>OV743311.1:0-10000000 GCA_928268935.1 Lasiommata megera | reverse complement strand
TTCAGCCAAATTCGTACTGATATTCTTATATGAGTTTCGTTCTTCTATCATTTTCTTAATCTGAAATTATTATTAACGTACAAACATTTAAGAAACTAATAAATCATTTCAGTCATTTGTAAAAATACTTTTTTTTTCAATAATTTGTTGGAAATAAATAAGACTTCATCAAACGACATTAAAGGATGCAGGCGTCTAGGTCATTTAACTAAATAGATATTTCATATTAACTACTAGTTATAGAGCATGACTTCGTACACAATTATATATTTCACTTTTGAAACCAATGTGGGAGCGTTTGATTTTCTTGGGATAAAGAATTTTGTTGGGCAGTGCATAGGTAACATCCGTTATTACCCTACCGACAAATACGTGTCGCCAAGGGATTTAGCGTTCCGGCACGACGTCGCGTGGAAACCGATTAGGAGTTACCCCTAACAGGTTAGCCCGCTACCATCTTATACTGCACCATCACTTAACATCAGGTGAAATTGCCGTCAAGGGTTAACGTGTAGTGAGAAAAAAAATATTTTAGCTCTACGCGAGGTTCCAGGAAAAAAAGTGTCTTATGTATACACTCATTTTTCTCTAGAGAATAAACAAAGAGACGCTTTTTAACATTTATTATATTAGAATGTTTACTATAAACATGGGTAATATGCAATCGGTTTGGCTCACCCCGTCGCGTCGCGACCTTTTGGCAATCGATACATTTTCGAATAAATAAAGGATCGGCCATATTCCGTAGTCCTACAGACTATAAAAGCAAGTTTCATATTGAGAAACAGAAGAAAAGTAAATAATAATACTTATAAGGTAGGTATGGATATTATTTTTAACAACTGCAGCATACGCTATACCCTCTAAGTCTTTGCAGATAAGGTAAAAAAACCTGTTTAGTTATATCATTTTCTTTTTCTACGGCAAGAGTCAATCGACGCTGGAAGCCCATCTCAAGGTCTTTCCAGGCAGCTTCAGCGCGTTCCAATACTTCGACTCGTTCTGCTTCTCGTCGCGCCAGTTTCGTGGCACGAGTCCTTAGCTCTTTAACCGCCGTATCTAATTCCGACAGGCGCTTTATACACGCCGAGTCTATACAGCATGCCTAGATAACAGTTATTGTGAGTAACCAAAAAACCATTAAGCCAAGATTCATTATAATTCTAGTAATAAAAGAAATTGGACAATACCGTAAAGAAATAATAATTTAAATAAATTATAATATGATGATGATGATAATAATAATGAAAATTTTGAAAGTAAATGAAAGTTCTGGAGGTCCTTTTTTATCATGGATTCCACGGGGAGGCACAGAGGTTATGTCAGACTCCTACTGACTAAAACCCCCACGTGTTCCTACTCACCGCTGTATGGTGGAGCCACGGGAATCTTTGGGAAGCCATTCCGGCTTCTTATTTTCCACCAACTATAATGTGAGTTCAAGTCAAGTGTCAATAAGCATCTTCTAGGCAAGAGTGATAAGGCTATAATTAATGAAAATAACCCAATTCAAAAGACATTGCTCCTTAACATTAATTAGTGTCGATCTGAAAAAAATACCCATTCGTAACACTTACAGCATCTATTTTATTTTTTAAGTTATTTTGACATTTCAGTGGTTTCGCGTCAGTTTGGGTTTTCTGCGGCTTTTTCAAATGATGTTGACATGGCGGCGGTGGCGTACATCGCATCACAATCGTTTCCACTGGCAACTTCACGACAGGCCCCATTAGAGACTGCGTGTCAAATATCTGTGAGTCAACGTCTTTGATATTCTCCGAACACTTATGTTCTATTTTGATTGCTTTTGCATAAACATCTGGTTTATTGACTTTTTCAATATTACAATTTTTCGGGGATTTCTCAGAAGCACTGCGTACTGGTTTATTGCGGTTTTCTTCAATGAATCTAGAAAAACTCGATTAAATTATCACTGAGAATAACCCAGAAATAAGAAGAAGCCTATATGGTATTATTTGCTAATGCCTTTACCTACTTTATTACCCTTTTGATTAAGACGCCTAAAAGACTAACTCTCCCTTTAAGGAGCACCTCTACCGGTGAAACAAAACTTCGTCTGGTAACCCGCATGCTGATAATTCATAATATTCTCGTTAAATCTACCTATTCGCACATGGATGGCGTAGAGGACTGTCACCAACAACACTTCTCATGCTGACAAGTCACCCGCAACCGGTAGTAGGTAATTTATTGGTACTGATGACATTTTTTTTTTTCGGACTGTCTATTAGCTGCAGCTAACTCTATTTGTTGCCACAGCGTGATTGGCCAGCTTCGGAAAGAAGCTCTGCCAGAAGAAATTTTGAGAAAGAACTCGAACTCGAAGAAACTAAGGGAACGTCTGCCTAAAGGCGCCTCCTGTGAGGCCGAACCTCGGCTTGGCGACGTTTGGGATAACGGGGTGGGGGTCGGTCGCTGATGATAATGCTACTGTACTTTATAAGCGGTACTTAACCATGACATAATTATAGCAAGTGCTGATTGCCAAGTTTGTGCGGAGGCTCTTCGTACTAGTCAATGAAGGCGTTAACAGGGCACCCGCATCAATTAAATTTTCGCCAACCGCAATTAGGGCAATGGCAAGAACTACTCGCGCCTAGTGCTCGTAATTTAACTAGGAGCAGCAGGCAGTGTCTACGTGAAGTGAACTTACGTAACAGCAACGACGAATTGCACTGTAAAGGAGATTTAGAGATCGTTAGATGGTCTTTCCAGAAGCATACATGCAACACTTTAAATTATTAGGTCGTGGTGGCGGAAATTAACAATTAAGGAAGCTTTTCGGTTGCATTGTTAGAAGGGAAAATAATTGAATGAACTTCATTATTTGATCTTGAAACGTAATGTTTTAAAGATAGGGTAAAAATACCACACCAAAGTTAGAAAGGCATGTCTACAGCTCATTCTGTATGAGTTTGTTTGCCAAAATATAAGGGCAGGCGGTCAGCAAGACGCTGACTTAGCTGTCAAATCACTCTGGATAAAGCGCCATATTCTGGATAAGAACGTCAAATCTAAAAGGATCTTGCTTCCATTCTTTTAACTCAAATGGGAGTATTGCCAGATTTAATAAGACCCTCGAAGTTAAGGGTTAGAAAAGTTGCTAAATCATTCGCATTGTTTGCAATGTTTTAGTAGAGTATATATAATTTTTACTGACAGTCAAAGATCCGCAACAGTAGGTACAAATATCAAATCTTATGTAGCAATTTTAGCTCAGTGGTTAGGGCGTCCGGCTTCTAATAAGAGGTCGGGGGTTCGAACCCGGGCACGCACCTCTAACTTTTCGAAGTTATGTGCGTTTTTAAGCAATTAGGATATCACTTGCTTCAACGGTGAATGAAAACATCTTGAGGAACCTGCATGCTGAGAGTTCTCCATAATGTTCTCAAAGGCGTGTGAAGTCTGCGAATCCGCACATCTCCAGCGTGGTGGACTATGGCCAAACCCTTCTCATATTGAGAGGAGACCCGTTGTCTTTAGTGATCCGGCAATGGGTTGATCATGCTGATGTAGCAATGGTTATTACAACTAGAAGTGCAACCGAATATTTTATAAAAAAAAATATTTGACTACTTCGTACATAAAAACAAAGAAACAAAGTTATCTTTGCATAATATTAGCAGAAGAAAATATAATATTTGCACATTTATCTCGTAGATACACAAGTACATTATACAAGAATAATGATGACTTGAGTTATTTATACGAATAACCGTGAAGAGTTCAGTCGGATTTACGGTAGCCCGTAAGATAAATAAAATGGGTCACCCCGTTAACTGAGGATAATAATGTCGAGTTTAATTGTCTCCATTACATTTGAAGGCGATACAACATACCCTGTTCCGTTTATGAGGGTCTGACCTTAACTGTTATATCGGGTCGGATTGTTCCCGCCGTAAATGTTATATTTTTTTACAAAATATGAATGAACCGCTAAAAATGCAACGTTTTTTTTTTGAGTCTGTTGTTTTGCCTTGTTGCCGCTTTGTCTTAAATTATCTACGTTTTTGTGAAATTCACAAATATCATTAATTTTTATTGCCAATTTATAGTGGCTGTTAATGACAGTGTCTGTGATTTTATTGTTGGGTCGCTGTCCGCAGCGCACAGATCAAATTTCGTTCCTCCGATGACTGTAGGATGTTCCTACTCGAGAACAGCGTGTGCTCTCGCCTAGTGCTTAAGATGCTCATACACGAACCTACTACATCATCATCATCATGAGCAACCCATTACCGAAACACTACAGAGCACGGGTCTTCTCTCAATATGTGCGGATTGGCAGACTTCACACACCTTTGAGAAGATTATGGAGAACTCTCAGGCGTGCCGGTTTCCTCACGATGTTTTCCTTCACCGTTGAGCAAGTGATATTTTAACTGATTTTTTTTCAAACGCACATAACTCCGAAAAGTTGAGCTGCGTGCCCGGATTCGAACCGCCAACCGATTAGGACGCTGACACCCTAACCACTAGGCTATCACCACTTCTTAACATGCTACATGTTTTGCTATAATTAAAAATACATGTCATACTTGCCGAACATTCGATTCGCTCAACATACGAGTGCCCGCCTTCTAGTCGCACAACTTGTGCTCGAGACGTTCTAGCATTGAACATATTTCGATATCTAGAGCGAAACAATAGATTCCACACTTGCAGAGTGCCCCAGTTGGTGCCAAGCATACAAATCATATATATAACTTACCGTGGCTGTGATACTACTTTACTATCAACCAGTTTGTGCTCTTGACTCGTTAACTAAATGCATTAGATAGCATGGTACAAAAACAAAATGATTTTATACTTGTTGACACTATCAACGTCAATATATAAGCCAGGTGCCTGTTAGATCATCCTGCTCGAGTCGCGTGACCTGTGCGCCTTGGACCTTTATCAGACAGTATGCTTCAACTCAGTGTCATACTTGCAGAGACCCTCAACGTCAGTGTGCCCTAGTTGGTGCCACGCCAGCAGCGCGCAAGTCATACGGCGATCCCCCGGCGCCTGTGAGATCATCCTGCTCTCGTCGCGTGACTCGTGCTCGAGACGTTTGTGCGCCTTAGACCTTTATCAGACTTGCTTCAACTCAAGAATGTATGTCATACTTGCAGAGACCCTCAACGTCAGTGTGCCCTAGTTGGTGCCACGCCAGCAGCGCGCAAGTCAGATGGCGATCCCCCGGCGCCTGTGAGATCATCCTGCTCTCGTCGCGTGACTCGTGCTCGAGACGTTTGTGCGCCGAGCGTATTGCACGCTACATCAAACAATATACCACAATGAATTATTAAAATCACGTCCACATCATCCCGTCAACTTTATTTACTATTACTACAATCTATGAAGCGTTATCAATAGGTACACGTAATATATCTGTAAATAGCTGTTAGCGAGCTTAAGGTAGCCAGGGTATATAACTTCTTTATTAGTTTGACGGCCTCCGTGGCGCAGTGCGTGCGCTATCGCATTATACAGTTGGAGGGCCTGGGTTCGATTCTCGGCTCGAGTCTGGTCTGGTGGGAGGCTTCGGCTGTGACTAGTTACCACCCTACGGACGGCCAAGCGATTTAGCGTTCGGGCGCGATGTCGCGTAGAAACAAACCCATTAGGAGTGTTTACCTCTAACAGGTTAGCTCGCTACCATCCTAGACTGCATCATAACTTACCACCAGGTAAGATAGCCGTCGAGGGCTAACTTGTAATGCTATATAAAAAGTTCTTAATATAGTTAAGAGAATAAAATTAATTGATTTATTTGGCATCGACAATAACTGACTTCGGCCGCAAGAACCAATAGAATGAAATGCATGCGTGTATATATTAAATAATAAGTTTTGTTTTGTATATAGACGCTTCTTAAATCATTCTATTAACAAATCAGATAAAAGTCTTAATAATAACATATGTTAATCACAATACAATGATTTTTGGTGTGTAATCCGTCGCGATACTGCCAGTAGTTTGCAAAACATGAATAAATGTAATGTCCTTACTTATCTTATTATTATTAGAAACCTACCAAATACCTACTTTATTATATCCATACAAATTGTAAGTAAAACAAGTGCTCAAATAAACCGCAAGATTTTAACTACCGCTAATAAAAACTATAGTCATACAAGTAGGTATGTGTTTTTTTACTGTATAACGTACCTACGCATTATGCTATATTTGCAAGTAAAATTAAAACAACATGTATATGTATACTCTACCGTTAAATCTATACTCGGATTATTTTCCAGTGCCTTGGAAATATTCCAAATAATAAGGGAGCACATCGAGGTTTGTTTAGTTGGCAGCGAAAATGAACCAGTTTCCCCGTATTTTCCATGGCTACAAGCCTGGAAATAGTGATTGTTACATAATGTACTCTGTTTTCATAAAAGTCTACGTTTTGGCTACGATTTCGTACACTAAAAACTGCGAACTTTAACAACGCCGGGTATTACGAAACTTATAATCGGTGCAATACGAGTAAAGCCTAAATTTTATAGATATACTCTTTTTATTTTTTTATTTATTTTATTTTATTTAATTTTTTATTGGATCATTAAACTATTCACAATCTATATAAAAACATTTCAGAAGAATAAACACGAGATAGTGACTTTCTAGAAATGACCACAGCATGCAACCTTAAAATTAACCTTACATCTAAATAATTCAATTTATAATACTTTTAACGCTGTAATAGACAGTTTTACTTGCTCTTAATGAAGCTGTGATAGCCTAGCCGTTAGGGCGTCCGTCGTCTAATCTGAGGTCGGGGTTCGAACCCGGGTACTATATATCTGTATCTCTAACTTTTCGGAGTTATGTGCGTTTTTTTAAGCAATTAAAATATCACTTGCTTCAACGGTGAAGGAAAACATCGTGAGGAAACCTGCATGCCTGAGAGTTCTCCATAATATTCTCAAAGACGTGTGAAGTCTGCCAATGTCACACATGGCCAGCGTGGTGGACTATAGCCAAACCCTTCTCATATTGAGAGGAGACCCGTGCTCAGTAGTGAGCCAATGGGTTGATCATGATGAATATATACTCTTACTAAATTTATTTTACTTTTCCATCATAGATAGAATATTCTGATAATGGTTTCGCATTACGATCATATTAATAGCATTTTCTCTGCCTCATTAACCAGGTTGATAATGATAATAATACAAGGAAAACAACACCCAGGTGGAAACTAAGATATTTACGCCGTCTTACCTGCTTATCACACATCTTGGTTTTTTTATAATTATTTTTGTACAGCCACAGCAGTAGATTACCCCAGTTTAAAAAAATATATTATATACATATAACATGCATATTTGACTGGTATTCGATGTGCTAAGAGTAACGTTACTAATAATTTTGCGAGTACACAACAAAAATTCACCAAAAAATTACTGCGACATTTTATTTTTGTCTGACATTTGGCATCTATCACGATCTGTAAACAGAACATGCGGAAACTCTGTCAGCCGAGAAGTTTTAATATTTTATCGTCTCATAAAAATGGAGCAACTCGTTCCGTTACCTTTTTAATTAAAAAAGTGGCATATGCTTTCCAGTTTTATACACACATGTATATAGGTGCCTTCGTGTAAAATAAATTGACCCGTAGATGTTGTACTGCCACATAAAAGGTTCCATGGTCCCTTCATGATACTAAATAAAAAAACATATTTACTCAGTTATACAATATTTGATCAGATAAGTACGTTTCTAACACCAGAGCGCTGGCATTTATATCTTAACTACCCGTAAAATGCATATCGACGAACTCACGTTTTGGACTCTAGTTCTAATTTGAAAAAAAAAAATACGACTGTTATTTTTACATACCATAATAGAACAGTACACGTGATCGAAATGTGAAAATTAAGATGGATGTGTGGTGTGACAAGAATGGATGAGCTAAAGAATGAATCCATACCTACATCCCGTCAACTAATGTTTACTTACGATTACTATTAATCAGAAAGTTGTGAGAGATAGATAATTGTTACTCATTCTCACCAAAAAGGTTGAACGTATCTTGATAAAATTTGGGACAGATACAAATAGTCTGGAATAGCACATTGGCTATTGTCATCCCAATGTGGATTTTCATCCTTAATGTATTTTGAAACGTATATACGGTTATATAAGTTTGGAAATAATTTTTAAGCAGGCTGACGAAGCACAGTAGTCTAGTGATATATCTCCATTAAAATAATATATTTATTCATATAAACTTGAAGCTGTCTCTAAGAGGCAACATAGCCGAGTGTTGCACTATTTAAAAAATCGGTTACAGTTTATATACTCGTATATATATATATATATATATATATATATATATATATATATATATATCCTTATTCCATTTATATTTATTACCATTTACGAGTATATATACCACGCAAACGGCGTGGCCTAAAGCTTGTATTTTACAAGTAAATACGAATGTCAGTTTGTAGGTTCATGACGTTTTCACGCCTTAACTACAAAACCGATCATCATGAAATTTAGCAAAGTTATAGCTTCTTTCCAGTAGATGGATATAGAACACTTTATATACCCTTAAAGTTGCAATATCCACGGAATTTATAGAAAAGTCATAAACCAACAAACAAAAGCCATTAATATTATAAAAGTGAAAATTTTTCGTTAGATTACCTCAACCCAATTATTACCCAAATTAGTTGAAATAATTACATTAAAGTATCACCTTTCTAAAAAAAATAAAAAAGTTTGAGTGAAATCGGATATTGATTCGTTGGTGGGAGAAATTGTGGGAGCCGCCAAAAATGGTAAAAAAAAATATTTTGGTGAATATACCGTATACATATTCATATGCATGTAGTAAAAAACGGTTATTTCAATATTACAGACACTCCAATTTTATTTATTTGTATAGATGTATAGATATAGCTTACATCCAGGACTGTTTATTCCGGAAAAGAAAATATGACACAGGATTTTAAAATAGCCTGTATTATAAACACGGCTTCGCAGCTTAAAACTGCTCGTGGCGTAATATTGCACGTACCGTCCTGGACATACACGGAAAAATAAAAGTTTCTCGCGGGAGTTTTAATAACTGAAATAAACAGCTAAAATTCATTTAGTATCTTGACAAGTTCAATATAATAAAGTGTGTTTTAAAGTTCCGCTGTCAGCAACGGAAGCTCTTTTATATATAAGATTGGCATGATTGATTGAGCAGGCAATACTCTTACCTTATATTCTATCATATATCATACATCTATGTGTATATTTTTACATCACAGCCATTTTTTTAGAAACAATTAGGCTAAAGCAGGATTTTAGAGAGGAACAAGCCATTTTTTTAGAAACGGGAATTTTTTAGCGGGATTTGAGACACGTACAAAAAGTTGTGCAAAATCACCTAACATTTGTTTACGAATGAAAATTGATAGTCGAAAGTATGAATATATCGAATATGAAATCGCCTCCAAGCTTGAACCCGTTGAATAAATTAAATAAGTTAATAAATTAAATAACTAATTAAATATAAAAAAAAAATTAAGATAATCTATATATATAAATTAAGATATCTCTAGCTAATATTCACATTTATTATTAAAAGTTAAGTATAAATCTATACTATAAGCTTGGGAAATAAATATCATTCAAAAGCACCTAACTATGCATTATGAGCTAAAATTGTCTAACTGCCTTTGAAAGTTCCGTCATAATCGATTCAGGTTGTGTTATGTTACAAAAATTAGTTTGGGCAGTCAGATACGTATTGTCATTCGAATACGAACTGAATAAGAAGTACTTAGTTATTTGGAATACTAAATACTACACTTAAAAAATATACAAACGCTTTACTTTTATATGACTTCGTTTCAACTGCCTGGGTTGGTTTGGTTCTGGTTGTTATTCAGTTGGATGCGGATGAAGGGGCCCTAGGTTCGATGCGTTGCGTCGGAAAATCATCGGGCATATTGTTTTTCTGTAAGTAAACACTCAGTACCAGCAAGCCTGACCCACCCCCCTATTCAGGGAAGAAGCTACAAGTACACAGGCTACGTTAACAGGGCTTAATTCAGAGGGGTGTCATACTCTTAATACTACTACTAATTAACAATACTCTTCGTTCGCTTTCGCAAAAACGCTTTTAACGTACGCCGCTTAAGATACCCGATATATTGAACCAAAATGAAGGTAACAATATGTATGTATTTTTTTTACATATATATTCAAAGAGACTGATTCATATGTTGAGGTTACATATAAATCTAAGCCTAACACACCATACACTATGCTTTGACACCATAATACTATATATGCGCTAATCATTATAATTGAAAACCAATATTATGGTTTTTTGGTAGCTGCTCATGAACAAAGTTATTTGCGTTGTAGGTGATTCCGTCTTTGTGGAGTGGATTGTCTTCCACTCCACAGAGTAAATAATAAAGTAAACTGTAAGTATATCGCCTTAGGCTAAAGTTCGTACTCAAATATTTTTTTCTACATATTTTACTTAGTAAGTGGGTACATAACGACTTGACGACTTCCGTGGCGCAGCGCGTGCGCTGTTGCATTATCAAGTTGGAGGTCCTGGGTTCGCTTCCCGGCTCTGGTATGGTGGGAGGCTGCGGCCGTGGCTAGTTACCACCCTACCGACAAAGGCGTGTCGCCAATCGATTTAGTGTTCCGGCACGATGTCGTGTAGAAACCAATTAGGAGTATGGCTTTACCATACCCCTAACAAGTAAGCCCACTACCATCTTAGACTGCATCATTACCATCTGGTGAGATTGCCGTCAAGGGCTAACTTGTAGTGAATAAAAAAAAAGTAAGGTAAATTTATTTTTTATTTAATTTTTATTATTTTTGTACCAAATTTGTGATATTAAACACTTCCAGAAGAAGTATACAAAGGAAAGCTTATCTCTATAAGAGATCTCTTCCAGCAACCCTCAGATGTGAGTAAGATGATTTTATGAAGTGGAATAGGTCAAACTGAAATATGTTTAAACTACATACAAAAATATACTTAGATAAATTGAAAGAATGAAAAAACACATATTTATATATTTATATGATATAATATAATATATAGAAATAATAAATAAACATACTTAAAATTTATATGTACTTTGAAACGTATGATAACGTACGTTTGATCAAAAATAGAGAATTAGTAACTAGTAAGATAATAATTACTGTTATTACTAATGCCGGTTTAGAGGATAAAAGAAGGCAAACCTAACATAGTCAAAAAACAGATAAAACTTGTGGGTGAATATAAGGCAATTAAATTCTATTCGATTTGAATTATTTATTGTTTGGTAGCAAAACGAGCTATTTATTCAAATGACGTTTCAGCGTGGTTCTTCTCTACTTCTACTATAATAAATTCTGTGGTACCAGCCCGGAGTCAAGAAATTTGGAAGAGGGACCTAATGGTCCATCATGGTAAGCAAGAGCAGTTCTTTAACCCGGTGATCTGTTGTTCAAAGCCGTCAAAACCCTCTTACCTGCATTTATGGATCACCGTTGAAGATCTAATGTGTCAGACAGAGTTCTCACGCACCTTTAACTTTCGAGGATATGTGCATTTTTATACAAAATTTAGGCAATTTTAATTTAGATAACTTGCTTTAACGGTGAAGGTAAACATCGTGAGGGAAACTGCGTGTCTAAGAGTTCTGTATATTTTTCTCGAATGCGAGTTAAGTCTTAAAATCATAGTCAGACCCCTCCTCACTCTGAGAGGATACCCCATGATGATGACGACGAAATTTGATATAACATTTGATAAAATGTTCATAATATAATTTTCCGCAATATCCGTCAATCTGCGCGGCCTTCGCTATAATGCATCACGATTCTTCCTTAATACAATGCATTAAAGAGGACGCGTGGTGCAGCGCCAAGTTCGAACTGGTTGAACGAAACTAAAAAACGTTAAAAAACAGTTACTAATAATATGAAGTTAGTTTAAAAAAATCCCAATGTTACCTACCACAATAGTTTTGTGACAACAATAAACCTATCTGATATTTCTTTTAAACAACCCTACTAACATATGATAGGTGACATGATGGATGCTCCTCTCCTATCACACAGAACTAAATCCCTTATAGTTATTAAGTACCTACTAATTTTATATAATATACATATAAATATATCATCATCATCATGATCAACCCATTCTCGGCTCACTACAGAGCGCGGGTCTCCTCTCAATATGAGAAGGATTTGGCCATAGTCCACCACGATGGCCATGTGCGGATTAGCAGACTTCACACGCCTTTGAGAACATTATGGAGATCTCTCAGACATGCAGGTTTCCTCACGATGTTTTTCTTCACCGTTGAAGCAAGTGAAATTTTAATTGCTTACGCACATAACTCCGAAAAGTTATAGGTACGTGTTCGAACCCCCGAACTCTGATTAAGAGGCCGACGTCTTTACCACTAGGCTATCTCAGCTGTATAAATTTATATAATATTGTAAATAACAAAAGTGGATTGAAGTTGTCCTAATAAATTAATAATTGATTAATGCTGGACTTAACCAACAGGACTGAACCATCATACTTGACATTGCGGCCTCCATGTGGGCAGATCAAATATTGTTGACTTAAATCTCGAATAAACAACACAAAATTTAAAAAAAAACGCAAACATATTTTAATCCTGTACCTAATCTGTAATATCTATGATGATAATACCCCATAGTTGTAGGAACAAAGCTTATGTCATTATTTTAATGTGCTATATGTTTAACGCGAATGAAAGCGGTGATAGCCTAGTGGTTAAGGCGTCAGCCTCCTAATCAGAGGTCGGCGGTTCGAATCCGGGCACGCACCTCTAACTTTTCGGAATTATGTGCGTTTTTAAGCCATTAAAATATCACTTGCTTCAACGGTGAAGGAAAACATCGTGAGGAAACCTGCACGCCTGAGAGTTCTCCATAATGTTCTCAAAGGCGTGTGAAGTCTGCCAATCCGCACATGGCCAGCGTGGTGGACTATGGCCAAACCCTTCTCATATTGAGAGGAGACCCGTGCTCTGTAGTGAGCTGGT
This sequence comes from Lasiommata megera, assembly GCA_928268935.1. Classification (NCBI taxonomy): domain Eukaryota; kingdom Metazoa; phylum Arthropoda; class Insecta; order Lepidoptera; family Nymphalidae; genus Lasiommata; species Lasiommata megera. The sequence continues at coordinate 9,986,933 of OV743311.1, read as the reverse complement.
AATGGGTTGATCATCATCATGATATGTTAAACAACTCAAACAAAAATATAAGTAGAATACATACTTAGATTTAACCTAAAAAAAATACCATTATAGGTGGTCATATTAACTTTATATTTACTAATACATACAAGTATCAAAGTCATACACAGTAAGGCAAATTGTGACTTAATAGAAACAAGTAAACTTAAATCACGTTTTCACTTAGCATAGTACCCAATTATGAATCTTAAGTACCTCATCATCTGGACGTGACATAATGGAGATAAGCAGATTAGGAAATGCACCTCATTAATATATCATAGTTATACTTCAGAGCAAACAAAGCTTTGGAATTATTCGTCGAGCTGTGCGGTTTACTAAACTAAAAATAACTGCCAACTCCCGCGACAAAGTGCACACAGTCACGTTTGATTTTAAGATTATCCTTACAGTATCGCTAAAAATAGCAGAGACTATAAATTTTCATAGATATCATACTAGGCATCGCGAAGGTGATTCATCACCGGGAGCGTACTCGTAAGTATGCGAATACATCACGCTTGATATAAAAAAGAAAACGAGAAGGGTCGATATACCCCAAGGAGGCGGCGGCGCCGGCGCCATCGGCCGGTTCCCACCGCTAACGGTGCGAGCCTTCCAAGTATAACCAGCATTAGCTGCCATACTACGACTATTTTTAGCCCACGCTCCGTGTCAACGAGAAAGCTGCGTTCATATATCGAGTGTCAGGGTACACATATCCTGTACTAATCCGTTTGCAGTTGCCCAGTAGACGATTGCAATTAGTTGTATACATTATTTATCATTTCCGACAAGATTTAATAACGATGTCATTAATTACACCGAAAAATAACATAAATCAATAGAAGTTAATATTTATCTATAAAACTGCGATCTTCTACCAGGCATAATTCGGGCAGAAGATTACTATTGTGATAGATTTGACGGAAGGCCACATACAAATAAAAATACACTTTATTGTACACCACACAAACAGAAGAAATGCAAGACAGTAAAGAAAAAAAAACACAAAGAATAGAAGATAAACTATAAAGCGGCCTTATCGCTAAAGAGCGATCACTGCCAAAACTATAAATCAAATAAAATAACTAAATACAAACCATGTTCCTGAGGACTTCCGTGGCGCAGTGCGTGCGCTGTCGCATTATAAAGTTGGAGCTCCTGAGTTCGATTCCCGGCTCGAGTCTGGTCTCGTGGGAGGCTTCGGCCGTGGATAGTTACCACCCCACCTACAAAAGACGTGTGACTAAAAGAAACCAATTAAGAGTATGGGTTTACCATATCCCTAACAGGTTAGCCCGCTATCATCTTAGACTGCATCATCACTTACCACCAGGTAAGGTAGCTGTCAAGGGCTAACTTGTAGTGTATAATAACAAAGATTATTATTTTGATTATCATTAACACTATAGTCACCCCAGCAAACCACACTGCACCACTATGATGGCCCTATGAATTACTACTATCATATAATGGAACCCTTCATATGCTAACTCGAAGTGGTTTCGATCGACTACATTGATTCGATAATAGGTAGTACAATATGATCGAGGCCTACTTACTCATACTTTGTTTTGTCTAAACGTTTCGCACGCCATGACCTACTATTTTTTTGTTTACACGGAAAATCTTCAAAGATACCCTACACCCTAAGGTCTCGATATTTGGGATTTTTACCATCAAAAACACTATTGTGGCCATCCTCAGCCCACGTTGGGAGGATCTAAGAATGCACCGGTGCCATAATATAAACATAAAATATGGCGGACATGAGGCAAAAACAAGAGTTAAATACAATTATGACGAAAATATATAATATTTTACATTCTCTCTATAGCACTATGAGTGCAAAATAACTATTTCTCAATCGAATAGAAGTAAAAATTATTGGCACAAAACCTTAATATTTTCATTCAGTTACATGTACCAATTGATTTAAAACTTAAATATAATTAAAATGCATCAAGTACGAAATATTGCGCATAATATACTGGTTCTGAATGCAGTACTCAAGTGTATTGTAATTGTTATATCAAGCGAACCATACAAGGTCTATGATGAAATAGCAGTGTATTTGTTCTTTTTACAGGCTCGCAATGTTAAGGTCCTACAGGGCGTTGACTCTAGAGTAGATTATTCTTCGTCAATTGCCTTTTTTAAATGTCAGCTAGGGTCCGTATAAATTTACGCAGCGTGTGCGTTTTAACCAAAATATCAGGCAGTTATTTTGGGTAGACAGGGTTTTAATCTTGTCATCACCATGAGGTGTATGTACACTAGTGTTTAAGTATACATTTCACACCCACATATTCCACAGCTGACAAAGATTTCTCACCAATGTCTATATTTCCCCGGAGACTTAAGGGAGGAAATTGTAGGGTATGAATTACTTTTATAAATGATTGAAATGCAAGGCACTGCATTAAGGTGCATATGTACATTCTTGCATACATAATGTGCTATCCTACTTCCATACTATTATTATAAATCCCAGTGTGCCTGTTTTTTTTTATTTATGATGTTTGTTTTTTATGTTCAGCACAACATTTGCATCGGTCTCGGAGACCGAGATCAGATTATCCTATTATCCTTTATCCTTATATGATGACAATGCTACCAAATTGGAAGTATAGGTTATACTCAAATAAAAAAAAACAAATCGGTTTATTAATGACAAAGTTGTGAACGTCCTCGGTTATTTATAAATAGCATCCAATCAACTTAGCTTCTTCTTCGTCGTTACACTCTTTGTAAAGCGGTCGTGGTCATCACGAAGCAATGTCTTTGAGGCCAGATGTTATGCGCCTCACAAGCATTCGCCACTTCCCTCTGCTGGCCGAAAGTCTTTTTTTTTATCGTTGGTAAATCCTCATGGATACCTCTGCGCCACAGGGAACCACAGAGGTTATGTCAGACTCCTACTGACTAAAATCCCCACGTGTTCCTACTCACCGCTGTGTGGTAGAGTCACGGGAAAGCTTTCGCACACAACCGCAACTCCACCAGCGGGTGTCCACCGCAGCAGACCCTCCTTGGGCACAACGTGCCCAGTTTCACCAGTTAGAGGTGTGCCGGAACAACAGCACACCAGCCAATTTGAGGACCGTACTGTAAGTGATGGACATGGCCGAAAGTCTAAGTCAGCTTAACCAGCCATTTCTACCTACGAGTACATTGGACATGATACAAAATGTTTTTTTTGATTCCATTCTTTTTAACAAGCTTCTATTTAACTTACTTCGACTGTATATTGGTCGGAGTTTTCGCTCATTTGTATTGTTGCCATTGACACTTTTCAATACACATGGGAACTGAAGTTTGATTACGAGCTTGTTTTTTATTAAAAGCTTTGTATATTTTGTAAGCCAAAAAATGTTGACGGATAATATTTAACAGGACAGATAATATTGCGATATTCTGGCAGCGATCATTTAATATCAGAACTTAAAATATTGTTTTTATTTAGAGGATGGCTTTAAATTTTCAGAAACGTATCAATACAGTTTGATCGACATTTTTCGTCATCGCTGGGTACATATCTTCTCTTTCATAGAAGGGGATTGTAGGCGAAACTCCAATTAATACACTTATACAAATTCGTGGACCTAATTCGTTATTTTTAGTAACATATACTAGATGACCTTTTCTTGCTGAGAAACGCATTTAGGCTTCCCTCAAGAAACGAGGCAGTCAAAGCTGCGCCATTTCCGGGGGAGAAGTGGGACTCGCCGGCCGATTGGGTCCGATTTTTCAGATGTCCCTTGGTATATTCTAAGTGTATAGATGAGCGACAGAAAAATCGGTCGCACCATATCCGATTTTGTACAGGAGTCCTTCCGTAATTGAGTTTAACCCTAGACAACTAACCTTCCGATATACCCCTTTAAAGCTAACCATTCGTCGTATCGACGAACAATTATTGAAGCATATAAATTTATCCACCGATAGATATATCTGTTCGTTTTAATGTTAAATTACGTTAAACAGGTATAACTCTATTAAATAAAACAGTATATTTCGATATTTTAACAAAAATATTTAAATTATGCCTAATAATCTAATAAACTGGTTTTTTGAGATCAAATTAAACACTTACTTGGAAAAAAAATTATACAAAATAAACAACAAAAAATTGCATTTTTTTCTTTGGCAGACATAAACTATTAAGGTCTCATTTTTTAAGAAAAAATATAAAACCTAAAACTTCGAAGCAAATTTGAGGCGAAAATCAACTTTTTGTTCACCACAAATTACCGTGTTGTATTTTGAGCAATATGTCTTAGTCAGGCGTCTTTTTGTATAGGGACACATGCCACAAATTTTTCTTTTTCTGCTGTTTGTAGCTTCAGCTGGTAGAAGACTACTGCTGGCTGATGACTGACCTTCACTTTCACCTTCATCATTCTTCAATCCTTCCGCTCTCAAGATATCTTTAATTTTATTTTTCACGTGTGTCGATATAGCAGCAATTTCCAACCTTATTTTCAGCCAGGGCTCCACCAACTGGCCATGCAATTTCTTCATAAAAGCACGCTGAATCTTTATTTTTTGTCTTATTGCTTCTGCAATAGGACAAAAAGTAAAGATGTTATGGCATAATAGGGTCGACCTTTTGTCGCCGTAAGGGAAACGGTCTATCATCAAAACTCATACAGCGCAGAAGAAAACTACATCTTTCTTGTTCATACCCGCCACATGGTACCAGAATATTCTGTGTCAAACAATTCATCTACAGTCAAATGATTATTCTTCAGAGCCATCTATTCCGTCATCTACTTCTACATTATCTTCTGTTTCGCTTTCACTAGCCTTTCTAGTATCAGTACGCCCTTTTGACTCCTCCGAAGTTCCGATATCTTCCTCTTCTAATAATAACCTCGCAATAACTTCATCGGTCAGGAATCGTTGAGAAGTCATGGTAAAAACTGAAAAAGTAAAGACATTAGTTACAGTAATAATATACACAGAACCTAACCATTCGTCGAAACGACGACTATTTTCGTAATATATCTAAAAATTATGTACTTACCCGCGAAACGACGTCACCACCTGCGAGCACTCGGTGGACACTAAGTTGACTAGCGATGGCGAAGTGATCAGCGCTTACGAAGAAAAGAGGAAGAGATATTTCTGTTTTGTGTTCGTCGATTCGACGAAGGTTAGGTGTCTAGGGTTAATATAATTTATAATAGAAAAGAGGAGATTTCTGTTTTCAGTTAGATTATAAGTGATTACTAAGGGATTGATTATTTAACTTATTCTTCGAAGCTCCGAAGCGAAGGGGGTGAACTACGCTAATCCTAACTCCTGACAGATACCTACAGAGAAGAGTAGCTACCTAGTTCGATTATTTCAATTAGTTTTTAGAATGTAATATTAGAAAATGTATGTAATGTAATGTTAGCCGCGAAATTGCTCTCGGTTCGGTAATTTTTTAATTTAATTTCATATGAGTAAGTAGGTACTTTAATTTCAAAATAAATAACATGCCCAAAATTTTCATTCGCGTGGCATCTTTGGCACGCGTGCCAATAGTTCGCCATCAAAAAATTCATGGGAAAATAGCATTTATGCTTGAACTACGGCGTTTTTATATTATCGCTCATTGTTTAAACTGCCAAGTGTCTGAAACTTTTTTAATGCACTCCGATGCCACAGACACAAACATAAATCCACATATTTTAATTTACCCTAATGGGTCGAATTGATTAAAATAATATTTGGAATTCATGGAAAATAATAATTTATTTTGGAAAATAATATTTGTTGATTTGATTAAAATAATATTCAACACTCTCATAGGAAGAATATTCTAAATAATGCTAAAAGAACCCCATTTTATGTTGTTGTTGTTTTCTTCGCTTACTAGATAGTCAAATATAGGCTATTTGACAATCTAGTAGTAAAATGTACTTCGTTTTATCTTGTTAACATAATAAAACGAAGTACAGTACTTATTTCAACATTTATTACCAGGCCCAACCCAAAAGAGGCCAGGTAACAATGGCCCAGGCCATCGAGCAGAAGAAAAATATGTAGCGAGAACAATGCAAAGAATTTAAATTTTCTAATAATATTTAATCTCCCTCGTACCAAAAACTTCAACTTTCTCGTTTTTACAAGCATTACTTCAAACGCCTATTCATAAGCAGGTATAACTCATTCTCGTATTTTTTTTCTAACTTCAAAACTGAAATACTTGCATCAAAAAATCCAAATCCCTATAATGAATTTTCGAAAATCCTTTCTATGCGTTAAGCTTTCTATACGCCAAATCTCACTCTGATGCGTCCACTAGTTTAGGCTGGACGTTGATGGATCAGTCCATTAGTCATTCACTGTCTTTTTCCTATTATATATACAGAATAAACAAAAATATAATCCCACTTGAATAAAATTTAATTATTCTAAAGCCTGTTACGAATATGATTCAAACATTCCACTTACATCATACTCATTTTATAATGGAAAATAATGGATTTTTATACAAGGATTTATCCCCTAAAGGCTAAAATTTCAAAAGATGTTGAAGTGCTTTAATTTTTATTCGTAAGTCAACATTCCAAGTTTTTAAGGCTTTTTAAGTTTAGTGAAAGCTAATTTATAGTTTTTGTTTTTGGTCATCTTTTAATGGATTTTTCAAAGAATACGTATCTACATACAAACACATCTACAAATACATACGAGTATATACCCCTGAATAATATGGGTATTTTAGATTGTAGGATCATTGATTTAAGCTGTGATAGCCAAGTGGTTAGGACGTCAGCCTCCTAATCAGAGGTCGGGGGTTCGAACCTGGGCACCTCTAACTTTTCGGAGTTATGTGCGTTTTTAAGCAATTAAAATATCACTTGCTTCAACGTAGAAGGAAAACATCGTGAGGAAACCTGCACGCCTGAGAGCTCTCCGTAATGTTCTAAAAGGTGTGAGAAGTCTGCCAATCCGCACACGGCCAGCGTGGTGGACTATGGCCGAACCCTTCTCATATTGTTAGAAGACCCGTGCTCTGTAGTGAGCCGAGAATGGGTTGATCATGATGATGATGATGATCATTGATTTTACCTGTTTTACAAAAAGTTGCTGTAACAGTTCTTTGTTAAATTAAGGAAACATTAACCATCATTATTTGACGTACCCCGTGGTTCATTTTAAAATCCTGTCTCCTGAGTCTGATTATTTGGTGATAGGCTTCGGCAGCGGCTAGCTACCACCCACCTAGCAGCAATATACCGCCAAGAAATTTAGTGGTGCTTCAGATGTTCATAGATGACGATCATCACATTAGGTGAATCATTTGGTCGTTTGCCTTCGATACCAATATATTAAATAATAAAAAAAATATCATGCATGAAAATGAAATATATAATCTTATAGTACACAGAAGGCAGACGAATACCTTGGCCAGAAGGTGCAAGAAAAGTGACAAAACGAAAAGTACGAAAAACATATGAATGGATTCAACCCATTTGTGTCAAGCTTGGCAACCCTCTTTTGAAGTTAGAGCGTCCATCATTTAAAAAGTATGCCGGATATTTTTGTATATAGACTTTTTTTCTGTTTAAAATTTCTTACATTCTACAAACAATAATGTGAACAAAAATTTTAATATGAAATGCTAAAACTATATGTTGTTCAGAATTTCAAGGCTTATATGGCCTGTAATAGTTTGTCATCTCCGACACTTCCGACTAGCCGGAAAAAAAGAGATGTATACATACCATGCATCAGCGAATAGTAAGTTTTCATATTTATTTCACTGCTGATTTTCACACAATATATATTAGATAAAGTTTAAATACTATATTACAGGTGACATTACATTCTTATATGATTTTTTTCAATAACGACGAATGGAGAGCAAATATTAGGGAAGTATCCCATTTACAGTGTCTATTTATATTTTACTAAACGAAAAATCAACGAATGGGAAATTGATGCCAGAGGTTTACAAGTTAGCCCTTGACGGCAATCTGACCTGGTGATAATGCAGTCTAAGATGGTAGCGGGCTGTAAGGGTTATGGGCAGACCCGTAGTCCTAATTGGTGTCTATGCGACATCGTGCTATCGTCTATTGGTTCATGCGGGCGAAGTCAGTTTTATATTTCCGGTACCAAGTAAATCAATTAATTTTATTCTTAAGAACTTAAGACTATATTAAGATTTTTTTTTTAATAACATTACAAGTTAGCCCTTGACGGCTATCTCATCTGGTGGTAAGTGATGATGCAGTCTAGGATGGTAGCGGGCTAACCTGTAAGATGTATGGTAAACACTCCTAATGGGTTTCTACGCGACATCGCGTCCGAACGCTAAATCGCTTGGCCGTTCGTAGGGTGGTAACTAGTCACAGCTGAAGCCTCCCACCAGACCAGACTCGAGCCGGGAATCGAACCCGTCCTGGGTTTTCCTTCCAAAGTTTTAATGCTACAGCGCACGCGCTGCGCCAGTGAGGTCGTCAAAACTCTGAAGTAATAGGACTCACGACTCTTGTTGGGTATATTGAACAAATATGGCTATTTGTAATACGATATACGATTTCTCAAGTTGAATTAAGAATTTAATGAAGAGCTTATCAAGGTTCAATTAAGTTATGTTGGGAAAGCCGGTTAGATTTCCGTCGGACGAATTATATAACTTAACGTACTTTCTGTTAGAAAATTTATCACTCTCCACTATAACTTTAAAAACAGGAAATTTATTATAATAAACATAGAGAAATACGCCAGTTAAATTGAAACCTTTCCTCTAAAAACATCACTAAACTTATATCACTGTCCTTGTGGCGCCCACCATTGTAGAATTTTGCATGGACCAATCACTTGCCACCGTTTTGGCGGGATCCAATAGCGTGGCGGTACGACGTGATGACAACCAACTTAATACATTAATAATAGTATTCTGCTCAAGTTTTATACTATTTTGTACTTATACATCATAATGTTAAAACTATAATTTATATATAGCTTCTTAGAATCGCGGAACATCTATAAGTATTTAAATTCATAATGTTTTAATTCTGTGCGTCAAAGTGTTATTGTTGTTAGAGACTATATTACCGTCAACTTAATTTTATATTTATATTACGCATATAAACTCTTAATTAAGACTGACCAGTGCACACTCAAAGAAAAGACAACTTCGGTTTTCGAACGTAATGTGAAAATTTTAAAAGAACGAGAATGGCGGATAGATTGAAAAGAGGAAAACTAGGCTGCCGCGTTTTTTTGGTACGTGGTGATTTAGATATATTGATAATAATTATTCACGTTAACTCGAACAGTAGTTGTTCATAGTTCAAAACAATACTCGTAAAGCTAGCTGTAAATAAAGACGAAGTCGTTTTTGTGACGTCAATAAAACACGAGCGTGGATGCAACTGAATTTATTCTTACAATTACCTTAACACCCGCATTAAGTGTAACAATCGTAATACATTAGGATTACAACTACATACAACTTTTTCCCTTTTAACTTCTTCTTTACTTATTATTAATGTTAGCATTTCTATGACGATTGTAAGCACGCATAGCTCTAGCCGAGACGTCAAGTGGCGGTGGTGTTGGTGAGTGAATTTCACCTAGTCTTTAACATAATACGAGTATATTAGATCGAGAGTGTTCTTCAATTACTAAAATAACTTATTTGAATACACATACAAACACAGACGATCATGATACGCTGCCTGCTTTAGTATGTAGTATTTTGTATGTTTATATTTATGATTTTAATATTTATGTTTAATTTTTATGGGTCCATAATATATTAGATCGAGAGTGTTCTTCAATTACTAAAATAACTTACTTTAAATTTATACACTTACAGACTTAGACGATCAGTGCCTGCTTCATTGTGCAGTATTTTGTATTTTTATGATTTTAATATTGTTAATTTTTAGGGGTCTCAACGGTAAAACAAACGCCTAGGACCTTACTTAACAACACAAAACCAATAGCGGGTAAAATGTTGAACATTTCCTCCATTACGATTAATGGTTATTTCAAATTTGAATAAAGATTAAAAATCATTGCAAGACTAACAATAATATAGGTTTTTTTTTACCAATGAGGTCCTACCTATTTTTTACGACTAAATAATCTCTTATTGCTTAAAATTGGAAGTTATATTTATTATTTAAATGATAGATAGCAATATTTTTAAACATGTCGATTTTGATAAGTGATTTATGGACATAGAATATATTGGCATTAATTCAACTTTACTACACTAACATGAGAAAACTACTAATATGAGAAATAGTAAAAAATATTATAACTCTCTCGTTATAATTACTGCTATATGTCATTTGCATGTTTCAAACTGATTTTTAATCTATATATAGTCGATATTGATCAAATATCGAACTTTCTTCATCATATCAACCGATTCACTTCTGGAGATAGACCTAGTGAGTTCGATAGTCCACCGGTTTTATCTTTAAAACCCTCCTAGAAACAGTCACAGGATCACATTAAAGAATGGTAAGAACTACATCTAAATTAGGCTGATGTCACTCTTTATGACCAACCAGTGAAACGCGAGAAATCTGGATAAAGAGTCTATCGATTTATATATTAATTACAGTATGAATAAACGTAAACTTCTCTAACCATCACAGTATTTTATTATTTAAAATCGGCATGTAAAAATATATCCTATATTTTTTATATATGTAGTTATGCGGTTGACATATTGCTAGAAATACTCTAATAAATTCTTATTTAGCCTCCTATATAACTAACATAGAAGCGGTGATAGCCCATAGGGCGTCAGCCTCCTAATCAGAGGTCGGCGGTTCGAATCCGGGCACGCACCTCTAACCTTTCGGAGTTATGTGCATTTTTAAACAATTAAAATATCACTTGCTCCAACGGTGAAGGAAAACATCGTGAGGAAACCTGCACGCCTGAGAGTTCTCCATAATGTTCTCAAAGGCGTGTGAAGTCTGCCAATCCGCACTTGGCCAGCGTGGTGGACTATGGCCAAACCCTTCTCATATTGAGAGGAGACCCGTACTCTGTAGTGAGCCGGTAATGGGTTGATCATGACGATGATGATAACTAACATTTCTCTTTACAAGGTATGGAACACTCTATGCGCGAGTCTGACTTACACTTGGCCTGTTATTTTCGGAAGAACAATAAAACTTTACTCAAATTACAAACGAAAAATTCAAAACACCTTTGATTAATGATTAAAAACTGAATTTATAAGTTGCATTTTTGCATATTCGACTTTAACAAGTTTCTTCAGAGCTTATATTTTTATGGCATATTGCTCGCAAAAAACATGAAAAGGTCCAATGGCTAATTTGCGCATTAATATGAATAATTTTTGGGGTTTTATTAATTATTCTAAGTAAATTTGAAGATGCCTTTAAAAATGCGTTTGAAATAAAAAGGGACCATATAATAAAAGTTTTCTTTTTTTCATGGTTTTCGAATTCGTCCTTTTACAGTTTGATTATAATATAGATTGAGACAAAGTTCACGGTGTACTCACCGTAAAGTTCCATAGAGGATGGCTAACACTATAGTCTTATAACTAAGATGTGTTTGTATAAAGCTTGAAAAACAAATAAAAAACAAAATACTTCAGCACGCACTGCGCACGCATTCCGCACGCACCGCGCCACGGGGATCTTCGTGCTACTGTTACTATCCTGTTTTGGATATTCTAAAAAATAGTCACCCTCGTTAAAGCGATTGTTTTTGTAGCGCAATCCGCCGCTGCACCACTACAACTCACTAGAGTGAACTCGGATTTTATTTTTAGATGCGCAAGTTTCTTAATGTTTCTTTCGCCGTACACGTGCAAAGTTAGCAAATATAGATTTGGTAAGACTTCTTCTGAACGAGTATTTCGCGCGGCTCCATACTCCCAAACACGCAAGTTTGATAATCAATAGGCAGGAAAGTTTGATTTAGATAAAGCATTTTTATTGCTCTACAAGTTAGCCTCTAGTAATCTCACATGGTGGTAAGTGATGATGCAGTCTAAGATGATAGCGTGCTACCTGTTATGGGTATGGTAAACCCATACTCCATCTTGGTTTCTATGCGACATCGTGCTGTAATGCTGAATCGCTTTGCGAAACTTCTTTGTCGGTAGTGTGATAACGGCCGAAGTCGCCTACTAGACCAGACTAAAGACGGGAATCTGCCTGCGCGCTGCGGCACGTAGGTTGTCAAAACGCCTCTAATACTACTCTACTCGTAAGAGTGGAGTGGTATTAGAGGCAAGTAAACGCCTACTACTATTTTGGCTGAAATTTTTAATGGAGATAAATTATATCCTGGATTAATACGTAGGCTAAAAAGTAGCTCACACAAATCCCGAACCATAGATTTTATAGGTAAAATCTATGGTTCGGGATTTGTGAAAAACTGAATTTCACGTCGATAAGCTATAACCATAGTTTTAACCTGATATAGTAAACTTCCTCTGAATTTGATTTATATATTTGGAAATAGAAGCGGGAACGGGGACGGGAACAGCAAAAGGCATGGGATAATTTTCGATTACAAACTTTCCTTATTCCGCAGAACTTTTTACAAGCCCGTAATCCACGCGGACGAAGTCAAGGACATCAGCTACTTATAAGCATTTTTACTGGTCCTTTACATTATGATAACTATCTGTATGCCACATTTCATTTAGAAGTGGTTTCAGCTTTTGATTAATAATATTTGAACTTTTCCGTCATCATGGATAAAGATTACCAAAAAAAAAAATAATACTATGAGCTATAAGAAAACTTAGTTTGACTAATTATTCATAATTTGCAATCGAATGTTAGATGTAGATATTTCTCACACTCGATGCATACTAAATTCTATGGATAGATACCTACACTTCATTACGGACAAATTAGTTAAGAATTAGATACATTGGTATGTAAATGCGGTCTTATCTCTACCAGACAACAGGTGGTGTAAGTAATCATAGGTTGTAGAAGGTAACGAAGCAATAAAGAGTACACACAAAATATCATATAACACAAAAATTCGCAGTAGCTTACTTATAAATATATTATTATAAAAATTAAATACCAGTCAGTATATTTAGGGGGCTCCAAACATCTTTACGTAGACGTCAATATGTTTAAAGTTCCCTAAATATATTTAAGAACCTTTTTGCAAATTTTTAATAGTATTAAAAACAGAGTTAACTGTAAATGACTTCTTATAAAATTTTGAGTGACTTTCTTTATATATTTCTTCTTCTATGTTCTGTGCCCTTTGCATTCGTAAGCATCTTCGCCTGTGATACGTGGAAAATGTTTCTGGTGGAATTGCTATTCACGCCACCTAAGTGCAATCCAGAAGACTAGCAGGCGACCTAGGTTGTCTAGACAATCCTGTGGTGGTTTACCCGTCTCTATTCATGTTCCGTACAGACAGCTGGACAGCTGTCAGTTACACCTACATGAAAGATATTTGTTAAGTATAATATTTATTTAACTGTCACTTAATTCAAGAAAGTCTGTTTGCCATTTAAAGTAAAAATGTATTTGTAGTGCCAATTACTAGGCTGAAAAAAAAAATAACTCATTCAAAGGAAATCGCATGTTATTTTATAACAAATTACCAACTGAAATCTTGAAGTCTCCCAATCCTATTAGGAATTTAAGGATTATATATATATGATAAAAAAGCCTGGGGTGTGAATTGCTCTAACTCCATACCTACCTATATTATTTATTATTCATTATGTGAGATGGTGATAACAAAAAAAAACTCAGCTTAGTTTGTTGTGTGTTTCTTGAGCGCGATTGGAACCCTCTTAGCTTCAGTTTTGAGTTAGCGAGTGTAATTATCACCGTCACATCCCGAATAGAAGTAATAGAAAATGTGATATACATGAACGATTAATAGATGCCTTTAATAGGTTTAAATGAATTGTTTAATATTTATTTATTTATAACAACTGAAACTTAAAATAAACCTAAGATTGAAACTAAAACTAAAAATCTTAAAAAATATACTATCATAACCAAAATATAATATTAAAAGGAGTTTCTTTACGCAAGGCTCCGTTAAATGTATAAAACTATACATGATTTGATGTATGGATAACTAAGCATTAATCCGTTAAATTACGTTTTCACACACATCGAATGTAAATAGCGTATGCCTATAACATATATGCTAACATGATTGATATACGAAAACGCTGCATGTAAAATGAGCAGTTATTTTAACTTTCTTAAACTGCGAACTTGCTTTATATAGGTACTTCCCGAGCACTTGATCGGAATGCAGTAACGGCATTGAATATTTTAAAATACTTCCTGTGTCCCGTGGTTATATCCATTGGTTCGGTTTTTATTGCGATTACTTAGTGAGACTCTGAGTATATAAACACGATTTGAAAGACTGCATCTTTTTATTTCGTCAGCTAGAATCTTAACCAGCATATGACAATACTAATACTAATTATAATATATAATACTAATAATAATATTACTAAATATTAATGGTAAAAATTTGTATTTAGTATAAGATTCTAAGCTTCATTAACCAAGCCATTTTTTTATACACTACAAATTAGCCCTTGACAGCTATCTCACCTGGTGGTAAGTGACGATGCAGTCTAAGATGGTAGCGGGCTAACCTGTTAAGAGTATGGTAAACCCACACTCCTAACTGGTTTCTACGCGACATCGTGCTGGAACGCTAAATCGCTTTGCGACACGTCTTTGTCGGTAGGGTGGTAACTAGCCACGGTCGAAGCCTCCCGCCAGACCATACTCGAGTCGGGAATCGAACAGGACCTCCAACTTTATAATGCGACAGCGAACGCATTGCGCCACGTCAAACTCAGACAAAACATCCTGATAAATAAACACACGATGGACAGTCAGATCAACTATGCCGATCCCGTTAAAATGTTTCAGCCTTCAGGTTTCTTGCATTTTTTTTCAAATCTGTTGACGTTTCTAATTCTGTAGACAGTAGCGTGTTGTTTTGTAGCCGTAACCAAAATATACAAAAAATTATTATTATTTCTTGAGCTTCAAGCGTTCAAACGAACGTAAATAATTTTTAGCTTTATATAAAGTGCTTAAAAGTAAGGTAACTTTAAACGGAATGTAAGAATTCTAACTGTAAAAATTTCCAAGCCGATCTGATATATAATATTCAGTTATCTTACGTAGTATTGAAGTAAGAAGTTAAACACCGGAAAATATTTATTAACCTACTCACATTTTCGCATCGTTGAGAAGTATTGTTAAGTAGAGGTAATATTTTGCTTCTTACCTATATGTCGTTTGATTGTGCAAATAAAATAAGTAAACTAATGAAATATTTCCAATCACGAATAACATCTCATGGATATTTTAGTTTTACTAATAGCTTCTTGATAAAACACACATATTTTTTTCTTGCCAATCTAACAAGTTACTACTGTTATCTTATTAATATCTACTAAGTACCATACACCAACTATAACGTTTCTAAAAAACACTTTACTAATAAGGTCATGTCTTTTAAGGTACCTTTATTTATAAGTTATATAAGTAGGGTGCTAAAAATCATAGTGTCCTCGTGCAAAACGACTTTGTTTTATTTATTTATTTAAAACAACAGCTAATACATTTTTCATAACCATTTTTACCGTTGTGAGCTAATGTGAAAGTTTAGCTTTTTACAGGTTTTCACAACGTTCACAAATACCGCACATAAAAAAAACCGCAATACAATCAACTACAAAAACAAGAATCATAAACTAGTCACATGATATAATAAAGTTAAAACAAAATTTCAAGTCAAGATTTCATTTACAAATGTCAATTAGTACTGTTATAAGAGATGTCAATAATTTTACTTCTAAAGTCAAATAAAGTAAGTCAAGTAAAGTATTTGTTATGAAATAAATCAATTTCCTTTTGTTTTTTTACATAGTTATTATATATGTCACATATTTTAGGTATTGGACGTCAAAAATTCACTTTGTATAAGCGCGTACGACAGTAACTGTTTTGGTATGGTATCTTCGCAGCATGGTATTATCGCACTGACAGCAGTTAATATTGTTCATATGATTGTGATGAATGAATTTTGGTTTTGACTTGATGTTCTTAGCGTGTGTGAGACGATTTATATTAAAAAACAAAAAAATATATATATTTATATATGTATTTTAACATTAAATAGCAGTGTTTGGGAATTAAGAATAAACAAACGTTTGAGTCATTATACAACACGTAATTTTAATAGCTTCCGGATAGTCAGAGGTTGGGTGGGGGAACTTGTTTGTCTCCGGTTATAAATAGAAACGAGCGTCAGAACAATGCTCAGTCTTCTATCGAACGTTGGAGCGAACGGTACTCTGCCCCTGCCGGTTTTATACGGCTCTGAGTATCAAACTTAATTTACAGATAAGTATTGTGTAATTACTATGTAGAATTGCTGATGGATTATTAAATTGATAATTACTTGAAGATGATGATATCATTCTATTTATTAAATTAACTAAATATTTCTTTTAAAAATAAATGTAAATATATACCCCTAGTATATATATATATATTATGTAATGTGATAAAAGTAATACTATTGAAGAGTTTGTTGTTTAAAATAATTATGATAAACGCTGTTGCAAAAATTCTAATAATAAGTTATTTTCTTTGCTTATATTTTTTTTTGTTTTTATCTGTCCTGACTTCTAACATCAGAAGTGGGATCGGCCTGCAAACACTTTATCTAATTTTTATTTTTATTTAAAGAGAGACTTTACAGAAAGAAAAAAAAAAAAAAATCAAACAAGTATCATGGATGCTGAGTTGGTACAGAAGTTGCTGGAGTCGATTAATTCGGCTCTATTATCCGGCCGACGCCATGATGACGTTTCTCTACCAGTCTTCAACCCTGAGAAGATGGATAACGGAACCGAAGCTTGGTGCAAGAGCGTTGAAGATATTGGCCGAGAGTTCAACTGGAGCAGTCTGCAAATGGTAGCACTAGCCGGGTAGTCGTCTTAGTATATTACGTTTGTACCATGACGAGAATTGTCACGTCGGACCAGAGAAGACGTTGCAGAAGATAAGAGAGTCGTTTTGGTTTCCCGGGATCAATAAATTCGTAAAGAAATACATTGCTCACTGCTTAGTGTGTGTTAAAGGAAAATTCCACAGTGGTCCATACCAAGGCCTTTTGCACCCAATTGAAGAAATACCTATTCCATTCCATACTATTCATCTGGAATGTACAGGCCCTTTTGCAGAATCAAATCATGGTTATAAAAATGTTTTAATAATAATAGACGGTTTTACGAAATACTGCATATTAAAAACACTAAAAAGCATGGGCGGTGAATAAATGTTAACAGTTTTAAAAGAATGGTTATCTATGTTTGGGACTCCATCACGAGTAATAACCGATCGAGCTACAAATTTTTCAAATGAGAATCTGCGCGGTTTATTTAGGGAATGGAATATTGAACATCACATGATTTCGACCGGTACTCCCCGCGGAAATGGGCAAGTAGAGAGATATGTCGCTACAGTTATAAATATGTTAACCACTACTTGTAACAATGAGGCAGAATGGCCGAACTCGCTATATAAATACAACTAACTCTTAATACTACAATACAAAAGACAACAGGTTTTTCGCCATTACGATTGTTGATAGGCCGAAATTTTAATATACCCTGCGTTCAGGCTCGACTAACTGATATTGGGGAACCGAGTAGTTTAAATAGTGAGCAACTAATTGATCTGAAGGCCGAGAGAGTTGAGGCATATAATAGAACACAATCTGCAACAGAAAAATCAAGAGTCTCATTTAACTCTACCAGACGAAATAACAAGGAATATTCTATAGGAGACACTGTTTACTTTTGCCAAGACCACCGTCGTCATAGCAAGCTAAGCCCTAAATATAAAGGTCCTTATGAAATTATCGAAATTCTACCGAATGAAAGATATCGATTGAAGGGACAAGGAAGATTACATAATATTATTGCTGCTAAAGAAAAACTTAGGAAATGGCTTGGATAATGGACTGAAGAAAACAGAAGCACTGAACAAGGTTTGCAATTTAATTTTAAAGAGATGTATGTTAAGTGACGTCACTTATGAAAGCTGTGTGTGTGTGTGTGTGTGTGTGTGAGTGAGTGAATTGATACTGCAGTAAACTTGGTGTTCAATTCTGGAATCATGAGCAGTACATGGTTGAATTTTACGCGACAAGTATACTAGGCCGTGTGAGATGTACATGGTCATGTGGAATAATGTGAGATTTTCATGATGAGTTTCGATATGCTGTAAAAGGTGGCCTGGTGTGAAGTCTAGACACCATGATGCAGCACATGGTGGGACTGATCACGACAGCCCAACCAGAGATTGTTAAAGTACTTTGTTCCCAGATTTAATTAATAAAGTTTCGGACGATGATTAAAAGGTTACTTCGAGAACGAAGTAACTATCAGAATGGCCGTGTGAGACGATTTATATTAAAAAACAAAAAAATATATATATTTATATATGTATTTTAACATTAAATAGCAGTGTTTGGGAATTAAGAATAAACAAACGTTTGAGTCATTATACAACACGTAATTTTAATAGCTTCCGGATAGTCAGAGGTTGGGTGGGGGAACTTGTTTGTCTCCGGTTATAAATAGAAACGAGCGTCAGAACAATGCTCAGTCTTCTATCGAACGTTGGAGCGAACGGTACTCTGCCCCTGCCGGTTTTATACGGCTCTGAGTATCAAACTTAATTTACAGATAAGTATTGTGTAATTACTATGTAGAATTGCTGATGGATTATTAAATTGATAATTACTTGAAGATGATGATATCATTCTATTTATTAAATTAACTAAATATTTCTTTTAAAAATAAATGTAAATATATACCCCTAGTATATATATATATATTATGTAATGTGATAAAAGTAATACTATTGAAGAGTTTGTTGTTTAAAATAATTATGATAAACGCTGTTGCAAAAATTCTAATAATAAGTTATTTTCTTTGCTTATATTTTTTTTTGTTTTTATCTGTCCTGACTTCTAACACGTGCATAAAGCCAGAAAAGTTTTGATATATTTTATTATAATTGAATACATACACATTATAATTTATATATAAAATGAAATGAAATGAAAAAATACTTTATTGCACACCATACAAAATGAAAAAGAAAAAACACAGAAAAGAAATAGGTGCAAGAGGCCGCCTTATCGCTAATGAACGATCTCTAACGGGCAACCTAGTACCTATATTCAATATTTAAAAAAACTCAGTAAACCGTATAATAAAACCGAACGCTTGTTGTTTAAGCTGAATTTGTAGTGAGTAGGTACATTATTGGTGGAAGAGACAAGCCGACTGGTGTCGGTATCGCTCCACGATTTGTCAATAAATCTCATTATGCTCATTGTCATATTTCAGTGTGATGACCCCACTGCGTTTAACAATAACTCAATGTAACAATTACGGACAGTAGAACATTTTCCATTTGGATGTAATATTTTATATCGCATTTTACAGTTAACACCCGCTGTTTATAATAAATAGACGGTTCAATTCAGTATATAGTAAAAGTATATTTTTAATCTTACTGCTTATTCGAAGTAATTATTTATTTATTTGAAGCTGTGATAGCCTAGTGGTTAAGACGTCAGCCTCCTAATCAGAGGTCGGGTGTTCGAACCCGGGCACGCACCTATAACTTTTCGGAGTTATGTGCGTTTTTAAGCAATTAAAATATCACTTGCTTCAACGGTGAAGGAAAACATCGTGAGGAAACCTGCATATCTGAGAGTTCTCCATAATGTTCTCAAAGGCGTGTGAAGTCTGTCAATCCGCACATGGCCAGCGTGGTGGAGACCTGTAGTGAGCCGAGAATGGGTTGATCATGATGATGATTCGAAATAATTAAATTCATTATAATCCGTTGCCAAGAAGCACCCTATCGCCTATTTTTCTATTACAATGATTTTTCTACATCCAAAATTCATAACATCTCAAACATATATTTTACAAGTCATTCAGTGTCAGATGACATTGAATGACTTTTCACAATATGAGAACTTCATCTTCTCCGGAAATTCGTACGATCAACTATCTGTGATTTAACTGCCTCTTAATGAGCTAAGATGAAGGTGCGTAGCTCTGAGAAATTTATAATTATTAAAGGGCTGTAAGATGGTGATAACAAAAAAATTATATACCCGGCTAAGGTGGTTTTGAGGTACTTTTACCAGAGCACGTTTGGAATCCTCGTAGCTTTGGTTGTGAAATTAACAAATAAATGTTGTGCGCTGGGCACAAAAATGCAATAAATATTCATAGGCACTTCATAAGGTGAGCTTTGATGACTGCCTCTGATGTGGGAATTAAAAGTAAAGGATTTTACACATTAAATCAAAATCATTTAACCACTTACTGAGACGGACGAACACTACTAAACAAAAAGAAGGTGCAGGCTAATTCAAATTAAAACTTTGTATTTATGTAAAAAACAAACAAATCAAATTGTAACTTAATTTACTCCTTTAAGAAATATAAATATTTTAACCATTTTTAACTTAACAAGCTTTGCCAGCAGCTTCTCTCACGTTACTTTACGTCACGTTACACTGGTTTCTAACTTCAATACTGTCGTACATTTCACAAATGTATCGTATATTTTACAAATGTCAAACCAACAAGTTTGGGGATGAATTTTAATTAATATTGGTTACGCTGGTTTCTAACTTCAATACTGTCGTACATTTCACAAATGTATCGTATATTTTACAAATGTCAAACCAACAAGTTTGGGGATGAATTTTAATTAATATCGAATGACGGTAGCTAACTAGAGTTCTGTTTTTGATTACTTACTCTTGCCGCATATCAAAATAGTATGGTAGTATAGTTGATTTAATTCAAAAATTAACTAATAAAAAAAGTATTTTTTTTTTCGAAAAAAGTAATTAAGATGAAAAATTTATGCCCATACACATTTATGATTTTTCCAGATTTAATTTTTTATGCATAAAACTATTCATTATATTAATAAATTATTATTTATATTACAATATTTGAAATTCTATGACATATTTATAGTTAAAAATATATAAATATTTATTTTTAATGTGCATCTCCCAACATACAGATGAAATATAGCATGTTCAAATGAACTTAAATTTAAAAAACAGGAGGCAGATATTAAGCAAGACTTCCTTCATTAAGACTTTCTTTCATTAAGAAGTATTAATAAAATTAAAACTTTTCATATTTTGGTATAGTTGTTGATGAGTTTCAGTCGATAGGCCGCTAAACTGTTTTCCTCGATTCAATCATGTAATCTTCTATCTCCTTGAGAAATTTTAGGTTTTAGAGTGAGTGTTTTAGGCGTGAAAAGGTAAACAGACAAACAGACTTAATTTCTAATTTATGATATACCTGGTTAAAAATTCAAATCTACTCTTCTTATCATCAACGTAATCTGTAATGTGGTTTATATTGAGTTAACTTGATGGTTTTTAGGGTATATAAAGTCATTATACTCAGTTTGTATTTTTTACTTTGCTCGCGTTGTTTTTTTTTGAAACCACCTATACGTGTACCCATGATTTCCATTTATCTTTAATGACAAAAGTGTGCAAAGTAAATACTTGTCACAAGTAAAAGATACATAATATTATTAAAAAACAAATTACGTTTAGAAATTACGTTTACGCTTATTTAACACATTTTACATTTTCATTGTAATAAGACACAAAGAAAAACAATGCAAAATAACAAATATGCAGCATTATGACTTTACATTAGTTTTATTATTTAATATAAAGTAAATAGTTAGCTTCTGAAGCCAAACTAGGTGTACCTGTGCTACAGCTCCAATAAAATAAAATTAATTATCGTTATTGAAAATAACATTTTATAGTATAGTAATTAAAACCTATTAAAGCATTGGCAAAATTAGACTATTATACTTTTTATCACACTTTTTTTTTAATATTTTTAACAGACTGATAGACTATTCGAAAGTAGTCCGCTAAATTGTCCGGGCAAATTGTTCCCGATACCTGCGTTCGGAAGTACCTTCTACTGAAGAAGTTCCTTCACAAAAGATGACCTATGTGGCGCAGCGTGTCCGTCGTCGTATTATAAAGTTCTGATGGTCTGGTGGGAGGCTTTGGCCATGGCTAGTTACTACCTTACCGACAAAGACTTGTCGCCAAGTGATTTAGCTTTTCGGCGCGATGTCGCGTAGAAACGGAGAATGGGTTTACCATACCCCTAACAGGTTAGCCTGCTACCATTTTAGCCTGCATCACCACTGATATCTTGATGGTAAGGTGAGATTGCCGTCAAGGGTTAACATAAAAAAGTCATAATTTTCTGCTTTGAAATAATTTAGATCATTTTCACCATTCAAAACACTAGCTCGTTCAAAATATTCCTATACAGGCAGACAAAAATTTAGAACCCAAACAAGATTGTCCTATTTTTCAATTGATCATGAGAGGCGGTTATTACGAAATCATAGCCAGACGTTTCAATTTTATTTCTTACCCGTAGTATGTATTTGACTAACTAGTTGTTATATAGACGTGCATACATTTATTGCCTTTTCGGCTATAGATCATTATTCCGGTTCTCCAGGTCAATTCGACGCGTTGGACATTTGAAAATATTTAAACGAGGAAAAACTTGATCATGCGACACAAGAGCTTCGAAGTCGATTTAATAGTGTTAATGAGGTTGAGAAGAACACGAGTGTTCGTGGAATAAGATGTTGGCGCCACCGCAGGTTCATATAAACGTGGGGAGAGCGCGCGCGCCGGTCAGTGGAAGGAGGTTTGCGTTCGGTCTGTGTCGTCCATAGGAACGCGCTTTGCGCACGCGCACCCCGGCCCTTGCGCCAGAACCGCGATTTAAATTATTCTGACAATAAACCATGATTTTCGAACTGCACTGATTTATAATCACTGGGACGTAAGCGTGGATTTAAAGTCAAATCAAAACTTACATATTTTCTTTTTGTTAATTAATTTAAAAAAAAAATTAAAATGGTTAGTGGTAATAAAAGCCCCGGCGATCCCATGAAAATTCCGGCGAAGAATCGCGAAAAGAAGACCAATAACTATAAGCGGGCGAATATATTCTCCAAGGCATGGTTCGTGTGGATGATGCCCACTTTCTGGCGTGGGTACAAGCGGGACCTCTACGACTCTGATCTCACCAAACCCAAAGAGAACCACCACTCTGACAAACTTGGTGACCGTCTAGAAAAGTAAGTACATTCAGCTACTAATGCCTTCATATGAAAATTTCAATTCATTGGTGTTAAATGCTCAAACTTGTACTTTTACATATTGACAATTACAATTTACAGGTGTCGTCCTTTTACAAGGTGATAAACCAATACTTTACATTTACGAGGCTTATTTAATCTTAAAAATATTTATATAACTGAAACATGTTATAAGCTTTTTAAATTCAAGTTTTGTTTTTGTAAGTTAAGTTAACGTTAGTAAGTCGTACTTAGCTTTCAGAAAATATCACAAAATAAGAATTTAGTCCCGCTGTCTTTCATTAATCTCTTATTTTATTTTGAAACGCATCTAAATAATCTTTTATTTTATTAATCTCTAATTTTATTTAGAAACGCATTTAAATAAAATATGAGATTAATGAAGGAATTCATATCCCAAGAAATATAAGGCAATCATGCAAATAGTTAAGGAGGTAGGTTTGCAGCAACCAATATTTGAAATTTTCAACCGTTTAGGTGAAGTTTAGAACGATTTATATATATACCCATTCAACGAAGCACCATCTTTGAATGGTGTTCCTTAATTGTTGATAATGTATGTGAAACCAAGAACACTAGCTTCTGATATCGATAAACATAATAAATTTTCGTGATGCTTATTTTTTATATCATGACTTTTCGTCTGTATTATAAATATTTTGTGGAACAAACCGGCCGGCATGTTCATGTTATTTTAATCAGAATCCGTTTGAAATAATTAATACTGTCCAATATGTCTTCTTATATTCCCAATATTGAATCTGTATGCACGATGTTCTCTCTTAACAGAGTTCACGATAACATCGTTTGCTGCTAACCATTTCTTTGGTAATAAATTCTTATATAACCTTTTTGTAGTTAATGCAGTTTACACATGTTGTACTCCGGATGTATTGTATAATGTCGAGACGAGGTTTAATTCCCAACACAAAATGTTGAAATTGTTTCTGAATAACATTCTTATTGTTTAGGTATGTACATGTCTTTAATTACACGTTATAGCGGAAATCGATATTACTTATTATAGACGCAAACATAATATGGCACGTTTAGCGCATATGTAGGTATAATACATTCCTTAAAGATTCTTGTGTTCCGGCAAATAAAGATCATCATCATCATCATGATCAACCCATTACCGGCTCACTACAGAGCACGGGTCTCCTCTCAATATGAGAAGGGTTTGGCCATAGTGCACCACGCTGGCCATGTGCGGAATGGCAGACTTCACACGCCCTTGAGAACATTATGGAGAACTCTCAGGCGTGCAGGTTTCCTCACAATGTTTTCCTTCACCGTTGAAGCAAGTGATATTTTTCTTTTTTTTTTTTTAAACGCACATAACTCCGAAAAGTGAGAGGTGCGTGCCCGGACTCGAACCGCCGACCTCTGATTAGGAGGCTGACGCCCTAACCACTAGGCTATCACCGCTAAATAAAGATTGTTGTCACTTATTTTGCGTATGAATTGCTCTATCTCCATAGGTACTATAATTTATTATTGATAATGTGAGATGGTGATAACAAAAAAAACCCGGCTAAGTTTGTTGTGGGCTTCTTAGACCAGGGCGCGTTTTTAACCCTCATAGCTTTAGTTTTAAGTTTACGAATGTAGCACCATTAAATCACTACTATGTAAATTATTGACGCGTCAAAAGTGCCTTTTGAAGAACTATTTGAATAAAGATTATTTGAATTTGAATTTGAACTTATTGCCCACAGAGCAACTTCTTGGTCAGTATTTAAGAAATTACTAGTTTTTTTTTGTTCGTTTTGCATGATGATGAGTGCATATCAAACAACTGATGAATGCATATCAAACATGCACTATAAATGCTTGGACTTTGTAACACACAGTCCAGGTATTTTGTATTTACGTTGCATCATTAAACACCTAATATAAAAATCTAGTTACTTTCTATATTATGATATAACCAGATAATTTTCTACGAAAGTGTGATACTTTTTAACTAATAGTAGGGTCCATTACAAACGCAGATTACAGATATAGAAACCTCATTAGAAATAAATCTCGTCACCGAGCACTTATTTTAAACATTAACTAGTACTTACTTCGTTGTTATTTATTTTTAACGTCCAGTACTCGAAAAATGACAATATTTTTTTTTAGCCCGTGACGGCTATCTCACCTGGTGGTAAGTGATGACGCAGTCTAGGATGGTAGCGGTCTAACCTTTTAGGGGTATGGTAAACCCACACTCCTAATTGGTTTCTAAGCGACATCGTGCCGGAACGCTAAATCGCTTTGCGACACGTCTTTGTCTGTAGGGTTGTAACTAGCCACGGCCGAAGCGTCCTGCCAGACTAGGCTTGAGCCGAGTATCGAACCCAGGACCTCCAACTTTATAATGCGACAAACCAAGCAGGATTATGGATTCACAACAGATTAACCCGATATCCATTTAAGATCCCACTTACCTACATGGTGTTTTTTTTTTAAATAATAAACCTGTTAAGCAATATTGATCGAAACTGCTGCCATATTGTACCAAAGCTAATGATTTGTGTGCTCTCGAAATAGTTAGTTTTTTCCAAACTTAACTTTATACGCAATGATTATGTTACATTGCACTTATGACGTAAATAACTGTTAAAACATATAAAACTAAACATACAATACAATAAATATTAACTGTTTCCTGATATCAGGATGACTCGTTGTAAATTTACGTTAAGATAATTAATAACAGTATTTACACATGGGATAAAATTCTAATTAATGAATACATAAGAACATTTGCATTCATCACGTGACAGATAAAGAATCATGGTATAATTTATTACTATAGGTAACAATTTTTTATTAAGTAGTTTTAAAGTAAGTAGTTATTTAAGATGATATTTAACCTTAGTGTCATAGTACCTTACGCTATTATTATATCTATATATCTCGCGACGCTTGTACCACTCCTATACCTCGAGCGGCTATTGTACTTCTCGCGGCAATGGTAGCTCTGGCGGCTTTAGTACCTCTGTCGGCTATTGAACCTCTAGGACTCTTGTACCTCTAGCGGCTCTTATAGCTCTTTCACCTTTAGTACCTATGTTGGCTCTTGTACCTAGCTCTGGCAGCTGTTTTGCCTCTCGCGGCTCTTGTTCCTCTGGCGGTTATAGTACTCTGATGGCTTTAGTACCTCTGTCTTGTACATCTAGCGGCTCTTATAGCTCTAGCGGCTTTAGTAACTCTGTCGGCTCTTGGACCTCTAGCGGCTCTTGTAGCTCAAGCAGCTGTTGTACATCTCACGGCTCTTGTGTAGCTCTGGCAGCTTTTTTACTTCTCGCGACTCTTATACCTCTAGCGGCTACAGTACCTCTGGCAGCTTTTGTACCTCTGTTGGCTATTGTGCCTCGCCTCTTAAACCTCTAGCGGCTACAGTACCTCTGGCAGCTTTTGTACCTCTGTTGGCTATTGTACCTCGCCTCTTAAACCTCTAGCGGCTACAGTACCTCTGGCAGCTTTTGTACCTCTGTTGGCTATTGTACCTCGCCTCTTAAACCTCTAGCGGCTACAGTACCTCTGGCAGCTTTTGTACCTCTTTTGGCTATTGTACCTCGCCTCTGCCAGAGGGGCAGCCTTAGTACCTTTTGCGTCTCTACAGCAAACTGCGATCGATTAATATACATAGTAACATTCTAAATAAGAGTCATTAAATCTGTCAATTTTATAACTTTTTAAGGATATGACTTAATACCTATAGCTGCGGTACCCATGTAACTATACTGCGAAGTTGCTTCAGTACAGCATAGTAAAAAAAATAATCCTTGATTTTCGTTACATCGTAGAATTTTAATAAAGTATATGGAATTATGCTATGTAATAGTAGAATACAATACAATGCCGAAATGAGCCCGCATTGTATAAATGATTCGGCTGTTAATAGGAAATCTATGGAATGTCTGAATCTATGGAATTTATAGTATGCTGGTAACATAAAACCAATTTTCCACGAATAGATACTTCAAATAAGCACCAATGATTTTACCAAATATATGCCTCTATTTGTTTAGCAATACCTCATGGGCAAAACTGATTGCGTAAGCAATAACGTATAGTAAGATTGTTTACCGTATCTGTTATTTTAACACCACGTGTAACGCAATCACGTTAAGGATTCTAGATATATAATAATAATATTGAAAGGCTTTAACCAATGAATTTTTTTATCATCTTCTTCTTTAGGTGCCTCTTCAACTAGTGAAGTTTGGCAGTCAGAATGGCTTATTTTGCCTTGTCTCTCGCGAGGCTTAAAAGCTGGGCGGCACTCGCGATCCCAGTCCACTCCCTGATGTTTCGCAACCAAGACTTCTTCTTGCGACCGATGCGCCTCTTTCCCGCTACTTTGCCCATCATTATGAGTTGCAGGAGCCTGTACCCGTCATGCCTAAGCACATGCCCCAGATAAGCAACTTTTTTCTGTTTGACAGTCTTCCAAAGTTCGCGATGACAACTAACACGCCGCAAGACATCCTCATTGGTCCTTTTGGGTCCAGCTGATCTTTAACATCCTTCGATAAGCCCTTCGATATTTTTTTTATAACCGACCGAAATACGATCCTTTGTCTCAATTGCTTACACAACCCGTATATAGGCTTTTCACTCCCACTCCATTGCTCTTTTTCGTGGTTTAATCTTTTTTATCATGTTTTTTTTTCCGTATTAGTAAAAATCCTATCAATCTCCACGACGCAAGCTATCGTTATGCATAATCTTATCAAAATCGGTTATACTGTTACAATACATTCAATGAACTTTACGCGGCTACTTATCCAGGATAAAAAGTGGGCTTGCGTAATAATTTCGTCGAGATCGTTGAAGCGTTTATGCGAAAAACAAGAAGCAAACAAATAAAAAAACATACAAACACACACACTTTCGCATTTATAATATTAGCGTAAGTCACCTAAACTGAAACTCCGTGCTATTGGAACAATATAAAAGCTATATATTTCTCTTACTGAGGATAATAATCGCTATCCAAAGCATGTGAAGCGGCTTCACCGGAAGCGATTTTTACGTCATTCTCGCTATCGAGGCTTCTGTCGCATAGATAGTTAGTTATAAAGATTAAACTAATTAACCAGGTAGGTATTTCCCCGAAGTACTAGTGTGTGATACACAAATTAGCATACTGTGACTATTGCGTTTCAAGTAAGGACATAGATAAGCTTACAAATTGTCACACGAGTAGGCAGTTATAGGCCGCGTCACGTAAAAAAGTGAACTTACAGGAGACAAGGGGCCTGGTCTGCTATATAAACTATGGCTCATCGGTAGATTAATGTAAACTTTAATAAAACGTAATAAAAAACAATTTAACCCTAATTATAGAACCTAGTGAGTCCTTCTTTAAATTTTCCGTTTAATTTCCTTTCTGTTTAGCCCGAAACTGTGTATTTTTATCAGCTTGGGACCTGAACAAAAAAAAAACAAATGAAACTGTTCGAAGATATTTGGGTAGGGATTTGCTTAAGTAACTAATTTTTTGAAGGACACACGAGAGGAAGGTTCCTGAAAGTTTTGAATCTCACTCAAATTCGGTAATGATACCCAGACAACCGTTTCTTATTGTATAAATCTCCACATATGTAGTTAAACCGTCAGCGCCCTTTTTATGTGACACTTTTATTTCTCCTAACACAGAAGATATCACAATGGCTTTTAAATTGCAGGATATGACTATCTAGCAAAGTTGTTACTGCCAATCGTCCATCATTTGGTTAAGTACCTGCCTCTCATGACAATACAGGTCATTTTTCGGCAATTTGCTTATACGAGATACTAAACCTTATGATATTGTTACCGATAACTTTCTTGAATAGCGTTATATATATCGTTCAATGCGTGTAGTTGCTTTTTAGAGGTTGGTTATAGATACTTTAAAAAAGAACTCCGAATATTAGTATTCGGAGTTTTTTTCGGATCTCGTTTCGAATAGAGCCAATCTTATAGAAAATTGTGTAGCATAGCTATGATAGCCAAATGGTTAGGATGTCCGCCTCCTAATCAGAGGTCGAGTGTTCGAACTTCGTTTGCGTTTTTAAGCAATCAAAATATCACTTGCTTGAACGGTGAAGGAAAACATCGTGAAGAAACCTGCGTGTGAAGTCTGCCAATCCGCTCATAGCCAGCGTGGTGGACTATGACCAAACCCTTCTCATAGTGAGGGGAGAACCGTGCTCTACAGTGAGCCGCCAATGGGTTGATCATGATAATGATGATGAACATAAAAGTTAAAACCGTTGAAAGTAGAAAGAAAGATGTAGCAAATTTAACTAAAGGTTCTCATGACGAGAGATCTTGTTATGAAACTGTTGACCCAAATAAAACTTTATTTAATTTCACCTGTCTACACGAATCTCTGTTATAGAATTTACAAGTTTTTGACCCACTTACCGTTATGTTAGAAGTTACTTTACTTAACATAAGCATCAATTAACGTTATCGAAAACATGCGTCAAGTCATTGATTTACTGCGTCAAGTAGTCAAGAGCGGATGGCTAAACCAGTTTACAAAGAAATAGCAGAAAAAGTCGAGTAGGCGATAGTTTTCGTTAGGAATTCATGTTATTCGTGGACGTAACCATTTGAATTTTAAAAAAGAACCCAACTCAACTGAGTTATCATAACTATAATTACTTCTGTGCCGGTTGGTACACTGTCTGATAAAAAGAAGTATTTTTCGGATGCGTGTATCATAACATCTAAATGACAGAGAACATTTGCATTCCACACTCATATATCCGGAATGACAAGCTATCTTTTTATATATAAAAACTAGCTGACCCGGCAAACGTTGTTTTGCTATATAAATAATTTCTAGAGAATTTCTAGTGTATATAAAAATAACGAACTTATTGTGTGTAAGGATGTGGTATATGAGTGAAAGAGGCATGGACCGCTGTGAACAAATGATTAAATTACTTAAATTATTATTAAAAAATTGGGGTTGGCGATAGAAGAGTGAAAATTAAGGGTTGCATGTATTTTTTAATGCCACATAATACAAAAATAAAATAAAAGCATTTTATGCAAAAAAAAACTTATGGCTGGACAACCCTTATCACTTAGGGATTCTCAGACTTACTGAATATGCATAAAAAAATCATAAGAATCAGTCGAGCCGTTTCAAAGGAGTATGGGAACAAACATTGTGACACGGGATTTTTATATAAGATAATCTAAATGGCGGATCTATGGTGCCATTTTTAAATGTAAAAATTCGTACAATGTTCGGCAGTCGTGTTTTTAAACCTAAGTTTAACGTACTTGTGAACTCATGAGATATTGTAACGGCAGGCATCCGCGATCTCATACCATTTTTCCAATACCCTTTCCACGGCACCCCACTTAATAGTAGTCAATCCCCTTTCTTTTCAATGTTACTACACCCACTGCTATAAACTTTTAATGCAACGTATTGATGTATCACAGTTTAGATGAGTGTGTGAATCATTGATTTACAACTAGCCGTAGATAGAGCGCTTTATACGAAAACAAGGCAAGAATTTGTCACCAACTAACTATATATTCCTATATATCGGTATATCGATGTATTACAACCCGTCTAATACACCAGACATCTGGCCGTTATATTATCTATAGCGGCGCGTAGTGTTTTGTAATTCATTCGGATTATAAGGCTCGAGTGTTAGAATCGGTGACTTTCGTCTAGCCTTGTCACACACTGGGGGAAAGGAGTGCACGCGTCGCTATTTGTGCACTACTTTTCCGTCCCATTTTTTGAGCGTTAATGATCGATCTATGGCTAGTGGTAAATCAATGGAGTGAATACATTTTTAATGTACACGACAAAAAATAGGCAAAAATTAAAACGTAAAAACAATACAAAATAGTATACAATAGTATTGTAGTATAGTAATAGTGTATACAATTTAGATAATAATTATTGTCACACGATTTCTCTGTTGCCCACGTCCTAAAAAGGGCCAGGTTGGACGTATATTGCCTGGCAGTAAAAATATCACTTTTGGTATTATCTATCTATTTATACTTATATTGAAATTGTAACCGTACTATCCCGTATCACGCAATGACTGTTGGACTGAACAGATTTAATTGGAATTTACTACATATTTAGCCGATACTCTCGATCAGGCTTTATTAAGGCTATTTTTAACCTGAAAAACAATTATGTTATTGTTTTAAACGGTTTTACTTCTAAGCTCAAAAAATATTCAAGTGATCATGACAATTTCGTTACTGGAGTTAAATAAAATATACAAAATTAGTTTATTTTTTATATAACATACGTAATTTCAACCCTTTAATTTTGCCCAAAATTCTTGAAGATTTGATGAAGATTATTAAAGATGTATGACAGAACTTCTTAGCAACAAAGCCATCGCTTAAGATATGATAGGATAGGTTGCAGCGTTCAATCGGCAACGCATCAGTTACTCTACGGATGCTGAGAATGTTCATGGGTGACTGTAATTACATACGTCAGGTGACCCGTCTGCTAAAAAGGAGACAAAAAAGACAGGCACCTAACTCAGTTACGAGTTTATGATTACACGTGAATTTTTGTAAACTGTGTAAATATTTACATATGTATATAAAATAATAAAAAAAAATCTTCTTCAAACCGCCAAGTATGGACTCAAAGTTGCTTATTTCCAAAGGATCTTATTAAAAAATTAGTCCACATAATTTACAATATTGTTGCAGACATGAACTGGCTTTTTGTAAATGCAATTTAATAAAGTTGTGTAAATACCCGTTTTTTTTTTTCTCGTGGGTAAAATCCCGTTCGTATGGTGCAAATTTTATTCTCATAACGATAATAGCTGTGTTTTAGCTTTTTTTTTTAATCGTTCCAATGCGAATTGATCACATGCGACTCCACTAATAAAACAAATTCAATAAAACCTAACATTTCTAGTTTCCATCGTTAGAGAATAATGACTGCATTATTTATGTTTATTTGACGCTTTATTCTATAAAAACCGGTCAAGTACAAATAGGACTGGCTTGAAGATGGAATGGGCAGGTTCCGTATAGTCAATTATTTTTTTGCGGCTTAAGACATAAGTTTACCCGTAATTAGTAAATATAACGTAACTTTTACGAAAATATTAGGCTCTTGTTA
Source organism: Lasiommata megera (assembly GCA_928268935.1). Taxonomy (NCBI): domain Eukaryota; kingdom Metazoa; phylum Arthropoda; class Insecta; order Lepidoptera; family Nymphalidae; genus Lasiommata; species Lasiommata megera. The sequence goes on along the minus strand of OV743311.1, from coordinate 9,954,512 downwards.
TTTCAGTACTTTTTTAGACCTTTTTTTAATGACACACGTAATACTGGACAAAAGCTTATTTTTCAATTTATTATTTTACCCTTGCATGAATAAGTTCCAAAATCAGAATTTATTATTCGCCTTTGCTTTTTGATGTTGCTTTTTACAGGGATGCCCTAACTTTTAATGCTACACTGGCCATTAAGTTTTCCTTTCTAATGTACGGAACCTTAATAATAATAACGCGAACATTCCTTCTCGGGACGGGTTAAAAACTGGACCGAATTCCCTAGTCCGTAGTCTATTTTTAGAGGGCTAAGATTACCTGAGCCAAGGTACGTTTACCTATAAAGAGCACGTTTTTATACCTCGGTACGTTAGTAGTATCCCAGATGGACTCTATATGTGTAGCCCGCTTATTAATCGGGAACTGGTCTTGTGGCTGGCAGTAATACCCTATCCTCAGGGATTCAAGATGCAACCCTGCATATTTATGAGAAAGCTTTTTGACTCTCAGCGCTATTTATTATCAATATGATACTCATTTATAATATTATGTTTAATTTACATAAATTCACACTAATATATATTAGTGACGCGAATGTCTGCTTATTTGTAAAAACCAAAACTAAGGCTGTGGAGGGATAAAGGCAAATGGAAGATGTCGGTGGTATAAAATATTTTTTTACAAATATCGGCTTTAGGTGTCACGCATAAATTGAAATATAAATTGAAAGGACAGAAAAATATTACAGTTTTTAACATGTATTTAATTAGTTTTAAAACAATTACATATTCTGATTCTGAATTGTAATTTAGTAATTCTATCTAATTGTATTTTTTTAAGTCTAATATTTGTACATAAAATATTAATTAAAAATAAATATTGAATGGATTTTGTATACTTCTTACTACGCACTACTAAAATGAATATTATTTAGAAAAAAAAACTTAACCTGAACACTTATGAAACATAATTTTTAGTGCAACCCAAGAGTATGAAAGACAAAATAAGTATCCAGTTTTTTTAGCTCATTTACTTTGATATGGGGATGATAGTGCTTTGTGGAATAATGCTGAGGGTAAAGGGGGAGGAAAGGGATCGACAAGAATCTGACTACCGACTACTGACCACAAAAGTGGTTAGTAGACCGGCAAATGCCGGTCCATACTACACAAAAAATATCTTATACCTTACTTTTTACACCTCTGTCACTTTAATACTCGTGTGCTTTAAAAAACCCAGTTGTTATGTATTACCAGTGGTTACCCACGGTTTCCTTCATTTACAATTTGTAATAACGAAAATTTTCTCATTATTTATTCCCTAAATATATTCACTAATTAGCGTACACCGTTGAGGCCTGGCTTAAAACACACAAAACACAAGAGGTAACATGACATATGCTGATTAAAAATTCTGACTGATTGACTGACAGACAACCTAAAGCACAAACGGCTGAACGTCAAAATTTGCCTCTCAAAGAATGTCCTGTTAACTCCCTGTACGTGTAATGAGAATTAAAGAGAGGAATTTTTCTCTTGACACCAGAAAAGGAGACGAAAGTTTGTAGAAGAGTCCAAATTATTTACACGAATTCATTTATTTCTTTTTCCTATTTAATCCTCGTCCACGTCAAGCGCCCAGGCCTACGAATAAAAATATTGAATTACCGAATATTTTGAAACTTCACCCCTTTGAGTAATATAGGTAATCATCATCATCATCATCATCATCATGAACAACCCATTACCGGCCCACTACAGAGCACGGGTCTCCCCTCAATATGAGAAGGGTTTGGCCATAGTCCACCACGCTGGCCATGTGCGGATTGGCAGACTTCACACGCCTTTGAGGACATTATGGAGAACTCTCAGGCATGCAGGTTTCCTCACGATGTTTTCCTTCACCGTTGAAGCAAGTGATATTATATTTTTTTTTTAAACGCACATAACTCCGAAAAGTAAGAGGTGCGTGCCCGGATTCGAACCGCCGACCTCTGATTAGGAGGCTGACGCCCTAACCACTAGGCTATCACCGCATTTTTATATAGGTAATAATAGTTGAATATATGTATGGATATTTGGACTTAGAAATGTAATTAAAGTTATGTAAGTTTAGTTATGTAATTAAAAACTTATAAAAATTACACCCCAAAAGATGAAAACGGGATAAAAAATTCTGGAAATATCGTTCGATCGTTTTTCAAGTGATACTTTTGATTTTACTATTTATATAGTTACATTTATATCCCATAAAATGTTTAAAAATAATAACATAAAGCACTCTGTTACTAGCAATAAAGGTAACTTTATAATTTATTTTACCAATAGTAAAATTAAGCGTTATCATTTCTGTCAAAGTAATGACAGCCTCACCGTGATTCTTTAGTATATAATCTATTTCATCTGTGTATAAATGAAAAACTGATTGAATTATCTATCAACGCACAGCTCGAATTGACTGGATCGCACCGAAATTTACAGTATAGGTACAGATTGCATAATGTCGTAACATTACGTATATGCAAGTGTTTTAAAGTTATCACTGAGTTCCAAATTATTACAAACCCGATGCCCCATTCGAACCTGACATTTTTTTTACGTACTACAAGTTAGCACTTGACGGCTATCTCACCTGGTGGTGAGTGATGATGCAGTCTAGGATGGAAACGGGCTAACCTTTGGGTATGGTAAACCCACACTCCTAATTGGTTTCTACGCGACATCGTGCCGTGCTTAATCGTTTGGCGACACGTCTTCGTCGGTAAGGTGGTAACTAGCCACGGCCGAAGCCCCCCACCAGACAAACATACATACATAGGCAATATGACATAGGTAACCAAAAAACGGAAGCGGTGATAGCCCAGTGGTTAGGGCGTCAGCCTCCTAATCAGAGGTCGGCGGTTCGAATCCGGGCACGCACCTCTAACTTTTCGGAGTTATGTGCGTTTTTAAAACAATTAAAATATCACTTGCTTCAAAGGTGAAGGAAAACATCGTGAGGAAACCTGCACGCCTGAGAGTTCTCCATAATGTTCACAGAGGCATGTGAAGTCTGCCAATCCACACATGGCCAGCGTGGTGGACTATGGCCAAAACCCTTCTCATATTGAGAGGAGACCCGTGCTCTGTAGTGAGCCGGTAATGGGTTGATCATGATGATGATGATGATGAACCAACAAACACACACAAACACGCATTTAGAATATTGGTATTTACGGACAGATTAACGTGACCCCAGCCATGTACTCACCCACAGTTGTATAACTAAACACAATAAAGTACACAAATAAATTTATATTCGTAACAGAGCACTCTTTGTTTTATCGTTTTGCATTATTAAAAATAAAACCTACCTACAAATGGCGGCATTTGTTTCTTATTACCACAAAATATGTGTACAGTGAGGTAAATAATTGTATCATCTGTTTTGTTATATAATTATCATTGATTTGTCGCGTTAAAGTGATAACAAATAAGCAGGCTCTTTGTAACAAACATTGCTTATAGGATATTTGCGAACAGCGCATTTGATTTATAACAATTTTTTATAACGTTTCACTTGAGCAAACTTACTTTTGTGTGTTCCTTAGTATAAATCCAATCATTAGTAGTATTTGGACTAACTAAAAATAAGTTTATCACTTCATCCGCGTATTTGTTACATAACGCTCATTTTTAGTGCAAAGCCTGTTCAGTGGAAATTAAGAAAGGATCTTGGATTGCTCCACGCTGATATGACTTGTATAGTAATTAGTTAAAATCAAAACTCTCATCCCCATCCCTTGAGGTTTCTTTATAAAAACACTATTGAAAATATTTTATATAAAACTACTATTAAACTAATCGTAAATTAATACTCTTACTTCAAGAAAATGGCATTTTCGTACAACCTTCCCATCCCAGTTTCACCCCTTTAGGGTTGATAAACTCTTAGCGAACTGAAATGATTGAGATGAATGTGTTAGAGAGAAATTAAAATTTTCATCGAAATTCCTTGAAATAAATTTCATTCCTTTTAACCGTATATATTCTAGAAGCAGCCTGTGAAGAAAAAAGCTAAAGTAAATAGACATCGCGGATAGACGGTGTTTTTATTTCTCCTAATGCTTTTTAACAAACTAACGAACAAACTTTCGCACACTGGTAGGGATATGCTGTGGTGGCATATCAATCAGTATAGATTGGTACTCTAACGTATACCTAAGCAAATGCCACCGGTCTCTTTTGAAGTTCAAACTCATAGGACAATAACGCAATACAACAGGTTTCCTGACCAATTTAGCGGACTTTCCGGGTAATTGTGAACACATACCTTCTTATTGGGTAATGATGAGCGGCACTACGAAAACGGACGCGTACCACACAGGAACCGGGCCGTCATTAACCAATTTAAGATGGCACTTTGGACCCGTTTGTAGAAACGCATCACGAATATGTAAAAAAAACAAGTTCCACGCATTAGTAAATATGCATTTGTGTTAGGCAATAATTAATTCCTGACAGAATGATAAACCTTATCGACATGTTAACCAGCGGTACACCCACGATATTCCAGTTTAAATGCAAATTTATAGTATGTTATCACTTTATCGGAATACGTTTTCCACGTTCAAATTTTACTGCGGCTATCGATAGATGTGCCTTTTATTTCCGAATTATAAATGCTGCGAATTTAAAATGTTCAACTGACAGAGAAATATTAAACGTAATGGGAGTTCATGCTTTGATTTCTGTTATTCTTTGTTTTTATTTAATTCGTTCATGATCAACCCATTACCGGGTCACTACAGAGCACGGGTCTCCTCTCAATATGAGAAGGGTTTGGCCATAGTCCACCACGCTGGCCATGTGCGGATTGGCAGACTTCACACGCCTTTGTGAACATTATGGAGAACTCTTACGGAGAACTATAAGTGAAAGTGAGACTGTCTGTTTGCCTGTTTGTTACCTATGCTCGGCTAAAAGAAGCTCCGATCTTTAGGTAATTTTGTCCATATTGATTACACTCTGAAGATGAAATCGGCGTAATTAAATTATTTTTTTCCACAGTCTTACATTACAGCTGAATTGCCTTTACGAAATATAAAATATAGATAGACAGCTTGCACCCTTAAAAAACATAGAATATTAAAGATATGATCGCAGGGAAACAAACGGTTTCCGCGGACAACACGATAGCATGAAAAATAATTTATTCATAAACCGCTGTTTGGACACCCTTTTAAGTAGGTATCATACATGTGCTAGGATGACAACCTCCGTGGCGCAGTACGTTCGCTGTCGCATTATAATGTTGGAGGTCCTGGGTTCGATTCCCGGCTCAAGTCTGGTCTGGTGGGAGGCTTCGGCCGTGACTAGTTACCACCCTACCGACAAAGACGTGTCGCCAAGCGATTTAGTGTTCCGTAGAAACCAATTAGGAGTGTGTTTACCATACCCCTAACAGGTTAGCCCGCTACCATCCTAGACTGCATCATTACTTACCACCAGGTGAGATAGCCGTCAAGGGCTAACTTATAGTATATAAAAAAATTTAAAAAAATGTAATATAAATAAAATAACTTACTTTGTTATACATATTATACTAACAGAGTTACAAAGAATATCTCTAAAACTGTTTCCACAAGGCAGAAATCTTAAACAGCATAAAGAAAACAAGCTTTACTGTGTGGATACAAAAATTCTAATATAACATGTATTTAGATATTACGGTGCACGTAAAAAAATTATAAAGTTTAGGTGACTCACGAATAACAAACGTTATGAGAGCGAAGCGTAAGGTAGATTATCTAATTGAAGCATAATCTGGACACACAATAAACGTCCTAATTCTCTGTAGCTAACGACAGTTCTTCTTCCCACTATGCGTCACACAGTTGGGTAGTTGACGTCACACAGTGATTGCTAAATGATATCCTTCCGAACTATTCTTTTTAATATTTTACCTTTAGGCGTTCTAGGTTCATTCAGTAATTCTTGACTTCCAAAAGTCTTGTTGAATATTATGTCAAATCATACCTAAGAAACCGACTAAGTACGAATTCGATTACTCGCAAAGAAAGGGTTCCTTGCCACTGTGCAATATTTAAAACAAAATATTAAACACCAAAAAATAAGTAATTATCTTTTGTATGGCGACCTGTATGGCTAATAGAAAAACACACTGCAACAATGTCTAGTTTCTGCGTCATTTATGAGCAGATTAAATGACATCATAAGCTTAGTAATAGGGGTCCCTCAAAATAAAGAAGAGAAGAAGACTCAAAATTATTTTATTGATTTTAAGAAAAGTTCTCCTACCCATTATTTAAAAAATAAATAGTTTTTACATACTCTTTAAAACCCCTTTAATTTATCTCCTTTGGAGCAGCCTGAACGTTCTCAGCTCTGTATTCATAAATCCTAATCGAGAGAGGATCTGTAACATAGCACAAAGTGTAATAAATAATAAATTATTTATGAAACTAATATTTGGCAAATACCGAAAATGGTTATTTAAAAGCAAACTTTGTCATAAGTTTATTTGATTTTACATTGTTGCGTAATATTTTAAAATACTAAAAGGTGTTAAAAATAAGTATCTAATCAACATACGTGAACAGATAAATCGGTTAGAAATTTACATCGAATTTTAAATGATTAAGACGGGGTATTATTAAATTATATCATACATTTTTAATTTGGTAGACCGGTTCATGAATATATTTTGACGCTTTAAGCTTTTATTATTTGTTCCTACCTACCTATTATGTTACATTGTTCACAAATAAAGGAATACTGCGTGATCGCTTTATGATTAATATTGTCAATTAAAATCATGCAACTTTTGAACACGTGTGGGTACATTCTAGAAATTTTAATAAGTTATCTCTTTATAAAACACTGTTCTTGAATCACTGTAAAAAATGACATAAAATTAGAGTTGCAAAGCTAAATATTCTTCTTATAGCGCTAACAAAGCAATAAAAGGTTGAAAGTATTGCTGGTTTGAATACTATTTTTGATATGCCTATCTCTAATAATTTTTGGTACATGCCGATGAAATGTCAATGTAGTATAAAAAATCATATGGACATAAAACAAGTATGCAACTTAATAATCATATTAAACTACTTATTTTTCGGGTATATTTCGGATTATTAATGATCCCTAGTTACATAAATTGTAAGGAATTGTCACATGTAGATGTTTCAGCATTTTATCCCGGAAAATTCATAAGTTTACCACAGGATTACCTATATATGTAATCGAATTCCAGTCGACGATCTCGCAGCTACTCTTGGTTCTACATCTTTCCTAATATTATAAAGAGTTAAAGATTTAAATGTTTTTCTTAATTTAAGCGTAATCTCAAAGGCGTGTGAAGTCTGCCAATCCGCACATGGCCAGCGTGGTGGACTATGGCCAAACCCTTCTCATATTGAGAGGAGGCCCGTGCTCTGTAGTGAGCCGGTAATGGGTTTATCATGATGAAGCGTAATCTTCTGTAGGTATTATTGATCCCATTTTGACAATTCTTTCAACAATTAACGAATTAATCACACTATCAGCGAGTGACATACAGCATATATTATCCCCACATTCCTACGGAAGCGTGAAGTACTCAGACGAATGAAGAGGCACAAAACAGTATAGTAATTTCATACGCACCCCATGCACCTTCATATAAGCTCAGGTAACAGCTGTCTTTAACAAAATCATATCAATAGTTTTCACTCAGAAAAATATGTGGATAAACATCGACGCAGATTCTATGCCGATAGTATGACTATAAAACAAGCTATAAAATTACTAGACGGTATATGATAATAATTTGTATAACGTGCGATAATGCTTATACTGGTGGTACATGACACAAAGGCCTAGAATCTGTGCGAAAGGGAAGTACTAATCAAGACACGACGACTGGCTTGTTAACGTGCATTATGTATAAATTCTCGTACTTGCCAGAGCTTAGTCACAATGCACGTAACATTGACTTACAACCAATTACTAATTACCGACCCGTGTTGCGGTATCTTTGTCGTGTATTATTTATTTTTTTAATTTTCTAACGGCCCTACTCTCCAGTCGCCATAGATTAAAGATACCTAATACCTGTGTAATGTGCATAATATGAACATTTTTATTTATTACAGATTTCTGATTAATCGAAATCTATATCATCATCATCATCATCATGATCAACCCATTACCGGCTCACTACAGAGCACGGGTCTCCTCTCCATATGAGAAGTGTTTGGCCATAGTCCACCACGCTGGCCATGTGCGGATTTGCAGACTTCACACGCCTTTGATAACATTATGGAGAACTCTCAGGCGTGCAGGTTTCCTCACGATGTTTTCCTTCGAAGTTATAGATGCGTGCCCGGGTTCGAACCCCCGACCTCTGATTAAGAGGCTAACTAACTAGACCATCACAGCTTCGTGCATAATACGAACATGTTTTTTATAACAGATTTCTGAGTACGCGATCTATAAAGCGTGCTTAGTCTTACGGTAAGATACAGTTTAAATGAGACAAAGTTACGTATCCGATATAAATCTGTCTTGTTTTAACAAACCTTTGTCTGAACCATGTCAAAGTACGCTCTATAGATCTCACCCTGACGAGCATAGATCAAGGCAAGTGTTTTGTTTACTGCAATATAATAAATTGTGATGCAAGTACCACGTATCTATACATATGTAACTATATTATCTACGACATTCATCAATTAATAGAATACTATAAAATAAGACCTATTTATAGACAATCACGAAAGGAAATCAGGTTTTTACTGCATTTATTTAGAGTTCATAATGGAAAATTCATATAAAATCGCTTTGTTCTTCGTCGGTTTATGCGTCAGTTTCAAGGACATTTTTCAATGTAGCAGCTTGAGATTTCAAGTTGAATACTGGAAACTAAACGCAATGATTAACTATTAAGCCAAAATGCTTTGATAATAAAATTAATTTGAACCTACCAAGGCATTAATTTTAAGAATGTGTTTAAACACATTTACTTCAGAGAGGTTGTTATTTTTACGACAAGGTTGCTAGGAAGTCGCTGACTCCGCTTTCATCTCTCAAAATATAGTCATGAATGTTGAATTGTATGGTTTTGATGTAAAAAAATAGCAACTGATCTTTTTGACAAAATTTGCCTTGCCTTGGACCGTAGGTTGAACACCAAAACATGATGTTTAAAAATTTCTACTATAGTAACCCTTCTTAAAAATGGATAATTGCAAGCAAAACCTATAATTTACTTCTCGATGACTCACAATCTTGATTGACCTCCCTTACATCCTTTTGACCTTACATATGTACTAAAACTTGTAATGGCGTAACATTCATGTACTCGTAAATCTAAAACATTATCCAACAAACAGTTTTATGAGGAAATATTTGCCTACGATATTCGAAATTGAAGGAAGAGCTTAGTGTACGCTAAGGTATGCTAAGCATAGAATTATCATTTTATTTAAACTGTATTCGTATGTAAAATTTCGCTTTTTTTTTATGATGATAATTTATACTTATATATGTCACAAGATAATGGGGAATCATAGTTTTTTGCTAAAATCTCTAGACCGATTGCTAAGTAGCAGATAATTTTACGCTTAGTTTTTGGCAATCCGCCATCGACCGAGTTAGATATACGTATTAATTACTCTTTAAAATCTAAGTGCCCATGAATAGTTATTTGCGTTATAGCTTTAGATTTTAATAACAAACCTAAGTGAAAAACGAAAAAATCTTACTTAGTTTGATATTATTTCTCTCGACTCATTGTATTCTTTGAAGGGTTTTTCTTAAAATATCCTATTTGTATGCATATATTGCACTATTTATCCTGTAATATATACATACCTTCTCTCGTTACTGCTCTGTGATATATTACGTCGAGAAGTTGATTGCGGATGCAAGAATTAGTTAGGCCCATGAAATAGATTTGACACATTAAAGGCAAAACGACGAGTCGTGTAGCTCCAATAAATGGTCCAGACTCCAGAACGTTCCATGCAACAAGGGCTGCGGATGCATAAAGGTCGAGAGAGTTCAATCAAAGTTGTACTACCGTCTCATAATCATGCCATGCAGCGGTACTTCTATTCATGAGTTTATTATTATTTCCTCTTCATTTATAGACAGCTTAAGAACATACTCGTATCTCACATTTATCGTTTAATAGCTTTACCTTGCCCTTAAAAGGAGGACACAGATAATATAGCCCGGCGTGCAGACATTTACCAATAATTGGATGGTTATTTTGGACAGACGACATCAAACGAGTCGCAGGGAGCGTCTGGATACAAGTGGCACAAGACCGTGGCCATTGGAACTCCCTACAAAAGACCTATGTCCAGCAGTGGACGTCTATCGGTTGAAGTGGATGGTTATATAATAACTTGCAATATATATAACAGATGCACAATCGGAATGATATAAAAAAAAATACGCGTCGAATTGTTAACCTCCGCCTTTTTTGGCATTAAGTGAATAAATGTGTTACTTATTTTAAACTTCCGCACTCTCTACGTAACAAAACAAGGGCGAGCGATCATCTGACGGTGTAGTGGCCTTCACTTCAAACAAGTCCATGTACCACATCCTTGTTTATAAAGTAAAGCTGACTAGCTGAAGTGACTATCTCTACTACCAGCTTGTGATCAAATAAGGACGTTGAGTTCTTTCATTTGCATTTATTTATAACTATCCCTTCATCGAGGCTTCATCCGCGTGAACTATGCGCTGTACCTGCTATATACAATCCGCTTCACTGAAGCCTGTAATGCGAAAGTGTTTGCATTAAAGAAGCAAGTAGACTTGTCGAGTTAGAAGGTAGTCGTAAATTTTTTGACAACTAATTTGAATGCTTCAATTACTTTGATCAAATGTATTCCTTTAACCTTTAATTATTGAAAACTATAATCGTTGATTTTCAATTTAAGTGACAAGCATATATGATTGAAATAAAACCTCATGACTCAAAACTAAATAAAGTGAAAAAGTTTAACAATATTTCAAATTGAAAATTGATGGAGACATTGGTGAACGTACATAATGAAATGCTACATACAGTCAAAGGAAGCGGTGATAGCCTAGTGGTTAGGACGTCAGCCTCCTAATCAGAGGTTGACGGTTCGAATCCGGGCATCCGCACCTCTAACTTTTCGGAGTTATGTGCGTTTTAAAAAAAATAAAATATCACATGCTTCAATTGTGAAGGAAAACATCGTGAGCCAATTCGCACATGGCCGGCGTGGTGGACTATGGCCAAACCGTTCTCATATTGACAGGAGACCCGTGCTCTGTAGTCAGCCGAGAATGGGTTGATCCTGATGATGACAGTCAAAGACAGAACCTTCCCCGTTTTTATTAAAACAGAAGCGATATGATATTGACATGCGGTATTTATATTAATCTCATATTACTGTGTGCAAGGAAGGAAACACAACAAACACTTATCAGCTCTTATATTGCTAAGCATTTAATTAGATACATTATCCTCATTACTAGAAAACGTGAGACATGATGACTCCTACAATTAGTTACGTGTACCTTCCACCAGGAAAAAATTACAAAATTTCAAAATATTTCCATTTCCTTATTGACCAAGAGAACATAAGCATCGTTCTGTTTTCATTGTGAGAGTAATTAAACTAACCTTTATTAAGAAGCGGATATTGTATGATACAATTTAGTTATTAGAACTAGGAATGTCGCAGGACGGATTTTCCTAATACGATAAACGCCCTAAAAACCTATCGCCTATCGCAATAACTCATCTGATATTATCGACCGATAATGTGAGGGAGTAAAAAGCTGTGATAGCCTAGTGGTTAGGACGTCAGCCTCCAAACCAGAGGTCGGAGGTTGGAACCCGGACACGCACCTATAACTTATGGGAGTAATGTGCGTTTTTAAGCAATTAAAATATCACTTGCTTCAACGGTGAAGGAAAACATCGTGAGGAAACCTGCATGCCTGAGAGTTCTCCATAATGTTCTTAAAGACGTGTGAAGTCTGCCAATCCGCACATGGCCAGCGTGGTGGACTATGGCCAAACCCTTCTTATATTGAAAATGGACCCGTGCTCTGTAGTGAGCCGAGAATAGGTTGATCATGATGATGATGATGATGAATGTGAGGGAAAGCTTAATCAAGCAACTAACTTGCGCATTTATAATATAAATAAAGACGTACCAAATGTCAATCGACGTTTAATCGACTTTTGACGAGGAACGGGATTTCGATATTCACAATCATCTCGAAAAAAGTCCTCGCTGTATTGAAATCTGTTCAATGTTACATGAAGACAAACAAAGTTACTTTCGAATAAGTATATTTAGTCTTCATATTTTCTTGTTTTCCTTGGGGAAATTTTATAAATCGAAAATTATTCTTTGACCTCGGCGAAAAGTAAATCGCTTCTAAAGTGTTTTATTTCTTCAACATGAATATTTTATTAGATGCCTAACTATTTTTAAAAATGTCACCTCAGATATCAGGTTTATAACGTTGATATTTCACCAAATTTGAATGAATTTAACACGATTTTACCAAGAAACATAGTAGGAACAAATCTAAATAATCGGCAAGTGCGAGCCAGACTCACTCACTGAGCATTCCGTACCTTAGAAGATTGAAAGGAAGAAAGTATATCTAAATAATAATTTGATATAATAATGATAATTATTCGACATCTTCGTAAGTACCTAACTAAATAATTCAGATTACAGACAGATTTGTTTATATAGAGTTATTGCTTTCTTGATTTCTAAAGGATATGCGAGTTAAAGAAGACGGTTTTATTATTCTATAATAATATGGGGTTTAAAATAATTATAGGGGGGGAAATCGCGATCTATTTTTAATTTTTCACTATTGAAAACTTGAAATATTACCAATCAGGCTCATCCGTAGTTATATTTAAGCAAATAAGCGATAAGGCCGCCTATTGCACCTAATTATTTTCTGTGTGTGTTTATTTCCGTTCTTTTTTTCTTTTTATAAGGTGTGCAATAAAGTATATTTTCATTTCATTTCGTTAAGTCCGTATTTTCATTGTGATTATTTTTTACTATGGATAAGTAAGGATAATTTATGAAAACATTCATTGATATACGCAAAAAATATATATAAATTTCAGTTAACCAAATTCATTTACTACGATTCGCGGGTCAGTATTCCAATACATAACTCTATTATTGATAAAAGATGACTCTATTTAAAGATGTTTTTAACTCAAAGAATAGATAAGTACGACAATGTACATTGGCACCTCTTATTAACCTGTCTCGTCATGGCCATTTACAGTTAGTGCGCTAACCTGCAGTGATGTTGTGTAAGGTTATACGAGGATGGTTAATATGTAGGTACGATTGGCTATGGGCCGTAAAGGCTAAATTAATAACGTATTAAACTATCCATGAAGTAATGAAGGCCAAATACAAATAAAAATACAGTTTATTGTACACCACACAAACAGAAGAAATGCAAGACAGTAAAGAAAAAAAACACAAAGAATAGAAGATAAAATATAAAGCGGCCTTATCGCTAAAGAGCGATAACTGCCAAAACTATAAATCAAATAAAATAACTAAATACAAACCATGTTCCTGACGACCTCCATGGCGCAGCGAGTACGCTGTTGCATTTTAAAGTTGGAGGTCCTGGGTTCGATTGCCAGCGCGAGTCTTGTCTGGTGGGAGGTTTCGGACGTGGCTAGTGACCACCCTACCGACAAAGACGTGTCGCCAAGCTATTTAGCGTTCCGGCACAATGTCGCGTAGAAACCAAATAAGGAGAATACCATGCCCCTAACAGGTTAGCCCACCACCATCTTAGACTGCATCATCACATATCATCAAGTGAGATTGCCGTCAAGGGCTAACTTGTAGTGGATAAAAAAAAGAAAAAAAAATGTTCCTTTGCAACCAGCACAGTCTAAAAGAAATATTTTTTTTTTTGCAACGCTCAATCAGCCTACTTTATCATATTTGAGGAGGCGATTGCAACTCTTCTTCGGGGACAGTTCATCGCATTCGCTTAAACTAGACATGACGTAAATTCATTGGTCGTTTATTATGCTATGATGAAAGAGTTAAATATTCTGTGATGGCCATTATACACGGAACAAGGATGGTTATGTCTCCAAATTCGCCTAAACTTAATAAGTATTTAATCAATATTCACGAAGCATGTGAATTAAACACGCACGTTGGCCTTATAATATGCATACCGCGTTGCATGTAAATTAGTTTTGAGCGTCAATCTCGAGCTTTGGAAACTTTCTTACATTGTAACTTTCGCTCCGAGTTAGTTATACGAGTAGGTGTGCCCATACCTCGTGGTCTCATCTGCGTATCGTTATCTGGACGTGTTTAGTGTTAATTCAAATCGTAAGTTCAAGTTTTGAGCGCACCAGTCGAGACATAGAACAAGAAACACATTAAAAAACACATTAAAGAAATTTAAGAGACGCGCAGGCAATATTATATTTCTTATTGATGCAAGAAATATCTTACACTTGTAGAAATATAAAGTTTTATAAGTATTCATTTATGTGCAGTGGGCATAAGTTGTTATTATTGCATAATAATATAATAATAAGCAAGAAAAAAGGTTAATAAAAATAGCTCGTGACATAATCTTATCTGTCAAGTCAAAGTTATTTTTTGATTATGGTTTTTGATAATCTTTTTCAATTTTAGAAAAAAAAAATACAATGCATTTGTCATTTTTTCTCTAATTGTTTTCCCTTCAATTTTATCACTTTGAAATTTAAGAAGAGGTCACTTTTCAAGATATGTGATTCCGTGGCCGTCTTTTTTTCTGTTAATATCATGCCGTCTCGACAATCGGCATAACGCACTTTTATGCACGTGCTTACGTATAACACAGAATATTAACATTTCAATGTTTTTTTATATATAAAAATTTCACACCTGCCGGGCGTCCGATGACGGCCAGTCTCGTTTTTTTATATGATTGTGTACTTTCGAAGTCTTGAAGTTTCAACATCGCACAATTTATTGCTTCCACGAAGAATCACAGGACCATGATTAATTTACCTTAGTAAGTACTTGGAACTGACGCCATGATAAATAATTTACTTAGCTCCCACCTATACCAAGAACATTATATTCTAGCGATACGTATTAGCTACATTGCATTAAAAATAACTACTTTATTTTTATTATAATTCTAAGAATTATTTCTATTTCTAAGAATAGAAGCTCAGAAATATATTTAAGAAAAAAAATTTAATTTTTTCTCAAAGGAATATTTTTGCCACTTTTCGAACTTTGAAAGTTAGACCCTTGTACCCAGCGTTAGTCAACGCGACAAAATCATCCAGGCCACTCAACCCAATGTCACTAATAACTACTATTAGTATTTTCCTAATGAAGGGCTAACCCTTCATTAGGAAAATACTACGAACCTAAATCAATTCTCGATCCACAACTAAAATGGAGTACAGACTGTTTAGTATTTTAAAAAGAGTTGTGTGGATTTATCCACAATTAAAAATCTCATTTAAATAATCCAATAAAAGATCCCAAATAAAAGTAAACTCATTAACAAGCTTCATCTAGCGGGTCTAAACATAGAAATCGACGTCTCACTATTTTTCAAAATAAATGAACTGTAGTTACAGATCATTACTATCTTTAAGCTGTGATAGCCTAGTGGTTAGGGCGTCAGCCTCTTAATCAGAGGTCGGCGGTTCGAATCCGGGCACCCGCACCTCTAACTTTTCGGAGTTATGTGCGTTTTTAAACAATTAAAATGTCACTTGCTTCAACGGTGAAAGAAAACATCGTGAGGAAACCTGCACGCCTGAGAGTTCTCCATAATGTTCTCAAAGGCGTGTAAAGTCTGCCAATCCGCACATGGCCAGCATGGTGGACTATGGCCAAAACCCTTCTCATATTGGGAGGAGACCCGTGCTCTGTAGTGAGCCAGTAATGGGTTGATCATGATGATGATGATGATGACTATCTTTAAAAATGGCATTGTGTGTGTGTTCAAATTTTTTTTACCAATGCACACAGATTGTTTAAAAGATGCTCGCTATGCAAATTTCGCTGTGATGCCGACAAATTCTATAATGTGGACCGTACACAATTCGACGTAGTTATGCAAAAAGGATTAAACCCACATCGACCAAATTAAGAAATATTCATCTCTGATTGGGCTAGAGACGTTTGACTGAAATTTGTTAAATTAACCTTCCATAAAAGGTTTTAGCTGACGACTCTCGTATCTCCAGGTCCTTTACCGAGCGAAAGTATCAACTCATATGATCTCTTTATTAGACATAACTCGATATTGACGCTGTGGATTGGATTTATTTTCCTCCGTCCATTTGCTGAGCCTTCTTGCATTTGTTAGCTGTAGGGATGTGCTTTTCTGCACAAACAAACTTCACAATGTTAATATCTATCTCTATATATCTTATTGGTATAAAAGTAACATGCGCATCGGTTTATAATACCCCTCTAGTGGTTGAGGCTTGCAACTATACCCCCGACCCTAACGCTCCTCTCATAAAGAGGAGACCGAGGAACGTTCTTGACGAACCTGACGACCAACTGACATTGGACAACGCTTCCCATGTAGGTCACACAAACACACACAACCTTACACAGGTGCTTCGCCGGCGAAGACGAGGTCCCCGATATCGGACGTCATCCGGACGTGGCGTGGGTCTCATCCACGGTCACGGGGGCGCCCAGACTGAGACACCAGTCCAAAAAACCCAACAAGTCCCAACGTCACCCTAAGTCGAGGTCCGAGTCTCACAGGAGACGCCCTTAGGGGGACGTTCCCCAGATGTCATCGAGCCCAGGTGCTCTTCTCTCAGGCTGAGATTCATGCTCGCCAAACCCCCCGGTAATGCAGTAATAATCACTATGGTTATCTGCAACTGTCAATTCGAAAAATGAAAATGGTCTATAATACGTTTTATGACCCTCAGTCAAGCTGCGGTGACATTAATTTCTCCGGAAACCGATGCTTAGTCATACGCTGGTACATTCAATTCACAGGATCACAATAGACATGCGCTATTGCAATCATGCAGTTAGAATGTATCAGACTTCGTTTAGCTCATTATAAACGTTTTAAACCTACCTCTAAGTTGCATAAAGACCTCAAACTCTCTGTTTCCGCAACTGAGAAAGATTTCACACATTGCACATTGGTTATTATATACGAAATTTTTAGTAAGCGAGTATTATTTGAGAACATTGAAGTATACAAGAACCAGTTCAAGAATGTACCTTCCCTTTAAATAGATTCATCAACCCAATCTCGGCTCTCTACAGAGCACGGGTCTCCTCTCAATATGAGAAGGGTGTGGCCATAGCCCACCACGCTGACCATGTGCGGATTGGCAGATCATTAAAGAGAACTCTCAGGCGTGCAGGTTTCCTCACGATGTTTTCCTTCACCGTTGAAGCAAGTGATATTTTTGTTGCTTAAAAGCGCACATAACTCCGAAAAGTTATAGGTACGTGCCCGGGTTCGAACCCCCGATCTCGGATTAAGAGGCGGACGCCCTAACCGCTAGGCGATCACAGTTTCTAAGTTGCATACAGACCTCAAACTCTCTGTTTCCGCAACTGAGAAAGATTTCACACATTGGACATTGGTTATTATATTAGAAACTTTTATTAAGTATTTAGCGAGAACATTGAAGTATACAAGAACCAGTTCAAGAATGCACCTTCTCTTTAAATAGATTAGTGTACTGTAAAAGAATGTTTTAAATAATAGTTATTGGGCTGGCTGATAGAGGCCATGCAGTCACAGAACCAGCGTTTATAACATAATCAATAATAATTAGATGGATTGTGTAAAGATTCGTGTCTAAGCAAAATAGGGACAAGGCGAAGAAACGAATGCCCGCTAGTCGTAGCGCGGCGTCGCGTGCATCGCGTTGTTTCAATATTAATATCAACAAAAACTGAGATAAATCTCTTTTGTACCGCATACTTAGGCTGAGATGAGCGTGATTTTACTTCGGTCGACCAAAGTACGTTGAGACAATAAAGTTAACGTCGTCTTAGCTTTGTTTCTTTTCAATTGTTTCTTAAGTCAGAGGTAGGGCTTAGCGCGTTTTATAGATGTTGGCCTTAGATAAAAATATGGATAAAGTCTTTAAAATATATAACAAAAAAGCATAATTAAAGTACAAAAGATTTACAATGACAAATAAAACGGCGGTATTTATTTTGTTAGCAACTTATTCTGTAAAAGTTTCATTTCATTTATTTGTACCGAAAAACGCAGCGTTAGTGATAATCCTAGGTGAATAGACGAAAAAGTAACATGGTCAACAAATGGTCAGTGGTCACAAGGTCATGAAGATCAATCGGTTGAAAGGAAGATCATGAATGAAACCCCTATGCTGTAAAGTTTATTATGAAATCAGGAAAACAGTGAACGGCCAAGATAATATCTATAATAGACCTTCACACAATCATACACAGAAAAACTGTAAAAGTAAAGAATTAAAAAAACTATTTAATAGAATTCTTAGTTCTTTATATAGATAACAGATCAAATTTATACTTATGACAACCAATTAAATTAAACAAACTATGTGGACCATAATAACACAAAAAATAAGGCTAAATCCGATTTGGGCTGGCACACGAAGGGTTCCGTACTAAGGTGCATAGTATTAACATTATCAATATCTAGGAAGTACAAAAATAACACAGTTTTCGTAAGGGTCCATAATATTCAAGTTTATATTATTTTTATTATTTTTGTTATAGCGGCAATAAAAATACACATTCTAAGATAATTTCTCTATCTATTGCGATTTATACGGTGCAGCCCTCGAACAGTGCAATGTTTGTAATAGTGTCGAATTGGCACCTTTCGGATAAGGAACCCCAAAACTGTTTTTCGCTACGGAAGTTAGTAGATATTAAAACAATTTATTTAAACAATTTAATTACCTAGTCTCATTTACGTTACATGTTAGGTTCTTTATTTTTAGAACTATTTCATTAACAGAATCAAATGCGGTTAGATTGTACTAGCTGTTGCCTGCAACTACTTCCGCGTTCGTTTAAAGTATTTAAGGATCCCTTCGTCCTTTAAGGCCTAGAGCCTATTTATTTTTATTTTATTTATTCATTATTTATTTATTTCTCCCGAGCTGAAAATACCCTTTGTCTGTCTCCAGCATACGAGTACATGATAACTCTACGCAATAAATTTTCGTGATCAGTTTTACTTTCAAACTGTACATAAACAGCCAAGCGATTTAGTGTTCCGGCACGATGTCGCGTAGAAACCGATTGGGAGTATAGGTTTCCAGTAACACCCATGACAGGTTAGCCCGCTACCATCTTAGACTCACTTAGATTGCCGTCAAGGCCTAATCTGTAGTGGAAAACAAAAAAAAGTTCAATTAAATGGGTACCGCATAAAAAAAAAGTAACTCGTATGACCAAGTTTAAGGTAAGGTAACGTCAAATTATTTAATAAACAAGACATGCCGAACTTGCGTAATAGGCATCACCAACACGCAATTAAACACGATAGACGATTAGACGATTGGAATGCTTTGTCACATTATTTCTAATAGGTGAAGGTTGATTATCATAATAAACCCATTTATGTCCCACTTTTGACGTGTCTCCTCTTTCATGCAAGAGAGGTAGGACTTAATGGAAAATTTACCCATTATGCTGCTCGCTCGCTACGCTGTCAGTAAGAATGATCGGGACCGACGGCTTAATGTGCTCTCGAAGGTACACGAGTACACCGTGCATTTCCTAACTGTTACTAATAATTTTCAGAAAGAAATTCCATATACAAAATTGGCCCTTCCCAGAAATCGAACCCAGTAAAGGTAGGGAAAATCGGATATCTTCTTTCAAGTCTCATAACACCTATCTGCGCATAGCACCAATTTAAGTAATATTTTATTTTAATTTAGATTTACGCCATACATTCACCAACATCTCATGGAGAAATTGAGCATATTCTATTCCTAATTGATTAACTTGAAACTATCAAGTTAGTACTAACTCAGTTTTTCAGACCAGAAGAACTAACTTAGTAGTTAAGCCAAGTAACCACAGAGAATTTTTCTTCGAGTTCGAGACCGGTTCTTTCTTTTTCGGTTAAATATTAAGTTATATATATAATAAGAGTCGAAAGTTAATAGTGATACTTATTTTAAACACGTAAGTATAAGATATTGTGAACCTACACAACATGAAATATCCAACAACAAACTATTAAATAAAGCGCGAAATACTTAAGTACTTACAAAAAAAAACAAAAGCTGAATAATATTGGCAATATGTCAATATTATTCAACATTTTAATAAAGTGATTTGTGATGAAAATGAACAATTTCACCTTGTGGATTAAAATTTATGAAATGGCAAAGTTATTCAAATAAAGCGAAGGCCGAAAACTTACGTCGCGCAAACATCTTCAATATCCTAACTTTTTTAATCCAGCATATGTCTTGGATTAGGCAAAAAACGCAAATTTGCACACAAGTAGATAGGATAGCGTGAATTAATTTAAGCTAAAGCAAAACCAATGCTACCGCGTGAAAATGACCTATCACAAGGATTGTTGGCTTGAGCAAGACTTTTGTGATTAGTCTCAAGTAGAATGCGAAGCTAGCTACCGCGGAAATAAATATAGTGGCGTCATACCAAATTCGGTTTCCTAAATTGCTAAATACTTCAAACAAGGGTATCATCATCTTAAGCGATCGTTAAAAAATCAAATGTCGAAGAAAACCTTTTTAAAAGTTTTTTTTAACTTGTTCTGATCGTATGATTTGATTATTTTTATTCAAAGCACTTTTCGCGTCCCAGTTTATCTGAAATATACATGCGTGTTTAACTTCGGAAAACAAGAAAGTAGCCATGGTAATGAGAACTCCTCAACTAACCAAGAACCCCTTACCCCTTGTTCGCTAAAATATCCTAAAATAAAATTCGGATCCAAGAATTTCTCCGCGCTAGAACAAGTCTCCCTCTGGACCTAATAACATCTGTATGCAAATAAAACAATAACCTGTGTCTATATATATATAGTAATGCATAAACATACAAATGCTCCATCGAATTTATAATATAAGCATAAATTTAGAAATAATAACACATTATGTCTTCATTAATATTCATTTCATGTTTTTTAAGTTAAATCTTTATAGTGTCTTAAAATATAATAACGCTAGCAAAAAGAAACGGTAATTAAGCTCGAGTTTTTAAATTATTTTACATACAACACAAAGAAAAACACATGTGATATATATAAAAAGAAAATAATTAAGCAAAGACGCTGATTTTAATTACAATTAATGGACAATTAACTTGGGGTTTTTTATTAGTTTAATTTTTTTAATCGTTTGTTAGTTCTAATCACCGTATTTAAAATAAAATAAGGTAGACAGGTAGGTACTTGAAATCCAATTATAATGCAAAATAAATTAAATTTATTTTAGGTAACGGTCATCTTTTATATATGTACTAGCTTCTGCCCGCGACTCTGCGTGGACTTCAGAACTGCGTCGTCAACAATTTTTAATCTTCCCATGGTTACTATTTAAGAGATCGGCATAATGTTGCAACAATACATGCCAAAAAACACATAGCATAGGTGACATGCAAACCAAATTTTAACCCTGTCTGCCTGCAGCTTAGATCGTAAATAATTTTCAATTTTCCAAATTCCACACGCAATTAAAAAAGCACCTTCATATACCAAGTGACCTAATCGACGCATCTTGTTTTAAAATAATAATCTGAGAACACAAGTCTTAAGTAAAGTTGTTAAATGGAATTTCCTCAGTTTTCTCATCTTATTAACTATCGTTGTGCATAACTATCGTTTCAGGTCATATTTAGTTATCTTTAGTAAAAAAGTCCTGATTATGATAACAAGAAATAAAAATCGCCACCATGAAATAACAAAAAGTATAAAGAGTGATTTCTATTAATGGGTTTTTTTTTGTCACCAAGACATATTAAAATATCAGAATCCTGCTTTTGCTAATAACTTTAAAAAAATACCTGATGCACCATAAAAATTCCAATAACCTTTCCATCTCTTAATCTATTAATGCATAAGCACATGGCATGCAATATTTTAAATAAATAAAGACCTTCTGTGGCTCTGGGCATTTCTAGTACAGTTGAATCAGATATTAATTTTATTGCAAGCGAAGCTAAGAAAGCTTAGTTTTCATTACTTGATGATAAAATGGAGTATGAACCATTTAAGATTTGCGATGATTGCGTGATCTAGATTTGGCCGCAGTGATTTCTTTGTATTGAAATCTTCTCTAAATACTGTTTTGTCTATAAACTACCTTTGCGCCAAATATCACGACATCCTTGCTCTGTTACTATACGAGATAAGAACAAATCAACAAACACTCTTTCGCAGTTGGAATGTAAATTAAAACGCACGTCAGCAATAGTATCACAAATAAGAAACGTGAACTTAGCCAACCATTTATTCTGATTTTATACAGCAGTAATGTATTCAATAAGATATCAATGTATTTATTTAATTCAAGATAATTTTTACGCGTATTGTGCAAACCAGTTTCTGCTAACATAGCAATTTATGCAAAATGGTGACTTAGCATAATATGAATCCACTAATTATAAAAATACTCGTATATGAATCGACTAAGAAGTTGTAACAATTATTATTTTGAAAGTACATCTTTTGTAAGTGGATAAATTAAGTCAATAGAGCATTAGACGTGTTTCGTACTACTCGTTCGACAATACGTTATTAAAAGACCAGGGGCTAAGACATATTTATATCTTAATGACAAAGTAATCAAAGTGAAAAAGCCAATTTTTTCATAATGTACCTTGATCATTAATAATTAGTTACATCAGTTTAAGATACTATAGATAATTATCCAAATCCAAACACACACACACACACACACACACATACACACACACACACACACACATACATACACACACACACACACACACACACACACACACACACACACACACACACACACCGCACGCACGCACGCAAGCACGCACGCTCGCACGCATGCACGCACGCACTCACACAACACGCGCGCGTACACGCTATAACATCACCCTCATAAAATTTCCCATTATGAAATGCAGAAATCAACATGTTTGTTTTTTATGCATACATTTTATTTTTAAGAACGAGTCCTTCTAACACATGTTTCATACTTAACAAAACGTCTCAGCCTTATCAGTCACTGTAATATGTGAACAAATAAATATTCATTTCATCAGTGATTAGACATCAGTTCAGTCTTACCCGATATAAAATGCTGTCTTGATAATAGTTTACTCTCGAAAAGGCGCCTTCAGCCTTGTTTATGTAATAAATTTCTGAAAAAATATGTCTCATATAAATTACAGAAAGATGGACAGACTAAACACTACGGTTCCTCGTTTTACTACGAAACTCTAGACTTATCTCGGGATTTTCCAAGTTTAATGACCGCCTAAAATCGGAAATGCTATTGAAATAAAAAACAATTAGTTACTATTTTTTTAATTACTCTAACAAATACCTGAAGCTTAAGGATTAGTCGAGTGGGTTAGTTGTGGTTATATTTCTATACACTACTAGTTAGCTCTTGACAGCTTTCTTGGTGGTAAGTGATGATGCCATCTAGGATGGTAGCGGGCTATCCCGTTAGGGGTATGGTAAGCCCACACTCCTAATTGGTTTCTACGCGACATCGTGCCGAAACGCTAAATAGGTTGGCGACACGTCTTTGTCGGTAGGGTGGTAACTAGCCACGGCCGACGCCTCCCACCAGACCAGACTCGAACGGGGAATCGAACCCAGGACCTCCAACTTTATAATGCGACAGCGAACGCACTGCGCCACGGAGGTCGTCAAAAACTTCAACGACTATCGCAATTGCTGATACAGATTGTACTATACTCAATAAGCTTATTTGTATCTATTTTCTAGTTCATATCGTTGCCTTGTCATGAGCTTCTTGTAATAAGTTGAATAAAAAAAAAATATTAAATACTATAGGATGTAGACAAGTTTTTTTTTTTTTTAAATATTATTACTTATTGAAAATTTCATCATTTGTTTACAGGAAATGGCTCGAGGAAATAGCTTTGGCGAACAATCAGGGACGTAAGCCGTCGCTTCTCCGCGCTATGACAAAGACTTTTTGGTTGAGCTATGCACCTTCCGGCATCATGTTCCTGATTCAGGCCCTCATCTTGAAGTGAGTATTAATATTCAATAACGACGTATTATTATTAAAAATACAATTATTCTTATCTGCGCATTATGATCAACCCATTACGGGTCACTACAGAGCACGGGTCTTCTCTCAACATGAGAAGTTTTATATATTCTATTTAGGCTATAGTCCACCACGCTAGCCATGTGCGGATTGGCAGACTTCACACGCCTTTGAGAACATTATGGAGAACTCTTAGACGTGCAGATTTCGTCACGATGTTTTGCTTCACCGTCGAAGCCCGTTACTGCGAAAAGTTAGCACCCGGGATCGAACCCCCGACCTCTGATTAGGATGTGGATATCCCAACCACCTGGCTATCACAGCCGTGATAACACTGTAGAATTGCATGTAGAGGTAATACGTCACTAATTTTGTTCTTAATATGTTATAAAAATATATTAATAACTTCAATAAAGATTTTTTTGTGTATTTATTTTGTTTTTTACTTTACACCGTTACACTAAAGACACACTGTAATAAAAATACCTTCATATACCTTAGCTACTTGTAAAATCTCCATACCGTTAGATTGTGTTTTTATACTGACCCATGACTGGCTGAAGTTAGACTATAATAAAATACACTGACTTATGCGAGGGGTCATTGTTAATGTCACACGCGAAAGCACTCTAATATTAGTGGGTCCTTATTATACTTTATATGAAATGCTTACAGCTGTTACCCTATGGGAGGTACTTATGTATATCATATACCTACGTTTGTACAACAAAATAACATTTAGCAGATTATTACTTATACTCCAGTTGATTCTAAAAGTTAAAATCTTATTTAAAAAAGAATTATAAATAGAGATTATAATTGCTCTTTATTTTTTAACTATACCTTAGATCATCATGATCAACCCATTCTCGGCTCACTACAGAGCGCGGATCTCCTCTCAATATGAGAAGGGTTTGGACATAGTCCACCACGCCCATGTGCGGATTGGCAGACTTCACACGCCTTTGAGAACATTACGGAGAACTCTCAGGCGTGCAGGTTTCCTCGCGATGTTTTCGTTCAACGTTGAGGCAATTGATATATTAACTGCTTAAAAAAACATAGCGCGTGCCCGAGTTTGAACCCCCGACCTCTTATTATTAGGATGACGTCCTAACCACTAGGCTATCACAGCTTCATACCTCAGATAATAAATTTTAAATTATTTTATTTTTATTTTATTTATCTCTTCGTTATCAACAGCGTACAAAATTATTTTTACAAACCTAACCTAGGTTTCACATAGAGCCACAAAAAAATAATTAAATTTTAAATTATAAAAGAAATTATAATTACAGAATATACTTAACTTACTAAGAAAAATATATGAATATAAACTAAATTTTATGATTTCTTAGACCGTTCCAGCCTGTGGCGCTCAGCATGTTGCTGTGGTATTGGGAGCCCGGTTCCACCATGACATACGAGCAGGCTGTCTACTACGCCTCTGCTGTCATCCTGATGTCACTACTGATAGCATTTCTCAATCATCACGGCACATATTCCACACAACAGTTTGGAATGAAAGTCCGCATTGCTGCGTGTTCACTTATTTACAGGAAGGTTAATATTACTTTGTTGTTTTTTTAAATTTACTTAGTCGTACTTTCATAACATTGGGTTCAAGCTAAGTGTCCGTAGTGAGTATGCAAATATACGAACAATCAGAAGTCAAGCTCAGCGACTCGGTGATTTATATACTCGTATTTAACAACGCATTTGCACCTCACTGATGACGCGGTCTTTTGACCTTGCCTACCCTTTTGAACAGTTACAGTTCAGAATATCATATTAACTAGAGGTCAAATGTCCACACACTAGTGTCTTAATGTTGAGTCCGGGCGCTCATCTTAATTTGACCTCTCTCGACTAGTCTGGCAACCGGGGTTCATGATAGGTTTAACACTAAACGGTAATTTATGGTTAATTATCTACCAGTAAAAATATTGTACTTTATTTTACCGGTTAGTGGTTGAACGATTTCTAAAAATTTTATTGATTTCATTTCGTTCAATTAACCCGAGTTGAAAGGTATATGCCGCGATTTAAAAAACAAATGCGATGCGTCACCTTTGCAGACTTATTTGGTGTTTTATTAAACTGGTTAAGTAAACGAAACCAAAACTTTAACCAGATATGTTGTCGAAACCAGAGTTAATGACGGAAACCGGTTTAAAGTTTTCACTGGTTTCCAAGACCAGCTGGCAACATTACGCGGCTTATTTCCTTGGCGCCGCGGCGCTTTTCACGAGAAAAAGGAAAATGTGCCATCAGATCACTGAAGATACTCTCTTTATCTTGCAAGGACTTTCTAATACAGAAACGTTTCTTCTTCATTTAGTTATGATTCAAATGCAAAGTTATTAAAGCCGTAAATAACAACAATCGAACAATTATTAAGTTGGATGAAACCGGTCACATGATAAAATTGGTGGTGATAAGGAGCCAAATCTCACATGCCAAAAAAACATCCTTCGACAACACTCAAGATATTAATTTGACCTCTAGCAAAAACGAGATATAAATTTCTGTAACATGTTCTAAAGCCAAGTTTAAATTACAGGTAATGCGTATGAGCTCCGGTGCTTTGGCTCAAACCACGGCTGGGCAAGTAGTTAATCTTCTGTCTAACGACGTGAATCGGTTCGACTACGCGTTTATCTACACGCATTTCATCTGGCTGCTGCCTCTACAAGTGGTTGTTGTCTGCTATCTCATCTACATCAAAATCGGCTACGCCGCTATTGTTGGAGTCATCGGCATCGTTCTGCAAACCATTCCTGTGCAATGTAAGTCACATTTCAAAATCTATACAAATCATAAAAGTGATCGTATTTGTACATAAACTGTTGTTAACACATGATGTATTGTGTACAAATGACCTCTTTGCTACATTATGGTCACGAAGTTATTCTAACTTGCTACTTTGCGACTATGTATTAAGTCCTCATTTTGATTTAAGCCAAAAGTTAAATAACGAATATATATGATAATGTAAGTCACATTTAAAAATCTATACAAATCATAAAACTGATCGTGTTTGTACATTAACTGTTGCTAACAGATTGATAATCTATTGTAGACAAATTGCCTCTTTGCTGCATTATGTTGACGAAGTTAGAATATCCGATTATGTATTAAGTCCTTATTTCGATTTAAGCCAAAAGTTAAATAATGAATATATATGATAGGTTTTCTGTCAAGATATTACCAATACTAGCCCGAAGTTAGGGAATATCTATTACATCTTTAAGTATCTTTATTTTTATATATAGTAATTAATAGTCACATTTTTATGTTTCTAAAGAGAATATTGGTAGATCCTGTGATTATCGTAAAACAATACATGTACTCAAAATAACTTCTCAGCTTTACATTAAAAGACAAATGATGCTAACACGTTTTATATTAATTATGTATTTGCTTTGTTAATATCAGTAAAATTAATTTGTAGCATACATGAGTAAACTGGCTGCAAAATTACGTATGAGAACTGCTTGTAAAACGGATGAGCGTGTGCGCATCATGGACGAAATCATTACTGGAATGCAGGTATTAATTATTGTCTTATCTTATAAATGCTTAAGGTAACTAGCAGATGCTGAGTCTTCATCTACGCAAATATTCAGATATAACGTTCAGATAGAAACAAAAAAGCTTGGGTGTGAATTGCTCTATATCCATAGGACTATAATTTATTATTGTATATGTGAGATGGTAAAAAAACCTGCCAAGTTTGTCGTCAGTTTCTTCTTAGACCTGGGCGCGATTGGAACCCTCATAGCTTTAGTTTTAAGTTGTCGAGTGTAGTTATCACCATGACTACACGAATAGAAATGATGAAATGAACGATTCATAGATGCCTGTAATAGGTTTATACAGCGATTTTTGATTTTTGATTTAACTTGGGATTAAGAAGATTTCCGCGGATCCTTTGCAAGTAGAACGTTCATACAAACTTCCAACCACCATTTTATTCACTAAGGGCTACCTATACTAGACGTGTTTATTTTCGGTATTTTAAGCACGATCTTCGTCTTTTGATTATCTTTATAGTCTTTTGAATTGCGTAGTGATACGGAACACTTCGTGGGTTCAACGGTTTCTAGATGCATTTAGCATTTCTTATTATTATTATTCATAATATTACAATGTAGCTTTGTCTCTCTGAATACGAGTGCATTTCTGGCATTGCCTTTTATGCTTTTCGATTCTTGACCTTCTCTCAGACTTGCAACTAGGAAATTGAGCGTGCGATGATTTAAACATCACATTACTTTTATTTTACTACATTTTTTTATAAATGGCGCTATCGAATTTATCGCTATTTACCATAAACTACGTTGGAAATGTTCCATTTGTTGAATAATGTAAAACAGTAAAACGTTTATTAATAAGCCAGTTTTCAAAATTAATCTATGCTAATGTGTACATAAGAGTATAAACTATTCGAGGAAAAAAATCTTTAATAGTATACGACGTTCGTATAGCAGTAAATTTAAATTTTTAATTACGTCTGAGCAGACAAATTTTCGAAATGGCTAAACATAATTTTGACGGTATTGTCACAGGCGGGTTGAGTGCTTTTAAAATTGACTTTAACCCCTGGAGAGATATTACATTTGCTTTTGTTTATTGTTTGTATACTTAACGGCGAGCGGGATCAACGTTGATGGGTTATAGTTTGTAGTAGAGTCATGTATTCAAATTTAAAAATTCAAATTCAAATAATCTTTATTCAAATAGTCCTTTAAATAGCACTTTTGATTCAATAATTTATATAGTAGTGATTTAATGGTGATAACTACATTCGTAAACTTAAAACTAAATCTATGAGGATTAACGCGCCCTGATATCTATGAGGGTAAACGCGCCCTGGTCTAAGAAGAAGTCCACAACAAACTGAGCAGAGTTTTTTTTTTGTTATCACCATCTCAATAGATGGATAGATAGAGCAATTCCAAGCTGATTTACGCAATATGTCCTAATCCATCTTAAGCCAATTTCTTAACTTAAATGAGATACCATTTATTTTTTCATTTTAATAGATTTTAATACATTTTGCCTCTCTTATTGCTAAGGGCATTATTGTATCTTAAAATTTAATATTGTGTTTCAGGTTATAAAAATGTACGCCTGGGAAAAGCCATTCGAACAAGTTGTAGCATTGGCTCGCAAAAATGAAATTAACTGCATTACTTCTGCATCTTACCTCAGAGGAGTTTACCTTAGCTTCATGGTTTTCACTGAGAGATTATCTCTGTACATTACTCTTCTATCCTACTCATTATTTGGATATCAAGTAACTGCTGATATTGTAAGTATTATCTGGTGTTAAATTAATTGGTAATATCATTCAATCGATCTCATTGTATATACCAAGATTTTCATAATAAATACACTGCCTCATCGTGTTAAGCATTTTAATTGGATCACTTGATTCAATTACATATTAATATGTACTTAATGCGTTATTTATCTAGGTATCATTAATTTTTTCTCAGGAATATCGTATTTGATATCGAGGCACTACTTACTCGTATCTACGGAATGAACCCTTTGCCGAAGATTGCGTGAAAGCTTAATCTAATTAATTACAGGTGTTTCCCTTGGCGCAATTCTTCAACACACTCCAAGGAACACTATCTATAATTATGTCAAATGCGGTGTCGTTTTTGGCAGAGGCTCTGATATCTGTCCAACGACTTGAAGCGTTCATGCTATTGGGTATGTGAGACCTTTGGTCTCAATGCATGCCTGGCCTAATGTGTATGCATGAAACGCCAGATGTTCTACTCTTGTTGTGTACCGACGAGTTTCTAATATGAAAGTAAACTTAGTACAAGATTGCTAACATAGTTAGTTAGTAGCGATAGTTTCGTATATCAATATACTGTCAATCTCAGCATAAAATGCACTACTTAGTACCTGTTATCGTACAATAAATTTTTATGTTGATTCATCAATAGCAGCCACGTGCTATTGCAGAAAAACTGTGATAATTCTCTTATACATAAATCTGTAAACTGAACTAAATTTATTGCTATCCTGATCAGTGAATAAAGTGCATCAGGATAGCAATCAGTATCATTTTAGATTAGGGATTTGTAAACAGAATAAGCAGCATTCAAGTTTTTCCTGACCAAGCTTCTCGAAATGTATTTAAATGAGAGTATCTAAACTATACTTCGATTATTATTGTTTTTCGAAGGAATATTTCTAGATGCCACAGCACTGGGATTCACCCCGGACCGCTTTGGGTGCATCTATTGCTCGGTGAGGTAGTTAATTGGGAATTATTTTAGATAACTAAAAGAATTCCCCACTTACTTACCTCACCGACCTACCCACTTTCGTACGAACAAGATCAGGAAGTAAACCCGATTAAAGATACATTTTACTAGATCGAGTATAGGCACTGTTTTTTTGACTCTCGATGACCATCAATTCTTATGAAATGTTCCTTCTTGTACTAAGAGCAACCTTAATATACTTTTGTGTAGTGTGTTAACATAAGTATAATTACAGTTTTTAATTCCACTGATACAGTATGGGATAATTATTAACTAAAGGAGACACAGGCAAAGAATCAAAAAACAATATCACTATTCATAGTTTGACTTCCTACTAGTTCTTATATATTATATATGGTTATTATTATTAGTTTGTATTTGTATTATTCGTTTATATCAATATATGTATATAAATATATATCTTTGCACCACCTTCCTCTTTCCGTATCTCTGTCTTTTGCATCTTTGGTTGCCTGGAAGAGATCGCTATGTAGCGATAAGGCAGCAAAATTGTAGAACTACTGTTTTTGTGTTGTTTTCTGTTTTATTTGTATCCTATCTTGTAGTGTACAATAAAAGTACATTCATTCTTTCATTAATTCATTCAGTGTCTCCTTTGGTTAAATTTATGCTGTCCCAGTTAAATTTTACACTATGTTTAATAAAAGTTGACTAACTAACGCATGGCCCGTAGTGTTGTAATGTTAACCAAGAATATTGTTAACTTATTAACTATGTTGGGGTAATATGCATCACGCAGCGCAGAACTGAAAAAACCAATACTGAATACAACGTATCGTAAATTTTCGCAGGCATTCCCGCTGGCACAAATGTTCAATATTCTTCAGGCTTCAGTAGCTATCTTATTGCCATCCTCTTTATCAATGATGATGGAGTCATATACAACTATTCAACGTTTACAAGATTTTCTTGTTAAGGGTACGATTTTAAATATTTCAGTGTGTGAGTGACTCTTGAGAAACGTCAGATGTGTGAACACGCATTATGATGACAGTGTGAAATACATATTTTCACGTGAAACTCGTGAAAGAATTCTACGTTTCTGTTTAAATTTCTTACGATTACTAACAAATAGTTTGAATGGTATGGGACAAATGTTTTGGCTAACAAGTAACAAATAGTAAATAGGAAAAAGTTATTTAAAAATTTAACATTCTTACTCGTATTTTATTTGTGTTTTGCATCGAAGTTCTGGAGTAAACGATGTGTTATGCAACATACTCTCAATGAAGCATACGCTGCTGTTCCCTATAATCTTTTTAGTTGCAAAACGTGCTTGATTTCTTTGGCACAGAAGTAAAGGCTAAGGCTTTACAACTGGAAGATCCCGGGTTCAAGTCCCGGCTGGACAAAATTTTAAAATACATAATTTCTAAATTAGCTTAGTCTAATGGAAAGTCAGCAGCCAGTACCGGCCAAGTATTTCTGGGAACTGAGGGTTCCAGTAGTACTGGACGTTGAACTGTTAAACTTCTAATTATCTTTCTTCCATCTTAGACTGCGCCGTCATATCAGGTGAAATCAGGTCAAGGCCTCACTTATAATAAAATAACCGCACTCACTTACGTCACAGTTAATAAGCAAACAAAATTAAAGTGGTTTAGGTAATTTTTGAACAGAACTGCTACTTACATGAAAGTAACAGTTCTGTTGAATAATTTGCGCCTGATCATAATTAATATATACCATTATTTTCTGACAGATGAAAGAGAAGACCTACGTAGTGTAGCAGATGTTGATATTGCCAAATTGGTACAGAAGGTTAAAAACAAAAAAAATAAAAATCTTGGTGAACAAGATCTATATCCTAATACTTTTAAAATGATTGAAGAAGAAGGTATTTGCAACCCAGGTAAAGAAAAACCAACAAACCAATTAAAGAACTAACTTTTGTCAACATATTAAACTAACATAACTTATCTTACTTTAAGGGTTCGACTGCACTGAAAAAGGACTTATGACAACAGTACAACACGTTCCTGTTAACTCCGATATCGGTATACTAATCCAAGACGTGAGGGCCAATTGGACAGAGGGTGGACCTGTTACGTTACATAATATTAACTTAAGCATTCCGAAAGGAAAGTTGTGTGCCATTATAGGATCAGTCGGTTCTGGGAAGGTACACTGTTTAAAATTTACTTAATATTGAAAGATATTAATGATAGATCATAGCTATATTTTCATGTGCATTCTTGTTCTTTTCTTGTTCAATTCTTGTTTTTGTTACAGAGTTCAATATTGCAACTGTTGTTAAGTGAACTACGCGCAACGAGTGGGAAAATCCATTTGTCCGGTCCGTTGTCTTATGCTTGTCAGGAGCCTTGGTTGTTCGTTGCTACAGTGCGACAAAACATTCTTTTCGGATTGCCATACAATGCAAAAAAATATAAAGAGGTAAATTGAAATTATCTGTTAAAAATTTAGGTCTGTTACTTAACATATTCGAGTTGGGCTAAAACTTGTTGGGCATTTGGTCTGTCAGTCAATACATTTGCAGTTTTCCACGTTTAAAAAATTAAAAAATTGCCGTTTTAGATATTGGAAAAAATTCACGTGAAACTTCTAAGCTCTGAATCCTGTCTCTTAAGAGAAAAGGTCTATATAGGTATAAAAGCCCAACTGATTCAATCAATGATGGGCTGAGAATTATGGTGATGGTGATTATAATTATGACGATTTTATTAATAAAATATGTTTAAATATATTTTAATAATATGCTTAATACAACAATCATTAATTTTATAGGTAGTAAGAGTATGTGCGCTTCAGAAGGACTTCCAACAACTCCCTCACGGTGATCAAACGCTTGTGGGAGAAAGAGGTGCTTCACTGTCCGGTGGACAAAGAGCACGTATCAACCTTGCCAGAGCTGTTTATAGACAAGTTAGTATGCTTAAGCGAATGACGCATTAAGGCGTTCAACCTGCGTACGTGGTGGCGTGCATTCTGAACCATACTTACGACCAATCACAGAGCTAGTTCAAACTATCACGGCCTATAAAGTTCACTTAAAGTCATAAAGTTTCACGCCAACGCGGATGCTGACTAGATTATTAGGTTTGGTCTTACCTTTACAGAAGTAAACTTACTCGTACTTATATATTTATTTTATGTTAAACAATGAATGTTTTCTCTCGGTTACAGGCGGATATTTACCTACTAGATGATCCTCTTTCAGCGGTGGATGCTCATGTGGGTCGACAACTTTTCGACGAATGTATCACTGGATACCTAAGACATACCACGCGCATCCTTGTCACTCATCAACTTCACTATCTTAAGGCTGCTGATTATATCGTTATTATGAGCAATGTAAGTAAATTTAATAGTATCAATACCTAATATGTCTGTAGATTGTGTGAATTAAAGATATCAAACACGGTGAGTTTCAAGGCCACCATAATCCTGTTCAAAATAGTGGCAAGAACTTTGACAAAATGAATTTAGAGCCAAACAAATTATACCCCTTACATACGTATAACGCGGGTCAAACTTAAATAAATCTAAAAGTTTTCCTGTCCCACCCAACAGTGCTGGTATGTTACAAAGCAAAATAAACGTTCGTTCTTCAACAATAACGTTCTAAACAAAGTTAAAATAAATCAACACTTAATATCCATGTATCGTTAGACAAATCTACATAAAGACAGTGTAAAAAGTGCACTGTATTTACGTTTCGTTTTGATAATGCACTAATCCCCTTGAGATGTCGTTCTCTTAAAGCCTTCTGCTTGTAATTATTCTTAGAGAAACAATGTATGCTTTTATCAATACAAACTAAATAAATATTGATAAATAATTTTTTTTTATATCTCAGGGTGCAATTGAAGCAAAAGGAAAGTATGAAGAACTGTTAACGTCAGGCAAAGACTTCGCTAAACTATTGTGTTCAGTACAAGAAAGTAGTGAATCGAATTCAGAAACTGAAAAACCACTTGCGATGGCAAGGCGAACCTCATCTAGGGTAAGCATTCCTCCATAAACTTGTATATATTTTAGGACTTTATTATTTTATTTTATTTTATCAAATATTTTAACGTCCTACAGCTATCTACGACAAGGCGTCCGTCTATCGCGGAATCTACTACAGGTTGCGAAGTACCTGCCCAAGAGATGGAAGAAGAAAAAAGGGAGTCTGGCTCAATGGGATGGCACGTATACGGAGCGTATTTGCGAGCTGGTGGGAAACCAGCAAGACTGGTCTTCATGGTCGTTTTGCTAGTTATTGGACAATTATCGGCAACTTTATGCGACTATTGGGTTACCTTTTGGTTAGTTTGTTACATTGTTACTTAAATTCTTCGGCTCATTCGCTAGATCATAATCTGGCTTTCAAGGATACTATTTTTGTTTATTATGATACGTTTTTATTCAAAAAACAAAACACTATACAACTAGTTTATACATTTTTAACACAATTTCAGGACAAATGAGGTCACACGAATGAAGGAAAGGGAATCTAATCATACGGTTAAAGAATACGAAAGAGTCGAATCACCGGTGAACACGACATTCTCCTTATCCAGCTACTTCTCTGGAATCGAATTACAATCAAGTATGAGTATATTATTTTTGTCTCTATAATTAAGGCCAACTTTTTGATACGAGTATCATTGGAACCAACCTAAACTATTTCCTTTTTGATGTTCAATCACTACTTTTTAGGCTCATCTCGAATTATTATGTCAAAAAGTTAAATTTATACTGTGCAATATATGATGATGACCTGATGTAACCTGTCTGCCCAATCTAATTTGCATCTCATTTAATTACAAGCAATCAACTCCTTTCCTTCTTTTAAACAAATAAGATGTTCCTAAGTGGTCACATGAATGTTTCTTTTTTATTTTCAGGCTTAGATATCAACGCCTATATAGGACCTATGGACACGTCTCAATATCTTTATGGATATACGGCATTAATTCTTTGCTGTATTTTCTTCATCACGGCTCGAGCGTTCATGTTCTTTAAAGTCTGTATGACTGCGTCAAGAAATCTCCATAACGATATGTTCCATTCTATGCTTCGAGGTGTTATGCGTTTCTTCGATACCAATTCTTCAGGTATGCCATAAGTTAAAACCATTAAAGATTCTTAAGTTACTTTAAGTACCAAAAACAAAAGTGATCTATAAGCCCACTTAAAAATCTCATGTTAAGAACAATTGTCTCATTTTTAATTGATGTATTAAATAATGTAAAAATCCAAACATTGAAAACAAAACTGTTAATTCATTAAATTCAATATGTCATGATTGCAATATTATACAATTTCAGGTCGCATTTTAAATCGTTTCTCAAAAGATATTGGTGCATTGGATGAATTGTTACCACGCTTTCTTCTGGAATGCATACAAATTTACCTCGTCATGTTCAGTATATTAGCACTTAACGCTGCTGCATTAGTCTGGACTCTTTTACCGACCACCATAATCCTGCTTTTGTTCTACGTTATTCTACAAATTTATTTGAAATCAGCGCAATCGATTAAACGTTTGGAAGGAACCAGTAAGTAATACAATTATTTCTCTAACCTAATGCTGAAGCTTGTTTAGTTCTCTATCTAATTGGCAATCTACAAAATTACATGGTTTTGATTATTGTTTCCAAACTTAATGCCAAAGCACATCAAGTAGAAGATAAAATCATTTGTTCTACTTTTCAGTCTTCGTGGGTACTGAAGTAAATTTTCTGGAAACTTAACCTTTTAGTAAAACTCTCTTTTGGTAATTACAGCAAGAAGTCCCGTATTTTCACATATGTCGGCGACATTGAACGGTATCAGCACCATTCGATCGTCTGGAGCACAGCAGAGATTAATTCAGGAGTTTGATCAATTCCAGGTATTTATTTAACTCTTGATATAAAATTCACAGCTCGCATTAGAACAGAGATCTTTAACTCTTTCTCCAGTGAAAGAATAGGCCTGTGTAGCCAGTGCTGACCAAGTGGTCATTAATAGGCTGAGGTTTATGATGGAAATAAACTTAACTCTGCCTTAAGTTTCTCTGAGCCTGATGTTTTTTTTATTATTTTTAGGACATTCACACTTCAACTTGGAGCAGTTATTTGGCCAGTGGTGTAACGCTTGGTTTCTGGCTTGATCTCATCTGCGTGTTGTATTTGACGATTGTAATCGTTGCTTTCCTCGTAATTGACAGTAGTAAGTATGATATTAAAATTATGATGATCTACTAGAACCTATTTGAAGGTAAAGATATGGTAACATAATGTTTCTTAGGCCACCACTCGAATAGTAAAAACATAATCAGAAAATGTACCCAATAAGAAAGAACATCCCACAAAATTGTTTCTACCTTTGATCTTAGACCGTCACTAACATAGAAATCAATCTAGCTATACGTATGCTTACCGAAAATGAAATTTCACCAAATTTTGTACGGGGTTCACGATTTTATACTGATTGTGGAGTATCCCATCCAATTAAAACGATTTTGACCTCTTTGTATTTAATTAGATACTACATTAGGTAACAGCGATTTTATATACCGATTCTTATACTTTCGATTCCCACACCACGTTATTAATATGACGTCATACCTCTGTCCAACCATGTTATATAAAATGTAAAACACGTGCCCCTGCACGTGCATCTGTGTTTGCTAACAAAAGTCTATAACTACAGAAACAATATTCTCCGGTAACGTGGGACTGGCGATATCGCAGACTCTCATCTTAACGGGGATGCTGCAGTTCGGAGTGAGACAGACTGCGGAAGTCATCTCGCAGATGACCAGCGTGGAACGCATCTTGCAATACACACATATTGAGAGAGAACCCCAGTGGGAGAAAGGAAGTAAGATACCATTACATTCACAGTCGTGTCCGAAATGAATTCTGGATAAAAAAAATATGTTTATGTGACTATATATATTGTATATTTTTATTTATTTATGAATACCAACAGCAAATACATATTTGCATAACGTTTTATACAATTTTTTTTAAATTGTGAGCTTTAAACTATGAATGTTTTAGAGGTTTCCAACGTTCATAAAAAGTCTCAAAATAAGATACGTCAAACGTAATCACATAATATAAGACGTTAACGACAGACTTTAGGAAAGCGCATATTTTGGAAGACCCTCCAAATGAACAGACCATATTGAGCATTTCGCAAGAATCAATCACGACGCACCTCGAAATCACTAGACACAAGAATCCTCATATAAAACTAGTCCAGCTTTGGACGTCCACCGGTTGAACTGTTAGTTAAAATCCTGATGATTAGCTTAAAGCTTTCTCTCTAGCTGTTTATTTATTTCCATTACAAAAAAGCATGAATACATAAAATCACATCAATTCGCCGTTAATAAATATAGGATTTCACTTCGAATAACATTCCAACGGTAAAAACAATTATCAATTTAATCAGGGTAAAAGAAAGCATTTTTCTGACATTCACGAATCCATATTTCTATTTCAGGTAAAGAAACCCCTAAAGGCTGGCCTTGGTGCGGCCGCGTCGAGTTTCGCAATTGTTATATGAAGTACACTCCCGAAGATTTGCCTGTACTAAAAAATCTAAATTTGGTTATTGAAAGTGGGTGGAAGGTTAGTTTTCCTTCAAAATAACTATTTTATGAATCCTAAAATTGCAAATACAAATCTCTCAATTTAAGTACCTAGTGCGTCTAAAATTATTGGCCCATGAAATGAAAGAATTAAGGAATGGTTTTGCGACCAGTTTGTAGACCTCCGTTGCGCAGCGCATGTTATGTCATGTTATAAACTGCGAGGCCCAGGTTCGATTCCTGGCTCGAATCTGGCCTGGTGTGAAGTTTAGGTAGCTACTTGCTACAACACAGCTAACAAAGACCTACCCCCAAGCGATTCAGTGACTTCTAGATGATCCTTACCATATATGATCCTTATTTAATGCTAAAACTTTCAAATATATATGACGGAACAGTTTGGTATGCCATATCTGTTGATGGGTCTGGAATAAGTCAGATATAGTTTGTAGAAAATCAGGGGTTTCTTCATCCGTTTCTTTTGATCATAAATCGCTAAACTAAACTACTAAATTCAAAAAGACAGGTCTAAAAATACTGTTGTCTTTTCACTCTGTATACGGAAAAGCAATGTTTTTTAGACATGTACCAATTTAGTTTAGATATTTATGTACAAAATATTTGGCACCATTGTGCCACAGAACACCTACGAGATCCATCTTCTTTTCGGTCATGTACCGAATGACTCTTATCTTAGATATCTATTATTATTACACTAAACGCAAGCGGTAATAGAAGGTAGAAGCGGTGATAGCCTAGTGTTCAGGGCGTCAGCCTCCTAATCAGAGGTCGGCGATTCGAATCCTAGGACGCACCTCTAACTTTTCGGAGTTATGTGCGTTTTAAAAAAAAAAATTAATATCACTTGCTTCAACGGTGAAGGAAAACATCGTGAGGAAACCTGCACAGCTGAGAGTTCTCTATAATGTTCTCAAAGACGTGTGAAGTCTGCCAATCCGCACATGGCCAGCGTGGTGGACTATGGCCAAACCCTTCTCATATGAGAAGAGACCCGCGCTCTGTAGTGAGCCGGTAATGGTTGATGATAATGAAACGCAAGCAAATCTGCTTTATAAAATGTAATTATTTCTACGTTCAGGTTGGAATAGTTGGACGAACGGGTGCAGGAAAATCTTCACTCATATCTTCATTATTCCGCCTCGCCATTATTGAAGGGGAAGTCCTCATCGATGATGTTGACACAGCGCATCTAGCGCTACAGGTTGGTGGAGGAATATAGTATGGCCAGTGAAGCATGTTAAAGTATGTTAGCAAACGTATATTGCCTGCAGATGACACACAGAGTCAGTATGTCCTTTTGCCTCGCACGCAACACCGTCAGACGTTACTAACCTACTTTAACTAAGTTCGCTGGCCTTGCTTTCTATTTAATTGTTTATACGTTCAAATGGTTTGCATTACAACCCCAGGCTATTTTGGAGAATATGTGCATATACATAAATACAAACAGTACTTAATTATTTTCTTTACATTAGTCAAACAACGATACGATACGATAGTTAAAAATAATATTGGTTATCTAAACCCTCCGAATCACTTTGTTGTGTTTCATAAAAGAGTCGCTGTTGCCGCGTCTTTAAAGTTTTGGGTTTTGGCCGCCGTTTTTCATCGTCTTATCAAAGCTGAACTATTTGAGCGAGCAAAATATTTATCTTGAAATGTTTGCAAAATAGTATTTTAGTTCCATTTTTGAAGTGAAAACTTCTTTAGCGGCGTTGAGCACTTTTTCTGTAATGGGTATAAAATCTTAAACTCGCGTCAGGACACGTGACCTGATCGAAAAAGCGTAAGACGGATGGAGAGTAGACAGCTATCCCTCTCTACGGCGCGGCGAAAATGTATGCCTGGGCCTACTGTTTCGTTTAGGCAGCGCAGGGCGCTTGCGCGAATGTTCGTGTATGTTACAGCGTGCCACGCGCATCCATGGATGGTGACAGCTGATGGCTCGACCGTCTGTGTAGTGATCACATTGTTGTGTATTCGTAAAATTCGTGAATGTAAAGTGCTTAAAATATGGAAATTGATATAGATAAACTTTTTCCTGTAAAATAATTGTAATAGTTTTAAAGTCTTAAATTTTTAATGTAATATAAATTGTCATGTTTGTGTACGATAGCGCAATAAATGAATATTGTATTCTACCACATAAATGATAGTACTTTTATACTGATAAAGCAATTGGTGCTAAATTATTCCCTAACCATTCCAAAATATCAAACATGCTTAACGTTAATAATCAAGTTTTCACTTCTGCCGGCACTCCCGGAGTGCAACCCGTCTTTTTTTTTATTATATTAATTACGAATAATTATATATCTATTATGTGACAAGATTATTGTAAATAAATAATCATTTTAAAAATATTAAAGCATAGTTTGGAATCGCGAATTACAGTTGTTTGAAGTTAACTACAACAGCCACCAATAACTTCCTGAACTTAAAATATTCCTTT
Source organism: Lasiommata megera (assembly GCA_928268935.1). Classification (NCBI taxonomy): domain Eukaryota; kingdom Metazoa; phylum Arthropoda; class Insecta; order Lepidoptera; family Nymphalidae; genus Lasiommata; species Lasiommata megera. Next base: position 9,913,926 of record OV743311.1, on the reverse strand, counting down.
ACCGCCTATTAATTTCACAATAAAAAACTGTATATTACTCAACTTGTATCCAATATTGTTTGTGTGTTGGACTGTACCAATATATTGTATTTAACATTTTAATTCACAGGAACTACGTTCAAAGATCTCCATTATACCGCAAGAACCAGTGCTATTTTCTGCAACTATACGATACAATTTAGACCCATTCGATAGTTACGAGGATGAGCAATTATGGAAAGCGCTCGAGGCAGTGAGTACTACGGGATTTATGCATCGCTTGAATTACATTAGCTGCTCCATTGACCTCTTTGTTCCAATAGATTGTATATTTACCAGGGAGTACGGATCAGTACTTAGGAATAGGAACTGCGAATTTAATGCTTGGTCAAACAGTATTAAGTACTGACGTTATCCCTATTTCCCTGCCTATCTTATTATCAGAGACATAATGTGATAACCACTGGAGCTTTTAATTATTTTCTTAATTATTTTGGGAGGAAGCCTGTGGCAAGCTATCTATAGACTGATGATTTAATAAACATTAACTAGGTACTTTTTCACTTTCTCGCTTTGATCTTAAACTGAAGATCCATATGATAACATGATAGTAATAGCGTATTTTTAATTAAAAAAAAAAATAGTCTTTTTCTCCTTGACTTTCTTAGTAAACGAATCATGAAGTCTGTAACACCCATTTTTCCAAGAAAACTCTGTATATATACAAACATATTATAAGACATTCATTGATTTCTAGGTCGATTTGAAAGCAGCGATTCCAGCGCTAGATTTCAAGGTGTCTGAAGGCGGATCCAACTTTTCACTGGGTCAGAGACAATTGGTTTGTCTAGCACGGGCTATACTTCGTGGAAATAGAATTCTGGTGCTCGACGAAGCTACTGCTAATGTGGACCCTAAGTATGGCAACCTTATCGTTATATATAACTTTCGGGGCACAACTTTTCTATTGCAATTGTCTTTCACTGGTAGATAATTGTCATTTTTGAATCGAATAAAATGGATATGGAAAAAAGTTTATAAAACAATAATATTATAGTAAATAAAATTTCCGTTTCCACACTACTTATAAAATGTACAAGCTTTTGTCATAAAGCTTTTTAAATTCAACTACTTTCGAACTTTTATTATTCAGCGCAGTTTTTTTTACTGTCTTTAAAATATTTTTTTCATATCTATCAAATATAAAATTGATTGATCAGGCCGAGATCTATACAGCAAGGTAAGGTTACTTAGCTCTGACTTAAGAAACAGTAAAAAGAGACTACTATATAAAGTAGTCCGGCATAAGTTTGTCTCGTATTCATAAGTTTGTATTCTATAGATTTCGGACACAATAATTGAAACCAGATTTACCTGCTTAGAATATGTATAAACACGAGTTAATCTGTGTGATCTCTTTTTCTTTTTTGTTAGTAATGGTTTGAGTTATAAATTAAATATGATATCAAGTAATAACTTCACAATGCTTAACAAAAATGTATGCCAATAAAATTATCACATTGTTAAAGCTACTATATAGATAATAAATAAGTCATACTCTTTTCAACTCATGTCTGATTGTAAAAGCGTGGTTGACCCGGTGACCTAACATTTTGGAACTGGCACGAAGAGACATACACCCGAAAATCATTATTATAAAATCTCGTGTCAAATTATTTCGAGACAAAATTTATTTGCGGTTACACACTGAAATTGACCGAAAATATCAAAAGTTGTATCTCTACTATCCCAATTATCCGATCCCAGCGATGCACCTTAGCGCCGCCTGATAGCTGGCTTACCATACCCAAAACAGGTTAGCGCGCTATCATCTTAGACTACATCGTCATTTACCATCAGGTTAGATTGTCGTCAAGGGCTAACTTGTAGTGGATAGAAAATAAAACGAAAAAAAACAAGTTCAAATGTAGTTTATATATATATATTAGAAATTGTACATGTATTATTCTTAATCTTACTTATAAATGTATTAATTCCTTTCCATTCTCAGAACGGACGAATTCATCCAAGGAACAATACGAAGACGTTTTGCAGACTGCACCGTGATCACAGTAGCTCATCGTCTCAACACGATTATGGACTCTGATCGAGTCATGGTAATGGATTCGGGACGCCTGGTTGAATTCGACCACCCATACAGATTGCTTAACAACCCTCAGGGCTACTTCACGAAGATGGTGAATGAAACCAGTGAAAAATTGTCGGCGCAGCTGTACCAAATTGCAAAGAACACATTTTTAGACAGTGGCGGCGTGGTCGAATAAATTTAATTTTACCAAGTTTTTTTTGTAATTAAGTAGTGATGTAAGAATCGTTTTGGAATGATGCAGTTAGTACTTAGAATTACAGTTCCAACGGTATGAATACAAGCCAACAGGAACATAATTCATGAGGTATTTTAAGTTTGCTACTTTACTTAGGTATAATATTACCTACATAATTATAAACAAACTTTAAAAATTGGATTTTAATATTTTTTTTTTCGTCATAAGTAAGTGTAGTTTTATTATTTTTATATGCTTATTATTAAATGAAATTTATTAAAAATAATGATATATTTACGAGAATAATTATGTAAGTAGATATTATCTTTGAGGCACGAGGTTTATTAGTTAAATACCTTTTTGTACATAACGGCATGATATTCCAATACGGACTGAGTGCTGAATGGAGAATGTATTTGTTTAAGGACGTGAGAATATTTTTCCGTATAATAAGCTTAACTCGGGCTTCGTTTCCAATATAAACTGACCCGTTAACAAACGCGTGTCTCACATACAGATACGAAGCAATCCTTGACATCGTATATTAGTGAGATTATTAGTATTTATAAATAATTAATCAATGATCACGGTCAGGAACGTTTTGTCTGTTTGTGTTTTAGTATTTTATGAGTGACCGTTTGAACGATAATAGTTATCGCGTTAGGAAATCATTATTTATTTTGGACCGCTTTGTTTTATTTTTAATAGCAAAATTAATACACAATTTTAAATTAATATTTGAATAAGAATGAAGAGATACAAAATGGAGATTACTTCTAAATCTAGCAGTTATAAAATTTCTCATACCTTTTAAACAATTTATTAATTTATAATCAAAAAATGGATTTCATCCTAATAATCTGATTTACTCGAATAATTTCACATTATAACTTTAAAGCCTTTAGTAAAGTAAATATAACAAACCAAATGATAAAGCTTTTGCATGAACGGAGATTTGATAAACATAAATATCTTCTAGCGAGATTTCATTTTTTTCCCCAACAAGCCGAGATTTGAGAGATTCATGAAAAATGTTCTCACGTCCTCTAAGGAAAGCGCACAAGAACACTGTTATTTATTTTTATTAAAATACCATCAAATATGTTTTATAGGTATTTCAAAATGATAATGTGATTGCCATAGAGGTTAACCTCGATCAAATAAAGATAAGCTTTAAAATGATTGGTACTTTTAATTTAATTCTATATCCTATCTTCACACGCTTCAATTTCGTAGAAATCGTTGGCGCTAAGACCCTTTTTTGCAGTTGGTAAGAACCATATACACATATGAAAAGCTGCTATAACTTAAAAACCAGCTCTTTCAATCAATCCTATTTTATTGAGTTGATTCTATTAGCGTAGTTTGACAGTGGGACAACAGATCGGGGAAAATGTTTCTCTTTTTATACCTATGTATTCTCGACATTTTCTTAAGTTGATTTACATTTAATTAACTATGTTCCATTTTCTTGGGTGACTTTTTTGCTTTTTATCTTCATCCCATTGCTGAACAATTGGTACTTCTTATCAAAAAAACGCGACATGTAGTTTTGGCAGTCCTCTCTTGATGTTAACCTGTCTAAAGAATTCTAAAGCGACAGAAACAGGTGGAAATCTGAATGTGAGAGATAGGGCTATATGGCGGAGACCTTCTTCTGATGTCGTGACGTACGTGTTTCCACTTTTTATCACCAATTATGCATCGCTTTAAAATCGGTTCGGTTTTATTACTTCTATTTGATTTGTTTTAAGCTCAGTAGTTTTAAAACAAACTTATTGTACAAGTCTTGCTTAAAACTATTAAATAGATTGTTTGACACTAAATTTATGAGACCGGTTGGAATAATAGTGTAGGACTAATGTATATCGATTATAGCGTTTACCCACGAAATCCTTCAAAATAATGCTTGCTTTAAAATATTTGAATGATTACGTAGGTACATACACAATTATTAAATCATTGAGAATGATGAAACATAATCACTTGCATAGACGTGTGGTTCTCGGGAACCTTCTAGTAGAATAATACGATTACTTAGCTCTTCTATGTTTTCCAGACTAAGTTAAGGAAACATAATGGGCACATACGATACATACTCGTATCGCTGATTAGATTAGTTCTGATAAAAAAAGGGAAACAAATACCTACCAAGTTTGTTTTAAGTGAAACCGTTTACCTATCAAAATATAATTAGAACCTAATAAATAGGTACTTATAGGAATTTTATATACAGACAAGTAGTACAAACTATAAATTAAGTGAAACCATAGAGTGTACGCTCTATGGTTATTATCGATCAGGGGGATCAAAAGACAGGGTATGCTTGATGCCTCGTAGATGAAGAGGTCTGGGTTCTATTACAGTTGGGCAACTAACCCAGTTACCTGCTTTTCTTTTAAGAAAACTCAGTATCAGTCAGATTACTGGACATTACTGTCACCTTGACTCGATAAGCTCGTTAAGACAACGGTCCCGAATTGTTAGTACCATGTTATATTAATAATATTTATGTTGGATTATTATGCTGTTGACATCTCCAGACTCATATTCCAGACTCTATATGGTCCATGTTATGTGAATTTTATGAGATTCTCCTTCATCAGCTATCAGCATTATACTACTGTTATAACAAAGTGACCTAAAGTATTATAAGTAGGCACTTTATATGTATGTTTTCTGTTTTTTATAAACTACAAGTTGACCCTTGACAGCTATCTCACCTGGTGGTAAGTTATGATGCAGTCTAGGATGGTAGCAAACTAACCTTTTAGGGGTATGTATAATAAACCCACTCTAATTGGTTTCTACGCGACAATGTGCTGGCCCGCTAAAAAGCTTAGCGACACATCTTTGTCAATACATACTTAAGTGTATTGTTGATCGAAACCACCAAAATTTAAGTTACAATCACTGGATAGATGAACATGTCTCAAAAAGCCCGTAAAGCTATCAGCTCTCATTATTATTCCTAGCACTTGACTATAAATGTTATAAGTTGCAGAATGTTAATTTATCCTTTGAGCCCACTTCAGAGAAGTCAGTGGGTCTAAGCTCTATATACCACTCTTATTTTTCGGAACTTTAAACCTTTAGGACATGCCGCCAGCCCTTACAATCCTGTAACTTGTACGTAGAATAATGCTGATAATCATTATATGCCTACCTACCTATTTTATACTGAATCAAGGATAGGATATTTCTTGTACTCAATGATATAACAATTCAGTTTTTAAATTAACATAATTTATTATCTTTAATCAGAGTGGACTAAAATTAAAACAATACTCTATTTGTAACTGTACCCAGTTTGTTCGCATGCAAAGGATACATCCAAGAATTAAATTAATGTGTTAGATATGACATATAAAAACTGTACTTTGGTTAAACATCAAAAATAAATGCTACAGTAGCCCAATATTAAGCCAAAATATTTAAACATAAAGTAAGCCAGTTGAGGTTTAAGGGAACCCCACAAATATTTAAAACCATTTAAGAACCATTTATTTGTTTTTCAATAATCAACCTGGACCTACCAAACCAGAAATAAAGTTTTATCTCATTTATGACATTATAGGTGGGATTTAATCATTGTAATATACCTACCGGGTACAGAAATTATTTAATAAGCCTTAGAGACCCCTTTAAAAGTACTGAAGTTGTACTGTTTCTTTCTAGTAAAAAAGTTTATTTTGATAAAATGGTTTAAATGTTCTTCAGAAAACTGTTAATCTGTAACTATTTTACAGATTTTTATTAATAAAAATTTGGCAAATGGCAACCATTTTAATACTTTATATTAAGAAACCTTAAAATTATAGAAACCACTAACATACACTATTCTATATCCATTGTACACACATTCAAAAGAACCAAAACTTTTAAGTTAACGTTAACTTGAATTAAGATTGTTATTACTAGTTTTAAAGCAAAGTTTGGAAAAATAATCACTCTTTAGCCACCTTCAATTAAAATATAACCACACCACACCTTTAATCATTATACTGATAATTTTACTAATGAAACGCCAGTCCAGCTGATTATCTACGTATATCTACTTAATATCAAACAAGCTATTCAAAAAATTCCTTGTATAATGATTAAACTAAGCACATATTTAATGCTTCTGATACCAATTGTTATTGACTATTGTTATTATTGTATATCAGGCAAGTCTTCCTCTTCGTTAGAACTTGATTCGTTATACTCATATTCATCTGCATAGGGCTTTGAGAACATGTCACAATCAGAATTCATTTGCTCATCGCTACTTTCTTCTTCATCCTGCCATCGGTTGAAATCCACCCGAAGCCAGTGGTGCTTCTTATTATCACTAGTAAGCGTAGGCCAAAATGCTTCGTCTTGACGCTCCTTCGCCAAAACAACTTCGATCATTCTGCCTTTGTTCAAATGACTACTCTTCTCTGGGTCTATTTCGCCGTATAATGGTATTACAACTTCATATACTTTCTGTTCTGGCGCACATATACCTTTAAAAGACACTAGTTTCTTCTCTATTTTTATATCCGGCTTTTCACATTCAACATTAAAAGTTAAAAACACGTTAGAATTTCTCTGTGCCCAAGATACTGACGGTGGAGTTGCGATGATTTCGGAGCTCATTTTCGTAAGACAAATAGATACAGAGCCTTACGAAATAATTTAAGTTGGTTAAACTGAGCTAATTAAATTTTCTTCCACTCTTTCAATAGGTGGGACAAAATATTCAAGTTGAAAATCTACCAGACATTACACAGACCACAGATTAATGATAGACAATAGACATAGTTAATACCATAGACTATGTGCTGTAAGTAGATGCCTAAAACTATACTATAACAATAGTTTTGGCCTCTTCCGGTCGTCGCAGATACTTCTGGTTTAGTAAATGAAAAATAGGCAAAAAAATGGTGCCCTGCTCTTTTAGATTTGTAAGGTAGATTCAAAGACTACATCAGTATATTGGTAGAATGTCATTTGTATTTTAAATCTAAGGGTCTGTTCACACTTTGTTTAACAATTTACCAAATTAATTAATAATAATAATTGATACCATGATATAACCTACGTGATTATTTAAATGATGTGATTTAAACTAAAATGCGTAATCAAGACTACTAATAAGTAGTCTTGATTGCAATGAACTCGAAATTAACTTTTGTGCATGGGAATATTAATTTGAATAATATTTGTTGTTAGGTTAATATTAGCCCACTTTGAATAAAAGTAATACAAAAAATTATAAATAAAAAACCTACAACTAAGATAGTTATACTCATTCAAAATACCTTTTTATTTATATTGTTTTAGTATTCAATAATATAATTATTCTTATTAAGTATATCCTAACTCTCACGCCGGTATAACATTTAATAGTGTATTATCTATGCGCCCGTGTGCAAAATAAATACATATAAAAGCCAAAAGAGATATAATATACTTAAATAGATAAAAATAAATAAACCTATATACACATAACATAAATACATATTTTCACCGGGCAGAGGATTACGCCCGGGCGACCAAACGGCGGGGGGTCAGGGCGACAGGTTGAGAAACCGGTGATATTTTTTTATTCGTGCGCTGCATTGTTAAAATACGCGTCAACGGTATCCCAAGTCTTTGATCGAGTCATTTGCAAAGGTATCACGTTACATGTTGACTTTACTTTCTCAGTTTACCCCCTACCATCTTAGACTGCATCATCACATACATCCGGTGAAATCGCCGTCAAGAACTAACTTGTAGTGGATCAAAATAAAACACGGCCAGATGATAACGAAATTAAGATCTTGTTATCGTGGGAAATACACATAAATATAGATCTGTCATCTTGATTTTTTAAATGTTTTTATATGAGAAGTCATTTGACATCGCAGGACTGGGTACTAATTATCAAAAAATGTCATTTATAGTTACCAAAAAACTTTGATATTAAAATATAATAATAGACATCATAATAAGCCATGATGTAACTTATATTAAATCACAAATGACCATAGAAAAAACAAGATACAGTATGTAGTAACCAGAAAATACAAATTATTCGAATATAATAACTTCAAACTGAAATGGGGCAATCGGAAGAGAACTCTTCTTCTTCTGCTTCAATGAAGATGGCCAAGAGCTCCTCGGGGAAAAAAATACCGGGATTAGAGACGTTAAAGAACATAGATTTGTGTGAACCGAAAATTCAAGGGATTCTCTTGGTCGGACTCTTATTGATACTAACAGTAGCGTTGTGGTATGGTTTCGCACATGGTTGCTTAGGAGCACGCCGTCGACGTCGCAGACGACGTATTTCGTGTTGGTGAGTTATTCGAATTATTGACAGCCTCACCGTTAGCGCTTCTGATATTTTATTCTCAAACAAACCGGCCAAAATGCCTACGCTTTAATATGGTTTCATTAAACCAGCAAAAATACATGTTCATTAACTTTATTTTCAGTCATTAAGATACGACATGTTATTACAAGCATGGGTGCTTATGAATAAGGCATACAAATCAGTTTAAAATACGCAATGTGGCAAAATTATGGGGTGACCCTCGTACGGCAGTTATTAATTAGCCCAATAACATAAATTATCGAATTCTGGAGGTATGTTTCGAGATATGAATTTTATTTGCTGATCTATGTAAGAAAATGTATCCCTAGACACTAGTTAGTTAATTTAACGGCAATCAAACTCCGAAGTGACGATCCAGATTCAGAACTACCAATACCGATTTTTTAGAATATTCAACTGCTCCTTAGGTTTTCCAGATTTTCATTCCTTTTATATCGCCCAAGTACCCATCGTATAATATAATCCTCTCCTAATTTATTGTATTCTGATAATGAATAAACAAATATATCTATGATTTATAATAAATATTAGTCCCAGATCTTAAGAGATATTTAAGCAATAATGTTTTCTTATTATAAATTGCAAGGAGTAGGTTCTACCTATAAATAAAATGCCAATTGATTTATTTAAATAATATATTTATTTATAGTTACAATAAGGAAATAATATATTTTTACTGGAACAGATGCCGGACGGCGATCCCAGCCAGCGGAAAAACATTCCCGGTAATAAAGTTCCTGGAAACGAAAGTGAAATTGTTTTTATTAAATCCAATGGGAATCATTAAAATAATATTTGATTGCAAATATGTTTAGTTACCTAAGAGTTTCATTTGTTAACGAAAATAATACGATCTTATTAGTGATATAATATATGTCCCTAAATGAAAGTTAAAGCTAGCTGCTGTTATAAGACAAGTTGACAATCATTGGAAATTCCACAAGGTTGCATTGAGCACAGAGGGTTTAACCTATGATTCCGTCTCTAGCACGAGAGCGGAGCCCTATGGAGCATGGTTATTATCATTCCAAAAAACTGCAATATTTGGATAATAGAATATTCATTATATTGTATGTTATATATTACTTATTGGAACGAAGGAATCTGACAATACCTTTGCACCTTTTTTAATCAGTCAGTCAGATCCGATCACTCGAGTTAGTGTTAATACGAAACAATTTACAGTCATACCCAAAATATTGTATATTTTTTGCTCCGTAAGGCTAAGAATGATTTGTTTATAAAACTCAGCCTAAGGCAGACTACTCTTTCGTAATTTATATTATATATAAAAATTGACCAAAAATTAATTTGGGTTATCAACATAATAACATTAGCAAACTTTGTATTAATTTAATATTAAAGTAATTTCGCATTTTATATCGACCCAACAGTGAGCATAATGAATTCAGAATATTGATTTGAAACAATGCAGTGTCCATAAAGATGACCACACTTTGTCTTCACTTTGTTTGTCTTCTAGGTTTTTTTTTTAATTTACTATAAATTAGCTCTTGACGGCAATCTCACCTGATGATAAGTGATGATGCAGTCTACGATGCTAGCGGGCTAACCTGTTAGGAGTGTGGTAAACCTATACTCCTAATCGGTTTCTACCCGACATCGTGCCGGAACGCTAAATCGCTTGGCGACACGTCTTTGTCAATAGGGTGGTAACTAGCCACTGCCGAAGCCTTCCACCAGACAAACATTTTCGCATCGCTACAACCAAATATTATTTAACTATTTTATAAAGCGGGTAAAAAATAATACCTGATCAATAAGCATCATCGTCCTGAACTTCCTCCCAGGTGCTACTGCCGTTGCCCCAATCATATTTATCATCTGTAGAAGTTTCCTTTTCTTCCCCATTATCTTCCTCTTTCTCCATATCAGTTCCACCCTCTATAAGAAAAACAGGCTTATAGCTAGCTTAGAGCCTATTAAAGATACATAAGAAAATGTATAGCAATTTATTAATTTTATGATAGGACTCTTTGAGCCATGTTACAGTATCTTTGGTGTCGATGATACTTAAAGAGAACACGCTTAAAATGGATGGCCCATTTTTTTTTTAATTTATTTATTAAGGTTCACAAACAACGACACGATATGTGCTTATTTAAGGGTTCTACATTAAAGTATAATAATTATTACCGTGGCGTCAACCACGTAAACTGTGGTTTACGTGGTTGACGCCACGTAAACCACAGTTTACGTGGTTGGTTTGTATTGTAAAATGTGTTTTAACATATTGAGAAGACATAGTTAACTACATGTACATGTATAACAAACAAATAAAAGGAAACATAATCATGAAAGGAAAGTTAAGAGAAAAAAAAATCAACATTAAGTAACTAATATTCAGAGTTCTTTTGTAAAGTATTAATAACCAACCTCTTAAAAGCACCCACACGCATAGAAAAGATATCAACACTATAAAAGTTTTCATTATATGATTGTTACACTTCACTTTAGCACTATCCATGTATATTGTATAAGTTGTGAGTTTTACTCGTTAAGTGTCTACGTATTATTGTATCATGACATTATTTGTATTATGACCGATAATACTACTTCCTGTAAGATGCTTTAGAGCTATTGGTTAATTGATTAGAATAGGAGGGGACTGTATTGAGTTGAAAGGAGATGTGATATGTTATAAATAAGAGGAGGTTTGCTATTAAGGCAGATACGGCTGACGCGCGAGAGTGTGCACTATTTATGAAATATAAGATCTATATAAATGTAATATAGTTTGATTCTATATTTGTGAGATTAACGTAATGAATAATAATGGAATATATATCGATATAATAAAGATCTATGATCATGAATATAATATAGTTTGATTCTATATTTGAGAGTTTACATGATTGTGTCATTCTAAATATTGGAGACCTCATACCTGCATTAGTACGACATTTTTTAGTAGAAAAGAGTTGATGTATTCGATTACTTCGCATAGGTATTCTAAAGGGTACTGTAACATAGTTATTGTGTTAAGTCTGTACAGTCGTATTTATTATGACACAAATCATGACATTTGCTACCGACTTTGTATATATATATGAACGTAGAAGGGCAAAAGAGTAGAGGAACACCAAAGAGAGATGGATGAATTGTGTAAAAGAGGATATGCGGGTAAAAGGTGTGGGTAGTAAGGTGACGGCTGATAGAAATGAATGGAAGAAGAAGACGTGTTGTGCCGACCAAGAAAAGGAAGACAGTTAAGCTAGGTTTTTTTTTTTATATATACAAAGCGAGCAAACTAGCAGGCGGGTCACCTGATGGTAAGTGATTACCGCCGCCCACGAACATTTGTAGCACCAGAGGAACCGCCAATGCGTTGCTGGCCCTTGAGCAATTTGTTAATCCGCCCTTTGAAGATCCCCATATTATAGCCATTAGGGAACACAGAAGATGGAAGCTGGTTCCACAATTTACAGGTTAAATAGGCTCTTTATATAGACACTTACCTTCCATTTTGTCCGCATCCTTCTTCCCTGTAAGATAATAAATTGCGTCAAAAAACATTAATCATCAGATTGTATTCCACGTAGGCACTTTGGCGTTCACCCCTTTAAAGGTAGTTGATCAACTGTCACTTTATAGAGTTGTACAAAATATTCCAGTACTAGGAGTATGAGTCACTCACCACCAGCGGGAACGTCCGAGCTGCCCTTCATCATCTTCAGTATGTGTTGCTTCTCTTTACTGAGATGCCTCTTGCCGTTGAGGTGCATCGTCATCTGCTCGGTGCAAGTCACCGAAGTCTGTAAACAAAGTAGTCTATCTATCCAGCAGTAAAGCAGAAAGAAGTCTTATAACATATTGCTTTTTCTTTTTGCGTATTTCTCTACAGAAATGTAATCTAATAATGACTTTGAAGCTGTGATAGCCTAGTAGTTAGGACGCCAGCCTCCTAAACATAGGTCGGGGGTTCGAACCCGGGCATGCAGCCACAACTTTTCGGAGTTATGTGCGTTTTTAAGCAATTAAAATATCACTTGCTTCAACGGTGAAGGAAAACATCGTGAGGAAACCTGCATGCCTGAGAGTTCTCCATAATGTTCTCAAAGACGTGTGAAGTCTGCCAATCCGCACATGGCCAGCGTGGTGGACTATGGCCAAACCCTTCTCATATTGACAGGAGACCCGTGCTCTGTAGTGAGCCGATAATGGATTGATCATGAATGACTTTATGATTTTTGTTTGCTATGGAAATGGTATATCACAGTAAGTACATGCACAAGTACTATACCTTGCATATATCGCAAAACAACTCTGGCTGGATACTTTTAACTTCTTTCTCCTCTTCTTCTTCTTCATCTACCACTGTCTTAAGATTTTTCTTTTCACGGCGTATGAGTTGGGATCTGTGTTAATGATAGAAAACATTTTCAAAAAGATGAAATGATTTCTCTTAATCTATGTCAGTATTTACTACATGTACAATGGATTTCTTCAAAGGCCGAAACACACTGGCTGTGTACACGAGCACCTGCACCGCTCTACGATAGCGGGTGTACAAATCTTATACAAGGCCACTGAAGAGTAAACTTAAACAAGAAAAGTTATATGAATGATGCAAATATTAACTTATTTTATTTATTTATTATTTATTATTATTATTAGTCCACAAAACTGACTACAAGTGTATAAAATAGCCTTAATGCAGTCTTGAGATTAATAGATTTACATTTGAGTCTCCTGGATGTGGACCTGACATGTTTAAGGGGAGGGCACAAAATAACCATACAACATTAAACTAAGATTACAAAACAAAAAAAACAACAAAACAAAACAAAACAAAGGGTTAATAAAATTACTTACTAATAAGTTAGTCAGTAATTTTATTCACCCCAGTGTACATAATTTCCTTTTAATGCTATGTATATTATCACAGAAGATATCTACATAATCACTGTAATAATTTGCAAGAAATTGCATTCTATATAATGGACTATGTTGACCGAGATTGCTTTTGGCATGAGGCAAACAGAAAGTCTTGCGATTATGCAAGCGACTACAAACACGAGGTACAGCGAACTTAACTTATTATTAACTTCTTAACTTTGATATATAGTTTGTCAAAATTGCGGATCTTGCATACAACTGTAGACTGTATCAGCACTAATCATCACATATATTCAGTGATGCGTTGTTTTATATATTGATAAATAAATAGCAAGTATAATTTGCTATATTCCGCCGACAACTGGGAGATTTGTATAATATAACACCACACAAAATGTAGAAAGAAAAGTAAAGACTTTACTTTTCTCGCTTGTGAAGTCAACATCTCCTGAGGATGATCCGTGTCGAAACGTGCGTAGAGGTTCTAGTGAAAGGTTTTGTGTGGTGTTATATGATACAAATCTGCCGGTTGTCGGCGAAATATAGCAAATTATACTTGCTGTTTATTGTTTCGCAAAGTAACACCTGCTTCTGTTCATTATTTATATATTGATGGTTTTCCTTGTTGATGCAATGCATATGCAATATTAATATAGTATATGTTGCTTACACTCTGTTTTCCATTCCTCGTTGCAGCAAAAATGGATTTTTCGGCTTCTTACGACCCTCGACAATCCTAAAAATGAAAATATGTATATGTAATTATAAATTATTTGTACATTTGTATGTATTATATGTATATGTTCAATCTTATGTTAACCTCTCAGATCACGACCTACATTCAGATGTACCTACATTCTACTTATTTTTAACTAAGGTCAAGTGGATCTGAGAGTTTAATAAAATATGCAGTTAAAAACTGCAACTTCCAGTATAATTTTTAACCACTACAAGTTGGCCCTTGACTGCAATCTAACCTAGATTATCGGTAATTATAAAGCTGTGGTTCGATACCGGGCACGCACCTCTGACATTTCGGAGTTAAGTACGTTTTTAAGCAATATAAAAATATCACTTGCTTCAACGGTGAAGGAAAACATCTTGAGGAAACCTGGCCTGAATGATCTCCATGATGTTCTCAAAGGCATGTGAAGTCTGCCAATCCGAACTTGGCCAGCGTGGTGGACTATGGCCAAACCCTTCTCATATTAAGTGACCCGAGATAATAAATACGAATTTGGATGCATGGATGTTTGTTACTCAATCACGCAAGAGCGGCTGAACGTTCCCGAACTAAATTTTGTACAGAGATAGATGTTAGTTTGGAATAGCGCGTAAGCTACTTTTTATCCCGGAAAATGTAAGCTTCCCGAGGGATAATTAATACTATATCTACTTGGATGATGCGCAAAAACACGAAAATTGGCCGATTTTATTTTTGTTTTTGTTTAGAAAAAACAAAAGGAAATTTAAATAACGTGAAGGTACAGCCGAAAAATCTAAATTTGCTTTCCATGACTATGGAATTGCGGATTACTTTCAACAGATGACATCAAATTTGAGGGAGTATCAAAGTTACCGTGTCTGCTAGTCTATACAAATAAATAAAATTGGAATGTCTGTTTGTAATATTGAAATAACCGGTTTTTTACTACATGCATATGAATATGTATACGGTACATACACCAAAATAACGTTTTTTACAATTTTTGTCTGTCTGTCTGTCTGTTTGTTCCGGCTAATTTCTGAAACGTCTGGACCGATTTTTACAAGACTTTTATTGGCAGGTAGCTGATGTAATAAGGAGTAACTTAGGCTACTTTTATTTTAGAAATATAAAGTAATGTTGCAATGTCCAAGTACTGTCCAGTACCGCACGCAGCTCACGTCATGCCACCGCCTGTGCCATCACGTCTCGAGCGCGTCGCAGAACTTCTCCCACCAACGAATCAATATCCGATTTCACTCCTTTTTTTTTTTAGAAAGGAGATACTTTAATGTTTGTCCTATAATTCTTTCAAGTAATTCGGGCTAGTAATCTATTGCTTCGTGATTGAAAGACAAACAAACACACTAACTCAACGCAGACAAAGTCGCGGGCGTCATCTAGTAATGAAATAAAAATGCATACGATCGGTGCGGTCTTCCCGCGTAGTGCGATTCCGAGTGGCTCTTGGACGTTATGTGGACATCGCACAGCTCACAGTACAGTTCGCGGGCCTTAAGCGCTACCTGAAATATTAATAAGCCCAGTGAACTACCTGTCCCTTAAAACAATGCCACTTAGGCTGAGATCTACAGAGCTGCTTACTTTATTAAGTGTTTCAAGCAGATTTTTTTTTATCTCGTTTTTCTTACCTCAAAAGCCTAAGCAAAGTTTAACGCTTTGATCTAAACTCGATACTTAGACCTTGCTCAGCCAAAGTTACTGTTAAAATGAGACGGAATACTGTGAGACACAACACTATAACTGTTGTTAGTTTTAACTGTATCTTAAGTCTGAAGTAAAATTATAAATAAGATTAAAAGTAGTACTTTTGTACGTAAGCAAGCTTTGTAGATTTTAGCCTAAAGATACAATAAACATATACAATTAGATCTCAGCCTTACACTGAGCATTGAGACTTAAAATAGATCTGGACTGAAAATTTTTCAAGTATAATATTACTTTTCAAGTATATTACTTTTCAATTATCAGCCAATATTATATTTCTTCTTTCTTTAAATTAGTGGTTTTTTTATAGCATACTGTTTTATATAATATAATACATATTATATAAAACAGTATGCTATAAAATATATTAATATTAGTGTTTTATAAATTATAGGTAATTTAAGGCCATCTAAATGAAAGATTTTTGAAAATATAAGCCGTAATATGTAAACATTTTTTCTATGTATAAGCCAGATTTAACATATTATTTTAATGTATAGCCATATTATAAAAATGAAAAAAAATATACATGCCTGTTTATTTTACTTGCAGAAGTTGCGGGCGATAGCTGGACTATAAAGCCTATTTTTTAAGACCTTAATTTTTTTATCTTAATTACTCGTAATAAAAGTTAACCACTTTAAACAAAACAGTCTGCATATTGATTCTTCTATTTTAATACAGTTAAATTTTTTTTTTTGCCATTAATCCTTGTATAGTGGGTAAGGTAAATCATTTAAAGTGACAATTTACTTATTAAAGTAAAGATCCATTTACCAGACATCTTTCAGGACGAAACATGGTCGTCCTAAAGGATTCCAAATTTTCTCACAAAAGAATTCGACAGACAAGATAACTTCACGTCTTTAAAAACGTGAAGACCGACAATTTGCTGTAATGTAAGTTTCAATTTTGACGACGGCGTTCACATAAGTTTCGCTTGATACAGTCTGTCTGCAAGCCCAGCGTTCTTACCCACAGCGTCTCAAGCGAAACGGTCCTATAGGAATATTATGTGAATCAGATGGTCGACAAAGTGCCTACGGAAACGTTACGTTGGCAAATTGTCTAGTTACCTCTTTGACGCGGCGAAAACCAACTTCCGACTGTTGGTTTAACCATTTCTTTTGAGTTTTAATGTGGTTTTTGGAAGCGTAGTGAATGCGAGCTGTAACAAATTAAACTTAAATTGCGTTTAGTAGCGATGGGTCCGACTCTAGTTTGTTCCAATTCGCGGTTAGTCCAATTTACGTTGGTTCACTTTGAAAATGGACCAATCATGAAATTAAACCAAAGGTTGGTTTAATTTCTCAATGCGCAAAAATTTAACAGGGTATAAACAGTGCTATCGCGACGTAGTGACTATTAGCTGAATATACTCCAAATGTTGTTGAATGCGTCACGCCAATAATCTTGCTTGGTGCTTTGTTCTTGCAACTGGAGTATCCGCTAATATACCATACGCGAGATGGACCAACTGCTATTTAGGGGGAGAATTGAGCAAAATAATAATGTGACTCATAACACAAGCAAATCTACGCTTAATTTAGTTATAATATTAGTGAAACCAAAAAAACGCCGTATGATGAAAGCTTTTATACTCACAGATGGGAAATGTATCGAAAGTCTGACCACAGAGACCACAATACTCGGGCTCCATCAGCTGTAGCATATCGCGCGGCAAATTCTTCAGATTTTCTTTTGCAACACCACATCCTGTTAAATTTTTTGTACAGTTTGTTATTATTAATAGTATAATAATATTAATATTTCAAAACAGTTATTTCAAGTCTTAAAGTCGTAATGGCTTTAATTGCTTACTAAAAATTATATTGCAGTTGTTTATGTTCTATAAAAAAGGTAGTAAGTAGATACTTATACGTAAGTAAGTACTGACACATTTTGAAGATGGCAATTTCTTTAATAGTGCCTAGCTGCCTTATATTGAGAGGAAACCAGTTTTATTTTTATATTGTATTTTTATTTCAAGTTATTGCTATTTCTTGCTTCAGTACAAAGTTCAACTGAATTTTAAAAATTTAGTTTTAGGAATTTCGAGTATGTCAAGCTAGTGGTATATTTAACGCAAATGATAACATGTATGACGAGCCAGGACAAAGGCATAATCGAAACAAGAAATTATGGGTACCAGATAAGGTTATCGGTCCTCTTAGGAATTATCACAAGGACAGAATGTAAGCTGGTATAGCACAACTCTTAAGCCGAAATCTATGAAGCGCTCTACGCCTTACCTCTGACTTAAGAAACAGTTAAAACGAGACAATGTTATGTGTCGACATAAGTCTCTCGTTTTGACCCTTTAAATGTGGAAAGTCGAATTTCAGAATAACTCAGATTTCGGCCGTAAAGCGAACTTAGCCTTACCTCTGACAAGATGTTTGTGCCAGCCCCGCGGTAAATATTTTATGTGATAAATATATAAACACAAATAATGTTGAACTCTACAGAAAAAAAGAAGTTACTTACGCAACAGGTATTTTATTATCCTGTCGTCCGTGGGTTGCCTGCGCATTGGTGGTCCTTGAGGACCAAATCCTCTTCCCCACATGAAAGTCGGAGGCCCTTGCGGCCCCTGCGGCCCCTGCGGCCCGAGCGGCATGAGTGGCCCGTGCGGACCGTGCGGCCCATGTGGAAACATTGGAGGGGGTGGCCGAAAACCAAATGGTGGTCGCCCAAATGAACGGCCAAATCCACCTCCTGGTGGCCCATACCCACCATTGTAATCCCCATAAGCATTATTGTAACGATCATTCCTGTAAAAAAAAAAAATTCAAAACAATGTTAATTCTTTATCAAGCAAACTTCAATGTAACTAGATACTCCTTAAAACTGCTACAGTTGAAGCTTGCTCTACACAGCACAATAGCCACTTCAAATAGTAAAACAAAACATTATTGAAACAAAAATTAATTTCACTGAACCTAAAACATGTTACTGACACAAATATTTGGAAATTTCAAATGGGGATGCAGTGTGATCATATTTTTTTGGTTGAAACGCCTAGCACTTATTAACTATTGTTAATTAGTATATAGCTTGTTCTTCTTGAATTATGTTGTTTACCTTTCCTCATTGTTTAAGCAAAACTGTTTATATGCGATAAAATAACCAGCCCTTTCAATTTTACAATATTGGTTGAACACTTCAGATAGGGTTTGAAAACAAAAATGTATGATGGATTTGAATAAAGAATTTCATATCCATCACACGCATCATTGCTTATACCTTTAAACTCCAGTTTTAACTCTCATTCTCTTATTTTCTCATTGTAGTCTCTTTTTATCTCTAAAAAACCTTTCAAAGTGAACTAGTACATAGAATCATGATCAACTAAAGGGCATGAGTCTCCTCTCAATATGAGAAGGGTTTGGCCATAGTCCACCGTGCTAACCATGTGCGGATTGGCAGACTTCACACACCTTTGAGAAACATTATGGAGAACTATCCGGCGTGCTCTCACGATGTTTTCCTTTACCATTGATGCAAGTGATATTTTAATTGCATAAAAACACACATAACTTGAAAGTTAGAGGTGCGAGCCCGGGTTCAAACCCACAACCTCTTATTAGAAGGCGGACGCCCTAACCACTGAGCTATCACTGCTGTACATAGAATAAACAACATTTTTGATTCTATTCTCCATAGTGTTAGTTATCTTGTCAAATTAATTACTACAGTATATCAGAATTACATTATTGCTTTAAATAAATATAAGTACAACAATGAAATATCTTTAATATCATTGAAAATTTAAAATCCAATGTAAACTATGAGACAAGGTCACTTTCTTGTGATGGCTGTCAGATGCCATGATTTGCACTTTCATTCTCATGTAGATGATCCATCTTGAGTCATAACAATAAAAGTAAATAGTTTTTGAAAATATCAACTTACTGAAAGATTTTCTTCTTTCTTGGAGGTCTGATTGGTTTTGGTACCATTTGAGGTACTATTTCACCCAAGACGGCATTAGGGTCTGGAGGAGGCACCGGTTGAGGCACAAGCGCAGGTGCAGGAACAGGTGCAGGCACAGGCGCAGGCACAGGCGCAGGCACAGGCACAGGCGCAAGCACAGGAGCCGGCACAGGAGCAGGCACAGGTGCAGGCACAGGCAATGGCGCTAGCATAGGCTCAGGCTCAGGATCATCATCAATTATAACCACATTTGGGTCTACTAATCCAGTAGCCATGATAATTTAATATAAAACCTGTAACAAAAATGAAAGCATTGTAGTTATTTTACATAATTCACCTTCTTTGTACAACTTATAATGATAAATAATAATATTATTCATTTTTATATTTGACCTATCATCAAATCTTATTTTTTGCTTCTGATATGTAAACCTACTTGACATGAATCTGTGCAGCAAAGTGAAGTTTGGATAGTCAATCAGTAAAATAAGTGTAGGTACATGGGGATGTTTTAGTTTAAACTTTGTATGAAGTGCAAACTTCAAGAAACATCCACATATTACAAAGGGAATATCTTAATAATTAAGTGGTGATAAAAAATTAAAAATCTTTTATCTTTATTGTATAAAGATAAAGAGAAATACCATTTTTTTTATATAGTGACCATGACTGATATTGAATGAAAACTTGTCTTTAGGCCTATTGATCTCTTTCTTGAAAATGTGTTTACATAAGCAGGGAATGTCCAACTAAGGTATGTTTATTCTTTAGTGTTTAGAATAGAACAAGCAGTTGATTAAACATAACCTTAGTCATGTCTAAATTCACCCAGTGTCTGACACACTGGGAAGCATTGTTAAGTTCATTATCTGTTGAATTTCCTACAGCAAACTTGTAATGATGATAATATTATCAGTAAAATGGAGGTCTAAAATAAGCTCAGATTATACATTGATATAAAGCCCTGTTTTGGAGTCAGTCATAAGTAATACATATATTTTACCACTATATAGTGGTAAAAAACTATATATCTACCTTTCGAATGCCTATATAGGAAACATTTTGACACAGTTTCATTGTGGATAAGAGAATTTATTTATGAAGCCATTGGTGACAATTTTATTAAATATTTTTCAACTTGACAACTAATTATACAAGGTTTGTTTACAACAATTTGCCACTGTTTGGAAAATAACTACACTTGTAACGTCAACGGAGCGAATCATATTGTACCAAACATCTTTTCACTTAATATCAAGTTACTTTTCCATAACATTGTGGAATTTTAACCTTCTTAGTGTAATGGGTAGGTACCGATTTGAGCTTATTAGAATTGTTACCAATACAATGTTACTAGAAAAAACACAAAAACATAAAGGCAGCTACCATCTAATAACTATGCAGATAGACAGGTATCTACCTCACAAAATAACTTACCTACTTAAGACTATGATTTATTAAAATGTCCGACACCGTTTTGCTTACATCTGTTTTTGAAGTCAATAGTTAAGATGTATTTCGGTATTTTATAATTATAAGAAATTGAGAAATATACTTAGAAAACAAAGGACAGGAACCTCAAAGGTCAAAAACCTCAGTCCCAAATCCAAATTCGTTTTGAATTAACACCAACTAGCGTCATATTATACCAATAACAATGTAGGCAGGTACCTACCTACCAGTTGCCACACGCCTAAAAAGTACTCTGTGCACACGCCCCACAACTTCCAAACAAGCAAAGACCATACCACAGCTTACAGAAAGAATTAGAGTTGCCATTAGAAGTCCCCCGGTAAGGCAAATCAACAAAACAATTGATTAACTACCGAGCCAATTTGGCTGAAATTATTACAAATAAAGCTTTTATTGTCCTGACCAAAAAAGCCACAGAAAGCACGGGCATTAGTTTATTTGTAATAAATAAATATTAATGACTTGCATGCATTTTATGTCGTTATGTTGTTTTACGGGTGGGTATAATTTATTTATTCTAAACTTATTAATATAACAGTAGCTTTAAGCTTATGTATTTCACGTTTAAAGATGGCCAATGTAGGTAACGGGTATTATTACTGCGTGAAAAATAGTGTTTGAAACCATTGTAAAGTATAGTGACAGAATTAACACAAAACATCGATAGACCAAGGCATCAGGAGGTATGCAGCACGCCCCATAGAGTACGATATTATAATATACTGATATTCTTTTATAGCAAGAAATGGTCTTCTGAAAATACTTCACTTAGTAAGGTGAACTTAGCTGGTTAGAACCCAGAGCCGTAAAGCAGTGTAAAAAAATGGCTTAATTTGTATTCTATTTCTGTGTCATTTGAATTTTGCTTAATATGTTGAAATTTGATTTAATGTAATTATTTGTATATAATGTTTCATGAAATGATCAGGAATCACTAATCATACGAAAAGAACATGAGTTGTGCCAGAGGAAACACTATACGAAATAGACCCCAAAAGCATAAAAATAAAACTTCATTTAAAAATGATTTGCACGACACGAGTAAAAAGACCAAAGTCCTAAATAATTTGCAGGTTACAGGCGTCTGTGAACGTTGTAAAGAAATCATAGAATGGAAGATAAAATATAAAAAATACAAAACACTAACTGCACCAAGGAAGTGTGTCGGATGTGATCAAAAAAATGTCAAATATGCTTACCATGTTTTGTGCAATAATTGTGCTACTGGAAAACGCACATGTGCCAAGTGTTGCAAACCTTTCGATGTAAGTATTTCGTTAGTCTTCTATCTACATTAAGACTAGTTCTTAAGCTTATACAGACCACGCCACAGTCCTGGTTAAGGAAGATTATCTATTCAAACCATTGTTCTATACAGGCAGGTATTCTGCCTGCAAAGTATGAATTGTCGAAAAATTATTTGTAGTCATCAAAACTACTGGCTTTTGGTAATCTCTTAAGACTGGTTAAGTTTATTATTCATGTGTCTTTTTACACACATGTTTTAGTGTCTTGTCATTCAAATTGTTCAGGTAAGCCAGCAGTGTAATTTTCCTAATGTCATTTTTATAGGTCACCAAGAATTGTATTGAAGAAAATGAAGGCAATAAATATGAATCAATATTAAAAAATCTACCAGAAAGGAAACGAAGAACATTGCTTAGGTAATATAAAATTAAATAAATTTACTAAATATTCATTTATTTCAAGTAGACCTACTTCAGAAGCAGTCTGCCTATTTATAGTGACCCCAGTTTCATATGCAGATTCTGCAAGAAACTAAGCAGCTACTTTTAGCAGATGAGTTTGGAAATTGAAGTGAATATATAATGGAAATACATAAAAATTCACTAAATTTATGTGATTAATCAGTAATAAGCAATAAAAAATATAAACAGCTTTCTTTTTACACTCTCAAACTATATAATAATAGAAGTGAGAATAATTGATTTTATTCAATAAAGTTATGTGGTAGTTATCAAAATTATTTATAGAGAGTAAAGAGTTTCTCCTCTATAGTAAACAATTGTAACTACTTAAAACTATATAGCTAATAACTGTAAACTTAATGTACTAATATTGCAGGTATATTAAAAAACAACAAGATGGACAAGAGATTTCAACCACAACATTAGAAGCATTGCTGTCTGAAATTGATAAAATAAATTTAGATGAAAATGATGATGATGATGATGACAGCAATAATTCAAAGGATTATTCAAGTGAAGATAACCTATCTGAATCATAAAATCTGTTTCTTAATTTCTTAAAATGTGCAAATATAACTTTGTAAACCAGAATAAAATTTTAAAGTACAATATGAGGTTATTAATTATGGTACTACAAGTGCTGTCTTAATGTTATTTTATCACATAGTTATAGTTTTAACTTGCTTACCTGTTGGCCATTTGAATGAATATGGGATAATTTAATAAAACTGAATCAATATGATTGCTATATTTAATTTTTTTTTTTTAAATTTAAAGTAAACTTCCAATACCCCCAAGAATGTGTTCTAAATTTTATTATGACTTATTGTGTGAAAGCATAACAAACATTCACATTTATAATATTAGTAAGGATTAGTCGATTGACATTAGGTGACACTATTATTTTCATCTCTATCTATTGTTTATAGGGTCTTATTTCAAAGAGAAAAATTATAAAATTTTAATTTAGATAATTCTCTGTATTATTATTTATCAGCATTCAAATTCAAAATAATCTTTATTCAAATAGTCCTTAAAAAGGCACTTTTGACGCGTCAATAATTTACATAGTAGTTATTTCATGGCGATAACTATATTCGTAAACTAAAAACTAAAGCTATGAGGGTTCCAAACGCGCCCATTAATAAAAAACATTGTAAGCTATTATTGCGGTGTAATTGTACCATTTATTCAACAGCTGATCATGATACCTGTCATAAAACTAAAATAAGAATGCTATCTGCTAAATAAAGCAGTCTTAACCGTTTTAGTGCCATTGATTTTTACTCATATCTACTTAAAAATGCCAAATGCTTTTGTTTTTGATTTCATTTACCCTTCACTTAGGAACCTAATTATTCCTTCAGCTGGCGCAGCGCGTGCCGTTTTTTTAATTATCATTGTTAATGATTTTTTCGATTCCCAGATTGTCTGGTGGAAAGTTTCGGCCGAGGCTAATTACCACATTACTTGACATACA
Organism: Lasiommata megera; assembly: GCA_928268935.1. Lineage (NCBI taxonomy): Eukaryota > Metazoa > Arthropoda > Insecta > Lepidoptera > Nymphalidae > Lasiommata > Lasiommata megera. The sequence continues at coordinate 9,889,421 of OV743311.1, read as the reverse complement.
TATTTAAAAATATAGTTTACAAAATATAAGCTAGTTTTTATGCAATTACTAACTTAAAATTTGATTGATCTAAGTGAAATCTAGGAAGTATGAGCCATGCTTTACTTCGTAAAAATGTAGTTACCGGCACTAAATCAAATTTTAAGTTATATAAAAAGAAACTCTTATTGCTTTTGGAATATTTATAAAAAGAAATTGGAATATTTTTATGACATTTCAAGTATGAAGTAAGGGCTGACTCATTACAATATAGATACCAATGTAAATAATTAAAAAACACAATTATTTTGTATTAACAATTTGATGTAAATCTTTTTATTAAAATTCACTCTAATATACACATATTTTAATAAGTTAATTTATATAAAGTGCTCAACAAGAAAATATACAAAATGGCAACATTATTGCAATATGCTTAACACAAATATCCTAAATAAAATTTAATCAAGCAATTTAACATTACAGTAGTACATACAAAACTAACAAAACAATTCTAATTAAATGGCATCTGCTAATTAAAATCAAGGCATATTATATATATACAGTTAAATACTGTGGGCAGGGCTGTAGTTCTAGTGTGGGCACTCATTTAGTTAGTTTTGTAGATACAAAAGAATTACTTATATAAAAATAAATAAAATGACAAAATTTATATTTCTTATCTTCAATGTTATCAAATTATTCCCAATTGCCGCAACTGGAAAAAAAAATGAATATAAATTAGTTAGTATTGTTTCATTGCTGATAGAATAGCATTTTTTTCAGGTAATATAGTATAATCTAGCCTGCAACCTAAAAAATCCAAGATAATCTAATGCATATAATAATATATAATCTTTTACCACAAAAATTATAAAATAGAATTGTGTTTTAGATCTATCCCACAGCATATGAGTTGCGTCCAATATAATGCGCCAAATAATCGATCAGGTTTTTTGAGTACCTAATAGGTTTCTTCTTCACGTTTTAAATAGAACTTACACTTTCAAAAATAAACATAAATTTAAAAAACTTACAAAGCCTTGTCTCTCTTTCTCCTTTTGCAGCACCAGCTCTGTTTGTCTATCATCAAATTTAACTACAGCTGCTAATACTTTAGCTAGAGTTATGGAATGGACGCCGTTACCAGTCAAATACTCATATAGAATATTTTTTAAATATTCTAATTCAGTATTTTCTTGAAGAGCATGTAAATGTCTTAAACTAACAAGTGCTTCATCTAATCTCAATTCCAATTTTTCATTAGAAAGCTTTAATTTATCGTTATTTGCTTGAATTTGTTGCATATTTCCATTTATAGACTGATTCATCAATTCTGAGTCATTTAGTTTCTTTTCTAACTTGTTTTTTGCATCTAATAAAGTATTATATTTATCCATTATGTTATCAACATTGGAACTGCTTACACTATTGGTAGTTGTAGATTGAGAAAATGTTTGGGATTGTATTTGATCTTTAAGCTCCAAATTTTCCTCGGCAAGGAAAGAATTTTCTCTAATTAAACTTTCTATTTTATCTTTGCTAACCTGAAGTTCATTTTTTAAAGCTTCTAGATCATGTGATAATATATCACCTTTATCAGTAATATTTTCGGTGGAAACAAACTCGCGTAATTTATCATTTAATTGACTATTTTCTTTAGAAACCTTTGTTATATGTGTTTGAAGACCATCTATATCAGACTGTAACCGTCTATTTTCGGCTTTCAATGAATCAAATGCGCAATCGCGTTGTTTTAATATATCATCGGTCTTATTAATGGTTAATAAGTTGTGTTCATTTTGTGTTGTCAATGTAGTATTCACCTCTTTTAACAACTCCATCTCTTGTTGTAATGCTTTTATAGTTTTATTGCTTTCCACAAGGTCATGGTTGATATCTGAATTTACTAAATCTGTCTGTGTAGTTACGTTAACCATAAATTTGCTTTCTTCGGCGTTTCTTTCAAGCTTATCTATTACTGTCATTAAATTATTCTTTTCCATTTCGATTTGTGAATTCGATTTTTGAACTTCCTTTAACTCTAACTCAATGTCAATAACATTCTTTGAAATTGTATCAGATAAATTCTTTAATGATATATTTTCTTCTTTAAGTTCTTCGACACATTTTTCTAGATCATTAATGTGATCAGATTTTTTTATATTAGCGTCTTTTAGATAATCATGATCTTTTTTTAAAATTTCAAAATTGTTAAGCATTTCTTTATACATATTAGACAATTTACTGATCTCTTCCATAAACATGTGTTTTTCGAGTGTTAACGACTTTTCTATCGTACGTAGGTCCTCATTTTCTTTTATTAAAGAAATATTTTTTTCACTAAATTTTATTTTTTCTTCATTACAACAACGCATATTTTCTCTTATGTTTTCTGACTCCTCCATAAAATTATCTAGCTTTTTCGAAATTAAGGTATTTTCTGAATTAAGTTGTTTAATATTTAATATAAGAGCTTTATTTTCATTTTCTTTTTCAATAAATTCTTTTTTTACATTAGTTAATTGGTCAGATGTATTTTGAAGATCACTTTGTAATGCTTTATTATCTCTTTGCAATTCCTCACATACTTTAACAAAGTCATTTATTAAATTAATTTTGTCTTTTAGGGTGTTAATGGAAGTGCCTATAAATTGTTTATAAGTTTTAGAATCTTCTAAAGTTATATTAATTATATTTCGTATAGAAACCACTTTGTTTCTCATATCTTCACATTTTAATTGAAGTTGTTTATATTCTTGTATTTTATTTTTCAAAATATCTATTTCACATTTTAATTCCTTTACTGTTATATTTAAGCTCTCATTACAATTTCGAACTAATTCATGGTTAGCTAAAAGTTTTTCAATTTCAGATTGCAATTTAACTAGTTCTACTCTTTCGTCTTGTATTTCAGACTCTAGTTTACTGCATTTCACTTTCCATTCATTTATTTCTTCAACATATTTATTAGTTTCGTCTTGTTTATCGGGATTATTTAAATTTTCAATATTAATTTTAAGTAATAGCAGTTCATTTTCGAATTGGCTAATTTGTGCATTTTTTTTTGAGTTATCTTCTATTAACTGTGCATTTCTATTTTCTAAATATACATTTCTATCAATCATTGCAAGTTTTTCTGCATTTTCTTGCGTCATTTGTAATTGGAGACATTTATATTCCTCATTAGATTTATTACACAAACTTTCAAGATGTTGACATTTTTGTGCAAGTGTTTCTAATTCAGTTTTTACCTCATCAACTTTAGCTTTATCAGAATTAAGTTCAGTTATGTCATTTCTTAGTTTGGAATGTTCTTCTTCAAAATGATTTATTTTGGTTTTGTAATCGTTTATAATTATATTAAGAGACTGAATTTCATTTTGACTATGTTTTAAACTCTCTTTTAAAGATTTGATTTCATTTTCTTTGCCTTCCAATTCTTTATGAATGCTAAGTTTGTTTTCAGCAAGTGATATAGCATATTCTTCTTCCCTTTTACCCAGAACTTCAATTTTTTTATGCAATTGTATAACTTCTTCTCGTGCATTTTGTAGGTTTAAGTTCAAGATGGAAATTTCTTTATTTTTCAAAAATTCCATGGAATTAATCTGATTGTTCAACTCTTCTATACTTTCGTTTAGTTCTTCGTTTTTTTTTCTGGTTTCTAATAAAGACGGAGTTGTAGCCTTCAATTGGTCGCATTCTTTTACAATGCTATCTAGTTCATTACTTTTTTTTTGTAATTCAGCAGCTAGCTGAGCATTTTTTTCCTTCGTCGTCTTAAGTGACTCTTTGTATTTGTTGAGTAATTGTTCCATTTTTTCTACTTTATTGTTCAAAACTGTTATTTCTGACGATATAACCTCTTCATTTGGTAATTTTGTCTCACATATATTGTCAGTGGCTAACGTTATTAAAGGGACGTCATTTACATTTTCTACACCTAAAGCTGGCTTTTTACTGTCTAAATTATTGCTGTCAGTTATATCATTACTTTGTAGAAGACTCAGTTTTGTCTTAAGAGTTTCAATTTTCATATTTTGTTCTTCAATGTCAAGTCGAAGAGCTTTCTCAAGATGTGCCTAAAAAGTATTTACAACATAAATTGTTATAAAAGTTGTATATAAACAACATTTAGCCATAGAAACATAAGTGTATACATACTTTAGCACTTTGTTCTAATGAACATTGTTCTCGTAATTCAGATATTCTTCTTAGGGCCTTGTCCTGCGTTTCTACAAGAACATTCTGAAAAGAAATATTAACTTATTAGTTGTTGCCCGCAGATTCATTCATTCACAATTTTTTCAGTGTCTAATGTGTGTAATATACGATAAGACAATTATATTACCCTTAGGTTACTGAAAAAGAAAATGATAGACATAATTATCTTTTATAGTTCATGTTAACAGGATGCTAATCATCAATTTTCAAGCTGTACATACGTAAATGATAATAAACGAGCAACCAAGTGCTATTCTGGGATGAAAAGCATCCTATACTATGCAGGATACAAGCTATCTCTGTGCCAATTTACGTCCACTTCAGTGCAGTGGTAGACCCTATAGGTTACCAGCAACAATATACGCTTTCGCACTTATAATTAGTAAATATATATATTATGCCTTACGTCGTATTCGATATTTACCCTTGCTTTTGCATTTTCTCTTTCTAAAAGTTTATAATGACGAGCAAGATCTGCATACTGAGTTTTGTATTTAGTACATCGATCTTGCGTACGACGATATGCTGAATAAATTTGTTCCTTTGTTACACGATCAAGGTTCACCGTCCCACCAGGTAATCCTCTATCCTCAGGTTCACTGGCGGATACCTCCATGTCTGACTACAAGCAAAGAAACATTTTGACATAATAAATTGGATTGGATTTGGGACTACCCTGGGAGTAATTTCCAAATTGAGGACAGCATTACTCCATATTATAATCATAATACACAAAATATAAATTACCTGCAAATGGTACATAGAAGGACTTTCATAGCTTGGCAGTCGAAAAGATATGTCACTAGCCAAAGAACTGTTAGATAATCTTCTCTGTCTTTGGCTTTCTTGCGTCATCTGGAGAAAAGATTTTTTAAATTATGCCTTTTTTATTTCAAAGTAATCTTAATGCACAATAAGGAAACAGACTATGTTCCTAAAATGTGTTTTAAATGAATATTATAAAATGTAGTGCATATGAAGCATAATGAATACATAAACACATGACGTCATCTGTAGGTAAAAAAAAGTCGTAGTGTATTTACTCATATTAGTTATTGTAGATTTATAAATTATTACTAGGAATCCTATGAAAAATGTAAAGGTGTATGTAGTAGCCAGCAATAAACAAATACTTCTTTTACTCAAAATAATTATCGGCTTTCTTATATCCGTATAACAATTAAATTTTAAAGTTCTAGTTTTATTTTGTTTTAAACAAAATAACCCAGTTATGAATTAATTCTTTAATTTTGTTACCCAAATATTATAATATTACTATTATGTCGCAAAATTAAAGATGAGATATAATGTAATTTTGGACAAATCAGTTGTAAATAGGCTATTGGGGCAAGCAATAAATTTCTCTTACCTCTTGAGGCATGTGGTGATCCATAGGCTCAGCATTTCTTTCTATAATTCCAGTTTGTACAAGAGACACTTCTTGTAAGTTACTTTGTTGAGCACTTGAATTCTTACTCTTGCTAGAAGCATCTAAAAAAAAATGTGAACAAAAGATTTTAATGAAAGCAGATAGAAGGGGAAGAGTTTGTAAGTATATGATTAAGCAGTGAGTAATTAAAATATCACTTGCTTCAACGGTGAAGGAAAACATCACGAGGAAACCTGCACACCTGAGAGTTCTCCATAATGTTCTCAAAGGTGTGTGAAGTCTGCCAATCCACACATGGCCAGCGTGGTGGGCTATGGCCAAACCCTTCTCATATTGAGAGGAGACCCGTGCTCTGTAGTGAGCCGGTAATGGGTTGATTATGATGATGAATCGATAATAGCCTTTTAATCAAAACAACAGTGCATAATTCTTTAAAAACATCTGAGCGCGATTTCATATAAACTAGGAACTAGCCAAAAGTGTGCCAGGGAAAGTGAAGCTTGGACTACAGGGAAGCTAGTGGGTCTCAGGCTGGTATGTGTGTGTTGTGAGGTAATAAAAGCTGCTTAGCTCAAGGTCACCCCCCAATACCTTTAGTGGATTGTTTTTATCAATGAATGATTAAGATACATCATATCTGTAGGAAAGCAAGGTGGGAAAAGGCAATTTTACTTTTAGATTTGTATTTTCCACATGTCGATTGTGATTCCACGTGGGTCTTCCGAGTGCTGTGGGTCCCTTTTGATTTGGCTGAGGCAAAAGAAGCATTTGGGCCGGTCACAGGTCACAAGAGAAATTAATCAATGTTACCAACATTGGTTAACAATTTCTCTTGTGATATATTGCTAGCTGATGGCTAATGACCCAAAGCAGTGGGGTCTCCACGCATCCTTCTGACTCAGCTGAGGGTGTAGTGGATGACCCAGGGGGTGCATCACTCGTGAGGTGGAAGGCCTGTCCAGGTATGGGACTGGTGGGCGGACGTGAGAGTGATTACTATTTAAATGTCCCCATTTGGAGGCTTGGGGCCCGTCCAGGTATGGGACTGGTTGGCCGGGGTGCACGAGCTAAGATTTAGCTTTTTGGTGCATGCATATTAAAGTCTTGAACATGAACAATTTTAAAAACTGTATTAATTACCATTGTCACCAATAGAAAACAAATCATTATTTGTAATGTCTGATATGCTACTCGAAGCTGAAGTTACTGCTGCCTGCAACATCAATAATTGTTGTTTATATTATTACTTTATAATCCACCAACTTACTACCTGGTATGGTAGCAAACTAACCTATTATGAGTTTGGCAGTTATACCCTTCATTGGTTCATCACTACTTTGTTAGAAAAATCAGAAATTAAAAAAAAAACTGATTGAATAACTTATAAATTCTCAGCGTACAGTACCAGGAAGTTGCCAATGGTTTAACCATTGACAATTTCCTATACCTTATATATATAATTATAATTTTGATTGGTTTCTTTAACATATGTACAACAATTTGGCTTCTTCTGCAATAAAAATATATCACAATATAATGAAATTTTATTCTGTAGGAATTATCTAAAATAGCTCATATTTCTATATTCAAAATTAGCTAGTAAATACACGACTACAACGGGCTACCAGACTTAACCAATTCATCCGTAGTATCCAAAGAGCTACGAGAACGCTTTAAGTATAAATGTAAGAAAAACTACAGAAAATTCACAGAATGAGACTGCTTTAACTGATTTTAAATGAAATTTCAACGTATTACACACCTGAGCAGCTTGTGCAAACTGTTGGATCCTATGAGGCGATGACTTAACTCCCTCAGCCAATTTATCCTTTAAGTTCTTGAACATTTTAGCTGGCTTTCTAGTTACACATTTAGTCGCTACGATTACATTCGTTTTATTACATATTTCTCTAACAATTTAGTGCATTAAAAATTGACAAATATTTATCAGTAATTCCAAAAACAAACACATGCAAACACTACAATATTACACCATAAAACTTATCAATTATCATTATTTCTAAATCTACGAAATTAACATTCACATGAATTATTGTAAATCACATTATCACAGAGTACAGATTAACATTTTTTTCATGTAAAGTGGGCTTTGGGAAATGGGGTCAATCTGTGGTACACATATCTATGTTGTGTGTATAGGCTTGAAGTATTTCAAGCCCAAGAATATATTGGTCGAAATACTTAAAATTACTGCTCTGACTTTAATAAGATTGATTTCAGTCTTTTCATATCTAAATATGAATGTGATAAAACAAAATCATTTCCCGCATTCTTATAGTTAGCCTATTGTAATATTGAGCTTTGCTATCTAAGAAAAAATACGTTATTGTGACAGTCTGAAGTACAGTTTTACCGAAAACATTAAAAATTATATTGATGATGACCACTTCTTCGAAAATATAATTATTAAGGTATTCACATAACTACAGTACTTAAGAGCAGTTCTTCTACTTTTCTTCATTCAATATTCATTGCTGATGCTCCCGAACAAGTCGTGGTCTGGTATCATAGAGTACCGTAAACCGTAACCTATTAAATTAAAAGTTAAACATAGACAACTTAGATTTTTTTAAATGAGGTAAATGAAAACAATATTTGACATTACTCCATGGTTTGACATTTCTGAGCTAATACTTGAGGTTTCATAATTTATTCAAAATCATTGTGAATTTATCTAAGTAGGTATTATTTAGATGGTCGGTTTTCTAGTGTATTACCCGACAATCTAAAATTTGAATCTTGTTTAAAAGTAAGTAACAGCAATACTTTGAACAATATGACTCTTTCAACTCGAAGACTTGTTCAAATAGCAGCATGGGGTGGTGTTGTGGTTGCTTCCACTGGATTTTATTTACAAATTAAACTTGTAGATAGGGTAAGGAGCTACGATTATTATAAGGATGCCATAAAAAAACTCCGAACCCATACAGGTGCAGTTCACTATCTTGGAGAACCTATTAAAGACAGAAGATTTAAATTAAGCGACACAGCCAATAACTTTTCTGATGGGAAGATGGCCAGATTTTGTGTCCCTGTAAGCGGACAGAAAGATAGGGGAACTTATTATTTTTGGGCAGAAAATACAGACAGTAAATGGTCAATAATTAGGGCAGAATTGGAATTAAAATCAAAACCAAACGAAAGATTGGTGATAGTGAAACAAAGTTAGATTTTATTAAAGATCTAAATATTCAAACATACACTAAACAAGTATAGCAAATAAGTTTGAACAAAATAGAATTAGTGTTTTTTGTATTAGTTAATTATTCCTGTAATATAAATTTTAAATGAATCACCTGAAATCATAGTCTTCTTTTTTATCATTGCAGTACCATTTTATATACATTAAGTCTGGTTTACACTATATAAGTATACAGAACTGACAGTGTTAGATTAAATGACTTGTCAACAGGGACTTTACTTATAGCATGCAAAAATTTCTACAATCACCATCTGTTCACAGTGGACTCGGGTGCAGTTATATTACTAGAATATTAAATAGAATATCAGATGTCAGCTTCTCGATTTTTGCAGAGATAAAATGTACACACAAACTAGTTCTTCTATTATAGTGAAACCAGTCTTAATTGGAAATTTTACTGAAGAATCAGTAAATATGATTGATTGATTGAACTATATATATGATTGATTTGAACTTTGATATTAAAAGCTGTTGGAAGGTTGATTATGTCGTCTTTAGGCTATTAATATGCATAAACCTATGACAAACCAGTGCCTCAATAAATTGTCAGAAATAACCTTTATTTCAGTTGTGACATTTTTATACTTCTAGTAAAACCTAATTAAAAATGAATTTTGAGGGTTCAAAAAGGGAAAGATTCTTTTACCACAATACACTGTTGTGTTTAATTAGATCTTTGCAAGATAAAAATATTACTGTTGACCTTCGCAATGACTCATATATTTGCGGTCAATTAGTTACAGTGGATGGGTGAGTTGCACAACAATTAGAGGGAGTCATTTAATTGCGTGAGGGGCTTATTGTGGTTATGCAGATTAAATTATGCACTTATTAGGTAAAGTAAAATTTAAAATTAAGCATTTTGAAAAATAACAAAGAGGGTAGAGCATATTCTGACAGACCTCACCCTCTTGTGTAGAAAAGTCGCCAATGTCACCTCACGTTGTTAAGGGACGCCCGCCTAGCCTTACTGGCCTGTAATTTAGTGTATTCTTTTGAATTTTTTAATTATAGAGATCTAGATTTTTTGAGTTTTAACGAGAGATTCTAAAACGTAGTAAAAAACGTAGTATGGTAAAATAGTCATCTTATCATATGTATTTGTTCAATAAGAGAGCATTGAATATTTTTGTTGTAAGTGCCAAGCTAATATCTTGAGCTTTGTGAAACATTAAATAGTGTTGCAGTATTTTTAAATATTTAGTAGATCAGCTAATAATTAATCCGATATTACTTCACTTATGTTTTTGTGTACGTGACATTTTCCTATTTTCTTCATGTGGATAGACTAAACTATTGGAAAAAAGGGATTCAATATTTTATCAACTATTTAGTCTGACTTCTTTTTCTAATGTTGTGACTATGCATGTATTATCAGGGTAGAAATATATGATTGTTAGGCATGTTTATCACCTACAACTTAGGAGTTTCTGGTAAATCTTGGCTTGAATTAATGGGAAATTATAAATTGAGAGTAAATTTGTACTTTTATTTCCTCACTAAACCAGTGACTAGTACCTTTGCTTATATTTTGGAATACTTATGAATTTTGTCTCATAAAATTATTCTATGTATGCATTCCAGCAATTTGTGCATTGGTACAATAATATATTTCTTACATGGGCATGTTAACAGTTAAGGTATTATATTGACTATTGTTAATTTTGCTTTACAGCTATATGAATCTCTCATTTTGCAAGGCTGTTTATTGTGACACACAACAAAATGAATACTTTTTTGATAATCTTTTTATTCAAGCTCGGAATATTAGATATGTTCATATACCAGAAACGGTAAGCGAAATATGTTAAAAATATTACACTTAAAGCTAAAAATTATAACTATTGAATGAAACAAAATATACCTTCTGATGTATTAAAATTTATTTACAGAATGAGATCTAATTCAAGTTGTTTTGATGATTTTTTTTTACACACATACTTAGTAAGTAAAATTAAAGTTAATAATTTAACATGTCAATTTAATTTCTCTTGTTTAGATGTCCATATTAGGAAACATCAATAATGAATTCAAAAGAAACAAGGGGAAAACACCTGGTCAGAAACCAGATTTTAAATCAAGAAAAGCTACTAAAGCATTGCAACAACATATGAAGACTGTTGCAGAGTTGGATAAGTAATGTTACAAATATGTTATAATAATTAACTGTGCCCACACTTTTATGTATGTAACATATTGTATCATCTACTTGCTTCAAAATCTACATATTTTTTATTGGTCCAATGTTGTAACAAACACTAACAGCCTTATGAAAAAATTATGTGTGCAACATGATGCACTTTATAGATAAGTAAAACTTCTTAAATAAAATCTGATTAAAATCACTGCTACATTTACTCTTCACACTTATCAGCTATATAATTCTAATCCAATGGGACTTTGAAAACCTGACCAAGCTTTACTTAAAATTGCTAAACCAGCAAGAAATGCTTAAATGGCTGTCAAATTTAATGCCACTGTGGATATAATAAGCTTGGTTCACAAACACATTGATAAACAGTCTTTTAACAATTTAATTATTTATCTGTAGTCAAATCAGAGCTTCAACAACGAATCTAGCTTTACAAATTGTTTACTTAATGTTGTAGTTAGTTTCCATATTATAGTGTGATCCTCAATTTGCATCAGATGATGCTTTGTCATCCACTGCTGGGTCTTTGTTTGTGTCCATATTGTGTATACTTTTGGAGTTATCAACATTTAATTGTATTTGACTGTCCATTGTTTGGAAATCCTTAACATATGCAACAGGTGAAAAAATTGGTGTGTCACCATTGTTAGAAATACCGCTGTCTATGTAATTTAATTTTGCTTGACTAGAAGTGTATTCAGTTAAATTATCATTGTCTCCATACACATCACTTGTTCCATTTAAGAAGGTAACTGGTTTGTTTGAAATGGAATTGTTGATTGCTAGTTTCTTGAATTCGTAGTTTTCTGACTTCACTGTGTGTTGCATATTGGCCAGAACGTAGTTAATTTCTGCAGGTGGCTGGCATTGTACCCTCTGTTTATGAACTTGATGGACAATAACCACTTGTTTGAAGGGAGTTTGTTTGTTAGGTTCAGTCTTTATCCTACAATTCTTTGCGGGTTTCAGGAATACATAGTCCTCTTGGAATTTTGTTATTGCAGCTGCTGGTTCAGGTGTTTGGCTGCATAAATAGTTTGATTGATTAATGTTCACTATGATTGATGTTGGACTTGGTAAGGACTGTATAATATTTGCCAATTGTGGATTATTTGAACCTGCAACAATATATTTGGATATTAATAACATAAAACCGTTAGCATCATCTTAGCCAGCCAATCCGGCTGCCAAAAATAAAATAAAGTCAAGTTCACAGTGACCAATGTTTTACATATAGCTATACTTTTTTTTGCGCGTATTGGTTCGAATGCAACAAAAGTTGCATAGATACATCACAGTTGGAAGTTTGCTTCAATTAGAAGAGCCTCATGTCCAGCTAGTAGATTTTTTGCTGATAATATATTAAACGACGTTAAATAAATGTTGACAATGTAAACAACTCTCTCGCTTAACTTAGCACTTAACGGGAAGATAACTAAGTGTATTAAATTCACGTTGCCCAATGTTAAACAGGTGAAAACCAGTTACTACTACTACCACTACCAATACTCCTTGTAAATGAGGAATTGGATCTGGTAAATAAATACCGCTACATTTCTAGGCAAAACGTTAGAGACGCTAACTTCAATGGGGGGCCAACATATAAAATAATTTATCGCACAGATTTAGCTCTGCTGCTTACGCGGTAAAAAAGATTCCTATTTGACGGATATAGAGAGGGCTAGACTAGTTAGTGTATTTTAGCTACTTTCACAGCATTATGTCATATGGTATTTTATTATGGGGTAATTCTTCTGATCGTACAGACACCACACACGCATACCAAGTATTGTATAATAATATATTAGGGGTAAAAGTATGAAATTGCCGTTTTATTGTAATAGGTACTTCGAATTGACATAGAACCTTCATGGTTTGAGATTTTTGAGTGAAACTTTTTTCATACGGTACCGATGTAGTTCTTTTTTTAAAAAATGTGCAACATTCGATTATCAACTTAGATTTGTTTTTTTTTTATTCAGCTTAGACAATAAAGATGGATACTTAAAAAATCGGGGCAGAAACAGCTCGCAATATAAATCACTATCGTTTTGCATATGTCACATTTGTAGACACCTCCGAAAATACTCAGGTAGACATACCAGGCATATAGGTGGCGAGCTGCGCATACACTTGCTTCATGCGCTCGATGTTGGTCTTTGAAGCCTTGTGGTGGTCAATAATTGGTAGGGGGTAGTCACGGCCCACTATACACTGTGCGGCGATCTGCACCGACTCGGGCGCCAGCCACGGCTCATGGATGTATTGTGTGGGCATATCCTTTAAGGCTGGAATATATTTCCTTAAAAAAAAAGGAAACGTAAATCGTTTATTGTCTTATTATATTGTTAATCGCTATGGATCATAAGTTTTGATGAGTGAGAGCGTGAGAGAGATAAATATAATTGATGATCTCGTTCACTAGCTTTTCTGACAGTTGCTAACCGGTGGTGACCTTGTCATCTTCATTAAAAATTTGAGATGACAACTGACGCTTGTCAAACTCGCGTTATTATTATTAATTAATTTAACTAAACTGCAATAAAAGGTTTGTTGAAAGATTTGTATACAACCTAATTGGCCCAATTATTTGTATTTTATTAAATCATAAGGTTTTATTTGACTATGTTTTGCCACAGTATATATTTTACATTTGAGGTTTGGATCTGTGTTAGTTATTCAAAGACAAGAGAATTTTAACATTACATGCCAGCAAATGCAATTAAGCTGTAAGCTTTAACTGGACTCGCAGACGAAGGTTTCAGTACCAGTACCATGGCGCAATAGACACTATCGTGAACAAGCCAAAACACAAAGAAATAATGTTTCTTTTATATTAATACTACTTTGTAGTTGAATAATTTAAAGATAAGATATTCATGTACAAAAAGCTATATTATATAATATTTCACATAAATGCCTCAGCTCAAAGGTTAACCACAAGGCACTGGCCGCCTCAATCATGCCTCAAAGAAAAAAGGATTATCTTATCTTTAGACCCAGCATGCTCCACCCATGCTGATAGTGGGCACCAAAAATGTTATTGGGAGACGGGTTGCATCGATCGTCTGTCTGTCATAGCACAGGCCAGATCTGGATTGGGTATAATGGCCACTATGTAGTGAAATGATCATAAAAAAATAATGGTATGTATTCTATTAAACATAGGTAAACTAAATTGACATGATTAAGGCTGAGTTTTAGATAGCATACTTTGACTTTGTTAAAGTTAGTATTAAAAAATACTACTGATTTAGTTTAATGTTGGACTCATAACTTTGTCTGTTTCAACTGTTTAAGTCCGAGGTAAGGTTAAGCACACCCTATAGACCTTGCACTAAAAGTATTGCTATTCATTGTGTTCCTTGTATTTAAGGAAAATCATGATCAACCCATTCTCGGCTCACTACAGAGCATGGGTCTCCTCTCTATATGAGAAGGATTCGACCATAGTCCACCACGCTGGCCGTGTGTATATTAGCAGACTTAACACGCCTTCGAGATCATTACGGAGAACTCTCAGGTTTCCTCACGATGTTTTCCTTCACCTTTGAAGCGAGCGATTTTAATTGCTTAAAAACGCACATAACTCCGAAAAGTTATAGGTGCGTGCCCGGGTTTGAACCCCTGACCTCTGTTTAGGAGGCTGACGTCCTAACCACTACGCTATCACAGCTTCCACTAGACTATCACAGCTAGTATTTAAAGATAGCACCAGTTTAACGTGAAAGTTAAGAGCAATTAACACCAATGTATACCTGATAAAGTCTCCATTGGGGTCCGTTTTTCGACCGAAACGTACAGGGCAGTAACAGTGGAAGAACTGCTGGAAGAATGAAGAGCACGACAGCCACATCCACATGCCTGCGTTAACGGACCAGTCTGCGTCAAGTAGCAGCTCGTCGAACACCTGCAATAGTTCAGATTAAATCTTTATTCAAATAGCCCTTTAAAAGGCACTTTTGACACGTCAATAATTTAGATAGTAGTGATTTGATGGTGATAACTAGATTCGTAAACTTAAAACTAAAGCTATGAGGGTTCCAAACACGCCCCGGTCTAAGAAGAAGCCCACAACAAACTTAACCGGTGACAACCAAATTAGATGCCTTAGACACATAATATATAACATTATTATTTTTGATTGTGCCCAATTTATACACATTGGTTTTCTTACAAGTTTACCTTAAACCCCATTTTACCGGGTGTTAAGCTGTTATGGCAGTAGTATTTAATTCATAATAGGTTTCTACTCTACATCCTCATGGAATGCTCAATCGCTGAGCGGAAAGTCTTCTGCTGTGAGTGGCAAGGAGTCGGTCAATTATAATACCAGATAAATTCACAAATTACTTCTGCCGGACATAGAAACTGTTAACTCCCACTTATAAGACAGAGCTCAACACTGCGCGATGGAGGTAACCCACATTCCAGATGTTAGATGTGGATTAAGTGCTCCTTTCCAATGAGATTTAAAGATGGCGTCTATTAGGGATTTCAGCACGTGCCTGTATCGTTTTATTGGTCTTATCAATCATTGGTTTTATGCTATAAATTTATGACTTTGTAAATGATGAATCACTTGCCTTCATGCCTTCTTCCCATGAGATCCAGAGATTGCCCCTGGTGAGGAAGCACGCGACGGCGTGACGCGCCAAATGGTGAATCCAGCCTTCTTCCTTCAGCTGAATCATGATCGCATCAATCCAAGGAAAACCTGATTGGCCCTGGAATCACGATATATTGCATAAGTTAATAAGTAACTTATTGAACATAAAGACTATAAGGGGACAAGCAATAGCTATAAAATAATATATAGTATCATAGTTAATCTTGGGTCAGAATTAATACTACTACCATACATATTTTAATATTCTCTGTAATACAAATTTTGAATGCAAAGTTGGGACATATATACATATTTTTAAAGATATTATTATGAATAAAATATAAACAAGTCCAAGCCAGCTATCGTTAATTTTCTCATAAACAGTATAAAACTTTCGAAATCTATTTAGAACTTCTTAATGAGTTTTATAAGTCTCAATTAATTTAGGAGGGAGGAGGTAGGGAGGGGTAAAAAGAATGGCGAAACTCTAGGGGTTGAGAAGAACATTGCGAATGTTTCATTTATATGACTTCTTAACTTTATTGTTACTTAAATGATTGTTATTTTCTACCGATTTCAAATAAAATCGGTATAAATTTTATGTGTATATAGTTTTTTCTTTGGGGCGATGTTATTCCTGTCCTATATAAATTAGCGAGGCTTCAAGGCTGGAAGGATTTCTGTTTTTAATTTTTTTTTATTAGAACTTCTCACTGCCGTTTCGGCAACAGCGACTGGGTCTCTGTTAATTTCATAAATTTCAATAAGGGCGTCGTTCGTGTGCCCTGATGTGGCTGATGTTCCCTAGTTTTGCAATAAATAACCAGCGCAGTGAGGACATGATAGGACACCATCGACTTAATTATAGATTATATTGGAGGGTGGTCTACTTTTCAGTTGATCTCTGTACAAATACAGATCCACCCTCCTTTTATCTTCAAAATCCGTGATAGCTTGCTGAGCCAAGTGCCTCCACTCACCTCGGCTTTCAGCGAGACTTTCCCAACGAAAGGAATTGGGTTTTTTTTTTTCATTACAAACGTTTCAAAGTCTGTTTGGTTCAAGTTTCTGATAAGACATTCTATCACTCACAATAGCTACATATATTATTTAGCAGACAGTAAGTAACAGATAACTGCCTTGTTGGTCAGATTCGCGAATTCGTCAGAGGGCAAGTAATATAATAGTAATACCTGACGTATTTAATTATTATTTTATTGATTATCAGAATCAGGAGTTGGAACTTTGCCAGTGTGTCAGTGTGCACGCTAATCTGTCGTTATTATCACGGTCATTATGATGGGAAAACGCTCGTATTATAATATGTTTTCTATTGGATGCCTGTGCCGAGAGGCCATTTCCAGTTCTTTTTTAAAAAATAAATAAAAAACACTTACATTTGCCCACTTTGCGAGGGCATCCTGATTTTTCTCCCAAGGTATTTGAACGCATATTGGATTGCCTTGCATTCGATCGAAATAAGGATTTCTAGTCGCGGCGCAGTAAAAGAATTCTCTCCAAAGTATTTGTCCGTGTAACGATAATGGCGGTTTTACACGTTTCACTCGTTGATATAATTCCGTCAATTCATAATAGAAAAGTCTGGTTGATAAGCAGCCGAATCTATAAAATAATGATGCATGTATTGTAAAACAAGTTTTAGGCCATAAGGTTGTTGAACCGCGTTGGACGTGTCTTCGCAGCACTTCGTGGTTATATAAACGGCAGGCGCCTGACCCAAGTTTCACTGGCAGTTCAGCTTTAGCAGCAGTTTATTTCATACGATTTTCATATAGGATCAAGAAAGAGCTTTCAGCAAAGATTAACAATAACAACATATTTCATTGCAACTTGCCATACAATGGGATTGCAGTCGAGTTCTAAGGTGTATCATAAAAGAACTAAAATCTATAACAGACATTACGATTCTGTGCCATTAAACATTTACTCCATGATTTATCAATTATTATATGACCACCATCACCATCATCATGATCAACCCATTACCGGCTCACTACAGAGCGCGGGTCTCTTCTCAATATGAGAAGGGTTTGGCCATAGTCCACCACGCTGGCCATGCGCGGATTGGCAGACTTCACACGCGTTTGAGAACATTACGAAGTACTCTCAGGCGTGCAAGTTTCCTCACGATGTTTTCCTTCACCGTTGAAGCAATTGATATTTTAATTGCTTAAAAAGACACATAATTCCGAAAAGTTTGAGGTGCGTGCCCGGGTTCGAACCCCCGACCTCTGATTAGGAGGCGGACGTCCTAACCACTAGGCTATCACAGCTTATTATATGATGCCATGTAGAAACCGATTAAATTCATCGGTCCTCCTCTGTTGCTGCATATGTTCATGGGCGACGGTAATCACTTAACATTAGGTAACTCACTTGATAGTTTGCCCAAAAAGTAGTATAAAAAATACTCATAATTTCGTCACGAGGCTGCTGTGATAGACAAAAAACGTTGCATATGTATGATCTTTTTCTTTCTCTTGCCCTTATCCCACAGTATCAGCCGTCACCTCACTACCCACACCTTTTACCCGCATATCCTCTTTTAAACAATCTATTCATCTCTTCTTTGGTCTTCCTCTACTCTTTTGCCCTTCTACGATCATATATAGCATTCTTTTGGTGACATCACTTTCATTCCTCCGTATTATATGACCATACCATGCTAGCCTGTTACTCCTCACTTTTTCTGTCACTGGTGCTACTTTTAAACTTCCCCTTATATATTAATTTCTTATCTTATACAATAATGGTATTGTGGATACTTTAGAAAGTATATCTCGTACAGAAGGATAATAAGCTTAATATCAATACCTCAAATAAGGAGAAAGTCCGGTTTGGCTCGCTAAGAGAGATTGGGGTGTCATTTTAGGTCGTCCATAAGAAGCCACCCAAGCTTTTCGCTCTAAATGGCGTTCCAGTCTTGATAACCCTTCACGTTCACCGCCAATCCATATCGGAGGCTTCAAACCATCTGTTTCGAAACCTAAAAAATGTATATAAATGTAAATCATATGAATATGGCTTGGGCCCATATATGGGAAATTATGATGCAAAGTTTCTTTTCGATGGCGGCAGCCTTTAATCTGATAACCAAAATACGTTTAGTTCGAAGCATCTTATTTCCCGGGCTGCTTTATAAGTAAGCGAAAAAAAGTCTAACAAATTCTGCCACCTGTCTATTCGGTTGTTGGCAGGTTTAAATGTAAGTTCTATTCTTATTATATCCTATGGAAAACAAGTTTAGTGATTTATGTAAACCTATAAAATATACATGTAAAAGTATATACTTTTATAGGTTTTTTTATTTTATCCACTAAACATGTTATTTCTTTACTAATTTATCGAAAAAAGAATCTATAGGCATTATCCAAGGAAGTCAAAGACCTAGCGATGATGGGTGATGTATTTACTAACTTGTGATCAATACGCCAAGAAAGAACATTACTTGGGGTCGCATTAAAAGTATAATATATTAAATTTTATGTGTTTTTCTTAGTTATAAAAGTATGAGCAAACTCTGAAAGTAACCCTCGTAAAGCAACCCTAAGCGTACCCAACTTTTTCAAAACACGTGTTAAGGCACGTTTCATGTTTAAAGGCACAATGGGAACAATTTGCGAATAATTTGTGGAAACAATTTGTGCTATGAATAGAAAATAAGAAAGGTTTCGATCAAGGTTTAAAAATTTGTTTGTTTTCAAAGCTTTTAACTTTTAGTTATGTGTTGTTTATTAGCTATTTAATAAATATATAATGATATAATGAAGCTGTGATAGCCTAGTGGTTAGGACGTCAACCTCAGAGCTCGGGGGTTCGAGCCCGACCTTATAACTTTTCAGAGTTACGTACGTTTTTAAGCATTTAAAAAATTACTCGCTTCAACGGTGAAAGAAAACATCGTGAGGAAACCTGCATGCCTGAGAGTTCTCCATAATTTTCTCAAAGGCGTGTGAAGTCTGCCAATCCGCACATGGCCAACGTGGTGGACTATGGCCAAACCTTTCTCATATTGAGAGGAGACCTGTGCTCTGTAGTGAGCCGAGAGTGGGTTGATCATGATGATGATGATGATAAGATATAACATTCCCTTTGCCATTATATTTTGTCTTTTTCTTTCGATGTTGCAATAATATAACATTATATAAGATATGTAACAGTATACGCGGTTGGTGCCACAATAATAAGTTTAGATATAAGCTATTTCTTCTGCAATACAGTGTTGTTGTTGCTTCTAAACACAAATAAATAAACATCAACTTCTAAAGAAGTTCTAAGTGATTTACGTATTTTAATGTTAGATAAAAAGCTACTAACCGAGTTCTTCCAGAGTGGGAACGCTAAACCGGTCATCGTGATCTTGCGAAACCGGCGTGATAGCACCGTTTAGTGTGTGTAGGTTTATTGTTTCCTCCACTGGTGGCGGTGGCGGCATGTTTGCTATTATAGCTTGAAACTGATGGTATGTTAATGGAGCTTTGCCACCATTGCGTTCTATTATTCTGAAAACCAAATCATACAGTCTTGTATCATGTCAAAGTATTTTAACGTCAAAAATAATGCCAAACAATTTTAAGCTCCATAATTCCATAATTTTTCGAGAAATATTACCTAATTAAAAAATGTGCTTAGCAATTAACTTACTCGTCTAACTTATAAAGGGTATGAGAAACTCTTGAGATAACAGAGATTCCGTTCTCCCGACATTTAGTTGTTATGTTGTGGTCTCGCACACGGCCGTAAGGTTCTGGGTCTTCCTCAAATGTGAGCGCTGTGGTTCCCCATTCGCGAAACAACTTTGGTAGTGCGTCTGCAGGCTGGCCCCTTACCACATAAAGTCTGGAATTCAACTTCTTGAGACTGCGATCCAGATCTTCGAGACATTGCAAAAGAAACCTAAAACGGAACAGATAAGAGGTAACAAATAACCATTTTTTAATTAATTAATCATTTCAGCAACTGCATTTATACCAACCAACCTCCATTTGTTGATTCCCACGTTAGACGAGCTAGCAAACCAGGGGTCGATGATGAAAACGCATCGGAACGTCGTAGCGTTCCGGAGGGCTTCTCGTAGAGCTGGGTTATCGTGAAGGCGCAGGCCTTTCCTAAACCAATGGACTGTGTGTTTTGCCTTTGGAGTTCTTGCTGTTGGTGGGATCGAGGTAATCGGACCCGGCGGCCTCTCGCTTGACACCGGCAGCGTCGCCGCAGCAGCGGACATAGCTAGGTTACCGACATGACTTCCTATAAATGTATCCCTCTCTGTGATATTCAATAACTTTACTGTGAGTCCTGCATGACTGGCATCATGACTGGCATCTTGACTGGCATCTTTTGCCTGTCTTAGGTATTTAACCATATTTTAGGTTCTTTTTCAGCTATCCAGTTAATGCAAGCAGCTAATGCAAAACAAACATAAATCTATACAATTTGAATGAAAGGGTACAAATATGTTTATAAGTAGAAAATTTAATGTGAATTAAAAAAAAAAGAAGGCTAAAGGGGATTGCAAGTAGGCCCTATTTCGCACCTAAAATTGGTGAGGAATGTGTAAAATTACATATGTAAAAACCTGATCAATTCCAAGGTACTAATTGTCTGGAGGCTTCACTTGTGCCTAGTTACCACCCTACCGTCAAAGTCGTGTCGCAAAGTGATTTAGCGTTCCAGCACAATATCGCATAGAAACCAGTTAGGAGTGTGGATTTACCATACCCCTAACAGGTTAGCCGGCCACCATCCTAGACTACATCATCACTTATCACCAGGTGAGATAGCTGTCAAGGGCTAACCTGTAGTGTATAAAAAAAAAGGTACAACAGTTAAGGTGCAATTTTTAAGTATTTAAACTAATAATAAAAATATATCACTATTACTAAAAAATTCATCCGAAACAAACTTAGTTAAGTTGTAGGATTTGGCAATTGTTTTTTGACGGACAAAAACCTTATAATCACCTGTGATCTTACCTTGACCTTTATAGTTACAGTGTGCTGTGAAAGATTTTAGATGTAACTACCAGATCAATTTCAAAGGCTGTAAATTTTGTGTTTATCTGAGTTTATCTTAAGTTATGATTTAATTTCAGCCATAATGTAGTTAAACAATAATTAAAATTGGATTCCAGGTAAATTTTTGGCCTTATGCTCACTATGTTAAACAAACTTATCAATGTCATGTCATTGTAATATTATAAACTGTTTTGCCTTCAAATGAGTGACATGCCATCACTACACAGCTAAGGCTCAAACTTGGCTGATTGTTGAAATAAACTATTGTAAAAATTACTTCTTATTATGTATTTAGAATGAAGCAAATAAAAAAAAAAAATATTTAAAAGCTAGTGTTCTAGTAGTTTAAAAGAAAGATAAATATTCATAGTGGACCCTCAATGTAATGCATGATCCTGTGGTTATTCAATTACCGATTGCAAGGTCTTGAGTTTGATTTCCTAGTTAGGCTTTGTAAAGTTTATTGAAGTGTTGATCATGGTTTTCATTAAGAAGTGATAATAATTATCAAAAGCCTGCCAATCTACGGTAGCAGAATGGTGGGTCTGAATTCGAGAAGAGTCTGTCTGTATGGATACAATTCTTTAGTTCTCCATTAATATACAATGATCTCAGAAACCTCTGTTCAATTTACTTTTATCATAACTTCAGGCATATTGGGTACAAAAATTATATATTATATTTATAATATGTATAAAATACTTATTCAAGATAATTGGATATCACTAACCTTGTAATTCAGCAGCAGTGTTGAATTTACTTAGTTTTCTGAGGTAACTAAACAATCCATATCACGTATCCATTTTTTTTAAATAGAGACTTTAGTACATAACTGTTGAAACATCACATTACCTAATACTTGTATTCATGATCATCAATTGTTAGTAAATGAGTTATTTACTCTATTACATTTTTAATTGCCACTGAACTAACAAATTCTATAACAGACGTAATTGTTCACTTCGGCACTTCTAACTTCTGAAATTGAGTTATTATAAACAAATATCAAAACACTTTAGTATTTACTTAGACATGTAATTTTTAAAATTCTATACGACGTCGACATTCATTGTCAATAAACACAGAACTTCTGTTCGAATCTCGACTTTTGAGCCTAGGAGCGAGCGTGACAACTTACACAGACAGAAAGAGAGAGAGATACCGTGTCAGGTAATCCACGCCGCTTGCAACGTGACTGTAGGTCTGCAAGTACTTCAGCGTTAGGTTTGAGTTACTGGCCAAGTCTGCATGTTGCGCAATGCAAAATGCCCGGTTAATGGTTTCATTATTCTTACACCATAACGAATCAAAAATTAAAGTATTCATTTGAAATGTGAGCTTCTCAGATTTTTACGTATTTTTTTTTATTATTTTGAAGATTATTATTATGAAGCATGGGTATCGCAAGCTTTTTTCAGAGTACAGTTTTATATTAAAGTTGCTGACCCGGTTCGCTGCGAAAACGAATAAATTTTTTCTGAATATCAATACATAAAAGTCTCTCTCTACTGTGACAGAGAACCTGTGCCCTGCATTATCATTGGAACTAAGAATGATGATTTTGATGAACCGGGCAGAATGCAAATGATTTCGCACATTACAATATTCGCTGCAAGTCAAATATATTAATATTTATTTCTTGAAAACTATTCAATAAATGAAAATATACTATTTAGTTGCCTCGTTTGAGAGTTCTAGCCAGTATTGTCCACACTGGACTTGCTCCGTAGCATATAATATTATTAAACATATTAGTTACATATATATAAGTAGTACAATACTCAGAAGTCACGTTGCAAGCAGCATGGTTTATTTGTGGCAGTTGACCAATCTATATCGGACTGGATTTCATCACTTGGAAGTTTTACCACGAGACGCACACTTTCGCGAATTCTTAGTTTGTATGATGGGTCCCTGCGTCCTTATATTTAATAATTAATATAAATAATTCTAAACGTGTAACGCTGACAATGACATGAGTTGTTTCGAATTGACAGTAACTGAGATAAGCGATAACCCTATATGTTATACCTATTACAACGTCACCGGGGGTTTTGGTGTGTGTGAAGCTCAGCCTTAGATAGACAGGATAAAGACTAAAATACACCATCAGCTATAATATTCGTATTCCGTAGGCACACAATACATTCTAAGGCCCTTTTCACACAATTAATTTTCTTTCACACACGTACGTTAAGGTACAGTTGCATAATATGTTATAAAGCTTGCATTTGCGTAGCTCATAATCGTATTATATGTTTGTATGCTCTAGCCTGGGTAATTACCAATCTAATGTTAAAAAATATTTTCGACATAATTATATACCTACCGAAAATATTAGTCACTCAGCGAGCAATGGAGAGAGCTATGCTAGGAGTATCTCTACGTGATCAAATCAGAAATGAAGAGATCCGTAGAAGGACCAGAGTTACCGACATAGCTCAGCGAGTTGCGAAGTTGAAGTGGCAATGGGCGGGGCACATAGCTCGGAGAACCGATGGACGTTGGGGTCCCAAGGTGCTGGAATGGCGACCTCGCACCGGTAAACGTAGCGTTGGTCGACCCCAACAAGGTGGACAGACGACATCAAACGAGTCGCAGGGAGCCGCTGGATACAAGCGGCCCAAGACCGTGGCCGTTGGAACTCCTTACAAAAGACCTATGTCCAGCAGTGGACGTCTATCGGTTGAAATGATGATGATGATGATGATGATGATATACCGAATATCATAAGACCTTCTCGTACGGCTGGTATTATAAAATAGATAATATATGAGTTTATATATTTCGCTTTATTTCAAACAAAGGTAAATGCGCTGTAATGTACAGTGTATGCACCTTTGCAAATAAATTTTTAACCAAGTTAGTTTCATTATCATGATCAACACATCGCCGGCTCACTACAGAGCACGGGTCTCCTCTCAATATGAGAAGGGTTTGGTTATAGTCTGCCACTCTGGCCATGTGTAGATAGGCAGACATCACGCGCCTTTGAGAACTTTATGGAGAACTCTCAAGCATGCATGTTTCCTCACGCTGTTTCCCTTCACCGTTGAAGCAAGTGATATTTTAATTGCTTATTTAATTTAGACGCGCATAACTTCAAAAAGCTAGAGGTGCGTGCCCGGGATCAAATCTATTGATTAGGAGATGAACGTCCTAACCACTAGGTTATCACAGCTTTAAATTGTTTCATATGGACGCCGAATTACTTACTATCAAAAATACGGACTTGGCAATTGAATAAAATATTCAGAATCAATATTGTGGCCATTATAATGACGAAAATTGAGTTTTTTGGATAGAATTTACTTTGGGTATAACATGGCGATATATATATAAATTCTGAAAAAGAAACGGCGAAGAGTTACCCCCATTTAATCAAACCTTAATTTATTTGCTAAGCAATGATAAAATATACACACTTTGCTAGTCAGGGTTGTCACACGTAACAATATTTGTACTAAAAAACTAGCTAAGTCGAATATAAAGCTTATTTTTTCAAAGTAAACTTTTCAAAATTATTCTACTGTACAAATTTAAGACGTTATTTATATTGTTAAATAGCAAAACAAACCGATTTAAGAATGAATTCATTCAATCAATATTTATAACACTTTTGTTTTTTTCTAATGTTTCTGCTTCATGGCAATCTGTTATTTAAACAATAAGCCACTGATTTATAACACTAGTAACACTAGTTTGTGTTAAATATGATCACGAACTGACGACATGTTATGTCATCACCAATTGATTTGCGTTTTGATATAGACTCTACTGTTATTTTTTTTATTTGTCTTATTACGTAAGCAATTTTTTCATTTCTGGTTATTATACTTTCTGTTAAAAAATTAAAATTATATAAAATATATACTAAATATACATAAGCTACCGAAAAAGCCTCGAGCCCAGAATCATACAACAAGTAAAAAAAAACTGCTGTCACCTGGATTTGTCAAACAAAAATTCTTTCAGAAATTTCCCTCATTGTAGATGTACGTAAACAATTTGTCTAATTTTTCATCCAAAGTTATCTTAGCATAAATATATTTTTTTGGATTGTAGAGCTTAAAATAAAGTTAACAACGACCTAATTATTAATATTATGTTTATATTTTCTGTAATAAAGTGTAAAATATTTACAGTGAGGGTTGACGGGACGTGACAATGGGTCGTGTGATTCGGGCTCAGCGTAAAGGTGCCGGTTCAGTCTTCGTGTCGCATACAAAGAAAAGGAAAGGAGCACCTAAACTCCGTTCCTTGGATTATGCTGAACGTCATGGTTATATCAAAGGCGTAGTAAAGGTGAGACCCAAACCATAGTTGGAAACGGTAACAGTCCATTCTAGTTTTATCTTTTTAGTACTTATTTGTAAAATTTACATTGCCTAACATTCACGTAACACATTCTAAGTGTAAGCCCTATATTCAGACTACCTCTACTGATTTGATGGAACTATTTCGACAAAATAACCTCTATTATCACTACCTAGATACATATTGTTTTACTTAAAAATATGCCAAGAAACAATTTTATTCTTAGGTTCTATTCTGTTAATAATTTTAGTATTGTTTACTTTTCATTACCTTGTTTTGGTCGCATGTTATTATATCTTGCATACACGTGCCGCATGTTAATTCATAAACCATAAAACATGTATTCTTAATCATATTAGGTTTGTTAAATTTTTTCATGACCTTACAAACAAACACAAATGACACATAATTCACTTGTATAGCCACTTTAAGATGTAGACGTATCATCATCATCATGATCAACCCAATACTGGTTCACTACAGAGCAAAGGTCTCCTCTCAATATGAGAAGGGTTTGGCCATAGTCCACCACGCTGGCCATGTGCGGATTGGCAGACTTCACATGGCTTTGAGAACATTATGGAGAACTCTCAGCGTGCAGGTTTCCTCACGATGTTTTCCTTCACTGTTGAAGTGATATTTTAATTGTTTAAAAAACGCACATAACTCCGAAAAGTTACAGGTGTATGCCTGAATTCAAACCGCCGATTTCTGATTAGAAGGCTGACTCCCTAATTGTACGTAAACATATGTGCTATCAGAATTGTGTTGTAAATTTCTCTCATAGGAAACATGCGTTTTTCTAGGTTATAAGTGGCTTTTGCCACTCTCACGGCTCATAGACTTCACTCTTTACATTTCCAAATTTATTATTATGATAATAATGATTCAATAAGATAAATTATGTTGTAATATTGATCAATAATGTGATTTCAGGACATTATTCATGATCCTGGTAGAGGTGCCCCATTGGCAGTTGTACACTTCCGTGATCCATACAAGTTCAAGACACGAAAGGAACTTTTCATTGCTCCTGAGGGTCTCTACACAGGCCAATTTGTATACTGTGGAAAAAAGGCCACACTAGAAGTTGGTAAGTAAATATGATTGTTTTGGAAATCCTTTCTTATTTTATGAATATGTCTAGAAAGAAGTTGTAGGAGCTTCAATATATTCCTTTTCATTGCAAACATGAGGCCAACATTAATTGCAGTATTGGTGATATAGGGACTGTTGTTTAGTTCTTATTCTTGCCGGTTTGAAATTGTTTTGTATGCATTTTAAATATAATTTGAGATATTTTCTCCAAGAGTAGGTAAACACTTTATTAAAACAAAATGTTTTGGTGACCATTAATTCTGGCTATATATAGATTTGAATTGCTAATTTTAAGTTGCATAGTTTCTACAATGTGGGTTTAGAACAACTTGAAATCAATTACATTTGTGAGTAATTTATCAAGAATAATATCAGGTTAAGGCTCAATAACCTATTTTGTTAATAATTAAGGTATTTAAATTAATCCAACATATCAAGATTCATGTGAAATAGGTTTTTTTTACTTTAAATAATTTCAATGTAAACGGAACTAACTTGCCAAACTTAATTATGCTAATGAAAAATATCTAAAGGTTTTTTTTGTGGACTTTATCACTCAATATCTAACATTTTGTTAGGAAATGTGATGCCAGTGGGAGCCATGCCTGAGGGTACTATTGTCTGCAATCTGGAAGAGAAAATGGGTGACAGGGGTCGGCTGGCTCGTGCTTCTGGAAATTTTGCCACTGTTATTGGCCACAACCCTGATGCCAAGAGGACAAGAGTTAAGCTTCCATCTGGTGCAAAGAAAGTTCTGCCTTCTAGCAACAGAGGAATGGTTGGTGAGTAATAAATGACTGCTAAACTGTTACTGTAGTTTGTAAGTACTATATAAAACTGAATGTTAATGTTAGTTATAGTTTTGGAAAGTTTTATATAACTTTATAATATAACAACTACTGCTGGAAGTGATGACCTTTACTTACCTACTCTGAATCTACTATGATTACACAGAGGCTCTTTCTGATGTGCTAAGTTTATTGTTCTATGTAGTTAGTATGTCTGGGAATAAATTCAGCAGAAAACAAAAATTTCAGGTATTGTTGCTGGTGGTGGACGTATTGACAAACCTATCCTCAAGGCGGGACGTGCATACCATAAATATAAGGTGAAACGTAACTGCTGGCCATATGTGC
This sequence comes from Lasiommata megera, assembly GCA_928268935.1. Classification (NCBI taxonomy): domain Eukaryota; kingdom Metazoa; phylum Arthropoda; class Insecta; order Lepidoptera; family Nymphalidae; genus Lasiommata; species Lasiommata megera. Next base: position 9,861,255 of record OV743311.1, on the reverse strand, counting down.
GTGGTGTGTCCATGAACCCTGTGGAGCATCCTCATGGTGGTGGTAACCATCAACATATTGGTAAGTTATTATTATATTTTATTAATAGAACTTATGAATACATACATTTGCAGATTTTAAAGTACTGTTTAGATGCAGATCATTTCATAATAGACTAGCTGAAATTAGCTGTGTGCCCTGAAAAACAAATGCTTTCATTTGTTAAATTAAAATGTTTTGCAAGCAATATAGATGCTGAATTTTTGTATGAATATATCTATATATATGTGTATATAGCAAATATAATTTTGTGCTTTGTCCCCCAGGTAAGGCTTCGACTGTCAAGAGAGGTACATCTGCTGGTCGCAAGGTTGGTCTTATTGCCGCCCGCAGAACCGGAAGAATCCGTGGTGGCAAGACAGAAGCAAAGAAGGAAACGTAAATTTATACATAATAAAAGATACAAAATCCATATGAATGTTTTTCATTTAAACCTTGAATGGCAGCTTAATTGATTTTACTAAACTGAGTGTTATTTGTTTTCTTATCAGTTGAGTTCTTTTGCATGACTATCTGTGCTGTGCGAGTGATTGAAGACGCTGACCAAAGGTCCTCCTACTACTCTTACAGGCTATTTGATTTTTTTGGACAGACATGTTGGTTAACAACCATCGCCAGGAAGGTTGCCGAAATTTGAACTCTTCTGTAATGGCCCATTGGTCATTTAAACTCTGAAGTCATTACTGATAGAAGTTTCACCTATCACCGACATCTACGGTGCTACACATTGAGTTCAAAAAATCGAACCCATATTGCCCCTTTTTATATAAAAGCGGTTTTGATTCTAAAACGATGCTTTATTTATTTTTAATAGTTTTACAAATAAAAATATTCACAATCATTATACTTAATATTTTATTGATTCCTTATTGAGGATATCAAGATTGTTTTATTATATAACGATTTATATAATAAAATATACTTATAATATTTCAACTTTAAAATTCCTTTATTACGTACATAAGCTAACTAAAATTAAGTTTATTATTGAATTTACTTGCTAAAACTACTACTGCCAAACTGTCGTAATTTAATATGATATTTCTATTTCACTGTCATCTTTTCCGAATGCCCTTCTAGGTTTAAGGGTTGCCATATCAGGGACAGGTCCGCTGTCAGTATCGTCTAGGATTGAACTACCAAGACTAGTGTTGCTACCTCCATGGCTGGTTGTTTTTTGCATTGGAGCAGCTAGTACATCAACTCCTCCTACTAGAGCCGTGGAAAGAGTTGGGTTGCGTCGTATAAGTTGTGATTCTATAGTCTGTTTTAATTCTGCAATTTTCGGGCTTGTATGCGAAGAAATTTTTATTTTTTCATTTTCAGTCGTTTTTACAGGTTCGTTTTCTATGCTGTAAAACAAAATCCAATGGAGATAAGTTCGTAATCACAGTGAAGATTATAGTGAGCGTATAATCTATAATATGATTATATCGCAATATATAGAAATGTAAACATGTACACAGAATAACTTAGATGTGAATCATATCTAACTATTATTATATGGCTTAGTTATAATTGCTATAGTTTTATATGTGGTAGATTGAGAATTCTATCTCTGTCAAAAGCAATTTAAGAATTAAATAAACAAAATTAATAAATTTTTCGGTACCGTCCGAGGGATGGGAGGGAGGGTAACCGTGGGAGACGATCATGCAGCTCAGAGGTTAGAACGCTACCATTTAAGAGTTAACATTAAGGGCTAACTGGTAAAAAATAAAAAATCTTACCTAGATATATCCCATTCCTCGGTATCCAAATTCATCACACCCGATTCATATTTTTTGTTGATGTCGAATTTCTCTGTGATACTTTGTGATGGAGATGCGCTCACAGACTTCATCTGTATCGCATCCATGTCAAACAACACCTTCTTTTTATTTAGAGAAGACGTAGAAGATGCATTTTTTAACACTCCCTTGGTTTGTTTTAGATTACTTAGATTTTCCTCGGATAAAAATTTTCTTGGTGATATATCAGCTATTGATTCTACATCGTCACTGCTATTTCCTTTATTTTCTAAAAACGTTTTTGTGATTACATTTATAGCTTCTGGTTTTAATCCATTTTCATTGAGGAAATGCCGTCTTTGGTAAGTGGAGTACGGGGTATCGGCATTATCTATGGACTGATGCCCGGGAGAGCTATTAAGAGCTTTACTAGATTTTGATAGCTGCTGCTGTATATCATGATCTTCTTTTTCAGAGCTACTTTCGTTACTAGACTCAGTTATTCCATTAGCTTCTACTGACTTATTTTTAGCTTTTACTTTAGAAGAATGGTACTTAGACTTCTTCGTTTTCAATACAAAATGCTGTTTTTTTTCAGGCGATTTTCCAGTAACATGATGTAGCAATGTAGGGCTAGAGTGAGCAGAGCCTGGAGGAGTTTTTAGTAAAGCCATTGCTCTTTTTGCTACGTCATCGTAAGAATTGTTAGATTTTTGTATTGGCTCATTAGATTTAACTAGTGATAAAGCCTTTGTTTTTACATTAGATAAAACTGAAGCAATACTGAAAGTCTTACGAGACTTATTTGGGGAGACGTAATCAATTTGTGGTATAGAGTTCTTACTACTCGTATTTTGATCCAAAATGCACATGATTGAATGCAGCACATTATTACGTGAGGGCCATTTCTAAAATAAATATAAAAACATTAAGACGACTCAAGTTACAGTTAATACGATGAGGTTCCTATTAATTAACCGAAAGCTAATTAACCGAAACTACTTGGTACTACCACTAGACTAAAGAATACTTGGAAACAACGCTGTTTCCAGGATAACTATAATCACTCTATACAGTTGTTTTACATTTCTGATTTACTTGATCGTTTTGACCAAGTACGAAGCGCTATAAATTCGAATCGGTGATAAATATGTCGAAACTGTGGAATACCTTAGATTTACTTTCTTGTTGTTCTTGTAATAGTTTCCGTTGTTTGCTGAAGATCTGTTTTGGCAATCTGCTGCTAAGGGGATCTACTCCAAGAGAAATTAAGCGGTGATTCACTTCTTCAGTAATTTTCGCCCTTACAATTTTAAGTGGACTGAAATTTTTTGGAAATATATTGTTATTGAATTTGTAACTTTGTAAATAGTGCTCGTACTTACATTCAAAATATAGCATGTTATAAGAATGAAGAAAGAATGTAAGAAGATAAGAACAAATATACTTACCTACCGGGAACATAAACGTAACCGTTTCCTTTCCTAGATGTTTTACTTATTGCAGATTTGGACTTTACAGTAGGCTGTTTATTTTCTATATTGTCAACTGTTTCCAACTTATCGTAAGACTGGGAAGTAGTTTTAGGCTTAAGTTTGATAGTATCTACGTGATTAACCTTTTCATATTTCTTTTTTTTTTTATTTCTTTCTCTTTTAACAGTATCTTCATAATCTGACTCTTTTTTTGGCGGATCAATCTTAACTTTTTCTTTATCTACGCTTGAACTATCAGAAGTGGATGTTTGATCAATGTTAAGTAATTCTTGGGCTTTTTGCTGCAGTTTTCTAAGAGTCATTTCGTCTGCTGTAGGAATAATTTGCACATCTTTTGTAGCTTTCACTTCGTTTCTTGAATTGCCTTCTTTACTGCGTTTTGTTACCTAGATTAAAATTAAATAGTAGTACAAACACTGGGCCATGTGGATTTATTTAGGTACGTGTCTTTCTAATAAAAAACGATAGCCTATGAAATTCAAGCTTAGTGAAGCTAGTATCTTTTCTAGGAACTTGCATGGATTAGCCATTTTCTTATAAACAAACTATGTAATTTTACAATTTTAACTAATTATAAGACATGATAATCTAAACAAAAATATAACAGCTTATAGCGACATGTAGGGAGATACTAGATACCTAAAACAATAAAAATATATAAAATAACTGTGTCGTTTATTTTGTGGTTAGCATGTTTTACGAGTTCCTTGGTATCGCTTCCCAGTTCAAGCCAATAACTTATTAGTTATTGAGTTTTGCTGGCAAATAAATTTTCAGTACCAGTCTGGAGCTTCACACTCATACCGCGGAGAGTACGTAGGTCCTGGTCTATCTCTAACAATGTGATATACACCGTTTATCCAAAGTCTATCCCTCTCTCCCAATAGAATTAGTGCCCCTGGCTGATGATGATTAAGAAGTAAAATATGTATTTTACTAATATGTATATATTAGGGATGAGCTTACATTCTGTTTGTTAAAAATATCGCTATGTTTTGGCGATGAACTGTTTATATGGTTTTGTAACAACTTTTCCAGCTGATTAGCTCTTTGTTCCGCTGTGTTTGCTTTTAGTCGAAATTCTTGTGCCTCATTTGCTACATCATTTAACTTTTGTAATAATGATTTATATTCGTTTGATTGCATTTCAGCTCGTTTAATCCAAAACTCAATCTGTTCCTCAATCTTAATTCTTTTCTCCTTTTCTCTATTTTCCTCTTTAACTAGTTCCTGTTTTAATACTGCTATTTCACTTCCTTGCTCTTTTATAGTAGCATTTAATTGTTCCATCATCTTCAAATCATTATGTGTGGATGTGTTATCTTTTTCTTTATTACTTAAGATTTCTATAATTTGTTTTCGCAATGAATTCAGTTCCTCATTATATTTCTCATGTTCTTCTTTCTTCCATTCTTGAATTTTATCAAGTATATATCCATCCTCGTTTGTTGAAACTTCAGCGTCTTTCATCTCTTTAACTAATTTACTATCACTGTTTATTTCATCCTTTTTTGTGCTATCCACATGTGAAGCGCCATTAGAAACTGTGGGAGTGTTAGGATTATATTTATTTGCAATAACATCTTCCATTTGTTTTAACTTTGACCTTAGCTCTTCAACTTCGTTAGCCAATTTAGTATTTTTGTTATTTTCTTCTCCATCCGTCGTATCTCTTTGGGGTATTTCAAGCACATTAGGATGTCGTCTTGAAATATGGCTTTTTAAATAAAGTTGATTCAGAAACACCTTTTCACAATAATTGCATTTATTGTACTGCATTGAGTCTATTTGGGACGTAGATGCAAATAGGTCTCCTTTATTCTGATTGAGAGTTTTTAAAATCATTGTTGCTATATTTTCATTTCCGTAGGGTAAAGGAGTTCGGAATGAATGTCTAGATTTTCTTTTTAGTTTTCTATTTTCTTCTTCTTTTTCGCGCAAATTTTTTTTTGTAACATCAAGTTCCTTGAACATTAAAACTATATTATTATAAGTCGATAAGATGCTTTTGGGTGATAAGAAATATGAAAATTAAACTTGAAAACAAAAAAAAATCTAAATATGGTAAAAATATATGGTATCTACCTGTAGTAAATTAGTTACTTCTTCTCTTAGAATAAAAACACTACGGTCAAGATAATGACGACAGAATTGCTGGTACTCGACTGCCAATTGTGCCAGACGAAATATCTTCAAAACACCTTCATCTAGAATCCTCACATCAAATTCAGATTCTAGCACACAGTCTAAAATCTGTTGAAAAATGATTGCTTTATTTAATCTTCTGAATTAGAGATAACCTAGTATGGTTTTCTGGGTTCCGTATTCAACAAGGAACCCTCATAGTTTCACAAACTATGGTCTGACTGTAAGTCTGTCTGTTCGTTCGTGACTTAGTTCAGATACGCTTAGTAGGTACCTACTAGAAAGTTATTACTTAGCGTGCGAAAACATATTCGGCACGCCGACTAAGGCACTACACGTAAAATAGGGACAACGTCTTTTCCACTCGCATCTATTTAATAATATCTCATCTAGTTAATATAGAAGAAAACCTTTTCTTAAACGTGAAAATCATCTTTCGAATCAGGTAACCATTTTTCAATATTTATTTTGAAGTTGAAATTTTTTGTAACTCAAGATGCTAAATGGATATAGTATTTCCTTTTCTTAAAACCTCCCGGTAACATCATCACTCACCCCCAGGTGAGAGAGCCCTTCAGGGGCTAATTTGCAGAGGAAAAAAAGGCATTCCTAAAATTTAAGCCCATTTCTTAAAATTTTCTTATTACTCCTAAACCATAAGAACGTAGAAAGCTTAATTTGAAACTTCGGTTCACTTAGCTGTACAAATCTGTCCCATTTCTATCGGTGCTTGATGTGTATTAAATAATTTGTTACTTTTTGATGGATTATTAGTACGTACCTACCTACAATTGAAGTGAATTTGTTTTTGCTAATAAAATATATTTAATTATTAAGGCTTACATCATTGATGTGCTCCTCGACCAAAACAAATTTTCTGTCCCTCATTAAATTTTCGATATCAATAAGTTCTGAAAAAATATTATAATATAATTATTTTCATATTAAACGATGATTTGCTTAAATGTTATGTACTAAATAGTATTTTTCACATAAGAAGGCTTTATATGTTAACTGTGTTTATAGCGAAATTGAAAGCGGACGAGTGCGCGATTGTTCCCATCATGCGACGCGAAGGAGCATCGCTGGGTTTTAGTGGGTATTCTGGTCGCGAGTCTGGCCATAGTCACGGTAATATTATTTATATAATATTACAGTGGAGACCCACATACTAAAACGGAAGCGGCCCAGTTCTGCCTGCGCCGCTTCCGGAGGGGAAGCTTAATTGCATTTCCAAGCGTTAAAAAAAATTGTTAGGTATTTTACGAATTTCACATAAATAATAACTAACTAGTTAATTATTATTATACCAATCAACTACTTTTGATTCATAGCCTAGGTATTTTAGCAAATATAAATGTTTCATTATTATATTTGTTTTCTGAATAATGTAGGTGCATAAAGTTAAATGATTTTATATTAATATGTAGGCACTGTAATATATCTATTCCTAGTTTCATCGTTCAATGTACCTACCAACAAAATTTAAACTAATTTAGACACACTATTGAAAGTTTAACTTACTTATCTTGTTCCAATTAATATGAACTCGTGGCTTATGCGTGTTAAACGTAAATCCCGATTCCTCCGCTAGTTTTGGAAAGTTGTGATGAAGTTCGAATGATGTTTTACAAGCCATTTCTCTGTCTACTTAATTTTATTCCTATTTCCATGCACTATTCATATAAAAGTTAAACTTGATTCCCTATAATATTACACAATTCCTTATAATCTTACACAGTTGTTTAGGATTTCAATTATTGTAATAGGTACCTATCATATATGAATTTATTCACATTAACATTTGGCTTAAGATAAAATTATTATGACTATTATTATTGGCTACAAAAGTCTAAATTGCTGTGTGTATATTTTACTGTTGCTAAGCAACATGAAAGGAAATTTATGACAGAGAGTTAAACACTTAGGTACCTATACATTGCTTTATCGATTTGCTCTACTATTATGCTACTTTTTTTTCTTGTTTAATATTGTGTTGAATTCAATGAAGAAACTGATTTAAATTAAGCAATCAATTTATATGTATGTAGGAACATCAATGTGCAGGGCAAAGTAAATCTAAAGGGATTTTGATTAATAAAAGTCATTTTTATGTGGTCATGAACCACTTTGCCTGTCGTTAACTTTATTTGTCCAAGATACAAAGCGTCGTTTTTCGTCGTCATTAAGATTCCATTGCGTTACCTATTACTAATGGGAGCAGGCTTATGGTTTCCAGGGTGGCCTAGCGGCATTGTTTCCTTCACTTTTTTTTTGTATTTTTTATGCCGCCGGCTAATGTTTAGAAGCAAAGGCATAAGAAAAGTGTGCAATGTTCAACTTGAATTACAAAACGCGAACTGAAAATATGCAGGAGTCGCGTGGGCGATATCTACAAGGCTAAAGGCAAAGGCCTGAATATTTCCGCAGCTCTCGCTCTATGTTCAAGTTTATAACTTTGTACAGTAATGTTTCACGTATAAAAATAATAAAGATCGCGTTGGCAGAATCGTTGGCAGGTGGAGGTCGGTCGCCAGGCGGTGAATGGTCATTCACGCCGAGGGCTTCTCTTCGGTGGCGGTGGCGGCAGATGCCACAGAGGTGTTGTCGCTCTCGCTCGCGGCCTGGCACGCCAGTGCTGGGAATCGAGCATACAGCGCTGCACGGTACTTCGGGTGGCTGGAATTATTTTATTTCGGTTAATGACCTAATCACGTCATCATCATTATAATCAACTTGTTAATCAAAATCTCAATATAACAAGGGTTTGGCCATAGTCGACCACGGCCATGTGCTGATTGGCAGACTTCACACGCTTTTGAGAAAATATTGGAGAACTCTCAGGCATGCAGGTTTCCTCACGATGTTTTCGAGAAGTTAGCGGTGCGTGCCCGGGTTCGAACCGACCTCTGATTAGGAGGCGGACGCCCTAACCACTAGGCTATCACAGCTTTAATTAATCACGTAACTGGTCCCAATTGAAATTCTATTTATGGTTACAAACTTGATTGATATATCAATATTTCGATATCTACCTTTAACTTTCCACAAGTAGGTGTCTACCTAAATAGTTGTTATAAAGATTATTTTATGAGATGTAATAAGAAGACACTTTTGAACCTCTTACCTGATACCGTATACAATAGGGTTATAGACGGCATTAGCCTTAGCGAAGACAGATCCCCAGATGGTCACGAGGGGGCTGATCGTCATTGTCTCGAAGATGCCGGCGTAGTTGATGACTAGGTATGGTGTCCACGCCATGAACCATAGCGAGATGGTCGTCAATGCCACCTAAAATTGGTTTTAATATTATATACCGGTTCTGGTTATGGTCTTATAAAAGTAACGATCTGAGGTACTTTAATAAATCGAATGAGCAATCGTTTTTTTATCCACTACAAGTTAGCCCTTGAAGGCAATCTCATTTGGTTTAAGTGATGATGCAGTCTAAGATGGTAGCGGGCTAACTTGTTAAGGATACGATAGACCCATACTCCTAATTGATTTCTACGCCACGTCGTGCCGTAACGCTAAATCGCTTGGCGACATGACTTGGTCGGTAGGGTAACTATCTACGTCCGAAGCCTCCCACCAGACCAGACGATAGCCAGGAATCGAACCCAAGACCCCCAACTTTTATAACACGATAGTGAGGTCTTTTGGGAGTCAAGAATATGTTGCTTAGTATAGACGAGGCAGATAGACATTTCTGGTTCGTATATTAGGTCTGTTGTATATTATTTGTTGTTACTCACCTTAGCCAATTTGCATTCAGCGCTCGTGTTGGCCTGGTCTGATGACCTGAGAGATGCAACGTTCATCTTCTTTGCCTGCTCCCTCATTGCTTTCTCGTGAGCGGCTACAGCCTGTTTTACGAATACAATCATCATTTACGGTATACAAATATAAATGTAAGAGCAAATCAAAGCGTTGTAAGGATAGAAAAGTTTTCAAACGTCATCACACCTGAATAATGAAGAAGTAAGAATAGCAGATGAGAAGAAGTGGCGAGTAGTAGCAGAAGATCGAATAGAACAAGATGTAGCTGCGGTTGGTCCAAGACTTGTCGAAGTAGTCAGTTCCACAGGCAGTCATGTTGCCCTCAGGTACATATCTATAACAAAATAATAGTTTACAACGTCAACGTCAAAAGTTCAAAGAATTTTAATATCCCTTAAAAATTGGCTGGTTTTCCCAATCGAGTTGTATTGCTAAAACAATGGAGGTTTTTTTACCTGCCCCATCCGAATAGCGGTGCAATAGTCCATGCCAAGGAGAAGAGCCAGATTGCGAAGACTCGTAGCAAAGCACCGTTGATGGTCATTGGTTTGGCGGCGATGCCCTTGACGATTACATTGTAGCGGTCGAAAGCAATCATCGTCATCGACCAGATTGATGCACATCCAAATAGTGAACCCGCACAGGCATAGAGCTGACATGCCAACGGTCCTAAAAGCACGAAAATTATAATAAATAGGAAAACAACATTTTAATTTATGTAAACAATGTTTTCAGAAAGATTTCACTATACACAAATACTATTTTTGATACTTAAAGAATCTGGTTCAACTCTGCGTTTTGTACACTTACCGAACACCCACGTTTCGTGATAACAATTTACCAGCATGGGAGGCGACATTACTGCCATCATAAGGAAGTCAGAAAATGCTAGATTTATTACGAGGATGTTTGATGGCGTTTTAAGAGACTGAAATAAGAAAACAGAATAATTAAGAAGCTGTGTTTTTTTGTTAATAATTAATTTTAATTGGTGAAATACAAACCTTTGTGGTGGTGAAGATGTAAACGACCATTCCGTTGCCAGTAACGGATACTATGCCTAGACATCCCATAAAGAATCCGAGGAGGCCGTGCCACAGCGGATTCATTGGTGGGAACTGATACCTATAAAATTGGATAGTGGCATTTTAAATCTATTTCGATACATTGATGATGATCACCAAGTTTGTAAAAAAGAATGTAAATTTAAATTTAAATATTTAAGACAAAGGAGCCTTTTGCAATCGAATTTAAGTAAGTTAACTTGGACTGATATACGAATATAAATGGTTACCAGTGAGGGTCGATGAGATGTAGCATGTCTGGGAGTACTTTATCGACAACGGTCTCGTTGCTGCCGAAGGCTGCTGCTTGTCCGCTCCACGCTTGCAAAGCCGCCACGCCAGGTCCAGGGTCCATGCTTGTGATTGCCATTTTTGGTTATGGCTTGGTTATATGTTTCCTATAAAACAGAAGTATACAAATTTTTATATTACCATTCATCACACACAAGAAGCACGAGTAATTAAGCGAAAGTCCCTTTTTTAAAGATTCTAAGTATTTTAACGTGTTTTAGCACCAAATTTGCATATAAATCGACTTATCCAAGAATGACAAACGGAATATCTCACTAAAATATTTTCTTCCCTTAAGGGATATTTTATGGTGTTAAAACAAATTATTTTTTTAGGACTCACTAAAAAAAAAGGGTTATAGGTGGATCGCCCCGAGATGGTTAATACCAAAAATACTGAAGAAAATCGCTTGACGAACTACTCCAGTCTTTAGTTTGCTATAACCAATCTCCGGCGGAGATGCTAAGGCGGTGCGGAGGCTACTCGATCTTTGGACCGATGAACTTGTCTTTTATAATAACAGCAAGGGGATTAAAAGTACCGTCATAAAAAAATCGATATTCATAATTAGATATAGATAATAGGGTGAATACATTACCTGGCAACTGTCTTATACAGGGAGGGCTTTCAGATATTGTTTTCATATTTTTATTACAACGCCCAGCGTTGCCCCCAGTTTCATCCACGTTTAATAGATGGGTTGAAGAAGGTTGTCATCCTTCAATAGGACTCCAGACTCCGAGACTATATAGAGTTTAATTAAAAACCTTTGACATAGTTTAGTTTGAAAGTTTATCATAGGGATATTAATATCGCCATATTAATAATTCCCCTATGATATGATATGATAATGATTTTCTAAAGCATATAATGTGTTTTTTCTGTGTTGCTGTAGCGTGTAAGCGCGTGTTAAGCACCTGCGTACTTTAAAGAAATTCTGCTGAGTTTTGCTTTTCTTCATTTTATTCTTCTGATACATTTTTGTAAACCTACGTGTTTGTTGATGTGACTGTTTTGTCGTCATCAAAGGATTTATTGTTTTAAAGGGGTTGTATTCATCTTAAAGAGCCAAATTAAATATATATCTACATATATATAAAATCGGCTAAGTTGCAGCACGGTGCGGTTTTTGCATTATAATTAATAAGGTAGAGAAAACGACATCAAAAATTCGTTTCTCAAATGGAGTTGTAAGTATATAATATTAAACTTGATTTGATTTTTATATTCATTAATTAAGTGGAAATACATATTTGAGCAGAAATGAGGCAGGTATTACTCATGTTTATCGACACCTACGAAGTGCATTGGTGTCTCATATTCAATGCTGGATAGTTTCGCAACGGAGAAATATACGAAAACCCATACGGCTTCCGTCTTCCCCATAACTAATAAATATAATATCAAACGTATCTTCAAGGAAAGCGAGGTTCACCTAGACTACAACAATATTCATCACATATTTAAAAACCTATTTAAAAAATCTCTATTTACCCTTTGTGCATTAAGAGATCAATTATATTAATTTCCTCTTGATAAATGATTGATAATCATAAATTCGGATAGATGTAGGCAGTCCAGGATTGCGAAATCGCATTTAAACGAATACCTACATATTTTAACTAAAATTTTGAATCAGATTAAAACGGATATGATTGGCTGACATGGAAATCCATGGCTGATAAAATGATGAAGCTGTAATACTTTGTGAAGGTAACTTTTCTACTTAACTAAATAAAACGTTCGAAGAGACAAATAAAAGAAACGAAATAATTTGAAGATACAATTTATTAAACTTAAATTTCATACATTGTTTTAGGCGCTTATACTTATGTATTATTACTCATAATATGAGAAAAAATTAAAAACTACTTCTTCTGCTGGACTTAGTATGGTACTACATAGTCTACGATCTCATTTACTCATCAATTTACTTTTTGTCAATTGATTTGTTGGCTGTAATCGTCACGTTTTCCGATATTTTATTTGCTGCTTATTTTGCGTAGAAAGGGAAGAAATGTTTACTCTTTATAAAATTAACTCCAGTGAATTTTTTCAATACATCCCTGGTTTTCCTTAAGTCGGTTAATATAGTTACGGCACCACTAAGTAAGTCACTGGAAATATAAGTCTGATAACAAGATTATACACAAACGGCATCGCAAATTCTTGAATATTTATATTTATTTCTATACATTAATTAAGACTGATGTCTAACGTGTAGTCAGATACTATTACTTAACTCATAGGCCGTGTCTGCTTACAAATTTCTTTTTGTTTATACTTGTGTAAGTAACTATTTAAGCCGAATGTTCCTGCGACCCCAACGTTTATTCCTATATCAATACATACCACGAATTAGTTCACTAATGTTGCTGTAGCAGGCGGGATAAGTATCGCCCGAACAATGATACTTCCCACTTACTTTTCAAGGGTTTTAGCGACGTATGAAAATTATATGTGGATAATATACCATGGGGGAAATGAGGAGTAAACTGTAGAAGAGCGGCATAAAAATATTGTGGACTGTATAACCAAAGAAGGAGAAGCAGAGGCTGGTGGACAGGAGGTAAGCTTCTGTAGATTTATGTTTCATTACAAGTAGCATAATTACCATAACTAACAGCTGTTTTTTTGTCTAAATGCAGGTGTTTTTGATAATTAATATTTTGTTGTTGTTTACATTTATTATTATCTCTATTTACCCACAAATTTTGCTATGCCTATGTTTATTTATTTCTTATGATTATTGTTACAGAAAAGCGGATTCGTCTGCCACAGGTGTATCTACTACTCTTAATAGAAGGTTCCAACGTTTTAAAATTATCTGTTAAAGATGAAAGAGTAATAATTAATTCAACATAATTGAAACATGTTAAAAAAATCTTAACATATTTCAATTATGTTGAACAGAAAAGTGTTTACGTATATCTAACTTATATTTCTGACTTATATATCTGACAAAATTTACAGGACTATAAGGAGTGCTATCTTTTTGTACTGAAAAAAATGGAGATTAAAATAGCTAACTACCTAATAAACACGCCTACTTAAGAGAACGTGTCCAGCAGAATTGGTCGCGGTGTGAAGTATAATTATTTCTATTGTCCGCTTACTTAAAGTATACGTTTTAAGTGTGAGGATGAGTTAGGATATGCGTCGTTTTCTCAAGCAGGACACAAGCTGCCACTAAACAGTAATTAATTTACAGTAACATAATACAGAGGTTGGTCTTGCTGGCTGAGTTGCGAACCGCTCGCTGTTTACTACGCATCGCTCATTTGATAGGCGCTGCACATCGTTCGCTACGTAGCATTTACTCGTATCATTGCTGCGCTTTGCTAGTCATTTACTGCGCACAAGTTGTTGCAACGCTTGAACTGTCGACGGTGTTGGAATAACTTTATTTATTTATTTATTTATTTTCGTTGCATATTGTGTACACATACCCAGTTTGGGTGTTGCAACTTGGTCTGGAATCGACCGTAGTAGGGAGACCGATTTCATTTATTTTTACTTGCATCGTTTAAAAAATAGTTTACAGTGTAATAACACTTCTCCAATAAAAATTTCTTTAATACTGTGTAAAATTCATTTTCTTTTTCTAAGTTTCGTATGCAGTCTGGCAGACCATTATATATTTTCACAGACATTACGTAGGGACTACAGGTGAGGAGTTTTAGCTTTATCCTTTTGGTTATAATCATATGTAGCACCTATCTCCGCTTTGCTCGATACGGGCAACCTGAATTCAGTAATCTCCTAGTACTAGATTTGCACACTCGTAATGAAGTCACTTTCGAGTAAAGAAACTTATTTAAATGTGAAATGGAACCTTATGGGTTGGTAGTAGAGTCGTAATTACTGTTCTACTTATTTTTATTTTATAAACTTGTGCTGGCTGTGGAGTTGAGTAGAGACACGTTTAATTTACTATAAAATGTTTGTGTTCCTGGCAATGGATAACCTTGAGCTTTGCTGGTAACGCATAATTATGTGTGTTTAGCGCTCGGTAAGTACTACGAATTTGCTACCTAGGTAGGTGAGCCTGGCGCTTTTGCGGAAGAGCTGCACATACAGTAACTTTATTATACATCCCCTTAATAAAGATGGAACTAGTCGATATATTAAATAATGCTTAAAACGAATAGCAAATTTAGTAGTAACTTCTAAAAGTAAATATAGTAGTAGTGGGTATGCCCATAATGCAAGACCAATTATATAGTGTCAGTGCGGGTTCCATATGAGTTAGCCTCTAACACTCTGTTTGACATTCTCTCCGACTCTGTTTCCATGTTAGACAACCAACCACTAGGTAAAATTGCCGTCAAGGGCTAACTTGCAGTGGGTTAAAAAGATTCTTACAATTTGTGTAAGTGTAACGAAGTGTGACATATTATAATATGATTATAAAAGTAGTAAATTAAACAAACGTGCGGTCCGACCGACCCGACGACATAGTTCACGTGGTCAGCGTTCGAACCTAAAGCTCAGTACAGTTACAGTCCAATCTATAAATGAATTCGATTTGTTATGTAATTTTCATTTCCATGACAAAATTACTGGTCAAATCGAGTAAAATTCCGGGGGGGGGGGGGGGAGAATCTTTGGTTATTTCAAAATTCCGCCACAATCTGTCGGTGAAGAAAATTCACACAATAGCGAATGGAACCCCTGACCTCTTGTGCTGAAATGTCAGATTAAATACAAATATGCAAATGAAACAGCAAAATAACATCAGTTTCTAAAAATATCCTATACTATAAAATAAGAAACTACAAAATGCTGAAACTGCTAAACTCTAATTTCTTAGTAAACACAGAAACACTGATAATAGTGCCAGTGGCTAACTTTGAAAGTTCGCCAATCAGTGATTTCCGATTGGCGAACTTTTAAAGTTTGGCTAGCAAAAACTGGAACACCAGCACAATGAGACAGAAGAGGCTTTGTCTCAATTTTCTTAAGTATCCGTATATACGCTTCTCACGTCAACTATTCGCTTTCATACAAAACGCAGAATTTGAGTATGGGGTAATTGAGCCACTGACACTGATAGACAGCCTTGATACAGTCACATCCGTAAAGACAGTCATAGAGCAAATATTTCACGTAAAAACAGAAATTTTATTATTCGAAATTCATTCGTTTTATATAGGTACGATTTGTTTCATGTGGAATTTATTATAATCTGATCATGTGATGTATTTGTACTGCAGGCTGATTCAGTAGCGTTAAAACAAATGGTCACCTGTTTGTCTTTATACAAGTCGTTTATTTTGACAATCACGCGCACCATGGATACTCGTCGTGTATGGAGATGAATAGACGTCTGGAAGATTATGTTGTTATTATAAGTTTTTGTTTAGCAATACCATAGTGGACACGAGAAACAAAGTTCGGATCATTACATGGACACTAGTTGATGAGATAATCAAATAGGCCATTGGAGTTCTCGCCATAGATAATACACTATTAACTGTTTCTCGCTCAAACTCACCGGCTCTTTCAAAAACAAATGATGACAGCGATGACAGCTATTCACCACAGATTACTTACGGTTGATTAAGCATAAGCTATTGAACTTTTGAAGTTTTACGTTTATGCCAATTTAAAATTTTTTGATTTCAAAACATAATTTAGAGACAATAATTGTTTAAATAATGGATTACTAAGTGTGTCAGACTGACTATGCTGACATAGAGACTGTAAATATTTATCTCATCTAATGAAATAACAGAAGAAAGATATGGATACCGAAGATCTTGATTTAAGCGCTGATGAAGAAGAGATTACAGCTGAAACTGTTTTAAAAACACTACAAAGCGCTTGGCAAAACGAGCGGTTAGCTCCAGAAATACTTCCGCATCGGAATGACATGGTCGAGTGCATGCTTGGACAGATCCAGCACATGGAACGAAATATCAATAAGCTTCCAAAAACAGACCTTCGTGCGTGTATTCATAAAATGGAGCTTAATAGGATTAAATATATTATTTGTAATTACCTTAAGACGAGACTTAGTAAAATAGAAAAATATTGTATCTCAATTGTCAATGAGGAGAAGCAGCGGATAGAAACTGGAACAAATTATTTAACACCTTCAGAATTTATGTATGCTCAAGAATATCTTCTCAATATGGAGAATCATTTAAAAAATGCAGTATTGAATCATGTACCTGGTAGAATGCAAACATTTGAATATAATAAAATGGCTATTCACCCTAATATGCAATCCCACATCTTCCTTAAAGCAAATGACACGATAAATGGAATTGTTTTAGAAGACTTGGTAGGTGATCAGGATGAAGAAATTGATTTAGAGGGTAAGTAGTTAACAAGTTGACCTGAAGTTACTTAAGAAAAGGTCTTGTTTAACTTAGTAGCATCTGAAAATTGGATACTGCTCTGTACATAGACTATATAGCACCTTATAATTTGCAAGAGGATACAACATGCCTTACAACCAAACAACATGGGATATAACCTAGTAAAGTCATAGATGCAAATATAATCAAAATAGGTTTTATTCAAATTAGCTTTTAAGATGTTGTTTTATGAGTTTACAATGACAAAACAATGTAAGTTTACAAAATTTACATTGTGTTGAGTAGATGATGATAACTTAATCTGTAAACTTAATTAGAAAGTTATTAGGGTTCAAAACCCTGGTCTGCAGTATTTCATGTTCATTTTCATTTATAAAACACCCAGTGTGGTAATTGTAAAACATCTGCGTGTATAATTAACAAACAACTAATCACTTTTCTAATATGTAAAGGAATTTGTAAAATACAAAAAAATTGTAAGAGAAATGGCATTTTAGTAAATCATTAAGGATAATTAGTTGATCACAGAGTTTACAGCATACTACTGATTTCTGTTTCAGAAGGCTCCCAACACATACTGCAATATAAACCAATAGCAGAACTGGTAAAAACTGGTAAAGTTCAACTAGTATGATAACCAGCCAATACTATCTATAGAATAAAACTTTTATAATAAGTACGAAGGATTATGAAAATACTGAAATTTAACATGTGGTGCTATGTTGCAAAGAACCTTACAACAAAACTAAATATGTATGTATTAAAAATAGTGCTTTTGTTTTAAGATTATTACCTGTATAAAAAGCAAAAGTATTTAGACTTATTTGTTCAAGTTATTTTGAACACTGAACCATTGGTACCAATTCTGTTGCATGTAAACTTTTTGCATATCATAAATGCAGTTTATTAATAAAAATTGTGCTAACCAGTTCCCCTTATAAGTCTTAATATATCCTTGACATAAGTCTACATACTATAATATTGCTATAATATTCTATAATACGGCCCTATTTAAATCAATTTCTCTGACCATCTGATGGGAAGATCTGTTACTAAATCATACAAGTCTACAAACACATAACATTATATAAAACAACATACATTATGTAAAACAAACTTATTTAAATAATTTGACCAGACAATTTGATGGGACAAGTATGTTGGAACACGACAAATTGTGCACACATTGTGTAGTCTTAATTATCTTTATATATAACAATCAATGTTCACCTAAATAACTGTGATTCAGACAAAAGCTATTCAGGTCTGAAAAGAAAAAATGTGCAATATTTTTTTTTAACATCCTACTCGGAATTACTATTCAAGTCTTGCATGTGAAGACTTCATTTGCATATCTGGTGTAGCACGTTTCTAAATCAGTTTTCGCGCTATACCGACCGATATTACAGTTTGATGATAACTTTCGCAAGCCATACGAATGGTATGTTCTTCATAAATTGACTTCATAGTCTTTGGAGAGGCTCGGCTGTCTCAACAAGGTGAAGCTTTACGATGAAACTTTATATATTATAAAGCAACAAAAGGCTTTAAATATGCGTAGAGGGCCGCGGGTGTGAGGCGGTCGGAGATGGAGGTCCCCGCATTCCCTCCACCTGTGACGCGCAATCCCGCCCCCTTGGCGCGGGAGATGAGGATCTCGCTCACTACATCTTGCTTCGTTGAAAGAGCATAAACAAAAACTTAAACTTACCTTCTAAATATTATCTTATCCAATGGCCAATGGTCTGAAATAAACAGCTCTTATTATTATTATTTTTTTATAATTACACTTATTATGCATAATCAATGTTATTTATCTTTGAAGTTATGTACAAATTAACTCTGTAATATTGGTTTGAGGTAATCCAACAATAGATTGACATGAGAATTGCCAACAAGGTCAATCTGTATGGTATTTTTATTGTGTTAAATATAGGTATTTTTAATTTTGGTTTATTTGAATGATAAAAATACAATACTAAAGAGCCAATAAACTTGTTTAATTTTAGTTTTAAGTATATCCATTCCACCCCACCAGTCAATAATGTTTATATATTAACTGTTATAGATGCCATGCCAGATGGAAAAGTTATGTAGGTATATTTAACCTTCTCTGACTGCCAATAACTCCATTCAATCTTAACTAGTTTAAATTTTGACGATTGTTACTTTTTAAGGATAGTATTTTTGTCAAATCCATTTAAGTTTGAGAAGATCAACTCCATTTTATTGGAGATATAGGGCCGTACTCCTTGGTGTACAACTCCTCACTTAAGACTAAAATACTTTATACACATTCCCTGAAGGGGGAGAATTCTTGCTTAATCTTCTGCATACGAATTAACTAAGAATGCGAATTCGGCTCTTAATTTGATGTCATTACTATTCCTTGTTAATGTTAGGAAATTTAAACTATAGATGTTGGTCATCCATCCATTTACTGACTTGTGTCAGCGTTGTTTATTCCCACAGGTTTGTGTTTTTTGTATGTGGACAAATTCACAGGTATTGCTTAACTATATAGTTAAAATGGCTTAAACTTAGTAGTTAAGCTGAAATATTCAAACCAGATTCAAATCTTCTTTCTTGTAGGAGAAAATGATCTTATTCAAAGTTTTATGCAAAAAAGAATAACTCACAATGATTATTTTAAACATTTATTGGAATTTATTTTAATCAACAACATCTGAGAAAAATTTAATTCAGCAATGTATTTAAATACACAACCTTATACATTTTAAAATACAAAGTTATAAATATAATTACTTTCTTTGCATATCATTAGTTGTCTGAACTATAAATGCACTTTTCAGTAAAGGAGGCACACAATACAGAGCCAGACCAATATCCGGCCTTAAGCATTTAAAGATACATATATAAATACTACTCAGTAAATATTGTAAATAAAACTTTGTACATAAAAAATAGTCAGTATGCCATATAAATATATAAATTTAAGTAATATTTTTAAGTACTTACGTTTTGAACAAGAATTTTGTTACATTGAAACCAAACGTGCAACATTCGTAAAGTTTTCACCAGTGAGGTGTTATTGCTTGAACATACATCTCATATTGTCATTAAAGCAGTCCCGCCTGTATATAAAAATCCACTCATATATAAACTAGATATACCTCGTTACATGTACAGTTTCCCCCAAATAGTCTTACCCCATTTTGCTTATCGTGGTACTTTAGTGTATGAAAGGTGAGATGGTCAAATTTGTAATTTAGTTTTTATTTCCATTTTTAGGTGCAATTAAGACATTCTATTGGTCGATCTATGTTACTATTATATATAAAATAATCTAGGTTTATCAATACTTCATGTTGCAGAAATAAACTTTAATTATACTGAGCTGCTATAATTCAACCAGAATGGTTTCACTTTGAACAACTTTATTAGGTCAGTATCGACGGGATAAATAACATCACCATACACGCCAACTTCACGTTGAAATTAATATTGTATTTGTTTATTAAAACTCTTAGAGGTATTTTTTCTATTGCTATTTCCCTCTTATGTAATGTATGAGAATGAATTATTGTTACTATACAGTCTTGGTATTTGGTTCACACATTGGTCCCTGTCGGGTTAATACATTATATTGCAGTTAATCTATTGCTTCTGAATAAATTATATTATATATAAAATTATTGTAGATATCCAACTACTTATTTGTAAAAAGTCTGTGAAATATTTTGATAAAAATAAATTATTTATGCTGTAAACAGTTTGGCAAAGCCTTACTCCTCGTAATGAGTGTTGGCGCTTAAAATAAGCCATCTGCATTGGTTTTCTAGATACAAAAGATACTTAATCCTTACCGACATAAATATAGGCGGTCTAGACTTGCTCTTGGTTTTATGCTTTTAATAGCTTAAAAAAAGTTTTTACTGCATAGATTTTCTTGATACAAAATTATCTGTATCCCTGTTTAACTTATGCTAATACAATTTCGTTTCATAAAATATGTTTGATTAAATAAAGATTCTCAGCTAGTTTCACATGTCATGCCACAGCATCAACCTGTGTGGTAATATTCAAAATAACACTAATACTACATTAATATTAATATTAAACATACTTGTACATATACATATATGATTATTTCGAGAGATCATTACTCTGTGATCAATACATGCAAATACAAAATATTAACTTCGCAAAACATATTGACTCAGACTCAAAATAAAGAAATGTAAGTTTTATGTAGGTACAATATGAGACAGCGTGGGCAACGCGTGGCCCACGTAAATTACACTAGTTGGTCAAACATTTTGAAAAGTTTGCTTGGTTTGCTAAGTTTGTTTGTTATTATGTATAAACCCATTTAAATACTTTAAGTTCAGTCCACTTGATGAGGAATCGATATGTTGTGCGAAAGCCATAAATCAACAAAGTAACTACTAAATTATAGTTAGACAATATTTCAATTTAAGCGGTTTTTGATTTGGTAAGTATTAATATCACTTTGTGTGTAATAGTTAATTTAGATAAGTATATTTATGACAAGGCCATCATGAAAATCGTTTAGGTTGTAATTTCTTAAGTAAGAATATATTTATTATTATGTATTTAATTAAGTAGGTATATGTACATATGCCATTTGAAGACATACTCGTACATACATTTTCAAACCTTGAACAGTGTGACCCGCGAATTTTGTATATTTGCATATTTTTTTTGGTATAGTTCCACATTTCACACAGAAAAGGAAAGACTCCACGGTTTAACAATGCCAGAATCTATAAACAAATATTGCCTAAGTACACTTTTGTATACCGCGCAGGTTCACTTTTTTTTACAAGATGACCACAAAACTTATTGTTTTAAAGACTTATCAGCCCATATTGAAAGAACTGGTTCATGGTTATCTTCTTATAGCTATAGTAAGTACATTTAAATTTTTTATTTAATATTCAGGTAGTTTGTCCATAAAGTGACTTACGCGGTATTGTCTCACAAACTCATATGGCTCGGAGTAAGCTTTTATGCAATGTTTCATTAAAAAATGTTAGCGTTAATAAAATAAATAATGCCAGTTTAGAAGATCGGGCAGTGCCGGATATATGTTTTTTGAGCTTATAAAGTTCAACATAGTTGTAAATTTAACATTGAAGATTTTCCTTATTATATCTTTTATTTGAGCGGCATTACTCATCAAACCAATTGAAAATTATTCTTAAAGGTCAAATTATACATTATTGAGGATCACCATGTATTTAGTGGTAATTTGTGACTTCATAATGTCTCTTCATTTTATAGCAAGGCTTGATTTTAGCTTTATTTTACATGAATGCTGTGTGGAATATTCATATACCGATATACTCGTACTATTAATAAGTATGCATATACGGATATACAAAATATATTATATTGGTAGTTTCTATTGGCGCACAGGTAGAATCAAGACGCGGGTACGGTAGCATTTGCTAACTCTTGCTCTTGCTAATCCGGCACTCAAATCCAGCCCGTGAATTTTGTTGTATTGTACAAAACAACAAAGTATATTAATTAACGCTTATAATTAAGCGTTATTTTTTTATTTAAATGTACCTCTAAGTACTCGTGTACTAAACTTTAGGCTGGTCTTCGGCGTCTACGTATTTTATGTGCTGGGAATGTGCATTGCGGGCGAGTTCGCGCAAGCTCTGCTCCGAGGCGGCTCCGAGCTGTTGGACCATTTTGGTGAAATAACCATCTTCTTTCTGCAGTAGATCGTGCGGATGGCCGCATTCGACTATTTGACCTGCCTCCATTACCTGTACAACACAAATTATTAATATAGCTATCGCAAAGCAAGAAGTCCAATCTGAAGTCTGTTTGTGCAGTTACAGACAACGCCCTCGACTCCACTAAGATTAAATGGAAGCCTGAAGGGTGTTTGTGAGACGCTATTGCTTCGTCTTTGATGTATCTCATAACATATAAAGGGAAGGGTTGACATTTTCAAAATATGTAGGTATACTATATTTCTATATTCTTATTGATTATAAAAATGTAAAACACGAATAACGAGTTTTCTTTTTTAAATTATAGCATAATAAAACTGCGCAACTATAAGCTTCGTGTTCAGACTACGTATCTAAATGTTTTCCTCCTAGTATACTTATATTTGGTGGAAAAAAAGTACAAGTAAAAATAAGACGTTTGATGGCAAGTTAATATTGTTAATATTGTAGCTTCAATCCGGCGTTTCAGACTGATCGAAAGCCGAATATACGGATAAGTACATGTCAATATCGCTCTATATTTATTTTATCAAACACCTAATCTTAAAACTCTTGAAAATCGTAACGTAACGATAAATCGGCTGTGTATGGATCTTTGTGATCTACGATTTGATTTTTGGCTCATTTCATAACGTATTTCATCTCTGATGCCACGTAATGATAATTCGTTTAGGGAATGAACTGTGGCCGTCACAATTACCATTGCCCATGTTATAAGTGACCATAAGTCCAACATGAAAGGTAAAATTAGGTACTTACATGAACTTATGCGTTATCGGGTATTATATAGTACGATGTATAGTAATTATTTTAAGCTATGGTACATCAACTTTTTTTTTCAAGGTATAAGTTCTGCATCATCATCATGATCAGCCCATTACTGGCTCACTACAGAGCACGGGTCTCCTCTCAATATGAGAAGGGCTTGGCCATAGTCCACCACGCTGGCCATGTGCGGATTGGCAGACTTCACACGCCTTTGAGAACATTATGGACAACTTTCAGGCGTGCAGGTTTCCTCACGATGTTTTCCTTCACCGTTGAAGCATGTCTATATTTAAATAAAATCCACTTACAATCACTCTGTCCGAATCGGCTACCGTGTGTAATCGATGCGCAACTGTCAACACTGTGCACTCGGAGAAATGTTTACGTATTGACTTCTGGATTAATGCGTCAGTACTGTGAACAAGACAATTAAATTGTTTAGTATACTTAATAGTAAAATAATAGTATAAGTTAGTAAGTAAAGAGAACTCCTCGCTTAGAGTGCTCTAAATGAACATATTGTTTCGAATTAAGAAGTTTTCAATTGAAGCCAATATAGTGTTTTCTAGTTTTTGTAAAACTCCTTCCTAAAAATTCTATTTTCTCTTTGAACTCTAATTTCAGTAGAAAAAATTATGGACGCGCGCTTTATAGGCGGTGCTAGGGTACTCCGGCTCAACATACTGCCGATTCTGAAATAATCCCATTATATGTATTTGTAACTAGGTAGTGCGCGAAGGAATCAATTCTGCGATCATGATAAAAAATTATGCAGCACTTTATACTTAAATTAATATTAAAATGCGATGTGGTGACTTTTTACCAATTTTCAATAAGACAGCAGCTATCCTTTTCCAAACGCAGTAGCCTCATATCGCTTGCCTGTACGCTTCATGCACATTTGCTAGCTACGCACACTGATGACTGTCCGCGCTCGTAGTCGTATTACATCTGTGTGCGTATACAGCAAGCAGTCTCGGATTAGTTAAACATTTGAATTACCATTAGTTATGGTCGCAAGCGAATCTGGCTAACATGGTGAATAGTAATTGAAGAAATAATAGTTTAACTAGTAATAGTCACTTGTTTTAAGTTTTAGAGTGTAGTTATCACCTTCATCGTTCACCATCTTCACGAATAGAAATAATGAAATGAACGAATCATAGATGCCTGTAAAAGGTTTATATGAATAAAGTTATTTTTAATTTGATTTGATTCATTTAACTATACTTTTAGGAAATGCTGCACGCATAACAAATTTCACGGTTCTTTTACGGCATAGTTACGCCACTGCTCTCGACTCTTTACTGTGCATACGTTATTGGTTGGTCTTACTTGGGGTCGACGTTGGCGGTGGCCTCGTCCAGCACAAGCAGGCGGTTGCGCGCGAGAGCAGCACGCGCCAGGCACAAGAGCTGCCGCTGACCCGCGCTGAAGTTGACGCCGCCCGCCTCCACGCCGTCCGACAGCGACGACACGCTCTGCTTCAGTTCCACCTGTCCAAACAACCGAATGTAAACAACAGACAATCAATGTGGACTAGATATCCCATAAACAAAAACTGAAATTTCAACGTATAATCTACTGGTTTGCTTAGATTCTAAACTGAGATGAGCTCGTACCATTGTTATTCATATTGATGTTAGTTGTTGAGTAGTAGAAGAGGGTTAAATGCGTGGTCGCTTTATTAAAGTGTAAAAGAAAAAAAAAAGCAAATAGGCAGATATGGGAAATGCCGACGGAAGTGAAAACTATATACAAGTAAGTGTATTATAACAATACAAAAATAGTAAAATATATTATCGTATATATAGGTTCATACCTTATACACCATGCTGGGCGTTACACGTCAATTCGCATGTCTTATGTCGGAGACGATTATTCGTAAATTACTCTTCTAATAATCGCAGTGGCGAAATAAGCTTTCACTTCAAAATATGGTGGGTAATAAGTCCTGTTGGTACATTTCCTCGTTGTTCTAGTGGTTAGCATGTTAAACAATAGATCAAGAGGTCTTAGGATTGATGCTCGGTTTAGGCCAGCCCTTGGTTTGGCGTGTCTCGGAGAGCAGGTAATTATATGTTTTCTATTGGTCCCTGTTATCCAACCAAGGTTGGCGTAGTGTGTAAGGTTTATGCTCTCAAACCCTATCTCCTATCACGAAGGAGAATTTTGCCGAGCGGTGTGTTTATAATAAGCTGAGTATGACAATAAGAGACATAGATACTCGTACCTCTGCCAGGCTCAATACTAAATTATTCAAAGCGCTCCAACTACGCAACAAAGTTAATATTTTATGCAGTACAGTTAGTATGAGATTTGTTTGCTCACAATAGATTTAATACTCAAATTCGCCCCCACTTCCATAACCAGTACAAGGTAGTAAAATAAAAATATGTAGTTTTTTTTTTATTCACCACAAGTTAGCCCTTGATTGCATCTCACCTGATGGCAAGTGATGATGCAGTCTAAGATAGTAGCGGGCTAAGCTGTAAGGGGTATGGTAAACTCATACTCCTAATTGGTTTCTACACGACATCGTGTCGGAACGCTCAATCGCTTGGCGACACGTCTTTGTCGGTAGGGTGGTAACTAACCACGGCCGAAGCCTCCCACCAGACCAGACTCGAGCCGGGAATCGAACCCAGGACCTCCAACTTTAAAATGCAACAGCGCACGCGCTGCGCCACGGAGGTCGTCAAGGTAGTACGGAAATTGAGACTCTAAATTCAAAAGATAAGGTGCGTTTTACTTTGGCTTTACTGTTTCGATACTCGAAAGGGATTGAACGATTGAAATTGTGTAAATCTTTGTACCTAAGGTTACGTTTGTGATTTCAATGACATAGGCATAGAGTATCAGAACCCTGCTCGTGTGTATGTAAAGTGTTTGCATTCTCATCGTGCGGCCTTATCTTAAAGTTTGAAGGTGATTTTGACTACGAGTGTGTAGAACTGTTACGATCTAGGCCTTCCAACGACCTTTTGAGCAGAACGTATCTGCCGCCGAGTCATTCGAGTAGACAGTATTAATATTTAATCGTGACTTGGCGTAATTTTAGCGCTATATCTATCTTATCGTGCAACCGCCTTCCCTTGTCTGCCAGTTATTTATTGTCTCAAAATTAGAGTTTTAATTAAGAATCGCATTAATACCATAAGGGACTGCAACTACAAAACCGGTCCGGAACTACAAAATCAATTTGGCTGGAATTTGGAATGGAGATTTGAAATTCCAAATTGATTCCGATAAAATAAGAAAAAACCCATCGTTCCTGCGGGTTAGTTCAAGCAAAAGTTTAAAAAAATTGATTACCCATACTCTCGCTTTTGCTTTAATTTTTATTGTTTTTTTTTTAATTTGTATAAATTTGTAATTTTATAATATACTTTTATATTTTTTTTATACAAGCTGAGTTAGCCTGTAA
Source organism: Lasiommata megera (assembly GCA_928268935.1). Taxonomy (NCBI): domain Eukaryota; kingdom Metazoa; phylum Arthropoda; class Insecta; order Lepidoptera; family Nymphalidae; genus Lasiommata; species Lasiommata megera. The sequence continues at coordinate 9,834,451 of OV743311.1, read as the reverse complement.
GTGGGCTATACAATAATATATATATATACAATATCTTCAATTACTTGATTTCTTGAGGTCTTGATTATTATTATTTTAGAATTTTTAATTATCTTAATGTATACGTGCAAAGTAGATATTAATAAATCAAATCTAGTTGTGTATCAGGTAGCCGTCATGTTTGTACAATAATTGAGTAGCAGTTTTTCCGTCGTAGGTTTACATGAATAAAACTATTGACATATATCTACACACACAGACCGCCAAAACGTTCAAAGTTTTTTAAAAAGTGGCTTCTTTGAATGAATAATGAAATTTTGTATGTAGACTTTTTATTCAGTGTAAGATATTTATAAACGCAGTCGGACAGTTAGAGTTGCCAGAACTAGTGAGAAAGTTATGAAACATATTATCTTCAAGTTGGTGTGATTAATAACAGTGCGTTTATCGTTATATTACGCGACCATTTATCATGTAAGCTGTAATCTCCAGCGAGGTATAATCTACGAAGACTTTATGACCTATTGAGTCATGCTCCGACACTTCAAGATTTAATACTTTACTGTTAACTTCGATAAAATCTTCTATTCATGTAAACTACTGTCATACAATTAATTGCCTGTCTTAATTATTTTTTTGATGATAATTGGCACGCCTTGGCTATTAAATGACCCTTGTGCCGTCACGGAAAACGACATAACTATCTCTTGACCTAAAACGACTCCTCTACGCCACCGCGCCCGACGTCCTTGTGTGTGCTTATGTTTTTTTCGACTAAATATTTCTTATTAATTATAAATTTTTCACAAACATTAAAGATATTTATTAATTTTACATATTTTCCAAAATGGCCTATGGGTATACTGCAATCTGTTTGAGTGGATGACCTAAAAATCCCCACAAATGTGCTGGTGTTATAGTATGAAATCACAATATAAGTTTTTAATGTATTAAAAGTCATACCTGTTCTAATGCCTCCCAAATTTCTGCGTCCGAATATTTGTCAAATGGATCCAAATTGTATCTTAAACTAGCAGAAAACAGCACGGGCTCCTGAGGAATGATAGAGATCTTCGACCGCATCTCCTGCAAATAGAAATACCAAAATAACGCAAATCCTAGACTCAAAGTCTTGGTCTTCGCAAATATAATCATTAGGCTATCACAGCTTCAATACTAGGGGAAGGGATGGCAAGATGGAAGGCTTAATTTAACAACATAATAAAACACAAAACGTTTAAATATAAATCTTTTATTTTAAGCATGCACGAAAAATAACTTATTAAACTACAAAAAGCTTTAAGTAATAAAGAATAATGTTTGGTAAGTCAGCTGATATCACTCATAAATCAAAACTATGAAAAATTCCATCTTGCCCTTACCCGAAAGGCAAAATGGAAAGCTTAAACGGGCAATATGGAATTTTTGGGATAGTTACAATTGACACACAAGAAATATTTATTATCAGTATCGGTGCATAGCTCATGTGCCCAACCATGACAAGATGGACATTTCAACCAGTCTTTTGTGGGTGGTTCAACGTATTGACCGCAAAATAGGCAGAACACATCTTCATGACTGTCTTGATGTCTCGATGTCTTCAATATTGTCTCGTCTTTTTTCCCTTTCTTTTACCTTTGCCCTTTTCTTTTAAATTCTGTCCCTGTAATCTTTTATGTTCATATTTATTTTCTTTTCCTTTGCTGATCTGGTCTAAGTCTAACTTAGGTTTCTTCTTTGTTTCACTCTTCTTTTCAATGATTGCTTTGAATGGCGAACTAGTAAGTATCTCAGATCAGTCCTTTTTTTAATGATGGTGTAACTTTTTGTGGAGAGATGATGTACGATGTAGACGGTTGTGCAAAAGTGTCAAAAGGGCCTGAACTAGCTGCATCTATGTTATCTTCCAAAATCTTCTTCTGACTATTCTGTGGTTCTTTCATTAAAACTTCCTTCAAACGGAAATGTTCATGGACTTCAACCAATGCACTAGTTTCTGCTAAATCTCCCGACAAAGACATAACATTGACAGCATTAATGTCGCCCTTCTTACTCGCAGCGGAATTCTGATCACCTACCGTCACAAGAGCGTTTCCATAAACGGAGGCTGGTGAAAAATCTAAATCTTTAAACAAATTCCTGTTATACACAAGCACAGGTTACAGTAGTAAGTTGACCCTTTTCTGCAGTTGTAATGACTCCTACTTGTCGTTTGCTTTTTACTGAAATTACTCGGGGAGGTCGGGAAGCGCTGGTCTTGACACCTTCGCCTTCTGCATTGTTTGCTCACTCCAAGACCCTCCGCTTTGTCTTCCTTTTATATTTAAATACTATCTAGAAAAAAAATACCACTATAAATCCAAAAAGTTATAAACAATCAAAATAGAACCATGCAGGCAAAATGGAATCTTTTCCATCTTACCCTTAAATACAAATTTCCATCTTGCCCATAAGCTAAACGTCAATGTTATTTTGAAACATCTAAAAACCATGAACCATTTTCTGTGTTAAAATATCAATTCATCCAACCTATACTTAGTAAATATTTATCGTAAAAACATAATAATAACAAGACTCACCGTTTACAATCAATAACGCCGCAAAAATCGAAAGTTTTCATAAGAATCTGCCGAAAAACAAACACACCGCACGTACACTTTACTTGTTGGAGCGAGCCGGACTAAGCTCTGTGCGTAGATTTAAAATTGCCGCCTGTTACTGTGTGCGTTGCGACTCGCGAACCACTTGATTTGGTTCGATTTTATAGGTAATTTCCATTTTGCCCGCTGGTTCCATCTTGCCCTCCCTTCCCCTATATATATTCAATACCTATATATATCTTATAGTATTACCCTCTTTAAATCCCTTCAACTTACTTTAAGTGCGATTTCTCCGGTGTCCACGTCATCAATATAAACGTGGCCGTCGATCGGGGCCAAGCGGAACAGCGCAGATATCAAGGACGACTTCCCTGCTCCAGTTCGGCCGACTACCCCCACCTTTTGAAATGAAAAAGAAAAATATTGTAAATGATGCACTTCACAAGAAATAGCATTCACACAAGCCAAATCAAAAATTCCTCTAGATTCTTAATCATTTTATTTCATTGTAGTTACCGGCCTACAGTTTTATTCTTAGCATGTTGAATGTATGGAGAAATATTATGAAATACCAAATCATTTATTTCGAAGCCTTCTTTACTGGCGCTATGAAACGGTGTGCCTAGTGCAGATGACGTATGCTTTTTTTTTTAAATTAAAAATAATAATAATAGTAATAAATTTAAAAAAAAACTGTATTGCTGGACTGGACTCGGCTAGGATAGTCCGTCGGTTTCTCAAACTGTCGCCCTGACCTCCTGCCGTTTGGTTTTTTTTATCTTTTTAAGTATATTATATCTCTTCTTGCTTTTATATGTATTTATTTTGCACACTGAAAGTTAGAATATAAATAAAAATGTTAATGTTAGTATATTACATTTCTTTTGTCTTTTATATGTACTCGGATTTATTGGGACACGTATTAGTTTGAGCGTTAAAGTATAATGGTAATATATTATTAACATAATTTGCTTCTTTCAAGCCTATATTAGATATTCAGGGTAATTATTTTCAAAACGACACGACTCACGAAAAATGTTCCGAACTAATTTAAATGCAGTTTACAATATAGTTAAGCAAATTTAAAACTAACTTTAGACAATTTTTGAAAATGTATATATTATAATATTTATTTACATAATTTAAGTAAAATTTGTTCGGCTCAACTCGTGCACCGACAAAGATTCTTGATATAGACATAGTATAATTTCACACAAGAGTAACGGACCCGGGGAATTAAAAGATAAATAGGTTTTATACCTACCTATGCAGGTTTCACAGCAATTAAGATGCTTTTTATCCCGGTTCCCGGATTTTTTAAAACCGCAAACAATTTGCATAAGATAGCGGGCAGCTTGTAAAAAAAATATTGAAACTGCATATAGGTAATGCGCCTATTTTCCTATATTGGTTATCTATTAGTCAGCTTGACTGTACAACGATAAAACATAATATGTATTATTGAGTGCTTGTCTACAAATGTCAGATAAATCTAATCTAAAGACTAAGGTGCTAACGCAAACGGCAAAAAGAAAGAAATAGGATCGCGTGACTTCAAGAGACTTATTTTTAATAGTACATTCTTCTTTACCTAGTCTAGGTACACGTGTGTTAGGTTTTTTATTTCATTGTTTATTTTGTCATTATATAATACTCGCATTTCTTTTTTAGTGTAAAGTACGTCATACGCTTACTTTATTTATTTAACTAATAGCTTATGTAATCAATAAACACTTAGTATCAAGTTTTGTGGTAAGGTTTTTGAATGTTGCTGTTTTAAGTTCGTAGAACTCATTGCTACTTCCAGTAGTTGGCGGACTATAATCTATATATATAAAAGCGAAAGGTCACTTACATACTTACATACTGACTTACTGACGTACTGATTAAACACGAGATCTCAAAAACTATTGTACGTATAAAGCTATAATTTAGCAAGTAGGTAGTTGATAGTTAAGAGATGTCAGCTAAGAAAGGATATTTGGAAACTCCACCCCTAAGAGGGTAAAAGGGGGGTTGGAAGTTTGTATGAAATTTCTTTGTTTTTAGAGTTAGAGACACAAAAATTTGCATTAAGATTAATAATAATAAATAAAAAACATGTACATAATTTTTTTTTAAATATTACCTGTTAAGGATGGTAAAAAAGGGGATGACAGATTTTGTTTATTTTTTTATTATGAAGTCTACAAGTTTGAAATTTTGAAAATAGGTTTCTTTTAGGGCGTAAATATAAGGTTTTATTTCATCCAAATCTACCTAATCTACCTAAGAGGGTAAAATAGGGGTTTGAAGTTTGTATGAAAGTCCTATGTTTTTTAATTTAGAGATACGAAAATCGGCAATTTGACATTTGCCTGTAGCTTACTTTCTCAAGCAGGGTACCGCACGGGTAACCTCAATCTCAAATAAAATCAGCAATTCTACGCAGACGAAGTCACGGGCAACAGCTAGTTATCCATATTTTTGGTTCTTTTAAATACATTTTGGTTTTAAAAACTGGGCCTGCAAGTTTAGCTATGAATTAGAAGCTCTTTTGAGTTCGGAGAACCTGCATGCTGCACATGAGTAGATATTGCTAGATTAACAAAATCACCATACAAAATAATTACCCGCCATTTCACTATCGCAAACTATATTACAAGTAAGATACGATAGGTAATTTTTTGATAAAATTCATAGCATTGGCAACCAGACAATGTTTGTAGTTATATATATACTCGTACCTTTATCTACTTGCATATCTTAAATTCGATTTATCTATAATCTTCAAGTTTATATTGGCATACTTCCTAATTCGATACGGGACTAATCCAATAAGGTAATATAACCAAGGTGATTAAAAGAATCATTGCTATTTTTAATTTTTTAAAGCGATATCCAAAAAGTTTTGAACAGGTACAATTTTGTATCTATCTGTGGCGTGCGCTGGGTTGTTTCAATATTCGTATGTTACAATGTAGGTACCTACTGAGGTGCGTGTGTTTTGTTTTTTTTTATTATTATTTATTTATTTTCCTGGTAATACCTACACTAACACATTTACGAAACTGTAAGTAATGCGCCGTGGCTAGTTACCACCCTACCGACTAAGGCGTGTCGCCAAGCGATTTAGCGTTCCGGCACCATGTCGCGTAGAAACCAATTACGAGCGTGGGCTTAGCACACTCCTAACAGGTTAGCCCGCTACCAATCTAGACAGCATCATCACTTACCACCAGATGAGATAGCCGTCAGGGGCTAACTTGTAGTGTATATAAAAAAAAACCCTATTTTGATACCCGTATTAAAAACAACGCTCGAGTTAAAATGACACTGCGTGAAATATAAATATTATGACTATTACAGACATGAATAAATTATTCATGTTCAAATTAATTCATGTTAATCATTTCATTGTCTGGGTAAAAAATATATCAAAATAATGACTGATCGTGTTGATTTCGATAATATAACGTGTTTTCTTGTGCACACTTACTTTCCATCCACTCTCGATAACTATATTTAGATTCTTAAGTACAGGCTCGGCTTCCTTGTCGTATCTAAGGTAAAGGTCCTTGAACACGAGTCTAGCGCGTTGCGGCCAGTTCTTCGGCGGAGAGGGGCCGTCCGTCTGTTCCTGTGGGAGGTTGGTGAATTGAACAACCCGCTCCACGCTGGTCATCTGCGATATCACTTCAGTGGTCTGCTTTATGCCGTACTGAACCATATTCACCAGAATTAGTCCCTGGCTGATGGCTAGGCCGACGTTCCCTGATTTCGTTGTTCCTAAAATTTTATTAGGTACTTAAATATTTATTGGTAAGTATCACGTGCCTATAAAATAACGTGGTTTGATACGTATTCCCTACCTGAAATTAAGTATTAGCGGTCAGTATTTGTGTATAGCAGTTCAAATTTAGATCACTGACGTGGAAGGCAAAATATTAGCTGCATACTTAGCAATCTGGCTCGAAGGGCCATGAAAATGCACTAACATTAGGAAGTTACAAAGAAATACACTTGATGAACGATAATGGGTAGCTAACTATGATATAACTGAATTATCAAATATATTGTATTTCATTCATATTATATATAAAGATAAGATAAATGACATTTTAGTACTAACAAAAAGTTATAATTAAAAAAAACGTTAATTGAACAATGTTACTATTAATACAATTTCCTTGGGTACATTGCTCTAGACAAGGTCGGTAAAACTCGTGTCTTAATCTAAATATAGTTTGAGACAAAATTATAGTACAAACTTGCTGACGGTATAAAAAAAACAACTTACCATCATCCATTAATAGGAAAGTGTATGCTACTACCACCACATATAACGCCGAGATGAGACTTAGCCATATCGAAAAAGCAGTGTTGGTAATCAGGGTTAAGTACCTTTAACAAACAAAAAAAACCTTTTTTTAAATCAACATCATCATGATCAACCCATTCTCGGCTCACTAAAGAGCAGAGATCTCCTGTCAATATGAGAAGGGTTTGGCCAAAGTCCACCACGCTGGCATGTGCGGATTGGCAAACTTCACACGCCTTTGAGAACATTATGGAGAACTCTCAGGCGTGCAGGATTCCTTACGATGTTTTCGTTCACCGTTGAAGCAGTGATATTTTAATTGCTTAAAAACGTACATAACTCCGAAAAGTTATAGGGGTTCGAACCCCCGACCGATTATGAGGCGGACGTCCTAACCGCTAGACTATCACGGCTTCACCTTGTTTTACGATTCACTATAAATCGGTAACACTTTCTTATTCTTGTGATAAATAAATAACAAATGATTGATGATGAAACATAAATCGATATAAAACTTTGTCGACCAAAAAAATTCCCACGTTCGTAATGTGACTAGCATTCGTCGTTAGTATTTTTTATTATAATTAATTGGATGGAAATCATGTATCGATATCAAGTAAAAAGAGCGGGGGCGGAAGGTAACACCGCGCATTTTTTTTTTTAATTATATGCGAATGAGTGACATTTGCGTACTTGTGATCAACTTTTTTATAATTTTTTTTTATACACTACAAGTTAGCCCTTGACGGCGATCTCAACTGATGGTAAATGATGATGCAGTCTATGATAGTGGGCTCATCTGTTAGGAGTTTGGCAAAACCCATACTGCTAATTGGTTTCTACGCAACATCGTGTCGGAACGCTAAATTGCTTGGTAACACGTCTTTGTCGATAGGGTGGTAACTAGCAGGGGCCGAAACCGTGTGGGAATCGAACCCAGGATCTCCAACTTTATAATGTGATAGCGCACGCGCCGTGCCACTGAGGTTGTCAAAATTCACTTATGTAATGATTGTTGCTTGAGTAAAAGTTTGTTAAGTTCATTAACTAAATAATCCTCTACTATTGTCTAAGTATTACTCAGTATGCACCTGTAAATCAAACTTATTTATAAGTAACTATCTAGGTCATCATTCATAAGCATTATAATGGCGCTTTACTGGGTACACGCCCCCTTACGTATAGGATCGTAAAATTTATAACGTAGTTCGAGCTCATTCAATGCAAGTGGATCTCAAGGCTCTAAGTACGTCAAAGCGAGAGCCTAACGTCCTGTCAGAGAAACGGGGTCGGTAAACGCCAATTATGTAGTCGAGGCCGGTAAATTAAGTATTGAGTTTTACTGACAATTTCTTGACAGTAAAACTCAATTATTAATTTTTGGCCCAACCTGGAAATCTGGGTCTTTGAGATACGTTGTCGTAGATAACTACTGAACCATAGTTCGTCCGTCAGCGCGCTTTTAACGTGGCACATTCAATACCAATTTTTTGTAAAATTATCGTTTGGAAGCAAATAGGTACCATTGATAGAATTATTTTATTTGACCTTAGTTACGAGTGTAATCTGTAACCTATCTGTATCAAGTATTTTAAGAAACCACTGGTATCAAATTTCGGCAGCTAAGCTATCTGTTGGAAATGCATATATCATTTTGAAATAGATCTAATACTACATTCAAGGATTTTATTTTCAAAAATCGATAAAATTACAAAAGTATTTTACAAGCACATCAAACCAGCAACATATTTATATTACAAATATATAAGCTAAGTAAAAATACACTTTTTCCTTGGTTGGATTAAAAGATTGATTGAGTAGGTACGTATATAACCATAAAAAAGGAACATCTATTAAAAAGCAATGTTCTAGATAAAAAAATCCATATTCAATCTCTGGATATAGGATAGGTATTTTTTATTACAATATAAGCCGTCATATCCAATCAAACCAACCAGGCCTACCTGTAACCGGTCTACGTAACCAGACCTAATCTAGACGCAGACCATGTACTTTTACCTATTCTGGAAATCACTTCAAACTTCCTACCATATAAATATAAAAAAAGAACAAACCCACTGATGAAACGATTATTTAAATGTATGTTTCAATTTTATATCACATAACTTTCAAGGCCTTCAATTCAATAAAGTATTTGAATAACAATGTGGGCGTGGTTTAACTCGAGTGAAGAATAAAAAATTCTAAGAGGCGCGTTTGGCAACATTATCACTTCTTAATTTAGCGTTGTAAATCAAAACCTCCTGAAGATGTCCCATTACCGCAGCGAAAACTTGAGCTTACCTATTTTGGAACATCATTATGGTGTTGTCGATGCGAGATATATTTTATATACTATTACCATTGATTTTCCACTAGCCGTAGATCGATCGCACCTCTAACTTTTCGAAGTTATGTCCGTTTTTAAACAATTAAAATATCACTTGCTTCAACGGTGAAGGAAAACATCGTGAGGAAACCTGCACGCCTGAGAGTTCTCCATAATGTTCTCAAAGGCGTGTCAAGTCTGCCAATCCGCACATGGCCAGCGTGGTGGACTATGGCCAAACCCTTCTCATATTGAGAGGAGACCCGTGCTCTGTAGTGAGCCGGTAATGGGTTGATCATGATGATGATGTAGATCGATCATTAACGCTCAAAAAATGGGACGGAAAAATAGTGCACAAATAGCGACGCGTGCACTCCTTTCCCCCAGTGTGTGACAAGGCTAGACGAAAGTTACCGATTATAACACTCGAGCCTTATAATCCGAATGAATTACAAAGCACTACGCGCCGCTATAGATAATATAACGGCCAGATGTCTAGTGTATTAGACGGGTTGTAATACATCGATATATCGATATCTGATGATGTTTTTGTATGACGCGCTCTATCTACGGCTAGTGGTAAATAAATGACTATTACATATAAATTAAAACCTTCATACAGATGGGACTGGATTTTGGATGCCGTGTATTTATTTTTAGCGCCAAACTACCACTTTTCCACAATTTTACTCACGTTAACGTTGGCATCTCAGCTTGATGTTCAATAATCTCAAGCTTCAATAACTTTATTGGCAAGAATTCCTTTTTATTTTTAACAATAATTGGGTTAAATTCCTCATAAATCAAATGCGAAAAATCTTTTTAAAAATCGTCTGATAGTTATTTTTTATACACTACAAGTTAGCCCTTGACGGCTATTTTACCTCGTGGTAAGTGATAATGCAGTCTAGGATGGTAGCGGGCTAACCTGTTAGGGGTGTGAAAAAAAAAACACATTCCTAATTGGCTTCTACGCGACATCGTGCCGGAATGCTAAATCGTTTGGCGGGCACGTCTTTGTCGGTAGGGTGGGTTACTAGCCACGGCCTCCCACCAGACAGTTTCAGAAATTACCACGTTGGAACAATAAACAAAAAAATCTATATAGCCTCCGTTCTCCATCTTCGCTTACAGTCTAGGTTCCTCGTGTCCATATTAAGCGTTGTAACAGAATACATAAAAGTACGCATTATATCATAGGTTCCATAAACTATCGCTTTCTTATAAACAACCTCATATCTTGAACGGCTAGAGTGAACGAGGCCCGACATTTTATGTCACCCGTCGCAAAACTCTTGTAGATATTAGATAGGTACAATTACCTATCAGTCAATCACCGTTATCAGCGTGTCAGGGCAGTTGGTTCAATGATTGAGTCTCTCGAATAATATAATTTATCGCCAGTACATTCTTCCTTGTGCGGCGAGGTTTGCACTTCATATCAATATTGCTTTATCGGCGACTCGACGTTAGAGCCCGTGAGCTAGAACACCCGTTGTCCGACATAAATTTAGCGACTACGCCATTTATTATATTATAAAGGTCGAATTATGAAGGTCGTGTATGTACGAAGTACCTCTACAGTTGATGTATCCAATTTGGACGCTTGCTCTTTTATTATTTATCGATCAACTCTGAGACTGAACCATATTTTATTTTATTACACCATCCCGAAGTGGCAGAGGCTGTAGTTTACTTGAGAAATAAAGGTATATGTTAAAAAAGCCGCTATAACGAGATACTTTTTCTGTGTGCACTAACTATACTAAATTTTAGAATAAACTGGTCTTTAGTAAATCTACACAAAAAATCCACAGAAGCATATACCTATTTCATAGGAATAAAACAAAATAAAGAACTTTATGTCGAAAAAAACCAAATATAAATACCCCTTAACCATCCTCAGGATCAAATGTATGAAAAAAAAAGAAATCTATTGGTAAGTTCGTGGAGACCATGTGCTATCACGAAATTGTCATCCATTACTAATTATAAGTTTGGTGTGTTTGTTGTTGTATGCGTTTTTAAGCAATTAAAATATCATTTGCTTCAACGGTGAAGGCAACGGTTTGCGAAAACATCGTGATGAAACCTGCATGCCTGAGAGTTCTCCATAATGTTCTCAAAGGTGAAGTCTGCCAATCCGCACATGGCCAGCGTGTTGGACTATGATCAAACCCTTTTCATATTGAGAGGAGACCCGTGCTCTGTAGTTAGCCGAGAATGTGTTGATCATGATGATGATGATCATAATTTCCACAAGTAGGAAATTGGCAATATTGCTTGTTATAGTTTTGTTATTTTTCCAGAATGAAAATTAAGACATCCAGATACATTCACAACGAAAATAATGAAGGACTCAACAAGAAAATGTTGGTATGCTTGGCTGAACTTGGCAGCGGCACTGCATGCTCCAAGAATAGTCATTGATCCGATGCAATATGAAACATCCTAAATGCGAACGACGCGACCCAGAAGCGGCATCTGTATTCGCTAAAAGAACAGTCAGGTTCTTAAATAAGATAAATACCCAGTTGAGTACTTATATTAATATGAATACCTACATTTTTTGCCAATAATATCATGTAATATGGTAGTAAAAAATGAATTGGCATAGGCACTTATATGATCAACCGATCATGATGATTAATTATTCTACAAACTTAACGATTACAGATAGTCAATTTGGCTAAAGCCTCTGGAGATCTTACCAGGCTGCGGTGTGGACATCCTGCTTGTCGTCGAATTGGGTGCGCAGCATGTCTTGCGCTCCGCACGCACGCACTGTCGTCAGCCCAGCCATACTCGCAGACACGTGCGAGAATACTGGACTACGTGATACCCCCTCCACTCTGATGGATGAATACAATACATTACCTTTTTTTGAAAGATCAGTTGCAAACTTATAGCTAATCCTATATATACTATAAACGTATGTTACGGCTGAACGGATTTGGATGAAATTTTGTATTCATGTAGCCTTTGACATGAAAAAGAACATAGGCTACCTTTTATGCCGATTTCTCACGTAGTTCCTGAGGGAAAATTAAAAATTGTTTAACTACGCCGCGGGTAGACAGCTTTGAAATTTGGTATGCCTGTCACTTATGCTATGGGAAAGGACATGTATTTTCTATACCGATCACTCCAATAGTTCCCGTGGGAAGATTAAAAATACCCAATTCTGAAGTCCACGCAAACGAAGCCGCGGGCAGAAGCTAGTAAATAATATTTTTTGTTTATTAAACTATTTTTTTTTTTTTTTTAATTTATTTGGTTCGCCAACAGCCAAAACATTTTTACAAGTTTCAGTACCTTGCACTGAGGTACAGCACAAAAATTTTTAGCCACTTACAGGCAAACACCGCATGCAATTAATGGTAATGTAAATTAACTTATCCTAGTTATACTATGGTATCTAACAATAAAACAATAACAGAGGATTAAATAAAACCAAACTAAACGCACTTAAACTACTAACTATAACTATCATGCACTTAAAGCTAAATCAATTGCCCTCCGGAATTTTGCCAGCGATCCACTTTTTAAATGAACAACATAACAATAAGTAATATTAAATTGTAAAATGTATGTTATAATTGCAGTCATAATATTGATTATAGATTATTATTAAATAAGATGTTGTATAAATTATGTCATTAAAAAAGTTGGTAGGTAACTAATAATAAGTAATTACGAAACGCAATTTATGATAAGGATAGATGGGTACTTAAAATAACTGACTTGGATTTACATATCGCACATTTTTTTTTCGGTGCAAATTCTTGCAATGTCACATAGCAAGACTTGTGGTTTTTAATATAAAGCTTTTACTAGTATCTCATCCATCTTAGTCTCAAGATTATTTATGCTTTTTACAACTTGAATATCCGACTAGAAATTTAGTTATGGAGTTCATAAAATAATACGTCATTCGTCTGTAACGGTGCTATCGAGTTGTTTGACTTTTTACTTTCATTATAAGCAGCCGATAACACTAACTGAGTTCAGAAAACAAATTTCATATGCGTATTTGCCACAAGTAGGAAATGTGGGAAAATTGCTAGCAATAATATGTCATTTTCCAGACTGAAAATTATGCCATTCAACGAAAATAATAGGGGACTGAACAAGAAAATGTTTGTATGTTTGGCTGAACTTGGCCGCGCCACTGCCATGCCCCAAGAATAGTAATTGATTCGATGCAATATGAAACACCCTATTGTGAATGCGAACGACGCGGCGCAGAAGCGGCATCTGTATTCTCTAAAAGAACAATCAGGTTCTTAGATAAGATAAATACCCAATTGAGTACTTATATGAATACCTAAATTTGTTGCTAATAATATCATGTAATATGATAGTAAAAAATGTATTGGCATAGGCGGTTAGACCTCGTTATTCACTCATAGTACTTTGCATCCCACTATCATAGCATGATTAATGCATTCGTTCGAATACTCGTATCTATAGGCACATTGTAATTTATTTATTCTTAGAAAATAGAAAAACAAAATACTTATGTAACCAAGGCATCTAAATTGTACCTTACCTACTCAAAATTTTCCTGTTTAAACCACACTTTATGATCTACATTTAAACTGTTTTATTCTATTTATTCTTACGTATTAAAAATATTGGCTTACCTTTTTATTGCCTGGGCCGTATTCAAATAGACTATAGTCCACAAATACATGAATATTCCACAGAAAAGGGTCGTCAAAAGCATATACGGGTTTACTATGGCTACCATGATTAATATACCAAACATAACCATAAACATCTGTGGACAAAAACATTAAATATTGTATTGGTTCAGGAAAACTTACAACTAATAACAGATAGGAAAAACAAATCAAGTAGAAAGCTCATAATATAGCCAATAAGTTCGTAACTAAAGCAGTGATTAATTAAATCAACCATTCTCAATTACTTTGCAAGTTCTGATAAGCCAACAGTTTCCGACCGCTGATGAAAGGCTCCTTCAAAGCTTCTGTACCAGATGTACATATTGGTGCTATGCAGTAAATAATTGACAGCGACTCTTTTTTTATTAAACACAACACAAAATGATTCAAAATATACAGATTAATAATCCTCAATATTTCAATTTTCTATTATTCATTATAGTTAAAAAGAAAAAAAGGTTTTAAATGATCAAATAATACTGTATTTTGTATTTTTAGATTCCATATCGGCGGACGAACTTTAAGTAGATCTAATGATCAGAATTTTATTCTTGAAGATCACCGTTAAAGTTTGCATGTTTTATCGATATTATATATAGACGACGCGCGCATACGCGCACTTATCACTCTGAACGATGTCGCAGAGAGGCTGGACCTATTCAGTTGCAATCTGAGTGAACTCACAAGAGTGACATCATGGATGATATGTTACCGGAATATTTAAATATATGGCAATTTTTATATACATTATATACTTTTATATTAGGCTACTCTAGCAAATTAGGTTTTCATCCTGTTTAGCTAGAATAAGAGGAGATAAATAAATAAATATTTATTGTAACTTTATCCCTTTGGTTTCATGCCCTCTTAATGATAACACTTCAGTACGATTTTATATATTGAATTTGGGTATCCCCACTCATTATTTAAGTTAACGAAGATAAGACATTTCCTTACCTGGATACTGTCGAGGTACATTTTTGGCAAGATCTCGTCCACAATCCCCATGTCCTTGGAAAACCGGTTCAGGATACGTCCAGAAGGGTTAGTGTCGAAAAATCGCATTGTTGCTGACAAAATGTTACTGAACATTTTATTGTGCAGTTTGATCGAGCTGCACATACATACCCACAGGAATAGCAACGATCTAAAACATGTTTTATGAATGATAAATTGCATACCATTATTATTGACATTCATTACAAAAGGCTCATTGTTACCTAACCAACTCATACAATAGTATATTCTGTCTAGCTAGACTGAATTGCCCCGTTCGTCGAACAGTCGGATTACCGCAGGCATGCGAGTGAGGTAAGCTATTGAAATGCTAAGATGTTAGCTACCAGGTTTTTTGGACCTTTCTAGGGCAATATTGCTTTATAATCAGTATACAATTCTAAACCAGACGTTTGTAAGAAGAGTAGCCTGTGGTGTAAAATAATAACTGTGCCGTGGTGCGCTCCCTTTTCTACGAGGTTTTTTGGACCTTTTTTTTTCATCATCATGATCAACCCATTTCCGGCTCACTACAGAGCACGGGTCTCCTCTCAATATGAGAAGGGTTTGGCCATAGTCCACCACGCTGGCCATGTGCAGATTGGCAGACTTCACACGCCTTTGAGAACATTATGGAGAACTTTCAGGCGTGCAGGTGTCCTCACGATGTTTTGCTTCACCGTTGAAGCAAATTATATTTTGATTCTTTAAAAACGCACATAACTCCGAAAAGTTAGAGGTGCGTGCCCGGATTCGAACCGCCAACCTCTGATTAGGAGGCTGACGCTCTAACCACTAGGCTATCACCGCTTCATCTTTTTACCAATATTGTTTTATCATAAATAATATACAATTCTACACCACACGTTTGAAAGATGAGTGGCCTGTGGTGTTAAATAATAATTGTACCAACTGTAAGGCATTGTTACCTGCCGGTAGTTAGTATGATGCATCCCAGTATCGCTGCTGCCCAAACATAAATATAATAGTTGTGATCAAACGGTACTGCATATACTTCTCCATTGTTTGAATCAACAGTGGAACTATTAAAAGTAGTCATGTTTGGAATTATTCGGTCTTCTTTCAAAGTGTCATTGGCGTGTGTAGCTTCTACGGTATTCATCCTGAAATCATTGGCTATATCTAATACGTATACATTTTACCTAATTAAAAATGAATTAATTAGGTATAATACGTTTTTATTATACCTAATTAATTCACGGAACCTGGGTCTTATAGACATAAATTTACAGTTATATGAATTTTGAAATTGAAGTCACATTTGTGTGACATATTTTAATACCAGGGGAGGACGGGCCTCCTTTGGTATTAAAATAAATAATAGGTATAATGTATACAAATCTACTACAGTTTAAAATTTAGAATGCAATCTCTTTATATTTAAAAACGGCACTCACACAATTATTTAAAATATGATTGCATTTTTTTTGTAGATTAAATTTAATATAAAATAAAGTAAACATTCAAACAAACAAAACCCAGATCTATCAAAGGATTCTTTAGGACGAATGTCACATTATGTGCACTCCTCAAGCTCTAACGAGCCGTGCAGCCTTAGCAGTAAATGCATATAAATTTTAGATATAATTACCAATATGTAAGCCACAGGTCCCCAGCAGATGTGATGACTTGTGCGAGGATGATGGATACGAATGTGAACGCCAATAGAGCCCAGTTGCCTCCCGCGTGGAAATACTTCCTGTATACCGATCCTGATACTCGTCCTAATAAAGTCAACAAAAATAATCAAATTCACAAAACATACCTTTACAACAGCAAAATTAAATAAATAATAATAACCAAAAAACATTGACCCCATATAAGATATTAAGCCTTCCGGCACGATGTCGCGGAGAAACCGATTAGGAGTGTACCAATCAGGGTAATTAGATTAACCAGATTGGTATCACCAGATTTTTAGTGATCATCATCACTGACCATCTGGTGAGATTGCAGTCAAGGGCTAGCTAGAAGTCGAAAAAAAGGATTTTTTTTTTTTAAGATTACATTATTCTAGACATTGGTTGTACGAGGTTTTTACGACCCACTGGTAGATATGTAGAGTAATAAAATTGTTTCAATTCATTAATATTCGCAATAACTATAATATGTTGTGCTACAATATTGTATATGTACAATGTTCCCACTACTGTGATAACAAAATACCTACTTCGATACAATTTATGGACAGTCTGTGTTCGGAGGGGCGTTACCTATTGGTTAATTTGGTACGCTGTACAGTATAATCTATTTAGAATAATATATTTAGAAGCTGGGATAGCCTAGTGGTCAGGACGTCCGCCTCCTACTTAGAGGTAACTTTTCAGAGTTATGTGCGTTTTTAAGCAATTAAAATATCACTTGCTTCAACGGTGAAGGAAAATATCGTGAGGAAACCTGCATGCCTGAGAGTTCTCCATAATTTTTTCAAAGGCGTGTGAAGTCTGCCAATCGGCACAATATGGCCAACGTGCGGGACTATGGCCAAAGCCCTTCTCATATTGAGAGGAGACCCGTGCTCTGTAATGAGCGATGATGCCGGCAATGGGTTGATCATAATGATGACAGTATAATCATTTCTAGGATTCCGTACCCCAAAGGGAACCAATGGACCATGGTCACAATTATTCACACTCCGCTTTCCATAAGTCCTCGGTCTTGTCTATCTTCCTCTTAGGACTACATGTCATAAATCGTAATAGGTAGGTAGGGAGCAAAAATCTTCACATAATACGTATTTCTATTGCCGTATAATAAGATATTATTAAAATAAAAGCCCTATTTACTTATGTGTTTCTTGCTAGATCTTGATAATTTTCCCTATCGCGATTTTTCATTTCGGGTGATCTGGACGAGATCGCTTAAAGCGACAAGATCGCCTTCGCACATATTTATTTGTATCGTAATTTTATCTTTTGTAATGTTTCGTAACTTTGTGCAATAAAGAATTTATCTCATCTATCTATATATAGGTTACATATTAAACCGTGGTAAGATAATCAATGTGTAAAGGTCCCAACTTGTACCTACTTTTTTTAAGAGTTACTATGTTATATTCATATGTTCTAACGCAGATATAATTTCTTTTATATCAGATTTATTCATTTAAATAATGAGTTTAGCTTTATATTATCATATAATGTACATAGAAACATCTTATGATCTGCTATTTGTTGGATGGAAGCGGCCCCGCTGCTTGGGCCGCTATCGAGACCTATTGGAAAGCAATTATCGAATGATTCATAAACTATCATGCAAATCGGTTTAGGAAACAAATCACTAAACGAAGACCCTCAAGCCTTATTTTTAAGTTGGTTAAGGCAAGTGAAGATTTTAATGCAACGATTTATAAAGAGCGCTTGTTTATTGTATTGCAAATCCAAACATAAAGACACAGAGGACCTTAATGCTTACTTACTACTATCAGTATTATATTAATATTGTTGACTCTCTTTTTTTGTTTTATTTGCTACAACTTAGCCCTTGACTGCAATCTCACCTGATGGTAAGTGATGACGCAGTCTAGGATGGTAGCGGGCTAACCTCCTAATTGGTTTCTACTTTCTACGCGACATGGTGCCGAAACGCTAAATCGCTTGGCGACACGTCTTTCCTCCCTCGCTCGTCACTCCCACTAGACCAGATTCGAGCTGGGAATCGAACCCAAGACCTCCAATTTTATAATCCAACAGCGCACGCGCTGTGCCACGGAGGTCGTCAATACTCTCTTGTTGTATTATAATTATCTCGCTGATGTCATATAAAACAGTATTATTTTGTGCAGTTTAATATAAAAATTCTTTGTTTCTGGATTACCCATTTCCGCGCTAATGTATATTGTTGAAGTATTTAACTCACATGTAAATCGTCATTAAATTACTTAGGTACAATTTACATTAAACTTGTATTTTAATGACGATCATTTTATTTACTGTCTAGCAGCCACATAAATTGCTTTGAATGCACGTTTCATCGAAAACGTATTAAAGAAATAAACGCAATAAAATAAATATCTTGATTTTATGCGAAATACCTAGGATGAACGCAAATGAGCGCATAATAAAACTGAGACAGATTTTCACAATCCGTGATTTTATAAAATCTATCAATAGTTTGAAGCTTTGATGGCCTTTTTTTTTTTTTTTTTTAACGTGGGTAATCCTCATGGATACCCCGCGTCCGAGGAGACGCGGCGGTTATGTCAGACTCTTACTGACTAAACCCCCACGGTGCATATCCTTTCCCGCTGCCTGGTGGCCGGGTCACGGGTTTCGCTCGCGCACACAACCGCAACCAGGCCGAAGCTTTGATGGCCTAGTGGTTAGGACGTCAGCCTCCTAATCAGAGGTCGGGGGTTCGAACCACCACGCACCTATAACTTTTCGGAGTTATGTGCGTTTTAAAGCAACTAAAAAATCACTTGCTTCAACGGTGAAGGAAAACATCGTGAGGAAACCAGCACGCCTGAGAGTTCTCCATAATGTTCTAAAAGGCGTGTAAAGTCTGCCAATCCGCATATGGCCAGCGTGGTGGACTACGGCCAAAACCTTCTCATATTGAGAGGAGACCCGGGCTCTGTAGCGAGCCGAGAATGGATTGATCGTGATGTGATCAATAGTGTAGTTAGAAGATATGGTAACAGTATTATCACAGCGCATTGTTAAACTAAAGGCAGAACAGGCAATACTGAAGTTTCAAGAAAGCGTTTTTTTTATGTTTAACTAAATGCATTTGTTTGAAAGTTCGTTATTTTAATTGTGTTGATCTGCCGCGAGCGTACGTAGGTACACTCAACGCGCAATTTAATATTATTGCAACCAGCATCAACGATGTTTGTGCTTTGATATCCTTCAAAGTAGGTTACGTACACAAATGCACACACTCACAGATGCACTATAATAAACTTAAATGTGCGGTGCGGCACTTATCACTTATATTTTTCGTATCATAATTACTTCCACGATTGACAATATTTTGTGTTAACAGCTGTTGTTTGATGTTTTGGAAATAAACGGAGATACACTTTTGGTTTTTGTTGCTTGAAGTTATTACCAAGACCCACATAAGCTTATGGTGCGATCCACATGGGTGAACTAAAGAAGAATTTCGTAAAAAAAGCTTGAGCTTAATATATAATAGTAAACTACCCGTAGCTTATACAATATTATTTCATTGGGTAGGTACCTATTTCCTGAATGGAAATAATACTAATACTAAGAGGAAATATTTGTTTGTTTGTTTGTTTATTTGCTATCGATAAACACTGGAACGATTTTAAAAATTATTTCCGCATTAGAAAGCTACTTTATCTTAAAATATAGACGTTCTACATAAATACTACAACAATACTGGTTTTAAATAGGTCTAAAAAAAGTTCCCGGACGATAACACGAAAAAAAGGTTGTAATTAATAAATAATAAGTAAGCAATTACCTACACATATATTCACATATTCGCATATGCACATATTCGCTATTACTAAATAATGAGCATACACATTTTGTATTTGCAAGCGAATAAAATTGATTTAAGAAAGACAATAATTAATATTATATTTCGTCGTACCAGCAGTGGCATGACCGAAATTTGTATTTAGGTATGAATGATTGATTATGAAGTGAAAGTTGGGTAAAACATATCCTAAACATATTCATTGACTCGATTTTATTATTATACCTATCATTAGTTAAGTTAGCGGTTTTATCATCAGATAAAGAAGTGCAACTTCAGTGCCATTAATAAAACATGTTTTTGGCATATAGGCTACTAGAAAGCCTGGCTGTCGAGAATGCTACATTTAAAACTTGGGCCTCACCAGTCTCCATAAGTTCAGCGGTTTCTTTTGGATCATCGTCTTCATCTTGTGCTGTACCATCGGCAGTGGTGCTGACGCTTGAATGAGACTAAAATTTTTAAACAAAATGTTTAAATTCAAATAAAAAATCAATAGGTATATAACAAATCATTATGAATATAGAATTAAATATGTATACATAAAATCATTATATTCTCAATAAATAATTGAAATCAAATATAAAGTAGCATAATGGCATATTCTATTAGGTACCTGAACAGATAATGTGCGTTGCCTCATCATCTGTGCTCGCAGAACCTCCTCTGTTTGTTCGGGTTCCTCATCTTCCAGCAGTTCATCGAACAGCGGCGTCTTGGAAACCTCCTCGAAACTGCCTTGTGTTTCTATCTCTCCCTGTTTTTTTTACAAGTTATTAAACTATAATAAACGAACGATGGGTTTCGATAATAAGAAGCATGATAATCTAATTGTCGGTGGTGACATCGGAGTATAAGGTAGTTGCTTCTTGATTGAAGAAATATGACCATACAATGACTTACTTGGAACTACGAGTAGTTACAGAGCAATGAAGACAATGATGCGACAATTTAACGAGTCTACTTATATATAATATATGTGTTTTCTTTAATAAATTATAATTGCGCATTTAAGAATTTGATATTCGACCTGGATGACTCTTTAGTTTTATGTTGACGAGTAATCACCATCACCTTACGAATTAAAATAATACCAAATAAATTATATGTGCTTCATAGATGCCTTTTATAGGTTTTTTTTTATTCACAACAAGTTAGCCCTTGACTGCACCTCGCCTGATGACAAGTGATGATACGGTCTAAGATGGTAGCGGGCTAACCTGTTAGGGGTATGGTAAACTCATACTCCTAATTGGTTTCTACACGACATCGTGCCGGAACACTAAATCGCTTGGCGACACGTCTTTGTCGGTAGGGTGGTAACAAGCCACGGCCGAAGCCTCCCACCAGACCAGACTCGAGCTGGGAATCGAACCCAGGACCCCCAACTTTAAAATGCAACAGCGCACGCGCTGCGCCACGGAAGTCGTCTGGGTTAACATGAATAAAGCTATTTGATCAGGTATTGGACATATCGAATTCCAGATTAATGCCTATAATTCTTACAGCTATAACACAAGATACTCAGACAATGAATAAACCAAATTTCTTTATTCAAATTCCTATTCCGTCCAGTAGTTATAGCGTTAACACATGTAGATAGATAAGTAGTAAATATCTGTATTGAGCATTTTGCGATATTAAAGATTTCCGCAATAATGCACCTATTTATATTTAAGACTATTATGTCATACGTGCAGAATTCGTCTAGTCAAGTTTATATCTGCATAGATAACACACTTTGGTGTCTGAAAATTAATCGCTTTAATCCAGCCTAAGAAATACTAAGATTATAATTTAAACACACCTAACGTAAGTAATACAACCTCAAAGTTTAGATAAACGGTTTACAATGTTAGCGTAATAGAGTCTTCTTTATCAAACAAAAGTAAGTTTTAAACAAAGCTATTACCGTTATCAAGATTATGTTTCACAGAGTAAATACAACTTTTCATGGCTATACAAAGTAAATACAATATGTTTAATGTGACTTCGCTTCAGTTATTTATACTCCAAACTATTATTGTATTTAAACGTAAATCTACAGAAAAAACATTAGATACTAATAAATAGAAGTAGGCGTTACTTTGCGGAAGTCCATGATAAACAACAAACAGCAAGTATAATTTGAAGTCAACATCTCCTGAGGATGATCCGGTGTCGGGTCGAAACGTGCGTAGGGGTTCTAGTGGAAGATTTTGTGTGGTGTTATATTATACAAATCTCCCGGTTGTCGGCGGAATATAGCAAATTATACTTGCTGTTTGTTGTTTTATATTAGATACTACATATTTGTACTTATTTGCTTAGTATGTATGTAATTATTTATTATAAAGGATATAAGAAAACATTATTCGATCATCTTGTACTACATTGGCTAGGTAGTGGTTTTTTTGTCATTTTGTTTCAACAAGGACCAATTTACTGTAAGTACTTAAGTAGGTACTTATAATCAATTACTATTCAACTAATTGGGATTTAAGAGGTTTGCTTTATCCCCGCAGTTTCAATAAATCCCCATATTTAAAAAAGGCATAGCTAAACCAGTGGAATTCATAACCTCTTTAGAGCAATCAACTAAAACAAAACCAGTCTTTTTCCAACAATAGCTATGAAAAATGATTACTTTTAGAACTGCCATTAATTCAATTCAAATGAGATATTTGTGGACAACAAAATCGCACCGTATCTGTTCACTTTAAGTGTAGTCCTCATAATATAATAAATAAAAGAAACTAAACACTAAAAACATAACTATACCGAGATGACGATAAATTAAATGACTATCTACCTACCTACCTAATATTATTTATTTATTTATTTTATTTGCTAACAATTACAGTGTCAAATAATTTTATGATCTCCCACTTTCCAAACTAGTGTAAACTGTATCTTGGAAAGTGGGAACTTCCCTCTATGATACAAACATAGTTGCTAGCATGTGTTGAGTATGTGCGTGCATGTGTGTGTTGTATGTGTATGTATGTGTGTGTGTGTGTGTGCTTGTGTCTGCGTGTGTACGTGTGCTGTTTCTTGAATATTGTGTTTCACATGTTTTATGTCTTTTTATATTGTTTCTATCAGAAGATCTTCTGTTTGATTGTAATTTAGTGTATTAAGGTATTTTAGTAATTGCTCTTTCAAGTTACGGACTCTAAAATCTCTTAATCTTATTTTCTTGCTTATTGCATTTTACAATTTTGGGCCAAGGTATTTGATGAATTTATGAGCAAAGACAGTTTTTTGGTGAGGAATATTGTAGACCTTATCCTGTCTACGATTCAGTGATCTATCAGGTTGATTTTTATGTTGAGTGATGATTGCTTGTTTTATAAAAAGTTGACGCACGGAGAGAACCTTCAATTCAGAATACAATAAATGAGTAGGATAAGTGAATTTTTTGAAAGTCATTACTTTTAGTACAGAGCGCTGTGCCCTTTCAATACTTAACAATGTAGTTTTGGATGTACCGCCCCACGCTTTAATCCCATAGGTAGTTACTGATTGACATAGAGTATAGTAAACAGTCAAAAGTAGGCAAGGTGAGCAAACATTTCTAAGTAGTTTAAATATATAGATCAGTTTCCTAATTCTACAACTTAATTTTAAAATATGTTCTTTCCAATTTAGATTCTGGTCTATTAGGATACCAAGGTATTTAATACTTCCAGTCGCTTGAATGCTATAGCACAAACAATTAGCCAATACGCTTGTGCATGAATGAACTTTAATACAAATATCATTTGGTCGGGGCTGGATTTTATTGTTTATGCTAAAAGTCATATATTTAGTTTTATCTAAATTTAGAGTAAGAAGGAGGTGATCAAGCCATTTGACCACCTGACGAAGTCCTTCATTTGCGAGCTCACAAACTTCTAGTCATGACTTGGCGCTAAAAAGTAATACGGTATCATCCGCAAAAGATATAACTTTTCCTTTATTTAACTTAATATTACACAAGTCGTTTATGTAAATCAGGAACAAAGTTGGACCAATGATGCTTCCTTGGGGCACACCGTACTTAATGCTCTGTTCCTGACTTTCATAACTATCAATTCTTACCCTTTGCCGCCTATTAGAGAGATAGTCGATTATAAGTTCTAAAGGCTTACCCCTAACACCAATATACTCAAGCTTCCTAATTAGGATCGGTATGGAAACCGTGTCAAAGGCCTTAGCTAAATCTAAGAAAATTCCGATAGTCCTGTGTCCTTTATCCAGATTTCCTACAACATAGGATGTTAGTTCATGGATTGCGTCATCAGTCGATTTATTCTCTCTGAACCCATATTGATTGGGCGAAAGAAGATTATTACATTCAAGAAAACTCTTAAGTCGACTATTTACTACTTTCTCCAAAACTTTGGCGAGCACAGAAAGAAGGGAGATAGGTCTGTAGTTCGATACCTGATTCCTATCTCCAGATTTATATATTGGTATAACGATGGACTTTTTGAGAGCATCGGGAAATATACCATCAGCTATACAACGGTTACAAATGGTGCAAATTGGCAATGCAAATATTTCTATTCCCTTTTTGAGTAAGTATGATGGTATACCATCTGGACCAGTAGAATTCGTAGATTTTAGGTTTAATATTATACGTTTTATTTCAGACTCATCCGCTGGGAGAAGTGAAATAGAATTCACGGGTGCACCAATATTTTGTGGTTTTAGTAGCCGGGTCAATTCAATTTCGTCCTTATGAATTCTTTTCAGGATATTATTAGCCAAGTCATTACCTACTTTTATAAAATAGTTATTTATGAAGTCAAGTGAGGCTGTTGGAGTTGACTTGGTTTCTAGAAGTTCTGTTGTAGAATTATCTCTTTGATTTATATTACACATTTTCTTTATAACTTCCCAATTGTCTTTTAGATTTCTGTTATTTAATTCATTTTTATAATAGTTATTCTTTAAGGTTTTTAATAGATTATTGCATGTATTTCTATAACGCTTATACGTGACTTTTAGTATTTCGTTATTAGGGTTTTTACGGAGTTTTTTATGGAGATTGTCGCGATTTCTCATGCATCGACATAGCCCAGGGGTTATCCAGGGTTTGATATTAGCTTCTCGCCTTGATAATTTAAAAGTAGTCCTAAATTTATTAATAGTGTTGGTGAGAATTTCAACAAAAGTGTTTGTCATATCATTTGCATTAATGTTACTTAATCGTTTGCTCCAGTTAATACTAGATAGTTCAGCTATCACTGCTTTGTAGTCAGTTTTTGTACGGTTTATCGTAGGTTTTTTAGATTTAGCTTGTGTTATTGGTAAAGCTGTCATAACACAGTAATGATCAGTAATAGTGGAGTTGCAAACTACTGTTGATGCATTATTTTTAGTTTTAATAAAGCAATGATCTAGACAGTTATTTAGCCGTGTCGGAAAGTTATGCGCCGGTAATAGTCCATGCGATGCTAAGAGATTTACATACTCAGTAGTGTCTGTAGCAGTTAAATTATGGTCTGCAATATTGATATTTAGATCTCCCATCATTACGATAGTTTTATAGCTTCTAAGTTGATATAGCACTTTGTCTAGTGATTCTAAAAACGGTTGTAAATTTTTAAAAGAGGGCGGCCTGTATATTGAGATTATTGCAAAGTCATTACCAATAGTAGTAACTATACAATTAGCATCATTGAAGTATTCGGGTTCATTGACAACACTAGTGATATTTTTATTAATATAAATTACAAGTCCGTCATTCTGATTGATAAGGTTTTTAGTAAAATATTTGCGAGATACTCGTAAAGTTCCAAGAATCCAGAGTTACTCGTATACGAGATACGAGTAACTCTGGATTCTTGGAACTTTAAAGTAGACATGGGGTGTCGACCTTCAGCAATAATATTTATCATGTTTACGAATATAATAACAGAATCATATTATTTCTCCAATACATATCTTGAATGTAAGTACCCATTAAAGTAAATATTAGTTTGACATAATGTTAACTACGAGTATAACGATAAAAAATCTATTAAGTGGGAATTATAAGTAATAGAGCAAAAAGATTAGTACTTACATTCCGCAATATGATAACTTTGTCAGCTGTTTTGAGGTGGTGGAGCTGGTGCGTCACAAGGATCCGTGTGGAGTGTCGAAGGAGTCCCATCACACATTCCGACACTAAGTGTTTTCCAACGTGGGTGTCCACTGCAGATAGGGGATCGTCCAGTAGATAAATGTCGGCCTGTTAAGGAAAAACGAAAAAAGTTATAATTTTCCTGAGATCAAAGTTCACGTAGAAATGAGTTAAATGTTGTCATGAAAAATTGTCATGAAGATGCAAGTATCGACAGCAGTTTAAAAAGCAGTGTAATTGTTCACTTCAGATGTGCTTAAATGCTAAAGCTTTGATAGCCTATCGTTAGGACGTCCGCCTCCTAATCAGAAGTCGGGGGTTCGAACCCGGGCAAGCACCTCCTAACTTTTCGGAGTTATGTGCGTTTTTAAGCAATTCTAATATAAACGTTTCAAAACATAATAAGAAAACTTGGATGCCTGAGAGTTCCCCTAATTTTCTGTACGGCATCTGGTCTGTCAATTATCGACACATGGCCAGCGTGGTGGATTATATCCAAACACTTCTCATATTGCGAGGAAACCCATGCTCTGTAGTGAGCGATGATGATGATGACGATGTTGAGCTTAAATGTAAGGTGAAAAGAGGTTACGGTGTATTGCGGCAGCAGAAAAAAGATTAACATAATAAAAAGATACTGTCAAAATGACCGTTACTATATAATAAAGTATTAATTCACATATACATTTAACAATAATGTAAATGTGATGTTCAAATCATTATAATAATGTGTTGTTGACATGTATAATTGAATATGTGGTTGAAAATTTTATTTTCGGTCAAAGGTTGAAATTATAATGATTTTCTTTGTCGAGTATTAGTATTGGGCTGTGACTAAAACTTCGTACAACCATAACAGAATTTTTTGCAGAATATGTATTTCTATTGTCATTGTAAATAAAATAATTCTTCGCTCTTAATGTCATTGTAAATATAAATTACGATGTTATTATGTACAGAAACGATTTTTTTCGATCGTTTTCTGAATTCTTTTTATAAATCTTATTTTAAGTAAGTACCTACTTATCCATGAATTTTATTTGCATTTTTATGCATTTATCCAATCATTTAATAAGTATTACCAATTTTCATTTTTATTCGTAGGTAACCACAGAATAAGTACAGATTTGAAGACCAACCCGAGTTCGATTCTTCGCTAGGTTTTATTTTGTCGAGAATTTATCCCATTTCTCGTTCCCGTTCATATTTCCACTAATTTTGCTATGCCAATCTATAATTACAGCTCATCGAAATTCAGTATTTTACAAAACCATGAATTTTCTGTTGTCCATGTTAAAAGTAGCGCATGCCTTAATCCGGAGTATAAACTATCTTCATTTTAAATTTCAGCCAAATTGGTTTTCAGTGAAGGAGTAACAAACATACATACACACAAATATACAGTTTACAAATTTTTACCTATATAAAATACTATTTATATAATACATTAATTATTGTCCCCATACCTTATTCTTTGGGCATTGAGTAATTTTCCGAGTTTGGTTCGATACGACGCGACGCCAATTTTTATTTTGACAATAATTTATCGATCAGTAATAAATATATAATAAGTCTATGTCTTTCACTGATTCTGCGTTCGCTCGCAAATTCATTTAACATACTTAGGTATATCGCGTCAATACGCAATAAAGATATATTTTAGAATTGCAGCTGTACCTTGAACTAAATTGTGTCTTCTGCGACTGTTGTATTAAAGTTAAATTATGTAGCAATGAACAGAGTGACAATAGATAGTCATATACTTATAGACATATAGATATGTGTGAGGGACGGTCGATTAAAATCTTTCATTGCAAAGTGCACGGGTACCTTCGTCCGGTTATGAATCGAATATTCGCGGTATTCGCTTAAGAAATAAACGGTAGAGTTATCTTAAACGTTTTTAGATTATGTTTAATTGATTATACTATTCATTTCAATTAGTTGAAACTATTTAAAAAGAGTTTAAGGAAATATTATGTTGGTAGATATAATACCAAACTTTGGTTGTCTGTGATGATTTCAACCATTTGGAATTCAAGATACTTCCATAACATGTGTTTATAATGATACATACATACCCAGGTATCGAAATGGTAACCTTACTTCGGCCTTACTTGAGCCTAAGCATGTAGATAAACTTAATAGTAAGATAAGTAACATTACATTTTCTTTTGAAAATAACGTAAGAATTATTTCTATTGTGTTGGAAATGTTGTTTTTTAATCTGTGAGACTATCTAGATTCTAATAGAGATTATGTCCCTCACATATTGTACCGGTATGTTTAGATAGATACCGTTTTATCTAAACATTATCTTTGTCCGTACCCGAACGACGCCAGCGAGCCCGTCTGAATTCTATACAGGGAATTATTGACACAAAGTTTGTATTTCTATTGCAAATATAACAATAATTTTTTTTTTTTTTGTTTTTTATTTATTTATTTATTTATTATTAATATACAAGGAATATAATTAGTTATATAATAAAGAATATAAAACATAGGGTTTTTTGAATTATTGTTATATTTGCCCTACCTTACGCCTATGAGATGTTGTAATATAAGTATCCCCAAACCAGAAACGTGTATTTGTTGTATTTTTGCTCGATCTATAAGAAATCTATAAGAATAAATGGATATCATGTAACACTACAGAGTACCTCGAGCAATACCTACTTTGTACGGATTTTTGCTTTGTATCATTTTCGCTATATAGATTTGGATCACAGAGACCTTGTTTTCAAATCAACGATATCTCTTGTTCTTTAAAGATATAATATGTTATTTTTCTTATCTATGTGTTCGATGTAATCGTTTCAGTAGATTATAAGCTATCGAGAGAACTGACAAAATCTTTGATTCCCATATTATATACTAACCGCTTTATTACAAGTCTCCAATTTCGATTCGATGCGTCTATGAATGTATTTGTTTATTAAGTTTCCGCCAAGGTTTCTAAGGCGCATTGCGTGAATATAATTGTAACTAAGCTTCTTAAGAGTATATATATATATATATATATATATATATATATAGTATACGTAGACCTAATAACCTAATAACCATAATTTTATTTATGAGACTTTATAACTCAATAAATACACTCTACTTACATTTTTTGTTCTATAGCAGTTCAGATTACGTAATTGATTATAATCGGCAACAACAAACTTACATAATTTTTTTTATAATACTTAATCTATGCATCATCGTTCTGAGTTATCGACATCTTCGACTTAGACCACCTTTTCTTAACTTATTTCGTTATTTCTTAATTCACAATAATCAAACATTTTTCTTTAATTGCACAAGCATCAATTAGTTTCACTGTGTAATTTTTTATAGTGACTTTTAGAATTATTTTGTTGCAAAGTTGTTATTTAAGTCGTCAAAGTAATTAGCTGATGCCTATGAGTTATTAGTCAAATAATATAGATGCTGCTCAGGGCCGAATGTTGAGTAATAACTAATTAGTTATTTTCTAAAGATTCGCATACATGGGGCGATGTTAGCTGTCCGTTTTACCAAGGATCGAAATGAAATATCGATATTGAGCGTCAATATCGTGAATAATCGAAGACGAGTTCTCGCATCTAATTTTGCAATATTATACATTGTAATGATCAACTGTTTTGATCAAAGTGTACTTAGTTAATAATGTTACATCTACGTAATAGTCAATGAGGCCACCTAAAAATAGTGTTCTCCCTTTTCACGGGATACAGTGTGAAAACGACGGCAATACTTTTAAATCTGTCGATCGCTTTCACTTTAGATATTTGTGTACAACAGAATAGGTACTAATGGACGCCCCTCTCGATCTTATATTTAATTTTTGATTCATTCTAATTACGCGTGAAAGTTAAAATAAATATATAACATTAACTTGACGAATAACGCTTTAATTTTCTAAAATTCAGCTTTAGTTTCTATGTAGCTTCATTTCAGTTGAGGTATTGCTAAAACAACCTCAGAGTAAAATAGGGGTTGGCGAATGGTTATATACCATAGTCCTTTGAAATGAGACAGGGTAATTGGCATTTCATAAATTAAAATGACTAGCTTCTTTAAATTTACCTTGAAGGATTGTTAAATACAGAACGCATTTTATATTAATAACTACATACTAGAAATTAGGAAGTATTTTTATGAATACCAAGGAAT
Source organism: Lasiommata megera (assembly GCA_928268935.1). Classification (NCBI taxonomy): domain Eukaryota; kingdom Metazoa; phylum Arthropoda; class Insecta; order Lepidoptera; family Nymphalidae; genus Lasiommata; species Lasiommata megera. Next base: position 9,803,826 of record OV743311.1, on the reverse strand, counting down.
TTTTTTACAAATTTACCCCCAAAATATGATTTCGAAATCCAATGTTTTTGAAGCTTGACACACGAATTTCGGCATTTAAGATAAATTTCGGCAAAATACTGGATGGATGAGAGATAAACTGAGATAGATATTATTAAGCTTTATTAGCGATCTTAATGAAAATTGGCACTTTCGGTTTGTTTGCTTTGGAGATGTGTTATTTCTCATCTCCTAAGCAAACAAACTTAGGTGCTGCGATATAATATTAAATTGATCCATGGGAACGCATACAAACTTGCGTATCTCAGCTAGCAGTATTATAAGAGGAGATAAATAGATAAATATTTGGGTTTTTGGTAGCCATGTCTATTCCAACGACCTCGTCGGTCGTTCCGTGTATCGGGCGCCTAGCCTATACGGTGTTTAATTGAGCATGTACTCAGGGATAAATATTTTTTTTTACATAATCTACATGACATATGGCATGAAATGACATAATCGTGCGCTTCATGGTTTCGAAGCATGTATGTTAAAAAATTTAAATTTCACAATTAAGTCCTCCGATAGACAAGTAAAATTACACAATTAATTATTATCTGATTTTATTATACATGCCAGCTACCTCGGGCAAAGAATTGGTCTAGCTATTCAAAGAGGCAACGCTGCCAGTATCTTCGGAACCTTGTCTAAAGGGTTGTCTTTTTATAATATATTTTAGTTATGATATTATATTTTTTTAGGTTTTTAGTTTTAGGTTCATCATAATGTTTATTTTAAGTTTTTATCTGTCACTCGTAAAAGATACATGTTAAGGTATTAAATTTCCCATATAACACGAAGCTGCTCAAGCCAGAGTTAGTTACGAGTAAATTCTAACTCAGACGGTGTTTAATTGAGCATAAATAACATAATGACAAGGAAATCTTTTGCAATTCATGACACGTGGCATATTTCTGCAGCGGGTTCCATATATTGAATAATATAATATTATCTTCTTGAACTCAGTCTTCAGTATCAAAATGTATTTCATGTAATTGAATTTATATACCGTTTTTTTATGTGGAGTTCTTCAACTCTTTCACAGAGTTCGTATTAAGTTTACCACGTATCGCCTAGTGTAAAAACAAAACAAAAAAAACAGCTCCTATTTCACTACCTCTAAAAGATAGTTATTATAAGCATCAAGTTAATACAACAATCCTGTGCAAGGTACAGGATGGTTGTATTAAAAAATAATAATGCCATATTATTATTTATATATATTCTCGTTTCTTACTACAAAAACATTCGACTCAAATACATCATTTCAACCCTCTTAAAGTAGAGGTAGAATAAAATCCTTTTATAACCGATATCTACGCATTGACAGTAGTAACCTTACTCCTGAATTTTTGGTTGCAGCATAAAATCCAATCCCTTATTTAACCACTCTTAAGGGAATGAAACCCACAAAATAGCACTTAAGTCCCGAAATATTTTCAGCTTTCCAAATTATTTTCACATTTATTAATCCGATATTATGTTTAAGAATGTAGTTATCACCATCAAATCACTACTATGTCAATTATAGACGCGTTAAAAGTGCCTTTTAAAGGATTATTTGAATAAAGATGATAATTTATCTACATTTGAAATTTGAAACAAATTTTGCAGTTGGTACGGCGTGCAGGAGTAACAAACACACGCAAACACACTTACATACAAACTTGCTCATTTATAGTACTAGTGTGATTATGAGGATGACATGACAATAAAATAATGTATAGGCTTACGTAAGTAGGTATATTCTTAGTGAGGAAAATCCATTCTTAGCTACCTAATTAATAAGTCAATGTTTCTATACAAAAATCGAAGTATAAAGGATCTATAAGTACTCCTTTATACTGAAGCGGTGACAAGCAAGAATACGAGAAACTAATTTTGCAAATTATAGACTCGTGATAAAACATTACATTTAATTCCCATTGTTTCTTAGAAAAACTTGTATTGTATACGATTGCAGATACGCAATAAATATTACCATCCCTTAACTCGAATCTAAACCACATAAATACTTTTTTGAATAAACAAGTACAATTTAATTAAAGAGCAAATGCAAATAGCTTACGACTTAAAAATGCTTTCTGCAACATTTTGAAGTCGTTTCTAAAGTAACCCTTTAATTTTTTTTTATACTACCAACTAATGGGTTCACGGTATTACCGATAGTAAGATACATATCGACATACCAGGTGCAACGCATGCGCTGTCATATTATAAATCGCGATGTCCGAGGTTCGATTTCCAGCTCGAGTCTGTTCCGGCAGGAGGTTTCTGCCGCAACTAGTAACCACCTTGCAGGCAAAGTCATACCGCCAAGTAATTTAGCATTACGATTTTAAGCCATGTAGAAGCCGAAGATGGGTTCCGCCGGCAACGCGTCGGTAGCTCCTCTGATGCTGCAAATTTCTATAGGCGACTGTTATCACTTAACATAGGGTTGTCTGTCTGCTAATATTAAAAAAAATGCTGGTAGATAATCATTCTTACCTGTCTGTAGCAAGCACGTGCAAGACCAATGCGAGCCCGCTGACCACCGCTGAGGCTGATGCCGCGCTCGCCCACCAGGGTCGCATCACCAGCCGGCAACTGCTCGAAGTCACGAATTAACGCGCACGCTGTCACCACCTACGCAAATAGAGTTTTATGTACTAGTAGTGGCAGTTGTATGAGAGTTTTCTTCACACGATTACTTTTAAGTACCTATATATATATATATATATGTATACCTATATATAATTCCTTTTTTTACCCTACCATGGTTATTTCTGCATGATCCAAGGTTGACTGGTGGAGAACGCTTTCAGCATTAAGTCCGCCGTATATACATTGTTTTATGCAGTAAAGTTTAAAAAATATTATGATTCGGAGGAAAAATCTTCCATGCAAACGTTTGATTATTATTATTTTTTCTTTTTAATCAACTAAGTTCGTACGAACAATTTCATATATTGACATTCACAAAATAATCGCACAATATAGTCGAGGGCGGGGTGACGGGTAGGCAAGGGCCCAATAAAGCTGAGCGATAAAGCAAAAACTGAGCTTTCTAGCATCTATGATTAACGCCGATGCCATGCGACATTCGAGCCGAACAATGCAATCTATTAGGACACCACATTGTCAAATTTTCAGTCATCTGTGTGATATACCTTTTTATTGTTTCTTTACTTCCTACACCACGGCGCTCAACTTCTTCACCTAGTGGCTGAGTCACGGGTCAACTAAAGCTAGTGTTGTCAGATAGGTTTTTCAAAATATCGGGACTCATAAAAATAAAGCAAGAGCAACCTCCCTGAGGGATCAAACCAGAGATAATACGAACATCAATAGTTCCACTTAATAAATCCAGCAGTTGCTATGCGAGCGATGGACTGAACTACAAGAATTTGTCTAAGTCGCCACCATACTTTATTTATTTATTTAGTTATTTGGGGCCAAAACAACAGCGAATATATAATATATTTTTTCACAAAAACCTTTTAACCTTGTTATCTTTACAACGTTTAAAATTGTTCTTAATTCTACTACACGAAATAACAATAATACAGATCGAACCGATTTGGCAGTTAAATCTATATGTTGGTTAAGATTTAAATTGCTCATTGAACATTGGTATAAGCTTCGTATTACCGCGACTAAATACTTTGTTTTTTAACGCATTATAAGTTTACAGGCAATAGGTAGATGACCTTAACCCTCACCGATCAATAAACCTGACGTCACCTGGCTGGTAGTTGGTATTTATGAGTAACTACTAGCAACTTAAATACAAATTGTCGCGTGCGGGCTCATGAATCATAGCCATTCGACAATAGTCAAGCTCTCAGTTGACATAACATGAAAACATGTAGGCAACCAATGTCTATTGTTGTTCCTAGCGATCTCATTTACGTACTGTTATTGAGACGTATTTATGAATATTAATAAAAATATATTTCATCATTATAGATTCTTACAAATTATAATCGTGCGGGTAAGCTAGCATCGTATTCGAATAATGTGTTCACATTATAAGGTCAAATGGTGTCACTGTATATTATGTTAACAGAAAAAAGTCTTAGGTCCCCCACAAAATATAAAACAATAATTGACTGACGGATTTATAATTTTAGGTACTATATTTTAATTATGTGAGATTGTGATAACAAAAAAAAACTCCGGCTAAGTTTTTTATGGGCTTCTTCTTAGACCGGGGCGCGTTTGGAACCCTCATAGCTTTAGTTTTAAGTGTACGAATATAGTTATCACCATCAAATCACTACTATGTAAATTATTGACGTGTCAAAAGTGCCTTTTGAAGGACTATCTGAATAAAGATTATTTGAATTTGAATTTAAATTAATGACCTCGTATATTTGTTTCTACTAAGTGCGAATACTTTTACATTGTTTAGCCAAAAGTGCAGCGGTGCCCGTTTTGCTTGCCAGATATGTTACTTATCTATGTATGTAATGCGGATAACCGCATCATAAGAATCTGTATCTATGTACGGTACACGTGACAATAAAAATGTACATGTGAGACGGCAATCAGAGAGCTTGAAGCTCGCTTGAGATTAAAATTTAACACTAGGAGATTTTTGTCAATGGCGTTCAATTGGGGGGCATCTGATATTGCCCCCGAGTTGGCACCGTCCGAGTCCGTCCTTGGTTGCGGTTGTGTGCGCGAGCGAAACCCGTGACCCGGCCACCAGGCGGCGGGAAAGGATATGCACCGTGGGGGTTTAGTCAGTAAGAGTCTGACATAACCACCGCGTCTCCTCGGACGCGGGGTATCCATGAGGATTACCCAAGTTAAAAAAAAAAAAAAAAAAAACAGATTTTTGTCAATCTGATTACAGAACATATAACAATCAATGCTATTACTAAGTAATTTATACAAACAATAGATTAGGTACGTTGTTTTGCTTTTATAGCAGCTTATGCACAATTATTGCATAATTAGTGCATATTGCACTAGGTTCTTCTCTTGACATAGCCTACAAACAAAAATACTTAAGACTAATCAAAGATACTAAAAAAACATTGTCAATGCGAACTAAAATATTTAAGTAGTTACTTACGTTCGTATACGTGATAGGTAAAATAATAAACAAAATGTTTTTTTAATAACGCGGTCCGCTTTGAGCTATGATTGGATAAACTATAAACTAAACCTAACCTGATTATAGACTATAAACATGGCAAATTTTCATCCAGTAGACAATATTAATCAAAATAAATCGCTATATAACACAGTCATATATAGACACGATTGTGTTTTTCATAATGATTCCATTTTATATTAGTCCGCAATCCTAAAATTCTCGTTCTTCCTTGGTGGTCTTGTAAAACTAGAACAGTTAGGTTTTAGTTTGTGCGCTTTGTTTTGTGTGACCTATCAGTAAGACAATAGGCTGATCATGAGGATGAAGACACGGTGGGCACATAGCGTACCTATTCTTTGTTGTAATGTTTCAACCGTGACGTGACGAAATTTCGTCACAACAGTTAGCAATTACGAGTAGGTATTATTTTGAAACCAGCGATGTCACCTTCGGGGTCGGGGAGGCATAGATCTCTCACCATTGTTTGGATTTCGTACAGTTTAATTTTATCGAGCTCAATTATAAACAAGACAACGACAACTATATGTACGATGGCCTGTCACCTTAAAACTATCTTCCAACCTTGTCTGTTACGATACATTCTACAGGTAGCTACTTAATGTCTACAGGTAAGTAGGTACTCCTTAATGCAAGAACCACATGAAATGTTTGTGAATCGTGCATAAACATAACGGATTTAATGCCCCTACTATGTACTAATCGAATATACATCTATGTCCTTTACAAGATTCATTCACTTTTCCGAAAGGTTGCCTGAAACTATTGCTTTCAGCACCAAGACTTCCCACCAATACTTATGAATCAGTTTCTGCAGTTTTTTTTTATTAATTCGCAAAACCGACAAAAATTGCATAGTCATACGTCATTAAATACAAAATATTTTATTATAGAATATTGACTCTTGATGCGAACATAGCTTGCACAAGATGAGGTAAAAACCGAAAAATAATAATATGATAACTTAAAATTAACCTACTTGATCATAAATGAAATAAAAAAGAAAAATAAACCTCAAAAGCTATTGCCGTTTCTTAATTTAATCTAGGTATGCTATCACTATCAGATGTATACTTTGTGACAATTCCGTAAGGTACAAAGTGTATGTATATTCATATATATCTGTAGTCGCGATGGAGAATTAGTAGAAAAGTTAATTGAAACTAGAAGCAAACGAATCCACGGCATACTTAGGTATGTGGTATATATGAAAAAAAATGCAATTGTAGGTAATTAGAACTCTAAAGGAATTAAATGTTGGCTTACCTTTTTATATCGCACTCGATCGTATGGTAGGCCAAAGAGGATGTTCTGTCTAACGGTTGCCACAAAAAGCCAAGGTTCCTGACTTGCATACGCTATGCGGGCGCCACCGAGCGATACTGTGCCTGACGCCGGCGGGAGCTCTCCCAAAATGACTTGTAAGAGTGACGACTGTATAGGAAAGAAGCAGGCGTTACTATGCGGAGATAGTAAGCAAGAAACTGCATTATTTATATTATACAAGGAACATAATTTGCTATAATCCGGAAGAATTAGACATGGAAATACCAAACCAAATAGATCCACCAAAGTACGCTTTCTACGCACGTTATTTGAGCAGAGCATTCTTAGGAGTTGTTGACTTTATAAACATAGTGTACCTACCTATTGTAACGGTATTCTAACGAAATGTGAGTGGAAAGCTTATTACGGAAGATCTGTGAGGTTACTTGTACTAAAAACCTTTAAGTACAACTTTTAAAAAAGGCTTTAAGTTTGAACAAGATTTTTTTTTACACTACAAGTTAACCCTTGACGAATATCTCCTCTGGTGGTGATGATGCTGCCTAGGATGGTAGGGGCCTGGTAAACCTACGCTCCTAATCAATTTGTACGCGTCATCCTGCCGGAACGCTAAATCGCTTGGCGACACTTTTTAGTCGGTAGGGTGGTAAGTAACCACGGCCGAAGCCTTCCACCAGACCAGACTCGAGCCGGGAATCGAACCCAGGACCTCCAACTTTATAATGCGACAGCGCACGCTCTAGGCCACGGAGGTCTTCAAATTATGATGTGCCGACAACACAGCGTGTGAAATACAACAAGTAAAAAAAATTACGACTGATAAGCGGCTTTAAAATTTTCATCCTGCATGCGACTAATGATTCAACTGGCGCATATTGAAATTAGACACAGTTCACATGATATGACGATAACTTTTTAACAATTAAAATATCACTTGCTTCAACGGTGAAGGAAAACATCGTGAGGAAACCTGCACGCCTGAAAGTTCTCCATAATGTTCTCAAAGGCGTGTGAAGTCTGCCAATCCGCACATGCCAGCGTGGTGGACTATGGCCAAACCCTTCTCATATTGAGAGGAGACCCGTGCTCTGTAGTGAGCCGGTAATGGGTTGATCATGATGACGATAACTAACAAGACACCGCGGACACAGTTTAAACACCTTTGTATGTAATGGCCTTTACAAGTATACCTACTACTTATCAAACGAAATATAAATAACACAAGATAATCACTTTACACACCTTTTTTACATCTGGCTATATGATAAAATTTAAAAATAAACTTTGCATTTCAATAAATGTCATGAAAGATGCTTAACTAAATTTATGTTTTATTGAATTTGCATTGCAGTTATTAAAATTTTGCATTATCGCAAATAAGTAATACAATACCAGACCAGCTATGCTATTCATAATACAGGTGAGTGATTTAAAACAAAACTAGTAATAGCTGGTCTCATAATTAATGAAGATTAATTACATCACCTATACAGAATCGATTTATAATTTTATTTCAAAATTAAAGAATTTAAATTCATAGGTATTTGTTTTATTGGGCTTTAATTAGAGTTTGGTGTAAGTTTCTCGGTTTTTACCTTGCTGCCTATTACCGGTAAGAGAAATTGAATTCCATTCATGTTAAAATAAAATAAATCATTTTGCGTTCTCATATTGCTGGCTATTTGATTTATTATATTTTATATATCGACTTCACGTCGACCACGTTTGACGACCTCCGTGGCGCAGCGCGCGCTCTGTCACATTGTAAAGTTGGAGGTCCTAGGTTCGATTTCTGGATCGAGTCTGGTCTGGTGGGAGGCTTCGGCCGTGGCTAGTTACCACCCTATCGACAAAGACGTGTCGCAAAGCGATTTAGCGTTCCGGCACGATGTCGCTTAGAAACCAACTAGGAGTATGAGTTTACCATACCCCTAACAGGTTAACCTGCTACCATCTTAGACTGCATCATCATAGTGAATTAAAAAAACGTCAAAAAGTGTTTTAAATCCAGTAGACAGATATCCCCACACAGTTAACAATTGAGATAAATATTTTCGACTCACGTGTTTCTCGTTTTATACCTAACTCATTTTCTGTTTCTATGCTCCCAAAAATATGCATACAATAACGATTATAAAGCGTTCTCACACAAATATTTTTTATTTTTTAAATTATACTGTGAGAAATATAGGTGATATTACATTTGTTAGTCACCAACCGGAATTCTTACTCGCGACTCAGCCGTAATGTTAGCGTGTCTTAATAAATTGTATACATCCATAATGCCGTTATGCTAATAGTATATTATTATTATAACGGCATTTTAAAAGCTCATAATAAACTATTATGTGAAATCGATTCATTGGATTATATTATGGCGATTTATAATCCAATGCAAGTTATTCTTATTGTTAAGAGTAATATCATATCTTTTTCAGAAGGAGAGAGAGATAATAGTCATTGCTTTAATAATTATTAATTACCCTAGAAGGTAATAATGTGATTCCGGTTATACTAATCACCCGACTTCGGCTCTCTCATCATAATGCTATCCATTTATATCCATTGGGATATTACAGTTATAGTCTTCCAGAACTGCCATTTTAATTTGTTAAAAGATTTGTTGGTAGTTTTTTTTTTATATACTACAAGTTAGCCCTTGACGGCTATCTCACCTGGTGGTACGTGATGATGCTGTCTAGTATGGTAGCGGGCTAACCTGTTAGAAGTATGGTAAACCCACGCTCATAATTGACTTCTACGCGAAATCGTGCCGGAACGCGAAACCACTTTGCGACACGTCTTTGTCGGTAGGGTGGTTTGTAACTAGCCACGGCCGAAGCCTCACACCAGACTCGATCCGGAATCCAACCCAGGACCTCCAACTTTATAATGGTACAGCTTACGCACTGCGATAGCCCAATTAAAAGTATCAAAGAAGTTTTGAGTTCATAGAATCCAAAACTAAAGATATTTTTTTTTTATCTTTTTTATTTTTATATCTATCAATTATATATCTTTTGCGATTCTTACATATATATTTATTACCTTTCCAGATCCAACTAATCCAGCAACAGCTACGAACTCTCCTGGGTGCGCTGTCAATGATATATTCCTTAATGTGTGAACAATCGGGTTTGGAAGCCAACTAGCTGACACACCAGATAGAACCAAGCCTGTGGCCTTCACTTTTGAATTAGCATTTTCTTTTTCTTTCTCTACGCCATTATTTAGAATTTTAGCATCAAAACCGTTGATTTTAGGCTCTTCCGGCTCTAGCTCTTCGAGAGATAAAAAGTTCTGCAACAACATAAACAGCTATGTAAGTAACCCTTTATAAATTCTAGCATATTATATAACTAGGTATACAAAATAAAGCTTAAAAGAGCACCTTTGATGTCTTAAATTTCCTTACAAGTAATATTTTTTTTAATCATCATGATCAACCCATTACCGGCTCACTACAGAGCATGAGTCCTCTCAATATGAGAAGGGTTTGGCCATAGTCCACCACGCTGGCCATGAGCGGATTGGCAGACTTCACACGCCTTTGAGAACATTATGGAGAACTCTCAGGCGTGCAGGTTTCTTTACGATGTTTTCTTTCACCGTTGAAGCAAGTGATTTTTTTTTAAACGCACATAACTCCGAAAAGTTAGAGGTGTGCTCCCGGATTCGAACCGCCGACCTCCTTTAATTGATTCCTTGATTTTTTTAATCAATTGAACCAAATTTATTTTGACACTATACCACTATTATTCAATGAAATGTTTCGAAACTATCTATGTACTTAACGGAAGTATGAAATGAACTTTATTTTCTAATGTTAAATATAACATTAAATAGTAATTACTAAATACCATGCCATGCCATGGGGCCATGAGTGCTGGCTGCATTATCAGCTTGAACCAGACTCATCTTGCATCAAAAGATCAACAAGGTAATCAATAAATCGACAGATTTATGTCATTTAGACTTTATGTTTCCTAGGTATACAAGGATAACCGAACAAATGTCAATGTATGCTATTTATAGCCGATATTTATTTATTTCTATTATCGGTTACAGCTATATATAAATTGAAAACCTCCAGGGTCAATATAAGAATTTATGATTTCCGACTTTTGCTCTGGTCTAGTCTGGTCTGTTGGTATTGCAGCCAAGGGCTCAGTTACAGAAGAGTTAAAAAATATATATCTTTATTAATATGGACTTAGAGTTTAAGGTAATTTTGAATAAACTGTACGTAATATTTAGCAGAATTCACACGAGACGCTGTGATAGCTTAGTGGATAGGACGTCAGCCTCCTAATCAAAGGTTCGTTCGGGGTTCGAACCCGGGCACGCACCTATAACTTTTCGGATTTATGTACGTTTTTAAGCAATTAAAATATCACTTGCTTCAACGGTGAAGGAAAACATCATGAGAAAACCTGCATGCCTGAGAGTTCTCCATAATGTTCTCAAAGGCGTGTAAAACCTGCCAATCCGCACATGGCCAGCGTGCTGAACTATGGCCAAACCCTTCACATATTGGGAGGAGACCCGTGCTCAGTAGTGAGCCGAAAATGGGTTGGTCATGATGATGACACGAGACGAAAACTTTATAATTATCACTGATATGATAATACCAAAATAATTTTTAGGCATGTTAAATCATGCTAGGTTGAGTAAACAATAAAATTAAGATAAACGACACATCTGTGTTATATACACACCTCAAGTCGCCTAATTGACACTCTGGATTCAGCAAGAAACGCTAGTGCCATCGGAAAGAAGATGTTACAAGCCAATTGCAGTAGATTGTAATATTGTACAAGCGAAAACGTGATTCCGGCCCGAATGTTCCCGCCGATGACAACGAAGGTGACGATCGCCGAAAATAGAATGAACCGCTCCGTGAAAACACTGAGAGCGGTTGAAAACCCTTTGATAAACGAAGTCCTTAAAATGAATTTCACTTCGTATCTGTGAACAATAGCAATTAAAAATGTATTAGCAAACTGAAATAAGTAATTTTAATTAGCGTATAAAACCAAAAATAACACGTTTCTTATCAGTCCCCTGTTAACTTTCAACTTTATTTTATCTTTGATATTCGTTGTTATAGCATATAGAAATACACATTCTATGAAAAACTCTACTCTCTCTTTAACTCTATACCTAACTAAATAACTGTTATAATAGGTAGGTACATCCCACCGATAGACAGACGGGTAGAGACTAGCGGAGTCATAGTAATAGGGTCCCATCGGCACTCTTCGGTTAAATAGTTCAGTCAAATAAGCACTGTTCACGAAAGACGTGCACTTCATATATGCACAAAAGCAGTCCAGTGCCTCCGGAGAAACGGTAACATATTTGCGTATATACTTAGACCCATTAATAAGCGTGCACTAAGAACATGCTTAAAAGCACTCCCTATCCATAAAACCCATAATAGATTTTTTTTTCTATAACGTTCTTAAGGCTACATACCCTAGTTCAAAATACACAGCTGTTCAAATTATTCTCACGAATTACTCAGAAACAATTCTACACAAAAATAACCTTTTAATTGTGTCTTGTCTTCTAATTATTAACGGTTTCCTTATTTTTATTATTAGTGGCGAATTTGTTGGGGGACCTATAGACCTACTTATAAAGAACGAACCGGTGATTTCATTTCTTATATTTGCTTGCCAAGAGTGGGTAGATTTAAAATGTCAAGGATGGTATCAAAACTTTACTTATAAAAAAAAAAACGTACGTATTAAGGCACAAGAGAGTACACTAAAAACCCCTGAAACCGATAGATTAATATTTAACTTACTTGCGTAGTTTATCGACGAGCTTCTCAAAAGGTATCTCCCATGCATACATTTTTATCACTTGGACACCATTTACCAATTCACTCATAACTTTTACTCGTTGATCAGTCCGTTTAGCAATTTTTCCTCTCAAAGCGCCTTGACGTTGGCTTAAATATGCTAAAAATAGTTACAACTCAATTAAAACTCATATTACCAATACCAGTTCCAATTAAAAATAAATAGCCGAAACTTAATAATACAATTATAGGTTTGCAGATAATTATGATCCTGTATAAAATATAAAGGTGGGTTCCGTAAACCAGAAAAAATAACTGTTTCTGTTAAGGAAAACTAACATTGTTTGTAGACGTACATTGCTGGTATCTAAACACTACACTAACAGGTATTTATTATTAAAAATATATGTCATTAACGAGATGGCTGTTCACGTAATTTAAATAGAAATCCTGTATTATTCAAATGAATTGATCTTGTTTTACATAAAGCGGATGAAGACTATAAAAATGTTTTATTAGTTTATTAATGGCTAATGATCAACTAACTCATCGGCCTGAATTTATAATTTTGGTTACATGTTTTATGAAAAAATCTATCGTTGAAACATACAGTTGAAAGTAAAGATTAAAATATCGACATCATTATCATCCGTAACTCGCCGCTCTGGGACGAGCCTTCTCTCAACATGAGTTGGCTCACCGTCCGACCCCCTCGTTATCCCAAACGTCGCCTAAGCCGAGGTTCGGCCTCAAAGGAGGCGCCCTTAGGCAGTCGTTCCCATAGTTTCTTCGAGCCCTAGGGCTCAAAATTTCTTCTGGCAGAGCTTCTTTCCAAAGCTCGCCAAACAGCCCGGTTACGCTGTAGCAACCAATAGGGTTTGTACAGCTAATAGACAGTCCGAAAAAAAAAAAAATCTCAACATGAGAAGTGATTTTTCGGCGTAGTCCACCAATTTGTAAGCCTTTGAGAACATTATGGAAAATGCCTGACCATGCAGGTTTCCTCACGATGTTTTGCTTCACCGTTATATCAAGTAATATTGGTTTTATTTAGATTAAGAGAATCCGATAGAGAACCAATCCGATAGAGGCCGAAGGTTTAACCACAGGACTGTCAGCGAACATCCTGATCAATAAACATACGAAATTAATATTTATCGAACAAGCAATTGTAATACTGTAAAGTGGCCTTCAAAGTTACCGACTTTACAAATTCGCTAATTCTTCAGAAAGTTAAACCTTAGATAAATATTGAAATAGAAACAAACAGAAATCTAGTAAAATTACACGTTTACGTACCTGAAGTAGGTTAGGTACGCGGCTCTTATTCTGCTAAATTTAATTTCGATATCACTCTCAATTTAAGCGAGTTAAACCGCAAGAGATTTAAGGTGTATATAGAAATGATAGATCATTTCTGTGGTAGACCACACAATAGGACAGTGGCACTTGTGACATTGTACTGTTTTCATTTAAATTTTAAGGGTTGTTAGTACATACTACAAGTCTGAAGCCACGATTCTGTGTAAAACCCGTTTGTACAAGTGTACTGTTCATCCAAATAATGAATAGAAGCAGGCGTTACTTTGCGGAAGTCCATGATAAACATTTGTCGGCGGACTATAGCAAATTATACTTTCTGTTTGTTGTCTACTGTTCATCCATCCATAGCATGCTACTATTTAATACTGTGTCGTCATTAGACAAAATCAGTCAAGCGCTAACAAAATAAAGAAATATTATCTGGCATAGGAGATGGAAATTAATGTATGGCGAAGCTGTGATAGCCTAGTGGTTAGGGCGTCAGCCTCTTAATCAGAGATCGGCGGTTCGAATCCGGGCACGCACCTATAATTTTTCAGAGTTATGTGCGTTTTTAAACAATTAAAATATCACTTGCTTCAACGGTGAAGGAAAACCATCGTGAGGAAACCTACACGCCTGAGAGTTCTCCATAATGTTCTCAAAGGCGTGTGAAGTCTGCCAATCCGCCGATGGCCAGCGTGGTGGACTATGGCCATACCCTTCTCATATTGAGAGGAGACCCGTGCTCTGTAGTGAACCGGCAATGGGTTGATCATGATGAAGGCTCAACAATCCACAACATTGTTGTTAAATAATATAATCTACTGCATTGCTTAGAGCCTAACTGGTCGTTGTCCTTGTGCTATCAAAGATAAAATAACATAGACACAACAAAGAGTATTGAAATAGTGACTAGTGCCAAGTCAATCTTTAAAATTCTTGCTAAAACACAAACTCGTTTGTTGATATACCCGTTAATGCAACTTGGAAATGATAAGGCAATTGGATTCATATAATTGTTTTCTTGCGCTAAGAATTTGCGAATTTCTCATCACATCAGCCATTCGTTTTAGTACCTATTCACGCTGAAACCACTGGACTATACGATAAAATTGGCTAGTAAGATAGATTGTTTTCTTGTGGAAAGTATGCATAGAACTCATTTTAGGCCGGGAAAAATGTCATCACGATCAACCCATTACCGGCTCACTCCAGAGCACGGATCTCCTCTCAATATAAGAAGGGTATGGCCATAGTCTACCACGCTGACCATGTACGGATTGGCAGACTACACACGCCTTTGAGAACATTATGGAGAACTCTAAGACGTGCAGGTTTCCTCACGATGTTTTCCTTCACCGTTGAAGCAAGTGATATTTTAATTTTTTTAAACGCACTTAACTCTGAAAAGTTAGAGGTTTCGCACCGCCAGCCACTAATTAGGAGGCTGACGCCCTAACCACTAGGCTATCACCGCTTATAGGGAAAAATTTAGTTATCAATAAAAGAAAGAGTACGTGCTAGCAAAACTACTGAGAAGAGTTGGGGAAAAGATATACCTGATGTCATGAAATTCAATTAGAAGATACATAGGTACTAATTTTTCTTCGAGATGAGTTTCTTAACACAAGTAACAATAAATTGCAAGACTAATCGAGTTCACACAATCAGAATCAAAATAATTAACTGGCCATATAGAGTAGTTGGATAGTAGTTTGATTAAAAAAGCATCACAAAGTTAACGAAGCTCGCGATCCGCAAAAAGTTCCAGACAAATAAGTATATTAAAACCGCGTATCGAATTCTTCTCTGACACCGGTTGATAAAATAAAAAGAGCAAAATGTTGTCAAGAGTTCTTTTACCTCGATTCCGGATATTGAATTTCAATAGCCCGTTATTTTTTAACAAACAACAAAGTATACGCAATAAAAGTATGGATATACTGCAAGAGAGTTGTCTAAAGAGAAAATAAGTATATTCATTTGTAACTGCTAGTAATACATATATGACTTAAAATAAAACTTTAACCAAAACAAAATCTTAAAAAATAAATAAAAATTTAACATCATAACTAAAATATATTGTTAAAAGGAGTCCCTTTAGGCAAGGTTCCGAAGATACTGGCAGTGTTCCCCCTTTGAATGGCTAGACAAATTTTTTGTCCGAGGTAGCTGGCAGCTCTTCGGTCCCCTGTGATGTCGACTAACCTTTTTGCTATTTCCTTAAAAAGCCTTAGAGCGCTAGGGCCCCACGGACCAAGGGTCTCGACACCGAATGGGACAAAATCGTATTCGGAGCCTAGACCCCTGTATTTGCATGCTTTAGCTAAGAGAAATATGCTCCGTGAACAACTGTCTTGCAGTAGATTTTGCAGTTTAGAAAGTATACGTACCTTGTATGACCACGGTTTGTACAAAGATGACGAGGAGTGCGGCGACTGTTGCCCAACCTATGTGCTGCCACACCAGATACGACACAATTGGCACCACAATAGGCATCACCCAAATGAAGTTTAAAAATTGAGCTGCGATATCGAAACGATTAACATCATTCGACATTAAGTTTATCACTTGTCCCGTCTCAGTTCTACTCAAACCAATACGGTTTAACCGGAGTATCTGGAAGAAAAAATTAATCAAACATCTATCGACGCCCATGGACTTTTACTGCACTGGGACTACTATTTTGGGAGCGGTCGGATTAAACTGAGAGGTAGAGATATGTTATGTGAGACCACAAAGTTTACCACTCGATAGTGATATCTTAATCGATGGGTATCGATTACTTGGCATACGTCTTTTGTAAGGATTCATAAATTCCTCGATCTAGCGCCGCCTTTATCCAGCTACAACTTGATAATAGGAGGTCCCAAATCCAGTGCGGTCCAGATCCTTAGATGGCGATGGTCAAACGATCCTTCGAGCTGTGTCATCCACTTTAGCATCGCAACTTGTCAGCTAAGGCAGTAACACGGAATCTTCAACGGATCTCTCATTCTTAATTTGATCACAGAAGGTTATCATTATTACAATTTACTTGGCGTAAAATCGTCAGCGCAAGAGATTGAACCAATTTGGATATATCATTCTTTACATAGAAAGCGAAATTTACTTTTAATCTAGGCTATATTATACCGCGGGAAACGGTAAATTAAAAATTCTCAGTGGTTTTACTGCTAGTCCAAAAATCAAAATTAGGACTTGAGTTACTAGAAAGATCTACTTTCTATAGAAATTATACGAATAATACTTGCCTTTCTGTACACAATTGAACAAGACGCGATTCTCACTCTCATCCCAACACAGCCTTGAGCCAGTGTGGTATGATTATACATCATGGAGGTCAATATACTCAGGAAATTCAACGTAAAATTATAAATGTGTGCATTCCTATAAGTTTCTTTAGTCTTCTCCCCGGCGAAGTATTCTATAAATAGAGCTAGAGTGAAAGGAATCATCGGCCTGCGAAAAGAAATTGCTTAGTAAAAAACACCTTAACAACTGAACACCAAGACTATGGGTATCTTACACACACTTTGCCAGCAACATGAGGCTTTAAAATATAATAATATCTGCGCAAAAGAAATAAGCAAAAAAGTGATGAAATTATTATATTCAATATTTTAATTACATTATGTGTTTTTTCTCATAGATATTATATAAGACTGCGCATCTAGGACATTATTGAAGCTAAATCATCATAAATTTTATAAGGAGGTGACAACAAACTTTAAAGCAATTGAAGTTAACAACTCACCACAAAAAAATAAAAAGTAATCCAACAAATAATCCACATAGCATGTATTCGACCCAAAAGCAACTGATTATTGCTCTTGTCAAGGACGGCTGTGTTTTCTTCTTACGATAATTTTCTAATTCTTTCTCCCATGCTTCTTCTAGACGGTCACCGAGGCGTCCTGACTGATCTCCATTGCGAACTTGCCATAGATCGTCCAAAGTCAAGCCATGTTTGTAGCCTCTTCTGAATAAACGGAAACTCCACCTAAAACAAAGATTTTTTTTCTATAACTCAACAGAAACATGCTAAAATTTCTTGAGATCTTTTCGCTCTCGTAAACTTATTATCATTGAATAAATAGACAGTTAAACTAAACCCTCGTCGAAGAAAACCTTCAGCAGCATTCCAAGGTGGCATATAATTTTTTACTGGACTAAACTTATATCAATCAATGAGCCTAAATATGTACGCCGCGGTTGATAAGTGATCGTGGGAATCGTCATTCCGCTGATTGTACTGATTACAGTATCATGCCAAGGTTACTATATTATGAATATCATTAAGATTATTTATAAATAAACTAACTGTTTGCCCGCGAATGAATTAACAATCTCGCTGCAGTAGACGGTCATCAGATACTTTTTATCCATGAAAATCGCTATGCAAACTGTCGCTAAGATCGTTTGTCATGATCAACCCATTGCCGGCTCACTACAGAGCACGGGTCTCCTCTCAATATGAGAAGGGTTTGGCCATAGTCCACCACGCTGGCCATGTGCGGATTGGCAGACTTCACACGCCTTTGAAAACATTATGGAGAACTCTCAGGCGTTCAGGTTTCCTCACGATGTTTTCCTTCACCGTTGAAGCAAGTGACATTTTAATTTTTTTAAAACGCACATAACTCCGAAAAGTTAGAGGTGCATGCCCGGATTCGAACCGCCGACCTCTGATTAGGAGGCTGACGCCCTAACCACTAGGCTATCACCGCTTCGATCGCTTAAGATCGTTTAATCTCATCTAATTGATACCGCTGGACATATTCTTTTGTAGGGAGTCCCAAAGTACACGGCTTTGGCGTTTGTTTCAAGCGACCTTAGATCGTTTGGGGTCGACCATAGCTGCGCTTAACCGAGCGGGGTCGGGGTAAGCATGAGTGGTACGAATATATTTTCCATTCTTGATGTCACCAGTTTCAAATATGTAATTAGTGAACATATTTTTTTTGTTTGAGTTTTCTCTTAACGTTTAAGACTATGCTACTAATAATAATCATGAAAGCCCATCAACTCGCATTGAAGCAGCGCAATTATGCTCTAAAAACCCTCATTCTTTGTGGATGCCTGTGCCCTGCTGAGGGATGTTGATTGGCTGATGAACTTCAGAGATAAATAGAGAATATTAAACTTTAAGGAATCAATATTAACCATTTTGGTACGGAATCGAAAAAATAAGATTTGACCCATATACAACATATCATGTGCCTACTATCAGTAGATTACATCGGATTAAGAATAAAAACAAAAAGATATTCAAGTTCGTTATGGTGAACGATTATAGATTATATGCACCTACTTACATCATTATCATCGCCTAATTATCTACAATGCAAAAAAGATAAGTACCCACTAAAACTATAAAAAGTTAGAAAAGATATGAAATGCAAAATCGGCTTTATTATACAATGATGTGACCGCTACTTTGGCTGCGTACATTTTTGTGCCTACGTAAAACCCAATAGGTTGAGCATGATGTAATGATGACGACGATGATATTATATTTGTATCGATTTTTCCTATTTTACAAGTTTGACTCCCGCATAAGAGAGATATAAAGTTTTGAATTATTCATTTTACTGGAAATGTGTAATGGCTTAGGGTTTTTGTTGGTAGGACCTCGCCACAGCCGAAGCCTCCAGCCAGACCGGTTACATTTAAAAATTAAAATCTACACATGCTTTTAGAACGTAAGACCTGCACCATCTTTATATTAATAGCTACATCTGTATTTTTTAAATGTACATTTTTTTAATTAATATATCCATTGTGTTTTTTACGGGAGTGGACTGGCATCAAGTCGGTCGAACAACTGTTCCGTTTAGCCATGGACAAGGAACGTTACAAAAAACTGACTGCTGACCTCCAGTAATGGAGAGGCACTTGAAGAAGAAGAAGATTGTGTTTTTAATTTATTTATTTATATACTTTATTATTTCAATTCAATTCAATTGAAATAATCTTTATTCAAATATTCCCTTGAATAAAGATTATTTGAATCGTACTTAGAGACGGCCTTATCGTTTAGTAGTGATCTTTGATGGGCTTGGATGGTAGCGGGCTACCCTTTTAGGGAAAGTCCATACTCCTAATTGGATTCTACACGTGCCGGAACGCTAAATCGCTTGGAGAATCGTCTTTATCGGTAGAGTTGTAACTAGCCACGGCCGAAGGCCGTGGTGGGAGGGACCAGCTCCAACTTTATAATCGTCAAATAGGTCGTCAAATAGATATAGATAGATTAGACTCTGGGTTAATACTATTTTTTGTAGCGGATAAATATATATAGCTTCAGTATGACATAGCAAACTTCCTCGGAATTCGTTTTATATGTTGAGCGATAACATCAACCT
The DNA here is from genome assembly GCA_928268935.1 of Lasiommata megera. Taxonomy (NCBI): domain Eukaryota; kingdom Metazoa; phylum Arthropoda; class Insecta; order Lepidoptera; family Nymphalidae; genus Lasiommata; species Lasiommata megera. The sequence continues at coordinate 9,783,932 of OV743311.1, read as the reverse complement.
CAGCAGAACTAAGACATCAGACAAGAAAATATAAGACAATTATAAACGTTTGTTATCCTACACGAATTGTTTAAACCATCGTTGTCGAATTGTCAAAACGTTGGATAGAAGTTAGAATATTGTTTAAGAGTTATCTAGATACATATTTACTTATAATCATTTATAAATTAAAAAATCCACAGATACAAATGGTTACGTGCGGAAAATGGTTCAGCAAGAAGAAAAGCATAAAATGAAAAGTATTAAGTAGGTATTTATAATTTGTATGTTGTACAAAACAACAGTAATGAGTTCTTCCAAGAAACAAGCTGTCAGTTATTTAGTTTAATTGAGATGCGTGCAAGCGGCAGCGTGTTTCGTAATGTTAGGAGACATATCTACATTCTCAATGTGGATAGTTAACAGAATGATCTTCGCTTAGTGAGGTCAGTATACTAATTGACACTTTAAAGGCACTTTAATTGTTTTGCAGCTTTGGTAGGTTCATTTACGATCTCTGAATTGAAATAATACCTACTTAAATAAGAAATAATAGTGATATTGGAAATTTTAACAAAAAACGAATATTCATTAACAAAACGTAATGACTTCTGCCTTCACCTGTATATACGCATCTGAGTGGACTCTTTTTTTATACACTACAAGTTGACCCATGACACTCTCACCTGGTGGTAAGTGATGATGATGATGCAGTCTAGGATGCTAGCGGGGCGGGTATGGTAAACGCACACTCCTCATTGGTTTCTACGCGACATCGTGCCGGAACGCTAAAACGCTTAGCGACACGTCTTTGTCGGTAGGGTGGTAACTAGCCACAGCTGAAGCCTCCCACCAGACCAGACTCAAGCCAGGAATCGAACCCAGGACCTCCGATTTTATAATGAGACAGCGCACGGAGGTCATCGACACTCTGACTGTCCCGAGTCATGGCAGCTAGAGTACCACACTATTCTGCTGGGCAGCCTCCAGATTCACGGGCATTGGATGACGTGCTGGATATCGTACATCAGTGCTTGGTGGGAGGTGCTAGCCTTTGGGAAAATGATCCCTGTGGAGAGGAGGCGCACACCAATATCACAGATTTACTTATCGGTTTGTTAAGAAGACACTTTATGTAGTCTTATAATACGCGAAGACTAAATGCCTCTGCTGGCCGAAACCACGAGAAACACAAGATAAAGGCCCTAGTTCCTTAATTTAAAAGATTTCTTGTTCTCATACGAACGACTAACGAACTAAGCGCAAAATCACAGTCGCGCTATAAACCCAAATAATTATCTTTATTATGTATTTAACGTTCATATTAAACATCGCTTATAAACTTATGTCAATAATAACTAATCATAATTTAACTTCGCTGCAATATGTTGACCACGACAATTGTACCAAGGTCACACCATAGCAGGCAATTGCGTTCGTGGTGGTAAACATTTTTGCGTGCTGCGTGCGTTCAATCCCAAGGCTTGTCAACCGAGCGTAATGCGTATTGTGATTGGTCGGATTTAGGACGCAGAGCACGCAACCGTGGTAGTACATTGGGTGCCTTAATCAGACCTAGTTTTTATTTTTATATGAGATGGGAATAAGGTTTGCGGTACTATTAACATCATCATCATCACGATCAACCCATTGCCGTTTCACTACAGAGTATGGGTCTGCTCTCAATATGAGATCGCTATAATCCACTCCGCTGGAAAAGTGGATTGGTACACTTCACACGCCTTTGAGAACTTTATGGAGAACTCTCAGACATGTTTCCTCACGATGTTTCCTTTCACCGTTGAAGCAAGTGATATTTTAATTTGCTTAAAAACGCACATAACTTCGAAAAGTTAGAGATGCCCGGGATCAAACCCATTGATTAGGAGGTGAACGTCCTAACCACTAGGCTATCACAGCTTTTAATTGGTTCAAATGGACGCTGAATTATTTATTATCGAAAATACGGACTTAATAATCGAATAAAATATTCAGAGTCAATATTGTGGCCATTACAATACCGAAAATTGTGTTTTTGTTAGGATTTACTATAATATTATGGAGAACTCTCAGATATGCAGGTTGCCTCACAATGTTTTCCTCTACCGTTGAAGCAATGTAGATTTTCTACTATCATGCTTAGTGCAAAACACTGATGAGGACTATGTTAAACTCAAACTATACGGGGTACGAAACGTAAACTTAAGTACCTATATTTTATAAATACTCTCTATTAGCTGCATTTACCTCGCCCTCACTTTTTATTTTCTCACCTCATCAACTCTATCTGTATCACCCGTGATGGTGTTTAAACATTGTTACAGACTCTATTGATTTATTGATTTTTCCATTTTACCAGTAACAGCAGGACAATAATGAATATTTGAAGAGATAATTATCCGTTTTTCTCCACTTAGACAAAATTTTTAGGTACTAAGAGTTATTACGAGCTATCGGTTTGTTGAAATTTAGGATTAGATTACGCAAACCATTAGACTATCGAATACATGACAAATTCTTGCGTTTATCTTCAGGCGAATCCCATTTGGTCGCGGCTATCAAATTCAAATTCAAATTCAAAATAATCTTTATTCAAATAGTCCTTAATAAGGCACTTTTGACGCGTCAATAATTTACACAGTAGTTATTTCATGGTGATAACTATATTCGTAAACTTAAAACTAAAGCTATGAGGGTTCCAAACGCGCCCCGGTCTAAGAAGAAGCCCACAACAAACTTAGCCGGGGTATTTCTTTTTTTTCGTTATCACCATCTCACATAATGAATAAAATTAATAATAAACTATAGTACCTATGGAGATAGAGCAATTCACACCCAAGCTTTTTTATCGTTTATATAATCCTTAATATCGTAATATGATTTTTCTACAAGCTTTCGTTTTATAAAAACTTTGAACTTATTGATAGACATCTCCAAGATATCAGTAGGTAATTTATTATAGAATAAAATACAATTTCCTTTGAATGAGTTACTAATTTTGTGCAGCCTACTAAACGGTACTACAAGCTTACTTTTACTTCTAATGTTCAGTGCGTTACAGTCCATTTTTTTCTTGAATTTATCAATATTTTTATGAACATACATTAAATTTTCATATATATATTGGCTATGCACTGTCATTATTTTATAATCTTTAAATTTATCTCTTAATGACTCTCTGGGACCTAATTTATATATCGCACGAACAGCCCTCTTCTGCAAAACGAATATAGTGTCAATATCAGCAGCATTACCCCATAATAAAATACCATATGACATAATGCTGTGAAAGTAGCTAAAATATACAAGTCTGGCAGTCTCTATATCCGTCAAATGACGGATCTTTTTTACCGCGTAAGCAGCAGAGCTAAGTCTGTGCGATAAATTATTTATATGTGGACCCCATTGAAGTTTAGCGTCTAATGTTATGCCTAAGAATGTAGCCGTATTTACCAGATCCAATTCCTCATTATTAAGTAGTACACTGGTTTTCACCTGTTTCACATTGGGCAACGTGAATTTAATACACTTTGTTTTCTTCCCATTAAGTGCTAAGTTATTAGCCTCAAACCAATGTACTACTTTCGCGAGAGAGTTGTTTACCTCGTCAACATTTGTTTCACGTCGTTTAATTTTAAAAACGAGTGATGTATCATCAGCAAACAATACTATCCCGCTATTGTCCTTAGTAAGGTAAGGAAGGTCATTTATGTAAATGAGGAACAGAAAAGGTCCTAATATAGATCCCTGAGGAACCCCTATTTTCACAAATGACCCGTTAGACCGTTTCCCGTTTACGTCTACTTGTTGAACTCTGTCACGTAAATACGAGGTCATTAAATCTAGAGTTACCCCCCGAAGTCCATAATGGTGTAGTTTTCTGACTAATGTTTCATGTTCAACACAATCGAAAGCCTTGGACAAATCACAAAAAACACCAAGTGCGTCACGTGACTCCTCCCAGGCTTTAAATATATTGTGTATTAACTCAACACCAGCGTCGGTTGTTGAGTGACCCCGTGTAAAACCAAATTGTTTGGCGTGTAATAAATTGTTTCTATTAAAATGATTAATTAATTGCGTTAAAATAAGTTTTTCAAAAATTTTACTGAAAGTAGGTAGTACTGATACCGGTCTAAAGTGGGGTCAGTAGTACTACCAGATTTGAATAACGGAATTAACTTGCTATGTTTCATTAAGTCAGGGAACACACCACAGTCAATGCAATTGTTAAAAATAAAAGCTAGGTCGGGTGCAACAATATCAATCAATGACCTTATAACATTAACGGAAATGCCCCACAAGTCATTTGTTTTCTTAATATTTATTAATCGGAAGGCCTTAATAACGTCTGAGCTACTAACATGTCTGAATTTAAAAGCGTTATTACATTCTGGCACATTATCCTTCAACAAACAGAGAGCAGTATCAGGTGAAGAGTTTAATGATATTGTAGTGGAGACAGGAACGTCGGTAAAGAAGGTTTCAAAAGCAGTTGCAACCTCAAAATCCGACGTGATAGATTTGTTACCTATATCAAGTTTAAAGTTATTAGTTTTTGGTTTTATTCTTCCTGTTTCCTCATTAATTATTTTCCAGGTTGCTTTAATTACATTATTGCTATTTTTTATATTATTCTGTATATATTGCGATTTCGCCAAAATGCAATCGCGTTTAAAATTCTTGGAAAATAATTTTACATAATTTTTAAACTCATCACTCGTATTATATTTTCGTTCCGCATACATTTCATATAAAGTTTGCCTATTTTTATGTAGTTCACTTGTAGCCCACTCACTAAAAACCAATGTATCAGCAACCATGACAGACTTTTTAGTAAATATAGAATTAAATATCATATTAAACTTACCAAAAAAAGTATTATACATTTCATTAGGACCAATTGTAGATGATAAGAATGGAAGGTCTCTAACTAAGCTTGTTCTTATTCTCTGTATTCGTCCTGACGTTACTGGCACATAAGTCATTTTATGTTTAGACAATTTTTTTTCCCCATTTTTGAAACAAATGAATTGACCACAGTGATCAGAATCTAATTTATTAATTATATTTTTACTGATGGGGTTTATATTTGTATATATATTGTCTAAGCATGTGGCACTACTGGCAGTTATTCTAGTAGGCTCCATAAACATATTCAACAAATTATATGATCTAAATAGATTTATTAACTTGTAACTTGAAGAGTTACTTTCCAGAATGTTCACATTAAAAGCTCCGCACACAATCAACTTTTTATTCGATTTAGATATTTTATAAAGTACCTCATCCATTACCTTTTCAAAAAGTTCAAAGTTTGATAAGGGTGGTCTATATACAGTAACAACAATAAATTGCTCTAATTCAACTGAGGCCAGTTCAATTGTTCGTTCAACAGAAAGGCTCACAATATCAGTTCGGTTTTTAAATTTTAAATTTTTATTTAAAAGAATTAATGAGCCCCCATGTATTGCAGTAACTCTGGTAAACGAACTACCAACCTGGTGGTTACCAAAATTAAACAAGTATTCATGAGTTTTTAACCAATGTTCAGTTATACATAAAACATGAATATGAAAATGATTTAAAATCCAGAGAAGATTCCAATACAGTTCACACAGAAAAGTATTATTTAACAATCAACAATTAAACCAAAATAGTTAAAAAATAAGTAAACTGTTACTAAAGTTATTGTTTTGTTTACCTTTGATAGGCAAAGGTGTTCCAAGCACAGGTTTGGAACACCTTTGATAGGTTACTTATTTTTTACGTAAGTTAGTAGTTATTTTAGTTTAGGTTTTATATTTCATTAAGGCCAAACAAATTATTGACGTCCATGCCGACAAAGAATTCAAGAAATGAATTGTGTGTGTAGGTTCATTTCGAAACCCGGAAACCGAAATCGCATCAAGTAGGTGGGAAAGCATTTTAATAAATGCTTATATTCCTTTCGCCCACAACTCGTTGGCCTTGACGATTGATCTAGACCATGATGCCCATAAACGAATAATTTATAGCCAATTCGTACATATACTATTTTATTTATTTATATTATGTACCTATTAATTGTAGACGCCACTATGGCAGCAGTACAAATTTAATAGCTTGCTCACTTTATTGTGGTATTATACCTTGTTGTACAGATTTTATGACACAGCAAATGGAGACTATTTTGAAAAATTAATAAGATGTCAACTCTTTAAACAACCAAGGAATTTAGGCATACATGTGACGTTAATCATATAGATATCCACAATATTTATGCGTGCTACGGTTCAAGGATTTGGAATGCGAAGAGCTGGTGACTTTAGTTAGACTTTAATCGACTTCAGGTTCCATAGCACACAATTCTGGAATCCAATAGGATTGGATAATCTTAAACCAGAATGAAAGCAGAGTTCATCAAATAGTCCACTAGATCACTTGTTTCAACTTGTATCTTCGCTTCGGCGTTTCTAGTAGGAATTTACTCACAAAAGCTTACTACGTTATCACCAACCTCAGCATATTAACGTCACAGAGCTGGGAACCGTCCTTCTCTCATAGGACCAACCATATCGCTGCAATGGGGTCAATGAACTTCATTGATTATTATCATTTATGCGAAACAACATTAATTTCCAAAGAGATATTGAAGACATCGTAAAACAAAATTAAAATTTAATACTTATTCTATTACGGCTGTGATAGCCTAGTGGTCAAGACGTCCGCCTGCTAATTAGAGGTCGGAGGTTCGAAGCCGGGCACGCACCTCTAACTTTTCGGAGTTACGAGTATGTGCGTTAACCTAAAATTCGTTTATACACAACGCCTTAAGCAATTAAAATATCATTTGCTTCAACGGTGAAGCTGAAAACATCGTGACGAAACCTGCATGCCTGAGAGTTCTCCATAATGTTCTCAATGGCGTGTGAAAAGGCCAGCGTGGTAGACTATGGCCAAACCCTTCTCATATTGAGAGGAGACCCGTGCTCTGTAGTAAGAAGGCAATGGGTTGATCATGATGATGATGATGGCTTATTTTATTTATGCACACTATATTTGCACACCACTACAGTTTAAGGAAATGATAGAGACACACATATATAAATATCAAAATATACATTTGTCCTTAGGTATAATACGTTATATAGTTAAACAATATAAATATATAGAAATCAATAAAGTGGTCTTATTTTGAGTTCAGTCCTAAAGTAATGATCTCGTTTAAAATGATATAGTTACAACAGGAACAAATTAATAATTTTTAATAATTTTATTTAAAATCCACTGTCCCCGTTAACGAGGGCTACTTGAGTATAATTATCATAATACGTAGGATTACCTACTTTCAGGATTTAACGGTTGCTACGACCCTTACACACGTTTTTAATATTGTCACTTTTATGTTGTCTATCTGTTTGTACGAAACGGATGGGCCAATTTTGATTGGATGTGCTGAGATTGTTTTTTTTTCAAGATTTGGCTATGGGTAACACTTTAGCGATTTGGACAGAACATGTTCGATATTATAAGTGGGAAGAAGTTTCGGCATAATAAAAAAATGATTCTGTAAGTTGGAAATTCAGGCAAAATTGCAGGTTAATGTTTACAGATTTAAGAAAAATACTAAGTAACTACTCGTACACAGCTTACAACACTTACCACAAAAATACTTTTGATAGGATGTTTGCATTGTCGTGAGGATTTTTCTCCTTGAATACAACTTTTGAATCCATGTTGCACTCCTAGTAACTTTATTAGCAACACAAAAATGAGTTATTACTGTAGTACACTTTGATTGACTTTAAAGATAAGCTAAGTTAATATTGACTTATATTTTAAAATATAATATTTTTGTAGAAAATTATTTTCTATAAAACTATTATTTAAGTAGAAATCACATTACGCGGTATACATTACACACAAATATATCCTGGTATCCTGATATATATATATATATATATTTAAGAACCTATCCATAAAATAATTAACACGTTTTAATATAAATTGCCAAATTTGCAAATCACTTTACATTATGTCACACTGATCAGTTCGCACCGATCTTAGTACAATTTTTGGTATTGCATTGCGTAATGAACTGGCAATTCGATAGCTTTTTGAACTTCACTTAAACTGTCCGCACTATTAGCACGTTTTCAAACTGTATTGTTTTTAATAACTAGTAGGTATACGAAATAAGTACGACGAAATTAATAAGGCCGGTATGAATACAATATCACAGATAAGCATGGAAATCGCGGGCAGGTTGTTAAAGCGAGCGTGAGCGCGCCGCGTCGCCCTTGCACTGAAGTGACTACTGACTATTCTAACTCTGAAGCTACGCGATTGTGTGCGGACAGACCGATCGACGCACACGGCACTATGTAGCGTTCAACTGTTCACATCTCTCGCTCTACAATTCTACATCCCGATTTTTCAGAATCACGATTGTTATAGGCAACGGACACATGCTCGATACTAGCACGAAAGCATGCTCCTTTTAGTAGTAAGACAAAAGACAACGACTTGTCTTTTGTCTTGCAATAGCTGTGTAGTGACAATAATAATGTCTAAGTAATGAGCATGCTAATTTTGAGTATGTTTAGAAATTAAATTAATAATTTTAAATAGTAACACGATTATTAATTTCGATCAAATCGAGGTGATCATTGTTTACCAATAGTGTTACCTTACCTTTTCTACAAATCCTGGCCCCTTTATTGCCAAGTGTTACTGTCTACTGTATGTATATGTCTACTAGAAATAACGCGATAAACCTATTTTAATAGGCATGCTTAAAACCATTTAACTTAACATTCCAAATTGCCCAATCCGTGGACAAAATTTCTAGTATATATAAACACTTAATAGAGTACTGAGTAGTTTTTAGTCTAAAACTGCTGGAGTTTTTGCTAAGACATCAAAGAACATCAAAGAACTAGTGAACATGTGACATAGAAGAACTATTTTTTTAGCATACTCAAAATTAGCATGCGGAATGCTTTTGTGCTAGTACTGAGCCTGTGTGTCTGGAGCCTTATACGCAATAAAAAAGCAGGTCACGCTCACCATACATTATAGACTCGTACTTGTTGTACTTAAGGCTATCAATCGAGAATAATCAATTGTTTACGTAACTTTGAAACTGATGATTTTGTCAAACAAAGCACAAAAATCGCTGAATCATTACATGTCGGTTATTATCTTAACAGTGTTTATTGATGACTTGATTTTTTGACGACCATTCTGGTCCAATGTTGAACGTTTTGGTCTTATAAGCGGGAGGTTGCAGATCCGATTCCAGGCAAAGAGAGACTTTATAGAAATTTGTAATTTCTGAATTTTCTCGTCCCCATATCCCAAACGTCGCCTAAGCCGAGGTTCGGCCTCAAAGGAGGCGCCCTTAGGTAGTCGTTCCCTTAGTTTCTTCGAGCCCTAGGGCTCAAAATTTCTTCTGGCAGAGCTTCTTTCCGAAGCTAGCGTAACAGCCCGGTTACGCTGTGCAACCAATAGGCTTAGTACAGCTAATAGACAGTCCGAAAAAAAAATGAATTTTCTCTAGTCTGCTCTGGTCCGATAAAGACGTGAGCGGAGCGTTGAGTGACGTCAAGCGATTTAGCGGTCCGACCCGATGTCACGTAGATATTAATTATGGGTTTACCATAGCCCTTGGAGGTTATCCCATCATAGACTGTAGTATCACATAGCACCTGGTAAGATTGCCGTCAATGACTTGTAGTAGAAAAAAAATTGTCTCAAGATATTATTATTTGTGAAGAATTTATTATACTACAGACTAGTTGGTGGTAGTTATTAGGCAAGTACATGCATTAGTACTTATATATTTTAATATTTTTTTACGTGGGTTAATTCTCGTTGATACTTCCTTGCGAAACTTGTTCAGAACCCTAGTTATTATAAACAAAAGTCTATTTAGATACCTACCTACCTTGTTCTAACTTATTGCCTGGCCTCGGGGGCTTGAATTCACTTTCGCACACAACCGAAACCCAGGTAGAAAACTATTATCAGCTGCATTTTTTACCGATGAGATTACCGATTACTTATATAAAATACTTTATTGGAAAAAAGGGAACAACGCATTTTTGGGTACCAATAAGGTACCTACCTACCTAGTTAGTGCGATATTAAAAATGTTTTTACATAAAATCGTGGGGAATAGAAAATGTTCTCTACGGTTTTACCCTCTTTAGCTGAGTCGTAACTTAATGTGATTTAGCATAAACGGAGAATGGCTTCAACTGGCAACGCATCAGTATATAACTCCACTGGTTCTAGGGATGTTGATGGGCAACGGTAAACACTTAACTTGCGGTGACCCGTCTGCTTGTTTGCCTGCAATGTAAATATATAAAAAAAAGTATCCTTAGTGATGTCTGTCCGTTTCGATAGAAGCTGTTGGTTTACCTGAGAAGCATGAGCTGAGTTCGGCGAAATTCCTTTATCGATACTGACGAAATTAAACACAGAAATAGAGGGCAGCCTAATCCAATTATAAAAAAAAAAAACAATTGTCTTGGTAACCCGTGTTTTTGTGTTTCTATTCACTTTATTCGGCCAAGTATTTGACGAGGACGTTCACAAGTATTTGTATCTTCATAATTTAGTAGGTCTATTTTTATTTTTAGATTTTTACTAACTACAATATAAGTTATACTTAACCCTGGATTAAGTTCGATCCATGAAATAAAATATTAGTGACGCATGCGCTTATCATCATCATCATCATCATGATCAACCCATTACCGGCTCACTACAGAGCACGGGTCTCCTCTCAATATGAGAAGGGTTTGGTCATAGTCCACAACGCTGGCAATGTGCGGATTGGCTGACTTCACACGCCTTCGAGAACATTATGGAGAACTCTCAGGCGTGCAGGTTTCCTCACGATGTTTTCCTTCACCGTTGAAGCAAGTGATATTTAAATTTTTTTTATGCGCTTATAAATACGCTTTTTAATGTGTGGTTGCAGTATTTTCATAGGTATTCGTCTATTTTACTATTTTTTTGTGCGCTGAAAAACCGACAGCGTGCGGTAACGCGTTTCCTATTGATAATCGCAAATAAACAAATAAAGCCAAGGTTTTTCATACGTGTTATACAATTATTTATCAAAATACTCAAACACGAATAGTCAAGTGGAGTGCAGCCCATAAAGCGCACAATATCATCACCTGGGTAACGGTGCATACAAAGATATCATTTAGTATGCGCGGCTTTACACCTAAACAAATTTGGACAAGATATAGCATACAGCACATGAATCTTGGAGACGGATGTAGGATATTGCTTATATTGCGTCAACTATTTTATATGCGAAAGTGTCTGTTGGTTTGTTATCACTTGACCACCGGTCTTGATTTTGCACATCTTGCCACACATAGGGATAGCTTGCACGTTGGTTATAGGAGACTTCTTACCCCGGAAAAGAACATAACCAATGTACCCACGGTATTTCTGAGAGTACTAAAAAATCTACTTGAAAAATCAAATAAAACGAAAATAGCTTTATTCATTTAATCCTATTACAGGCAATTAATAAAAAAAAAACATATTACCTATGTACGGCTGACAAATATAAAACCAAGTAAATATCGGGGTAGACTACTCTATGTCTGTCTTTTAAATGCCAGCTATCGCATGGAATATTTCTCCAAAATCGTTATAGCTAGAAGCTGAGGTAGCAAAAGCATTTTTTTTAATCCCGTGTTATTTGTATATTACTGAAAAAAAAACAATGACGATGCCCGTGGTTCTGGTCTTTTTATTTAACGGAAAATGTTTCTTTTATAGGTATTATGTAAGTAGGATGACTGTAACGTGAATGTGTTTTTGTGCGAGTGATTTATGATGAGTTTGTGTCTTTTTTTTAAATATTTTATTAGTAATTTTGCAGTGTTGTCATGGATTGATTCACGCAACCAACTTTGAATAGTGGGTTTATGTTGGCACGAAAAGTTTTCTGTTTTTGAATATAGGGTTATTAATATACCAACCGCAAATTATTTATAATATGGCTTTATTTTGCTGAAAATTACAAAAGTTAATGTTACAGATATGTTGTAGGTTATTATATTTATTTACTAATGTTGCCTCTATCCCTGTGCTACATCAGATCAGTTCAGCCATTCCTGCTTTATATACTAACAAAAATGCAATCCATACCAGTATCAGTTTATACCAGTCAGTATAGGTAAGTAAAAATATATAATCATCATCATACCAAACGATTGAAAACCAATGCTGGACTGGCTTGGGCTTGTAAACTCTGTTTGATGTGTTTTTAAATCATAAGAGTACAAGTAAATGCGATGTGTTTATCGTGGTCTTTCTCACATTCTTATATTTTTTTACAGTTCGTATGAATTAATCCAGTCATCGTTACAGAATCATTTTTCCTAATGCGGCGGCGACCGTTGAGCTTTACCTTATATACGCACAGAGATGTAATCACTACGTTTTAACACAGTAGTCGATTCAGACATAGTTGTTATGATTTATACGTCTTATTTATATAAGGGAGTTATGTAGAACACGAATAGGTAAGATGAATACTATGTAGCAAAGCAGGCGAAGCGGTGATAGCCTAGTGGTTAGGGCGTCAGCCTCCTAAACGGAGGTCGGCGGTTCGAATCCGGGCATGCACCTCTTAACTTTTCGAAGTTATGTGCGTTTAAAAAAGTAAAATATCACTTGCTTCAACGGTGAAGGAAAACATCGTGAGTTAACCTGTACGTCTGAGAGTTCTCCATAACGTTCTCAAAGGCGTTTGAAGTCTGCCAATCCGCACATGGCTAGCGTGATGGACTATGGCCAAACCCTTCTCATATTGAGAGGAGACCGGTGCTCTGTAGTGAGCCGGTAATGGGTTGATCATGATGAAAGCAGGCTTAATCCTATCGTAGCTTTATAAAAGAGGATCCAGTTTAAGCCTATATTGCGTAACAATTCAGCTTCCCTTTTAGATACCCGACCTAGTTCAATCCCCTAACCGCGTTATGGACTTTTAGCAATAAAATTTGACTTACTGTGAACGTTCAGAGAAAAAATCATGAAAATCCTGATACATATTAAAAAAGTGATATGATAAACTGTCGCGTAAAGTCTAATAATTCACACTCGGCCAAGGCCAAAACCCTTGCTATACTCAGTATAAGAAGGGCTTTGACCTTGGCCCAATCGACCTGTGACCTGTTGATAATAACGATGATGATTATATAAAGGGCCTCATATACGAGACGATTCGTTGCTTCAAAAATATCGTTCCCACAAAAAAGATTGTTTATTCCGATCGATCATTTACAGGTTTTTAAGGCAATACTTATATCACAGTATATATATAATCAGAGTAAAAATATCTAATCGCAGATCTCAAAGACTACAAAAAAGTTTGAGATCACAAGAATCGTAAATTGTTGACATTACCTAATACTATTATATATTATTTTAAAAAATAATTAAAATATCACTTGCTTCAACGGTAAAGGAAAACATCGTGAGGAAACCTGCACGCCTGAAAGTTCTCCATAATGTTCTCAAAGGCGTGGTTAGTCTGTCAATCCGCACGTGGCCAGCGTGGTGGACTATGGCCAAACCGTTCTCATATTGAGAGGAGACCTGTGCTTTGTAGTGAGCTGGTAATGGGTTGATCATGATGATGATGATGATTACATATTATTATGATTACCTACATTATTATAATATAGGTATAATATTTATACGTCGCGCCTCTCTCAATCTGAACCGACGACTCGATAGTCTCTTGCTTGCATGATATTGTATTAAAAGATATCGTGTGCTTACATAAATCAGAACTGTATGTGTACCTACAATAGATAGATGAAATAAATCTGTGACGTGACGCATCACGTAGCTTAGATACTTGAACGGATGACCGATGGTTATAGTTGCCAAGTCACCGTTACACGAAGCCCTTGTTCAATGATTATTGGTAGGTAGATACCTAAGTGATTTTAGATACTTTAACAAACGGATATAATTATTTATATGACATCACATCACAGGACACAGCGCAGTAGTGAGCGTTATGGTGTTATATTTCGGAGATATCAGTTTTGATTCCCGGCAGGGGCGGCTATTTGAGAATAAAACATTTCAGATTTACGCAATTATGGAGGCTTCCTTAGTGGCTAGTTACTACCCTAGTGACATGCTGCAAAGCGATTTGTTTGCAGTTCTATCTTTTGCCAACTAAAATGATAGGTACGGCGAATTAGTAGAGATCGAAATTTTAAAGTATGGTCGCTATATGAATCGTATTAAAGAGCCCCAATTTGCTAATCCTAAAATAGATTTGTATTTGCTCGTTAGCTGCATAGTTTTTCATTCAATATATTGTAATAATCATTAACAGTATACCTACCTCCGACCTACGTGAGAATACAGAACCCATTATCTTGTTATCTCCGAACGTAAAATCTGCAATATGGATGATTGATTTAAACTTAAACAGACATCGAGCGTTATCAGTCTCCCCATTATCCCCCACCGTTATCGTTAGTTCAGAACCGTTTTACATTAAATTTCGCTGCAGTCAGAAGACTAACTTTATTTATTTAGTTTTATTTCCATTCCAACGTCATAATAGGCACAGATGACATAATTATAATAAGAAAACTACTTCAATTATTAAATTGAAGTAGTTTTCTTATAGTAGTTAGTAGTAGTAATATATTAATATTAATCAATAATGGAATCCTGTCAGGGCACTGTAACTAGATTTACAGAGGACTTACTTACTTTGTTACTTTAACTAACTGACTGACTTAATTTGTTACTTTGGTTTAACCGTAAGTTTTTAACGAGCCTATAAATATATTTATGTTTTCTACTGTTTAAGAGAAGAAAGCATAAATCAAGTCAAGTTGGTTTAGATCAAATCAGTAGATTCGATCTAAAACAACTGTCGAAGTTCGTCAGTCTTCTTCATTGTTATGCTGTATCCCTAATCTTTAGTGCAAAAGCAATAATATAACTTATAAATAATAGCAAAGCAATAAAAAACACAGTTACAGTATAAATTTCTTTATGAAACTTCATAGACATTTTTATAAATACATGCTTTTTTAAAATAGCAATTATAATTTTATGAACTAAGTATAATAACTTAGTAAATCATAGCAAAAATAATTATTAGAGTATTATCACTATAATGTAAAATTTAATAGGATCTTGTGGTTATTAAATTCACAAAATCCTAATTTATAATTTACTATAAAGACCTTTGTACTCTACGTACATGGTGACTTTTAGATTCTTTGAGAGCCTCTTCTAACTTATTTGTTAGGTGCAACAAATTAGGCATGTCACATTGAAGAAGAACATGGTTTATAACATGCTGGCAGTGACTGGATGCTCTTGCGTCTTGAATTGATGAATTAATATTTATATATGATATAGAATTTATATTATTCTGTGATGTTTGCGAGTAGTCCTTTTCATATTGACCATAATTTTTTGGCGTTGTCAGTACAAAATCCATGGCAACCATTGGTACTATTTTTTCGTGTGATGTTTTAGAAGCAACCTGTTAAAAAGGTATAAATTAATCAATTCATAAAAAAAATTAACAGAGGTAGTTTATATTTTATAAAGCTGCTAATCAAGAATGATTAATTCCATCTTAAACTGTATCACATCTTTTACCACATTGGTATCTAGTGAACCTATCCATTTATCTATTTAAATGGTTGCAGTGCAATTGTCTTGCATGAAAAAAAATAATAAAAAATGACCATAATCAATTGTTTTATTTACATTGCCATAATAATGGGTTAATTTGCAAATAAAGAAAATAAGGGAAAACCCTAAGTAACGGACGATAAACAAAACATATTGCAATAGGTAATTTTGTATGGGTCTCCCGATTCTAATTACTTTAAATAGATAAGCAGTAGTTCTTATTTGAATTGGCGTAATAAATTCACCAATCAAATTTAAATAATATTATTGGCAATCTGAAGAACTAAAGTTTTGATTCTTAAACTTCAGATTGCCAATAATTAATAAAGTGATGAACCAAAGTTTATTAATATAAAACTTGGCATAAGCCTTAAAATTAAATATATTAATAAATAGAAATTGGGCCCTCCCTGCCGTATCAATGCTAGTAAGAAAGTTTTTAACAATTAATACATTCACCTATTTATTTATGCTGAACTATTATTTATTTACACTAAACTAATATCCTTATGTACAGTATACCTGTATTTCAAATCTCCAGGTAAGATCTTGGTAACTAGGATCTTTTTGTTGGAGCAAGTTCAGAGCTGCAGATATTTCACCCTTCTTGGTATTATATAATTTAACTAAAACTTTTTGTTTGTCTTCAGAAAAACCTGCTATAGCGAGTGATGACTGGAAATTAGTTTCAGATAACTGGAATTGTAAACAGTTTAATTTATTACTGATGGAATACAATTATGTACATTATTTTTTGTGCATGCAGTGGAATTATGGACAGAAATGCCAAAGCACATTTAAAAAAATATTTTATTGATTAATAATGTTTTTTTAAATACATTAATTATGTGGCAGGCTTTTACTATTTGAGTGACATGTCAGTGACACTAACATGGACCAATGGCTTAGCATGCTATCCAATGCTAATGCTATGCATGATCGGTATGGACACAGCCTCACACTGATAAATTCTTTGCAAAAAAACCACAACATGGGCCAATTCTGTGGTACTCAAACTCAAAATTAAATGAAAAGGATGGTATTATTTTTAAACCTATAATTTTAGCTGTCAAGAGATTGTGTACAACATAATTGGCACTTATTAATATTTATAATAACCATTTCCTATTGGGCTATCTGACAGTTTTAATTTGAGCTTTAAAAGCATTTAATTCTCCCTAGAGTAGAAACCTTTTTCCCTGTTAAAATTTTGCAATAGAATTTAATTGATAAACTATCATAAAATGTATGTATAATGTAGATGTCTTAATAATTCACTGCTGAATTATAATATCCTGCAGACAAACAAATCATCTTCTTGTGCAACTTGTGATTCGCTTGATGCTGTCAATTATAAAATCATGAGAAAATATTTACTTACATTATGTTTGCAGGCTTCGACAATCAAATAAGCCAAAGCATGTAAAAGATTTTGAACAACAAGTGTAGATATGTCCAATTTTTCTGCAAGCGAGAAAGCAAGAGGTTAATTAATCGATGTTTTAATATTTATGGAAGTAAATTACTGGTAAAAACACTTTATAAGTACCTGCAGCTATATCACATTTTTTCTCATTTATTCCATTACAGAGATAGTCTATCGTAAGTTTACAAAAGTCTACTAAAACTGTAACAAAAATTTAAAATGTATTTTTTCATAGACAGTTTTTAATTAAAATGACTAAATAAAAATCGTCTACCCGGTGCGGAATGCTGATGAAGTAAGTGGAGGTGTTCTTTTTGTAACTCACTTAAGAATATTATCATTTTTAATTCAAATTTTATAATGGTATCCAAAAAAACAATGTATGCATGTAATTTATGGAATGTAAACAAATTATTATATTTGTTTTTTTTTAAATCTGGGTTCCTACTAGTGATGTACAAAAACTACTCCAAAAACGATTGTACAAACTAAAGGATAACCGCATACACCAATGATGGGAGTTGAAATATAAATAAATGTATAGTAGTAGAAAATTAAAAAAGAAAACCTTTTTATCTGCGGTCTTCTTGTATATGCCACTTCTCGTATTGTCGTAATGCTGCGACTTGAGTGCTCGTAGCATTTAGACAACACAAATGACTGAAAATGCAGTCTAAAATGGCAGCAGGCTTACTTCTTTAAGGGTATGGAAATTATTTAAAAATATACCCTACCAGAATGGTAAGACACTGAGTGAAACGTTGTTATCGGTAAGGTGGTTAGTAGCTACTACATACGACTTAAGCCTCACTATTAGGCTAGACTAAAGAAAAGAAAATTTTAAATTCATAAATGCCTTGATAACCACTCATTCTTCCATTTTTAAGACTACAAAGACAGGGAGATCCAGTTTAAATATTTTAGCACGGTCCATAATATTGCACAGACGGATCGGGGTTGTAATTATGTTTTAGATTTCGGTGTGATCAGCATTCGAATCGTGACAAGTTTTGAATCGATCGTATATCGTGAAGTGTTCCATACGCAAAAAAGTACTCACCTGCGTCGCAAAACCAGAAAAATCATGAAACAAGACGCGAAGTAGTATATTTTACGTACTTTTATAAAGAATATTAATACGGTTCTACACGCATGCTTTACGACTATAGTGGTTTAGGTGTGAACTGAATGATTGAAGAGTATTTAATCAATACTGATTTATTTAATAATGTGAGTAGTGTATCTATACTCATTGCGGTAATAGTTTAAAAAATGGCAACATTAAAGCCAACATTGCAGGGACATTTTGATGGATGTCAGTTTAATAATTTCTTTTTGACATTATTCACAAATCGAAATCACTAATTTCTGTGTTATCATTTTTATTGTTTAAAGATTGTTAAGTTATGAATAGAAAGGAAAGAACTACAACATGGCTTTGAAAAAAGTTAAAGGTAACTTCGAAAGAATGTTTGACAAAAATCTTACGGATCTAGTTCGTGGGATCCGAAATAACAAAGATAATGAGGTATGTATTCCTCCAAAACGTTGTTAAAACGTCTAATTAATATAAAAATGCAAATACATAGGAATTTGATGTATTTACAATTCTTCTAGGCAAAGTATATAGCGCAATGCATGGAGGAAATAAAAGTAGAGTTGCGGCAAGACAATATCGGAGTGAAAGCGAATGCAGTCGCAAAACTAACATATGTAAGTCTAACGAATGATAATAATTAGTGAATATTAACAGGCTGTGTCATAAAATGTTACCCAAATTTTTATCTCTACAAAACATTCATTAAAAATATTTTGAATGCCTATCTTTATATTGTTTATTTTATTCACTTTCAAGTAATTGCTTGTCATCTGCCGACAAATACCAATGCAGCTCTAAGTCAAGTCTACTAAATCATTTAATCCCTTACATACATGACAAGAAAAAGGTAGAGATAATAATATCTGTCCAGCTGACTAAACTTTGAAAACCTTTCCGGTTTGACAGTTTATTCTTCCAAAATAATTACCAGTTTCCTAGAGGTCTGTAGTTAGTTTATACACAACCACAATTAACCAGGCAGCAGGAGAATTAGAAGTTCTCTGCCACTAAATCCAGGTTGTACTATAGCACTAGGAAGGTGTATTCACATTATTTACTTTACTGTTTGTACTACAAAACCTTTTTTATCTGCTTTACATATATTGAGAATCATTAATAATTTTTCTAAACTGAATACTTTTTTGCAGCTACAAATGTTGGGATATGATATATCCTGGGCAATATTTAATACTATAGAAGTGATGAGTTCTAATAAATTCACTTACAAACGCATTGGATACTTAGCTGCTAGTCAGTCATTTCATGCAGATTCTGAATTGCTCATGCTGACTACTAATATGATAAGAAAAGACTTGAATGCTCAAAACCAGTATGAAGCAGGCCTGGCTCTAAGTGGACTTAGCTGTTTCATATCGCATGACTTAGCAAGAGATTTAGCCAATGATATTATGACTCTGGTAAGTGAACAAACCTTATACACCCCTTATTTGCTTGGGTTGAACTATTTTGATGGAATTGCATAAATTGTTGTGGCATAATTGTTGTGGTTGTACAGATTGTTAAAGCTTAGATATGAAGTAAAACACACTAAAAGTTAGTAGAAATAGGATCTAACTAACAAGGATGTGTAATGTTACACAGAGTATGTTTGTTTTATTCATTACATAGTTTTATTATTTTTAATGTAGTTTTGGTTTTCAGATGAGCTCAACCAAACCATACCTTAGAATGAAAGCGGTGTTGATGATGTACAAAGTATTTTTGAGATATCCTGAGGCACTTAGACCAGCATTTCCTAAGTTAAAAGAAAAACTCGAGGACCCAGACCCTGGTAAGAATCTTATTGTACAAAGCTGTAGAAAACTAATTTTGCTGTTAAGTATTGTGTTGTGTTCTCAAAGAATATTTTTGAATTAAAGATGAATCAGTGTGAATTAAATGCTTACATTTATGCAGACTGGGGCATGTTTCAGAATCAATCCCATTGAAGTTGCGTTTTTTATTATATTAAAGATTACCAATCTCTTGCAAAGACAGGTCTTTTTTAACAACTTTATTTTATATTATGTTTTATTAAATGAACAGTTAGTTTAACAGGATAAAATGTTTATATTCTAACAGGTGTGCAATCAGCAGCAGTGAATGTTGTTTGTGAGCTGGCAAGAAAAAATCCCAAAAACTATCTTTCATTAGCTCCAGTGTTTTTTAAATTAATGACCACTTCAACTAACAATTGGATGTTAATCAAGATCATAAAATTGGTGAGTGTTTATTTTAACAGTTTGATATACCTATATATATACATTTTGGAAATGTAATATTTAATTATACATACATAAGGTTAGAGGATGTGTGTCGTGGGAGTGTGTGCTTGTGTTTTTTTTATTGTTGTTATTTTTGTTTAAAAAAATACTAAATCGATTTTGATGCAGTTAAACTTTCACTTGAATTGGACGAACACAGAATAACTACTAATATACTGTTATATGTAAATTTTAAAAAGTAAGGTTTTCAAATACGTGAACTCGAAACAGTTGGTCAAAGAAGCAGTTGTGAAACAAATGATTTGCATAATAATTATTATCTTGTTGTTAATTCTCCACAGTTTGGTTTAATGACACAGTACGAACCTGATATTGGAAGGAAAATTACTCAAAGCCTCATAGACCTAATTTGCAGGTACCCCTAGCGAATGAGAATCAGTTAGCAGCTAGATTCATGTACAACACCTCACAACTGTACTGAAATACCACATTACAGGCAGGCTTATTCATATGTTGCAACCACCTCCAGTCTTACTCGCAACATAATATTTCCAGCCCAGTTTAGTGTCAGGAAGCATACCAATCCATATCTTCAAATATTCATACACATTGTAATTCATTACAAAAACACAAATGTATTTACAGAATTAATGTTGCGTAAGTCATTGAGGCTGCAAATATGCAAATATCCTGCTCGGTTTTTCACTGTACACAAAGTTTACACAAAATTGGCATGCCACACATTTTTTATATTATTTTTGCTGCTGCTGAAAAATTATCAGTTGAATAAAATTTATACTATAGAATTAATAGTATATTGATAATAAATGTACCTAACAGATAAACAGTCCAGAACATGTTTTATAGTTGCAAATGTTAACAGCCGCTCCCGCATAAGCTAGTTTTATGTAGTATCATTGTATTTGTTCCAGTTTGGTGCCTTAACCCCATTAGAGCCCCGACTTGGCAAGAAACTGATAGAACCATTAACTAATTTAATACATAGGTGAGTCAGACACAGTAGCCTAATTCAAACAGACTAATTAGTGATTTATTGTTTATTGGTCTCTATGGGGTAAAGGGAATGTAGAGCTAGAAAGCCAATGCAATAACATGTTGCGATTATCAATATATGAGTTAATCAGTCATATCATAATCATAAACAAATATGTGTTTTAATAGGTATTTTGACACCTATAAAAAAGTTGATAAGTTATAAACATATCATATTCTTAAAAAAATATTTATCGAGAAGTTAAGTTATGAAAAATCTAAACAAAAACAATGAAATATTGAGAAAGATTTGGTGTCTTTCTCGAAATATACCAAATTGATATAATAGCACGATTTACGACAGCATTTTTATGCTGTCTCTGTTTAACCAGATACATTAAGATGCATATCTTCAACTCATACTGTCGGATATCAAATAAGTTTTTATCGAACGTCGTATTTGTTAAACTATTTTATTATAATTATTCAATAAAAAAAAAAAATCACATACCCCTAATATTGTGCTTAATAAGCTTCTTCTAACCAATTGTACTTAAATGCTTGGTTTGGTTTTGTATATTATAGTTTGACTAGAAATATTTAGCTTATCCTAATTACACCAAAGCTTTTCATAGAAAGCACTGTTTCAATATTAATAATAACAATCTGTTTTTAAATAAATTAATATTAGTTAAGTTGTACACAATTGCAGATTCATATTATTTATGCATATTAATATGAAGGATATTAACAATGTTACTGTTGAATTAAGTTAAATATTTGCAAATCAATAAATTTATTCCAAATAGATCGACTAGGCCCTGTGGCAGAATAGAGTTGCGCTTATATATGCTGATTACACATAACGCACGCATCAAATGCACAAACCGCGCCAGAAGTAACGCACTTTTTCAGTACTGTCTGTCACTAGTCTTATAAATGCAAAAATTGCTTCTAACGTTGGTAATCTCTTTGAGTCGTACATCGATATCGAGTGGATCCATCTGTAATCAAGAATGCTGCTTCTGGTACTTGGGCCTACGTATCGTAATAAAGTAATGAGCATGAATTAGTAAAACACAATAAGTAACTAATATGTAGTAATTGGCTGGATGCCACTTACTCTCATGAAGTCAGTACTATTAAACATCGCATTTAGTTTAGTAGATTTGAATGGTGAAGAAACCAATCAATTAATTGCGAAGGTATATAGAGCCTTACATTATTTAACAAATGAAATGTTCAAATGAAAATTATCATTAGGTAATTTGGTAAATTAATTTGTTATTCTTTACAACACAAGATTTTAATAAATAAGCGATATCTACAATCTAAATAATATTCAAATAAAGAGAAGTGTGAGAATGGAAAAAGCTAATCAAAAACTAGTAATTTTTCAAGGTTATGTAAAAAACAAAGAAATTCAGCTGTAAATTATATATTTTTTGGGGTTTCATACATCATCATGATCAACCCATTCTCTGCTCACTACAGAGCACGGGTCTACTCTCAATATGAGAACGGTTAGGCCATAGTCCACCACGCCATGTGCATGCAGACTTCACACAAATGCCCCAAATTTCAAGATTATAATTTACAGAACGTGAACGTCTCACACGAGATGAGGGTTCATAATTACCTGTTTTCCATGTGCTTGTGGGTTAACAGCACGTCGGCAATGTCGCTCCTGTATGAGTGCATCAATACTGTGATCGCAGTACTAATCAGCATCAGCAGCGGCATGCCGGGCCACGCGGCCTCCGTGCAGCTGTGTGTACAGAAACTAAGAATACTCATCGAGGACAGTGATCAGAATTGTAAGTACGCTTATTTTATAGATATATAACAAGCACACATACGGGCATTTCTTCCACAGATTGTTTAACCACCAAAAAACGTAGCATTGATACACCCCACCACTCGATGGTATCAAGAGTGTTCAAGGAAGTCGCTTTGTGGAACGTGTCGCACGTTGAGTTCGGAAGTCTACTTAGAACTATGTCCAGCTCTGGACGTTTAACTAGTAATAGTATCAGGATTGTAGTAACACTCGCAAACGTGGGGTCTCTTTTGATTATCGAAATTCTACAACGTCAAACAAAAAAGGACTTTATATTTGTATCTAAAAGTCTCAATTTCCGTCATACTTATATTGTAGCAGGCTTACTGTGCTAGGCTGGAAGAATTAACTTTTTATAACTACTTACCTCCAGTGTAAAAAGCGGCAAATATAAAAGCTATGCCAGAGTATGAGTCCTACGGCGTATGTTAATGGGAACGTGGTCATAAATCCGTTTGAGATTTAATTGAGACCGTAGATACCTAATAACAACGTCTGAGTGTGCGAAATTGGAAGCATCGTTTTTATCGGTGAATAATATCGGTAATACTCTTTGTAGAGGTTTTGTCAAGACATTGTAGAATGCGTGAAGGGCTGTGGCTTGAAATAGTCCACAAATGAAGGAGCAATTTGTTTTCGGAAAAGTCACATCGAACCAGTTTTGTACACAGATAATTTTCTTAATCTTTGTTGATTTTAACAGTGAAGTACCTGGGTTTGTTGGCGATGTCGCGTATACTGAAATCACACCCAAAGTCAGTGCAGGCTCACAAAGACTTGGTGCTCGCATGTCTCGACGACAAGGACGAGTCGATCAGATTGAGGGCGCTAGGACTACTGTATGGAATGGTAAATGTTTTTACCTTTTTATTATTAATTGTTAAATACATAAGTACTTTACAGAATAAATAAAAATCTTATCTTAAAGTCATCAGGAAGATAAAGAAAGAGCCTGTTGGCGCCAACGTAAGCTTTGTGGGCTCACTTCGTCACACTTCGAGTTTCGAAAGTTAAAAACCAAAATTAAATTCAAATAATGGCCTAAAGATCGACAGACAGAAAGAAACAACAAAGTTAACCGAAATAGGAAGGGTTCTGAATTTTTGGAACAATAAAATATTTATTCCTTACGGGGACGCGATTTCGACAAACACGAATTCAAATCTTTACGTTTAGTAAGGCGATGACAGATTATAATAGAACGGTAATATATAACTTTATTTTCCCCCGCAAAATCTGCGAATCTCATAGAAATAATTATGAAGCGCAGTTTACCAAAAAATATCAACGTATTTTTTTACGTACCAAAATTACATCAATTTTACAAGATTTCAAAACCCAACAATGTGTTAAAGTGCTAAATGCACGATTAAAGTGGAGAATTAGATGAGTAAATTGTTTTTCATGTTTATGTAGGTTTCAAAGAAGAACTTGATGGAGATAGTGAAGAAGCTGATGGTTCACATGGAGCGTGCGGAGGGCACGTTGTACCGCGACGAGCTTCTGACACGCATGATAGAGATCTGCGCTCAGAACAACTACCAGCACGTCGTGGACTTCGAGTGGTACATCACCGTGCTGGCGGAGCTAACCGAGATGGAGACCAGTTCAAAACACGGTACACTATCATGATGATAAATTCTCAATCGTGCAGCTTAGCTAATATATGACGAAATCCTTGTTGAAGAGAATGCTTGACAGTTGACTTCTTCGACGTTTTTGAATTGTTGTTGGAACAATGTTGATGGAAAAGACTAACTACTGAGTTTCTTATCGGTCTTCTGAAACTTTTTTAAAGTGCTTATAAAGTAGACATACTTAAAAATGATGATAACAAATAAAATTATAATATATTATATCTGATATTTAAATGTTTTAAGCCAGCGTGGCGACTACGGCAAGCTCCCTTTTTCATTCGGAGACGACACCCCCGTCTTTTTGTAGGCTGGTATTAGGTTGATAAGAAGCGGTGATAGCCTAGTGGTTAAGGCGTCAGCCCCCTAATCAGAGGTCAGGTGTTCAATCCCGGGCACGCACCTCTAACTTTTCAGAGTTATGTGCGTTTTTAAGCAATTAAAATATCACTTGCTTCAACGGTGAAGGAAAACGTCTGAGAGTTCTCCATAATGTTCTCAAAGGCGTGTGAAGTCTACCAATCCGCACATGGCCAGCGTGGTGGAATATGGCCAACCCCTTCTCATATTGGGAGGAGACCCGTGCTCTGTAGTGAGCCGGTAATGGGTTGATCATGATTAGGTAGATATGACCAACGAAATTAAAGAGAAAAAAAAAACTTATATCTGTCTAACACCTGTAGGTTTACATGCAAATAAACAATTATGATTCATATGGCAGGTTGCATGATCGCGGCGCAGCTAACAGAAGTGGGTGCGCGCGTAGCTGAGACACGTGCGTTCGCGGCGCGCGAGTGTGCGGCGCTATGCGCTCGCGGAGCCGCAGAGGCGCCGCGCGCAGCGAGCCGCGAGGTTCTCTATGCCGCCGCCTACGTGCTCAGCGAGTACTGCACGTAAGTCTCTGTGTGTATACGAAGGTTGTCTAAATAAACAAGATTAGCGAAAAAGCTAAAGTAAGAAAGTATTTGAGTGTTTCGTTTACAACGGACGCGGAGGCTACAAAGCGTGCGCCTAATAGGTTGAGTTATTGTTAATCTAGTTTTCTTATAAACAATATGCACGAGGGTCACAACCCATAAGGTCCAGTTCTCTTTGCTACCCGAAGGTATACGAACTTTACGTCAGCTTCAATAAATTTATTAATACTGTGACCCTAAAGATAAGGTTTTATATTTTTGCAATATTTAAATAAACAATAAACCATTAAAATTTTAGTCCTTTTAATTTGCAATAAATTTAAAGAAGCCTTAAACTATTTCAAGTGAAACTATATTGTCATTCCAACGCAACTATTAAAAAAAATTTAACAAATAAAATACAATAATTTACTTAATAAAAAAACATTAACAAATAACATACCGTCCTACCTAGCAGGCACAATAATAGCTGCCTAAACTTATTATTTTAATTTGTCGTTTTCATGATAATTAATGTTAATTGGTAATCTAGAATAATATTGTGTATAGTGAGGAGGACGTGATGCGAGAGTCGATATCGCCGCTCACGCTGTGCGCGGGCACGGGCGCGAGCGGCGCACACATGCGCGCACGTGCCGTGTGCGTGCACGCCGCTCTCAAACTCGCCGCCAAGCTACTGCTCTTGTACGAACAACGTAACGACCTTCAATCTGCGCTAGAGGTAAGGTACCTATTGTACGACCAAAATATTGATATAGAAAGAAATAGTTAAAATAAATCATCAACCCATTCTCGGCTCACTACAGGGCACGTGTCTCCTTTCATTGTGAGAAAGGTGTGGCCATAGTCCACCACGCTGGCCAAATGTGGATTTGCAGACTTCACACGCCTTTGAGAACATTATAGAGAACTCTCATGCGTGCAGGTGTCCTCACGATGTTTTCCTTCAAAAAGTCTATTAAGGTATTAAGGATTGATTACATAAACGATAAGTTTTCCAATTTATCGTTTATGTAATCCTTAATATCGTAATAGACTTTTTATATGTTATACATGTATATATTTCGAACCTTTAAATGCAAGTGCTCCTCTTGAACATTATCAAATAATGGCTGATTTGTTTTCGACTTAGTGTGCGCTGCCAAAAGATTACTGTTGCTTATTAAAAACTTTTAATATTTTAATTAATGTATCATAGATGCCAGTGTTTTCTCTACCATCGACTTATATAAATGACCTAAGGTCTTGTCTTCTTTATTGTATTGAGTTTTGGAATTTGTTTGTTTCCATCAAAGACAAAAAAGCATTATTTTAACGTAGGTGTTACGCGAAACTCTAGCTGGCATGCGACCGTTGCTATGTAGCGAAGATATGGAGGTACAAGAGCGAGCTCATAACGCGACCGCTCTGCTTTCACTGATACTGCGGCGACTGAACCCCAACGACCCCGCGCTGACTGATTCAGAGCCTGTGAAGAATGACGTCACTGATACACTTATCCAACACGAACAAAGGTAAAGCTTAACCCATCTAGCATCTATGCTCACTTGGTTTTCCATCTACCATTCATTGTAAAGCGAGACTACCCATACAACTGGTATTTCCATATTCGGTTTGGGGAGTGTTCTTTCCAATGCGTTTTGTTTCGGCCGTGGCTGGTTACCTACCGACAAAGGCGTGTCGCCTAGCGATTGACCGTTCCAGGCACGATGTCGCGTAGGAACCAATAAGGAGCGTGGGTTTACCATACTAACTGGCCTAGACAGCATCATCACTTACCACAAGGTGAGATAGCAGTCAAGGGCTAACTTGTAGTGTCATTTTCGTTGTCAGCGTTTTGCGACCCTAATCTAGAAATTAGGAGCATTTAGAACGAGCTACCGTTCAAACTGCGGAGAAATTCAACGCCTGATTGACTCGAATCTTGTGTGGAATGTCACCAACTCTCGTATTTTTTGACGACGCGAACAAATGTATAACGAAAATATCGGTGGAAAGAAGTTTCATATGCGACTTTAATCGAGACCCCATGGT
Organism: Lasiommata megera; assembly: GCA_928268935.1. Classification (NCBI taxonomy): domain Eukaryota; kingdom Metazoa; phylum Arthropoda; class Insecta; order Lepidoptera; family Nymphalidae; genus Lasiommata; species Lasiommata megera. The sequence continues at coordinate 9,756,080 of OV743311.1, read as the reverse complement.
TTGCTTTTCAATAAAAAATCATTAGTTTGCGAGCAATATAGTTTGTTAGCATCTTATAATCTTAATAGCTTTACTTCGCACACTACGAATATACGAATTTGCTTTGTTTAGTGTTTTTGGTAAAACAAGTTTTCCCGGCTATGTATCCCCTCCAAAGTGAATGTAAAGATAATGTTGGTAGGAATATCGTGCAGAGAACTAATCACACTTCCTTAAATTTCTAAACTATTTTAGCAATGGATTTGACAAAGACAGCACGGATGAAATAAACGGAGAGGAAGTGAGCCACAGTTTTAGCGGTGGACTGATTGAGGAGTTTGCCAGCCTTTTCGAAGGCGAACTCAAACCAGTAGCCCCGAAAGCGCAGAAGAAAGTACCCATGCCGGCCGAGTAAGTATTTTTTTCTACAAAACAAATTAACGTTCAGACTATAGAATATTAGCGTAACTTTATAGCGCTAGAATGTTCATACACCATATACAGCCTCGACTCTCAAACGAACTAGTTATTTTACCTATTTATACAGGGTTACTTTTCGTACAATGTTAATTGTTTAGGGCTGTTTCAAAATCGATAATATAATGGAACTATGAAATAAGAAACCAAAAAAACCTTGCCGTCATGTCACTTTTGAAGCTGTAATAGCCACCACTAGGTTAGGACGTCCTCCTCCTAATCAGAAGTCGGGGGTTCGGCACGTACCTCTTAACTTTTCGGACTTATGTGCGTTTTTAAGCAATTAATACATCACTTGCTTCAACGGTGAAGGAAAACATCGTTAGGAAACCTGCACGCCTAAGAGTTCTCCATAATGTTCTCAAAGGCGTGTGAAGTCTGCCAATCCGCACATGCCCAGCGTCAGCGTGGTGGACTATGGCCAGACCCTTCTCATATTGAGAGGAGACCCGTGCTCTGTAGTGAGTCGACAATGTGTTGATCATAATGATGAAGTCACTTTTACTTCGCTGAGATCTGTTTCCAGCCTCGTATAACCTTAGTTCCTTCAAGGGAAGAATGAAAAGGCATTTTAAACTAGACCTCATCAGTGCCTTTTGGTAAAGATTGTCGTCAAGCGCAAACCTATCTCAAAAAAACACTGGTTTAACCACTCTGTGTGTGTGTGTGTGTGTGTCTCTCTCTGTGTGTGTGTGTGTGTGTGTGTGTGTGTGTGCGTGCAACTTTGTAGGGTTGAGCTATGACAATCGAGCGATACCAAAATAACGCTATATGTAGGCAACAAGGTGTCATTAATATAATCTACATTCTCATTTTTTCTTGTCTTTAAATAATAAGTATTAAACAAATACAATAATCACACTGGTAATTTGTCTGGTGGGAAGCTTCGGTCCTACTGACAAAGACGTGTAAAAGATGTCGTGTAGAAACCAATAACAGGTTAGCCCGCTACCATATTAGACCGCATCATCACTTACCATCAGGTGATATGCCGTAAAGGGCTAACTTGTACTGTATAAAAAAAAACTTCAAAACATACTATATAATTATTTTTTATTTGTGATAAGAGGGAAATGTTTATTAACAGCCTCGACTTGAACCGGTGGCTATCCCACGATGTCTGCTCGTCGGACAGCTCGAGCTCAGAAGGGGAGGATGAGAGTGGGGCAATATTCACAGCGCCGCAACCTGATGCTGTGCCCATACAACAGTTTACACCCGATGAGCTAGCGATGGTATGCTTTATTGATGTTAATAACATTTGCCTTATTCGGTTCTTCGGACCGGTAAATCTACGGACCATTTTTCTCACTTGGTTCATAATGGAAACAGTCTTATCTTTACTTTTTAGTGTAAAGTTAGATTTAAAAACAGAGAAACACAAGGATTTTAAAATGAATAAAATATATAATATAATATTATAGAACATCAAAAGTAACGAATAAAACCCTTAGTGTTTTCTGTTTTTTTTTGAGTTGGAAAATAGTATTTACCAGCCTCAATTTATTTAAACATGTTTATAAAATTCAGTACAATAAAACTGGTTCTTTATTATTAACATCTTTTTGGTGTTATCCTATATCGTTTTGCGAAAAATTGTATAGAAAGTTTTTGATAGAAAATTATTTTATTATTACCTTTTTTTTTACATTTCGGTTTTGCGTTCATAAAGTATGTGATTATCATATAATTGTGAAGTTTTTTATATATTTTGTTTCATCATCATCATCATCATTTCAACCTATAGACGTCCACTGCTGGACATAGGTCTTTTGTAGGGAGTTCCAATGGCCACGGTCCTGGGCCGCTTGTATCCAGCGGCTCCCTGCGACTCGTTTGATGTCGTCTGTCCACCTTGTTGGGGGTCGACCAACGCTACGTTTACCGGTGCGGGGTCGCCATTCCAACACCTTGGGACCCCAACGTCCATCGGTTCTCCGAGCTATGTGCCCCGCCCATTGCCACTTCAACTTCGCAACTCGCTGAGCTATGTCGGTAACTCTGGTCCTCCTACGGATCTCTTCATTTCTGATTTGATCACGTAGAGATACTCCTAGCATAGCTCTCTCCATTGCTCGCTGAGTGACTCTGAGCCTTCTTATGAGGCCCATAGTGAGCGACCACGTTTCGGATCCGTAAGTCATCACTGGCAACACGCACTGTTCGAAAACTTTAGTCTTCAGGCACTGAGGGATTTTGGACGAAAAGATGTCGCGAAGTTTATATTTTGTTTATTATATGTAAATTATTAATTATGACAGTTGCGCGAGGCCCGCCGCCAAGAGCAGGCCAATAACCCGCACTATCTGAAGGACGACTCGCCGCGCTCCTACCAGCAGGACGATATACAGGTCGCTGAGATCGCGCTCGAAGTGCCTCTTCTAGTGCAACGTAAGTGTCTTATGCTAAATAACCTCTCACTTAAGAAAGAGTTAAAGCAAGGCAAAGCTATTGTCCGACAATAATCAGTCCGTCGTTTGTATAATACTTCATTTCAACCTTAATATAACATTTGGTCGCTCGCAAACATAGAGTGGATTTCGAATATAGAAACACACTAACGCTAGAGTGATTTGAAACTTATCTACTTAGTTTTAAAGTTCAAATTTGTCCATACTCCACAGCCACCGCAAGTAAACTCAATATAAATAAACAGCATGTAAATTAAGACTCTTAGATACAAACATAAGGTCTAATTTTACTTTGACGTCGTAGTATAGTATATATTTAACCTTATAGCATCTTAACACAACATAATATCGGTGCAGATTTTTCATAATGCCTTTGTGCCAACTCTTCAATTCCAATTTCGTGAAATTTTGCGTTTCTTTCCCGCCAAGAGTTATGTGTAAAGGCTTATACTATATATCTGAACGAAACTAAAAAAGCTTATTTTGGGTCTCAGTGATCTTCTGTTCTGGATAAATTAATAATTTGCCTGTTTTTGTGGATTATAGCTATTTATCGTGTAATATTAACTCCGCAAAGTTTCTCTAACCGATATTTATCTTTTTTACAGCCAAGAGATCTGATAAGTACTTAAGTATACGAGAAAATTCGAAGAAGGCCAAAAAGGATAAACGGCCGACAAAGAAACGGAAGAACAAAGTTGAAAGACATTCCACGGATACGGACAGTGATGGTAAGTTCACGACGGCTTAGTAAAAAATGAATGAAACAGACAGACGACACCGAGTTTACTTCTTAACTGCCTCTTGCATTATTAAGGAACTTTTAAAAGACAGTAAACTTTTTACTGGTTGCGGACGAGTGCGCGAACGTTCCCGTTACCCAGCCACTAGACGACGCGAAGGAACGAATCAACGTTTCTGAAACGAACTGCTACGGTGTGGAACGCACTTCCAGCATCTCAGCAGTGTTTCCAGCTACGTATAACCTCAGTTTACCTTTAAGAAAAGAGTGAATAGGCATTTTTAGGCAAGGGTTGGGTTGCGGTCAAGTGCGCGGGTGTTCCCGTGACCCCGCCACCCGGCGACGCGAAAGAGCATCGCTGGATTTTAGTGGGTATACTCGCAACTCTAGCCACCGGCGAGTCTCACATATCCCGCCGGAAGCCACGCACTGTTTTTTTTTGGATTGTCTATTAGCTGTGCTTACCCTATTGGTTGCTACAGTGTAACCGGGCTGTTTGGCGAGCTTCGGAAAGAAGCTCTGCTCTGAAGATATTTAGAGCCCCAGGGCTCGAAGAAACTAAGGGAACGTCTGCCTAAGGGCGCCTCCTTTGAGGCCAAACCTCGGCTTAGACGACGGTTGGGATAACGGGGTGGTCGGACAGTAACGCACTGTCTACGCCGCTTCTGTAAGGGTTGCGTAAACGCATTTCCCAGCGTTTTACTTACGTCTAGTTGAGCTTAATAATATCGTACATAGCCGGTTTCTTCTATAATTGCTTCTGTGATGTTTGCACGTTGATCAGATGGCACGAGGGGTGAGCGGCCGGCGGTGGCGGAGGGGGGAGAGCTGCCCGACGGCGCCGCGTTGTCTGACGATGAACCACCACCGCGTGACGACCCGCACCGAGCGTTGGACCTCGACCTCGACGTGTGAGTATACTACCCCCTACAGTAAAGCTTACCTACCTCATACTATCATAAATAAATCCCAGCCAAATTTGTTGTGGGTTTCTTCTTAGACCTGGGCGTGATTTGAACCCTCTTAGCTTTAGTTTTAAGTTGGCGAGTGTATCACCATAACTAATAGAAATAATGAGAAATATGATATATATGAAAATAGGTTTATATGAATAAAGCTATTTTTGATTTTGATTTTTATACTAGTCTTGCGTTAAATTCACTGGTTGTCTGTATATCGCTTTAAACTACAAGACCGCAGTTGTGCATTATTTTAACTAGTTTATTTTTATTACTTTCCTTTGTATTACTATTAATATGTGCTATAAAGAAGTTATCTATAGATCTATCCATTTAATTCTCCACTGCAATACACAAGCTTCCTCACTATAAATCCTCCATCATCAATGGACGATACGAGAAGTCCCATAAACAATCCAATATTTCGTATATATTTTTTTTGTTGCTTACTTTTTTCGATCGAAAGTTTTCTTTCAAGAACAAATTCAAACCTGTCTCACATAAACGCGCAAATCATTTCACAATTTTTCCCTTCGTGTTATAAAGAGTCACTTGAACATAAAATAATCAAATCGAAAATTATCAATCAAAGGCAATATATTAACAGCAAACTAAACTTAATATTTTCGTTTAGGCCGTTACGTGAAGAGGAATTGCTGACTTCGCGAGTACAGCAGTATCCTTTGCCGGAAACCGGTTTATTAATTAAGAAAAAAGAATCTTCCAAGAAAAACAAGTCCACAGAAAAGAGGCCTTCCGACAAAAGCGGCCATAAGAAGAAAGCTAAGAGTTCCAAACGCAATAAAGATGTAGATTTAATGATTCCGGAACTGCTAGATAATGATTTAGGAGATATACTTATAGAACCTGAAGAAAACATTCACACAAAAAGTAACGTTATAGAATATGAGCCCGAAGGTCAACGGGAGAAACTTAAGACTGAAAAACACAAGAAGTCGAAGAAAGATAGCAAGAGCAAGGATTCAAAGAAAAAGAAAGCTTCGAAAAAAGGTGTGTACTACATTTTATAACGTCATTACTTACATCATCATCATCATGATCAACCCATTAGCGGCTCACTACAGAGCGCGGGTCTCCTCTCCATATGAGAAGGGTTTGGCCATAGTCCACCACGCTGGCCATAAGCGGTTTGGCAGACTTCACACGCCTTTGAGAACATTATGGAGAACTCTCAGGCGTGCAGGTTTCCTCACGATGTTTTCCTTCACCGTTGAAGCAAGTGATATTTTAATTGTTTAAAAACGCACATAACTCCGAAAAGTTAGAGGTGCGTGCCCGGATTCGAACCATCGACCTCTGATTAGGAGGCTGACGCCCTAACCACTGGGCTATCACCGCTTCAATCGACCGTCATTACTTACGCTCGATGTTAATCTATCTAATCCAAGAACTTCAGATAGCAGATTAGGGCGAGAATTTAGTTAGGCCATCCTTATCGACAGGGAAGTGTGCAAAAAGGACAGTACCACTAAATTCAATCTGCCATCTGTTGATTTTGGATTGGATGGATTATTAATTCAGTCCGTTCCGTTGGTCGGGTTGAAGTTTATATAATAGATAGGTTTGCAGGACACACCTGTTTATTTGTGCACCGAGTTCAATTTATACTACAATGACACCATTGAATTATGGAATCAATATCTTCAACGTTCAACGTTAATGTTCTCAAAGGCGTGTGAAGTCTGCCAATCCGCAAATGGCTGGCCGTTTGCGGATTGGCGTGGTGGATTACGGCCGAACCCTTCTCATATTGAGAGGAGACCCGAGCTCCGTAGTGAGCCAGCAATGGGTTGATTATGATAATGATGAGAGGCTGATAAAGGATTATACAGCACGAAACATTTTGCGTGTTTCTCATTAGATATATATTCAAAGTATAATATAGCAAAACGCAAATTATTTTCCTGCTCATCTAGAAATACACTCGATCATATCATGGCTCTATGGAATAGCCTAGACTGCTTTGATCGTGTTGTATTTTATGATTTATTTGTGTCCTTCCAGATAAATATGAAGCAAAACTCGGCTACGAGGAAGCATTAGGCATTTCCACGCCCAGCAAGGAAGTTGTATAATGTGCGGCACAATATCGAAGTTTCAGCGCTCTACGGAATCCTTGTCACACAGTCTCAGTGCAATTGTTTGTTTGAACGATTAGTTCTATTAGTTAGTAAAATATAAGGTGATTTTTTGAGAGGCGTTACGTAAGGCTGCTGCAGCCTATACATGGAAGATTTACAATGAACATGAAGTGATGATGATGATGATGATGAACAAAGTCTTTATATATAACACCACATAGATATTCAGAAACAAGCTCTCTACGCACGTTGTTCCGATGGCGGAGCATTCTCGGTACCGTTAGTATAGCATTTGTTAGCTCGTTATCGTCGTTTTCGAATACCGAACCACGCTAATGTATTAATAAATTGAAATGTATTATCTTATTTTTAAGACTCAAATTCGTCTACACTTCCCTACACACTAGAACAAGTTTGTAAAATCTAAATAAGTAGTATGGAAATTGCGACTCTAATGCCAGAACACAAGATGCATTTTCTTTTGACGCTATATTGTTTCGATAATCCAAAACGTAGTCGACGTTTGCGAGTGTGCAAATTTTATATTAAGGCTACAGAAGGTGTTAACTTTCCAGAAAATTAAACATAAGTTTCATTGTACACCAGTGACTTCCGCAAAGTAACGCCTGCTTAATATCCAGTAATAGGAGATAGAAGAGTCTCTCAAAATCTCACCCTGTATAAATATATTACAGACGATGTTTTCATTCATCTTAAAGTGAAACATGTCCATTTATATATAATAAACGTATATTTCTATTGTAGACTAATAAATATGTATAATCATGTACAGTTTTATTGAGAGTTTTAATTAAGAATGATTAAATAAAACGCTATTCATCTACACGATTAATATATTTCACTTTTATTTCATTTACGAAAATATAATATCAACAATAATTTATAAAAAAATATCCAGAGTTTAGACTATTATCGTACTAGGGTGTCATGGCAACGTCGCCAAAGGTTACTCATAAAATGACAACTGAATAATTGGTTGCGTCACTAGTTATTTTTGAAACATCCGATGCTGCCATTTATGCTGGCGTGTTCGTGCATAGTTTTATCTTTTTATTGAATAAGCCTGGCTACCTTACTTAGACCGCCATTTGCATGCAAATTCTGTAGATTTTAGAATTTCTTAATGATGCTTCAATTTTATTAAATGCATAAAAGTATAATTATTTCAAACAACTGTTTTTGCCTCTTAATTCCTTTTTTGCTCGCGAAAGAATGAAAGAACTTTTAGTATCCAACCATTTTGTAAGTCTATAGAAAGTTTATAGAAAATTGTGAAAATTCTTTTGACGCAATAATCGCTTATTATAAAGGGCTTTAAAGTATTTACGAGAGAAATTCAAGCGCGAGCGTAATGATATGTTAGCTCGTCATATTACCATTAGCAACTTATAGCTTCAAATTTGCTTAAAAATATGATTTTAGTAAAGACACAGAAGGAATAATTATTTATTTTTTAACAATTCTGGTTTTTCGTGTACGGCACCATGGCTCCCTAGTGTGATATGAGTCCAAAAAAAACGGCATCATGTATTTTCTTTCAGCGCTTTTCTCCACATGGGTCGCAACCACCACCAGGATCGTTTGTTGCACCTGTTTTCTTATAAGTGACAGACACCTAAAATGTACATATATTTTCAATAAATAGATACGCATTAATTTACAATATGCGTATCCCTACTACGCGATAAGGGAAAGGATAGGATTTTCGAGAACTTTTGTATTTATTATCAAAAAAATAAACCAAGGCACGGCATTGCATTCCTGCATTATAACCAGGAATAGATTTTGGACAGATGGGCCCCGTTGAACTGGTCAGTAACGTCACAAAGAAAAGCAATATGGCGGATGCAAACCAACTAAATAATTTTATTCAGGCCAAACTACTTCCTATAGAATTAATTCCCAGAAATATTTTTTATTTTGTTTTCTTTCAAAATATTACATTCTAATGACGTCTAAAGACTAGTATGCAAAATCTTGGGCATACACCTCATAGGAGACCTTGCTGGTCAAATACTGGTTGGCAGGGTTTCAACACTTTAATTATAGCCCAACCTAAGAATCCGACCCAAGACCTTGTGATCTGTAATCAAACATGCTAGACCTGTTTAGGGAAGTTAATTAATATATTTTTACGTTATGTAGATACTCTGTTGACTACTATAATAATATATGATTTTTTTAAGAAAACTACATTCTACGATACATTAACGTTTATTACTTTTCAAAAGTACACAGATAACAGCCGAATAAATAAATATCACTTGGACAAATCAAATAACTTATTGTACTTCAAGGAGACGTAACGACGAATACATAATAATAATATATGAACTGGATGCCACAGTTCGCTATATACAAAGGAACATACGGTACTATTTACATGATTATTGCAACAATACACGTTCGGGGTCACCTTTAACAGTGCCCAATAAGTCGGAGTTTCGCTAATTATTTTTCGTTAAATTAATGTCATCTCTAAATACAGCTTAATAATACACAACTTAAAATAATCGATTTTCAATACTCAATACGGTTTTTAGGTATGTATACAATATTCGAAAGATCTTATGAGTCAAAATATTTAATGCGAAATATTTTACACAAGATTTGTTCAAATAAAATCTTGAGTGTTCAATATTTAGTGATTATTACTTTAGTAAATCTTAAGAAATCTAACCCGGGCCTTTTTGCCTTTCGCGCCTGAGTACATTAATTAGATTGACATGCATTTTTAATACAAGCATAATAATCATACATCATTACTAAAAGTAATAGTTTGGTATAGTGATATATTGACTACATTTTATAATGATGAAACACGGTGCACTTATTATCTATGTATATTTAAATGTATCGACCAAAGATAACAAGAGAGTAAGCTTATGGAATACAATAATAAAACAATAAATTACATTAATCAAAAAATAAATGAAACATTTGTTCCTACTATCTATATGTCGATCTAATATGAATAAATAACACAGCTCACAAAATTCTTAATACATTAAGCAAAACGCTCATAATGACGTCGATGAACATATATGAGATTAATAGGATGGCATCGACTAAGTGTCTACTTGGTAATGTAGGGACATGTGCACAAATATCTTCCATTTGAAAATTGGCAGAGTTCTTGTATTTATTTATATATAGTATGTTTTTGTATCGGTTGTTTGTTTTGGCAACCCCTAAGTTGGTCTGCACATAGAATTCATTTTACATATGTTTTTTTGTCAAACGAGTCGCAGGGAGCCGCTGGATACAAGCGGCCCAAGACCGTGGCCGTTGGAACTCCTTACAAAAGACCTATGTCCAGCAGTGGACGTCTATCGGTTGAAGTGATGATGATGATGATGATGTTTTTTTAGATAGTTTTTATTGTTTTCTGTAGCCTGTTGGATGCCATTAATTAAATAATAAAAAATAACTATAATTTATAATTAAATACTAAAAAAATATAATATTAACTCATTCAACACGATGTTATTTATTTATCTAGAATGACTAATACTGTTGATTTTAATTGCTGGATATGCTATATCAAACTACTTTACTCGTATAATATGTATGTATTCTAAGTGAACTACCAATTTTTTTTTTGTACCAAGTCAATTACCAGCGCATACGAATGTTACACTGAACAATTAATTGTAATGATCAATAAATATTTAGGGAACCCGATTAGTAAGTAGTTTGTAAGCGAAAACTTTGTGCACATATCCCCAGTGTCGTTATATGGTGTTGATGGAGCTTAGCAATCATATAGTTCAGAAGCGAACGTACTTGTACTAGTCCAGGACCTACAGGACCCTGTATTTCGTGACGTAAATATTAGATCCTTGAATGAGACGTCACAAAATGTTATATGTATAGTTATATGGTTAGTTTCAATTCCATAGAGGATTAGGACTGCAGGATAATCTTGCAGTGTTTTTATACAACTACCCTCACTTGTGTGTGGATGTATGTATGTCGCTGTAGGTATTTCTATAGTGACATGGCTCTCTCAAATGTTCCGAGAACAGTACGTCGTCAGTTGGGACTGTATAATGGCTAAGCTGTGTAATGAAATGTTGGTGTTCACTTCTCAAGCATGTATCTGGGGATGTCGAACTTGACCTCGACGCCGGCCTTCTTGGCGAGCCCCACGATCTCGGAGAGCTGGACAACGAGCTTCGCCGCCTCGTCCAGGTCGTCGCGTGGCACAATACGCAGACCAGAGTCCGCGATCAGCTTCCTAGCCTCGTTCACTTTCGTTCCCTGTTTTTTTTTTAGAATCTTTATTTCTCATAACATTACTCAACCACATCAAATACCTCGTGGGTAGATAAAAAAAAATTTAACGTTTATTATAACGCGTTAGTAATTAACGCGTGATAATAGTTAATAAGTTTCAATGCCTTCAATAATATAACTGTACAAAAACGTTATAGAAAATATTCGTCGGTAACCATCATAACAGCTGTGTTTATAAATGAAACTATTTTCTTTTTCTTTTAATCTAAGAACCTGCTCGGAATCAGGACTCTAGAAGGTTCTAACATGTCATAATAATCTAGGGTATATATAGAAAAGGGCACAAAGCTTACTCTTTAAGCCTTAATTATGAGTAGAGCTTAATAAAAAAATGATTGATACCTGCAAACGGACGATGACCGGGATCTGGATGTTGAGGTTCTTGGCGGCGTTGATGATTCCCTCCGCGATGACGTCACACCTCATTATTCCGCCGAATATATTCACCAAGATGGCCGACACCTTGGGGTCTGACAGGATAATCCTGAAAGCTTCCTGGTGACAATGACGATGTTACTTAGTTAACTATAATATTTATGGTTTGAAAAATGTCACTCGCAATCTTATTTGCTCTTATTTAGCTTTTTGCTAGCTTTTGTATTGTCTCGAATTTTCGACCAGTACTAGTATCAAATTCAAATAATCTTTATTCAAATAGTCCTTTAAAAGGCGCGTTTTTGACGCGTCAATAATTTACATAGTACATTTGATGGTGATAACTACATTCGTAAACTTAAAACTAAAGCTATGAGGGTTCCAAACGCGCCCCGGTCTAAGAAGATGCCCACAACAAACTTAGCCAGGTAGTAGTATCTTAGTGGCAGTAGGGCAAGGTTTCGTTACGGTTACTGTGATAATAACCTGTAAAGCCGGTTAAACAACAGTAAAAATTACCGAGACAGCCTGCGCGGTGGCGCCGCCACCAACGTCAAGGAAGTTAGCCGGATCGCCTCCGTACAGCTTGATGATGTCCATGGTGGCCATCGCCAGACCCGCCCCATTCACCATGCATCCGATGCTACCTGTGGTATTACCAAACGTTACATTATTATATATATTCCATTTTTATTTTCTTGTGTTCACAGCGAGAAGTTTGAAAATCTACACAGCGTAAATTATTTTTGTTTTGATACTGGAGCATTGTTAGAATTTCACTTCATAACATACAATTGTGTGCCGAAATCGTCTTTTATACTCAACTAGCTGATGCCCGCGACTTCGTCTGCGTCGAGTGTGTGGAAGTGTGTTTGTTTGTCTTCCAATCACGACCATAGCAATTACATAGCAATAAAGTTCAAATTTACTCTACATTTATATGGGAAAAAGAAAAGGGCTGTTTTTATTGTTTTCCCGGCAATTATTCGAATTTTTCTCACTTTTTAAACCTTCCCTAGACCTCCGCGAACATTTCAAGACCAAGATAAGATAAATCCATTCAGCCGTTCTCGAATTTTAGCGAGACTAACGAACAGCAATTGATTTTTATATATATACTCAATATAAGCCACCTTTATTTAAGCTACTGTAACCTTAAAATGCACGCTTCAATTCAATTGTAACATATTTAACTTGTCTCAAAAATTAATTCAATGAACTTCCAATGAAACATATATGGACATATGATATTGATTTTGAAAAAAACAAACAATTCAATAGACAAAGTGTGAAGAAAACAATATCTCAGTGTTGTGCATACACTAGATATTTACCTCCAGTTATATTTTCTATTTAGATTACAACTTACCATCAAGAGCAATGTAGTTCAAGTCGAACTTGGCTGCTTCAATTTCTTTAGGGTCTTCTTGACTAATGTCTCTGAGCGCGAAAAGATCTTTTTGCCGGTACTGCGCGTTGTCGTCGAATCTGAACTTGGCATCCAAGCAGAAGACTGAAATACACAATTAAATACATTAATACATAGCAATATCATGACAACAAACTGTGTCCAATACTCCGTCTGACTAGGGTCAATTCCTTTAGATCCCGGAGCCTCCCACTGTTTTATGCTGATGGTGGCCACCGAGGGGGTTTTAGTGGGTAAAATTCCCACATATCCCGAGCTTTTCCCCAAAGCAATAGTCGGGTATCTCACTAGGAGATTTCCCCCCCCCAAACAAAAAAAATAAGGGTCAATTCCTTTAGGCCGAGCAAGCTAGTGTACTACAAAGCTAGTGTAGACATACCTCTGACTTTTACACCATTAGATAAATAACTGTACATAGCTGCAATAAAACTATGCAGTGACAACCACAACATCAGCTGTGATCTTACATCTGAGATCAAGTGACACCAGACTACAGAAAATAGGTTGAGTTCTTCGATAATAGTAAGCCAATAATTAAGACACATGATCATTCATACACAATAACATAAGCTTGTATAAAAGGCAAGCTGGTTTATGTAAATGAAAACAACCAATATTGGGAAATATTGTACTAATTATGAAAAAGTGCTTAAATAACTTTAAGTGGCATGTGAAATGGAGATAACAAAAAGAAAAGTTACCCGGCTAAGTTTGTTGCAGACTTATTCTTAGACAAGGGAGCGTTTAGAACCCTCTTTAGCCAACCAACCAGCTTTAGTTTTAAGTTTACCAATGGAGTATCACCATCAACTCACTACTATATGCATATTGACGCATCAAAAGTTTTGAAGGGATTATTAGAAAACTGAAAGTGTCTGTAACTTAAAACTATACAAAATAAAACTGTAATTAATAGGTATATTATATAACTCACATTTGCCAGTCAAAGCATCCTCTGCATATGGATTAATTTCAATCAAAAGTGCATCCTTCTTCAGGAACAGATCATACATTTTCTTAATCATACCGCAGGCCTCTTCTTTGTTGTCTTCGAGACCAATCTAAAAATTATATATGAGACAAATTCATTTTTTATAACCAACAGACGCCATTTATTTCGAAAAGTAATATCTACAAAATTGAATATAAAGTGAATATATAAATATAATATACAACATACTCTATTACAAAAATGTATTGTTTACTATTCAATTAAAGAATATTTAACAGAGAGGAAAAATTAGTTAATCGATTAAATTTTACATATAACATTCTAATTAAACTGAACGGATTTTGATGTAATAAATAATAGTATACTGATACTCTTTTATGAATAAAGTTGTATTGTAAGCTCTTGAAAATTTAGAATAAGAATTATTAAAATATTATTTTTGCATACCTACCCGGCATATTGTAAGCACCTATAATTAAATGTAACACCAATGTACCTATAACTACACTCAATCTATGCAAATAAATGATTTGATTTGAATGTATTTACTGTTCAACTTATTTATTTATTTTATTTATTTATTCTTTATTTGTACACCACAACAAAAATAGAAATAACAAGAAAACAAAATAAAGAAGAAGCAGGATACAAAAGGCGGCTTTATCGCTTAGTAGCGATCTCTGCCAGGCAACCTTAGGATTAGGAAAAGATAAAGAAGAAGAAAGTAGGTGGCGTAATATAAACAAAAAACCTACATACAAATAACTAAATACTAATACATAAACCAGATTACATAAATAACACAATATAGTAATAAATATTTAATAAATATACTAATATATACCTTATAAAATATATATATAAAAAAAAAAAACATGAAATAATAAAAAATAAAAGTCGTCATTTTTGAGAAATGTAATGAAACTTGACGGCATTTTTAAAAACAGTGAGAGACTTTGACTGCCTTATGCTCAAAGGGAGCGCGTTCCACAATATGATTGCCTGCACTGTAAATGAATGCTTATAAAATTTCGTTCTATGAAACGGCATGCTCAAAGTCAGCGCACGACATGATCTCTGGTCTGACTGCTCACCAAGAAATCTAAACTTCTCCTTAAGATAGGCAGGAGTTTTTGGATCGAATAGCACACAGTACAGAAGTAAAAGTACATGCAGATCCCGGCGACGGCGAATAGAGAGCCACTTAAGCTTTTGACGAAATTCAGAAACATGATCATATTTGCGTAAGCCAAATATAAATCGAATAGCGAGGTTTTGAAGGCGCTCAAGTTTATTTAGATAGTCCTCAGTTAAATTTATAGCAATAAACTTAGCAATTTATATTTGCTAATAAAGTAATTTAAATTTATATTTGTTTATATTTGCTAATAAACTAATTTAACAATAGGAATATAGCAAATTATACTTGCTGTTTATTGTTGATCATGGACTTCCGCAAAGTAACGCTTGCTTCTATTCATTATAGTTATATACTGTCAAAACTTACTATATACCTTTTGAACTACGCGCGACACCTGCTCATCTGTGATGCCGGACTTGATGTCGATGGGTTCATACGTGATCGCATCAGGGTTTTCCGCCGCCACGTCCTCGATATTGACACCGCCTTGCGAGGACGCTATTATAACAGGACCCTGCAATTTAAAATGTACTTTATTGTATATGCGATATTTTGTGTAAGTCAGTTTATGTTTGTTACTTCTTTACGTCGGAAATAGTGAACAAATTTAGATGAAATTTTAAATGAAGATAGAATATATCCTGGATTAACACATGCTACTACCTATCCCGGGAAAATAAATGTATCTCGCGGGATTTGTGTACAACTGACGTCATGACCTCTAACTATAGCTATAGCTTGCCATACCAAAATCTCGAAATTAGATTTATATGTTGGGAAAAGAAGAAGCGGAAACGGGGACGGGAACAGAAAATAGATCTGGAATAACCTTCAATTGACGTCCCTTATTCCACAGGAATTTTTAGAACCCTTAATCTGAAGTACAGCAGTAGCCGTACCGGCAGTAGCTAGTGTAGTGCAGTGTAGTAAAATTCATAAATGCGGAAGAGTATTTGCTATTATGTCGCACTTTCACGCGGCAAAGTATGGGGATTTTTTTCCATAGAAATAGTTCATGGAGTCCGTTCCCGATGAGAGCTTGCATGGGATAGATCTCGAGAGCAATTCTATTGTCCTCAATGTAAAATGGCTGAACGGGTTTTGTTGAAATTTAATATCTTAGGTCTTTGAATAATACACAGTATACTTTTTATTCCGCTCATCTCCAAAAAAAACACGAAGTGTAACTTTTACGCAAAAGTGATATTTGTAAGTCAATAGAGTAGGCATACAATAGTAGCCCTAGTGTATGTATGTTGTCATACAAGCTAGTGCCTACATGTGGTTTTTATGAAGGAACAAGCGTTACAATTTGATACAAATATGACAGATTATTGCGATACATCTTCTGTGTGGCGTTTTTATCTAGATACGTTACTCAAGGGATTCAGTGCCCGCAAATACTAAACTAATTTGACGACTCTCGCATTATATAGTCGGAGGTCCTGGGTTCGATTCCTTGTCTGAGTCTGGTCTGGTGGGAGGCTTCGACCGTAACTCGTTTACCACCCTACCGACAATGACGTTTATGCACGACAATATTTAATATTCAGCGTTTCGGCACGATGTCGCGTGGAAACTAATTAGGAGTATGGTTTTACCCTTAACAGGTAAGCCCGCTGCCATCTTGACCGCCTCTCTTACATCAGCAGAATTACCAAATTACACTAAGTACTTGTTAAGGTTAAGGCCGCGATCTATAAAGCTTGCTTAGCCTTACCTCTGACTTAAAAACAGTTAAACCGAGATAATGTTATGTGACCGACGTAGGTCTGTCTCGTTATAACACTAACTTTAGCTGTGCAAAGACAAGATTATCGCTTAAAACTGACTTGTAGAGAAGATTATCGCTTAATACTGACTTGTAAATAAGATTAGTTCAGAAATTGGTGTAAATACAACAAAAATCAGGACCAATGACTTCATTCGTTTAGCCTACGATAAATGCGCACCGCTTAATCCGTTTATTTATTTTATCATTTATTCATATGATAACTTTTTAGATAAATAATAAATCCTATTGTGAGGACAGTCAGTCATTTGAGATAACCGCCATTACTATAACGTACTCATCATCACCATCATCACGATAAACCCATTGCCGGCTCACTACAGAAAACGGGTCTCCTCTCAATATGAGTAGGGTTTGGCCATAATCCACCACGCTGGCCATGTGCGGATTGGCAGACTTCTCACGCCTTTGAGAATATTGGCATACAGGTTTCTTCACTATGATTTCCCTCACCGTTGAAGCAAATGATATTTTAATTACTTAGAAACGTACATAACTCTGAAAAGTTACAGATGCGTGCCCGGATCGAACCCCGACCGCTGATTAGGAAGCTGACGTCCTAACCACTGGGCAATTACAGCTTCATGCGTACTCAATTGCAGACAATTAAAACTAGTTGACTCCACATCTATGCAATTAACTATCTGATAGTATGATTGAAACAAATGCTTGCCAATAACATGATCGGGTACCGATAACTACCTATGTTGCGATTTATTTTCCAGGAGTTTATAACATAATCGTGTACTTCCAAATCGAAAACCCTTTAATTAAGTTAGTATCGTAATTCTGCTATGGACGGAGAGGTAATATAGCCGAATGATATTGTCGGCCGACTAGCGAGTAGCGAGAATAGTCTTCCCATCCTATGTATCATACATTTTTATTGATTAGTACGTGACATTAAAAACAACTTTCAACGCAAAACACGTAATGTAAACGCAGTCTCACTTCATCTAATGTCCCGCCGGTAAATTCCACTCCAACTTTCTTCTAGAATAGGCGGTTATGCAGGGGTCGAAGTCCCGGTATATCGTGAACTATGATGACCTATAATTTAGGTCGCAAGTATCTATAATTTCGAATCATACTCGCTGCCGCTAGGAAAAGCAATATTAAGGTCGACTCGCTCGCTCTTTATCTTGCAAAAGTCAAAACGTGTTTAATACAACAATTCCCCATCATATTCACACACTATCATGGCGTGTACCACGTACTTATAAAACTCCAAACTTTTTAAAATGTACTGGAAAACGATATCGTTGTCATCACCATCATCATTTCAACCGATAGACGTCCACTGCTGGGCATAGGTCTTTTGTAGGGAGTTTCAATGGCCACGGTCTTGGGCCGCTTGTATCCAGCGGCTCCCTGCGACTCGTTTGATGTCGTCTGTCCACCTTGTTGGGGGTCGACCAACGCTACGTTTACCGGTGCGGGGTCGCCATTCCAGCACCTTGGGACCCCAACATTATCTTTGTATTACAACTTAATTTTATTGCATTATGTAACGTGAGGTTCATTAGCGACTTCCTAAAAAATCATATCCTACAGAGTCGACGAATTTGATGTAAGCAAAGTATGTGGAAACTATCACTAAGAGCCGCACACCTAGGGAATACCAAAGGAGCGCTGCGCAGCACATCCATTTGAAGGTGGTAGTAATGACAACCTTGATTGGATGTAGTGGTTGTGACTAATATACTTAAAAAAATCAAGAAGAAATAAGTAACGTTTTAAATTATTAATAATATTAAAATACGTACATTGAAACTGCGTTCCATCATGATGGCGACGTAAAACTCTCTGCGGGGGAATTTTCTCTCCGTGACCATAACCATGTTACAGATTCTGCCTGCTGCACCAGTTTGCTTTGTAACTAAATACTGCTTCAACATTTTGCCGACTATGTCTCCAGCTGTATCGGGGCTATAACAAAAAAATATATATATAGAATTCGACAAAATACTTTACTGAGAATTGTTTATGATCAGTGGTATAGTGTTATAACCAAGAGGTTTCAGATTAGGATTACCCTAATGTGAAATTGAATTCGTCATTAGGCCATAAAGGAATAATTATGATTTATAAATAAATAGTTTAATATATAGTTTAGCTGTGATAGCCCAGTGGTTAGGATGTCTGCCTGGTAATCAGACTTGTCGGAGTTATGTGCATTTTCAAGCATTTAAAATATCACTTGCTTCAACGGTGAGGGAAATCAACCAATGTTCTGTAGTGAGCGAGCAATGGATTGATTGTGATGATATAGTTAATAATTTAGAGGCAATACTGTATATTGGCAATGGTAAGGAAACTTCTTTAGAAATTCAAAGCTTAGCTAACAAGCAATTATCTTATTGTTTACTTAAAAACCATCAGATTGCACTATTATTTTGGACTGTATCCATATTCCATTTAAACTCAGTGATTGCATAATACAAATATCTGATAGTATGTTAACATATTTTAACGAGAACATGTAGGAGAAATTGTGATAAAAAATACTATTATAAATAAAAACAAAACTGGTATTGTTAGTAATAAAAAGTTCCTCCATATTATATATAACAGAGATTTCGAACTTTAATTGGAACTATATAACTGATAATTTACACAGACGGACAGCCCCTGTCTGAAATAGAACTTAAATAAGATATTTCCTCCTCACTCAATCCTGACTAATTCCTTCCCAAATTGCTTGATGACAGCCAACAGCTCATAAATAGCATTTTAGACTGGCAAAAAATAATTTAGAAATAGACTATCCAATAAAGACTGATATTCTATTTCTAATAAATTTAGTACACTCATGCGTTATACCAAAATTATAAGGTAACTTCGACCACTGTAATTATCTTTATAAACAGGAAAGGTATTATATTTACCCAGTCATAATTATTATATTACTATTATGTTAATCTTTAAGAAAAAATATTATGTACAATACATAAATAAAAGATATAATGATAAATTAACCTTGATTCAATTATTAAATCAAAAAAGATTAATTTATTTACTAAATATTTTAACAAAAATTTATCTTACTTGTCAACCATTCGCACACCACCTTTGAGGCCATTCTTAAAGGCACCCCTTCCTCTGCCTCCAGCAAGTACCTAGGAAAGGAAAATATCCAATAATTTAATGCTACTACTAAACACCAAACACAATCAATGTTTTCAAATCTTTTTTAATTGATCTTTTATATTTAAATCTATAAACAGACTAAATAGAAGAATAGCTAGATCTTAATTGATTTAAGGGCTTAGTTTTGTTTTTTTATTAACAGCAAAATAATTAGCAATAGATAGCTGTTGAAACAAAAATCGTATATCTTACCTGGGCTTTGAGGACAATATCCTTGGTGTTAAGTTCTTGGGCAAACTTGACTGCCTCGTCCTTGGTCTTAGCAATGTTGAACTTTGGCACGGGGATGCCATGGTCTCTAAGCAATGTGTAACTCACATACTCATGGACGTTCAGATGTCGAACCTGCTGCTTGCATGGCAGATTGTTGTTTGTTGTTGCTGCCAACAGCTATATAGAATGTTTCATGAATCATTTATGATCATCAAATACTACCTAGCAATATCCCACAGACAACCTCTCTTATAGGATCAGGGATTTAGAAGACAGTACCAAACCCACCCTCTTACTGGAATTGGCTTTTAAAAATTATCACCTTTTAGTTATAAAATTAATATATCCACTGAGCCTTGGGAAGTGGACAAAGCCAAGCTCTTGACTTTGGACTAGTACTGGGAAATTATTGATACAAACACCAATAATTAGGTATATACATTTTTTTAATCTAGGAAGCAAACATAAGTTTAATAAAACCTGTTCCGAATTTTACAATAGTAATCATACATACGTTGAAAATCTAATATTAATTTGACTACTGCTCAAAATGTTTAACACAGTAGTTATATAGACATTAATTTCCTTGTTTTACTATGTAAAGTAGATACTTTAATCAGATGATTATTTTATGTGATATCATTGTACATCTAAATACAATATGGTACCATATTGTAAATTGTAATTGTACAATACTAAAAGTACAGTACAGTAAAGAATGTCGACAAACCCAGGTCATCTTTTTATTCTGAGTCGATTGATACTGTTTCTTGCATAGAATGCTGAATGAGATTTAACGTCTTGATATCCGAAATAATCTTGTACCTACTGAATTATTTAATTTAATCTTCTAAATAAAAAATAAACATTGCCTACTATGACTATGACGTAAGGACCGTGAGCTGAAATTGACAAGGTCAGACTTTATAATTATATAAATTGAAGCCAAATGCCTTTACGTAATCGAAGATTTAAGCTGCATTGTAGAATTTAAAATTAGCGCGACAATGAATAAATAAATTATCATATTTTATTCAGATAAAATACATTAGATTACTCCAAATAAAAATGAATTTGACTTATCTAACTGAGGATCAAAAACGTAAATTGATACATTCGGAACGATTAGAACAACGTATGGAGAGCATGTTTTTAGACTTACCTTTGTTCCATTTTTTAGAATAACTGTTTCAGCAAGGCCCAAAGAACGAGGTAGTAAAGACGCCATTTTTCATACAATATTGAACTTGGCATTAGCTTTTTCGTTTAATGTTGTGGTTGTCAGATGTCACTGTCTTCATGTGCTGTCAAAAGTGCAACGACCATTTTTTCTTCATCATATGACATGGAGATGACAGATCTATAAAACTAGAATTTTACGAGTAAAACATTAAGAAATAATATTTGATTAAATAGATGAAGCCACGAAACAGTGAGGAATTTGTAAATAAGCGTATATACGGATTTTGTAAGAAAATTGAGAAATAGCAGTATCGTCCGTCTCCTACAGTCGTGTCTGTTCGCTTAGTAAACTTTAATAGTTCGCCAAACAAATGATTGGCACTGTAACTAAGAACTTGAGCTCTATCAGTATTTCTGTTTTGTTTTTATTTTAGCCTAATTCTGTATTTTTGTCTAGACATATTTGAGGAAAAATTTGCATAGTAGCAAAACTGTGGTTATATTGCTAGTTCATGTAGGACATATAATTTATCTCTATAATTAACGATATGTAAAAAATGTAAAGTATCTTAATAATGATCTATCATAAAAAAGGAACAAAAAACTATTAGATTCAAGAAACAATAATTTTCGTATCATGATCGACAAAATGAAGTTAGAACTAGCGTAAAATCCTAAATGTGCTTTATATATATATATATATATCATGTAATATATATATATAATATAATATATAACTATTAGTTAACTTATTAGGTGTAAATAAACGAAACAGTGAGGAATTTGTAAATATACGTATATATAGTAATTAATAAAAATAGGCAATGTAATAATTTAAATATAATAAATTATTTTAAGTTATCAACCCGTGCGTAGCTGTTTCTCTTAAGTTCAACTGCAGCACAATTCACAGGATGACTCGATCAAAGTACCTTAAACACCAACATTGCGCTCTCTCTATCTCTCTCTCGCGACAAAGGTGCCGGCTCACTCGCCGCCGTGCTTCATGTGCTTAAGTCAATTGTCAGCTAGAAGATTGATCACAGCCGCCCACGAGTTTAGGCAGCATTAGTATTTAGATAGATAGATAAACTCTTTATTGCACACTACAAACTTGAATTCAAAATAAATAACATAAATAACTAAGTTTTCGTTAACTTGTCCCTTCCGTCCTGAATAGACCGACGTTCCTCAATGTTGGTTTAAATACCAGAGCCCAATTCTTTTGACGTTCTCAAAACGTTGATATAATATCAGATGGAGGGAGTTATAGCTATGATAGCCTAGTGTCAGGGGATAGACATCAGGGTGTTGGAACACGGGCACGGAAAAGAGTCAAAGAGTCAACTTAACCGTTTTGTAGAGGTGTTGCGGGCCGCAAGCGACACAGGAGTACTAATAAAATATATCATCATCATGATCAACCCATTCTCGGCTCACTACAGACGGGTCTCCTCTCAATATGAGAAGTTTGGCCATAGTCCACCATGCTGGCCATGTGCAGATTGGCAGACTTCGCACGCCTTTAAGAACTTTAAGGCATGCAGGTTTCCTCACGATGTTTTCCTTCACCGTTGAAGCAAGTGATATTTTAATTGCTTAAAAACACACATCACTCCGAAAAGTTGCGTGCCCGGGTTCGAATCCCCGACCTCTGATTAGGAGGCGGAGGTTCTAACCACTAGGCTATCACAGCTACATATATATATGAAAAAAAGAATTGACATCTCAAATTTAAGTGTCATTGTAATATAAACCTTAGAATAGTAAGTAGTATAGTGGATTGTTTGCAAAGCACTAGGGCTGCAATTTCCAGAGAGATATGGGTTCAAATTCCACTGGTTCTGTTACTAAATTTTGATATTTCTATTGAAACAATGCAATGCATGCAATGTTTTGTACTAGATTGCTATCGATTGGTGAAAGACATACATTGCTTAATTTTGGATTCAGCGGTTTATGGACCGAATCACAGAGGCAAAGAGTGAGATTTGGATTCAAGCCCCCCCAGTTCTGAGAATTTGTATGCATTTAAAATTTTATAAATTCTGTATTTCCTTCAAGTGTAAATAAAAATGTTAATAAAATATAATATTAGAAGATGAAAGAAATGTATTTAGCTCATGAAATAAAACATACCTACTGGTTAACTATAGTTATATATTTCAGTTCTTATAAGATCACAGCAACTGGCTTATTTGTTTCTGTTTCTTTTGTCAAATCAACAATATTCTTATGTTTTTCTTCAGACCACACTCCATTTCCAGAAAAATAATGATTCCTTTCAAGTAAATACACAATCAAACTAAGTTTTTGAGACTTCTGAAGGGTTTCCATGTCTAGTAGTTCGTTAAATAGGTTTTCCGTACGATTAGTATTCTTCGTATTGAGCAGATTTATTACATGTCGAATTTTATTCCATGGATATAGGAGAATAGTACAATTTTCAAAAATATCACTTGCAGTGAACTCACTGCACAGTTGACTGTGGACATATTTAACTTGGACAAGAGGTATATATTGCCAAAATGGGTGTCTTTTAATTATTTTTCCTATGTCATTTATTCTATACTGACTACCCAAGGATTGAGATATACAGAACAGAAGATCCTTTCCCTTTCCTAAGCGGTCTCCTGGAGCCCTTTCATACACCTCATAATGTGTAGAGCATCCTGAGAGTATGTTTAGGCTCAAACATTTTTTGTTATTGCTATACAAGTTCATTAGTCTTTTTGATGCCTTAGTATTATAATGTATCATTTTAAGAAACCTTGGATGGTTATAAAATGTGTTGAACTCAGGTACATTTTTTGTTTTTTCTAATCTCTCTCTTATTGTTTTGGGACTCAATGTGTATATTTCAAAACATCTTCGTTGTGCTTCATTACCAATTCCATATTCATCTAATATTTTTTTTATTTCAAGCAATGTTGAACAATTTTTGATGGCTAATTTTGGATACCTTCGTATAACTTCTTTAATATCCATTCCTCCGATTGACCTTAGGTTGTATAAGATGTTTTCTAAATTTTCCGGATCAACATGGATTAAATAAAAATTTGATTTAATTTTTACATTTGACATCAGTATTTGCCCCTGTAAAATGTTCAATGCCTTATTGATTGCTTGCAGTGGGCGATGCTTTATAGTTGGGTAAGTGTGCAATCCTCTATCAAATTCATTTTGACTTATATCTAAGATAAGTTCTAAGTATCTTTGAAGTATTTTAAGCCTCAATGTGTACAAAGTCATTTTATTTACATCTCCGTAAACTAATGTTGTAAGTGATGTCGGCCATTGGGTCATGTAGCTTGCAAGTCTATTCTCGACATTTACAGTCTTTGGTATAATTTTAGATTCTTTCAATTCACCAATAGTTTTATGTTTGATAATTGTCAAATGTGATAATAAATGTGTTGCTGATATGTTGTCTAACCCACATTCTTGTAAAACTTGGAACCGAAAATTAAGAGTTACAGGCAATATACTACAGAGTGATGGTTCTTCCACTAGAATTCCTCTATGAAATCCTAGTTTGTACAGTACTTCAATTACACTTTTTATTCTTTCGTTATCCAACTTCTTTAAAACTGGATTTTTTAACAACATATACTCAGCTTTAGTTGCATCAACATTTAGGTATTTGCATAAATAATTTAATTTGCCTTCTTGGTTACAAGAATATGGGCGCACTGACACTGATCTCCACGTCCTGTACCTTCCACAGAAGAGTATTCTTAGAATCATTTGTAAAATATTTTGATATTAAATAGTTAAAAAATGACTCGCAAAGACCAGTACCAAATCATGGCAATCAAATTAGATTACATAAATTTTAAACCGCAATCAAAAAGCAAATAAACTAACTCATACAATTTAAAAATGAAGACTATTTACTATAAAAAATTCTTCTGTCTTTTAAGTTTAGAACATAAATTGACATATCCGTCCATTCTCATCGCAATGTAAATTACAGTAAATTAAATAGGTAAAACAACTATCCGTAGTGTCATTTGTCCAGAACATAGATCACTGCAAAGAGAATGTAATCACTACGTGATCACTGAGGATAATAGTAATTATTTTAAGACAGCCGATCTTATCTACATTGACGATCGGTCCATAAAGTTTCCACTCTCTCTTTTGTCTATCGCTGTGGAATATTTTTATTTTTTATACCAGGCATCATTAAAAAATATATACCGGTTCGATTCCACTTCTGCATATAATTAAAAAAATAAACAAAATATTCATACTTTTGTATTAATTTCGAAGTAGCAGGCCACAGAGGGTTTGAATCCATAGCTGGTAAATAAATTTTAAAATAAAGTTTTTAGAAATTCTTTACCTTCCTGATTATAAAGTACTTAACGTATATATTATTCAATTATAATTAAACGTCAATAGAATAAAAATAAGTTTTCATTCAAAAGTTAAATATTTAACCATCATACAAAGTACGTGACGTACGTTCGTTGTTGATCAACTTATATAGTTTTTTTTTACTGTATACATAATAATGTTAATAATAAGCTTCCTTTTTTTAATATTGTAAAAGAAAATAAAATCTATCCTTTAATAACGCGCATGGCTCGCTACAATGAAGCAAACAGCTTGTAAAAAAGTATGTCGTTAAGTAATAATTTTTGTATTAATTTTAAACTTTTGAGGTTTAAGTAAAAACCATTTTTAATTGGTTTTACTACCTATCTTATAATAACTATTAATAAACTTAAATTGAACAAATTTCGTTTCGTTCCGTTATAAGTACAATTGCCAAAAAGTATTTGCAAAATTTGAATGTCTGGTTCCTTAACTCGACATCAATTTTATACATAGGTCGTATACTGTTAAGAAATTAAATTCACACTGGCTAAACAGAAACAGATTTTTGCTACTGACGCTTCGAGCGTTACTGGTCCATAGATTCAATTGTCCAAGGGGATCTGCAGTGTTCACATTGCACATGCCTCGTGTCATTAACCTTAAGTACTACTCATACCTACCCAGTGTAAAATTAATATTCGTCTGTGGGTTGTTTTGGAATTTTGACGTTGACGGTTAACAGCTTCATTTATTTATGCTTGAATTGGGCGTGTTTCATTTCATTCATCCAATGAAACTATGTTTTAACTCATAGTTTAATAATAATTCAATTTTAAAATGGGCTCGAGATCCAAAACTGGTCTTTTCGCCCTTAGCTTTTATGGGCTAGCATCTTTATTTATATTTATAGCTTTTGTAAGCCCATACTGGCTAGTTACGGATGGTAAGCTCAGAAATCCCAAGTTTCTGAAAATAGGTAAGTGATACAATAGATAATAATAGTATTTTAGGAGCCACTTAGTTTCTGGGTTTGAGACAAATAAAAAATACCAACATTTATTATATAACTAGCCCACTGCTTTGCCGGAAAGAAATTCCGTTGAATATTAATTTAGCAGTGCAAACTGACTGAAAGTATATCCTGGTCCCGCAGTTACGAACTATTACTAAATACTATTAGCTATAAAAGATTTGTTCAGAAAAGAGTAGGAAAACTTAGCTATGTTTACACAGCTTATGAATCAAACAAGCACTTTATCTATCTTCATAAACCAGGCCATATTATTTTGATGAAAAGCTTACTTATAATAATATATTTGGCCTGTTGTGGTACAACTAGGCTGGTATATATTTATCTAGCCAATTTATTAAACTACCTTGTAAAATTGAAATTAAGCTGCTACTAAAATACAATTTATAATTATACTTTGTCAGACATGTTATTTTATTATTTCTTATTTACCATAAACTATAAGTCAAAATGTATTTATTTACTGTTCACAAAACTTGAAACAGGAAATATAAAATTTCTCAACAGTTATCAGATTTTTCTAACTTTGATTTAGCTTTAGAGCATTTTGTTAGTGATTATAACAGCCAACATTACACAGACAGACATATTGTGGTCTGCAATCAGGTGTTGTGGCTTGATTCACAATCAGTCTTGCCTTTTCTCTGATAATTTCCTTTCTTTTGCATAAGTGTAGTAGGGTTTTAATAGCAGGTTAAAATATATCCAATATATATTTTTTACAACATTTTAAAACAGGCTGTACAAATAATGTACAATACTTTTCAATAGTACTTTTTATTGCATTTCACAACAATAAAGTTGTAACATTGACACTTTCCAATAACATTGTAAGCAAAATATTTAGCTTCAGGGTAGGTTATATAACTAAATGCATTTTTAATTATTTTTTGCAGGCTTGTGGCAAGTATGTTTTAATGGGTTTGAAGAAGTCCATCATTGGTATGATGTGTCTTTCAAAGGATGCTGGTGGATATTTGAAGAGGAATACTATATTATACATGACATATTGTTACCAGGATTTTTTATAGCAACACAATTCTTCTTTACTGTATCAATGTGTTGTATTCTTATATCGCTTTTTCTATCATTTTCATACATCAGGAAAGATAATGATGATGACAACTATGTTACTCTTCTGGTGACATTTGGCACAATTCTTGTTATAGGTGGTAAGCAAACTACTATTTACTGTTCTAGTATTAATAATTTATAGTCTTTAAATATTAGGTTTAGATATGAAATAACTTGGAACTATGTATATTATAACTAATATTTTAAATTAAATAATTGCATTCAAGACATTGATGAAATTTAGTACAAATATAGTAAACTATTTGAAAACACCTGGGTAATCACCACAGGTTATACAAAAGTTATTTATTTTACCTTTGCATGGCTAACAACTTAACCAATATTGCTGAGATTGTGCATATATATAGCTAATGTTCTGGAACAAAGGTCCTTGGTGTGGTAAACCACAGGAAAAAACAGTTTTTAAAAATCTAAAATAAATGCAGGCAAAGTCACACACAACATCCAATTTTCTATAACTATGACTGCTATCTTATTTATGTATAAATAAGATAGATTTATGTATAAAAGGTACTTACCTATGAGCAAAAATTTTTTTTATTAGCTACTGTCGAAGCCTCCCACCAGACCAGACTCGAGCCGGGAATCGAACCTAGGACCTCCAATTTTATAATGTGACCATTGACGCACTACACCACTGAGGTTGTCAAAAAATGCTTAAATAATTACTGTGTCTTTTAAATTTAATAATGTTGCAGGTTTCTCAGGTATAATATCTGTTGTGACATTTGGAGCTAGAGGTGATGGACGTGACTGGATGCCTAATTGGGAACACAATGACTTGGGCTGGGCATTTGCTCTTGGTGTTATTGGTGTGATATTGATGTTCCCGGCTGGCATACTCTTTTTAGTTGAAGCAAGGGTACGAAAATATAAAAGATTACATGAAATGCAAAGCAGAGAACCCTCTTCTTATACCATGCAGGAAAGGAAAATGGCATATTCAGGGCACACTGACATATAATAGTTAGTGTATTTTTATTTGAAAGCTGCCTATAAACACATGCCTTAATATTAACATGATTAATGTGCTTTATATAATTCCGTCCACTCTATACAATAAAATAGAATCTCAATTGATTATCAATGTAGGTATGTTAAATTATTTTCATTTTCCTTTGTAATTTTTCTAATAATAATTAGTAAGTATTTTTTAATATTTTAGTAGGATTTATAGATATTAAGTATAGGGGTTTGAATATTTTAGTATATAACTCAGCCTTATTGTTGTCAGTATACTAATTAATAGTTTACATAAATATAAATAAATAAAAATGTCTGAAGTATCAGGTTTTAAAATTTCAAAGGTTTCTTACCTATCAAAATTTGATGATTGGTAACTACTACATGATTACTAATAATTATTACATACTAAAGACCTTTTAAATTACCTAATGAAAAAGGGCTCTGTATATATTTTATACATCTTAGAGTTGGCAGAGAGAATACCAGCAAACTCTCTGTAACACATTGAAAGAAGTATCCAAGTCTAGAGCAACATACTTTACCATAGAGATCATACATTAAAAAACAATGTTTTTTTCAGGGTGGGTATGGTTGATTTAAGATTATTTATACATTTTATTTTTGTCATCTTCTGACTAAGCAACTTTCATAGTGTATATCTGAATAAACCTGATACTTATGTACAATTTTTTAGTACTGATATTATAATTTAGTACAGGATTCGTATTTCAAAAATTAAGAAAATTGGGGAAAAATTACAAGATATCCAAACCCTTTAGAAAGTTCTTTTGGACTGTGACAAAATAATTATTTAAGATTAAATAATTTTTCGTTTTGTTAGGAATTATACAATAAATCAAAATGCTTGTCAATCTTTTTATTTCAAATCCTAACAGAATACTTAGATAAATTTACTGTTATGATATTTATGTGGACCAAACATAACATTTCTATGACTATTGATTCATGTTATTTTTGTCGTTTTTGGTTTAATAGCTCCCTTTGATTTCCTGGGTGCAATACCCTGGTTGGGCCAAAAAAGGTTTAGATCATAGATTTCCAATCAAGGAATTATGGTTATTGGGAAATCTGTTATCCACCACTACCTTTCAAGGACATGCTATAACTTTGTGAAAGTAGTGAATCCCATGAATGCACATTGAAGCAACATAATAAAATTTCTTATGATACAGACCTCGCTTAGGAGGATAGAATTTAAAAGCAATTTACAGTACGCGCCACCCATAGGTCGAACTAAAATGTGGAGCTAGTTCGAGATATCTTTCAATCTTCACTAATATTTAACAACTTTCTTCTGTGCCAATTCTGGTCATGCGAAACAGATACTTTAGTCTGTTTACTGTTATGGATAGTCGAACCTGAATGGTTACATAGAAACCATTCAGGTGATGGGCACTACTGATGCACTGATACTGATTACTGTTTTTTTTGGTTGGTTGGTTGGTCGTTTTTAAATTTGTAATTGGTAAACTAATTAAACGATTTTAAAAATTAATTTTTCCTAATATCATGCTATTTTATCCCGAAATAAACTACTACTATTAGTTCGAGTCTGAAATTGCTATAATCCTAAATCCACCATGTCATCTGATACTGTTTTAATTGACCTTTACTACCTCTTTATAGGATTGTTTTAGTCCAGTTTGTTGTTGTTGTAGAGTAGGGAATAAATAGTACATTTTCCAAATCTGACGGAAAATCAGAAATTCCAAGCAGACGAAGTCAAGGGCTAGTTAGATATAAACACAAATATATTTAAAAAAAAAATTTATTACCATATGATTCACGTTACGACTTTTTTAGCATTGGTAATAGTGCTTAATTTAAGAGGGACTGTTTCTTTGCAAAGTAGTGCTTGATTTGCTGCTTTAAATCCAATGGATATCCTTTGAGATTCTTGTAAGTTTTGGAGAATACCATAAATAAAACCGCTCGCAAAACAGTCTCCCGCGCCTGATACGTTCTCTACAGTATTTAAAATCTCTGTGGAATACACCTTTACATCCAAGCTCTCAAGATTTGGTTGTAAATCATGATTTGTATGTTTAATTGTAACAACACCTTGAGATCCCCTTGTTATTATAAGCACTTTGACTAGTTTCAATACAACTCTTGCAAGTTCGATAATTTCATCCAATTCGTTTTCTTTGATTATTTTGATATCAGGTATTATAAAGTTTGCCATAGCTCTAAGCTCGATCAAATTTGGCGAGGCGTATGTTATGCCATGTTTTCCATGAAACGGCTTGATTGCTTTTCTTCTATCCGTAGGTTCAAAAAAAACTAGAACAAAAAATGTAAGTTAGATATGTCTAGAGTCAAAATATGCCTATGATATATATTATGCCTAGATATAAAAAACGCATTGATCATTTTCGGTCCACCCGTATGCCATGGTGATGTACTAGGCTCCTCTTTCACACACAACAGAATACTCCAATACTGGTTGGTGGGCATCACCAAATGGTGATCTAAATAAATACGACACATTAATGATGATAACCGGTACTGAAGGCTTTCCATCCTTTCCGTGGCGCAAGGGTCTGCACCCAGTCAAAAAGTAAGGAACGGAGATTATTTATCATAAAAGTTCAAAAGTTGTCCATAAATAGAGAATCAGACTATTTTCCAGTACCTACCTGTGTTACAAAATAAATAAAAGTATATAAATATAACCAAAAACAAATTTAGAGCGTTTTAAATACCCCATAACAGATGGAAATAGAATAAATGTGTTCTTAAATATTTTTTGAAATAGGTACCTCCGTGGCGCAGAACATGCGCTGTCGCATTATTAAGTTCGGAGGCCCTGGGTTCGATTCCCGGCTCAAGTATGGTCTGGTCTGGTCTGGCTTCAGCCGTGGCTAGTTACCGACAAAGACGTGTTGCAAAGCGTTTAGCGTTCCGGCACGATGTCGCGTAGAAACTCATTAGGTGTATAGGTTTATCATACTCCTAACAGGTAAGCCCGCTACCATCTTAGACTGCATCATCATTTACCACCCGGGAGACTGCTGTTAAGGGCTAACTTGTAATGGAAAAAAAATGTGTTTTTTTAACTTTAACCTACCGACGTTGCTACCAATTGTAGGAATTATACAGACTTTACTGTTAAATACTTTTATTAGCTTTTATTTTTTGCTTTCACGAGACCAGGTTTTGAAGAGAGATCGCCGAATGCACCGTTGGAATTAAAGAGTGTCGTGTGTCGTCCTGTTATTTTTTTTACTACTTTTTTTACATTTTACTACCCGCATTGCAACCGATGATGATATATATTCCCGAAACCAATGTCAATACCATCAAATACCTACCATCCAATTATTGTGTATGCTAACACAATACTACCTGTAAAGAACTGGATTTCTGTGTTTTTTGTTATTTAATAACAATTGGGGAAATTTTTGCAAAATGGCAATAATAAGGTTGCATTTATATTGCCTTCAACTTTTTCATTTGCAACCACACTCTGCTCGGCGCTTTATCGGTTTGTATTTAATCTGAGGTTACGAACCTACAGCACAATTACATTTTAGATTTTTTTTTTATTTTTTTTTTATCATTGGTTGACTGGTTGTTTCAATTGCCTACCCGAAAAATTAAACTCAAGTAGACCAACAAAATATATTATTAAATGCCATGATCCCCGTTGGCACAGATGAAAGCCTTAAACGATAAACTGGGTGTCAGACGGCAGTCATATAAATTTTTAAAGCGCACCAAATGTTATTTTATATCATGTCATAAATTAAAGAACTGATATTGTGTACACACTATGCCGTGTCTTCCTAGCCTTATAGTGTGTACAGCCTTTTCTGTTTATAAATCTTATTTGTCTCTGTGCTTTTGTGTGACTCCACCCATATTGTCGGTTTGACTTTTAACAAAATAAAAACTTATAATTTTCGTTGCGTCTATATAGCGTAGCATAGCACAGATAATTGGGTAAACTTTGCTTCGATGAATTTATGATTTCGGTGAAATTTTCAATGACAATAGTTTGTTTCTGACCTAATAGATTTAGTGTTCCTGTGAACTTTTTAGTTTTATGCTTGTGATTTTTGAATAAGTATCGAATTTGTCTCAAGGTAATTAATAGTTTATATTGGCGATTCTTTAACAATTGTAAACATCAATCAAGAACTTAAATTTATAAAAATAACACTGCTGTTAAATCAGGTATGTTAATATTTTGTTTATTAATCGGTAGTTGATCGTTTATTTTACGATTCTTGATCTGGTCTAACGTGATTGATTTCATCTTTTATTAAATTTATTCAGAAATAAATGTATCCTTTTGTCATAGAAGGATAAAATATATATAACTCTGGAATCCAACAGTCAAAAAACCCAACCTCAGGGTGGTCATTCAGGCGAGAAAAAAATTGTATACGGTTTGCTTTTAATGTAGTTTTATCTAGTATTAATGTAGCTATCTTTTTAAGTCTGAGGTGAAATAATGGTAACTGAAGAACAGTCATTTTGTTATCATATAAACTATCAAAGTAATGAATAAAAACAAAACTAAATTTAACTTATATGAATCATATAAATTGGCTCTTTCAATGGTAATACAACTCTACACAAACAGGAGATTAACTGATAAAGTTAATTTATATGCTAATTTATAGTTTTATGTTTCATTATTATAGGTAAGTAATTTTACTTTAATGAAATCTAAAATTGAATAAATTAAAAAACTATACTTGAGACCCAAATTGTTCACTTAATTTTAAATAAGTTTTAACCAATTCAACTTTTGGTAGCACATATTTTGGAAACCTGGAAAATTACTGGATCTTATATTATTAACTTGTATAGATGTTAGCCTTTTATTCACATAGATTTTATGATTTGCAACTATTTTGGAAAAATTAGAAATTGCCCATAGTTATATTCAAGTCCCTTTAATTTTTGTCTTAAGCAAAAAAAGGCTGTAAGATTTCAGGTTTTTATCTGAACTATGCAACAATGGTATCCATATCCAACTTGAAAAAGTATCAAAGTTGGCCTCTCTTAATGCACGAAAAAATTAAGCTATACTCATAAACTAACTCATATTAATAGGTAGTTAGTAATGAAACCACAAAATTTAGAACTATAGAAAATGATATGAAATTTTAAGAAAGTGGCTATGGGATGGCTGGGCTAAAGCTTAATTTACTTATACACATTTTATCATTATTCTCACAGTTTTAAGGTTGATTGTTAATTATTATTTATTTATTCAACTCATCAAATCATGATAGTTCAGTTCCCCTCGAGAAGGGACACAGGCAGATTAGCACTGGACGTCCTCAATGAGGCAGATCCTCCACCAAGGGCTTAACAAACAAGGTCCCCAACTCCATCAGAGGCGCCCTAGGAACATTGAGTGTACCTCAAGGATTAGGCTCAAGGGGTGATGATTCCTCTCACCCATCACTTGTCCATCAAATGTGATATCAATTGCAATAAATATTTCTCAAATGTCTAGAATTATTATATTTATTAAAACCTTTAATTTATAACTTTTTGTTAAAATTTCCCACAGTATGTGGCAATGTGTGTGAAAATTTTAGCATTGTAAATGTTATGTTGAATGCATGCATACCATTCATTTAGTAAAGATTGCGAAACATTTCAAGTTTGTTATTCATCACAGTCACACAACCTTGTTTTGTGTAAAATGAACCACAGTTTTAACTCCAGCACCATTAATAGCTTGTGCCAAGGCTTTTGTGAATAATGAATGGTACACAGTATGTGTCATGGTGTTAAGAAGTTGCAGAATTGGTTCATTACCTTAATTCATACTTGCACACAAATAAATTTTGAACAGAAAATTATTTTACTACCACCTATTCTGCACATACTTAGCTTGCATAGTGGAGAAGGCAAATTAAACTTTTAATCCTGGAAAAAGTCAACAATATAATTCCCGGCGTATTCTAAAATAAATGATACATTGTACATTTAACAATGTACAATAAATAGTCTTATTTAAAAAAGTGGTCTTGAGAACTTCTAAAAAAATCTCTGGAACAACATTATAAACTTGCCTGTTATCTTTCTGTAAAATAAGCTCCAATCTTTATGTTGAAGATAATATGAAAATGAAAAGGTAATCTTCATTATTAGGTTTATAACTCCAAAAAAATAGTTATTTTATTATGAAGACTTATGTAGATAAACTTTTTCTGAATGTTATTTGAACTTGTAGTTTTGGAGATAATGTCATATAAAAATATGTATCAGACTCAATATTATTATTTTATTCTTTTAGCGGTTTACTTTTAAAAACTTACATTTGAATGAAAAAAATGAAAAAAAACTTAAGTTTAAGAATGATTAATGATAAATGGATATCTCACAGTCAGCCAATTTAAATATTTTGTCACAGTTCAAACAGCTAGGCTTGTTTGTTTTCACAGTATAATTGTCTTCTAGATTTTGTTGTGGCCCATAGCTGCTGAGATTAAAATTATAATACAGAAAAGAGCTGTATGATCAATTTATTTACATGAATCACACAAATTCCTTCCTGAAAAATTTGATGGAATAGGTACTTACTACTTTTGACATTCATTTATAATATCTTTATATTAAAAAAGCAGATATGAACTATTGAGTTACTAGAAACACAAATTGATGATATCTGTATATATTCTGCAAAAATACATATAATGTCCTAGGAGATTGAGTTTTACATATAAATTCTAAGTAGTTGTAGTAAAACGTATTTATCGATCAAATTGTACTTTCTTTGCAATTGATGAATGTCTTAATGCAAAATGTTGATTGGGTTAGTTCTCGCTAAATAGATCGATGATGTATTTGAATTGTAAAATGGTGATTATGGATATTATCTGCCTTCCCGTACACGTGTTAAAGCCACTAAAAACAATGTTCCTTTTCAAAAGTGCTTATAAACTAAGCCTACATTAAAAAAAATAAAAATTGTATTTTATGAGAAGTCCGACTTCTAGTATTATGTTAAATAAAAAAAGTTACGACTTTTACGTTAAAACGGATGAAACCGCGGGGAACAGCTAGTTTTATTTTTAAAGTTTTGTTTTGTAGTGCGTGAGAAACTATTTGACAACTAAGGTCATTGCACTATTAAATTGTATAATAATAAAAACATGACGTGTATAAATTACTTGTTACAGAAACCATGAGGAAAAGAAGCATGGCAGGTAATTGTGGGATCATTGTTTTTGTGATTGCCCTTGTGACTGTGGCATTGGCATTCGGCACGCCTAGCTGGCTCGTTAGCGATTATAGGATACGAGGTGCCAAGTTGGACAGGTGATTCATATCATAATAAATAATTATCGTAACTATCTATGCATAAAAAGTCCAATCCACTATAACATCAAAATTTAATTCTGACTCTGGAATAAACATTTATTTATTTATCTCCTCTTATTCTAGCTTGACAGGTTAAAAACCTAATTTGCTAGAGTAGCCTAATATAAAAGTATATAAAAATTATCTAAATTTAAAAATTCCGGTAACATATTATCCATGATGTACCTACATATGTAGGTCACAATAACAACACACACAATAGGTCACTTTCGGTCACTTAAAAGAGTCCAGAGATATTAATGATATGTCATTTATGTTACCAAAACCCCAAACTTAAAAAGTTGCAGTCAAACATCCCTAAATATTGCCTAACTAGATCCTAAACTCAGAACGTGGCTCTGATCGTTTTTATATAATAAAGTCCAATTCTGTAAACATACATGTACATTTGAATACGTACATTTATAAGTTACTAACTTATAAATTACTTGCGAGTTACTGTACTGAATTTTCTGGGATATAGTCTTCTAGTCTTTCTAGAGCCAAATTGTTCAGTCCAATGAATGTGGAATGAAGAAGTACTAATAGTAAGACTGAATGAAAATATATTTCTGGGTTTCGAACCAAAGTTCGAACATTATCCGTCTTTCCGTCTGACAAATTTAATTTCTTAAATAGAAAACAATGATTCATACTACAATTTCACTAGTAGACTCGGGGCGATTTACGACCAGCAAATACCCTAACTGTTAACGAAACAGCGATCACAAAGTCGCTTGAAAATCAAAAGATTAAGTATATTTAAAAAAAAAAACAGTTTTCATTATTAATAATAAGCAAAAGAAGTAACAGATGACAAACGTGGATCATAGTTTTGTGGCAAACACTATAACAATATTCAGGTTCATTATTTTATTATTATCGTATCGTATTAGAATAAGATCATATTATACATAATGATCTATAGTACGAACTATAAAATAATAAGATCTATTCTATGGAACAGATCTTATCGTACTATAAGATCTGTAAGGTCTACTTAATAAAGTATTTGAAAGGTAATTATGACCTTTCAGATTGGGTTTATGGAGTCACTGCTTCAGATCGCTGCCAGATCCTTTGGACCAGTATCAAAGACGATTTTTTGTAGGATGTCGTTGGGTATATGATCCCTTTACAACTGGATACGATAAAATTCGTGGATATCTGCTTCCAGGTAACAATGTTCTATATAACTACATTTCTTTTTATTTCTATGGGAATATCTTTTATAGATCCTTCTTTCTTTTGTACATTCCAATTTTGTTAACTATATTAGGCTTTGAAATGTTAAATATTGACACTTAAATTTGTTTCAGGGTTTATGATAGCAACTCAATTATTTTACACTCTATGTTTGATCGGCGTATTGATTTCGACTATTTTGGTCATCGTATTCTTCCTATGCTGCGGGCCCGATCAAAATCGATATGTCATGATTATTAGGGTCATAGGATTTTTAATGTTAGCTGCAGGTGAGTTATAGTTTAATATTAAAGTAGTTAATGCGATAGTTATTTTCAGTTGTATCGTCTTTATGGTGGATTTTCTCAAAACCGTTTCTTAGCTGACCTCTACTTCATAAAAGGAATCTACCTTCCAAATTTAAAATTCGTATGTTTTATAGTTCCTGAGATATCGTGATCATATGTCAGTCAGTCAGTCAGTGGTATTTCGCTTTTATATATATAGAATATTTATAATGTAAATATTTTATTGTAGGCTGTGTCGTCACAGCCTACAGTAAAATATTTAAAAAACAGACTTGAGATACTTTACAGAGATCTGACGTGTCATTTAAGCAAAAAATCAAAATTATTTCTACGTAATTCTTCACGTTTAACTTTTATTGAAATTTTAGTTAGTTATTGTTGTTATCTTTTCTTCCTTTAGTATTGTTGTATTTTCTGTTAGCCGGAAGTAGGTATACAGTGTTATTATTAATTTTATTATCTACTGGCTGACCCTGTGTGTGCTATCGACTAACAGATAATTAATGTCGTGTTAACTTGTTGCTTAACTGAATTTAGGTTTTTATGAACGTAAATACAATGAATACAAAAGAAATATTAAGTAGAAGAAATTTTCACGATGCTTGGGATTTCTGAGATCAATAAGAAAAGTTAAAGTGCAGTATATAAACTAAACTAAACTTTGTGATTATTAACATACATGTTTGTCATTATTGGTAGTATAAATCCAATAATACGCGATAATCCGATAGGAATAGCTTGTAAATCTGAAACCTTTATTATTTTGCGGTTTAACGTATCGACGGGGCGAACATCAAAAGTTTGAGAGGTACGAAACCCAGGAACGCTTTATTTATGAAATGAACAAAATCCGTTATGTTCATAATTGGAGAATGTGGAGTGTATGTAATGTGGAGACAAGACAAACTCCATGAAAATCGGTCTAGCACCAACCCGACTTGTTTTATATTCTTATAGATATTGTTTTGAATTTAAATCTTTATCCCAGCTGAACCCGGCCTCAGTGTAGCGCAGTTTGATATTCGAAATACTAAATGAATACGCTCTTTTCTATAGAAACTAGAAATAAACTTGTATAATAAATAGTTATTGTGACAAGTGTATAAAATATTGATTATTTCAGGTATAAGCGGCGTTATAGCAGTAATCGTTTTTGCTTCATTGGGTAATACAGATGGATGGATGCCAGATCATGCTAACAACTATTTAGGTAAATAAACAAATGTGTATAAAAAGTGTGATTCATAATAAATCTTATCGAGATAGATGCAGCATATCGGCGGTGTAATTAATTATAAGATTTTTGGCCCAAGTTTTTTAAAAATCTCGCGGCTTCTTTTGTTTTCCTTGGGAAAAAGCTGTAGTCTCGTTGTCCCCGTTGATAGCAGAATTTTAATAAGATTATTAATAAATACTCCCGTTGTCCCAATATGTTGGGATTTCAATAAAATTATTAAAATTTCATCCCGTTCTCTCTGTTGTCTATCATTTAACTTTAGGGCTGAACTCTAATAGAAAAGTTACGTTAAAGTAGAAAACTTATCCATCTGCGGAGTAGACAATTTATACAATTGCACTACATCCTAGTGAGATTTGATTTTTCAAAATCCCTGTAAAATTAACTGCCTTGTTTTTTCGTTATAAAAAGTATCCTATGTCTGGATGCAAGTTAGCTTTGTGAAAAATATTATTAATGCATTAAATAAAATTTTTCTAATTGTTAATATAAGTATGGGAAAATTCCAGGGTGGTCGTTCGGCCTAGCCGTCGTAGGTGCAGTGGCGTGTCTAGTCACGGCTGCATTGTTCCTCACCGAGGCGAACATACAACTGAAAAAACGCAAGAGGCTAAAGGAGTCACAGGCACGGTTCGAGATGGAGCACGAATCGAAAGCGTAACTAACGATACCTAGTTGAGACAATGAATTAAAAAATTATTTGTAATAGGAACCCTTAGCTGTGAACACTATCAAACACGAAACTTCTTCGATCAAAAGCGCCAAGCTATGCGTGATCCCAGTTGGCCGGACGTAAGTCATCTGTGGTTATTCAGATTCAATACTGTGAAATTAATTAATTTTAAACATTTATTTTATTAAAACATTTGCAAAGTTACAGGAACGCATTAACCTAATCCAAGTAAGATAGGTCATAGGGTATACAAACTGTATCTATTATACATGAGGTGATAGATAGAGCATACTTAGAGTAAATCCATTAACTTGCATTTTAAAAAAAGTGCGCTCTACTTTTCAGGAAACATAGTGAAAAGCTTTACCTTTCAAGTTAATTTTATTTAGTGTAGAGATTCGCTTATAATGTATTTGCACCATCGCAGGTAATTCTACGTTTAAAAGACTACAATTGTTATACCTCGATAGCCGGATATGACACATGAAATTCTTATTTCGTGTCACTGAGGAAGTTGTCTGATCGGCAATCTACGCGCACAATACATATGCTCAAAGACTGCCGGTTGATCGTATAATACCCAAAAAAATATTATTTAGACACAGCACGGTTAAACCGACTATGATTTTTTTGTCAAGTACATAGTTAATTCAGGTTAAGGTTCAACTGACTGAAGCAAGTGGCGAGTGGTTGCGTAAATATATAGTTCTTTGAAATTCATTGGTGCCTGGGGTTGGAATGGATATGGAAATTAATTTAATGTTATATTTATCTAAAATATGTGCCTTATATTAGCTATGTATTGTACTTTTACTCTATGACTAATAATAATTACGTAGATCGTTTAGTTCTAAAATGTTTGGTCTTCTGCCAAATAAGTTATCAATATGAGAAAAAGAGAAAATTGAACACAATTTTCTTGTTGTAACTATTCACCACCCTGTACAAGAATTATTAATTCCACCGAGGGTTTTTTATTAGTTGATAATGATTTAAACTAGGGTTTAAGACACAAAAATGACCTGCGAAACGAATATATTATTACAATATTCTAAAAACTTTTGGTAATTGATCCAGAATATTTGACAAAAACGTTATTTTAGTATTTTGATGAGTAGTCCAACAAACGATTTCAATTGAATTATTAGTTTAGTGCTTAAAGTAAACACTAACACAATTCAGCACACATTTTTATACATTCCCAAATTGTAATGAAGGTAATTGAGTAAATAAGTAAGTAATTTTATAATTTAAATAAAGTAACGCTTACGAAGGAAACAATCCGTCCAACTTTTTATAATATGCATTTTATGTTTAAGTGACAATTTTATTATACCTTTCTGTATGTTTTTTTTAAATATACTAATTATTATACCTCCTATTTATAAGAACTTTATATTATTAAGGAATAATATTGAAGTTCATTTTATTACTTTAAAATAAACCTTACGTTTACTTATTATGTTTCGAATAGTAATGTACCTGTCTATTTGCCAATATGTTTCTGATTGGAAGCTATATTTCGATAGAACTATGCAACAGTCTGTCCAAATTTATTTCTGTAAATGGATTACCATTTATATAGACATATGTAAAGAACTTTTTGAAATAAATTTTTATCATTTTGTGTGTTTTTTAATTGGAAAAAATGGATCACTTACTAGTAAGTAAAATTTAATAAGTATATCTTATTGATTTCATTTTCACGTTCATTGGCATTGAAATAATAATTA
Source organism: Lasiommata megera (assembly GCA_928268935.1). NCBI lineage: Eukaryota > Metazoa > Arthropoda > Insecta > Lepidoptera > Nymphalidae > Lasiommata > Lasiommata megera. The sequence continues at coordinate 9,714,950 of OV743311.1, read as the reverse complement.
ATCATGGTAGGTCATCATGCTTCAATACAGTGTTTTTTTTAAATATCTTTCATTAAATTGGGTCAATAACAAGTTTTTTTTTCAAATTAAATGCTTCAATGGACTTTATTTCTAACGTTACCGCACAAAGTAAATGCCCAAGTAAAGGTCGCGTTATATAACCTAGAAGACGCGAAAATACTTAACCAGTTTTTAAGATTGCATGTGAATGTGTGCGGTTCTTTTATTGATTAATTTTACTCCTTTATTTGTTAACCATAAGTTAAGGTCAAGTCTTGTCTATATGAGAAAGGCAGAATCATGAAGACATTTATAAGTAGAAACTTATATTATTTGATGGAACGTATTACCCTAAAAAATATATCCTTAAATAAAAATCAGATTATCATAAATAAAGTATAAATAAATCCTCAAAACAACAAGGATTCCACTGTATTGTGCTGTACTGAACTTTACAAATAAAGATTATCATTATTATAAACAATGCCACAGGACAACAGAAAAGACTGACATACTTATTATTGGACGTCAGACGATTAAGACAAAAAGTTATATTTTACAAACTTATCAATCTAAATGGTGCAGGTCTTGTGACAGAAAAAAATATCTAATATGTGAAAGCAGCTTTAGGTTAAAGGTAAGCCTTTTTGTCTCAGTGAGGACACCGGTGTTGCCGAATGAATAATATCTTTTGGCCACAAAAGGAGCTGTCAATTGTCAAAATCCTGAACGTCAAAGTCTAAACGTCAAACAAAAGAACCGAAAACAAGGTTGCACTTGCAACGGAACCGCTTTGAAAGGAAATGAAAATAAATAATAAGTAAACACCGCTAATCGAAGTAAAAAATATAGTTCGTAAGGTTTCTTAAAAGCATAAAGTAAAAAGTTATAAACATGACAGCGGACGGCAATAACGAATATCCAAAGGCTTCTAGTAAGTAAAATACGGGCACGCCCTTTGTGTATTTTGTCCGTTTCTTGTTTATGCCAATTACTTAAAATAAAAAGTAACAGGTACAAGATATTAACGGAAATTCATTATACTACACTTTAGGCGTCTATAAGTCTTCCTTTTCTTCTTACCATCACCTCTAAATTTCTCTGTACTGTTAGTAACATACAGAAAATATAGTATAATTTGTTTGTAACTTTTGTACAAAATTGTATAATTTTAAGGAGAAAAACCTAACACGTAACGTTTTTGGACAATTTTAATATGTACAATCTTCAAACCAAGATATAATATCTCTTTTTGTTGTTCTTATAGTCATGGTGAAAAGTTAGATGTTTTAGTTGTTTATGGAAATATATCTTTTGTTTTTGCATGTACAAAAGAACTTAAACTAATAATATAAACCTCAAGATTTAAGATAGCTGAATTTCTTTATATTAAGATTAATTATTAATTAAATATTTTATCATAGATGCCACTCTAATTGGAGCAAGTATAACATACATAGCAGGATTGTTTTTGCTATTATCCTTTGCTGGCCCATATTGGATAGAATCATATCCAGAGATGTTCTCATCATTTAAGCATATGGGCCTCTGGGAATATTGTTTCGATCGATTCAGATTCCCTTCCTACCAGTATGACAAATATTTTGATGGATGTCATTACATCTTTGGTCAAGTAAGTAGTTGTATATTTATTACATATATAGTAGCTTTTCATTGTCATCAGATGTTCGAAGGGATATCTAGAACTTACTTGATACAGTGGGATTTATGGCTTTAATGATTATTATGTATGTTAATCATAATAACTGGAATCAACACTTAAGGATATACTCTGAGGTGCATAATGCCAATTTCTTGACTGTACTAGAACTTTAGGTATTGGGTTCTTCTGTAATAAATTCTTTGTTCTGCTGCAGAGTTAATAGGTTCTGCAACAACCTGAAATACCAGGATGCATGTCCCATAATCTATAATGACGTAGCATTATTTTTTTATTTGAATGTGATCTTTGATTGGTGTTAATTGCAATCTATATATATAAAAGCGAAAGGTCACTCACATACTTATATACTGATTAAACACGAGATCTCAAAAACTGTTCTACGTATAAAGCTATAATTAAGCAAGTAGGTCGTTGATAGTTAAGAGATGTCAGCTAAGAAAGGATATTTGGAAATTCCACCCCTAAGGGGGTAAAATGGGGGTTGGAAGTTTGTATGAAATTTCTTTGTTTTTAGAGTTAGAGACACAAAAATTTGCATTAAGATTAATAATAATAAATAAAAAACATGCACATCAATTTTTTTTAAATATTACCTGTTAAGGGTGGTAAAATAGGGGATGATAGTTTTTGCTTATTTTTTTATTATGAAGTCTACAAGTTTGAAATTAGATTTATTTGAGGGCGTAAATATAAGTTTAGAATTTTTGAAAATCTATGGAAAATCAGCATTAAAATGTTTTTAGGAGCTGTATGTTATTCGTGAATGGCTATTACCGGGTTGGCTTATGGCAGTGCAGACATTTGTGACTCTTGGACTGATGCTGTCATTTACAGCACAAGTTCTACTGGCTTGTGTGATAGTACGCATGCCTCTGCGCACTGTACTACGATATGAATGGATGTTTGTTTCAACAGCATTCATAATGGTTGCAGTATCAAGTAAGTCAGTTTAGATTGACTAATTTAAAATAAAATAATTTCAATGCAAGTTGGCATGTTAATTAAGTAGATCATAGATTTACTCTTTTCTTTTTGGTGTACAAAGGCATTCAATGCAATGATAAATAGAGAGAACATTTAAGGACGTTAAAATAATGACATTGCATGGCCAATACATATTTGAAAATTTAATGATAGAAATATAAAAAAATTCAATAAAAAATGTGATTGCAACAATCTTAACATCAGAAGTAAAAATAAACTTGTGCTGCACGCTACTAGACTACAAAAGTTAGAAATTCATTTAAAGGTAATTGTATACAATTTTATAACAAATTGCCAAATGAAATTTCTGGGATGACTCTCAATAAGTTCAAAGTTTATATAAAACTTATTTATTTATTATTATATTATTATTATATTATCTATTAGCTTTAGTTTTAAGTTTACGAATGTAGTTATCACCATCAAATCACTAGTATGTAAATTATTGATGTGTCAAAAGTGCCTTTTAAAGGACTATTTGAATAAAGATTGTTTGAATTTGGATTTTGAAATTTGAAGGAAATTGTATGTACTTATATCTCAATATAAATACTTTGAGCACCATCTCTGAATCTAAAATAATAAGTATATATAGTTATATTAAATCAGTATTTAAAAACAAATATCTACTAGGATATTTTGCTAAAGTTTACTTTATAGTACAAGTGTCATAAAGACATGGATTGCTTTCTGCTACAAATGTGATAAAACATGCTTATATATGATATACTTTATTAGGATTTTACTAAATAAAATATAACAAATGAGAATGATGAATGGTGATACAACCCAGAGATCACATGTTAGTTGCAACTTTAAGAAAGAACTATTTTATTCTAGAAAGCAATTTGTTTTTTAAGGTGTATTCCTGTTCTTTGCTGTGGCTATATTTGGTGGGAACTGCTACCGCCGCGATTGGCTAATGTATCCTGCTTTTAATGTCTTATCTTGGTCATATGCGTTTGCAGTTATTGCCTCCATATTGTTTGGTAAGATTGTATTGAATACACTATTCTTGATATATATATTTTTTAATCTGTCTAGTAAATATCAAGAGGACACAATTTTGTAAATGTTTTCAAGTAGTAAATTATAATGTTCAACTACACTCCACTCTTACTACTTTAAACAATCATATCAGTTACATTAGAATAGAAGATTGAAGGGTGTGGTGTTACATTTAATACGTAAAGAAATGGAGAAGTTCTTCATTATTGTTCGTTAAGTTGTTGTCTTAGTTTATTTCTGTTAATTTTTATACTTGTAATGAAATAATTTACGACAGTTAAAATAATGCTATGCCTCCCTTTGTACAACGTGAAAAGAACTGCACTAATTTTAGCCAGATTAGTTTTGTATGGAGATTATAGTGCCACTTCTGTTGTACATACACCTTCAAAGCAAGCTTAATTGGCGTGTCTAAAAACAGTGCCTCGCATATTCAGGTCACTTATTAAAGCAAAATTAGTTTTGTTTAGAGATTTATGAAAAAATATGAAAACATTTAAAAAAGAAAAAAATTATCCACTACATGTTAGCCCTGGACGGCAATCTCACCTGATGGTAAGTGATGATGCAGTCTAGGATGGTAGCGGGCTAACCTGTTAGGAGTATGGTAAACCCACGCTCCTCATTGGTTTCTACACGACATCGTGCCGGAACGCTAAATCGCTTGGCGACATGTCTTTGTCGGTAGGGTGGTAACTACCCACGGCCAAAGCCTCCCACCAGACCAGACTCGAGCCGGGAATTGAACCCAGGACCTCCAACTTTATAATGCGACAGCGCGCTTCACGGAGGTCGTCATGGTTGCAATTCTATATAATTATTATTGTTTTTATTAATTAATTCTGTTATTTATAGGTTTGGCTGCAGTACTGTTGTTCTTGGAGGCGCGTAAGTTATACGAGTTGCGTTTGGAGGCAAAGAATCTGGTCGCTCAAATGCAACACAGCCAACCGGAGCACGCATTACATCAGTTGCGTGACCAGTTGCATCAACAACAACAGATTGGTTATTTCAGGAATTAATTAAGCAAACAAGTTCATGAGTGTTTTGCTCTACTACCTATTTCATAACAGGTGAAAATATCCCTGCACTTTTTCTTCACGCTATAATGAATTGATGTTGACAGTATGATGACATTTCATACACACATTAAAACTCAGTTCAAAACACCACTTTTTTTTACAAATTAAGAAAAACAAATTTTTACTATCTATAGCAGAAAATATAAACCTTCTGTACACAATTAGGAATCATCTTGTAAAGGATTTGTTGTTTACATTAATATGTTCTTGTAATAAATTGTTCGGAAGTCTGGGCCAACGAAACTGCCAAGGGCATGTTATCCGAATTTGACACTAGCTCCTATATGATTTCTCATATACTATTTGATATGTTTTTTTTTTGTATATTAACTAGAGATGGGCATTATAACACACAACGCATTATATATTAGAATATATTTTTATAACGATATAACACATTATAAAATATGCCACTAGACTGTTATAATATAAATTATTTCCGTAGTGTCAATTCGTTTGCAATTTTAATAAAGCGCCATCTATGTCCACGAACGCTCATCCTGACCTAGATACTAGATAGTGGGTATTTAAACTTTCAACAGATGGCTCATTTTCTAATAGTATTAGATTAGTACGTGTCTATAACTGCCTAGTGCTCATTATTCAAAGCAATGTGAACACTTCCTTCATCGTAATAAAAGCTATTTTTGCTTGCGACGAACAAAAATATCAGATTTATAACACTGTTATTTTTTAAATTCAAAGTATTATAAGCGCTCTGGTCATAAACATACGATCTAGTTTTACTTGCGATGATTCGAAGATAATATTCAAAATATTTACAACGAAAATCATTTAAAAAATAATTTAATAGTTTCGAGTATTAAAACTGCCTACTGCTCATTATTCAAAGTAATGTGAACACTTTAGTCACCTTTATAAAAGCTATTTTTGCTTGCAACGAACAAAAATTTTATAACACTATTATTTTGGATTGCAAAGTATTGCAAGCACTCGGGTCTTAAACATAAGACCTAGTTTTACTTGCGATGATTCCAAAATAAATAACAGTTTTAATAAAATAACGCGACAATAACTAACAGCGTAAATTATTTTTATTATTATATTTTTATCGGTAAAATTTACAACATATAATATATATTATAACAGTTTAAAATAACAGTTAGAAAAATATAACACAACACTATAATTTATTGAAAAATTATAACAGTTTAGCCCACCTCTAATATTAACCCACCACTTAATATTACAATATACACCACTTATGGACCTTATTTTAGTATACTTGGATAATAATACTTTTTCCTTAATTTTTTTACTAATAGTTATTTTTAAAAATAAAAAATACTATACAGTTTTCTGCATCTTGAATTGTAATAATAGCAAATAAAATAAAATATTCCACTTTAAATGATCTGTTGATATGCCATTCAAGTTTTATTTGTTATTTGTGTTGTGTGTATCTTTATATACTAACAGTAATTTTTGGACTTTTATCGGCTGGAAGGACGGACTTTGTCTTAATTTTTGTCTGTGCCTCGAAAGTTGTTGTTTTAATTTCTGCGCTTGATAATAAATAGACTGAATTATATATGACCCATTATGTAGTGAGCAAAAACCATTGGTTTTTTTATATAAGTGATAAGAAGTCTATTTATACAGAATGAATTTTTCAGGTGCATTGCAATAATCCAATTAAGCTGTTTCCGTTTTCAGCATTATCAGACCTGAGGCTCCTTTAAGTACTTTTCATTATTCCATATTTATATTTCGGATATAGCCAAGCATGCGCTCTTGAAAAATTCACACTGTATTTGTATGAATTTATATCTTAATTTTGACAGCTGTAGCTATACTTTTAGGACAACTATATTGTGTGTAACTAACTATTCATTGTCTTAAATGACGAATGTGTAATTAACAAGAAAATATATTTTTGAATCTCATTTTGAAAATTACTCCGTCCAAAAAACGAAACATCAACTAAAAGTTGAATCTTTCTGTATTATTTAATATTTGTACGTATTTTTTTAAGATGTATTTTACGGAATGTGTTGTAATTTTTTTTCTCTTTGTGTTATGCACAGAACTGACATCGCAATTAAGTTTGACAAGGCAGTTTTTATAGTTAATGTTTAGCACAAAACTGGATTGGTAGTTCATTTTGTGTTCACGTCTAATATAATGTAATAAATAAAGTTATGTATCTTTTTTTAAACTATTTTTAAAACCGGTTTTTCTACTAAATAGTATATATATATTATAAGACAGGTATAGTAGGTATACCTTTTCGCCTTGTCGCTTATATAAAATAACAGATTAGTAGTTAGAAGCTAGGATATCGAAGTAGGCACATACTTTAACACGTGACATTTAAAAGACAATTTTAGTATTTATGCGAATGTAAAAAAGAAATGTTCCATATAGTATTTTCTTCGGAAAAAGTCACACCAGTAATGCTTACAATGAAATAACCTTTTTTCACGGAACTAAACGTATTCAACTCATGTTATATTTGTCGCTCACTTTGAGGTTTTATATGCGTGACCTAAGATGCAGTATTAATGACATTTAAAATAATATACCTATATATATAATATATTATACAGTATTAAACGTAGACAGTGGTGCCAATTCCGTTGTGCATAAATCTCTAAACTAAATTGACCTGTCTCAAAAGGGTTCTATTTTTTTTTTCTTCGGTTAACTTTAACGTTAAAATGACATCACTCTCTTCAAACCCACTTAATTTAGATAAGAGATTTGTATACCGCAGAATTGGTACCATTACGGGGCAAACTTAAAGCGTAATAATTTCTAAAGTGTACACTTTCCATAATAATGAATGTATTCTGAGACTGGTATGCTCGTATTATGTAAATATTCGTTATTGCTTAAATTATGGCTGAATCAGAAAGTTATAACTGAATAGGCTACAGTGTGAAGCTGTGAAAAAAAAAACGACCAATTTCAAAGCAGAAGATTTTTCGAACCGATAGAATGGCTTCATTCCTTTTCCTTTAATAGATTTTGAGGTGTTTTTATATCATTTGTTTATTGTCTGAATCGATTAAAAATACCAATTGACTGGTAGCTATATACTTTTAATGTGTAAGGTGGTATGGAAAGTTCACACTATTACTGGTGTACAGTAATATTTTAAGTACACTATTAGAAAATAGAAGAGACAGTTGTTACGTTTCTCGATTGATTACAGATTACCCCAATAATTCAATTAAAAAAAAATATACATCTCTTGTCGTATAGCTGTTAGTTATAGCTTTATTCATTTAATATTTTATTTGAGTTTAGGTTAGGTTTATTGTATCTATATTAAGTTTCATATTCTTCATATAGAAGCGTGGGTTGTAATTAAAGACTTGTTTACTTATTTTTTTGCAATACTATGCATTAGATGCCTCTGCTTCAAAATAAATATTTAATGAGACATATTTTCTTATCAAATTAAAAAGTGCACTTCAATTTTATGATGTTTAAGATTTTCATCAATAAAAGTGTATTTTTATATCTAAATGTATTTTTATTTTTCTGCCTGGGTCTGAGATGATTCTGTTTAACGTCTGCTTATGAAAATCTATTTCTCATACAGAAGAACATACCACAGGAAAAACGTTTTAGAGCTAAATACTCTCCGGCTTTAAAAAATATTATAAAACACGTGCGATTATAACTTGGACCGATCGTACGTTCTTTCCGTGACATGGCGCTGGACAACGTTTAATATTCCACGGTTGATAATGTGATTATTTTACAGAAAACTTGTCACATCATTAATATAAAAAATATTTTTTTTTGTTATTTCATCATCATCATGAACAACCCATTACCGGCTCACTACAGAGCACGGGTCTCCTCTCAATGAGAAGGGTTTGGCCATAGTCCACCACGCTGGCCATGTGCGGATTGGCAGACTTCACACGCCTTGGAGAACACGATGTTTTCCTTCACCATGTTGAAGCAAGTGATATATTTTTTTAAAACGCACATAACTCCGAAAAGTTAGAGGTGCGTGCCCGGATTCGAACCGCTTTCGTCGCTTATTATTTATTTATATAAAATATGCTATTTAAGCATAAAATAAACTGGGGGTTCATGAGTTTTCAAGTGTTTATCAACGAAAGTTGATTTAATTCCAGTAGATCTATAAAAACTGACACATTTGATGTTTACAAATTTGTGTAAATCAGTAAGTTTAGCTTTAAAGCATTAGGCAGCAGGGTGGTAACTAACCGCGGCCGAAGCCTCATATCAGGCCAAACTTGAACCGGTAATCCGACCCAGGAACTTTTAAAATACTACTGTACAAGCGCTGCGTCACGGAGGTTGTTTTCAAGAGTTTTTAAGTTTTTCGTTTTCGGCAACGTCATGAGTTTTGATATAGTTCGAGTTAGTTTTAAATCTAGACAAAATTATAGCCGAGAATAAAGTAATAATATCTTGTACAAATTATTGATTTGGTGTATTTAAAAAACAATATTATGACATGTTATTGATGTAAAGTAAATGAATATTGTTTTTAAAAGATTCAAAACTTACCAGGCTTTTCCAATTCTTTACATAATCCAAGAATGTAGTCCATTGTGGCCAGTGGTACATTGCCATCCATGACAACTAGTGGTGCGTTTTTTAACACATCGATGTGTCGATTTACCTGCGATTTTTATATAGATATTTTAATCAATGTTGAATCTAGTCTTCACTTGAAACTTTAAATATGAAAGAAGTCTTGCAATTATCCAATAATGATAAAATAAAATTGGCTGTCAAAAGGAGGTTTTAATGCGTACTTATATTTTTTACATTGTAGTGAGAAGATAACTTCATTCGTAAACGTAAAAATAAGATGTTCCAAACGCGCCCTGGTCATAGACGGGTATTATTTTTGTTATCATCATCATCATTATTCATCATTGTCACTTAAAGCGATTGAAGCAACCTAGTTGGCGCATCAATTGAAACTCAGCTATTTTATCATTTACTTAATCTATTTAACTAATATAGGACTTTTCTTTAAGCATACGTTTATGATTTACTTTGAATTTATTGAGAGACAACTCTAAGATGTCGTACGGTAGCTTATAGTGATTGTGATAAATTTGGTTTATAAGATAAGCTATATTCAGCTTCTATAATGATAAAAGTAATTTGTATTTTAAATAAATAATTAAATTTTAACTTTTGTTGGTTTTTAATGACAACTACAAATTAGAAAATATTAAAGGCCATCCAGAAAAGTACCCACGCATATTTACTTGTTATTTCAGAAATGACAAAAGAGCTTCGTCGCCTTTCTTTTAAAACATGTACCAACATAACATTTTATGTTTGTAGTGCTATTTATATATTTGAAAAGTTTTTTAATCAAAGGACCAGATTTTTTCCACCCGTTTCTTTTTTTTAGCTAGCTGTTAACCTCTCTCACCTGATGGTAAGTGCTGATGCAATGTAAGATATAGCGGGCAAATATTTTCGGGGTATTATCAACCCATACTCCCAATTGGTTTCTACGCGACATCGTGCCGGAACGCTAGATCGCTTGGCGGTGCTCTATGTCGGTAAGGCCGAATCCTCCCACCAGACAACTCGAGTCGGGAATCGAACCCAGGACCTCCAACTTTATAATGATACAGCGCACGCACTACGTCACGCAGGTCATTAAAACTCCGTTTGTTCCGTGGGAACCTCGGTTTTCTTGGGCAGAAACGTAACCGCAGACATTCTGTCACAAAGCAAGCTGACTTTTGCGTTTCTAATATTGAGTATATATACATTTCATGATTTTCTTTATGTGAGTAATATACTCACAAGTTCAATTGAAATTTCATTATGAATATCCATATCTCCAAGACCAAGAAGACACTCCCCTTTGCCATTAAACACTGCAGCGTACTTGGCTGTTCTCGCAGATTTCACTACGCAATCTGAAAAAATTAAATGTTAATGTATTTTCTTAGAAACTTATATTATGGTACAAGTTATTAGTCTGAAAAAAACTACAGTAATAGTACTTTAGTTTTTAGTTAAGTTGTAAACCTTTAAAATAATCACTTAAGCGCAAATTCTTAAAAGCTACACGCGAAATTTATATTACAGTATCCCTATACTATAATATAAATTTCGCGTGAGCTACTGAGCCACTTACAAAAATCATATAAATAGTTGAGGTTTATTTGAACGAGAGACTAAAGAGTAATACTCGAACGTAGCGATTCCCTTTTACTCGTCATCATTAATCGAAGTTAGATAGCAATATTAGAGACCTGACTGTGACGGCCTAGTGGTTAGAGCGTCCGCTTCCTTATCAGTCGGGGGTTCGAATTCGGGCACACACCTCTAACTTTTCGGAGTTATGTGCGTTTTTAAGCAATTAAAATATCACTTGCTTCAACGTTGAAGGAAAACATCATGAGGAAACCTGCATGCCTGAGAGTTCTCCAAAATGTTCTCAAAGGCGTGAGAAGTCTGCCAATTTGCACACGACCAGCGTGGTGGACTATGGCCAAACCCTACACATATTTGAGGAGAACCGTGCTCTGTAGTGAGCCGGTAATGGTTGGTCATGATGATGATGATGGTTACCTATATGAAGTGTATATCATGTTAGCTTATCATCAGATTAATGTTTGAAGGGATATCAGTGGATTTTAGGGCTTTAATGATTATTATGTATAACATGTTAATGATAATAACTGGAATCAACACTTAAGGATATACTTTGAGTTGCATAAAGCTTGAAACCAATTATACGTGATAGTAGAAGGGTTTACGCGACGTCTATATGTATGTACATGTATATATAAAATATTAACATTACGTCGTAGGTTATATGGATAACAACATTACAACCCGCTGTGTAATGACGTACTTTGTATTTAGATAACAGATCTTGCAATGAGGCATTGTCTAGCGAGAGCGTGAAACATGTTTTACGTAATATATCACGTAGCGCATTCGTAGCTCCAGCGTAGGCTTCGTAGCATTCACAATTAATAACTCTATCTGACATTTTGTAAATGCCAAAAGGCTTTTGTAGCACCATGGCCGTGTTACCTTTAGACGATACCAGTATTATTTTAATATCTTTTTACTAAGGTGATTCTCTGTATTAAAGCGTGTTTCTACTTTTGAAACTTTGTTTTTCTATTTTTATTCACTACTTACGCTTTCAACTAAGCATGACTACTTTAATCTTCTATCACCTTATTAATACCCCATTGTTCGGTTGTGAGGACTGAATCCAGCAGTTGGGTTATATAGCCTTACTCTCTATTCATATACATATGCTAATCGAGCAATGATATCATAATCTATATATAATTACTTGATGAGCATACTACATACACACAAGTAATGTGCAGACGGATCGAGATTTGTCATTATAACTGATTATATGGAGGAATAGGAAAAAAAGATAAAACTTTGTTAAATTATGTATTACTCTTATTACTACCACTAATTAATTATTACTTATGATTGCAAAAGCTGAGACCCATGAAGCATTACCTATAGGAATTGTCAATTATTGTGACGTTTAACTATCTTAATATATATAAATCTCGTGTCACAATGTTTATCCTCAATGGACTCCTAAACCACTTAACCGATTTTAATAAAATTCGCACACCATGTGCAGTTCGATCCAACTTGAGAGATAGGATAGTTTAAATCTCAAATTATAGTCGCAATTTTAATTTATTGCTAATTATTTGTTTCTTATTATTTGACAGTCACAATTATCTGTTAACTCCAAATGATTCTAACAGATGTCGATACCTTTCGACTGGGTTGAGTAAGTAATCAATAGATGGCGCTGCTATGGTAAATCTACGAACGTGTCATATAAGCTACATTTTAACAGCATAATTACCACGTGTTGTTGACGCTATAAAATTAATTAAATTTATTTTGTAGTGAACGAAATACCGTATAATTCAATTATTTCCACTTTTTAAATTTTTGGTGTTAGCATAGCCGGCCACGTGTTACTTAGACTGAAGTGTAAATTGAATTCATATTATAATGAAGATAATACAGTGATATTAATCCTGTTTTTTACTTATTTGTGCTCCATTGATCAAAACTTTATAATTTAATTTGAATATATGTATGTAAGTATTAATCACATAATTATAAAATTTAATTAAAATGTCCATTCAAAAATGATACACAATTTCCTACACTTTTTCAATAGTTGTACAAATATTTTTTTTTTATTGTTTTTATTTCACTTCGATTGACCATAAATATGCGAGTTCAATTGCAAAATGATCCATCAGCACAAATATTTTGCGAACAACTACTAGATATTGGGAACGGTAAAATAGAACTGCAACCAAATACGCAATGCATTAAACTACCAGACAATTTTTGCACTGTTGTTCAGGATAAAAATGAATTGATTCAGAGTATTTTCCCGGATATACAGAATAATTATTTGAATCATGAATGGCTTAGTCAACGGGCGATTTTGGCAGCCAAAAACGTTGATGTTGACGAAATTAACTTCCAGATACAACAGTTGTTACCAGGCGATCTGATGTCTTTCAAATCAATCGATACTGTTGTTGATGAAAATGAAAGTGTAAATTTTCCGATTGATTTTTTAAATTCATTAGATATCCCTGGAATGCCACCACATAATCTTCGATTAAAGATTGGTTCCCCTATTATTCTCCTCCGTAATTCGAATCCACCTCAATTATGTAACGGTACGTGTTTGGTTATCAAAAAGATTATCGGAAACATTCTTGAAGCAACCATTTTGGCTGGGAAGTTTAAAGGAAAAGTGGTCCTGCTGACACGTATTCCGATGATACCATCAGATTCTACCATACCCTTCAAAAGGCTACAGTTTCCAATTCGTTTAGCTTTCGCCATGTCTATAAATAAATCTCAAGGTCAAACAATGTCCATTTGTGGTTTAGATTTGGAAAATCCATGTTTTTCTCATGGGCAACTATATGTTGCGTGTTCACGTGTTGGGAAACCGTCGAATCTATTTGTGTTAGCTAAAGACAGGTTAACCAAAAACATTGTGCACCGATTGCTGTTAAATTAAATTGAAATTGAAAGTATTTATAATTCAAAAAAATAGATATTAATGTTTAAAAGTTTAAGACTGTCTGCCTTGCCTACCTCATTCATGAGTTTAAGCGTCACATGTTATTTACTGTATTATACTGTAATAAACTTATATTTGTTATAAAATTAAATGGAAATAATAAATCTGATAAATTTTTATTTTGTACCTATTCATTTCTGCTTAATATCAAGTGTAAGAACATTTTAATTAATTGTGTTCAACGTACTTCCCCTTCAAATCTCAATCCAGTGAATTTGTATACCAACATCAACATTTTCGTCTTTGTTCGTAAATAATTTCATTGTACTAAAGGGTTATAGTAGTAGAAAGTCAAATAAGGAGATCACCATATTTTTTTACAAATAACATCTGTGTGAAAAAGCATAGTGGACTCCGTGACTGATGTTCTCTTATTGTTCCTCTTAGATTGTTTACTATAATGTAATATAACAAAAACTTTAGCCACAGCAACGCGTGGCCGGGTCAGCTAGTATATATATATAAAAGAAAGTCGTGTTAGTTACACTATTTATAACTCAAGAACGGCTGAACCGATTTGGCTGAAAATCGGTGGGGTGGTAGCTTAGAATCAGGAGATGGACATAAGATACTTTTTACCCCGTCACATTTGCCGCGAGATTTATGGAAAACTGTATTTTCCGTCAATTTACTATAACTATAGCTTCACCTTGCCAGAGAAGTTTTCCGCGAAGTGGTAGCTTATTCCATGGGAGTTTTTAAAAATCCCTAATCTACGCGAACGAAGTCGCGGGCATCGACTAGTATATCATATATTTTTCTATACAAGCTAGTCCTTGTAACCTAGTTATCGAGGTTGCCCGGCAATCCACCAGGCGATGATGCAGTTTAAGATGAGAGCTAACCTGTTAGGGGTCTCTATACGACATCATGCTGGGACGCTAACCTGGCTCGCCTGGCGACACGTCTTTGTCGGTAGGGTGGTAACTAGCCACGGCCAATGCCTCCCACTAGACCAGATTTGAGCCGGGATTCTAACCTAGGACCTCCAACGTTATTTATTACAGCGCACGCACTACGCTATGTAGGTCGAAATTCTGAGACCTTCATTGAACAGAAGATTACTATGTCGAATCTTAAAGCTTCAATCGAGCTTTTTAAGTGGGTATTAAAGTTATGTAAGGAGAGGCTATAAAGAGGGGCGAGTACAATAGAACCGTAATGGTCGATGTGCATCTACTAAAATGGGCCCGCCACAAGACACAGATTTAATAAACCTCAATTTAAGCGTAACGCCTTTGTTTGGAAACTTTTTTTAGTTTTGCGTTAATCGGGAATCGAACCCAGGACCTCCAACTTTAAAATACAACATAGATAGATAAAAGTCTGGTCGAGATAGTAGAAAAAGAAAACTACTACTATAAATAGTCTTTCTGTAGTTGAAGTTTTCTTAATATCGTATCATTATTAACATTTTAAACAATTTTTTAATTATTATTTCTTGTATGTTATTTGAGGTAAATGAAAGAAAAAGTTTTTGTTGTTGAGCAAGATTATTTCGGTCCTCATTACTCAGGGCGTTAATTAAGGATCTAAGATTAAGGATTAAGTCTCAAACCGCTGTCTGGGTTGAGGACGAGTGCTCATGTGTTCCTGTGACCCAACCACCATGCGAAGTGTAGTAAAATCGCTAGGTTTTAGTGCGTATTCTGGTGGCCGTTCTGGTGGCCGGCGGGGTATGGATGACTCGCCGGATGAGAGGTGATGTATAAACGCATTTCCAGCGTCCAAAAAAAGGGTAAAATGTAACTGCTAATTTATTGGCTTACCACTAAGAATTAGACCTGGTGCGATATTTTCTATGTATTCCCCGTCAGCGTCGTCCCCGATGGCTGTGAGGAGACGCGTTCGGCCACCGCACAACCGCCACAGAGCCTCCGCTATGTTTCGCCCAACGCCACCGCCACACTGCTCCGTCTTGCATGCGTGGGTGCTGCCATCGAGCTGTCGAAAAAGGATTCAACATCTAGTCATTTCTTGTAAACGTCATGGAATCTCGACGTAGACTGTTATTCTCCATTGTTTTGACGACCTCAATGGCATAATGTGTAAGCCAGCTCGAGTCTAGGACGTGACTGATATAACATTAAAAAAAAAAAACTGTACACACGAAAAACAATTTTTTTTAATGCACGATCAATTAAAAAAATATTTATTTAAATCGCTTATTGTAAGACTTTATTGCGTACATATAACTTTCATATTGTAGTGGGATAATGATGATAAATCAAAACAAAAGCTAGAGAGCTAATAAATTATTAACAGACCAATAAACGTATACGTTTATAATATTAAATATGGATATACATATTACAATAATTTTGCATTAGAGCAGCGTTGTCGGCCGAGCTGTGGGACATTAATAGGCTGAGGATAAATATTTAATAAGTGCCATTCTAACCTCGAAGCGAAGCGAAGCGGTGATAGCCTATTGGTTAGGGCGTCAGCCTCCTAATCAGAGGTCGGCGGTTCCAATCCGGGCACGCACCACTAACTTTTCGGGGTTATGTGCGATTTTTAAAAAGATTAAAATATCACTTCACGGTGAAGGAAAAAATCGTGAGGAAACCTGCACGCCAGAGAGTTCTCCATAATGTTCTCAGAGGCGTGTGAAGTCTGCCAATCCGCACATGACCTCTCATATTGAGAGGAGACCCTTGCTCTGTAGTGAGCCGGTAATGGGTTGATCATGATGATGATGATGATGATGATTCTAACCTCCGATAACGCTCTTCGGTTTCGAACGCAGTTTCCTCACGCAGTACAATATTATAAGCATAGCAATAATATAACTAAAGTAAACGCAGAAGTTAGCTAGCAATGGATTGACTAGACAATAGGAAAAACCTTTCGTCAGGAGTTACAAATTGTAACTTATGGGCAAAGATCTATTGATTAACGATGCGAAAAACATTCTTTCAAAGGAATTTTTGCCCATTGCCCAACGGCCTACGACATAAATAATGGTGCTAAACCTGTTTAAGCTACCCATTCTTATTTGAAGTCAGTGCCCTTAAACCTAAGTGTTTTCGCGTAAGTAACTTTCAATCCTGTGTTGGCGTACCTAAATCCAATTGTACATCAGTGGCAACCCGTCTTTTTTTTCTTTAATTCTCTTACCTTACCTTACCTACTAGGTACCTACGTCAAAACCTCGTTTGAAACGAATTTACCCACCCAATCTTCGTTTTTTTTTATCGATTGTTCATATGTTTTAAAATATAACTACTTGTGAATTACTATATTAGTATTTTTGTATAAATGAACATTTTAATAGGATTTTTGAGCGAGCGAAAACAATTTTTAGCATAATTTCAATGCACCGTGATTTGTGTCTAATCATAGCAACCTTTAGCATTGCAAATAGAAACGTGTGATGTGCTTCAAAACACATGCGACTTGATAATTAGTATTGCGGTATAACCCGTTTTACGGAATTGTTTTATTGCATGTGAAATAAAATATAATCTATGTACAATAGTCACGATATTTCTCGTGCCCTTAGAAATGCATGTGTGCGTGCAAATGTCTCCACCAAGCACAATATCCCATTTGTACGATGATTTAGGTCCTTAAAATAAAAACAAAGAAAAACTCTACGAAGCTCACCCCCGTGCCTTGATCAGCATCATGCTTTCGATTAGTATAATAAACAATATTATCTCAATGGTTAATAATATAGTGCGGATAAAAATAAAATTAGAAAAAATAAAGTTTATTCAAAAGCTATGCCATGATACAAGCTTACCTAGTAGAGTGGGTGACTCATCATCATCATGATCAACCCATTACCGGCTCACTACAGAGCACGGGTCGCTTCTCAATATGAGAAGGGTTTGGCCATACTCTACCTTGCTGGCCATGTGCTGATTGGCAGATTTCACACGCCTTTGAGAACATTATGGGGAACTCTCGTGCGTGCTGGTTTCCTCACGATGTTTTCCTTCTGTGTTATTTTAATTTTTTTTAAACGCATTAACTCCGAAAAGTTAGAGGTGCGTGCCCGGATTCGAACCCCCGACCTCTGATTAGGAGGCTGACGCCCTAACCACTAGGCTTTCACCGCTTACAATTGTTGTTTTCGACCGTTGAGACACGATTGTAAAAACATGCGGCCCCTAGTAGACGCTAATTGGCTGAAAATAGCGATAAGGAATTTCACACCTATTCAATATTTTTTTTCGTTAAATAATTAGCTGTGGTTATTTGTGTGCTATGATCTAAATGTCAAAGAGAATAAAGTTACCATGAGGATATATAGCGCAGCTATCACGTGGAATTCCAGGTAAAAAGTAATTTTCAACGTTTAAAAGGTACCGGTACTTCTATAATTACCTACCTAATAATGAATATTTATATTAACGTGTCTCATGATATCATTCGTGATTACTCTAATATCCTATATTGTGTAACTTTATTCTTAAATCTTTATTTAAAGTGCTTTGTCGCCAATGCGACTATGCCGCTCTCTTAAGACCACAAACTTAACTTACTGCTGCCTTATAAAAATCAATAAGATTTCTAACTAATGTAAATGATATGTATATCTCCTCTCAATATGAGAAGGGTTTTGTCATAGTCCATCACGCTGGCCATGTGCGGATTGGCAGACTTCACACGCCTTTGAGAACATTATGGAGAACTCTCAGGCGTGCAGGTTTCCTCATGATGTTTTCCTTCACCGTTGAAGCAAGTGATTTTTTTTTTTTTTAAACGCACATAACTCCGAAAAGTTAGAGGTGCGTGCCCGGATTCAAAATGCCGACCAGGCTGATCGAGGCTGATGCCCTAACCACTAGGCTGTCACAGCTTCATAATTATAATTATTCATAATCATATATTAGGTCCAAAATAGCGCGTTTTACAAATATAAACAAATTCCTTGAGCTCTAAAATACTTATATGTAATTAAGTAAAGTCTGTCGATTGAGATCAATGAAGATTAAACCGGCCATTGTTCGAAAGACCTCTGACCTTTGTCATTTGGTAGACCTTTGAAGGGTAAAGTTTCATTCATGTCAACATTGACAATCACAAATGTCTATTTGGATATGGTTTTTTTATATACTACTTGTTAGACCTTGACGGCAAGCTCACCTGATGGTAGTGATGATGCTAAGATGGTAATGAATGGTAAACCCACACTCTTAATTAGTTTCGGCACATAGTGACGGAACACTAAATCACTTCGCGGCACATCTTTGTCGGTGGGGTGGTAACTATCCTCGACCGAAGCCTTCCACCAGACCAGACTGGAGCTGGGAATTGAACCCAGGACTTCCATTTATAACTCACTGCGCCACGGAGGTCGTCAAAACGTTACGTGAGTGTAAGTGTGCAATCCCATATTACTAGCTGTATTTGTTTCCCGGGCTGTAATGTGTCCGATGTCTGTGTTCAGGATACGAGCTATTTGCGACTGTTCCGAAATAGGGAGCAAAATGAATTTACAACCGTTATGATTCTGTGTTACTTCCGTAGATGGATAGACAGAAAGATGGATACTCGTCTATTGAACTCTTTTACACTGAACACAAATGATTAAGTAAAAATAATACTTAACACATAGGTATGTAAAGGCAGCCTTATTGCTTAAGCAATCTCTTCCAGACAACCCTTGGGGAACGGAGTAAATGAAAGAGAGAAGGCGCAACATATAAACTAAATACATACGAGTATACACCAAATTTTATATATGGTTGATGAAAAGTATTCTGCGTTCATTTACGGGGAAATACCTATCTATTAGCGAAATTTACTTAAACTTAGATGTGTGCAAAAACTATAAATTAACGCATAAACGTAGACGTCGTATTCAGCGGTCGCGATTTTTTCACGCTTTTCTTAAATTAATGCGTGTTGCCTAATTTTGAAAGGATTGGTGTTGGTTGTGATGTTGTGGACATCATAATTTTAGTGTCGTTTGTGTAGTGGCTAGTTTTCTGAATGATTAACAGGTATTAATTTGGGAAAGGTTTGAAGAATCCGCGTCCGCCGAGTGTGAAGTTTCCCGCCATTTTTCCCTAACTTCAATTCTCCATTGCTATAAACTTGACATTGGTTAATCTGTGTAAAGCCACAAAAAGAGAGAAAAAAACAGTTTTTTTTTAATTTCACGTCGTAGATTCCCAAAAAGCTGTTATAGCCTATTGGTTAGGATGTCCGCCTCCTAATCAGAGTTCGGGGGCCCGATCCCGTTCACCATCGATCAGATCACCTCTAACTTTTTGGAGTTATGTACGTTTTAGGCAGTTAAAATATCCTTTGCTTTAACGCTGAAGGAAAACATGGTGAGGTAACCTGCACGCCTGAGAGTTCTCCATAATGTTCACAAAGCCGTGAAGTCTGCCAATCCGCACATGACCAGCGTGGTAGATGATATTCAAACCCTTCTCATATTGAGAGAAGGCCCGTGCTCTGTAGTGAGCCGGCAAAAGGTTGAGCATATGATAGAGTCGCGATAATATGTAATAAATAAGCTAACTCTATGTAAGCGTTTAACCATAAAATATATGTAATAATAATCAACGCTTAGCAATGGTAAGGTACTATTCAAGGAGTTCTAACATAAAATTTTCAGCCTATGATTTTGAATACCTATCAGAAACTAGGCCTCGGCGAGTTGTGTGGTGTCTGGTGTTGCACTGGGTGGTCGACGACCCCAGCGATGGTATCTTCGTTCGGTACCGCACGCGATACTTC
Source organism: Lasiommata megera (assembly GCA_928268935.1). Classification (NCBI taxonomy): domain Eukaryota; kingdom Metazoa; phylum Arthropoda; class Insecta; order Lepidoptera; family Nymphalidae; genus Lasiommata; species Lasiommata megera. Next base: position 9,694,387 of record OV743311.1, on the reverse strand, counting down.
GCCCCTCGTTTATGCAATCTATTTTGTGCCTGAAATAAATATAGCCTGCATACGCCTACGATTTAATCTGCATGAAAGATGTTGAAAATATTCTTTTAACTATCTATATATCTATACTTACAATAAATCTGTAACTCGACTATTTCTGTACATAGAATTTATTTTGAAAACTTTTATACGGGAAAGCTATAATATCGAGATATTTTTTTTAAGTATCTGTCTATTCGCGTATCTACTATTGAATTGATTTTAATTAAATTTAGTTAATTTAATATTTACAGCTGAGTTTGTGGGTTTGTTTCTATATGCCGTTGCGCCGATTCAAACGAAAATTGATTTAGATTTAGAGATAATTAACCATGAGAAAAATGAAAGAAAAAACCTGAGGATATTCCTGCGATAAAAAAAAATCTTTTTCACCAATGAACTTACGGTTAAACAGTAAAATCGATAGAGATAACATTTTGCACGTCGATAGCGTGCACGGCGTAGGCAGTTATTGAATACGTTTTTTAAGGAAATGTAGTGGAAATCGCGAGCAACAGCTAGTGTTTTATAAACACATGGCTACGGCTGTATTGCTACATATTCCACGAACTTTAAAGGTGTTGTAAGCTTCCGCTATTCGAGTTTCCTGCCACGTATAATTTGTGAACCTTCCAGGCAAGAGTGTAGCGGTTACAACAATTTTACGTTTCTTTACTAATCTCAAGAATAAAATGGGATATGATATCCTCTAAAATAAAAATAAAATGTTGTTAAACAACAAAACAATACTAAAAATGCTGTTCATTTTATTATGAAAAATAACTAAATTTTGGTCCCCAGAACTTTTTTTTTTCTCTTTTTTTCGGACTGACTATTAGATGTATTAACGCTATCGGTTGCGACAGCGTAACCGGGCTGTGCCGGGCTCCCCAGAACTGTTATATCTTTGGAATCAGAGAGTAATGGGAGTTTCCTGTTAAGAAACAGCTAGCAAAAACTAAATGGTTAATAAAGTTTTAATGTGTGTGTGAATTTTGGAGTGCACTATGTGTGAGCGTTTGATAAATGATCGCATCATGTTAATTCCATATGATAGTTTCGCGATGAATAGAACAGAAAACCTTAACAATACACGAATAAAAATGAAACAAAAAAGCTATTATAGGAATGAAATCTATTAATATATACAAATCATGAAGGTAAGCGAGTTTATCTCTATATGTGCCTTTCTAAGGTAAGGTTATTCAAACGAAAGTCCAATATGAATTATTATTCCACATTTATACCTTAATAAGGTTACATACATAAATATGGAACCATCCCTAAAATTAAACCCTTCTCACTAAAGATGATATCATTATTGTTATTTTATAACAATATTATATAATGTTTATAATGATATCGCTTATCATACACACAAAAACCCTTCCATCCACACCTACACTGTTACTTCAACCTTTTTTATGTGTCATCGTAACAAAGGGTAAAGTAAGTCGGTCTTTCAGCTTTCGCGTGCCTTTGACCGCGACTGCGATATCATTATTCTTACGTATCGCACGCGATAGTGCGATGTTCTATTGTGCAGCCCACGTGCTTTGTATACAGCTTATGATGTACAGTCCCTTAGTGACTATCGGCCGCGGTTGATAATCAATCTAGTCCAAAAACTTCAGATAGTAGATTGAATTTATTAGCGCTATCCTTATCGACACTGAAGAGTAGCAGAGGGATAGCATGACTATATTCAATCTATTAGCTGGTGATTCTGCTTTCGATTACGGCCGTAAGTAGAATCTACAAAGACTTTTGTCTGTTTCATAGAATGTATAACTTTAACATGCCTTAATTAAATTAAATTAAGTGTAGGTTGTGGAGGGATATACTCTTAACGTAAACTATAACGTAAACCCTAATTGTTGTATTTGATAGAAGTAGGCGTAAATTTGCGGCAGTGCATAATTTATAATGAACATTAGGTATGATTAATTGTCTACGATTCACAAAACTAAGGAAATCAGCAGGATGCATTAATATTTTTTTTTTCGATTTGATTACCTCCGTGGCGCAGTGCGTGCACTGTGCCTTTATATAATTGGAGGTTCTAGGTTCGATTCCCGGCTCGAGTCTGGTCTGGTGGGTGACTTCGGCCGTGGCTAGTTACCACCCTACCGACATAGATGTGTCGCCAAGCTATTTAGCGTTCTGGCACGATGTCGCGTAGAAACCAATTAGGAGTGTGGGTTTACCATACGCAACAGGTTAAGCCGCTACCATCCTAGACTGCATCATCCCTTACTACCAGGTGAGATAGCCATCAAGGGCTAACTTGTAGTGTATAAAAAAAACTTTATGCATAAAATTATTTCTGGCGGCTTTCAAATAGGTGGCCTGGAAGAGATCGCTTTTAGTGATAAGGTCGCTTTTGCTTTTGTATTATGTGTTTTTTTTCTTTGCCTTTCTTTTGTTCTATGTGCAATAAAGTTGTATAAAAAAATAAATAAAACTTGACAGATCTAGGCGTTGAACTCCAAATGCGCTCTCAAGGCACATTTCGATCCGACGCCAGAGCATCTTCATTAGATTTTGACAGATTATCGAAGCACTTGTACGTTGTGAAGGCCAATTATTAAAAAAAAATGCTTTACGATTGTTACTATCATTGCATGTAAAATCGTAATCTAAAATAAGAATTTTTAAGCCTAGAGTTTACTGCAGCCTGCTTAAAGAACTTACGTATGCAATCTTCCATATACTTTGCGCCTGTAATAAATATTCCTAACTTACATTAAGGTAAATCGTAATACATTCTAGGAGTACCTTGGTTCACGCTACAGTAAACTGACTTGCAACTTTGAAACGGGAACGTGAGTTAACTTTACTGTATTTGAATAGATGTTTGTGATTCTATTGATTTTGCAAACAATGAAAATATACGAAATCACTATTTTTCGCCATGACAATTTTTTTTAGAGTATTATGTTTATTACGGAAATCAATCCAAACTTATGCTATATCTACGATATACGAGATATGTGTATAGTTTATAGGAATCCAGCTAAAACCTGCGTTTATTTTTTGCAGCGTTCAAGTTAGGCGTTTCAAGCTATCCATCGGCTAGTTAATACACTCATCTTTTTATAACTGATTTGATGATCTGGTGTCACTATGACTGTGAAAGAATGCCGGCTCTCCTACTGCATGTAGATATATAAGAATTAAATAAAAGTTAATTATAACGAAAGTTTATAGGATATAATTATTTCAATAAGCGTCAACTATATGTTAAAACAATGCACATCGTTTTTATGTATCAGAAACAATGACGTTTTATTCAATTTGTCGAATTATTTTTTGACGCAGCGGGTTCGCTCTCGCATTAAATTCAAATTCAAATAATCTTTATTCAAATATTCCTTTAAAAGGCACATTTGACGCGTTAATAATTTAAATAGTAGTGATTTGATGGTGATAACTACATTCGTAGACTTAAAACTAAAGCTATGAGGGTTCAAAACGCGCCCCGGTCTAAGTAGAAGTCCACGACAAACTTAGCCAGGTAAATTTTCTTTTTGTTATCACCATCTCACATGCCAATTAAAATTATATTAAGAGCTATCTTATTTGAGCAATATTTCACACCCATTGCTTGTTTATCATTTACATAATCCTTTACACTATAGTAGGACTTTTCTATAACCTTACGTTTTATATAAAACGTAAGCTTATTATATTATGATTATTATAAAGTTGGAGTAAATTTTAAATTCGTATTACTAACGTGACTTGTAAAAAAATATTTCTTAAAAATGCCTGCGTTATATAGCCTTCTATGAATAGTATAATATTCAATATTCTATCAACGCGAACTTTCCCATACATATATTAACATCCCATTGCCGATTCACTGCACAGCACAGTTCTCCTCTCATTATGAGGAGGTTTTAGGAATAGTCCACCACGCTGGCTATGTGTGGATTTTCAGACTTCACACGCCTACCAGAACATTATGAAGAACTTTCAGGCATGCAGGTTTCCTCACAATGTTTTCCTTAACCTTTACAGCAAATGATATTTTAATTGATTTAAAACGCACATAACTCTGAAAAGTTCGAGGTGCGTGCCGGGGATCGAACCTCCGACCTCTGATTGGGAGGTGGACGTCCTAATCACTATCACACACGCAACTACAATCTTTCCTATATATACAAAGAATTCATTTTCTACTCTCTTCTCAAAACCTTTTCGATGGAAAGTCTCCAGTCTAGGGGGGTTCTAGACGATGACTTACTGATACGCTTATAACTACAGGTAACATAGTTTCTTTCAGGTAAGTTTCACTCACCCCATTCAGCTCAGCTGTATCCGTAGATAGCTTGGGGAAACTTGCAACTTTCTCACGTTTCAGTTTAACTAAACGAACCTAATTTCAACCTGCAGACTACAATCAATAGAGAAAGTTTCTAATCACAAGTTGTTCAGCGGTTCTTAAGTTGTGCTTCTGTAGGCAAACGGCAAATGTTTTATGTTACAGTAAAACTAACATTTGTAATTAAATGTATGCAAATAAATGATTTGATTTATTATTTATTTGATTTGACGACCTCCGTGGCGCAAGGCGTGCGCTGTCGCATTATAAAAGTTGGAGGTCCTGGGTTCGCTTCCCGGCTCGAGTCTGGTCTGGTGGGAGGCTTCGGCCGTGGCTAGTTACCACCCTACCGACAAATACGTGTCGCAAAGCGATTTAGCGTTCCGGCACGATGTCGCGTAGAAGCCAAGTAGGAGTGTGGGTTTACCATACCCCTAACAGGTTAGCCCGCTACCATCTTAAACTGCATCATCACTTACCATCAGGTGAGATTGCTGTTAAGGGCTAACTTGTAGTGTATAAAAAAAAAAAAAAATTGATTTAGTTTTATTTTTGACACAATGGTGAGCATTGAGGAGATCTCGGATTCGATCCCTGTCTGATTTAATTTATTTTTATATTTACATCGCGGGCAAATAAACAGAAGGGTCACCTAATGATAAGTGGTTACCGTCGCCCAACATCTGCAGCACTAGAGCCGAGATGCGTACCCGTAGTAGCTTCGAACTAGTTTACTCTAAATCACTTGGCGTTATGACCGTAGTATTGTAACTAGCCGCGGCCGAAGCCTCCCACCAGGCCAGTCTCAAGCCAGGAATTCCAGGATTCCACTTTGTACAACCACAGATTATGATACGACGTAATCCCAAATTGTAAATGAGAAAGTTTCACCAAACTGGTTTATTTAGGAACGGGAACTTTTTTTTTAAATTACTATACCTATCTGTACAGGTATCTACTTCAGAATATTTGACGACCGCTGTGGTGCAGCGCGTATGCTGCCGCATTATGAATTTGATGGTCCTGGGTTCGATCGCCGGCTTGAGTCTGGTTTGGTGGGAGCCTTAGGCCGTGGCTAGTGACTACCCTACCGACAAAGACGTGTCGTCAAGCGATTTAGGGTTCCGGCAAGATGTCGCGTAGAAACTAATTAGGAGTGTGATTTTACCATATCTCTAACCGATTAGCCCGCTACCATCTTAGGCTGCATCATTAGTTACCATTAAGTGAGATTGCCATCAATGTTTAACTTGTAGTGTATTAAAAATATATATATTCATCGGAAAACGTAACAAACAATCTGTTTTGCGAATACAAAACAAATTGACGGAAGTAATTTTGTCCTAAAATAGAATAATTTAATCTTTACCACAAACAAATAAATGTCTATAAATTACGAATAAATGCAAATTTAGCCGTTGCAACCTATAACTTTTCGGAGTTATGTGCGTTTTTAAGCAATTAAAATATCACTTGCTTCAACGGCGAAGGAAAACATCGTGAGGAAACCTGCACGCCTGAGACTTCTCCGTAATGTTCTCAAAGGCGTGTGAAGTCTGCCAATCCGCACACGGCCAGCGTGGTGGACTATGGCCGAACCCTTTTTATATTGAGAGGAGACCCGTGCTCTGTAGTGAACCGGTAATGGGTTCGGTGAGTCAGAAATTTAGCCATTGCACTTTTTAACTTTTTAAATTATAATATTATAATAAATAAATTGGCATTAGTGATTTTTTTTTTAAATTCTGCAATACCTATACACGAAAGTTAAGGTGATGTCAATATGGAACGATCTCGAGAGTGTATACAAATAACGAGGCAAGACTGCATAAATGAAGCCATCTACATTGCTAAAAGCTGTTTGCAGCAACTCTGCAAGCTACCGGTTTGCATAAAAAACCCATTAAAAGCTTTCCCGTTGACTTTCAGCACGGGAACTGATTGCGTTCCCGACTAGGAATGCACATTCGTTACACAATAGTGATGTTACGAATGCAAATACTCGCACAGTTAGCGAACAATCGAGTGTTTTGTGCGAGTTAAACATTATGCGAACGTCAAATCTGCGATAATGATGGCGTTATTCTAAATTATTCCTATTTTTTAAACATCATTAAATCTATATTTATGATATAAAGATTGGTCATATTAAACCACAACGGCCTCACGCTCGCATCATCATCATCTTCTTTTTCTTCTTCATCAACAGCCCTCCTCTTTGACGACCTACGTGGCGCAGTGCGTGCGCTGTCGCATTACAAAGTTGGAGGTCCTGGGTTCGATTCCCGGTTCGAGTCTAGTCTGGTGGGAAGCTGCGGCAGTGGCTAGTTACCCTACCAACAAAAACGTGTTGCCAAACGATTTAGGTTTCCGGCAGGATGTCACGTAGAAACCGATTAGGAGTGTGGGTTTACCACACCTCTAACAGGTTAGTCCGCTACCATCTTAGGCTGCATCATCACCAGGTCAGATTGCCGTCAAGGGCTAACCTGTAGTATATAAAAAAAAGAATCTACATGAATTAGGTTACCAACTCGATATAGCGATCATTTGCGTCTACACAGAGAAAAGGAGTAACATAAAAACGCAGAAAAAAACTAAAGTTGTCGCTCACTATGGGCCTCATAAGAAGGCTCAGAGTTACTCAACGGGCGATGGAGAGAGCTATGCTGGGAGTATCTCTACGTGATCAAATCAGAAATGAGGAGATCCGTAGAAGAACCTGAGTTACCGACATAGCTCAGCGAATTGCGAAGTTGAAGTGGCAATGGGCGGGGCACATAGCTCGGAGAACCGATGGACGTTGGGGTCCCAAGGTGCTGGAATGCGACCCCGCACCGGTAAACGTAGCGTTGGTCGACCCCCAACTAGGTGGACAGACGACATCAGACGAGTCGCAGGGAGCCGCTGGAAGCATGCGGCCCAAGACCGTGAGCATTGGAACTCCCTATAAAAGACCTATATCCAGCAGTGGACGTCAATCGGTTGATAATGATGATGATGATGATGAGCAACACTAAAACGAAGTACACATGTCACGGACAAACTGAAGGAATCAATAAAAAAAACATTTATTCAAGCAAGTTAATATTGTGAACATGTCAGTTAATAGATAGCTTGTTTGAGCTGGTAATTTTATTGCTTTTGAAAGCACACTCGAGCTCAAATAACAAATTAATGAGAACGATTGATGGGGAAGTGATGTCACGCTTCAAAAGGTGATTAATGTTCCAGTGTAGGTAAATTTAGGTTTCAAAGTTTGTACATCAATCATATATAAGTATCTTTGCTTAGGTTATTTGGTTATGAGATACTAAATGTTGAGGCTTAGAATGTGTATGGAGGAAAAACGTGGACACACACAGTTGGCCTTTTGCATAATTTTCAAGTCACAACATAAGATAGGGACAAAATTCGCAACGAGGAGATCAAAAATCACGGATATAGCTCAAAGGATTTGCAAGTTGGTATGGCAGGAGGCGGGTCTTGTCTTTTAAAGGACGGAAGGCCGTTGGAGCAAACGTGTTTTAGAGTGGAGACCGCGTTTTGGCAAGGCCTGTGAAGCTTGCTTGACAGACGATCTTAAGAAGTTAGCTGGATGTCAAAGGGTGAGGTGGCTGCTCTTGGAAAAACTTATGTTGCAGCAGACGTTGGAATCCTTTTTTTAATACACTGCAAGTTAACCCTTAACGGCAATCTCACCTGTTAGTAAGTGGTGATGCAGTCTAAGATGGTAGTGGGCTAACATGTTAGAGGTATGGTAAACCCACACTCCTGATTGGTTTCTACGCAACATCGTGCCGGAACGCTAAATCGCTTGGCACACGTCTTTGTCGATAGGGCAGTTACTAGCCAGGGGTTACTACAGATTCGAGCCGGGAATCGAACCCAGGACCCCGAAACTTTATAATGCGACAGCGCACGCACTGCCCCACGTAGGTCGTTAAAGAGGAGGGCTGTTGATGATGAAGAAAAAGATGATGATGATGAATGTTAAAGAAGGAAATGTGTAACGATTTCATAGCTGTATCTAAAATATAACGCGGAAATTTGTTGAAAACGGAAATACGTAATTGAGCTGGAATAACTAGATGACTGAAATAAAATACCGAATGTCGAGTCACGGTGTCCAAATCTATTTTAATTCCCATCATAATCCAAGCGTGAGCAATAGGCATCTATTTTTAATAATCATCTACTGAAAATATGACATATACCTACCAAAGCATCAAGGTCACCATGTTGAAAATTTGAAAGTTTGACGACCTCCGTGGCGCAGCGCGTGCGCTGTTGCATTTTAAACTCGGAGGTCCTGGGTTCGATTCCCGGCTCGAGTCTGGTCTGGTGGGAGGTTTCGGCCGTGGCTGGTTACCACCCTACCGACAAAGACGTGTCGCCAAGCGATTTAGCGTTCCGGCACGATGTCGTGTAGAAACCAATTAGGAGTATGAGTTTACCATACCCCTAACAGGTTAGTCCGCTACCATCTTAGACCGCATCATCACTTGCCATCAGGTGAGATGCAGGCAAGGGCTAACTTGTGGCGAATAAAAAACAAATGTGACATTGCATGCTGTAGTTTCGTAGCTTCCACAATTTTTATAAGCTATTTATTCCCGCTGAAATCGAATAGCGAAGTGATAAAATAATAGGTACCATAAAATAAAAAGTTACGTAAATAATAATAAGTACTTGGGTAAATAAAATCTCATATATTCTTATACAGATACCTACTTACTGGATATTTATGTCAACGTAAATATATATATTGCGGATACATAAAAATACCGCTTTCTACACTGCTATGATTTTATGATCTCGGTAAAATGTATTTGCTACCAGCTAGATTTTCCGGGCGCTATTTTTCAACTTTGTGGGGTAAAGTCCGAGGGATTTCTTTGTAAATAAATTAAAAAGAGACTTAGTTGAATTTAATACGCCGCTCCGTTGCTCTAGTAGTTAGTGTTTTAGAAATACGTGTACAAGTGGATCAAGAGATACGATTTTAGGGGTAAAGTACATTTTGTTTTACGTAAGGAAGTTTTAGCACCATACTGGATTTAACAACTTGGCGTTGCCTAACCCCGTGCCACGAGAATATGTGTAACTAAAATAAATGAATAATAAATAAATAAATAATTAAATGAAACTGTCGTTTAAAGCGTGGGTCGATCCTCTAAAATTCTTTTTTTGCTATATGGGAGGAGACCTGAGTTTAAGCGATTATTATGATTTGATATAGATGATCAAACCATACAGAACAGGGGGTCTCCTCTCAATATGAGAAGTGTTTGGCCATAATCCACCACGGATGCGTTCTATGTACGGATTGGCAGAGTTCACACGCCTTTGAGAATGTTACGGAGATCTCTCAGGCATGCAGGTTTCCTCACGATGTTTTCCTGCACCTTTGAAGCAAGTGACATTTTAATTGTTTAAAAACGCACTCTACTCCCAAAAGTTAGAGGTGCGTGCCCGGAATCGATGTCTTGACCTCTGGTTAGGAGGCAGACGCCCTAACCTCTAGGCTATCACAGCTTGATATACCTAGATACCTAGGGTCTTACAAATAAACATGGAGTAACATCAGAATAAATATGCAGTATTTTGTCACACTCTGACATTTGAAATGTGCTTTTAATTAAGTGACAAAAAGATATCCAGTGTTATCATATATATTGTAAGATTAAGAACCTGTGAAACATTTTGTAATTTAATAATATTAATAATAAAGAAAACTCTTTATTACACACACAAGATTAAAACAATAATTAAAAAAAAACATGAAAACCTATAAGGACGGCCTTATCACTAGCTATGTAGAGGCAACATGTTACAATAATTATGTGGTTGATGTACAAATAACAGTAAATAGCATAAATAAAAAAAAACTTATATAAATTTACATATGCTAAAGAATACATAAATAGCAATAATTATCATACATTTTATTTTTATAAAAATTTTGTTATTCATTCATCATTTCATGTTGCGCAAATGTGTGATCATAAAGAGTTATTTCTTTGTTTATAATACGGTACGAAGTTAAATTCTTTTAATAGTCGCTAACTTTACAATCAGCCACGCTCTCTGGAAATAATAAAACAGGAAATAAGCTTTAAGCTGACACTTTGACTGCGTTTTAGAAGCAGTATAAAGTCTTGTAAATCCGATAATAGTCTGTTTTCCACATCGACGATACTTTCAATTCAATTAGGCGTTAGGAGCTATTTTGCATTTAATCTTCAATCTTATTCTCGGGAGAATTCAATCGTCCGTTGTAACCAGGGTGTGAATTAAAAAGCTTGATAATTCTAACTATGCCTTCAGAATATTTGATTCCGATCTGGCTCGAAGACAATTATTCATGTAATTAAAGAAAAATAAATGGTATTTTTATTATTCGATCTGCAATAGAAATCCCTCGAATCTTAACATAATAATGTTATATTTATTTAATGATTAATTAGACAATTAGTTGTTAGAAATACATATATAACTTAAAATAAAACTTAGATTAATATTTAACATCATAACTAAAATATATTATTAAAAGGAGTCCCTTTATGCAAGGTTCCGATGATACTGGCAGCGTTCCCCCTTTGAATGGCTAGACTAATTCTTTGTCCGAGGTAGCTGGCAGCTTTTCGGTCGGAACGTGTCAAGCTCGAGAAAAGTTCTTGTATTTGACGAAGGGTACGCGTGAAGCCAGTAGCCAGCCTCATGTGCACCCACGGCCAAAAGCCTAGCACGCGCCGAACCTGTACTACAGCTCAAAAGATTGTCATAAATAAATTTGCAGTTAATGTCGTCCCAGCTCCTTTGTGAATTTGGAGAAACTGGAAAGTTTTGACCTGGGCATGTAATTAAGAAAGCGTTTCTAGCTTCTTCCAAGCCAGCAATCTCAAAGTTTGAAGGGGAAATAATGTTATATTATATCGATATAATAATTTTGGTCTAGTGGGAGGCTTGGGCCATGGCTTGTTACCACCCTACCGACAAAGACGTGTTGCCAAGCGATTTAGCGTTCCGGCACGATGTCGCGTAGAAACCAATTCGGAGTACCATACCATCTTAGATTGCATCATCACTTACTATCAGGTGAGATTGCCGTCAAGAGCATGTAGTAATATATATATATAAGAAGAGCATATATATATAAATCCAAATTACACCTACTGTCTAACCGATCGATTGTTCTTTATTATTTGCGGTGTGCAATAAATCAATAAATGTGTTTTTAGTACTTCGATTCTGAAGCCCGCGGCCAGAAAGAAATCACTACTGCGTAAAGCCTCCCTCAATTACTGTTCCTTAATCACTTGACTATTGATGTCTTTGCCGCACCTTTTTATTAAGGAATAAAAAATACATATTCGCCAAAAATTTGGTTTTAAAACGAACATTACAAATTAATGTACGCTTAAAATCTAATATTCAGCTCAATTTAAACGGAAAATTCACGTAAAAATGGCATGTTTAAGTCTTAAACGTATTATATTAATTGGATGCAACGGAATAACTGTTTTTATGTGTTGGAAAAATAAAATTGCAATTATAGAACAAATATTATATCGTCTTTTATAATACTTTGAAAGTATTTGTGAAAACCTGTAAAAAGATAAACATTTACTCACAACGATTTTAAACGTTGTAGAACGATTTAAACAATATTGTAGCAGTTGATTTTCCGTGATAAATAAATATATAAACAAATAAATAAACTAAAGGATTATTCAGCCTAAGAAATAGTCCTTGTTTAATATTCTTTAAGATTCCGTTAAGTCCGATCATTAATGGAGTGTATTGAGTACTATTTTGGCAGCAAACAGTTGGTTTTTCAATGGTTTTGCAATGTGGGAGGGCGCTAGGGGGCGGCGGTATCGAGCGTAGGCGCGCCGCCCCGCGCCACTGAAGCCCTACAGTAGAGCCAGTCCGTCGACAGACACCGCGCGCGCCCGCCGCTCCGCGATCGCGAAACTTGTCTCAAGTGCACATCATAAAAAAAACTTTCATATTACAACCAAGCGACACTCACGTGCATCACCCAGCCACCTGTCAGTGGCGCCCCCTTTCGTAGCCAATACATTTTAAAATTTACGCGTGCTCCTTGCCGTGTCATCTTCGAAGACGGAACGGCTCAAATAAATATAGTGCGAAAACTTGAAATGATTTGTGACAGTACACAAGTGTTTGTAGAATAGATTTGGTGGCGACGTTGCGTCTACGTGATGCTGCAAGGTACGTGAGTTATAAGAAATCGTGAAGATTTTGTAAAGAGAGCGTTCAATTTGTGTTATTACGGTACCGAAATACAGCTGTCGCGCTCCGTGATGTATCGTGAGCACGTTTTTCTTACTTTTCGGCTAATTATTTTATTACAAGTAGACAATTTTCTCATTTCTAAATTGATTGAAGTACCTCTACAGTAATTTGTACTGAACAAATGAGTGGATTTGTTAATGAAAGAACCTTTAAATTAAATACTTAAGAAGCTTATGTATTAAGCTTAACTCTAATACTTGTAAGAAAATGTCTAGACAACCCCTGAGATAGTTTCGTCAATGATTAATTGTTCCGTTGGTCCTGTATTTGTATATGGATTAAATTTAATTGAGAAAATGTGGCACGTAACCTTTGACCCTGAGACTTCAGTCTAGCGGAATAACATTACCTCTATATGGCCTATTATCTTCACACACAAATGATGGACAAGCTTCGCCCATTTCACGACATTGGTTTATTTGCCGACAATATTATTTATTCTTGTACTAAGATACATTCTAGAAATAGATCTCATGAGTCCGGGCTTATTTACTTTATATAAGACGAATCTACGCTGTATTATGTATGAATAATTAACCATACAGAGCTGCCAAGTAGTTCTTATGAAAACAAACTAAGAGTACGTCTCAAATACAGAATTAGATACGCTTCCCATATTCTCGTACATAACGATCATAATTTTTCGACGGCGACCACTAACGCAGGAAAGAGAATCATTTTTTCATATATATATACATTCATTTAAAGATTCAATCAGTTCATATTAATTGTAAAATTTAAAAACTAGAATTTAAAATTCTAGTTTTTAAATTTTACAGTTAAACCGCCTGAAATTAAACCAGCATAGAAATGAATGGTTATGAAAAAAAAGGAAATGAAACAGCGTTTAAAGACTAGAAAAAAAAACCACGTGGATGAATATAGAAAAGTAAGCTAATATTCATTGGTTTGCAATGAATATTAGTTGACTTTGCTATATGCCGCAGCCTCCCACCAGACCAGACTCGAGCCAAGAATCGAACCCAGGACCTCCAACTAAGTGTAGTGGGCTAAGCTGTTATGTATAGTAAACCCACACTCCTAACTCTTTATTTATTTATTTATCTCCTCTTATTGTAGCTAATTGATTTCTACGCGACGAGAAACGCTAAAGGGCTTGGCGACACGTCTTTGTCAGTAGGGTGCTTACTAGCCGCGAGACCAGACTCGAGCCGGGAATCGAACCCAGAGCCTCAAATTTTATAATTCCACAGCGCACGCACTGTAAAACTGTCGCACTGTTCATTGTTCAGTCAAGTGTAAAACTAACTCCGAATTGAAATCCGTAATGGCTTTGAATAGAGACTTGAATATGGAAGAATTAGAAGTTTATCTTCCCCTTTGTCAAAATCGCGGGCATGAGATAGTTAAATAAGTATACATACTATAATTTCATCAAATATTTAACGGCAGCTGCGATAAAGGAGCGGACTGGGCTGTTTGCTCGTTATAACTTGTACAAACCCTAAGGGCCTGCCCAGGAGCGGTACCACGCTCAAAGCAAGACCCCTATATTATTATGAGGCGGCCTTGAAATGTTTTATTAACTTCGTAGGCACTTATGTTGTTTTGTAAAATTAATATTCCGAAACAACTTTTGGCATGCCTCAGATAATCAACACATCACGTGCAACAAAGTAGTAAATTTTTATTTCTAATTCTTTCTTCCGTATATTTATTACATTTTTTTTTTACACACTACAAGTTAGCCCTTGACGGCTATCTCACCTGGTGGTAAGTGATGATGCAGTCTAGGACCTCCTATATATAGTCTCCTAGCAGGCTAACCTGTTAGGAGTATGGTAATCCCACGCTCCTAATTGGTTTCTACGCGACATCGTGCCGAAACGCTAAAATCGCTTGGCGACACGTCTTTGTCGGTAGGGTGGTAACTAGCCACGGCCGAAGCCTCCCACCAGACAAATTTAGTCCTTAGACATGAAGTTAGTCTTTGACTATCTATACACTGAAATCTTATCAGGTTGCAGTCTAAAACAACGGGTTAATCGGTTAGGGGTATGCATTTTTTCAAACAGTCGGTTTGAATACTACTTACGGATACTACTAGAGAAAATTTAAAAATGATAAATTTCTAAATTGGACCTACTGGAGATTGAACCTGGGAGCTCCCAAATATGAGATTGCAGTGCTAAATATTGTGCAAGCTCTTGCACGCGGCTTCGCTCAAATAAACTTGAATTTTCATACAAATTCAAAATCCCTATTTGTCAATCTAAGGGTTTCTCTTAGGTTTTTTAAAAATCCTTTGTTATTGAACGGGTAAGTTAAATAAGCTATCTGTATGCTGAATTTCAGGCGTTCAGTGGTTTGAGGTGTGCTTATGGATATAAGTTACACTTTGACGCACATACAAACTGCCTATCAATAAGTAGATAATCATATGAAAGCTGTATTAGCCTAGTGATTAAAACGTCCGTCTCCTAAAAATGTATCATTGGAAAACTTGGATTAACAGCTGAAAATGTAATTGAATTGTTCAAAAATGTTTTAATCTAGCTAGCCTGGATGCTTGATAAGCTTAAGATTAAAAGATGAGCTTAATTTCCTAAAACGCTTACGTATTCCAGAAAAGGCTCCCCCGGGAACAAATTGTTACAGTCTCATCGCACTTTTGCATTTCTCAGTTGGAAAAAATATCTCGTTGTACGAAAAGGCCACGTTAGAGGCTAGGGTGGTTAGCCGACTTCGTAATGATGAGTTACCACTGCGACAGCATTGATTGAAATCAGCGGTACAAGTCTGCTGTTGCTATTTGTGTTTGTGGTCGATCAATGACGTCATAGTTCCGATTAAAATAAATGAAAACGAAAAAACAAAAATTACTTAAACTAAACCTATTTACCTATTTTTTACCCATTTATCTTAATTTGTATATATTGTGTAATCTCTTTGGCCTTATTTTATGACTTTCTTATTTGTATGCCAATGAAATGTAAAGCTGTTGATTACTTGCAAATAAATAAAAAAAAAATCAAAAAAAAAAAAAATCGTGCAGTAAATAGTTTGTTTGCAATCAGCAATGTATGCTTTTTTCTTCAATAACTAATTGCGAAAAATTTTACGAATTCGAAGCTAAAGTAAACACAGTTTGAGTAAGCAGCACTATACAAGAAGATTTGCGTAGTGAGGCAATAACGGAAATTATATTTATAAAAAACAAACAATTCCAGTTTTTCTTCGACAATGCAACAATGACTTTGGTTGACCATTGAGACATAAGTATAATAGCAGACAGGTTATAGATCTCTGTCTAAGATGGTAACCTGTTTGGGCTATGATAAACCCATACACCTAATTGTTTTGTAAGTGAAATCTCTAACTTTTCGAATTTATGTGCGTATTTAAGCAATTAAAATATCACTATCTTTAACAATGAAGGAAAGCATCGTGAGGACATCTGCATTCTGAGAGTTCTCCATAACGATCTCAAAGGCGTGTGAAGTCTTGCCAATCCGTACACGGCCAGCGTGGTGGACTATGGCCAAACCCTTTTCATATTGAGAGGAGAGCCGTGCTCTTTAGTGAGCCGGTAATGGGTTGATTATGATCAAATTTGAATATATTGTGTGAGAAGAGTTTTTCGATTGCTGCCCAGCAGTTGAAATCCTGAAGAGTGACCTCTTTCTCTAAAGAAGGAATCTAGGCTGTGCATATACACGAGCGGATATAAGCTTTGCTAAGGTCGCAGTTGGCGTATGTGTTGATATTGTTTATATATACGATGAGAGCACGGGTCTCCTCTTAGTATGAGAAGGGTTTGGCCATAGTCCACCACGCTGGCCATGTGCGGATTGTGAGACTTCACACGCCTTTGAGAACATTATGGGGAACTCTCAGGCGTGCAGGTTTCCTCACGATGTCTTCCTTCACCGTTGAAGCAAGTGATATTTTAATTTTTTTTTTAAACGCACATAACTCCGAAAAGTTAGAGGCGCGTGCCCGGATTCGAACCGCCGACCTCTGATTAGGAGGCTGACGACCTAACCACTAGGCTATCACCGCTTCCGGGTTATTATAGTTATCCATTTTAAATTGAACAAACACGTGCAGCTGAACTTTGAAAACTCACTCTTGAACTCACTCACTCACTTTGAAATTGTCTTTTGTCTTTCCTCAGTTTCATAAATTTCCAATCTACGAGAAGATCGAGCTTATATATAGCTGCGAGCTTTACACAAAATTTTATTGGTTGGTAAGATCAAAGGAAGGCCGTAATGTGATCTTCTTTTGTGATAAGTAAGTACTAATAAATAAGCCGTAAGCAACCTTATAGGCTTTTAAAATTAGCTCCACCGAGGTTTAACTATGGCTGTCAATGGGAAGCATCTACTAAAACATGTTATAGGTTTTTTTTTATGAAGAAATGTCACTTTATACTTTTCACTTATTTTAGTCTTACCTATTGCCCGCGACCTAGTCCGCATTTGTTTCAGTTAAAAAAAAAAAACCGCGAACCATTTTTGTGTATTTTGTGTATGTACCTATATATCTATATATATAATTATGTTTACAATAAGTTGAATCGAGGCAACTGAAATTTAAAAAATGCCAATTTCAGTTTATCGTTGTGTATTGTACTGATTCTATGAAATATACCTTATTTTTTAATATACGCGAGAAGGTTTTCGGGAAATATATTCTCCTTATCTATTTCAGTAAGCATTCTATACATACTTATTTCTATTCCGCGCTTTTTTTATTTTTAAATTTTAACCTTTTTTTTATACACTACAAGTTAGCCCTTGCTATCTCGCTTGCTTAATATGCACGGCTATCTCACCTGGTGGTGATGATCCTGTCTAGGATGGTAGCGGGCTAACTTGTTAGGAGTATGGCAAACGCACGCTCCTAATTGGTTTCTACGCGACATCGTGCTAGAACGCTAAATAGCTTGGCGACACGTCTTTGTCGGTAGGGTAGTAACTAGCCACGGCCGAAGCGTTCTATCAGACCAGACTTGACCTGGGAATCGATCCCAGGACCTACATCCTTATAATGCGACAGCGCACGCACTGCGCCACGGAGGTCGTCAAAGATTCGTCCTCATAGACTTATTTAAATTTCAAATCTGTTTTCCTTCCTTAGGGGATGACACTTCGAAAATTCTATCAAAGCGGACGCCTACGTCGTAAATACTGTTTCAGTGCCAAATTTCGGCTCGTTCCGTCCAATGGTTTGAGATATTCGTTGATAGATCAACAGTCAATCGGTCAATCACCTTATCCATTTGAATCCAATATCCATGGAAGCCATAAGCAACCTTATAGGCTTTTAAAATGTTTTCAACCTGGGGTTTACAGCTATTGTCAATAAAAATAATATAATAGACAATATGACAATATTATAAATTTTTATGGACATAAAATTTACCATTATACTTTTTCTTAATATATCATGTAAACTTGGTCAGAATGCGATACACGAGTAAATGCAGTGGTCATAAAATAATGTTATAATAACTGAAATAAAACTCGGCGCAATATTAAATTTCAGCTTTACCCTGACGTTGGACTATTGGGAAACAAATTAATCGCGTGATGTTGAAGGATGATATATTGTTTAAGTTGCAATGACTTGGAATGCAGTGCACTTCAAATGAAGGTGATTTAAAATCGCACGATGGAAGTATATCAAAACAAAGTATCACGTGTTTTTTATAGCCATTGATTTACCACTAGCCGTAGATAGAGCGCGTCATACAAAAACAAGGCGAGAATTTGTCACCAACTAACTATACATTCCTACATATTGGTATATCGATGTATTACAGCACGTCTAATACACGTCTAATAGACATCTGGCCGTTATATTATCTATTCTATAGCGGCGCGTAGTGTTTTGTAATTCATTCGGATTATACGGCTCGAGTGTTAGAATCGGTGACTTTCGTCTAGCCTTTTCACACAGTGGGGGAAAGGAGTGCACGCGACGCTATTTGTGCACTACTTTTCCGTCCCATTTTTTGAGCGTTAATGATCGATCTACGGCTAGTGGTAAATCAATGATTATAGCCCTCATATAAATCAAACAAAGACGCTGGTGTTTGCATCAAAGTTGTAACATTAATAATTTTATCAGTCTGTTTCCCTCACGTTAAGTTTTTCATTCTCGCGTTTTCGAATTCTCGATATGTTACCAACGCCTGCTCTCCTATTTCGGATACATCATGCTTCAACGGTAAAGGAAAACATCGCGAGGAAACCTGCATGCCTGAGAGTTCTCAAAGGCGTGTGAAGTCAGCCAATCCGCAGATGGCCCGCGTGGTTGACTATGGCCAAACCCTTCTCATTTTGAGAGGAGAACCGTGCTCTGTAGTGAGCCGGCAATGGGTTGATCATGATGATGATGAGGCGACGGGGGAGTGGTAGTCTGGAAAAACTTTTTGTGACAGGAAATACAGACGGCAAAAGATCGCGAGGCCGCTCACCAACTAGATGGACAGACCAGCTGAGGGACTCTAAGTGCAAATTTCACACAATTGCGAGACTAGCCTCCGATAGAAGCCGGTGGAAACAAATAACCCGCATGAGGTTGCAAGGACACCAGGACCACGATCTTCAGTAATGAAGTAAGGACTGGAGAGACAGAGAGAGAGAGAGAGAGTTTCCAAATTCTAAACAGACAAATTTGATATTTCTATTCATGCCGCTTAGGGTATGTACTAGTATTTTCATCCATCCTTTCTCAGCTGGCGCCTTATAATAGCTACATCCGTCCAGTGCTTTGACCTTTTTCTCTATAAATCAGTTAGCTTTTCCTTTTAAAGAATCAGGTTACCTGGTCATCTAGGCTCTAAGTAAAAGAATCATCATGATCAACCCATTACCGGCTCACTATAGAGCACGGGTCTCCTTTCAATATGAGAAGGGTTTGGCCATAGTCCACCACGCTGGCCATGTGGGGATTGGCAGACTTCACACGCCTTTGAGAACATTATGGAGAACTCTCAGGCGTGCAGGTTTCCTAGCGATGTTTTCCTTCACCGTTGAAGCAAGTGATATTTTAATTTTTTTTAAACGCACTTAACTCTGAAAAGTTAGAGATGCGTGCCCGGATTCGAACCGCTGACCTCTGATTAGGAGGCTGACGCCCTATCCACTAGGCTATCATCGCTTCGAAGTAAAAGAATAATGTATTTAATTTCTTTTTATTGTTTTTATTTATATTAATTTCAGTATAGGAAAGTAACCAAGTTAAATTAATACACATTCTGAATCGTGCTGTTGCGTGAATCGTTTTAAACTATTTTATATTATGTTGAATTCGCTAATAGTCAGCATACAAAACAAATGGAAGGTTTTCTGTTTGTCTGTCTGTCAATCCATCGTTAATGACGATATTATTTGTTAAAATTTCCCACCCTCGACTTGAGTACGGTTCAGAGAACCTGTTTTTTATTTCCGGGTCCGAGCAAAAATTCCATTACACTCGTATATTGGATTTTATCTTTAGAGATCAGTATCAGCAGTAAATATGCAGTATTTCACCGTGCTTAGTTAAACCGTCAGTTACATGTGATAATGAAATAGTTAAAGCACGCAAAGCCGCATTGGCAATGTTGTGGGTTCAAGCTCAGATTAATTTTCTGCTTTAAGAGAGTCCTGTGCCAAGCAGCATGACATTAATGGGCTGATGATGATGATGTACACAATTAACTGATTTGTATTAACGCAAACTAAAGCTTAATTCGAATAAAAAGTGATGATAATCTAGTGGTTAGGGCGTCAGCCTCCTAATCAGAGGTTGGCGGTTCGAATCCGGGCACGCACTTCTAATTCTTCGGAGTTATGTGCGTTTTTAAAAATTAAAATATCATTTGCTTCAACGGTGAAGGAAAACATTGTGAGGAAACCTGCACGCCTGAGAGTTCTCCATAATGTTCTCAAAGGCGTGTGAAGTCTGCTAATCCGCACATGGCCAGCGTGGTGGACTATGGCCAAACCCTTCTCATATTGAGAGGATACCCGTGCTCTGTAGTGAGCCGGCAGTGGGTTGATCATAGCTTAATTCACGTCACTCTCATAACAAGGAACAGAAAATATCGGTATGGGTAGAAAATGCTATATGAATAGTAATTGACATTTCAGTCTGCTTAACTGCGAAGGAAACGGCTGAAGTGACCTTTGCCTATTAATAAATCGTCCTTCTCAACTAGCAATCGAACAATGTTCAGTATATGTTCGTTCCGTACAGGAAATCTTCAGTAAAGTAGAGTGCTTAGTTTTAGTGATATTAAACTTAATTTGAAAACATTGTCAAATAACTTCACCAAAAGTAACAAAATACGAACACAATACTTTTGATGAATCATAAATACACACACTCATATACACACACGCACACACACACACACATAAACACATACACACACGCACAAGAATGTGCGCACACACATGTAAATACACGCACAGTATTATTACAAGAGAAAAAAACAAGACTACTAATGTAGTGTATGCAACATAAGTAAGGAAGGTTTACTATCGTACATTTTATGACGTAATTGGCAAATATTAGCCACTCGGAGTTTGTCACGAGAAAACGCAGCGACAGACAACGTAATGTAGGAACATTATAAAGTTAACCTGATAACCTCACTCTGAACGGTCATGGATAAAAAAAGTTATAGAGCTGCAACTATTATGTTTTAAAACAATAGGAGGAATATCGATAGAGATTAATTGAGCGAGCAATTAGGGTTATTCAATTACTTACATGAACATTTCTAATCAATGAACGAGTCACAATATTTATTTGATTTTGCTGATATATCCGATTCCAATTACGATCACGAGTACACGACAATCATCAAGGTTCAAATTAAATATATGATTTATTACTTTGCCTTCATGCACGATATGAAATATGTAAAAAAGGCGATATACTGATTGTTTTGTGAGTACTACGCCTTCATTTCCATGTTATTTACCATCGTATGAACCATTTTCCTTTAATATATATCATCATCATCATCGTCATCAACATCAGCCAACATTTCAATTCATCTTGTCTCCGGCTTTTCGCATCCAGTCGATGCCAGCCACTTTTCGGAGGTCATCGCTCCACCTGGCCGGAGGACGGCCCACACACCGTTTGCCGAGACGTGGTCTCCACTCAAGGACCTTCCGACTCCAACGTCCGTCGGTTCTCCGACAAACGTGACCAGTCCACTGCCACTTCAGCGTACAAGCCCTTCGAGCTATGTCGGTTATCGGTTATTGTCGGTAATATATGTATAATATTTTAATCAAATTAAAGTATTATCCACTCTTAAGATTTCATTACTCTTATATATGATGTTTTAAATATACTGATATCTTTGTTTACTAAACATCATTCAGCTGTTATTACTAATCAGCGAGCACTCGGGTGAGTTATATAATTTAATATTTTATAATGGAAAAGAATATAATTCTGAATAATCCACAAGTGTAATTAATTAAAAGTATAACGACAATATCAGAAAAGCAACCTAAAAAAAATTATCATCGCTTTCAGGAAATATGCAGATTCTATTAATGCTAGCAACTGCAGTAATAATTAAGGCTGCTGTTATTGAAAAAAATGAAGAGGATAAACAATGTGACGGTGTCATAGTAGACGATGTTTATCATGATATTGAAATACTAAAGACTGATATTGATAGACCTTATTTATTAGCTGTAGACTATAGTACCAATACAGTCTATTTCAGCTACAGCCTGAATAAAGATGACGATATATTTAAAACAGCATTCGTGAATTTGAACACAAAAGAATTTGCAGAGTTACAAGGTATTAATAACGGCTTCGCGCAAACTGTAGATCAAAAGAACCATGAAATATACATTGGCGGAAGTAGTGGAATATACAAATACAATCACAAAACTAAAAAAGGAGAACATATTGGCGCGAAAGGTAAAGACATTTGGAATATTTACTTCAAAGATATACTTTATTATTCAACTTTTCCTGATCAATTTCTTTATACATTTGTTAATGGAGAATCTAGTCGTTTTAAAGATCTAGAGGATACAAAAGTGGACCTGTTTGTGATTGATAACGAAGATATAATGATTTTTACAAATTCAACTGGTTTGTTCGGACAAAAGAAAGGCTTAGAAAACGCTGTTTTATACAAAGAATCAAGTGAAGGAATAAGAGGACTCACAACTGATATTAATGGAAATGCCTATATCTGTACTGCTGATGGAATTTTCAAAATTGATAAATCCACAGTGTCCTTAGAAAAAGTTCTGGATATTGATGATGCATTTGGGTTGGCTTTCGATAACGAAAACAATATAGTTTACTCTGATGCCACAAAGTTGGTAAGACTTAAACCAAATAAGTATAAGACATGCGAAACTAAAAACGAGAATTAAAATGAGGGCACTTCATCATGTTATCTGAAAATAAAATAAAAAACTACTTACCCGAGGGAACTCGAAAAGATTGATCCTCTATTATTTATTATTTTGTTTTATACTCATTAAGTCTTCTGCACAGCAGAGATTCCCAGTTTAATTATTCTGTGTAAATGAAGTTAGGTTGCTCAAATACGATAATTGGGTACAAAAGGCAGGCAGCCCAATAAATTTACACTTGAACAATTCAATTGTAGTACATACCTACTTCTGACGGATAACTAGTTGTAAGCCAATAGCTGAAAAGGGCAAACCAAAGACACTTTTGGGCAGAATATTTTAAATAAACGATTGTAGTTTTATTTGTGTGATATTTTGTAACGCGTGTGTGGTTCAATGACTATATATCATGTGTATTTAACTATACAATGATTAATTGTCAGCATCATTAAAAGTTACGTCCCCATAACTAGGCAGAGCAATATATTTAAATACAAAAACCCATCACAAAGGATAAAAAAGTATAGATATTGAAGATAGATTCGTTGGATAAATTGAAGCAACTCACCAAACGATTGTCTGACTTTAAAATACGACTAAGTACTAAAATGTTCAACAAGGTATAGTTGACTTATGTGTGGTTCGAACCATTAGGTCAAAGTACAAAAGTCAAAGACCTGGATATATATATAAGTGATACAAATGCTTTCTCTTGAGTATACGCTTTGTACTACGCCTATGATGAAGACACAATTCTTTTAATTCCGGCTGTATCTTCAGTTCATAACTATTAAGAAATATAATTTTAAATGATAGTTATTTTATATTCTGATAATTTAGACCAAATAAAAAAATACATGCGTATTATATTGACTTTTATTTTTTTAAATAACTTAAAAAAGCATATCTGACTATCTAGTATATACCCAAATTAGTGACCTTGGACACGTCCCCGCCCCGTAGTCATCCTCTATGTATATATTTGTTTCAAACATCCCATGGGCAGGCATATTATTGTATGCACACAACTACTTAAGATAATGATGTCATCTTATATTATGAAGATTCATAATTTCAGCGGCAACTAGGAACCTGTGTCATTGTTTCGAGTTGATAAGACGACGCCCCATTGTTTGTTCCGCCTGCACAGCAGTCACTAAAGAAATATTTTCCGTATTCTAGAAATAAACTTTGCGTACGTTTGCAACTTAAAAGTGATTTAGGTCAATGACCTAAATCACTTTATAGCGTTTTTTTTTAGTTTTTAATTAAATAATTTCCGTTCTGTGTAACATGTTTATTATTTTGGCGTTTTAAAATCTATTGCTTAAATCAATGTATTTAAACGTTTACCGTCAATATAATACGATTACGATGTACGAAAAGTATATCTGGAATACTACTGCAAAATCAATGACATTTAAAATTATGTAAATTATGATGTTATACTTAAGATTAATTAGAGGAATTTGCAATTCAAATGTTTCTTTGTCATTAGCGGCCAAGGTAAAAAAACATAAAGCTTATAAAATATTATTCCGTTCTTCATTTCCTTTTCAATGATTCATTATATTTAAAAAGAAATTTAAAGCAAATTTTTGATGCCAAATTTCGTTTGCTTGACTTATCGTTCAAGCAATCGTCTAAGCTGAACAAAAAAAAAATAGACATTTTAATTATGCATAGTAATACATGTAAAGGTGTCGTAACTTATAGCTTACATACCATATTCTATTGGACGTCTTGTAAGTAAGAAGTCCTCCGTATAAAGATATTTAATTTTATTAAGTTTGTCTCCATAAGTAGGTACTAGTCGGGCAGAGACGGTCGTCAGAGAAATTTGATAAGTAGGTAAATATTCGTTTAGGGAATGACTTTTGGAGTTCTTAATTAGGAAACCTCTCTAATAAAAGTAGATAAAATAATTCAAACAGTAGAATTTACGTCGAAGGGGCATGCCGACATAGGATAGGGCTATGCCATCTGCCGTGACGGCATGCGTGTCTACCACTTTACTACCTGTGATGTTTAGTCCAGCGGGAATAGGAATACCAGAATAAGGGTGTTTCTTAATAAGAGACGTTGGCTTTGTTCATTTTAAAACTATAATAACCACACGACTGACGTAGCTGACATTAGACACCTGACAAAATATATATACTCGCTTGTGAAGTCAACATCTCCTGAGGATGATCCGGTGTCGGATCGAAACGTGCGTGTAGGTTCTAGTGGAAGATTTTGTGTGGTGTTATATTATACAAATCTCCCGGTTGTCGGCGGAATATAGCAAATTATACTTGCTGTTTATTGTTTATCATGGACTTCCGCAAAGTAACGCCTGCTTCTATTAATTAAAATATATACAACCTATATACGTCACCCCCTCACTTAATCAAAACATATTATCAATATAAAGTCCACGTTACTCCCAGACTAGAAATTAAGTTGTTATTTTTTTGCTTCAGTTGTATTCGATTAACTTAACCGAATTAATTTTGCAAACACGCGTCGTCCTCGTCGCCAATGTGATGTTTAGTCCAGCGGGAATAGGAATACCAGACTTATGGATTTCTTAATAAGAGACGTTGGCTTTTTTTTTTTTTATTCACCACAAATTAGCCCTTGACTGCATCTCACCTAATGGTAAGTGATGATGCGGTCTAAGATGGTAGTGGGCTAACCTGTTAGGGGTATGGTAAACCCATACTCCTAATCGGTTTCTACACGACATCGTGCCGGAACGCTAATGTCGGTAGGGTGGTAACCAGCCACGGCGGAAGCCTCCCACCAGACCAGACTCGAGCCGGGAATCGAATCCAGGACCTCCGACATTAAAATGCAACAGCGCACGCGTTGCGCCACGGAGGTCGTCAAATACAATAGTTTGAAAAATCTTGCTTCATTTTAAAACTATTGTAACCACACAACTGACGTAGCTGACATTAGACACCAGACAAAAGATATACAACCTACATACGTCACACCACCAATATCAGAACAGGAATTAAATTTGAAGGACTTCGCTTGAGCTTGCGATTCAGGAGTTAGGAGCTGCGACATGTCCTATAATCTATAAAGTCTGGCACTTCGCCAAACCGACACGTAGATCGCGCAATCTGTGTCTTACCGCCGGTTCGTGTCTACATCAATTTATCATGTTATGATCTAGTATGCTTTGTAATAAGAGCGTTTTAAAAATAAATCGATATATCTGGTGGCAGACTTATTCCGCACCTAGGTAGTTACCCTGTTACCTTCGAAGCTGCAAAGCAATTTATGCAATTATTTTTTATTTTTTTTGTACCAAATCTGTGACAGCAAACACTTATATCGGAGGTATACAAAGCAAATTTATGTAAGATTGTTAGTGAAAAGTCATTGTGCTCATATCCGAGAATAAAGGAAAGTCATCAAAGTAAAGCTATAAATATGATGCAACGAATATCTTATTTAAAGGTAATACTTATTATATGTTTTATTTAATATTTTAAACATTCAACGGATCAGTAAAAAACTGGATACTTTATCAGTTGTTTGTCTAAATATCAAGTCCTTGATTAATGTAACTAAAAAAGGAAAAGAAGCGTTGCGTAGATATTACTATCTCTTTCAGTCTATAAAGAAGCGATTCACAGCCAAACAATTATTATTACAAAAAATAGATAAACGATTGATAACCGACGCCCGCGAGCTGAGTATGTGCTCATCATTCTGTTGGTGCAGAAGGATCCGAAATGAGCCCTAGGGCTCAAGATTTCTTCTGGCAGAGCTTCTTTCCGAAGCTCGCCAAACAACCCGGTTACGCTGTCGCAACCAATAGGGTTAGCACAGCTAATATTCAGTCCGAAAAAAAAAAGATCCGAATTGTTTCCATTTATGTTGTATATGTGAGCATATATATAGTTGGTACTAAGCGTTAGAATGTCTCGGAGAAAGAAACGTGGAAATAAATTAAAGCACGTGTGAATGTGTAATGATTTCTAATGAATGGTTGTGTGATAACTTTACAAGAACTTGGATATCGATTTATAACTACGTTACATGCTCAAAGATGACAAAATCGTTAACCTATAATATCCCACTTAAAAGATGTATGTGTTTTGCTTTAGGCATTAACTGAAACTTATTTACAAGTTTTCTTTAATTTATCCCTTCCTTCCTGTATACACCGAAATAGGAGGGTAGTATGCAGAGTTAATTTTGTTCCGTTTCTTATGAATTAGAGTTACAAATACGATTTTCCATTATTTGGTCGATTCGGATTTCATCGTGTGTTATTTATAAAGAAAAAGTTTTTGACACTTTCGTACATGTTTACCGCCATATTTTATCAGTTACTGTTTTGACTTCATATTCCTGGTATGATGCCGAGTAGAAACCGATCGCTGGCTCCTCTGGTATAGATGTTCATGTGCGACGTAAATGTTTTATCTGGTACTGTTAATCTAAACTAGTCGTAAATTCTTGATATAAATGAAAAAAAAAATGATGGCTGTTATCATATATATGTATCTATCTATTTATGGGTCTCTGCCCTTTATTAAATGGGGTCCGGACCCAAAGGGTGTCAAAGGGAACCACTTACTACGCCTCCGCTGTCCGTCTATCCGTCCATCCCTCCATCTATTTGTCTGTCAGCGAGCTGTATCAAATACAAATTAATAATGAAAATGTCACGTTTTAGGCCGCAAACAAAAGGATTCAAGTAGGAAGTAAATATGATTTAATAAGGAAAATAATAAATTAATTTGTTCCTTTCATTTTCAATGAATTGGTTTAAGGTAAGTAGGGTCGCGGGCAGGGGTGCGGTGTCAGGTAACCTCCACGCGGTGCACCCTGGGCACCGTTCAGTGACTTATCGATCTATCGACAAGTTACTGAACGGTGGCAAATAACCTGACGCGGGGTGAGGGGCTTCTAGCTTGCACAGTATGTCTTCTCTGATTATGTGACAGAGGACACAGTAATAAAGCAGGGATGGGTTTTGGTAAACATTTACCCTATGGCAAAGCGAGCAAAGGCTTTTATCATCTATTTTCGTAATCTCGCATCTGAGTGTTCTGACACGTCTAGCGAGACCGAAAGTCTTGCCTTGACCAGCCGGACTACGAGGAAGAAAACCTCTATAAAAAATTACCTCTAATCCCAAGTGGCGGCGCACCGCGAGGGGATGCATGGCTGAAGGGATGTTCAGTCCTTAGTGCGTACCTCGCCAGGGTACCGGCCGACCCCCGTGGCGAGCAACATGTAGGCTTACCCGGATACAGGGGGCACCATCCGGATGGACCAAATTACATCCCCCTTACTCGTGGGAACAAAAATGACTTCCGAAAATATCAAAATTAATACCACAGGGCTAGTAAGCCCTCAAATGGAGGAGGAAACGTGCGTCTTTGCACGTCCCTCGGGAAAAGAAAGTGAAGCAGATGTTTCAGATTGCTCACTTGCGTCGACGGCATCCACAGCTTCAAGTGCTCTGGCAAGAAAACGGCGACAGCCCGACCTATGTAGGCCAGAAAAGGTAAAGAAACTAGCTGTGGACATCGTGGACACCCTCGACCCTTACGCGATCTCACCAGCTACAAGGGCAAAAAAAGATCTGCCAACGGTAGAGGATATCCAGCGTGAGCTAAAAAGCCGCACCTGTCTTGAGATAAAGTCTCAAATGGAAGATTCCATATCAGCTATGGAGAAAGTCGTGGATAATACCCGCAATCTCAGGGGAGCAAATGCACAAAGCCTCCGCATGGCAACGCGCTCAGTTCTGGCAGCGGCATCTGAGCTGACGCAGAGGATTTCTATCTCTGATGTAGACAAGCTACAACAAGAAAATAGGGAGCTTCGATCGGAACTGGCTGACCTGAAGTCCCAATTGGCCATATTAACTAAGGAGGTAAATAGCATTAATCATCGGGATACCGCGGTGAATAGACGGGGCCAGCAATCAGACCCAAACATGGGCAAGGAAGAAGATACCCTTATAAGACGCATCGCTGCATTAATGGACCAAAAGCTATCTGATTTTAGAGACGAGGTGCCTCCTAAAAAGTCTAATACGTCATCACAAGTGGGACAGGTATTGGAAAGTACACCCGGGGTTTCAAACTCAGAAAAAGGAAAGAAGGCAAAGCAAAAAAAGGGTACGAAATCAACTCAACCGGTGATTATAGAGGCACCTTCAGTACCCCCGGGAGGCCCCGAGCCGATGCAACTACCTACAGCAACATGGGCGAAAGTCGTAGGGCGGAAGGCGAAAATAACATCCTCGACTACGAGAAGAGTTCCAGCTACGGACACCTCTTCAAGCCGAGAAAAAAATGCGGTAATACTACCTCGCGCACCTAAGTCAGCAGTGGTTACTATAACACTGACGGAAAACTCATCAGTCGATCTAGCCACAGCCATGGCAACCGCCAAGCAACGGATAAATTTGAGGGATTGCGGAATATCCCAAGTCCGTCAAAAGAAAGCTATCACGGGTGGCCTTGTACTGGAAGTTCCGGGTCCGGATAGCACCAAAAAAGCTGATGAACTTGCAGCGAGGCTTCGCTCGATCTTAACTGATAGGGGGGTAAAGATCGCGAGGCCAGTTAAGACCGGAGAGATAAGAGTCATGGACCTGGATGAATCCATTAGCAGGCAGGACGTAGCAACAGCAATCGCGGAGACTGGAGGGTGTCTCCCGGACGAAGTGAAGGTGGGATACATTCGTTTCAGCACCTCAAGGTTAGGTACAGCGTGGGTCAGATGCCCACTCACAGCAGTGCACAAGCTTGCTGAAGAGAAGCATGTGATTGTGGGGTGGGTCAGTGCAAGGGTACGAGTTCTGGCAGCCAGACAACTACAATGTTTCAAATGCCTAGAAATAGGTCATGTCCGCAAGAATTGCCACAACACGGTGGACAGAAGCTCGTGCTGCTATAGCTGCGGTGAACAGGGGCATAAGGCACGTGAATGTACAGCCCAAAAGCCTAACTGCCCTATATGTACGGATCTCGGTCGACCAGCAGACCATAGAATTGGGAGCCAAAAATGTAACCCTCCCAAAAGAAAGTTAAATAAAGAAAGAAACCAGGTTTCCTCAAAATCACGTGAAGAGAGCAATTCAGCCCAGGCAGTCAACAAGCCGGCAGAGGAGGTCACACCGACGCAAAATTCGACAAGCTGAGGGTCCTTCAAGGCAACCTAAACCACTGCCGGGCAGCGCAGGACCTGTTCCAGCAATGCCTAGTGGAGTGGTCGGTTGCACTAGCTGTGGTGGCTGAGCCCTACAAGGTCCCTATCAATCCATGCTGGTTTAGTAGCGCTGGGGGCACAGTTGCAATATTTTGTGGAGGAAGACCCTCATGCTCCTTTTTGGAAAGTGGGGTAGGGTATGTCGCTGTGCAGTGGGGTTCACTGGCGATAGTAGGGTGCTACATCTCCCCCAACTCCGGTCTAGTAGCCTACGAGTCATACTTGGACGAACTAACTACCTGCGTGCGCAGATACTTACACCGTCCAATGATTGTTTTAGGTGATTTTAATGCGCACTCAAGGGTCTGGGGAGACAAACGGGATGATCGGAGAGGGGATATCATTCAAGAGTGGGCAGCAGAGCTGGATCTCCGGCTGCTTAACCAGGGCTCTACGAGCACCTGTGTACGTTGGCAGGGAGAGTCGATCGTAGATCTAACTTGGGCGAACCCTTCTGCTTCAATTATGGTGTCAGGATGGAGAGTTGCAGAAGAGGCAGTCACACTCTCAGACCATCGACACATTATTTTCACTGTGTCACAACGAACCGCAGGCACATCCAAAAGACAATTTTTTGCTTCTTCACATCGCTGGTCACTTAGGCGGCTTGACCGCGACAATCTGGTCGCGGCGGCCCATATAGCGGCATGGCCAGAGAGTTCACAAGAGGATATACTTACTAATCCAGAAGAGGAAGCGATCTGGTTTAGGAGCACCATGTCAGCTATATGTGATGTCGCAATGCCGCGGGTTGCGCGGCAAAAAAGCAGAGTGGTGTATTGGTGGTCCGAAAGTATTGCGCGACTGCGCAGTACCTGTCTCAGGTGCAGACGCCAGTTTACGAGGGCTAGAAGACGACGGCGAGCTACAACAGATGCAATAGCAAGTGCGTACGATGCCTATCGGGAAGCCACGAAAAAGCTTCAAGCAGCTATAGCAAATGCAAAAGCACAGAGTTGGAAGGAGCTTATCGAGGGACTCAATAGAGACCCATGGGGGCGCCCGTATAAAATCGTATTGGGCAAACTCAGACCTTGGGTCCCACCTGTGACTGAAACACTGGATCCTAACTTGGTTAAGGAAATAATTGATGCACTCTTTCCTAGGGTAGGGCACAACTCCTTTACCTCTGTAGCAGCGACGCATCATCCCACTTGGTGTGACGATTTAGCAGTTTCACAGAAGGAGATGAGTCTCGCGGTTAAACGGCTTGCCACCCGAAATACCGCACCTGGGCCAGACGGCATACCTGGTCGCGCGTGGGTGCTGGCCATGGAGGCCTTAGGGCCCAAACTCAGGCGTCTGTACGATAGCTGCCTCCGTATGGGCGTTTTCCCATCAGCCTGGAAAGAAGCGAGGCTAATTCTTTTAAAAAAGGAAGGAAGACCGGCGGATTCTCCATCTGCTTACCGGCCTATATGCCTGCTGGACGAGGTAGGCAAGCTGTTTGAGCGGATTATCGCCGCCCGTCTTAGTCACCACCTGTCGTATGTTGGCCCCGACCTGTCCGAAAGTCAGTTTGGATTCCGGCAGGGCCGATCAACAGTAGACGCCATAATGCGCGTTCGCACTTTATCAGAACGCGCTGTAAATAGTGGCGGCGTGGCATTGGCGGTGAGCATAGACATTGTTAACGCTTTCAATTCATTACCTTGGACTGCTATTAGGGAAGCACTAACTCACCACAACGTACCACAATACCTTCGGGACATAGTGGGAGCGTACTTGCAAAACAGGTCAATCCAATATATCGGGCGGGATGGCCTGAAGCATGTGAGGGAGGTAAGCTGCGGTGTCCCACAGGGCTCGGTATTGGGGCCGCTTCTGTGGAATATGGCATACGACGCAGTTCTTCGTGTCCGGCTTCCCCCTGGCGTTCATGCAGTGTGTTACGCAGACGATACCTTGATTCTTGCCGAAGGGAATACGTTTGAGGAGGTGACGAGGCAAGCTGAATCCGGTGTAGCATGCGCGATAGCCATAATCAACGAGCTGGGACTCAGGGTAGCGCCTCACAAAACCGAAGCATTATGGTTCCATAAGCTGCCTCGAAGACTGGAACCACCCAACTCATTGGTTCGCGTGGGTGAGATTGAAGTTCAAGTGGGCCGATATCTAAAATACCTGGGTCTCACCTTGGATGGTCGCTGGGGTTTTGAAGAACACTTCAACCAGTTGGTCCCTCGTATCCAAAAAGTAGCTGGTGCAATGCACGGTCTGCTTCCAAATCTTGGGGGACCACAGGAAGAAATCCGCCGTCTCTTCGCGGGAGTAGTGCGATCGATAGCTCTTTATGGAGCCCCTATATGGTCACAAAGGCTATCTCGCGTACAGCGATTACGAACTAAGCTAAACAGCGTTCAACGCAAGATAGCCATACGGGTGGTGCGAGGGTATAGAACTATATCCTTCGAGGCGGCTACTGTTTTGGCTCGCTTGCCACCGTTTGATATATTAGCGGAAATGGACGCGAAAGTGTACGCCCAAACTCGCGGGGTAGGCCAGAGCCATGGAGGTGAGCCAGAGCTCGCAGCTTCCAGGAGGCAAGCATACCAAGAAGCTGTATTAAATTGGCATTCGCGTCTCCAAGACGAAAAAAACGCACGCCAGCGAGCTGTTGGTGCGATTCTGCCCTGCTTTAATGCCTGGCTGGAGAGAAACAGCGGTAAGGTCACCTTTAGACTTACGCAGATACTCACTGGTCATGGCTGTTTTAGTGAGTATCTGTGTCGGATCGGTCGGGAGGCGACACCGCGGTGTTACCACTGTGGTGGAGATAGGGACACCGCTCAGCACACGCTGGAGGAGTGCCCTGCTTGGGAACGTGAACGAAAAACCCTGGTCGGTCACGTGGGCAGTGATCTCTCTCCGCCTGCTGTAATAGCTGCTATGCTAGCGGAGGATGAGGCATGGAGAGCTGTGGTCTTCTTCTGTGACACTGTTATGTTAAAGAAGGAGGCCGCGGAGCGGGATCGAGAGCGGACCGATCCTGCGCGAAGACATAGACGTCGGGGTAATGAAGATCACCATCCCAGTCTGACCATCCATTAGTTCGGTATTCTGGGACCTTGGGGTCGTGAGCGGCCAGAGTGGGGAATTCTGGTAACTCTTATGCGACCTCGTGTCGAAAGACAAAAGCTACTCAGTAAGCCGCGTTAGTTTTGCGGACCTACATCCGCGAGGAGGCAAATAGGAGCACAAGGGAGGCACCGGTGCGTTCCTAGGAGATCCCGGAGCCTCCCACTGTTTTATGCTGATGGTGGCCACCGAGGGGGTTTTAGTGGGTAAAAATCCCACATAACCCGAGCTTTTCCCCAAAGCAATAGTCGGGTATCTCACTAGGAGATTTCCCCCCCGTAAACAAAAAAAAAAAAAAAAAAGGGTCGCGGGCAAATGGTGGTTAATCTATTATGAGCTTCCGGTTAGATAGAGCATTGCCTTAGTTGGTGTTACTCCCATGTGGTAATTATGTGACGATTGGCCTGATTTAGTGACAAATCACTCGGTGGTCTTACCAGTAACCTCTGCAGTGTCTCCGTAGTAGGTTAATCAATTTTGGGGATTTTACTATTTTTTAGATTTTATTTTAGATTAGTTCTTGTGGAACACTGCTCTATTAGACTTGTAAATTTACCGAGATCTAACAATTCGCTTCTTAATGTTTTTTTTTCAACTTCTGTGGTAACTTAGGTAACAGATAAATGCTTCGAGTGGCTTCGGTGCTGACACTGCATCAGCTGTCAGCCCTCGCTCAGGCCGTACGCGTACAAAACATATTTCGTTTCACCTGATTGTTTTACAATATGATTTAGTATTATTATTTTAAACTTTTTTAAATAAAATTTAAAATTGTAATAAAAATTAAATTAGTATTAATTGAGGATTATAAAGTTTTTACTAACTTTTTTCGTGAAGATAAATTTGATAAGTGTTACAATTAAACATCAAGTAAATAATTTAAGTGAAGCAAGAAAACATGATATTAATTATAATACTATAATTCATATCATGTCTAAATAATAGGTACATCAATACTATGTACCGTGTTCTTAAGAAACCGTGGTACATGTTTTTTGTATGCGAGTCGAATGGGATTTTTTAGTTTACATATATAAGGTTGGTTTGCGAAGATGAAACCATTGTCATGCTAAGATCCAAAAGAGTTATACATATAGAGAGATACTTCGCCCCATCCCCACATCAAGAATGATTAAATTAAGTGTATACATAGTCGGTGCTCTCTTGGTTTGTTCCAGACTCATTTCCCTAAGGCATGCGATTCGGCTGTAATTGTTGAACAACAAAGCCGCCTCGAAGCAATTACTGCTTCAATTCGGCTGGAGTCGATCAGCAAAGCCGCCTGGCACTCCATTCGGCATAACTTTGCTGAATTGGCATGTTGGGGCCGACTCGGCACAATTCGTTTGCGTTTTTGCGTCCCACATTTTCATTTTAGCAATACTCAAGCAATTTAGATCGACCGGCAAACCCGACCAGCAGGTGATTTTTACCATCCAGCTTTCTATACATACATTCCATGCATACCATCCAGTTGTAAAAAATCCAACGGGAACTCTCCTATGTCACTCTTCAGGTTCTCAACTATAATTTCAATAATCACGTCGATCCATTGCTCTGTTGCGACGTGATTGAAGGACAAACCAACATACAAACTCACATTCGCATTTATAATCATCATCATCATCATGATTAACATATTACCGGCTCACTACAGAGCACGGGTCTCCTCTCAATATGAGAAGGGTTTGGCCATAGTCCATCACGCTGGCTATGTGCGGATCGGCAGACTTCACACGCCTTTGAGAACATTATGGAGAACTCTTAGGCGTGCAGGTTTTCTCACGATGTTTTCCTTCACCGTTGAAGCAAATGATATTTTAATTGTTTAAAAACGCACATAAATCCGAAATGTTAGAGGTGCGTGCCCGGATTCAAACCGCCGACCTCTGATTAGGAGGCTGACGCCCTAACAACTAGGCTATCACCGCTACGTACACACAGTATTATATAAACAACTTATTATTGCGCCAAAATTACATATCTGGACCAGGCTACACAAAAGGCTCGCATCGTATACTCTTATACCAAATATTTTTGACCGTTTCTCGTTCGTGAAATAAAAATTTCCATCTTTTGCGACATTCCATTTTAAATATGCCGAGATTACGCAATAGTTGGGTTTAATTAAAATCCACTCCTTTATCCAGTGCTCTTTTAGCCAAAATAGCAGTCTTTCAGTTCCCGATATTCCAATATCTGAAGCACTGTAATCTTAAATTAATTCTTAAATAGACTTTTAAAACTGAACATAGGTCTTTTGTAGTTAGTTCCAAATTCCTCGATATTCGCCCGTTGGCTCCCTGCGACTCTTTTCATATCGTCTGTTCACCTAGTTATTGTCGGCCAACTCTGCATTTACCACTTAGGCGCCGGGTCTTGTGACCCTAACTTCCATTCGAACTAATAAATAAATATAATTCACCATAGTTGTACCA
Organism: Lasiommata megera; assembly: GCA_928268935.1. Classification (NCBI taxonomy): domain Eukaryota; kingdom Metazoa; phylum Arthropoda; class Insecta; order Lepidoptera; family Nymphalidae; genus Lasiommata; species Lasiommata megera. The sequence continues at coordinate 9,658,592 of OV743311.1, read as the reverse complement.
ACAACCTAAACAGTTTCTTATAGACTTTTTTTCATTTAAGTACAAGGTTCTGTGTAGGTGTATTCTAGTGGTTTTTGTTGTATTCGTCGTTAAGCAAAAGTATATGCCGCGTCACTGAGCGGCAGAATTGTGGACTGGCACTGAGCCAAACCAACTCCTCGATCGTCCAATCTGCGCAACCCTACAACTTTGTTTTACAACAATTATCATGTGAAACACGACGAAACAATTTGTGGGCTCAGTTATAATTTTGTAGGAAATTAAATGATAATAATTCACCATCATGATCAACATATTACCGGCTCACTATAGAGCACGGGTCTCCTCTCAATATGAGAAGGGTTTGGCCATAGTCCATCACGCTGGCCATGTGCGGTTTGGCAGACTTCACACGCCTTTGAAAACATTATGGAGAACTCTCAGACGTGCAGGTTTCCTCAAGATGTTTTCCTTCACCGTTGAAGCAAGTGATATTTAATTTTTTTTAAATCAACATATTACTGGCTCACTACGGAGCACGGGTCTCCTTTTAATATGAGAAGGGTTTGGCCATAGTCCACCACGCTGGCCATGTGCGGTTTGGCAGACTTCACACGCCTTTGAGAACATTATGGAGAACTCTCAGGCGTGTAGGTTTCCTCACGATGTTTTCCTTCAACGTTGAAGAAAGTGATATTTTAATTGTTTAAAAATATTTATATACGAGTACATGCATGTTAATTATTTTTTGATACACCATATCTCAGTCTTAACAATGTTTCTAAGATACTTTGACATCGATAAGACAGTTAGTGATAAAGAGATTTACGCCACATAACCGTCTGAATGCCAAAGCCTTCACGTCTCTCGTCTCGTCAAAGAGCGCTTTATCGATTTATTAGAAAATTGAACTTCGACAACGTTATTCCTAAAAGGTGCAGCAAGGAAATATTTCTCATAATTCCATTCTCAAAGGGAGCGAAGCGGAATCGAGAACTGGACTGAACTGGTTCTGTTTTTAGTTTATTTTTCTATGATTCTATATACGATATTAGTAATTTAAAAACCCGGCTAAATTTGTTGTGGGCTTCTTCTTAGACCAAGTTTTGAACCCTCATAGCTTTAGTTTTAAGTTTACGAATGTAGTTCATCACCATTAAATCACTACTATATTAATTACTGACGCGTCAAAAGTGCCTTTTAAAGGACTATTTGAATAAAGATTATTTGAATTTGAATTTAATGTTAAATTGTGAAAGTTTCTCTGATTGTTATTTATTTATTTAATGTTTGACTCAACAATTGCTCCGATCTTGAGAAAATTTGTTACATATAAAGTGGTGGGATCTATATAATAGTATATGTTATTAAAGCCCGGCCCAAAACCAAACCGATTTCAGAGAATTTTAAAATAAAAATAGATTGCACGCTGGAGCGAATATATAGAACACTAAACTGGGTAAAAAAATAGTAAAACGGGAAATTTTATTTAATGTTCTGGTCTGGTCTTCTGCCAATTTGTTACATATAAAGAGGTGGGATCTATATAATAGTATATGTTATTAAAGCCCGGCCCAAAACCAAAACCGATGTCAGAGAATTTCAACATAAAAATACCTTACACGTTATTTTTATGTTAGTTTGCTTAAGTTTATAGGCTAGCATGGTATGGTCATATAATGCGGAAGGAAGAAAGTGATGTCACCAAAATAATGTTATATATGAACGTGGAAGGACAAAAGGGTAGAGGAAGATCAAAGAAGAGGTAGATGGATTGTGTAAAAGAGGATATGCGGGTAAAAGGTGTGGATGATAGAAGTGAGTGGATGAAGAAGACGTGTTGTGCCAACCCCACACAATGTGGGATAAGCGTAAGAAAAGAAGAAGAGACACACTAGAGCGGATATAGGCCCTTTATACCAGGCAAATAAACAGTTAAACTGGTATTTTAAAACCAAATCAAACGCGTGTTTAGACGCAGGTCACAGCTAGTATATAATAAGTAACATACATGTATAGAGACTGGGTTAAGAATACCTAGGTCAGTACCTAGGTACTCTTAAGCCAGTCAAGTTAAGGTAAGGTATTACGGGAATTTTTGTCCACTCGTAACTAAGTATTTGCAGAGAATTCACTTTACTTATTCGTGGAGAAAGGAAATTGCTTTTCCCTAAGAATGTACATATAAGGTTGAAGTTCACTGAAGAGGCATGCTTGCATCTATGTGAGCTACTTGCAGCCCGGACTTTACAATTGAGTTTTCTCGAAAGCGGAATGTTACGTGGTTTTCGTTCAGGTGCTTGTTTGGTCCAGTGGTTAACCAGTACGACTACAGGCCTTGGGATAAAAGGTTCGAGTCCGAGGTCGAGACAAAGATTGGATTTACTGTTAAAAATTATGCATTGCCGGGTACGCTAACTTTTCGGAGTTATGTGCGTTTTAAAAAATTAAAATATCACTTGCTTCAACGGTGAAGGAAAACATCGTGAGGGTACCTGCACGCCTGAGAGTTCTCCATAATGTTCTCAAAGGCGTGTGAAGTCTGCCAATCCGCACATGGCCAGCGTGTCGGACTATGGCCAAACCCTTCTCATATTGAGAGGAGACCCGTGCTCTGTAGTGAGCCCGTAATGGGTTGATAATGATGATATAATATATTCTGACCACTTTATACTATGCGATCTGTGGGTATATTATACTCTGCGTCGAAGCCTTTATCTACGTCGCTACACCCCGTTACGTAGTGCTGAATTTCCATTCCGGCGCTTTTGCATTTTATAATTACTCTATTTTCCTCTTTAATATCCGTATATTCTATGCTCGGAAAATTTATAAAGCGTCTCTCGCTCGATTACTGAAAACCCATCCATACAAGACTACGTAGAGGAAACGTACACACCCTCTTAATTAAAAAATGTATGCCATAATTGAATTAGTTGTGTGAAAAAGTAATTTTTGGGGCCGTGTCACTAATAATTTAATTTATTTTACACGTAGATGCATGCATGTTACAAAAACATAATACGCGAAACTTGTTACCTGCGAAAAATATTTCAATAAAATGAATCCATACTCGATAACATTACACATTCGAATGTATTGTCCGTTACTTATTCACAACGTAACCACTATATAGGTATCTGGGGAAAACATAACCCTATTTAGTGATGGAGACCCGGCGGTTCCCATGGGTTTAGAAAAACCCCGAAATTAATGCGGAATAACTCGCAAGAAGTAACTATAAGTTAAATTTTTATATTCTATGTTTAGTTCATAATATATTCTTTAGAGGCAACGAACTCAAATAAACTATTTTGAGTGCATTGGTTAGACGACAGAACACAGATTATTTACCTTGTTATAATGGCTAAACTAAAAGCTTTGAAATGGTTTGGCTCAAAGTGCATCTTTGCAATCAAAATACCTAATTTGACGACCTCCGTGGCGCAGCGCGCGCTTTCGCCTTATAAAGTTGGAGATCCTGGGTTCGATTCCTGCCCCGAGTCTGGTTTGGTGAGAGGTTTCGGCCGTGGCTAGTTACCACCCTACAGACAAAGACGTGTCACCAAGCGATTTAGCGTTCCGGCACGATGTCGTGTAGAAACCAATTAGGAATATGGGTTTACCATACCCCTAACAGGTTAGCCCGCTACCATCTTAGACTGCATCATCACTTACCATCAGGTGAAATTGTCAAGGGCTAACTTGTAGTGGATAAAAAGTAAATACATTAAAGAAAATAACATCACACTGGCTTTTGAGTTACTCGTAACTGCGTATACAAATAAAATTACTTGTACTGAAACAGAAGGAGTTTTCACGCCACCTCGCATAAATATTCGTAGTTTCTACAAAGAAACAAACATCAATAACTCTTGAGATAAAGGTGACTACAGCTATGTGTCTTTTGCCACGAGTTATAAGGGTTTCTTGTGTTCTTTATTTGTACAAGTTTTTGTTGAGAACACTTTGTACATAACTGTCAACGTGAAAGTGTTAAGGAAATATTTTTAGTTATAATAAATCAGAGCGTGAGTAATTAATCGATATAATTATCAACCCAAAACCTGCCCACTACAGGTCACTGGTTTCCTCTCAGCATGGTAAAGGTGCTGGCTAAGTGCGGATAGGTAGAACTCACACGCCTTTGGGAACATTATTAAGAGCTCGCAATACATAGTTTTCCTCAGGATGTTATCCCAAAATATAGCAAGTAATATTTCATTTAAAATTGCTCAAATTAGAACGCACATTGATCTGTGTTGCAAAGTGTGCTCCGGGGATCGATCTAAGCCTTCCCGAGAGAATTTGGAGTCTTAACCACTAGGCTATCATAGCTTTAGGAGCGTATTAATTTATTATGAAAACACAGTTTTCAAATGCAGGCCACTTTTATCCCCACGGTTTCGATAATGTAAAAGAATGTCAAGCTCTGGTCGCTGTATCATTTCTTACACACTTACACGCGGTACCGTGGTCGATGTGGTGGACCCTAGTATGGGATGCAACCTGATACGTTGGCAGCGTATTACTTAACGAGTATGTCCCAAAAGGAAGATGCAGCTGCCAATTATGCTGGAGTATTAAAGCACTGTAAATATTTCATTATTATGAACTAGTTTCTGTCTGCGACTACGTCTGCGTGGATTTCAGAATTGGGTCTAAAGCTTCGCTCGTTAACAATTTTTAATATTCCCACGGGAAATATTTGAGAGGTCGGTACATAAAATACATGTAATTTTCCATAGCATAGGTGACATGCCTACCAAATTTCAAAGCGGTCTGCCCGCGGCTTAGCTTGTAATTAATTTTCCGTCGAGAACTACTTAATGAATCGGAATCAAAGGTCCGTCATCCAAATCCGTTCAGTCGTTTTTGTGTTATTGAGTAATAAACATCCACACTTTCACATTTATAATAAAGGTATATGGGAATATAGGAGAACAAGCGTTTTTACAGCGCTTGCGTCTTACACTAGCACACGGTCACTGGACGCAAAGTATTTATTTAACCAAGTAATGGAAGTTGGTTTTCTAGTTAAAGCTCTAACAAATATTAAAAAATCAGATTTTTAATAGAACTTCGATTAGTATTTTTGTATTCTAAACCAAGCTAATAAAACTAATTTTTAGTTTTTTTTAGTTGCCATTTTAAACGCAAAATTAACTTGCCTAACCTAACTGTGTCATGTCATGACTAAAAATATGCAAATGCTGCAAAATCAGTTCAAATTATATAAAGATGCAAGCAGCGTAGGAGCATTTTAAACTTACTCTTTTAAGTTTGAGCATGAGAAAACTCCTGCAAATTTATGAAGCTTCAATAGTTATTTTCCGAGTGAAGGAAAGATATAGAGCGGTAATCTACTACCCTACCCTTACAATCTCATAAATCAAAATTATTACGTCTTCGCATGAAGGCTTACCTACTCTTAGAGCAAGTTAATAATTTTATAAGGAAATTGGATTTTCGTTTACGAGTAACCGATATCATATTACCTTTTGAAGAGATGTACATTTGTTTTCTAGAACGCAAAAGTAAAACCTTATTACATCTTCGGGTTAAGAAAATGTTTTATTTTTAATCCAGAACAAAATATTTATTGCCTCGTTCTTAGTAATATAATGTTTAATGCACCTTATACTTAGTTTGTTTAATCCGCATAAAATTGGCTAATCTGCACGGTTTAATTTGTAATATCTTAATCTTTGTAACCGACATCATATAGAACTTCCAGAATGTCCTATCAACTCACTTTTTGCACCGACACCGGAGAATCCTTAGGAGATGTTGACTTCACATTAAATTCAAAGTCTCAGCAAGATTACAGCAAACTAAGCTTAGTTATGATTGTACGTATACCTTACACTTTTGCAAATATTACTATTAAATATAATATTCCATTATTAAATTTATTAAAGTGTGTTCAACTTAAAGACGTTACGTAAAGAGTTTGCTACTTGTAACTATGGACCTGATCAAATCAGTAATGAAGAGATCCTTAGAACTACAAGAGTTATAGATATAGCTAAACGAGTCGCTAAGTGGCAATGAGCGGTTTATATAGCTGGCAGAGCTAATGGATCTCAAGATGCTGGAAGTTAAAACCTGTTTTCGTAATCCAGCGTTGGTAGTCTCCATCAAGGTGGACGTATAAAATTAGGTTTATCGAAGGCGCAGGCCGCCGCTGCTGACAGTGCCGAGGGGACGCACCAAGCTGCTCAAGCAACCGCCCCTGACGCACGCACTTATCACTCTGAACGATGTCGCAGAGAGGCTGGACCTATTCAGTTGCAATCTGAGTGAAATCACAAGAGTGACATCATGGATGATATGTTACCGGAATATTTAAATTTAGGCAATTATACTTTTATATTAGGCTACTCTAGAAAATTAGGTTTTTATCCTGTAAAGCTAGCTAGAATAAGAGGAGGTAAAGAAATAAATAAATAAATAAAGTTGTCAAAGCTAGATACAAATGGCACGAGACCTACATAAGAATAGTCCAGTTGTGAAAGTTCATCGTTTTATGTTATGATAATGATAAACATGAAGTATGAAACGTTACCAATCAATTATAGTTAGGTACTGCAAGGAAACAGTACGATGCGATTTTGTAAATTTCCAAGCCTTATGAAGAGCAAAACAAAGTGTTCATTAGCTAGATTTTCTCTTCATTTTTCTACCTTGTGTTCAATTAGTTTTCCGATAAATTGTAACGTTAAATTTGAGATAATCTCTTTTTAGAAAATATTTAGTCTACGGTTGAATAGTAAGTTAAAAAGGGTATTTTCATTTAAATTTTGGCTAAACAACCAGAGCATAAAGTATTCTAAGCGACGTTTGCTAACGTAAATAGTAAGGTCCATAGATGTCCTATCGAAAGACACCAAATTAAAAATTATTAATTTCGAATAGAAGACAAGTAATTTTTAAACGCCAAGTCTGTCAGTCATGTTTGAAAGCAGCTCATTTGCAACTTAAAAATTCAATATAAAAAGAAATGTACCAATATAAAAGCGGAATAAAAATAAAAGTTTGTTTTTTTTTTTATATGTATTATAATGTATTTTTTTACTTATTTAAAGGTATAAAGGTTTACAAATAGGTAGTTAAGTCGAAACGAAAAGATCTCTGTATATTTCTCAAACTTGTACAGATATCACCAAATGGACTTAGGATTTACATAACAAAAAATATATTATTATAGATTTATTGCGAAGTTTATTTCGTCGACAGCAACGATGTTTCATCGATATCTCGTTATCCGTATTCTTTCGGACATCGCCTATTCAAAGATTTGTAAATAGGGCTGGCATATAATCGGCATTGACCTGCTGTCAACGGAGAAGTGGGTTAGGGGCGCGTCGCTGAGCGTCACGGTATCCCTTCGTCCACAGAAACCAAGCATCGATTTTGTTGATCAAAAATATATAATATATAATAGAGCAAATAAATAAGAATTACATTAAAGTTATTAACTAAGAAAACATTTTGCTGACAGCTCGATATATTACTGCCTAACTTCTAGAGTAGATACATATAGATGTTAACTTGCAATATGGTCTTATGTTTTATACTGAGGCACTGTTAATTTATTTTAAGCCCAGATTAGGAATGATTTCAAACCTCCGTGCTTTCAATGATAATATCGGTACAGAATTGTTTAACTTGCTTTTTTTATACACTACAAGTTGCCCTTGACGGCTGGCTCACCTGATGGTAAGTGATGATGCTGCCTAGCCCGCTACCGGCTAACCTGTTAGGTTATGGTAAACTAATTGGTTTTTACACGGCATCGTGCCGGAACGCTAAATTGCTTGGCGACACGTCTTTGTCGGCGGTTGATTAGTTGTTTGTTGATGCTGTATTCTTGGTATGAGGTTGCTAAGGACGTTGAGACGAAATGTGCCAAATTACAAATTGTCATAGGTTTCCCAACATACATAAAATAACAGCTACATAAAATAATATAAAGAGATAATAAAGAGCTGCGGAAGTAATGATTTCTATGAAATTCCGTGATATATTCGATTCTACTTTATGAATCAGTAAATAAAACGAAAAATGAACTCGCTGACTCTATCTTAAATCTGATATGCTGCCAACTTTAAACAAAAAACTGAAAGACTTTGGCCATAAACCCGGGAATTGTCTGCCGGAGCTAATTACTTCGCCTGGTATGCCAAGAATTTAACAAACAATGTGCATTCTAAGAAAAACTTGAATGTAAAATGCTTTTTTATCTATAGTGAAAATGAGTATTATAAACTAATTAAGATACGAATGATAGCCTAGTGGTTAGGACGTCCGCCTCTTAATCAGAGGTCGGGGGTTCGAAGCCGGGCACGCATCTCTAACTTTTCGGATTTATGAGCTTTTTTATGAAATATCACTTGCTGAAGCAAGTGATATTTCATAAAAAAGGTGAAGGAAAACATCGTGAGGAAACCTGCATGCCTGAGATTGCATAAAGTTCTCAAAGGCGTGTGAAGTCTGCCAATCCGCACATGGCCAGCGTGGTGGACTATGGCCAAGCCCTTCTCATATTGAGAGGAGACCCGTGCTCTGTAGTGCGCCGGCAATGGGTTGATCATGATGATGATGAAGATACGAGTATTTTGCATGGTTATCAATGGCTCAGTTACCACATATTTTTATGCATACTGAAAATAAAAACTGAATTTGTTTTTTTTTTATGTAAAGTTTACCACAGACAATTCGCTTGACAGACGACCCTAAGAAGGTGGCTGGAAGCGGCTGGATGAGGAAGGCGGAGGACCGTGAGATGGCGCTCGGAAAGGCCTATGTTTAGCAGTGGTGGCTTGTAAGCTGTTGATGATGATGACGTACCTATGAACTACAAAAAAGCATCTAAAAGACTAGGAACCGTGAATATTTTGAAAAACGCTTGTTTTATAAATGATCAGAAAGACTTTCGCTAAGTTAATAGTGCAATGTGCACCATGCCGCGATCTTAATAAATAAATGATCATATTTATACATTAATTCATTTATATCATTCGTTACTTTTATTGCACGCTGAATATACGTTAGAATTAAAAAAAAAAACAAACGCAGTCACTGAATAACAAACTAATTACTAATCCTCCTTTTTTTGAAACCGGTCGAAAAAAAACGAACCCTGACAGACCGATTGATCTATCAAAGCACCGCTCAAACCTTTGGACAAATCAAGCTGAAAACAAATGAAATTGGATATACTCGTATTTCTTTTTTAACATGAGTGGCAGCTAATAAAGCTTTTATGACATTTCATCCCCTAAAAGGGGAAAAAGGTATCTGTAACCCGTATGAAAGTCCTTCAGTTTTGAAGTTGGAACACGGGAAAGAAGGAAGTGACCGTAGCCGCTGGCTAAAGTTAGTGTTATATACCCGAGAGTGTGTTTGCTTGCTAATTTTAACGTCTTTCAAGCAGCGATGAGTTCAAATAATTTTTGTGTATGTTTTAAACTTGATTGAAATTAATGTGACAGAAAATAACAACCAAAAGCAACATGATTTATGTCCTAGCATGATTTATGTCATGGCAAGTGTCCTATCGCCAAAGTGGACGATTGTAACTGTACTGTTCTCGTATTCCTCACAACTAAGCCGCAAAATCCCCCGGATGAAACTTCCCATACAGTGCTATTTTTAGAATGGAAAATCAATGGACAAGTCTAGTTAGTAGTTCACTTACTAAGTTTATTTCCATGCAGTTTCCAATAAAAAACTTATATCGTCGAATCGATATATCGTTCAGGGTGAAGGTTGGAATCTAATGACTACTTAGGTGGATAATATAATATTCTTAAGCTGTTATGTCTGACGTGACACTAGTTTTAGTATTCATAAACGTTTTCTTGACACTGAAATGGATTTTGTGTGTGATTTTTGACGACCTCCGTGGCGCAGTGCGTGCGCTGTCGCATAATAAACTTGGAGTTCGTGGGTTTGATTCCCGGTTCGAGTCTGGTCTGGTGGGAGGCCGTGGCTAGTTACCCTACTGACAAAGACGTGTGACCAAGCAATAAAGTGTTCCGGTACGATGTCCCGTAGAAACCAATTAGGAGTGTGGGTTTACCATACACCTAACAGGACAGCCCGTTTGTAATCTAATACTTCGATGAAAACCCTTTATTTTTTTTTTTCAATGTTTGTTTTTGACTAAGAATATCTAATATACTCGCAGAATTTAAATTTACCACGGCCTTGTACTGCAATCTGTTATACTTAGTAAACATTTTTTGGACTTTTATGGAATTTCATTAAAAAGGAATTCTCGAGATTATAAGGACTCCAGGACCAGATGCCCGGGGTGGATTGCACCTTCCGACCCCCCTTACTCCTCCAACGGTTTCGTTTTATATTCTCTATCTCGTAGAGATCTTCCGTTATGTGTAATCAAATAGGAATTATTTACGTCTTGTAACAATTTCTTATTTTTATGAAATCGCTACACAGGAGAGTCTTGTAATAGATTTTAAAGGTGAACTTGAATAACAGAATCACCATTAATAGTCTTTTACCGTCCCACGGTTGGACACTTACCTCCTCAATCATAGGAGAGAGGCATTTAGGACATAGAGCAACTTGTACCGACGACTAAACATATGAATGCTCTTCTTAATTGGGTGATACTGCCAATTTACTAGCTCCTCGCTGGTAGGTACTAGGATTTTTATCTGCAAAGTCTAACCTTAAGCTATATCGTCAGTACGAGAGTGAGTTTTGTTTATTACGCTTTCATACCTAAACCATTAAACCATTTTTAAAAATTCTTTCACTAATGGCTACGTTATCAGAGAGTAAACATATTTTGTCCCCGTAGTCTCCCGAGAAAGGAAACTACGTTAGTGAAGTCACCAAAGTTCCAAATAATTCTATTCTTAGACCTATCCCGAAATCCAACCCAAGCAAATCGTGATCCGTAATTACAAATGCTAAGCACTACACCAGCGAGGCATTTGTAGGGAATAACAAAAAAAACTATTTTTAAGATGGTCTATCGTCTTCAGCTGCTTTTTTTGGTACTAACATGTTTTTTTATGTTTACTGGAGTGAATATAAATAATAAATTTTATCAAAATTTTTAATATTTTTTTATCTCCGAACACAAAGGACGAATCCCAGCTGTGTCTTTTCGAATTCGGTTCGAGATTTCTGTTAAATAATGTATAATATGATGTTTCTCATGTATGATTCAAATATGATCGAGGGAAGTCACTCCGACGTTTTATGAACATTATACTTTTAAATGCCATCATATATGGAATAAGTACCTGCCTACCTACATCCGTTTTACTTATATACTTTTATAGGTTAGCGTTATGGATCTACCCTCAAAGTTGACATGTGGTCAAAAGAGCTTAGAGATATATAGAGATAATTTGGATATTTGTAATAATTTGATGGCAACCAAGTGAAGGTTGGTTCGTTCACTGATTACCCCCAGTTCATTTAAATATTTAAATAAAATAATATATGACTAGTCAAGGACGTCCGAGTTGTTTTTTGTAAGGGTGACGTCAGCATTGCTGACGTCACGATTTTGTTTACTTTCGCTGATAGTAATTAAAACCACAACTTGCGGGTTTACACTTTTGTTGCGACAATAACTAATAGGTCCGAACAAACCGACGTCTCGAGCGAGAATGCCTCGAAAGGCATCGACCGCCCGTATTTATAGCAAAGCATGCTTATACAAAATTGATTGTCACTGTCTAAATTGTGTTAGCAAAATCATCAATAGTCAAAATGTGGGTAACTATTGAATTCTTGAGGTTCCTGGCGCCGCTGAATAAAGTTAATAACTTATTCGCGCGGACATATATAAACTCCATTACAAATAAGCCCTTGACTGCAATATCACCTGGTGGTGCAGTCTAAGATGGTAGCGGGATAACCTAAGTTAAACTTAGGTTGCCAGTTTAATAAATACTACTAATTAGTTTTAACACGGCATCATGCCGGAACCTCCTTAGCGATTTTTGATTTAAGATAAGCGTACTAGGAGTACATAGGGACACGAGAGATCTAGCTAAAATCAAATGTCTTTGAGTCGAAATATTTTATAACCTTTAATTAGAGCACACACTTAACCGATCTCTAGGTACCTAAGGTTTTATAAACATTTATCCCAGTTTGTTTCTATAACGACAGAGAAAAAAACAACGTGTCTGTCTATTGTATTTATTAGGTAAACACTGTAAGGAGTTTTTATAGGGTTGAATGCTACGAATATAAGCAAATATCTACGGACAACGAAGATAAAAACACTAACGTATCGATTTTATATCACAAATGCCCTACTCACGGCGATCTATTACCGAGTCGGCCGTTATGATATTCAGTTACCTATTAGAGAAAACAGATTAAACAGAATTATTAATTTAAGTATTTAATGTAGCATATTTCGTGTTACATATAACTGGGTGGTATTTTTTTGTTAACGTCCTATTATGCAAACAAACTTTTAATTACTTTTTAGTGTTATGTTTGTTTTCAAATATTAAATAAATAAGTGTGTGTGTGTTTTATTTATACACTACAAGTTAGCCCTCGAAGGCTATCTTATCTACTCACTTACCACCGTAAGTGATGATGCAGTCTAGGATGGTAGCGGGCTAACATGTTAGGGTATGATAAAACCACACTCCTAATTGGTTTCTACCCGACATCGTGCCAACGCTTAATAGCTTTGCGACACGTCTTTGTCGGTAGGGTAGTAACTAGCCACGGCCGAAGCCTCCCACCAGACCAGACTCGAGCCGGGAATCGGACCCAGAAACTAACCTAACTTTATAATGCGACAGCGCACACACTGCGCCACGGATGTCGTCAAATATGTGTATATAAAAGTAATGAAAAAAAAGAGAGTTTATTTATTATGTTGTGTTTTTTTAATATTAATATCGAAAAGTTTCACCAAAAAGCAACGAAAAGAATTTTAACAATTCCAGAGTAGAAATAGAGTACCTATAGGTAGTACCCATCGGCAGGACCAAATGGAATGTCTAATCAAACTTTGTTCTAGTTAATATGATGACGATTAATACAGAATTGTTTCCATTTAGATATTCTTACTGACAATTTGAAACCAGTGTTAGTAGTAAGTAATAACGTTTGAAAAAAGTTTTATACACATTATATACATTTACATTTAACTCTATAATATTGAATTTGAAGCTATGATAGCCTAGTGGTTAAGACGTCAGCCTCCTAATCAGAGGTCGGGGGTTCGAACCCGGGCACGCATCTATAGCTTTTCGGAGTTATTTGCGTTTTTAAGCAATTTAAATATCACTTTCTTCAACGGTGAAGGAAAACATCGTGAGGAAACCTGCACGCCTGAGAGTTCTCCATAATGTTCTTAAAGGCGTGTGCACATGGCCAGCGTGGTGGACTATGGCCAAACCCTTCTCATATTGACAGGAGACCCGTGCTCTGTAGTGAGCCGAGAATGGGTTGATCATGATGATGATGATATAATATTATTGTGTGCGTAAACAGCGTGTGTTGTGGACGGTTCAGTAATGAAATACTCAATCGTAATAAGTAGAGGCTTTTGAGGTCACACGTTTGGTGATACGGCGAATTTTCTATAAAGATCTATTTCCCTGTCTTGCCGACCGGAATGTCTTTGGACACGCAACTCTGGCGTTACTTATTTATACACTTCTCCGCCCTCGCACTTTTCGTTACGTATACAGGGTTTGATTATACTGTTATTCTAAGTCAGACTTGGGTAGCTTTTAAAAAACCCAACGTTATTTACGTGGAACTTCCTTAAAGACATCATCAGTCCATAAACGCCTCGCAGCCGGGCTCAACTAGATAGTTAGGAAAGATCGATTCAGACTTTAGGCTTCAGCATAGGCTCTTAAACCTTCTCTTAAGGCTTCTTCTTCTTTTAAAGGCTCTTCTGTGATACACTATACTCTGTATGTTGGCTGGTTAGAATGATCGCGTTTAAAATCACCAAAAGGAGATAATATGATATGTTAGTGATAATTACTGGAAACGACGGAAAAAAGCGCACATTAGCTTTTTTTTTACAGAAATAATAATGCACTCTAAACGGACATCCTACCTAATCTAATTTGTTTAGGTTTGAAATGACTTTTGGATTTTATTCTGAATTTTACAATTCATGATTCGACGCGTTAAATCTCGCGAACTGTCATGTCATATCATATCAACATGTCTAGACCAATTGGTTCCTAAAGTTATACAAATAAAAAAAATTAATGCAAATTCTAAGAGTAATTCTTAGGAGCGCTTCAAATAAATAGCTCAAAGAAAAATAGGTCATTAAGAACGGTAACTCAATATCGTAGTTTCTATTGACTGTTTGCAACGATACTGAAAACATACAATTGATAGATACTATTACCCGGTTAATGGGAAAATTTATTTGATGCAGTCTGTTACTTAATTGACTTTAATGTAGCTTTAAAACATAAATACGTAGAATAATTACCCGAGTACAGGAAAATCTGCGTCTCTAATAACCACAATTACTAGTTGGGGTATTGGTTTTATCATCATCATGATCAACCCATTGCCGGCTCACTGCAGAGCACGGGTCTCCTCTCAATATGAGAAGGGTTTGGCCATAGTTCACCACGCTGACCTAGTGCATGTTGGCGGACTTCACACGCCTTTGAAAACATGGGGAACTCTCGGGAGTGCAGGTTTCCTCACAATGTTTTCCTTCACCGTTGAAGCAAGAGATATTTTAATTAAAAACGCACAGAATTCCGAAAAGTTATAGGTGCGTGCCTGGGTTCAAACCCCCAATATCTGGTTAGGAGGCGGACGTCCTACCCACTATACTATCACAGCTTCTATTATTATTTGTGTACCTTTAACTAATGATCATGAAGTTATGAGTTTATATCTTACGCTTACACGATTACTTGTTTGGGATAACGCAATATACCAACGCAATATTTAACTATTATAGGTATATTATGCGTTGTAGCTAAATTTTATAGGTCAACCCTCACGTCGTGTATTTTGGACTACAACGCGGAATTTTCCGTGACATGGGCGTGAACCGGAAGGTTCAGCTTGTTCGACTAGCGGTTACCTTATCACCGTGTTACACACTTAAAATTGCGGAGGAAATAAATAAACGTTACTTTTTTTAGAACGTTTATTAACGTTTCCCGCTCACCGTTTTGGATTAACGATGAAATTTTAATTGCGTGTAATCATACTTTGTAGGTACATATTTACTAATTGTTGTGGGTTAGTTACCTCCTTACTTTGGTTTTATATTTATGTACTTTTCACTGGTGGTGGTATATATATATATCTTCTTTTTCTTGCCCTTATCCCACATTATGTGGGGTCGGCACAATATATATATACCAATGAATCCAGAACATATGTAACAATTTCTGACCCGATCAAAAACATTTTTGCTCGTTTTTAATAGACCAAAATTGTGTAGTGTATTGAACTGTAGTACATCATAATTTCACTACCATAATCAATTAAATCTTTTTTTGCAAGTCAAGCTCACACTTAGCTGGTATCACTTAGCACTAATACGATAAAAGAAGGTCTACATATATAATAAAAAAATCTGTTGTCCAACCATTTGGGCATTTTGCCATAAAGCAGTGGTATAAAATATATACGTATTTGAATTATGCCAAATGTCAAATATACAATCAATATTACGCGTGTGAGTGAAGAGGCCGATAACATTAATAAAAGTTTCTGAAATACCTACTTATATTAATTGCTCTTGTAAGTCACTGAGTATTGAAACCTAGGTTACTTTGTTATACTGCATACTTAAAAGGAAAAATGATTTCTTAGCTCGAAATACAGTACTTTGTGATATGCATAATCTTCCTGTGAACTACTATCGTAGATATTGACAAACATATGATTAATTGATTATTATTAGTGACCGTTGATTGTTGACCGTGAAAGTTAACTGATTCTTCATACACTCTACGATTAAGGTTACCTAGTGTGGAGGCCACTGGAAATAGTTATAATTTAAACTGTTTGAAAATAAAGTATATTTGATTTAATTTATTAAATTAAGTTAATTTATTAATTTAATTATAGAAAAATCATATTACGATATTAAGTTTTATATAAACTAAATAAAACTGTGTGAAGGTCGATAGCATATTATTTTGGCTGACCATCTCCTATAGCCGTAATACAATAAAACAAGTATAAACACGAAGTAGGATACAAAAGGCGATTCACAACTAGAGAATTAACGTAAATAAACACCAAATACGTAAGTGAATTCTTATTTTTCACGGACACTTAGTCGCAGCTGACACTTAATGAACATCTAGAATATTACAGTCGAAATAGTGTAAGTAATTCGGGGTTTCTGTAATGAAATCCCGAGTACTAGCTCAGCGTTAGCATATTATGCTGCTTAACCCAATTAATATAATAAAGATGAGTGCATTCTATAATGCATCCATAATGCCAAGAGATTGCTTCAACGGTAAAGGAAAACATCGTGAGGAAACCGGCACGCCTGAGAGTTCTCCATAATGTTCTCAAAGGCGTGTGAAGTCTGCCAATCCGCACATGGCCAGCGTGGTGGACTATGGCCAAACCCTTCTCATATTGAGAGGAGACCCGTGCTCCGTAGTGAGCCGGTAATGGGTTGTTCATGATGAATGCCAAGAGATAAAAAGCTTTGGATGCCTTAGCCGGTACTCGGTCTATCAAAACCGGTTTTATACCTTGGTCAGTTCTTATTCTACACATAGAACTAAGTTTTTGTCTCAATAGTTGAAGACTTATATTGAAAGGTTTTATTTTAAAAATCTTTTAACAGAGTTTATATATTTTTTTATATACGCAGCTATCTGCGTGGAGAATATAAACTGTGTTCTTATCTTCTTCTACCATAAGAGTGGATGCATGTTTTGGGGTTGGAGGCCTCGCAATGGGTTTTAAGACTACTATTACCAGTATTACCAATTATATCTTACAGAGTAGGTCACAGTATTATGTTTCATGAAACATTATTTCGTGAGACTAAATTTGTCATTTACATAATCCGTTATCCTTATTAATATTATAAATGTGAATGTAGGGATGTTTGTTATGCTTTCGCGCCATAACTACTCATACGATCGTCATGAAACTTTGTTCACATATTCTTGGAGGCATAAGAAGTAAAATAGGCGACATTTAATTTAAAAAAAATAATAATAACGGAAGGTAAAAAAATATTTTTTTCTATTGTAATATTGTGTGATACTAATTTTACTAACGGTTTGAATGCGAGCGAAGCCGCGGGTACAAGCTAGTAATTTAATAGTATACCTTATTAACAAAAAAGGGTCGTTCCACTATATAAAACTAGAACTAGATAACACAATATTAAATTTAAATTTAAGACGCTTTTATGTGTCAGTATTTTTTTTTACATTTTTGTTATATGATTACATTTGTAAACTTAAACTAGAACTATATAGAGATTGCAAACGCGCCCAGAAAAACCCCACAACTAACTTAGTCGGGGGTATTTTGTCATCATCATCAAAAATAATACTATACAAGTAATGATCACCTTCTGACGACCTCCGTGGCGCAGCGCGTGCGCTGTTGCATTTAAAAAAGTTGGAGGTCCTGGGTTCGATTCCAGGCTCGAATCTGGTGTGGTGGGAGGCGTCGGCCGTGGCTAGTTAGTAGTTAGTTAGGTACCGACAAAGACGTAGCGCTAAGCGATTTAGCGTTTCGGCTGATGTCGTGTAGAAATCAATTAGGAGTATGGTTTAGGTTTACTATACCCCTAACAGGTTAGCCCGCAACCATCTTAGACTGAATCATCACTTACCATCAGGATGATGCAGTCAAGGGCTAAATTGTGGTGTATTAATAAAAAAATTACACATATTATCTATCTCATATATTAGCATAGATTTTGAGCTTTATCAATCGTTCAAACTTGGCATCGGCCGGCAGCCCCGTGATTCAACCGTGTGATGTGAAAATAAATCAATATTGAACGATAAACACTTCTATGACAAATGGTGATCGGTAAAAACTTTTTCGTCTCTTTTTCAATGCGGTTATCGGACACCGCACTGACAGTCCGAAAATGAGTTTTGCGGAGTGAAATATGATGTCTATTTGTTGATTGGTAGATATAGTTTTCTTTTTTTTTGTTTCCCGATTTTTGAATAGCAACTCATTCATAAACTAGTTGATTTTGTATGACTGTACTTTTATGCTGGAACCAAATATATAATCCATATTAATATACGAGTATACATTTCAAAGACTAAACTCTTTTGCCAGCAACCTTTTTGCACTTTTTTTTTATTTGCCAAAAGGGATAGATTGCACTTTTTAATTATATTCCATAGTTTTTTAAAAAGATTCTTAAAATAAGACCTTTCAATATAAGTCTTCAAAAGCGTTGAGACAAAAACTTAGTTCTATATATAGAATAAGAACTAACCAAGGTATAAAACCGGTTTTGGTAGACCGAGTACCGGCTAAGGCGTCTAAAGCTTTTTATCTCTTGGCATCATGGATACTCTTTCTCTCACATTTACGATATGATACATGTATTTTTAACCATTTTGTTTCGTGACGATAACTACGCTCGCCAACTTAAAACTAGAGCTTATAAGAAACCCACTACAAAATTATATTCCGTAGTTTTTTTTTGAGAAATAAAGACATTCAATAATACTAAAAGTAGTGTAAATTTTTTTAAGTAAACACTAGGTTCACATCATATTACATTCCATCGTATATTAGTAGGAATTTCGAATAACCCTCGAAATATTAGTTCCGTGTTACAAATAATGGATGAATTGTAGCGAGGTCACCGGATATCCATAAGAGAAGATCGTAGGATATCCGGTCTGATTATCCGTTCCATTGTTGAAATATTCTTAATACCTACGACCTTTCCTCGAGCTTATAACATGTAATGTGTACAATGAAATACCTATAAACTGCTATATGTTAGTATATATAAAAATAAATCCGTGCTTGTATGTTTGTTCCCAATGCGTTTTGTAACCTAATGGTTAACAACGTTGCGTTCCGCTAAAGTTTTAAAATAACTTGATATTAATCAATTATTTTTATTAATTACTAGCTGAAGTCCGCGACTTCGTCTGCGCGGAGTTAGTGTGTGTGGAAGTGTGTTTGTTTGTCTTCCAATCACGAAGCTATGGATTACTAAACATTAAAGTATCTACGTTCTAACAAAAAAAAAAAAAAACATTGTAAAATCGGAGTGTGCGTTAATGAATTACAACTAAATACACATTTTGACTTTCATCCCCTCTCTCAAGGGCACCGTGCTGAATTCCGGGATAAAACTATCCTATATGTTGAACCGGAGTATCAGCTACTCCTATACGAAATTTCATTTAAATCCATCCAGTAGTTTTGTCGTGATGCGCGGCCAAGATACAGACGAAAAAATATTTGGGCTCAGTATCTATAGTAAAGCATTCTCCAATTAAAATTTTCGATATATATTTAATGTAAAAAATGAAACTGTAACAGAACGAATTCTGTTACAGTTTCATTTTATTATAAGATTAGTATTTTGAGATCCGCGCTCCCGCGAGAGTTCCTGGACACAAAAATCATACCTATAATTATATATATATTTTAAATGGCATTGTAACGCATGTGGGTTACTGCAAAAAAATCCTTGTACAAGCCTTGTAAATGAAGAATACAAGACAAAACACTTTGTGATGTCCGGGCTCGAGCGTTGGCACGAAGATGATAAAAAAAGATTAATAATATCGACTTCTTTCGTGCTGGAGTGGCAAATTGGAATCCAATAATCATCGTATTACAGATCCGAAAATAGCGTCGTTTTTTTATTATTTATTTTTAGAATTGGAGGAGCGGGGATTGGATCTCCAAAGTCCTCCACTTCGTACGGCATCTGTGTTTCTAGCCACGTATAACCTCAGTGCCTTCAAGACAAAAGTGAATAGGCATTGCCTAGGCAAGCTCCAACCCAGACCTCATCAGTGCTTTCTAATATTAATTGTCGTCAAGCGCAAACCTATTTCAAAAAAAAAAAAAAAAAACAAAACGGCCTTGCCTGCACTATGACAAAGAATTCCCTTGCTGCTTCGTGATAGAAGGCCATCCAATGAACGCATTATTATCGCATTTATAATATTTCTAAGGATAACGATTAACTTATGTATTGATGACAGATCGTAACTATTCGTATATAAAATTAAAGAGATAATTCGCTGTTAAATATAGATTTTATCGTTTACTGGATAAATGAATTAGTTGGTTGCTTATTTATATCATCTTTTATTTATTTCCTACAAGCTGTTTCGCCCTAACATTTCAGATTGTTTCATCATTTACCATTAGTTGAGATTGCCGACAAGGGCTAACTTGTAGTGGGTTAAAAAATAAAGTAAGGTTATATATTTACTTCAATCAATAATGTACCAGATACGTAGTCCCAAATAAAAAGTAGTAAAAAATATTTTTACACTACAACTTGGGCAAACTTAACGGCAATCTCACCTGATAGTAAGTCATGATGCTTTCTAAGATGGTTGCTGACTAACCTGTTATAGGTAGGTATGGTAAGCTCCTACTCCTAATCAGGTTCTACGTGACATCGTGCCGGAACGCTAAATCGCTTGGCGACACGTCTCTGTAGTCTAGGTCTGGTCTGGTGGGAGGCTTCCCAGAAATCGATACTAAGACCTCTAACTTTAGTTTAGTTAGCACTATCTAGTGGTAAATTACCTACGCGTCGTACCTATTTCATCACTCTTTTTTTTGCTTATTTGGGCCTTAAGTATGATTATCTATTAATAATAGGTCGAAGCATATCGGAAACCAGGCCATATTAACTTCAATAATATGTTTTTTTTTGTGTTTTATTGACATTTATATATTGACACTGGTTCCCTAGGGTGATCGCGATTCCGAGAGCTCAGTTTATAATGCTATTTTTTCAACAATTTTACCTTTGAAATTGAAATTGCAACGGGAACTGACGCGATAAAAAAAGAAGCGACGTATTCACTGTTTCGGTATTTTCATACTCTCATTGTTTCCCGAGTGGACGGAATGTTTCAAACGATTGTTTTTTTTACTGTCTATAAAGCAGTTATACTCGTATAAAGTTAAATAAAGTAGAAAGATGAGGAGTAATAGGCATGATATGTTCAAATGTAATGTCAACAAAATAATGTTATATATGAATGTGGAAGGGTAATAGAGTAGAGAAAGGCCAAAGAAGAAATGGATGGATTGTGTAAAAGACGATATGCATGTAAATGGTGTGATATGCAGGCTGATAGAGGTGAGTGGAAGAAAAATACGTGTTGTGCCGACCCCACATAATCAGGGAAAAGGACAAGAGAAAACAGGAGATAGCAGTTATATAATGTTGTTGTTGTAGCAGTTATATTGTACCTATAAGGCAAAAAAATACAATAAATAATACGAAATAATTAATAAATATATAACTTAATCAGTCTATAGACGCCCACAGCTGGACATAGGCCTTTCCGAGAGCGCGCCACCACACACGGTCCTTCATCATCCAACCGCCACCAGCGATCCTTTTCAGGTCGTTGGTCCAGCGGGTAGTATGTCGTCCTGCACTGTGCTTATAAAAATATCATATCAAAATTTTGTTTTAAAAGAAAAAATACATTTAGAAATCCTGATAAGTGCGAAATGAACTTGCTAAGGTGCAATATGAAAAATATAGAATATTAAAAAAATATTATTAATTAAAAAATAAACACAAAAAAACTCCGTTTTCTATATCGGCTTATATTTTGTATCTGTATTTTATTTTTTGTTTGATATATTATAGCGGCAAAACTGTTACGGTGCATGAGATACATACATTTTTTTTTCGGACTGTCTATGAGCTGTGCTAACGCTATCGGTTGCCACAGCGTAACCGGGCTGTTTGGCGAGCTTCGGAAAGAAGCTCTGCCAGAGGAAATTTTGAGCCCTAGAACTCGAAGAAACTAAAGGAACGTCTGCCCTAGGGCGCCTGTGAGGCCAAACCTCGGCATTTGGAATAACGGGGGGGATCGGACGGTGAGTGGTCCGTACGTTTTCGAGGCCGTCGATGGAGCCCACGTCCGGACGACGTAAGATAGCGGGGACCTCGTCTTCGCCGGCGAAGATGGGGTGTACATACAGCTAGAAATGAGGTAGCGATAGATAGAGGGAGAGACCTATAGCCCTTAAAACAGCTTTTAATCATTAAAGGGTAAAAAAACGGATTTTAAAGTAGAAGTTAAATGGGAATCAACTCAAATATGCAAAAGGTTCAGGCGTTCAAGTAATGTAACTGGTTGCCAAGCGTGCTGGCGCAAACTGTGGCTTGCGGTTCATTTTCGTTATTCATTTTTTACTTGGCAACGTCGGTTATGCGATTAAGTGCGCCTAGGTTTATTGCTAGCCCATTACTGTGTAGCTGCAACATGATGAGTTTTACAGCTCCGACCACGTAACTAGACACGAGCGGACGGAGTTGGCTATCATAATAAAAAAGAAAATTTAAGATGGCATAGTGGTCTCTTCCACATAACCTACTTTTATATATATTAGTAGTTAGACAACATTTAATGGATGCCCTTGTATCATAAATGATGTAATTGCAGACATATGTTGTTACAATTTAAACTCAAGTTTTATTTTTTAAATAGTGAATGAGGGTAGTTTTGTTTAATTGGAGTTAGCAATTTTACACATTAAGATCAGTTTTACCACTTTGACATATGTTACAACGCTTATTTGTTCAAATCCCGCTTGAACAGTTTCGTGCGAAACTTAATAATCTTCGTAAAAACAAGCAAAGATAAAAACAAACGATTTGATAATATAGTTATAATAATATTAGTAGTAGTCAGCTATGCTAGGAGTATCTCTACGTGATCAAATCAGAAATGAGGAGATCTGTAGAAGAACCAGAGTTACCGACATAGCTCAGTGAATTGCGAAGTTGAAGTGGCAATGGGCGGGCCACATAGTTCGGAGAACCGATGGACGTTGGGGTCCTGAGGTGCTGGAATGGCGACCCCGCACCGGTAAACGTAGCGTTGGTCGACCCCCAACTAGGTGGACAGACGACATCAGACGAGTCGCAGGCAGCCGCTGGAACCAAGCGGCCCAAGACCGTGAGCATTGGAACTCCCTACAAAAGACCTATGTCCAGCAGTGGACGTTAGTAGACAATTATAGATATTTTATATTTATATTGCAGTCATGAAAATTATCTGTTGGTTTTCCGTAATCAATAAATAAATAAATTACTACTTATGGAAAGCGCAAAGAGGCTTTAACAGAATTTCTTGACAAGACACATCAGCTGCTTGGAAATTTCACCTCACTCGCTGTATTCACGTCCAATGTAAAACTGAATGTATTAGGTAGGTTCGTATTGAATACGTGCACGAATGAATACAGTGTAGTTTTCCACAAAACATTATCGCACTAAAGTTCATTGTGAACGGCAGTCCGCTGTCAGTAACTGCGGGAGTCGACAGTGCGGATTAAAAATGTACAATACAGATAACATCGCATGCCAAGATCGTTTTGTTGCTCTTTTTCCTTTAAACGCTTCGTTTGATTGCCTTGATTTTGTATTTGCTGACATGGTAGCTAGCAACTCTCAAAGGAAACCGTTTCGAAATAAGTCCTAAAGTGTTTTGCAATGTCAATTTAGAACTTTCTGAATTCTAGAAAGACGACCTAGATTTTGACGACCTCCGTGGCGCAGAACGTGCGCTGTTGCATTTTAGAGTTGAAGGTCCTGGGTTCGATTCCCGGCTCGAGTCTGGTCTGGTGGGAGGCTTCGGCCGTGGCTAGTTACCACCATACTGACAAAGAAGTGTCGCCAAGCGATTTAGTGTTCCGGCACGATGTAGTGTAGAAACCAATTAGGAGTATTGGTTTACCATACCCCTAAACAGGTTTGCCCGCTACCTTCTAAGACCGTATCATCACTTACCATCAGGTGAGTTGCCGTCAAGGGCTGACTAGTGGTTTATAAAAAAAAATGCCATTTTATTTATACGTACTACAAATTAATACTGGACCACGTTTAAAACTAGTAATAATCATGCGATGCAAAAACACGGCAGCTTGGATGATAACTTAACGTACTTAATATTATAAGAGAACTGAGCTCTAATGGTTACACAGTTTTAGTGAAAACTTACTTTAATCGTATAGTAGGTAGGTCTATTTTGGTGCGTTAATACTGGTGTGATTTAAGCTACGAGGTTTATTAACGCGACAAGTTCTAAGATGAAGTCTACAGGCTCAGCCGGGTATTCTTTTATTCATATTATTCTCACATTTCAAACTATTTAAAAGAAAACCTCCTAATCAGAGGTCCGGGGTTCGAACCCGGGCACGCACCTATAACTTTTCGAAGTAATGTGCGTTTTTAAGCAATCAAAATATCACTTTCACCATCGTGAGGAAAACTGCACGCCTGAGAGTTCTCCATAATGTTCTCAAAGGCGTGTGAAGTCTGCCAATCCGTACATGACCAGCGTGGTGGACTGTGGCCAAACCCTTCTCATATTGAGGGAAGACCCGTGCTCTGTAGTGAGCCGTGAATGGGTTGATCATGATGATGATGAAGAGAAATAATTCATATTCAAGCCTTTTAATTATGTAACTCTTTGCCCTATAATAGGA
Source organism: Lasiommata megera (assembly GCA_928268935.1). NCBI lineage: Eukaryota > Metazoa > Arthropoda > Insecta > Lepidoptera > Nymphalidae > Lasiommata > Lasiommata megera. The sequence continues at coordinate 9,633,914 of OV743311.1, read as the reverse complement.
TTTATATTAAATCCTATTGCAATAAATTGTATTCCTTATATAATTCCTTGTATCGCTGACAATAGGTGACTGTGTTTTTCAATGCAATGGCAGCTTTTGTATACTGGTACAACCTACGTCATTGTAAAAGTTACATTTAATTTTTATCGGATCTTTCAAACGATATATCTTAAAATGCTATTAAGGTTTTAGTCGGTTATTTTTTATGTCGCATATAATGTCGTTAAATAAAAGATTCAACAATATAATATCAATAAAGTGATACGTGAATAATATATTTTATAAATAGCTGGTGCTCGCGACTTCGTCTGCGTATGACATAGATAAGAACTAACAATATGACATTAAAATTATCACGCAGATGGTAGATTTTTTCCCATATACTTGACACTTATCGTCACATTTTGGAAAATTCACACGTCTTCAAAAATTATAGCCTTTGTGTTATTCTGATACATAAGCTACTCGTATATTATTCTTAAGTTTCATAAAAATCTATTCAGTACTTTTTACGTGAAAGAGTAACAAACATCCAGCCATACTTATAAACTTATGTGGTTATAATAAGATTCGTGGTCATTCCTACTATCCTACTAATAATTAGGATAGTAGGAATGACATGATTCTTTTTTCTGTTGCCTTATTAATCTTTATCCTATTTGACATAAGCTTGCACTTGTATTACAGTCTTTTTTTTCTACAGGAAAGAGGATAAATAAAACTCTCGCCCTTCAATTTTCTTTGCTTTGATTTATTTCCAAGATAGCTTAGAACGTATCATAGCCACAGGCTCTAACGCTAGCTAAGTTTCAACAAGAAGTTCTGGTTCAACAAAAACACATAAACTTCTTTGTGACTTTTAAAATGAATAAGACTGTCGTAGCCACTACGTCTGGCGATCTTGCAAACAAGTACTGACGGTCCTTTCGTACAGTCCGGTTACGCTGTCGCAACCAATAGGGTTAGCACAGCTTATAGTCAGTCCGACAAAAAAGAAAAAAAAAAACGATTTTGATCATTTACAATTTTCTTAACGCTAATGGACCGGACCTTCTTTTGGTAAATGATCAAAAATAATCCATAAGTGTCCGTATACGAATGAAGTGTAGTTATCGCTAATTTCATATGAAGATTTTCTTTGCATCCACTACTAGTTAGCCCTTGACGGCAATCTTGCTTGGTGTAAGTATTGATTCAGTCTTAGATGGTAGCGGGCTAACCTGTTAGGGGTATGGTAAACCCACACCTGTCAGGGGTATGATTTTTTTTTTTTTAATTATTTACTACAGCTTAGCCCTTGACGGCAATCTCACCTGATGGTAAGTGTTGATGCAGTCTAAGATGGAAGCGGGCTAACCTGTTACTGAAACCGGTATCGGTTGAGCTTCAATAATTTAGCACTTTAGTTTTTTACATATTAAATCGTTAAAATTACCACCACCAAAATAACATATATAACCTTTTTAAATTTGACTTTTCCACCATTTTAAAATTATCAGTATGTCATAGCACATTTTTCTATCCACTACAAATTAACCCTTGACGGCAATTTCACCTAGTGGGCTAACCTGTTAGGGGCATGGTAAACCCACACTCCTAATTGGTTTCTACGCGAAATCATGCCGGAACGCTAAACCGCTTGGCTACACGTCTTTGTAGGTACGGTAGTATCTAGCCACGGCTGAAGCCTCCCACTAAACCAGACTCGAGCCGAGAACCGAACCCAGGACCTCCAACGCAACGGAGGTCGTAATATCGGTAAACGTAAGAGTTTTTTTAAAGTAACGTTTTCTTTCAATTAGAGTGTAAAAAAGTTTAATTATTTATATTGCGTTAAGAGAAATTAGTTTCTAATAACAAAGATAATATATCAATTTTATAGTGATAAATAATAGTAGATTGTTTAAATTTCTGTCATGGTCATTAGGAAAGTATTCCTAGTACACTAGTGTCTAGAATTATAACTATAACTTCATTTGGTGAAATGATAATACATTCAGGTAAGGTTTATTTCAGTTTTCATATAACAGTAGATAGATAGTATTAGACAGACCTAAATTAAACAATACATACATGACTAATCGTTAGGACTGGGCATGACATGCATGTTAGCATCAGGTTTATGTTAGGTACAGTAAATTCTAAGCGTAGGTTGAGGTTTTAATTATAACAATATATCCTAGTAATTAATGTTAGATTGAGCCACGGCGAAATATGGGAACTAGTTATCATACAAACTAAGGCAAATTATGTTTTGTTGTCTGGTGGGAGGCTTCGGACGTGGACGACCTAGATTTTGACGACCTCCGTGGCGCAGCGCGTGCGCTGTTGCATTTTAGAGTTGGAGGTCCTGGGTTCGAGTCAGGTCTGGTGGGAGGCTTCGGCCGTGGCTAGTAACCACTGCCGACAAAGACGTGTCGCCAAGTGATTTAGCGTTCCGGCACGATGTCGCGTAGAAACCGATTAGGAGTATGGGTTTACCATACCCCTGACAGGTTAGGCCGCTACCATCTTAGACTGCATCATCACTTACCATCAGGTGAGATTGCCGTCAAGGGCTAACTTGTAGTGGATAAAAAAATATATATGTTTGCGATACAAAGACTTTAATCCAAAACTAAAATTTCATTTGCATAAAAATATATGCATATTTTAGTAGTTATGACTCTAAAAGGCCGCAGAAACCGCAGGCCTATTAATATAGTAACCGCGAAACTGAAAAACATAAAATTGCACTAAACCACGCACGGTTGTATTTTTCAATGGTTGTTAGGTCAACTAGCCAGGCTGTTATTTTTTTGGTTATTATACCTTATTATTGTGCTGTGCATTTTCTTCTGCGAGGTTATAGGAGAGAGGGGTTCGATCTATTACATTCTAGTGCCTATTTTCATAAAGTGAAAAGAAAGATTTAGTTTACACATCATGATCAACCCATTACCGGCTCACTACAGAGCACGGGCCTCCTCTCAATATGAGAAGGGTTTGGCCATAGTCCACCACGCTGGCCATGTGCGGATTGGCAGACTTCACACGCCTTTGAAAACATTATGGAGAACTCTCAGGCGTGCAGGTTTCCTCGCGATGTTTTCCTTCACCGATGAAGCAAGTGATATTTTAATTTTTTTAAAACGCACATAACTCCGAAAGTTAGAGGTGCGTGCCTGGATTCGAACCGCTGACCTCTGATTAGGAGGCTGACGCCCTAACCACTACGCTATTACCGCTTCACGCTTAATTTACACATTGGAAGCTTATTCTTAGCTTTAAGTCAAAAAATTAATAAGTGATATATTATAGGTTATTCTGAATACAATTTATTTATATATAACAACTGAAATATTATTAAAAGAAGTTAGTCCCTTTAGGCAAGGTTTCGAAGATACCGGCAGCGTTTCCCCCTTTGAATAGCAAGACTAATTCGTTGTACGAGGTAGCTGGCAGCTCTTTGGTGTCCTGTGATGTCGACTAACCTTTTTGCCCCAAAAAGCACTATATAGCTTTTATTCTGAATATGATTAACATTTTTTAATGACTAATTCGTGGATAAAAGCCAAAAATAAAATCCGGCCATTTTTTAAGCAACTTTTTTAATGGGACCTTGAAAGATTATTGACTTTAGAGTATACATTAAATTTCATATTCTGTTACAAAACATACTCTGATATGGTCCGTTCCTTATTTTATTTGCTACTGTTTTCTCTGGGTCGTAGCGTGACGTTCAGTCTTCCTCAAGCATTATATGCAAAAAAGATTTGATAGTAACAAACAAACTACTACAACTCTTCAGTTTTATATTTGGTTTCTAGATCATTTGATCCGTCAAGATCTGGGGCCATTTGCATTTTATAACGTGTTAATTTTTAACAGGCAGTGTAAGTTTAAAGGATTTTCGTTTGTTTCAGATTGCTGTAGATTTTGCTGGAGCACTGGTTCTATATAATGAAGCGCATTAGTTTTCAATTTAAAGGAACAGTTGTAAAGAAAGGTACCTTTCGATTTATGCATATTTTCATTTATTTGCGTATTATTTAGATAAAATGATATAAGCCATCGTCTTCATCATCATTATTAATCCATTACTGGCCGACTACAGGGCATTGGCTTCTTCTCAGCACGACAAAGGGTTTGGCTGTAGTTCACGACGGTACCAACCTCACGATGTTCATCTTTATCGTTAAAGCAAGTGATAAATAAATTAAAACGTGCCTAATCAAAGAGCAGATAACTAAAAAAGTTAGGTTAGGTTAGAATTGGAGCTATAATGAAAATAGCATTATTACTTGAATAAAAACGGGGGTGGACGGGGTCACTCCAATCCAGTTAACAAGTAGAACTACCTACTGATTTGATTGTGAGAAAGATGTCACATCGTGTAATAAAGTATGGCGGCCAGCGCTTGACGATAATATCCGAACTGCACTGGACGAGATCGAATGACTCGCACAAGGTTTTTTATTACGTGTCAACTCCTACCGGTAATATGGCGAGTCGCAAGATGCGAGACTTGATGAAAGACCGGTTTGCGTAAAATAAACCATAATGTACCTAAAATTTATATAGATACATAGAGAGAACTATATTTTGGATAATGTTTTCAATCCAGTCAATCAAGTGGTTCTTCTACAAATAAACCTTTAAGAGTGAAAACCCGCCTAATAATATGAAACCTATAATGTGAAACCTATGAGTGATTTTCTTGCTCGGTAAAGTTTCCTTTCGGTTCACTCATTTGAATTTTATGACGGTTTTATGAAGATCTTCGTACCTATGGCACGTTACTCAAATGCAAATCACTTGAAATCGCTACTGAAACCGGTATCGGTTGAGCTTCAATAATTTAGCACTTTAGTTTTTTACATATTAAATCGTTAAAATTACCACTATCAAAATAACATTATATCTTTTTAAATTTGACTTTTCCACCATTTTAAAATTATCAGAATGTCATAGCACATTTTTTTTATATATTACAAGTTAGCCCTTGACGGTAATCTCACCTAGTGGGCTAAATTGTTATAGGTTATTATAAACCCACACTCCTAATTGGTTTCTACGTGACAGCGTGCTGGAACGCTAAACCGCTTGGCGACACGTCTGTTTTTGTCGATAGGGTGGTAACTAGCCACGGCCAAAGCCTCCCACCAGATCAGACTGTAGCTGGGGATCGAACCCAGGACCTCCAATTTTAAAATATGACATAAACATAAGAAACTCAGACCTGTTAGTCGACGAAGCCATCACCACAATATTTAAAATAGCCTACATATTTAAAAGAGTCAAAGTTGACCTTCAACCGATATGTTATATGCGTATGCTTATTTTTATCACTTAGTCTAACCCGCCATGTTTAATTTCTTATAATGTCGTAGTCTCTAAGTCACTCAGATTGCTTAAACAAAACCAACCACACTTTACTTAATAAAGTTTATGTATGCTAAGATTATTTTCCAAAAACAAGGTTATAAGTTGTCTTTCACTATTACAGCTTCGATGTGTATGCTAAGTATGAAGGAGATCGAGATAATGAAGCATGAAATTGAACTGAATATATTACCGCTCTAATAAGACGTGTGAGCAGTGATCCTTATAGCTTTGGGCGAGAGGGGAAATGCTTTGAGATACCTAATCTAATATCCATCCAGACATGTTTCACATCAAGTACTAAGACTCTTGCTTATTTAAGTATAACAATAGCTTAACAGATGGGAATGGAAATCACGTTTTATTGAACGTTTTCACGTCTTCTCGATAACTAATATCCGTTTTGTAGGAACTTATTCACGCAACGAAAGCGAACGAAGCGGTGATAGCCTAGTGGTTAGGGCGTCAGCCTTCTAAACAGAGGTCGGCGGTTCGAATCCGGGCACGCGGGCACATTTAACTTTTCGGAGTTATGTGCGTTTTTAAAAATTTAAAATATCACTGCACGCCGGAGAGTTCTTCATAATGTTCTCAAAGGTGTGTGAAGTCTGCCAATCCGCACATGGCCAGCGTGGTGGACTATGGCCAAGCCCTTCTCATATTGAGAGGAGACCCGTGCTCTGTAGTGAGCCGGTAATGGCTTGATCACGATGATTCACGCAACGATCATCTACCGCTTGATTCTTCGTTAATATCCAATTAGTTTATTTTCCGGGGTAGTTATGTTACAAATTGACGTATGCTCTGTGCGACGTACCCTGTAAATTTTCGGCTCTTTACAAACGACAACGCACATATTCGGTGCAGTCGAAATTAATAATCATCTAGTCGAAAATCTTCAGATAGTATTGAATTTAGTAATTGGTTGTCAATAAGAATGGCGTTATCTGATGTGATGCGATATTGTAACAGATCAAAATACACTCCGAATCCGCCATTTACGAGTGTCTTGGAACGGGTACTCCTTACTCCTGATTTAATCACGTAAAGATATTCAGACCGTATCTTTCTCCCCTGAAACTATTGCTCTACTACAATAATAAAAATTATGGTGTACACTTTCACCCTCTAGATACGAACTCTTTAACGGCAAATCTATTTTGGTAATTTAAATTTTATTTATCGATATATATCATCATCATGATCAATCCATTCTCGGCTCACTACAGAGCATGGGTCTCCTCTCAATATGAGAAAGATTTGGCCATAGTCCACCACGCTGGCCATGTGCGGATTGGCAGACTTCACACGCCTTTGAGAACATTATGGCGACCTCTAAGACGTGCAGGTTTCTTCACGATGTTTTACACCGTTGAAGCAAGTGATATTTTAATAACTTTTTAAGTACGCACATAACTCTGACAAACTATAGGTGCCTAGGCCCGAACTCTGATTAGGAGGCTGACGTCCTAACCACTAGGCTATCACAGCTTCGATATATATATATATATATACAAATATTTAATTCTATTTAAATAAAGATTTTAAAATAAACTGTTGAACGTATCAGAGGAACGATTCCCAAATGTGTTATGCAGGTTGATAAACCTTTGAAATTGAGTTTGTATCAGCTGAACCATGAAATTAAACATTTCAAACTAACACTGTTGATTCATGATGAAAATATGTTATATATCGTTTTAACCCGACAGCGCTTCTCTCTACCTCAACAATATTAAAACCTAACCTTCGCAATGGAAAAATAATAGTAATAAGTACATGAAACAGTCTTAGATACCTAAATGGAATCTTCTATCGTATTCTAGTTTATATTGTTGCTAAATATTCTTTTCTGTTTTCCGTATCCTAAGGTTGCCTGGCAGAGATCGCTACTAAGCGATAAGGCTGTCTTTTGTATCCTGCTACTTCTTGTTTCTGTTGTTCTTGTTATGCCGCTTCACTCTCGCTAAGTTCATTCTTTGTGTCTCTGTCTTTAAACACACATACGACAAATAACGGTCTGTTTTGAGAGTTTCTCATACAAATTTGAAACCCCTATTTTGCCATAGGAGATAGGGGTTAATTTTCTTACATTTACTTTATAAGAGCAGTCTGAACGCCAAATTTCAGCTTAATATTATAAATATGTGTGATGTTAAATAAGTCACTTAGTCAGTCACTCCTCAATCACCATTTCCTCCTATATCAAGATCGACCCATTCTCGGCTCACTACAGAGCACGGGTCTCCTCTCAATATGTGAAGGGTTTGGCCATAGTCCACCACGCTGGCCATGTCTTTAAGAACATTATGGAGAACTCTCCGGGTGGCGTGCAGGCATTCCTCACGATGTTTTCCGTCACCGTTGAAGCAAGTGATATTTTAATTGCTTTAAAACGCTCATAACTCCAAAAAGTTATAGGTGCGTGCTCGGGTTCGAACGCCCGACCTCTTATTAGGAGGCTGACGTAGGCTATCACAGCTTAATTATAGTTATATATTTTATTCTTCCTCTTATATATTATAGTTATATATTTAATGTTTCGTTTCGTGTTAATTTGGCTGAGGCACATATTGGATAAGATCCTAACACTGAAAAATGCGAATTAAACTAGGTAAAGTAAACTAGAGATGCCGCTCTGTTAGAATCGCTTCAAAAATTAGATGTGGGCGACCAATCAAAATGATATTTGAATAAAAAACAGCTTTATCCTCCTCAATAATGAATATCGTTGAAAGAGTATCAACTCTATAACAGACGTACATAATTAAAACGCTGTTAACGATGTGTATAAATGGACTTGCGGTTTATTGAAACTTTTCTGTTACGTACAGGTGGTCTGTTGTTTTTAATGGAGAAACTCGACTCCAATTTCATCGCAGATAATTCATGTTGCTTAAACGATTTTCCTTTTGGAAAACTTTTCATAATTAAACGTCTATTAGAAATAAATATGGTATTATATTATATAAATAATTATGCAGTGTTTATCACACTTCACCTGATAACACTTCAATTTAAAATTAGAAAGTACTAAGTAGTAGGTAGTTATGTGTTTTTATACATTTACCTACCTCTAATTGTTGTATAATTTTATATGATATGGTAAGCATCTATCGTAAGTATCCTTTGACGAACTCCGTGGCGCAGCGCGTGCGCTGTCACATTTCAAAATTGGAGGTGCTGGGTTCGATTCCCGGCACGAGTCTGGTCTGGTGGGAGGCTTCGGCCGTGGCTAGTTACCAACAAAGACGTTTCGCAAAGCGTTTAGCGTTCCGGCATGATGTCGCGTAGCAACTCATTAGGTTTATGGGTTTGTCATACTCCTAATAGCCCATTACCATCTTAGACTGCATCATTGCCGTCAAGGGCAACATATTGTAGTGGACAAAAAATCTTTAATTTTACGTAATTTCACGCTAACTTCGTCATTTTCGACATTTTAACTTTTCAAACCACTTCTTTGGAGATGAGTTCTTTAAAACCCTGTTTAGTGGACACCCACGTTACAATAGCCTATCTATGCTAACCAGCTCGACCCGCCCAGTTGTTTGCAGCGCGCTGATAGATCAATCAATCAGGCAGTCAGTCGCCTTGAACTTTTATGCTCTTTTGAGAGTGAGTGCCAAAGCTCGTCATATAGATAAAAATGAAACTTTCGTAACTTTTCTCGCCAAATATGTCATCAATACTTGTGCTATCGGCGGTTCGAATCCGGGCACGCACCTCTAACTTTTCGGAGTTATGTGCGTTTAAAAAAAAAAAAATTAAATATCACTTGCTTCAACGGTGAAGGAAAACATCGTGAGGAAACCTGCACGCCGGAGAGTTCTCCATTATGTTCTCAAAGGCGTGTGAAGTCTGCCAATCCGCACATGACCAGCGTAGTGGACTATGGCCAAACGCTTCTCATATTGAGAGGAGACCCGTGCTCTGTAGTGAGCCGGTAATGGGTTGATCATGATTATGATGATGATGACTTGTGCTATTATCTAGCCCGAGGTCTTTGACCGTGAAAACCTTGTGCCTACCGTCGACTGCTACTGTCTACAAGCCTTGTAGGAAACCGAACCGCTTTGAAAGGCGTTACGCATCCCCTCCGGAATTCATAATTGAGCCGCTTCCGGCTAGGTATGTGTGACTCACCGGCGGCCAGACTAGCGACCAGCATACCCACTAAAATCCAGCGATGCTCCTTTACGTCCACAACTGCCATACCCCTAACCGGTTAGCCCGCTATCTTCGTAGACTGCAACATCACTTACTATCAAGGAAGATTGCAGTCAAGGACTTACTTGCAGAGCGCATTGAAAATTAATCTCAGTTTGCTTAAAACAGAAATTCTTTGCAACTGTTAATCAAAATAAAATGCGATAAACAGGAATGTGTTTACATCTATGATGTTAACTTTATATTATCCTTTGATACTTAAATTTACGTAGAACAGGCATGACGGCAAACGTACAGTTAGCCGTGACGGGTTAAATTTTACTTTTAACACGAATCAATAGATGCTTCAGATATCAAGAAATTATACTTAAAGTAGTATTTAATAATTTTTTTTTTGACATCTCACCTGGTGGTAAGTGATGATGCTGTCTGGGATGGTAGCGGGCTAACCTGTTGAGTATTTACCATACCCACACTCCTAATTGGTTTCTACGCGACATCGTGCCGGAACGCTAAGTCGCTTGGCGACACGTCTTTGCCGGTAGGGTGGTAACAAGCCACGGCCGAAGCCTCCCACCAGACCAGACTCGAGCTGGGAATCGAACCCAGGACCTCCATCTTTATAATGCGACAGCGCACGCACTGCGCCACGGAGGTCATCATACAAAGAATTTGGATTCTTCATATATATCTTATTATTAGGAAGGTGACAATATTCATTATAAAATATTATAAAAGTTTCAGATGCAATTCGTTATTACGACAAAGCCTTATCTAAATTGAATTGGAGTGTGATAAGGCACGGATTTCTACTATCGGAAGATTGCTTTTTTATATCCGAGCCCCTCATATTCTCCGCTAAACCATAATAATCTACAGGTTTCATTTATAAGATTTTCTTTGATCACACTTTTCTGCTCTTAATACTGTAAGCGAGCAATTTTTGTGTGTATTGGTTCCACTAAAATAGATTTCATGATTTGTATTTGACAAGAAAATGTTTTCAGATATTGTTTTATTTTCAAAATTGAGATACCTAGTAGATAAATGAAAAACGCTGAGCGATATTTGGTCGAGAAAACGAATGAGTTGAAACTGGTAACAAAAACAAACAATTTTGGAGGAGCGACCCAATTGACCCAAGTAAACAATATAGATATATAAATAAAATTATATGAGTCTATATACACATAACTAGATATAATTTTGAAAGAAGTTATTTCTGCAGCACATTTAAGATTTATCGGCACCGTTATTGTTTGTGTGCTTAAGAAATAGAAAGTATACTTTGCTTGTTTTCGGAAGCTCAGGCGTAATTGATACTCCTAATAGAATAGAGGACCACGATTAAGAAATTTAATCACGTTCTCTTTAAAGCAATGTTTGCATTGTACTCGAGCTATCGATTTCGCTGTCGGTTGTAAGGGTTTCACCAAAACTCACTAACGATGGCTGCTCATACATTTTAAGATGATAAATATTTTATGACGCCATCCAACCATGGTTAAAAATGTTTTTCCAAAAGCATTTTGTTTTGCCATAGAAATAATCTTCATTGTACTTAAGTTTGGATCTTCCGAAAATTTGTATGATTGTACTCTAATAAAATCATGATACCATACTTCCATGACATAGATATAACAAAATATGTATATATTTATATACATATGTAAAAAGTGTATATTTATTAAAAATGTGACAATAAAATTTTAGACTAACTAAAATGAATTAATCTATCACTTATAAAAGCCTTATTGATACCTTTTTACCTCCATTTAAATACAAACAAAAGGAAGTATATAATTTTGTTTTTGTTTATAGAGTTCAAATACTTATCAAATAAAAAATCATGTTAACAAAACGAGGTAAGCAAAACACCTAATGATAGTTGAGTACAAAATGTTTGATAGAAAAGTTAAACCCTTCCAAAGGTTTAATTTCGTTGTCTGCAGAGCTGTCACAGCGGAGAGGCTAAATTACAGGCTTGGTCAACTCCCAGGGGTGACGACCGGAGCATACAAACAAACAGAACAGACGACACCATTATTAAATACACCGGTATTTGGGGATGTAGGGCCAATACAATGGACACAAATCCAATTAACGTAATGTTCTGAAAAAATACATCTCACACTCCCATTAGTAAAGAGTCATATTAGTGAAATGTTGGCAACCTCTGTCTCATTATTAAGTGGGAGGTCCTGGGTTCCATTCCCGGCTCGAGCCAGGTCTGGTGGAGGTGTCGCTAGTTACCACCCTACCGACAAAGACATGTCGCCAAGCGATTTAGCACGATTCACGATTTTCGATTTTAGATTCCGGCACGATGTCGCGTAGAAACCAATTAGGAGTACGGGTCTACCATACAGTTAATAGGTTAACCCGCTACCATCTTAGACTGCATCGTCAATACCGTACCGATTGGCGTCAAGGGTTAACTTGTAGTGAAAACAAGTTTTTGACGACCTCCGTGGCGCAGCGCGCGCGCTGTCAGATTATAAAAAAAGTTGGAGGTCCTGGGTTCGATTTCCGGCTCGAGTCTGGTCTGGTGGGAGGCTTCGGCCGTGGCTAGTTACCACCCTACCGACAAAGACGTGTCGCCAAGCGATTTAGCGTTCCGGCACGATGTCGCGTAGAAACCGAAAGGAGTATGGGTTTACCATACCCCTAACAGGTTAGCCCGCTACCATCTTAGACTGTATCATCACTTACCATCAGGTGAGATTGCTGTCAAGGGCTAAATTGTAGTGGATAAAAAAATAAAAAATAAAAAAACAAAAAATACATTACCCTTACTTGAAATTTTAAAGAGAGTATGTAACTAGTGCAATAAATGTAGATATTTTATTTCACATATTAATTATTAACGGTATTAAAGCAATATGCTGATGATATGAAGCCATACTTCGCTGAACCGTAATTATAATACAAAATTTTGAGCTTTGTCTGATAGTTTAATACTGTTATTTATTAAAAATGTTTTTATATAATATTGGTATGAATAATTGCTTGTTAGTGAAGAGTGTTATATAAAGTATTGAATCTTGATAAACATGGCGGCGAGTTTATGATCGTCGATTTTTCGAAAACCATAATTTGCAACATTATATTTGCTGTTCTTAGGATTGTCATGCTAGTAATTATTATATTATTTTGAGTTTATTGTCATCATCTTCAGTCTATTCATCATCATCATCATCATGATCAACCCATTTACCGGCTCACTACAGAGCACGGGTCTCCTCTCAATATGAGAAGGGTTTGGCCATAGTGCACCACGCTGGCCATGTGCGGATTGGCAGACTTCACACATCTTTTAAGAGCATTATGGAGAACTCTCAGAAATGCAGGTTTCCTCACGATGTTTTCATGTTTGATACCGATAAGAAATTTAAAGTAAACGATAAATCAAACATGTTACTTGCCAAGGTGATTTTAATATGCTAGGTAAATATAATCGTTTTGGAATATCACTTTGTTAATTTGATAAAGTATCATGGCGAGGCTGACATGGCATTGCATCGACATAAATGATAATTTTCTTAATTTCACTCCGTTAAGCGGTAAAATCAATGATTACAAAGTTAACTTTATTGCTGGCAACAAAGCGTTTATGTTCCCCTATGCAAACAATTTACTCGATAGTGACTAACACAATTTTGTTGGCAGCAGTATTTTTCAGTGTGCGTAGCTTTGCTTTGTGGCGAGTACCAAGTTACATATTAAATATATTCTGTTACTAGCTGTTGCCCGCGACTTCGTCTGCGTAGAATGAGGTTTCCCGTGCTTCAGAAAGTAAGCTACAGGCAAATGTCAAATTGCCGATTTTCGTGTTTCTAAATTAAAAAACATAGCACTTTCATACAAACTTCAAACCCCTATATAATGCCCTCTAGGGTAGATTTGGATGAAAAAAATTCTAACCTGATACTTACGCCCTAAAAGAAATCTATTTTCAAAATTTCAAGCTTATAGACTTCATAATAAAAAAAAACAGCAAACTATCATCCCTTATTTTACCACCCCTGAAAGGTAATATTCAAAAAAATTTGATGTACATTTTTTTTATGTATTATTATTAATCATAATGCGAATTTTTGTGTTTCCAACTCCAAAAACAAAGGATTTCCATACAAACTTCCAACCCCCCTTTTACCCTCTTAGGGGCGGAAATTCCAAATATCCTTTCTTAGCTGACACCTCTTAACTATCAACTACCTACTTGCTAAATTATAGCTTTATACGTACAATAGTTTCTGAGATCTTGTGTTTAACCAGTAAGTATGTAAGTGACCTTTCGCTTTTATATATATAGATTGAATGTTACAAAGTCGCATAGAATATTTGTCTTCAGTAATTTTATTAAGATATTCAGACCAAAACGATGATATTATGTTATGGGAGCCTCAACTACATATTTTTTATATATAATGGAGTCATAATATTGTTGTCCGACAGCCTAAACCAACGAAAAACTTCCATTACTTTTTTATCAATATAATCAACCTAACCTCTTTCCTTATAGATAAACAGGCCTACTTCAATAATTTACCATTGGCGTAAAAGAATCTACGTCGATGTAACATACAATTCGCCAACCTTCTTATAACGGTATTACGAAACTCAGCTTTTCTTTTTTCAATTGAGACGGAATAATATTTGCAAAATAGTCACATATTGCAAAACTTCCGAACAGTTTCCTGTGTTCCTCGGCAACTTATTGGATATTGCGCAATACGTGATTACGTTTCTGCACTTGTATTAGAGGTTGAAGTTTGAAAATGCCGGTTTGTAGTGAAAAATTGAAACTCGTTTTTTTCTAAAGTTTAATCATATTTATTAAATCAGCATATTTATTCTCACCATCAAAACATTGCTTTTATCGAAACGGAAATATTGATCTAATAAGATAGTTCTTAACATAATTTTAAGTGGCATGTGAGATAGTGATACATAAATTTAAAACAAAAAGAAAATTTATTTGTAGTGGGCTTCTTCTTAGAACAGGGCGCATTTGGCTCATAGCTTTAGTTTTAAGTTTGTGAGTGTAGTTATCGCCATCAAATCACCACTATTTGAATAAAGATTATTTGAATTTGAATTTGAAGTTCATTTATGCATTATCGATAGAACTTTGGGAATCTAGATAAGAGAAACTGTGTGAAAACATTTTGTACTGGTTCCTGGAAAATTGAGAACACCACGAAAAAAGCAAGGTCTAGCGAGTACGGAGGATGTCGTATTGTTTTTAACTACAGGTCTTTTAGAGTGACATCGGTATCTTGTTCAGAGTGAGGTCTAGCTTTATCATGGAGCAATAATAGTATAGACCGTTTCACTTGAATAGTATTCACTGTATATCTCCCTTATTCGTTAACTTATCAATAAAACAAAGGTAACTTATTCTGTTCTTTTGTAATAAGTTTTTTTTCTGTTTTTGGTTATTTGGTGTTAGTTAATTATATTATAAATAGCATATTATATTATTAGCGACCTATTAGCGTCGACTTGAGTTGATTATGCATGTTATAGTTTCCTCTGAATTATATGTATATCCTAGGACTAAAAGTTATTAAAATGTTTATTTTTTTACATATAATTCTGTTGGTGTATATAATTCTACTGGTGGTGGCTTTGAATAAATAAATAGTAAAAAAAATGTTTTGCTAAAACAATGTTTATTATCTGAATAATTAAGCCTCATTTCAGAACTGTGATTCCTTTGAAACCAACGTCGACTTCGTGTAGGTAGAAAAATTAATGTAATAGTTTACCATGCATAAAAAAGCACCTAATTTTATCCAGTACTAACTAACCAGTCTCGCGCTCCTCCTAAACAACGTCATCACCTTTATTTGCACATAATTTAATAATATTATGTCTATAGCTGTAATAGGTACGAAAGTTCAGATAAGGCACGGACTACCACTATCAAGAAATTGCCTTTTATCTTCGAGCACCAGCCTCGTTTCAAGCGTTCTTATATTCGGGCCTATCAAATCATATGACATAAGTTTCTCAATACAATCGAAGTGGTGTGGAAAAAGAAACAAAGGCCATCATTAGCAACAGGGTATTCTAGTTTTATCAGATGATGAACGATGAATATAGTAGAAAGAATATGTTAGGTACATATTTTCTCAATTAGTGTTCTTTTATTTTATATGTACTGTTTTAAAACTTTCGTGCCCTATAACTACGCCTCCGCTTTCCGTTTGTCTGTCAGTGAAGCTGTTTTGCATAAACCTTAAGGTAGAGAGACGAAATTTTTACATACAATATATATATATATATATTAACAAATAAGTTAAAGGTATTGGTAGATACTTGATCGTAATAATCCCTATAATAGTAATAATAATAAGTAAGCAAAATAATAACTTGTGCTTAAGTTTATACCCTTCAAGAGCGAGTCTATTACGCTCTTAGTTGTTTATTTACATTGCCTGTTATCTTTCATAGCCTTTTAATGCCCCGAGCTGGGATTCCCCTCTCTTAGGATAAACAGTTTTAATCCAGGATTCTACGTTAATATGATTTTCTTCATAATATCGCGGGCTTTGACGATTTTAAGCTATTTACAATCGCTTTGCACCTTTTCTGCAATCCTCCATATAAATTTGATTCACGGTAAATCTCACACTACGTCCGCGCAGTAAGCCTAAAAAGGGACACGAAGATTCCAATAAGATAACCCTTGCCTTAAGTGCTTAGTGGTGTAACGTTGATATAACGACAGAAAAACTCAGTGTGTTTAAAACTTATCAAAAGGATATATTATAGCTTAAAAATAAAAGCTTATTGTGATAGGCAATACAGACGGCAAAAGATCGAGAGGCCGCTCACCAACCAGATGGACAGACCAGCTGAGGGAATCTACTAAGTGCAAATTTGGCACAATAGCGAGACTAGCCTCCGATAAAAGCCGGTGGAAAAAAATAATCCGCACGAGGTTGCAAGGACACCACCAGGACCACGATCTTCAGTAATGAAGAAACGACTGGAGAGAGATATTATAGCTTACCCTATACAGTACGTTTAGCATGTAGTGTTAATTATATCAATCGATATTCAATGCGAAATATAAAACAGTCGATGGGGGTGCAAAGGGGTGTTCTGCTTGGCGCCTGGCACTGTTTCACCGCAAACAAAGTGATTTAACTGGCGGTATTTCTTTATGGAATACTATTTCGCACCAGCCACCGTTTCGCGCTGTTCGTGCGAATGAACTAGCTTAATTTACGCAAATAGAAGGTGAACGACTCACCTTTATACGTTTACAATGGCTGAATAGCATTATTCAATAACTTGAATTGGTTGCTTATCCCTTGTTAGGGTTGTCAGCAGAAGAGTCGTCTTCTTGACCTCATACCTAAAAAAAAAATATTACAGCAACAAATTTTGTTAATCACTGTCAAGTTTAAAGCTGTGATAGTATAGTGGTTAGGACGTTCACCTCCTAATTAGAGGTCGGGGGTTTGATCCAGGGCACGCACCTCTAACTTTTCGGAGTTATGTGCTTTTTTAACTAATTAAAATATCACTTGCTTCAACGGTGAAGGAAAACATCGTGAGGAAACCCATGCACGAAATTCCTTCATAATATTCTCAAAGGCGTTTGAAGTCTGCCAATCCTCAGTGGACTGTGGATAAACCCTTCTCATATAGAGAGGAGATCCGTGCTCTGTAGTTAGCCGGTAATGGGTTGATCATTAACTATTTAATTAGTCACTCATATACAGCCAAATAATTGAATAGTAGTTTTTCTCGATACCATAATCATGTTACTAAAATAAAGCTAACTTTAACAATGATTTTACCACTTAACAATATTGTAATATTTTGTAAGTGCCAACGTGAACTGATATTCCAAATGATTATTTTTACAAATCATATTGTAATCGCTTAGACTTTATCGCTAGAAATATATAGGTAAGTGTATCCCACGTTACGAGGTCGACAGCAACATGTCTTCTTTAAAAATTTAAGACTCGTTTTGGTCGTAGCTTATTTTTATGACCGGCCGCCTTCCTGACGTCAACCCTCTCTAGGCTGTTAAGAGAGAAGGCTATAAAACTAAGTAATATCCAGCAGGCGTGAAGATTTCGATTTTAATTATCCATAAAATAGTAAAATAAGTTCGCAAAACTCTATTAGTAACAGATAAATTTAGTTGAAATGTCTACAGGTTATTTACGTTCCCGGTGAATTTCGTACAATATTGATTTCACTGTAACTATCTTAATCGAAAGTAATCTGATGCTGTGCTGGGCTGTGCAAGAGCGGTAACATTACTTGGAATGCTAAACAGCCGAAAAAACTGGTTTGCTGTTACTTTTTGTCTTCGCAACTTTCCTTTATTCTTAGCCGTTACAGAATTGACGACTCCGTGGCACAGTGCGCGCGCTGTCGCATTGTAAAGTTGGAGGTCCTGGGTTCGATTCCCGGCTCAAGTTTGGTGTGGTGTGAGGCTTAAGCCACGGCTAGTTACTACCCTACCGACAAACGTGTCGCTAAGCGATTTAGCGTTCCGGCACGATGTCGCGTGGAAACCAATTAGAAGTGTTTACCAAACCTCTAAGAGGTTAGCCCGTTACCATCCTATACTGTATCATCACTTACCACCAGGTGAAATAGCCGTCAAGGGCTAACTTGTAGTATATAAAAAAAAATTGAGGTGCAAACTAAGAAATTGTATACTTTGTATGTTAGGATTTTCTACAACCCTATATTCTAGATGCAAAGTGTACTCTGAACTGAAATTATGCCACCGCTTGCCAAGTTCCTTGCCTCGTTTTCATTCGACCTAAAAATAAAATGCGTCTTTTCTCAATTATTTATGGGATTATTTAAATTTATGTATTAACTTCATTTTAGATCAACATTATTTATATACTCGCACATACATATGCTATTATATACATATAGATTGAACATGATTTTTTTATACTAAACATCATTGATTACTTCACTCTTAAGTTTGTCTCAAGATATTTAGAATGGCTTATTTAGGTTGGGTTGGCTAATTAAAAAAAAATCACTAGGACATATTACCTTATAATTTTCAATACATTAAATACATAATTATATCGCTCCATTTATAGTTTAGTTTACATTAAGAAATATATAGCCTAATCGAGTGAACCTTTTCGTAAAAGTAAATACGTAAATATTTCTGCCAAGCCCAAATATTCCGACTCACAATTCATTTATTATCTGTAATTATTTATTTCCCTGATATTCTTGCCAAGTCTATTGTAAACAAATCATTTAATAATACAAAATAGAGCACGTCCTTTTCTAAACGATAAAGTATGACAAGGAAAGCACTTAATTCAACCCCCTCATTTTAAACTTTACTTAAGATGTTTTGTGTTTAAAATATACCATTCTTTATAGCTTAATGCTTAGTTTAATCATAGTTTCGTTACTTATAATACTTCGCACTACAAATAATCTCAATCTCTAAAAATATTGTGTGCACTAATATTTCATGTCTCATGTTTATACTTTTGCATTAAGCCCGGGAGCGCAGTATACCAAGAAAATCGTATTTCCTAGAACATTCTATAAAACCCACTTGTACGAATGTTTGTACAGCTTAGCATAATAGTAACATTCCGTGAAATATACGCGAATATCCGTGGGAAATATCGCGGGAAAAATTGTGTAGTGCCTCGCTATATTCATTTTTATATTGTGGTAATAGCCTCCTTGCATGTCATGAATTTCCACTATACTATCCATCAAAAACAAAGTAACGTATTCAAATCCTTTGCCGTGCATGTGTGGAATCCAATTTTATCGGGAATTTCCGATACACTGGATTTAAGTTAATATGTTTTTACTACTTTGATTTACTGCTAGGGCTAGTTGGAAAGGGATACAATAGCAGTATTCATGATAATGAAAATCTTTTGTTCAACCACACTATATATTTTTACAGAAATAACTGTATGCACATCTAACTTTCCGGAGTTATGTGCGTTTTAAGCAATTGAAATATCACTTGCTTCAACGGTGAAGAAAAACATCGTCAGGAAACCTGCACGCCTGAGAGTTCTCCATAATGTTCTCAAAGGCGTGTGAAGTCTGTCAATCGACAGATGGCCAGTGTGGTGGACTATGGCCAAACCCTTCTCATATTGAGATGAGACCCGTGCTCTGTAGTGGGCAGGCAATGGGTTAATCATGATGATGATAAACTGAAAAGTTTTCATAAATACCAGATTTCATACCCACATAGTTCCTTGTTTCATGTATACACGCGTAAATACGATATCGGGGCAGTCGGATTAGCTACATTTGTTAATTTTCATTTCTTGAATATAAAACCGGAAAGATACGTTACTTGGAACTGTAATAATAATTTATTTGAATTTGTGATACTTTATGTATATTTACTTTACCAAGTACTTAGGACACCGGAATTAGAAATAATGACGTGTTTTTACTTCTAGTTCCGGATTGTAGCACTAGAGCAGTAATAATCGTAAGAACGAAAGCTGAGGTCTCGTATGATACGGGATATTATTTATTTTATGACGTCCCACACGATTCTTGAGCGGGAAATATATATTTCTAGTGGCGAAACAAACATTTCACAGAAATTTATAATAGATTCTGCCAGTAGATATTGTACCTAATCGCTTCTATACTCTGATCGTGGTCTTGATGATAATCCTATATTCATATAGCCTATATCTGTAATATAATAAAACTGTAACAGGACGAATTCTGTACATTAAATATATTTTGAAAATTTTAACTGCTTGAATGCTTTACTATCGATACTAAGCCCAAAACCATTTATTTTGAATTTTTTGTCTGTCTGTATCTTGGCCACGCATCACGCAAAAACGGCTGTATGGATTTGGATGAAATTTGGCATGCATGTAGCTTTTGACATGGAAAAGAATATAGCATAACTATTATTCCGATTCCTTAAGTACCCGAGGGAAAATTGAAAATTGATTATGAGCAGCCAGCTTTGAAATTTGGTATGCATGTCTCCTACGCTATGGCAAAGGCCATGAATTTTCTATACAGATCTCTCAAATAGTTAAGATTTGGAAAGATTAAAAATGTTAACGAGCGAAGCTTTAAGTCCGAAATTCTGAAGTCCGAAATACGAAGTCGCTTGCAGAAACTAGTTGAAAATATATTTTTTTAAGTAGTACTCTATTTACTAAGTGTCGTTTGCTGTTAGGATTTAAGACTTTGTGGCCGAAAGTTCAAAGCAAAAAAAAAAAAAAATGCGACGTTACACACACGCTTAATTGCCTCTCGGGTGTCAAAGGGTTGGCGCGTTACTTTCACAAAGAATCAACTTAGCTATTCAGTGCGGATGTAGCTAGTATCAAAAGTGCCGTTGCACGCGGACGTGCGTGGACATAATAACCGCTCTCATGAAGATTTAAATAATCACCATCATGAACCCGTTGCCGGCTCACAACAGCACTCTCTCAATATATCTCTCACTACAGAGACTCTCTCGGCTCTCCTCTCAATATAATAAGGGTTTGGCTATAGTCAACCACGCTGGCCATGTGCCGATTGGCAGACTTCACACGCCTCTGAGAACATTATGGAAAACTCTCAGGCATGCAGGTTTCCTCACTATGTTTTCCTTCACCGTTGAAGCAAGTGATATTTTAATTGCTTAAAAACGCGCATAACTACGAAAAGTTATAAGTGTATGCCTGGGTTCGAACCCCCGAGCTCTAATTAGGAGGCTGACGTCCTAACCGCAAGGCACAGCTTCAAGTATTTAAATAATACTTTTCTCATTTTGCAAACTGAGTGTAAGGCGTTCTCCAGCTAGGTGGAGCACTGACCTCTTTGACTAAATAGCACGAGTTGGCGCTATCTCGACGAGACTCACCTCCAGCTGTGGATTCATATTGGCTAGTGACGATGGTGGTGACATTTTGTACATTTTAAATTTATATTTTAGTTTTTAACGTGGAAGAAGTCGCTGGCAACGTTTAGCAAATGACCCTCACCTAATGAACCCTCAGCTAATGACAGCAATAAAAATTATTTTATTACATTGTAAAAAAAATGTTGCAATGTAAAAACATCTTTTCGATGTAATTTGCATTTGGCGAAAAGAATAAAACTCTTTCATGTTAAAATGGTTGCCAAGACTCGCGAAATTTCAGTATCAAAAAGTTATTAGATCAGATCTTATGAAGAGCCAAGTCCATCCCACTACATGGGTTAAACAACAAGAGAGACTAGAAGGGAGAAATAACTATATTAATTTCATCTCTTGATCAAAACGTACGGCTCACAATATTTTATATTTTCTTCTTTGCCTGATTTTATGGTATGGCTCTTCTTTAGAATTGAAAATAAGGTAGGTTTGGCGTATGTTTTAACAACTTGTCTTACTTTACATTGCCTTTTATTTCCTTTTGTTATCGAACGAACGAATAATATATACGAACATTGACCTATACAAATGTTGTAATAAGCGTTTAATCATACAAAGTTAGAGACAAAATTAACGTTAATATACAGTTGTCGAGGCTGATACTAACTGCAAAAGCTCTACACCGCCTTCTACAAAATATATAATTATTATTAATGAGCGACACGCTCAATAAATTCGACGTAATTACTATATTCTATGCCAAGCAAAAGCATAAATAATAATTTAAAATAGCAATTAGCTTGTTCATCCCCTCAACATTTTTAATTTCTTACTCATTAATTTTTCCTATTTCGTCATATATTGTTGTAAGATTTGTAATGTCGGAGATAAGTCGGATATTTGTAAGGCAGACCGACTGCAACATTTTCACTATAAATATTAATAAATCTGATCTACTGGGGAACGAAGGTGCTTTTAAATAGAATGGTCTAGTATCTAGATTATTAAGCAGATTCAAAATCTTAAATGAATGCTTAAATGAATGCATAAGCATTTTATTATTAAAGCAATTATGTCTAATAATTGATGCATGCATCATTTTTTTGACGTGCTTACGTCAGTCATCCTTCCGATGATTAAAGGTACGAATGCCCATGATGTGGATTTTTTTATATGACAAAAAACAAGTTCGAACAAGTTTAAATTACTTTTTTTGATCAATCTTACACGACGAATCCTCAAAGCCCTCACTTTGAGATTATGGCGATGTGAATAATATAAATTATAAAAATTTCCATCCAGATATTTCAATTAAGTTCCTCGATCTTTAGCCATAATCATCATCTTGATCAATCCATTGCACCTCACTACAGAGCACGGGCCTCCTCTCAATATGAGAAGGGTTTGGCTATAGTCCTCTAAGCTGACCATCTCCGGATTGGCAGACTTCACACACCTTTGAGAACAATATGAACTCTCAGGCTTGCAGGTTTCCTCAAGATGTTTTCCTTCATGGATGAAGCAAATGATATTTCAATTGCTTAAAAAACAAACATAACTTCGAAAGTGAGAGGTGTGTGTCCGGGTTCGAATCCCTGATTAGGAGGCGACGCCCTAACCACAAGGCCATCATCTTTAGACATACCACCTCCTTAATAATGTTGTGGGTTGGAAGATTGAAAGTAGCAATATTTGGCAACCCTACACTTGTTAGGTACAAACTATTCGCCGCAGACTAAAAGCGAACGGAAGTCTATTTTGCTTTTAGAGTGAAATGTATTTTTTTGTAACTTTTCCGAAGGCAGTGAAAATTTTATAACTCAAAATGTTTGTGAGTGAACCGAACTAACTTGTAAAGCCATCTAGTTAACTTTGCTTATTAAATAGACAAAATTTTAACCTGGCGTAAGGCAAACATTTCTACAAGCGTGTTAATTTCATTATCGAGAATGTAAACGTTGTTCCCAGTTTATAAAACAGTTTTTTCGAATCGCTTAACTCCTCTATATTCTTCTAATATACCGAGATAATTATTTATACATTCAAATTATTAAATAATTATGACCTCTGATTAGGAGGCTGATGTCATAACCTAATGGTTATCACAGCTTCAACACTATGAATTAACAATTAATGTTACTTACACTTAAATTCTAATATAATATTCGAATAATTTTATCTTGTGTCAATTCACAGAGCATTTCATTTTTGTATGTCATATAGTTACTGTCATATAGGTGTTTACTGTCATATAGTTTCATATTGTGTGAAAAGAAGTTTAAGCAATCAAGTAAGTGCATAATTTCTTTAGGGGTCTCAAGCATACATTGAATTTTCTAGAGATTTATAAATACGACTAAGAAGAGAAGAGAAAAGAAAAAGTTTTTATTAACTCATTATTTGCCATACTATATCGACTATACATACATACACAAATGACCAAATAAAGGCAAACCACTCAGCATCAGCTGTGGCAAACCGCAGCGCTGGTTGTCAGTGGGAGCCAGAATAATGGTGGAATCACGGACACCATCACCCGTACACACATACATAATATACCTAAATTACCTACCAAAAAAAGATCAGAAAAAATAAAATAAAAAATAAGACTACATTCACATCAATCAGTTATTAATCCTGCTGTTATTTTATTCTAAGGTACAATGTCTTTATCCGCTATTTAACACTTGGACTTAACATTTATTATTTATTTATTTATTATTAATATACAAGGAATAAAATTAGTTATATAATAAAGGCACCGAAAAAACCAAAGAGGTTTGTCCTCGGTGCTAACCAAATATATTTGGACCCACCGTGTCATGAGGCCTTACTTTTATTTTGTTCTCTTGGTTTATATTCGGTAACTCCTTAAGAAGTGGTTGATCAAATCCGATAATGGTTATTCAAATAATGGTAGTTGCAATTAGTTAAAAACGATCAAAAGCGGGAATAACTAATAATAACAGCTTTATTAGTTGTTTAGGTAGACAGATACGAGATAGATACGGATTCTACACATTATAATTGCGTAAACAATATCGCTGATTATACGAAATCTCTTTATCGAGTAACTCGAGTGTTTACGTGCGACGGAAACCTCACCTACTTTAAGCGTTAATTAGAATCCTATATAGGTACTCGTGATGATGGGATAATGATATTAGGGATTTACGATAAAATAGGATGAGTACTTCTACATTTTCCGCTTAATCGATCCCGCAGTGGGTTAGGGACGTGACCTTAATAATTCGGTGTGTGGACTTTGATCCGATACGTGCCAAAGCTGGGGTTGAAATTTTCCAGCTGTGACGTTCTATAGGTTCAGTAGGTAGGTAGTTATTTTTAACTGACTTTCCAAATAAGATGAACATTTGTTTTCGATAATTTTTTCGAGTTCGTTAAACTCACAGACTCTGATAGATTGTTTGAGTTTGTTGATGTACTTAAAACATAGTATTACGGTTCTTCGGTATAATATTTCGCATTACGTATTAATTTTTAATGCCTGCTTATCAAACGTACCAGGAAAACGTGTAATGAATGAAGCCAGTTAAATGATAGCATGTTAAATCGATATCACTAAAGAAATATATTCTAAGAAATTCCATTCACGTTTCATTCAAATCAAATCATTTATTTGCATAGATTTTGTAGTTGATTGGTGTTACATTTAATTAGAGTTTCTTACAATCTGCCGGGTAGGCGTGCAAAAATAATATTCTAATTACATGTAAATCATTTCAATTATTAAGTAGATTTTCACGACCTCCGTAGCGAAGCGTGTGCGCTTTCGCATTATAAAGTTGAAAGTCCTGGGTTCGATTCCCAGCTCGAGTCTGGTCTGGTGAGAGGCTTCGGTTGTGGCTAGTTACCACCCATTAGATTAAGCGTTCCGGCACGATGTCGCGTAAACCAATTAGGAGTATAGGATTACCATAACAGGTTAGCCCGCTACCATCTTAGACTGCATCATCACTTACCATCAGGTGAGATTGTCGTCAAGGGCTAACTAGTAGTGGAAAAAAAAATATATATCTCACGCATATTGTGAAACAGTTCTTTATCTCAGTAAGGACATCGTTATCTAGGCCAAGGTCTTCATACTACTTTTCCCTTTGTTACCAAGGGCATAAAATTGGCACAGATCCCTTTGGGAGCGTGTTACAAGTTTTTGATCCAGTAGGCAACCGCAATACATTAATTGCCTTTGAAGAATGACAATCAGCTTCCAAGCACTTACAGTACTACAGGATAAATATACAGCAATGGCATTCGCATTTCTTAATCATTCGTAATTCATTGCGATTTATACGTTTGCGATAAAGTTCAAAGTGCCTATAGTCGTAATACTTTTAGGAACAAATTATTTCCATTAATTATTTTTGTAACATAGATAAGATTCATACGTTTCCGATTTACATACTACTACTTAATCAAAAACCTAGGATACCATTTATGGAAGTACTCAGTTGTAATGTGCGTTTAATCTTTGAAACCGCTTATTATGACGATTATTTTACTTTAGATACAAATCTAAAGTTAAAAATAATCGTCATATTCATTCTATCATAGTACATTAATTATGATAATTATTTATTAATTTCGGGGTAGACGTAGTTTGGTCAACGTTTCGATTATTGCTTGTAAGACAAAAGTTTCAACTTGACTACAATATGCGACAATTTATCAAGTGACTAATGAGAAATTAAAGAATAGCTGGAAATGAAGCATATATATTCTGAATATTTTGACCACCCAGGCTCAGTGCGTGCGCTATTGCATTGTAAAGCTCGAGATCCTGGGTTCGATTCCCGGCTCCAATCTGGTTTGGTGGGAGGTTTTGGCCGTAGCTAGTTACCACCCTACCGACAAAGACGTGTCGCTAAGCGATTTAGCTTTCCGGCATCATGTCGCGTATGTCATGATTTCCAAATGTTTAAGATTTTAGTGTCTTTGAATTTACATACATATAATATCTTAATCATTAAATGCGAATATATAATTGAAGTATGTGATTTGACTTTAATGATTTAGGTTTATTTTTGACTATTTTATTGAAAAGTATCTCAATTGACTGTTCTCTTAAGATACCGGATTTGAATAAGGCAAAATGGAAAACATGACGTTCGAATCGACCCTTTATAAGTTAGTTAGTCGTTGGTCATTGTGGATTAGTTATTGTTTAGTGTTGATACTGAAAAGTGGTCTCAAGGTTCTGGTTCTACAAAGGTGTGTAAAATGTCATAGATAAACAAGTATAGATATTGAAGAGTTGTGTTCCATATCAAAAAGGTGGGTTACAATCCTGTAAATAAATAAGAATATATACTGAAGAACTGTGTTTTTTAACACGTAGAAACCAAGTAGGAGTGTGGGTTTACCATACCCCTAACATGTTAAACCGCTACCATCCTAGGCTGCATCGTCACTTACCATCGGGTGAGATAGCCGCGAAGGGCAAACTTGTAGTGTAAAGTAAAACTTGAGAGGTGTCAAGGGACACCTGGATGGAACGAAGTTCCTTTCGATTAATTAGTGAAGGAATTGTAATAAAATTTTATTTTATTTAAGTTATAATAATATTTTTTTTATTATTAACAAATATAATGTTATATAAACTTAATCAGTAGGCTCAATTTTGTACTCCCATCAGCAATATCCGGAACTTTTGCAGAAACATTGTCAGGATTCATTATTATTATTTTTTACTATTTATTATTTACAAAAAACCTGTATACACTCAACAAAAATAATCGTCGCGACACCACACTGTTCAATGCGAAATAGAAATGAAAATGTCTGGCTTGCTTTCTATAAGAGAGAAAGACAGACAGAGAAACATGCGACGTCGCACAGCTTACAATAACAAAAAGTGTCGTGACAACTTTTCGTAAGAATTTTTTCCGTCTAGCCCCCTTTCACAACGCGCGATAAGGAACTTCGTTCCAAAAATAAGAATATTCGTAAGTGTTTAAACCATATGTTATATTGAAGCCCTACATTAACGTGTGTACCTACTGTGTAATGAATATGAAATGGCGCTTCAGAGTTTTAAGTGTGTCATCGGATCTCATTTGCCGAGGGAAATGAGCTCCGGTGTCAACGAGTGAGCAAAGCATCGCTACTCATTAAGGGGCATATGTTAACGCTTTTATTTAATTAAAAATACGGACTTACATTAATAAACTTCTTTTATTTTGTTACATAATATTAAAAAGTAATAAAAAATATATAGGTAAAAACTAATCCTATATCTATACAAATAAATAAAATTGGAGTGTCTGTTTGTAATATTGAAATAACCGTTTTTTATGACATGCATATGAAAATGCATGTCATAAATAATACGGTACATACACTAAAATATCATTTTTTACAATTTTTGTCTGTCTGTTTGTTTGTTTGTTCCGGCTAATCTCTGAAATGGCTGGACCGATTTTTAGGGGACTTTTATTGGCAGGTAGCTGATCTAATAAGGAGTAATTTAAGCTATTTTTATTTTAGAAAAAGTCTTTTATTTTAGAAAAATAAGTTAATGTTGCAATGTCCAAGTACTGTACAGTACCACGCGCATCTCACAAATGCCACCGCCTGTGGCATCACGTCTCGGGCGCCTCCCCTTTTATTTTTTGTTACAAAGGAGATACTTTAATGTTTATCCTGTAATTATTTCAAGTAATTCGGGTTAGTAATCTATTGCTTCGTGATTGAAAGACAAACAAACACACTAACTCAAAGCAGGCGAAGTCGCGGGCGTCAGCTATTATAAATGTGAAAGTGTGGATGTTTGTTACTAAATCTCGCAAAAACAGCTGAACGGATTTGGTATGCATGTAGCCTTTGGCATGGCAAGGAACATAGGCCACTTTTTTTCCCGATTTCTTAAGTAATTCCCGAGAGAAAATTGAAAATTGTTTACGAGGTTAGCTGACAGCTTTTAAATTTGGTGGTCGTTAAAAAAACGAAACAAAAAATCACAAGGCTATATCTTTTTCACCTGCTAATTAAATGAAATCAAACCAAATCAAAACAAATGAAATAAATTTGTTATTAATGTCCAAGCAAATAATAAAAGAGAAAATAATAATAGTATCGGAACAAGTTTATATTAATGAGAGAGAAGAGAAATTACCGAGCACTTTATAATTAAGTTTGCGTCGAGAAATAAAAATAACTTTGCGAAGAAATGGTGTTTCTTAAGTTTGTACAAAACTCTGTACTAAATCGCTGTTGCTAATCGTTTCGCAGATAGGTCTCCAAGTAGCATGAAGAGATTTTAAGAGTTTAAATGTCTTTGACGCTTTAACAGCTACAAAGCTTTTATCTTCTTTATGGGTTCATACCCATAAAAGAAAATAAAAGCGCTCTTGATCATCATTATAGTACGCGTTATTAACATTATATAGCTACTTTTATTTTTTTGTACACTACAAGTTAGCCCTTGACGGCTATCTCATCTGATGGTAAGTGATGATGCAGTCTAAGATGGTAGCGGACTGACCGTTAGGAGTATGGTAAAACCACACCCCTAATCGGTTTCTACGCGACATCGTGCCGGAACGCTAAATCGTGGTAACTAGCCACGGCCGAAGCCTCCCACCAGACCAGACTCGAGCCGGGAATCGAACCCAGGATCTCCATCCTTATAATGCGACAGCGCACGCACTGCGCCACGGAGGTCGCCGAGACGCGAGAGAGCTAGTAGATAAAAAAAAATTAAGAGTGTGGTTTTACATACCCCTAACAGGTCAGCCCGCTACTATCCTAGACTGCATTATCACTTACCACCAGGTGTGCTAGTCGTCAAGGGCTAACTTGTAGTGTATAAAAAAAGACGTTTCGGCACGAATAGGTAAATTCAATTTAGTTAAATTTACATACATGAATAAAGTCGTTACGTCAATAAATAGTTAGTTATTGATGGGAGTTTTTTATACTTCTATGAATTGGCCCTTGACTCCAATCTCTCCTAGTGAACTCTCTTACATGAGTATTGGTTATCTTAAACCCAAACACATAATGGGTTTCTAAGCAAGCCTCGTTAAAAAAACAAAGAAGATGCATATCCAGTATCTAGAAGTTGTTATTACTAACATCTAAATCGTAGCAGCATCATGGAATTTAATAAAAACTCTTCGTAAACAGATAGGTATCTGATCATTTGCGATTGCATCATAGCTGTCAAATGGGATACAAGACGAAACAAAGCAATAATGCTTTGTTACTAAACTAGAGCGAAACAAGTCTCCGGACTTTAACGGGACCCTCGTCTTTGTCCACTGTAGCGAAATTTGTACACCAGACGAGAGTACTCGACGGGAACCAAATTACGTTCAGCTCCCGGGACGGCCATTGTTGCCTTATTAAGATACTTTGTAAGCGTAATTCGTCGGGCCTTTCATTAAAAACATAATTAATCATACAAGCCCATTTAAGTGACGGTTGTAATTAATTATTTTTATTTATACATTTTATTTGTACACCGCAACGGGATGAGGAACAATGCAAGAAAAACGGAGACAAAGAAAGAAGTAGATACAAAAGGCGGTCACATCCCTTTGTAGCGATCTCTGCCTTGCAAGTTAAGACATTGGTTGGTGCATTATTATAATGAATTTACATTTGATAAACAACATCATGATCAACCCATGGCTGGCTCACTATAAAGCACGGGTCTCTTCTCAATATGAGAAGGGTTCGGCCATAGTCCACCACGCTGGCCATGCGGATTGGCAGACTTCACACGCCTTCGAGAACATTACGGAGAACTCTCAGGCGTGCAGGTTTCCTCGCGATGTTTTCCTTCACCATTGAAGCAAGTGATATTTTAATTTAAAAAAAAAAACGCACATAACTCCGAAAAATTAGAGGTGCGTGCCCGGATTCGAACCGCCGACCTCTGATTAGGAGGCTGACGCCCTAACCGCTAGGCTATCACCGCTTCAAATAATGTGATAAACAACACCATCTGAGAAATGAGAAGGGTTGTGGCCGCAGACCACCACGCCGCGAGCGTGTTCAGATTCAAGACTCAGAAGAAGTTCAGATTGGTAGACTTTACACGCCTTTGAGAACATTAGGGAGAACTCGTGCAAGTTTCCTACACCTTTCACGACTATGGCCAAACCCTTCTCATATTGAGACGAGACCCGTGCTCTGTAGTGAGACGGCAATGGGTTGATTATCATGATGAACACTTACAAGTTCTACGTAGATTGTGGGTGCTAAATTTTACGGCTGCTTGCAGTTCACGTCTTGAAACCTGCTGAACCGATTTTAATTAAACTTCCTTCAGTGAATGTCTTACCTATAAAAAAAGATTGGTCACAATCCGATAAATAGTTGCGGAGAAATAGATATGTGGGCAAACATTCATACGTAAATCTATTCAATTTGGTATACTTATTACTTATTAAGTGTTTGTTGCAAGGTATTGAAGGTTTAAGGGAAGGTTAAAGATTGAACACCACAACGGAAAATGTAATAGCAGACTCCTCATAAGGTTGACTAAATCGAATAGCAAAGTATGGCACGTCAACTGGGTAAGACAAAATTGAATGTTTCATTGTTTTTAAATCTGTTTTCGCCATCAATCATAACATCTTGCCTCATCAATTCTAGAAGTATATGGAAGGGTATTGAAGGTATGCCAGGATCACTCAACGAAATTTGTTATACTTTCTGTTTATCACATTTCCCCTAAGAATGAGGGTTACTTTTAACTGCTGTAGTAAATTTAATTACAATTCCAAAGGACAAAATGGGATATCCACAAAGGCAAGAATGTTCCATTGCGAGACATATATAATGATATTGACGTAATTACAAAAGGCTGGCGTATTTTAGGGAAAGGTACGTTACGTATTATATTTGTCGGTTAGGAAGGCGTTTAAACCGTTTGACCTTTACACGAAGGGTAGTATATTATGTGAGTTTTGGTTGACCCAAAAGTTCTTTATCCGAAAGCCAACCAAAAATACCTTATGCGAGTATCCATAACGCTCGTTTATCATGAATCCACGATTCTTATGAAGATTAACAACGCTGCCTTTGAATCATTCTGGCTACAGAGTCCGTGCCAAATCTTTGGCACTAAATCCTATACAACGCCAAAGTTCAAGCGTAGTACTATTGTATCTTTATAAAAATATAGACGAGTACTGAAGACAACTATTTTAGTTACATAAAAACAATCATAAGTTGTATTCTAATTCATTTTCGTTGGGTTTGTTTAATTTCTTAAAGACTTTATATCATCATCATCATCATCATTATCATCATCATGATCAACCCATTTCCGGCTCACTACCGAGCACGGGTCTCCTCTCAATATGAGAAGGGTTTGGCCATAGTCCACCACGCTGGCCATGTGCGGATTGGCAGACTTCACACGCCTTTGAGAACATTATGGAGAACTCTCCGGCGTGCAGGTTTCGTCACGATGTTTTCCTTCACCGTTGAAGCAAGTGATATTTTAATTGCTTAAAAACGCATATAACTCAGAAAAGTTATAGATGCGTGTCCGGGTTCGAACTTACGACCTCAGATTAGAAGGCTGATGTTCTAACCACTGGGCTATCACAGCTTACTAGGCTATCTGTCACAGTTTTTTGTATTTACAAATATTACTATTAAAATCTTACAGCATTCAAAATTCGACTATGCCCACCACGTTAGTTACAAAACTTATTATTTGTGGAAAGTAAAAGTTGAATGTGTCCCGATATTCATTGAAAACAAAACCTCAAATTCTCAAAAATGCCTTTCTTGATTTCACTTGCTGAAAATTGTAAACGAAATAGCTACGAAACGATAGCCTAAAATTGCCACGTTCATTCTCAAAAAAGGTTCGTGTAAAAAATTTAGGGAAGGTGTATATGTACACGGCTATTATGTTCGGAAGCGCAAGGAATGCTCGTTGAATGGGCGGCTCCAATTGTATATTTAACGAGTTTCAGATATCCAACAGAGCGCCGATGAAGCCCAGATAAACTACAATACAGAGTAAAATATACATTCTCATCTCTTATCGTTATAAATAGAACCATCAAATTCAAATTCAAATTCAAATAATCTTTATTCAAATAGTCCTTTAAAAGGCGCTTTTGACGCGTCAATAATTTACAAAGTAGTGATTTGATGGTGATAACTACATTCGTAAACTTAAAACTAAAGCTATGAGGGTTCCAAACGCGCCCCGGTCTAAGAGGAAGCCCACAACAAACTTAGCCAGGTAAATTTTCTTTTTGTTATCACCATCTCACATGCCACTTAAAATTATATTAAGAGCTATCTTATTAGAGCAATATTTCACACCCATGCTTGTTTATCATTTACGTAATCCTTTACACTATAGTAGGACTTTTCTACAAGCTTACGTTTTATATAAACTTTGAACTTATTGAGAGAATCTCATCATCTCATGTGACACTCTTTTCTGTTTCATTCTTTATTTTTAAACTTCAAATAAGGAGAACATCCTCAATTCGGCTGTTATATTTTTATGTATATATTTCGAGAAAACTCTGCGAAACGTCAGCCGACTTTGATGATTTTTTTTTAATAAAATATGAAACCGTTCTCGTATTGAGAGGAGACCCGTGCTCTGTAGTGAGCCCGTAAAGGGTTGATCGTTATGATAATGAATTTTAATGAATGTTGGTAAATAATAGAACTACTCGGCGTACTTTCCATAGCATGTAAATAGTTTGCTTAAATAAGGGCGTGTAAGAGGCCAGTTGAATACTGCGCAGGAAGCAATTACACACACACGAATGTGTATTAAAATAAATACCTACTTAAATAAAACTAGAATACAAGGTAAAGCCAAGTTAAAATTTCACGTCACGTCGCATCACGCCATTTTATAATTGGAATAACACATGTGAATAACAAAATGCAACATAACATCTTCGCTATTCTCGTCAATCGTTAAATGATATACCACTTTATTGATAAAACAAACAAAACAAAAAAAAACTTTATTGCAGCAAAACATACATATAGGTATACAATAGAAGTAGTAACACTAAAATTGTCTAATACTAACTACTAGGAACTAGTTGAGACTGTATCTTGGAATTATTCAGGTAAAGACAGTAAAAGATATGAAATACGTATTGTTTAGCAGTCTATTGGTATTGAATATGGTTCCATGGTATACAAAGAACATTCAGCTTAATTTGTTGTTAATTGAACGTTGTTGAGTGGACATTTGCTGAGGATGCTCTGGTGTCGGAGCAAAACTTGCGTCGACAGAAAATGTATTTACACCTAAGAACCCACCGGTGCATTGCGTCTTCGAATCGGATTCTACTTGGCATCTTACCGGCACGCTTAATCACGTAGCGGTATGCCATTGCCAGTGGGTTAACCAGCCGCAGCCAATCGAATCCCCTATTTTATAATCGATAGGGCACGCGTTGAGTGACGTACTAGATGTATATGATGTACTGTTCTGTGCAATATCACAAGTGATTCTAATAGAATAATAAGATTTAAATCATGAATCTTCTTTCTCTTAACCTTATCCTACGTTATGTGGGGTCGGCACAACATGTCTTCTTGGCCTACTCACTTCTATCAGCCTTTACCTCACCACCCACACCTTTTACCCGCATATCCTCTTTTACACAATCCATCCATCTCTTCTTTGGTTTTCCTCTATTATTTTGCCCTTCCACGTTCATATATAACAAGGATTATAAAGTTCATATATAAAGAATTAAATGACGAATATGGTGTCTTTTTACGTTAGTTTGTTAATAAGAAATTTTAGTTATGTTTAACGTACGCAAAAGCCAAACAAGGGACGGAATATCTTAATTTCTGTTAGTAATATCTTTAAACGCTTAGATAACCATCAGCGTAAAAGCTTAAACTAGTTGTAGTACATGTTTTCTGCTACACTTTATATGGGACGATATAAATATCATATCATAACGAAGAAGAAGCCGACTATTACGAGTATAACTGAGACATTACCTAATCATGTAAAGTGGAATTTATTCTTAAATACCTACTCAATGAATATTTCATTTATATTAAACGCTATCCTTGAAGTTTAAAAATATTCCAGCAAGTCATAGTTAGTCATAGCTTTCGAACAGAATGCTAGAGATTTAGATATTAAAATCCGGTACGTAAATACTCAATGCATACCGTACAGTTTTCTACATGAGAACAGTAAAGGAAACTGTGATAACCTAGTTGTTAGGACGTCCGCCTTCTAATCAGAGGTCGGGGGTTCGATCTCGGGCACGCACCTCTAACTCGCCGGAGTGATCTGCGTTTTTAAGCAATTAAAATATCACTTGCTTTAACGGTGAAGGAAAACATCGTGAGGAAATCTGCACACCTGAGTTCTCCATAATGTTCTCAAAGGCGTGTGAAATCTGGCCATCCGCACATGGCCAGCGTGGTGGACTATGGCTAAACCCTTTTCATATTGAGAGGAGACCCGTGCTCTGTAATGAGCTGGTAATGGATTTTTCATAATGTAGATGAATCGTATATCATATAATCGTATGAGTAGTAAGATATAGCCTGCTGGCAGACTGAAGAAGGACTGTTCAGGCTTAGTAATAAAGTACCGTGGACACCGGTTACGGAACTTTAAAAAGTGCCATTAAGTAACAGTAGACTAAT
The DNA here is from genome assembly GCA_928268935.1 of Lasiommata megera. Taxonomy (NCBI): domain Eukaryota; kingdom Metazoa; phylum Arthropoda; class Insecta; order Lepidoptera; family Nymphalidae; genus Lasiommata; species Lasiommata megera. The sequence goes on along the minus strand of OV743311.1, from coordinate 9,598,852 downwards.
TTTTTAATTGCTCCGTAGATCGCACGGATGTACCGATAAACATCGTAAGCGTAACAAATAGCTGAATATTGTTGGATACTTATCCAATTAGTTGGGCGGTTACTTTGCCCCACTTGTAGCGACAACGCTGTTAAATTTTATAAAATAATTATGTTCGGTGAATAACTATACCCTAAAGTTACTGATTTTTTGACGGTTTCAATTCCGGTATTCAGGTTTTTTTGACGACTTCCGTGGCGCATTTCGTGCGCTGTCGCATTATAAAGTTGGAGGTCCTGGGTTCGATTCCCGGCTCGAGTCTGGTTTGGTGCAAGGCTTCGGCCGTGGCTAGTGACAACAATGACGTGTCGCCAAGCGATTTAGCGGTTCGGCGCGATGTCGTTTAGAAACCAATTAGGACCGTGGGTTTACCATGCACCTAACAGGTTAGCCCACTACCATCCTAGAAAGCATCATCACTTACACCAGGTGAGATTACCGTCAAGGGCTAACTTGTAGTGGATAACAGAAAATACGATATCCGGTAATTAGTTTCATTTTCCTACTTAAAACGTCACTTCACCTTAATCTTTCATTACATACAGATGTAAAATTTATTATTTGACAACTACATGCTAAATTGACGCGTAAACTCAATTCGTTCTAAAATGTTAGAAACAAACTAAATATAACGATCTCTAATATAATCTGCTAAATAAAATATATGGAACTAGCGAATGCCCGCGACTTCGCGTAAATTGGGGGTTTTTATAAACTCCTATGGCAAACATGGCTTACCATGTTTGTATTCAAAGATTTTATCTCATGGCTCATTCCTGTTCCCGTCTCTGTATTCGCGCCTTTGAACTGAAGCTATAGTTATAGATCATCGACGTGAAATTTAGTTTTTCACAGATCCTGTGTGTGTGTCAGCTTTGGATTTTGCGGGATAAAAGGAAGCCAATTGGCTAATATGATATTTGTCTACTCCTTGAGTATTTTTTGGAGTTTTTAACCAAATGTACCTTTGAACGAAGGCTAGACTGATGTTTTGACTGATACATTTTTCAGAAAAAAAATATCATAAAGAGTAAAAAGTATCCTATGTCCGTCTCCTGGTTCCAAACTACCTCCCCACTAATTTTCAGTCGAATCGGCGCAGCCTTTCTTAAGTTATAAATAGTGTAACTAACAAGATTTTTTTTAATACGAGTATATAGATTTCTTCATATACAAAGTAGTAGCTAGATTCTGAAACACGCAAGGATATAGAACCACGATCACATTAGTAAATGTTGTTCAGACAGTCGCGAGAGTATTTACGATCGGTAAAACGGTCGGTTGAATAGGTTCATTAAAAATTAATCGCCGAAGGATAAGCACTCTTCCGGAGAGATCGCTGGTTTTCGTTCTGTAATAATTGTAATCTAATGACATAACGTGATCTGATTATATTTGAATCAAGGAATGGCATTTGTAACTTAATTGCCTTAAACTGCTATAGAGACACAATATCGATTGCTTAAATTATTGCTTATTGATTTAAAGCATTCGAATGTAACCTTTCTGCTATCGGATATAAAGTTAACTTTTTAAAATTCTTGTGTTAGTATGCGAAGAATGGACGACACGTGGACCAACCAACCAAACTTCTATGAATTAACTATTACCTACATAAAGAAGTTTATATATATCGTATTTTTTATTTATAGTCTGTCCACACTTTTATGAACTAACTATTACTTACTTGCTGTTTCTAGCAATAAACGATTTAACATGCTACAATTATTAAGCAAGTTATCATTTGTGTCAATCTAATGCCATATCTACTAACCAAAGTGTTATTATAAAATGATTATTTTATTATTGGAATCAAATATAAAAGTTACTTAAGTTATAAAGTCACACCTGAAACAAATCTTTTTTCTTCGTTGCGTTAAACATAAAGTAAGAACTATCTATAAATCTATAAAGTTGTTTTTAATCCATCAATCGATAAAATTTATATTTTTTTCCGTAGTTCTTGGAACGAAAAGCTTTGTAATACAGCATAATATATTAATAGTATAAAAGCATAATATATTCTTTGTTCATAAAACGAAGAAAACCGGCCAAGTGTTAGGCAGTTTCGCATACAGAGGGTTCAGTGCCTTGGAAGGAAATGCATAAAAAGCTTTTTGATTAAATAATGATTGATTAATTGACTACTTCTTTTTAACGCTAGGAAATACGTTTACAAACTCCCCTCATGTGGGACTCCCCGGTGGCCAGATTGGCGACCAGGATACCCCCTAAAACCCAGCGATGCTCCTTCGCGTCGCCTGGTGGCTGGGTCACGGAAACGCTCGCGCATTCGGCCGCAATCTAGCCAGCGGCCTAGGGCCAAGAGGGCCGAGGGCCTATTTACAAGGCCTGTAACTCCGTCCCAAGAACGCCAGGGACATTGAGAACCTCTCAACCCGACGATTAGGCTCGACGGGTGAGGAGGCCTCTCATCCATCCATCCATATTTGTAGAAACCAATTTAGAGTATGGGTTTACCATGCCCCTAACAAGTTAGCCCGCTACCATCTTAGACTGCATCATCACATGGCGTCAAGGGCTAACTAGTAGTGGATAAAAAAATATATATATATTAATTGACCACTGTAAAAACTCTGAATCGTACCTTTATCCTTTGTAATTAACTTTTAATTAGATTTATTACTTCGCAAACATAAAATATATATTATGGTATCGGATTAGATATTATTTCTTATTCACCACTTTTGCCTTAAATTTCTTTTTAATTATTTTTTTATGATCTTTAATGTTTATCTAAAACCATTATTATATTGCAAATCTCAACAAGTCGGATAATAGATATTAGTTGTTAGCATTAGTAGTTGCTCAAATGACGCTGTAACTGATAGAAAAAATCCTTATTTTTAAGCACTTTCCAACCCTTACCCTGAACAACCGAAAAATACGTCACCAAAGTTCAAGTGCAGGTCAAATTGAAGTCTTAAGGGTGCCCCTACTCCAAGCCAAGTCCACTCGATGTGTGAGGATCTAAGTGGTAAATACGTCTCTAGTGCTCATAATTTATATGGGCGACTGTAAGCCATCTTTCACAAACAGTGACATTTTATAAAGTCTATGTTCCAGTATATTTTCATTGGCTTAACTGAATTCCACGCGGTTTCACCCGCTTTAAGTAAGAGCTGTAACGTAATGTTATAACTGAACGTATAACTGAACATTTCATTGATTCATTATAACATTTTGTTCATTTATATAATTCAGTATATCCTACACGTCCTACATCACGATCAACCCATTCACGGCTCACTACAGAGTATGGGTCTCCCTTCAATATGAGAAGGGTTTGGCAATAGTCCACCACGCTGGCCATGTGCGGATTGGTAAACTTCACACGCCCTTTATTTTATTTATTCTTTATTTGTACACCACATATTAATAGAAATAATAAGAAAAACAAGAAGAAACAGGTTACAAAAGGCGGCCTTATCGCTTAGTAGCGATCTCTGCCAGGCAACCTTAGGATTAGGAAAAAAGAAAGTAGGTGGCGTAAGTAGTAATATAAGCAAAAACCTGCATACTAAAAACTACATACTAATACATACACCTGATTACATAAATATAATACAATACATTAATAAATATGAAATAAATATACTAATATATACCTTATAATATTAATAAAAAGAAACGCCTTTGAGAACATTATGGAAAACTAACTCTCAGGCGTGCAGGTTTCCTCACGATGTTTTCCTTCACCGTTAAGCAAGTGATATTTTAATAGCTTAAAAATGCACATAAATCCGAAAAGTTATAGGTGCGTGCCCGGGTTCGAACCGCCGACCGCTGATTAGGAGGGTGACGTCCTGACCACTAGGCTATCACAGCTTACACGTCCTACACGTCCAAATAATATGCTATAAAGGAAGCTAATATTTTTATACTAAAATATTATTTAAGTAACTATACCACCGTATTCACGATTAAATAGTACCGTACGTATCAGTTAATCGGCGCACGCGGATAAAGCGGTTTCTCTTCTGACTTACTGTACAAATACCATTATTACACCTGCTGCTATCTATATAGAGTATGCTATACTGCTAATTCAATAAACTATACATTACATACTAACACTTATTTATATAAGTGTCGTAAATTCTAAGAAACAAAATGTTATTTGCGGAATGTAGCATATACATCTTGCAACAAGATGTTGTGCGGAGGTGTAGTATCAGCATTTGACGTAGGCGCTCTTCAGAGCCTTCTCTGTCTACCGACAACAGACGGGTTTAAATTTGTTTTAGTTATAAAAGTTTGTTATATTTAATGACAATAGTCTCAAAAAAAAAACAACAAAAACTTTTCAAGCATTGCTAGACCAAAGTAAACTTATTATTTTTATATATTTTCAAGCACTTAACTGACTTAGTAACAAATTAATTCCATGCGGAAAAAGTCAAAGGTTTGTGCTAGTAATTATATAAATGTAGGAATCGAAACGGTTGGCTGATAAATTAAAGATTTTTTCTTACATAGATACCCATTTTCCTTCCTTCGAACGATTTATATCATCGAAGATAACGGGACGGAGCGAGATTTAATAAGATAGGAAGAATTGTGATAACTTTCTGTCGTCTGCATATAATAATATCATATTCCTGCGTTTATTCACGTATTTACGAATATACTTTTGCTTTTACGTTTAAAAACACTTTGTAATATAAGAGAGTTATTTCTGTGACGAATTCAAGACCAACTTTTAATGAATAAGGCGAAAATAGAATCCAATTATTTGTTGATTTAAAAGGAAAGGTTATAAAAGTGTCGGTATATTCAAGTTATTTGCTTCCAGGAATCGATAAAAGTTTGAAGGCAATCGCGGGAGTATACGCGTAACGTTTGACGTCATTGGCAAGGTGATAACAATAGAAAGAATAGGCAGCCATGGGCACTGCCGACGGAAGGGAAAACTGTATACAAATTGTATTTATATCCCCATACAAGTATAATGGCCTGGTCGTCGATAATTTGGCGTAACACGTCACAGTTGTATATCAGTGACACTAACTGCGCTGTCTTTAACTTTTTGCGCGGTCAAAAATTACTCAAAACTGCTAAAGAAGTTTAAGGAACACTTCAGTATTGAAAATAGTGAAAAACTTCGAGTGACATCTAAAGAAGCTTTCGATCGACCCTAGGATTTAGGGTCAGTAACCTTAGTATAGGATTTGTACACTCGCAAACGAGGAGTCGCTTTCGATTTAAGAAACACTATAACGTCACAGAAAAATGAGTCTTATGTTTTCGGATTATGTTCGCAATTTACGTACTATTTATTTTTATATAACAAAATTGTGCTGGTTTGGATGTGTTAAAACTAGGCAGATAAGTTTTAATTAACTATGACGTTAGTGTGGGAATACGACTCCACGACAGTGAAATCTTGTACGGTACCTACAGACAGTTACAAAAAGCTGCAGAAAAATTGAGAGAGCCAAATCATTTTGTACCTGAAGGGTGATAACAGAGCCCTGTTACTAAGATTTGCTTTTCTTTAAAATATAAAAAAATAATAATCTATGCATAAAATTAAAGTTAAAAGGTACCATAACGGAAAAGGTAGCCTAGCGAAAGCGGTGATAGCCTAGTGGTTAGTGCGTCAGTCTCCTAATCAGAGGTCGGCGGTTCGAATCCGGGCACGCACCTCTAATTTTTCGGAGTTATGTGCGTTTTTAAAATAATTAAAATATCACTTACTTCAACGGTGAAGGAAAACATCGTGAGGAAACCTGCACGCCTGAGAGTTTTCCATAATGTTCTCAAAGGCGTGTGAAGTCTGCCAATCCGCACATGGCCAGCGTGGTGGACTATGGCCAAATCCTTCTCATATTGAGAGGAGACCCGTGCTCTGTAGTGGGCCGGTAATGGGTTGATCATGACATAACGGAAAAACCGCCATACAAGAAACGTGTTGTTTGCGAAATCTCTATCGGTTACACTATCTTCAAAATGACAATACTATGTTGACTGTCATATTTCACTTTGGTACGAAACCCTTTGCCTACGAGCCCATCTAGCACTTAACCAGCTTTTTTTATAACTTTGATAAAGTTCCGGGGATGATATGCGTGAATCAACTAACTCGATATGCAGCGAATAAAATATGGATGAGATAAACTATGACTTACTCAACTGAAAGCCCAGCGCGAGATTTTCTAGTTATTCAATTGATTCGTTTCGCATTAATTGATGGAACTATTACGATTTCACACAAATTAAAGCTAACTTTAGCATGATCAAATAAGTAGAATACAGTCTAATATATTAGATGCGTCGAATCGGATGCCGCGTTAACTGTTCACCAACAACAAAAGGTAGTTTATAGTACCTCGTGACCGGAAGTCAAAATGCTTGCCTGTATACCTGGGTATACCTGGGTTTGGCCATAGTCCACCACGCTGGCCATGTGCGGATTGGCAGACTTCACGCGCCTTTGAGAACATTATGGAGAACTCTCAGGCGTGTAGGTTTCCTCACGATGTTTTCCTTCACCGTTGAAGCAAGTGATATTTAAATTTTTAAAAACGCACATAACTCCGAAAAGTTAGAGGTGCGTGCCCGGATTCGAACCGCCGACAACCGGTGAAAATTAAAATAACCTATGTTATATAGTGCCAATGCTATTTTGATGCAGTAACAAGTGAATATATTTTGACAAGCCCGTAGCACCCCGCAGTGTCCACACGACATAATGACATAATTTGGGGCAGGAAATTAAAAGCGTTGAAACCGCGACATCACCTAGCGTACACATGCAAACAATGGTATCATATTACAATCATTATGCTTGTTTTAAAGTAAAAAAGATAATTACCAGTGCCCCAAGTTTGCTACTGCAGATAATTACCGGTGCCCCAAATTTGCTACTGCAGATAATTACCAGTGCCCCAAGTTTGCTATTGCAATTTTTGATGACAGCGATGGTTACTTGGCGGAAGTCCGTGGTATACTTGCATGCTTAGTTGCAGCGAGTGATTCAGCAAAGTATACGAGTATATGTGATGTGTAATGTGTAATGTGTAATAGTAATCGATCAATAGATATTTATTTGTTACGCTCATGGCATTATCCCTCTCCCTTATCACAGATTCTCACCATCAAAGGTTGCCTGTAAGAGATGGCTTGATAAGGCCGCCCTTGCTATGCTGTATTTTTTATTTTTATGTCACCTGTTTTATGATTTCTTTGTTGTTTTATGTTTGCGTACACTAAAGTATTTTTGTTTCTTCTTCTACTCTCTCGTTGGGAATTTGATTCGTTGTCAAACAATGCAATGCTGTCTTACTTAAGAATACACACCAACGAAATCCGTACAACACCAACATAAACTCGCTGTAGGTAATGCTCAGCAATTTGTATAAAAGCGCTGTGTTGATTCACAAGGAAAGACGAAGAGTTTGCAGTAAATTCCTCACATAAACAATGTTGTGATGCCCCAGATTTATGAGAACTGACGGCTGACCTCTTGCAGAGCGAAGATTTTAGATCTGTGACGTGTATTGTCTCATTAAAATCTTACGCTTTATCTCTTGGACTGAGTGCTATGTTGAATTTTAGTATTGCTGCCATTGACATATAATAATGAGTAAAGATCGGGCGAACGAAGTAAATATTAACTTTTTGCTTTTGTAAAGGGAGATACCTATAACTATATTTTTTAATTACTTATATTTCCTGAATTATAGCATCTTTCTTAATTACATACATGCTTTAACTAAAACCTTTGAGCAACTTCGTTATAAGAACACCCTGTAAAGTCTATTTAGATATTAAAATCTACGCACTAACCCTTACATTTCTATAAGTACCCGCTGGTTGTATAAACGAAATACTTGTTTAATGGAATACCTTAATGGCACTTAAATAAAAAGGTATTCCAATGAACTTAAGGTAAAAGAGAGAAAATGTACATACAGTAAACGACTACTTTGATCTCCTCCGCTTTTCGCTATCTATAATAAATAGCAAATATCATTATATTTCTTATATTACTTATGCTTTGGATTTTATTCGATTTCCTATTTTATTATTTAATTTACTGCAATAAATTACAAATAATTATGTAAATGATAAAATAAACAAGAATGGGTATGACCATTGCTCTAATAAGATAGCTCTCTCTTTATGGCTATAATATGGGGATTTTCAAAGGGCGGATTAACAAATTTCTCAAGGGCCAGCAACGCATTGGCAGTTCCTCTGGTGCTACAAATGTTCATGGGCGGCGGTAATCACTTACCATCAGGTGACCCGCCTGCTCGTTTGCTCGCTTTGTATATATAAAAAAAAGCTCTTAACATAATTTTAAGTGGCGTGTGAGATGGTGATAACAAAAAGAAAATTTACCTGGCTAAGTTTTTTGTGGGCTTCTTCTTAGACCGAGGCGCGTTTGGAACCCTCACAGCTTTAGTTTTAAGTTTACGAATGTAGTTATCACCATCAAATCACTACTATGCAAATTATTGATGCGTCAAAAGTGCCTTTTAAAGGACTATTTGAAGAGATTTTAATTAAACTTCTAATAATTATCACCACGTAATCGCACCATGACTTGTTACACCAAAAAGTCTGTTTTGGTTTTTCATATATCTTATAAAATATTTCCCTACTTAATACTTCACGGCATAAGTCATTTAAGCAATTGTTATATATATTGTTTAAAGTAAAAATAAACTCGTAATATATTTAACAATGTTACACATTTTACAGGTAACGCAAATAAATTTGTTTAAAGTATTTCGATAAAGTAGAAGGCCTTTGCTTTTTCTGCTAAAGCGAGGTTTTAGTTAAACGTTATAGACGCCGTATTTTTGTCTTATTTATCAATGGCAGCTGAAATAAACTCTTGTTAGCTATTTTTGTTGAATTTCAGTCGGTACTGCCGTTTGCTGTTGTTTAGTAAAAAAGTTATACCTTCTTACTCATACTGTTAATGTTCTTGATAATGAAGCATAATCATTGAATAAAGTAAAGCAGGGATACAGTTAGTTATTCAAACCTTTACGTGGACTTGTTAAAATTGAAACGAGTGCTATCTGATCAATATAACTATTATACTCTCAGTTCACCTTGCCCCAGATATATAAGGCATACTGTAAGTAGAAATATATATTACGGGATTTGAGAGGAATACCTACACTAATACTGGTATTAAAATAAACAAGTAAAAGTTTCACAATCACAGCCATAACAATAATCTTTAAGGAGGCATTATATAACATTTAAAGTTTCGTGTTTAAATGCATTATTTTTATTTTTAAACTTATTTTTTTTTAAAGGGTCAAAGATCACTTTTTGTCTGCATCCCAATGTTTGTGCAACTTTTGAGGATTAATTTATATATATAATATTTATTATATTATGATTTGTTTGTATATTATATTTATATATATATTAATTTGGTTATTTTATAGATAATTATATTATTGCACCACCTTCCTCTTTCCGTATCTATGTCTTTTACATCTTTGATTGCCTGGAAGAGATCGCTTTGTAGCGATAAGGCTGCCAGATTGTTTAATATCTACTGTTTTTATGTTATTATCTGTTTTTTCATTTTTTCCTATTTTGTGGTGCACAATAAAAGTGTATTCATTCATTTATTCATTATTCATTATTATTTTTTATTTATATTTCTGAATGCGGTCTGCGATGATAATTTATTGTACCCTCTAATATAGTTTAATTAATAAGAACACATTCTGTCCTTAATGCCAGTCTTACTGCGGACAATGACATACCGACAAGCCGACGGAAGGTCATGGGTCTGGTTTAAGGGTTAAGTGTTATGTACAGACTAATTGCTAGCTCTTTGTCGGCTAAGCATTATTCTAAATATATATATTGTACAGCTAACCTTTTAGGATGCTTAAGCACGTCTTCACACGCAATAAATAATAAATGCAACTAAATATAATATTTATACGTTAAAAGGCAAGGCATAAACCTGTAAATATTTTACTGTGAAAAAGGTTTTTGTTTTTTAATAGGTATACAGTAGATACTATATCATACTATTGAATTTAGAAAAACTGCTCGTAACGGGCAAGGTGGAGGGAAGAAGGCCAAGAGGACGTAGCCCCATGCGTTGGTCCGATCAGATCAGCACTGCACTCGGTACAACATTCCACGCCGCACTACATAATGCTGGAAACAGAACGATCTAGAGAAAAATCGTACGGTAGAAGGTGATCCATGCTAAGGATCGCGACCCTCACTCATCAGGATGACGATGCAGAGAAAGACAGTATCTTACAAGCTACAGTTGTACTATTTTTTTTTCCGCTGGGAAATGCGTTTACGCATCCCCTCCGGAAGCGACGCCGTCAAGACTGCGTATGTGGGACTCGCCGGCGGCCGGATTGGCGGCCAGAATACCCACTAAAACCCAGCGATGCTCCTACGCGTCGCCTGGTGGCTGGGTCACGGGAACACCCGCGCACTCGACCGCAACCCAACCAGCGGTGTTCGCCGAGACAGAACAGTTGTACTATTACTAAAGCATGATTATGGTGATGTCCTTCAGTTACAATTAGCTCTCATTAGTTCGTATCAGTGATGTTAAGTTTAACTTTTACATAAAGTTTAACTTTCTATAATCCGCTTAATTTCAGTCTGGATTTATGTTCGAATTACGCTCAATTATGTATTATATCATCATCATCATGATCAACCCATTGCTGTCTCACTACAGAGCACGGGTCTTCTCTGTATGAGAAGGGTTTGGCCATAGTCCACAACGCTGACCATGTACGAATTGGCAGAATGTACGATATATTTTTATGTAAAAATAAAAAATAAATATATTGTTTTATTAATTATTCGTGTAATTTCTGACAAATCGTATATGTCGGCGTGAAGGAGTTATTAAACTTCATTCAGCGGCGCCAGGAAAATCAATAATTTAATAATTACGCACATTTGAACTCTTTAAATCACTAATTAATCATTTCTTTGTTAATCAGTGCATATAGACGGTAGCAATCAATTTTGTTCAAGCATGCTTTTCTATAAATACGGGCGGTTGATGCCTTTCGTGGCATTATCGCTCAAGACGACGGACCGTTTTGACCTCTTAGTTATTTTTGCAATAAAATTGTAATCCCGCATGTTGTGGTTTTAATTACTATGAGGAAAAGTAAACAAAAGCGTGACGTAAGCCATGCTGACGTCACTCTTACTAAAAATAACTCCGACGGCCTTCACTCGTCATATAGTTATGAAGGTATTTGGAAAAATATCGCGACATGGATAGGATTTTTTAAATACACAATTACATTTTTATTGCACACTACACAAAAGTACAGAAATCTGGAAAACCAATACAGCAATCCATATAACTTATCTCTAATTCTTTTTCTAATTAATATGTGCCGCAATATAAATAAAGCCGTAATATAGTTATGACCCTACAATAATAATCGCCCAGATGCACGATCATTAGTGCATATATTAATGTCTTTTGGGGGGATTTCCACACTACACTGTCTTTTGCCAATTGCCAATAGGGCAATTTAGGTTTGTGTTCATTTTCCTGTGACACTATGTTACAATGATACTTCGACCTTTATCCCCGCCTATTAGAACTTGGAAACCGATAAAAAATTCAAACCGGGTTTCAGCCTGAGCTGGATCATTAACCCTGGTATCGAAAGAGTTCAGTTAAGGCTACGGTTTGTATGTTTTAGGAGTTAAATCAGAAGTAACGATTTAAATTCGATGTCGTCTTATACAGAGAAATCAACCGAATTATCGTACTAAATTAAAATTCCGCATTTTTCTTTAATTTTCCGTGCACATTTGGGGCAAATTTTTGTAAATGGTGACATAAACTGGTTTACTTTAAATTGACTATTAACGACATCATATTACCCGGTTACATAAAGAACTATATTTTTAACGTATTAACGTATAACGTTATTTTTTACTAATGTAACTAAAATTTAGTATTCTCGGAACCCTACTGGTTATACCGCTAATGACTGTACTGAACTGAGAACAAATAGTCTTCTAAAACGTTCATAACATAGGGAAATTCCGGATATACCTAGTAGGCATAGTTGTATGCAAAACTCTATCCAGATATTATTATTTAAAATAGTACAGGTAGTTTCTAATCAACTCTTTCAGGTGAGATGATATGTAATCAAAATTCAGCGACTCAAATGTACCTAAAAAGGTACCTAGCTAGGGGTTGAAACTAATTTAGATTTGAATTAAACTTAGTAGCTACCCATAGTGCGGTATGTATTGTATTGTATACGAACTCAAATTGATTGCCCTACGTATGTGTAACTATGTATGCTAGTCAAATAAAGTTCTTCATTGACATATAATCAACTTCAGCCTTCAATAACTATGCAATGTAGATACTACTCTATTGAAGGTTATTAAGGGATTTCGAACGCACCCCATTCTCGGCTCACTACAGAGCACGGGTCTCCTCTCAATATGAGAAGGGTTTGGCCTTAGTCCACCACGCTGGCTATGTGCGGATTGGCAGACTTCACACGCTTTTGAGAACATTACGGAGAACTCTCAGGCGTGTAGGTTTCCTCACGATGTTTTCCTTCACCTTTGAAGCGAGTGATATTTTAATTGCTTAAAAACGCACATAACTAAGTTAGACGTGCGTGCCCGGGTTCGAACCCCCGACCTCTGATTAGGAGGCGGACATCCCAACCACTAGGCTATCACAGCTTTACTAGGCTATCACAATAGGCCTATAGCGCCTATTCTATGCAAATTTATGGGCTTTAAAGGTTAATATCGCGCGTTAGTGATGGTATTCTAAGCCGATGACTAAACGTGCTTTCTTAGACACGGTTGGACCTTCGATAATGATGGCCTATGGGCTGGTACCTACAGTTAAAAGGTGAGTAATACTATTGAAATTTATATATAAAAGTTACCACCCTATCAACATACGCGTCGCCAAGGAATTGAGCGTTCCGTTACTATGTCATGTAAAAGCGATTAGGAGTATGGTTTTATAACCGTACCCCTAAAAGGTTAGCCCGCTAACATCTAAGACTGCATAATCATTCACCAAGTGAGCTTGAAGGCAAGAGCTTATTTGCAGTGGAATAAAAACGAAAAGGGGTAGGGGTAGAAAAGGGGTATGGTAAACCCACACTCCTAATTTGTTAATACGCGATAACGTGACGAAACGCTTAATCGCTTGGAGACACGTCTTTGTCGGTAAGGTGGTAAAAAGACGTATGTGGTAACTAGCCACGGCCGAAGCCTCCCACCGACCAAAATCTATTAACACACGTCAAGCTACTACTATGGTACAGGGTAAAACTTGAAATTCAGATAATAACGAAGGCACCCGCTAAGAAATGATTTTTCAAATTCATCTTATAAGAGGGCATATATGTTGAAATTTTATATATGACTGTCAGTTTTGAATTTAGATACATGAGAGCGATGAACTTTCCATGAGCGAAGCCGCAAGCGAAACATAGTTATCGTACAGGTATTAGTAGTTAATAAAAAATTCAGAGAAGCCTATTCGGATGTCTGACTTGACTAGGATATGCCGGTACCTACTCAATTTATGATGTGATAATTAATCAAAACCTTTTTGGTGTAACTCTGAAGCGGCGTTCTTTGTTAGAAAATGACAAGTGATAAAATTTTCACAAATGATTTATGAATACCTATTGAAACTCAACTGAATTAGTATTTAGAAATTAAACTTCAGTTTTTGAAATCATGATTATTTAAGAAGTTATGGACGTATGGATAGAGTCCTGTGTTATAAAATATTTTATTAAATTTGGGAATATTTAATATTTGAATTTTTCCGTGTTGGTATGGCATGGTAGGAGGCTGCGGTCGTGGGTAGTTATCATCCTACTGGAAAAAACGTACTGGTTTACGATTTAACATTTGAGTCGATGCCAGGAAGAAACCGATGGGAATATTAATGCCATACTCTTAAAAGACTGCATCATTCCCTACGATTAGTAAAGCAATACAATCCCATCCGGTTAACTTGTACTCGTAGTGAAAATCCCGTATCATATAAAACCCTACCATTATCTGTAACTCATAAGTGAGGCTATATTATTCATGAAAAGGTAACAGACAAACTGACCCTGGCGCTTTTGAAGACGTCACTATGTCGTGGAGAAATCGATGGTGTTAAATATAACTGACATACCATCAAAGGTTGGATTGCATCGACATCTTATTGCAACAGTAGTAGATATATTAATAATCGAATCCGTGATCAATTGATTGATTTTTTTAAATATTATGGCGGTACTCACATACGAAATATTTTTTTTCAATTCCACATAAATATAATATATAGAACTTTATTTGTAGGTTTTTCTAAGTGCACTAGTCTAGGAAATGGTTTCTTCTATTGGCACATCTCACTGATGATATCACTTTGTGTTCGTTAATTTTGTTTTACTACGATGCACAATAATTGGGCCTTGTAAACTTTTATGATGTTCTTTAATATAATTGTTATGTCTGCTCAACAACTTATGTCCACAGTGAAAAATGTACCAAGTAGCTACTCAGTGTTCGTATTTTTATTATTTTATATATTTTAAGTCCACTATTTGATGGCAATGCCAACGTAATAAATCATCATCATCATGATCAACCCATCCTCGGCTCAGTACAGAGCACGGATCTCTTCTCAATATGAGAAGGAAAAAGAATATAAGATTTGTAATGCAGTAAAACCTTTTATCGAACACTCACCTTATTAAAAACGTTCGATTATAATTTGCATGTAATTTTCTGGAACTGAAACACTTTGAGATTTTTACATTTTGCTTTTTCCTACACTAGAGAGTTAAAATAATTTATTATTTTTAATTTGATGTTGCTTCATGGATCGAGTGCAATTATTTTACTTGTCTACGAGATAATTTCACGTTTAAACGAGTTTATAACCATTGTATATTTGGTTTATTTTGCTGTAATCTGAAACTATATTTTATACTATGCCATTTATACAAAACAAATATCAGCCAAAATAAGCTCTTAGAAAGATTTGGTCTGTTTTAAGGTTGCAACAGCGTAACCGGGCGGGTTGGCAAGCAGCTTCTATCAGGAGAGAGATTGGAGAGGATTTGAGATATAGCCCAAAGGGGGGTCGTTGACAATAATAATCTGATCGTCAGGGTCGTCAATGACACGTATTAGCTATAACTTGTATTTTGTGTATTTAACGACCTCCGTGGCGCTGTCGCATTATAAAGTTGGAGGTCCTGGGTTTGATTCCCGGCTCGAGTCTGGTCTGGTAGGAGGTTTCGGCCGTAGCTAATTACCACCCTACCGAAAAATAGCTTAGATTTAGCGTTCCGGCACGATGTCGCGTAAAAACCAATTAGGAGTGTGTGTTTACCATACCAAGAAAAGGTTAGCCCGCTACCATCTTAGACTGCATCGTCACTTACCATCAGGTGAGATTGCCGTCAAGGGCTAACTTGTAGTGTATAAAATAAAACACATAACTCCGAAAAGTTAGAGGTGCGTGCCCGGGTTCGAACCCCCAACCTCTGATTAAGAGGCGGACGTCCTAACCACTAGGCTATCACAGCTTATGGCTACAATACAACAAAGATTTATTTTCATTTTTAAATGTAATCTACATAGCCTTCCGCATAGTAGAGCGTGCTTCTATCCAGTATCTATGCTAATATAAAACTCACAACTAATGTTAATTGAATTGTTACTGGCAATTTATATATACACACTAGAACACGTTACGCTAAATCTCCCGCTGTGTTGCGAGAGACCGCCAATCTCGCCCACGCTTTGGCAAATTCCACTGAACCGCGTTATCTTGTACAGTAAAATTGGCGCCAAGAGTATTGGACATGTTAAACGTATTATTACTCCCTTGGGGTATCCATAGATAATATATAGTTAGTATAGTTAATGCGGTTGCACACGTTTCATTTGGCCGTATTCATCTGGTTACTTCGTGTATTGAACAATTCGCCTGTAAACGGTGTTATCATCATGATCAACCCATTGCCGGCTCATTACAGAGCACTCTTCTTCTCTCGATATGAGATGGATTTGGTCATAGTCCACCTTGACACGCCTTTGAGAACATTATGGAGAACTCTCAGGCATGCAGGATGATTCCTCACGATGATTCCTTTCACCGTTGCATCAAGTGATATTTTAATTACTTAAAAAAAGCACATAACTCCGAAAAGTTAGAGGTGCGTCCCGGGATCAACCCATCGACCTCTTATTAGGTGGCGGACGTCCTAACCACTGTCTATCACAGCTGATAAACTTTGTATTAGGATATAACAAAATATTCCATGCCGTTTGGGCACGATTTTTAGAAGTGTCCTTTATCCAGTCGATTCAAATCCCACGTGGTTTTTCGTTGGTCTAATTTGCAAATGGTTCATTGACTACACACTAAACATAGATAGCTAAGTCAGTTAAGAACGCTTTGGTATTTGTTTTTAAGAAAAAAATAAACACTTTTATTTTTTTACTAGCAGACCATTGCATTCGTGTGGATTAAGGTTTAACAAGTTTTTTAATAAATATCGTATATTTCGCCTGTATAGGTGAATTTGTCCAGCCGTTCTTTACGAACATTTAACGAATCGTTTTTAGGGTTCCGGACCCTAAGGATCCTACGTAGCCTTTTACTAAGACTGCTGCCCGTCACTCTTCTCTTCCGTTTCAGCGGGCTGTATCTCATGAAATGTTATAGACTCTTATACATGAAAGTGTTAACGTCATAACTCCGAATTAGATTAGCAGAACAAAACCCGAGATCCACATCGCGTCTGAACAAAAAAAAACATAGTGAACATACAATACTAATTAAAATAAATAAAGAAATATATCCATAGCGATACAAATACGTAAGTATAAAATTTTTATCAGTGGTATTTTACTAGCTGGATAGTTATATTATCGTTAGAAACAACCAAATGTATAAATTATTTGATAATATAGTAGGCTTTGTCGTATTGATTAACAACGTTCCACTCCCTAACGTTTTAAAATGTTTGCCCAACTCTATTTTCGTATTAAAATTGTACCTATTGCCGGCTCACGGGTCTCCTCTTAATATGAGAAGGGTTTGGCCATAGTCCACCACGCTGGCCATATGCGGATTGGCAAACTTCACACTCTTTTGAGAACATTATGGACAACTCTCATGCGTGCAGGTTCCCTTCACCGAAATAAAAATTTTACGAAACATACAAAATGGCTTTACGAAAAAGATCGTTGGATACCCTACTTAAATACGTTTCTACAGCAATAATGTAGCCTAAAAAGGGTACTTAAAATTGAACGCTTTCGTTTTACGAGGTCTGGGGCATATTTACAATAGGTAGAGGCAGGGCATGGGATTGGGTTAACCATAAACATTGTTAACAGTAACGTTATGTTAGTGTTGTGTGTTTTGTTATATTAAGCGTTAGTCCTTAACGTGTTTCGGTTGTACGAGTTACCCGAAATATAGAGGAAATTCTTTATTCTGACATTCATATCATCGTGATCAACCCATTCTACGGCACGGGTCTCCTCTCAATATGAGATGGGTTTGGCCATAGTCCACCACGCTGGCCATGTGCGGATTGGCAGACTTCACACGCCTTTGAGAACATTATGGAGAACTCTCAGGCGTGCAGGTTTCCTCACGATGTTTTCCTTCATCGTTCCGTCATCTTTAAAATTCTATCAGTAAACTTCTGAGATTCTAAATTTAAGTAAAGTGTACTGAAAAGACATACTGTTTTTTTTTTCGGCTTCATTCATTCGGCTTGCATTTAAGTTATTTTTATGAGTCTTACCTACTAAATTGTTTGATTGACAGTAAGTTTGATTATCACAAGAGTATTTAAGTATTGTTAAAACTTACAATTCGGATTTGTCAGAAGTACACGGATGATTTTACGTCCCTCAATATAAGAGTCAAAATTTTTACAAAACTCAGTTGTAACATTTTGCGTGACCTTTTTTTTATACACTACAAGTTAGCCCTGGACGGCTATCTCACCTGGTTGTAAGTGATGATGCAGTCTAGGATGGTAGCGGGCTAAGCTGTAAGAATATGGTAAACCCACGCTCCTAATTGGTTCCTATGCGACATCTTGCCGGAAGGCTCAATCGCTTGGCGACACGTCTTTGTCGGTAGGGTGGTAACTAGCCACGGCTGAAGCCTCCCACCAGACCAAACTCGAGCCGGGAATCGAACCCAGGACCTCCAACTTTATAATGCGACAGCGTACGCACTGCGCCACGGAGGTCGTCAATGGACCTGGGAATCACATCCAGGACCTCGTGATCTGTTGTCAAACTACTAGGTCAACTAGCTAATTAATGATTCTAAAAAGTGAGCAGTTAAAATATAAATTCAAAGTGACATATTAAAAAAAAACTACTTTTACAGATACCACTCTTACCAAGTGATTTACAATATCTATTTTTGTATGTACATTTTACTATGAAATACCAAATGTCTATTCAAATCCACATTGGTTGGATGAAATATCTTCCCGTTGATAAGAATAGTCTAACCACCAATCTTACCACTAGAAAACACTTCTAAATATCTACACCTATATTTATATTTCGCTTTCCCTTTTCTTTCAGGAAAATACCAGAGTGTAAGAGTTCGAACTTCGAAATGCCACCTAAGTAAGTCAATATTTTATAAACTAAAATCACTGCTATATTATGTATCATTATAGACTTGGACTGTATTGTAATTTTTTAAATAATAAGTACATTTAGTAAAGGAAATGTGATATAATTTGACTTTATAGCTTGTCACATGTATGGTTATCAAGTACTTACTTATATTATAGATAATTATTACAATAAAATACTTCAACAACTAGAATTTTCATTAATTAGCCTCTAGCATTTTTTTAAAATATTATAGTCAAAAATTATGAATAATATAAATATAAATTCTGATAGTACTGCAATGCTGAATGATGCTTATAAACAATGAAGAAGGAAAAACAAAATAAAATTCTGAACCAATTTTGTACAGGCCTTTAAATCGTTATCAATTTAAACAGTTAAAACAAATACATATTTACAAAATACAACTTAAACTTTCTGTTAATAGGTTATAAGTTATGTATCGGTCGCACCACACGTGTTGTCCGCTGCCGAATGTTGGCACGCGATATGTGGTTTAACGATTTTTTCATCTTTATACTCTCCCTGAATTTCTATTGGATTTTACTTCACGATGCGCTACGTTTACAGTCAGCCTGCATTTTTTATAAGAGTTCAGAGACTACGCCACATCAAAGCGGTCAAAAACTTATGATGTTTTGAACGAAGCTTTGAACGCTAATACGAATTTTATTATTATTACACTTTATTTGTACGACGTACCGAGAAGAAACGTGAACACTCATAGTAGGCCTTGTCCACAAGTTCAAAATCGCTCAGCGTTCTATGGAGAGGACTATGCTGGGCGTTTCTCTGAGGGATAGAATCCGTAACGAGGACATCCGCAGGAGAACCAAAGTAACTAACATAGCCCAACGGATTAGCAAGCTAAGTGTGAGTGGGCGGGTCATATCTGTCACAGAATCGACGGCCTTTGGGGCAGATGTGTTCTGGAGTGGAGACCGCGTACCGGTTAGCGCAGCGTAGGTCGACTTCTGCTCGCTGGACCGACGACCTGAAAAGCATCGCTGGTGGAGGGTGGATGAGGAAGGCGGACGTCCGTGTGTGGTGGCGCGCTCTCGGAAAGACCTATGTCCAGCAGTGGACGTCTATAGGCTAATTGATTGATTGATTAACTTTATTTGTACACCACAAGTTAAGAAAGAATAGTAGAAAACAGAAACATGAAGCAATAGGGAAAATACAAAAAGGCTTACCTGCGATCTCTGTCAGGCAACGATACAACGCCATTAGTCAATGTTCAAAATCAATCAGTTCAAAATCTTTAAAATAAGAAGGATTTTAGGTACGATACCCTCGATAACACAATATGTTTGTGCAGTCGAGGGCTGTTAATCTCTTTTCTACTTGACGATCACCGTGCGTGCGCTGTCGCATTATAAAGTTGGTTCCCGGCTCGAGTCTGGTCTGGTGGGAGGCTTCGGCTGTATCTTGTTACCACCCTGAAGCGTTCTGGCACGATATTGCGTAGAAACCAATTAGGAGTGTGTGTTTACCATACCCCTAACAGGTTAGTCCGCTACCATCTTAGATTGCATCATCACTTACCACCAGGTGAGATAGCGGTCAAGGGCTAGCTTGTATATGAAAAAAAAAGAGGAGGTCTGTAACCAGCTGTGGACAAAGGCTTTAGAGGATGGTTAGGTGCGTTTTACAGAGACGCAAAGAACAATTTTGACGACCTCCGTGGCGCAGCGCACGCGCTGTCGCTTTTTAAAGTTGGAGGTCCCGGGTTCGATTCCCGGCTCGAGTCTGGTCTGGTGGGAGGCTACGGCCGTGGCTAGTTACCACCCTACCGTCAAAGACGTGTCGCCAAGCGATTTAGCGTTCCGGCACGATGTCGCGTAGAAACCAATTAGGGGCGTGGGTTTACCATAGTCCTAACAGGTCAGCCCGCTACCATCCTAGACAGCATCATCACTTACCACCAGGTGAGATAGCAGTCAAGGGCTAACTTGTAGTGTGTAAAAAAAAAAAAAACAAGTTAACAGATGCACCAGTAAACGGTCAATTTCCAAATATTCTGGACCAGATTGAGATCAACAATGCCTATAGACCTTCAGTTCTGTATAGGGAGTTCGTTCACGAGTTAGAAACTAATTTCCTGC
This sequence comes from Lasiommata megera, assembly GCA_928268935.1. Lineage (NCBI taxonomy): Eukaryota > Metazoa > Arthropoda > Insecta > Lepidoptera > Nymphalidae > Lasiommata > Lasiommata megera. The sequence continues at coordinate 9,578,012 of OV743311.1, read as the reverse complement.
GGCACAAAGCAATCGGTAAAATCGATGCGCCTCTCAGATGGGCACCACTCGGTACGTTCCGATGATTGATTTACGATGGTAAATTCGAAAAGCATAAGAGATGTCTTATGCTTTTCACAATCGTAAAATATAAAAGGTAAAATGGGATTTTTAATACATATTTTGTTTGTAATTAGAAATTATAGATTATATAATTATATCTATCAGAGATGTCCAACTTCATAGTGCGTTTGATGCGTTTAAAAAACTACGAAATGCTTCTGGATACGTGTTCAAATCAATAATAATAATATTATTAATTGAAAAGTTACTTTAGTTTTTATATTACCTTTTAATATATTATATAAAGGTTCAAATAATACCCTGGGCAATGATAAAGAATACCTAATAGTCTTAAATAGCGTTTTATATTTTATTAGTGTTTTTACTACTTTTTTTTTTTTTTTTAGTTAGCCCTTGACGGCAATCTCACCTGATGGTAAGTGATCATGCAGTCTAAGATGGTAGCGGGCTAACCTGTTAGGGGTATGGTAAAGCCATACTCCTAGTTGGTTTCTACACGATATCGTGCCGGAACGCTAAATCGCTTGGCGACACGCCTTTGTCGGTAGGGTGGTAACTAGCCACGGCCGCAGCCTCCCACCAGACAAATCACTACACATAATTATGGCAGGGATATCAAATTTATAAATTTCAATTGCTTTTTTTGCCGGTTCCGAAAATTTTTGAACGAATTTTGAATATATAAATATGGCAGGCATAGGGAAAAAAATAGGAGGTTTATAATTTTTTCCGTTATCACTTTTATTGGTGGAGTTGTCAGCTCTTCTTGTTTACGACGCTGGCGTGGTCGCGATAATTTATTACCGCTATTATTTGTGAAACAGAAGTTATAGTAGATTGGCAAATTTTCCTTACCGAGTCGAAGTCAACATCTCTGAGTCTGTACTTTTGGTGTATTTCTTCTGTCAAATACACATATTTGACTATGTACGAGTGTGTATTTTTTTTTGTTTTATGGCTTTACACAGATTAGCCAATGTCTAGTTTATTATTTTATTAGTTTTCTTTTTATGGCTTTGCACAGATTAGCCAATGTCAAGTTTATAGCAATGTAGCAGTTCGGGAGAAATGGCGGGAAACTTCGCACTCTGCGGACGCGGATCCCTCAAACATTTCCCAAATTAATACCTGTTAACCATTCAGAAAACTAGCCACTACACAAACGACACCAAAACTATGAAGTCCACTACACAACCAATACCAATCCTTTTCAAAATTAGCCAACAAATATTAATTCAAGAAAAACGTGAAAAAACCGCGCCCGCCATATTCGAAGTCTCCCGCCTATCTCCGAGTGTGTATTTATTTGTAATTAATTCTAAATCACAAGTTATTATAATATTAATCTGTGGCATGTTTGTTTATCTACATAGCCTTATTATTTATCTATTATCTAATTATCTAATTCAGTAATGTCATGAAAAAGTACGACCATACCAAAAAAATATGTGTTCAACTTTTCGGAATTATGTGCGTTTTTAAGCAATTAAAATATCACTTGCTTCAACGGCGAAGGAAAACATCGTGAGGATACCTGCACGACTGAGAGTTCTCCATAATGTTCTTAACGGCGTGTGAAGTCTGCCAATCCGCACATGGCCAGCGTGGTGAACTATAGCTAAACCCTTCTCATACTGAGAGGAGATCCGTGTTCTGTAGTGAGCCGGTAATGGGTTGATCAATGAATGTGTTAAAAAATGTAAACGTTTTTGTAATGTTATAAAGTAGTTTTAAAAAGTCGCAAGGTTTTTTTCAATCATCATTTTGACTCCAGGGCAAATTCGTGAGTTCAATTTATTTCGACCTTCATTAGAGTTCTGTTTCTTGCCGATTCTGTTATGTTTATATCTTTTCATTTGCCATCATTTAACAATCAGTGGGGTTGTGTAATTTCTGTCTTTTATTTTACGACTTCCGTGGCGCACTGTCGCAATTTAAAGTTGGAGGTCCTGGGTTCGATTCCCGGCTCGAGTCTGTTCTGGTGGGAGGCTTCGGCCGTGGCTAGTTACAACCCTACTGACAACGACGTGTCGCCAAGGGATTTAGTGTTCCGGCATGATGTCGTGTAGGAACCAATTAGGAGTATGGGCTTACCATACTCCTAACAGATTAGCCCGCTACCACCTTAGACCGCATCATCACCTACCATCAGGTGAGGTTGCCGTCAAGGGCTAACTTGTAGTGGATTTAAAAAAAACCCCTTTACACATATTATAGCCATAATTTCTGCCCAAAAGTTATACGTGTGTGTGTGTGTACAAAAGCTGTATTAAAATCAATCAATCAGTTTAAGCGCTTCGACGACACAGACACAGAAACACGTTTTCCGTAAAAGGAAATCTCAAAGGCAGCTTTGTGCTTAAGGAATAATTCTTTCTAAAGTATTAATATAAAATGTATAAGGATATTGCTACGAATAAAACGTCCTGTTGAAAGAGGATTTAGATTTAAAATAAAGTTTTAGCTTCAAAACGTCTTCATTCCCAAATAGCTTTCATGCATGATGGCATAATCTAATATAGACATAATATATAAAGCTCAGTTCATTTTCTGTCACTTGTTTGAAAATTAAAAGCGTAGTCGCATTCCCTGCATATTAACTCGTAGTTTTAATTAATGTGTTGGAATTTTGTTCGGAATTTACTTAAAGTTGAAAATATTTCTAATAGGTTTATACCTACTAGAAATATTATAACATATATATCATTATTGGTGTATCTTCTTATATATAAAATTCTCGTGTCACAATGTTTGTTCCCATACTCCTCCGAAACGGCTCGACCGATTCTTATGATTTTCTAATGCATATTCAGTAAGTCTGAGAATCGGCTACTATCTATTTTTACCCCTAAGTCCTTACACAGTATACAAAATCCTTGCACATAATAAGTTAGTTATTTTTTTTCTACAATAGAAATTTCCTAGAAATAATTTATATGGCAAAACAACGTTTGCCGGGTCAGCTAGTATGCTTTATATGAATTTTGTTTGTTTTTGAACATTTTTCTATTACGTTTTATAGTTCGTTAGCCGTTAATTTGTTTTAAGAAAATAATTTATTTTTCAAATTTAGTGTATGTTTAAACCATGAATGGCCACGTACAATAATTTGTGATAATAAAACTAATAAACGGAAAAATGATGAACCGGAAATTAACGAATTTGTCTTTTTTACCACGCCAATTAATTTTTTACATTAAATCGTTAATTAAATAACAATTCGTCAATATTTTAAAATAGTAATATTTTAAAATATTGACGAATTAAAGAAAAGTTTTTATACAAAAACAGTTTAGATTACGGTGCCTGAGATCGTTTTCCTGTATATCCTTGGTTTAAGGATTTTTTCCAAACTGTCACAGTTAAAAAAAACAATAAATTGAATTCGAAGCGGCGTTTTGTAAAACAATTAATTCACGTCTTTATAAACAATATTGTTAACACACAAAATTAATTATTTTCTAAAGTGTTACACTAATGTATTACAATGTTTATTAAATTCCGGTTAGCAACATAAGTTAGCTGAGAAGGGGTGGAAATAATCGGAGAACCGAGCAATTAATTAACTATTTTTAGTCGAAGGACACATTTAACTAAAATAGCTTCCTGAAACACGATTTCTCTCTGATAAGCCCTCAAAAAATCTCGTTCCGGTTAACCTTGTGGTTCCAAAAATAGTTTATATGAGCTTAGTTTAAAAGGCTGTTAAACGGAGGGTAAAATGGCGAGGTCGTGTTTATTTTAATTTCACAACGAAAATAATTATCCTCATGATCATGGTGTTCCGCAAAATGGCGCTTACTTGGTAACTATGAGTATGTATAGTTGTGACAACATTAGATAAGTCGACGTAACCTAAATTCGCCATTGTCGTCATCCTTAGACTGAATGTTCCACAGCCGAACACACGCCTATTCTCTCATAAGAGGGTGAGTATAAAATAACGAAGTCAAAGCCTTTCACTGTTTTTAAAAGCGCTGTCAAATTTCATTATCTTTTATCATTTCTTTTGTCTTTTAAATGTAATCTGGTTTATGTATTAGTATTTAGTTATTCGTATGCAGGTTTTTGTTTATATATTACGTCACCTACTTTCTTCTCTTTTTACTTTTCCTAATCCTACGCTTGCCTGGCAGAGATCGCTACTGAGCGATAAGGCCGCCTTTTGTATGCTGCTTCTTCTTGTTTCCGTTTTTCTTATTATTATTTTATTTTTACTTGTTGTGATGTACAAATAAGGAATAAAATAAATAAATAAAGTTTTTGGGCTTAAAGCTTATACTATAACGTAATAACGGGGGTAGACAACGATACCGCTGGCTGGGTTGCGGTCGAGTGCACAAGTGTTCCCGTGTCCCAGCCACCAGGTGACGCGCAGGAGCATCGCTGGGTTTTAGTGGGTATTCTGGTCGCCAGTCTGGCAGCCGGGGAGTCCGACACCTTGATACTTTTTGGTTCGAGAACTTCATGGTCTCTAGTCAAACATCCTTAATGATCACACTTGTAGTTATCAGTTATTTATTATTCTACAATATTAGTTTCCCTGCATGTAAACAAGGCTGCAATAGTAGTGTGAGCCGACTCTAAATGGTAATGGTTTCAAATGAAATTTCCTGGCTCACACCGCGTACTATCACGGGCAGCGATTTCATTCTCTTGTGTACATGGGGAAATAGAACGCATGCCGTAGGCTAGGGACCGCTTTGCATTTTGTTCGAAGCGAATTTGAAAGCATTTCAATACCTTTAGTACAAGTTTGCACATTTCGACAGCGATCGTTTGAATCGAATAACTTTGTGAAACAGATGTTTCAACAGCATTACCCACGGGACTTGTGTACTTCTAAAAAATTAATAAAACGAAAGTTGCTACGTCAAAGAAGAACAATCTTAACATTTTGTACTTTTTTAATATTAGTAGGTTTGTTGTGGCTATGAAAAGTACCTTGTGAGTCATTTAACGACTAAGACCTTTAGTACAAGTTTGCACATTTCGACAGCGATCGTTTGAATCGACTAACTTTGTGAAACAGCTGTTTCAACAGCGTTACCCACGGGACTTGTGTACTTCTAAAAAATTTATAAAACGAAAGTTGCTACGTCAAAGAAAAACAATCTTAACATTTTGTAGTTTTTTAATATTAGTAGGTGTGTTGCGGCTATGAAAAGTACCTTGTGACTCATTTAACGACTAAGATACTATCTATAATAATACATTTCATCAAAGTTGTTACAATAGTATTGCAATAAAAAGTAGCCACAAATTAAATGACCTCTTAGCATAAAATCACTGTATAACTAAGTCCATTTGTCTGTCAGCGGGTAATACCTCATATATACCTGAATCATGTCTAATTAAATCGCAACAACAAATAATGAAAATGAAATTAAATACATTTATTTATTAAAAGTGAAAAAATAAAATCTTCCAAGAAAAATTAAAAGGGTGACATGAAGTTATTTTTTGGCCCTTCCAACCTTGTGCGAGTCCGACTAATACGGGGTGTTTTTTTAACATATACTCGTAGTGCTTTCTTGTAATAACACCAGATCAATTTGCTCGTTGAAGATGCCCATTCACTTTTGACTTGCAGAACTAGTTGCTAGTATATCCCGTTGAAAACTCATGAAAAGATTTTACGTTAATCATACGATTCACTCGTATTTAGGGTACCAGGTATTTAATGTATGCTCGAATGCAAGTCACTCATTAATTCAAATGGATCGGTAATGACGTCGCTTCTATTACTTCAATCTGCATATACATCGCTTGCGTCGCCTCTTTGATTAACATATTAATAGAACTGTGTTTTGCCAAATGTTACGTTTTAACATGCACTCGTGAACACAAATTTAGATGATTTCTAAATTTGTAGTGTTCTAATTTGTGTGTTGGGTTTACGAGTAATGTAAAACTAAGATAAATACGACCGTTAGATTGAATCCTTTCTTCCAAATATATCACTAAATTTATCGCAATGTCCTCGTGACGTCCATTGTTATTGATATTTTGCGTGGACCAATCACTTGAAACCGTTTTGGAGGGAACCGTTTCGTAAGGTTTGTTTGTTTATAGCTTTTAGGTTTTTGTGAGAAACTCACTTTAAACTGATAAAAAAAAATTGAATAGAATGAAAATAAATTTATTAGATGACCCAACTAATGTAAATCACAAATAAACATTAACAGAAATAGCCCCTTTATCTAACTGTCTGTGCCATGCCAACGAAACCGCCCGAACACAGCTGAATGTTCTGGATATACTCGTACAATGTATTCTACAAAGCTGATCTTCTGTTCTAGTCCAAATTAGGGAAGTCCTGGTCTTAAGTATAAAATGTATTTATCTAGAAAATGCTATTAAATTAACCGAAAAATTAAACAACAAAAAGCAAACAAATCTCAGTTTTTTTACTACCTATATGAAATAAAACATAGTTTGCTTTAATGTGAAGGTTATGTTGTTCAGACTGCCACAAACTTACTAACTTTTGAATTTTGAGTAAAGGAGCACGATATAATATTTTGAAAGCAGATTTGGAGCCAGCTTTACAAAAATGTGGCGAAAAACCGTTTCAGCATTTCGTGGCAAGATTTTTAAAATTGTCACGAAATGCAGATCTGTGACGGGGAATCGAAAGTAAGAGGCATAAAACAAGTGAGAGTTAAACTTGTTATTTAATTCACTTTGATTCTAATAACAAAATCAAAGTAATGATAAACCAAACATGTACAAAACAAAGTCAAAATTATTAAATATGCTTTTAATTTTAATCTATCAATCATATCACATTGTAAAAAATGACGCTGACATGGCATTACATCTCATCATGAATAAGTGATAAAGTTAGGTTTATTATTTGTAACTAGGTACTTTATACACACACACTGATAAACAAAATTTTGTTGGCAGAAATATTTTTTTAGTGCAGCTATATTTCATCTGAAATAATTATCAAAATATAAAGGTGTGTTTATATAGCAGAATCAGATCTTAGACGCAAAATTAGAGATCATGTGTTACCGTCTATACCCATTAATTTATCCTTATCTACCGAAGTAACAAAAAGCCATTAACATGACATAAGCAAACAGCGTATGCATGTGACACACGACGTCGCGTGAATATCCCGTATATATCCATAAGTTACCTTGAGGAACACCCGCGATCGTAAAAAGCGTTTTTTTATGTTATGTAAATAACAACACGTTCTACTTGTCCATCTATTTTTTATACTTGTCTATGAGTAATAGTATACACATTTTTTTTCGTTACATTTTCAAGGACAAAAGGAAAAATTAAAAAAAAATAATTTTAAAACGTCCTTAAAGAATATACTTTTTTTACAGTGTTCCGATTACAATAATGTATAATTAGATGTTTTATGAATTAAAAATGGTTTCAAATAGTCTGTAATCGAACATCCAACAATCTATATAGATGTATTCAGTTGCTGTTTGAAGCTAATGAAGATGATGATTTTCTAGCTTCGTTCCCATGAGAATGAGAAATTGCAAAGGTATTAGATTAATCGTAATTATTTACAAATGTCTGACCTACCGCAACGCATCGCCCGTCTTTTATTTATAATAAACAGATAGATAGATTGGTACTCTTTATTACACACAAGTGATTGAGAAACAACAACCTGGAACATTTAACACATAAGTATGCAAAGGCGGTCTTAGGCGTAATCTCTTCCAGACCATCCATGGGGAAAAATATAAATGAAAGATAATGATAAACAGCCATCCTGTATAACCCCAATAAAATAAAATATATCACACCCGACTGTCAGTTTTCAAAACTAGACGAACTTTAGCCGTATAATATGGCACAGATTAAATTATTTTATAATAGGCATTTTATGGATTAAGCAACATTTTTAATTCTTGTTGAACGTGAGTACGCAGTTCGAAGAGAGAATTTTCTCCCTTTACCCTTTTTGTTAAGACTTATAATACCTCCTTGATTATATAAATCTTAATTTGGAGCAAGTTTGCAGTGCGAAGCTATAGCTATAGTTATTTTGAAAGTATGAAAAGTATCCTTCTCAATTCAAAATTTACGACAAATTGGATCAGAACTTCATGTTTACATGGAGTAAAAAACATACACACACATACGCACTTACAAACTTACATACAAACATTCGCCTTTGTAATATGAGTGTAATATCAGCGTACAAATCTAACTTACTAAGGATAACCTGGTGATTCCATACAAAATAAAGTTAACTTACACGCGATCGAATAAGTAGAAATCTCACTCTAGGCTCTAGTCACGTTTTGTGCCACGTGTCACTCAAGTCACGTTTCGTGCCATGTCTTAACTGTGCTCGTACTATTTACGAGTTAACTGGTCCAACTTTGAACCTGCTCTGAATACCTTTAACCAGCATCATCGTCATATCAACCGGTGGACGTACACTGCTGAACATAGGTATATCCTTATTCTAAGGTAGACTACCTTAGAATTAGGTTCTTTGTTCTCTTATTTTGCTCCAGCGGCTTTCTGGATTCTTTCTGTAATCGCTTCATGCACATACAACCACTAAATCAGGTTTGCACTAATTCTGGTGCAGGATCGCTCAGGACTTCAGTGTCCATCAGTTAGAGCGAGCGATGTAACCTATAGTACCTTTTTTTTTCTTGCTGGGAAATACGTTTTCGCATCCCCTCCGGAAGCGACGCAAGAGAGACTGCCCCGCTTCCGACGGGGTATGTGGGACTCCCCGGCGGCCAGACTGGCGACCAGAATACCCACTAAAACCCAGCGATGCTCCTTCGCGTCGCCTGGTGGCTGGGTCACGGGAACACTTGTGCACTCGACCGCAAACCAGCCGGAACCTATAGTACCTTACTTTATTACCACAGAGTCCTTAACGCAGTCAGATGTAAAAGGTATTTTATGCTCGAACTTTGTTAACAATCAAAATTTTACTGCAGTTCTTTCCTGTTGGCAACCTTCGGGTACGGAGCCCTATTACTAAGCCCCCATTGTCCAAGTGTGTAGTGCCCCCAAAGGCATTTCAAGGTGGCATGTCATGAGACGTAATACATAGTATTGTGCCGAACCTAATCGTAGTTGAAATATACACAAGATCTATTTATAACGCTATGGCAAAGAGATATAAAAATTTAAAACAGTTGGAAATCAAAGGGAAGGGAAGGGGAGCTTCACAAGAAAAGTGTGTCTTTGGTGATTATTGTTCATGTCAATATTTTGTTTCATATTCCACCCTGGTACCCACCCTTCTTATAAGAATCCAACTAGCAATTTAATAAAATCATAAAGTTTGATATATTGGATCCGGTTGTGGGGTACAACCAGTAGTAAAAATGTAGAGATACTAGAGATTATAAAGCAAACATCTCAGACACATGTTTGGCTTACGGAATATAAAAAAAATATACTTCAATACATTTATTATGGAGATAGTAAAACAGGAAATTAGGTCCGATAGTACGTGCTACCAAACTAAAATATCAGGCCAACAAAACTAAGTACCTCTTCAACTGGAGGGAACCGGCAGCCTACAGTTCTCTAGGCTAAAAAGGTTGTGTCTTCAAACTTCATCTAAGGCTTATCAGGGAATGAGCTAAAAGTCAAAGAACGATGCCTCACTCAGAAGTCCATTTGGCCACCGATGAGGCATATTGTTTTGAAAAAAAAAAATCATACTTCTATTATATACTCGTATATATCGCTGAAAGGGGAAGTGAAGAATATAATCGACGCATATAATAGGGTATAAGGATTTGTCAGTTTTGTTAATAGGATACAAAACGTCATGTATATCAGAATGCGTGCGTGATTCCATTCTAGCATCTGAAGTATGCTATCAACATATTTACATGTTAGATTTAATTAGTGCTAACGAACGGGGCGGATAAATGCGAATTTGTCACGCAAGAACTTCTTTGAACCGACTTGGGAAAAGAGTTGCATATTTACATCTAGTGTTATATATGTATTAGTTTTTTATCCACTACTAGTTAGCCCTTGACTGCACTCTCACCTGGTCGTGGTGCAGTCTAAGATTGTAGCTGGCAAACCTGTTAGTGGTATCGTTAACCCATTTTTTTTTCGGACTGTTATTAGCTGTGCTATGGGGATGGGTTAAATACAGCCCGGTTGCCACAGCGTAACCGGGCTGTATTTAACCCATCCCCATCCCATAAACTCCTAATTGGTTTGTACGCGAAATAGTGCCAGAACGTTATGATGATGCCGCGTAAGATACGATAAGAGGAAGGCTTCAGTCGGAAACATCGGTCGCTCCTCTGGTGCTGCAAGTGACTACTTGACCGGGATATAAATATAAACAAAGCCTTGCTCTAGTACGTGATCAACAACAGTAAATCCGTTATATGAGGATCGGTAGGTTGCGTATACCGGTTGGATAAGCAGGTGCGCGTCGACGTAATTTGTTTGCCTTACCGTGCTGCAGAACTAAATTGATTACGCACGCGCCACTAATCCGTGTGCTAGGCTAACTCAATGATTTAACTCGCAATAATACGGCGGTAGATACGTTTCACAACCCACCAACTTCAGCGTAACTCCAGCACAAAATGAAGATTGGGCGTTTTTTTAAAGCTGGCAAATGTGTTTTAGCTTCCTCCTTGGAAGCGACGCAGGCAGAACTATTCCGCTTCCGGCGGGGTATGTGGGATTCGCGGGTTGCCCAAAGTGGCAACCGGAACCGACTACCGACTGAAACACAACGATGGTCCTTCACATCGCTTGGTGGCTGGGTTACGGGAACGCTCGCGCACTCGTCCGCAGCACAGCCAGCGGTGCTTGCCAAGGCAGACTCTCCACCGAGGATCTACGAGACACTAACAAGATCGGGCTTATTTCAACTAAATTTATAACCTTAAAAAGAGGAAGTAGACAACTATGTTAGGTCTACCCGGGCCTCTCCTGGGTTTTCTAAATTTATAAATATTAGTTAATCTACGTACGTAACGTTTATAATAATAAAGAGGCAGAGTTTATTGTCTCCTAAACAATATGCTCTAAATAACTTTCTCTAAATGTAAATAAAAATCTAGAATCGTCTTTTATTCAAATTCTAAGTAGTACTTGAAACACAATTGATTTTGATTATTTATCTTTTCATACAGTACATTAACTTTTTGTGGTGAATTTACTAAAGAATTTTAATCATTTTTGACGTTTGGGGTTTTATCCTAAGTTGTTAAGGGGTAGAAATTCCAAGTTTCCTTTCTATTTACACCTCAGGATGCTCAAGAGATATTCTCTCAAAATTTCAAGCTTTCTACATCGTTTTACCTAATCCGTGTAGCGTAAAGTGTTCGCGATATTGCTAACAATTTGCCAAAGAGGGCAATATTTCTTGTCGCGTTAGTAATTAGTCAGTCATCACTCGTCGAAAGATTACAGCGCGTCTGGGAGACGTCTGGCAGGACGCCAACACACTCCAATACATTGTTATGTTAGCCTTTACGTCGTAGCTTCTCGTTTATCTAAAACTATCAGATGCCTTCGACTGCGTCAGTGGAATACTCGTCGATCGTTAAATTTATGTTACCAAAACTGCCTTTGCATTTAGATTGAAAATATAGTTTAGCAAATCCCAGTCAGGCTAAAGCTGCGATGCACAGCTTCTCGGTTCCAGTCAGTTGCATAAAATTCTCAAATTATTAACACAAAATATTCAAGATTTCGATGATGAACGTATTTGTTATTTGGGATAGATACTTTTTATGAATTTGAGTTTTTATGAAAAAACACTCACGTTTCAGCATTTCTAACTCTAGACAAAAAAAATATCGTTTCGTCTAATATCCAACAACATAACCCATAGAGAACAAATAGACAGACAGTTAAAAAAAGTTCCCATCATAAAATGAATTACCCGTAGACCGTGACATTTGACATTTTTATCGTATAACAGAAAATTACCAACCTCGCAAATATAACCTACTATGAAGTTATATTACTACTGTTTACATCTTCTTTGCACTTTGTATTGAATTATTAGATGATCTATCATATAACTATATACACACTACATAAATAAATCGACGATTTGAAGCCGAAAGTTGCAGTGAAAATTCCAGCGTTGATTTGGTTAATTAAGGCGGTTATTAGTTTAAAACATATCTATATGCATGAAAATAACTGCAATTCCCACTTACCAGAGCTTCTTTCCGAAGCTCGCCAAACAGCCCGGTTACGCTGTGGCAACCATACGGTTAGCACAGCTAATAGACAGTCCGAAAAAAAAACCTACTTACTAATTTAATTTACACTCAACCCAGGATTTAAAGGACGTTCGTATGTAGATCGTATTAACCACTAGACCAGACCTGGGTAACCATAACCTCACAAGTGCTCGTCAAAAGGCTTAAATATTTAAAACATTTGCATCATTATATCGTTTGCTTGACATATCAATCGATACTAATATAAGTACGAAAATGTGAGTGTGTTCAGCTAGAACTAATGCACTAAACTTTTTTTTGTACACTATAAGTTAGTCCTTGACGGCATTTTACCTGATGGTATTTGATAATGCGGTCTAATATGGTAGCGGGCTAACCTTATAAGGGTATGGTAAACCATACTACTAATTGGTTCCTACGCGACATCGTGCCGGAACGCTTAATCGATTGGCGTCACGTCTTTGTCGGTAGCGTGGTAACTAGCCACAGCCGAAGCCTCCCACCAGACCAGACACGAGCCGGGAATCGACCCTAGGACCTCCAATTTTATAATGCGATAGCGCACGCACTGAGCCACGGAGATCGTCCAATAAAACTGATAGCAATTATACAGTTTCTATTCTGGAGATGGACATTAGATACTTTTCCACGACATTCGAAACATAGCTTCTGTTGCATAGATGTCACAGCTTCACAGCTCAACCGATCGTAGTAAAATTTTGCATTAGGATAGTCAGCAGGATTAAGTCGTGGGCAAATGCTATTTTTTAATAATATCAGTCATGTATCAAATTAATATTCTATACAAATCGACAGTTGAGCTCGGGACAAAGAGGGGTAAAGCAATAAATACTACCGTAACTTTCAAATGGGATTCATCGTAAAATGGACATTGTCGCAAAAGGCTCCGTTGATCTGACATTTTGATTCGATTACGACAGCAATATTTTACGACGACTATATTTCACGATGTTTCAGCAATTTGAGTTAGGCGACAAACGTGCTGTTATTAATATAACACCCAACCTTTTATGACGACCTTCGTGACGCAGCGTGTGCGCATTACTGTTGTAATGAGAATTCAATTCCTGGGTATAGTCTGGTCTGGTGGGCTTTAGCCGCGGTTAATTACCAGCCTAGTTGCAAAGACATGTCGCTAGCAATTTAGCGTTCCAGAATGATATCGAGTAGAAACCATAGCCGGCAACGCATCGTTAGCTTGTGGTGTATGCACCGATAATCACTTTATGTCAGGTGAACCGTCCGCTCGTTTGGCAGCGATCTAGATAGATACAAAAAACTATTTATATAAAACGTAAGCTTGTAGAAAAGTCCTACTATAGTGTAAAGGATTACATGATAAATGATAAACAAGCATGGGTGTGAAATATTGCTCTAATAAGATAGCTCTTAATATAATTTTAAGTGGCATATGAGATGGTGATAACAAAAATAAAATTTACCTGGCTAAGTTTGTTGTGGGCTTCTTCTTAGACCGGGGCGCATTTGGAACCCTCATAGCTTTAGTTTTAAGTTTACGAATCTAGTTATCACCATCAAATCACTACTATGTAAATTATTGACGCGTCAAAAGCGCCTTTTAAAGGACTATTTGAATAAAGATTATTTTGAATTTTGAATTTTTTGAATTTTCTTGAAATAGCATACCTTGATAATTGAATCATAATTATTTTAGTGTATAACTGTGTACCTACTTGGAATTTATTATAAGAGTTAATAATCGTCCCCTAAACCGAGATTTGGCCTCACATCAGATGGCCTTAGGCAAACGCTCTCTTTGCATCTTTGAGCCTTCTCATAATTCTTCTGGCAAGCTTCTTTTCAAAGCTCGCCAATCTGTCTGGTTACGCTGTATCAACCAGTACAGTTCATACCTAAAGTCAGCATCGGCAGGTCACGGGAATATTATAGTGGAACTGTAAAACATGATTTCCTTATTCACGAATTTGAAAAGTTCCTGAAAGTAATTTTAGACTTTTGTTTCAAGCCTTTTGCGAATAGTTTAAACGTTGACAGAGAACTTTATATATTTTTAAATCAATTCACATGATCGTTGCGCAACTAACTAATGCTTCGTTAGGTTTTATTGATTTGCAAGTTAAACACTTAATTGGATTGAAATTTTTTATGCTAATCTAATAGCTAATAGTTAATTAAATTCTAAATTAACTCAGCAATACTAATTAAAATTTTTAAGCTGAACATTTCGAGCTTGTGGACCGATGGACTTTGGGGTCCAAAGCAATGCCGTGGTTAACGATGGGGGTTGAGCTTAGGACAAGAGATTTATTTGAACGAGAAAAATGAATTCGACGAAAGAGTTTAATGTAATATTTACAAATGTGAATCCCATTATCAGTAACAGAAGAATCTGAAACTTTGACAAAAATAACTACTACTAAAACGTAACTACCCAGAAAAAGCGTGCTGAGTAAAGTATTTCAGAGGTGATTTAATGCCAAAAAATATAGCCATACTGTAAAACATTCCCACCAGGCGGTTAATTGGCTTCAAACTAGTCGCTGGGAGATGTTGTCCTAACGACATCCGTGGCGCAGTGGCTGTCACATTATAAAGGTCGTGGTCCTGTGTTCGATTCCCGGCGAGGTTCTGGTCTGGTGGGAGGTTTCTGCCGTCTAGTCAAAGACTTGACGTCAAGTGATTTAGCGTTCCGGCACGATGGCGCGTAAAAACCCATTGGGAGTAATGGTTTACTCCTAATGGGTTGGTGTATAGGCGAGCGCGCTACCATCTTACACAGCATCATCACTTAACATCAAGTGAAATTGCCGTCAAGGGCTAACTTGTAGTGTATAAAAAAACATGTACCATAAGACCGTGGAATTTCGAAAGAAACACAAAACCTGCATCATGATAATTGTAATTATGACGATGAAGCGTTACGCGTTAGTTCAAACTTTGAAGGTGACCTCCCACGTAAACTGATTTGCACTGGTTTTATGTACTTGAAACGAATGTGTTAAAAGATTTTACTGACACTGATTTTATGTGCTCTTAACTATGACTGCTATTAACGTCTGCAGTAAAAGTATTACCGAGAAATGTTTCACTATAGGATACTATAGTACTGAACATATTCACAGTTTCGTTGAAATTACTTGTAAGTACGAGTAAGTGTTCATTTGCGCAAATGATAACTGGAAATAATGGAAGAATAGTTATTAATTAAACCAGATATATTTTTGCTTTAACGCTTTTTTTTTTTTTTTCCGCTGGGAAATGCGTTTACGCATCCCCTCCGGAAGCGATGCAGGCAAGACTGCGCCGCTTCCGACGGGGTATGTGGGACTCCCTGGTGGCCAGTTTACTGGCGACCAGAATACCCACTAAAACCCAGCGATGTTCCTTCGCGTCGCCTGGTGGCTGGGTCACGGGAATACTAGTGCACTCGACCGCAACTTGCTTTAACGCTATGGAGTGTTAAGCTAAAATGTCCCGTTTCTATCCACGTGAAAAAGTTCAATCAAAGTTGGTAGTAGACAGCGCCAATTTCCAATATCCAGGTTTCCAAGCGATCTCATATTGAAACAATTTTGGTTTTCATATGGGATCGCTTTTCTCATTATCTACCAAGTTTGCCTTGTAGTGTAACATTACGAAATAGGTATGTGACGTAGATCATTTTGTGTCCCACAGCTGGGACAGGTCTCCGCTTTCAAGGGAGAGAATAAAAAGAGCATTGAACCTGCACGCTGCTCTAATGTGGGTTGGCGGGCTTTAAAGTCTGTCATCACAATATGAGGCTGAAAATAACTGGGACCGACGGCTCAACGTGAGCTCCGAAACATGAGACATACTTTCCTCTACTCCGTTCTGGTAGCTCAAATTTCTCTTTTTAAACCACTTGATCTGCAGTAAACCGAAGCTGTGATAGCCTAGTGGTTAGGATATCCGCTCCCTAATCAGAAGTCGAGGGTACGATCCAGCGTACGAACCTCTAACTTTTCGGAGTTATGTGCGTTTAGCCATTAAAATATCACTTGCTTCAACGGTGAAGGAAAACATCATGAGGAAAACTGCATGCTTGAGAGTACTCCATAATGTCCTCAAAGGCGTGTGAAGTCTGCCAATCCGCACATGGCGAGCGTTGTGGACTATTGCAAAACCCTTCTCATATTGAGAGGTGACCCGTGCTCTGTAGTGAGCCGGCAATGGGTCGATCATGATGATCTGCAGTTAAACACGCTAACCACTCCACTAGCGAGGTCGACCTTTAGCAGTGTGTAACAATGCCACCAAGTAATACTATACAATGTCACCAAGTATGTGTCATTGTTACACGTTAATCATGCGTAGAATGTGTCGGGTGTCCTTAGATAACTAACTTGTGCTTAGATAGGGATACCTACTCACAAACGGCAAAGTTTGCAGCTTGATCAAAACTTCAAAGTCTTCAAGACTAATACAGTGTAACTCCCGAGATTCGCCTTGGGCTCCATGTTAGTTTCAAACTAAAAAGACCATGTGTACATGTTTCGGAAGACGTGAATCTTCGATGCAGCGATTCAATTTATCGAGCTCGTTGACTCGGAAATACGTTTGTTTCTTTCCTATTTTAATATTTTACCTAGCGGAACGAGGTCGCACAATTTATTTGTGTAAGTGCACTATCTTCTATGTGTATTTATGTATTTATACATAAAAGCATATATTTATTTCATAAGAAGCCAACGTTGTATACAATATCTTACATTCAAAATCATTAAAAAAATACTTAATAATATCATTGTATACACCACTTACAGGCTAACTCAGCCTGTAAAATTACAAATTGAACAAGAATAAAGAATAATAATTAATTAATAAAAATAAATGAATGAATGAATTAATAATTAAATAATTTAACAAGAATAAAGTATATAAGTATTGATAGTATTTATTATGTTTAGTTCATATATTGCACCGCTATCCTCGTCTTTCATTTACTTCTTTTCGCAAGGGTTGTCTGGAAGAGATTCCTTAAGCAATAGGGCCGCCTTTGCATACTTATGTGTTAAGTTTTCCATGTTGTTGTTTCTCAATCATTTTTGTGCAATAAAGAGTATTATTTATTATCTATCTACCTTCTTCAGTCTGTATATCTGTCCCTTTGTCAACGACAAAATTAATGGACTAGAGCAAAACATTACACAAGAAGTTACAAATAAAATTGATCTCGACTCATACTAATATATATTTTTTAGCCTTACAAAGGCTTGTGAGATATTACTGGAAAGCTCCATAAGATTCTGAGGTGACCTTACCTTTTTAAATCGACTTCGATAACAGGCGATTTGTGGTCTATAAAAGAGCTGTTTTTCTATAGGCAATATCATACAAACTCTAAAAGACTTGTATAATTTAAGCCTAAATGCATATATTAGTATAAACTATAAACAAAACGTTATAAGTCTATCTTAGTTCTTTAATCAAGTTGTTTGTTATAATAGTTTGTCACTAATAGCTTACATAATATTGTAAGACCTGAACTTCGCTGAAGTTAAAACTACCGTTACAAATTCAAGGCAGAGCACCTACGATCTACTGCAAACTTTAACTTCTAAGATTAATGCAACATTAAGACAACCTCAAGCTCGATCATCTCGTAGTTTCGAACTAAAAGTTGTATCTATCCCTGTTCTAAAGCAAATTTCTTTCGAGACGGAGTTTCTCTTAAGCAAATTCACTGACTCGTAAAGCTTTTTGGTATTTCTATATTACGGAGAGTAGTGAGGGGCTTTGGTAAAATTTGTCTTACTTATTCAAAGCACACAGGTAAAAGCGACTTAAAGAATAAACTCCAAATATCTTTTATTATATTTTGTTAGGGTTATTTTTAATGAACACTTACATACATTGCAATATGATATTTAATTAGAAATAAATGAAAACTAATTTTATCGTTTCGAAGCATCGAATTACTGTTCTTTTTTTTTAACGCTTGGAAATGGGTCTACCCTTCCGGTGGGGTCAGTGGGACTCGCAGGTGGCCACCCTAGGAACGAGAATACCCACTAAACCTAGCAAAGCAATGCTCTTTCGCGTCGTCTGATGGATTCGGATGTTTTCATATTTCTTGATATTTCATTGATCACATAATTTACTCGTATCTTATTTTTTTATTTTACAGTTTACAATTGAATTTAGCTCTAAAGTCTCTAAATTCGTACATTACCTAAAATACAAACAACATATTGCTTACACATTGTTTTTCGTAATAATAAGTTCGCATCAGCTATGTTTCTTTTGAAGAAAGTCTTATTTCAATAATCTTCAGTCGTTCTGGTATTAGGCTAATTACTGCCCAGCAACGGACCCGGCTTTTGCTTCGGCTGGTTCGACAATAAGCTAACCCGTCCTGAGCACAAATTGCCGAAAGTGCTTTTGTAGATCCGCGTCACGAATAAAAGTAAAGTGATTTAAGTACGTAATTAAAGTCGAAGTCAATCGTTGGAGAACATTTATAAAATAACTGGTCGATACCCACGTCTTCGTCCGCGTAGTTTAGGGATTTTTAAAAATTCCTATGGAATAAGCTACCAATTAAAGAAAAAATTCTGTGGCAAGCTGAAACAATAGTTCAATGATGTGAAATTCAGTTTTTCATAAGTCCCGCGGGAAATGTAACGTTATAAAAAGTATCCTATGTCCATCTACTGATTCTAAGCTACCTCCCCACTGATTTTCAGCCAAATCGGTTCAGCCGTTCTTGAGTTATAAACAGTGTAACTAACACGACTTTCTTTTATTTATATAGATAAACGATTTGTAGTGCTTGTGTTTTGTATATTCAATATTTTTGTTACATCCATTTTTTTTCTATAGCTAACGCCTCAAAGTACGTAAAAAGCAGCGAACCTTTTAAAATTACGTCCGGGGCGTTATGAAAGAATAAAAAAAAAAAAAAAATAAAAATAAAAATAAAAATATTGGTACATAAAATTACATAGCTTATTGTTGATGATAAATTGTATCTTTTTATAAATGACTGCACCGCACCTATTGTTTGAATTGTTGCACACTATCAATCAACGTCACAACAAACATGACCCTATTCCGGAGTCCTAATTTCCGACGTTTCCAATAATATCTTTGCGTTAAATCGACGCTGTACCCTCATCAAACCTAATGTGACCAATCAACGGTACAATGTCAAAGCAGGGTGAAATACTTGGGTCTGGCTATTATTAGCTTTGAATTTTAAATTACATTGACTCGAACGTAAATCGTCATCAATCACTGAAGCGTTTTTAGGTTCCTTTTTTAGTAATGTTTAATTACTAACCTTTTAGGTATTCTGTTGACATTTCAACATTAATGATTTATTAATAGTCTACCTATTAATTGTAGTCATCAGTTTTGTTTGAGTTCAATTTGATTGATAGATATGACACTTGAACATTTTTGATTTATTAATTGCTTATGAAAGTAGCCAATTTAAAATTACTGACCAGTAGTGTTAAAGAAACTGTGGCCGAACTGTTAAGTAATTACCGGCGAATACTTTATTTACTCAAATAACTTTAATACGCGATTGCATGCCATGCAGGATGTGGCCCCTAAGATACGGGTTTTCCTAGTTTAGGGGTCAGGATTCCACTGTATTGTGCTGTACTGAGTTTTACTAAATAAAGATTATACATTATACAAAATAAATACATATAAAAACCAAAAGAGTTATAATAAACTTAAATAGATAAAAATAAAATAACCTACATACACATTACATAAATACATATTTGCACCGGGCGGAGGATTACGCAACGTGCAAATATGTATTTATATAATTAATTATTATTTAAAAAAAAGATGTAACTTTGGGCAATTTTGTTGTTTTGTTGACCGTTTTTTTTGTGTGCAATAAAGACTTTTATTTAATTTAAATAAGCTCCATTATATTATGTTTATAAAAGTCTTTCATTCAAAATCTAAATGAAAGAGGCATTGCGACCAAGTTATGGTGATGACATCGATAACCGAGCGATATCGGCCTCCTGATAAAGCGTGCTTTGAATAATAACTGTTTATTTTCTATGTTCAATACGAGAGGACACAGATAAAAAATATTTAGTGTAGATTGTGGCGAAAGGGTCCTCTGGACCGATGGAAAGTTTATTTTGTAGTACTGCGATTAAAGTTTTCAATATTTATTAATAATGAATAGAAGCAGGCGTTACTTTGCGGAAGTCCATGATAAACAATAAACAGCAAGTATAATTTGCTATATTCTGCCGACATATAGCAAATTATACTTGCTGTTTATTGTTTAATATTTATTAAGAAAACTGATGTAAAGATAAAAGTAAACCTTATAGCAGGTCGATCACTGAAAAGTGAACAGAAAAGTCCATGTTAAATTTCATATCCCTGAACCCTACTTGTAACAATAGTCGAGTTGTCTCTGGAACTACATTTTAGACTTGCAGAGATTTTCAATACAGTTCCATCCGACTCCAAGTTAGAAAGACGCCTCGAGCTCTATTCTCGACGCCATTTCTATACAATTTATATGTATTATACAGTTGTAGACGGTGCAGTGTACAGTCAAGTGCCGACCTACACTGTCAACACTTCTTACGGCCCTCAGGGTGCTCTGAAAATATAACTCAATGGTATAACGAACCAAGATTGACAACTTGACATTTAACAGACGTCCACATTGTTTTGAGTTCGCATATTCAATACTTGCCACGCTCCAAAGCGCATATATATAATGAAGGTATATGTACATTTTATGGTTGTATAGATAACAGTCATATTTTTAAATGTATGGAGATGTGAGTTTATGACTCAGAAGGTCCTCGAGTGGAGACCACGTCTCGGCAAACGGTGTGTGGGCCGTCCTCCGGCCAGGTAGAGCGATGACCTCCGAAAAGTGGCAGGCATCGACTGAATGCGAAAGGCTGGAGACAGGATGAGTTGGCGCTGCTTCAAAGAGGCCTATGTCCAGCAGTGAATTAATGTTGATTATGATGATGATGATGAGTTTATGTGCATAATGCGGGTTCGTGCAAAGTTAATATTTTGTACGAGTATGTACCTAGCATGGGTGGATGTTTGTTACTCTTTCACGTAAAAAAGACTGAATGGATTTTAATGAAACTTTACAATAATATAGCTGATACATCCGAGTAACACATAGGTTACAATTTATAAAGATATTGTGTGAATTGATCAAAATATGACGATAAGTGGAAAAATCTAGCATTTGTAAGCTATTCTGGTGTGTGCTGCCAAAACTGCTAGAGTTACACATATGTAATGTATGATGGAAATAGTCCTACAAAAAAGCCCGCCATAGTATATATCTATATCTTATGTGTAAGCTGTTATAGTGCACGAAAATTGATAATTTAATCGTTTCTGGTATTTAAAGTTGATAAAATATAGCTTTCACGCTACATCAGTTGATGCTTATAACCTACTCGGAATATTAATCTTGCGAAGACGAAGTCGCGGGAACCAGCTAGTAAGGGTGTATACTTACTGAGAGTAAAGTGCCGCTTTTCGGTTTGCGTCTTCCGACTTTAAGACGTAATCCTCTTTGCACTCGGAAATGTAAGTTTGAACAAATCATTCACCGTCTACTATAAATCTTTCCATCGCAGGAACCTCTTGTTGAATACGATTTAAAGTTAAACGTCGGTACTATTTCCTCATAGTTCTAGGTCTTTTCGAGTTCGGTGGTTTGAAAAGCAATATTATCTGGCACAATAATTGCAAACATTAACGGTTTTCATATCAGTGTGTAACTCTTACACATGTTATGTGGCAAATTTAAAATATGAATGTTGTAAATTTTCCTTATTCAACAGAATAAATGAAAAATAAACACTGGACGACCCTCATGTCGCTTACTTAAAGTAAACGGTAGAGTATCGCTGAAATTTATAATTTCCAAATTCGGCTCCTTTTTAGTCGAGTGCGATTTTACTTTTCAAACAAATAACCCTAAAAGGATAAAACTGCTTGATGATTCGAAACTTTTATTCCTCTCCTCTGTGAAGGAGAAGGCCCAGCTTGGACTATTATTAATAAATAGGCTATATATACTGACTGTGATAGATTTTTATTGAATATTTTAATATTATCAAAAAGTAGGATTATTTACTAACTTAAATCGTATCGAAAGATAAAATATAGGCTCATCTAGTTTTTATGTCGCTTCCAGCTTATAACGCTTAGGTTGCCTTTAAAAAAATCTTAAATAATTTTAAGTCGCTTGTGGGATGGTCATCCGTCACGCGTCATGATCATCCTGATCAACCCATTACCAGCTCACTACAGAGCACGGGTCTCTTCTCAATATGAGAAGGGTTTGACCTTAGTCCACCACGCTGGCCATGTGCGGATTGGCAGACTTTACACGCCTTTGAGAACATTATGGAGAACTCTCAGGCATGCAGGTTTACTCACGATGTTTTCCCTCACCGTTGAAGCAAATGATATTTTAATTTTTTTAAACGCACATAACTCCGAAAAGTTAGAGGTGCGTGTCCGGATTCGAACCGCCGACCTCTGTTTAGGAGGCTGACACCCTATATGGAATGGTTATAATTATAAGTGAAGTTACCCGGCTAAGTTTGTTGTGGGATTCTTGTTAAACTAAGGCGCGTTTAGAATCCTCATAGCTTTAGTTTAAAGTTTAAGTGCCTTTTAAAGAATTATTTGAAAAAGTTTGTGATTGTTTGCTTTTTTCTTGTGTTTTCTTTATGGTTTGTTGTAATAAATTCATTCTATCCAAAGACCTTCTTCTATGGGTCATTGATTCTATCTAAATTAAGCTTTCCGGCAAAATGTCGCGTTGAAACCAATTAGGAGTGTAGGTTTACAATAGCCCTAACAGGTTAGCCCGCTACCATCTCAGACTGCATCATAACTTACCATGAGGTGAGATTGCCGTCAAGTGTTAAGTTGTATTGTATACAAAAAAAATCTATCAACATAAGTTCAATATGATTTGAGAGATCTCGAATTCTTGGCCGAGATATCTCCCCCGGTTCTCAATATCCTTGTAGCGAACTATCTCTAAACTAGATCGCAATATTTGTCGTACAACAGGCAGTCAAAAGCAGTGCCATTGATGCGGGGCAACAAGCTTCTACACTTCTATGCATTGTTTGTAATATGGAACTGTTAGTTTCATGTTTAATATTGGAAACATTCAGGCGTTATTTTGAGGAAGCCCGTAATAAACCTCCGTGGCGCAGTGTTGAAGGCTGAGGTATTTTAAGTCGAAGGTCCCGGTTTCGATCACACGGAACCATTTGGGAATATATATGTCGAATCAAGGCCGTCGGAGTTGTTTTTATTAAGAGTGACGTCAGCATTGCGACAATAACTTAGAGGTCCGAACGGTCCGTCATCTCGAGCGAGAATGCCCCGAAAGGCATCGACCGCCCGTATTTATAGCAAAACATGCTTGCACATAATTGTTTGCTACAGTCGAAATTGTGTTAACAAAGTCATCAAGAGTCAAATGTGAGTTATTATTGAATTCTTTTTGTTCTTGGCGCCGCTTAATGAACTTAATAACGCCTTCGCGCCGACATATACATTATTAATTTCCGTTTCGCCTCTGGGTTAGATCTCTAGTTCGATGCTGCATAGAAACCGATTAGGAGTATGGGTATGGTAACATTGCCATACACAAGACGTGTTAGCTCGTCACTTACCGCTAGGTGAGATTACAGTTAAGGAAATGCACTTATTGTGGAATAAAAAATAAACATAGCACACTATACAAGCTTCCTATGCATATCTACGGAGCAATTGATAGGATTATCATTTTAAAAAGTGTATGGGCTGGTATTTTTAACAAATATTAAGGGAGATACAGTACAAGTTGGCATGATAGGTATCCCATTATCGTAAGAATAAACTATTTTAAGAACCATTTACGAATATAAAGACGAAGGAAAAAAAAAATTTCGAGCTTTGATATTTTTAACACTATATTTATTTGACCTATGAACACTCTGGCATTGAGAGTATATAGTTGTTTAATACTCCTTAAAACTATTAAAATAATTAATAGTTTTTAAAGTTTACGTTTCTAAAAGAAGTCCCTTATATAAGATTATAATTTATAAATAAATGTTCGAAACAAGAAAGCACACTTTCTACACATGTTGAAGGGTTATGTAGTCAGCACAACTGAAGTTCAGGTAATCGTCAATCCACTTTTTCTATCTTTATGCTACCCTATAAATTTGGATATAAACAAAATACGCTGATCAAAAATTTTAAGTTAGCACAAGTACAATAGAATATCCGAGATAAAAGCTTACCCAAGCCATCAGCCTTCATAGCCTGGTTTCAATATCCCTGTTGCAAACAATCTCTAATCTCGATCGCTCTATACGTCCGCACTGGAGACAGCCAAGTGCCTCCGACTTGCGGTTAACAAGCAACTTGGGTTTCTAGACAGGGTAGCAAGTAATGCGTTCGTATATGCTATATTTACTGAAATTGTTTGTGGTCTTATGGCAATTCTCTACTTATACTAAATTTTGTTGTAATAAAGTTGTTTTACGTTAACATTTTTAAGAAGCCGTACGCAAATAACTGTTTTAAAGAATTCCTTTCCCGAAAGGGTCAACTGAATCCTGATTAACTAAGCTTCCACTTGTCAGCAGTCCAACAATTTTTTTTTTTTAAATAAAAATATACTAAAACTTGGTCATGCTCTAAGCAAGAAATGTTTTACGTGGCAAAGCCTAAAAATTTAGGAGAAAATATTTATTTTTTGCATATCAGTCATTTGCTTTTTAATTGACTTGTCATACATTGCCACAAAAAGTACCTTAAGTCGCAAGTCATATCTTAAATACGTCAATTCATTACTGCGTGAAATCTGGACTTGACAATAAACACGCTTTCGATTTTATAAAATTAAATAGGGATGCTTTTTCGCTGTTGTGTTTTAACTCAACAAGACATGATCGAGTATGGAAAATTGGCTGATCTATCATACTTTATCCTGATAAAAGAGAAAAATATATAAAGTGCTTTTAGTGCTTTCACCAAAGCTGAAGGTTTTTAGTTAAAAAATATTATTTTCACCTATAAAGTTACATAGATATAGAAATGACCACATATGTACGCAAAATTGGAGCTAATAATACAAAATAGGACTGATTTTTTTTTAGTTTAGACTCTCCTACGATTGTCGACGGGAGTTGCTTTCATCCCATCTCTCATCTTCAATAAACTCCTGGTGGCATCACACTGAAAGAAAAAATACTGCCTAAAACTTTTTCTTACTCAGTAACTAACTAACTCAAGTGAAATGTTTGCATAGGGGAACTTTGTAATTTGCAATTTAAACCCTACTAACTAGGTATTCAATATCGAATAATTAGTTTGATATTTTGCACAGTATGATGGTTTAAAAACTAAAACTACTTAACAAAGATTTAATTGCTCTCACTGGTAATAATGTCTAGTTTAGAATGTAAGTTTAAACACATGAAATCGACTAATATAGTACTCCTAGCTCATACCTAAATTAATTAAAGTAATGATATTGTGTACGGTTTAGTAGGCTGCAAAAAATTAGTAACTCATTCAAAGGAACTTTTATTTTATTTAAAAAAAACCCGGCTAAGTTTGTTATGGGTCACTTCTTAGACCTGGATGCGATTTGAACCCTCATAGCTTTAGTTTTAACATCACTTCACAAATAGAAATAATTAAATGAAGAATTCATAGATGCCTGTAATAGGTTTATGTGAATAGATCTATTTTTGATTTTTGATTCGATTTGTGGTTTTTAAGTTTAACAATTATAATTCTCACTTGTTTGGCAATCAATTATGTTTTCTCGTTAGTGCATGTTTTTTTTTTGTTTATACACTACAAGTCAGCCCTTGGCGGCTATCTCACCTGGTGGTAAGTGATGATGTCTAGGCTGGTAGCGGGCTAACCTGTTAGAAGTATGGTAAACCCACGCTCCTAGTTGGTTTTTACACGACATCGTGCCGGAACGCTAAATCGCTTGAACACATCTTTGTCGGTAGGGTGGTAACTAGCCACGGCCGAAGCCTTCCACTAGACAAGACTCGAGCCGGGAATCGAACCCAGGACCTCCGACTTTTAAAATGCGACAGCGCACGCACTGCACCACGAAGGTCGTCAAAATGTGGAATGATAAGTGCTCTTGGCAACAAAACAATTGAGGGTATACTCGACAGTTAAAGTGCTAAGAGATATGATATTGATAAGTGGGTCATACCACTTTTCGAATGGGTTACTGTTACATTAATAAGTAGGATAGTCATCCTCTCATCTCTATGAGAGAATGACTGTACTGTAATTACGTGATGGCCGAGCTGAGAGTAGTTCAGCGAACTCGTAATTTAAGAAGCGACCCGCTTTCGTTTTATGATTGATATTGTATTGGATGATGCTTATTTTATTAATGATGATACTTATTGTATTATTTTTGGAAGCTGTGATAGCCTAGTGGTTAGGACGTCCGTCTTCCAATCAGAGGTCGGGTGTTCGATCCCGGACACGCTTATGAGTAACCTCTTAATGTTTTCAAGCAATGAAAATATCACTTGCTCCAACGGTGGAGGAAAACATCGTGATGAAATCTGTATGCCTGAGATAAAAAGGCGTGTGAAGTCTACTAATTCGCACATGGCCAGCGTGGTGGACTATCTTACTTCAATCTTACCTGATGGTAAGTGATAATGCAATCT
Organism: Lasiommata megera; assembly: GCA_928268935.1. NCBI lineage: Eukaryota > Metazoa > Arthropoda > Insecta > Lepidoptera > Nymphalidae > Lasiommata > Lasiommata megera. The sequence goes on along the minus strand of OV743311.1, from coordinate 9,551,023 downwards.
TAAATGGTAGCTGGCTAACCTGTTAGGGGCATAGTAAGCCCACACTCCGAATTGGTTTCTACGCGACATCGTGCCGGAACGCTAAATCGCTTGGCGACACGTCTTTGTCGGTAGGGTGGTAACTAGCCACGGCCGAAGCCTTTAAAATGCAACCGCGCACGCGCTGCGCCACGGAGGTCGTCAACTTACCATCAGGTGAGATGCAGTCAAGGGCTAACTTGTGGTGTATAATGCAAAACCCGTATTGTTGGACATATTTATGAGTGTGTTTTTTCCGATTCTAATCGACTATAAGGGAAAAAAGGACTAACTGAAATTTCGTATTTTTTTCAATATTGGTTCGTTAGTAGGAACCTTGTTATGAAATTTTACGTGAAAGAGTTACAAATTTTTTGCAGTCCGTTTTTTTCTTGACTTTGTCAATATTTTTGTGGAAATCCATTAAATTTTCATAAATAAATTGGTAATGTACTGTTATTATTTTATATTCTTTAAATTTATCTCTTAATGACCCTCTTGGGTCAAATTTGCATATCGCACGAACAACCCTCTTCTGCAAAAACTAATACAGAGTCAATGTCAACAGTTAATGACATGTTATTAAAAAAAAAATACGTAAATTGCGATGATTTTGTTATAGAAATTTTAATAATAACTCTTATATTAACTAAAGGCCAATTTGAATTTGAATTTTCAAGTGTTGGGGTATCCTATATTTAATATTTAGTTTAATGTTTTAAATAGACCCTAATAAAAAGAGGTGTAAAAATTACCAATTTGATGACTCCATTCACTGTTTGGTTATTAAAGATAAAATAAGACCAAATAATAAACTTATGACTTGCCATGATAGAAAAAAACATATTTTCACATTAATTAATTGTTATACCCTAAATCTCTTCACCCACTCACTCACACTCAAATTCACACTCATCCACACTCATATGCACTCACCCACACCCATCCACCCACTCATTTCTCACTCTCATGTATGAATGTGATTTAGTCCTAACTTTAATAGTTTATTTTTTTATATAAGGCATAATAGTTTATTTTTTATTGCACAATTGGAAGAGACTGACCCCCAGATACGGGCTATCCCAGTTTGGAGGTCAGGGTAGTTTAAGAAAAATTGTATTAAATTGAAATAAATGACTATATTAATCGGTATGGAATTTTCCTTGATACATTATTTAATTAAATATCAAATCCATTTTTTGAGCTGAAACTCTATTCATCTGGTGTAAGTAAAACAAAGAGTACAGAATTTAAGACATAAAATTGACCGTTCCCTCCTCACAGCAGATCAAATTAGTCGATGCTCTCTTAACACAGGTAAAACTAATTGGAAGTGGGACGGTTGGGTCGAATAACCGAAAAGTCAGGCTAATGGAATGACTGAGCCCATAAAGTAAAGGTACGCCACATTGTCGATAGTGTGACGATAATCAAGCAAAATCGAACTAGAAGTTTAAAGTAATAGGTAAACGATCTTACATCTACCTTAATAATGTAAATTTTACTATAAATAAGATTGTTTTGAATTGTTTTTTGCATACAGGCCGACTAAATATCACCCGGCTTAACTAAGAACTTTAACTACTACTAACTCTCGATACTAGTTAGGTTAAGATGACAGTCGTTTGAACCCGGGCCTATGACTATAACTTTCGAACCTATAACTTTTATGTGCGTTTTTATTACGTTTTTATTTTATATCACTTTCTTCAACGGTAAAGGTAAACATCGTGAGGAAACCTGCACGCCTGAGAGTTCTCCATAATGTTCTCAAAGGCGTGTGAAGTCTGCGAATCCGCACATGGCCAGCGTGGTGGACCATGGCCAATCCCTTCTCATATTGAGCGGAGACCCGTGCTCTGTAGTGAGCCGAGAATTGATTGATCATGATGATTCGTTAGAAGGGTAAATAAACGATGAAAATAATTTAATCGTTAATTCAAGGCTAATTCAAACTTACATCTTCCGCCCCATAACATCCCATATTGCCTTGCCCCTTTGAGGAAAAATGTATCCAATACAACGATGAACGATTACTTGTAGTGGGCGGAAATCTTTATAAACGTCACGATTGTAATTTATTACAGGCTGTCTTAGCTAGCTTGAAAAAGAATTGCCCGACCAAATGGAAAAATCAATGGGAACGCTTTTATATAATCACTTGAACTCAAACTCTATCTTTCGAACTTTCAATAAACAAAGGTTTTATCGATTAAAAAAAGATCCTTAGTTCGACTCTTATCTCAATATTCAATTCAATTCAAATTGCTTCATTAATGTTAACCTGTTATACCTACCTACCGACAAAGATGTGTCGCGATGTCGCGTAGAAACCCAAATAAAAGTACGGATCTTCCATACCCTTAACAAGTAAGTCCGCTACCATCTTAGACTGCATCATCAGTAACTTCTAGTAGAAAAAATTAAAATCCAAATATCCAAATGAATGATATAATCCAAATGAAGCTATTCATTAATGTAAACCTATTATAGGCATCTTTGAAGCGATCATATTATTTTAAGTCGTCAGGTGATGGTGATAATTACACACATCACAACTTGAAATTAAAGCTAGGGAGGTTCCAAACGCGCCCAGGTCTAAGAAAAAGCCCACAACTAACTTAGCCGGGGTTTTGTTTTGTTATAAACATCTCACATAGTTCATAAGAAATTACAATTAGCTATGAATTGAGAAGTTATTCATTTCATGATGACGTCATAAATAAAATAATCGTCTATCAGTCCAAGCAAAGATATGTGTTAATGACCTACTAATGCAAAGCAAAGAGCTGTTCAATCGTTAAATTACCTAATGAGGAATCAATGACTGAAGGAATTGATGGTTTCCCCATACAGAGATGGCGATAATGTCAAGTTTTTCCTCGGTTAACGGTAGAGATAGCAATCCGGAAAACCGGATCTGCTAATCCGGCGGATATGTCATCATTAGACATCTACCGGATCTCGTATCATTTCACCGGATCCGGTGAAAAGATTCGGTAATAAATATAAGACGTATATTGAAAAAACTTGAAATATTTTGTTATTCTCTTTGTATAACTTTTGAAAAAATTATAAATTTAGCATTTAAAAAATATGTATATCTTTTGGTTATGTCATATTTATTTCCTTTAATAAACCATACTTTGAAGCATATTTTCTGGTAAAAAAACGCATGTCTCAACATGTCTTTGTTTTCAAATTTGTCCATCCATATGTTTGTCTGTCAGCAGGCTATTACTCAGGAAACGTAAGAAATATGTTAATGTGTATATTAACTACCGCATTAACAGCATACTAAAAATCTTATGAAAATATTAAGACATTTTCCCTATACTCCCATACAAGAAGCATGTTTTAGTTTTCTTTTGGGTTTTTCACTCGAAGCGAGTATTATATAGATCACGTGACGCGGATTAGGGTATTTCACTCGAATCTTCAGTGATAGCATCCCTAGTATTAAGATTAAATTAAGAAACGGCAATTAGTTTTTGAGGATTGTTTTTTCTCTTTTGATTTTCTTACGATCATCTTGGCTCATCTTGTGCATGGTATGTTCGCATCAAGAAGTCAATATTGCACATTAAGATATTTTTGTATTGTAATGAAGTATGACTGTGCAATTTTTGTCAGTAAAAAAATCTTAGCGACTATTTAATAGATATTCACGTGTCCAAGTCTTTCTTACTGAGTAGGTTATGTTGGTTATTGTTGCTGCCACAATTGCTGTTGTTGCCTATTTAAGTTTTGATTTGAAATCGTTGTTGCAGGCCCCGCACCGGTCTGCTAGGCGCACTACAAAGGCTCGCCCGCCCCCTCCTGTGACTAGCCAGGCTTCGAGAACAAGGCACGGGCGGCGGATTGTAAGGAGTATTCTGTGTTTCTACCTATTCCCCTCGCACACTCAATTCAACATCCACTCAGCTAAAATGGTGCATTGTGAGCTTTGTTACTGGTCTAACCGCAAACTTTTAGATATTTTTGCGCCAGTACTATGAGACGTGTCCACAGACCACTCGTTGTCCACACGTTCTCCTCATGCCACTACAAACACTACAATACACTACAAACAACACTTTATTTAGGCGTAGATGAAAGCAAATTAACTCATGCTTCTTACCAATATCCAGTTTCACTATGTTCATAAGAACGAAATCAATTTTGCGTTTTCCTATCTGTTGTAGTGCCTTAACTACAGAACCGATCTTAGTAAAATTTTATACATACAATTTAATTCGACAGTTTAGTTTCCCGAGACACTTATATATATTTAAATTTACACCGTATAACAGAAATACCAAATGCTTAATAATCTTATTGATAAATATAAAAAAAATGTGACTAACTTGGATAAATAACTTGACCATTTTATTAAAGTACTAGCTGATGAACGCGATTTCGTCTGCGTTGAGTTAGTGAGTGTAAAAGTGAGTTTGTTTGAAATAATTACAAGATAAACATTAGAGTATCTTCTTTCTAACAATAAAAAATAATGTGTGAAATCGGAGTACGCGTTAATGAATTACAACTAAATAAACATTTTGACTTTCATCCTCTCTCCCAAGGGAACCGTTCTGAATTTCGAGATAAAAGCTATCCTATATGTTGAACTGGAGTATCAGCTGCTCCTATACCAAATTTCATTCAAATCCATCCAGTATTTTGGAGTGATGTGCGGCCAAGATATAGACAAAAAAATCAAAAAAAAATCTTTTGGGCTCGATTTCGATAGTAAAGCATCCTCTAATAAAATTTTCAAAATATATTTGATGTACAGAATTCTTCCTATTACAGTTTTATTATAATATAGTATGATTAGTAAAGTTGACATACATGGGGGATCTCTCTTGCAACGGAAACGATTAGATGAATCCCGCCATTAATGAAAAATAATTAATATCTTGTTTATCTTGTCTTTAATCATATTCTTATCCTATTGAAATAATTTAATGATGAAGAGACCTGATGGCTAGACGCTAATTCTCTAAGAAATCGTACTAGGCTGAACAAAGGCAGTCAAGAAAATAAGTTATTTTCATTCTTTCTTGTCGAACTGTCTTTCTCCACATTTAAAAAGTACTGAAAATATAACGTTAAAGGCATTTCACTCAATCATATTGTAGAACGTAGGTTTTTCTACCCATATCCATTATTCTTGCTTTTGTTCAGCTGAGTTTTCGCGCGTCTATACGTCGTAGAAAGTTCAATTCTACCGCAACCTGCACCTAGCTTTTAATAGGAATACTTTATCTTCAGAAAACTTGAAAATTGAAGAATTAATTTCTTTCACTTCAGCTTCTAAGCTCCGTGATTTTTCGACTTTTAAAAGGAGTTTTATAAATATACCTCCAAGCAATTATTTACTTTGGAAGTTTGTAAGCGTTTCCCCGCCCTCGTTCCTTCGACAATAAATACTTGAGGCCCGGCATTATCTCGTTAAAGCTATTTATAATGTTGTAAGTAGGTTAGGAAGATTGTACGAGATATAAATCAATTAATTTTAGTATCTTAGCGCGGTTTTCCACAAGGAGTGAGACGCTGTGAAAATATATGGGATCTATTACCATGTTGGTTTCGAGAAGTTGTAAAAATATCTCTTGGTTTAGGCTTTTGGTTAAACCAAGAACTTATCCCATTCCCAGATGAGATTTTGCGACTACGTTACTGCAAATATGATGAAAAGATAACACTCCTTCCAGCACTTATAATTTTATATTTCGATCCTTAACTCTTAATTACTACTCCTACTTAGTTTGCTTACTAAAACAACAAGTCGTAGTTTATGCTATATGAGAGTTATTAAAACAGATCGGTTTCAAAAGTCCACGAAAAGTATATTAGAAACAAACTAGCAGCCACAGAGTTTTCCGCCGTTTCTTCCTTTATTTTCCGAACTGGTTACCAAAATACTCATCGGTATAAAACAGGATAGAAAACGCAAATATCAAATAAAATAAAACATTTTTAAGATCATTACATTAATTTAAGTTTTTTTCTCTAGAATTATATCAAAATTTTAACTTAACCAAGAGCTTACAGTAATTCTGAGATGAGATTTTGCGGTTACGTACTTTAGCAGGTATTTTAGCGTAGGCAAAGATTACGAGTGGCAGCGCGACTTAAAAATGAATAATTTTCAATCACAGATTTAGATTAAACGTAGTCAACAGATTCTTAGTGATCAGTGGCATATATTTTCAACTAAGTCATCTATTCTAACATAATCACACAAAAAATTCGACGGGAACGAACTCGCGGGAAAAACCCTGTTGGAAATAAAACTCATCAAACAGATTTTACTTGATAAGTTGTAGCTGGACTCGCGTAGATTTTCGTGGAAGTATGCCCTACTAGGTGACCCGTTATCATTAGTTACGCATGTTTATATTATATTACACAGCGAAGCTCAGCAGAAAACATCCATGGGCAATGGGTATATCCTTATATCGCAAAACAACTCGCATCGCGTAATGCATTATTTGTGCCGCGTTGCGTGAACAAAATCTTGATCGAAAGCATGAGTTAAAAACCAGTCGGGCACACTTAGACGAAAATTCATGTGACGAGTCATTACCTAATATATATAAGTTTAACGCGCAATATTTAAATTGACGTAATTATGCAAAAGGGATAATCTTCAAAGAAAATTGAATATTATCTAATAAGGTGATCATATAAGTCGATAGTTACGGCTTGCAAAAAGAGCCCTGGAATATGAAAAGCGTATCATTTAAATCACCATTTATGGAATTTTACTTAACAAATTTCAGTCTGCTGCTAATTCAAGCTGAATATTTCTAACTTGCTCAATTTAGGTTGGATCCTTTTTGTATAGCTGCGATCAATTGCAGTTTCATCTTGTTGTGATAATAACGTGGTGTTCCTTGTCGCAGAGGCGTGGGGCGCGGCGCGTGGCGGCGGCGCGGGCGCGGGCGGCGCCATGACGCGGCGCCCGCCACCATGACGCTGCCGCCGCCCGCGCGCCCCGCGCACTACCCCGCCGCGCACCGCGCCATGCGCTATTACCGCATCTGGATCTACGCGTGCAACGGGGCACTGCTGCTGGGGGCGCTTGCGTTTTGTGCAGCAGCGGGCCGCGCACTCGCGGACTACCGCCGAGCGCTCGTTCCCGGCCTCGGCGCCGCCCAGCCTGGCTTCCTTTACGGATACGCTGCTTTACCCGCGCAGGCCGGACTCCTGCAACTGCTAGGCTGCTTGGCCGCCTTGCGACTCTCCGAACGCATGCTCAACGCCTACTGGCTTGCGCTGCTGGCTCTTTTGGTAGGAGACGCTGCGATAGGTGTTTATTGGGCATTCCGGTTCGAACGTGTTTGTCGAGAGCTACGACCTCAACTACGCATACGCTTAGCCAGAGACTACGAGTTGGACGCCGATTTTGCAGAGGGCTGGGATCGCCTTCAAAGAGAGCAACGGTGCTGCGGGGTAACGGGCCCGGCAGACTTCACCGCATTCAACCGCACTGTACTACCGCCCAGCTGCTGCCGGATACCGGCACACACGCCCGCAGTGACGCCGGCTTCGATCGCCGCCACGTCCGCTTCGCCGCCTCTCCCATACACGCCCGTTCACTGCGTGCCACACACGGCTGCCTGTGCTGAACGATTACTTTTGTGGCTCCGGAGAACTGCGGATGCGTTGTTCGTTTTAGGCTATTGCGTTATAGCGTTTCTAAAATTGTGCTTCCTTGGAATATTGCGTTACGAAATAAAAGAGATGATTCAGAAAATTAGAATATTACGAACTGAGCTCGGTGCGGGCGAGCTACTCGACGGCAGTCCTATGCACGGCGGGCCTTTATCTCAAACCGTCGTAGTCAACGCAGTGAACGTGAATGGAGGAGTGCGCACTCATGGCGGCAGCCCAGAAAGGGCGGGCGAGCGGGAAGCCCTCCTCGGGCGAGCTTCAGAACCCTGCTCGCGACGCAGCCTGCACGACGAGCCCCTCGGCCCCAAAACAGTGAACGGAAATAATAATTGTGAGATGCGAGAGTTGGCGCGCGGGGAATACCGACCTTTGGCGGCGGACAGTGCGGCGACTCGAATCTGACTAAGATGTTACTTGGAGCGGTTGTTTGGGCGGCGATGGCGCTCATTCCCGGCGGATGGCTTCGAGGTGGAGCCCCCGGTGCCGCGCGGCGTGCCCGTGTGCTTGCGCCGGTCGGGGGCTCGCGTGCGCCTCGACCACCGCCGCCACACACGCTCCGAATTCGAACTGTAGACTCATCGCGCGAGCGTCGCGCCACTCGATGCCGCTGCGCCTATATACCGCCATGTCAATTCAATGAACTCATTGTATGTGACTACGTGTATTTTATGTTCACAATAGTAACCCGCTGTTGTAGTGAATGGATGTTTCATGTTTACTTTAGATAAATTGTGATCTTCGCGAACTTTCATTATTGAGTGGCAACGAGTAATTTAGGTGAAGTATATCGATCCCACGAGCAAAGCTTGTGTTTAGTTCCTATGCTTGGCAGTTAACACGTTTATTAAAAATTCTAGAGTTTATTTTTAGTTCGCTGTAACAATGGTGCAGAACAAATAGACGAGTGATCAGAAGCTGTAATAATACGTAGCGACTAAATGACGGCGTAGTGAGTGACTCGAAAAATGTAAACTAGAAGAGAAAAATCATTATTAATTATTCGATTATTGATTGTTTCATTTTTTAGGCGTAAGTCGTCAGCTTTTAATTGTATACCAATAGATTAAAGAATATACATAATATACCTACGTTGTATAAGTAACGAGATTATCTTTTATCAATTCACTTAAATAATGTTGTTTAGGTCATGTTTGTTAAATACATCTGATCAATTATTGGTTCTTGTACTCAACATAAAACGTTAACTTTGCGGTAGTAAACTTTATTGTGTCTATTCTTACTTTTCCATAATGCCAATTGTGCCACTTATTAATTCATTAGTAATTGTTGTGCTATTTTTAATAATAATATAGCTGATTTTAGCTTTTTTGAAATTAAAGCTGGCTTCATTCATATAGTTAACTAATTTTAATGCATAAACATCTTTTAGCTGCGAAATAATTTATTATTTGTTTACCGTATTTTTCAATACAATAATTTCTATAAATCCGGACCAACTTTTGATCAGAAACTGTAACGTAATTATTATCATCCTGTGTTAATATTAATAAATGATTGTAAATATTAGACCCATTTTGTATGTAAATGTAGAATGCGAGTTGTGCATGACAGGTCAAAAAAATAGTACTGATATGAGCTTAAACGACGTAGTGCCTAAGAATAAAAGCGTATAACCAGTTTAAAATGAACTACAATACAAAACTACATTTTCTGTTACTGTACTAGAATAGTATGGCAGATCAGCCTTTTTATTTCAGGTAATGGGAGCATTTACGTATTAAATGGCTGTGTATAATAGGTGTAACCTAATCCCCCGTATTAATAAACAATTAAACTTCACCGCCCCGATTATATTCTAGACTTTTTTTCACTTAGCAAACTACAGAATTTACGTGCACAAAGGTTTTATCTGTTAGTAGGCAGGTGAGGAAGAGTGAAATAAAAACTCTTTAATCGGGATTTATAAAACTTTTAGAAAAAAACTGTGCGATGTTTAGATTTTCTGCGCAGTGCATGCGCTGTAGCATTACAAAGTTGGATGTCCTGGGTTCAATACACGTCGAGTCGGTTCTGGTCGCAAGCTTCTGTCATGCTACTATGAGGTGACAGAATGGCAGATCAATCACTTTCTCATTTATTTAAGATAAGATTGGTAGGGATGCTTAACTTGAATGATCAATAGTCCCGAAATAACTAATTTCATCTCAAGAAACTTGGTACTTTTAATTACGTAACAATTTATATACCGTTCCTCAATTAAGCATCATAGGTAAGGAACACGACCCAGGACCATTAGATTATAAGAATGCTTCCACCCTTTTACATTTAAGCTAAGTGAAATAAAGAAAGGAAAGGTTGGAGGGCCAGCTTGAAGTTTAAGTTTTTATTAATAGGGTTCATTATGTTTATAGTTGTTTGAATTTCTAGTGATTGTATTTGCTACGCAGTGCGATGAGTTGGAGTGAGCGGGATAATATACCTACAAATACGAGTAGCTATGTACCTACTCATATAGGATAGAAAGAACTAGCATGACGTAGTGTAACCGCAAAATGTAGAGTATTTTAACAGACTTGGGTCTGTTAAAAGACACAATCTAGATAAATTTACCATAGACACGATGATGTAAATTACAATTGTAAAAAATTACGATAAAACGCTATAGCAGTGATGCTCGCCAAAGTGACGTCTATTTAATATATAAAGTTCATCGAATTTATTACAGTTGCTTTTGAGAGAAATGCTAGCAAAAAAAACCACGATCTCTTTATATATATATATAATCTACTGAATACAATATCTCCTTTCCATTTGTGAAAAAGAGACAGCGCAACATGTGGAAAAAAGATTAGTCCTAACAGAGCGGCAGTAAGAGAGATTCCTCTTAAAGATTTTGTATAGTCTTCTTCACTTTCGTTTCTCGTATTCCGGGGCCATTAACTAGGAGCCCCTGTATATGTTGTGCTTAAACGCGCAACAGTGTTTCATACAAGATTTAGTCGCAATACTCTTTCAAACTACAACGAATTCGTAGGCGCGAAGTGTCAATATAAACTTACAGATTTTCCAACTTAATAAAATAAGTAAAAATATTTCTTAATATTATGGATTTAATTTCTTAATTTCATAAACAACTTTTTTAAACTTCTCTATACAACAGTTTTTACTCGCTCGTTAATATTTTTGTTGTTTGTGTTTGTGACACACTTTCTGTTTGCTGTCTGGAATTATATGGAGCTGTAAACTTCTGTGTTCTCAATAACGGAATGTTAAATCATTCGCAACTGCAATATTATGACGTTAAATTCAACAGATAAACGTAAAAGTTGTATGCATATAGCATAAATTTAAAAAGTCAACAATTTTTTCTGAGCACATTTACAGCTTCAGTGTCCTACAGAATCGGGTACAGTCGTAAGCACGATGAACAATTATTTTCATTCCGAAGTATTTTAATAAATTTATGAACATACTAATCCAATACAAAAATAAAATATTATTGCCAACTGTTAATTATTAAAACGGACTGATTTGAAAGCACCGATGGACTTACACCGCATACAGGTTTCAATGCAGCCATTCCATTACCAAATTTTAATTTTGCAGTTGGTTTGGATTATCAATGCATTTGATCTGTAGTAACTTTGAATAGTTTATATAAAGCAATAAAAGTTGTTTGTATTTTCATTGTAAATCTCTCAGCCCTCTGTGGGTCGAAGCATAGACGAGCATGTCTAGTTCTTTCGCCTAAAGAAATGCCATGGCGTTTTATCCATTTCGCAAACCTGCACATACATTTGTACTTATACTGTGTAACTTTTTAGAAATATTGTAATGACTATTAAATTTAAATACACGTTCAGTGAGATGTTATTACGGAATAGGCTGCACAATGGTTCAATTTGATTTGTTAACAGAACAGCAACGTCACGGTAATATTATGTATACAGTATTCCAACTTCATACAAACGGACGAAGCGCACCTCGATCTCGGCGTGCGCTCGGCATGCAGACAGTCGCAACTGTGCCGCAGTGACGAACGGACGGTGTTTTGTTTCTTTTTTATAACCGCGCGAATTTTTTCACTAAAAAATAACTTCGAGTACATATTTAATATGACGAGTAGAATATATTGTGCTTATTTTGGTTGCATTCTGTAGTCTTCACTAGATAGTTGAAATTTGAACACCAAGTAGGCAAATGTAATTAAAACGCTGGAGGCGGGCAGCCCTAGCGCATGTCTAGGTGCCGCGCGGCTGTAGGCATTTATTTCAAAGTTACGGCCGAGTTACAATACTGTTTACATAATATTACCGTGGTCACGTTGACTAGTTGGAACGTAGAACTGATTCTTGCCTGGGATGATGAGGGATATTATTTATCAAATGAAGGCACTTTTAGGGTCGATTTACATCGAAGTGAAACTTTGCTATGCAGAAGTAAAGATTTTCACTTTGATATCCTTTGATATTTCATCGATGTGAATTAACCCTTAAGATAATATAATATGAACAAAAGATATGGATATACGTATAAATAAAAAGTTTATTAGTTGTAAGTTGCATCTCTGTAATCAATAGGTGTGTCTGCTTATTTGACGCACGGGTGTATCCCTCTAGGTGTAATAACATCGCACTGATTACGTTCGCTTAGAGTAGGTATATTATTTTGTGAATTTATGCAGAAGAATAGTTTTTTAATATTGTTGTCATTGAATGTACCAATCTTATTAAAATTTGTACCTATATTCGGAAAGTTGGATAATTTGTAGCTAGGATCAAATCTAAATCCTGCAATTTCTTCCAAATGGTAAAATAACATGTGCCTTGGCTTATAAAAATATATAACTAACGTTGAGTTTACTAAAAAAGAATTTGATATAAAAATTATCTTCGGTACCTCATACCTGACGTGCGACCTAAAACTCCTTTCATACTTTGACGGCTGACAATTTCATAATTTTATTTTTTAATTATTAAATAAAGAAACCACCTAATATTGTTTAAATTGTATTTTTTTTTTTACAATACATCATAAAAAAAACAAAACTGAAAACAATTTCATTTTAAAAGCCGTGTACTTGTGCATTGCTGATGTTAACAAATTAAATGGAGGTAATTTTTCAAAAACATTACGTGAATATAATTCAAACAATGAAATTCATGAATTTTTACCAGGACTTCGTACAAAAAAATACTGTGAAAAACAAAGATTTTTACCAACACATTCGTAATATGTTACAATACTAAGTGTTGATAATTGTTTAATTATTACGTGAAATCTACGTCGTATATCAATTATGTTAATTGTATCAGATAAAGAAAATATAATTATCGGGGTTTGATTATTTTACTACTACAATAAAGTATTTGAAAACTAAAATCGTTTAAAGTGTCCGGTTTCCAAAATCAATAAAAACTCAAATTATATTTATAATTTGTCACTAAAGTATTGTTTTATTCATTCCTGTCTAGAGGCTGTAAGTGAAAGCCTACCTAGAACAAATAATGCATACCTACCCTGAACGTGCCATATAGATTGACTCTTACGACCCAGCTGTTGTTGATCTAGACTTGGAAATAGATTAAATCAACATTTCAGAGCCAGTTGTTAACTTTAATTTTAACTTTATTAAGTTAGAACTACACCAGTAAAAGTTCGAACGGTTACATCAGATACCTTACGCGATTTTGTTATTTTTATAATACTTATTTGTATGTCTAGCATCTATTTATAGTTGTCATTATTTGGATAATCAATATTGCGGACAGGAAACCAAATAATGAAAGCAAAGACATAATTATAATGTGAAAAATCATATTATATATCTAATAACGTTAAAAAACAATGTTAAATTTTAGTCTTCTAAATGGGGTTTGGTGGCTTTATTTTTATAATTGTTAAAAAATATCGATTGTGGTTATGTTTAAATTAATTTGTAGGGCTCGAATTGCTTATGTATTGGGTTTTACGCCCAAGTTACTCTAAAGGTAACTTTCACTGTCCACTATTCCTTAATTAAAATTAAACTTACTGGCATCCTATTACGAAGTTCTTAGTTCTTAGTTGAATAGCACGGCACTGCTTTTGGAGCCAGTCTCAATTTAATTAAGGATTAGTGTGCAACATAATTATTACTGTACATGGTACGGTATAAGAGCCCTGCGGATTATTTTTTTTTTAAATTCGAACAAGATTAACAGTTATATTATAAACAAAGATTTACAAATTAATTTTAGTTTATTAATAACTAGTCTCCTTGTTTCAAAATGGTCTTGTTACAACTTTCCGAAGGTACGCACTAGGCGACTGAGCTAATATTATCATGAATAAATGCATTAAATAAAATCTTTGTTAAAACGTTTTGTATTTTATTTCGTCTCCCATTATTCTTAATATATCTGCTAGTACACATTAGTATATAGCTATAAAATATTTGCTTACAAATCTAGTCTAATGGTAAATAATATTCCTTGACGACTTTTCTGTGGTCTTACATACAACCACTTTATTTTGGGGTCGAAAGTGTCTCTAGACATTGTAAAGAAAAAAAATGGCCGTTTTGAAACAGCTGCTCCAATAACGTATGTTAAAATATTCTAAGATTTTTCTTTTCAGTGAATGAGTATAGAATATATCCCACAGCCGTGCTGCATATAAAAGAACAAAATTTTTACTGTAAACTATATAACTATATAACAAATAAAAATTTCTTTGAGCTACTTTGCCTAATTTTTGTTTTAATTAAAGGCAGAGATTGTACACAATAATTTGGATGCCCTTACGTGGTTAAAATCCAACCTACTTGGACGAAACGATTTGGATCAACGTCTGAATCGTGTTTCCAGCCACATATAACTTTAGTTCCTTCAAGGGAAGAGTGAATAGGCATTTTCTAGGCAAGCGCGCTCCAACCTAGAGATCATCAAAATAATAAAAAATAGCCACTGCGAGACACTATAAGTAACCAAAAAAAGTTAATACCTAATGTTATTTTCTTATAAATTGGCGAAATTTGCAAAATAATCCGACCACTAATGGTTAATGGAAGCAGTCCGATGTTCCTCGAGGTAATAAATCGGAATACGAGAACTGGGTCAAACCGCTTTTGACTGACTTTGTAAATACACCGTTATTTACGGCTGTTTAGAAACAAAACTCAATTAATCTTCTAATCAACGTTTTTCAAAAACAAAGGTAAGGATATGGGTTCAATGCTAAAATCCCGCTTCAATAACAAGTTTTTTATTTATTCCATTAGACAAGTAGAACGATTACTTTAAGTAAATAAGTAAAAAGTCTTACTTAAAGTAATTTATTAACTTAATTACTTACGTACTTTAAGTAATTAAATTAATAAATATTCCGTCAAATCGAGGAAGTGAGCGCTGAGAGTTCTAAGTGGCGTGTGAGATGATGACAAAAAGAATAGTTACTCAGTTATGTTTGTTGTAGGCTTCTTCTTAGACCAGGGCGAGTTCGTAACCCTCATAGCTTACTTTTAAGTTAACGAATGTAGTTATAACCATTAACTCATAGTTGTATATAAGTTATTCACGCATCAAAAGTGCCTTTATTTTTTTTATTTTAAATAAAGTTCATGGTTGATTCATAAAATGTAAAATAAGAAGGAAGTAATAAATTACTTATTTTATTATAATATGATAAAGTTTTCTACCTATATTTCTATCGCGACATTTTTGCAACATTAATCTTATTTTAGTAGACTCAAGGTGTGTCACAGTGTCAAACGCTGAGATGTAGGATGACACATATAAACCGTACTTTTCTCAGCTAAAATTTGTGTTAAAACGAGATAAACTTAGACAAATAGCGTTGTCTCGTTTTAACAAATGCTTTATAGACCTCGGACATAGAGCATAGAGTATATAACGTTACCCTCCACATTGTACAAATGCAGTTTTGCAGGCTTTATAATCCGGCCTTTTTAAGGATGCGTTCCAAACAGGTCAGAGGTCAACAGATAAAACATTTTTATTGCTTGTTTACCCTACAAACAAATTATGTAATCTTACAAATAAGAAAGCTTTTTTTAATTCAAATATGCATTGCAACGAACTGTCAAGTAAAGTATTTTATTCAACTGACGAATATCTGCAGTTAAAGACTGCTTTAAGTTAAAGACTTTCTACCTATCTAGTAACTAGATCGTTAGGGTATGGATTTGAATCAGGACGGACCATTTCACATTTTTATAAATAAGCTAATTTTACGTTTGTAGTGCATGTTTGCTAGTGATGCCCAAGTCTTCAATATTTTAAATGATACATTAATATACAGAAACTGTGATAGCCTAGTGGTTAGGAAGTCGAGGGTTCGAACCCGGGCACGCATCTTTACGAAGTTATGTACGTTTTGAAGCAATTAAAATATCACTCGCTTCAACGGTGACGGAAAACATCGTGAGGAAACCTGCATGCATGAGAGTTTTCCATAATGTTCTTAAAGGCGTATGAAGTCTGCTAATCCGCACGTCTATAATCCGAGGTAGACTATGGCCAAACCGCAAAGTAGTGAGCCGGCAAAGGGTTGATCATGATGATTGATTTAGGTTCCACTAAAAGCAATTCGTTAGTGAAAGCAATATTTTTCATTTTAGTTTGATTTTCCAACTACTTCGTGTAGATGAGGTAACAAAGTTTTCTCGTAATTTTTCAGTGATTATTTTGCGCACATCATACAGTACTATTGTTTTTGACGATCTCCGTGACGCAGCGCGCTCGCTGTCGTATTATAAAGCTGGAGCTCCTGGGTTCGATTCCCGGCTCGAGTCTCGTCTGGTGGGAGGCTTCGGCCGAGGCTAGTTACCACCTTAGACAAAGACGAGTCGCAAAGCGATTTAGCGTTCCGGCACGATGTCGCGTAGAAACCAATTACGAGTGTGGTTTTACCCTAACCCTAACAGGTTAGCCCGCTACCATCCTAGGCTGCATCATCACTTACCACCAAGTGAGATAACCGTCAAGGGCTAGCTTGTAGTGTATATAAAAAAAAAAACAATTGTAAGGTACAACCGATTATATCAGTTAAAGGTGGAGCATTATTGAACACCTCTAAACAACGGAATAAAAACATTTTAAGGCATAAAAGGAGCCATTAAGTGAATAGGATTTATAACAGCTAACGACAGTTATAAAAACTACGCAAATCTCGAAGGACAAATGAGAAAAGTTGAGGCAATTTCTAAGTTGGCACGATTTATTATACGCATTGTGCTTTGGAACTAAATAGAAAGCGAATGATTTGTCTTAGCTGTAGCGATACTCAAGGGTTGGCGTTTAAGCCATTTAGTTTTAGGTAGAACTCACACTGCCGTTACGTCTTTAAGTCACCAAGCCCCTAACTCCCTTGCAACGAATTATACATGCATAATAATCTCATGGCTTTAGCAGCAAGAGACGGGCGCATCAGACTCGCTAATATTATGTTTTGTTGTAATAAAAGGTAATGACAAAATTTGTTTAAATATCCAGATAATTCCAGACTTTGAAAATTTAAATTAAAATATATTTTAGAAAAAATTTAATATAATGCTTCTGGAAAAATCATATTATGACGTTAGACAATATTTAATGGATAAAACTAAAAAGACGCGGCCTAAACACATCCTTCAGATGACAGCTGACAACACATCACCTATACACAAAAGGCAACACACCGTCTTCGCCGATGAAGACGAGGTCCCCGCTTTCTTACGTCCGACGATGACGATGTTACGACGTGGGCCCAATCCATGGCCTCGAAGACGTCCGGACCACTCACCGTCCCAGCCTCCGTCATCCCAAAAATCGTCTTAATCGAGGTTCGGCCTCACAGGAGACATCCTTAGGCAGAAGTTTCCTTAGCTTTTCGAGTCCTAGGGCTCTAAAATTCCTGTGACAGAGCTTCTTTCTAAAGCTCGCCAAGCAGCGCGGTTACACTGACGCAACCAATATGCTTTGTACAGAAGTGTTTTATGAAGTCTACAAGTTAGCTCTTGAATGCTATCTTAACTATTATGGAGTTGGCAGTCATATTTAACTCATACTCCAAAACAGTTTCTAGGCAACATCGTACTGGAACGGTAAATCGAACGCTAATACGACTAAAGCCTCCCACCATCATTGGAGTATCATCGATGTAACAACGCAAGCTCGATAAGTAATAAGAGCGAAGTCTTGAACTCAATGAAAATAAAAACAAAAACAAATGAAATTCATTTCAAGAAAAATCTATGACGTCATACTTACACATTTTTATTTCAGAGTATATACGTCATAAACCAGATAACAGATAATATACTATATATACTTATATCTGAGATGCATTGTGTTGCAAATTCAGTTGATAAAGCGGTGATACGAAGATAATGGAAACTGAATAATCATCCCGTATATAGGGGCACACCCATGTCACAGTACAGGACTTAAGCTGTACTAACTTTAAACGGTACGAATTGTCTTGACGCGTTGCTAGGGTATAGAGTCACGCACAATAGACTTACGTGACGTCACAACACGATAGGACACTTAAGTCTGACGTGCCAGTGGCTTAACGGTCTTGCTTGATGACAGGCAACCAATGTCCAAACAAAATATCTACTCTTGTGATATAGTATATAGAATAATTTTATTGTGTTGTTAAATAAAATTATTTAAATGTCAAACATAAATTAAATTAACTTACAGTTTATCTAACAAGATAACATAGTATGACTATTTACTGCTACAGGGTTCAGGAAAAGGAAATGGTAATTATGAAGAGACAAAGAAGAAGAATGAATGAAGAAGAAAATACATGTATAGGTATACATGTACATGTATATTTCTTCTTCATTCATTCTTCTTCTTTACCTTATTTTTTAAAATTACATATATAATAAGTAGATAATATACATATCGTTCGCTAGTCTATCGCATATATCACAAAATAAAAGATAACATGTTCCAAAAAATATTTTTCATTTTTATTTTTTGGCAAATAAATATTTTTATTTTTTTTTCATTTTCAGTCTTTCTTAAACCTTTTTGATTTTGTGGAGCATAGACTACAAGTTCATTATTGAAAATCGAAATAAAACGAATACCTACCTAATGCTTGTAAAATGTGCTTAAAAATAAATCTGACTTCTCGGTTTTTCATATGTGCAAAATGATCTGTATATAAATAACAAGTTTTATATATCAATATATTATATTGATCGACTTAATTGCTGTTATTTGTGGAAGAGTTCTGTCCAAGATACGTCTCCGAAGGTTATACGAACTCGACTTGGTCCAGAACTTAAGAACAACAAACTTAAAATCAGACGGTGATTTAAAATGAAAAATTAAATATGTAAATTGTTTGTACTTTTAACAACGATATGTGACACTATTACAGAACTAAAATTTAAACATTGTTTTAAAAGACAGTTTTCAAAGTAAAACAATATATTTTCTTGCAAGGTAAGTTCGAGATAAACCTCGTTCCGGTGTACATTTAATTATGTTCGAAAACTTACCTGAACGAATTCTTCTGTCACCCTATACGTCCTGTCGACGTTGGCTCCGCCGATAACGAGCACGTCGCCTTCCAAATCATTATTTATCATATTTTCTTCTCCTTTGATACGCATAGCGCATGAAGTATGGAACCGTCTCGAAGAATTTGTCGTACATTTCCCCGGGCTCTTTGAGGCTCCGATATTAAAAGCGTTCTCTAAATTGTCAACATTCCTCAGTTTTTGAAATTGGACGGCAATATCGGCGCCGACTTTAGCGTTGTTCTTTATGAGCGCGATGTCTGCGAGTCGTTAAGGAAAGAAATTGTGGCAATTAGCTTTACTGGTATCATTTTAGGAGCATTTACGTTCTACACGTTTAATTTACTGCTCGCATTCGTTGCGAGGGGTTCAAGATTGTAATTAAGAATTTTTAATGGTCCCGAAATTGTTTCCTATTGTATTCAAGCGACTTCCTTCTTGTGTTTTAGTATATTATTTACTTTCGTTTGATTTTTATTTGGATTTCTGGAAATAGGTTCTTTAAAAAAATAATATTGCTACATTTCAATAATCGGGACTTTGAATGATTACCCTTATGTTAAGTAACCTTCAGGCATACAAACTCTCTCACGGAGTTTTATTTTGTAGACAGAATCGCAAGAGTTCTGAGTGCCAGCTTCTGTAACTTGTCTTACCAGATCTTTCACTTCGTTTTCATCGCCTATTTATGAGCATTTCTATAGCAAACACGCCTCAAAGTAGGACATAAAACAATCCAACTTCTTTGTATCATATAATAATATTTAAATTGTTATTGTATATCGATGTATATCTTGGCTGTATACTTTTAGACCAAAAAATGAGAGTGAAGTTACATAAAGTCCCAACAAGGTGGCGTGGAAACGTGTGCATATTATGACGATAACAACTTTTATAACTTTTTGAATCGTTATATCTCAGAAACGGTGGCTCGTAAGAAAAAAAGTATTGATACATTTTTTATAGATAATTTTATGATCTACAATTTTTGTCTGAGGTACTTTTATGATAAAAGTTACCGTTTTGCTGAAAATCACGAAAAACTCATTTCTTTGACCTTTGACCTTGAATTAAATTTTTTCCTTAGAGGGGAATGATGGGGAACTTCTAGACATTGTTTATAATTATGTTTTGAACAACTTCACAGAAATTCAGCTTGTTATGTAACTTGGAATGTTTAAATTGACCGGACTATACCCTAATAAAGAAATTTATTGATATACCTGCGCATGCGATGTTGCTTAACGTTGACTTAGAAGGCGAAGTGGAGTGTATTCGGAGTAATTTGATCAAGAAAGAGGCGAAGTTACCGACAAAGTACAACGAATTGCGATGCTAAAGTGGTTGGGTATGTGAGCTGGGACACCCATGACTTTGCACCGGTAAATGCAGCGTTGATAGAACCCCCCCCCCCCCCCACTTCCTATTAAGTGGGAAGGCAACACTAATCAAGTTGCAACAATAAGAATATCGTCTTAGTTCAGCAGTGAACGTCAATCGGTTTAAATATGATGATGATATAAACTTTCGGCTTGGGTGTCTGTTAAAAAGGATACTTGATTCAAGAGAAGCGCCACCCGTAGCTGCGGACACAGCAGCCAGAAGGAATGGAGTCACTTCTTTACCTCTAATGTCTTGTTTGCTGGCCTCAACCAGTGCGTTCTTTATAGCGTCCTCAATAACGTCGCCTGTACAAATATATCATTATATCTTTTATGTATTAAATTATATAAAATATAAATATATTTAAAATATAATACAGATATATTAATATTACAGATATATTATTAATAAATATATTTAAAATATATAAAATATAATACAGATGTTCATATAAATTATGCTATCAATAACATCATTAACCTATCTCTGTTATGCTGTAAATTAACTACCTATTAATTGGTTCACATAAGCTGTGATATCCTAGTGGTTAGGATTGACAGCCTCCTAACCAGAGGTCGGGGATTCGAACCCGGGCACGCACCTATAACTTTTCGAAGTTATGTGCATTTCTAAGCTAACATATCACTTGCTTCAACGGTGAAGAAAAACATGGTGAGGAAACCTGCACGCCTGAGTGTTCTCCATAATGTTCTCAAAGGCGTGTGAAGTCTGCCAATCCGCACATGACCAGCGTGGTGGACTATGGCCAAACCCTTCTCATATTGAGAAGAGACCCGTGCTCTGAAGTGAGCCGGCAGGTTTAGGAGGCTGACGTCCTAACCACTAGGCTATCACATCTTCTAACACACACATACAATATTATATATTTTACTAAGTTAATATTATCTTGCGAGTTCTGATTCAAAGTACTTATGCACCCTCTATTGCGGAGCGGTACATTTATTCAAAGCAAGACCTTTAAATGCCACAACCTTTCGACAATTCCCTTTTTTCGAAAGGGTACGATCGCCAGAACGCCGGGTTTGTATTGTATGCAAAAAGTATAGAATGTATGCAAATGGCATACTGGTACGCCCGGGTAATATGATATGCAAATTATAACACTCTTTTTTTGTTATATCTAATTTGCATATCTTTTTCATTGCTTAGGTTCCATACTTTTGAAACATTTCTCCTTTACACGGATATTGGTTTTATAATTTAGTCGTTATAACTTAAAAACGTAACGTAACGTTGGATAGTGCATAGCTATATTACTCGAACATTTATTATATTAATAAAATAGAAATATTGTTATTGCTATATCCACCTTAAATAGGTGTATAATATACTGGTAGGTCTAACATTCTAAACTCATATAGAAAATTAAGTCCATAGCCAATAAATGTTTTACCAATCGCCATCAAATCAACAACGATGTGACCTCACGTGCTTTCAGCCCAAAAATATCTAGTTTAATCACAAACTGAAAGGTAGGTCAGATCACGATTTTGTCAACCAAAACAGACCTTCCCATAATTTAAGCTGATTTTATTAAATTTTTAATATGACTGAAATTATTAATATTATAATGACCTCCAACCACCCTACCGCCAAAAGGGGTATCGCCAAGCGATTTAGCGTTCCGCCACCAAAGTAGAAACCAAATAGGAGTGTGAGTTCATCATACCCCTAACAGTTTAGCCCGCCACCATTTTAGACTGCATCTTCACCAGGTGAGGTAATACCTCATCATATAATACTTTGTGGACGAGTAATCCTTTTAGAATGAGGGAACAACCAATACTTACTATCCATAGCATGTTCCTCAGGCACTGGCACAGCAATAACTATACCAGATGAGAGACGTAACCGTCGCGCTGCGTACAAAATCCTCGCGGCGTGCAGCGCGTCGGTCGCGCGGTTCGGTGCCCGGTATCCTGAACGCGTAGTATAAAACGCTGGGAAATCCTGCGACTCGCCGAAAGAACACACCGTCACTCCTTGTGTTTCCTGTTGTGGGAAGTTAAACTTATTATGATCAACCAATCGCCGGCTCACTACAGAGCACGGGTCTCCTCTCAATATGAGAAGGGTTTGGCTATAGTCTACCACGCTGGCCATGTGCGGGTTGGCAGACTTCTCACACCTTCAAGAACATTATAGATTAGAGAACGTATTTCGGACATGCAGGGTTCCTCACGATGTTTTCCTTCACCGTCCAAGCAAGTGATGTATTAATTGCTTCAAAACGCACATAACTCCGAAAAGTTACAAGTGCGTGCCCGGGATCGAACCGCCGACCTCCGATTAGGAACAACACAACGTGTGTATTTCATAATAAGTCCTACAAATGTAGTTTAAAATGCTATAAAATAATTGTGCATGCAGCGTAGTACACGTTATAGAAGTAAAGTTTTACCGCTTAACGCGCACTCGTGATTTGTATAAGAGCTAGCTGGTGCCCGTCATTTCGTCTGCGCAGGATTAAGTATTTCGAGTAGCTTATATTAGCGTGGCGTAGAAAAGGTCTAACATTATATCATTAAAATTAACACGCATATGTGTTATTCTGAAGTGTAACCTATATTATTGTAAAGTTGTTACGTGAAAGATTAACAAACATCCATCCATCCATCTATATTTATTAACTTTCGTAGTAGGATACATTGTATACAATGTTTTCAGTTCGGTTGTATTTTTCTTATTCATTTTGCTTATTATCAAAGAACTCTGGCATTTATAAATCGATTAGAATTTTTTTTTTTTTATTCCAATAATTGATTTGATAGTTAGTATATATTTTTGAGGCACCGGCATCGTAAGATACTTGAAAATTAGAAATTGTTTATAGTTAGTGAAATATTTGTATACCAAATAATTTTTTGCTTTTTACGTCCTGGACGTTATTTGTGGGCGTTTGTTTTTAAATTTAAAAACAATTACAATATTATGTTTGCTAGCAATGTCTCAACGTTATATCTTTCTTTCTCATGTGAGGAAATGAGCCGAATTTTACTGCTGGTACTAGTTGTTTCACGTAAATTATTTATTATATATATATTAATATATAATAAATAATTATAAATTAATAATGGTCTAGTATAATGACCATGATGCACTTACCAAGAACTCAAGGGTTCGTCCAATATCTAGAATTGACTTGACACCGCTGCATACGACTAGAGTCTTGCTACGTCCCAGTTCAGTCAGATCTGCTGACACATCCAACGTATTCTGTCCTTCACGATGTACCCCGCCTATACAAAGTTGAAAAAGTCCTATTTAGCAAAATTCTGAAGAACTAAGAAGGCGACTAGCTGTTTCTTGAAGAAACGATAAATATCATTTACACTGGTATATAATGGAACTTGCTCTATAGAATAATACATACACACATACATACACAACATAGAAAAAAGCTATACCTCTGATCCATACGAATGCAGTTTCGATGATGTTTTACAGTCAAAGATTATATTATTGAATATTTAAATGAAGAGATAAAATGCGTGAATATATTCAATGATTTTACATTTATAAATTTATACTAACAATAAAGGAAGAGTTTAGTTTTTGTATAAACCTGCTCTATCTGAAACACTACCAGTAGTATTTGATTTTTTTTGCATTTAAAAGCCTAAGAAGCTCCGGGAGGAGGAAAGCTTATATTGGTAAAAACTTATGAGTGAAATATTTTTTGTAATCATCTTATCAAATGAGATGATTATACAACAGCTCATCATACTACAAGAAATTTACAAAAAGAAGAAAATTATAAAACAGCTAAGTGAGATTCAGTGCAAGGTCGCACCTTGCACTGAATCTATCCCCCATCTATATCCCCTATTTTACCACCCTTAACAGGTAATATTAAAAAAAAATGATGTACATGTTTTTTATTTATTATTATTAACCTTAATGCAAATTTTTGTGTCTCTAACTCTAAAAACAAAGTAATTTCATACAAAATTCCAACCATTTTGTTACCCCCTTAGGGGTGGAATTTCCAAATATCCTTTCTTAGCTGACATCTCGTAAGTACCAACTACCTACTTGCTAAATTATAGCTTTATACGTACAATAGTTTGTGAGATCTCGTGTTTAATCAGTATGTAAGTAAGTGACCTTTCGCTTTTATATATATAGATGAGCAAAATAAAACAGAAAATAAAACACCATTCCTGTATAGACCAACCTTGATTTACAAAATATTTTTTTATTTGTGGAAATTTTAATGCACCTTCAAGTGGAAGTTACAGTTCATGAGACATAGAGACGGAAGGAACTTTAAACTAAAATAAGATTTAAGTATAAGTTTCATGTCTTAAAAGATGTAAATATTCTGTAAAATAACACACTGGTATGAATCTGCAAAAATATCACAGTAAATATATAAATTTGTGGCAATAAACTAGTCGAGAGCGGAAGGAAGCGAGGTCCGGCTCCCGCGGCTAACTTCAGCCCAAGTTAGCTGCTGTGGCATCCTCCTTTAAATTCAATTCATTTCAACGTGCTTGCTCGGAATAAGCTTAACAAGCTCTTTTGCTCAAAGATTTGAATTTCATAAATTCTGATATAACCAGAGAGGTTATATATTATTGGCTGAAGCATTGTTAGTGCAATTTATAATAATTTGCGTTTTATATTACTTTAATAAAAATGGATTTGAAAATGTTCACTCAAATAGATAAGCTGTTAGACCGTTATAGTATAGAAAATCTATCTATATAAGTGAAACTTAAAAAAATTATTAGTTTTTATATTACAAATCCATAATTCGAGTTGTATTAATATATTTTTATATCCGCTACCAGTTTGCCCTTGACAGCAATCTCACCTGGTGTAAGTGATGATGCAGTCTAAGATGGTAGCGGTCTAACCTGTTAGGGGTATGATAAACCCATAATCCTAATTGTATTACTTTTACGTGACATCGTGTCGGTACGCTAAACCGCTTGGGTAGTAACTAGCCACGCCAAAGCCTCCCACCAGATAAGACTCGAGCCGGGAATCAAACCCAGGACCTCCAACTTTATAATGTGAAACCGCACGCGCGCTGCGCAACGGAAGTCGTCAAATCATCGTATTCGAGTTGTCCCCGTTAACTAATTCAATTAATTGTCGAGCATAAGGCTGCGCCATTCAAAATGGAAAGCGGGTTTTTATTTCTATTTAAAAACCTAACGGAATTGAAATAGGTGTCAAGTAATAAATTAAAAGCCGGATCGAAAATTAAAAAACAATTAACCGTTTGATTTTAATTAGAGCGCAGGTCGGTTTTTAAATTATTTGCGGAAAGGTGAAACTTTCATAAAATTTTAATTACAGGCAAACCGCATATAACATTGTACAAAATACGCAAGCATTCGACGCAATTATCCGCCGCCGCATAGTGGAATGCTTGTGAATTTTAGCACGAATGAATGCGAATGAATTCACTAGCAAGCACCGCATTCAATTATATCGCGCGAGTTGCGTGGTGAATGAGTGATGAAATTAATAACAAATTCCCCGCGACCTCCGAATCCAATATCAACCCGCAAAATCTCGTGAGCAAACTGCAAACACAATCCGAATTTGGTCCGCATAAATCTTAAATTAATTCGCTTAACGTTTATTGTTGAGTCAGCGGGTTAGGGATTTGGAATAAAAATTCACCGCTTTCTCGTTGCGCGATGAAGTACAACTATAGGTGGGTTTCAAACTACGCTTAAGTTTACATAAATTATTGAAAACTGAATATTGAACCAATTAATGAGTGTTTACCTTCTATTAATCGTACATTAGCTTGTTAAGAATCTATACGTAAATTTAAATAAATTTAGATTACTCTTATGTAAAGTAAATGCTTTATAAAACTTTACAAAATTGTCAAAACATTAGTAGCTCAAAAATTCCATATAATAGTCGAACAAGATTGATTCAACATATTGACTGGAGTTAAAAAGGACAGGCAGTCTTCATTGAGCTTGTAGTCAAGTAGCAAGAGCGAGTAGCGAAGTGGGTGATTCTATGATTTAAGAACACAAAAAGATTGTTTTATAACTTTAATTTAAAGTTAGACACCGATTACTTTACTATCTTTTTGTTTTATTTTTGATATTATCCATTTGTGTTTTTTTTTATATATTTATTTATTTATTCCGAGGTATATAAAAACTATTACTGCTGAAATATAGGCGATTAAACAGTTCTTCGTGGTTTATATCTATTGGTATATTAAAAAAAAAATATCCGTGTATAATTTGCAAAGGTTATACAAAAAGGTTTTTCTTGATTATCTAGAGTAGAATAGTATACCGACATTCTAATCAGTAAGTGAAATCGTGCGTTAGTCCAATCTGAACTTCCGGTAACAGATGATAACTGACTACAGTTTCATAACACACGCTGAATGAATAATTAACTAAGGTAGGAAATCAACCGGATTGCACAAATATGTACATGTGTTCAGCCCATAGTCTCGCGTATCGCTAAGATTCCACACAAAGGGTTTTCACCAGTATAATTATTCAAGTGTGTAGGTACATCGCACTAGCTCCTCGCACCCAATATTTCATATTTATGATGCAGCACCATACTGCTGGAGATGTAAATCATTTTGGGAATAACTTATCGCCCGTTTATGTACACCATAAAGCGATTAATTTCCAGCAGGGAAATAATAGATTTCATTATTGAAAAAGATTTTTTGTTCAGTATTTGGCCAATTTATTTACTTCCACAAATACATACTGTCATTACTGTCATTATATGCAAATTGTATTCTATTCTAAAAATAACTTCAATAAAATATCTGATTAACGTAAATAAACAAAAAAAGTATTGTATGTCGGCCGTATGAGTTTTAAATAGGTATACTAGAAACTGAGACGTAAGTTTGGAATCAGATTGTAAGGCGAGTCAAAACACACAAAATAAAATAAAAAATTAGTAGTTTTAGTCAAGTGGTAATGCAATGCAATCTAGTCCTCATAGTTGGTTCCATCAGGCATTACTATTGAGTCTCCATAAACAAAAAGACTAGACAAAGGATGTGTCAATTACGTAACAAATTGCGGATGACCTAATGACTAGGAAGAATGAGTTCATAACGTTTATATAACTCCTTTGATATTGACACCTACAAGTTTTGAACCGATTGCGGATCTTGATGAAGTTTGCAATCAAATGCACTCGATATTAAAAAAAACGACATTTGAATGCCGAACAGATATGAATGATGGTTGGTTGGACGAACGTACCTGGTAACAATGAAATTTGCAGAACCAAAAAAGTATTATACGAGTATAGGCTAGATGGAAAAATATATGAGGGGGTGTGGTGAAAAATTGAAGTGCCATTGTTCAGTCGATTTGGAAAGTACCTAATATAATGTCTGTCTTGTAAGAAGTGCTAAGGTATATCCTAAGATTGTTAAAATATAAATGATTGTGAAGGTAGAAAAGGCAAAGGCTAAACCGGCAAGAAAGGCTCTTGCAGTCGCTGAATTTTGCTTACAAACTGATGTTAAACTTACACAAACAAGAAGACTGAACATTAAGCAAAGCCGTAAAACTTAATGAAAATATTTATTAATTAGTTAAACCAGTGTATTTTTTATTTGCTTTAAAAAAATTGCCGTTTTAATGCGAGTCACATTCCACTTTCCCCTAAAAAGATATGCGAAGCTTGCGTTAGGTGTGGTAACGAAAATAATCCATCGTACACCCTAAGCCTGCTGTATATATGTATTAAATCCTCGTCTTTAGGTTGCCTGGCAGAGATCGCTCTTTAGCGTTTTTTTCTTTACTGCCTTGTATTTCTTCTGTTTGTGCGGTGTACAATAAAGTGTATTTTCATTTTCATTTCATTTCATCGTGTGGAGTATATAAAGTAACGACCTTTCGGATTTCAGTCCATCCCTAAGCCGTTGATCTATTAAGGCTTGAATTAATGAACAGTTTGTCTACAACTGTTGGTTCTACGATTCGTAGAGCTTCCGTTACGACGCTACGGTAATTGTAGTCAGCGGCTACAATTACGTTTAAGTTAGCGCTACGTTGCATTTAGAATAATTGCTAAATCAAATTGCTCCGATAATACTATCAAATTACAGTTGTTTCAGTATTGAGTCTATTTCGCAGTTCTCGCAGTTAATTCTACAATTTCAGGAATAATCAAACTAGATTGGATAGTAGTAACTAAATTGGATTGATTACATTTTGAAACTCGTCTACGTAACAGCACTACCTTCTTGTACTTACAATTAACTTTACAGTAACTTTGAGATAACTAATTACCAAAGGATATCGTGGGAATGGCTCACAATTACTTCAAAGTTCACATTTAATGTAGAGATATCCTATAACTAGTAAAGAATAAAGTAAACGACATTAAAGCTTGCGTATTAATTATTTGCCGGAGTTCAGTTCGGTTAATGTGTCAGCGTGAGTTGGTGAAAACAAAAAGAACTCGGCTAAGTTTTGGTCGGGTTTCTTTTTTCTTTTCACCAGACGAAATAGCCTTCGACACCTAACTTTTAGTGTGTAAAATAAACCTCTAGTTTTAATTTCATAGATTTAACTGTGACTATTGAAAAACGTTTTATTTTAAAATAGCGGATTGAATTTCCGTCGAGGTACCCCCGACTAGTAGTCGCAATCGTTTTAAATTTACGAATGTATTTACAATAAATTGCATTCAAAATTGTAAATTTATGAATGCTCGCATCGATACGATACATTTTTGAATTAAATCCAAATGATTTACAGATATAAATTGGTTATAATATTTACCTATACCACCAGTGACAAAAACTGGTATATCTGCTAATTCTGCAGCTATGATTGTGCCGGCTACAGTTGTTGCACCGTCTTGCTGAGCAGCTACCACGGATGCCAGATCTCGTCTAGATGCTTTCACAACGCCTTTGGCGTGCGCGAGATACTCCAATTGCTCATTCGTTAGACCCACAGTTAACTGGCCTTTTAGAATAGCGATCGTTGCAGGAGCTGCACCCTAGAAGCAGAGAGTTGAAATAAAATAATCGAAACATAAATGAAGCAAAATGAAATTTAAAAAATTAAAATATCACTTGCTTCAGCGGTGAAGAAAACATCGTGAGGAAACCTGCACGCCTGAGAGTTCTCCATAATGTTCTCAAAGACGTGTGAAGGCTGGCAATCCGCACATGGCCAGCGTGGTAGACTATACCAAACTATGATGACTATATATAACTATATAAACTATACTATGGCCAAACCCTTCTCATATTGAGAGGAGACCCGTGTTCTGTAGTGAGCCGGCAATGGCTTGATCATGAACTATTTAATTAGTCAGTCATATACAGTCAAGTAGTTGTAGTCAGTAAGTTGAAAAGTAAATTTCTCCATACGATATCGGAAATATATTAGACATTAACCAATTTTACAAACGTATTATGATTTTAATGATTTAAAATAAATACACATTATTTCTAATTAAATAAAAAATAAAATAAATAAGTGGCTCAGTAGCTTGTGCTTCATACAAACTTAATTTGAAATAATATATTAACCGCGCTCTTTACGAGTATTTATTAGAACATTTCAGACTCATCTGTGTTCGCAACTAAGCTAAATATGCAACATGAATTATATTTCATTCCAACTAGAACAGTGAGGCGAATGCCACTTTCACTCAATTAAGTCTGAACTCATAGCGTATATGTCGCAACACTGTATTAGTCCTATTGTACTCGTATTTCAACATACCTACCAGCAAATTTGAACAATGTACTTGCATTATGACCACAAAAATAATATTATTCTTATAAATGTTTTGTCATAAAGTATTATAAGTACTATATTGCTATATATATATGAATACAAACAATCCTAGGTACTAGGATAACTTAACTAAGTCTTAGATCAAACAGTCAGTTAATATGACCAGGATGTTAATATGACGATGATAAAACATAATAATATGACCTTTTGCCAAATAATATCTTCAACCTAACGAGCTGTCGCTAAATTTTTCGGATAAGGCATATATATTTATACATAGCTTTGAGTATACTGGTTTCTTTTAATTCTCAAATGATTGGCGTATGATTCTAGGTACTATTATAACGACCCGGTACCGAAAAAACGCGTTGTTCGACCTCCAACTACGTGGATAAGCGAAATCAAGACATTTGACTTTGAAAGTCCACAAAAGTCTTAGATCAAACAGTCAGTTAATATGAATTAAACTGTGGTCAGTTAATAATACTATGATAATAATCGTTAGAAGCAGTGATAGCCTAGTGGTTAGGGCGTCTGCCTCCTAATCAGAGGTCGGCGGTTCGAATCCGGGCACGCACCTCTAACTTTCCAGAGTTATGTGCGTTTAAAAAAAATATCACTTGCTTCAACGGTGAAGGAAAACATCGTGAGGAAACCTGCACGCCTGAGAGTTCTCCATAATGTTCTCAAAGGTGTGTGAAGTCTGCCAATCCGCACATGGCTAGCGTGGTGGACTATGGCCAAACCCTTCTCATATTGAGAGGAGACCCGTGCTCTGTAGTGAGCCGATAATGGGTTGATCATGATGAATAATCGTTAAAGTCTTAAAAGAAGCAGTTTAGAGAATCTAAGCTCCGTTACCCATAGAAAGGAACAGGGGGGCTGTGTCCATCTCTAGAATACTAATAAGCTATAGATGGAAGGAGGATAATGATAAGACTTACCTTTTGCCGAATAATATCTTCAACCTCACGAGCTGTCTCTAAATTTTTCGGATAAGGCATCCCGTGTGTGATAATTGTCGATTCTAATGCAACTAGCGGTGTCCCGCTGGCCTTTGCTCGGCGTACCTCGTCTGAATACACAAGTGGTAGAGTCGAATAGCTCCTTGTATAACGAGAAAATCCAGCCATCTGTGCTCTCCACATACTTCCTAATAGAAGCGACATCTTGAGATTGCGGACTTGATAGGTCGCTGTGGAAAAGAGCTTCATTATAGAGCTTTACACAGGTAGTCATACAACAGATTTGCCATCTGTAAAGTATCGACAAGTTTTACAATATTTACGATGTACTCTGATGAATTATTGCAGTATTTATTAAATACAAAACTTTTGGTCCACAATTATTTCCTGGCATAAATCCCATAATAAAAAAGTTTTTAAATCATTAAACAACTTATTATACCGGTATTGTCTCATACCTACCCCCATTCCTTGACCTTGTATACCCATAGGCATAGTGTAGAATTACATAAGACATAAAACAGTGTCGCAATTTGTTACCAAGAATAACTTTTACATAATCTCGTTGCCAAAAAAAATAGACGCCTAAGTTTTTCAGACAATAAAATTGCGTGAAGGCGGGTCGAAATTAATTTATGCTGACATTGAACTCTACATAATAAATCAGGTCAGGTTTTTACGGGAAGAGAACTTTTACTTAAGTATTATTATCATCATACAAATTGATGTCCACCCTGGTGGACTTAGGTTTTTCGTAAGAATTTCGAAAAATCCATTTGCGCTGTTGTCTTATAAGCGCGATTAAATCCTCGACTATCACACGAATTTATCTATTCAGAATTTTCTGTGGCTTCGTCTGTGGCGACTAACCGCATAGCGAAACGTACTTTCAAGCGACCTAGCATACTGATAAAATATCACGTACAAACCAATGTAATGGTTAGTATTATAGTGGTAGTATGTAATGTAATGGAATTTAGGTTTAATATAAGAAATATAAGTTTAATTAGTGAAGCGGTGATAAACTAGTGGTTAGGACGTCAGCCTCCTAATCAGAGGTCGGCAGTTCGAATCCGGGCACGCGCCTCTAACCTTTCGGAGTTATGTGCGTTTTTAAAAATTTAAATATCATTTGCATCAACGGTGAAGGAAAACATGGTGAGGAATCCTGCACGCCTAAGAGTTCTCCATAATGTACTCAAAGGCGTGTGAAGTCTGTCAATCCGCACATGGCCAGCACATGTGGCACATGTGGTGGACTATGGCCAAGCCCTTCTCATATTGAGAGACCTGTGCTCTGTAGTGAGCCGGTAATGGGTTGATCATGAATTAGTAACATTGTAGTGAAACATGCTGAGTTAGACTGTAAGTGGGGTATACGATGTTAATATTAAGTTTTTTTTTTAATGTAACACATTGTGTACAACATTGGCTTAATAATAAATAACTATCATGCTAAAATCTGACCCGGGGCAACCTTAGTGTGCATCAACACCTTTCTTAGATATAAGCAAGAAATATAAACATACAAGCTTTCCCAGTGGAGTAAAAAGTCCACGGTCATGTGTCGTTTTATTCTAACAACTCATTGCGACCTGTTTTATTTCGTCAGCCCAACTCGACTGCCACTCTAAATATTCCCAATTTCATAGTTTGAAGAACATTAACAAGAAAAAAAAACATTCCTGCGAAAAATTAGCACAAACCTCAGGTAAATTTTCATGCCTTTATAAATTAATCTTTCAAGCAAACCTTTTCAGTACCATTATGAAAGATATTAAAAGAATTCTTAGATAAGATAATCTTGATAATTACGGGGTAGATTACAAAAATGATTAATATGAATTCCGTGACGTAACCGGATTTCGAAGAATTATAGTCGCCATTGGTGATCTACTGCCGTCTAATACTCCCTCGCGAAAAATTAAAACTTGTCTAGGCTAGGTCATATTTCACTAAAACTGCTGAGTTCGCTCATCAACTCGAAGCTCGCTCGGAGGCTTTGCTTCTGACGAACGTCTCTTAAAAGAATAGCACTAAAAATAGAATGAGAGCGAAATGATGCCTTTGTCATAAAAATAAACAAACAACAGCGCCTGGGTTAATTGTCAACGGACTTAAAAAGGAGTAGGCTTTCGAATTGATAGTTAAACTTACATAATATTCATTACTTGCTGTCCGAATTAGTTCACGTTTTTTAACCCCCGCGATAACTGTTTTTTTAAGTTGACAATACACTATTGAAGACCCAGCTAGAGGATAACGGTAACATTAAATAAAATTCAATATAACCGGTTAATAATTCTCATATTTTTAAATTTTACCAGTCCCGATCACAAATCCGTCTATTTTCTGTTCGCATGACAACCCTCTTCGTCACCGATCTTAAAACTAAGGCCGATGTACAATAATTGAGTATAAAGTACCATTTATATTATAATTGTTTAGTTATATTAAAATTTGTTAAGTGACTAACTATCAATTTTGTTACTATTAGCTACTACTAATATTATTCACAAATTTATTTATAAAGATGACAAAATTAAGGTCTATATCTTTTTTTTTTGTCGTGGTGGAAAAGCTTTATGGCTACCTCCATCCTTTGGGGAGGAAGGAGGTTATGTGTGACTCCCCCAAAGTGGGGTATACCCAAACTAAAAATACCACGGCATGTCCCTCACGCTGGGTTTGCTTGACGCCCAAAGCACTCTTCCCGGGCTTCTACCAACCGCCCCAGTCAAGTGCCAGGGCACCCGCGCTAAATGGTACAGGATCGGGACAGCGCGATCCGCGATAAGTTTTAGGGATTTGAAGAAACAGAAACAGTTTAAAACCTGGGTTGGAATTGTTAATAATATACCTAGGAAATTATCGATCATCTAAATTCAATACGAGATTCACAAATATGCGATTATATTCAGTCGTGAAAGCGGCCGTTAGCAATTTGTTCACTGAATATTCAGACTCTCAACCAACAAAGATACAATGACA
Organism: Lasiommata megera; assembly: GCA_928268935.1. NCBI lineage: Eukaryota > Metazoa > Arthropoda > Insecta > Lepidoptera > Nymphalidae > Lasiommata > Lasiommata megera. The sequence goes on along the minus strand of OV743311.1, from coordinate 9,516,764 downwards.
TTGTTACGAAAAAACTCAGTGATGAAGTAACCTGTAATGTTAACCTTTATTATGATAGCTATAAAGCTTAAAGCCGCCTGCGTCAACGGGATGAACTGACAGTGAATTGGCGGAGTTTTTTTACCCCTGTCATCCTTCTACACTTTTTTCACTGTATTTTATCCACAACGAAGTTGTTGAAAGGAGAGAGATCGAAAATTTACTGTTTGGGAGAATATACAAATTTAATTTTAATAAATATGAATGATATTTGACTTTCTATCGATAATTACACTGTAATTATTTCGTCTTATAACTTCTCCCTATGGCTTTCTTTTCTCAAAGACTAAATACTTCTTGTGATTCGTAGATGGCTTTTATCAACTACCAACCCCTGTTATTACTGCAATCTTTCCCATCATGATTGTGTTCTTTGACTAAAGAGAATACATTTTTAGCATTCTGGCTAAAACTTCAGCATAATCCAAAATTTTAAAACCAAAATTCATTTAGATCAAGTAGAATTTTATTAGCGATATTTTAGAATAGTCTACATTATAATAATTATTTTCTCCAGGACAGTCTTAACTTTTTTTCTATTATTTTGTGAACTTTAGAGAGGCATACTCGCTCAGCGATTAATCTCTTTAAATAAAGATTTAAAAAAAAGAATAGTCTAGATTTTTTTTTATATAAAACTATAAGCGTACAAATATTTATCGTGCTAAAAGCAATACTATCTGCCTGACTGAATCAGTTTTAATAAAAACCGTACCAGTCAGGTAGGAAGTCTTTATAAAGAGTTCACTTTAAGAAAATGAGTTCACGCATATTATCTGGCAGTATTAAGTAGTAAACCTTTTTTAAAGTGATATCGATAACGCAGCAAAGAGTCCTGGTAACCAATGGTGTCATATCTTAGCAACGAAACTGTTTGTTTTTGTCAATTTATGACTAATATGTCCAACAATCAAGTGAAGTCAAACATTTACTGTATTCCATTTGTCGTATTCCTTTGATGTATTAAGAATTATTTTATAGCAGGATATTTTTATACAAACTTTTGGTGAGTCATATAGTTATTAATTGTACTATATTCGTTATATAAATTCATAAATGTTTGTATTAAAATCGTTGCGATTTGCAAAGATTTCCACACGATCTTTTAAACCGGACCCAATCTTAGCTTCGCCCCACATCTCAGAGCTTTTAGCGTAAACGGTGGCGGAAATGGACAAATACAATGAGGGTTTAAAAGATGTTTTGATTCAAAAATGTAAATCTTAAATATTTTTGATATTTAAATAAATTAATATCATGTGATGAAATATCCGAATTTTGTCAAATAGTCCATAGATCGCCGCGCCCAGTAAAAAATCAAGCTTCGAGACAAAACTTTCCTTTTGAAACTTTTGTAAAAACAAAAATATTTCACTTATAGGGTAACGATTATCATTTTGGAATTTCATTGAAGTGTCATTTAACCCAAAAAGCATAGAGTTAACATTTAGTTGGCTTTAAAAACTTCGCCAAATTTCAGATCCTACAAAATACGAGTATAACCATAAATTGACATTCTTTAACAACATAAAGCGTGACAAGATATTCTTATATTTATACATTCCATTCTTTTTAACTATCATAAACACTATAAAAAGTATTTATAGTTTCGACCTGTAATATCTGTTTTTATACATTGTAAAAAGAGTGTAGTTTGAAATGTTTATAAAAAATTTTAGTCCATTTCTTAAAGGATTGTCATTGCCAAGTTAACCCAATTTGGCATTGTCCACTGGTTTCAATTGCACAAGTTCCTGAAATGTTATCAGAGGAGCGGAATTGTGAACATGTAATTTTAATTTTAAAACTTAATCTAAACTTTAATCATTCTAACATAGGGTAGACATTTAAACTTTCTTCCGACAATGTCGGCGGTTTCTAGACGATGTTATTTGTATGTATGCCGATTTCTCCGAAATTATGTCGATTTGTTTTTTTGCCTTTTAGGTCCCGTTCCATTTTTTATGAATAATGGAAAAAAAGGACCCTGTGTGTTTCTTTCATTTCGTCTGTAATAACTGGCTGACCCTATCATCTATGAATATATTTATCATAGCAATAATAATAAAATGCTGATTACGGGGGCTATTTCTTAACACAAATAAATAAAAAATATATATATGAGTTGAAAATAAAATGCCTCAAAATCTAAGCGGGTCACAAAATGACCACGTAATTTTTATTATACTAATGCATAGTTTTAAGTATTATATATTATATTGGCGTATGATCTTAGAGCGTCAGAGGCATAGAGCTCAATCAGATAATAAATACTACATTTTAATATACATAAAAATAAAAACCAACACTAGACTTTCATCATAACGCCTCGCAACGCGAAGTCTCTCCTCCCTCTTTTCTAACAAAGGTATAAACTTGCATGACACCTTAATCCTTTACGAGGAAAGAAATGGTTGTCCAGTTTTTACACGCAGTACAACGCTGGACGCCTTTCTGTACTGGCCTAGTTATATCTTAATCCGTCTTTAAACCTCGATTCACTAGTACTTTCATACTATGTTAACATATTTCATATGGATAATGCACACACACTCACAAGCACGCACGCACGCATGCACGCACGCTCGCACGCACGCACTCCGTAGTGCCGTCAGCCGCATTGTTCCTTATAATAACGGCGACGCGAGACGGTTCATATGTGTAAAAGTAATATAATAAATGAAACATAACGCTTCCTTCAAGGGTAGTTTTTTAAAAGACATGCTTTTGTTTATCTCAACCTTTAGCAACAGAGCTGGTTTTCGACAAAGTTTAGTGATATAATAAGGAGTTTGTAATACTTTACATTTTCTTACGAAACATTGATACTCGTAATATGTTTTTTGTAATTAATCCCAACGTTGTCTGGTATGATTCTGTTACATTGGAAAAAATGCAGCCATCTTTTCACCGGATATAAAATAATAAGATATTTCACTAGTTTCGAGCATGGCGTGGGGCCTACCGAAACTACCAGGGCTGACGTTCTCAGACCCAACAAAGACCCAGCACCACATACGTAGTTCGCTGAGATACTACCAAGGACATAGATTCCCGGACACGACGTTACGAGCCCCGGGAGGCACCGCAACTGATGTGGATAGCAACGCATTTGCCCTGCCTGAAGATTCTGTCATGTGAGTATCCTAATGGTTAATATTAAAATTTAACAAATACTATAAAAAAACTCTGACGCGATCAGAGTTTTTTTATAGTATTTGTTAAATTTTAATAAAAAGCTGTAATAGCCTAGGACGTCCGCCTCCTAATCGGAGTCAGGGGTCTCTAACTTTTCGGAGATATGTAGTTTTGTGGTTTTATTATTGTAAAGGAAAACATCGTGAGGCATGTGAAATCTTCCAATCCGCACATGGCCAGCGTGGTGGACTATGGCCAAACCATTCTCATATTGAGAGGCCCGTGCTCTGTAGTGAGCTGGAAATGGGTTGATCATGATGATGATGAATACTATAAACGCAATGTGAATCTGATTGATTAATACTTACATTCCAACTACTCAAGCAATCATCATGAAATTTTATACCAACGTTATCAGTGGTGCAAGTTAGGACATCCTTATGTCCTAACTTGCACCACTGATAACGTTTACCATTTGAGTAAACTAACTGGTTCCAAGAGATAGATTTAAAAAAGACATGCGACCGGAGCACTACTTTATTTCTATAACTTTATACTATATAGCCTTTAGTATGAACATATTTTAATCTCAATTTGTCTAAATTCGCGTCAACTGTACAAATCTGTGTACAATTTCTAAGGAGCTGATGATGAATATGTCAAATGCAAAGTTATTTTGCAATTGAAACCTTCAATTAATTTCAGTAAAGTATTTTTTTAATAAAATTAAACAAATAAATAAAAAGCCATTTATTCTGCTACCGTCATAAATAGTGTAATAAAATTTACGTTAGTATTACTAAGTAGGAAGTACTATGGTTAATTAGTTCTGTATCTGATTATCAGATAGGGAATGTAAAGACATTTTTAATGTATTAGTTGATAATTTTTTTCCTAATTTTAATGCTCTATTTGAAATGTAAAAAAATACATATATTAAATACTAAGATCATTTCATCATCTCGTGTTCCGGCACGATGTCGCGTAGAAACCAATTAGGAACATGGGCTTACCATACCCACGCCTAACAGAATGGCCTGCTCCTCATCACATACCCGGTGAGATTGCCGTCAAAGGTAAATTTGTAGTGGATAAAAAAAATTACAATAACAACTCAGAACAATATATTTTTTATGCGTTGTTACGTGTTCCGACACTTAAATAGTACATAATATAAATGGAGTAAACCACACAGATTGATCCAGTTGATATAGAATAAAGAAAATTAAGCTAAAATGTTCATTGTATATCATGGACTTTGCAAATTAAATAACGCTTGGTTATATCCAATAATAACTGTACTTTAGAGATTATAGAAAAGCAATACAAGTCACGGCTTTGCCGTGACGTAACACGTGACGGGGTCGTGACCTATATAGTTCCCAAAGTAATCGTCCTAAGCCGATAACTCACTACAGACGTGAATAATGACGGTTCCAATTTTACTGGGCCCAAAAAATAAATACGCATATAGCATGGCAAAAAATTAAGTTAAGAAGACTTGACAAGTTTAAGATTAAATGATTTAAGCTGAGATCATCATCATCATGATCAACCCATTACCGGCTCACTACAGAGCACGGGTCTCATCTCAATATAAGAAGGGTTTGGTCATAGTCCACCACGCTGGTCATCTGCGGATTGGCAGACAGATTGATTAGGAGGCTGACGCCCTAACCACTAGGCTATCACCGCTTCACCACTAGGCTATCACCGCTTCTAAGCTGAGATCTATAAAGCGAATTGGCCTACCTCTAACTTAGCAAAACTTAAAACGAGACAACTTTATGTGTCTGATATATCCCTCTCATTTTAGTGAAGCAAAGTCATATTTAACTCTATAGTTCTCCCACTAAATGGGATTTTAAGTTTTAACCCTCAACTCTGGGAAATTGGCTTGGCTGGGGAAGATACAGAAGTCGATCCGATAGAAGATCGAACCCGAGACTTTCACTTTATAAGACCACGGTCCTCTACACTACACCAATAACCAGACCAGAAGCAGCACTATCCACAATAGTACAATTAAAACAAAATCTCTGTATTAATTTGACATATTTTTTCGTTCAAATTATTGTAAGAGAAAAATAAGAGGTCTTTGATGAAATATAAATGGATTCCATGAAACGAAATTCGCTCTTGAATAAAATAACATAAAATAACAGCTCGTTATTTTATTTCGACTACGCTAGGAACGAGCACCGTGCCCAATGGTGGAAAAATTGTTGAGCATACAAGTATAAAACAAATAGCAGTCAGGCAGTGTCTTATGATTAAAAAAAACTTGGATGTGAATTGCTCTAATTCATAATTTATTGATAAAAAAAAACCCATCTAAGTTTGTTGTGGGCATATCTTAGACCTGGGCGCGAATCGAACCCTCTCACCTTTATCTTGTTATTACCATCACATCATACCATCGAATAGAATTAATGAAAAATGTGATATATATGAACGATTCATAGGTGCCTAAAGCTTCCTTAATTTCATTTGTTTTGCTATTGAAAACTTTTTTTTTTTTTTATAAACTACAAGGTGGGCTACTTGACGGCAATCTTATGGTAAGTGATGATGCAGTCCAAGATGGTAGTGGACTAACTTGTTAGGGGTATGGAAAACCCACACTCCTAATAGGTTTCTACGCGACACCGTGCCGGAACGCTAAATCGCTTAGCGACACGTCTTTGTCGGTAGGGTGGTAAATAGCCACAGCCGAAGCCTCCCACCAGACCAGACTCGAGCCGGGAATCGAACCAACTTTATAATGCGAAAGCGCGCGCACTGCGCTACGGAGGTCGTCAAATATTCGTCGTCTTATTTTAAATTGACTGCGTTATAAAAAGTCTGGCTACCAACAATGAACCAACGATTACAATGAACCAACGATCCACTTCCGCGGTGACGCAAAAATTTCGATACTGGTCGTGTTGGCGTCTCATCACACATGGCCAATGTGAACACCCTCAAATCCAGAGTGATCATCATCAATTAACATCGGGTATTTTTTTACCTATTAATTTACTATCTATTAATCTCACCGCGCGGTAAGTGATTGTCCTGCCCCACCGGTTTCCATGCGACATCGTATCACAACGCTGAATTGCTTGGCGTCTTCAACGTAACGGTGGTGACTTAGCCACCCAACAGATACATAAGTTTAGAAAGATAACAGATGAATGACCTTATCATTGTTTTCCATCAGACAAGATTGTAGTCAAGTGAAAGCCTATCTATAATTGAAATAATATATATTATAAATTCCCAGTTCGACCCAGCCGGGTATAGAATCCGAAAGCCCCTTATTAGACAAGGGCGCTCACCACTACGTAAGGAAGCTCGTCAGGGTATTACAGGGTGCCAATCGCTAGTCTATATGTATAATGAACATTTTCTAGATACGACCCTTCGCTGACCTACGGTAGAGTGAAGCAGCCTGCATTACCAGCCGTGATTCCCCACTGGGTGCACTATGACAAGCGGTGCCTAAACTTCACGGCATTCTTCAAACAGCCGGTGTATGAGAACCCCGACGAAAACTATAGGGTCAGAGTGGTGAACTTAGTGTACTTCCTCGAGGATGATTCACTAACCGTGATGGAGCCAAGGGTCAAGGTAATGTACCACAACTTTTATGAATATCATCCAAAGGAATCGGCCATTTTAACAGTTTTTTTTAGCCCTTGACACCAATCTCACCTGATGGTAAGTGATGGTGCAGTCTAAGATGGTAGCGGGCTTACTTGTTAGGGGTATGGTGAACCCATACGCCTAATTGGTTTGTACGCGACATCGTGCCGGAATGCTTAATCGCTTGGCGACACGTCTCTGTCGGTCCAGACCAGACCAACCTCCAACTTTAGAATGCGACAGCGCACGCGCTGCGCCACTGAAGTTGTCATGTATCTATATTAATCAACCAATCAATCAATTAATAAATCATAAACTTTATTCAAATAATGCTATAAAAGGCGCTTTTGATGCTTCCTTTACATAGTAGCTACAGTGAAGTAAACTTAATCTTTATCGGTATATAAACCTCGTAGGAGCGGCTTAAGATTAGAGTATAGTCAGCTTAATTTAAAGTAATATACTCGTATTTATATTTCTCAACTAGTGTCTTAAGATGCAACCCGATTTGAGTGGAGTCTGTATGAGAACATCATCATCATGAACAACCCATTACCGGCTCACTACAGAGCACGGGTCTCCTCTCAATATGAGAAGTGTTTGGCCTTAGTCCACCACGCTGGCAATGTGCGGATTGGCAGACTTCACACGCCTTTAAAAACATTATGGAGAACTCTCAGGCGTGCAGGTTTCCTCACGATGTTTTCCTTCACCGTTGAAGCAAGTGATATATTATTCTTTTTAAAACGCACATCACTCCGAAAAGTTAGCGGCGCGTGCCCGGATTCGAACCGCTGACCTCTGATTAGGAGGCTGACGCCCTAACCACTAGGCTATAACCGCTTCAGCTTGTATTAGAACAGCATGTGTTAATTCGTATGATAGGCGCGCCTGTGATACGAATTTATCAGCTTCATATCTGCTTGTATAAGCGCGAGTCGAGAAAGACCCCACGGACCTGATTCTCACTGACTCACCGTATCGAACGAACGTCGGACTAAGTGCGTATACGTGAGGTTTGTGAACAGCTAGATTGCTGTGGCGCGCGTGTACGCGGGTATTCCGATAAGCGAATGTCAGCACATGAAATACTGTCTCAAACCGCTTAACAGTTACGCAGTTCATATCCTATCGACGTAAATTTAATTCATGATTATAATTCGCTATAACACAATAATAATTTGATTTTAAATGTAATACTGGACTGGACGAATTTTAATTATTACTATATTATATTTTGCACACTATTTATTTAGTTGAATGTTATGGACTATTTATTGACAAAATTGTATTCACCATCACAATATTTACAAAAACTCTGGCAAATAAATCAAGATCAACTCATTGTCGGCTCACTACAGAGCACGGGTCTCCTCTCAATATGAGAAGGTTTTGGCCATAGTCCACCACGCTGGCCATCTGCGGATTGGCAGACTTCACCCGCCTTTGAGAACATTATGTAGAACTCTCAGGCGTGCAGGTTTCCTCACGATGTTTTAGTTCACCGTTGAAGCAAGTGATAAGTATTTGAATTGCTTACAAACTCCGAAAAGTTGGAGGTGCGTGCCAGAGTTGTAACTCCCAGCCTCTGATTAGGAGGCGGACGTCCAAACCATTACGCTATCACAGCTTTTACAAATACTAAATATAAATATATGCAAATAAATGATATATAATATTATTATTTTTATTAACTTTCTCGTTCCTTGTACGCATTGCCAAACACCCCAAACGGCTGCAGTTATCCCTCAAATCAATATATCTACAATAAAAATTAACATTTATTCAGATTGTAAAAACACATGGGTATAATAGTTAAACGAAATGCTCTACTCATACCATACCATGCCAGCCACGTCGAATCTTCCAAGCAGACGTGCTCTTCTCCCTTGCTGGTTTTAATGTTTAATAAAAACTAATTTGCTTTGAGACTAAGCGATTAGGGGAACGCCCAAAAGGCTAATAAAATTACACAATCAAACCCAAGTATACAAATAAAAACCGGAACGTACGATTCACCGAGCGTAGCGGTTGATTTGACTAGTCATTTTCGACATTTGGTATTCAATGCAGACTAAGTCTCGGGTATGAACAAATTGCTCTGTAAATCTGTCTGATGTAAGGAACGATAAATATACTGCTGGATGGAAAGCTTTCTAGGTACCCATGCATTTAATAATTAGAGAAAAGTAAAGACCTTTACTTTTCTCGCTTGTGAAGTCAACATCTCCTAAGGATGATCCGGTGTCGGGTCGAAACGTGCGTAGAGGTTCTAGTGGAAGATTTTGTGTGGTGTTATATTATACAAATCTCCCGGTTGTCGGCGGAATATAGCAAATTTTACTTGCTGTTTATTGTTTATCATGGACTTCCGCAAAGTAACGCCTGCTTCTATTCATTATAAGATATTTTATAAGTTGTTTGTCAGGGTTAAAATGTTTAAATCTGTATACGTAAAAAAGAGTATAAAACTTGACTAGAATACTATTATTAATGTATGAATGTTAAATTAAATGTAATGAAAGTTGTTAAAAAGGCGGGAGACTGCGTATTTGGCGAGCGCAGTTTTTTCACGCTTTTCTTGAATTAATGTGTTGATTTGGAATTGGTCGACGCAAAATAGCAATAACAATGGACGCCACGGGGACATTGTTGTAAGTTGAGTGATATTTTTGACGACCTCCATAGCGCAGTGCGTGCGCTGTCGTATTATAATGTCGGAGGTTCTGGTCCTGGTGGGAGGCTTTGGCCCTGCCTAGTTACCACCCTACCGGCAAAGACGTCTCGTTGAGCGATTTAGCGTTCCGGCACGATTTCGCGTAGAAAGCAATTAGGAGTGTGAGTTTATCGTATGATAGGGGTATCCCTAACAGGATAGTCCGCATCATCACTTACCACCAGGTAAGATAGCTGTCAAGGGCCAACTTTTAGTGTATTAAAAATATTTTATATATATTTTTGGAAGAAAGGTTTCAATGTAACTGGCGTATTTATCTAAGTTTTTACAGGATGGTGTTCAGTTTATTGTAGGGACTTAATGTCGCCCTTTTACTGCTCCCGTCCGCCCGTCTGGTGCGATCTTAATGAAATTTAATACATATGTAGCTTGCATTCTGCAAATAAACATGGGATGTCTTTGTATCCCGGAAAAGTACGAGAATACCGATCCCGGGGAAATTGGGAAAATAGTCTTTGTTGATCTCTGCGAAATTTGAATAGAGATAGTTTGCATCCTGGGAATTTCATTTAATGGATTTTTAAACTGGGCAAAAAAGTAGAAGTTTCACGTATAATAAGTAAAGAAAAGTGTGAGATAAGGTTTCAGGTAGGCATCATCATCATCATGATCAACCTATTGCTGGCTCACTACAGAGCACAGGTCTCTTCTCAATTTGAGAAAGGCATAGCCATAGTCCACCAAGCTGGCCATGTGCGGATTGACAGACTTCACACGCCTTTGAGAACATTACGGAGAACTCTCAGGCACGCAGGTTTCCTCGCGATGTTTTCTGTCACTGTTGAAGCAAGTGATATTTTAATTGCTTAAAAACGGACATAACTCCGAATAGTAAGAGGTGCGTGCTCGGGTTCGAACCCCTGACCTCTGATTAGGAGGCTGACGTCCTAACCACTAGGCTATCACCGCTTCACACAGGTAGGCATAGTTGGAGGTAAACCCTAGTGTTTTAATTATTAACAAAAAACATCGATATAAATTTATCATACTGTACAAATCATTCGTAATAATTGTTATTACTTGAATGTAACCAACGATGCGGTATTTAAATATTCGTTAATTATCCACAATACGATTGAAACAAATAAAAACGAATACCAGGTAATAAAACAGTATCAGTAAAATATTACCAATATACCATTGTAAGTATCACTTTGGTGGCGCCAAAGCTCAATTTAATATCATTATCCGATATTATTTAAAGTTATATTGACATGAAATATATCTGTGTGTTTAACTTAACATTTTTGAATATTACAAAATAGAATTCCTTTGACAGTTCTTTTTTTTTATTATTTTATATTCTCTATTATTATAAACTATTATTTGATAACTGCAACTCAGTTTATACTTGCAGGATTTTTTTCATGTGTTAAAGCTACGTTCTTGTAATATGGTTCGTAATAAGAATCTTTTGTCTTCTTTATCTTTACAACGCATACAAAACTAGTAAAAGTTGTATTTTAGTCTGATAAAGGAATCATGAGCCGGAAAACTTAAAGCGTGTGATTATTTTTGTATTTTTCTTTTATACACTACAAGTAAGCCCTTGACGGCTATTTCACCTGATGGTAAGTGATGATACAGTCTAAGATGGTAGCGGGCTAACCTGTTTAGGGGTATGGTAAACTCACACTCCTAAGTGGTTTCTACGCGACATCATGCCTGAGCGCTAAATCGCTTGGCGACACGTCTTTGTCGGTAGGGTGGAAACTAGTCACGGCCGAAGCTTTCCACCAGACCAGTCTCGAGCCGGGAATCGAACCCAGGATCTCCAACATTATAACGCGTCATCTCACAGTATTTTGTGCTATGCCCGAAGTATTCGGTATTTATAAAGTAGTATTAAAAGTGAGGTCATAGTATATTAATACGTTCACAACAAATACTTAAAACAACTTCTCGTACAACTGTGAAATGATGTTGCCTATAATTGTCTATAACCCCACTACCAACTTAGACCGCTTTATCACTTACCATCAGGTGAGATGCCGACAAAGGCTAACTTGTGTTGTATAAAAAAAAAAAAGAGATGTAGCCGTATATGAGATGTGTGATACATCTTTTATTCGAACCCGGTTTCACTGCAGATAAACAAGTCAATAAAGCCCAGCTACAAGGAAATATTACGTCCCTGGTTATTCACTAATGCACGAGAATTTCCTTTTGGGCTTTCAAGAAATCACTGTATGTTCCTGGCAAAGGATAATGCACGTTATTGGTTCCGACGGTAACAGATTGGCTTATATTATTGCCCGTAACGTTAAGTACACTGCACCGGACTAAGTTGGAGTTTTGCTTCAACATTTACTTCGTGATATTGGAACTTCGGAGCTAGTAATTTCCGTATCGCTGCGTAGCTGTCACATTATAAAGTTGGAGGTCCTGGGTTCGATTCCCCGCTCGTGTCTACTATGTAATTGAAGATTAAAAGTGCCTTTTTAAGGATTATTTGAATAAAGTTTTATGATTGATTGAACTGTCACATTATAAAGCTGGAGGTTCTGGGCTCTAGTCTGGTCTGGTGGGAGGCTTCGGCCTTGGCTAGTTACCACCCTACCGACAAAGACATGTCGCCAAGCGGTTTAGCGTTCCGGCACGATGTCGCGTGGAAACCAATTAGGAGTGTAGATTTACCATGCCCTTAACAGTTTTGCCCGCTATCACTTACCATCAGGGATTGCCGTCAAGGGCTTACTTGCGGTGTATAAAGAAAAGAAAGTAATTCGTGCTTTGCCTTAAACTCTAAAATTCCATTGATACAAAATGTAAATCGCGAGATCTAAGCTTGAGGATTCTACCTATAATAAAATGTAACAACGAAAAACATAAAGGTGCTTTTAGCTTATTAGCTAGTAGCTTATGCGAATTAGAATTCTGCTGGATCCGTCAGTTATCCTGAACTTTTTAAATCCTTGTCTCATTCTTTCCGTCCGTTTAAATTATTCACTCTATCTTTTTGACAGAGTAAATAAAAACTGAACGACGTTAAGACGTGAACATGCAAAGGCGAACAGAGTTACTGTCGAATTTATAACACTCTAGTTGTACGCGGCTTCATCCGCGTTTTTTTTTTGTTCTTCTCAAATCCTTTTCTCAAACATGTGTGTATGTGTTATCCCAGGGCATAATCTATCTTTATTGAAAGTTTAAGCCAAACTTGTTCATTAGTTTTTGTGTGAAAGTGTAACAAATATACATAAATAAATTCATAAAAACTTTAGCGTTTATAATATAAGTAAGGAAGGTGCTATGATAACATATTGGTGGTATAACCGAGACTGAAGGTTTGACGCGCTGTCAAAGTCATTGGGTTGCACACGGTCAATTTCCCAACTACAAATTGTCAATAGGAAATTTTTAACAGAAATATTCTACACTGCACATTATTTTGTACAACACGAGGAGCGAACCTAGGACCGCGTCATCCGTGGCCAACATGCCAACTAAGCAGGACTAACAAGAAAATGTACGGTTCCAAAAGGATATTCCAAACCCTAGCTAAGCTATAAGAATACGCATTGCCCTTTATTTTAGTCATATAGTCTTTAATAAATTATTCTTGCTATGGATATAGTAATAGTATAGTATAGTAGTATAGTAATAGTAGTATACATAGTAATTAAGGATAAAATGTTACTAACAGACTAACAATATATGGACGCTTTCATGTCCGATTTAAATGAGAAAATAACATAAATATTAGTCGTTGTAAATTCGAATTCAAATTCAAATAGTCCTTTAAAAGGCACTTTTGACGCGTCAATAATTTACATACGAGTGATTTGATGGTGATAACTACATTCGTAATCTTAAAACTAAAGCTATGAGGGTTCCAAACGCGCCCCGGTCTAAGAAAAAGCCCACAACAAACTTAGTCAGGTACATTTTCTTTTTGTTATTACCATCTCACATGCCACTTAAAACTATTTAAGAAACCGGAGCGTGCAGCAATGAACCCATATAATATAGTTATTTGTTGATATTATTTAAAAGCTTAACAGGAAGATCTCGGAAAATAAAGCGCAGAGCTGTTTGAAGTTCTAATTACTCCGTTCGCTTAACCTGGGCACTTAAAGCAAATCAGGAACTCGAACGCGTTACAGAGCGACTCGCGAGAACATTGAGTGAAAACGTGTTACCTACTGCACTGTTTCAAATGGCTTCTCAGACGGCGTTACAAAGTTTATTAGTTTATGTTATATTAAGTTTGAGTAATGGAATTTAATGCTAACCCCTTGTAATGAAAAACATATAACGAGTTGCCTTATGTTTAATAAATTTACCAATGGAGTTATCAACATCAACTCACTACTATGTAACTGACGCGTCAAATGTACCTTTTAAAGGCAAATAAAATAATTAGAATAGAGTTTTATTATAGATTTTATATACAAAAACGTGTTGATAAGCGATTCAGCGTTCCGGCACTATGTCGCGTAGAAACCAATTAGGAGTGGGTTTACCATACCCCTAACTGGTTACTAGACTGCATCATTACTTATCATCAGGTGTCCTTGCCAACATGTACTAACTTGTAGTGTATATAAAAAATAAAATGATAAAGCCGTACAAAGGCTTGCCACATACAGAAAACCATGTTCAGCCTCTCCCGAAAATTTCCTTCTTAGTCTTGGTCCTCAGCATATAGAGAAATCCATCTTAGACTGCATCATTACCAGGTGAAATAGCCGCGAAAAAAAATGGTATTATGGTATGGTATTCAATACAGAAACAGGGTAACTAAGCTTCATAAAATTATTTCGATAAACTCGAAAAGAATATACAAACTAAATGAATTTTCATCCTAATCGTACATAATACAAAAATAATACAAAATGTTAGTAACAATGTACATGTACAAATCGGGTTTTTCGAGAATAACACCTTACCACATTATCTTATTATAATACAAAACTTTATCGAAATACCTATGTTTATAGCAATTACTTGTTAAAATATCCAATTTTATAGATTTGATATCTATTTTAACGATCAAGGAAAACATCATGTAGAATGTTAATACACCCATAATTCACAATAAACGAAATCTTTGTATCAAGAAATGACAATTAGGCCTGCTTTAGGAGATTTAAAAACTTCATGATCACCGAGGAAGCGCCGCCTTAACGCTAGTTCCATTCACGTCCATGTTGGCAGTGAATGGACAATTCAGCACACTCAGTTGCGCGTGAAAACCTTTCCAAGTGGCATCTGCCTCGAGCTACACTTAATTGCTTTACGTTTCCAACTGAAGTACCCTTATTTGTTGTTTAAAAAGAATACTTACTTTGCAGTTCTTAATTATCCTAACGGCAAGTCTGTAGCAAATAAAGCGTGGAGTGTTAGAAGTTCTAATTACTCCCGCGGATTAACTGGAGTTTGTTAAACAGGGGGTTAAGTTCCAAAGGAGTTGAGGACTTGCGAGGTAATAGTGGCCTAGTTGTGAGTGAAGTTTGAGGTGGGCTGTACTTGTACTGTACTGTTTCAGACGTCTTTTCCGAGGTTATAACTATTCATTTCAGTTGCAAAGTCAAGCGACACTTGCGGATTTTTTTTTATTTAGTAACATTTTCTAGGACTTTGTGGCGTGAAAAAAATAAAAATCCCGCTCAAGTTAATCCAAAAATTATTTTCTACGTGTGACTTTGCGTTATTAAAATAAAATACGATATCTGCGTGAGATCGTATTTCTCTGTGATGTTCAGATACTTTTCGTGGTATTGTTATTTCTCTTTTGTTACTTTATCATGTAGGTTAATTTTAAGTCATTATTATTATTTTTAACGGTTTGTACACCATCTTGTGTATCCTATGTTCGCATCGAGAAGTCAATATTGTACATATTATATATTTTTGTATTGTTGTAATGAAGTATGAATATGCACTTTTTGACAGTTTTGCGATCTAGTAAAAAAAATAAAAACAGGTTTTGTAAACAATTTCATGTTAATTCTGATGCAAGCTAAAGAGAAGCGTGATTGCCTAGATTTATATAGGTCCTACTGTTGGTCCCAAATCGGTCCAAAAATGTATGTATAGAGTTATTCTGTTAAATATACTCAGTACCAGCCTAGAACTATTCACATAACCACTTAAACGATTTTTTGTATCGAATTTGGCCTTTGTTGTAATTTTTGAAGTGAAAACTTCTTTAGCGGCGTTGAGCACTTTTTCTGTAATGGGTATAAAATCTTAAACTCGCGTCAGGACACGTGACCTGATCGAAAAAGCGTAAGACGGATGGAGAGTAGACAGCTATCCCCTCTCTACGGCGCGGCGAAAATGTATGCCTGGGCCTACTGTTTCGTTTAGGCAGCGCAGGGCGCTTGCGCGAATGTTCGTGTATGTTACAGCGTGCCACGCGCATCCATGGATAGTTCTGGTAATGATGATGGTGAAAAAGTCGTTGAAATTATGGATGAAAGTTGATTTTTCGGAGAGATAAACTTTTTAATGTAAAATAATTGTAATAGTTTTAAAGTGTGAAATTTTTAATGTAATATAAATTGTCATGTTTGTGTACGATAGCGCAATAAATGAATATTGTATTCTACCACATAAATGATAGTACTTTTATACTGATAAAGCAATTGGTGCAAAATTATTCCCTAACCATTCCAAAGTTTTCACTTCTGCCGGCACTCCCGGAGTGCAACCCGTCTTTTTTTTTTATACTATAAGTTAGCCCTTGACTGTTATTTCACCTGGTGGTAAGTGATGATGCAGTCTAGGATGGTAGCGGGCTATCCTGTTAGGGGTATGGTAAACCAACGCCCCTAATTGGTTTCTACGCGACATTGTGCCGGAACGCTAAGTCGCTTATCGACACGTCTTTGTCGGTAGGGTGGTAACTAGCCACGGCCGAAGCCTCCCACCAGATCAGACTCGAGCCGGGAATCGAACCCAGGACCCCCAACTTTATAATGCGACAGCCCGCGCATTGCGGCACGGAGGTCGTCAATTTGTTGTTATATTTTTGAAGTGAAACTTCTTTATCGGCGTTGGAAAAAAATTTACCGTCACATTTTTTTTCCTGGGAAAGTTTTCCTACAGATTCTTTCGTAATGTTTATTATTAACAACCTCGAATATATCCCGTATACTCTTTTAAACCCTCAAAGTATACTGGCTAAAATTCACGTGAGTCCGGCCATTATTTATATAAAAATATGATGTTAGATCTATTTTGCCTTTTTAAAGTTGTACACTCTATGAAATGCGCGGTGCATTGTATCGCAAAGCACAAAGTGATGGCAACCTTTGTTAGTATTTTTATTATATTTGCCTTTCAACGAAATATGCCATTCATATTTCATAATAATGGTCCGTACAATGCTTCCACCGCGAACTGTTTTCAAGTACTTACCTAACCTTACTTAATATACGATTTATCGTTTTGTAGCAATTCAAAAACCTCATATACTGTAAATTGAGGAACAAGATAATACGTAACAAGAAACACACCTCTGAAGTATCTCATCATCATCATCATCATTTCAACCGATAGACGTCCACTGCTGGACAAAGGTCTTTTGTAAGGAGTTCCAACGGGCACGGTCTTGGGCCGCTTGTATCCAGCTTCTTTGTATGAAGTATCTATTCTTGTTTATTTACAGGATTTTACACACCTTTGAATAATCAGAACCTTGATGACCTATCGGTTTCCACACTAAACAACAATTAACTTAATTAAACGAAGGAACCGATTCGAACGTCATGTTTTTCGTTCTGCTTCATTAAAATCCAGTATTTTAAGAAAACAGGCAAGAGATACTAAAAGTAAAGAAAATCTTTAAAATAATCAAAAGTAAACAAAAATCATTCTAGACCGGGAATTTATACTTTAATTATATATTTTCATTTAATGATTAAGTTATTATTATGTATGTAAATTAAAAGGCACAATAATATCTAAAACATTTGGAAATCAAGACATACGTACGTGTTCAAGTACGTAATTAGGTAATAACTGGTGAAACTTTTGCATTAGTACAATATTGTACTTAACGAAACGTGTGCCTGTTATTATAGTTATCTGCAAGTTTTGATCCAGTTATCATGGTTTATTTATATATGTATACCTACTATCGGTACTAAATGTATTTTATATGTTCGTTCCCATACTCCTCCGAAACGGCTAGACCGATTCTTATGATTTTTTTTATGCATATTCAGTACGTCTGAGAATCGGCTACTATCTCTTTTTCAAACCCATAAGTGATAAGGGGAGTCCATCCCAAAAAAAAATGTTTGTTTTTTTGGATAGAATTTTTTAAGTTTATTTTTGTATTATGTGGCATTGAAAAATACATACAAATTTTCACCCTTCTATCATCAACCCCAAAAAACAATTTTTGCTGGGTCAGCTAGTATGATTATAAAATTCATGTTTCAGTATGATTCTAATATCAATTACATTTGAAGCAATTTAAAAATCTTATTCTACTACTTATATTCCGTCGGATAATTAACTGATTGACGAATTTATATATTAAATATGAATAAAATTGATATGCGAAGATGTTTGTTTGACTTTATGCCTCTACTCCTAAAAGACTGCAGTCGTCAAATATGTACTGATTTACATACAGAATAACAAAAAAAGCTTTTCACAAAAAACGTGTAGCTATAACCATCAACACCTGTAATGAGTTTACATGAATAAAGCTATTTTGGTTTGATTTGATTGCTGTGAATATAATTATTTATTTTGTTTCCTCTGAAAAGTAATTTTTAAACCATATTACTAAAGAATGGAACGTAGCGCAAGGTGGGAATGAGTTTTACAAAACTTTTCCCATTTTTAAAGTGTCTGAAAATTTTATAGATTAGATAACATGGATGACTTTTTGTTATCGCTTCGGTTTAACTTTGCTACCTTTATAATATCTAATAATGTTATATGACAATTTATTAGATATGAAATTCCAAGCTAATATTATTAATGCGAAATCTTTTGTTAGTTTTTACAACCATTTTCGTCTTAACGAACGATGCACTGATCTTAATAAGTATTTCGCGCAAATACCTGTAGATTTTATTACTACACTACAAGCGCTTGACGGCAATCTCACCTGGTAATTTATGATTGAGACGGTAGTGGGTTAACCTGTTATTGGTATTCAAGATAACCCCCCATTCCTCACTGGTTTCTGCACAATTGTACAAAACATTAAATCACCAGGACCGCCCCCTAAACCATACCAGAGGAAATCCAGAAATGATAAATTTCGAAAAAGTCCCTGCCAGTAATGACACACTTCCCATTTATAAAGTTTAATACAACCTGGCTGCAACGACACCTAATGTTAAGTCACGAAGCAGCCAAAGTGGAGCAAGCTGGCCTAGAAGATGCCTATTCACTCTTATTGCATTGATTAATTAAATATAATTGTATTAACTTTAATAAATGTCTCACAGAATTCGGGCTTATGGCAAGGAAGACTTGTGAAACGAGGCAAAATACCCAAGAATGACGTCGGGGATTATTGGCACTGGAAAGACCTGAACATCGGCAAAGACATCTGTATCTACGGCAAAGTATTTCACACGGTCTCCTGCGACCTTTTTACAAAGGTAAGACATTAGTAATTTTTTTATTGATATTTCTAGTCTGTGATTATCCAAGAGGAATATTACCACATTATCCTAGTGGTATATTGTATATGTCGAGTTAAGGGCGTCCGAGTTGCTTTTTATAAGAGCTCATAGTAATTAAAACCACAACTTGAGTGATTACACTTTTATTGCGACAATAACTAAGAGGTCCGAACGTTCCGACGTCTCGTGCGAGAATGCCACGAAAGGCAGCGACCGCTCGTATTTATTTATTATTATTAGTCCACAAAATTGACTACAAGTGTATAAAATAGCCTTAATGCAGTCTTGAGATTAATAGATTTACATTTGAGTCTCCTGGATGTGGACCTGACATGTTTAAGGGGAGGGCACAAACAACATTAAACCAAAAAAAAACAACAAAACAAAACAAAACAAAGGGTTAATAAAATTACTTACTAATAAGTTAGTCAGTAATTTTATTCACCCAAGTGTACATAATTTCCTCTTAATGCTATGTATATTATCACAGAAGATATCTACATAATCTCTGTAATAATTTGCAAGAAATTGCATATCATTCAAATATATAATTATAGCAAATCATGCTTGTACAAAATTGATTGCTACCTTCTAAATACACTGATTAGCAAAGAAATGATTAATTTGTGATTTAAAGAGTTCAAATGTGGGTAATTATTGGATTCTTGATTTTCTTGGCGCCGCTGAATGAAGTTAATAACTCCTTGACGCCGACATATATCTTTTAATGCTCTTTCTAAA
This sequence comes from Lasiommata megera, assembly GCA_928268935.1. NCBI lineage: Eukaryota > Metazoa > Arthropoda > Insecta > Lepidoptera > Nymphalidae > Lasiommata > Lasiommata megera. The sequence continues at coordinate 9,496,880 of OV743311.1, read as the reverse complement.
AGAGGCTCTTGATCAAACTTACTGTTTGAAAATTATTACATACAACAAAAAACAAAATAAAAAAATTGAAATTATTACAGTATTTTATATAGGAAGATTTGTATTCAGGCAGGCGGCCGGTTGTAAATATAGGTATGCCAAAACCAAAAAAACATATTCCTACATCCCGCGCAAACGAGTATACGGCTCGTAAATATTGGCAGCATCAGGAAGCGACCGACGCGTTGTTGATATCATCCTCTTAATCGGTTTCTACCTGGCATCATACCGGAACGTTAAATCGCTTGCGGTATCATAACTATATATGGTATTAGGATCATTCCACCAGAATAGGAATCGAACACTTCTAACTTTTTTTCATACATTACAAATTAGCCCTTGACGGCTCGACTGCATCACCACCGGGTGAGATACCTGGTGGTGATGCAGTCTAGGATCGTAGCAGGCTAACCTGTTAGGAGTATGGTAAACCCACGCTCCTAATTGGTTTCTACGCGACATCGTGCCGAAACGCTAAATCGCTTGGCGACACGTCTTTGTCGATAGGGTAGTAATTAGCTACGGCCAAAGCCTCCCACCAAACCAGACCGGGAATCGAACCCAGGACCTCCAACTTTATAATGCGACAGCGCAGGCACTGCGCCACGGAGGTCGTCAATTGTCTTCAATTTAAAATTCTATATGTGAAGACATGTGCGGAGCTCACTAAGATAAGGTCAAGTAGAAGAAGAAGATTTTAAATATTAACACGAAATTGCCTACTGCCTTGATTGATTTGACATTGTCATGTCAAATGTGGTGACTGGTGATGTGTATTTTTTTCAAATTTCTTCTGGCAGAGCTTCTTTCCGAAGCTCGCCAAACACCCCGGTTACGCTGTGGCAACCAATAGGGTTAGTACAGCTAATAGACAGTCCGAAAAAACCAATTAAAAATTCACTAGCCACGTTACTAAATGACGTAAAACTTAATTAGAAGTAAATAGAACCCGTTCAAGGAAATAATTTTCATTTTAGTTTATCACGTTTGCTTATGAGTCTGGATCTCAGTTGTTAGTGTAAATATTTCATATTTCTCGTGTGTTCAAACGAAATGAAACATTTTAATGAGTATGAGAACAATGTGTTTTATGTAGCAAAAAATAACGTCAAACAACAGTGCTTTTGATTACGGCATTGTAAAAAGTGAATTTAATATACGTGTTGACGTTTTCGAGTACAATTCGATATAGAGTAATATGCAAACTGTTTTTTTTTTCGTCTGAAAGAAATTCAAAATTAGTTTCACAAAACGTCCACAGAAGATTAGTTATTACTAGATTAGATTTATTATTACTATACACATAATTCGATACGTTTTGTCCTATATATGTCCTCCGACCTCCGTGGCGCAGTGCACGCGCAGTCGCATTATTAAGATGGACGTCCTGGGTTCGATTCCCGGCTCGAGTCTGGTCTGCTGGGAGCCTTCGGCCAAGCGTTTTAGCGTTCGGTACGATGTCGCGTAGAAACCAATTAGCAGTATGGGTTTGCCATACCCCTAACGGGTTAGCCCGCTACTATCTTAGACCGCATCATCACTTACCATCAGGTGAGATGCCGTCAAGGGTTAACTTGTGGTGTATAAAAAAAATCATACGGGAACGCTAAATTGTTAAGTAGCCCTAGCCTGGAATCGAGTCTAGGACCGTCCACTTTAAAATGCGAAAGCGCACGCAAGCCCTGCTCTGTCATATCGGCCATGATTCAGTTTGTTTGTTGATGATTTCAAGATGTCATAAAACTTATATATAACGAATGATGGATACCTCCGATAGCAAAATCGGCAATAGGTATGACGTCACAGTTATAAATCGTTCATAGACTGAACTGTAATAGCAGATTGTTCAATATGTATATAATACAATTTGTTATGTTACTGGCGCCGGTACTCTACGGGCTATTTTTTGTTTTTGCTTTTTGTTCTGTTGTAGCGAGTTGTACGACGGAAAATTGAAATTCTCGTTCAGTACTTCAGGAAAAAAACATTTATTTTTTATCGAATATTCGTTAAAAAATATATATATATATATATAAATAAAGATTAATATCATTAATCGGTCAGTACCGGCCGGTTCGACTAGTTTTAATATCACAAATTGGCCATTGGGCATACCGCCAGATTCAATAAACCGTAGACATACTGCTATATAAAACTTTTTGCGAACGTAAAAACCGGCATGGTGATATTTAATGCATAATTACTGTTAATAATTATAAAATTTCTGTGCACAGTACAAACCTATTGGGGTTTGGAGGTTTAACATACTATATTTACGTAAAAAAAAACAGAAATATTATCATATACACTTTATAACATTATAATGTTACGTACAAAATCATGTTTGAATTGCTTAGATTTACGAGTAAATAATAATTATTAGCAAGAAGGCCTCACATACTTTATTGACGGAAAAGAAAAATCATATACGCGTCAAAAACATTACGATATTCAAGAAAGACTATAGAAGAAATAATATGTTCTAGTCTATAGCAGGGCGAAAATTACTACATAATTTTAATGAATAATTGTTATATACACATTTAATAATGTTATATTTAATGTAATATTGTTTTAACAATTATTTATTGAAATTATGTAGTAATTTTCAGAATCGTGTTTGAATTGCATAGATATACGCATAAATAACAATTATTAGCGAGAAGGCTTCACATACTTTATGTACTGAAAAAGAAAAATCATATACGCTTAAAAAATGTAGGAAGATTGTCTATGAAATAATACTGTGTGCTTGTTATATATTATTTCTTTTTTACACACTGCAGGAACTATGATAACTGATAAAGCAAAAATGATTGGACGAGACTTACGTTGCGGAAATTTCACTTAGTCATTCGTGATTAGTGTCAGCTACTTTTCATATAGAAACAAGCTTCGCTCGCGGCTTAAGGCGCTCTGTATAGAAGAACTTTAGGTATTTGAGGGGGTGAAGCAGCGGCAGTAGCGGACGGTTAGCCCCGCCCACCTCGCGCAATACTTAGTGCAGCTCGCCATAACAGTTGCAATAAACGGCTCGCGACAAGTCTTATCAACTATAGGTATAGATACGTTACCTTAATTTCGTCACTTGTTTGAACGGTCGTCTGGACTAATACAACTTGAATTCGAATTTTTCGCATCTTAAACAAAATATGCTTTTTTTTTTAAATCTTGTTTATGTTTTTATATTGTTTACAATAATTTTCGTACATAAAAATTAAATTTTCGCTGATAAACATCGGATTTCAAATTCAATCAAAATTTCAAATTTGGAAAATTGGTATTTCTTCCTACTACCTACTTATATGATTGGGAGTGAACGATCCATCTTTTTATATAAATAAAAAATGATGTTGATATGCTTGTCCTTTGCTGTGTTCCTAGAATATGTGATGAAAGTTTAGTGAGGTGTTTTGGGGAGGGTACCTGGTCAAAAAATCAGCTTTTTTTTTATGTGGGCATTTCGACTCATGCCCATTACACTTATTCTATATATTTATCCATGGCAATAGAAAGCGATGGCCACCAAGCGAAAAGAAAATTATCTAGCTATTTTATTTTTTATTTATTTTAACCAACTTAACTTAATAAGCATAATATAAGGACAAAAAGAAAAGTGGAAAAAATACATAACATAAAAGTATAAGGGTATATTAATGTCCTAATGGACATTCCTTAAAATATGTGATTGTAGAAGCTGAGGATGATACAAATAAAACTAGCATTGAATCGCTCTCTCCTACTAAAGCCCGTAGATATTCTCTATGAAAGGAATTATAAATATTACTCGACCTGCTGTTTCTACCTCTCCTATTGAAGATTGTAATACTTATATTTGTAATACTATTCGCACCAAATACGGAATTAGGAAATGCAGATGAATCTGATATTGATAAGATATTGGATCAGGACTTCCAGCTTGATCTACCTCTTAAGTGTGTCGCACCGAAGGAGATTCGAAGGGCAGTCACAACACTCAAAGACAAGAAAGCTCCAGGATTTGACCTAATAGACAAAAGAGTAATGAAAGAACCTCCAAAAAAAGGCCTTATGTATCGTACTGTCCATTCCAACAGCATAATTAGAATTGGTTATTTCCCACTGTTGTGGAAATCCCTCAAATCTCTGATCTGCTAACCTATCTAGGTAAATCTTCTAGTAAAGTTACGTCTTATAGACATACCTATAAGTTTGCTGCCACCGTTATCCAAACCACTTGAAAAGATAATGCTAAATAGCCTACTGCATGTAATCTCTGACAGAAAAATACTGCCTGAGCACCAATTCGGTTTTAGAAGAGACCTATTGACAAACTGCAACTATTGAACAAGTTCACCGAGTATGTCAAATCATAAGAAAAGCACATGAACGAAAACTGTATGTTTTCTTTGATATACAACAAGCCTGAAAAAGTTTGGCAACAAGGCTTGTTTCGGAAAATCAAAATGCTTCTACCACACACCTACTTTGCTTTACTAGTTTAAATTTTTAAGGTCACAGAAGGTGAATGTACCTCTAGATTCTACTATATTAAAGCTGGAGTACCTCATGGCTCAGTGTTAGGTCCAATCCTATACACATTATTTATAGTCGACCTACCAAAAACTTGTAGAGTATCTGTAGAAACCTTCGCTGATGATACTACATTACTTGCTTCTTACGAGAAACCTGCAAAAGCATCTGAAATGCTACAAAAAAGCCTCCAAGAAACTCAGACATTTGTCCATCCATGATAAATAGAAAGTTCTAGCTATTGCTTTGAAATCACAGCACATAACGTTCACTCTGAGACCTGATCTCATGATTGCCCTCCAGTTAGGCTTAGTACCAAACAACTACCCCACAATCAATCGTCATTCTCATTACTGAGGGTCGCGATCCTTAGCATGGATCATCTTCTTCCGTATGATGTTTCTCGAGATGGTTCTGTTTCCGGCTTTATGTGGTGTGGCGTGGAATGATGTACCGAGTGCAGTGCTGATCTGATCGGACCAACGCATGGGGCTACGTCCTCTTGGCCTTCTTCCCTCCACTTTGCCCGTTACGAGTAGTTTCCTAAATTCCCAGGGCTGTGTCCGAAGTATTTCAAGGCGCGCTTGATACATATAGTTTTCAGCTTTGCTGTAATTTTCAACCCTTTCAGGATAGATGCGTTGGTCCTGAATGCAGTATCTTTAGTATCTTCCTCCAGCACCACATCTCGAAAGCATCAGTGCGTTTGCGATCTGTAGCCCGAAGAGTCTATGTTTTAGAACCGTATAGAAATATGGAAAATAACCAGAGCATTTACTAGTCTTTGCTTGGTGCGAATTGATATGCTCTTGCTATTTCAGATCTTGGATAGCTGGTACATGGTATTCTTTGCCATACCAATTCGCCTGCGCACTTCCTGTTCACAAGATCCATTGTTTGTTATACATGAGCCTAGATAAATAAAGTTATCCACCACTTCTAACTTGAGTGCACCCGTGAGATTAAGTTTGCCACTTCGACCCACAACCATGATCTTTGATTTAGATGGATTAATGGAAAGACCAATCCTTGCTTACATTTTCCAACTTACTAAGGAGAGTCACCATTTCTGCTTCATTGGATGCCAAAAGTGTAGTGTCATCAGCGTACCGCAAGTTAGTAATTGTGGTGCCTCTAATGTTTATGCCCCCATCCTAAGATTCACAAGTGCGACGGATTATGAACTAAACATAAACATTAAAAAGTATGGGTGACAAAATGCATCCCTGACGCACACTTTTTTTGAAGTAAAATGAGCTTGTCATGGTCTTATCTAATCTGACGGAACCTTGGCTGTTATTGTATCAGGTTTGTAGTAGTGCCACAAGATGCTGAGGTACGCCCACAGTTCTAAGAGAACCTTCCACATGCAGGTCCAGTCAAAAGCTTTGCTATAGTCTACGAAGCAGATGATGACAGGATTGTCAAATTCGTAGCTTTTCTCTATAATTAGTCTGATGTTGACTATCTGTTCGCGGGTACCCCTTAACAAAGCCTGCCTGTTCTTCAGAGATTTGCCTTTTGATTTTTGATTAAAGTGGCGATTTGCTAGCGGGGGAGATTAAAGCCAAAGTCCGGTGGTTGTCACACTTTCTTGTGGAACCTTTCTTGTGGATAGAAAGATGACTTGTCGACAAAATATTGTAGCAAAGAAGGTCGAACTGAAACTTAAGTACACTGGTTTGTATTGGTTACTCTCAAGAAACGCAAAGCTCACAACTGACAACAAACTTCTCATCTACAAGGCTTTACTCAGACCAATCTGGCAATTTGGAATCCCGCTCTGGGGCTCCGCATGCGACTCTGATATCAAAGTGATACAACGGGCAGAGGATTACATACTCAAACAAAAAGCCAACGCATTATGGTTTTTAAGAAATAGCGAGATCCATGAACGCAGATGTATCACTATACTGTGAAGCAGGAAATCCAACATTCTGTATAAACTACAAATTGCGGCTAAAACATCATCCAAATCCGTTAGCAGTTCATTTAACTGTACCAGACTGCCCAAAGTGAAAAAAGACAAGAGGAATCTTGAAGCTTGACCATTCTAACAAAAATATTAATATATCCAATGGGAAATATTTATAAACGAGATAACTTATAATGAAAAAGTCGTGTATAATTAGAGTGTATACAAGTATATTTAGACAAGTGGCATATGTGTGAAATTACTATTTTATAAAGAATTATGGCCGGATATCATCTGCAACTGCTGGATAAAAAAAATGGAGAGGAGCATGCTGGGTATCAAACTATCTGACAAGGTGAGCAACATAAATATTCGGAAAAAAAACCAAGGTCAAAGATGTCATCAGCCAAATACGATTGCTTAAATTTAAATGGGCTGGTCACATCTGCAGGATGACAGATACAAAATGGACAAAAATTGCCACAGAATGGATTCCGCGTAGTAGCAAAAGAAAAAGAGGAAGGCCAAGAAGACTTATTCCTTCGCGTCAGTGGCCCGCTATGGACCAGAGAAGCTAAGGAAAGGAAGACTTGGAAAGAGCTGGGGGAGGCCTACGCCAGAGAGGCGACTTCTACCAAACACTTGTGATATTACAATATAAAATTTGACTGAAACTTGTAAGAAAAAAAAAACATTGACATAATTTATTATTTTTATTGACTTGGTAGTAGAATAAATGGCTTTTTTTATTTTATTTTATTTTATTATTGAAACAATCTCAAAAACTAACCACGGGAAACTCTAATGAACCCACAAAAATACTACTACGCATGCTGACTGATAAAAATAGACAGCAAACCTCTAAAGTAGTCGGCGTACCTCCAAAGAAGTCGGCGTATTTAAATCTAAAGTAGGCAGCATACGCCGAATTGATAGCGGCAGTATTTTTGATTATAACTCAGGTCAAGCAAATAATTATCCTCACTCTTGTAAAACAATGACGGTTGACGGTTCATCAGAATCAATCTTCAAACAACTTTATCTGTTCAAAATTAATATATTAAAAAAAAAAATATTCAAAAATACAAAATACGAAAATAATAAAAAATATAAAAATATTTACGGAAAAAAAAAGGTATTGAAATCTTCTAGGATCCGAACTCCCGCTTACCTAAAGCACCTCATGTGAGCATGATTCAACTGAGCCACAGTTCTTATAAAAATATTGGTGAAATTAAGGTACATTATTCATTACCTTAAGCAATTTGATTTTACTGTGATAATATGATTAGATTACCAGAACTATTTATAAACACACGTATTTACACCTTTAATTACAGACACTATGTTTAAATGAATTAATATAAACGAAATCAATTCCTGTAACAAATTTTTAATTAATGTAATCGGTTTGCGTACGAGTAACAAGGATGCCGATACTGGGATGCAAAGGACCTAAGTGCCAAATCGTAATAAAAATTATTAAAATTATAATATACGTTTTATGCAAAATGTAAATCGGCCAATTACTTTATTAATATATCACAAATAATTGTACTTAATTTCACCCTAATCAATTTAGGCATAACTGAGAAAAATTAGTATTTAAGTATTTTCAGAGGTGCGATTGCAATTTTTTTTTATCTAGTAAACTTTGTTAAATCGTGTTTCTAAATCGGCCATCACGTCAGAAATACGATCAAGTGTAACCATATTTTTTTTCATAATGTTATGAGCTATAGATTTTGCAGAAAACGATACTCATTCGACTCAATTTCACTATACACAGCGCCTTAAATATATGTTCCTCGCATCTTTTTCTGTACTTATATAAATATATATTATGTTATAGTTCTTATAACTAATTGTCCAATTATATTTCTATGTGTTATATTTAAAACTATTTGTTATATGGTAAAAGTCGCCTCTCTGGCGTAATCCTCGCCCAGCTCTTTCTATGTCTTACTGTCCTTTGATTGTACTAATATATGAGTATATAATTATTGATTATACGTTTTTGAAGTGAAAACTTCTTTAGCGGCGTTGAGCACTTTTTCTGTAATGGGTATAAAATCTTAAACTCGCGTCAGGACACGTGACCTGATCGAAAAAGCGTAAGACGGATGGAGAGTGACAGCTATCCCCTCTCTACGGCGCGGCGAAAATGTATGCCTGGGCCTACTGTTTCGTTTAGGCAGCGCAGGGCGCTTGCGCGAATGTTCGTGTATGTTACAGCGTGCCACGCGCATCCATGGATGGTGACAGCTGATGGCTCGACCGTCTGTGTAGTGATCACATTGTTGTGTTTTCGTAAAATTCGTGAATGTAAAGTGCTAAAAATATGGAAATTGATATAGATAAACTTTTTAATGTAAAATAATTGTAATAGTTTTAAAGTGTTAAATTTTTAATGTAATATAAATTGTCATGTTTGTGTACGATAGCGCAATAAATGAATATTGTATTCTACCACATAAATGATAGTACTTTTATACTGATAAAGCAATTGGTGCAAAATTATTCCCTAACCATTCCAAAATATCAAACATGCTCAACGTTAATAATCAAGTTTTCACTTCTGCCGGCACTCCCGGAGTGCAACCCGTCTTTTTTTTTTTAAATATTATTAATATCATTTAAGCCATTTTAAACAACACGAGGTTTACAAACATCTCAAACATTACTCCTGAATGACTGTAAATAATATAGAACGAAATTTTGAACAAATTCATTACAACTATCGAGAAGCAATTAGAATCTAACGAGCCGACCCAGATAATGATGCTCCAGCATCTGTCTACCTGTGTAACTCTCAATTCAAACGCAATAACAACTTCGTTTGTAATAATTGGATATTTTGGTTTACAGTAAAGTTTCCTTAATTGGCATAACCACAGAAACCTGCGTTTTGCATGTTCTGCTCGGTACTGATTGAATTGTAAAAACATTTAAATTGCCATGGTAAAATAATTGGTTTCTTACTGGATTAGAATAAAAGAAATTATTGATGAATGATCTTTATATCATATAGGAACATGGAAGGTATTTTTTAATTACGTTAGGCTTAAAATTATAAATCTTTAAACTCACGTTAACAGCTGCCATATTTGTTTAGAACCGGATAAAATGGTCCGTTACCAAAACCATCACCACCACTATCATCCTCATCATTGGCATGACCCGATGGCATAATGTTCTGTACATAAGTCTATAAACATGAAATTTAAAAAATGAGTTCCTTTTGGGTAATTTTTTAAATAAATATTTATTTAACCGGAAGGTATTGGTAGGGTGATGATCATGATTTCCAAATATCAATAATATTTGATTGTAATTAAAAAAACTATATGTACGTAATTTAATGTAATTAATTCTAGCGTTGATTTAAAAAAAAAAAGGTTTTATTTCTTTGTCTGTTGGCGTTTTTCATCCGGGTTCATTCCAGTGAGTATTTAGGTGACTGATTTGAAACAAAAAAAAAAAGAAAATACACTTGGCGGGAAACGGAATGATGGCGGCTGACTAATCTTTTTGGGATGATAACTCTTGTGGACTTTACTTTTGTGGGGTTGTTTTTAAGAATTCCAATATACCTACCATAAATTTTAATTATTTAAGTGACTTGTTTAATTTTAAAAGAATTATCAGTACTGGAACAAGTGTTTTCTTAACACAACGAAATTAATTAAATCCATCCAATCCATGGCCATTAACTTGATAACTATTTAACTGATATTTCCATAAACCAGAAATGCTACATAGACTTGTTTGCAAACCTAGATAACACACCATGAAGCTGTCAGAATCTCGTTTAACTACAGTTAACTACAGGGATGTTTTGATTCATTCCGTACACCAGTACTGTTAGTTAAAATCAAACAATCAGTGTTTTAGTCCAAATAAAATTTAATTACTTATGTGCCTTGTATACCAGTCCTGCGATCGTTTCCTGCCTTTCGGTACTGAGGCCTAAGCCGAGCGGTTTAATATATGTTAAAAGGGATTTTAAAAACTACCTCTCATAACACGAAATGCTATTGCATCATCATCATCATCATGATCAACCCATTCTCGACACACTACAGAGCACGGGTCTCCTCTCAATATGAGAAGGGTTTAGCCACAGTCTACCACGCTGGCCATATGCTGGTTGGCAGACTTCACACGCCTTTTAGTACATTATGGAGAACTCGCAGACATGCAGGTTTCCTCACGATTTTTCCTTCACCGATGAAGCAAGTAATATTTTAATTGATTAAAAATGCACGTAACTCCCGAAAAGTTATAGGTGCGTGCCTGGTTTCGAACCCCCGACCTCGTCCTTACCACTAGGCTATCACAGCTTACTAGCGTACTGAGGCTTAAGCTGGTTTAATGTACGTTAAAAGGAATTTTAAAATCTACCTCTCATATCACGAAATGATATTGCATATCCCGTTTTTATTTTTGGTCTAGACAGATAAACTCCTATGGCAGATAGAGTGAGTCTTTCTTTTATCGTTGCTGACGCTCACAATTTGTGTATTCAGTTCGCTGAAGGTGAATTTCCACTGTTAATATTTCAACTATTTTCATAATTGTCTCAAGTGAAGCAAATGATCAATTACTAAATGTAGTTACATATTTTTATAATATCGAATGCGAAATATTTTTAAAGCAATTGTATTTTGAATCCATTACTAACAATTTTTATATATGACAGCAATCAGAGCAGCGCCATCTAGTTTTAGAATTATGAACGACAGGCAAGAGAGTGGCATCGCCCCCTCTCTTTACGCAACACTAAGTGGCGTATGCGGGTTCTTATAAGACTCACCGGCACGGGACGGCACATTGCATTCATTGCATTCGGTCGGTTCTGATCGGTAGTCGAGACGCGGTAGTGCATAGTCATACTTGGTGGAGCGTATAGTGTGCTCTTTATAAATTACGATACTTATAACTGTAATTCTGTTCTACCAAGAGTATCTGGTCTCTTTGCCCGAAACTACCCAAATTACGGATACGCCCCTGTACATCCTATATATATTATATAAAGCATAAAGTGTATTATTTATACATTATGAATGACTTTCAACATTGTTGAGAACTCAGGCATGCAACTTCGCGATGTTTTTTCCTTCATCGTTAATGGCTAGTGATATTTAACTTAAAATTGATTGAATTAAATTAAAAACCGCACATATAACTCCGAAAAGTTAGACGTCCAGATATCGAACTTATGTTATGTAATTTTTCTTATTCTGTACTACATACTGATTACTGAAGCTCCTATTATGTAAAATTATAAATACAATAGGCGTGCTTGTCATTTCATCATCATATCAATTGATGAACTATCATGTAGATATGCAGATATTTTTTTGGATATAAACTTACAATGAATTATGAACGTCTTACCTCGGACTTGGTCCGACTACCTTTTTGTCATTCGGAAAATACACCTTAACACGGCATTGCTATAAAAAGGTTACAGGTGCACTGCGTGAGAGCAATTTGCAAACATCTTTAAATAATACAGTTATGTTAGCGGAGATAGAATAATAATGCAACACATTTCGGTACTTCATGTTTACGATTTCGCCGTAGTAAAAATAACATTTCGTCGAGTTTTTATCATCTCGTTCCAGTTGTCTGTACTTAGTCGAGTGCAAGGTAATTGAGCTCAACTAAATATTCAATAGGTATATTGAGTTGAGCTCAGTTAGCTATGGCTCAGTCTGATATTATTGAGAACGATTCCGTGGCGCAGTGCACGCGCTGTCGCATTATAAAGTTGGAGGTCGTGAGTTCGATTCCCGGCTCGAGTCTGGTCTGGTGAGAGGCTTCGGCTGAGGCTTGTTACCACCCTACCGACAATGACGTGTCAAGCGATTTAGCGTTCCGGCACGATGTCGCGTAGAAAGCAATTAGGAGTGTGGGTTTACACCACACCACACCACAGGTTAACCCGCTACCATCCTAGACTACATCATCGCTTACCACCAGGTGAGGTAGCCGTCAAGGGCTAACTTGTATTATATACAAAAAAAAAGTAAGTTAAACCCCTTCCGAATGGAGTTATTTTGTGTTAAGCATAAGAGTACATTAACACTGCTTTTTTAAATAGAACATTTATAAAAATCTTTCGATTAATATAATGGCCTTTAAATCTCTCCCGAAATACGTAATTTATAATTAATAGAGATTTATAAATGGTGTCATAAAGTATTGAGACTTTAATAATATGAAATATCATGGCTTTAAATGGTTCAAAAAAAATACGAACACTTATTGTAAATTCCAAAAAGTATTTTGCATAAGGTGTCACTTACGAGTATGTGACCCACTTAGTTTGATACACAGACCCGCTTATGGACTTTTGTCAGTTTTACATCGATGCCTTGAAACAGTTTTGAGAAGGGTTGCGTCGAATAAGTTACCAAATATTATACACACACACGATCAACCCATTGCCGGCTTACTACAGAGCACTGGTCTTCTCTCAATATGAGAAGGGTTTGCCCATAGTCCACCACGCTGGCCATGTGCGGATTAGCAGACTTGACACGCCTTTGAGAACATTTTGGAGAACTCTCAGCATGCAGGTCCTCCTCCTCACGATGTTTTCCTCCACCGTTGAAGCAAGTGATATTAAAATTGCTTAAAAACGCACATAACTCCGAAAAGTTAGAGGTTCCGGTTTGCGTGCCCGGGTTCGAACCCCCGACCTCTGATGAGGAGGCTGACGTCCTAACCACGAGCTATCACTGCTCAAAAAATAAATATTATACACTGTTTTGTTATTCTCAATATAGTAGGATAAATACGTACAGTTAATCTGTTGTGACTGGTTTGAAAGTATTCAATCAATGAATCGTAAACTTTATTCAAAAATCCTTTAAAAGGCACTTTTGATGCGTCAATTACATAGTAGTGAGTTGATGTGATAACTACATTTGTTAACTTAAAACTAAAAGTATGAGGGGTTCGAAACGCTTTGTTTTTGTTCGGGCTGACTTTAGCTGTCTACTGATTCCTGGTTGAATCCTTCCTGGTTGATACAGCGTAAACGTTTTACGTTAGAGGTAGAGCCCTAGGGCTCTGTTAATATGTTTAAGCCTCCTTATACGGAGAAGACTGCTAATGTCGGGTGGATAAAAAGGTAAAAAGAAGCCGCAAATATCAGAGGGCTGGGATGTCGGATAGATAATGTATTGTGTGGAAAGGGACAGACATTTAGACTGGCCAAAACTCTTGATGGCACTCTCACTTGATGGTAAGTGATGGTGCAGTCTAAGAGGGTAGCAGGCTAGCATGTAAACCCATACTCCTAATTGGCTTGTACGAGACATCGTGTGGGAACGCACGAACGCACGGAAGTCGCTTGGCGACACATCTTTGTCGATTACCACCCTGATAACTAGCCACGGCCGAAGCCTACCGCTAGACTAGATTCAAGTTTTAGTTTAAATTTTTTATAAAACGAAAGCCTATAAACATCAAATTACGATATTAAGGATTATATAAATACGATAAAAAAGCTTGGATGTGAATTGCTCTATTTCCATGGGTACTATAATTTATTATTGATTATATGAGATGGTGATAACAAAAGAAACCCGGCTGAGTTTGTTGTGGGTTTCTTATAACTGGGTAGTTATACCTTAAAAATGTGATATTAAAGAACGATTCATAAGATGCCTGTAATAGGTTTATATGAATACAGCTAGTTTTGATTTGATTTGATGATTACTATCACTAGCTGAAATTATATTAATACTATATATAGCCGTTTGGACTGAACTGCTCGTGAACTGAAGATATCCTTGCCTTTGTAACACTCGAGAAAGGTTTGAAAAGGGTTGCTTCTCGAGACCTTATCGAGTAAATTGGGAGACATTTTACATTTTCTCGTCCGAGTTTTACATTTCATCCATTATTTATTTCAGGATTTTCCTTTTGTTACACTTTTCACATCTGTAGATGACTTAGTTTTCATAATTTGGTGCTGGAAAACCATTTATGAATTTCATAATATTGTGATGATGAAAAACCGCAATTGCTTTTCATATACCTCTTATCTCTCTTTTCTATCACTCTATTAGCTTCCTTCATACCCTCACCAAGATTCTATTTAGCATATTTAGCATGATATGTAAGTATTTACAAAAGAGTATAAAACGTGTGTATTAAGTTGGTTGTCTGGCGAAAGGCGGGAGACTTCGTATTCGGCGGGCGCGGTTTTTTCACACCTTTCTTAATTAATTCAATCAATAAATAAATTAAATTAATGTTTGTTGGTTATTTTCAAAAGGATTGGTATTGGTTGTGTTTTGGACATTATAGTTTTGGTGTCGTTTGTGTAGTGGCTAGTTTTTTGAATGGGTAACAGGTTTTAATTTGGGAATGGTTTGAGGGAGCCGCGTCCGCCGAGTGCGAAGTTTCCCTATTTTCCCCTAACTTCAATTCTCCATTGCTATAAACTTTACATTGGCTAATCTGTGTAAAGCCATAAAAAGAGAAAAAAAAGTTGGTTGAAAAAAAAAGGGATTCACGAAAAATAACAATAATAATGGACGCCACGACGACGTTGCTAGAAGTTGAGTGATGTTTTAAGGAAGAAAGGGTTTAATTTAACTGGCGTATTTATTTGAGTTTGCAACTTGTATGTTATCTCGGAATAAAAAAGCTTTTCATGGTTAATCGTTTTAAAAAACAAAGAAGTATATTGCACTAGTACGTAGGTGAAACTAGAATAGTTGTGAAGATTAATGACAAATGGAACGACTTTTGCTAATGCAATATTTATATTTAGGTGTCAACAGTTCATGTAATTTTTTAAAAAACCCCGATTTTGGTTAATGCTATAAGTTTTCCTGGCATGACAGAACGTTAGCATGAAATTTAATACCATGCTATAAACCCGTCAGTTAATAACATAATATTTACTACCATTAACTTATTTCGACACAAACTTTATCATTTAGTTACATAATACGAAAACAATGTTTACGATTCGAACTCACTTAACCTTGACCACACGAGTGTTCATATGTGAGAGTGAGATAGATAGACAACAAACTCTGTCACCCGTCCCGCACATCAGTACATCTCGTGACGTCACGTTTGCTAGTAATAATAATCTCGGTTTTACTGTATACGGGTGCTTGGCGATTATCGACTTATTTACTTACACTATAAAGTTCACCTTCTTTAAGTAACGAGAATTTACTCATAATGCATATTCTTCGATATTTGTATTAGTATTAATTTACTAATCATTTTATTTACAGTTGTAATTCTTTGTGAATGTTAATTCATAATTGTATATAGAGTAAATTACTAGCTTACCTCTGCTCGTAGGTTATCAAAATACACCACGCGTTTGTCAACCGGCCGGTGAAACTGGCTGTCTACGTCACAAAACTGGTTCGGCAATGTAGCCACGCAAAACGACGACCTCCGTGGCGCAGCGCGGGCGTTGTGGCATTTTAAAGTTGGAGGTCCTGGGTTCGATTCCCGGCTCGAGGCTTCGACTGTGGCTAGTTACCACCTTATCGACAAAGACGTGTCGCCAAGCGAATTAGCGTTCCGGCACGTGTGGAAACCAATTAGACGCGTGGGTTTACCATACTCCTAACAGTTTAGCCCGCTACCATCCTAGACCGCATCACCATTTACCACCAGGTGAGATAACCGTCAAGGGCTTACTTGTAGTGAATAAAACAAAAACTAATTTCACTATACACTATTATCAATTTAACCATGTCATCAGCAGTTGCGATCAGCAGTTTTGTGATTTACATTATAAAGTATGAAATTCTATCTGATCTATTCTACTTTATATTATGAATATGAATATTAAGAGATCAATGACTAAAGTAAGTACCTACCTACCTGCTTTTCGTGGAAAGGTCTTTGATGAGAGATCTTGACATTATTGAGTGAGTCTTGAATATGTGCATTTCAGAGATGATAAATAATAAAATTATATTCCACATTCTACAGGCTTCTATAGGTTCATTTTATATTAAATGGTTGAAAGCTAAAGCATGCAAATACAGGTCTACGAATATGATTTTGTGACATTCGGTGTCGAGATCCTTGGTCCGTGGGGTCCGAGCGCTATAGGGCTTTTAAGGAAATGGCAAAAAGGTTAGTCGACATCACAGGAGACCGAGGAGCTGCCACCTACCTCGGACAATGAATTAGTCTCGCTTTTCAAAGAGGAAACGCTGCCAGTATCTTCGTAACCTTGCCTAAAGGGAATCCATTTAATATTTTACTTATGATATATTTTTTTTTTTTATATTTTTTGTTTTGGGTTCAATCTAAGTTAATAAATAAAATAAATAAATTGTTGTTGAATAAATTCTCACGTCGCGCGTCGGTTCAGAATAAATGTGGCAAGTGCAAATCACTGCAATAAATATCAGCAGTCAATCCACAATCCAAACGCAAGGTGGTAAAACACAAATTGGGTACTCATTTGCTATTAACTTCACTGCGAATAAATGTACACATAATTTTCACATAAATTACAAGTTAAAATATATCTACATAATATTAAAAAAATAATATAAATTTTATTTTTTAATTCGTTTCTTAAGTCACGATATTCTTATTTATTTTAAAGAACAGGAAATCGTTTTAAGTCATTTTAAATTTTTTTGTTTTCAAAGCTGTTGGTAAAATAATAATATAATATGCCTGCTCATAAATGCCAACCTAAAGATAATTGAATTTCTTTTTATAAATCAACGTATGCAATCCCTTTTAATTATTTTACCAAAATTATTTATACTTAATGTACTTATATTGATTTGAAAATTAGATAAATGCTCGGAGAAGAAGCAGACTAAGCACCAACTCCAAAAAATAATTTTAATTAATTTTATTATTCATCATCATCATCATGATCAACCCATTACCGGCTCACTACAGAGCACGGGTCTTCTCTCAATATGAGAAGGGTTTGGCCATAGTCCACCACGCTGGCCATGTGCGGATTGGCAGACTTCACACGACTTTGAGAACATTATGGAGAACTCTCAGGCGTGCAGGTTTCCTCGCGATGTTTTCCTTCACCATTGAAGCATGTGATATTTACATTTTTAAATTTTTTAAATTATCATTCCTCATAATGCATATTCGCTAATCTAATTTGAAACTTATTTATTGGTACATTTATTTTCCAAGCTTAAGAGAGCTTATTTAAGTTAATCATTTTTATCTATTATACCTATGTTGTAGGGTTACGTAGTAGTTTTGCCATATCTATCTGTCCATCTGCGGCTTAGCTCTGAATTTTATTACTTGAAAGTTGTTGCTGATGTAGGTTAGCCCGATACCATCCTAGACTGCATCATCACGTTGAGATTGCCGTCAAGAGCTAACTTGTAGTGGATAAAAAAGTAGGATGAGAATGAACGAATGACTGTCAATTAGCATTCAATCGTTCACTTGAATCAATCAGTCATTTCGAACAGATAATCTGTCAGAAATTTGCTGCTAAAATGTTTTAATTATATTAATCATTGTAACCGAATATGAAATTAACATTAATTCCACAAATGAATGGTATTCCAAGGAGATGGATTATTAGTCAGGGTTATGTGAACCTGTGTCAGAATGTTGCAGTTGAACTTCGGTTCCATCAATCATCCCGTACCAGGTGGCGCCTTGACTAATTGCAGAGTCGGCTGCTACCAGGGATGACGGTGACAAATAACACATTACACGGCTGTAGAGAGATAAAAGTTTAAAACTTATGTTAGAGATTAGTCAACTCAATTTAATATTAATATTACGCATATAAACTCTCAATCAAGACACACCAGTGCTCACTTCCTCCCCCGACCTAAGCGCTCCTCTCTGAAAGAGGAGACCTAAACATATCCTTCATGACCCTGACGATCAATATAACTACTGACAACATACTCGTACCACCTATCACACAATCATACGCTACACACCGTCTTCGCCGGCGAAGACGAGGTCCCCGCTATCTTACGTCATCCGGACGTGGGCTCCATCCACGGCCTCGGAGACGTACGGACCCGGGACCACTCACCGTTCGACCCCCCGTTATTCCAAACGTCGCTTAAGCCAATGTTTGTCCTCACAGGAGCCTGGTTGATAATTGAAGTCCAGTTAAAATTATACAATTACAAAAAATTATACAATACAAGTTATAAAAATGTAAAAAAAAATGGAAACAGTTTTGTGATAAATATATATTTTATTAGGAGCAACGAACTCGAACTTTTTGTTGGAAACTCGTTGGGATAACTCACAAAAATAAATCACATGCTTAATCCAAACAGGTTGGCATTAAAGGCAATAATGTAAATAAACAATTACATGGGTTTTATAGAGGCTATTGAGTAATAATATCATTAGTAGCAAAAATGGCGATTGATTTACCTGTTTACTTAGTAGGTAATCATATAAATACATTGGTATTTCTAAGAGTAGAATGAAATGTGGAGAACTTAGGTAATGCATTCCTTCAAGGGTTTGAGAGTTGCCAACGAATATTTGTTTCACAACTAAACGAGATAGTAGTTCTTAAATAGATAACGTTAATCTGTATTAACGTTATTATACTGCAGTGAGTTTGAAATAAGGTTTATAATTTTATAAAATACTAGCTGACCAGGCAAACGTTATTTTGCCATAAATTATTTCTAATTTTAGTCGAATTAGAGTGAAAAACATTCACAATAAAGACGATAATTGTTCAGTTATCGAACGAGATGACAAATGATTGAATTACTATAATGAATATTAAATAACAGGGTTTGGCGATAGAAGGATGAACATTTAGGGTTGTATGTATTTTTCAATGCCGAATAAGATTAATAATAATACAAAAATAGAATTTAAAAAAAATTATCCAAAAAACAATTTTTTTTTTTTTTTGTGGATACCCCCTGGGATTTGAAAAATAGATAGTAGCCGATTCTCAGACTTACTGAATATGCATACAAAATTTCATAAGAATCGGTCGAGCCGTTTCTTACAAACACCGTGCCACGAGAATTTTATATATAAGATGTTTCGGCCGTTTAAGAAAATCAACCCTACAGGGGTGCGATCTTTTATCTTGAAATTTAAGCTCAATGCAGCTATAACTATAGTGCACTTATATAATGGAATACAACTAGTGAACCCATGAACCAATTAATCAAACATGGTACACCGTAAGCGAAACCGCGCGCCGGTTGCCGCAGAGGTTTGATCGCGTACACAACTGTATAGAGTATCCGACCAGCGGTATACAACCTGAACAGAAGGGTAGCTACACCGGATGAGGGCTCCGTAGTCAAATACAAGGCACCTAGCAGCCAGAACACCGGGATGTTCTCCATGTCGTTCAAATGGGCGCGTCGTACCCTTTCTACATCTTGATCGTCGTGTTTCACAACGCCCCTGCTCGTTATTGTGTCTTCGTCGTTCGCGAACACGTTCTTCTTGCGCCGCACTCTTCCAGTCAGTATTCCCATAGCCAGCATCTTCAAGGCTAGAATTGCCGAGTACAAAATGTATGAACGCACTGCCGGTTCATCGAACGATATTGACACCATTTTATTGTATATACTGTATACTAAATCAACACAATAAGTACTGAATTAATTACCAGCTATGTATTTTCGACACAGCTTATCTACCTTATCCGTAATGTCCAGCGCATTGTACTCATTATTAAATGTGACGTGAGAATTTCTGTGCAACGACCTAAATTGTTTTTGGGGTATCTACCTTGCGACATTATACTCAACCTATTAATACCCACAGTTTGGCTACCTAATTCCTATAAGGAAATTAAAGGTAATACTGGTTCTCGGGCTATTATCGATTACAAAGTAACTGCAATCTCATCTGGAGGTATGGTAACTTTTTAGGACAATACAGTTTTATCAAGATCATGCTGGTAATCGGCTTCTACGCGGTATCGTACCATAACCCTTAATCACTTGGCTTTGACGATGGTAACTTATAATACCGAAGGCTCCTAATCAGACCAGACCACACAAATTTTAGAAATTTCCAAATTCCAAACACTGTGCCAGAAAGGTCATCATTTAACAATTATGTTTATAAAAATAAGAATAACCAAATACTTACGTACTGGCACTATTATCTAGTCAATATTATGAAATAGCGACGAATATTTATGTATTAAAAAAAATTACCTAGTCAACCTATTAAGTAAAAGAAGTAAATAGCAGGCCTATTTACGCGTGATATTGATAAAAATAAGGAAAACGGAAACATTAGTCATTGTATGCCACATCGTTTGGTAACATAGTCGAGGCATTTTGTTATATTAGCTAGGTAGGTTGGTATTTCATGTATGGATAAACTCCTTAAATAGATGACAATGAATAATCGATTTGATGATTACGATGAGTTTAATATTTTTTATCATCGAATCGAATGTTCTGATTTAGGCAATCGATATAACTCAATCATGAGACCTCCCTTGACCAAAAATGTGTCAAATTGTGCAAAGTTTTATATTATATTATTATAGATAGGTACTACGCGGTATGGAAAGAAAGGAAAGAAAGATAGAAAAAGTTTTTTATTTAGTCATAATTTCCCATACTTACTACATATATTATACGTACAAACACAAATGATGACCAAATAAAGGCAACCCACTCGCTGGTTTTGTGTGGGAGAAAGGTTTTTAGGGTTCCGAAACCGAATGGAGCCAACGGGTCCTTTTTTTTACATCCTCCTAATCAGTTTCTACTCGGCATCGTAATGCAACGCTAAACCGCTTAACAAGCGGGATTCCAGCTCGTACGAAACCGGTGTTTTATAAATGCTTTGATGGTCAAGTTAGCAACATTCGAATTACATTCTGATGGATCACGATGTTTTTATATTCAACATTCTGTAACATTTCTATCGTTCCTATTTCGGTTCATGAGACACAATCCCGCTGTGAAACAGACGGATTGACGGATGTACAGGCAACGAACTGCGGAATTAGTAATAGGATCTCGTTGGAACTTTTCGAATATGAAACACTAAAAATAGTCGGCTTAAAAATTGGGTGTCTGTATTTGGATTTGCTGACAGTTTTGACGTTTTGTGACATCGGGTAATAGACTACACGTCCGATGTTTTTCTCTAAAGCTTACCAGTCATGTTTCAATCGTAAATGCCTACAAACTATCGTGGGGTTTTAATTTTTCAAACAGTGTCTGTGTCATTTTTGAAGTGGCATTTTCTTTAAGCTACGAATATATCCTTCGTTTATTCATCCAATGATTTTATTTGTATCATAGCATTTTGTTTAATTGACGGAAAACATAATCATCCTGTAACTTTATAAAGGGTACATAGTAATACGACATATGTCTTTATATTATAAGCAAAAACAAAATTAAATTGATAACAATTTTGAGAATCAAAACTTTTTTTTATATATACCACAAGTAAAGCCCTTAACAGCATCTCACCTGATGATGCGGTATAAGATGGTAGCGGGCTTACCTGTTAAGGGTATGGTAAACCTATACTTCTAATTGCTTTCTACACGACATCGTGCCGGAACGCTAAATCGCTTGGCGGCACAAAAATAACTTGAAAGACATTTTGTCACCACTAATTAATAATTTTTTTTAATATAAAATTACAGGTTAATTCTTATGAAAACTATAGTGCGCTAATGTAATGAAACACAATTTTTACACCCATAAACATATTGATCAGGTAAGGAATTCCGTATGCGATTCCGCGTGCCGTTTGAGGCAGAGGTTTCACAGCGTAAACGAGGGTGTGGGTTATCCTGCCAACCGCATACACCCTGAACAGAAGTGTAGCCAACGCTGCGGAAGGCTCGGTCGTAAGATACAAAGCGCCCAGCAACCAGAACGCCGGAATGTTCTCCAAATCGTTTAGATGGGCGCGACGAACTCTCTCGACATATTTTTGACGACCTCCGTGGCGCAGCGCGCGCGCTGTTGCATTATAAAGTTGGAGGTCCTGGGTTCGATTCCCGGCTCGAGTCTGGTCTGGTGGGAGGCTGCGGCCGTGGCTAGTTACCACCCTACCGACAAAGGCGTGTCGCCAAGCGATTTAGCGTTCCGGCACGATGTCGTGTAGAAACCAATTAGGAGTATGGCTTTACCATACCCCTAACAGGTTAGCCCGCTACCATCTTAGACTGCATCATCACTTACCATCAGGTGAGATTGGCCGTCAAGGGCTAACTTGTAGTGGATAAAAAAAAAAAAACGTCTGTATCATCGTATCTCACAATACCCCTAGTCACTTCGGCGTCCTCTACATTCGGGAACACTTTCTTTTTATGTCTCACAATACCAGTTAACATTGACATACAAAGCACTTTTAGAGCCAAAATACTTGAGTAAACGATGTAAGATCGCACTGCGGGCTCCGTTAGAGACACCATGTTTATTTTAGTTATTGATTTATTATGGCGAACGTACGCTCGGCGTCCCAAGATGGCACCGAGTGGTCTGTGACTCATCCTGGTTTGTTGAATAACTACCTAGTAGCTATAGCTAATATTCGGTTCTTAACATGCGAGTCGTGTTTGTTTCCTTGTATTTAATCTGAGTGGGTTTCCTATTATTGGTAGGTCTCGGAGTTAAAGTTTTTCTATTTTGTAGTCACCTACCATGCTGCGCTAATATTTTTAAAATTTAGCACTTGGATAGATTTAGTCGTATTCCTTGCAGGATGTGATCATCATCATCATCATCATGATCAACCCATTGCCGGCTCACTGCAGAGCATGGGTCTCCTCTCAATATGAGAAGGGTTTGGCCATAGTCCACCACGCTGGCCATGTGCGAATTGGCAGACTTCTCACGCCTTTGAGAACATTATGGAGAACTCTCAAGCGTGCAGGTTTCCTCACGATGTTTTCCTTCAACGTTGAAGCAAGTGATATTTTAATTGTTTAAAAACGCACCTAACTCCGAAGGTGATGATAGGTCCTCAGGATGTGATAGGTGACCTTAAATGAAACAAATGTATATATCTGCGGCTAGATAAAAAAATATTCCACAGATAATTTAGCGACATCTAAAACTTAGCTGTTATTAATGCTAAAGTTAAGGTAGAGGATTTAAACATTTACAACTAAAGTTGGAGGATCTGGGTTCGATTCCCGGCTCGAGTCTGGTCTGGTGGGAGGCTTCGGCCGTGGCTAATTAGCACCCTACTGACAAAGACGTGTCGCCAAGCGATAAGCGTTCCGGCACTATGTCGCGTAGAAACCTATAAAGGGTGCGGGTTTACCATACCCCTAACAGGTTATCCCGCTATCATCTTAGACCGCATCATTACTTACCATTAGGTGAGATGTCGTCAAAGGCTACTTTGTGGTGTATAAAAAAAAAACTTTAATCGATTGTATTTTATTAATAACACCTATAAAAACAAAGACTTATCTATTACAGTTGCCTACCTACTTATAAACGATAAAATAGGTACTTAATTGTAAAACAACAACCTCTGACATTATTATACTACGAAGGTATATAATTTTATTAGCGGTAGGAAAACGTATAATTTATATAAGAATTCTAGTAGCCTTCACTAAACCATTTGAAGTAAACACCAAGGAATCAGCGTAATTTCAACTATAGCCCACCGAAACATGTACTCAGATTCTACCGATATTTATAGTGCGGTTATATAATGAGAGACAATCCTTATTCCCATGAACCAGTTGATTAGATATGGAATTCCATAAGCGATAGCTCGCGCCGGCTGCGGCAACGGTTTGATGGCGTAAACGATTGTGTGTATTATCCGACCAGCTGCAAACACCCTGAATAGAAGAGTGGCCAGCTCAGCCGAAGGGCCCGTCGTCAGATACAATGCGCCCAGCAACCAGAACGCCGGAATGTTCTCCAAATCGTTTAGATGGGCGCGACGAACTCTCTCGACGTCTGGGTCGTCGAATTTCACAACTCCCTTAGTCGATTTCGTGTCCTCCACGTTCGCGAACACTTTCTTCCTGTACCGCACCCTTCCGGTCAACACCGCCATGCCCAGCACTTTGAGGGCGAGGATACCGGAATAAACGATGTACGACCGCACCGCGGGTTCAACCAATGATACCGGCACCATGTTTATTTGATAACAAAACTTGATATAATGCTAGCGTAGGAACGAAGCGCGTGCGTTCGACGCGGCCAACTTACACTGTATGATTCGAGAAGCGAGAACCGCGTAGAGTTAAATTGAATAGTTTCACACCGCCGATGCGTCTTTATGTTGAACATAATATTTTGCTGTTAAAAGTGCAAGTCATGCTTGTAGCAAAATTTTAATCGTTCCTAACGTTAGTGTGCGTGTTTCATCATATTTTTAAATAGATAAGGTAGATATTATTTCTTCACCGTGATGCTAATCTGTAGAATAATCCATGTTTTTCAACTCTTTATTTTAGTATGATTATTTACCCTATTATTAGAATATGTTTTATTTCTTAGTCATCTACTCGTGCAACTTCGGATAGCAATAAATAAATGTCATTTTTAATTAACTTATCTACCTATTTAGGCCCTGTTGACTGTATATAATTCATAAGAAAAAATAATAGCATTAAAACGAACTAAATAACAGAAGTAAAAACTCGCACAGAAGCTCAAATTAAAGACCTTTTTTTATTATTTATCATTATTTATTTTATAAAAATTCGTATAAAAACAAAGTAAGTAGTAGTAGTAAGTAAAATACCATGAAAAAAAATACTTACAATATTAAATAATATTACGTTCGTATTAGGTATACCAAACACCACAAAACTAAACTGCACTAAGTTCACTCGAGTCTATACAGCCGATAAATAATGTATCACAACTTGGACACCCATATACCATTTAATGAGATACGGTACCATGTAAGCGATTGCTCGCGCCGGTTGGGGTAATGGTATCACAGCGTACACCAGCGTGTGAATGACCCGACACACTGCATACACCCGAAACAAGATGGTGGCAACCGACGCGCCGGGGCCAGTGGTCAAGTACAATGCTCCCAGAATCCAAAAGGCAGGAATATTCTCCAAGTCGTTGAGATGAGCACGACGTGTACGCTCCACTAATGGGTCGTCGAATTTCACCTTTCCTTTGAAAGCTTTTGCATCCTCGGGATTCGAAAACGATCCTCTTCCGATGCGCAAGAGAGACGTCAGCGTCCCCATCGCCAACAGCTTCAACGCCAATATCGCTGAATACAATATATATGATTGAACAGTTGGGTTTGATAACTCTATTGCAGCCATTTTTCAACGAGAGAACTTCGCTTGTTTGAAGAGACAGAAGACAGCTCACTTTAGCGGTTAATGATAAAATGTGCCGCTTGAAGTTTCGTGGCGTTGATACGAGTTTAGCTGGCAAGTATAACGGTAAATTTGTTTACAGTTACAATCTATTGTACGTGATTCATTGAAGGTTTATCAAATAGTGTGTTGTTACATGACCATACGTATTCCTCAATGTATATATATTTGATAAAAAATCCTTTACGTATTGTTTTAATAATACACCACGGGTTCAAATTCAAATTACAATAATATGTTACCTAGACATAAAAATGCTAAATTAAATTTAACTTCTTACTTAATAATGGAGATGGCGTATTCGTGTCAGATCAATCTCAACTAAGAACTGGTATTGGACAGTTATGTGTGAGTCGTCCAATGAGAATTCCGTACCATGGAATTAAACTTTACTAGTTTCATTTTTTTTTTCAAAATTCTATTCTAAAATAACGATCCGCATCACTTTGTTCGACAAGGATATAATTATTATTGCTGATGCACAAAAACATGCTGAGGAATGGTTTTCCTTTATTTTTTTCATGGTACTCTCTGCTTATTTACAACTAGCTAATGCTCGGAAAATTTAAAAAAGAACAAAAATTTCTTGAATTTTCCAGGTTAAAAAATATCTATGTCCGTATCCAGGATGTCTTGTGTGACCTTGCCAAATTTTATTAATTCGGTAGTTAAGTTGTGAGTAGATGGACAGCGTTACTTTAGGATTTACCTGTCTGTCTGATTCCTGTACGTTAAAATATATTTGGAAGAAGGAAGCTATTAGATCTATATAAAACCCAAGACAGATGTTTACTTATTCTTGTCTGTCTTATAACTAATTACCGGATTTAAATGCAATTTAGTAAACTTATAGCTGATACTCTAGGTTAGGTTTTAGGTTATTTTGTCGATTTTACATCATAACATCATCATGACTATACAGATTATGTCATATTTTTTATTATTTGGAAGATTTTTGTCATTAATACATATATACACATGACATGGATCCTTTATAGAATATATTTTTAGCACTAACCAATTGATCATTATTTAAATTTTTATTGTATCATTTTATTTTATTGATTGGTCTTAAAACTTTTACTTTAGTTTTAGATTGTCATTGTTTTTGGATATAATGTTTTAGACCAGGCTTTAATGTTAAGATTTTTATATGAATGTACCACTTTATTGAAATAAAAGAATTTAAATTTGACACTTAGTGCTAGGCACTTTATGAATATTGTAAGAACTTTCTGCATAAAAGATAATAACTAACTATGCGTTGTTAGATAAGACAATTACTTTGTTACTATCAACTTATTTACATGGAACCCTAAAAATTCCACTAAACTTTTTTTTTACATATGTACTCATTGGATTAGACAGAAATAGCTGGGAGGAACTAAATTTATACGTCTAAAAGTAGTGTTACTTTTACAGTTCCGTTACATAAATGGTTTAAACTGGACAGCAGTTTTGAATACATAGATATATGGATAAATTCTTTATTGCATATAATAATATAAGGATTCCAAATCACAAAAAAAGATATAATTTTGTGAATGAAACCATTTTAAAGGAAAGCGGGATAGTGCAAAAAATAAAGTAATAATTTAAATAAAAAACATATGTTTGTACAACTTATTGCACCTAGACAAAAGTTAATCGTAGTTTATGATATTATTGTGCTTTATTAGTCGGTAGAACTTGAAAGGAGTTAACTTTCAAATAGCTGCTACTTTCTACGTTTCCTACTTATTAAGGTTTTGTAGGTTACCACTTCTAGACTTTGGTGGCAACCGGTTTTTTCGCTTTATTAGTATTTCCGTTAGACGAAAATCAACGTATCAGCTAGAATGTGGCGCAGGTTTTTTTTTTCATAAACCAACGATGCACGTGTCAGCATAACTACATTGGAAGGGTAGCAGTTAATTTTGAACCGAAGTTATAACATTTCTATTCTACCACAGTAAACTTCTAACCATTTTTGTACTTTAAATCATCGCTTGTAAGATTTGTGGATACAGATAATACTAAAATATAACAAGCGATTATTTTCGTATTTTTAAACATAAATTATGTAAACTGTATTATAATCATTTTCTTTTTTACTTTAGTTAGAGAGTCAATGTTCGCGTCAATAATTTACATAGTAGTGATTTGATGTCGATAACAACATTCGTAAACTTAAAACTAAAGCTATGTGGGTTCCAAACGCGCCCCGCTCTAAGAAGAAACCCACAAACAAATTTAGTTTAATTTCCTTTTTGTTATCAACATCTCACATGCCACTTAAAATTATAGTAGGACTTTTCTACAAGCTTATGTTTTATAAAATATATTTGTTACTTTTCTGGTTCAACAGACAAACTACCTACAGAACTACTATGACCACGACTTAATTATAGGTTTTTATAAATCCTCAAGTTAAATCCTTTGAGCAACGTTTGTAATTGAAGATTATCCCATATCTCATATCTGCTCCCGTTCTCGTTTCCGCTTTCTGTTTCAATAAATCTAATCTCTAAGAAGTTTGCTGTGCAAACTATACAGCTGTATTGGTAGCTCCCCGCCGTTGAATTCAGTTTATAACAAATCTCGCGGGGACCATGCATTTCGCATTTATCTGGGATAAAAAGTAGCCTATATGAATGCGTCCGATTAAAATTTCAGCCAAAATGGTACCGTAGTTTCGGCATACATACCTACACACTTACATACAAAATTTCGCTTATTTCAGTGATAAATTGTATTCAATATATGTAAGCAATTACCGGCAAATGTATATCTACTAAAGCTTTTCACTTTGATAGATTTTGTAAGTGACAGCGTATCTAGGGCAGAGAAATCACCCGTTTAACTACAATAAATTGGACCTTCATTATTTGCTTAAGAAAATGCATTATTTTATATACACTACGTACTAAGTTAGCCCTTGACGGCTATCTCACCTGGTAATGATGTAGTCTATGATGGCAACGGGTAACCTGTTAGGGGCATGTCCTAATCAGTTCCTACGCGAAATCGTGCTGGAACGCTTCGTGAAATCGTGAAATCACTTAGTGACACGCCTTTGTCGGTATGGTGGTAACTAGCCACGGCTGAAGCCTTCCGCCAGACCAGACTCGAGCCGAGAATCGAACCCATGACCTCCAACTTCATAATTAGACAACGGACGCACTGCGCAAAAGAAATCGTGAATTTTTTTAACGAAATTAAGATTAAAGATAATAATGTACTTATCTCACATAGATATGTGTTAAACGAAGCAAGTGATGTTTTAACTGTAAATTGAATTTTTAAACAATGCATTTAAACAAAATATTGCTTCACGGAAGTTGTAAGGAGATTTAATATCTCCAACTTATGAGGTTTAACGAGAGACCTTCAACATAAGCTATAAATAGGGTGATCATGTTACATGATAATATATACAATTAGCGGACCACCTAGTCTGGGGAAATATAACCGGCGGCAAGTTACACGATAATCTCTTAGTACCACATGTTTGTCTGAACTGCATGGATGTCATAGTCTTACTGTAGTTTATCTCTAATAAAAGAATGTAGGTATGAGAAAACGCTCAAGTGCTGTTAAATCTACACCGTTATTTGCAGAATTTTAGATGAAATTGTATTACAAAGACGATTTTTTTTTGAGTTTACATGTAAGTGTTTAGGTATGCATATGTTTAAATGCGTGCATGTGTGTATTGTAACGTAAAAAAATGCACGCATTAAAACATAATATGCATAATTCGAAGCGGTGATAGCCTAGTGAAACGGTGATAGCCTAGTGGTTAGGGCGTCAGCCTCCTAATCAGAGGTCGGCGGTTCAAATCCGGGCATGCACCTCTAACTTTTCGATCACTTGCTTCAACGGTGAAGGAAAACATCTTGAGGAAACCTGCACGCCTGCGTGCTCTGTAGTGAGCCGGTAATGGGTTGATCATGATGATGCATAATTCTTCACGCTTTAACTACTGAAAAATTTGTCCCAACTTTGGAATGGAGGCAGCCTATTATACCCTGGATTACCACCAAAGCTACTTTATATCCTGGAAAAAAATCACTCCGTTGACCTATAAATATAGCTTTCATTTGCCAAATATTCTCGAAAGAATCAAAAATCGAGCAAAATCTGGAACGAAGATAGGAATGAGACATGGGATAATTTAAATAAAATTAAAAACGTTGCTTATTATTCCATAGGAAATTTTAAAAGCACTTATTCTACGCATATGTAATCGTCGGCATCAAGTTTACTATAAAACTAACATGACACAAAGTGATGTGATATAAAACGAATTAAATAAATACATAAAAAACCTAACATTACCTACCCCGCCCATTTGCTTTTTAACTCTTCGTTATCGTATTGAGGGGGTAAAAGAGATGCGGAACATCCTTAATGTGCCATAATATAATGATTTGCTTCACAAAACCGCTCGTAAAATCAGCCAAAAAGTTTACCGGCTCGAAGATCGAAATTAAACTATTGTGAAAAAAACATCATTGAGATTAAGTAGGAATTCCGAGTGTTTTTAATTGTTATGACAACAAAAAACTCACAGACACACTTGAATAAACTTTAACACCAATCGCATATTGGATCGAGTTCCTTTGTAATAAGTTTCGAACGCTGGTATCCTGTTTCCTTTTAAACTTGGATGGAACTTTTAACTCATTGAATTTCTCGTATTATGAAGTACATAATATGTTTATTTGATACGAAACTAATGGAAGAGATGGAACGATGAAATTATTTTATAATATTACAAATTATTGTTGAATGTTTCTTTATAAAAATATGAACAAACATATTATAGGTACTTTTATGTTTATAAATACATACATGTATCCAGGATTGTGAATGGCCCAGTGCTTTAAAAAATATTATAATTAAATCCACAGACCCACACATAAACAATTTATGACTAAAAATGCATTTTAAGTTTCGAAAGCTAGTTACCTACTTACATGCTTTCAAAACTTGCCAAGAATCGTATAACTTTACATTAGATTATTTAAATTATTTACACTGGTGCTAGATGCAATTGCCTATTCAATTAACATTCATTATCATTATTTTACAGTTTTTTTTTAATCTAAACCAAAAAACCCCGGATTGAGATTGAGAGTTCTTAATAAAAATAATAAACAAACGCAAAAATACGCACATAATAAACAACTTTATGCTAACGCATATAACACTTAACGTCGTAAGTTTCGAAAGTTACGCACTACTTGCACTCAAAACTTCACGGTAAGTTTTGAGTGCAAGTAAAGGAACGTTGGACTCATTGGATTATTTTGAGTAATAATATTTGTGGAGCACTGGCGTCGGCAGCAATTGCCAATTCAATTTACATGTTAATAAATACGAAGTGTTTCAAACTTTTGCTTTAATTTTTTTTGTAACCTATCCATGTCAATGGGCAAAAGTAGGTCACACAATTTAAAAAGTTATAGGCTTACATATATTGATGCCAGTGAAATATTATTTATTTATAAATCACTTCTATTTAGGTAATTAGCCCAAGACAGCAATCTCTCCTAGTGGTAAGTTATGACACAATCTAAGATGGTAGCGGATGACCTGTATGTAAAACATCGTACAAAATAAAAACGTATAAAGCCACGTGCTAGTAAAGTAATAATATCTGACAGGATCGATTTTGGGGTTTCCAGAAACGCTGAAATTTTTACCATTATATTAGTGTTATTTTAAGGGCTTAATTTTATACTTAACTTCCAAAATTTCAATTCCTATGTAGTCAGTCAGTCACAGTACTGTTGTTGTAAGTTGAAAGATTGAGTTTCGTTAATTATTTTATGTATTAGAGCATGTCCAGATGCGATCAAATTTGTTGAATACATGTATACGTTATGTGTGAAAAATATATTTTATATAATATAAATTCTTCTAGCTGATAACCGTTACTGCGTAGAATTTTTGGTTTCCTGTGAGATCTCTATTCCATCTATAATATTAAAAATATTTGATCCATAACTTGAAGTTCTAATATTGTTCGTTCCTCTAATTTCATAAACATGGGACTTTCATAAAACCTTACAACCCCCATTTCATCCTATTTAAGGGTATAATTAGATTAAATACGCTCTTAACCTAACCATTACTAGCCTAAACTCTAAATGACTCTTCTTTCAAAGTTATGGTCTTGAAAAATTCCAAAATTATTGAAAACACGTAGGTATTCTTAATTTCTTACCTAAAGTGTAGTAGAAAATATCAAAATACGAATTTTGAAATCCCTATAACTAGAGCAATTGATTTTAATACTCATACGCATTTTAAATATAAATATGAATCCCATTACAGTGTTAAAAAAAATATATAATATGTATGTAGATTTAGATGTTAATTCCAGTACAAAGATATTCCAAAATGACAATAATATTTTTCAATTTTTAATAAGCCTGTTTAGTTTCTATAAGCAACGGTTTATTTATTTATCAAGTTTATTCGATTTAATCGTTCTTAACTAAAAAGAATTAAAGCCGAAATCAGATTTATTTGAAGTTTGTAAACACATTTTACAGCGAAAATTCCGAATATAACACATGCAGAAGCCTGAAGCAACAAAACAATTCTGTTGAAATTCAGTTTGCCGCTGCCTTGCTTAGTAACAAGATGCCTATTATACGCCTATCATGCGGTTGGCGGCAGATGTGTCTCATGTAACATTGCCTCGCAGTTCACGTTATGTACTGTACTATAATTTATTGAGGCGGAAGATACCAATTGAACAAAATTTCAACAATGAAACGCAAAGTTATAATATTGTGTTAGCACATGTTAACCAGACCTCAATATATATTTTAAAATAAACCTTGTTTTTGCGTAAGGTTTAGTGAACTTTCTATGTGCTGGTTTGACTGTTTTTCAGGTCTTGAAATCTGTCTTGAACTTTAAACTAAAACGTTAAGTTTGTGAATGAAGAAGTATATTACCATAGAAGCCGAAAAGACCGGCATGCCTTACAATGTATATCTATAATATTAGATTTAATATTTTTGGTTTACAAAAAATGAATGATAGTTAATTTTACAAAAGAAGTTCAGGCTATGTGGAAATTGTGTTTATTGTATTTTTTCATTACATTATGGCGGTCTATATATGTTTACAAATATTAACTGGCGGAAAAAGAAGTAAACCATGTATAAAAAAAATTAAAAAAAAAATATATTTTGTCTAGAGAAAATAATAAATTGAGGAAACCAGAATTTCATAAAACTTAAGTGTATGTATTTCTTTATGTTAGATATCCTGATTACTGTTTAACAGACAAAGGTAATATATAATTTTAACGTATACTTATATAGAGTGTTTGTATACTAAAGTGTATGAGATTGCTAATTTTGACAAATTTTGTCGGTGTTTTTTAAGTAGATAATGAAGTTCGGGGACAGCTTTTTGACCTTTGTTCACTAGACAGTCAACAATAGTCTTCATTCCTATTCCTACCCTTAAAGTGGCAACGACCTTTTGAAAATTATACTTTAAAATCACTTTGTATTTCTTTCATAGACATTTTAATTAAATACCTAAGATAATTTAACATTTATTTTTACTTTTGTCAGACAGCGAATAGAAACTTGTTTATTTATTCTTATATCTCAATAAAAATCTCATCAATCGAAATTCACAATCATAATTTGCATGTCGACCGTTATCATAGGGTCCTTCAAAGATAAGTTGAGTCGTTTAATGAACTTTAGACTCGATATGAGATTAATATAACTAGATGTGACATTGCTGATATATCATGACGACTTCCGTGGCGCATCTCATGCGCAGATTCATTATAAAAATGGAAGTCCTGGGTTCGATTCCCGGCTCGATTCTAGTCTGGTGTCGAGGCTTCGGCCGTGGCGATTTATCGTTCCGGCACAATGTCGCGAAGAAACCAATTAGAAGTATGGGTTAAGGTGTGGATATTCAGGATTCTTAAATCCTTTTATTACAGAAGGGTTTGCTTAATGGTAACTCTGGAACGCCACTGTTCTCATAGTGTCTGGATGATTCCACAGGAATGGCTGGAATCTCAAGGTGTAGAACTGTCCAAGGAAGAGGATTTACCTGTAGATGCTTACACTCAAAAAGAACAATGGAAAACAATGCAGCCACCGAAAAGGGTGAAATCCCACGCTGATCCCTTACAAAGGTTCCTGGAATACGAAGGGAAAGTGCTGACGTAAGTACTCTAAGAAGTTGTTAATAAATTATTTAATAACAAAACTTGATACACTTTATTTATTTTTACATGTAAACAATCACTTTACAAAAGTTCTAGGAGTCTAAAAAATAGAAAAAACAAATAGCAAATAAATTTAAAAAATTATCATCAACAAGGTATGTTTTATTATACCTTAATAAAATATTAATAAGAAAATCTCAATCTTAATCTTTTTATAATAATTTTTTCATAATTATCAATAAAGAGATTGTTTAGATAGTAATAATAACACAAGTGAAACAAAATCAGGGTATAGTTAGTTACGGAAGGTAGCATTTGGAGGACAAAGAGAAGCAGCGCTGATATAGAGCTGGAGCTACAGGGCTGGCTGTAAATAGCCATAAATATGTATATATACTCGTATTTCGAGACGAGGCCCTCACTTAACGTTAGCTGCCCATAGAAGGAGTTGAGTGTGAATATCTCCGTTCCACCATACATACCTGAACAATAGGTATATGTAATATTAAAATTGTAAGAATAATGACGACCTCCGTGGCACAGTGCGTGCGCTGTCTCATTATAAAGTTGGAGGTCCTGGGTTCGATTCCCGGCTTGAGTCTGGTCTGGTTTGAGGCTTCAGACGTGGCTAGTTACCACCCTACCGACAAAGACGTGCCGCCAAGCGAATTAGCGTTCCGGCGC
This sequence comes from Lasiommata megera, assembly GCA_928268935.1. Lineage (NCBI taxonomy): Eukaryota > Metazoa > Arthropoda > Insecta > Lepidoptera > Nymphalidae > Lasiommata > Lasiommata megera. The sequence continues at coordinate 9,462,203 of OV743311.1, read as the reverse complement.
GGTGTCGCGTAGAAACCAATTAGGAGTGTGGGTTACCATACCCCTAACAGGTTAGCCCGCTACCATCCTAGACTGTATCATCACTTATCACCAGGTGAGATAGCCGGCAATGGCTAACTTGTAGTGTATAAAAAAAAAGTTTATTATTTTTTAAATTGTTATTATATTTATAAATGTATACCGGTTTAAAACATTTTTTTTTTAAAAGCAAGTGCAATTATTACATTGTATCATTTATTGTATTTATAAAGTATTCCGGTTTAACAAAAACTAAGTTAACGTAAAAAAAAGATGCCGCCATTTTTGCCGCATTTAAACGTATATGCCGACACTCACAAATGTATCTATATTTATAGGGACCTATGACACTATGAAACTATACATTTTTATTTATAACTAGCCGTTGCCCGCGTTGACTAGGGTTTTTAATTAATCCTAAGGCATAAGCCACGTTTGTAATTGAAGATTATTATCTCTAGGCTCGTTCCTGTTCCTTAGTCGAATTTGGAGTCTGTTTGCTACAGTAAATTTCACAAATCCTGAACTGTAGATTTTTGTAGTATAAAAAGCAGCCATTATTATGATATTTGACAACTCCTGGAGTATGGAGGATCGAACTATTGGAGTTATTAACCAAATGTCTCTTCGAACGAATGGCGAGGAATGATGTATGAACAGATTTTTTTTTTCATAAAAAAAATATTATAAAGGATAAAAAAAGTATCCTATGTCCGTCACCTGATTCTAAGCTTCTTCCTTCTTCTTCGGAGCAGCCGTTCTTGTGGTATCAATAGATAGAAAAAGTCTTTATTGCACATTAAAACTTAGAATCTAAAACAAATTAAAAAAAAATCGATAATAAACATAACTTATTGTAACTAACCCGATTTTCTTTTATATATAGAGATGTACCTACAAATTTGTACGGAATCTAGTCTGAACCGAACTTTTTTATGTATACGTGTATGTTTTACGATCGTCTTGTACATTTAAAACAAGGTGACGGCCAGCTATGCCAGGTTTATTTCAGTACTAAGTAGCTACTTAGTACCTACCAGTATTTACGAGTATATTGCTACACAAGAATGTCTGTAATACCCACGTTACGTTTTATCCTATGTTATGTTGACAAGTCGTAATACATCTCTACACCTTTCATAAATAGATCTCGCAAAATTTGGAAGGCTCGTTATGAATCTCTCGTATGAACTATTTAATGCAGTAGCGTGTTATATTAATATCAAGGTTTTTTTATACCTTGTAGGTATAGGTTAGCCCTTGACGGCAATCTCACCTGCTGATAATACAGTCTGAGATGGTACTGTAGTAACCTTATGATTAATTTTTAATTCGTCTTTGATGAGTCGAAAATAGAAGCTAAAAAAACCAATGATGTTTCGTATATAACAATCCGATCAGATTTTATTACAATGTTAAGTAGTATACGTGAAATATTACATTCTATTGATATAAAAACATTTTCATATAACAGTAACTAAACTTGCAACATGTTGCAAGTTAAATTACGTTAGTTGAGCTGTTTGGCGTTCCACCTAATTTGGCAGGGAAGAGTCAGGTGTCTAGAATGCATACGATTCTCTGAATCTCTAACATGATGCAAACTGTATTCAACCTGAACTAATTTCACATTAGAATACTATTGTAAGTTGGTCAGCCGACGTAATGACGTAACTTGTCAATTTTAGCAGCTCAGCAGTTTTGTCTGGTGGGAGGCTTCGGCCGTGGCTAGTTACCACCCTACCGACAAAGACGTGTCGCCAAGCGATTTAGCGTTCCGGCACGATGTTGTGTAGAAACCAATTAGGAGTATGAGTTTACCATACCCCTAACAGGTTAGCCCGCTAGCATCTTAGACCGCATCATTACTTGCCATTAGGTGAGATGCAGTCAAGGGCTAACTTGTAAATTTAAAAAAAAAAAAGCTATTTTTTTAGGGAATGCTTTTATTGCTTGAGAAGTCAGTGTGTTCGACTATAGATCCCAAGGTCCTCGGTTCGAACCCCGCCTATAATTTTTTGGTACTTATCGAGTGTTTCTTAAGAATTATGTATTATTATTGTTGTTGTTTGTAAAGAAACTCTTACTACCAGCCTGGATGGAAAATTTGCGTTGTCCATTCTTTGGAAAGCCAGCTAAGGAGTTATAATTACTTTTGCACCATGTGGGTATGTGCTTTAAAACCCTGTCTCTTGTGATATAGGAGGCTTTGTGGGATCACGGGACACGTTGATGTATTTCACTTCGTTAAGTAAAAATTGGCATAGCGGTGCGAGGTGAGAATTGTATTCGGGATCGATTTCAATAATGGCACTATCTCAGGGTCTGTAACTTTTTCATGTTCCTTGTAATCAGTTGTTTTAGTCGTAAATAATTTAATTCATCGTCATCATGATCAACCCATTACCGGCTCACTACAGAGCACGGGTCTCCTCTCAATATGAGAAGGGTTTGGCCATAGTCCACCACGCTGGCCATGTACGGATTGGCAGACTTCCCACGCCTTTGAAAACATTATGGAGAATTCTCAGGCGTGCAGGTTTCCTCACGATGTTTTCCTTCACCGTTGAAGCAAGTGATATTTTAAGTTTTAGAAACGCACATAACTCCGAAAAGTTAGAGGTGCGTTCCCGGATTCGAACCGCCGACCTCTGATTAGGAGGCTGACGCCCTAACCACTAGGCTATCACCGCTTCGTTATTAATAATTTAATTACAGCTACAATATTAAGATATTTGGTATAAAAAACAGAAACACGTTACGACACGCCTGAGTAAGTTAATTTAAAGTTGTAAGACGGTGGAAGTTGTAACAAGCAATAAAGACGAACGGCAGATATAATAAAGCTTTGACTATCTATAAAACTATTGAGATCGTCAAGCGTTCTAGCGAGCGGAATGTTAGGGCTATGGCTAACCCATACACCTAATTAATATCTACATAACATCGTGCCGAACCATCGTGCATCGGTAGAATAACTAGCCACTACAAAAGTTTCCAAACACCAGAAAATTCTGAAATGATAAATATCTGACATTGCCACCTCCGGGCTTCGAACCCGGGACCTCTCACTAATAAGACCACAGCGCTCAACTCTACGCCTGGGAAATATTCAAATGTATGTAAGCTGCCACATGAGAATGAGTTCTGCTTTGTTCAGTTATTATAATCCATAAATGCACTCGCAAATCTCTTTGAAAGCTTTCAGCTTTTATTTGATTATTATGATGACGAACTACTTTATAAATGTACATGCAATTTCAAAAGGACACTTTTTTTAGTAATAAAACATCTTAATATGAACTTGTGTAATGTACCCATATGTAAACAGTTAATATCAAAAAAATTTGTAGTTACTTTCGCTATGTTACCTCTTCATATAACTGAAATTTTAACCATAGCTTTTTTTATATACACTACAAGTTAGCCCTTGACGGCTATCTCATCTGGTGGTAAGTGATGATACAGTCTAGGATGGTAGCGAGCTAACCTGTTAAGGGTATGGTAACCCACGGTAATTGGTTTCTACGTGACATCGTGCCGGAACCCTAAATCGCTTGGCGACACGTCTTTGTCGGTAGGGTGGTAACTAGTCACGGCCGAAGCCTCCCACCAGACAAAAACAGTTTACAATCTTTTCAAACATATATAGTTCTTTTTCAAGATCGTGAAACTTCAGACATGGTCCTGTTCAATACAAAACTCTATAGTTTTAAAAACATCTATTTTGGTGAGATATTGGTTTTAATTCCAAGCAATAGAGCTACATTTAACAGTACTTTGTATTTAAAATAAAAATATGACAAAACTCAACTGAGATGGTGTACTCGGCTCGGCTTATGTGATGACTCAATAAAGGAAAATGTTAAATGATTCAAATTTTTAATAGTTGCTAAGTTTTTCTTTGTCAGACATTGTAAAACAGAATGACATATGCGTTTTCTTATCAGACAAGCAAATAGCTAGTGAGTTTTGCATTGTTGGTCGTCATATTTTGTTTCCGTAGTATGAGATGGTTTTATTTAGATAATATAAATCAATCAATCGTAAATTCAACTAAAAATAATTCTATAAAATTCATTTTTGATGTGTCAATAACTTCAACGTACATAAGCTAACAAATCTAGTTTCCAAACGAACCCACAAGAACCTTAGCCTGGTAGTATAATATCGTTATAGTATAATATAATATCGTTATCATTATATTAAGATTCACTTTTGTAATAGGTTATAATAAACGTGGAAAACTAGATTTGTTTACGATTTTGCTCCGTTTATTTAATACTTAGATGTTTTGAACTGAATAGACATGTGCCTCCGTGGCGCAATGGCTAGCGCGTTCGGCTGTTAACCGAAAGGTTGGTGGTTCGAGCCCACCCGGGGGCGAAATTTTTGTAAACCTCCCGTAGTGAATATTTTAGTTTTACAGGCAATTATCATGATTATATTTTTTTTTTTATTCACTACAAGTTTTTACGGCAATCTCACCTGGTGGTAAGTGATGACGCTGCCTAGGATGGTAGCGGGCTAACCTGTTAGGAGTATGGTAAACCCACGCTCCTAATTAGTTTCAACGCGACATCGTGCCGGAACGCTAAATCGCTTGGCGACACGTCTTTGTCGGTAGGGTGGTAACTAGCCACGGCCGAAGCCTCCAGACCAGACTCGAGCCGGGAATCGAACCCAGGACCTCCAACTTTATAATGCAACATGCACGCACTGCGCCACGGAGAAAATAAAAAAAAATCACAAAAAATATTTTGGTCTGGTTTGATTGTTTTTATTACCACCTCGAAGACAAAGACGTGCCGCCAACCGATTTAGCGTTACAGTACGATGTCACACAATACCATGTCAACTGTCATATCAATACCAGATTAGCCCGTTACCATCTTAGAGTACATCATTACTTACCAGAGATCACAGACAAGAGCTAACTTAAGTGGAAAAAACATAAAAACCAAGTCAAAATGTAATCTAGTACGGATTGAAGGAGTTCTTATCGGTAAATATATATAAAAAACTATTTCGTATTATAATTGATTAAACATCGATCACTTACAGATGTTTAATCTCACAGCTCAGTGCGGCGTCTTGCTTACCTGTGGTTAGAATAGAAACATAGGAACTGGATTGCAAAGTTCTTGAGCTCGCTCAACGTCACACAATTGTTATTATACTTTAGGGGACTATCTCACTACGACGCCACTGGCGCAAACTTCCGATCTACAACAATGTTTGAGCAACTTACAGCTCCATGGAAGGTACCTCCGTTGTGGTGGTGGCGGCCGGGATTAACCGTTGTTGGTAACCAGTACGTAAAACAAACTGACAGAGGTGCTGAGGTTTTCGTCATATGGAATGGCGATTACCACTAAAAACACCCTCGACTGGGCCCGGTCCACCACCACGATGTCGGGCTTTAGCATTCTCTTAGTAACGGGCTTTCTTTATCTTGCAATCAATCGGTGGTAGTTCGGTGGACTGTTAGTGGATTTTTTATATGTTGCCATGGTAACAAAAGACAGAAATATGGTACAAAAGTAATACAACTCACCCATTCGGAAGATTTCAGGTCTTCCGAATAATAAATAAGCGAAATGGGCGCCTTTTGTACCCTGCTTCTTATTGTTTCTGTTTTTATTATTATTTTCTTTAATATTAATATGTCAAATAAAGAAGAATAATAATAATATGTGTTCGATGATATAATTCGCACGTACCATTTTTAAACTAACTCTGGTTGTCCTGCTCTGGTTGCTTCTGGTTTCGTAGATCAAGACCGCGACAGATTGTACCACGATGGTGTCTAGGTGTGACATAGGCCTTAGGCACATAAGTGCCTTTGTCCCATTATGGCCCAATTTCACAAACAAAGTTCGCAGCACACATCACGACGCCAGTGAAGCCCGTAAACAAATTACGAGTTTTGGTGTCAAGATAAAGTTTTAGTTGACACTACACCCCGAAGCGTCATTTTGCGCTTCCGTCAGTTTATAGGTATTTGTAGGTATTTGTATATAAGTATGTTTGTATGTAAGTGCATGTAAGCTATGATAGCCTAGTGGTTAGGAAGTCCGCCTCCTAATCAGAGGTCTGTGTTTTGTTATGTGTGTTTTTAAGCAATAAAAATATCACTTGCTTCAACGGCGAAGGAAAACCTCATTTGGAAACCTGCACACCTGAGAGTTTCTCATGATGTTCTCAAAGGCGTATTAAGTCTGCCAATTCGCACATGGCCCGCGTGGTGGACTATTTCCAAACCCTTCTCATATTGAGATGAGACCCATGCTCTGTGGTGAGCCGGCAATGGATTGATAATGATGTATGTAAGTGAGTAAAGTATCTTTTGTTTTGAAAGTACGTAGTAATGTATTTAAATTTTATCGGAAATTGTCAAACTTCCTTCTTGCCGATTGTCATCGAAAATTTGCCAATTTACTCGTTCTAAAATGTACTCATTAGTTTAAGTGTGAATAGACAGAGAGTGCAGATAAATTCGAAAACTTACTCCAGATTTCGAATGTATAATTTTACTAGCTAATGATGTTTAACCCTGCGTGCATTAGGGATTTTGGAAAACCACGAATGAACTTTTAACTAAAAATGAAGAAATTAAATCCTAAAGAAATGTCGATGCTTGTAAAAAAATATATACTTTTTATTTATGTGATCCAACCGTTAAGGAAGAAATGGACAGGCCTCTGGCCGCCACGGAGTCCCACATACCCCGTCTTGCGTCTTGACTCCCAGAAAGGATGCGTAAACGTATTTCCCAGCGTGAAAAAAACACCACTCGATGCTTACATAGGGGCTAGCTAGCCGTCAAGCTCCTAAATGCCAGTGACAATACGTTCCGCCTAAAAAGAGCACAACTAGCTTTTTTTTTTTTTTTTTTTTTTTTCTCGCTGGGAAATGCATTTATGCATCCCGCCCGGTGCGAGCTCCAGGCGGGTATGTGGGACTCGCCGGCCACCAAATTGGCGGCCAGAATACACACTAAAACCCAGCGGAGCCTTCTGCGTCCCAGGTGGGGAGCCAAAGGATCGCGGTAGCATGCACTTTGACACCCCGACGCGCTCATCAGTGCACTCGTTGGTGACTACGGGGGTGGTAACAGGTGCGCGTATCGGCGCCTCCTGCCACCCGTTCTCCTTCTACGGAGTAGGGGAGCATCAGCCGCCTGCTCTCTCTCCCTCTCCGCAGCCTCCTTCAAACCCATTACGGTTTCGCAGAAGGAAGCTACAATTGACCAGCCCTCCTCGCTAGCAAGCATTAAATTAATAACGCTTGGCAGCGAGAGGTCCCCGTCTAGGAGTGACACCAGTGCGTGCCTTTGTGGAGCCCATGACGAACACTCTGCCAGAGCGTGATGAGCGGTGTCCTCCGTCGCCCCACACTCATGGCAGGCTGGCGCTGCCTCCCGCCTCGCGATTCCGTGCAGATACTTACCGAAGCACCCATGCCCGGTAAGTACCTGCACGAGACGATACGTCAGTGCTCCATGTTTTCGCCTCAGCCACCGCTCCAGGTGGGACCGGATTCCCTCCACCGTCCAGATGCCAGCAATCGGAGACTCAAGGTCATCCCGCCATCTTTGGACCAGGGCCTTTGCTTCCTAAGGATCTTAATCTCCCTATCTCCTCAGGTCCTGGTCGTTCCCCTCGAGCCCTCATCCTTGTCCGATACCGGTGCACCTGAGCGAGTACCTCAGCCTGCAGATCCCAAGGCGGGTCACCCGCTAGGAGGGTGGACGCCGTCCAAGACACCGTACGGTACCCCCGAATTGCACGCACCGCAATTATACGCTGCGGTCTCCGCAGAAGGGACACTATCTGCGGAGACAGCGCGTGGACCCAGATGGGAGCGCCGTACAGTGCCATACTCCTGACAATCCCCGCGTATAGGCGTCTGCAAGCAGTGGCCGGACCCCCGACGTTAGGCAAAAGCCTTCCCAGAGCAGCAGCTGCACTGACGAGCCTGGGAGCTAGAAGCTCAAAGTGCCTCCTGAAACTCCACCTACCGTCCAGGGTGAGGCCCAGATATTTCATATGGGCCTTGACCTCCACCGCTGCACCCTGAACGGTAATATAAGCACCCCGAGGAGGACCCCTACGCGGGCCGTGAAACAGGAGGGCCTCTGTTTTTGATTCCGAGACCCTCAGACCCAGCATTCGGATCCTTCTAACCACCAATGTGACACCGACCCCAGCCAAAACAGCCGCCTCTTCGAAATTGCTTGCGCGTGCCGTGATGAGTGTATCATCTGCATAGCACAGCAATCTCATCCCGGGGAGCAGAGGTGTCCGCAGAAGCCAGTCGAAGCCGATGTTCCAAAGCACCGGCCCCAAAACCGACCCCTGCGGAACACCCCTGAGCACCTGCCGCCGCTCCCTTCGCCCGTCTCTTCCTACCCAGTATATCCATCTATCTCGCAGATAAGCCTCCAACAGTCTCCTGAGATACGTTGGCACTCCATGGAACCGGAGCGCCTCTAGCAAAGTCTCATAAGGGAGGCTGTTGAAGGCGTTCGAAACGTCCAAAGAGACGGCAATCACGACGTCGCCCCGGGCAACTGCCTCATCCGTCAATGTTTTTAATGACTCTAGAGCGTCAAGAGTCGAACGACCCGCCCTGAAGCCGTACTGCGCCGCTGAGAGCCCTGGACCGACAGTCTCCAAGTGTCCCACGAGCCGGTAAGCCAAAATCTTCTCAAAAAGCTTTCCGACTTCGTTGAGCAAGACTATCGGTCTATACGCCGAGGGAGCATCTTGCGGCCTCCCCTCCTTCCTGATGAGGCAAAGCAGCCCCTCCTTCCAAGACTCGGGAAACTGTTCAGCCTGTAGGCAATGGTTGAACAGCTCCCGGAGTCTACCCTCGAGGAACTCTCGGGTCATATGTATGACCCGCCCCGGAATGCCATCCGGCCCAGGCGCTGTCTTCCTGCACCGGAGGCGGTCCAGAGCCACGTCCATCTCCTCGTCAGTGATCAACGGGGCAGAACCGCTGTCGATTGCATTCGCCGAGGGGGGCATCGTTGGAGGAACGTGACCCTGTGAGTCCGGAAAGAGTTCCTCAACCACCCTGCGCAGGAACTCCGGCTGGAGAGTCTGGGTCACCGGAGGCCCCTGGCTGCGTAGTTTCTGCCGTGCAGTGCGATAAGGGCGTCCCCAGGGGTCCCTATCCAGACTCTGTAGCAGCTCCTCTCGGGCCCGCTCTTTGGCATCGCCTATCGCCCGCTTTAGGACCTTCTTAGCCTGGTGATAGGTTTCCCGCAGCTGCTCCTCCAGAGAGACGTCCCAGCCGTTCCGCCTCCGGCATCGAACATAGGCTCTGCGAGCTCTATTACTGGCGGCGCGGAGGGCCGCAATCTCCGCTGACCACCAGTACACCTGCCTGCTACGACGCCATCCGCGAGCTTTTGGCATTGAAGAGTCGCACACCTCCGTCAGATTCAGCCGCATACGCTCCGCCAGCTCTCCGACGCTAGCGTTTAACCGGGGTCTGGGAGACGACCATCGCTGAACGATGGCGGCCTCTCTCACCATCTCCCGGTCCAACTGACCCAGACACCAGCGCGGAAAGTGGTGCGGGCGTCGACGGGGGACTGCAACGACGGGAGTAGGGGCGGATATCTCTAACCTAATGTAGTTGTGGTCCGACAAGGTCTCCAAGTCCTCCTCCACCCACCAGTTGTTAACTCTGTCAGCTACCGAAGTCGTCGCAAATGTCAGGTCGACCCTCGATCCTCCCCCCGCGCGAACACAGGTGTAGGCCGTGCCCCTGTTAAGCAGCGTGAGCCCCAGCTGCACAGCCCACATCTCGACAACCCTACCTCTGCTGTCCTGCGTGCGATTACCCCATGCCTGGCTTTTGGCGTTGAAGTCGCCAAGAACCAAGGTACGCCCTTCATTATGCCTGCGAAAGGCCTCAGCGACGGAGTCTAGAAAAGCCTCGAAATCCAACAGTGGACGATTTGGTGAGAAGTATACTCCGACGATTGTGTATTCCCCCCATCTCGCCACGGCATACCCCGGTCCTCTTTCAGCGACAGAGAGAAAGCGGCCAGCGCCATTCCCAGAAATGATCGCCACCAGACCACTAGTGTCCCCCACCCAATTTGGACAACTCTGCTGGGGAACATAATATGGCTCCCCTACCACTGCCAAGTCAACCTGCCACTGTGCAAAGGACTGCATCAGGAGGTCCTGAGCCCCTGCACAGTGGTTTATGTTCGCCTGTAGGATACTTATATTCTGCGAATTCATGACGACATATCAGCATCCTCCCGCGCTTGACCTCTACTGCCATCGACCCGCGGCTGGGACCTTATTCCACCTTTAGTTGAGGGAGGACAACATGTCCTACCTCCCATAATATGGCTCGACGGAAGACCTGCGTCAGCGCAGACGACACAGTGGACTGCGCCGGTGCAGCCCGCTTGTTTGTGTCCCTCGACACCGCACCGGTAGCACAGTGTACTACGGTCGATCCTGGAGGGACACAGGGCACGTGTATGCCCCATGCCCATGCAACCATAACAGCGCAGAGGGCGCTGCTCGAGCGCGCGGACATCTGCGGAGCTCCACCCAACAAGCAACCTTCCGGCGTCGCATACCTTCTTCGCAGCGTCCACCGGGCAATGGACAGTGGCCGAGCCCATGTCGCGGGGACCCGACTGTAGGTCCCCGACTTTGACTGCCGACAGGGGGCAGCTGCCAGCGCGAGCAACCGCTGCCGCCACTTTTTCCGGCGTGGCGGAGTCATCGAGGCTGGTGACCCTAAGGGTCACCGTCTTGGTGGGGCGACTGACCTCTGCCATGCCTTGCAGCGCCACTCTCAGGCGATCAGCCAGAACGTCCGCCTGCTCTTGCGTCTGCTCGCTCGGAAGCTCCAGTAGTCGAGCACCCGTTGCCGCGCGGCGGATTCTCATCCCCGCACCAATACCCAACTCCTGAAGACTGACCCGGCTCTCCGCCCTTTCGAGCACCTGAGCGTAGGTCACCCCTTTTTTCTCCGCGTCCGGGGCCAACGTAATAATGACCGCTGCCGTCTTAGGGGCGGCCAGAGTTGGTCCAGGTGCCGACGCAGGAGGAGGTATCAGAGGAGCCACCGAGGGAGTTCCTGCAGGAGTCTTTTTGCCCTGACCTTTCCCTTTACGCCGGACTACGGACGACCAAGTTTCTCCGACGTGGGCCACACTGCTCGGTCCTGGTGTCGCTGCTGGTGCCAAGGGGGAGGCAGTTGCCCTACTATCGCCGTGGGGTACCCGTGCAGGCTGAGCCACCTGTGGAGCTTCCAACGCCTCGGCTTGAGATCTCCTCTTATCCGCCGCCAACGGCGGGCGTAAGACCCTCCCGGGTAGTAGACGCCCTTCAATGCCCGCGAAACGAGCATCCAGCATCCGCCCAACGGAGGAAACAATGGAGGCTTTGAGCTCCTCCATTACATCTGCACTAAGACCAGGGTTCGCAGCGCTACTCGCCGCCGCACCCCTCGCCGCTGCCATCTCCGTCCGCATCCCATCAAACTCCCGCCGGTGGGCTTTAACTTCCGCCCTGAGGTTTTCCACCTCGCTACGGAGGCGGGCATTATCAGCTCGAAGTCGGCGCGTCTCTTCCGCCTCCGACCTCGACGCCAGAGCCTCAACCATGCCCTGCATCCTGGCGGCCGCATCCTTGAAGCGCTTTACAAACGTGCCTTTGAGGTTGCCGGACTTGGTTGCCAGCAAAATAATTTCCGTCGCGGTTTTTCCAGCGGCGGCCCGTAGCTCCTCTGGGCTGAGCAGCGCTGGGTCCTCCTCAACGGGTGCCTCGCTGAATATCCCCTCCTCAGGGTCCAGAACAGCGCCCATTACCTCTTTCCGGACAATGCGGTCCCTGAGGAATTGGTCGAAGGCGACCTCCTTCCTCTCCTCCCGAGCAGCCCTCAGTTCCGCTCTCGCTTCGGCCATCCCTGTTTTTCCCACCGGGACCGGAGTCGATGACCTCGACATCGAGGACTCCCTCGAGCTCGGTGAAACCGAGCGCAACGTGCGTGAGCTCCGAGTTACAATTGGACTTCGGGTTCGAGGGTTTTCCTTCACAGTAACCGCCGAACGTCGACGCGACACTCGCGCCGTGAAGTCTTCCCCCGTGGAAGACCCCTCCATCTTTTCCTGCGGTGGTCTCCCCGTCTGGTACTCCAGACGGGTCGCCACTCAACGACCCAAGGCTTATACGCTAGCCAGCCACACAAAATAAGTATAGCCCGCAACGACAACAACAAACAAACAGCCCGCAATAACAATTACAACTAAAACAATAACAACCAACGAAAACAGCAATAAAATTCCCATAAACAAAATCACCCGTCAAACAAACCGATACAAAAAAAAAAAAAAAAAAAAAAATACCCACCAAAAAAAAAAAAAAAAAAAAAAAAACCAGGCCAAAGTCACCCTTAACACCCAGAAATCGGACAGTCTGAAAGTGAAAGAGCGCCAGTGGTTTGGCTTTCCCAATCAAACAATCCCCGGACACCTTGCAGGGCTAGTGGGTGAGAACCACCAATAACCCCTGCAAGCTCCAACTAACCTCTTCAATTACAGACAACAACAATTTAAACAACTCTTAAACTCCGAAAAAAACAACCAAAAGACAAATCAAACCAAACTCCGTACAAATACCTCTAAAATAAGTGCCTGTAAATATTGAAAATGATTTACGCAGCAACAACACGTCAGTACTCGCAGCGCGCCAAACTGCGACTGAGCACAACTAGCTAACATAGCATAACATAACATTATTTTAATTTATTTTCAACGGGATTAATGAATGTACATGACCTAAATAGCCAAAAATACCACCTCAAAACAAAACATGAGCTGTGATAGCCTAGTGAGCTGTGATAGCCTAGTGGTTAGGATGTCCGCCTCGAAATCAGAGGTCGGGGGTTCGATCCCGGGCACGCACCTCTAAATTCTCGGAGTTAGTGCGTTTTTAAGCAATTAAAATATCACTTGCTTCAACGGTGAAGGAAAACATCCTGAGGAAACCTGTATGCCTGAGATTTCTCTATAATTTTCTCAAAGGCGTCTCAAGTCTGCCAATCCGCACTTGGCCAGCGTGGTAGACTATGGCCAAACCCTTCTCATATTGAGAGGAGACCCGTGCTCTGTAGTGAGCTGGCAATTGGTTGATTATGACCACCTCAAATCTAATTATAGTCCAAGGACTGATCTCAGATAGACAAATGCTTACAACAAGAAAAAATATGTGATCCATGTTCATGCATGGTAGTTTCCGGGCGCCAGAATTACGTAGCTTTAAACTCTGCCATATTTCCTTGCTATGTTAAGTCAACTGAGCAAATTTGCCTCGCCGCTCGCGGTAGCTAACGACTGCCTCGACAGCTGTGTTTATGAGAACGGAGTTTAATTATCGCATATTGTGTGTACCATGGAAATTGCAAAATGGTTTCTGGATTTTTGATGAGAAACATCTACAAACAGTATTGTAATTTCATTTTACAAAAAGAAAATTAAGAGTTCTTTGTTATATCAAGGTGGCTTATAACTTATAAACGGTACCTATAGGAGGTAACTGGAAAACCTGCAGTGCTGCTGTAAATAAAAACTTTTGTGGATATTTCGAACCACAATACAATATTTTGCCAACTCCTGCAGTAAGACAATTAGTCTGAAATTTAGCAAGCATTAAGTGCATGGCCATAGATTTTTTATTGCTAGTTTCTGCCTACCGCTTCCCTTACTGCGGAAACTTTTGAATCCGTGAACCTGAAGCGAAAATTTGCACATTGGACATTTTAGTGCCATGATTGTTATTACTACATTTGTAATCTAATACTAAAGCTACGGGTATAAGCAATCCAAATGCCAAGTTATATTTATATAATATTCTAAAATTATAAATCTCGCGAAACCCGATTCAGTTGCTCAATAAAAAGTGAATTAAAATTTTTGCAAATACAGAATTTCAAGTCCGGGGTAATGCTGTATAAAGGCCATAATAAAAGGTTGCTGGTCATTTAATAAATCACAAAGCCCTGCATAGCCCTGGCTATCCATAATATATTACTTACAGAACACCCTCGAACGACCGGCCCATTTTTCACATCCATTATTATAATATGAATTTCAAATTGGTTATAAAATGTGAAAAGTTTTTCACCTACCAAATTTTTTATGAAACCCGGATGTTTATATGATGCTTTTGTTTTTATTTATTTATCTTAGTTTTTTATTTTTATACACCACAAGTTATCCCTCGACGGCATCTCACCTGATGATGAGAATAAATCAATTTTCTTTCTTTCTTTCATATAATGATGCATATAACTAAAATGTTTTTAATATTATTAATATTTTCGCACTTATAGGATTTTTAATGTCATCCAGGTTCAACGTAATGTGGGATAACAGAGATGCTGAGTTCGGCGAGCTCACTGAATACAAAATGTTCTACTTTTTACAAGACGATACGATCGCTATAAAGGTAATCCACTTATTAGTTTTAAACTGACTTTTCAGCGTATCATGGTAATCAGTAGGATTAAAATATTAAGGTTACACCGTAATGTTTTAATCCTAAGGCCAAAAGTACACAGTGCAGTTGCAACGCGCAAAAACTTATTGCGGCACCCTCAGTGACGACTCTGATAAGCTAAAGCTTTGATAGCCTAGTGGTTAGGACGTCCGCCTCCTAATCATAGGTTAGCTCGACCTCAGGCACACATAACTTTTCGCAGTTATGTGCGTTTTTAAGCAATTAAAATATCACCTTCAACGGTGAAGGAAAACATCGTGACAAAACCAGCATGCCTAAGAGTTTTCCTTGATGTTCTCAAAGGCTTGTGATGTCTGCCAATCCGCACGTGGCCAGCGTGGTCGACTATGGCCATACCCTTCTCATATTGAAAGGAGACCCGTGCTCTGTAGTGAGCCAGCAATGGGTTGATTATGATGCTAACTGACGACAATGCGATTGTGAGCGTAATTATTAACGTTTTTGAAATCATTTTTTAAATATCGTGTGATTTTTGAAACAGTTTGTAAACTTTATTATCGATCATGCTGGAGGGAAATAAATAGGATTTTGATAATGATATAAATACCCACAAGTTATAGATACCAGAAAATCGTGGCTTATACAAAGCAGTGGGCATGACGCAACTTTCAATAAAAATAGATACGTCTTTTCCATATATTCCGATAAACATATCTTTGTATTTAATTTCACTAATTGTTGGTTGTCTATGAAACACATTACCATATCAAGACTGGTTAACGTTTTCATTGAAATTCGCAATTGTGCATTTACAATTCACGCTCCGAGCTGGAATTGCAATTGCAATGAAATTAATTATGCTACTGTGCGATGTTTTGTAAATCAGCAATCAATTGAGTTAGTTTTACAGAGCGTAAAGTTTAAAATTCCACGCTATAAAAATACATGTATTTTAACCCTAAGTGCAAGATTGTTTTTGTAGCTAACAAAAATGCACCTTCATTCAAACGACTAAAATTTAAAATTGCATATAGAAACCTTAATGCACCCTTAGTATTTATCAGGCCTTAATCTTTCGTTACATTTTTTGCAACGTAACCTATAATACGGGACTTAAAAAACATGAATAAGGCATTAGCGTAAGTTTATGCAAGTATTCATAGAAGAAAATCTCCGAGATTACGTAACAGCAAATGCAGTTTTTTCAGTACGATTATAAGCTTTTAGAAACAATAACGTAACTTTGTTTTATACAATTTAGGTTATACTTTATATTAATAAAAATAACATAATTTGTATTTGTATACCCTCTGTGTCTTGCAATTAGAATATTATCAAACGTAGGTAACGTAGCTTGCAAATCACCTCCGTTTTTAAATAACCTTAGTTACCTAGCGAGTCGGATATCGTTATGAAGGGTTCCGTACTACGATGTAATAAGATCATTGTTTTAGATATTATATCACTTTTATTAGGATATCCTTAACTTTTTTTTTATTTAAAATTTTAACTGTACTTTTTTATAACGGCAAATAAGTTTTTTAACTCTGCCTTTTACGGTTCTTGAGATTATGCTTGCTGACTGACATATGGATGGACAGACAGCGGAGGTTTTATATTCAAAGGGTCCCGTTGGCACCCTTCGGATATATAACCCTAAAAAGAAGTTAATTAAAATCGTTTACACTTCCATCTACCTTGTTATCCAAAAGTTGTAGGCCATTAAAGCGACGATAAAAGCTTTTGATAGCAGTGTAAACTTAGCCTCTAATTTCGCAACAGTTCAGGCCCGTAGGAAATCAAAGGGATGAATATTTATCCGACAGAGTTTGACAGTAGGGCGCGGCGCTCCGATTACAAAGTTTTAGTTAATATCTAATGTTACTATGAGAGTTTATATACACTTCGTAATAATTATGATTTACTGTCTCTTTTCCAAAAACTAATCTCATATAACAGAACATCGTAAAATATTCAACCCTTTGTTCTCGGTGTACCTAACCGTCGGGTAAATAATTAATTATTTATCATCATTACATTATGAATAGGGAATCGCCTTAACTCACGTAACTACACGTTAGTCACGAGGGCTAAGCAATTTTGTGTCTTTATTGTAATTTATATTTATAACCATTTAAGCGTAACTTAGTTTAGTTGCAAAATAACTTCATTAAAAGTGATGCAGTCCTTAATGGAATTCAAGAACTGTATCATCATGATCATCATGATCAACCCATTACCGGCTCACTACAGAGTACGGGTCTCCTCTCAATATAAGAAGGGTTTGGCCATAGTCCACCAAGCTGGCCACGGACGGATTTGGCATACTTCACACACTTTTGAGAACATTATGGAGAACTCTCAGGCGTGCAGGTTTCCTCACGATGTTTTCCATCACCGTTGAAGCAAGTGATATTTTAATTGTTTAAAAACGCACATAACTCCGAAAAGTTAGAGGTGCGTGCGTCGCCGCCGACTTCTGATTAGGAGGCTGACGCCCTAACCACTAGGCTATCATAGCTTCAAGAACGAAGAACTGTATGATAGCAAGTAATTCAGGAAAATCTGTACAAGCTTTTTTTTTGCAGGAGCTTCATGACGGCAAAGGTGGTAAAGATCCTTTCCCTTTGCTGCTTAAAAAAAGAAAATTGCCTAAAAAATGGAAAGAAAGGCCGGGTGAGTTAGAAAATTATAACAAGTAATTATTTACATCATAATTATTTACATGATAATTATGGCGCTGAAAGTGAACAATATGAATTGACTGCCTAACTCATTATTAATTTTTTGACGACCTCCGTGGCGCAGTGGTGCCTTGGCGCATTTTAAAAGTTAGAGGTCCTGGGTTCGATTTCCGGCTCGAGTCTGGCCTGGTGGGAGGCTTCGGCCATGGCTAGTTACCACCCTACCGACAAAGACATGTTGCAAAGCGATTTAGCGTTCCGGCACGATGTCGCGTAGAAACCAAGTAGGAGTGTGGGCTTACCATACCATCTTAGACTGCATCATCACTTACCATCAGGTGAGATTGCCGTCAAGGGCTAACTTGAAGGGTATAAAAAAAATTTGCAGTTGTCTGTTTCCAATAAGTCCAAATAGTATAGATATAGGTGGTATATACTCGTATAAGTCAATAATGTTCGGGGTGTAATTGGGGCTTTGCCCGTATATGCTGTACAAGCTAAGAGGGTTTTAATGATTTTTGAGACGACGTGAGATATGTTACGTACCTACAAAATACACGCTACCCTTCCTTTTTATACACTACAAGTTCGCCCTTGACGGCTATCTCACCTGGTGGTAAGTGATGATGCTGTCTAGGATGGTTAGGAGCGATATCGTGCCCGAACGCTAACTCGCTTGGCGACACGTCTTTTTCGGTAGGGTCCGGGAATCGAACCCAACCTCCAACTTTATAACGTCGTCAAACAAGTGTTCACGTTTTTTTTTATTATATTCGGTTTTATTAAGGTTAGTAACACGGGTATAACCGCGGTATACATTAAATTACATAAAACTCATTTCCCGTTTCATATTAGGTACAATTGTTCAGGTAGCCAATTCAAAATATTGCAAGAAGGAAACTGAAAAAGAAAATTGGACGCTGATGGGAAAATTTAAATAGATTTTCCTCAGTTACGATGCTCTAAACGTTACTGTAAATCTTAACGGTAAACAACCTCGAGTGCGCGATATCATAATATCAAAATTTCACAGCTTAATCGCCTTAAGGAGCACTCTATTAATACAAGCTTGCTGAAACTCAAATATTAATTATTGTTTATTCCTGTTTTCTTGGCGGGATTTAACCGTCACTCTATTTTAGACGTCTCATTTATTTACAGAGTTGAAATAAACACGTGGCATACCCTTGATGAGTTTTTAAAGTAATTAAAAATTGCATTTAAAAACTTTTCCGTTTTTTGGGTTGAATGGCCAATGGAAATTTTACCTAACGAAATATATTAAAACTATAATTTGAACAATACCAAAAAATATATCAAATATATCTATTTAGCGGAGGTTCTTAACCCCGTAAGGGATACAATTTTAAGAAAATTTGAAAAAAAAAATCTCTAAAAATTAAAAAACAATATGGTCAGCCATTTGAGCTATATAATGCCTATCACTCAGTCAAGGCAGAGCTTTATAATAAATACTTACTCGTATACCCGCATTGGTGCAAAGTGGCATTTCTTCTCTCGTTCTGTTTTATTAGAGAGAAGGCATATAACCCAGCAGAGAGTTTTGAAAATGAAATTAAAATGAAAATACACTTAATTGTACACCATACAAAAGAAGAAATATACAAGACAACTGAAGCTGTGATAGCCTAGTGGTTCGGGCGTCAGCCTCTTAATCAGAGGTCGGCGGTTCGAATCCGGGCACGCACCTCTAACTTTTCGGAGTTATGTGCGTTTTTAAACAATTAAAAATATCACGTGCTTCAACGGTGAAGGAAAACATCGTGAGGAAACCTGCACGCCTGAGAGTTCCCCATAATGTTCTCAAAGGCGTGTGCAGTCTGCCAATCCGCACATGGCCAGCGTGGTGGACTATGGCCAAACCCTTCTCATATTAAGAGGAGACCCGTGCTCTGTAGTGAGCCGGTAATGGGTTGATCATGATAATACAAGACAGTAAAGAAACACACAGAAAAGAAAACTGATACAATAGGCGGCCTTATCGCTGAAGAGCCAGGCAACCCAGATCAGGGTTAGAAGTACTGACCCAATTCTAATGATGAATATCGATTTCACTCAAAGTCATGCCCAATACAGAACAATCTACCCCGCATAATAGAGGTTGCTATCGAAACAATCCAATTACTACTTATTCATTTAGCATTACCTATAGGGTTAATTTGAGCCATTTGCTCATTAAATGATCTGAATTGTAGGTAGATAAGAGCAATTACAATTAGCATAATTATATTGTGTTTAATTGAAACGAATTGGAAGTCAAAAAGCCATTCGAAGTTGGATGGATTATTGCATTTTAACTAAATTGGATTTCGATACGTTACATCTGATCAACATAACAACGAAGGCGATAAATAGTAATGTAAAACAACCTATCCTGTATTTTCTGCCTATTAATGTAGCCCTCGACTGCAATCTCACTTGGTGGTGAGTGATGGTACAGTCTAAGATGGTAACGGGCTAACCTTTTGGGTTAATGGCAGTTATGTTCTACCTCCACTTCTAAGAGGCATAGCTCTCGAACGGGAAATCGCTTAATAGCGCATTTAACTGTGGAGTTCCATCCATTACAAGTTAGCCCTTCGCAGCCGTCTCACCTGGTGGTAAGTGATGATGCAGTCTAAGATGGTAGCGGGATTATCTGTTAGGTGTGTTGTGAACCCATACTCCTAAATGAATTCTAAAACATCTTGCGGGAACGCTAAATCGCTTGGCGACACGCATTTTGTCGGTAGGGTGGTAACTAGCCACTAAACAAGATCAAATTGCCACTGCTGAGAATTGAACCCGAACCTCCCACTTATAATACCACATTCACCAGTGCGTCAAGAAAAAAATAAGTTACTAACTTGTCCGCTAAAATAAGTTACTAACGTTTGGTTGGTTTATTTGGATAGCTGTTGGCCATTATATTGACTTAAAATGGCCTACTAGGTGAATAGACGTCGTTAAACATCCGTACCTATACAAAGATCTGTGTGATTTGTTTTAAGATATCATAAATAATGCCTGGGTCTCTCGAATTATAACTGACGAGTTAAGGGCGTCCGAGTAACTAAACTAAAACTAAACTACTACGTCACGCTTTTGTTTACTTTCGCTCATAGTAATTAAAACCACGACTTGTGGGATTACACTCTTATTGCGACCATAATTAAGAAGTCCGAACGGTCCGACGTCTCGAGCGAGAATGCCACGAAAGGCAACAACGTATTTATAGCAAAGCATGCTTATACAAAATTGATTGCTACCTTCTAAATACACTGATTAGCAAAGAAATGATTAATTAGTAATTTAAAGTGTTCAAATGTGGGTAATTATTGGATTCTTGATTTTCTTGGCGCCGCTGAATGAAGTTAAAAACTCCTTGGCGCCGACATAACAAGTTAAGCTTTATTTACTCGGTAGATATATGTAGAGTATAACGTCTACTAATCTAACTGCTATTATTGTAGATGTGAAAGTCAAAATGTGAAGTTATACATGTGTGGACTGGTAGACTTACCACGCATTTGAGAACATCATGGAGAACTCTCAGGTATATGCAGTATACCTCACGATGTTTTCCTTCGGCGTTAAATCTAGTTATATGAGATTGCTTAAAACGCACTTTACCTGAAAAAGTTACAAGTCATACCGAAGTCTTAACCGCTAGGATATCACCGCTCGTTTTATTTATAATATGTTTGAAACGAATTGGAAATCGAAAAGCAATCCAAAGGTTTAAATGCGAGGATGGAAGCAATATTGCAATTTAACTAAATTGGATTTGGATACGTTACATATGCTCTACATAACATCGAGTGGGATTAAAGAACCAATCCGGTTTGTCAGTGCTACTGTTAAATGGATATTGAAAAAGAAGACTACAAATGCTTTATGCTGTCTGCTTATTGTTTTACCATTGAAACAAAAGGATTTTAAATTCATAACTTAGTTAAATGACCGATTTTCGGATTGGTAACTAAAGATATAGGTATAAAGTTACAAGATTTTTATTACGAACAATAGTAGAGAAGAGAACAATAAAGAAGTTAGCTAAAAAAAGGAATGACTCTACGTAAGTTTAAAATGAGTTGCAGTAATCATTGCCATTCAAGAAATAAATACATTGTTCCACAAAATAAATATGTGTGTAAGTTTATATATGCAAATGGTGTGTGTTCATTTTATTTATAAGGCTGTACAAGTTCTTCTGTTTCCATAATATGTAAGAGTTAAAAGCCATTCGCAGAAGTTTGTCGCTCTTGTGTCTCATGAAAAATAGACAACTTTGATCAAAATTTACTCTATATTTACTCTTTGAAAGATCAATTTTTGAAAATCCTTTCTTGGCTGACGCTAACGTTATGAAAGCTGTCTGTAACGTTATGAAATATCAGCACTTTAACGAAGTTTCATCACTTATATGTTTGTGTGTTACGTATTCACGCAATTTCATTGTATAAAAGTATTAAGCTTATATGCTTTATATATTCTAACTCTATACGTGAAATTATGATTTAGTGTCTGAATTTTCATTTATATAAATGCGAGATATTTCAGACCGTTTCAACTTCACGTAATCCGCGCTATCGCCTAAGTTGCTCACCAAGGCTGGCATGTTATACATTTGCATACTTTAATTCGTACGTATATTATGAAAGCGTGTCTGAAAGTTTAATTAGGCAGAAATATACCTTGCAGCCTGCATATGGACATAATATAAGGGATAAAATATAGGTGTGAAATACCCGCGCTTTAAATAACAAAATGTTTTTTACCTAAACTGCTAAACCGATGTTAAATTTTGCATAAAGATTGACAGAGGATATTTTTTTATGAGATTTCCACTGCCTTGTCTCGTTTCGTTTATGCCAAGAGACTCCTCGCGATTTACTCAAACTATGTGTTCCATTTACTCAAACATGGCAAATAGTTATGTTGGTAATTCTAGTAGTTCTTCGGATCTCCTCATTTCTGTTATAATCACTTGGACTTACCTTGTGCTCTATTTATTTATGTATGGTATCCAAGTTACTTTGGATACTTATATATCATCATCATCAGCATAATCAACCCATTGCCAGCTCACTACAGAGCGCGGGTCTCCTCTCAATATGAGAAGGGTTTTGGCCATAGTCCGCCACGCTGGCCATGTTCGAATTAGCAGACTTCACACGCCTTGGAGAACATTATGGAGAACTCACCGGCATGCAGGTTTCCTCACAATGTTTCCTTCACCGTTGAAGCATGTGATATTTTAATTGCTCAAAACGCACATAACATCGAAAAGTTAGAGGTGCGCGCGCCCGGGATCTAACCCCCGACCTCTCGATTAGGGGGCGGACGTCCTAACCACTAGGCTATCACAGCTTACTTATATATATTTTTAACAAAATCTTTGAAAACAATTAGGCGGAATTATTTAATACTAATGTATCTTTTCAATTAGGCGGGGAAAACAATAGTCGTTATCCTTTACGAATTTATTCTTATTCGTCGCACACTGAATTTTAGATTGTGCTCCAGATATTGCTTCTATTCGACTATTCCCACATTCGGCACAGTGGTATTATAATATTTATGGTTTGATTACACCTAATTCTCTTATTTTATTCAGTAACCTTCCCGTCGATTGCTCTGGAAACTACGGAGGAGGAAATAACCGAGTTCTACGCGCCCAGGGACCTCATTGTGGGGCAGACTGTGTTCTTGCTCGGACGGCGGTTTCTGATATTCGACTGTGACAGCTTTACGCGTAAATACTACAAGTAAGTGCCAGTGGCTGGTTGCTAATTTTACTGTTAGGTTGCCAGGCACACGATGATGACAAGTAACCACAGTTTTGTGACTGTCAGAGACACGTCAAGACAAATGACATAATTTAGAAAAATACAAGTATATTGGGCGTAAGAAAATTAACGAATTCGTTTATTTTCACACACACACACACACCCACACACATACCCACTCAACCATACACCTACCCACTCTCTCACTCTCATGTAGGAATGTGATTAAGCCCTAACTTTAATACATAATAGCCTATTTTTTATTGCACAATTGGAAGAGACTGACCTCAAGCGAGGGTGGTTAAAGAAAAATTTTACTAAATTGAAATACACGATTATTTTATGTAGGTTATTTCTTGTACTTCTATCTTTAACGAAAATAGTTCTTTATGCTGACAATATTTTGTAACTTTTTAAAGATTTGCATCTTTTATATCTCTGTCTTTACAATATATATAACTTGGTCTCATGGTCAAGATTTGGGTTGATGACTTAGCAAGTGTGTTTGGAGTCTGTATGGTTTCATATACTAACCTTAAGCAAAGATCTCTGAGCTCACTTCACTTCGATCACTATTACCATGCTCGAATGCTAAAGCAAAACTCATGATTCGGTGATTCAACTGTACTTAAAGGATTACTCCGGAGTGCTCGGAGCAGATGTGGTAATCCGTAGTTAAGTCGTACTTTTGAATTTAATATGCACGAAGTTTGAACTGAGTGTGAGTGTTGAATAAGAGATCAATTTCGTATCCTATCCGCAAAATTCTGAACTTATGAGTCTTAATATCTCAGATATTATGGGATTAGTGTAATGCAGTCTACACCTATAAAACCCCGGACCATCGACCCGCCAACCAAACTCGGCGGCTTTGTTGATGGATTTGTCAGCGGTAAATTTTGTCGTTGGCACGAACGGAAATGCTCCAGCCCAATGTTGGTATATTGGCGGTATCCAACCCAATTCCTTGCAGCGAATGTAAACCTCTATTGTTGCTAGAGCAGCCTGGTGGTTCTATGCGCTAAACACCTTTAATAAAAAGTGGGACCTTTATCTTTTTTTGCGCTGCGAAATGCGTTTACGCATCCCCTCCGGAAGCGACGCAGGCAAGACTGCGCCGCTTCCGACGGGGTATATGGGACTCTCCGGCGGCCAGAGTGGCGACCAGAATACCACTAAAACCCAGCGATGCTCCTTCGTGTAGCCTGGTGGCTGGGTCACGGGAACTCTCGTGTACTCGACCGCAACCCAGCTAGCAGAGTCCGCTGAGGCAGACCCTCCACCAGTGCCCAACACTGAGACGTCAATACGCTGATAATTTATTTTCACTTTAATTTAATTTTTTTTTTCTTCATTATTTTTATAATATAATTACAAATTTAATTAGTTACATTTTAGTGATATATGCGGAGTTAGCCTGTAAGTGGGGTATACGATGCTAATATTGAGTTATTATATTATTTTTGAATGTTTCATTGTACATTACGGCTGGCATATATATATATATATATATATATATATATATATATATATATATATGCCATGATTGATGATTCGGTGATTCAACTGTACTTAAAGGATTACTCCAGAGTGCTCGGAGCAGATGTGGTAATCCGTAGTTAAGTCGTACTTTTGAATTTAATATGCACGAAGTTTGAACTGAGTGTGAGTGTTGAATAAGAGATCATTTTCGTAGCCTACCCGCAAAATTCTGAACTTATGAGTCTTAATATCTCAGATATTATGGGATTAGTGTAATGCAGTCTACACCTATAAAACCCCGGACCATCGACCCGCCAACCAAACTCGGCGGCTTTGTTGATCGATTAGTCAGCGGTAAATTTTGTCGTTGGCACGAAAGGAAATGCTCCAGCCCGATGTTGGTATATTGGCGGTATCCAACCCAATTCCTTGCAGCGAATGTAAACCATTGTTGCTAGAACAGCCTGGTGGTTCTATGCGCTAAACACCTTTAATAAAATGTGGGAGGGTACCTTTCTTTTTTTCCGGAAAATGCATTTACGCATCCCCTCCGGAAGCGACGCAGGCAAGACTGCGCCGCTTCCGACGGGGTATGTGGGGAGTCCACTAAAACCTGGGTTTTAGTGGTATTCTAGTCGATCGATCCTCCTTCGTGTAGCCTGGTGGCTGGGTCACGGGAACTCTCGTGTACTCGACCGCAACCCAGCTAGCAGAGTCCGCTGAGGCAGACCCTCCACCAGTGCCCAGCACTGAGACGTCAATACGCTGATAACTTATTTTCACTTTAATTTAAACTTTTTTTTACTTCATTATTTTTATTAAATTACAAATTTAATTAGCTACATTTTAGTGATATATGTGGAGTTAGCCTGTAAGTGGGGTATACGATGCTAATATTGAGTTATTATATAATTTTTTTTGAATGTTTCATTGTACATTACGGCTGGCATATATATATATATATATATATATATATATATATATATATATATATATATATATTATACACTACAAGTTCACCCTTGACGACTATCTTACCTGGTGGTAAGTGATGATGCGCTCTAAGATAGTAGCGGGCTAGCGCTTGGCGACACGTCCTTCTCGGTACGTTGGTAACTAGCCACAGCCGAAGCCCTCCCACCAGACCAGATTCGAACCTCCAATTTTATAATGCGACAGCGAACGCACTGCGCCACGGAGGTCGTTAGAGACGGGGTGCTTTTTCACTGAAAATTAATAAATAATTATCAGTGAAAAAGTACCCCGTCTCTACAGCCAATCAATACGCTACAAATGGCGTGTACAAAACAGGGATATACAAATTAGGGCTCATCAATTACAATTAGCGGGCATCAGAATTATGCTAATGGACTAAATTAATCCTGTTACGTCAAAGATCGGTCGAGGGAACACGAATTGAATTGCCTACTGCGGCGACAACGTACGTCAAACATTAGACAATATACGTGATTGTTTGCGATGTTTGACGTGAATTGAAATTGTATTGTATTAATAGATCTTACTTACAGCTTCCTACCTCATCATGACCAACCCATTACCGGCTCACTACAGAGCACGGGTCTCCTCTCAATATGAGAAGGGTTTGGCCATAGTCCACCACGCTGGCCATGTGCGGATTGGCAGACTTCACACGCCTTTGAGAACATTATGGAGAACTCTCAGGCGTGCAGGTTTCCTCACGATGTTTTCCTTCACCGTTGAAACAAGTGATATTTTAATTGTTTAAAAAACGCACATAATTCCGTAAAGTTAGAGGTGCGTGCCCGGATTCGAACCGCCGACCTCTGATTAGGAGGCTGACGCCCTAACCACTATCACCGCTTCCTACCTAGAGCTGTTCAATCTGACCTTAGACTATGTGTGCAGTGTGCTTCTATTATAATAATATTATAATGCATTGTTGTTGTAAATAGCAAACCTACGTTTTAATTTGTGTTATTGCAGTCACGTAAAAAGAGAGTCGATGGTGATAGTAACAAACCTTTATCTTATATATAAAACTCTCGTGTCACAATGTTCGTTCTCATACTCCTCCGACACGACCTATTCTTACGAAATTTTTTATGCATTTATGTCTTACTGAAAATTATAGCGACAGTTGAATTCTCCCATCAGACCTCCTTTTGATGACCTCCGTGGCGCAGTGCGTACGCTGTCGCATTATAAAGTTGCAGGTATTAGGTTCGATTCCCGACTCGAGCCTGGTCTGGTGGGAGGCTTCGGCCGTGGCTTGTTACCACCCTACTGACAAAGAAGTATCGCCAACAGGTTAGCCCGCTACCATCCTAGACAGCATCGTCACTTACCACCAGGTTATCCCACCTGCCATCAAGGGCTAACTTATAGTGTATAAATAAATAAAAATACCAGACACGAGCCGGGAATCGAACTCGGGCCCTCCAACTTTATAATGAAACAGCGCACGCTCTGGTCACGGTGTTCGTTAAACAAAATAGTGATATAATCCCACTAATTGGTTATTATAATATCACTGTTTTACTGGGTGCGTTTACCAACGTTCTTGTCACATGACGCGACCTGTATCTCTGTAATAATTGTATTATCTTGTATTGTTAATATTAATTGCCACGTGTCAGCCGCTCGGTTATACGTAGATAGCTTTTGTACATTCTACTAACCTTATCTATAATTAGGATAATGAAGGAAATTAACTCGCAGATGTTATCTATAACCGACATATCTGTATTATATGTACACGAATGTTATTAATTATAATTAATAATTATATACATACTGATTACTTCCGTTTTTCTTTTCTTCATTCAGCCGTTAACAAGCTTACATAAATAGTACTTAATTAATAAAAAGCTTTTAAAAAAAACAAAAACTTTTTAAAGAGAAAATTTAAATGCATGTATGAATGAATGCATGAATGAACGAGTGAATGAACGAACAAATGAGTGAATGAATGAAAGTATGAATTAATTAATTCACTTTTATTGCACACCACAAGAAACAAAAAGACAGAAAATAACACAGAAACAGTAGTATACAATTTGGCTAAAAGAGATGCGCCTTAACTTGCATTTTGAACGAAGGTCTAAAATGAGCTCTTTCGATAGATTCCGGAAACATTAAATTATTACAGAATGTGCACCTAGAATACGGATAAAATATAGTGATCACTGGAAATAGTGAATTCTTCTTAGATTGTAAAATTCAGTGGGGATTCTTTTCCTCCCACTTAATAAATAAATAAAAGTGGGGAGCCCATCTACAGGCACTAACTCGCAAACTTCGCTCAACTGCCTTTGCAGTCAGAAAAATTAGACAGTTCACCGACCACTAAACATCTCGGCATGTGTTTCTTAAGTACTTTCATCATATAAAGTCATGGGGCCTTATATGATAAAAGTTCGTAAAATCATAAAAGACAATGTTACTGATATGGAATGTATAACTATTTATAATACAGAATACAGCTAAATTAACAATATATTAAGTTAGATCACACGAATCAACTATTTTCATCACGAAACATTTAAAGAAATAGTTACTCTTTACTCGCAATTATGAAATGAAATTGAAATACATTTAAATATATATATATTATACACCACACAAAAGAAGAAATACAAGACAGCAAAGAAACACACACAAAAGTGATACAATAGGAGGCCTTATCGCTAAAGATACTCTTTACTCGCAATTATGAAATGAAATTGAAATACATTTAAATATATATATATATTATACACCACACAAAAGAAGAAATACAAGACAGCAAAGAAACACACACAAAAGTGATACAATAGGAAGCCTTATCGCTAAAGATACTCTTTACTCGCAATTATGAAATGAAATTGAAATACATTTAAATATATATATATTATACACCACACAAAAGAAGAAATACAAGACAGCAAAGAAACACACACAAAAGTGATACAATAGGAGGCCTTATCGCTAAAGATACTCTTTACTCGCAATTATGAAATGAAATTGAAATACATTTAAATATATATATATTATACACCACACAAAAGAAGAAATACAAGACAGCAAAGAAACACACACAAAAGTGATACAATAGGAAGCCTTATCGCTAAAGATACTCTTTACTCGCAATTATGAAATGAAATTGAAATACATTTAAATATATATATATTATACACCACACAAAAGAAGAAATACAAGACAGCAAAGAAACACACACAAAAGTGATACAATAGGAGGCCTTATCGCTAAAGATACTCTTTACTCGCAATTATGAAATGAAATTGAAATACATTTAAATATATATATATTATACACCACACAAAAGAAGAAATACAAGACAGCAAAGAAACACACGCAAAAGTGATACAATAGGAGGCCTTATCGCTAAAGATACTCTTTACTCGCAATTATGAAATGAAATTGAAATACATTTAAATATATATATATTATACACCACACAAAAGAAGAAATACAAGACAGCAAAGAAACACACACAAAAGTGATACAATAGGAGGCCTTATCGCTAAAGAGCAATCTCTGCCAGGCAATCCAGACCAGGATATTACAATTTATTTATAAATTATCAATTTAATTATATTTTCACACAGTTTAAAATCTCAGCAAAATTACAACCAACATCTCCAACCACTAGAAGCACTGTAACAAATTGCAAAGCATTAGTAACACTACTCTTATCTCGCATACGTATCACTTTTACATGTCACAGACAGACTTATGTTCATTTCCCATTAATGTGATGGCATAACTAAATCATTATCATAATTATAGACGTCCACAGAATCATATTTAGAATTTCACTTTTTCGTTTTTTTTTTTAAAGCTCTATTACTGACTCCGTCCCTTGGGAAAGACGGAGCTTATGTCCCCCCCCCCCCCCGTAGGGGATTAACACGATCTTAAATTCACCACGGAAGGTACCTTGCGCTGGATTGCTAGACATCCCAGAAATTTAATTTGATAATTTGTTATAAAATTGTATACAATAACATTTAAGTCAATTTCTAATTTTATATAGTCTAGTAGCGTGTGACAGATATTATGAGTTAACATAATATTGCTTCACTTACAGACTACAATTACTTTTAAATACAAAATAGATCAAATTTAAAAACAAAAAACTTAAGTATCCTCTAAATCTAAAACAATCAGATTATCCCGGGATGGTCGGTATGGTTTTCCCTTTTTTGCATTTATTTTGTGTCCTAAGTTTATGCATTATTTATTGAAGACACGTGTTGTCATAATATAACAAAATAATAAAGTCTGTAAATAGACTTTTATTGTGGTTCATGAACGGCAATTTTAAAGCCGAGACAGACCTCAGCAACAAGGTTAATAGTTAATAAAGGAGATACTGTCTTTAACGAATTACCCTTTAATAGGTTCGGGGAAACCCTAAGATAGCCGGATATACCCTTACGTATCGCATTTTCCGGGTTTGACCGGCTATTTGTAGCGGGGATCTCTTATTTCATTAGGAATTCGTTCAATCATTATTTATTAGTGAAGCTACGAGTACATGTCAGGGACGTCTTATAATATTCTTGACCAAATGGCCAAAAGAGGCTTCGGGGGTCACGTAAGTATATGTAAGTATATGTAAGTTTCTTGATTCCACCATAACTTTATAAACTTAAACAGATTTGGATCTATGGGGTATCGCTAAAATTGGTCCCAGTTATTTTCGAAACAGGAAATATTACATTTTACTCATATGTTGATAAGCGGTGATAGCCTAGTGGTTAGGGCGTCAGCCTCCTAATCAGAGGTCGGCGGTTCGATACGGGCACGCACCTCTAACTATTAGGAGTTATGTGCGTTTTAAAAAAAAAATTACTTGCTTCAACGGTGAAAGAAAACATCGTGAGGAAACCTGCACGCCTGAGAGTTCTCCATAATGTACTCAAAGGCGTGTGAAGTCTGCCAATCCGCACATGGCCAGCGTGGTGGTCTATGGCCAAACCCTTCTCATATTGAGAGGAGACCCGTTCTCTGTAGTGAGCCGGTAATGGGTTGATCATGATGACTCATATGTTGCAGAGATTCTGCAATTAGTATTTTTAAACTAGTAGTACTAGTGACTATTAGTAACTCCATAATATTAGTTTTGGTAAGTTCGGGATCACAAAGAAATTTTTTTTCCTAACAACTTTCTACGTCGTAGACAGAACCATACCAATAATAGCTTAATTCACCGTCCGAAAGTAAAAGACGGCCGGGTCTTTTATTAGTTTTTTTTATTTATGTAATAATTTTCTTATTTCTCCTCCCCTCCTCACCTTAACTTTATTTCAGTGGCTGTTATTCATTTTTATCACACGTTTAATTTGTGAATTTGGTACTGTGCGCTTTAAATGGGGCTGGAAGTACTCGAATTTCGGAGTACGTCATGAATTGAGTTGAAGTCAGTTGTATGGTGATTTATTTCGTTTAATTTTGTAAATTCATGCTGCGATGTATAGAATTATGTATTATTTTAATAATTGCTATGCATATAACGTATTACTGGTATTCATGCTTTTTAAATTTTGTTCAAACTTTTAATGCTCTTGTACGTAAAACTGTTTTTTTAGTCTACTACAAGTTAGCCTGTAACTCCAAACTCCAAGATTAAGCCGAAACCTCCCACCAGACCAGACTCAAGCCGGGCATCGAACCCAGGACCTCCAACTTTATATGTTTATCTATATAAACCAAATTTTCCCACCACATACATGGATACATCCATGTCGATGCCCGGCTTGAGTCTGGTCTGGTGGGAGGCTTCGGCTATGGCTAGTTACCACCTTACCGACAAAGACGTGTCGCGAAGCGATTTGGCGTTCCGGTACGATGTCGCGTAGAAACCAATTTGGAGTATGGGTTTACCATACCCCAACAGGTTAGCACGCTACCATCTAAGACTGCATCATCACATACACCAGGTGAGATTACGGTCAAGGGCTAATTTATAGTGGATAAAACAAAAAGAAACATCTCAACACTGCTTTCTTTATGAACTTGTTGTACGATGCACTTTATGTGCACGGTATGTATAAACGAGCAAAGTAATCGTAATTATTTATTTATAAATTAGAAAAAGCACTCTGCGCCATTCCGCGTATTTTATCCAATAAAAAATCCTAACGTATTTGGCTAACGTACACTTTGCAATCTTACTGAACGTTTTTGCATATTTTATAAGGTAGAAGTTATTTGCCCGTGTATCAAAAGACTTGCCAGCTTTTGACGACCTCTCAGCGCGTGCTCTGTCGTATTATAATATATAGTTAGAGGTCCTAGGTCCGATTCCTTGCTTAAGTCTGGTCTCTGAGTCTAGTTAGTAGTAGGCAAAGACATACCATCAAGCGATTAAACGTTCCGGTATGACGACGAGTAGAAACTGTTTATTAGGATGGCTTCAGTAAGAAACGCGTTAGTAGCTACTCTGGTGTTGCAGAAGTTTATAGTCGATGGTAACGACTTAATAATTAGTGAACCGGCTATTCGTTCGTCCACAATGTAAATATATATAAAAACTAGCTGACCCGGCAAACGTTATTTTGCTATATAAATTATTTCCAGGGAATTTCTATTGTAGAAAAAAAATAACTTACTTATTGCGTGTAAGGATGCGGTATATGAGTGAAAGAGACATGGAGCGCTGTGAACGATGAGGGAATATAGAAATAACATAAATATCATGGAAATTTTAGTCGAATTAGAGTGAAAAACATTCACAATAAAGACGATAATAGCTGAGTTATCGAGCAGGGTGACAAATGATTAAATTACGAAAATGACTATTAAAAAATAGGGGTTGGCGATAGAAAGGGTAAAAATTTAGGGTTTTATGTATTTTTCAATGCGACATTATACAAAAAATAAAAAAAAAATTTTGGCGTAGACATCCCTTATAACTTAGGGGGTTTGAAAAATAGATAGTGGCCGATTCTCAAACTTACTGAATATGCATAAAAAAATTCATAAGAATCGGTCGAGCCGTTTCGGAGGAGTATGGGAACAAACTTTGTGACACTAGAATTTTATATATAAGATTATATATATATTCTTTTCTTGGTATCTCCCTTTTCATGTTAAAAATGCACACAAATATTTATCATTGCAGTAAATCCCCGACTACGCATAATGGAAAGTTTCACTCAACACACTCCGTTTGTCGTGTCCGTCAACAAAACACAACACACACCTCTGCTTGCACAAGTTGTACAAGTTTCCAACTCTGCTCTTGACGTGCTATTGTACCTTTTCGCTAACAACATTACAGCAATATTTTTTTTTTATACACTACAAGTTAGCCCTTGACGGCTACCTCACTTAGTGGTAAGTGATGATGCAGTCTAGGATGGTAGCGGGCTAACCTGTTAGGAATATGGTAATCCCACGCTCCTAATTGGTTTCTACGCGACATCGTGCCGGAACGCTAAAATCGCTTGGCGACACGTCTTTGTCGTTAGGGTGGTAACTAGTCTCGGCCGAAGCCTCCCACCAGACCAGACTCGAGCCGGGAATCGAACCCAGGACCTCCAACATTATAATGCGACAGTGCACGCACTGCGCCACGGAGGTCGTCAAAAACCAAACCAACTGCCGGCTCACTATAGAGCACGGGTCTCCTCTCAATATTAGAAGGATTTGGCTATAGTCCACCACGCAGTCTTCATACGCCTTTGAGAACATTATGGAAAACTCTCAGGCGTGCAGGTTCCCTCACGATGTTTTCCTTCATCGTTGAAGCAAGTGATGTATTAATTGCTTAAACACGCCTGGGTCTCTCGAATTATTAATTAGCAAATTAAGCTTTATGTACTGGGTAGATATATGTTACTTTGAGTTTCATAAAGTAACGCCTGCTTATCTTACTCCTATTATAGCTGTGAAAAATGTGAAGTTATACATGTGTGGACTGGTAGACTTATCACGCATTTGAGAACATTATGGAGAACTCTCAGGCATGCAGGTTCCCTCACGATGTTTTCCGTCACCGTTGAAGCAAGTGATATTTTAATCGCTTAAAAACGCACATAACTCCGAAAACTTGAGGTGCGTGCCCGAGATCGAGCTCCCGGTCTCTGATTAAAAAGCGGACTTCCTAACCTCTATATCGCATCTATCAAAGTTTCGCAATTTTCGCAATTATTATCATAATATTTAATAACGTGTATTCAGGGCCATGCTGAACTTGGAACAGCCGCCGCGTATCGAAGTACATCACGAAATTAAGAGGGAATTCCCTAAGGTAATAACATATTAATTCGTAGCGAATAGCTTTTATAGATATTAAAAAACTTTCTCTCGACACCCTCGTGGTTTGCAGGTCTCACACGACAATTTTTATCAAAGACTTTATTAACTTGGGTTCTAGGTAAGAGGCCTGTCATTAAATCGGTTAATCTTGGCTAAAATCGGTTGGAAGAAGAACCTTTTATAATATGCAATAATATATAACTGAGATATAAATATACAATATCTACGTTTATCAATTATTTCAATAAGTTTTAAATATTATTTAATTTAGATAAATTTATTGCACAGGCAAGACACGATACAAATAAAAAGAGAAATTTATACTTGTGTGTTCTAAAGTTACTTAAGCAATCTCTTACAGACAAGCTGAAAGGAAATGGTTTACATGCAAAAATTAATTTTAGAAAATGATAAAGAATAATAAAACATAATATATATAGTATATATATTATATTTGCGTATTTTTAGTAAGTAAAGTAAACATTTATTTAATTAACCAACATTTTTGCCCTGCCCCACTTTCCTTTTGGATTGGATTCTTTCACAAAAGTTTACCTGGAGATCGCTTTAGGCGATAAAACCACATTAGCGCTTTTTTTAATTTTGTTGTAATGTTTTCCATTTATATTTATTTTGTGCAATATAGAAATATATCTATAACTTGTTAGAAACTATTTATACGGGGGCGAGTTGCAGTAAATAACGTCACGTCCTGGATATATACGAGAACAATAAGAATAATATACAACCAACTAGTGTGAATAATTCACGTGCCCCTAACTTTTGCACGCCCGCGTATCTTAAAGTTGGGTGTATACTCACACCAAATATCACACGATCCTACACTTCGCCTACAATCACAGAAATAGTTACAAGTAATGACATGTGGAATACGGTTCTGTTTATATTCTTTAGCATCCCGTTATATGTATATTTTTATATAAACACAAGTTTACGTGAAACACCGACCAAAAATCGACCCTAGTCCTGAAAATACGCAACTTGTGTTGGGAAAGATAAAAAAAGTGAGTTGTACCCCAACACTAGTAGTATTGTATAATAATCTCTAATTTGTGTTATTAATATATATATTTTTTATGTAGTTTTTTAATCATACATTCAGAGTTTACCTCCGCACATCGGTATTGGTGCTCCGGAGGATACTTTGGGGTCCTGCTTCGGACTCATACCGAAACCGCCGCACAAAGACATCATCAAGTACAACCTTAATGCCAACAAGGTAAGATGACAATGATCTGATTAACTTAAAGCATATTGGTTTTCTTTCCCCCTACAAGTTAACATTGACTGCGATTTCATTTTGTGTTAGGTGAGAATGCAGTCTAAGATGGTAGCGGACTTACCTGGTAGGCGTGTAATACTCACATTAAACCGAGCATTTTATCGTACCGCAACGCTTAAACGCTTGGCGACACGTCTTTCACCTTTTCACAAAGCAGGCCCAAGTTAGGCGTGTAACAGTTACATCAAACTGAACATGTTATCGTACCGGAACGCTTAAACGCTTGGCGGCACGTTTTTCTAGGATAAGGATCCTAATGAGACCAAAAAATTTATTAATCATAATTACTCTAATTTTCCTGATTAACTATAGCTGTGATTGATATTGTTTTTACAATTGAAGAAGCAATAAATACTGACAAAATACTGAACAAATACTGACATAAATACTGACAAAATACTATTGAAAACTGCGGGGCACTGCTAGTTTTATATAAAATAATCATTTCACTTTAATAAGTGGAGTGAAAAACGGACAAACTGTCTGAAAGAAAGTGTTGAAAATCATTAAAAAGAAATTCCAAGACATAGAAATGCAATTTAAATGTCTCTCAACACAAATGTTTCTTGTACAGCATTTCCATAAACACAATTATACTTTTATAACAACAACTGAGAATTACGTCTTGTACTTAATTGCTTCTGCAGAGAAAATACCTTCTCGACTCGAAAGATAATAATAGTTCTTTCTAGCTATATAGTGCATTAGGTGTATGATGAATCTGGTAAATCTTTCTTGCATAATGCATTATTGATTTGGTATTCTGAGCAATTCTGAATATAACTATATTACTATAAATAGAAACGCAAATTAGCACTAATTTGAAAAATCTACGAGCATCCCAAAACAAATTATTAAAATCTTGATTTTATTTAGACTACCGATTTATACTATAGTATACTGACTATAGTAAGAATTAAATAAGAAAACCTTGACGCCGTCCATTAACGAGTAATACAAGTACTTTAAATGCATATTTCTAAGAACAATTATAAAAACTTAATCTTATAACTTTTATTCACAAATAAGATATAAACTTTAGTTAAGTAGCTTACACCAGAACCAAACAATTGGTGCAAAAACTATTCAGTTCAAAGGAGCCCACAAAAAAATTATAGAGAACATTAAAATTAAGATAACATTGCCAAAATGCGAGTTTTGTCGAGTTAAGAAGGAATGAGTCACCAATTAAAATTATTTAATTTTTGAACAATGTAATTAGCTCTTATATTCGAAAAGTTTATTCTCTTAACCTACCCTAATTCTTAGTATAGGTTTTTTAAGTCTCTCTTTATAAGAATTTGGGAGAATAATTCACCTCGATTAGCGAAAAGTTATGCTGAACTATCGTTTAAGATCTCAACCAACTAGTCCATTACATTTCCGGCTTCACGGTTAGCTAATAATAATTGAATAATTTTGTCATTTGTTTAAAGAATTACTTAATACCTCCTGGTTAAATGGTTAGAATTTTGACGACCTCCCGACGACAAGGCGCAGTGTGTTCTGGTTTTGAAGTTGGAGGTCCCAGATTCGATAAGAGGGACAAATTTGAAATTTATAATTTTCTCTAGTCGGGTTTGGTGAGAAGCTTTGGCCGAGGCTAAAACCACCAAATCGTCCCCAGTCCACCGACATAGACGTGCCGCCAAGCGAATGTTCTAATCTCTTCTTTTCATTTTAACATTTTTATAGCGTTCCTTTACTATGCCTCGTGGAAACCGATTAAGTATATGGGTTAAATTTATACCTGCAATACTCTTCCATCCATAACCAACTTATGTAGCATCATCAGGATCAGAAATTGTTTGATAATTAGATACCTTAGATAACCGTTTTCTGAAAAAAAACTTTTATTAATCCCTAGCTAAGAAGCTAAGCATCCCTTCTCTTACGGGAGAGGAAGCGTATGCTCGGCAATGGGGGACATTAATCGATAGAAATGATCCATCTATAAGATTTATAAAATTAAATACTATCATTTTAATACTTATTATTTTATTTTCCCAAATGATATTCCTTATAATACCTAATAGTAACGAATTTTTTTTTTATTAAGCTGGAACATTCATAAACATTTCGTGATGTTACGTACTTTAAATGTTTTTTTTTATTTAAATGATTTTTATTAAATAATCGTAAATAATAAATCACATTAATGATCATGTTCTGCTCAGTACCTACGTTACCTGTGCGAACTGGATTGGATTCACCCCGAAGACAAAGGCCGACAATTTGTGCTAGCCTACAGCCTCGCCGACGGAACGATTAAGATCGGGGAGATACCGCGCCGTAATTCAGGAATACGAGAGGGCAAGTTCCTGAAATCGATGCGTTTGCAGACGCCCGAGTCGGACCCTAACTTCCCAACCTATTATACACCTGATAGATTTTTCATTGGTAAGCAGTATATTTAAATTCCTAAATGATTCCAGGTTGTAATACCAACTAGTCACCAAATTACTGACATTGCTATGCAATGATCATCATCATGATCAACCCATTACTGGCTTATAGAAGGGTTTGGCCATAGTCCACCACGCTGGCCATGTGCGGATTGGTAGACTTCACACGAATTTGAGAACATTATGGAGAACTCTCAAGCGTGCAGGTTTCCTCACGATGTTTTCCTTCACCGTTGAAGCAAGTGATATATTAAATTTTTAAAAACGCACATAACTCCGAAAACTTGGAGGTGCGTGCCCGGATTCGAACCGCCGACCGCTGATTAGGAGGCTGACGCCCTAACCACTAGGCTATCACCGCTTTATTTATGCTATGATACAAGGTCTGAATTTACTGATGCAAATTCATTCAGCTATTTATTCATCTTACTAAATATACATGCCTTAATGTATTATTACATTAAGTTCCACAAAAACGCAAGCGGTTTGAGCGTGAAATAGGTACAACATGTAATTTTAAAAACTAAATTAAGGTAAGTACAAGAAATCTTATAATACAGATAGCCACGGCTTCCAAATCGCTGCCAATGAAGAATATTTATCATTGCACCTATGATACAGCTTCCTCCAAAAAATACATTGTGTTTTCGCTTATTATATTTTCGTCAATTTCTTCCTTTAATCTTTTTAAAAGGTTGCTAAATAAATTAGTAAGTCTCCTTTAGTAAGTAGGTTGGTATTTATAATAAATACAAGGGTACTCGTTATAATGTCACTAGTACGACTAAAGCGAAAGGGGGGATTATAAAACACTAACCGACGTATGTCATGTTATGTTTTTTAGACGACCTCCGTGGCGCAGCGCTTGCGCTGTTACATTTTGAAGTTGGAGGTCCTGGGTTCGATTCCCGGCTCGAGTCTGGTCTGGTGGGAGGCTTCGGCCGTGGCCAGTTAAAACCCTAACGACGAAGACGTGTCGCCAAGCGATTTAGCGTTTCGACACGATGGCGCGTAGAAACCAATTAGGAGTGTGGGTTTACCATGGCCCTAACAGGTTAGCCCGCTACCATCTAAGACTGCATGATCACTTACAATCAGGTGAGATTGCCGTCAAGGGCTCACTTTTAGTGGATAATAAAAAAATAAAAATAAAAACTAACATTATTTTGAAAATCAGTAACCATTTCGTTATGTAAGACGTATTGAAATCTCGGTATCGTATACGTTATGGAACTATATAAAGTCGATGCTGATTTACTAGCTAATATTAGCGGGCGTATTAATTAGTCAACATTCCACTGTTGAGAACAGCGAGAAAAGTTTAAAAGCAGACTTGTAAGCCACTGAAGTTTGAAACTTGTTATGAATACAAAATGAATACACAGTTCAACTTTTATATTTCATTAAGTTAATCCGTGAATCAGCTTTAACACTTTCAAGTATATATTTTGTGATTGAATATATCGTATATAAGTATATGATTAGTGGTGATAGCCTAGTGGTTAGGGCGTCAGCCTCCTAATCAGAGGTCGACGGTTCGAATCCGGGTAAGCACCTCTAACATTTCGGAGTTATGTGCGTTTTAAAAAAATTAAAATATCACTTGCTTCAACGGTGAAGGAAAACATCGTGAGGAAGCCTGCATGCCGACCTGCACTGCTAGTGGTAAGTGATGGTGTAGTCTAGGATGGTAACAGGCCTACCTGTTAGGGGTATGTTAAACCCATACTCCACATTGGTTTTTACGCGACATTGTGCCGGAACGCTAAATTGCTTGGCGACACGTCTTTGTAGGTAGCGTGGTAAATAGCCACAGCCGAACACGACCCACCTCCCGAGCCGAGCCTCCCACCAGACCAGACTCGAGCCGGGAATCGAACCCAGGACCTCCAACTTTATAATGCGACAGCGCACTCACTACGCCACGAAGATCGTCAAATTCTGATTGTGAGGAGGTTTTAGGGGATAAAAACCCCCCGAAAGTCACCCGACTTTTACCTACTGAGATACCTACTCAGTAGGTAGGTTTAATGAAGGCAGTAGGTACTCGTATGTTAAATACTATCTACCTCCCCATCTGACTAGATGGTATGCCATCTAGTCAGTCGCTCGAAATCAGCCGAATCTTCTCTCGTTACTTGATTTCCGTAGCGTAGAGTGTGCTCTGTCGTATTGTAATGCATAGGTCCTGGGTTCGATTCCCGGGTCGATTCTGGTCTGGTAGGAGGCTTCGGCCACGGCGACTTAGCGTTCCGGTATGATGCGCAGTATAAACCGACTGGGAGGATTGATTCACATGGTGTCTGCAGATGTGCATGGGTAATCACTTAACTTCAGGTGACCGGACTGAACGTTTGTACATCGTAATATAAAAATTAAAAAAAAACGGCCGGACTGTTTAGTTACCCAATGTGTTATGTTCCGCCAGGAGGAATAGTCCCAGTATTCAAGCACCGATTTAAGATTGTCGGCTGCGATTTATTCGTGTACCGTTACATGACTGCGAACCCGGATAAATTCCCACGGGAGGTGATCGATAACGTCCGCAACTACCACATGCGGGAGGGCAATTTGAAAGACGAATTAGAGGTAATATATGCATCATTATAATTTTCGAAGATTTAAGGCAATACAATACTTTTAGGTTAACATACATATAGGATGAACGCGGGGGGATGAACTTCCTGATTGATCATATAAAAACCCTGGGTTTTTAAGACGTTAGTTAACTTATTGAACACATGATACTTAGTAGCGCCTCAATCTATTCAATATTATTATAATATCTTTATTGTATAACTAATTATATTCCTTGTATATTAATAATAAATAAATAAATAAATAATCGCGTAAATAAAATATATAATATGTCATAAAACAATTTTGTTAAAAAAAGTGTAATAGCTTTACTCAGATATTTTTGATTTTACGACTATTGCTGCCAATTTGTTCACAAAATGACAATAGTTATGGAAAAAAACCGTTCTTATTGTAACAGAGGACTACTATAAATACAAACGGGTTTCATAAAGTAGGCATGCTCGATTTTACAGTTAAACCGATCTTGGTGAGATTTTGCATAGATTAGCTCGCATTCTGGAGAACGGGCATTAGAAACTTAAAACCTTTTTTTTATCGCTGGAAAATGCTTTTACGCATCACTTCTGAAAGCGGCACAGGCGAACCTGGTCCGCTTGCAGTGGGGTATGTTTTAGAGGGTATTCCGACCAGAATACCCACTAAAACCCAGCGATGCCTCTTCGCGTCACCTGGCTGATGGCTGGAACACTCGCGCACTCGGCCACAATTCAGCCGGAGATACTTTCAACCGTAAAAAAAATGTTCCGCATTAGTTTCTATTTACCTGAACCAAACGCGAATGACCCCAGCGGCTAAATCCAGTGATTTTTAGTTTATTAATAAAATAAATGCTCGATAACTATGAACAGGAAGAATTCCGCGAAGAGCAAGCAGCTGAGACCAGAGCTCAACTGGCTAAGATTGGTCAAGCCGCCGTTGCTGAGCCGAATGCTATGGAGCGATGCCTTGCTGCCCTCGACGTAGTAGAGGGGAGTGCCGCTCCGCCGCGGCCATCGACACCACCTGCCACCACTGACCGCATATCCTACGACGACTCCTTACGCATCGCTAGACTGAGGTAGGTGGCAAAGCGTGTTTTTCCACTAAATATGTGCTATGTTGTTACGCTGCGAAGATTTCAAATCTACGCTACGAAAATATGTGACCGTTTCCACCAATACAGCTATGTAGCTGTGCGAGGATTCGCCGCTATGAGTTGTTGTGCGCACATTGCGAGATATAAAGTAACTTTTTGCTTCCACAATGGCATCTACTTTCAGCGACAAACGCAGGCATACTGTAGGTACTCTGTTCTACACATAGCTACACCACTCGCGACGGCCCAAAGCAGGCATCCTTCCATATAAAAAATATATCTTAAACAACAAACAGCAAGTATAATTTGCTATATTCCGCCGACAACCGGGAGATTTGTATAATATAACACCACACAAAATCAAGTAAAGTCAAGACTTTACTTTTCGCGCTTGTGAAGTGAACGTCTCCTGAAGATGATCCGGTGTCGGGTCGAAACGTGCGTAGAGGTTCTAGTGGAAGATTTTGTGTGGTGTTTGTTGTTTATCATGGACTTCCGCAAAGTAACGCCTGCTTCTATTCATTAAATATATCTTAGTTGAATCCGTTTCCACCAGTGCTAAGCTATGTGCACCTGTATAGAAGTCGTCCGTGTGTGCATACGTAAACATCGCCAATACGCTACAATGACGCCGGAGCCCCAACATCAACCTGAATGCGTTATTGTATTGGATTCGGAGAGCATTGTACCAAATTAATTCGATTTTGCTTCCAGCAACCCAACATGCGACAATGTGGTGCCACTGAAAGGCATACTGAAGTCGAGTACTGCGAATGACGACCACCAGAAGGTAGTATGCTTCAGTGGACCGAAGATTGAGGAGCGTCACGAGAAAAGCATGCCAGCCACCTACGCGCCAGGTCAGCAACCACACTTTGACGAGGATAGTGACTTCTG
Source organism: Lasiommata megera (assembly GCA_928268935.1). NCBI lineage: Eukaryota > Metazoa > Arthropoda > Insecta > Lepidoptera > Nymphalidae > Lasiommata > Lasiommata megera. Next base: position 9,420,190 of record OV743311.1, on the reverse strand, counting down.
TCAACGATACAAAGATGCGGTAAGCTCATATTTTACTTGTGTTCGTACTTTTGGTGTGTGTGTTTGTGTTAAAAATCACATACAAGCAATAGATCTAATAGTAATAGTAATAAGGCATTTAATCCCAAATCCAAAGTAACAATACAAAAAGAAATATCGAGAGAGTAAGTATAATAATAATAGTCTAATATTTAAACTAAAAATAGTACTACTAATATTATTATCTTTATTTATTTAAACAACTTTATTGCACATTGAAACAAAAGGAAAATAAATACATGATATAAAAGCAAAAGGCGACCTTATCACTGAAAGCGATCTCTTCCAGGCCACCTTTTTTAAAGAAGCCGACAAATATATTTTTCGTATAAAACATTAAAAAAAGTAGGTAACATTATATAAATTTATCAAAAAAATATATACAAAAAACCTACATTAACAAACAATATACATATTTAAAAATTTAATTTATTTATGTCAATTAAAACAGTCGAGTCGAATTCATCGCAGATTTTTGGCTCGTTTTTTGTTTTGAAAAAAAAAATCACAACGCCTCCAAGCCCACTAGCGCCGGGTAAATCTGGATTACTCATAGTAATGAAGTTCGTTAATCGACAAAAAATATCGTCATTCCCTACCTTCTAAAGTCTATTGTTCATAAACAATCCAAATGTCTATATTATATAGGTAGGGTTGTTGGTAACTAGTAATGAGTAAATAATTTTTCTTACGTAATTAGCGGTATGGTTATGTTTCACAAAACGGTACTAAAATTTTAATTTTTAACTTTAATGGAAAAATAGTTCTGGAGAATGGTTATATTTGTCGGGTAGCAGCAAAAGAATATATAAAACCAGACTACGACATAATTATATTATGCTATAATGCTGTCCAAAATAAGAGGGTCCATTCTACGCATTTGCTGCTACATTAACATTTATATAATTATATAATCAGGATAAAATGGCGCATTTGCCTACGAGCTCTCGTTTACTAATTAAATAAAAACATCTCTCCCTTATCTCTTACATATTTTATTATTATCTTATTTTTTTTTCTTCTGTTGTGTTAGATTTTGTGGTTAGGTGAGTCCCGCGGTAGAATAGAAAATAAGAAAAATTATCTTTGTCGAATATTAGTGTAAAATAAATAGGCTTTACTCGATTGCATAGAGGAATTATAATTCCTCTATGCAATCGAGTAAAGCCTAATTATCCCAAATAACATAGGCGACGGGGACAAAGCTAAACGTTTGTATGTGAAACGTGAAATTCATAGTGACTTATACTCTGATTCAAACAAATATTTTAAACTAGATAGCTCGTTTATTCAGTTAAGTAAAAGATTTAATTATTCTCACACACACGCGCTGACACACACATACTCTCCAAGTCATGTAATTATAGCATACTACAACTTCACGATAATATTATTTATATAATATTACCGTGACTATTACTAATAGTTTTTTGGTACATGTTCTTTTTTTATAGCTATGGAGGAATGAGGCCGATGACGATGAGGTATTTCAAAGTTTAACACGGGTTACGTTAAAATACAGCTAAATTAAACTTGTGACTTCGTCTTTTGTTTTGTTCTTTCTTTAGATCCCGCAACAGTCCACTAATCAATGTGTTTTTATGATTTAAGGACGCAGAAGAGAGATCTGCCAGACGCGCACGTGACGAATGCGCGTACGAAGTTATACCAAGCGAGCAGCTACAGAACGCGACAGGAGATGAGTCACGGGAGAAACCCAATTTACCTGGATATCTGGGCGCGTATGGCGTGAATTGCAAAGAGGTGATTTTTCCCACCTAGTTTACTAAATTATTTTTAGTTTGATTATAAGATAAGTTTCTTTACATTTCTGATAGCCTAGTACAAGAGACTTTGGCTTACTGAGGTCAGTGTGTTGCACCTCGAATTTAACGCAGTTTTGTGATTTCTATTTATATATTACATCTCGGGCAAACGACAGCAGTCTGTTCACCTGATGTAAAGTGATTACCGTCGCTCATGAATATCTATCTGCAGCAATAGAGTAGCTACCGATAAATTGCAGGCTGAATCCATCCTCCCAGTCGGTTTCTACTTGGCATAATACCGGAACGCTAAATCGCTTCGCGGTATGTCTTTGCCAGTAGGATGGTAACAGGCCGCGGCTGAAACCTCCCAACTGACCAGACTCGAGCTGGAAATCGAACCTACGACCTCGTACTTTATAAAACGGCAACACACTCACCGAGCGTTAAACCATAGCGGAGCCGAAATATAACTCATTTTTTTTTAAGAAAGGTACGCAACCAAGGTCGTCAATACGTCAATTACTTTAACGGTGAAGGGAGACATCCTGTGGAAATCTGCATTCCTGGTACTACATTCTACGTAATGTATACTAGGGAGGGTGAAGTCCAAAAATCTGCACTTGGTTAGCGTGATGGATTACGACAGTACCATGAAGTGACTGCATCATCATCGTAAACAACACATTGCCGGCTCACTACAGAGCACGGATCTCTTCTCAATATGAGAAGGGTTCGGACATAGTCCGCTGGCCATATGCGGATTGGCAGACTTCACACGCCTTCGAGAAAGTGGGCCAGTAGTAGGTTAATAATGATGATGGATACAGCCAGCCATTTCGACATGGCATTTCAACAATTGCTAGTGATTCATAAAGACTATTTATTTTAGATTAAATATGATGGCGCTTACTTAAGTAATTTCTTTTATTTAAAGGTCCCTGAATACATGCGGTTGTCACCAGACGCCTACGAAAAGGTGAAAAAGCTTCGGCGCGAAGTGCCTGACATTTCGCCGGCAGCGGCTCGCATAGCTGAATATCCTCGCGAGCCTGCTCTCCCAGTGGACGTCTGCGTGCACCCACCCCCCGAAGCCACGGATAAGTGCACGAGGAAGAAGGAAGACGTTTCCTTCTCTTGCCCACACGTGGAACCCAAGCTGCCATGTTGTGCGCCTGATAATAATGCGGTTTAATCGCACAATCTTAACTGGATTACTTACCTTTTTTGAATAAATTCGCTTTACTTCTGATATTAAAATGCGTTAAGTGTTTTTATTATATCAGCCTAAAAGACGCGCCTGGAGTTTTTGTTTATTAATTGATCTATACGCGACATCGTGCCGGAACGCTATAATCGCTTGGCGATACGTCTCTGTTGGTCAGTGACTAACCACGACCGATGCCTCCCATCAAACCCGACTTGAACCGTGAATCGAACCCAGGACTTCCAACTTTATAATGCGATAGCGCACACACTGCTCCACGGAAGTCGACAAATTCAGATGGTGGATCGGTTTTAGTGGATAAAGAACCCCGCCGAACGTCACCAGACTTTTACCTACTCGGATGGGTATCTGAGTAGGTAAAAATCGGGGGGGGGGGGGGGGGGGGGGGGGTTTGTATTTCTCTGCGTTAACAAAATTGTGTCAAAATCGATACACAAATTTCTTACCTTTTAAAAACATTGTTTTCAACTTATTAATGTACCACTGTTGGTCATATACCTCCTCTTTCTAGAAGAGAGTTCTAGAAGAGAGGTATAGACTTTAGACTATTTACGCAGTCGTTAGAGTACGGTTCCGTGGGCTTTGAAGGTTATTATGAATTTCGCAGGCTGGTGCCTCATAGAGGTCTGCATCCAGCGCATGATGCCACCGACCCGTGCATGTACTAGAAGGAAGATGTTGCCGTGTCTTGCCCACACGTCATACCAAATCTGTCTTGTTATTTACAGGATTGTACAACGGTTTGATAAGGAAATCTAAATTGGAGTGTATTAAATGATTCAGTTCGATGATGAAGTTCAAACTAGATTTTTTTCTAAAAAAATTAATTTAACACTAGTTTCTTTTACAAATTGGTGTGCTTCCGGAAAATATTTATGAGCCACCGCTATCATACTAATATTGTAAACCCGAAAATTTATTTGTATGTGTGTTTGTCACTCTTTGCCATCGGAACTACTGATCTAATTTTCCTGAAATTCTGAATCCATGGTTCCTGCGGGATTTCTGAAAAAAATTGAATTTCTCGTCGATGAGCTACAACTATACCTATACTACTATAGTATGCAAAAACTTCCTCGAAATTAGATTTATATATTGGGAATGGGAGTGGAAACGAGAACGAGAACAGAATGGGATACATGGGATAATATTCAGTTCCAAAAATAGCTAAATCAGCATTTTTTTACAAACCCTTGCAATATTTACGCAGATGAGTTAATACTACATATACTAACATTGCAACCGTTTGACCTACGCCTCCTCTCTTAGGAGAAGGAATTAAAGCGTTAATTACCCATCACGCTACTTTCATACGATTTATAACTATTGTAACAATTATAACCAGCTTTACTTTGCGCTACCAGTTATAAGTGTGTTGGTGTCATTAAAAAATCTAAATAATTTGAATAAAAAAACTAATTTAATTCAATATATGTATGTCTTTTCAAAATGCATAAATTACTTAAAGCTATATCACTCCTTTTAACGCAAAAATATACATATATGCAAGTTTTCCTAAGCTTCACCGGATTGTTTGTATGATTATTAAAAGATATATTTACACAATGTATATGATAACAAGAACAATCACAGCCAAAGTGACGAACATTCCGCCGAATAAAACGTATTTGTCTTGGGAAACTCTTCTTTCGATTAGCGAAATGGTCGCGTTGGATAGACCCAATGTGTTGGCCAAATCTATTAGCCTTTTATGAGCACCCTTCAGTGTTTCCCTGTTGTATCTCAGCGTCTGCAAAATATTGGAACCTGCAACAAGTAACGAGTTTACATATATCTATCTGTATTTATATCATGAAGACGTAAGGTTCGATTGTATGTAATCAATAAACTCTGTAACTTCTAAACCTATTTCAAAAATTCTTACGCCTTTGGAAGCGGCGCAGTTCTGCCTAAGTCGCGTATATGTATATATATATATATATATATATATATATATATATATATATGATAAATATTACACCAATTAAGAAGTTACGATCAACTCAATTTTCGAGTTCACCGTGTCAGATTGTCTTCAGTATATACAAGCAACTTTGGTTGAACGAACATATGTTTGCAATTTTTGCAATTTAACGGGAGACCCATTTTTTTTTTCAATTTTAGTCTGGTCTGGATCTGTTGTAGTGGTCTAAAATAATTATTTGCGATAAACAAACAATACACGATAGTTCATCATACCGGCTCACTACAAAGCACGGGTCTCCTCTCAATATGATAAGGGTTTGGCCATAGTCAACTACGCTGGCCATGTGCGGATTGGCAGACTTCACACACCTTTGAGAACAATATGGAGAACTCTCAGGCGTGCAGGTTTCCTCACTATGTTTTCCTTCACCGTTGAAGCAAGTGATATTTTAATTTGTTAAAAACGCACATAACTCCAAAATGTTAGAGGTGCGTGCCCGGATTCGAACCACCGACCTCTGATTAGGAGGCTGACGCCCTAACCACTAGGCTATCACCGATTCTACGATAATTATTTTTCCTTAAAGTTGAAATTATATTTTAAGTTTATACCAACTCAATAATAATAATAAAAAAAACATTTTCGAGTAGATATTTTAACCTGCGTGATAAAAATATCCAGTAGTCTGTGAAGTTATTGTATAATTATCAAGTGCACTAACAGTTCAAGGTTTCTTATGGCATTTATTTCCTCATGACGCAAGTTAAACGCTTTGTAATCACAAAGTACCTACAAATGTAGTTTTATACAGATTTCTTTCAAACACGACAATATAAAAGTCCAAGCCATAACAACTACAATATATACCTTGGATGCTTATTTAAAATGTGATAATAAAAATATTGCGCACACATTTCGTAGCTTTTATAAAGAATTCTGATATATTCATTCTTTATATTAATTTCGTATTGCAATCAAAAACATTTCTTTTTGGAAATGGAGTGGGTACTTTCTAGTTGTCTGAAATTAGCGAGTTCGACACTGAAATATATATTTTTCGGTGATAATCACTATTTCTTTACCCCAATCCAATTAAACAGTGCATTTTCCGCTTTCAAGGCTACCAATATTTTTTTGTTAAACAAAAACGTCACTGGTTGCTCCGTTACAGCGTGCTTGAAAGACAAACCAACAAACACACCTATGCATTTATAATTTTAGAAATTATTACGTTATTTACCGATTTTTGTATATTCGCGACTTTTTTTGCCGACATACAATGGTTTTACAAATCTTAACAAATTATAGAAACTCACGTCTAGTCGCCGATAACAGAAATTGATATTTCGACCGTTATAATTATCATCATCATCATGATCAATCCGTTGCCGGCTAACTACAGAGCACGGGTCTCATCTAAATATAAGAAGGGTATAGCCATAGTCCACCACGCTGGCCATGTGCGGATTGGCAAACTTCATACGCCTTTGAGAACATTATGGAGAACTCTAATTCTTGCAGTTTCCTCGCGATGTTTTATTTCACCGTTGAAGCAAGTGACATTTTAATTGTTTAAAATCGTACATAACTTCGAAAAGTAAGAGGTGAGTGCCCGGGATAAAACTCCCGAGCTCTGATTAGGAGGCGGACTTCCTAGTCGAATGGCTATCACAGCTTGAATAATTATCATCATCATCATCATGTCAACCCCTTACCGGCTCACTACAGAACACGGGTCTCCTCTCAATATGAGAAGGGTTTGGCCATAGCTAGCCATGTGTGGATTGGCAGACTTCACACGCCTTTGAGAATTATATGAAGTGTCAAATTGGATTATATGTACCTACCCATTTGGAGGCAAGTTACATCGCCGCTATAATACTCGTATATTGAATCCGAGTAAATGCTAATTGGACTCGTAAACGAACTGTATCGAACAGGGTGCAATATAAAACACTAGAGAATATTGGCACAAATTAAATCAAGCAAAAAAAAACACCCAATTTTAAAATATCACATTTCTCGTATGGCACTTTAGGGTCCCGGTAGCAACCATCTGGTAAGGAACCTAAAAATCAAAGCAAGCTCAACTGAATTTTACATTTTTACTGTTTCGCTTCCGTATTTAAACGTAAAGGAAAAGCCAACAAATAAAAGGAAATTTGGATTACCTACTCTCATTTAAGATGAAATTCCCTTAAGAATTTACGATCAACGCAATTTTCAAGTTCACCGAGTCAGTTTGTCTTCAGTATATTAAACTGTCACGCAAAGGTATAGGCCAAATTTCAATACAATTTACTTTCACATGAAGTATTTATCTATGAGCGAGGAATATAAAGCGGTTGATAAAATGCTCATCTCTCCTCTTAGCATTCTATAGACCACTTCCTTGCCCTCCCAGGAGGGAAGGGTAGTAGTCCATTGGCCATAGAAGTATGGATTGCTAGACGTCATACGCTTTTGTGAGAATGGGGTGTTGAATATTTCGTGGTGTAGAAGTATATCGGTACCTTTCATCATCTTTTATTTGCAGCACTTCCCCTAAGTGTACTATAATAATTAAGTATGTCATAAGAAAATTATTAAGAACACTGAAGCGTGTAGTTTTTCTCACCATGATTTCCATAAACGTTGAACACAGTAATATTGGTTTAAAACTGCTAAAATTAAATTAAAAACACAAAACTCCAAAATGTATAGGTACGTACTAGGAATCGAACTTTGGCCCACAGAAAGGGAGCCTTAAAAACTAGGCTATCATATAATATAGAACTGTTTTGTACAAAATAAACAAATCATTTCTATGCAATATTTACGAGTATAACACAAATAAAATGTAATAATTGATTACTGGTGTTGTTTAAATGATTGTTTAATAAGAATAGAGGTGTTTCGACAATGTTATAATATGAAACTAAGCCAATTGGCTTAATTGAACCAATTAAGTAAACATAATTATGATGAACAATTAAAACAATTTAAAAAATCTTAGTTCGAATGATTCCAACCATATAAAATGTTAAACCTACTCGTTAGTCGTTCGCAATGTACTGCTAGGAATATCGGATTTCGTGACTGACTTTAATATTTTATATTATATAAAAACGTCATCATCTCATCATCACTACATTAACCGGTCATCGTCCACTACTGGACAAGGGTTGTAGGCTTTCCATATTCCACGATCTAGCTTGTGACCCACTGCTCCCTGCAGCTCTTTAGATGTTGTATATCTGTCTAGTAGGGGGCCTACTGCTTTTTTTTTCTGACTGTCAATTAGCTGTGCTGACCCTATTGGTTGCCACAGCGTAACCGGGCTGTTTGGCGAGGTCTGCCAGAAGAAATTTTGAGCCCTAGGGCTCGAAGAAACTAAGGGAACGTCTGCCTAAGGGCGCCTCCTTTGAGGCCAAATCTCGGCCTAGGCGACGTTTGGGATAACGGGTGGGTAGGATGGTGAGTGGTCCGTACGTCTCCGAGGCCGTGGATAGAGCCCACGTCCGGATGACGTATGATAGCGGGGTCTTCGTCTTCGCCGGCGAAGACGGTGTGTAGCGTATGATTGCGTGGTAGGTGGTACGAGTATGTTGTCAGTAGTCATCTGATCGTCAGGGTCATGAAGGATATGTTTAGGTCTCCTCTTTCGGAGAGGAGCGCTTAGGTCGGGGGAGTAAAAAGAAGCCGACACTACGAGAGGGCTGGGGTTTGGGTTGAGCCCCGTACATTGTCACATGAGCTACGTAAGAGATATAACGGTAGCTCAGTGTGAAGTCTGCTATTTTTTTTGAGACGGTTTGTCTGATGTTAAGTGAATTTTAATGACTATTATTATAATAATGTCATTGATCGAAAATTGAGATACAATTGTAAAAGCAGACTTGGACAATTTATTTTGGTTTTTCTATGTATCTCCACACGCAGATATACTCCTAGCCCATCCCATCGCCCGCTAAGAGTCACTAAGGCTGAGTTGTATAAAGCACGCTTAGCTTCTAACTTAAGAAATGGTAAAGAAGGAACTAAGTTATGTGACTGACATAAATCTGTGTCGTCTTAACACTTTGATTTAAAATATTTTTAAAATTGATATTTACTGCAAGAGTAGGTGAAAACACGTGTACAAACGTACACGTAACGATTAAAATTAAAATGACTAAAAAAAAAAGCAATGTGTCTCGTTCAAGTGTGTACAACTTTAAAAAGTAGATAGTAACTAATATTTACTACTAGACGTCCCTACAGTCGCTTAAAGATTGATGTAAGCCGTAAATTATTTTCCTCGTCTGTGGTGTGGATCGTTGCTTAATTGGCACTCAGACGCTCAGATGTGAGCTCAAGTCCTAAATAACAATCCGAATATTTTTGCAGGCATTTTAAATTTATGTGAGCTCAAGTCCTAAATAACAATCCGAATATTTTTGAAGGCATTTTAAATTTATAATTTTACTATATTTCTCTAAACATAGTCAGGGCACGCTGTAAAGATCACAAACCAATTCTTTTCTTATCAGGTCGACGTTTTGGAAAAGTACCGGTATGTGTTAAATAATTCTTTCAAATAGGTAACTACAAGTTACCACAATTACAGTTCATTTATCTGTTTATATTCTGCATTACTATCAATAAAAAAAACTGGAGACAAGCCTCCTGTCTCACTGTAAACAAAGTTTCAGAGCATATTCCCACAACGCTGCTAAAATGCAAGTTGCTTACGCTTAAGCGATTATTATCACGTTATCACATTAGGAAAAGCGGACAACACTAAACCCTAACTCCAAACTGATAGCTACACGTAATTGTAAACAGAAAAATTCAACACCTGACAAATCTTGTTCTCGTATATAATATAATAATATTAGCTATTATATGTATAGCAGGAAAACTCGTTTCCTGAATTTGGCTCATTATGTACCTAACTATATAACAAAGACAAGTTTTGATTGCATATAACTTTTAATGAACTCAAGGTCGCCTCGTGGGAAAACTAATATCAAAGAAAACTTTGCCAAAACTTATCCTTGTTCAACAACATTTATGACATTAAATATTAGCATAATATTTTTTCCCATTAAGAAGAACACATCGCTGTGACTTTAGTCTGTAACACATTAATTATAAAGTATTTGCTGCCTCGTAAGTTGGTGTTCAGAGCGAGTGGTGTTCTACAAACAGTTTGTGTTGCACGTATCAACGTGTTGTTTGCGTGGAAACCTTTGAAAATATTTCAAAAACATTGTCTTACGTTGGTATACTCCAAACAGTCAGTGTTACAAACATTACAAAAATTACATTACAGTGATAATTACGTGTTAAGTGTCATTGGTGCGGGAAACTGTGATTGGTCAAAATGTGGTGAGTTGAAAATGAAAAATACAAAACAGTAAACAGTACCAACGTAGCAATAAAACGCAGGCAAAACTAATTTTTTTTTGTAATTTAATTTAGCATGTTAACAAAAAAAACATTCGAGGTCGATGCGTAGTTGATTGGGAATGCTAGTTATAATTAACTGGCTCATTCAAATTGCTAGTATGTTCCACAAAAGATAACGATGGTCTTAATTCGATTTCCGAATCGGGTTAAAGGCTTAGGAATCGGGTTTTTTTGTTACGAAAAAACTATTTCCGTCAAAGAGCATGCTAACAACCGGATCCACGATTTGTTTGAGCTGGGCAACACTTGACATTGACACTCCCCTATAACGTTTGATATTAGTGTTTTTAAAAACAATCTGAAGCCTGACTACTAAGAGGATGTTCTTCCAGATGAAAAATTCCCGAGCAAAATCAATTCAAACCCTAATAGGGACGTTATGGTCTAGATGGGCGGCGTATAACCCATCTCGCTGTTGCCCGCGGCTTTGTTCACGTACTTTTGGTGTTTCACTCAGGAACTATACATTTTTCCGGGATAAAAAGTGTGAATGTATAATTCCAGGGTATAACCTACCACCATTCCAAATTTCAGTCAAATTTTTCCAGTAGTTTTAGCGTGATAGAGAAACAAACATCCTTACATCCATATATAACTAGTGCCGTGGCTAGTTACCACCCCACCGTCAAGCGATTTAGCGTTCCGGCACGATGACACGGTGAAACCAACTAGGAGGTTACTTAGTTTACCCCTAACAGTTTGAACAACTACCATCTTAGACTGCACCATCACTTATCACCAGATGAGATTGCCGTCTAGGGCTAACTTATAAGGTCAAAAAAAACTACTTCGCATTTATAATATTAGTACGGATTATCGTCAAAGTCAAAGTGAAGCACCATGGTGAACCAAAGCGATTAAACCTGCCTAAAAGCCTCCCTAAAGCGCCCTTGGCCCAACAATGGGACAATAAAACGCAATATACAGATTTTTATAATTAACAAATAATTTTGATTCAAACGAACTAGAATGAACCGTTCACACTACGGGTCGTACAAATAGTAAATAATAAATGAGAGAGAAGGGATATCCCTTCACATTTCTCTTATCTTAACCGGGTTATCTCAGTACTACGTATACATTTATCTACGAGTTTTCTTGTCAAGTACAAACCCATTAACTAAGATGTTTTACCACACGACCTCAAACTAATTTATGATGGAACACAAAAACATCATTAGCCTTACGCCGTTTATGGTCTTTAAATGTTAAATTTTTAAATTTGACCGTAGCAAATGTTGCATATGAACTCGTTCGCATTGAACTTCGGTTTTGCTGCAGGACTGAGTTATCTTCCGTGGTAAAGATAGAATGTCTGGGCGCATAATAGCCTTTTGTAATAATTGCCACAATGTTATATCTAATCTAATATATGTTTTTCTCAAAATGTTTGAATAAAAAAGCCATAAAGACATTTTGAACATAATCTTACTCTATTTTTGATGACAAGCCTGAGAAAACGAAAGAGACTGAGGAAGAATCCCGAGGAATGGCATAAAGGACATTGCAAGACAAACCTATTTCTGAGAGACCATTATGCGTCCAGACCCGATAAATAAGTTGCTCATATTTATGTCAAAAAATTAAATATCCAAAAATGCTTTTTCACGCTCACCCAGTACAGACATCTATGAAACATTCATAATATATATTTTGATTGCATTATTTTTATTTGTGAGATTCTGTCTTGAATAGTGGAAGCTCTGTCCGTGCCAAATTACATCAAGATCGGTCTAGTGATTTTCTTAATTTTGGAAGGCTTACAAGCCAAAAGGTAACAGACAAACAAATTTCCTTAAGAATTCTAATTCAAAAATATATATTAATTATCAAAAATATATATTACGAGTAAGTATCGAATATAGACACTGACATTATTATTATATCTAACAGTCACAGCATACCCAGTAATATGAGTCTTAATTGTAACTACGTACAATAGTTTTTGCCGAATTATCTTCACAATAATAGGTTCGATCATAACGTTAGCGTTTTTATTATTGAAAAACATTATAAGAGTTTAAAATAAACGACCTTGCTGTCTGCATCTTTTTTTTATAATTGGTAAAGGGCAGATCGCTGTATGATAAAGTAAGGTTTTATGCGATTTTCCACATTCGAGAAGACACGAAGTATTACGTTACTTGGTATAGATTAATACACACCACACCACGAAATAAGGGTATAATAGTTTTTTTTTTTTTTGTTTGAATGCGCTTATCTGTTGTACGCGGTCAAAGTCACTGGATACCGTTGTCTACATCTATATTTATATTCTGTGCTAGCATAAACAAATTTTCTTATATCATTTAAGATTTTAGTGGGAGAAAGGCGGGAGACTGGCGTTGTCTAATTTTGAAAAGGACTGGTGTTGGTTTTGTCGTGGAAATTATAGTTTTGGTAGTTTTTTGAATGGTTAACAGGTATTAATTTGGGAAAGGTTTGAGGGAGCCGTGTCCGCCGAGTGTGAAATTTCCCGCCATTTTTCCCTAACTTCAATACTACATTGCTATAAACTTGACATTGGCTTATCTGTGTAAAGCCATAAAAAGACAAAAAAAAGATTTTAGTGAGAAGTAAATGTTATAGGGAGCTAGTATATCCAAAATATTTACTGCTATTGAGTAGTTCTTTAAAAAAAACCCGCAACCATAAGCATCTCTCTTAGGAATAAGCCCCAGTAACATAACGCATTTTATGACGAAAATAACTCAAAATATACGGCTTTTCTAAATTAATCCTTACAAAACAGACATTTTACTGTGTTTTGTAGCTAAACTTTGCCTTTTACAGCCCGCTATTGATAAATACCTTCGTTCCTACTCGTAATAAATAGCATGAAATAAGTTTAAGAAGTTTGATTAAAAATATTAGTTACTACAGATTGGATAGTTAAAAAACTATATAAAAAATGTATTCTGAGAAACACAAACACTGAATACAAAATTATATCATCAGTTAGCTCATTGACGAAAATAAAAGACTAATAAAAACTATATAACAGCTTTTATAGCTAGAAGTTAGGCTCTGAATTTGGCCTTTTGATATATCATATAATTAATTATATTGACAATAAATATTAAAATTCATGTGGGAAACGCCGCTTAATACAACAATGACCGTTTCTTAGGTATATTATCCGTGTGTATTTCATGGAATTACCAGATGAGTGGTTGAGTAAGACGCACGTTTAAATTTTCAAGTAATGAAAATCACGTTTAAGTAAATAGGTACTGGTGAAGTTAATAGACGCGTGTTGTTTAAACAAACACAATGGCATGAAAATATCTAAGGGCACAACGTAGTCTCTGACCGTTTCGAGTTCATTAAACTCTTCGTAAGCTTATTTTTAATGTTCGATTACTTTCGAAGTCCATTTAAATTGGTTACTTGTGTTCGACCCAAACAAATGGAAGATACAGATATCAAAATTATAACCTTATTCAATGTCAACTGTGAACAATACAAGCTAAATTCATCATGATCATGATCAACCCGGGATCAGCTCACTACAGAGCGCGGGTCTCCTCTCAATATGAGAAGAGTTTGGCCATAGTCCACCATACTGGCCATGTGCGGATTGCCAGACTTCAGCACCTTTGAGAACATTATGGAGAACTCTCAGGCCGGCTCTCAGGCAGGTTTCCTCAGGATGTTTTGCTTCACCGTTGAAGTGAAGCAAGTGATATTTTAATTGCTTAAAAACGCACTTCACTCCGAAAAGCTAGAGATGCGTACCCGGGTTCGCACCCCCGACTTCGTATTAGGAGGCGGACGTCCTAACCACTAGGCTATCACAGCTACCTTAATAAGCTACAATAATACTACAATAAAAATGATGATATAATATCCCGATATAATATCCCTTGACACCTAAGTACCTATTGTAGAAACTTATAATCAGTTGGTATTTATGCATTAAGTTAAGAATAATAACTAACAACCTCATCCATATGTATCGGTTGCTGTGATTTATTCGTTTTCATTATTGAACACATTTATATATGAAAATATTTATTTAAAAACAAGATAATTTTAATAAGTACGTAAGTACTGAGCCACAAATTAACGTGTGCTACATATAAACCGTGCTACCTATGATGCCGTCTTCCCCTATATTTACTTTAATTTGGTTGGGTTGGCAACAGAAAAGGTTTTCACCCTAAACCGTATGTCGTACAAGACGCTTTAAGAGTTCCATACATAAACGATACGTTTAAAATATCACACGCGATTCGTCTTTTGTGACACGACTCGTCTATTGTGAATAATTAGAGTAATAAGCTATTGAGAATGCGAAGACCCTCGTTAGCAGATTTTTTATACCGTATGAATACCGTTTTGTAGCTAATATAAAACATAAATACCTGGAATATAATATGTTGGTATATGAATGTCGCAGGATAACAAAGGACATTTGAAATGTTTGACTGTCTGATTTATATTGATTATAAATTCTAACAGATATTATATTGCACAGGAAAGAACCGTACATGCTTGACTAAATTGAAATGTGAATTATGGAGAGTCATCATCATCATGATCAACCCATTATCGGCTCACTACAAAGCACGGGTCTCCGCTAAATATGAGAAGGGTTTGTCTATAGTCCACCACGCTGGCCATGTGCGGATTGGCAGACTTCACACACCTTTGAGAACCTTATGGAAAACTCTCAGGCGTACAAGGTTTCCTTACGATGTTTTCCTTCACCGTTGAAGCAAGTGATATTTTAATTGCTTAAAACGCACATAACTCCCGAAAAGTTAGAGGTGCGTGCGTGGGGTCGAACCCACTACCTCTGATTAGAAGGCTGACGTCCTAAACACTAGGCTATCACAGCAATTAAGGAGAGTAAACTAAGTCATATATACTTCATTGTTATATATATATATATATATATATATATATATATATATCACTTATGCCCGGCTAGACCGTGAGGGCTTATCTTTTTTTTCTGTGTGTCATTAAAAAAATCAAATATACTTTTATGTAGGTATAGTAGGTATATGGAAGGTTTTTTTCAACAATATTCTATAACTTTTATAAATGCAAAAGCATGCAATTATGTATGATATTACGTTGAAGGTAATTTTAACCGGAGTGCTTTTTTCAGCTGCGAGGCTTGCCGTGTACCGAAATAGTACAAGCACGAGAGTTAAAATGACTTACTGTCTACTAGACGTCAGATAAAGTATTTTCCGAATTGCTATCTCATGCTATGACGATGTCGTATTTTTTGTTCAAGGATTATCAACAAAAAAATTAACCCAAACGCACCAAAGGTAACTTACATAAAAAAATTGCGTAAAAAAACTGTTAAGTTTAATAATAAACATTTTACTTTATGCAGGTAAGCTTTAGACCATATAATATAATATATATATATGTTCTGTAGGAATACTATATATATAATAATATAATTTTCTTCTTAGACCTGGGCGCGATTTGAACCGTCTTAGCTTTAGTTGTCGAGCGTAGTTATCATTACAAGGGTAGAAATAATGAAATTAACGATTCATGGATGCCTGTAGGGTTTATGTGAATAAAGATATTTTTTGATTTTTGATTTAATTGTTTTATAGGATATCGACCTTCGCCTCTCCTTTACTTTGCCTTACTTTATGAATATTGACCTCTATCCAAATAAGGGCCATTTCGATGATTATGTAAAATTCATAACAAACATTTTGATACATACACACACTTACACTACACGTACACTTTATATATCTTTTTGCTACCACGAAAAAAATAACGATATTTCGTGTGAACTCAGAAACTGTTCGGGAACAAACTCGTGGGAAACCGACAATAACAAATTATTTTATAATCTATTAAGGGGTTTTTATAGGTAACCTACCCGACAACCTCATATTTGTATAAAAATTAATAAATACTGCAACTTAATCAAAATTTGATAAATTATACGGCATCAAATCCAATTTCAAATGTGATTTAAGATCATCACGCAATGCTTAATTATTTGCAGTAGTTAGTATGTATATAAAGGTATCAAAAAAAAACTCTACCATCTTAATAGTTTTTAATTATATAAATACATATGCCCGAATCGAATGAAGTTTGTAATACAACATGGCAAGGTTAGAACGCGAACACATAATGTTAAGGCAAACGTCTACTGGCTGTATGAAGCCAAACCGCATTGCTGCGGGTACCTACCTACCTACGCAGGTTTTCTATAAATCTGCGTAAACTAGTAGTGGGTCAGGTCGAGGTAGGGCAGTACGAAAGGAAATCACGGGTACGCAATTAACTCTATCTATAGAAGGCTAGGCATGATTATTACAAAAAAGCCCTTAGATCAATATTATTTCAGATAAGCTGTCAATCGCCAAAAAGTGTTAAGTAGTAAAATATGTGATTTCAGAACTTCTCCGTTAACTTTATTAGCAAGAAAATTTATGTGCGTGTTTAAACGTCTGAAAAGCAACAATATAAACTTTTTTTACACACTTTTTAGCCCACAAGTTAGCCCTTGACGGCTATTTCAAATGATGGTAAGTGATGATGCAGTCTAGGATGGTAGCGGGCTAACCTGTTGTGGTGGTATGGTAAACCTACACTCCTAATTTGTTTCTACGGGACATCGTGCCGGAACGCTAATTCGCTTAGCGACACGTCTTTGTCGGTAAAGTGGTAACTAGCCACGGCCGAAGCCTCCCACCAGACCAGACTCGAGCCGGGAATCTAACTTTATAAAGCGACAGTGCACGCACTGCGCCACGGAGGTCGTCAACGAATATACTCGAATAACTTTAATTGCAGATTTAATGGAAGAAGTTTTGCATGTTGTATAGAACAACATCGAGTACATTATTATTATTCAAAGTACCGCACATTTTAATAGGATTACAATATAAATTTTGATTGCGCACATTTCCTACTACAAAGTCATGCGCATCTTTTTACAATTATAATACTCGTAGGACTGCAATGGTGTAATGCAATGTAACTCTATCTCTATTATGACTCCTTTAGCTTATGGTTTTTGAAAATTCATTTTAATGAATATCATCTCTTGGCATATTACAAATATACCCGCTTGTTGCATAAATTGCATGGTTCCGTGTAATTATTGTTCCTACATTCATTGCTCGAAGAATGACGCACGGCGCGACGTCGGCTGCCAGCGAGAAGGCAGTGGGTAGGCGCTCAATTCAAATAAAATTTTAGTAGGTACGTAAATGCATATAGAGGTACGTAATCGAACGAGTGGTTTTATTGCCTCAAGTAGAATACAGTTAAGGTTTTTTTGTTTTGTTTATAGTATTGGGTGATAAAAATTGATAATTTTTGGTATAACTAAAGAAGGTTAGCTTTAAAAACATTGAAAAACTACTGACACATCTAAAGTTTGGAGTGAGATTCTCACCGACGTTATAGTTGATGTTGATGTACACCAAGTACGATTGTGGGTCATAGAAAACCTTGTTTGGTAACATACATTTATAAAATAAAATTAAAATTAAAAAATATATATATTGAACAAGACAATATGGACATATTACAGATTGTTTCAAAAAAGTGAGAGATAGTTTGAAATCATCACAAAGAATTTCACTCATTTACATCTAGCAATAAAGTAAAACAATCACTTTTATGTAGTCAAATCAAAATCAATATATTTTTCATACGGATTGTATTATTATCAACAAAAAATAAGATTGTACCGTAAGAAAAGTAATGCTTCAATAAATGTATGTGTAAATATCAGACATGCAAACAGACATCTTTCATGTAAACAGACATACAAGAAGAAGTACCCATATTATATTTTTCATATTATATATTCGTGAGGCAAACATTCTTATGAAATTAAAAGCTAAGAGGGTTCCAACCGCGCGAAGGTCTAAGAATAAGCTCACAGCAAACTTAACCGGTTTTGTTTTTATAATCACCACAATTACAATTAACTATAATGTTAGAATTCACACCTAAGCTTTTTTTTTTTCGTTTTTGTAATGTGATGATATAATATCATAATAGAATACTTCTAAACGCTGAACTTTTATAAAACCTTTGAACATATCGATATAAATCTCCAAAATCTTTGAAATAAAACGTTTTCTACTGATTGATTGTTTAAGGATTTTTTAAGTTGCGATAAGCAACTTCGTATAAAGCTTGCATTTCAAGTGAAACCTAAAATTTAGATTTTTTTAATACAAAATAACCTTATCATGATGCATAAATAAATTTAATCTAAATTAAGAGTTAAGTGCATCGATAAGTTGTCGGGATACGAAAAGGCAAATAAAACCACGACATAACCATATTAATTCAATAGAATGCTCTGTTTCGTGCACTTGCTACTGTATAAATAACATACAATTATCTCGATCGATTACAAGCCAGCCCCGTAGGTCGATTGCAACATAAATTAACCTATAAATCGTTAAATAGCCAACGTTTTCCGCTACCACGTGTAATTATCGTTGTATTTATTGTTGAGTATAAGTAACCAGTTGAACCGCATAATTGGTACTTAACTATTATCACCATCATCATTTCAACGGACGGATTTCTATAAACGAGTGTAAAAGACATATCTAACACTGGTAGGGATTATCCAAATTACGATCTTTTGACTTTCAGTCCACTTAGATTTATGGGTAGAGTTGTGGGTATCGTCCGGGAAGTATACAATGGGTCCCCCCGGCGTCCAGTAAAACCCGCGAGAGGGACGTGCCGTGGTGGTTTTTAGTTCGAGTAAACCATCCATGGGTGGGAGTCCCACATAACCTCCGTCTTGCCCAAGGGACGGAAGTAGCAATAAAGCTTTTCCACCACGACAAAAAAAAGGGGTGTGGGTATGCTACTAACGTCTTGAGTTTTTGTATTGAGTCGTCACTCCAGAACGATGGGACTTCGTAGTCTATCGGTCTTCCGATGCCCTAACCATTGCAGTTACAACTTCTGAGCCCCTTGACCTTGACCGTTAGCTCTGGTTTTTTTGTCGTAGAAAGCCTTCTAGTTTAGCTATTGCCATCATCCACTGACGCCAAACAGCCCGGTTACGCTGTGGCAACCAATAGGGTTTGTACAGCTAATAGACAGTCCGAAAAAAAAAAACATCCACTGAGTGACTGAGATTTGTCCTTAGGGTTATACTACTTATCAGGATAAGTTGACGCGATTACTATAAGTACTTATGCATGGTATCTCAAGTAAATGAAAAACTTTTCTAAGGGTATCAAAAGGACCCTGTTACTATGCCTCCGCTGTCCTTCCATCTGTCAATGACCTGACCATTTGTTTTATTAGTCGTAATAGATAAAGTTGAAATTATCACCGAATGTACTGTACAGATACCAAATTTTCTAGGGTCCAAATTTCGTTATCATTTTAGTACATACAAATTTTGTATTTTCCACCGATATTTAATTTTAATGAATCATAAATAATATTAAAAGAGGTATAGGTATATTATAACTTCATATTAAAAAGGTGAAACAAAATACCGTATCTTTTCGTCCCGCCAATGGCTTTGTCACGGCAATGAAATCGTTGTTTGTTTTGCTATTATTTTTACAGAAGGTCTAAACTCGTTAAGTCAAACAATAAGATAGTGCGATAAAATTGTTTCTGACAAAACACCCAACAATTACAATTATGTTATGTTCAATAAATACATTCTTATAGACTTTTGCTTAAATTGTATCTTCACTTGACTTTGCAAAGGTTTATTGATACCAGAGTAGGTAAGCAAAAAAAATGGTAATAATAATTATAATCTGTATATAAAACCAATAACAACCATGGGATGCTTCATAAGGACTCATGCGTCACAATACCCTTATGACAATGGTATTGTCTTTTTTTCTGTAACGATTGTTCATAACCTCTGCCGCCGCGCCGCAGCGCTCGTATCGTCGTATTAAAAAAGTCCTGGGTTAGATGCCCGGCTCGAAACCAGCCTGGTGAGGAGTTTCAGCCTCAGTTATTTATTACGACCTGTGGCGCAGCGCGTGCGCTGTTGCATTTTAAAGTCGGAGGTCGTGGGTTCGATTCCCGGCTCGAGTCTGGTCTGGTGGGAGGCTTCGGCCGTGGCTGGTTACCACCCTACTGACAAAGACGTGTCGCCAAGCGATTTAGCGTTCCGGCACGATGTCGTGTAGAAACCAATTAGGAGTATAAATTTACCATACCCCTAACAGGTTAGCCCGCTACCATCTTAGACCGCATCATCACTTACTATCAGGTGAGATGCAGTCAAGGGCTAACTCGTGGTGAGAAAAAAATATAAGCTATTTAGAGTGCTACTGGCAAAAGTGTTATGCAGAAGTCGAAACAGATTAGGATGGGTTCAGCAGGCACCACATTGGTGCTGCAGGTGATTTTCAAAGGCGTTTGTTTTATTTGCCTTGCCTTGTTTGCCCAACGTAAAAAAAAAACACTGACGCCATAACTGACAAGTGTAGAAACATTTGCCCGGAAGACTCGTTACTGCATTAAGCAAATCATGTTACATTAACCCAAATGCCCACCTCTCTGACTCTGTGTCAAATCAATAAGGATTTGACCAAGGTATTTGAGCTTATAATGTATAAAATATATTTCCCACTGCAAGCTGGTATATACTATAGGTATTTGTATCTAATATATCTGCAACTGTTCAGCCTACAATATGGAAGATACATACCTGTATTTAGCATTTCATCAACATTTCTGTGAGAATTCTGCAAAGAATTTTGCTCTTGCCCCAAATAGTCTGGCATAACAGTTATCTCAGTGTGATCATGCCCGAATCTTCTGCTCAGTAAATGTTCCCTTTCAGTTTTTTCTTCTTCACGTCTGCGTCTCTTACTTACAGTATTGTTAAGAGATGCCTGCAAATAAAGAAAATTAGTGTACAAGTTATTTGTGTCTTCTAGTTTTTTTTTATTATAATCATCATCACCAGAACTATAAATTGAATTAGTTCTACTGCTGAGCCTCCCACAGAGCACAGGACCAAGAGGTTAGACACTGATTGATGCTCAAATGTGGATTGGTGGCTTTGACTAGCCCTTAAAGGCAATAGGGAATACAACATCATTTAACAAACTCAAAGCTGTTTCTTATAATTTTCTTGAAAATTATAAAAATTTCAATGCAAAACAAAAATTCAATTTTCACATTTTCAGCTGGACTGAGAATCAAACAGGAATCATGATTCATAGTCATTAAAATAACACTAGACTTAAAAAGTTAATGAACACTTAATAGCTCAGGCATATACCTACTGCAACTCTTAGTTACTCTTTGAAATATGGAGGAAAGATTCAATTCTCCAAGGTAACCAACCCATCCAGTTCTAGTCTTGAAACAAGAAAATTGTAACCAGTACAGATGAATTCACAATATATCAAAATAAATACCTGGCTATGTCTGCAATGGGCTTCCTCTTAGGTTAGCTTAAGTTATGAGCCCTACATGTAGTTTTAAGTTTACAAGCTAATATGTAGTTATCACTATCATGGTACCAATATACAGTAATTATTTTGCACAAAATAAAAGCATCTTCCAGGCCATTTGAATGAAGAAAATTTTAACTTTGACTTTGATTAATTAGATTTCACTTCATAAGGCTACACTATTTTTATAAATAGCTGCTGAATTTTAGTATAATCATAGAATTACCTGCATATGTTTATTATCATATTTTAATTGATCAACTCTCATTTTTGCTAATGGTCTTTCATTGATGGGAGTCTTAAAGACCAAAATATCCAACTTCTCGCAATTCCTGAAAAGTGAATTATAAAAGAATTAAGTTAAAGGTAAAAATAGTAAAATGTCAATATTAAATTAAACTTCAGTCCGCTGCTATACAAGGGCTGTCTCAATGCGAGGATGATTGTTGACCTAGAGAGGTCTCCTCTTTTGTATCGGAAAGAGTATTAGACTGTTGAAACCACATTATTGGCCTTTATATTGTATAACTATGCCTGCATAATTATCCATTAAAATAAGATACATGAATATAAAGAATATTTATTATCAATTCCTATGTTAAGTGCTTGAAAAGCAGGTCTTCTTGAAAAAAAAAAAAATTGTGTTGTTCACTTTTTAATTCGAATAGAAAGTATACAACTTTTAACTTACGCATTAATTGTATTAATCTTCGACTGGATTGCACTTTCTATACTTTCCCAATTTGGATCGTGTTCTAACTTGTGGAATAAATTGGATGTTTCCTGTATTATTTGACTCGTTTGATGATACAATGACTCCATTCTTCCTTCGATGTTTCGTCACCATAACAATTTGCTCCTCTATGACCTCACTTATTGCCCTTTTTTCTTACAATTAAAATTCGGTGGGCTAAATTGTTATAAAACTTATAACTAATAAAATATTCCGCTAACAATACTCAAAAATCCAATGTTTACCAAGTTCCCAAATTGGCCTTCGATGTTACTGTCACTTTGACGTGGCACTCTACAGACTGCACTGGGTGCACTGGTCTGCAGAAAATATCGATGTATCGAAACACCAATACACCGATTGATATATTATATGAATATTTAAGACTTAAACACAAGGATTACATATTAACCTAGTTTTAAAAGAAATTCTATGGAGACGAAATCGGCAACAACATTAGCAGTTGTTTTTTTCCATCATCCTAATTTAATATTATATAATCATTATCATAAATTATCATTAAACATATAAGAAAATGCATCAGAAGGTCAAAACTTACTTTGAGATTTTTTCTATAAAAGCAAATAGTTATACACACAAAATATCCAATGCTCATGCATGCTATCAATGCTGGTTTGTTTTTTTTTTTTTTAATACAACGTTGCAATCTTTGACTTCGTTTCATAAAATAAATACTACAGCTCGTTGTGATTCGTGTTTAAATAATTATTACCATAAGTTTCTAGAACTCTTATGTCTCCTTCATTAATAATTTTAGTCACACCTATTACTACTCGCATATGAAATCAGCGACGTTAGTATTCATTTCATTCGTTCAAGTCTATGGTCTAAAACTTCTATATTGCTGTGGTCGTTTCATAGCCTGTGGTCGTAACTTATATTGTCGTGTATCTATGAGTTTGACATTTGTGTTTGACTCATTCGAAAGTTATTATTTAAAATTAAAAAAACTAAACTGATCGCGTTTCTTTGTATTTCGAATTGAAAAGTGTAAAATTAATAGCTGAAGAAGAAATACAATGGGAGACGGATGCCAAAGATGCCTTACGAGGGTTCCTCACGCCACTGTCATAGCTACTATAATGTGCTGTTTGGGCGTGGGAGTGTTTTGTGGTACAATGTATCGTGGATCTGCTCTATCAATACTAATGTTTGACGAAGTGTTTCACTTTCGGTTAATATGGATAGAAGCTCTTCAAATGATTTTCATCGTGGGCAGTGCTTGCATGGCGGCCTTAGGATTCATGTTGCTTTGCCTTGGGTGTCTCACAACAGGTGCCACAAGACAAAAGGTATACCGGGCGTGGAGAGCACGGGTCGGCGGGCGTATATCGTGTGCAGTGTTCATGATCATTACGTACATACTGACATTCGTATGGTTGTTATTACTTGGCTTTTTAGTAATAACAACATTCCTCTTCACAATATTCTGGAAACTTTGTTCGAAGCCGAAAAACATCGAACATTCTACGTGCATTGACTTTACCCAATTTGACTTCATGTTCCCAGCGTCTGTGAAGCAAGAGGATTTGAAGATTTGCGAAGCACACAAGATAAAGCTATTTTGTAAAGATTATGTAGAAAAAGCAGAGTTTATGTTCATCTTGGCCATGGTGTCTTGCTTGCTTGTTATATTGAGCTTGGTGCATTACTTGATGTGTTTATCTGCGAACTATGCACACATTCGCGACCATGAGAAGTTTCAGGAATTGCAAGAACTGCAATATCTCACCAACCCTGACCTGCATGCGTCTAAAGATAGATTCTAGTATATGGCCCGTGCGCCATTGCTGCGCTCGCTTGAAGCTACTACCAAGATGTGACAAAGAAGCAAAGTTACTGCATTTTAAAATGTCACATTTGTGTTCACAGATCAAAATTAAACATCTAAAGACTGATATTTTGTGAATGATAAAACTGATCTATTTGTGTTGATTATAACAGGAGCTCTGTTAGTCTTAACAAGTTTATTGCCAAACAAGAAGTGTTTATAAGTTTTCAATGGCTCCTTTTTATTAATTTCTTTTAATGCACAATATAAGTGGACTCATATAGTTCCCATAGTTCAATCATTTCCCAAAGTCCCTTGCAAAGTAGAGCTCACAAAGTATATGACGTAAACAATACTAGCTGTCCATCACTGAATGTCTAGTGATGGACCAATGAACAGGAGCGTCCACTGATTGGCAATGAACATGTTAATGGAAGCTGTGGGGATGTTTATACAATTACTTAAAAATTAGATATTGCCTATTGTTAATTATAATACCTTAGTTTAATGTTTATTACACTTAACTAATATTCATTAGCTAATTTGGTTACACACTCATTTGTATGAAATTGTATATATGTATTTTCCACTGCTCAGGTTAAATATCTGTGCTTGATTTATGTGACTAAACTGGTGTTTACATATCTGAAGTCCATTTTAATTTTATAACTGTAATCTTACATTCCTTTAAATTTAGTCTAAATTGTTAAACAATATTAGTCTGACAGAATTTTTATTTACACTAGAATTAGACTAGTTGAATATGGTATAACATTGTTTTATATTTTTGTTTATCTTAATGTCTTGGTCCAGTTTTCTTTGTTACACTATAAGTAGGTTAATAATATGTTAGATGAAATAGATTCTTCCATTATCCTTCCATCAAGGTTTTATCATAAGATATGGTTGATCATGTATGTCAGTATCTTTCAACTTCTTTTTTTTATAAGATTATATTACTAATTAACTCTTTATAATTATTTATATTCACATATTTTCTGGTATTTTTGATGTAAAACATCTATTGGCTCATCATCACCCTAAAAGGCATGCTTATAGCAACATGCCCATTTACAATACCACTCTGACTCCAGCATTTTTCTCAATATTTCACATATTTATTATAAAGTTGATTAACACTTCTTGATTTACATATGCTGGGAGTCCTCTGATGGCAAATTCTTTTTTTAATAGTTATACATTGTTACTGTATATTTTCGTAGTATTTATACAATAGATATAAATGTTTGAAGGAATTGTTAGTAATATTGCTCTTTTAATGTTGTAGCTTTAAGGCAAAAATGGAGAAATCTATAAAAAAGGAGTGTACTCCACTACATAATATGTAAATTTATTTATTTCGTTCATTTTATCAAAATCATCAATCAATTTTAAAGAAAATTACCAAATGCCGCCTAATTACTATCAATGATACTACTAGAATCTGTTTGAAAGATGTCTTCCTTGCTAAAAGGATTTTTGACAGAAACAATTGCAAAACAAAGACTTTGTTGCAATTTTGGCTGTCTAAGTATGAATTTGCCTTTAATATATCTGAACGTTACAAATGCAAGACAGTTGCTTAATGTCATGAATATAATTATGGGTAAAGAGAAATAATTTTGTTGTGTTGAAATAACCCCTTTTAAAATTGTATTTTCTTTACTTGTTTTTTCAACTGTGGATGAGTGGGCATTGGCTATCTCCAGTTTCCAGCCTTTGATTCAAAAATATGTTCTCTGGAAACTTTTTTATCTTCTTTTAATTTAGCTTTGATATATATTTATTCTAATCATTTACAATGCCAATGTTCTTTCTTATGAATTTGCAATGTGATCCACAAACAATAATTGTTCAATGTTTAGTACAATAACTATAGAATAAGAGCAGCACAAAATTTATATAACATAGTTGTAAGTTTTTAATATTTGTCACTAAGTATGACAATATATGACTTCTTTTTTAATAGTATAACAAAATTTTTGACAAATTTTTACATGCTTTGGTATTGTGAGGCGAGGTTAAAATATCCCACCAAAATTAAATATTGCTATTTGTTTAGGAGATAAGACAGGTATATATTTGGTGCATTATAATTTTATCAAAACTTGAAACTGGTACCTATATACACTTATGATGAATACTTTATTTATTGTGGAGCTACATATGGCCTGGTTCATCCTCAATGTTACAGTATGTGATTTTTATTATCCCTCCTGTCATACTACCACAATAAGCGTCGATATTTTAATAATCAGATGAACTCATATTTATTTTTAAAATACATATCAAAATATAAGCGGGATTTGAACCCGCATCTCTGGCTATCGCAAACTAACGTAGTACCTTCCTCTCCAGCTAAACTTTAAAGGTATCCTTTTTGTATTAGATTTCATTTGAGCCTAATGGACTATTTTGAATATACCTACCTGACCGTAACAAGAGCCTGTAAGTTGAAAACATTGCACATACAATCTGCTTTTAAAGGTCTACATTTCAATTAGACACTAATACTGACCACAGACTGAAACTGACCAATGAAAACTAACCTACATTGCTATAACATTTACAACTATGTTTTTATATTTTCCCTATGGGCTCCTACTTTAAGAAATTGCCCATCCTTGCTATTATAAACTCTTGAAAATATGACTGAAGTGAAAAATTTTCTATTACATAATTACTTTATCTTTGTCTTAAGGAATTATTGACATAAGCTTATGAAAATGCAATTTTTATTCATCTTTTCTAGCACTAGTATTTAAATAAGAATTTTTGACTATGTGTAATGTATTTATTGGCAGCATGTGATCTGTTTGGTGCACAGAGATGTGGGTACTAAATTATCAAAGGGTTGCAAAAATTAAAGTAACATGCTGCTAAAATGTATATTATGTCTCATGTTACAGAGTTTCTGCATTGTAGTTTTGTCATAAATTGTATCCAATTCATTGTATCCCTATGCAAACAATATAAATAATAATATAGTGCCTAAAAAAAATTTATCTGATAAAACATGTTAAAAAAAAGGAAGTCAAAATTGATAGTTGTTAAATGTTTAAACATAAATGATAACAATCATTTAAAAACGAACAAGATGTTAATCAATGTGTTTTTCATCATCATATAACATCAGACTTATGTCCACATCTGGACATTTTCAATTCCACGGTTTTGGCCGCCATTTCGCAGCGACTTCCTCGTTTGATGTTGTTCCAGTACCTTGGGACTTCAGTCTTGTACTTGAACATTGTGCCCCGCCCGTTACCACTTGACCTTCTAGACTCCTTGAACTGATAGATGTTTCTTCTATAGATCTCCTAATTCAATCAAGTAGTGACACTCTCCATCGCTCGCTTTTTGTGTGTGTTATAAATTAACGTTTATATTGTTTAAAAACATTTTATAACTGCACTGTAGTAGCATGGTTAGGTAATTTAGAAACATCACAAAGTTTTTCGATACTGCCTTTAAGATTTTTGTATATCTCTTACTATGTTTATCTTAAGATTTGGAAAACAATATATGATTAGCATGGCTAATGGCTGCTAAAAAAAGAAATTATTTTTATAAAGTAGTGATTATCTGTATTGTAACATTTAAATTGTTATATGTTAAAATATAGTAATCACTATTAAGGTAGGGCCGCACTAGGCGGTACTCATAATGAGGATACTTGGTTCCGCGTAGTGCGATCCGACCTTTAGCCGCATGTTTCATTTATTCCAGATTATTGTGACCCGAAATTTTATTACGGTTGCTCTATCAATTAGTAATGAAGTAGGTACATACTTAGATAATATATTCTTGGTGTTATTACCTGCTGGTATTTTTTTAGCTATTATCATGTAAGTACGTTTTAAGTTTTATAACAATAAAAAATCGTTTGTAATTAAATTTCTTTTCATTAATATAATCAATCTGTAGATCATATTATATTATTCCTTAGTGTTTTATAAAAAAATTGTCCGGCGAAGTTAGGACTGATAATCATTTCAACATCAGTCCTCCATAGTAAGCGCGATTTAATTGGTCTTACTAAAAAACGGGGTGGCTGGGCTTTTTGATAATTTAATGGCAGAAGAATTTTTAGGTAAACTGTCTTATAAAACCACCTCCTCATTACTAGGTTTGAATAGTTGTTTTAAAAATAGTACAAAGAATTTTTGTTTATTTTTTTTAGCTAACATAAATTAAAAAAAGGTTTCTTTCTCGTTTCATGGCTTTACATAGCCAATTTCAAGTTTATTAAAAAAAAAATTATTTAGCAAGGTATAAAGCAATCGCTAAGTTTCCATTCTGTGGGACACCGAACCGTTAGTTACTACAAAATTGTCTACCAAATAAAATAATTCAAATTTATTTGTTGTCGAAATGAAATTTGGATTTGAAGGTTTCCTTACCTGCAATGAACGGAATGAATGAATACGAAAGAAGCCAAAGCTTGGTAAAAAGAGTTTTTTTTAGTACGTAGAAACTCTGTAGGTTGATATCTCGAAAGGTAGGTCGGACCTTTGTAACAAAAAGTCCTTGCCATCTGGCACAAGGGTCAATCTCAATTAGAGCTCATTTAATTGCAACGTGGAGTGACTAAGTACACGGTGAGTGGGCTAGATTTTAGTGAGGTTAAAACGTCTGATAGTGCCGTGAACACGGTTTAACCTGGAAATTGAAATGGCAATCGAAGATGGTGTATGGTGGCAATACAGTTCTAAATCTCTAAACTAAAATAACAGATTAGTTAGTACCAAAGTATTGCCGTCCTTTTTCATATCATTTAGTATGAAAAGAACACTTGCCAAAGTGCAAAGGTTAGTTTATAGATTTACAATACGATAGAAATGGTACCATTTTGTACCTACCTATGTAATGGAACATTTTATTTTCTCCAGTACAAGTGATATCAGAGTAGGTAATGTGATCTTCTTCTTCTCCTTCTTCTCCTCCTCCTTCTCCTCCTTCTTCTCCTTCTTCTTCTTCTTCTTATATTATTAAAGTTCTTATTATATGATTGTGTCATTCGATGCCATTGCATCGCTTGCCCGCATTGGCGCGACATTTTGTAGCGGCAAAGAGCTGATGTATTCGAGTGCTTCGATGTTCTAAATGGTAGCCTATAGCAAAGCTTCCTGGTTAAAGCAGTACAGTCATATTTATTATGACAAAGGTCATATACAAGCATCGCTTCAAGGTTTTTTACAGTTAATATGAATAAGAATTTGGACCCAGGCCTCTCTTTTTAGAGTATGGAAATATGGGATACCGCAAATTGTCTAGAGTTTCGCAGCCAACTTTTCTTTCCTCTGTTACTACACTGGTAGAAACGTAAAAGTGAGTAATTTACTACATGCCGAAGATTCCTATCGGAACTTTACCAAATTTAAAAGACCAACTTGAGCTACGCGTTACCGGATAAAAAAAAAGAAGCCTTATCGAAATCATAAGTTCAAACTTTTTAAGCCAAAGAGAATATAATCACTATTTTAAGCCTTTATACCAAGTCTCGTTCAGATTTGTCAATACCTACCTATACCAACCATCTGTCATTAATTATTATTAGTTCTTATTTATAAATCTCAATAACAGATGGCGTTAGTTGTAATCGATGTAGGTTGGTATTTACATGCTCATATGAATATAAGCATTATTATCATTAAACACGTGCAGGCCAAAGTTGAATGGTGAAAAATACCAAGGAAAACGATTATGATATTTTAAATTAATTAAATCGCCACCTACTCACTTTGTTTATAAACGAAAGACTTCCTAGTTCCTATAGAAATTATGTGGCCGTGATATCGAATGAACGCTAATCGAATTATAACATATACATAACACAGGCTTATATCGTAAATTCCTGGTTAAAACATTAAAAAAAAAGTCACAAAGCTTTAATTTAAAATCAACGATCTCGAAAAACTATTCAAGTTTTTTGATTAAATATTAAGCCTTCAAAAAGTTTTGAACTACAAAATTTTTGTGTGAGGCTTGGGCTGTAGTTAGCCGGTTTTATATGGGTGTAACTCCGCATTAAATCTTTAATATGCTGCGAGGCATTGCTTGGACTGTTTTGAGTAGTCTTCATGAAATAGACCTCAAACAATCAAGTCTCAATCGTGTTTCTTGCGACATGCGACAACAAGCGAATCCGCTAAAGTCATCCACCTCTTACTTATAAAAGACAACTTATAAAAACTAACGTATAGGTAGGTACGTATGTAGTTGCTATTTGGAAACAATATTTGCCAAGCACTCAATTATCAGGTAGGCATTAGTAGTTGTAGGCATATTTGTCTAGGTTAATAAAATGTTAAATTTGTTTAGGAAAGATTTTTTTTTTAATTTTTTGTCTGTGCAACTACAGTAAAAACATATTTACAGTTCTAATTTATTGTTATTTCTACACAATACTTTTTTGTTTACCATAAATAGCAAACAAGCAGGTCAAGGGTAAAGTGATTAGATACCGTTCAGGAACATTTACAGAACCAGAGTTTTGAGTTTAAGTAATTTGAATAACAGCCTGAAATGTTTATTTTATTACAGAGGCTGTAATAAAATAAACATTTCACAGTCAAACAGTTTTTTAAAGAAGAAAATACTGATAGAAATAAAGATCTTAGTCACAGTGATTACAGAGCTAAGAAATTTGAGTTCGTCAAGCGATAAACCGGCACACTGCAATAACCGGCACAATACAGAGGATACGATGTTTTATATCAATTGTCTTAAATAATTTGCATATACGCTTTTCACTACTACAAAGGATATTGAATTAATCTCCTTAATCTGATTGTATAAAGGTGATGTTTCACATTTTCGGACACCATTTCCACCAATTTGTTCCTTGTGAATCTAGTATGGACATTTGTACATAATTAGTAAGAGTCCGTTCAACTTAACTTGATTCTTGAGTAATTGGAAGCATTGATCTTTCCTCTTTCTCTTTTCATTATTTCTTCGTTTTTATGCATTGTGCTGTTAAAAATCTTAGTGTTAAATTAACGAAAGTAAAAAGAAGGCTAAAATATGTATTATTTTGTAAGTTTGCGAACTTAGTGAAAAGAAAAGGCTCAAAATAAGTCGTCCCCGAGTAACGAACGAGTATCATAACGAACTAAAAAAAAAGCTTAAATGATATAGCAGTTCGAGTTACGGACAATCCCATACTGACCAGCATTTTACATACTTCTTAAGAACACCAAATATATCATAGATTCTTATGTATTTAAATCCACTGTTATTTAACAATTGATATAACTTCTATTTTTTGCCCCGGATAAATACATTGGATAGGTCTAAAGCGCAATATTAAATATCTAATTATATTAGAGTATATAAGACCTTTTATAATCTGAACTTATGTCTGGCTGGTACTTGGTAGGTAATATAAGCCGCCTGATTTGTAACCTTGATGTTTAAATGGTATAGCCCGTATGGGGAAAATAAACTTTTTATTTACTTTCCTCCCGTATAAAACTGTAATCTTGGAAATTCATTTATGAGGCAAACGTGGCCGTCCTGCGAACTTCCCATTGGGTCTTACGTAAATACGTCGTATGTGTTACCTACAAATTGAATAAAATAAAAATGCTACTGATTGTTCGTTCTAGTTTAATATGTAGGGCTTCTTTTTAGGGTGGCACACCGTTTTCCGTGGGATCCGTCATAGACGAGTGGGTAGTACGTCAAAGCTTGGCAGGAGCGCGCTGAATCGAGGTACGGGAAGGGTTTTAAGTGTATCAAAAACGAGTTAAAAGCTAATATGTGTGAAAATAAATAAAAAACTAATGATACTCCAGTCTTACTTTATAGATTGCAATATAATATAATATCTACTTCCTATTATTGCATACAACTTCCTAAGTTCAAAGATTCAAAAACTCAAGAGAGAAAATATTATTGGGATTTCAAGCCAAGTTTTGTTTGAGATCCCCATTTTATTTGACCAAAGTTTGACTTTGGCTACGGATACTAAGTAATTCTGATTTTATAACCAAGCGACGTGAAAGTGATATAGCTCCTAATTAACCAATACGTCTTTTATACAACACAAAGTAAATTTACTGACTCAGCCACGGATTTTAAAACACACCTTTATGTTTTTCTATAATTGATGATTTGATTAGTCCTTGCTCTTTGGCTAGGTTAAGGTTGTTTTTTTTTTGAAACACTAAAGTTCATGCTTAAAAATAACTACCTTGCTGAGTATTTTTTACAGAAGAACATATCGAAAATACATTATAGAAGACAACACAGTATTTTTCAGACGCTCATTGGTAGTGGCTGACTTAGTAATTCAGGGGAGAATATTATATATTTTCTACTGTAAAATAAGTCTATTTAACTACCACTCTAATTTAATGTAACATGTACTTGTGTGTTTGTGTTTTTTTATTTTAGAAAAAGAAATTTTGAATGAGATTATTGATACGCAAACAATAAAAAATATATATTTGTGAGTATAATTTTTTGCAAGTAGAAAAATAATACATAATAATATAAATACTTACCCTTACTTATTACGTACTAAGAACCTTTGTTTTTAATACTTACTTACCATACCATTTGCAGGGTAGTTAAGAAGATTAGCTTCACATTTAATATAGGGTTAATTTGACGGAAATAATTGAAACTTCGCTTCCAACCGCTGTCAAAGCTAAATTGGAAACCTCACCGTTGAACCGTTGAAACATGAAATCTTCTAAATTAAGGAAACCTCGTCGGCCTTAAAAAATCAAAAATTGTACGCGGGCAACCATTTGTGTAATTAAAAACGGTAAAATACCATTTGGACTTGAATTATGTCATTGAACACATTAATTTTGAATGAATGTGATAAGGTGTATACAAAAGAAATGTACGTAAACTGACAACATATATTCTACCACTACTTCCATAACCCATATAGATTAGCAAAAGAATATCGATATATGCACAACAGTGACGTTGAATTTGTAAATAGTTAATTATGCGATTACATTAGTTTATAAAGTCCAATTTCAATGTGTCACCACCAGCGGTGTGGATAATCTGTTTTAATACGTGTTTTACAGCAATTATTTATTTTGTTACTCACTTGAACTACAAATTTATATATTTATAGATAGAGTCGTGTTTACGTACGGATATGAATCTGTAATGTAAAAAAATATGATGCGAAGAACCGCAAGGTGGAATTTCCTTGGTCGTACGACCAGTTCTCGCTAACTCAGTCATTTGTGTTCCTCGGCAACGATCGCGTCCACCTTACAGAGGTATGTACGCTCCATTTCATACGAATTATAATCGATTTTTAACTATCTATCCAATGATTTATCAATTAAACTGTCATCAATATACAATTAACTAATGATCAATTAATTTTTTAACATGATTATGCCTCTAAACTTTTCAATATCGAACAATTTGATTAGTGATCGTTACGGTTTTATATCGCATGGTTTACTGATAAATTAAATTTTTATCAACACCTATCCGAGCCGGTGTCACCAAAAGTATAATTTAAAAAAAATACGAGTCATTTTTTTTTGTCTACTATTTTTTATTTATTTTTATGTGGAATTAATCTGCGGAATTTTATTAAGCAAAGTGAGCGCACTTTGATTTAAAATCACCCCTTATTTATATAACTTTATAGTTACGCCTATCATTAAATATTCATGTGAAGAAGTAATATGTCCTTTAAAAGGAAATGGTCGTTGAAAACAAAAGTGCAACTTGAATCGCATCTCGACAATGCAGTGGAGTGTAATGTAGATAACAAACGAAATGAGGAAGTCAATGTCGTAAATTTATCGGTGACCTTACAAAACACTGAGAAGTCAGATGGTGATGAAATTCAACTGACGAGCGGGAAAATTGACATTGATACAGTGTCGCAAGACGAAAAAACTGATGATGTCGAAAATAATGATTTAGAAAATGAATCTACTGACTTTGATGTTAATGGTGAAACTTGTCTGACAGTTGACAATAGTGTTGCCCGTGAACTTTCCGCACAGTCAGATCGAGACGAGTGAGTAAATAAAAATGTGTCCAAGAATTGTAATAGTAGGTACTTATATATAACACTAAAATTGTTATAGACTTAGGAATCATTGATCACATTGTGATGAAACTGTTCTGGGGGCGCTAGCGAAGCTTTCTGGCCGTAAAAAATATTTATTTTACGTGGCATACTGGGTCCAGTTAGTTTTCCATTGATGAATCTCAATACAAACTCACACACACACATACCACTCAACGGAACGGGCGGTTACAGCTGTAACCAAAATAGGCGTCCGCTAAGAAAGGATATTTGAAAATTTATCTCCTAAGAGTTTCCGTCTCGGGCTGTGAATTTGCATAAAAGTTTTTCGAAAATCGAACTTAATATAAGCTAAGCGAGAGGCAAAAGCTGGGTAAAAAAATATTAAGCTAGATAAGTATCTACTTATATAGTAACAGATCTGGTATAATCTACATTATATATTTTTTTTTCTAAAAAATATGCAAAAAGAATAAACTGGTGCGATTATAACTAAGAGCTTTTTGACAATTACCGAATTAAATTTCCACCTTATTCGTCTTTGGTTTCAGTCTATGTTAAAACACTTCACACAAAAATACCGCACAAAAACTGGACTATTCTAAAAACATGGTGTCAAGGCCGTCCCAGGTTCAATATTAATCAGATATTAGTTCAAAGTTCTATCGTCTAATATTCTTATTGTATCCTGTATTGCTACGAGTATCAAACGTATGATGATTAATTAAGTTTATATCTACTAAGTTGCTATTCATAAACCTAATTAAAATGATATACAATGCTAAATAACCAAATCAAACTCATTAAACAATGCCCGTCTTAAACAATAAAACTCTTAATATTGTACGGCATATTCGAATAAATTCAATGCTAATTATGAGAAAATGGTATAGCCATTGCCTTTGTACCTAAAATCTAAGTTAATATAAATGACTAAACAAAGTTAGTCGTATTAGATACGAGATAGGCATTATAAAATGCATGCAAGGATATCAAACAAAAGGAATTTCCTTAATTAAATACGTAATGGTCGTGTCACGTAAAAATACCTCTTCTGAATGGCTCATTGCGCAGAGCGCTCTTGATTTATAGGTAATATTTGTCCTATTGTTTTATCATAAGACGTAATATAAATGATTAATTGACTAAAAACCAATAATTTACTAATATAATCGCACTAATTTGCACGTAATTTTAACAACGTCTAGGGCACAGGTCGATTTTTGCTTTACTAGAATAAGTAAGCTCAGCTGAAAGCCAAATAAATGGACTACTGTTAGTCTACAATACTAATATTTATTTACAAGTTATGTACTAGCTGTACCACTAAACCGCGTACGCGTTGAAATTCGGTACTACTACTATCGGATCTAAATATTATCCATCGGAAAAAGTAGTACCACGAGCCCCTTCAATAAGTAGATTTACTGTCTATATAAAAATATTTTTTGCAGCAAAAACGGTTCAGCAATAGAACTATGAAGTAGACAAATTCACCCAGGACCTCCTATTGATATATAAAGTATTTTTTAAATGTTTCGATTGAATTGAAGTGAAATTTTCATATACCTTAAAATTGGTACTCTTTTAAAATTTGTTTCTATACCGTATCTAAATAAAAGGAGCCTTATGTTTTTTAAGGTGCACAAGATATCTTTTTTGCGAATCTTCAGATAAGATCAGTTCATGGTTATTAATTATGATCGACGTAACCGCATAAAATCGTGGTTCCTTTTTGAATGTGATTCGCCAGAAAAAGTTAATAAATAGATAAACAGACACATAGTTAGAGATCATACATTAGAATTCAAATGAATCTAGTACTTTTACTTGCACTATACATGGAATACAAAATACAGACCTACTCGTAACTGTCTGTTTTACTTGATCTGTTATCTTTCTTAAAAATATTCGATTTACCGGGCATCCTGTTTATGGTTATATTACTTAGAGTTAAAACTATTACAGCTGTAAACTATAAACTATATAATCAACGAGGATATGAACATATCAATGAAGTAAACGAACCTCGAACGAGCTCGCTGTATCTTCATTCCAGCCGATCCGAGCTTTATGCTTATACCCGCCCCATGGCCACTTTGACGTATAGCGATTCATTTCTCCTGATTTTTTTCTATGTTACAATAGACGAATAAGTAATATTTTATAAAAAGTAATTAAATTAATATGTGAATAATATATAACACAAAGTAAAATATTAATTATTAATTAGTAAAATGTTTTTGTGCGCACAAACAAATCCGGCATTTCTCGGTAAAATCTGCCTTCAAAACCGGTAGTAGAGATGCCACAAACAGACAAATAGTTGAATAAGGGAAGTTTTTATTGAATTTATATTGATATAAAGAAATTTTACTTGCATGACCATTTATGAAATAATATACAAATCAAATAGCATCTGGAATTATAAATCAGTCATTGCGATGTGAGATTGTGTCTTATTTTGATATGACACGAATTATACTGAATAGCCCTATCACTAAGTTTATGTACTCTATATAGCATAATTAGTTTTTTATCGCACAAGAATATTACGTAAGGGTCAATAGATAATAGTATAAGTCATACCTACCTATTGAAGAATTTTGTAAATGTGTCAATAAAATGAACTTATATTGTATAGAGGGTCATTGAATTAATCCAACAAAAACACCATTGAATGGATAATTTTGAAAAGGTTTTATTCATATAATATATAGAGTATTAGAAACATACTGATAACGTTTTGAATATAAATTTGGTCCGTCCGTATGTCAATGCTGCTTTCTTAGTTACGGCTCGACCTATCATGAACAGTAAGAAATAATTGGTTTCTACGCGACATCGTGCCTGAACGCTAAATCGCGTTGCGACACGACTTTGTCGGTTGGGTGGTAACTACCCACGGTCGAAGACTCCCACCAGACCAGACTCAACATTCCGGTAAAAGTAATGAAATATTTCTATTAGTACTTTAGTAGCTTAGTAACCCATTTCCAAATAGACTTTTATACTGAAAAGATAAAAAAATACTATCTAACATTAAAAAATATATATTATTTTAATAAATTATTATTAACGAAAATATGGCATCCAAATAATATTAAATTTTTCCACTGCGCAGAATACATAGGTAGGTAGCTAAGTGAGATGCTATTTCCAATATGGCGTCATGGGAATTATGTATGCTTATTTGTAGGGGGCAATGACTGAGTTAATTTAAAGTTTTAATTAACCCAGTCACTGCATTGATAACAAACTCACAAACGTGTGTAATGTTTAGTGCACAATATTTGATCTATTCGTTACATATTTACTTAAGTCATACTACTCGATTTAAGACGTTAAGTAGGTATTACGTTACTAAATAATTAGTTGTTTATGCAAAATTAATCGATAAGAATAAGTATGTAAATATTACTAGAAATAAATAACTAATTGGAATCCCATTTTTGTGTTCCTTTGTTGTAAGGAAGCTCTATGCCACATCTCACATTCCTTACTACGTTGAATATATTTGAAAATGGTATAAATGATTCTTTAAACAAAATTGGTTCTTAAAAAATTAATTGAATATTATATATAATATTAAATAAGTAATAGGAATCAATCAAGCAATCATATTTTTTTTAAAATAGTCCTTTAAAAGGTCCTTTAGAGGAGTAAAAAATTAACATAGTACCTAGTGATTTGATGGTGATAACTACATTCGTTAACTTTAAACTCTATGAGGGTTCCAAACGCACCCCGGTCTAAGAAGAAGCCCACGACAAACTTAGCCAGGTAAATTTGCTTTTTGTTTTCACCATCTCACATGCCACTTTAATATATTTAAGAGCTATGTTATTAGACCAATATTTCATACTCATGCTTGTTTATCATTTACATATAAGCCTTTACACTATAGTACGACTTTTCTACAAGCTTACGTTACTTTGAAGTTATTAATCGGAATTAAGCCTCCAACGACTTGATGCGACCATCTATCTATTCGAAGCGGAGCTATACTTTGTATAACTGAGCATAGAATAATATTTATAAGCCAAAAGTTTAAGAAAACGCCTCATGGCATGGTCTGGTAGTAGCTGGCAAATCGAACAACAAATACAAAATTATGTATTGCGTTCTCTAACGGTAAAAAAAATCTCGGAGAAGGGAAACAAATAAAATCAAGATACCAATCCCACCGTGAACGGCACTTGACTAGTTCCTACATCGCGCTTCACATTTGTAGATATTATTTGGTACATAAGGTGCTTTGTCTACATTTAATCAGTATATCACCTTAAGTATCCAAACCATACAAATATTAAGTTACTCTTTTTTTTATTATCTACTACAAGTTAGCCCTCGACAGCAACCTCATCTGATGGTAAGTGATGATGCAGTCTAAAATGGTAGTATTCTAGCCTGTTATCGTTATGATAGACCCAGACTCCTAATAGGTTCCTACGCGACATCGTGCCGGAACGATAAATCGCTTTGCGACACGTCTTTATCGGTAGGGTGGTAACTAGCCTCGGCCAAAGCCTCCCACCAGACCAGACTAGGAATCGAACCCAGGACCTCCAATATGTAATGTGACAGCGCGCGCTGCGCCACGGAGGTCGTCAACTAATGCAGTCGTAAGCATTTGCTATTTTATATTCATACTTAGACTGGTAACAGACTGAGCAAATAAGAACTGGAATAGTATTTACAGAACAGTTATTTCATTAAACTATTCATTATCATAACAGAATATAAACATTTTATTTTCCTTATAGGTAATAACTTTTTTACTATAGCTCATCTACATAAGTCGTTAATAAACACATAGATGTATACCCACATATACCTAATTACTATAATTAATCAGGTACATTGTACTAGCTAAGTATATACCAATATCCAATATGTGACTCCACTCTAGAGAATTCGATCTACTAGGATTTCAGGACTATCTACAGATAATCTTAGGATATGGGGTTTAGTCAAATGAGGAAGAAAATAAGAACATAACTCAATAAAAATCTCTTTATTATTATTATCAGCCCGTACTGTCTCAATGTTGGACTAAGGCCTCCTTCTCTTCCTTCCATTTATCTCTGTCTAGGTATATTTTGGGCCAAACCGACAGATAGGCATCTAGTTCGTCACGCCAACGACGCCTCGGTCTGCCTCGACGTCTTTTGTTTTTTGTGGCACCCAATGTGTTGCGGCCTTTGCCCACAGTTTATTCGTCGCCGTCTTAGAATAATCAAAATTCTTCGGTTTAACTTAACAATTATTAAACTGAGTCGAAACCGAACCGAAACGAACACCACGCTGAATCTCTAAATGAATACACAGACTAAATACGTCACCATGCACTAGTCAGTTTGCAGCATATATCGTGTATAAATAAGTCAATAACCATATAATATAAGTGCTGTTATAAAGTAACAGCAATTTCAGAAAAAATATTTTGTGGATCCCAAACGCCGCGCGGATGACATCATCCGAACTGAATTTTACATTTAATTACAAATTAAATAAATAGCATCTATCTACTTGCTCACCATCTCAAGGATGCAAATTACGAGTACTTTTGCGCGAAATTTAGTCAATGTCGCATTAGTTAAGCGGAACTGAACCTCGTACCTACGAGTACAAAAATCAAACAAACAAACTAATGATAGTTTAGATATTATTCATTTGTATTGATTCCGGATGTTGATTAATACGGTTATTCCGATGGCCGCTAAACAAATTGCAATGGCGGACGGTAAATAAGGCAGTTTAGAAATAGAAAACCTTTACTCGTAAGCACAACTTAAATATAATTCATATCTCAATAATTATATTCATCACGTAATGGTAATACGGTTTCCCCTTTATGTAAATTTTTACTAGCTAAAAACAAACTTCCGCAGCCCTCTCTGTTGGCCTTTAACTGAATAATATAGAACTAACTAATAACTTAATATTATAATTAATAATAATAAGTTAACTTAATAATAATATGTGTCAAAGAGCTGAAATAAATCAGTCTTTCGTCGCTTTTACAACTGCGAATCCTTAAGTTCTTTGGATATAACAAGCAAGACTGGTACTTCCGAACACCTCGTCATACAAGGTCGAGCCGCCTGGTCGCTCCCCACTAGGTGGAAGGACTCAATCCGCTCCGCTACAAATTTATCGGTCTCCATGTTCTCCGGTAATGCCACCAACAGAAATAGCTGGAATTCGATCGTAAGAGCTGCTGACAAGGCCAAATGGCCAAATAATAATCACGACCACTCTGCCAAGAGTGAACGAATAAGCAGAAGAAGTCCTGCTCAGACAAGATACCTTTGTAATGCAAAGAGGATTCATGTATTTCCATCAATGCTTCCTCCAGCTTCCTTCCTTCCATGAGCGCCCAGATACAGTGTAAACGATAAAATTTATACTTTATAAGACTCTTCCTTTCACGTCGGGGTTTACAAATCTGCTATTGTTTCTTCTTCCGTTTCTTATGTTCGTTGCGAGGATGTAAGCAATTTTGTTTAAAATTTCGTCAACATTAATTGAATTGCTGTATCAAAGTTTATATTTAAAAGCAGCCCACTGGAACGGTTCCTTTTTCCGTTATTATCATAAACATTTCAGCCGATTAGCATCCACTACTGGACTGGTTTCTTGTGGGGATTTCCCAAGTCCACGATCTCAAGCCAATTGTTTTTATCTGCTCCAAACGAAAGATACACGCTATAATATTTATTACGTACAACATGAATATCATAGATACAAAAACTTAATATAGAATTTCAAATTTATAAAATGTGGCCATCATTTCCTATCGAGCCATCCCATTGTTAAGTTTACATTGTTTACGAGCAAAAACATTTAATGTTTTGGAGCTAGTATAGATAGGTTTGCATCACTAAATTATTATCAAAACATACCTATGACGCATTTAAATTATGATCCCACTTCAAAGAAACCGGAAAATTAAGCACCTAACCATGGTATGGTGTTTAAAATTCGATTAGAAGTTGATAATATAACCCGGTTCCTACACTACGACTTAATGTTACTAAATAAAATTAAAGACGTGTCTTTCTGTGTTTTAAATATATGATTGCAAAAAATAATATATAGTTTGATCTGGCTAGCATATACGGTATATTCTATAAGATTGAACTTTTTTTTTGGTAAAAATGAATCGAAGATACTATTCACCACGGGAAAGATTAAACTGAATTCGAAGTACCTTTTTAAAGTCAGATTTCACGGACGTTCTAAAAAATGTACTTGGTTCTAACTTGTTAGGCGCAATATTATGAGAGTCTAAACTTTTGGATGGATGGATTGATGATTAATCCAAAGCAAAACCATCAATTTAGATTTTGATTTAAAATTAATCATTTGATTTAAATTAATTATTTGTATTAGTTTTGACTTTTATATAAGCTCAAATAATGAAACTATAAATATAATAATTGTAAGGTAGAACGATAATTATTATACTCGTTCACGTATTTGGTGTTGATAAATTATTTTTGTTATTTATTTTAGATAAATTTAATGATTTTTTTAATGATTTAATGGTAAATCTCGCAGCCAACAACAACAGAAAATAATTCTGTTAAGTCTGTAAGGTTATTTTTTTGCACTAAGAAACACATTAATTACACCAAAAAGTTTTTGCTATTAAAAGGTTAAGGTAATTTTTTTATAATTTGCACCCAGAAAAAAAACATGAACGTTATTTTGAATATAAAAATATAGCAATTCGATTTTAAATTTCGGAGAAAGTAATTGGATCAATAAAAATGAAGATAGAAGTTTATATGTTTATGCTTGGTGTCTTATGTCGAAATTTGCACAAGAGCATAGGGAAAAACACGTTGAAAATTTCTGCGGATAAAATCACGTTTGATCGCTAGTCAAAATATTATACCGATACAAACCTGTTTTGCCCTTGACTAGTTTAGAGGCCAGATTCTTAGTTAACGATTAAAAAAACTTGCTATTCTTTGTGACACGGTTGAAAGTACATAGCGAGGTACCTAGTAACATGTAACAAACCGTGAAAACCCTTTATGACTGGTTATAGGCACTGTCCTAGGAGGCAGAAGAAAAATTCCATTACGAGATTTTAATTATGATCATTAGTATGGAAAATTACTTTGTAAGTTGATAACACGATTAAAGCAAGCAACAAAAACTGCTATGAGTATAAAGCAAAAACGTAACGTAGTTACGACTGTCTTGCGGCTTTGATTGAAAAATGTAATTTTACAGTGTAACTTACACTGGGCCGTTAGCCGGAGTTTTTGGCGACCTCCGTGGCGCAGTGCGTGCGCTGTCGCATTATAAAGTTGGAGGTCCTGGGTTTGATTCCCGGCTCGAGTCTGGTCTGGTGGGAGGCTTCGACCGTGGCTAGTTACCACCCTACCGACAAAGACGTGTCGCAAAGCGGTTTAGCGTTCCGGCACGATTGTCGCGTAGAAACCAATTAGGAGTGTAGTTTTACCTCTAGCAGGTTCGCCCACTATCATCCTAGACTGCATCATCACTTACCACCAGGTGAGATAGCCGTCAAGGGCTAACTTGTAGTGTATAAAAAAAAACGTGATTCCATTTGAGGTTTTATAATCTCAGTCCACTACTACTACTAACAACAGAGTACTAGATATGCAGCCTCATACAAGATCCAGCGGAAAAAGTATCCGATTTTCATTGTTAACTCACGGTTTCTTCTTAATACTTCTTCTACTTTTATTGATTTGCATCGGCATTGCCCTTTGTACCAGAAAACTGACGTAAATAGACACCTAATTCGTGAGTGTGTCCTTTTTTTTCGCGGACACGTTTTGATGACTTTCGAGTACTATTACGTACGTCTCAGCGTGTCTACTAAAAGCTTGCTTAACCTTACTACAGACTTAAGAACTCTTAAAATACATTCAACAGATCTTGAACCTCAGTCTTACAGAGCCTGTAGGATAATTATCGCCAAGACTTATGGTAGTGTAATTTCTAAAAGTTGAGTTTAGAATTGAGTTAAAAGAAAATACATACCTAATTAAAAAAAATAACTAAATTAAATAAACCCACTGTTACTCTGTGGCAACCAAAGGTAGCAGCTATACATACATGATAATTAAAAACAAAATACCATATAACTATACTTATATTTTTACATATCCAAGAATTCATTACATCCAAAACTATTTGTAAATAAATTGGAATCATTATCGTGTTCGCGTAGGAAGCAGTGCTTCAAGGTCGCTATCAAGAGGAATATTCTCTAAGAGAGGCCGTTATATTGTTGCAACTTAGAGTATGTAAAAAACTTAATTCACGTTTTTACTGCTTGGTAGACGGTGGTAAAGGTACGCCGTAATAGACTGAATAAATAAAGTAAATAGTTCATATAGGCTATATCCATATGAAAATGATAATTATCAAATAAGATAAAAATACAATTTGACATTAAAATTTAACGGTTATCATATTATGGTAAATGTACAAAACAATGTAGCTAAGAGATGGACAAAGGTAGAAAACCGGCTCAAAACATCAGGCTCTCGCACGAAGGTTTCTTTAAAAATATATAGGTATTATGTATAGGGTTGGTTCGATGCCCTATATCCATATTAATTACATTTATGCGAAACCCTATAAATACTGTTGTTAGAAATTTTATAACATGTTCAAGCCAAAATAAAAAGTCGCAATATAATTTAAGCATTTATATATTTTTTCACTTTAATTAAAGGAGTTTTAGGTGGTTCTTATATGACAATCTATATGTATATTTTTAGCAATACTATTTAGCCTGTACTGAGAATGCATGAGACTGTTTATATTTCGCAGAACACACGTCTTACCATACTTTTTATTTTTTTAATATTTTATACGTCATTCATTGTAAACTGTCTGGCTGGCGTCAAGCCTTTTTGATTTGTTAGTTTTTATGTTTTATCATTGGTTTTATTTAATATTTAAACTTCTTGGTTTACTGCACAGAAAAAGCACTCCGTAGGTTGATATCCTTTATGATTGATTTAGTTACTGCAACAATATAATTACTTTAACTCCTCCTGTTTTACAATTCAAAATAGCTTTATTTACGTAAACCTTTTACAGGCATCTATGAAGTGTTCATGTATAGCACATTTTCCATTCTTTTAACTCCCCCGACCTAAGCGCTCCTCTCCGAAAGAGGAGACCAAAACATATCCTTCATGAGCCTGACGATCAGATGACTTATGACAACATACTCGTACCACCTACCACACAATCACACGCTACACACCGTCTTCGCCGGCGACGACGAGGTCCCCGCTATCTTACGTCAGCCGGACGTGGGCTACATCCACGGGTTCGGACACGTACGGACCCCTCACCGTCCGACCC
This sequence comes from Lasiommata megera, assembly GCA_928268935.1. Taxonomy (NCBI): domain Eukaryota; kingdom Metazoa; phylum Arthropoda; class Insecta; order Lepidoptera; family Nymphalidae; genus Lasiommata; species Lasiommata megera. The sequence goes on along the minus strand of OV743311.1, from coordinate 9,375,448 downwards.
CCCGGTTATCTCAAACGTCGCCTAAGCCGAGGTTTGGCCTCAAAGGAGGCGCCCTTAGGCAGTCGTTCCCTTAGTTTCTTCGAGCCCTAGGGCTCAAAATTTCTTCTGGCAGAGTTTCTTTAAGAAGCTCGCCAAACAGCCCGGTTACGCTGTGGCAACCAATAGGGTCTGTACAGCAATAGACAGTCCGAAAAAAAAATCTTTTAATTCAGAGTCAGTAATTCACCATCACGGTGATAACTACACTCCCCAACTTAAGACTAAAACCAAGAGGGATAAAATCGCAGTTTTTTTTTTGTCTTCGCCATTTCACTTTATAACTTTATCAAAATTATAATTAGTTATAGCAATTACCACCCAAGCTTTTTTACCGTTTATATAATCCTTAATTTCAAATTAAGATTTTTCTATTAGCTTTCGCTTTATTAAAATGTAAACTTATTGACATTTTTAAGATATCAATAGGTAATTTGATATAAAATGAAATCCTTTGAATGAGTTACTAATTTTGTCCAGCCTAAACGTCACCTACAAGTTTACTTATACTTCTAATATTCAGTAGGTTACAGTCCATTTTTTTTACTTGAATTTGTTCAATATTTTTATGGACAAATAATGAGTGGACATGCTATGGGAACGAATTCGTTGTCGAGTTAGAAAAGGTGGCATAAAATACTGCTATTTGACCGATCAGTAAGTCGAGCAGCTATTGACGTCACGTCTTCATTCCCCATTGACTCGTTTGACGCATAAAATCGTTAAGGTCGATATCTGTAGATATAAATAAAATAAGACATCTCAGATTAGCCATGAAATTGTGAGGAATGTCTGAGCAAGATGCGAATATATGTAAGCAAATTAAGACAAATCATCGTATGTTCTGTCTCATACGCACTGGTTTTTCGCTTGGCGAAATTTTAAACTTGATTTATATCAATATTTCTGTTTTTCTTGAGTTTTCAGTATTGCGTTACAATAATGTGTTTACAAATGTGACCAGAAAACAATAATTTGTTTTCTGGTCACATTTGGGGAAAAATGTGCATAATAGCAATAGTTAATTTGTATATTTCTGTTTCACTTGGGACCACGGTGGCTTTATCCATTTGCGTTTATTATGTGGAAAAAGGAAACTGGCTAGAGCATCGGCTGGCTGATAGAGCGATCTATTATCGTATATATATAAGTAGGTGTTTGTTATGAAAGGTTTTTGAAAATTCATTGCCTAAATTGGCAAAACAGGGGTTTAAAAATTACATGAAAGTTTAAATATCAACTAAATCGGTCTTAAAGTGAGCTAAACCGCGGGCAAAGGCTTTGGACATCATACAAGTAAGCTTTCGCACGTCTTTATTCATGACATCTCATGTAAGAACTATTGTAGATTCTCTTGAAGAACACAAAGTTTCTTCTAGGTTATTTAACGTCTTTATAATAAGTACTAAGGTGTAAGTTAAAGGAATATAATATAAAAAATAGTGTTGGAGTTAATCATATAACACTTATTGAATCTACATAAACGAAGACCATAAAAAAAATTAAGCAACGTGTTATTTTTTATTTTATTTTATTATATTTATCATGAGACTATAAACTTACGAGTATAAACGTCGAACATAAGAAGCCATCTTCACATTACGCCTACTCCACTACATCTATATAATATATAAAAATCAATTGCTGTTCGTTGGTTTCGCTAAAACTCGAGAACGGCTGAACGAATTTGTCTCATCTTGGTCTTGAAATGTTCGCGGAGGTCTAGGGAAGATTTAAAAAGTGAGAAAAATTCGAATAATTGCCGGGAAAACTCTAAAAACAGCCCTTTTTCCCATATAAAGGTTTTCTAAATAAAATGTGGAGTCAATTTGAACTTTATTGCTATTCAATAAAGTTCATATTAAATTATAATCACTGACTGTTGTCTAAGAAATGTAGGTGTGTTCCTAACTTTAAAGAGTCATTTTGCAATTTATATTTTGGCAATATTATATCCCGGTATTTCCACGGAAACGAAAACTACGCGGGTGAAACCGCGGGTCTCAACTAGTACCTAATATACATAGCTAATAGCTAGAGCTAGGTATAAATAAATAAGTCGAAATGAGACCTTTAAAGTTTTGTTGATTATCCTGTTATTCACTTCAATAAATTAAAAGAATGCGTCGATCGAATTTTACCAGTATGTGCCCTTAAACACAGTAAAAAACGTTGACCGGAGAGGAAGGCCACTCTTGAGAGACAGTATCCGTATACCGTTTAGAGGTCATGGCACTCGACTGTCAATGCATGATAATGTTAGTGTCGAACCTTGAGTTCGCCTTTAGACTTAAGAGAAATCATCGGAGTTTAAAAAAAATATTTATAAGCTTGTATGGTTGCTTGGAATGAGATTCATTATATTACGATTAGGTATCATATAATATAACAATAAAAAAAAAAAATATTAAATATATCTACATACACATAAAACAATGTACTAACGGGTGTTTTAGGTGCCTTAGATACTTTAGATCATATAAATTATCGGGCAATAATGTGTCAGTTCAAATGTTGTTCAAAGTTTCAATAAATAAATATAAATTATAGAAAAATCCTTTTTTAATTATCTATACCATAAAGGATTAAAGCTATACAGGACTAAAGCTTATGTGTGAATTGCTGTAATTTCAAAGCTATAATTAATTCATGACTCTGTGAGATAGTGATGACAAAAAAAAACAGTTAAGTTCGTTGTTCTTAGCGAATGTAGTTATTAACTTACGAATCAAAGTCATGAAAAATATATTGATATTTTAATAATAATTTTAACGCTTCAGAAACGCCTGAACTAGGTTCACATTAATAAAACATTTCTGAATTTAAATTTGAACCAGTCGACATAAATTGCATTATTCACTTGAAATTGACTTGGTGTTTAATCCATTTTAATAAATGTAAAGCTATTGTTGGTAAAAATAGATCTGTATACCATTTTCTCGTCCTTTTTTAAACGGGTTTGATGAAAAAATTAGTAGACACAGTTATGTTGTGGTGCGCATCTTAGCCTCTGTCGCGTTATGATGAAAGTTAGAGTTTTTAGATTGATCTACTCACTTGATATACTGACTATTATATACACTATAATCTATAATTGATGGTTTATGATCGTCATAATTAGGTTACTACATTCACAGTATAAATAGAATATCGCAAATAAAAATTTAGTAATTTGAGTAAAAGCGGTGATAGCCTAGTGGTTAGGGTGTCAGCCTCCTAAACAGAGGTCGGCGGTTCGAATCCGGGCACGCACCTCTAACTTTTCGGAGTTATGTGCGTTTTTAAAAAATTAAAATATCACACGCTTCAACGGTGAAGGGAAACATCGTGAGGAAACCTGCACGTCTGAGAGTTTTCCATTATGTTCTCAAAGGCGTGTTAAGTCTGCCAATCCGCACATGGCCAGCGTAGTGGATTATGGCCAAACCCTTCTCATATTGAGAGGAGACCCGTGCTCTGTAGTGGCCGGCCAGTACCGGCTGGTAATGGGTTGATCATGATGGTGATGATGATTAAATAAAAATTTACGTCACTTAATAGAAGTCGATCCTTTAGTATTGTGTTTAAAATGTGACTGGGTCCGACAATAACAGAAAAAATTAAATTGTTACAGATAAAATTACCTCTAATATAGGTATACAATACCTAATATTGCTTTTGTGACGATTCGTTAATTTAAAACTAAAGCAACGAGGTCTTCACGCGCTCCACAGTAAAAATAATAAATTCACAATCGTTACGTAAAGCATTGATAAGAAGAACTGAATATTATTAATATGCCGAAAGCAATACCGTTATTAACACCTTACTTTTATGCGTAAAAGTGCCAATTATTTTGAATACAGATCTCTAAACTAGTTTAATTATTTCACAAATTCAAATTCAAATAATCTTTATTCATAAAGTCCTTTACGAGGCACTTTTGACGCGTCAATAATTTACATAGTAGTGATTTGATGGTGATAACTACATTCCTAAACTTAAAACTAAAGCTATGAGAGTTCCAAATGCGCCCCGGTCTAAGAAGAACCCCACCACAAATTTAGCCAGGTTAATTTTCATTTTGTTATCACCATCTCACATGCCACTTAAAATTATGTTAAGAGCTATCACATGTATAAGAATAGTCATATCACAAGACCAATAACTAAAAATATAGCTTTAGATAGATTTGCCAATATAGCTTACTTAACAGATCTGAGTGCAACAAGGCACCACTGACAGTACGAAATTGTGGTCGATGTTTCAGACCGGCCAGACTTCCAGCAAAAGCTCATTTTGCAGCCTATCAAGCCATCGGTATAAATATCAGTAAAATAGATTGATAGCAATCGTTAAAGCCAACCAACAAGTTCTTTTAGTTGAATGCTGTTTTTTTTTTCGGACTGTCTATTAGCTGTACTAACCCTATTGGTTGCCACAGCGTAACCGGGCTGTTTGGCGAGCTTCGGAAAGAAGCTCTGCCAGAAGAAATTTTTAGCCCTAGGGCTCGAAGAAACTAAGGGAACGACTGCCTAAGGGCGCCTCCTTTGAGGCCGAACCTCGGCTTAGGCGATATTTGGGATAACGGGGGGGTCGGACGGTGAGTGGTCCGTACGTCTCCGAGGCCGTGGATGTAGCCCACGTCCGGATGACGTAAGATAGAGGGGACCTCGTCTTCGCCGGCGAAGACGGTGTGCAGCGTACGATTGTGTGGTTGGTGGTACGAGTATGTTGTCAGTAGTCATCTGATCGTCAGGAGATATGTTTAGGTCTCCTCTTTCTGAGAGGTTTAGGTCGGGGGAGTAAAAAGAAGCCGCAACTACGAGAGGGTTGGGGTGTCGGATTGAGTTGAATGCCGTATTCTCTGTCTCCTATATGAGAGTTAACTTATGCCCAGCATTGAGTTATTTATAAGCTAAGTATGATAACGGTAAATGTATTTTGGTGAATTTCATCAACAGGTCTATCCCGTTTCCGGAAGGCCTGGTTATGGACCCGATGTCGCCCACCGCGCTTGCAGTCCCTAACGAAATCATGGATCGCATTGGCAGTGGGCTCAATATACTCAGGGAACATGGCAAGAAAGTTCAAAAGGTTTACATTTCCTTAGTTTACTACCACTTGTTTTAATTCACCCTTAACTGTAACTAAGAAAATATAATTACGCATTCGATCGCGTTATTCTCGAGAAAGGTTATAGATAGGCAGGTAGGCTACATAAGAATTTATTAAAAAATCTAAAGACGTCATGAAACGTAAAAAAATATGCAAATAATATATTTAATAAAAGGGCCAGATCGAGCCATATAAGATTTCGCTTCCTTTTCTGTTTCTTTGCACATATCACACGACCGGTTAACCAATTACCTGACGTGGTATGACTATTCATAGAAGGTGACCACAGACCGGGACGCTGTATTCGTATTCTAAAGCTTTTTAGTCACAGATATGATTTAAACACTGTTCTTAAAATCGCTTACGTGTCAGTAACTAGGAAACTTCGTACGTATTTTAATTTTCCATTATCACTCAAACTATAAGTCTAAATAATACGATATATATGGTAAAGTTTACCTATAAAGTTTGTGTTGATATTAAAATAACATTTTATAAAGGATTAATACCTATTAATGACGATTGACAATAATTTTTAATGTATTACTTTCGCTTTTCGTGATAGCGCTTATTATTAAGAGAAAAACTAATGCTTCTAATGGTCTTTAATATTAGATCTATTAAATACCATTTTTTTGGTATCATTTTTATCTTTATATACAACGTATACACTTGCTTCAACGGTGAAGGAAAACATCGTGAGGAAACCTGCACGCCTGAGAGTTCTCCATAATGTTCTCAAAGGCGTGTGAAGTCTGCCAATCCGCACATGGCCAGCGTGGTGGACTATGGCCAAACCCTTCTCATAGTGAGAGGAGACCCGTGCTCTGTAGTGAGCCAGTAATGGGTTGTTCATGATGATGATGATACAACGTAACATATACGTATCCTGAATACGTAATAACAATACCGATTTTTCAATACTTTTATTTGAGGCTAAAATCTTACGATTGCTATGTAGGAAGCTCCCTTCTGTTAAAAGACTACATTTAGTAATTTAGTAATTTATCGATATATAAGTTTTTCTTAATAATGTTACTACTTTATCGATATATAAGTTTTTCTTAATAATGTTACTACAGATTTCTATTTGGCTTTTAGGCTTCATTATATTCTAATACATATATATTTTTTATACACTACAAGCTAGTCCTTGACGGCTATCTGACCTGGTGGTAAGTGATGATGCTGTCAGGATGGTAGCGGGCTAACCTGTTAGGAGTATGGTAAACGCTCACGCTCCTTATTGGTTTCTATGCGACATCGTGCCGGAACGCTAAATCGCTTGGCGACACGTCTTTGTCTGTAGGGTGGTAACTAGCCACGGCCGAAGCCTCCCACCAGACCAGACTCGAGTTAGGAATCGAACCCAGGACCTCCATCTTTATAATGCGATAAAGCACGCACTGCGCCACGTAGGTTACCGATTAACCAATTTGAATCGTACCTTCTAGCCTTGAGCTATTATTAGTAACTGTTATGAGTTTTAAAACAAAAAATGTTTCATCTCAGCCGTCCATCGTTCGTTTTGACGCAGGCACAATTAAACGAAAAGACAAAGTCAATAATACAATTATTAAAGTCTCTTCAATTATAATTACTGTCGACTACATCGTTACTCATTTTAAGAAATTAAAGTATCACTTGCTTCAACGGTGAAGGAAAACATCGTGAGGAAACCTGCACACCTGAGAGTTCTCTATAAAAGCGTGTGAAGTCTGCCAATCCGCACATGGCCTGCGTGGGGGACTATGGCCAAAACCCGTGCTCTGTAGTGAGCCGGCAATGGGTTGATCATGATGATGATGATGACATCGCTACTCTATGTGCATACGAATAAAGTTTTTTATCATTAACTCATTCATTATTTCTACTGAACATTAATATCTGACCTTATATCTAAACAAAATAATATTTAAATAATATCGTATACCTACCTACACAATTCTTATCGCCAATCCAATTCGGTACTATTGCATATTTATAAGTTACTCACCTAATCATTCGCGAACGACCGGTCTACCTTCGTGGTTTTGGGGAGATAAAAATGGCTCGATCTGGTTTTTTTGCATCTCATTATGTGTTAAAAACCTTTTAGTTTAGATATATCCTCGGGCCTTGTGGTTTTCTATTCCGATCAATGTGTACCTAGCACTTGGTCTCATACGCATTTGTATATTAGCGATTTATTGTTAATTGCCGGACCGGTAGAAACAAACTACGAAAAATCATATTACATTGGCAAATAAGTTATTGACTGTAGAGTGTTTTCCTCTAGTAGTTACTCGGGTTTGATCGGCGGTTGTATCATTCTGAGATATACTAAAAAGTTTCATAGTGCAATACTAAAATTTATAAAAATCATTACGTTTAGCTATCGAGTTCCTTTTTTTTTACGGAAAACAGTTGGTTATTTTAACTGCCTTAAACTAATCTCATTAAGCTGTTCGTACGCATTGGCGAAGGAAGTGGAGTAAAGTGCTCAATGTATAGTGTGTGTTAGTTCTATTAAAATGTGTGATACTACATTTGGTACTGATATGCACGAAGATTTTGCAGCTATTGTCACTGTAAGTACATGACTTCTTCGACTTAGCGAGGGGATTCTTCGCGTAAGGGGTTACAGTCCTGGCAGGTGTAGAGATCTTGATTTGACGATCGCAGCGCGTGCGTTGTTGCCGTATATAGATGGAGGTCCTGGTTCGGTTCCCGGCTCGAGTCTGGACTGGTGGAAGGCTCCGGCCGTGGCTAGTTAACACCCTTCCGACAAAGACGTGTCGCAAACCAAATTAGCGTCCCAGCACGTTGTCGTGTAGAAACCAATTAGGAGTATGGTAAGATTATAATCTTAGACCGCATCATCACTTACCATCAGGAGAGATGCGCTCAAGGGCTAATTTGTGGTGAAAAAAAAATATCTTTCAAGATCTTCCCTCTGGTTTCTGGAAAGTGTTTAATAGCGGCCGGGAAAATTTAGGATTTTACAATTTGCGAATTGGCTTAGGGTTATTAATCAGGTAATTATGCCAGGTATACCTTCCCACTCGACAAAGCGGTATCGACATGCAACTCTCCGTTCCATTACTATCCCGCGTAGAAACAGACAAGGAGCAATCCTAGAAGAAAATTCTCTATCCCATTTTAAACAATTAAGTTTGCACCTTGTGCTCTTTAAATTATTCAGCGGCCGACTAAAGCTTGTATGTTATATAATACCTATCTCACTGAGATGAATACTGCTTTTTATACAACGTGTGCGAGATTATAGCTTATAAATACAAAATGAAATACAATTTACTGTACATAGTGTGTACAGTTAATTGTAGATCAAAAACAAGAAATATATTATAGAAACACTAAAAATAAAGAAAAACTAAAGTGATATCGGCAACAAACAAGATCTCTACCGGACAACCGATCAGATGTGAAATTTTACTTTCATTAATTTTTCATGCATTTTGCGTAAAACCTGGTAACTCCAACGATCTTTTGACGACATCCGTGGCGCAGCGCTGTTGCATTATAAAGTTGGAGGTCCTGGGTTCGATTCCCGGCTCGAGTCTGGTCTGGTGGGAGGCTCCGGCCGTGGCTAGTTACCACCCTACCGAGAAAGACGTGTCGCCAAGCGATTTTAGCGTTCCGGCACGATGTCGCGTAGAAACCAATTAGGAGTATGGGTTTACCATACCCCTAACAGGTTAGCCCGCTACCATCTTAGACTGCATGATCACTGACCATCAGGTGAGATTGCCGTCAAGGGCTAACTTGTAGTGGGTAAAAAAAAAAGATCTTTAGAAAAAAATTTAAAAATGTAAATTAATGCTGCTGCAAAAAAGATGAATGGTACATTAGAGTACGTACAAAAAGTCAATATGCTGCGAACACGAAGTAAATGTCTATGCAATTAATGTTTAAAAATATTAGTTTGCACAACAAATACAAACATTTATATGTTTCGATTGATATTAAGTTGTTGATTTTTGATTTGAGTATAAGCTTAATTTTCCTTTTTGTTATGTCATGCCTAATTAATATCTAAAAGGCAGTTTTTATTAAATAATCTTGAATAACCTAATAAAATATTAATAATATTTTAGCCTACAGGCCGTTATGTCTCTGAAGCGTACCTTTACTAAGAAACGAAACCCCTAATTAACCTAAGAAAGGACTATAAATCAGAACATTATATAATAGGTAGTTTGAAGCTTTACCGCACAAGATTTCTTTAAATATATATATTTATTACTTTTGGAATGTACAAGTACATTTATCTCAATTCGGATGCAATATTTATTTATTTCAAATTAAGCTAAATAATTTCGAGAATAACTTAATAATACCATTGTATACCCCACAAAGGCTGACTCAGCTTATAAAGTAATACATACAAAATTTACAGATTTTACAAAAATAAGGATGAGATGAGAATAAAGAAAAGCAATCAAAATTACAAATGAGAGTAAAGGACTACGTAGATATATATTTTTTTACTTTTGTTTAAATAATAAGGCGGAGTTTTGAAAAATACCTAGGTCCGGTTTTTTAAATATGATTTCGGTCTGTTATATCCAGCCAAATTGAAAAAAATTATCGCGACGCCTTTGACACTCGCTACGATAAGATCTAGCCAACGACATTCCATTTATTACAGTTTATACTTCTGCAGGATTATCGTTTTCATAATTTTTTTATCTTGTATTACTCTTCCTAGTTAAAATTTTATTTATGGGTCCAATAGTAGCGACAAAAAAGTTGAACACTGTAACCCACAAATAATTTAATGAAACAGTTTTTAATGCTTGGTAGGTATATCACAATATTTTTATCTTCTGTATACGTCTTTTTTATCTTATCAAATAAATTTTTAATGTGCAATTAAGAATTTTTATATTATATAAATAAATTCATATTTATAAACACGTCCGTTTCACTAAATACATTCGCAAAGACGTTTATTTCACCTCTACTTGTTTTTATCCCGCCATTTTTTTATTTAATAGATAAAATGTAGCCTGTCTCACCCGGACGCTATTAACGAATCCACATTCATGAAACTTGCTTCAGAAGTTTTGGCACTACAGTGAAGAATACCTAATTAGTAATAACTTATATAGGAAGTACAAGATGATCTGGCCACGAAATATAAAATATGCTATAATGCAATCCAAGATTGATCCTGAATAGATACCGCGAAAATTAGTGGTTTAAATTCACTGTGGCTGCCTGCAAATTAATTCTCAGGATGCTCTAATTATAACGATAAACTTAACTCACCGAGGCAAAGGTAATCTTTTTTGCATAGCTAATAATGATACATACGTATCTATGCAAAAAAAATGTTATTAATATAATTATCCTTGTAGTTCTTGTGCACTTGAGATCGCGAGACTAACAAAAAATGGCTCCAATATTGTTGTTTTTTTTTATTCACTACAAGTTAGACCTTGACAGCTTTCTCACCTGGTTATAAGTGATGATGCAGTCTAGGATGGTAGCGGGCTAACCTGTCAGGGGTATGGTATACCCACACTCCTAATTGGTTTCCACGCGACATCGTGCCGGAACGCTAAAACGCTTTGTCGGTAGGGTAAGGTGGTAACTAGCCAAGAGCCGGGAATCGAATCCAAGACCTCCGACTTTATAATACAGCGCACGCACTGAGCCACGGAGGTCGTCAAAAGGTCGTGTTGCACTTTAAAGTAAGTTATTTACGAGTATATTGGTGCCATATTGTATTCTTTTGTACTTCAACCTCTAAACTAATCTTAGGTCATATATTAGTATCATTCTTTTTCACTATTATATTTGTGGAAAGAATAGCACTTATTTTTATGCACAACAAGTTAGACGGCATCTCACCTGATGGTAAGTGATGATGCGGTCTAAGATGGTAGCGGGCTAACCTGTTAGGGGTGTGGTAAACGCGTAATCCTAAATAGTTTCTACACGACATCGTGACGGAACGCTAAATCGCTTGGCGACACGTCTTTTTCGGTAGGGTGGTAACTAGCTACGGCTACCTCCCACCAGACAAAAAGACTAATTTTAGACATGCTAATTTAGCTTGCAGATTTGTGTACCAAAGAATGGCTGACATCAGCGTCATTGCTAAAGAATCATTTCAATTAATCGATTTTAACTGCATGATATTCACAATATACATCGTTTTTGTTGTTAATCAATTTTTATGGCTGAGCATTTTGTAATAGTTGATATGCATACATGATCGATAGGATCAGGCGTTCGCGGAAATCCATTATATAGAATAACGCTTAAGTTCCTATAAACCGTGAAATCCTTTTTTTTAACGTTATATATACTCGTATAATGGCGGTCCCACGCAAATTATTCCGCGTATAACTTCTGATAAATATTAATCCCATCATTAGATTCTACTCAAGATTCTTGCATCATTATCCTTTTATATATATATATATATATATATATATATATATACATATATATAAATAACTCATATTTTTGAGCGTAGACTCGATGATCCTTTTTGAAATTTCTTAAAAAAGCGCACTAGCTTCCGGGCCCCACTGGCCCATAGTCTCCAGCCGAAAAGTCATTGAAATGCCTTATAGCTAGGCATTTTTAGGGTATAAATCTAGCTTTCAGCTGTAAAGAATATTTTATTTCTCATTAACACCATTTACAATCTAACCTCCAACACTCTCTAATCAAGTGGCTTCAATTTTGATTGATTTTTATGTGTAAATGTGATTATATAAAAGTAATATATTATTATATATATATACTTATCTTCTTATATTGAAGCGGTGATAGCCTAGTGGTTAGGGTGTCAGCCTCCTAATCAGAGGTCGGCGGTTCAAATCCGGGCACGCACCTCTTTTCGGAGTTATGTGCGTTTTTAAACAATTAAAATATCATTTGCTTCAACGGTGAAGGAAAACATCGTGAGGAAACCTGCACGCCTGAGAGTTCTCCATAGTGTTCTCAGTGGCGTGTGAAGTCTACCAATCCGCACATGGACAGCGTGGTGGACTATGGCCAAAACCTTCGCATATTGAGAGGAGACCCGTGCTCTGTAGTGGGCCGATAATAGGTTGATCATGATGATGATGAATATATTATTAACTTAACGATAGGGACTATGCTATTCTTAATATTCTTCATCGGTGTGTTCTTTGTTGCAGTATCTTCTGAAGAATAGAAAGTTTGAAGTTGCCAAGAAAACCTTGTCGTCAATAGTGAACATTGTTTTGATTGAAGCCAAAGACTTACCAGACGCGCCGGGGAATGGATCTAGTGGTCTATACTGCAAATTCAAGTAAGCCTGCAACTTAAGATCAAAATTCTGTCAAATTATTAAGATTCTCGTATTCGTTGGAAGCTGTTTTTTGTTACAGTTGGCTTCCGAGTACCGATTTTATAGCAATCTTCTTATATATCTTAAATCACTGGCATTTTCTTTTTTAATTCAGCGGAAATATAATTTTAACGATGTGTTAGTAGTTTTATTATTAGTAGGACTAATTGAGATTTCTATATACCAAATTATATTAGTGGCAGAATTAAGTGGGCAAAAAAAAGTTGTCACTTGTCACTGATTTTAGCATAGGTAATAAATAAGCTCTAATTTTCGTTATTGAGCCATAAAGTTTGTTTTGTCTAGAAGCAAATTTTAAAGAAATGGGTTTTTTATCTCAAAATCCATACTTACTTAACATAAATTCGAAATTAACCATCTCTATTTGTCTCTTACCTTTTTACGCCTAAACCACTGAGCGGATTTCGATAAAATTTTGCATGGATATAGATTTCATCCTGGACACGGATTTAGCATATTTTTTATTATATATATTGTGTAACGACTTAGCCCTTGACTGCAATCTCACCTGGCGGTAAGTGATGATGCAGTCTAGGATAGTAACGAGCTAACCTTTTAGGGATATGCTAAACACACACTACTAATTGGTTTCTACGCGACACCGTGCCGGAACGCTAAATCATCTTAGCAAAACGTGTTTGTCGGTATGGTAGTAACTAGCTACGGCCGAAGCCTCCCACCAGACAAAATTCCGAAAGAACATTTAATTTTCACAGTGAAACCTCAGTCAAAGTACTCGAGGGCACAGTTCGGTTTTTCGAAAAGAACTTGTAAGCTTAGCGTCTTATACGGTAAATACACGTCAGACGTACAGTTAACATCCTTTCTTAACCGCGAACTTGACTCCAGTAATTTTCCATGCATCGTGCCGTAGTCCCCATGACGAATTGAACACATTCATTATGAACAAATTTTTTATCGGTGTGAGACTCTTCGGGCTAAGTGGTCGCAAACCTAACTAACGTAAAAAACTTCGCGCGTTGTCTCAACATTAGGTATGACTAACAGGAGCAAGACGATTAAATAGTGAAAAAATGAAAGCTTTAAAGTAATTAACCAACAAAGCGTATTAAGCGCGGAAATGAAGTTTTGCTATGCAACGCGGACATGAATTTTATAATTATTAATTTACTAGTATATGCCCGCGAATTCGTCCACGTACGACTTCCTGATAAGTAATTTTTTCCCCAAAAAATTTTTTAAAGTTAAAATGTTAAATATACGAATTAATTAAACTGACGTCTTTTAAAAGATGATTTTTTACACGCAACTAACTTTTCAGCATCATTGTCTTAATATATAGATAACAAATTAAAATAAAAAAGATTGTGATCTTACTTAATTTGTTTTGAATTAAAAAGTTAAAATATTGTATGCTTAATCATCAACTCTTGATTACCTTGACTACTGTACATCGTTAAATAAAAACAAGATTTGTACATAAGGCATATTTAATGTATGAAGGATAAAAGCTAGCCCTGTATAGCTGGAATTCTCTAAAAAAACGCTGGTTTTCAGCCAGACCCATTCCCATAGATATCGACGAGTAAACAAAATAAACGAATAATAAATCAGAAAGTATAAGAAGATATAGACGAACGTAAAAAGAAAAGAGAAATAAATGCAAAATAACATAAATCAAATTTATTTCAGACGGACTTTTATTAAATAAACGACAAAAATAAAGTTTAAAGTAAATAAATAATCCCGCAACCAATAAAATAAAAATTGCATGTGTAGCTACTTATTAATAATAAAAAATAATCGTTATCAAAATGTGAAAAAAAGGAATCTTTATAAAAATTATTTATTCATAATAACAAAAATTTTATTTTTTATTGTTAATTTTAAACAACAATTTAAAATCATTGTCTCTCTATTTGTAGCTTTGCTTGCGTGGACAATTGGTTGACGAATGTTTACTTTGAACTAGGCTTTGTCAGAAAACTTCTTTCATTAATCATTTGTACTAATTGTCTTTACCATTAAAGTAAATGAAAACGTCACCATCGCCTTTTATTTATATACAATGTATGTATAATTTTTACTAAGAAAACAATTACTAGGGATAAAACTCTAATGTTACTAGTACCAACGGATTAAAAACAATATTCTTCTATATTCTTGTTTTAGGTTAGGTGGAGAATCCCACAAGTCAAAACAGGTTCACAAGACAAAACCAATATGGCGTGAGAGGTTTAATTTATACCTTTACGATGACCACTCTCTTGAGGTCAACGTTTGGCACAAAACGAAACAGAAAAATTTTATGGGCAGGTAAGCAAGGGCATTGAAAATGAAATTCAATTAATGTAAATATTATCATGTTAACATTCACAATGAATACTACATATAAACTTTTTTGACCCTTTACATTATAATACGTGAATATATTAATAGTGATCGTTATTATCGTCCTTAGTCTATCACCGTCCCACAGCTGGGCTAAGGCCTCCTCTTTCAACGGAGAAGGTTTTAGAGCATGGACCCACAACGCTGTTACAATAGTGATGGATTTTTAAACGCTTCCTTTTACGAGACCGACGGCTTCACTTGTTCTACGAGACACAGGGCTAAATAACAATTTCCTACCTTTAATCGAACCCAGGACCTAGTAATCCGCAGTTAATATCGCTAAACATTAAACGAATAAAAAATACCCCGTAAAGTATAAAAAAAAGGATTTTTTTATATTGTTACTAAATGATGGTATCTACTAGTTGTGATGATATTATTTCGAATATTGAGGTTCTAAAAGCCTTATGAAACGAGGTTCTCATACGATCACTTTGTTCCGTCTATCTAACCAGACTTCCCGAATCCAGGCCTCCTGAGAATTACTTCCAGAGATTCCAAAAATTTTCCTTCTGTGAATCGAAGCTGAGTTTTTACACGTATAGACCATAACGCCAGAGAGGACGTTTAAAAGAAGTATTAAAATGTTTACATTTAAAGAAGGGAAAAAGTTTGGATTTAATTTATTTCATCTATTTAAAACACCCCTTCAGGTTAACAAAAACACTTAACATTTGTACATTGTACCTACCATTAATGTTTCCACGTGTAGTTTGATATTATTAAGCTCTGATTAAAAGTAAATTATAATAATAGTGCTATTTAAGGGTCTCTGAAGTCACGATAAATGTCATCATATACGATATTTCGTGGAAATGACGTAAGCATATGATATTTCCATAAATAAGTGCGTATAACAACTTATACGCAAATTTGTTTTTTATTATTACCTAGTCATGGATAGACAGACGGAAGTGATTATTATTTTTACTTACCTCAATACTGACGTAATTTCAATTCCATAAACGTAAGTTTAAAAGAATTCGCAATGCCACCTGCCATTTATAAAAAATCTGATATTCAGTCTATAAGATGTTGTTTTATTAGCCCGAATCTGACAACGGTTAAAATAATGGTCTATCCAGACACATCATGCTAAGTCCAAATAGTTAGCCGGGATTAGCGAAATAGTTTCAACTTTGATCACGCTCATGCGAATTCGGCGTTTCATCTCCTTCACGAAATCGGACTTACCTAACTATATCGTATGTCCTAGTTATACATACTAGTCTACAATTTCGAGTGCAGATCTCTCAACACCGATGCCGATAGATTTCCCAGTTCTATGTCACGAGGCCCAAAAAGCTATTAATTAATTTTAGTACAAAATTTCCGGTCTTCGAGCTTATTTGTAATGGATCAAGATTAGATATGCTCTTATTTTGAAATTGTTCTTACAGGTGTATCATCGATCTGTCTCAGCTCGAAAAGGAGAGGACGCATGACTTATGGCAAGAGTTGGAGTGCGGTTTCGGCTCAGTTCATCTGCTGATCACACTCAGTGGTTCAGAAAGGTGCATGGTTGCCGACAACGTGCTGACGCTCACGACAAACGGCGTGCATCACGAACCACCAACGGAAGAGAAGTTCGTAAGTATATACTTATCATCAGCCTAATAAAGTTCCATTTCTAGTTCAAGGTCATAAGCTTAAGAGTATTAGTCACCTACTCTCACAACAACTACGCTGCTATTATACTTGGATACATAAATAAAACATAGGAGTACGTAGTGAAGCTGTGATAGCCTAGTGGTTAGGACGTCAGCCTCTTAATCAGAGGTCGGCGGTTCAAATCCGGGCTCCTCTAACTTTTCGGAGTTATGTGCGTTATTAAACAATTAAAATATCACTTGCTTCAACGGTGAAGGAAAACACCGTGAGGAAACCTGCACGCCTGAGAGTTCTCCATTATGTTCTCAAAGGCGTGTGCAGTATGCCAATCCGCACATGGCCAGCGTGGTGGACTATGGCCAAAACCCTTCTCATATTGGGAGGAGACCCGTGCTCTGTAGTGAGCCAGTAGTGGGTTGATCATCTATGTGCCCCATCATTGCCACTTCAGCTTCGATACTCGGGCAATATCGGCAAATCTGGCTCTTTAACTGATTTCCTCATTTCTCAGAACTGAGCTAGCTCTCTCCATCGCCAGCTGAGTGTTAATCTGAGCATTCCTACGGGCCCCCATAGTGATTCACTTACTACACTGTAAATATATTTAAAAAATCTAAAGACCGAGTTCAGCAAATCTTTATTCCTTATGTCTTATGTATAATAAAGCATTGTTTCTCGCTAAGATTAAAGGTTAACATAAAAATACGCTATGATTGACAAGTACCTATCTTAACATTAGATCATACGTTAAGTTGAAATGACGCACGTACCTGCTCATAACAAATTAACGAGATGTGATAGAAAAACAAACTGATCGCTGCTGTTTACGTAGTCTTGAAAGTTCTAATTATGTTTATTTATTTTATTAGCTTATATGCCCACATACTTAGATCTGTGTGGATTCCGGCTGTTAAAATGTCCCATGGAATCTTTGCTTTATTCCCGGATAACATATTAATATTGCAGTCAATCAGATTGCTTTTGTTTACATATATTGGATACAATATTGTCTGTGTTAGGACAAATAACGTCGGCTAGGTCGCTCAAGGTTTAAGCCTTTTCGCAGATTTGCTTTCGTTTTGATATACTCGTATTGGTGTGAAAAGCATGCAAATACAACATTGTTTGTGTCAGGAAAAATAACATCGCTCAAGGCTTAAGCCTTTTCTAGCCTCTACAGCCAATAAGGTCATATTCGCACATTTATAAAGTCATTTAATATACTAAAGAGTCGTATATTACGAGATTAATATGTACATATAGTAAGCTAATCAAATATTAGATATCATACGGTTAAAATATTGACCGTGTTAGTAGAACTTGTGGAATAAAAAAGTAAAGTCTAACTTTTTGAAATCTTCGAACCGGCTGATTTTCAGACTCATTGTAAAATATTAGGTTTAGCTTAGGTTTTTCGTATGTTACTTTTTTTTTTAATTTAAGAAAAAACATTTACATCGTTTTTATAATAATTAGGTGTAATCATAAACTCGTAATTTGAGTTTATATTTCAACGTTAAAAAATATGATAAGAGTGAGCTTGTATTTGTGAACACTTAACTTTTTACAACTCATCGACTCATGACGAAATAATGTCCATGAAATACGTTTGTTGACTTTTATAAATGACAATTCAGTTTCAAAAATATATATATATTAGAATTTCAGTACACAATGTAATGATATACCTCGTAATAATAAAATCTTAGTCTCTTACTTAAAAGGAAAATAAAAAAATAAAGTTCAAAAATTTTTAATTTTTTAACAAATTATTTTTTCAATTTTCCTTGCAAATTAAAGACAACTATTCTTGTAAAAGGATTAGGATATTAACAATCACATTGGAAGCGATTGATTTTGTCTAGTCTTTTTATTTTTTATTCCGAGCTGAACAATACAACAGTTTCATGGGTGTTGGTAAATAAACCAAGGTTGACTAGTACAGAATATTTTGTATTAAATTCGCCTTTTGTGCATAATTTTCTTGTGCAATAATTTTTATAAGAAAAAAATACCTAGTAAATAATGAGTGGGTGAGATACAGGTCTTAAGCGATTCAAAAGTAATATGTGGTGACATTTGTACATATTATGCAACATGCGCGAACGTCGATGAACTTTAGCCCTCGTTTAATCCTTGAAATTTTCCAGCAATGGTACAGACTAGATAATTGGGGCGAAGTCGGTCAACTAACCGTCACCGTGCATGGCGCAAAAGGTTTGACCGCGCTTAATATCAGCGGTAACGTCAACGCCTACTGCGTGCTAGAGTTGGACAACTCAAGGATCCAAACCCATACAGTTCGAGGCAGTTCGGATCATAATTGGAATAAAAACTTCAACTTGTGAGTAAATACAATTATTTCTTGATTGATAAATATAAATCTACTGATAAGCTTAAACTAATTGCTTTCAACTATTTGATCCTTTTTTACTATTGAAGCGGTGATAGCCCAGTGGTTAGGGCGTCAGCCGCCTAATCAGAGGTCGGCGGTTCGAATCCGGGCACGCACCTCTAACTTTTCGGATTTATGTGCGTTTCTAAAAATTATATATCACTTGCTTCAACGGTGAAGGAAAACATTGTGAGGAAACCTGCACGCCTGAGAGTTCTCCATAATGTTCTCAAAGGCGTGTGAAGTCTGCCAATCCGCACATGGCCAGCGTGGTGGACTATGACCAAACCTTTCTCACATTAAGAGGAGACCCGTGCTCTGTAGTGAGCCGGTAATGGGTTGATCATGATGAAATATTTATACCTTTACAAAGTTCGAAGCTACATGTAAAGAAATCTAAAATCAATATTCAAAACGACTGCAAAAAAATATATTGTTTATGAAGACGTTTTTAAGTTTTTTTTAAGTGAGGCGAACGTTGGTTACGTAGTATTTTATTTTTTGTTTTGAGTGCATAATTTTTTGAAACCAGTTTTTAATACCAATTTTGTATCAATTTAATCAAATTGTTACAAAATTGATAATTACTAGAAAAAACATGTCTTACTGGTTATTGGGTATTTGTTTACCGTTTTTGCCGTAAAGTTCAAAATGTTGTCATAAAGTAAAGTGCTAATCAATAGTATATTTTTTCTAGTACTGTTAGTGACATCACATCAGCATTGGACATCACAGTATACGACGAATCAATAATACAGTCAATGAAAGGCGAAACAATAGGGAAAGTTTCGATACCTTTGTTGAGGATAAAGAACAATGAAAAGCGTTGGTACGCGCTCAAGGACAGAGCGAAAAAGAACAGCGCAAGAGGAAACTGTCCTAGAATACTTTTGGAAATGTCACTTGTCTGGAATCCGGTGAGTTTTTTTTTTCTAGTGGCGTTCTAGAGCAATAGTTTTGCAGTTGGCAAACCTGTATCGACGCTGGCGTTCAATTAGACCATACGTATACACGTATCTAATAGTAACTAAATGTTTTTAAAGATACTCTTACATTTGATCATGCTTGATTAAAAATATTTTGACGACCTCCACGACGCAGTACGTGCGATGTCGCATTATAAAGTTGGAGGTCCTGGGTTCGATTCCCGGTTCGAGTTCGTTGTACTGGTGGGAGGCTTCGACCGTGGGTAGTTAACCCCCACCAACAAAGACAAGCCGTGCGATTTAGCGTTCCAGCACGATATCGCGTAGAAAATGTGAGTGTGGGTATACCATACCAGGTTAGCCATGAAGTCTAGCTTCAACATCACTTACCGACAGTTGAGATAGCCTTAAAGGGCTAACTAGTATTGTATACAAGAAAAAAATTGTGATTTGAGTTGATTCAAGTTGATTTAAGATTAATAACTATTATATTCTTCTTTGCAGGTAAAGGCTTCAATGCGCGTATTAAGTCCCAAAGAAACCAAATACATCCAAAAACCGGCCAAGTTTGACATCCCCCTCATATATAGTAATTTAATATTCATCAAGAACATATTTAAAGTTTTCCAAATTGGAAACGAGCACTTGAAGTAAGTTGAACATCATTATGTTTCTGTCATTCAAGTCGAGTTAAATTTTGAATAGTGATTTACTTATCTTCCGTTTAGTTTAAGATCACTAAAAAACAAGAGCTGAGTAATTTGCTTGACAAAGTATGTCTATTTTAACGTATTATGCCTAATTTTTCTTTATACTCCGGGTTTGAACCTCGCTAAGGAATTTTGGGAATATATTCTTTCGGAATGACATGCTGCCTAGCGATTTAGCGTTCGATGTAGAAACTGATTAGGAGTATAGAGGTAATATAACTGCCATGCCCCTACTAAGCTAACCTGATATCATCTTAGAATGCTTCATCACTTACCACCAGGAGAGTTTGCTGTCAAATATTTTAAGTCTCATATGTATAAATGCCCGTTAAATATATCACAATTTTAAGTCACTAAAATTTGTACCCTGATTTCGTTGAAATCTTTCCTTAGGGACGCAATTTTAACTTTACTTATATCAATTTTATCTTCTTGCTTTAGTATTAAATCTATTTCAATTGAAGGTTAGAATTCCTTTCACATTGGCATAATGTTATATTAGATACTTACTTAGTTAAAATATTTTTCAATAATATTTGGGGTCAGTGTATTATGTACTATGCAGTGATAGATTAGTGGTGAGGACGTCAGCCTCCTAATCAGAGGTCGGCGGTTCGAACCAGGGAAAATACCTGTAACTTTGCAGAGTTATGTGCGTTTTTAGCAATTAAAATATCACTTGCATGTCTGAGACTTCTCCATAATGTTCTTAAAGGCGTGTGAAATCTGCCAATCCGCACATGGCCAGCGTGGTGGACTATGGCCAAACCCTTCTCATATTGAGAGGATACCCGTGCTCTGTAGTGAGCTGAGAATGGGTTGATCATGATCATGATGATGATATTATGTACTCTTCCAATCGAATACTCATGGTCAAGAATATAAATGCATATTAACCATCAGTAATGTTATTTTGCGTAATAATGTTTATTTAGCAGGAAGTCGTAAATTTTGTTAGTCACAGCGATTTATTTTACATTAAAGGCGGATATATCTAACTACAGGGTAATAAAAGTTAGCGATTTTTTTTTTGACTTAAGTTAACAATTACCTTGTTTTTCACACTGATGCGTTGTGATTAAATGATAAAGTTAGAATTGTATTTTTCACAGGCGAGTGTTTGAATGGGACAATCAAGAAAAATCAATATGCGCATTAATCGGGTGGCTGATATTTTGGTATTTCTTCAGAATGTGGATGACGCCTATTCTGCTAACCTTGCCTTTTGCCCACTACTGGCTTACACAGAGAAGTAAGTGTCCTTCATATTTCATATTACGAAATATATAGAATATATAAATAATTATCACGCTAACAAAATTTAAAATACAAAATGTTATAAGTATAACTTTAATTGATTTCAGATAATAATGTTCCTGTCCCCTTATACCAAATAGCTGACGAAGAATATCAAGAGGAAGAACAGGAAACCAAGGTAATGTTGTAAAACTTTTTATTTATTTATTTATACATCTTTTTGCAATACATACTCGTAGGACGTAGCATCATTGAAAATAACAAAGCGAACAGTAACTGGCGACCTTATTACTAACAGTGATCTGTTCCAGGCAACCATTTCTTTGAAAAGATATATATACATATACACTAATAACTACATGCTACTAAATATATAAAATAATAACATACAAATCATACATATCTATAATATATATACGGCATTTTTATGCCATTAAATCTGATAAGTACTAATATATAATAAGTAAATATGTTACTACATATGATATAGAAGCTGTGATAGCCTAGTGCTTATGACGTCCGCCTCCTAATCAGAGGTCGGCGGTTCGAATCCGGGCACGCACCTCTAACTTTTCAAAGTTACGTGCGTTTAAAAAAATTAAAATATCACTTGCTTGAACGGTGAAGAAAACATCGTGAGAAAACCTGCACGCTTGAGAGTTCTCCATAATGTACTAAAATGCGTGTGAAGTCTGGTGGTCTATGGCCAAACTCTTCTCATATTAAGAGAAGAACCGAGCTCTATAGTGAGCCGGTAATGAGTTTATCACGATGATGATGATTCTTCAATCTACGTCAACCACCCATAATATCAACCTATATATTCGATTTCGCGCTTCCTAAAATATATTATGTAGCCAATAATCTTACTCATGAATATGATATTAAGGTATATGATATTAAAGACATAGTTAATATTCACAGTTTTAGTAATTAACGCGTTTATACAAATAAACAAAACCTTTCAGCTTTATTAACTTTATTAATTAGTATAGACGAATACCGGATAACCTCAGTTAGCATTAACTAAATTTTAGACCACTCACCGTGATACAATCCTAGGTAATTTAAGTGTAATTAAAGTAGATTATAATGATAAAACAAATCGTAACATTGGATAATTTAAAACGAACAAACTGTATTTCAACTAACATTAGGTTCTGTTTAGATAGAATTGCAATTGGTAGTAAATTAATGAAGGTTGAGGCTATAATTCACGACTTCCGTGGCGCAGTGCGTGCGCTGCCTCATTAAAATAGTTGGAGTTCCTGGGTTCGATTCCCGGCTCGAGTCTGGTCTGGTGGGAGGCTTCGGCCGTGGCTAGCTACCGACAAAGATGTGTCGCCAAGCGATTTAACGTTCCGGCAAGATGTAGAAACCAATTAGGAGCATACTCCTAGGTTTTACCATACCCCTAACGGGTTAACCTAACCGCTACCATCTTACACCGCATCATCACTTACCATCAGGTGAGATGCAGTCAAGGGCTAACTTGTGGTGTATAAAAGCTAAACTGAAGCGTATCTACTGGCAAACTTCCTATTCACGCTAAAATTTGGTATATACATATTTGATAATAATAACAACGGTATTTATGAAAGCCGTGAGTTTTTTAAACCCTGGGAAATGCTTTTAATATGCATAGCCGGAAGCGACGCAAGCAGAGCTATGCTGCTTCCAGCGTGGTATGTGGGACTCAGAGTGGCTACCAGAATACCCACTAAAACCCAGGGATGCTCCTTCGCATCGCCTGGTTCACTGAAACGCACGAGCACTCGGTTCCGCCTACCTAAAGGGGACTGAGTATTTTAATCTTTTAGTATTTTCCGCGAGTGGACTGCAAATTTTATAGGTATTTTTGTAAGATACATATCTATTTATACCCAATTATTGTTTTTGTTAAAGGACGATAAGACGATCAAAACAAGGATAAATGAACTTCAAGATCTCACGTTGACCATCAAGAACGCGATCGACTATTTAGTTTCGCTTCTTGAAAGGATAAAGAAGTAAGTAAAAATTGAATTAATTTTGTTTTGAAGCAAACTGTCAGAATTAAATTGTTTTTTTTTTGTATTGAAAACAGTGTAAAGACTCCCCCGACCTAAGTGCTCCTTTCCGAAAGAGGACACCTAAAAATATCATTCATGACCCTGACGATCAGATGACTACTGACAACATACTCGTACCACCTACCACACAATCATACGCTACACACCGTCTTCGCCGGCGAAGACGAGGTCCCCGCTATCTTACGTCATCCGGACGTGGGCTCCATCCACGGCCTCGGAGACGTACGGACCACTCACCGTCCGACCCCCCCGTTATCTCAAACGTCGCCTAAGCCGAAGTTCGGCCTCAAAGGAGGCGCCCTTAGGCAGTCTTTCCCTTAGTTTCTTCGAGCCCTAGGGCTCAAAATTTCTTCTGGCAGAACTTCTTTCCGAAGCTTGCCAAACAGCCCGGTTACGCTGTGACAACCAATAGGGTTTGTACAGCTAATAGACAGTCCGAAAAAAAAAACAATCCACAAACTGATGCAAGGATGTCGATTCGTGGTAGTTAAGCATTTAGTTAGGCTACATCATTATAAATTCAATATGGCGGTAGTCTTAAGGTAACCGGAACCATATTCTTCTTCTTATTCGTTCACTCTTGGCAGAGTGGTCGTGGTTGTGACTTGGCCTTCCCAGCAGCTCTTACGATCTACTTCCAGCGTATTCTATTGGTGGCATCACGGGAGCACTCGGAGACCGATAAATCTGTAGTGAACGGACCCATATGGGTATCAAATAAAAGGTTTGGTGTTAACAACATAAAATAAGTTTTTTTTTTGTTCCAGCTTGGTGAACTTCAGCGTGCCATACTTGAGCTACTTAGTAATCATAACTCTGATTGCTCTATCGGTAGCTCTGTACCTTATACCTGTCAATTATTTATTTATGGCTCTTGGTAAGTAACTATAATAATATAATTTTCGTTATAGTATTTATATCGTGACATTTAATTAACTAAGGAGTACTGTGGAGAACTTTCTCTTAGATAGAGAAGAAATTACCTCAATTCGTTATTTATTTCAATGCAAATGCTAAAATATTTATATATGTCAACAAACTCAGACTAAGATTTTTTTCCATTAATTTCTTTACGTTGGTCTTTATTTATCAAATATTTTAATACAGAATTTGGACTTTATAATATGATGCATATTTTGTAGGAACGAAATATGCATATTATAGAGTCATATAGAAGTAATATGGAAACATCTTCTTTGGCAGCAAATTAGCTGATTTTAGAGAAATAAGTAATTTTTTTGCAATCTGCAATCATCCGAGCTTAGGTAAAAGTATAAATAAGTAACAAATATGTATTAAAATTTGGTTACAAAGTTAAAAAATGGAATGCAAAATCTTTCTTAATTTACACCCACTCCTTAGCAATCATTCTATCAGAACTAAAATAGGATATTCGTAAATACTATACACTTCAGTTATACGATATACACATCGCCCATGTGACATTGACTAACTCAATGTCTTCACTGTAAACTCTGATGAAATGATATTTACTAATTAAGCTGTTTTATTTTACAGGTACTTATAAATTTACTCGTAAGTTCTTAAATCCAACGAGAATTCCTAACAACGATCTGCTTGATTTTATATCACGTGTTCCCGATGATGAGATTTTGGTAAGATATCCATTATCATCAAAAGCTTAAACCTATATATAATAAGTTGCAAGATAACTCAAATTTATAGTAAAAGCTTATTAAGTTGGTTTTGGCTGAATCTCTATCTATATTTTGGAAATTATTGTGACTTACTTTCCTAAACTTTTTAATAATTTATGTTACAGAAACAATGGCGTGAACTGAAAGTTCCCGAGCCGAATTTGAATCCGTCAGATTCAGCAAAAAGCAGATAGTGAAGAACCCTTCAGCAACCAATGAAGCTTGGTCATGTTTTGGATACAGTGCCATATATGTTGAGGCAGGGTATTAAGAAGTGAAGGGACGAATAGAACGTGCAATAGTTCAACATTCCTTTAAGAGAGAAATAGGCTGTCATTTCAATTTAAAATAAATATCATTGTAACACGTTATTTTGTCTGATACGTTAAATAGACAAACATTTCGAACGTAAGGGCAATATATTATATAGATATTGATCAAATGAACTCTGAGAATTTTATGTAAGAAATGACTACAGTGTGAATAGATGCGACAGTAATGAAAACGTACTTCTTTTATAAGATATATAAAAAAATATATCTTGTATTGGTAAAGCTTGTTTTGTCCAACATGTAATAAACAATTTCAGTATTGTAACATGTTCGTGGGTTGCTAAACACTATGATATTCAATAAATCTTAGTTTTCAAACACATTTCCAGTATTGTAACATGTTCGTCGGTTGCTAAACAGTGTGATATTCAACAACTCTTAGTTTTCAAACACAACATTTCCGGTATTGCAACATATTCGTGGATTGCTAAACACTGAAATTCAATAATTCTTAGTTTTCAAACACAACATTACCAGTATTGTAACATGTTCGCGGGTTGCTAAACACTATGATATTCAATAACTCTTAGTTTTCAAACACAACATTTCCAGTATTGTAACATGTTCGTGGATTATTAAACACTATGAAATTCAATAACTCTTAGTTTTCAATGGGTTGAATGTTATAATTACCGATTTATTAAAAAATATATACATTGTAAAAGGTAATATAAAAAAACGGTCTACCTCAAATTAGGGGTACTTATTGATCTAAGAATTTTAAACGATTGCTTTTGGTACTGTTGGTTGGGTTCTGGCACACCTAACTCTTT
This sequence comes from Lasiommata megera, assembly GCA_928268935.1. Classification (NCBI taxonomy): domain Eukaryota; kingdom Metazoa; phylum Arthropoda; class Insecta; order Lepidoptera; family Nymphalidae; genus Lasiommata; species Lasiommata megera. Next base: position 9,348,869 of record OV743311.1, on the reverse strand, counting down.
CCAATCTTTCTGAAAAAAAAACACAATGATGTTAACTTATTACACACTTAGTTAACTTTTTACGTAATATCGCGTAAAAGAGAACTCGTAGTGTTTTATTTGTCGGCTTCATTGACTTCGATTTGTTGAGTTATTGAAGACATTTGTAAACTCAATTTGCGTTTATGAATTAGTTACTTAAACTGTGATTTATAATGCATTCATATTTAAGAGTAAGTAGTTATTAGTAATTGTTAATGTAAGTTATTATTAGTAAATTAGAGTTAATATTTATAAAACATAATGTTCACAAGTTGTAAAATTGTGTAATAGAGACTGAAATAAGTTACCAATATTCTGTTGTCCGGTACTCGAGACAGGAAGTCTATTAAACCATTATTTAACACTCTGTCTGGGTTTAAATATTTCCTCCCGAATTTGTAAATTCCTACAACAATCAAAGGAAAACTAAGTAATACAAATATTCTAATTATACTATAGTATTCATCACTGGATACTATACTATTTGATTAAGCCGAAACGGCTAAACCGAACTAGATGAAATTCTGCACAGAAATAGATTGGTTTCCTCACGATGTTTTCCTTCACCGCTGAAGCAAGTAATATTTGAATTGCTTAAAAACGCACATAACTTTGAAAAGTTAGAGGTGTGTGACCGGATTCGAACCTCCGACCTCTGATTAGGAGACGGACGCCTTAACCACTAGGCTGTCACAGCTTCACTAGGCTATCACGGCTTCTGCGTTAGTAGTAGATATTTATTTATATATAGATTGTATTGAAGTATGACTCACCCAAACTCATTAGGAAGTAATTAATTGGAATAAAATACAATCCAACAGAGGCGCCTAGCAGTAGAATCATTACAACGATGCTCAAAAAAGGCACTTTGAAGGTCAATAAACTGAAATAGAAAATATAAATTAACACTGCGTTACCTTAAAAACTATTATGGGTTAGATTATGTAGAAAATTACCAGTATTCAGTACCAGTCCAGTTGAGTTGAGAAATTGGTGGTACCACCCCTGTGCCTCGGAAAGCACGCTAAAATGTTATTATTACCGTTAAAGTATTCCAACCCAAATGGAGCGGTCCTATATGATTTATTTATTTATTAATTATTAATATACAAGGAATATAATTAATTATACAATAAAGGCACCGAAAAAACCAAAGAGATTTGTCCTCGGTGCTAAATGAAATAAATAATAATAATAAATGAGAAAGGAGGCTTGCGTCTATAAATAAAATTAGATTGAGCTCGAATTGTAACTCCGTATATTAAACCAAAAAAACTTCAGATTGCGGATTTGATTTAGTAGTGCCATCCTTATCGACTAGGAAGATAAGGAGAACGACAACACTACTAAATTCAATCTCATATTTAGATTTTGTATCAGATTGATTATCAACATAGGGCGTAAAACTACAGGGGGCCTAAAAATAAATGCGAAATGACGTCAGTAGGTATATGTGTGACAAAACAGCGTAGCTATGCTGACGTCATGTCATTATATTTGTAAAGCCCCAAAACTACATATCCCGTGAAAGATAGCTTACTTGTGAAGTCTTTCTTTATAGGACACAATAAAATCTATTCCATCTGTAATAGTTAACGTCATTTTTTGTAAGTCCTGTATTCTGGCACCGACGGTCTTCTCTTCCTGAAATTAAAAGTCAAATAAATGTTATTATGCGAAATTATTCATTAATTATTATAGGTATTCTCGTAAATGAATGTCGTAATGTTCGTAAGTAATAACCAGTAGTGTAGGAAATTACGGAAATATATCACCATATAATATCTCTTTATTTAGTTAACTATATTTATTGTTAACAATGAACACCTATTTTCACAACCTCGCGCCTCAATTTCTCTCTGAACATTCAACCCGCCAAGAGAATTCCGGCAAAAAACTTACAGCGTTAATGTTGGCAGGATAAATCTGATTGGTTTTCGCCGTTATGCGTCAACCGGTGTCAACCAATCGCAGTATGACAACCAATAAATAGGCCATTTAAAAATGAAGTTGCCAACATAAAAATGTACACTTTATGAAATTATAATTATAACTATAGTCAAATTAAAACAATATTCATAGTGGACTTAGCATAGAGGGTGTACACATGTTCATGAGTATGTTACTAGGTAGGTAGGTACTTGATTTATGTACAAAAAAACGAGCCATGCGTAAACTAAGCAGTGACGACTTCAAATGCTGTCCTGACTTTTTTAACTTTTCTTGACTTAAAAATCCTATATCAAAATTACTAGTTAACCAAATTACGCATAATCTTCTCAGAAAACTTCAAGGAAAAGATTTAGAGTCGCTCATTAGCTAGGTACCTATCGTTTAGTTATACCAAAATCAAGTTTAAATCGATTCTAGAATCGAAATAAAAAAATTTACTGCAATTTTCAAGCTCAATGTTTCCGGCAGAACGCGCACGGATAAAATTCAATTATCTGCCATCGATGGACGCGCGACGTAACGCAATTAGCGACGCTTCGGATACGGTAATACTGTTTTCGTATCCAGCGAAATCAGGTTTGATTGTGGCCTCCACTCACTAACATTTGTTTCACTACAAATGTTTACGTTCTCAATACTAGTACGGCTAATAATCCGAGTATGAAATACCTAATGATGCCAATTTCATGTGGAACTAAAATCTAGATGTAGGTTTTTTTTATACACCACAAATTAGCAGTTGACGGCATCTCACCTGATGGTAAGTGATGATGCGGTCTAAGATGGTAGCGGGCCTACCTGTTAGGGGTATGGTAGTAAACCCACACTCCTAATTGGTTTCTACACGACATCGTGCCGGAACGCTAAATCGCTTGACGACACGTCTTTGTCGGTAGGGTGGTAACTAGCCACGGCCGAAGCCAGACTAGACTCGAGCCGGGAATCAAACCCGGGACCTCCAACTTTATAATGCAATAGCGTACGCGGTACGCCACGGAGGTCGTCTAAAATCTAGTCTCAGGTGACTGTGAAAACTAAAAATTTTAAACAAATCACTACAGAGCACTCCTCTCAATATGAGAAGGGTTTGGACATAGTCCAACACGCTGGCCATGTGCAGATTGGCAGACTTCACACGACTTTGAGAACATTATGTAGAACTCTCAGGCATGCAGGTTTCCTCACGATGTTTTCCTTCACCGTTGAAGCAAGTGTTATTTTAATTGCTTAAATACGCACATAACTTCGAAAAGTTAGAGGTGCGTATCCGGGTTCGAAACCCCGACCTCTGATTAGGAGGCGGACGTCCTAACCACTAGGCCATCACAGCTACCTTACCTAATATACATACCTAATAAGATATATTATAATTATTATAGTAGATTATCTACCTACAGTAATGCTTTTCACAATGATACCGGTGGGATTTGTTTGTTGGTGTTGTCGCCAATGATAAACAAGCTCATAGACTCGATCTACCTACCTTAGTTTCATCATCGTTTGCGCAATCCTGTACAATGTATACGTTATCTGGAAAAAAATGTAAGTCAATAACAAATAGCTCATAATTACATCACAACTCTAATATTTATTTATTTTTAAATATTATATATAATTTGTTTATTTTTAAATATTAACACCGAAACAAAAACAAACTTGGTCCATTATCATAGTGATTAAATTATTTAGAGATAAATAGCTAATTGGCATGCGTTGCAATGCCACTTTAATAAAATAATATGAATAGATTTTTTTGGGCAAGGACACTCGCGAGTGTCTCCACAACTCTATGAAAGTTACATCACAATCTGATAAATGGTTTGGGAAACAAAAACATTGATTTTTTATTTCTATACATATATATATAGCCATACCCAGCCGTTAGAATTTAGCATTATTGAAAAAGTTACCAATAAACTGTATACCAAAACTCTCATTAAATGCCTTTTCGAGTTTAGCTATCTAAAGCATATGGAAATATTATAGAATTTTTATTTATAATATAGATTACCTTGATGTCTCCCAAAAATCCACTGATAAAAGAATGGTATCAAGAGTAAGAGCGGAATATTCTATAGCCTGAGATAATAACATAATGCCAGCCATCCAATAAGGGTACAAAAAGAATATTCTCTATCATCCCACTCAAAAACACGCCTGTTAAGCAAAAAATAAATAAGTATAAAGAAAAGGGGAAAATATTCGATAATTATGATAGGATTGAATGATAGAATATTTTGCCTGGATATGTTTCAGGCCACCAATTTGTATACACTACTGTTTTTTGCTTCTTTTTAACCCCGAACTAAATCGCGGGGAGTTATTTATGCGTCTGTGAGATGCACAAAAACATTTCAGTGTGGTTTCAAAGCTCCCAAACGAACCGACTAATTTGGATGCTATTTTTCTCCGGTGATCAAGATTATTTTCAGCCTATTATTATCTGTTTAGAAGTTTAAGAACATCAGTTAATTTCCTACTAAAAAGACCTTACCATCTCTTATCAATTGATGTAAAATTTAGTGAACTGGTACTTCGGTGATATTTAAATACATAGAACCTTTAATAGATGATGCTGCAACATTAAGTAAGACTATAGAATATCCACCTCTTGTTAGCAGCAGACTTAGTGTGTTAGTCTTAGAAATAAATAAAATTAGGATGTGCTAAATAGATGATGAACGAAGAACCATGTTGGAAAAATCATATAACTTTTTAATTCAATATTCTGTCAGACTATGATTTTATGAGATGATCAATAAAGTCATTTAACATAACAACGGTGACAGGAATAAATAAATATATTTATTATAATTATTTGAAGAGTTAATGAAACTGTTTTACTTACTTATAATATTCATTTACTTCTGCCAACAAATTTAGAAGATCTGCTATGTATTTAGTATTACTGTAGACTAGTGCAAGGTCGAATTTAGGTGGTTTCTTTATATGCTTTACTTCTCTAGGTTGAAACAGTTTCGCTGTGGCTTTTACCTATAACAATTTTTTATTAATTTTATCATATGTATTGAGGAATATTATATCGCGTATCTTTAGCCAATTGAGGTTAAACTGATTATTAATTTCCGTTTTTTTTTTGTAAGATTCTTTAAAGCAAAATAAAATATTTATCTTTTATTAACGAAATTGTTACTCACTGGATTCCAGGCCAAGGACATTTGAAGTTTTATCCTTGGACAGTTACCCTTCGCATTGCTCCGTTTTCTTCTGTCTTTCAAGGCGTACGACCGAATCACATCATTGTTTATTCTGAGTAATGGTATAGACACCTTTCCTATGGACTCGTGCAGGAGAACATTTTTTAGTGAACTGTCGTAGACTTTTACGTCGAGAGTTGCCGTTATGTCGTAAACTTTACTATAAAAATATAAAGTACTAGTTATTCAAAACCTGAATCGAAAAATTTGTTTACGACCTATATCTTTTCTGTACATCATCATCATCATGATCAACCCATTACCGGCTCACTACAGAGCATGGGTCACCTCTCAATATGAGAAGGGTTTGGCCATAGTCCACCACGCTGGCCATGTGCGGATTGGCAGACTTCACACGTCTTTGAGAATATTATGGAGAACTCTCAGGCATGCAGGTTTCCTCACGATGTTTTCCTTCACCGTTGAGGCAAGTGATATTTTAATTGTTTAAAAACGCACATAACTCGGGAAAGTTAGAGGTGCGTGCCCGGATTCGAACGGCCGACCTCTGATTAGGAGCCTGACGCCCTAACCACTAGGCTATCACCGCTTTTATCTTTTCTGTACGTAGTCATGAAAATCCTGCTGATGGCTTGATATATAACACATACTCACAAAACATAGCATTTATTCCATCTAGGCTCAGAGCTCGTAGCAGCACGATTAGTCTCGACTCTCTCGTTATCTATTTCCAGTGTACAGTATACATTTGATTTACTGCTTAAACCTTTAGCTCCCATAACATGTACGTGTAAAATTCCAACTATAGCCCACTCGTATGGATTGTTTAAGATTTTCTGAAATAAAAATACGATATAGGTACTCCTAATAGAGTTTTAACACTGTTGATTACCCGTAAATGCTCCTTTTTGTTGATTGGACAAAATTGAGAGGGTCATATACTTTTGCAAACAAATTATACATTTTTTATGGAATTTACGTCTAATTTAGTCGGAGATAACGGTTCTCCCATAAATAAGAACTTACGTTCTAAATGGTATTTTACCGGTTTTCTGCCGAAAAATACTTTGCTAGTTTTCTTCCGCTCAATGAATTTATAAATATTATTTAATTATGAGGGTATATGGGCACTAAAGATTAAAAAGCAGTTGACATTTTTTGCACGGTTTTTTTTGTACATTTTTTAATATCTACCTTCTGTACTAAATATTGTTTTTGTTTGGAATACCGCACCAGAATGAACGCATTTTCAAATTCTCGAACCTAATAGTCAATCTAGGAGATTGAAGAAGAAGCCGACAATAATTTAACCTGGTATCGTTTTTGTCACTTAAAACATTTTAAGAGCCAACGAGGTAAAGCAAATCTGTTTAACGGATCATTATGAAACTTATCTTTCATTTAAACTTACTTTTATGGATACTTTTAACTTATTTGGAGGTAGCTCCAGAATGTCATTCGTTATCGTTACAGTACTTATTGAAAGGCGATTATTTCAAAATAACAGATTCTTATGTATAGTTTCGTAACGATTTATGTTTTTAAATTATGTATATGTTGTGCAGGATTAGTGAATAATTTTAAAGCTGATAATGCGCATAGATATCCCGTTATTTATCTATGATAAAAACATACTCCTGTCCTTGGTTTTACAAATAATAATTATGAAATTATGAAACCACGAGGTAAACCAATAGCATCGTTGTTAATCTTAAATTAATCGTATTAATCGTTAAAGCCTGAAAATCTATACTCTATGCTCTTCTGCTATACGATCCCTTCTCCTATGGGAGAGCGGTCTTATTAATAGCCTCAGATGTAAATGAAGCCATGAAACAATGAGTTATGTGGAAGTGAGATGGGTATAAAGATAATGTAAGAAAATTAAGACAAAGCATCGTGTCTTCAGTCACTCAGTAAGTTCGGTCTGGTCTTAGCGTGGATTTACCATACTCCTAACAGGTTAGCCCGCTACCATCCTAGCATACAGCACCATACAGCATCATCACTTACCACCAGGTGAGATAGCCGTCAAGGGCTAACTTGCAGTGTATACAAAAAAATAACAAATAATATTAACCATAAAACCCTGCCAATTGTCAATGCAGAATCTTGGCGGTCTATGCTATACAACCCTCTCTCCTAGAGTACAAGGCGAAAGATGAATGATCGATATTCATTACGTTGGTACGAAAAAAATTATGAATGCAATTAATGCAATTAGTAATGCAATAAATAATATTAAAATTGGAAAATTTTATTGCGCTCTGATGAGGATAGCTATAAATTCGTTACTTACAAACTAAAGTTTTAGACGGTTTCAAACGCGTTCCAAAAATATGAGATTGTGTGCATGAATGAAAACATTCAAATTTGCACCACACAAAAAAAACTGAATAACGTAATTTAGTATAGATAAAAAGTAGTTCAGTATAGAATTCAAGTGATTTAATCTATTCTGTGTTAGTACTCACATAGCTCGTAACACATTCGCGTAAATCTACCAAGCAGTCACTTGTTGTTTCTGGAGAGCAGATCGCACACATCGTTACTGAAAGATGAATGGCGCCGTACCCATCGTCAAGCTCCTGCCAAATCTCGTGCGTACGCTCCTTTTCGTACTTAGACAGGTCTAAAACACAACTAAGGTACCGGGATTATTAATTATGTAAAATTTCGTATCCCCATATTAGTTACTGATTTGATAGAGGTAAATTAGTACCTTAATAATGCGAAACCATAAAGTAGTTGAGACAGTACCTACCTGCTCTTTAAAAAATCTAGTTCTATGTTAAAAACTGACGAATTCTGTAAATTGAATATATTTTGAAAATTTTAATTGGAGGATGCAATTTTTTTTAATTTCTTTCTGTCTGTCTGTCTGTATCTTGGCCGCGCATCACGCCGAAACTACAGAATGGATTTGAATGAAATTTTCTATAGGAGTAGCTGATACTCCGGTTTAATATATAGTATAGTTTTTATCCCGGAATTCAGCACCGTTCCCTTGGGAAAATCGGTTTTAATATAACTGCTATATTCAGTATTGCTCGTTCTAAATAAGGGTTTGTTTATATGCTAACTATTATACTCATCTTAAATATAATAAAACTGTAACAGGACGAATTCTGTACGTTAAATATATGTATTTTGATAATTTTAGTTGACGGATGCTTTACTATCGATACTGAGCCCAAAACAATTTATTTTAATTTTTTTGTCTGTCTGTGTGTCTGTCTGTATATTGGCCGCCCATCACGCCGCAACTATCTACTGGTTGAATGGTTTTGAATGAAATTTGGTATAGGAGTAGCTGATACTCCGGTTCAACATATATGATAGTTTTTGTCCAATGAAAGTCAAAATGTGTATTTAGTTGTAATCATTAACGCGTACTCTGATTTCATTCATCCTTTTTTGTTAGAAAAAGATATTTTACAGATTATCCTGTAATTATTTCAATGTCGTCGGTTTAGTAATCCATTGATTCATGATTGGAAGACAAACAAACACTCTTTCACACACACACTGACTCAACACAGACGAAGTCGCGGGAGTCAGCTAGTGCAGAATATTTTCGATTATCAAGACATTTGCTTGTAATATATGTTTATTTCACACTTAGATGCAGATTATAAAGTGGTGAATAAATATAAGAGTATATAAAAAAAATCGGTTTCATTTCTATTTCTAATATAACCAGGAACCAGATCGCTTTCTTAATATTCGTTTATTTTTGAGAACTATATTGATGTTTGTAAGATTTTGATATTTATTTTAAATATTTCAAATTTATGTTAAATAAAGCTTTACGTACCTGCCCATAGGATTTTTCATCTTTCCTTCGTCCCTCAATGATATATTCAGGACATAATTTTGGTAGAGGTGCAGTCGAAATCTCTCTTTCCATTGCGGATTTTGACTGCTTGGCACACTTTTGGATCGAAAAGATTCTGGTCCCAATCTTAAACAAGGTATACTAATGAAAATGTGTCTGCTTGTTTGTTTATTTCTTTGTTTGCTTCGCCTGCTCAGCTCAACTCCGCACCGAGCTAGTTGAATTATGGCAGAGATATATAGCTTATACCCTCGAAATGGACTTAGGACTATACTGTTCTGGAAAAGCATCCGGGACGGTTCTAACGGGATTTAAAACTATTCATTTTCTATGATTGGATACGATACGATTACGATACGATGTTAACAGCACAATAAATGTTAAATTTTACTTAGAAATGGCGTGCATCCTTGATATTGGTCATAGGTATACTTGGTCACGGATCCAGGGAGCCGACAGGTCACCTTATGTAAAGTTCTAAAGGAACTTCGCACTAATATTACTGCGCATGCGCTGCGACACTGTGGTCGTCTTTCGGTAGTTATGAGGTCTCTACCGTAGTTTCACAACGTTAATTCTACATGTAAGCTGAGAATTAATTTAAATTATAAGTACCTATTGTCTAGGTCTAGGTTTATTAGTATTCAGAATCCCTCTCCAGAATGCATCTATCTCTATGAGATATTTTACCCAGAACGATTCAACAGTTAAGCCATGCGGAATAAGACACTGAGGCGTTTTCTTTTTCTGGAAATGTCTCCAGGATAAAAGAGGTATATTATCTTATACCGTGATGTTATCTATATGTTAGGTATGTGTCAAATTTGTCCTTAATTGAATAAACAAACAGACAAACTGTCGCATCTATATAACTAAGCATTATGGGTAATGAAATCGGAGTCAGAGTGATTTTTATTTTGCCAGATTATAGCAACATGTTTACATTGATGATTGTCACATCTATAAAGAGTCGCTGATCTTGACAATGTGCAATTTTATATAATTATATTTTTGATTAATATAACAAAGCCATCATTTCCTTAGCCTTAGAAACGGCTGACATTTGTGGCTCTAGATAAATATCATGGTAACTACTTCTGTACTAAATATGATTATGAAAGAATTGAGTTAGATACGTCCATACCTGAGTTTACAATATAAAGTGTGCGATACTCCATCGTCGGGAACTGGCGGAAGACACTTGGCTTCGATCAGCACTATATTAACTACGGTTTCCCAACTTCTTTCCAACTTTTTTACCTGAAACCATTATTGTATCAATTGTAGAAAACGATACGTATAAACCTGTAGTATGTGAATAAACCTCCCAAGAGTTTTTTAATTAATGCCCAGTATCCATCTACGCTTGGTTTTCTGTTCGTCGTATCGTTGGAAGCTTTCAAAAAACCCAACCTACAAGCCCAACGCCGCTATCATTAAGAGACGTCTTAAATTTAATGATAAACCACATAAAAGAGTCTCCGCCGGCGAAGACCAGATCCCCGATTTCTGACGTCATCCGGACATGAGTCATATCCTTAGTCACGGAGACTTACATTCTAAAACTCCCAGTCCAACAAGCTAAATAACCCAACGTCACCCTAAGTCAGTAAAAGGTCCTAGCCTCACTGAAGGCGCATTAAGAAGATTCTCTCTAGATGTCGAGCCCTGGTGCTCTTTCGGGCTGAGCTTTGCACCCGCCAAAGCTGTAAAGGTGACACTGCCATAAACAATAGAGTTATCAGCTATCGACAATTCGAAACAACTGTTCGTTGTTGTCTCAGGCCATCGCTGATCTTACTATAACAATATATCTCGTCATTATTATATCATAAGCTGTATATAGCCTAGTGGTTAGGACGTCCGCCTCCTAATCAGAGGTCGGGGGTTCGAACCCGGAGTTACGTACGTTTTTTAAAACAATTAAAATATCACGGTGAAGGATAACATCGTGAGGAAACCTGCACGCCTGAAGTTCTCCATAACGTTCTCAAAGGCGTGTGAAGTCTACCAATCCGCACATGGCCAGCGTGGTGGACTATGGCCAAACCCTTCTCATATAGAGAGGAGACCGATGCTCTGTAGTGAGCCAGCAATGAGTTGATCACGATGATTATTATTATAAAAATTGATCTTGCAGCAAATTAGGATAAATTATAGCGCTGGGTTAAAGATAATGTTACCATTAATTATAAATTTATGTTATCCTAACCAAATGGGGATACCCTTTAACACCACAGATTAATAGAACAAGTTTTCCAATTTTAAAAAGTTATTTACCGTATCCTTTGTTTTTGATATAGTTGTATCCACTACAGAACTAAGGAAACCCGAGCGCCTCCTGTTAGATATACAAAAACGTAACTTTAGAAACTTAGAAGCGTACGTTTTATGAGTTTGAAAGGACTTTCCCACTTAACTTTATTGGTATCGATATAAACGATATAAAACTACCTTTATAACCATATCGCATTAATCATCTTTCAATTAGCGGGTTTCAAAACTATCTAGATATGTAGGATCTATACTATAAAATAGAAATCTTTTTTAATTACCTAAGCATTTTTTTATGTTAAAAAAATCTTTTTTTTTTATTCAAGTCTAAGCTAGTTAGTAATAAGCTAATTAGTTTTTATTTAAGTCACTGTAACCAATTAAAACATAATTACATTTAATGTTGTTTGTTTACACGAACTCCAATTACTATTATTTTAATACTATGTTGCTGAATTAACCCTGAGGTTATAATCGATATTTATACCTGAATCCTTCCTTCCTACCAAATAACATAAGTACATTAAATAGTAAAATTTACTTACAAAATTCCATTACTTTGGGTAGGCTTTTGCGATGTTGCATTTGTGAGCATGAAATCCATAGCAACGAACCAGGATTTATAAACTGTTACAATATTGTATATAATTCACTACTTATTTCTAGAAACTCCTTTTATATTTTAAATATAATAATGCACTCGTATGATCGCGTTACTAATAAGTCCAATAATATCTTGGCTATGATTGGTATTCGACATTTTCTTTACCAACAGTAATATCAGCTTATCAATATAAATTTATGATAAAAATTTGTAATCCGAGATTTAATTGATGAGATGCAAACAAATGATAAGCTAATAAATACAGCCACTTAGTTACTTAAGTAGATTAGACATCTATTTTGAAATGTTTCGTGTTCTTCTGGTTATAGTAAATAATATCATATGGATATATTCTTTAGGTGGGGCCCGAGCTTTCGCTGCCCACTGTTGTTCGCTCCATGGTGGCCAGCGAGACGTCTTCGGCCACCGTCGCCTCCTTCTGCGAGGAGGTGATGAACCAGAAGCAGGCGGCGAAACGGCGCCGGGAGCACGTCGCAGACGCGTACCTTCTCCGGCGTCGTCAGGGCGGGGCGCAGGTGACGGGCGCATGATCGCCGCCTGCTCCTGACGAGGAGCTCCGTCGAGCCTAATCCTTGGGTCGTCAATGTTCCTGGCGTGCCTCGGACGGAGTTAGAGGGCCTCGATCATAGGCCCCCGGTGGAGGGTATGCCTCGGTGGACGCCGCTGGTTGGATTGCGGTCGAGTGCGCGGGTGTTCCCGTGATCCAGCCACCAGGCGACGCGTAGGAGCATCGCTGGGTTTTAGTGGGTATTCTGGTCGCCAGTTGCTGTTTGTCTTTTTCATGTATGTTATGTCCTATAGATTGCAATAAAGTTATATAAATAAATAATTCAAACAAATATTTAGTCAGTTATTATTAGGAGCAAAATTCATTGCACACGCAACATGGAATTTTTGATTAATGTTAATTTCTGCCGCGCGTCAAGTTAATTTGAACAATATTTATTGAAATGCATTTTTTAAAGAACACACACGAACATCTTCTGGCGTTTTAAATGCAAAAAATAGTTTTTCGAACAAAATACTTGATACCTACCTAATATATACATAAAGTACAATATTGAACATTTCATTACCATATCATTTTTATCAACATATTACTAGTTGATTACAGGAAGCGGGTCTAGGTACTCTAACAAGGGAGGTCTATACAAGCCTTTGATAACATTGTGGAGAACTCTTTGGCATTCAGCTAAACAGGTACTAGTGGCTACACCACTTAAAATCACAACCTGTTTATTATGTCATATTTGCTCATTTCTAATTTTGTATGATAATATTAGGTGTAAACGTAATTTTCATTATAAAATAGTTCAATGGATCTGAATTTTTTTTTAATAGCTACCGCAGTAACTATAAATGCGATCATATGTTTTTCGATTTGTTTATTTTTACTTACTTCACGCAACAACAGCACAATAAATTATCAAATTACTCTGTCAAGAGTTTAATGGACTAGAGGCATGGGCTATTTATTCCGGAAAATTACAGTTCTTGTGCTACTAAACTCATACTATAATTACCTACTTCTTTTGGTAAAATTTGGTATGCAGTACACCCGGGTCTTCGAATCGCACACGATTTTGTATGCCGAAAACCTTACTAATACTATATACATCACAATCAATATAATATATAAACAATACTACTTATGTGGTAATAGCCATAATCGCTTCTATATAGAAGCGATTATGGCTATTACGGGTGAACCCCGGTCATAAGGGTAATTTTAATACCTTATTATTTACAATTAAATAAACCATTGTGTACAAACTAAAACTGAGAAGTATCTATTAGGTATTTGAATTTTGAAACATATTTATTCTGATTATAGGTATATTTCAATTATAATGGCCTCATCAAATTATTTTTTGTTACACCTGAAACGTCATAAAATTACAACTGTCAAAATTCCAAGAATTAAAAGTCAGACTATATTTTGCGTGCCATCTATTGATGAGGGAAAATAAACAGCCGATAATATTACGTCTACTCCCCGCTGACAGCGTTAGTTGTTGGCGTCGCGTCGGTCGCGTCCTTATTACACCAACTTAGTGGCGCTAATGTCACTTTCGTGTTTCAAGTTTCCAATTGAGTTATATTTCGGTAGTGTTATTAATGAGAGGTTATGTAGAAAAATATTATATTTACAGTGTAGTGTTACTAAATATTGTTTTAGTTAAATCTTGAAAATGGAAAACAGGAGGGACACTTTGGGTGTTCTGAAGATATGTCGTTTTTGCCTTGCACAAAACAGATCATTAGGCAGTTTATATGAAAAAACAAAATCGAAAAATAGTGTTACACTTCCATTAAAAATCTTATCGAGCGTATCAATTGAGGTATGTAGTTATTTTACGTTATTTCCTTTGTGTATTGCAAAATTAATGTAGGACAAAATGTAGAATGGACGCCACCTATAGTTATCTCTTTGCTCGCGATCTATCTCACCAACGTAATGGCGCCTAAAAATGTATCTAGCGCAAATAATATGAATTACACTTGGCGTCGACGAAATAAAAAATAATTTGATCAAAGAGAAAACTCAGTGTACCCTATTGATTATACTAATTTTGATGACAACACATTTAAAGCGCCACCTAGCGGTTAACAAACTGCTATCAATTTTGACTGAATAATTTTGGTTTCCACAGGTACTTCCATCAGATAAAAAGCCAACTTTTATATGTGAACGATGCAAATTCTTTATGAATATTTTCTTTGATTATAAGCACATAGTCCGTCAGGCGGATGAGGCTATACTGCAGTATGTACAAAATGGTACACCATTGGGCACTGTCAGCTGGCCCAGTTCTCTCACTAGAGTAAGCATATGAATTGACTTTATACTATCATTATGGCATGCCCTTAATATAATTTTACAATAGTAAAGTGTATCTATCGTAATATCCTCATACATGATCATGTTACAATCATGCAACAGTGTTTCTGTTGTTCACAAGCCTCTTGAAGTAGAACCTAATGTTAGATAGGTCAATATAGTTCAGCTTCAATATTTTTGCACTATAGAATTGGCACCAATGTTACTTAATTATTAATTAGTTATCTACCATAAAATTAATTAATAGTTTATTCACACTCTAGGTGCATTATAAATTATGTTATTGTTATAATGGAATTTTTCTATAAGCAAGAGCTACTATTTATACTATTCTATGTCCTTCTCAGTGGATGAGAATCAAAGTGGAAGTTCACTGATTGATAAAATTTATGCAATTATTGAAAATATTTTCAGATATTTCGTAGCATTACTGACTCGGACACTGTTAAAACAGTGGTTGAGGGCGGAACAACTATTCAAGTCACTTCCCATGAAATTTCAGACAGTGATGAAGAAGATGGGAATGTTTACAATGTCAAGGTAAGGTATATAGCTCCAATCATTAGTACTCTAACACACAATCTCATTTTAGTATTCTGCGCCAAATTTGATGAAACTAATGAATGAATGAAACTAAAAGACTAAAATATTTACAGCATATACAGGTAGACATACAGTGTGTGCTACATGTCCTTTTTAGGAAGGAAAAGTAATGCAAAAAAGCTTATTTGAAATTATTTTTAACAGGGTTACAAAACTATGTTAATTTTCTATAAAATCTCTGTCCAAGCCATTATTAGTTTCTATAATAAACATGTTTTCTAATTGTAGTAAGTTTATTTATAGGTAGGTATTTTATATTATGTACAATAATAAATCAATAATTGTTTTAAAAATGAGGAAGTGTGTTTTTTGTCTGTAAAGCTGTGTTTAGGTTATGCAGGCAATAATTTGGCATTACGTTAAACCTTTGTTCTGGTCCAACATAAGAAATGCTATGTCCAGGATTATAGCTATATCTGTGCAAAATATATAACATTCATCCTTTATTTAGTATGATACAAAATATAAACTTTAAATAATTATGCCAAGTCTAACAGTAGGCCTAAAAAGATGTACAAAATAATCTTGTCATTCATTAATATGTAAGCTAGAAATTTAATGAACTAAATTAACTACCTTTATGCTGCACTCATTCTCATACAATTGTTAAAAATTGTATTCTGTAGTTTCTACTGCATCATCATGATCAACCCATTACCGGCTCACTACAGAGCACGGGTCTCCTCTAAATATGAGACAGGTTTGGCCATGGTCCACCATGCTGGCCATGCGTGGATTGGCAGACTTCACACGCCTTTGAGAACATTATGGAGAACACTCAGGCGTGCAGGTTTCCTCATGATGTTTTCCTTCACTGTTGAAGCAAGTGATATTTAAATTTTTTTAAAACGCACATATCTCAGTCTAGTTAGAGGTGCGTGCCCGGATTTGAACCGCTGACCTCTGATTAGGAGGCTGACGCCCTAACCACTAGGCTATCACCTCTACAGCATCAGAGGCTTTTTAATGAATGCATAATGACCTTGATTTTATTCATTTTTCTAGATTGGAGATGATGAAGATACAAAAACATGTATAAAAGTAGTAACAAGCAAAGAAACCAAAGTTAAAGAGAATAATGCAAGTGGTAAAGGTAATTTTGTGTGCTTAGCAGTTTTTTTTTTATTTCAACTTTAATTTGCATTCCCAATTTTATTTAGACAATGCGTGTGTTCATAGCTGTATCCTATTTTCCTTATTTTTGTTATGTATCTGAATTAAACTTAATTGCTGTATAATATATATATATATATATATAAAGGAGATTCAAATAATAGTACAGAGATTGTCCCAATGGGTGATAACAATGTAAATGTTATTTTATCTTAAATAATTAAAATGAGAATCCATAAATATTAATTAGGTAATGAAAACATTCTGAAGGTAATTATGCATTTTGTTGCAATGTGTAGAAAAGCTTCCTTGAAGGGGCTTGAATAATTTTGTATAGAACCATTTTTACCCATTTTTTTTAAATTATAACAGCTATGCTTAAATCTCACATAACGTCTAAGATTACTTATGTGCTCCAAACAGTGACTGATATTTATATATTTTCCAAAAATAAGTAATATGAAAATAATATACATATAAAATGCTTAGTTTACCTTCTGCAGCCCAATTAAGTATCATATACTATTATTTGAATCAATCTTTAATCTTGTTAATTTGTTACGGTGTCTTAATGCATGTTCATATTTTCTTGTGTATTTCAGTGCATAAGTAGGTGATTTTGCATGAATTCAGGTAATATTGTTTGATTATTTATGAATACTTTTTTTTTACATCATGTTTATGAAATGATGCGTCCCTGACGTCGGTCCGGTGGTCATTACACACCATTAATGAACCATTGACGTAACCATGTAACATGGCACAAAATTATAATATTGAAACGACATACCTCCTGGTGGAGGGGAAGTTTTACTCAGTATGCACCAAGAACTATTGCATTACATTTTCCTTAACAGCGAAGCAAAATGTTGTAGGAAAACTGAATGCTTGAGAGTTATCTGTAATATTTTCAGAGCCATGTTTAGTCTACCAATCCGTACTTGGCGAGTGCAGTCTTCGGCCTAACCCGACTTCATAACCAGAGACTTGTGGCCTATAGTAAAACAGTATGGGGTTGACAGTAAAGTTGATTAGTTTAACAACAAATTATAGCCCATGTTTATAGCATATATGAATTATTTTTCACTAAGTTATAAACAATAGTTCAACAATCTAAAATTTAACGTCACTTCAAAGATACATTTTCAATTCGATCACTATGTCAGGAACGCATTCTTTCAATGGCCAAATTATCAGTGTTTTTATTTTAAATAATTTTCATTATTTACTACATATTGGCAGCAACATTATCCGCGTTCTGTCGTATTTAAAAACGTTACATTTATTTTAAAGCTTTGATTGTTCATATTTTGGTAACTTGAAGATGGTCCATTCGCGCAGCATAAATCTAGGGGATTTGAATGCATTTGGTTCATATACATCAGACACTCTAGGCTATTTCTAATTTATTTTCCAAATTCGGTAATGTTTGATAGGATATTTTAATGTTGAGACCGAGTATTTGCCGGCGAAACTGTATCCAAAGCTGGTATTACATGAGTTTTATTCATCATCCAAAACATATGATTCGCCCGCTGCCAGACTCTGGACTAATTTCTCATAAAAAAAAAGACCAATGCGGGTTTGAAGGTTGTAACGTTAATTATCACATGCTAGTATTGACCAAGGCGGCCAGAACCAATTTCGTAACAGAATAACTGAATTTTATAGATAATAGTTCAGATACGTCTAACAATGAGGAGAGTAAGGGGACAGGGAGCAGCATATCAGGAGGCTGTTTTGCGTGCGATCTGTGCGATTGCACCTATCCACTGCAGCAATTGCTCAACTTGCACAAAAAGCAAAAACACAGGAGCCGGGAGGTTGCTTGCAGCCAGTGTGACGCGTAAGTTTGGCCTAACATATCTAAGTAACGACATGAAATTCTTTTGATACTTCAAGTAAGCCTCTACTTATATTTAAGCATTTTTCAAGTCTGGCAGATCATAGTGACTGGCACCGATCCGAAAGGCAGATTCCACCGAGAAAAAGCTGGCAAGAAACTCACTCCAATTTAATTTAAACACTATTTCCTGACCTAACGTGATAATGCATATTTGTATTAGTTTTCTTTACCCTTCGCATAGATAACACTTAATGGTTATCGGCGTGCCATAGCAATAGCTTTTGTCTCTAAAACATAAATCCGCGCCATGACATGAATATAAGAAATTAAAGAACGAATTAATTTTTGTTTTTAAGTTACTCAAAATAATAGATAATCAGTATAATACTGCTGTGAAGTCTGCAGCATAACGTTATCTTGTGTGCCAAATAAAACGAATGCGCATTATGTTTTACAATGGTGCTCTTTTGATGTTTTCGCACCAATGCGTAGTTGCCATGTTGTTTTTTCAATTACCCGATCCGAAGTAATAAAGTCTGGTCTGGTAGTAAAAAACAAATATATATTTTTGTCTAGGACATCAGCGTTTTAATCTGTCATTTTGTGACCTTAGTGTCGGTAATGAATAGAAGCAGGCGTTACTTTGCGGAAGTCCATGACAAACAATGAACAGCAAGTATAATTTGCTATATTCCGCCGACAACCGGGAGATTAGTATAGTATAACACCACACAAAATACTCCACTAGAACCTCTAGAATATAGCAAATTATACTTGCTGTTCATTGTTTCTTAGTGTCGGTTTTTTTTTCCAGTAAATTTTTCACTAAATACGATCTAGCATCACATCAGGTGCGACATTCTTTAGATATGCCGTTCCAATGTGTTGCGTGTGACAAAAAGTTCAAGAGATTGATTCTTCTGAAGCGCCACGAGAAGGTAAGGAATATTTATATACTTTAATTGGACAATGCTTAGATTAAATGTCTGGGTCTTTCGGTGTACAGGCCAGAACAGTTACTTCTTGTAAACTAGAATTTTCGGCACTTCTCTTTTTTTTTACATAATACCTACTTTAATCATCATCATCATGATCAACCCATTACCGGCTCACTACAGAGCACGGGTCTCCTCTCGATATGAGAAGGGTTTGGCCATAGTCCACCACGCTGGCCATGTGCGGATTGGCAGACTTCACACGCCTTTGAGAACATTATCGAGAACTCTCAGGCGTGCAGGTTTCCTCACGATGTTTTCCTTCACCGTTGAAGCAAGTCATATTTTAATTTTTTAAAAACGCACATAATTCCGAAAGGTTAGAGGTGCGTGCCCGGTTTCGAACCGCTGACCTCTGATTAGGAGGCTGACGCCCTAACCACTAGGCTATCACCGCTTCCACCTACTTTAATACTATTATATAAATGCATAAGAAGTGTGATCGTTCGTTACCAATGCGTTCAGCTTGAACGAACGATTGAACCGATTTTAATTAAATTTTGCATAGATATAGTTTGTTTGCTCGAGGTGGACATAGGATATCCATTATCCCGGGTGGAGTTTCCTAACCACCAAAAAGTCTAGAATATACGCGGCAAGAAGTCTCTACCAGCATTTCGTGATATAAATGCAGAAGTTTGACCGTTCGTTTTTTACCAATGCGTTCTGCTCAACCATTGGACCGACTTTAATGAAATTTTGCACAGATTTAGATTTAGTTTGCTTCTGGAGGCGGACATTAAGATACCTATTATACCGGGTAGCGTTGGCTAATAACAAAAAAAGCCTTAAAGATACGAGGCAAGTAATCGCTACTAGCATCTCGAGAGATAAATGCAGAAGTTTAACCTTTCGTTTTATTCCAGGTAATACACCCCGATTTACCACAATTACTATGTCCGAATTGCCCAGCCACGTTCATATCTAACGAAGAATTAGATATGCATCAACTGAAACATGATCGTGTACAGAAACCCCACGCTTGCACGCAGTGTGCCAAAAAGTGAGAGCTTGTATTCTTCATTAATTTAAATAGCTAGTATAAAATTAGATGTAGCAACATTATCGAGTCTCTGCAAAATGCAGATCAACTCATCTAATCTCATTTAAAGAGTCAAAAAGGAAGTAATTTATTTATCTGAATAACTTACTAGTATTTTATAGAATTAAATTTATAATTAACTTCGACATTTGTAATTTGAAATAATGAAACGAAATAAGTACTATGTATAATTGTAACTTGTGCCCTGACGAGACCTGATGTAGTCTAACTATATTATGATATTATGTTTAAGCAGATATACATGAATGCAATTATTGAATAAAAAAAATAAGATTGTATATTGCTAAGCTAAATTTGAAATAAAATATGAACGTAATAAATACGTTGCCTATATTTCAAACAGCAGATGCTATTTTTGTGTCTTTCGCACATTAATTGTTGCGGTTAAGCAAATAATTTAAATCACAGCCATCTCGTTTCAGGTTCCAAGAAAAGTCTGCACTGCAAAGACACATAGATGTGATCCACAACAAAGCGGCAGAATTTCGCTGTGAATACTGCCCGGAGCGTGAGTCAAATGGGTGTCCCTTTCCCTCCAATGATTCGATCAACAATATACTACCAAATATGAGTTTAGGAGCATATCTTAGTTACTTCACTATAAGAAATGTGGATTGACTTATATATCCTTAGAAACAGTAAAAGTGGTGGAAAATCTTAAGACTTAATCAGTTGCTTTATTTGTTTTTAATAATTGATTTCTAATACGAATAAGACTAGTGAAATGTGACAGCTGGTACATTATTGATCGAACCAAATCAGCTATGAACATGCGCAATACACTCACATATAAAAACTATTCGCAGCATTTTACTCTATAATCAATGAGCAAGTGCTGTCTGCGATTTTACCATAATATGTGTTCTGATAAGAATACTGCTTTTTAGGTTTCGGATCGGTGACTAAATTGATGAGACACGTGCGATCGCACGTCGGCGAGAGATCCTACCCTTGCAAGTTTTGCGAAAAGAGCTTTATGAAATCTCATCATTATACCAGGTAAGCCATTCTAATATTCCGCTCTTCCGAAACACTAAAACACGATAATTAGAACTGTAGTAGTTTGACAGTTTTAAAGAGCGAATTTTAGTTTAAGATAGAAAAGTTTTAATGACAATGACAAACTTTAAAGTGTGGTGACAAAGTAATCACAGCATATGTCACAAATCTTCCACCTTTCATGGTCAAAATGTTTACCAACATTTACCATGTTAATATACACTACATAGATCTAAACTTATTGACCATAAATTACATAAAAAAATAAAAACAAAATGATTTTAAATTAATCAGGAACAAAAAACCAAAAATATTTAAATCTTGCACTACATATTATCTTCTTCAAACTTGATGATATGTTTAAATTAATTTAAATCAAAGCATATTTGATATATATATTTATATAGGTTAAAGGAATATAAGAAACAAAAAGTTCATCATTATTAGTAGAGATGGGCCGAGTAACACTTTTTAACGAGTACCGAGTTTTACTCGGTCCAATTTTTTCCCAACCGAGCACTCGGCCGAGTAACTCGGTTCAATCAAATAAATATTTTTTGATTAACACTGTTGTTTTTTATTATATCTACCTAAGGCCTAATATCACCATAGTCTGTTAGATCATTGACTTCCCTGTTTGCATTGTAAGTGTCATCATAAATAAAATTTCCATATTGAATTCTTGAGAGATGTGTCAAAGTTAACTACTAATCCCTTATTATAATGTAATAGAGGTGTTAATGATGTAACAGAGATGGTGAAACTAGGTCTAAAGTATCTAAAAAGACTGAATAAAAACCTAAACAGTATACTCGGGATTTAAACCGAGTTATTCGGCCTAGACACCGAGTTATTCGGCCGAGTACGAGTATCAAAAAAGCCGCCGAGTACCGAGTATAAACCGAGTACTCGGCCCATCTCTAATTATTAGCAAGTTGCATTGCAGTCAAAGGATCACCTCCCCAGCCCTGTTATGCAGTATTCAGAAATAAATTGCGAATCAGACAGCTGATTCAAAGTAAACACTCCTCAAGTAAATTAAGATATTATGATATTTGTACTGTAAAATCCGATATATTTTATAGTAAACTAGTACACAAAAGTTCTTTATTCGCGGGAATTGATTTCCATAGATATGCCGCGAATACAGAAACCGTGAATACGGACTGGTAATTTATATGGGATTATAGGATACGTTCCAAAGTGACATGTAAAAAAAAACAATTTATTTAATTCTGTTTGTTTTCATTCTCAAAAACCCGGCTTATGTCAAAGTCCTCAGCGATATCATTTAACAACATATTTATGTACTTTAGGCAAAGTTGAAATAAAGATAACTTTTTTTATTAGTCCACATGACTGCATTTACAAAGGAAATTGGGTTGGATACCTATTGAAATCCTATTTTATTATGTAATTACTTATTAGATCTGCGAATAAAGAAATTTTATCTTCGAATATAGGAATTGGGTCGCTTTTTTTTAATCCGCGAATAGTGACAACGCGAATGAAAGAAGCGCGATTAAGGAGCTTTAACTGTAATTAAAACTAAAAAACAACCCGTTTGACAGACACCTCCGTCTGAAACATCGCGACCAGACGCGCTTGTCCGGTCAACTCGGGTCTCAAGAGCAATACCGCTGCGAACAATGCGATGACACGTTCGACTCCCAAGACGACCTCATATACCACTCTGCTATACATGCGACGCAGAACCTCACCTGCCCACTATGTCAAGAGAAGTTCGAAGACGTGGAAGCTGTCACTACGCACATCAAGTCACATGTGAACGGTATGTGAATTGCAAAGAATACTAATAATGAATAGAAGCAGGCGTTACTTTGCGGAAGTCCATGATAAACAATAAACAGCAAGTATAATTTGCTATATTCCGCCGACAACCGGGAGATTTGTATAATATAACACCACACAAAATCTTCCACTAGAACCTCTACGCACGTTTCGAAGTAAAGTTACTTTTCGCGCTTGTGAAGTCAACATCTCCTGAGGATGATCCGGTGTCGGGTCGAAACGTGCGTAGAGGTTCCAGTGGAAGATTTTGTGTGGTGTTATATTATACAAATCTTCCGGTTGTCGGCAGAATATAGCAAATTATACTTGCTGTTTATTGTTTAAAGAATACTAACTTACAGCGTTCTGGAACGTCCCTCTTATATAGAGAATGCGAATGCGCTTCCCACATGTACCCTATAAATACGAGCGCTCCCAGATATTAATGAATATCGATAAAGAACTGTCTGTTCACGTAACTCATTAAAACTACTGAACGGATTTAAATGTAATCTAGAACTTAGAGCCGATAATCTGGGTCAGGCTTTTAGCCATTTTTATCCCCAAAAATAGGGTTTCGTTGGGATAAAGGATAAACGTTTACTTCGTTTAATCTTGATCGAATCTGACATTTCTCTTTCTTTATCAGAAAAATTGTTTTATTAGGTTTGGTGGGTACTGTTGGAGATATATATTTTACATTAGATAAAACTCTTAACTATGCCACTTAATAAAAAGGGTAGAAATGTTCTTGCTCGACCTTGTGTATATAACGTCAGCATACAAATCTTTCACTAACCGTATCTCTTGAATATTACAAATTAATTTATTTTCAGGTGTAGAGTTTATGTGCGACTACTGTGAGCTTATTTTCACGACCCAAGAAAAGCTCGATGCCCATCTGATGATGACACACGAAGATGAAATACAAAATGTTAGTATTGAGTTAGTTTATACTTTTAAATGTAATTCTGAGGTTCGGGCCAATTCATATGGACGTCATTTAAATTTGAGTTAATTAAGTTTTCATTCACTTAACTTAGAAATTCTGAATATAGCAGTTATATTAAAACAGATTTTGCAGCATCGTACCGGAACGCTGAATCGATCGTTTCCTTCAAATCAAGGGTACATATATCGTATATATAGTCTGGCAAGAGCCTAAGAACTAATTTCTGATCGCATCGAATTCGCTGGTCTACAAATGCCAAAAAAAAAAACGAGTATTAATTTTAATACGTTGTTTTTATATATTATAAGTATGTACTATCAACAAATGAGGCTAAATTCCTTTGTATAAGGGTATATAGTTATTAATTATATTATATTCCTGTAACTGTTTTAAATAACAAGGGGTATTTCTCTACAGGATATAGAAGATGAGTCATCAATGGAAATGGATGAAGACGAAGAGGATGATAACGGAATAAACGGTAATGGCACTAGAACACGCACTACGCGGCACTACACCACGAGACGCTACGCGTGTTGAGATATCAAATCTTTATTATTTACACTATCTATGATCTAATCTTATTATAGATACTTTGTATACATCAACATAACTCCGACACCCAATAACAATATGTTAAAACAATAGTATAGTAATAGCTCTTAATATAATTTTAAGTGGCATGTGAGATAGTGATATCAAAAAGAACAAACTTACCTGACTAAGTTTGTTGTGGGCTTCTTCTTAGACCAGGGCGCGTTTGGAACCCTCATAGCTTTAGTTGTAAGTATACGAATGTAGTTATCACCATCAAATCACTACTATGTAAATTATGGACGCGTCAAAAGTGCCTTTTTAAGGAATATTTGAATTATGATTGGTTGAGTAACGTAACTTTAGGTTGGATGAAATATATATGGTATATAATATATATACGGTTAATTTTGTTAACCCTAAAATCACAATCAACTCGAACGCTTTATAATATACAGTCTGATATAATATTTTATTTTTACAGTGAAAGAAGAAGGCGATGAGATGATAATCGAAATAAACAAACCAGCTAATTATCTAGTAAGTTTTTTTAAATAATATTGACATATTCGGGTATAATTAGATTTTTAAGATTTGCTAGTTAATTTACGTCCAAAACGACTGCTTGATGGTATAACATTTTTTCTCTTTTGTTACAGGTAAGCGATAATGAATGCAACGCGGAGAAAATGGAAAACATAAACTCTGAAGGTAAAATTTTGTTTTTGTTAATACAAAGTCTAGAGCAAGTTAAGTATATTTTATAGAGAACTTTTACCATGGTTTTTAATATGTTTTTGTATTTAATGATCCCATTATTAAATTTACAGGCTCAGCGTTTTTGGAAAACGTATATTAATCACACTGCACATGCTTAAAAGCACTGTCTACTCTAAATACCTATCATCATCATGATCAACCCATTACAGAGCTCGGGTCTTCTCAATATGAGAAGGGTTTGGCCATAGTCCACCACGCTGGCCATGTGCGTATTGGCAGACTTCACACGCCTTTGAGAACATTATGGAGAACTCTCAGGCGTGCAGGTTTCCTCACGATGTTTTCCTTCACCGTTGAAGCAAGTGATATTTTAATTGTTTAGAACGCACATAACTCCGAAAAGTTTGAGGTGCGTGCCCGGATTCGAACCGCCGACCTCTGATTATGAGGTTGACGCCCTAACCACTAGGCCTAAATATCACCGCTTCTAAATACCTATATTAGAAAATAAATATTTGATATTGTACTTATCTGTCTGCATATCCTGGTCAAAAACTTGGCACGCTAATTCTAATCTAGAAGGCATGTTGTCCGTAAGGTGGTAACTAGCCCCGGCTGAAGGTTAGGTTACAGACGTATAAATGTATAAAATAGATAATGGTTTCAATTGATTCTCGTTTTGTAGAAAGTGAGAGTGAAGTTACGTACACGGAGCTACAAACAGTGGACACACTCGCAATTATGAAGAATGAAGTGTCAAACAAACCGCCGCCAGACAAGGTGTCGGAAAAACCGGACATTGCCATGGATACCGCCGCCAACACAATGGAGAACATCAAAATTGTCAGAAAACCCGTTGATAGTCAGGTAACAAACTATTGTGATGTGGTACAATATATTAAGTTCTAAGTTATTACCCAATTCGTAAAACTCGTTGATATTCATGTGACAAAGTGTTATCATAAATAACGTTTTTCTAACAAGATTTAACGTAATTCAATTTTGTTATCTAGTAGATCTAGTAAATAAAGTGAACGTTTAGCATATTTACGGATATATATGATACGACAGTACTTTTATTGCTTATGTCTTTTAATTATTAGTTTTATTATATTCTAGGAAGACACTTTAGTGACAGACAGCTCATCATTTATTAAAAAAAATCGCATAATCGGAAACAGTTCTGATATTTTGTCTCAATTATGTTAAATTATATGAAATGTATTTTTGGTGTCTTCTCAATACAATTGTACGGGCAATTCCGCAAAAGTGCTAAAGACATGTATAAAAACTTAAAATTATCAAGAGCGAAAAAATAACTAATTATTAACTAAAACTAAAGATTATCGCAATATTTTAAATTAAATTTGAGAAGTTATAAAAATATTTTTAGGTAAATGTTATATAAAATATATACAATACATATCCAGATGTTATATCAATAAGAGATATGCCATTTTCAATTAAACTAAGCAGCAATAGAGACTTAGAGTTCTCCATACATTTAAATAACTTAAACTTTAATCCGCACATGACGTAGAGTCGTGCCTAAGCCCCATCCGATAAAGGTAGGGTAAGAGA
Organism: Lasiommata megera; assembly: GCA_928268935.1. Classification (NCBI taxonomy): domain Eukaryota; kingdom Metazoa; phylum Arthropoda; class Insecta; order Lepidoptera; family Nymphalidae; genus Lasiommata; species Lasiommata megera. The sequence goes on along the minus strand of OV743311.1, from coordinate 9,321,940 downwards.
TTGAAAAGTAATGACAATTAAAGCAACGTACTTAAACATTTGAAACGGTTTTATGAACTTTTTTCGTTCCCAGGTGGCATTGCAAAAAGCTGATGAAGTAAAACGGAAGGTACCTCGAAGTAGAGAACCTAGTGACGCAGGTAAAATGACAGCATACCTTTGTACTCAACAAATGGTATCAAACATATGTTTATTACTTTAGACTATTTCTTCTGGCGAACTTTTTAGGGGTATATAATGTAAGGGATTTTAACCAAAATGTGTTGTGTTCTTTCAGTGATTCAGGTGATAAAAAAAATTAATCCTGTCATAAGAGTCGAAAGCACTAACAGCGGTGGTGCCAGCGATAAGTCTCTACGCTTACTGGAAAAGGAACTGCAAGATCTTAAAAGAGTAAGAACTATTTATTATAAGACTCAATATCAAAGTGTTTTGGTTCGTAGATTAAGCCAATTAGATTATTGGAATATGACGTCATACGTCTTCAAGAGTAGGTGTGTTTTGATTGGTAGACCCATTGTGATAGCAACGCTACCTAAATATTTATATGAATGAATTACTCGTAAGTGATGTGACCCTTTTTTTGTCGTGGTGGAAAAGCTTTATGGCTACCTTACCGTCCCTTGGGCAGGTCTGGTTATGTGGGACTCCCACTCCCATAGGTGGGTACACCCGAGCTAAAAACTACCACGCCATGTCAGTCGCTGGTTTTGCTGAACGGCCGGGGGACCCGTTATATACTTCCCAGACCAAGATTGAACATCCAAAATCAATATATCGCACTTTTTATATGCTAATATTGCACACGACGTCATTTTTTTGTTGGTATCTTCTTTGACGTGAATGTCAGTGACAAAGAAAATTTGTGTTTGTATAGTCACGATTGGCACAAGTCTAAAGTTCTACATGTCTATATCGTAACAGACAAGTAGAGCGTTTATTGACAAGTGTTCGATAAACAACAAGCACGTAAACCTGAATCCATTAAACTCCGACTTATAAATTTATATTTGAATATTCCAGACGAACAGTCGTAACACGGAAACAAAAATCTCATCCAACAAAGTCCTAGAAACAATAAAAAGTAAACGGTCACAGTTCCAAACGTCTACACCTAAATTAAGGTAAGTCCGGTGTCTGAATATTAAACTTAATATTTATTTACGATTTCCATTATTTTAATTTTATGATTTTCTTATCAATTTCGGTGAAGTTTCACTTGGTCATAGTTTTTTTTTTTATTTAAATGTATCATAATTATGGGAAGTTTGTTAGACTACACCGCGAGAATCAAAAATGTGAATTTTACAGAAGCGCCGAGGAAAGGAAATTTCTCTCAAACAAGTCGCTGTCTGTAGAGAAGAAGCAACTGGAAAAACGTATTGTAACCAAAGAGAATAAAGAGCCAAAAGAAACTAAAGAAGTTAAAAATAATGGTAATTCTAAGGAGGAAAAAGATAAGGAGAAAGATAAAGATAACAATGAAAAAGATATCAAAGATAAGGAAAAAGAGAAAACCATTGAAAAGGATAAAGGAAAAGAAACTCCAAAGGTTAGTTTTATTTACGTTATACTTTATATTTGGACTTAACCTTGTGATACCACAAAACATTTTTGAGCACTGCCAAAGTTTTATTACAATCTGACCAATAGTATCTAAGTCTTAAACGGAGTTAGGTAGAAATATTTTTTTTTATATCATCATCATATGCTCAAACCATTGCCGGCTCACTACATAACACGGGTCTCCTCTCAATATGAAAAGGTTTTGGTCATAGTCCACCACGCTGGCCATGTGCGGATTGGCAGACTTCACACGCCTTTAAGAACATTATGGAGTACTCAAGCATGCAGGTTTCCTCACGATGTTTTCCTTCACCGTCGAAGCAAGTGATATTTTAATTGCTTATATTATTATTATGTACATATAAGTTTAAATATAAATATTCAGCAGCACTTGCGCAACAAGATATGGTATGTGGGTAGACCAGCATAGAAAAATAATAAATAACACAAGCTTTTTATTGTTACATCAATTATTTATTGATTGTATATTTCGTAGACAATAATCAAAAATGGATCAGCAACTGAACGAATGAACACAGAAGAAGGTGTTCGTCGTTCGACACGACCGTCAAAGATCAAGGATTACGCGAAAATGATACGCGAGAGTACGCAAGAGATTTCCGACGAAGACGAAACCACGGAGGACGACGAGGACTATTGTGAACCGGATAAAAGCACCGAGGTAAGGTTCTGCTAAACGTTTGCCGATCTGTTCAAGTTTTCTGAACCAGCTGCCCAAGTATATTTAATTGTACGAGCTTTGTAGTTTAGTCCAAATGTTGTCTAGCTATTTGCAGTCTTCAAAGCGGCAGAAATGAACGCAAATAATATATACTAACGTGGGTCGATCAGCTGAATGTATCGAACGTTCGTGAATAGTGAAATGTGACAGACGAAGATAAAATATTTGATGCATAGTGAGCAAATATTTCACACAATTTTTTTTGTAGTTTAGAAATCAGGTCAAGTAGAAGCTTTCTAATTCTTTCATTTTTATTCCTTAATTATTTTTATTAGTGAAGGTTATGACCTTAATTGATTAATAATTAAATTTGATTTAATGACTTAAATTACAATGAATTAAATTTTTAACTGAATTATATTAATAAAACTTTAATACAAAATAATAATCATAATAAAAGAAGATACATACATATATGGGTATATAGTTAGTCTATTTTGCTCGAAATTGGAAAATATCATATCATATGAAATAAACACAATTACATGAAGGAATGCATGACAGTCTTATATATGCAAATCTCCTCTAGGCAACACTTAGTAAGAATAAAGCTAGAGAGTATTAAAAAAACTGAGTATGGTAGGTAATATATAAAAAAAATAAGAAAGTATAAAAAAAAGAAATTTTACAATTTGGCAGTCTTATCCCTGGCTAAAACAAAGAATTACAGGAAAGATATAGGTGATGGTGCATATATTTATACAATATACAAAGAATTATAACAACTATACATATAATATACATCCATATATATAATATGTAATTCCTTTTAGACTCGCAGAGTGCGTCGTCCAAGTCAGCCGGCGAGGGCTGTCTCAACACCTAAAACGCAATTGGCGACCTCACCTGCGAACCCACCACGAAAACGCGGCCGACCGCGAAAAGACAACAAAGAAGTGTAAGCAATCTAGTGTTTTTTTTTATATAAACTACAAGTTACCTAATTGACGGCTATCTCACCTGGTGGTAAGTGATGATGCTCTCTAGGATGGTAGTGGGCTAACCTGTTAGAAGCATGGTAAACCCAAGCTCCTAGTTGGTTTCTACGCGACATCGTGCCGGAACGCTAAAATCGCTTGGCGACACATCTTTGTCGGTAGGGTGGTAACTAGCCACGGCCGAAGCCTCCCACCAGACCAGACTCGAGCTGGCAATCGAACCCAGGATCTCTAACTTTATAATGCGACAGCGCACGCACTGTACCACGGAGGTCGTCGAAAGTGTTCATTATACCACGGCGTCAGTCTCTCACACTGAAAAATGTAATACCTCCCACCTTAATTTATAATTAATAGATTCCACTTTTGTGTAGGCCCAACAAAGTTAAGAAAGAGGATACTGAAGAAATTGCGGTAGTGACCAAAGGTGGCGATGACAGCCAAGGTTTGAGCACAACAAATGCAATGAAGGATGATACTGTTAGCCTCACTGACTCTAGTAGTGTGACTGAGATCGATCAGGTAGGTTTTTTAGCTATATAAACACACCCAAATACATTTATAAAATATAATTAGCACATATTACTCCATTTAAGCGGTGATATCCTAACCACTAGGCTATAATCAGAGGTCGGCGGTTCGAATCCGGGCACGCACCTCTAACTTTTCGGAGTTATGTACGTTTTAAAACAATTAAAATATCACTTGCTTCAACGGTGAAGGAAAACATCGTGAGGAAACCTGCACGCCTGAGAGTTCTCCATAATGTTCTCAAAGGCATGTGAAGTCTGCCAATCCGCACATGGCCAGCGTGGTGGACTATGGCCAAACCCTTCTCATATTGAGAGGAAACCCGTGCCCTGTAGTGAGCCGGTAATGGGTTGATCATGACTCCATTTATATACTCTATTTTTTTTTTCATTACACTGACGAGATTTTCTTGTTGTGTGTATGTGTAATATTTTTTGATATTTTTAAAACATACTGTGTAAAGTATGTTACAAAGGGATAAAAATTAAGAAAGAAGAAAGTATACGTGTGGAATTTTATCTTTCGACTGGTAGTGTAATTATCCAATCGAGGATACGGTATCTTAACAGATCCGATTTTGGAATTTTATCTTTGGTTCTAAAAATAAGCATGTCAATTTCAGAGTTTGAACAAGACTCCAGAACCCAGCGGAAGTCCTTCTACGAATGTACTGGTCTCACCTACGGGACAAACATTGAAAAAGGTAAATAAACTTTCCATTAGAATTAATACAGTATTATCTGAAGCAAAATTCTGTTTGAAAAATTATGAATATTTGGTATTTTTATTAAGAACTTACTCTAGTGTATTACAAACACTATGCACTATGTACATGAAAATAATTAGAAGCAAAAGTTTCTTTGCTGTACTTTATGGTATACGTTAATATTTATATACACCACAACATACAGATGATACAGAATGCCCTTTCAACATTGCACTCTGACATTGGAGAATCCTGTGGAGATCAATTGCTTAGCGGCAAATAAAATTAAATTAAAATTTGCATTTTTATAGCAAATCAAGTTTGTTGTTCATTGTATACAATACTATGAAGTACCATAAGTGAACCTAAATATCTCATCTACTTGAACGTAATATACAGTATTCATAATTATAACCATGCATAGCTTTTTATAAAATTCTCGCTTATTGATTTCAGGTGCCAGTCAAAGCATTACCACCAGGAATCAAAGCGATGCCACTACCGGCCAATGCTAGACGTAAGATTTAATTTCATTTATATTAAAATCTTAGACCATTGCAAAGGGGCCAATAAATGGTTACTTAAAACATTTATTCCTAATCCACAATCGTCAGAGCTACGTGAACATTTATGTTCTAACCTGACACATTTGGATAATAGACTTGGAAAAGAATATGAAAATCTTAGTCATATAGATAGATTTGATATTCTAATTCTATTCCAATTATCTACACCATTTTTTGTTTATTGTCCCTTTATTGTGTTAAAGCGGTGATAGCCTAGTGGTAAGGGCGTCAGCCTCTTAATCAGAGGTCGGCAGTTCGAATCCGGGCACGCACCTCTAACTTTTCGGAAATGTGCGTTTTTAAAAATTAAAATATTACTTGCTTCAACGGTGAAGGAAAACATCGCGAGGAAACCTGCACGCCTGAGAGTTCTCCATAATGTAATCAAAGGCGCGTGAAGTCTGCTAATCCGCACATGGCCAGCGTGGTGGACTATGGCCAAACCCTTCTCATATTGAGAGGAGATCCGTGCTCTGTAGTGAGCCGGTAATGGGTTGATCATTGTGTGACCTCCTTACATTGTTAAACTCGAAAGGAAAGGAAATTTTATTTAATAATGCACCCCTGTACGTTGACTTTGTTAATTAATGCTACCATCGTACTGACGGCACAATTTATATTTTCCAGCAAAACCAGCACCGGAGCTCTGTGAAATGCAAATAGGAAAGAAAGTTGTGAAGGTGCAAAAAATTGTTATGACCAAAGCAGAAGTCGAGGCGATGGCTAAAAAAGGGCTAGTTGAAATGAAGGTGCGTTTTTGAGAAATCACTGATAATTTATTTATAGAATTTATTTATAAAATACTTCACCAAAAATAATTATTAATCTCATAACAAAATAATATATATATTTTCTTAAATTATAATTATTTAACTCATTAACATGCAATTTAAACTATATATTGCGTATAGAATATTTTTTTACAAAATTATATATATTGCATATAGAATATATTTTTTCCGTTTAATAGTCTTCTCAATCTTTGCTCGAAAAGAAAGCTAAGCTAAATCCATCAGAGCAGTGTGGAGAGTCGTCCACTATTTTAATTAAGCTCTTATTGTCCTCATTATTTTCTTTAGCCTTTGCCAGGATGGTATTTATTATTATTTCTCTACAAGTTAGCCCTTCACGACAATATAATCTGGTGGTAAGTGATGATTCAGTCTAAGTTTGTAGCCGGCCAACCTGTTGGGTAAGGTAAATCCATGTTCCTAATTGATTTTTACGCGACACGAGACACGCGAGTGGTAACTAGCCACTGCCAAAGCTCCAGGCAGGAATCGAAGCCTGGATGACTTCGATTCCTGCCTGGACCACTTCATATTGCAACAGCGCCAGCGCTGCGCCACGGAGGTCAATAAATTGTCTGATGATATAGTTTTTTAATAAGCTTGGTTATTCTAACACCTATTTTAGCTCCTTTGAGGATGAAATTTCAAAAGAAAAAAAATAGGCAAACATACACTATAAAGTCTGTATGCCAATTTTGGGTCAAATCCATGTGATAGTTTGAGCTGTGCATTCATAGATCATCGTCAACCGATTGACGTCCACCGCTAGACAGGTCTTGTGTCCCCAGTAGATTGTAGATTAGTTGGTCGATAATATTTTTTATTTGTTTATATATATTTAGGCAATTATTTAAATTTAATGTGGTGTTGTTTTAGGGTGGTACAATGGTTTTAAAGCAAGGTATCAAACTTCCTTCATCTGATTCACCTGCTGTTAAAGCTACGCTAATGGCCGATGGAGGTAACAAAATTTAATGTACGTTTGTTTTTTTCAGTTTTATTTTATTATTTAATTCAGTTGAAAAAAAAAACATTTTAATTATTTTTGTTATTACTTTTGTCAGAAATTATTATAAATAACACAGAGGGAAAATAAATATATAGATATATATATAGCAAAGCTGTGTAAATGATTCGGGAATATATATGTATAAATATATATCTGCTTTTTATATATTATGTGTAACCGTTATGCAGACTTGCAGGACTTCATTTTTTATTTTTACTATCTTTTATTTCTATACTTTCAGTTTCAGTTCACAATCAGCAAAGAGGTAAAACATAGTGCTTATATTTTTCAGAAACGTTGAAAAGAGAAAAGGCAGCGCCAACTCGTTGCGAACTTGGTGATGAATAATAATCTAATTATATTTATCAATTATGCTAGTGTGGTTTTAAGATAAGAGAAAATTATTCTTAACAGTAACACTGTGTTTGTACTAAAGCGTGGAGAACAGGAAAAGACCAATCAGGTTGTTCACAAGTGACAAGATAATTTTAATGGCGTGATCTCCCGCTTCTATGAGAGAAACACACCTTGTGTAATGGACTAAACATGTCAAATTTATTTAGTACATAAGATTGGCGGACTCCTAAATGTATTTTTTGTGTTACTTTATTTAAGCATTATAGATCTTTATTACTGAATAATAAGAATTATAAATGAATAATTTAAACTGTTTACACTGTATGTTTACCATCATATGAAATACATAATAAATTTTAGTTATTTTTTTTTATACTAAAAATTATAAATTATGTAGTAAAACTTAGTTTTAAGATAATTTTACAGGATGAGCTTTGGTTGTTCGCGAGTGTTATAAGAAAATTGTGCTTTTAATAAAGAGTGTATTATTAGTTAAAATTTCAAGTTTTAAAATATTTTCAATACCGATTGTATATTTTTGTCTTATCATATAGTTATGAAACTTGATTAAGATAAACAAAATAACAAAAGTAAACCATGTTTTTTTTTTTATGAAAAAACTTCCTGTTATCCTAAGAAAAATGGACAGACGCTTTTTGACGACATATTCATCTTCGAGCGACCTAATAAATGTCCAAATATTTTTCTCTTATTAGTATATATATCTTTCCCTTATATAGTATATTATCTTTTTGTAACAAAAGTGCACAATAAATTTTAGTTCTGATCTACCAACGAATAGTTTTAAAAATATGCTTAGTTGGTCTGCTATAAAGCTTCATAGTACCGACGAAACAAAGTGCTTCTAAAATAAACATTAAAAAATAAATTACAAAAAACTCAATTTATTGCTGTTAAACAATATGTGCTATCACTATTCAACAACAGAGGGCGCTGTTGATTCTAATACGACTCTTGAAGGTAAAGGTAAGTATGGAATATGCAAGCCTTAGTCAAATACCTACTTTTTCATTTTCTCGCATTAATAAGTTGGCGGTTGTGGGTGGCACGACTCTGGTCTGATGGGAGGCTACGGCCGTGGCTAGTTACCACCCTACCGACAAAGACATGTTGCGAATTAGCGTTCCCGAGCGATGTCGCATAGAAACCAATAAGGAGTATGGGTCTACCATACCCTTAACAAGATAGCTCAGTACCATCTTAGACTGCATCATCACTTACACCAGGTGAGATGGGCTAACTTGTAGTCGATAAAAAAAAATACTATAATAATAATAGAATCTTTTACATAACGTTTCATATTACATAGTAATATAAAATACAACTTGTTTCATGTGGCGCTTACTCTACTCATGTGACGTACTGAAAAATTGAAATATATTAGTCCACACCATAAAGAGAGGTCAAATACGAGTGAGTGTAAAAGCGATAATAAGTTTATTTCACTAAAATATGATGAATATGCATTTGAATGTCGGCCTCCATCCTTTACCAACTACTTCATGTTATGACTACGGTATATCGACAGCGACATCTATGACAATTGTTAGTGGTTACTAACGTTTGTCATAGATGTCGCCACTAGTCTTGCATGCCTTTACCATGTTTCCCGCCAAGAAATCTTCATAACAAGAGCGGCGTGTTTAAATTAAACAATCAAACGACATCAAAATCGCGTAGCAGTCGGGCGTGAGTGAATTAATCCAAAACAAAAACGAAATAATAAAATAAAATTAACTTTACAACTTTTATAGTGCAAAAAGTGATATTCATAAAGTTATAATTTAATTATTATTTAACACCAGAGTTTTTCTACCGGGTGAGTTTAATAATTCAAATTAATATTTGATTATTATGTCATATGTATGTTTATAGTCAATATTTATAGTTAATATTTAAAAATAATCAACATTTGTTTACAAGGATTTATTTATTATTTTCAAATATCTTTTTCTTCTTGCCCTACTAAAACGCTGTGTGGGCTCGGCTCTATTTTTTATACATAATAAACATTATTTTCGTAACATTGCTTTCTTCTCTCGTGAAAATAAATATTTTTATTTATTACCAAATTACCAAAAATTCATTGCATTTAAATATTACTTTAGATTTTAACACGTCTTATTTGATTCTAACATTGTTGTAGGTTAGATACCTACCTTACTACCTTACAGGTACAGTATAATAAATCTCTGTAGTGTATAAAAAAAAACTCAGTTTTTTTTTTGGAATACGTATGACTGATTTTATTGCTGTTGGCTGAGATACCTAGTTCCATTAGGGTCATAGAGATTTGCTGAAACAATTGATAATGTTCGATAAGATAAGATAATAATTACTACCACAATATTTAACCGGCGTGTTGCGGCTTTCTCTATCTAGCACAAAGGGCTTAAACCCTTCATACCGAGTATTGTTATCGCCTTTTAATATTTTCTTACTAAACAAAACCTAGGGCATAGATACCGTTTCTATTTTTTTTTACAATATTATACAATTATACAATTCCCGTAAAAAATTTATACAAATTCTTTTTTATTTTTATAAAAATATTTACCAGTGGACCCTACACTAGGTGATTACCTGTATCGTAGGGTCCATGATTGATATCTTGGTGATATCGTATCTAAATTTTAATGATCACTATTCACGTTTCAAAATTCATTTCAACATTTCCCATCTTACATCATAATCAAAAACATATAGTAAATACACCATTTTTCATCTGAAAGAAAAAAGTAATTTGTAATAAATTCCTAGTAACTAACACGTTATATTTATCAATAATACACGGTCCAAGTCGATAGCATTAATTACCTAATAAAAACGCTCTTTTTTATCATCTTTTTTTGAAGACCTCCGTGGCGCAGTGAATTGCGCTGTCGCATTATAAAGTCGAAGGTCCTGGGTTCGATTCCCGGCTCGAGTCTGGTCTGGTGGAATGCTTCAGCCGTGGATAGTTACCACCCTACCGACAAAGACGTGTCGCTATGCGATTTAGAGTTCCGGCACGATGTCGCGTAGAAACTAATTAGGAGTGTGGGTTTACCATACCCCTAACAGGTTAGCCCGCTACCACCCTAGACTGTATCATCATTTACCACTAGGTGAGGTAGTCGTCAAGGGTCGACTAATTTATAAAAAAAATCTAGTAAGGAACTCTAAAAATCACTGGCCATAAAAGGAAGTAATATGTTCCAGTACGTACATATGCAAATAGGTAGGTAGCTAACTATATAACATTGAGACATGAAAATCACAAACGCATATAAAGCAAATTAAATATAAGGCATATGGTATTTTGAATAGTAATAGGTAATTCACATAGGTGTGATAAATACGAATGTCCCAAACCAACTCGCTAATCAGACAGGCTTCGCTACCGGAAACAAATAAGGCATAAATAAATAAAGCACGAGAATGCCTTAAACATCTTTATTGCATATAATACGAATAAAACGAAAAAAAATTAAATTTATATAAAAGAAAAGGCGGCCGGCCTTATCACTAAAAGCGATCTCTTCCAGGCTATCTAATCGAAAGGAGCCTTAAGACATATGAAAGGCCGAAAATCAACAGTTATATATATATATCATGAGTAGGGCTTGGCCACAGTCCACCACGCTGGCCAAGTGCGGATTGGCAGACTTCCCACGCCTTTCTTACGATGTTTTCCTTCAACGTTGAAGCAAGTGATATTTTAATGGCTTAAAAACGCACATAACTCCGAAAAGTTAGAGGTCAGGGGTCGAACCTATGATTAGGAGACGGACGTCCTAAACCTAACAGTCTACTGTGGCCAAACTTTCTCATATTGAGAGGAGACTCGTGTTCAGTAGTGAGTCTGCAATGGGTTGATAATTTTGAACATATACAACTGGGTTTCGACGGTATTTTTTGCTACTTCTTCTTTTAATTTTAGCCTCTAGGAACGTGTCCAGTCCGTTAATAAATGCGTTAAATGGTACTTTATCACTCGTTACCTACGTTGCATAAAACAATCGTGTCTCTCGACTAACTACGGGTACGAAGCAACTACATGAAATCTGTGAGCGGCCATGAATACTGAATGTCACCTTACTGGGTCCGGAACGAATCGTCTCACGCGCATGATTAGGTATTAAGTTGGAATTATACACGACACAATTTAGACAAGTTGGACAACAAACTTGAAATACATTTGTTATTAAAAATAATAAAACTGTATTGCTGCTAGTGGTTAGCATTACAACAGATCACGAGTTACTGGGTTCCTTTGGAAATGTGACGACCTTCGTGGCTGTCGCATCACAAAGTTAGAGGTCCTGGGTTCGTTTCCCGGCACGAGTCTGGTCTGGTGGGAGGCTTGCCATCAGGTGAGATTGCCGTCAAGGGTTAACTAGTAGTGGATAAAAAAAAATGCTAGGAGTCTACTCTTTTAAAAATTCCTAGCACAAGCTCGCAATCAAGCATTAGGTTGTGTACACACCCTCGCCTCAGAGTACACGTTAACATGTCGGTCTCTGTCAGGATCGATGCTCATATGATAGACAAGAACTATATCTAGCCGTAGAATAGTAATGGTATGGAAATTGAAATTAATTAAATATTGAATATGGACCAGAGTAGGTAATCTGTTTTACAATTCTAAAGCTGACCAATTGAGGACAAGTCTAAATTCAGTGCCACTTTTTAACCTGTACTTTTGTGCAAGAGGCAATTAGACCTGTCGATTTAACTCTACAAAATAATCCGCACCATTGTTCTTTGTGACCAAGTAGCATTTCTAAAACATCTTTCTATTTTGATAGCTGAACATTGTATTTATTAATTCGATTTGTGAAGATTAAAGCTAATGGAGCTTCTTGCTTATATCCCACGCTATATGTGCAAGCGGCTCCACATGTCTTCACATATTCTGTTAAAGCTTGAAAAGCTTTCGGTTTTGGCATATTTATGAGCTAATTACTCGTATGGAACCAAAGACCAGAATTGGTCCAATGTAATAACATCACAAAAATTTTACTACTCTACTACTCTCTACAGAATGTTAGCAAAGAAAATATTATATCAATGCAATGAACTGTATAAATCCATCAATCACATAAAAATGACTCTCAGGCATGCAGATTTCACGATGTTTTCCTTCACCGTGTAAGCAAGTGATATTTTAATTTCGTGCCCGGGTTCGAACCCCCGACCTCTGATTAAGAGTTGGACGTCTAACCTAACCACTAGACTATCACAGCTTTAGTTAATATAATTTGATGAAAATAATATACTTTAATTAGGTGTAATTATGCAATCTACAAACGCCACTGCAGACCATAAATATTTAAATACTAGGCATTATATACGACTATTAAACGATTTTTCCTTGAATCTGTAATCCTTTATATTTACAAGATAATACGTACTGTTTCTCACCGTGATACTAAAACTGGACATATTTAAATATTTGCACAACGTTATGGGCAATGTACTTTTTATGTTTACCCAGTATGAGAACAAGTACATAGATAGTTGTATATGCAAACACGACATATTATATGTCATGTAAAATATCAATCAACATAGGCATACAACTTGAAAATATGACGGACACTAATTCCTTTATGATGCTAGCATTTTATCTTTATAATAATAGTTAGGTGTAAACTTTTTCCTATTAATCACATTTTATTATTAAAATCATAAACCTTTATTGTACTGAAGTGATTCACAATCACCGTAGTATCTTGATCTTACTGGTCAATCAAAACATTGAATACTATAGGGAGGATTTGTACATATTAAACGGAAATGCTAATTTTAAATAGCGTCCACATAACTTTATAGCTGTGATAGCCTAATGGTTAGGACGTCAGCCTCCTCATCAGAGGTCGGGGGTTCGACCCGGGCACGCACTTACAACTTTTCGGAGTTATGTGCGTTTTTAAGCAATTAAAATATCACTTGCTTCAACGGTGAAGGAAAACATCGTGAGGAAACCTGCACGCCTGCTAGTTCGCCAAAATGTTCTCAAAGGTATGTGAAGTCTGCCAATCCGCACATGGCCAGCGTGGTGGACTATGGCCAAACCCTTCTCATATTGAGAGGAGACCCGTGCTCTGTAGTGAGCCGAGAATGGGTTGATCATGATGATACATGACACATAACTTTTATAAAATCACTGCCTACCCATAAGTTTTTATAACTCGTATAAGAGAAGGATTTTTCTCTGCTACATGTTTCGCATTTCAAACTCGGTTCCCTTCTAGCAGCACAATGCAATACTTTTGAAACTGCACTAGATAGACCTATAATACCCTCAGAACCTATAATACCTATTATATATATTATATATAGGTACCTATTATATATATACCTATAATACTCTTTCTTCTCTGAAATAGTTAATAGCGAAAATTAAAAATTCGAAATTGCTCTTGTTCAATTAGCAAAAATATATATAGTTTTATCACAAAATAATATTTTATAAAAAATTCTGAAGCAAAAAAATTAAAGTTTGTCCGTCGAAATTGTAGACGGCGGATTGTCTGCCTAAGTAAAGCCAAAAACTAGAACTACAAAAAAATAGAATGCGATTTTTAAAACCAGGAGCATCAGTCTATTTAATTTTTTTTTTTAAATTGTAAACATAACCATCAACTACTAAAGAGAAATGGTAATGCTAAATGAATAAATTACGCATAATAAATTAAGGCATAAGTCCACGACAGAGCGCCGCGCCGCCCTGAGCCGTGATAGGGAAATGTGGGTCGGATTTCCGCTGATATATTACCACCATTATTACCGCACCCCATGCCACCTTGAACCTTTCTTCTGCATGCGATAGAAAATGGCGATAGGAAAAATGCGTTGTATTTAAAACTGAATGGAATTCAAATAGCCATTTATTACCTACTACCTACCTAATTAAACGAGTTACGTTGACAATCGTAATCGTCAAATTGCCTAAATAATTGAATGGGAGAACTTTTACTTTGTACCTGTTTATAAAAAAATTTACTTACAAAAAATTCAAGTTATTGTAACCAAGATACTGCATGTAAATAATGTAATCACCAATCTACACGCATAGGTCTAATTTTAATAATACATGTAAATTCATCTAATTTTAATACATTAAATAAAAATTGAAAAAGTGATAGCCTAGTGGTTAGGACGTCAGCCTCCTAATCAGAGGACGGCGGTTCGAATCCGGACACGCACCTCAACTTTTCGAAGTTATGTGCGTTTTTAAATAATTAAAATATCACTTGCTTCAGCGGTGAAGGAAAACATCGTGAGGAAACCTGCACGCCTGAGAGTTGCCTCCATAATGTTGAAGGGCGTGTGAAGTCTGCCAATCCGCACATGGCCAGCGTGGTGGACTATGGCCAAACCCTTCTCATATTGAGAGGAGACCCGTGCTCTGTAGTGAGCCGGTAATGGGTTGATCATGATGATGATGATGTAAATTCACGTGGGGCTGAGTCTTCAAAGGTGATTAAATGTTAACTACCGAAGATTTGACCTCACGCCTTCTAGAAACAGCTATAGCCTGTTAAATTTAAATTACCAGTACCAAATTGAGACATTATGGAATTTTTACTAAATTCATTAAATTTATCATTACTTTAATACCAATAAACTTACTCTTTACATTTTGCATGTTACACGTAATCTACTACGTAAAACATACAAACAAAACAGATTGCATTTCCTTTACATTATAATGACATGCAGATTCAGGGCCTTATCAACTGTAAATAATGAACGGTTGCATATTGCATCAATAAATGACTAAGACCGCAGACGATGTACCTATGACGAAGATCATAGCAAATTGCCTTAGTTGCGTGGCGTTATACGGAAACTGGAACCTGTGTTATATTATACAATTATCCTATGCAACCTACTACGTTATTAATACCATCATCATTATCAACCTATTGTCGGTCCACTACAAGGCAGGGGTTTCTTCGCAGCATAAACAGAGTTTAGCCGATGGCCAAGTGTGGATTACACTTGGAGTACACTTCACGCACCTTTGAGAACAAGAGAAAGATTTCCTCACCATTTTTTTTTCTTTCGTTATACGCTATAAGTTAGCCCTTGACGGCTATCTCAGCTCGTGATGATGTAGTCTAAGATGGTAACGGGCTAACCTATTATGGGTATGGTAAATCCACACTCCTAATTGGTTTTTACGCGACATCGTGCCGGAACGCTAAATCACTTGGCGACACGTCTTTGCCAGTAACTAGCCACGACCGAAGTCTTCCACCAAACCAGACACGACAGTCGTGCCTAGGGGTAAGCCTTCCACCAGACCACACTCCAAAGCCGGGAATCGAACCCAGGACCTCTAATTTTATAATGTGACAGCGTACGCACTGCGCCACGGGGATCGTTATTGTTTTTGTTTACCTTAAAAGCAAACAATATTATTGCGCTATAACTGAAACGTTTGTAGGTGCGTGCTGGAACTACGAAAGGGAGACCCGCTAGGCTTTCGATATTATACGAATATTATCTGTCCCTCACCTTGGCATGCATTGCGTTAGGCAAAGTTTGTATCACTATTTATGACTGTAACAATTTTATTACATAAGGGGCCCAATAAAATTCAGGAAGACAACGAAACACGTGATTCCTTTTCGTGCCTATCAGTTGATAATAATTGTGAAGCCATAGTGCCTTTTGACTGCGAGTTTTGGCAGTAGACGTTCCGTAACAAAAATACAAAAATATACTCTCTTCTCTGGTATCATACTTGGTCGTTTCGTTCGTCACGACCGAAGAAAGAATGTTCTACTTGCCCTTACAAAATGCTATTTAATATCGCAACAACATGTCTTCTCATATTCCATTCAAACTTAAAGACATGTTGTTTTGGTTTTGGCATATTTTTTACCTACCCTTTCGGTATTTACGTTTTTGATAAATAAATAAATAAATAACAACTTTATTGCAGCAAAACATACATATATACAATAGAAGTTGTAAAACTAAAAAATTGTCTATTTGTACACTAGCATTATGCACCTATTTTCCGAACTATTTGATACTGTATCTGGATGTGGAGTGTATTTGTATGTGGGTGCGTATGTGCGTGTGTAACTTTTTGTTTACACTAGAATATCCAATAGTCCTTTAGTAGCCGCATAAGTCTGATAGAAGACTCAACATCTCTTTTCGGTTTAAACTTCGGTTCGATTCGGTTTATATATAAAGTGATGTTTGTTAGAAATACTGTTCAGGTATTCAGTAGTGATGTAAATTTTTTCACACTATTGGTTCATTTTAATTTTTCCTATTAAAAAATATTAATAATTCTTTCCAAAGTATATTACAACCACGCCTCACTTATGTTATGCATAACGGGTAAACGTTAAATCAGGTTATTAGATAATATATTGTAAAGCCATCGGAAGAGATGCGGACCTTCGTTTTCGTCACTGATTATAAATGGGAAACGTCACCATCCATCTATAGTTAAATGTTGCAAGCAAATTATTCCTATTAACCAAGACCTATACGTATTACTTGTTGTGTTTCTTCTTCAAAGAGCAAGCCAGTAGACCGATTAAGCAGTTTTTTTTTAAATCTAATTTTGACGAAGGAGTTCGCTATGAAACGTATTTCAAAACTCCTCCCCTGAGGAATAATATCGGGGTGTCTTGTATGAAATTGTTTCAAAGTCGCAGTTCACAGAGAAAGACGAACTAAACGTGAGCGAAGCCGCAGGCTAAAGTTAGTCTTAAATAAAAAATAGGTAGAATCGAAAACCTGTCAAGCGTATGCGTCACATGGACTTCAATAAAGCTCGTTGAAATCTAATACTTAACCACAATTAAGTGATCAATATCACGGGTTTTTGACTTAGTCAGCCACGGAAGTTGCACCATACTAAGGCCTTATTATATTTTAAGAAACAGTAAATGCCTCAAGGCAACTCTGTGAGGAAAAATATTTGTGCTTTCAAAGAAATATGCATAATAAATTAAGGAAGTATGTCAATGTATTCAAGGTATTTTTTAACGGTTACCATATAAAATATTCCTTTCTTTACCCCCGGGAAATCCTCATGAATAATTCTAGTCCACTGAAGAAAATATGCATAAAACATTAACGATATTCCGATCGATTATAAAAAATGACGTGTTTTTGACTGCCATATTCTTTTACATTTCAGACTTGTTGGTAACCAATCAGACTAAATAATAAGTATCCATAGGTAGTATCATATGCGTAGTTTACCTGTGGTGGAAATGACAAGTTGTTAGCAACTTACAGATAAGTTACAATGATGTATCAGAATGAAAAAATCTGGTCATTTACTGGGTATGTAAAAATGTCAACCTCACATCTGCAGGATGTATATGTCTAATATTTGAGCAAAATTTTCTGAAATAAAGTTTTTTTTTATACACTACAAATTAGCCCTTGATGGCTATTTTATCTGGTGGTAAGTGATGATGCTGTCTAGGATGGTAGCGGGCTAACCTGTTACGGGTATGGTAACCCACGCTCCTAATTGGTTTCTACGTGACATCGTGCCGGAACGCTAAATCGCTTAGCTAGCCACGGCTAAAGCCTCCCACCATACCAGACTCGAGCCGGGAATCGAACCCAGGACCTCCAACTTTATAATGCGACAGCGCACGCTCTGCGCTACGGAGGTCGTCACGCCAGCACGTATAATTAGCGAGAAAGTGATCTACTCAACTCAGTAAGCCTCTAGACGTCCACAGCTGGACATAGGTCTATCCGAGAGCGCGCCACCACACACGATCCTCCGCCTTTCTTATCCAGCTACCAGCGATCCTTTTTAGGTCATCGATCCAACGGGTAGGAGGAGAAAATTATATGATAGTTTTAAGTAATTTGTCTAAATTATAGCCTACCCTCCACATCAGCAGCGTTAAAATCATACAACAAGTTATGACTAATTGGGTTTATGTTAAATTTTTCTTATAATTAGTATCTAAAACTAGGTAGGAAAACCTTCATAAATATGTATGGAGTTTGTAAAACAACATTCGATTATGCCCTGTGAAGATTTATTACCTAGTAAGATAGAACATATTATTTCAATGGCTTTATCATAAAGCCAATGTTATAATTAACCTTGACACAGGAAAAGGAACCAGTTCTCATTCCAACCACCTGACTGCAAAAAACAGACGTGTATCACTAAAGATTGACTCATGAATCAATTTAATACGCAATTACTGTGAATGCATATTGTCAGAATGCTTTATTTAAATATTCTTTTATCGTAGTAGGAAATTGTCGAAGGTAATTATCAAACACTGGGATGACGTACTAAAACTTGTTAACTAAAGTGTTCCTTTCGAATTAATGAAGGTATACTTCGGTTCTTGCTGGATAAGAGAATTTAAGTACGTATCATTTTTATGCCAGGCTAATACAATACGTGTTTTTATATTTATAAGAGATGCCCAATTTCACCTTCCAATATTAATCTAGGAGGTAGTCAGTAGGTAATTACTTTCCACCGGGAAATTGCAGCAAAATAATGTCCGCTACCGCAAAGCTGAGTATCCAATATCTGGAAAAACACCACATTAAAATCTCATCGGGCTCATCCGTTTATACACTATGAAGATACAAATAAACGGACAAGTTTGGGCTTTACTTGTATTCTCATTGACTGACAAACTCCATTTTTTAAACCACTGACAAACTTTCTATATAGGCTCCGCGAAATTGTAAAACACCCAGATGATAGAAATTAAATGAACTAAGTTGGCCATTTATTCTCACTGTTACTACTTAAACAGAGTTACCTCTGTTATATATCTCTCTTTTCTGTCCTTTAGTTAAACATATTACGATATGGCCTTTCCTAGTTTAGGCGTCAGTATTTCAGAGATTTATTTGTAATGAATTACACTAATAAAGATTTCTATTTGGTTATGATATAGCAGTGGGCCTTTGAGTTGTTGACAATAAAGATTGCCTGTTTGTCGCATTTTGGATAGAGTTAAGTTACAAACCTTATTTCCACAAATGAGACAGTTCACGGTAGATAGGTTCCTAGTTTGAAATAGTAGACAACTATTTGTGGTAGGAGTTATTCACAAACTATTTCTTAGTAATATTTGTCAGTAGATTTTTTGTATAAATTTTATCGTACGATTTTGCTTAGTTTAGTCAGAGAGCACAAAAAATAGCACTAATTAATTCACTATGCCACTTACGTGCATTAAAATTATTTTTTAGCTAGCGTACTCTTTTAGGATATTAGATTTCAATATGGGATAGCGATGGGATATCAATATTAGAAATAATAACCGACACCAATGCTTAACGTGCTTTCCAGACGAATGGGAAGCTAGATTGAACAGCACTATTTTCCTTACTTCTGGTAATGAGAAGTTATTTGTAGGTAAAACAACTACATAACTTTTCAGGTCAGATCCGGATCCGGGAACCGAAACTATTTTCTCGTAGGTGCTCAGATGTCGAATAACTTGACCAATAGTAAATTATGAAAAACATAGGCTCAGTAAGGAAATTCAAAACTTATAATAATGACTGACGTAATTAAACTAATAAAACAATAATTTATTCCGAACGGAAATGCAGTTATAAGCATTTAATAATAGAAATCCGTCAGAGCATGATTTGTTGGTGACCTAGCATTAAATTATTCTTACTTAGCATAGGATTTCCCTGTGTTAGGAGTCGGATAAAGCTCGGAATCCGTCATTACTTAATTCATGCAACGTCTATGGGAATTAAAGATGATGTCACCTTTTATTTTATTACGCTATTGTTTTGCCCATTTGTATTGTTTGCTGACACCGTAATAATGAATATACAAACACTATGTATATTCGCAACTTAAATGGCTTGTCTATGGTACTCAGGGTTCTGTAACAGACAGCTTAAAGTCGGTGAAGCGTTTGATTGTAAACTAAAAAAAATTACACCAATATAGAGTTGTGCTTGAACATTAATAAAAATGCATTTGAATTATGTTAGTCTTATGCTTCTTTCGATCAGTTACTCTCTACGAATCTCGTGACCCTAATGCTCCATCTAGTGGGGATCTAAGAACCACATTTTTTTCTAAATTTTTTCATTATCGCAACTCGCTGTTTTCAGTAACTATTTTCAGTAATTATAATTCTTCTACAAATCTCAATATATTTGATTTGACTACAAAGCCCGCTGAATCACTCTTATAAGACCGATACCTTCGACACCCATATATATAATACCAGTTTAGTTTAAATTGGGTTATTGCGATTTGGATTTTAGCTCTATCAATTGAACTGAAGAATATGCTCAATTCTAAATGATCTCCGGAACACCTACGACATCTCCTGCAGTCCTATGACCTTCTTTAAAAACCAAATAAGACTGTCCATTACATACTGTATTAATTGTTATGTTAAAAAAATGTTATATTAATTGAATTATTTAGATGTAAGGCTAATTTTAAGGATGCATGCTGTGATCATTTCTAGAAAGTCACTATCTCAGGTTTGTTCTTCTGTTTCTGTTTTTAGTTGTTTATATTCGGATAGTGACTAGTTTAATTATCCATTTACAAATGCCGACGTGTTTATTAAAGCTTGTAAAAGAAATACAAAATTATTTTGGGGACTTAGTAAAATGAGCTTTGTCTCTCTACATTGTCAAAAAAGTCGGATTTTATTGTTTCCTTGTAAAATTGGTTGTTGCTTGTTGACTATTTGTCCGATAATCGCCCAATTTCAACTATTAAACATACTTTTTAGTGCAAGTATAAATAAAATTAAGAACATAAAAATTGTCCTTGATCTTTCTGAAATTGCACCTTTCTTTTATTTTACACTAGATACCAAAATGAGTTAAATGGGTGATTGTGAAAAAAATAACCTCAACCTCACCTAGCTGAGACTTCTAAGTAGACCGCATCCGGTAATCGTATAAATAAGTCGGCCGATCAAACTTCACTTCAATCATCGTTCGGTAAAAAGTCCATCAACCTTATTCTAAACCGAGGTGCACTGTGCAGCACAAATAAAATCAAAAATACGATGTCTTGCACACGAAAATTAAGCTTTTTAAGCCAAATAAATATAATATGCTACTATTATTAAAAAAACGAACTGATGTTTACGTATGTTTATATATACATATTCAAACGTAACCTGGGCTCATCCAAACTATTTCATTAGGTTCGCAGGCAAAACTAGGTCAGTAAGCGGAAAGATATCTCTCACAATAGAATACAATTTGCTTATGTAGGTCTGTTTTGTCATAAAGTAAATCCGACGGTGGGCACGACTACTGTAATAATGTAAAAAGTGTCTTATCTGTGTGTGCCAAACAAACACTCTGATACTAAGGTATGTCATGATAACCCGCTTAATGCAATTATTTGCCTTCATTAGATAAACATCACGAGATATATATAAGCACAGATACAAGCCTCTAAAGGCTGAATTGTATCTATAAAGATCTCTTAAAAAATAACAATGTCAAGGCTATCCAAGTTTAACCCTGTGAGGGACATGACGTATTCAATTCATTGTGGCCCTGACAAGTTCAAGTTCATATCCGGATATTTAATTTGTTAAATGCGATATTTATTTTATCAGGAAATAAAGTAAGCAATTGTCAACGCCTAAAGACCTCAAGCAACTACCTGTTAAGATCTGTTAAGATACCTGTTAAGATACCAGGCCCTATTAGGGGTGTGATGAAAACTATTTTAAATTCAAAAATATCAGGGAAATCGTTTAGAAGTTAATTAGAGAAGGAAGGAAATCTGTTTCAAATTTCTCAAGAAGCCTATTCCTAAGCTATGTTATTCTTAGCCTATTTTAATGATAATTATTGTATTTTAAAAATCATCAAGTCCTGAAATACAGGCTAGGAATAGGTCCCTTCTCCATCTCTATCCAATTAGTTCAGCAAGATTTGTCGATGGGAGATTTCCACCATGATTATTTACCATCCCATCGACGGTTTAATAATTATTGGAAATCGATTAACCTCCAGATCACGCAATGTACATTTTTACGTACCTTTAATTACGACCAGTGACAGTAAAATGCTAACTCGTAACTAACTTTTAAAGGCCCCGTTTATTTGGTGATAACTGATCAAAGAATGATAAAATGTATGCTTTATTTAAATGAGAATCTCTTTAAATGTTACGATCGATATTATTTTTTACAAACTTTCCCCGTTCAATATTAAAATATCCATATTGTCAATTTCAAAACAAATGTACTCATAGGTACCAGCATGTATACCAGTTTATATCGCGGTTGAACCAATTACATAATAATGGCTCGTTTTTTACGCACCTACTAGATAGGACCATAATTGAAGTGTACCTTTAGTTGATGTCAAGTAAAAAGAGCGATGACAGTCTAATTGCGAAGCGCAATATTCCTACATCACCTTTAGATAGAGGTAAATTTGAATCTTCATGCCCACTCGTTCAATTTATTTCTGATTGCTGGAAGGCGGGGCCCGGGTCACCTATTACATCGATTGGCAAAACTGTCCCTATTTGGGTAAGCAGGCGATTTCATATCAGTGGTTTAAAGTAGAATGCTCCAATGTTTATTATACATCAATCATTTTACATAAAACTTAAAATAAAACTTAGATTAACCTAAAATTAAAAATCTTAAAAAATAAATAAATATATAACATCATAACTAAAATATATTATTAAAAGGAGTCCCTTTAGGCAAGGTTCCGAAGATACTAGCAGCGTTCCCCCTTTGATGCTTTGATGCTCCAATTAAATGCGAATGTATAGGATGACAACAATACTGCGAATATATTATAGGATGACTACAATGACGGTGGCGTGCAAATATGTCTCATGCGTGCAGCCAATCATTACCCTTTAGCTCAAACGGGCGCATCTTAGATATGATTAGTCAACACGATATATACTATAACATATTTTTTTCATCGTACCACGTAGCTGCGCACTCAGATTGGTCCATTTGCTTTGCCTTTCGCTTCAGTTAATATATTAATATACTTAGTTTCAATATGTAGAACAATAGGTAATTAACGCACACTCACATTTGCATATCATAATTGTAATAACCGCGCTACAGAAAAAAACATTAAGTTCACTTTTCAAATGACACCTACAATATTAACATCTTTCGTAAAACGTTCACCAAAAAAAAGACCATTAAAGGTACAATAGCCCTGCTCTTTCTAACCTCCATTATAAGAGCAGGAGATGAAAGAGGTGTTTTTTTTCCGAAAATAACCTCGTCATTCTGGCCCGTGGAGCGTAACCCCACCGTACGTTCTCCAATTCTCGGTATACAATTACGTTATACGTCAAACCACGAGTCCGTGATGTGAGGCTAATACCCACTCGGTCCTCTATTACAACCAAAAAATTGGAGATAATTACACAGTGCCCGAGCTCCGAGTGCGTTGGTTTTTTCCCCGAGGCAACATTCGTCTCGTGGATCATTGTTCCGAGTAGACCCCGCTCCCACCGGAATGTATCATACACTTATTTTGTAATCGGTCATTAAGTGTAAATTTTTTTATAATTATCAACACGCAACTACACTTTTAAAAATCTACGACGAAGACCTCTAGCGCGGCGGTGTACGGGTAGATCTAATAAATACAGTTTTGGAATTTACACTTTCAAGTCCATTTAAAGTGTTAAAATGACGAAACCAACTTGGATTTGTAGCATCCTTGAAAACAACCTAGGACAAAATTAGGAGAGTGTTAGTCTGTTTCGATTTAACACGAACTTGTAAATGAGCAGCTAAAATAATTTCATAATTGGTTATGATAGTGAAAATTTTACCTTTGCTTATGTTCTTTTATAGGTTTATACTCAGAATTCAAACATCATTCGACTTTATCTTTCGATACGTTGTTAATATTTTTCTATCTGTCGCCTGCTTGTTTGATAGCAGATAGCGTTTAACGTGATATTTAAGAGCGGCAAGTTCTAAGAAACGCGGACAAAGTAAATTGCAGTCAGGAAGATATAACTACATGAATAAGTATTTGAAGTGTTACAAGACCTAACCTTTGCCAAAGAACAAGGACCTAAACGAAGCATGACGTACATTGATTGCCTTTTTTTGTCGTTAAATATCTTGAACCAATTATTAACTAATAAAATATTGTCATGTATAGGTACTAGTTTTACTTCTTTTAATTAAATATGAAAGTTGAATTTCTCAATGAATATGCATTAAATTATTTTAAGTACCATCTCTGATAGTTACAACTCTGCCTTTTTTGTCATTGTGGTCAAAAGCTTTATGACCCGCTCCGTCCTTTAGGCAAAACGGGGGACTGAGATGGGAGGAATGTGGTACTCCAATCCTCCTCGTTTAGGAGTATGCCTGTACTAAGTACCACCACGTCATGACCCTCTCGCTGACTTTGCTAGACGCGAACCCGTTGTATACTTTCCGGACGATTTGTAACTCTTCCTTAACATCAAACACTAAAACTCTAAAAGTTGCTTGCTATGGGTAGTTCAGTACCTCTGTATTTATAAATAATAAACAGATTTTCCCAGCATTATGCTTAGCAGAACATATTTGTTTTAAGATAACTAAAACTATAAGACGTTCTGCATTCGCTATATATTAAGGGTTGAAATAGAATATATCACCCTTATAGATATATGAAAACCACTAATTGATCTACAGTAGTAGAGGTTTTTTGAGCTACCTGGCGAAGCCTGCCGCCCCTAAAATATCTCTAATTCGATTATTTTAACTTATTATTTCAATGCAGTGATACTTTTGGTAAGACTTCGGCCTCCCTTTTGCGACGGCACGACTTCATTCCCGTTGAAGGAGGCCATATTGAGGAATTTTGTATGCCACAGAGTTCCCCGAAATGTGCTGAAAGGCTTAAAGTCTATCAATATGGGCCAGCGTGGTTGTACTACGGTCACAATCTTTCTCATTCTGAGAGAAGACCCAAGTCCTGTGGGATATGGGCCGGTAACAGATTGATAATAATTTTATCATGTTATTAACAATATTTCGCTTAAAACAAAATATAGTCATTCGATATACTCACTGGTATATCGTTAAAAACTCAATACAACATTTGTCCCAAATTCATTTCATTTCGCGGCACCCTAAACAACAATATTTACAATTTTAAATACTTAAGTACTATGATACTACAAAAGCAATATTACAATTTACAATACTTATAAATGGTATGTAGCAAGTACTTTATGTGTGTCGCTGGTCACGCATGTTAACAGATCGACCAATTTTAACCATTATTTTTTATTTGATGGAGAGTAATGACCGGTATAAACATATTACCAATTAGATAATACATTCTAACCAGTTGAAGGCTATTTAGTAAATGTTCCAACAATTCTTATACATTACACTTACATTATAAATGATAATGTAGGTAGGTAGGTACATTAAGGGTATTTCACGAGTTTTAACACTGGAGGTAAAATATTCTTTTATATATCAACTCCCGCGTCTCCTATCAGCATGAAAAGGGTTTTGGCTGTAATCCACCATGGTGGCCAAGTTCGGATTGAAAGACTTTACACATCTTTGAGAAAATGAAGGAGAACTAAGGCAGGTTGGTTTCATTACGATGTTTTCCTTTAGTTAAAGTATGTTTAACTCAAAATAAAATTAAAATGTGCATAACACCAAGAACCCAGAGTCGATCGAGATCTGTGGCTTTCACCGCTTAAAAAAAGTTAGTCCATGACTGTCAATAAAAAATGTTTGCTTGCAATAGGTAGCTATGACATTTCTCAGATGTAAGATGTGCGTGTCTGAAGAAGGTTTGAAGGCATTTCGTGTCACCGCGTACCAGTTCCTAGTTCAACTCATCGGAGACAAAAGTTAATAAAGCAATTCTTAATGTCCTATTAATCATTTTGGTATTATTACAATGAATCATAAGATCCAGGTTAGCTGTAGATTCGACCCGGAACGGATAATTTGTTGAATTAAAATACGTTAAGATATTTTTTATTTTACTAACCCTTATAACATTTTTGCATTTGTTTATATAATAACGTGTTGAGGAAAATAAGGAAACCAGTGTACCTTCTTAGTAGGCTAAAGGAAAATAATCTCAATAACTCAATAAGTGTTTTATAATTTGAATATCTGGTATGAGAATATCTGGGCTCTTGTTATCTAGGCGGATAACTGCAGACCAGAAATTTAATAATACTAGAATTTATATCGAGGTATTTTAGCAACGGATAGAGAAAGTTGTCTATCAGTATATAGTTCCACCCTCACCTTTGCGTATAATCTACATGGTTACGTACATACCCACTTAATAGTCTCTCTAAACATTTTGCTAAATTCTTCAGTTCTCATACAATCACCACAAAGATCAAGGAATGCTTCGTCTTCTTACGTCTCCCTGCTACTTAATTGGTTGGATATATGAGTTACTTTCAATTCAAAGATTAGTAGGCATATTTCAGGCAGCTTCTTAATTCTTTACTGCATCATTGCTTATCATTAACATCAGGTTCTGTTCTATTCTGTTTCTGGGCCTCTCCGTACTTGCCGAAATCGTCCGTCAGATGTTATTCAAGTTGAATGTTGTTTATATTACATTGATAATAAAAGTAGTTTTTTTCCCCCAATAATTTAATTATCATCATGTAAATTGAATATTGATTAGATATAAGCCTTTAAACAGTTGTGTTACAGGGCATGCAACTTAAATAGAATAGCCATTAAGGGCACTCCCGTAATATTTATAAACTACGTCGAATCGAAAAGTCCATTAGAAATGAAATATTATGTCATTCTACGAACTTCTAGCGGCGCGACGGGCGCACCTTCCCCGAGGGAAGCCGTCTATTACTTCATTGCCAATTGTGTCCATTACTTGCTGTCCGGAATAGACTAGAAAATTGCTAAATGGCTGACACGAATGATCCTGTTGCCAACCTGAGATGTAATATACATACCGTGAGAGGAGAGATAATAGGAAAACATTGGATTGTTGCGGAAACCTCAAGATTATGCAAAGGAGCGTAGAATTAAGAGAGTAGAATCTATCTAAGTGTAAAATATACGCTTCTTTACAATACTACTAATTCCAGTTCTTTGTCAGAACTCAGAATTGATTAAGTATACACCTTAAGATAAAGTAGGGAAGTAGGTAATAGTTGACGTAGTCCCACTGACTTTTATATATTTACTTTATTCAGGGACAGGCGACGACACTTAAAAACATTTTTTTATATATGTTCCAACTACATAGCTTATTAAGTTTTAAATTGACAGTAAGACCGTGATAACAAAAAAATATTTGTTTGCTAAATTTTTTGTAGTTGCGTCAGGAACCTTCATAGTTTTAGTTTATGTTGAATGCATATATACATAGTTATCACCATTGACCACTGTACAATAATGCTATAAATATTTTCAGTGAATACTGAATATGTAAATCAAGTGTCAAAAAAAAACCAGTTTCCCGTGGCAATAATTAGCAAAATGATCATATTAGCATATATTTCGAAAACATTAAAAGATTTAAATGTATGCTACAAGTCTGGTAAGTGCTTAGGAAAAATTCATACTTTTTTTTATTTTGATACAAAAGAATTGTCTGTATAACCTGTAGTATATTATTATATGTGAATAATGAACACAAGTCATTATAATAGTGATGCTCTTCTAATTGCCTACCACGAAATTATTACGGTACGGTAAAACGTTTCCATTATTACCCATGCACGTACCATTTTATTACAATTTACAAAGTACTCACAACTGCATTTGTCCATTTGGCAGCCGAGTAAATTGAAATGCATGGTATAGAACCAATTTTGGACAAAAAAATTAAGAGAATCATCATGATCAACCCATTGCCACGAGAGAGCACGGGTCTTCTCTCAACATGAGAAGGGTTTAGCCATAGTCCACCACGCTGGCCATGTGCGGATTGGCAGACTTCACACGCCTTTGAGAACATTATGGAGAACTCTCAGGCGTGCAGGTTTCCTCACGTTGTTTTCTTTCACCGTGTGATATTTCAATATTTTTTTTTTTTATATTTATTTTAAAACGCACATAACTCCGAAAAGTTAGAGATGCGTGCCCGGATTCGAACCGCCCATCTCTGATTAGGAGGCTTACGCCCTAACCACTAGGCTAATGAAGAGAATAAAATCTACTAATTAAACTAGTGTGTATTCAGGTACTGTAAAATATGAGTGAAATGAATATTTTACTCTGCAAAGTCTTTTTCCTGTAAAACATTCATGTCAGAACGCTGTTCTGCTGGTGACGTTAAATCGACGATCTCTTTCATAGAGTTTTCGTAAGAATCATAGACAATACACTTTTGTCCACCATCAATAGACTTTTAAAGCACTGAAAGTATGAAAAAAAATTGTGGAAAATAACATACAATGACAGGCGACACCGGCACGCGATAATTATTTATAATAAATGGAAAATGTTTCTAGATGCTTTGCCATGCGCCCATGCAAATATAGGTGTAGCGTAATTATAATACTAGCTACTAAGCCGGAAACGTGACGTGATTTTACTACATGCCAGCTTTAATGCGAACAGTTCTATAGATATCCTTTTCCATCGACCTATAATCCTTACATACACGCATACTTGCATGATTAAGTTTGTAAAATTAATAATAATTAATAATCATAATATATGATATAATAATCGGTTATTTGTTATAAAATTTAAATTGGAAAGAGTAAGTATCTCCAACTAAAGGATTTTTCAAACTTAAGTGGCTATTTTGGCTATTGTTTTATAATGTAATTGTGGTAACAAATAAACTATTTAATTTTTCCGTACAAATGTATGTTTGACGGGTCTCTGTCTAAACGTATGCGTGTCATCTATATTATCACTATCCCTACTTAATATTATAAATTCGAAATTAACTCGGTTAGGCTTCAAGCCACTAAGCTAATTTTGATGAACTTTAACGGGTACAGAGATAGACTTGAACTTGGGAATTGACATAGTCATATACTACCTTTTATCGCGCTGCATGGGTTAAAATAGGGGATAAAAGTATGATCATCTGAAGATATCAGAAGATAAATCATAAATGTTTTTGATTTTGATTTTGAATAGTCAGAGCGTATTGGTTATATTCTTACCTATGTTCTATCAAACACCAAAACCAATCCTAATAAAATTTCGAACGGCTTGCGTCGTGGAGATGAGCATAGACACCTTTTATTTTTTCAGTTTCGTAGGAATTTAAAAACTAAAACGCGGACAAAGTAGGAACAGCTAGTTATATTCTAAATGCAAAACTGTATCTGATTGTTCAATGACGAGTATTTGTTACCTATGTTCGCCTTAACCACAAATCTTCACTAATCTTCACGAAATTCCGCGCTGAGATAATTTTCATCCTGACTTCGGACACCGATACTTCTTATCCCGGAAAAATACTAGGGGATATATGTATGTATGGCTTCAAAACAATACCGATATCGAAAATATTTTACAAAAATGTTTTTCAGTGTACCTTACTAGCAAGAACCTTTGACAGACAGTAAAATAATTTAAGGGATAGAAGTGATTTATGAGGAAAAGGATCTTTAAAAAGCATTGCGATAAACACAACTTTGCATAAAATATAGGATATAATATCATCGTTACTGAGAATATGCAACATTTTTTTTACATAAGGCAAGAATCGAAGTATAGGCAATGATTTCACAATCGTTTTCTCATAATCCGCACTTTGCAAATAAGGTCATCACGCTCATTATAGAGTGACGAAGGCTGCTGTGGAAAATTTATGGTTATGCTCCCTAAGGGCGGATTTCTAGTACGCGCCATTGAAATACCCTAGAGTGTTTATAGAATTACTAATCTATATTATTTCAGTTGTGATTGTTTTACTAATGCAGGCAATCAAGGTACCCTGTTACCTAAGTAACTATATTAATTTGTTAAGTTGATGAAATATATTTCCGAGACTTATTAATATACCTTTTGAGTTGAGTGTTTAGACATAACAGAACCCGGTCAACAAAAAAAAGGGGTATACACCAATACTCCTAATTATTTTTCAAACGACATCGTACCGGAACGCTTAATTGATTGGTCCGTTTGGTAACTGCTTAGCACTTCTTGGATAATTAAGTTATCGTATATTCCTATTATAAATGGTGAAAGTATGGATGTTAGTTAGTCAATCACGTAAAAACGGCTGAACGAATTTGAATGAAATTTGGCATGCATGGAGCCTTTGTCATGAAAAATAACATGGAATACCTTTTATCACGATTCCTTAAGTAGTTGCAGAGGGAAAATTGAAAATAGTTAACGAGCTAAGCCGCGGGCATACAGCTTTGAAATTTAGTATGCATATCACCTATGCTATGGAAAAGGACAGTAGTACTTTCTATAACGATCTCTCAATTAGTTCCCGTGGGAAGATTAAAAATTGTTAACGAGCAAAGCTTTAGACCCAATGCTGAAGTACACGCACCATGTTGCGGGCAAATGCTAGTAGATAATATTTTGTTTCTATTGCGCTTCATGACCTCAATTGAACTCAATTGTAAACACAGCTGATCTTTATTTATATATTTTTTAATGAAACTTATTTATCCCTTATAATAAGTCGGGGAACAAACATTTTTCATTATCATGAAACCTTTAATCGGCTTAGTAACCCCTTTCGAACTGGCCTTGCCTATGTTAGAAAATTATTCTTTATCAGTTAGTTCTACGTGATCCGCACATATTTGTATAACGCCAAAAGACACCGTGACGCCACCGCGCTGAACTTCAAAGAGATTATAAAATTTACTTTTCCCCAAAAAATTTTCTTTATGATAACATTATTATCGTGATAAGAAATTAGTATAAAATATGGCATGTTAAATTAAATCAATGTCGGAGTTAT
The DNA here is from genome assembly GCA_928268935.1 of Lasiommata megera. Taxonomy (NCBI): domain Eukaryota; kingdom Metazoa; phylum Arthropoda; class Insecta; order Lepidoptera; family Nymphalidae; genus Lasiommata; species Lasiommata megera. Next base: position 9,290,827 of record OV743311.1, on the reverse strand, counting down.
TACATCTTACGTAGGACCTTCTTTGCAATTAGATTTTGAAGTTATTTTTTTCTATTTAGTACTTCTGAAGTTGTTTAATTTTGTTCTCTCTTTTTTCACTGTTTTTTTATTCACTATTGCGGTGTACAATAAAAGTCTTTTAAAATAAAATTCATCCATTCATTCATTCATACCTATGTAGATTGTGTTTTTAGCACATAAATAGTTTTTAACACGTAAAGGTTATTCAGCTACAAGGGTTTATTTAAGTAGTTCAATTGACGTAAACCTGTTAGGAGTTTAAAACTAACAAATGACGCGTTTGATGTCATTAGGCAGTGTCTGCGTCCTTAGTAATGACCTGATATCCTTCCTTGATCTCTGTAATCTTATCGAGAATCATCAATCAAATATGTGTTTATTTAATTTCGTCAAAGGAGACACCAATGTGCAAACTTGTAAATATATGTGATATATTAAAAATCATATCATCGCTTTTTTTATTTGATTTAAAATATTTGATTTAGGATATTTCAAGTTCAAAGCCTGTTCTTTTAAACCTTTTTAAATTTTATCTACATAAACATTAAATAAACCATTAGAATTCTTAGATGTATTTATATATATATTTGCGTGTATTTTACGCATTCATTTACAGTTTAGTTTTAGTGATAATATTAATATGAATTGGTCATATAATTTTTTTCCTTTTGAACCGGATTTATTGTTTTCAAGCCAAGCTTAAAATGGTAAAAAATGCATTTTAGCATTAACCACCTGAACATATTATTGTGCAATACAGCTTAAAAATAAACAAAATCAATATAACTATATTAAATGTATTTACTTAAATTATTATTTGTGCTTTCATAAGCGTCCTATTGCTGGATATAACGCTTCCTTTCTTTTTAGTTTTCTTTTTTATATGCTACAAGTTAGCCCTTGACGCCAATCTCACCTAATGTTAAGTGATGATGCAGTCTAGGATGGATGGACGGGCAAACCTGTTAGAGGTATGGCCTGCCCATACTCCTTATTGATTTCTATGCGACATCGTGCCGTAACGCTAAATCGCATGGCGACACATCTTTATCGGTAGGGTGGTAACTAGCCGCGGCCAAAGCCTCCCACCAGACCAGACTCGAGCCACGGAGTTCGGCGTAGCACATTCGTTTTACAACCTTTGCCTAGTTATAATTTTAAACATCCAATTTATGTAATAAAGTTAAGCGATATGAAACAGTATTGGCATACTTTTCTCTATCAAGTATAGGTATTTGTTTTACATAGAATAGACATTAAAATAAAATGAAAGGATTATTAAATATACAAGACTGTGTCATGTAAACAAGATGACCAGGAGTTGGCACGGTTGCTAAATATTTCCACGTTACGGTTACGACCGGCCCAAGGCTCGCTGCAGCGGTACAAAAACAGTACACAAATCGTAAAGACGCGCTATAGCGTGGGTTACGACCGTGTTTGATGCCACTGCACTCGTTGTAGTGATGGGACATAATCCTTACGTTGAAAAAAGCTCGCTACTGCTAGCATAGATTTCTAACCCCTTTTTACGGCAAGGGATATTCATGACCATATCTCGAACCCACCCTACCTGTCTAGTTACTGGATTGCTAGCACATACGCCCAGCCAGCGGCGTCTACCGAGGCAGGCCCAAATGTCCTACAGGCTACAGATGATGTGTCTGGGTACAATTTAAATTGGCAGAAAATTTATCTAGTTTATAAACCTCGGCTCATATATATAAATGTGCTGGATTTCTATGCAAAAATTCTGTGTGTGAATCTAGTGACATGCCCATGCGTAAAAACGGGCTAGTGATAAAATAATTACAAAAATCTAGTTTCTCGAATGAATCCCTCTTTAATTTTTAAATTATTATTTGTTATAGCGGTACTAGAAACATACATTCTTTAAATATCTCAACGCTTGGCACTCTTCCTGTAAGGAAACCTTAAGTTAAAAGGTACTTATCCTAAAGATTTTATATCGCTCAAATATCTTATGGTCTGGTCGAAGATCCCGTGCTACCCAGCATTTAACTTCAGTCTAAAGTGGTTTATACGACAGACAATTTAGTAGAGTATCGGAAGAAGTAGCAATAGTAACATTTCCTACATTAAAAATTGAACTAAATCTCATTAATTATCTGTCATCAAACTTTGCCATGGCATCTGTAGAAATAATTAAATGGAAAATGTTTGAATAGGAAATGTGGCAATAAAATGTGACTATAATAATAATAATTTAATAAGAAGTGTCATTGACAATTGCCAACATGCAACCCTCCCACAATCATGCAACCGAGTATTGCGTAGTCATTGTCCTAATGTACCCAATGCCCTAAATAAGCTCGAGTTGTATGCCCGTCCTGAAGCGGTTATAGCCTAGTGGTTAGGGCGTCAGCCTCCTAATTAGAGGTCGGCGGTTCGAATCCTCTACGCACCTCTAGCTTTTCGGAGTTATGTGCGTTTAAAATAAAACACCACTTGCTTCAACGGTGAAAGAAAACATCGTGAGGAAACCTGCACGCCTGAGAGTTCTCCACAATGTTCTCAAAGGCGTGTGAAGTCTGCTAACCCGCACATGGCCAGCGTGGTGGACTAAGGCCAAACCCTTCTCATATTGAGAGGAGATCCGTGCTCTGTAGTGAGCCGGTAATCGGTTGATCATGATGTATGCCCGTCCTGGAGTTTTGTCGAGCTCTCTATCCCTGAGAGAGTGTTCTTACTAGAAAGTTGGCCTGTGACCTGACGTTAATACTGTGAGGATAATGTAGTAATGAGGAGTAAGTCTAATAGCTCAGACTGTTATGTCTTTTTTATTCAATGACGCCGCTCAGTCTGTAGGAAACTATTGCGTGTGTAATGTTGATTTTTTTTATGATAATACTTATAAATCGATTCAAGCGTAGACAATGGACCGTTTTCCATCACTAATGTTGTTACATCAGACTCTATCTTAACACAAGCAGATTCCACACAATATTACTGAATTACTATCACGTGTCGCTGACGTCCAAATCCCTTGCAAACATGGACGTCGTTATGCAATCAAGACCCAATTCACAAAAAAACATCAAAAATGAGTTGTGCTTCACAAACTGATATATTACTTAAATACCATCAAAACCCCCATCACCCCTATTATAGACAAATTTCAGAAAAACGTATAAAAGAATTCAAATTGAAAATTACTAAACCATCCAATCCATTTTGCATAACCACGTCAACAAATCATTTTGCCTCTATTACACTTACAATTTAAAAGACTCACATATTTATAAAATTTTAATGTTCGCCCAGCGCACAAATAGATATGACCTTCATTAAAATAAGATGCCCCAATATTTTCAAGTTTCAGTATTGGTGGGTAAAATCCCGAATACCTAACAATTTAGGACAAAACTCTGCGATCTAAAGTCGACTACAATCGACATTATCGTCGTCATCAACAAAAGTTATCCTTTTTTAGTGACTTCGATCAGCTTTGGTTGACTTAGTCCAGACCAGCCTCTATATCGACCAACCATTTGTGTCTTTATCTCTCGCAACCAACCAGACCAACAAGACAGTTTGCACATTCAGTAAGAAAATAGTTTTGCATTGTACTACACTACCTCTTATCGTACAAACGCAGTTTTGGTTGCCAAACTTACAGTGTTGCTGTGTAAGGTACCTACTTAGCGGAAACTATGTTTTAGCATTGTGTTCGTGAACTTTTTTCCAAGCTATCATTACGACACTGTCCAGCAATAAAACATCCATATAAAGCCAATGAAATATTAAGTACCATGCATTAGGCAAATTAAAATCCGGATATCCATAACGCTTTGCGCATACCTATGATTATGGTTACAAAAGCTGATAATTTTTTTAGGGTACACATACCGTAGTCAAAAATCTTACCTATAGTTGCGACATGGCCGCCAGTGCTCAGAGAATAGATGTAACGAAGAAATTCTTAGTACTAGAAAGATGATATAATTTTATATTATAATATATTTATTAGCATTGTATATATTAGCCGACATAATAGTAGAATAGGGGATTAGGGGATTATTATCTGTTAACCAAACTGGTGTGTCCTCTAACAAATTTCGTCATTTGATGTTTCTAATATATAAATATTTTTCTGATTCTAATTAGTTCAGCTTTCATTTCAGATTCACTAATTTTATTAGTTAATTCAACAAAAATATCTTCAGTGATTTCTTTAAGCTTTTTCTCCTGCTCCTCCGCCGTTTCTGCGGTTTTAATTCCATTCTTCTCGCTTCCTCCAATTCTTGTCTCTTATGCTCTTCTTTTTTGCGCTAAAATAAAATCCTTAAATGCATTTTAGTTGTCAAATCTTTGTTTTTGAATATCGGTCGCTGGTTGCGAGAAATAGTCAACCAACTTATAAGACGTAGCTACTTTAGAAAGACACATCTAGTAATGTATTTTATTTTCACGGGCAACTGTGGAACCAAACACTGCGCATGGCACGACACTTATTTGGTTTTTATATGTACATAAAACGCACGTCTGTGTTTTTGTAATTCGCCGTCAAGGGCTAACTTGTAGTGTACAAAAAGAAAAAAAATCTACGCGTACATCTTTAACTGTCATATACATTACTGCTTTGTAAGATAAAGTGCAAGATTTGGTTCTTGAGCTGTGTAACCATAACATTTTAATTTAATAAAACAATTTGACTTTTAGTAGCCTATATAATATATTAGTTTAGAATGCCTCCCAATAGTATTATAAATCAAATATGTACCTGAAATAAACTTCAATAAGTAAGTTATTATTTATAAATTCAGACTTCCGATAGACATACAAGTAAATTCAAAGAATCGCTTCTCTATTAATTTGGATTTAGGAAAATATTTTTCTAGTTCCTTCGAGTCAGTAAAGTACTCTTAGATGCTTAATTCTAATCAGTCTGCAATCGATATTTAAGCTAAGTGTCGGCGGCTTTGTTGTCTTCTTAAGAATTATTCGTTCACAAATGTTAATAAAAACTTACTTATATGTATAGGACAACTGTTTAAAATTTATTTAAGCGTCCATTAGTAAGTAGCGATTTGGTAATCATGAGTGTTACATTCAGTATATCCCTCGTGTAATTTGCCTGCGTATTCATTCGTGAGTTGAATTTAATTTGAATATCCATATAGCATTGACCCGGTATAATAGACAGGGTAACTGTATGATAATGTACATTGAAGTATTTTTGTATTCTTTACTATCAGCATGTCAACGTCTGCAGGGAGCTCGGGCTGTGTTCTTTCATAAGAGAGTGGGTTTTAGAGCATCCTCTTTCATAGGAGAGCGGGTTTTACATAGACCTACGACGTCGCTCCTATGCCACATATTAAGAATTCGAACCAATATCAGTCATTTGAAACATGTGTTAGCATGATCGAAGATAATTTATAAAGAACATCCCGTTTTTGCTCAACGGTGCAAATTGGATAAAAATCTGGTCTACAGAAAGTATATATTTAAGGACCATAATGATTGTGACAATTACAGTAATTGTAATGTTGCATATTAATGTAGGTCTGCTTTTTTTGTTGATTTATCGTAAATCCCGTAGTTACTATACATTTTTCCAGGATAAAAAGTAGCCATTTGATTATCTATCTCCATTCAAAATCTCAAACAAATATGATCAGTACTTTTTTGCGTGAAAGAGTAACAAACACCTATAATATACATTCCTACAACTTTCCCGTTTATATTGGTAAGGATTTAAAAGCCTAATTTCTGAAGAACTAGTTGGACTAGGTTTATGATCTTTAGGTCCTGTATTCAATTTCGTGGTTGGTCCAAATATTGTTAGGTATTGGGTTTTTTTGTTAATAAATTAATCCGTGGCTGTCTACCCCAATACTTCGAGAGCACGTTAATCCGTCTACGATTGATTATTATCACAAGCCTATGACAATAATCGGTAAAGCTCGCCAACCTGCGTTGAAGTGCTTTGATGAGTGAGCTTATAAAATCTATGAGCCCGTGCCTAGTACTTAGACATAATAGACTGGAGATCATTATTGTGATGTAAAAGGAATCACAATAAATACACGTTGTCCAAACGTTATCCAAAACGTGACGCTAAAAGGGGCGCTAATGTCTCTTTGTATAGCCAACTAATAGGCGCCAGCACTTGAGTCACCCAAAAGGGTAAATCAATTCTTGTGACATGACATTAGTGTTTCGTGACCGATAGTAAAATCATACATATTAAGATAATTACTTTTTAATACGTTTTTGGTATTTATAAACTAATCCAATATTTTTATTTATTCTAATTTATACATTAATAGCTTACTACGAGTAGTTTTGCTCGCATTTAACCCATTAAATAAGTATCAGACACCATTACAATATAAATGAATCAATATATATATATATATATATTAACATACCATGTTTTTATCCCTGTTAAAAAAAAAATATTAAAAAGTATCCTTTGTTACTTCTGATACCTCTAGGAATATGTGTACAAAGCTTCTCGACGATCGGTTGAGTAGTTTTTGAATGAAAGCGTAACAAACATCCGTACATTCACATTTATAATAATATAGTAAGGTAATGTCAAGGCTTGAACTTGTCTAATGACATCATATGACAGGTAAATTGTCGCTAGTTATTAATGCCGCCATATTTGATTGTCAACTTAAAATTGTCCCAATTTAACTTTGAAACTTAATATTTTTGATACGTCAACTTGGCTAATTTAGTTTAAGCTAGGTAATGCGACATCGGAAAAGATGAAACGCGATACGGGGTAGACTGATTCGTGGCAAATATTCGTAATTCAATATTACCTTTTCGTGCTTTAACTCAAACTTTGATGTTTCTGCATAATGACATTTATAATACCAACGTTAAATAAATGATAGCTTAAAGAATAAATGAACGAACTCGCGCATGTGAAAGCTACTAACTCTTGAGTAGTTTTCTAAAACCTTAGGGAGTTAATTGTTCAAAAAAAACATACCGTTAGTTGTGTTTGAGTATTATATGCGATGAAGCGGTGATAGCCCAGTTTAGGGCGTTAGCCTCCTAATCAGAGGTCGGCGGTTCGAATCCAGGCACGCACCTCAACTTTTCGGAGTCATGTGCGTTTTTAAACAATTAAAATATCACTTGCTTCAACGATGAAGGAAACATCGTGAGGAAACCTGCACGCCTGAGAGTTCTCCATAATGTTCTCAAAGGCGTGTGAAGTCTGCCAATCCGCACATGGCCAGCGTGGTGTACTATGGCCAAACCCTTCTCATATTGAGAGGAGACCCGTGCTCTGTAGTGAGCCGCTAATGGTGGTCATGATGATGATGATTATAGGCGATGAAATTATGACCTTTTAAGACAAACTCACGCCTGAAAAGGGACTTATAAAAATATCTGTGTCATATAGTTGTAGTGATAGAAAAATATTTAAAGAAACTAACCCCAAAATAGCAAAAAAAAAAAGCTTTCATTGCAAAATGCATGCAGGCTATTATGAATGCAGTTGTTTCTATGGCCGAATTCAAAATATATTATAACAAAGCGCAGTGCTTATTCCTAATTTTTTTTTTTTATGGAGCTTGAAGTTCGTTTTTTAAAACACATTGAATTGAACAAATAATTGCATATCTTTTGTCTCGTATTTAAACCATAACTAATGGATACCTAGTTACTAGGCGCAACTCACATGTCAAACCATCGTTATAATCACAGGTTTTCATTCGGCATTTTTCAGGTGGAACATACATTTTTTACTAAAAGCTGTGAATTTTTTATTACAATAATCCATTAGGGATTTCTGGTAAATCCTTTTATATTGCTTTATAATTAGAGGGCCTACCCTTGACACTGTTTGACCTCAGTATATTTATATCCTATCACTCTCAACTATCTTTCTAAGTAGGTTATATAGACTAACTGTTGCGGGTAAAGTTTGTTTTTCTAAGCTCTACGCCTGTCAGGGTGGATTTCTGCGACAAATTTTGTCAAGATCGGTACTACCTGCTTAGCCGTGCATACATAAGCACTTTTGTTTTGTTCTCGCGTAAATTACATCTAGGATTAGTATAGGATAAAAACCGGCTCAATACTAGTTAAGACACACACGAAAGTTTTCGTACTAATTAATTAAGATCATGGGTTTAGGACGTTTCTTGCGGAGAGAAGCAATAAGGGCATTTTTCATAAACGTTATCATTAATGAAAAAATAGCTTTATTCATGTAAACCTATTAAAGACATCTATGAAGCGTTCACATATAATATATTTTTCATTATTTGATTAACTTAACACTAAAGCATGGAATAACTAAAAACAACAAGTTTTTCGTATTGTTGTTATGGCAGGAATAGAGATACACATTCTCTGAAGATTTCGAATCTCGGCGGTTCAAGGAATACTTCCTTCTGACAGATAGACACACGGAAGGCTAGAGGAGGCCTAGTCATAGCGACCCGTTGACATCCTTCTGGAATACAATCCCGAAAAAGTAGATGTTCTTTTTTTTTTTTTTGTTTCAAAAATAGTCTTTATTCATAGACCTTTAATAGTCGCTTTTGATGCATACATATTTTTTTTACATTGCTGTGTAATAAAGGTGATAACAATATTCGTAAACTTAGAACTAAAGCTATGAGGGTTCTTAAAGCGCCCTGATGTAAAAAGAAGGACCACAATGATCCATGATTGATCCAAACATAAGTAAACGGTAAACAAAATAAACAGGCACACTTTCGTATTTATAAAGTTCAGTATAGAAAGCTATTGCTTATGAAAGGAAGATTCCACCTCAATATAAACTGTTACTTAGTTAACTAATCGGACTAATAGTGGAATACCTGGTTAGTTTGACCTCGGAATCCAATTAATTAAATGCTTACACATTCAAAGTAAGCCAACAAATTTTTCGTGGGATGTTAGTGTTAGGTATTTTATGGGATATGTTGTTTACGCAAACTCATTGAAAATATTTGTTTTCTGCGATTTTTATAATGGATGCGTTAACGCACTCGATTATGAGTATCTTTAAAAGACCCTTACTCAGAATATGTTGAAACCTAGTGGCTTATTTAAAACAATAGCAAAACTATGAAAATAAAAATAAAAAACTACCTCCATATTCAGTATCCTAAACTATGAAGAGTACCATTGACAACTTGCAGATTAATAACTGAATTCGTACGATAATCCTTAAATTCAATGTCGCTTTTATAGCACACTGGAAAAGCTATGTCTGAAACATAAGGTTGTAAATAGTGATCCACAAAACAACAATGTAACCTGTAAAGTCATTAATGACACAGTCCAAAATGTGGAATCCATTGTGAATGGTCAAGTGAGGTGTAGAAACATCTACATATCAAAGGCTGGCATCTCATTTTTTAGCCTCCCTAAAGGTGAAATATTTATGGGGAAAAACCTGTTATTGTGAAGGAAATATTTCCTTATAAAAAAAACTAATCCATCAATCATTCCATACGTGTTATTTAGTAACAGTTTACATTCAACATTTAACACAAGTCGATGTCGTGAAATACCTGCACGTATCTTCCTTTGTTGTCCCAACTTATTAACATTTCCAAGTCTAACTAAATCTAAATCAAAGGCAAATAGCCAGCATGACTCTACCCCGTCTCTACCTATGACATTGGTTGGTCATTTTGTATAATATAATGATACTGCAGCGCGTACATTAGGTAGAAATAAAATCATTTAGCACTTCATAATTATTATAATACTCCAAAACCTATATAATTATAAATATAAACAAACTATTACCTATTAAGGAAAACATGAGTTACGGTTTATAAAGTGATATACGGCTTATATTAAAATAAAGAAAAAAAACGCACATAGAAATCTTTGTGTTTATTTGAAATAAATAATTTGTCTCTTTTGCATTATAAAACAAGTTCTTAGTAATAATTTTGCTTAAAGATTATACATATTTTATTTATTGCATGTTTTAATTTGGGACATCTCGAATTATACTTCATCACACTTCACTTAAATCTAGTTCTTAACATTTAGCCAAGGTGACGTAATTATTGACACAGTTTTTAATTTCCGTTACCGAAGATTTATAAAATCCAATGTTGGTTTTAATTGGTACTTACCAACTTCCAAAAGAATAAACCGTTATTGCCATTCGGGTATTTAAATAAATGAAGTTTCCTTTCTGCGTACTCGTTATACATGAGGAAAAAGTTTTTTTATATATATCCAAAAGGTCATTGCTAATAATTAGCACTCGGGAAAGGTAGATGTCGGTTCGTTTATGGTCAATGGTGTAGGTCAAACAAAGTCCGGTCAGGGTGAACCACGAAAGCCTTGCCGTTGTGCATAAGTGTACCTCGATGCATAGTCAAATATGGCCCGGTGCCAGCGACTGGTGCATTCTCATTCAGCCCACCTCGTTATGTCAATGTTTATATTTTAAACCAGCGCAGCCTGGTTGCCTTTGATCTCGTCCGCACTGATGTTTTCCTAAGATCAAGATCTCCAGTGAAATTTTTAAATATCATCGCAATCGGCTTAATAAGTGTAAAGAAACGATAACAGCCCAAGTTTCCATTGGAAACCCAAAAAAATGGCTTGCGTGCAACGGAATAATAAGATTGAGCAAAAACACCCAAAACAAATTGCGAAAATATGATAACCCGATTAATATAAAAAAAATTGCATATAGCGACACTAAAAAGTCTACCATCATGATATAGGTAAGCCCGCTGACAGCTGGCTTAGTAATAGGACACTAAAAACCTAAACCTAACATAGGAGGGACCTACATAGGAGGGACTTAGTATTTTAAATTATGTTAATTTATAAAAGATAGAGTTATTGATTTCTTTTAACTACGAGTATTTCATAGGAAAAATAACATATTACAGGAGTTTCCGTTGCAGTCATCTGACTGCACAGGATTTTCGGTAACAATCTGCGGTGAGGTTTTTTACCTGAATTATGCATAGAAATCTTTCTGGACTATGTTAATTGTAAAATTACCCCAGAGCAGTACTGATCTGTTTTATTCTGAGTTACTGCAGTAGTGATCTAAAAGGCAACCTAACCTAACCTAACCTAACCTAAAATTTACATGCGGAACTATGATAAAGTTCGAAATTGAAGAAGTAAAACCTAATGCTTACCGCTTTCTTTTAGGATTTTAGGTTTGCGTAGAACACCATTGCTACCATAAAACTGATATATATCGAAGTTAAAAATCCGGATTCATGCTGCATGCCTCTTCGCAGAAGGGTAATCTAAAAAAGGCGGATGGGCCGCACGGATGCGTGTTACGGGAACTGAATTGTACTTTTTTTTTCAAAAATTAAAATAATTTACTTCCGATCCAAATTGCAGTCTCATTTCCCCATACAGTCGGTTGCATATAAACATGTGTCAGTACTCGTTTCTAAGTAGTTCGGTTCTGTACATTCGGTCTTTCGTATTTCAAATATTCTATTAACTACGGATAGTGAGGTCGTTAAACCGATTTCGGTTTCTAGATCAGGTTATAATTAAGAGGTATAGGGTGTTCCTGTAAGAAATTCTTAACACAAGACCAAAGTTGGGATATTGCTTTTGTCTAACCTGATGATCATATCCCGAGACTCCGGGATCATGATGTTTCAGTGACATCAATTTCGTTATCTTACCAGCGCATGCATAGTACTAATTTTCCAAGACCTAATAATTAAGTGATATTTTAGTATAATATACGTTTAAAAAAATATGGACTCACGCTTAGTTCTAGCACCATAATGATATAATCCATAAAATCTGATACATGAGTATAAATATTTAATATGCCTAGCTACACTAGGCTGACTGTACCTACTTGAAAAGTATTTTTTCCATAGAGTAGTAGCCCTTTTAGTTCCGCTATTGTGAAAGCCCTACTGCTCTCCGTGAAAAAATGTTAATAGGCGAAAATATGTTATCAGATTTATCGAAGCAACGACCCGCATCGCTGCCGAGATTAGAATACCTATCGTTGAATTGTTATTATATGGGTTACCTTCAGTGGGGTGGCGTAACTATAGATCGCTTTATTTTATAATTCATTTTATCAGCCTAATTCATGCTACTGCAGAGCTACCTCTGTTATGAATTTCAATTATCCATTCGATCGATTACCCATCTTTTTAAATGGAATTAATTTTTTTTTATTCCACTGCATTTTAGCCCTTGGCTGCAATCTCAGCCGGTGGCACATAATATTGCCGTCTAAGATATTACAGGTGTACCCGTTAAGAGTTATGTTATATAAATACCAATTCAAAATATTCGTTGTTCTAATTAATTCGTCAAATATTTTCAAAAGTTTTTATAAACTATTATTTTGTACTACCATGTAATCTCTGCTATTATCATTATAATCAGTAAAATAAACACGCAGAATTGTATCACATAAAGTACCTCGAATACCACAGTCTGTTTTTTAGTCAAAAAAAAAAGTGATAGTACTAGTGGGTAGGCAAATAAATGTCAGCTCAACGTTTGTACATTGCGACATCGCCGCGAACGAAAGCTTAGTAAACAATAATTATTACTGCATTAGGACTATAAAGGTTTCTGTTTGCACTTTTATTTTCTTTTCTATTATTTCTTCCTTTAATATTTTTGTTATATTTTTGATAAAAGTGGAAATAATAAATTTAAGTTTCCGTTTAGCATAATAATTTACTGATTTGGAAATTATTGCACTTTTATTTTGATTACTTCAAGGCATAATAAATTCCAATATTCCACTGATAGAAAAAAATTAAAATATCATTTGCTTCAATTGTGAAGGAAATTATCGTGAGGAAACCTGCACGCCTGAGAGTTCTCCATAATGTTTTCAAAGGCGTGTGAAGTCTGCCAATCCGCACATGGCCAGCGGGGTGGCCAAACCCTTCTCATATTGAGAGGAGACCCGTGCTCTGTAGTGAGCCGGTAATGGGTTGATCATGATGATGATGATGACTGATAGAATGAAATAATTTGTGTTCATATCAATTAGCATAACTTTTGTCTATAGTCCCATAATTATGAAACCTCTTCAAAGGCATCTGCTTCCACTTTCTTACAGCTTTTCACATTTATTTAACCGTTACTTCTTTAACCGTTAATAATTACAGAGGCACTAAACAAAGTTAAGTTGCAACTTCTAAATTCATTCACCTAAGTCTAACGTATTTTTGATTGCTTAACCCGTATTAGAAATCAGTAACTAGTATAAATTCTCTAGACCCTTATTTTTTTGTACTTCTTTCCGTTTTCTCTGGAACTCTTCTTCCAGGGCTTTTTCCCGTAGTGTTCATATTGTTTTGCTCTGTGAAGAGACCAAGAGTAATCATCCATTATGTTGATGTTCCACCGTCCCTGGTATCGCTTCTTCATCTACTTCTACTGGATGAAAACGTTCCCCTTGGTTTTCCCTCACAACTTCTTCTACAGAAAAAAAAAAAAATGGTTTTGCTAGAATTGGGCTATAAGACTCACATTAACTAAGACTTTAAAATTTATACGTTCACCATATTGAATATATGAACTATGGCAGACTTCGTTATTTAAAGGTAAGACAAGTTCCTGTCATAGATATAGGATAATAATAAATAGTCACCTTCCAAACCAGAATGCGTTGAAGAATTCCCTTTTCGAAATCAGATGTCACGTAGTCATTTATATTTCGTGTAGATGCATTTAAGGCAAGACTGCTTCGTCATTCTAGATCAGGTTTTATTGTAGTCAAAGAGCTCTCTCATGTAGAAAGCAGGAAGATAATATTTTGTTATTATTCCTCGCTTATATTATATATACTAGAACTTTTTATATGGACTATATATAAGTATTTCATATGAGCCAGATCAAATGATTATACAGTGGCTTTTTTTTTTTTAGGCTAGGCTAGGTCACAATCCGGCCTGGTTGCGGTTGTGTGCGCGAGCGAAACCCGTGACCCGGCCACCAGGCGGCGGGAAAGGATATACACCGTGGGGGTTTAGTCAGTAAGAGTCTGACATAACTGCGCGTCTCCTCGGACGCGGAGTATCCATGAGGATTACCCACGTTAAAAAAAAAAAAAAAAAAAGGCTAGGTCACAATAAATAACCTGTGACATAAACCATAAACATTACCATAAATACCAGACAAGCAATGTTTCCTGGTAAAAGAAACGGGCGAAGTCATGGGCCAATGCCTAACACATTTATAATATTAGTCTATTTTATTATATATCTCTATGAAATCTTATTTATTTCAGAGTTTTCGCTCTGCAAACTTATATGGAAATACATAGGGCGATGCTTTTTTACAAATTTTTCATGACAAGTACAATTTCCTAAATTAACGCGCTATTTATATATTCCAAATCATATTTACTGAATATAAAAGCAACAGAAAGTCAAAGTCGCACTTTAAGAAATGGGTGTTTACCTTTCTGTTACGGGAATCCCAATACGTACGTCTTTTCGGAGCGAATATATTTTGTAATATCATACAAAATGCACGTCTTATAAACCGGTTATATACCGTTGACCGTTAAGTAGTTATATTAACACCGTGTTTGATGTTGCGAGAAATTTAAGGATTCTGAGCAACGCGTCGCGTTTCATGATATAAATCACGGTTGTAAATGACAAGCAATAAAAATGTCACGACACATAAAATAAAAAAAAAACCTTCTCCTTTTGTTACTTTAGATGTTAGATATTGTTAGTTATGTTTAGAATAAATAGAATAGAAAATTATTGAAACGCAATGAAATACAGAACATAAATGCTACATAACTTATTATTTACTAAAATGCTCTTGAAATCTGTATTGTGTAAAACATTTACTGTTAATGTTAATTTTTAAAGAAAACGGTACAAAGAAAAAAATAATAATGGCATTGCGTTTTTGTAGTCGTTTAAAATTTAGATATTTTAGAAAGAGAAAAATTATTTTAGAGTGAAAAATCTGTGGACATACAGGGTAATCTATAACATTTATTTTTTGTATCTGGGGTTTAAAAATCTAATTTAGCTTTTTTGACGACCTCCGTGGCGCAATGTGTGCGCTGACGTATTATAAAGTGGAAGACCAAGTCGGTGGTCGAGGGTTCTATTCCCGACTCGAGTCTGGTCTGGTGGAAACATTCGGCCGCCAAGCGATTTATACCAAGAGCCAAGCATTCCGTTATGCTGTTTAGAGTAGAAGCTGTATGAGTAGAAGCCAACTAGAAGTATGGGTTCAGCCAGCAACGCACCGGTACTCTGTTGCTGCTGATGTCACCTGAAGTGACGGTAATCACTTTGGGTGACATCAGGTGACCCGTCAGCTCGTTTGCACGCAATGTAATATAAATTAAATTAGCTACGACATTCATTTAGCTGTAAGGGAAACCGAATTTCGGTGAAAATTAAAGTCCGATTATTATCCGTCGATTCTGGAATAGTTTGACTTAGTCATATTTTACTTAAAATAGAAAAAATATTTATTTATATATAAATAATTCTAATGATTTTATTTCTTCCAGTACCATGGGTGAGCTAAGTAACAAGCTTGGCCTGAACGAGCTGTCAGGCGGAGCAGCTGGAATCAGCAAAGCTCTGCTTGCTGAATTCATCGGTAAGCTTCTAAACATGTTTTCGGGAATAACAGCTAAACACTGAAAAGTTTTTGAAATTGCGCTAGGTATAACAAAAATTTATTAAAGACTAGCTTTTATGTACCATTAAAGAAATAGCAATAATCATAATAGACGTAGACATGAGAAAAAAATGTAGAAACATGAGATTCACAAATAGATCATCTATTTGTGAATCTCATGTTAAAGCAGTAGTAGCAAAAAACTTTGTTTTTCGAAAATTAAAGTTTAAGATTGGCATTTAACGTGTTCCAACACGTTAAATTTTACCCTGAATTATATTGCAAATTGTATTTTCAAGGCACACGGAACCTTTATTGGATACAAAATAATATTGAATGGTGAATCACATTCGCCTTGTATCATAATATTGGATGCTTCTCAGTAGCTTTTACATATAAATGCTGAATGTTTTTATTTTAACAAATCTAACCACTAAGTACCTACCTATTAACAAGTAATTTATATCAATATAATAATACTTGAAACCCATATTAATTAATTAATAATTATCCTCAATTATTTACTAAGTAAGTACCATTGTTAAGTTGAACATAGCTTTATAAACCACTTGAAATTCTAGGACACAGAATTCGTCATTTACTTATTGCTAACTGTAACTCTTTGTAAGATTTAACTAATTGTTTCTCTGTTTTACCAAGAATTTAATCTGTGTTCGCACAAGTTTAACCATAGCACCATTTCATATATATACTTGGTATAAAAAGTATTTATTTACCAAAGAATAAAATTATCCTCTAAATCTAAACGATACTAAGATAAATCTTATATTCGAAACATTGCATGTGTAAAATAGTTTTTAAAAAAAACTAGCTACTTTGTCTTTGACTTGTTTTTTAGACCCGATAAACTTGTATATAAAGGTTTACAAAAACTTGTAGGTATATAAATTTAGCAATAAATACCATGTTTGAGAGAGAGTCACAAGCCTATTTTAATATAGGTACTAACTGTTGCTAGCCACTTCGTCCATTTTTTTTTTTGCGTTTTAGATTCATGTTCAGCAACACCAGAGGAAGCTACCAAAGCTTTCAAAGAATCCAATTATCCACCAAACTCAAAACATAGTTTTCGGCAAACACACACTAATATTTAACTTAATGTCGAAATCCAGGTAACCTGCTGCTGAATCTCTTCGGTTGCGGCGCCTGCATCAACATATCACAAGGGTTGGACGCCCCGGCTGACATCGTACTTATTGCTCTAGCTTTCGGTCTCTCTGTCTTCGCTATCGTGTCTGTAAGTAGAACTATTACCGGCTTGATTTCTCCACAGTTATGCATAGTTTCAATTCACCGGGCAATGGAGAGCTTGGAGCATACCCTCAGAGATTTGTAGTTAGCTCAGCAAGTTGCCAAACTAAAGAGATGTCTAAGCTGGAAGAAACCGCAAACCCACATGGTTGACAAACGACATCAAACCAGTCAGTTCGGTTTTGCTCAGGTGGTGGATACAAACGGCAAGGACCAGGAGGTGAGAGGGACATTGGAAATCTTCAGATGTATTAAGAATCTGATGATGTATAGATAGAAGAGAGAGATCTTCTTCAGTTCTGGACTGACGAGAGATGTATTAAGAATTTGATGATGTATAGATAGAAGAGATTTCGTACCATAGACTGCCCATCACATAAGCATGCAGTAGAACCGAGTAACTAGCTCTGTGACTACGTTATTATAGCGCACTATACCTACATTAGCTCTGCGTTTGCATCCGTCACAGGCACAAAAAAGTTCTTAGTTTTTTATATGTCATGTCATTCAGGATAAAGTTGTAGTCGTTAAACTGCAGTTTAGAAACAGTAGATCTCACCGTTAATACTTTCTATTAATACTTTAATTATTTTTTCCAAGTTAATTACCTATAGACCGTATGGATGTAGGGGGTACTCGTATAGTGGCACATTTGAGAAATCTTTTTGAAGATAATTTGTCGTTTTGATACGGCCTTTATATTGTAATTATATGAATTTGGTTTACCATAACTAAGCTTTTTAGCAAATATTGTAAAATTAATTATTTTGTTAAAAGCTTTAAGCATTATTACATTATATGTAAGTTTTAAACCTAAAAAGCAAGTGGACTTATTTGTTGAACCATTTTATCTCACTCGTATTGCTGTTGTAGGTATACTTGGCCACTTACCTCCATAATCATTTCGTGAACCTACCCAATCTATCATTAGACAGTATAATAAAGATTAAGTACGTGTTATTTCTTCACCAAGGTTACATTATCAGCTTTACAATTTTTGCATTTACAAGTACAGACAATATATTAATTATCATCTATGTGTCTTTAGACGGGCTACTGGGTCGTAAAGTCGAACTATTTCTGATGTTAAGTGACAGTAGGTATACTGGTAGGTTTATGTAAACAGTGTACGGAGATAAGTCATCCACTTGATTGAATACAATGTTTCTTTTTATTTTATTCCAATGAAAACTATAATAATTTCATTGAATACGATTGCACTATAATGTAATTTAAGGCTATCGTAATGCGAGTACATCACATCAGCTCTCACAATTTTGACGGCCTCCGTGGGTCAGTGCGTGCTCTAACCTAACGCATTATAAAGTTAGAGGTCCGAGTTCGATTCCCGGCTCGAGTCTGGAGGCTTGTACCGGCCGTGGCTAGTTATCAACATACCTACAAAGACGAATCGTTAAGCGATTTAGCGTTCCTGCACGATGTCGCGTAGGAACCAATTATCAGTCTGGGTTTACCATACTTCAAACAGGTTAGCCCGCTACCTTAGACTGCATCATCACCAAGTTAGATAGCCATCAAGGGCTAATAGCCAGGGCAGTGTATAAAAAAAAACACGATAGCGCATATCTAACTTATCTTAAAGTGAAATCCCCCTCTTCTATGATAAACGAAGCGTACGTACCAGCAGAAATGATGATGATAAAAGGTTAATGATACATTCGCCATCTCATAAACTTTACTTACCCTGAAATCTTCATCAAAGCTCCAAACAAATAATTGCATGTTCAGGTCTGTAAGAATGCAGTTCTTGATTTTTACATACTTTTGATGATCTGGTTCCTTATAATACACATTAACCACAATAATATTATTTGTTATTGAACTTATAGCTACATATAGCTACCGTCTTAAGTTCAATGAACCGAATTATTGACTCCTTCAAGGATATGAACCATTTTGTATACTTACATCATCTTATGTAGGCACCCACATTTACATATTTTTTGCGTTTCACTTATCATAATCGTCGTTTCCGAATATCGAAACACCGTAACGTAAATTGGAAAGTATCCACCTAGTTTAAAACTCAAATTAGTCCAAAGCCAGCACAAGTTTTAAAATTAAAATAAAGAGCATGGAAATTGCTCAGCATAAAAAGTTCATTCTACTTCAACGTTTTGTTGCTTCGTGTCTGGGAAGTGACTCCACGATTGCAAGTGTGTTAATCTTATACAAAGGCTCCAGAAAGAGCGGTTTCAATTGTTATTAACACAATTATTTTATTTTATTTATTTATATTTATGTTCTATTTTAGGTCATATGACTATATATATATAGTCATATGACCATTAATGTATGGTGTGATCACTGACTAATAATGTCTGATCCCACAATATGTGTTAGTACCGGGTTCTTGAAACGTTCGTCAATAAACAAAACGCCTTATTTTGTTTTGGTTGCCTACTCAAACTGTCTAAATTTATGATAGCTAATATGAGTAATTTATCTTTACAGGCAATAGGGCATGTGTCAGGCGGCCACGTGAACCCAGCGGTCACCGCGGGAATGGCAGCAACCGGTAAAGTGAAACCAGTAAGAGCTATCCTCTACGTGATCGCGCAGTGCGCAGGCGCAGCGGCTGGCTCCGGACTCTTGAAAGCTTTCACTCCCGACGCAGTCGCTGGGAAATTGGGTGTCACGGGATTGGGCACCAATGTGACCGCACTGCAAGGCTTCGGCATCGAATTCTTCCTCGGATTTGTGCTCGTATTTGTGGTTTGTGGGGTAAGTCGAATACGCTCTTTTTCATATCTCCTAAACATGGTTATTATCTATATTTCATCATACAAATATTATAATGAAGAAAGATTTGTTTGAAACTACAATACCGTGCAGTAAAGTATATATTCTTCATATATATTCGTAAATATTTATTAGTAGATATTAGTCATAACTTATACTAATATGCTATAGCATAATGTATATATTAGGTAGTATAGTATATATACTGGGAAGTTAATCTGATTGGTATATCAGTAGTGTTTTTGTTTGCGAAACCAGAGTAGGACTTGTAAGTTTTCGGTGTAGATCACTTCCTCGAATCTGCTCTCATTTTTTACAGATTCGTCGATAAGTATCACTGTAACTCGATTCGTGGGAACCGGTTTCCTTCGTAACACAGTTTTGAGTGCTTACCCGTCATCCTTAATGAATAAGCTCGGCTGAATCTTGTTTAGCGTAAAAAGTGTATTCAAATGAATTTCTTGCCGTCGCTCGTAGCGGTAATTAACATTCGAAGTGGAATCCAACAGCTAGATCATTACCAATGTAAAAGCTATACATGAATTAAGACCATTTAAGTTTACTCTATCTCATCCCCTTATGCACTATGTGTATTTAACTGCGTTTTACAATTTTAATACGCGCTCGGGGTATATTGGGTACTGTTGTTAGACATCGGTGTGTCGTTTGACAACGATGTCCAAGTAACCAATATTGCTAAACAGATTATGCGATTTTGTTTGCATTAATTAGTCATGAATAATTAGTAAAAGTGATATGCCATATTTAATGGTGCAGTTTTTTAGAAAGTGACATCTATTTTTACTGAAGTTACGATATATTGACGCGATGGTAGGCAAACTCCATTTTATGATCCACTGCTTGGAACTGTCTTGTCGTTTAATAGGATATAACGGTTATTATCTCAAATGAATATAATACCTTTACTCATCGACATAAGAGTGATACGGCCAATTTTCTAACTTTTAACTGATTTTGAATTATCGGTAATAAGCATTTGAGATTCAGTAACGCCTGAATTGACATGTGTTTAGTTAATAGCCCTTACTATAACAACCAAGTTATAGTTTGTTTGATATAGATGTTTTAGCATTAAATTTCACTTATTTCAGTATAAGTAAATATTGTGTATGTGTATTCTATTGAATGAGTCCTGCGAATTATTCAACTGGACTCTAGCATGTACCTACTATTGAACCTTGTCTGTAAACTTATTCCCCTTATGTATGATTGATGTTATGAACCCTTACGGGCTCCTAGTAAAGTATTCTTTAGCCTTTAATAGAATTAACCTTTTTAGAGCGTCTATAGCATAGCAATGACTTTATCATAGTCACGACTCACTTAAGCCTGAAGCAAACGTGTTATTTATATCCTCAATAGCGCCTACATGCCCTCTAATTTACCTAAGATACTTAAACCTTACTAATTACCAAAGAATACAACATAACATACTCATAACTCATATAAGTATCTACTCGTATATAAATACATAATTATATTAATATATATAGATATCATATAATAGTACTAATTGACATTTGTAATTTACTAATCTTGGACTTGAATGTTTCAAATTTATTATATTATGTGATTAGTTTCTGATTAATGTTCGAACTATCTTTTACATTGTATATTGACTCAAACTCATTTGTTTCAGAAATTTCTTACTATCAATTTATTTGTGAGCGTTGTGAAAACCTGTAAAAAGCTAAACATTCACATTAGCTCACAACGTTAAAAAATCGGTATGAAAAATATATTGGTTGTTGGATTTCCGTAATAAATAAATAACGTTAACTTACACGCGTTAAAAAAAAACTCGTACTTGTTACACACAGCTATATTAAGTTTGTATCAGCCTTTATTTATGTCTAGTATTAACGACTGTAGTTGAATAGTAATAAAACATTAGCTTCCGTGACGACTATCATTACTGAAGTGATTCAAGTTAATCTATAGGTACACTAATCTGTACACGTTAGAATATTCAAAACGTCGGTAGTATGCAAGTATTTATAGTTGGTAGGTTTTTCCTTCTCGGCATTAATATGCACCATAAAAACAAACCAATTTGTCTTGAAACAAAACGAAGAAGTTTAAGAGTTATAACTGGTACCTAAATTACTGATTTTAAAGTGATATCTTTAGATATTTACTCACGATTTACAATCGAAGGTAATTTTTGAGTTTAAATCAAATCTTACCATTAATAAGGGGGCTACTTTGCTTATCAATATAACATTCAGATAACAGAAAGTACGTCTTTCTTGCTTTTTCCTTGATGGTATTTTCTTGGCTTTTTTAGCCGAGAATAGTCTGGTGAGTCAAGAACTTCTTTCTGAATGTAGGTAGGGTGTGAGGTATTAGTTTAGCTACTTTCCAAGGTAAAAAGACACCTTCCACATATCTGGCCAGGAAACCTTGCGGGGGGTATCAGAATACCCTGCCAAAAATTCATCACAATTTGATCAATGGTTTCGAAACATATGGAGGGCAAACATACAAACATTGATTTTTAATTATAAGATAAAATATCAGATAATATTTTATTGTTTAAAAACGATTTACAATAATAATTTGTCCCTACCCTCTGCACTAGGAAAACCTGTATTGCAGAGGGTAGTTTCTTCCAGGGATATAGTACATTTATTCTAGAGATAAATTATCTAAACTAAAGCTAACATTATTTAAGCGTGTATGAGCGTGTGCGTGTATGTATGTGTGTGTGTGATCGAGTGTGTGTTTGTGTATGTGCGTTATGTAAATTATTTCAATATATGTAGTTTAAAATGCAAACCTACCAAGTGACTATATCTAGCTACGGTTATTCACCTTAAAATTCGCAGGGTGCTTCGCGTGTCAGCTTATAGCATTCGACATGAACCACTAACTGCTCGACCAGAGAATAGTTCCAAGCATACTTTATTAAAATCAATAGCCAAAGTCACGCCTAAATATACGCTAAAAAACTTAAAACCTTATGATAGACTATATTACTTTTCTCAGGATCTAAATAATAGGAATACAAGTCAGCAGTAAACCATTTTAAAAAAACTAGCTTGAAAGGATTGGAAGTAAGTCAATTATGTGATTGGCGTACCACACAATATAATATTTAAAAAAACATATATTAATTCAATATTTAAAAAATCATCACTTACCTAATATACCCATATTTAGACGATGCTTTAAAGCATGAACGAGTTGAAAGCCGTACGTTTTTCAACAAGACCTAGTCCAACACCTCCTAATGGATTACATATATACTATCAAACAAACAAATCTTTCCCATTTATAAATATTACTAGGTGTAGTTAGATTTACGTATTTCGGTACATTGTTAACTTTGAACATGTTTCCACAGGTTTGCGACCCGAACAAACCCGACAGCAAAGCAACTGCTCCTCTGGCTATTGGTTTGACGGTCACGCTAGGTCACCTCCTAGCAGTCGACTACACCGGCTCCGCTATGAATCCAGCACGTTCCTTTGGGTCCGCTTTGGTGGCCAGCGAATGGAGTGATCATTGGGTAAGATTTTTCTACTCTTTCAAGCAGGAACTAAATCACATTTCGAATATCGCCCGTATTAGCGACCACGTTGCGGAATGTTAGCCACTTCAAGGAATTTCATTTGGTTGTTTACACATATATTTATCTAATCCTATACGGTTCGGTATGTACGAAGAATTAGGTAAGGAAATGTGAAGGTCTATTTCACGAATTTTTGTATTAGACCATAATAAAAATGAGTTCTACGAATAGATTTTTGGATAGAATATGTATTCGATGTATGTATCTTATGTACGTATGTATCTTGATTTTATACTGTAAAAGTACCTAATTAATGCATTAAAATTACCCCCTTTATTAACTTAGGTGTATTTGAATGAACAAAGAATTTTGACTAACTTTGTAAAAAAGTGCATCATAAATTAACTTTTATTTGTTGAATCATTTTCATATATTGAATGAATAAGTCCAATGTATACAACGAATGTTCATTGTCACTTTTAGTTACCAAATATGAAGAGGTTTTACTAAGGCTTACCTGCCTAGGCTTTATTTATAGTGATTTATTAAAATGATTCCATAGAGCCTAATATAGTCATGATTGTTTATGAGATCGAACATAGTGAGGTCATCAACAGACACGGTAAAAAATAACTATGGTTGTTCCATATAGGTAACTTGGTATGTGCAATAAACACCTGTTAAATAGGGTAATTATTTCGATAAAATGGTACTTAGTTATCTTGAATATTTGAATGCGCGGGTGCATACCTCAGTTAATAATTATTTGTATAAGAAAAATAAGGGTTTTTTTTTAAATAACTAGAGGTCTAGCTCAAGTAAATGATAGTTTTACAAAACCATAAACTACGCTTTTGTAACGGTACTAAAAAGTTCAAAGGTGTGCAGTTTAAAATTAATCAGACGTATTCAAAGGGGGTAAAAATGAAGTTTAAAGATACAGACACATACAAACATATAGCCAATAAAAATATGCTTAAACGGGTAATAAGTCTTCTGTATTTATAATCTATATAGTTTAAAGGAAAATCATCGCAGATTGTATTGTTTATTTTGGTTGATATGATGAAGATGTTTAGTGACGGGGCTGAATATATAACACATTGACTGAAAATATACGCATATAGTGAGAGATAAATATTGCATTGTTGTATTGGCATTTTATCTAAATTCAATCGATTTTGTAACCTTGGCCGCGTGAGATATTGTTTTATGAGATGGCTTATATCCCGATAAGGCTGCCGAAATTGCAAACAGGTATTATAATCATTATCGCTACATATTTACTACTATAGTAAATTGGCGTCTATCTGTTTGACATGATACTTAAAGTATCCATGAAAATTAAAATATGTCAACTTAGTTAAGAGTTTGTCGGCAATATCATTAAATTATTATTAATTTTATTTTATTTTTTCGTTTTAAAAAAAGTAGTAGGAGTAGTAAAAATACTACTACTCTATATATCCTAACTACCAAAAAAACGTAACCAATAAGGGTCACAAAAGGTCACACAGTAACTTGAATGTAACGTACAAGTATTTCAGTTTAATTCAAATTAATATAATCAGTTCTCTAAATTGAGAAATAGCGGTAGATACCTTTCAAAAAGCTTTATTTCTATTTCTTTAGCAGCCTATTTAGCCTAAGTTTAAAAATTGAGACACTGTCACTCACAGAGCTCGCCGTTTTTCCCTTGGCCAATTTAAAAATTCGCCAAAAACAGCTCTGGCATCTTACATATTCGAATTAGTCGCAATTTACTCACTACTTATTTTATTAAGTTGTGCTGGTATCGACGCGTGGGTGAATTTGAGCTTTAAAACTAGGTGGCTATGTTTCAAATTTATATGACGTTAGTGCGTTTCGATATTCGAAAACGACTCTACTATTGCAGGCTAACAAATCTGTGTCGATATATATATACTCTTAGATGACGTTTATGGACGCATATATATGTTTCGGTTATGGCTTAAGGTATACTGGGCGGGTCCAGTGGCGGGTGGAGTGGCTGCAGCGCTTCTGTACGTGCACGGCTTCTCTGCGCCGCCGCCTGACGCGGCGATGTCTCCCCGCTACCGGCCAGTGGCCGCGGACGAGAAAGAAGTAAGTATATATATATACTAGCTGGCGCCCGCGACTTCGTCCGCGTGGAATAAGTAAATATCGAGTGAATTCAAAGAAGTAAAACTTTATAAGATTTGCATCCAACATGAACCCCGCTATTAACCTCTTTGCGGCGGATTTTCACAAATTATTTTCTTTGCGATTTCTACGCCTAAGCAGAGCCTAACTTCCAAATTCCTTTTCATTCTTTATGTTTCCACTTTTGCAAAAGAGCTTATACCTACATGTCATTATTAGTGAAAGTAGTAATTGCCCTCACCCCTCTCACCCCTTTTGGGATGGATTTTTGTAATATTGCATATATACAGGTTTTTTTTATTAAAATCAAATAACCTAAATGCCAATTTTCATGTCGATAACCTCGAAAACTTAGAATCCTGATGATAACTTCCAACCCCCATTTTACCCCCTTTCAGGTGGATTTTCGCAACATTAATCGTACAGATCTTTATTATTTATAATTAACAACTTAGTTGCCAACTTTCATGTCATACAAACTTCCAACCCCCATTTCGACCCCCTTGGGATAGTTCTTCGTAACATTGATTATACAGATCTTTATCATTTATCATTAAAAACTTAGTTGCCAACTTTCATGTTTCTAACTTCAAAACTATAGGACTTTCATACAAACTTCCAACCCCCATTTCTACCCCTCAGTGGTGGATTTTTGTAATATTGCGTATACAGGTTTTTATTATTTAAAACAAATTACCTAAATGCCAATTTTCATGTCCCTAACTTCGAAAACTTAGAATCCTCATGAAAACTTCCTACCCCCATTTCACCCCCCTCGAAGTAGATTTTCGCGTTATTGATTATACAGATCTTTATTATTTATAATTAACAACTTAGTTGCCAACTTTCATGTCTCTAACTTCAAAAATATAGGACTTTCATACAAACTTCCAACCCCCATTTCTACCCCATAGGGGTGGATTTTTGTAATATCGCGTGTACAGGTTTTTATTATTTAAAACAAATTACCTAAATACCCATTTTCATGTCCCTAACTTCGAAAACATAGAATCCTCATGAAAACGCCCCACCCCCATTTCACCCCCCCTGAGGTAGATTTTCGTAACATTGATTATACAAATCTTTATCATTTATAATAAAAAACTTAGTTACCAATTTTCATGTCTCTAACTTCAAAAATAAAGGACTTTCATACAAACTTCCAACCCCCATTTCAACCCTTTAGGGGTGGATTTTCTCAAAACCGGTTCTTAGCTGACCTCTACTTCATAAAAGAAATCTACCTTCCAAATTTCAAGTTCGTTCGTTCTATAGTTCCTGAGATATCGTGATCATCAGTCAGTCAGTGGTATTTCGCTTTTATATATATAGATATAATATTTAGCTTTACACAGACACTTACCTCCGTTATAATGGAATCCTAACTATATGTTATCAAATCAAGTCAAAAATAGGTTTATTAATATAAACCTATTACAGGCATCTATGAATCGTTCATAATTATATAACATTTGATTATTTCCATTTCTCATTGAATTTAATTCGGTGTTAAGTCAATTTATTTTTTACAAGCGTTCTGGACGTCTAGCTCCCACGGCATGGACCGTTGAACAAAGTGTAAGCACGCTTATCTTATAGAATAGATATACTATTACAACATATCTTAATCTAATCTTACGGTGCAATGATCTTTAAACCATCATTACAGCTTTGAGGCCTTGCGTAAATTTGGTCTGTGTGACTTGCAGTTACTTAATCATCGTTAAATCTAAATAATAAAATGTATTTTATCACAAAAATCTATGAGCTAAATGGAGCTTTTGTTTTTGTTCTTATTCTTAAATCAACGTCACTTAAAACACCAGAATCATTGTAAGATTCCATTTATTTTGAGAGAGTTGAATTGAGATTTTTCATTGATTTCCATGGGATTCCCCAAATAAATCCCGACCGGATAACAATAAGACCAAGAAAAATATGCCTTTTAAACCAATAAAAAGAAAATATTCAAAGTCGTTTGAAAATTGACAGTGGGTAGTAGAATTAAAAAATATATACCGACGATAATAAAACAATTTTTTGTAGTCGAGTAAATCTAGTAATTAGTAATAACTTTGGTCACAACGCTACGCGGAGAGAAAAAATAAAGGCATACTAGTTAATTTACGAATTCGTATTACGAAACAGAAAGAGTTCTCCCTGCCCAGGATGGAACCATGAAAACCATATTTTTAATATATTTTATTTTAATATGATTTGTATGATGATTATAAAAATTGAGCGGTTTAAACGAGAAACAAATTTTACTTAAAAATTTATATATTCGTATACTAGTGCTATTTACATATTTAACAATATCTTTTTATATTCCAGCTGAAGCGATTGGACGGCAAAGGTGAAGACATGGCCTGAAGACGATTGCAGCGGGGCCTCCCGCGACCCTCCTCACCCCTCTCCGTCCCCAGCGATACCCGCCCCGCCCTCCACACCACCCGTATTAATAACTACCAACGATACCTGTGAATAACGATTGTACGTACAACAAATTTACATTTGTGTACCCATATAATTAAAATATCTTCTCCAGTGACTCAAACGACAAAACCTAAAGAAATAATAAAATTATTGATTCGGAAACTAAAATAAGCTATAGCTATACAACACAAGTACAAACGATATCATTATTAATTAATAATATAATTACTTACATATAATTGTCAAAAAATATTTATACAAAGATTGCCTTATTGGTTTAGAAGCTACCATAGACCGTATAGTAAGGTAGCTATTATTATAAAATCAAGTTTATATTTGTATATTAAGCTTCGATCACAAAATAACAAAATACCTATACTCGACTACGAGCGCCGAGACTTACCTGTGTGCGTAACTCGCTAATGTACATGATGTGTACACGCAAGCCTACGGGGTTCCTGGGTGAGGAAACGGGATAGCACGATATTGCAGCGTACCACCAGAGTTCATAACTCAAAACATAAAATCATATGGTCTGAATCAAGTATAATTTAAATCTTTGTAAATGGCTTGAACAACAATAAAAAAATAAAGGTAAATAAATTTCATATTATTCGAATAACTTTTAATTTTAATACACAAATAATCTCGTGGTTGATATACACTCCATAATAAGTAGGTACTTCTTTGGCCTTGTGGTAGATCGAAGTGTTTTTATTTTTATAAAAATTATATTTTTCTAATCCAATCGTAATGTTACTGTTGCATAGAATAAATTGGACCTCTACTGCCATTTTTATTGCTTTAGTTATCGAAAAAAAATATTATCTTAGAGGAACTGTAGTTTTCTTAATTTTTCACATTTTTGTAATCTATTTCTAATTCACCTATTTAACATCATTTTAAAATAACACATTTAAAAATATTTCCTCCTTCATTTAATTCAAAAATTATTCGTAAGATTTTTAATCTTTAATAATTAGTTACACATACAATGTAGGTAATAAAATAAGATATAAAATATTATACTATCGAAAAAAAATTATTTGTAGTTTAATTCTTTATATTTTTATTTACATTTTAAAGTAAGTATTTATTTACTGTAAGTAGTGACAACGGTATTTGAATATATTACGTATGTAAATGTTCAATAAAAAATTATGTGTTCATAAATCTGGAATGTGTAAAGACCATTTTATATTTTTATATACATACTTATTTAAAATCTGATATTTAACTTAAATAAGCGAGGACAGTGTAATGCGTTTTTGATAAATTTAGATGAATAAAGTTTATCCACATCTTAAATTATAAAGTGACATTTGTTATCAAGTTATGCAGTTTTGTTTCCTTTCCTGACATATCTTATTTTGAATCTGTGAACAAACTTTTGACTTCTATAATTAAAACGATACAATTTTAATCTGTTGAAATATCGAATACTCTATCATTTAATTTTTAATTGTAAAAAAGAAAATATATTTTATCTATTAGATAAATGAAAATTGTATGTGTCAATGATTTTGTGCTAGACTAAGTTCAATAAATATATTTTATTACTCAAAGGCCTGTTTTTTTATATACTTACGTATATCATGATACGTGGTTAATAAAATCGAAGAAACAAAATACCTCAACAGCAGAACAAATTACACCAGGGACTGAATATCGGTATATTTTTTTTAAATCACCATCATCACCATGATCAACCCATTACCACATAACATTATTATATTAATAGCAATTGGGATACTGAAATTTTACTGGTACTATTTAAAAAGAAAAAGCCTAGCCTAGTGGTT
Source organism: Lasiommata megera (assembly GCA_928268935.1). Classification (NCBI taxonomy): domain Eukaryota; kingdom Metazoa; phylum Arthropoda; class Insecta; order Lepidoptera; family Nymphalidae; genus Lasiommata; species Lasiommata megera. The sequence continues at coordinate 9,261,250 of OV743311.1, read as the reverse complement.
AGGGCGTCAGCCTCTTAATCAGAGGTTGGCGGTTCGAATCCGGGCACGCACCTCTAACTTTTAACAGTTATGTCCGTTTTATAAAATTAAAATATCACTTGCTTCAATGGTGAAGGAAAACATCGTGAGGAAACCTGTATGCCTGAGAGCTCTCCATGAAGTTCTCAAAGGCGTGTGAAGTCTGCCAATCCGCACATGGCCAGCGTGGTGGACTATGACCAAGCCCTTCTCATATTGAGAAGAGACCCGTGCTCTGTAGTGAGCCGGTAATGAGTTGATCATGATGATGATAGCATTGAATAAGTTTAAATATCGCACCTCACTACTTAATTCCTTAGTTGGTTCAGATTGTGTAAAGGTGTAAACATTAATATCGACACACCACCGTTGCGGAAGCGTTGACCTTTCCGTGAACTAGGATCTGCATGCGAACATCGCAGTCGACTAGTCGCGCGATAAATCCGACAGCGCTTTCATATTAAGCAGCGCTGATACTTTGTGTAGATTAGCCCGACAGCCCAACCCTCTAGTGGTTGAGGCGTCCAAGTACACCCCCGACCCGAACGCACCTCACATAAAGAGGAGACCGAAGAACGTCCTTGACGAACTAGACAACCAACTGACCATAGACAACGCTTCCCAGGTAGGTCATACACACATATCACACAACAGAACACAGCGTCTTTGCCCGCGAAAACGAGGTCCCCGATATCTGACGTCATTCACGGACGTGGACGCTCGGACTGATACACCAGGCCAACAAACCCATCAAGTCCCAACGTCACCCTAAGTCGAGGTCCGAGTCTCACAGGAGACGCTCTTAGTGGGACGATCCCACAGTCTGAGCTTCGTGCTCGCCAAATACCCCCGGTGACGCAGTAATAACTACTATGGTTATCTGCAACTGACAATTCGAAAAAGTAAAAAAAAAAGTTTGTGTTGATCTTCAATTCGACACCCCGACCCTCTGGTAGTTGCAGCTTCTTATTACTCCCCCGATCTAAGCGCTCCTCTCCGAAAGAGGAGGCCTAAACATTTTTTTTAACACCCTGACGATATCAGATGACTACTGACAACACATCACCTAACACACAATCAAAGTCTACTACCGAGGTCCCCGCTGTCTTACGTCATGCGGACGTGGGCTCCATCCACGGCCTCGGTGACGTACGGACCACTCACCGTCCAACGTTGCGTTAACATATCTTGAAGTTTCGTATACTCTCTGACGATCATCATCAGCATGAAGCATCATCCATACGAAGTTTGCGATAAGTGTACCAACATCGCTGTCATGTGTTTATGGAGCCGATAGGTCAGCAACTTGTACTGAGGTTAACAACGAATTTAGTAAAAAAAAGCTATTCAAATTTTAAAGCGTCAATAGCTCTAAGCCCTTTAGTTCTCCAAATAACCGTTTAAACGATAAACTTCCAAGGTACCAAGTTTACAATTTGCTATTCTATGTTGTCTATGCCAATACACAGACCAAACCACGATGGATTATTCTAAGGATGAAAGTTAACAAAAAAACATATTCTATTTCATTCTATATTTCCATAAATGAAACAAAAAATAATAATACATACAAGTTACACGAAGTCTATAGACTACAAATCTTTGGAACCTAATGGGCACTTAATATCATATTATCAGTAATGTTGACATAAATAAAAATACATAAGCTAACCATTACAAATGTAAGTCAGTCTTAAAAACCACTAGACTTATTACAGTAAAAAAAAACTTACTATGTAATTCATTTAAAAAAATATATTTCATATAAGTGGATCCAAAAACGCATGTTCAAAAAACAATATATTGCTATATTAAATAACTAGCAATCAACTTTATTTTCGTTAGAAGTTATAAAGAATCCCGTTTTCATCTACTAAAAAATAATAACCGAAAACTTCAGTTTGTTCTATTATATAGAGTCACATTCCTGATTTGACGAAAACTGGTTTAATCCGGTTTCACTCAATCCTCCTTATTAATAATCAACGTTGTGTAGCGATTATTTATTTATACAATGTTTTGTCTTCTTCTGTCAAATGTTAAGTTACCAAAGGCAGAAAGAGAGAAACCGGTGAGTACTATTCGCACTCTATTCAAAATTTATTAATAAGGCCAGGGATGCGTATCCATGATAATTATAATTATGCAGCCTAAGGTCAGGATCAACTACTTAGGCTAAGGCGGAGGGTGTTTGGTTAGAACATGCCTGTTTACTCTTTTATACCTTCAATACACATATATATAGATAGTGTGGAAGAAAGAAACTTTAAGGACGAGATCTTTAAATCGAACTTAGCCTTACCTCAGACTTTAGTTACAGTTAAAGCGAGACAGACTAATGTCGAGCACATAACGCTGTCTCGTTTTAAATATTTCCTCAGATGTATGGCTAAGCTACCGTTACAGAAATCAATCTAAGCCTGAGATGTTCTTGTTAAAAAAAAAAGACAGATTTATGCCGATCATATAACTTTGTCTCGTTTCAACTGTATATTAAGTCAAAGGTGCGCTTTATAGATTTCACATTTAGTGTTTTAAAAATAACAATAATTAGCAAATGTAAATACAATAACTAGTCAATAAAATGAGACAATACTGAGATTGCGTAATCCTAAGCATTTTTAAATATACAAGGATATTGGAAAAGGGGGTACACGTATATATGTCATCATCATCATCATCATGATCAACCCATTGCCAGCTCACTATAGAGCACGGGTCTCCTCTCAATATGAGAAGGGTTTGGTCATAGTCCACTACGCTGGCCATATGCGGATTGGCAGACTTCACACGCCTTTGAGAACATTATGGAGAACTCTCAGGCGTGCAGGTTTCCTCACTATGTTTTCCTTCACCGTTGAAGCAAGTGATATTTTAATTGTTTAAAAACGCACATAAGTCCGAAAAGTTAGAAGTGCGTGCCCGGATACCTGTGATTAGGAGGCGGACGCCCTAACCACTAGGCTATCACATATATGTATTTGTATGTATTTATAATATCGTTAAAAAAAATGTGTGTGTAAGTGAACCTGTGTGTGAATTTTAATATTATCAGAGACCTTATACTTTCACTGTTGTATGTCATAGTAATACGTGACCCCATATGATCTTTAACATAAACAAGACTTTGATGTTATGGTTGTCATCTCGTATGTTTCTATGAAATCCTTGTATCGGCATTTACTACTTACATAAGTAAATAAACCTGTGTAGTATTCTATTAAGTATTTACAAACGTACATCTAGTCCGATACAACTTAATATATTCAAAAAATTCATAAAAAAAATAGCACAAACAAATAGTTAATATATATATCATATTTTTTTAGTAAATAACAATTCAAATAAGTATAACTTAGCATAATTAATTCATATTAGTATTTGAGCATTTACAACATAGAGGTTTTGTAAATGAGGGTAGTTTCGACAGTGTTGATCAATTGATTACGTCATAAAGTCCAAATGACACCAGTCCGCAACTAAATGGACATAGGACTTTGGAATTTATTGGAAACCATATTATTAGTCACAATTATGTGGGACAAAGTATAATACCTTTATCCATACCGTTGTATATATACGTAAGGCCTTGTTTAAATAATCCCCCTCCCGGCCTTCTAACGCACCGTAAAGTTTTTCTTGAATGATCCCTTAGTAGTTAGGCTCTGTTCAAGGCATCACAATTTCAATTAAAGGACGTCTTTATATGTTTATGGAAAGTCCTTTGTAGGGAATTTCCCAAAGGATCTTTTGTCCCATTTTTCTAAAACACTTTTAATGTCGTCTGTCCGTCTGGAGGATGGTGTTCCCTCGCTGCGCTTTCGGGTTCGGGGTCGCCGCTTAAACACTTTGAGACAGGGATATCCATCGGTCCTACGACTGTTAGCCCTGCATATTGCCAATTCGGCTTTGAGACGCTTCTTATTTCCGAAATCCATATCAGCATCCTAACATAAACTGCTTCGTTTCTAAGAATGGTGCTTATATTATAAACTAAACTTTTTATTCAATTATAATAAAATAATTCGAACTAACAAGAAGAAACAGAGTCTATCCTGAAGATTCTGATTTGAATATTGGGACAAACTTTTTGAAATATTATATTGTTATGTCTTTGATAGGTGTGCAAAATTTCAAATGAAATCCAAGTTTATCACGTTAAGTTTTATACATACACGCATAATTACTAAGCTAAGTAGTTTAAAAAAAGAGCACGTACGGTATCTCCGGGCAAAGCAAATGGATGGAGAGCCATCAACATATAAGGCATGAATTCACCACACTACTTTTCATGAGACAGAGCAATCTCTGTGGGCTTTGACGATTATTAGAATACTTTTAATAGCTGGGACCGATGGCTTACCATGCTCTCGGAGGCAAGAGGTCTCCAATACCCAGAATGTATTCGCAGAAAAACCCAATGGTTCCAACCCAGTGGTCTTACAATTTTGGCCCAATCTGAGAAACAAGCCCAGGACCTCGTGGTCCATGTCAATGCCAACCACTTATAGACCAACGCGGCAGGTATATAGCAATTATGATTTTAACTATTTTATATAATATCTAATGTCTTCAAGCAATTTGATATTGCCTGTACTATAATTTCTTACTTTCTAGCTTATATAAACTTAAAACACTTTTGTTTGTCGTGAGGTATTCTCGTTTTGAATAGTACCGAATCGGCGCGGTACTGCGTTGACAGCAACGGCGTGTAACCCATTACCTGTTTACAAAAAAAAACATTAACTAAATGTGGTTTTATAAACAATATGATATTGTAAAACGCATTTTCGTCTCTACTCCAGACTAATCTTAGACATTCTTAACAATCTATGCCATTACTATAAAGGAACAGTTTTTAGTCCTATAAATTATAACAACTGAAATGCTCTTAACAGATTTCAATAGAATTAAGGAAGGATATAGTATATTGCATAGTGAGTAAACAATGTTTATAAAGTGATCAGACCTTTTGTATTTTCAGAGCTAAAAGGTAGCTTTCAGTCTGTCTTGAGGATGCTAACTATGAAAAAAATTCATATAACAATATCGGTTTCAGTTCGTTTGGGGTGCTGAAAACACATTAGTATGGATGAAAGCATGTTCTAACAAAGTAAGTCTGACCTGAGAGAAAAACTGTATGCATTTGTGCCTTTCGTGAAAATGTGTTTCGTCGGCCGACAGCGTCACCGGACAACCGGGGCAGCGGAAAGTCCAACGCGACGTTACCTGAAACCAAGGTCATATGAATCTTATAATTTGATAATCTCCGTGGGCAAGGTCTTATTAGTTCTGCCTTCTGGGTTCGCTGGCTGCAAGAATTTCCTTCCGAAATTTCGACGTGTGTACGATAAACTTTACGCCTTGAATTTTTTTATTTAATAACATTACAAGTTAGACCTTGACTGCAACCTAAAACCAAGGTCATATGAATCTTATTATTTGACAATCTCTCTGGGCAACGTGGTCTTATAAGATCTGCCTTCAAGGCTCGCTCGCCGGCAAGAATTTCCTTCCGAAATTTCGACATGTGTGCTCGGAACGTTAAAATTGACGGCTTGTATGTTTGTATTTAATAACATTACAAGTTAGACCTTGACGGCATTCTACCTGGTGGGAAATGATGCAATCTAAGATTGTAGCGGGCTAACCTGTTGGAGGTATGGTAAACTCCTAATTGGCCGAAACGCTTAAGGTAACTAGCTGTGGAAATTTCCCACCAGACGAAGCAAGACCAGGGAAAATACAGAAAATATAAATTGTCTCTGCCGGGGATTGAACCCCCAATCTTCCGCCTACGAGACCGCAGCGCCTATCACAGCGGCAGGGTGGTCGGCAAATATTAGATCATGCCTGTTTATCGAGCGTATCGACTTGCCCGAATTTCAGGTTGAACTACTTTGGAAGGACTAATTAACACGATTGCTAGGTTTACATGCGACCAATCACAAGACTTACTCAAACAATCGTGTCTTGTGATTGGTCCGTGTGGACGCAGAGTTGACCGGTCAGATACACAATGTCATAATTAACATGCGTATAAACAGGATCGACTATCAGGGTAGCATAGACACAAGTTTACCTTGACCGGCGGTTTCCGCGTGATGTGCGCTACGAGGAAGTTCATGGCGATGTCCTCACAGTTCATGTACTCGTCCACGTAGTCGCGTATGGCGGCCGGTAGCGCCCGCCAATACGCCCACATGTAGTAACGGTGGACGAACGCCGCTCCCGTCAACACCATGCTGAGCTCGCAACTAAACATTCCAGTCTCATGAGAGATGTGTCATAGAAGGGAACAGAACCCTGTTCTCTCAAGATTCACCTTTAAGTCCAGTTTTCATAAACTTCAAAACTGTAAAACACCCTATCTGCTCAACAATGTAGAAAGATTATTTAAAATTTTTGAATTTTATTTAAATATAATTTATATTGTTTTTGGAATACCACAGGGGTCAACCTTAGGACCTCTATTATTTTTAATCTGCATAAATGATATTAGCCATATGGGATTTGCTATTTTAATGCAGAAATATCTTCAGAAGTTTGTTTATTTAATCATATAAACCAGTACCGTATATAAAGGAGTTTGATATGATGTTTAGTATTCGATATGTATTGTATAAGTCAATATATTTAAATTATGAATAATGAAATTTTATCAGGATAAAAGTAGTCTAATATAATGTGGCAGAGACTTGTTGTGTAAAAAATTTTTCGGCTGTGGGTATAAGCAATGTTTAAAATTTTGAATACCTGTAATTTGAATTGTAGAGGAATCCATTGTTAAAATTGAGGTCCCAGGCGTGGTACCTGCCGGGAAATCCGACGATCCTATCGCGATGTTCGCGCCACACTCTGTAAATATGTGTTATTTATATAGTACTACAGACAAGATTTATTTATTAATTTCGCCATGATCGGTCTAATAAACAATCTACTGCTGGATGTTTAATGATCATAATGATGATGATGAAAAGACCAAATTTGAACCTATTTAGTGGAAAATATAATGATGACCAAAAAGTGAGTTTATGTTGCAATCGCTAAGTATTGCCATAGGCTTATTCCGTCTCATAATCCACGTCATATGTCGGTACTAAGTTAAATCGTTAAGAGAAGCGAAAGAAAGCGTTAAGGGCACCAGGCAGACGCACGAGGTAAACTTGGATTGCTGATTACAATTTAACTGAATGAACCACAAAGTTGCCAATGTGCTATTATTTATTAAACAGTATAATTAATCTCATGAACATATTGCTGACCATCGAGATCACTCCAGTCGTTTTGGAATAACTATATAAAAAATATTCAAACAAGCCTTTATTATTATATTTTATACGTATTTTTTGGCAATGGGCGGTGCACATAGCTCGGAGAACCGATGGACGTTGGGGTCCCAAGGTGCTGGAATGGCGACCCCGCACCGGTAAACGTAGCGTTGGTCGACCCCCAACTAGGTGGACAGACGACATCAGACGAGACGCAGGGAGCCGCTGGAAGCAAGCGGCCCAAGACCGTGAGCATTGGAACTCCCTACAAAAGACCTATGTCCAGCAGTGGACGTCAATCGGTTGTTAATGATGATGATGACGTATTATTGGCGCCATCCACCATGCCTTACCTGAAAGCAAAAACGATCTCGTCGTGTCTCAAGTGCGCGTCGTCATCCACGCACAGCACAGCTTCGGTCTCGATTACATTGTAGGGCAAGAAGCGGTTGTTCAGGGAGTTCCGCGAGGCCCGCACTACTGCAACAGGCGCCCCGGACTCCGGCCACGCTTGCGTCGCCGTGGGCGCCGTCACACCGTTCCAGACCACCACCACCTTCGAAAAAAAAGATTTTATGTACACTTTTTATAATACCCTTTTTACCCACCATTCAGACTATCCCGTTTTATGACACCGATCTTTATTTTCCGTTTTTACCTGCGTTGATTACAAGTAGTACGAGAAGCTGAGTACCGTGGCAAGACAGTAAAACGTGAATAGGCTGCATGAGTGATTTGAACGAGAAAGTGCCTAGATTCCCTACCAGTAATAAAGTGTAATATTTAAAAAAAAATCGTGATTCTTTACCTTATTAAGATACGGTAACCCTCTTAGTCGCGCTAAAGCAGCTGCCAACACTGCTTCTCTCTCGTAAGTCAGTATCACGATGGTGAACTGTTCTCGTGGCCGGTCACCGCCAAGTGCTTCGCTGAACTCCTTTCCGGAGCCGCCTGCGCCCGCGCCGATGAGTCGAAAACCAGCCGCGGAACCCATAAATCGCGCTTCAGAAGTTACCGGTGGATCCCAAGGCAACTGCGGGTACAGAGCAAACGGCTCGCCCCACTCATTCCACAATTCGTATCCATGCAGCAACGCCAATGAGTAATTTCTTCGGTAAGCTGGACTGGGGTACGGAGCTTCAGACGGTCCGAGAGTCTCCTCAGGTTCCGTGTCGACGGCGGGTGGCTCCAGTTTTGGCGGATAAAAGGAGTCATTAAAAGCAGGCACCCCGGGAGTCGCGATAGCCGGCTGAGCTGGTATGTTCAACCGTGTTCGTATAGTCGCCAGCAATGAATCCATGCTAGCCTGCACCGAACTCAAGTAGCGCTCCCACAGAACTCGACCTTGCCTCCGAAAGGCAAGAAGGTCAGCATCTGACAAAGCTCGAAGTAGAAAATGCAACTCTGTCACCCGAGCTTTGGGAAGTGACAAAGACGCCCGTCGCCAATCTAGCACTTCATCATAGGGCAAGCGGATTCGATCACCACCCAAAATTAAGGGGATAGCACCGGAGCGCAGCGCTTCGTATAATCGAGCTTGTAGAAGAGCCGTCGTTGCATAATTATTAGCCGCCGGAGCTAATATTAAAACAAAAGTGGAATCTCGCAGAATAGACCGTCGCGATCGATCGGTTCCGCACAGCGCCCAGTCACCAATCGGTATAACAGCTCGCCTCTCTATCGGCGGATCGCACTCAAATTGTAAGAAAAACACATCGGACGACGGAGCTTGCTTCGCAGTTTTCTGAAGCGTATCAATGATGAAGTTATCATTATCCACACTTGATCCTACAGGAAGTGGTGTTTGCGAGCCCTGAAAACTAAATTTTGCTTTTGAATGCATACTAAAATTAGATTCGAAGGTCTGTTTTGGAGCAGCCTACCTACCTTAGAATGTATTTGCGTCGCGCGGGTGCTATAGGGGCACAATCTGCCCATACATCTCCACCAGGAGGCCCGAGGGCAGGCGGCGTTACAAGATCAAAACTGGGCCGATACTGTTGCATAGTAAATGTAGATTGGGCGATCATAGCTCTTCCTGTAGAAGCAGTATGGAATGCATCTCCAGATCCGACAGATAGCTCGCGACGGGCTAAGTTCAATAGCACATGGTTGCGACCATCACCACCCCAATATGGTAAGCTCTTAATAGCACTCTCGTTCAACGACAACTTGTACGTATCTGTTGTTGAACTAAAAACAAAAGATTTTTGTTTTAATTTTTATCAATATAAAACAAGGTTAAATTAAAAAAAGGCTTAAAGTTAATCTCAAACTGCCGCAAGAAAAGTCAACGTTTCCAAATCAAACCCGCAAAGGAATAGCGGTACATTTTAGGGTGCAGGATGCTATCAACTCCTCCTTACATATTTTTCAGTACTGAAAGCAAGTTTAAGCGCTTTTTGCGACTCTTGCGGAAGTCAGTGGACCCATTTTAACAGAATGTAAATCTGTAAAACTTTTAACTTTAAAATTAAAAAGATTATTAAATCATGGAAAAAAAGTTAAAGGTATTATTATTATAATCATAACTAATGTAATAAATAACAAAACCTTACGAAGGGCTTTTATCCAGCGGAAATCCTTCGCCGACCAGCACCAGATAAACGCACGCTTCGTTAGGATTGTGCGTTAAATGTGAATTGTAACTTAGCGTTTGTCGCAAAGTTGTTTTGAGGAAGCCATCTACTTCGGCACCAATTAGCGGCGAGAATTTCTCAGGATCGTAAAAGTAGATTGGGAAACCAGAGGTGAGGGAACAACGGGAATGATCAAAGCACGAATGCATACGGCAATGGACTTCTGAGCCGGAACTGATAGGCGGGAGAATGGATGGTGGTTGTGACGGAAGGATTTGTGTAGGCGGAGCCAGTTCCGGGGAATCACGCCGGATAGCCTCCAGTTGCGCCAGACGTGCCTGGTCTGCGGACACGCGTAACCTTTGCAGTTCAGCTGTTGCTCGAGCATACTCTGCTTTGACACTATCTGATTTTGCACTTGCGGCTGCCGCTTCTCTTTGTAATTTTCCCCGCCTTTCTTCTAATTCACGCAGTTCCGTTGACACTGAAGCCTTGAAAAAACAAACAAAAACTAAAATTTAATACTTATTTTAAAAATATGTATTTATATTTTTCAAACAATGCTAGGAAAACTAAAAAACACACACTGTACACTGTGTTTAATTAATTACGATAATTTTAAAGATACCTACCTTAATCCTAAGCATCTCCTCAATTCTAATTTTTAGATCCACAACATTCATTGTCGACAAATCACCCAAAGCTTCCAGTGTGTGCCGCATATTATTAGCACCCAAAGACATTGATGTAGTAGTTTCATACTGGGAAAACAAAGTAATGTGTACCTTTTGTAACTTAATTAAAAATTTAAATAACCCTCAAAACCAGAATCTGTCTATATTTGATTGGGCAACTCTAAAATTAAACTCTTCATCTATCAGATTTCGAGGAAATCTTGTCTCCAGCCAAATATAGCTATAGCATACTTTACCAATGATTTTGTCCTCTAATAATAGTGTTACACTAGACTTTTATTTGGCAATTTTATCGCATATTGATAGTTGGATGGTCCTTTAAATATATAATATGAATAACTTATATCACCACTTTATTATTTCATGACATCATCGTTATTATTAAAAGGCATAAAGTCCAACAAGGTAGGAATTTGAACATTTGAAACTTTAATTAATTAAATGTTGTGGGAATAGATGCAGAAAAACATGCATACTTGAACTTATGAGCCTACATTATATTTATTTATATACCTACATTAAAACCATTATATTGTAGCTGTGAGCTAAACTTGAAACTTTCTCTGCGAGCTTTATAGAATAAATGTAAACATCACTATCTAAAGGTTCTTCTAACTACAATTGAAAATGCTTTCCAGAATTAAAACAAAAATTAAAAATATTTCTAATGAAATTGCAAATGTAAACAGATTTCAACTGAATTAATTAATTCATAATGAAATGAACAGCATTCCAAACATGGCAATGAATGAATAATGGTATCAGTTGTTACTAGCAAATTTTCTCTTTTATTAAATTACTGATTCGTGTTTAAAACATTTCTTCCACAGAAAAGTAAGTGGGTATTTGTGTATAAATGGCTACATAATTCACATCACAGTAAGTGATGAATAATACAAAGGATGAGGCTGAAGAGATCAAAAGACTACAGTGACCTATTAGTCAACTCTGGTACCTGCCAATAGTCACCGATAGTAATGCTAATTTCTTACTAGATATTTGGAAACTACTACTTAGTAGTTTCATACATAATGTATACCGCTTAACCTCTGGTATGCCCTGAACGTGGATCAGCGCAAAGCAGTTATCTGCCGGAACGTGGATCCACGCTCTCCGACCAGCAGACAATTTTTTATAATTTTCTCTCATAAAAACGATGCAGAAGTGTCAAAATCGCTTGCGTCCTTGAATGAATGAATGTACCAAATTCTCTTATACCTGTCTTTAGTTCAGAAACTTGTTCATTCGTGTCACTGAATACTCGACTTCGTTGAGAACTAAGTGTTTGATTTTTTGTAATTACTGGACACAGTGAGTATATTTTTGTGTTATTTCAATAATTTCTTTCATTTAGAATAGTTTTCAATAAAATCTTATGAGAAATTTATGCAATTACTAAAATAATTAGAAGTAAACGATTTGTCGGTTAGTTTTTTTTTTCAAATTTATTCATAACTATTGTATTTCTTTCATTCTGAGTGCGTGTTATATATAGTTTTGAAGACTTTTTTGTCAAGATCTTCAATTTGCAAAGTGTTTTCGTCCATAATTCATAGTTTATTCAGAATCTTTGTTTTTCGATAGTCTTACCGCATATTGAGCGCGGATCCGCGTTCCGGCTAAGACGTACAGGGTGTTCAAATTTATACCACGCACTTTACTTGTTTATTTACTTTATTGAGTTGTCCAGAAAATATTTTGAGATATCTTGCATTGAACCTAACAATATTTTATTAATTTAATTTCAAGGTTATAAAATAATGGTGGTGTACCTAGATGTTGATAAGTATCTCAACAAAGGAGATTATTGCCTATGTCTTCGTGAAGCTATATGGCCTTGGAAAGAGACTCATTTTATAAAATTAAGTGCTTGTTTCATATGTAAAAAACGCACGAATTCTAAAATGCCTCGACATTTATGTCTTCGGACTGACAAAAAAAGTACTTTTAAAATGATATTACACGCTAAACATTTTTGGTGTCGAAACTGTATGTTTGCCATATATGAACATTACACAAATGACGAATGTAACATTTGTGCTGATTTCTAAATAACAAAAATTTAATTAAGTATTACAATGAGAAGGTTACTGTTATTTGTTTAAAACTAATAAAAAAATTCACATATAATTAGTTTTATTCTTTGACAAAGCAAGACTATACAAAATGTTGTAGAGGTAATTTATTTACATTTCGACTTCATGTCTTACATTATAATTTTACCTCCCAATTTGCTGTTATTTTATTTATTTCTAGATGGAATCAAATGTGAGGAATACTACACCACCTGAGTGGGAAGCAACTCAACCCATTGTGGGTATGGAAATACAGATTTCGCCCAACGGTTCTTTGTATGCACGACCTGATAAAACCGTATATATGGAAAAATCCCTATCCGGATCATTACATGTATGTATTGCACATATGTATGCCATTACTTTTTAAATAGAGGGGATGCTGTTTCATACATTTTGTGTCTATTGAGATGAAACAGCTGATAATTATTTTTTAAGCGGAGACTTCAATGAAGTCGGTTCTTGGTTTTTTATTTAAACCATTTTATTTCGAATCCAGGTGTAAATTTCTACATTACATTAATATTCGTTCGTTGTAGGTACTGAGAACGACAGCCAATGTCGAAGAATCCTCTGAACGACCTCGAATCCGGAGGAGGTTAGATTTAAATTCTTCACCTGATCTTGACGCTCCTGGGCCCTCAAATGAGGTTGGCAGCCAATTACTGAGAACAAAAGCCAATGTCGAAGAATCCTCTGAAGCACCTCGAATTTGGAGGAGGGTAGATTTAAATTTTTCACCTGATCCTGACGTTCCTGGGCCCTCAAATGAGGTTGGTATTGATTTGTACAATTACATTTTATATCCGTTTTTGCACATTTTGTAACATTGTAATTAATCAAACTTTTTTTGCAGCCAGTGCGGAATGTGGCAAGAGAGTCTTACGAGATGCAGCAACTCAGAATGTTAAATTTTGAAGATGAAAGCGATTCTGTTTCACCTATACCCTCTCATGAGGTTAGTCAGTACAAGCCATGGATACCATTGTAATACCAAGTCAAATCTATAGTAGAGAATATTTGTCTATGTCAATAATTCCTATCTATCTAAATTGGAATTGTCCTAAACTTAATTCAATAAGAATAACTTAATTTCTACCGACATGTTTTTCAGGTCGTAAATACATATCTGACGTCTGAACTAGCTGAGGCTTTGGCAGTCGATTCAGGAAGTGAAGATGACGAAGAAGACGATCTTGATGAAAATGATTTACGCAGGATTTTGGAAATAGAAGAAGAAGGGGAAGAAATAGAAGAAAGAGGGGAAGAGGAAGTTATGTTAAATTATGATTTCACGTGGTCTCAAAATTTCGAAGAATTTACTGGTACAGAAGAGAGATTTGAAGTACAGCCAGGACCCACAGTGCAGGAAGATACTCCAATTAAAATATTTAAATCCATCTGGGATAGGTCTGTAATGGAAAAAATTGTCAAAGAAACTAACTACTACGCATGGCAAAAAATTGCTGCTGCCGCCGAAGTCGAGGATGGTATTAAACCTAAATCCCGTCTCTATCAGTGGGAAGACACAACAGTAGAGGAGTTATACAAATTTTTCGGAATTATGATTTATATGGGAATATGCTACAGAAGCAGAATTGACGAGTACTGGACTACAGGCATACTAGGCATGCCAGAATTTAGAAAGCTAATGAGCAAAAACAGGTTCCTCTTACTGTTACGGTTTTTACATTTTGTTGACAACGATGAACTCGGTCCTAATATTCGCGGGTATGAGCGAAAGGTATCTAAAGTTGTTAATATTGTGGAACACTGCAACAAAAAATTTGGAGAAATATATATCCCACACAGAGCCATAAGTATTGACGAGTCGCTGCTGCTGTGGAAGGGACGCCTGAGTTGGATTCAGTGCATTCGTTCTAAGGCAGCACGATTCGGTATTAAAACTTATGAGCTCTGTGAGGCGGAAACCGGATATCTGGTAAAATTATACATATATGCAGGTAAAGGTGAAAATTCTGAACCTATACATGGCTTTACTGGCGCAACTTCAAAAGTCGTCCTCAAATTGATAGAAGATTATCTAGGAAAAGGCTATTGTCTATACATGGACAATTTTTTTAATTCCGTTAGTCTTACACGGTTCCTGAAGCATAACCACACCGACGTTGTCGGAGTGTTAAATCGACGAAGAGTCGACACTCCGTCAGATATCAAAAACTTAAGCGAAGGACAATTGCAGCGGGGGCAGATTGTCTCTCGCCACTGTGGTGACGTAGCAGTAACGGTTTGGAGAGATGTCAAGCTTGTGACCACAATATCTACGTTTCATAAGCCCGAAACTGCTCCAGGCCGCCGAGCAGGAGTCACTTACGAAAAACCCATTGCAGTCCACAGTTATAATAAATACATGGGGGGCGTGGACTTAAAAGACCAGAAGCTCTCCATGTATTTATTAGAACGAAAACGAGGGCTAAAATGGTATTTGAAAGTTTTTCGGCGCCTGCTGAACTGCAGTATTCTAAACAGTTATATCATACATAAATGTCGCAGCGCAGCAAATTACAGTCACAGGAAATTTCGTTTAATTCTAGCAGATGCACTCTGTAAGGAACATAATAAAATACAGCGCATAAGGCCTAATACCAGTGTGTCGTCCGGAGATAACAGTCGAAGCTGTAATGGACATGTCCCAGACTACATACCAGTTGACACAACAAACCGGACTAATAAACGTCAAAATCGCCAGAAACGAGGACGTTGTGTGCAATGCCTAGCTAACAAACAACGAAAGGAAACAAACATAATTTGCTCGCAGTGTAAAGTGTTCCTGTGTGTAGGCCAATGTTGGCGTACCTATCACGAATTATGAATAGACATAGACATGCAGAAGTCGTGGTGGCCTAGCGGTAGAGCGCTCGCCTCTCATACGGGAGGTCGTGGTTCAAATCCCGGCGCGGACCAATGATATTTTTCAAGTCCGTATTTTTCTAAGAAAAATTACCACTGACTTTAAACGGTGAAGGAAAACATCGTGAGGAAACCAGCAAGTCGAAGAACCTAGCAAGTTTGAGGACTTGTGATATCCACCAACACGCACTGGGTCAGCGCGGTGGATTATGATCCTGATTGGGTAGGCCATGCTCCTGCAGTGGAGTCGTTTAGAACGAAGGCTGATGATGATAGACATGCATTCATGAATATGAAAATAACTTTATCGATTCGAGTCGATTTGAATTTATGTAGCATTTTTTGTTTTTGTAATAAAACCATTCCACTATACCTACTTAGTTCACATTGTTTTATTTCTAAACTAAAATAGTTACAGTAGGTGATACAATAATAAAGTACAAAATAAAATTTAAAAATTAAAAAAAATGGAACATCCTTTGTACAAATATACATGGCTTTGCCGGAACGCGGATCCGCGCGTTCGTATCACTCTGTTTTTCGCGGCAGATAGCGTAATTGTCAAATGGCTGCGTCCGGCATACCAAAGGTTAAACAACAAGAGCAGATTGACACATACCAACTCTGTCTTACTTCCTGCCTTCTTACCTTTGATAGATAATAGTGAGTTACAAGCGGCACTATGAATAACATCACGGAAACCATCAGGATAACACGAGACAGTTTCAAATGCCCTAGCCACTGGCAAATACGTTCGTGTAACATTTTTAATTCGATGCAACGTTGATTTCGTTACCAAAAAACTGTCGGCATGTTTTACCAAATATTTTTAACAACACGTCATTCACTCTTCATTCTCTGTTAACAGGGTTGTATTCAAATAGCTGAATTACAAAGATTTATAGGTATCAGAGACCACCACATTCCGTTATTTCAGTAATACGCTGCTTCGGATCACATCACAATCCAATCTTAGGACAACCTGCTACCTAGTACCTACTAACAAGTGTCACTGTCAAATGTCAACACCAGTAGCAAACCATTTTCACAGATTCAGAACTTTTTAAATCTTTTTATATTCAAATGGTAGCTCTGAATTCTTGTCTTTTTGGGGATGAATAATCTTAGCGATCATGGACATCGATCTTGAATTTACCTCTTTATGTATATTTCAAACAAGCCATTTATATGTAGTCATTATGTACTTTTTGAACAATGACACTATCAAAGATTAAATATATACTAGTTTAATGTATGTTCTTTATAAGTTTTCCATGGAAAATCTCCTATAGAGTAGATTCCACACAAAAATCGCTAAAATACATATTCAATCGGTTTACGTAATTATGTTCCCGATGCTAAGGTAAACCGATAAATACGTGGGCAGACCACGATATCAAACGAGTGAACTTAGTCTTTGAGAGCCTCCTACAATTGTCCAGCCCTGGACAACTAACGATTGATGTGATGATGATTAATACAAAGATTATGTCTAATTAGACGATGTGCAGTATCAAATTTCCACTTTATTGTTGTATGCAATATTAGTACTGCCTTCTGTTTAAAGGTGTGAGTTTGTACCTATAATCATTTGGTAATTTAATAATTGAATTTGTTTCAATCAATAATAAAACTCAGTTTATTTTTCATAATATCTATTTTTTCACATCTACAGTTGAAATTCCATATAATTATATAACTAAATTACATCCCTATTTCATAAAGTAATATATCTAAGTACAAAGGTACGCATCAACCGGCTCGCAACAGAATGTTGGCTGCTTCATGAGTACAAAGCAAACCAAAATCAGCTGTGTCTTGCGACCAGTGCTTTTACGGTCGATTCATATATTCGTATGATTCAGTGCATGGCTCAAATAAACATTCAAAAAATCTCTCTAAAATCCAAGAGTAAATTACATTATATATATTATTGATACAAAAATATAAACATTTTCGAGCAAAATGCCTAACAATGTTCCGCGGCACAAGCTTCCTCTCTTGTATGGCGGGTTGCCACCCCCACGCTGCTAAGAGTTGGCGGACTTTAACAATTATTATCACATGTTAGTGTAAATAACCTGGACCAACCAGATTTTACGTACGCAATGAGGCAGAGAAGTGGCTAGCGACAATTTTTTTTTTCATGTGCGACTCTTGAATTTAACCCCAGTTTAAATTCTTTACCTTCGTTGTGCGAAATGGAACATGCTAACCACTACACCAACAAGGTCAACGTGTAGGGCAAGGTACGAGTACAATTCCCACTAATTATATTGTAGAATCAATCTTAATTGCTAACAAAAAAAATTGCTAACAATTGCTAATAAAATAAGGCACAACTTAGATCAAATGAAGAATATCACGCCATAGTGATAAACGTAATTATACTACTTATATACTATTACAAAATCATCTACACATTAAATATAATCTAATAATAATCTATTTATTAATAACTATCTAGTCACTAAATATAATATATTTGATAGATATATGTTAATTTATACTTTTATTAGGTGAGTAAACTAGATTTAACGGTTATCTAGTAGGTACTACTACTAATTATTTTAAGTAAGTCTCTTTAATTACGTGTATTTAAATGGACTTACATCTATATATATAAAATCAATTGCTGTTCGTTAGTCACGCTAAAACTCGAGAACGGCTGAACGAATTAATCTTATCTTGATCTTAAAATGTTCGTGGAGGTCTAGGGAAGGTTTAAAAAGTGAGAAAAATTCGAACATTCGAAAAACAGGCCTTTTCTTATTCCCATATAAACGTTTTAAAAATAAAATGTAGAGTCAATTTGATCTTTATTGTTATTCAATAAAGTTCATATTAAATTTTAATCACTCACTGTTGTCTAAGAAATGTAGGTGTGTTCCTAACTTCAAACAGTCAATTTGCAATTTATTACCGCTACACAAATTTCAAATTCAATAATGTCTAAATCAGTTAATTTCAATAGTTTTATTTAACACGGTAATCTCGGGAAATACGGGCCCGATGTGAAAAACTCTTTCAACTCAAAGAAACTCGATGTTCGATAGTCCGTCCATTTATTGATTACGGCTATTAGATATTTAGGCAATAATTTATCCCGGTACCACGGAAACGGGAACTACGCGGGTGAAACCGCAGGTCACAACTAGTAAAAAATAAATACATACAAGTATAAGAAGAATTTGTTGATTGTTAATTTAGACTAGTGTTCTTAGATTTTTAAGACAGTTATTTTTTTTAACTTATGACGTAGTATGAAACTCTGGGATATATTATAATTTTATTTGCTGTGATGTTTGTGTTAGTTAAATAAGTTGATGAATTGGCAGAGAATTTGGGAGGTAACATCGAGAGACTTAAATTAAAATAAAGAAAGATTCCACTGAAAAACAGTAGGTAGTTATATAATTTAATTGACAAATTTTTGTTTTGATATAGCTTCAAGCGTTACGGATTTTTTTAGATTAAGAATTTTTGATAAAGACGCACTTTATTTATAAGTTATTGCACCTTTCTTTTCTGTGTGTGTGTGTGTTTCTTTGTTGTCTTCTTATTTCTTCTGTTGTATGGTATGCAACAAAGTGCAACAAACTATAGCCCGTGCGTAGCTATAATAATTAAAATACCGCAGGATAAAACGCATCCGTCGCGCGAACTAAGAGTTTAGTGTCTACTACATCATATATTTATTTGCAATACAATTAATAAAACCAACAGCTTTTCTAGTGAGTTCTTACTCATGAACTTGTTGTTTAATTGCTGAATTATTTATTGCACCTTCACGAGATATAATAGAATATACATCTAGTACAATATGAGACAGAACTATAAAGTCCGACGTGCAACCTGTGCACATTAAGATATATATGAGAGTATTAAAGATATATTTTATTTATAAAAGACACCTATGCAAAAATTTACTTAGTTTCCTTAAAAATTATTATTTTTGAAGAACTCTTTAGACGTAAAAGTAACTTTAGGACACCCAGTCGAGCAACCTGGTCTAATTTCGGATAAAAAATCATTGAATATGAAGATGATTCATATTCAATGCTTTTGTAATATTATATTATCCGCGAAACTCGCGCACTTTTGTCTTAATGACTTACATATACATATGTTGATACATAAAACACAGTTTTGTTCGGGGCATCTTAACGTGTAAAAAGCAGCACTGCACTTTGTTGTTAAGTATTCGTATTTATGAAAAAAATCTATATCAAGATTTACTGAAATCTATTTATTTTTTTATACACTACAATTGAGACCTTGACGACAATCTCGATAGTAAGTGAGGATGCAGTCTAATATGGTAGCGGGCTAACCTGCGCCACGGAAGTCGTCATTTAGATTATTTAAAACGGTTTAACTAGAACGTCCGATAAAATTTCAATGCTCACCTATTTTTTTACTATTTTATATTTAAATACAACATTTTTATCTCCATGATGCTCCAGCAAATGTTTAAATAAAACTTCTGGCGTAAAGCTTAGACAACATTTGGAACAATTCTGAACGCTTTTATTCTTACCAGTACACTTTTTCGCATGTTCTTCTAGTGATGATTGTTGCATAAAATGTAAACCACACTTGCATTTATATAATTTGGCTGTTCTAGAATTCGATTGTAACTGGACACTTGTTTTTTTAATACCATGTCCTGTATTTTCATTGTTGAACTTGCCATTATTCTCAAATCCAACGACGAATAGCTTCTTGGGTTCAACATAATTTTTACTTTGTTTTCGATTTGTAAATGGTTTCACCAATATTGTTTCTCTCGTGAAATCGGGGTCTGTGTCATGTAATTTAAGATGACCTTTTAGTTTCCCTTCATCAAAAATTAGATCACATTTAATGCATTGAGACTTAGCAGCGTCAATAAGACATGAATGTTGAACCGTGTTCCGCACGTCCCTTACACATACCTCGCAATCAATACATTTATAAAATGTATAATCGCATACGATTCCATTAAAGGTAGGTACCAAACCAGTATTATTTTTATGTAAAATAGGGTTCTCTTCGGTTTTGCTACCGAGCAAAACTACCTTAATTTTATTTTCATTAAAACTCGGAACTAGTTTATGTTTCAAAATATGATCGTTTAAGTTTTCCGCGTTGATTAATAAACCACAAATACCACATTTTTTTGAATGAATCCGGAAACATATATGACACATGTAATTGTAATTTTCTACAAGTACATGACAGTATCTACATTCATAAAGGACGTAGCATTTTTTAAATCTCGATATGTTATAGTTAACATTACGATCCTGTTCCCGGTTGAACATAACTATTTTATAGGATTCTATGGTAATATCAGATAATGTGTGTATTTTTTCATGATTATTTCTAGTAATACTGCAAGCAAAAGATAAATCACAATAAGTACAATCGCTTGTTTCAGAATTTGGACAGCAATTTGCTATATGGCTGTAAGTAGAATTGCAATCTATAATGCAATCACATTTTTCACATTTATAAATGATCAAATTGGATGGCCCTTCCTGTATGACTGACATTTTTATTCTCGTTTCATATTTGTAAATGGAATCCTCAATGAGTTTATTTACTTTATATTTGGATACCGATCTAAAAATATGTTTTAACCATTTATTGTTGTCAGACCCAAAATTATCCACATCAAAATTAAAACGTGTGATTTTTTTGTTTTTTAATTTTTTATGTGATTCCACATGTTTCTTATAAGACGAGTTGATAAATTTTAATTGGCATTTCGAACATTCAACTGCATTCAAATCCACTTTATTGAGGTTTGAATGTAAATGGCAATGCTCGATTGCTTCATCATACGTGCAAATAGATAAATCACAATTTTTACATGTATAAATAATTGGTGTTATGTCATCCATGGAAAAATTACTTTCATTTAGTTCATCAAGATCATCACACGATTCGATTTTATTAAGTTCATAAGATTGTTTAGAGCTAGTTAGTAAGACATAACTATGAAATGGCATATGTAATTTATAAGCGGTTTCGGAAAATTTTGATTTGCAAATGGAACATATGAAATAATCCTTTAGATCACACAAATGACCTTTAATCTCGACTTTTGAAATAAAGTGTTTTTCACACAACTCACATTTAGGAAAATCTGGTATCAGAGGTTTCATTATCTTGTTCGTCTGCAAGTTAAAGAAACTGAAGTCTTGCAATTTTAAATCCTTGAAGTCATGATGCAATCTTCTGTGTGAAATTATTGATTTATTAGAAAACATTAACCCACAGAACTTGCATATATATTTTACAATGTTAACGCAAAGCGATTTGAGATGGATATTCTTTTTATAAACTCTACATATGTTGCATTTACATACATTACAATAGTTGTAAATAATATTTTTTTTAGCGGATAGCGTTTTTGACGTGTTCGTGCCGCCACTTTTACGTTTACTTTTAATATTTTTACCCGTAGGATTTCCCGTATCCATAATAAAGGAATCTGTTAAAGGACTTTGTACTTGGTGCTGATCATGAATAATTGTGTTATGATTCTTGTTGTCATCCTTTAAAATGGGTGATTTTATATAGATTATTTTAAAATCAGTATAAGTAAAATTTCTTAAAGTATGATCGTCTTTGTGACTTGTTTTAGTACCGGATTCAATAAAAATATCACAAGAGTTACAATATGATGAACCATTTTCTCGAAACTGTTCTGTTTGGCAAAAATTAAAATGTTCAGAAATTGTTTCTTTACTACTAAAATGCACAGAACACCTAAAGCATTTATACAAAACCCTAGGCCGAACTTCTGCAAATACTTTTACAACTTTGAAATAGTTAGAGTATTTATGTTGTTTCTGATGAACGGTTGCATCTTTGTCTTTGAAAAGTCTGTAACAATTTGTACACTTATAATTTTCTTGAAATCTTGTATGTTCAAAATGTTTGAAGGCAGCGTTGGAAGTCAAAAAGTGAATGTCGCATTCGGAACATTTAAAAAGTATTATCTTTGAAACTGTAACTTTAATATTATCATAGATAGCCTTCACATAATCTAGGCTTTGAGAATTTGGAACTAACGCAGTTGACTGTCCTTGTCTATTTTTAGGCAGAGGTAAATTATTACTATTATAATGCCTTGCTTCAACATTATCAAAACGTAAATCATTGTTGACTTGTTTTAGCATTTCAATTTTATGGCTTTTACGCAAATGGGCGTTATATGACAAAATATCATCATATATAAACTTGCAAAATTTACACTTGGGATTAAACGGTAATTTATCTATTTGCATGTTCTTCATTGCTTTATGTTTTACAATAACATGGCTTCTGCAAAAAATTTCTTCAATAAAGTAGTAGGAGCAAATGGGACAGCTGTAAATATTTTTTGATTCATCTACTTTTCTTTGCTTGACTATCTCGGTATCCAAATTTGCATTTGTATTTTTTCGTAAATTTATATTATTTTTATCTAATGAACTTTCTTTTGGTGTTATTTCCTTCTCATCTGTATTTTCAGGTCTAACCAACGCTTTCTTAGCATAAAGAATATTATATAAATGATCAATTAGATCTTGTTGATTTGGAAAAAGCTTTTGACAATGAAAACAAGGTCTACAAACATTAGAAACATTATTTCTTTGGAGATCAAATGTTTTGGCCGTAACATTATCTTCTTTAATCTGGCTGTTAAATGTTATTTCTTTATTTCCTTGATTGATATGATGAATTTTGTCATTGTGTCTTTCTAAACTACCTTGCGTAGTCTCTCCCTGAACACATTTATATATTTTTTTGTTCATGCATGTAATATCATCTTTCAAGCTATATTTCAGAGCTTTATGAAAGCTTAGTTTATGACAATTTAGAGATTTTTGGTGTGGAAAAAGTATTAAGCAAACCTCACAAAATCGCATTGTTGTTGTCAAGTAAGGTGTTATATTTTCTAACACAACCTTAACATCTTTCATTAGATCAAATTTCAAATTAACTTCTGCTTTGAATGGTTCTGATTCTAGACTAAATTTGGAAGGAAAATTATTTGCAACTCTTGTCTCTATACTTAAGGCACTTACATTTCCAGTAGCAATGCTGACCTTATCTAACAAAATATTTTTATCTGATTCCTTTGAATTGAGTGTTTCTTCTGGTAAACCTGAAAGAGGAAATAAGGCGTTCTCACCTGGTAGTAAGTAATGATGCTGTCTAAGATGGTAACCTGTTGGGAGTATGTTAAACCCACGCTCCTAATTAGTTTCTACACCACATCGTGCTGGTAGGCTAAATCACTTGGCGACACATCTTTGTCAGTAGGGTGGTAACTAGCCACGGCCGAAGTGTCCCACCAGGCCAGACTCGAGCCAGGAATCGAACCCAGAACCTCCAAAATGCGCCATAGAGGTAGTCAAATTCAAGTCAATCTGATTTCAATCTGAATATATTTCACAACCTGACAGTAGATCCCATTTTCAGTTTTTTTATGCAATCATAGTGTTATGACCAATAGAGAGATTAAAGAATTTACTATCAAATAAGCAACTTTATCAAGCCCCCAGACTGTCTCTCAGTTCAGTAAGGCTTAAAAATTTATTATGTAAAGGCTTTAGTTAAGTCTTGTGAACTATACTACAACTACAGATATAAATTTGTGTGTTAGGCATTTATAATAATAATGAGTTCTGCAACTGTACATAAAATATGTGGCTATATACCTGCATCAAAATCCATAATTTCTTGTTTAAGAATAGATAAATCAGGGAAAATCCTTTTTATTGCTGGATTTTGAAAAAGGTCATGCTCTTCTATATCAATATCAATGTCTTCTGCCATTTTGTAGCTGCAAAAAACAGGGATATGCTTAATTTCCGAATTCATGCAGTTATGTGCTGAATTCATTCATACATTTTTTTCTGAAAAGTTCTGTGGAACCTTGTACAAATCAATATTCATAATCATCATTATCAACCCATTACCAGCCACTAGGGGGCAAGTATACTTTCAGAATAAGCAGGCCGTGTCCATCACATTGGCCAAATGCATATTGATAGTATCCTTACACCTTTGGGAACATCATAGAGTACTCTCATGCATGCAGGTCCCTTTTGATGTTTCCTTTACTATTAAAGCAATGACATTTACTTGATTAAAATTAAATATACATAATATGCTAAGGATCAAATTTATTCCACCCAAACTGAGGCTTAGTCTTAACTATTAGGCCCTTACAGCTTTATTTTCACTTATAAATATCATATCAGTATAGGTAAGTATGGTATTAAGAGATAACCTGGTGTTAATTTTTAAAATATAATTTGTGCTGTCCACTAAAACTTTCTCAATATTGTAATCAATTAATTCAGTAATTGCAATGGTAAATTCATAAATTGCAGTACATTTTAAAAGTTAATTTGTTATTTGTTGACGACTGTGTTATCTGTTGTTTTTGTTATTTAACCACAGAAAATAATATAATATCAAGGGCTTTAATATTATTTTCTGTGGTTAAATTAGAATCAAATCTGGTGGTTGGTATCAAATTGTAATATACCAGATTATTTATCTATATCTATTTCATTAACTTTATTTATGAAATTCATTCCATTATACGAATTCATTCATTCATACCAACCGCCAGGATAAGAATTCTAGTGAAATTAATTTTTATTATTCAAAGTGTCTGCTTAAACTAGTATTTTCCTCAAAATCGATTAATTTTTATATAGTTACTGACTAGTGATTACTGCTATTACTTCAAAACTCTGCCTCAAGACTCTGTCTCAGATGGAGTTCTTTGAATCATTTTATAGGTAGGTATGCGCAATAGTTGCGTGTATTATTTTCTTACTCTTATTTATATTTAAGAGACACTTAAATATAAATAATGTCCGTTCTTCGATAATTTATTCTTGATTTTATATTATAAATCAATTGGCTTCATTATTATGAAGTGTTTTTTACAATAGCAATCTTAGCCTACCCCCTTCACTCTACCTCACCGCACAGCTGATCTAATGTCAATTGTCAAGAAAATGGAGTTTAGTTACGCATAATAAATTATAGATAAAAGTTTCAATATGAAATCTAATAGAATATATCCTTCCAACTGCCGGGGTTAGAATGGATAATACGACTCCATTTCAACCTTGGGCAGCTGACGATAATGCTAAAAATGTTAAAACTGAAAGAGAATTAGTGGATGACGCGAAACTTCATCGGGAAAATGTCAATCATCCAAAACATAGGCAAACTGCGTCTTACGATAAAGAAATCGTCGACGCTCCAAGTGTTGTTCCTGGACCCTCGAGTGCCACGGGTTCTGGTGTCAATCCTATCGGTGAAAAAGAGCCCAAGATGGACTCTGGCAAAGTAGCTTCCATGCAACAAATTGTTGAGAACACTCTCAGGTACCTAAATGTTTATTCATCTTCTATTGGTATCTCATTCTCATAAGTTTATCAGATTTAATTTATGCTGTACTATCAGTTTATGAATAAGAGGGCTAAAATGTTACTTTGATATTTTGTGATTACTTAGTAATTCCAATTTTTTTTTAGATAATACATGTAATTTTATTTTTGCAAAACAACTTGGCAACTTATTCAGATTAAATATGTAATTCAATCTGAAAAACTTGCCAAGTTATCATTCTGCTCTTGTTCCATTCTGTGGAGTATTCAAC
Organism: Lasiommata megera; assembly: GCA_928268935.1. Lineage (NCBI taxonomy): Eukaryota > Metazoa > Arthropoda > Insecta > Lepidoptera > Nymphalidae > Lasiommata > Lasiommata megera. The sequence goes on along the minus strand of OV743311.1, from coordinate 9,235,075 downwards.
ATTGTTTTAAATAAGTTTGGCGTTTGGGTATATATTATCAAACGCCAAACTTGGCTGGTAAATAACAGCTGATTTTTTTTCAAATTACGAACTATAAATAAATATTCATTCATTTTTAATTACTAACTTGTGATATGTTGTGATACTACACTGATTAATAAATGCTTTTACTGCAATATGTGAGCTTTAGCTGTATAACTGAAATAATTTTTTTGCGGGAGATTTGCAGTATAGACACCAACAAAGCTTAGGGATAGATCCCTACTTACTTTTAGATTGTTTTAAGTTATTATTGTTACAGATAACATAGGCAATTTTACTTATGTCAGTTTCATAGTACATTCAAACAAAAAAAATAACAAACACTTTGGCTTTATATATTAGTGTAGATTGTGAAATGAGAAAAATAGATTAGTTTACAATCATTTTGCTTTTATAGCAGATTTTTTTGGTTGAAACATTCCAGACTACTCTAGGCAGCTTGGTTCGCAATTAATAAGTTCACTGCAATATTACTTTTTTTTCTGAGCTTGACGCTTTATGGGTGACAGGAATAACTCCAAATAATAAGTTCCTTACTGTTAACTGGTTGGAATTCAATAAAAGTCATAAAATAAAAATTGATAAACCCTCTCCAAATAAGTCACTTTGTTTCATCTGGTAAACTTTGGATATTATCAAGTCCTGGCTGTTATACTTGTTTACATATATATGCTACAGATGTTAGTTAAATGTGACTTTTTCTAAATGGCTAGAGTAGAATACTGAACTACTTTCCTGATGAGATCTCATTTTTGGATATTGAATATGAATAGTTATTATTTTAAGTTTACTACATATTAATGTCACTTAGTGGTAAAGAACATAGTCCAAGATGAAAGCCAAGTTCTTTTACTTAGAAGGAATACAGAATTTTTACAAACAAATTTTTGATGCTTAATGCACAGTGCAATTATTTATTATTATTATCAGCCCGTACTGTCCCAATGTTGGGAAAAGGCCTCCCTTTCTTCCTTCCATTTGTCTCTATCTAGGGATATTTGGGGCCAAGCCGACATATAGGCATCAAGTTCGTCACGCCAACGACGCCTTGGTCTGCCTCAACGTCTTTTTGTTTTTTGTGGCACCCAATGTGTAGCGGCCTTTGCCCAAAGTGCAATGTGTTACTAAAACAGTCATACTAAATGGCTTTACAATATTCCTCATATTAAATCAATGGCTGCTGCCAATAAGCCAATCCAGAATAAAAATTATGAATGCAAAAATAGGTTGAGCTGTTTTCATGCACAATTTGGCTGCCTTAGGAAATTTATGATATAAATTAGAAATTAGTTCTTGTGGTTGGTAGCATTGACCACAGTGGCAACACTCCACCACTTCAGTTGTTTCAGTTGGTCACCCATTTAAAGCGTTTATAAATTTCAGTCAAGAAGGACGACAAAGAGTATCACAAATACTAGAGGCAGTGGAGGCTCTGAGTGGAGCAGAGAGACTTTTGCTGTATCTTCGACTACCAACTGGAGTACCTCCTCATGATCCTCTTAAACAGCCTCTTAACCCATTAGGTTCCAGGTAACTCCTGTGCATTTACAAAATATTTTACATTTCGATGATCAATTTTTAAAGTTCAAATAATAAACATAAGAGTTGGTCCCATAAAAAAGTAATTAATAAAAAAGTAAAATACCTTTTTAAAAAAAGTTCCTGTCGGCAATTCAAATTACAATTATCTTTGTCTTATTTAGCTCCCTTGATTAATTGAGCAGTAGCATATTGGTTAAACAGGTAACTAAAGAACTTTAAAAGGAATAAAACTTTCTAGTTAGTTCTGAGTGAAAGATTTTATCTCTTTCTATCTAAATGAAAAATATTGACTTTATCTATAACTAGTTATAGATAAATTCAATACTTTATGATGCTGTTGTTCTGTTTCTATGTTATATTAGTAATAAAAGGATTATAAATATATATATATATATATCTTTAATAAATTTTTACATACAAAAGAAAATTATACCTACATTTCTTTTTTCAGGGCTGAACTACAACAAACTGTTACATGGATACAAACACACTTGGAAGTAGACCCCGATGTTTCATTGCCTAAACAGGATGTTTATGATGAATATATGTAAGTGAAATCTTAATTATTTTCGAATAAGATATTTTACTAGAAACTTTAGAAACCAACACTTTCTTAAATAAGTACTTGGGTACCTTCAGATAATGATCCAGAGCCATGTAAATTGTAATGATTTAAACCGTGATTATAATATTATGTAATATAAACTTTAAAATAAGTGTAGACTACAAAGGAGAAGTAAATTGTCTAACAAATCAATTTTTTTAGAACTAATAGTTCTCAGGCCTTCCTATAGTGTTTTATTTTATTTAAAAAATCCACAGTATTGTCAAAAACGGGTCCAAGGGAAAAAAAGGGCTATTCCTTCAAACCATTTGCACACGAGTTATAATTTACGATAGGGAAAAGGGGAATAGTGGAAATTATTTATTTGAGCAACGATTCAGTTTTGATTGGCCCTCTACTAGGGGGCGCCAACCACTTAAGCGCTCTATAAAATATTAATTTGGCAAAAATGAAACTCCGCAGATTTATTTAACTTTATTTTTGCCAATTGTCAGCTTGCCAAATTGAACATTTTCGTAGTTGTTTAATTTTGATCTCTTTATAAAATTAAATCCATATATAGGATAAACGTAAGTCTAGAATCTTGTATGTATTTTAATGTCTCTTGTATTGCGGAGAAAAACATGGATTCTTATCATTTTTAATCTATTTTTATATTTTCGGGTTTGGTTTCGTAAAATACTTATATTTTTTAATTTAGGGTAATTGTGTTCCATGATATAGAAGTTATGGGATAATAAATATAATAGATTGATCGATCCACAAACAGAGAGACTGACGAACCAAATTTGCCCTGGTAATCAAGGTGACGTCGGACAGTCGGTCCATTTTCATAGGTTATACCTATATTTATGAATTCGAATAAGTGTGTTCTATGTGCCTGAGATTAAATATCACGTTTAAACAAAGTTATCAAATAATAATCGGTCTCTTATCTAAAAAAACAATCTAAAAGTAACAACATTTGATAAGAATAAAAAGAACGGATCTTATAGTATTTTTTATTTGGAAAATATACGTACGCTAAACAATTTGGAAGTAGGTTAATTTGGTGTCCTTTTTTTTTGTGTCGTTTTAATGAATTATAAGTTTTATGCCTAGAACATAATTGACAAGAAACACTAAAACTAAAGGTTCTTCAATTTTAGTCGATTTTTTCCAAGGTTTATTGATAAGATCGTTAAATGCTTTTTTTATATAAACGAAACAAAAATAATCTATTTAACAAGTGCACCGAGTGAGTTTACAAAACTTTTGTAAAAGTGGTGCACTTCTCAGAACCATCTTGGTGGTGGTCGGAAATTTATGTAAAGCTCTCATTGAAATGTTTAGTAATAAATGAATAATTGGTGTAGAGTCGATATTATGCTATGCGAAGGCTATCACACTGACAAATCAACTCTATTTTCTTACCCAATCGCCGATAAGATTATTAGGAGCCAACGTAATAAAATTATTACAAATCACGTCATTAATTATGTCTATCATCCATTCATAGTTTAGTATAGATATAAAACAAGCGGATGCCTGCGACAGCATATCTATTAAATTTCTGATACCTACAATTTACTAAAATGACGGGACACTCCGAAAATCTTTCACGGTGCAGTTTTATAAAATAGTTTGTAGCAAATTAGATTTATTTCATATTTCTAAACGTTACTCTTAAAAATGATAAAAAATATTATTTACTCAAAAAAAGTAAAAAATGGAGTAGAGTATCTCTTGTTGGTATCATCAATGACTTAGCATAATCATGATCTCAAAAGTATGCTCTAAGTCCACATCCGGTAGTAAGATTTAAAGTGACTATCGGTCATTGATGAGTAGGTATTTCTCAGTCAGAGTTCAATGCTAACCACTTATCTATATAGTTATAAAAAACACACAAACGTAAAAGTCATTACGTAATTAATGTTGGTGTATGTATGTAGGTATCTCTGTCATTTTTGTTATGTATGCCGTTTTTATCGGCAAGAACATGATTGTATGCAATCTCGTTTAACCCAATGTCATTACGCTGCTTTTATCGTCATTTTTATCACGCATATAAAGGGCTAAGCTATCATCGATATTACAAAGAACATGTTTATAATTATGTAATTAATCGTATTATATTAAGTTAATAATAACTCGAAATGACGGAAGCTTCATTGGCAGTCTATTGAGCAGAATTAAGTAGTACCTAGAGACCAATCTGCATTAACTAAGTGTTGTAACTTTATATAGTTAAACATACTACGTACCTCGTACCCCAAACATAGTCCATAGCAAAGTATGTCTATCTACATATCATCATCATCATGAACAACCCATTACTGGCTCACTACAGAGCACGGGTCTCCTCTCAATATGAGAAGGGTTTGGCCATAGTCCACCATGCTGGCCATGTGCGGATTGGCAGACTTCACACGCCTTTGAGAACATTATGGAGAACTCTCAGGCGTGCAGGTTTCCTCACGATGTTTTCCTTCACCGTTGAAGCAAGTGATATTTAATTTTTTTTTTAAAACGCACATAACTCCGAAAAGTTAGAGGTGCGTGCCCGGATTCGAACCGCTGACCTCTGATTAGGAGGCTAGGCCCTAACCACTAGGCTATCACCGCTTCGTACATCTACATATGATTGTCATTATATTGTAGACTTTTTTTGGTAACGATTCATACATTAACCTGAATAAGGACGATTAGATACCTTTTAGTTTTTACATATATATGTATGTATTATGTTATTGTAGCTTTGTCATAAGAGACAGGCGATCTGTTCTCGTCAGTGCACGTGTATAATGCAACTTAGACGCGCGTTATCTACTAGCTTGCTTATCAAATACCTGTAATTATTTCAAGCTGAAATCTTATTGTTATTACTGAAACAAAATATAACCTGTTATATTATAAAGTTACTTCTGAAAAATAGCTTTCTAATGGCGATATAAATAATATTTTTTGTAGACTTTATCCATTTCATTTAAACAAACAAATAGGTAATAACTTTTATTTAGTTGAAATTTAAAGAGTCTTGAATATAAAGAGAGCCTGGTTCGTGAAACTTAGAGAGCACTGATGACAATATCCACGAATAAGGATATAGAGTTTTGCTAGGTAACAAAATTTAAATCCAAAAACGTCTAACTACCTATTACTCCTTTCTATGCGAAACCCCTTAATTACTCTAACTTAGATACTTTGAAGGTCACAAAATTAGAAGGTATCAAACAAGTAAAATTGAAGTTGCATTTGTTCTATTTCGGATTATTATATGATTATTAAAAAAAGCATTACCCAAAAACGCTTTTTTATATGTTTTGTCTGTCTGGACTGACTGACTGACTCCTTGAAATGTCAGGACCAATATTGATGGAGCTTTCACATATTGCGAACTATGCAAGGAGTAAACTATTCTCCTCTTTACCGAGGAAAAGACGAGTGAATTCATGTGAACGTAACTTCAAATAAAAGTAGATACTTAGTAGTATTAACCAAGAATATGTCTTAGACCAGGGCGCGTTTGGAACCCTCATAGCTTTAGTTTTAAGTTTACAAATGTAGTTACCACCATATCAGTACTATGTAAATTATGGACGCGTCAAAAGTGCCTTTTATTTGAATAAAGAATTTCAATTTGAATACTTTTAGATGTTTTAATTATTCAAAAAGGTTAACTTGGGTACTTTTTAAAGCAAAGAACAAAACCTCACATAAATGATTTTTCTTTTTATTTGTGTTGGTCGATTGTAAATAATATGCAGCGGCAATCAAAAACAATTAAGTTATTATTGTAATAGTCATCGCATAACAGGTTTATGCACCTAACATACCTATCCAATGGAGTTGCATATCTACGTAGCTAATTGGACTTTACCTGCTATTGTTTTTAATTTTATACATAAGGTACATATTTTTATTTTCACATGCCCTCGACTTTATCGTAAAGAAGCTTTCCCTCGCGGCCACTAAGGGTCGTAACGTAATGCTATTCCATAACAATTAGAACTCCTATACGTAGCTGCCGAACACACTAACTGTTTGCTACCACAAAATGCCGCAAGAATGCAAGAAAACGCTCACCTCTACTTAGAATGACACAGACATACAATGAACGCTTTGCAACGTAGACATATTTGCCTCTCGTGCAGGTGGTTTAAAGAGGTTGGTCATTAGCAACCTTAAATAAAGAAATTAAATCTCTTGCATTGCCCTCTCGATATCATAGTCTCTGTTTATCTGTGGACGGCGGCGTGGGTCTTGCACCAGTTCTATTTTTTTAGTACATTACCAAGTTAATTTATGTGCATGACCGTTTGTTGTCCCATAAATAAATAAATACTAATGCCGCGCAATACATGTTGGACTATTCGTAGGGTTGCCATCTTCAAAACGTCACAAGAAGCGTGAAAACGCCGGATAACGATGCTTAGAAGCCAGACGTGTGAAGTGTTCGTAGAAAAAATTTAATAAAAAAAAAACTTGAATACTTGACAGTGGCTGGCTGTCCTACCTTTACGTATAATTATATGAGCGTGCCGTAGAAAAGAACTAACATTATGACATTAAAATTATCACGCAGATGATAGATTTTTTTATACTCACTTGACACTTATCGTCACATTTTGGACAATTCACACAATATTCATATAAATTGTAGCCTATGAGTTATTCTGATTTATAAGCTATATTATTGTACAGTTTCATAACAATCCATTCTGTAGTTTTTACGCGAAAGAGTAATAAACATCCATCCATACTTACAAACTTTCGCGTTTATAATATTATATCGTAGGGACTCCTCCCTTTGCATTGCATCATCTCTCTCTAAACTAAATGCCCAAATAACGTGCTGCATCTTGGTAATTAGTTAAGATTTTTTTGAAGCATTACTTACCCCTAATATTGAATTGAAAAACACATTTAAATTTTGTATTATTTTCGAAGAAAAAGGCGTTATTCAAACTTATTCATAGGACAGGCGTATACTTACGCGGACCTCTTTTAGTTGTGTTAAAGTTGCAATATTTAATATTTTTGTTCAATTTTAAATTGTTTAATTTTAGGATAACTCCGGGATCGAAGAATCCACTAACCGTATAACTGCGTCACTTAATCCATTTTTATTATTTGACAATGACAAAACTTTATATTTATGAATGAAATGAAAATGAAAAACCTTATATTTATGAATCTGCATATTTATGTTTGTGTCTTTTGTTTTCAGAGCTCATTGTATGAGTAGCAACATGAAACCTTTGTCAACTGCTGACTTCGGCAAAGTCATGAAACAGGTGTACCCTACTGTACGCCCTAGGCGGCTTGGTACGAGGGGAAATTCTAGGTATCTAATATCTTTTATCTTTAACATTAATTATTTAATTCAACACGATACGATAACTTTTTTTAATTCGCTCTGTCTCTGGTTTTATTATTTATTTCTTAAGTAAACAATTTTATTGCAAAGCTATAAATTATAATACACGAAAATAACAAAATAAAAAGCAATTGGCGACCCTATCTCTAATACTGATCTCTCCCAGGCAACCATATTTGTTGTGACAATGAGTTAACAGTGATACGAAATGGGTTGTATCTCATGAATCGTAATAAGTAGAGTGGAAGATCTCTGGCACAGTTTATACACTACAAGTTAACTCTTGACGGCAATCTCACCTAATGGTAAGTGATGATGCAGCCTAAGATGGTAGCGACTAATCTTTTTATGATATGTTATGGTAAACCTAATTGGCTTCTACGCGACATTGTTAAGGAACGCTTAATCGCTTGGCGATACGTCTTTGTCGGTAGGGTGGTAACTAGCCACGGCCGAAGCCTCCCACCAGACCAGACTCAAACCGGGAATCGAACCCAGGACCTCCAACTTTATAATGCGGCAGCGCACGCGCTGCGCCACAGAGATCCTCAAAAAGTGTTTCTTATGGTCTGATAAGTGTATTTAGGAATTAATTATAATTAAGTGAATTGGTTAGTAAAAAAAAACACCACATACTTTTTTTTCTAATAAATTCTTCTTTTCAGATATTGTTATGCTGGTCTTCGTAAAAAGGTTAAGCTTGAAGTACCGCAGCTACCTGATTTGGGTGAATCTTCTAAGGTAACAACACTTCTTCCTGCTAAACCAACAAGTAATTTTAGCAGACTGAATATCAATCAATCATAATATATACCAATAAAATTATAGAAATTATTATTTTATTAAAAATAGTATTTAAAAAAATGTATACAATAAAATTAAGGACTAAATAAAGTGCTATTACTACCAAAAAGCTAAACACGTTGGGATCTGTAATTTAATTTAATTGGTTATTTAGTCATTCAACCATTTTTAATTCCAGGAACCTACTGTAATGAAGGAAAGTGAACGAATTGTTTGTGAATGGGCTGAAAGTAAATTTGGTAAGTGATTATACATTGTATTTGGAAGGTGCAATCTTCCCCCACTTTCAAGCTGTCAAAACTGTCTTAAACTCTCAGACCCTAACACATAAGGCAAATTGTATATAAAACCTGTACATTGCAGGAGGCATTATGAATATTAGCTCAACAAGTGTCTTGGAACATCTTTATGTTCGAACAAGTTTTATTAATTTGGCATAATTTTATTAATTAACTTTATTTTATTTTCTTATATTAAAATACGATGAGATAGAGCCTGCTGACAGACCGTCAGAAAGCGGAGGCAAAGGTTTCTTAATAAAAGTAATTTTTCGCACCAAGTTTTTTTAATTAAAAAAAAATCATTTATCATATCGCTCATCTTTATTAAAATTAAGGTTTTGCTATACGCCAAACTAAAAAATCCTTTATATGTAACTCAGTCATAGAGAGAGACTTTTTTATAAGTAAGAAAGAGATATCAGATCAGTTTAGAACATTCCGAAAGAGACAGAATTAGTTGAACTGCTATTCTGTATCAACTAACTGAATTGACTAACTTTTCATTATAGGTATGAAGTTTTTGAACATAACGGACCTGTCGAGACATCTGGTGTCCCCACTCGGTCCCGCTAGTGCGTCTCCCCCACCGCACACCGCACACGGTAAATATTGTGTGAAACCTCAGAGGCTATTATGTAGTAAAATCGTGGTCATCTATTATATTCATAGGCTTCCTACTACCCCAAATAATCCATTGCTGTTTTCATTATAATGTAAAAATTACGTCGCAGAACACTCCTGAGATAATTACTTTCGGGGCCCTAGTAAATAATTGTTGCGTAACGTTAAATAGTTTTGCAGTGTTTTATCAGACTTCAACCTTTACCACCATTCAAATGGAAGATTTTTATATACCGTTATCGTGAAATCCAACGTCATGCCACGTTGATTTATGAGGTTTATTTATATTAGTAATATTTATAATAGCAACATTTTCATAAAAAAAATCTTGTATCAATGCAACGTCTGCTAATGTACTCTGATGTCGAGACCACTTATAGCTAAATTAAATATAACTTAGCTACGAGTGTACGGTGAAGGAAAACAACGTGAGAAATCCTGCCTGAGAGTTCTCAATAATGTTCAAACATTATCCTTTGAAAACTTTATGGAGGATAATTTGCGCTTGACCAGATGGGACAACGGTCAAGACCTTTCTCATGCTGAGAAAATACTCAGCTCTAGTGAGCCGGCTCTAACTGCTTGATAAAAAAGGACTGAATGCTGGCATGAAATGTATTTAAAAAAAAATCTAGTTACGCACCTGTGAGAACCACCAGTTTCTTATACTTGCCGTCTTCCTCTACCCAACTTGGCAGCTAATTTATTTCTACTTACTTGTTATCAGATTATATAAATATAAATTAGGTAATATCACATAGAAATAAATTATTATTTTTTAAATTTCTTAATGAGATGTTCTTGAGGGCGAAGAGGTTTTCTTCTTACGATAGATCTTACGCTATTTCCTAACCACATGTATTTTCGTAAGTTTTGTAACCTTTAAATGGGTCTTTAATACGGCAAAGTATATTATAAGCTTGTATCGATATTTTTAAAATATTCGTATAAAACTGTTGGTACCCAAATAAAAAATGTCAACCAATTGTAAATATATAGCAACACACCATCAAAAAGGACTTGCACTACACTTCGAGACAGTCACCAAATGTAGCCTGTGTAATCTCTATTTTGGTGAGTTGTGGATTGGAACGCTTTTGCCTAACTCAATCCAATTGGTGTTCAGGTCCATCGGAGGACATACCCGGCCCTCAACTAATGAAACAGCAGCTGAAACGAAAGCTACAGGTAAGTTTGTCATTTCATCCAATTATAAAAGGTTCAATCGACAAAGGGTACTTTGTCCTGTAATTTCGTAAGTTAGATCTTGAGGTCTTACTCCGCTTGACAACTAGGGTGGATTAAGTGATTGGTGTCAAGAAGCTAAAACAAAAGGTCTTCCCTGACTAGGCGTCACCTATATTACGATCCCATATTATTATAGAATGATAAACAAGCGGTGGACCTCATGCACTATACTGGGGCAAGACCTGACGTGTGTGACTGAATGACCTATATTTATAGTTTTAATGAGTTCCAGCCAGTATATCCAGTGGCCGCGCGTTCGATCGCCTGTAGAGACAATTATGAAAGGCTGGTCTGTTGAGAGGTTTTCGCCGTGAGCCCGCTATCATCTCCTTTTACTAGATGCACTTTTCGCACTCAAGGCTAACTCATAATGGAATAAAAAACGAGCGCAAATTTTTTTACTTCCACTGTTGATGCCAATCACTAAGTTTCTCTTCTCAGTCCCAGCCCGGTTTATACTTTTTCCACCGGTCCGCCTGCGCTACCGCTAAAGGCCCGTAAAGCTATGACCAGGAACTCTGGGCCGTATGAAAGTTTTAGAAATATTGTAAAAGAAATTCATTGTTCCTCTCATCTGTACGACGAGTTTACTTGTTAGATAATTAATAGTACATTGGTAAATAGCAAATAAAATAAAAAAAAGATGAAGTTTTTCTTATACCATATCTTAAATCTTGCATATAAATTATCTCTTGGAAATAATAATTGCTCACCAGACGCAGGGTACACCGGGAAGACCCAAGAAAAACAAGGGACAAGAAGTCGCAGGAGAATCGCCGCCCTCTGCCTCATACGTCGGTCTGCATCCGTCTGTTAAACACGAGAGTGAAATTTCCGAGCAGAGCTACGCTTACCAGCCGAGCTACGGGCCCATGTACGACGTGCGCCAGTCGTATACATACGCTCCGCCTCCGCGGGCGCACCCGCCGCACGCGCAGCACCCGCCACCCGCGCCGCACCCCGCGTTGCCCGTGCACGAGTATCGTCCCGATCCCTACGCGTTCGAGCCGGCCTACGCGCCCCGCGATCTATCTGTGCCGCCCGACACTGCGCATAATCTGCCCATCAACCTTAGCAGCGATGCCTCGCTCGACCTGTCCACGGAGCGCGGCGACTGGCCACGCCGACGGCCGCCCGACCCGGCGGCTCCACACGCGCCGCCCGCCCCACCCACTGCGCGCCTGCCACTGCCCGGCAAGAAGCTCATCCTGGAGACGTATCAGAGTGAGACCCAGGCTGGCTCTCGCGCTGTCGCCACTCACCAGCCGCCCGAGGAGTTTCCGCGCACCGAATATCTGCCAAAAAAGATGCGAGCTGCGGAAATCCTGGGCGGCAAGCTATCCGCGACGCGGCAGGCGCTCGTCGGGCATGAGCCGACAGCCTCTTCCTCCTCCGCCGGCACAGACGTTGCATTTTTACAGGATTCAAAAAACTTAACGAGCCGGTCCAAAAGCACCGCCGCGGCGCTGGCCCGGGAGGAACAGAAGGCGGCGAGTCCGACACGGTCGGCGAAGGCTCCGACGCCTAAGTGCAGCCGCACGAGGATTCGCAAGTTCTACTCGCGAATGAAGGACACGTCTCCGGACGCGGCCGAACGACCTGAGCGTCTCGCGACACCCGACTCGTGCTGCGGCCTGGATGGCATCAATATAAAAACGGGGATGATATGCGAGGAGAAGCACTCGGAAATCTTGAATCGAGAACGCGTGATAAGCATCTGCAACATCGACAAGCACGACCTCGATGACTACCTCAACGAGGGTAACAGCCAGGAGCACGAGGAGGAGTTGTTGCAATATTTCCACCAGCGCGACGCCGATAACGAACCAACAACAAATGCAAACCCTGCCGAAAGTTCAGCCAATTTTTTAGAAACAAGTCAGGACCCACACGACGAACACAGTCAAGGCAAAAGTGAAAAAATATCCCAGTTGCGAGAATTGCTGGCCAAAAATTTAAAAAATCAAAGTGGGACCAATGCTCAAAGCGTAAAAAGTAATCAGGATACTGAAAAATCGATTGTTTCTGATTCGCTCGTCAATAAAACATCAAACGCGGAAGGAGCATTCAAGCCGGTAGGTAACGGTACTATTGAAATTGTAAACGGCACGAATATGTTAAACGATAATGTAGTAAATGGTAGTAAAAATAGTGATACTCTTCCAAACGAAAATGGGATTTCAGTGACATGTACCCCTGAAAATAATCATAATCATTTAATGGCTGCCGTTAGTGGATCCCATCTTTATAACGGCAATTGCCACAATGAGCCTCAAAGTCCAACGACGAGAACGCAGCAATACGACTTTGTACCTATATCGGATGGATGTCATTCTCCTGGAAACTTCCATTCAAAATCTCCTTTAGGATTCGGACAGAGAAGACATAGCCCCACTAAAACAAATAAACCAGTTATTATGGGCGGATCCTTACAAACCTCTCCTATTTCGCATAGTACAGCAGCTAGCCCATTCGTTAGTCCAAGAAACACTCCAGTGCCGAGATCACGTTTCTGCTCCCGGCCTATTCCAAAGCATAATGGCAGAAAAAGGCGTAACCCCCTTACCTTAGGTGTAACCGATCCTTGTAGTAAACAGTTTGCCATACCAAATGATCAGAAATTTATGCCGAAAACGTCTTTAAGTGGTCCTAATATTAAGTATTGCCAACCGATGTCAGCACCGCCTTCTCCAAACATTCTTTCTCATTACAAACAGCAAATGGTTCAAAACTCTGGTATTCCTAACGGCGGTAGCAACATGTGTTTGAGCTTTATCCCAAACGCATTTCGAGAAAATATTAACGGGGAATTAGCACAACCGTTGTCAGCAGATCCTTTATCTAGCGAAGTTAGTCGATTTTTTCAAGAACCAGTCCCGAATTATAGACTGGGTCATGACACCTCCTTCAGATCACAATCAGTCCCTCTAAAACAGGCACCGATGAACATTGGCTTGTTGAGCTACAACAACACTCCAGTAGGTTCCGTGCCCCCGACACCAGTGCCAAACGAGTTTTGTGACTTTGGCTCTCTCGCAGACACGTGCGATATATCCAAAGCCGGTCTAAACCCTGAAACATTGGACAAAATATACGACGCAATCGATAGCAGCAACGGTGTACTTAATGCAGGAGCATCGACAACAATTATAAATACAAACGATGCTCTCACTAACGGTTGTGATCCATTGCCTGAGCAGCAAATTCTGACAGATGACCAGTTACATTCTCTGATGCCGAGTAGCACTGAGCTACTCGATAGAAGCGGTCAGTATAGCGAATCATTCTCAAACGATGCCGCGAGTGCTGATAACGTCGAAGAGTTCTTGAAACGAACAAACAGTATTGATTATGATTTATCCGAACTTGTAACTGACAAAAATAAATATTATACCTCACGTTCAGTGCCCAGCACACCTTTGCCATATAAGCGCACAGCGCCGAATTTACAAATCGACTCGCGTCTTTCTAGAGAGCTGTTCACTGCTGAGAATAACTATTCCACCATTTCGAACGGCATATCGTCAAAGTCAGTCCCTTCAACGCCACAGTTGGCTGAAGATAGAAGTGTTTTTAGCTACAGTAATAGAGATTTTCTCATCAATGGAAACTCCGTCGACATGTGCAACTCCAATCAAATGCGTTCCGTAGAAAACGACCAGGGTCTAACTTCACCGCTTGACATGTTACGTGAAGACATATTGGTAGATCCATTGACCCCATCCATCGATCCATTGCTGGCAGACCTTGACAAAATGGATGGAACTCCATACGTTGACCTCTAGTCGGCACGATTACTACCAATTAGAAATAAGATTAGCTTCATGAACTTGTACAGTCGGATATCGAGTATTAGATATCTTCTAGAGTACAACGTATTATATGCCTTCAGTGAAGGTTATTATTACCATAGTAGTTTAAAATAACAATCGCACACTCCCAAAAACTTGAGTCAATACAATGCACCACATTATTGTGATAAGAATATTTTGATGAATTAATATCTCCAATTTACTAGAATAAGGACTAACAATCCATGAGATTTATTTCATTTCAAAATATTGATCGTAAAATAATATAATTAACCTTTATTTTTTTGTTTCATCCTTGTGTTAATTTAATGGCCTAATAATTAATTGAATTATTGTTTAATACATCGTGACGAACATGATCGAGCAATCGAGGTGTTCTAAAGAATTTAATAGCAAATATGGTGATATATTTTTATTTCTTGGGGCCAATATTAGTATCTGATTTGGAAATAATATTGCTGCGTGACAATATTTAAGCTCATTGTGAAATAAAGAGAAACATCGAAATTTTGATACGTACTAGTATACATAGTCTGTAACAATGAACATGATTAAAAACAAAGTGCTAGCTAATCTATTCCCTCAAGAATAAAATTAGCTACCTACGTAGTATGTAAGCAGACCAAACTTCGCGCCAAGCGTGCATAGTGAACTATATATATTAATTGGTTTCTTAAGAAGATATATAAATAGTATATAGTTTATAAAAATGAATTTATTGTATAAGTCAGCACAAAGATTTTTAATATATTTTATTATCGCATAGGAGTTTTCTCTTATATACTAAATTTACATGATCGCATATGATGCGGCGAGGAATTTTAACATGCCCTTTACGGCTGCAGTGAGCTTATGTGAGAAACAGAAATAAACATTAATTTCCCGTCGACATATAATGCTCGGATGAAAATAGATATCGTTCGGTCTCGGTAGTGTATAAGCACTACAGTATTCAATAAGGCGCTACCCTTGATTATTCTATATCAATATATAGTCTATAAAACGCAGACGTAGACACTGTTGGACATAAACTTTCGATTGCCGTATTCGGCATTGAAAGTACTACTAAAGTAGTTACTTTCGTTTAAAAAGCCTTTTTATTATTATTAATAGTTATATTCATACGCAAGCACGGTTAATTTGTACAAGTGACGGGAGAGTATTACCAGTGTCCACTTGTCCAGCAACCGAAGTTTATTGTGATCTTTAGCAATAGTGTCTAAGTTTCGTTTAAACGCCTAGGGAACATTAATTCGACGCTTTTGTACGACCGCGCATTATATATCGCCGGGAAGACTACGTTGTTAATTACGCTCGAGAAGTCGGCAAAAACATTTTACAGCACACTGTTAAATATGTTCGACTTATTTGAAACTCATACTGAATGACATGCTGCCTGACTTCAGTGTCGAGTGCGAGATTGTATACTTGTTCGATCCCGTGAAAGTTAACTTCAATTTATATGGAATCGTAGTAACGCCATCTATTGCATTACAGATGGCTTCATCTGTTACGCAATAGATGGCGTTATCATCTTTCGAACAAGTATAAAATCGCGCATACGTCACATAGTTGTTTCCGATCAAGATCGACCTTAAAGAATCTGAATATTGTTCTCAATGTAATTGTTGTTATATTTCGTTAAAGCTTCATAAAATTATAAAAATGATTATTTCATATTCTATTCTGTTGATCAGTTAAATGAAAGAATGCTTCAGCATTCAGAATGCCGTAGCCCATTATATTTATTTCCTTGAATTGTGCCTAAATTATGAATATTATAATACGAAATCATGTGCAACAAGCTTAGTATTTGGTAACGCTAGTACAAAATAATGACACACTGATTCGACAGGGATATACATTTATGTAAGTGAAACCGAAGACTGTTAAAAGTTTATAGATATTTTCAATGTGAAGTTATTCATTTCCACTTAAAGTTGTCTCGAAGTGTGACAATGAACTAAGCGAACATCAGTAAATATATTATTCCAATTTGGTACAATTTACCAAAATAGTCTTGTACCTTATTACTTTAAGTGTACACTTGTGATTGTCAAATTGTTTTATAAAGATCACGAGTTGAATCTGAAAAAACCCCATTGATAACATCGAAGATTATAACTTGGACACGAAAACATTTGCGCTCGAGTGCAAAGCAACCGGCCAAATTTTTCTGAAACCCACGTTTCGTTACAAAATGCTTTCCACTTAGTTGAAATCACTGAGAAAAGTTTATATTGACTGCGAATTTTTAGAGCAGAATTCTCAAAATAATATTTGAGTTATTTGCAATGTATTGAAGGCAACACATGAATTATGTGGGTAGGTTAGCAAAATATAACGCAAAAACAAACTATTAGAAAGGAGAGCCGAAACTCGAAACTCTAAACTAGATTAAAAATACCTAACGAAAGGGACAAAATTATGGAGATGTCGGAAGTTACACCTAATTTTATTTAATGAATCGGTGATTTTACTTCGATGTTGTTAATGAGACAATTTCAGAAAATTATGTAAATATATTAAGATCATTTTAATTAAGAGTTTAATTACTAAAAAAAATCATTAACGTGACTGTAACATCCATCATACGCCTAAATTTGTGTTTAGTTTTATCGTAGTTAGTAATCTTTTCAATGTCAATCTAAGCGTTAAAATTGTGTACCTAACCATATTGAAGTTTGGTGTATTGAGGTTAATAAAAATTATTCGTAATTCTTTCTAAAATAGTAATCCTTGATAAAATAAATTATTATTCTATTTGGGATTACTATTTATTAGTATTATATGTGATACTATTTACTATCTAAAATTTTGTTAACTTAAACTGCTAGGAGTCCGCCATCCGACTTACTGACTAATGTGAGACCACGGTAATGTTAATAACTAGAGATCTATCCACCATCCACCAAGAAGGTTCTTGGAAACGTCCTTGAAGTCGTCACGTCGACTGTTGCCGATCATTACCGCCTGTTTATACTGGAGATTGCCTAACCAATACTGGCGAGTTGTTCAGTCGTAATTTAGAGTATTCTATGTGTTAGCTATGTAGGAGTGTAACGGAGCATTTATTAGATTGAAAATTGTTCGATACACCGCAATCTGGATAATGACTAAGTGGTAAAATACAGGAATTATGGGATATAATATGTTTAAAATGTATACGAAGATGGTGCAGTTAAAAAGCACTCATACGCATAAGTAGGTTACATTCTGTAGGAAACCTGGAATATGAAATTCGAGAGTAATTATATCTTCTTGTCATTTTATGGCTTTATTAAATTCAAATCTGCTCTGCCATTGTTGCGTGATTATCTTTCATAATTTAAAAAAATCAATTGTCATTCAATTACATGCAATATGTCGATGTGTAAAGATAGGTGTATAAACATGGACTCAAAACTGTAAATTTAGTTTCTAAGTAGGGGGGGAAAAATTCACCCGAAATATAGGTTGTCTTTTACAGATTCGTCATGGACAATAAATAATGAAGGAATGTTAACTTTTAGTTATAAATGTTAATGCGTATCAAAAATCTTCCAATATGCGAGTAATATTAGCTAGTGAATGCCCAAACAAAACACACTGATGATAAAGGCTCAGCTAAATAGAAGACTAAAGGTGGTAAAAGATTGTTGCTTAGTTTTTAAGACTGGTTACAAAATATGTAGTTTAACGCATGTTGGTGAAACATGAGTTTTTAGCGGCGTACAAGTTGTGTTCTGCTAGCGTCAGCCAATCACAAGACTTGTTCAAATGGGTGCGTCTTGTCATTGGTGGATACAAAATTTTAATGGACGTGGGTAAAACGCGGTTACAACTTGCTTTAACTAAATTTTGCGGTGTTATTTTGTCGCCTCTGCCGTAACATAATGCTTTGAACTACGATAATGGTGGATGGATCGAAACTTCGTCTTATTTGGTTTATTGCATACCATTTAAATACTATATACCAATTATATAAACGAATTGTAAAAGCTCTTCCGAGATAAATAAAAGGACACAATTATCAGTCATATGATGGAAATTTGTTACCTAAAATAAAAATGATTATTTTGTAAATATTATAAAGTTAAAAAAAAATTGTAGTCGTATAACATGACACTGTTTATTTTTATTACGATTATGTTGTTCCGTTAATATTATTGTTTTTATTTCTTAATATTTTTATAAATGTACGATATTGTATAAGGTTTTAAATGTATATTTTAAGAAAAAAAAATATCCATGTTGTTGATTAGTCTTATGGATGTTGATTTACACCATTTGCTATACAGTGATAATAAATGGTATGATAGAAGGTTAAATTGTTTTAATACTTTAATTTAAAACTTGGCCACGCATATTTTTAAAATTATTTTTAAAATCATTTAACGGTAACTGTGAACTAAATAGTACACCATATATTAAAAATAAAATTTATTTACATAATTTCACCAGAAACAAAATACGTATATATATATATATTATCATACTATGTATGTAGTAAGTCATGACTTAATTATTTACAAGTCAGTTTTCATTATTATGTATATTTCGTTTTCCCAAAATTGTCCACGAACCATTGCGGCAATATAGGATCATCTTCATGACTGTAGTTATCTGACACCTGAACTGACGAATATGACGAATATTCAAAAAGTAAACTTGTCATTGGCAATGCTTGTAAATTTTTCAATGCCTTTTCTCCAAATTTTTGTTTAATTCTTTTTGCCAAACACCGTTTAACAAATGTTAAGAATGTGTCCAAAAAGTTGAGGCAAATGTTTGGCTTCCAATATTTCTGAAATACAAAAACAACCTTTTCGTAATAATGAAAGAGCACTGATGTGTGAATGAATTTCAGACAAAAGTGACATCATAACTGCCTTTATTCCTCGTATCTCCTTACTTCCATGTACGGTACGAGACCTAACTTGAAACTTGCAATGTACGGAACTGACATTGCCCGCGCTTTAGTCTTTCTATATAAGTCTTGCTCGTTGATTGGACAGCGGAATTGTCGCGATACGTTCGCCCGAAATGGGGCTTTTAAGTTCGTGATCAACCCATTATTGGCTTACTACAGAGCACTGGCCTCCTCTCAACATGAGAAGGGGTTACAACTTCTAATACTTAGTCTCCAAACACACATTGAAAGCACTCAAATCCTCTCGTCTATGAGAGGGGAAAGTGGTGCCCAGCAATTGTACATGAATAGGCTGATGATGATAATGATAATGACAATAATGTGTATTAATCAAATCTCCAACTTACCTGTGACATCTTAGCTAAATCTCTGACATTGTACACTTTAACTTCTTCAACAATCCCTCTGTCATTCCTGAATCCACAGAGTAATGTGTCTATTCCTACGAGGAAAGATTGACACCACCACTTGATGGTTTTATATTTCCTGAAAAATAAAAAATTCTCATTGCAAATTTACAAACTAAAGAAACCTTTGACTCCTAAACAGCTATTTAGAAGTATTGATGATACTGATATGAACTGTGCAGGCTTCATAATGTGTAATAAGCTTACAGAGAGAGAGAAAGTGTGAATATAGAAACAACATCAGTTAAGAAATTAATTATTAAAATTACCAAGAGAACCAAACTTTACATTTTTGGCCCTATATGAAGAACCTACTAGTTATTTAAATTGTTGCAAAATAGCCAGCCAAATTAAAAATTAATACAGATCTAAGGCCTTCCCACCTTACTGAATTTAAAGGTTCTAAAATAAACGCAGGTTTTGCTTGGATAATCTTATAATAATAATAACTGTGGCAAATGGCAAATTAAACATACACTGCCAACAAAACCTACATAAAATTTATCTCCTGTCTAGAGAATTCAATGTGTCTATTTGTTTTGAGTTCTATAAACTCATTGGAAGATAAATATTTTACTATATTATCTGGATCTGCCTCAGTATCAGGTAAAGGTGCTACTGGATTCTTGTCACATCGTATGCCATCCACTTCTGCTCCATATACAATTTTATGGTGGTTTAAATGTGTAGTGAATACCAATGAAAACTCTTCAGTTTCATCAACTGGTACATTTGGATTAGGCTCTAAGTCTGGTCTATCTGAAAAAAATGTTTTACTAATTTATATACACAGTATCACAACACACATAAATGATGCCAAAGTAAACATGACCTGGCTTGAAGGACTTCTAGTATACCAGCTGCTATGTACTTTTAGTGAGAAAATTATGCTGTGTACTCTAATGAGGTTATATAGCAAGAAAATCATTTGTATTATTTGAATTTTAGGAATTGCTTGAATGTGAGGTAGTTATTATTTTATTAAACCTTTGACATCTAGTCAAAGGCTTGGTTAAATAATATGTATAAGGTAGCATACGTAATATGCAGCAGCTGATTATAACAGATTGAGGAAAAATATCTGGATGTAACATGTAATAATTAATTTGTTTCTTCTTTATTTCGTTGCCTTTTACTATCAATAAAATATTATACAACGAAAGGGATTTAATTACAAAGTTATAGATACTATATGCACAAAGAGTAAGGCCAATGGCCCTTCTCATACTGAAAGTAGACCCATGTCCTGTAATGGGCTAGTACTAGATAGATAATGATGATATTTGTCTCTGAAAGTTTTGCCTTTAAAAAATAATAGTATTGGTAGCTCTACTACGAATATAAAACTTACCAGATAACATAAATTGTTCAAACTTAAATCCCCATGAGGTGAATTGACTATCTTTCTCTGACATTTGAAGCCTTTGTTGCCTCTTCTGTTCTGTATCTCTTGCACATAAGTATATATTGCCTTTGTACAGTATTGCTACAATTTTCCATGGTTCCCTTTCATTGAATGGAGTGCACGATACACAAGTTAACAAGCCACGATAGCAGAAAAAATTTGCCGCATCCAAATCCTTTTCCAAGGGAAACTTTAATCGAGCTTCATGCTCAATTAAAAACTTTAATAGATTTGTCAACCTTGCATCGAAGTCTGGTGGTTTACGCTTAACTTTATCTATATGTAAATTTAAATCGAAGTTCACACTTTCATCTAATATTCGACACGCATATTTCAAATTTTCTAAATCAATATATCCTATAACTTTTGGTTTTCCAAAGTTTGGAAATGGTTTATCGTAATCCCGTGATTTTACTTGTAACATTTTCAACGAACTTTAACAGGTAAGTAGTACCAAAGAGAATATAATCACTATAGTAGTACCATAGGGCATATTATATTAAGTTGATTTTAATGGTTTGCACAAAATGTGACGGGGCGTCTATGATAAATAGTGAAGGAGGGACTGCAATAATCACTCTCGGCAGAAGTTTGGATACGACGAGCTGGGCGGGAAAAGTTCAGATTCAGAAGTTGTTTTAAAAGAAAATAGTTACTTTATAAAAATGTGTCTAAAAAGGCTTTTAAATGCGTTTTGAAATGTATTAGTAAACAAACAAATCACTGTTTAGTGTTTAATGATTTTAGATTACACACTTTTTTATCATTTTCAGTATTCGGTGTTTATTTTCTAAATACTTTTAGAGAAAATTTTGCATTACAGTAATAATAAGGTTGTATCCAACCTCATTTTTTATAATATGTAGCAACATAATATATAACAGCAATATATTTCTGTAAAATAAAGTATAGAGTGGCTTTATCTCTTTGTATTTAAATAATGATTTAGTGTATTAACTTTTGACAATGTGCAATTATATATAATCAATAAATTTATGTGAAGAGTATAATTATAAAGATTTAAAGAATACAGGCCTAAAAAGTCTATAATCCAGCATCGTAAAGCTTATAATTAAAAAGTATATTTATAAATTATACTCTATCATTCTATGTCTGTGGGAAACTGGGAATTAACTTTGGAGTCAAGAGTCGGAGTAGCAACTGTAAAATTCAATTTTGAATTTCAAAATGTTGAATAACTAGTTTTCACAGCTAGTCTTGTCAGTGGTTTTGGTTTGTTGACTCCCTTAACACTGCTCGTAAATGCATTTGCGATAAGGCTTCGATTTAAAATGGAAATAAATAATCGTTTTCATAAGTGTAGACTTTGTTTGAAAATTGGTGATTTTTGTTCAATTTTCGAAAAAGATGACACGACTAAGTTATCAGAAATGGTTATGTCTTTTGCAAATGTTCAGGTGCGTTTCATTTGTTTTGTTAATTTGTACCTTTAACTTTATGAATTAATAATTACGATTTCGAGTGGTAATTGACTCGTTGACTGTTCCAAAGTTGTTAAAAGTTTGTGGCCATATTCCAGATTCACGAAGGCGATGGTCTATCAGACCGTGTATGTACATCTTGTATTGAAAACCTAAGTACAGCTTATTTGTTCAAACTTCAGTGTGAAAGAATTGATAACCTAATGCGAAAATTTCCTGGTAAGTAGATTCTATGACTCTGATGATAATACATTCTTATCGTTCATAAATATTTATATAAGTTATATATATCTTTACATAATTAGTTATATACATGACATCTATACTTAGTTTAAATGATGTTAAACCCAAATTAATGTCCTCTCATTGTAGAAAATGTATAAATGTAAATAGAGTAAGCTTTATAGTCATCATCATCATGATCAACCCATTGCCAGCCCACTACAGAGCATGGGTCTCCTCCCAATATGAAAGGGTTGGGCCACAGTCCACCATGCTGGGCATATGCAGCTTGATAGACTTCACATGCCTTTGGGAATATTATAAACTCTCAGGCTTGCACGGTTCCTTCACTGTTGAAGCAAGTGATATTTTAATTGCTTGCACATAAATTTGAAAAGTTGTAGGTGCATACTGGAGCCAAACCCCCAACCTTTGATTAGGAGGTGGACACCCTAACCACTAGGCTTATCACAGCTAAGTTTTATAGTATTTTAATGAAATTTAATGATGCTTTTATTCAACAGTTCATACCTGTGAGATTAACTGCATAAATTAAGGGTTTTTGAATAACTGCATAGATTAAATGTTAGAGGAATAACTAACTTTCAAGTCCCTTTCTGAACATATAAATCTTATTTCAGAGAAGTTATGGTAAATTATAGCAGTATAGTGGTAACAAACATAAACACATACATAATTACATACAAATTTTAGCTACTATAATACTAGTGTGATTAGCTTATTGTAATAAAGTTGTTAAAATTTATGTTATTTCAGCCCATCGTGAGGGTTGGGCAACAATAGTTATCTATAATACCACACCTACTTGTTGAGAGCAATTGCAGTTAGTTTAAATTATATCTTTAAGGCTATATTTTAAACTGTAGTGTATAAGAAGCGGTGATAGTCTAGTGCTTAGGGCGTCAGCCTCCTAATCAGAGGATGGTGGCTCAAATCTGATGTGCATCATCTAACTTTTCAGAGTTATGTGTGTTTTAAAAAAAATATAATATCACTTGCTTCAACAGTGAAGGAAAACATCGTGAGGAAACCTGCATACCTGAGAGTGCTCCATCATAATGTTCTCAAAGGCGTGTGAAGTCTGCCAACCTGCACATGGCCAGTGTGGTGGACTATGGCCAAACCCTTCTCAAATTGAGAGGAGACCTGTGCTCTGTAGTGAGCCAGTAATGGGTTGATCATGATGATGATACTTGTCAGTATACATTATATCAGAAAGTGTCTTCTATAATTTTTTTAGATATTTTAAGTACTTCATTTAGGATGATTACATTGAATGTTTTATTTTCAGATATACAGATTGACAAGCCAGATGACAAACAAGATTTTAATGACCTTTACAATCAGGAATTCCATATGCACACTGAATATATTAAAGAAGAGAATGATGATAACTTAGTTAAATCTGCCCAAGTAGAGAGAAGTAGGGCACAACTAAGTCCTTGTTTCGAAACCAGTGATGAGACTGACAGCGATATAGACTCCATTAAATGTGTATATTGCAACCAATCCTATAGTAATTATGGTGCACACACTTGCCATGTCACTTGCACAATAGAGCACAATGAGCTTCAACGGTCAAGTAGCAATGAAACTCTCGTTGCCACCGACTATACACCCACAAAAGTAGCTAAACCTCTATCACCCATCCCAGACATTCCAGAATATGCTAATGTTTCCTGTATACTTTGTGATCAAATGTTTGACCAATATGACGAGTATGTAACACATCTAGATAAATGCACAGCTAATGTGAAACTCCACCATTATGTTTGTCCAGTTTGTCATGAAATGTTCACTGATAAATGTTCATATTTAGAACATTTGAAACTACTCCATTTTAAAACGCATGATGAAACTTTGAGTGATGCGGGTACTGACTGTGTTGATTTTGCCCCCATGATTGTGAAAACTAGGAAGCCTAAAGCAGTAAGGCGGCAAATAGGTTGGTCAATTGAAGACATTTATCAAGAGATTGAATGCCAAAAAATTGAACAGAAACCAACTGCAACATCTAGTCCGTTAAAAAATTTGTTCTCGAAATTGGGAAATGAGTGAGTTGCACATGCTATTTTGGCATGCCTGGGACCCGATTCAGCACTTTGCAAGAACAAGCTAACTAACACACTGCTTAAGTAATTATTTATATTATTTCTTGTTTTAAAAAATGGGATATAACTTTCATGGGCACTGTCTATTTCATTTCTATTCTTTGAAACTTATGTATTGTATGATATTTCCTGATATTTTGTTGAAAACTTTACTTTGTTGATGGTAATTTTTATCAATATGAATTTTACATACCAAGTTGGTCGGATAAGCTGCAACCTTGTTGCATGTTACCTTGGGTCTAAATGAATATCTTTTTAAATTATATCAACTAAAGTAATGTTTAATCACAAAAGCCTTTGTATGTTATGAGACATACTCTATTCTGTGTCTTAGAAAGCATGTTAAATGAAAGCATTGGTCCAAGTTATTATCACTAATATGTGATGATAATTGTTAAGACTGCCAACCCACATTGGAGCATTGTGGTCTACGTTACGTGCTTTGGTAGCCTATTATACTCAGCTGTGGGTAATTAATAGCCTAACAAAGATGTTATTTATAAATTAAGTACTAACGATTGGTACACTTGAGTGTATAAAAAAATTTTGTTAAATTACTTGAAGGTCGTCCAGCAGACAAAGTACCCCTAAGAAGGTAAGTTTCCGCAAATTCATTGAAAATGGTAAAGCTAAGACGTCGGTGTACCTGCCATTCAAGAAATACATACAAAACTATAAACTAAAGAAAAAGGCTAACAACTACAGTCCAATAAACACAAAAGCTCAAGTAACTAGCAGAATACAAGCAATATTACCAGAGGAAGTTACAGGTAAGTGTTTAATTCAATATTAATTACTGAATGTTGTAGTGTTTTAGGTATATGTACTCTCAATATCTAATTTTTTAAATCGAATATTGGTAGCACGTACCACGTTAGCAAATTTATTTGTCAAAATATTTATCCAGTTTCATCATTGATTTACCACTAGCCGTAGATCGATCATTAACGCTCAGAAAATGGGACGGAGAAGTAGTGCACAAATAGCGACGCGTGCACTCCTTTCCCCCAGTGACAAGGCTAGACGAAAGTCACCAATTCTAACACTCGAGCCGTATAATCCGAATGAATTACAAAGCACTACGTGCCGCTATAGATAATATAACGGCCAGATGTCTAGTGTATTAGACGGGTTGTAATACATCGATATACCGATATGTAGGAATGTATAGTTAGTTGGTGACAAATTCTCGCTTTGTTTTTGTATGACGCGCTCTATTTACGGCTAGTGGTAAATCAGCGAGTTTCATGGATCGTGTCGTGGACTGCGGAGGGGGAGCCTCAAGATGAATGCATCAGGCGAAATCCAACTACTCGCCTTCTTGTTCCTTTTGATGATATCATAAACAGTTCAAAACATTTCACGACGACTGTCAGGTCCCTTCTTAATTTTGAAATTGAATGACTTCTTTCTAGTTACCACATCTACAGTAGATTCTAGATACTATCTAAATTAACTAAATTTCCTCAACGTTTAAAGCCCAAAGGGCACTTCTTATAAGCCACGGACCTCGACTTAGGGTGACGTTGGGTATTTGACTTTGACTGGGAGTTTTGACCAGACCTGCGTCCGGATGACCGGCAGAAATTAAGGTCTAAGACGATGTACCCGCTGTGATCGGTTTGTTTGTGTGACCTACTTGGCTGCTAGCGTATCTAAGTAGGTTACAGAAACAATAGGTATATCCAGCTGATCGTCCGAGTTTTAAAGTACTGCTTTGGGGCGTCGCTTGATAAGAGCGGTGATGTGGACTGGATTGTTATCAGACTCCTTAACCACTAGCAGGCTGGGGTGTCGGGCGGTTCTTTCAAAGTTGGCTTGGAGGGCTTAGTTTTAGCGTTCCAATTCAACGAGTCGACAAGTTACGGTCAATGAGAATGTAAGGTTACTTACAAATATATATTTGTGGAGTTGTCTCGAACAACAAACGCACGCTGCACTAGAAACTTCGTTAGGTCGACGCAAGCAACGCTTTGACTATAAGTAATACATCGATATAAATCTTTGTATTGGTGATATTAGTTTTCAGTAGTACAAAATTTAAATTAAGCTTAGGTTTGGCTGAACACACGATGATTGAAGATAATGATGACACCATGATGACGAACAACGCGGGATGACAGTGTTCCTATTTTACGATATTAACTAATAAAATTGCAGACTGTTAATTTGTAATTTATATTTTTTCGTCCATTTTTACAAATTGGATTGGATTATTTATATTTCTTCGTCCATTTTACAAATAATTAAATATTCCACAAAATAATCTTTTATTTTGATTGTAAACAGATAGTGACTATGCATCACCAAGCGGCACATCGGAAGACTCTTGGAAAATGAAACAGAATTTAATATGTGCCTGCGACAAAAAAGTGCTCATGCTATCGGAACATATTCACGTGAGATGTTGAAATTATATTGATATTGATGAGATGTATATTTGTATGCAACTTATTGGATACAAAAAATAGACAGAATAAAAATAGAGATAATGTTCCTACACAATGTAAATCCTAGGGCTTGAGAATGAAGCATACAGTGCTGCCAATTGTGTCGCAAACATACCTCTAAGCTAATCTAAATTAACAGTTTTAAAAATAGTGGAAATGCACTATTTTTAGTCCTGTCGATTAAGTTTTGAGATTTATGAACCTAGAGCAGAATCCGCACCAAAATTTACCGCGCTTTGTTTGTGTGGTTTACGGAGCTCGATTATTACTCTACTTATTACCAATGCGGATAATGGCACACATATAAACATATTTCTCGTCACGTCACATTATTCTTAAAACATAGTACGTCTTACTTACCAAAATATTGTGCGTGTTTAAGTCATTTTTAGAAGCATGTATGTAGAAATAGAATATAGGAGATATAAGATCGTTTATTCAATGTTAAATAATGCTGCTTTATTTAAAATATATAATTATATATTATGAAAACAAATTTTCATCACGCATGTTGCGAGCAATTTCTGATTATTTTTATCTATTTTAACAAACATAACGCCGAAATACATAATTTATTAGAACGTCAATCTCTTTGTACAGTTTTATGATATCGCTGCGCTTCTGTAACGTTTGTTTACTTTAAACTAACAGTAAAGTCAAAATATATAAAGCGCAATTTGCCTAACTCTGACTTAAGAAACTGTTAAAACGAGAGCAAAGTTACGTATCAATAAAGTCTGTCTCGTCCTAACACGTAACATTGGCTTAGCAAATACAAAGTATGCTCTATATATCACAACTTTAGATCACAGCTTCGAACTATAGATCACAGCTTCGAACTATAGATCGTTAGCCTAAACAAAGGACGTTTGCTACAGGATCGCGATAGAATAGTGGCAATGATCAATGAATTGGGCGGAGTGGTAGCAGAGAATACGAAAATGGAAATGTTGGCAACACATTTTGTGTCCGTGCTACCGAACGACACGTTCTCTGGTATGATGGTGTGTGCCCTTGCCACTGGGAAGTGGTTGCTTCATATCAGTTTCATATACGACAGTTTTAGATGCAAGAAGTTCTTACAGGTAAGTTTTTCACATCAGTTTTGTAAATTACAGCTTGAGATGCAAGAAGTTCTTACAGGTAAGTTTTTCACATCAGTTTTGTAAATTACAGCTTGAGATGCAAGAAGTTCTTACAGGTAAGTTTTTCACATCAGTTTTGTAAATGACAGCTTGAGATGTAAGAAGTTCTTACAGGTATGTTTTGCACATCAGTTTTGTAAATGACAGCTTAAGATGCAAAAAGGGCTTACAGGTAATTTTTTGACAACAAATTCATATACGACAGCTTTAGATGCAAGAAGTTCTTTCAGGTAAGTTTCGCACATCAGTTTTGTAAATGACAGCTTAAGATGCAAAAAGGGCTTACAGGTAATTTTTTGACAACAAATTCATATACGACAGCTTTAGATGCAAGAAGTTCTTACAGGTAAGTTTTCACATCTGTAAGCAGTTCCTACAATATTAAAATGTTGGTTGTTAGACTATGGTCCTTTCATCATCATGAACAACCCATTACCGGCTCACTAAAGAGCTCGGGTCTCCTCTCAATATGAGAAGGGTTTGGCCATAGTCCACCACGCTGGCCATGTGCGGATTGGCAGGCTTCACACGCCTTTGCGAACATTATGGAGAACTCTCAGGCGTGCAGGTTTCCTCACGATGTTTTCCTTCACCGTTGAAGCAGGTAATATTTTAATTTTTTTTAAACGCACATAACTTCGAAAAGTTAGAGGTGCGTGCCCGGATTCGAACCGCCGACCTCTGATTTGGAGGCTGACACCCTAACCACTAGGCTATGACCGCTATGGTCCTAAAGAGTTGTAATTTAACAGGAGAATATGTATGAATGGATGAGGCACCCCAAGATAGTCGAGATCGACAACACGAGCGTCGAAGTGACGAAGGCCGCCGTGTTCTGGCACATGGAACTGCACAATGACCACGCCAAATACCCTTTCGAGGGCAAACAGATCGTGCTGATTATGAAGAAGAAGTACAGACAGTATTACCAAATGATCTTCAAGACTCTCAAGGCGAAACCTGTCACTTACGATCCCAGGTAAACAAGACACGTGACCCCACGATTGTACGCATTTCACAGCAGTAAATAGACTATATGACTGTATGATTTGTTGATTTATTTGATCAATCATATATATATATACATACATACATATATATATATATATATATGTATAGTTATATCATAAATTTCAGTTCCTAAAATCTGATGTATATTTAGAAGGCATAAAAAGTTACAACCTTTGTATATAAAATGACGATCTCCGTAGCACTGCGTGCGTTGACACATTATAAAATTAGGGTTCAATTCCCGCCTAGAGTCTGGTCTGATAGGAGTTCGTGGCTAGATACAACTCTACCAACAAAGTACGAATTAGCGATTTCGCGTTTTGTCACGATGTCACATAGAAAACAAATAGAAGTAAGGGTTTACTATACCTCTAACAGGTTAGCCTGCAACTATCTTAGACTGCATCATCACTTACCACCAGGTATGATTGCCGTCAAGGGCTATCTTGTGGTGGATGATAAAAAAATATTATATATAGTTTATAAGATAGATAACATTTTTTTATATATATAGTTATAATATATAGCTCAGCGAGTTGCGAAGTTGAAGTGGCAATGGGCGGGGCACATAGCTCGGAGAACCGATGGACGTTGGGGTCCCAAGGTGTTGGAATGGCGACCCCGCACCGGTAAACGTAGCGTTGGTCTACCCCCAACAAGGTGGACAGACGACATCAAACGAGTCACAGGGAGCCGCTGGATACAAGCGGCCCAGGACCGTGGCCATTGGAACTCCCTACAAAAGACCTATGTCCAGCAGTGGACGTCTTTAGGTTGAAATGATGATGATGATAATATATTGATCTTATATTCTTGGAAGTAAATAATAAATTGTGCACAGGACACCCGGGAGCTGTTGTTCCGCCGACTACTGTTTCGTCGATATGAAGGTAATAGAGAGAGTGAAATTGCGATTCTTCTTCCACCACAACGTGCCCGTCTTCCCTTACCAGTACATATTGGTTTATTTGCTGAAGAGAGGGCGCGTCGACGACGAACACAAATATTTGCTACAAGACTGCACTAAAGTTAATGATAAGAATTTTTTTTTAAATAACACCTATTAATTAACGTCATCACTAAACAATAATAAAATACCTACAAAAGAAATGTTATTAATAACTATTATATATAATATTTAACTATTGTTATTAATAACATATTATGGATATAATATTAGCCTCCGATAGAAGCCGGTGGAAACAATCCGCACGAGGTTGCAAGGACACCAGGACCACGATCTTCAGTAATGAAGGAACGACTAGAGAGAGAGATGGAAATAATGAAGCGGTGATAGCCTAGTGATTAGGGCGTCAGCCTCCTAATCAGCTAATCAGAGGTCGGCGGTTCGAATCTGGGCACGCACCTCTAACTTTTCGGAGTTGTGTGCGTTTTGAAAAATCAGGAAAACATCGTGAGGAAACCTGCATGCCTGAGAGTTCTCCATAATTTTCTCAAAGGCGTGTGAAGTCTGCCAATCCGCACATGGCCAGCGTGGTGGACTATGGCCAAGCCCTTCTCATATTGAGAGGAGACCCGTGCTCTGTATTGAGCCGATAATGGGTTGATCATGATGATGTTACTTATCGCAGAACTCAGTAGTCGATGTATTGATTCGAATGCTTCTCTAAACCTTGATTTTCTATTTAAGAGTGTATGTTGTTTATATGTAGTGGTTTTATCCCTAAGTTCTCGCGACAAATGGAATTAATATGAGACTGAGTACCACATTCCAAGCAATATGCTATAAAAAAATCAACGGTATTGCATTAATACGTTACGACGAATTTTTCTAATAATTTGTAGAAAAACAAAAATGAGAGTAGTGTACACGTGGGAAGCGTTACTTCTGTAACATCATTAATTAATTTTATAATATTAATTATGAATTAAATTAAATAATGACATTTTTCATTTATATAAAAAAAAAAAAACGGACGAATAGTTAACCGCAATTTATTCATTCCTCGAGGCGACTGTGGACTAACATCGTTAATTAGTGCCGAATGTAACGAAACAAACCCTTCTCATATTGAGAGGAGACCCGTGCTCTGTAGTGAGCCGGTAATGGGTTGTTCATGGTAACGAAACAGTAAAATGCACCTTTAAACTTTTGGTTTGACGCTCAAAATCGTTTTAATTCTGTTTGATGTTTTCATGACGGCTGTAAATATGATTTTAATAATAATAATTTATTTGCCAGAATGAATGTACAAATTATGTCGGTTATAAAAAAAGAAATATGAATTATGAAAAATGTTAAATGTCCGAAATAAATCAAATTAAAATAAATATACAAAATTTAATGTCAACAAATAAAATATGTATTAAGTTTTATCGATTTTTAATCGTACGTTTAGTCCGTCTTTGCTTAAACATATTTAAATTCTATATCTGCTGGAAATTTATTCTAACGTTATGAAACACAGCCTGTTGTGAATATCTTTATAACGTAACTAATATTTTTCCTCTAAGTTAAAGACATTTAGTAAAATATTATTCCTGCGTTGGCATGGCCAGTTTGTTTGCGGGTCATAATAACACAAAATCTAGACAAATCTTCCTTAGAATATAGTCTGAATTGTTTCAGTTAGTTTTAATCTAGAACCTATTAGTAGAGTACCTTTTAGAACCTAAGTTATTAAGTACACAAAAACCCTGTGCACTAAATATAAATAAATTTAAATATGATATTGTATTATTATTTTTTGATATTGAATATTTGATTATTATAAAGATGTTAATATCTATATATTTTTAAAGTGTGAAACCTAGACTTATTGTATTTTTATGGAAAAAAAATAATAATAAAGAATTACTTTATAGAAACAGTGTTTTACGTTCGATGTTTCAATATGGAATATCAAGTATTTGTTTACTTTTGTTCTAAAATTAATTTTTCCGAATTTTTATATATAAGTGAAGAAAATAAGATAAGAGAGTAGGTGAAATCCATTAATGTTAGTCAATTTAACAAGGGCATATTAATGGATATTTATATTATTATTGAAATCAAATATTTACAATAAACATTAACATACAATGACAATGCATTTTTATTACAATACCAATAAAAAAAAAAAGAATCTTAATAGTGCTGTTCTCTTCTTTTGGTACTGATCCGAGGAGTGCACGTCGACTGCTTGGCGTACTGAAGCTGCTGTAACCTCTTCCTTCTAATTTTTAACTGTAACAAGTTTTTGCTATAATAATATAACAAGGTATATAATAATATAACAAGTTATATAATAATATAACAGTTTGAATTTTTTCAAAGTTATTAGGAAGCGCAAGTGTTTCATCTTCATCTTTCAGAGAAACAAATCTGCAAGAATTCATAAAAAATTGACGACCTCCGTGGCGCAGCGCGCGCGCTGTCGCATTATAAAGTTGGAGGTCCTGAGTTCGATTCCCGGCTCGAGTCTAGGCTGGTAGTAGGTCCTTGGGGTCGTGAGCGGCCAGAGTGGGGAATTCTGGTAACTCTTATGCTACCTCGTGACGAAAGACATGCTACTCAGGAAGTCGCGTTAGTTTTGCGGACTTACATCCGCGAGGAGGCAAATAGGAGCACAAGGGAGGCACCGGTGCGTTCCTAGGAAATCCCGGAGCCTCCCAATGTTTTATGCTGATGGTGGCCACCGGGTTTAGTGGTTAAAAATCCCACATAACCCGAGCTTTTCCCCAAAGCAATAGTCGGGGTATCTCACTAGGAGATTTTCCCCCCGTAAACAAAATAGTTTAAAAAAATAAAAAAACACGCTACTGCACGCATGCGTAGTTCGCGCACTAGCTCTGTCTCTCTTACTCGCATGCAAAGGATGCGGAAAGAAATTAATTAATCCTGGCGAATCTAATTAGGATAATCGAATATTTTGATCGGATTATTGCATTGTCATCGACCTTTGACAGGTGTGCAAAGTTTGAATCAAATCTGATCGTTCAAAGTAGGGCAAAATCGAGCTCAAAGGAGTCGGTTACAAACAAACATACATACATACAGGTGAAGCTAATAAAAGCGTGTTAAAAAAAAGGCTGGTAGTAGGCTTTCGCCGTGGCTAGTTACCATCCTAACGGCAAAGGTGTTTCGTGTAGAAACCAATTAGGAGTATGGGTTTACCTAACAGGTTAGACCGCTACCATCTGAGACCGCTTCTTCACTTGCCATCAGGTGAGATGCTGTCAAGGGCTAACTTGTGTAAAAAAGGTATGAAAAGAATTGCAATTTTAATTTAAGAAACAATTATTGATGAATTACATATTTCCTACAAATTTAATGTCTAACAGTGAGTGACTATCGATTGGATTAGATCTTATACTGATCGATCAAGACTGTAACAGATCAGTCCTTAAACGCTGTCCTTTAAAGCGATGGTGTTTTAATATTTTTTTTAATCCTGCTATCCCCGTTAACAGTGATACAGTCAACGGAGACAAAATATGGTGGGTGCGGTGTTGGTCTTTCGATTCTGTACAAATTGTAGTTAACTATCAGTATCTAATCAGTAGAAAATCTAGCAATCTGCATTTAGGACTCAATAGCATCGCTACACTAAGCTTTACTAAAAAATGTGCCTTTCTTGTACACAGCTCTTGTCTTAATTATAACAACCTAGCCGTTCTACAACGAGATGTATTTTTCGTTTCATTATTTACATAGGGACCTTCGGAAGTTTAGCAATTGATATAGTTTATTTTAACAATAGTTAAAATAAACTATCGTATTCAACTCCTCTTATTAATTTATACAACTGTCGACTTTTATCTTGATAACTTTGGTAAAAGACAAGCGTTGCATAACGGACACACAGATAGTCACACTTTAATACATCGATATTTACTATTTTGGTATGGAACCCTAATTTTACGTTACTTATGAAGTACATACTTTTGTATAGAAAATCCAACATGCAAGAGTAGCCAGAATAGTGCCGACCATTCCCCATATCTGTTCCGCGTTTGGAAACGCATCATTAGAATTGCGTTTCAATTCAGGTTGTTCACAGCTACAAAATGACGTTATAAATAAAATCATGATTTAGATGAATTCACAAATAATTTTGATATTGTCTAGTCTGCTTTCAATAAAAAACGTCTTCTTTGACAAAGAGCATTTATATACTTTTTAATTGAATTGAAAAGGTTTTATATTTGTTTCTAATAGACAGAATAAGAGATAGTTCTCAATTTGGTTGTATCTAAAGAGCAGGAATACAACACTCGACAAGGAAAAACAAGATGACTTGTCCAAAAATTGGTCGGCTCGTTCAATAGGTTATGCTCCAGATGAAGATGAATAGAAAGCCGATTTAAATCTTCTAATATTTTAGGCAAATATCT
Source organism: Lasiommata megera (assembly GCA_928268935.1). NCBI lineage: Eukaryota > Metazoa > Arthropoda > Insecta > Lepidoptera > Nymphalidae > Lasiommata > Lasiommata megera. The sequence continues at coordinate 9,200,335 of OV743311.1, read as the reverse complement.
TATCAATGCATAATTATTTTTGACTCACAAAATAGTCTCCAACCCTAAAGTTTTTATTGAGGAGCTATTTAGGTATTAATTACGAAATTCTTGACAGTCACAGCGATAGCATTAAAGCAATCCCTAAGATGAGGGAGTGAGAATATCTCATAAGCGAAAACTTTGCTAATGAGTATGGCTACTCCACCATACCCATCAAGTCTATCATTTCTCAGTCAACAAAACCAGAGATCCTGAATACTTTTTTCAGGATCTCTGATTCAAAGAGAAATTGCTTTAGGTTTATTATATATTTAGTAAGTATACAAGCGGTGATAGCCTAGTGGTTAGGGCGTCAGCCCCCTAATCAGAGGTCGGCGGTTCGAATCCGGGCACGCACCTCTAACTTTTCGGAGTTATATGCGTTTTTAAAACAATTAAAATATCACTTGCTTCAACGGTGAAGGAAAGTATACAATATCAGTTTTTTTTTGTTTATGGCACTCCTACAGTTACACTGAAGGATTGTATGTTTCATAATTGATTTTTAACCTGCTTAATAATAAGAAAGAACATTAATAAGTACCAAAGTTAATTTTCAAATTCTTCATTAGATTGTTGAGTGTTTGATCTCTGTTTTTCATTACCATCGGGCATGTGGGAATTATTATTTACTAAAGTCATTGTAAATTGATACATACATGAAAGTGTTAAAATGAAACACGTATAGACGATATTGAGGCTAGTTTTACCTAACGTGACCATACGTCCCGCATTAGGCGGGAAAGTCCCGCTTTCAGACAGTCTGTCCCGGTCTCCCCAACGAGGTACATAGTCCCGCTTTTGCAAACAGGCCAAACAAAAATAATTTAAAATGTACTTTTCCGTCGAAATGTGTGGTACGGCCCCGCCCGCCGCCCGTCGAGCGGTGCGGAGGTTCCGTAATTCATGAAGCTCTGTTGAAAATCGAAGGGCAAAATGTGTCGGCCATAGAGTTTCCCAAGTAAATTAATCGTCTCCGAAATAACCTGGCACTAAAAGACTACGACTTTTCTTCCTCACATCGTCGGTAACCTGCTTGTAAAATTACAAGAAAGGGAAGCTGCAGTTGACCAGCAGAATGTCAAAACTGTGGCGGCTGAGTTATATAAAACAAGCAAAGAATACTTGGAGCAGTGGTGTCAATTCAACAAGGAACTAGAGCCAAAACTACAAATTTGACCAAATTTTACAAGTGTTTAGATGGGAAGACATACAGTGCTGGATTTACTGATCACGTGACGGTTAATTAGCAGCAGCCAAGATACGAAAGTCTTTGACGAGTTTTCACACTTTGCGACAGATGTAAACATCTTTGGCTGGGATGCCGAGAATGTTTCTATTGAAAACCGTTGGGTCGAATAATTCCAGCGCTTTAGTACCAATTAATCTTCATTTGACAAACTTTTGCATAATTATTGAGTGTGTAAAATTATGGAGTCTGCCTGGAACTTACGCACCTGTTTTTCTCAAATTAATTAAATATGGCCAAGTGATACAACACCAACTGTGTCGCAGTAATGAAAGCTATTTTGGTTACAAAGTAATCATGTACTTTTAAAAGTAAGCTTTTAAAAAAACTTTTTAAAGTAAGTAGGTACTTTAATAAATTTTGTTTCCGTAATATTGATTATTCATCGGATTTCTTTTAGAAGCTCGTCAATATTCCTTTGAATTTCAAAACAGACCGTTTTCCAATCACTCCATCACCATCACTTGATAACGCATCGTACCAAATCTTAGCCTCATATTTCAACTTATTCAGTGCTAGGCAACGAATTGTTTCATCTGACCATGCAAACTTTTAAACCAAAATTGAATAATGCTTACACATTCACGCATTTGTCGTTTTTCTATGTGCGTAATAGGTCTAGGGTACGCACTTATGTCGTCTAAGTGTATAATAGAAAAAGGTCAAAATCAGGTATTTAATATTGTTTTTTGAAGTGAAAACTTCTTTAGCGGCGTTGAGCACTTTTTCTGTAATGGGTATAAAATCTTAAACTCGCGTCAGGACACGTGACCTGATCGAAAAAGCGTAAGACGGATGGAGAGTGGACAGCTATCCCCTCTCTACGACGCGGCGAAAATGTATGCCTGGGCCTACTGTTTCGTTTAGGCAGCGCAGGAATGTTCGTGTATGTTACAGCGTGCCACGCGCATCCATGGATGGTGACAGCTGATGGCTCGACCGTCTGTGTAGTGATCACATTGTTGTGTATTCGTAAAATTCGTGAATGTAAAGTGCTTAAAATATGGAAATTGATATAGATAAACTTTTTAATGTAAAATAATTGTAATAGTTTTAAAGTGTTAAATTTTTAATGTAATATAAATTGTCATGTTTGTGTACGATAGCGCAATAAATGAATATTGTATTCTACCACATAAATGATAGTACTTTTATACTGATAAAGCAATTGGTGCAAAATTATTCCCTAACCATTCCAAAATATCAAACATGCTCAACGTTAATAATCAAGTTTTCACTTCTGCCGGCACTCCCGGAGTGCAACCCGTCTTTTTTTTTTTTTTTTATTCACCACAAGTTAGCCCTTGACTGCATCTCACCTGACGGTAAGTGATGATGCGGTCTAAGATGGTAGCGGGCTAACCTGATAGGGGTATGGTAAACTCATACTCCTAATCGGTTTCTACACGACATCGTGCCGGAACGCTAAATCGCTTGGCGACACGTTTTTGTCGGTAGGGTGGTAACCAGCCACGGTGGAAGCCTCCCACCAGACCAGACTCGAGCCGGGAATCGAACCCAGGACCTCCGACTTTAAAATGCAACAGCGCACGCGCTGCGCCACGGAGGTCGTCAAAAAATTCAATGTTCAATGCACTTACAGTCTCTGTATCTTTACGAGACTACGTTTTATTACATCTCCTTGGCGGTGATGGCGCGGGCGTCCTGACGTCTCAAGAACTCAACGTGTTTTACGTTTGACCGTTTTACCCCTTAGCGTAAGTTACATACCACTTCTGATGTTAAAAGTAAACCAGCTCAGTACAATTTATACGTATATTGGACAATTAATTAAGTTAACAAGCTCAAAGTTACGTCGACCGTCGCTCTTGACGCCCAGCCGACCAGTCCCACGTGCCACGTGGGGCGATCGCCGCACCAAGTCAGAGCCGCCATTTCTTATCTTCCGGTAATATCCCGACCACAGACATCTAAAAAGTTGGCAATGCGTCGTTGTGCACAAAACACGCGGTGTTGTCAACAGTACTGAGTTCCAAACTTATCTAAAAACAAGACTTGATATTTTCAAACTTTGTTCAGGCGATAAGTACAAACTACTAGGGTTTAGTAACTATTTTGTGTTCAGAACTTTGATTATTTTGTGTTATTGTATCTTTTATATTATAATAAAAAATGTAAAACACTAAACTTTAATTATTGAATCGCGCAGATGTCCCAGTCTAGCAAAAAGAAAAATGGTCACCTTAATAATCCAATCATAATGGGGCGACGTGCAAGTAGCCAAGCTTCTAAACGCTAACTCAGCATTCGAGGAAGAAATGGGCCGATGTACAAGTCGCCAGAGCTTCTAGACGCTAACTCAGCATTCGTGGAAGACTCCTTAATATAGCACGGATGGACGATCCATACTACCTATGCCTACCATAATATAGGTACCTTCTCGTATCGCAAATATGTAAACTACAGACCAAAACTAATAATACAAAATAATATGAAATATCTAATAACAAGCGACTATGGATCGTTTCTACGAAAAGTTATCATAGAGTTATATTGGCCTCCCTGTCTGTGAAGTCATTGACATGAAAAGTCTCTTCCACAGACTATTTTCGTTGAGTTTCGACTGAAATCATGCCGAAAACTTTGAAAGGTGGTGAAATAGTGATTTTTTAAAACGTGAATAAATTTTATGAACAATAATGCCCCTGTAATTCCTTTAAAATGTGTTCAGGCTTGTGTCGCCGCCGTTACGGGTTAGTCAAATGAGATTACCAGTAACAGATAATAATTCCCATACTTAAAACTGTATTTTTTATAACGGTAGTTATTTGTAAGGTCTAAACAAATACGTGTACTGCGACTATTATTGGTTTAAGTATGGCAATAGACAAATAAATCGAAATATTTATTAATAGGTGTATCCGCAAAAAAAAAAGTCTAAAATCATCAAAGGTGAGGTCGCAGCCAGCACGGCCACTATTTCAACGGTTCGGTTTCAACACCACGCAAAAGAAAAAGCGGTATCCGGCCTAAAATAATCTAACTGTGTTATAAGGCATTAAATAAATAAAATTGATAAAATAACTTAAGCTTTTTGTACTGTCGTGTTTTTAAAATGATGATCGAATAATTTATAATGAAAAAACTTTTAAGAATTTCATAAGAGTAGGAAAGTAAAAGTTGTTTCGTTATAAAAGTGAACTTAAACACCCTTTCTTTGAGGTTAGCTTTTATAGGTCGTGTGGCAACACTACAAAACATCGCTGCCAACATAATGCCATAGGTACTATATGTTGAAACGAATACGTTACAGTTTTTTTTACTTAAGACCTCAACTTATCCACATTTACACATAAAAAAACTGCGTCTGCCAATTTTCAAGTTTCCCGCGCTTTTCATTTCCTCGAAATCTTTTCGAATTGCGAGTGACTTTATTTTATGGTTTTAAGTATTTAATTCAGATAAGTTAGTTGAATTTTATTGGACATTTCTTTTTTGGTCTTAAAATAATGGGTTGTTTCTGGTCTAGTGAGGTAGGTATTAATAGATTTAAAACCTACTCATCCATAAGTTGAATAGTAGGCATTTACTATTACTCCTGCTATTCAATACATTAGTTAAATTATACATAGAAGTAATTGGTGAATATATTTTAGGGCCGTAGGCAATGTATGTACTGTAATCACAGAGATGTCAATAACTTGGTTATTATCGACCATGTGTGTGAGCATTGTATCAATAGAGCTACCAGGACTTCTCGTGTACGTATAATTCTTTATTTATTCACATATGTTGGCAACACCGGTGTTTGGTCCACAACGAGCGACGCAGCGCAAACTTGGTGGATGTCTGTGGCCGGGACATTACCGGAAGATAAGAAATGGCGGCTCGGCCTCGGTGCGGCGATCGCCCCGCGCACGACGCGGGGACTTCTCGGCTGGACTTCGAGAGTGACGGAACTTTGATTTGAGCTTGTAAACTTATTTGAGTGACCAATATATGTATAAATTGTAATAAGCATTGCGCTGGGTTTCATTTACTTAACACATATAACATTGTTACTAGCGGTATAGCGGTGATAGCCTAGTGGTTAGGACGTCAGCCTCCTAAACTGAGGTCGGCGTTTCGAATCCGGGCACGCACCCCTAACTTTTCAGTTATATGCGTTTTAAAAAAAAAAACATTTGCTTCAACGGTGAAGGAAAACATCGTGAGGAAACCTGCACGCCTGAGAGTTCTCAAAGTCGTGTGAAGTCTGCCAATCCGCACATGGCCAGCGTGGTGGACTGTGGCCAAGCCCTTCTCATATTGAGAGGAGACCCGTGCTCTGTAGTGAGCCGGTAATGGGTTGATCATGATGAATATTGTTAGTGAGTACTGACCTACCCAGTTTTAAAAATAAAACATTAATTATTCTTGTTTATAGTCTCCACCAGGCCCTAAGTTTGGGGAATACCGATGTATCCAGTGTGGACGATACTGGAACAGTCGTTGGTGTTGGCCTGATAAATATCAGATGTGTAAACAGTGTAAAATACCTATCCTGCCATATAATTGTGTAAGTTATCTTTTTCCCACATAATTCAATATTAAGTTGTTAAGTAATATAGTATTAGTAAGTAAGTAGTTTACGATTATGTGAAAAATTGCGAGAGACATTAAGGTTTACTTTAAGTATGAAACGTTTTTAACAAACAATCAAATATAGTTCTTGTTTTATTAGCTTAATATAGCTTGAAGTACCTACGTGATACCGACACACTTTAAATCAATTAAAAATTTTATAAAGTGAAATAGTGTAGTGTACAACTAGTGTGTTTTTTGACGACCTCCGTGGTGCAGTGCGTGCGCTGTCGCATTATAAAGTTGGAGGTCTTGGGTTCAATTCCCAACTCGAGTCTGGTCTGGTGGGAAGCTTCTGCCTTGGCTAGTCACCACTCTACCAACAAAGGCGTGTCGCCAAGCTATTTAGCGTTCCGGCACGGTGTCGCCTAGAAATCAATTAGGAGTGTTGGTTTACCATACCCCTACCACTATCAGGTTAACCCGCTACCATCTTAGACTGCATCATCACTTACCGTCAAGGGCTAACTCGTAGTGGATAAAAAAAAAGGTTCGTGCACTGAATTCGGCGACCACATTCTAACTAAAATAATTAGTCAATCAGATCTCCTCAGTCAGTCGGTAACAGTAAGGCCTGCTTTCAAATATGACCAACCAAATATTTAAATTATTTAAGCCTTTATTTAAGGTCTTAATTCGTTATTTTCAGAGGGATTTAAAACCTACAGATACAATCAAAAATAAAAATGATGATGGACAGGAACACGTAAAGGAACTTTGTCAAATGTGTCTTCAGCTGGGGTATTCATGTAAGAGTTTCGGTAAAAAATACAAATCTCCGGTATCGTCCAGCTCAAGAACAACTAAGATGTACAAAAGTACATACTCATATAATAAAAAATGGTGATACTTTGATATAAATTATAGTGTTATCCTTTATACATTTTTATTTTACTGAAATTATATCTACATCTACTATATTCCATGTAGTAATAAGGTAAGATATGAATAACTCGATTTTTTTGCAGTTTAATTTATATGGGGGATAAATAAAAGCAAAGTGAAAAAACTTACGTTTTATTTTGAGAATTGCCTTTTGTTGAAAACAGATTTCTTATTATATCAGTAAATGTTTTATTATTGAACTTCCTTATTAATATCTGCGGCAGATCATCAGAAAGATTTTCTTTCTTTTCTGCCATGTAAGCAAAGAGTGGTAGAAAAATTGTTGCAAGTTCCTCAACGTCGCTTTCCTTTGTTAAATTTGCTATTATTGCAAACTTATCGAAAACAGTTATTACTTGATTATCGTTTAGTGGCATTTTGAAAAATTTATACTGAAACAAAAATATTAAATGTTTATTTGATGTTACATTTTATATGTAAAGACCGCTATGAGATATTATTTATACAACTTTATTGCAATCTATAGGTCATAACATACAGGAAAAAGACAAAACAATCAGCAACTTGCGACCTTATCACTAGTAGTGATCTCTTCCAGGTAACCATTTCTTTGAAGCTGATGAATAGTTGTGAGATAGTGATTAGAATATGTTAATTTTCATTATGCTTTTACACGATATGATTGCTGAACGGGTTGTCTGTTACAGTGCCCTGTATAGCCCCACTAATATATAATAATAATAATAGTGTATGCCCTGCTATAGGAGCCTGCCTAGCTGCTAGGAGGAATGCTGCCTGGGAGACTTCTTTTACTAGTCCAAGCGCAAAGTAGGATTTAGTCGTATAATTTTTAAGTCTAAAAAACTAGACGCGAAAAAAATAGGGCATGGGATCTCTAGAACCGTACAGACGGTACTGAAATTAGTAAGGAATATAGACCTAAATTTGTAGTAATTTGTAAGAGAAAAGTTTCAAAGTTCTTTCTTAACTTTGCACAGCCTGACTTATCAAACACAAAATTTTGTAAGCTAATCTCTAAACTTTATAGATATCTGCCTTAGAGCTAGCGATTAATGTAAAAAAAAAAATATTAATAGAACATCCTTTTTTCAACATAGCCCATAATGTAAGAATTAGTTTTGTGCTTGTACAAAATTATTAAAATTTAGTTGGAAAGTTGTAGAGTGGCCATTTAAAACTCGCCTTTTCTCAAAAGGCCCATCTCGTTTGGGACACCTTAGCCGCGTAGAGGAAACGCTAATATTTTTTTTTAAGTCTCTTTTCTGATCCCATACAAAATAACCAACAAGATATTTTATTCTCAGATTATCAACGTCCTAGTGCTGGGTACAAGCCACACAGAAGAGAGGCTTTATATATGTATCAATGATATAAATGCACAAAATATTGGTTATAAAATTTCAATTTGTTTGCACCAATCACAGCTAGGTTTTAGGAATCCATTCTAAGACGGAGCATTTGCTAGCAAAGTGATAAAAGCTGTGAGCAGCATTGGTGACAGTGAGTGTCTAGAAATGTAACTGTGATAAAAATTATAGTGAGCCTGTGCCCTTATAGACAAGACAGACAGACTGACTTATTTATGTAGCTATAGCTATGCTTAAAAAGCTAAAAAAAATCAACTTACCCTCGTGGTGGCAACAAAATTTTTCATACAGTACATCAGACATGCTTTTGTAGACTCTGTATGATTTGATTTTTCCACTACACATAACAATAGTAATGCATCATGAAATATATCTAATATTTTTATGTTACCGAACACTGTACAAAGACTGACCCATATGTGGTACCACTCTTGAAGTATAGTGGAACTTAGTGTCTAGAAAAGAAAATGGCAGACAATAAATAAAAGGGGAAAACAGCAGCAAGTGGCGTGCACAGAATTTTTGAACAGGGTATGCATAAAATGGAATTTGCATGCATTTTGCATTCAGCTTTTTAGTTTAGTGACTGAGTAAATGATTTAAAAAAAAAGAACAAGAGCATGCAAAAGCCATCTAGCCTACCACTAATTGGAACACAAAAAGATTGCTTATTCTTTAAGATGTGTTTTGTATATGGACTTTTTGACAGGTCCCAATTTAGAGTAAAATTATACTCTCTTTTAAGAGTAAAGGAGAATATCCCCACCATTCAGCTCCAATCAAATGTATCAAAGAAGCTACCCTGGGACAAACAAACTCCAATTTAAACTTAAATTATCAGGTGACAAAGATAAGGACATTTATCAATGCCTCAACAGGTTCTCCAAGGTACACAGGAGTTATCACTATCAACATATTGGCATCTCATTGCAAACTGCACTGCCCACCTTTATCATAGGAGTTTTAAAACCGCCACTTGGTGGATTTTTGCCAAAGGAGTTTTAAACCCACCACAGTGTTCCAATTCCTGTTGCTAGGCTTTAAATCATTGATTTATCACTAGCCGTAGATCGATCATTAACGCTCAAAAATGGGACGGAAAAGTAGTGCACAAATAGCGACGCGTGCACTCCTTTCCCCCAGTGTGTGACAAGGCTAGACGAAAGTTACCAATTCTAACACTCGAGCCGTATAATCCGAATGAATTACAAAGCTCAACGCGCCGCTATAGATAATACAACAGCCAGATCTCTTGTGTATTAGACAGGTTGTAATACATCGATATACCTATATGTAGGAATGTATAGTTAGTTGTTGACAAATTCTCTTTTTTTGTATAACGTGTTCTATCTACGGCTAGTGGTAAATCAATGCTTTAAATATAAATTCTAATCACTTGCTAGTGAATATAACTGGTAACAGTGGTATAACATGCCTTCTGAACAAGCTTACTACTAGACTAAGGCAAGTCCTAATTGTAATATGTATATTGCTATCAATATATTAATTTTAACTATACCTGTGAGAGCCACAATGACAAATGCTCTATATCCATTTCTTTGTGTATGTGCATTCCACTTACAACTTCAACAAATGTGTTACCTGGTGGATTCCAGAGAGTTCTGAAGTAATACATGTTCAAAGGATTTATATTCCTTAACTTGCTTTTTAACCATGCACATTCCTTCTCTGAAATGCATTAAATAGTCATATTTATATGTGTAATATAAAAATGTTGTCATATTAACATAGAACACATATACTGTCAAATAAATTTTCATTGCCATCTATGTAAACATTTGTATATATTTATATGAATGTTATATATATATATATATATATATATATATATATATGTCAGTAATTATAAATAATATACTAAAATATATTTGTCAGTTTGTAAAGCTTATATGATTATTTGCTGATTTGATTTTGACACTGATTCTGCCTTTCAGAGACTGGTACAACAATATTCAGACTAAGTTTAATACTGGAATTATACCCCTAAAGGGCTAGAATGGGACTCTAGAAGTTTGTTTATATGGGTAAGTACTGTCATTCAAGTTAGAGACAAATCTGCAGTAAGTATAACTGCTAGTTATAAACGAAACATCAGACTCATTTTAAAAAATAAATAAAAAAATTACCTGTCATGTCATTAGTATTTAAAGCTGCTTGTAGCTGCAACACAAGTTCAAGAGTAGATGGAGCTTGTGGAACATATGTATTCATCTTCCAGCGGACAATATCAAGAACTTGAGCTAGCATTGCCAGAGTAGGAGCTCTGTATTCTTTTAACTCATCAATTTTGTATGCTGCTCGTAAAATTTTACATTGAATACAGATCTGAGTGATGTTTCTGTTTAAAAGGCCACTGTGCAAGTTTGGCATTATTATTAACAATAGTAACTTTGGACCAGGTATTGCATCTGATAACTTCAAGTTTTTCAAAAAACTTATGAAATTTTTTTGCTTGTCTTCATTATCCAGATAATTGGAGATTATTTCCTTAGTTACTAATATTATACAAGGCTCTGTCTCTTCCTTGTAGTAATGCTTGGAGTACTTTTCCAAACATTTCATAACTTTAAACATGATATCTGATTCATGCATGTTTTCACTTGCATGCTGAAATACCTTGCTGTACACTTTTCTTGGATTTTGTATGAACACATTCAATATATCTGATAGATCTGCTTCTGGAGAAATTATAAGTTTATTAAATATTTCTGTCATCATATTGTTGAATTCTGTGGTTTGTAAACTATCAGTAAAATTTGCATTACTGAAATGTTCATCAACTATTTCATACTTATGACTACTTGTACAGCGTTGATATGCTTTGATTGCTAATAACAGTAGCAGTTCTTTGTTTTCAATGTTGTCTTTTAGGTAACTGTAAATAATTTTAAATAACTTAAAGCATTCATTTTCATTGAAGATTTCTATGTGGGAAGCTATTTGCTCCATCAAATTAACATCATCACACAGATTTTCCTTATGAATTAATGCTTTTATCCATTGAGTGCTTTCATTATCCTCTTTATTTATGTTTTCTATAATAATAGCAGTGTTGGATTTATTGATAACATCAGTCAAGTCCATAGGTTTACAAGAAATTTGTTGTAACATAGCAACAACTGCGTGATCAGAAACACTGCTGATTTTGAGTAGTTCAGCATGTACATTGTAACAAATCTCTCCGATAGTTTGCTGCATGTTTTTGCCATTCTCTTCAAATTCACTCCAAGCACAAAATATCTCTACACTGACTTGCATCACGAGGGACTTACATTTATCCAATAGAGCTATATTACAATTGTTTACACTCTCTAATATATCACTATTATTACATTGGCTTATTGGGACAGATAAGTGTTCATTAATAATTAGGCCATCTCTAAAACATAAATTATAAATATCTTGATAGTCAGCTGGTTTAAATTTTTGTGGGCTAGTGTAACAAGCAAAGCACTCGGATACAAGTTGCAACATTTCATATAGACGGTTTCCAATAAACCTAAATTCTTCATCTGAAGTTAATCTTTCCAATTTACTAATATTTGGTGGCTCAGAAAAATACTTAAGACACTTTTGGAAATTGTTAAAGCTGCGTGTTATTTCATCACCCTCTAAATTAAAAAATATTAATCTACATACTGTTCTATAACACCCCAAGCTCAGCATTTTTAATCTCTGTATGCATTCTGTTGGCTCAAAATACTTGAAGTGGTCTAAAAATGCTTCTGCTACCTCCAAAGATAATAGAGGGCAGGTGAAAACTAATATTTCGTAAATAAATTTATCCATGTTTAGTTTCCAGAATATCTCACACATGAGGCATTTAGATACATTGGGGATGGTCCAAATGAGAAATGCAATTCCATCTAAATCAACCAGTTCTTCTAGAATTGGGAGATCTGAGTTCAGACAAATATAAAGTGCAAACTTTCGCATGATTTGAGTATTTTCTTCTGGGATCTGATTCTCTATTATATACTTTTCTTTTTGTAAAAATTTTCGCAAGCTGTCGACGACATATTCTATTTTTTCTTCATTTCCTGCAAATTTAAAAATTTTAATAATCACTTCATATAAAATATAAAATAAAACTTTCATTACGTTTACCTCCTTTTGCTTTCAATTTCGAAAGAGAATAAACACTATCCGCTGTTATAACAATTCCTTGAAATGCTGACAGTGCTGGAGTAAACTCCATATTGATAAGTTCGTTAATACTTGTTAAGTAATATATTATGTATATAAAAATAATTTAAATTTGGTATTTTCATAAAATTACGGAAGAGTTTTGACAGAATTATGATATGTTCAAAATTCTAATGACAGCATTGACAGACATGTCAAATATATGAAATGTCAGATAAGTTTCTATCCATAGAATTTACGAAGCCTTTTTCTCACCTTACGTTGGTTTGGATCCTCTTTGGTTCGAACACTCTTTAAAGTCGATGTTTTTAGCTTGGGAACTTTCTAGCTGAAGTATTTAAAATCTTATTCAAAATATCAAAGAACTCGATGAACATGCAGTTGTAGGCATAGGTCAGCCATATTTCCATTACCCACAAAATTCGCCGCCCTTCCATTCTCATACCTGTCCAGGCTAACTAAAATTTTAGGGAAACGCAAATATACCCTCCCACCTGGGCTAACATCAACCGACAAGGCTGTAAACAGGGAACGAAAAAACTAAATTCACTGGCAGTTCCGGTCTTTTCGGACTTTCCAAAGAGAGTGCACGCGGAGTTTACCCATCCTTGTGCATAGACCCCGAGAAAACTTAAAACCTTTATTTTATTTTTAAAAAATTAGCTTTTATTACGTAAAAAAGTTCACCAGAGTACTAGTAGATGTCCCTACAAAGAAGGAACATCACTTTCACAGGCCTACCTATTTAGGTTCGAGCGCGGTTTTTCCTTCCTACCACATAGCAGAACCAAAGAGCGATGGCCATTGGAAGCCGATCGAGATTAGTTTTTGGTTCAAATAGAGATGCGGATTGTTATTACAGTATCTATGTACCCCGCCTAATGTTACTTCTGCTTCGCGACTCGTTGAGCTGTCGGGTAACTCTGTTCCATAAACGTATCTCATTTCTGATGAACATTTAGGGATGTTCCGGGCATAGCTTCTTCCGTCACCCCGTCTCATTTTGATGATAACAATGTATGTCAAAATGAATAAATAGCAATTTAAGGTATAATAATTAGTGAGCCATGCCATGAGCACTAATGGATTGGATAGGTCCAAAAAGAAATAAAAAGAAGTGTCAACCTATTAGATTTTTTGAACATCTCCGAGTCTGCAATTCCACGTACATTTTGTCATATAAGTATAACATACATATATATAAATATAAATGAAACGATTCCAATTTTGTGTTTATTCTTTTATTTTCAGTCTTTCCAAGTTATGAAGATTTTTTTTAGCGCTTGTGAAATTGGGGTCGATTTTAATAGCCATTTTATACATCTGCCTCGCCAAATCATACTTTTTCCAACGATGGTATAATACTCCTGTAAAAAAATATTGTTTGTTTTATTAGAGTGATTGAAATGAGAGGGGCAAGTAAAGGGATGCGAGTATTTTAGCATGGAGTAATTTTAAGGAGCGAAGGCCTTTACCCTACTTAAAGCATATTTTTATATTCATACCGAGATTTGCATAGTGGATAGCTTGCACACGTTCCTTAAATAAACCGATTGCCTGTTGAAAATACTTTTCTGCTATTTCGTATTGCTCGTGTTTGCCATATATATTTGCAATTGCAAAGTATATTGAGGGACTGTTTGGTAGTTCTGCAAGAGCCTTAGGTATTATTTGAAGAGCTTTCTCAATTTGATCTGAAATTAAAGAAGGGAAATGAAAATTAAGGGTGGTCTTAAAAAAGGACTATTAAAATCAACAGCTGTAATCATAAACACACGACTTCCTTTTTTTGGGTAATACAAGGTCAATAGGAAATTTTAAAAAAGTATCACAAATAAACGATTCAGAAAATGGTTATAATTCCAATTAAAGTAGAAAATTTCATGATTTCATAACCGCGGGTTTCTTTAATTTTATTTTTACTTTTTATACTTATTTTCCTAAAAATATTATTGCGTTTTATGACGAACTGGCGGGCCGCTCCGAAAAAAAAAATGTTATTGTGGGCTATCCATAAGATATAGACATATACAATAGCGGAGTTTTCTATAGACCTTTTCAATGTGTACAATACTTAGTAAATTATTTTGTAAGCGGAAAAAATGTAATTATTTAGGACATCATATTAGAAACCTCAAAAATAACAGTACTTCTCCACTATTTAATGGATGTTATTATACATATAAACCTTCCTCTTCAATCACTCTATCGAAAACCGCATCAAAATCTGTTGCGTAGTTTTAAAGACTTAAGCATACATAGGGACAGAGAAAGCGACTTTGTTTTATACTACGTAGTGAACATGTTCTACATTTCTCTGTATGTAAGGTGACGCATTGTTTGTATACCTACTTGTATTATCCAATAGCGCCAACAGATTGGTCCAAGCGGAAACATGTTTTGGATTTGAACTGATTGCTTGATACCAGAAGTCCATTGCCTCGTTGGATCTGTTCATTTCTAGATACTAAAAGCGTAATAAATTTAACTAATTAGTACTTATTGTCAAAACACACAATCTTTAAATAGAAAAAAAAAAAGATTCCATCGCTTTTCTAAGATTTAGTGAAATTTTGAATAAAATAGTGTGTTTCCAAGCACTATACAGATAAGTTTACTGCGCGGATATACCACCACCGTTCGTACTCGAAGTCGAGTTAAGTTCATTCAAAACCTTGTTTTAACTGAAGTCATGAAACGTGAGAACAAATGTAGATAGGCGCAGAATTCATACCGTTGGCATTTTAATACCCTATTCTTAACTCTCAATTATTAATCTTAGCGCTCAGGTGTCAAAACTTAAGTTTGATACTTGTGCGCGTCGTGGATATCCTATCGACATTAAGAGTCTGTAGATGAAGATGGTGATGAGATTATTTTATACGTTTGCCGGCAAATCGTACTGCCCTGCGATTAAATTTTCTGGTACGATGTCCAAAAACTGGTTCGCACCGAGTATCCTAAAGCTATGTAGATTTGTTTCTACGCAAATACTGTTCCCGTTCTGGGTACAAAAGTTTGTATGGGATAAAATTTACTAATCAACACGACGCGGACGAAGTCACGAGCCTGTCTTATCGCCTGAACTAAGCTATAATTACCAAATTTCCCAAATTATAAAAACAATCGGGATAGTTTTTCCTAAAGCGTAATGCTGTTTTGTATGCGTTTTGAGATTCATCATAACGTCCTGTATTCGCTAACACTATTCCGAGGTTCATCCACGCCGCCGGGAAGTCATTTCTGAAACAAAAACGACATACATTTACCGAATTAGGGAACATTCAAGATTACGTAACGCAAAGTGTATTCTTTTACCTTTAACCTTCTTTATATACGTAACGCGTTGTTTAAATAATCCCCCTCCTCCTAATAACGCACCGTAACATTCTACAAACCTTAACTCCTCCCCCAAATTGCGTTACGTTGAATGCTCCCGTACCAAATGGTCCAGGAGTAGAGGTTCTATAAGCTTGATATAGGTTGACGATATAATGATATATAAACATTATTTGACTAAAAAATATCATATAGTGGCATAGACTCATGCACGAATGATCCCATGTGTTATTAAAATTATCGTCATATGATGCACCAGATCCTTTATCGTAAAAATATTGTTTGAAAAATTCCATGTTTTTTGGCAAGCTCCGTGGCGCATTGCTTGCTCTTGCATTATAATTTTGGATTGTTGGAGGTCCTGGGTTCGATTCCCAGCTGTCTGTCTGCGAGTCTGGTCTGGTGGGAAGCTTCGGCCGTGGCTAGTTATCACCCTATCGACAAAGGCTTGTCGCCAAGCGACTTAGCGTTCCGGCACGATGTCGCGTAGAAACCAATTAGGAGCGTATGTTTACCATACACCTAACAGGTTAGCCTGCTACCATCCTAGACAGCATCATCACTTATCACCAGATGGGAAGCCGGCAAAGGCTAACTTGTAGGGTGTTAAAAAAAATACACGTTATAGAACCATTTAGGGGTATGGATTTATATATATATATCACTTTCATGCCCCTATAACAAGTTAGCCCACTACCAATTTAGATTGCATTATCACCAGGTCAGACAACCTGCCGAGCAAAAACAATAATCGAATTAGAGCCTCTCCTGACTACAACTCGACTTTAATATTATTATGAGACTGGAAACCTATAAAGAAAAATAATATTTAAAATGGAGAAACAAACTATTTATTTTGAAACAATATCAAGATAATGAAGCGGTGATAGCCTAGTGGCGTCACCCTCCTAATCAAAGGTCGGCGGTTCGAAACCGGGAGCACACCTCAAAATTTTCGGAGTTATGTGCGTTTTTAAACAATTAAAATATCACTGGCTTCAACGGTGAAGGAAAACATCGTAAGGAAACCTGAACGCCTGAGAGTCCTCCATAATGTTCTCAAAGGCGTGTGAAGTGAGCCGATAATAGGTTCATGATGATGATGATGATGATGATCTGTGAAATATAGACTTACTTGTGATAAATGGCTTTCCTTAAATAGGTTTCGGCTTCAGAGTATCGCTTTTTATTTTTCAATAAATTCGCCAAGTTGTTCATTGCCTGATAGTATTCCGGATACAGTCTGCAAACATTTCTTATGTATATTCGCCAAAACGCTTCAAAACGGTTTGAATATTATTTGCCTAGCTTACATACCGTCTAGCGGCTGCGAATAAACACGTAGGTAGATAACAAACTACTAATTATGAACTAACTTAAATGAAATAATTATTAAAAAAGATAAAACTGTTTTAAGCCTTCTCTAGTACTATTGTGTAAGGCATCAAGAAATAATAAAAACTAAAATAAAATGTTTATATCTGTGATATCGTGTTTCTTCTCTTTGGCGGGTAGAGGAAACCGGACACTATGAGATTTTGTCGTATACGGACACGGTAATATTATGTATACAGTATTGTAACTCGGCCGTATCTTTGAAATAAATGCCTACAGCCGTGCGGTACGTAAGCATGCGATAGGGCTGCCCGCCGCCACCATTTTAATTATTATACATTTGCCTACTTTTTATTTCCATTTAGTTTTTTGATTAGAAATATTTTTTTTTAAGTATATAAAGTTATACTTTTTTTATACAAATAAAATATTTTTTGAATTGAACAAATAACTTTGTGAATTGAATAGGAAGTGTTCAATATCCATGCGTAAAATTTCAACTATCTAGAGACAGACAATAAACAAGATATTCAGAAGGGCCAAGGTTACGGCCGTTTACCTGTAATGTACTTAGAACCTTGGGTTGTTATGTCGTGTGTAAGTGTTACTATCTTACCTTATGGCCTCTTTATATTCATCCATAGCCCAACTTGTATTTTGTTTGGCATCAGCGACTTTAGCAACATTATAATGTACTTTAGCATTTAATGGACAAACGGTAAGGGCGTTTGTAAAGAGCTTGTATTCGTTCTGCCAGTCGTAAGCTCTTTGCCAACTTTTCATTCCGTAGATTGATATCACGTACAAGAAAATACCAACGACTATCTATAAAAATAAATAATGTTTAAATTTTAAAATCTGGTATCAATTGCCTTGCGTGTGTTTCGCAAAAAAATTGAAATGGCATGATCGACTTTTTTTTTTTTTTTTTTTTATCGTGGGTAAATCCTCATGGATACCTCTGCGCCACGGGGAGGCACAGAGGTTATGTCAGACTCTTACTGACTAAAACCCCCACGTGTTCCTACTCACCGCTGTATGGTGGAGCTACGGGAAGGCTTTCGCATACAACCGCAACTCCACCAGCGGGTGTCCGCCGCAGCAGACCCTCCTTGGGCACAACGTGCCCAGTTTCGCCTGTTAGAGGTGTGCCAGAACAACAGCACACCAGCCAACTTGAGAACCGTACTGTGAGTGATGGACAGCCCCGTTTCCATCGTCCACAAGTCCTCCGAAGGCACAGGAGCAAGAGAGGTGGAAGAAGAACACTCTCTCGCACCCGGTCTTCCATCGCCGACGGCAAGCGCAGCGAACGCTCGCCGTCCACCCCGGCCCACCAGTCCCATTCCTGGACGCGCCCGGCCCGCCAGTCCCATACCTGGACGGGCCGCAAACTTCCAATGGGGACGACCAGTCACAGTCGTCACCCCCACCTCCAGCAGCAGCCTGCTGCCCACCCCCGCCTGCCAGTCCCATACCTGGACAGGCCTTCCACCACACGGGGTGATACACCCCCTGGGTCATCCACTGCGCCCTCAGCTTGGTCAGAGGGACGCGCGGAGACCCCCTCCGCGTCGGGTCATTGGCCATCGGCTAACAATCTCGCACAAAAGAAATTGTTAACCGATGTTACCAGGGTGCACCGGCCCGAATGCTGCTCTTCCCCCCGGACGAATCAAGAGGGATCCACAGCACCCGGGCACACGTGGAGGTTACCCGACCTGGCACCCCGGCATGATCGACTTGATATTTTTTTGATAAGATCGTCTAACTACTGAGTAAGTAATTTAGAAAATTTAAAAACTTAAAGAATTAGCCTAAAAATTTTGTATCGGAATTTCCATTTCGCTATTTAAAAAAATAGTATTCTTTATAATTTAAAATGCATACTATATTAGTCTCAGTAGGTGGTAAGTGGATCACCGGATCATTTAAAATAATAAACTTAAGTGTAAAAAAAAACTGCTTCAGTTTTTATTTTATTTTAATTATCTGTAGTGTAGTGTGTGTACGTTGATATGGCTATTTGGTTAAAGAAAAAAAAAATGCAAAAAAAAAAACAATAGCAATGATGTATAAATAGTTCAAGACAAAAAGTATTATTACAATTTTACAAATACTATAAACATAAGATGAACTTTTTGTATCAATAGATAAGACTAACCTTATGGCTAATTTTGTTGTATTGTAACAGTTTTTGTAATCCTACAGCAATTAATAAGCAATATCCTATGGATGGAATGTATAAAATTCTTTCAGCGATCACAAATCCCACAGGAAATACAATATTTGCTGCTGGTAGGAATGGTATTACCATGAGCGATGTTGCCAGTAATGCGATTCTGGAAAAAATATAACTATCATTATAATCAAAATTTCTACTAAATTTATAATTGAGAACGTCTGTGTAACTATGAAATTTATACACAACAACACAACAAAATGATGTTAGTTTTTCCATTGAAATTGGTAATTACTAGAGGCGGTGTAGTGTATTCAAATTCAATTCTAATTCAAATAGTCCTTTAAAAGGTACTTTTAACGAGTCAATAATTTACATAGTAGTGATTTGATGGTGATAACTAATTTCGTAAATTTAAAACTAACGCTATGAGAGTTCCAAACACGCCACGGCCTAAGAAGAAGCCCACAACAAACTTAGCCAGGTAAATTTTATGTTTGTTATCACCATCTCACATGCCAAAAAACTATATTAAGAGCTTATATACTTGGTTTACTTACGGCTACACGTACATTATTACATAAAGTAAAAATAGTACTCATCCTTACAGTGTACTGAATGTATTGCTCATTTAAAAGTAAACAAAGTATCATGCTAAAAAGCTTCAGGTGTATCAAGCGCCTTTAACCGTTGCATTGCATTTTGCCAAAGTACTACCATTATTTATAGCACGATGGAAAAGGCTGCCTTATCGCTTAGAAGCGATCTCTGACCAGCAATTTTAATATTGAAAAAAGTATGCAGACAATATGTTATTGCAAACATACATACGAATACCTGAACTACCTAGACTAGACTTAGACCCTTACCTTTTACTACATTTTTCGTATTTTCTACTACTCAGTGCATTTATAAATAAGAATATGTACAGGTACATAATCAATATGTACAATATTCTGAAGTCCAATACATTGTTTATGAGAGGTATACAGCCCATTGACCAATCGTAGCACAGCCAATGGGGCCAAATCATCAACATTATATTTAAAAAATAAATATAATTGTAGGTCGCTATCTGAAAAAAATGGTTTACAAGCATGAGGAGATTATAATCATAATAAATAATTAATGAATACACTTTTATTGTGCACCACAAGATAGGCAAAATAAAACAGAAACCAATACAAAAACAGTATACAATTTGGCGGCCTTATCGCTACATATATCGCTAGCGATCTCTTCCAGCCAATCAAAGATGCGAAAGACAGAATACAGATACGGAAAAAGGAAGGTGGTGCAATAATATGTACATACATACATACAGATATATAACCAGACTAATATATATTATATAATTGAGCAATGGATAAAAACTTAATAGCAAAGAGGGCAATTTTAGTAAATCACACTCACTATATGTGTGAGATGTGAACATGTTTATCTTTCATCACTAACAATAATTGCAAAAATGGTAAATCCTCTGTCCATATGACTGACCAGACTTACTATTTTAAGTGAGCATATAAAACCCAAAACTAATAACTTTAAACTTGATATAGGTAAGAAATCTATCACGTCGGATTTTGAGGTTGCAACTGCTTTTGAAACCTTCTTTACCGACGTTCCTGTCTCCACTACAAGATCATTAAACTCTTCACCAGATACTGCTCTCTGTTTGTTGAAGGATAATGTGCCAGAATGTAGTAACGCTCTTAAATTCAGACATGTTAGCAGCTCAGACGTTATTAAGGCCTTCCGATTATTAAATATTAAGAAAACAAATGACTTGTGGGGCATTTCCGTTAATGTTATAAGGTCTTTGATTGATATTGTTGCACCTAGCTTTTATTTTTAACAATTGTATTGACTGTGGTGTGTTCCCTGACTTAATGAAACATAGCAAGTTAATTCCGTTATTTAAATCTGGTAGTACTACTGACCCCACTAACTTTAGACCGGTATCAGTACTACCTACTTTCAGTAAAATCTTTGAAAAACTTATTTTAACTCAATTAATTAATCATTTTAATAGAAACAATTTATTACACGCCAAACAATTTGGTTTTACACGGGGTCGCTCAACAACCGACGCTGGTGTTGAGTTAATACACAATATATTTAAAGCTTGGGAGGAGTCACATGACGCACTTGGTGTTTTTTGTGATTTGTCCAAGGCTTTCGATTGTGTTGAACATGAAACATTAGTCAGAAAACTACACCATTATGGACTTCGGGGGGTAACTCTAGATTTAATGACCTCATATTTACGTGACAGAGTTCAACAAGTAGACGTAAACGGGAAACGGTCTAACGGGTCATTTGTGAAAATAGGGGTTCCTCAGGGATCAATATTAGGACCTTTTCTGTTCCTCATTTACATAAATGACCTTCCTTACCTTACTAAGGACAATAGCGGGATAGTATTGTTTGCTGATGATACATCACTCGTTTTTAAAATTAAAAGACGCGAAACAAATGTTGACGATGTAAACAACTCTCTCGCGAAAGTAGTACATTGGTTTGAGGCTAATAACTTAGCACTTAATGGGAAGAAAACAAAGTGTATTAAATTCACGTTGCCCAATGTTAAACAGGTGAAAACCAGTGTACTACTTAATAATGAGGAATTGGATCTGGTAAATACGGCTACATTCCTAGGCATAACGTTAGACGCTAAACTTCAATGGGGCCCACATATAAATAATTTATCGCACAGACTTAGCTCTGCTGCTTACGCGGTAAAAAAGATTCGTCATTTGACGGATATAGAGACTGCCAGACTTGTATATTTTAGCTACTTTCACAGCATTATGACATATGGTATTTTATTATGGGGTAATGCTGCTGATATTGACACTATATTCGTTTTGCAGAAGAGGGCTGTTCGTGCGATATATAAATTAGGTCCCAGAGAGTCATTAAGAGATAAATTTAAAGATTATAAAATAATGACAGTGCATAGCCAATATATATATGAAAATTTAATGTATGTTCATGAAAATATTGATAAATTTAAGAAAAAAATGGACTGTAACATCAGAAGTAAAAGTAAACTTGTAGTACCATTTAGTAGGCTGCACAAAATTAGTAACTCATTCAAAGGAAATTGTATTTTATTTTATAATAGGTTACCTATTGATATCTTGGAGATGTCTATCAATAAGTTCAAAGTTTTTATAAAACGAAAGCTTGTAGAAAAATCATATTACGATGTTAAGGATTATATAAACGATAAAAAAGCTTGGGTGTGAATTGCTCTATCTCCATAGGTACTATAGTTTTTTTATTCATTATGTGAGATGGTGATAACGAAAAAAAGAAAAACCCCGGCTAAGTTTGTTGTGGGCTTCTTCTTAGACCGGGGCGCGTTTGGAACCCTCATAGCTTTAGTTTTAAGATTACGAATATAGTTATCACCATGAAATAACTACTATGTAAATTATTGACGCGTCAAAAGTGCCTTTTTAAGGACTATTTGAATAAAGATTATTTTGAATTTATTCTATTTTAAATTAATAAAGAACCTTTTATAATGTTAGTACAATAAATATATTGCCATACCTTACTGAATAGATTATTACTAAATGCTGCAGGGTTATCAGTAGCTTTAAACTCCGGCTTAGTCTTGCCCATCACAGTCCATCTTGCATAGAGAAATATTGTCGCACACATCATCAGTATGATTATTCGATAAATGCATTTTACATCCTTAAGAATAGTATGAAAAATGTCTGTCATTTTATATTTCAGTTTTTCAATTTTATTTATCCTTACATTAAGAACTATATCATATATGCAACATACACCCTGGAAATCATTATATTATTATTTATAGTAAGTAAGTAAGTAGTGAGCCTGTTAACAACCTCCTGGAGCTGAGACAAGGTTGTTCCTTCATTCACAAGAGAGATTTTTATTACATTTTAAGTTACTTCTGAAATCATGAACTTATCAACCAAGAATTTTATTAGATATTTAAAATATAAAATTGGCTCTAGGAGTGTCTTTATCTTGGAGGTCTTGAAGAATTAACTATGCTTTGCATGTAGTAATCTTTAATTTGATATTAGCTCTTTTTTGTTCTGATGTTTGGCTACAACCATCCACTTTACGAGAAAATGATTACCGATAAGAATATTCTGTTAAACAAAAAAGTTATCATCACCATTATGGTATGTATGTATATAGGTCAACATAATTGGCTGCATCTTTCTATGTATCACCTGGCGAGACTAGCTTTAGCAGATGCACTTTGATCTTTCGGGATTTTTTTAACCTGTTGTCTAGATTATATTGCAACACTTACAAATAGAGATGGTCACAGTAAACAGTGATTGCGAAAGATATCACTCACCAGTATAGTCACACCATTTTCTTTAAATAGCATTGAGAGCCCTGCTACTTTTATGCTTATAAATAAATAAATATTAAATACTTTCTCATTCTTCATTGCCAGATCATAAATCAAGAATGATAAAAGGAATGTCATAGTTGCTAATAGGTCTGATCTTCCCACAATTCCAGAGACAGCTTCTACATGTACAGGGTGTACACTAAACAGCAGAGATGCTAAAAAAGGTACATCTACTTTATTTCTTCCTTCGTTTTTCATTTTTACATTTGTCCATATACAATTGTAAGTCTTCCATACCAATACACAGCATATTACATGACATACTAAGTTTGTAACTTTAAATTGCATTGCTGATAGTTTTCTGTTATTTAAAATATAGTTCAATCTGAAAATAAAGAATAATTGTAACTTTTATTAATGCCAAACTGCATTACAACTTGAATCAATCTTAAGCCTACATTCTGACTTGTTGTGGATATAATAATCTTAATATATATAAATCTCGTGTCACAATGTTTATCCTCAATGGACTCCTAAACCACTTAACCGATTATAATAAAATTCGCACACCATGTGCAGTTCGATCCAACTTGAGAGATAGGATAGTTTAAATCTCAAATTATAGTCGCAATTTTAATTTATTGCTAATTATTTGTAAGTTATTATTTGACAGTCACAATTATCTGTTAACTCCAAATGATTCTAACAGATGTCGATACCTTTCGACTGGGTTGAGTAAGTAATCAATAGATGGCGCTGCTATGGTAAATCTACAAACGTGTCATATAAGCTACATTTTAACAGCATAATTACCACGTGTTGTTGACGCTATAAAATTAATTAAATTTATTTTGTAGTGAACGAAATACCGTATAATTCAATTATTTCCACTTTTTAAATTTTTGGTGTTAGCATAGCCGGCCACGTGTTACTTAGACTGAAGTGTAAATTGAATTCATATTATAATGAAGATAATACAGTGATATTAATCCTGTTTTTTACTTATTTGTGCTTCATTGATCAAAACTTTATAATTTAATTTGAATATATGTATGTAAGTATTATCACATATATAAAATTTAATTAAAATGTCAATGCAAAAATGATACACAATTTCCTACACTTTTTCAATAGTTGTACAAATATTTTTTTTTATTGTTTTTATTCAACCTCTATTAAAAAATATTTAGCACTTATTATTTCAATGTGCTATGATAACAAGTTTTTCAGATTTTTTTTCTTATATTTAAACGATTAAATTAGTATTTCAATTCTTATTGAAATTATTATTTAAACTCTATAATTTAAATATGTACATGTCAGTATTATCACATAATTATAAAAGTTAATTAGAATGATCTATAATATAAAAATGAATCGCAAAAGCTGTTGGTAAGCGCATAACTCAACAACGCCTGGACCAATTAGGCCAATTTTTTTTTTCAATATCGTTGAAGTTCAAGGATGGTTTTTACGGCGAGAAAAATCTGAATAATTGCCGGAAAACCCCTTAAAACAGCCCTTTTCTTTTTCCCATACAAACGAAGAACGGAGAAGACGTACTCATACCGCGCATCCCAATGATTCCGAATGATGTGCCGTTTGTCTTTAAACGACTACAGTTTCCAGTTCGGCTTGCTTATGCTATGACCATAAACAAGTCCCAGGGGCAATCATTAAGTGTTTGTGGTATTAATCTGGAAAACCCATGTTTCTCACATGGTCAATTGTATGTTGCCTGTTCCCGTGTTGGAAAACCATCAGATTTGTTTGTCTATGCGCCAGATAATCAAACAAAAAACATTGTATATCACAAAGCACTACAATGAAAATAAAACTGATTTTTGTTAATAATTATGATTCATATGATTAATAATAAAGAGATTACTTATTTTTAAATGCTTATATATGTTTTATTTAATTATATTTCTTATTCACAACGCCCTATCACCAGGGTGACGGTTCTGTTCAGGTGAATTTTTTGCCCCGACTATAAAATATGTAGGAACAAAAAAATTACACATTACAAATCTTGCTATATTTGACAGGCTATATTTGGCAGTACGAAGTCTGCCGGGTCAGCTAGTGATATTATAATTTTGGAGTTGATTAGTTGTTTATATTTGTTTGCCTTATCTCACAAGGCAGGTAGTAACTCATAAAAGATGTTTTAGCCCCTGATCCTAAGCCTTACAGATGCAAACCTAAGGCAGATCCTACTCATATAACTTGCTTATATAAAATATATTCCTAACACTTAGCAAGCTTCTATAATATATTTTGTAAAAAGAGTTCCAATGATGAAGAAGTTCTATAATATGTTCTGTATCATGCCACAGAATGAAACACTTATTATTAAGAAAAAGCAGATACAATAAAAAAATGTTTCTTGTATATAATATACCCATTTATTCTCAACTTATTTTTTTATTTTTATTTGATGTTCGAATTGTAATGGAAACACACATTATGTGATTATTTCATCAAAGTACCTGCCATAGTTTATGAGTTATAGGCCACTGATATAGACAGACGGACAGACGGATAGATGGCCAGACAGAAAGTGGAAGTTTAAAATAGAGAAGCCTTCAGGTAAGAAAAAGGCGCCCAGCGATGTAGGTTTACCCGGTGGTAAATAAAATGTCGCAAACGTACCTGTATGTTAGTATAGACAAAGGCCGGTAGGATTTGTGACTTAGATTACTTTCAATGTTTGTACCCCAAAAGTCGTTGCTAAAACTATCTAACCAAGACTCGGAAGTAATGTCCTTGTTTTTAACAATTGCTTCTGAATCATCAAAAACAAAATCCCCATCTAAACTGAACAAGAAAGGTGCAGTAGACAAAAAGAGGATAACAAACAGTTTGAAATACATATTATAATAATCTAAGAATAGACGATACAGTACAATAAAATCTGATAGGTATGTGGTATTCTAATTTACACATCTCAATAATTTTTCAATGATTTAAAGAATATATATCTTAAATTGCAATAATTGAATGTATTTAATTTAGGTAGTAACTTATTTTTGACAATAAGTTGTTATGACATTTGCTTTTTTTATTAACAGCCGGCCTCTCGGCTTTGGATTCTAATTTTTCGAGGCAAGTTATTATTTTTGAGTAATATTTACAGGTTATTACCAATAGTATAATAAAAACGATTCCTAAATATAAATTGTTAATTTATTTTTAGGAATCATTTTTATTATTAATCGTTAAATTCGCCATCTTGCCCAGGAACCGTATGAGTGTCTTTTGAGGCCGATCATAAAGTTAAGGCATACCTTAACTTGCCGGGGATGTTAACTTTACAAGAAAGGCAAGTTGGGTTCTAAGTAAAACAATCTATCAATCATTTCTTGTTAAAGAAAATTTAATGGGACAAAGACGTGACAGTAAAATTGGTCGCCAGAGGCTGTAACGTGTGTTTGATATCGAGAGCTGTTCGTGGGTCCCTGAGAGCAGCAGCGGCATGTGCGATTTGTAAAGCGCATTCGGGCGGTGAGGACGACGGCAGGAGTGTACATTCCCGTTCCAACGCGCTCCCCACACACGTGAGAAGCTCCGAGAAGCCCAGTGAAATAGCCGCTCTGCGTAAACGGTTCAACTCCTGATTGGAAGATAAAGAGTATAAAGATGGGTTAACCGTGTCTAAAAGTGAATTGGTAAAAAATAATGTTACCAAAGAGCGCTTTTTTGTGTTTATCAAGAACAGTTTATATATTTATTTTTCTTCGTGTTTGATTAAAATTAAAAATTTCCATCATATAACGGACACAGTTAAGATTTATATGCAGCATGGATAAGTCAATGCACAGTACATAACTTTTTTTTCTTTTTAAATCCATGATATTTGTATTTTCTTTACACATTCATATTTTCTGTTTACAACATTATTTACAAATGTTGGAAATGATGGCTTAAGCGTAATTCTTTAATTCTTGATAGAAGATCAACTGACAGTGCTGTGAAAGTTTGTTTGCGAATCTTGTACGGTACCTTGTAGAGATGCTGCGTCTTGTCGGGCAGTTTCCTCGCGTGACGGAGTACTTTCTGCACGTCAGCGAGGAGGGCGTGCGGTCGGGCCCAAGCGCAGCCCGAACCGCCGCCGCTGTACGACCGCCACGAGCGCACCGGGAACGTCTCCGCTTAAAAAGAACATTCTAGTATGATTAAACTATATTATTAATTACATAATTATAATTTGAGTTCCACTACACTTAATCTTTCGTAACACTAATGAATAAACCTTGCCCTATAGTTGTACTTTTTTTCTCTCACTGTCTATTAGCTGTACTAACCATATTGGTTGCCACAGCGTAACCGGGCTGTTTGTCGAGCTTCTGAAAGAATAGTTGTACTGATAACTCACTCTTATATGAACGTTAGTGGATACTGAAAGTGTGACGTTGCTTACTGGTTGTAGCAGTTTCGTCAGCTGGGCCAAGTTGGTCCAACGCCCCGAGCCAAGGCGCGGCGGCGGCACCTGGCCTCATTATGCTCAGCAACAGGCACGAGCGGCGAGCTCTTGACGCCTCGCACCAAGCGGAAACCGAGCCCCACCATTCCGAGCCAAGCTGGACTATCGCAGCCATACCTTCGACCTGAAGAAGTTTTTTGTTTCAAAAGTTTTCGGACGAGAATTAAAGAGTGAAATTCCTGCGGCGCTTTGAGCTTTGGCACTTTTGGTTACATGAGTATTGAGTGAAGGAATATATATATTGTGCGACATGCTTGTATGTACGCGATAACTACGTTTTACTTCGGATTTACTGGAGTGAGGCGAAAGAGAGCGTGTACTGTTTACTCAATACAAAACGATAGAATAAGAGGAGTGTTAGATAATAAGATAGTATGGTGCGATCTCAAGACTTTGTTTTAAGATATAATGATGATGTATATAACAATGAATGTATGTAAGAAGTGATAAGAAAGAATGAAAGAAACATATTCGATTATACACATCCACGTTAAAAAAATTACTTAAAAATATGATTGTTTCCTATGCCAAATCAAAGGGCTGATCTTTTTTTTTTATCCACTACATGTTGGTCCTTGACGGCTATCTCACCTGGTGGTAAGTGTTGATACCGTCTAGGATGGTAGCGGGCTAACCTGTTAGGGGTGTGGTAAACCCACACTCCTAATTGGTTTCTACGCGACATCGTGCCGGAACGCTAAATCGCTTGGTGACACGTCTTTGTTGGTAGGGTGGTAACTAGCCGCGGGCAAAGCCTACCTCCAGACCAGACTTGAGTTGGGATTCGAACCCAGGACCTCCAACTTTATAATGTGACAGCACACGCACTGCGCCACGACGGTAGTCAAAAACTCTATCTTACGTTAAGTCAGACGTGACGTTTGGACAATGAAAATTTACGATTGTATGATAGGCTTACAGATATGTTTGAATATAGGTAGATGAAAGGCGGGAGACTTCGTATATGGCGGGTGCGGATTTTTCACGCTTTTCTTAATTAATGTTTGTTAGCTAATTTTGAAAAGGACTGGTGTTGGTTTTGTCGTGGACAGTTTTGGTGTCGTTTGTGTAGTAAGTAGTTGTTGTGTCGGGAAAGGTTTGAGGGAGCCGCGTCCGCGGAGTGCAAAGTTTCCCGCCATTTCTCCCTAACTTCTACATTGCTATAAACTTGACATTGGCTAATCTGTGCAAAGCCATAAAAAGAGAGAACTAATATAGGTACTGTACCTTGAGTGCTCCGTGTAGAAGTACGCAGAAATTAGGTACTTTACTTGGATCCGATATATTATCTTCATCTGTTGAAGTTCCTTCTGTACTGCTGCTGCCTTCCTAAATAATAATATAAAAGGTTTTTTTTTTAATCCACTACAAGTCAGCCCTTGACAGCAATCTCATTTGATGGTAAGTGATGATGCAGTCTAAGATGGTAGCGGGCTAACCTGTTAGGGGTATGGTAAAGCCATACTCCTAGTTGGTTTCTACACGACATCGTGCCGGAACGCTAAATCGCTTGGCGACACGCCTTTGTCGGTAGGGTGGTAACTAGCCACGGCCGCAGCCTCCCACCAGACCAGACTGGAGCCGGGAATCGAACCCAGGACCTCCAACTTTAAAATGCAACAGCGCCCGCGCTGCGCCACGGAGGTCGTCGATGAAATAAGAGAGGGTTTTTTTTTAAATTTCATGCAGGCCTACTTTGTAAACAATTGAGTCTGTTTCTAGTGACTATCACCGGTTCGGGAGGTAGATTCTAGTAAACCGAGAAGAAGCCAAAAAAAAAACTCAGCAGTTTTTCAGCTAATATGACTGAAGACTAGAGGAAGACCAAAGAAGAGATGGATGGATTGTGTAAAAGAGGATATGCGGGTAAAAGGTGTGGGTAGTGAGCTGACGGGTGATAGAAGTGAGTGGAAGAAGAAGACTTGTTGTGCCGACCCCACATAATGTGGGATAAGAGCAAGAAGAAGAAGAAGAAGATGACTGAATTACTATAATATGATACTTTACCTTTGTAGGAGTTTTGGAGCCGTAATTTTCACGCGAGGCTGAATTGCTGCCGACCTGCGCTTGTGGTATTACTAGATGTTTGCTTATTGCTATAGGCGTACCTGATGAAAGCGAGATCGTTATTTATCCATCAGTAAGCTAAATAATGTATTGTGAAAAAGGTAACGTATTGTAACTGCAATATTTTTTAAATAACAAAAGTAAGAAATACATATTTTAACGCGAATGAAGACAAAGTTTAAAAAAAATTAAAAATATCACTTGCTTCAACGGTGAAGGAAAACATCGTGAGGAAACCTGCACGCCTTAGAGTTCTCCATAATGTTCTCGAAGGCGTGTGAAGTCTGCCAATCCGCACATGGCCAGCGTGGTGGACTATAGCCAAATCCTTCTCATATTGAGAGGAGACCCGTGCTCTGTAGTGAGCCGGTAATGGGTTGATCATGATGATGATGGTGAAGACAAAGTAAAACCAGTCTTGAATTAAAATACCTAAATCCTGCTGTTGTAGAAATCCAATGACGTGCAGCTGGTTGGAGAGAGTAAAGCTTGATGCAAGGCCTTCCTGCGTTGCAGGCTGCGGGGATGGAAATATCTGAACTTTTGTTTCCAGCTGGCCACATTTAAGCGTGCACCAGAACTCCTGGTAGTGCTGCTCGCAGAGACGTGTCATTGCTGCTGCTACCTGACCGACAAACAATATTAAGTTTCACATCGATCACCTTAAGCATTCACCAATATTATAAACGCCAATGTAGTATAATACTATGATTTTTTCCCAAACTTATTTCTACAACTGTCACTATGAGACTAAAAACAATAAACACCAAGTATAATTTGCTATATTCCGCCGACAACCGGGAGATTTGTGTAATATAACACCACACAAAATCTTCCACTAGAACCTCTACGCACGTTTCGGTCTGGTTGTCGGCGGAATACTTATAGCAAATTATACTTGCTGTTTATTGTTTATCATGGACTTCCACAAAGTAACGCCTGCTTCTATTCATTACAATGAGACTATGTCATTTCCTACATACAACTACAATTAACAATAATTTTTAACTTTATTATTAGGACTTATTATTTTAAAATAATTGACAAAAATAAATACAGAAATATCACTTACACCAGAAACATTCAGTTGATCAGGACAATAAATAGCACCTCTGATTAGATTGGCATTATTATTACTTGTTGTGTTGCTTGCAAGGTCCACAATCTTTTGATACAATGGCATAGCTAAAAACATTTTAAATATTAGAGTGACCAGGTTTATCAATTGCTATTGTAACACAGTTAAATTATGTCTGCTTAAACTTTGATACAACAGCACAATTAATTTTATAATTTAAGTTTTAAATTGAGGAATGTTATTTCTGTTGTTCCATATACAATAAAAAAATCTAAGTAAGTGAAAAGTTAAGTTGAAAAGATCTGTTAGTTACCATGTTGCAAGCTAGTGTCATGTGGTGACACTACTGGCAGGATATGTATCTTTGCAGGGTAAGTGGGGGGCAGTGGAAGGGCTTGAATGATGCGATTCCTTCCTATGGCACCTACTCCACAACTGCCATCAGTAACCTGTCAGATAATTTATTTATTTCATTATCATCAGACTAATTATAATGACTTCTTGTTAGACTCGCAGTCCTCAATCTGATATAGAAGGTTAGACTCAATACACTATATAAGAATAATCCACTAATATTTCATTATAATGAATAATGGTCAGGATTAAATAACATTACCAGGATGATTTGGACTGGAGTTTGATAACCCCATTCATTAAGGATCAGTTGATTTACTCCATGCAATGCTGTCTCTACACAAGTTTTATCACCCTCTTCTAATTGTGGTAATTTTACTCTTATGTTGTCAAATTCGCGGGTGAAGGGAACAGCAACTGAAACAAAATAAAATATTTAACTAAATTTAATAATCAAAACACTTTTGACTAGGTAATAACTTTTTAGGATTCCATTCCCGAAGGCTGCCTACAGGACACTATTACTGAAACACATCACTTTCCATAACCAGGATATATCTTATGAACTGTATAGGTAAAGAATTAAAGTTTTCATAAAAAATGTATTTCTAATGCTACAACAAATTTGAACACTGAATTCAGTTGTAACTTAAAGTAGTTCCCATACAAGAAATATGTTTTTTGTGATATTTCTTTAGTAAAATCTATTTCAGGTACTATTATATATTGCCTCTTGGTGTTATACTCTATTTGTACAAGTTAAACTTGCACTTTGTCAGTTTTTAATTTTTAATATGTTGGTGGTTCTGGTCTAAATTTTAAACACCTATTTATAGTTTCTAAACTGGCTCTTGCTTTAGGTAAGATATCAGGGAAGTGCTAACTATTCCGAGAGTAAAAAGTATTAATTTGGGCAGTATACGAGTATAATTAGGTTGCCATATAAAAGTTAGGTTATATTGTTTACCTTCGTATACAGAAGAGAATGTAACTAATGCAACATATTCTAGTTTTGCATGAACACACAGATAATCCAGAAATGTATTTATCGCCGCTGAAGCTATTGTAAATCGAGTATGGCTTTCTGATGTATCAGTGGTTGAGACTGGTCTTGACATGGACAAGGAAATGTCCAATAAAATAACTGTAGGCATTTTGTTCAATTAGAGATCCAGTAATTTCAATATTTGCTAGCTTTTACTATTATTTTTCAGTAACAACAAAAAAGTCAAATCAAAAAAGTATAATTCAACAGTAAAGCAAATGCTGATTTGTTTTGTTTATAAATATTCTCCTGACGTCTGAGTTGTCATACAGAGTGAAAATAACACCATAGAGCATAACCACAAATTATAATATTACTATCTAGTCGTTAGTCTATAGATAAAGTCATGCCACCCGGTAGCACTTGTGGTGTCCATTCGCGTCCTTTAAATCGCAAATTTGGTATGACCGTAACGTATCTGAGTATTATTTGCTATTTCTTCGGGAACCTACTAGATTAATGATGACACATCTACTACTTTATACGCATTTTGGAAATTTATAAATATTTATGGTTACAACGCTTTTGACATGGAAAATGAGAATACAGAAACCGATAAAAATGCGTTAGACGTCTCAGATACAGAGGAAAATAAATTCAACTATACGTTTCTCCATACGCCATGGGACGATCGTTCAAATAAAAATAAAATAGGCGTTATTGCATTGCTTGTGGCCATCATCGCTACGACAACTGCTTTAGTAATTAATAATTTAGTAATACACTACAGAGGATTTAATTCCTGGTCGTTCAATAGCACCACTGAAATTGATTGTAATGTAGTTAAATTAGACGATTATCCTTATGCAGCGCGAATACATTTGATAGCATCAAATGAACTAGTTTGTGTAGGCGCTGTCTTATCCCGATATTCTGTTTTGGCAAATGAATTATGTTTAAAATCGGGCCCAATTCGTCTACGTATTGGAAGTCCTAAAGAGTGAGTTATTATAATAAAATTATGATTTCAATTATTAAATTGGCAATTAATTCATAGATTTTATACCCATACCAAGCCGAAAGAGTAAAGAAACAGTGCCGTCATTTCTTTAGTGAGATTACCATGTACCTATTCAAGACTTCATCTTCAAAGTGTCCTTACTATAATATTAAGAAAACCGGGTGACAAGCGGCAGAACGAAGAGACGTCGCATTGCAACGAGAAGAACTGTTAATTTGACTGTTTTATAGTTAAGAACTTATTTATCTATTTTTACTATTTTAAAAGTAAACCGAGATATAAGATTCGGTTAAAAAATAAATCAGCGGTGATTTAATAAATTGATGATTGCCTCTGATCAATAAGCCTTTATAATCCTATTGTTTACAGTCCTCGATGTAAGAAAGGCTTCACCGTCGATCTTGTGGAAACTATACCTCATGACGGCGTAGTAACAAAAAATTTGGTCCTCTTATCAATTGTTGAAAACACGGGTGACTGCACGAAGAAAATCAAGGTTGGCTTAAATTTGAATCCAAAAAAACATCTGTACGTCATTGGAAGGTCTTTTCGTGGAGGACGTGTTTTATCGTTTCAACTGGCGGAATATTCCGTGGACAACGTTACTTCTGTAATATTACGCGATTTAAATAAAAACGACACAATTGCTGTAAAAACTTTCGGAAAATGTCCAGTACGTGCTGGGGACCTACTTGTTCAGAAGGGTCTGTTGTTTGGCTTAGCTTCCACAAGTGTGCACAGGAGAGAAAAAACTAAAACCGTCTATTTTGCAAACTTGACTAATGTTAAACAAGATTTGAAGATATTGGACGCTGAAGTGGAGTTTAGCAGATAAAATTATTAAAAAAACTGTCTGTGCGATTTGCCCAGCCCTGACCGAGGTATTAGCCAGGGTAGAGTAATATTTTCCTTTGGCGCTCTTTAGACAGTGCATTCGTATCACATAAATTGAAGTATAGTGTATAATTATTCTTCTTTTTTATTGCAAAATCCATAACTATTTAAATGAAATTACGCACACTGTGTCAGAAATTGTCATCACAATAATATTTTGCATTTAGCAATTTGGCAAACCTTGCTTCAGTGATCAGTGACCACACCTCTAAGCCCCGTGGGATCTACCACTGAAGGTCTTTTTTGACAGTTTCTTACCTGTCATCTTACATACAGAGTTTGTGAGTGAACCACCACTTCTGTCAATTCATCTGTATTAATTTTAATGAGAAGACTGGTTTGAACTTGACAGGTTTGAAATTTTGCTTTCCATTTTAGTATCTTGCCTTTATAGACCCATCTATTATTTCAAACTGTTTTTAAATTAATTAAATAGAAAATAAAAGAGTGAATATGTACAAAACATTTTAATTATAATTGTATCTTTAAGTAAGTCTTATTTCCTGTTTTTTTGAGTAGCAAGTATAACCAAATTAGACTCCTAATCCATACTTCATAAAAATATGCAGTAGTAAATCATTTATTTGCGACGATTTCTCCCTCGACGAATGACTCTCACGGATCCAAGATCAACTTCTTCTGGAGCAGTAAAACCCTTCCAGTTCTGGGTTAGTAAGTATAATCCTACCACTACAACGAAAGTCAGTAATGTATAAGCAAGCAGATTGTTCTGATCAGGAGTCCATTTTGCTGGTGTTTCCAAAGTTACTTTGAAGTTTGATTTCGTACTGCGTGATTTAAAGGACATATTCTGTAAAACCAAGAAATACAATATTAAACACTTGTACCGACTTGCTAGAGCATTACACGCATACATTTTTGTAGGTACCGTTATATACGGTACGTTTATATACACCCAATCGCATCAAGCGGAAGCTTAAGAACTCTCCGAGGCACGGAGGTCGACAGTATCAATTTCCCAGCTATTATAAATTATGAATTTTTGAATAAAACCCAACTGGCTAACAATTATTAGCACGATCTGGAAATTTCCAGTTCGCGCTGATAATTATTGTTAGCCTGGACCATGACAATGGACCGATGTTGCACATGTCAATATTTAGCCCTAAATTAACGTTTTGTTATAGTCAATATTTCATTCACACCAGTACCAATATCAATGACTAAATAATGTAAATTTTTACTGAGGGTAATGTTTTAACCTCTCAGATACCGCAATGAAGGTATCTAAGTTTTAAACACACTTTGCTTTCTATTTACTTTTTTATACACTGCAAGTTAGCCCTTGACAGTAATCTCACATGGTGGTCAATGATGATGCGGTCTAGGATGGTAGCGGGTTAAACAGTTAGGAGCATGGTAAACCCACGCTCCCAATCTACGCGACATCGTGCCGTGCTATATCGCTTGGCTAAGTCTTTGTCGGTAGGGTGGTAACTAGCTATAGCTGAAGCTCCCCACAAGACCAGACTCGAGCCGAGTATCGAACCCGGAACCTTCAACTTTATAGTGCCACGGAGGTCGTCAAAATGCATGTTTCGCAAAAACGTGAGCTTAAAAACCGTGAAAAGTTTTCTGGTTTTCACGGACTTTATCAAATTAAGCTTGATAACGAAAAACATAATATGTTATACAAATCGGATACGATGTCCTGTCATGTCATAGGAATTCATTTTTTCATTCTCAATAAGCGACTATTAGCAATAGTTATATGAGGCTATCATCATCATCTTGAACAACCCATTACCGGCTCACTACACAGCACGGGTCATCTCTCAATATGAGAAGGGTTTGGCCATAGTCCACCACGCTGACCATGTGCGGATTGGCAGACTTCACACGCCATTGAGAACATTATGGAGAACTCAGGCGTGCAGGTTTCCTCACGATGTTTTCCTTCACCGTTGAAGCAAGTGATATTTAAAGTATGTAAAAATTAAAAATTGTTCGACAAATTTAAATCGACAAAGTTAAACGCGCTTGGGCGTTGTTATGTATAAAGATTAAAGTAAAATTGATGTACACTGCATCACTCGCTCAATATTGCGGATTCGTTAGCGGCAAAATTAAAATAACCTATTAAGCGCTCATCACACGCGCCATTGGACGTCACACGGCTGTCCGCGGTGATTTTCCAGGCCGAGTGTATGTCGTCGTTGGTTGTCTGAAAGTGCTCAAACGATCTGGCGTATACAATTAAAATGTTAATGTGTCGCGGCCCGCTGTCATCGCATTTTTGTTGCCTGTCTGTTGATGGACAGGAATAATGGAACCATCGAATCTGTCAGTTACTATATGAAACTCGATTATATTTTTTAAATGCTCAACTAGGTTGATAGGTTTTTTGATGACGTTTTTGGTTATTCTTTTTCACTTATTTAGTGATACATAGTTTTAAATTGTCTGAATTTTGCAAATTTGAGCAGGATTTAGGAACTTTTGAGAGGGTGTTAAATTTAGCCTGTCTGGGGTTAGTACAAAAATAACTAAAGTTATCGTCATCATTTAAATTGATGGATGTACTACTGCTGAATGTAGGTTCTTTGTAGACATTTCCATATGTTTATAGCTACGTACGATAACTTATCACAAATGCTATAATAATGTAGCCGCATTCAATATACACAAAAAATTACCTGGGAATGTTTTCACATCAATTTTACTCCTATAGTAAAAATGAATCTATAGTATATAGTATAACTAGGCCAGAACAGGAAGAAGTCCAGTGTGTGGACCTGGCAACCATATTTTTTCTCTAAACGGAGGTTCCTTTACCTCTAAAAAAATAAAGGTGCCATGCAAGCTTCTCTGTTAGAGAGGGAGGAGATTCATACGTAAATTTACTGAGTTTGTTAGGAAGACACTTTAAGTGTCATTACAGGGATGGGAAACCATTGTTATGGTGGTTCACCTTTTTACGTGTAAAATGAGTATTTCTGGTAAGAATGAGCTCTATACTTCTAGACACTCTTGAAGTACTTGAAGTTATTTTATGGACATCAATTAGTACAGATCCAAGCCTCCATGATTATACGTCAATATATATTATAAAACATGGAATAGCCACAAAAAAACAAAAAGACGTCGGGGCAGACCGAAGCAGACAAAGGCGTCGTTGGCGTGACGAACTCGATGCCTATATGTCGGCTTGGCCCCAAATATCCCTAGATAGAGACAAATAGACGGAAGTAAGGGAGGCCTTTGCCCAACATTGGGACAGTACGGGCTGATAATACTAATAATAATGTATATAACACCTATGTTTTTAAATTATATATGTCTAAATAAATTGGTTATAACATATTAGATGTCTTGGTCAGTACGTACCTGCCTTATTAGTGATTACTATTTACAATTCTACTTTTTATTTATGTACGTGCAGCTATTATCTAATTATTGTAATACCTCCAAAAATACGTTTTGCTTGCAACGAGTGATTTCTTCTGACAGTGGAAGATGGAAGTAATTTTAGTACCCAATCCCTTATATGATTCATCAAATTTGTTTTTTACACTGTCCTATGATTTTATACTGTTTCATTGTTTTCAGTTATTTCATTCTGATTATGCGGATAACCTGAATCCCGTAAATTATATTGAATCTTCAAGGCATCATGACTTTATTGACAATTGTACATCAGTAGTTATATACCTAAATTTTTTGTTGTGTCTAAGGTATGTCACAAAATGTTTTTATATAAAAAAAACGGCACGTGAAAGGTTTTCATGACAAAAAACTTTACATTTTATGATATAGTACCTACCAAAGCGGATGTAAACATTAAACGGGTACATTACCCTTAGAATACAAAATATTGTACTTTATATTTTATTCTGTGGTATTGCTGATGGAAATAGATGAGTCACAATGGTCTGAATAGGCATTGAACTCGTCTGGATTCTTTTTTAAAGAACTTGCCCAAATTATAATATCATATACCTGCTACTTCGTATCATCATCATCATGATCAACCCATTGCCAGTTCACTACAGAGCACGGGTCTCCTCTCAATATGAGAAGTGTTTGGCATTTGGCACAGTCCACCTCGCTGGCCATTTGTGGATTGGCAGACTTCACACGCCTTTGAGAACATTATGGAGAACTATACAGGTTTCCTCACTATGTTTTCCTTCTCTGTTGAAGCAAGTGATATTTTTATTGCTTAAAAACGCACTTCGCTACTTCGTATACTCATTGTTAAATGCATATTCAGTTGTCAGAAAATATAATGTCAAAGAAGTGTAACGAACTCGGAAATAGTATTTCGAGTAGTCGAAAAAGTACATATTCCACTCTTATTTCAGTGACAGAACACAAGATACAGTTACTGTGTGTATAGGTGACCTATTTTGCTCAATATTGCTCTCGTAGTAACCGGAATCTATGCGCAATCACACTCGTTTACAAATTGGTACCTTCGGCTGACAAAATAGTTCTCTTAATTCTTTTGAGTTTTGAACAATTGTGTTGAAACCGATTAGGGATATTTGTTTGAACATTGTCCTATTCCAAAAGGTACATCTTAATACCAAAATATCTAATTCTGACGTCATCCGGACGTGGGCTCCATCCACGGGCTCGGAGACGTACGCACCACTCACCGTCCGGGTCAGACGGTGAGTGGTCTGTACCCCGTTATCCCAAATGTCGCCTAAGCCGAGGTTCGGCCTCAATGGAAGCGCCCTTAGGCAGACGTTCCCTTAGTTTTCTCGAGCTCTAGGGCTCAAAATTTCTTCTGACAGAGCTTCTTTCTGAAGGTCGCCAAACAGCCCAGTTACGCTATCGCAACCAATAGGGTTAGCACAACTAATAGTCAGCTAAAGAAAAACAAAATGTCAACATCTTTGGAGATCTTATTCAAAAAGCTTACATAAAATTTAATTATATTAGTTATTAAATACAACCTTTTTGGTTATTTCAACCCTTCGTTCTCCAAATAGACTGACCACCTGTACTCGTAGCGACGTAAGCCGGTTTTTTTACTCATATCTAAGGCCTAGAACATTCTTTACTCGGATTTGAAATACGTCGGAATTGTTAACAAAAGGAAAGTTCCTTAATTATTTGGATTCGAGGACTTTCTGGGAATTCGTTTCGTTACAAGAAGGTTGTATTACTGCCTACCCACTTGTACGATTACCTACTTGTTACATGAGCAATTATTAATACGTACCTAATTCATGTCATGAGCGAATTACTTTAAATCCCTTAGCTTGTTCAATGAGGAAGGCTGTGGGACGTCAATAGGATGACGATGATGATGAATGTAATTTGTGAGGAAAAATTCCTAGAAATAGGTGACGATAAGCTGACAATAAGTATGTCATAAAGTAAATAAATTCTACGAGCTTTACATCGATAGCCGAACGATCGTCCATAAAAATATTAATTGCTGTTTTTCTTCCAATCGTAAAATATTCAATGAGACGTATACAATTTGAAACCGAAATCTTTGTGTCGTTATTTATTCCCAAATTATTTGAGTCGTTATTATTATTTCCTGAGGTTTTGATTAAGATCTGCGTTATTTTTTCGTCTACATCTGTAGCCATAATGACAATTGTGCTGAATCTCTTTTTAAAACAAAATTGATATTACATGGAAATAAAAATGATGTACTTAGTATTTTATTTTGCTCTTTAGAGCCAAGCCCGTGACGTTGCTTTGTACGAGTCTAACTGTTCGTAAAGCATTTCCTATTATTTTGTTTGCGATCTAGGCTAGGCTAGTAAAAGCAATTAAAATATAACTTCTTTAACGGTTAAGAAAAACATCGTGAAGAAAGCTGCATGCTTGAGAGTTCTCCGCAACGTTCTCAAAGGCGTGTGAAGTATGTCAATCTGTATATGTACATTGTGGTGGACTATGGCCAACCCCTTCTCATATTGAGAGGAGACTCATGCTCTCTATTGAGCCGGCAAAGAGTTGATCATGATTATTGGTAAAATAAATTTCAATCGGGTTATCCGATTATGTTAACAAGTTTTTTAATACATTTTATTAAGCAGCGTCAATCTACAGCAATTAAAACTTTTTGAAAAAGTCATGTCCAAAGTAAAGATGGAAATCCGATCCCACGGGCATAGAAAGTTGCCACAGAACATAACACACATTTATTTTTAAAACTGTAACGTAATTTTTGCGTGACGCGTATTTCGATTCTGTTTAATTTTGAACTTTTTTTTTCCATCAAGCTCTCCAAGTAAACATCATAATGAAATATTTTAGCTTACCTCGGCACAGATCTCTTGTCCCATTTATTAAGTATCCTATCACATATTTAGTAACCTATTATTATTATCACATTCTAGTGATAATCATCGGTATCTATGTGCAAATTGCGGGATCTGACATATCCGGGACACAGAGGACAGCTGCAGTGTGGAACTAAGAACTTCTAGGCTTTCATTCATGATCAACCCATTACAGGCTCACAATATGAGATGGGTTTGGCCATAGTCCACCACGCTGGCTATGTGCGGATTGGCAGACTTCACACGCCTTTGAGAACATTATGGAGAACTCTCAGGCGTGCAGGTTTCCTCACGATGTTTTCCTTCACCGTTGAAGCAAGTGATATTTTAATTTTCAAAACGCACATAACTCCCGAAAAGTCAGAGGTGCGTGCCCGGATTCGAACCGCAGACCGCTGATTAGGAGGCTGAGGCTATCACCGCTTCATTCTAGGCTTTATATGTCCGCATTTATGTGTCCGTGTTTGTAGATGATTTAACACTAAAAAGGCAAACATAGGTTCACTAGCCCAGTTATCTTCTGAGAAGCGACAGTTTTTTGCAAGAATAAAACTTTTCATAGAATAGTTATGTTACATCCTATAGACATAATAGCGTGATAAATAAAGGAGAATGATGAATACGCTATGGATAATCTTTGCAAAATGGATAAACAATATCGTGAAAGCAGTTAAGCGTAGATGGTGCCTTTCATTTTATAGACACAGGTACGATAAGAAGAATACAAATGCTATAAAACTTAATTAGCTAAATAAAGCTTATGTCATTTCTGTGTTAAGTTTAAGTTTACGAACATTTTCATTTGCACGAGTGGTGTTTGTTCTGACAGTAAAGTGTAAAACATTTTATTGTTTTCTCGATGTTAGGTAGGTATAAAAAGGCATATTTATCTTCTGAAAGACATAAATTTACTATGGTGGAAATTACTATGGTGCTATGGTGGAAGTATGGGTTATAGGTTTTTTTGTAAGAGATAGTTCAGAATAGATATTATAGTAAATCGCAACATGCTGGTCAAAGTTAATAACAATATAAGTATCTAGTGTCTGTAAAATAAATTCATTTTTATGATCTAAAGTTTTAAGTTGGTTCTACACTATATCACGGTTAAAGGAGCTTCCGGGAGATGATCAAGTTG
Source organism: Lasiommata megera (assembly GCA_928268935.1). Taxonomy (NCBI): domain Eukaryota; kingdom Metazoa; phylum Arthropoda; class Insecta; order Lepidoptera; family Nymphalidae; genus Lasiommata; species Lasiommata megera. Next base: position 9,158,572 of record OV743311.1, on the reverse strand, counting down.
GTATAAGCGAAGAGCTTATTCCTTAGGTCACGAATAAGGTATTTGTTGTAATATGAAATTGGATAATTACCTTATAACGTTGCTGAATTTTAGTACATGCTGGAATACCCATGTTAAACGCCAGTATCATGCATGGAGTTTGAATGCAATCTAGGTTTAGCGAGTACCTACAATTGATTTGATGGTTATCTACATAAAAAAAGAGTTTTTTTTATTCGTCATTAGTAATGTATCACATTATGATGAATTTATAATTTTAGGTGTTAGAGTGTGAGGTATTGTTTTATTTATAAGTAGTTTTATAATCTACTTAGTTATTAGATACTTCCAACTTTTTATTAGGTATTTCGTTATCTCCTACATATGCCAAAGCGTTACTAATAGAAGAAAGATAGCAGCAAAAGAGATCGAAAACAGTTTTTCTTTCGTTTTTGCTTATTGTTGCCACTACTACAATAATATTAAAGATATTACAGAAAATAGTAACCATGCTCGTCACGACTAAATTACTGAATAGATTCGATAAAGTTTGGCAAGGGGATAGATTGCATCCTTGTAAAGGACAGAATACTTATATACTAAGAAAAGTAAGGGTTCCTAAAATCTTATCAAACGCGGATCGACCAAACTACTGAATAGATTTCGATAAAATTTGGCAAGGGGATAGATTGCATCCTGGTAAAGGACACAGAATACTTTTATGCTAAGAAAAGTGAAGGTTCCTGAAGATTAAAAGAAAATCTTATCAAACGCGGATGAAGTATTTACAGAGTCCGTAGTATAAAAAGTTAATAAACGTCTTATTAAATAGTACAAGTTTCTTTATGCGTCTATCTAATTATCACGTTTGGTGCTGCATGTAAAATTATAGATCGCAAAGTTAAATGTGACGTAATTTTCATGGGAACGCAAATTATGGTCGCAGGAGCAAAATTGGATTCTAATTTACAAAGTAATGACGCGATGACGAAATCTGACAGTGGAGGAGGCGGTCATTGAGATGGGGTGATGAATGGTTGGCGCGCATGCGTCCGATGTCAGCCTCTGGCGATATAAGCCCGCCGCCCGGTGTCATGCCCTCAGAACTTTGGCGCGCCCAAACGTTCCGCGAACTTGGAAACCGCTAGTACGCACGGTTACTTTCCAAATTTTTGAAGTGTGTGACTTTAGTTGCGAAGTGTTTGGACGGAACTTTTTTTTCGGGGTTTCGCTGCATCTCTTCGGCCAGGGTAAGTGACAGAGTTTCCATTTTATAATCTCTAATTTTTGGGAAAAATAACTTCGGTTAGATTTTTTATTTAAAATTCGTAATAACTACGAGTATATAATACAAAAACTGCACACTTTATTCTTTTTGTTTTTTTTTTTTTTAAATTTAGGTAACGTATAAAATAAATTATCAAATAAAACTTATTTAAAAATATTATTCAATTGCTTATTCGAAAAATAAAAAAAAACTAATAAATCACCGACTTAAAGATATTATTCAAGTTGAAAAATATATGTTATAAAAATATACTCTTTATTTAATTTAAAATCCTTTCGACTTCGTAACTTTTTTTTAATAAGGTACACTGTCATTAAATTACTATAATACACCATAGACAATAAAGATTTCTTTTTAAATTCGAATTTGATTGAGTTGTGAACTCAAATGACTTTGGTATTTCAGTCAATTGGTCAAAGCAATCAGATAATATTGCGGCTAAAGAAATCACGACACGCATCAGAGAAAATATTAAACACCTAATATTCTCTTAACTTTGAGATAAATGGTATTTTACCCAAAGCTCAATATGACGATCATATAAAATAAAAGATATATTATTGATTGGCTCAATTGCTATCGCCAGCATTAATTAAAAACAAAACCAAACTTTATAAGCATTTACTAGCTATTAGTAAGTACTTTGTACTTTTTTACTTTTTTTATTAGTAGTATCTTTGGACAAAAAGACGAATTCTGTACTACACCTTACTGACATTTGTTTAAAATCCCCCTCTTAATATAGACCCCTACATTTATTTTTGTATGCTTCAATCTTCTTCTTTAGATGCCTCTCCAACTAGTGAAGGTTGGCAGGCAGAATGGCATATTTTGCCTTGTCTCTCGCGAGGCTGAAAACCTGGGCGTCACTCGCGATACCAGTCCACTAGTCAAGTATGCTTTAATGCTTACTAATATTCGAAACTATTGTACAGCAATAACCAATTTTAAAATGGTGATTGAAAATCGAAATCTTAGGAGAATTTTTATGCAACATAATTTTTACTAATCCAGGGCCGTCCTTGCCATTTGTCTGTATGACTTAAGTGTTCTCAATTGAGATTTTTATTTATTACTTTTTTTTTACCCATCAATATAACCTTTTTTTTGTCGTGGTGGAAAAGCTTTATAGCTACTTCCGTCCCTTGGGCAGGACGGAGGTTATGGGTGGTCTACCTGAACTAAAAACCACCACGGCATGTCCCTCTCGCTGGTTTTACTGGACGCCCGGGGGACCCATTGTGTCCATGGACAGCAGATATGTTCAACTAACTATCTACACTTTATGAGCTATTGATATTGTATCATAGGACAATGCAGCTCATTAGGTCATAAGCATAACATCTCACTCATATTAAAGCCTAATTCGGTCGTCTTAATCTAATTAATTATGTAGGCATAATAATAGATATGCATTCCCAATACATAACTAATTAACACCACACACGTATAATATAATTGACTTAACATTTTAATAAACCTAATTATTACGGATTTATTTCCGTTACCCGTAAGTTTAAGAAATATTGTACTGAATAATATTTATCAAGAAAATTTACAGATGATTGATTCACTTAGTCAAGATAGCCTAATAGCAGCTACCCGGTATTTCGTCGGCACTAGTTCCAATTTCTGTTAAAATGCCTTCGGGAACCGTGTGTTCACGGAATAAAAGTAAATTTCGTCAGGAACGGTTTTGCTATCATGGCATGCATAGGTAAAAAGAAATAATTGTAATTTGTAATGACTTAAGGCAATTTAGGTAACAAACACGCAAATAAACAACTACTAATACTAACATAAAAATCAATTGCCAAGTGCGTGTTCCGACAACAATTAATCGACAATACTAAAAAAAAAATCTTGTTGTTTTGATAATTTTAATAACTGGCGCGGTTTAGGAAAAAAGAGGATTAGGACAAACTCAAAAGAACATTCTAAAAACGAAAAAGTTAATTGTAATTCCATTGTAATTGTAGTCGAGAGCAGATTTTGGAAAATCATAGATTAGCCAGGTTTACATGAATAAAGCTATTTTGAATTTCATGGTGTTGTGTATAGGATTGATGAAATTAAATTGTTCACCGCATATTTGCCTGTTTTTACGAGAATTACAGCAAATTGAAATCGATTAACGTTCATTGTAGTTCATGGACTTGCGAAATAACTACTTTTGGCGATTTAATAAAAATGCCTTTGTTACCTATGCACTAGCTGTACAGACCCCTGTACCTTTTATACAGATTGCGCGGAGAACTTGGCCGTGGCTAGTTAACACACTACCGCCGCTTATAAGATATACCGTGTAGCGATTTAACATTCCGATATGATGCCGGGTAGAAATCGACTAGGAGGAAAGATTCATTCGGCAACGCGTTGTTCCCCTGGTGCTGTTGATGGTGATCACTTAACATAAGGTGACCCTTCGCGTTTGCACGCCATGAAAATATATTTAAAAAAAAATGGACATAAACTAACACATAGGCTACATTTTATCCCGGGAAATTCCGTAGTTTCCGCAAGATTTGTTTTAACCTGAATTACTTCGATTAGCTACACTTATAACTATACTTTGCGATAGTAAACTCCCTTTAAAGTAGATTAGGGATATACTGGAATAGGAATGAGCCATGGGATACTCTACAAAAAACTTAAAAATTTCTTATTCCACAGGATTTTTTTAAACCCCTTAATCATCTTAGTATATGTATCAACTAGTTTATTTAACCTTATCAACCCCTTAATCATCTAGGTATATGTAACAGCTAGTTAAGAATAAATCGAAACCAACGAGATTGTAATTGCGGCTGCAGACAATAAGTTTATTCGTATAAAACTTTTGAGGTTTATAAATAGCCACAAAAACCACTTACAAACGTAATCCCGACACCCCGCTTGCATATGAGCAATCATAAAAGTGTTCAGTTTTTCTCAACGGCACCGTGAACGCGGAACACTAAAAAGGTCAAGGCAATCGTAGGGTGTAATATCTGAAAGAGCGAAACAGCTTCCTGGCTTGGTAGCTTCAATTTGCCCACGGATCTCTAATTACTAGGCTTGGGACGAATATTCCATTAACTTTTCTCGTTACGTTCGTTAAAGGATTTCACGGGAACACCGGATTTTAGAGTTATACCTACCTACATCTTATAATTGCTGTGTCATACTCTTATATAAAAATATTAGGTATAACGAAATTGTGTGGGTTGTCCAAACTAGGTATTCTAATTTTACGTAATAAACATTGGGCGACGTATGACGTTACGATTAGATTTTTTTTTAACGCTGGGAAATGCGTTTACGCATCCCACTTCTGAATGCGGCGCTGGCAGAACGGGGCCGCTTCAGGGACTCGCCGACTAGAGTGGCGACCAGTATACCCACTAAAACCCAAAGCAATGCTCCTTTGCGTCGCCTGTTGGCTGGGTCACGAGATCGCTCGCCCAATCTTCTTCAACTCGATTCTACCTACTTACCTTCGTCTTGGACCGATTTTAACTTTATTTTTTTATACACATTTTTTTACATACAATGTTAAAAATCTCGAGGATAACATGATAAACGAGATAGAAGTTTCTTTTTCAATCTCCGAAACCAGAAAATATGTATAATTTTAGGCATGCCTGGGTATTAAACCGAGGACCAACTAGCATGACGAGGTTAGTTGTCATACCTACCTAAGTAATAATAACACGAATGCAATGGTTAAAGTTATTTCAGTACCTAGTTATCTCTCTAAGACTATTCATTGTAATTAAACCTGTAAAAATATTAAATGAATGAAGAATTTACAATTTCACGAGTTTTGCTTCGCAAGAAAGATATTATGATATTCGAGTCTCTGAGATGTCCAAGCTACGAGTATCTTACGCTGAAGGATTTTATTTTATTGCATGATAATATTTTAATAGACTTTCAGTTAGAGACTTATTTAAGTAGACTAAAACGCCTATGCGGTAGGAAAGTGCTTTGCGGATAGGAGGTTTGGTCTAACGTTTATGTAAGAGACACTGATTTTTGTTTATTTGGCAATTAATATTATTAAAATAAAACACTACAAATTACAATCCTTATAATTAAATCTTAACTTAGTTACATGTTCTATATCTAATTTTAATTCTGATTGACTGCACGGCTCGATAAAAGTTTAATATAAACAAATTATAGAAATATACTCGTAAATATAAAGAAGTTAGGTGTAATACTTATTGTTGTAATGTTAACTTTATTTTTGTCACTTTACGTTGTACTTGACGAGACAACCTAAGAAGCTACAATTCATAAATTCGAAATGCTCAATCATGGCTTTTTCCACTCCATTCGAAAGCTTTAATTCGGATTAATAAATAACACCTAAGACTTTAGTTGTCCTATAGTTTTTGCAAGTCATTTTTTATAAACAAGGTACTGAAGGTCACTGAAGTACCCCATAGGTTATCGGCGAATATAACTGAAGAAAATGCGGGATATCACAGATTCAAAAAGGTTTTAATTCAAGACATCTCATGAGTTTCCCAATTGCTTTTAAATTCGTTTATACTCACTGGAATTACAAGTTAAAAGTAATAGGTAGGTAATTAAATTCTTTGAAGCTTTATTAGTTATTTTCCATAAAATTTTCATCAAAAAATATGCCTACTATGTATAATTACAAAAATTAACAATTATCACGAGAAGAATTTTCTGCCAACTTCAACGCTTAATATTTTTCACAAGATAGCTTATCTTCGGAAAAATACTTATCGTAATTTAATTAATACAAAAAAATATTTTTTACTTAATGAAGAAATAAACATGTAAATAGTATTTTTACTTAATGAATAAGAATAATTTAACTCGTGAAGATTAAAAACCTACGCGGTACAAAAAATTACCACTGTAGGAATTTACACAATTTGATATATCACATTTTCCCAATAAAAAAAAGTACTTCTCTATCATTTCTTTCGTTTGATATCGTTCTCTGTGAATTATATATTTAAGATTTCAGAGTCGCGTTTTACAAATTTAATAACGCGGAACATTTGTAAGCGTTTGAAAATACCTATTCAAGTACATAAGCTAATTGAGCAATTTAGGATACAGCTGGTACTTCTTCATTTCGAAATAATCTTTATAAAGGTACGTTGTGTAGTAACTCCGTAAAATATGATTACCTGGAGCAATGATGAAGAGCGTAGCTTTGTGATAGATGCGCTGTTTCCAACATAATGGCGGCTGAAATATTGGTAGCACGTTAATGACGTTCTAGACCTTTCTTACAAAAAGGATAATCAAATTTCAGGACCTACTAACTCACGCCTGTATTTACAAACATGCGATTAGCTATTTCACACAGTCTCATAGTTACACGTGATAATCAAGTTATGTTTATGGCCTTTTTTTTAACCCTCAACCATGACAGGTATCCCATGAATTAACTGTTTGCCGTTAGCTCATTATTTAATTTAAAAATACTCCGGGTACCGAATTCGTTTTCCGCCGATGTCTGAACCGTTTACCTATTACTTAAATCGTCACAATTTTTCGCGTGACAAATACCGTCTTTTGGATGTGCTCCGTTTATTTAAATGATAAATTTCACCATGCATATTCTGTGGTTTACGCGGACTTTAGCAAATTTTCTAAAATCTTATAAATTCTGCTGTGCTTTCTGATGCATCCATTTGATTCATTAATTATAACATTTCAAAATGCCAAAAATCATATTTTTTGAGATACTGTTCCTATCACCAAACTCTAAAGTACTACATAAGTACCTATTTAAGATATGCGTGTTAGATAGGCATTTTCTAGGCCAATGTGTTGTTTTCAATTGCATCATCACTTTCTATTCTGTTGTATCTAGGGTTATCACATACTTATATACGTGAATTCCCAGATTTTATTTTAGTAATTTTCCTATTATTTTGTATTTTTTTTTTTACTATATCCAAGTAACAGCATCGCCCTTGACTGCAATCCCATCTGGTGGTAAGTGATAATTTCGAAGTTTGTGGCGGCGTCCGCGTAGTAGTTATATTAAACCTGATTGACATAACGGTTATATATTTTTGACTAGTAAATAGTAGTTCATACATTTCTAAGATATATATAAAATCAAATCATTTATTTGCATAGATTTAATTAGAGTTGCTCACATTCTGCCGTGTAGGCGTGCAAAAATATTTTAATTAGATGTAAATCATCATCACAAGTAATTTACTTAAAAACTGTCAAAAAATAAGCTAAATAGCAATAATAATATAAATAATATGTCATTTTGAATTGAAAAATTCACTTAAACAATAGAAACATTTATCTAACCATTGGTGCAATCTTCTTTTAAAAACTTTTAAAGGTAGTTCTTTCAATTCATTAGGCAATTTGTTATATATTTGAATAGACATGCTATAACAAATTTTACTAAAAGATAAAGTTCTGGAGTTGAGGAAAATGAGTCTGTTAAGATACCATATGTTGAAAGTAAAATTTGGATAAAAATAATTTCTTTCCAATAAAATCTCGTAACATATTTTTTGAACATTCGTTCACCATGAATGAGTTATATTCATATATAATAAAGAATTAGTTATATAAGGTAAAATAAAATGATACGAGCGCAATCTATTAAAAGTAATTCGAAGTGCCAGTTCGTATTGATATTCGGAAATTCATTTTTTATATACAGCCGACGCGCCCGCCGATTTCGTTTGGGTAACTCCGTTTTATAACTCCAATGATGTTTATAACAGCACATAACATTTGGGCGAAACTATACTGATGATGTTGAAGCTGTGATAGCCTAGTGGTAAGGACGTCAGCCTCCTAATCAGAGGTCAGGGGATCGAACCCGGGCACGCACCTATAACTTTTTGGAGTTATGTGCGTTTTTAAGCAATTAAAATATCACTTGCATCAACGGTAAAGAAAAACATCGTGAGGAAACCTGCACGCCTGAGAGTTCTCCATAATGTTCTCAAAAGGCGTGTGAAGTCTGCCAATCCGCACATGACCAGCGTGGTGAAACTCTTCTCATATTGAGAAGAGATGCGTGCTCTTTAGTGAGCCGAGAATGGGTTGATCATGATGATTATACTGATGACAATAGAAAAAAAAATGTTGATATCAGTTGAGTTTAATTCAGCTATAGAGTAAAATTTATATAATTGGTTTAACCACTATCTCATTGAAACCCTATTCTTGTTTACGTGATAGAAAGTTACCAAAAGCCGGATCCAGAGTATAACCTATATTGTATTCGTACTTTCGTGTCACACAGACAAAAATAAACTTCTTTTCTGGGTTCTTTTTTGATATTATAGCATCTCCAGATTGATATTTTCTAAATATATAGGAAACGTCCGGTTACAATTTTAAGATAAAGATAGATAAAAATATTATATGACCATGTGAATATTAAACCGTGTTACCAATTTATCAATTTTTCTAATTTAGCTTACGATACATAAGCATTGCAAACTGCAAACTATTTTACATTATTATTTGTTACATAGGCTATTAATGAATATTTATTTCGTGTAATAGACTTTATTATCATTTATTATATTTAGAAAAATCCCATTACGATATTAAGTATTACATAAACAATAAAAAAGCTTGGGTGTGAATTGCTCTAAATTCATAGCTAATTATAATTCAGGTGGTAACAAAAAAAAAAGTAAGTCGTTGGGGGCTTCTTCTTAGACTCAGGTCTGAGAAGTTCACAACGCGGAATCCTACTAGCTTTAGATTTACGAATGTAGTGATCACCATCATCTCACAAATTAAAATTACGAATAATATATTATTTTATATTTGAACGCTTCATAGTTACCTGTAACAGGTTTAAATGAATAAAACGGTTCTTGAATTTGAATTTTTTGAAATTGAATTTTGAATTTTATGGATTGTTGACTTTATCAACAGAGGTTTTTAGTCCACTACATGTCAGCCCTAATATTACAGCGATCTCACCTAGTGAGTAGAGCTGCAGTGTAAGGTTGTAGTTGGCTTATCCTTTAGGGGTAACAGTATATAAACCATACTCCTAATAGGTTTCCACGCGGCATTATATCTCTAAGCGGCACGTCTATGCCGGTAGGGTGATAATAAAGTCGCGAAGTCTCCCATCAGATGAAATATATTTCGATTTGTATAATATATATGTTATTGTATAAATTACCAAGAAGACATAACAAGGCCAGGGGATAACGGGTTCCGGGCTACCGGATCCGTGAAACCCGCCAGGGAATGTATCGTCGATTTGATTATGCGTTCACACATAAATCAGGAAAGCTGAAAACATTAATACCAATGTTTCATTCAGCTTGAATTTCTAGTCAAGACCGATGGCACACGCATCGCGGTGACCGACTTGCGTGCTTAAGACAAAACTTCGTCACACATCATTATTTCCGTATTTTTTTTTTATTCACCACAAGTTAGCCCTTGACTGCATCTCACCTGATGGCAAGTGATGATGCGGTCTAAAATGGTAGCGGGCTAACCTGTTAGGAGTATAGTAAACTCATACTCCTAATTGGTTTCTACACGACATCGTGCCGGAACGCTAAATCGCTTGGCGACACGTCTTTGTCGGTACGGTGGTAACTAGCCACGGCCGAAGCCTCCCACCAGACAAAAGAGTAGACACATTTGGGGAAAATTATGTATAATTTACATCTCTAAAGCGTTAACATTATATTGTTCATTGTTTTTATTCGTGACATTATTACATTCGTTAACTTAATACTTAAGTTATATTGAGTTCCAAACGTTCTCAGGTCTAAGAAAAAATTCACTACGACAAACTTGCAAGCATTAACGAGGTTTTTAATTGTAGTTAAATGTGCGGTCAATTCGTGGCTGCATCTATTGTATTTCATCTCAAGACCCCAGCCTTTGGCAGCGCACCAGGGCATCAGGGCTTAAACGCGTGAAAACGGCCAAAAAGTCGTTTCATGAAGCGCTCCATTATAAATTATTCAAACAAAATCGAAACTAACGACGAAATCGATTCAACCTAAATAAATAATTGTTTCTTTTTTATACAGCACAAGTTAGCCCTTGACGGCTATCTCACCCAGTGGTAAGTGATCAAATCAAATCAAATCATTTATTTGCATAGATTGTGTAGTTGTTTGGTGTTACATTTAATTACAGTTTTTTACAATCTGCCGGGTAGGCGTGCAAAAATAATATTGTAACTACATGTAAATCATTTAAAAAACGTCAAAAAATAAACTAAATAGCAATAATAATATAAATAATATGTCATTTCGTATTTCAAAATTCACTTAAACAATAAAAGCATTTATCTAATAACCATTGGTGCAATCTTCTTGTAAAAACTTTTAAAGGTAATTCTTTCAATTCGTTAGGCAATTTGTTATATATTTTAATAGACATGCTGTAACAACTTTTACTTAAAGATACAGTCTAGGGTGATAGCGGGCTAACCTGTTAGGGGTATGGTAAACCCACACTCCTAATTGGTTTCTACGCGACATTTAGCCGAAACGCTAAATCGCTTGGAAACACGTCTTTGTCTGTAGGGTGCTAACTAGCCACGGCCGAAGCCTCCCACCAGACCAGATTCGAGCCGGGAATCGAACCCAGGACCTCCAACTTTATAAAGCGGTTATGTAGAAAATGCGATAGATCTTGACGTTTGGTACATCAAGGAGTCAATATTACAATATACCTACTTGAATCTTAAACGGCTTTACCTTCAGTTTATCCCAGGAGGCTGCATCCCGAATCTAAAGGGATCACTGCCGACGGAGATAGATTTTGAATTATTATTAGATCAAACCTATTCAAGAATTATATTGAAAATAAATTGGAATTGGACATTTATTACTTTCCAGCAAGGATTGCTTGGCTCGGTCACGACAGCGTAGCGGAACAATTGAGTTTGTGAAACAATTGTCAATAAGCTGGAGAATACTCGTAATTACTTAGCCTCTACCGTACCTCTCCGCTTCACAAAGCACGCCCCTAAAAAGATACCTATTTGGTATTTGTAATGAAACGACGAGCTGCGTCTCACTACAGAGCACGGGTCTCCTCTCAATATGAGAAGGGTTTGGCCACAGCCCACCACGCTGGCCATGTGCGGATTTGCAGACTTCACACGCCTTTGAGAACATTATGGAGAACTCTCAGGCGTGCAGGTTTCCTCACAATGTTTTCCTTCACCGTTGAAGCAAGTGATATTTTAAATGTTTAAAAACGCACATAACTCCGAAAAGTTAGAGGTGCGTGCCCGGATTCGAACCGCCGACCTCTGATTAGGAGGCTGACGCCCTAACCACTAGGCTATCACCGCTTCAAGCTGCGTATAGTGACAGTTTATTTTTAACTTTGCTTTTTGACATTGTTCAGTTATAACTGTCATATTGAACATCTTCTCCCTTAAAGAAATAATAGCTAAGTAATAAGTAATTAAACTACCACCACCAAATAACAGTATTACTAAGTTTATTGATGCTAAACAATACACTATAAAATTGTTGCAAAATTCCTAAAATTGTTTCAATGTTTTAGACCATAATAAACTTTACATTACAGCATTTACAGTTGTATCGATAATTCAAATAAAAAATAGCTTTATTCACATAAACCTATTACAGGCATCTATGAATCGTTCATTATTTCTATTTGTGAAGTGATGGTGATAGCTACAATCGAAAACTTAAAATTAAAGCTATTAGGATTCCGCGAACTTCTTAGATCCTTAATATCGTAATGGGATTTTTTTATGAGATTTATATATAGAGGGTTAAAATCGCGCCCAGGACCAATAAGAAACCCACAACAAACTTAGCCAGGTTTTTTTGTTATCACCTTCTCAAATAATCAATAATAAATTATAGTACCTATGGAGATAGAGCAATTCACACCCAAGCTTTTTTATCGTTTATATAATCCTTAATATTGTAATATGATTTTTCTATAAGCTTTCGATTTATAAAAACTTCGAACTTATTGATAGACATCTCCAAGATATCAATAAGTAATTTATTGTAAAATAAAATATAATTTCCTTTGAATGAGATACTAATTTGTGCAGCCTACTAAATTGTCATTCTTACCAAGTTATTTTAGAGAAATGTTACATACAACAAAGTGAAATATGTAAAATAATGAATGACCTTAGTTAATGTCTACTGTTTTAAGTGGCTTTTAATTATGGGTATTGAATTAATTATTATAAGCATAGTTCTACTTGAGCGAGTACTAGGCTATTATTTAGTAACAGGCAAAAATAAATTGTCTGCTACTTTCTACTCTCAAATCATCCTCCATCACAGCTCGCATAATAAACGTACGTTGTTACAAATACATAAATTCAGTATTTCATAAATGGCTGTTGTTTTAACATTTCCGATTGCCCTTAAATTCCATACAGATTGTTCTCTATAAAGTGTAATTATGCTTGCAATTGATTTAATATTTTGACAAGTGAATAGTGTTTTATTGTATTTTCAAATAAAAAATTCTACTTCGTGATATACATACCTTTATAACAGGTTGCTGAAGCGGTGATAGCCTAGTGGTTAGGGCGTCAGCCTCCTAATCAGAGGTCGGCGGTTCGAATCTTGGCACGCACCTCTAATTTTTCGGAGTTATGTGCGTTAAAAAAAAAATATCACTTGTTTTAACGGTGAAGGAAAACATCGTGAGGAAACCTGCACACCTGAGAGATCTCCATAATGTTCTTAAAGGCGTGTGAAGTCTGCCAATCTGCACATGGCCAGCGTGGTGGACTACGGCCAAACTCTTCTCATATTGAGAGGAGACCCGTGCTCTGTAGTGAGCCCGTAATCGGTTTATCATCAACTACCCACGGCCGAAGCCTCCCACCAGACCAGACTTGAGCCGGGAACCGAACCCACGACCTCTAACTTTATGATGCGACAGCGCGCGCGCTGCGCCACAGAGGTCGTCAAAACTTATTTAAACCATCGCTAGTACAATGCATTGTGTTAAAACAAGGACTTTGTATGAGTATTTATTTAATGTTCTTAAGTACACGTACTATTTCTACATTAAAGACGATATAGGTATTCTGGGTGTTTTCTAGAGAACGATTTGGAAAAATAATGGTCCGATTGGTTTTCTATTTACATAAGTATCCTCCGTATCAAACTCTCGTTGTTTCCACAGATTCTGTTGATATTCAAAGTAAATGTTGAGGTAATCTATACTAAAATGACTCCCTTTGCATCGGCTATTATTTTGGATTTTTGCTCTGGCAATAATAGCAAAGGTTGAAGCGGTGATAGCCTAGTGGTTAGGGTGTCAGCCTCCTATCCAGAGGTCGGCGGTTCGAATCCGGGCACGCACCTCTAACTTTTCGGAGTTATGTGCGTTTTATAAAAAAAAAAAAATATCACTTGCTTCAACGGTGAAGGAAAACATCGTGAGGAAACCTGCACGCCTGAGTTTTCCATAATGTTCTCAAAGGCGTGTGAAGTCTGCCAATCCGCACATGGCCAGCGTGGTGGACTATGGCCAAATCCTTCTCATATTGAGAGGAGACCCGTGCTCTGTAGTGAGCCGGAAATGGGTTGTACATGATGATGATGATGATGATGTTGAAAGTTCCCTGCCTACATCGAACCTATTACCTCGGGCAATACCTAATCTTGGCATATAAAATGACCATTTAAATTTTAATATTGTGGTATTATGAATTTTTAACTACAGTTTCAAATCCAATTTCATGCTCATAGAAAACCTATTTGCAGAGAAACTGAGGAGAACTTATTTAACTGCCAAGTTGGGATTGGTAGATTTCATACGTCTTTGAGAATCTTTGGGCATGGAGCGTTTTTCACGTATTTTTCCTTCACTGATAAAGCAAGTTGTACTTCATTTTAAAAGGGCGAAATTCAAACGAATATATAGGAATATCTCAGAAGAGAGAAATGCGTGTCGGATGTCAAACACGATCCCCCAAAAGGAAACAGGTTTTCCTTTTGGGGGATCGTGTTCTTAGTCAATTAGGATAAATAAAGTTATCGTAACGACGATTTATTTTGTCTGGTGGGAGGCTGCAGCCGCGGCTAGTTACCACCCAAAAACGATTAGCATGCCGACACGATGACGCGTAGAAATCAATTAGGAGTATGGGTGTACAATAGTCCATACCCCTAACAGGTTAGCCCGCTACCAATGCATTGCCATCAAGCCTCAAGTGCTACCTTGTAATGTATAAATATATGTATTACGAAAATATTATATATGCATAATGCAAGGTCATACTTACAACGAGAAAGAACTTGAACAAAGTTTTATGTAGCTTGGAACGAGAAAATGACTTAAGTTTTTAATCGGTGCGCTTAGTCGCCTCGCAGTTAGGTATACTATCTAATAGTTGTCGACGGCTAACTTTTTGCAATGATTATCTCAATAGCCCCGAGCGGGCTACATTCATTCGATATTTGTTCATTTAAAACTTTGAAGGATCAGAAATGTTAGCGTTTGAAAGTCGTTAATTGGTTATTTAACTTTTTTCTGGTGTAACGAGTACGCCAACTTGTCTATGCCAAGCCGCCATATTGTCGTACCCTACCGCCATGCCTAAAAATGCCGCCATTATGGTTTGGTACGTCAAGCTAGCCAAAGCCCGCCATTTTTTTTATGAAAAAAATTAAAAATATTTTGTTTACCAGTTTTGTCTTTTCATTTTTGTATCTTACTACACTTGTTAATAAGTACTTTGGTTATATGGCATATGGAGAGAATAAAAACAAGAAATTATAGAGTTAAGTACATTTAAAGACTATGATATATTTTTAATTACACAAATGTTTTGTATTATTTCTGACATAGGGAAATACTGGATTGCAATTTTAATTTTTTATTATAGTTATTAATGTGCACAAATTATTATATTTTATAAGTTATAGTATAATATATTCCTAAAGAAAACCGAAACACAGAATATAATAGATATGTTTTCCGAGACCTTCGAGTTGTCCTATTTAATACTAATCCTGTAATAAATAGGACAAACTTTATAAACGCCAACCATAATTTAAGGCTGTTAACCCTAACCTTTGGTTACAGAATTATTGTAGAAATCTTGATTTAAGACATTGTGTGTGATAAGAAGATCTAATATGTACTTGTACCTAATTAAGTTCTAAACACTAACAAAAGTTCGCGTAGTTAGAGGAAGATATTATGAGATGCGGTTGAGATAGTGATTCTACTGTTCTCCGTTACATGAATGATGTATATACACACCCTAACCGAAAGAACCACATATGACAAAATATTCGTGACAAATAACTGTACCATAAATAAAAGTTTTTCACCTGCGCTCATAGTAAATAATAGTTAACGTATAAATGTAACAGTACTTTTCAGATTCGATCGATTGTATCGGTTTAATATTCCTTTTTAAATTAACCCATACTTTTGCCATGAATTTCGAAGTAAATATAAGAGTTTTCTATAACTTTTTACGCGTTAACCACTTATACGATTTTGCTCTAACTTTGCAAGGACTTAAATATAAAAACAAACAGTTTCCGCGAAATTGTATTATAATAACCAATACAAACTCGTATGGTTTTGTGGCAACAAGCTAGTACCTAATGATAGAATTTTTTATGAACTAATAAAGTTCTGTTGTGTATAAATATATATTACTTAAAAAATCATAAATTATTAGGCATTGTTTTTTCACTATATATTTTTCACTATCTTGAATTTATGGGTGAATCTTACAAGAAACAAATCAATTACGGGGTGTTCTCTAGGGAATGTTGCTGAAACCCAAATATTGTAGCAATAAAGGAAAGAGATTAGAGATAGATAGGTTCAGATTATTATGAAATCAAATGGCTACTCAAGAATATTATTACGGTTGTATTTGCTTAAAAGTAACATGGTAAAGGACCGATATAAACCGTTATTTAGTATTGCCTGTAATGGACAGGTTAGGTATTGAAACCCAGTAATAAATTTTGTTTTACTATTTATTATACCTTTTTTTTTTAATTTCAACAATTTCGGAAAAGTTAATTTGGAGATGCTTAGTTTATACAATATAAGTAAAAAATTGTTAGTATTCCCCGACAGTTATCTGTTAACTGACTCATTAGTTATCTGACTAACAGTTTTATTTGTACCTAATTGGGTTGCTAGTCAGCTAGAAGGAAAGGTTGGTTAATAAGGTGGTTTAATACTAATTAGTGAAACTAATTTGTTCAATTCAACAGTAACCACAACTCTAACCAATGTAAGAGCTATGAGCATTAAACACGTAGCACGCAATAGCGAATGTAAATGCGCCGTCTCCCAAGTTCCTATCGTCAGAATGTCATCATCATTACCGTCTCAATGTAGGTGATCAACTGGACTTTAGATAGAGTTAATCTGCAGGGATTTCCACTTCCCTACTAGTATTATAAAATGCGAAAGTTGCCTCACGAAGAAAAGGCCCAATGTATTTCGCACAATACGTTTCCAAGAGTTAAAGATACCAAATAAAAAACAAAAAAATGCCATTTTTTTGCTAACAAAAGACTTTACGAACAATGCATTTTATGGGATAAAAAGTAACCTAACTATATAAATAACTCATTCCACATAAACTATTTCTACAAACCGCGTAATAATTTTTCATATAATAAAAATTGTATAATTTCGGCAGCTAGGCCAAATTTAACATTTACATATATAATTATTACAAATAGAATAAATATCATGCCATTCTCGGCTCACTAAAGAGCACGGGTCTCTTCTCAATATGAGAAGGGTTTGGCCATAGTCCACCGCGCTGGCCATTTGCGGATTAACAGACTTCACACGCCTTTGAGAACATTATGGAGAACTCTCGGGCATGAAGGTTTCCTCACGATGTTTTCCTTCACCGTTAATGCAAGTGTTATTTTAATTGCTTAAAACGCACATAACTCCGAAATTTCCGGACGTCCTAAGCACTAGGATATCACAGCTTCCAATGAATAAAAAACTTAAAATTAAGTTAAATTCCCTACCGTACATCATATCAGCATTACATAACAGTTTGTAGATTGGGCAGTCGTATCTGTGCATTAAAGTCTTCAGAATACTGTTGCAACTTGCCACGCTCTTCTCATCAAAGAATAATCGGTATACTAGTTGTAGACTAGGCGAGTTTTGATAGATGATTCTTTTTCACATATTCATAGATTAAGTCCATTTTATGAATTCTAATTAGTTCCGAGGGTCCTTTCTTTATCTTCTCAAGGATACCTTGAGAAGATAAAGAAAGGATACATTCGCGATATATTTCATTACGAAACTACGTGTATGTAGTACATATGTATATACATTCTGCGTATATACGTTTAAACATGGAAAAGGAATATTCCATTCAATGTAATAGCTTTGTAATATTTAAAGAGCCTCCGCTGTATTTAAGTGAAACAGAAGGAAGACATAATTCGAACAGGATCTCTTTGTAATTAAGATTAGTCCCCAAACGCAAAACTTGTGTCAAAACCATGTCTTCAGACTATTATCTAGTGGATTGGGGCGCTTTGATAAGCATTATGATAACACACCCGCAGGAGTTATGGGACATCGCAGTTAAGCAGATCACGTTCTACGTGACGTTTACATGAAGATTTTTGTTTGTATTTAATCGATTAAATTACTAAAAACTTCTTCTTCTTCTTAAGTTACGCGTGGTCCGCTTTATTTATCATTCGGCGTAACATCAGTCTTAATTTCGTCCTTAGTCCTGATCATTGAGGCCGAGGCATTTCATGTCCCTTTGGACATTCGTCAACCATGTAGTTTGGATCTTCCCCTTCCCCTTTTCCCCTGCAGCCATAGAAAGGCACTACGTAATCGTCAGGTCTACGCATTACATGTCCGTACCATCTGAGCCTGGATTCTGTAATTTTTTGAGCACAAAAATATTTTTGGTAACTTTTTTGTATATTATGACCTATATATGAATATATCGTTGGATATCAGGATATAAGATGAATATTCAGCCCGGTCAGTTATAAGCCACTTTTATATACAGATAGTGTTTTTGGTTTCACTACGCGTTAGGCCTTGACTCCAATCTCACCTTTTGGTAACTAATGATAAAGGTAAGATGGGGACATGTTATAGGTTAATTTTTATCGGTGACGACGCGATATCGTACCGGTAGATTTATATTGTGGCCGCATCACTTTATAGGTAGTGTGATAGGCCAAAGCCTCTCAAGAGACATATCATCATGATCAACCCATTACTGGCTCACTACAGAACACAGGTCTCCTCCCAATATGAGAAGAGTTTGGCCATAGTCCACCACGCTGGCCGTTGAAGCAAGTGATATTTTAATTGTTTAAAAACGCACATAACTCCGAAAAGTTAGAGGTGCATGCCCCGATTCGAACCGCCGATCTCTGATTAAGAGGCTGACACCCTAACCACTAGGCTATCACAGCAAGAGACGTATAAACCCATTAATAATAAAAGGCAGTAGTTGAGTAGAATAGTAGTTAACATACAAGTAAATTAAAATACAGATATATTTCACATTTATATTTTAGTATGGACGTCATTGATAACAACTTGCACAGGATTTTTAGTACAATAGCAAATGTTCTGTGATGAAATCGCTCATGAAATGCACGATGCAAAACGCCGCTGCTCCAAGTCGATTACAGCGCGTAAATCTGCCATCACAATATATTACCCATCCGTGCATTGACTGGATATTATTTAGTACTATGCAAATAATTTTACCATTTGCTAAATATTGTGGTGGCAGGCGTTTTTAACTTACTTTTTTTACGTTGTTAGTAAACATATTCAATAAAATTAAATTATGCAAACCGAATGCGCTGTACGACTTTAAAAAAAAGTGTCTTACTGTTCGTGCTACACCACTTAAAGGAATAAGAAGGTGGGTAGATAGATTCTGCTCATGAGATCCAACTTGAGGACGCGCACCACCGTAGTCCCGTCTTGACTACATACCACGGTATATAGGGACCATTATTTTTTTAAAACGTACCATGTCAATTGTATGATCGAATTGGTCAGAACTCTGGTGACGACAGAGAAAATATCTTAACCAGCCTTGACTACGATTAAAAGTTACAGTTCTTGAACAGCAGTAATCACCTTCTATGAGGACATTCTGTCTCAGAATGGGGGCAACTGAGCTGACTTTAGTTCATCCACCACAAAAGAGTTGGGTGCTAGCGGCTGGCGTTAGATCGCCTCTGTCTCCATGACGAGGATCTCCGGGCGATTGGCAAGCTGAGATGGTCGCCTTATTGAGACCTAATGACCAGGGTATGTAGCGTGTTTTGTGTACTGGCTTGCCACATGCGGAGACTGGGGTTACTCAAGGACAACTGAGGTGGGTCCGCAAAAGTAGGCGATGCTCCTTGAACTGCGTTTGTGTGCGCCTCTTTCTCGTGGCCACTGAACACTGTACCGTTGGCAGTAGTCCAAAACTGTATAGACGACCTCCGTGGCACAGTGCGTGCGCTGTCTTATTATAATATGGAAGGTTCTGGATTCCCGGTCTCTAGTCTGGTGGGGGCTCCTGCCGCGTCTGGTAACCCTACTGGCAAAGACATACCGTCATGTAATTTAGCGTTCCAGTACGAGGCCGAGAACAATCTGTAAGGAGGGTGGGCCTAGCGGGCAAGGCATTGACTGCTTCAGATGTTCTTAGACGACGGTAATCCCTAAACATCGAGTGACCAGTCTTCTAGTTTATTTAAAAAAAAACCTGAGTGCTCCTTGTGGAGCTGATGTTTGACATGATTTTATTACGATTTACCCCAAGAGTTTTCCCTTGTTATTTCTTAACAAGGGAAAACTTTTTTTTCGGACTGTCTATTAGCTGTACAAACCCTATTGGTTGCCACAGCGTAACCGGGCTGTTTGGCGAGCTTTGGAAAGAAGCTCTGCCAGAAGAAATTTTGAGCCCTAGGGCTCGAAGAAACTATGGGAACGACTGCCTAAGGGCGCCTCCTTTGAGGCCGAACCTCGGCTTAGGCGACGTTTGGGATAACGGGGGGGTCGGACGGTGAGTGGTCCGTACGTCTCCGAGGCCGTGGATGGAGCCCACGTCCGGATGACGTAAGATAGCGGGGACCTCGTCTTCGCCGGCGAAGACGGTGTGTAGCGTATGATTGTGTGGTAGGTGGTACGAGTGTGTTGTCAGTAGTCATCTGATCGTCAGGGTCATGAAGGATATGTTTAGGTCTCCTCTTTCGGAGAGGAGCGCTTAGGTCGGGGGAGTAAAAAGAAGCCGCAACTACGAGAGGGTTGGGGTGTCGGATTGATTTCTCGAAATAGATTTTCGAGAGTTTCTTAAAGTGCTGAGCGATAGTGTCAAGTTCTAGGTCTCTGTGCAGATCTACGTTACGCACATACCAGGGACAGCCGGTTGCCGTGCGCATGAAACGATTCTGAATCGTTTGAAAGGTTTTATACGTGGGACGAAGCGCTATAGCGGCGCTCGCGTAAGACATGATTGGGCGGATACAAGTTTTATATAATGTCACTTTGTGACGGAGAGGTAGCCTACTGCGTTTATTAATCATGAAGTAGAGTCTGTTAAGAACAAAACGGGCTTTCTGACTGACTCTACGTATGTGCGGCGAAAAGGACAGGCGACTATCAAAGGTTACACCTAGATATTTGACAGTGCGTTCCCATGGAATCACACGATTAAATAATATAAGGTCCTTTTTGTATCTGGGGTCAGGGCGGTTTAACCCGGTAAAAAGAAGCGCTTTGCTCTTTTCCGGGTTAGCTTCTATCCTCCATTGGCGGAACCAAGCGCCTAAGCGCTTGATCGCTTTCTGAAGGCGGGCTACTATGTACGGTAGCGAACGACTGGTCGTGTAAAGAGCAGTGTCGTCCGCGTACTGGGCTAGCTCTACATAAGGGCTCTTGGGTATATCGCTCGTGTACAGCGTATAGAGGTAGGGCGCTAGAACTGAACCCTGGGGTACGCCGGCCTTTAGGGGTCTCCTAGACGACAGAGTGCCGTCTATTCGAAACCTAAAGGTGCGATCGGTTAAATAGTCTTTTAATAGGTATAAAAGCCTATCCGGGATACCCTGGGTTTGCAATTTATAAATGAGACCGGCGTGCCAGACTTTGTCGAAAGCCTTGGCTACGTCGAAGAATACGGCTCCTGTGAGGCGACCACGTTTCCAATCGTAAAGCCCTCGCGCCACGTGCTCCGTTAGGCGGTGCACTTGGTGGACGCTAGAATGTTTGGATCGAAAGCCAAATTGCTCGTCATTGATAAGCTTTTTAGCTTCGATGACGACTTTAAGTCGGGCGAGTATTATCCTCTCGTACACCTTTGCTAAGGAGTTGAGAAGACTTATAGGGCGGTAACTAGAGGGGAGGTTAGCGGGCTTACCAGGTTTTTTAATACCTATTACTATAGCCTCTTTCCACTCTGTGGGGAAAGAGCATCCTGCCAGCAGGGCGTTATATATCATTACCAGTAGGTACAGTAGCTGGGGAGGGATGCATTTAAGTGCCCTGTTTGTGATCACATCGGGACCGGGAGCTTTCTTAGAGTGCAGCCTATTGATAATCGACTGAACCTCTTCGCAAGTCGTGGGAGCTATGGGCTCGCTGTCTGGAGACAGTGGGCCTAGTGAGTCTATTTTATTGGTGACGATACCTACAAAGTTGGGATTTATGGAACTATCGCTCGGGGTGCACTGTGCTTCAAACGAGTCAGCGAGGCATTCGGCCTTATCCAGATCTTCGAAAGCGGGTGGAAGATTGGGTCGTAAGAGAGGGGGTGTGGCTGCAACGTGGTCAGCTTTGAGAGCTCTCGCTAGGAAGGGAAAACTATTCGGCCTATTTATTATCAGTTGTTCGATAAGAGGTTCTTTAAGGTATGTTTATTTCGGATCGTTTTGCAAAGTGCCTGTAAATATCCACTCACAAATTTAGGAATTAAATATTATATTTTATATGTTCAATTAAAATCATAATTTTCGTGTAGTACAAAATCACAGTACTTTATTTGAGTCCTATCGTAAGCATTCATTGGTGCAGCGTAGTGCGTAAAAATATAACTCCTTGGTTAATAATTTAGAAAAACTCGTGTAAACGTTTATCTCGATTGGAATTTAATCTACAGAATATAGTCCGGGTATAATATGAACCGCACACGATGCCCGCAGGTCAATGTGATAAAATTACCTTAGGTAACGAATTTAGGAACTTTAACCTAATTGGAACTAGTAAGTTTCCTAGTAGATAGCTAGTAGCATTAAAATAAGTAGAACTTAAATAACTGTTTACCAAATATCAAAAGAAATGCCTAGGGAACATATATAATATATATACACCACCACAAGTCAGCTTTCCTATTGATTTTTAAAAATTCAAATCAATGCAAAAATGCGATCTCATCCAGGCGACCAAAGGCGGAAAAGAAAATGTTATGGATATTGCTTGTCAAAGTCGTACTGGCTCAAGACCGTTTTTTATCTAGACTAAGAGGTCAGAATACGAAAAATATGTCAGCTCTTTTATTTCACCCCTTATCATTTAGCCCTTATTTTGGAATGTTTTGGAAAAAATATTAAACTAAGTAAGTATCTTCGGCTCAAATAAAAAAGACTGCGCCCTCGCATTAATTCTTGACTAAAGCAAGGTTTACATTTTATCTTTAAAACTAAACATGACGCTGTTATATGAGTCAAATAGCAATAAACCTACATTAAATCTAATTTAAAACTTATGTTAGTTTCAAGTTTAGGGTTCTTATAATTTCCTTTCTCCAGATTGACAGGTTTACCTTTATATATTCACTGAAATATAAAAAACTATTTTTAAGAAACCTTGTTTGCGAGATGCAACGTATTTGATTTTGGCATAGGTTTGTCTGAGGTCTTAGCAAATATTTTCCACCTTTTTGCGTTTCCCTTTTGATGCCCAAGAATTTGCCCCCTGTGCACGGAATCCTGGGCTAGAAATTAACAATGCCCGTCTCCAGTAAGTATTAAACCTACAAAATGTACACGCTGACCTTGGAGTATCAGTAAGTCAAAATACGACTTAATCGTGGTATTTTCTATATTTTTGCATAATAGTCTTCTCTTATTGTTTCGTATACAAAGCTTCTATTGAAAACGAATAACAAATGTATCTCGTGATACGCAGGGCAATGTAACAAATTATTGTTTCGCAATGTAACTCTACCTTTACGCAATAGAAAGGGTCGAAATTAATCGTTGCCATTCATCTCTCTTTTTCTTTTGTTACTTTCTCAAATTTAGACCACGTATGGAAGCAAGAAAATAATATTTCTTTTTATCTTGCTATTCTGTACATATTACACAGCTTACGGTGGAATGGATGAAATCAAATTGCTTTGTTTTTGAAGATACATACATCATCATGATCAACCCATTATAGGCTCACTACAGAGCACGGGTCTCCTCTCAATATGAGAAGGGTTTGGCCACAGTCCACCACGCTGGCCATGTGATGCCTTTGAGAACATTATGGAGAACTCTCAGTTATGCAGGTTTCCTCACGATGTTTTCCTTCACCGTTTAAGCAAGTGATATTTTAATTGCTTAAAAACGCACATAACTCCGAAAAATTAGAGGTGCGTGCCGGATTCGAACCCCCGACCTCTGATTAGGAGGCGGACGTCCTAACCACTAGGCTTTTTTGATACATATATGGACATTGGCATTTAAAATTAAAAATACCTATGGAAAATATCACAATAGACAATCTTAAACAGATAGAAGTTTAAACTCTTGCAGCTTGGAAGCAATAGGATTGAGTATGGTGAGAAAATTTGACGTTCACCTGTAGCTTGCTTTCTGGAGAAACAAGCTACAGCGGAAAATTTGTCAACCTCAGGGGAAATCAGAAATTCTACGTTGACGTCCGCGCACAACAGCTAGTGTAAATATTTACTTAAAAGAATATTCAAGGTCTTTTATGTTCTTGAATATTCTTTTAAATAAATATTGATTGGCATCAGATTAGAAATTTAGGACCCTTTCGCGATTAAACTTTAAAAGTCACATGGTATTAAAAGAAACAGAATTAAAGCGGGGAAATAATATTTATTGATCGGCTCGCACATTTCTAATTAGAGTCTAGTATTGACGTCGACTGCAAGTTTATTTGCAGTATTATAGGCAAGTGCGGGAATACAGTGCCACGGCAGAGTTTGATTTATAGCTGTTTGCCTGGCCGTAATAAATCAGTTTTATTAACTGAATCTAGCTCTTGCTCGAGTTTCCCAGGAACCTTTTAGTGTACGGGTAGCTTTAAACTACATCTACACGGTCCTTTATTGAGGCTTGCGGTATAAAGGCATATTTTGAATATTTAGCTCCAGTTACCGAAGCAAAGCTTTAAAGGTTAACAATATATGTAGTAGAATTAGGTATTCGGCACTCAGGAAATTTCTGCGTCATATTAAAATAATTTCAAAACGTTTAAAATGATTTTGTTTTAGTATAAGTTCAGACATTGTATTAACAAAAGTTGGACCAAATTGTGTTGATTTCGTAAATTAAAATATAATAAATTAATGATAAATTGTAAATTGTTGGTAGTTATGATAGCCTAGGAGTTAAAGCGGTTAAAACAAGGGATTAAGACGAACGTAAGTGTAAGATGTGATTTAAACAATAAAAAAAACACTTGTGTATGTCGTAGAGAAAAGAAATCTAGAGTATTCTCAAAGGCTTGTAAAGTCTACCAATTGCAATCTCACACTTGGCCATCATGATAAGACTGTCTAACTGTCAAAACCTTTCTCAAAGGACCACTCCTGTCACCATGTGTGCAGTGGCGTAATGGGATGATCATGATGAAATAAATGGTTTGTTAACAGTTGAGTTTTGACAATTATTGACGCGTAAAAAGTTTAAGAAAAAAGGAGGTATAAAAATGTTATTTGGGGTAACGTTTTTTACATTTAAGCGCTAAGTTAGACTTCAAATGAGCAAAAAAACAAAGTTATGTTCAGCATCACTATTAGGTATACGTGATGCACATAAAATCACGTGAGAGAACAACTGAAGCAATTTTAAAATATTTATAATAGATTTTTAATAATAGCATGTTGTCGACTTCATTTATTTACCGTTTACTTGTTCAAGGGGAGTAAATATTTATATGCTGAACAAAGCCGAGATGAAATTTCTGAACTAATCCGAAAGTTTGATTTGGAATGCGTGAGAAACAGAATTGTCGAATTCTCTATTTACGCTATTAACCCATTAGATTCGCATCCACAAGTTTAGATTATGTTCATTCTGAATACTCGCTAGGTAGTAATATATACCGCATTAAACCTTATTTATAAATTGGCTTTTTTTATACTTATAATTGAAAAAATTGTTTTCAATTATAAGTATCAAAATTGTTACATAGCGTTGAATGATTGGCGATTTTCTCGACAAGATGACGTAATTTTCTCAATATAAGTGAAGGTTATATTTTAAATATTGGTTAGTTTTGTTCCAATGTTTGAATTAATGTTTTGGAGTAAATATTTATGCCATTCTAAAGCTGAGCCCAAACCAGGGCACCTGTCCAAAAAAAAGTGCTTTAACGTGACCATGAAAATACACTCTTCAATCGTGCCCAAATAAATATCGAATCGCTGTCAAATACGTATCACATTAACAAACAAAAAATAAGCTTTCGAAATTTATTAGTATGAATGGTGCGTATTTAAAACATCGGAAAATTGCAACAATTTAACATCAAGTTGAATACAGCCAAACAAAACTGTTGTATAAAACATTTCAGGTGTATTCAACTGTGGCGGAAAAAACTGTTTCCTGCAGACCACCCACCTCCCTGACAGCTGTGGGCGCATTATTGTTACAGAGAGACATTTTTATAAATAACGTCTCATCGAGTTTTTAATCTAAATCTGGAATCTTTTTGTCCTTCCATGTACCTAATTGTTACTAGCGGGATCGATGTAGTACCTACAGCCAAATTGTAATGGAGATGCTTTTTGTCTGTGGTATAACACGTTAAACTCAATTCGTGAAATAAGCGTAAGACGCCTGCACGTGTTTTTTGGTTAACAATTTTTTTTGTCAGCTTTAGGTCAATTAACATCTTTTCATCATAATCTTCAGATAATGTCGTACTTCTCAAAACCTTTATCCCACCAAGCTTCTTCACATGGTATCTTTTGCTTTTTTTTGCATATGGCATGGCACAAACAAGTCTATATTCGGTATCTACCATACCATATACCTAATATAAATTTTCAAAGTAAAGTTATGGAGTAAAACAAACAAATAATTTTAACCCACACCCCGAAGAAAACCTATACTTTTTTGATGCTTTACGTTAGGTTGATTACAACCTAAAGCATATTTTGCGTTTTGCGCAAAAAGACAGATACACAATTTTTTTATAAAATCTGTTTTACTATCGGCAATAGAGCATTTCCTGATCAAAAAAATATATACAATCAATTTTTTGAAAAAGTATTTAATGTACAGAAATCGTCCAGTTACAGTTTTCTTATAAGTATAGAAGATAAAAACCAGGTTAGTTTACTTCCACCTGTAATACTGGCCTAGACTACAATTTTCCATTTTACCTGCATCCCAAATCTAGACGTTGTAACCTACAAAATAAAATTCATAACCTTTGCCAGTGTCTCGCTTTAATATCGAAGCCATAAATTGAGGGTTTTATTGGACTTCCATGTATACTTTGTGCGGGGGCAGTCAAATTCAAAACCACTTCTATTTTATTTGGCTCACCCCTATCTTTTATACCGTTAGCCGTTTTGGACACTTTATGTAACTTGGCTTCGGACGCAACACTGTGACAATACATTCCGTTGTTTGTTTAGGCTTTGCAGAAATAAAAGTTTGTTAATTCAATAAAACATCGATCAACACTGCGGCGTCTCCACTTGTTGAATACCGGGCTCTTGTCACTGGAAAACTTTTGGATTATTTGCCAACGAATTTGTCAAATATACGCATTATATTTGTACAGTGGGTACAGGTTTTTCGACTTTTTGTTTGTGAAACCTCAACGTTTGCAGGTATTTCAAGGCCTAGCTAAACTATCTATAGCTTGAAAGTTTATTTTTACATGGACGCAAATTACTTGAAAAGATAATCTTAAGAGTTAAATAAATAAAAGTTGGTCAATCTGATAGTACTTTATCGGCGAAATATTTAATGACGGTCTGAAGAAGTAAGAGACACTTTTTTAATCGACTTAAAAAAAATTAGAAAGTTCTTAATCGGTTGCATTTTTTTAAGTTACTTTGACATTATTATATTATATTTATTGTATTTGTTTATGGGGTAATAAAGATTAATATATTCGTTCTGCTAAGTAACAGTTCTTGTAATATACACAATGTAAAGGTTCCCGGATCTTTGTCAGAGATAACTTCATGAAGTAATGACGGTAGGTTCATTAATAAATAAAAGTTGGAAATTTTAATGTTTGAATAAAAAATACTACAACTGTATTCAATGACTCAAATGACAATGGTATTCTGTTTAATATAAAAGAAATGTCAGAAAGATGTTTATCTGGACATTTCTTTTATTGTTTTATATTGCAACGAAATATTTTATTTAACAACAGGTCTAAAACAATTTGGAAGCTACGGACCATGTTGTTTTAAACCGTTTGTGCCCTTTATAATCTTCTTAGATTAAAAAAAAAACACTTGTGATAAAAAAATGATCCTTTCAGAAATTTTAGGCCTGAGACAAATTGACAGAAGAACAGATGTATAAAATACAACACAGAAAAAAATAGAGATAGCTTTAAATAGGTTTACCGTGGATGAAAAGTAATATGAAAAACTTATTTTTGAGCTTCGTAAATTATAACACAAATATCCTTTAATCCTGAAAACCAAAAGGATTTTAATGTTTTGATTCGGTTGAACAACTCTAATCTGTAAAATCATTTTAGAACTCGGAGATTTCTAAAAGCTACCTTCTTGGTATTTATTCGGTATTTGAAAACAAGTTACGGAGTTCAGCAACCGCCTTACACTTTATTTTTTTTATACACTACAAGTTGGCCCTTGACGGCTATCTCACCTGGTGGTAAGTGACGATGCAGCAGGATTGTAGCGGGCTAACCTGTTAGGGTTATGGTAAACCTGCACTACTAATTGGTTTCTATCCGACATCGTACCGAAACGCTAAATCGCTTTGCGACACGTCTTTTTCGGTAGGGTGGCCTACTAACTAGCCACGGCCGAAGCCTCCCACCAGACGAAATATAGCGTGGTTGTGTTGAAAAGTGGTCACGTACAAAAATAATTCTGGTTATTTTCTATGTTTACCTTCTGAGGTACCAAAAGGGGGATGATTGAATGAAGCCTGTATGTAACGCATTCTGATTAGAACTTATCTTCTTATCCTTATTTTCGAGTACCATTCAGAAACGTAATTTGGAACGACTGTGAGATTTCAGTTAAATGTACTTAATCAAAACAACCTGTGCCTTGATACTCTAATTTTGGAGACATTTTTGGAGACCTCCTTATTATTACTACTTGGCTTACAAACCGTTCCTAAAATAATTCCCTGTCCATAGACAAGGATAGTCTCTCTATTTTTTATCTATACTAGTTGAATGAGATTATAGGATGTATACAAACAAAGAAGCCTCGTTAAAACTTAAGCGGTGTTATTTAAGCCTGTTCATTTTATTATCGTATTTACAAGTCTGTTCTTTTTCTCAAAGGAAATTCCATTCAAAGAAAATCAGATAAACAGTCCTTTATCATATTTCCCATTAACTATAATTAAACAATAGTCTGTATATAGCCAAGATACCTTAATCTATATAAGAACAACAATATTATGTTGTAAAATATTTTGAACTAAAACTGTAAAACTAGATCTTTGCCCGTGGTGTTACCCTGTTCTCCTTCCTATGGGAATATTCACCATATTTTCAAAATATAGTCAATGTTACTCGCAGATATTGTAGCTTCTCATTGGTTAAGAAAGAAGAAGAATTTAATATAATATCGGTTCAGTGGTTTGTCAGTCAGTGCGTAAAAAACAAAGCACAGGTGTTAGTAGGTATCAAAAGTTTTTTTTCCTTGAAATAGTATAATTATAATTGAGTACACGAAAAACCTTTAAATTATGTTTCTATACTCGGAAACTGGGTATTCCAAGCTTGCGCGGGCTTAGAGCCCAACACGTAGAGGCTTCGAGAGAGAATATGGGAATGAACAACCGGATTTTTCCCTTCAGTACATCAATAAATTACACTGAACGATATTACCAGCTGCGTGCTGTACCTACTATTGCATGTAATGGACAATAAAATATTAAATAAACTAAATTATTGTATGCGGTGATATGGACTGGGCATTTGGGTTATAAGATGAGATGACGGATTATTGCTAATTTTATGCTCTATATTGTAATAGTATAGAATTAATTTTTCTACCCGGCATTGAATCAGCGAGATTTCCGCTCGTGATCTCAAACCCGCTGTCCTTTAAGAAAGAGGCTTTTGCCCAGCACTTGGACGGTAAAAGGATGAAGTTTTTTTTTCCACTACAAGTTAGCCTTTGACGGCAATCTCACCTGGTATTGATGATGCAGTCTAAGATGGTAGCGGGCTATCTTTTAAGGGTATGGTTGACTCGTACTCCTAATTGGTTTCTATGCGACATCATGCCGGAATGCTAAATCACTTGGTGACACGTCTTTGTCGGTAGGGTGGTAACTAGCCACGGCTGAAACCTCCCACCAGACCAGACTCGAGCCGGGAATCGATCCCAGGACCTGCCACTTAATAATGCGAGAACGCGCGCGCTGCGCCACGGAGGTCGTCACGATTGCATAAATCTTTATTAATATTGGCTTAGGAACTTCTCAGCTTCTCGATAGAATCTGCTTTTCGAACCGGTGGTAGAGTCACTCCAAACAAACAGACTTGGCGTTTCAATAGTGCTTAAAAAGTACGCGTACTCGATATATATAGGCCCATTTAAAATTTGAAGTTAGCACTTAAGATTAATTAAATTTCAAGTCAAAAATCAACAAACTGCTTGTCAAGTTAAAGTTGAGAAATCTCTCTTAAGCGAGTGCAATTCAAGTTGAATTATATCGTTGCAACCGCGCTTCTAAGTTCTCATCACATGAAACCTTCATTAAAGTTACACGTAACTATCCAATTGTGAACTGTAAAACTTCAACCAAAGCTAAAGTTGAGTGTCGACAATTCTTTGACGATCTTTACTTTCTGTAAACTACATGTGCCAAAGTTACCTGAATTGAAATTCAAGTTACGTTTGATTTGGATTGTAGAGAGCGTTTCTAGGTTTTCCTCTTTTGTTTATATTACCGGAGCTCTCTTTGTGACTGCGTTCTTTCTGTATCGATTTTCAAACAAAATTTATTTTCCGGTATTTTAGAGGGCAAAGTTTCATGAAATGCATTTTATTCGGGATTGATTTAGTTATCGGGGAATGAAATTTCATTTATTCTATCTTAGCGGATTATCTTATCCTGCGTTATGAATACTTTGCCTGTTGGGTGATATGTCCCGTGATTTTTGCATTTGTAGATCAATAAGTTGACCTTTACTACTTCTATCTTGCTGGATAGCTGCTTCTAATTGAAGCTGTAGTAATATTACTACCACCTCCTAACCACTAGGCTATAGTGGTTAGGACGTCGCTTCTTAATCGGAGGTCGGGGGTTTGATCCCGACCACAAATTTTTCGGAGATTTATACTATTAAAATATCGCTTGCTTCAACGGTGAAGGAAAATATCATGAAAGTGCACGCCTGTGTTGTGTTGTTCTCCATAATGTTTTCAAGGCGTTTGAAGTCAGCCAATCCGCACATGGCCAGCGTGGTGGACTATGGCCAAACCCTTCTCATATTGAGAGGAGACCCGTGCTCTGGGTCTCGTCTCAATATGACGAGACTATAATATGATATATGTCTAATGGGTTGGGCTCTATGTTATTTAACCTTCACATCATCATCATGATGATGATGATGTGAAGGTTAAATAACATAGAACAGTGCGTGAAAAAAATCCGTTGTGTAAATCTGTGTTTGAATAACCTTCTATCAATTCTAGGCATTCGGGAACGCGTTTCTCGAATGAAAGCAAAGCCTTATCGATGTAATGGCTCACAATAATTATATCGAACACGTTAAACATGTTATGTGCGACCGAAGCGGCACTGCTCGACCAAACTATTTATATGAGACCCAATTACAGAAACAGCGGGAAAACTTTACGGTGGGAGAAATGTCGGCTTTTCCAATCCAGGGGTATGAATGCCTGCCATGCGTGAACGGGTGAGGCCCTTTGCTTTAATTTATATTAATTAAATTATTATTTATTCTAATGATCCGTTAGTTCGGATGAACGGTACTTCCTCGGGTGATGTTTACTTCACGATAAACGCTTTGGAAATATTATATTATATAAGTATTCCGAAAATGCTTCGGTGTGGAAACGAAATGTACGTTTAAATTTTTTTTTTCGGACTGTCTATTAGCTGTGCTTACTCTATTGGTTACGCTGTGATACAGCGTTTTGTTTAGTGCACGCGGAAATCAAATTGCAGCGTAGCAGTTGCGTTTAAAAATACCAATAATGCAGGCTGAAATCTTATTATTACTGAAATAAAATGCCATATTTTACTCCGGGACAAATAGTTATCTAATGATGAAAGCATTTTTGAAATTGGTTCTGAGTGGTCTGGCATTTGAGAAAGTGGTTTCTGAGTTTATCTATTACAGATAAACAAACGATATAGATATACAAGTAGATTAAGCTTAATTTTAATTATTAATAATGGACGTCTGCAAAGTGGCATCTCTTATTATCTAGTATTAAAATATATTATATTACATTACACCTAATAACTTCTTAACAACTTTTTATTTCATTCAATGTCGTATCTTCCTAATTAAATCTAATTTCTCTTCACTTTAAACAAAAAAGTTTATTTATTAAGTTACGATAAAACACTCCAACGCCCTTTTAATAAAAGCGCAAAAAATTAAAATTTGAAATCGCTTTGAACATTCTTTGTACAAGACTTGTACAAAGAACTGTTTGGCAAATATTTTTTATGCAGAAAATACGAGTTACTGTGAAAAACTTTTCATCAGCTGCCGACATAGATGTCATCATGATTTGGTCTTAAGATTAAATGTCTAGAATATAGTTACGTAACTTCGCCAAGGTAGGATAGTTTTGTTCCCTTGGTAGTCTAAGAATCATTCCTGGGCAACACTTCATGCTTAACCGTATGCTGTTTCTCGTAGATCGACACGTATTAACTACGATTCACAAACTAATGTTATTTAAGCATAATAAGAGCATTCAACGAAACCTCCTTTCCGAATTCCATAGTATGTTTCACAGGATGAGGTTGGCTATATAAAATGGCCTTGATAATAATTTTAATATCATTGTAAGATTAATAATACATTGCCTAATTAATGTCGATTAAAAATCACTGTATATGGTGTACCGCTTAATAATTCATTTTAAACGAGTTTCGAGATTCGAGGATATGTCTAGGCGCCGCATAATTGTCAATGTAATTCCTAAATTAAACAAGATAAACTCACGTTGATTTGCCTTGATAAATACTAAGAAAGTCTTCATCCTTTACCTAGTAATTGCTGCCCGCTACGATGACTTCAGGTTCCAGAGAGAAATTATTAATACATCATGATAAAGTGTATCGTGGGTAATGCAACCGCTAAGACCTGGGTGAATTTTTATATTTTTGTAACAAAATGTAATCGTATATGTGTTTATAATATACGAGTATAGTAGGTATTAGATATCTGTTTCAATATATTAGCTTCGTTGATTTGTAGTTTATATTTTTGTCAAGTGAAGGTTCTTTTCTATTTATTTACATACCAATTGAATCTTAGAATTTTTCCGTTTCTTTAAGAACCGAAGCAGAGAATAGTCAAACAAAAAACCCGCAAATCTTCCTTATATTTTTATAACCGTCTCAGGATATCTCTTAATAACATGATCTCTCATGTTAAAACGTAACTAACTAACGTAATAAACTGTCTCAAAATCCATTATTCAAATTATTCAGCATTCCTTGCCCAGGCGTTATGATCCATATTCGTATGACCCTGGATTATAACGTGTTTATATAATATTTCTTCCGTAAATTTAATCTGGAAACACTTATACGATTAAAATAAATGCATATGGAGTATCCAACAAGTTGTTCGCGTATTAGTTTCCGCATAATGATAACGATAACGATCCTGTTTGATCTTTACAAATGGAAAAATTATACAAATGAATTGGGTAACGGCATTATCACACATATTGTTAGAATGTTTGCCTCCCTGGTGCTGATAATATGATACTGCACCCTCTTTTCATGGGAATTACGATAAAATTATCATACGAATGATGTTGTCGTGACAAAAGGTTTCGTTATTATTATAGTAAACACTTGTTATGATTTAGGTGGGGGTGCGTTTATTGACGTGTGAATATAGTAAGCGTGAATGGTGAACTGGTTCAATTTTATTTCTTTTAAGATGTGGGATTCAAATCCTAGTGTTGGCATATCTGTCGTATAATAAATGCAGAATGCATTTGAAACCAGCTATTCCTGAAATATTGACGTCTCAAATTAGTATTTTGCTTTTTTATTGCGCTGACACAGGAGTATAAACTTGGAATAGTTATAAAAGTAAGGTAATTGGAGGAGTGCAGAAAGCTTAGATTATTTGATTAATGTTTATTAGCATTTATACGAAGTCATCTGTAACTGCTTATCTGTAACTAATTATCTGTTTAAAATGGAGCTTCCACTACTTGAGCAATTAACTTAACTTTTCTAATAATAGAAGCCTACAAAACAATAATAATATTTATTTCATAATAAGTATAATATTTATGACAGCTTAGATTTAGCTCAACATGCGCTATATGCCCTAAATCAATATTACTTGGGAATCTTAAACCGCGACGCCGTACCTTGCTGTCCATAAGAATAAAGTCGGGTTTTTGATTTTGGCAACCTCGCATTTTTTCGCATTATACATTTTGGTCCGGCTGGTCGATCTGGTATTCGATTATTATGGGAGGCTTTGGCCGTGGCTGGTTACCACCCTACCGACAAAGATGCGTCGCCAAGCAATTTCGCGTTCGGTCACGAAGTCCGTAGAAACCAATTAAGGTTAGCCCGCTACCATCCTAGAACATAATCACGAGGTGAGATAGCCGTCAAGGGCTAAGTTTTATTCTTACACAATAGTTCCTTAGCCCAATTTTGGGCTGGCTAAAATGTCCGGCTAATGATAGCTTGACAAATGTCCAGCTATCATTGGCCGGACATTTTCCTGTAAACGGTTTCATTATACGGGATATATTCTTACGAGAATGGGACACCTGTTAGGTGGCAAATGGCAAGAGAGATATGTGTCAGAAGTGTAAAAAAAAATATATTTCTTGCTATATTTTGTTCTTGACGACGATGTCGTGGGAAACACGATGCCATCAAGAACAATTTCCGTGTGATTATCACTTTACTTTTCCTCACTTTCGTAAATTGTTATCTTATCTGGTTATTGTAAGTACTTATATCTGTAAAAGTTTTGTTATTTGTCCGCAATTATAATTACTCCATACGTTTTATTATATATAGATGGGCAATGGACGAAAGCCTTTTCGTGTTTTTCGTTTGAAAGATATTATAACCTCAGCGAACATTTTTGTGTCTGTCTGATTGCGAGTCTGAACTAATTTTTGGAATAGCTCAGCCGATTCGGGACTGTACTGTGTTTTTGTCCGACTGTATTTCAATAAGAAACCGATTAGAGATTTGGGTTACAATGGGATATGCTATAACGTTAACAGGTTAGTCTGCTAATATCTTAGACTACGTAAAGAGATTGCAGTCAACTTACTCGTATAGTAGAATAAAAAAAAGCAATTGTACATTATGTAGTAAACATCTACTGAAAATGGTCCAGATAGTTTAAAAATGGTTTTATACTTATACAAATACTATTGAGAAATAATGATTTACTAAAAAACAAGTTTGTTTTACTTGTTATTTTTATTGATCCAATTACTTTATTACGCAAATCAATTTAGTAAAGTAGGTACTAAAACAATTTTTAAAAATGCTCCTACCCTGAAATGTTCGTCATCGACATCGAAATAAATCTCTTGAGCATGCAGAGTCATCTCTTTCCGATCAATCCCAGTCGGCTGCTGATTTATCGCAATGAGCCTGAATCCTTAAGCAGTGAATATTTAGGCCTTTGCTTAAACTCTGACGAACAGCCCAGCTTAATGGTTTGGTTACGAAACGTTTGGAGACACCGTACTTTACAGTCTTCGTTTAGAATTATTACACCAATAATTCAGTTCTATTTTGGGATACTAGACCGACTTATAGGGTCATGGATTCGGTTACGAAAGCAAGGTTAAACTTAGTCTGGGAAAATTTATGCACCTGTTTGTCGTCTGATCAATAGGCCTTGCTTAAGTGTTGCAGCGTAGTTAGATTTGAGTTTTTCTCTTCTCTTTTTAGGATTGGAACGCTGGACTCGCTCTCTCTTAGATAATAGGATTCAAGCGTGGAGTGTATGACCTTTATCATCATCATCATGATCAACCCATTATCGGCTCACTGCAGAGCACGGGTCTTCTCTCAATACGAGAAGGGTTTGGGCATATTCCACCACGCTGGCCGTGTACGGATTGGCAGACTTCACCCGCCTTTGAGACATTATGGAGGACTCTCAGGCGTGCAGGTTTCCTCACGATGTTTTCCTTTACCATTGAAGCAAGTGATATTTGTTGCTTAAAACGCACATAACCCCGAAAAGTCAGAGGTTCGAACCTTACGTTTTACGATAGTAATTTTAAAAAGTAAATTAAACGTATAGTTACTTTGGGTTATAGCTATAACATGACTTTTATACGCTGCTTTAATGGGAGTAGGCGATGCATAAACTTTTCTTACTCAGGGATTATAATTAATCGTTTAAACTACACTTTAGCTCTTGACGGTTATATCATCGATGGTAAGTGATGACGTAGTCTAAGATAGTAGCGGGGTAACTTGTTGGTAAGCCCATACTTCCATACCCTAACAAGTTCTTGGTTTCTACGCGACAGAATGCCGGAGCGTTTAATCGCTTGGCGACACGTATTTGTCGGTAGGATGGTAACCACAATCCAACCAGACCACATGTCGGAGAAAATTCATTAATAACAAATTCCAAAAATGTAGGCCGGGGTTGAACCCGGGGCCTCTGACTTATAACGTCACGTATTATCCACATGGAACGTTGTTAAAAGGACAGCACTACTCGTAGACATGTCAAAAAATCACCAATTAGTCCATTGAAATGTTACATTTTTTAGGCCTTACCTTGCGTTTTTTAGAGGACGCAATTTTATTTTTTTGATGTGTTGGGGGGGTCAGTGTAAAGCTAAAACCAAGTTTGTGGGGTCGCCACCCTTGTCCCACGGCCGCCATCTTGAAAATAGGGGGTGAAATGGTTTTTACGGAATATCTCTTAAACTATTTTTTTGATAAAAAAAATTTATTAACATTTTTTGTTGCAAATTAAATTCTCTACAACTTTGGTCCAGTAACTTTTTGTCGTAGAACTATAAATAAAAAAGTTATAGGTGAAAATGTTCAGAAATTCGAAAAAAAAATTTATATTTTTCGATATAACTTTTTTTTTTATCATTTTACGAAAAAATGATCTCAGACCATTTTTGTTGATCGTTTTTTAAGGAACAACTTTTATTAGCAACATTTTTTCATTAAGTCAATAGCCAAGGTTTTACAGCGCTCCGAAGTGAGTACTCTTAACTATACATATATCCGTTATTTTTTTTATTTTTTTTAATTTTGTTATTATAATTTTTTTAATTATGAATAATTAATTATTGACTCTTTTCCACTCTATTACAGAATTTTACAATTATTGATTTTTAAAATAATTTTAAATTTGATGGCCGTTTCCGAGTTAGTAATTCCGAATACTGTTCTGCATTCTCGGAAAAAGGTTTCACTGTTGACCAAGCAGAATCAGATGCAGACACTCTTATCGTTCGCTCTGCTCTTGCTGCATCTCCATTATTCGATACCGTTACTATTGTAGCTGAAGATATTGACATACTGATATTGCTCACAGCACTTGGTAGAGAACAAGCAAATGTATTTTTTTTGAAACCATCAAAAGGACGAACAGCAGAACAATTATATTGTGCGTCAGGTTTTATTTACGGAGATGTCATTGCGGACAACTTGCTGTTTCTTCATGCTTTTTCAGGATGTGACACAACTTCAGCTCCTTACAATATCGGTAAAATGAAATTTTTGAAAACCCTGGAGAAACATTTAGAGTCTGCAAGTGGAACGGCTTTGTTTCTCAACAAGAGAGTTGACCCTGCTTTACTCATTGTAATTGGTGAACGTTTTTTTATCTCTTTATACGGTGGTAATAAAGATGATAATTCTCTTGATAGCCTAAGATACAAACAATTCACCAAGGCAGTGACAAAAAGTACATTTAACTTATCTTCACTTCCTCCAACACAAGACACAGCTCGCTTTCATACTTTACGAGTCTACCATCAGGTCCAGTCGTGGCTTGGTAATTACATTGATCCTGAAGACTGGGGCTGGAAAAAAAGTGGAAAATTATTGAAGCCAGTGCAGAGTTCTAAACCTCCAGCACACCCTGAGCTTCTAAAATTGATCTTTTGCAAATGCAAAGGAAACTGCGGAGCGATGTGTGGATGTCGAAAAGCAGGGCTAAAATGTTCTGCAGTGTGCTTCCATTGTTCTGGAGAGACTTGCAGCAACGTAATGGAGCTCTCAGAATTAATAAATGAAAATGACTTTGACGATGAACCGCCGACATTAACACCCCTTCCTTCTCCAGTTCCCCCACTGATATTTAATTCAGGAAGCCGATCAGATGCTGAGCCGCAGCCTGGTCCATCGAAAAGACTGAGGACGGAGTAGTTCAAATTCAGAAAATCATGTGCCTATTGGGGATACCACGTAAAAAAAAACGCGCCTATAGACTCTACCTCGTGGGTGGTGGGGAAAAGAGTCAATAAATAATTATTCATAATTAAAAAAATTATAATAACAAAATTAAAAAAAAAAAGAAAAATAACGAATATATGTATAGTTAAGAGTACTGAAAAATAGTACTCACTTCGGAGCGCTGTAAAACCTTAGCTATTGACTTAATGAAAAAATGTTGCTAATAAAAGTTATTCCTTAAAAAACGATCAACAAAAATGGTCTGAGATCATTTTTTCGTAAAATGATTAAAAAAAAAGTTATATCGAAAAATATAAATTTTTTTTTCGAATTTCTGAACATTTTCACCTATAACTTTTTTATTTATAGTTCTACGACAAAAAGTTACTGGACCAAAGTTGTAGAGAATTTAATTTGCAACAAAAAATGTTAATAAATTTTTTTTATCAAAAAAATAGTTTAAGAGATATTCCGTAAAAACCATTTCAACCCCTATTTTCAAGATGGCGGCCGTGGGACAAGGGTGGCGACCCCACAAACTTGGTTTTAGCTTTACACTGACCCCCCCTACACATCAAAAAAATAAAATTGCGTCCTCTAAAAAACGCAACCCCAAATGTAACTTTTCAATGGACTAAATAGACGGTAGCTAATCTGGCACTAAGGTATCTCACGTCCGAGTTAATATTTTTACCGACAAAAATATCTTAGTTCTACGGGGAAAAGCCAACTGAACGAAATCATGAAATACACTAGCTGAAAATGTCGAGATCAGAAACACGTAGGTACTTACTTTCCCTCAGCAAGGAATCTATAATGCTTTATCGCTATACACGATTTAGTATACAGTATAATTCTTTTTAATAAACGGAAAAATAAATGCAGTTTTGAAAAATTTGGTTTTTAACAATCCTTGTTTGACATAATATCGTTGCTATGAGGTTGTGAAAAGTGTTGAGGTTTCACTAATATAAGCTCTTAATTCCTTTCCCTTATGAGAAAGGAGGTCTGTGCCCAGCAGTTAGGCTGAGAATAACGTGTCCTTTTTACAAGTCCGCATATTTACGTAGGCCTGTCTATAAAGCACACTTAGCCTCAACTCTGATACAATTAAAACGAGAAAACGTCAGCCCCGTTCAACAACGTCCAACCATCTGCTTTCTAATAGAAATGTAAATAGATGTGCGAGTTGAAAATTACAAAGTATTTGTAGGTTCTAACACTAGAAATATAAGAAAATCAAAGGGGTCCACATACAAGAAACGCGTTTTTTTTGTTTCTAATTGCATCTTGGTACCGGTATTCAGTGCAATTTTTAAAATATTTTAAATAATCTCAGTACACACCGGTGCCGGTACTCGAGCGCGACGGAGTCCGGCTCTATTGGGACCGGTCCATTATCACGGACAGGACTATTCTTGCGAATAAGCCTGACATCGTGTTGGTGGACCGGGCACAGTCGAGGGTGTTTTTGGTGGACATCACTATTCCATATGACGAAAACCTCGTGAGAGCTGAGACGGAGAAACAGCGTAAGTATCTCGATCTGGCTCACGAGGTTTCCGACATGTGGCATGTACAGTCTGCTGAAACCATCCCAATCGTCATATCTGCGAATGGGTTGATCCCAGTCAGCTTCGCTCACCATCTGAGGCGACTGGGGTTCCGTGGCAGTTCGCTCGCAGCCAGGATGCAAAAAGCGGTCTTGCTGGACTCGGCTAGGATAGTCCGCCGGTTTCTCGACCTGTAGCCCTGACCCCCGGCCGTTTGGTCTCCCCTGCCGGGGTGTAATCCTCCGCCCGGTGCAAATATGTATCTATGTAATGTATATGTAGGTTTATTTATTTTTATCTATTTAAGTTTATTATATCTCTTTTGGTTTTTTATATATATTTATTTTGCACACGGGCGTGAGAGCTAATATATACTGGATAATAATCTTTATTTATAAAACTTAGTACAGCACAATACAATGGAATCCTGACCCCTAAATTAGGAAAACCCGTATCTTAGGGTAATCTCTTTTCTCTCTCTGACAAATGGGTAATACTGAAAGACAATTTGTTTGTTGATATGTATGTTTTAGTTACGATATCACAGATTAATATTAATACATTAATTTAAGCTCGTTTTTGATAGTAAAAAACTAGTAGTTTTTGAAAGAGAAATTTAAACTTTTTTAGTAGTAGGTACAGAGTAATTAGAGCTGTTATATTCTACTTGTACGTTATAAGGATTTAGTTTGTATCATAGAATTGTTAGATTTTCCTATTATATTAATACTCTAGAAAATTATGGCTGAAAATAGCTTAAGCTTTCATGAATCTTCTTTCGGTTTCTTTCCCGTTTTATGGTTAGGTAGTTAATTCTTGAATGTAAGCTAGCTAGGAGGCCTCGATCATAGGCCCCCGGTGGAGGGTCTGCCTCGGCGGGAAGGAGCATCGCTGGGTTTTAGTGGGTATTCTGGTCGGCAGTCTGGCCGCCAGCGAGTCCTATATACCACGTCGGAAGCGACGCAGTCTTGCCTGCGCCGCTTCTGAACGGGATGCGTAAACGCATTTCCCAGCCGAAATAAAAAGAATGTAAGCTAGCTTCAAAGTGATGAAATTTTATCTGACTTGACACATTCGTATTTTCTTTTATTCGTGTTTTATTTTATACACTACAAGTAAGGCCTTGATGGCTATCTCACCTGGTGATAAGTAATGATTCTTTCTAATATGGTTGTGAGGTAGGAGTATAGTAAACCCACGCTCCTAATTGGTGACACCGTGCCGGAACGCTTAAAACGTTTGGCCACACGACTTTGTCGGTAGGGTGGAAACTAGCCAAGGCCGAAGCCTCCCACCAGACAATAATAGTTCTAGCAGTTATGTTATGAAGCAAATTCAAAGTGGCGGTCGAACATAACTCGTTAAGAGTTATGGAATAAATTATAACGGAGTGATTAATTGAGTATTAATTACTCCATCGTTTAGCTCCTGCGTTTAATTCATTAATTAAGCCAGATTCAAGCGTAAAGATACCGTGTCCGTGTTCTATTATTATTCATTAAAACGCTTCTAGCTCTCACAAGGTGTTAACCATATTAACAGATGACTTACACGTACAGGTACGTCTTTTAAAATTTTACTTATACATGGTTGTCGGTCTGTATTTGCATTTTGAGGGAACTGCACCTGAAGTATGCTTTTCCCTATTAAAAAGCCTTTGCCGTCCATTTGTCTGTCAGTCTGTCTGAAGGACTGACTGATGACTCTCATGAACTGTTTATACGTGGAATTTATTTTCCAGTGGACAGTTCTATTGTCACTTTAATACGATAACTATGTTGCAGAAGTACCCTTTAAACAAAGCCTGAAAAGCCTTTACGAATAAAGCGAATACATAAACATACAAACATACATTTGACTACCTCCGTGGTGCAGTGTGTGCGCTATCGCTTTATAAAGTTGGAGGTCCTGGGTTCGATTCCTAGCTCGATTCTAGTCTGGTGGGAGGCTTCGGCCGTGGGTAGTTACCACCCTACCGACAAAGAGGTGCCGCCAAGCGATTTAGCGTTCCGGCACGATGTCGTGTAGAAACCGAATAGGAGTATGAGTTTACGACACTTCTAACAGAGTAGCCCGCTACCATCTTAGACTGCATCAGCACTTACCATCAGGTGAGATAGCCGACCAGGGCTAACTTGTAGTGTATAAAAAAAAACAAAATGTTTCTGATACCAGAGTTGAATAACGGAAACCTGTTTAGATTTGTTTCCAGTTTCCAAGACCTGTTTATCAGTTCGAAATGTATTTGCTTAGATTTACGTAGCATTTCCTACTTTGTCTTAATAATTGCACGTGATGAATATGAACCATTTTTACCAGTCTAGTCTACTGTAAATTGGACAGAATTAGGTACCTAGTAAAATTTAACTACCGCTCCAGCCGTGACGATACCTAAAATTAAGATTATTTTCCAATAGACGCTCGTCTTTTTCAGTGCCTAAAGAAAAAGTGTAACTTACTATAATTTGCATATAAATTGTTTGATTACCAAACTTAATAGCTGTTAAAAAAAATAACACTGTGAAAGCCTTTGTATAATATCAGTAATACTTATTTAATTATTCTGTGGAGAGTAGATTTTTTATTGAAAAATGATGATTCTTCGAAATTTGATTTGATGATACAAAGACATAAGTAGACTGAGATGTAAGTTCAGATGTTATAAATAAATTGATTAAATAAAAAAAAAATGTACAACCAAATTAAAACATATGTATTATATTTAAAGAACAAATATAAAATAAGGTCGTATGAGAAGCATACATTAACTGCATTTGAAATTTTGTTAGAAAAAATATGGAAACTTTTTTTTTATTTTTTATAAGCTTTGATCGATCAAAGCTTAAACTTTATCCCCATAGTTTAGACTAAGTGTAAGTTATCAATTCATGATCAACCCATTACCGGCTCACTACAGAGCACGGGTCTCCTCTCAATATGAGAAGGGTTTGGCCATAGTCCACCACGCTGGCCATGTGCGGATTGGCAGACTCCATACGCCTTTGATAATATTAAGGAGAACTTTCAGGCGTGCAGGTTTCCTCTCGATGTTTTCCTTCACCGTTGAAGCAAGTGATATTTTAGTAGTTTTTTTTTCATTAAAAACGCACATAACTCCGAAAAGTTAGGAGGTGCGTGCCCGGATTCGAACCGCCGCCGACCTCTGATTAGGAGGCTGACGCCCTAAACTGAAGTTATCGTTATATTATATATTACGTTGGCGTAAATCTGTAATTGTTAAATGATGGTCAACATCAAAAATTTGACAACTGTTTACGAAGTTAACAGATTTTTGCTACTTGTGTTTACTTTGTCGACTAAATATAGGCCTTTTGGATAATTAATTTTACACACATTGTAAAAAGTATTTTGACATTTGTTTTAATTTTATTTCCAAAGACGCTAAAACAAATTACTGATAACGCAGGTATGTTTGCATTTTTACAAACCTTTATAACAACAGCTAAGCTTAGCAACAGAGGGATAAGTCACATTATTATATTAGA
Organism: Lasiommata megera; assembly: GCA_928268935.1. Lineage (NCBI taxonomy): Eukaryota > Metazoa > Arthropoda > Insecta > Lepidoptera > Nymphalidae > Lasiommata > Lasiommata megera. Next base: position 9,115,194 of record OV743311.1, on the reverse strand, counting down.
AATTATGTGTAGGTAAATTATGGTGTTTTATACATAAGTGCCTACATTTTATAAGAAAAAGGCTTGTTTCTGACGTTATTCCCAATGCCACTAAACTGTCGTGTTCAACCATGCTCAACAGGTTATATAAAAAGCCGGCGTCCTGTAAAACTTAGACAATATGCCACGTTGATGTTACACAATAAAATAGGTATCAAAGTATAGTTTAAGTAAAAACTCTTTTTGAGGTTTCGAAACGAAAGAGTGCAGTCGGTACTGCTTATCCTCTGCTGTCTTCCATCCGTTTATCTATCAGCGAGCGGTGTCTTATAATTTCTCAACGTCTAAAGCTAAGTCCACTTCGAAGCCTCACAGGAGTCAGACATTCTCCCTAAGTCTTCAAGACCTAGTCCTCAATATCTGGAGGTACCTCGTTTTATTTATTTATTTCAATAAAAACGCCTTTAGAAACTATCCCTCCAATCGCATTCATTACGTCACTCCGAGAACGTATTTACACCAGAGAGTATACAAACACTACTATTCCTAGCCACAGCCCCAAAAGGGTGTAAGCACTGCGTGGGCTGTCCTTTAAAAAGAGTTTTCTTTATCTTGTAATTTTTTTTTTAATTTTTACTTAATTCAACCTAGAAGACAAGAATGAATTACTGTCGCTTTTTATCTTAACTCTGCGTAGGCAGTCCCATTAAAGAAAACATCAGAATGAGAAGCAAATTTTTTCATTTAACCATTTTTCTTGTCATTTCAAGAAATACGTGAAATAATAGCTAATAAAAAATATTTTTAATATTAAACTTTAAGATTTGCAGATAAATAAAAAACCTTTGAACAATTGTTCGTAATAAATATGCTTAGCGAAATATTTTCAATTAAATCAAATTGACAACGAACATTTTCAAGTAAGTAGGTCGGTTATATTATTTACAAAGTTAAAGCGAGTCTTTGAGCGCTGACTTATTAAAATTGTTGTTGATGCTCACCTTTGAACGACATAACTTAAACGTTGTTAAACTCGCTATAAACTTTGAATAATATCCAAATTTTATATTTCGTAAAACGCATTATAGATTTATAGGTACACTAGCTTTTGCCAGCGACTTCGTCTGCGTAGAATTGCTGATTTCCCGTGAGATTGAGCGGCCAATGTCCAGGCAAATGCTACAGGCAAATGTCAAGTTGCCAATTTTTGTGTCTCTAAATTAAAAAACATAAGACTTTCATACAAACTTCCAACCCCTATTTTACCCCCTTAGGGGTGGAATTTCCAAATATCCTTCTTTAGCTGACATATTTTAACTATCAACTACCTACTTGCTAAATTATAGCTTTATACGTACAATAGTTTTTGAGATCTCGTGTTTAATCAGTATGTATGTAAGTCAGTATGTAAGTATGTAAGTGACCTTTCGCTTTTATATAATATATAGATATATAATAGATTATACATATACATGAAACAAAACGTCAGCTTACGTTGGTCATAACTTTGCTCTTAGTTCACATTCGCAATATCTTGTCTTGGTATACCTATTTATTTATGGGTGTACCGAGCATAGGTAAGTTTACATGATGCTAATTAACACGTGTGAACTGTTATGTAAATTTGCACTGCTATGTAAATTTGTACTGCCAATTATCGGCAACACCGGTTTGGAACATTATACGCAATTACCACCAGCTTCTGATAATCTATCAAATAATTAATTCATTACATAATTAATTCATAGTTGCCTTTTAGGATTAGTTTTACTTGACCGTTGATACGATGATCCTTTGGGAAGGTGTTAAGACAATCAAATATGACTTAAAACGCTAAATTGCTCTAGGCTGTGTCCCCAGTCGACAAACTGTTAGCGACCGATTGAGTTTGCTGCGTATAGGCTTAGTCATCATGATCAACCCATTGCCGGCTCACTACAGAGCACGGGTCTCCTCCCAATATGAAAGGGTTTGACCATAGTCCATCACTTTGGCCATATGCGGACTGGCAGACTTCACACGCCTTTGAGAATATTATAAACTCTCAGGCTTGCAGGTTTGCTCACGATGTTTTCGTTCACCGTTGAAGCAAGTGCTAAAAAAGTTAAGTAAGTGTAAATATTTTAATTGCTTAAAAACACACATAACTTTGAAAAGTTAAAGGTGCGTGCCCGGGATTGAACCCGCGACCTCTGATTAGGTTTATTAAGCGAAATCTTTCTCATTCTGACAGAATAGATACCCGTGCCATGGCCTCTGTAGTGGAACGGCAATAGTTTCATGATTATGATATAAATAGTTCAAATACCTATTTATAATATCAAATGCTCATTTCAACTCGGTAAAATGCCAACTGACATAATGCGTAAGAAGATAAGCTCTGGGATTATCCGAGCAACAGCTCTTGCCTGTAAATATTTTCAATAGCTGATATTTTATTTTTGAAGTTTCATCAAAATAAAATCTATTGCTATTATAATATAAGTAGGTTAAGTTACTTCCTGTAATTCCTAGTCTCCTAGTGAAAGGAAAACTTTGTTTAAGGTCGAATTTGCTGCAATTTTATTTTTACTAAAATTTTTGCGCGTTTGGGTTTATAGTTATTTTGGAAAAGAGGTTCGAGGTTAAATTCTCGGTAGGGTTTAGGTTTAGGTTTAGGGGGGCAGTTGGTAATGCATTTTTAAATTTCCCTGGTCTTCTTTTCTCTGTTAGCTTCGACCGATGATAGGTAGTTACCACCCTACCTACATTGAGATGTCGCACAGCTATAAACATTCTGGTATAATACCGTTACCATAAAAAAACCCTATCAGAATATTCCGCTACCATCTTAGACTGCATCATCACTTACCTCCAAGTGATATAGCAGTCAAGAACTTACTTTTACAGGTCTTATACCTGTAAAAGTAAGTTCTTGACTTGACTTAAATAATATATTATGTATATTAATAGTTTTCTCGTTGAAATAGATTACAGATTCTTATTATATTTATTAATATATAGATGTGGTAATTATAATACTTTACTCATAGATAGATTGCATTGCGTATTCAACGAACACACGAACGAAACCGTGCATTTCAACTATTTTTAGATAGTTTGCCGACTATTTTATACAAAAAAAAAATAGACTATAGACTACATTATTATAAAGAATATATTATACTGTAGACAATTGTCTATAAGTGAAAGTTTTCATAATACGGGTTAATAATAAGGGTTTTATTTAATAGGTAAGTTTTCATTTTTGTCACAGTTATTAATTTTTGATGCAAAAGCAATAATTTTACCTTTGTAAAGTTAAAGTTAAATATACAGAAATGTCTGCCTTAGTGTAATTAAAAAAGCCTCTGTCGGTTATTGAAATAGGTACCCGTGTACTCGGGCCTATATTAAATTTTCCCTATAATTAACGTCGTTTTTTAAGCGTGACGTTTCCATTTTGAATAACACTTATTTACATCTAAATCACACTTCTGAGGCATGAGTGCGATGAGATCTTTCCTCGATAAGTTAGTCCTTGATGGCGATCGCACCTGGTAGTGATGATGCAGTCTAAGATGGTAGTGGGCTTAATTGTTAAGGGTATGTTAGACCTATTGCTAATTGGTTTCTACGCGACATCATGCCGGAACGCTAAATCGCTTGACGAAACATCTTTGTCGGAAAGATGGTAACTAGCCATGGCCGAAGCCTCCCACCAGACCAGACTCGAGTCGGGAATCGAACCCAAGACGCAGGCAGAACTGGGCCGCTTCCGGCGGATGCGTGGGACTTGCCGGTGGCCAGACTAACTACCAGAATACCCAATAAAACTCAGCGATGCTCCTTCGCGTCGCCTAATGGCTGGGTCACGGGAACACTCGCGCAGATACCCGCAGCCCAGCCAGACCCTCAAACAACAGGGCCTATAATCGAGGCCTCCTTTTGGCCAGGGTACCTGCCAGCTGACCTGAGTCGGATCCCCGGTTGGCTCGATAACCTTTTTTTGAAATTTCTTTCATTGCTCCAACACACAAGTTTTTGGAATGCGAATTTCTATCGGCCTTCCAAGCATGTACATTGTTGCGATAATATTTCGGTATGGAACCGGAACTCGTTATAAAATAGCGGTGGTCTGTGACTGCACCGACATTTTCTAATACATAACATTATCTCACTAAAGCCCTTATTAAGCCCTATTCTATGAAGTTTATTATTTGAAAAAGTTCATCCAGGTATTTAATATGAAAAAAAAAAATACCCTGGCTAAGTTTGTTGTGGGCTTCTTCTTAGACCAGGGCGCGTTTGGAACCCTCATAGCTCACACCATGAAATAACTACTATGTTAATTATTGACGCGTCAAAAGTGCCTTTTTAAGGACTATTTGAATAAAGATTATTTTGAATTTGAATTTTTGAATTATTTATTCAACTAGTATAGAACGGTTAAACTAAGAAAATTTCAATGTTGAAACGTTAAAATATATTAAATTTGATACATATATAGCAAATAATATAAAGACATGAATGACAAAAAAAAATTATAATATCATAACTAAAATATATTATTAAAAGGAGTCCTTTTAGGCAAGGTTCCCAAGATACAGCGTTCCCCCTTTGAATAGCAAGAAAATTTCGTTGTCCGGGGTAGGTGGCCGCTCTTCGGTCTCCTGTGATGTCGACTAACCTTTTTGCTATTTCCTTAAAAAGCCTTATAGCGCTAGGACCCTACGGACCAAGGGTCTCGACATCGAATGGGACAAAATCATATTCGGAGCTTCAAACATATATACAATTTTCCCTCAAGATTCCAATACCTTTTTAGCCCTATAGATTTCCTTAAAATAAAACGTAGTCTATGCTATATTGCTTTATTCACTGGTATTTTAAAATCAGCTAAATTGATTGATATATTAGCACGTTCAACTCTAGATACGAAAGACAATAATTTTCACACCACTAGCTTGACAATGTTCTATTAAAAGACTTATGTCTTAATTGAATTAATATTGAAACAAAGGCAAAGTATGTCAAAACATTCCTAAGAGTTAGCGGGGTTGCAATTTTGTACTGAAATCCTTTACCCCTGTGGGTTCTTATGTGATTTAAAGAATCTCGGAAAGCAAGAAAATCCGTTCATTTCCAATATTATTATCACGCTCATTGATTTGAATTACGAAGGTTTCACTAACAAGGGGCCGAGTGGCATAGAGTATTTATAGATTATTGAAAAATCCCTGTGAAATGTAACTCTGTATTTTTTTTTTCAATTAATAAGATGGCGTTAGCAGCAGTAATTTAACTCCGTAGACTATAGTAATTTAAAAGCATACGAAGATGTCTACAAATGGAAAGCTACAAAAGGTGTTAACTGTCCAATTTCAGAGGCCGTATTGCTAGTTCAGTCTCGTTAGTCTTTGGTGCATATTCTATTCAATGCTCAAGTAGACGATATGTATTACAATTAAAATTTTAGGGGACCTTTGGCAGGATAAGACTTTGACAGACAGACAAGCCGGTAATTGAAATTTTTAAATTGCTGAAAGAAACTCTGGACCGCATATATCCTGCCGTTAAAATAGTAATCACTGTCAATTTACTACCCAGTTATTAACTTTTGTATACCAAATAGTTACGCGTCACGTTGTCCGTGGAGATACAACTTGTGATGAATTTGCAACCTAAAGCCCGTAGCGAGATGTTAAATAGTCATACCATCCTCAAAAAAGGGTCTTCAAATTAAAAAAGGTTTTTACATCTGATTGATTACAGAATGGCGCGTTCGAACAAACAAAAAAAAAAGATCCTACACTGTCATAAACAGATATTAAATATATGTTTGGATTATACTTTAAGTTACATTATACTATAAGCATGGAATGGGGCATCTAGTGTTTTACATTACATAGTTGAATATGATGTAAACTATATGTTACTTATCGGTTCTAAAATTAATAAAACTTGCTCACTAAATTGCGTGGGTATTGGTTACATAGGCCAGGGTTGTATGGTAAGTAAAGTTTGATATGGAAATCGTTTATATTTAGATCCTTTAATTTTAACTAATTCTATGTTACTTATAATTATAATCATTACAGTTAGAAGGGGGCTTAGGATATCACATTTAATACAGATCACTAATACTACTCTATAAGCCAAAGCTGACACTCGATATAGACAACCGGTTATAATTTGAAACATAAACTTCATTGAACCTAATAAAATGGTCAACCCTAACTACTTGATTGTATTCGATATTACATTTACTCATGTATGTGTGGACGTGTGAACGTGTGTGTGAATTATAGTTTGATTGTCCTTGTTTAGTCTAGGACCTTACTCTGTTTATATTCTGTTGCCACATCTGTGAACCCATTTGCCCAAAAATTTAACACCCCACCAAAGTTGATTTTACGGGTACCACTCCATATTTTTTATGAAAACTAACAGATATTTCACTAATACTATTGATTGCAGGAAAATGTTATGGAACAAGCACTTTTCGAAGAGTGTCTTGAAGCATGTATACCTTCTTTCCAACTATTTTTGTATTCGATGCTTGAGAAATTTAAAACCTATTTTAAACCTTAGTATTTTTTTTTATTATTATGATTAGGTTTAAACTATTCTAAAATCAGATACTTTTATGCTAAAATTCATTCATTCAGATTATAGTTTTAAAACGTAATCATTGTAATATGAAAATATTTCGTAGAGAAATAAATAATGACATCATTAAGATTTCACAGACCACTTGACAATTTTCATAAAGTAGATTTGAGAACAATCTATTATCATAAATTGAGGACAATATTATAATGAGAAACGAAATGCGTTCATTTGTGATCGACCTCAAAACAAAGAAGTGATTTCAATTATTAAAAGGAGTCCTTTTAGGCAAGGTTCCCAAGATACAGCGTTCCCCCTTTGAATAGCAAGAAAATTTCGCTGTCCGGGGTAGGTGGCCGCTCTTCGGTCTCCTGTGATGTCGACTAACCTTTTTGCTATTTCCTTAAAAAGCCTTATAGCGCTAGGACCCTACGGACCAAGGGTCTCGACATAGAATGGGACAAAATCATATTCGGAGCTTCAAACATATATACAATTTTCCCTCAAGATTCCAATACCTTTTTAGCCCTATAGATTTCCTTAAAATAAAACGTAGTCTATGCTATATTGCTTTATTCACTGGTATTTTAAAATCAGCTAAATTGATTGATATATTAGCACGTTCAACTCTAGATACGAAAGACAATAATTTTCACACCACTAGCTTGACAATGTTCTATTAAAAGACTTATGTCTTAATTGAATTAATATTGAAACAAAGGCAAAGTATGTCAAAACATTCCTAAGAGTTAGCGGGGTTGCAATTTTGTACTGAAATCCTTTACCCCTGTGGGTTCTTATGTGATTTAAAGAATCTCGGAAAGCAAGAAAATCCGTTCATTTCCAATATTATTATCACGCTCATTGATTTGAATTACGAAGGTTTCACTAACAAGGGGCCGAGTGGCATAGAGTATTTATAGATTATTGAAAAATCCCTGTGAAATGTAACTCTGTATTTTTTTTTTCAATTAATAAGATGGCGTTAGCAGCAGTAATTTAACTCCGTAGACTATAGTAATTTAAAAGCATACGAAGATGTCTACAAATGGAAAGCTACAAAAGGTGTTAACTGTCCAATTTCAGAGGCCGTATTGCTAGTTCAGTCTCGTTAGTCTTTGGTGCATATTCTATTCAATGCTCAAGTAGACGATATGTATTACAATTAAAATTTTAGGGGACCTTTGGCAGGATAAGACTTTGACAGACAGACAAGCCGGTAATTGAAATTTTTAAATTGCTGAAAGAAACTCTGGACCGCATATATCCTGCCGTTAAAATAGTAATCACTGTCAATTTACTACCCAGTTATTAACTTTTGTATACCAAATAGTTACGCGTCACGTTGTCCGTGGAGATACAACTTGTGATGAATTTGCAACCTAAAGCCCGTAGCGAGATGTTAAATAGTCATACCATCCTCAAAAAAGGGTCTTCAAATTAAAAAAGGTTTTTACATCTGATTGATTACAGAATGGCGCGTTCGAACAAACAAAAAAAAAAGATCCTACACTGTCATAAACAGATATTAAATATATGTTTGGATTATACTTTAAGTTACATTATACTATAAGCATGGAATGGGGCATCTAGTGTTTTACATTACATAGTTGAATATGATGTAAACTATATGTTACTTATCGGTTCTAAAATTAATAAAACTTGCTCACTAAATTGCGTGGGTATTGGTTACATAGGCCAGGGTTGTATGGTAAGTAAAGTTTGATATGGAAATCGTTTATATTTAGATCCTTTAATTTTAACTAATTCTATGTTACTTATAATTATAATCATTACAGTTAGAAGGGGGCTTAGGATATCACATTTAATACAGATCACTAATACTACTCTATAAGCCAAAGCTGACACTCGATATAGACAACCGGTTATAATTTGAAACATAAACTTCATTGAACCTAATAAAATGGTCAACCCTAACTACTTGATTGTATTCGATATTACATTTACTCATGTATGTGTGGACGTGTGAACGTGTGTGTGAATTATAGTTTGATTGTCCTTGTTTAGTCTAGGACCTTACTCTGTTTATATTCTGTTGCCACATCTGTGAACCCATTTGCCCAAAAATTTAACACCCCACCAAAGTTGATTTTACGGGTACCACTCCATATTTTTTATGAAAATGCAGGAAAATGTTATGGAACAAGCACTTTTCGAAGAGTGTCTTGAAGCATGTATACCTTCTTTCCAACTATTTTTGTATTCGATGCTTGAGAAATTTAAAACCTATTTTAAACCTTAGTATTTTTTTTTAATTATTATGATTAGGTTTAAACTATTCTAAAATCAGATACTTTTATGCTAAAATTCATTCATTCAGATTATAGTTTTAAAACGTAATCATTGTAATATGAAAATATTTCGTAGAGAAATAAATAATGACATCATTAAGATTTCACAGACCACTTGACAATTTTCATAAAGTAGATTTGAGAACAATCTATTATCATAAATTGAGGACAATATTATAATGAGAAACGAAATGCGTTCATTTGTGATCGACCTCAAAACAAAGAAGTGATTTCAATTCTTTTTAACCGATAGAGGTATACAAGAAAAACTTCGTTCCCTTTTGAATCAAAGTCGAATTTGTCTGTTGTTAGTGCAGTACTATATGATAGGGGTTTCTTTCCAAATTTCAGTTTACGTCTGATATCTATAGAGCGTACTTTGATTTTGAGACATTCATACTTGATGTACTTAAATCTATGTAAAATTCTGACGATTACTTATACTTAGTATAATTTTAGTAGGCATATAGCACCATTCCACAATTAATTCTCACTTTCCCCAGGGGTTGTCAGAAGGAGATTGCTTAAGCAAAAAGATCGTCTTTGGATGCCAATGTGTAAGAAATAGATTTGAAGCGGTGATAGTCTAGTAAGTCAAGACGTAGTCTTCCCCCTTTCAGGGATTTTAATTCGAAATTAAATATCACTGACGACTTTGTAGGAGAACATTGTGAGGAAACCTTAATGCCTGAGAGTTCTCCATAATGTTTTCGGAGGTGTGTTTAGTCTGATACTCCGCACTTGGTCACCGTGGCGCAGTGAAAACCTGCCTGTTAGGGCGAGACTCGTGTCTTGGGATAGGTAGATAAAAGATTGATAATGATGTGTCAGAAATGTTCTAAGATGTGTGTCAAATTTTGTTTGTGCTCGATCAAATTTGGGCCTATAAAGTGAGCAAGTTTAAATGTGGTGTGGCGTGTTTGACATTGTAGCTTCATATCTAAGCTTAAAAGGAATGGTCTGTACTCAGCAATGGGATATTAATTAGGCTAATGACGATGAAAGACTTGATTTCAAAATAGAATATTAAGCATGCGTCGCGCTTCAGCGATCTAGATCCTAAAAGCCTGAATTGGGTCATGTCACTAGCATTTCCCTTTGATCGGTAGATTGGTACCTCTTTGAAATTGCGTTAACTATGCGACCGATGCATTATTAATCAAGTGTCATTAAAATATGCAGTAGCAATATGTGTAAAATCCTGCTATCATAGTTTCGGGTTTGTATCTACTAACATTCTCTCTCATCGTGATATTATCATCAATGAATTCTTTGCATTTAACTTATTGTACTTACACGATAAGACGTAAAGCTGAGACCATCAAGCGTTTACTGGACGCATTCCGGCATAGCCCGCTACCATATTCTGCATCATCATCTACCCTCAGGTGAAGCTGCCATCATGGGCTAACTTGTAGTTGATAAAAAAAAGACTAACAAAAGGCACCTTTATCCTTTAACCCTTATTATAATACTCAAACTGACCGGGTATTTAAACTCATGGAAGGTAATCTCAACATTTGCATGTTTATGAATATAACAAAACACGAAAGCGACGTTTCGCCTACGTACGTGGACGCTGAAAATAAACTTAAATGTGAGTAAAAAATACCAGTTGGCTGCAACTCTACAAAAGCTTTATATAATATATAAAATGTACAAGTGCTTAACTTTGAACTAAAACGTGATGGTAACGAAAATAATGGCAATATAATATCATACAAGGTAGAATCTACTTTTGGAACAGTGTTAGAGATTTTGACGACCTCCTTGGCGCTTGCGTGGGGTACGCTTTGGTTATATAAGTGAGAGGTCCCGGGTTCGATCTTGATAATTTGAACTTTCTTCGGTCTGGTCGATTATCAACCCAGCGGCAAACGCGTGCCGCGATCAAGAATTCCAGTACGATGTCGCGTAGCAACCGATGGCGTATGTTTTATATAACTGCCTCTAAAAGGTTAGCCCGCTGCCAACTTAGGACTTATTGTCACTGAACAACAGGTGGGATTGCAGTGAAGCGTTAAGTTATAGGGGAGAAAAAAATCTTTTTTTCTTTTTCCTGCAAATCCTGACTTGATTGTCTGCACGTCTCCGTACTCGCGTTTGATTTCATATTTCTTAATTTATTGTATCTACCAAATCACTCAAAAACAAATACAAACTCAAATCCAAATAGAAAGGAAAGCTTATCTATATAAGAGATCTCTTGCAGCTACCCTTAGATGTTAGCAAGATGTTAGATTTAGTAATGTTGAAGTGTTTTACATAAAGAACCAATAAGACCTCATTACAGGCGTTGCTGTCATTGACTTTTGCAAAAAATAAAAAATTGTTGGCGAGTTAAAAAGTCCTGAACCGGTACATAAAATAACGTTTTTTTTTTATTTACTAGAACTAAGTTCTAGTAAATAAAAAAAAACGTTATTTTATGTACCAGTCTAACAGTCTTCCCTTGACGGCAATATCACCTGGTGTAAGTGATAATGCAGTCTAAAATGGTAGAGGGCTAACCTGTTAGGAGTATGGGCTATACACCTAATGGGTTTCTACGCGACATCGTGCCGGAACGTTAAACCGCTTTGCGACACGTCTTTATCGGTAGAGTGGTAACTAGCTACGGCCGAAGCCTCCAACTAGACCAGACTCGAGCCGGGAATCGAACGCAGGACCTCCAATTTTCAGAGTCGTCAAAAGTGAAAAATCAGATATTATGCAGAAGTGGTAACGACACGTATCGATGCGGTATTCAGTGGATATAATTCAGTTAAGCATTCCTCGATTGTGATTCTCACAGTTAATCAGATTTAGGATATAATATGCAAACAATGGCTGACAATACAATTTGCGGATATCTAATGTTGCGTGACAAGAACGTTTATCAGCGCGACCCAAAGGTCACATGCAGTTTGAATTCTAAACACGAATTTATTGGTATGCCCATATTTTACGCTGCACAAAGCATCGGACTTCCATTTAGATAAAAGAATTGGACCCACGAGTAGTATATATAGTCTAGTTTTAATTCCCGAAAATATACTGTTTTTATGGTAACTGATAGCGTTACTCTTACTACTCGTATCTCTAGGTACAAGTATATGTTAAAATTGCTTTAACAATTGTCATGAAAATTGTATTAAGATATCTCAGGAATTAAATAAGAGAATATTGATGTGGGAAAGGTGGCATAAATTAAGAGTTTCAAGTTAATATGAGTAGCTCGTATTTGTCCATTACCGGGGCAAAAAACTTTCGTTTTTATCCACTACAAGTTAGCCCTTGACGGCAATCTCATCTGATGGTAAGTGATGATGCAGTCTAAGATGGTAGCGGGCTAACCTGTTAGGGGTATGGTACGGGACATCGTGCCGGAACGCTAAATCACTTGGCGACACGCCTTTGTCGGTAGGGGGATGGTAACTAGTCACAGCCTCCAACCAGACCAGACTCGAGTCGGGAATCGAACCCAGAACACTGCTTAGTCACACAGGACGCCAAAACTGCAACTGCCCCGGTAACCATGACCCGGACTTACCGGGGCAGATATAGCTTTTTTCAAACTGTGAACCCCCCCCCCCTAAGGAAAAGAATAAGTGCATGTTTCATGGAGGGTCACCACGACCATGTACCCAAGTACCGTGGCTTCCCACCAGATCACAGTCGAGCCGGGAAGCGAACCCAGGACCTCCCACTATATAATAATATAATAATATAGTGCCACGCTGTGCCAAGGTGGTCACCAAACTTTAAACACTCATAAGAAAATTATGAGAAACTCTCGGGCATGCATGTTTCCTCACAATGTTTTCTTTCACCAATAAAAAGATGATATTTAATTGCTTAGGTAAAACGCACATAACATCGAAAAGATACCTCATCATCAAAGATACCTCATGCCCTATCCTACCTAGGAAGGTAGGATAGGGCATGAGACCGAACTTGGTTCCCTTTGATAGGAGGTTTAAATCAAACCTGTAGACTATCACTGCGAATATGATATATATATAGGATACATGTACAAATACGTTTTAGAACTTCAATATTAAGTTCTATAACAAATCAATTTCGCTGCTCAACTCCGCCTACAAAGTAAGCAAGTTTGATCCGCTTCATAACCGTTAAGAAATACAATTTACATACAATAAAACTTTGTTACCGTTTCGGTAACGAGGTAATGTATATACGGACCCACTACATATTACGTATAGGCACTGAATGTGTTATTGGAGTTTGGACAGGTTCAATTAGTTGATAAAGTGATTTGGCCACGATCGCTGTGGCAGATTCGATTCAATCACCTGCTAAGCCACTACACTGGATGGTCAGCCAGCGCTTGATTGAAAGCCTTACTAAGTGCTTGATTGTCAATTATATCATTAGATAAGGTACTTCATTGTTCCCTGATCATCCCTGACATGATTGTCTGCCCACTAGTAATTAAAAAGATTTCCTGTAAATAATTTAAAAAGTAAAAGCACTATCAAGCAACCTAGGACGACCCCATTTTGGACTTCACGTTCTGTAATATTCATCATCATCATGATCAACCTATTACCGGCTCATTACAGAGCACGGGTCTCCTCTGAATATGAGAAGGGTTTGGCCATAGTCCACCACGCTGTCCATGTGCGGATTAGCAGACTTCACACGCCTTTTGAGTACATTATGGAGAACTCTCAGGCGTGCAGGTTTCCTCACGATGTTTTCCTTCACCGTTGAAGCAGGTGATATTTTAATTATTTAAAAACGCACATAACTCCGAAAAATTGAGGTGCCTCTGATTAGGAGGCTGGCTGTAATATTAATAAAAATCAATTTAGGTCCCAAGTAAAATTTCTAAAATTCAATTTGTCTGTACATGCTATGTTGTTACATAAATATGCAGAAGTTCTGACGAACAACGCTTTCATTTTCACTGTTTTGGTAACGGGACCCTTGAATCGATATAAAATCAGGTCATACAGAAATAGAAATATGAAATATATTTTCGACAGATACTCGGTGTTCTAGTATTCCAGATAAAAAAATTAGGTCATCTATCACTTCCTTTTAATCCTGTGACGTGGATTCGCTACCGAATAAAGTCCGAGCTTTTTATTCGCCGGAAAAAGTTTTGTAAATAAATATGCCGCGAATGTTGTGAATAATTTTTGTATGTACCTTTTTGTTGAAGCGGTGATAGCCCAGTGGTTAGGGCGTCAGCCTCCTAATCAGAGGTCGGCGGTTCGAATCCGGGCACGCACCTCTAACTTTTCGAAGTTCGATGCGTTTTTAAACAATTAAAATATCACTTGCTTCATCGGTGAAGGAAAACATCGTGAGGAAAATTGCACGCCTGAGAGTTCTCCATAATGTCTACCAATCCGCAGATGGCCAGCGTGGTGGACTATGGCCAAACCCTTCTCATATTGAGAGGAGACCCGTGCTCTGTAGTGAGCCGGTAATAGGTTGATCATGATGATGATGATGATTTGTTGTAATATTCATATTTTACTATTACACGGCTCGGTTCATTGCGTACAACTGAAATTTATTGTGATAATCATGAAATCTATCTAACTAAATCAAACGTGGTCAAGTTATTTGCCATAGAAAGTAGCAATTCCCATATAAAGTTAACGAATAGGTTTTTTAAATGTATCGATTGTTATAGTAGTTTTTGTCCCTTTAAGAACATTCAAATCTGATCTAAAACCTAACCTTACCATCCATATTTTTGCGTTATTGCTTATTATTATTACATATATTAAAGTTAATTGGAACATAAATAGCAGTCGAAGGCGACTAGGTTAATGAATTGAATGTCAGCTCAGATATAATGAAATTCTTGAAAGAAAAATCAAAGTTCATACAAAATTTAATCGAACCGAGTCCTAGGACTGTTGAATTGCCTACAATTAAACCAATAGAGTTACAAGAAAATTAAGATTTACACATGATATAAGAATATTTTGCCTAAAACAGTTAATTTAAAAATTGCATATTATATTATTAACGACCTATTAGAGTCGACTAGAGTTATTATGCGTGCTGTAGTTACCTCTAAATTGATTTATATGTATATCCTAGCACTTAAGGTTATTAAAATGTTTATTTTTTTACATATAATTCTTTTAGTGGCGCTTTGAATAAATAAATAAATAAAGTATTTGCTCAAGTAAAAAGTGAAATAGAATCTATTAGATAGATCAAATTATCATCAATTAGATATTGGAACTATAATAGATTTCCGTAGTAGAAGAACAATAAAACGAAAGTAGCAAGGAACTTACATAGTTTTTGTTTTGTTTCAGATCGATTTTCCTTAGAACCCAGGAGTCGTTGATTTGGTATTATTTAAAATGGTAAGTTAAATTTTTATAATATATTACTACTATTAAATATATCTAACGTTGAGGAGAAGCATTGTGACGTAAGCAGTAACATAACTAGATGCCAAAGGTTTCGCCCTAATGTTCACAAAGGTGTTTGAAACCTACTAAGCGTTGTGGACTACGGCTAAAATAATGCTCATTCCCTTTAGAAGATCAGAAATGTCTTGTAATTATGATAATTATGAAATGTATTTTTTGATGGTATTGTAAACTTTTATAGTACGACTAGCTGATGCGTTGAGGTAGCGTGTGTGACAGTCTGTTTGTTTGCCTTCCAATCTCGAAAGAATGGATTACTAAATAAATCGACGACCTTGAAAAAATAACAAGATAAACATTAAAGTATCTCCTTTTTAACTAAAAAAGAATGAGTGAAATCGGAGTACGCGTTAATGAAATACAACTAAATGCACATTTTGAATTTCTTCCCCTCTCCCAAGGGAACCATGCTGAATTCCGGGATAAAAATTATCCTATATGTTGAACCGGAGTATCAGCTACTCCTTTACCAAATTTATAAAAAAAAAATGTTTTGGGCTCAGTATCGATAGTAAAGAATCCTCCAATTAAAATTTTCTAAATATATTTAATGCACAGAATTCATGCTGTTACAGTTTTATTATATTATAGATAAACATTATCATCAGGCTTACAATATACCACGGTTGAGCACAGACCTCCTTTTCCATTGAGGTACGGAGAGATTTTACACGGCACGTTATTTGGAATGTGTGCTGGCGGATTTTAATCGTTATTATCTCAAGTTATAATAAACGGGACCGATAGCCTAACGTAGGTTCTCTTCGGAGCACATGGGTGGACAGCGCAATTCCTAAAAATATTTGCCCGATCAAGCAATTTAAATAATTTATAGTGTACTAGCCATTGCATTCCTTTCCGTTCCGTTAACTACGGGTCGTAATGTTTTTTTCATAACAATGACGCGCGGCATGGTTACCTTACACGTAAGCTCAGTACTTTTTTAAATTTTTATATATGGATATGTTTATATGTATATAAATGTGCTATAAAGGGCAAAGTATCTACATCTAAGATAGTCAGATTAATAATTTTTTTTTTGTAAAAACTACTCACTTAAAGTATGTTATCTAACTACTACGGCTATGAATTAATTAAAAAGTGACTAATCTATATGGCAAATATTACGATAAATAAGTAAATAACTGTTTAAGTAATTTAATATAAATTTTTGAAGTGAGGTTTTGGCGTAAACTCATCAAAGTTATATCCGTAATAAAACAACGCACTCGTTGATAATTTGTAACAAAACATTCCACATTGCCAAGTAATTTATATTTAAATATTAAATCGCTTACACATACAACCTATCCTAACTAAAAAGTAATATAATACTAATTACTTTTCTGTTTAAAAGTATAAAATAAAACTATTATTTTTCTTTATTACACAATGACAGGAATAAAAATTACCACATAATCAACTTATAAACTAACTTATAAACGCACTTTACTGAAACGGGTTTCTGTGTTACTGTGTGTGTTTTTTGTATTCGTACACTGTGTACTACTGGATCGAAACTATTGACACACGGAAAGTGATAAACCCTTTATACAAAGATCGACGGAAGTGCCTGGCGCCAGACTTCCCGTTCTAAAGCGATGTCAGTATTTGCCAATTTCCGAACCCTATCACTTGTTGTATACCGTATCGTCGTTATACATGTGAAAATTTTGAAAAAAACATTCTCTTATATTACTTCAATTTCCCACTTTTTATCCACAATCAACTTCTGAAAAGCTTCCCAAATATATACAAAATATCCCGACCCAACGTGTCGCAGAGTCCGTCCTTCTTTGCTATTTTTTTTATCTACTACAAGTTAGCCCTTGACGGCAATCTCACCTGATGGTAAGTGATGATGCAGTCTAAGATGGTAGCGGGCTAGCCTAATATGGTAAACCTATACTCCTAATTGGTTTCTACGCGACATCGTGCCGGAACGCTAAATCACTTGGCGACACGCCTTTGTCGGTAGGGTGGTAACTAGCCACGGCCCCAGCCTCCCACCAGACCAGACTCGAGCCGGGAATCGAACCCAGGACCTCCAACTTTATAATGCAACAGCGCGCGCTGCGCCACGGAGGTCGTCAATATTTTGATCCATCTCTTTCCATCATCATCATCTTTGACGAATTTTTGTTGTTCTCTATTGAAATATTTTGATGCTTGCTCGATCTTCATAACGCCATTGCCAATAAACTTTATTATTCACCACAGTACGGAACCAAACTGCGTGTCCAACACACGCTTGTGTATAAATTTATTCTACCAAGTAATAGAAAATTATAAAGCCATATCATAAGTCTTCGAGGATTCAACTCATCAATTTTCATCATTATACGTTTCGATGCTCTCAACTGACCCGGGGAGGCAAACTTTATTCGCTTTAGCAGGCTTATCTGGTGCTATTTATTGTAGCTATTTAACCTGCGAACCCAAGATCTACTCTCAGGGCAACTTTAGTATAGATTTATTGCTAAAGTTCCAGATAGATTTCACTGAGCGTTCTTTTTTATTGCGAAATGAGGGTAGTGCTACAACGATTATCTAATAAATTGGCCTTACAATACTAGAGGCAGCCGACTTTATAGTTCTGTTACACTTACACGTGTAATGAATTTTTGAACACGGGGGCCTAACGTTTTTTTTGGTTGGTTACAAAACCGTTGGTTCACTTCAACAGAATATAAATATATGACTGCTTCAACAATAACAGTTTTTTTTTATACTACAAGTTAGCCCTTGACGGCTATCTCACCTGATGGTAAGTTATGATGCTGTCTAGGATGGTAGCGGGCTAACCTGTTCGAAGTATGGTAAACCCACGCTCCTAGTTTGTTTCTACGCGACATCGTGCCGGAACGCTAAATCGCTTGGCGACACGTCTTTGTCGGTAGGTAACTAGCCACAGTCGAAGGCTCCCACCAGACCAGACTCGAGCCGGAAATCGAACCCAGGACCTCCAACTTTTAAAATGCGACAGCGCACGCACTGCGCCACGGAGGTCGTCACTTTACACACGTTTCTTTTTACACACTACAAGTTAGCCATTGACGGCAATCTCACCTGATGGTAAGTTATGTTGCAGTCTAAGATCGTAGCGGGCGAACCTGTTAGGAGTATGGTAAGCCCGTACGCTTAACGCTAAATCGCTTGGCGACACGTCTTGATTTGTAGGGTGGTAGCAAACCTCTGCCGAAGCCTCCCACCAGACCAGACTTGAGCCGGAAATCGAACCCAGAACCCCCCTTTTTATAATGCGAAAATGGACGCGCTGCGCCACGGAGGTCCTCAAAACGTTACTTATTTAAAAGAGGCATTATTACTCGTGGGTACTATCAATCAATTAAAGTTAAGGTAATCCAAATATTCTATATAATAGGGTATTATCAATCAAATAACATTGAAAGATATAAGGATTAAAAGCAACAACCTGTATTGTAAAGGTCGATACGAACCTTCTGTATAATTTTGTGAGATACTCAAGCATGCTCAACAAAAGCTCTAAGAAAGGATCCGCATATGATTGTGTATACGGTAATATTGAACAATACATAATGAGGGTCATAATGATTTTAATATACGAATAAGTTATCGGGTGTAGTAAGTTTATATAATACTGATGTTATATAAATTTATATAAGCTGATGCCTGAGATTTTTGTGGTTGAATTGTGGTTTTAATAAAAATCCTGCGGCAATAATATACATTGATTTAAGTCAGCATACTAACCAGTAGTTCACTTTACAACAATCACACAAGGGATAATCAAATTACGGGTGGAATCGGATTTTAACTTATATGCAGACGGTTAAGGCAAAATTTTTCAACCATTTATAATAAAATAAAGATGTCAAAATCAATTGAGATTTAATTTAGTAAAATTGCCAAAAATTTTCTAGTTCCTACCGTCGTAACATACAACATATATTTTTCTATATAAAAATGGCCTTAAGCTTGACTTAAGTATCAGCTATAAGTATACACAATGACATTTAAATACTAATATAATAAAAATCTACGTGACCGAAACATGCAATTTGTTACGTTATAAGTAAAAATTAAAGATAATGTAGGAGTTATTTCAATATTTAACACAAATTTAAATCTTCTAGTGCAATGCATGCATTCTAGTGCATTTCTATTGTATCTATATATATAAAAATCAATTGCTGTTCGTTAGTCTCGCTAAAACTCGAGAACGGCTGAACGAATTTATATTATCTTGGTCTTGAAATGTTCGTGGAGGTCTAGGAAAGGTTTAAAAAGTGAGAAAAATTCGAATAATTGCCGGGAAAACCCTAAAAACAGCCTTTTTCTTTTTCCCATACAAACGTTTTCTAAATAAAATGTAGAATTAATTTGAACTTTACTGCTATTCAATAAAGTTCATATTAAATTATAATCACTCACTGTTGTCTAAGAAATGTAGGTGTGTTCCTAACTTCAAAGAGTCAATTTGAAATTTATTACCGCTGCACAAATTTCAAATTCAGTCATGTCTAAATCAGTTAATTTCAATTGTTTTATTTAATCCGATCCGATGTCCGGATCCGGGTCCGATTTGAAAAACTCTTTCAATTCAAACAAACTCGATGTTCGGTAGTCCATTTATTGAAGACGGCTATTAGATATTTAGGCTATTTAATATTTTATCCCGGTATTACCACGGAAACGGGAACTACGCGGGTGAAACCGCGGGTCACAGCTAGTTAATAATATTTACAAATATGGCTTAAAAACTATATCCCGCCAAACTGGTGTGCAGTTTGTTGGCGAGTTGGCACTCTTATCTAACATGCATAAAAAACATAACTCAAAAATTATCATACTATATTATAAAAACTAAGCATCTTACAAGCACACAAAACCTTAACTTAATCAAAAACTATACAAGGTATTAATTCTACAACATGGAATTTATAGATTTTAATAAATAAAAAAAAAAAGAAATTGATAAATTATATATTTTAATGAATCATTTATGGGGTTTCTTAGTAAATGTTCTTTAAAATTTATTTCAAACATTAGCATATCATACAATGCCAAATGGTACATACGGACAAATCATCTTTCAGGGTTGTTTAAAAAGCTTGCTTTATTACAGTAGACTCGTTTAGCGAGACGTCCGAAATGACGTAGATTTTCTCATTGTTCGCACAAATTATCCCGCGCTCACGCTAAGCCGTTTGCCCTCAAACGATCTCATTTAGGAACAACGACGTTTCTCAAACAGAATGCCACCTGAATAAGATTTCAGCATGCAATTGTCTAAAGTCCGTTATATATTCGTGGAGATGTTGAATTTTTTACTCCCACGCAGATCCAGTACCTAACACACCAGAAAAAGCTTCGCGCTTTTAATAAAGTTGATCCATGGATCTACTAACCATGGTATATACTCTTAGTTTTGTAGAGTATTTTTACCACCTGGTGGTACGTGATAATGCTATCTAAGAACGTATTAATGGTAAGACCGTCATATTACACGCATACCCCATCTGTTTCTAGGCGCAATTATAAGAGAACTCTAAAGCTAGTAACAAGCCATCGTCAGTGTAGTCAGCTGTAACTAGCTATGGCTGAAACCTCCCATCAGACCAGAGAAATTTTTGCAATAATTAATTTCCAAATTGCGCCCGCCGGCGATTCAACCAGAGATTTCCAACTTATAAAAGCGCCAGAATTGCACAAATTACTAAAATGCATTTATAAACAGCAAGATTTGGATATCTATCGTTTTTTTATACACTACAAGTTAGCCCTTGACAGTAATCTCAACTGGTGGTAAGTGATGATGCTGTCTAGGATGATGATAGCGGGCTAACCCGTTAGGAGTATGGTAATCCCACTCTACTAATTGGTTTCTACGCGTCATCCTGCCGGAACGCTAAATCGCTTGGCGATACGACTTTGTCGGTAGGGTGGTAACTGCCCACCAGACCAGATTCGAGCCGGGAATCGAACCCAGGACCTCCAACTTTATAATGCGACACCACACGCACTGCGCCACGGAGGTCGTCAAAATCTATTCGAATTATGGAAATAATGGTAAAATAATATTTACGGATTTTTGTTAAGGCAAAGCAGAGGCTACCACGAGGGGCCATTCAAAGTACACCGGGCCCGTAACGAAAACGTCGGGTTTTTCATTTTTTGTGTGTTACGTTTTGGGGTTTGAGGATTTGGAATGACATACTTTGTAACTTTTGATGAGACTTATCAGCTTCAGATCAAAGTTGTAGTATACGCTTATAATGTCAGATCGTACACTTAGTATAGGTTACAATTGATGACTCTTTCCCGCTTTCTTACGTCATCCGGATGGGCTCCATCCACGGCCTCTGAGACGTACGGACCACTCACCATCCAACTCCCCCTTTATCCCAAACGTCGCCTAAGCCAAGGCTCAGCCTCAAAGGAGGCGCCCTTTAGGCAGACGTTCCCTTAGTTTATTCGAGCCCTAGGGCCCAAAATTTCTTCTGGCAGAGCTTCTTTCAGAAGTTCGCCAAACAGCCCGGTTACGCCGTGGCAACCAATAGGCTTAGCACAGCTAATAGACAGTCCGAAAAAAAAAAATAGGACTCTCCGAACAGACTGTTTGCCTTCGCGAATAAAGCATATATTTGTACTTCGATGGTCGGAATCATAAACAAAAGGAAAGTTCCGGAATGGTTTGGCTAATAGGAATTTCTCAGAATTCGTCTGTTTACGAGATACTTGCCAATGCCTTGTACCTATCTTCTATTACCTAATCAACCCTTCGCGAGCGATTATGAACTTTTAAATCCAAGTCTTTAACACTATGATGTATTTTTCAACCAATAAGACACCATTTTTTGACTACCTCCATGGCGCAGCTCGTGCGCTGTTGCATTATAAAGTTGGAAGTCACGGGTTCGATTCCTGGCTCGAGTCTGGTCTGGTGGGAGGTTTCGGCCGTGGTTAGTTACCACCCTACCGAGAAAGACGTGGCGCCAAGCGATTAGGAGTATGGATTTACCATACCCCTAACAGGTTAGTCCGCTACCATCTTAGATTGCATCGTCATTTACAATCAGGTGTAGTTGCCAAGGGCTCACTTGTAGTGTATAAAAAAATATATACTCGTAAGTATATTGCAATAGAACACTTGGATCTTGGTATAAATCCTGTTTAGGAACATGCTCTCCCAGATAAAATTCGGAGCTCTCAATCATTAGCGGTTTTTAAAACCCGTGTTAAGAAGCATTGTCTGTCAATTTAATTTATATTTATTCCTTTTATAGTTCTATATTAGCGTATGTATATATTATAGAAATTATTTATTTATAATATGTTTCATCATCATCATCATGATCAACTCATTATCGGCTCACTACAGAGCACAGGTTTCCTCGCAATATGTGAAGGGTTTGGCCATAGTCCACCACGCTGGCCATATGGGGATTGGCAGACTTCACACGCCTTTGAGAACATTAAGGAGAACTCTCAGGCGTGCAGGTTTCCTCACGATGTTTTCCTTCACCGTTGAAGCAAGTTATTTTTGTTTTTGTTAAACGCACATAACTCCGTAAAGTTAGAGGTGCGAGCTCGGATTCGAACCGCCGACCTCTGATTAGGAGGCTGACTCCCTAACCACTAGGCTATCACCGCTTTATAATATGTTTAATAGTATGTTATTAGTGTGTATATATGTATAAGTGTTGCGATTTCCCGTCTTTTATTTCTGTCGGCTTCTTTCTAAAAGGTGGCCTGGAAGAGATCGCTTTTAGTGATAAGATCGCGTTTTGCTTTTATATTATGTATTTTTGTTTTCTTTTCCTTTCTTTTGTATGCAATAAATTTGTAAAAATAAATAAATAATTGAATTTGTATAAGTAATTGAATCAAATAGCCACATGCTCTGTTCCCATGGCCCTCCCATTAGGGCCAAGTGTAAATGCGGCCGTACTTCACTAAGTTGTCCCACCACCCTATTTACTCTCGACACTCAACACAGTTCCACTGTTTATGAGTTGCCTCTTTGTCCTTATGCTAATACTCGTGTCCACCTGCGTTTACAAAAAATAAACATTAGAATTTCACGGAGCGTAACTACATTAATTATAAGCCAGGTCCTTTATTAATAGGATTTATTTATTTACTTCGTCGGCGGTTCGAATGAGGGCACGCACCTCTAACTTTTCGGAGTTATATGCGTTTTTAAATGATTAAAATATCACTTGCTTCAACGGTGAAGGAAAATATCGCGACGAAACCTGCACGCCTGAGAGTTCTCCGTAATATTCTCAAAGGCGTGTGAAGGCTGTCAATCCGCTCATGGCTAGCATGGTGGACTATGGCCAAAACCTTCTCATATCGAGAGGAGAACCGTGTTCTGTAGTGAGCCTGTAATGGGTTGATCATGATGATGATGATGATTTATTTGGAAGCCCACGTTGTATACAATGTGACTGCTGACTTATATACTATAGGATGACCCTTAAGCTACTATTTTTATAAACCAGAAGAATTTCTGACGACTTCCGTGGCGCAGCGCGCACTGTCGCATTATAAAGTTGGAGGTGTTGGGTTCGATTCCCGGCTCGAGTCTGGTCTGGTGGGAGGCTTCCGCCGTGGCTACCAGTTACCACCCTACCGACAAAGACGTGCCAAGCGATTTAGCGTTCCGGCACGATGTCGTGTAGAAACCAATCAGGAGTATGAGTTTACCATACCCCTAACAGGTTAGCCTGCTACCATCTTAGACCGCATTATCACTTACCATCAGGAGAGACGCCGCCAAGGGTAACTTGTGGGTGTATAAAAGAAATGTTACTTAGATGTAGATTTTGCAAAAAAATATTTTATATTGATAACATGTCAATACTTATATAATGTATGGAATGAAGAGAAATAGACAAGTAGTGTAGAGAAACGCAGCAAACGAACTTCACTGCTTCACGACCTTCAGTAATGAATGCGACCAAGGAAGAAGACTTATATTATAAATTCGTCAGTTTGTCTATTAACTTTTCAAGCTAACGCCGCCACTGAGTTTGTGCGTGAAAGTTAGCTTTAATTTGTATGGAACCAGAGGAGTTGCATCTACTGTGTAATAGATGGCGCTCTTTAAATACTACATGAATTGAAATTAACTTTAACGCCATCGAATAAGTAGAAAACCTCACATATCACTCTGACCAAATTTCTATTAAATTCCATCCTGGTTAAACATATTTTTTATATTTTTTTTCATAATGACTTATTTAATATTACTACTGTTGCATTCAAGTTCCTCGCAATATTTATTGCACAATGATTTTTATTGTTATTTATTTTTTATCATCGTTACTGTCTTTGTTGACCACTTAAATACTTACTGCAAAACTTGGCACTCTTAAATACTTCTTGCAAAATTAGGAGCGTAGGTTTACCATACTCCTAACAGGTTAGCCCGCTACGATAATAGACAGCATCATCACTTATCACCAGGTGAGATAGCCGTCAAGGGCTAACTTGTAGTGGATAAAAAAAACTGTTATTGTTGAAGCAGTCTTATATTTATATTCTGTTGAATTAGAATTATTCTGTTGAAGTGAACCAACGGTTTTATAACCATAGTCATTAATCTTGTAAATTATCCTCCTAGTGCCCCACGCATGGTTTTTATATTGCAACTTTATATGTGATGCTCGAGGGTAATAAATATTGAAAATAATAAGCAAACCCGACAAGTGTGGCAGCACCGGGGGTTATAAATACTCGTGGATAGATATATGGGGGGAAAATATCTAATAATTCGTTATTATGTAGTAGCATTAATTTGTGTGTAAAATATTTATTGCTGAATTTCTAAATGATCATAGAAATTGTTTTACCAACTATAAATATTTATTCAGACAAGTTGAAGCCCGCATCATCAGGCCCGCGTAGATTTAGGATTTTAAAATATTAAGCTCCAAGGAAATTCCCGGATGTGGGCATTAATGTCTGTGACACAGTTTTTCAATAATAAATACAGATGTTATCGTTCATTAAATTTAAGATTCCTCTTTAAATGAAAAAAATCTTTTTGAAATTTTTTTCATTTTTGCGGAACGTACTCTCCCTATTCCAACATATAAACCTAATTTCAAAGAAGGTTGCTACTGCAAACTATAGCCATAGTTGTACCCGTGGAACCATAGATCACCAAAAATTTCAGCCCAATTGGTTTCAGACCAGTTACTGTGTGAAGCAGTAACAAAAACACTTACATATATACGAGTATATCTATATCTATACAAATAAATAAAATTGGAGTGTCTGTTTGTAATATTGAAATAACCGTTTTTTACTACATGAATACGGTACATACACCAAAATAACATTTTTTACAATTTTTGTCTGTCTGTCTGTTTGTTCCGGCTAATCTCTTAAATGGCTGGACCGGTACCGTAAAAGGGTTTTATTGGCAGGTAGCTGATGTAATAAGGAGTAACTACTTTTGTTTTAGAAAGTCTTTTATTTAAGAAAAATAAAGTAATGTTGCAATGTCCGAGTACTGTATAATTTCAAGGTCGTATGTATGTCGTAGTTTAGTAATCCATTGCTTCGTGATTGGGAGACAAATAAACACAATTTCACACATTAACTCAACGCAGACGAAGTCGCGGGCATCAGCTAGTATATATATATATATATTTACATCAATAATGAGCATGAGAGAAGTTAATGGAATATCTAGTAGCATTAAGAGAGTTCTTCTTTGTCGCAGATGCTGTGGGCGATCTGCTGTGTGGCGGTTGTGGTCGGCAGTGCGGTTTCCGAAGCCGCCCCGGCTCCCAACGAGCTCGCGTCAGCGATTGACTGGGATCAGCTCGACTCCTCGTCGCCCGACGATGTAAGAAATCTTCACAGTTTTTTTTATTTTTCACTTTATCAACATTTTTTATATTTTACTACAAGTTTGCTTTGGTTTTACAAGATTCTTGATACTTTACAAGGGGTATGAAAGTTACCTGTAGGTACTCCTTATCAGTTTTTACGCAATATCGTACCGGAACGCAAATCGCGAATCCGCTTGGTGGCACGTCTTTGTCGGTAAGGTTGTGGCGAGCCACGCTTGCAGCAAGCCACTAGCCAGTTGGAAGGCTTCGGCCGCGGCTACAGTCTACTACAAAGACAAACCTATGATGATACCTAAACGTGCTCATAAGAGGACGCAAGCAGAAATATATACGAGTACATACATTAATAAGTAAACCAAAAATTAGATCTGTATATTGGATATAAGCAAACCAACTTTGTAGAAGTCTTTTTAATTAAAATTAAGTTTAATTTGTTGAGCTATTAAAGCTAAAGAATACACACAACTTGCTATTTGAATACACTTAAGTCAACATCTTACGAGCACGCCCCGGCAAAAGAGCATAACGTTTGTGAGGGAATATTTTGGAAGGTCTGTGCATAAAGAATAAAGAAATTAAAATTCCTTATAAAAATCATGTTAATTCTTAATTTTCAATTTTTAAATTGTTATTAAATGCTAAATAATAATATTAATCTATTTATTTATTAAGTATGGCGGAGTCTGTCTGTAGGCATCAAGTAGCTCTGTAAGTTCGCATATAAATTGTTTCAAGAACTTAATTTGTTACGTCACGTACAAATTTCATGATTATCTCGCCCACTTTCAGCACGGGAAATTTCTTTACGGATTAAAGTAAGATTGCCACTTTATTTAAAACACAAAACGGTTCAAGGTGTTTCGTTAATTATTATTGCCTAAGGACAAACTTAAATAGGACAAACGTCGATTTACAATGAAACGTTTGTGTTTATTCACCATATTATTCACCATTGTGTTATATCACCATCAGCCTACGTATTATCATCGTGATCAACCCATTGCCGGCTCACTACAGAGCACAGGTCTCCTCTCAATATGAGAAGGGTTTGGCCATAATCCACCACGCTGGCCATGTGCGGATTGGCAGACTTCACACGCCTTTGAGAACATTATGGAGAACTCTCAGGCGTGCAGGTGCAGGTTTCCTCACGATGTTTCCCTTCACCGTTGAAGCACGTGATATTTTAATTGCTTAAATACGCACATATCTCCGAAAAGTTAGAGGTGCGTGCCCGGGTTCGAACCCCCGACCTCTGATTAGGACGCCCTAACCACTAGGCTATCACAGCTTTGCTTGCGTATGACCTGCACTTATATACTGTTCGGAACATGTCTCACCTTTTGGAGAGAGGGTTTTAGAGCTACGTTGCTCCATTACGGGTTAGTAGGCTTTTTAATTAGATACTATTATGTCATTACATGTTAATGATAATAACTGACAACGACCACGCCATTTTCCAAAGGCTGATATAGAAATTGCATAACGAATTTGCATATAAATTTTTGATTAGTGTTTGTGATAAGGTTAAAATATGTTTTAACTAGCTGGCAGCAGGATTAGTATTTGGAGTAGCTTATATTAGCGTGGCGTAGAAAATAACTAATAGTATAACATTAAAATTATCACGCAGATGGTAGATTTTCCTACTTACTTGTCAGTTATCGTCATATTTTGGAAAAATCATCTTTATAAATATCTTTATAAATTGTAGCCTATGTGTATTGTAAAGTTTCATTAAAATCCATTTAGTAGTTTTTATGTGAAAGCGTTATAAACATCCATCCATCCATACTTACAAACGTTTCGCGTTTATAATATTAATTAGTAGGTTTGTGTATTGACCATATGTTATTTATTTTTTTGAGCAAGATTTTTTGAATGCAAAAATCTATGGGTTGTTCAGTAAATTCATAAAAGCGACACTACAAAACTACACTAGTAAACATTAAAAAGCACTAAAAGCGTGTGTTATTAGTTACGGATAATTAATGTTCGCTACCGGGTAATCACCCGCTAATACCCGCTGAGCTACAAAGTTAACTTCGGTTCTCCTTTGAAACTCTTCATGTCTTTTTATCTTCCATGAAACTCCGATCATGTCATGACCCACTCAGTGACTGCGAGCTTTTTATCATTATTTTACTATTTAAGTCTTAGTAGGTACAAAACTAATCTCTCTTGTAGGTTTTCGGACTGACTATAGGGTTAATACTAGCTGTAACTCTATTGGTTGCGACAGCGTAACCGGGCTGTTTGGCGAGCTCGAAGAAGAAGCTCTGCCACAAGAAATTTTGAGCCCTAGGGCTCGAGAATAACACTATTGCTAAATGTTTGTTTACATATCGATACGTACCTATGAGAAACTAATTTGATAAAGTTCGAAGGAAGGTAGTGCTGTCTTACCATCTTGCGACAGAAATTTCACTCGCAACCGTTATCATGTGTCAAAGTGTTTGCTGTGATATAGATTCATTAAATTCCCATTGCCACACCGTATATAACATGTAACTTTGAGGGTCATTTTTGAAGATTAATTATTCACTGCCTTCTTGCTTTAGAGGGTCGCATGAACAACTTCAGATCGCTGGTCCAATTAGATCCATCTATCAATCCAATTAGCCCAGGGAGTTCAGGCCAAAGTGGTTGGTGGTTAGAGCATTTCAGTTGATCTTATCCCACATTGTGCCTTAGAAAACACCTACCAAACAACACCAACACACAAACCCGTTTTCCGATGAGGGTGGTGGCCCTACGATACAGCTATGAACATTTGGAAATTATAAAAAGCAATTTGTCAATTGTGTTCAAATGTGTCTCATTATGATATGGAGATTTGAAGAATAAATTGGAACTGCACTATTTCTTACTAGATGTCGCTAAAAGTCACTTTAGACTGGGGAAAGGCATACAGTAATTTCGGCGTCGGCGTAATACGCACAGTTTTTTAGAAATCGTAAAAACCCGTTTATGAGAAATTGTGGAACGTAAGACCTGCAAAAAATAAAACAATCACTCCTGTACGTTTATTTTGACTCCTATGTAAGCGCCCACCTCGTTCCTTAGCAGGCTTAATCGGTAACTTTTCATAACCTGTCAATAATCAATTGAATACTCATCGCAAAAATTTTATTAACTGAATAGCAAAGCTTGTTATACAACATTATAAGTTTTGTTTGTATTAATTGCTGTTTAAAAATATTAAGTTTTCAGTTAGTACACAATATAAAGAAATTTCAATTTTCCAACTAGCTATTTTGAGAATTACCTCTAAACATAAATACTTTAATCCATGTTTAAAAATTATGCCATTTTGAATTTATTATAGTTAAGATAGACATAGAGATATAGAGATATCTTAATACAGCCATATACCTATAAAGGAAAAAAAATGTAGTTAGCACAAGTGAAGAAATAAAAGAAAATTCAAACTCTGTGAGAACTGTTTCACAAAGTCTCTTTTCTACGTGTTATGTCCGCGTCGAGAGAACTACTCGAAACTACCTTATATGAACTACATTAAACGCAGTTTAGATATTTAACGCTCTGGGGATAAAGTGTTCCGGAAACTATAGAAAGTATGAACTCTTTAGAAGTTCAACGTCAAAGTTCTAACTCCAGATTGGCTTAAATCCAAAAAACTTTAAAACTTCTTGAAAGTTTTGGAGGCTATCACATAATTGCAGTTATACTCAAACTTTGATTCTTATTAAACTACTTTTTGAAGTTCAAGAATGAAGGATAAGAGTTTGACTATATTTATTCGTTTTATAAATAGAATACGTCTGCTTTTTTAAAAATTGCAAATTGCGAACGATCCATACCAAATATAATTACATATTACATTCGTTTTATTTATTTGAACGAGGTTCTATGGCACGCGTTGCATTTGAATTTATGCATAAAAACCACACATGCAAATAAACCCAGGGCGGCTGACACTCCTCAATAAATTCAATTTAAAATCAAAGATGGCCGTTGTGTTAAATTGTCAATCGATAATGCCAAATCGTGTCCAAGATCTTTACGGTGGCTGAGAAAAGATATGATATTATTATTAATTTTTTATAGTATTTCCTAACCATCCTTATTAATAGAGATTTATTGCCGGGTAAACTAACAACCATAATTTTCAGGAAACTCTCGGATACGCTGCGCAATCGCTGGGGGGAAGAAACTACGCGGGCAACGCACCTTGGCTCTACCTCCTTGCTGAAGTGCCTCGTGATACCCAGGTGATCATTATTTTTTACATATAAAACATACAAATGTACGGTGGACATAATATGAGTGTTTAATACAGTTAACCTAAAAATCTATCTATCGTAAACCTATTTAAGTTTGGAGTTTCTACCAAGCTAGGCAAGTGTTTGGGTATTTTATCGTCTGTCACGAAGTCTTCCTTTAATAAGTATTAGTGACCGTTCCAGTATAAGATATTTCCTATATATTCATGTGAACGATTATATTTTTTAATTATATTTTCATATAAATATAATTAGTCAGAAAACTACACCATTATGGAATTAAGCTCTAGATTTAATATATCTTATCTTAACGAAGGAATTCCGGAAGTTGAAGTTGAAGTTAAATAGTTAATAAAGCGGTCTAATGGTAAATTTGTGAAAATAGGAGTCCCCAGGGGTCTATCTTAGGACCTTTTCTGTTCCACATTTACATCAATGACCTTCCTTACGTTGCTAAGGACAGTCATGGAATAGTATTGTATCCGGCTTAGTTTGTAGTGGGCTTCTTTTTAGACCTGGGTGCGATTGGTACCCCCTTAGCTTTAGTTTTAAGTTGGCTAGTGCCATCACCTCACAAATTGAAATGAGGGAAAATATATTATATATTTACGCTTCATAGATGCCTGTAATAAATAGGTTTACATCAAATTTGCAGAGTGTTGTGTTAATTCAACGGTTCGAGTTGCTTCCAATGATTTTTCACTTAATGCTTTATGTATTTTGTTCTTAATAATTGCACAATTATCGCTGTCAAAGTAAAACGAATTCTATAATTAATTTGATTACTCAATAAATTGGACACCTTCCGCGTTGTTAATTTAATGATGAGCAATCAGCAGTTGTTTTCACCAGCTGTAGTTCATTTCTCGTCTCATATACAGTGCGGTTTTAAAATAAATTACATAGGCTTACTTCATTAAAGTGAGTTTATTTAATAATCGGGATCCTACGTAAGTAGTAGGTAATAAGTATATTATAAGTATATCCATGATTTAATAGTCTTCCAATACCAGCTTGGGAATTGTAGAGAGCATGGCTGAGTATTTTAACTTAGTACTTATGTTGGACTGAGATTTATTTGTATTTTTTCAATATCGTGATTGAGGGATTCAAAAAAGGCTGCTTTTGGCTTTATTCATCATTCGCACTATAACTATACAATATATTATATTGTTTAGTTTAATACACTGCAAAGGAGTACAGGAAGACTAAATAAGAGATGCATCCATCTCTTCGTTTGTGATTGTATTAAAGAGGGTATGCGAGTAAAAGGTGTGGGTAGTAAGGTGGCGGCTGATAGAAGCTGATAGTGAGTGGAAGAAGAAAACATGTTGTGCCGAGCCCAAGCAAGAAAAATAAGTAAACTGCACAGTCAAAACTTAACGGCCAAAACCTAAAAGCGTTAATGGTGTGACTAAGCTTAGAACTTCACCAGCTTGCCTACTACTACTATTATTACTATTTTATACATAATCCAGTCCAGTTTTCTCAGTTTCACATTTATTTGTTGCTTCTGAGCTGCCTTTTTAGAACGAATAATATCGAATCGTCTAGAATGAGTGCGTTGAAATCTCTCTACGAAAATTATTCTATCTAA
This sequence comes from Lasiommata megera, assembly GCA_928268935.1. NCBI lineage: Eukaryota > Metazoa > Arthropoda > Insecta > Lepidoptera > Nymphalidae > Lasiommata > Lasiommata megera. Next base: position 9,083,202 of record OV743311.1, on the reverse strand, counting down.
ATACTAATGTATCTAAATACTAAATATTATGAATAAACATACCAAAAATTTATCACACAGAACCGGAAATTAAGTACTACGTAGATATTTAGTTTTCGTTGCAAATCTCCCACACAAAATGAGAAATGATATTTCTAATTCTTTTGAAAGGCTTTCATTTCGTATGACGCTATATGCATAGTAGTCTCGACTGACATCTGCAGTACGACGAATACAGGCCATTCAAAGACCTTTATGGTTCTAATTAAAATCCTATTTACAAAATATAACCATTCTAACATTCGCATGTAAGTACCTATTTATTTTATGAAGATCTCGAGTGGCCTAGATTTGTAAGGTTTACTACACAAATTATACTTTGGTGTCTTTTAATTTGTTTAAATCCACTTCGCCGAAAATGCAATGCAGTGTGTGAAATAAGTTAGTTTCGTTCACGCGATTGTTTAGGCTTATTGATCACATGCTTTTATAGCTTTGACATCAATTTTAAGCAGTCCTTTTAAACGACAAGTGTATAAAGGTTGTGGGTAACAAGAAAATGGTTCGAATTCGACGCACCATGTCCGTGTCCGTGAACCCCGCTGTGGAAGTTCTTCAGCGTGATGCGTACAACCATTTCCTGGAAAGACAAGCGCATGCCAACCGGGACTTCCTCAACTGCATCGGAAAACGAGGTTAGAATTTTCTCCATAACCATAGAAGTACCTAATTATGAATGTAAGGTATAGATGGTGGTTGGATACACAATTTGAATATCGTTGCGCTTATAGAGATTTGATAGTCTGCATTATTAAGATTAACGTTTTCTCTACATTTTCGGTTTAAAAAAATCCAAGGCCTATAAACTTAACATCTACTTAAGATCCTCTATCTCAGGTGATACCTTTATAATTCAAAATCCGCATAGTTTTTCGGGGAATATCAGAAACTATCAAGCAAAATACTAATAATAGTACTTAAAATTTAATTTGCTGCTCTTTGTACTTTGCGTTTATGTAAGCGGCTATAAACTAGTACTCCAAACAATACGTGTTAGTTCAGAGTTATATACGTTAATATGACTTGATTTAATGGTTAAAAAATATATAACGTGAGATAATCTGCGCGCGTCATAGCTCTCCATGACTAGGTAATCTTCTGAAAGGCCTGTGTAGTCTACCAATCCGCACTTGGCCAGTGTGGTGGACTATGGCTAGAACCCTTCCTTGCATATGACTACTATCATTAGGTTGATAATCATTAAGCGGTGATAGCTAAGTAAGACTTCGGTTTGCCTTTACTAAGAACATATGACCAACACTAATTTCTAACTTTTCAAAATTATGTGAGTAACGTCACTTGATTTAACGGAAGAGCAACACCTTGAGGTAACCTGCATTTCCCAGAGTTCTTTATAATTTTCTTAAAGCCGTGTGAGGTCTATCGATCCACACTTGGTTCTCGTGGACTATTACGGCCAAAACCTATCCAATACTGCGAGTTGAAGACCCATGTCTTGCTAGGGCCGTTAATGTGCTGATTTTATTACCTTTTCTGTAGTTTTGTGGCTAATAAATAAAACTCCCCACTAATTACCATAAAATGTTGTGTGATCTTCTTTCAAATGTAGTAACATATGGCAGAGAGTGAAATCAGTGTACAAACAACTGAACATTTCTGTGCTATACAACTTGTATTAGTATTAGGCTATTAATTGTGTAGGACTATGAATCTCTGTATGCGAGACGATATACGATCTGTGCCCGGCCATTTTGTAGATTTAATGTATCTGTATTGCAAGCAACCGCAAATAATGAATAGAAGCAGGCGTTACTTTGCGGAAGTCCATGATAAACAATAAACAGCAAGTATAATTTGCTATATTCCGCCGACAACCGGGAGATTTGCATAATATAACACCACACAAACTCTACTACTAGAACATCTACGCACGTTTCGACCCGACACCGGATCATCCTCAGGAGATGTTGACTTCACAAACGAGAAAAGTAAGTGACTTTACTACGGAATGTAGCAAATTATACTTGTTGTTTATTGTTCAACCGCAAATAATAAAAATAAAACAAAAATAATCGTACTTTTTGCTATGATTTACATTTTTTGCTTTATATAGTAAAAATAGTATTCACAAAATACTATGTTTACTATATAAAGGAAACAGTTTTCCTATTTATAACCTAATATGTACGTACATTGCGAACACATTTTATGCACAGTCGCGCCGGACAAAGTTGGTGTTAAAACTTCATCTCAATATTTCACGTGTTGGATGCAACGTACCGTACCTGAATACATTTGCAGTGAAATACAATATGCATAAAATGTTGCGAACAGAATCTAACTTTTTCTATTAACAAAGCGTGTATCTGTCGCGTTATTCTATCTCGTTGTTCTAATAATGTTGTTAAAATAGTTATTTGTAACAGATTTTCGGTCATCATCATCATCATGATCAACCCATTAACGGCTCACTACAGAGCACGGGTCTCCTGTCAATATGAGAAGTGTTTGGCTATAGTCCACCACGCTGGACATGTGCGGATTGGCAGACTTGACACGGCTTTGAGAACATTATCGAGAACTCTCTGGCGTGCAGGTTTCCTCACGATGTTTTCCTTCACCGTTGAAGCAAGTGATATTTTAATTTTTTTTTAAACTCACATAACTCCGAAAAGTTAGAGGTGCGTACCCGGATTCGAACCGCCCACCTCTGATTAGGAGGCTGACGCCTTAACCACTAGTTATTTTCGGTATCACCCTTTAATCCTTGCTAAAAATCAATTATTAAATATGTTTCTCTTTGTTATGTTTGTGATTTAAGGTTTTTATTGTTTGGAGTTCCGGTCTCTCATGTTGAAGCTCATGCCTTAAAACCAAAGCACCTTCTTAATATGCATATAGTTATAATAGGACTACTGTCTGAAATATCATGATTCACCATGAAGGTTGTAACAGTTGTCCAAATTCAATGTCATTTTTTAATTCTCTCTCTGTGTATGAAATTAACGTGATTTTTCTTTTCGTAGATCCGTGGAGGAGTCAAGAATGCATATTCAAGCACTGATTGTCACTTTGAAATGAGCCAATTTTTACCGTCCTGCGATTGATTTAAATATCAAGCAACGTTGTTATTGTTAATAACTTTTGACTATGTTATGCTTTTGATTATATGATACGTAATTTTGAATATTAAATTAAACGTTAATTTATTGAAAACTTGTTTTTATTTTTCATTCATAATTACAATAGCTGTAAGGATCATGGTATGGAATCGTGTCTTATTGAGTATTTAAGCAGATTATTATCCATACATGGCTTATGTTATTATCTTCTTTTATACAATAACTCGTTTTACGACTCAGGGTTCCTGTCTTTTTAATTGCACACCCGAACTTTTTTTATAGATCACGGATTATATATTCCGGTATATTTTTAAATTAACAATAAAAAATTTAAATAGATAATTTAATAAAAAATAAACTAATCGGTGAATGTATGGGATGAAGGCTGATGGACGCGTCAAGCGACGCATGCCTTCCCTGTCCATCGATATGCCGATGTCCGTCCTGCGACAGAAGTTGAACCTGGAGAATGAACGGAAGATTCAGGCCTTCCGGGCTGCAGCTAACAGGAACTACCTCAATGATATTGGTAAACGAGGTGCGTAACAAACCTTCTTTTAATAATACACGTATTATAAATATCATTAACTCACTCCAACATAGTATCCTGAAAGCGACAGAGGCACTAATAACTGGCAGTAAAGGAATTATATATCACAATGACTAAATTTTTAATATTATATGTATTTAAATCTACATAATTATCGTAATTTAAGTAATTAGGGCTGATTCTGTTGAACATAAATCTCTAAACTAAACTAAGTTCATCACAATCAACCCATTGCCGGCTCACTACAGAGCACGGGTCTCCTCTCAATATGAGAAGGGTTTTGCCATAGTCCACCACGCTGGACAAGTGCAGATTGACAGATTTCACACGCTTTTGAGGACACTATGGAGACATGCAGGTTTCCTCGCGTTTTATTCAACATTCAACATTGAAGCAAGTGATATATTAATTGCTAACAAAACGTACATAACTCCAGAAAGTTAGAGGTTGACACATTGGTACAACAAGATTAAAATTCGTTCTTTAAGACCTGTTTATTATTTCTGTTAATTGATTTGTTTACCCAAAATTAGCATAATTTACCTACTATCTAGTATTTAAACACCGAAAAGTTGATACAAATCTCAGATTTGGATATTTCTTAAAGCTTTGTGACTAGTTTGGTAACATTATTGTTATAAAGAGGTTGGTATTGCTCAAAGGAGATGCGGGCCGTCAGTCAAAAAATATTTAATGATATGATAATATCTCTATTCTTCTATTTTTAATAGTTGAAACTAGGACCTTTTTATTTATTATGGAGGTTTACTTGCTATATACATTTAGGACACGTATCTCTTTTTATATCGCGGCTGGTCTTGTTACTTTCCATCTTTATTTTATAGCTTCATATTAAATGGCTTTATCTTTGGTTAGCTAAAGTACTTTTAAAGATTGATGATTTAAAATAGCATAGGTTAAACGAAAGATTCCTTGTTTTATTTGAAGTATATTTGAACTTGTAACTCCGTGATAACATACTAACACCAAGATTGATTTTCCTTCATCCATAACTAGACAAATCCATCAGATGTTACTTAAAATATCTTTATAAGCAAGCCCACATAGATCTACCAAATAAGTACTTTAACTAAATCTTATTCAAATTGGATTAAATATAAGAGATTTCAAAAATTGTTTTCGCATATGTCTCAATATAATCGTTTACCAAAACATAACATAACATTTCTTCATTTGATTACAGGTTCTGCCTGGAGCCCAAACGTCGTTGATGTGGTTGGATACTGAAGCAAAACAATATCGTGCTAATATTACGTTTCGACCTAATAACATGTGAATCGTGAATGCTAAAATAATTCAACTTGTTATATAAGTTGTTCTAACTTATTATTCTCTAATCCTTTGTATCTGTATCGTAGTAAAATTAATCGTTATATTTCCTAAAATTACAATGTTAGTGTATTTTCTCATTTGTATTAGTGTAGACTTAGATTTAGTCTTCCTTAAAAAAAAGTAGTACCTACAGTGATCGGAATTGGATATTGTCATTAAACTTAAATTAATATTTATTTACATGTTGATGTTAAGTTTCTTAATACCTCAATAAAGGTTGTTCAATGTATGCTTAGTTTCATTGTTAGTAGTTATTAGTCTTTATATCCCTACCCATAATAGATGTAATCATTCGTAAAACTACTAATCTTATTTGATAGCTACGAATGAGTTATATAATTATTATAGATTGACTCAAATAAATCAATGATTTATCCACTAGATTTAATTTGGGTAACTTTTGAATAATAAATGTGAAGCTATACGTCCGTTTTACATTGATTTATTGCATGATTAAATTGGTGATCACACCCTTTTCGTTTTCCATGTGAAATTTTAGATTAGTCACTAATAATTCTAACTTAACACCCAGCTTTTCTCGGAACGTATCATATGTGGAGAACATAAATAGTTCTTTTAAATAGTGCCAAAAAGAAACCGCTGAATTTATTAGAGAGTAAATTAAATATATGTGCCTAATATCATTGTATATGTATTGAATACTTAGCTGGTACGTTGATTGACTTGTGAATGACAAATCGCATTTCTTCATCGCAGACCCACTGCCGGAGGATTACGAAACATAAAAAATTTCAAATCTTTTTTTCATTTTCCGAAATCTAAAAATTTGGTATAGTGGATACCTTTATATCATATTGCAGTCGAGTTTTAAAGAATAATTTAACATTGTTAGCTGTTAATTAGCGATTTATAGGAATTATTAGCAATATCTACAAATATCTTGTTATTTTTCAAGGATAAATGTTATAGTTGTAATTTTTATCGGGGTGATTAGGGTTATTAATTTTCGGCTTCGGAACGGTAATCAAGTATCACATAAACATGTTATTACACATACCGCAAAGCCCACTTAATTAGCTATATCGATTCCAGAAGCCAATTATACTATCGCTTTTGTATTTTCTATTGCTGTACATTTGGTAGTTAAATGCGAATAAAATTAATTTTACTTTAATGTATACGTTACCTCAATTATAACGAATTAGTCTTGCAATTCAAAGGGGGAACGCTACCAGTATCTTCGGAACCTTGCCTAAAAAGAATCCTTTTAAGATATAATTTAGTAATTATATAATATTTTTTAGGATTTTTTTTAGTCAATTATAACGGTTTAATCATATATTAATGAAGGTTAGCTATGCGTCTGAGGTGAGAGATTAGATCGAAATAGAAAATATTTGAACAAAGCAAACAGGTATCTAATAACAGAAAGCTTAAGCAACCAGCTAACGTTCCTAAGTTCGTGCTTAAGAATAATTTTAATCTAAACGCTCTTTAAAGTTGGTTGCCTTAGGAGGTGGCGGGTAGCTATTGGGCTAGCTACCTGACATTAAACAAACCTCCTGTCAGTCTGGGAGGGATCGTGCTGTCCCGATCCTCTCCCTTCCGCGCGGAGCCCCGGCTCAAGGCTGGGGTGCTTGATAGATACCTGGGAAGAATGCAATGGTGTTCCCCGGGCGTCTGGAAAAACTCAGCGTGAGGGACACGCCGTGGTGGTTTTTAGTTCGGGTATACCCCTAGGGGGGGAGTCCCACATAACCTCTAGTCCTGCCCAAGGGACAGAGGTAGCAATAAAGCTTTTCCACCACGACAAAAAAAAAAAAAAAAGGTAGATGTACCCAACATAAGCTTTACAACTGTTTTCGTTCTAGTGTGTTTTATTAATGTAAGTACTTTTGAAACGAACATTTATTTTTTTCCATTAAGATATTTATTAGTTTTAAGTTTCTCAAAGTGACTTGGTCGAAGTAGAAGCTCACAGCAATCAAAGTGATTCTATGCTGCAACTCTAATTAAAAATATTAATAATAACTTTGATTTTTTTTAATTCCTGAAATTGTTGTATCGATTTTTTACAATGGTGATACCAAATTTAATAGATATATATGGGCTCCACTGCATATAAAGGCTAGCGATAATACTAAGTTTTTTTTTCTTTTTTTGCCGAGTGAAAAATACTGTAATATATTATAAACATTCAACTTTTCAGTTGCTCCCACGCTAATTAAAATTTTCCGATAATATACTTTGTTAAACAATGTTCTAAAACATTATTTTGGGAGAATAATTGTGTAAAATTAATTATTTAATTAAAATATATCAAATGTTTCAAAACAAAATTATTAACGAAAGCCGAATACTTGTGGCAACTAAAAGCAACACGGATGTGTATGTGGATGTGTGTGTGTTTGTGTGGATTGTTTTATCCTCTGTTCTATGAGAGAAAAGGCCTGATACCAGAAGTTGGACGCACCAACAGATGATGATACTGATATTGAATAATGTATATTTGTGTGGAGCATCAGTATAAGCTTTAATAAAATAGTTGTGACCCATCATTAATTTAGCTACCTAATCTTATGAATTAAATAGAGGGTGTTTTTGTCTTGCGAAACAGTTACCAGGTACTCGTCAACGCGATGGAATACCGTAGGGTTTTAGTTGAAAGAGTACCGACATGACCTGTACGCTTCCCCATGGTGGAGATGTACCCATGACGATTTCCCCACGAATAAAACAGGTTAATTAAAAGTCGGTACATTATTTTGCAGAGATACGAAGAGATCCACGAAGGGCGCGCAAGACCGAAGCGCAAGATGCCATCGCTGTCCATCAACAACCCCATGGAGGTGCTCCGTCAACGGCTGCTGCTCGAGGTGGCCCGCAAACAGATGCGCGAGGCAAGCCAGCGGCAGGCGGTCGCCAACAGAGTCTTCCTGCAGAACGTCGGCAAACGAGGTTCGTAAAAAGAATTTCAGTGGAGTTCTTTAACGCTATACGGCGTTACTGACGTTATGGCGTACGCAACGGTAGGCTAACAGATAGAAATTAACACTGTATTCCCACTCCAAATGAATCGTTCGGTTTCGTCGCACATAGTTCTGATACCATCGACAAGCGCTGTCCGCCATACCTAATTGCACAATGTACTAAAATTTAAACGTCACTTTTTATAATGGTCGTAAGAGTTCATTCCTGTCTAGGGTTCCTCGACCGAACACTTTATTTTGTCTTTATTTGTGCCACCCTGTTTGTGCCTTCCCTACGTGAATGAATTAGTCCACCACTATTCGATTCCTTAACTCTGTTACGAGCTGGGGTTCTGGAATTGGAATAATGTACGTGAGATTGAATCTGGCAGCATTATTAAGACGAACGTAAGGTATCTCTGACATCTATAGTCTCTTGAGTCAATGACACGGTTTCTTCCACTGCTTCTTCACTTCGAGTATTAATTCTTCTTCTATCTATATATCTTTGCGATGCTAAACTTATCTTTTGATAGCTTATTTATAGCAAACCAGATCGAATCTGGAGTCAAATTCTAGTCGAAAGAATTGTTTTAAAATTTCGGTACATGCTCTGTCAAATTTGGCAGCCCATTTGTCTCGTTCACGCATATTGCAATGATGATCCTTATTGTCTAACGTTGACAATTTATCTTATCAGTTTGACTGTTTTAAACATTAGGCCTAGGCATTCGAAAAGTGTGAATGTTTGTGAATGTGTGTGTGAGTGAAGATTGCGTGCCGGTAATCGAACCCGTTTCTCCCAAAAAGGATTTAGGATAAGTAATCACTAATTTGCACTTGCAGGTTTTTGGGAAAACACGGTTCCATCACGCTACGACAACTAAGCAGCGATGAGAGAATTTTGTTTAGTGTCAACGCAGGGCGTTTCAACATCAACTACAAGACGTTGCAATAATCGAACTAACCTTTAGATAATCAACAAATAATACCACGGTACAATACAATTTCGATATAATTTGCTTTAGAAAGTTTGGGTCATAACACACGTCGCACCCCTATATCCAAAACAACACGAATAGTACTAATATATAGAAAATAAACTCGTGTTAGTTACACTATATCTCAAGAACGGCTGAGCCGATTTGGCTGAAAATCGGTGGGGAGGTAGCTTAGAATCAGGAGATGGATATACGATACTTTTTATTCCGTTAATTTTCCCGCGGGATTTATGAAAAACTGTATTTCCCTTCAATGAAATCAAAACTATAACTATAGTTTCAGCTTGCCACAGAAATTTTCCTTGAATTGGTAGTTTATTCCACAGGAGTTTTTAAACCCCTAATCTACACAGACGAATAAACTATACCAGATAAAAATGCCGCTAATCTATTTCGAACGACGCTGTGGACTACAAGCTTGTAAAAACCAAAGGTTTTAGAGTTTTGCTGTGGGGGTGCGAAGGTTTAGGTAAATGTTAATAAAAATTGTAGCCCTTATAGAACGCAGTTAGATATATACATAGATATTATATGTTTACTGCAAGAGGTCATTTGAAATAGGTAATTTACTAGTATTAATTAATTCACCGTCCTTATTTTTACTCATTATATATCTAGCATTATCTGTTTGATTATTTTTGTATTCTTTTTTTTATAAAGCGATAGATGTAAATGCTACCAGCTCAGTATTTACTACTATGGCATTTCGCTTAGATAATATAATTTTCCGTTATCACTATAGTAAAAGTGAATATACGTTATTATTATACGGTAATATATATTTTTTGGTGCCAAATGATTTCAATAACGTTACTTATACCTTTAAGAGCTTCTATTGTAATTCACATAGCTAACCAATACTTAAATAACAATGTAATTGTCTTAATAAATACACTGTTCTCTTCCTACAAAGTATAGTTGTGTTACTCATAGATATGTACAGAGTAGCTGATACATTTATTATTTTTGTTTTAACATATTGATCTCTTATAGCTTTTAATGTAGGCAACTAACTGTACTAGTCTATATTATTGAAAATATGAATTACGATCAATAAAAACGTTAAATTATTTGTATGCATTTTTATTTTTATTCTCCTCAAATATGAACAAAGTCGTATCTACTTAAACTTAGTAGGTACTTGTTTACTAACTTAACGGACGCATACGTTATAACAGCCATCCAAATTCCAGCCGATTCCCCTTACTGGTTTTTAATGAACATTAATAGATAAATCACCTTTTCCTTACATATAAATTGATCTCTTAAGAACATGCTAAAAAACCTTACCTTAACAGTTACCTTCTTCATTTTAAAAGTAAGAACCCCTCATGATTCGAGGATCGGATATCAGGCCTTTTTTATCCGTGAGATTTAACTTAGCTGTGGATCGAATGTTGGGTACGTATGTACAGGTATCTGTTATCGCCGCGATTCTAAGAAGCTATAATATGTTTATACATTATGATGTATTTATTAATTAAGCCATATATTTTACAAGTTGTATCATCATCATCATGATCAACCCATTACCGGCTCACTACAGAGCACGGCTCTCCTCTCAATATGAGAAGGGTTTGGCCATAGTCCACCACGCTGGCCATGTGCGGATTGCCAGACTTCACACGCCTTTGAGAACATTATGGAGAACTCTCAGGCGTGCAGGTTTCCTCTCGTCTCGTAAGTTGAGTTATATTTTTGGAAGAAAGATTTCAATATAATGGGTGTATTTTTTTGGACGGATGGATGGATTTTTTTGTTCAAACGGCTCTGAAACATGGTCGCTCACTATGGGCCTCATAAGAAGGCTCAGAGTCACTCAACGGGCGATGGAGAGGGCGAAGTTGAAGTGGCAATGGGCGGGGCACATACCTCGGAGAACCGATGGACGTTGGGGTCCCAAGGTGCTGGAATGGCGACCCCGCACCGGTAAACGTAGCGTTTCAAGCGGCCCAAGACCGTGAGCATTGGAACTCCCTACAAAAGACCTATGTCCAGCAGTGGACGTCAATCGGTTGTTGATGATGATGATGATGATGGATGTATTTATCTAAGTTTTTACATATCTAAAATCTCATTGATTAATACAATTTACATAATATATTATAATGTCACGCTAAGATTTTGCAAACGGAGTTTAAACCCAAAGATGTATTGTTTGATATTATGCTAACGTAGGTACCTAAGCGATGAACTGGGTATGTGCCTTTGATAATGATATCTTGTGTACGCTTACACAAATAACGTCTCTATAAGTTAGCTCGGGACAAAGAGTAGGAGTATCACGGGAATCTATTAATTTCCGATGTACCTATGATATGATGTTTAGAAATTATTTTACGTTCGACCTCTCCAATGTTCCTACTCTAAAAACTTTGATTATAATAAAGGTAAATCAATGGGTATGTTAGCTATATTAATTTAATATCGAATGTAGATCAGATCTCGATATTAGTCTCTCACATCCATCTTCAAACCTCTAAAATTACTTGTTAATTTTCTAAGGACCGCACGTAGTTAATGTTCCATAGTCAAATAAGGAGTACTTCGCTTCCCCTTTCTTATGCCGAGTTAGCAATAGAAACCAATTAGGATTATGGGTTTACCATAACACTAAAAGGTTAGTCCACTTCCATCTTAGACTTTAAGATCACTTACCATCAGGTGAGATTGCCGTCAAGGACTAACTTGTAGTGCATAAAAAAAGAAATCTGGCCTCGTTTCCCCTGCTACTTATTGGTACCATCAAATCAATGGTGAATAAGCATTTCCTAGAAAAGTGTGACATGTTTATTTTTACTCAAATATCAATTAGGTGAGATTGCAGCCAAGCGCCTGTTATCTCCGTGGCTTTTTGGAAATACCATCCTACCTACAAAGAGTGCTGCCAAGAGACGTAGGGTTCCATGCCGCTTAGAAACCATGTATGTGGTAGGTAGGTATGTGTTTAATATAAATACCTCTAGGAGACTAGCCAGCTTTCGATGCGCTGATATGCTATATGCAACCAGCCAATTAAATCAATATATTTTTTTTAAAGAACTCAACTCTAAAAAGACTATATATAGTATCTTTAGTGACTTAGACTTCTTAGTGACTCTTGTGGGTCTACAACATCATTAAATACAAATTAATTTTACACGTATCTACGTTAATTGTTACATACTGTATAAATATATCAAACACGAGTTAAATACTCTTTTATAATTCACTTTTGATCCTTCATCCATTCATTGTAGTGAATAGCTGGTGATTACTACGTTCGTAAATCAAAACTAAATTACTGAAGATTCCAAACGCGCGCTGTTCTATTAAGGAGACAACAATTAACTAAGCCTAGCTTAGTTAATTGTTGTCTCTTTTTGTTATGACCATCACACAATACATTTTTTATACTACTTTAGAGCTATTTTGATATTTTGATAGGGCATTAAATCAAAGTCAAGCTTTTTTCATTTACATGATACACACGACATAAAAATCTACCAAAGCAGCTGTTACCAGTTCGTATAATGTTTGCCTTTTAAAAAAATATCGTTGTTGCAAAATTAAAAAATTAAAAACAGATAAAACGGTAAATTAAAAAACAGATAAAAATTTCTATATTTTACTAAAGTGTTTTCACTTGGATAGAATATCAAATTTTTGTTATCAAAGTCTTTTCACGCCCGATTAATTCCCGGTTATAATACCGCCGGTTCCGAAGTTTTTGTATGTATTTGGAATCAAAGTTCAGATAAAAATTATAAGAGTATATAACTCTTTCAATGACAAGGATGGGTTTCGATTTGACAGCGATAGTTAACCGCGAATCCCCGGCCAAGTATGTTAATAAAATCTACAATTATACTGTCATTGCCAATCGCTACCACTCGCCGAACCCAAGTCGTCGATAAAACGGAGGCTCTACAATATTCTCTGTCATCACCAAATTGGGCTTCTGTAATAAAGAACTCAATCAACTTTCGAATCGAGTATTCTCTTTGTCGGTGTGTAATTAGCTTTTTTGGAGCTTCTACACACTTTACCTACCTGTTTCTGCACACTGTACAGTCAAAACCGAGTACTGATGGTTTTTCTTAACTCGTTATTTTGTTAATTAAAAACTAATTAGGTACAGAGGCAGAGTTTTCGGGAGTTATTTATAAACGAACATAACAACTTCCCATTTATATTAACTTGCAGTTCACATTTTCCGTAAAGCGATGCTAAAATCTTAAGTATCGACAGTAAACTTCATTACTCGATTTAATGTTTGAATTTTGTGTTTACTCATAGGGTTACTGAGTTAGTTACTGCCGTTAAAAGTATGCGCAACTTGAATTGTTTTCAGTAATGTACCTACCTAAGAATTGAACGTGAAAATGTCGCGTCATTTGTGTGATAAAAGTAAAATGGCTGTGAGTGGAAGAGCAATTACCATGAAGGGATTTTCGTATTTTCGGAATATGTGTTCACGCATAATCTTGAAAGTCAATTGGGCAAATCTTCTTTTTGACAAAGGATTTTGAGGTACCAATATAAACTGTATGTATTTGCGACAAAGTTAAGATCTATTGGTTTATTGTTATATATATATGTAAAAACAAGAGTTATGTGCGTTTTTAAGTAATTAAAATATCACTTGCTTCAACGGTGAAGAAAAACATCGTGAGGAAACCTGCATGCCTGAGAGTTCTCCATAATGTTCTCAAAGGCTTGTGAAGTCTGCCAATCCGCACATAGCCAGCGTGGTGGACTATGGCCAGACCCGTGCTCTGTAGTGAGCCGGCAATGGGTTGATCATTATGATGATGATGATATGTAAATATTCTACTAAAATATATTCATAAGGATTGTAAAGTTCAATTTTGTTGTTATGATTTATTTTGGATAAAGTTTGAATGTTGAATTAATGAACATTGAATTATTATTCTATCAATCACACAGTGAACACAAGTAATTATAAATTTCAATGCACTGGTTGAGATTAAATGTCACCTCGCATGACACGAGTTAAATTTTAAATATTATATAAGGGTTTGCTTGTGAACAGACAGTAAACAAACTGATTCCGAAAGTATAACCATGAATGAACGTTACTTTTAGTTTTAGTTACTTAGTTTTCTATTATAGTAATTTTATGTCTATATTTTTTATGTGTGATATATCTAAATATGGCAGGTCAAAACGTCGGTTGGTTTGGCGCACAGTGGGCGGGTGAAATAAAAAAAAAAAAGAATATTTGTCCATATACCTATATATATGCGCGAGCGTTCCCGTGGTCACGACCCAGCCATCAGGCAACGCAAAGGACCACCGCTGGATTTTCGTAATTCTGGTCACCACTCTAGCCGCCAGCGAGTCCCACATGCTCCGCCGGAATCGGCGCATTTCGCAGCCTCCGGAGGGGATGCGTAAACGCGTCATTTCCCAGCGTTAAGAAAAATATGTGGGAAAGTTATAAAGGTAAAAGGTAACTTATATTTCAGTATTACAGGGTATATGAGCTAATGTTTCGCTGGAAGGCTCGTTTACCCTGTAGGGGCCATAATTAAAGGTGATTTAATTTGAAGCGGAGCTCCGGGAGCCACATCATTTCATTAGTCACTCCCCGACACATTTTCGTCAATTGAGACTATTAGAAAGTACAATTAATGGCGCATATTTTACATATTTAACTAGCTGTAACATTAAGTCATTCATATACCAATAACCTAGTTGTTAGGACCCATATTATATTAAGAGGAGACCCGTGCTCTATAGTGGGTTGATCATGATGATGACGATGATGATGATACCAAAGAAGGTTTTGAAAAGGCAATTTTTAAATTTTCGAATGGACAGACTAAAGTACCGGCACGCTTTGATGTCCGGATTGAAGCTAGGCTTTTAATCTTCTAACAGATTATCTATTATAAATCCTCGCACTCACTATATGTACTATTTTTTACAAAACAATCTGTACAAACAATAGAGTGTAACAAAGCTAGAAAAATATATTTCCAATCTCTGCAACGGAAGAGATTTTTCCAACCTACCCTCGTTTTTTACTGGATACACTTTTTAAAGCTGAGTTTTATGACTAAATACCTTACTAATATCGTAACCTGAAACGTCGAGTATGGAAACAGAAATCAGATAATGTCAGAAAATTTGGACACACAGTAAGGATCAAGTATATTCGTCGCCCATAAATCCAGCATAGAGCCATCAATCATCACAATTCCATTAAGTCTCATAAATATGGTATAGTACTGTGTCGATTGACAACTTACCACGTCTGTTCTTAGATTTATGCGTTGCTGAACTATACTGATCCGCCCTTCGATCAAATATATATAACTGTACTTAGCGTCGGAAAAAGCAAGTGTATATTTTGTATTATATTGAATACCAGCTGTTGCCAGCGACTTTGTTGTGTACCCGTGTACTATATCAGACTATAATCTACTTCTGTGTCAAATTTCACCTACGTCCGTTATAATCTATTCATCATCAACATCTAAACTTTTGCATATATAATACTAGTAAGATTCTTGAACACTCGTCGAAAAAATATAAGTAAAAAAATGGTCGGCTTTTAGACTCAGTTTGCTGGTTTGATATGTTGTACAGAGACAATGGAATGACATTCACTGTTATATTTGACAACCTTTTAGATAAAACAACATACAAAAAAGAGTGTTCGTGCTTGTCTTCTCTCTGTTTCTGCAAATGAGCTACACGCTCTCTCTTCTACCAATTTAAACATTATATTAGACCATACCACTCATTGGGTGATAATCGCTTAGACTTCTACAATTCAGCCTCATCGACCTTACTGCGGTGATAGCGTTGATATCATGGACTCTCCTCTTTAAGAAATGTTCCATAGCTGTTTTAGAACCTATTGATTTGACCTGAACAGATGGCAAGGTACCTGATATCTCATCCGTTCAACCAATGTTGCTCGTTCTTTGGGGACTTGTTTGGAATGCCAGGTGTGGTACTCTAGCGGCATCACACATTCAGGCGACTATTAATCATATATTAACTTGGAAAGAAAACAAGAATTTGGCGTAAAGTTGACTTGAGAGGAGATGGAGTGCAGAAAGCTAAAATTTATATGATCAAATATTTTGGACGACCTACCACCAAAATATTTGATCATTATTCATTACGATCATTATATTACCACTGGGCGAACACTAGTAAATAATAATTAAAAGATGTTAACCGCAGTAATAATGAAAATTGGGAGATGACCACTACATCACATCTTGTGACAGACATGACCCAACCCACATACCTACTCGACCTCATTCAATTCCAAATACGTAAGTAATATGTTTATAGGTTTGTCTGTTGGTGAAGTACACTCGAGTCCTTCGGTTGTTTAAACCTGGACAATAGCAGCATCATCAAAAAACTTGATCTGCACAAATAAATCGAGCACGGAGACGCAGTTTAAGAATTAGTTAGTTCCTTCATGATCCTACTTCATATTAATATTATAAACGCGAAAGTTTGTAAGTATTGATGAATGTTTGTTACTCTTTCAAGTAAAAACTATTGAATGGATTTTTATTAAACTTTACAATAATATAGCTTATAAATCAGAATAACACAGAGGCTACAATTTATATGGATATTGTGTGAATTGTCCAAAATGTGACGATAAGTGTCAAGTAAGTAGGAAAAAATCTACCATCTGCGTGATAATTTGAATGTCATAATGTTAGTTCTTTTCTACGACACGCTAATATAAACTACTTGAAATACTAATCCTGCGCAGAAGAAGTCGCGGGCACCAGCTAGTAGATAAAAAGGCTCAAATAGTCGGTTATGCCTCGGACATTATAAAGTGCAACATAGAACCTCTTGATTGAATTTCAAGAGTGTTGAATAGCTATCCTGTACCTTAGTTCTCTTTGCACTGTTCCTCTTAACTTTTAACTGGATTCTTTATCTGAAGGAGATCGTTAAAAGCGATACCTTCGCGCAATTTTTTTGTGTTATAATTATTTTCTTACCGTAAAGTGCTGCACATTTTGTTAAGTCCGACATATATATATATATATATATATATATGTATATACATGTGACATATATAAATGTGTATATCCGATAATACATAATTGTAAGAAATTCAAATAAATAGCGTGAAAAATTCTAAAAAATATTGTCATAAAAAGGATGGCTGTATTCATCATATTACATGGTACTTATGTACCATTTAATATGATGAATAAAAAAAGAATCTTTTTTTTTTGTGTAAAGAATTTATCTATATTAGTTTATTATTTAATAATATGTAATTATTTAATATTTCTCTCTCCCATGCATACACACACACAAATACTGCTGTAATATCATAACATATTATTATGTTGTAAATTTTCAAAGGTTGCATATATTGTTTGGTATTTTCTTTTATACAAATTGTAATCTTATTTGGCCTTATTTTGTGATTAAGCTTGAAATGTAAATAGTTTAAACGCTGTTGATTACAAATAAATGAATTTAAAAAAATACGATTATGCTATACATTCGGAATACGGCTGTTTTTGCTGAAATAAAACCGAAGCTACGTATATCACAAATCTAACTGAAATGAAATAAAAGTAACAAAATAAGTTTTAAAAAATGCGTTGAAATGTTTTGTTACAAAATTCACCGGCACGCTTTGTAAAACTTCACTCATTGATGTGAAAGGGCGACTTTCTCCAACTGAATTCCTTCTCACAGGAAGTTTCATTATTATCTTCACTTAGATACCGGCATATTATGACTTCGTATTTATTTATTATCTTAGTTTTTAATTAAACTGTAATGAAACGCACAAGGATATCTTGTCGCTTTCACTGTTATACTTTATAAGCGAGCTTGAGCTTTTTGATTGTAATAATTTGTAAACCTGCTTAGGACATAGTTAAATATAAAAAGGTAATGTAAAAAAATATATATATGTAAAAAATAGTGATTAATTTTAAATTTTTCTAATTACCTACTTTAGAGATACTAGAAATTATTACAAATAGAAGAAAGACTAGGATAACTCGTTCTCGTATCTACCCGTTTTTTGGCCTTATATCTACACATATTTATCTCGTGGCATGCATATTAGCCCTGGAGGATACAAGCTATCTCGTCAATAAAATCAAGCTCGGTTTTGCTTTTAGTTACAAAAGGACATTCCTTTTGAAATCTAGCGTAATATAGAGCTTAATGAAAACGAAAAGAAAATTATAGATCTCCATGATTAAGGCCAAATTTCATCAAGATCAGCCATTGAGCCGAACGTAGATAACAAATAAACAAACAAACATACAAATACAACGCATATATACCTAATATTAATATTGATGAAACTTTCACCTAAGAAAGGAGTCGTTTAACGTAAAGTAAATACGAAAACCCTTTGATAAAAAGTCGAATTATGAGTCACAGTGTCCCAATTACGTAATAAAAGGTTTTTGCATGAGATTTCTTTAAAGCACAAAGTTTCATAAACGTGGACGAGATTCAGTGATACTTTTGAACTAAGCTTTAGAATACCGAAACGAAATTCTATACAAAACTTCAGTATTCATTCCGTAGAAAGATCAAATTTGACTCCTGTATGTAAGTACCTATCCAATTAATAACGGTTAAAGATAAGGAATGGTTAGATTGTTACACTTTACGCATCGTTAGACGAAATTCAGTACGTTGGTTTGTCTATACAGGTGATTGATCAAATAGTTACGTTGCTTAGGGATGGCTTTAGAATATCTGTTACTGTGGTAGAGTCATATAGAAACATAACAGACCAATACACCCAATATTGTCATTTCTGGTTTGGTTAAGTTTAAACATATGTTGGAGGAAAAAGTATCGATGGAAGCCAATAAAAGGTGAGTAAAACGTTCCCGTGCCTAACTAGTAGCTAAATACGTAATTAATAAGACTATAAGAAATTTGAAATTAATTCAAAGAAAATTATAACAAATATAAGTAAAAAAATTTATAACAAATTAAATTTATATTATAAAATTTTTAACAAATTACGAAATTAAATTTTTAGGATGTCTCTCAATAAGTTAAAAGTTTATGTAAAACGGAAGCTTGTAGGAAAGTCCTGCTATAGTGTAAAGGATTATGTGAATGATAAACAAGCATGGGTATGAAATATTGCTCTAATAAGATAGCTCTTAATATAATTTCAAGTGGCATGTGAGATGGTGATAAAAAAACGAAAATTTACCTGGCTAAGTTTGTTGTGGGCTTCTTCTCAGACCGGGGCGCGTTTGGAACACTCATAGCTTTAGTTTTCAGTTTACACTAACACACCACTAGTATGTAACTTATCGACGCATCAAAAGTGCCTTTTAAAGGACTATTTGAATAAAGATTATTTGAATTTGAATTTAATTTCATATTCTTTACTTAATTTGTACAGTAACATGAAAGCAATTAGCATTCCTATTAGGTACATTTGGCAGTATGTAAAAGTTTTAATAAAGGTCTATAATAATATATTTTCATTTATATTAATGGCCTATAATATATATTAGTAAGTATATTATATGCTGTTATATTTTTAATTATAGCTTGGTTTCCCTTTCGATTAAAACGGTAACATTCATAATGTAGGTAACCTACCTATATTATAAATGTTACCGTTTTAATTTACCTTATAATATATCTTCTTGATAGAGCCTTATATTAACTTAGGTGATATGTCCTTTTCGTTGACGTAGTACTAGTACATATTTTAATACCTATAGTTTATTAATATTTTTCGTAAAAAATATTGTATCCTTAGTTAAAATTTTTCAAACAGAATAGACCAAGTTTTTATTGTGGATTTTAGTAATAAAACAGGCAATTCTCTAAACACTATTTTCGTCGCACTTGAAAAGGAGGTGTTATTCTTTCTTAGAAATGGTAAAAAACGAATTCTGTAAAGCCATTTATCCCTTATCTCAATTGCCTGTATGGTAATCCAAGCAAATTCGTTTACCAGTTTACTTCAACACGCCGGTACTGTAGCAATCTGTTTAATGTTATTGGGATAGACGAGACTCTTGTTTATACAAAATAAGTTCTTAGTATATTTTTAACATTGCTGTATCCAAAAAAATATTTCATTGTAATTGAATGATTTTTAGAAGTACCTACAGAGCATCAGATTGAAAATATAATAAATTAACTTATATTTAATTTAATCATCATCATCATGATCAACCCATAACCGGCTCACTACAGAGAACGGGTCTCCTCTCAATATGAGAAGGGTTTGGCCATAGTCTACCACGCTGGCCATGTGCGGATTGGCAGACTTCACGCGCCTTTTTGAACATTATGGAGAACTCTCAGGCGTGCAGGTTTCCTCACGATGTTTTCCTTCACCGTTGAAGCAAGTGATATTTTAATTTTTTTAAACGCACATATAAAGTGGTGCGTGCCCGGATTCGAACCGCCGACCTCTGATTAGGAGGCTGACGCCCTAACCACTAGGCTATCGCCGCTTCAAATTTAATTTAATTATATCATAATCAAACCACAAGAAAACAGTCGAATCGGACAGCCTAATAACTACTATATAGCCTACTTATTATTACATTCACATTGTTTGTCTTAACCAAAAAAATTACCTACACCGCCCTTCATAAAATCTATGGCAAAGGTCCCCAACCAACAGCATTACTTTTGTTAATATGTATCTAGCTAATTAGCGTTATTAAATCTGCTAAAATTTTGTTTGTCTTAGCCATAAAATTAAAAGGTATTGGACAAACTTTTCTTGTTTTTTTATCTTGATCAACGCATTGCCGGCTACACTACACACACTTCCTCTCAATATGAGAAGGGTTTGGCCATAGTCCAGCACGCTGGCCAAGGGTGGATTGGCAGACTTCCCACGCCTTTGAATCCATTATGAAGAACTCTCAGGCATGCTGGTTTCCTCACGATGTTTTCCTTCACCGTTGAAGCAAGTGATATTTAATTATATAAAATCGCACACAACATAACCCGGTGCGTGCCCGGGATCTAAGCCCATGCCTCTGCTAAGGAGGCGGACGTGTTAACCACTAGGCTATCACAGCTAAGGGTAGTGCAAATTTACACCAATATATTTACATTTCTAGTTATTTTACAAATCGTACCTAGGTTGCTTCATGATAATCTTCTAAGAAAGGGACGAGAGGAAGAGAGACAACGCCTTTGTTTCATTTCATAAGGGACCCATTTTTTCAGAACACTATAAAAACTATTGCTTCTTCAGTAAATAAAGTTATTTTGACTCAGTTCTCATACCTAGCTATATAGGTACCTACCTAAGTCTGTGGAGTGATTTAATATGCACAGTATTGGCGCTCTGGACGCACTCCTCTTCGCCATGAACTTGGAAGTCATGCTGCTTCAAATGAAGATTTTAGGTAAGTGAAAAACCAATAATTATTGATAAGTACCTAAACAAAAGTACTAGAATGCCACCGAATGATTAATTATAGGAAATTGATATTAAAGTACTATTAATAAATTATATTTATGAAAACTTCCTACAAGGATACTAGTACGGTTCGATATTATTTTTGCTAAATTTACCTACCAATGATATCTACTCTCGCTCAACATGCGTATTTCAATAAATAGTGTCAGCCAATTACGGGACCAATAAGATACGCTACGTTGCTAGTCCATGAATGCTTACAAGCCAACGTTCGCTTGTGTTAGCTTCAACTTCGCTTTGACGTTCATAACTTAGCAAACATAGACCAAAAGAAAGACATGCCACCAAAGTCACGGATCTGGATCATGAATCAGGAGTATGGTTTTAGAATAAGATTCCAATCATTACTTGCCAGCAAGTTAGATTGTAAGCAAGTAAAGGTCTTTTTAAAGAAGTATATTATGTTCGAAGTTTGGCATTAGGTTATAATGGTTTAGACACAGCTAGCAACTGTATTAGGTACAAGATAAGCGGTGTACGTGTTACTATTTGCCTATTCCGTACAATGCTCAATATGAACTGATGAACGCTCACCTGGTTAGAATATTTATTCTTAGCGCAGAGAATATTTATTCTTGCAAAACGTTTGGAGAAAAGCCCTAGTAGAAAAGAAATTTCTTTTTCTTCCTACCTACTTATACAGTGTGTAATAATTTCATCTCTCTACCCTTTTTATACTCTACAAGTTGGCCCTTGACAGCTCATCTCACCTGGTAAGTGATGATGCAATCTGGGATAGTAGCGGGCTAAGCTGTTAGAGGTATGGTAAAACCACACTCCTAATTGGTTTCTACGCGACATTGTGCCGGAACGCTAAATTGCTTAGCGACACTTCTTTGGCGGTAGGGTGGTAACTAGCCAGGGCCGAAGCCTCCCACCAGACCAGACTCGAGCCGGGAATCGAACCCAGGACCACCGACTTTATAATACGACAGCGCGGACTGCGCCACGGAGGTCGTCAAAAGTCGTTTTAAGATCAGAGAGACGGACGGAGGAACGGACAGAAGTGTCTTAGTAATAGGTTTCCGTTGGAGCCCTATAAATTATGTACTTACTTAATTCAATAATAGTGGAACAGAGAACATTTCTTTCTCGAACTAAAATTCATTCACTTGTATACTTTTAACCCATTCTTAAAATTTTCTGCCATAATTGGTAATCTACATATTTTTATTCAATCAAAGCATTTTAAATACGAGTTTATAAAAAGTAATATAGATGAGATTACGGTTAATCAAGTTGTGTGCCTACTCGTACTTCCTACTAACGCCATCTTGTGTATATTTCTAACATCTACAGAAACTAGCGCCGAACGAAGGTTTCCCGAAAGGGTGCAGCAAACTAAAGGGGAAAAGCAGGTGCGGGAAAAGCTTTCGAACGACCGGTGAGTTGTTCAGTGGTATTCAGAGATGGCGCTGTTTTAAAATCTACCTTACAAAGGCACAGGGAATTTTAATATTCTGACCTGACCATCTTTATACCGTGTTATACTTTATATATGTATTGACGGTTTACAGTCGTATTTTGAAGGAAGTCATCATAAGAACCCTCGTAGAGCTGGCAGAAGGTGGAGAATGGTATACCCTGCAAAATGCAGCCAGCATGTTAGAAAAAAATGCTGCCGCGGTTATATCACTCCGAGAACACAATAAAAAGCTAAAAATGTAAGTTTATGTAAGGTGGGTAGATAATTATAATTTCAACACTAGCTAGATTACTTATTATTGTTTTCCATCCTTTAGGTCATTGGACATGTTGAAAAACGAATTACAGGAGAATCGTCAAAGGCAACTACTCGAAATACGCAGTCGTGATCTAAAAGTAGCTTCTCTTCGAGATAGCATTAAGGTAAACTTCTTAATCGACGGTCGTTAAATATTATTGGAGCAAAAGTTTTTCATTCACATGATTTCAAACAAAATCCCCTTCGAGGATCAGTTCTATAGAACATATTTTCATGACTTTGCACAGCTGTGTATAATGCGCATTAATTCTTAAATTCCAACTTTGAATAGAAGCCTGGGTTTCTTTATATTCTATGCTAGCTGTAAGGGGGGACGGGGGCTTAAGCTTTGCTCGGAAATTATAATTACTACTTACCTCTTTAATATGTGGTTTCGTTGTATATAACCTAACTAAGCTCCCCCAGCCTTAAGTACCCACTATGTTAAATTATATTTTGAATAATAAAAAAAAGGCGGACGAGTGATTCAAAACATAATCAGAATCAGAAATTGCTTTGTTATAAAATAATTAACAGTTTTCTTTGATAGATACTAATTTTGTGCAAACGGTAATACAAGTTTATTTTTACTACTAATGTTCAGGGCTTCGCAGTCTATGTTTTTCTAAAATATACACACATTAAATTTTCATATAATTATGTATTAGTAATACACTGTCATTATTTTATATTCTTTAAATATATCTCCTAATGACTCTCTTGGGTCTAATTTGTGTTATCACTCGGTATACAGTATGTTAATTATACAATTACTACAAATATATTAAACTCTGTTAAAAGTGTGTAAGTGATAATAGAATTGATTATAATTGCAGGATACCGTTTTCAACGCGCGCATTCAGTTCGACTATGCCGAGAAGTGGTTATGCGCTCGTGCGGAGTCGGTAGATCTGCAATTTCAAACTGAGCCTGCCGCCCCGACGACAAAGCCTGAGCACGAGAAATGCGTGCATAATGAGCTTCTACGAGCTTACGCATTGCAAATTAAGGTCAACCATTAAATAATACAACTTTTTTGAAGTTGAGACTTAAGGATCCCGTAATACATCTCTTCTTTGCACGACTACCTAATTCCGCTTTGTCTATGATTGTGTTATTAGTTATTGAATATATTTTTATTACTTTATATGCAATACCTACGTATTTCTATATGCGAGAATTAATTCTTCTATCCATCAAATTTTGTGTACCTACCTGTCTACCAATTCTCCCCCAAATTCTCAATTTTTGTCTACCAATTCTCCCCCAATATTCTCAATTTTTTCTCCAAAATCCGGGTGCTTATCTGGAACAAATTTTTTAATAGGTTTCTTAAACAAGTCATGCCCTTTTTATGTTTAGTCTTATGAATCTGGTATCAAATATCTTTTAGTGAACAGATTATCGATTGCATGTCACATAGAATGTTGCTAGTCCTTTTGTACGCAGATTTTGATTAATTACTCAGATAAAAAAAGTGAGTCGGGGATATATATGAACATTTCCAAATTTAGTAAAAACTCCGTATAGAAAACCTTTAGAATAAGAAAATGAGATAAAAATGTTTGTCGATGGTCAATCGTAACCCCCTTGATACCATAATAAGGGCTTTATAATAATTGATCCTGACTGCTACAATAATGGCAGGAAACTTTTCAAAAATCCTACCTTCTGTGTACTCATAAAAGAATAAACCAAATATGACTTTCAGGAAAGAGAAGATCTGCTTCAAGACTGGATAACGCGATACGCAGCTGACACATTTGACATAAACCTGCGGCTGAGTGAACAATGCGAAAGATTACGTGTCACTTCCGCTCGCCGCGAGGAAATGGAAAAACTGGTATATAAATTCAAAAGATATTTTGAAGAACTTATAACATTTTTGAAGAACTAATAGGGCAGAAAGTAATGTCACCAAAAGAATATGAACGTGGAAGGGCAAAGGAATTGAGGAAGACCAAAAAATGGATGGATTGTGTAAGGGAGGATATGCGTGTAAAGAGAGAGAGAAGAGAGAGTAGATGTGGGTAGTGAGGTGAAGGCTGATAGTAGTAAGTGGAACAAGAAGATATGTTGTGCCGACCCCACTTAATGTGGGATAAGGGCAAGAAAAAAAATGTAAGAACTTATAAATTGGGTGGCGCTTCGAATTTGAGTTATTTGGATGACAATTAAAAATTCAAGACACTTATAATAATCATCCAAATACTTTTATATTTCATATGGATCGCGATTTGAATGTACAACTTAAACGCCTCGGTGGTGAAGTAAAAGAGTGACGTAATTAACTCCAAAAAAGCCATAGAACAAGATAGTTCAACGCAATATTCAAGAAGTTTTTTTTTCGGACTGTCTATTAGCTGTACAAACCCTTTGGATAACGGGGAACGTTTGGGATAACGGGGGAGTCGGACGGTATTCAAGAAGTGTGACTACTATAACGTATCGTCGTCTGAGCCGAGGTTCGGCCTCAAAGGAGGCGCCCTTAGGCAGACGTTCCCTTAATTTCTTCGAGCCCTAGGCCTCAAAATTTCTTCTGGCAGAGCTTCTTTCCGAAGCTCGCCAAACAGCCCGGTTACGCTGTGGCAACCAATAGGGTTAGCACAGCTAATAGACAGTCCGAAAAAAAAACTTTAACGTGTAGGTTAAATCTCGTTGTGCTTTATCCCGGGAGCCACCCGGCAATCCCCCGTAAAGTCTATAGTACCACGTTAAATTAGTAATTTTTCGTGTATCAAGAAGTCGACGCAACGAAATAAATAAATAATTCTTCATAGCCAGTGCAAACTTCCCACACAACTGTCCGAATTCGTCTCTTATTTTCTGTTATATCTAAATATTTTATATATTTTCTCTTATACCTACGATGCCACAAGCGAAGTTTGTTTTTAACTAGCTTGCTTTTCCCCTTGCTTGCTTTTTCGGTTCAAAGTTTGTAATGCATTGTACAAGCTCTTGTCGCTATGCGAATGAGCTGAAAATTAACGTTTCTTGGGTAAAATTGACAAATTTATAATTGGTAACTACCATTACCTACCAAAAAAGAAAAATAGCGATATAGCCTAGTGGTTAGGGCGTCAGCCTCCTAATCAGAGGTCGGCGGTTCGAATCGCACGCACGCACGCACGCACCTATAACTTTACGGAGTTATGTGATACGATTTAAAAAAAAACACTTGCTTCAACGGTGAAGGAAAACATCGTGAGAAAAACTGCACGCCTCAGAGTTCTCCATAATGTTTTCAAAGGCGTGTGAAGTCTCCCAATCCGCACATGGCCAGCGTGATGGACTATGGCCAAACCCTTCTCATATTGAGAGTAGCTCGTGTTCTGTAGTGAGCCAGTAATGGGTTGATCATGATGATGATGATTACCTACCAAGAACTAAGAAGTGACAATGCCGTAGACGGTCATTTCGATTGGGTTGGGTGAGCATTGCGTCAGATAATAAGTAAGAAAAATGTTTGACCATTTGGAATTGTTGCTTCTGTTTTGTGTCTTTAGACGGGGAGTTACTTTTTTATCATTTAATTAATGTAATTATTATTTTTTATTATAGTACAAATTGCATGAAGGCGAAATGCGCGCATGGTTGACGTTTAAGAAGGAGCGCGCGGCACGCCTTGCCCGTGAGGCCCGACTGCGAAATGCTGCCACGCGTATTCAAGCTTGGTGGCGCGGCGTCATGGTACGTCGGGGCTTAGGAAGCTTCCGTTATTTACGGAACCTTAAGAAAATAGGATCGAAGTCAAAGAAGAAGTAGATATTATTTTTATAAGCTTTAAAATATTGATGGTTTATGCTTACTCACAAATATGTTGTTCACAGATGAAAAATTATATTCTAAGTTTAAAAAGTTGTATTTTTTTTTTTATAAATTTTTATACATACTTCCACCTTAGGACTTACTTCTACTATTAAGATAACAAACCTAGAAAATGGTTTAAAAGAGTAACTACGGTTCATGTAGTATTACAATAATATTATTTATGCCAAAAAATAACAATCGTTAGCCACAATTTTCCTGAATAGGTACTTTAAGAGAAACCTTTGTGTAAAGTTTTCGAGCAAAAATCATCACACCAATTACCAGGCCAAATTCCAAAATCGAAAACATCTACTATTTCAATTTAGCCTTTTTATATTTAAGTTTATGGATTTCGTTAATCTTACCGAATGACCAAAGTTAAGGCTTGTTTCCAACTAAAAAAGTATATCAAAAACTTTATACATCAGATTAAATACAAAATTAATGGTTGAAATTAATTTGAAAGTAGAATATCGTACAATGAAACGCGCAAGACGGAGAGTGTCAATGTCAAACGCAACGTGCTTGTCAAATAACTGTCATGTGAATCTGACGGCTGACAAAGACAGATCAGTTGAAAATTCGCTCCACTGTTGATGACATGTGTATTTAACGGAGATCACACTTTTTGAAATAAATATCGTCAAGTTGTTTGTTTATTACAGAAAAAGGTCACTATTTATAATAGTTTCCAGTTGAAAATCTAAATAACGCTATCGTAAAAATGTGTAGTGGATAAACTGTGTCGCAATTGTTTTAGAATAAGTTTTTGCACTTGAGTTCTGGGAATTTTGGATTTTATCATCTTTGGAATTGGTGAGTAACTAATCTTTTTATACTTACTTCAAATGTCTCTTTTTGTAACCTTAATTACAAGAATTCTAAATCTAAACTTACGTAGCCTAAATTTCAATTTGGCTACGTAAGTTTAGTTTTGTTGTTGAAATTTTGGATTGTAAGAAAACAGCACTGAGTTACTATACATGCCCAAGATTTTGTTTTTTCTTTAATTGATGTTTCAAATATTAAACTTTCAATGCCAACAGCACTCATTTCATTTATGGCATTCCTGTTGTTTGTTTTTAATATTCAGTTATTATAATTAATAATGATCAAACTTGGTGAAACTTCTATGGGATTTTCAAAACTTTCGAAGGGCGCCACATAACTGTTTGCCTTGATGTTTTACTATGAAATTCAAAATTTTTTAGTCAAAAGTATTTAGTAAAAAACATAAAATAAAGAGCTTCTGTCTAAAACAGCTCTATGGTATTTAATTATTGTTATTTGTTTGTAGAACTTTTAAATTTTTTTAATAACCTGGGAAGCTTTGTATTTCAATTCCATCTTGTACACATTCTCTTACTATGAATTTCATTCAAATTAAAGTGAAAAAAATAACATGTATAGGAGCTTTCAGATCCTTGCTAATATTACATTTTTAAAGTACTATTACTAATAACTATTGCTCTATAATATAAAATTTATTATTTTATTAACTATTTATTTATTATTGCATCCTTTATCCAGCAGTAGCTGTCCACCACCCATTAGTTATTGCAGAATGTATTCATAAGTATATCTGTTATAGGCCAGCATAATACAAACAAAATAATTTTTGGTTTAATTTAAGATTGTAGTCAAGGGCTAGTAAAAAGTTCTAGCTTGTAGTGGAATATAAAAAAAAATATAATAAAAGAAGAAAATTTCAGTTCTATTTAAAAATATATATATTTACTGGTTTATATTTGAATAACACTGGCCAGCTTATTAAGATTACCTCTAGGCTCAAAAAAACTAACTCTTTGGTTATGTTATTATAAACAAATTATTTTCTTATTAACAATACATTCCATTATAATTAATGTTTGTGATGACATGTGAACATGTTCATTACCAACTCATTATTGACTTAGTACAGGGAATAAGGAGGATTTGTTTAGGCATTAGTTGGCAACGCTTCATATTCAGATAGGCATACTACAAATACCTGTGACAACATTATGGAGAACTTCCAGGTATGCAGATTTCTTGAGTATAGCATTTTCAACCTTAAGGCAAGTGATATTAAATTGCTTAAAATGCTGATTACATACGCCAAAAAGTTAGAAGCTTTTGACCCGGACGGAACATACTATTGAATAAAAAAAAAATTACCAAACACAGAAAACAATTTTTCTAAAATAAAATTATATTTATACTTTAACATTTAAATTTTTTTGTTACATTTTCGAAATCATCATTAATTTTGTATGGTTTAAATTATATAAATCTTATGTGTAGCAACTCAACGGGTACGCAATTAATTTCAATATAAAATAAAAACTTCTTGTATGAAGTTGTAATCTGGTTGTAGTACATCAAACCAAAGAAACAAGTCTGAGCCCAGCGTCCATATTTAATCCCGTAGAGAAACTAGCAATGTTTTTTTGCTATCTGTGGTATACAGCGAAGCGACAATGTGCGTGGTAATTAGTGCGTTAATCACCCTAGCGCTCGCTGCAACTGCTTTTCCGAGAAGGCGATCAGCAGAGCTTGCGGAGGGGGCAAATTGCCGACAGATATGTGCCGCTTGTCAGTAATTGCAGAAATCACGAGCGAACAAGCTTGTGTTCCTCCTTGTATTACAAGTCGTGAGTCGGCTGCCGACATTGTTGATACAACTCTCGTACTTAATGGAAACTTAATTTACGAAACAGATTCTTTGTAGTTAACAACATATTTTCTAAGATATGTACACATTACCCGTATTCATATGCATACAAATAATAGATGGTTGGAATTTGCTGTATGCCTATGATGCCAGAGAGATCGCCGGCTGTTTTTGGTTTTTAAAAACCCAGTGAGAACCATTTTTCTGGTAGCACTGGAATATACTATGTCCGTCTCGAGGATACCATCTATTTTTGGGCGAGTATAGGTAACAGACAAACAAACAGGACCACTTTCGCGTTTACACTTATAGTAAAAGTGGTAATAGGTTTCCACCCCGCATTAACCGGTCCACGAGGGCGATGTGGCCTGGTTGCGGTATCGTGTTCAGTCCGTAACTGGATTGGGTTGGGAGATCCGAATTTAGCATTTACCTTTTCTCCTTTAAGAGCGTATAACGACGGAACCTTAAACCACTTAATGTACTGATCCCACTTCTGAATACACGACTTAAAATGTCACTTCTTTCTAAATTACTGATGCCTAGTTTAGAACTGAAGTCTATCGATAATGCAATCTTAATACATATTAAACAAACTACCCACTTATCGCAAGTTTCAGTTATAAAGGTTTCTGTAAAAATTACGTAATAATAAACAAATATTAAATCGACTATATATTCCAAAAAGTTGTTTTATTGTATCGGAGATAGGTTTTTGATAGTCTTGTCACACGACGATCTCTACGTTCTATTTAATAATGATATAGTAAAGGTCAATTTAATTCATTTACACTCATAGGAATAATTTTCATATCAGTAAATATGTAAACAAGAAGAAATTTTGATTTCTTTTTATTAAAAACCTTTTACATTTACAGAAAGCTTTATACCGGATGTGGGGGAGCTATAGTACTTGGTAAAAAAACTAATTTGTTACAATTCTAATTTGTCTTGGCCGCTAAAGTTCCGTGTTCTTGTGATACAACCAACCATTAGCCTTTCCAAGTACTAAAGTGACTATACCTAGTCATTGGTTAAAAGCGTTCCTGGAATGACTACAGTCATTCGGTTCGGTACGAAAAGTATTTTGTCCAAGCATCTAGGTTATTATATCCTGTTCATTAAAGCCTTTTATAGTCGTCGTTTTTGCGTTTTATTTTTTGTGGGACGTTAGTAGTCTAGTATCTAGTCTTGCGTAATGCGGTCGCAACGTTCTCAAATTCAAGTGCTTACATAAAATGTGGTAGGTGCTTATCCTTAGAACTATCTATGAATTGTTTCTGATATTCCGTGGAATTTAGAAGTTTGAACCGATGAACAGCAAACTACAGGGAATTATCCCTGAAGTCAACTCTGTTTAAATATAAGTTGGAAAAACAAATAAATACACTATGGCATATATAATAATTTTTGTATTAATATTATATTTACTGGGTGAAATGATTACCACTTTGTCTTTATTTACCAATTTATTTATCTTAGACTATTAATAAATAATTTTCGAGTTTACCTAAAATAACTATCAACAATTATCCAAAATCAACAACGCTTGTACAACCTCCTCTAAAACGCGGCAGCCAAGTTCCCCGCTCTTTTCAATCTCACCGCCATCCCGTTTTTTTTTTTTTAATTTTCACATTACGTTCGAAAACAGAAGTTGTCTCTTCTTTGTCTCAGTAAGCACTGTTGTGTCTTGATTTGCAATTTATATACGTAATGTAAATCTAAAATTAAGTGGACTATAATAAAATCTCTAACAATTGATTGTGTCAGCGAAGATTAAAGAAACCTCCTTGAATGAAACTCTATCCCACAGTATTTCATATCCGTTCATTTTCCCATACAATATACATATACAGTTTTTATTGATTTAATCTTGTATTTTATTACGACGTGATAAAGATCCTAAACATAATCATTCATCATATATTCTTGAAATACCCAATTGCAGGGTTCTTTTCTTTCCTTCCAAAAATGCACCAACATTTCCAAGATCTTCGCGAATGCACATTTGTTAGAGACCACCATTAAAATGGTTTTAGTTGCACGCTCGATTTTTTATGTATATTTAAATCGATAAGAGAACATTAAGAACAAGTAAAGCGAATTGAATGAGTTTTTTACATTTCTCATTTGGGTTAAGTGCCAAATACGATTTTAAATGTGTTGCTTTTTCATTCGTACAGTAAGGCTCGTTTCCTTTTATAACTTTAAATATTTTAACTGAGAACTCAACTATTTGTTTATAACGGTGCATTAATCGATCCTTTAAATTGAGCCTTTTACATTGTTATATATGGCCCATACTTCTCTACGGATGAGAATCCTTTTTTTTTTTCCCCCGTGGTGGAGAAGCTTTTTGGCTACCTCCGTCCGTTGGGCAAGACGGAGGTTATGTGGGACTCCCCCCATCGTTGAGGTATACCCGAACTAAAAACCACCACAGCATGTCCCACTCGCTGGATTTGCCGAACACCTGGGGAACCCATTGTATTCTTCCCAGACAACGGATGAGAATCCTGGACAGTCAAAGAGGATCAAAGAAAACGTCTAGAGGCATTTGAGATGTGGGCTTAACGACGGATGTTAAAGATCAGCTGGACCCAAAAGGTGACCAATGAGGAGGTCTTGCGACGTGTTAGTTGTAATGTAACCGCGAACTTTGGAAGACTGTCAAAAAGAAAAAAGTTACTTATCTGGGGCATGTGCTTAGGCATGACAGATACAGGCTCTTGCAACTCATAATGATGGGCAAAGTAGCGGGAAGGAGGCGCATCGGTCGTAAGAGGAAGTCTTGGTTGCTAAACGTCAGGGAGTGGTATTGGATCGCGAATGCCGCCCAGCTTTTCAGCCTGGCGAGAGATAAGGCAAAATATGCCATTCTGCCTGCCAACCTTCACTAGGTTGAGAGGCACCTAAAGAAGAAGAATCGACCCTGCTGTCTATACGACTATTTGGTTGTTGTTTGAATTATTTTACCTTGGCTGTAGGTTAGTTAGGTAGTAGGGTTAAACTTCGACCAATCTGCCGAATTTAGTCGTTGGCAAAGATAATAAAAAACAGGTATTGGGGTCATCTAAAGCGTTCGCGCTCACTCCCTGCTTTGATTAAATTCACATTCACGAGTCCTTTCATAATAAATGTCACTACTAATTAGTAACGGCAAGTTAGTTTTTGTTATTGGGTTCCAAGGACACTTCTTTTTCCCGCAGGTGCATTTGCATCTTACTCTGTATCGACCTGATGTTAAGTGATTACCGTCGGACATGAACTTCGCATTATACCCGAAATATAGGTAGTAAATAACCGCGAACGAAGCATCCTACCAGATCAGACTCCAGCCTGGAATCAGACACAGGACCCCCCGCATCACAATACGACAGCGCACGCGCATCGCCACGGTGGTCGTCAATATCAATACAAGGAAATCCGGTAGTTACACAGTCACCTACAATCGCAGATAAAACATTACCTATCACGACAAGTTACCACACAAGGCATTCTCATGTCTAAATACCTATTACAATTGTAAACACGGATCATAACACAAAGGTAGTCAATGAACCGGTCACTACATGCCCTTAGTATTGTTCTATGAACTAGTGTTATTACATAGCAGGTAACTTCTAACTTACCTACTATGATAATCACACAGTAGCTTTGTTACTCGTCATCACAATGGTTTATACTTCAGTCTACGAACAAACAAGTTTGGACTTTCTACGTAAAACAGAAACATGACTGTCCCTCGTGTAGCAAATAATGCGCACTGCTTGTTAGTGAAAATATACACTACTATACACTTACATATCATCATCATCATGATCAACCCATTACCGGCTCACTACAGAGCACGGGTCTCCTCTTAATATGAGAAGAGTTTGGCTTTAGTCCACCACGCTGACCATGTGCAGATTGGCAGACTTCACACGCCTTTGAGAACATTACGGAGAAGTCTCAGGCGTGCAGGTTTCCTCACGATGTTTTCCTTCACCGTTGAAGCAAGTGATATTTTAAATAATTAAAAACGCACATAACTCCGAAAAGTTATAGGTGCATGACCGGATTCGTATCTAACCACATTTACATATAATACTACTATACTAATACACCACTAAGGTATATTTCCCAAAGCGGGATAGACTTACAAAAGAGTCGGTTCATGTCATACGAGATAAAACAAAACTAAGTGTTCCCAGACTAAATAGTTTTATCGAATTGTCCATGTGCTACAATTGTTAGGAACTATAATATATTACATACGAGTAGCAAGATCTTACACACTACTATGTGATACTGCAATAGTTTTGTAACTCGTTATCACAATCGTTTTTCCCATAGCTACGAATATATTTTACCTTTAGAAATAAATCGTTAATGTCACTTGTGTAACTGACCGTGCGCATTTTTACTGCTCGTTTAAAACGATGGTCCCCAAAATGGTCGCAGTGGTCCGTGACAGTGAAGAAAAATAAGGGTCTTTGTAATATGGGTCCATAGATAGATACTGTCTTTTAAGCATGTTGTGACTTTAATTTTAACTTTGCATAGAATTGTTGAAAGTTGATGAATTATCAAATATTCAAATTGAATAAGGTCTACCGAGACCAAGAAACAGGGCAAGTGGTCAACGATACATACAGTGCCTCTCGTTTGAAACACCAACTAAACTTTAATTGAATCCTATTGGGTAGTTAAAATGTGGTCAAAGAGCCGCTTGAAGACAGATCATTTTCTATGTCCAAAAGATTATGTAGATTCAGGTATAACTTAGCGGAAGTACGTAATTTAATAAACATAAAGTTTAATCCATATTTTAATTTTAAATTCGAAGGTGTCTCTGTACCTCTGTTACCTTTTCACGTTCAACACTGAATAGTTTTCGAATAAATGAGGCCAGGGATATACAACGTAGGTAACTTGCCATAGTGGTTGGTTTGTTATCGTAGCTAAAAGTGCGTTCAGAACGGATGGAAGAAAAACAGCGTGGTGTGGCTTGCAAAAAAAATTTACTCCGTCAAGATTTGTCGAGGTGATAGCCTAGTGGTTAGTGCGTCAGCCTCCTAATCAGAGGTCGGCGGTTCGAATCCGGGCACGCGCCTCTAACTTTTCGGAGCTATGTGCGTTTTAAAAAAAATTAAAATATCACTTGCTTCAACGGTGAAGGAAAACATCGCGAGGAAACCTGCACGCCTGAGAGTTCTCCATAATGTTCTCAAAGGCGTGTGAAGTCAGCCAATCCGCACAAGGCCAGCGTGGTGGACTATATGGCCAAAAACCTTCTCATATTGGGAGGAAACCCGTGCTCTGTAGTGAGCCGGTAATGGGTTGATCATGAGGATGATGAAGATTTGTCAGGTCGTGGATTATAGCAACATATATAAGCTTAGTTTACAGTTTATATCAATCGAAATACTAGGACTTGTTGAGAATACGATAATTATATTCCGATCGAAAACTAGCTAGACATAAGCTAGACCTCGAGGCGATACATACTCATTTATTAACTTTGTCTTATTTTACAAGACTCATAACGACATTGATAAAATTCATCCACTATAAGCAAAACAACTTCATTAAGTAATAAGCTACCGGATACCTATTCCATTGTCCCATTATAAGAATGTAGAGTACTACATTCTTATAATGGGTGTTGTTTTGGTTGTCTATTAATAACTGGTATATATACGGGTAAACTTAGTTATTGAGTTCTTGCGTCTGTAATGCTTGATTAGCTACCACTTTGAAGACCTCCGTGTGTCCTTTATAATGTGACCTCCTCCGTCACATTATAAAGTTGGAGGTCCTGGGTTCGATTCCCGGCTCGAATTTGGTCTGGTGGGAAGCTTCGACCGAGGCTAGTTACCACCCTACCGACAAAGACGTGTCGCCAAGCGATTTAGCGTTCCGGCACAATGTCGCGTAGAAACCAATTAGGAGTGTGGGTTTCCCATATCCCTAACAGGTTAGCCCGCTACCATCCTAGACTGCATCATCACTTATCACCAGGCGAGACAGCCGTCAAGGGCTAACTTGTAGTGTATTAAAAAAAAAATTATAATCTTTTGTATCCATCACTTCGATGCTATATTCTTCTCGGATTTTTTTTATCTATTAATCATTGGCTTAAACTGTTTACAGTTTGCTACTTAGTTTTGTTTTCGTTTTGGAAATGGTTTATGGCTACCTCTGTCCCTTGGGCAGGACGGAGGTTGTATCGTTATATAAACCAACCCAATCATCACGGCAACACGGAACACCACAGTATTCTACACCACTCCTCCTCTGTACCATATTAAGTCAATGCTGTGGTTGCGAACAATCAGACATACTTTGGAATTTATAATACTTTAATTTGTATCTAAAGCTATAAAGCTATATCTGGTTAAGGTCATATTTGCATGCGGAATTAACCTATAACTAAAACATTATTGCATTGTACCGTCATAGAGTAGCATAGAGTAGGAATTTAATGTATCGATTTTATTAAGTGTATTACTGTTGGTGAACGAAATGAATGAATATATATATATATATATATATTATATAATAGCCTTACTAACAAAGGTTTTATAGCGTGCAAATATTAATACAGTTATCTCATTCTGTCATCGGTTATTCCACATCTAAACGAAAGATACAAAACATTGTGTGTCCATACAACTATAAAACACCGTTTATTAGTAAGGCGGATAATGTGGAAGTATGGATGATAGCCTCCAATATGTTATATGATTTGTTCCCAGGATGTGACGCCACCATGTGGTTGCTAGCGGCGTTGGGTGTGGTGACAAGCGCATCGCGAGCGCTCTCCGCCAGTTACTGCTCAACCAACACATTCCCCACGAACACCTCCTGGATGCACTTCAGCAAAGAACCGATCTCCTACGAATATGGCTTCCAAGACAAGTTCAAAAGCATTCACTGCTGTGTCAGAGGGTACAGGAGTATAGAATGGTGAGTTAAAATTATATCACACGTCATTACAATATTGTACTGGAATCCATTATATCTATGGCTAATGATGGCGTCCCTTTTACTCGCCAGAGTTATTATTGAAAATCCCCTCCAAAGCAATAATCTATATCAACTTTGCTTGAGCCAAAATACTCTCTATAGATCTCAGCCGCAGGATTCTAGATATAAATCCATCGCTATGCTCGAGATTTACTCTAAACTCCCTTGTGATTTATACCGGCTACCATAACATAAGGCATCGCATTAACTCCATGTTGAATAACCTACTTGTAATTGCTTGAAGTATCCTATAAACATTCTCAAGTATTCAATACTTGCTTGCTAACAAATGTCAAAAACAAGTTTCAAATCTAACCAGAAGTTCCAGGGATTAGCGAATTCAAACAAATGGACAAAAATATTAAACATAAATAAGTTATTGATTTTAAATCAAGACTATGTTTATCAATTATATATTCTCACCGCTATTAAAAAGTAAATCAAGGCAAAAGAGGTACACGAACCTATCACAGGTGTTTTTATTGACATTATATACTTTGGAAACGTCTGGTCTAGTCGACTCGCTAGTCGACGATTTAACCATTTTTTATGCATACTACAATTCATACACTCATCATAATTTCGCTCACGGCGACGAGATAGTCATGGAAATTATCTTCGATGAACAATGCACGGGAGTGTTGCCCGTACAGGTTTAAAAAAAAAAACTCTTGGAAATTTTTGTCCATTGTATTCGCGAATAAAATTATAATCGCCGTCACCGCGTCAACGGCTCGGCGCCATTGGACGAACTAGGCACCCACAATGGTATTCAAATTCCTTTCCAATAAGCCTCGACTATGTCCTGATGCAGGCACACTTCCAAGTAATAACTAATTGCGTAAGAAACGTTCGTGCTTAGTTTTTTTTTTTTAGCTATCTAACTACTATTGCAAAAAGTTTGACCGCATTTGATCGTGTAGGTAATGAAACCAATGCAAACATCTAAATTATTTCCTATTAAGTAACACGAAATGATCTCTTTCGTTTTTATAGAACTACTGGTACTTAATATAAGACAACTTTGATTATGTGAGATGGTGATAAAAAAAAACCCGGCTAAGTTTGTTGTGGGCTTCTTCGTATTACAAATACAGTCTTTAAACTTATTCCTACACGCAACCAGTCTTACGGAATCACTATATATATCATTTTGTAAAACAATTTTTTTCCGCACCGCTGTCACCATGTAATGAAACGACGAGCTGCGTATAGTGACAGTTTTATTTTTCATTTTGTTTTTGACATTATTCAGTTATAATGGCCATATACAACACCTTATAAAGGACTATTTGAATAAAGATTATTTGAATTTGCAATTAGAATTTATGAAATCTAAGGAAATAAAGGTTTGTTTCTTGCAACACATTGTATATATTCGGGTCGCAACTATAGTCAATTTGAAGGATTGGTAAACCAGTAGATTTAAGACTGCCATGACGTATTAATAAACTTTCCCATTAACACCAACTTCGCTATAAATTATTATGAAATAACAGTTATAAAGTGTTTATTTTTCATTTCATTAAAACTCACTGCAATTTTACACTTCCGCGATACAATCAAGAAAGAAAATTATTTCTTCGCTTATTGTTTTTCAATTAACTCGAGAGTTCTTAGAACTGTATTGCATCGTTTTTATTAGCCTAATCTTACGTTTTCTCTATATTTAACCACGGTCTGCGTGTTATATTAACCTAGATATCATAGGCTACTTGTTTTTCTTTTTGTCTGACCTCTGCAATCAAATCAGTACCTAGTTTAATAGTTTTCTACACCGGTACTATAACAACTTTTTTAATCCGTCGCTTTTCGACGGTAGAACAGTATTTAATTATTAAAAAAATCTGGTAGGTATATGTACTAACTTAGAACTTAGAAAGGCTCTTGTTATCTGATTTTTACTTCCTTTGGACTAAAATTTTACTTGTGATATGAAACTTGTTCACACATGTTCTTAAAGTAATCATGATCTCTCATCTAATTATTTATAGGAATTAGGTCCTGTAGGTCGTGCATATGCCGATTAATAATGATTGTGCCGTAATTTGTTGGTATTAACATCCATTTTGGAAAAGGGAACCGAATGAGACTTTTTTGTATAGTGACTTTCAATCATAAATATTATCATGTATCTACGTGTTGGATTAATTAATTAAGTAATTGCAATCTAGACTACTTCTACAAGTTATCAT
Source organism: Lasiommata megera (assembly GCA_928268935.1). NCBI lineage: Eukaryota > Metazoa > Arthropoda > Insecta > Lepidoptera > Nymphalidae > Lasiommata > Lasiommata megera. The sequence continues at coordinate 9,044,388 of OV743311.1, read as the reverse complement.
GTAGTTCCAACTAGTTTTGAATTAACAATTAAGTATTGATTGCTAATAATACAATATGCAGTAAAGTATATGCGTCGTAGTGCAATAATAATTAATATGCGGGGTCAATTTATTACCAATATTACCATAACACTTATTTTCTTATTCATTCACGTTGACTGGCATAATATGGAATGCACTCGATAACATAGTTGGCGATTCCGTTTACTTATGTCCCTGGCACTTAAGTTAACTAGGTACCTAGATACTTTTAAGTGGAAAGCTTTTAACCAAATCCGCTGTAAGAGGATGGAATGGAGTTTTTTAATTTGTGTGAAAGCTTTTTTAGTATAGAAACATTAAAACTGTTGACGTGTTAATAGTTTGCATTTTAAAAAGAATTGCTGACTGATTTTAAAACATAGCAACCCTTACATTTGTGGTGTTGTTGTGTTGCAAAATAAAGATAAAAAAGACATAAGACAAGTAATAAGCGCCAGTTTACGTAAGTTTAACTACGATAAGTTTCTTAATAGTGAAAATGTTTCAGTAAAGGCTGTGATGCCACAAACTTAATAATTTTCCACTAACAATCCTTTATAAAACCCGGTCAAGGTTTACATATTATGAAAATTAAATGTACAGCAAAATACCAATTATATAGAAAGACGAAGTGTTTTTATTTCGAAATGTAGTATTCACTAGTAAGGTGCTGTGGATTACGAATAAAAATAAGAACATTTGCGACATAGGTTTCTTGTAAGTGCAGAGAATTTTTACAATCGCTTTGCCTTGCGTTCATCACAGGTTATAATAAAACATGATTTGATTGCACCTGTGCAAAAACAAGCGAGCTTCCCAGAATCGCTGATTGCTGCTCCACTCGCAATAGCTCGATTCGTCGCCCACGCCTTTTTCTACGTATACGTATGCCATCTGTGATAATATCGGTGATTGTTGTATGAAATATTTTTTATTTATTACCTGGAGCTTTCCACTTCAATATGATTTCTTTGCCCAGTTCTTATAAGTACGTATTACACAACGCACCTATAAGCTGAACAAGCGTGCGCTTCATCTAATGCACAATGAAAGATAGCCTTCGTACTAAGGATCATATTATATAGGTAGGTGTTGGATATTAAACAACTATGACAACAAAATGATGCATTTTGAACTTAGTTATGTAATAAGGATCCAAACCATTAAGCAAACGTAGAAATATTCAGCTACTATTGTGGCGTTTGAGTGAGATATACACCCCGGCATATTTAGCGGAACAAAAAAACACCATAATTAAAAAAATATGGTTATATTTTAAAATCTACTTACTACACTTCCTTTGCTATTTTAACGTTTCATTTGTTTTACTTAAAATGAGATCATATTAAGAACAGATTTTGCGAGTAGAGGCTATTTGTGAAATATAGTACATTTTTGGACTTTTCATGTAACCGGGAAAAGTAAAGTAAAATACGGTTTCTTGTTAGTTTTTTTTAATCACGTCTCTTTTGGAGTTGAGGACTGAATTATGCCTGTCTTAGCCCCAACGGAGATTGCCAGGGCACTCGAAATCCGCTTAATAGTTGTAGATCGAAAACATCGACGATCACTTTGCTAAACACAACTCTATGTTCATGCTTTTGTGGATTCGATCCTTTTTGTTTAGCTACGTCCAATTAAACAAATGAAAACTTCGTCACTGCCGTTCGTTAGACTAAGTGCAGTGCATGGTAGTCCTTTTTAGGGAAATCGAATAACACGTTTTTTTACCACATATATCCAGCGGCTCTCTTTGGCAAGTATTAGTTATGACTATATATAGGTATGAGATATATTTTTGTTATTGTACCTGGGATTGAAAGTTTATTTAATAAAATATATAATATACAAATGTTTATATAAATACCCCTCAGAAGCGAAGCTGAATGAAAACATTTCCAAATATGACAAAAATTTCGCTTTTGCTCATCTTAAAAATATAATTCAACTTGCATCTAGAATTCTGTAAATAAACAGTTACTGAAACTTGTATTGTCACATTTTTGTCAAGCAAAAACTTACGTGCCTATAAGTTATAAATAAATACCGTATTTATTTCGATGAATAGAGATACCAACATTATTTTCAGTGTAAAGACATAATTAACAATGTTAAGACAACATATTTAAATATGCGGTTTTATCTAAGCTATGGGTATATTAATAAGTGTAGATCCAATGTATAAAATACATTTGCGTGACTCACAACGCTTGTGATATGAAACTCTAGGCCGGCGGGCCAATGGATTATGTCATTATCCACTTGCTATAACTACCTAAATTAAAGTGATGGACAAGTAGGTATTTCATTTTAGTCGGGAATTACTTTGCTTAGACCTATATTCAATGGTATGTTCATATCGAGGGTGGTTGGTCGCAAACATCACAAAATTAATAGTAATGGAAAATCCTCGACAAATTTAATTTGAAGAACACTATTTTATAAGTGTTTCGAGCTATAAAGGAGAATTAAACAGGCGTCGTTTACAGCTCCTATATTGTTAATGTTTTACTCATTAAATTGTGGATCGATATCGTTTTTTTAGTTAACTTTCTTCCATATAGCTGAAATATAAGCAAGCAAAGCTTCCTACTGTTTTTATTTAGTTAACGCCCTCAATCATGTGGCATGTTGGTTGTATTAAGTATCGTTTAATCTTAAGTGTGGGGTTTCTGCTTTTCCGTTAAGGATTGCTGGCTTGGCTTATGTCTCCAATAATATTCACTAGATTTTTGATGAACTCATGATTTATATTAGATTTAAATTAAACGACGTTTCTAAAAAATAATTTCATAAATCCGGTAATATTTAATAGATTTATGAAGTAAGATAGACAAAATAGTTTATCCCCTATCCCGAGGAAACCCTATTATTTTTTGTGATAAAAAATAGGCTGACCTGAAATATCAGCTAGAAGCATTTCTTATATTGCAGAAAGCTATAGAATCGAACTCTACCCGACCCGATCAAAATTTTCAAATAATATTCAATATACATTCTTATTATAAGATATTCATATTGCGCGTATGTCACCAGGCAAGACAGGTGAACATCTCGGTTGAATATTGGATGCTTTATAAATTATAATAGATCTTAGTCCAGTATAATCTTTAAATGTATAAGGAAATTTACATCACTAGTAAATTGCAAGGTGTAAATTATCATGCACAATAGAAACTTCTTGGAAACAAGTGCTCGGCGGTCCGGGAGTTTTTTATTTAAATTTAGTTCCGGGGTCATCAGCACACAAATCGATGGCTCGTAGAAATAGTTATTACATCTGCAATAAAGTCTACTTTGTTAAGTACATTAAATTTTCTCAACTACGTCTTATATTTTTACAACTGTTGATAAAAATAAATAAATAAAATAAACTTTATTTTCAAACGGTCTAAATTTAAACTATTTCCAGTGGCATCCACACTAGGTGACCTATATCGTGTTGATATCATCATACTGTTAATATCTTCACATTTTAAACTTTTGAAACGACTTCGAGTATACAACCACTATGTCAGCTTACATTTTCAGGACATTAACATTTTCTCTATTCTTGTTTTTATATTTCGTGATTTGCAATTTCCTTTCCGGCGTTTTTGTTTTTTGTAATACCATAATATAAAACCACTATGTCAGCTTACATTTTCAGGACATTAACATTTTCTCTATTCTTGTTTTTATATTTCGTTTCAAGATTTGCAATTTCCTTTCCGGCGTTCTTGTTTTTTGTAATACCATAATATAAAACCACTATGTCAGCTTACATTTTCAGGACATTAACATTTTCTCTATTCTTGTTTTTATATTTCGTTTCATGATTTGCAATTTCCTTTCCGGCGTACTTATTTTTTGTAATACCATAATATACCTTTATAATTTGTTATAGCAAAGCAAATCACCTTGATATAGAGTAACACCTAGTGTCGCACCAACATCATTATCCACAGTACACATTAACTTGCTTACGCACGTGTCTGCGTATTTATCGGCAGCAATTCCCAGAAACGCCGCTACGTCTTGTTAAACGTTTCTGTTTAATCGAATCCCTTATCTAATCCGTCAAGAAAATTTGTTCAATATTTTTTACACTTACCGTGACCATTACAGTTGGATTTCGCAAGAAGGGCGACAATTGTTCGACAGTTACTCGCGACTGAAATGTAAACCCCAGACACTATCGATATCTTTTCTGTGAACGATGTCTAGTTTATAAATGACTATGATCTCATACGCAGCGTTCGAATTATAGGTATCGATGAAAATTATATGTAGTTATATTAACTTATACTTACGCCTTAAAGGGTATTAACTTTAGATTATTATTTCATATAAGAATGAATGCCAATAGAAAATTTTCTATGACCAACGCGTTTTTAATTGAGGCTCCGTATATTATGTTCATCAGATCTTTAACTAATTGCAAATGGACCAATTTAAAGTGTAAAGTATTAAATGAAACCATTTTACGTAGGTAACTGTAACCACATGTAATACACATTCAAGGTGATAAACTTCATGATATTTTAAATAATATGAGCGATGACCGATGAGGCATAAATATTTCGTCCTAATAAATCTTACGGCCGCAGTTGTTCTGCGCCGTCTGAACGGGTTACAAATGCCGCTCAGACCAGGAATTCGTTTTATTACCCCACTTTTACTTTCGTGACCCATCCTAATTGAAATATATCCAGTATACATTTTGGAAATTTGTAAATCGTTAACGATATGTTAATTTACCTTAGGATAGTCAGTGAAGTTTGACGATTTTTTTTTTAATTTATATCTAATTCTGCTATTGAGCTCGAATTCAAGTCGCTTTTTAAGATGTTTTTTTATTATAAGGATTTTTTAACTGCAAAATTAATAAAATAATTAACTGTACATGCGAATACGATAGTCACGTCATGTAAGATGTAAAATTATAGAATGAATGTTCTTATAAAATATTATTGCTTACTCTATTGTTATACTCTTATTACCCTCTGCCAACCAGCTTCTCAACCAGTTGCTCTTTAGCCTTAGCAGAAATAATAAAAAGTTCACCTTTCAGGTTCATCAACAAATCAACTTCATGATACCACATAATATCTTTGTCGCAGTTTTACAGGTTATATGAGTATACTAAATTGTAGCTAAATAGGATTCTAGCGAGTGTTTCAACATAGATAAGCGAAGTAAATAAAAGCTTTTCAAAATTTTAACACAATTTTTATTCATCTTAGCTTTATTCTATTAAATGGGAACATGGGGACGGCCTTGCTCGTCTCTCTTAGATCAAAGGCTGTCTCTTCAGACAGATGTACACCTCTAACGTCATTGGTCACCATTGTTCACAACGCGGCTGCAGAGCGTCCTGTTCTTTTATTGGTTGGAAGTATCGACTCTTAAAAATCAAACTTAACGAACTGCCTTGAAAAGTTATTTTAGTTTTTACTGAAGTCGTACTTTTTAAGTCATTTATGATTGGTAATAAACAACATGTTCAACTGGCAATTAATGTTCGGTAGTCGTACCTAGTGTTAATAGTCGTACTCTTTGTTAGAAACTCTACCTCATATTACAAACTCGGGTGGTTTTCTGATGCTAACTGTAAATTTTGTTTTTGTAAACTTCTATGTACAAATAAATTAATAAATAAAATCACTCTTATAAAGTTGTTATAAATTTAAGACACCTATTATCGCTAGAAAATTAAATATAATCCGTTAAGTAAGCAATTATAAAGCAGGCCAATATTTTCAAACATAAGATCAATCTTTAGCATAAAATATAGTATATATGTTATGTTTAGTGCAGATAAAACATTTGATATCGCTGACGTTTATTTGAGCATTAATGTCAAAAATATCCATCCAATATCCGTTTCCACTCCTTCTCTGTAACCCTTGACTTCCAATTTGAATAAAGCTTCGTTGAATACCGTCGATGATGCCATCACGTTCCGCGCAACATGTTAGAATTCAAAGCACTTTTTGCTTCGACTTATCAATTTTGTAATCTATCAAAATAGCTTTTTGTACGACGCGATCGGTGAGCGAATTGGTATACTGAATTTCCAATAAGTGCGAAACTCGTTTGTCGTGTACCGTTGTGTCGTTATTTGGTTGACAAAAGGGCTCGACGAGTACCTGGCCGGTCGCTCGTATCTGCGAAGGTATCGCACGTCGCCGCAAACCTGTATTGTGGCTGTTCCGGGAAGGCTCTTTGTTGCGCGCCGCGTCCCCCTCCCGCTCAGCCCTCACACATTCCCTTTTTCGCCGTGTCGGTCTGCATCGGCCTCGCTGCTAGGGTCACCAGATGTAAAATTTAAAAGTACCGACGAAAAGCCTGATTTGTACCAAAAAAGCTTATTATATTACGTGATCCTTCATACATATATGATCATTATAACTGAAGCCCAATCACTTAAATCTAGCCTAATAATCCTAAATATTTAATATTATACTCGTAGCCTGCTTTACACGTAGTTCCAGTACACCCATTATCAATTATCTTTCCTATTATTGGACTTAATCAAAAAATATCATTGCTTGTTCTGAAAACCTTTTGTCTTATTCGTTATTACGCTCTTAAATGTTATGTTATGATATCCGATTCGATAAGTAGTTATTGATTAAACATGTATCATTCATTTTTTCATATAATTATTTATCCCCATTTCAGTGCCATAGAACATGAGCACTATATAAACAATGGTATTTTATCAGTAACATTTTGCGTTCTCGCTAATCTCTGACGTGTCAATAAAGGTGTTTCAAGTGGTCGTTTCAAATTCAATGCACCTAATGAAGTAGCCATAAAATATACAAAACATCCAATAGGCGTCCCACTGGGTCCTCAGCACACAAAAAAAAACAAGAGCTTGTCCTGACATGTTAAAACGACTCGATTGGTTGGACCGATTATTTTTAAAGCCCGCTTTTACAAGCGACCGCTAAAGGTTGTGTTACAATAGGTTCACATTGTTTTACAACTTTATTGATTGGTTTTTCGTTCAAAAATATATCAACAGTGTCACCCATAAACAATCAAGGATTTAAAACTTAAAACGTTTAAACTATCTTTTGAACATTCGATTCCCGCAAATCTTTCTCAGTTTTTATAATCTTTAATCGTTCATAATTTATCTATTCTGATACTGGTTGTGTGAAAATCTTGAACGATTAAGTCATAAATTATAACAATAAAGAATAAATTTGACGTTAAAATTCACGCGTATCAGAGTGAATTATATAATTTTACAAATTACAATATACATAAATGTATTTAAAGAAGTGTTTTTTTTTTAATTGTATCAAAGAACTTTTATTTATTTACTAAGAAGATTATATTGCAGATTTTCTACACGTACGGGTAGTACGTAAGCTTAAAGTTCCGCGGTCGATTATCTCCTCTGGTTATTTTTTGGTAACTCTCCGGTTAAGCACCATTCCTCACTTGACTTATTCAATAATTACCCTTATAAATATTACCTTATAGTTTCCCTACATCTATACAAATAAATGCAATTGGAGTGTCTGTTTGTAATATTGAAATAACCGTTTTTACTACATGCATATGAATATGTATACGGTACATACACCAAAATAACATTTTAAATTTTGTCTGTCTGCCTGTTGGTTCTGGCTATTCTCTGAAATGGCTGGACCGATTTTTACGCGACTTTTATTGGCAGTTAGCTCATGTAATAAGGAGTAACTTGGGCTACTTTTATTTTAGAAAGTCTTTTATTTTAGAAAAATAAAATGTTGCTATGTCCAAGTACTGTAATAATTTCAAGGTCGTCAGTTTAGTAATCCATTGCTTCGTGATTGGAAGACAAACACACTTTCACACATTAACTCAACGCAGACGAAGTCGCGGGCATCAGCTAGTTATAAATAATTCCAATCGTGATTCTGAAGCATCGGAAACATTCATAGAATTGACTCATGGAACCCGAGCTTACGAGTATATTTTATCTATAAAAAAAAACCCTGCTTCGTATAGCGCAGTTGAGGTCGAGAACGGTTGATATCTATAGTCGCAGCTTTCACAATAGCCCCCTTACTTATCTCCCGTATGATCTTTTGCAGCTTACTATTCGTTTCTCGATTTGAACTCTGAACACAATGGCATACAATATTTTTTGTCCATAAATTCAATATTGTTAATGCGGGACAAAAGGTACTGTGTGTGAAGGACACTCAATTATAAAATAAAACTTTATAGTGACGTTATATCCTGATGCACGTCTTGTAACTGTATTATTCTTCTTCTTCTTTCTTCTTTTAAATATTCTCTATTATTAACTGAAATAGATCAACGATAAATAATTTTGGCACACTCTGTCATTGCAGGTACGTGACAAATGTTACTTTGGATACTATATGGTAGGGATAGTTTATTTTTATTTTTTATACACTACGAGTTAGCTCTTGACGGCTATCTCAGTTGGTGGTAAGTGATGATGATGTCTAGGATAGTAGCGGGCTAACCTGTTAGGTGTTTGGTAAACCCACACTCTTAATTGGTTTCTACGCGACATCGTGCCGGAACGCTAAATTGCTTGACGACACGTCTTTTTCGGTAGGGTGGTAACTAGCCACGGCCGAAGCCCTCACCAGACCAGGTTCGAGCCGGGAATCGAACCCAGGACCTCCATCTTAATAATGCGACAGCGCAAGCGTTGCGCCACGGAGGTCGTAAATTACCACTTAAATTTTTGTTCTTGTATTAAATTGTTTAATTTTGACTTACCTACCGAACTAGTCAAACAAAGTGATCGAGTGACGTGCCCCTATTAATAAAAAGTCAATCAGAAAATATGTTCAACTGTATTACTTAGCTTAAAACATAATTTAATTCTGTTATGTTTTTATCCTATTTACGTTTTCAAATTAATAATTATTTGGAAGTGATATTGTTAATATAGGTAGTATTATAGGTATTTCATTTATCTGTTTGATTTGGAATGTCATTCGCGTCTGAATCATATTTCATGCAATCTGGCGAACTGAGTCAGCGTAAGAATTTCCAGCTAATGCTTTCATTTTTCAAACACAAGGTTGGTGATAAAATATCTACCAATACGTAAACATAATAAATGTTTTTATCAAATAACACCAGTATTACCAATATTTTGATGACCTCCGTAGCGCAGTTCGTGCGCTGTCGCATTACGAAGTTGGAGATCCTGGGTTCGATTCCCGGCTCGAGTCTGGTCTGGTGGAAGACGGTCGTGGCCGCCTTACCGACAAAGACGTGTCGCCAAGCGATTTAGTGTTCCGGCACGATGTCGCGTAGAAAACTATAAGGAGTGTGGGTTTACCATACCCCCAACATGTTAGCCCGCCCACCATCATCAACTTGTAGTGTATATTAAAAAAGATAAGCTAAACATAAATTGCAAGAGTTACATAAACAATTACAAGTACTTCCATTCTGTCCAATAAATCACCGTAATAAAAATTGGATAACTTCAAATAGACAAGTAATTTATTAGCGTCCAACGATATTAACACCAAATCTCTAAAATCACTAAAAATAATCAACCAATTGCCGCCTTACTACAGAGCGCGGGGCTCCTCTCAATATGAAAAGGCCATATTCCACCACGTTGGCCATGTTCGGATTGGCAGACTTCACATGCCTTGAGTACATTATGGATAACTTTCACGCATGCAGGTTTCCTCACGATTTTATCCTTCACCGTTGAAGGTGCGTGCCCGGGATGTCCTAACCACTAGACTATCACAGCGTACTAGGCTATCACAACTTGCCAGGCTATCACAGCTTAGCTTACTATATACTTGCGCCTTGTAAATTTTGAAGTCTATATGAATGCACTGAACTTACGTGTACCTACATACAAATAGCAGTATTAATTCCATTCATGGCGGTCAGTCAAATATAGCCTGAGGTTGTAGGTACGAGTATGTATTCGAATTCCGAGACATCTTCTGAATACCTTACAAATTGGATTACATGACTGATCGAAACCACGAGTAAACCTTTATTTGGGTTATGTTTAATTCTTGGGTATTGAGCACATACTCAAAATCACTGGTTGCCCGCGGCTTTTGTTATTTTGTTTATTATATCAACCCCCTGCTATATAATTAATGTTAGAGTTTTAATTATTACTAAAATTCATATTATTTTGCGTACTATTTATAGACAAAATTGTTTACCATCTTATTGTCATCATTTATGTTCGAGAATGTTTATAAAGTGTATTTTCATCTTCATTTAATTTAATTTCTTTTCAATTAGGTACAAGTGAAGTTTTTGTACCGAGCGAAGCCAATTTTTTGTTAGATGTGTTCGCTTTAATCGGCTGTTTTATGTATATCGAATCGGTGACTATAATTTAAAATCTAAAGTGAAATCTGATCTGCGGTATAGCACTTTTTATATTCTCGGAACAAATAGACACGCTGAGTGTTTTATAAATACTGGTGATAACATTGGGCGGGAATTTAGACACTCTTTGTGTCTTAGTAATTTTTTTTTTTATTGCTATGATTACGTAATATAAGATTTTATATCTTGACTTTTTCTTCAGTACCCCCGTAATGAGTTCGTTAATGAGTGTAGTATTTTTTCTTACGATTACCGGTTTTATTGACAAAAAATTTGACGTTTTAAATGGAAGAAGCTGGTATTGAAACGCTCCGGTTCGGGGTTTAGAGCAATATTCCGTGTGGGTCCCAACTAGCTCCTAGTACTTGGTGATATAGTACGCCATAGGTCCCGAAATATCTCTTTATAAAGTTCCTTCCCTTCCTTTGTTGTTCGCGGCTTACCATATGTATCGAGTTTAGAAAACTTTGTGGGCAACGCGAATAATATCTAAAATTGCCAAAACAACTGAGTGAATACTGACAAGTTGCGGACAATTCGGCGAAATTATCCCGGGAAGAATGCTGGGGCGATCCTCCTAAACTGAAGGCTGTATCGGCGATTCAAGGGCGCATGGACTTCTTTAGACAATATACGTATCATACACTATACTCGTATAGTGTATGATACGTATATTGTCTAAAGAACTAGTACTAGTCCTCGTCCACCACGCTGGCCATATGCTGATTGGCAGACTTCACACGCCTTCGAGAATATAATAAACTCCCAGGCTTGCAGGTTTCCTCACGATGTTTTCCTTCACCGTTGAAGCAAGTGATATTTTAATTGTTTAAAAACGCACATAACATGGAAAAGTTAGACGTGCGTGCCCGGATTCGAATCCCCGATCTATCACAGCTTTTCATACTCGTATACTGTAAGTGAATACGATGCGTTGCCTAAGTAAAGATGTTAGAGAGGAGATGATTTCAAACGGAAATGTCAGTTTGCCGACGAATAAGTTACACTGTGCAGCGTCCCGCAGTTCACACGATTTCCTTTGCTACCAAGCTGTCGTGTAGGTTGACAATATTATGTAATCCGAGCCATGCGGTGGCACTACGTGCATAAAAGCACTGCTTACCCTGAGTTGTTTTAAATGCTTTTTTTTTTTATTCACCACAAGTTAGCCCTTGACTGTATCTCACCTGATGGTAAGTGATGATGCAGTGTAAGATGGTAGCGGGCTAACCTGTTAGGGGTATGGTAAGCTCATACTCTTAATCGGTTTCTACGCGACATCGTGCCGGAACGTTAAATAGCTTGGCGACACGTCTTTGTCGGTAGGGTGGTAACTAGCCGAAGCCTCCCACCAGACAAAAATTAGCTTTGTATTAGGATTTCTATGACTATCCGCTTAATTTATTTCTTGCTGTTGTAAGAGAAACACTATTTTTGATGTGGTGTGTGTATAAGTAAATAAACAAATTTATGCCTTCCTTGGTATAATATTTTGCGCGTCGTATGAGAGATGTGTCGATCGTTAGAAATTAAACCAGCCTTGCCCCAAGTTTCACACACGTGCACTATAGGTCGAAGCGTGACTTTTTATGGCTAGGTATCACACGCAATCAATATTTTTCTAAGAAGAAACGTGCAAATAAATATAAAAATATTTTATAAATGAAACTAAATGAAACGAAATATTTTTGACATTCTGAATTTAATAAAGCTTTAGGGTTGTTTCTACACATTGATTTCTCTGATGTTTGTTGACAATTTTGTGAAGCTTTTATTATTTAAAAAAAAAAAATGTTTGGTAATAACTACGAATTAATTGAATTTCCATGCACCCCCATTTTATTTTAATTTTGTCTTCTTACTACGATTCCTAAACGGACTTTATCGTTTACGTACGTCCGAATGATAGCGGCGGCTTAGTGAAAGGGTCTATATGAAAATAATAAAAGGTTTATAATTCTTTTTCGGTCTCTCTCTCTCGATGGAAACCGAAAAAGAATTATAAATATCTAATTGTGTTATAAGTTACGACTAACTGTGGTGGGGCATTTAATACAGAACTATCCATGTCCTCGCTCCAATGATAAACAGGACCATTGTGAAAGACGTATGGTTACTCGATTGTAGTCAGTGTACATCACACAACAAACAAGGCAATGTTGACATAGTGACCGCTTACCTAGCGGACCACACTTCTTATAGACCGTTGATAATATATAGAACGTTTTATTCTATGTATCTTTGTAACTATACTAATGTTCTTGAATTCGCTAAGCAGATTTGAATAATTCTCTTACATTAGAAAGCTATTAAATCCCGCTAGAGTTGACTAAAGTATTAACCAAATTTCTCCCGGAAATAATGGAATATAAAAAGAAAAAGTGAATTGTGTAAGGGATACTCCAATAATATTTTTAGTAGGTAGGTTTGAAAAAAAGTCCGCGGATCTTATAAGTACCTCGCCTTAAAAATGCATTTTATATGGTAAATAATTTAAAATTGCTAAACCTCTGTAGTTATGCGAATCGGGAGTGTCTTACTTTTTTTTTTATGCTATTACAGACCACCTGTAGCTTCATATAAGAAGACAATCAGAGTATCACCAACAGCATACCTACTCTTAAATGTTCCGATAGCTTGGCGCAACGCGAGCGCGCATGTTGTATAAACTGGGTTCAATTTCCTACTCAAGTCTGGTCTGGTGGTAGGATTCGGCTGATATTAATCTAGGGTATAATCTATCTACATAAAATTTCAGTCAAATAGGTCCGGTAGTTTTTCCCTGTAAGATTAAGACACAGCGATGCATCCATACATATAAACTTTGGGTTTTATAATATTAGTAAGGATTATTAAAACAGAAGATGCAATTATTGCTTTGTCATAAATCTGTAATGATATCACGGGCGGACCACCGTGTTCGCCGGCAGCGAGGAATGTATGGGAAACTCGACACCGCTCGAAACAGCCATGAATGGAATCACGCGTGTCATCTTATACCTACTTACATTATCATTTATCAGGTAATGCTCATATAAGGTATCGTCACTGGTAATTAGATATTAATTCATTATGACTGACGTTTACCGCATAACCACAGTGCCTGGATTTTAAGCCTTGATTTATTATAAATACGTATGTAAAAATGCAAAGGAGTAGAGATAGACCGAAGAAGAAATAGATGGATTTTTTGAAAGAAGATGTTAGATAAGCGCAAGGAAAAGAAGAGTCAATTTGCGACTCTAAAAGTTGTGATATAAAGTTGATATTAGTTTGACGAAAGACTTTATTTGATACTCGAAAATGACTTTACGATTGCAAGAGTATATGTAGCTATGCTTAGGATACCGATTGATTTATTTGTATTCCGAGTTGTCAGATGAACAATACAACCTTATCACGTATTGGAAACTCCCACTGCTATCTGCGTATACATTGGTCTCATCGATGGCTACCCTCCGAAGCCGAGCACGATATCTGAAATACTAATACGCGAATATCGCATAATAATTCATGCAACAATAGACGTTGCGCACTCGTATCATATGGATTTCGAGAAATGTGGCGCGATTTCGTTAAGCAGTCTGTGCACGTCTGGTAAATGGCTTCATCGTGAAAATTAACATTCGGCCAGCATCTCCGGCGGGGCGACACCGCCGCGCCCCTCTCCCGTTCCCTTCTGTCCACCTCTTAGATAAATATTGAACTTTACTCTGGACCTCCGCTTAGTTTTGTATTCTCAGTATTGGTCGCTAATTGGTTTTATTAGAAATTGCTTTCTAATTTTTTAGAACGAATGGAGACAAACGCCATTCATTACAATTTTAGTAGATTTTAGAAAACAAAAGTTAATATTAAAGTTATATTAAAGTAAAAGTTCGTATTGTATTTTTTTACGGTATTGAATGTGGTTACGTTTCACATTTTATGTCGAGCCATCACTGTAATATGTACACTATATAACATGAGTATAGAATATTGTCAGGTTAATCGACCAACTCTACAATAAATATATCGACAACCAATACAATTATGACTTAACTCTTAATGACCTACCATACAATAAGCATAAACTGGTAAAGTAATGCAATAGAGTGGCAATATACCTTCGTTCAGTACCAATTAATTTAATTATCACGAGTCTAGGAAATGCGAAGACATAGGAATGGTTAATGTTTCCGAGAGATATTACGGTGACACCCTATTTAATTGGACGGCAATATTTACTGTCTATTATTTATATCATATGGTTGGGTGACTCTGAGGTCCTCGACGACCTCAGAGTGGTGGTCGTTGTCTGACTTCAATGACATCTGCAGCATAGAGTTGTACTCCTGAACGAGACATGTAATATATGAATCTTCAATTCAGGATATATTATTATAATAAAATATTACTTGCCAATAAAAAAAAAAATGACTTGAATGACACTAAGTTGAAGTATTAAAAACTATAAAAAGTAATGCATGTAACTAACTGAATAACTTTGTTTATTTTTTGACTCTGCGATTCATTGTCGGTACCTAGATGTTTTTTTTTTCTCTGCCCCGTAATAAAATGTTGCACTCCGGTTAATGTGCTATTCAACGCATTTACGTTATTGTTGTGTTTATAATACATAACGTTATCACCGAAAATTATCATAATCATTATTAACTTCAAACGCCAACACATCGCTCGCAATAATAATACTTTCATGACAGAACAAAACGGTTGAGCCTGTCATGAAGACCTTTGTGCGACCATAGTTACAGCCAATTAACTACTTTAAATAGTTGCATTTTATATGTTTCCATATGAATGAAACGCATGCACACAAAATTTTCCCTTTCATCTTCGAACTCGAATAATTCTCTGAGCAACTTAATTAAAGTAAATTTTTTGTCCGCAGTAACATATGTCCGTTTTCGACACAATTATGACAAGGCTTATATACTTTGATAAGTAAAGTTAAAGGATAAAAGAAACTCCTATTTTTGGATTCAAATATCTTGGAGTTCCGTAAAATCTGGCCTTCAATCAAAGTACAATTAAAAAACATAGACTCAATTGGTTGACTCAAAAGAAAATTACTAAAAAGTACTTAAATTCTCTATGCCACCTTTTATTCTTAGTAGAAGTACTATGATCTACCGTTCTCTGCGTAATTACAACTTCGACTTACCTACTTGCAATTTGCATACTTACACTTTTTGCTGGCAATGTCGTTGTAAGTCTGCAAAAACCAGTCCACCATTACGTGGGAAATATCCTAATTCAAGGCCACATACAATGTTCATTTCTCTGCTTCTGATAAGCTCTTAGTAACAAATCGAAGTACCTACGCGACTTGCAAATTTTTTGTTGCGAAATCCAATTGTATTTGTTATCGACAAACTTGCTATAATTCTATATATCATCCACATTTTCGTTGTAAATTTTAAAGTTCACTTGATATACACCAAACAGGAAAATTTTATTTCCTCTGTGATAAGCATAAGCTTATTCGGGTCCGATTTTTTTTGGGGAACGTTTTGTTAGTTGGATATTGTAATATCGGAATCAGAAAAATAAGTGGCAAACAAAATACGTAGATCGAGAATATATAGCGTGTAAAATATTTTAATTTGAAACCGTCGAGGAAAATAACTTTCGTATACCGACTTGCCCACAGTTACATACCAAAGTCTCCATAAGGAGCTCATGTTGGCGTAACTTACCAAAAAGAAATTCTAATCGAATAAATGTCTGTAATAACGATGCAATTAGCATCTCTGGATACATTAGTAAGGTTTGCTACTGAGAAGACTAATTGTTGGAGGCCGGCGATACATTGAGCGATTAGCTGGAAGATCTTTGCGTGTTCCTAAGATCCGCCGCCCATAGGCCCTAAGGCGACGACCCATACACGCAATCTTACTCGTATGTTAACTGAAGGTTTCTAACACTTGTCAATTACTATGCTCAAACGTACATATAGTAAGAACAATGATACTTACAACCAGTTAGTTACCAGATCTACTATTTCAAGGCGGCTTTTTGAAGCAAAACAAACAATACCGTTTGTTAAAAACATTTATCGGTTCCATTGGCCTATTTCCCACATACTAACAGGGTTGTTATTTAACTAACCACAGCTGAATATTTCAGTTCCTAATTCAAACTGTAGATAGTCGTTTATTTGGAAGTGGTAGGGGTGGCTCCGTTTCCACGAAAGGATTCTACGTTTTGTTATAACCAATATAACAAAATGTTCTATTTTAGGGCGATTCGTAAATTTTAAATGAGTATGAACAATAAAATAGCAGTAAGCAACGCAAAGGAGTTTTATATGAAATAAATAGATCTGAAAACACCATTGAAACAGACATATAAATTCGGCAGAATAATAATTGTGAGAAATGCTGATGAAATAACCAATTTCATTTATTTTCGTTTTATTTGCTATTGGAGTGAATAGTTTATTTTGAATAATGCCAATAAATAAACTGCCTTAGAAACTAACTCTTACAAAACTATTGTTTATGATATACCAGGAGAGCATAAAAGATAGGTTGAGTATCTTTAAAGTTAACAACCATTCTCTAAACAAATGGCGTTGCGCCAACAAGTCAAACAGGATTGTGTGCATCCGTCATAAATTACAATTATGATGTAGGACTACACACAGTACAAAAGTACCTCCATTATTCCAATATAATGTCATCAAACGGGCATATGAATCGAAATTTCTAATGAAACTGCTCTTATCGCACGCGCATCTTGACATCGGGCGTTCATGGTGCTTTTATTATGCTGTCGCCGTGTACCGCGTGGCCGGCTCCATCTACTGCGGTGGCCACAATACATAACGCTGCACGTACTATTCTGAATGATTTATGTAACTCCTCTTAAGTAATAACGTTTACGTGATCTGCAATTTTCAAAATTCGTAAACCT
Organism: Lasiommata megera; assembly: GCA_928268935.1. NCBI lineage: Eukaryota > Metazoa > Arthropoda > Insecta > Lepidoptera > Nymphalidae > Lasiommata > Lasiommata megera. The sequence goes on along the minus strand of OV743311.1, from coordinate 9,027,102 downwards.
ACATCAGATTGTATAGGCAAGAATACAAAAAGTTGTATCGACTGATAATGCGATTTGCTATTTCGACTGATACTATTCTAATCATTAATTATGCTGCATTATTAAAATCAGATATTTGAGTTTTATTTAACAGCCACGTACCTATAACCTCAGGTCCTGCAAGACAAGGGTGAATAGGAGTTTTCTAGGCAAGCGCGCTCCAACCTAGATCCTCATCAGTGCTTTCTAGTATTGATTGTCGTCAAGCGCAAACCTATCTAAAAAAAACATTCCTCTACCAGTCATCCCTCGGCGGCAATCTCATCTAGTGGTAAGAGAAGATGCAGTCAAAGATGGTAGCGGGCTAACTTGTTACAATAATGGTAAACTCTCACTCCTAATTGATTTTCATGCGACATCGTGCCAATTAGCTTGGCGACACGTCTTTGTCGGTAGGGTGGTAACTAGCCACGGCCAGGATTGGAACTCAAGACCTTCAGCTGTACAATGTGACAGTCCTCGCGCTGTCAAAAAGAAAATCAGAATAAAAGTGCCAACACAAAAGTTACTAAAATTAATATCAGACGTATGTCCTGCAAAAATAGTATTCCAATTATCTCCACATCCTTTTTTAGATTGCGCCTAGGCACTTAGTTTATATTTTTCAGAATATGATGAGATGGCAATTACTTCTACGCCATGGGCTGAACTCAGTCACGCAGGTATCAATATCTACAACAATAACCTAAAACAATCCGTTTCACGATCGCATACGACCGACGGTCGCATGTACCGTCTCTTATAACGATGTTATCGAAGAATTTGAAGAAGATTGGCGGCGCCGCTACCCGGTCATCCAAATCGATAATTTTACGCACCGGCCACGTATAATGAAGCACCCGTTTCCGGTTGATTCGCGGAATATGATATTTTATATTTTGCGCAATCGGGCGCCCGACGCCGGAGCACCGAGCACGCACGGACGACACTGCGGGTGACTGCCTATTTAGCATTCGTCGCGTGACTTATAGCAATAATAAATTCCTGTGCACTTGCAGTTTCACGTAGTGCCAAGAAACCGCGATCGGCTACCGAATGTTAAACGTCCATTGTTCGATATTTATCTTCAATCTCGCCTACCTGCTTGACTTTTTTAAATTCGTACGTATGTGAATGCGAAATTCTCTGTCATCAGAGGTTGAAGTACATCCTGTATTTATCATGCTAGGTTTATCACCAAAAGTTGATTGGTGAACGGTTCCTGTTTCCGACTACATTCACCTCATTTAAATACAAAGGCTTTGTTTCAACACCGGTAGCGACCCAGCTCATATAAGGTTCGCCACGTCCGTCCAAATGTACCGCATACAAAAGAGAAAATAAAAGCATAAAAAAGCACTTAAAACCACAGATTTGCACAACGCAATCGCAATTTATCTCAGTTTCTTTGCGAAGAAAGTAGCTCTTGTTCTATTTTAACAATCCGGATGTGTAAAACGAACTACAATCTGTAATCCGAACAATAAAACTAAGAAAGCCGTTATCAGGTACATGAATCAAGTTTTACAGATGTATCTATAGATTAGCGATCAGTGCGAGCTGACGGGCGTCGTGTTCCCAGGCGGGGCCCAGCGGCATTCCTTGCCCATACGCAGTCGCGCGAGCCACCTGTCTGTTCCGGGACGTGTCATTACGTACCTCTAGAATACATTCCCTGGACACCAACGCAGTAATCACAAAGTGCTCCCTTCCTCCTGGCAGTTTTTCATCGCGTTTCCTGCGAGCTTCCGTCCGCGGAACACGACTCTCGTTTACGTCGAATCAGCTTATGTAACCCGCCTTTACCTTCTTGTATATAGACACGTTTGAAAACACGTATATGGATCGTCTGGATAGAAAACTAAAAAAAAAATGTTAATACACCCATCGTATAAATAGGTTCTCCGAGAAAATAGTTGTATTTAAGTCCGTGTACCGTTCGTATTCAAAGTCAATTGAGGATTGTTTAGTTTAAATAGGTTACTTATAGAAACATTACATCTATTGATTGGGTTTTCCAGGCAAATATAGTTGGAAATACTTGATAATACGTGACTGAATGAGCATGATGCATCCTCTAGGAATCTAATGCGTTTCCTAAATAATATCAGCGATTTGGTTCGAGTTACAAAATTATTTATTGCAAACGCTGTCTTCAGTCAAGAGTGTTTTGGTTTTATTTGTTATCCCGTCGGTGTCTAAAAAGTGGATCGGAAATCTGCTTGTATTTGTAAACTATAAATTACCGAAAATGCTATAATGTAGCTTATTTATAACTCGGGATAAAATAGCTACCTAATAGTGAAATATACCTACTGTGATACAGCAGTTTCAAAATTTAACAATTACAAACAAATGTTATCACTGAAACATTTAATACATAATACATAATTTTATATTGTATTGTTATTAATTGTATATAAATATATTAATAATATATAAATTATAATTTTAAGCCGATTTATGTTTTTTTTTATTACGAATGGCGTATATTTTTGTAAAGGCAAAAGTTTGGATGAATGTTTGATATCCCATCAGAAGGGCTTTGGATCCAAAATATCGCAGAAAAGTATTAGGTCTGGAATAGCTGATGGGCTTCTTTCCATGCCAGGCGTGAATTTAATTGTTCCAAATTTTACACATATATAATGTAAAATGATGGTTGGGAGTAAGATTAAAGAAATGTATACACACTTGCTCAGTGACTCGATCGCCCGTATCATGTTTTTGCACTACACCCAGTTGTTAGAGGTTTTTCTGCTCCTACCATCGCCGACGCGCATCCCTCCCGCTAACTGTAAGAAATTACTATACTTGTTACTGCAGGAACGCTCTTACTAGTACCCGTACACGGTCCATATTATTTCTGACGGTCTGTTATTAATTGAAATGCCTTCGTGTAGTTGGACATTCTTAACTTCTTGATAATTACTCGTGCCGCCTTTGTGGACGATGGCAGCTTGGCGCTTATATTTGTGTGCTAATTGTTAGACGCCTCTGCCACTACCACCATAATAAGAACGTAATGTTATGGTAAGGTTTGTTTGATAGGGAGCACTAACCCCCATAGGGTATCACAATACTTGTAATGACTTTAAATAATAATTCACACGCGCACTCCTACATGTTTAAATGTGATATCAGTAATTAAAATTAGTTAGGGTTGTAAATTTTTCAAGGATCTAACCGAATGTGTATGTTATCTGAAATTATGATTATTTTTCATAATCAAGTACTAGTTATAATTATTGGAGTATCCTGACAAGCTTTCGCAGGAACTGCAATTTGAGAATGAAAGATAAGTGCAAACAGCGTGTTCCGGGGGCACAAATCCATATTTCAATAATGGCACTTCATTGATCATTCATTATAGTGCCTTATGACGTTACTTACGTAAGAAAGACGTTCATCAATATTGTAATACTATTCGATTAAGAATACTTATCAAAATTAACAAGCCTTCACATGGATATAAATTTAATAAGAGAACTCGATAAATCAAGGAGTTATCGCGGTGTATATGGCGCGGTTAGTAACGTCGCGTGCTTGCGCCCGTAGATATTCGCATATATCCGCTCATTGACGCGTTATTTTTCTGCTTGTTAACTTGGTAACGAACGATGACACCGTTACAGAGAGTGGAGAACTACCGGCCGTTTCTTATATTTTCTCGAAATCGTTTCATTAAAAAAACATTTATGTATTTATAAGTTGCCGATTTATCGTACGTCTTGTGCCGTTTAAAATTTACCTTGGTAGCAAATTAGCTTTCTAGGAATTGGATACTTTGCGCAATAGGTTTCTATTACCTTTTGTTGGCACGTGGATATCTGAATTGCATTTTTCATTATCTATTCTTTTATTACGTTAAGTAAACAATACTCGATCTAACTAGCTCAAACTGCCTAGCCCTTTTATAACGCATAAAAGTTGGAATATTTTATACTACGTACGTCTATTTTTCTTTGGGATCCTTTATGTTCCTTATATGCGAAAAATAGTCGCGTTAGAAATTATGGATGATTATTTGATGGTTACGAGAGAATAATATTTTTTTACAGTAGACTAGGACCTTGAAAGTTAGCAACGCTGTATCCACTACAAGTTTTTTTTTATCCACTACAAGTTAGCTCTTGAAATCTCCTCGTGATGATGCAGTCACATAGTCCTAAGGCTTACCAGTTAGGACTATGTGAAACTCACACTCCTAATTGGTTTCTACGCGACATCGTGCCAGAATGCTAAATCGCTTGGCAACACGTCTTTGTCGGTAGGGTAGTAACTAGCCACGACCGAAGCCTCCCACCAGACCAGATTCGAGCCGAGAATCGAACCCAGAACCACCAACTTTATAGTGCGACAGTGCGCCACGGATGTCGTCGAATTTATTAAAAAAGAAATACACACAAAAAAGGAGTTTTCATTTCAATTGTTTTTTTTTTTGTTACCGGTGTTATGTTATTTATTCACATGTAGGTACAACCTCTCCCTAACAATCACAATAACCTACATTGTTAGAGATCATATCGATTGACGTTGTTTGTTTTCAATTTCCCACTGTTCTGTTGGTAGGCATTATTGTCACCTAGGTTGGCCAACAATTATATTTCCATGGGATAAGTATATATCCTGCAAATATGTCTTTTAATGTTTTCGTATTAACAGTAAATGCTAATTCAATACGAAACAGACCTGGGTCCAAAAAAAAAATAATGTAGTTACGTTTCTGGCATCAGAATGGTCGATAGTTTTAGCAACGTACTACCTGCGTAGTCGGTTATTTGTTACTATAGTTTTTGGGGTTTTCTGTCTACAACTTCCTCCATCTTAAAAACCGAGTTAAGAAATCAGATTTTATCACCACTGTGACTTGGTAAGTACCGTTTAACAATTATCTGTCAGACTGCGCTACGATAAGCAGTATCGAATAATCAATTTGAATTCAATTTTTTTAGTTTGTAGAGATTATTAAAAATAAATTTGAAAGAAATAAAAACATGTGTTCAGGTTAACGTCTGTCGGGTCCGCTAGTAACTAAGAAATGCATCCGGCCTTAGCCACCTTAAAGAGCGTTCATCATCATCATCATTATCAACCCATTACCGGCTCACTACAGATCACGGGTCTCCACTCAATATGAGAAGGGTTTGGCCATAGTCCACCACGCTGGCCATGTGCCGATTGGCACACTTCACACGCCCTTGAGAACATTATGTAGAACTCTCAGGCGTGCAGGTTTCCTCACGATGTTTTCCTTTACCGTTGAAGCAAGTGATATTTTTTTTGAAACGCACATAACTCCAAAAATTTAGAGGTGCGTGCCCGGATTCGAACCGCCGACCTCTGATTAGGAGGCTGACGCCCTAACCATCACCAAAGAGCGTTGGGTATACAAAATGTCGAGATTGTACGTAGGCATGTTGTCATCGTTGCGTGACGGACCAACATGTGATTACGGGTAATGGAAGGGCGATGTTCCACGATTTGCCGCGTGTGACAATCGCTCGCAAGAAGCACCTAATTGCGTCAGTTTCGGAGAAACTATCAATGTATGAATACGAAGGGAAGTTGCGGTTTGCGTCAATGCACGAAACCAACATGGTTGGTTGCTGCTCTTAATTGTCTGTTGGCTCATAGTGGATAATGAAGAGTGCAGTTTTAGATTCTGTGACGAATTCGGTACACAAATAAATCTTACACTGAACAAGATTTTAGTGTCATCGAAAGTGCCGCTTTACCGTAAATCTTTAGTATGTTATATAATTTATTATTAATAGCTAGAAATTATTTGATTGCGTAAAGTACGTTGATTTACATTTTCATAATATTTGGGTATTCACATCATTTCTATTAATTGTGAATTGAGGTTACAAGTAGTACCTACCTTTCTTTATAAATTAGTAGCTTTTACCCGCGGCTTAGCTCCCATTGAAGCCACTAGATAAGTTTCAGAAATCATTACCATAGAAATTAATCAATTGACAAACCAGTTTTTTGTTAATAAAAAGTATCCTATCCTACTTCTATAACCTTTCTACTTCTACTCCTACCTTCAAGAATATGTGTACAAAGTTTCATGATGATGGGTTAATCAGTTTTCGCGTGAAATCGAAACAAACATCCCTACATTTACATTTATAATATTAGTAAGGATAATAATCAATTTATTTGTTAAAATGTTGTTTTACATGTCAAAATAAAATCTATGTAAAAACAATTATCATATATATTTTTTTATAATTAAGAATACTCGTAGTAATGAGATAAAACACACATTTAGGCGAAAAAACCCAAGTTTACCAATTTTACTTTAATCGGACATAAATTGACTATTCCATTATAACATGATTTTCCTCGTAAAAATACATTGATTTCATTTGGTCACTGTTTCAATAAAAACATTAATCTTTTCCATGGGTTTTTCCGAATGCTGTTCACGTAATTAAAACCAGTAATGTTGCGTAATGAGTAACAGAACCGCTTCGCTTTAAATAATGATGTTTATTTTCACAAATCAAATCAATAACTAATAAATGTATGTAGTCATCATGTTCAACCCATTGCCGGCTCACTACAGAGCACAGGTCTCCTCCCAATATGAGAAGGGTTTGGCCATAGTTCACCACGTTGGCCTTGTGCGGATTGGTAGACTTCACACGCCTTTGAGAACATTATGGAGAACTCTCAGGTACGCAGGTTCCTCACGATGTTTTCCTTCAACGTTAAACGCAAGTGATAATTTAATTGCTTAAAAACGCACAAAACTCTGAAAAGTTAGAGCGTGCCCGGGTTCGAACCCCCGACCTCTGATTAGGAGGCGGACGTCCTAACCATTAGGCTACGTTCGGTAAAGTTATTGTATCAGAATTTTTTCTGGTCTGGTTACCACCTTACTGTCAAAGACGGAAGCGTTGCGGTACAATGCAGCGTAGCAACTGGTTAGGTGCATGGGTATATAACCTCCATTACCTGTTAGCCCATCTTAGGCTGCATCAATTCATATCTTATCACCAGCTCAGAAAAATAATACTGTACGAGGCATAATAATAGCCAGGTTGGAAAAATTGTAGCGTTCCACTTAATTTGCAGAGCATCTAATGCTAGAAGCGGTTGACCTTGGTGACGGACAGGTCATAACACTGGGGAAGTCAGTAAATGACGCTTGGCCTCATGTGTAGTGTCATGTTTCGCGGGAAACATGCATCTGTGTAATAACTAATTTCTACGTCGTATTATTTTAACGTCTGCATCATACATTCTTAGATATGACGACCTCCGTGGCGCAGCGCTTTTGCTGTCACATTATAAAGTTCGAGGTGCTGGGTTCGATTCCTGGCTCGAGTCCGGTCTGGTGGGAGGCTTCGGCCGTGGCTAGTTACCACCCTACCGACAAAGACGTGTCGCAAAGCGATTTAGCATTCCGGCATGATGTCGCGTAGAAACCGATTAGGAGTATGGGTTTACCATACCCCTAACAGGTTAGCCCGTTACCATCTTAGACTGCATCATCACTTACCATCAGATGAGATTGCCGTCAAGGGCTAACTTGTAGTGGATAAAAAAAAATACGATATCGCGTAGAAACCAATAAGGAGTATGGATGTACCATACCCCTAACAGGTTAGCCTGCTACCATCTTAGACTTCATCATTACCATCAGGTGACATTGCCCCGTCAAGGGCTAACTTGTAGTGTATAAAAAAAAGGACAAACAAATCTGCAACTTTAGACTATCTTAGACTGCAGCATCACTTACCATCAGGTGAGATTGCCGTCAAAGGATCCGTCTTTTGGTGGATAACAAAAAAATAATAGAAATTCATGGAGTTTAAGTGCAGCCGTTGTAAATAATTGGCTGGGTTACCTTGACTATGGTAGGCATGGCAGGTCTAAAAGTAGTAGAAAAGATATCGATATTTGTGGAAATATAATTTTGATTTAGAGATATATGTAGATTTGGCACCACGTACCGTTATGAAAACAAGAAACTTCCAACATTGACTACACACACTCACAAATCGGCTAGTTCACATACCACCACTAGCGCTTTTCCGTTACGCAGTCAAAACATAGAATAAAATAAGACTTGATTTATTTTAAATTACATAATGTAACTACCCTCAGATAGCCTGGGTTAAACCGCTCGGAACAGCTACACAAATAAACTAATCTCTCTTTAACGTTTGCTCCAAACTTTAGAAATATCGATGTCATCGTGTTTCACAAGATCTCGGGTTTCAGAGCTAAGTTGTCCTGAATGAGCGACGGCATGCGATATGCAGAGACGACGCAACGCAACGCCGCATAAATCAAATCAATCAAATTTATTCATTTAAACCTATTACAGGCATCTATGAATCGATAATATCACATTTTACATTATTTTTATTCGTGAAGTTGATGGTGATAACTTCACAAGCCAGCTTAAAATGGAGTTCATAACTTAAGTGGAGCAATTCACACCCAAGCTTTTTTAACGCTTATATAACTCTTAATTTCGTAATAGGACATTTTCTAGAAGCTTTCGCTTTTTAAAAACTTTGAAGTTATTCATAGACATCTCCAATACATCAATAGTAATATTATAAAATAATGTATAATGCGACATAAGCGACAATTTCAGTTCATAATTACTTTTATCAACATGGACATGCATTTGCGTTGTTGCTCAAAAAATCATATTTTAAATACTTTAACTATAGAAACATAAAAAAAACAACAAATGTAAAAACAGCGTCTTGTCACGAGAAAAACAAGTACGTACTTCGTCGCGTCTCGTCGCAGACTGATTCAAACAACTGTGTTCGACACAAATACACAACGAATTTCGAGCAATGCTGCGTTTTTCTTTCAACTAGAACAACTGATAATACTCTATATACTACGCCGTTGCTCCAATACCGGTTAGACGGATTTACCCATTGCCAAAAAACTATCAATTTAATGTCCCAACCCGGTAACCTATCTATTCCTAGGTTCGCAGAACACGCAACTTAATAGACCAACTGGATATTTTTTTTTTTTTATTTCATAAAGAGAAGGTAGAGATTAAAAGATATTATTTAAATATATTTTGTTTAAAAAGTAATAAAAGTAAGGACGTAAAAGTGTACATAACATTGAAATAGTTAAAAGATTATTCAGTGTTTTGTCACACTTCAACTGACACCACCTTTCAAATGTCAGAGAGTGACAAAACACTGTGTGACTATTTTCGAATGCTATGCCATATATAAACGTTGTAAGGCCCTTACCCTTAGTTATCTACTTATATATATACATAGTGGCGTGTTCGGATGCTCGTCAATGATTTCTGGCTGTAGCCCGAATGCAACCCGACGCGGGTCAAAGACCGGTTCGCCTTTCGGAAATTCGCAAGATGCATGAGACCAGCGGACGAGCGGGATGACCTCACCGTGAGCTTCTTTTTGTTAAAATCCTGCCTTCAACTTTTTCATCAAAAAAATATATAATTTCAAAGATCCTTTTTCGGTTAATCATTGTTATTAACCCTACCCAATAGGTATCAAATCGTTATATATATATATACGTAACGAGACGTGCCAGATCTTAACTCGCGTGTGAAATTACGCGTGTAGGTACCCAATCCCCCACTCATGTTAGACGTGCGTATAACCGTGGAGAGATATAGAACGTTAACTTTGATACTCTCCGGATCATAAACTATAATAATATAGAAATAATCGGGTCAAGCATTGTTTTGTTGCATGTTGAAGAAAAGACAAATAACCAACGAAAATACTTTCGCCTTTATGTTTAGTTTTTCAGTTGAACCTTTTGAATGATACTTGATGAACAGATCGAAAGACGGACGGATACCGAACCTTTAAAAGTAGATGCTTTAAGAGAAACTACTGAAATTTAGCGGACTTCATTTCTGGGTAGAATATGCTTTAAAACCTAAGGTCACATGAATATTTACCTTTATCTCATAACACGTAAAAACACAGCTTGCAAATGCATCTTGTCTTTTAATGATGACAAAGAAGAATATAACCGCGGGCGTCCACTCGTATATGCAATGTAATTTCGCAAAAACACATAAAATAAACTTCCTTTCGCACAAAATTTGTTAAAAGAAAATAATATACTGTCAGAGACAGACTAATATCAAAATAATTGCTCTCAAGTCGTCTCACGTCATGACCATTTGCGCCGTGGAGCAAAAAACTGCTGAACGGAGACTACAAAGTGCACCGCACTCCGTCTGCATTCGGCTTTTTTTTAATACCTTTTTTCCCCCTTTACACGTCCACGATATTACGGATTTCCGTCGGCAAAACCGCGTGCGTGTACGCCAACTCGTTTCAATAATTTTTCTTCGAATCTTTATTGTTGCGTAAAAATAACGAACAATGACACACAGTTATGTCGACTCGTGAGTAGTGCTATAAAACCTCGTCGTTACTATAATAAAATCGGTCCGAGGAAAATGTACTCGTCAATTCTTCCTAAATTGCGGAACGAAGTCACTTTGACGCGATGTTCTTGGATACGCCTTCTTTGTGTTTATGATGTCACACCAACAAAATCGTAGGGAAATAGTAAGTAGTTCAATAGACAGCGTACAAATATGGGTGTGTTAGTTGATTTTGCATTCTCTTACGCAGCTACGGGTCGATGAATTCACGTAACTTGCATAGCGTTAACTTTAGAACCGAAGAAAGACAGACGTATACATCTGAGGGAAAAAAACATGTTGACACGGAATGACTGGCATAACCTGGTTATCAAATATTAACGCACGTATTAGTTGCTGCTATTACAATAAACGAGAAAGTTTCGGAAATTACAAAGCAGATTTTTGTTATTTAAACCAACTAAACAGCCAATGTTCAATTCATTAAATTTCCCATCCAGTTGCCAACTGGTCGTCTTCGTACCTACTTACTTATTTGACAGTGACAATTCTTCACTGATTAGCAACTGTCGGACAAGTTACTTTGTAGGGGTCTGAGAGATTTTTTTTTTTTTTTCGTTTTATGGCTTTACACAGATTAGCCAATGTCAAGTTTATTGTTTTATTAGTTCTCTCTTTTTATGGCTTTGCAGAGACTAGCCAATGTCAAGTTTATAGCAATGTAGAAGTTAGGGAGAAATGGCGGGAAACCTCGCACTCTGCGGACGTCTCCCTCAAACCTTTCCCAAATTAATACCTGTTAACCATTCAGAAAACTAGCCACTACACAAACGACACCAAAACTGTCCACGACACAACCAACACCAGTCCTTTCCAAAATTAGCCAACAAACATTAATTCAAGAAAAGCGCGAAAAAACCGCGCCCGCCATATACGAAGTCTGCCTTTCTCTAGATAGAATTATTGTAATCAAAGGTTGTAAAATAGCAGTCAAAGATAAATACCGTTATCTGTATATATGTATATTAATGACTCGCTGACACATTGCAACACACAGCTCGATATGACTGAAATTTTGCATACTACCTACCTGTATGCAATTATAACGTAAGCCTCCGCTAAGATAGAATGGTGCATAAATTCAAATTCAAATTCAAAATAATCTTTATTCAAATAGTCCTTAAAAAGGCACTTTTGACGCGTCAATAATTTACACAGTAGTTATTTCATAGTAGTTATTTTCGAACTTGTAACTTCCTATTTAGTCAAATAGGAGTTTGAAGTACGGATCAGAGTTGTGTAAAATCTAATGAGGGTAGCTGGAAGAGATCTTTTATAGAGATAAGCTTTTGGTACAAAAATAATCAAAATAAATAAAATAAAATCCGAAAATCGATCACAACGCGAACGATGCTTCAGGGGCAATGGAAAATATATTTAACTCGCTTTCTTTATCTCCCTCGAAACGAATTTAAACGTCGCAAACGGAAACAAAAAAGTAATAAATGAACAACGTAAGCTAACTTTTCAGTTGTGTGTTTTTCTAGCTCCAATTCTAAACCTGTTTTTACATACAATTTTCTCCGAATGCAAATGAAATACGTCTGTGTACTCTATGTAGCGTGAGTCATTGCCTCACCATCATAACAGATATAAAAATGTTACAACGCTCTCCCAGGGACGTGAATCCGTAAACACACGAAATGGCCTACCCGTACTACTTTAAAGATATTCTTTCCCGGAAGTTTATATTAAACTAGACCAACTCGTTTGCATTTTTTGCATGTACTACCTTACTTATACTAAGTATAATATAATTGCGCGTGAAAGGACAAACCAATCGACTCAGTATCGCATTTGAATCACTATTAGATTTTCGGAATCAAAAGTATCATTTCTGTATTTTATTCCTTCAGTCTTATATAGTGCATGACACCTTATTAAGTAGGTATACTTATGCAGATTTTCATCAAAATTCGCTCAGCCAATTAAACAGTAAGCTCAGGTACCACGCGCTAGATCTGTCTACACTAAAGGAACCGTTGATTGTTGAAGAAATAAAAGTATAGATTATGTCATACTACGGTCTATAAAATTCATGTTCATTCATCTTCACACTCTTTTTGTATAGAGGTATACAAAAAAATCATGACATCAATGCTGAAATATGAACAAACAAACATGCATATTTATAATGTGAGTAGACATTACAATACGCTTTATAGAAACGTAAGATGCGACTCGGATATTATGTGCGATTCGAAAGTTCCATTAGCTCGGTAGAGCAATACAATATCAGGTACAGTTATAAGCATATATATTTGCGAGTAAGCGTATATTACCGGTGGATCTACCCAATGGATATTCACCAGGTCGCGCTCCGCCGCCGGTTCTCGGAAACAGTCCCCACGCGGCCTTGCGATGAAACATCGCGCAAAGTTTGTTTAACTTTCAAACGATTCAAAAACGGCTACCGCAAAATTTTACTGTTCTCGGGAATCGTTCGCCTCACGTGACGTTTTGTTTGCGCAAGCTTTATTCCCTGAACGATTTACAGCTGGGCATGTGAGTGGTGTGGCGCTTTAACCGAATCATGGGAATCTAAATATTTAGCTACTTACCTACCGACTGTAAACGAGTTTCGTTAAAAGATTAACACTCAAATGGAACGTTACAGTGGGTGATCTATAACGCGTTAGGATGGTTTGGTCTGGTATAAACAGCGGAATGGATACACATTCGATTTACTGGACCAAATTCTCATAGTGGATGGGGGAAAAAGCTCTGAGGATACAGCAAAAGAGTTTGCACGTACCTGTCTTATTTATTCTATATACATTTGCGAAATCACGCATAGCTATCAAGCTGTGTGTCGAGAGATATCAGCCAGTCTCTAATTTCTTTTATATTTATGGAGATAAATGTATTTGTCTTTGACTGCGATCTTCAGCTTTAATTAAAATTCTTTCAGACCCCCCTCGGTAACTTGTATGATAGTTGCTAATCTGTGGAGAACTGTCATCTACCCACAATATTTTTGAACGATTTTTATACAGTTGTCAAATAGGTTAGTTTTTTACGAAAACGACCAGTTGGCAACTTGATGCGAAAGTTACTGAATAGGGCAGCTGCTGTTCAGTTGGTTTAAATTAAGCCATTATAGGGAGATTCTGCGTACTGTAACAATACGAGTTATTTAGAATACGTATTAAAGCTTAACAAAAAGGCTATACCTACTCCCGAAATTAATAGTGAATATAAACCGAGATTTTAAGATAAACAAATAATGAAGTTCTATAAGCCACCTTTATCGACAGGGAAGAGAAGAAAAAGTACTAGTAAGACGTGTCGCTAAGCGATCTAGCGTTCCGACGCGATGTCGTGTAGAAACCAATTGGGAGTATGGGTTACCATACCCCTAGCAGGTTAGCCCGCTACCATCTTAGACCGCATCATCACTTACTATCAGGTATGATGCAGTCAAGGGCTAACTTGTAGTGTATAAAAAAAAAACTGGCGTCAAGATTTATAACAAAGAGCGAGTTAACTGTCGTGCAATTGTCAGTGCTGTCTCCGCGAAGCACGATTTCCTCGTTTGCGAGAGTTTAATAATGTAATCCCCGTTTCGCGGAACCCTTGTCATTGGCAGCTGCGAATGCATTGCGGCACAGCGCGCGACGGCGGCGCGGCAGAGTCCCCCGTCTGTCATACCGTGCGGTGGTCGACGCCGACTCCAGGAATAATGCTCCATTAGTGTTCATTTAAATTCTCCACGTCTTTTAATAAGTAGGGTAGCTTTTATTTAAAGTTACCTACTTGCGTTTTCCCGCAACTGTTCACTTCTAACAAACCCTAACAAACTTTTAGCTGCTGTTCTTAAATGGTGATATAATAAAACTACTTAGGTAAATGCTGTTTCCGTCCTTACTGAAGTTGCGAAACGCTTACTTAATTATCCTTTCAGTAGAAACAGCGCTATAACTTTTATTCTTTTTTATAGACGAATATATTCTATCTTGATGTCGCAAAGCTCAAGTGTTTATTTGCCTATATTATTTAATGGGTAACTCTCATTTATTTAAGTGATTATAATTGTATTATACACATCGTTTACTGAAGAAGATTTTGGCACAGAAAACCACAAGCCACGGAAATGAGGGCCTGTTAACTGCAACTCAGTTTTTACTAATGCAGTTAACAAGGTTATTTTTATATACTGTATTTTCATGTATTTTGTTCCCAATAAATAAATAATGTAGTAATATTGAACTTTATAGTATAATACCAATCTATCCTCGGGCTCCATTACTCGCCGGTTAAAATTGTTTTCTCCGCCTTTAAATAACAGTACTTATCGCTATTGCAAGCATCTTACAACGCACGCTATCTCATTTCAGTGAATCATTATTATTGCATTGAGATTTGATCTATGAGTTATCTCGTCGATCTTTATCTATTTCAATTTTATATATAAATCTAGATGAGCTTTAATTGTTCTTAAAACTAATCTATATTAGCTCATACAAAACCTCACAGAGTCAAAGCACTACCTATTGAAGTTCACTGTAATAGCATAGGGGGATTTAAAGCTTATATCCTCGACACTACTTTAATGTGGGTTTTCTGGGGTTTACTGTCAATTAACGGTATTAATGATAATGGTGGACCTTAGCGAACTTCGGGTATGTGCTTAGAAATTCGTGAAAGTAAAATACGTATTCGGTACTCGATACTTCAAACCCATGAACTGTAGTCGAAATATGCTTAATCACAACACCTACAGGGCAGTTGGTATACGGCTGTCTCTATTTAAAAGATAGACGTATTATAATAATTACAGGCAGGTATATCATAATGCAAAAATAGTGTCGGGCAGCAGCGACACTAAGGCATACAGCCGAACTGCGATGGTCAACTCAAGCATACTGCACAGCGTGAGCGTTATCAGGAAATCTTTATATGCATGTAGTTAAGAATGCCACAGTGCCTAGTCCTTGTTTCGCTATTTTGGTAAAGTCGCGGCGGAACAAGTGTCTCCGGAAAAGGTTCCGCTGCCCACCTCGAAATGCAGCGTTTCTCGATCTCTTTAACTAGGTAAGATACGAGTAAGTAAGATCGAAAACGATTGGCACTACAAACAAGCAGTCTAAGACCGTGGACTCCCTTCTTGTAAATCCTTATAAAAACTCGTGTCTAGCAGCGTAACGTCTATCAGTTGAAATTGCAATGATGATACCATACCATCAGCCCATTTCACAAATACAACCTATACCTTTCTATACCTGTGATCGGCATATTCGAATAATGAATACTGATCTTGATTTGAATGTTTCCAGGTTCAAAGACGGCGTGACGTACCCCTGGTCGGCTGGCGTGTCCAACTTGATCCTGTATCCAGAGGCAGCCAACCAGACGCTGTACACTCGGCGCGCTGCCCAAACCGACTCCGGCAATTACACTTGCCGGCTGAGCAACGAAACACATAGCGAAACACATACAGTCAGGCTCGATATATTAGGTACGCATATACATAGAGTCAGGCAGATATAGTAACCAGTTGAAATTTGGCACACTCGCAAACGTGAGCTCTCTTTCGATTATCGAAATACCATAACGTCAAAGTAAAATGGATCTTAAGTTGTGGAATTGGAGTCGCAATTTCCGTAATAATTATTTTTATTTTAATGTGTCCATAAATTTAAGTTTTAACGCTAGGCATATACGTTTCAATTTACTATGACGTTACTGTGTTTCGATATTCGAAAACGACTACAATTGTGAGCTAACACATCTTATAATAACGATACAGCATTTTCTGGGATTACTACTATTATTAATGCAATCGTCCAATGAAGCTATAGTCTTAACGGATCTGAAGGAAATTTGGAACAGATTGTATTCTGGAATTGCACATAGGCTACTGTTGAACCCGGAAAATTTTATGGTTCCTGCGGGATAGATAAAAGTTAGTGTAGTTGTTGTCATGGACATAAGAAGTCTATCAAAAAGCTAAAGATTTATTATTTGTACGGTTGAACGCGCTTTCCTCAGAAACTGCTAGTCTAGTTTGAGAAATATTTTTGCGTTAGCTTGCTCGTTTGGCAATAAAATTGTTAATATTTTATCTTGTTGCCTCCCGTAGATAACGCGCTACACAGCTAACAATACTACTATGGACCCGAAAGTGTGATTGATATTATTATTTGTTACCTTTATAATCGTCAAAGCTCATGTTTTCCAATTCTAACCACTCGGTAAATCTTTGTAAATTGGCACAGAGATAGCCTTGTCGTGATCTGAACAAAGTTTTCCATATACGATACTATAAAGTGGTGCCATTTGGATGTTGTTTTGTTGTTGTTTGTTGTTTGGTTTTGTTACATCAGATTGTCAAGTCAAGTAAAATGTTTCTCTGCTCGACATTTTTTTGGCACTGTACATATTTCCTCTTTCGATAAATTGAAGTCTGTGTTTTCCTCTTGTAACGGACCAATACCATCGGCAAGCTGCCCGTGGTCACGTCTTTAATTTTTGCTTCAGTTTTGCCTCGAGACGTGTCTATTATCCGTGGTCCGATGTAAAAGTACAAAGGAAAGTTTCGTTTTAAATTGCAACTTTCTCTTCGATGAAATAACCGTTTTTCATATATTTTGCAACGACATCTGGCAAACGCGAAGAGCAGACTGGACATCTGACAGGAAAATTGGCATTTCAACAGGATTTCGCCAGTCGTCCGTTAACATTTTTATGGTCGAAGGAATTTCGAATATTTACTGTTATTCACTTAAAAAAGACAATCGTTTTATCGGTTATTTCGACGTCCTGGTTATCAGACCACTCTGTCAAGAGTGAACCCACTTAAAAGATACAATTGGCAAAGCTGTCATGCTTGCTTTTATGGTTGGTGATATAAATCTAACGTCATATCCATTGTTAGGGTAAAAAAATGACACATGAAACGTAAACAGTACATGAATAAATTGAGAAGGATTCATCCTCAGTCCAATGGATAATGGCAGCAGTCATAAAATAAATTCACAGACAACTACAGGTTACAAATCAATTTGAAATTCACGTCATATTTCTCCTAATAAATAAATAACACTTGTTTCACAGAAAAGCCAACTGATACGCCGAAAACAATGTTCATTTCGAAGGACAAGTGGGTGGAGGAAGGGAGCGAACTGCGACTCTTCTGCGAAGCGCTTATTGGTGAGTGGTGACTTTCTCGCAATTACAGTTACCGAAATTAAATATCAACTGTGAGTAGCGCGACCCCTATCAATTGAACATTCTCGAACGTTGACAGCTATATTCGAAGCAATTAGCTGTTATTAAATGTTTACAACTGCAGCTTTATATTTTCAGTTGATGTTTGCGCGAATTAATTTCATTTTTTCTACTGTTTATATTGCTATGCGACATTAATTAACTTCGCGAATATTACTACTAGTTTTGACGGATATTTAATACCAACCATCGATCTTATTAAACTCTCAGTTCCCGCCATTTTCATTTTGTTTTAAATATCAACGGTCAAGGAGATCTAGGATTTTCATATCCAGCTGAACTTTAAAATAAAAAAAAGACCAAAAACTGAAGAGGACTCACTGACGTGGGTTAAACTTTCCAATCTTCAATTCTAGACAGCAATTGTTGTTACGATCATGTATTTGTCAGCATTTGAAGCGGTGATAGCCTAGTGGCTAGGGCGTCAGCCTCTTAATCAGAGGTCGGCGGTTCGAATCCGAAAACCTCTAACTTTTCGGAGTTATGTGCGTTTAAAAAAATATATATATCACTTGCTTCAACGGTGAAGGAAAACATCGTGAGAAAACCTGCACGTCTGAGAGTTCTCCATAATGTTCTCAAAGGCGTGTGAAGTCTGCCAATCCGCACATGGCCAGCGTCGTGGACTATGGCCAAACCCTTCTCATATTAAGAGGAGACCCGAGCTCTGTAGTGAGCCGGTAATGGGTTGATCATGATGATGATGATGATTTGTCAGCAAAATTACTGGGAGCAAGTTAGAGTTTTTTTCTAGGCTTCATATGATGTATTTCTATATTAAAAATTAAATAAAATAAGGAACGTACAACCAGTCTGCCCTGGGTTAACAAGTGTAGCGTTATTTGGTGCAATTATACTACCTAATATGAATATTTCTATTTCCTTTGTTACCAGGTCGATTGTACTTAGCAGACGCAACAAGTGAACTGCGTTGGTGGAAGGTGTGGCCGAACGGCACCGAGGGCGACCTTTTGCCAACACAAGTTGAGATTAAAACCACGAGGTGAGTTGCCTTCACAACTTAGAATTAACTAAGTTGCAATTCCAGTTTCTTTTTAACCTTTTATTTGAACCCAGGAGCTTGCCATTCGTAGTAAAAAATGCTGATCTATTCGGATAAGACAATCTGACAATACTTTTTAGCATTTATACACAATGAATGAAGGAACCCTTGTTTAATTTTATAACTGGGCTTGACCCTCTGCCATTAAGTCTTAGCCAGGTTAACG
This sequence comes from Lasiommata megera, assembly GCA_928268935.1. Taxonomy (NCBI): domain Eukaryota; kingdom Metazoa; phylum Arthropoda; class Insecta; order Lepidoptera; family Nymphalidae; genus Lasiommata; species Lasiommata megera. Next base: position 9,008,184 of record OV743311.1, on the reverse strand, counting down.
TTGAATTTATCAAGTAATTTGTATAGATTGTAAATGGTATTAGAATTGGAACGTTGTTAGAACTAGAATATAATAAGTTCAAAGTTTTTATAAAACGAAAGCTTATAGCAAAATGTTGTATGATACAACGATATTAAGGATTATATAAACGATAAAAAGCTTGGGTTTGAATTGACTATCTCCGTAGGAACTATAATTTATTATTGATTATGTGAGATGGTGATATCAAAAAAATACGGCTAAGTTTGTTGTGGGCTTCTTCATAGACCTGGGTGCGATTTCAACCATCTTAGGTTTATTTTTAAGTTAGCGAGTGTAGTTATCACCTTCAATATATATGAGCGAATCATAGATGTATAAACCTATTTTTAATTTGATTTTGATGAAGATAATTGTTTAATGCCGGAAATTCTACAATCAATTACTTGCATTCATGTTATTATAAGGTTTCCATTCCGTTGTCCAATTTGTACGTTCGGATTGGGTTTCTTAAATTGTGGTGACGCAATTTTACCAGCAGTATTGCATTGGATGTATTGCATACGTATGGTTTATCCTATTCTCCAAGGCACAAGGTGAACAGGTGTCAAATTCCTAACTTTGGGCATCTTCTTGAATTTTCATGACTCATTTTTTCGGACTGTTTATTAGCTGTGCTAACCCTATTGGTTGCCACAGCGTAACCGGGCTGTTTGGCTTCGGAAAGAAGCTCTGCCAGAAGAGATTTTGAGCCCTAGGGCTCGAAGAAACTAAGGGAACGTCTGCCTAAGGGCGCCTCCTTTGAGGCCGAACCTCGGCTTAGGTGACGTTTGGGATAACGGGGGGTCGGACGGTGAGTGGTCCGTACGTCTCCGAGGCCGTGGATGGCAGCTGTATCGATGGTACGACTACGTGGTACACTTAAGTTCCAAATAAGTTTCACGGTATTTTATTGTACAGATATAAAAATTTAACCGATTTTTTATTACAAGTCAGTAATAATCGGTTCCATCAGGAAACGAACAATTAAATCGCTTTCGCCGTAATGGATCGTATGAAATTTCCGGCGAAGTTCGTGTATAATGTCATCTTGATTAGAGGTTATTATGCCTTGTATCCATTAACCAAATTGCCCGTACTTCAATTCGCTTCTGCTAAGTCGAAAATAGGTTTTCCGCGTATTAGCGTTGGTGGGCAAATGGTCGGGTTGAATTACGGCTTACTAGAGTCGTCATTCTATTCTATCACATTTGCGATGTTGATATTAAGTAAATTATTTTTGTTAAAATGTGAAATGGCTATTTTTTAACACCAATGTACTACTTTCGACGACCTCCGTGGCGCAGCGCGTGCGCTGTTGCATTTTAAAGTCCTGGGTTCGATTCTCGGCTCGAGTCTGGTTTGGTGGGAGGCTTCGGCCGTGGCTAGTTACCACCCTACCGACAAAGACGTGTCGCCAAGCAATTTAGCGTTCCGGCACGATGTCGCGTAGAAACCAATTAGGAGTGTGGGTTTACCATGCCCCTAACAGGTTAGCCCGCTACCATCTAAGATTGCATCATCACTTACCATCAGGTGAGATTGCCGTCAAGGGACTACTTGTAGTGGATAAAAAAAAAGCTTTTAATAACCCTTTTAAATTCTCATTCTCTTATAGCCCATGGCTATTATTGAGGTGTAGATTATAACTGTTATTTAAGCTCTTATGCATAAAACTGTTCAAAGGTAAACAAGGTAGTGTGCTAGCAAGAAAGGTATAATTAGTTTTAAAGTAGCCAAAAAAGTTATTAAGGTCTTATATTAATTATTACGCACTTAATAAGAAAAGACGTAGAAAGAAAGTAATGGGGATACGAATATTAGCCTAGTACTATTTATTAAAATGTGTCTCGTAAAAGTACGTACGTAAAAAGGATATTTTAATACAAAAGCGGGAAGGAAGGTTTTTTCCTCATCAGAGTTTAATTGGGTGGTTATTTATATTGTATTATTACTTAAAAATAAGTATCAAGTGAAGATTAAATAGTGCACGTGCCAAAATATAATAATTGAAACTGTGATAGCCTAGTGGTTAGGGCGTCAGCCTCCTAATCAGAGGTCGGCGGTTAGAATCCGAGTACGCACCTCTAACCTTTTCAATTATAATATCACTTGCTTCAACGGTGAAGGAAAACATCGCGAGGAAACCTGCGCGCCTGAGAGTTCGAAGTGAAGGCGTGTGAAGTCTGCCAATCCGGACATGGCCGTGGTGGACTATGGTCGAACCCTTCTCATATTGAGAGGAGACCCGTGCTCTGTAGTGAGCAACAGAAAACTTTTGCATCAATTTAATTTTTTAATATTGCACGTACAAATATTTATGGCCAGCATTGTTTTATTTCCTCACATGAACAGCAAGAGTATAACTCAGTCATAAACCTGTTGTACGATCTACTATTTAGACAGAAAAATTAATAAAAAGTTATACTTTCTAATGCCAATGTAGTGTTTCGCGTACGAGTCCGGTACTTACTTGGCTTTATTTACAGGGACGACGTGAAAGACATAATCGGCTCGTACCTGAACATTAGGAGCGTGTCGGCGCAGGATTACAGCACCTACGTTTGCGTGGTGCACAGCAACGACGTGGTCTCGCGAAACTACGTCACAGTTCACTATAAGCGTAAGTTGTACAACACTTGGACAGTTCCCGTAAGCACTTCTATTGTTGTACGTCGTAGTTCCTCAGATGTTGCTCGCTACTTCAGTGAGTACAGCAATAGCTAATCCAAGGTCAAACGAAAGCCCATGTTGCCAATCACTTCTGGGGATGTGAATGAGGCCCTCAGATGGATTTCGCATTGGTCAGCGACGTTGATGCAATTCAGCATGCATTTATTGGATAATGCACAATAAGCAGAAATAAACTTTCTATGCCTATAATGAGACAATGTTTACAATATTTCGAACACTTATAGGCACTGGAAGGCCCCCAAAAGTCAAACTAGCGAATAAACCAGCTTAATAATATATTTTATTATATAGGTTTTTCGTTACCTAATTGAATTCATTGCTATTTCTAGTTGCATAATACATTAGTCAGGAAAGCTTTGACAGCACTGCTCGTGTTTCTTACAGCGAATAGTCTGACCGCCGACGGGGCGTGGTGCGCGGGCGGGGAAGTCCCGTGGCGGGCGCTAGCACTTGGTGGAGCGGCGGGAGCTATTCTGCTGTTGTCACTGGTCGTCTTTCACAAGCAATGCACCCCGAGACTATTGCTGGCCGCGAGACACGCGCGAGCCAGGGCCGCCACAGCCGCACACCGAGCGAGAGGTATGTTTGGCCAAATTTTACTTCTAGTAAAAGTAGTTAGGTATTACAAAGAACCTTATTCAATGCGACTTAGAGTTCATGATCGTTCGTGACAACGTAGGAGAAGATACCCTTATACGTAACAATATCCGAGAACTCTGAAAGTAGTATTTTAAGATACTTCTTACCGTGGGTAAACTGAAAGGAGAGAGTGATCCAATTTCGACAGAACCTTTTCGCTTTCGGTGTTTTAATCTACTTTATACCACAGGAAAATGGAAACATACGCGGTTATAGGTGGACTAAAACTTCATTCTGCTCCACGTTGAATTTTAATTTGATATTTGAACTTTGAATTTGATTAAAGCCTGACCCGGTATAACACTAAATAACCTAACACTCAAACGAGAAAGTATGACGTTGTTAAATAAATACCTTTGTTTCAGTACTTGAGAAGGAGTTTGACGTGCTGGTGTGTTGGACGTCGGTTGACGGAGAGCTGGTCCGCGGTGCTTTGCTGCCCACACTGTCGCTGAAGTACAAATACCGCGTGCACACTGTCATACTGTCCACCCAGCCCGATAATTGTAAGTCAATCAACTCATCTGGTTATGCAAACTTTACATTGAGTGAAGTCGGTCTATAGATATAAATACAAATTCACTCGATAGTTTTCGAGGGTTGGTAATCAGCGATCTACTCAATTCCCACGTACAAAATGGATAAAATTAAGTTTAGCAAGTAAATGTAAAAATCACTAGTAAACCTATTAAATTAAATAAAATCTATATTTGTTTTTCTCTTCTTCATACTATTACTACTAGAGGCCGAAATAGAACAGAATGAACAAAGGTGAAGCACCGTTTCTAATAATATTAAAAACTCAATAAATTACTACCTGAGAGTCCGCCCAGAAAACCTTATTGGTGAATATTTTGATTGTACTTAAAATAGAGTCTTAGTTCATTTAAATTTGGTGACAAGAGAATGCTCGAGGATGCGAATGGATGCTTTCTTTGCGGACAATGTATCTCGCATTAGCGCTGATTGACTCAGTTTATGACCTCTTTCACGCTCCCGCAGCTAAACGAACTCGCTTTGGCAACGTAAACGTTTCCAAAAGAATGCTCTCGATGGTAACAGATTCCGCATCCGATTGCATCCGCTTTAAGGCTCCTTTCGGTAAAATTCAAATAATCTTTATTCAGATAGTCCTTTACAAGGCACTCTTGACGCGTCAATAATTTACATAGTAGTGATTCGATGGTGATAACTACATTCGTAAACATAAAACTAAAGCTATGAGGGTTCCAAATGCGCCCTAACGCCCGACGCCCGACGCCCGACGCCGCGTCTAAGAAGAAGTCTAAAACAAACTTAGACGCCCGACGCCCGACGCGCGCGTCTAGGAATAAGTCTAAAACAAACTTAGCCTGGTTTGTTTAAAAATCAAAGCGCTTCGGGATAAGGTGCTATGCAAATGTAATAACTTATTGATTTAGTGGACTAATATCTATCATAGATTTAAAACTACGGATTCTTTAGGGAGTGGTAAGCTTATGGGAAAGCTTGATGAAGCAATCGTTTTTCCACCAGGGTACGGCGAGCTGGTGGGGGAGGTTTCGCGTTGTCGGTCGGTGGTGGCGGTGCTGTCGCCCGCGCAGTACTCGCCGCCGCAGCTTCTTGTCGCGCTGAGGCAACTGAGCGCTTTGTCCGTGCCGCCGGTCGTCGTTTTACTGCAGGTATGTAGGAACACCTACCTACACTTCATTATTTTTGACCTGTCTTATTGCGTAAACAATCTTTGCTTACCAAAAAGCAAGTGTGTAAAAACGAATTAAAATATATTTTGAATGGTGTACCTACCTGATTTAATTGTCATTTGTAAAAAAAATACATTACACTAAAAGTAATGTTAGGATTAACATAATAAGACTAGTATAAAATAAAGAGCTCATATTATTCATGTCACAGAATGGGTAAAAGAAAATCATGGAGACAAACGATATGTAAAAGAGGGTTAATACTTATTACAGTCTCCGGTTTTGGTCTACTCCATTCCAGATAGGTCGGTATTGTCTGGTTGTCTAGCCCATTTTGTTTAAGCTTCTTAATCATCATCAGCATCATCATATCAATTGATGGATGCGCACAGTCTTTTATAGAAAGTCTCTTCACTTGTTAAGTTGGTCCAACTTGTCGCGAGTCTACCAACACTGCGTTCATCGGTGTAAGGTCGCCTTTGAACCCCAACGTCCATCGGTGAATCGATGCCTCGCGTAAATAGAATCCTAAAATTACCTTTCCTTAGTTAGGTATAAAAAAGTAGGCCTTCACGAAACACCGACAGTTGAACCATCAGACAATAGAAGTATTTAAGTAAATAACACGTGACGCCACTTTAGCGTTTTGTCACTCGCCGTGACGGCACGCAGTTCGTTTTGATTATCAAGGCGCTTTATCGACGTTACTCATTAGAACTCTGTTCTGGATTGGTGGCAGGATCTCCCGAAGCGTTCCTTAGTCAGTTACAAAAATTAGGCATCCACGGGACACCCGACAGTTGAATCATCAGAGACAATAGAAGTATTTACGTAAAGAACACGGAACGCCACTTTAGCGTTTTGTCACTTGCCGTGACGGCACGCAGTTCTATTCGACTATCAAGGCGTGTAATCGGCGTTTCTCATTAGAGCTTTGTTCTGGATTGGTCGCAGGATCTCCCGAAGCTGAAGCGCGAGGCGAAGGACGCTGGCTCGCGGCTGGTGGAGGTGCTGCGGCGAACGCGGCTGGTCGCGTGGCGCCACGTGCACGAGCGCGCCTTCTGGACCGCACTGCGCCTCGCGTTGCCGCTGCCGCCGCCGCCGCCGCACCCGAACCACGCCGCCAGGCAGGTGAGCGGGTAACACGCCTTCACTTTCGTATCGTGATCTGGGCTCACTACAGAGCACGGGTCTCCTCTAAATATGAGAAGGGTTTGGCCATAGTCCACCACGCTGGCCATGTTCGGATTGGCAGACTTCACACGCCTTTGAGAACATTGTGGAGAACTCTCAGGCGTGCAGGTTTCCTCACGATGTTTTCCTTCACCGTTGAAGCAAATGATATTTTAATCTTTTTTTAAAAACGCACATAACTTTCAAAACTTAGAGGTGCGTGCCCGGATTCGAACCGCCGACCTCTGATTAGGAGGCTGACGCCCTAACCACTAGGCTATCACCGCTTCACTTTACCTTCAATCAATAATGCAATAACGAATTGTATCCCCCCCACTTGGATGGCGGGTATTTCTCGCTTGTCCTTTTTGTGCAATCTTTTTTTTTTTTTTAATCAACTCGCAAATTGTGGAACCAGCTTTCATCTTTAATGCGGTAATTCCTCGTAGTTTCAATTTGAGGTTGAATAAATTCGGCAGCGCTTGGCAGTTCCTCCGGTGCTTGCGGTTACGCTACATATATGTTCCCCGATACGAAATGTAACGGATACGGTTATTTTGCCGCTATAGGTTGTACACCTCTAAACTAAACTTCATTTACGTACAGGTAATCAGAGATTGAGAGTTAAGTTTTTTTTTATACACTACAAGTTAGCCCTTTACGGCTATCTCACCTGGTGGTAAGTGATGATGCTGTTTAGGATGGTAGCCGGCTAACCTGTTAGGAGTATGGTCAACCCACGCTCCTAATTGGTTTCTACGCGACATCGTGCCGGAACGCTATATCGCTTGTCGACGTCTTTCCTTTTAAGGTGGTAACTAGCCACGGCCGAAGCCCACCAGACCAGACTCGAGCCGGGAATCGCACCCAGGACCTCCAACTTTATAATGCGACAGCGCACGCACAAGTTTAGTTTTTTGTGCAGCTTTGGGACCACTCTGTACTACAATTACTATTGTATTGTTACAGGATAAATTGAGCACAATCGAGACGGAGGACAGTAAAAACTCTCGTTCGGGAAGTTTGACGGCGCTCGTGTGAAGCACTCGCATTCGTGACGTTCTGGTATTAAGGACTCGCCCAGCTGTGAGGAACCGAGGCAGTTATATATTGTGTATAAAGTAGTGAAAAATGTGTGTGAAACCGAGCGGCAACACCGCTGGACTATGCGGACGATCTGTGCCGCGAAATGTATCAAAGACTGTGAGTAGATTATTGAAAAAAAAAAAAACATATTTTGATCACATTAGAAAAGTATTACTCTTTTACAAATACAAAGTCCCTTTTGTTCTATTATTCGATTTGTAGAAACAGATGGCATGGTCTAGGTCACTCTTAAGTCAGCCCATGTACCATATACCTATTATAATTCTCTCTTTGCATCGTCATCCTAATTACTGAGGGTCGCGATCCTTAGCATGGATCACCTTTCTCCGTATGATGTTTCTCCAGATGGTTCTGTTTCCGGCATTATGTAGATGTACCGAGTGCAGTGCTGATCTGATCGGACCAACGCATGGGGCTGTGTCCTCGTGGCCTTCTTCCCTCCACCTTGCCCGTTACGAGTAGTTTCTCAAAATTCCCAGGGCAATGTGTCCGAAGTATTCCTAGGTGCGGTTGAGTCATAGTAGACAGACAGATAATTCTTTCAGACTACTATAAATTGTTCAAATTCAAAATAATCTTTATTCAAATAGTCCTTAAAAAGGCACTTTTGACGCGTCAATAATTTACACAGTAGTTATTTCATGGTGATAACTATATTCGTAAACTTAAAACTAAAGCTATGAGGGTTCCAAACGCGCCCCAGTCTAAGAAGAAGCCCACAACAAACTTAGCCGGGGTTTTTCTTTTTTTTCGTTATCACCATCTCACATAATGAATACAATTAATAATAAACTATAGTACCTATGGAGATAGAGCAATTCACACCCAAGCTTTTTTATCGTTTATATAATCCTTAATATCGTAATATGATTTTTCTAAAACAGTTGTTTGAACATTATATTTGAGGAAGCCACACCTCGTTAACTTCAGTCCAACCAACATAGGATCGCGCTTACCGAAACTGATTGTAATAAACGTGTTTGTATACGACCATCAAATCCGTGTAAGGGTACTTCGTATTTGAAAAATAAAACATTAATAATAATAATTAGACGTAATTGAACTCGAAATCTGTATACAGTTTTCTAAAGATCTCAGTGTCTCTCGCTGAAGCTACTTACCTACGTACTCTTATCGTTTCTCTTTCTTGTGCCAAAGGGAAATTTGCGAACATGACAATTAATATTTAAATGTTTTTGGTTGTATTCTATTTATTTTATTTATATTTAACAATTGTGAACTATCGTAAAGAATGAGTAACAAAAGTATTATTTTTTAAGTTTTTTCTGTCCTTGTCTAGTTAGTCTTCTATCTTATATTCTTACTTTATTTTAAAACTGAATTACAACAAAACGAGACGGTTTACAGGTCTGTGATAATTCTTAAATGTGGAATGTGTAGAAAATAAATACAGCAGCGTGAAAAGTACGAAATCAACATCTCGAAATACCGAATTAACTTGACGCACTGTTGTATCTTGGCTATTTTATTTAACTAAGTTGTATTATACTTATAAGAAAGATATTATTAATGTAAAGGGTATTACACTCTAACAATTTGCACGATTTAATCCCCTTTCCTGACAAAAGGTAATAGTAGATTGTGACACTATGTGATTATATCTTCATTACACACAGACTAAATTATTATAAAAAAATATTTGTATGAAACTTACTTCAAAAATATAAACTTCAACAAATACGGTATGTAAAATAAAACATACGTTTTTATGTCTTCAATTATGAATCTTAAACCTAAGTAATAAGATCCAAGTTATGAGCAAGTGTGATGGAAATATATATTTATTCTGTATCTGCCTAAGCATAAGCATTTAAGAACTCAATACCCTATCTTATACATCTTAAATTGCTTTTATTTAGCTCTCATTGAGTACAACTTGGAATGTTTCTATGACGACACTATCTGGTACTTTCCCAGAAGATTTAGTCGCTTTCCAACCAATCCTTTGCTAAACCAATAAGAATAATATTCCAGGACACATCCTTATTACAAGCGTCGTCAATAACTCTTACTAAAAGTGACTGCTTTAGAAACCTTTCTGTTACACATTTTGTTATTTAGAATTCTGCCTCTATTGTAGATCTTTTTATTCAAATGATTATGAAAACTAGATTTTCCACTGTTCGTCATAAACTTAATAAAACTTGCATTAAGATAAAAAGAGAGTGGAATACCCAATTATTAAATAGTATCCCCCACTAATGTATTATGTAATTGTATTATAAGTATTTAAACCCGAACAAGTTTCATTATTATCTTTTGTAGTATGCTACCTATACTCATTACATTCCAAATTTTTTCTCTATGGTTATAGCATTAAGTTGGTATAAATTTATTGTAAAAAAAATATGAACAGAAAAATAAAGCAATTAAATGATATGCATTGTTGTTTTACTCATCTGCATTGAAAAATTTGTATATATTTTTTACTTTATTCAAAACTATATTTTAGAAATGTTTCCTATAAAAAGAAACAAAAATATAGCACTATGTAAAGGACTCGGTCAATTTAGTTTTGAGATTCAAGTATAAAAAGATAGGCTCCGTTAACAGAAGAGATTGCGTTGCTCATCCAATTCTCAATATGAGTCAACTATGCTTCACCAACACGATCGACTCATAACCGTAGTCCCTGGATAACGTAAGGATAAAATGAAGAAATAAAACAATATGTGCAAATATAAAAATTGTATTTAATTGTAATAACTAAATAAGTAACAAATTCTCACTAAATCAGCATTCAGGCACTAAGTACATTGAATTCATATCACCACGCCTCCATATAATCATGAATCATTCTTATACTTTACCAACAATGTAAAGTTTTACCAAATTAACTATCAAATGTCTTACATAAATAGGTAACCAAAAAAAATCACAAAAAATTTAACATTTTATCACTATAAGTACAATTATATAATTAAAAATAACCATGATTCAGTTGTAAGATCCAAAATAATTATCAAATTAAATTAAAGAATTGAATTTTTCTACTTAAAATTAAGTACTCAGTAGTAGCACCTTAAAACATTTCAAATGAACGCTCACTTGGCTCACTTTTAAAACGTATTTTGAATACGTCACACGGTAGAGAAAAAAGAGAGAGAGAGGTCACTGGTCCCAATAGTTATTGACCCTTGCGTTATAAGTGTCACTTACAAAGAGCAGCATAGGTTTTAATGCGCATTGCTTTTTTTGTTTACAAATCACTTATTTGCGATGCGTTTACTGTATGGCTAATTCCCCACTTATATTACGAATGTGAAAGTTAATGCATCTTGTGTGAACCTCTAATACCTAATTTCATCAGATCGTTTAACAACCCATAAAACCAGAATTGCACATTCGATGTTATTTTATAGGAACCGTAATTTTTTAATAAAAACTAGCTGTAAGTACAAAACGTATTTTGGTCCCCAAAATATCTCCGCTACTGTTTAAAATACAATGCAAGCCAATAATCACACTTATAGTATACGAAGAGATATACAAGCTGAATTGCGAACTGCGCAGTAATACCTTCGATACTCTTTTTTTTTTTTTTAAATACACCACCAATGAGGCCAACATTGCAGTAACAAAAATTTACTAACATTTATCAAAATCATATTTGCATATGATTACTTTTGCTAACGCCAAATCAGCTTTCATTTTTACCGTTATATGTATCTTACGGTCATTTTAATACATGAAATTAGTAAGTATTGGTAGGTATTTGTTCATGTGTTAACAACGGCCGTATAATTATCAATTATTATCATTTAAATTTTTTACTCTGAGCGTATATGTTTATAATTTTTAGGAACATTTTCTTTCGAAACTTTTGAGCGGTACATAGCCTCAAATCATAGCGAGTGTAACGGCACAGACATAATTTTTTATAACAATTTATCACCTACACAAGCGGCACCGTACGATAAGACGACAATAAATTTCCGTATTTAAATACAGTATGATATTTGACCTTGAACATTATAAATTCTTAAGTTAAGTACATAATATAAAATCATTAGAAAAATCGTTTGTCTGGAAAGTATTTCGAAACTCTTTAAAAATTTGAGAAAAATTGAATTGTTAGAAAGAAACCGCTATTTTCAAATCCTCTGCTAAAAGCTATCTGAGGTAGGAAAGCTTTCGACTGCTTCAGACAGAAGGGTTTAGGGTCTTTTGGAAAAACTATAGTCAAACGTGACAGTAAACACTATTATAACGTAATAATTTGTGTTTCGCTTCGACGTATGAGAAATATTGATCTTAAAAATACAAAAAATTAGGAACTTTTTCAACAGATAAAGTTATTATTTTATATTTATAATCTATTAATATTAGGCCTAGGTTTGGAAATATTTTTTAACAAGCTCTTAAATCATTAAATATCGAAGCAGATTAAAGCGATGTTTTCCTTGTAGATATAGGTTTTTGACAGACGAACTACCTACCAGTCAATCTGTCGTTTCTGCTGTGTTAAATTAATAATTAATTGACGTACGACTTAAGATTGATTCCCAAATTAATCATGTTCTCTGAAAATTCAATACGTTTTTGATTTGATTCTTTGATTCCAATAACAATACTACCAACAATTGGTCCTTTACACGTATCTGACTTCGAAGACGAGTACGAGTGGGAGATTTTTTACTTTTTCGATCGTGTGAAAGTTAAATAGTAAGTAAGTGAAAGGTAAATTTATGTAGATCTGATGCTCAAGAGCTAAATTACGGTGCCGCAACTTTAATAATTACATTATAAATACATCACTTGTCCTTTGTAAAATTTACATGGTACGTTTGTTTCGTTACGAATAAAAACTATTCTTAACTACATTAAAAAAAGAAGATACCAGATCCAATGAATTATCGTTTATGAGATTTTATAGAAAAAAACAATTTATATTAAAATAAAACAGAGAGGAACAAAATCGACTTACACTCAATCATTATCAAATGTAAGTCAATTGTGTGTTGGATGGATGGACCTATCTAAGTAGTTGTAAAACATAAATAAATTATTCGCATTAAGTATTTGAGATAACAATCTCACAGATCCTGTCTTAGATCACTGGATATTCGTAATAGTAACTACAAAACCGATTTCCCTGTTTCTTCTGCTTCTTTAGAGTACTTTTTGTTGTAGGCCTAGAAATAAAAAAAATATATATACAGTAATAGAAACATTTAGTCAGTAGATCGCTTATAGATTAGCTGTTCTTCAACTCACCTGCATAGCTACTCTTGCCAAAGTCTCCGCCATGGCGCGACCGGTTTGGTCCACCATACCGCGTAAGATTCCTCCCTCCTTTTTCAGCAGGATATGTGGGTGGTCAAACTCCACCATTTGCCCAGCATCCATTACTAATACCTAGAGAAATTACATTTATTACATTGCATTATCTAATGAAGAAGGAATTTTAATATACATTCGACGTGATTCAAGAAAAATCGATATCCGTCCAATACCTTATCAGAATCCATAACTGTATGCAATCTGTGTGCGATGGTAAGAACGGTGCAATCGGCAAATTTATTCCTTATTGTAGTTTGAATCAAGGCGTCAGTTCTGCAAAATAATATAAAAAATTAGAAAGTATCCTTAAAAAAAATGGATAAAAGTTTGCAATTTTAAATTTGCGTAAATCCGCGTAAACAAATTTTTTATTTCTTCCATCTTTATACGTTTCGCTTGGCCATTTATAGTATGAATTACGCATGTTGCAATGAGAGTAAAATTATTTTACCATCTAGCTTAAAATATTATAAGATAGATGCGATGTGTCTCCCAATAATAAATGAAAGTTCTTCCAGTTAAATCTTAAGGAAATACCACTGCTCTGCTAACATTGTTCTACAATGTTTGAAACTGTGTGCTGTGATTTGCAAAAAAGTAGATCTAGTGGTGATTGAAAGATGGTTTCGGCCACTTATACGTATTGGTACAGCTCTAATCTGTAAGGCAACTTACCATGTAGTCACTGTTCAAGCTTGACCATTTTAGATACCTTAAATCTTCCCAGTCTTGTAACTTCGAACAGGCTACCCGTTTCTTAAAGTTTCTTTCCTTTGTGTTTCTAATTCGTTTTACTAATTATTTTATTATTATTAAACTCTAGTTTCCAAAAGTTCTTTCTATTTTAAGTTTTCCGTTATTCAGTATTACGTAACGCGTTTCAGTATTACGTAAAGCATTTTGGAGGGGGGTCTTGTAAAACGTTACGGTGCATTACAAGGGCAGGAGGGGGAGTATTTAAGTATCGCGTTACGTAACATTTTTTTAGTTTAATAAAAAAGCTGGGGAATAAAATTCTGCCAAATCGGCAATCCTTTTCGTTTATGTTTTATGGGGAATCTCTGGATTGTATTGTAAGCTATTTTCGTTTTTGTTTCCAAATAACCTTTCGTTTATGTTTCGGGGAATTCCTCAACTGTCGGTACGTGATTTTTATTTTATCATCGATGTCTGAATTCATGAGCGTTTACACATAGAAGCTCATTGCTGAGTATTACACTTATTTGTGTGTGTAAGTTTTGAATTTTAGACTTACTGCGGGTCGACGTTGGCCGTTGCTTCGTCCAACACAAGTAGACGGTTGCGACGTACGATAGCCCGCGCTAGACACACCAGCTGTCTCTGACCCACCGAAAAGTTGCCTCCACCTTCCGACATCCGAGAACTGAGTCCCGCTGGTAACTCCATAACTGCTTCTTTGAGCTCCACCTATACCAATAATTATTACCAATTTTTTTTTTATCCACTACAAGTTAGCCCTTAACGGCTATATCACCTGGTGTAAGTGATGATGCAGCCTAAGATGGTAGCGGGCTAACAGGTTAGCTAATAGGTTTCTACGCGACATCGTGCTGGAACGCTAAATCGCTTGGTGACACGTCTTTGTCGGTAGGGCGGTAACTAGCCACGGCCGAAGCCTCCCAACAGACCACACTCGAGCCGGGAATCGAACCCAGGACCTCCAACTTTATAATGCAACAGCGCACGCGCTGCGGCACGGAGGTAGGTCGTCGAATACTAACATACTAACAGTATTGTACGTTACGTCTACTTAGCAATATGAGTAATTAGCAAAATGTCCACATAGGAAAATATTTGTGAAAAATTGCTGTGCAACAAGATTGTCAAGATATGGAGATTTTTGAAGGAATTCTCAGTAAGTCCGGAAAAATATCGCTAGACACTCGTGTGCCTCTGACAGCTCGTTAAGGACCCGAAAGCTTTCGAGATTCGGGTCCATCCAAAATTTAGACCCTCTCTCTCTCGAGTCGTTCCTTCATTACTGAAAATCGTGATCTTGGTGTCCTTGCAACGTCATGCGGATTGTTTCCAAAATTGAGTATAGGGTTTTATCTTACTATCAGCCCAGAGTTGAAAAAATGGCTATATCCAACCCATCCATGCATGTGATAATAGTCGTCATTTAAACATGCGCACTCGAAACTCACATAAGAAAAAAGGTGAGGTGAAAGGTTAGTAATAATAATGAGTATAGGTACCTCTTCAAGCGCCCTCCAGAGCACCTGGTCGGGATATTCATCGAAGGGGTCCAGATTGTGTCGCATGGTGCCCGAAAACAGCACAGGCTCCTGAGGGATGATGGAGATCTGGCTGCGGAGCTCGTGGAGACCAAGGGTGGATGTTTCCCGACCATCAATTATAATTTCACCTTCAATTTTCGCTAATCTAAAACAAAAATGGTAAGTTCTACACCCTATGTCAAAGAGGATATAAACACAAAGATATACCTTTAGGGCCTTACGAATAAACGTGGCGTAGTGAGGATAATTTTTCCCATAATTGTGACATTTGAAAGTTCTGTTAATTGGAGTATGACAAAATTTTTGAATTATTATTCCGACGTTATACCACGTTAATTTCCCTTAACCTAACATTATAAATATACTTTTCTACTACTTCTATAATATAACACTGGGAGGAACTTACCTGAACAGAGCATTAATAAGAGAAGATTTGCCAGCTCCTGTCCTGCCGACGATACCAACTTTCTCTTTCGGTAAAATTTCCAAGCTAAGGTCTTTAAGAACGGGCGGCTCTCCAGGCGCGTAGTACAAGAACACGTGGTTGAACTCGAGTTTGCCGGATTCAGGCCACGAGGGTGGTGGTTTCTTCTTGGGTTCCGACTCCAATGGAGGTTCGGATTCTATGTTCGAATATTCCTGTATTCTGAAATTTAAACAGAAAAATAACTTATACAATATATTATGGTACAGAAATTATAGTTCTTAATATGGAACTACGAAGGGGTGTTGCCAAAAACTTAAAAGTTGCTATAAAACGAACAGTTTCTAAAACTGCAAAATCACCTACCACCAGGTAAGATTGCAGCGATCTTGTATGGGAAAACATTTCAATCATGAAGAAACTATGGTTCAGCACATATTAGATTATAAAATTACAAGGGGCTTTTATCGACTATCCTAGTACAAATTCTGTCACGACTTTCTGCCAAAAAAAACTTTTAAACCTGACGGGTCGCGTCGCCCTTCCGCATTATATTAGCTTAGTATGATCTTCCTGAGATATTATTTATACGACAGCTTACAATAAAAGAGAGATGTAAAGGTCTTACCTCTCAACACTCGTCATCTGATTCTCGAGCTCAGTTGACTGCCTCATTCCCCATTGGAACATGCCAGTCAGCCCCATTGCTTGCGTGATGGCTAGACCAACGTTACCGCCGTATTCCTCTGAAAATAAGTAGGTGTTGAAAATCTAACCACACATAGTATCGGATCAGTACCTTTGACACGCTTCCAAGGTAGGTCATACACATATACACAAACCCACACAGGGTCTCGTCCACGGTTACGGTGGCGCTCAGACTGATATCACAGTCCAACCAACCCAAAGTCCTAACTTCAGCTTAAGCTGAGGTTCGAGTCTCACAGAAGAAGCCCTTAAGGGGACGTTCTCCAGATGTCCTCTAGCCCGAGTGCCTTTCTCACAGGCTGAGCTTCGCGCTCGCCAAAACCCCCGATGACGCAGAAATAACCTATAGGATTACTTGCTACTGTCAGTTCGAAACAACAGTTCACACTCATACTTCATTCGGAACATCAAAGATAATAATGTGAGAAGTTCGAGTATCATAGCATCAAATATCTGGAAATCTTACCATTGCCGAACACGAGGAAGCTAAGCGTCACTACAGCGATGTATACGACGCAAACCAGGTCCAACCAGAACCCGAAAGCGCGCGAGCTCGCAATAAACAAGTACCTAAAACAATATTACGATACTTTGTATACGAGTAAGAACTTGGGAAGTAAGCGAAAATTTATACTTTGGGTTATGTTTAGGAATGTATGTACAATAATGCTTTTTTTTATTAGAATCCAAGGACAGGTTTAAGTTTTAAATCTTTACCAAGAATGGAATGGCAGATGGTCCAAAATTGCATTATGTTATTAAATTTCAGTTTTCGTTGATATGTTTATCAAGTAAATGAGAATCGTATATTATATATATCGTACAAACGCTTTTGCACCTCAAATTATACATAAAATTTTACAGAACATTGAAGATTCTTATTAGTACGTTCAAATAATTTAAGTGATGCCTATATTCTAACACAAGGTAAAATAGAAACCCATGAACGTTAAATATTTAATGAATTAATGATTATTATTATTTTTTAGATTCTCTTCAATATGTGATGAAAACTGGAGCACACATATAAAAGAAACCTAAAAAAGGGTTTGCCTATCTGTTTCACTTTAAATGCTAATCACCCCATATAAAAATGTAATAGATTAATGTCTTACCAAGCTGAACTGTGAAGATCCTGATGGTTATCAAATTCCCTTATAAGTGCTTCTTGAGCACCGAAAGCGCGTATTGTAGTGATGCCTTGTAGAGACGCGTTGAGATGGGAGAATACGGGACTACGTGCTGGCAAACAAAGATACACATATAACATTGTCTACAACTTTAGTGCTGTATCTTTAGTACAAGATTTTTTTGTACACAATCGTAAAACCGTTATCAAATATTTGATACAATTCCAATTCATCCACACTTCCACAGGCTGCAGAAGATTGTTAAATAATAATGTTTACGGACGAAAATTGTGCCTCTAATCTTAGACCGTAAGGTCCATTTTACTTTGACGATATAGTGCTTTGATCCTCGAAAGCGACTAAACCATTTCAAGTGTACAAATGTTATAATATAACATTTCTACACTTGAAATGTTATTGTACAGAAATTGAATTGACTAATGCATTGACGAATCTGTTTATCGATTGGCTGTGCTTGTGCCAAGGCACAAATGTTATCATAGTTAAAAAAAACACGCCTTTGAATATTTGGTTAGGTTAACAAATTAGCAAATTAGGTTTATAATCCTTAAGAGAATTATAAGTTAAAGTTACACTAATGCATAATCAATAGTATTCCATAAAGTATTTACGTATTTTGAATATGCATTCAATTTCTGTATAGGAAAAAGTTTATCTACAAATATTATATCATATATATTATATTATATATTATATCTTGTTATAAAATTTACTTTTGTGAGAATTAATACCATAGTTTAAAGAAAGAAGACTGAAAAACTTTTTAATTATTGCAGAGACAAATTCAATTACTGTGGTTTATTCATAAGAGATGGCATGTACGGATTAAGTAACTTGATAGCGCTATTTCAACCGGCTGGTTTTACGAATAATTAACGCTAAAATAGTCTAATTTACTTTGGGATAGAATAACTTTGTGTTGATGACAGAATTATTAAAATCGGTGCAGTAGTATTTCAGTCCATCGATTAAGAATAAACAAATCTTTAATCTTTAATCTTTATAAAATTAGTATATCCATCTTGGTCTTGTGCCCAGTCCAGGATATAAACAGCGCTGTAGGGGAGTTCATAAATTATTTAGATAATAAGGGGCACTAAAAGGCCGTCAGCCTCAGAGATGACTCACTCACACCCTCGAGGCGCTTAATGCTGCGACTGGAAGCTAGGTAGAAGATGCGGAGGCCGTAGAACACCAGCCCTATTGCCACCGTGGGCAGCAACAGCCAGTAGTTCACCACTGCCACCACGACCACTATACCTATCAGTGATAATCCGATCTGGAAAAAAAGGCACAGGTTTCATAAGAATATTGATCAAGTTCCCATTATATGTCCTTGAACATACCCATTGTCCTTGGAGAACGTAAAAAGCTATATATTCTATATTCTATATAGCTTTATAAGGGTCCTTGGAGAACGTAAAACGCTAGTCGTCGCAATGAAAATACAAAGTCTTCGCATAGTGAATTAGTATTTTACGTTGTCATGTTAAAAAGTCAGCTACAAGATGCGACGAAGTGAATACAACGATACGAAACTCATGAAAATGATAAAGCTCCAAATTTATTGCGCACTTAGAATATGATATTTGTTGCCCATCTTCTTTGATTTGATAGTAACAACATTCAAGTGTAAAACAATCTGACGATCTGTCCCTAAACCTGGTCCAATTGTTAGGTTTTGACTTTATGACAAGAAACTCTTCATATATCGGGTATATTAATTTAAGAAATTGGCGGTTACCTCGGAGAGTACATCTTTCTTGGCATAAGGTCAAACGTCTAAACTATAATATGATAAGACCAACGTGATAGGATGAGGATGATCTTACACCTGCCTCAAACAATTTAAAGACAACGCAAACAAACCTGTAACACATCCAGTAAAGCGGACGGTAATACTTCATCAACGGCTCCCATGTCCTTCGAGAATCTATTCAAGATTCTGCCGGATGGATTTGTGTGGAAGAACCGCATTGGTGCCCTCGTGATAGACGAGAACATGTTGTTGTGCAGACGGGTGGAAGCGCGCATCGCCATCGAGAAGAACATGAACGAGCGGAGTAACGATATCGCTACTAGTGCCACGACCATGCCTGGTTTAACAAATGAACGCCTATTAACTTTGGGAAACAGCTGAGCACCTCCAACCACATATACCAAAAGATTTAATATAAATAAAATAAAAAAATATTTCGACCAACTAGGATCATATAATGTGTTAGTAAGGAATAAATACTTACATCTATATGTTAATATGAAAAAAATCTAAAACTGAACCTAAAACGGCACCGATTTGTCAGCACATGAACCATAATACAGTGGTTCAAGTACTGACAATCGAGCCTGTCAGCAAATGCCCTCAGGACGATATTGGAGCTGGTCTACGTAAACGTTCTATATAAAGTAATATAAAGAAAATAAGTATTACTTACCAGTATAAATGTAAATGCATTGGTATCTAGTTAATCCAGATTTGAAATGTGCGTTTTCCAGAAGAGCCTCAGTAAAGTTACCAGAGTACATAAGTGGATCGGACATATTCCTTCCGTCTAAGCTGACCATTTCCGAGCGTGGGTGATCTTCTTCCTCATTTACCCTGTTAATTAAAACATAAATTAAATGATTAAGAGAGATCAGATTGTGTTTTGTCATTTAACTATAGCAGAAGCTAAGTGCATCAAACTGACAATCAAATAATGTGCATGGATTTCTATCAAAAGAAAGGGACGTGGCAAATAGCGCTAGTTTATAAAAATGCGTTTGCACTTCGCTTTTACGTGAAATTGCCTGATTTTGGAGTTGTTTTAAATGATATCTGCGCTAGTTTAACTTGACCTTGAGTTATTGTCAATTTGAGTTAGAGTCAATATGGATAGTTTTTTTTAGTTTTATTCCGTACGCCTCTGTGCCCGTGATTGTATAAGACCCACATCCACATTAGAAATTATATATTCCTAGGCGATTATCTGCCCTACTTAGTTAGCACTGTCACTGCCAGTTGGCATCTCCTGATCGGCGTTTGGTTCGAGAGTGTAATTGAAAGCCTCAACCATTAGCGCGTTGGGTGTAGGACAGTGAAGATGGAATAATTAAAAACAGCATAATTCACCCAAAATTTTTGAAATTTGGAGTAGTTTGATTTGATTTTTTAGTAATTTGATTTAACAACTGCCTTTTTGAATTCAATTATTGTAAATTTGTTACAAACAAGCAAAATATACATACATTTTAAACAATCCGCAAAGCAAGACTAAACAAGAAGAACAAAAACTCACCAAAAACTGGTCCACCAATCAGAGCCGGATCCCAACAACTGCGCAAGTACAGCCACCAATACCATCAATGTAACAAGAAGGGGGTGACCACTCGCTCCTAAATATGCTCCGTACACTTTGCCCGATACAGCGCCCGCTGATCGCATCTCTGCTTCCTCCCTCCCGCCTTCGGGCGGCGCTGTCGCCGTTAGGTTGTCCACTGAACTCACCTATAAACAAAAACCAGTCAAGTAAGTGCGTGGGGTTAGACTCTGACATCACCAGATGCTCACAAAAAGGGGGCTTTTTACTAGAAACTGAAAAATGAAAATGCTGGACTGAACATGAATTTTTAACTGGGTATGCCCAACTAGTTTAGGACCCATCCGAGACTCATAATCATAAGCATAATCGCGTAGCCTGTATAAAGGCCTAAAAGAAAATATTCAACAAAAATTTCACTCACGGAATGTATGCTCATTTGTCTTTTCCGAAAGCTTCCCTGCAGTACTGACTCCTCGTTGTCCAAGTTGGACTTATCCTCGGTGGCCGGTTTCTCCTCCTCTGCCTCGTCCCTCGCAAGTAAAGTGGCAAAGTCCAAACCGGACGCGCTGAGGGTTTCAAAATCACCAGCCGCAGCTATAGAGCCGTTCTTTAATATGATTATCTGTAGAAAATAAACATGAATATTATAATTTGATATACTCCAACAATACGCAAAAAAATCTCGAACGCAACTCGTTGCGTTGTATTAAAAAAAAAATTGCTCTATTTGGCATATAAATTATTCAAATATATTTATTAGCTATATTCTAAAGGCTGACAACTGAGTCATGAGTTAGACATGACCAGTGGCGCCATCTGCTGAACCTAAAAACATATAAGGCGTACAAAGTATTCAGGATTATGACCTGTTCGACATCTCTCAGGAACTGCAGTTGGTGAGTCACGAGAACCCTCGTGGTGTTGCGGAGGTAGCCAACCACGCACGACTCGAACAGGTGCCGGCCCACGTGGGCGTCTACGGCTGACAGCGGGTCGTCCAACAGGTAGATGTCAGCGCGTTTGTACACGGCTCGCGCCAGGGATATGCGCGCACGTTGACCTGTGTTGCGTTATTCAAATATTAAGTGTAATTCATCATCATCATGATTAAACCATTCTCGGCTCACTACAGAACACGGGTCTCCTCTCAATATGACAAGGGTTTGGCCATAGCACACCACGCTGGCCATGTACGGATTGGCAGACTTCACACGCCTTTGAGAACATTATGGAGAACTTTCAGGCATGCAGGTTTTCTCACGATGTTTTCCTTCATCGTTGAAGCAAGTGATATTTTAATCGCTTAAAAACGCACATAACTCCGAAAAGTTAGAGGTGCGTGCCCGGGTTCGACGTCTTAACCACTAGGCTATCACAGCTTGACTAAGTGTAATTTATAGTATGTAATTTAAAAGATTATATTGAAATAAATATATTAAGGTCGCGGTCAATAAATAAACAATTCAAGGTCGTAACAATATTACTTCCGCGTTTTATGTGTTTTTTCGGAAACCCCCAGAAATTGTTTATTTATTCATTTACATCAAATCAGAACGGCAGTACCTGTTACACTAACTAGAGATGGTAAAGTACAAAGTTTAACTACTATTTAAACATAAAAATATACATAAAACTATCAACGATATTATTATTCTATAGAATTAACATCAGTGTAACTAAGCTTTATATTCCGAGCTAGAAAGGAGCGTGTCTTGTATGCCTTCTCGAAATAAAGACCTATTTTGTTTCAGACTCAAAGTTATATATAGGTATATTCTGCGAACTTAGGTCACAAACTAAAGATAAAAAGACATATTTGCATTTACAATAGTAGTATGGATGACATACCTCCACTAAGACTGACTCCTCTCTCACCGACCACGGTCTTATCTCCATGGGGCAGTAACGTGAAATCCCGGTCGAGAGCACATCTTCTTACCACCGTGTTGTATCTTGGACGATCCATCGGCTGCCCGAACAGAATGTTTTGTCGGACACTTCCTAAGACAAAACCGAACTTTTATGTATCACAATATAGAACCGGTGATAAGGTTACGTTGCTTTAGGACTGATCACGATCCTCAATCACGAGAAAAAGAGGAGAATTAAAAAATGGTTACGATAAAGGTGAGATGAATGGAAGCATATAGACGATCATTTAATAATGATAATTAAATAATGCCTAAATTTACGCTGGCTAGATTAGAATAGAATGAATACTTATTGAAATTGAATTAATTGGGTCTCATAATCCGTTTTGAGTCCCAGATTTGTAAATAATTTAGTTAGAAATAGTACTTTATGTCAGATAAATTGGAACATTATTGGTATGCAAGGTCTTATTGCTTAAGCAAGCTCTTCTCAATCATTCTCAAACGACCTTTTGGGGAAAATAATCATAGATTGTGGTATAGCGGCAAATTAATATTTTTTTTAATTATCTTTTATAGGTCGCAAAGTTTAACGTAAGTAACGTTTCATACAAAGGTTCACTGTACTTTTCCAAGCGCAATATACGTGTCACCAATCAGATTGTTTAATGATGAATTGATTTCGTTTATGTAGTGCAACCAGTAAATATACTATTATGGATAACATACCTGCAAAAAGCCAAGGTTCCTGGCTGGCGTACGAAACAGTACCACCGATGTGAACGCTTCCCGATTGAAGCGGGAGCTCCTTTAACAGAACGTGTAATAACGACGACTTGCCAGCTCCCACTGGACCTATTACTGCTATCAACCTAATAAATTAAAAATGGTATCATTTGTCGAGGCAGGAAAAGTAGATAATTTGTTGGATGCATGCGAGCACTTCAACAATACAAAGTCAGGGAATTGCCATTTATGCCATTACTTAATAAAATGTAAGGCTGTAAATAAAATCCTTTCTTTTATATTCCCTTATATTTGGATCATTTCACTATAGCAAATTTGCCATAGCGACTGGAAGTCTTTTTTATTAATTTATTATTTTTTTTAAGTAACAAGTTATTTTTACGTTAAGTTTATTTAAATAATCTTTTAATTAACATTTGGTTGGTAATCCCGCCACCTAGAGAGTTTCTTATTTATATGCATTAATAAATTCATGATCATATATTTGTCTGTAAATATGATATTCTGCGTAGTCTTATCGTATGTTTGAGAAAAGTCCATGCGTGAAATATTGCAATTTCACGCAAGTTTGAAAAAGACAATTCCTTAAAAGTTATTTATACACATATTTCCTTATTGTTGAAACTAGAATTATTTATTTCTATTATCATTATTTCTAATTCTTTTACAACAGATTAAAAGTTCCACAGAATTTAGAATTTAAACTCTCACTTTGAAAGAAGTTTATCATAATAAATCTCCTTAGGGAAGGATATCCATACTAAGAGATATCCCTTGCAAATTAGTGTCCCACTTGCGACCAATAAGAAGGGTTACTTAAACAGGCGCCTCTTCTGATTGGCTGTTAATCTGCTCGCTATATAAGACGAGGGTTGTACGTATTGATTAGGCCTTAACTTTAGGACACACCGTTAATAAGTCTAATTAATAGATGACTTACTTTCCAGGTTTGATCGTGAGTGACATGTCAGTGAGGGTATTCTCAGAGTGGGATACTATCCACTTGGCTGTGGCATGCTTGAGTCGGACTCCGCGAGCATCTTCCTCCACTTTAGTTGCTAATTCTTCGTCATCTTCTTCGCCGGATTCTAGAGGTGCACTGGATTTACCTATTTAAAGTTTTCGAACGTTGGTAATAGTACTCATATTAAGACCGGATTTTGGATCACTCTAATCTGTTAAATATATTAGGGTAAGTCACGTATTTTCGGTAAAACTGAAATTCTGAACGCCCGATAGACGAACGATCCCAAAAACCCACGTTTCACGTTTCCACCAAAAGAGAGAAGAATTCGGAGATAGAAGTATTTTTACTTAGTACAGTTTTAGTTCGAGATGAACATATATATAATAATTTAATAAAGAAAGAAAGAAAAACAAAAAAAGGTAAAGGTAAAGAGGTAGAGAAATATCAATATAGCGCCATAGCAGATTTCCCTCCTCTACTATAGTCACTCCTGTACTATATATATACCGAATATGTACAATACCAGAAGTTCGATCTGAATAGTGTATGTCTGATTTATTGTGTATACTGCGGTCAACTTAGAGGGATATTAATGGAAACAAATTTCATCGCTATAGCATGCGAGAGAATAAGACAAATAAATCGTCTGTTTGTTGACCGCAGTCAGATGTTTTGACGACTTCCATGGCGCAGCGCGCGCGCTATCACATAAAGTTGGAGGTCCTGGGTTCGACTCCTGGCTCGAGTTGGGTCTGGTGGGAGGCTTCGGCCGTGGCTAGTTACCACCCTACCGACAAAAACGTGTCGCAAAGCGATTTAGCGTTCCGGCAATGTCGCGTAGAAACCAATTAGGAGTATGGGTTTACCATACCCCTAACAGGTTAGCCTGCTACAGATACTTCAACTCAGTTGTGCGCGCGGCCCTATGTGTGCGTGCGCTTGTAAATATACAACTTTCATTCGTGTGGCAGTGACGCGGCAGTCGTCGTTCGAGCAAGACGTGTTCCTATCGCTTTTTCTTACGGGTACAGTCGTTTACGAAAATGTCTAGTTCTTCACGGAAAAAATGTTTAAGGAGTCAGGTAAATATTTTTTATTTTTAAATTTAGATGTAATGAATAGGTATTTATTATGATTCTATATACGAAAAAATATATCCTTGTTGACGTTTACGTATTATTGTTTTAGACTCGAGAAACCATTGCTAAGGTATACGAATTTCTGAAAATAGATGCGAGAGATATATTGGAACTAGTAAGTGATCCAGTTTGCAGTGCAAGTCCAATTTTAATATCGAAACTAAGTGAACATTTAAATAGCGTACGGAAAAGAACAGCAATGGCAGTGGGGGTATCAGAGAGAACAGTTACTAATATATTGGCTGAAGGAAAAGAATCTGACTCTAAGTTTAAATCTCCGCATAAAGACCGTAAAAAACGTTTAAAGAAGTTAGAATTAGACAACTTTAACGTTGATGTTATACGTTCCACTATTCAAAATTACCATTTAGAACATCGTGAGTTACCTACCTTGCTAAAGTTGAAAAGAATATTTCAAGATAAACTTAACTATGATGGAAGTATTTCGACTCTGCGTACAGCTTTGTTAAAGTTGGGATACAAATGGCGAAAAACTGTGGATAACAGACGTGTTATTATAGAGCGGCATGACATCCAAAAACTACGATTTTCCTACCTAAAAAATTTACTCAGATACCGTCAAGAAAATCGGTGTATCGTATATACAGATGAGAGCTATATCTTAACTAATCATGTTCAAAACAAAGGATGGGGTAATAAAGATGGACCACCTTTAAAGAGAAACCTGTCGAAAGGACAAAGAATTATCATTGTGCATGCTGGTTCAGAACAAGGTTTCGTACCTAACGCACTATTGACATACAAAGCAAATAGTGTTTCTGGTGATTACCATTCTAACATGAACGCGGAAAACTATGAAAAGTGGCTAAAAGAACGTCTAGTACCGAATCTTCCACCTAACTCTGTGGTTGTGCTTGATAATGCCTCATACCATAACGTTCAAAATGACAGAGCCCCAAATTCGAATTCCAAAAAAATAGAAATGCAGAGATGGCTGACAGAAAAAAATATAGCTTTTAATCAAGATATGAAAAAAATTGAACTGTATGATTTGATTAAAAAAAATAAAGAAAACTATATCTGTTACAAGATTGATGACATACTTCAGCGATATGGCATAAAAGTTCTTCGATTGCCACCATATCATCCTGAACTAAACCCCATAGAAAATGTGTGGGGAATTTTAAAAAATTATATTGCTTCGCGTAATGTCGACCAAAATGTGACGGAAATAATGAAACTCATAAATGAATGTTTAAGTCAAATTGATGAAGGGATGTGGGGTAATACTTGTCGACATGTACAAAAGAAAGAAGAAGAATACTATAGACATTTTGACATGGAGTCAGAATTCATAATTAACCTTGATGAGAGCAGCGAATCCGAAAATTCATCATTTGATTTTTCAAGTAGCGATTCAGAATAATGTTCAATAAATAAACATTAAATTACCAAATAACTGTTTTTTTAAAAAAAAACCCGTATATAACCCGTAAATAACTGTATTTGTATTTGTACCCGACTGTACCTCTTGTCACGCACACAAAGTCACTGTATATGTACAAGGTTTACCCACACATAGGGCCGCGCGCACAACTGAGTTGATGTATCTATACCAGCTTAGACTGCATCATCACTTACCATAAGTTGAGGTTGTCGTCAAGGGCTAACTTGTAATGGATAAAAAAAAAGATGCTTAAAAGGTAATTTACTACAACGTATTAGTGACACTTAATACATACCATTTCCTTGACCACTGTCTTCCTTCGTTTCAGTTAAAACCGTTTCGGGTTCCAGGATAGGTTTAGTGCCCTCTTTAATATCAGCCGTTTCTTTCGATAGAACAGACTCTCTCGGTTTCACTATAGCTTCTTTCCCCTTCTTAGTAGAAGTCTGTATTTCCGCCAGTCCTGGCACTGGTTTACTAGTATCTTCGTACAGCATAAAGCTCTGTAGACGTTTAATCGATATTGTAGCTTCTGCTACTTGAGCTATACCTAAAATGAGATAAAAAAATAACTAATAACAGTTTGTTCAATAATTGCGGCATTGTTACAAGTTTGCTGATCTATCAATATTCTACGATAAATTTGTATATCGGAACGTGTAATCAGAAACTTTTTGATTTCGTTTCTTCGTTCATCTATTTCAATATCGATACGTATAAATGTGAGACACAAGATAAACCTTTCAATGTAATTATTTCTGCGCACATAAAAATAATATATTTTTTTTCACATTTAATCTGTGGTGTTTCAATATGTGGTTATTGGTAAGACAGATAAAGAAAGACAGAAATTTATTAAAACTATACATTGTTAAGAAAATTATTATGAATGAAATGAAAATATTTTTTTTTTCGCTGCTATATATTGTTAAGAATACAAAAAAACACAAATAATCATACCTTGTGGGAAGAAGACAGTCATCGTCTGCCTCAAGATGTTATAAAAGCTGGTAACCACGAAAACTTGCT
Source organism: Lasiommata megera (assembly GCA_928268935.1). Lineage (NCBI taxonomy): Eukaryota > Metazoa > Arthropoda > Insecta > Lepidoptera > Nymphalidae > Lasiommata > Lasiommata megera. The sequence continues at coordinate 8,980,560 of OV743311.1, read as the reverse complement.
TGGCGCTTATGACGTTGTTTTCCAACACGAATGCGAGGATCGAGAAGAACAGACATATCCGAGTCGTGAACATAATGAACGACGTTAGAACACCGCGGATGTAGGAGGTGGCACGGATTTGCTTGATTTCTTGCCTAAAATAATAATGTTAACTATTAATATTTCCTTTTACATATTTAATAAAAATAATATAATATTCTAATTAATTAATAATTCATATTCTAATTAATTTTATAACGTTGCATACTCCGTTTGTGAAAACAGCTAATTGGAATTGGGTTCACGTATTGTTTCAAAATTTGGATCATTATCAAAGTGCGTGTTTTCGAACTGTTTTTTTGAACTTATGGGGTCACTTGGATTGTTCTAAGTTATGCTAAAGTTATATATTTTTATTAAATTAAATAGTTAATTAGAATTAACTAATTTTATAACATTGCATACTTCGTTTGTGAAACAGCTAATTGGTATTGGGTTCACGTTTATTTTCAAGATTATTTTATTATTGGATCAATATCTAAGTGCGTGTTTTTAAATAGTTTTTTTGAACTTATGGGCTCACTTGGATTGTTATACGCTATGCTAAAGATAGCCGGGAACGGTAAGTGGCGCTTGTTGAGATCAAGTAACATTTTTTTTAGGTAACCAATTAATTTTCATTCGTCACATATCTAGAGTAAAACTTATAATCAAAATGAAACAGCATCCCAAAACCTCTCGTTCTATTTTGATTTAACAAGTAAATTTTGTTGGTGGACAACGTATGTCTACCGCGTCAGCAAATCAATTAAAATACTTACTTCCTTGCCTTGGCAACAAGGTCCGCGAAGGGTTTCTCCCAGGTGTACATTTTGATGACCTGTATGCCCGAAAGGATTTCATTCATCAGCCGTACGCGCTCGTCCGTCCGCAGAGCTGTTTTCAACCGTAATACTGACGTACGCTTGCCCAAATATGCTGTGGATAAAGTAAAGTACATTTTTAAAACATTGGGTGAAACTTGAAATGAAAACTACGGGAAAGGTAGTCACCATTGACAAATTGGGCATAAATATATGTAGCGAAAATTGAAGGTCATCCCAGAAAGAGCCCTTAATCCTCTATATAACGGGCTTGCTAGGAAGCTCTAATTAAAATAGGGTATTTGGAGTTAGCTTGTAGCTAAGACTCGCATTTTTATTTGTTAACGGAACTTGGGGATTTTTGCAGGAAACGTGTCACATCTTCGATCAATAAAATTCACCTCACTACTTTCATATGTTTCACGCTTCTTTGATATTATTCCATATAGCATTAGATTAGGTCCACTTTTATATAATAATAAGAACGCAATATATATTTGTAATGTATTAAATAAAACACGGACTATCGCAGACTGCTTTAATGACGTTGCAAGGGGCACAAGTGACAAACATATTATGTGACTACCTACATAACAATATTCCTGCCCTATCCCTGCTTATTTTTAATTACACCCTTTGACAAGAGATCGCTTTTAAACAATAAGCCCAGCTATTCTACCTGTCTTCTCTTTTTTATTAATGTTTCTTTGCTGTTTAGTATTTATTGCGTTTTATGATGCAATATAAAGTATATTTTCATTTCATTTTATTTCAGTATATACTATCATAGTTTTCATATCTTACGTAACAAAATGAATTTAAAGTACGCAGTTAAAGTTTTAGCGCAAACGAGAATCAGAGGCGCTGAATTGTCGCCAGTATCGAATAACATTAAAGTCAATAACCGCCAACAGTTTAAAGTTACGAGCATCAATTAATATTTGTTAAAAGGGCGCCCTTGTTTATCGACAAGTTTATTTTTTAGATAGACCAATGCACCGCTCGACCGGCCCGCTATCGCAATTACGCATTGCTATTATGTTTTAGTTGCATTTTTTATCAACTATTCCAATTACGTAAATATATTTTTTTAAATTTTATATTAAAGTTTACCAATTTTTTGTAATAAAAGTTTGTTTACCAAAGTTCTTTGGTAAGCCAAACATGTATAAACGAAGCAAAAATGGCAAAGTGCTAGTAACACTCCGTAATTTGAAGAGAAAGTATAATAAATAAGTTTCTATTTATAGCATACCCAATTAGAAATTGTTATTGCCAAATTTCATGATTTAGGAAAGGTTTAGGAAGTTATTCTGGAGGTTTTTATATTCCCAGCGTTTGTGAAAATTTTTGGCTGCGTAATCTTTCGGGTGTGTTAAATGTAAAACTCTTAACACGCCATATTTTACTGTATCTTGTCTATCAGTTCTACTCAGCAGTCCAGGCAAACAGTCTGGAGTTAGGAAATTAGTAGTAATAAGTGTTGCCCCACCTCTGTCTCGTAGAGTACGTGTATAAATATGTTGTTTGTTATCTTACTAACCTATTTTTGTAATAGTAATCCGTGTAAGTCGTAAGCCCGTTAGGGGAAACGAGAAGGGTCTAGTCTAGACTCTAAATCCTTTACAACTATGTGAGGAGTCTTATGCCCACTTGGGCTATTAACGGGCTGGAATTAAGACGGTGATTTTTTCATATGCACTATAGGTTAGACCTTGAAGGCAATCTCACCTGATGGCAAGTGATGATGCGATTTAAGATGTAACGGGCTTTACTGTTAGGTAGGCTAAATCGATTGGCGACAAGTCTTTGTCGGTGGTAAGTAACCACGGCCGAAGATTCCCACCAGACCAGACTCGGGCCGGGAATCGAATCCAGGACCTCTAACTTTATACTGCGACAGCGCGCGCGCTGTGCCACGGAGGTCTTTAAAAGATCTAAGCAAAAATTACAACTCTATACATATTACGGTTATTGAGATTGATATTAGAAAGGATATTAGATTGTTAGAAAGGATGTTATAATACTATGTCATACCTTGTAAGGGTATAAACGCCAACATGAAACCGACACCAACGACCGCCGCCCAGCTGATTTCTAGCCACATGAAGTAGGTAACGATTACGGTAGCCAGCGGTCCAATCCAAAGATAGTGGAGGAAGATTATCGCCACATCGAATCTGTTCACGTCGTTCGAAAGAAGGTTCACCACTTGCCCCACTGTGGTCTCGCCGAGGGCTGTCTTCGATAGCCGCAATGACTGTGGACAATATCACAGGGGTTAGATTTCTTTGTTCGTTGTTATACAAGTTTTGTTTATTAACTAATTTTTATTTTTAATTATTTAATTTACATTATTTTTATGCAAGTACATTCCTAATCGTAATATTAGTCAAGATTACCCTTAAGCTTTAAACATCTACCTTGCAGAATTGTTACATTCCGAGAGAACAGCCTCATCATCATCATGATGATCAACCCATTACCGGCTCACTACAGAGCACGGGTCTCTTCTCAATATGAGAAGGGTTTGGCCATAGTCCACCACGCTGGCCATGTGCGGATTGGCAGACTTCACACGCCTTTGAGAATTATTGAGAACTCTTAGGCGTGCAGGTTTCCTCACGATGTATTCCTTCACCGTTAAATCAAGTGATATTTTAATTTTTAAAAACGCACATAATTCCGAAAAGTTAGAGGTGCGTGCCCGGATTCGAACCGCTGATTAGGAGGCTGACGCCCTAACCACTAGGCTATCACCGCTTCAACAGCCTATTCATTGCTAATAGCTCAGTAACATTTTTAGAGTATAAAATTTACCCTTTCAATAAGGATTGCGCAACTATATTAAATCTGCTATGAATGAATGAATACAGTTTTATTGTACATCACAAGGTAGAAAAAAAAACAGTAGACATTTGGCGCTAATCATAGATAAGGCGGATACGGAAAGTGGATGGTGATGCCATAATATATATATATATATTATGGCATCACCAAACCACCACCTTACAAAAACTTCAGGTATATATATATATATATATATATATATATAAGTTTTTGTAAGTCCTTAAAATAAGTTTTCCCGACATTTTTACTATTTAACACATTGGTTCTCCCACTAGCAATTAACAAGCAAAACCTCGACATCGTGTGCGCGGTTACATATTCTTCCGTAGGTAATTGATATTTACACATTTTTCACACATTTCTATTGTTACTAGTTGACGCGGCAAACGTTATGCCATATAAATTATTACTAGGGAATTTCTATTGTAGAAAAACAAAATCAACTTATTGTGTGTAAGAATGTGGTATACGAGTGAAAGAGACATGGAGCGCTGTGAACGATGAAGGAATATAAATATGTTAAAAAATTTTTGCTTTACAATAAGCTCAGGGAAATTCTAGTCAAATTAGAGTGAAAAAAATTCCCAATAAAGACGGTAATTGTTCAGTTATAGAGCGGGATGACAAATGATTAAATTTCTAGAAGGATGAAAATTAATTGTTGTATGTATTTTCCAATGCCACATGATACAAAAAAACCAATAAATAAAAAAAAAAATTTTGGGGTGGACTTATCACTTAGGGCTTTAAAAATAGATAGTAGCCAATTCTCAGACTTACTGAACATGCATAAAAAATTTCGAGCTGTTTCGGAGGATTATGGGAACAAACATTGTGACACGAGAATGTTTGATGTAAGATGTAATTGGACGAAGGCTATCGGACGCAATGATCACGGAAGCAAAAAAAAAAATTTTTGGGGAACTAAAAAGGGGATTTAAATTTTAATGAAACTGACAGTATTTAATTTTCGCAAACCGAGCTGCGATCAATAGCAAAATTTGAGTTTTAATAAAAAGAAAACTCATTTTCCGAGTTCATTCTTGAGATAGTTTCAAACATCAAAGGGGGGATACACAATAGTTTTTTTTTTGTTGTTGCTCAATCTTAATAATAGGTACCGATAGTCAGTATCTTGAAAACATCGTGAGGATATTGCACGCCTGAGAGTTCTCCATAATGTTCTCAAAGGTATGTGAACACTGCGAATCCGCACCTGGCCAGCGTGGTGGACTATGGCCATATCGTATTGAGAGGACACCCGTGCTCTGTAGTGAGCCGAATTATGTTGATCATGATGATGAAGTGGTCAGAGTCTGACTTCGCTTGTGTTTATTTTATTTACTTCCAAACCAATATAACATTGAAATAAATTCACGGTTGTTTGTCTGTAAGGCTACAAATTAACACGGGGTTTTCTCAAGGTATTGCCTATTGAGTAATGCAAACAATGACATACGTAAAGATGACTTGCACGCGCGAATGGTTTACGTAAGAGTCTAGTAGTTAAATCTTGTCAAGAGCGTAATATAGGTATCAAGGCTATAAAAAAAAATTCAGATAAAACTGTCTGTTTAACTGCATTTAATATTTTGAGGTCTATTTTTACTATATATATATATATATATATATATATATATATATATATAATATTGAGTAAATTTAGTATTTAATCATAACTGAGTCACACAAATTAATTGGAAAATACAATATTTTGTTTTCCAATCCGACTACAAGGTGGCGCATTTTTTAACAAAAAAGAATGCCAATTAAATATTTTTTCTTGACGTTTACGAGAATCTATTATTATTTTTTGTACGCGGGCAATTTCTTTTACATTTGAAAACGAAAAAATTAACAGAGAGATCGTAAAAAATCACGCGCCATTTGTAACCACTTTATTAGGTTATGTCGTAAATTAACACTTAGAATAAATGTTAATGTTTAAAAAATAAGGCAAAACTCATGAGCGTGAATGATTTGCGACTATGTTCCGAGTAGGACAGACAGCCATGACTAGACGAGGGTTTCTAGCTTGAATATGGAACCTTGTGAATTTCTATTTTTATACCAGATTACTATTATTATACCAGTTCTTCGGAACGGTGTTGCCTTTGTATTTAATTTTTAACTGCAAGGAAAAAAAATGGATTTAAAACTACACATTGGGTTATTTGATCTAATAACTCAGTTTTACTAGAGTGATTAATAACCAAATTTAAAAGGACTTATAATAATAATATTATTGTCCTTTAAAAGTCCTTTTAAATTCCAATTTACAGAAACGGAAAGTACTCTTTTATGTTACACAACATAAAATTGTTGCATAATGTTTTGTAAAAAAACTGAAATATTTTTATAAACTAAAAGTGTTGATAACATTATGACGATATTTATGATTAAAAAGATTTAGTTAATTTTCGTACAAAAAGTTATTTTTTTATTTCACTCCAATTAACTTTTGACCGCAATCTCACGTGCTAGGGTATGACAATTATGTTAAATCTATACTCAGTCGGTTTCAACGCACCATTGCCGGAAAGCGAAATTGCTTGGCGGCACGTTTTTGTCCGTTTGATGGTAACTAGCCACGGTCACACACACAAGTAGTAATAAGGACAGCAATTTCAGTATTATTAATTCAATACCAACAGCCCTGGCAACTGCATTGGAAGCAATCTTACCAATATTATAAATGCAAAAATTCGCATAGAAGGATGTTTTTTAACTTATTAAATCCAGACTGATCGATCTGCATGAAATTATGCAAAGAGTCATCAGGCATAGTCAGGAAGCACCAGCTAGTAATACATAAAAGATCTGTACTCAAAATCTGTAATCAAAATTACATTTTGATTGAGATTGTTGTGGTGAGTCCAGACTCTGAATTGTTAGGAGCACGTGTATAGGTGCGCCTAGTCAATCGACGATAATTACGTCACAGCTGTTGTACCCAAAGCATAATACTTTTCAAGCTCACATACACAAGCCTATCACTGACGCATGCGTATGCGAATGAACGAAGAGATAATTTCTATACAACTAAATAAAGCTATTCAACCTTAACCCAAATCTACGCGACATGGCTTACGATGATCGCAAACGCCGTACTCCGTAGATTACGCAACTCCAAACATCTCTACTTGACGTTTAACTATTTTCAAGCGTAGGTGTAAACACAGACTTCGGTGGTGTACCGATAATTCGTGCCCACAAGGTCATCCGCGTAAATTTCCGATCTCTTTTGAGACGAAATTTTTCCGCAACAAAACTCAAAGTCTCCAGAAAGAAATTTTGCTATTTGCTATTCGCTATTATATTTATAAAATTCTATAAGAAATAACTATCCTATATACCATTTCGTCATTTCAACTGATTGTTGTCCACAGCTGATCTTTTGTAGTTCTAAAGTCCATGTTCTTGGGACGATTTTTTCTAGCGGCTTCCAGCGACTAATGACTAATCTCGTCTGTCATCCTAGGTCGACTAACGCTGCGTTTACCTGTACGGGGTCGCAATTCCAACATCTTGACAGTTAGACAATTTTAATGACAAAATACAAATCCTCCATATTCCCCAATCTATAACATTAACCTATATATTATTAGAGACCATACTGCAAGACACAACAGTTTGGAATGGGCGTTGATCAGTTAATAATTGGATATGCAGATTTTTTATACATAATCCACATTATTGGTACAGTTATTTTCTTAAACTGGTAAATATTTCAGAGAACCCTTTTTCCACTACCTCCTTGTTTTGGGCCCCGAGCAAGGCGAAGGTAATTCCTAACTATTAGTGACTAGTAGTGATTGGAAAAAAACGAAAGATTCTTATGGGCTTCGTACTAGAGCGCATTTGAAACCGTCTTAGCTCTATTTTTGAGTTGGCGAATGTAACGTTTGGAAATGCGTTTAATCATTTCAACCCAAAAACCAATCAAATCAACCCCCGGAAACGATGCAGCCAAAACTGCCCTGATTCCGGCGGGGTATGTAGAACTCGCCGGCGCGGCGGCCAGATTGGCGACCAGAATACCCACTAAAACCCAGCGATGCTCCTTCGCGTTGCCTGGTGGATGGGTCAGAGGAACGCTCGCGCTCTGGTCCGCAACATAAAGTTATCACCTCACGAATGATCATAATGAAAAATATATTACATGAACGCTTTATAGATACCTTTATTCAGTTGAAATGAATACAAAACATTTTTGATTTCTATTTTATGATTTCGTAACATTTTATTTTTGGGTACCTTACCATTTTGCAATAAAAGTAAAGCAGCTCTAGACAGACTTTATAAGAGTGTACAAGACAGTAAAAGAAGGCTATAACAACTGTACAAACGTATGGGTGTGGTAAGAATCGATATAACGTGCATTGTGAGTGTATAACATTAGCTAGCAACGGAATTCGCTGTGATAATTGTATCGGGTCGCCGAGAACGTGTCAATTTCCATTGTTTACCAGCAGATTAGAAGCCATTTTTTGAAACGGATTGTTGCTAGGTATTTACGTTGAAGATGTGATAGCCTAGTGGTTAGGACGTCCACCTCTTAATCAGAGGTCGGGGGTTCGAAACCGGCCACGCACCTTAACTTTTCAGAGTTATGTGCGTTTTTAAGCAATTAAAATATCACTTGCTTCAACGGTGAAGGAAAATATCGTGAGAAAACCTGCACGCCTGAGAATTCTCCATAATGTTCTCAAAGGCGTGTGAAGTCTGCCAATCCGCACATGGCCAGCGTGGTGGACTATGGCCAAACCCTTCTCATACTGAGAGGAGACCCGTGCTCTGTAGTGAGCCGGCAATGGGTTGATTATCATGATGATGATTTACGTCAACCAGATACGTACAACACATAAATAAGAAAAAAAAAATACACTCGAAAAAAATATACTCTGTAAAAATTTTAAGTAGTATTACGGTTCGTGAGATACAGATGACAGACCGACAATCGATGGAATGCTTATTGTTAGTATTGTTACGTATATTATATATTAATAGTATAACGTTGATACACTTGGGAAAAGGAAAAATTAAAGGCTATGAATTGAAAAAACCTTGTCCTTTCCTGGGAAATCTGTTATCAAGCAAGGGAACCTTGACTCACATTTATGTTTACCTATCAATAAGACCCATGGCTTAGTCTTCCCCAAAGCAAGGGGACAAACAACACTTAATCTCAATTCCAGGTTAGCATTTGTTTAATGAACTACAAGTTAGCCCTTGACGGCAATCTGATGGTAATTGATGATGCAGTCTAAGATGGTAGCGGACTAACCTTTTGGGCTATGGTAAACCCATACTCCTAATTAGTTTCTACTCTACATCGTCCCGGGACGCTAAGCGACACGTCTTTGTCGGTAGGGTAACAGTAAAGGTCGAAGCCTTCCACCAGACCGGAATCGAGTCGGGAATCGAACCCCAACCTCCAACAGTATAATGCGACAGCGACGCTCATTTCATGAAGACTGTCGAGTTGCATAGAGTTTTCTCATAATATTATTTTTAAAAGAATAGTGAATTACCGTCGCAATTCGTTTCCAAGACCCGGGATCTGAACGAAGCAATTAGACCAACGAGCTTAATTAAATACTGGAAAGTTACGAAAACCCCTCTAATACGAACAAGAAGATGCAATTCTGCCTGTGACATCCACCTTCGCAGTCCCACACAATCCATGACAGCGTCGAAATATCGACCAAATACGAAGCAAGTTGTATGAAAATGTCCCAACTCACAAGACACGCAAAACAGAAATTGCGAATAATTTGAGGAATAATGTTTTGAATACTCAGGTCAATTAACCATATTTATTTTACGGATTCTAGGTAGCGTACCTAGAATCCGTAAAATAAATACGGTTATATAAATAAGTGACACCTATTATTATTATTTTATTTCGTTTTATTTATATTATAAGGCATACGTTGGTATATGTTTATATTTAGTAAATATTTATTACTGTATTGTATTATTTATGTAATCTGGTTTATGTATTAGTATGTGCATTCGTATGCAGGTTTTTGTTTATATATTACGCCACCTACTTTCTATATCTTTTCCTTTTTTTCTACTCCTACGGTTGCGTGGCAGAGATTACTACTAAGCGATAAGGCCGCCTTTTGTATCCTGCTTCTTATTGTTTCTGTTTTTCTTATTATTTCTATTTTTATTTGTTGTGGTGTATAAATAAATAAAATAAAAATATCTCTACCTATTAATTATTCTGCGATGCAAACTTTCTGCTAAACTCTTTATATCACAGCATTGTTACAAAGCTTTCTTTTACCAACAAATTCGTTTCAACCGTCGAACTCAAGCAAAGTTGGGTGTGGCCAGAAATAAGCAATAAGGAAATAAATAAAGAATACTCTAACACAAAATATAGTTACGTACATATATGATAATCCTAACACATCAATAAATATAAACATAAATATCTTCACTAATATTTTAAAGCTGAAAAGGTTCTTTGTTCTGTTCAATACAATCAGGAACTCAGGAACTACTGGTTTAAATTGAAATTAATATTTTGATGTTGGATAGTCCATTTATTGATGAAGGCTATAATGCTATATAACATTACGCTACGTCCAATTGCTATTAAGCATTAATGTTACAAAAACGGAAAAAAAACCTTTTGAGAGCTTCCGTTACGGTTACGCATAAATCACGTATGACGGAATTGTTGCTCTTCAAATACCCTAAAAAATAGCCCGCTTCACCTTCATACGTCTACCTTTAAGGTTTACTTAAAACCTTTTTTTTTGTTATAAATATTTTTTCTAACGTATTGCGGCATCGGTGAAGGTGTTTTCGTAAACATAATACAATTTTTTATTCCAAATAAATGCGTTTTTCATTTTGAAAAAAATTGCTTTTGCCATCATTTGAGTTTATAAATGGTTATACATCATTTTGACTATAGTTCCACTCTTACTGGTCGTAGCGTTATACTAGGTACAGATATAATGGAATATATTTTAGAAGGTTTTTTCCTTAAATTAACGTGGTTGACACCGCGGAGCACAGCTATCATGAATGAATGAATACACTTTGATTGTACACAAGATAGGAAAAAAACAGAAAATAAGACAAAAACAGTATCTATACAATTTGGCGGCCTTGTCGCTACATAGCGATCTGTTCCAGGCAACCAAAGATGCAAAAGACAGAGATACAGAAAGAGGAAGTTGGTGCAATGAAAATATAAACACAATATATATATATATATATATATATATATATATATATATATATATACACACATATACATATATATATATATATAGATACATATATATATGTATTTATTTATTAGGAAGCCAACGTGTACACAATTATCTTAATTTTAGGACACATTCTACAATTCTCTTGTAATGTTGTACACTCCACTTATAAGCTAAATCAATAGGAGACAAGACATTATTTAAAAAAAAAACTTATCTAAAAATGTATCTATAACAAAAAGGGAAAAATTGATAATAGAAAAGTAAGTTCATCAACTAAATGTGTTTAACTTACCTTTCTGTATATAAGTGAGCAGCAAGCGACCCTGAACTTCATTCCCATATGTAGAATGGCCATCATGTACGGATGCACGAAGAAGACATTGAGCGCTGAGCAAAGTACTACCGCTCCCGCGTAGAGGTAGGCCTCCCTTGGCTTCACAGTTTTCTGATCAGGGCTGTAGTACTCGACCAGTTTTCCGAGGAAAACTGGCTGCGCTATACTGACAAACGAAACATAAATTAGAGCATAGTCTCTAGCAATTCACAGTTCGCACAAACTTAATTGGCCTTAAGTTGGCGTGCGTACAGACACACATAAACAGGTTCTCATGGCACACTAACACGCATCGCAACACACGGTTTAGTGTTCTAACCATACGACTCTGTTACTGTCTACAATACACCGAATATCATCTCAAACTACTTTACAATACACATAAATCTATCTTGAACAATAACAAACAACAATAGAATTCAAAAATATTTATAAATAAATAAGAATATTCAAAAATGCATACTATTTTTTTTTTTATAACTAATAATTAACATCTAAAACAATTAATCTCTTGAGTCACAACAATAATTATCTATTAGGTATGCATAAAATTCATAATGAAGTAAGTCGTGTGGTGACCTACAGTGGTAAAAGGTTTTCCTTAATACATCCAGTACGGCTTGGTTTAAAAGATTAACTGCCTAAGTACATGCGATAAATTCTATTTACTAAGGTTCTAGGAAATATCAATGTCTCATGCCGTCCGCGTACAGATATGAGTTACAGCTAATGTTGACAAGTGCGTTGAACTGGTAGCCGCATTCAAGTTTGGTACGACAAATGGTATTGAGTGATGAATTAACATAATATAATGATGCTGTCAAAATATCTGCCCAGTTTCATTAGAGGTTTAAAAGATTCAACAATAGAGATCGAAATCATAATGTACGAACGATTATTTAAATCTAAGCAATCTTCAGAGCTGGAAGAACATTATATTATACAGTACAGTTGTTTTTATTTATTTTTATTTATTTTATTTGCTAACAATTACAGTGATAAATAATTTTATGAAATTCACTTTCCAAACTAGTGTATACTAGTTTGTAATTACAAGTTATCCCATGTCTTATTCCTGTTCTCTTTCCCATTTCCGCTCACTTTTCTAACATATAAACCTAATTTAAGTTTGTTAAGACAAACTGAAGGTACAGTTATAACTTGAAACTTGGAATACATTTTTCCAAATATCCCGCGAGAGAACCAAAGATTTTTTTCGTCACAAAAAGTAGCATATGTTTTAATTCTAGGTAGATGAAGTAACAAATATAGACACATACATAAAAACTTTCACCTCTATAATATTGGTAGGATATTCGACCCCGATATGATAAGAGGTAATAGCCTAGTGGTTAGGACGTCCGCCTCCTAATCAGAGGTCGGAAGCTCGATCTGGGCACGCAATTCTAACTGTTCAGAGCTGTGTGTGTTTTTAAACAGTTAAAATATCACTTGCTTCAACGGTGAAGGTGAAGTGAACGTCGTGAAGAAACCTGCATGCCTGAGAGTTCTCCATAATATTCTCAAAGGCGTGTGAAGTCTGCGCACATGGCCAGTGGTGGACTATGGCCAAACCCTTCTCACCGTGCTCTGTAGTTAGCCGGCGATTGGTTGATAATGATGATGATGATGTTGTAACTATGGTTATGAAATAAGCATGGACAGCAATTTTGACAGGCCAACTAAAACTACTTATCTATATCAAATCTACAATCATGTATACGCTCACTTGTCCTTTGTACTATTTCGTGAGGCTTGTAACACTTTATCCCGAAGGTCCAATAGCCGACTATGCATAAAAAGCTGGTCTTCTTGTCCGAAGTAGCCGATGAAAAAACCGAGCATACGAGGCTGTTGGATTCTAAGAGAAGAGTAATTTAAACCTAGATGAAATTAAGCCTGCTGATGAAAATGTCTCTTCAAATCGCGAAGTTTTTACCCCTTCGCGATCAATTATTCAAATCTTGATTTGGATACGATTGAAGTAACTGGGTCAGTGGTACAACTAGTACCTATACTTTATGTTCGTTTTAGGCTATTACGTTTACAAGGTTTCCGAGTTGATTTGGTAGGATCAAAAAATCTTATTTTGTTGTTCAACTTACTTATATTGTTGTTCAATTTATAAATTTGATATTTCCTTCAACTGCAAGTGTGCAAGTTAACACAGTTAAATCACTTTCATAATATACAAATATAAAATTACTTTAGATAAGAGAATTTCATTAGAAAATAGCGTAAATAATAATATATTTACCTACTTTTAATAAACTTTTCCTTTAGTATCATCTTTAGGCTATAATTGTCCTAGAGAAGGGCCAATGTATTCTTAAATATTATTCTCAAAGGAAAGCACTACTAGTGCTTCGACCTTTCACATTACTCCAATGCCAGCAAGCTCTATGGATTATTATCAGACTGAAGACTTAAAACCCCAATATCTAAAAATATTTTTGACACGCGCCAGATATCGATCGCATTTGGGATCGTGAGCGGCCAGAGCGGGGAATCTTGCCACTCAGAAACTTTTATGCGACCTCGTGACGTCAGTCATGCTTCTCATCAAGCCGCGATGGTTTCCGGACCTACGTCAGTGAGGAGGCAAAATTGGAGCACAAGGGAGGCACCGGTGTGTTTATAGGAGGTCCTGAGTCTCTCACTGTTTTATGCCACCGAGGGGGTTTTAGTGGCTAGAAAACCCACATAATCCGAGATTTTCCCCAGAAAGTATAGGTATATAAAAGGTATCGATCACAGGATTTCGTCATTCCTAGTAGGAAATTTAACATGTTTGATCACGGATGACGATTTACAAATCCTATACACCTTCACTGGCTATGTAATGTATAAGTCTAGTAAAGGGTCTCTGTAGTTCGTTTACACGCGGTAGTCTTAAGAAGTGAGGGAGGGAGAGATCAGCGGTAAAATCTATTTATGAACGTGTTAGTAACTCTGCACTTTCAGGTTCCTACCATATCTGCCTTGACAGGAAGGGCTCGTTCTTACTTCCATTATTTAAAGGTAAGCGTTGATGCGCATTATAAGGAAGCTTTTCAAACCTACACTCCAAATTCCACCCGATGAAATGAATGCTAACAAGCAAGTCGCGGTACAAGATCAGTTTACTTATCTGATGATACTGATAATTGACCGATCATCAGACAGAGATAAACCGTGTTAATAACAAAAAGCACGTAAAAAGTCTGGTTAGACACAACTGTTACGCAAGCATCTGAGTATTTTTTTCATAACGTCGCGTCGTATCCCGTGACGCGTCATCTCACTGTACACGTGTTTAGATATGACCTTCTTACGTTCACGCATTGATGCGACGCGATAGAGAAAAAAAACTGGTATTAGACATGTGAACTAGGAGCGAATTGTAATCTTGATGGATAGTGGACATATTATTTCATCCTAAGAGTAATAACTTTTCCGGTTACAAGATCGATTGCTTAGTATCCATATATAATATATTAAATGGGAAATTACGTCTGTTTGTAACATATGTTTCGCTTAACCACTGCACCAATATTTATGCTTATATCCTATAATTATATTCTTCCTAAATAGCATCCATTAAACGTACCCCCGAGTTCCTAATTATTTTCGATATTAAATTATTGTAACTTATTTATAATTGTTTGTATGACATATATATGTTAGAGTAATAAAACGAAACGAAAATGACGAAATTTTGAGAATTATTTTAACTTTTTCATTCTGGATACTATATAAAGGATAGCTACTTTACTTCTTTTGCTAAGCCCGTGAATATAAATAACAACCCCGAAAATGAAGAACTATAAAATACTCCTGTAGACCTATAAAGTTATATCAACTGCGAAGTCGAAATATCAAAGAGTTCGTTGGTGTCACGTAACGTAAAACGTAAAATGGACCTGAAATACTTAGTGTTGTTTTCGACGATGATGATGACGACATGACACAATAGACGACTGGATTTATTTTAATCTTCTTCATACGTCAGCGGGATAAGTTAACAATGTCAGTACGACCTTGGCTTCTTAATTTGTAACTATTATGTTGATAGTATTCGCTAAAATACCGTTTGATAAGTAAGTGCATGTCTAAATTATATTTTTATTGCGGTAAAAAATAAAAAAGATATGTACCTAGTTTAAAATAACTAAAAAACTTAAGTTAAATTTTTAGAGGTCCGTACACGAAGAGTTTCAACGGGGACTTACTAACCCTCTGCTGACAGACAGATTGTTTTGACGACCCGTGACGCAGCGCGTGCGCTGTCGCATTATAAAGTTCAAAGTCCTGGGTTCGATTCCCGGCTAGTTACCACCCTACCGACAAGTACGTGTCGCAAAGCTATTTAGCGTTCCGGCAAGATGTCGCGTAGAAACCAATTAGACGGTTATGGTTTTAACATGCCCCTAACAGGTTAGCCGCCGTCTTAAGACTGCATCATCACTTTCCAACAGGTAAGATAGTCGTCAAGAAATAACTTCAAGTGTATAAAAAACTAACGAATCTCATGGATCAAAACAAGTAGAGAGTTGAAATTGTGTGTGTTTTTCTATTACCGTTACATTTCCGCAACAAACAACAATAATTAATTTAAAAATAAAATTGAGTTTCGACCAAGATACTTAGGGAAGAAAGAATATTATAACATTAGTACATTGTAATGTAGGTAGTGTTTTATATTGCACCGTTTTATAGAACTCTCACTTGGCAATCTTTCATTCAGTGTGAAATTATTTCGAAGTCTCATTTAGTTATGGTGTAACTTTGTATTAGAAGTAGAATTGAACTAGTTAATATTTAGGATAAACTACTTAATTAAATTGTTCAGTTATTCCAAAATGATTTCTCGGTCAAGGACGCGCGATTTTAAAACAAACACATGGCAGTTTTATAGCTAGATAACGTCGTGTTATCTTTGAAAAAACTGTGTTATTTAAATAAATCTACATAAGAGAGCAGTCCTTTAGCCAATCTTAAGGCAAATATGTGTTTGCACTATCTTTTTTTATGTGTGGTCATTACTCCTGTAATAAAATATTTCTTTGTGCGGTTTTACACGTTATGCACCTGGGTGATTTTTTGTTGGTTATTGGATAATGACCCAGCCGTCCTTTACTGCATACACAATGACGACCCAACGAATAACTAAGCTTTGATTAGGTACCCATATCAAAATTGCATATACCTGATATGACCATTGCCCGCCGTTTCTCCACACTTCATCCGAAGCTTTAGTGGCTGATCATTGCATTATTAATTGTTCTAAATCCTAAACTAAGCCAGTTTTGTACTCGTACCACCTATACTAACATAAACCTTATCAATATATAATGTATATTCAATACTGTTGTAAGTAGCCAAACTATTATTTTATCTCGTTTGGTTTTCGGTATACTTACAGCCAATATTAAAAATAATGAATAGAAGCAGGCGTTACTTTGCGGAAGTCCATGATAAACAATAAACAGCAAGTATAATTTGCTATATTCCGCCGAAAACCGGGAGCTCAACTTTTATTTTTCTCGCTTGTGAAGTCAACAATTTAATAATTGTTGACTTCACAAGCTAGTTAATAAACCAATATTTATTTAATTGGTTACGATTGTCACCATATATCATTGTATTAAATAGTGGATTCGAATCTGTTTGGATAGAAGGTAGAGTCCCACCGCATCCGTATTCATAACATCCTCATTCGACCACAGACAGCCCTACGTGTAAAATTATACGAAGCACGGATGAATGAAATTCTACACTTGCTAGTTCGCCGATATAAGACTTGATACGCAAAGTTTAAGCAACTTGTTTAGGAAACTTATCAAGGGATAGTATTATTCGCTGATAAAAATTAATCAATGCGCTTTTGGAGATCTAAACGTCTTTGGGCTTTATAGAATAATAAACGATCATGAATTCGTAAGTTTCCAAGTACCTGCGGCTGTAAGTCGCAATTTGTCATCACGGATTACAGAATCCTGCATCAACAAAATTGCACCAATAAAAATATAATAATAACGAAGTGACAGATTAAAGGTCAGCTAAATCATAAAGCTAACGAACTGTGTAATTGATTTGTTATGACTTCAATTAAGTAATATCACAAAATATTTGTCCATTAGTTACCTAAAGTGGTTATAAAATACTCGATGTTCTCACTGTCACCTTTGCGTTCGGTGAACAGAAATGCCAACAACCCTAAGACGTCCAACGAATATGATTACATTAGGTACTCTTTATATTATAGCGCATAAGCTGTTATGTTATCCATATAATATGTTGCATTATTATTACAAAATGATACGCTCTAACAACAATGTAACACCTTCGGTATTTTTGGAAAGAAGTGTTTTAATAATGAAAACATAATGATAATAGTAATGCTATTTCTACCTAATCAGCAGTAGAAATGTCGCCAGTCCATCAGCGTTCTTAGCGGCGTTCACGGTGGCGTCTTGAGTGCGACCAATCACAAGACGTACTCGTTTAATCTAGTCTTGTGATTGGTCGAACTTGGACGCTACTAAGAAGGGTGTTAGGACGCGGTAATGTCTTCGAACGGGATAGCTGGATATTCATTTTCTTTTCACTATTAAGCAGTTATTAATCTTAGCCTATTTTGTAATAACTAGCGAGATAAAATTGTGAAAGTTTGTTTAATTTGAAATGCAATGTTATATGGAAATCATTGATATACTTAACATGTATTTTAAGCTCGAACAGATTATATTAGTTACATAAAGACCACACAGATAACTGTATTGATTTTCAACCCTCGAACGCTTTTCTAATTTCCAAGTATTTGATTGTGTCACGCGATAAATATATAGTGATAAAAAACCAACAAACTCGAACATTTTCGATTTGGTTGTAAAATAACTTTAGAGAAATTTACTACTTGAATATTTTATTTGCTCTATGCAACGTTTTACTACGAGTTTTCCCTCTCAAGAAAGATGATACGTCAAGGTCGCTCTTATTATTAAATAAAAGAAAATCATGATTGAATCATTTGTCGATAGATACTGGGCTCCAAGCCCACAATTGGTATACGTTTTACAATAATAAACAATCCGTCACTCCACTTAATTATACTAAGGGGAAAAAAATAATGAAAAAAAAAAACAATTTTTTCAATTCGAGTTTAGCACTTATTTAAAGAAATAAACATTATAAAATTATAAAATAACATTTTTTGGTTACTCACCGAATTCCACATTCCATAAATAATAGAACAAATCCGTAGAGCATGCATCGCGCTGCATACGCTCTTAAAATTACTCGAAGGAGGCTGGGCGTACGTTTGCCTTCTGCACTCGCCACTTCTTCTTCCCACAGACGGGCAAACTTGTCGCCAAGTGGACCTATGGCAATATTAACATACTTGAGATACTATTTTCTTTCATCTATATCCATACAAAAATCTTTTATGTTCATCCACTCGGACTGAGTTATTTTATTCCAGCGTCGCTCTGTTACCCTTATTAAATAATTTTTACACCCACAGTCGTACAGCCGTTTTCGAATATTGATTTTACTTTGCCATTGCGACCCTACGTTTGCGTGGGTAAAAAATATCTTACACTACGTCTACTGATATGAGATGAAAACCCCTGCTTTCAACCCATGCTTGTATGTTCGTATTCTAAAGGCAACTGTCGCCCTCGAGACCTTTTTTTATTCGGGTGAAACAGTAAGCATTTATTGTTAAGTTCTATGCGATTTTTTGTCAAGATCATTGAGACAGGTAAATTTGTTACTTTGGAAGATTAATGCAAAAACTATGAGTAAATAATATTTTACAATTTGTAAAATCCTGCAGGAAAAAAAATATGAATCGGACACTCTCGTAGTAGGAGGAATGTGGCATAAATTAAATAGAAATTCTACGCGGACATATAAGTAAATGTTAACGAGTAATTCGGATCTCCAATGGATTTTCCGTGCAGCTGGTACCTAAGTATATTATGCAAATAATTATATATTCGGTGGGCTTGTCACGAACCTCTTGGGAACAGCTATCTACTCAAAGACCTAAGTGGCGAAGAGCTGTTCATCAGAGCATACAAGACTTTGAACAGAGGCGTCTTGAAAACCTATACCCCTAACGCCAGCTCCGAAAATCTCTACCTAAGCCCTCCTACAATTACACCTACAATGCGCAAGGACAACTTTGCTGCGCTACTTGTGACCGCACACACTAAAATTGCCAAAATTGGTTTAGCTTAGAAGCCTTGCATAGCTTACAAAGGGTTGTGTTTTTAAACATTTAACCCTAACATTATCCTGAACAATAATATGCAATACTATTATATACTGTTACCAGGTAAAATCAGACTGCAAAATAACTTATTTCTAAGTCCAGTTGAACTTATCCAGATAGTTAACAAAATAATTTACCCGAGGCATGTTCTTCAAGTGGTTCATATAAATCCTGTTCCTCCATTTCTTTCTTTAAACCACCCCAAAATATTGGTAAGGTCCATCTGAAAATAATAATCTTGTTGAATGTTTACAAGCAATAAATTACTTAAAGTGCTAATAACTTTATTTATTCAATTTTTAATTTTTTTTGTGATCACTCAATAAATATGTTACAATAAATTTATAACTGTTTAATATCAAATAACTGAAATATTTTACGATGGTAAAATTATGAATATAAATAATTTAAAATCATTACCCAAATGTTAGGGCAGATAAGGGATTTGCCTTAGCTCGGGGATGCACTGGCTGACTTTTTCTTTTTGTTGTCTCCATGTTGTATTTCAACTGAAAGTGAAGACAAACTCTTAATCAACTGCCTCAATAATTCTGTAGAAGCATAGCTCTCATGTCAGAAAGAGTTAAAAAAAAACAGACACGCTGCTTCTTTGAGGTAGTGAAAGTTAGTTATCTCTAACTATGAGGTTACAATTATTACTGAAACCTATCAAAATAAACCCACATTGAGTTAAGAACAGGTTCTCAAGATCTGCCTTACATACCAACCAATACTTGAGCACCCATTTTGATAAATACAATAACACTACTTTCATCCGTAAAACATGACTTTACACACTTTCCGGGATTTGAAGCAAGGCAGAATCTGGTCCTCACATTTAATTCATGCATTTTAACAGAATAATAACTTGAATTTTAAAAACGAGACTAACAATTAATATTCTAAGATAAGGGTAAAATAATAATATTGGGTTAGTCGTCAGGCAGACCTAGTCCATACCCAATTTTTGAATGCATACAATACCTATTCGGGAAGATTACTTAAATATTGCATTATTTACCGGGTGCAAAACTACACAATTAATATTATAGTAAAAAAATACATTACTTACTTATGAGTGTACTGTAATTCCGAATCACTAAAACTTTACGAATAACATAGAAAAGGCATGGCACTACTTCAAATATATAGCTTGTGGTAAAGAACAATTCCGTGCCAATTTATTTTATTTCTACCTCATGAATTATAATAAATTTCGAGGCAACGGTTTTTCAATGTTTAAAAAAAACGGGAACAAATTTCAAGAAACCTCCAAATTTTAATAAATTGTTTCATACATGATTATTTTAAAATAAAAGAACAAAATTAAATAGATTCACAAATTATTGTCACCAGACTGCGACTACTTATGTATTTACTTATACCATGCAAAATTTGTACTAAAAGCTAAAAGTTGACGACTGACAAAGGATTGACATTTATTTGTAAGTTAGTTTACCATAGACTTAAAAGTCTATGACTTTGAAGGCTATGGCATGGAGGTGGAGGTCATGAAGAATGTAAGTAATACTTACCTTTAGTGATGCGAAATTCGGTTCACTCTTAAGAATATAAAGGCCGTTAGGTGTTTGAGTCCTAAAGGTGATATTATTATGGTATGGTAACAGATTTATCCCTCAGATATCTAAAGGAAGACATCACAAAGCTTAACAGTAAGCCAAAATAATAAAGTACTTATAAAAAAAGTAAAACATACAATAATTAATACAGATCTACATCGAGAAGTGGGATTCAGATCATTTATTACATTTATACCTTAGGCCATTCAAACGAGGCTATTAGTTAAATGCCTCTTAAATTGCTTATTGTCTAGTCAAAAGAGAAAAAACATCCACCACCCACCAAAAACTTCTCTTGCATAACATAACCAAAATAATTAATTTCAGTTTGAATTTTAAAAAATAATAATCTTACTAGGTTGGTGGTATTTGCAAGAATTCAATGGTTCATAAACATTTTAGAATGCACGTTGGATGTGCCATTATTTTTTTTTTTTTTGAATAAACACGAAAGTAAACCTCTTTTATCGATACCGATTTTCAATAGCTCTATCACATTACTAATTTCCTTTTTTCCAATGTGGCGTCCACTTCATAGCCTTTGTTGGTACGCAATTGGAAATAACTTAAATTAAGTTGTATAGGTACTTCTGATATATCTGCGGCCACACAGTGGTTTTATCATTAATCAGAAAGCAAACAGTATGTATTTAATTACTGCATACGGCATATTAATAATAGTGATTACAGTGCCAATAGCTTGTTTAGCGTTATTCGACCAGTTAAGTAAAAAGTATATTCATCTCACTTCTACAATGTTTTAAGGCTTCATCTAGGTACATAATCTGAGATTTCTACAGTTAAATATGTAAGTTAACGTCAAAACTGAGTAGTATCTATATTGATCTGTGGTAATTGACGTAAATATTTTGATTTTGATTCTTGACCTTCGAGGTAGTATTAGGTATGGGCTCAAATTGTTCGTCATAAAGTGGCTGTTGATGTGGTATACTATATAATTCACTTTTTTAAGTAAGTATTATTTCACTAAAATTGCGCTTAAATATTTTGAAGCCGAATGTCAAAACGGAACCCCACAAAATTGTAACGCAGTCCTTCTGTCTATATTAGCCTTCGAAGAAAGTATGAAAGGAGCTCGGTGCGGTGTTTTCTATGAACTGCTATGTACACAGTGGTGTTGTGAATTTAAAAATAGAACATCAAAAGTTTCTGAAAAATCATCAAGAAATAATAAAATAGTTTTAATAAATTTGGCTTAAGCATTTCTTGCGTAAATGTAAGCATTAGCCAGGAATAAAGGTCTTATCTCTATCTATATATTTACTGAAGATAAATTGCATGCTACAGAAGGAAAAATCTTCTCCCTCAAGCTTTTGGCCGTAGGTTTGTCAACATTTAGTTATTAACATGTAAGTTCATACTTTAAAACCCTATTTTTCTCTATTATAGGGAAGAATTATAAAAATTCTTTAGCATATGCCTATGTTTTTGGGCATCGTTATGTCCAATTTCACCCTAAGCCTGCGTTTTTAGCTATGTGTTGATAAATCAGTTGGATAGTTTACCTGTTTCTATTGTATTTAATATACAGATTCACCAAATTGATAATGAATGATGATGAAATTGATTCTGAAAATAGGTTTAGGGTTAAAATCTTAGGCTTACATCAAAATTTTAAGAAATAAATGCAATGCAATGCACTGAAATCATTAAATAAAAATGCTCCCTACCATTCTTTTGTTTTCTTTGCTTTTAAACCCCTTTAAAATTGAAGTCACCAAATGTTAAATACGAAAGGTATTTAACATTTGGTGACTTCAATTTTTACCAGTTCAATTTACCAGTGACAGTCATTAGATTTTATTCCTATTTAGTCATTAAGTTATAATAATATTTTTTGTTATAGGTTTCCGAATCAGTTCAAACTAATTGACTTAATGGCATATGCTAACAGAATGTTAAGGCAGCTATATTACAGTATTTAAAACATTTGAAGTTAATGTATATACAATGTCAATAGTCAATTAAATTATATTCGGATAAATAAATTAAAATATGACATGAAGTTTAATGTAACAATGTACAGTCCACAGCTTATAGAATGAATAACGATTTTCTAAGACGATACAAAGGCATGATACTATTCAGTATATTATTCTTTTATTTAGGCTGTGGAATCACTTTGAGTTTGGTCAGGATTGATTGTGCATCAAACCCTGTTGCCTTTGTAAATAGCCTTGATAACACTTATGATAAAATTGAATATGCAGTACTTATTCTTAGCAGTCCCAACAATGAAATGAAAAGAGATGCAATACGAACAACATGGGCTAGCTTTATAAAAAATATATTTGTGGAAAACGGTGAAAAGTTATACAGATGGAATTACACCTGGGCGGGAAAACGTTCAAACCTGGGTGTTATAAAACTTTACTTTGCTATAGGGACCCAAAATCTAGATAAAGAAAAAGTAGCAAAATTAGTTTTAGAAGACACCAGGACCAAAGATATATTACTTTTAGACAATTTTGAAGATGGCTATAATAAATTAGCATCCAAGTTGATCCACTCTTTGGAGTGGTTGAGTAAGAATTTAAAGGAATTGAAATATGTCATCAAATGTGATGATGATTCTTTTGTAAGAATTGATCTGATTGTGAGAGATCTAGAAGCTTATGCCCCTGAGATGAATGGACAAGCTATCAACAGTTTTATCACCAGGAAGGTAAATATAATTTAAACTTTCATATCTTCCAAATTTAGCCCTTTATAAACCATATTGGTATGTTCAACCTACTAGGAATTGATTTACTTTGTCATTAAAATCTTAACTTCTTACATAATGTATTATTTTTAATGAATGTAGAAATGTCTTAATTTTATAAACACTAGTTAGTGTTAAGAGTTTACAGTCAGAATGAGATAAAGTTTAAAAAATTAAAAGTAAGCCTTGTCAAGGTAGTTTTGTTTATAGAAGGTTTTGAAAAACTTTTACTTGTTCATATGAAATTTGTTTTTACATAGATTATTGCAAATTGATCTCACACTGCAAACTCATCAGTTGTTGGTCTGAATTGTTCATTGTAATTCATGGACATCTTTAATGTAATTTTTGTATCCTATTTTTAAAAACAATTGTTATTTTTAATGCTACTATCCTTAACTATAACTTAACAAAAGAATAAATTTTCAACATTTTGAACATATGTCAGTGCCAGTCCTGGAATTTAAAAACATAATGAAATAAAAACTCTTCTAGGATAGCCTTCCCGAATATAAGGGATTATATTGGGGATACTTCAATGGGCGAGCATCAGTGTTTAAAAAAGGCAAATGGCAGGAAAAGGCTTGGTTCCTTTGTGACACATACTTGCCATATGCACTGGGTGGTGGTTATGTGATTTCTCGCAGCATTGTAGATTACGTCGCCAGGAACTCTGATTTCTTAAGGTGAGTAACATATAATAATTGCTAAACCTGTTTTCAGAACAGACCTTTCTAACTCTACACATTTTGGTGATACAACTATTGGGAAGTTAAATTTCGGGTGTCACTTTATGCTGGGGACACTTTATTGGCATCCAGGTTCCACTCTATGATTGTAATGAGCACAGTAAAATTTTTAGATTATTGGAACATAATGTGCTAAATTATACCACCTCTCAATAACTGGTTGGTTTTTCCTTATTTTTTGCATTCTGTGTACTTTGTTTTTTTTTCTTAATATTTTGCATTCTGTTTACTTTGATTTTCTACTCCAATTATAACTATTCCAATCAAACCTAAATAGTATAAAAATATAGAGTTTGACTACCTCCAACGGCTCTTATTTTTTTTTTTGACAAGTATGTGAGGGTTAGGGGTGGTTTTATTTTAAAGATATTCAATATGTTTATATGTCTTTAACATTAACAAAATATAAGATACAGCTCAAGTAAGATATATGTATATCTTAATATATATAAATCTCGTGTCACAATGTTTATCCTCAATGGACTCCTAAACCACTTAACCGATTATAATAAAATTCGCACACCATGTGCAGTTCGATCCAACTTGAGAGATAGGATAGTTTAAATCTCAAATTATAGTCGCAATTTTAATTTATTGCTAATTATTTGTTTGTTATTATTTGACAGTCACAATTATCTGTTAACTCCAAATGATTCTAACAGATGTCGATACCTTTCGACTGGGTTGAGTAAGTAATCAATAGATGGCGCTGCTATGGTAAATCTACGAACGTGTCATATAGGCTACATTTTAACAGCATAATTACCACGTGTTGTTGACGCTATAAAATTAATTAAATTTATTTTGTAGTGAACGAAATACCGTATAATTCAATTATTTCCACTTTTTAAATTTTTGGTGTTAGCATAGCCGGCCACGTGTTACTTAGACTGAAGTGTAAATTGAATTCATATTATAATGAAGATAATACAGTGATATTAATCCTGTTTTTTACTTATTTGTGCTTCATTGATCAAAACTTTATAATTTAATTTGAATATATGTATGTAAGTATTATCACATAATTATAAAATTTAATTAAAATGTCAATGCAAAAATGATACACAATTTCCTACACCTTTTCAATAGTTGTACAAATATTTTTTTTTATTGTTTTTATTTAACCTCTATTAAAAAATTTTTAGCACTTATTATTTCAATGTGCTATGATAACAAGTTTTTCAGTTTTTTTTCCTTATATTTAAACGATTAAATTAGTATTTCAATTCTTATTGAAATTATTACCGGTTATACCTCGCTCTACTTTCGCGGATGAGATTAATGCATGTTTGAAATTCATTAATCATGGCATTCTTATGGCGAAGTGTTGAAACACTTCGATTGATCATAAATATGCGAGTACAATTGCAAAATGATCCATCAGCACAAATATTTTCCGAATAACTATATTGGGAACGGTAAAATAGAACTGCAACCAAATACGCAATGCATTAAACTACCAGACAATTTTTGCACTGTTGTTCAGTATAAAAATGAATTGATTCAGAGTATTTTCCCGGATTTACAGAATAATTATTTGAATCATGAATGGCTTAGTCAACGGGCGAATTTGGCAGCCAAAAACGATGATGTTGACGATGATGTTAACTTCCAGGTACAACAGTTGTTACCAGGCGATCTGATGTCTTTTAAATCAATCGATACTGTTGTTGATGAAAATGAAAGTGTAAATTTTCCGTTTGAATTTTTAAATTCATTAGATATCCCTGGAATGCCACCACATAATCTTCGATTAAAGATTGGTTCCCCTATTATTCTCCTCCGTAATTTGAATCCACCTCAATTATGTAACGGTACGCGTTTGGTCATCAAAAAGATCACCGGAAACATTCTTGAAGCAACCATTTTGGCTGGGAAGTTTAAAGGAAAAGTGGTCCTGCTGCCACGTATTCCGATGATACCATCAGATTCTACCATACCCTTCAAAAGGCTACAGTTTCCAATTCGTTTAGCTTTCGCCATGTCTATAAATAAATCTCAAGGTCAAACAATGTCCATTTGTGGTTTAGATTTGGAAAATCCATGTTTTTCTCATGGGCAACTATATGTTGCGTGTTCACGTGTTGGGAAACCGTCGAATCTATTTGTGTTAGCTAAAGACAGGTTAACCAAAACATTGTGCACTGATTGGTGTTAAATTAAATTGAAATTGAAAGTATTTATAATTCAAAAAAATAGATGTTAATGTTTAAAAGTTTAAGACTGTCTGCCTTGCCTACCTCATTCATGAGTTTAAGCGTCACATGTTATTTTCTGTATTATACTGTTATATACTTATATTTGTTATAAAATTAAATGGAAATATTAAATCTGATAAATTTTTATTTTGTACCTATTGATTTCTGCTTAATATCAAGTGTAAGAACATTTTAATTAATTGTACTCAACGTACTTCCCCTTCAAATCTCAATCCAGTGAATTTTTATACCAACATCAACATTTTCGTCTTTGTTCGTAAATAATTTCATTGTACTAAAGGGTTATAGTAGTAGAAAGTCAAATAAGGAGATCACCATATTTTTTTACAAATACCATCTGTGTGAAAAAGCATAGTGGACTCCGTGACTGATGTTCTCTTATTGTTCCTCTTAGATTGTTTACTATAATGTAATATAACAAAAACTTTAGCCACAGCAACGCGTGGCCGGGTCAGCTAGTACCTATATATAAATATATAGTTTAGCTGTCATACTAACAAATTAAAGTTTATATCTGTTGTATGTACACACAGCAACAGATCAAGGTTTGCATAAAATACCGCTCGTTGTCCTACTTCTCGCATGTCCTGCAAGACTCGCTGGTCCGCGGTCGAGTGCACGAGTGTTCCCGTGACCCAGCCACCAGGCGTCGCGAAGGAGCATCGCTGGGTTTTAGTGGGCATTCAGGTCGCCAGCCTGGCCGCCGGGGAATCCTACATACCCTGTAGGAAGTGGCGCAGTCTTGCCTCCGTCGCCTCCAGAGGGGATGCGTAAGAGCATTTACCAGCGTGAAAAAACATGTTCAGCAAGACAGTGTTTTGGCACGGACACGGACTGTAGGGTGAATGCCCGACTCCAGGGTGAGCACGCTACGCCAGCGGAGGATCGTGCGTGAAGGCGGTAGGCCGAGACCAAGCTCTTTGGCGGGAGGCACGACTGCGAGCTTTCGGAGGGGAAGAGTAAACGCATTTCTCAGCGTTAAAAAAAAGTGCCCTGCAAACTTAAGCCTATACGTAATATTTATGCAATGGTATTTAACCAAGCCTTCAGGTAGTCACCACTACACTCGTTTTCCAGTAACTACAATTCTGAAGATGTCTCAATGGGTGTATGGACAGCTGCCCTCAAATACATCAATAGAGTCCACGACACAAGATTTGACACGGAGTGGATATCGCGTGGCTGTGACAACGCTATGTTGGTGCGTCACAAACAAACGCCGAGCGACATGTTCCAAATGTACGCAGCATTAATGCACTCACAGGGATTAAAACTATGTAAGACTGATTACACTTTAAGAAAATATTATAATTATAATTGGAATGTTTTGCCAAGTGAGTGCTGTAAAAAAAGTCCTAGTCCTGAGCCTGAGGTGTAACTCTCCTTTTGTGATTATGAATGACGCGCTGATAAACCTAGTTTGGCTTTAGAAGCTAACTGTTTACTTTATAATATATAATAAAACTCATTTAAATTCATAAGCATACCATACTTGTTATTTTGCATTGTTTTCTTTGTTTCTTATTACAATGAAAATGTAAAATGTGTAAATGTGTTAAAGAAATAAATAAACATGATAATTTTTTGAAGTTACATGATAAGTATTCGAAAACTAAAAATCCCTTTTTTGACGTTTTTTTTGGAAATATGTATAATATACTCGCGATGATTATGACGAGATTACGAGTTCCATCCTTCCAAGTTCATCGAACACAAATTGTCCATCGCGCGAAATGTACCCAACTAAGTTATTCGACTTCAACAAACTAGAGCCGAATTAGAATATAGATATACTACAACGAAAAGTAAACTTAGTTTTTCTACGATTTTTAAGCTCAAATAAATATCGCTATTGGAATTTTGCGGATCTTTATGAAATCTCAATCTATAGAACACAAATATCGACTCTAAGACTTTAAATGATCCAATTTACTTTAACATATGAGTGGTTTGATACACGAATGGACTCCAAATCTTGTACTGAGTAGTGAACTCAAATGCCTTTTTTAAATACATTTTTGTAGTAAATTATAAATTGTTATTCCAAAGTAATTTGTTTCTCGTGCATATAATATTGATCGAGATTATTTGATTGATCATTAGATTACCTGGTGATCAATCAAAATTCATTTTAAATACTCCCTATACGATTGTTAATCCGAATGCCATCTATTGAAAGCAATCCGAAAGAATAGCTATAAAAATGCCATCTATTCAAAGTTATTGTGGTATTCCGCAATAGAAAATGCAATCTTTATTACAATGGATTATATGCGACGTAATGTATAATTATTATATTATCTTATTTTCGGCGTCTGTTCAAATTGGGTTGCCGTAACACACGCTTTAAACCCTGTAATGGAAATATAGTAAATCCAAGGTTGCTCCATTTTTATAACGAAGCAAATACTCGCTTAGATCTCGGATTACAAAGTCCGAGATAAACATCGGTTTGTGCATGAAATAAGCATTTTTTTTTTCAATGAAGTGTCTGTCATTTTGTCTTATTTTGGTAAAATAATAAAAAAGCAATGAACAACAAAAATTGATTTTTATTTAGCAAACTGAACACAAAACACCATTATGGAATTTGAAGATAAATTACAATAAAACTTCAACATAAATTTAAACCACTACAAAATTTATTTTTTGGAGCATTGGGAGTGTTTATTTAATAGCAACACACTCGTTGTGAAATAATTATCAGCTTTATCACAATCACCTTTAAAACTGTTATCGTGTGGAATTGAGATTGGAATTTTTTTTATTTTCTGTTGATATCTCTGGCTTTCGCGGTTACAAATTCTGCGAATTGACTGTTTATTATGGGACTTCCGCAGTTATATCCAACAAACTTGGTGCATATGAAACAT
Source organism: Lasiommata megera (assembly GCA_928268935.1). NCBI lineage: Eukaryota > Metazoa > Arthropoda > Insecta > Lepidoptera > Nymphalidae > Lasiommata > Lasiommata megera. Next base: position 8,950,884 of record OV743311.1, on the reverse strand, counting down.
AAAAGTTGAGCAAAACTTGTGTGCGTAATAATAAGTTAGTAAAATATATTGTTATAACATAAACGATAGGAGAAAAACAATAAAAATGTCTTAACATAGAATAGGAAAGTAGTTACATATAGTTAGAAATTATTACCACCCACATGGAACAAAATGTTACATTTGACTCGAGGGACTGTCTTCGTTGGATGGTCTGCCTCAAAACGCATTTCCCAGCATGAAAAAAAAAACGTTCGGCCCAGTCGAACATTAAAGTAACCTAAAACTAAAACAAGAAAAAACGGTCCAGTAGACGAAACTACTGGAGATTTAAACAAACAAACACACAAACACTCGACAAAACGTGACTTATCCATTTCGCCTCTGGAAAAACTATTTCAAACACAATCATTATTTAATTTTGTACGATGAGATCCGTTGCACACAAATCTCCAGATAGAACTAAATTGGCATGTCCATTTTTCTGTCCAATAGTAATTATATAACAGTATAACTACGTCGATTTGATTTTTCTAGAGATTTTGTACAACAGAATTACCTTTACAAAATAGACAACACAGGGTTTTAGGCAATCAATTTACTTACTGAAAGCACTCATCAAAAATATTTTACTTTTATACAAACTAAAAGTGACACAGATATTTAGGGTTGGAATAAGTTCATTATAAAAATCTTTAAATATGGATTCAGATCTTTTGAAATGATATTTCCTAAAACCCTGCATATTGCGTTTAATATAATATTATAGATTTAATAAAAAAGATCATAATTTATTTTCGTCAAAATATACATAAATAAAAACTAAATGTCATTAACAAATCCACTTGCAAGTTGCAGGTAAGTCTTGTGGTTTATTTGCAATATTTTAATATAAAAATGCACTACTGTAGCATTCGAACAAGTTAGTATAAATACTTATTCAGTTACCGTTAGATATTAGTCTCTAAATATTTCATTTAACCATTGATTGCGTTCATGGTATGTACAATACACTTTGACAACTACATGGCGCCTTAATGTTTTTTATTATTTTCGATACATTCCAATTGCGAACAAAGTATCTTTTCACTATATTTGACAAAAGTGAATAAGTTCTAGAGTAGCACTTTTAACCTACACTAAGATTGCAAGTTTTCTCGGCTCTTCTCCACCTGCAACACGATTGAACCGGCAACCAAAAATAATAACTCACGAGAACGATAAACAACGTTAGGGAATAAGCTAGCAAAAAATAGTCTTGGTCAAATAAAACTATCGGGAACGCCACGTCTGGTAGTTAAATAATTTGTAAAAACAAAATTCTTATATATAAAATATCAATAGGTATGTTATATCTACTGATATTTCATAATTAGACAATATAAAAAATGGTGCCAATTATGTCGTACATAAATCTAATATTAATGCATTATATATAATATTAATGCATGTCTCTTGAATGAAGTACTTCGGGTTATTTATTAACAGCTCCAAAATTGTTTTCCTAAAAAGAAGTGCAACTCAATTGTTGATTAAATTGTCAAAGGGATCTTTATGTTGGATAAAAACTATTCAACGTTGTATGCTATATTAATATATTTAGCGACAAAGAAAACATAATTATTTACACATTATTAATAGGCATGTTACATGATTATATCCCGCCATAGGAACAGTATGGTAGAGCACTTATTTTCTCTAGGAGATCTGTGCTCAGCGGTGGGACAAAAAGTTGAACTCTGGATAGGTGGGTGGATACGAAGCATTTCGGAAAATGTGGGTATTTGATTACTCGGTCAATACACCGCATATGGGGAATCCCGGGTGGTGTAGACCGACCGACCAATGAAATTAATGCGTATGCGTGTTGGAAATTTCTAGACCAATAAAAAAAGACACAATATTCTAAACAGTCATTCATTTAGCGTCCTAATGCTAATATCACATTCATAGAGGATTCAGATACTCGTTTAACTAGTGATCAGCGAGGCGCTTTCACTTTCACATCCATGTACGTCTGATTGTTGTAGAACGCTGTTCTCGACAGTTCTTCTTTGAAATAATCAATTGTCCTTTGTAGACCTTCTTGTAAGGATACCTGCAGCAAGGGAAATGAGATTAAGAGAGTCGCCTGATTATCAGGTAAGGGAGCATTCAAATATAAAGTAACGCAATTTTTGAAGATTTTAGACCCTTCCTCCTCCCATGTAACGCACCGTAACGTGTACCCCCCCACTCCCTAAAAGTTACGTAACATTTAAGTTACCATTAAAGTCACTTTATGTTGAATTAAGTACAATACCTTTGTTATTAACCCAAACAACAAAATAGACAATAAACTGCTCTAACAAAGTGGAGGTGGCAACCCTATATTATATTACGATATGATATATATATATATTTTTTTTTACACACTACATGTTACGGCTATCTCACCTGATGGTAAGTGATGATGCAGTCTAGGATGGAAACGGGCTAACCTGTTAGGCGTATGGTAAAACCTACTCCTACGCAACATCGTGCCGGAACGCTAAATCGCTTGGCGACACGTCTTTGTCGGTAGGATAGTAACTTGCAGCGAAAGCCAACCACCAGACCAGACTTTATGGTGTAACAGCGCACATAGTTCATAATTTTGTGAGCCCAATTATCAAACGTTCTGATTAATAAATAAATTCTAATCTAATTTCTGTACTATCTACACCGGTAGTTGAGTGACTGAACATCTAGGGCCGGTAGCAATAATAAAGCAAGCGAACCTTAGGCTTCCAATGAAGATGCGTCTCTGCGAGTGTGATGTCGGGACGTCGCCGCTGGGGGTCGTCTTCCACCGCGGCGCCCGTCGCTACTGTGCTTCGGCAACCGGGGACTAGATTCTTTATTATTACTGCGAATTCTGAAAATATCATGCATATTTTTTACCTATGCTGGAATGCAGAGGATATTAAGCCCTCTGGGGCCAAGAGCATAATACGTATGTAAAATTAAAATGAAGTCCGGATTGATCATCATCATCATCACGACCAACTTATTGCCGGCTCACTACAGAGCACGGGTCTCCTCCCAATATGAAAGGGTTTTATGAAGGCGTATTGGCAGACTTCACACGCCTTTGAGAATATAATAAACTCTCAGGCTTGCAGGTTTCCTCACGATGTTTTCCTTCACTGTTTAAACAAGTGATATTTAAAATGCTTAAAAACGCACATAACTTTGAAAAGTTAGAGGTGCGTGCCCGGAATCCCCGACCTCTGATTAGGAGGCGGACGCCCTAACTAGTAGACTATATGATTATAATTAATTGATAATTGGTACAAAATAAACATTAACGGCCTAATAAAGAATCGTTGCATATTGTCCGATGCAGCGGACGAAATGCAGTGTTTTGTCACCCTCAGACACTGGACTGATGCTGTCAATTGAAGTGCGACAAAACAATGCATAAGTACGTTATTTTAAGACCGTTACAGTGAATACGAAAAAACCAAACGCATACATCGTTGTGTGATAACATTTCTTTTAAGAAAGAATTAAAAGAATTTCTTGTTTTTTACTTTCTTAAAAATCCACTTGGTATCTATCCTTCTTGATATAATTATGTAGTAATATATGCTTTACACGTGCGTAACTTAAAACTGGTTCTTCGATTAATATTAAATTATTATTATTAATATTAAATTAGTCACAGATGAAATAAGTAGTTTATGCCTTTAAGCGCAATATAGATGAGAAAGCAATAACTACTAGTCAATACATTATATTCGATTCTTAGTGGTATTTCGGCATAAATGGCTAAGAAAGCGGCATAACATGGTTTAAGGCAGCCTTTTAACGCTACATCGATTAAAAATTATTACCTTCTATTGTATGTTCTACAGGATTTCCAATATTTACAGGTAAACTATAACTAGACGCCATCAAAGCCAGGAGACCGTCAACCAGATCTGATACGTAGCAAAAGGATCGAGTCTGTTTCCCATTGCCATAAACCTGCAAAATAAACGTCACAACTTTGTTAATTAGTTAATCGGTGTTCTTTTGATTAATTTAATTTAGGGCATCTAATCTAATATGTAAGTGGTCATATAATGCGGAGGAAAGAAAGTGGTGTCACCAAAAGAATGTTATATATGAACGTGGAAGGGCAAAACAGTAGAGGAAGACCAAAGAAGAGATGGATGGATTGTGTAAAAGAGGATATGCGGGTAAAAGGTGTGGGTAGTGAGGTGACGGCTGATAGAAGTGAGTGGAAGAAGAAGACGTGTTGTGCCGATCTCACATAATGTGGGATAAGGGCAAGAAGAAGAAGAATCTAATATGTAAGTGTGTTTCTGTTTGATTTTTTATTTGTTTTCTTTTTATATATATTCAATGCCGTTAGTTTATATTTGGTTTCAATAGACTGCTAGTGAGTCCTTGCAAAACATTAGAAATTATTTTTTCACTTAGTTGGGGTCTGTTATAGCAGCGTTTTTGAAGAAGGGTTTTCTGAGACCCACCCTGATCATGACCACTTTAACGCCGGACAGCTTTCGTTAACTTTAGTTCTTCTATTTCCTTATTTTTTACTGCCCCTGGCATATCAGTCTTACAAAGTTTTCTAAAGAAGCCTAACACATCGGAGATGTGTCACATACTGTTATGTGCGTGAAATTCCAGGACACGTACGAGGTACACTTAGTTTAAATTATTGCAATAATATTCATCTAAGTGTAATATACTACATTACGCTAACGTTAATAATGATAAGTATAGTAGAACTTACAGTAATAGTTAGATTTTGGATAGCCTGCATAATAAAGTTGGACACAACTCGTCCGTCTGACACATGCATTCTTGGTCCATAAGTGTTAAATATTCTAGCTACCCTCACATTAACTTTCTCTTGTTTGGCATAAGAGTATGCCAAAGTTTCCGCCACTCTCTTGCCTTCATCGTAACAAGCTCTCGGACCTGAAATAGATAAATGTCATTAGTGTAATACAAACTCTTGTTGGTGATCTCAACTCAGATGATGGTGGATATCAAGAGAATCGTGATTTAATACTATTTCGTACAAACTTGATTCTCTATGGCATTTAGATCTCAATTGCGTACGATTTTATTTGTATGATAACTATATATATTTACGTCATAAAATACAGCAGTAACTAGTAGTAAAAGAGGAAATCTCTGGTTGGTGCTTTTTTTTGAATCCTTTCCTTTAAAGAAGGGCAGACCAAATTATTAGATACAATTGTTGTAAAGTATTAATGAGCAAGTATTAAATGCATTAAAGTAAAAAATCATTCTAACCAATTTCTTTTTTACTTCCAATTGCTTGTCTAGGTCAAGTTATGATTTGTCAACTTACCTATAGGATTGACATGGCCCCAATAAGATTCTGGCTGTGGATGCACCATAGGATCTCCGTAAACCTCTGAAGTACTTGCTATCAAAATCTTGGCTCCAACTCTCCTTGCCAGGCCTAAGTTGACCGATTATAACCATTTAATAACAAATTAATTATAATTGTTTGCTTGGCATGAAGTTAAATTACATTTGCCTTCAACTTCGTATAAAAAACATTTGATAAAATGAATAAAATCTTTATTGTCTCAATTTACAGAGGAATCTTTTTAGATAATCAGAGAAGATTAGAATATCTATTTGAAGATTTGATTTACTAATGAATGATAACAACTGTAGTAGATGTGTAGTAGTTAAAAAATAAAAAACTGTATCACAGCTATTAACACACACCTCCAGGGATTTTATAAGTACATTTGGATTTAAGATGCAATTTGCATTGTCTTTCCTCATGTTAACTTAATATATTATGTAAAAGCCAGTACAGCAATAAATTAAGTAAAAATCATTTTTGGGTATGGCTATTATGTCCTGATCAAAATTTTCAAAATATACGAGTATCTTATGTTCACAAATCATCAGTTTCAGTTTTTATTATAAGTAAAAAAAAATATGTTTACCAAGCATATTAATTGTCCCCAATGTGTTTGTTTTGATTGTTTTAACAGGATTTTGCATATAGTGAGGTGGACTCGCTGGACTAGCCAAATGGTATATTTCATCAGCCTGAAAGAAATTTATAAGGCACTATTCAGACTAAAGGTTTGTGTTACAAATGGTATTACAGAAATCATATAATATGCAAAAGCACAAGTAGAACCGAAAACACAATTTAGTACACAGTCAGCATTTATATCTGCAAAATTTACTTTAAAATTACCATATTCTTTAACCAACCAATTTTAATGAAACTTAGCATAATATTGAAGTCAACACAATTTGAATGTGCTTTTCAGTAATAATTTTGTTTATACTTCACTAAATATATCAATAAATTTAGATAATCATGCACTAACTCATAGGAATACAAAAAATTTACCAAAATTTACTATTCATAATCATCTACACATTTGACAAGATGATGAATTGTGATGTTCACCATGCAGTAAAGAAAAATAATCAAATATAACTTAAAATGCTTTGCATAATGCACATTCATAACTGGTTTGAAACAGGGTATATGTAAATAGGGTATTATATATTCACGATAAATAAATTTTAGTAAAAAGTGTTTTTGTGCCTCAACTATTCCTGGGATTAATACCTCAGAAAAACAGTATACTTAATGTTTTCTTATAAAATGTACAGTGACAAGCATAATACATATCTATTGAACAATATGTCATCATCATCATGATCAACCCATTACCGGCTCACTACAAAGCACGGGTCTTCTCTCAATATGAGAAGGGTTTGGCCATAGTCGGCCACACTGGCCATGTGCGGATTAGCAGACTTCACACGCCTTTGAGAACATTATGGAGAACTCTCAGATGTGCAGGTTTCCTCACGATGTTTTCCTTCACCGTTGAAGCAAGTGATATTTAATTTTTTTGAAAAACGCACATAACTCCGAAAAGTTACAGGTGCGTGCCGTTATTCGAACCGCCGACCTGTGATTAGGAGGCTGACCTAACCACTAGACTATCACCGCTTTATACCGCCGCCGAACTATATGTATTTGGGTATATTACAAAATATAATGTTAAAGTCGTAGGTACTAGTGTTCCATAAATAGTTATCAGTTTAAAGAAAATTTCCATTGATAACTTATAACAAGTTAGTAATTAATGATAACAATAATTGAAAATGTTATAGGTAGCCCAAACCAGTTGGTTATCATTTTGATGTATTTATAGATTCATAAACACAGACATTTTTATCATTTACTAATTAAAAACTAAAAACAGGTATTAACTTAACCTAGAATTTAAACAATTCTATTTAGAACAGCTTAAACTAAAAAAGCTTAAAACTTAAAGCTGTAGCTTTAAGAACATATCAAACTGTTTTTTTTATATTTGTGTTGATACTTTTTTTTGTGACTATTCAATGCTGTGCATTGTGAATGAAGTCAAATAAAGTCTTCGATAAATTTTGAACTGTATGTAATGACATGATGATATATTCATACAATATCTAATACAAAAAACTATATGACTGTTTAGAAGTAGGTACTTATTGTTACCGCTTATGTTTAAAAACAAATTAATAAGTTAAAATATATAAGTTCTTGATTTAGATAATTATTTGGAACATTTATTTCTGTTAGGATGACAATCACTGTCTGAGAAAACCAATTCTATTTAGTAAAATAACAAGAATTTATGTGTGAGATCTTATTTTCCATGGGCACTTTTGAAATATTGACAATAAGTCTAGTGTATTACTGATCGAAAAGGAAAGCTTACTATGAAAGGAACTTTTATAAAGGTGACAGTGTTTTTACCTCTACATACAATGGATTCACAATATCATGATGAATCATTTCAAAGTTCCTGTGCCCAAACCAATGCTCAACATTTCTTTTCCGGCCAGTGAAGAAATTGTCAACCACAATCACCTCATGGCCTTGTGTCATTAGAACGTCTACAAGATGAGAACCAACAAATCCTGCACCACCTGTTACCTGCAAAGTTTTCATTAGGATTAGCTTTTTAATATTACATTTAAAATTCTAGTTAATAAATTTCTCAAATTATTTAGAAATCTACGAATTATACTGGCTTACAAGCTAATGTGCATCCCCATGCTAAGGTACAGGAGTATGGAAAGGTGGTCTTAGTTATAATCACACAAGTGATCATGATTTAAAAAACCCAAATTGTGCATACTAAAGTGTGGTAGACTTGAGATCCAATACCCTCTATGGCCTAAGTGAGGAGGTCTATGCCACAAAGCATCACAAGACAATTATGATGACTATAATGGTTCATTTTAATAATTATTTAAACAGTTTACAACTTCTACAGTTAAGAACATCATTTCAAAGCACCCTAGGATCTTTGAATAATAATAATCATTTTATAAGAATCCTAACTAATTATTACATTTTATAATAACAAAAAGGGCTTTGTTTGCAACACTTTCACAACTTAAATTTAACCACTAAAAATAATTAATATAATTTCATCATGATCAACCCACTACTGGTTCACTACAGTGCACGGGTCTCCTCCCAATATGAGAAGGGTTTTGGCCATTGTCCACCATGCTGGCCATGTGCGGATTGGCAGACTTCACACACCTTTGAGAACATTATGGGGAACTCTCAGACGTTTTCCATCACCGTTGAAGCAAGTTATATTTAAATTATTTTAAAACGCAGATAACTCCAAAAGGTTAAGGATGCGTGCCCGGATTTGAACTGCCAACCCCTGATTAAGAGGCTGATGCTCTAACCACTAGGTTATCACAGTTTCTAGATTATAATATAATTTATAATCTAGATATTCTATTTACAAGACTTCATGAATAAATTTAAATAGTACCTAATTGGATAAATTGAAATGTTTTGAAATAATATTTACTTGCCAAAAAACCTATTGTAAGTACTCATACTTTGAATATGAGTCTTTCTTGCAATAAAAAAAAAGGTTTGTGCAAAAATAGTGATGTTGATTTTTTAATAACAAACATAACTCTTACCAATATTCGTTTTCTTTCCTTGTAGCCAAGATATTTGACATCTGGATATTTCTGTGGGATTCTTCCCTCTAGTATGGCTATTTTTTTCTCTAACTGTGCAAGTCGTGCCTTGGCTTCTTGCAGCTCTCGCTTTGCTTCATTATCATCTCTATTTATCGACATGTCTGAATTTTCCGGTTTAATATTATGATCTTCCATTGGCATTTTATTAAAATCTCTATACCCTATGTCATTCTTTGATCTCTGGTGCGGGCCCCTAATATCAGTATTATTTAATGTGTCTCGCCTAAGGATAAGAAATATAAAGATAACTGCAAAATAACAACAACAATAATAAGTAACTGCACAGTAAATCGTACATGCAATAGCCACTAAGCGCCGTTAACTTAACACGAAGCTATTGAATGCTTAACTTTATAGCTGGGATGCAAACGTGTTTAATTAAATACTTACTCAAAGATAAAACACAAACGATGGTAACAGTCTTTCTGAATTTTAATGATTGCCTTATCATCTCTGAAAATGGTAATTAATGTCTTGTGTTGGCTCACATTTCCGTTTATAATTCCCAGTCAACTAAAACTAAACTAATACATTCCACTCTTAAAAGTTAATTGAGACGAATAATTAAATTATAAATGTACTATCCTCATTACATTGGTACACGAATGATTTTGACTTTCGTATTTTCATTTTTCGTTGACAAATGCAAGCAGTATGAAGCAATGACATTTGTGACTTGACAATGCTGGCATTTGGCATTTATATGACAGATGTCAGCAAAAGAACCATTGAGTTCTAGTAAAATACAGGATAAAAAAACTCCGATTACATACAATCATAGATAAATCCACCGTGTGCCCCACAAGTAAAACTGACATAGAGAAAGGCGGGAGACTTCGTATATGGCGGGCACGGTTTTTTCATACTTTTCTTGAATTAATGTTTGTTGGCTGGTTTTGGAAAGGACTGGTGTTGGTTGTGTCGTGGACAGTGTTGGTGTCGTTTGTGTAGTGGCTAGTTTTCTGAATGGTTAACAAGTATTAATTTGGGAAAGGTTTGAGGGAGCCGAGAGGAGGAGAGGAGCATAATAAAATAGGGAGAGAACTAATAAAATAATAAACTTGACATTGGCTAATCTGTGAAGCCATAAAACGAAGAAAAAAAAAACTGACATACACAATTTAACTTTTGTTTGGAGAAAGGCGGGATACTTCGTATATGGCGGGCGGGTAAATAAAATTTAAAATAAATTGAATTAATAAATGAAAATAAAAGTTATACGGTTTATTCTACAAATTTGAATATTTAAATGTCGTATTCTCTGTTGATAAGGATGGCTTTATATTATAATCCATTATGTTTTGATTGTTGACTTAAAGTTACTCATAGCTGATATATTTACGTACAGCTCAAGCAAAAATTTAGTTATCAGCACTAATTTTTAAAGACATTTTAACATACTCATTCAGGTTTAGTTTTGTGGCAAGTGTATGTTGCAATACACGTTAATTTTGAACTCGATTGCTAAATCGATATAGTGTTCGAGAGGATATAAACAGGAACTACGTACCCACGTACCATTATACGTACGTACCTACGAAACCCATGTCAGATTAAGTAGATGAAAAGTGAAAAATGTGGGAGCAAGAAGCGTATATTATACGGATGATGAAAGAAAATTGAGATTGCATCTCTTGTCTTATACAGCATGCTGGTTTTTCTTTGTACTGGGACTGTTTCCTACTGTTACAAAGAACTTGATATTAAATCAATGCTCAGAACAATGGATATTCATTGTTCTGAGCATTAATATAATATTTTATCGCCAACCGTTAAAATAATGTACTAAAAACTCGAGCATTGTACATTAATATTATGTAATAAAGTATTTTGATAACTTATAGGCATCCCAAGGTGGAGATAAGAGAGCGAATTGGGATCAATGACTCTTATAGGACAATGGCCTTTAAGTTGAGCTTAGTAGATCACCTATGTCTGCATGAGGATGGAAGTTGGAGCCGAGAGTTTCTAGAGTCGGCAACCGCGTTCTGAACACAGCAAACACCCACATCAATGGCGTGATGATATCGTGGAATCAGTATGGAAGAACTGGATGCAATACATCAGCAACAGAGACGACGGTGAGCTGGTGAAGAGGCCATAATCGTCCATCACAGTCTTCTATTTTAATAGAAGACTGTGATGGACGATTATGATGATAATTATTATGAACTTATTATAATTATCATCATTAACTTATAGACATACAATGAACTATTGATATAATAATATTAGAGATAGGGAGGTAGTTATATATTTATAAAACAAAATGTAACGTGTAAGTCATTAATCATTTTATATATTTTTACAGCTTCGTATGTACCTACGAGTTCAACATTTTTAATTAAAACAATAAAAAACTCGAAATATAACATTTCAATTACGAACTTAGACAGACTTTATTTTATACAACAATCTCTTCAATGTTATAAACTCCAATTCATCTTACTCACATCTAAGGGTAGCTGGAAGAGATCTCTTATAGAGGTAAGCTTTCCTTTGTATACTTCTTTTGTAAGTGTTTGTTATCACAAATTTGGTAGAAAAATAATAAAAATAAACAGATTTTTCGTAATTATCTAGTTAAGTATCTATTTACATTTATTTTTTCGTTAGCTGTATATCCATACATTTTACGTTCTTATATCTACATAGATATTAGTGGCTTACAAAGAAGTAGGAAAGTATCTGTCAAAATGATATGATTTTAACCATTATTTTCTATGCAGTTGGTAGTTACTTTACCTATAAGTTTGAAATAATCAGCTATCATTTTGTTTTAGTACGTAGGCATCAATTAACTGTTCAAATTACTTAGTAATAAGAATGTCGAACATTAATTGTACCTGAAAAAGATTCTATAGCGTAAGATATCCTCTAAGAAATAAATACAATATTATATGTATGTAATTTGTAAAATTTTCACACTCATACTTTTGTAACTTAGCAACAACGTATAATCCTATCCAACGTATTATACCTATCTACAAAAAAGTATGGAACCTGTCTTGGTTTACATTATTACCTAAATTTGATGTTTCCCTTCCATACTACTTAAAAACTACTACTTAATAGTTGCATCTATAAAATAATATCGTTTATTATTAACATCTATAACTATCTACCTACTTGTTACTTTCTAGAATAATGTAAAATAAAATTAATAATTTAATTATGGATTAAATTTAATACTTTTGTTCTTATACCTTTACGACAGTTAACAAGGACCTCTTACACGTAGTAGTATATCAGGCTGATCCACAAACAAGCCATCTACACCAGCGTCTAGAAACGCCTTTAATTCGCTTTCTAGGTCGCCAAAATCATAAATATTATTACCCCTTTGAAATTCTCTTGGCAAAAATAAATTTTCAGCGCGAAATGTCCAGGGTGTAACTAGTAAACCTACCGCGTGAGCGTCCCTAACAAAGTTCGTTGGTTGCCCCAAATTGTTAAAAACATCTCGAGGAATAATATAGCCTTTTGCAGGTCCCACAGCAGACGCATATGTAGCTACATCTGCCAGCCCAGTCGGTGTTGCCATTTGTCCGTATGTGAGATTGGTCCCTAGTTCAGACTGATCAAATGGTATCTTGGATTTTGCGTCAAATAATTGAACCAGTCTAATTTCGGTGATATTCTTAAGCTCTTTTAAGTTGCTAACTTCGAAAGATTGAATGAAAGCAGGAGCTTCTTTTCCTTTATAACCATTTTTATGAAATACCTCTACCAATTTTTGCTCCATTGGTAATCCCAGGCGTTGAAAATGGCTACTATATTTCAATTCCGGATAGATGCCAATTGTGCGATTTTCAATTTTTTCTAATGCTTTTACCAAATCGATAATTTCTTGAAACGTTGGTACATCTAAGGATCTATCCATTCGAGTGTTAGCTTGCCGTGCTATTGGCATAGGTTCTGTACTTCTAAGAGTTTTTATTTCGGCAAGTGTGAAGTCTTCGGAAAACCATCCGTTCACCAGACTCCCGCTGACTCTTTGCGTTCGCCGCCGTTCAGCGAATTCGGGGCATTGTGCTACATCTGTTGACACCCCCAGTTCGTTTTCATGGCGTGCGATGAGATGCCCATCGCGTGTTATCACAAGGTCCGGCTCTACATAGTCTGCTCCCATTGTTATCGCTAAGGCATAAGAACCGAGGGTGTGTTCTGAAACATAACCGCACGCGCCTCGATGTGCCACCACAGTAGGTTTGCAGTCATCAGCACCACGTCTATTTGTATCACTAATTTGTTTTGTAGCAGATACTTTTGCTACCACTATTAGAAAACACACACATGTTAAAACTAGAAATACACGTCCGTCCCACCTCATTTTTCGTTGTTAATTATGAAAACAAATATATATATCGGTTATCAATTAATCTATGCTTAATCATAACTTTCAAAATTATAATCCGAAATTATTTATTAATTGACTCGTCACCAAGTATATCTTACAATTAATCTCACTCAGTGCTCGATAACATTGTTTTGTACTTTGAATAAGTAGTCAATGATTCATGCAATTGAAACAGTTTTGATTTGAAAGTTTATTTAATGATTTATGAATGATTCTATAAAACCTATACAAATGCATGCATTTACAATTGAAATTAGATACATAACGCATAGCAGGCGTTATTTAACAGTCTTCATAATAGAATATAAATCTAGATTAACTTAAAACCGCAATAAACAGTACCAATTAACTATCAGATGTATGGTGTAGTTAATAATGCCTTTATTTTTTAACACAATATCTTCTCCGAATACTAGCTCATTATTTTATGTTGACTTCACAAGGTTTGCTTATGCACAATGTTCTAATTAAAAAAATACAGCGGGGATATTTCTGGTTGCCGCACAATATAGCAAATTAAGCTTAATGTATATTGTAAAAGTTAAGCTAGTATCTACTTATAAGTAAATTTGATCAATATGAACCATATTCAAATATTTTAACGCTTTTTGTATAATGTCCGCCCTAAACTATTTATTACTAAAAGAAAAGTACTAAAGTACTTAGCCTTGCAATATCTGGGATGTCAATATCAGGTGATTACCTTAGATTGACATTTGGAGATTAGTGGTTATCTTTAAACTTAATCTATTATTATCACAAACATGGTCCACGAATACGTAGTGGTATATCAGGTTGATCAGAAAAAAGGCCATCGATACCGGCATCAATATACTTTTGTAGTTCTCCAGTCAAATCTCCTCGGGCTCCTTTTGAAGGATTATCGCTTTGATATTCTTTGGGTAGGAATGTGTTCTCCGCGCGAAAAGTGTAAGGGTGCACTTTCAGCCCTACAGTATGAGCATCAGCGGTGAAACTTGTTGGTTCTCCTAAAGTATTGTCTGCATTACGGGGAATAATATAAATCTTGTCAGGTCCTACTGCGGAAGCATATTTTGCAACTTCTGCTAACCCTTCCGGTGAAGACATATCCCCGTAAGTAATATTAGTTCCTAACAAAACTTGATCAGCTGGCTGTACAGATTTACTGTCGTAGAGTTGCAACAGTCTAAGATTCGTTATCTTCTTCAACTCTTTCAAATTACTTATTTCGAAAGACTGAATATAAACTGGCGCTTCAGAGTCTAGGTAGCCGTTTCGATGAAAAGTGTTCACAACTAACTCCTCCATCGGTAATCCCAAATTTTTGAAATGACTGCTATGTTTTATCTCCGGGTAAATACCGATGGTCCGACGTTGACTAATTTGGAAGCTTTTTACTAAATCTATGATTTCCTGGAACGTTACCACTTGGAAAGCGCCGTCCATTCTTGCGTTACCCGGTCGTATGTCTGGAATTCTTTCGATTGCTCTCAAAGTTTTTATTTCAGCTAACGTAAAATCTTCGGTAAACCAGCCACTCACTTCTTTACTATCGATTGTTTGTGTACGATAACGGTCAGCAAACTCTGTGTGGTTGGCGACGTCCGTTGTCAATCCTAACTCGTTATCGTGTCTTGATATGAGTTGTCCATCTTTAGTCATCACAAGGTCAGGTTCAACGTAATCGGCGCCCATAGTGATTGCAAGAGAATATGAGCCAAGTGTGTGTTCGGGTGCATATCCACTGGCGCCTCGGTGCGCTATAATGACAGGTGAACAAGAATCGGGGCCACGGTCGAGTGGCTGCGACCTTCCTCTTGTAGACGTCGTAGGAGTAGCAAAAACCACTGCCAGTACTCCAAACGTCAGAAGCACCAAAACTCCAGCAAAACTTAACATTTTCTTGTTTATCTGTAATAAGAACAAAAAAAATTTCGTGATTCAGCAAAAGGTAAGTAGGTAGCCACTATTATATAATATAACTTAATGTATCTGTAATATACCTGAATATTCATATTTAAAACTATGCAACGCTCTAATCACTTCACTAGTCACAAATTATATCTATAATGCTTGAAAATAATTTGAAATAGCAATCCTTGAAGAATGTACGGTCACGTTTACTAAGTTACAAACAATTGTGTGTACTCAAAGAATATAAATATCACTATTCTTAAATAAACAATACTGTGCCTAATAGGCTGCATATGTAATATACTCATTTATTTCATTGTTAAACGTAGGTACTTCCAAACAGATAACATATGTTACCAACTTACCTACGATTCCAGTTTTAAATAGCTAACACTTGATAACGATTTCTCTTTTACATATTTAAACAGTGGCTCGTAAAAACACACAGTCTACCTAAGCGTGTGCGCTGAACTTGTTAAGCAACGCGAATAACGTAACTTAAAAGTAAAGTTAAATGTAAAATCCTTCCAAGTCAAATAAAAATAATGCGATAAATAATTACTTACCGATCGGAGCACAAGCGGCAAGTAGGTATCGTCACTTAAGAAGAACAAATATATACAAACTCATGATTTAAAATTGTCCGAATATAACACTCTTTACTGTCAAGCAGTAAATTGTAAAAAAAATATCATCGATGGTTTCGTAATTTTTATAACAACCTCATCTCAACAACAAGTTTTACAACTAAATGAGTGGGTTTGAATCAAGCAGGTAGATAGGTATAAGGAAGTTGTTACAATGCCAAACGCCTGCTTATTCAATGTTTTCCCGTTCATCAGTTTTAATATAGGTATTTGTATGTAATAGTACTGCGGCAAGAAGAAACATTATATTTTATCGATTACCCTTTTTATGTAATCTAGCATTTACCCGCGTTTTATTTAGTTTTCCATTTTCAATATGTACTTAATATATAAACTTCATCCTCTAAATCTTTAAGGGCTTTTAAAATAAACGATATTGCAGAATATTTTTTTGTTTTTAAATAAAACTAATAAACTAAATCTGTATCTATTCAATAACTGGTTTTATTTATTTATCTATCACCATTTCACAAACTAAAGGGCAATTCTTCGCTCATACCTACATATATAGCTCTATTATATATGTTTCATTCTTTACAGACTCGTTAAAATTGGCTAAGGCTTTCCCGAACATACCTTTATAAACATGTGGTTGGCTTATTATATTCTAAATCGTTCAGTTTTGTTTTTTATTTTCGAAAGTAAATTTCGATGTTGATAATTCTCAATGTTCCAAATAGCTGAGTTTTTTCAATAGATGGTTAATTAGATGCACTGTTTTTTTGACTACTATTTAATCAATTATTTTGTATTTACGTACCTACATGTAATACATAAAAATCTTTTTTCTTACAAACGTTTTATCTATTGACTGTACCACAATATAAAGTTCGATAAGGTATAGATATGTGAGTATAGTATGTATGTGATATAAGAAAAAGAATACAGTCAAATCTCCCAACTACTTTTTAACTGACTTAGAAAGATAAGAGCATAAATTCTATGCATACTTTTTTGTACATGTCCTCTAACGCCCGAAATTAATAATCAATCTCAATCCATTTCTTTCTATCTAAGACAGATTTTTCAATCTATTTTTTGGACTAAGCATGCCAATAACCGATCCTCGGATTGAGTTTGGTATCTTTGGAATCAATCGATCTCTGGGAGGGCAGATTGCAAATTAAAGATTGGCCTCTGTTCGAAAATGACAGTTTGTGCGTGTCAATAACCAATCCGTCAGATTTGACATTAAGTTCGATCGGTGTAAACAATCCAGATTGCAATCTGAGAAAGTCGTGGGTTTGTTGAGTAAAATAAGAGATAGTAGACTCTGTGATTGTTTTCTTTCATAGAAACAAATATAAGCGTTAAATCATTTTAATACCTCTTCGGAAAATGGCAGTGTTATTTGATAGTGACGATAGTGATATGGAGATACTTGCTCAGTTATCGGAATGTGATACAGATAGCGAAGAGGAAGAAAGGCAACGCGCACGAAAATTAAAAAGGGTCAACTACATGCAGAGTCTGGATGATGCCGAGTTCACCTTTAGGTTTAGGTTATCGAAACCTGCAGTGAATAATTTGCTAACACAGTTAATGCCGTTTGTCCGTGTAACCTCTACCAGGTAGGTACCTACCTAAGCATGTCTTTAGACTTGAAACTTTTTGTTCTCATACATAGCAGTATATCTAATAATTCATGTTTTATTTTACAGGAATCATGGTGTGGCACCACTCCATCAACTGTTGTTAACATTAAGGTTTTATTCATTAGGTACTATGTTAATTTCTGTAGCCGATTTTGTTGGAGTCTCCACATCAACAGCAGGTCGAATTGTCAGAGATATCTCATCAGCAATCGCCAACTTATATGATGAATATATTGTTGTGCACCAACAAAGTGCAGAAAACTTCTACAGATTTGCACAGTTTCCTCGCGTTCTTGCTGCAATTGATTGCACTCATATACGTATCCAGTCGCCATGTAAGTGTTTAACAGCTCAATAAATTATTTAATATTATGTTCTTAATGTAATAGTAAAGTGAAATAATTATTTCTTGCAGGTGTTTTAATAGGTGAAGAATTTCGAAATCGCAAGGGTTACTTTTCCTTGAATGTCCAAGCAATCTGTGATGCGGATTTAAAATTTATGAATGTGGTTGCCCGGTGGCCAGGTTCAACACATGATGCTACAATTTTCAACAATTCTGTTCTTAGAGGTAAGCTTATAGTGTTTTGATTAATTATAAGTATCTTTTAAAGTAGTAACCAAACTTTTTTTGTTCAATTGAATAAATAAATTAATAAATAAGTACTTGTCTACAGCTCAATGTGACGCAGGTCTGTTTGGTAATCGTTGGATGCTTGGTGAAAGTGCTTATCCAAATAGACCTTATTTATTAACACCACTTTTAAATCCTGTTACTCAAGCAGAACAACGATACAATGAAGCACACATCAAAACTAGGAATACCATAGAGAGGTAATTTTAAAAATAGCTTCTTTTAAGTTACTTTGATATAACTTGCCAGACCAATACCTATAATAAAAAAGGCTTGTCTTTGTGGTTAGACCATAAAATTGGGTGGCGAAGCCCCTCCAAGTTGTTATAGAAATATTTTGAATGTTTCAGAACTTTTGGCATTTGGAAGAGGCGATTTCCTGTTGTGGCTCTAATGTTGCGTTTATCGTTACCCAAAGCCCAAGCAGTAATAATTGCCACTGCTGTGCTTCATAACATTTGCAGGAACTATAATTTAGAAGAAGTACCTGCAGAAGTGGATCTACCACCAGAAGACAGTATTTTAGAATTTAGTACTGAAAATGTAAATAATGAAGGCCATGATATTCAAGAAAGAGCCATGCTTATAAGTAATTATTTTCAACAACAGAAAGTATAACTCATACTTTCTGTTACTAGGATGGGTAATAATATGTTAAAAAATAATTAAAAATAGTTGTTTTAATTCACGTTTTATTTATTTAAACATTCTGTAACTTACACATAACAATAATAAAAAAATAATACAAAAAGACGAAAGTGCTATTGCTTCTTTAATGCCTCTAATTCTACTTTTAATTTTTCTGTTTCTAATAACAATTTATTGTTTAATAATTTTAAATTTTCGTTTTCAAGAGCAATATTTTTTAGCCTCTCATCTAGGCACTGTTTTTTCACTGAAAAATATTCAGCAATGGCATTATTTTTTAGAGTCCTGCTGTCATCGGATCTAAATTTCTTGCCCACTGAAAAATAAACAAGTATTAGGATTGCTTGCAGATTGATTGCATCTATGGTTATGTACTGTATAATTGAGTGGCAGACAACATACAGAACAACTATGGTTGCTCTGTATTTTGTTCTAAAATTTACAATTTAGATGTATGTATTCCTCGACAGTCCAGTGCACTTGGACTTTGCTTAGATTTAAAATAATACAGTTTTAGTATACTCTATAGATTGGGCTTCCAGATAACACCCCAAAACTAATTAATTTATTAAACCATACATATTAAAACACCTACCCAATAATACTAAAATAATTACCTGTCCTAGGTGTACTTAATGTGAACCTCTTTGGTTTATTTGGTGTTATCTTTTGGTCATTATTCTGCAAATTAGCATTATCGTGAGTAGCATTACAGACTAATGTCTCTACACTATTGTCAATAAATATTGGCATCATATCTATATCTGATTCTATGGATACCTTAGCATCAACAGTACCATCACCATCCCCACTAATACTACCATCACCAACATCAAGCCCCATTACTTCTTTGTCACCCCCAAATGGCACAGTAAATCCACTGGCAGTACTTCCTAGCATGCCAGTAACTCTGTCCAATATATCATCTGGGGGTATATAGTCAGCGGGACCACCACCTGTCTGAAAATAATAGTATATAAGCCCACTATATACTAAAGCATGCAGTTTTATTATAAACAAAAATATGCATTTATTATAACTCTGTACTGGCTTAACTTTAAATTGGTTTACCACTACCATAATTATTTACATAAAACACATCTCATCTATTCAGTGTATCTAGTGTATTCATAGGCTTCTTTACAGTAGATATTTTTTAATCCTTTTTCAAATATGTTTATCTAGCTGTGAGAAAGATAAGAAAACAATAGATATACATAATTCATATCTTTATGCTATGGACAGAAACCTGAATATGGTTCATTCTAATTCTTGTACTACGCTTCCGAGCATTCTTTTTTAGATTTTCCCATTTTAATCTTAATTGCTGCGGTGTTCGGAGACAAGAGGTAGCAGTGGCATTGAATATATGAGTTATATTCTTCCATTCATCCAGTTTCATTTTGTTGCTGGCAGCATTTGTGGTCTTAGTGGTTATAATTTTGCTGGATTCAATAAGCTGTAGAAGAGCTTTAGTCTCCTCTTTGGTTAAGGGTTTACCTTTTACCTATAAAATAGAAAATGTGGTTACAGAATAAAAAATTATAGAAATTACTTAAACCATGAAACTAGGTTAATGAGGCTTTACTACATTTCTTATAATATAATATATAAACAGACTAATTCCTGAGTTTTCGCAAACTACATCATTACGACGACTCATGAATTAGTTAAGGCAACAAGTAATATTATTTATTCATCCCTTAATTACCATCCAATATCTAACTAACTGTAACGTATGAAATCAAACTTTATAGTCAGCAGGGATCTTTTATGAGGAAAGAAGTTAATTATTGTTGTAACAAATAATATAAAATTACTTTATCACTTACGGTTACCGAATCCATTTTTACACTGTTGTTCTCAAATTGGTAAAAAACAAAGATTTATAAAAAGACGCAGAGTAATTAAACGTGGTGTTAAACGTAAACACGCGCAAAACAACTTGACTGTAGCCGTTAGACAACGCCAATCCTAAGCGTCATAAGTTCGGTTTGCGTTCCAACTTATGCAAATTCTTAACTTAAATGCAAGAATAAAAATAGTTATGTCTTCATATTTTGTTACAAATATAGTATTACATTAAGATATATTATAGTTTCCAATACAAATTCAGGCATATTCTACTTGTTTTTTGTTTAAATAGTAAATTAACGATTATAAAATTATGCCAACTTAAGTAGATTCTACTGCGTTTTGCTTACAACGGAACGTTCAAGAGGGAATGGATTGCTATGCTATCCACGGAGAGAATAAGATCGGGATTGTCAAGTTCCCATATTGGCACGCAGATTGGAGATAGATCTTTCGATATTGATCAATCTGCGATTGGTTTCAATCTCAGAATGTAGATACATTATTAATATCGGCCGTAAAACGACTAAAATCTTTTAATTTTTATTTTTGTATTCATTATAAGTTAGCCCTTGACAGCAATCTCACCTGGTGTAAGTGCAGTCATACTCCTAACCCATACTCCTAATTGGTTTCTACAAAGACATCGTGCCGGAACGCTCATTCGCTTGGCGACACGTCTTTCTCGGTAGGGTAACAAGCCACGGCCGAAGCCTCCCAGTCCAGTCAAGTCTCGTGCCGGGAATCGAACCCTCCAAGAACCTCCTCTGCGCTATAGAGGTCGTCAAAAGTATTATAATTAATCCTAATATAAACAGGCTCAGAGTCACTCAGCGAGCAATGGAGAGAGCTATGCTAGAAGTATCTCTACGTGATCACATCAGGAATGAAGAGATCCGTAGAAGGACCAGAGTTATCGACATAGCTCAGCGAGTTGCGAAGTTGAAGTGGCAATGGGCGGGGCACATAGCTCGGAGAACCGATGGACGTTGGGGTCCCAAGGTGCTGGAATGGCGACCCCGCACCGGTAAACGTAGCGTTGGTCGACCCCCAACAAGGTGGACAGACGACATCAAACGAGTCGCAGGGAGCCGCTGGATACAAGCGGCCCAAGATCGTGACCATTGGAACTCCCTACAAAAGACCGATGTCCAGCAGTGGACGTCTATCGGTTGAAATGATTAAATCCTAATAATGTTCCAATACTACGGGCTTCTGTTTGATAGAAAAGAGGTCTAAAGCATCCCAACATGATTCTCTCATGCGGGTCAGATGTCTTTATCGATTATTATCGCATGTTAATGATAATAACAGAAATCGACGACCACAGGGAGCGACAAACCCAATTTCCAAATTCCGGGCCAAAGTATATTTCTTGTTAGATACCCAGCAATCGAAACTAGGACTTTGAGATCTGTAGTTGAGTTTATAACATATAAACACTGAACCAACTGGTAATGAGACAGTAACAGATAATCTTAACATTGATGAAATGTGAGTTTTGAACGTGTCTTTTTACGTAGATAAGATACTTAAAGCGTTGGGTAAACACGTGTATCGTGATAGTCATGAGATTCGTTTTACGTGATGCACATTGTACGTGCATGATTTTATGTTATTTACTTTATTAAGACCCAGACAAAGAAGAATGTTTCCTAATTTTACTGAGAAACAAATGACATTTATTTAAAATATCTACTAGCTTCCCCAAGTCTTGTTGCGAGATGGAGATCGATATGCTATGGTTCTCCATTAAAAGAAATTGTGCTTCAGTGTTAAATTCTAAATAAATACTTCCATACCATGTTTTTTTTTATTATTATTTATACGCTACAAGTTCAGATAACCGTCTAAGTTACCTGATAGTAAGTGATGATGCAGTCTAGGATGGTAGCGGGCTAACCTGTTAAGGGTATGATAAAACAATCTTCCTAATTGGTTTCTACGCGAGATCGTGCCTTAACCCTAAATCACTTTGCGACACGTCTTCGTCGGTAATTAGGCGCGGCCGAAGCCTCCCACCAGCCCAGACTCGAGACTGGAATCGAATAAGAATCGACGGGAATACTGACCTACGGAGGTCGTCAAATCCAATTTTTTGGTAGGTACCTCCACCACTCACCAATATTGATGAAATGTAGTACATGCTCGTACTTAGTATTCCCGAAAAGCTGGGAATATTAAAATAATGCTTTGCGATCCCAGTATTTACACAATTTACTCAGTAGCTAAATAAAGCTTCTTGAATTCTAGTCCTTGCTTCCCTAGATTTCATATTATGCTTGGGTTGTCTTAATTTTATTTAATAAATAAATTTAGCTAATAGACATAAATTAATTGATGTATTTATAGTACCTACATTTTATGCTATTTATTTTTTTCATCACTGTGGTTTCTGTGTTTGTTCACAAAAGTTGTTGCGTATCTTTTATACCATATAGACACTATATTTTATAATGCAAACTGTCAATACGTAAATGTTCTATATTTTTTTTCTTGTTTTTATCATTATGAGAAAAGTCCCACGTTGTTGTACTTATTAGTACTTAGGGTCACTGGTCACTCACACAGAGATGTCTTATAGACACAGATATATCTTTTCCGCGTTCAAGATGCTATCACTCCTGGCTTTCGATACATAAAAAAAAATTAGATATATTTTAAGTAGCAAAATAAGAGTGTTACTGAATTAAATTAAGTACCTTAAAAAGTTTATTGAAAACCAGTACAGTTCCCCAGAAACACAACCCCACTGTGTTGACATAGAGATGCGCTTTGCTAGGGTTGGCTCCTTTTGCATAAGTAAATCCTAATAAATTAAACATCGAATAATAAAACCATCTATACTGATATTGAATAACATTTGCTAAGCCCATTCATAATAGTGGTGATAGCCTAGTGGTTAGGGCGTTAGCCTCCTAATCAGAGGTCGGCGGTTCAAATCCGGGCACGCACCTCTAACTTTTCGGAGTAATGTGCGTTTAAAAAAAATCAAAATATCACTTGCTTCAACGGTGAAGGAAAACATCGTGAGGAAACCTGCACGCCTGAGAGTTCTCCATAATGTTCTCGAAGTCGTGTAGACTATGGCCAAACCCTTCTCATATTGAAAGGAGACCCGTGCTCTGTAGTGAGCGGGTAATGGGTTGATCATGATGATGATGATGATGAATCCCATTTATGAGATTAGAGACTTCTTGTATTACATGCGACACAAGTGTATAGGTATCACTTGGTATTCTTTTGTCTTATCTCTAAGACTAGCTTAGTGGTGGTAAGGTACAGCGTACATTTACCTATGTTTAAATACCTTGAGTGATGGTATCATGATTATAGTATCTTTTGAGAATGGATTGCCATTCACACACCTACCTATCTTGTTTTATAATATATCTTGCTTTTGCTGTAATCCTAAGTAAGTAATTATCGGTCAAAGATTACCTTGTCACTAATAATTAGTACTGTAAAGGTTTTTCTTTATACTTTTCTCGTTTGGAATGTATAAGCGAAATATTAATACAGTTAGAATATTTAATTAAAAATCTCATAATCTTTGAATATCAAAGCGACATCAAAGAATTGTAATAGCGACGTTAACGTCCATGCCATTAAAAATATTATGTTTAACCTCGACAATTTAAGTCAAAACATTTTGTTACCAATCTTATATACAGTTATTTACGATATTTCATAATTTGGATAAAAATTAAGGAATTATTATTAAGGTATATCATGTAGATATGTTTTAAATACACATAAGTAACATTTACTATCCTCAAATATATTTGTTTCCATATAAAAATACGTATGAATGCCTATGTTACAATAGATATATTAAAAAGGTTTTAGGTATAGTAAATAAACTGTTAAAATATAACAGTTTATCACAAGATTAATTATAAATCATCGTTTCTCACATTTGCAAGCCCTAGAGGGGGTTTAAAAGATCCCTCGGCACCGGATCCCTTGCGAAATTCGTTTGTTTTTTCCACCTACCCTCCGCGGCATTGTCTAATCCCAGCAGATCGAATTAATAAAGTTTGTCGTTTATCATTATCGTAAGCTGCGAATACAGAATTAGACATTGATTACAGCAAGGGTGAAAGTCACCCAGACTTTATTAGGTAGAAGATTTACTGTTGAATAAAAAAGTTGATTATTTTCTGATTTAGCGGCTTAGGAGCGGCGGTAAAAACCAATAACGTGACCCCAGCTTGTGCTCTGTAAACAATGTGAAACTTTTGGAATAGGTAATTAGATTTATTAAAAAAAAAAGTCTCATAAATATAAATGAAATGCTCTCAGTTCGTAACGTTAATCTATAAAAATATTATAAAGTGATAAAGTTTGTCAGTTTAGATGTTTGGAGTAATCTTCGAAAACTCTTTCAACAATAAAATGCTACATTATTAGCGAGAAAACAACAATAAGTTAGGTATATCATATATGTATCATCATGATCAATCCATTACCAGCTCACTACAGAGCACGAGTCTCCTCTCAATATGAGAAGGATTTGGCCATAGTCCACCACGGTGGCCATGTGCGGATTGGCAGACTTCACACGACTTTGAGAACATTATGGAGAACTCTCAGGCGTGCAGGTTTCCTCACGATGTTTTCCTTCACCGTTGAAGCAAGTGATATTTTGATTGTTTAAAAACGCACATAACTCCGAAAAGTTAGAGGTGCGTGCCCGGATTCGAACCCCCAAACTCTGATTAGGAGGCTGACGCCCTAACCACTAGGCTATCGCCGCTTACCGGCTATATATGTATAGTCGTACATATCTATAACTAACTTTGTGTTGTTTTAAGTATATTACAAAAGTAGTCTGAACACGTCAACTATTGGAATAATATAATACTATAAAGTTAAAAAATAAATATAATAAAAAATATATATAAGATAAAAAAATATATATTATTTTTTTATCTGTTCTCATTGTTGATCTACCAATTTATAGGTGTACGTGACGTTGGTGAAAAACGATGATTTGGCACACTTAAAAGCCAATAAGCCAATAAGCCAAAAAAGGAAAAACCAATTTAGCTTGATTCACTTTCACACGTTTGAGCTTAGACAGTTAGACTGCCTATACCTTAAGTTCTATAGGTTATGGTTGCTCAACTATCTAATATTCATTCGTATTATAAAACAAAACAACTACAAACACAAACACTTTTGTCCAAACAGTTACACTCCTATTATTCGGGTGCCTAGGTTTTTCTCGATTTCCTTTTCCGTACGTTGGTAGTCTTGAATACAAAGCACAAAATAATATGCTATAACAGGGAACAAACTACCCTACCTTTAACTGTTTACAAAAGATTATCTTGATAGTAAAATGACATAACATGTTCTGGATGAATCGTAATTACCATTTAATTATTTTACTAGGCTTGTTTGTTGTATAAGTAAGGCTTGCATTATTAAGAGGCTACTGCCAATCTTTTTTTTTTCGGACTGTCTTATAGCTGTGCTAACCCTATTGGTTGCGACAGCGTAACCGGGCTGTTTGGCGAGCTTCGGAAAGAAAAGTCTGCTACAAGAAATTTTGAGCCCTAGGGCTCGAAGAAACTAAGGGAACGTCTGCCTAAGGGCGCCTCCTATGAGGTCGAACCTCGGCTAAGGCGACGTTTGGGATAACGGGGGGCTCGGACGGTGAAAGTGCCAATAGTTTTACACGTGCAGTTTGTGGGCGATCTATAACTAAGAAAATGGCATTCAGCACCTGTCGAGTTCAATAGGTAGGTGTAGATAGGTCACCTTCAATAATGTGCTGTGGGCGGTGTTTAAGAAGCCCTTGTACAATATGATGATTTCTACACGATTATCCGCAGGCATGCTGCGTCCTTCCTGGGCAGGGTATTGACCAAACGTCCTCCACAGTAAACTGTCATGCAGAAAGCTCTCTGGAGGCGCTGGGATAGCGTACTCAGGTGTTTCAGAGGAGGCTCAAATGATAGGCATTTTTTAAAGTAGAAATAGGTTTTGTTTTAAGTTTTTAAATACCATCATAGTTGAATTGCAAAAAAATATGCCGTATTAAATCGCTTTCCAACGGTGAAAGAATAGTTTAAAATCGGTTTAGTAATTTTAGAGGTTTTAGGTTATAAAAAAAATTTTGTTTATTACTATATTTGTATAAGTAAGTAGTCAACTAACCGAATAAGTTGCCAAGCCATTACAAAAACATGTCAATGTTGTGTTAGCTAAATAATTGTTTTATTCCTAGTTCCCACAATCGCGGTAGCTAAGTTGCGGAGATTCAATAACAACCCCTAACCAAATTGTACCAATATCTCCCTTTACACGTACCCTTCTACAGGGTCGTAATTTAATTTCCTCTAACCCGACATAAAACATAATAAATTGAATGAGAACCAAGATAACTTTTATTTGAATGTTTTACTTCATATACTTATTATTAACATGGGTTCCATTGTTTTGTCCATAAACTTAACTAAATTGACAGGTTAAATAGTAGAACCATCATATTGTTTTCCGCAAAAAAAAAAACAATTTTTAATCCATTTTATAGACTGTCAGCTTCTCGCTTTTACCTCAATCGCCCAGGAGAGCTACTGGAAATTTTTTACTTAATAATAAAATAAAAAAACAAATCTATACTTAATTAATATTATATGCAATTATCACAATTAATTACGATTTTGTTAATAGTCCATTTATCAAGGAAGGCTTTAACAACACACTTCGACCACTAGGAGCGCAGAAAATGAAAAATGTTACAAAAAAGGAAAAAAAAATTGAGAGCATATACGGTTAATTTTACGAAAAGTCATGTATGGCTGACTTATCTTCATAAAAATCGACGACACCGTCTGCCTA
Source organism: Lasiommata megera (assembly GCA_928268935.1). NCBI lineage: Eukaryota > Metazoa > Arthropoda > Insecta > Lepidoptera > Nymphalidae > Lasiommata > Lasiommata megera. Next base: position 8,923,359 of record OV743311.1, on the reverse strand, counting down.
TATTTTAAGGTTTACTCGATGTAACCTTTTTAGTAAAACAGGTACCTATTAATCTTTGATCATATCTAATAACGATAACATAAAAAGGTTCATCAAGCCATCATAAATAGATAAATTTTGCCCCTCACAACATTTTATATTGTTAGGTCGTACCTAGAGCTTAGGGGATAATACAAAATTGAAATTAAAATACTAACACGAGGGACGTTAACGAGGGTCATAGTGTGCTAAATAACATTACGGTATGAACAAATAGTAGGTATATGATACGGAATATCTTACGTTCGGAAAAAAACAGTAGATAGTAAATTATTTAATATTAATGAGTGTTTGTTAATTTAGTTAAGCGAAGATTTAAAAAAAATGTGCTCAGGGCCATTTCAAATAAATTATTTGATACAGAAGTGATTCGGTTAAGTGGATAATAGGCGGGTTGGTGATCCAGGGTGGGGCAGGAACGCCTACCAATATTGAAGTCCTTTTATTTTTCCCAAAAAGAGATCGCTATTAGTTTGAACAAACATTCCAACAGTGGAATATTAATGGAGGGTTTCTCTAAAATAAAATAAGCATGATATTAATTGCATTTTTAATATGCATTACTCATGTATTCAATAACTGATTCATAACATAAGTACGTATTTGTAGGAACAAATATTTGTACTTTGATTGAAGCTTAAATATTATTATCACCTTAATCAAACCTGGTTTTCTAAGTAACCAAAATACGTAATTACGTTACTAAACATCGTAACTTCATTTTCATTACGTGTGTAGACAATATAAGATAAAATGAACGGGTCATAGTTCGCAACCTTATCAAAAATTACCCCAGATAAACCGTTGGTTCAAATTAAGAAACGAAGCTAAAGTTTAACCTATCATTTTGATTTGTATTGGGATCTTACAGCCATGTTCGCAAAGTTTAAAATGCAAGATATGTACCAATGGAGTTCATATTGAGTTCCGCGTCCATAAATGTTATTGGAACGAATAATCAAGTTTAAGCTATCGCACGATCGCCGCTGGGCACAATCGAAAAGATCGACACGAGTAACAACAATGATATTATTATAAACAGAAAAAAATCGGCATTCTGCTGAGAGAGCGTGTCGAACGCACCAATAGACCAAATTAAAATTACGTGTTGCTTTATAGGCGTGGATTATTAATTTGTCCGGCATTGTCCCGATAGCGGGCTGTATAGAGCCGGATAGATGCTATCTGCCTAATAGCGATGTGGTCATCGCTTAAGGTTACGTAGCGGTATTACGCTTTGTAGATTGTTACGTTGTTTGTGACATGTTGTGACAGCTGAAAATTCAATTGGTCATAAAAAACTTGCAGCGAGGGTGTTTAACTTTTCTTTAAACCACAACACAGAACAACAAATACACTCACACATGACCTAGGTACGTTATGTGTTTGGAAGCGAAGATAACATGATCTATAAACTTAGCATTTATTTTCATTTTGCCAAAGTACCCTTTTAAAAAGAAAATCCTTTCAAAAATGCTCATCTTATTTATAACATTGCCTATTATTATACGGATTTTTATTCCACTACAAGTTAGTCCTTGACGGTAATTTCACCTGGTGGTAATTGATGATGCAGTCTAAGATGGTAGCGGGCCAACCTGTTAGGGGTACCATACACCGAAATAGTTTCTACACGATATCGTGGCAAACGCTACTATTAACTTGGCTGCACGTTTTCGTCGGTAGTTTGGTAACTAGCCACGGCCTAAGCCTCCCACCAGACCAAATCAGTGAAAATTCAGAAATGATAAATTATTATTATATGTATCTAAATCTATTAGAAGCGGTGATAGCGTAGTGGTTAGGGCGTCAGCCTCCTAATCAGAGGTCGGCGGCGGTTCGAATCCGGGCACGCACCTCTAACTTTTCGGAGTTATGTGCGTTTAAAAAAAAAAAATCACTTGCTTCAACGGTGAAGGAAAACATCGTGAGGAAACCGGCACGCCTGAGAGTTCTCCATAATGTACTCAAAGGCGTGTGAAGTCTGCCAATCCGCACATGGCCAGCGTGGTGGACTATGGCCAAACCCCTCTCATATTGAGAGGAGACCCGTGCTCTGTAGTGAGCCGGTAATGGGTTGATCATGATGTATCTAAATCGATTAATAATTAAATGTAAATAATAATCTACTCTGAGAATTATTCGTGTTCTTAAGTATTGGCGTAAATTTTAATAAAACTCATTAAATAATTTTGAATTCAAAATAGATAGAGACAGCGCATTATCTTAAACATCTATGCATAACCATTAATTAGCTAGTGGGTTAGCCGTAAGAAATAAACATCCTACACTATTCGAAACCCATCCTAAACCTAAACTGTACATGAAGCTATGGCGATTAGTCTAACGTTTAGATATTAGATCGAATTTTAAATTCTAGTATCAAGTGTTATTCAAAATGATATTAGAACGGATCGCCGGAATGGAAAACAATCAATCAATAAAATATAAATTAATCGATCCTTCATTTTGTAAAACTCAAAGGCATAAAACTTAAAGACCTCAAAATACTTCATTATCCGTGACAATCGGCCATCAATCATCCTAAAGCTCGCAAAACAATAATCACATTATCATTCAATAACGAATGCATCCACGAAATGCATAAAGAATACGCTTTGTAACTTTTTTTTTTCGTATGAAAATAAAGTTTTTGAGAAATATCGCCTCAGAGCTGCGAGCTCGCTCCAAACCGAACAATGTAAACTTATGACCGAACGTATTATTTATTGTAAGCGAGAAAAAAGTGAATACGAACGGGCCTGACATATTGTTAAAGGGCCTTATAAAATTATTTGCTATCACGCCATCCGTAGCTTGTTACGAAGAAGCAATCTTCGGAACAAAACAAGACCCGCTCGACGAGTAACGTTTATAAAACGTCGTGTCCGCGCAATAAAACAATAAAATATACACGTACCCAAAACGGGTCGTAGGGTTAATTGATGGATTTTGTGTCTTGGGGTAGGCAAGTAATTGTTGTCTTCTCATTTTAATAATCATATAGGGCCATTCCCAGAGCGCTATATTAATAATGCTTAGGGTGCATTTTTTAAATTCCCAAATGTCATCCAGCTTATTAACAGACTTCATTTTTTGTTTAGTTCTTATTTGTTTTGGACAGAGCGTTTTGGTTTTGGCGCGGTCATTTCGACCTTTCGTTTTTTGTCTCGCGCCGTACCGCGTTGGAAGATGAAATATTGTTTACAGATAATTACTTATCTCTGATAAAGACTTTCTATTATTACGCTGGGTGTCCTAAGTTACTAAGCGTTCAAGGTAAATTATATACCGTAAGTTCTCCAATTAAATTATCTGTGTTGCTTGATATCGATATAATCCTCACACGTACGATCCCAACTATGTGACGATAAGAACTATGTTTGGAAGATAGACAGTTTTTTTTTTCGGTCTGACTATTAAGCTGTACTAACCCAATTGGTTGCCATAGCGTAACCGGGCTGTTTGGCGAGCTTCGGAAAGAAGAAGAAATTTTGAGCCCTAGGGCTCGAAAAAACTAAGGGAACGCCTGCGTAAGGGCGCCTCCTGTGAGGCCGAACTTCGGCTTAGGCGACGTCTGGGATACCACGGGGGTCGGACAGTGAATGGTCAGTACGTCTCCGAGGCCGTGGATGGAGCCCACGTCCGGATGACGTAGCGAGGTCCTCGTTTTCGCCGGCGAAGACGGTGTGTAGCGTATGATTGTGTGATAGGTGGTACGAGTATGTTGTCAGTAGTTATCTGATCGTCAGGGTCGTGAAGGATATGTTAAGTCTCCTCTTTCGGAGAGGAGCGCTTATGTCGGGGGAGGGTTGATAGACAGTGTTTCTTTAGCAGTGTATACTCGGCAGCGGTAATTCAGTATGCCAAGCTACAGACTACAGAAACTCGTAGTTACTAAATGAAAATAAATGCCACGGAAAATAGTTGAAATACTGCAACTACTTCTGAACTGATTTATTCTTATTTATTATTTATTAATTGTACACCAGCTTTCTGAATTTATGAAATCGGAAGTTCTGTAATGATATAAATGATGAAAATATTGATAAATTCATGAAAAAAAATGGACTGTAACGCACTGAACATCAGAAGTAAAAGTAAATTTGCAGTACCGTTTAGTACAAAATTAGTAACTCATTCAAAGGAAATTGTATTTTATTTTATAATAAATTACCTATTGATATCTTGGAGATGTCTATCAATAAGTACAAAGTTTTTATAAAACGAAAGCTTACAGAAAAATCATATTACAATATTAAGGATTATATAAACGATAAAAAAGCTTGGGTATGAATTGCTCTATCTCTATAGGTACTATAATTTAAAAAACCGGCTCAGTTTGTTTTGGGCTTCTTCTTAGACCGGGGTGCGTTTGGAACCCTCATAGCTTTAGTTTTGAGTTTACGAATGTAGTTATCACCATCGAATCACTACTATGTAAATTATTGTCGCATCAAAAAAGCCTTGTAAAGGACTATTTGAATAAAGATTATTAGAATTTCAATTTGAATTTGATAGCGTATACAGAACTTCCAATTCGATATTGAAGTTTTACTAATCTAAAGAGTTAAGACTATCTTACATCTACACATACTTAGGTATAACAAATAGTCCACATTGGCCATTACTGTCCTTGTAAGTTCACTCAAAGAGCAACCAAAATATCAATCTTTTTGGCTATGAGATTAAGGGATTAAATAAAAAGATTAAACAACGCTTAGTGCGTGATCTGTATACAAATGCATTAACTGACTTTATATAAGGCGGTCAAAAGATTCACGCAATTAATAAGCAATTTAAATACATAAAACAATATATTAATGCATAAAATACAAAAGTAACCCATTAATTATAAAGGTCTTTGGGCACCAACAATGATGGCAAAAACATGCGACTAAATGAATAAGTTTAGATTCCGAAGCACGTGATCGATAGACCCATAGATCGGATCTATAGATCATATCGACTTCGAAAATGGAATGCGTGAGTAAGACAAAATATAATTAATGATTTGTTCAAAAATCGAATCGCTCCGGTGCAGACAAGTTGGCGCGTCGCCGCAATAAACAAAGGGCAAAAATGTTTTGTTTCATTTTGAGATATTATATTTTTTTATTTTTACATGTAAAACGTTTGTAGTTTCGTACAATTAATCATCCCAGGCTTCATTGTTGCATCTGTTGCGCCGACTTGTAGATCGAGCAGGCTATTGTTGAGGATGGACCTCTATGCCTTTGTTGAGTTCATAAACTTCACCACCTGTTAATGGAAATAACGGTTTTGATTGAATTTAATAGAACAACGAAATAGATTACGATGAGATATTAAAATGACTGCTTATTTATTAATAAAGTGTAGGGCATACACCGTAATTCAATTTAATGTGGAAAATAATGCTTTTACAGAATTGTAATTTTGTTCTTCACGCATAATCCACGAAGGTTTTATAGAACTAGTAAAACCCTGGTATTTACCTACGTCGATTTCTAAAAATGACTAAATTGTCTACAGTCTAGAAACTAGCTTGCTTATCATTATCAGACATCACATCCCAATGGTTACAGTTTTTAAATAAACAGACGTACCGCCGGAGTAACATTATTCTGTATTTTTATGATTCGCGGCGTCCATTAATAGAGAGTTTTACACTTACGCCGATGTGACGTTTTGGAATCGCAAAATTCAGTTGCACAGTCCTTAAATAATCTAAAACTACGAGTAGATGACCGGGTAAACTTCTTTACACCTAGAGAACACTATTGCAAGAAATCTAATGTGGCAATGTGTGTGTGCGATACAAAATAACCCATTTCCTTCGGAAATTAAAAAAACATTCTTTATCCCTAACCATCCATGGAAAACATATTGCAACAAATGCCATTTTTACTAGTCACACTGATATCATCATCATGATCAACCCATTACTGGCTCATTTCAGAGCACGGGTCTCCTCCCAATATGAGAAGGGTTTTGGTATAGTCCACCACGCGGGCCATGTGCGGATTGGCCGACTTCACACGCCTTTGACAACATTATCGAGAACTCTCAGGCGTGCAGGTTTCCTCACGATGTTTTTCTTCACCGTTGAAGCAAGTGATATTTTAATTGTTTTTAAAAACGCACATAACTCCGAAAAGTTAGAGGTGCGTGCCCGGATTCGAACCGCCGACTTCTGATTAAGAGGCTGACGCCCTAACCACTAGGCTATCACATCTTCGTACACTGATATAAATTGGTATTAATATATAAAAAAATATGAAAATATGAAATCATACTAACATCAATTGGTATAATATATGTATATGAAATTTAGATTGGATATACGTCTCACGACTTATTTTCGGGCTTATAGCTAAAGTTATCGATATTTTCTTCGATTACCTGCGAGCAGACGACCAAGGATCTATCAGTCCATACCGTGCCCTGTCACAGGAGTCATCCGTCATTGCAACTCGTTTGGCCCGTGGGAATCAACTACATCCTTGTCCAACTTGTATAAATTATGTTGCATTTTGAGAAAATGATTTCGTATTAATATTTAAAAACAATTTTTTTTATACATTCATGTTAGAACTTGACGGCAATATCAAGTGGTGATCATACAATATAAGATGATAGCGGGCTAACCTGTTAGGGATATGGTAAACCCATACTCCTAATTGGTTTTTTCACGACATGGTGCCGGAACGCTAAATCGCTTGGCGACTCGTCTTTGTTGGTAGGGTGGTAGCCACGGTCGAAGCCTCCCAGCATACCAAACTATAGACCAGACTAGACTCGAGCGGAAAACCGGGTTTTTTTATGCGACAGCGCACGCACTGCACCATTTTTTTTTGTCGGACTGACTATTAGCTGTACTAACCCTATTGGTTGCGACAGCGTAACCGGGTTGTTTGGCGAGCTTCGGAAAGAAGCTCTGCCAGAAGAAATTTTGAGCCCTAGGGCTCGTAGAAACTAGGGGAACGTCTTCTTAAGGGCGCCTCCTGTGAGGCCGAACCTCGGCTTAGGCGACGTTTGGGATAACGAGGGGGTCGGACTGTGCGTGGTCCGTACGTCTCCGAGGCCGTGGGCTCCATCCACGGAGCTATAAAAGAATCATATATTTATATCTATCAAGATGGTGTCGACGTTTAAAATCTGCGTGATGTGATTTAGGCTTGTAGTTGCGTTGTATTATAAAATGGGATATGGAGTCTGGTCTGGTGGAGGCTTCGGTCGCCGCTAGTTGCCACCCCACTGGCTAAGACATCCCGCGAATAGCGATTTAGTATTCCTGTATGTTGCCGAGTAGAAGCCGACTGGGGGGGTTTCATCGATGCATTGGTGACTCTTCTGTCACTTCTTTAATATTAAAATCGTATTATTATTGTAGGATTTACGAAATTTCAAGCCATTTCAACGATTTTACGAAACGAATTAGCAACCTGTTTAAATTAAGATTTTAAAATCGAAGCGAGTAAGTAGTTATTGACAAGCAGGTAAGACACTATCATAGAACAAGTTGACATTCACACACTAATGATGCCTTATTTATAAAAAGCAATAATCGTAAGTTATTAAAATACGACTCTGATATGATTCAACCATAAATTATGACATAACCATGAGAAAATATTAAAGTTTCTTGCTACTTCTATAACTGTAGTAGTAGGTAGGTGACTATAAAATATGGCGTAGTTTCTTGGAACACGATTCATTTATCTATTCCGAACCACTAAACCATAACGTGGGTTAACTTCACTGATTAAAAAAAAAACAAATGGATGTGCGACCAGTTTTTTTTCACCCGACAGCGCCCAACCTTCAGTGTTTTTTGTAAGCCGTTATGAAAATTAAATTATAGGTTATAATTTTAATATGATAGGTGCATAATATATTTTATTTAGGGATGATGTGAGATTTTATCTGTGAATGTTTACTTTTTTAATAATTCGGCGGTGAGATGCAACGGTATCGAAATCCTTGCCGCGGCTTTCATTCCCGGATTAGGCTGATTTTGGAGTGCGTATTTCTTGTTTTTTTTTTTTATATACATAACAAGTTAGCCGACGGCCACTGGGGCAGACATGTTTTGGAGTGGAGACCCCGTACCGGTAAGCGCAGAGTAGGATGACCTCCTGCTCGCTGGACCGACGACTTGAAAAGGATCGCTGGTGGTGGGTGGATGAGGAAGGCGGAGGACCGTGTGTGGTGGCGCGCTCTCGGAAAGGCCTATGTACAGCAGTGGGCATCTATAGGTTGATTGATTGATTGAAGTTAGCCCTTGACGACTATCTCAGCTGGTGGTAACTGATAATGCCGTCTAGGATGGTAGCGGGCTAACCTGTTAGGAGTATGGTAAACCCACGCCCCTTATGGCTTCTACGCGACATCGTACCGGAAAGCTAAATCGCTTGGCGTGTCGTCTTTGTCGGTACATTGGCACCGGTGTGGTCTACGCAGGGACCGCAGTAGAAATCCAATGATGAGAACTTGTCATCTACATGAAAAGTGAAGTCTATGCCGTACCAGCCAGAGCCCTTTAAGCTCCAGCTTGACATTAATCCATCTCTATCCTAGTAATACCAAGACCGAACGCTCCTAACCGCCATCGGCTATTGCGTTTTCCCTAAACTAAGGGTTAAGTTAAAGGTTTCATTTAAGGGTTTTTTTTGATACTAGAAACAGACTCGTTAACTAAAATCTCACCTGATAGCAACAGTATATATTAGAAGTGACCACTGATGATGGAACCGAGATTCAAATGCCTTTATTCGCTCTTGTTTCAACGGTACACCAATTTTTATCAATCATCACATAAATCTCGGCAGGTCATCTAAAGCCTCTCTTCTTATACACATGAGAAGAAATTCGCTTCAAACGGGTGCCTTGAGGAGGTAAAATGTTATATATCTTGATAACTTTATTCGCTTTATACGGGTGTCTTTGAAGAGGTAAAATATAACCTTAAGAGGATGATTTTCACTTCGGAGTTTCGGCAGAAGTAAAGAATCTTCGCCTGAATGTTTGCCTTATAGTTGGTTTTTTTTCCAGCAGGGTGCCCTCTTCCAATAAAAAGAGACCTTGGCGTGCTTTATTGTGTTCATCAGTTAATACATGTTTTTGTCTTCTTTTTTTAAGATATTTACATACAACATAAAGAATTTTCAGTTAAACCAATAATAATCAAAATACAATTTTTAAAACAAATTTCAATAGCTAATAAATTACAATTTAAAACAATTAAAATAAACAATAAAATCAATATACTTACAATAATACACAAAAAGCTACATTTTCAAAGGTCTGTATATAATTAAAAATATTAAAATCAATTAAAACTATCTTATTGTTGGGTTGGTCTAACGTGGCTTGACTCTGGATTTCTCAGTAGCAACCTGGAGCTAGCAAATAGGCGGTTTCCACCCCTGTACCTCCAGGAGTACACCGGGCACATCATCACTAACATGCGATAAGACTGACCAATCCAGACTGAAGGTTTCGGAGGGTTTAAGCTATCCCTATAAGTAAGCTGTGCCTGCGCTGAACAATTCAACAGTAGTGAGGGTTGTACGCTACTGATAACTCAGTCATCATGTCAACGCATTACCGGCTCACTACAGAGCACGGGTCTCCTCTCAATATGAGAAGGGTTTGGCCATAGTCCACCACGCTGGCCATGTGCGGATTGGCAGACTTCACACGCCTTTGAGAACGTTATGGAGAACTCTCAGGCGTGCAGGTTTCCTCACGATGTTTTCCTTCACCATTGAAGCAAGTGATATTTTAATTTACTAAAAACGCACATAACTCCGAAAAGTTAGAGGTGCGTGCCCGGATTCGAACCGCCGACCTCTGATTAGGAGGCTGACGCCCTAACCACTAGGCTATCACCGCTTGCTTGATAACTCAGTATGACAGCTAAACTACCAGCTTTAAGTAACTCCATAAATTTATCCTACTGATGTTTAATACCAACTAATTTAAGAAAAGACAGTATCTCGAAAATCGTCTTGTAGACAAGCAATAAAGATACAATCTACAAAGAAATCCGCATAGATTTCGATGCCGACTGTGAAATCAATGTTCCCTTTTTTCTTTTTTTTTCCAAAACCAGCCGCTGCGACAAAAGACGATGGCTATTTGAGATAAAAAGACAATAAATAACACTTGGTTTTAGGGTTGCGTCTAATAGGCTTCCATTTTTTTTTTTCATTATTACAACCTTTTTATGGTTTAGTATTTTAATGCTATGAGGTTTACTGATATCAATTGCCATTGGTCTAGTGGTTAGTATGTTACGCTAGGGTTCCAAAGTCTGCTTCCTAATTTTGAAATACCTTTGTTTACTGCATCCATTACTTCATAATATTTTGGAATAGAAAGTAACGTACATTTTGATTAATTGGTACGATCTATAAAGTGCAAGAACTTAAAAATTAAATAAATTGTTTTTAATAAAAAATAACCTGAGTTTCAAAATAAAACTTTATTAAATCTTCAATATCACGCCAATAGTAGGTGCAACTGTTCCCAAGTTATATAAAGAGCTTAAAAAATCTATATATCTAATATATCAAATCAAATCAAAAATAGCTTTATTCAAGTAAACCTATTACTTTTATTATAAGGTGATGGTGATAACTACATTTGCCAACTTAAAAGAAGCTACCAGTAAGAGGGTTCCAATCGCGCCCCAGTCTAAGAAGAAGCCTAAGAAGAAGCCTACAACTACAACTTAGCCACGATTTTTTTTTGTTATCACCACATCACATAGTCAATAATAAATAATAAATTATAAATTATATGAACATGAGTCCAATTAAATTAATTGCATATATATCATTGAATCACAATTTGAAAAAATGACTTCAAAATCAACGTCTGACGTTGTATTCTAGTCTAGTCTATTTAGTTCAAGACCTTTAGATCAAATGACAGATGATGGAGATTATAGGAAAATAAAACACTAGGAAATTCAAACTTCGATCTTAAGAGTTTGGAATCAATTGATTAGTGTCTATTCAATATTAGCATTCATGCATAAGTAATAACTAAAAGGTATTAGTATATAATTTAATTAATAAGGTTGAGTTCGCAATGTATAAAAACTGGTCTGTATATGTTTAATGGAAAATGTTTACATAAACGTAAAAACTATTTCATACTCATCCTACTAATATTATAGACGCGAAAATTTGTAAATAAAGGATGAATGGGTGCACTCTTTAACGTAAAAACTACTGAATGGATTTTTATCGAACTTTACAATAATATAACTTATAAATCAGAATAACACATAAGCTATCATTTATAAAGATAATGTGTGAATTGTCCTAAATATGACGGTAAGTGTCATGTAAGTAAGAAAACTCAACCATCTGCGTGATAATTTTAATGTCATAATGTTAGTTCTTTTCTACGCCACGCTAATATAAGCTATTCGAAATACTAATCCTGCGTAGACAAAGTCGCGGGCATCAGCTAATAAGTCATAATACTATCATTTGTATTTTGTATCCATCGTATTCTCTATATATAAAAATTGTATTCTCACATACCAGTATGTATTTAAGAAAGTGTAATCGGGGGTAATGTATTTTTAAAAGAGAGAAAAATCTACGGTCCCCTAATACCGAGACGTAGTTAGGTATACTTTTTGCTTCGATGAACAGAATCGTTTAAAAGGCAAACGTTATGGGAAAACTTTTTTCTTATCACCGAGGGAGAAGATAAAAGGGCGCATATTCTATATGAACTTCAGAAAGGTATACGTAATAAAATAAAATACTTACGCTGAGATTTTCTTCGGGATTCATGCCCACTGCTAAATAACGTCGGCATCTGTAAAAGTTTTAAGTTTTAGAGGAATAAAACATATTTTCGCCCAGAAGTCGATGAATTTGTTCTTTAAACATCGATTTAATTAAATCAACTTGTTTCACTACAACTTATAAACAAAAAAATATTTTTAATGTGTCAGTCATTTAGAATGGGTAAGTATTAAAAGCCAATATTCGTAGGACATGCTCTTTACGTTTTTATGTCAGTTAGAGCGTTGCTTGTGGAGAAGCATTGATCTAGTATAAATCAGATTAATTATAAACCAAACCAAACCAAAAATAGCTTTATTTATGCAAACCTATTACAGGCATCTATGAATCCTTCATATATAATATCTTTTTCATCATTTAATTTATGAGTTGATGGCGATAACTACACTCGCCAACTTAAAACATATATATAATATATAGATAATATTATACTTAATATTTCAAAGAAACACCAAACATTCTAGATCTACATACAAACACACTTATTTAGGAGATTAAATTTTAATAACCATAGAGGTAAGTGTATCTATATTCATATATTTTTATAAGCATATTTATATTTGTTTTTGTGACGTTATTAAGTATCTTCTTATAAGGTCTCTTCTAACACATCTTTCCATATCTTTTTATACGTAATTCTCTTAATCAATCAACTTGATAATGGTATAAACACGTGTTGCGTATTTACTTATCAATATAATTAGTGGTACAGAAGTAAAAAATAAACAAAGAAACACTATCGCGACGTGAATGCAAACTGCGATCATTCACCGGGAGGAACAAAGAAAACTTGCGTCCCAAGACATTTTCTGCCCTGGCGTAAGGCGGGCGTCGTTGCCTAGCAACGCACGGCGGGTGGGCGTGGCAATCGATAGCACCCCAGTCACCTTCACCCTGACAACCCAGCGCCTTTCACTCTCAAGCCAGATAATTGCAAGCTTTCTGCGAACAGGTAAACAAATTTGGTAGCCTGGAATTGATTCCAGTCTGGACAGTTTAATAAGCGTTGCCGCTGGAAAGGGATCGTTTTTCCTTTCCTGAACATACTTTTGTTTTAAATTGTTTTCAATATTTATTACTCGCGTGATGAAACGCAATGAAAATGTTACAAAATCTTTTTAATATTGAAAGTAATTTTGCCTTTGTAAAATGGTCAATGTGTTTTTTGAATTAGTAAGTAACCTACATGAAAAGGAATAAATTTCTTAACTTACTTTGTAGCTTTAAAGAATTTGCTTTTTTGCATAGCTAATCTTAAAATTTCATTACACACAGAAAATCTTAGGCGTCTAGGGGTCGTCTTTATAGCTACAAATTATATAATTACATAATTATTTTAAGTCTACTTAAAAAGTTTTATTTGACTAAATGCCATATTAATGAATAGTTTATGTGTACTGATATATATTTATTTATATATAAAAGTATATATTTATATATTATATTTATTGATATTTTATTTTGTGCTTTGAATTGCGCCATTACCCTCATATTTTAATTAATTCTTTCCCCAAGGGTTGTCTGGAAGAGATTGCTGAAGCAATAAGACCGCCTTTGCATACTTATGTGTTAAATGTTTTGTATTGTTGTTTCTTTAAAGTTTGTGTGCAATAAAGAGTATTTATCTTATCTTATCCTAATTATATAAAATGAAAAAAAAAAAACTTTATTGAAAAGGCTTTATTCTTTTTTCTTTTTATTTAATGAAAACGGAAAAATAAACTTTATCGCGTCAGTTATACACGTCTTTACTTGCATACGAGTTGAATTAAGAATATTCAGGTTTTAAGTTGATTAAAAAATTGATGACTAAAACAAATCCATTACGTCTAATTATAGAGGGATGCGATGAAAAACGATGTTGCTCGTATTTTCTAATCGCGCCGTCACATCGTCATCAAAAAGAAATTTCTCCTCATTTCGGCGGTGTGTCAAATCCAGGTACCGATATTGTTGCAGCTCTGTAGCTATGATCGGCGCACAAAGATCGCTGTCGGGCACACGTTCGGGGGGGCTCGGGTTATGAGCTGTCACCGCCACGGCTGCACTACCTGCGCCTAATTTAGATGTTTCCCTCGTCGGCCACGCGGTTAGCGGGATATGGATTTAATAATCGTTTCGCTTTGTACTATAATGAGAAAAAGTTTGTGCCGGCGGAGTTTTTAATGCAAGATTTATCAAACGATAATGTACCTCACTTGCTTAGGTATAGTCTGTTACCAATGAATTGATCAAGAAAAAATAACCAGGCACAGGTTTTTCTCGTAAACAATACATGATTTTCAAATGACTTTACGAGATTTCAAGGATATTGTTATCACGTAAGTTAAAACTTACCTATTATCATTAATCACATTATAAATATATCGAGCATTTTTATATATAGGTATATATATTGAGCCGAAAGTTTGTAAGTGTTTATATGTTAGTCTGTCACTCCAGAACTACCTACTTTTTAGCGATTTGACTTAGATTTGAAATGAAGATGGATTATACCCCCAATTAACACGTGGGCTACTATTTATACCGGGAAAATGAATAGTTCTCGTGGTTTTTGTGATAAACGGTATTTTACGTCAATGAGCTACAACTATAGCTAAAGTTTTTTATAGTAAACATTCTCGAAATTAGATTTATATGTTGGGAAAGGCAGCGGAAACGGGAGTGATAACTGCAACTGTAATATCTCCAAGATATCCCATATCTACATACATATCTATATATCTACAAGTACAGGATATGTATCTACAAGAAAAAAAAATTTTGCGTAAAAAAAATCAAACATGATTACATTTATATTAATAGTTAATATTAGGATATCGTAGAATTGAGATCATCTGCCTTATTTAAAGCAGTTTCAAAATAAAAACATAGTATTGTATGACTAAACACTATAAAGTTCATATTCTCTTTGTCTTATATCGTAAATCAATTAATAACCTAAATGTTAAAAATGAACATAGGTTACCATAGATTTGAGACCATCTTACTCTTTAAAACAGTCTAAAAATAAGAACATAGTTTTGTATCACTGTAAAGTTTATATTCTCTTTGACGAACATCGGAAAACAATTTGTAACCTTAATATTAAATAAGAACTTTGTTTCATCATCTGCCTATTTAAACAGTTTTAAAAATAAAAACTGTTGTATCACTAGGTATTATGTTTATATTCTCTTTGTCTATTATATTAAAAAAACTCTAACCTAGTTCCAAAATATTTTTGTTTCATCCTTTTACAAACCAAAAAAAAAACTCGTTTGTTTATTTAGTACAAAAGGGCGTTACGTCCCGTTTTCTCCTTAATTAGAACAAATCGCCGTATTCTCGAGGCCCATAATGCCTGTCCTTCCCAATTTTCGATCCCGACTGACGTACGATCCATCCCGAGAATATATGGACCATAAAACCACAATTACGTTTTATAAACACTACATTTATAACTACTTTATGATTGTATTATTTATTTTGTGTAATATATTATGTTGTGTTTGAGACTTTGATTTTTTTTTTTCTAAAATGTATAATGCTTTCGAATATTTAAAATTTCTGGCAGAGTACACTCCATTAATTTATAGTATTGGGACGGGTTAACTAAGTATGGAATAGGTATTTATTTTGTACCCTTAATGTTGAAGATTTGATTATGGCATGTTTTAATAAAAAAGACTTCAAGCTAAGTTCATGTTATATAAATCTATGCTTCAGATTGATACTGAGAACTGAGAACAGATCTTTACGTTGATGTTGGTTTTTTCTGGGAATGCGTCTTTATACTAGTTTTACTACATATTATAAACAAAAGTTTAAATTTTGTCTAACGCACTGATTTATGAATCTTATACAGTGATTTTTATTCACTTTCCACGAATGGAAAAAAGTAATCCTACTTTTATTAATTTTATCATGATTGAACTATTTATTGTTTAAAATAGATATAAAAAATCTGTGACAAATTATTTGTAGATAAAAATTGAAAAGAAAGGATTATCGCAATCTACTGATTCATCATGGCTGACGCGACGAACGATTTTGTGAAATTATACGCAACAGTTACCTAATACGTATGACGTAGAGAAGTAAGCATATAAAGAGTTCGTAAAATTGATCTCTGGGCCAAATAATAAGTATTTTACATAATATATAAGCACGAAAAGCGCCTATTTGAATATAGATAAATGATTTTGAATTTTAATTTTAAGTCTTATTATCGATCATTCATTTTAAAAATAAACTATTATGGTTTAAATTTTGCGTTTGTAGTTATTATTAATAAAATTGTTGACAAAAATATTTGAGTATTGATAAAGTCCTTCTAACACCTAACTAAATAAAATACATAATTCAAACACAAATGACCCTATTTTATATTTCAAAAATAATGCATTGCTCTGTTGCTCCGTCGAATTAGAACCAATAAAGGTCCAAAAGAACTCACAAGCAGCTTTCCTCACGATGTTTTCTTTCACCTTGAAGCAAGTGATATTTTAATTGCATATAACTTTGAAAAGTTAGAGGTGCGTGCCCGGTCGAACCCCCGACCTGTAATTAGGAGGTGGACGTCCTAACCACAAGGCTATTACCGCTTCTTTATTCACTTTCACTTTTATAATATTAGTAAGGTTAGAGTCCGTTTCCATAGTAAAGCGTCATCCAGGGTCGGAGTGGACGCTGGCTCGCCAGCCGCCCGTCGCCGTCGAGCGCGAGCAGGACGCGCGCACTAAATTTAAATATTTTAATCCTTAATTTAAATTTTTGACATTTTTATTTTATGTTGGTATTCGTGTAGTTCCATTTTTGATATTTGTCATATTCAAGCGACGGTTCAACGCGTCACTGGCGCCTTGCCTTTTTGTGTTGGTTAAAACTCAACCTTTTTGCGTGTCTTTCAGCAGTCTTTCAGCGTATATAGAGAAATTGGAGAGAGCAAAAGGGAGCCGCAGCACTCGAAGACACGTGGAGGTTATCCGACCTGGCACCCCGGGCTAAATGCTAACTCAGTTTTACGAAATTACTAGCTTGTGTGCGTGGACTTAAGAATTGAGTCTAAAACTTATTCGTTAACAATTTTTAATCTACCCACGGGAACTACTTATTTAAGAGATCGGTATAGAAAATACATGTCCTTTGCTATAGCATAGGTGACATGCATACCAAATTTCAGAGCTATCTGCCCGCGACATAGCTCCTTAACAATTTTCAATTTTCCCTCGGGAAGTACTTAAGGAATCTGGATAAAAAGTAGCCTATGTTCTTTTCCATGTCTAAAGGTATATGCATGCCAAATTTCATGCAAATCCGTTCAGCCGTTTTTGTATGATTGAGTAACAAACATCCACACTTTCACACTTATAATATTAGTAGGATATAGGAATTTCAGTCTGTGACACGAATATAAGAATAATTTGCATTGCCTTGTACACTAAAACCCTAAGTCAGTTATCACCTCGTTGCTATATTCAAAGAAGTTTTTTTATTATATTTTATAGACTTAACAAAGAGCGTTTGGCTGCAAAAAGGTTTCCATAGATTATTAACGATTTAAAGGAGAAATATAAACAGTAGCTAGCGTGGTTACCTAGAGTTTATTGACATATAGATTAAAAAATACGCGGTAACACGTGCTGTTCTTAAGAATATATTGCATTCGACTTAAAGAATTGGATTATTTTGCCCATTATCTGAATAATTAAAATATTTTATTAATATTAATCCAAACGTTTAAAGTTCATTCGATTAGATAGCTAATGGACTGCATAGATATCTTTTATCATCACTTCCGTTCGGTATTTATATAGTCAGTGAGACGCTGCCAATAATTGTATTTGAATAGTTGGTGATGAGTAGAACCACCTTTTAGGTTAGGTTAGGTTAGGTTAGGTTAGGTTAGGTTAGGTTATGTACTTACAACCAATTCTCTTCATCATCATCATGATCAACCCAATGCCGGCTTTAGAGCACGGGTCTCCTCTCAATATGAGAAGGGTTTGGATATTGTCCACCACGCTGGCCATGAGCGGATTGGCAGACTAAACACACCTTTGAGAACATTATGTAGAAATCTCAAGCGTGCAGGTATCCTCACGATGTTTTCCTTCACCGCAGAAGCAAGCAATATTTTAATTGCTTAAAAAATCTGCACATTCTCCACTTTATACTCGTAAGTGCAATAAATATAACATTTTAAAGTTTTTTATTTAAATTAAACTGAACAATTTTCTAAAAAAAAGCGATTCAAAATATACCATTGCTTTTATCTCGCAAGACTAGGCCGATGGAAATCCATGACTCACAATTTTCTTACTATAAATGAAGGTGCAAGGACTTTCCCCATAGATTAGTTATGAAGCCTGAGCAAAGGTAAAGTTCGCTATGTATAACAAGGACTGGGAAATACATACTCGGGCTTCGCATTCGGCGTGCGCGGTTTTTTCACGCTCCCCTTGAATTAATGTTTGTTGGCTAATTTTGAAAAGGACTTTTTGTTCGGACTGACCAAAGCTGAAGATGTGCCAACCCTATTGGTTGCGACAGCGTAACCGGGCTGTTTTGAACTTTTGAAAGAAATTTTGAGCCTTTGAGCTTGAAGAAACTAAGGGAACGTCTGCCTAAGGCGTTTGGGATAACGGTGGGGGGGGGGGGGGGGGTGTCGGACGGTGAGTCGTCCGTACGCCCACGTCCGGATGAGTTCTTTTGAATGGTTTACATGTATTCATTTGGGAAAGGTCTATGATAGCCGCGTCCGCCGTGTGTGAAGTTTCGCGCCATTTTTCCCTTAGTTCAATTCTACATTGCTATAAATTTGAAATTGGCTAATCTTTATAAAGCCATAAAATGGGAATAAAAAAACAGACTGGATTTTAGTTTCACAGAAAAAAGTTGTCGACAGCCATTATATGATATTAATGAAAAGTAACTAATTTGAACCTGTCATGTACTATTAATATTCTTACCTATATATTTTGTTAGAAGCTGACCATTATTGAGTTCTGCAGTGATCAA
Organism: Lasiommata megera; assembly: GCA_928268935.1. NCBI lineage: Eukaryota > Metazoa > Arthropoda > Insecta > Lepidoptera > Nymphalidae > Lasiommata > Lasiommata megera. Next base: position 8,904,502 of record OV743311.1, on the reverse strand, counting down.
CTTTTAAAAAGACCTTCCGTCAGTAATTCGGTATAAGCCTATGCTTACCCCTATATGTTAGTATATAAGATTAAATACACAATGTGCTATATAACAATTAAAATTGTTATATTTGTTTGGGTTTATGTAAGAAGGTTTTGAACGTTAATTCTACTGTCACTTGTCATGACATTACTTTTTATGACGTCCTTAAAATTGTTTATAATTATTCTTACACTTTATTACCTGTTTCCTGATAAAGGCTATTTATTTGCCATGTCTGAGGATTTTACATGTTTTATTAATTTACCCTTTAGTTGAGTAACGTATGTGAGGGCCGTGTTATAGTATTAGTATTATTTATATCGGATTTATTATAATATAACGGATTTAGAAAGTTTTATATTACATGATATTATATAGATACATTTATTCGTAAGATATAGGTATCTTTAAATGGTTTATGTAGGTAAGCATAGACGATTCAATTCGAAATTGTTGAAAATCTTGAATTGAAACTTAATTTAAAAAAAACTATTGTGGATAAATGCTAGAGATCCAATAAAGAAAAAAGTTACAAATTACTGTGTTTCCTGAATACTTTAGGAGAGTAGGCTTTGTCATAATATCTGATTCAATTATCTTAATACTAAAAACACAACAAATATTTGTACCTTAGATTTTGAAACCGATCGACCGATGTGCCGCAGATCGATTTCATTAGAAAAGCAATAATGCAAAGATGGTTTAAGACCCAAGGAGTGTCATCCATCCATTCATTAACTTGAATTAACGTTTCCTATTCCCACAGGATTTTTATAAGATCTTCGTTGTAACGACGTCGTAGGCATCAGTAGTATAATTAAAGAGAGATGGTTGTACCACATTATGTATTTCAGTTCTAACAGGCATGACGAGGTGGCCGAGTGGTTAAGGCGTTGGACTGCTAATCCAATGTGCTCTGCACGCGTGGGTTCGAATCCCATCCTCGTCGATAAGTTTTTTGTAATATATAATTTCTAGAAAATTATGTACGGGCAATTTGTATTTATTTATAACAACTGAAACTTAAAATATAACCCTTAGATTGAACCTAAAACTAAAAATATTAAAAAATATAATATTACTAAAATCTATTATTACAAGGACTCTCTTTAGGCAAGGTTCCGATGATACTGGCAGCGTTCCCCCTTTGAATAGCAAGACCTATTCGTTGTACGAGGTAGGTGGCAGCTCATCGGTCTCCTGTGATGTCGACTAACCTTTTTGCTTTTTCCTTAAAAAGCCTTATAGCGCTTGACCCCACGGACCAAGGGTGTCGACACCGAATGGGACAAAATCATATTCGGAGCCTAGACATATACCTAGTATTTGCATACTTTAGCTAATTTGTATCTATTATATTATCTTAGTGTCACGGAAAATAAAAGAAAATTTGTGATGATCGTGATTAAAATATATAGGTACGCTTACGGTATACCTATATCGTATATATTACATATACAAGTTGCACCGTAAAAGTAATGTGGTAACACCTTTTGTTTTATACTCAGATTCAGTAGACGTTAGCCATGAAACAGGGAGAAAAGTGGAAGAGAGAAGCGTGTATATGGATTTTGTAAGAAAATTGAGACGAAGCATCGTATCCTCTGTGTCATGCAGCGCGGCGAATTTTCCTTGTTTGGCATTTGACATTAAAAGATAGGCAAACTGTCACTGTTTCCACTGTTACTAACCTGATCTGCATTTGAAGAATTCTATCAGTAGGTATATGCGTTTATTTTAGTATTTCAGTAGTCATTTCGTGTTATTTGTTTACATTTGGAGAACATTTTGCAAAATAACGAAATTAATGCTGTATATTGCTGTCTCATGTGCGGCCACGCAGAGGCGTTATCGTCGTAAATGTCGTCGTCGTAAATGACATAAAACTGACACACGTCAAGAACGCATTCTTTTAACAGTCTGTAAAGACCAATATTGTCTATGACAAACCATTTTACCCGCCAAGATTTTTTTTTCTCTTTTAGAGCGTTACACAGATTAGCCAATGTCAAGTTTATAGCAATGAAGAATTGAAGTTAGGGAAAAAGGTCGGGAAACTTCGCACTCGGCGGACGCGGCTCCCAAATGAATACCTGTCAACCATTCAAATTTCATAGCTGTGATAGCCCAGTGGTTAGGACATCGGCCTCCTAATCAGAACCCGGGTTCGAATCCGGGCACGCACCATTAACTTTTCGGAGTTATGTGCGTTTTTAAGTACCTAATTAAAATATCACTTGCTTCAACGGTGAAGGAAAACATCGAGAGGAAACCTGCACGCCTGAGAGTGCTTCTCAAAGGCGTGTAAAGTCTGCCAATCTGCATATGGCCAGCGTGGTGGACTATGGCCAAACCCTTGTCATACTGAGAGGACACCCGTGCTCTGTAGTGAGCCGATAATGGGTTGATAGCTTAACACATTACTTTACACAGATTGACCATAGATTGACTTAATTCATCATTGACTTAAAATTGGAACAGATAATATAACTCAAAAGAATCGCAGTGAACACAAGTGCACTGTTACAATACATTCAATGAGTAAGTAAGTGCAAATAATTACAGGCGGCTGGTAGGCACGTGTCGCGGCGTCGGCGCGTGGCCGCCTCGTCTCCTCCACATTGTTGTCTCTTGTTATTTATGAATATTATTGCGCCGAATATCGCAGCCACGCGGCCAGCCCCGGTGACGCGTACGCGCTCTTGCGAACACCATAACACGTAAGCTATGGTTTTAACGTGGTTTTAACTATGGGCCGGGCGATGGGACGACGATGACGTGTGTAATGCTTTTATTAAACAAGCGATGTTGATTTCATTTACCGTCCGACCCCCCCGTTATCCCAAACGTCGCCTAAGCCGAGGTTCGGCCTCACAGGAGGCGCTCTTAGGCAGACATTCCCTTAGTTTCTTCGAGCCCTAGGGCTCAAAATTTCTTCTGGCAGACCTTCTTTCCGAAGCTCGCCAAACTCGCCGGTTACGCTGTCGCAACCAATAGGGTTAGTAAAGCTAATAGTCAGTCCGAAAATGAAAATAAAACGATTTAATTTTTTTATGTTTACCGAAGCTTAACACAGGTACGCCTAGTTTGGCTTCAGAAGCTAACTTCATCATTCAACGATTGCAATTTTTTTTATTTCCCAATCTCTATTTCAAACAAACAGACATACAAGCATACATTTTTACTACGTACAAACTTTCTTATTTATAATATTAAGTGTAGTATATTGGATTGATATTTTTTCGACTTAATTACTTAACGTAAAATTATAAAAACGAAATAAAAAGATTTTAACTTTTTTTGCGCGTCTTTATTTCCGCGCCTGCACATTTTAAAATGCAATTTAGTACTAAGTATATATATAACTATAAATAATTTTATATTCATTGTAAGCGTATGAATTAGCTGAAATAGTAGTATATAATAAAGGTTACAGCTCCTGAATTTACAGTATGGGGGATAGCGTGGGGGATACCGGTATACGTCTTTAAACGCAAAACGCATAAACGAAGAATCTATTCGGCGGATTTATTTTTTATAACTTATGTTTCCCCTTTGCTTACACAGAGGGATATAATTCACACAAATCTTTATTTTTCTTTGTTCACGTGAGGGTGCGGGCCTCCCGTTGAGTGCTGATGATGAGTTATGAGGAGTGGGCCGGAACACGGAAGTCGCCCTCTACGACCGGCCCTCCGGCGATCGCGCCCCACTTCCTATACCAATCGAGTTTTTGCTAACACAAGATATGTTTTATAATTTATTGTTTATTTATTTTTTTGTTAATCGGTCTGGGTCTATTTGCTTCTCATCCGCTGACTTCTATTTGGTGTAATAAGGTGAATTGCAAGCATTGAATGAAATTGAATGTCTGGTGGGTGGCTTCGGCCGTGGCTAGTTACCACCGTGTACTGATAAAGACGTATCGCTTAGCGTATCAGCGTTCTGGCACAATTTCGCGTAAACGCCAATTAGGAACCATATTTCTAATGGGTTAGCCCACTACCATCTATAGAATGCATCATACCTTACCATCAGGTGAGTTTGCCAACAAGGGCTATCTTGTAGGGTATAAAATATATAGGTGTTTACTATATTCTGTAGCTTCAAACTAAAGCTCGTATCTTTCAACAGGATTCCAAACGCACTATTTTCTCGTCTGAATAAGAGGTGAAAATGGGTAGAGAAATGTATAAATACCAGTGAAAAATTCTGGTCTATGAAAAAGTCGACAAAAACTTAGCCAGTTGACACCGATAATTTACCCACAGAACCTGTTAATTTGAACTAGTTGCTGAATGTTTAGTTGCGATCTGTCATCTCATACAAAACTTTAAGACTTGCATTAAATGAAAATAGGTAAACTTTATTGTAAGTAAACCATTTTTTTATACCCTACAAGATAGCCTTTGATGGCAATCTCACCTGATTGTAAGTAATGATGCGGTCTAAGATGGTAGCAGGCTAACCTGTTAGGGGTATGGTAAACTCACACTCCTAATTGGTTTCCACGCGACATGTTGCCGGAACGCTAAAACGCTTGGCGACTTTGTCGGTAGGGTAACTTACCACGGCCAAAACCTACCAAAAAAACCATACAAAATAAAAATACGAGACAGTAAAGAAACGTAGATAAAAAGAGGTACAAAAGTAGGTCAAAGATATAATCCAAATACATATAGGCAAGCTTAGGGTGTAGGTACAATAAAATAGAAAATGTGGACAAACATATAAACTTGGCACGACGCGTCTTTGTCGGTAGGCTGGTAACTAGCCACGGATGAAGCCAGACTAGACTCGAATCGAACCCGGATCGAATCGGACCTCCAACCTTATAATGTGCAGTACGAACGACCTCGTCAAAAAGATCCCGTTGTCTAACCTGAAGACTCTAATAGGAAAGATTTTTCCATAATGTACCATTTACCTAGCTACCCTGGTCTAAAATTTTTTTATTTTTTGGAACGAAGTTCCTTATCGCGCGTTGTGAAAGGGGGCTAGACGGAAAAAATTCTTACGAAAAGTTGTCACGACACTTTTTGTTATTGTAAGCTGTGCGGCGTCGCATGTTTCTCTGTCTGTCTCTCTCTCTGTGTTATAGAAAGCAAGCCAGATATTTTCATTTCTATTTCGCATTGAACAGTGTGGTGTCGCGACGATTATTTTTGTTGAGTGTATACAGGTTTTTTGTAAATAATAAAAAATAATATGATGAATCCTGACAGTGTTTCTGCAGAAGTTCCGGATATTGCTGATGGAGTACAAAATTGAGCCTACTGATTAAGTTTATATAACATAATATTTGTTAATGATAAAAAAAATATTATTATAACTTAAATAAAATAAAATTTTATTACAATTCCTACACTAATTAATCGAAAGGAACTTCGTGCCATCCGGGTGTCCCTTGACACCTCTCAATTTTTTTTATTTATTTAGTAATATAAGAGGTTTGTCCTCGGAAACTGTGTGCACGCGAATGGTAGTGGAGTTAGTCTTGTTGCGGTCATGTGCGCGGATGTTCCCGTGACCCAGCCACCAGGCGACGCGTAGGAGCATCGCTGGGTTTTAGTGGGTATTCTGGTCGCCGCTCTGGCCGCCGGCGAGTCCTACATACCCCATCGGAACGCAGTCTTGTCTGCGCCGCTTCGGAGGGGATGCGTAAACGCATTTCCCAGAGTTAGCCTTGAAATGAGGTAGGTAAGGTGTCAGTACTGTGCAAAGTAATGTAGCTAACTGCATGTTTGAAAATATGTGTAACTTTTTAGTGAATTTCCGTGTAAGTTCCGTGGCGCGAGATCGCTTATCGCCGAGATAGGCGGTCGTCAAAACACTTGTCCCGATAGCGAACAATACACTCCCTGCGTTGCATCGATCAGAACTTCCTTCACCTGACGACCGCGACTCGACACCGACGCGCCACATATTCATTGAAACATATTTTATCATTTATATTAATAATACATGAAAGATTTATTTATATATTTATTTATCTCCTCTTTTTCTAGCTTGACAGGATAAAAACCTAATTTGCCTAATATAAACCTAGAGTAGCCTAATATAAAAGTATATATTGTATATAAAAATTATCTAAATTTAAATATTCCGGTAACATATTATCCATGATGTCACTCTTGAGTTCACTCAGATTGCAACTGTCGCAGAGAGGCTGGACCTATTGTCCAGCCTCAGAGAGATAAGTGCGCGCGTCAGGGGCGCCTGGTTGAGCAGGTTGGTGCATCCTCTCGGCACTGCCAGCAGCGGCGGCCTGCACCTTCGATACACGTACTTATCTGGGACCCTAAGCCGCACCTGCACTAATACAATAACCTTACATTATAAAGAAAAAGTTAGCTGGTTTGTTTATTTGTAATCAATACACACGGAGGTAATTTTTTTCTGTTCTTTCATGATAAAAAAAAACATAAGGCCGGAAAATTACATACCAATATGTATTTTGCATTTCTATATTTGTGTGGTGTATAATAAAAGAGTACTTAATCATTTATTCATTATTTACAGGATCTTCAATGATATGAATATAAACAAGTTATGTTTTTATTGCACGTAAGGGTTTTGTTCTGCTCAACGTTATATAATGTAAGTTTCTACTTACCGGTAACCCGAGTATATTACTTTAACCTAATTATAAACTATATATATATAAAACCTTTTAAAAATTGCATAAAACCATTACCAAAACCTAATTATCAATTATATAAAAACCAATTATAGTATTATCTAGAGACCAAATTATTAGTTATATAAAACCTTTCTTTATCTACGAGACTAAAGGCTCAATTCTGTAATACTTTCCGAGCTCATGCCTCTCTTCAAGGGCGCTGTGGTCATCTATCTAGCTAATAGCATAGGTATACTTTATCCGGTTAAATAAGAGGTTTAAATATTGAAATTGAAGTTGTATATCTTATTAGAAGAGAAAACTACCTGACACTACTCGCAGACTTTGTACAGCCTTGACAATAAAAAATAATATTCTAGAACCGCAGCACCTTGCAGTCCCTGTTTCAATGTGTATCTAGACCATCCGTGAGTTGGTCCTTCTACTCAAAAAAACAAAAGAAATTCGTCATAATCAGTCTAATCTTAAAAGAGGAGTTCAGTGACATCTATAATATTTATGATCCATAATTAATTTGTTAATTAAAGGTAAGCCATCTTTGTATTGCTATAAGAACTTGTTCATTGTGTCATCATGAACGACCCATTGTCGGCTCACTACAGAGCACGGGTCTCCTCTCAATACAGAAGGTCTGGCCATAGTCCACCACGCTGGCCATGTGCGGATTGGCAATGTTTTCAAAGGCGTGTGAAACGCCTTTGAAAACATTATGGAGAAATCTCTGGCATGCAGGTTTCCTCACAATGTTTTCCTTCACCGTTGAAGCAAGTGATATTTTAAATTCTTAAAAATGCATATAACCTCCTCTCTCCTCTAATTAGGAGGCGGACATCCTAGGCTATCACAGCTACGTTCATCGTGTGATCCATGATTATTTTAAGTGGAAACCAAGTCGTAACGGTGTCGTAGCATTATCGTCATTATAAAAAGCTTTTCGTCCTTCCGCATGTTCCGCACACCTTTCATTTGTATTCAGAGCGCGATTGAGATGTTCCTATTTTAAAATGTATCTGTTAGCGACATTTCACCGTGTCACTGGCAGGTGTTATAATTTCCGATCAAGATAAAGAGTATATGTACAACTAGATAAATGGCTTTCACATGTTTTACAGTGAAAATATAAACCTGCGTTAGTTTTTTTTTACATGAAAGTAATGTTTAGATTTATAGTAGCCATTTATATATTACGCCACCTACTTTGTTTTTCTATTTCTGTTTCCTAATTTTCTTATAATTATTATGTGCTGAAGCGGTGATAGCCTAGTGGTTAGAGCGTCAGCCTCCTAATCAGAGGTCGGCGGTTCGAATCGGGGCACGCATCTCTAACTTTTCGGAGTTATGCGTGTTTAAAAAAAAAATTAAATATCACTTGCTTCAACGGTGTAGGAAAACATCGTGAGGAAACCTGCACGCCTGAGAGTTCTCCATAATGTTCTCAAAGGCGTGTGAAGTCTGCCAATCCGCACATGGCCAGCGTGGTGGGCTATGGCCAAACCCTTCTCATATTGAGAGGAGACCCGTGCTCTGTTGTGAGACTGGTAATGGGTTGATCATGATGTACAAATAAAGAATAAAATAACTAAATAATGTTTTATTTACTTGAGGTTAACCTAGAGTAAATTAATATTTACCAATACAATTTATTTTTTTATAGTTAATTAATTGCGGGCAATTATATATGCGAACATACATAAATATATAAGCAATTTCGACTGTAATCTGTATACTGTATTTGTATACTTGTAAAACAAATTATCTTTTATTCGTAAGAACTCAATCATGATTCATATTTACTTTTTTATTTTTCTGTGAGACGGAGGTAGACATGTTTAAAAAAAAAGACTAAAACGAGTGTCTTAAAAAAAAATAAAAATATTTTCCTTTACGGATCTAAGTATGTGTTTTATTAAATACTTTTTTTTATTAAAAAGATATGTTAGGCAAATTAAGAATGTTAAAATTTCGAGAAGGGTTTTTGTAATAAGCCATTTTCATTCATTAGTTCTCATATTAAAAAGGGTCTATTGCTTCCTTATATCATTATATCTCGTAATATATATTATAGCGCTTTCCATTGCAAACTCTATTCTCTTGTTTGACCTCGAAGTCGTAACGGGACATAATATAATCCACACTTTCACACTGCCATTCTTTATTAGTATATAAATACGATACTGCCGTAAGACTACGAAGAGAATGAGAACGAGGAAGGAAAGATCCACATAGTAGAGGGCTTTGAAGGATGTTGCTCTGATGTGTATGCAAAGTATATATGTAGTTTCTATTATATACTATTCTAACTATTGCACTATCCCCCTTTCCTTTTGACTGTTTCCTTTCACAAAAGTTTCCCGGTTATTTCCTTACATAGGGAATGCATATAATAATATAATACATGGAAATATAATAAGATAATATTGTGTGAATAGTGAGCCTTGAATTGATGAATTCAGTATTGCGTAATCTTGAAGTATAACAACTATTTGATTTAATTGGCAGTAGAATAAATGGCTGTCTTATTTTTGGTGGTTTTTTTTATTAAACACGCTGGCGGTTTTATTCGACAAATGCGAGATTTCGGCCGGCCTATTTTCTCCATTTAAACGTTGTGTTTTTTGCACTTCGCATCGCATATACGGCGCACATAAAACACACGGCTTTTAATAATTTGCCGATTCTAATAAATAAAGATTTCAGTCTTTACAGACGGGCCGCTCTAAAAACGACCGCCCGGGTTGTACGCATTAGAATTCAAACTCTATTGTATTTTATCATACATTCTTTTTTGCACCTCGCCGGAATATATTTGCAATTTTAGTTGACAGGATTTATCATGTGACTTTTTGCGTTACGCTGATTGTCTTCCGAAAGGGAGGGTTTCTTTTGATATCGATCCCCACGATAAACGTCTGATTATCCGGACGGACGATCCTCCCAAACCCGATAAGGCTGCATCGGGATTAAAATTAAACGTATTAATAAATATGTTGGCATTATGAACGTTGGGGGAATCATTTTTGTTACGAATTCAACGATACCAATATTATGAATGCGAAAGCGCGTGTTTGTTGGGATATTTATTGGTTATATTGCTTAAGAAGACTTAATCAGTGTATAGAGAGAGTGTCCACGGCTGGACACATGCCTTTCCTACAGCGCGTCACCACACAAGATCCGCCTCCTTCCTCATCCACCCGCTACTAGCGATCCTTTTCAGGTCGTCGGTCCAGCGAGCAGAAGGTCAGGCAACCAATTGGGGTGTGGGTTTATCATATCCCTAACAGATAATCCCGCTACCATTTTAGGCTGCATCATCACTTACTGCCAGGTGGGATTGCCGTGAAGGGCTAACTTGTAGTGTATAAAATTGTGTGTTCTACACTGTGTAATTGGTTTTACGTGACATCGTGCCGGAACGCTCAATCTCTTGGCGACACATCTTTGTCGGTAGTGTGGTAACTAGCCACAGCCAAAGCCTCCCACCAGAGCAGACACGAGCCGGGAATCGAACTCAAGGAGGTCGTCAAACTCGACTATTGGCTACGATTGCAATAGCACAATTGGGCTCCAAGACGATGATGGACTTATAAAGTAAGTTATGGTAAGTTATGCTGCCTTCTAAGATGGTCTTATCGTATTATATTAAAACCGATAGATTCTCTTGTTGGTTTCTAAACGACATGGCATCTGTGTCTGTAGGGTGGTACAATAGCCACGGCCGAAGTCAGATCAATAAAGAAATCAATATATCTGATTATATTTAAACAATATAAAATTCCAAATAAACCCTTGGGATAGAACTTGGGATCTCCCACTTATAAGACCACAAAGTCTACCAATTTGCCAGGAAGGTCGTCAGTACTATCGGAATCCAAAACATGGCGGTAAATAAATACCAATGTCGCCCAACCATCCAATTAGCAACTTAAAGTTATCCCGCAAAACACTGATTCGATATGTCGTTACACTCCATACTTTTAATCACCGTCCAAAAAGATTCACTCTTAAATAACGAGTTTTTAATAATTTTCCATTCTTTATATGACATTCGAATCCATTTCTTTAAATTACTTTTTTAATCGAGAGAAAACAAGAGATCTTTTTTACTTTGGACTTATAAACAAAGCATATATTATACAATCAATATATTACTGTTATTTTTAACAAAAAGAAGCTGTGATAGCCTAGTTGTTAGGGCGTCAGCCTCCTAATCAGAGGACGGCCCTTCGAATCCAGGCACGCACCTCTAACTTTTCGGAGTTATGTGCGTTTTTAAATAATTAAAATATCACTTGCTTCAACGGTGAAGGAAAACATTGTGAGGAAACCTGCGTACCTGAGAGTTCTCCATAATGTTCTCAAAGGCGTGTGAAGTCTGCCAATCCGCACATGGCCAGCGTGGTGGACTATGGCCGAACCCTTCTCATATTGAGAGGAGACCCGTGCTCTGTAGTGAGCCGGTAATGGGTTGATCATGATGATGATGCTTTTTAACAATGAAAAACAATCGTAGGTATGTCTGGTAAGGTTATACTGTATTAACTGATCTCCAAGTTACGAAGAGTAAGAATGCGATTACGATGAATAAATGATTGATTGATATACAAAACACTTAAGAATAGAATGCATCAATGTTATCGAAGAAACTATTTAAGGAATTCAATAATTACAGTATTTAACCTGAACACATATATCCAAATAGCTTAAGCTGATTGACACTTCATCCCAGAGTAACCAAACGTTGGCATGACCGTTTTGAAGGGCTATGATTTTTCTGTTTAATACACATGGGTGCGTAAACAAAAAAGGTAATAGCCGGGGTTGTGAGGGGCGGAGCCAGGTGTCAGTTGCAGAGATCTTATCTCCGATAGGGACGCAGTCGGGGTGAAGCGTAGCCGTAGCCGGGCACCCTTCGAGCTAGCGACGGGCCACGGTCGCGTTTACAACAGGCGTCTTTCCATAAGGGCGAAAGTTTTGGACGGGAAATAGATATGGCGATAGATACTTCGATCAATAATGTACCACAAGTAGGTATAGTCCCTTAAAAAATCTAAGAACGTGTCAATTATATACGTTTTAGTTTTATATTATGTTACGTCATTTCTTCATTCTTTTAATTTAACATAAAATAAGTTTTATGGGCTATTCGGACATTATTGTTTTTCCAAGTAGAGAAATAGGTTGTGTAATCGAAAATGATCTTATTTTTGCAGATTTTTTGACAAATGATATTATATCAAGTATATTATTAATCGAAGGATAGATATGGTCTTTTTGTTTTGCAATCATCATGTTCAACCCATCTGGGCTCACTACAGAGCACGGGTCTTCCCTCAATATGAGAAGGTTTTGGCCATAGTCCACCACGCTGGCCATGTGCGGATCGGCAGACTTCACACGCCTTTGAGAACATTATGGAGAACTCTCAAGCGTGCAGGTTTCCTCACGATGTTTTCCTTCACCGTTGAAGCAAGTGATATTTTAATTGTTTAAAAATGCACATAACTCCGAAAAGTTAGAGGTGCGTGCCCGGATTCGAACCGCCGACCTCTGATCACCGCTTCCCACTAGGCTATCACCGCTTCGTTTTGCAATGGCAAACATTAATCAGAATTGTATATGAACTTTACCGATTATCTACGAGTTTTTACGACTTGATGTCCGGGTGATCCGGGTGTCCAATGTATCTACAAAATTTTCGTCACAAGGACGTGGAGCGTGGATTTGATTTGCAAAATAACTATGTCGAACGATTGAAATTATATGTAATAGCCAGTTAGGTTAATCCAGAGAATATACCATTGTTTTTCGAGTGTCAAATTTTATTAATATTTGATCATGCGTGTAGGTTAAGAAACATGAGGACACAACTCTAAACTTATCAATTTTGTTGCAAATTTGTTTAGAGGGCAAAAAATATAATTTTGCAATTTATAGAAAGTTTATGACAATCTTCACAACTTATAATTAAAGTTTTTCTTTGAGGATGTCTAATTTTTATGGAAGAGGAGGATTTCATCTCATCTACTCATCATCATTTGACGACCTCCGTGACACAGCGCGTGCGCTGTCGCATTATAAAGTTCGAAGTCCTGGGTTCGATTCTCGGCTAGTAACCACCCTACCGACAAGGATGTGTCGTAAAGCTACTTAGCGTTCCGGCATGATGTCGCGTAGAAACAAATTAGGAGTATGGGTTTACCATATCCCTAACAGGTTAGCCCGCTACCATCTTAGACTGCACCATCACTAACCATCAGTTGAGATTGAAGTCGAGGACTAACTTATAGTGGATAAAAAAGAGGCCCGTCATCACTTACCATCTAAGCTAAGCTAAGTTGTTGTGCATTTAAAAAAAAATCTAATAGATATGTCTTTGTCTGATTTTTCCTTGTGGTATCACGTATAGACGACAGGTTCAATAAACTATTACATAGTTCAGCGTAGCACGCTGCATCGTTAGATAGTTACTTACCTCCAGAAGAAGTCGCGATCAAGTCTTTACTCATCATTAAAAAAAAACAAGCAACAATGTCCTATAAGGAAAAATTTTATCACCTTCTTCTGAAGGAAACAATTTTATTCCAAAGCTTGCATAACCACATTATGGAAATAAAACGGTATGGTTTTCATAGAAAAGAACTATGGGTACCGAGTTTATGACGATCTGTTAATGCTTTATGTGTAGAGATTAGTCTTTTTTAATATTACCCTGACGATAATCATTAAAGTGTACGGCGCAATCAATTGCTCGCGTCGGTCCAAGTATGTCTGGAGAAACAGGACTACGTGATCAAACCCATTAACTTGTGAGCCAATTATCCCTCATGTTCTACGAGTATGTCGAGACGGACCCGAGCAAGCGCAATATGTTAACATATTTTTTAATTTCTCCCTCGGCCGAAGTATCGGCGAGTGCATGCGCAGGAGTGAGATTTATAATAAGAAAACGCTCCTACCGCGCATGTGGCATAAGGATCTATAAATCTTTCGAGTACTGCATCGGCCAATCCCTGTTGAGAAACTATAAATCATCGGCGCGGACCATACGATCGAATTGAACACGGACACCGTCTCGCTCGCACTCCCGGCTCCTCGCCCCCGATACATCATTTATCATTTCTTTCTCTCGTTTCTTCTCAATGATAAATTCAATTCTCTTTTCGAATATGATTGTTCCTCGTTTTGTTGTTGTGTTTTATTGTAGTACCGTCACGGAGTTAGGGTTTTTGATCGGAATCCGATCGAAATGATCGCGAGAATTGGATTTCCATTTTAGATTTCGTGGCATGAGTGATCAATCTTTTGGGTTTTCGCATCGAGGCCTCCAGTCTTGTTAACGATTTAGTCGGGAAAAAAAATCAAATACTTCATTTTAAAGGTCCTAATACTGGTCTTTATTTGGTTCGTCGTAAAAATGATAAAATTTTTGTAATTATGGTTGCGTTAGACACGTTGCACAAGCGAATTTACCGCAGTAGTCATTCGGTACTGTTGGACCAGGCGAACGAAATTTGGATACTCAGGTTAAATACAAATAGGTAGATATAGCCACGCAGTGTGGCCACGCATAAATAGCAATTTAGTTTTATCCTATATAGCAAATTTAGTCGTATTATGCAAAATATCCCAAAAAATACTAAATGCTTAAACTGCTAAAACACGGACATACTGTAGAAAATTAAATTCGTGTTACCAAACAGCGACAGCACTTTGGCGAACTTTAAAGTTCGCCAAGCGAAAAATAGGCACGCTGTGTGAGACAGAAAGTATGATGCTTTGTCTCAATTTTCTTATACAATCACTCCATTAAACAATGGTTACGTTTATTCATTCTGAGCTAATATGACTTGGTGTTGCCTTGGTTTTACTTATCTTATCGCGACGTAGAATTTGAAGATTGTATCTTATAGTATCACTGCGAAGTATCACACGTTTTGCTACGTACTTTATTGACGTTACTTACTTTATGTTGTCTATGGTTGTAAATAGCACAGCTGTTTATAGATGCAACTAATTGTATCTCCTCGATAAACTGAGCCAATTCTACTAAAGCAACAAACCTAGGTGTACTTACGTACCCCTAAGTTTATATTTTACTGTTAATACCAAAAAAAAAAAATTACTTAATGGTGCTGAATCAAAATTGTTAGATACGTGCAGATCGCGGAGTGGTGTTTATTATTTTACTGAAATAACATATTGTTTATTGATAACAGATACGTTACAGATATCCTGACGCAAAACATTTGAGCTACAAACTAAAGACTAGATATAGAAAAAAGAAACAACGTGTGCCTTTAATAGTAGATATATATCCTTACAAGAAACAAAGTGTGCCTTTATCAGTATATATCCTTACTATGTATAAATTTATAACGTATACGTAACGTGGAAATGATATTGTTCGCAAGCGACAATCACAATATTATCGTTATCCTAAAACTCGATATGGATATTAAATTATAAAATAAAACTTTTAAAAGAAAATTAACGATTTGCTCGTAACTTCAACGTTTTTATTACCCTCTTCATGTTTCATACATTTACTTAAACGCTCATAAAAATGTCGCTATCATAGGACCAATTAAATCTCTTTTATATTCCTACATGAATAAGTACCTATATTCAAATACCGTCTATGTACGATCCTCTACCAACAGAAGCCTTCAGTACCTTTGGGCAGACACGTGTCGTAACGAACCATTCGGTTCCTCTCTATTACCTATATAACTAGGATCTTACTAGCAAATCAAATTAAATCAAAAATAGCTTTATTCATATAAACCTATTACAGGCATCTATGAAGCGTTCATATATATATCTCATTTTACATTATTTCTGTTCGTGAAGTGATGGTGATAAACACACTCGCCAACCTAAAACTAAGACTACTAAACTAAGAGGATTAAAAATTGCGCCCAGATCTAAGAAGCCCACAAAAAACTTAGCGGGTTTTTTTATATCAATTATATAATTATATATGAAGCTGTGATAGCCTAGTGGTTAAGGCGTCAGCCTCCTAATCAGAGGTCGGCGGTTCGAATCCGGGCACGCACCTTTAACTTTTCGGAGTTATGTGCGTTTTTTAAAAATTAAAATATCACTTGCTTCAACGGTGAAGGAAAACATCGTGAGGAAACCTGCACGCCTGAGAGTTCTCCATAATGTTCTCAAAGGCGTGTGAAGTCTGCCAATCCGCACATGGCCAGCGTGGTGGACTATGGCCAAACCCTTCTCATATTGAGAGGAGACCCGTTCTCTGTAGTGAGCCGGTAATGGGTTGATCACGACGACACGATATAATTATATTAAAACATTCTAAATGAGAGACAAATTCCTGTGAATCGAAATATGCTTTTATTTTATCTTCGCTATTTACATGGCCGTAGAAAAGACAATCAACAGATTAATCTTAAAGTACCTAACTTAAAATACATCAATCTCTTTCAGTCAATAATTTTCCATAGGTACAATTTCTCTATCTATAGCGTGAGTCCGTGAAAAAATATTGTAATTTTTTTAATATACATATATATATAAAATTGTGTATATAGTCATACATTTCTGAAAAACATAGATAGCACGAATCGATAGCAATGACATAATAGATAGTTTAGTACATTTACAATCTTAACACTATTATCACTGGGTATTCCTTAACATACAATTCTTTATACACAATGTAAATTAAAATAATATTAGAAACTACAAATTTACAATAATTATACAACCTATAAATCGAACTTTATCGGACTTCGGTACTTTGGCCACAGAATCAACTTTTTATTTTAATGTTAAATTAAAAACTAAAACCAGTTCGCAATCCTAAACACACAGTTACAGAATATTTATTCACACAAGCATCGGAAAATGGACGACTTCGCTTATCATAAAAATGCAATTATGTGAAAATAATGACGTTCGTATAAGTTTTCGAATCAAACAAACAAAAAAAAAACTCTATATTTTGCATCGTAAAGTTGCTGCCTTACAATTACTATAGAAAAGGCTGCAATAAATCACTGTCAACAATGCAGTTGACAAAAATCTACGCGTCTGACATTTCGCGTTACAAAAGTCTCCGCAAACAATACTTTAGGAATATCTTGTCTAATATAATAAGACGCTTCTTTCCTTCACCAGCAATGTGTTTACAGAAAATATACAGCACGTTGTAAAGCTATCGAAAACCAGCGGTCATTTTTACAACTCTGTTGTTCGACTAAAAGAATAGATTCGATATAGTTCTAACACCTTTGTAGAGAATCCTCATTTTGTTTCTATTTCACAAACGAACGGTTGGAGAAAGGCGGGAGACTTCGTATTTGGCGGGCGCGATTTTTGCACGATTTTCTTGAATTAATGTTTGTTGGCTAATTTTGAAAAGGATTGGTGTTGGTTGTGTTGTGGACATTATAGTTTTGGTGTCGTTGTGTTTTTGAAAGCTTAACAGGTATTGATTTTGGCAAAGGTAAACCGTATTAGGTTTGAGGGAGCCGCGTCCGCCTAGCGAAGTTTCCCGCCCTTCAATTCTCCATTGCTATAAACTTGACATTGGCTAATCTGTGTAAAGCTACAAAAAGAGGAAAGAACACACCGTTATTCACACATAGAAGAACACAATACATAGGTAATACATGTTTAATTAAATCGGACGGCTGCAATTCCGGCATAGAGTAAAAATATTTTTTTAATTTTTAAACTGATCAGACTATTATTAGATAAAAAACTATTTCGTTAATAAGCGTATCGCATTCTTAAAAACATGATTGAAAGCGCATTAGTGAACTTTTCATTCCACGTAAATCCAAAACTCAAGTGTAATTAAACATTTTGAAAGCTCGTTGAATTATAGTTTTAGGCGGACTCGAGTGCAAAATCATATGGGCGTCAGGCACATGGTTTGTAATGAACCCTCCGCGTCGAATGAAGAGTTCACTAAGCGCGGTGCGGTCAGTAAGCGGCGGCGGCACCAGAATGGTGCATCAAGTGGTGGTGATGGTACGACTCCTGAGTGGGACACCACCACTCCGGAACCGCGTGAGGAACGGCGGGCGCAGGCTGTTGGAACTGACTCCAGTGGCCACCGAAGCCGAGTTTGTTATCCATCATACCGTTACCCCCTATATTAGTGAGGTGGGGCGGTTGATTGTGATGAGGTGGTGCTGGCAGGCGCTCGTACGATTTCTGGTCGTGAGGGTTAAGGTACTTGTCGTTGAGGCTTTCCAGTTTATCCGTTATCGTCGGGTGGTGGTGAGGGTGCAGCGTTGTCGCCTGGGGAGGCGGTGGAGGTATGGGCGCTGGAGGGCTGGACGCTCCGGCCGTGACGCTGACACTTCCAGCCGAGGAGGAGTCGTCTCCGTCGCTGTCGTATCGGGGCGAAGCATCGCCGGCTGCACCGTGCACCTTCATATGCTTCCTCAACGAAGATGGGTGCGTGTAAGACTTGTCGCAGCCGTGCACGCGGCAATTGTAAGGTTTGTCCGAAGTATGCACGTGCGAATGCTTTTTCCTGTCCGAAGAGTTCGCGAACCGACGGTCGCAGCCTGCGTATTCGCATTTGAAGGGCTTCTCACCTGAAAACAAAATGATCCGTATTATTGATATGAAAGAAATGAAATGAAGACCAAAGAGGAGATGGATGGATTGTGTAAAAGAGGATATTAAAAAAAAAGTAAAAGATGTGGGTGCTGAGGTTAAGAGTGATAGAAGTGAGTGGAAGAAGAACACGTGTTGTGCCGACCCCACATAATGTGGGATAAGGGCAAGAGAAAGAAGAAAAAATACAGGCGTTATTTTACGGGAAAACTTTGCCCATAGATATACAATTATAGCCTTTTTATCCACTACAAGTTAGCCCTCGACGGCTATCTCACCTGGGGTGTGCTATGATGCAGTCTAAGATGGTAGCGGGTTAAGCTGTTAGGGATATGGTAAACTCATACTCCTAATTGGTTTCTACGCGACCTCGTGCGGGAACACTAAACCGCTGCGCGACACGTCTTTGTCGGTAGGTAACTAGCCTTCCACCAGACCAGACTTGAGCTGGGAATCGAACCCGGAACCTCCAACTTTATAATGCGGCAGCACACGCGACACGGAGGTCGTCAAATAATAATAGTAACGTTGGAATAATTATGCAGTGTTTTGTCACACTTCAACTTCCCGCAGCTTTCGAATGTCAGAGCGTGACAAAATACTGCGTAAGTTACGCCACGTATATTTTATTCACTTTTCATCTGCATTCATTCTTTTTTTTAAGTTGAAATATTATCTGTACGTCCAAAGTTCAGCAGTTTTTATTTATTTATTTAATAGGAAGCCAACGTTGTATGTTTGTATTACATTCAAAATAATTAAAATAATAACTTAATAATATCATTGTATCATCGTATACCCCATTTATAGGCTAACTCAGCATGTATCACTAAAATTACAAATGTAACAAATATAAAGAAGAAAATGAATGAAACCAATTATAATTACTTAACCGAGAGTGAAGGACTTAGTAGAAATATATTTTTTAATTTTTTACTCGAATGATACTATGGAGTTCTGAAAAATATCTAGGTCTGCTTTTTAAATAATATTATTTTTAGGTTGAGACAATTTATAGGGGCAGATCTATCAATAAGTTTTTTCTCTGTGATTTTGCTGATTTTTCATCCCAGACTCCTAATTATTTATTTACTTATAACGCTTTCTTTATACATGTCTCATGTAGAAATCGTAGCAATAAATTAAGGTTACACCTTAGTTGCCCAATTGCGTGGTCCATTTCAGTAGGTAGATGGGTTACTTCATTCTACGATATCTAATTAGGCCTATACCTTTGGTCCAAATAAATTGTTACAACTTAGCTTTGAAAAATAATTATCTAACTTACTACCTACAGCATAAATCGAGTTCTATTTAAGGTTCTCTAACTTAGTATTATACAGAGCTTAAATCAAGTTCCTTTATATCTTAGCTTCTCTAACTTGGTACAGCGAACGTTTGGTTCCTTTATAGCTTGGCATTATCAATAAAATGAACGACTGCCACATTACAGTAACATTTCTAGTAGAAAGCTTCTTGCAACGTTTATACAAAGCCCGCTGGCTGGTGGAGTTCGAGTTCCCATTCCAATTTAAATAAAAACATCGATGGAAGCGAACGCGAGGCGTCCAATCACGCAATAAATAACCAGATTTGCTCGTCGCTTATAGTTTACGAGTATAAATAAATATTCGGAACAATTGCATGGGATACTTAACACAACAATAAATCATCTTTATAAGCGGACTTTGTCACACTGCCGTACAAAGCTGTGTCGTCGGATATGCTACTTTGAACTCTAACTGTTAAATTTTAAGACATATTTTATTGCTCGTGATTCTGCATTGTGACACGTTTGACAATAGCAGTTGCTTTAACCCTCCTTATGACGTGATGATTATGGTGAACCGCGTTAGTATTTTACCTTCGTACCCTTACCCTATATTTACCACCGTGTTTATTTTGTTCTTAAAATTGAGACATCAGGTTAGTGTCAGATACAAGATAAGATATACACAAATTCGATTCTAAATTATGTTTTCGTAAATATCGACTTGACGGCCATCTACCGGGTCACAGGCTGACCTGTGAGGGGAACGGTAAATCGATACTCCTAATTCTAGGCGACATCATGCCAGGACGCTAAATCGCTTGGTGGCGCGTGTTAGCCGGAAGGGTGGTAATTGTCACCGACCGAAGCCTCTCACCAGATCAGACTGAAGCCGGGAATCAAGCCCAGGACCCACGCCACGGAGATCATCACAATTTAAACGTTAGATTAGTACCCAAATTCACAACAAACTTTTTCTTGATATATTTTCAAAAGTAGGTGGTAGACCTACTACAATACTAACAGTTCTACTAACAAAAATTGAGCCCTAGTCGCCTCAATAAAGAAACTTATAATTATTTATTTCCAGTATATGCCGTTTGCATATAAAAAACCAAAAGAGATATAATAAACTTAAATAAATAAAAATTAATAAACCTACATACACATTACATACATACATTATTAGCATAGATAGATTAATTATTATCACTATACGAGTATACTACCTCTCACGCCCGTGTGCAAAATAAATACATATAAAACAAAAAAATATTATTATTATTATAAACATGTCTAATATCGTATGCAAAAAACGACCAATTTTATTATATCGGCAGCTCTAAGCTCTTTTATTGTAGCAAATGCCTCACAAGTTCACCGAATCGTGTGAGATGCGAGACCATTCAATAAAATCACAACCAGGAGTCTCTGGAGTGTCAGTACAGTGGGGCACAGCCCACAACAATACACCTTTCTTTGTCGTGTTTACAAATAAACCTCTTCGGTAATCCCCCTTATTGTGTTTGAAACATGAAGATCGCGTTGAAGAGCCACAGATGCTAATCTCAAGTGTCTGTTAACACAGCAATAATAGGGCTTTTTAGTACCTTTACCACAATTTTTGTTACCGTACGGATACTTATGAATGGAGGCATCACATTCTAAGGCTCTGAATATTGATACTTCCCTTTCATTTATTCGTACGTTTTCGATACAAATACGTATTGTCGTAATGCTTTGTCATTGCTCATGCAGCGTGAGCATATTACGAAGCACCTACATATAATACCTATATCGATGAGTCATTCAGTGGCGACTTAATGCATAGTATCGAGAATGTTTTGAGCATGCGGCAATTTTCTTGAAGGTTAATGAATACTCTAACACAGTTTACACTTCTGGAGGATCATAGTTTTCATGTGATTAAGCTTCTTGTATTATTCTCCTAGTAAAAAATATTTCTTAAAAAAGCAGTAAGAAAACATCACTGGCGATTAATTGAGTGTTTACCTGAACCATATATTACTGAAAAAGATGCGTTGATAGCATAAAAAAGTTATGGCTACGCACATTTCACAGTGGACAGAAACGCGACTGCTGTTAAAACGTTTTACCTCGCAACGAATGGGCAGGAATATAAGAACCGAGCTTCTGTCTATTCCTTTTTTCTCAAATATAAAATAGTTACATAAGAAGAGGAATTATATAATACTCCAGACCCACTTAGAGGTTATTCTTTACAAAACTTCAGTAGTAAAGGAGATATTGTTTCGAATCAGTTACTAAAACTGTGCTCGAACACATGATGAAAAGACGCGTAAAGGATGAATGGGACTGGCAAAAAGTGAACGAACTCTGATCAGACAGCCCCTTCCTGAAGTCATGCGCATTGCGGTTCCGGGAAGAACGGCCAGTGATTCTAGAGTTTATTAGTCCACAGGGCATTAATATGTTAACTCATCGTAGAGTCGTGCATGTAAATTGGTACATGCCAAATGACATTTCCTCCTACAATAATAAGAAAAAATGTTAATATAGCGTCACCACGTCACAAAAAATGTTAATATAGGGGGTTTTGGCGAGCGAAAAGCTCAGCCTGCGACAATAGCACATGGCCTCGACGACTTCTGGGAAACGTCCCCCTTAGGGCAATTCCTGTGAGACTCAGATCACGGCATAAGGTAACCTTAGAAATATGGGTTTATTGGATTGAGATCTCAGTCGGCTTGGATGAGACCCGCCTCCGGAAGACGTTAGATATCGAGGACCTCTGTTTTCTGATTCGTGTGTGTGTGTCCTATTTGGAAAAACGTCCGGGTATTTAAGTCTTTAGGGTGTCTCTTGATGAGAGGGGCGTTAAGATCTGGAGTATAATTGGACGCCTCAACAACAAGAGGGTTAGGGTGTCGGGCTGCTCTGTCAAGCTAAGCTTTGGAGATTATTCTTAATATATTGTTATATTTTCGGTAGGTCGAGTTCTTGGGAGAGAAGTCAGGAAGAAGAATATCACGATCTTATCCTTTGTTAAGCAGAAAGTTTCCAGTGCTACAATGAGAGAAAGAGAGAGAGGGAGAGCGCGTATAGACAGACAGACCTTTTTTTTTTTTTTTTTTTTTTTTGTCGTGGTGGAAAAGCTTTATAGCTACCTCCGTACCCTTGGGCGGGAAGGAGGTTATGTTGGACTCCCACCCCGAAGGGGGGTATACCCTAACTAAAAACCACCACGGCATGTCCCTCTCGCAGGTTTTACTGGACACCCGGGGGACCCGTTGTATACTTCCCGGGCGCCCTACCTGCCGCCCCAGCTTAGCGCCGGGCCTACCGCGCTGCAAGGGGAAGGATCAGGACAGCTTGATCCCCCCCTAAGACAGTTAGGAGACTTGTGCAATGACGGGCAACTAGCCCAATAGTTACCCGCCGCCTCCCATAGACAGACAGACCTATATAAAAGTTGTAGCTTTCAAATTACAAATAAATTAAATCAAAACCTTAATAAAAATTCTGAACGTTAATAACTCGAAACACAAGTAAAGTAGGTAATATGTTACCAGCAGGTACATCTGTATCTTTTGATATCAAAACACCAAAAGCCGTTTAAAATTAAACGTATCGTGAAAAGGCCCGAATGCCAAAATAAAAAAAAAACACATCCAGTGGTCTCATTTTGATTTGAACGAAATATTATGCCGGTCCCATGCGCTAATGAGGATAATACAAGATAAAAGAGGCCAAAACATGTGTCGCCCATCTAATTACTAATCGTGCGTCTCATCTTCTTGTCACAGAAACGGATCGACGACAAATTCTATTAGTGTTTGATGTGTTATCTCTGCGCACGCGCCGTTGACGTGTGTTTCTTTTGACAGAGAGTAAATAAACAGTTAGTAGTTCTCTATGACTTTTTTTTAATACTCTGCAAGTTAGCCCTTGACGGAAATCTCACCAGGTGAAGTCACGCAGTCTTAAATGGTAGAGGGCTAACCTTTTAGGATAGATCTTTACTCCTAATTGGTTTCTACATAAAATGGTAAATCGCTTGGCTAATCGTCTTTGTCGGTAGGGTACTAGCTAGCCACGGCAGAAGCTTCCCATCCAGACCGAAAATGTTGACCAAAAGTCTCTATAATGCAAATGTAGTCTCCTTTTTACAATACAAAATTTCATGAGAATTTTTTGCATTTAAATGTAGGACATTTGTTTTTCGCGTAAAATATTTTGATTTTACATCGCAAATTCATAATAATTCGTGGGCTTACAGACCAGAATAAAAAAAATGGTATATGGTTTTCAATCGAATGCAGCGAGAAGGTAACATAGTAATCTGGTCAGTTATTTCTTCGTTGCTTCATTGCTATATTCCCAAAGTAGACTTCATTAGATTTTCAAGTCGCCATATTTATCTACTGTCGATTATTTTTATAATGTAAGTTTGTCTTTATATGTGCGATGTTATACGGAGGCACAATTAGTTTAAAATCTTTATCTCATTCATAATGTTAATACAATATTGATTCAATTATTATTAAAGGTACATGTCATCGGCTTTTCATAACCTAATGATGCACCAGACAGCATCGCCGATACACTGACCACGTGGACGAGGTTAGCAAGGTATAGGAACACATGGAGAAAGATGGAGAAGGCCTATGGCAAAAAATGGGCATTCCAATGAAAATTAATAATATTTTACATGACATTATAATTTGAATTGGAAATAAAAGCTTTATTTTATTTATTATTCTTTTACATTGACTGTCGCGCCCGTGTGCAAAATAAATACATATAAT
Source organism: Lasiommata megera (assembly GCA_928268935.1). Classification (NCBI taxonomy): domain Eukaryota; kingdom Metazoa; phylum Arthropoda; class Insecta; order Lepidoptera; family Nymphalidae; genus Lasiommata; species Lasiommata megera. The sequence goes on along the minus strand of OV743311.1, from coordinate 8,880,174 downwards.
ATTATATATGTAATATATGATGCACCAACATTTACTTCTAACTCATGAGTAAGTATAACGTACTTCTTGTACGTATTTTGAAGCAACGCCATATATATTTAATGATAAAATAAATATAAAAAAAAGCAGAAAGCAACATGAGTTTGGAATGCACGTCGTGAATTCGTTGCATGCCACGCCGGGACACGGGCTAGGGTCAGATGTTTATCTTAAACGCCTGTATCACCCACCAAAGACACTTTTTTGTAACGTTATTATCGATGTGAAATTTTATCTTCGCCTTATTGCCCATAAGACGTTAAACAACCTTGATATTAAAAAGGGTAGGTGTATTAGCAAATTATTCGGTCGATTAATTATTATTTTGAGCAGTTTTCGCAAAGCATATCTATACATTGTAAAAAATATTGCGAAATTGACAAAAATCTGCGTTTCGAAAACCATGAATGAGTTTTAGATTTTTTAATTTTAGTTTTTTTAAGTTAATGGTATTAGTTTTAGGCAAAGGGTTTGTTTATGGGCGTCAATCGAATTTATTACTACCCGCAATGTCAGATTGTTCGCGCATTTGCAAATTGTGAAACTATCTTTCTCCCCAGATGATTGCCCAGTACTACAATTTAGGGTTCCAGGATTCCAGGGGTGGATAAATAGATTCCTTAAAAGCCTTGGTGGCTCCTATGATGGCCAGGGATGATCACTTAACATCAGGTGACGTGCTTATTGGTCTGTCCGCTATTTATATCTATATAAAGTTTTCAGATTTTCAGGTTTCATAATAAAATTATTAATACAAGTTCGGAATTAAAAAATTGGCATTGTCCACCTTTATGTCTGGGCGAGCTTGTTAAGCCATTAGTAAGGTGGCCAATGAACAGGGTTCGAGCTTTGATATCCTCTGAGCGAGGATGCCTGTATCCAGCAGTTATTTTAAGGCTGATAATAGCAATAAAGTGTTTAAAGCCACTTAAACCACGTACAGTGACTTTGTAAAGACAGAAAAAAAATAAGCAGTTAGGTTAGTTAGTTAGTTATATCGTTATAGTTTGGCATAAAATGTTATACCTCACTATTTTAATTCGTGAAACATATAAATAATTACAAAGCAAACCGTAAATAATGAAAAAAAGTAGCCCATGTCAATCCAGGGTACTCTATCTATCTCTATGCAAATTTCAGTCAAATTGCTTCAGTAGCTTTTGCTTTAAAGACTCACAAACATACATCCTTACATTCTCACATAAAAATGTTCGCCTTTTTACTATTAGTATTATGAACAGTTCACAGAATTAAATTTAGTTTAATAAAAGCTTCAATGCTTTCAGTTGGCACATCACCTAAACGGAATTTCTCCAGTATTAGATTACCGCCCTCTTAAGTGCGCTCCGCTGAGAAAACAGGCTTTTTAGAAATAGCACAGCTCTTGGGTAACACGACACGTTCGGCCTTTACACCCAAATTGTGTAAATGGCGTTAGGTGTGTTTACAGAAAAAACAATTATAGGTTAGAATCGCTACTGGGTGTCGAATTGCTTTAAGTGTGAATGTCTTTCCACAAAGCTGATTTCAAAACTTTACATTGTAAATCGCCATAAGAAGCACATTATGTGATTGGGGGAAACAACAATCAATTTATTCATGGAGACATCAAGTTTATCACAACTTCACATGAAGTTATGATCAACCCATTACCGGCTCACTACAGAGCACGGGTCTCCTCTCAATATGAGAAGGGTTTGGCCATAGTCCACCACGCTGGCCATGTGCGGATTGGCAGACTTCACGCGTCTTTGAGAACATTATGGAGAACTCTCAGGCGTGCAGGTTTCCTCACGATGTTTTCCTTCACCGTTGAAGCAAGTGATATTTTAATTTTTTAAAAACGCACATAACTCCGAAAAGTTAGAGGTGCGTGCCCGGATTCGAACCGCCGACCTCTGATTAGGAGGCTGGCGCCCTAACCACTAGGCTATCACCGCTTCTAGGCTATCACCGCTGCTTTCTTTTCACATGAAGTAAATTTATGCATTTTGTTTGCAAATACACACTGTTTGTACAAAAAGAGTATTGTAATTTTTGCATCAACTGGTATATTTAATTTTTTTACTGTTTAGCAACATTACGAAACCGTGGTAAAAGTTAAAAAATGAGAATGTACGGAAATCCGATTTTATTAGATACAACATGTTTTCAACTAAAAATGTATCTACACAACAATTGAGATAACGCGTAGAATTTGCGAATGAATTTGCGCAAACGTACGCGTGCCCCAGCCACCAGACGACACGAAGGAGCATCGCTGGGTTTAGTGGGTATTCTGGTCGCCACTCTGGCCGCCGAGGAATCCCACATACCCCGCCGGAAGCGGCGCAGTTATGTTATGCCTTTGTACGAAGTTTGCGTAGGCATTCAATAAAAAAAATCTCTTAACTTATATAACCTCCTTAACTTTTTGGGAGGGCGCCATTCGATTAATTTACGCGTCCTAGCGACATAGGCACGCCAAAAAAAAAAATTTAACTGGTAACTTGACATCAGAGACTGTTTCATATTTAAATGTGTAACAATAGCGCAGAGTGAATAGCTAGTAGGTAGTGATTAAAACTTCAAAGTGAATGCCAACATCCTGAGGAAACCTGCGTGCAAAGTCTACCAATCCGCTCTTGGCCCACGGGGTGGACTACAGCCAAATCCCTTGAGAGGAGACCGTAGAAAACCTATAATAGTAGTAGTAGTAGGTTGATAGTTGAAAGATAGTCTTTCAGAGATCCGACAAAGAAGTTTGAGCAAAACAAGTGTGCAGTAAGTTTGGGGGTAAGAAGGAGCCTATACTCGCTTCAGTAGAAAGGTGGGTGGTTCTAATGATTATGAGTGGACAAAACCAAAAAAAATAAACTGATCGATCGATATAGAGTTGGTACGTACATACCTATTTTTCGATTGCGTCACGTACCTACCTACCCTACGTAGTTACAAACTTACAAGCACGAAACTAATGTACATTTTTTATCTCATTAAATCACATATCAAAATGTAAGCGTAATAGGCATTGTTTAATCGGTTAATAGCTATTACCGTCGAAGCATATCCGGGCTAATTCAATCTCCAATAGACAGCCGGCTAATGAGTGGCGGGTGACTGGCGGTTTGCGGACACAATCGTCTTTTCATAGACACCATGTTATGACTGACCCACAAAAATAATCGCTTCATTCAATAATGGGTAGCTAGTTTTCTAACTCTGAGATCTTTAGAGCTCACTTTGCCTTTGCTTTGTGGCGGGCACGTAGGTAACTTTTTCTCGTGTCAACTGTATTTCAGGTCAGAGGTAAGGCTCATTTTGTATACTTCTCAAGTTATTTATAACAACTGAAACTTATAATAAACCTTTTCATCATCATTTCAACCGATAGACGTCCACTGCTGGACATAGGTCTCTTGAAGGGAGTTCCAATGGCCACGATCTTGGGCCGCTTGTATCCAGCGGCTCCCTGCGACTCGTTTGATGTCGTCTGTCCACCTTGTTGGGGGTCGACCAACGCTACGTTTACCGGTGCGGGGTCGCCATTCCAGCACCTTGGGACCCCAACGTCCATCGGTTCTCCTTAAACCTTTTATTGAACCTAAAACTAAAAATCTTAAAAAATATACTATAATTACTAAAATATATTATTAAAAGGAGTTCCTTTAGGCAAGGTTCCAAAGATACTGGCAGCGTTCCCCCTTTGAATAGCAAGACTTATTCGTTGTCTGAGGTAGCTGGCAGCTCTTCGGTCTCCTGTGATGTCGACTAACCTTTTTGCTATTTCTCTAAAAAGCCCTATAGTTTACTTTCTTCTCATTATGTCGAGATAGATATGTTTGTAACCTATATACTCGTATATAATAAATTGTTAATAAAGCTAAATATTACAAGTCTGGTGGGAGGCTTCGGCCGTGGCTAGTTACCACCCTATCGACAAAAACGTGTCGCAAGCGATTTAGCGTTCCGGCACGATGTCGCGTAGAAAACAATTAGGAGTGTGGGTTTCCCATACCCCTAACAGGTTAGCCCGCTACTATCCTAGACTGCATCATCACTTACCACCAGGTGAGATAACCGTCAAGGGTTAACTTGTAGTGTATAAAAAAAAAAGTTTACGGAACGTCAATAAAGTTAAACACAGATTGACGATATCGATAAATTCCCCGAAAGCGGAATATTCACGCGCATATTTAAAATAGCATTTCGTACACTGTATAATGATTAACGACCTCCTTTTATCCGAAACGTATTTCGTATTAGAAAGATATATTAATATCTTCATTTTTTTCCACTTGCCAAAGAATAGGGGCCCTTGTCCTGTGAACACAAAAAGAATACGGGGTCGGGCGCATTCGGCGCCCAACGACCGTGTGACAAGGTGCTTTATGCGGACGATTATGAGCTGACCGAATAATGTTCCAATACCCGATAAATATCTGCCAACTCATACAAAAGCATCCCAATAAAAATATGATAGTAAATGTAGCAACAGCACGGAGCAAGAACCACGAACTGCAAAGTCATATCGCGCCGGTAAATAAAAATTAAATGGAAACGTACGGCGTGAGAGCGGGACGGGTAGTGTTTAACGATCACATATTATATGTGATCATTTTATATACTCGGTCACAGTTTTAATTATTATAGGTGGATGCACTCTTAGTGAAGCGGTGATAGCCTAGTGGTTAGGGCGTCAGCCTCCTAATCAGAGGTCGGCGGTTCGAATCCGGGCACGCACCTCTAACTTTTCGGAGTTATGTGCGTTTTTAATCAATTAAAATATCACTTGCTTCAACGGTGAAGGAAAACATCGTGAGGAAACCTGCACGCCTGAGAGTTCTCCGTAATGTTCTCAAAGGCGTGTGAAGTCTGCCAATCCGCACATGGCCAGCGTGGTGGACTATGGCCAAACCCTTCTCATATTGAGTGGAGACCCGTGCTCTGTAGTGAGCCGGTAATGGGTTGATCATGATGATGATGATGATGATGCACTCTTAGTCTGAGATCTATAAAGCGAACTTTGCTCAGCTATAACTAGCGTTGAAACGAGACAGATTTATGTCGGACACAAAACGTTGTCTCGTTCTAATTGGTTCTTAAGTTATAGGTAAGGCTAAGCTCGCTGTAAAACCATTAAGGCTGAAATCTAAAGAGCTTACTTTAACTATGAGCCAAGGATAGTGTTAAAAGAGAGACAGACTTATGTCGGACTAATAACGTTATCTCGTTCTAATTGGTTCTTAAGTCAGAGGTAAGGCTAAAGCTGGCTTTAAAACCATTAAGGCTGAAATCTAAAGAGCTTACTTTGACTATGCGCCAAGGATAGTGTTTAAAGAGAGACAGACTTATGTCGGAATCAAAACGTTATCTCGTTCTAATTGGTTCTTAAGTCAGAAGTAAGGGTTAAGCTCGCTTTAAAACTATTAAGGCTGAAATCTAAAGAGCTTACTTTGACTATGAGCCAAGGATAGTGTTAAAAGAGAGACAGACTTATATCGGACTCATAACTTTATCTCGTTCTAATTGGTTCTTAAGTCAGAGGTAAGGCTAAGCTAAGAACCATTAAATATCATATTAGTTCGTACGTTTAATAATATAAACGGGTTTTTGGCAGGTAGATAAAATAATATAAAATTAATAAAAGAGTTGACAATGTTGACTCTAATTTATTTATTTAATTTATAATTAAACCGATTCCGAACAAGGTTCTCAGTTTAATGCAATTATTGATTTGAATAATATGTTAGCAGATTCCTCCGGCAATTGTTGCGCTTTGGTGTGAACGAATATTGCTTTCTATACGAACTTAGTTAAAAAACGGTTTCTTATTGACTACATACATACCTAATATGGCTCTAATAAACATTGAATATTTGTTGTAAAGTTGCCGAATCGTTTTTTTTCAAACCGAGAACCGAGGACAGACATAGAAATCGCAGTATATCTATAGCCATATACAACGTTTACACAAAAAAAAAATGTTTTCGTTACTGTTTTTATTGTAATAATAAAATACGTAGGTTATGCTTTTCTATTATAAATCAATATTTTTAAATAAAATAGTTTTATACATGTAAACCTATTACGACCATCTATAATATTTTTTCATAATTTTTATTTATGAGTGATGTAAGCTAAAACGGTTTAATTGCTCCCAGGTCTTAGAAGAAGCCCACAACTAACTTAGCCGGGCTTGGTTAAAGAAATAGATTAAACGTGTTTACATCCTCAGATAACAAAAAAATTGGATTAGGTTTAGATACTCTTTGTACTTAACTTTAGATAGGTAGGTGTTTTGTTGCCACAATGATAAACTATAACATTTGCCCGCCTGGCAATACTAGGAGTAAATTAAATTGCCTTCCATTGTTCTCGCGGAAATACTGAAAACACCATCTGTCTTACTCTGATAGTATCGGCAGAGAATGCGCTGCAGAGATATTCCCATCCGCCGATGTAATGCAAATGTTAAAATCGAAGCTGGTTTATTCCAGCGTCCTTTCAGGAAACTGTTTTATATTGTACTTCGTAGGGAGTAGACTTTATAACTGTTTTAAAAATATCTGAAATCTGAAAAACTGTACAGTAAAACCTGAATGGGACTTATTCAAAATTCTTTTGAAAACATTAAAGAGTGTTTTAGGTTAATCAGTTTCCAAAGTGTCAATTCTGTTGTACGAAATCATGCCTAGAATAATGGGTACAAAAAAGTCTCAATGCTTTCTGAAGAAGGAGATTTCTATTTGACTTTACAAAAAGTTTGGTTTTAATGTTCAACAGTTGGCGTTGTTATCGATATAAACACAACGAGACGCTGTTTTATTTCGCCCATCATTTCCACCATATTGTTTTTGTTACGACGTCATAATACTGCCGTCATAAGAAAAAAAGACGTTTCTACATTAAGTTCAAAACGGAGAAAAAAAATAATTTGTAATTTTGAAACTGAATAATTCGCTGTGTGAAAGAAAATGAACAAAATAATAATTTTGTTGTGCAAATGTGTGTATTAGAGTTTAATCTATCGGAATAATATATGCATATAATTAAAAAAATATTTTAAAGTATTAAAAAAATTATCTTTCTTTTTCTTCTTGGTAAAAAAAATCGTAGAAAATACTTTATACTGCAATGAATAGACGTTTCTGGCTAGATACGTCCTATCAATTTAGTAATTTATAAAACTTTTTTCTTACTTAGTGATAATGTGTTGCCTGGTTCTAGTTAACTAAATAAAAAAGACGTTTTTAACCATTTGCTGCTTTTCAACGTAGTAACCATACTCAAAGAAATTTAAAAATAACCTGCATATTTACAATAAATTTTCTACAACTATAAAATAAAACACAAGTATAGAAATCCTTATATTATTCAGAACAAAACTCAAAAACAATTATTAAAAACTTTCTTAACATAAAATTTTAATATCTTCAAGGAACAAAAATTATGAAAACTATCATATCTAATAATTATAATTAAGAGTAGTCACAGCCTAGTAAGGTAACTTATACTTCTAATCAGTCTGCTTCATAAACCTGAGTAAGATCAACACTATTCTTATTAGTAGGTAGATTATACCAAAATGATTTTCTGTTGTCTGGCATTAAGGGTGTCAGTTTTTGTATGATTGCCGACTTGCGCTCTTGAGTAATGCCTCTACATTCTGTCTTTGGTTTTGGAGGTGGTATTCCAGATTTAACATTTTTTAATCTGAGAAAGTCAAGTGAGTAAGTACATACTTCTTCATTACAGAAGGCAGTCTTATAGCGAATGACGTGGGTACCTCTTGTGAATGTTACTTCACACATATCAGCTAAATAAGCTCGAGGTGAAGAGTTTTGAAGTTTATACGATGAAGAACAGTCTTCAAATTCACAAAAGTCATCCACATTCATTATTTTCACGTTTATATTTTTCCTTGTGTTTAATACAGTTTGGTGAAAGTCTTCGAAATCATACATGTGTTTTTTCCTCTTCATAGATTGCTCCACTTGATGATGAAATTCGTCTGCCGCCATGTGCGTGTGACCTACTTCTAAATATTTTAATGTAATCGTTTCAAAATTAACTTCCACTGAATTGACAAGATAGAGCAAATAAGAATACAATGTCCAGTTTTTATTCTGTGCTGCACAGTTATCTAACCAGATGACTAAATTTTTTAAATCTCTATTTGCCCGCAAAAAAGCTCTGAAACAGCTTGTTATGTCACTCATTTTACGTCCAGCAGTTGCTTCATGCCATATCGCAGCATATGTTTGAGAATTTACATGGTTTTTTTTATCGCCTATTGGCACAAAACTTTCATTGAATACGATTATTCTCGGACAAAACATAACAATTTTAAATTCCTCGATTCTCGGAAGCATAATAACTTTTTCTAAATCAGCTGAAAAATAGGCAGTATCTGAGTTAACGTTTGCGTTGTTTTGTTTTTCAACATCACTTTTATATTCTTGCCGGGCTAGTAAATATTTTTCTCGGTGTCGTTCATAATAACGGCATTCTTGACAATTTCTATGCCTTTTCTCTTTAAACTCCGGATTGTGAATAAAATATTTTTCACACACCTCACACTCTTCATGTCCAAGTTTTGTAAAACATATGTTTAACTTCTTTACAATTTTTCTGTAGTGGTCATAAGAAATTTGTTCGTCAATATGAAGGTTCTTCATATTTTGTTGTTCGAGAAAGTTTTCATACATTCTGGTCACTGTTAGGTCTGACGGAAGATATTTTCTATTTGGAGCGTGTTCCCGTCGATAATGAGATATGGAAGGATTAAATGAATTTATATGATCTAAAATATTTGTGTTATCGAACTTTTTTGGATTAGGATTAGTTCCTCGCCTATCCACTGGAATGTCATTTATCATGGTGTGTAAGGCGTTTCTTACAGATTTATCATTTTTTCGATTGTAACCCAGCGTTTCTAAAAAAAATACTTTGCAAACATTTACTTTTGTCCCTGATTCATTTGAAAGAAAATATGATACGCTTACGTTTCTTGCCATCTTTCGGTTTTCCTTAACAGTTCTTCTCTTAGGTTCTTCTTTGGACGTATTATTAATAATGAAAAATTGCTGTTCTTTCCAAGACATATTTCTAAAGTAATGGTTTAGATTTCTTCGCGCTTCTTCTGTAAAGTGGGCATGACATTTTTTTTTACATTCAGTATTACATCCTGACTTTAGTTTGTATTTAGTTTCTATATCTTTCAACTTTTTCAATTTTTTTCTTTGCTCCTGCGATTCATTAAACTTCTTACGTTTTCTGTTTTTCCCCTTTTTTGTATGGTTTTGTGGCGTGGCTTCATCATTTGAGACTTCAGGTGACTCAGGGACAGTTATGTTGATCGACTGTGAGTTGGGAATGGTATTTGTAGAAGAATCTGAATCTAAACTTGAGGGTACATAATCTTTATCAAAAACGGAATCGTCAGAATTAAAATCCAGGTCATCGTGTGTGCTGTTATGAAGATCCACATTATTCAAAGGGTTATTTTTGTTTGTAGAAGATAAAGGAAGCTCCTCAGTATAATTAGCATTCGGCTTTGCCTCCTGAGAAAAACTGGTTGACGGATTGACCAACGAAATTATTTTTGAGCATCGATTTATGCGTCTCATTTTGTCACACTGAAACAAAAACAAATATGGGGAGAGAAACATTTAAAAACAATTTATAAATATTTGGATTTAAAATTATACGTAAAGTCTATTTTTACTTACTTGTCATGGGCGTAAAATAAGTAATAAACAAAAAGTAAGGAATTTACCTACGATTTTTCCGTAGTTGTAGCCCGATGAGCCGCGCACATGATAACTTCCTGACGGCCTGGGCGTAACTGATATGTAAAGTGTTCACAACCGCACTCCCCACTTCAGCCCCCATAAAACAATACTAAGTAGAAAAGACGCTACTGCCACTTGCGCCTGACTATTTTTCGTAATACTAAGATGAAAAGGCTCATTTACGCAGAACTGTCTTTTTTTCTTATGACTATGCAAAAACGTCTTTTCATTTTATGATGAAATACGTATTTTCTAAATAAATAAAACGCTTCTACTTAAATGCGTCTTTTTAACTTAGTATACGTCAGAAATGTCTTTCCTATTTAGTAATATTGGGGATATATCGAAGATGCGTTCTATTTGAAAGTTAGATTAATAGGGTTGTGATAATTTTATGCGAATTATAAAAATACTGGTAGATGCGTCTTTTTTTACTGATGCCGATTATGTGTCTAACGCAGTTTCGAAAAAAATGTCAGAAACGTCTTTTTTCCTTATGACGGCAGAATATAGCCAAGTCAACGCGCTATTAATTTAAATTCAACAAGTGAACTACATACATAAATAGCAAAAATAGGAACTGGAGATATCGGAAAGTTGATAAACTTGATTGAATTGTATTTTTTTTATTAATTTAAAAAGAATTTCTAGTTGCATTAAGGCATTGTTTGTGTTTTTGTAATTTATATATAGGATGATTACGGTGCGGAGGCGTGTCTTCGTCGGTAATTCGGGTAGACGTGGATAGTTTCGGGCAAAGAGACCAGATACTCTTGGTAGAACAAAATTACAATTATAAGTATATATTTTTGCCTGAATTAATGTTTTTGATTATTATTGTTATTATACTTTTACTCTCACGCCCGCATTCAAAATAAATACATATAAAAGCCAAAAGAAATATATTATACTTAAATAAATGATAATAAATAAATAATAATTAGTATTTTCATTATTATTAGCAAATTTAAAGTAACCCAATCACTAAGCACAAAAGGAACATTGTAGGTGTTCGTCTCGGAGCCAAATTTTCAAATTATCGGAACTTATCATATTCAGTTCCCAGAGAATGAATACGGTGCTATACACCTGCGTGCAACAGAATAAGTACAAAACGAGAGCCGAGCGGGTTCACTCGTCAATCTGTCCATCAGGAGTTTTGACAGCCCTAACCGGCATCATCGCCGGGATGCCAGCGATAAAAAATAACCAGAAATACATCATAAACAACATTTTTATTTGAGGAAAAAAGCATTGAAGATTCTTCTCTACCCGAAGCGAAACTAACATCGTTATATAAAGTGAGAATTTATTAGGTACACTCTAAGAATTACTAGATTTTTCTGGAGCTCAGGTTGAGTTCGAAATTATCGTGTTTTAACTTGTATATAAATTTATAACCCCTATTCTTGCGGCTTAGGTGGTGAATTATGTATATTATTAACTATATTTTTATGTGATAGCTTAGTGGTAACCACTCACCTATATTTTTTCGGAGTTATGTGCGTTTAAGCAATTAAAATATCACTTGCTTCAACGGTGAAGGAAAACATCGTGAGGAAACTTGCACGCCTGAGAGTTCTCAATAATATTCTCAAAGGCGTGTGAAGTCTGCCAATCCGCACATGGTCAGCGCGGTGGACTATGGCCAAACCCTATTCATATTGAGAGGAGACCCGTTCTCTGTAGTGAACCGGTAATGGGTTGTTCATGATGATGATGATGAGATTAAGAATCGTCAAAAGCTGTTAATGTTTTTAGAGATCAATTTTATAAATCTGCAGTGTAACATCGTTTGTCCAACAAATCGGATGAGTTATGAATCCGTATCGCTTATAAGTTGCAGGCTAACCATACATTTATATATTTCGATACATTCCTAATGTTTAAAACAATATATTTGTATATATATATTTTTACCAATTTTTAGATATTCCAATACTGTAATATTAAAAATAAATCAGAAGGTTTGTACAGTTTTTGTAGTTGTTAACAAATTAAACTACAGTGTTGAGATTTATTTTAAAAAAAGTACATAATATCTTCTATACAGACATTGATATTACTTATTTTGATTAAGTTTAATTATTCTTTACTAGCTTTTACCCGCGGATCGCTCGTGTTGAAGCCATTAAATAAGTATCAGAGATAATTTTTACTATATTTACAAAAAAATGTTTTTTTTTTTATATAAAAATTATCCTATGTTAGTTCTAATACCTCCATAAATATGTTCATGATGGTCGATTTAGCAGTTTTCGTGTGAAAGCGTACAAACATTCATATTTATAATATTAGTAGGATACGCAACACCACACAGGTCTCCAAAATACGCTCCCTACGTACGATTATCTCCGGCCTTTAGGGTGATCTCAAGAGACGTTGACATCACAACGTACAAATGCGTGGTGGGTTTACATATATACTCTCTAATGGATTCGTACATTTTAACTGAGATATTAGCACGAAATCGTCAATTAATAACATTAATGTTGCAAATATCGATGAATTTAAATAACAGTCATATAGGACTTTAGAACACTTTATTGTGAACACTTAAGTCATAAAAACGAATGGCAAGGACGGCCCTGCATTAGTAAAACTGTGTTGCATGTGCGGCCGCCCACCTCCGAACTTTACATAAATAATTTTATGTTCTTCTAAAAAACAAATATAACGAAAAATGTGTGTGTGTGTGTGTGTGTGTGTTTAGTCGAAGTACGTAATATTATTATTATGTAGCAAATTCTCAGTTTGAATGTAATTTTTTGTAAAAGCCATGGGATACTATTGTTTTAGCCAAATATTTCGTCATTGGATATATTTTCAACTTTTTGTTCATTTTGTTATATAAAAAGGGAGCCAAAAATGAATGTTAGTGTTTGAAAAAGAATGTACGAGGTCTGTACGTTGTTGGAGATATGTGTCCCGAAATTAGTTTAACACACGTGGTCATTATATGTATAAGCGGTGTCCACTCGACACCCACACGGGGTCAGGTTTCAGCCCCCGGGCGCATTTTTGGGACAAACTAATATTTCTAACGATTATTAATAATGCGTTTTGTTCTTATTTTTCATTTGTGTCTAATTCTGTAGCATTATTAACAGGCGCGCCCGCATTCTTTGCATTCTTATATCTTTATTTGATGTTCGTGGCTTTACTGCCTTCCAGAAAGTTGTACGGATGAATATCCTCTTAGCGTACGAATGTGTAAAATCAATTTATCACACATAGTTACACATATGCTGTTCCTAATGGCGTTGTCTTCATGAAATGTTATTATAGTTATCCACGAGAAAAATGTTACATTTTTCTCCTGTTATAAGAGGATTCAGAATTAATATTTTCGGTCAAATGGTCGCAGTGAATCTAAAAAATTAGCCGTGTTTACATTTTGGATCACAAGGGGTCATGGATTAGGTACTATGAATAAAAAAATATTAAGGTCCTAGTGAATATTAATTATATATATACACAAGAAGTTTGCCCTTGACGGCATGTCACCTGATGGTAAGTGATGATGCAGTCTAAGATGGCAGCGTGCTAACCTATTAGGTAAACCCATACTCCTAACTGGTTTCTACACGACATCGTGCTGGAACGCTAAATCGCTTAATCGTAGGTTGGTAACTAGCCACGGCCGAAGCCTTCCAACAAAACAGACTCGAGCCGGGAATCGAACCCAGGACATTCAACTTAACAGTGCACGCGCTGCGCCACGGAGGTCGTCAAATTTCAAGTCAATTGGATTACTTACAAACACGGTCACGGTCCAAGTTATAATAAAAATATTTATGTTACATTAAATTATATTTTTATTTAAAATCAAGTAGGCATTAGATAACTTTTTTCTTGATCTAAGAAGACCCCCTTAGCAAACTTAGCCGGGTAAGTATTATTTAGACTAAGAAACAATACCTAAGTATTTATTAGCACTGCCGAAAGAGGTTTAAACTGATTAAGGTAATGTCGTTAGTTAGTGAAGAATTAAAGAAAGACTACGGAATTTATGATTTAGAATCTGTAAGATCAACAGTTTCTTATTTATTACCAAAAATATTCATTACATTATAATAAGGCGGTTACATTGTACGATCATACCATTAAATGATTTTTATGAAACCATTCGAAACTCGCCTTTCCTAAGATATCCGAAAGCGTGTAGCGCAAAAAGAATCTAACAGACCATTGTTCTGTTCTTATTGTCGTGTTAACATTTCGATTGTTATCCGGTGCTTGTCTCGGAGCCATCAACACTTTTTGGCGGTGTAAAAATGTTGGGAATTCGTTTCAAAAACGTCATCGACACAGAACGTGTTGCTGCCAAGGGGGCTGGCGAACAAGATCTGACTAGAAATATACTCTGGATATTCCGTTTTACTTATTTATTTATGGGACAACAAACAATTACTGTAACACAGTTTATACTTCGGCAGGATCATCGTTATCATGTGTTTAAGCTTCCTGTATTATTATTTTTTTATTCACTACAAATTAGCCCTTGACGACAATCTCACTGATGGTAAGTGATAATGCAGTCTACGATGGTAGCGGGCTAACCTGTTAGGTGTATGGTAAACCCATACTCCTAATTGGTTATACGCGACATCGTGCCGGAACGCTTAATCGCTTGGCAACACGTCTTTGTCTGTAGTGTGGTAACTAGCCACGGCCGTAGTCTCCCGCCAGACCAGACTCGAGCCGGGAATCGAACCCGGGACCTCCAACTTTATGACGCAAAAGCCCATCATTAAATTTTATAAATATTATTAATTAGCCATTATTAATGTTACAAAGACGGTTATTACTAGATATTATAAGTTCATAATCGCTCGTGAAAATAATATAAAGTACCTAGTAGTAAATAGGTACAATAATTTGGAATTGTACTATAGATATTATGTAAGCATAGGATTATTGATCAAATGAATAAACGTAATTTTAGGCTTTGGTAGATAGGTACTCCCTGGGCGTCCCGCAGCACCAGCGAAAGGGACATGCCGTGGTGGGTTTGGGTAAACCCCCTACTGGTCCAACATATTCTCCGTCCTGCCCAAGCGACGGAGGTAGCTATAAAGATTTTTAAACAAAACAAAAAAGAAATAGCCATTATGATTTACCAACACGATAAAAAGTAGGTTGCTAGGTGGTGATAAACACAATATTTCTCTCTTCTTTCATCAGCAGTTGAACATTATATTAAGTAGGTACATAGTATATGCAAGCGTCATGCAAAGTGTGCATATTGTTTGTCAACGAGTTCATGTAAAGAGTATTTTTGATCCATTATCCTAAAATAAAACCGACAACCAAACCTACAAAGTCACAAAGTATTTATGCCCGTTCTCTTTAGGACATTTTGAACCATAATTCAGAGGACGCTGCCTCCAAATGCTCCATAAACACAGCATACTGATAGTAAACGAGGTGTCGCTAAAAAACCAATGAATGATGCAGCGAGACCTCCATCGTGGCCCTACAAGACGAAAGAATTTCGCGCAGACTACCACCACAAAGAGAAAACCGTTTATCTCGGCGCATTTAAAACGTCTGATAGCTCATTTCGTTTAACAAGGCCTATTTGTAGCTTGTTGATCTTTAAACGAAATAAAAATCTATTTCGAAACTCTTATGTCTTAAAAAAACAGAATTGAGTTAGATAAATAAATAATTTTATGGACTTGATTTTATACAGATTTTACTCAAATTCTCAAATTTCAAATCTATTTTCATCAGTAGTTTATTTAAATATCTTCATTGCATATTTAAAGGAACGAAGAAAAATGAGAAAATTAAATAAAAGCAAAAGGCAGTCTTATCACTAAAAGTGATCTCTTCCGGGCTACCGTTTTTTTATATACTACGGGTTGACCCTTGACGGCTATCTCACCTGGTGGTAAGTGATGATGCAGTCTAGGATGGTAGCGGGCTAACTCTTAATAAGTTTCTACACGACATCGTGCCGGAACGATAAATCGCTTAGCAAGACGTCTTTGTCCGTTAGGTTGTAACTAGCCACGGCCGAAGCCTCCCAGACTCGAGCCGGGAATCGAACCCAGGACCTCTAACTTTATAATGTGACAGCGCACGCAGTGTGCCACCGAGTTTGTCAAAATACCTAATCGAAAGGAGCCATAAGATATATGAAACACGGAAAATTGTAACAGTAATACATTGATACATACTACTAATAAATAACATAAATAAATCACTGCAGTAACATATACATACTAATATAAATTATAGACACAGATAATGCTTTATGTGTGATAATGTATATTTATACATCTAATTCATTCAATCGATTTTACGTATTGTTAGCTAAACCCTGTCGAACTGCATAAATCTTGGAATAACTTCATGAAACTGAAATAGGTTTAATAATTCTGACAACGTAAAAGTATCTAAGTAGGTAATAGGTTTATTACATGATGCGTTTGTCGTCATAAAATATGAGCCGAGGCAATAAAGTGTCAAAGGGTGTATCGTAATAAGATAGAAGCGTAAGAAGCGTAGGTGGAGACTGCGCTTGAAACTATTGTTGTAACACTGCAATTGCTGCGTAGAATTTATGATGTCCTGGTAGGAACGCAAGTCGTTGTAAAGTGGGGGAACGTATAAGACTGAATTTGTGATAAATACAACGTCTTTCTAAAACTGTAATATTAGCCATATATTCACCTTTGAAATTAATGCCAGAAAATAAGAACAAGTTAGTTTTTAACTACCTTTTAGCCTAAGTGGTCGGATGACAAAAATCATCAATGAGACCCGTTGGTCACATGTGCCACTTGGTTATGGAATTTGAAAATGCCTTAAAAAAAGGTTACATTATGTCCCATCCAACGTCTAATTGTGGACATCCGTGATGATGATGATAAGATCTTCACACTCGTCTCAACAGTTTATGACGACCAAGTTCTTGTAATAACTTAGTAAAATTCGTTTAGTGCACTCTTAATTTCAAAGTCGTAATGAATAAATTTTTGATTAGGTTTTTTTGAGTAGGTATATAGTTACACATATGTACATACCAACCCCATTATATTTATAAAAAAAATATAACAATCAAACTAACCAATTTAATAATACAAGCGTAAAGTTAAAAAAAGCGGTGATAGCCTAGTGGTTAGGAAGCGGTGATAGCCTAGTGGTTAAGGCGTCAGCCTCCTAATCAGAGGTTGGCGGTTCGAATCCGGGCACGCACCTCTAACTTTTCGGAGTTATGTGCGTTTTTAAAAATTAAAATATCACTTGCTTCAACGGTGAAGGAAAACATCGTGAGAGAACATCTGCACGCCTGAGAGTTCTCTATAATGTTTTCAAAGGCATGTGAAGTCTGCCAATCCGCACATGGCCAGCGTGGTGGACTATGGCCGAACCCTTCTCATATTGAGAGGAGACCCGTGCTCTGTAGTGAGCCGACAATGGGTTGATCATGATGAAGGTTAAAAGAAGTACCATATTCATATTTATGTGACACAAACTAGTAGATTTGTATAGATTTATGGATGAATTATGAATTGCAATTATTAAGTAACAAACAATCCATAAATCAGTTAAATCCATGATGGCTTGGTTTACTTAGCTTGAGGATGAAAATCAAGTTATTCAGGACGGTAAATAATATGATATGAAACCCGTATCATTATTTTGCGTTAGGTCAACTTATTAGCATGAGAGAAGGTCGAACCGGGATCAGAAAAAAAATGACACAAATGAAGGCCTAGCTTAGCGCAATAAATCTGCTAAGATTGATTCCCAATTGAACGTTTAATTGCGTATATTTTTAAATACATAATAAACGAGTTCATAATCTTATGAGTTCTTATAAATAAAATATAGATATATAATTGCGAAATGTTTTACGTTACCGTGTAATAAAGAGTTACGTGTCAACGTGGGAATTATTATTAGAATTTTTAAAACCACATTCAGTTATCAGTAGTACAGAACAATTTAGATTACAGATTAAGGTTTTTATTGCATTCATTTTTATAATTTTGCAGGTAGAAACGTAATTATATTATAAAAATCTAAATTGTTTTATTCCGAACAAAAAAGTTTTATAATACTTTTGATTTTGTGAAACCGTGCTACGTTTACTTTGATGTTTAATTCAATATTAACAGCAATAAACATAAACCGGCAAAGACTTATACAGAAATAAAATTTTAGTTTAACATACAACAATACAAAGGTAACGAAATTAATCATAAATTTTGTTGTCACTTGTCATTTGGATGGAATCTTCGATCAATAATATACGTTACTGAATATGGAATTGAAGTACCTAGGGTTCTTTACCAGTTCAATGAAAACTCTGTGACTGACGCTTATATCTATGAAGATCGCATAGTGACCTAAGAAACAGTTAAATCGAGACAAAGTCCAACATAAATCTGACTAATCAAATTTACGTGAGCAAAGGCAAAGTACGATCTATGGGTCTCAACTTTGAATCTAAAAGGCGTGCTTATTTTTATTTTTTTCGGACTGACTATTAGCTGTGCTAACCCTATTGTTTGCGACAGCCTAACCGGGCTGTTTGGCGAGCTTCGGAAAGAAGCTTTGCCAGAAGAAATTTTGAGCCCTAGGGCTCAAAGAAACTAAGAGAACGTCTGCCTAAGGGCGCCTCCTTTGAAGGCGAACCTCGGCTTAGGCGACATTTGGGATAACAGGGGGCTCGGACGGTGAGTGCGTTTTTAGCGTTACTCCAGACTAAAGAAACAAACAAATAGTTTTTTAGCCTTCGATTATAATCTCACCTGTGGTATATCATGATGCAGTAAATGGCATGTATGGCAGCGGGTTACCTGCTTGCCTATTAACAGTTATTAAGATAAGATTTTTTTTCTAGGAATCAATAGTACAACAAGCTTTAACACGTGAAAACGATGATCCTGCAGAAGTATGCAGAAGGGCGATGATTACTGCAACACAGTTTGTGTTGCAGTAAGCCGGCAGTGAGCCGGCGATGGGTTGTTCATGATGATGACTAGTTAGCGACTCATACAAACGCTCGATTTATACATACAATATTGGATTATAAAGTTAGATTATAAAACTATCGCTTATTATTTTTCTAGGTCAGGGTTGGTTGGGTTGCATCAAGGTCCATGGAGATCTGACCAGTTGACAGGTTAGGACGAGGCACAAGGCTTGTTTGACTAAGGGTTCCATAGTTTTAATAAAATTTTTCTTTCTACCGTGATTAAGATAACGTTATAATGTACGTAGGTAGTCCTACTTCCATTTTTTTTTATCCACTACAAGTTAGCCCTTGACGGCAATCTAACCTCATGGTAAGTGATGATGCAGTCTAAGGTGGTAGCGGGCTGACCTGTTAGGGGAACGGTAAATCGATACTCCTAATTGGTTTCTACGCGACATCGTGCCGGAACGCTAAATCGCTTGGCAACGTCTTTGTCGGTAGGTTGGTAACTAGCCACTTCCGAAGCCTCCCACCGGGAATCGAACCCAGGACCTCCAACTTTATAATGGGACAGGAGGTCGTCTACTAAGTTATTTAAGTTTGGTAAGATTCCACGATGAATTTAGGATTGATTTGAGCCTGCAGAGCCGACGACGCAGCGGACTCTTAAAACGATCTGGTGCCCATTTGTATCATGGCAACGAGGTTTTTACACGCGCTCCGAAGTCCTGTTCGCGCCGTCGAGACCGCGTTTAGAGAAATTACAATTCGTCGGAATGACGCGAACGCGTTTTTGTCGGCCATGCGTTCGGATGCTTCTTCAATCAGGTGACAAAATCAGAGCCGAGAGCATCGTTTGAATCGCGGAGGCAAAGTCCGTCCCGATTCGCCGCCTTTGTCATTTAAATCCGAGGTCCCTGTATTCATGCTGGCGTACGCAACGTGTCGTCACTCGCCGCCAGAATATACTGGTACAATAAGGGGCTATAATCACAGAGTTGATAAAACTTAAACCGCTTAGCGCTTTCATTTTCTACATACGAGACCACGTCACGTGATAGGGCTGCATGGGGTGCTGAGTGATTGGTGCGTCAATGTGTCCGTGAACTACCGTTACGTTACACGCGCACGTGTGTTTGTATTTGTGTATGCGTGTGTGTGACGTGCGTAAGTTATCTTTGCACGTGGGGATTGTAATAACGGCTGCTGATCGTAGATAGCCACGCCCCCGTAGTATCGCCGTACTATGGAATTTATTCGGCTATTTCCTAGGTTTTTAGGGTTCCGTGCGCGGAGGATGCCAACGGGACATAATAAAAAGGACTTCTTTCCGTCCTACAGTCTGCCAGCGGTCACCTCGTATAAGATAGCAGCATTTTTGCTCGTAATATTTACTATCCATAGCGCAAAGTACCATAGAGAAGGGAGTAACCTTTTTTTTGTCTTGGTGGAAAAGCCTTTATGGCTACCTCCATACCCTTGGGCAGGAAGCAGGTTATGTGGGACTCCCACCTCCGGACATCCACTTCGAAAGAAGCCAGTTGCCAAGCTGGTCTAAGTTGGCAATTCATTCACATGAGACTTGACTTCAGTCAAGGTAGACACCTTGTGTAATAAATCCACTGCAGTTGACCTTGCCGACCTACCTTATTAATAGAGAGTTAAATATTTTACAGTTCTAATAACTAGTAATTCAAATTACATACAATTGTCAGAAAAGTGGGTCTCAAATGCAAGAAAAGTTACATATGGCATCCATATAGTATGGAACCCTTCGTGGGCGAGTCCAACTTGCCCTTAGCCGGTTTTTTTGGTATTAACGGCTATTTTGTTTGAGTTTCATATATAAAAGTTATAAATCTTGACGGTTTTTATTATTACTTTTGAACTACACAATATTATTTATTATAATTAAGTAACGACTCATTCGTATTCAATTGCAATAAATCCCTTAATGCGTATAGCAGGCATACGTATGTATACTAGATAAATTAACACTTCAGATAAATAGAAAAAATATTTTTTACAGGAAAAAAATCTTAACTAAAAACAATCCTCTGTAAAGTATACTTATTTATTATGTTTTTACTGTTGAAGCAAGTGATATATATATTTTTTTTAATTGCTTCAACGGTTGCTTCATCGTGCGGAAACCTGCACGTCTGAGAGTTCTCCAAAATGTTCTCAAAGGTATGTGAAGTCTGCCAATGGCCAAATCTCATATTGAGAGGAGACCCGTGCTCTGTAGTGAGCCGGTAATGGGTTGATCGTGATGGTTATGTTTTCGTGGAACTGTCAAGGGGACACCCACCTCCAAAGCTCTGTGTTTCTATTAATATTCCATATAATAATTAAATAGACTACTAATAATAAATAGACCATAGTTCTGACAACAAAAGCATGTTTACAAAAGTGACAAATGACGCGAACTCTTTGAAGTGCTGAACTCATAATCCCCCACCCCTGTACGTGTGTGTGTCTGTATGCACAAAACACACACATTCAGTGTTTTATTGTGTTTGCTGTATTTTTTATACAATTTATCAATCCGGGCAGATGGTGGCTCACATAAACACCTTTTTAAATTCACCCATCTATTATAGGGTAACATCATTATCATATGCGGATATAAAATGGCCGATCGTTGAAGCTTTGTGTTGAAAATCATCTCAAGAGT
Organism: Lasiommata megera; assembly: GCA_928268935.1. Taxonomy (NCBI): domain Eukaryota; kingdom Metazoa; phylum Arthropoda; class Insecta; order Lepidoptera; family Nymphalidae; genus Lasiommata; species Lasiommata megera. Next base: position 8,858,744 of record OV743311.1, on the reverse strand, counting down.
GGTTCCTATAGGGTACATTTATTTTCCAACTAGCACAATTTTACCTATATACCTCGTATTGTACCTTGGATACCTTTTTTTTTGTCGTGGTGGAAAAGCTTTATTGCTACCTCCGTCCCCTGGGCAGAACGCGAGGTTATGTGGGACCCCCCCCCCTAGGGGGTATTCCCAAACTAAAAACCACCACGGCGTGTCCCTCACGCTGAATTTTCCAGACGCCCGGGGAACACTATTGCATTCTTCCCGGGCATCCAACAGGCACCCCAGCCATGAGCCGGGGCTCCGCGTACCTTCGATACCTAACCTAACAGAACAAGACGTCCGGTTGCTTAAAAAACATACTTATATTATAATTTATTTCGATATCGATTCGATTGTATTGTATTTTATTTTATAATAAATTACCTATTGATATCTTGGAGATGTCTATCAATAAGTTCAAAGTTTTTATAAAACGAAAGCTTGTAGAAAAATCATATTACGATATTAAGGATTATATAAACGATAAAAACGCTTGGGTGTGAATTGCTCTATCTCCATAGGTACTATAGTTTGTTATTCATTATGTGAGATGGTGATAACGAAAAAAAGAAAAACCCCGGCTAAGTTTGTTGTGGGCTTCTTCTTAGACCGGGGCGCGTTTGGAACCCTCATAGTTTTAAGTTGACGAATATAATTATCACCATGAAATAACTACTATGTAAATTATTGACGCGTCAAAAGTGCCTTTTTAAGGACTATTTGAATAAAGATTATTTTTAATTTGATACCTAAAATAAGATATTTCATCACTTTTATTGGGTTTTCGAGTGCATTGCATTGTTCACTAACAAAATAAAGGAAATAGACACCAAATTCGTGAGCGAATTCTTAGTTTTCAAGGACAGTTTAACGAGTGAATGCAATTGTATTATTTAACTGCCAACGTAGCTCGGAACTTCCACGATTGTCTCGTGTTTCGAGGGTTAGAACCGAATCTTTAGTTCTAAGGTTCAATTTCGATGTTGTAAGGTTTTAGCCGTAAATTGTTATGTAGGTACCTATTGGGATTTCGGTTAAAAATGCCTCAGAATTAGGCCGAAGTAAGAAAATAATGAGCAAAATTCTAATAAAACCCCTTTTGCTTTTACATGTACATACATAAATTTACAAGTATATTTTTTAAATACCACGGAAATACCCTACCGACAAAGACGTGTCGCCAAGCGATTTAGCGTTCCGGCACGATGTCGTGTAGAAACCAATTAAGAGTGTGGGTTTACCGTACTCCGAACAAGCTAGCCCTCTACCATCTTAGATTGCATCATCACTTACCATCAGGTGAGATTGCCGTCAAAAACTTACTTATAGGGGATAAAAAGTAAAAAGAAAAAGGAAATGGTACATTTCTCAGAGTTAAAAATTACACCTATTTCTGTTTCCAGAATGCAAGCTATCTCTTTGCCAAATTTCATTCAGATCGCTACAGTATTTAAAGTGAACATAAGCAACAAACAAACCGATACACTATCGCATTGAAAATATTACTTTTTTTTTGAACATTTGAATGTAATTTATTTAATGATCAATTAGACAATTAGTTGTTAGGAATACATATATAACTTAAAATAAAACTTAGATTAACCTAAAACTAAAAATCTTTAAAATTAAAAATACATATTTAATATCATAACTAAAATATATTATTAAAAGGAGTCCCTTTAGGCAAGGTTCCGAAGATACTGGCATAGATAATGATATACTATTTCAATATAGCTCATTACACATTCAGTGCACAAGTACAGTTGGTGGAAGCCCGTGCACAATGTCGACCACAGGGGAGGACCGGGTAAGGGTACTGCAGTATTGTTTGCAAAATATTTTGAAAGCATCATTTTATACGCCGTATTAGCCAAGCGCTGCGTTTGATCGGGGGTCGTCTTCAAATCATATCGTCATTACGCCATTGTGTGCACCCTCCCTTATAGGTACCGGTTTAGTAAAAACGTATGACTTGCAGTTATATTAAATGACGGTACAACTAGATTTTCATCAGTATCTACTACTTTTTTTTTATATACACTACAAGTTAGCCGTTGACGGCGGTCTCACCTGGTAAGTGATGATGCGGTCTAGGATGGTAGCGGGCTAACCTGTTAAGAGTATGGTAAGCCCACGCTCCTAATTGGTTTATACGCGACATCGTGCTCGAATGCTTAATCGCTGCTAAGTCTTTGTTAGTAGGGTGGTAACTAGCTACGGCCGATGCCTCCCACCAGACCAGAATCGAGCCGGGAATCGAACCCAGGATATCCAACTTTATACAACAGCGCACGCACTGCTCCACGGAGGTCGACTAAACTAAACTAAACTTATTACTAGTGTTATAAATGGGCGTGCCGACTCATTCACTGAACACAATATTTATAGCTTAAATCCTGGAGATGTTCATGGGATGTCTTCTGTTCCTAGAAAGAGCGATCCTGATGGACCAAAAAAAACCCCTTTGTAAGCTATGCATGGCTTCACAAATAAACCTATCTAAGTGAAATTTGGCAAAGAGAACTGTAGACATGTAGAAAACTTTTTAACACAACGAAACCAACGCGTATAGTATCTATGTACATTTGCATATTCACACACAATCTAATAAATTTCGCTCAACAAATGTTCAATCGAAGAAGCGTCTCACTAGACCAGACTCGAGCCGGGAATCGAACCTAGTACCTCCAACTTTATAATGCGACAGCGCACGCACTGCGCTACGGAGGTCGTTAATAACGAACAAAACGGCCTGAAAGAGACCGCAACAAGCTTAGATTGCTTATAGCAAATTCAATATACGTATACAATGTATGTACGTTGTAAAAGATAAATCTTTATATCATCATGATCAACCCATCATAGACTCACTACAGAGCACGGGTCTCCTCTCAATATGAGAAGGGTTTGGCCACGCAAAGTCAACCACGCTGGCCATGTGCGGATTGGCAGACTTCACACGCCTTTGAGAACATTATGGAGAACTCTCAGGCGTGCAGATTTCCTCACGATGTTTTCCTTCACCGTTGAAGCAAGTGATATTTTAATTGTTTAAAAACGCACATAACACCGAAAAAATAGAGGTGCGTGCCCGGATTCGAACCGCCGACCTCTGATTAGGAAGCTGACGCCCTAACCACTAGGCTATCACCGCTGATAAATCTTTATATACCACACCAGATCTTCCAAACTACGCTTTCTACGTGTCTGGTAGGTAAAGTTTACGAAATGCGCAGATTGATCTGGTTTCGCGGATGAAGTTCATTATTTCCAAGTTATTTACGGCCGTCATTTACTCCCCTATGGTTCTTAGTACCTTTGGTTAATTTTTAACTCAAGAATTTGCATGCGTCAGTCCGAACCGCGAAAAAATGTCTGTAGGTACGTTTTAATAGACTAAAATAATTCGCTATGGAACAGGAAACTATAATTAAAATTCCTATTTGATAGTTCATGGCTACTTTTTGTTATAGTTCTTTGCATTTGGTTAAAGTATTTTATTATGTTTAAAAGGAGGTCTTAGCCGTTGTGCTTTTAAACATACCTAAGCCACAACTAAATTATTAATCGGGTCGAAGCTAAAAATCAGCGTCAGGCTTTCGTTAGCTATGCTGGGTATGATTTTTTTATACACTACAAGTTAGCCCTTGACGGCATCTCACCTGATGGTAAGTGATGATGCAGTCTAGGATGGTAGCGGGCTAACCTGTTAGGGGTATGGTAAGCCCATACTCGTAATTCAGACATCGTGCCGGAACGCTAAATCGCTTGGCGACGCGTCTTTGTCAGTAGGGTGGTAACTAGCCACGGCCGAAGTCTCCCACCAGATATGCTGCAAAGTATCTACGTCTATTTTCAGTAGTGCTACAGACAGACATTATCTTAATATTTTATAATGTGTAATAAATTAGTATATAAACGGCCTCTAACACCATAAAATAATATATAGATGTTTAGGTTTAGATAGATGAATAATAATAGATGTTTTTGTTGAAATTAATATTTGTTTGTATATTATATTTATTTCACGTATTTTCGTTCATATTTCCGATATGTATTATTTGTATTGTTATTATTTTATATATTTATTAGCATGTAGTTATTAGTGTGCATGTATATAAATATATCTTTTGCAACTTCTTTGTCACTTCTAACTCATTGGCGTCAAAGAAAGGTTGCCTGAAAGAGATCGCTATGAGTGATAAGGTAGCCAGATGCAGTTTCTTTTGTTAAGTTACGTATGTATGTATAGCAAAAAGTTGTATAAATAAATAATAAATAAAAATATCTAAATTAAACGTTTTAAACTAGGAACGTTTAACAAAAAAAAAATCCAAAAGTGAATCAACAAAGAGCATCATCATATAAAATGATTAAATGTTATTTTAAAAAGTTTAATAACATTTCGAACCGTACAATTTGTCATTAATCACAGAAGTTGAATAAAAAAGGAGCTTTCTTCCCCTAATCTACAAGGGTTATTGTGTCATTGCAATGTACGTAACCTTGAGTAACCGAAGATAAAAATGCATTTCACAAAAATCCATGTCTTTTTTTATTTTGAGATAGGTTTGCGAATGACGACAATCAGTACTAGAAAGCAGAGATGAGGCCTAGGTTCCAACCTAGAAAATGCCTATTCACTCTTGCCTTGAAGGTACTAAAGTTATACATGGCTGGAAACACAGATGCTGGAAGTGCGTTCGACACCTTAGCGGTTCGATTCAGAAACGTTAATCCAAATTGAATGTACGCACTTTTGTTTTTTTGTTTATTATTTTTTTGCGCTGGGAAATGCGTTTACGCATCCCCTCTGGACGGGTATGTGGGACTCGCCGGCGGCCGGACTGACGACCAGAATACCCACTAAAACCCAGCGGTGCTCCTACGCGTCGCCTGGCTGGGTCACGGGAATACGCGCGCACTTTTTTTTTCGGACTGTCTATTAGCTGTACTAACTCTATTGGTTGAAACAGCGTAACCGGGCTTCTGAAAGAAGCCCGGTTACGCTGCTGGCTACTCTGCCAGAAGAAATTTTTAGCCCTAGGGCTCGAAGAAACTAAGGGAACGACTGCCTAAGGGCGCCTCCTTTGAGGCCGAACCTCGGCTAAGGCGACGTTTGGGATAACGGGGGGGTCGGACGGTGAACGCGCGCACTCGACCACAACCCAACCAGCGGCAGCCGCCGAGTAGACCCTCAACCAAATGCACGCACAATACAACTAGTTCGAAAGTGCACAGTCGTTTCATGGATTGTACGCATTAAATATCCAGTTACTCTTAACAAATTGATTACTTACTCAGAGTAATTAGCTAATTACTCGGCAGACTGAATAAACAGGCGTATAAAGGATCAATGCCGCTTACGAACGTGATGAAAAGGAATTAAGCAATCGCCGTAGTGTGGGCGGCGTGCGGCGAGCGGCGCCGGCGGCGGTTAGACGCGAGCGAACCAGCCCTGAGGCTTTATTATTAGTCACACGTCTCATACTATTTGGCGATTACTTAATGTTGTTTGAAGCTGTGGTTAGGGCGTCGGCGGTTCGAATCCGGGCACGCACCTCTAACTTTTCGGAGTTATGTGCGTTTTAAAAAATTAAAATATCACTTGCTTCAACGGTGAAGGAAAACATCGTGAGGAAACCTGAGAGTTCTCCATAATGTTCTCAAAGGCGTGTGATGTCTGCCGATCCGCACATGGCCAGCGTGGTGGACTATGGCCAAAGCCTTCTCATATTGAGAGGAGATCCGTGCTCTGTAGTGAGCCGGTAACGGGTTGATCATGATGATATTGATAATGTTGTTTTAAAACCACATTTTAGCTGGAAGCTTCGGCCACGGCTGGTTACCAAGCAACCTACGAAGACATGCTTCGAAGCTATTAAGAGTTTTTATATTTTTCATACCATTAAATGTCTTTTTTCTTTTATACACTACAAGTAAGCCGTTGACGGCTATCTCATCTGATGGCACTTAACACCTGATACAGTCTAGGATGGTAGCGGGCTAACCTGTTAAACCTTACTCCTATTGGTTTCTACGCGACATCGTTCCGGAAGCTAAATGCTTGGCGACACGTCTTGTGGGTAGGGTGGTAACTAGCCACGGCCGAAGCCTCCCACCAGACCAGACGCAAGCCAGGAATTGAACCCAGGACCACCAACTTTTTATAATGCGATAGCGCACGCACTGCGCCGCTGAGGTCGGCAATATTGTATTCTATATGAACGATTCATAGATGCCTGTACCACGTTTGCATGAATAAAGCTATTTTTGATTTGATTTATTTGATTATTTACTTTAAATTGCCCAACGTATCCGCTATTGGTATGAATAGATTTCGGAACTCAGAATTGCCACATACCATAATGAATATTTAAAAAAAACAACCTACATTCTACAAGTTTAAGGAATAACAGAATATAATATCGAATGTTACAAGCTTTAGATGTGAATCGGTTAAATAAATTGACATGTTACTGAGGAGCTGTAGCAAATAAATTCTGCTACCGACTACCCGACGGTGTAACGTTACATTCGGAACGTGTTTATAAAAATATCGGTTTCCACAGTAGATGGGTAGGCTTCGTCACCAAGTGATACTATCGGAGCACCCATGCTCATGATCTATAGAGGGACCGTCATTGAAATACTAAGGTAAAAAAACATCAAAATTCTCTGTATGCTGATAATTTCACCTGCGACATCTCCTGCGGTTCTATGACCTTCTTTAAAAACCAAGTAATAGTAACCAGTCCATTACTGCATTCATCATCATGATTAACCCATTCTCGGCTCACTACAGAGCACGGGTCTCCTCTCAATATGAGAAGGGTTTGGCCATTGTCCACCACGCTGGCCATGTGCGGATTGGCAGACTTCACACGCCTTTGAGAATATTACGGTCAACTCTCAGGCGTGCAGGTTTCCTCACGATGTTTTCCTTCACCGTTGAAGCAAGTGATATTTTAATTGCTTAAAAACGCACATAACTCCGAAAAGTTAGAGGTGCGTGCCCGGGTTCGAACCCCCGACCTCTGATTAGGAGGCGCACGTCCTAACCACTATGCTATCACAGCTTCATTACTGCATTATATTAAATGAATTATTTAGATGTAAGGTTAAATTTAAGGATGCATACTGTGATCATTTCTAGAAAGTCACTATCTCATGTTAGTTCTTTTGTTTCTGATTTTAGTTGTTTATATTCGGATAGTGACTAGATTAAAGATCCAATAAATAAATAATAAAAAATGTCTTACATATATTGTTATTATTTTATTATTAAATTAAAAAAAGGGATAAAACTAAATCAATATCTACTAATCAATTTAATTATCCCCAAGATCGGGCTATCTTAGTTTGGGGGCGAGGGTAGTTTACGAAAAAATGTACTAAATTGAAACAAATATAATAATATTATACTTTGTGTCCCTTAAAGTCCACCTGTGATACTATTATCGTACGACCTAAACCAAGGTTATTTCAATAAACTTTTATAGTATAGTTAATTACAAAATAACCTTAATCTAAACCTTAAGTTTTAATTACTGAACTATTGATTACTATGACTCCGAAGTTGGGTGGGCTAGGATGGCATAAATTATCAGTTTTACGACCAGCCCTCGTAACCCTGATATTTGCACTAAACTACTTAAAGTTATTATAACACTGCGCTTCCAGATCGCCAAAGCTGAGCGGACGTTCGAAATAATTTATAGACACCCATAAAACAATTCTACAAAATTCCCAACAAAAAAAGCAAACTCTATTCACAAGCCCGTATGAGGTAATAGCGGACGGGGGCAACGGACAAAATTCTGAGCGCAACACTAGACAGAAATTGTAAAAAAAAAATATAATAGAAGATGTCCTTGCTCCATAGTGGAGATGCCGAACGAATTCCAGGACCAATCCACAAAAGTCGATATACAAACTTGAAGTATCAATAACATTACTTACAATAACTTAGTCTAGCGTGTGAGCGAGACAGACGGGAGGAGGCGAGCCAGCGGAACTGGACATTTTAATTTATGGCACATTTTTTTATTCCAAACTATACAATACCGATGAATCTTTCCACTAATAATAAATTGAAAATGGAGTTCTGTCTCGAACTTTTGTCGATGGACCATACCGAGAAACGAGACTTCACAAGGAGACTGGGTTATTATGGGCGCCCGTTAGACACTTTGTTTGAGGCTCGGGTGTGTGACAAAGATTTCTGACGGATAGTTTGTGTTTAATGGCGGTGGTATTGTGTTTGTCCAGTTCGCTGTCGAGGCGTGACTAACACGTCGCAACACAGAGCATCTGTGAGACCACGAGGCGATAACAGCCGCGGGGGGCGGTTCATTATGAATTAATGAGAAACGAAATGTTTTGCCAGATCAGCGCACGTTTAAATAACAGTTTTGACATCTTAATGAATTCGATTATATATTTTTTTCTATTATGCTGATACCGTTTAGAAACTGTTTTGTTTAACGAAAACGTGAAGTTTTTACTAAACTGTAATTTATTTATTTTTGAATTTAATTCATTAATTACCTATGAACCCAAATAAAACCCGAGATTTTTTATTTCAAGTAGGCCTAAATTACGGGCTCTATTTTTCCGTCTGTAGTGACCCTATCATATTTTTTCAATTATTCAATCTAATTATTTCTCTAATTAATCGACAAAATAGGTATGCATTATTTCTTCAACTAGGAACTACTTGTTCACGGCTCAAATTCTGATTTCCCGAGGGACTAAAATATTTTTCTGCGGGGGCGTCTAGATATCAAAGACTTTATTAGTAATTCTAGGTCATATTGGTGTCCCTACAGTGTCCCTTCAGTAATTCCATCTACTTGGTAAAAAATGGTCGTTTCAAAGCTCACAATATTTGATTGAGGTTAAGAAAAAAAAAATTGGAAGGGTTTTAAAAAACCATAAGAAACCGTTATCAGATCAATAAAATGTGGATATTTTAAAATTAGTCAGTCAAATACTATGGACTGTGGTATTAAGGTAAGAAATGTGAATATTGGCTAACTGTAACGCTATTGAAAAAATAAGGTTTCTTACCTGTGTGAGTTCTTTTATGTATCTTCAAGTTTTCCGATCTGGCGAACACCTTGCCGCATCCAGGGAAGGGGCACGGGAAGGGCTTTTCTCCTGTGTGAACGCGGATGTGATTCACTAGCTTGTACTTCGCCTTGAAGGGCCGACCGTTCCTCGAGCAGCCCTGCCAGAAGCAGGCGTGCGTCGTGCACTCCGGTCCACCCACGTGCTCCACAGTTAGATGCGTCACTATCTCGTGCATGCTCGAGAACAGTTTGTTGCACAGTTTCCGCGGAGGAGGTTGCTCGGGGTCCAGCCACTGACAGCGCATGTCTCGCCGCGGCGGGGCGCGCACGTACCTCAGGAACGCATGCGGCGCGTGGGAGTGGGCATGCGGCACGAGCGGCGGCGCCCCGCCTTGGTAGTGCACGTCTCCGCGCCAGTCCCAGCTCTGCTCCAGCGGTTGCTGCGGGAACAGCTCCCCGCAGCCACCGTACTCGCGCAGATACCCCGTCTGGTACGAATGCAGCGGGTAAGGTTGGTAGTGAGGCGGGTGGTGTGGCGGAGGATGGGGTGCGGCCGCCCGGTGCTGCGGGCCGACGCCGCACCCCGGCTGCGGCGACATCTTCAGCCCGTAGGAGGCGAGGTGCGCGTGGTTGGTCTCCAAGAACGCGTTCATGGCGGGTGTGGCCGGCACCGGCGCATAGCCCCATTCGCCCGCCACCATCCACGCGGCGGGACCTCCCCGCTGATGACTAGCTCCTCGAACTGGTGGTCTCTGCGACCTCGGTTTCTCACACTTGACACTTCTCAACCGCTGTCCCTACAGCTCTTACATTCTTCGTTATTATGTCGATCTGTTGCAAAGAAATAAATCTCGATTAGTAAATGATTCCGTTATTATCATAATTATCTTATTAAAGTCCCATTGCGAAGCATCTTCTCCAGTAGGAGATGGGGATTAGTTTAGAACCATCTCAATGTGGATAGCAAAAGTTTAGGGTGGCAACAACCGTAAGTTTAAAAAGTTATCTTTTTTCTTTCTAAAACTAAAAATCTTAAAAAAAAAAAAAATATAATTACTAAAATATGTTATTAAAAAGAGTCCCTTTAGGCAAGGTTCCGAAGATACTGGCAGCGTTCCCCCTTTGAATTACAAGACTAATTCGTTGTCCGAGGTAGCTGGCAGCTCTTCGGTCTCCTCTGATGTCGACTAACCATTTTGTTATTTCCCTAAAAAGCCCTATAGCGCTAGGACCCCACAGACCATTATGTCACATTCGGTGTCTCGACACCGAATGTGACAAAATCATATTCAGAGCCTAGATCCCTGTATTTGTATGCTTTAGCTTTTTCAAACTAAACAACAAGTAACCTTATTATAACATGCTAATGATTGTCAGCTTAATGTGCTATTCGAGGCACGGTTATTTACAAAGCCAGTGTCCTAACAACTGGCTGGTATCTTGTAATGAACACTAACGAAGCAGTCTAACAACCTAACCTGGGCCAACGAACGAAATTTAATCAAAATCCACAACATAATTAGATTTGCTACAACATTCCCCGTATTAACAGAGACAGAATATGAATCCCATCCTGAGACGAGTTGCCCCGCTCGCCGGTCGGGACAAATTTAAAGTCATTTCTCAAAATATAATACACATTCAAGCACCCATAGCCGGCATCGAACGTTTATTTATAATAAAAAAAATGTGAGGCAGGTAATTTTGGACATTAAATTAAACTGCGGGTAAATTTATAGGACACTTTTATACGCCTGAGACAAAAATTCCAATTGTGATCGTGTATATTTAATTTTAGTTTATTTGTTAGACAGGCTCCAATCTCTTTTACAACCGTGGTTTAGCATCGATGGCATTTAAAATAGTTTTATGAATGATAAAACGAGTTCCACGAGGAATGGCGTATAATGGGGAATACATTATGATTTGAATCTTTTAATTTATACTGACTCTACCCATTAAATATAAAATAATTCAAAAAACTGTCCGTGCGCTCTATAATTATATGTAGAGCTAGAAAAAAATTGCTTAAAAAATAATAACAATGTCATGATTAAATGATCTACATATTATTGAATATTCTAATAACAACATTTCAGAAATTAATTAGCCTTATTAATATAAGTTCTACCTGTAGTTTCATTTTTAATATCTTTTGCATATTATAGAGTAGGTAAATATATTCAATATGTATTTAATCTTTAATCATGTTACCTTATATATTTACAGTAAAACATGTTTGGTCTCATAAAATATTATATTTCAGAAAATTGCAAACAATTATGAATGCGAATAAAATTTGATGTATAATTGGATATAATGATTTGGTAGACTGATATGGTTTTTAATGTTTTATTTTATAAGAAATGGTCATTTTCAAAAATAATAAAACCTACATCCATTTATGACTTTTACCTCTCCAACTTAAACCGGTCGTAATAGTTGGGTAAACCTAAACTATATCTACTAGGTATATACTAGTCGATGTCCGCGTAGATTTGGGGCTTTTTAAAAACTCCTATGGAATAAGCTACCAATTCGAGGAAAATTTCTGTGGCAAGCTGAAACTATAGCTCATTGCACTAATTCATTGCCGTGAATTTAATTGAATTTTTCATAAATCCCGCGGGAAATAGCTGGTTCTAAGCTACCTTGACGACCTCACATCACATTATAAAGTTGAAGGTCCTGGATTCGATTCCTGGCTAGAGTCTGGTCTGGTGGGAGGCTTCCGCCGTGGCTAGTTACTATCCTACAGACAAAGACGTGTCAATGCGATTTAGCGTTCCAGCACGATGTCGCGTAGAAACCAATTAGGAGTTTGGGTTTACCATACCCCTAACCTAACAGGTTAGCTTACTATCATCTTAGACTGCATCATCACTTACCATCTGGTGAGGTTGCCGTCAAGGGCTAACTTGTAGTGGATAAAAAAAACCTCCCCACCGATTTCCAGCCAAATCGGTTTAGCCGTTCTTGAGTCATAAATATTGTAACTAACACTACTTTCTTTTATATATATAGATAAATGTATGCATACTGCATTATTTTTGTCTTTTTGATACGTAAAATTTTAGAACGCAGAAAGTATCAAAATTTGTATTAAAATATATATATACTATGCTTAGCTTAAGTTTATAATTGCAATCCTTATCAATGCTTCAGTGATTTTAGCCTTATTTACATTATTGTGAACGAAATAATCCCTTACAAGACGGACGACATCACTATCGCATTACAGCCTTATTGTTTATTTAATGTGATTAAATTTAAATCCGTGAAACTATAGCGAACGGTAAAACAGCTGCGAAGTACAAAAATCTTATTAAGAGTGCGAATTGTTCAGGTTCATGTGGAAGGAATTAGACGGAAGAATTCTTCGCATGCAGGGCTGTCAACTTGTATCGTGCCCCAAAAATATTTTAGATGATAGAAATAAATTCCAAAAATAGGCAATTTTCGCTGTTATCTAAAACAGGCATTATAAATTTTAAGTAAGGGAATATACAGAAACTCTTCTGAAAGATTAATTTTGAGACAAGTTTTAGAGTTTACGACACAAGACATGGCGCCAACAAATCTTTGATTAGTGACGTTAAAAACACTGTTATGTATTACATTGCTTTTGACACCATTATAAATTTCAATAAAGACAATGCTCAGCGTCTTTTGCAAACTTTCAAACTACTTTGTAGATAAGATGATAATAATCTATAATAAGATAGGTATCGCAAACTATAGAACCCGGTTAAATCCCAAATTGGTTCGATGGTCAACATGTCAATGAAAGAAACTTATTAATTACAGTGCATATCTATGCGAAAAAACTATCAGATAAATTGCATAAAGCGATATCTTTAGTATGTGTTAAAGCTGATGTTTTCATGATCCCAAATTATAACATCAGTAGGTATAGATTAGTTATATATTTACTTAATATTGTAAGTAATAATGTTATAATTTAACATTATTAATTTATGTAAACATAATCAACGGGTACATTAATTGGTCAGTTTCCATTTCCATGTTTCTGTAAATGAGTGGGATTGCATAGTACTTAAATATATATTTGAATAGAATTGTTCCTTTACATGAAAATAATATCAAAAACTACGGAACCTAGTTAAATACCAAGCTGGCAGCCCTACTAGAAGGTTGTTTAACAAAATGTCAGAATCTTCGTAATCCCATTGGCCGTTTGTGAGCGAAGAACTGTCAACCCGTTGCTTTGTGATGAAGCGGTCCCGCCGCGGGGAGCCATAGATAATACAGATTAGATGATATCTGCAGGAATGACATTGTTTAAGAGCCAGGTAGGGTCCACTCAGATGAAAACGCGAGACGATGAAGTGCTCCAAACAATACACAAACAACCACATTATGTGTAATGCGATTATCCGGGACTAAGCTAAAACTGTTAAAGATTAAATGTATGATTTATTGTTTTCCAACTGTAAACCAAACAAAAATAAATACAGATTCTAAATAAATAACTGTTTAAATACAAATACAGGGGTCTAGGCTCTGAATATAATTTTGTACCATTCGGTGTCGAGACCCTTGGTCCGTGGGGTCCTAGCGCTATAGGGCTTTTTAGGGAAATAGCAAAAAGGTTAGTCGACATCACAGGAGACCGATCTGCCAGCTACCTCGGACAACGAATTAGTCTTGCAATCCAAAGGGGAAACGCTGCCAGTATCTTCGGAACCTTGCCTAAATGACTCCTTTTAATAATATATTTTAGTTATTATAGTATATATATATTTTAAGTTTAGTATATATATATTTTTTCGTTTTAGGTTCAATTTAAGGTTTATTTTAAGTTTTTAAGTGTTTATAGTAGAGTTACATTGTTTTAGTTGTTAATTACATATATGGATTCTAAATAAATAACCGTTTTTAAATAAAATTATATACAATTGCCCCGTTGGTCTAGTGGATGTTATATTCGTCTACGGATCCGATACTGGGTTCGAGAACCAAAGAATGGCCAAGAATTTAGAGGTGTTGTATTTTTAGGAGCTGTGATAGTGGTGAGGACGTCAGCCTCCTAATCAGAGGTCAGCGGTTCGAATCCGGGCAAGCACCTCTAACTTTTCGGAGTTATGTGCGTTTTTAAATAATTAAAATATCACTTGCTTCAACGATGAAGGAAAACATTGTAAGGATACTTGCACGCCTGAAAGTTCTCCATAATGTTCTCAAAAGGCGTGTGAAGTCTGCCAATACGCATATGGCCAGCGTGGTGGATTATGGCCAAACCCTTTTCATATCGAGAAGCTCATTTGATTTTAATGAATGGTAGCATAAGCAAACTACAAGTATTCAAAATGTTTGTCAGCTCCTATCTATTGTACCGATAATACGAATGTTGGTTATTCTATTCATCATCATGATCAACCCATTACCGGCTCACTTCAGAGCACGGGTCCCCTCTCAATATGAGAAGGGTTTGGTCATAGTCCACCACGCTGGCCATGTGCGGATTGGCAGACTTCACACGCCTATGAGAACAGAATATAGGGTATATATAAAATAATAATAAACGTTAAATTAAATACATATTTTAAACAAAACTATAAATCACAAAAAGGTATTTTTATTGCGTTATATCAAGATTTCGCTACATATGCCCATGTTAAGAATTTAATTACCCCTGTATATTACAAATAACTTAAACTTTTCTATTGAGGTTTTATTTGAAATACCTATCTGAATAATTTAATACGAACGATGTATGGAATTTGTAAAAGTAGATACCAACCAGTGTGTAACTTGGGAAAATATTTATTTGAACATTGCGGTACGTACAACGTACCAAGACAGAACAAATAATAGTAGTATAAATATATTGAATATATACACACATATACATACATACATATATATATATATATATATATATGTATATATATGTATGTATATGTGTAAACGTAGCGTTGGTCGACCCCCAACAAGGTGGACAGACGACATCAGACGTGTCGCAGGGACCGTGAGCATTGGAACTCCCTACAAAAGACCTATGCCCAGCAGTGGACGTCAATCGGTTGTTAATGATGATGATGATGATTTATTTTATTTTATATGTATATTGTAATTTTATAAATTTTGTATGTGTATCAAAAATTGTTAAAAAACATGGTCTCCACGATACAGGTCACCTAGTGCGGAAGCCACTGGAAATAGTTTAAATTTAGACCGTTTGAAAATAGTTTTTTTTTTATTTTTTATTTTTTAGTGACGGCATCTCATACATACATTAAAGCACTGCCTATCCTAATGTCTTGTTGTGACTGGGATTAAATTGGGTTGGGTAAGGATTTTAGTGAAGGAATTCACTGTTACAGCCCAGAGCTGTACATTTGCGTTGCCCATCCCAGCTTGTTAAGCCGTCGGTACTTTTTATTATCACTTACAAGCTCTTAAGCCTTATCTCCTTTGAGAGAGAAGGCTTGCAGCCAGCAGTTAGACATAAAGGCTGAAGAGGAAAAAATACAAAGGTTTAAAATATGATATAAACGCAAAACAGAATCTCGCAATAATAACTCAGGTTTTAATTATCTTGTCATAACACAAAAACAATTGGTTGTGTTATGATACCTACCTACAAATTAATAATTTCACAAAATTAGTAAGTCATTCAAAGGATTACCTATTGATATCTTGGAGATCTATCAATAAGTTCAAAGTTTTTATAAAACGAAAGCTTACAGAAAAATTATATTACGATATTAAGGATTATATAAACGATAAAAAAGCTTGGGTATGAATTGATGTATGTCCATAGGTATCTACTATAATTTATTATTGATTATGTGAGATGGTGATAACGGAAAAAAAACGGCTAAGTTTGTTGTAGAAAAAAATTGGACTATAAAAAGAACCTGCCTATTTGAAATAAATATAAATTTCTTCTCTACTTTGATTAATACACTGGACTTGATTAATTTTTAATGATGTAATTTTAATTATTACTAAAGTTATGTTTGTATTTTGCACACTATTTAGTTGAATGTTATGGTCGACTTATTGACAAAATTGTATTCACAATTATTAACAAACATTCTTGCAAATATATTATTATTATTACCTAATATTACCTAATTCTACTAACTATAGAAACTGTCTGTTTGAAAAAACAATTGAACTATATAAATAACGTGCATATTTGAAATAAGAACCACAACATAAAATACTTCTCTAGCCTAGTATTTTTAAAGATAAAATCTAATGATTGTAACAACCATTTTTTTTCTTCTCTTGCCTATTTGAAAAAAAAGACCACCACTGAAATATTTCTCTAGCCTAGTTTTTTAAAGATAAAATCTAATGATTGTAACCATGAATAATTCATTTAATAAGTTTTTTAAAGGTAGTGTTCTAAATTAAAATTTTCAATTTTCAAAATTCAAATAATCTTTATTCAAATATTCCTTTAAAAGGCACTTTTGACGCGTCAATAATTTACATAGTAGTGATTTGATGGTGATGACTGCATTTGTAAACTTAAAACTAAAGCTATGAGGGTTTCAAACGCGTCCCGGTCTAAGAAGAAGCCCACAACAAACTTAGCAGAGTAATTTCTTGAACTGATATTTTTATTTGTCTATATTCCCCGGGTGCACGTTGTCGCGGACCAGAGCCGACGGTTCCGTTTCTATCATAGACATCAAATAAATAAATTGAGAAATCTTTGTTACTAATTCTACAGCTTTTAAACTTACTTTGTAAGTAAATTATTCATAAGATAAGCAAATAGGAAGGCGGTTAAGAAAACTAATTCCTTAAAAATACTAATCAATTTATAACGCGGTCAATACTATTTTGTTAATTCTTTTTAAACTCGCATGTGTAGTTTTCGGTTTAGAATCATTAATAGTTTCATATATATATTTTTTTTTAATCAAATGGAAATAACTTCTTCAAACATCTTTGTGTATACACCAGTAACGTTTTTTTATACACTACAAAGTAAGCCCTTGACGGCAATCTCACCTAATGGTAAGTGATGATGCAGTCTTAGATGGTAGGGGGCTAACCTGTTAGGCGCATGGTAAACCCACACTCCTAATTGTTTTCTACGCGACGTCGTGCCGGCATGCTAAATCGCTTGGCACGTCTTTGTCGGTAGGTTGGTAACTAGCCACGGCCGAAGCCTCCCATCAGACCAGACTCGAGCCGGCAATCAAACCCAGGACCTCCATATTTATAATGAAACAGCACACGCACTGCGCCACGGAGGTCGTCAAAAACGTGTTATAATAACTAACTAAGCACCATAAAATAATGTTATAACATCTTTAAAAGTAAGCTAAAGAATTATATAGTAGAAAATATTGATAAGTTTGTCATAATATAATTATGAATTAATTTAGAAGATATTAAGAATTAATTGTAAGCATATTATCTCTTTTAAGTGAACAATATGTTCTTTTTGAGAAAATAAATATGTTGTAAGCCGAATTTATTGAGTTTTAGAATCGTAGACTGTAGCAACTTTTTTATTTTTTCGCAAACCTACTCTAGAGGAGTTCGCAATATTATACTTCTATTATGACAGCAGAGCTCGAAGCTTATATGGAAAAAATTAAAAAAAGTACGCACCTGTTCATAAACAATATAAATCCAGTCCAACGTAACGTAAAAGATTATGTAGACACATAAATTTCAAGGTAGTTTCATGTAACACAGCCGATAATCAAAACACTTCACTGAACGTACCTAATATCTACGGGAAATAAAATTCAGTATCCTCATGAAATAGCTAGAATCAATATCACAGGGGATGGCGCGTCGTTATAACCTAGTTTCGGTTTTACAGCCGGCTCCAGTGCGGGCCCGATTCTTGGGTGACATCGGCTGTTCGATCGAATTGTCACACGTCGATTTTTTCTCGTAACGTTGAAAGGCTTCGCGACGTGAGTCCACCGACTCCGCTGAGGTTCTCAGCATGACTGCGGGCTCCCGCGACGCCGCCCCTCGCCAAAGCCGACATGCTTCTTAGAAAATATTTTGTAAACGAACCGGGAACGAAGGCGCGAACGCAGCCCTGCGCGGATCGTTAGGGCGGGCCGTTGTGAGCTTTTCGTCCAACGGTGCCCGCCTCCAAGCGAAGCCGACTCAACAACGCCGTCTCGCTCACACTTGCGCATTTTACAGCTGCGCGATAAGATGATCAATGTATTTGTACAAAGAGGAAATTTTCTTAGTGTTTGTGTCGTTAAGTGTTTGCTTTATCAGATTTACGTTGAAAGCCTCGCTGTTTGCTACGAGGGCGCTATATCTGGCTATTCGTTTTGGCGCGTTGCATTCGTCGTGAGTGCGACAGGGATAGGCTGGGCGGGAAATGTTTGAACTAATGTATTTTCCTGTGGGAAGGAAAACACATGTCGTCGCTTTTAATTTAATACACTTCACGCTGGGTTCTCGTGTACCGCTTAGCGTCGTCCATTGCTCGTGATATGGAGACAGAAAGTTTTAGTTATTCTAACAAACTGTTCCGTTATTTTACAATCAAAAGTATATCAATATTCGTGCTGTAATTAAGTCTACTTGAACTTTGTTTTGTCATTATCTTATGTAATGTATTAATAGCTCTAAATACCTCCCGATCTCTATATCTAGGGTTGCCTCTCTTGTTTTTGTGATATGAAAGGCAGGAGCTGTGTCCAACTGTAGAGTACTAATTATGCTAATGAAATAAATTAACATTTTTTTTAGGTAGGAAAAATTTACATAAAAATTGAATATACCTAATATTAGGTATTTATGTTTCTTTATGTTACTTTATTTTGCTTGATTTTCGACTATTTAAACTGACATTTTTTTGTTTCTACATTTTAAATGAAAGCATACACAAATATTGTCTATTTAGTGTCACAAATATCATCCATACCATAGGTTAATAAACTTCGAAATATGTTTTTTTTTCTATACACGGAACTGGCCTCCACGCGCAACAATAAATAAAAATAACAATAAATATTCCTTATAAAATAACCACTTTTTTTTCGTACTGTCTATTAGCTGTACTAACCCTATTGGAGTACAAAGCGGAACTGGGCTGTTTGGCGAGCTTTGGAAAGAAGCTCTGCCAGAAGAAATTTTGAGCCCTACGGCTCGAAGAAACTAAGGGAACGTCTGCCTAAGGGCGCCTCCTTTGAGGCCGAAACTCGGCTTAGGCGACGTAAATAACCACAGAGAAGATGTTTAAATCTATGCTAACTAAAAACAATTACCATGTTATAACTTAGCACAGTTCTGTTTTTGCTAACAACGTCCAACTTTGGACTCTGTGTCGCATGCCGACGACTGGCCAAAAGTGGTCGGAATTAATTCGACATTCCGGCGAAAGTAATTATTTGGTAAAACATGTGTAAAAAGGGTGCATTCCACGTGCGCCGCGGCACGCCTTCCGGTTTACGCAGCGGGATTGGACGACGCGGCGTGTCAAGTCGGGGCGGTGACACTAAAGCTGTTAAATCTCCAAGTATCATCGACAAGGTTCTGGTTTTTTCAAAAGTAAGCTCTTGACGGCAATCACGCTTATTGGTAATTGATGATGCAGTCTACGATGGTAGCTGGCTGACTTGTAAGGGATACGGTAAATTAATACTCCTAACTGGTTTCTACGCGACATCGAGCTGGAACGTTAAATCGCATCGATAGGCAGATGATACATTATCTTTCACACCAAAAAAAGCTTATGCGCACGAGCAGTCAGCTGAATAGCCGCTACAGCACAGTATTTAACAAAGTCTCAAGCTAACTTTGAGAGAAACGTCCGACACCCCTTCCAGCTTCCAGCTACAGTTCCGATCTCATCATCCCCGAAAACATCCTTTACGACCAAATGTCTATCGACAAAACTTCTTGAGGTCCCTTGATATCTGACGACCTCCAGACGTGGGAAGTATTTATCATATGGTCATAAAGGAGTACAAACTGAAACTCCCAGGAAAATACAATCAGATCAGAGCCTCACAGGAGGTGCTTTTATGGGACGATCTTGATGACGTCGAGCCCTGGAGATCAATTCTAGGCGGAGCTTCACTGTCCATTTATTTAGCCTATTTAAACCGAAGTAATTAGCATCTCAATGGGCATCCACTGCAAAACAGAGGCCTTTTGTAGAAAGCGCCAAATTTCATAGTTTCGCGTCGCTTCTTTCCAGTATCTGAGGTGCAGGGTCAACCTTAAAGCACCTTGAGACCTTACCATAGGTTCTTCGAGCTATTTGTCCTGCTCATTGCCACTTCGCTTCCGGGACTAGTTGTGCTGTGTTGGCAACTCTGGTTTTACTATTGATCACATTTCTGATTGATCTACTGAAAGACACTTTTCTTATGTGGCCCATAGTTGGTGACTCCGCATCGGAGCCATAACTCATCAGTGACAACTTAGAATACAGAAACACGTAATTAGAATACAAAAACACCTAAATGTTTCGTTAATGCCCATTATAATTGAAATACCTTTAAAAGCAATTTTTTTAAAACACTACCTTAGAAAAAAATATTATTATTCTCGGCTAGGATTCCAAACTATTGTAGAAAAGCATCTTACCTACAAACCTTTTTGACTTTTATTTTCAATTCTAATATGGGCTAGTGCTTGACTGGAAGTACATATATGGATGACATGTAATGATGAATGATAATGCAGCAGGCTTGCCTAGATGAGGGCTATTCACTCTTGATTTTTAGTTAACCATAGAGCACTTATGTGATTGTAACGGAAACGGAAATTGGAAGGGCATTCAGTATTCTCTTCTCCATGTCGTTAGGATATCAAATACATAGGTGATGATGATGGTACATACAATCGCGTTGTTAGGTATGGTTCTTCGTTATTAAATCAAGATCTGTAAATTCCTTGTATATAGAAAGACATATGTGCCCATAAGTACTCTATGGGTATACAGTATACACCTACAAAAACATTTCTTCATCTCGTTTCCCCGAAAATATCCATGAAAATGTTGCAAAATTACCTCTTCTTTGGCCAATAAACAACAATTTAATTCCAATTATGCCCTTATACCTTCAGTCGGTATGTTTACAGCCGCACGGGTCTGAATCGTGATTAATTTAATATATTTTTAGTCGGGCTCACTTCTCTCACGCGATACGTTTTTTGCGATCACCTTATAACGTGATCGGTTTGCAGTATAAGTTTTTACTTGGCGGGTTTTACTGGATTCTTTTTATCGGAACGGGTTCCGCTCCGGTCCGTGATGCCTGCCTCATTGTTGAAACTTCGCAGGCGTTTAATACCAGTAAGAAATCTCTTGAATGGAATAACAACTCCTTCTTGGTTTGAATGTTTGCTATCAATTAAAGACCTATGCGGTCCTCGATTTGCAAGCAAAAAGAGTTCAAGTTGAACAGCCGAAGAAAGAATACCGTCTTGCATGTCTTGTGTTGTTTAAAAAACTGTCACGAAGCGAACTTAGCTCATTTAGTACGAGTATTTAGAGCACTGCATTCTGTAATATCCCAAAGCTCCAATTATTGGCTTCTTCGAACTTTATGTTATTTGATATGTGGTAACAAAAAATACTTATCAAATAATCAATTTCAATCCAATAAATCGACTATTTAAAAGATCAAAATTGGGTACTACAACAGCCATATCTGCATTTACATTGGTATAGTAAATTGCATAGATCACATCCTGAAAAATTACCCGGCATCTGTTCCGAAAGATTACAATTGCAAATAAATATTTTAAAAGATCATCATTATCTACCCATTGCCGGCTCACTAAAGAGCACGGGTCTCCTCTCAATATGAAAAGGATTTGGCCACAGTCCACCGCGCTGGCCATTTGTGGAGCGGCAGACTTCACACGACTTTGAGAACATTATGGAGAACTTTCAGACATGCAAGTTTCCTAGCGATGTTTTCCTTCACCTTCTTTTTAATTGCTTAAAATCGCACAGTTACAGGTCCGGGATCAAAACCCCGACCTCTGATTAGGAGGCGCACGTCCTGACCACTTGGCTATCACAGCCTTTCTATCTACATTATCGAGACAGTTGTATGTTAGAATAACCCACACTCAAAAAAATTTGAAAGAGTGTATCATCTCGATTCCAGAAATAAAATAAACTATGCACTGCCTCATTACACTTAAAAACAATAATCCGCATCTATAATTATTACAAAAACTCTTTATTAGGTACACACACACAAAAAAAAAATTATGTACTATTAATAAGCTATCTAAAATCTCAAACAAGTAATTTTTATTCATAAATTAAAATAATGGTTCATACGAAAGTGTTTTTGTGTTATACAAGAAATTCTAGCCGAACTGACCTCAAATACCATGACACGTTACTAATTTACTGCAAAATTATACAACGAATTTATAGGTATATTATAATGCACAATCTTCCTTTCTAATTATTTTATTTTATTTTACATGTTATATACAATAAAATGATTGCAATGTAAGGAATAAAAATAACTTTTTTAATTGAAATCCAAATATATATTACGCCTGAAAATATTTTCAGCTGATTGACATTTTAATTTTAATTAAATTTTAATTTATTTTAATTATTATTAAATATGTTTGCCATGCCCTGAGAAGTTTAAGTTCATGTTAAATAGAAAAGTAGAAATTAAGAAATTAAAAGAATAATATTTCTTCCATACATAGGTAACAAAGGAATTTTTTAGTTAAAAGTTAAAGTTAATCTAGACGTTTTGCTCTGTCATTCTATGTCTAACTCCCGGATTCAAGCTATATTTGAGCAAACTTTCATGTAAGCTATAATAGCCCAGTGGTTAGGACGTCCGCCTCTTAATCAGAGGTCGGGGGTTAGAACCCGGGCATGCACCTCTAACTTTTTGGAGTTATGTGCGTTTTTGAGCAATTAAAATATCACGTGCTTCAACGGTGAAGGAAAACATCCTGAGGAAACCTGCACGCCTGAGTTCTCCGTAATGTTCTCACATTCACAAAGGCGTGTGAATTCTGCCAATCCGCACAAAGGCCTGGTAGACCATGGCCAAACCCTTCTCATATTGAGACCCGAGCTCTGTAGTGAGCCGATGGGTTGTTCATGATGATGATGTTGACATATTTTTTTTAGTACAGAAACATATATTGTTATAACTCCGAAAACTTAGAGGTTCGTTCTAAGGGGTTCGATAGGTAAGCAGGGCAAAACACGCATAGGAACACGGGTTATATATTGCAATCCTTATTTCGTTGCTTTGTTTTAACTGTGATTTGGAAACTGGTGCATTCGATATGCACTTCAAACCCTCACATCTGGTATTAGATATTGCACTGACTTATTTAACTGTTATATAGTTATGTCCATATTTATCTACTGAAATATAAATAAGACCAAATCAATGTAAATACAAAATACTTGCATGTTTATCCTCTATGTTTCGGTATCCAATGATCAGATTGCTATGAATCGTTACTTTACACGGTTAACGCCCGCGAAGTTTACTAAAAATATTTATTTCTTTGTACTTAACGTGGCTTTAGAACGCATGCCGGGTAATCTAATTTCTAGTGCAATATACTATGCTTAAGTATATAAAACCCTTGTAAATGCGAATTAAAATCGTTTTCATTCGGTACACGGCCATCTGGTGGGCTGGTTGTAATAAGGGCGGTGCCCCGCAGAGGCATTGTCCACGTAATTTGTAGCTAGGCATCACTCGAAAAACACCCAAAATAATAACGTTATTTATTTTAATGAAATATACAGTGGGGTAGAACTGTTGAACGTGCCACCCTGTTAATGCATTTTGCTTTGTCTAAGAGTATAATATATTGCAAATATCCTTTTACATAGCGGCGTTGGCTCAGTGGTGAAACCTCATTTTTTTTAAAGATAAATACGTTTTACGTAAATATCACTTGCTGTAACGGTGAAGGAAAACATCGTACCACCTTCCTCTTTCCGTATCTCTATATCTTTTACAATTTTGGTTGCCTGGAAGAGACCGCTTTGTAGCGATAAGACCGCTAAATTGTATACTACTGTTTCTCTGTCTTTTTTCTTATTTTGTGGTGTGCAATAAAAGTGTATTCATTCATTCATTCATCGTTAAGAAACCCATGTGTGCCAAAGACTTCTCCATCATATTAGGTTACATCATGTTAGGTTATATTTGTACTTTAATTTTATTTCTAGTTTGTGTATGCATAGTGGTGAAGACTGAAATAAACGTATTTTGAACTGGCATTTACGTATCGTGGATTTGTGTTGAAAATAGTAAAAGTCAAACGTTTCAAAATCTGACAACAAACGCGGAAAATACGCATGAAATTGCCCGCAACTATGTGGTAAAGTACGCTCTAATTTTCTTTGGATTAGATTTAACTCAGTATTGACCCGCTTTTAATTCACTTTTTTCTCGTCTAATTTAGTAACTTGGTTAAGACACTCATAATTATAATAATCTACAGACTTAAAACTAACAAAAAAGTAGGTCGTTGATGTCTAATATACGGCAGAAAATACAAAGAAAGAAATGAATCAAAAAGAGTGATTTGAATTATTTATAGTTTTAATTGCGTACTTTCGAAGTTTCTACTTTTTTCAGCATTCACAGTTTTGTACTTTTTATCTAAGCATATTTACGATTCGAAAACGGGGCTAATGCAATTATTTTGACAGAAATAGTTTATAAATCTAAATCATTTGCAATCATTTAAAGTTTCTACTCGTTTCAGCGTTTAGTATATACAAGTAGGTAAGGTTATGTAAGATATTAGGAGTATTTTAAAAACTACAGTTTGACTATGAGTTAAATTGATCAGTTAAAATGAAGACGATTTCAAATTAAGATTTCACACTCACGTTCAAGTTTGGGATGTATTTTTTTTGTTATTCCACTACAAGTTAACCCTTGACTGTAATCTCAGCTGGTGGTAAGTGATGATGCAGTCTAAGATTGTAGCCAGGTAACCTGTTAGGAGTAAAGAAAAAAATACGTTTATTTATTAGATCAACACAATTACAAATATGTGTACACATAACATAAAAAACAGAGTAACTTATCTAATGTATTATTGTTAACACATTAAGTAAGGTAAACCCCTACACCTGGACATCGTGTCCAATCGCTTAATCGATCTACGAAACGTCTTTGTCGTTAGGTAACTAGCCACGGCCGAAGCCTCCCATCAGAGATTAGCCGGGAATCGAATCTAGGAGATCCGGCTCGAAGGACAATAAAGATGTAGGGTTTATTCTACGACCTTGAGATGATACTGGTACTGATAGAAGAGATGATAGGCTGATACGTGATAAGGTGCGGTGATATTTTTTTTTATCCACTACAAGTTAGCCCTTGACGGCAATCTCACCTGATGGTAAGTGATGATGCAGTCTAAGATTGTAGCGGGCTAACCTGTGAGGGGTATGGTAAGCCCATACTCCTAATTGGTTTCTACGTGAAATCGTGCCGGAACGCTAAATCGCTTGGTGACACGTCTTTGTCGGTAGGGTGGTAACTAGCCACGGCCGCAGCTTCCCACCAGACCAGACTCGAGCCGGGAATCGAACCCAGGACCTCCAACTTTATAATGCGACAATGCGCTGCGTCGCGGAGGTCGTCAAAATATAGGATTAATAATAATAAATAAAAAACATGTACATCCATTTTTTTTATATTACCTGCTAAGGGTGGTAAAAAAGGGGATGATAGTTATTGCTTATTTTTTTATTATGAAGTCTACAAGCTTGAAATTTTGAAAATAGGTTTCATTTAGGGCGTAAGTATAAGATTTGATTTTTTTTTCATCCAAATATACCCCGAAGGGGGTAAAACAGGGGTTTGAAGTTTGTGTGAAAGTCCTATGTTTTTTAATTTAGAAACACGAAAATCGGCAATTTGACATTTGCCTGTAGCTTACTTTCTGAAGCTGGGCATTGGCCGCACGGGTAACCTCAATCTCAAGGGAAATCAGCAATTCTACGTAGACGAAGTCGCGGGCAACAGCTAGTTTGATAATAATTACGAGACCTATATACTAACTAAAATGCTGACTCGAGCAGCGCCGCAGCTGATAATATTAGCAATAAAAATACCTTGTACACCTTTGTACCCAGGACGTCCTACTTTATAATGCGACATTATAAAGTTGGACACAGCGCCATGGAGGTCTTCAAACTAAACAGTTAAACGCGTGCGACGGGCTTCAGAGGCTTACAACGCATTCGGCATAGCTACATGTTACCTCTTCACCCATAGCCCTTTGTAACTGTAATTCATGTAATTAATTCGGGCGCGTCCTGTCCCGGCCGTGACTCATGGAATCGATGCCCCCTAAGAGCTCGCCGACAGCATCCCGACTGATCAACTTTTTGCCGCCACCTTTCAACTGAAATTAGATTCCGATACGTAACGTTGTCATTTCGTCTGTATCAACCGCGGGAGGAGCCTTCGAATACATCTATGATAAATTATTTATGTTCCCTTCGTAAAAAATCTTATGTAATTATTAATATTGAAAGTTATTATGTAAATATTAATAATAAATATTTATTATAAGCATTCATTATGAATACAATTGCGACACTAAATATGACTTGACGGCAATCTCACCTGATGGTAAGTGATGATCTAAGATGGTACCGGATGGTAAATCCATACTCCTAATTTGTTTCTACGCGACATCGTGCCGCAACGCTTAATCACTTGGCAGGGTGGTAACAAGCCAAGCCTTAACCCTTCCACTAGACAAGACTCGAGCCGGGAATCGAACCCAGGAACTCCAACTTTATAATGTGACAGCGCACGCGCTGCGCCACGGAGGTTGTCAAATCATTTCAGTAAGAATGGTATATTATGTAAAATTTAATACTAAACTTACAATTGAATTAAAACTACAAAAGACTAAAAATTTAATAAAAAAGGTAAATTTACCTCCTAACATTATAGTTTGCGAGTTTATACCGTCTGTTCGACATTTTAAAGGAATGGTTTGTAAAACATGATTGTAGCATAAAACATCCCTAATGGTTTCGTTAACGCAATAAATTAATAAACACACGGAGTTTAGCAAAGTCTATGCTTTCAAACCCTCGCTCCTATAAAAGGTAAGGTTTATCTTCGGTAGTAGGTTAGAAAAAAGCAACTTAAAGTTTACGATAATTCGATCTACTATATATCTACTAATGAAAGAAAACACGAAGGAGTCTAGAAAGGCGGTGAAATTTGTGCGCAATACATAACTAACTGTCCTTTTTTTTTATACACCACAAGTTTGACGGCATCTCACCTGATGGTAAGTGATGATGTGGTCTAAGATGGTAACGGGCTAACCTGTTAGGGGTATGGTAAGCCCATACTCCTAATTGGTTTCTACACGACATCGTGCCTTAACGCTAAATCGCTCAGCGACACGTCTTTATTGGTAGGGTGGTCCAACTATCCGTGGCTAGTTGGACGACGGCGAAGCTTCCCACCAGACCAGACTCGAGCCGGGAATCGACCCCAAGACCTCCAACTTTTTAAAATGCAACAGCGCACGCGCTGCGGCACGGAGGTCGTCAAGGTGATCTGGTGGTCAGGTTAGGTTTTGACTAAGGACTAGTCATTCCTAGGTTGGAGTGCCGGGGCTGGCCGAAGAGATTTTTGATTTTCTATTAAAAACATCAGTAAGAAAATCAGCACGGTCTACGCCCGTGACTCGATCAAGCGTCGTTCTTGGTTATCTATACAAATAAATAAAATTGGAGTGTCTGTTTGTAATATTGAAATAACCGTTTTTTACTACATGCATGTGAATATGTATACGGTACATACACGAAAATAACATTTTTTTACAATTTTTGTCTGCCAGTCTGTCTGTCTGTTTGTTCCGGCTAATCTCTGAAATGGCTGGACCGATTTTTCCTGGACTTTTATTGGCAGGTAGCTGATGTAACTTAGACTACTTTTATTTTAGAAAAATAAAGTAATGTTGCAATGTCTAAGTACTGTCCAGTACCGCGCGCAGCTCACGCGCATGCCACTGATGTGCCATCACGTCTCGGGCGCCTCCCACTTCTCCCACCAATTGTTTTAGTTTAGTAATTATTTCATGTAATTCAGGTTAGTAATCTATTGCTTCGTGATTGAAAGACAAACAAACACACTAACTCAACGCAGACGAAGTCGCGGGCGTCAGCTAGTTATCTATAAAAGGTGTGTGATAATTAAAAAAAAAAAGACTTAACGAATAGAGTGGTCAATATGCTTATTCCCTATGTAGTGGCATTTACCCAGGTGTTTGGTTTGAGGC
This sequence comes from Lasiommata megera, assembly GCA_928268935.1. Lineage (NCBI taxonomy): Eukaryota > Metazoa > Arthropoda > Insecta > Lepidoptera > Nymphalidae > Lasiommata > Lasiommata megera. The sequence goes on along the minus strand of OV743311.1, from coordinate 8,830,380 downwards.
ATTTATAGGCACAATTAGCATTCATTTACTGCTGCGTGCTGCAAAAGCGACTAACTCTGTATATATTTTTTGAGATTATATGTTCTGACCATGCTCATGTTATGTGGCTTACATATCCTACTGTCGCACGAATTTCGCGCGCACAGTAGCTACATTTAATGTACTGACTGTATCAAAACCTCCCCATTAATTGAAAGTCAGTTCAAAAAACAAATGTTGGTACGCGTCCAATATAAATAGAATCAAATAATCGTGCAGGATTGAGCGTATTAATTGCATAAGTATATGTGGTGAACCACGCCATCCCCCGCCGTGATCCCAGGAATGCGTACTCAAGAAGCTCCATACAAGCCTACCATGATAAGCCACGATAATTTAATATGCCATTTGCAGGAATCAAATTGAGCAATTTATTCACGTCTTTCGGCGCTCGCGCATCACCGCCCGCCAGTGCGTGCGCGATTTAATAACCCTCGTATTTATTCAGTTATCGATTCAGCACAAGTAATTAATATCACTGTATGTATATTATTCGTATTTGTGCAGGGGTCCAAATTGATTGAATAAAAAGCTCACCCTTTTTTTACCTTAGCTAATAACTGATCTGAATATTAAGACTAACTGATAACATAATAACTGATCTGAATGTCTTAACATACAGTAGCTTGGATAAAGACAAATAATTAAAGACACAGACGGTTTTTTTTTAATTACAGATATCACTTGCTTTAACAGTGAAGGAAAACATCGTGAGGAAACCTGCATGCCTGAGAGTTCTTTATAATGTTTTCAAAGGCGTGTGAAGTCTACCATGCCGCACTTGGCAAGCGTGGTAGACTATGGCCAAACCCTTATCATATTCAAAGTTGAAAGTCCATGAGTCGATTTCCGGCTCGAGTCTGGTTCGGTAGGAGGCTTCGGCCGTGGCTAGATACCACCCTACCTACAAATATGTATCGCAAAGCGATTTAGCATTCCGGCACGATGTCACGTAGAAACTAATTAGGAGTGTGGTTTTACCACACCCCTCACAGCTTAGCCCGCTACAATCCTAGACTGCGTCATCACTTATCACCAGGTGAGATAGCGGTGAAGGGTTAACCTGTAGTGTATTAAAAACAAATCATAATGATGATGATGATATAATCTTAATATCTTATAAACACATCATATGGGTATCAGTTTTTCTTCGTGCAAATATATTGGATGTGCATATCGCTATTTACATAGAAAATTAGCAGCCTACCATTAGTTTCTTGCACCAGCTTTAATATATCATCATCATCATGAACAACCCATTACCGGCTCACTACAGAGCACGGGTCTCCCCTCAATATGAGAAGGGTTTGGCCATAGTCCACCACGCTGGCCATGTGCGGATTGGCAGACTTCACACGCCTTTGAGGACATTATGGAGAACTCTCAGGCGTGCAGGTTTCCTCACGATGTTTTCCTTCACCGTTGAAGCATGTGATATTTAATTTTTTTTTTTTTTTTAATATATGCCGTTCACTAATATATAATAGAACGTGTATGATAATTGTGTGTATCATTAAACGCTTGCACGATTAATTGGTACCGACTCTATAAGCTTCTTGCTCGTTTTTTTTCCTCCATGAGAATCGTAAGTCATTATACCGGCCTATTATTAGGATATTTTAATCAACGCATTCGATAGAAGTGTGTAGGCATAAAAGAAGGTAATTAATAATAAGAGATTGACAGAGCAAGCCGGTGCTGCCACATGCCGCAGCAAAAACCGAATGGTAACGGAGCGATTCGAAACGGGCTCGGACTTAAGCGATGACGACTGAGCCGGCTCAGCCCTTTTTGCTTCTAAATCCAGACAGAATTTCGGATGATTTGCGGTATTAAGTATACAATGAAATGCATCGCGTCAAACTCTAAAAAGTTCTATATTCATTCACAGTTTTGCTCTTTATATATATTTTTTTCTATTTTATATACAGCCGTGGGTTATTTCATATTTCATTATGTTGTGTACGAATTGTGTAAAATAAAAAAAATGTGATGGATTGCGTAAAAGAGGATATGCATGTAAAAGGTGTGGTAATGAAGTGACGGTTGATACTTCTATGAGAGGAAGAAGAAGACATGTTGTGCCGACCCCACATAGCGTGGTATAAGAGTAAGAAAAAGAAGAAGATATTGTTGTGTACAAGATCATTTGTTTTCTTGGTAAGTACAATAATGAATGGTTCGAAGAAATAAAATAAAGGAAGATCTTACAATAGCACACTGTATTCTTTATCCTGATAATCCTGAATATAACTTTTTTTTATACACTACAAGTTAGCCTTTGACGGCTATGTCACCTGGTGGTAAGTGATGATGCGGTCTAGAATGGTAGCCGGCTAACCTGTCAGAGGTATGGTAAAACCACACTCCTAATTGGTTTCTACGCGACACCGTGGCGGAACGCTAAATCGCTTTAGGGCACATTTTTGTCGGTATGTTGGTAACTAGCCACGGCAGAAGCCTCCCACCAGACCAGACTCGAGCCGGGAATTGAACCAAGGACCTCCAACTTTATAATGCGACAGTGCACACACTGCGCCACGGACGTCGTCAAAAAATTATGTAAATGTAAAAATATGTTTGTAGTCACTTTCGCATTCATTATTGATGTCATTTCGCATTGATTATTGACGCGTCAAAAGTGCCTAGTGCCGTCTAAAGGGCTATTTGAATAAAGATTATTTGAATTTGAATTTGAATTATATATTTAGGGATGTACGGATACAGTGTCTAAACGAAGTAAATCAATCGCAGGCAGATGCAATTGCGAGTTGCGTGTCAAAACGTACCTAATCATTTAGGTTCCTGATTCAGTCCGATACACGAATGTGAAAAGCTACAACCCTGTTAAATTAACCGCGTATTATAACTTCAAACGGTCATAGCCCAGTGGTTAAGACTTCGTCCTTATTTTCGGGTAACCGTGTTCGATCATGCACCTTTAACTTAACGAAGTAATGTGCGTTTTAAGCGAATCACTTTAACGGTGAATAATATCTGTTACTTTGTGGAACATTGTATTTATTTCTTGGAGGGAGATGATTACTGCAACACTTCTGGAGGACCATCGTTTTCATGTGTTTTTGAGCTTCTTGTATTCATCACGATCAACGCATTACCCGCTCACTACAGAGGACGGGTCTCCTTTCAATATGAGAAGAGTTTGGCCAGCGTGGTGGCCAAACCGTTCTCATATTGAGAGGAGACTCGAGTTCTGTAGTGAACCGACAATGGGTTGACACATGAGCAGCGCCTATAGAGAGCAGACCCGTGCTCTGTAATGAGCCGGTGGGGTTGATCATGATGAACTAGCCGCGGTACAAGTCTCTTCTACCCACACTAAGACCAGTGTGTAGTACAAAGACATATAATTCAACTTGTGGTTTGTACCCAATCGCGCCGCCGCAAGTGCCCACAAAAACAGATCAAAGCCGCCGCGGCAACAACGCGACGAATCGCTCCCATTTCGAGTATCGTACAATCGATTGAAAAACTATTCGACTGGTAGGTACTCGAGAAAAACCAGTGCACGACAAATCGTTTAGGTGGTTACGTCGTCGGAACCTACTGAGAAGAAACAGAATTATGTTTCTTTTTGCGCCTGTTTCCCTTTCAGTTCATTTTTTAAGAATTCATGACATTTTGGAAAGCGCAGTACCTCCTTAGCGTAGTGGCGAGACTTTAGAGCCTTTACAATTTGTAAAAAAGACTTTTTTTTCCGCTGGGAAATGCGTTTACGCATCCCCTCCGGAAGCGACGCAGTCAAGATTGCGTCGCTTCCGACGGGGTATGTGGGGCTCGCCGGCGGCCGGACTGGCGACCAGAATACCCACTAAAACCCAGCGATGCTCCTACGCGTCGCCTGGTGGCTGGGTCACGGGAACACCCCCGCATTCGACCGCAACACAAATGGGAAGCCTCGAAAATACTTTATTGTCTTGTATTGCCTTGGCTTGCCACAGTTTTAACTGTTATCGCCGCGATTTTAAGAAGCTCTATATTTATACATTATTATGTATTTATTAATTAAGACATATTGTGCAAGTTTTTTGTAAGGGTTAAAATGTTATTAATCTGTATACGTACAAAAGAGTATAAAACTTGACTAGAAACTATTATTAATGTACTTATTAAGGAGGTTGTTGTCATCATGTCGTGCCACCATGTTTTGGATCCCGCCAAAACAGTGGCCAGTGATTGGTCCACGCAAAATAGCAACGCCACGAGGACATTGCGAGAGTTTAGTGAGATTATTGGAATAAAGGTTTCAATTTAACTGGCGTATTTATCTTAGTCTTTGCATAACGTAGAAACAAATTAGGGGCGTTAACATACCCCTATCGGGTTAGCCCGCTCCTATCTTAGACTGCATCAACACTCCGTACATATGAATAAGAACAAGGTAATTTAAAATAATAATATATAAATGGACGAAATCTGAGCGCCCATTTATATTTTTAGGTTAACAGGTCGCTTTATACGGTCTTGGTCGTCCTTTACGCAACCTTATTATCTACTACAATTTCGACAGATTAACTAAACACCGATGTTCAATTTTTCAATTGAATTTCTATTACCTACATGCTACGTATTTGTATAGTCTACATATTGCTATGTACAAATTTACTTGTGTATAAATAGGTGTCACTTCGTTTGTATTTAAGACTTAAAGCTATAGATGATTGCCACTGACTATCCACCAGTGTAGCCAGTGGAAATACCTCCAACAGACTATAAGGCTACTCCTCATCATGTAAAATATGGAGCGATATAATTACTTAAAAAAAACATGTATTCAGGCATTTATGAATATATTTTTATGTGTAATATATTTTTCATTATCGTCATAACTACACTCGCCAACTTAAAACTAAAGCTAAGAGGGTTCCAATCGCGCCCAGGTCCACAATTCCACAACAAATTTTGCCGGATTTTTCTTAATCAGCATCTCACGTAGTCAAGTGCTATACGCATTTGAATAAATTAAGTACGCACAGATAATTTAAACGACATTTAAAAACCATAGTTTGAACCTCACATGCATGTATTATTATGTTTTAATTTATTACATTTTAAACATTTTATAGGATTTTATAATAAATTGAACATTATATTTCTAAATGTAGATAGAGATTATAGCAGACGATGTAGGTAGTAAATATAGCTATCCCGTTTAATATCTAGAATTTACTTCGACCGTACAAACCGAGATATCAACTAAATCATAATTTAAGTAGGTAAGGTACCTCAAAATCACATTATAATATGACGATCTCAATAAAAAAAATGTTTTATAACACTTAGGATATTTAGCCCGTTATTTATGATTTTCATATCGGACTGCCCACTGTTACATAAATATTCAAACACCTGTACAAACCAACACTAGATAAAAACATGAGATGAAATATTTGTTAAAAACGTTTGTCTCTTGCCGGTAGTATGATTTTGTTCAGACTTCATTCTTTAATCTATTTAAGTACCTATATCTTTATGATTTCCGGGTATTTAAAGGGCAGGCCGCCCTCCGTGGTGAAGTGCACGCTGTCGCATTATAAAGGATAGATATATGGAGGTTCTGGGTTCGATTCCCGGCTCGAGCCTGGTCTGGTGGGAGGCTTTGGCCGTGGCTAGTTACCACCCTACCAACAAAAAAGTTCGCCAAGCTATTAAGCGTTCTGGCACGATGTCGCGTACAAACCAATTAGGAGTGTGGGTTTACCATACCCCTAACAGGTTAGCCCGCTACCATCTCAGACTGCATCATCACTTACCATCAGGTGAGACAGCCGTCAAGGGCTAATTTTTAGTGTAAAAAAGGCAGGTTTATAATTTAAAGGCTACACTATCCACATATATAGGTACCTTATCAAATATATGAGTTACTTATCACTATAACCTTCGACTAAGAAATTTTGAATTTCATAATTTTAGTTACAAGATTAGTGAATACATCTGTTATAAAGGCTACGTCATCATCATGATCAACCCATTGCCGGCTCACTACAGAGCACGGGTCTCTTCTCAATATGAGAAGGGTTCGGCCATAGTCCACCACGCTGGCCATGTGCGAATTGGCAGACTTCACACGCCTTCGAGAACATTATAGAGAAATCTCAACACGCAGGTTTCCTCACAATGTTCTCCTTGACAGTTGAAACAAGTGATATTGTAATTGCTTACAAACACACATAACTTCAAAAAGTTAGAGGTGCGTGCACGGGTTCGAACCCCCGACCTCTTATTAGTAAAGGCTACGTCATAACAAGTCATAATTAAGCAGTCTGATAAAACACTAATTTCTTATGTGGAATAACTTTTTTATCCGATTTCAATATCATCTAAAGGAATAGTCAATAAAGACATTTATTTAATTTAAGAAAAACAATGAAATTAAAATCGTTTGGCATTTTTGTGATCATAAACTGCGAGTTTAATGAATACTTTATGCATATTATGATAGCCATTTAAATTAAAATATAACAGTTTTATTTGTATACCTAAATAGTTAATAGGATTTTAGATGAATTTAAAATAATGAAATCGATTTCATGTGAAATTTTAAGTGTTATTTACTACGGGAAACGTCTGCAGTATTTTAATGTTATACTTATACTACTAATATATTTTTTTAAACAAAGATTATATCGGTTCGAATTTTACGAAGATTATGGCGAAAATGCAAAACACAAAAATATAGATATTCTCTTTTTGGTTAATGCTTCATAAAATATAAAGTGTATAGTGAACCGCAAATAAGTTTCCCTTGTAAAGCATTATGGGATAAACCTACCTACCCACCACTTTTTATTGTGTCACTCCTAAATAAACGTCGATTTCGTGAACTTAACATTTGCTAAGCACGCGCCGAGTTGAATCGAAAGATAAATGTTTAACAGGCTTTATAAAAATACTCTAATTACTACTACTAAGTATTATCCTATTTTATAGAGGAATAGGTGCGTCGATTTACATCTACTTATATGGCAAGGCACGTTCCAAGTTTTATAATATCATTTTCATTGCATTAGAAATTATTCCACGTTTTTTCATGCTTCAGCCTCGAACAATAACGAAATGTGAACGTCGGCTTTTGTTGCTTTTCGTCTCGAAATGCACTTTTGATTGCAAAAAATTCAATCTGTAAGCTCTTTTTGTGCACCACCTTTGATATCAAGACGTAGTTCTAACAAGGAAAATAAATTGACTTTGTATAGGTAGATAGTGCTTGAGTTTCAATAATATAAACTTAACTTGTAATATTAAATAGGAGCGTGGGTCTGTCCTTGTTTCTTACTTTTTTAGCAAAACCACTCAACAGATCTTGATGAAATAATGCTAACTAGTAGCTTACTTTCTGGAGATTAATTTAGTTCACAGTTTGCCGTAGGGTATTAGTAGATAAAGTAGGAAAGAATATAAAATATGGTTACGAGTTATATAATATATGACCTTATAATAACTTCAAAAGGTTAAAAGCAGTATTTATTATATTTTTTTACCACTTAACTCAATCACGCTGAAACACTTATATTTTGGATATTGATATACTTAACCCTCCGGAAGTGGCACAAACAGGCCTGCATCGCTTCAAGCGGGGCTGTGGGACTCTTCGGTGGCCAGAGCGGACCAGAATACCCACTAAAACCTGGTTATATTCCATCACGTCGCCTGGTGGCTGGATCACGCGAACTCTTACACACTAATCCGCAGTTTCAACATTATACAGTATGTAACTTTTTAAAGTATAACTATCCAGAACTACCCACTTTAAATTCAAATACATGAAATGAGTAAACAACTTCCCGTAATTACACATTACGATCCATCGATCATTATTACTGTTAATTGCAGCTCTTTCCATTTAAGTGACTTGTGTCTTTTATGAAAATTATTTGTTATTTATTTATTTATTTATTATTAATATAAAAGGAATATAATAAATTATACAATAAAGGCACCGAAAACACCAAAGAGGTTTGTTCTCTGTACTAATCTGTAACTTAACAGCTTAAAACTAGAGGAACTGAGTAAGCAAATTAGGCATGGAAAGAACATTTCCTAACTGAGTTAGACGGTCGACACAAATGACATGCATCGTGACACCACATGTTCAAGGTGTTAAAATCCGTCTGCAATGCATCGCAGATCTTATTAGCGTCCCGGTCAGCGAAAACAAGGCAACTATCATCCGCAAATTTATAGCATGAACAATATTTAATACAGTTGCTCATGTCATTAACATTTTATATGTTAAATAAATAAATAAATAAGATAAATAAATCTTTAACGCGAAGTAGAAACTAGTTTACGTTAAAAACTGCAAAAACAATTTTTTTAAAACAAATAAAATAATTGAATCGTTATTAGTCACGGAAATGGACAAGAGTATCTATGGGCAATATTTTCATTTGAAGAACCTCCAGATTTTACAATATATTTCGCTGTAGCAACATAATCATTAGCAATAATGTTTTTGCCATGTATCTATTAGCTTTTGTCACGGTCTCTCGAGCGAAGATTGATGGTTCTTTTTCAATTTGTTATTTTTAATGAACTTTTTGTGTACATAAACAGTGGACAAATTGGCAAGTGGGTCAATTGAGGTTAAGCGTTAACGCCGCCTATTAACATTTGCGGGTATTTAACAAAAACACACTGTGAACAAAAACAGGCATAGTACTTTTTAAAGAGTGTGTTTACTATGTTACTTACATGTTAACATTTTATTGAATGTGCATCAGAATACTGCCCACGAACGTAAATAAATATCTGCAAACACAAAATTTTATACTTAATATAAGAGTATATATGTATATAAAATCCTTACGGTTAGTGCCTAATACAAACTTAAAAAGTCATAATAGTATCATGCAATTAATTAGTGTTTGTATGGGTGAATGTGTGTGTGTGTGTGTGTGTGTGTGTGTGTGTGTGTGTGTGTTTTCTGTGTGTGCTGTGTCTGTTTAAGGATAAATGCTATTTGGTAACTTGCAAGAGTTCTTCTGTACCAGAGTACGTTAGGTTTTTGAGCCAGTTACGAATAATCTCTTTGCACTGTTTTATCGCCAAGTGATTTATATGCAGTAAAGATTATAGGTAGTAAATCAAATATGGATATACATATTTTGAAAATTACGTAACTAATGTTCGCGAATGTAATTCCGAGAGCGTCCATATTACATGTATCTACAGCTCTGAAGAAAATAATTAATATACTCGTATGTGAGATAATACGTCAATAATTTTTAGAAATTAAAACACCTAGGTATATCGCAACCTACGCTTTTTATTGTGTTAAATAAATCTTTAGTTTACTTTTACTTTTATTTGACCACTTCAGTGGCGCAGCGCGCGCGATGTCTCATTATAAAGTTGGAAGTCCTGGGTTCGATTCCCGGCTCGAGTCTGGTCTGGTGAAGGCGTCGGTCGTGGCTAGTTACCACCCTACCGATAAAGACGTGTCGCCAAGCCATTAAGCGTTCCGGCAAGATGTCGCGTAGAAACCAATTAGGAGCGTGGGTTTACCATACTCCTAACAGGTTACCCCGCTACCATCTTAGACCGCATCATCACTTACCATCAGGTGAGATGTCGTCAAGGGCTTAGGTACTTGTGGTGTATAAAAATTATCTTTTCCAACTAAAATAGGTAGGTAAGTAGGTACCTCCGTAATTACGCATTGAGTCACCCTCTTGTTAAATATCCAATATTGCGATTATGCTTATACAGAAAACAAGAAAGGTAATCAGTAGGTAATCGTTACATCTATGCTAGTGTGTACCTACTGGGTACAGAGGGGTTCGTTATCAAGATTTAGCCAATCAACTCCATTGATTGACTCACCGTGTTCAATTGAGCTAATGGGAAATGATGATATCATACATTTTATGTTATTAATCCTATTCATCGGAATATCGATAATTTATTTTTGACCGACTTCCAAAATAGGTGGAAGTTCTCAATTTTTTGTTTATGAATTTTTTAATCTGTTTATGTCTTTGCCAGTAGGGTGGTAGCCACGACCGAAGCCTCCCACCAGACCAAACAAAGACTTGTCGCCAAGCGATTAAGCATTTCGGCAAGATATCGCATAGAAACCAATTAGGAGTATGGTTTACCATAAGCCTCACAGATTAGCCCGCTAAAATCTTAGAGTGCATCATCACTTACGTACGTTCCGTAAAAAGTACAATTTTTTATTTCTCTACTCTTTACTCTGCTTTATTGCTCAAACTGCGCAAACGCACCTCAATTATTAATACGTGAATAAGTTTTAAAAATGGAATGGAACAATTAACGATGACATAACTTATAAAGATGTTGAAAGAAAAACAAAGAACACTAATATCCCAGCATAATTTTTCTCTTATTTAGTAGACTAGATGGACAGATGACATCGACAGAGTCATTGGAAGTTGCTGGACAAGATTATGATGAGTGGAGATCCTTACAAATAGCGAAATGTCTAAATGTGTCAAAAATGTACTACTAAGATAGCTAAACAGCTTTCTATAGATAAAAACTATTGGAAACATTAATAAGTTGGTGAACTGCGATGGTGTTATAGGTAGACGACCACGCCCGCGCCCGCCTTCGGACGCCCACCACGCCGATCAATTATCGGTTTTTACTCGATATTTTTTACCATAACCAAAATAAGGTCTTGATGAGCGGTTTCATAGCTCATAAAATGAGGACTTATTTATAACTCATAGTTTAAACTTTTGTTTCCCTTGACTCCTTTGAAGCCCTTGACTCTTACACCTAGGTAGTACTTGCTAATGCAGTCTAAGATGCTAGATGTCTCCACAGTTGACTATTTAGTAGTGCAGATGGCTCCAGCTATTGGATTTTTTGGCTATTTAGAGGTGCAGTTATATTTTAATATAATTGCACCTCTACTCTATCTGTAAAGTCAATATAATCTGAATTGAATAGAAGAAGGCGTTACTTTGCGGAAGTCCATGATAAACAATAAACGGGTCGAAACGTGCGTAGAGGTTCTAGTGGATGATTTTGTGTGGTGTTATATTATACAAATCTCCCAGTTATCGGCGGAATATAGCAAATTATACTTGCTATTGTTTAATATAATCTGTATTTAAATAATGCATTTTTATTTAAAATAATGTCATGATATTTACAAACGCGCCCTGGTGTAAGAGCCTACAAGAAATTTTGCCGGGTATTCTGTCTTTTAGTTATCTCTGTCACATTGTCACTTAACTATTACTAGCTTTTAGAGCAAATTCACACCAAAGAGTTGTCTTTTTTTTTATCCGCTACAAGTTACCCCTTGACGGCAATCTCACCTGATGGTAAGTGATGATGCAGTCTAAGATGATAGCGGGCTAACCTGTTACGGGTATGGTAAACCGATACTCCTCATCGGTTTCTAGGCGACATACTCGTAGTGCCGGAACGCTAAATCACTTGGCGACTTGTCTTTGTCGGTAGGGTGATGAAGATCCACCAGACCGGATTCGAGCCGAGAATCGAACCCAGGACCTCCAACTTTATAATATATTAGATGGCAACCAAACAAAAAATTAAATGAGAAACCAGCAGCCGGTGAAGTTCACAATAGAACTATATAAAATACAAAATGTGGTTTCAACGCTAACCTATAATGAAAGTCCCGTGTAAAATTGCCTGTGCAAAAACAATTGACCCCGTTGACGTGAATTACGCTTGTATCGCCTTAACCCCCAACATCAACGTTATATTAGTTGGGTATAGAAAGGCACTTATGGAGCGTGCGCGTTTTTCCCGACGTTATGGGCGCCCCTACCGCGCTCCGCGGGGCTCCAGCCGCCCCCACTTAAAGCAATTTATTGCAAGAACCTTTAATAAATAAATAAATAACCGAGGAAAATTCGATGAAATACTACCGCTTTGTGTTCCATACGTACGTATATTACGAAGAGATTTTCTTGTTAAACCTTTTCGGAAACTTTACCTCGGCAACAGCGTTGGATCGTTGGTCAGATCGCATCATAGCTTGTTCAGATCGATTCTCGGTTTCCTCTCTCTTTATCAATGCCAGTCAGAGTTAGGAAATTAGAGTTATTTGACCTGCGTAACTAAGCGAACATGTGAGCTATGGGTCTCGGTCATTAACAGAAAAAAAAAACCACTTTGAATTTGAAGACGATCTTAGTTTCTAGTCTATATTAGCCTAGCAGTCATCGTCATCATCATCATGATCAACCTATTCTCGGCTCACCAGAGCACAGGTCTAATGTCAATATGAAAAGGGTTCGGCATAGTCCACCACGGTGGCCGTGTGCGGATTGGCAGACTTCACAAGCCTTTGAGAATATTACGGAGAACTCTCAAGCGTGCAGGCTTCCTCACGATGTTTTCCTTCACCGTTTAAGCGAGTGATATTTTAATTGCTTAAACACGCACATAACTCCGAACAGTTAGAGGTGCGTGACCGGGTTCGAACCCCCGACCTTTTTAATTAGGCTATCGCAGCTTTTTACTTGGCAGTCATAAGCCATTTAAAATCACTTCGAGTCTATATAGCACGGTAGAAGAGATGTAACGTGGTGGGTTGACAGTATATTCTGTAGAGAGTAGTTGAATGTTTTTATGGGGAAAATGGACTTGATATCAGAAGTTGTAAGTTGACTAACGTGCAAAGACTTCGTAATAATCTGTGAGTCCTGCCAATTTGCATGCTCGAAAGTCGCCCGTCCCTTTTATGAGGGGGCAGATCTGTGTCCAGCAGTGGGACGATCAGATTAGGTGCCTTATATTGCTAAGAGCATTAAGTTCATAGGATATTATATTTTAGTAAGGGTTAAGATTAAAATAAAATAAACCTGTTCAGGTATACTTGGTATCGGATGCATTTCAGTTAAAGTTTCGGTTTCATTTGATTTGAGAAAGTTCTATTTCACTAAATCAAGTTGAACTCAATTTTCTCTTTTGTAACTTTCTGATATTTTCTTTCTTTCTGATGAAGAAAAGTGAGACATATATTTTTTTTAATAATTTGAAACAGCGGTTTCAGGTACGAGCTCAATACTCCAAAACTTTGATATGATCTTTATAGGAATCAAGATCTCCTACTTGCTGCTAACTAGGTTATAGATAATTTACTGCCAACTTAGAAGCCAAACAAGAATTAAAAGATACCATACCATAAACGTAAAAGCTAATTTAAAAAAAGAAACTTGGTAATAAAGCAGCTGGGCGATACTAATTAGTTACTTTTCTATACACCACAAATTAGCCTTTGAGGGCATCTCATCTGATGCTAAGTGATGCTGCGGTCTAAGATGGTAGCGGGTATGGTAAACCCATGCTCCTAATTTGTTTCTTCGCGACATCGTGCCGGAACGCTAAACAGCTTTGCGACAAGTCTTTATCGGTGCTTACATAGATATTAGAAATGCGGACAAAATCATAGGAAGCAGCTTGCTTTGAATTGAGTTATGTAGGCAGGCGCCCCTTAAAAATCTTCATCTGAACCAACGCTTAGAATTTCGACGCAGACAGAGACAGTACAAAAAGCATAAACTCATTAGTACGGGCGGACCAGGAGCCCAAGAATTAATGAAGGTGAACAATAATTTAGGGTTTAATTAAAAGTGCAGCCCCCCACTGCGCCGCCTCCTCGCGCCCGCTCCTATTATTATTTCTACATAATTTGTTGAAAGCTGTAATTTAATAAAACTCTCCCGCGTGAAGCGAACAACAAACGGGGCGAGGAATTTTGAGAACGGGAGTTAAGGAATTGTCGCAGAGCACTAAATAGCTAGGAGTACCGGCCTGTGTTGTCTTGTCAGTTGGTAGACTGCATCCGTCTTAATCCTATATATATTACTAGCTGATGCCCGCGACGTCTGCGTTGAGTTAGTGTGCGTGAAAGTGTGTTTGTTTGTCTTCCAACCACGAAGCAATGAAACCGACGAACTAGAAATAATATATATAGTATCTCTTTTCTAACAAAAAAAGAATGAATGAAATTCTTATTTCATTACATATAATATAATCCATTAACGCATACTCTTGTACGCGTTAATGAATGATAACTATACATTTTGACTTTCATCCCCTCTGCTAAGGGAACCGTGCTGAATTCCGGGATAAAAACTATCCTATATGTTGAATCGGAGTCATAGCTACTCCTATATCGTAGTTTCGGCTCGATGCGCGGCCAAGATACAGACTGACAAAAAAATAAAGTTAAATTGTTTTGGGCTCAGTATTGATAGTCAAGCATCCTCCAACTAAATTTATCAATATATGTAATGTTCAGAATTCGTCCTGTTACAGTTTTATTACATTATAGATAAATAGGAAAGTGTGGATGTTTGTTACTCAATCACGCAAAAACGGCTGAACTGATTTGGATGAAATATGTATTCCTTAAGTAGCCGATTCCTTGAGTAGTTCCCGAGGGAAAATTGAAAATTGTTTACGGGCTAAGCCGCGGGCAGACAGCTTTGAATATTGGTATGCATGTCACCTATGCTCAGGAAAAGGATATGTATTTTCTCAATTCTCAAAGATAGCTCTTAACATCATTTTAAGCCGCATGTGTGATAACAAAACGAAAATTTACCTGGATAAGTTTGTTGTGGGCTTCTTCTTAGACCGGGGCGCGTTTGGAACCCTCATAACTTTAGTTTTAAGTTTACGAATGTAGTTATCACCATCAAATCACTACTATGTAAATTATTGACGTCAAAAGTGCCTTTTAAAGAACTATTAGAATAAAGATTATTTGAATTTGAATTTGAAATTTGAATCATCTCATCTCTCAAATAGTTCCAAATTAAGATTAAAAACTGTTAATGAGCGAAGCTTTAGACCCAATATTGAATTGAAAGTAATGAAGTCCACGCAGACGAAGTCGCGGGCAGAAGATAGTTATTAATACGTAAAAAGTATTTAAAGTTTAAAAAAAAAAAACGAGAGATAGACAGCCTCAGTGCCTTTCCGTGGCGCAGGGGTATCCATAAAGATTTTTCCACAATATAAAAAGGCACTCACTTCACTTGAAGTAATCTGTTCATCTATTGTCTACTGTCATCATCACTGCAATACGAGTGTCATGCAACTTCCTCAAAAGGTCCCTCTTTACTTAAAACTACATGCCCCCGTTCTTTTTCAGCTTTACCTACTTACCTACTAGCTCAAGACTTAAAAAAGTAAAAGTCTCTGCTTAACCACCTAGTTATTGTTGTTGAGATACTTTTTTTTGATGTTTCTGCTTCAAGGCAATTTGTTTTCCAACAATAATCCACTTTTTTGTTTGATTTCTCAGTTAATGTTTTCCCAAACAACCATACTTGTATGAAACTTTCCACATAAATCTCTTGATGTTAAGTATTGAGATACTATTACCATAACAATATCTGAGTTTGTTAAGTTGGAACTGGATATGAAGCCAGTTGTGGGTTTTAGAATTAGATTTGCCAATTAGCACAACGCTTCGCTCTTAGTCTAAAATCTCTCATTACCGTATATTTAAATACAACAAGTGCAGCAATAGAAGTCGTCAAACGTCTTTTCTCACAGGTATCGTGTTATGCCATGTGTTATCGTCCCCTCGCGCTAAGAGAATGGCGATTATTCTCAAATCACAGTTATTACGCTCACAATAGCACTCGCGAACAAGGGCTCTCTAAATGTTAATAGCTTTTACCGTTAAATGACGAATCTACGTTTAGTAACTTTACTTAAATTGAAAGCAAAATATTCTCTTGCAGACTACGTAATACTTATGTTTTAACTTTTAACTGGATTGGAACTATTATATATTAAATTGTAAGGCGGGGTATTATTGGTGTAATGAAACATGGGACGTCGGATTAATATCTACTAACTTTATTCTAATGGATATAAACCTCATATATCTAACAATATTCATCTCCCATCGTTTTATAAAATAAAAAAATAGTAGTACGGCGGCCCTCTCAATGGAGCCTCACTTGCGAGGCCCGTCGTGTACTTGTTCCTTCATACCTAAACCAGGCCTTTTTTAATGCGTTTACTCATCCCCTACCGAATCTCCTTCCGGCGGCCAGACGGGCAACCAGAATACCCACTAAAACCCCGAAGAATGCTCCTCCGCGTCGCCTGGTGGCTGGGTCAAGGGAACGCTCCTTACCAACCAAATATCCCCTTAACCAAATGTCCCCTGCCGGAACCTTCGGCTTATAAGACCACAGCGCGTACCAATGCGTCAGGGGGAAGGTCAAACTGATATTATTATATACAAATTGAATCGATATTCAAGTCAATATTGCGAAGAAAGGAGAACAATACGCTCGCGTTGACTGCGACGCGCCAGGCGCCACCCTTCGACCCCAAAACAAAGCGTGCATCAAACGAAACTCTACACCAAACGGAAGTGCAGACCCCCTGGATGCGGCGATTTTCTTTCGCTCACTCACAAGAGGGCTCAATGCCTTATTTCATAGGAGGCAACTCAGCGACACTCATTGTTCAAGCGTATAATTATCCGACTCCTTTATTGTTGCGCACGGAATCAAAGAATATGCTGTGTTCATTTTCCCCTGACTTTTAACTTGGACCGTATTGAGCGAGCTCAATGGAGGACGGTTAAATCTTCTCACGAGCTATTGCGTCTTTAATATTCGGTAGCTAATAGGCACTGTGTTTGTACGTTGGAATTTCGCGTTGATTCCTGGTTCAGTCTTACTGGATCAAACGTAATAACTAGAAACCTTGGACTAATAACATTAAGTTGTTACATATCTTGGTAAGTGCATAAGCGGATATATATGTACTTTTGTTTATTCATTTATTACGAAAACCCATTAGCTAATATATTTTTTCATAACCACTTTTTAACGTTGTGAGCTAATGTGAATGTTTATCTTAGCTTTTTACAGGTTTTCGTAACGTTTACGAATAGTTTCAATGTGAGATACATCTTAAGTCATTTTCTTGAGTCAATATCTATATATATAAAAGCGAAATACCACTGACTGACTGACTGACTGATGATCACGATATCTCAGGAACTATAGAACGAACGAACTTGAAATTTAGAAGGTAGATTTCTTTTATGAAGTAGAGGTCAGCTAAGAACCGGTTTTGAGAAAATCCACCCCTAAAGGGTTGAAATGGGGGTTGGAAGTTTGTATGAAAGTCCTTTATTTTTGAAGTTAGAGACATGAAAATTGGCAACTAAGTTTTTTATTATAAATGCTAAAGATCTGTATAATCAATGTTACGAAAATCTACCCAGGGGGGGTGAAATGGGGGTGGGGCGTTTTCATGAGGATTCTATGTTTTCGAAGTTAGGGACATGAAAATTTACATTTAGGTTATTTATTTTTAATTATAGAAACCTGTATATGCAATATGACAAAAATCTACCCCTAAGGGGTAGAAATGGGGGTTGGAAGTTTGTATGGAAGTCCTATATTTTTGAAGTTAGAGACATGACAGTTGGCAACTAAGTTGTTTATTACAAATAATAAAGATCTGTATGATCAATAATGCGAAAATCTACTCCAAGGGGGGTGAAATGGGGGTAGGAAGTTTTCATGAGGATTCTAAGTTTTCAAAGTTAGGGACATGAAAATTGGCATTTAGGTAATTTGTTTTAAATAATAAAAACCTGTATACGCAATATTACAAAAATCTACTCCTAAGGGGTAGAAATGGGGGTTGGAAGTTTGTATGAAAGTCCTATATATTTGAAGTTAGAGACATGAAAGTTGGCAATTAAGTTGTTTATTATAAATAATAAAGATCTGTATGATCAATAATGCAAAAATCTACTCCAAGGGGGGGTGAAATGGGGGTAGAAAATTTTTCATGAGGATTCTAAGTTTTCAAAGTTAGGGACATGAAAATTGGCATTTAGGTTATCTGTTTTAAATAATAAAAACCTGTATACGCAATATTACAAAAATCCACCCTTAAGGGATAGAAATGGGGGTTGGAAGTTTGTATGAAAGTCCTATATTTTTGAAGTTAGAGACATGAAAGTTGGCAACTAAGTTGTTTATTATAAATAATAAAGATCTGTTTAATCAATGTTACGCAAATCTACCCCAAAGAGGGTAAAATGAGGGTTGGAAGTTTATATGAGGATTCTAAGTTTTTGAAGCTAGGGACATGCAAATTGACATTTAGGTTATTTGTTTTAAATTATGAAAACCTTTAAATACAATATTACAAAAATTCACCCCTAAGGGGTTGCAATGGGGGTTGGTAGTTTATATGAAAGTCCTATATTTTTGAAGTTAAGGACATGAAAGTTGGCAACTAAGTTGTTAATTATAAATAATATAGATCTGTACGATAAATCTTGCGAAAATCCACCCGAAAGGGGGTAAAATGGGGGTTGGAAGTTTTCGAGGTTATGGACATGAAAATTGGCATTTAGGTTATTTGATTTAAATAATAAAAACCTGTATATACGCAATATTACAAAAATCCATCCCAAAAGAGGTGAGAGGGGTGAGGGGTTGGAAGGTTACATGTAAGTTCTGAGTTTTTGGAATTAGAGAAATGAAAATCGGCAATTAGAGCATTACTTTTCAGTAACTATGACATGTAGGTATAAGCTCTTTTGCAAAATCACACATTGAAAGTGGAAACATAAAGAATGAGAAGGAATTTGGAAGTTAGGTCCTGCTAAGGTGTAGACATCCGCTAATGATTTGTGAAAATCCGCCGCAAAGAGGTTAATACCGGGGTTCATGTTGGTTGAAAATCTTATAAAGATTTACTTCTTTGAATCTATTGGAATACTTTGTACTCCTTACTATCCAGACAAAATCATAGTAGTATTATAAATGCGAATGTGAGTTGGTATGTTAGTTTGTCCTTGAATCACGTCGCAACAGAGCAATGGATCGACGTGATTTTTGAAATTATAGTTGAGGACCTGGAGAATGACATAGGAGAGTTCCCGTTGGCATTTTTAAAACTTATTCTGACTGAATTTTAAAAACTTATGCCACGCGGGCGAAGTCGCGGGCGCCAGCTAGTATAATATATAATAATAAAAAAACTGCAATATAAAAAGATTTTACCTAACATTTATGTTAAGGGTACTTTAATTTGCCATGCCCTTTTTAAATCGTATCTAAGTCATTTCATAATGAAACAAAAATCTACTGAGATGATTCTCAGTAGATTTTTATTCAAGATTCAGCTGTTTTTCTTTTCAAAAATCATGATTTGCGAGGTGGTATTTTTATTCTATTTGGGCTGCGCAATTCTAGAAGCAAACTGACTTAGGTGAACCTAACTATTTAGATCATCATGATCAACCCATTCTCGGCTCATTACAGATGGGATGCGCGGGTTTCCTCTTAATATGAGAATAGTTTTGCCATAGCCAACAGGTTGGCCATGTGCGGATTGGCAGACTTCACACGCCTTGAGAACATTATGGAGAACTCTCAGGCATGCAGGTTTCCTCACGATGTTTTCCTTCACCGTTGAAGTAAAATTTTAATTGCTTAAAAACGCACATAACTCCGAAAAGTTATATGTGTGTGCCCGGGTTTAAGCCCCGACTTCTGATTAGGAGGCGGACGTCCTACCCACACTATTACTACGGCTATCACACCTTAATATATTAATTATTAATATAATATATTTAGATCACTATGTCCTTCCTTGAAATTACTTTACGCTCGGCTGAATTTCGCAGATGTACGTTTACCTGTAAGCAATAGCATATTTTCCATAATGAACAATAGGCAAATCAATATGCTGGACTTTAAAGAACATTCAAGCACTTTCAACCCCATTTTCTTTTGAAAGCCGTCACGTGCGGCCGAGTGCTTTCATATCGCATTCTTACATAGCCAATTGCCCCTCCAGCTCTGCCTCTTGGTTCCAGATCGTTGGTCTGTTCGTACGTTCGAGTGACACTTGGAAAGCTCTTGGCTTAAAATGCTATTGTCGCGTGCTCAAAAGGTACTTTAATGATATACTTGATTGTTGACTCAATTGAAGACTTGCCGTCGTGTGTGCTTATTCCCGGCTCGAGTCTGATCTGGTGGGAGGCTTCGGCCGTGGCTAGTTGCAACCACACGGTGGCACCACACGGACAAAGACGTGTCACCAAGAGATTTAGCGTTCCGGCACAATGTCGCGTAGATACCAATTAGAAATGTGGGTTTATAATATACCTTAAGCAGGTTATCCCGCTACCATCTTTGCATCTTCACTTACCTTCAGGTGAGATTGCCGTCAAGGGCTAAGTTGTAGCGTATTAAAAAACAAAAATAAACGTATTTAAGGAATTGGACAGCGGACTATAGGCATGGCTTATCGACTATAAAAGATATCGTTGGTCTAATAACTATTAATAAATAATCCACCGGTAGCTCATAAAGCTTTAACAATATTTTAATAATACTTTCATTTTGAATGAATTACTATTACGTATTAATTTTAGTTGCATGCCTGAGAGTTCTCCATAATGTTCTCAAAGGCGTGTGAAGTCTGCCAATCCGCAGATGGCCAGCGTGGTGGACTATGGCCAAAACCTTCTCATATTGAGAGGAGACCCGTGCTCTGTAGTGAGATTAATTTTAGTGTGAATTTTAATACCAATATGACAGGTATGACTGTAATATAAAAAAAAGTA
Organism: Lasiommata megera; assembly: GCA_928268935.1. Lineage (NCBI taxonomy): Eukaryota > Metazoa > Arthropoda > Insecta > Lepidoptera > Nymphalidae > Lasiommata > Lasiommata megera. Next base: position 8,809,730 of record OV743311.1, on the reverse strand, counting down.
ACAAAAAACAATTAACAGTGGGTTCAGAAAGTTTTATATTAAGTAACGGTAAGTAAGTAGGTACAACCTACCTGATTATAATATATTTGAAATCTTTATCAAAAGAAGAATATTATATAATCTATTAAAAGTAACATACATGATTACTTTGTCCTTGTTCTTTTAAAATGTAACCGTTTTTATCACTCACAGCCGTATATTGAAAAAGGGAACCTAAGATATCGGCGGTTTTTCGGTGTAATTTATATTTTGTTTTATATGTTTTTTTTTTATAATGATAAATCATCATCATCATAATCATCATGAACTACCCATTACCGGCTCACTACAGAGCACGGGTCTCCTCTCAATATGAGAAGGGTTTGGCCAAAATCCACTACGCTGGCCATGTGCGGATTGACAGACTTCACACGCCTTATGGAGAACTCTCAGGTATGCAGGTTTCCTCATGTTTTCCTTCACCGTTGAAGCAAGTGATATTTTAATTTTTTTAAAACGCACATAACTCCGAAAAGTTTGCGGTGCATGCCCGGATTCGAACCGCCGACCTCTGATTAGGAGTCTGACGTCCTAACTAAAATGATAAATAAATAAAATAAAATAATAAATCGCGTGTTTTTAAATATAAAATCAATGGCTGGCGTTTTTTTTTAATAATACAAATATAATATCGCATTGTCTGGCATATAACCCTACAATACGCGTAGCGATATGAATGAGTCTTAACTGAACATTATTTTTTTTTCGACAAATATAATTTGTTTGATTTGTAAAGATTGAATGGTCCGCAGTCGGTCTGTACGTCGCGGCGTGATCATTGTTTGGTCTTCGCGGGAGACCAAGGGACCCTGCCATTTTCCCTACAGGGTTCCGCTAAAGACCAACAATGTTAATTTAGAAGTCACCAAATGTGCTCGTAAAATGTCAATGCCGACTAGTTTGCATTATTATTTGGAACCTTTCTTTGCTGTTGGAATGCGCGAATTGCATAAGTGGAAACGGTTACAAAAAAAACGGTTCAAAATAAATAAGGTTAGCTTCGCTACATAAACACATTATCTGCATCGTGTTTTTGTGTCAGCGTTTTAATTTTACCTACTAATCATACAAAATTCAAATTTAATGTCCTTGATCCCGCCGCCATGTTTTTTTGCTTTTTTTTTTTACTTTCTTTTTACTTGACAGTTATTAAACTATGTGTTTCTTTGTTTTATACCGATATACAAATATGTAAAACAAAATACTATTTAATTACTTTTTAATTAAAAAATAAATAATTTACTAATGTTAAGTCTATATATGGACGCATTTTCTTCCAGTCTTTTCGAGCACGAACATCTTTTTCTCTGTTTTTATGGATTTACACAGATTAGCAAATGTCAAGTGTATAGCAATGTAGAATTGAAGTCAGGGAATAATGGCGGGAAACTTCGCACTCGGCGGCTCCATCAAACCTTTCCCCAATTAATAAGTACATGTTAACCACACTGAACATCTGTGAGTTTAACCATTGATTAAATCCATAGATAATAATATAGTGAGATGAAAAAAAACTAACAAAAAAGAGTTTTGTTTTTTTTTGTATTTAATTATTATTCAGTTATTTTATTCGAGAATATTAAACGCGCCCGCGCATTTGAACTGAATAGGTAAAGTCATGCTAGTTGAAAACAAATTATCGTTCTTAGTTGTACCTACGGCATCGTGACTAATTGCCATGGACGTGTCTCTGCGGGTTCCATTTTTAAAAAATAGCGCGTTTCCAAAATGGATCCCGCAGAGACAGCTGTGAACAGGCGCGCGCCCGCGTTGTCAACAACTGTGGTTTCTACCACGTTGCGCGGACGGCACTCTGCTTTGGAACGTTGGCATTCCAATAGGTTTTTTTTTTTACTGAATAGATACCTATACTATAGGGAGCTTCGTTGTTCTGTTCATCAGTAGCCACTAGCCATCCTACCACATTACATGAACGGTGGCTTAAGTACGTTGATATTAAAACAACACGCATGAAATATGCTTCTATAAATATTTTCTTCTATCGACATTGAAGATACGAACATCTCGCAGCATCTATGAGTTCCTACCACGTATAACTTGTCTATAGGTATTTTATAGGCTCAAACTTAGATCTCATCATTGCAAGCCTATTGGTTATTTAAAAAAACGTTATGTAGAACGTACTTACCGCATAGTCCAGGTATACAACGTTCACAAAAAATAGTTTCAAAGTAGGAATATTCGAAATCAATAGAAAAACCCCTCGAAATTTTTTAGCCCAGCTAGCTGCATATATATATTTTTTATACACTACAAGTTGGCCCTTGACGGCTATCTCACCTGGTGGTAAGTGATGATGCAGTCTAGGATGGTAGCGGGCTAACCTGTTATGGTAAAGCCACACTCCTAATTGGTTTGGACATCGTTCCGGAACGCTAAATCGCTTAGCGATACCTCTTTGTCGGTAGGGTGGTAACTATCCACGGCCGAAGCCTCCCACCATACCAGAATCGAACCGGGAATCTAACCCTTTTTTTTGTCGTGGTGGAAAAGCTTTATGGCTACCTGCGTACCCTTGGTCAGGAAGGAGCTTATGTTGGACTCCGACCCCCGAAGGGAGGTATACCCGAACTAAAAACCACCACGGCATGGCCCTCTCGCTGGTTTTACTGGATACCCGGGGGACCCGTTGTATATATACTCCCCGGACGAGGGTATCTAACCCTGGACCTCCGACTTTGTAATACGACAGCGCACGCACTGCGCCATTGGGGCCGTCAAAAAAATGATAGCAGGAAGAGGACTCGATAACCGTAAACAATGACTTAAATATCTAACACGGTTGTTTATAGTTTATATATATAAAATAGTTTTTGTGTTTTACAACTGACCTTAGTACAAAAGTGGGGCCGACGGATGCTCTGGCTGAAGAGCAGCGGGGAGCCAGAAAGGTCCCCGCGCTCATTGCATAAACACAATAATTATCAAAACATATTTTTTGTTTAAACGCGCCCATGAAATACTCACGAGTGAATATTAAATATAGTGTATTCGTTTCGTTGTTAATGGTTTTGTGGTGTATTTTACGACGACTTTAATATTAAAATATTAAAGTATTCTCACTACTTAATTTAATATTAATATATATTTTTTAAACATATTATAATTAACATTTTGAAATTTATTTATAAGTGCTTTTAACTACAGAAAGGCTTTCATATGTACGATAAATGAAATATTTGAATTGTAGATTTAGTTCTTTATGAAAATAAATTTTCTTTTTTCTTTTTATGTTATAAAGCATTACATTTGATACAAGATACTTAATGTTTAAAAAACCTTTCGTAAATAAACCAAATTTGACAGATTCTCCACTAAAAAAGACCTAGTGCTAATGATGCAGAAATAAACCTTTTTGATAAATTTTCAACAGACTTCTATGAGAAATAGGATTAGCAATTTGACGTGGATCAATTTTAAGTTTGTATGGCGATATGATTGTTTGAAGAACTTATCAAGAAAAGGGTTTAATGCTTTTGTCAGACTTGATCTTTAACATGAGACCTAAAAAATATTACCAATTAGAAGTTACATCTAACGCAAAAACGTACCTACCTACATCTACAATATAAACCCATCATTATGATCAACCCATTGCCAGCTTACTAAAGAGCAGGCGTCTCCTCTCAGTATGAGAAGGGTTTGGCCATAGTCCACCACGCTGGCCATGTGCGGATTGGCAGACTTCACACGCCTTTGAGAACATTATGGAGAACTCTCAGGCATGCAGGATTTCCTTCACCGTTGAAGCGAGTGATATTTTAATTTCTTAAAAACGTACATAGCTCTGAAAGTTACAGGTGCAATTTTATATTTCCTTTTGTGTGCATGATATAAACGCTACCAATGCACACAGATAGCTAAGGACTATCAAATAAAATCCTCCCACAAAATCTACTAAAAAGTATTTAGTCGACTTCAAATGGCAGGTCGCTGAGGCTAAAATACCGTTCACCGCACGCATTTATTATCATCGATATTTTATAAGCGCATAAGTCTTCTATGAGATAACATGTTTAACATTCTAAACGTACCACTCCTTAATATAATATGTGGCATGAAAATACACATCTTCCGACGTCATAGAATCCGTTTAGGTCGCAGTTAAAGTTTAAACGAATGTGGGCTAAATTAACCAATATAAAATTGGCATAGTTTTTTTTATAAATACCTACATTACATATTCTTAGGGAAGCGACACCAATATGTTTAAAACGAATCCATTATATTGTCACTTTGTCGGTCTGTCACTTAAAGCTAATTGTGTAAAATTTTGTAACAAATTACCAATACCAATATTTGGGATGTCTCTTAATAATTTCAAAGTTGATATAAAACGTAAGCTTGTAGAAAAGTTCTATTATAGTGTAAAGGATTATGTAAATGATAAACAAGCTTGGGTATGAACTATTGTTTTAATAAGATAATGCTTTTAAACATTTTTAAGTGGCACAAAGTTACCCGGCTAAGTTTGTTGTGGGCTTCTTCTTAGACAACGGTGCTTTTGGGACCCACATAGCTTTAGTTTTAAGTTTACAAATGTAGTTAATTACCATCAACTCACCAGATATTATTTAATTAACGAATCAAAGTGCCTTCTAAAGGTTTATTTAAATAAAGTTTATGATTGATTGATTGTCACAACTTCAGGTCATTGCGAATCTTAAGTAATCATCATCATGATCAACCCATTACCGGCTCACTACAGAGCACGGGTCTCCTCTCAATATGAGAAGGGTTTGGCCATAGTCCACCACGCTGGCCATGTGCGGATTGGCAGATTTCACACGCCTTTGAGAACATTATGGAGAACTCTCCGGCGTGCTGGTTTCCTCACGATGTTTTCCTTCGCCGTTGAAGCAAATGATATTTTAATTTTTAAAAGCGCACATAACTCCGAAAAGTTAGAGGTGCGTGCCCGGATTCAAATTCAAATTCAAATTCAAAATAATCTTTATTCAAATAGTCCTTAAAAAGGCACTTTTGACGCGTCAATAATTTACATAGTAGTTATTTCATGGTGATAACTATATTCGTAAACTTAAAACTAAAGCTATGAGGGTTCCAAACGCGCCCCGGTCTAAGAAGAAGCCCACAACAAACTTAGCCGGGGTTTTTCTTTTTTTCGTTATCACCATCTCACATAATGAATAACAAACTATAGTACCTATGGAGATAGAGCAATTCACACCCAAGCTTTTTTATCGTTTATATAATCCTTAATATCGTAATATGATTTTTCTACAAGCTTTCGTTTTATAAAAACTTTGAACTTATTGATAGACATCTCCAAGATATCAATAGGTAATTTATTATAAAATAAAATACAATTTCCTTTGAATGAGTTACTAATTTAGTGCAGCCTACTAAATGGTACTACAAGTTTACTTTTACTTCTGATGTTCAGTGCGTTACAGTCCATTTTTTTCTTGAATTTATCAATATTTTTATGAACATACATTAAATTTTCATATATATATTGGCTATGCACTGTCATTATTTTATAATCTTTAAATTTATCTCTTAATGACTCTCTGGGACCTAATTTATATATCGCACGAACAGCCCTCTTCTGCAAAACGAATATAGTGTCAATATCAGCAGCATTACCCCATAATAAAATACCATATGACATAATGCTGTGAAAGTAGCTAAAATATACAAGTCTGGCAGTCTCTATATCCGTCAAATGACGAATCTTTTTTACCGCGTAAGCAGCAGAGCTAAGTCTGTGCGATAAATTATTTATATGTGGGCCCCATTGAAGTTTAGTGTCTAACGTTCGAACCGCCGACCTCTAATTAGAAGGCTGATGCCCTAACCACTAGGCTATCACTGCTTCCGAAGTAATACTTTTTCATAATTTGGTAGATAATACAATAAGCAATAGAAGTATTTTTCTCTTTGCTTAGAACTTGTTACTGAACTTAGAAGCTGGTTTATTAGAAACCAGTACACCACACTTCTTGCATTATAATCAGTTGCGTCTGTAAATCGGTGTTATTAGTTTCCTTCCAAGATATAGAACCTTCAACCTTTGTTTAAAGCTGACTGGCACGCGCCATCACCTGCTCAACCAGGCGCCCCTGACGCGCGCACTTATCACTCTGAAGATGAACGATGTCGCAGAGAGGCTGGACCTATTCTGAGTGAACTCACAAGAATAACATCATGGATTATATGTTTCTGGAATATTTAAATTTAGGCAATTTTTTTTTTATATATATACTTTTATATCAGGCTACTCTAGCAAATTAAGTTTTTATCCTGTTAAGCTAGAATAAGAGGAGATAAATATATAAAAATAAAAAATAAAATAAAATTTCCATGTTATTTTTATACTTATATAAAAATAGGAAAAGGAAAATTCCAATTGATGTTATAGCTTTCTTCGAGTCTCATAAGCGACTTGTAATTTATGATCGAAATAATGTTCAAGTTTCCGTTATACCCGACGTATGAGAAGACAAAGTGAACTATTAATCTACGGTTATGTCTTGAATGCTATCCCGGGGTACTTTGAGAGTAGGTAAATTCTCTGTGTAACGATTAAGGAAAAGTTTATTGTTTCTCGATACCTACCTCTGTAGGAACTTTATCTAGTGATCCATTATGAACATGTGTCATGTATTATGGACATTTTATTCTGTACTAATATCATCATGATCAACCCATTGTCGGTTCACTACAGAGCACGAGTCTCCTCTCAATATGAAAACGGTTTGGCTTATAGTCCACCACGCTGGCCATGTGCGGATTGGCAGACTTCATACGTCGTTGAGAACATTATGAAGAACTCTCAGGTTTATAGGTTTCCTCGTGATGTTTTCCTTCACCGTTGAAGCAAGTATTTTGATTGCTTATAATATAATACTCCGAAAACTTAGAGGTGCGTGCACTGAATCGAACCACTTTGACGACTGTCGCTTTAGCTGACGCTGGCGCATTAGGTCCTAGATTCGATTCCCAGCTCGAGCCTGGTCTGGTGGGAGGTTTGAGCCATGGCTAGTTACCACCCTACCGACAAAGACGTGTCGCCAAGCGATTAAGCGTTCCGATGTCGCGTAGAAACCAATTAGGAGCGTGGGTTTACCGTACTCCTAACAGGTTAGTCCGCTACCATCCTTTTTTTTTTTTTTAACGTGGGTAATCCTCATGGATACCCCGCGTCCGAGGAGACGCGGCGGTTATGTCAGACTCTTACTGACTAAACCCCCACGGTGTATATCCTTTCCCGCCGCCTGGTGGCCGGGTCACGGGTTTCGCTCGCGCACACAACCGCAACCAGGCCGGCAGTCCGCTACCATCCTAGACAGCAACATCACTTACCATCAGGTGATTTTGCCGCCAAGGGCTAACTTGTAGTGTAAAAAAAAACTTAAAGTATTTTTCCACCTGTATCGACTTAAGCAATCTTTTATACATTTGTAACAAGTGTATAAAAGACACAGACACAACATTGTAAGCAGTTTTATTAGAGTCGAAAATCCATATCACTTCGTCGTACACTTCGTGGATGAAGGAAAGCATAACCAAGCCTCAAACAAAATAACACCCTCATCTAACGATAAATATAACAGGTTATGTAATAGGTAAATAGGAAGCTATATAGACAGGCGAGAGCAGTAGGTAATTGCAATCATAAATATCCCATCCCCGGCAATTTATAATACGCGAGGGCGATCCATTAGGCGTCCTGTCGGTATTCTATACCTCTTACACATTATTCAGTATTAAATTGTGGGCGTGGGAGCTGAGTTAGATTCACACCTGTATTGAGAGAGGAACTAATGATAACCTTTTTTTTTTTTTATTTTATTCACCACAAGTTAGCCCTTGACTGCATCTCACCTGATGGTAAATGATGATGCAGTCTAAGATGGTAGCGGGCTAACCTGTTAGGGGTATGGTAAACTCATACTCCTAATTGGTTTCTACACGACATCGTGCCGGAACGCTAAATCGCTTGGCGACACGTCTTTGTCGGTAGGGTGGTAACTAGTCACGGCCGAAGCCTCCCACCAGACAAACCTGGCTTAGAAGGTTCATTTTTTTAAATTATTTAATACTATTATAATAATTACTTAATATGCTTGCGCTTGACTACAATCATGTCTGATAGACAGTAATCAAGAGATACACGTTGGAGCGCGCTTGCCTAGGAAAAGCCTTCAAATTCAAATAATCTTTATTCAAATAGTCCTTTAAAAGGCACTTTTGACGCGTCAATAATTTACATAGGTACATGATTTGATGGTGAAAACTAATTTCGTAAACTTAAAACTAAAGCTACGAGGGTTCCAAACGCACCCCGGTCTAAGAAGAAGCCCACAACAAATTTAACCAGGTACATTTTCTTTTTGTTATATATTTTGTTCATATGCCACTTAAAATTATATTAAGAGCTATCTTATAAGAGCAATATTTCACACCAATGCTTGTTTATCATTTACATAAATCCTTTACACTATAGTAGGACTTTTCTACAAGCTTACATAAACTTTGAACTTATTGAGAAACACCCCAGAAATTTCATTTGGTAATTTGTTATAGAATTGTATACAAGAATTCTCTTCACTCTTCTCTTGAAGGCACCAAGATTATATATATTTAGCTGGTAACACGGAAGCTGGGATGGCGTTCTATACCTTAGTGGTTCTTATCTTATGCTTGCCCGGTTCCTCAACGAAGTCTTGGTTGCCTAGGAAAAGCCTATTCACTCTTCTCTTGAAGGCACCAAGATAATATTTGGCTGGAAAAACGTGAGCTGGGAGAGCGTTTCACACGTTAGCGGTTCGTATCCGGAAAGTGGAAGAAAAACGTTCGAGTACGCTGGATACCAACCACATAAGGATGCCAAGAAGCGATGGTCGTTAGAGTCGGAAGGTCCTCGAGTGGAAACCACGTTTCGTAACCTGAGTGTGGGCCGTCCTCCAGCTAGGTGGAGCGATGATCTCCGAAAAGTGGCAGGTGACTAATACCTTGAGATCCCAACGTTCATGGAATCTCCGCATGTGCATTGCCACTTCAGTTCGTTGAGCTATGTCGGTAACTGGTTCTTGTACTGATCCCATTTCTGATTTCATAACGTAGATCACGCCGAGCATGTCTTTTTTTTATACACTACCCTTAACGGCATTCTCACCTGATGGTAAGTGACGGTACAGTCTAAGATGGTACCGGGCTAAGCTGTTAGGGGTATGGCAAACCCATATGCTTTATTAGTTAGTATGCGAAATCGTGACGGAACGCTAAACCACTTGGCGACACGCCTTTGTTGGTAGGGTGGTAACTAGTCCTGCCACGCTATGAAGCCTCCCACCAGATCATATTCGAGCTGTGAATAAAAACCCTGGACCTCCAAATTTATAATGCAACAGCGAACGCGCTGCGTCACGGAGGTCATTAAAGCTACTTTAACGATATATTCCACAGAAAAAAAATTGCTACAATAACGTTTTTTTTTCACTCATCATAATCTATGGTAATATGATGTTGATTGACCTCTATGGTAAGACCTCTCTAAATAGCTTAACCGCCTGGTATGCCTTAACCAAGTTACCTGCTAGAGAATACATAGGACCTAAAATATTGTAACTCGATAAAGTTATTAATTGGTATATAAGCGTAATATGTATTTGTATGTATTCCATATAGGTAGGTACATCCCAAGAGGGCGGTCTGATGGGCGTGGCCCCGTAGGTCACATCCCACTTAACCGCCCGCCTCAAACTGGTTCGCAATTATGTGTGTTCGTGTGTGTATTTATTATTTTTTTACACGTAACTGATTTAAGGTTCGACATGTCATATGTTTTGTGAAACGATTATAAAGTCGCGTGTTTATAAAAATATCGACGAAAATATGCAAAGTGGAAGGCAGGTGTAGGTTATGGTAATAGGTAAGTACGTTTAGACAAAAAAAGCCAGTTAATCTTCTTTTTGACACTGGAGAGGTATGGGTGTACCAAACTGGTTTTTTGACATTAAAACAGTCTTCCAAACGACGTCTAGGTCATTCAAACGGCAAATTCTTTATTATATAGGTGGATATGTCATATTTATTTATCACTAAGTCACACCCAAGCTGGGTTTGAATTGGGTGAAGCGAATTCGATTCTAGCGATTCGAAGCTTGTAAGAATTCGTTGAATTCCTTACCATAGAGACTCGTCTGTTTAGAAATCTTAAATCCAAAAGTAGATAGATGCTCAAACTAACCACGTAATGCATTTAATGAGGTAGGTAGGTTAATCTAAGTTTTATTTTAAGTTCTATATGTATTCCTAACAATATTGTCAAATTAATCATTTAAAAAATTAGCTGAATGTGTTTAAAAAAAATATATGGTATTACTGATTATATTTTATTTCTTTTACCATTAGAAAGCTTAATTAAACAGAGGTGTTATTAGCTCTAATTTAATTATAAGATTTATGCCTTATGAGGCATATATCTTAAACCTCTTCCAAGGACATATAATTATACCACACAAATTATACTTACGTAGGTAGATACCTACTTGTGTATATCTCCTCTCTTTTCTGTCACTAGTCTTATGCAATATAAAAAAAAAACTCCATGCAGTGATCTATTCACTGTCTTTTGAGTGCAGTTAAGGAATTAAAAAAGTAAGTATTTATTTATTCATTAAAAAAAAACGCCATTTTCTTTAACTCGTTCCACAACTCACTGTTAAGCTTAGATACGGTTTACGACCTAAAAGTAAAAACAACTTTTATGGGCAACACGATACTGGGGCACTTTTATTTATTGCACAAAATGTTTTAATGTTATTAAACGCTTTATCGCAATTTTTTCGTCACTACAAAAATGTTATTGAGACACAACTGAATTAGCAGTCTTGAGCATTGGTCGGTAAGCAATTATGTAGTGAACACTCTCTTAAAATCTATATATATATATATCTATATATAAATCTCATCCGAAGCGGTGATAGCCTATTGGTTAAGGCGTTAGTCTCCTAATCAGAGGTCGGCGGTTCGAATCCGGGCACACACCACTAACTTTTCGGAGTTATGTGCGTTTAAATATCACTTGCTTCAACGGTGAAGGAAAACATCGCGAGGAAACCTGCACGCCTGAGAGTTCTCCATAATGTTCTCAAAGACGTGTGAAGTTTGCCAATTCGCACATGGCCAGCGTGGTGGACTATGGCCAAACCCTTCTCATATTGAGAGGAGACCCGTGCTCTGTAGTGAGCCCGTAATGGGTTGATCATGATGATGATGATATAAAGAATATTTTTTTGGCCGATTTAGATGGTTGACTCATCTGTGTCAACCCCATCCAACTCAGTTAAGAAATGTTCTTTTCATGTCAGATGCTTAAGAAAGAAAGAAAAGTTTTTCATTCAGCTATACAGTTTTGCACGCGTAAGTACATAATTTGACATAAACAGATGATGACCCAATAAAGGTAACCCACTCAGCATCGTCTGGGGCAAGCCACAGCGTTGGTTTTCAGTGGGAGCCTGAATATTGGCACAATCGCTTAGGTACTTGGTTCCTCTTGTTTTACAATGTAATCGTTCACATCGCTCACAGCCTAATCTTAGAAGACTGGCACCGAGGATAAACCTCTTCCTACCTAATAAATAAATAATAATCATTTATTTCAATTTCAATTTAATATCTACTATTTTTCTAAAACTACCCTAGCCCCCAAACTATATACCCCCAACCTATATATAGCCCGTATCTTGAGGGTCAGTTTCTTCCAATCTATACAAATAAATTAAATTGGAGTGTCTGTTTGTTATATTGAAATAACCGTTTTTTACTACATGCGGAATATGTATACGGTACATACACCAAAATAACATTTTTTACAATTTCAAGTAATTCGTGTTTGTAATATATTGCTTCGTGATTGAAAGACAAACAAACACACTAACTCAACGCAGACGAAGTCGCGGGCGTCAGCTAGTTGTAAATAGACTATTGTCTTAAAGTTAGAATTCAATCACATTCATACATGAGAGTGAGAAATGGGTAGGTGGGTAGGTGTGTGGGTGAGTGTTAAATCTAATACATTTATACATATAAATACACCTACAAAATGTTATATGTATATAAATAAAAAATATACTAAGGTAGTACACAGTAGGTATTAAGTCGTGCTGAGCGGTCCATTCATAAGTACAGCAGCTGCGCACAGCGAGTGCAAAATTGGAGGATCATTGATCTCCGCGGTGGTCTGCACTGTGGCCTGCTGACACGCGTCTCACTCACCCACCTACCCACTTGAGGATCGCGCTTCGGAGCGCATTAGCAACGCTTTGCATAAGTGGCACATTTAATTGGGGATTGTGGTGCCTTGCCTTCTGGCGATTACGCAAATCAATCCATTGAGGTTTGCAGAAAATTCCTATGAAGTATACTAGTTACGAACTTATTCAGCATTAAGAATTAAATGCATTATATCATACTATAATATAATCATTATTTTGACGAGTCTGGACATATGACTTGTTTGGTGTTTTTCTCATAGTGGAGAATCTACCGACAGTAATGTCTTCGTTTAAAGGCAGTTAGTTCAAAGTTTATATAAAACGTAAGCTTGTAGAAAAGTCCTGCTATAGTGCAAAGGATTGTGTATATGATAAACGAGCTTGGGTATCAAATATTGTTCTAATAAGATAGCTCTTAAATAATTTTAAGTGGCATGAGAAGTGGTGATACCAAAAAGTTACCCGGCTAAGTTTGTTATGGACTTCTTCTTAGACCAGTGCGCGTTTTGAACCCTCGTAGCTTAGTTTTAAGTTTACGAATGTAGTTATCACCATCGACTCACTACTATGTAAGTTATTTACGCATAGAAAGCGCCTTTTAAAAGATTATTTTAATAATGTTTATGATTTATTCGATTAATGATTGAATAAGAATATATTCCGAGTGATGGAATTTATGTAGATAGCTACACATTATAAGCAACTTATACTTATAACGAAAAAAAAAATACATTTGTATTTAGATCTATGCTGTGTTGTGACAATAGAGAGGAACCTAATGGTCTGGATTTTAATATAATCACAACGCCATGGTACTGAGAGAATACTAGTAATTCGTCGTTACCATGCCATGGAAGTCCTGAATTTAAGTTTTTGATAAAATAATACAATAAAAATCCAAAAAATAATCTTGCTACAGCGAAAAAAAGGTTGTAGTGAAAAAATAAATGTCCAATGCTCTAGTTGCATGTATTTACGTATCACTCGGACACCGTGAGTTTTTTCAAAGTAATGCATTATATAATTCAAACAAAACTCAATAAGACATGCACAAAAAAAAAGCTTAAATAATTCACGAAAAACTTATGCATACACAAAAATAACTTTTACACGAAATTTATTGCACGAAATATTTTAATGTCTGTAGTTTTTTTTTTGTTTTTTTATCAGTACCTACCTACCAAGATATCTTTCAACAACATCTGGGTCACACTAGCCGACCTCCAGGGTATATTTCGCACAATTAATGGGAAAAAAATTATAGAAAGCACCTGATTCTGACCACGGTTTCAACCAAATCCAGTTTCCTGCTCTAACATACTTATTAAGACCGTGATTGAGGCTACCCTCATTGTAGTTTAAACAAAAGAGCCTTAAATAAATAGTTGAGACGCAAGAGAAATTTATTACGTCCCTAACACGAATGAAACAATAAGGTGTTACAAAATAAACAAAGAACTGTCAAACGTTCATTCTATCGCTGGAAATTCAACAAATCTGTCACTCTTGATTTAAAGACAAAATATATCGATCTTTTATATGTACTGAACAAAACCGAGCCTTAAAGTTAGGTTTACCATGAGTTACCAAACTCATGGACTTATGTGAAAGTTGTTCTATGTTTTCCTTTATTAAAGAATTAATATATAAAATAAATACAATTAATGCATAAATAATAGAATAGAACTTAACCTAACTTGAGTAGAAAGTGTCGGCAGAGCTATATTGCCTAACATTAAACTAAGTTTACAGGTTATTATAGTCTGTTACAAAATGTTTCTTGTGGAATAGGATTTCTGGGCCAGGGGTACAAAGATTGCTTAAATTGAAGTTTGTAGATAGGTACTTTTAAACAAAAGAGCTATATTAAGAGCTTATTTGTGCTAGGTTGCCTGGTAGAGATCGCTCGTTAGCGATAAGGCCGCCTATTGCACCTATTTATTTTCTTGTGTGTATTTATTTCTTTTGTTTTTTTTCTTTTTTATATGGTGTGCAATAAAGTATATTTTCATTTTTCATTTCATTTTACTTTAACAAAAACTTAGATTATTCATGTTTAAATTTGTATTTCACATATTAAACTACAATTTAGGCCCTTTCGCTATAAAGTATCTAGATAATACGTACGTAAGCTTAGAAACATTAATCAGAAATAAAACAAATTATATCATTAAAATAAAAACGAAATTATACATCTCTTGGCAAACTGAATATAATATTTGCCGATTTTGTATGGATACAACCTATGTCTTTTATCAAATAATTCAGTTTGTTACAAAGTAAAACTTTAGTTACCCCCCTAAAACAAACAGTTCTATTCAACTCAAAAACATGCGTATTTATATTACATAGTATAGTAGTGGGCCCACAATCCAGATCCTGCCATATTACTTATATATGCATTGACATGAGACATCTATAATATATTGATATCTCATGTGCATAATAATGTCCACCGGGAAATATGATCTATATCTTCCATTAGCACAAGTAGCATGGTAAACCTACTTAGGGTACTAAACAATGCGAAACTAACAATTGCAGCTTCCAACGTCTTGTTTAGGAAACATTCTTTATTTATAATAATGTGGAGTGAAAATCACGAGCCCACCGTGACGGGACGTGTTGGTTTAAGAATGCAATCATAAATCACCGGCCATTACACGAATAACAAAGTCGAGCATGACAAAGTGACCACCGTTAAGCTCATAGCGGAGTCAAATGATTTGTTCGATATATTGTTAAATATCCTATTTACGTCCGAATCCTCAGTTAGGATACTCTTTGAATTTAATTTCTATTTTATCTGTGCTTACCTGAGGTACAGATAAAAAAAATCGATCTAGTCTTTCACTTAGAAATTACTACCTAGAACTTGGGTTATTAGGCATAACAAATTGCGCGTAAAACAAAATATTTTTTGCAAGAAACATTACAAAAAAAATAATTTTACAATATTATGTGTCTGTCAACTGACATGCAAATATAAAATAGTGGATATATTTTTATCTAATGTTAATTATAAATAATAATTATTATTCTTACCTGTTAATTATAATTATTAATTAGTGATTAACAGGTCAACAGATCAGATTTTATAAAATCGAAAACGACTATTGCCTATTTAAAATTATTCATAAAGCAATCCTTGAAAAATAACTATTAAGTATATAATATATAACTGTGATATAAATCCTTAAAATCCTGGAATGTGTCAAAACCTATCGATCGAATCAATGAGTATGCGGACACTAGTTTATTACCTAGAGTAATAAGTTTAAACGAACATGGTAATAACATAATAAATCAATTATTATTAGAAAATAATTTTGGTTTGGAAACTGTGTCATAAATAAACAGGTGCTGGACACATTATTTAAGTTGATTTATGAGCTTAAATACAATATATTCGAAACAATGAGTAGAGACAAAGCCCGGGGAGTAGTTACATTGTACAAAATGTTAACGATTTTTGAAGCGATGCTGTATATTGAACCGCCTTAGCCTTGAACGAAATAGACGTAAAAAAACCAACCCTACGAACCTATTTTGGTCCCAAGTTCTATAGAAGATTATTTTTTCAATATTTAAATACAGACTTGTGGAGTGTTACCTTATGTCTAAATCCTCTGCCTACCAGAGTCCCATTGTAGAGAGCATTGTCTCCTCTCATAGAAAAGAGACATTTTGAGTTCTGATCCACAGCTATTGATTTACCACTAGCCGTACATAGAGCGCGTCATACAAAAACAAGGCGAGTTTTATCACCAACTAACTATACATTAATACATATCGGTATATCGATGTATTACAACCCGTCTAATACAATAGACATCTGGCCGTTATATTATCTATAGCACGGCGCGTAGTGCTTTGTAATTCATTTGGATTATACGGTACGGCTCGAGTGTTAGAATCGGTGACTTTCGTCTAGCCTTGTCACACACTGGGGGAAAAGAGTGCACGCGTCGCTATTTGTGCACTACTTTTCCGTCCCATTATTTGAGCGTTAATGATCGATCTACGGCTAGTGGTAAATCAATGGCCACAGCGCCAACCTTGAGAAGTTTTGGTTGAGAAGTTAAAAATAATATCAGATGTCAGTGTACAAAATCGCGATCGATCTAAGCGTGCTTTCCAAGTATAGGAACACAATAATTCGTAAGCACTGGTCACAATACTTGACCAATATTTGATTAGAGATCCGATATTGTATGCGACATTTAAAGCAAAAACTGCTACCAACTAATCTTATTTGTTAAATATAAGATCTTTATAATAAAATCTGGGTTTTAAACTGTTTATTGGCTTCTGCTTAGCATTTATGAAGTATAGGATTTCTAGGAAAACAATATATTTTTACGTATAGCCGTAGTTTCAATTAGTGTTTGTTTTTTGTATCAAGTTTTTATTCAATATAGCCTAAAGTCTTAACCAGATTATTAAGTGTATTTTGCATTTAGTAGATACACTTAATTTTTTAGCATTTGTATAATAATATAATTAGATAATAATAGAATTTTATTTGGATTCTGTAGCGACATAATGGCTTAAATTTTAAATACATTTTTCTTCGGACTGTATATTAGCTGTGCTAACCCTATTGGTAGTAGCTCTCTAGTAGTTTTTTACTAATTAAACTACTTATTTTTAATTGACTTCCAAGAAAAGTCGAGGTTATCAATTCGATTTGTTGGTTAGAACGAATTTTTATACGCAAGGTTAAAAGTTTAATTTTATTTATAACAAATAGACAGATAGGTACGCAAGGTCGGTCGGCGCGCGGCTTCCCATAAATCAACTCTCAGATTTTATCTCGTCTCTAATCGCCGCGATTAAGCCTCCAAGAAAAAGCTCAGGTCATCTTACATATCAAAATAATAATATCACGTTTGGACGTTTTAGATAGCATTAATTAGAGTTTGAGATTAGTTTTTAAATGCTTTATCCGTTATCTGGTGCATGGTGTCATCAAAATGGATTTAATTATTTTTCTACATTCGATTATTATTAGTCATATCTCTATTATCAACTTAATATGTAGCTTTAAATTATCTATAGACTCATCATAATAAATTCATTCACTTGACATTTGACGACCTCCGTGGCGCAGCGCGTGCGATGTTGCATTTAAAAGTCGGAGGTCCTGGGTTCGATTCCCGGCTCGAGTCTGGTCTGGTGGGAGGCTTCGGCCGTGGCTGGTTACCACCCTACCGACAAAGACGTGTCGCCAAGCGGTTTAGCGTTCCGGCACGATGTCGTGTAGAAACCAATTAGGAGTATGGGTTTTCCATACCCCTAACAGGTTAGCCCGCTACAATCTTGACTGCATCATCACTTACCATCAGGTGAGATTGCCGTCAAGGGCTAACTTGTAGTGGATAAAAAAAAAAGGTATCAAGAGTCAGGGTGACGAAAGCTGTGAAATTCGTCAAGGATTCGTCATATTATTATTTTTGACCTAGTAACTATAATTGGCAGACCTGTGCCCAGCATTGAAATCTTATCAGGCCAATGGTGATGATAATGTCATTTTCGGTTATCATTTATTAGCCATTCCTTAAGATTTTCAGTTGATCCGAGATGGGGAGTATCTTTGCTATATATATTCTAGCTTTCATAAAGACCTACTTATCTTCTAGCTCTTACCGGTCTTAAAATTTGTTCGAGTTGGAACAAGAACTTTAAATGGAGCCCTTGAACCCTAAAGGGCACTTTAGCGCTTGAGATATGGGATAAGGTTTTCAACTCATGAGTTCGCTCTCAACCCCCTCCGCCCTTCGATCCAGGTATGACTACGGTACGTGTAGTACTAGGTACTACTACTGGGTACATGGGGAAGGTACGAGAAAGTAATTATCGACGTATCCCGCATGAGAGTTAATTTAACGATCCGAGTATACACTCCATCAACGATCAATTAATAAAAATTACCTCTTATATAAAACTATTAACGTCCAACAGCGACCGCCGCCGATAAACTAATCGAAATCATCTCACATGGCCCTAATAAATTAATTGTTTTACTATGTCACCAGCTAGACGCGATAAAAAACCTACAAATTACTATACAATTGAGACATCCCGCTATCTCTTTTATTGGACACATGAAATTCTTACAGCCGTCAAGAGATTAGACTCAAAAAATCAAGATGGCCGCATCGCCCATTTTTCCGGCCGCAGCGTGAGCCTTATGCTAATGAGGCCCAAAAACAAACATTGTTACAAGGCAAATGTGTAACATACAATAAAAATAAATTAAATAATAAAGGGAATCGTTAAAATAGAAGAAATGTCCGTAATTTATCCACGAGTCACCTTTTAGGCATTCCGTGGATGCCTTCACGGCGGGGTATCGGCCCCTCGGTCGCGATCTCCAAATAAAAAGGCGCCACAAAAAGACGTATTCAATAAGCCATTGGCCATTACGGATGTAATCGATGAGATAAATTAATAATATGAAATTTTAAAGACATGTTTGGATAGACTAGGCAAGTATATTTTAGTTTTATGCTCATTACTTCGTCTGCGTTTTTTAACATCCCATTAGATTTCCTGGTTAAAAAGTGTGTGTAAGGATAAGTTAATTATCTCTATCCATTTACTCATATGAAGCGGTGATAGCCTAGTGGTTAGTCAGTAGGTTAGTTAGCGTCACCCTCCTCATCAGAGTTCTCCATAATGTTCTCAAAGGCGTGTGAAGTGTGCCAATCCGCACATGGCCAGCGTGGTGGACTATGGCCAAACCCTTCTCATATTGAGAGAAAACCCGTGCTCTGTAGTGAACCGATAATGGGTTGATCACGATGATGATGATTAGAAAAAGTATGATGATATTAACATTTATCTTGTAGTTTGCATATTAACCCTAGGCAAATTAGGTTTCACCAAAATCGGCTTCGTTGTGAATATGGAGTCGTGAATAAAGCTGAATATCCTACTGTATCAAAACAATTAAACAGAAAGACAGTAGGTACCTAATTAAATCCTAATTATTTATTTACATCAATTACTTATAATGATTTCATGCTTTTTGGTCATTCAAACGTGTTGGAATTACTGAACATAAAATTGCGTTGGTCTTATAATCCAATCGCCAAAAAAAGTAACATAATAAATACTGCAAGCATATTGAACAATAAATTTATGAAAAAACTAGTATTTTCTTCATAAATTTATGTTGAGATGAAAACATCTATAGATTTATTCATCGTAACTTTGTTTTAGTGTAAATTAAAATGCTATTTTTATTCTATATTCTTTCAACAAAAATATTAAAATGGAGTCTCTTTTAAATTGACTTATAAGCGATTTAAAGACAGAATGATTTTCGTCCTAATATTCACGACATAAAGTTTTCTTGCATCGGTCATAAAACACTTTACTTGGAGAATTATCTGCTATTCAATGTTTGCCGAAGGTAGTCTTAGCATTCTGCGCAGTTTATTATTTACTTATAGGTTTTCTTAAGCAATAGTCTTCCATTGATTAGCTTCGGAAATAACATTAATAGATTTTTTTAATGCCTTTCTTAAATATCTGTGTAATATTAAATAAGGGATTAATAACCTTTTTGAATGTATTATTTATTGGATATCTATTTTTTGGTTCTCTAAGTACCACACATGAATGCATTGTAGACGAACCGATATCTGCCCATCACAGACGCATTGTTAAGCCATGAGTCCCGATTAATATAATCAACATTTGATAATAAACGCATTTGAGCAGCTGCACAAGGAGAGAGTTATATTGACCCACTAAGCTTACTGGGTCAATATAACTAACTCACTCCTATAAGGTCTGTGCCCAACTGTAATATCTAATCATCAGAGTTTGTGAACGAAGATTCAATAATGTCAGTTATCCTTTAAAAATTGTCGCCGCGGGAATTTCAAAACAAGAAAAAACGTACGCTAGTTAGCTAATTGTTTAATTTTAATTTTACTCTTATTATTTGTTGCCAATGGTGAATTGAAAAAAAATCACACACATAGAAAATTATTAACTTAACTTATTACAAGTACATGAGATACAGCCGTTACGTTGGTTGACGGAAAAATGGACGAAATGGCACCGTAGGCTTACAAATAGTACAGGGATCTCGGACCTGCACAAACGGTGATCTTCTTTTTTTTTCTCTTTCTATGCTTTACCCAGATTGGCCAATGTCAAGTTTATAGCAATGGAGAATTGAAGTTAGGGAAAAATGGCGTTAAACTTCGCACGGCGGACGCGCCTCGCTCAAACCTTTCCCAAATTAACACATGTTAACCATTAAAAAAACTAGCCACTACACAATCGACACCAAAACTATAATGTCCACAATACAACCAACACCAATCCTTTTCAAAATTAGCCATCAACCATTAATTCAAGGAAAGCGTGAAAAAACCGCGCCCGCCAAATAGGAAAAATGGCGGGAAACATCGCGCGGCGGCGCTCAAACCTTACCCAAATTAACACGTCATGTTAACCATTAAAAAAACTATCCACTACACAATTGACACCAAAACTATAATGTCCATAACACAACCAACACCAATCCTTTTCAAAATTAGCCAACAAACATTAATTCAAGGAAAGCGTGAAAAAACCGCGCCCGCCAAATACGAAGTCTCCCGCCTTTCTCCCGAACAATTATTTTGCTAGTAGGTAATAAATAACTTTCTATTAAATAATACACTAGATATGCTTTCAATCGTCAGTTTCGGTAAAAAATATTTATTCAGCCGTGTATTGGTGACAGACCAATGTGCTCATATAATATGCTTAACACCAGAAAAAACAGTGAAAGTAACGAAATATCTTATTTCAGATACTGTAATACATATTTTATTTACTATTAGTCGATGCCCGCGACTTCGTCTGCGTAGATTAGGGCTTTTTAAAAACTTCTATGAAATAAGCTACCAATTCGAGGAAAATTTCTGTGGCAAGCTGAAACTATAGTTATAGTTCATCGATATAAACCACCCTACCGACAGAAGTGTTGCCAAGCGATTTAGCGTTCCGGCACGATGTCGCGTAGAAATCGATGAGTATGGGTTTACCATACCCCTAACAGGTTAGTCCGCTACCATCTTAGACCGCATCATCACTTACCATCAGGTGAGATTGCCGACAAGGATTAACTTGTAGTGGATAAAAAAATAAAAAACTTTCTTTTATATATATAGATTTTTGAAAAACCTACTAATATAAACCATACATAAAAAAATAAAAACCGGAAACTTTTTCTGCTACATTTTGTAACGACTGGAATTCTAGGACATAGTTAATCTAAGATTATGACGAATAAAACGCATAGTGATCCTGTTTCATATTTTATTTTTATTGGTAAATTCACATTCAAATTATAGACCACAGATGGTGACAGATGTTACAATACGGGATTTCTACAGACAAAATTTAGTAGGTACATTACTATTGATACTGTATCGGTATTTTCCACCGCACTATACATTAAATAGCTACATCGATTTCAGAGTGCGTAAATGCTTCAAAATTTCATATCAGGAGTGAATCAGCAATGAGACAGTCATATAATAGAAAAATCGAAATACTTTACGTACCGAACGAACCACGATACAGATCGAACATCAAAAATATTTCTATATTATTAATCAACTACTCACATCATAGTTTACTGAGAAATTATAAAACGTGCGAGTCACGACCCAAAATGACGTAGTGTACACGAAATAAGTTTATTTATGCTATTCTTAAAGTGAATTAATCACAGTGCATAACTATTACTATACACGTTCATAACGTTAAATAAAGAAATGGAATCTACATTGCTTTGACGGCACGTTGCCAAAGACAAAGCATCGATCTTTCCATGAATAAAAAAAAAACACGCTAACGTTATGTTATATATATTAAAATTAATATAAATATATATTTTTCTCATCAATTATTATTAATGGCAATAATAATCCAATCACAATTCATTTATTATAAAATATTATGTATCATAATAAAACAAAAATCTAAGTTATAGAACACGTGACGTGTTCTATAACTTAGATTTTATATAGATAGAATAATAGGTTTTAGTTAATTAGACAGCGACAGCTTAGTAAAGGGGAAATTATGATTCCAATTTAGTTGTTTAAAAAAAATAGTAGAAATAACTGTGATAATTCACTTTAATTCCATTAGTTGCGATCATCATCGCATTAAATATATACGGGCTAATTAGGACCACCATTTATTCGTATAAATCACTAGTTGGCACCGCTATCGTTACTAGTTTTTTATTATAAATGTCACTGGGTTCTTTTACGTGTTAACTTACGATGATAACTGGTGCGATAAAAATAAATATATTACACGTTAATCCATATATTATTTACACGTAAATAAATATATGCACGTTGGGAATTAATCAAAGCATACTATATACGAGTCTTTGGGTCAGACTATTTGATGTTAGGTAATATCTGTACTAAAACCAGAAAGCAGCGTATAACAGTCGAATATTGAAAAATTATTTCATTGAATAAACTACCTGACTTACATAGTAGAATTTTTTTTACTAGTGCCAGACAAAATACGGTATTTATAATTAAGGACCCTTTCAGTAAATGCCAACTGGCTTTTATTTAGATAGTTTAGCTCTAAATGGCTTAATGGGTGCCCGCTGATAAATGAATTTAATGGAATATCTATATAATTTGCTTCACCAAAAGAACTTTAAAATTTTAATAGTAGTATACTTAGCACGAACGTAAAATGGTGCGTACGTTTTACGTTCGTTCGTTGCGTGCTATACGCATCCGCGGATCATATTCGGAACCGAAGACCCGCTCTTTCAGAACGAAATATAGCTGAACCGATATTAGAAATTCGGTTCGGTATTTAATCCCTACAAATCTGGTCGATATTTTTATTATAATCTTTATGAATTTCTGACGTTGGCCTCGCGTTGGCGCGCAACCCAATAATCAGGGAAGAATTATAGGGTGGTTTTTTCTTCGATTCAGCTATGCCGACCGAAATATATTTATAGCACATTTTCCTCAGCAAGAAATGTATAGATTTTAAACGAGTATTTAATCTATAATAAAAAAATAAAAATTACCTATCTAGAGCATGATTGACAATTTCTCCGCATATATAAATTAGTAGCGTCTTCTCGCGATGGTTTCCCTTTTTATTGTGGCCCTAATTGCCGTATGATGAATTTTTATGTAAAATTTAAAGGACGCATACGCAATTCGCGCCTGACCTGAGATTCAGAGATTGCGTCGCGTCGCATATACAAGTGTCTACCGCACCGCTCTCTCCACATACATTTTTTTTTTTGTTGCCGGTCAGTACGACTTCCAAGAGTACGATTAATAAAACTATCCTAAAAATTTGCACATCTCTTCAAATTCTAACTACACAGTTCTAATATGGGCTGTTACCATTTGTTCCGGGGAAAACAATGTCTTCAAACAAAATAGAATCTTAGTATCTCATTAGTTCCATAGCATTTATAATATTTCTCAAATTGTTCAATTGTTCTACACAGTAAACTTAGAAATCACTTTAACAATTATTTTGAAACTGGCCTTCCATTGTCAATAACTGGAACGGAACAATGGAACAATTTGGGAAAAATTAGAAAACTATTTTATATGATGTTGAGAAGTAAGCTAGTTCTTTGGGAACAATATGAGAAATAATACTCATTTTGTCTGATGACATCATGTTCAATAAAACTAAATATGGTAACTACCCCTCAGATTCCACACCCGCATGGTTCCTTTAACAAGCTAGCTTTGTGCATGTTGGTAAGCCTATTTCACAAATTTGTTTTGAACCATGAAACCAGAGTGGAACGGTTAGTGAAGTCAAAGTTTAAAGTAAGTGTGAATAGACACAAATGTGGCACAACTTATGGGACGATTGCTAAGTTATGAACCCTTGCGATACTCTCGGGGTATCACAATGATAATTTTGAGTGTAACTGTTGTGACTTGGGTTGATTCGCATTAGGTTTACATCGTCATTGTAAATCCATGCAAATTTATTGATCAAGTAATAAGAAACACCAAACTTAGTGACAGCTTTGCCGTAACCAGCTGTAACGTATATTGATGTACTAATATACACAGACTCTTTTGATCCGTTGTAAGTTTGTTATTATCTATAAGAAATCTATAAATTTGTTTGGACTGCGAGCATATTTTACACTACACCCTACACATGCTACCGTTGGACACACTTTCTTATCACAATGTTCTCTCTAGAATATAATAGCTCTTTTTGTTACTTCTGTTTGTATATCACGAAATTTCTAGATGGCTCAGAATGTAATTAACTAAGCAAATCCCATTATTTAATTAACTGCCTGTTTTTTGTCAGAAATAAAATATTGGGGAACGTAATATTATTTTAGCACGTGTAGTGTGTAGTGTAAAACATGCGCATAATGTCAACCCTTCACAAAGGCCAACGCATGTATAGTGATCGCAAGACAAGTGGTTTAACCAAACTGTAAACTAATCTCAGCGGGGCATGGACGTTCTCGGTACCTGCAGATTGGATCACTTATTTTGCGAGCACGATACACGCAGTATAAGGCGTACAGAGAGGAGTGCTTGGACAAATTTCGAATCGCAAGTCGTCCAAAGAACCTTCTCTACGCTATCGGGTGCCTGTGCTAATGTTGCGGGATGTGTTGGACCGTGTGAAGAGTTGGCATGTGACGCGTCTCTATAACGGCACTCGTTAAGGTGGTCGTCCACGGTCGGGCGGCGCGGCGGGCGGTGTGACGGTGTGCGCTTAGGAGTCGCCCCACCAGTCGGGGCCACCGCTGTTGCCGCCGCCGCCGCTGCTGTACGAGCTGCCATAGTTGCCGCCGTACGAACCACCGCCGTATCCGAAACCTTTGGGAACACACACAAAGATTAACCTTTGATTTTTTTGGTATACCTACAAGTGTAGCGTATAAGCTATATAAACTTTATAACTATTTCCAGTGACCTCCACTAGGTGATCTGTACCGTGGAGACCATGTTATTTACCACTTTTTGACATTGGACTACATAAAAAATTTATAAAATTACAATGTACATATAAAATAAATATATATATAGTATACATATATAAGTGTTTGTTATCACATATTTTGTAAAAAAAATAATAAAAATTAATGAGATTCAGCGACGCGCATTTTTTGCCTGGTCACCTTGAGAGGATGTTTTTAGTTCTTCCAGCCCACATTGCAGCAGAGCATGAGGTGGTGTACAGTGAAAGAGGATATCTATGCCCAGCATTGACAGAAATATCAATGAATGAATAGACTTACATTGTTAAAAAAGTTAAAACAAAAGATAAATAAGAAGATATATTGTGCCCAGCATTGACAGAAATATGTAATGGAATGAATGATGATGGAATGAACGTTTAAACCTCTCTAGTCTTCTCATTCTTGCTCTTATGCCTCGCCACAATATTCCCATGTTAAAAACTCTTTAATAAAATAGTTTGTCCTACCTCCTCCAATAGTGGAGGGGCCGGCAGATCTCGGCGCCTGTCGCGGCTGCGTACGGAAGTCACGGGCTCCGAAGCCGCTCCCGGAGCCGAAGCGACCGCCACCCGAGCGACTGCCCCCAGCACGTCTGCCGCCGCCTCCCGAGCGACCGTCTACGGCCGCGCTTGTGAGCCAACTGCAAGAATAGTTATGTTAAACAGCATGTCACGTGAGCTTGTCTTACTCATCATCGAGTGGGGGATTCATACAAATTACATAAGAATGGTACAAACAACATAAATATGTTTCATCATGATCAACCCATTACCGGCTCACTACAGAGCACGGATCTCCTCTTAATATGAGAGGGGTTTGGCCATAGTCCACCACGCTGGCCATGTGCGGATTGGCAGACTTCACACGCCTTTGAGAACATTATGGAGAACTCTCAGGCGTGTAGGTTTCCTCACGATGTTTTCCTTCACCGTTGAAGCAAGTGATATTTTGATTTTTTTTTTAAACGCACATAACTCTGAAAAGTTAGAGGTGCCCGGATTCGAACCGCCGACCTCTGATTAGGAGGCTGACGCCCTAACCACTAGGCCATCACCGCTTACATATGTTTACGTTTATTATAAATTGTATGTTTCTTATTTATGGAAAATACTATAAACTCGTACAAAATATCAGAGTTATTTTCATGTGACGCAGGCATTTAAGACAAATTAGTCCTAGACTGATTTAGTGTATGACAGAACTACTGAGTATCAAGTAGCACTAGTCGCGTAAACACCAATTAGGAACTATTTTTTTTTTTTTATTCACACAAGTTAGCCCTTGACTACATCTCACCTGATGGCAAGTGATGATGTAGTCTAAGATGGTAGCGGGCTAACCTGTTAGGGGTATGGTAAACTCATATTCCTAATTGGTTTCTACACGACATCGTGCCGGAACGCTAAATCGCTTGGCAACACGTCTTTGTCGGTAGGGTGGTAACTAGCCACGGCCGAAGCCTCCCACCAGACCAGACTCGAGCTGGGATTCGAACCCAGGACCTCCAACTTTAAAATGCAACAGCTCACGCGCTGCGCCACGGAGGTCGTCAACTATTTTAAAAAGCCAAATCCTTAGCAGTTAGCCTGCTTTCTTAGACTGCACCATCACTTACCACCACGTGAGATTGCAGTGATTAACCAAAATATGATAAATTATAAACTGACTGACTACAAATTGACGATTCAATTATTAACATAGGTGATGACAGAGCACACTTACTTAGGAACATCCTGCTTCGCCTCGACGAGCAGCTCCACCAGATCGCGCGCCAGGCCGCGGTTGGAGTCGTTGAAGAAGGACGTGGCGACCCCGAGGTTACCCATGCGGCCCGTACGACCGATACGATGCACGTACTCCTCGACGTCCGACGGCAAATCGAAGTTTATCACGTGACGCACGTGAGGTATATCCAAGCCTGGGCAATAAATTCAAATTCAAAATAATCTTTATTCAAATAGTCCTTAAAAAGGATTTACATAGTAGTTATTTCATGGTGATAACTACATTCGTAAACTTAAAACTAAAGCTATGAGGGTATAATAAGTATTACAATCAACATTACAGTCCTCACTCATCAAGATCAACCCATTTCCGGCTCACTACAGAGCACGGGTCTCCTCTCAATATAAGAAGGGTTTGGCCATAGTCCACCACGCTGGCCATGTGCGGACTCACGCCTTTGAGAACATGACGGAGAACTCTTAGGCGTGCAGGTTTTCTCACGATGTTTTCCTTCACCGTTGAAGCAAGTGATATTTTGATTGCTTAAAAACGCACATAACTCTGAAATATTAGAGGTGCGTGCCTGGATTCGAACCGCCAACCTCTGATTGCTCACGCCCTAACCACTAGGCTATCACCGCTTCCGACATAATGTATTTACCATTAACATGTTTCTACTTCTGCGGATGTTCCCGGGATATGCACAACTTTTATGCATGTATGTAGTGCACGCCACTGAGTGTAATCACACTACACAATCTATATATGTATATCAAGCAATGGAATGTATGTTAAGATACGCAAATACGGAATTGGTTATATGTTTGTTTATATGGAATAATATATGTACCTTAAAAATTGGTTGCCATTGATTCAATAATAAATTAATTCAATTTACGATCTAAATTTCATAGTTGTTTAGAAATTTATACCAACCTGTGAATCCGCAATTAATGAAAGCGATAATTAAGAATACAAGTGTTAATATAGTTACAGTAAACGTAAAATAAATCTAGACATACCAATAATCTTTTATATCACATTAGAAAGAGGGAGACAAAACATAGTGGAACTATGCAATCATTTTACAACGATTATTAGCAAAGGTGTAGTTAAAACTTAGTAGTGATAACCTTATTTAAATTGGCAGTAGGCTAGACTTCATTGTTATCGAATAAATTAAAAAAAAAAATTGATGGATGAAAATTCGGCACAGACGTTTAATAGAACCGTGGCCGAATCGCTCAAGGCATATATGTAGGTATTTCTGGAAAATTCAAGTATGCCTATCTGTGTAGGTTGACACTGAAATGCACGTTCACAGAAATAACAACTAATTAGTTCATCATGACCAACCCATTACCGGCTCACTACAGAGCACGGGTATCCTCTCAATATGAGAAGGGTTTGCCCATAGTCCACCACGCTGGCCATGTCCGGATTGGCAGACTTCACACGCCTTAACATTATGGAGAACTCTCAGGCGTGCAGGTTTGTCACGATGTTTTCCTTCACCGTTGAAGCAAGTGATATTTTAATTGTTTAAAAAACTCACATATCTCTGAAAAGTTAGAGGTGCGTGCCCGGAGTCGAACCGCCGACCTCTGATTAGGAGGCATTACGCCCTAACCACTAGGCTATCACAGCTTCTCACTAATTTAGTTAATTGATACTAAAACCAAGTCACTACCATAACACTATAATGAGCTTATATATTTATAGTCACTTCAACAAGTCTTATTTGAATCTACAGATGCTCAACTTTAGTAACTATATCTAAACTAAACAGAGCATATACAGTAATCATATATCTAATATTACTTTAAAGGTCATGGTATTAGGACAACACTCATGCAAAAGGTCACCAATACACAAATAAGAGAAATGACCTGTGGCCAAAATTTGTAGCAACCTATATAAGGTTTTGTACCCAACCTAAACCATAAAATTGACAACCCTAATTGTTATGCCATGACATTATATAAGAGATTTACACATGTATGTGTGGGCGTGTAAATGTGTGTGTAAATTGTAACAAAGTTGCAATACTATTCTGTTACTTCATATGACCGTTATTCTCGGCCTGAACTCAGCTGACATTATTTCTCTTCAGGTATTGGGTGCCATGAATATCTTATGATACATAAGTTTTTCATTATCATGAGTACCCCAGTACCCCATTGTTATAGTAATAAAATATAGTTATAATAACATAATATAAACGTATTCGGACTAGCCTATAAAACATGCTTCAAATAAAGGAATAAAAGGGATTATATCAAAACAAATATATGGAGACCTCTAGCGGCAACAGCCGTGGCGACTAGAATGGGCGTCTGCCCGGTGCGGAAGCGACGCAGCGCCTCCTCGCGCTCGCGCTGCGTACGATCGCCATGGATCGACGTCACTGGGTAACCATCAGCGTCCAGAAATTCTTCTAGTTGATCTGCACCTGAATAACAAGTGATATATTTAGCATGTTTTAATTTTCACATGGTGTGATCATATTACGTTATAGTATAAGGTCCTCTTCATATTCATACAATTTGAAATTGTATGAATATGAAGAGTAACATTTTTAATTGCAGTGAAACGGTTCCTTGACGAGCGTTAAAAACGCACCCAGTGTTTATAAAACTATTTTAGACCAATAATTCATGTCAATAATTAAGATCCCCGAATGTGTTCGAAACTATACGAACTATTCCGACGATAATCCAAATGAGTTAAAGAACTATTAATAAATAAATATATAAATTTTACATGTCTATCTGTGACTATGCTAACACTTTATTGGAAACTTACCTTTCTTAGTTTCGACGAAGACGAGGGTAAGCTGGTCTTCTTCAGGCGAACGTTGCAGCAAATTCGACGCGTTTAATAAATCCAAAAGGAAGGATCGTTTATCTTGCTCTTCTACCCATACCACCTGAAATTAAATAGGATATATGTATATACAACAAACCCATTGAATCATTTATTAATAATAGAAAAATAACACGTTTTCTATATAAATTATTAGATGTTCTTAATGCAAAAACGAATTATCCAATTGGACTAGTATACTGGCTCAAAAATGTTACCTTTTGGGTAATATTCTCAGAGGTAGATCCAACACGACCAACAGCCAGGAAAACATAATTGTAAAGGAAGTCCTGAGCGAGGGCTTGAATTTGCTTCGGGAAAGTTGCAGAGAACATGAGTGTCTGTCGTTCGCCGGTCTTGGGCATCGTGTGGCATTCGACGATCTTACGGATCTGTGGCTCGAAACCCATGTCCAACATTCTGTCGGCCTCGTCCAACACAAGATGGCGGCAATGGTCCAGCGCCACTCGACCACGAGTGAGCATATCCACGAGTCGACCTGGCGTTGCCACAAGGAGGTGGCAACCACGTTCCAATTCGCGGAACTGATCCAGGATTGGTGAACCGCCATATCTATAAGATTAACATTAAAGTTTTATTTACAAACTTCTAACCATTCAATATAATTCAATATATAGTATCATAAAAAACATAAACTTATGATGTAGAAGTTAAACATTGAATATAGACCATTCATGCTTAGCCTTGTTGAAACTCAATGCCACTTAATAGAGATGGAGGGAGGGGTATTCACAAAATCTATTAACCTCTCAGATCCTGAAATTTATGTTATTGTGTTATATTTTTTCCATTTATATATTATTCCATTTATATAACACTATGAACCTGATCACATTGGGTCATCAGGATCTAAGTGTTTAACACATTCCAGCACACTTAGTTTCACTTTCAATAAATGGTGTTACACTGAAAGAACCTTTATGTTCTTTACATTACCACAATAATTAATGTGGTAAAATCATAATTATTGTTTTAAACTTATCCATATTGGAACAGCATGGTTAGTGTTAACTTTGTACAAATAGCTGCGTACAAGGTCTAAGCAGTGGGACTTTATTTTATTTATTAGGTTCACTTACAAACACTAATACAACCGAAAATATTAAACTTAAATATTTTTTATTAATGTAATGTTTACTTAAAAGTAAAAGTGTATTTGACATAACAAAAATACATATTATTCATTTTGAAAAAATTCAGTAAAGATATTATAACAATTAAAAGAATAGGAAATGTAACAGGGAGTAAAATAATATAACTCATCTTATAACTAACTACTAATCTAAATAGGAAGGTACAAGTCCTTACAACTGCTTCCAGGTAGTGGGACTGAAGATGGCCATGATGATATTATCTTATCTCAAAACTATTGGCATATTATATAATAGAGTCAAAATGAATGTCTAAAACTTTTACTAGGTGAAATCATCATCATCATGATCAACCCATTACCGGCTCACTACAGAGCATGGGTGTCCTCTCAATATGAGAAGGGTTTGGCCATAGTCCACCACACTGGCCATGGGCGGATTGGCAGACTTCACACGCCTTTGAGAACATTATGGAGAACTCTCAGTCGTGCAGGTTTTCTCACGATGTTTTCCTTCACCGTTGAAGCAAGTGATATTTTAATTGTTTAAAAACGCACATAACTCCTTAGAGGTGCGTGCCTGGATTCGAACCGCCGACCTCTGATTAAGAGGCTGACGCTCTAACCACTAGGCTATCACCGCATCGCTAGGTGTAAATCAATGATAAATATACTTACACAACACACGGTCGCACACGTGAGCGGTAGGCGAACTTCCTGGCCTCATCGAAGATCTGTGTGGCGAGCTCACGAGTCGGCGCAAGCACTAAACCGAGGGGAAACTGTTTGCGTCTGTTAAACGGCCTATGGACAAACATATATATGGTTAATAGAAGAACAATCATTATTGTAAAAAAAAAAAAAACGTTAGGTATAGATTTAATAAAACATAAATTTTAAAAAATAAACAAAACATTAACTTGAAATTAAAAAAAAAAATCTTTATTAAAAAAATTCGTATTCGCTTTTGATGCGTAAATATTTTTTTTACAATTTAGCGAGATGACGATGATTACATTCCTAAACTTTAAACTAAAGCTTTGTAGGGTCCTAAACGTGCTCTGGTTTAAGAATCCCTTAACATAGCCAAGTATTCTTTTTGTAAGCACCATCACATCATAATTTACTATTAAAGAGCAGTCTAGTGAGAGCAACAAATAATACCAAAGCTTTTTTATTGTTCACGTTATCCTTTATACTAAAGGACCCTTCTATAGCTAATTGATCAAACAAATAAATTTTAATAATTTCGTCTTTTGGACCTACAACTCTATGTTGTTCAGTTAGTATAGGACTATGGAGAGTTGACTAGATAAATACCACTTAAGAAGTACACTTCAATACCGTTTAAACGCCAGAAAGTAGTTTGATTATTCTACACTTGTCAGCCATTTTTATTTTGACTAAAATAGCGCCTCTTAAGGAATCTATATTAGTCTGTTATCAATACAATGTCCTTTATAATGCTTGGTAATATACAACATTATATGAGAACAGAGATTGTGTTGTATGTTAAGTTCAGAGAGACTGGTATAATTTATTGATTTTATCTATACAGGTAATATCTATTGATTTTCAATACAGGTTAATAATGTGTGGCCGCATTTTAGAAAGAATACCCTATTCAAGTATTCAAACCTCTTTTGCCCTTGTGTCAGACTATATTTTTTGTAAAAAGTACTTTTAGATAATTTTCCTATTGTTATTGGATAGTCAACAATTATAGTGGTATGTGTACCCATGACTTTACCATAGGATAGTACCTGGATATTTGAATTATGCTTACTAATCACCGAACAAACCCAAAATATATATAATAAGGGTAATTTTAATTTTAAAATTAACACTCACAGCTTAATGGGTCCCGCTTCGTACATCTGGTTGAGTATGGGCACGAGGAAGGCGGCAGTTTTGCCCGAGCCGGTCTGCGCGCACGCCATGACGTCTCTCCGACCCAGCACTATCGGTATCGCGTACTTTTGCACCGGTGTGGGTTTGTCGTAGCGAGCGTGTGTTATATTTGAGCGCATTATTTCCGTCAAGTTAACATCCTCAAACTGTAACAAACAAATTAACATTGAAAATGATAGAAAAAAAAGAGAACCAATAACTTTTTTAGTATTACTGCGCAAGTGGAGAATTGTTTAAATTTGCATTGTTAAGTTTATACGGAGAGAGAGTGTAGTGTTTAAAATAATGTTAATACCTACTACTGTGGCAACTCTTGATTTTAATTTAACATAGTATCTAATTCATATTGAAATGTGTTACCTGTAATTTTTAAATTATTATGGCAACAAATCTTTAAAAAAAAGTTAGTTGTTTTTCAAACCACTGCACAACCACTTGTCTATATTATATACTCTATTCTTTATTATACTATATGAATTCAGATACAGGACCAGTTATTGGCAATTTTTTCTTTTATAGATTAAGTATAAATAATATGCCAAATAATAAATCAAAACACGTTAAAAATATTTATTAACATTTAACATTACCATTAGCGAGCCAGTTTGAAACAGATGATAATATAATGAATAGTAAGATTGCACGAAACATTGTGACCTGACCTACTGCCAAATCATGTTAAACATGACAGAGATACTAATACAAACTCCCTTAATAAAGTGTGTTTAAAGTAATGGGCTAAATTAAACATTAACAATACAATTGTTTGAATTAATATTCCTAATTCCTAGAAATACATCATTCACCATTGGAAAAATATGGGGTTGCGTTTTTTAGAGGACACAATTTTTTTTTTGTACTGGACCAAAGTTTAATTAAAATTTAATATTGAATTTAATTTGCAACAAAAAATGTTAACAATTTTTTTTTATCAGATCAATAGTTGTGAGAGATAAATCGTAAAAACCATTGCAACCCCTATTTTCAAGATGGCGGCCGTGGGACAAGGGGGGCGACCCCACAAACTTGGTTTTAGCTTTACATTGACCCCACCTACACATCACAAAAAAAAATGCGTCCTCTAAAAAACGTAAGGTAAGGCCGAAAAAAAATTTAACATTTCAATGGACTAATGGAAAGAACTGGAAAACATCTTAACAAACTAGTGTTTAAATAATCAT
Source organism: Lasiommata megera (assembly GCA_928268935.1). NCBI lineage: Eukaryota > Metazoa > Arthropoda > Insecta > Lepidoptera > Nymphalidae > Lasiommata > Lasiommata megera. Next base: position 8,775,599 of record OV743311.1, on the reverse strand, counting down.
TTGATGTTGGCTCGGTACTCACGCTTGTAATGAAGTCCGGTACATTGTCGCCGCTGGCCTCAACCGGTATATCCTCGTATTTGGAGAAGTTGATGCCTGTGTTGCCAGTGCCAAACAGCTCCAACTCCTGCCGCTCGTCGCGAGGTAGCGGTACTGTCCAGTCGTTCTGTAATATACAACATTATTTAGACTATTACAATCTCATCAAAATACAAATGTTTAAATCTATTTAGGTAATTTCTTTCAATTGTATTTAATTTTACTTTTAATATTGTTTTTAAATTTTATAAGTATTTATATGGATACCTGCCTTGAAATAAAAGGATTTTATTATTATTAACAGTACCTTTACTGTAAATCAATCAATCTGTACTGTAAACAGCTGTTTACTAAATTACATACAGATTAAGTCTGTTTATTTTGTGATCTACGATACAATTATTTCCGACCTTTGCCCAATACTGTCATTACAGTATTTATTCTGTACATAGACACTCTACAGTACTACACAGTATGGTACTAGCAAAACGGGTGACTGATCCTCGGGTGTACACTGACGTTGCAAACAGGCAGTTTGGTGTTTTTGTGATTAATATAATATAATAAATGGAATAGATTGCAGTAGCCTTAAGGCTTTCTGCAGTGATTGGGTGTTCTGCCCATTCTTACTGTTTTTTTTTTTTTTTTTGGTGTACAATATAAGTTTATTCATATATTAGTACATTCCTTCAGTTTGAGAAGGTTCTTACGGGGCGGAGCAGTCCGCGGCGAGTACAATTTTGGTTCATGCGCAACATGATCTGATTATACTACTTGTTATTATATTTTATTAGAATATATACAACATACAATAAGGAATCAATGATTGTTCAAGAATTTATCTACAACACATCTATGACACAGGCATAAGACTAACCGCCTAGTACATTTAAAAAAAGAAATGTATTATGCATACTGTAACTTGCATTGAAATACACAATAGCAATTTGAGGGGATCTTAATTTTAAGCAGGGGGCTTGGACATAAATTACTTTGTGTTGTCAGAGTAGCCCCTATAGAGGTATTCCATGAAGATTCCAGGCTGTGTAGCCAAGAATAACTTTCAATATAGATTTTTTTTTAAAACCTAAACAAATAGCTCTTTTTATATAATACATAAGATTTGCGATCTTATATAATAAGATTCAATGTTTGGGGATTCGGGGGCATCTTCATAATTTTCACGTCATTGCTGATACCTTTATAATATGGTGATGTTGTTACCTCGTCACGGCGCGACGAGGTGCGTCGCACGTCGTCGGACGCCCAGCGCGACTGTGAGCGCTCGTCGGAGCGCGGCTCTGGTTCCTTCCAGCGGTCGTTGCGCGGCGGCGGCGGCTCGTTGTAGTCCTCGTCGCGCCGGATGTCGCGCGACGGCATCGGCCCGCGGCTGGGCGCGCTGCCGCCGCCAGTCGCGCCGCCTCCAGCGCTCGCACCGCCCGCGTTGTTGGCACTGCCGCCGCCGCCCGCGCCCGCAGCGTTGCCGCCGGACCCGCCGCCTCCTCCACCGCTGGCGCCGCCGCTCCAGCGCTCTGGCTCTGGCCACCGCTCGGAGTCGCCATTCTGATATCCGCTATCACGACCTACACAAACAGATAAATTTGAAATATTTAATCAATTTGCCCAACACCATGCATTACATGCTGCCCATAACATCTGCTTGGTTAATGTACAAGTAATCCATGCATACTTATTGTTTTGGATTATGTGAACTGAAAATATTTACTACCACTTTGTTAGATTATTTTCACAGAAAAAACAAGGAACTTATTTGTACAATTCCAGTGCCACAATATTGTCATTACTTATTTGTGAGCAAAAAAAACGGAATATATCTATCTATCTCTTCGTCATACAATCATCATCATCATGATCAACCCATTGCCGGCTCATTACAGAGCACGGGTCTCTTCTCAATATGAGTAGGGTTTGGCCATAGTCCACCACACTGGCCATGTGCGGATTGGCAGACATCACACGCCTTTGAGAACATTATGGGGAACTCTCAGGCGTGCAGGTTTCCTTACGATGTGTACCTTCACCGTTGAAGCAAGTCATATTTTAATTACTTAAAAACTCAAATAACTCCGGAAGTTAAAGGTGCGTGCCCGGATTCGAACCCCCGGCCTCTGATTAGGAGGCGGATGTCCTAACCACTAGCCTATCACAGCTTATACAATATGTTTAATAAAACTTACCGCGGTCTCTGCGCGGGTATCGCGAATCGTAGCCGCGATCGTAGTCACGTTCGCGGTCACGGTCGCGGTCGTCGCGCCGACCACCACGGTCGTATCCTCTAGAGTTGCCTCCGAATGATGAACGGTTGTCTCGCGAGTCACTGGGACGAGTGTCTAAGCTTGGACGCTTAGGCTCTTCACCTTTATGATAAAATTCAACTTTTTATTTATAAGATAATATAATGGAGATTATTTGCTGTTTCCACCAATATTAGTGAAATCTATAAATTCGATATGTTTGGTTATCATCATCATTTTTCAGACTTTACGTCTATTCTAAACGGTTTAAACATTGTCTCGGAGGCATTTTTTCCGGGGACTGTGGAGACCAATCCGTAAACGACAGTTACGTCCGCACTTACTGCAGCACTACCACCACTATAATCAACTATAATATAAATTCTTATATTATATTTATGATTGTGATGATGATTTTGACGACCTCCGTGGTGCAGCGCGCGCTGTTGCATTTTAAAGTTGGAGGTCCTGGGTTCGATTCCCGGCTCGAGTCTGGTCTGGTGGGAGGCGTAGGCCGTGGCTAGTTACCACCCTACCGACAAAGACGTGTCGCCAAGCGATTTAGCGTTCCGGCACGATGTCGTGTAGAAACCAATTAGGAGTATGGGTTTACCATACCTCTAACAGGTTAGCCCGCTACCATCTTAGACAGCATCATCACTTACCATCAGGTGAGATGCCGTATCAAGGGCTAACTTGTGGTGAATAAAAAAAAAAATGATAAATGTGCACAACAATCCATGAAGAAAGGTTGTCCAATATTTCTCTTCATATGAACAGAATTCCATTTGCTAAATTGCAATGAATTGAAGAAAGAAACAAGCGAATTGATCCAACCATTGAGTTTTGCGCTTAGCAACACATTGAACAATTCAATTTATTAATATAAACAGTTGTGAAAGTTTGTTTGTTTGTCCTTTAATGAAGCTGACACATAGTGTGATTGTATGCACAGAAACTTTATGAGGAAGAGTGATGTAAACTATCCCAAGAAATTTACAGATCTTTTGTTTGTTTTTGTTTGTTTATAAGATGCATTTATTAGCTCCTCCCCTCCCACAGTTGTCATGGATTTTGTTGAAATTGGGTTTCAAAAATAGAGTAATGGACAACTATTTATTGGAAATGGCGTAACTTAAAATAAATAAATACTGATCTGAGTAAAACACAGAACCTTCTTGTTACTTATAACAATATTGCATTTAATCTTTGTCCAGAATGATTTTAAACTTTCTCTTACTTACCTTTTGCATCTAACTGCCTACGCAGATGCGGAGGGATGTAGCGGCCAGTACTCTTAGGAGCCTGAGGCTGCAAGTCCAGACCAGCAAGCTGTAGCAAATTATTGAAATACATCATTAAAATTGCAAAAGTAAAATGCCCAATTTAAACATGCATCTATTTAGTTATTGAGGATTACTGGATTGGACTGCCTAAAGCAGGCAGGCTTGCAGATTCAAAACCATAGTGACAGTTGCTAGATAGCTTTTCAGCTTCTTGAAGCATTAACTGATATACCTTCATAAACACCATGACCCCAAGATACTTTTAGAGTCATAGTGCTTATGAAGTAACACACAATCTTATTGACATAATCTTATAACACAATCACATAATCTTGTTTGGTTCGATCTCAAGACTCTCGCAGAGATTCACAAGTGTCTAACACCAAAAACAACTGATTTCTTACAAACATTATCAAGTAGCAAAACTAATTTCAGTTATCCCAACTTAGATTGAGTATAATTATTTTTTAGGGTAATTTATCCTACATTGACCAAGTTGTAGCACCTTCTTAATTCTTAATTATATTAATTGCAAAATATAGGATAGCATATTTTACCATATAATATAATATATCTGTATAGCAACTTGCAATGTGGAAAACTACAAATGCATTTTGCAACAAACTATTAATTACATAATAATTATAATAACTAACAAAAAAGTTTAATTTAAACAATAATGAATACTTTTTGGTTTTTCATAAAAAAAAAACTTAGGAGTTTGTATCTTAGACCCCTTAATACTTGCTTGCAAACCCCTAATACTTTTCTTAGTTTTATTTGATAAATTGTAATATTAAGTGTTAAATTTTATAATACTTTAATTTACAAAAATGATAATTTTATTATATATTTAAAAAAATGACAATCATTAAATATCTCAAAGATTTGATACTTAGCAACCAACCCAATCTTTTGTTTGTTAGTTTAGGCCAAATTAAAACTTGGATGCTTAGTCATTTATTTGTTTTACTAACCATAACAAAATTACACAACATTAGATATAGTAATATTTTTTCAATATGTCCTGCTATATGCCTAGTACAATTTTGAGACAAGAGATTTATAGGTTATGACCAAAGGTTATAATATAACATTACATTTAAAATATTATGAAATAAACAATTCCATGGTTGGTGCCATATATAATGAATTAAAATAGTGAATTTCCATTCTCGCTTTTATTTCTATGAGAAATTGATATCTTCACATAAAATTATGTACAACACATTTATGGATTATATATGTGACAAACAAAATGTACAAAATGTTTAATGACTTGAAAGCTAAAAATGAAAACTTATCATAAAAGACAAAGCTTTTCTACTCATAATTATTGATTTTTCAAGTTTAATCTAATTATTAATAGGGATGATGATTCACCTACAATTCACTGAAAATATGTAGGCAAAGAGCAATTGTATTAAGATTGTATGACCTCATTTTCATTTGGTTATACTAAGCATAAGCGAAGCTCATGGATTTGCTACCTGAAGAGAAAAGAGCCTAGAAAATCAATCGGAACCTAGAAGTCAGGTCGCCATGTTGGTTATCCCAAGACACGTAAAGAGACACTAGATATTGCAGCTTATATTGAATATTTTTAAAATCACAACGAAATTATCGAATACTACAGATAAATAAATGCGTTAAAATCTAAAATAGCATTATATCCATTTATTCTGAGAAAAATCAATACGAAGATGTACATGAGGCACTGACCTGCTGCTCTAGACCTGTTCCATTTTGGTTGGTAACATTACTCATATTACTACCAAGCGGTACGTTTTTTTGGGAACTTTGCTCCGAAAATACTTAAAAAACACAGTCTACAATGAATTTTGCACAAACACAAATTCACAAAATCCTAAATCACATGAAAGGGCTTCAATTTTTCTCCCCGAAATCACTTTTCATTCGCAGTTTTTGTTCTTCACGGATGATGGTGACTTTGTCTTTGAAAGTTTCATTCATTCCATTCGCCTCACAATATTCTGGTTCATTCAATATCGGTTAATTTACAGATAAAATATCATATTATTTTAAGGCTGGTTACACACGTTGCCATAGGTGCCAAGTCTGTCGTACACAAATCTCTAAACTCAATAGACAGATCTAAAAATGGTGCTGGCCTTCACATAGGTACTGAACACCCTAAATAGGCTAGCATTAGTTTTTGACATGCCAAAGTTAAGTTTAAATATTTAACGATGTTCAAAAACATCAGCAGCAATGATCACCTACCAAGCTAGCATATGGATTGACAAACCATTGGGGTCAAGAATCGTGCCTAAAATTAAAAGTAAATGAAGTGTGCAAAATTCCAATAGTGCTTATTCTGATTAATAAAAATATCTTAATCAAGTACACTTTCACAATACCCTTCTCATACACAAAAATAAAAACACTTTTTAGACACGTCAATTATGTCATTGACCTCGCCATTCATACCATATTCTTGCCAAATAAAATATATTACTGAAGGATAATATTTATCCTTCCAGTAACGTGTTTCTACTTAAATTAACACAGACATACGTCTGTCAGACCATTGATTTTTTTGATCCCTCTAATGCGTTATTTTTATACGATATAGTTATTTCTTAGTTATATATTGTTAGTTTAATATCTGGGTAATTTTATATGTACATGGAAAGTCATTTCCGTGCTTAAAGTATTTATTTTTATTTTAAAAACAAAAGAGGAATGAAAGTCTGATCTGACGACAAGAAAATAATTATTTTTAGATGTAACAAATTTGTTACATAGAATGTCATCCCATTGTCTCTGTGAATCAAATGAAACTAGCAGAAGACTGGGAATAAAAGCAGAACAATGATTTCTTTCCTCTGCCAAGTATGGATCACCTCTATGAAAAACGGGATATAATTTCACCAAAAAGAGTAGGTATATTTACTGTAAACAGAGAAAAGCAAATCTGGTAGCGAAACACTAGAAATGTTGCGGGAATATAAATTAATCCTAGTATTAATATCTTGTTGGGAGTGTGTATACATTATAGAATGATATTAACACTACATACAAAGTTTAACGTCTTAAGGTCCTCTCCCACCACCACTGCAGCTAAAAAAATTTATTTTATGTAATATAAATAATTATTATGATTTATTAATAATTGTAGTTTAATACATAACCAGTCTCAGAGTCATTAAGCTAGTTATTCAAAAAAAAGTAGTACTAACGTCAGTGATTACTTTTGTCTCAGTGTATTTACCACAGAACACAATAACCATCTATTTACTTCACAGAACAATAGACAATATTTGTATACTACTGATATGTATTGTGTGGATTTGCATTCTAATGAAAACTTAAAAGCACTATTATAAACAAATGTATGAATTGGTAAAATTGCAGATAATTAATCGACGATGACGATTGTAATTGAATAGTACTTAAATAGCACAACATATGAACTGTAGCTGAACAAAAAACGTATGTATCTCATGATATAAAGTTATTTAAATACTATGGAAGAACAAAAGGCGATAGGTACTGTTACGCGTGAGCGTCGTCCACCTCCAGAGCCGTGGCCTCGACAGCAGCCGCTCGAGCCTCTCCTACCCACAGCAAACCCTTCGCCGCAGCCAAGACAGAGACAGAAACCACAGCCACGAGAAAGGCAAACAACAATACAAGCAAAACCAAAAAAGGTCCATCCTTCAAATGAACTCCAATGAAAAATAATACACGATAACACGGTCGAAGTAACTCTTGGAATGCGACGCCCCTATCGCTTTCACTCTCACTGTTTCAATTTTGCTATCTCTTAGGCCCCTTGGATACATTTTACTTCTGAATATTTTCCTATTAGAAAGGAGGCCTTTGCAAACGGGCATTAATAGACTGCAAAGGAATCAATATGAAATTAAACACAACCTGCATAGATACTGCAGTGCCCAGTTGATTCAACTAATACATGGATTGCTTATCTAAAAGTGTTTATAGTAATTGTATGTTTTGCTTAAAATATATTTATGTAACTTCTTGGATTTAATTGACGAGATACTCATGATTAAACACCACAGATGTGAATGACAATATTGAGTTTTCATCTATATGAATACCAACATTATAGAGATAGATACAAATTCAGAAGTGTGCCCGGTTTTGATCCGGCAACCTCTGATTAGGCTGACGCCCTAACCACTAGGCAAGCACAGCTTTTCGAAGTTATGTGCGTTTTTAAATATTTAAAATATCACTTGCTTCAACAGTGAAGGAAAACATTGTGAGGAAACCTGAGAGCATGCTTGAGAGACTCCATAATGTTCTCAAAGGCATGTGAAGTCTTCCAATCCGCACATGGCCAGCGTGGTGAACTATGGCCAAACCCTTCTCATATTGAGAGGAGACCCGTGGTCTGTAGTGAGCCGAGAATGGGTTGATCATGATGACAAAGAATTTCAGATAGTCTGTATATATAGTCATCTCACTAAAAGATGTTTAACACATAACCTTATTTGTTTTAATATAAAACATTGCCTTTACAGATCCTTGACATTATGTGTGATATAATAATAATTCTCATCTAATAACAGTTTGAGGACCAAGCAGCCTTAGCCAATTATAGGCAAAATTACCACCTAAATATTAAATAGTAACTCTTTAGAATTACTCTTTATAAAAAAAAAATGGTTTGCTTCAGGCCATCTATAGGTTATAATTAGCTTTTCTTAACTTGAGCTGCAACATCCTAGTTGTAATTTATTGAAATTCAGTCATATAAATTGTGGGAGTGCCAATTGCTTGCTTTCTTGTAATTTGTTAAGATAAAAAGTTTCTCAGTGTTCATAGTTTTAGGGAACTTGGTTGCTTCAAGCCGTTTCTCATCTCAGGTGTCCCTATAATAAAGGATTACTTTTTACTTTTCGCGCTTGTGAAGTCAACATCTCCTGAGGATGATCTGGTGTGGGGTCAAAATGTGCGTAGAGGTTCTAGTGGAAGATTTTGTGTGGTGTTATATTATACTGATCTCTCAGTTGTAGGTGGAATATAGCAAATTATACTTGCTGTTTATTGTTTAATAAAGGATTTATAAAAGTTCTTGCAAGAGCTGGGTTTATCTTCTTAAATGTTGTTTCTACTTTGCTGACAACTTTGTGTCATGGTGTTTTACTCTAATACTTTCTAATGGATTGGAAAGTCATTTAACGTTTGTTCGTTATCTATCTCCGATTCGCAAGTTTTTAGTAGGAAAGATGAGAATGGTTGATGGGTCTGAATGACTTGGGTTGAGTGTAGTGGGTCTTTTTCCTTATTACCTTACGTCTCTACATTTAAGTAACATGTATAGTCTAGGCAAGTTTAAAGGTATAAGCTTTCTTAGCACAAGTCACAAGGAAAATGGGCTATGTCGTCGTGAGCGAAATATGTAATTGTTACTGGCCGCTTAACTAAACTATTTTTTTAGCTACATATACTTAAGATTTTAAAATTTATTTCCTATCAGCGATGGCTTGAAAAATTAAAGATATTTTAGGATGTTTTAATGCTCTCTTTTGGGGTCAGCAAATACACTGTTGCATCTGACTTCCATAGCAACAAACCTTTATTAACTCTGAAAATAGGCTCAGTTTTATTACCTACAATTGTAATTTGTATCGTATGATAATACTTCCGACTGAAGAGTTAAGTAGACAAGTTCGCGAGTTTTCATTAAGAACTTGCACGCTAATTTTGTCTGTTTATTTTAAAATGGGAAAGTTCTTCAAACCTTGCAACGTATTCGCCTTAAATGAATAAACTTCATCGTATGTTTATATATATTAGCATACATTTTTTAATCATCAAAATTTGCGTGGGCGAAACGAACGGAAACATCTGATTGTCCTTGAGTGATTTGTTCAAATATTACAGTACCGAGCATAAATTCAATTGATCACTCCAAAATGTGGGCAAAAATATTTATGGTTACTATCTTATATACGCTTCTATTTAGGGGCAATTTTGCTTCTATAATTCGTGATGATTTGTACAATTCCGTCGAAGAATACGATTTCATAGTGAGGGATCTAGTGTACGAAGATTCTCCGGTAAATAAACCTTGTGTGGAAGGATATGAACTGGACATTTCGGGTCTGTGTCGAGAAGTGTGGAGAAGATAATGTGTTATATCATGAATTTGAGTAAATTGTGAAGTTGTAGGTCTAAGGCCTTCGAAAATTAAACCTATAGGTTTACCAAAGTTGTTTTCTTTCATATAGTATTTTTATAAAGAGTTAATATAATTTCAGATTTTTTTGTCAGAGTTTATTTGATAATAATAGTTAGTATAATCACAACCTGGTCCTTCGCACGAGTGCACCAGACTTTCGGCCAGCAGAGGGAAGTGGCGAATGCTTGTGAGGCGCATAACATCTGGCCTCAAAGACCACGACCGCTCTGCAAAGAATGTAACGACGAACAAGAAGAAGATAATCACAACCCCGTTATTAACAGTAGATACGTTACCCAAGGTAGTTATACTATACAGCTAACGATTAGTGGCAATATCTCAAACTTATGTTTTAAAATCGATTTGTTTTACCCATCATCGAAAATCATAATATACTCGTTGTAGGTTCAAAATTTCTAATTAGAAATTAGCAATTTTTAGTATTAAAAAACTAGTAACTTCGAAACATTACTAACTATGTACAAATACCTTGAAGGTAGGCCGAAGTCGATAGTTTTTCCTTCGGCTTCGTAAGGAATGTCTTATTTGATACCATCTTTGAATTTTTTTTTTCTGAAATAATATTTCCTTTTTAGTTAATACAAGTGTATTCAATTTATTTCGTATTTCTTTTAATAATTACAAAATTTTAGAGCTGTAATATATAGAAACCGTCACGGACGTGTTATACAGAGACACCTCACTCATATCCACGCTGCCCAGCGCTTGTTATATAAAATGATATCAATGGTAAATTCCCAGGAACACCTAACAAAACATCAGGATTTGATTATTTGATGTTCCTCTCAGATCCCCAAATGTACATTTAATACGCATATTTAGATTTATACACTAAAGGACGAAATTAATAATCAACTTATCCAAAATCTTGAGATAAATAGAATTAAGTTGTTCTATTCTTTTCCTACGTCCCTGACGATAAGGATGGTAAACTAAATTAAATCTGTTATCTGAAGTTCTTGGATTAAATCGATGATTAACCTTGGGTCTATGGGACCAGAATGCAGAGTACGAGATTTTTACTTATTCGATCGCGTGAAAGTTAACTTCAAAGAAAGAGCGCCATCTATTATCTAATAGATGGCAATCGCTCAGTTTTATAAAAATTGAAGTAACCTTCCAGACGATCGTGTTATTTCGAAATCTCGCAATAGGCACTCTTCAGTCATGATTAGAGGGAGTGGCGATGTGTGAGGTGTAGTGCCGTGGTTCCGAGCTAAAAAGGTTTCTTTAGCTAGGCAATAATGTTTCGATGAATCGCCAAGTGTCGAGTTGTTCCAGGATGGGGTTCCCGACGGCGATAACGGCGCGGGCGGCTAGCTTGGAGATAGCGCCGCGGAACCGAATCGCGTAATCAACTAACACTTCCTCTACAATTGCGTTGACTATAGCGTCGATGTCACCTCCGCCTATTACTCCGCAAATGTTGGACTGGAAATATAAAACATGACTATCAATCTCAGCTTATTTGTGTCTCACTCTGCTTACACAAGTTAAAACAAGTTGTTCTGAAGTGCATGGTCCCTGATTCCCGCGCAATCACTTAGTAGTTTACAAATGAACGAACTTCCATTTCCGGTTGGTTAAATTAATTGAGAAAGTTTTTTTTATACACTACGTTAGCACTTAACTTTATCTCACATGGTGGTAAGTGACGATGCTGTCTAGGATGGTAGCGGGTTAACCTGTTAGGAGTATGGTAAATCCACGCTCCTAATTGGTTTTTACGCAACATCGTGCCGGAACGCTTGGCGACGTCTTTGTCGGTAGGGTGGTAACTAGCCACGGCCGAAGCCTCCCACCAGACCAGACTCGAGCCGGGCATCGAACCCAGGACCTCCAACTTTTTAACTTTTTTTTTCAGCGCATGCACTGCGCCACGGAGGTCGTAAAAAAAAAAGTAATATGTGTATAATTATACCTTTAGAGAAGGAAGATCGAAGGAAGCGCCCTCTATCCTGTCGATAATGACGGATTTTTCATTGTCCGATTGTTTCAAATACAGTTTTGCTTTAAAACGGAATCCTTCTACGACAAACCTGTAGAAAGGTGAAATAGAGATACATATATCATGCGTCAGACTGGGTCTCCACGGCGCAGACCCCTCACGCATGACAGGTAGTTTGACTTTACCCAAACTTTATTTAGGCCGACATCTATAGAGCCAACTTACCTGATATACGAATAAGAAATATGTAAAATGAGACAAAGTTGTGACGACATAAATGTATCTCTAACGTTAGCTGAGCTAAAGATCTCGGCCTTTGCGTTACCACTAGACCACGAGATTTAGGTATCATCATGATTTCATGATCAAACCATTCTCGGCTCACTACAGACTAACGACTCACTACACACTACGAAAAGTTATAGGTGCGTGCCCGGGTTCGAACCTCCGACCTCTGATTTGGAGGCTGACGTCCTAACGACTATGCTATCACAGCTTTGCAATTCAGGTATGTGCTTATATTATTACTCTGATGTAGACGGAATATTTTTGGTCAAAACTACACTCCTACCAACACTGATCTAATAGTTTTTATTTTTAAGTACTTACTCTGCTTTGCCTTTTCCGTAAATGGGTATAGCGGTCAGAATGTCGCCAGTTAAGTCGTACAGATCTGTAATCAGGCAAAATTACCAATGTTTATCTCTTAAAAGAAAGCCACGCGTTACATCATGCTATCGTCCGACCCCCCCGTACCGTCCGACCCCCCTTAATCCCAAACGTCGCCTAAGCCGAGGTTCGGCCTCAAAGGAGGCGCCCTTAGGCAGTCGTTCCCTTAGTTTCTTCGAGCCCTCAAAATTTCTTCTGGCAGAGCTTCTTTCCAAAGCTCGCCAAACAGTCCGGTTACGCTGTGGCAACCAATAGGGTTTGTACAGCTAATAGACAGTCCGAAAAAAAAACATCATGCTGATGATGACAAACGTTACTATGAAAGAAAATAATGAAAAAAGATATGTAGTATCTTAATGTCTAAGGTCATGCTTTCGACCACAGCTTTTGCCGTTACAATATGATCTAGCATACAGGTGTGTACATTTTGAGCTCATTAGTAGGTACATTTGTTTTCGGGAGCGTTAAAAATAATTAAAAAATACTTTTTATCCTGGCTGGATATTTTAACAATCATCAGACGCGACTCATCCGCTCACCGGTGGTCACATACAGCTGAGCTAGCGTTGCTTCCTAGAACTAGACTTAATCTAAACAAGACGGGCAAGGTGTAATCACATAACTAGGTAATCACTTAAATCACGATACAAATATCTAGGTAGAACCTACCAGTTCTAACGTCCAATCGGGGCACGGAGATGTCGATGTCAAACGATAAATCTGACAGTTGCAAATCACTTTTGTGTACCACGAATCCGCCGATACCAGCCACTAAGACGTCCCTCAGCTCCAAGTCAAGGCTGCATGTGAAAGAGTATACACATTTTATGTAAAATTTATAGGTACCTATTTAAACTGCACACTTGTTTATTCTGTGCTGTAAGTACGACCACAGAATTAATAATAGTAGATTCGTACGTCTGCCAATCCGCTAATGGCCATGGTGGACTATGGCCGAATCCTTCTCATATTGAGAGAAGACCCGCACTCTGTAGTGAACTGAGAATGCGTTGATCATAATGAGGTTCGTACGTCACTAAAGAGTGGTTCTTGCAACCTATCAGTAAAACAAATTGCTGTCACTATAAGCTCTAGTAAGAACTTTATTTCCGTTAGTGTTAATGTATTTTTGCAATATTAATTGTAATATTTTAAGTATTGCATATTTGTAGAGTATCTGACACTCACGTTTAAACACTAACACGTTAAACTCACGTAATCTGTAGTAATCTTAAACACAATAATTGTTTCTTCACATGTCTGATATAGTCTTTGAAACCATTGATCTGATTGGGATAAAACTTCAGAGTTCTGGGTACGCCCGCAATGGTTCCTGGCCCAAAACATCTGGGTATTTATAATATATTATAACTTTTTTTTTACGTGAAATTGCAAAGATTGTCGGGTCTGCTATTTTTTGAATATATGTCTAACGTGACAACAAGTTTGTAAAATTCCTAAAGGTTGTTATAACGCTCAAGTCTCGAATGGGTTATAGTTGGTAGTTCGGTACTGTGTACTCACTAAAACTATTTTGTATGATAGAATTAGCTACAATATCGTATCGTTTGATAAACATAATTGTATCATCAAAATGGTATTGTAATAAGTAGGTATTATTACAAAACGATCAAATGATTTCAACTTTGATATGCAGAGCTATGGAGTACATAGAGTATTTACCTATTTTGTATAACTTATCTAAATCCCTATCTATGTCATTACAAAGGAATAAGGTTCAGTTGTTTTTCTGTGATTTTAATATAACGGACTTCTATATTTTTTTTTTTTCGGACTGACTATTAGCTGTACTTACCCTATTGGTTGTGACAGCGTAACCGGGCCGTTTGGCGAGCTTCGGAAAGAAGCTCTGCCAGAAGAAATTTTGAGACCTAGGGCTCGAGGAAACTAAAGGAATGTCTGCCTAAGGGCGCCTCCTGTGAGACCGAACCTCGGCTTAGGCGACGTTTGGCAAAACGGGGGGGTCGGACGGGATTTCTAATTAAACTCATACCTATTAATGTTTACTATTTTGAGAGATGGCATAAATAAATACCGTTAATAAATGGTTTAGCAGTCTGGTCTGTCTATCTTTGTATTGTGATTGACTGAATTTGAGTAGATCTCTTTTATATGTAGGTAATTAAGGGTTGGTAAACTAATTATGTAATAGGTCCCAGTTGGCAGAGGCCGAACGTGTTAAAAAAAAAACAACTGGTTATATAGGACCTTAAAAGCAAAAAGTTTACTAGGCTACCTGTTGATATCTTGGAGATGTCTATCAATAAGTTAAAAGTTTTTATAAAACGAAAGCTTATAGAAAAATCATATTACGATATTAAGGATTATATAAACGATAAAAAAACTTGGGCGTGAATTGCTCTATCTCCATAGGTACTATAATTTATTACTGATTATGTGAGATGGTGATAAAAAGCCCGGGTTAGAGTGTTGTGAGTTTCTTCTTATACCTGGGCGCGATTTGAACCCTCTTAGCTTTAGTTTTAAGTTGTCGATTAGAAATAATGAAATGAACGATTCATAGGTGCCTGTAATAGGTTTATGTGGATAAAGCTATTTTTGATTTGATTTGGAGATGTCATTGTGAAACAATATAGTAGATGGAAATCAAAAATGTACACTAACTTTATAAGTCCAGCAGGCACCACTAAGTGAATATGATCCAATTCGAGAGGATCCAGCGGTGGGATGTTTAGGATATCGAAACCATTGTTTATGACATTGCGGATAAAGGCGAAGAACTGGCGTATCAAGATGTTCACGAGTACGTTGCGATTTTCCACGGAAATCTCTTGTGGATAGTCTGCAAAATAAAATAGAACTAAGACGTACTTACATTCTAATATTTCCAGTGTTTTTAGATAAGAAGCTTATTAATGCCTACATACAGACGTTTCTAAGTACATATTAATAAAAATCAATGTCTTCTATGCTTTTCGAAACCATTGTTCAGATTGTGGTGAACCTGTATTAGGGTTTTCTTGGGTCGCTCTTTTGGTCTCCTCTCATGAGGAGTAAAACCCGTGGCCTGCAATGGATAAATCTTAGATCTAGGCGCGTTTGGAACCCTCCCAGTTCTAGTTTTAAGTTGGCGATTGTAGCTTTCTATAACCATCACCTCACGAATTAAAATAATCAAAAGTATATTATATTTTGTATGAACTCTTTATAGATGGCCAGATTATTTCTGTGTGATCCGAGGTTGACTGGTAGATAATGCATAGCATTAACTTCGCTTTTTGTACATTGTTTTTTTTTAAAGGAACAAAAATCAACGGAACAATAACCCGGCTAAGTTTGTTGTGGGCTACTTATTAGACATGGGCGCAATTGGAACCCTCTTAGCTTTAGTTTTAAGTATGCGAGTGAAGTTATCACTTCATAAATAAAAATAATGAAAAATATACTTTATGAACGGTGCATAGATGTCTGTAATAAGTTTACATGAATAAAGCTATTTTTAATTAAAAAAAAATTAATATCACGTTGAATTATAAATTTTTTGTACGTCTAGCATGTTGTTTTCTTCCAAGGTTGACTGGTAGATAATGTTTAGCATTAAATTCGGCTTTTGTACATAGTTTTTTTGTGTAATAAATTGATTTTATTTGATTTGAAGGGTCTCTACTTAAACGAACAAAACATAATATTAGATATACTCACCATCTACAATTATCAGGTCACGTTTTTCAACATTCGGCGCGGCAGCTACAATGCCGCATAACACAAGCGTCAGTAACAATCTCATTCTGAAAATGTAATTTTGAAGCGATCTATATCTCTTAATAACATACAATAACATAAGTAGAATATTTTAATGGATTTTACGCCGAAACAATATGTACGAATCCTTTAAAACTAATGTTTCTTATATAACAACAAATAACAACTGGTCTGGTGGGAGGCTTCGGCCGTGGCTAGTTACCACCCTACCGACAAAGACGTGTCGCCAAGCGATTTAGCGTTCCGGCACGATGTCGCGTAGAAACCAACTAGGAGCGTGGGTTTACCATACTTCTAACAGGTTAGCCCGCTACCATCCTAGACAGCATCATCACTTACCACCAGGTGAGATAGCCGTCAAGGGCTGACTTGTAGTGTATAAAAAAAAAAACTAGCAATAACTAACTAGCAATCTTTTATGATACCAGCAATAATACATATTATCATCGTGATCAAGGCATTGCCGGCTCATTATAGAGCACGGGTCTCCTCTCAGCCTCTCTCTTCGGGCTATGGCCAAACCCTTCTTATATTGAGAGGAGACCTACTACTACCACGCAATGTGGATTGGCAGACTGCACAAGCTTTTTGGAACATTATGGAGAACTCAGACGTGCAGTTTTCCAGGATGTTTTCCTTCACCGTTGAAAAAAGTGATATTTCAATTCTTAAAAACGCACATAACTCTAAAATACATATAAGTTAGATATTATACGTAAGTTTATTACTAAACTTAGTCTTGCGTCCTTCACAAATTCTGTATAATGTTTAGTACATAGATATAGCTAGGTATTCAGGCTGTGGAATTAACTAAGCAAATAATTAAGCTTTCCTTTCAGGGTAGGGAACTATGATAGAAGTAGGCCTAGGGCGGCAGAACAGAAAAACTATTTGCGTTCCAAAATGAACGAATTCTGCCTAACTTTTAAAATCTTTGAATTATTATTACTGCGTTCTCTGGATTGAGATGATTTGTTTAACCAATACGCTACTCAGAAGGCAAGACAAAAACCATTATTTTGTGAGCTAAAAGTCGTTGTTACTGTACAGTTACCTACAAATAAAAACGGTATTTGTAATTTAGTCTTTCGTCTTTAACTTTAGTTAAATTCTTATAAATCATTATTTATTTTTCTGTTTTACTGGGAGTATGGGAGTAGCAATCTTCCATAGGCTTAGGTCTAGGGCATCCAGATATAAAATTAATCCCAGCTAATTAAAGTAATTTTAGTTAAAAATGGTACTTTGAATTGAGTTTAAAACGAATGGGCCTCTTACCTTAAACTTACTGCCACTTAGAATCTTTAATTAGGTTAGGTGCGTATGTTTCGGCCGAGGAATAATACACAAATAGGTACCTAATCAAATCAAGTTTTAATTATCATATTTATAATCTTCTTATTGGTTTATTACTAGCGGTTGCCGCGACTTTGTCTTCGTATAGTACCTATTTACCAAGAGATATTTCATTAATAGTTCGAAGCGTATTTATTTTAAGTTTCATTTTTCATGTCTTTATCTTCAAAATTATTACCGTAATTTTTTAGCCATAAAAGTAAAGTTCCATGCTTCGTCTTCGAAGGTTTCGTAATACCATTTGTAGGCATATTCTGTCATCATGGACAATTCAAGGCAAGTTAAAAGGTTATGTTAAATATTTCCCATTTATACTCTAGCCTATGATTTCGCTCACGTTAAAATCGTCGTTTTAGTGTTTTAACTACAAGTTGCCAGATTTTTTACAAATATTAATCATCCCGCAAGGGAATAATTTTTAAAAATACCTTCTTAACGGTAGCTTACGTTATAAAAGACCCGAGACGCTGACGAATTTCAGTGATCCCTCTAGTGGCTGATTCATCAATGCACAACAGAGTCATCAGTTGGATCAGCCAGTTAGACTTTTCTTTTTATACAATACATTACTAATAAAAATATCGATTTTCGGTTCACTAATTTGAGAATCCCATGATACAATCTATTAGGAGATTTCATATAATCTTTTTTCTTAGCTAATTCATGGTTATGCTCCAAAGAAAACTTTAGTATAACCTTCCTTCCGAATTTCAAGTTGGAAGGCTTTATAATATTTTCTGGTATATCATGATTGGAAGCTGTGATAGCCTAATGGTTAGGACGTCCGCCTCCTAATCAGAGGTTGGGCGTTCGAACCCGGGCCTATAACTTTTCGGAGTTATGTTCGTTTTTAAGCAATTAAAATATCACTTGCTTCAACGGTGAAGGAAAACATCGTGAGGAAACCTGCATGTCTGAGAGTTCTCCATAATGTTCTCAAAGGCGTGTGAAGTCTGCCAATCCGCACATGGCCAGCATGGTGGACTATGGCCAAACCCTGCTCATATTGAGAGGAGACCCGTGCTCTGTAGGGAGACAAGAATGGGTTGATCATGATGATATCATGATTGTTATGTCAGTATTTTATTTATATAAGTTGGTTCTTATTTAGATAGGTAGATATCTACTAAATGATTTCGTAGATGGTTTTAGTAGATTCTCGATAAAAAATCGATAAATAAGATTTTCGAATGCTTACTGTTATTACGAATATTATCATTCATCAATTGAAAATAATGATAATCGTCTGTAATGATTGCCTAATTAAATCAACTATCAGATTTTCATATTGATATAAGTATTTTTACGATATGAAAAAGTAGACAAGCATATTTATTGGTGCAATGGAAAATTAATTACTTACAATACAACAGTATGCGATATACTGTTGTGGAATAAAATTAAAACGTGAAAGGCAAAGAAAAAACTTATGCTTTCTTTAAATAAATTATTTATTGAAAACTTAATTGCTAAAACTTAATTTACACATTATTTCTAGATATGGGATATGTGTAGCGTCGTATACCTTTAGGTTTTAATAAGAGATTATAAAAAAAATCATTGGCTTGTAACACATTCACTCGTAACCTATCCAGCGTTGGAACAAAGTGCAGGTAGTTATTCCAGCAAAATTCAGTAAGTTTAGATATTACCACAACTCTAGAAATAACACCCATATCTATAAATATTCTTTCTAGAGTTGTAGTAAAGTCACGGTAATATTATATACAGTATTCCAACTTCATACAAACGTCCGAAACGCGGGCTATGCCTACGCGCCTCGATCTCGGGGTGTATTCGGCACGCAAGACAGTCGCGACTGTGCCGCAGTGACGAAAGGACGGTATTTTGTTTTTTTAAACAATAACCGCGCGATTTTTTCGCTTAAAATAACTTCAACTATATATTTAATATGATGAGTAGGATATATTGGGCACTTTTTGGTTGCAATAATAATAGTTGTTTATTGTACTGATTGCATGAATAATACCAGAAAAAAATAATTTGACGGTCTGTCACTAGATAGTTGAAATTTGAACACAAAGTAGGCAAATGTAATTAAAACGTTGGAGGCGGGTAGCCCTATTGCATGTTTAGGTGCCGAGCGGCTGTAGGTATTTATTTCAAAGATAAGCTCGCGTT
Organism: Lasiommata megera; assembly: GCA_928268935.1. Classification (NCBI taxonomy): domain Eukaryota; kingdom Metazoa; phylum Arthropoda; class Insecta; order Lepidoptera; family Nymphalidae; genus Lasiommata; species Lasiommata megera. Next base: position 8,755,961 of record OV743311.1, on the reverse strand, counting down.
ACAATACTGTATACATTTTATTACCGTGGTAAAGTTTATTCAAAAACTGGTTTAGGTATAGATAGAATGGATCGTGATGTTTTTAAAAATTAGACTGTTCTTGGTTCACTGGAATCAGTACACACACTGTTCCTCAACTGTACTGTTGTTGTTTCGGAACTGGAATGGGTTTACATATAATAGGTTACACTACTGTGTTGCATTACTGGACTAATAATAATCATGTTTAAGTTTATTAAGACCTACATTTGACTGGTTATAAAATAGTTGACAATATTCGCCATGATTCGAATTTATTTAAAAATGGGTTCAATATGTCAATAACTTTGTCAACATAGTTTTTGGCAATAAAACTGTTGAATCTGGTAAGGTAATCGGCTAGCAGGTCGTCGATGATGGCGTTCACGATGTCGTCTATCGTGCCGTCGATCTCTATCCGTGACTAAAATAAAAAAAAAAAAAAAATTTTGATGATCTTAATGTACAGGGTTACACACTATAAAGCTTGCGTTTTCTTATTTTTCTTTTCCGCTACAAGTTAGCTCTTGACGTTAATACCACCTGGTGGTAAATGATGATTCAGTCTAAGATGGTAGCGGGCTAATCTTTGAGTAGTATGGTAAATCCACACTCCTAATTGGTCTCTACGCGCATCATGCCGAAACGCTAAATCGGTTGGCGACACGTCTTTGTCAGTGGTGTGGTAACTAGCCACGACCGAAGTCTATTACAAACGAGAATACAGAAAGGAGATAACAAATTTGCTTTGAAATCAACTTGTAGATACAGCTTGGTCAAATTGTGGCCATATATTTAATAGTCGAGTTAAGCAAGCGAACAAACACAATAAGACAATAAATTAGGCGAGATTGGACAGGCCCATGTTAGGAGATATGTTGTGCCATTGAGGCTAATAAAATGTAACAGATAGAGCGTGAACACTGCACCTCGGCTAAATCTATTTTCATCTACTCTTGGCCACTTTAGTATCTATTCTTTAGGTTTCCGAACCCGGAGGGTGCCAACTGTTGGTATCCTATTATTAAGAACCCGCTGTCCACCCATCCGTCGTATCTCATGAACGCAATAGGTATGGTGAGCGCACGAGCGCTTACCTAGTTCCTCGCCTAATTAATGAATTACCCATTGATGTACGGAACCAAGCGGTCGAAGCGGTGATAGCCCAGTGATTAGGGCGTCAGCCTCCTAATCAGAGGTCGGCGGTTCGAATCCGGGCACGCATCTCTAACTTTTCGGAGTTATGAGCGTTTTTAAACGATTAAAATAACACTTGCTTCAACGGTGAAGGAAAACATCGTGAGGAACCCTGCACGCCTGAGAGTTCTCCATAATGTTCTCAAAGGCGTGTGAAGTCTGCCAATCCGCATGACCAGCGTGGTGGACTACGGCCAAACCCTTCTCATATTGAGAGGAGACCCGTGCTTTGTAGTTAGCTGGTAATGGGTTGATCATGATGATGTACGGGACCATTTACCATCCTACCTAAGAAGCCGTGTAGCCAAGCGATTTAGTATTCCGGCACGATATCGCGTAGTAACCAATCAGGAGTATGGGTTTACAATATCCCTAAAATGGTTAGCCCGCTATATATCGCTATCTTAGACTGCATCATCACTTACGATGGTGAGATTGCCGTCATTTTTAGTGTATTAAAAACAATTCATATATAATATCTTATCCATGAAACAGAAGAAACATATCAGGAAGTACTTTTATACATTTATTATTATCTGGTCTCGTGGGCTTTGATGTGACAAACAAAGACAAAAACTATTGTAAAAAGTATTGATTTGGTATATATTTCGTAAGTTTGTAAACTCATTCTTGATATTAAAATCATTGTTACTCTTAGGTACTTACTTTAATTCGGTCTACGCTGAAACTAGGATTCGTGATATTTCTCATTAATACAGATTTTTCGTCATTAGACTGCTTTAAGAAAGTTTTTCCACAGAACGTGAGATTGCGTATGTCTAATCTGTAAATATAAAGAGATATTCTTAAATGAAATTACAGAAGCTTATTGGTTAGGACGTCCGCCTCCTAATCAGAGGTCGGAGGTTCGCACCTCTAACTTTTCGGAGTTACGAGTATGTGCGTTTTTAGAGTGCGGTACAAGCACGGTGGATTATAGATCTTTGATTATGACCATTAATCTGCAATAATAATAAATTAAAGTAAAATTATGAACAGTTTTCATATTACACAACCAACAATAACATATAACGGAGTCATAAAGTTTTTCCACCTCATTACCACGACACAAAAAAAAAGTTATCTCATGGCGTGTACGGTCGTTGGTTAGTTGTAGGCTAATTATAGTCTAAGGAAACTAAAACCTTAAAATTCTTACTGAAATCTGCCCATTCCAAGTATGGGTATGTAGCCGTAGATGTCTCCTTGCATTTCATAATATCCTGTTAAAATAATACATTATTTAAACTTGGATTCCATTAAAGAAAAATGGAAATATACTCTTTATTGCACACAAAATATTAGTAATAAACAACAACAAGGGACATTCTGTGCAAAGTCGGTCTTATTGCTATTATAAGCAATCTCTTCTAGACAACCCTTGGGGAAAGAAGTCGTTGAAGAAGAGAGCAGCGGTGCAATACATAAACTTAATGTATACTAAATATCACCAATAAATATATTATAATATAAATTGGTTTCTATTTATTATATGTAAGTCACGGAAGGTCCAAATCTTGTTCATTCTTGCTTTTATAAAAAACTAGCTGATGCCTGCGACTTATTTCGCGTAGATTAAGATTTATAATTTTGAAGTTTGAAACATTTGTAATTGAAGATTATACTATGCCTTAACCCGTTCCCGTTCTCGTTTCTGTGGCTTTTGCTAACATATAAATAAAATTTCTAGAATGTTCTTAATAGCATTCATTCAGTTTATGACAAATCCCGCAAAAACCATGCAGTTTTCCATGGTTACAAGTGTTAATCTAGGATATAATCTATCTCTATTCAAAATTTCAGCCAAATTGGTCAAGAACTTCCGGCGTGAAGGAGTGACAAACATACACACATATACACATACAAACTTTGAATAAAGTAGGTAGGTACCTGAATTAAATAAGATGTTCGGGAAACTTAAACATAGTTCAGAGGCAATTTCTTCTTTCATGAACTCCGTTTTAAGGAGCTGGTAATCACCAAATCCACTCACAACGGCATTAGCAAATCCGGCGTGTAAACTAAAATAAAATATCAGTTGTAATAGAACAGTTTGGACAGCGCGGAGCGATCGCAAGAGATCGGATGGGATGGGAATAGTCGCTTGTTTGGGATACCATGTGCTTTCTTAGATGCATCGCGTAATCAGGCGAGCGTCAATGGTGGAGACTAAGGGATTTGTAGTAGACCATCCAAAGATTCATTACTGCCAGTATCTTGGGTATGTGATATTACGTCGTTATAGATTTATTTTAAAGATGTCGTTTATTTTAAACCTATGTCATTTTTATTTATATTGATTTTAACTCTTAAAAAATAGAAACATGTTAGTTAGTAGGTAAATAAGAAACATAAATGATTATTGAGAGATGATATTATTGACTTTAATTAATTTGGACTGATAACGTTATTTTATACACATAAATTATTTCTAGGGAATTTCTAGTGTATAAAAGAATAACGAACTTATTGTGTGTAATAATGTGGTATATGAGAAAAAGAGGCATGGAACGCTGTGATGAACGATGATTAAATTAATAAAATGACTATTAAAAAATAGGGGTTGGCGATAGAAGGGTGAAAATTTAGGGTTGTATGTATTTTTCAATGCCACATAATACAAAAATAAAATAAATATATATTTTTTGGGTGGACAGCCCTTTACTCTTAGGGGTTTAAAATTGATAGTTGCATAAAAAATTTCATAAGAATCGGTCGAGCTGTTTCGGAGGAGTATGAGAACAAATATTGTGACACGAGAATTTTATATATAAGATAAACTTGCTCTACGAGCCGATGTATAATAAGGTCGATTGCCTAATTCTGAGCCGTTACTATATAACGTGGTAGAAAATTCAACACCTAAATTAGGGTAGGAATCGAACCCGAGAATCGAAGCGTGTGATCTGAAGCTAAATGTATGTAAAAAAATAAACAGACGAAAAAAAAATGTGAATTGTTTTCGGTACTTACCTCAAAAGATTTGTCGGCGAAGAAAATTCAACGTCTAAATAATTAAAATGGAATGGATCCAGAACTGGCAAGTCTTTTTCAGGCGAACCATTTTTTATGAAATATTTGAGCATTTCGAAGAGCTGTCGTATTACTGCATTGCTGTTGAATTGACGATCTTTTTGACGAGAAACATCTGAACAAAACAGAATAAATTATCAATTATTTTACTTATGTTCCCCTAGTATGTCTTACCCAACAAGGAAACGTAATTTATATTTAAATAAGGCCAAGACGTACTAATGACTATAGTAAGAAATAGTATAGTTGACGACCTCAGTGGCGCAGTGCGCGCGCTGTCGCATTATAAAGTTGGAGGTTCTGGGTTCAATTCCCAGCTCGAGTCTGGTCTGGTGTCAGGCTTCGGCCGTGGCTAAACCACCCTACCGATAAAGACGGTCGCCAAGCTATTAAGCGTTCCGGCACGATGTCGCGTAGAAACCAATTATTTATTTATTTATTTATCCAAAGCGCTACCAACAGATTTATATGTAAAAAAATAAACAGTTAAAAACCTTAAGTGCTAGATGTATACATATAAATCAATTTAGAGGTAACTACAGCGTGCCTAATATAATAACTTAAGTCGACGCTAATATGTCGCTAATAATATAATATGGAAATTAACAAACAGCTAATAACAAAAAACACAAAAAGGAACTTATTACAAAAGAACAGAAAAGTAAACCTTGTGTTTATAATAACGAAGTAAGGAATATATATATACAGGACTATGTAAAATGTAACTAGACTAGGGTTTTTATTATTTTATTTTTGAAATTGTTTAGTTTGTCGTTAAAAATATCAATCGAATTATCTTTAGAAACGAAATGTTTGTATAAATTGCTTAGTCGGGGTATCAAAGAGTGGCGACCAAGATTAGTCCTACAAACTCGGTGCGTGAAAAGTGGAACAGGGTAGCGATTGATTAGGAGTGTGGGTTTACCATACCCTTAACAGGTTAGCCCGTTACCATCCTAGACTGCATCATCACTTACCATCAGGTGAGATAGCCTAGTGTAAAAAAAAAATTGTAATGCATGTATGTTTTATTATAATTATATTATAATAATACATATGACACCTGAGGAGTAATCATTTTTAGTAGGTTTTCAAATAGCATTAGCATTAATTAATTTATATAATGTACATTATTTTAAAATATATTTCATTAATAGCAAAAAGGTTAGTCGACATCACAGGAGACCGAAGCTACCTTGGACAAAGAATTAGTCTAGCCATTCAAAGAGGGAACGCTGCCTGTATCTTCGGAAACTTGCCTAAAGGGACTCCTTTTAATAAAATATATTTGAGTTATATTCTATTTTTTAAGGTTTTCAGTTTTAGATTCATCAAAATAAAATAAATATTAATTAATTAACTATGTAACATAATATATATGTATCAACAAAGTACATTTTGAGATACAGAGGAAAACTTAACCTTACCATTGGGTTCAAAGGCACTTCCAACTGCAATTACCGTGAGAAAGAACAACACAATTTTCATGGCTGAAAACTATCAACTGTATGCTCTAAAACTTCGTCTAAGGTCTTGGGATTATATATCACGCAAGTTTGGCCGTGAATCAATTGATTAGCCGGCAGTTAATGTTATCTTCTTGCGGTTTCGAAATTGGGATGCTCTTATCTTAATCCTCCTTCATTGACTATTAAAAATTATTGTTAATAGATAGCTGTTGTAACATCTTACTGTTTAGAATTTATGAAGCAACTATGTTTATAGCTGTTGAAACTTGTTGAATTAATGAAGCGACTCATTATTACTACTTAGCAGGTATACCCCGTGGTTTCAGACTGAGATGAAGTCTGAAATCTATAAAGCGTACTTTGAATTTACTTAACTGTTAGATTTATTTAACTGTTTCTTATGTTTGTCTTAGTGCGTTATATAGATCTCGACGTAAGAGTTGTTACGTTATGTAATTTAACATAATGTTATGTATGTTAGCATCTTACTAATAGACCGAAATTCACCTCTTGAACGTAATTTTACATTATTAAATAAACTATACTAAATTCTAAATCTATATATATAAAAATCAATTGCTGTTCATTAGTCTCGCTAAAACTCGAGAACGGCTGATCGAATTTATCTTATCTTGGTCTTGAAATGTTCGTGGAGGGCTAGGGAAGGTTTAAAAAGTGAGAAAAATTCGAATAATTGCCGGGAAACCCCTAAAAATAGCAGTTCATATTAAATTATAATCACTCAGTGTTGTCTAAGAAATCTAGGTGTGTTCCTAATTCAAAGAGTCAATTTGCAATTTATTACCGCTGCACAAAATTCTATTTCAAACATGTCTAAATCAGTTAATTTCAATTGTTGTATTTAACGCGGTTATCTCGGGAAATAAGGATCCGATGTGAAAAACTCTTTCAACTCAAACAAACTCGATGTTCGATAGTCCATTTATTGGAGACGCCTATAGATATTTAGGCAATATTTTATCCCGGTATTTCCACGGAAACGAGAACTACACACAGCTAGTGTGATATAATTGTCCTTGTATTAAAAGAAAATACTAGATTTATAATTATTTTCGACATGAAATACGTTAAAGTGTATTTTTCATAAGAGTGGCATAAACATTTTAGATTTAAGATCTATCTATAGATCTAAATTAGATTATTCTAGCACGTGTGGTAGTTCTCTACCTACTGTTTTATTACAATTTCTGAAATAAAGGTAGGTATACTTATTATTTCAGACTGAAATCCTACTGTAGCCCTTTTACTTCGCAATTAAGTAGTTTCGAGTTTATCAATGAAAAATAAACGAATAAACATACAAATCGTACCTTTTCATATTGTTAGGACGCCTGTACTCGCCTATGTTCATGTACAGTATTTTTTTAATGTTTAGATTTATTTGGTCGTAAAACTAAATAAAAGAAATGGGTAATTGACGTTCCAACCTGATATGGAAGCATACTAACCTAAAGAAATGGGTATTATTAAACTCATTATAATACACCTTCTACGCCATCTTTACCGGTAACTACAGAGCACGATTCTCCTCTCGATATGAGAAGGGTTTGGCTATAGTCTACCACGCTGGCCATGTGCTGATTGGCAGATTTCTCACGCGTTTGAGAACATTATGGAAAACCCTCAGGCGTGCAGGTTTCCTCACGATGTTTTCCTACACCGTTGAAGCAAGTGATATATATTTTTTTTAAACATACATTTAAGAATCCTTACTCATATTATAAATGTGAATGTGAGGATGTTTGTTACGCTTTCACGCAAAAAGTAAAAAATGTGTTTGTTTAAATATAGTTAGCCGCGGGTAAAAGCTAGTATAAAAACGAATATAGGTGATTTGGGGTGGGGAATAGATATTTACCCATATTATCAAATGGAGAAGTACAATTTCGTTGTTATATACATTATAATAGATTACAGCTGTAGGTAGATTACTCATTTTATTTGAAGAATGGATAGTTAATAAAATAAATGCCGGCAAATGTCAACGTGCATCAATAAATCTGTCGGTTAAGCCCAATAGAGTTTATTGTATGGTGCATTTTAATTGAATTAATTTCCCATGATGATAAAGGAAACGGAACAACAATGGCCGCCATGATCTGTATGGTATTCGGGTCCTTGACACAAATTTGGTACGTAACGTACGAAACCAAGTCATAAGAATATCAACGGTTCCATCTTAAGCAAGGCCAAAACCGACGCTAGGCTTTTTAATATTATAAAGCGAGAGCCTGGTTCTGTTCTCGACAGTCTGGTGAGAGGATTCGGCCGCTTCTAGTAACCACCTTAATGGCAAGCAATATAGCCAAGCGATTTATATAAAATAAAAGACTTTTTCTAAAATAAAAGTAGCCTAAGTTACTCCTTATTACATCAGCTACCTGTCTATAAAAGTCCCGTAAAATCGGTCCAGCCATTTCAGAGATTAGCCGGAACAAACAGACAGACAGACAGACATACAAAAATAGCCAAGCGATTTAGCGTTCCAGTATGATGCCGCGAGAAACTGATTAGGAAGATGACAGCCGGTAACGCATCGGTTGCTCCTCTGGCGCTGCAGATTGGGAGACGATAACAACTTGATATCTTCAGGTTGAAATATAAAGTATAAGAAAAAAAAACTAGTACATGCATACTAGATGCATCAAAAGTGTGTTGAAAATAAGCCCTTAATGTTATTTGGATTGGAATTAAAAAGGAATCGCCATGAGTCTGACTCATGGTGTCAGATGACGTAGAGCAAGTCTGTTATGCAAGGTCACAGCGCCGGCCTAACAAGGCCCATTTTCAGACTTTTACGAGCTAATGTCAGAGATTTGTTTGTCTTTACTGACCTTGTTTTTTTTAAAGTGTATTTTGGAACAGTATTCCTATGAATGTATACTAGCCGTTTCGTCCAAAGCCAGTCCTATACAGTATATTTTTTGTTCGCTGAATACAGCCTATACCGTATAGGTATACTAGGTATAGGTACCCCAAGGATCACTAATGGCTCAATTACTAAGTATAGGTCGAAGTTTTTTTACATTTACTTTTAATATCACATTTTGGGATGTCTCTCAATAAATTCAAAGTTTACTTTAGGTTAAGAAGGATTATATAGTAATATAATAAGGAAGAAAGGAAGGATTATAATAATAGCTCTGAAAAGCTAGAAATGACAAAGCTGTGGTATAATTTTATTGCTTAATAAGATTGCTTTTAAATAGATTTATGTGAAAACGTGAGTTGGTGATAGCAAAAAAATAAACGTAAAACTTGAGGTGGTATTATTAGCAGACCCATTCGAAGTGATGTTGTTTGTAATATAAATACGTATGTATGTATTTATGGGATGCAACCTGTTCAGACACGCTGGCCCCTTCGCATCTACATGGAACCAACAACAGAGTTGGTGCGGCTTCTGAAGCGGCTGAAAAAGCTAAAGCAAACAAATACTGGGGTCTAGGCTCTGAATATGATGTCGAGACCCTTGGTCCGTGGGGTCCTAGCGCTATAGAGCGTTTTAGGTAAATAACAAAAAGGTTAATCGACATCACAGGAGACCGAAGAGCTGCCAGCTACCTCGGACAACAAATTATTCTTGCAATTCAAAGGGGGAACGCTGCCAATTTGTTCGGAACCTTGCCTAAAGGGTTCATTTTAGTAATTTATATATATTAGTAGTAATTATATTATATTTTTTATTTTTAGTTTTAGTTTCAATTTTAGGGTAAGTTTCAGATGTTATAAATAAATTGTTTATTGAATAAAAAAAATAAAAAATACCTATGTAGTACCTAAAATGAAAATTTCTACAATAACACATTGAATTCATAACACCTAGCTAAATAAATAACGCAAAAAATGTGGAAGATAACTATTAGGGCCCTGCGAAAACGTAGATAGGTTACTCACCAATTTAAACATTATTTGACGTTGACACAAAACGTACTACCGTAGCTAAACAAACAAAATGATTTCCGCGCTCTAAAATGGGCCAACGCCTGATCATTTAAGTAGAGCATGACAAAAGGAAGCCATGGGAGCAATTAAATGACTTCTGATACTCCACCGAGATTGTAACGATCAATCATACTTCTATGGCGTTTAATGAATCAGGTCTTAATTCATTAGCGTCTATTTAAAATTCGGCCCAATCGCTAGAATTAAAACCACTTTAGCACGAGGCGTTGGAGCTTTTGAGGTCAATTTTGGCACTAGTAAAAACGGTTGTGAAGGCAAGGCAAGTGACTAATAATTTTATCATTATCGGCCCAAAGAACATGAACTCATCCTTTTTTTCGACGCTGGGAAATGTCTTGATAGACTGCACCACTTCCGGCGGGGTATGTGGGACTTGCCGGCGGCCAGAGTGTCTCCTTCGCGTCGCCTGGTGGCTGGGTAACGGGAATGCTTGCGCACTTGTCCGCAACCCAGCCAGCGGCGTCCGCCGAAGACCTCCAAGCCTCCTAACTCATAATAGAGAGTGATTTGATCTAATTCCCGAGGTGCCTATTAGTTACTTGCTAACTGCCTTTTTTACATATTTTTCGTTTAAAATATCATAATTATTAGGAGTTTAATAAAAGCCGCACAAGGTAGACACCGGTCCGATCTCAGAGATTCCGAGAACCTCCTACTTTTAAACCGAATTCTCCCCCAGAAAATTGGGTCTCACTAGGAGATTTAAAAAATGAATGTAGTCTTTATTGTGTCTCAATTTACAGAGGGATCTTAAATCTTATAAGCGATAACAATTGTATTAGTTAAAAAAATGAATCACAGCTATTAACGCCAATTTCAAATTCAAATTCAAATCCAAATTCAAATAATCTTTATTCAAATAGTCCTTTAAAAGGCGCTTTTGACGCGTCAATAATTTACATAGTAATGATTTGATGGTGATAACTACATTCGTCAACTTAAAACGCCCCGGCCTAAGAAGAAGCCCACAACAAACTTAGCCAGTTAAATTTTCTTTCTGTTATCACCATCTCACATGCCACTTAGAATTATTAGAGCAATATTTCACACCCATGCTTGTTTATCATTTACGTAATCCTTTACACTATAGTAGGACTTTTCTACAAACTTACGTTTTATATAAACTTTGAACTTATTGAGAGACATCCCAGAAATTTCATTTGACAATTTGTTATAGAATTGTATTATACAACTAGCTGGCGCCCGCGACTTCGCCCGCGTGGCATAAGTTTTTAAAATTCAGTCAGAATAAGTTTTAAAAATGCCAACGGGAACTCTCCTATGTCATTCTCCAGGTCCTCAACTATAATTTCAAAAATCACGTCGATCCATTGCTCTGTTGCGACGTGATTCAAGGACAAACTAACATACCAACTCACATTCGCATTTATAATACTACTATGATTTTGTCTGGATAGTAAGGAGTACAAAGTATTCCAATAGATTCAAAGAAGTAAATCTTTATAAGATTTTCAACCAACATGAACCCCGGTATTAACCTCTTTGCGGCGGATTTTCACAAATCATTAGCGGATGTCTACACCTTAGCAGGACCTAACTTCCAAATTCCTTCTCATTCTTTATGTTTCCACTTTCAATGTGTGATTTTGCAAAAGAGCTTATACCTACATGTCATAGTTACTGAAAAGTAATGCTCTAATTGCCGATTTTCATTTCTCTAATTCCAAAAACTCAGAACTTACATGTAACCTTCCAACCCCTCACCCCTCTCACCTCTTTTGGGATGGATTTTTGTAATATTGCGTATATACAGGTTTTTATTATTTAAATCAAATAACCTAAATGCCAATTTTCATGTCCATAACCTCGAAAACTTCCAACCCCCATTTTACCCCCTTTCGGGTGGATTTTCGCAAGATTTATCGTACAGATCTATATTATTTATAATTAACAACTTAGTTGCCAACTTTCATGTCCTTAACTTCAAAAATATAGGACTTTCATATAAACTACCAACCCCCATTGCAACCCCTTAGGGGTGAATTTTTGTAATATTGTATTTAAAGGTTTTCATAATTTAAAACAAATAACCTAAATGTCAATTTGCATGTCCCTAGCTTCAAAAACTTAGAATCCTCATATAAACTTCCAACCCTCATTTTACCCTCTTTGGGGTAGATTTGCGTAACATTGATTAAACAGATCTTTATTATTTATAATAAACAACTTAGTTGCCAACTTTCATGTCTCTAACTTCAAAAATATAGGACTTTCATACAAACTTCCAACCCCCATTTCTATCCCTTAAGGGTGGATTTTTGTAATATTGCGTATACAGGTTTTTATTATTTAAAACAGATAACCTAAATGCCAATTTTCATGTCCCTAACTTTGAAAACTTAGAATCCTCATGAAAAATTTTCTACCCCCATTTCACCCCCCCTTGGAGTAGATTTTTGCATTATTGATCATACAGATCTTTATTATTTATAATAAACAACTTAATTGCCAACTTTCATGTCTCTAACTTCAAATATATAGGACTTTCATACAAACTTCCAACCCCCATTTCTACCCCTTAGGAGTAGATTTTTGTAATATTGCGTATACAGGTTTTTATTATTTAAAACAAATTACCTAAATGCCAATTTTCATGTCCCTAACTTTGAAAACTTAGAATCCTCATGAAAACTTCCTACCCCCATTTCACCCCCCTTGGAGTAGATTTTCGCATTATTGATCATACAGATCTTTATTATTTGTAATAAACAACTTAGTTGCCAACTGTCATGTCTCTAACTTCAAAAATATAGGACTTCCATACAAACTTCCAACCCCCATTTCTACCCCTTAGGGGTAGATTTTTGTCATATTGCATATACAGGTTTCTATAATTAAAAATAAATAACCTAAATGTAAATTTTCATGTCCCTAACTTCGAAAACATAGAATCCTCATGAAAACGCCCCACCCCCATTTCACCCCCCCTGGGTAGATTTTCGTAACATTGATTATACAGATCTTTAGCATTTATAATAAAAAACTTAGTTGCCAATTTTCATGTCTCTAACTTCAAAAATAAAGGACTTTCATACAAACTTCCAACCCCCATTTCAACCCTTTAGGGGTGGATTTTCTCAAAACCGGTTCTTAGCTGACCTCTACTTCATAAAAGAAATCTACCTTCTAAATTTCAAGTTCGTTCGTTCTATAGTTCCTGAGATATCGTGATCATCAGTCAGTCAGTCAGTCAGTGGTATTTCGCTTTTATATATATAGATTACCTTTAAATGAATTTCTAATTTTTTGTAGTCTAGTAGCGTGCAACACAAGTTTATTTTTACTTCTAATGTTTATTTTTACTTCTAATATTTTCTATGAACATACATTAAATTTCATTAGTACATAAAGACATTTCTCCTACGCTAACAAATAAAATAAATAAAATGGTGTGAACTTTATTTATTTGGCCAGCGAACATACGACAGCTAGCCAGCTAGGGACTGTGCACCCGGTATATCGGTCCCTGTATATGGATCGAATCGAGAACTATACTTTTGTAATGGGTTACGACGCGTAGCAAAAAGCTACAGCGGTATATAATAATACATAGCACAAACGAGATGAAATCGTAGAGCAGACCCGCAGGTAGAATCAGTTTTCGCACAGATTCAGTCGTGGACGCACCGAAATTCTATATACCAAACAAACATTCGCTATTAAAGTATTATAGAGATAAAAAATCATCTATTAAAATTTGTGTCTATATATTTCTAAGGCCAGAATATTAATCGTCATGGATAAGCTGTGGCGTGGTGTGCTGTTCTTAGGGATTACGTTTTATGTGATGGTTTCGGTTGTAACGGCTCCTGCAAATTCCTATTGTAAGTAACACGTTTTTTAACTAGTCCCAGGAGTATGTTGGTGTCGCGGTTAGCATGTACGACGGTTCACGAGGGATGGTTTCCCAGGTTGGGTCAATTGTTAGATTTTCAATTTCTATTTCTTATAGTACAAGCCTGTAGTTTGGAAATTACTTTCGTCTAACTTCATTAGCAACGCATACCAAAGGTTACAGGTGTCCTCTCAGAATAAGAACTTTACACGAATACGTTGGCTTAGTGTTGACTAGCACACTCGCCTTTGAGAACATTACGAAGAATTGTCAGCCATGCAGATTTCCTCACGAATTATTCTTTTACAGTTAAATCAAGCGATATTTAATTACTTATCATCATGATCAACCCATTCTCGGCTCACTACAGAGCACGGGTCTCCTCTCAATATGAGAAGGGTTTAGCCATAGTCCACCACGCCGGCCATGTGCGGATTGGCAGACTTCACAAGCCTTTAAGAATATTATCGAGAACTCTCAGGCATGTAGGTTTCCTAACGATATTTTCCTTCACCGTTGAAGCAAGTGATACATATTTTAATTGCTTAAAAACGCACATAACTCCGAAAAGTTGTAGGTGCGTGCCCAGATTCAAACCTCTGACCTCTGATTAGGAGGCTGACGTTCTAACCACTAGGGTATCACAGCTTCAATTTAATTATATGTAACACCGTAGCTTCGTCATGTTAGAGATGCTTGCCGGGGATCAAATGTGTTATCAACTAGGCTAACACCGGTTGGTGTCTATCACTTACACGTGGTAATCGTTAAGTCCTCCCCGTTGTCCGCAAGTGTGATATAAATCCCTCTCTCCTATGAAAGTGAAGCCAAAATTGCCGGCATGTATGATTTCAGTTACGGGCAGTTCGATTTCAATGAAAGTCTGTGACGAAATGTCTTACCTCAGATAGTAAATGAAGTTACTAGTTGTTGTTTTTGATGACAGATACGTGGGGTGTAGATCCCATGTATCTGACCGTCCGACCCCCCCGTTATCCCAAACATCGCCTAAGCCGAGGTTCGGCCTCAAAGGAGGCGCCCTTAGGCAGACGTTCCCGTAGTTTCTTCAAGCCCTAGGGCTCAAAACTTTCTTCTGGCAGAGCTTCTTTCTGAAGCTCGCCCGGTTCTCTGAAAAGAGGCCGGTTACACTGTACAAATAGGGTTAGTATAGCTAATAAACAGTTCGAAAAAAAAACCATGTATCCGTCGTCAAATACCACCTAAGTGAATTACTAGACCTTATGAAACTAATATACCCTTTTCCTTAAGGCAATTTGAGAGAGAGTCTTTGATTAATTAAATTATAATTATATCCCATCATACTAGGCCCAATTGATTCAACCTAACAGTCACCATGGAACACAATCGGATTGAACACTCGCAATTTAGTCATAGCCATTTTTGCTACTGCCTATTTCCTACCACTTACCATGTTTAAAATTTGCGATTAATTTAAATTTCTTGTCTCTGGTGCAACGGTGCGTTTATCCGCTAATACTATAAATGTATTACTACTTTACTTATCTATGTTAATGGTCTATGTTGCTGCAAATAGGTATTATGTCACTAATCACAGCCAAGCCCTTAAAACCATTAGAGCGAAGTACACGTTATCTTCACGCATTGCTTGAAACCCTATTAGTTTTAGGTCGAGTTCTATAAAGCGAGCTTAGGCTCTGAATTAAGAAACAGTTAAAGCGAGACAATGTTATTATTGCGGTATATGTCTGACTCGGTTTAACACTAAGTTTGGCTGAGCATAGCATATACATATATAGATCATAGTATGATTTATAGGTCTCAGCAAGTGAGCTCCTTTGTACGTGAAACTGGCTTGCACTTGTCGTTTTAGGATTCCTAATATTTCATTTCCTAGTAGTCCATGTATTTTGATTTGTTGATTATTTTATAAACTACTAAAGCTAATTAGCTTGACATGAAATTTGGAGTAGCTGCGTAGGAGAGAGTTATGTGCGTTTTTAAAAATTAAAATATTACTTGCTTCAACGGTGAAGGAAAACATCGCGAGGAAACCTGAACGCCTGAGTTCTCCATAATGTTCTCAAAGGCGTGTGAAGTCTGCCAATCCGTACATGGCCAGCGTGGTGGACTATGGCCAAACCCTTCTCATATTGAGAGGAGACCCGTGCTCTGTAGTGAGCCGGTAATGGGTTGATCACGATGATGATGATGATGTGTATGAGAGAACTTATTGTTTTGTATTCTAATAGATTTTTTTTAAGGTATTTCTATTTCCCACTTAGGCAATATCGCGGGTTTTAAAATGAGATAAATGATGGGCAAAAAAAAATGAATATTCATTTAACATGGTTTTTTTAACACCAACAATAAAAGTTATTAACACAAATTAATTTGTGTTAATAACTTTTATTTTGGTTATAGCTCTGGAATTTACCTATTATTCTGAAAAACAGAACTCTTGTGGCACGAATATTTATGACGTACTTGGTCGAGTTATTTTTGTAATTGGTCTAACCCTCTCCGTTATAAATATCGTTGTGCTCTTTTTAAATTAAAAGTTGACATCTCTTATTACAGTGACACTATTCCATAATATAGGTACAATAGATTAATCACAGCACAGAGTCATGGTCTCGCTGTGGATTGGATGTGCCCATTTTTTATGGTTTCAGAGACACTTCAAGATATAAAACAAGTGTCAATCCTTAATGATTGAAGGCTTACTAACGTTTAAAATATGCTGTATCAATAGATCTTCTAATTATTGCCACTTGCTTGATTATGAGTGGCGCAGTGCGTGCGCTGTCGCGTTATAAATTTGGAGGTCCTAGGTTCGATTCTCGGCTCGAGTCTAGTCTGGTGGGGTTCGGCCGAGGCTAGTACTACTCTACCGACAAAGACGTGTCGCCAAGCGATTTAGCGTTCCGGCACGATGTCGCGTAGAAACCAATTAGGAGTGTGGGTTTACCTAACAGGTAAGCCCGCTACCATCTTAGACAGAATTTATTGACGGAAGAGATTACCGTCAAGAGCTAACTTGTTGTAGATAAAAAAAAAAAAACTTAGTGAGAATTATTAACAAAAAATGTATCTTGATCTGAACGCGTCAACCACTAAACTAACGGGGTAAATTATATTTGATAGATATGAGAAAGAGATTTAGTTATTTCAGAATCAGAGACAAAGACAGTAAATATGTATAGAAAGTTCTACCGTTTTACAGCGAACGGGCCGCATTACACCGTTGATACGTCCAATGACAACAATAAAGAAAAGCAGCCGTATATCGAGGTGCGAAACGCGACGTACCACGGGAGCGGCCCTAGAGAGGAGGCACGTGCTATGTGCTCGGTCAAGACTCAAGAGGTCAATGCCACAGCTAACGCAACGATAACGAGACGACTTCACGGAGTCGTTACTTCAAGTATGTACCAATATCGTCACTATTTTTTAATTAGGTTGGTAACAGTAATAATTAGTACTTAGTAACTAAAAGGGATTTAGTTCTTGGTGTGAGTTTCCAGATCAGAGGAGCAATGACACGATATTTTAAAAGTAAGGATGCAAGTTAATATGCTTGGCTGGTTGCTTGAAAAAACTGTCTACTTTAAAGACCCATAATAGAGAAGATTTTTTTCTAATTACTCTGATTACCCTGGTCAGCAACCCTGTGTACGTCACTGATAACGGGCTCCGTTATCAGGGCTACGTTATTACTAAGACTACGGCATTTATCCGTCCATCTGTCAGAATCAGTTAGTCAGTTGGAATATTGTCAACAAAGAATATAACTAAGTTGAAAATTAAAGGGGATAACCATACGGGAAAGGAATTTTTCGTGTTTTGCGTTATCTAAATAATGTTGTCATAGCAGTTATAGATTTTTTTTCAACTTTCTACCTAAATATATAAAAATATCTCTATATTGATTTATTTATTTATTTATTATTTATATATATTTATAATATTATGTAAAGTGTATAAATTCGTTATTATTATTTTTTTATTACTACAATAAATCTTCTTAACTATTGCACTATCCCCGTTGCCTTGTAAATTGTTCCTTTCACAAAATGATTTGATCGCTTTAAGCGATAAAACCTTCTTTGCGCTTTATGTTACTCATCTACTTTTGTTTTTATTTGTTTTAGATTCTAAGTTTAAATATGCAATAAAGACTCTATCTATCTAAAACGGGATATCATGTAAAGCCTAATATGGACGTCGAAAATATATTAATATACGAGAATAAGTAAACTCCTGTTGGCAAGCTAAGTGTTGGCTGAACGCTTATCAAACCAACTATTTTGTTTCCAGGAGAACTCCATTCGTCGATACAGCGGCTAGAAGTGATCATCTATGGGCAGATGCAGCAGCTTTGGCAGAGTCTAGACGCTCTGCGTACACAGATTGCAGGCAGTTCGCGAGTGTCATACCCCGACCGTCGCAGTGTCAGCTTCAGATATAGGCCTAATGCATTATAAATTAATAAGTCATAGACCAAGAATTAATATACTCTCGAGATTTTTTTTATTCCGAACGTATAATAACTTTAAAGATTGTCTATGAGAATCCACGAAAATCTTTAGTTAAAATTTTGACTTAAGTTTGACACTTGAAAAAACTTTCCCCCCGGCGGATTGGTGAGCGCAGTTGTTATGTGTTGATTTTCGGATCTGAGCTAGGGGGTGGCTTCGGCCTTGGATAGTCACTTAGCTAATCGACAAAGACATGCCGCTAAGCTATTCGTAAACTTACAACAGAGGTCTGCTGTTCTAATTGCGTAATGACTGTTAGTAGTAAAAAAAAAATGTATTTGTAAACACAATAACGTCAAAGTAAAATGTATCTTATGTTTATTTCCGGATTATAATCGCAATTTCCGTAAAACATATTTTTATTTTACAAACATTTGCTGGTATAGATGTGAAGACGAAATTGAATTTTAAAACTTGACTTTACTATGACGTTGTGTGTTTCGAAATTCTCCGATCGTGAGCTAACATATCTTATACTAACGGCACCTACTGTTAAGTAATCATACCTTCCTAATGATATCTTTACCGAATTATCGTCATTGTAAGAGTTAAATATGTGTATTGTTGGTAAATATGTATAACTTTAAAAAACATACTGGAACCTTTTTTGTAAATGAAATAACGGAAACAAAAAAAGTTTTTTTTTGTATTCGTTATTTGTTGTTGTTCCTCGGACACGTGCCACATAATATTGCCCTAAATTGGTTTTCCAATAATTTGCCAAAAATACTGATATACCTATTAACTTAAATTTGCACATCTTTTCCGCTTATATAGATGTAGTATATATTATTTTTATTTCAATTGTGCGAACGCCATGTGAATTTAAATTATGTAAGTATATGTACTTATCTTTGTTGTTTATTTTCTGTAGGTAGGCAGGTAATGTTAAATATCTCAATGATTTCTTTGTTTAAAAAAGAAGTGAATTGGTAATCAAAGGCCATATGCAGTGAGCGATATATCCTAATGTAATCGAATTTATACGTGCCTCATAAAACGTGACATACATTTTAAGAGCATCGTCTATTTGTTTGTCTTTTGTTTAATAATATGATAAAATCGCCCTAACGTTCTTTGTTAGTCTTATGTTTACCAATGGTGTTGCTAGTCGAACTTTTAAATCATTTAGACATATACGTATAGTATAAAAATATACTATACACATAACATATATTAATAACGTATGATCATCGATACTTCTACTGAATGTCCATAATAATTAAAATCACTTTTAGAGCGTCAGAGTAAGAAGAGTTCATTCAGAGCAGAAAAACTCCATTTTAATTTTTAAATGCACTACAATGAGAACCAGCTATAACACTAGATTACCACTTCTTGTAATGGCCTCTATAAATTTTTCGCCGTGCATTATCACAATATTTTCCATAAATTAACCACAATATATTCTGTTCCGGAGGGCCGCCGCTCCATCCGCATGGCCTCGCGGCCTCCTTACAATAGCAGCATAGCGAGACGGTTCAAATGTGTAGTTGTAAAAATCACATTTTCTTGAAGTAATATTTTTTTATTGCCATTCTTTACTACAAGTCGACCTTTATCTTTAGAGCCGATTTGACAAAAATTCAGCGGGAAAAAAATTAAATTTCTAGTAGGTACATTGTATTTCTACAACATATCCCTAGGAGATATAAGCTTTTATGTATTTCGTAGTTCCTTAATGACTACTAACTTGTGGAACTCAAGCTTTTAACAAAACTTTAAACTTACTATAGGGGTTATCATTGTTTTTGCAATGAGCAAAATCGTACTATTTACGAAAAATTTCTATTCAGGGGCCGGTCAAAGGTTTGAAGTTATTGTCTTACGATTGCAGTGGCTCATAATTTCTTACCTATATTATAATACTTTAAGTCAAAAGTAAACTTAAAACTGTTTCCACTAAAAAGTATTGGAAACATTGTTTAAATTTCTGGTGACAAAAATGGATAACAGTAAACGTATGAGAGTCATCCCATGGAAAGGCACCTAGTTTGATGGAAATAGTTTGCTATAAATAAAACAAAAAAATAATAATAATGTTCAATTTATTAACAATTAGTAACTTATTATCAGCATTTACCCAGTAAAAATGTTAAGTAAGGTGTAAACTAAATTAGTAATTTGTAACTAACCGTAAATTATGGAAACAGGGACTAAATATATCCTAAAATATGTACGTACATAACATGGTTGTTTATCTTAGCTATATACGTACGTACGCAGACTTTTTTTTTATAATTTTTTAGTTAAATATAGTTTAGTTAACACCTCACTTATACTTAATTCTAGGCCGTAATATCAATAAACAAGTTAGTATACAATAATTAATTGATAAAGCTTAAACTAAATACCTAGTTATTAATAAATATTAACAAATAAAGAAATTTATTATGCTTTTATCTTTAATTTTTTTTGTATCCGAATGTTCTTCGTTCAGCTCTGCTATGGTCGGAGTAGGTATTCAATTAAGAGTGTAAAAAGAGTGTCGTAATAAAATTTGTAATAACTATTGGAAGCCAATTTTAATATTAGGATTTTTGTCTGTTATCATTTTTTAATTCCAATTAAAAATAATTAAATAATACTATATTATAGTATATTAATAAATTATATGACTTATTAAATTTCTAACAAATAAAAATGTCGCATTCTATACTAGGTACATTAAAAGTGTTACTTAAATAATCTTTGAAATACATTTCTATGTTAAATTAACAATAAATGTTATGACTGCAATTATTCTTTTGTTAAATGTTTCATTGCAAATGTTTATAATTATGGCAGAGAATTTATTGATAAACTATTAAAAATTATATTCCCGTGTATCCTATATTTTAGTTCTAATAACCTTAACAATAAGGTTTACAAATGACTCATACAAATCTATAAACTGTTATAGAGATTCTATAATATTCGAGTGGTTAAAAGAAAAGTGTGGCTATTAATGCACACGTCGCTCAATCTGAAAACCCGTATACTAGATACGTAGGTAGATATACAAATATGAAACGTGTCACAGTGATTGTTCTTAAGCCTGAGAATTCAGAAATGGAACGTATTAAACGTTTAGCAAGCAATTTTCGTAGCTGTATAAAGCGATTTTCGTAGCGCGAGTGTTGACTGGGTTGATTGCCCTCCTGCGATTCACACATCACACTTCAAGTCGTAAAGACGCCAAATAGCAAAAAAAATAAAGAAAAATATTAAAGAGCGGTTTAATATAAGGTTCGATGATTAATTTGCCTTTAAAAGTATCTGATATTTTACAACCAGTTTCAAGCCTTAGTTTTTGTACGTATACGACGTAACCTTAGGAAAGTGAACGCAATGGGTGTTATTTTGATTGCACATAAATCTTATAACTAAACTGATTGATTTAGAAATAGTGATATCCTTTCCAAAATGTTCCCTGTGAAAAAGAATAGCAATACTCTAAGGCCCGCCAATCTAGTTTAAGAGATTTGTGTACTACCAAAATTAGCACCATGGACCCAAATTCTGTTATACATGAAATATATTGGCATATTTATGGTTATTATTTATGAACATTTCTTTAATATTGACCATTTGATTTTGTTATTATTCAATAACTAATACATTTTCGTACACAAAAAAAAACTCGTTATAAGCAAAATGAGCAAAGTTTGTTGACAAAGTTTAATTTATGTAATTTTGGCTCAAATTGTTTGTTGGTAAAACTAAATTGTATTTATGTATATTGTTAATGCTGCTTACTTTGCCCTGACATAATATATTGAATTGATACATGATTGAATGAAACGGAAGTAGACTCTATTGTCTCATACCGTCAAACTATAAATAAACTTTTATATTATTGACAAATCACGAAATAAAATATATAGAAAGCTGAAATTACCTTGAACTAGTGTTTGAATAGAGTTTGTAAGCTCCTAAATAGCAATAGATGAGAGATGAAGAGAAGTCTATTCAATACAATGCCTTAGTGGGTGTTGTTCTTTGAAAATATCAGTTCCCGGGGGCCGAAGTTTTATTAGTTATGGGGTCCTTTTGCCATCTTTGGGGTACGAAACGCTGAAACAGGTTGTAACGGGGTAATGTTTTAAGCAGCGGTGGTTTGCATATATCGGCGCAGCTCTTCCTGTGTATCGAAGATCATAACGGGGAACGGTGAGCCGGGGACATGACGCCCCGCCCACCGCACTTCCACTCTGTAGTCGCCGGGCTCGGTGGGAGAAAACTGTGGACGAAATAATAAACTTATATAACAATAATTAAAAAAAGTATTTTTAAAGCAGTGAGGTGATAAGACTCCGGCCTCCGTGTCTGAGGAAAAAACTTTAATCCCTCTAACTTTATGTAGGAGGTATTTGCGTTCTAATTTAAGCAAAAACAAAGAAATACTCTCTCAAGTTTTTTAAGGCAATGGTCGCCTAGGCAATACATCCTAGTGACCGTGGAATATACAAACACTACTTTTTATAGGGACTCGTTGTAATGACAGTTTGAAAGGATTCATTCAAAGAGGCATAAATTAGTTCGTTATATTGTATATTTTTTAACAAACGTTGAAGACAACAATTTTTATACAACTCACTCGTTTATTGTAGCGCTGTGAGTGAGCTATCTAGCTTAAATACCTTAAGCTAGATAGCTAGCTAGATAATTTCCATAGTACTTTTTGTAAAAACTTTGTAAAGCTCTGTTGATACCTCTCCAACGAAAATGTTAAGGCTATTTCACCTGGTGATGAGATAATGAATAATAAATAATAATTAAGAAATAATGAATAAATGATGAGAGATGAGGCTAAAGTGTTAGGGGTATAATAAACCAACATTGCTACGCTACATCTTGCCGGAACACTATATCGTTTGGCGACACGTCTTTGTCGGTAGTGTGTAACTAGCCACGACCAAAGCCCACGTGACCAGACTCGAGCCTGGAATCGAACCCAGGACCTCAAACTTTATAATGAGACAGCGCACGCACTGCGCGGAGGTACTCAATGTAGTTTGAATATTTCGGCGCATGATTCCGGCAAATATAGAGCGAACTTTTACCTTGCAAAGTATGGTGCGGTCTTTCTGGTTCTCGCGTTGCATTTCGACTCTGAACGCTCCTTTTGGGCCACGCACTCGCACTGTTAGCTGACCTGCGCCCGCACCACGCGTATCACAGAGGAATCGCGATTGGAACGTTGCCAGTACACCGGGCTCCACTCCTGGACCGTATACTCTGACCTATGATGAGAATAAAGATAATATACAGTATTAGTCTAGTACTATTCCAAGTGTAACTGAACACAAATTCGCGGATTAAACGGAATGAGAATGGATTTAAAACCTCCTGAGCGATAGGAATGAAGGTCATCAAGATCATATCATCATGATCAACCCATTGCCGGCTCACTACAGAGAGTCTCCTCTCAATATGAAAAGGGTTTGGCCATAGTCCACCACGCTGGCCATGTGCTGATTGGCAGACTAAAGCGTTCTCATATTGAGCCGGCAATGGGTTGATAATGATGAAGACTCTGTAAGTTCAAATATAAAGTGCTTATTTGTCTGACACATATTATCTAGAAATGTGTCAATCATTTTACTTAGGCTCTTCTAAGGACAGTTGCAAAGAATTAATAAAACACCGTTTAATACTTACTTTTGAAGGATCTGGTGCACCAGCGACCTTGAGGACAAATGGCGATCCGGGAACATGTTCTCCGGCAAATTGCACGCTTAGAACATGCCGCCCGGCTTCTGCTGGCTTCACGTTGAGGGTAAAAGTGCCATCACCGTGCTCGTATAGT
This sequence comes from Lasiommata megera, assembly GCA_928268935.1. Taxonomy (NCBI): domain Eukaryota; kingdom Metazoa; phylum Arthropoda; class Insecta; order Lepidoptera; family Nymphalidae; genus Lasiommata; species Lasiommata megera. The sequence continues at coordinate 8,732,090 of OV743311.1, read as the reverse complement.
TCGCAATATGCCACCTGAAATATATTTATGATGTATTAAACATCAGAATAATAGATCGCATTGTAGTTATTTTATTTATTAATCCTGCTGAAGCGCTCAAAATACATGTTGATTCACTGGACATAGTGGGATATAGAAGTTAAAATAAATAATTAAGTAATCATTAATAATACAAAGGAAAAACTATTGGTAACTAAACTGAATTTCGTTTGACGATACTGATCCAGAATATTATAATAAAATCATGATTTAGACAAGTTTCAACAGATAAGGAAAATATTAAAAAAGGCAAATGAAAACAAAAAAAGGTTTTTAATTTTACTAATTTTCTTTAAGTCACGAACATCTGGTTTCGCAGAATAAATTATACCTTATTTGGTCCGGTACAATGCGCGGTCAATTCCCCAGGGCCAGCTCGCCTGGTGTCTATCCAGGAGCGTATTTCCCTACCAACTACGCCTCCAGCCAAACCGGCGCCGGAGCATACTACGCGCGAAGCATCGCCGCTTTCTGAACCGGCCATGACCTTGACTGTTAGTGGGCAACCTGGTAACCATAATGAATGAAATGTACTTTATGTATATTGACAAAATATACACCAGATGGCCATTAAAATATTCTTGTAATTAGTTCAACGATTTCGATGATGTGTGCCACAAAAAGGTTTTCTTTTTCTCAAATATAAAGACTGGACAAAACCTTTTTTATAGTTTTTTACGTTTTGTTTTTTGTAGCATATCTTGAATGGCAGTCATTACAAGATATTGTGATTAAACCTATCAAACTTTTTGTTTCTATGAATTTTGCTCTTATTTGTACAAAGAGAGAAGAAAAGGAAAATTATCCGTCACGGGACCCTTTGCCTTGATGTGAAAAAACAAAGTTGATAGTGTAATTGTAGAACTAATGTATGTAAATTACGACACAAAAGAGCGTTATGCCGTCTGCCGTGACGGCATACAGATTAATTTTACTGCCAAAGCACGCAAATATTTGTCATGTCGAGCTACCTTTAACAAGTCTTCCAGCCCACGTGACTCTCAGCTGATGATCGCCAGGCCTTCTTGGTGTGTAGGTAGCCCGCCATAAACCAGGTCCAGCGGCCGTCAAGGCGACGGCTATAAAATCTCCTTCAGGTGATGTCAACGATGCCTCTGGAGCCCCTGGGCCAGCTGCACTACCATCTGACACAAATTAAGGCCATATATTAATTCATCTGAAATAAAATTAATAAGTTACTAGATGAGCACCCGTAAAATCTTATTAAAGTGAGATTGGATAACTTTATACTTTTATTAACATTGTGTTTACCATATCGTTTTTTTCGATCATTCACATTATGCATAAAATGTACGATTAATAAACAAATTAACTACACTTCGATATAATCAATGTGCAGAGTATTATTTAATAGGCTTCCACTAATCCCAGAAGGCAGAACGATATGCCACTATGAGAGGACAAAGATATGCCACTGTGAGCGGTGGGCATCTATATATGGTTGTTATACAATCCAGAAAAAAAACTACTTATGATGAAATCCGCCATTCACCACAGAGATAGCTTTTTGAAGACAAACACAGAACCGTTTTCATCCCAATAAAACGAACCAAAAGGAATTTTGAATAGTAGTATCTCGTATCCTGGATACAAACATAGGCTAATATATATAGAAAGTAAAGAAACGTTTCCCGCGGACTTAAACAAGAAACTTACAAATAAGGCGGTTGAATTCGTCCACAACATCTGTCCAAAATCACTCACCAATAGTAAACACAGCCGGCGTATGTGGTGCCGCGTGTGCCAACCCACGTCCAGCTAACGTAACTCTATCCGCTGTATTTCCTGAGGCAACCAGAGCCTTTCTAGGCGCTCCAGCCACTAAAGCCCCGTTGTAGGTAAGTTCTAACTCTTGTTCCCCACTGACACCTTCCACCGCTGTTAGGGTAACTACCGCTCGGCCGGCAACTGTTTCCACACCTAAATACGAAAGATATGAACCATATGTATTAGACTATCATTATGAAGGCAATAAAAACGTATTCGTTGAATCCTTATTCCAAGGTCATGGATGAGATGGGCTGGATCGAGTTGTAAGCACTTTTTGAATACAGTCTACAGGACACAATTATAATTTATGAATTTATTTGAATGGCATTTTGTATTTCAATTCCATGACAGATTTATATTTGAGCAAATTATTTTCTAAGTTTAATCATCAATAAATAAGTGCACCAGGCTTAATTAAGAACAATTAGCATGGTACAACTATAAACTTCTTCATTGTATAATATAAGGAATTATCGCAAAGTTATACCTGCTACCTCCAAATAAATTGGTACTCACGTTGATGTCTTCCCGCTAATAAACACTCGAGCGTTCCGGGACCAGCGTTGCTAGTATCTAAGATAATCTTAGATGGCGCACGAACTCTACCAGAGTTATCTGTTCCCCAGCCGCCGACAGGTAATATGGCTGATGTGTCTATTACCTAAAATAAAATATTAAAAATTAACAAGTTACCTTTAACACAACAACAAAGTTTTTAAAACGATTTAAGAAGAGTAGTTAGATATATGTGTTGTGAATCATGATATAGTCATATCTGGATCGAAGGACCAACAAATTTTATATAATTACTTATGGACGAGCCATGGCACTAAGTAAGGTGTTAATGCTGAAAATATTTTAAGGGGTTCATGTGAATATTATGAGATAGCGATAGCGTTGGAATTATTTTCAATTTGATCCATGAAGTTCAAAGTTTGTTGTTATTGCACTGTCTACTTTATATTGTTCTACTTTTTAAATTTTAATCAATAGTCTTGATTATAGTTCTGTAAGATATTTAGAAGCAATATAGTTATTACAAAGAAAGATACTCACTTTAACAGAGAACGGGCTGCCTGGTAATGGTCCTGAAGTCGTAAATATACGAACTTCATATAGACCCACGACTAGCGGTATGTATGCACACAGCCATTCCCGCGGTGCTCCTGCTGCTACTCGACATTCCAGGAGGCCTGAATCTGTATTATCTTCCTTAAGATCCGTCAGTTTTTCTACCTAAAATTTACGTTATGTTACTAGGAATTCGTAGTTTGAATTTAAATACTAAAAATAATAAAACGCAAAAGTATTTACTAAAACTGGATTTGTGCGGGGTTAACAAAGCAAACAAAAGATTGCAAAAGTTGCTGACAAAATCGATTGATCTAAGTAAACTAGTTTCGGTTTCTGTGTTAAATATTATTGTTATTAAAACATATACAAGAGATGAACCCAATGTAAATAAATGAAATAAAAAACACTAATTATTTCGTGCTGAAAAAATTTATACCAAAGATTAAAAAACAAAACGGGTGGACCATCTCCTCTTATGAATCAATAAAAGTAGGAATAACGAATAACAGATTTGTCCGCCTGGATAAAAGTCAATATCATACCTGAACAGTGGGTGCGGTATCTTCGACACAATTAATTGTAAAAGCGGCTTCTTTACCGACGTGCGCATGAGCAAGCCCTGTACCCGAGCATTTTGCAGCGTTACTTGCTTTACCGCTTAGAACACCTAGTGAAACTGGACTCCCAACTACCGGCGCTCCTAGTAGAGTCAAAACATTTTCAATTATATTAAATGAGTCAACCAATATTTAAATTTCGCAACAACAGTAAATTGTATGGTAGAACGTGTTAGATGAAGCTTTTTAATTGTAATTGTATCTTTTTATATTATACCGCGGGCATAGACCAGGCGAGTCAAGTGATGCAAGGTCAAGGTCAAGTGTTCACTGTCGTCGGAATTCAAACTTAATTATCAAAATTAGTTATCAAACTAAATACGCAGTAGAGTAAATAAACAAGAACTTACCTCCATATGTGATATAAATGCGGTAATGTGCCGGCACAGACGGCCGTAGCCGCACTTTATGCGTGTGTCCATCTTCTCTTATATCAATAGGTAAACGCACTCTTCTATCGCCCAGTGCTTCACAGACTACTTCTAATTCACCGAGACCGGCGTCTTTGGTGTCAACTGCAATAAACGCAATAAATAAGAACTATAATTTCAAATTAAAATGATTAAATATTACAATGGACCATCCAATTTCGTTTTGTGATTTTTTATAGATTACCTGAAAAATTTATAGGTGTCTGCACGATAATATTCCCAGTTGGTAAACCCGATAATATAACTTTATGGGGGTCAAAAGATTCGCACGTAAATGGACTTCCAGTGACTGGTTTCGAAAGATGTAGTACTTCTGTAAAAGTAAAAAAAAAACTTTTGTGGTATTATATGAATAAATATAATGAGCAATTAATAATCTAATACATAACAAATGAAAACAAATATTCTTATGTAGCTTACTAAAATGGCACAGGGAATTTACCTATAGTGCTTTGTCCAACTTCGTTGATGGCAAATTCGGCTTGCAATAGTCCAGATTTTGTCTGATAACACCTGACTGGTAATGCTCGAGATCCCGGCCCAGAGACAACCACGTCGAATTCTCTTGCTGGTCGACCTAATGTGTCGATACTGAATGACGCTACTTTGCCAACCTGAGCTTGGTAAAGACCTAAACCAGATGCGGCTACCTGTAAAGAATAGTCAGGGTACAAACGAGATTTGACAACAAAATAAATCTTATAATTCTGACACTAACCTCTTGACCATGATGTGCGGGTAGCACATCAACAACTAAGGGTTCTTTTGAAATTGGAACGCCACTCCAGAGTAAAGCTAGTCGGTGCGTCGCCGCACGTGAAGGATGCCATACTAGCTCCATCCTAGCTCCACCTCTTCTCCTCACCGAATGTGCCACCGCTGCACCTCCACACCACACTCGAGCTGATAGTCTGCCAGCACCGGCTCCAGCCGTACTCACTATAAAAAATTAGGATGATTGTGATCAGCGTGGTGGATTGAGATGATTACTAGTTTTGACATTCTACAAACATTGAATGAATTTTTTTCTCTAGTAAGAATATCTGTATAAGTGAACTTACCAGTGAGTATAGCCGGTCTATGAGCCACCGCGTCCCCAATAGACAGTACTTTAACTGCTGCAGCATCAAGTGCTTCAACTTCGGCGATAGGTCCTCTAGGACTCTTCACAAGATAGCGTCCGACTCGATTAGCGGGAAACGTTAAAAGGCCGTTGTCTTCTAGGTTGGCTTCGGATATACGACTGCCGGTGGGTGATATGACTTCTACGTCGGATAGACTTTCATCTACTTCTATTGCTGCTACACCTCCTATGGGAAAAGTTAAGAAATTTCTCATAAGTCTGATGCTCTGTATAATTTCTGTTGATTTGCAGCGATTTTTATAATATTTTCTTCAAAATAGACTTTAATGTAATTATGATTAAGATTAAGGTATTGGTTATGATTATTTAACATGTCAGTTTTGTTTTTAGCACAAATAAGCTTATTAATAATGGCCGGCCCATTCCTTACGTTATAGGTACATAAATGAAGATGATTGGAATTGGACAATTCTGGAACTTTCTTTCAAACTATTTCTTTTAAATTGTTCAAATATGTAAATATTTATTTTGGGCTGAAAAATTGGGAGAAGAGTTATAATTAAAATTTCGGACTACACGTTGATTTAAATTACCTATTTGCACGTAAGTATGCGGTTCACTAACTCGACACACAAAGGGACTGCCAGGCACGGGTTGCTCATTAAAAGTGACGGACACGCGATGCGGTTCGCGTGACACCGGGACGAATGTCACGTCGTACAGACCCCGGGCGACTGCTACTACCTAAAAATCAACAATTTAGATAATACCACAAATTTAAACTGAAACAAAAACATACCAATCGTAATAGTATTACACTTGATCTGCTGAATGCTACATAATATGATGTCATCGTCAGTATGTTTCTTACTGATGCTTCCTAAGCGAATGCCTCATAAGATAATAAGTGCGAATCTTAAATTTGCCTTTCTATAAGTTTAAAAGTTTGGACCTTTCGGTTCTTGAAAATTCTTAAAAGACAAAAAAATATCTATGACCTATACTAATATCTATAATATAACAATAAAATTGAGTGCATCAGTTTCCAATTTATTTATATACTGACATTCAAAAGCAGATTTATAATATTTCAAATTAATATTATTTACCTCGGCTTTAACTGTAGTTGAAGGTGTTGAAACAACAAGTTCCAAGGTACCCTCACCAGCGCCAGCAGCATCTACGCTAAATGTGACAGGCTTGCCCACTTCTACTCCACGCTCTTCATCTCCACTTTCATCTAGACTTAGACCCTCTAAGGTGCCTTCAAGTTCTATAAACAAAATAGTTCAATTTTTACCTGATATCATAATGCGGACAATGTCATTGAAATTTTCTACTGGTCTTTCTTTATTTTTCTGTAAATAACACGTGCCTACTGTCTAAAACTAGATTAAAATGTCATTATAAGCACAGACATTTAAATCTCAAGAAACAAATATAATGTATGTGAACCAGGATTTTGCCTTGGAGCACTCTAATTTTGCAATATTACAATTATCTTAAAACTTTCGCATCCACCATAATAGCTTGGTAAGCGGTCAGAGTTTTTCCATATAAGAGGGGACAAAGTTCAAATCACGCAATTATTTACCCCATCAAGTATTCAGGAAAATCTTAGTTTTTTTTTCTTAAGTATGATTTGCCACAAACGAATGTTCAATGACGTAAATACTAGATAGGTTAAACAATTGTGTATCACTTCATATCCTTCATCTGTAATATTCTCTTATATTCTCAATGGCGTTTAAAGGTGAAACTGCACTAAAACAGCGTGGGGGAACTACGGATTTTGTTTCATCTTTGAGAGAAGATCGAGCCCTGTAGTGGGCGCGTAATGAGTATGATGATAATAGAGTTCCACTACTTCAACAATTTTTTAACTGAGTTCAAGGACTTACCTCCGGCGCCTAGTCCAGTAACTCTGACACGTCGCACGTCATACACGTTACAAGTGAACGGGGAACCCGGCACCTGTCTTCCAGCGCATTGGACTTGAACACTGTGTCTTCCCACAGCTTCGGGTGTGTACGATCCCGTGTACCGACCGTCTCCTGTTGGAGTAACGCGTGTGCGCACGCTGCTGCCACCGGGGCCAGTGACGAATATTGTTGGTTCACCAGCTACAATTGATGAAAGAAGTTCTGTCTTAAAACATAATAAGAGTGTGGCAAGTTATCAAATCCATACCTGCGCTATATTATTATTCTGAATCTAGACGAAAAAGGTTTTTTTAACTATTTCAACACATTGTTTGCTAGATAGAAAAACACATTTGCCTCCATCACTTCCAACATCAAAAACAAACTAGATTCAGTTGATAGATCTGCTTTTATGGTTTTTTCTAAATTTCAAATTCAATTGCATCCACATATTACATTTGTTGTGCAATTATAGTTTCTTCTCTCTCGCGTCACAATATGTGCCTAATTGTGACACCTTAATTTTTGGTCGAAAACCAGTAACACTACACTATATTACACATAACTTACTATGAAAGCCAGTGAGATGAATCTCCGCCGGTTCGCCCCTAGGAGCTGAACTTAAGCCAGGTCCAGCGGCCCTCGCATCAGCAGCCGCAGCCGGCGCTGATACTATACATGTAAATGGAGATCCCGGTACTGCGTGGCCATTGAATCGAACTGACAACGTGTGTGGGGCCGCTTCCGTGGGTTTGAAGTTCACCTATGATAACAATTTGCGGTTTAACAATGTGAAAAGAGCGAAGTTATAAGGCCATGTCCAAAATCCTTAATAATACCTTGAATCGAGCATTCCCTTCACTCTGTACGTAATTAGGCACATTTCTGCCATTCACAGCCACGATTATTTCCAAGTTTCCGGCACCTAGAAACAACAATTTTCATAAAACCAACAATCACAAGAAAGTACAAACACAAACTTTTTGACTGGACAGAACATTTGAGATTAACGCAGATGAAACAGCTACTATATCAAATACTATATATATATATATATATATATATATAGTATTTGATATTTATAATAATTTATAAGATATTTTAATCACTTGCTTCAACGGTGAAGGAAAAACATCGTGAGGAATCCTGCACGCCTGAGAGTTCCTCTCAAAGGCGTGTGAAGTCTGCCAATCCGCACATGGCTAGCGTGGTGGACTATGGCCAAACCCTTCTCATATTGAGAGGAGACCCGTGCTCTTTAGTGAGCCGATAATTGGTTGATCATGATGATGATGACAAGATATAAAAAAGTTACACTAATATAAAATAAAAATAGTTAACTAGTTATGTATAATATTGGTTATTACCAAAATATCATGTGTTCTACGTTAGTGAAAAAGGGAAACTCCTTTAACGCTAGTCGTAACGTCGTAAATTTTGTATCGATGAGTATATATCTGGAACTATTCAAAGAATTCATAGAAAGCTTACGTGTGAAAAAGTAAACTTACCGGCATGAGAAGCATTGATAGTAAAGGCCACAGGCCTACCGACTACTCCGGGAGAGATATCAGTGACTGATACACGCGATGCACTGTAGGCCTTCACTAAGAACGGACTGCCTTCTACGTGGCCGCCCATTGCTCCAGCTCTTACCTATGAAATAGACATTTTCAGACACACACAAAATCATAAACACTTAATTGTTTGATGGTTTGGATTTTTTTGTCGGAGCAACGAACAGAGCAAAGAGACGTTCATTGTGTGTCCTTATTGTGTTTTTAAAAATACTAAAACACAATTTAATATTTTTAAAGGACACACAACAACTTTGCATAAAATGATGAAATGGTGTTTCATAATGGAGTAAGCGGGTTAGTAATTTAGTCAGTATATGGTGTTTAGGTAGGCACATGAGAAATTTAGAGCTGAAGATTTACCTCAATGCTGTGATCTCCTACATCTACCGGAACGAAAGAGATAGTGTATCTTTTGCTTGGCTCATTTTCTCCTACGGTTTCTTCAGCGGATACCTGCAAACATAACATTACAATGAACATTATTGTTTGGACTATTTAGTATTTTATATTTTACATAAACATGTATGTGTGTCTGTACGTTGTAATTACTGCTATTTGAAAGATGAAATGATAAATGATATGAAATCATATCTATAAAAGGAGATTTTTGTTGACGACAATGCGTATTTGGAAAAATTGTAGCTTTAGTTTATAGTTGACAAATTAAATTTATCATCATATCTCATTGATAGTTAATAAGTAGCCATGTACATAACTTGAATAAAATATTTTGTTTTGATTATGGAAAATTCCAACCTCACCTGTACCGCAACTGGCCTTCTGGCTGGCCCTAATACTTCTACATGTGGGGAAGTGGGTGAATCTACACTGAATGTGTAGGCATCGCCCACAGATACTTTATCCGGGGATTCCCCAGACCCCGCTCCTATAACTCGCGCAGGCGCAGACACGTGGCATACAAATGGACTACCTGAAAGATGATTTGCCACATGAAAACCTTTATAACTAGTAGATGTGTGTCATGCGATTTAGCGTTCCGGCACGATATCGCGTAGAAACCATCTTGGACTGAATCATCACTCATCTCTCACTCATCACCAGTAAGATTAAGCCGTAATCGGTTAGCATGTAGTTAACAATAAAATAAAATAAAAATGGACTTTAGTTCCGATTTTAAATATGAGGTGATTTTAGTACCAAGATCTTTATAGAGCATCTTTATAGATTTTTTTTAGTATAAGATTATTGTTCCATAAAGAAAACTAATTATCGCTTAAATGGAACTTACAGGCTAAATTATTATAAGCACTAATATAATTTCCACCCTCGAGGGCACAAACATATACATGGTAGTAAATAAAGATAAGCTGAGTAGGCAAGCACAGGCCATATAAATTTCTAGTTTCTAACACTTACACCAAATTATACAACACTAAAGTGGGTAGGTATTCTCTTAAATTCAAAGCACCATATTAAGAACACGCGACGGCTGTCAACGTTAATATCTCAGGTATATCATGGAATATCTTTTCGTATTTAGAAGACACGGATATTAAAAGTGAACTGTTGCATTTAAAGAAAAAAGATATCTCTTAATATACTTTTAAGTGGCATGTGAGATGGTGATAACAAAAGAAAATTTACCTGGCTAAGTTTGTTGTGGGCTTCTTCTTAGACCGGGGCGCGTTTGGAACCCTCATAGTTTTAGTTTTAAGTTTACGAATGTAGTTATCACCATCAAATCACTGCTATGTAAATTATTGAAGCGTCAAAAGCCCCTTTTAAAGGACTATTTGAATAAAGATTATTTGAATTTGAATTAAAGATTTACCGGGGACGTGGTCTCCGTTAAATCGCAGCTCGACGGTATGTGGCCTTGGATCTCTTGGCGTAAAACTGATGGCGTAGGTATGGGCGCCTTGGGCCGCTGCAGCCGTCGGCACCCTTCCACCGTTCACTGTCACTTCTAAGTTTCCTGGTCCCGCTGCCATTGTTTCCACTAGCGAAACAAGAGACCTGGTTACATCACTTCAAAATACTATACAGTATTCGCGCTATACGTTGGCTGTGCCTGAGGTATGTGAAAGGGGTGACGCGGTAGCACGGGCATGACGCCGTTGCTCAGACGGCCGTCAATCATGACGTAACAGTACTAAAGCCTTGATTCATATTCAATATAAGAAGTCCTATATATCCCCTTTCTGATTATACACAGTAACATTAATTTTGTAATAGAATTAAATGATTAAAACATTATTTTTGAACTAAACACTTTAAGTAATAAAATAAACTAGTTGCTTGGAAATCAATGCCTTATGACACTCATTTTAAAGTAAGCAAACCCTAAGTAAGATTTATATGAGTAAGATTTGCTTACTTACTGTGTGTAATAATTTTATGCGTAGATTTTTAAAAGTCCGACAGCACATCGACTAATAATTCAAAGTCAATGACGAAATACCTCTCCCCTCTTCCCGTGCTCACACCTACGAGTAAAACTTGCCCAATAACGACTATAGGATGTAGATAGAATAGTCAAAAATTATTATTGCGTACCAAGAAAAGTTACAGGTTTTCCCACGGTGCCGTGAGCTACATCTTTGACACGGATGGCGGTGACATCGTATACCTAATGAATATTAATAAATAATTTATTTACAACAATATTGGTACATAGATCACATTGAAAAGCGTTTTAGATGATATATGAATTAAAATTATCAAATGAAATTTTAAATCAATTGCTACGGATAAATGATTTGGTAATTTAAGTGAAATCAAATTCAGGTACGAGTATCTCAATTAACAAGGGTGAAACTGAAATGCCATTTGTTGACGTCTACATTATCGTGCATTTTTTTTTATTTTGTCTTATTGGCATTAAAACCTAACTCGACTGAATTTTAAACTTACTTTCAAATGAAATGGGCTGGCAGGTATAGGCACGGAGTCTACAAGTACGTTCAATCGATGCTCGCCTACGGCTCTCGGCACGAACTCCGCTCGGAAAGTGCCTGCCCCGGCAGCTGCCACTGCCGCCGGCACCGACGCTCCGTTGGGACCTACGCCCCACGATCTCTGAACTCACCGCTACGCCCTACGCCCTCTTACTCTCTTTTATCCCTATCTATTTATTATTTATCTCTGTTATATATTTTGCTATCTATACTTATTTTATTTTCTTGTAATGTAAAACTTATTGTTAGGAGTTAGGGCGAAGCGGATGAGCTTTGTAAACAAGTGTAAATGTAGGTATGTTAAAGATGCCTAAATAATTATATTTTTAAATTTTATTTAAATTTCTTCCTTATATACCTATGATTATATTAATAATAATTTTCTTTTGGTATTGTGAGCGGTAAAGATCTTAGCCTATGTTAGTAAAAACTTCAATTTATAATGAATTGATGTTTTTAAAAATATATAGGTAGGTACTGTGATAAAAAGCATGAGTTAAAAGGTGACGGTTAATATTGCAAAGCGTTTTTTTTTGTTCTTTTTCTTTTAAATCCTAACTACGTTTTCTACTATCAATCATTCCTTCAGTAGTTCTTCCCTTAAAATAAAGTAATGAGTTTGACTCTTTTTCATATTATCATTGTTCAAAATGATTGTAAATTCTGTGTTTAATGCCAGCCTGCAAGAGAACCAAAAAATGTATGAAAAATGACTTGTTGACTTAATACTACAACTACAGTTTTTGGTGGTTCTGTATCGTTAATAGATCATACTTCCATTAAATGCTAAAATACGCTATTAAAGTAAAAGTAGTCAAACGTCGTATTTTCGGTCTAATTTCAAAGGATCCTCTTTAAATGAAACTCTTAAACGATGCTGACAGATGACACATTGCCTTTAATATATTTTTTTAAGTTAAATATTGTCTATAATTCAGTAAACAAAAATAAACATTCACTGTTATATTTAAAATGTTTCAAAGATATTTGCATTATATACTTTATTTGTATAAATTAAGTTCAACAAAATAGCTTGTCAGTTTTTAATAACTTATAATAGACTCAATATATTCGGCATATTAAAATTTTATTTCATGTGGGCATGGCGTGTTTGAGATATTATATATTAATATCATAAATTAAATATTCCGTCAAATATGTCAAAATTGCTACCAAAATATGTTCGACATATGGTTTTGTTTAACCTAAAATGGACTTAATGTTGGACACTTCTTAACTAGAATATGTTTTACCTTCAACGTTGACCTCAATCTGGTCAAGAGTGGCAGCTGAATGATGTAGTGTGAGTGAGGCAGGTTGGTGCAGTGGAACCGGTCCTGGCAGAGTGACTCTGGCACCGATTCCACCACCCTCTGATACATCTATTATGAGAGGACATCCTGGTACTCGCATCTGTTAAATTGAAAGAAATAAATTATCCTTTTTGTTTCTCCTGTAGATATATAACTGGAGTATCTTTTTGATATTATTTAGAAATTATCATTTTAAGAAATTTATAAATGAAACACCTTTATTGTATCAAGAAATATGTAGTAATAATATGCTTTACTATAAAATTTAAATTCTACTAAAAAAGCCATTTAGCATAAGGTAAACTAATACTTTATCAAATAATTCTACACTAAAGTTTTATATGCAAAATTGTTTCAACAAATAACCAATAAAGCAATTGAGTTATAGATTTGGTTTATGCTGTCGCTGTATATTTAATGTATTCAATATAGGTTATTTTATTATAATTGTGATAGCAAAGATTTCTTACCTTGTTAAAAGAAACATTAACAATATGTTCACAAGCTTCTGTTGGTGTAAATGACACTGTGAACCTGGCGTTTCCCTGTAACAAAATTCAACGTAAATAACATAAAGATAAGTAGACATAAAGACTAGTACGGTTGAATAAGTTTGTTTATTGGGTTGTAATATAAATAATTGGCCTTGGTTGTTATATATGTAAATTAGTACAATTTTACAGTCCATTTAATAATAACACTGGTGGTTTGAAAAAAATTATGCATGGTTTTACTTTTACTTATGATTCTTACATCCAAAATTTACTTTCATTATTCTAGACTATGGCCAAACCCTTCTCATATTGAGAGGAGACCCGCGGTCTGTAGTGAGCCGGTAATGGGTTGTTCATGATGATGATGATGATGATGATGATTCAAAACAGAATTGTAACAAAAATATCTGTTATCAAATAATTGCTTCCCTTGCTGCATCATGATAATGATGATTTATTGATTTATTTCCACTTAATTCTAGCCTTACAGGATTTAATTTGCTAGAGTAGCCTAATGATGATGTAAGATGTGGATCATCAAGATTCCCAAACACAATTTTATTAATGATATATTTATTTATTTCCACTTAATTCTAGCCTTACAGGATTTAATTTGCTAGAGTAGCCTAATGGTGATATAAGACATGGATCATCAAGATAACCAAACACAATTTGAATTAGTTATTTCACAAAGGAAACCATCTATTTCAAGCTGTCAAAGCATACAATATGCTTACAAAACTCTTACTAGATAAAATATGTTTTTGGTCTCACCTGTGGATGAACTTGTGTTGGTATATTTAGTCCTCTTGCCGCCACTGTGATTTCAAGGTTTCCCTCTCCTGCCTGAGCTGCATCTACCGCTAACTGCACTGGAACTCCAATGCGAGCAGATGACCCTCCAGTTACACTGACTAGTTTACTGTCGTATGCTTTACAGACAAATGGAGTGCCCTGAAACAAAAATATTATGTATTAATAAAAATAATATGTTTTGTGTTAATGTAATTACCAAGTTCATTTTGTCTCCTGTAGTAGACAATATATACTGCAATAATACATTGTATTTTTTAAACAAACTGGCTTTGCATTATTAGAATTTGATATATCTTCAGTTATGTCAAATTTATCAAATTTAAAGTTGAATTGCAATGTATAGACCATTAATATATTTTTATATAGACAGTGCCTATTCATTAGTTTGCCCTCCGACATTCTTCAGATTGTGTTAAATTTATAACAATCAACAGCAGCATTATAATCAGGAGCAGCATCAAATCCAGGTCTGAGCTCTGAATCCCTCCTATACACCCTCAACATTTTTTAATATTGTATTTTTTTGTACTTACAGGCACAGGTTGATTGTTATAATGCGCTGTGAGTGTGTGAGGTCCCACATGTTTTGGAGTGAAGCTCGCTACCAGGCCAGTCAGCGCCTCGCCGGTCAAGCGGACAGGAACTTCGCCTCTTGGACCGCGTACTGTGACCGTCAATTCACCACCACCAGAACCTTCCACTCGCACCGAACATGATGCCAACTCACCGACCGGGATCAGTTCTATGGATTTCATCAACAGTAGTTTTTATTAAAAATTCACATTTCAGGATTTTTGTCGCTGTTTTCATGTTTTGTTTTCAAAAACTTTTGTTTGTTTTGATTTTTAAATGTCACTTTACTGAAATTATTGAAACCTTGAAAGGAATTGTCAGTGTCAAAATAACGATACCTTATCTGTCACTGTTCAGGAATATAAATTAAAATTTCTAGCAAAAATGCTTCTATAATCTATATCTATTAAGTAATTATAAGAAAAAGATAAAATTAAAAAAATCTTGAAATTAAACTTTCCGATAAAACTTTACTTTAAAAACATAATATTTTCATACACAATTCATTGGTATTATCAAAATATTATAAAAGTAAATTATAGCATTCATTTATAATTCATTTTTTATATGAATTGCAAAGCTATAATTGTGCCTATTCAGGGGATGAAATTTCAAAAATCGTATTTATGAGATGCTTACTCTGTAATATTAGTTTCTCTGACTGATTTCACTAACTTATGAGATAGTTTTTCCCTAATTCATACGAATTAAATTGAAAACTTACCAACTTGCGAAGTGTCTATCGTCACTCGTTGTGCAGGCGCTACGTGGAAGATAAAGGGCGACGAAGGCACTGGTTCGCCATTAAATTTTATATCTACTCTGTGTGGAGTAGGAGTTTCTGGTCTCCAGAATACAAGACAGCGGCCTCCACCAACAACCTAAAAATAAATGATAAGAAGGTACGCGATAAAGAAAGATGCACAAATATATTTTTTTGCCATTAGTAGCTAGATTATTTTAACATTTGTAAACAATTGGTATTGGAATCAACGAAAAAAGTTCTCAAACTCAAATGCCACTATTGTCTCATTCAATAAAATTTAATAAGTTATTTTCTTCGTTCCTTAAACAAACAAACCAACGAGTCCCTATGCGGTATAGGTACTTAAATTTCTCTCAAGATTCAATAGCTTATTAAGGTATTAATAAGGCGAGTCTAGGCACTGTCAACAGCAGCGACTTGCAGAGTTTACTTAACGGAAGTTTGCTTAGGTTAACGTCGTACTTACTTGTACATGATTAGGGACTTCCCCCTCATTGATTGAAATTTCTAATTGCCCTTCACCCGCAGCGCTTGCGTCCACTGCAAAGAGAAACATGGTTTTCAATTTATTAACAAGCGCTGTTTGCTTTTATTTTTTAGAGTTTTGCAGCTTATAAATTAAGAAAGTAATTAATAACATTAACTCAAAATTCGTAATAGGTAGGTACTTAATTAGATAGAAATAATATTGGGTGCTGCATTGAAATAAAACCGTTCAGTTTGACGCAAGCATAAATAAAAGTAAAAATACCTTTATTTTAGTTTGCAAACTTGGGCACAGAAAAGTTAATTGTACTTATAAATAATGTAATTGTACTTATAATGTGATATTATTTTGTATTCTGTCCTAATCTGATCTTTCCAGTGCGTTTTAAATTTAATTTAAGTAATTGTAAATTGATTACAATTTGCTTTAACGTTGATTAAATAACCTTGACCTGCATGCCTGAGAGATCTCTAAAGTGCTTTAAAAGAAATGTGATCTAACAGTTTGCAGTTGGTCAGCGTGATGCATTAGGGCTAAACCCTTCTCACGCTGAAAAGCGAACCGTACTGTACATCGGGCTGGTAAGTACTTCGTCGAGAAGTAAAACGATCATCCAAAAATTGTCTTACACCATTATTGTCGTTCATAAGTTAAATAATAAGAACAATCGTTCTATATTTTAAATTATTTTTGAATTTATTTCAGTGGAATACTATTAAATACTTTGAATTATTTTACAAACATATGATATATAGATGGTCGCGGGCTAACACGTAAGGGGTATGGTACCATACTCCTAATTGGTTTCTACGCGACATCGTGTCGGAACGCTAAATCGCTTGGCACATCGGTAGGGTGGTAGCTAGCCGCGGCCGAAGCCTGCCACCAGACCAGACTCGAGCCGAGAATCGAACCCAGGACCTCCAACTTTATAATGTGACAGCACACGCGCTGCGCCACGGAGGTTGTCAAAAGTTACCATGTCAGTCTATTAGACATATAGATTAAAAATCAAACTCCTTTTTAGTGTCCGTTTGTTGTAATAGAATTTCAATTAAATAGAAAAGTTTTTTTTTTAAAAGAACGAAAACGCGTTCACCGGAAATGTGAAAATAACTGGATATCGAGAATCGTAATGGGTAGGCTTTGTCCGACATTTTTGCTTTATAATCCGAGCTTTGTGCGCGGAATATTCTATTTAGTGGTTGTCGTGTTCAGTTTCAATGGAAGCTTTTCATTTAGGTACAGTTTGAGAGAAGATTAACAAAAAAGTGCGGCTAAAAAGTTGCATTTCATGCCGAATTCGGTTCCATCGAAATGGGACGTTTAAACATAGAAACCTATAGGGTGTATCTTAGTCCAACTCTTGAGCAAGCCGCTCAAAGATAAACATAACATGGAAACCTGAAATGGTGAGTCATTGTAATATAAGCTCAATATTATAAAAATTATGTGCGTCTTTAAGCAATTAAAATATCACTTGCTTCAACGATGAAGGAAAACATCGTGAGGAAACTTGCACGCCTGAGAGTTTATAATATTCTCAAAGGCGTGTGAAGTCTGCCAATCCGCAAATGGCCAGCGTGGTGGACTATGGCCAAACCCTTCTCATATTGAGAGGAGACCCGTGCTCTGTAGTGAGCCGGCAATGGGTTGATCATGATGATCACAAAAATATACAGTATTCGAAACACAGTTTAGTAATCCATTGCCTCGTGATTGGACGACAACAAACACACTTTTACACACACTAACTCAACGCAGCTCACTCAACTCAGCTAGTGTACTATATGGGTATACTAAGTATATAATTCCACACTTCTCTGTGTGTTTCATACTAAACTTTCCAATAAAGGCTCACCTATTCGCACGCTAAATGTTTCCGACTGTATCTGAATTGCTTCTAAATTGTTGTTGTGAATTGAACAATCATTATGCAAATACGACATTTCTCGAATAATGTACCTGTTGAAATTTAATTTCAATAGCTGGTCACATTGTACACATTAAATTGTCCGTCGAAATGTTCGCACTTCAAAGCCCCGTGCAAATAGATTTATCTATTTTAGACTTAAATCCATTGATTTACCACTAGCCGTAGATAGAGCGTGTCATATAAAAACAAGGCGAGAATTTGTCAGCAACTAACTATACATTCCTACATATCAGTACCTATATTGATGTATTACAACCCCGTCTATTACACTAGACATTTGGCCGTTATATTATCTATAGCGGCGCGTAGTGCTTTGTAATTGAACATTATCTTATTATAATCAATTCTGTCGCAACGAATAAGTGCTTCTTTTAGATGACCGTGAAACAAACTGGAGTAAATTGCATATATAGATGGACATATACATATATTTATTTATTTAAAAAGGAACAATAACAATGTACCTATCTACATATCTTACACTCGCCACATACTTACACACTATTACACACAATGATACGTATATGGATAAGTAAACAGTATATAGGTAAGTACTAGTTTGAAAGAGTATACACAGACCTCTGAACTGGCATTGTTGTCCGACCAAGGCGTTGCCCACGTCCGTGACTTTTATTAGGCTTGCGTCGTAAACTTTGGCGACTAGAGGTCCAGCGGCCAATTTATCTTCGCCGATGGAAACCTGTAAATAAATTATTGGAATCATATTTATTTCACGATATTTCTTATGCTACTGTACCATCTTTACGATGTTTTAGGCCTTTGGTTGAGATTGGAAGAGATTGCTATGTAGCTATAAGGTTGCCAAGTTGTACCTTATACCTTATCGCTCTATTGTATCTGTTTTTTATTTTGTTATGTACTATGAAAGAGTATTAATTCATTAACTTAAGTATATATAATATAACCTCCTTGAGGAAGTTTTATCGGACCTAGGCTTTTCTAAGGTTTTCGATCTAAGACCTTCAGGGTCGCAGGAAATACTGCAAATTTGGACATATTAATAGTAATCACATTAATCGAGACTGACATTTTAAATGTTTTACGAAGCAGGAGGAAAACAACGTAATTTGTCTAAATGTGGACTGGTACTGATAATTTCTGTCCGAGAACCCAAACCAAGTACAGTTATTAAATCATCAAACATCTGACAGGATACCCTTACACTTGGCGAGGTAGCCTCAATATACGCATAGCTGCTAAGCATCGAACAGGTGGGCACTTAATAACGAGATGTGACATTATTTGAACCTATTCAAACTGAAATTACAGGTCATACCTCTATGCGTGCGTGCGGGCGAGCGTGCGATGCAGTTCAATGGGTTACCACAAGGGTATTTATAATGAATACCAGAAGAAAACTTTTAAGTGCAAGATTTACTTTAAAAATTTTCATCATCATGATCAACCCATTACCGGCTCACCACAGAGCACGGGTCTCCTCTCAATATGAGAAGGGTTTGGCCATAGTCCACCACGCTGGCCATGTGCGGATTGGCAGACTTCACACGCCTTTGAGAATATTATGGAGAACTCTCAGGCGTGCAGGTTTCCTCACGATGTTTTCCTTCACCGTTGAAGCAAGTGATATTTTTTTTTAAAACGCACATGACTCCGAAAAGTTAGAGGTGCCCGGATTCGAGCCGCTGACCTCTTATTAAGAGGCTGACGCCCTAACCACGAGGCTATCACCGCTTCGAGGCTATCACCGCTTCATTTTTCACCGCAAAACATTCATAATAAGTGATTTCTCCATTTACTGATTTGCCTAAATAATTGTATGCCGTGGTATGTATGGACCAGTTTGCATATAGATGGCTATGTAGATAAAGGTAACTACCATTAGGTAACTTACCAATACATACGAGTATCTATGCAAATATGGACCGTGCTCCGGTATTACGATTCCCTTTAGGATACTCTCTACAATAACCACATACATGCGATACATTCAGCTCGCTGCTGTTTATTTAATATTTATATGTATATTACTAATTAACTATAATTAAAGTTATCTCGACAGTTTTAAGGAAATTAAGAGTTTAAATTCTGCAAGGTTGAAGAAAACGCATGTTTCTCCTTGCAACCTTTCTATTACAGTTTTCCAGGTCTTTTACTGTAATACTAATTCTATTGCACTAGAACAAACAACAACCTTTACAAACCTTTCACAGGAAGCGTTTATTCGGAATATTTTTGAATCCCTGGCAAAATGTTAATTAATTACGAAAAAAAAAACAAAATTATAATTCTGGCAGCTACGTTTTCCCTTCAGTATTTTTAGCCAATGCTTTTTCATACACGCCATCAGCCTACTAATCAGCCTGTAACGGACGAGTGCCCGAGCGTTCCCGTCATCCAGTCACCAGGCGACGCAAAGGAGCATCGCTGGGTTTTAGCAGGTATCTAATCGCTACTATGGCCCTCGGCGAGTCCCCCATAACCCACCGGAAACAGTGCAGTTCTGTCTGCGTCATTTCTGGAGGGGATGCGTAAAAGCATTTACCAGCGTTTCCCCAAAAAAAGCCTATTAACGCATAAATAGAAGAAAGGGTTTTAGAGCTTAACAATTCAGATTGGAGGGATTTAACGATTTTTATTATCACTTGATGGTAAAGTACGACCAAAGACTTAAATTGCTCAAGAGGGGCTGGAAACTGCCAACCTCCTAACTCCGGCTTGTATTCATATTCCTAAGCCGATGCCATATTCATGATAGTGAAATACTTTTATTTCGCAACCTTCCCTGAGATCATCATCACTTTTAGGGACACAACTGTACACAAAGTTATCATAAACAATGCAAGGTGAAAAATAAAACATTTACGTAGGGTCACAAGGTACTATAGAAAGAAGGTTAAGGTCCTAACTCTAATGAAAACAATAATTGTTCACACACACGTTTACACCTACACCCATACAGGTGTATTTATAAAAGTGATGCCAGTTCATTATAAAAAGTTAGGGTTGTCAATTTTTTTAAATGACTTTAAAATGGAAAATTAATTTTACTTCATTAAATTTTTATTATTTCTCATCTAAAGTATATAATCGTTTACAAATGAAACTTTTTATATGGCTGGTGTCTTTTCAAATGCTCTGGAAGGACAAATACATGTGATATGACACTTACATCGATCAAGTGCGTGCCGACTTCCTCAGGCGTGAACTCGATGCGGTACACGCCAGGCCTCTCTGACACGTCCAGCACTCGTGCTGTGACCGGCCTCCTCGACGGAGCAGTAACTGTGACTCCAACCTGCGTTAGTTAAAATTTGTTTCTTTTTTACTGTAATAGCTGCAATGGGACTAATTTAGAATATGTTATATAGGTTGCCTGGCAGAGATCGCTCTCTGGCGATAAGGCCGTCTATTGTACCTTCTTTTCTTTGTGTTTTTTCTTTACTGTCTTGTATTTCTCTTGTTTGTGTGGTGTACAATAAAGTGTATTTTCAAATTTATAGTGTTGATTGTGGTTTTATAGGTCTACCACCGATTTCTCGGGTTCAAGCCTCAACAGGGGTCATTAAGTTATATATCAGTTCTGGATATTCTCTGGTCGGTTTATCGATAGGTTTTCGCCATGGCTACTTACCATCCTGCTGAAAAAGATATTCAGTCAAGCGATTAACCATTTGGATATGATGTCGAAACTGATAAGGAGTATGGTTTAATGGTAATGCTGCGACCCTGACACTGATACCTGATACTTAGTTCACTACTACATTAGATTGGAACATCACTCATCACTGGGAGAGATTGCAGTTAAACATACCAGCAGAATACTCAAAAAGGGTCGTAAATTATTAGTATGTATATATGTATTATTAAGTGTTGCAATTTCCCGCCTCTATATCTGTCGGCTTCTTTCAAAAAGGTGGCCTGGATGAGATCGCTTTTAGTGATAAGGTCGCCTTTCCTTTCCCCTTTTCTTATGTTTAATATGTGCAGTAAAGTTGCTTAAATAAATAAATATCCCAAAATAAACATGTCATCAAGTTTACATAATTCAAATTCAAATAATCTTTATTCAAATAGTCCTTTAAAAGGCGCTTTTGACGCGTCAGTAATTTACATACTAGTGATTTTATGGTGATAACAACATTCGTAAACTTAAAACTAAAGCTATGAGGGTTCCAAACGCGCCCCAGTCTAAGAAGAAGAAATATGAATGACAAAAGTACTATCTAACATGATTTTCGTAGAAAAGTGAAGCTTTATCAACCGAGGTATATAATATACAATGGTAATATATTACTGTCGATAAATCTTAAATTTACGCACAATAGATAGCCCACAATATACCAGTGTTTTTACACAAAGTAAAGATTAATGGTTCAATCACATGCATCGCTTTTGTAATATAATTCTGTACGGGCGTGTATCACATACTTCTTTTTTTTTGGTATAGGTACGTACATACTTTGGGTTGGCTCGAAAGAGTTGAAAGAGCGCTTTAAAAGTCTGGATTTCGTGCAAAGGGTTCCTACACTCATTTTTTGAAACACGTTATAAAGCCGAACAGCTGTTTGACGCTAGAAGCATTTACACAGTTGTATAAGCAATTACTTATGGTTTATTTGCTTAGAAAGTGGAACAGAGTATCTGGGTAAATAAGTACTTAAGGCGTATACGAATATGCCGAATGTAATTACCGTATTTAATCTCAGTAAATGTTGTCATGCGTATCGATTGTTTTAATATATATTGATGTACTATATAAGATAACTATTTATTTACACATATAACGGTTTAAATTATAATAAACTATTATATGTGAGATGGTGATAACGAAAAAAAAACCCCGGCTAAGTTTGTTGTGGGCTTCTTCTTAGACCGGGGCGTGTTTGGAACCCTTATAGCTTTAGTTTTAAGTTTACGAATATAGTTATCACCATGAAATAACTACTATGTAAATTATTGATGCGTCGAAAGTGCCTTTTTAAGGACTATTTGAATAAAGATTATAAAAAAAAGAAATAACTAGCTATATTACTTACTTAATTATAAAGGCATTGATTTACCACTAGCCGTAGATAGAGCGCGTCATACAAAAACAAGGCGGGAATTTGTCACCAACTAACTATACATTCGTACATATCGGTATATCGATGTATTACAACCCGTCTAATACACTAGACATCTGGCCGTTGTATTATCTATAGCGGCGCGTAGTGCTTTGTTATTCATTCGGATTTTACGGCTCGAGTGTTAGAATCGGTGACTTTCGTCTAGCCTTGTCACACACTGGGGGAAAGGAGTGCACGCGTCGCTATTTGTGCACTACTTTTCCGTCCCATTTTTTGAGCGTTAATGATCGATCTACGGCTAGTGGTGAATCAATGTATAAAGGGCGTAAGAAACACTTGTACATACACAAAGACTGTTTCGTAGGAATTTGGTGCGCAATAAATATTAAGGTGAACCAAATAGTAAGAAAACCATTGTGCTTGAAGGACCTTGCATGGGATAGAAGTCCATATTATTAATGAAAGTATTGTTAAATAATGATTCACGTCTCACAGTTGTATCTGTGACACAGACATTTTACTCTCAGTTTGCGATTGAAATATAAAAAAAAACGTCTTAACTACCACCAAAGAAATCGCTGAAAATGAACAAGTACAAACCTCAGTTTTGCTAAAAGTAGGTGCGCCTGGCGAGGTGGAGATTTCAAAGACAGCTGGAACCCGTGCAGGGATCAGCCTCGTGGGCTCCCCTCCACCGCCGCCCGCCGGCCCGGCCATAACCTCTACCTTCCACGGAGATCCTGTTGGACAAAAATCTAAATATTATCTTTTCTCCCGGTACTGGTAAGGTCCTGTACTCAAAGGGTGCGCTTATAATGTGATGTATATACAAAAAATGGTAGTGTAGTGATACCAATATTATGTGTATTGAGTGGAAAGGCAGTATTTCGAGAATTTTTAGCTAAGTATGTATATTGTAAAGTCGTAAGACAAACTTTTAAAAATATATTTAATGAAACGATAAACTATCGTAAAATTTATTGCCCCTCTTTGATATTACAAGAACAGTATTACTTGTTTACAAAATAATACAAAACCGACATTATAGATGATCGTTATTTGCATAAATATCTCAAAGTGGGAACCATGGCAGTTTTATTAAATCGCTTCTTAAGAAACTTACAAGTAAGGTTACCAATATGTTACGATTTCTGGAACTGTCTCGAAATCATTTGAGTGTGAAACATGATAACATACTAATACTAACTACTAATACAACGAAATAATGCAACATGTTATGTAATGAAAATGATATTTATGCACAATGATGCAAAAAGTTTGGCAGCTATGCTTATCAGTGTGTAGTCATCATGATCATCCCTTTGCCGGCTCACTACAGAGCACGGGTCTCCTTTCAATATGAGAGGGTTTTGGCCATAGTCTACCACGCTGGCCATGTGCAGCGGATTGGCAGACTTTATACCTGCCTCTAATATAATAACATTATGGAGAAATCTCAGGCGTGCAGGTTTCCTCACGATGTTTTCCTTCACCTTTGAAGCCAGTGATATTTTAATTTTTTAATAACGCACATAACTCCGAAAAGTTAGAGTTGCGTGCCCGGATTCGAACCGCCGACCTCTGTATAGGAGGCTGACGCCCTAACCAGTAGGCTATCACCGCTTCATTAGTGTGTATGTGTTACCAATTTAGTGTACCTTATCATAATAGTGCTCAAATCAACCGAATGAGAGAATCCAATTTTAAATCTGTCATATTTATATGTACACTTCGCCATCTATTGAGGCCAGAACGGGGTTCCATCATAGTGGTTTTAATTATATTGTTACTCAGACCATTTTCCTGTATAACGACTTTGACAAATTTAATGCGGTACCTTTCGTTACATTATATTTAAGTTTATACGGTTTGTATGGTTGTTACCTTTTTATCCCAAAGTAATCGTAAAACTTTTCATAAACTATACTAAAATATTGAGACGAAAAAGCAGAATAAAAAAGAGAAAATTTTATCCCGTTGTATATCCATATAACAAACACTAATTAATCAAAGTAAAAAATCAAATAATAATTAAATTTAAAGGTGAGAAGCAAAAAAAGAATATGAAGAAATTTTTCATCAACCGTGGTATTTAACAGCAAAGAGTGGTAGTACTTCGTATAATTGGTTGCAATTTATGAACATTGTTTTGTTTTTATTACACTTCAATTTCGTTTGTTGAGCGTTGTCTTAGGAATATCCCAAAAAAAGTTAAAGACCTGGTAACCACAGTCTACTGAGGTATAATTGCAGGAAGACAATTGTTCTCCGATAACAAAACAAAATGGACTGCTATCCATCATTTTGTCAAATTGGTTTTTAGTTTGAGGAGCGAATGAGCAAATGGTTTTATGCAAATGGACTTCGTAAATAACTTGGCAATAAGATGTTTTGAATACTTAAAATAATTTAAAACATCTGCGAAATAATGGAAATTTATCTAGTAATGCGTAAAGAGAACTTTTCGTTCTTGGCATAGTTAAAGTCAGGGCTTGGAACCGGTTTCGGTTTACCGGTAAAGTTTGGTTAGTTAAAAAGTAAAATTATTATTCTTGGACCCGTTAAATGACTGAAAGTTTAACAAACCGAAAAAATAAGTATAGGTAACATCCGAGCTCTTAAAAATACATAGTAAAATATTTGCAAAACCGGTAAAACTGGCATAGTTAAAGAATTAATAAGAACTTAATGCAAGTGTCAAAGTAATAACTGGACACGTCAGAACCTTCTGCTGCTTCAATTTATAGTTTATTTAATTTAAAAGCATGTATAAATATAGACCGGTTAGTTCCTGAAAATTGTGCGAAATCAAAATGGAAACAGTTTAAGTTACTGCTTAAAAATAAAAAATAAACCGGTTTTGTAATTTTTTCTTCTTTCCTGCCCTGGTTATAGCTTATACGATGAACGTGTGCATCATCATCATCCCATTACCGGCTCACTACAGAGCACGGGTCACCTCTCAATATGAGAAGGGTTTGGCCATAGTCCACCACGCTGGCCATGTGCGGATTGGCAGACTTCACACGCCTTTGAGAACATTATGGAACGTGTGCAGACAGAACTATTATGGTGACATACCTGTATTATATTGACGGATTGAACGCTAGGTAGTTATTATTCATGAATATTTGTTTTAAGCGTCACTTTGTTACATATTGTATGCTCCAACTACCTACACAGCGTGACCTATCGGCCCGGCCCAATTTAATAATAGGTACAATAAAATCTAATTTTATAACATGTGATGCTGTGACCTAATTTTACAGTTTAACACGACCTAAACCATCGCCATACTCCATATTTATGTATAAATTCGAAAGCAATTTGTTGCGTTTTACCTTTTCACGCCTAAATAAAAAATAAATTAGTTCCGATGGGATATTTTTAAAACTCACAAATCACAATCATCCCCTACTTACCTTTACATAAACCTCAATTATATACCAATATCCCTTTCCTTTTAAATGGTTCTTTTCACAAAAGGTTGTCTGGAGGTGATCGCTTTAAGCGATAAGACCGCATTTGCGCGTTATCATTGTTAAATATTTTTGTTTTATTTGTTTTGGAACCCAAGTATAATTTTATAATATATTTAGAATCCAAATATTACTTGATGTTTATTGCAATGAAGAATTTATCTATCCATCTATCTCCATAATTTATTCAAATTCAAATAATCTTTATTAAAACAGTACTTTAAACGTTACCTTTGACGCGTCAATTATTTACAAAGTAGTGATTTAACGGTGATAACTACATTTGTAAACTTAAAACTAAAGCTATGAGGGTTCCAAACGCGCCCTGGTCTAAGAAGCACACAACAAACGTAGCCGGTTTTTTTTTTGTTATCACCATCTCACATAATCGGTAATAAATTATAGTACCTATGGAGATAGAGCAATTCACAACCAAGCTTTTTTATCGTTTATATAATCCTTAATATCGTAATATGGTTTTTCTATAACCTTTTTTCTTTATAATAAAAACTTTGAACTTATTAATAGACATCTCCAAGATATCAATAGGTAATTTATTATAAAATAGAATACAATTTTGAACGAGTTACTAATTTTGTACAGCCTACAAGTTTACTTTTACTTCTAATGTACGGAGCATTTTTTTCTTGAATTTATCAATATTTTTATGAACATACATAAAATTTTCATATATATATATATTGGCTATGCACTGTCATTATTTTAAAAACCTTTAATTTTATCTCTTAATGAATCCTATACTTGTTCCTTGTTACATAATGTTCTTGTACTGGCTATATACATGAATGCAAATATGTAAACATAGAATTGCATTAATAAGTTGTTGCCTACATCGTCAACACAATCACACACAACGCTGTAGCAGTCAAAACACGTCGGAACGAGGTCTGCGTTGTAATTTATTTTTTTCAATCTCGCCTTCCCACGGACTTCATCATTGGGACAGCGAGGAAAACTGGACTAATTAATGTCGGAAAACATTTTAGCATTGCGGCGACCTCTTTTTTTTCAATTCAATTCAAATCTTGTTTATTGCCAACTTGGTTTATGCTACGTCGTCAGTGTTTTTTAAACCGGCCCATATTCGAAAAACATGGGCAATATATAACTTACTAGCTTACAAAATATTACGATACGCCTGCTTGTACCGTTCCCTTGAACTTTAGTAGCCTTACTAAAACTCATGATATTTTATTTTACACTACCATTAAAGAACTTCTTCATCTAAAGAGCTAAAACTATTTTACATCTACACATATTTAGGTATGACAAATAGTCCACATTGCTGTCCTCGTGAGTTCACTAAACAGCCACCAAAATATCAATCTTTTCGGCTTTGATAATTAGTGGTGTGGAATCGTCTTATATAATGATTATAAAAGACGATATGACATTCCTGAATGAGACATGGAAATACTAGTCAACTGAGCTTAGATTCTGTCTGTACTACTTTCATACTAATATTATAAAAGGATAAGTGTCTAATTGTTTGTTTGTTACTTCTGAAAAACTCACAAAGAAAGTATCTTTAGCGAAAATAACAATTTGCACAGGACTTTGTTTCGAGTCCTAGGAACAACAACTACTATAATTTGCGTATTAAAATGACATCGTTTTGAGAATTCACGGAGCATTGTCTGTGTTACTTACAAAACTAAACATTAAGTTAAATCCATATATAAGAATACATTCATGTATATTTTGCTTTTGTAATTTTTGTCTTTCCAAAAATCGAGTCTATAAAATTCCACGTTTTAATTTTGTATTACGCTTGTATATCTTCTTTTTATTTTAAGACTTTTCCTATTGTTATTTAAAGCATATATTCGCAAAGAACTTCTGCTTTGCAATCCTGGCATATATGTATTGTTCAGAAATCCATAAATAAATAGGGAAGAGAAAACTTTGTACCCCATTTTAAGTATACTTCGCGGAGTGAGTGTGAGGTTATTATAATATGCAATTTATTGATCGATTTCCGACCAGTGGGAGATCACTAGTCTGTGCAAACGTTACAGTATACTTATATAAGATAGTAAGTAAGTACATGATACTGTTTTTTCATATCCTTTTCAATCAATCCGTAAGTAGTCTAGTTTTGAAATTGGCGCGCGATATCATCAGATTTATTCAACGCCGAATATGACATTTTTAGAAAGTCACACCTTTTTTTTTTTTTTGGTGGTGGAAAAGCTTTATAGCTACTTCCGTCCCTTGGGCAGGACGGAGATTATGTGGGACTCCCACCCATGGGTGGTCTACCCGAACTAAAAACCACCACGGCATGTCCCTCTCGCTGGTTTTACTGGACGCCAGGGGCACGAGAAAGTCACACCTACCTTTATTTTGTATATATGTCTGGTTTGATACAGTTGTTAAATTAGTCTATTTTTTTAGCCTAATAACTTGTATGGTTTTTACCTACGATGTTTATAGTATAGTTTTTGGAAGAGGTGATTTTTCATCCCTGTCGTAGGTACGTTTTAACATCATTAGTATCGCGTTCATATACGATCACACAGCGACTTTCTGAGAAAGTTGTTTATGAAGGATAGAATATAGGATGCACAAGTTCGCTTAAGCAGGTGTACCCTCTCGTCCTCATTCCTCGGTATCCGGTAGAACCGATATCTACAATCGGAGAGAGCTTCGGAGACTAGCTAATTCGGACGTTTCCACATACCTAGTCGCTGACCTAAGACAGTTCAAAGAGGTCGTGGAAATCTATTTGAATAAAGCGGATGTTTGTTTTAATTTCCCTAGCATTCTTGATTTACTATGTACGTATCCATAATTACCAACCTTATATTGATTATTTTGGTTAGAATATCTCAGTAGCGGTCCAGAGTTAGACTGTTTTAAACTAGCAAATAATTAATTAGTTACCAATTTAATTAAGGCGTGTTTTTATGTAAATAGAGATTCTTGAAAATCTTTTGTCTTCTTATTCTTATCGGAAAAGCTTCTAAAAATATATGAATAGTAATAAACTTTTATTCGAAGTTACTGAGACTCTTTTGTTAGTAATACATACCTGTATCATGTTTTACTTAAACCTACAGTTTAATATTAATAAAGTCACTGGTTAGCCAATTTCCTTACGAAATATTAAAGTATTGCCAAAATAAAGAAAAATAAACATTTTAAAATAAATCACTTTTCATCTAGCTAGAAAAAAATACTTTTTTGTCAAGTTTGCTGCGGGCTTCGGCCTTAGCCTGTTATCACCCTACGCGAATTCCGCTTAGGGTTTTAATATAACTGCCATACACATAATGATAGCCCGTTTCTAATTCATCACTTGTCACTAGACGACAACAATCTTTGTAGTGCAATAATCAAAAGAGATATAAGTACAAACATAATTATTTAACTGAACTGAAATCAATAAAACGAATTCAGTATGTTAGCAATTTATCTGAAACAGGGGAAAGGTCAAAGGGTCAAAGAAAAACGAAACAATACAACGTTTCCCGTTCGTTCAATATTAAAAAGGCGTAATAAATGAGTGCCCCAAAATGAAATACGGATTGTTCAACGAATAAATTGAGGCAGGTGACGCGACGCCTAAACCGGAACCCTTATAGCAGACTTGTACGCTTACAATCGTAGCTTCACTTTCGAGCATCGAACTACTATAACGTCAATGTAAAATGGACCAAAGGTTGTTCGATATAAAGTTCTAATTTCCTTATCAGTTTTATTTTACAAACTTGCGGTGGCTATAGGAGTAAGAACGAATTTGAGCTTAAAACCTTGGCATATTTATTTCAATTTACTTTGAAGTTAGTGTTTTTCATATTCGACAACGAATGTGGGCGTACAAATCTTATACTAAGGGTACAGTTCGAGGCTCGCGTTACAGCTCTGTACCTGCTAGTTTTACTTGATAACGGGACGGGTAATTCAATGCACCATCGGGACTAATTAGTGGGATAACTCAAAGCATAATGATTCTCTTTTGCTGGAATTTCGAGTTGACTATTTAAGTCTTGCGCTTTGTGCATTTTCAATGGTATGTACATTGTGCAATGTAAGTTTCTGCCTATTAGACAAAACTAAAAATGATGAATTAACAGCTTATTGTTATGTTAACTCATGCCCTATCGCTGGGCTTAATGACTATTCTCGCACAGTCGAACGTATATAACTATTTCTTACGTACAACAATATACATATTTATAATTTCTATACACATTCAAATATAATTATTTAAATGTCACTATATATGTCGCCGCGAAGGAGTTATTAACTTCATTCAGCGGCGCCAAGAACCTTAAGAATTCAATAATTACCCAGATTTGAACTCTTGATGATTTTGCTAACACAATTAAAACCGTAGCAATCAATTTTGTACAAGCATGCTTTGCTATAAATACGGGCGGTTGATGTCTTTCGTGGCATGCTCGCTCGAGACGTCGGACCGTTCGGACCTCTTAATTATGGTCGCAATAAAAATGTAATCCCGCTAGTTGTGGTTTTAATTACTATGAGCGAAAGTTAACAAAAGGCTTTTGTCACGCTTTTTGTTTTGTTTTCACTCTTACTAAAAAAAACTCGGACGCCCTTGATTCGTCATATAAAAAATATATGTTAATATCGAGACCTATCATGTAAGCTACATTCATCTACAATCCAACAAGCAAACATTCGGGTTCATTATATTAGTAAATAAGCAATTATTTGGATCAATATTGTGTAGGGATCTTCTGTAATATCGTACCGCAATACAGTTGTATTGCGCTGGGAGGATTATTTCCTTTTGCCTGTCTGTAATCGCCTTACAATTCACTAACAATTGTGATAAAGTTTGTGCTATTATATAAATCCGATCGTTCAACTTCTATATCTTTATAAATAAAACTCAATTTACGAATATTTGTCCGAATGCTTTCCGCAACTATTGTTACTATATTATTATGAAACTTTGATAGGCTGCTGAGAGAGACGATATATATATATATATATATTTACCTGGCATCACATATACACTATGTATTGTTTATTGTTTGATATACATTCGTATATCGAACTACAATGCCGACGGGGACAATTAAAAACGATATTTTGCAATTGGTAAATTTACATAGCAGTTAACACCCTATAAGCAAAACCATGGCCCATAAACGTTGAATGGTTTAGCGTGCGGGATAATACCACAAAGCCATGATAATGGCAAATAGGCGTACGAGTTGGTACTTAGGTAAAACAGGCAGTAAATGATCTTCGCACACTACACGACTCAATACCGAAGTGACAAAAATTTCAGCATTTTTTTGTTTCGGACTGTCTATAAGCTGTAACCCTATAAGTTGCCACAGCGTAATCTGGCTGTTTGGCGAGCTTCGGAAAGAAGCTTTGCCAGACGAAATTTAGAGTCATAATGCTCGAAGAAACTAAGGGTACGTCTGCCTAAGGGCTCCTCCTGTGAGGCTTAGGCGACGTTTGGGATAACGGGGGGGGGGGGGGGGGGTCGGACCAAACTGTGTCCCCAGTAGGCTAATTGTTAGCGGCCGACTGAGTTTACAGCGTATAGGTTTAGTACGCCCTTCCATATATTTGAAATGGAGTGTCCACAGTTTACTAGTTTTTAACTTTACGCAGTTTCCTGCGTTACGTGCACCGGCTGTCTTAGTTAGCGGCCTCTCATTACAGTTTGCTTGCGACGAACGAAAATTGATCTGAGTTAGCAGCTAACTCGAATTTCAGTTTGCCACGCGGCTCACTTAAAGAAGCCTTAAAAAGAGGTAATATCATGTTGGTACATAACCTAAAATATAAATTGCGTTACGATACGGTAACATCATTTATCATATATTGTTATTGTTTATTAATATATAATTATGTATTATGACCACTGACAGGATCAGGATGCGCCAGGATTGCATACCGACAACCGTGGCTAGTTACCACCCTACCAACAAAGACGTGTCGCAAAGCGATATAGCGTTCCGGCACGATGTCGCGTAGAAACCAATTAGGAGTATGGGTTTGCCATACCCCTAACAGGTAAGCCCGCTACCATCTTAGACCGCATCATTGACCACCAGATGAGATGCCGTCAAGGGCTAGCTAGTGATGAATAAAGAAAAAAAATACCTTCAGAGGCCCATACTTATATACTCGTATTACTCGTGCTTTGAAGCCTTGACTTGCGTTGGAAACGCGTCGTCCACTCGACGGACACTATTGGCGCAAAAATTATGAAAGTTTATTTCATGTTACACAACGAACTACTAACATTCCAATGGTCTGATTTTTATCGAGTCTGTGTTGAGAGGATATCGTGTGCGAAGGCCATTTTGCTGTTAGCCATAAGCTGCACTTGCTTAAACGATGATAGTCCTGTATAATGCTTAAAGTGGTCTTATACAGCTTATAATAAGCTATAACCGCTTTACTATTTAATTATTTCTTGCTAGTTTTACTATTTAGTTATTTCTTGCTAGTTCGGCATTCTCTATCATATATGCAAAAATAGCACGTGCATCATTAAGAGCATTACTCAGTTAGATAATAATCTTCATGATCAACCCATTCTCGGCACACTACAGAGCTCCTCTCAATATGAGAAGGGTTTTGCCATAGTCCACCACGCTGGCCATGTGCGGATTGGCAGACTTCACACGCCTTTGAGAGCTCTCAGGCGTGCAGGTCTCCTCACGATGTTTTCCTTTACCGTTGAAGCAAGTGATATCTTAATTGCTTAGAAACGCAAATAGCCGATAGTTATAAGTGCGTGCCCGGGTTCAAACCCCCGACCTCTGGTTAGGAGGCTGACGCCCTAACCACTAGGCTATCATAGCTGCTATTCATAAGGTATTTAATTTTAATATTGAACCGGTCCATACAATTGATTCGTTACATAAATTAATTAACTATTATTTTTATTATTTTTTAATCTATTGTTTTTTGCTAATTAACTATTATAAAATGTGAGTTGTAGGCAACTAAAGTGTTAATTTGCTAATAAACTAAAACGAACAAGTTTTTTTTCTCATTAAAATATAAAACATGATAGTTACAGCATCATAGCTTATAAGAGATACTAATTAGCGATAATAGCACTTAAGTGCCTGGTATGCAGTAGCGTGCATAAAGTTTAAGTCAAGGCAAGCTAAATTTAAAAGGTAAATACTATTTGGATGTACTTGGTTAAAAGGATACATTTAAGTGCAACAAATAATTGGTGATTATTAAAGTTTCCGATATAACATAATATAATTCTTTAATATTTATCGTATAGTACGTAGTATTATATATATTTCTTAACGATGGCAGCTAGGCCCAATTTAACATATATAAAATACGAAATATATTTTTTTTTAGATAAATAAAACTTCCTACAGTTCCCGACCTATATTCTGATTTTAAAAATAAATTGGAAAGAATGTAATTTAAAATGCAACGTTTACGGATTTCCTAACCTAATATCCTGTTGTCATGAAATTATAACAGCCTATAATAAATAGGCTTAATAAATATGCTCTTAATAAAAGAGATCTTCGTGTCGTCAGACACGCTCAGTTTTTTTTAAACACTACAAGTTAGCCTTTGACGGCTATCTCACCTGGTGGTAAGTTATGATGATGTCGGATGATAGCGAGCTAACATGCTAGAAGTATGGCAAACCCACGCTGCTAATTGGTTTCTACGTGACATAGTGTCGGAACGCTAAATCGCTTGGCACATCGGTAGGGTGCTAACTAGCCACGGCTGAAGCCTCCCACTAGACCAGACTCGAGCCGGGAATCGAACCCAGGACCTCCAACTTTATAATGCTACAGCGCACGCACTGCGTCACGGAGGTTGTCATTTAGTATTCCTGGCGTGCCTTGGACGGAGTCAGAGAGCGTCCTAGATACGCTCTCGGTGGAATGCCCACTGGCTGAATTGCGAACGAGAGCGCGAGCGTTCCCGTGATCCAGCCACCAGGCAAGGCAAGGAGCATTGCTCAGTTTTAGTGGGTATTGGTCGCCACTCAGGCCGCCGGCGAGTCTTAGTAGGCGCAGTTCTGCCTACGTAATTTCCCGGGATGCATAAGCGCATCCCAGCGTTAAAAAAGACCAATTAAGGTACTCTGTTCTACACAGACATCATTAAGATATAAGAGGTTTGTTGAGTATAAACCACGCTACTTCTGTGCGATATGACGAGCTTCAAAAAATATTACTGCATTGTTTTAGTGTCAATAACTGAGACCGACTTAATGTAGTCTACGTCGCGATAAGAAGGGCACTACAATTGTTTAATCCCAAGGTGGTAGAAGAACTTAAAAGAAAATCATCAAAGGTAACGATTTTTTAGATAAAATTCTATACCAATAATCATTGAAAATGTATGCAACTATTTGTGTGAGAACTAGAAACAAATATCGCCAAGGAGTTACAGGCACTGACGAAGTCACGTGAACGATTCATAATATTATTACTCAATACCACAACTTGAGCAGCACTTTTTCTTTTTAATAAGGCTTTATTTCCTGTTGCGTATACTTTTCCTAATATCAATCATGTTTACGGAATAACATTACGGTAGGAGCGTAGAAATATAAGAAACGCCGAAGATATTAATGTACGGTTATCAATAACGAAGTGTTCTGCGTTATTTGTGTAGGAAATAAGTGCTGTATTGGGTTTTTCTTGCGCAGAAAAAATATAAAATCATTTGTGTACAATGTGTTTATTTTATTTACCTACTACGAATTATAAAACTAAGTTGAAAGATTCTCATCCGTTAACTCATCCGAAACATTTTTAAATCGTTTTATGCAATCAATTATTAATGATTGTCAGCCAGTCATTAAACTGGAAGCATCGGCGGAAGCATAGAGAGCGATTTCTTTTATTACGCAGAAATCGTAATTTACATAAATAATGGTCATTTAAACACCATTACGGCATGCTTGAATTTCGTAATGAGAAATGGCAAGTCACCCAAAACATTAGGGTCACCATCAAACCATCGAATCTCGAAAGAAATTGTTTATTTGTTTTATGTTTGTAAATACAAAGTTTCCTTATTCCACAAAAACTTTGAAATGCATGATCTTTATGAATACCTCTGTAGAACGGTATTCAGCATTCGTGTATTTTAAATTTCTTTTTAAAAAACTGCTCGGTAATCTATAACTAATGAGAATGCGTGAGAACTTCCCGCAAAAATCGAGATAAATAGTAGCCTATTTTCACTTCTAGACTATAGTCTATACTCGTGCATCATGTCAGACAGATCGGCTTAATGCCGTTCTAACGTGTTTGCGTAATAAACATCCATCAATTAAAACTTTCGTATTTTAAATCGAAGCAAGATTTACATGTTTACATATCCATTGAGCTGGAATTTTTCAAATAGCAATTTATCGTACGGAGGATATCCGGTTTTCCAAGTATCGAGCTATTTCTCTTACATTATACAATTCTACCGGAAACTTTCTACGGGAGAAAGATACAAACTTGGACTCATGTTCATTAAGCATATTTACAAAGTTCTGGTTAGAAAATGGAAAACTAGTAAGGCACTATTAAATCGTAATTATATCGTCTGAAACTTAATAGATATAAAAACGAAACATTCAGATAAATTCTAAATACTACAAGAAGTATTTATTTATTACAATTGAAACTTAAAATGAACCTTATATTGAACCTAAAACGAAAAATCTTAAAAAATATAATATAATTACTAAAATATATTATTAAAAGCCAAGAAGTAAATGGTTTAGAAGTCTTATATAACAAGTAAAAAATAGCACCAAAAAAGATACGTTCATATATGTGGTTTTTACTTTTGCAAAAATTTTGCAAAATCCAGTTTTGCAAAATTTGGTGATGGTGATACTACTGAACACGTATTATAGCCAGCCGAATATATGTAATCTTCATGGTCCAAAGAATTTAATAACGTATAGCAAGAATCGTAAGTTTGAAGAGGCAGCGGTTCCGCATTTTTGAACTTAGAGAGTTACGAGCACATTCACTTTCAGTGTAAGAGAACGTACATTGTTTGAGGAAAACATGTTTAGAACCTCTAGAACAAAGTCAGACTCTCATCCTTGAACTATGTTAATGTATATTGTAAATGACGTGGACGTTATATTGATAATATGTTTTGTATAAGTGTGGGGGTGTGACGTATGTAGGTTTTATATATTTTATATATCTAATGTCAGCTATGTCAGTCGTGTGGTATACAGTTTTAAAATGAAGCAAGCCAACGTCTCTTATTAAGAAATCCCAAATCCTGGTATTCCTATTCCCGCTGGACTGGCTTACTTTATCTTTATCTGATCGGTCCATCGCATGGGTGACCTTCCTCGACCTCTAGTGCCCACGTGTTTAATTACTAATAAGAATACTTTTAATAAAGGAAAATTAAACAAATTTCCCACGAGATTGAGAAAAATCGCAAAAATGCGAAACGTCATTCATCATTCATTATACAATAAATTACGACAATCGCAACTAGTGTGATAATCTGATTTGGTAACCTTGTTTTTTTTTATCATTGTACCTAACACAAATAGGTATCTTCAATCGTTGAAGCTTCCAAATGAGTCACTATAAGATTTAATTGCTCGCTGACCTTCAGATGGGAAACAGTTGAGCGATATATTCGCGTTACACTGACTTATATAGTAGGTTGTAAATATAGGAGTGATATTTATCGTCGTCCACAAAAACGTACTAGATACGTCCGTGAGCATAAATAAAAATATGATAGCTTTGCATAAAAACCCTTTCTACTATACTAATTCAAATTTACTGCCTTATATCATGTTTTGGATGGACCTATTGCGTCACTATTATTTTAATAATGGTCCTCTATTCAAGCACTATTCAAGCTATAATTCATTCGGAAAATAAACTAGGTGGTATATAAAACAGTTCTAAAGTATAATAAAATTCGACAGATAAAAAAAACACAGTGAAAGAATTTCAATTTGTTATAATCTGCGAAAGCAAGTTTAACAGGAAAAGAAAATTTATAATTTCTTTAATCATTATACGCTACCACACAGATCCGTAGTGCACTCGCAAAGAGTTATTCTACGAGTATTATTATAAATTGAACCGTGCAGATTTGCCTGGTTTTCTTAGATTATAGCAAATTAAGTTTAATGTTTAATGTAAATCATAGATTTCGGCAAAGTAACGCCCTGCTTCTAATAAATATAAAAAAAAATCCTTCCATATTTAATCATCATGATCAACCCATTGTCGGCTCTCTACAGAGCACGGATCTTCTCTCAATATGAGAAGAGTTTGGCCATAATCCACCACGCTAGCCATGTGCGGATTGGTAGACTCATTTGAGAACATTATGGAGTACTCTCAGGCGTGCAGGTTTCATTGAGATGTTTCCTTCACCAGTGAAACAAGTGATATTTTAATGGCTAACAAAACGCACATAATTCGGAAAAGTTAGATCGAACCCCCAACCTCTGATAAGGAGTCGGACGTCCTAACCACCTAACTTCCCATATTTAATAATGTTATAACGCGGTAGGATCTGAGGACGATGACGTAAAGTTATCCAGTAATGTGAAATTATGGGTATATATAGATAAATCTGTAAGTTTATAAATATGAACAATTTGAATCTAAAGCTGTGTAAAAGGTGAGGTGTAAAGTTTTCACCTTTTGGATTTTAGGGTTGACGCCGTTACATATATCAAGGGCGATGAAAGGTAAAACGATTCATTAACTTTGAACGAAAAAGGAAAGTCGTAAAAGTGACAAAATTAATGATGCAAAAGCACTGCCTACATTAAATATTCTCAAAGCTTACAAGTAGTACAAATAAATAATGCGTTGTACATCCAAGTAAAATACATTTGAAGCGTTAAATACGGCAGTAAAATCACTATAAACCGACAAAGACGTGTCGCCAAGCGATTTAGCGTTCCGGCACGATGTCGCGTAGAAATCAATTAGGAGCGTAGGTTTACCATCCTCTTAACAGGTTAGCCCGCTACCATCCTAGACAGCATCACCACTTACCACTAGATGAGATAGCCGTCAAGAGCTAACTTGCAGTGTAGAAAAAGAAACTTGTGGTTACTCTTAGCTTAGCTTAAACAGCTTTTATCTCGTTAATGAACAAACTGTAAATCATTAAAAACATTTCAATAATTAAAGTGTAAATCATCAAAAATTTACCATTAAATTTTAATAAGAAAATATACTAAGTCTGGTAAATAACAAATACCGTAAACATTACATAAAATCCCATTAACAACAGAAATTCCTAAAGACGATGAATCTATTCGATTTGACCTACATCGCAGTTATAAACCATGATTACTAATATTAATTATTAATAATACAGCAATAAACGCACGCGTTCCACAGCAAATTGTTTAAGTTAACAGGTTTTAAGTCCGCTTGTATGTAGAGTGAGACAAGTTTGCTGATTTGAATAAAAATAATCGCTTCGGCCGGGAAAAAGGGTCACAGTTAGCAAGACGACCGTTAATCTGTTGCTTTATGATGGGAACCTTAAAAATTTTTTTTTTTCGGACTGACTATTAGCTGTGCTAACCCTATTGGTTGCGACAGCGTAACCGGGCTGTTTGGCGAGCTTCGGAAAGAAGCTCTGCCAGAAGAAATTTTGAGCCCTAGGGTTCGAAGAAACTAATGGAACGTCTGCCTAAGGGCCTCCTGTGAGGCTGTCTTAAAAAGTAACAGGCACTTAATTAGACAACTGTTTTCAATACTGCAATAAGTAATATCACTAGTGTGGTATTAACAGTAATTTAAATAACAGATAGACAGGTAGATCATATACTCGTAGGTAGAAGAGAAGACAGCACACAAGTCTTAGTGTTATAGAAAAATTCAATAAACCTTCCTATATTTCACGAAGTAGGTACTTCCTTCGCGTGAAAATTTTGATGTGATGTGTGAGAATAGACTTCATCAATAATCTATGTACATTATTCTATAATTAAAATTAGCCTATTGCTGGCTATAATTTATCGCCCATATGCTATTCCAGGCTATAATTCATCTCTGTGCTAAATTTCATTTAGATCCAGTCGTTCTGGCCTGATTGTGTAGGTAGGTAACGAACATCCATCGAACAATTTTCGCATTGATATGAATAGTAAAATAAGTGAACAAACTAAATTAATGCAAAATAGCAACATTTAACTATTTTTTCCTTTAATTTAGTTTATACAGTAAATTGGTATAGTATCCAGGTTGTTTTTTTTTCGGACTTTCTATAAGCTGTACTAACCCTATTGGTTGCCACAGCGTAACCCAGGTTGATGAACGCGCGTTAAGTATCCAAACAAAGCCAAGTTAACTGTCAGCTTTAGGATTGGTAGACCCTAATATCGTCATTATCATCTTCAGTATATAGATGTCCCACAACGCTACTAAAATTCAGAATAGTTATAATGAATATTATCGTATATTTGAACTAAGCTTGAAGCTGTGATAGCCCAGTGGTTAGAACGTCCGCTTCCTAATCAGAGGTTGGGGGTTCGAACCCGGGCATGCATCTCTAACTTTTCGGAGTAATGTACGTTATTAAGCAATTAAAATATCACTTGCTTCAACGGTGAAGGAAAACATCGTGAGGGAACCTGCACGCTTGAGAGTTCTCCGTAATGTTCTCGAAGGCGTGTGAAGTCTACCAATCCGCACATGGTCAGCGTGGTGGACTATGGCCAAACCCTTCTCATATTGAGAGGAGACCCGTGCTCTGTAGTGAGCCGATAATGGGTTGATCATGATCATGATTACAACCAGCATCGATAAAACCACTCAACTTGCTCTCCGTGACTTTTCGAATATACAACGTCTGTTTCTAAAGTATTTTTGAATATAATATATATTTGACTACATATAAAACTTTCAAGAATGCAGCTTTGAGTTGAACCTTAATCAGTGTGCATTCGCTAAATCGTCCCTGCTCATTGAAGTGAGCGGCATTTGACCTCCTTCCACGCGTAAGCAACGGTTCTGCGTACCTTATCGACATGATACAAGTACGGATGCCACTTGTTACTACTACACTGACTGATGAATAATATTGTGGGTCTATTTTTATCAGACTGCAGCGAGCAGAGCGTAGAGAAAATTGTATGTTCGTATATGTAATTCGTCTCAGATGGTCAGGGATATCACGGCCTTGTGCCATACTACAATTCTTGATTCTTGAATGGCATTAAATCCTTATTTCATTTAATTACCGTAATGGCTTGGACAGTTGAAAAACAGAGTGACAAATAAGCAGAATAGATTACTTTCTCATCAGATGTACGGTATTCTAGAAGTACTAGGGTATCATGAATTTCGTATAGTATAAAAAAGCCTCATTAAAATAATAGATTGTTGATATCGGTAAGCATAAAATTCTCGCTTTTGATCACAGAGGTCTTAGAGAATTTTTAAATCGCAGCTGCAATGTTGCATCCTGAAATCTATCCTGTAATGAAGGATTTCAATGTGCGAGGGTACTTACGGTCTGCCTACAGGTTCATATAAAGCTGAGGACTTGGTTTGTATATATATATATATATATATATATATAGTATATATTTGCGTGATATAGCCCCTTACATGGAAAGGTCCATTATACCATTAAAATCCAACCTAAGTTAGTCTTCGTATTATTTGGCATTGTTGAACCTTCGTGCTGTGTTTGGCTAACAACATTTCACTTAAACTTACCCAATAGGTAACCAAGGTGACACACCTTTAGTGGTCAAAAGGCCATTACTGGATTGCTTCACTTTGGCATCTGAAGGACTATTCTAGAAAGATTCTCTTTAGTTTTATACTTTATCGAAAGAGTGAAGGACGGTTATAAATAAATTCAGGAATTAGTTTTTAATTGAGTGATTTACGTCAATGTAAACGTAAAATCATGTAACTATGTTTTCTAAATGTATACTTACGAAATTTGTTTTGTTTATTTCTCAATAACATAGTAACAATGGAAAGATATAGTGCACAAGCAAGAGAAAGGCTCAGGCTATTTTTTAAGCACAGCTCCATAGGCTAACACGTTCTGTTGCAACCTCTCCAAGAATCCGCGTACACTTGTAGTAGTTATCTTATAAAAATAATAAGACTAAATCCCATTCAAAACTTCAGCAAGATCAGATTCCCTCTTCGGTAACATTATCAAATATGAATTAAATAGTTGTCATCAAATTAAAAACGTAATTGGACACGTGGCCCACCCTAGTTACCACCCTACCGACAAAGACGTGTCGCCGAGCGATTTAGTGTTCCGGCACGGTGTAGAAACCAATTAGGAGTATGCGTTCACTATACTCCTAACAGGTTAGGCCGCTACCATCTTAGACCGCATCATTACTTACCATCAGTCAGATTGCAGTCAACTTTTTGTGTATAAAAAACAAGGTCATCTGTTAAGAATTCAATAAAGTCAAAACTAAACCAATTTCGATATAATTATTAATCTGGCAATCTATTCTGTAGTGGGGATCTTTTTATCCCAGAAAGTAAAAGAGTTCAAACAGAATTGTTTAACCTTAATCCATGGGGACGAATTAATTAATCATCAGCTGGAACAAAATAATCTTGATATTGCAATAGGCAAATATCCTT
The DNA here is from genome assembly GCA_928268935.1 of Lasiommata megera. Taxonomy (NCBI): domain Eukaryota; kingdom Metazoa; phylum Arthropoda; class Insecta; order Lepidoptera; family Nymphalidae; genus Lasiommata; species Lasiommata megera. The sequence goes on along the minus strand of OV743311.1, from coordinate 8,690,111 downwards.
CTTCCATGACAGGTAGCAACCATAGCTATAGCGTTCTAATGATTAATTAATGTCAAAAAGTATTTCGGCTTATCAGAACATGAATCGACCAGTCGGCCTTTGATACAGGAATTTATTATTTGATTGGTTGTGTCCTGTCTCTTTAGTATCGTAATATTTCCGTCATTGATTTGTTGACTTACTTTTATTAATTCAACCTTGGTTACTCTCATAGTTTGCAAATGATTTTCACTTCAATTGTGCTATAACAAATTGAAATACTAAACGCAATATAATAATAAATACTAACCTTAATATAATTTACTAGGAGCAACTAATATTAATGTAATTCTAAAAAATTTAAAGCCTGTTTAGTTATTTATCAATTCAATCGTCTCAAACTTTTATCTATAACTAGCTGTTGCCCGCGACTTCGTCTGCGTAGAATTGCTGATTCCTCGTGAGATTGCCCTGCTTCAGAAAGTAAGCTATAGGCAAATGTCAAATTGCCGATTTTCGTGTCTCTAAATTAAAGAACATAGGACTTTCATACAAATTTCCAACCCCTATTTTATCCCCTTAGGAGTGGAATTTCCAAATATCCTTTCTTAGCTGACATCTCTTAACTGTCAACTACCTACTTGCTAAATTATACCTTTATACGTACAATAGTTTTTTAGATCTCGTGTTTAATCAGTAAGTAAGTACGTCAGTGACCTTACGCTTTTATATATATAGATTGGAATTATCCCCAAAGACATCATTTAGAAAATGTATCTAAAACGACTAAAACCTACTTTTTCTGTTAAAGATGTTCGAAATTCCCGTTTTTAGAATAGCTGATGCAGGTACCCTTTATTATGCTTACGTACCGATTTAGTACAATTTATAAAGTACCTACTTACCTATCTACTTATTATTCAAAAGACTAAATAAGTTTAAGTGTTTGTGCCAAACTTAAAGTTTTTCTGTATAGTAACTACAAATCATGATTCCACAAAACGTAATATTTTAAGTTTTTTATTTCTGACATTCAATTCAATATTATAATTATACGATATTCTTACTTCTTACCTAATAAAGTATATGTTTTAAAAATGAAAAAAAAAATGATGAATACTTATTACATAGCTTTCGCTTGTGTGCGATATAAACATGCAAGGTCAGCAAAGATACCACATTTTGAAAACAATGCCAAATCGGATAAATAACCGAATGGGAAATTACTAGCACTAATTCATGTTCGCCGGAAATAAAAGTTCGTGTGCCATATTGCAACAAATACGGATTTTTCTTTATTTCTTTCTTTTGATATCGTCGTGATCAACCCATTGCCGGCTCACTACTTTCGATATATAGTAATGATAAACAAATACTCTGTGTATTAGCGCACGTAAGCGATATGCATCATGCAAAGCAAGCGAAAATACAACATTGTGGAAACAATACCAAATAGGATAAATAATCGAACAGGGCATTACACAGTTCGCGTTAATTGATGCTCGGTGCAAATAAAGTATGCCAGTATTAAATATTCGTTACTTGCCCACAAACGAACAGCCTTTATGGTTCCGTTTCTATTCTCTTTACTTATAAACTAGGTCAGTTTTTCGGCAACTAGTGGTACCATTACATAAGTATTTATATAATTTTCATCTAGGTACGAGATATGTAGAAGATGAATAAATATAGGTATTTTGAAATAATCATACAATTAAGATTTCCGATACTTTTTGTTGGTTATAAGAATTATTAAGGCTGTCCACTACTAGATTAACTGTATTGTTGAATAAAAAATACATATATGTATTTTCATTGACATACATCAAGGGTAGGTTCAATCAACACAAGATATTGTGTAGTTACTTCGTCGATTACATAATTACTTTAAGCCTCGTCTCTACGTTAAGGTCTATGAAGAGATTTAGATTGAATAATTGTTGCATCGTTTAGTAGAATTAACTCTAGGCAGATATATGGGAAAAAGGCAAAACATTTTAAAGTGTAAGTTCGGTATGGCATACAAAGGCTTATGCGTGTTTTTACACAAGCTTAGCCGGTTTTACCAATAAAGTGTAGGTTTTCTCCTATTGTTCGATAGTAAACGAAAATCTTTGGATAATATCTATGAGCAATATTTAGTACTTGTAAAAGGTGGCATCAACATTTTTTTATACACTACAGGTTAGCCCTTGACGGCAATCTCACCTGATGGTAAGTAATGATGCAGTCTAAGACGCTATCGAGCTTACCTGTTCGAGGTATGCTAAACCGATACTCCTAATTGATTTCTACGCGACATTGTGCCTGAGTGCTATATCGCTTGGTCTCGTCTTTGTCGGTAGGGTGGTAACTAGTCACGGCCAAAGCCTCTCACCAGACCAATATTTTTTGTAAAATACACATATCTATCGTAGCTAAAGTAGGTATATAAAATTACGTGTTTTTTGTATGAAATATGGTATCCACAGAATGGAACATGCGCATTGCGTTCGAGTGGGTGATTAATCCTTGACGATGCAGAGACGAATTAAGGCACCGATAAATGGCAGTCTCCAAACTAGTTTTTCCATTGCCGTTTCGAAAGCGGATGCAATGCAGTTCTTGGCTAGTTTCCGTGGCTAGGCAGCTTTTACATGCCATACCGTTACGTGTGATTATCAATTTAGCAATGCTTAAGTTACTTAGGCAGGTACATAATGGCATATGTACGTGTTAAAGAGTTATTAGAGGTTGCAAGATCAAATTTCAAATTCAAATTCAAAATAATCTTTATGCAAATTGTCCATAAAAAGGCACTTTTGACGCGTCAATAATTTACATAGGAGTTATTTCATGGTGATAACTATATTCGTAAACTCAAAAGTAAAGCTATGAGGGTTCCAAACGCGCCCCGGTCTAAGGAGCCCACAACAAACTTAGCCGAGATCACTTGAAACCTCTAATAACTCTTTATTTTTCTTGACGTGCGCTGTCGCAATATAAAGTTAGAGGCCCTGGGTTTGATTCCCAGCTAAAGTCTGGTCTGGTTTGAGGTTTCAGTCGTGGCTAGTTACCACCCTACCGACAAAGACGTGTTGCAAAGCGATTTAGTGTTCCGGCACGAGGTCGCGACCCAATTAGGAGTGTGGGTATTCCATCCCCTAGCAGGATAGCCCGCTAACATTCTAGACTGCATCATCACTGACCACCAGGTGAGAAAAAAGAAAAGTGATCTAGTCCGCACTTATGATGAGTGAAATTTTCCTAAACCTATTTTCGACACTGAAACCACGCTCCTTCGATTTCTTTATTTCATTTTATCGTTGCTCGACTCCTAATAGTCGTAGGGTTATATTATATATTCTTTAATCTTCCTCAACTTTACTCAGCTCATACGTTAATTCTTCCAGTTGAACTAATCGACCCCGTATACAATTTCACCCCAATGAAGTCATAACGAATTTGTTCATGGACAAATTATAACAATATTTAATACATAGAACATCTTCCAACACTAGTGGAAGTGTGCATGAATGAATGAATGAATGGATGACCGAATGAAAGAAATGATTTAATTAATACGCTTTTATTGTGCACCACTAGATAATATAGAACCTATCTTCTAAATAAGAGTATGCAGTAACTAAATCTAGCAGAAAAAGTGTTCGGTTATTGTTTTAATACTTATCTGTTGAATGGTTAAAAATTTGTAACTACTTAAAATAAAACTGGGACTAGACGATTCTCTTAAATTGAATATTATATATAGAAAAATTAGATCGGAGGACTTTTTTTATAGCTACAGAACCCAAAACAGATTTTTATATAGTTTTTGTCTGTCTATATGTCTGTTTAAATTTATCGAAAAACTTACTGGCCCAACTTTAATGGAATTTTGTACACTTGTAGCAGTTACTCTGGATCGAGCTTTAGTTTTATGTCATACCAAATTCATCATGGAATTCTTATTTTGACACTTTCAATACTTGACGACTGACTGGTAGCTTGTATATATTTTTCATAAAAGTCGAATACAGTATATGAGACAAATGACCTATTCGTACGTAGGTACGAATAGGTCTCATATACTTACTAGATTTTTATTCTTGATGTAGATCAAGAATAAAAATCTAAATGTAAGTTTTTGTTTCACAAAATAATTCTTTGAAAACATAAAATAGTTATTCAACTTTGTGACAAATGATCAAGCTGATAATAAAATCTCAGTAATGGCCATAAACACCAAGAAAAAGTTATGCACAAAATTCTCTTATGCAAAAAGAAAGTGATAGTTTCTACGAGTTTATGAAGTCTATATGTACCTACTTCATTTATGTATATACACATTTACATCACACAGGTGTGCTTTCGCTTAATTTAAATTAGTGGAAATTATGTAAAAATATTATGAAGCATTATGAAATCAACGTTTATATGAAATATTACATAATAATCAAAGTTTCAAGTTCTAGACGGTGTACAGGATATCGATAAGCTTGTAGAAAAGTCCTACTATAGTGTAAAGGATTACATAAATGATAAACAAGCATGGGTGTGAAATATTGCTCTAATAAGATAGCTCTTAATATAATTTTAAGTGGCATGTGACATGGTGATAACAAAAAGAAAATTTACCTGGCTAAGTTTGTTGTGGGCTTCTTCTTAGACCGGAGCGCGTTTGGAACTCTCATAGCTTTAGTTTTAAGTTTACGAATGTAGTTATAACCATAAATCATTACTATGTAAATTATTGACGCGTCAAAAGCGCCTTTTAAAGGACTATTTGAATAAAGATTATTTGAATTGAATTGAATTGGTCTACCTGTACTTACTTCACACTTTCATGTCATTGTCGTCTTACTATCGTGGTAAAATAATCATATAGGTACTCTACGTACCTAGGTATATGAAAGCTGGGAGATGAAATATAATAGGTACGTGTCTCATATATTATAAGTTCCGTGCCGTCTCTATAATGGTCACGCAACAATGAATCTAGCTAGCGGGTGTTATGTTACCACAGTCAATATATCGGATGCGATAAATCGATCCCATGAATCAATTTTGACCGCTAACCCATATGGTTATAAGGGATTTTTTTGTTTGTATTAATAAGACAAGGGTGCGTGAGAAGTCCCTACAAAAGAGTTCAACGCTCGTTTCCGTATTGTCTTCGCGCATTCGAGCGAAGCCAGGATATCCTCCGGTCGGCGTCATTTTAATTGCTTACAAAATGAAGCAATAATTAGGTTTTCACGTCAGCAATCTTACATAACAGTCCTAATTATAATCGAATACAGAGAAATAACCTCGCAACGCTACTAATGTCACACGATCGTATACCGGTTCTCTATTAAAGTTGTCAAAAGTGGGTCGATTAATAATGCTTTTCAAATGGTGCAGTAGCTTATTAATTTGTAATTTAAAGTATTACCCATTACATTATTATTAACCGGTGTAATGATATAAATATAGACAGTTACGTAACTACGGCAGCGCAGACTTTGTCGATACATGTATTATTAAATTTATTAATTTAATACGATTCATACATTATTTAAATTAATTTTTAATAACGGTAATTGTTATTATAATTGCGTTATTAGTTTGATCTGACATCGATGTGTCTATTAATAACTAACTACGAGTGTTTTTGTAAAGTAAGAGGAACAGCGTATCCTTATTGGTCTCGCCTATATGGATATAGTACCGACCAGTCGATGAGTGTAGGAAATAATTCACAAAAGCGGTGACGTGGTTCGACCCACACCAGCGGCACACGACGAGAGCTAACTATATGCAAATAGACTCACTTTGGACCTTCGAAATACGGAAACGCTCCCCTGACGACAGCTATCTAGGGCAACGTAATGACGTATGCCGGAAAGAAATCACAACAAACACTTTCATACACTCACTTGGTTAACACTAAAATGGGCACTAGTCTCTGACACACGCTCAACTGTTCTTGATATAAAGATCAGAGAGACACTGCTTGGTTGCGATGCGAATGTTAATACGATTTAACGCGTAAACGGTAGAATAAACGGCGAAAATGCATTTTGTGTGCGGAGAGGCATCGCCTCGATCGAATGCGACTGCGGGCCCGAATGTCAGACGGTGCGCGGGCGCCGACTCGCCCGCGCCCAGCCTCGTGACGTCATTCAGGTATTTAAAATGGCGGCGTGGAATTCGAGAGCCTACGTACCGTCAGCAATTCAGGACTTATTAACACGAGTTTATTTTAGTCAATCAGTTGGGTGGTGATCGAAGGTTACTTATTATAACAGTGTGTAATGTACTGGTTGGATAGGCTTTTGCACTATTGGGTTGGTAGCTTTTTATTCCACTACAAATAAGGCTTTGTTTGCAATGTCCGATGGTAGCTGGCTAACCTCTTAGGTTTTTTAGGCTGGCAACCCGTCCCCTAATCGGTTTCTATAGCTTCCTACCGGAACACTAAATCGCTAACCTGACGAACTTGTCCTTACTGGACAAGTTCGTCAGGTAAAAGTGCCAGGCCAGTGCGGTAAAATCTGTACAATATTCATTATGTCTTATAAGAAAAACATAGTTATCTCAAAGTTTAATTACTAAAATATAGTTTTTAGTTTTAACTACAAGTACTATCCAGATTACTGTTGAACATTAAGTATTTATTTAACCTACGATTAAACAATTTTCGATCTTACCACTTACGTACTAAAGTATATTTTCGTACCAAGTTATATCTTTGAATTTGATGCCGGATTGATTTAAACAAAACTACTTTCTTTTAATGATTAACTGATCACATCTAAATATGAGAACGGTTTGGCCATAGTTTACCGCGCTGGCCGCGTGCGGATTGGCAGATTTCACACGCCTTTGAGAACACTATGGAGACCTCTCAGGCATGCAGAATTCCTCACGATGTTTCCTTCACCGTTGAAGCAAGTGATATTTTTATTACTTAAAAACGCACGTATCTCCGAAAAGTTAGAGAAGCGAGGCCGATCGAACCCCCGACTTCTGATTAGGAGGCAAACGTCCTCTAACTAAGCTTAGCGTCTTAACCAATAGCATGATTTTATATTTGGGAATACATTGAAAAAATTCGGGGATCCTTGTAACTGACCTACACTTGTAACTATGAAGATGCAGTCGGTACTAATCTCCCCCCACTCCCACTGACACGAATGAGATAGTCAGTTGTGCGTTCGTTCCTATGAATGAATGGTTCGCAACAGAAAGGGACGGGCGACAAGATCGCGTGGACAGCCTTCGAATTAAGTTGAATGTCGGTACGAACTTTTACCCTAGAATATTCTCATGAGAACCGGGGCGGGTTCTTAAGTACTTGCACAATTTCTAGTACTTATTTTGGTCACTTGGTACAGTCGTTTCACACAGCAATTATATTTTTACATATGACTTAGAAAAATGGACAAGACAAGACAAGACGTACAACTCGTTAGCTGTGTTTGAGGAAATATTTTTTACAGCGTAAATATGTTCATTCTGACTATCTTATACTAATATTAGAAATGTGAACGTAAGTTTGTTTGTTACGCTTTCACGCGAAAACTACCTGACCGATCATCGTGAAACTTAATACACATATTCTTGGAGGTATTAGAAGTAACATAGGACACATTTTATTAATAAAAATATCTTGAAAAATATGAATTATATAAAATTTAATATTTAAGGCGATCCTAATATGATCCAATAATATGGAACTAATCTGTCAGAAAAACACAAAAAAAAAAATTACAATATTATTGAATATTGAATTTATTCCAAAGGGTTTTATTTTAAGTAATTTTACAGACGGGTAATTTTTGTCTTGGTTCTATTTGCAGGGTCCCAGCTCATTTATTTGTCTATCGGAACGAGCTATCACCCACAGTTTGTAAGATTTGTACTTTGATAGGAACTTTTTAAAAAGAAATTTAATTGTGACAAATAATTTATTGATACAGAGATCTAAGAGGTACAATTGTATTTTTGTTCCACGGAGATTTCAAAATGTTGGTCACCAAATAGTTATAGCGAGATATACATATTATATACGAAGCTGTCGTCAGCCTCTTAATCAGAGGTCGGCGGTTCGAATCCGGGCACGAACCTCTAACTTTTCGGAGTTATGTGCGTTTTTAAACAGTTAAAATATCACTTGCTTCAACGGTGAAGGAAAACATCGTGAGGAAACCTGCACGCCTGAGAGTTCTCCATAATGTTCTCAAAGGCGTGTGAAGTCTGCCAATCCGCACATGGCCAGCGTGGTGGACTATGGCCAAAACCCTTCTCATATTGGGAGGAGACCTGTGCTCTGTAGTGAGCCGGTAATGGGTTGATCATGATGATACATATTATAATATAGTTAAATAACAATGGCATAGAGAATAAACGACTTGTCTTAATTTAAGATAGGTAGTTATAAAATCACTCATTCGAAGGTCAGGAATTCCTACTTGCGACCTTCGTGATACTAATCTGAACCATTGTATGGTTAACAATTATAATTAAATGTTGCATTATTTACATATCGTATGTAGGATGTTATAGGTAGATACACTCGTAATTATATACCTGTTTAATATAAAAGGTACAGTGAATACAAAATATTGCTGCCAACAAATTTTGTTAGCCACTATCAAGTAAAGAAGCTTTGATAGCCTAGTGGTTAGGATGTCCGCCTTACCACGATACTATATTAAAATTACAAAGTTTAAAATTACAAAGTGATATTCCAAAACGATTATTTTTACTTAGCATATTTTAAACAATTATTTGTTTCCACTGTGGAAACAAATAATTCGCACGAGGTTGCAAGGACACCAGGACCACGATCGTCAGTAATGTAAAAAGTGAAGGAACGACTGGAGAGAGAGATTTTAAACATTTTGGTACTTTAATTTTTTAATTGGATTCGCATATCAAATACTTAAAAAAATTATATTCTCACTTGTTAGACAATCTTTTTCTCAGTGTACATATATATTATTGCGTGGGTTCAATGTCGGTATGGATACTCGAGTACCTTCATAATTCGAACTGTCTATTAGCTGTGCTAGCCCTATTGGTGGCCACAGCGTAACCGGGCTGTTTGGCGCCAGAAGCTCTGCCAGAAGAAATTTTGAGCCCTAGGGCTCGAAGAAGCTAAGGGAACGTCTGCTTAAGGGCGCCTCCTTTGAGGCCGAACCTCGGCTTAGGCGACGTTTGGAATAACGGGGGGTCGGACGGTGAGTGGTCCGTACGTCTCCGAGGCCGTGGAGCCCACGTCCGGATGACGTAAGATAGCGGGGACCTCGTCTTCGCCGGCGAAGACGGTGTGTCCTAATTCCAATGATTGTTGACGAGTCCTTGATAGATGATATGTACCTAGGCATCAACTAGGTATATCTTAACAAGGCAGAGGTTCACAATACAGTGAGCGCATAATATGTAATTTGATAATGGCGCTGTTTGCCGTAACAATGAATATGCATTGTGTTGTGTTACACATTATGATCACATTGTACAGTACTTCTCATATTACCAGTAAGCTATCCATATTTATTATATCAATGCTAATATCACTAGCTTCAACGGTGAAGGAAAACATCGTGAGGAAACCTGCTCGCCTGTGAGTACTCCATAATGTTCTCAAAGGCGTGTGAAGTCTGCCAATCACACGGCCAGCGTGGTGGACTATGGCCGAATTCTTGTCATATTGAGAGGAGACCCGTGCTCTGTAGTGAGCCAGTAATGGGTTGATCATGATGATGATGATGATTATATATAGGCGATATCGAAAATCGCTATATAAATAGGCGCTATATCTCTGCCAACGCTAAAAATTTAATTTAATGATCATTTCTTATGAATCGTCTAACGTGGGTTATAATATTAGATCGGACTTTTGAAGAAATAATCTTAATACCTTATAGTACGATATGACAGACGTACTTCTGTCATTTTAGTATCGTTTTATTCTATCCTTTTTGAGCATATTTCAGTCATCTGCCAGTCAATAATAATTTATTAAAATGAAATACTCGTGCCTGTTTATATCATTTTTACTTTAATGCTTATATTCCTCGAAGGTGGCACACCGGTTCTCATTGTTTTGGCTGTCTGTCAATCCACCTGTCTGGGGTGGATTGCGTCTGAGATGAAAATTAAATTAGTTGTTGGGAAACTCGTATAAAAGGCTTATTACTGTTTTTTAAGAAAATACCTACCTATAATTTCTTTACGTTTTTATGGCATTAGATTTATTCTGAGTTATTTAAATATGTTAATTCTTTAAGTATAACTTGTAGGTACTTAGTTTTTAATTAATGCAATTGCATGATCCAAAAGATTATCAATTTTTAATGTATCGATAATGAATATCGCATTTAGTAAGTAAGTATTTATTTATTTATTAGGAAGCCAAGTGTATACAACTATCTTAATTTAAGGACACATTCTACAATTCTCTTCTAATGTTGTACACTCTACTATAAAAACATACATTATATCCATATTTTTTCTTAAGCCTTAATAAAAATAGCATAATATTTTTATATTTCTGTTGTCACCTTTCAAAAAGGTGGCCAGGAAGAAATAGCTTTTAGTGATATGGTCACTTTTTGCTTTTAATTTTGTTCTTTTTTTTCTTTCCACTTTTCTTTTCTTTTAATGTGCAATAAAGTTGTTTAAATAACATAAAAATTTTAATAGATAAAACATAGCTTTTTTTTTACACACTACAAGTTAGCCCTTTGACGGCTATTTCACCTGGTGGTAGGTGATGATGCAGTCTAGGATAGAAACGGGCTAACCTGTTATGGTAATTTACTCCACACTCCTAATTGGTTTCTACGCGACATCGTGCCGGAACGCTAAATTGCTTGGCGACACGTCTTTGTCGGAAGGGTGGTAACTAGCCACGCCCGAAGCCTCCCACCAGACCAGACTCGAGCTGGGAATCGAACCCAGAACCTCCGACTTTATAATGCGACAGCGTGTCTCTTCTGTCTATTACGGTGTCGATTGTACTCACGTTTAAATGGATTGGATCAATCTAGATTAATTCTGGGAATGGCTACTACAAGAATTACCTCAGGTAGGTATGGCCTAGATTACTTTTTTTAATTTTTATGGATGCCTTATTGTTACAGTTGCATCAGTTGTGGAGGTGACACAAAAATCTATGGTGAAATATTTAATAATAACGTGTCTAGTTTTCATAAAGGCGACTTTGTTTATTATTTATATACTCGTATCATCACCATGATCAACCCATTACCGGCTCACTACAGAGCACGGGTCTCCTCTCAATATGAGAAGGGTTTGGCCATAGTCCACCACGCTGGCCATGTGCGGATTGGCAGACTTCACACGCCTTTGAGAAGATTATGGAGGACTCTCAGGCGTGCAGGTTTACTCACGATGTTTTCCTTCACCGTTGAAACAAGTGATTTTTTTTAACTCCGAAAAGTCAGAGGTGCGTGGCCGGATTCAAACCGCCGACCTCTGATTAGGAGGCTGACGCCCTAACCACTAGGAAGCTGTGATAGCACAGCTTTCTTTATACTCGTATATATTTTGTTAATTTTTTTAAATGTTTACTTAAATATATATTTTTTTCCAGTATAAAAGTCTATCAATTTGTCTAATTGACAGTTAAATTTTGTATTCATTCGTAAAGAAGAAACCAGCGCTCACAAAGTGATATTAAAATTGTGTTCGCAAAATTGAATTTTTGCCACTTCAAGTTAAGAAAACTCTTAACATCATTAGCAGGATAATCAAGGTAATGTCCTACAAATGAAAGCTAAGGCCCAATTATTCTGATTACTGATGAACTTTAATAAAATAATCATTTTACTTCATATAAATTAGAAATGTCTAAGTGCGTTACTTAATTGTGGAAGTTATAACTACCAAGTTATATATTATCTTATGTTTTTATAGATTAGATAAGTGTTAAAATTATCTGATCGATAAAAATATAAGATTATACTTAACTCTAGCTGAAGCCCCCGACGTCGTCCGCGTAAATTAAGTTAGTAACAAAACATGTAGGAATAAGTAAAATTGAATCAATGCAGTAAATCGATAGGTTAGACCTACTTCGGAAATTTGAGGGATAATGAGGACGTGTCTTTTACAGTTTCTATCAATAACAAGAAATATTCATTAAACTAATAGTCAAAAAAGTCTGGCCAAGTGATTTAGCGTACCTGCACGATGTCGCGTAGAAACCCATTAGATACATGGGCTTACCATACTCCTAACAGGTTAGCCCATTAGCATCTTAAACTACATCATCTCTTATACCAGGTAAGATTGCCGTCAAGGGCTAACTTATAGTGGATAAAAAAAAACATGACGGCACAAGAGAGCGTTATGCCGTTGATGGTATATACATCGATTATACTGTCAAAATGCACCCAAGACTTTAACCTAACGTTACAAGAATTAGTTACGCACATTACATTTCCATGTCTACGGTACGCAACACTCCGTAATAAAATTTTAGAAAACATTTATAAGAAAGTAATTTTGTTACGTGTCTACGTGAAGCGTTTAATTTTGTGCGGTTGCACGCATTGTAAATGAAAGCCTCGCGCCATTTAGTTTAGAGAACACATGAATATCCCAGTGGCGCACTGATAATCAATATGGTCTTATTTTTACAGTAGCTACTTGTTTGACTTTTTTTTTGATCGAACTTCGACGCTTTGATTAACGCTGTGGTTTTATAAGCAGGAGGGGTACCTTCTAACCTGGTAAGGTTCAGTTGCAAGTTGCAGTTCCAGGAAAATTCATACTTTCCTAATTTAATACCCTAACGATTTAGCGTTTCAATACGATGCTATGTAAACTGATTAGAGTATGGATTTAATTCCAAAACGGACACGTGCCGGGAATCGAACCGACGGACCACGGAGGGCGTCAAAGTAAATTCCACTGTCAACTGTATTATATGTGCGCAGCTTCGGTAACCGTCTTTTTAATTCTGTTAACATTAGTTACAGGAATTGCTGATTAGCTTTATATTGACAATGTTCATTGTTAACCATAACTCAGACATAGTTCTGAAGAACGACGTAAGTTCAACGCCGCTATGTACGTATTCGGGGTTTATTTAAACGAAGGAACGAACTCTTCGTTAACACATTCATACATAAGTTCTTACGTTAACCATAACTCAGACATAGTTCTGTCGGACGACGTAATTTTACCGCCGCTATGTACGTATTCGGGGTTTATTTAAACGAAGGAACGAACTCTTCGTTAACACATTCATACATAAGTTCTTACGTTAACCATAACTCAGACATAGTTCTGTCGGACGACGTAATTTAACGCCGCTATGTACTTATTTGTGCTTTATTTAAACGAAGGAACGAACTCTTCGTTAACACATTTATACATAAGTTCTTACGTTAACCATAACTCAGACATAGTTCTGTCGAACGACGTAATTTCAACGCCGCTATGTACTTATTTGTGCTTTATTTAAACGAAGGAACGAACTCTTCGTTAACACATTTATACATAAGTTCTTACGTTAACCATAACTCAGACATAGTTCTGTCAAACGACGTAATTTCAACGCCGCTATGTACTTATTTGTGCTTTATTTAAACGAAGGAACGAACTCTTCGTTAACACATTTATACATAAGTTCTTACGTTAACCATAACTCAGACATAGTTCTGTCGAACGACGTAATTTCAACGCCGCTATGTACTTATTTGTGCTTTATTTAAACGAAGGAACGAACTCTTCGTTGTCACATTCATACATTCATACATAAGTTTTGCTCAAACAGAGTGCGGTCGAACAACGCGTGGTAAGCGCGGCCATGTACATGTTACCGTGTGGTAGAATTGAGCTTTACCACCAGATTAAATATGTTATATACTATATTTAAGTATATATTAGTATGTCCAGTTTTGTCTTTATAAAGATATCTTTTTTGAGCTATTCCACTTTATAATATAAACAAATCCTAATCACATCTGCGGGTAGCTGTAAGAGATCATAATAGAGATAAGCTTTCCTTTGTATACCTCTTATATAAGTGTTATCACAGATTTGGTATCAATCCGACATCCCAACCCTCTCGTAGTTGCGGCTTCTTTTTTACTCCTCCGACCTAAGCGCTCCTCTCCGAAAGCGGAGACTTAAAAATATCGTTCACGACCCTGACGAGCAGATGTCTACTGACAACATACTCGTACCACCTACCACATAATCATACGCTACACACCGTCTTCGCCGGCGAAGACGAGGTCCCCGCTATCTTACGTCATACGGACGCGGGCTCCATGCACGGCCTCAGAGACGTACGGACCACTCACCGTCTGACCCCCCGTTATCCCAAACGTCGCCTAAGCCGAGGTTCGTCCTTAGACAGACGTTCCCTTAGTTTCTTGGAGCCCTAGGGCTCAACATTTCTTCTGGCAAAGCTTCTTTCCAAAGCTCGCCAAACAGCCCGGTTATGCTGTGGCAACCAATAGGGTTGTCTTTTAGCTGTACTAAAAGTCCGAAATAAAACAGTTTTGGTACAAAAAAAAAACAAGTATGGAACTCACCGTAAACATGTTCATCGTTGAAGGTGACTCGAACTGAGTGCGGGCGGGCAACGCGCGGCGTGAAGGCCGCTATGTACTTGTTGCCGCCGAGAGGTCGGACCGAGCTGGCCACTAGAGTCCCGTTGCCGCCAGAAACTTCCAGCTCCAATCGACCGGGGCCAGCTGTGCTCGCGTCCACTGCACGCATCAAACTTTAAATGTATTTTTTTATTTTATTTATTTATTTAAATTAAGACGGGGTAACATATAAAGAATACTAAGCGTGGTGTAGCAATAACCTTTGAATTAATTTTTTTTTTGTTTATTTGAATTAAGACAGGGTTACAAATAAAGAATACTAAGCATGGTGTAGCAATAACGGTTGCAGTAGTGTAGACTGTGGCGCAACCATTATTGCCCACCTCCAAATAACAAATAGTGCCAATTATACAAAAACACAGCAATGAGAATAATATAGTAAGTTTACCACTAATAAAAAAAACAACAAGAGAAACAACGAGAAATTAATTTCAAACTTAAAATTTATTGCGAGATTTTTGTAAGATGCGAGATGCATCGTCGACAAAAATAATAGAGATTCCGTCCACCTATACATATAGCAGCGGTGGCCAGCGGATTCGTCAGCGTTCATCCGTTTTTTATACATCCTTCAGATAAGTATTATGCGTCTTTCTATAACTGCATAGCTAATTATAATTTATTATTGATTATGTGATATGGTGATAACAAAGAAAACCCCGGCTAAGTTTGTTCTGGGTTTCTTCATAGACCAGCGTACGATTTCCTCTCTGGAACCCTCTTAGTTAATAATTAAAGTTGGCGAGTGTAGTTACTGTGTATCACTTCACGAATAGAAATAATGGGAAATGAGATATATACGAACGATTTATTTAAATAAACTAGTATAGATTTAGAATTAACAATTTAACTATTGTGCCCAATGTCACAAAAAACCTTACGATTTATCATTGGCAGTTTTTCCTATAAATATATCATGGATAGGTTTAGCTGGTAAGCTGTGAAACAATTTTTTTTACAAATACGCGATATGATTTTTAGTGACTTAAGTATTCTTTGTTCATATTCAGCATGTGGTCTTTAAACACACAAAGTGATAAATATTGGAAGCCGTGATAAATATAAATACGTACTTATGTAATTTTTAGCGGATATGTTGCAGGCTAATCACATTTAGTGACTAAATGAGATAGGAGTAAGTTATATTTTTGTATATGTATAAAAGCATCTATGTTAATAAAAATCCTATTAACAATTGTATTGGAATTATTTTAATATTTTCTGCGATAATAATTTACGATTCAGTCCGAATGGGGTTGGAATTGAGTTTAACCCCATGGGAAATGTTTTTATTTCCAGGAAAAGAGTAAATTTTTCGTTAAACCCGAAAGGTGTTATAATGACGTGTGCTTATATTTAATTTCACCCCGCTCAACTGTTCAAGCGATTCTCCGGCCGTTGTTTTCCTAGCCTCATTTATTTATTTATTTAAAAGGAAGCCAGCGTTGTGTACAATATTTAACAGTCATTTTATAAAAAAAAATACTTTATAATATCATTGTATTCCACACTTACAGGCTAACGCAGCGTGTATCACTAAAATTACAAATTTAACAAAAATAATGCAGAGAAGAAATTAAAAAATCTTATTAAAATTATAACTAAAGCGAGTTTACGTAGAAACATATTTTTTAATTATAAATTATATATAATAATATTTTTTTTTTAAGGTTTTTAAATTTAGGTTCAATGTTAGCAGCTAGATATATCTAAATACTTCTGTATTTATAATATTTATATCCATGAATATAAATGAACATTCAAACATTACCTAGTAGAACCCTGGATGCGTATGAGATCTAAAATCGCATTATCTAGACTTCACTCACCTATAAACTCCACGGGCTGTCCCAAGACACCTTTGTAAGTCGGTTTTATGACTATTCCTCTTGCGCCTCTATTGTTATCCCTTTGTATTGGTCTGAAACAATTCAAGAAGAGAACAGAAGTTATGGAGACGCTGAAATAATAAGGCAAAGGCTGGAAACTACAGTCGCGTTCAAAAATCAAACTTTTAAACCGCCTGCCCAATACGGCGTTACTTGCTTTATAGGCACGAATTCGTTAAATGGCCGATGATGAACCGATATCGCTAAATTTGTATTCTGCTTCTATGTCTGTGTTTTTTATTTTTTTTTGCTAACAATTACAATAAATAATTTTATGATCTCCCATTTTCCAAACTAGTATATACTATATCTTGGAAAGTGGGAACTTCCCTCTATGATTCAATCATAATTGCTAGCATGTGTTGTAAATGTGCGTGAGTGCGTGTGTGTTGTATGTGTATGTGAATGGACGCGCGCGCGCGTGTTGGTGTGTTTGTGTATTTGTGTCTGCGTGTGTACATGTGCTATTTCGTGAATATTGTGTTTTACATGTTTTATGTCTTTTTATATTATATCTATCGGAAGATCTTCTGTTTGATTGTCAATCTTAATTTCGATTTCCTTGTTGCGATGTGCATGCAAAAGGTGTAAGTATTTATTATATTTAATAACAATAAATATTAATTGATTGAATGAATTGATATTATAATAACATCGGCCTAATTTTCCTTAAGAAAATACAGTTGTTTTTTAAAATATATATTCACTTTGATCGGTACAATAGAATTAATTAGTCTTTTACCATTAAGTGCCTGGTCATTGCAACTGTCAGTGCGTTGAAACAGTAAAAAGTAGGTTTACAATGAGATTGTCAAACTCACAAGTTTCGTTTTGATAATAGTATCAAAACGAAACTTGTCAACGTAAATTTGACGAAACGTCAAAGTAAATTTGACTACATAAAGAACATTATGTACTATAATACTTTTATTTTGAAAACTTTCTTGTACTAGCAGTTATTGTAGAAGTATAAACGGTCGCAAAACAAAAGTTAAATTTTATGCCGTCGTTATGATTTTCATCATTTGAAGCTTAAATAGGCACAACCATCGCTTGAGTCTTTATTCTGGCAAAGTGAGAAATATTTCTCGCGTTGATAAGATGTTTATTGGCTGAGTTGAAATAGGCAACGCGATATTTAAAGTTTCTTTAAAAGCCAAACTTTTAACGAACGAACTTGTCTTTTGAAGTTTTTATAGGAGTTGACCCAGTGTTGATATAACTATGTTATCATTAAATATTGAGTTCCCGTACTAGGTTTAGGCAGTGAATTCTTTAAGGTATTAATTCGTTGGAGTTGTGGTTAGCGTGTTGAACAACGGTTTTACGGATTTTGGTTGCGATTTCCGGTTCGGGCCAATCATTTTTTTACGTTATACCATTACAATTGTTGTTACTAAGATTTGTCAAAAGTCCGATGACCTGTATTGGAACAGCTTGTACCCATGTTTTTTTGTCTGTCTATTAGCTAACCCTATTGGTTGCCACAGCGTAACCGGGCTGTTTGGCGAGCTTCAGAAAGAAGCTCTGCCAGAAGAAATTTTGAGCCCTAGGGCTCGAAGAAACTAAGGGAACGTCTGCCTAAGGGCTACCTAGGTTTAGGTGACGTTTGCGATAACGGGGGAAAAAATAAAATATTTTTTTGATCTACCCGCACTCTCATACTTTCATATAGGAGATGCAGAATGAGAGCGTGGGATATCATAAAGCTCAGTGGGGTTTATGAGTGATTCGGCAGGGATTGACGGCTTAACATATGAGAAAAGGTAACTTGAGTAACCCTTGAGTTAGTTAAATGGTCAATACAACATAACCAGCGCAACCGACTGATTTTTGATACTGTAACTAAATGCCTATCAACCCATTACAGGCCATGGGCAGTTTGTAAAACTGCTCAAACCTTTGTGAACATTATGGAGAACTCTTATGCTAGTAGTTTGCGTCACGATGTATTCCTTAACCTTTATTCTCAACGGCTTAAATAAAGAATTAACACAGCCCCGAAAAGTATATGGGGCCAGGGATAAAACTAAACCCCACCCAAAGAGAGCGCAGTCTTAAGCACTAACCTATGACCGTCTTGTCTACTAAACCAAACCAGACCACGTAGGTACTAATATAGATATATGGATATCTATGCTAGTACCTACGTGTACTTAGACTATACTAGTATCTATCTATACTAGTATATGGGATAGGTATAATCGTGCACTGATAAATTTAATCAAACAAAGACATAAATAACATCGATTTGAGGCAGACCATGGAAGATGTTAAGTCCGACCAGCAGGTTGGATTGTGGAGAATTTATAACATCGAGATCGCGTTTCGTTCCAGTGCTTTATATTTTCTTTATAGACTACTTATTTTATTTCCGACCGCAGTTTCAATCTTGCATCGGTGGGTACCAATTTATTTACAAGACAACGCAAATAACATTACGGTTACGTGGAAATGTTTTCCTTTTAAAAATAAGAAATTTTCGTGTACACGTATAGTCCATTGGCTTTATGATATAAGTAAATTCACACACACTTTTGAAGTGTTGGATATTTTACGTATGTTTAAAGAAAGTATATTAAAATATATTTACTATTATTAAAAAAAAAAAAAACTATTATGCCTTGAAGTTTGGACTTAATCGCATTCATACATGAGAGTGAGAAATGGGTGGGCGTGTGGGTAAGTGGATATGTTTGTGGATGTGTGTGTGAGTTTGAGAGTGAGTAATTTCCACCACCCACTCACCCAGAGTGGGTGTTGGGAAATAAGAATAAACTAGAGTTATAAGTTGTCAGTGTTATCGAAGGTTTTTACGAAATAAACCCTTTTTAATACAGGATATTTAGTGCAATTTGGCAAATCATACGAGAGGACGTGCGTAGGATTGCAATAAAAAATGGCATGGCATTTGCTTTTACCTGAAACGGGCATGTGTGGCGTCCGTCTCAGTTAAGGCCCCCCCGGTTGGGTCGCGGGGGGGCCTATTGGATAAAAAAGACTGCTGCTGTTGTTGGTGCTTCTCTTCCACACTGCTGTAAGAGGAGTCGCGCACCACGTACGAGCTTTCCCGAACTTCGCGTTTTGTGATTTCTTGCTGTGGACAATGGGAACATAATATTTTTAAATTCAATCAGTTGTTGGTATCTAATTATTATTACATTACATTATTATATATATTACTTATATGTATAAAAATATCTGAGAGAAGCGCCATCTAGTTTTAGAAACATGTCCGACAGACAAGAGAGTGGGTTCGCCCCGTCTCTTTAC
This sequence comes from Lasiommata megera, assembly GCA_928268935.1. Classification (NCBI taxonomy): domain Eukaryota; kingdom Metazoa; phylum Arthropoda; class Insecta; order Lepidoptera; family Nymphalidae; genus Lasiommata; species Lasiommata megera. The sequence goes on along the minus strand of OV743311.1, from coordinate 8,670,349 downwards.
GCAACACTAATGGGGTATGCAGGTTCTTAAAGAACTACCAGTGCGGGACGGCGCATTCATTGGAGGTCATGACGCGGTAGTGCATAGTCGTACTTGGTGGAGCGTATAGTCTACTCTTTATAAATTACGATACCTATAATTGTAATTCTGTTCTACCAAGAATAAAACCGATGAAAGACACGCCCCATGTTCATGCTATATATATTTATATATACTATGGCTATTTATTTGTGCGCCTGCCATGATTATTTCTGCATGATCCAAGGTTGACTGGTGGAAAATGCTTTGAGCATTAAGTTCGCCTTATGTAAATTTTTGTGAACTGTAATAAGATGCCAATCTTAACGTGTAATGTTGTATGGAAAGAAAACTTCACAAGACGCGCTGGATTGAACAAGAAAGACTGGTAATGATTTTATTTTTCTCTCTTTTTTTTCTTTCTTCTGGGCAAGTGATAAATAATTAGAACACAAGTTTAATTTGCGGTACTCTGCGCTGCGTTAAAATATTCATTGTGTACCACGGACCTTCGTTAAATAACACTTCATGATCAACCCATTACCGGCTCACTACAGAACACGGGTCTCCTCTCAATATGAGAAGGGTTTGGCCATAGTCCAGCACGCTGGCCATGTGCGGGTTGGCAGACTTCACACGCCCTTGAGAACATTATGGAGAACTCTCAGGCGTGCAGGTTTCCTCACGATGTTTTCCTTCACCGTTGAAGCAAGTGATATTTTAATTGTTTTAAAAACTCAAATAACTCCGAAAAGTTAGAGGTGCGTGTCCGGATTCGAACCGCCGACCTCTGATTAGGAGGCTGACGCCCTAACCACTGGGCTATCACCGCTACATCTTCGCTTCTTAAATAACACTTTTTGTCTTTTAAAGTTTAAAATGTATTGCTAAAAAGATCTCCTGTGTTTTGTAACTTTACAAAGGTATTAGAATTCAAACGCAAATACACTGCTCATAAGGTATCCTGTAACTTGTAGCCATGTGTATTTACTATTTGTTTCGCTTAAAGTGTAAATAATGATTGTAAAGTCGGTATTTGCACGGGAAACGGGAGGTTGTGAACATGACGTTGGCGAGTAAACTAATTTACGTCTGACCACATTTCCCTTTGCACAGGGTAAATTCATTAAAAAGCGAAGGGTAACACTGTGAGAGCGGGGTTGGGTTTATAGCGATCAATTTGTTATGTAGAATTGTTATAACATATAGTCGCGCTTGTTTAGCAATCATTATCAAAATCGACTTTAAGGCGCGGGTCTCTTATAATGCGCAGCGATAGTTCACGCAAACAACCCAAGTATGGTCTTTATAACCGTATAAAGACCATAACGTAAAGGTATTATAAACTTTAGATATGCTATTTTCGATTTTTTTATACATTGCTAGTTAGCCCTTGACGGCTACCTGGAGATAAGTAATGACGCTGTCTAAGATGGTAATGGGCTAACCTGTTAGGGGTATGGTAAACCCACGCTCCTAATTGGTTTCTATGCGACATCGTGTCGGTCGGCAATCGCTTGGCGACACGTCTTTGTCGGTAGGGTGGTAACTAGCCACCAGACCAGACTCGAGCCGGGAATCGAACCCAGGAACTCCAACTTTATAATGCGCCAGCGCACGCAGTGCGCCACAGAGGACGTCAAAATGTCAGTTAAATCTTATAGAAAATGTTTGCTATTGATTTCTACAAGTATAATTACTATCATCATCACAATCATCATCGCTGTATATATGCCTCTTCTGTTATAGAATATTTAGAGCAGAAACCTTCTACACTGTTTGATGAGTGACAGACCTTTGGAGATCATAGTTAATATCTTAATTATAAAGAAAGAAAGCCCGAGTAGTTTCGAACCCGTCCGGGGCTCTTATTCATGAACTTGCTCGCGTATGACACACATGGGCGCAGTCCAAACTGCTGCCCGTAATGGTCGCTGCAGGATGGATTGGAGAAGGGCTGGTGTTATACCGGGATCATAATAATAAAGCGACCATAATTTTGCAGGTAGAAGTCATCAGTCATCTCCATTTAAAAATATATGCTCTCTAGGCACCGAGCATCGATAATATGTCATATAGTTTACCGATAGCTGCCCATCAGAGTTTAATTCGGCAGTAGATATCATAACTCTGTTTTAATTAACGTAATTTATCTGAGGCATCACCGTTTACTAACAATCAGTTATCGTAATTTCCAACCGGAGTATATGAGTACTTACACGGCTTGTATAAGCATCCGATTCCGCCTCGTCGACCAACCGGTCGAGGTGTTTGTTGAATGAGTCGCGCGAGAAATCGCTGAACTTGTTCAGTTGCGTGTTCCGTTGCGTTTCGCGGTCCAGAGTGTTCAGTCCATAGCGCTCGCCAGATGAATCCAAACTGCAACAGCAATATTTACAGAGAACGAAAATAATATTTACACTTCTGCAAAATATAACTGCAACGAAACATTTTCTAAAATAAACATTGCTTAATTTAACTGCGTATTTCACAATCCGTAGCGTATCTAATTTTCGAACACAAAACTTTTTTTTAATATAAATAGTTTCTGATATTATTAAGTAATTTTGGAACACATAATTTTTTTTTTACATAAATAGCTTCTGATAATAACCAATTATGATCTTAGACTGCATCATCACTTATACCAGGTGAGATTGCCAGATTGTCAAGGGCTTATTTGTAGTAAATAAAAAAAAACACAGAGAGAAAATTAGGTGTTTTGACAAAGCATACCTATTGTTACTAAACATCTGTCTAGTCTTTTCGACGGAATCCCAAGAGTCATTTTTTAATTTGTATCCTCCAGGCTTTCCCCCGGGATCTCCGGTATCTGCTGTGCCTGTTAATTTTAATCATAGTATTAGGTCATTGGGACAAAATAATCAGGTTATGTGATGGGTATTATTTGTTCACTTACTTGGACTCCCGTAACGTTTGATGCGATCAGTTTCTAGTGAAGATAATGGGCTACTATGGTCAAGGTTGTCCTGGGAGCCACTATACGAACTGTACATTTTGTAGTTCGAACGCTTTTCTACCACCCGTTTCGTGGTTGTCACGGGACTATATCTATCCGTGGGGCTGCTTACCCTGTTCCAAACATAAATAACTTAATAAAAGATATAATCATCATCATGATCAACCAATTGCCGGCTAGTTACAGAGCTCGGGTCTCCTTTCAATATGAGAAGCGTTTGACCACCACGCTAGCCATGTGCAGATTGGCAGACTTCACATGCCTTTGAGAACATTATGGAGTACTCTCAGGCGTGCAGGGGATGATGATGAAGAATTGCGTAAAGTGAAAACGTACATAACTCTAAACTAACTAAGTCGATCGAAATCGGTGCCTCCGAAAAGGATACTGAATTCTTAACCACTATATTATACTGCTTTACGCTATCCTATTTTATTACTTTTATAATAATTATATCCTTGCTTCAACGGTGAAGGAAAACATCGTGAGGAAACCTGCACGCCTGAGAGTTCTCCATAATGTTCTCAAAGGTGTGTGAAGTATGTCAATCCGCACGTGGCCAGCGTGGTGGACTATGGCCAAACCCTTCTCATATTGAGAGGAGACCCGTGCTCTGTAGTGAGCCTATAATGGGTTGATCATGACGACTGTCTAAGAATGGATAAATGAGCTATCAATAGATAACAGTAAAACCAGTAAGTAAAAACTAAAAAGCTCGTGACAATTCAAAATATATGAAAGAAACACAGTGACTAACGAAGCGCAGCTTTCAAAATCAGGCGTATTCACGTACCGATTAATTGGACTGGCGGTCCTATTCAAAGGGCTGTCTTTTCTCGTTAACGGACTCGTGCGCCCAATAGGACTCGTCGCTCTGTACGGACTGCCAGCTCTGTATGGACTACTTGATCGACCGAAGTCGAGTCTCGACCCGTTGCCCAAATGTTTCGACGTTATCGGACTTGCTGTTCTATTTCGGGGACTGTCATCGTAGGTCATATAATTTTCTCGTTTGTTGAGTCTCGAATTGGAATACGAGTCCGTGACGTCATAAGTCTTTTCTTTGACATCGGGGCCGTACGAGGACTTGTAATAGTCGGTGGAGTTTCGACGCTCTTCGCGTCTGTCTATTGAACTCATTTGCTTTGTATTCGAATCGTACGAACTGTAGTTGTTGTTGGGGCTTTCCGATCTCAATCTTGTTACTGAAAAGAAACAATACAGATGGTGAGTATGTTCAATGGAGGAATACATATTCTGAGTGTGTGTATGCATTTGGCATATAAATGTTTTGCATCGTGTACGTGTGTCAACGTATTTTATTTTATTTATTTATTAGGGAGCCAACGGTATACAAAGAAATATTTATATATATTTTAAGACAAATTATGTATACTTAGGACTATCATTGTATACTCACTTACAGGCTAACTCGACATGCATAATATAAAACTTAAAATAATAATCTTAAACTAAAACATTTTTTGCCTAAAAAAAAATATATAATAATCTACAACTATAAAATTATATTAATTAAAAAGCCAAAATACTAATTTTATGTTAACTAACAATTTAATAACAATTTTAAAACAAGCCATATACTTTTGTAAAATTACAATTATGTACAACGTAATAATAATAATGCTGAGAGATTGTAAAATAAAACATTAAGAGCTAAACCGATCTAAACGTTTCATACATATCTTCTTACGCACAGATCTTAGATATCCTGGACATGAATATAAAGGATACTTTTTAGTCTAGGAATATAAACGGCTCCCATCGGATTTCGTAAACCAAATCAAACGCGAAGAAGCAACCTTAAACAGTATTTCACGTTAACTCAGTGTTTATTTATGCCTTTTTTATGGGTGCCTTTTTATGCTAGATGGGTCACACGATGTTAAGTGATTACCGTATCCTATGTAGCATCAGAGGAGCCACTGTAGCCGGCTGAATCCATCCTAGTAGTCGGTTATTACTCGGCATCATACCGATACGCTTAATCTCTTAGCGGATGTTTTCCAGTTGGGTGGTAACTAACCACGACCGAAGCTTAAAAAGCGTATACTACAAGTTAGTCCTTGACGGCTAACTAACCGTGGTAAGTTATGATGTAATCACGGATGGTAGCGGGCTATCCTGTTAGGGGTATGGTAAACCCACACTCTTTATTGGTTTCTACGCGACAATATGCCGGAACGCTAAATCGCTTTGCGACACGTCTTTGTCGGTAGGGTGGTAACTAGCAACGGCCGAAGCCTCCCACCAGACCAGACTCGAGTCGGGAATCGAACCCAGGACCTACAACTTCATAATACGGCAGCGAACGCACTGCGCCACGGAGTTCGTCAAAAATAATAATATAATAGTTTAAAAAACTAAAAAAACACGCTACTGCACGCATGCGTAGTTCGCGCACTAGCTCTGTCTCTCTTACTCGCATGCAAAGGATGCGGAAAGAAATTAATTAATCCTGGCGAATCTAATTAGGATAATCGGATATTTTGATCGGATTATTGCATTGTCATCGACCTTTGACAGGTGTGCAAAGTTTGAATCAAATCTGATCGTTCAAAGTAGGGCAAAATCGAGCTCAAAGGAGTCGGTTACAAACAAACAAACAAACAAACATACATACATACAGGTGAAGCTAATAAAAGCGTGTTAAAAATATTTATGAAACTTACCTGGGCTAGATATTCTCGCAAACGCAGGCGCGGGACTCGAACTGTCGCGTGGTTTTTTAGAGCGTGACCCCACCCTGAACACATGCGGCGACCCATGAACGTCATACCCGTTGAAATAAATGTACAGCTGTAAATTACGAGAAATTAGTACAATAATTACATTAAATAAGTAGTTTACCGGCCACTTTACGGTACATACGCCTTAAGCTTGCCGCAATAAGTGTGTGGTAGTAAACGGGGAAAAATAAAACTAATTACATCTGAGTAATGAAAGTTTAATCGTCTCTATATTGTGTCTCGTATAATAGCATCATGACTTCGCTAACTGCTGGAGTTTTCTTCTTATTATTGGGTACTAAATAGCGGAGTTTCAGTACGATGGTTCGTAGGATCTAATGTAAAAGGTAACAGTCATGGTCGTTAAAAGTTAAAGAATCTAATAATGAATAGAAGCAGGCGTTAATTTGCGGAAGTCCACGATTAAACATTAAACAGCAAGTATAATTTGCAATATTCCGCCGACAACCGGGAGATTTGTATAATATAACACCACACAAAATCTTCCACTAGAACCTCTACGCACGTTTCGACCCGACACCGGATCATCCTCAGGTGATGTTGACTTCACAAGCGAGAAAAGTAAAGATTTTACTTTAAGAATATAGCAAATTATACTTGCTGTTTATTGTTTAGTTAAAGAATCTGTTTAATAGTATTGAACATGCGGGTAATACCCATTTACGGGCGTGGATAATTTCCTTGTGAAAATGTGAACGAGGAATTTCAAAGTAACTCTCGAGCTCGAGTCTCGAGCGATTTGCATCTAAGTCCGTAGTGTAAGGGCACCCAAGACGAAGACAGACTTTACAGCTTTATTTACCACCTGACGAGAATTTTGTCTAGGTTGTTGTGTAGGGATATGAAAGATCATGATATAGAAAATAAGTAAGGACTTCTTTGCACACCAATATATAAAAGAAACAACGGACCAATAATTCTTCAATTGGCTCAAAAGCGATTACTGAACGAATAAAAAAGATGGAAGAAACCTTTGACCTTGACTAGTAATACTACGATGCACTCTAACAATGTGTTAAATTATGGAAATTATGATTACTCACTCTATGCTTTCCTGGTGCTTTAGGCATGAAAGTAGCCCGATATTTAGTGGATGATAATTTTTCTAGGGCGCACATAACACTTCTTTTGTCGTGCACGATATCCAATTGCAAGTCTCCTTTAACACCGCAGCCACTTGTGTCCAACTCGAAGGAGTGAGGTTTGAGAGGTTCCGCGCCTTCCAGTGCGCCATGGCTAAGGCGGACACCCGCTGGGTCGAAAACTTCGCAAGTAAATGGACCACCCTAAAATATACAATCGATTCAATTCTCACTTCCTTATCAATACTGTAAGTTTAATGTCTGGCAGCTATAAAACTTTCCTACTAATCTATACATTTATACGTGAAGAAAAATTTCGAACCCTTATTAATTTTACCGTGTAAGATTGCCATAGTAAATGTTTAAATGGCCAAACTCAATATAATGGACATATTGTTCTTGATATCTAGATAAATATAGAGATTTTGTTATGTTCAGTTAAGTCATTTAATATATACTACCTATATATTGTATGTAATAGTGCTCCTTATAATATGTTTATTTACTTTTAAAGCTATAATTAGACGGAAGTAACCTAGTCATAGCTCATAGGAAGTTTAAAGGACTTACGTCATTCCTGCTCGAAAAAAGATTATTTAAAAATGGCACGCATGTTGTGTATTTTTAAATGTTATTATATAGGTTTCATTAGGGTTATAATTAAATACCAAATAATAAGTGAAATCTATGAATACGTTAAGTTTCTTGGTTAATAAGGGTTATATATTTCACTAAATATATAACCCTTATTAACCAAGAAACTTAACAACGAAATATTAAAGGATCAAAAATTCTAGGCGTGAATTTTAAATGTAATTTTTACATGCACAAAATTACGCATTTATACCTAAGATTTCTGCCAATTTTATTTTGTAAGCCATTTTATGTGCATGGCCAGAACATAGATAAAAACAATAGTTACTAAGTAGTTATGTTAATATTTTTGCACCTGTATGTGCTCTCCTTTGTAAGTGATCGCTATGGTCCATACTCCAGCTTCATCTGGTTGGAAGGTTGCGCTCGAAGCCGTCGTGCCTGGTGCTGACGGAGGGGGATGTCTGGGTTCTAACGGAACTGCTCGACCGCTAGGCGAATGTGCAGTGACGTCTACATCTTCACGTCTTGGTGCACCTTAAAAAATATATGCTCAATCGATATAGATTTTCGTTATTTAACTACAAATAGTAGTATAGTGAAAACAATATGATAACAGAAGTCTTAATATCATGGTAAGTTTTTGGCGACTCTGGAAGATTTTAAACTGATCTGATGGCTAAGCGGTTTCGAATGAAAATGCAACCAGCATTCTTGATAAAATTACATTCGAGCATTAATTATTTCTGTAGTTATGATATTTTCTTTTGAATTAGAAGAAAAGCCACCTTTAGCCTGATCTCTGCCATTTTAAATTATGTTAATAATATATAATATCGAATCAAGGGCGTCAGAGTTGTTTTTAGAAAGAGTGTTTACTTTCGCTCATAGTAATTAAAACCACAACTTGAGGGATTACACTTTTATTGCGACAATAACCAAGAGGTCCGAACGGTTCTACGTCTCGAGCGAGAATGCCACGAAAGGTATCGACCGCACGTATTTATAGCAAAGCATGATTGCTACCGTCTAAATACACTGATTAACAAAGAAATGATTAATTAGTGATTTAAAGAGTTCAAATGTGGGTAATTATTGAATTCTTGATTTTCTTGGCGCCGCTGAATGAAGTTAATGACTCTTTCGCGCCGACAGTTAAAAATCAAATTATCATTAACAGAAGGCATGAATACAAAAGATGGAAACCTGTGGCGCTGACTAGTACTTCGACGATGCTTCCTGCTGCACACGGCGCCATGCCAGGTGGAGGTACCGACACCAAACGGGGTAAAACCCTGAAGAAGTACCTTCCGTCTACCCTAAAATGGATTTTTAAAGTTTCATTCAGGAAATCGAAAGCCGGTATAATACTAAAAAAAACTTTTAAAGTTTAACGACACGATCAAGATCAAAATGCTTATTATTATTTTTTACCTGATATCTTCGACAGTGAGGACGATCTCATGCATCCCAGCATGTTCCGGTATGAATTCACCACCGCCTTTGGAGTCCAGTTTCAATCTAGATTCCTGTTCTAATGGATTTACTATCGACACTTTTACATCGGTCATCGATAATTCGTTCGATATGCTTTCCACTTTAATGAAAGTCTGGAAAGGAAATGTGGCATATAGAATAATATATTACTTTACTAGCAGTGATAGCTCAGTGGTTAGGGTCGCCTTCTAATAACAGGTCGGGAGTTCGAGCCCGGGCACGCACCTCTAACTTTTCGAAGTTATGTACGTTTTTAAGCAATTAAAATATCACTTGCTTCAACGGTGAAGGAAAAAATCGTGTGGAAACCTGCATGCTGAGAGGTATCCGTAATGTTCTTTAAAGTTCTTCCGTTCTTCTTGCAAAGGCGTGTGAAGTCTGCCAATCCGCACATGGCCAGCGTGGTAGACTATGGCCAAACCTTTCTAATATTGAGAGGAGACCCATGCTCCGTAGTGAGCCGGCAATGGGTTGATCATAATCATTACTCTACTAGTGTCTACACCTACATGATAAACTGCTATCTTTATTTTATAGTATATAAACTAGAAAAGATTTGGACAAGGAAGAAAACATCTCTATATGTGATTTCTTCCAGACATCGGAAGAAATTAAAAAAGCATTAAAGAAAATAATTGGTAAAAAGACAATACCAGTTAAAATAGAAAAACATACTCATAGTACTCTCCTGTAAAAAAATTCTTAATATTAGGGATATTTTTATACTTACCGGTTCTCCAACTCTTCCAGAGGTAGAGTCGAGAGCTACTCGCAACATATCATGAACCGGTGGTCGGGGAGGAACGTTTCGAAACTGCGCAGCCCAGGCCATTACACCCAGGTGTTCCACGTCGCTTTGACTCATATCCTTCGCTGATAGAACTGGCTGGACACCTGTATTATGAACAAAAGCGTAATATAAAGAATAATAGACCCTGATTTCCTAATTTAATCGGATTTGCTTTCGATACACCGACACGGTACAGGTCTTCGGACTAATATTAGCGAAACCAACGGATTTTCAAATACGTCACACTAAGCCATAGTTCAGAATCACAAGAACAGGAACCCATTCTACCAATTTCTTCATGGCCTAAGCTCAGCCTGTGGCAGAGTCCTTGACACTCCCTAATCACCAGTGTCACAAAATCAATCAATCTGGGTGTAATTTATATCTTTAGATTAAAAGTATATCAAAGCTGCTGGGTATAGCCCAATATCTCGCAGGAATTTATGATGTATTCAAATAATCTTTATTCAAATATTCCTTTAAAAGGCACTTTTGAAACGTCAATAATTTACATAGCAGTGATTTGATGGTGATAACTACATTCGTAAACTTAAAACTAAAGCTATGAGGGTTCCAAACGCTCCCCGGTCTAAGAAGAAGCCCACAGCAAACTTAGTCAGGCAAATTTAATTTTTGTTATCTCACATGCCACTTAAAATTATACTAAGAGCTATCTTATTAGAGCCATATAATATACAACGCATGAGCAATCCCAAAAACATAAGACAAACAATTCTCTTCTATGAAAAAGGGGAACTTCCCTAAATTGCCGTATACACTAATATATCGTTGTCATTCGAAAAGCGGACGAAGAGATTAGCAAAAACAGCTACGACAAACCAAAGTTTTGTTCGTCGCACAATATTTATTAATGAATACGGCTGCATGAATTTGCTCTCAAACTTTCTCAAAGCGTCCTTAAACACTAGATGCTGTGAGAAATGCAAAATTTTCACTATACGAGAAGCGTTTGTTTTTAAACTAATTATATCTCCAGCTCGAGGTTTTATTCGCTTATATTTACGATATCAAAAGCTCGAATTTTCTTAAACAGGCGAATTTAACATTTCATTTCTAAGGGGATATGAAACGCCACAACGAATAAAATTGAACTGTGCACTGAAGTGAGCACGGGCTATGTTAGTGTCGGAGGTTCGATGTAACGCTTTAAAATTTATAGGAACATAAATCCTACGACATAGTGTCTGTTTGGAACTGCGGAATATTAAGCCTGACCGCCGCTACCTCACCCAACACTGCCGGACTTTTGTTTGTAGAGCGGTTTTAAAAATTCGCTCAGTGTTAATATTGATTTTGTTTCACAAACTACGCCAATGTAAGCGAACTTTAGTTTATAACTATTATCCACCGGCGTTTTTTGGCCTTGGTTTGGAACGAATTTAAAAAGATCTTTTCTTTTCATATTATATTGTATCACCCAAGTTAAGTGATTACCGTCGAATATGAATATCGGCAGCATCTCAAGCTAAAACGGAGCTAAAAATGCGTGGCCGGCTGTACCCGTCTTTCTAATCGGTTTCTACATGGCATCATACCGGAACGCTAAATCGCTTGGCGTTATATCTTTGCCATTAGCGTGGTAACTAGCCGCGGCCTAAGCCTCCAAGGAACTCCTAATTAATAATACGACAGAGCACGCGCTGCGTCACGGAGCTTGTCTGAGTTATGAAGGAAAGAATAAGGCAACATTCTCGTATTCTGTCAACTATTCAGTTATTCAATAACCGTGTCCGACCGAAGCCTCGAGTATTCGGCTCTGTACACGCGCTACAGTTGGGTCAAACAGAACCGAAAGGAAAATATATTCAATTCAATTCAATTCAATTATTTTTTATTACGAATTCTACAATAGGTAGGTCTTATTAAATAGATACAATTACACCCAGCCAAATTGAGCCTTATGGCATGCAATATCACAGAATAAATTTGAAGTTAATTTATAAATTAAAAATATTTTAACAAAACAAAAAATTATTGTCCCTTAAAACTTCATTTTTTTTCAAGTTACAGGCGAGTATTCATTTCCTAGAACCAATTATGTGTCTTTGCAATTAAAAGTGGATTATTAACTTTTGAACTAACGGGCGGCGGTTATTTCACCAGCAAAAAAATTCTCAGATAGGGTTGACGTTAAGCAGGTTGTTGGTTTTAATACTACCTGTGTTCAAGTTCGAAGAAGATAATAAAGCGCGGGATAAGGGCTGAAAAATGAGCAAGTACAGTTAAAAACTCATGTACTTTTTTTTTATTAAATTTTATAATGGAACATATAGAAGTTATCCTTAACCACCTCTTTTTTATATAAACCGCAAGTTAGCCCTTGACGGCATCTCACCTGATGGCAAGTGATGATGCGTTCTAATATGATAGTGGGCTAACCTTTTAGGGGTATGGTAAACCCATACTTCTAATTGGTTTCAACACGACATCGTGCCGGAACACTAAATCGCTTGGCAACATGTCTGTCGGTAGGGTGGTAACTAGCCATGGCCGAGGCCTCCCACCAGACTAGACTCAAGCCGGGAATCAAACCCAGGGCTTTATAATGCAACAGCCCACGAGTTACGCCACGGAGGTCGATATTTTTATAGCAAATGTTTTCAAAATATCACAAAATTTGAAGTATTGGATGTAAATATAGATTGGCTGTAAGGCTTGAGTATTCAGACACATTTTCCCAGGTGAACGGTTTGTATTAGAGGCGCTGTAATATAATATAGTGTAGGTTTCCATAACTTTCGCACTAAAATTTTGTTGCATATTCTGGAATACACTGAAATTTCTCCGAAATGAAAATGCTTTTATGCCATACTTGGTATGAATTGTTAGAAATTATTACGCTTGAAATGGTTTGAATAGAATCCAATTTGTGTAATATGTTGGAATTTACATTGAGAAAATAGCTGATGATGAACTGCCCTTGTTCGATAAACTTTATATATGAGCGAATTACCACTTAATCACTCACTCGTTCTTTCTTTTCTTTTTTCACTACAAGTTAGCCCTTGACGGCAATCTCACCTGATGGTACGTGATGATGCTAAGATGGTAGCGGGCTAACCTGTTAGGGGTATGGTAAACTCATATTCCTAATTGGTTTGTACACGACATCGTGCCTGAAATCATTTCGTGCTAAATCGCTTGGCGACACGCCTTTGTCGGTAGGATGGTAACTAGCCTCCCACCAGATCAGACTCGAGCCGGGAATCGAACCAAGGACCTCCAAGGAACTTTAATGCGACAGCGTGCGCGCTACGCCACGGAGGTCGTTGTTCACTGGTAAATGTAAATTTTTTCGTTTATTTTACTACAAGTTAGCATGTCAACTGGTACTTGGGGTATGAAAGTTTCCAAGCAACATCGTACTGGAACGCTAAGTCGCTTGGCACATCATTGTCAATAGATAGGTCACTAACCTACGCCGAAGCCTACCATTAGACCAGACAGGCGAAATTCAGAAATTATAAATTGATCGAACCCGGGACCACCCACTTACTAGAACACAGTGCTTTTACGTTAGGGTAGACGTTTTATTGTATAATTACAATAATAAATACTGTGCGTGATTTCTTTAATCTCAGAGAATTCTCCTCTAATTTCCCAAAATTACAATTATTCGTAGGTCCTCTCTAAGTTACAAGATATCAAACTTTTTCAATATCGGTTTATCGATTGAGCCGAACAAAAGAGGACTTAGCAAACAGACCTACACTTTCGAATTTATAATATATAAGTATGAGTGATGGCTGCGATATATTTGTTGTTCCCCATTATCTATCTACTGGACAGAAAATCTGTTTATTATATCACATTGATTACTTTCTTAATTACTTCCGAGTAAGTAGGTAATATGAAAAATATGATAACAATTTTACAACCTATCTTTAGTAGATTTAAAATATAATTAAGTTTTTATAGGTTCTTTTACCCAGTTTTTTGCCTGCATCTATAGCGATCTGACAGTTTTCTTCCCAACGCGCGGGATCGCGGCGCAGTTTGCTCGGATGTGGTGCTGGACCTCCCATAGACCGCACCAATTCATTTGCCACTCGCCCGTCATTCCAGTCCGTCTAAAAAATAAGACAAATGTACTTATTATTATTTTATTATTTTTTATCCACTACCATTGCAGCCATTATCAATCACTTGGTAAGTAATGATGCAGTCTAAGATGGTAGCAGACTAACCTGTTAGGGGTACGGTAAACCCGTACTCCTAATCGGTTTCTACGCGACATCGTGCCAGAACGCTAAATGTCTTGGCGACACGCCTTTGTCGGTAGGATGGTAACTAGCCAGGGCCGAAGCCTCCCACCAGACTAGACTCGAGCCGGAAATCGAATCCATACTGATTTGTGTTACTTGGCACCATTCATTACCAAGCTTGGCACTACTACTGTTGGATAACACATCTTTAAACTAACTAAATTTACAGTTCTAGAAATGAAGCTGTCTTTTTGTATATGGAACAATTCAAAAAGATTGCATTGCTTTTAAATCCGTCAATTTAGTTTCGTTTAAAGATTATTGCACAAGATTATATTCGTCTTGCCATTTTCCTTCGACAAGATTTTATATACATTTTTCCAAATAAACCGAACGTGATTCTTAGAATATTCCTTTAGTGTCACACATTACTTTTACAAGCATTAGTACGCTCTGAAAATCCGCGTTACCGATATCGGAAAATTATTCAAATGTCTCCCGGCGTTAGATCCTCATTACTCACTTTAGGCATATTTCAAGATCATCTAACTAAACACATTTTCTTCGCTAGCAAATAGAAAGAAAATGTGCTTTAAAATATTGTTTTATTTTTGTGTAATTTAGTTAGTAAACTGCTATCGTAAAATATTCGTCGTCGAGTATCGAAAAGTTGTAACTCCAAAGTTTAATGGACCTAACTATCCTTTAAAATTAAGTTTCTCGGCATTTTTGCAGCCAATGCGGATTTTAGTAAAATATTTAAATGAAATCAGTAATACAAACTGTATGATTTTATATTTCGATATCTTGGGATTGGGAGTGGAAATCTTATAGTAAGGTATCTTATATAAACTTCTACACGGCATCGTACAGAAGCTCGTATGGCTTTGTTGGTAGAAACGATCGCGACGTGTTGTTAACCCTCAATCATACAAAATTTACCCTCTTCAAATTATAAGCCCCTGGTATGTTATCTGAACATTCCCACTTCGAAAAGAGTACCGATGCACAAGAGTTCTTAGTATCACTTATTCTTACCGTAAAGTTTGTGATGGGTCTCTCCAATCGTGAGTTAACCCAGTCTAAAGTGGACTTGACACCTGTCGAATCCGGTTTCATGAAATACGAAAGGTAGGTCATGCCAGACAGTTCATCTAGCCAGGGTGACGCTAAATACTCCGGCTCTAGTACCATAGGCACGTCGAGCTCTCTGTGAGCCAGTTTCATGGCTCTCCGGCAGTTTTCTATGGCTTCGTGGCGATCTGGAAAGCAAATTCATAATGATTTTTACTAAACTTATGCTCAGCGGACCACAAGTTAGAAGGTAACTGTATTTCAGTAATCAATGACGTCATAGTTCTGATTTAAAAAAATGCTAAAAACAACAACAAAAACCTACACTAGTATTAAAATAGTTTGTGCAATAAATGGTAAAATCAATTTGTTTGCAATCAGCATTGATGCTTTATTTTCTAAAATAACTCATTATTCCATTGAAACAAAATTATTTCGATTGGAAAATGAACTCCAAAGAACCCCTCGATACACAATATTTTTATTGTTAACAAACGTTTTGACATTTAAATTTTTTTTCCTCAATACAATAACGTCGTTAAAACGATACAATTGTACGACCGTTGTGACTTGTACCTTTGAGTAGGTATTAAAAAGGCAAATGGAAAAATATTTCTTCATTCTGACTTATAAATAATTTGAGAAAGTATTTTCCATATCATATAATCCGCCTGAATATACATTCCCTGGTCGCATCAATAAATATCACTGCTTGTGATATTTATTTCCAAGCGCTATAAGGCTTTTTAAGGAAATAGTCGACATCACAGGAGACCGAAAAACTGCCAGCTACCTCGGACAACGAATTAGTCTTGCTATTCAAAGGGGGAACGCTGCCAGTATCTTCGAAACCTTGCCTAAAGGAACTCCTTTTAATAATATATTTTATATTATATTATATTTTTTTTAGGATTTTTAGTTTTAGATTCAATCTAGGGTTTATTTTAAGTTTCCTTATTGTTATTTAGTTCCTTAATTATGTACTCGTAGTTCACGTTTAGAAATAAGGTAGACTATTAAATATGTTTAGTTAGTAGTTAGTTTAGTGCATAGGAGAGTAAAAAAGTAAGTATCATATACCTTTATGTTCAGATACTTATACCATTAAATAAATTAGGCGTGATCAAGGTATAAAATAGAATAAGGAAGGCATACAATCATAATGTAACAGCAATATCGAAAAATAATCAATCTTCCTTTGACGGGAGGTTGAAAAGCATTTATGTAGGGCATAATTAATATAAAAGCGGTGTGGAATAAGTCCTTATCTAGGGATATAAATTCTGACGAAGTCTCTTTATCAGAAAATCCCTTTTAAAGAAATCCTTCAATCTTATAAATTAGAAAGGCGTTTAATTAGAACGACGCCGTTTGGGAATACAAACACTTCATTTTTCAATTAAGTTTAAATTTGGTTTCTTATGGAAATTTAGAGTTATTGTTAGCAATACCCTCAATAGCTCAACGGTCAAAGGCTGGACAGAAGTTTCAAAGGTCCGCGTTACTGGTAACTTTTCTCGATGCAATATTACTGCAATTTCAATATCTACGGCATCTGCTCTACAATAGTTTATTACATTCTTAGCTCAGAGGAGGCGAGACTGGCTTGTAAAACAATTTTAGCTGTACAAAGCTGTTTCTAAATGAGTCCCGAGCTCAATCTCTGTGGCTTGGAAATGTTTGGACGCACGTTTAATGTTTTTATTATTCTACTATAATATAATACTTAAAAAAAAAATATCACTTGCTGCACGCCTGAGAGTTCTCCAAAATGTTCTCAAGGGCGTGTGAAGTCTGCCAATCCGCACATGGCCAGCGTGGTGGACTATGGCCAAACTATTCTCATCTTGAGAGGAGACCCGTGCTCTGTAGTGAGCCGGTAATGGGTTGTACATGATGATGATGGTAAGTAGCAATGGTAAGATGGTAGCAGACTAACCTTTTAGTAGTTCTAATCTTATCTCAATCTTATCTCCTACACGTAAAATCGTACTGTAACGCGAAATCACTTAGCATGTTTTCGTTGGTAGGATAGTAACCAGCCATGGCTATAAGTCTTCAGACCAGACCATAAAAAAATAAGAAATGGTAAATTTCCATATATCCCCTGTCGGAAATCGAACCAAGGACCTCTCATATATAAGACCAGCTACTACGACAAGGAGGTCGTAAAGGTATATAGTCTCATTTATAAGACCTCAGCACTGGCCACTGCGAGAAGGAGGTCGTAAAGGTACTAGGACTGTTAAAATTTACGTCAGTAAGTTTTTACAACTAACTTAGTTCCTTCCAATGGGGGAATATTCCAGGCTTGCAGTAATCCAGAAGTGCAGATAGTAGGACTCCACTATTCCAGTCAGTTGTAAGATTCCCAACGCGGCATTCAGGCATCGCAGCTTGAAGCCATGATAACATCAATTTTCTGAAACAATCATTGATATTAACACTTAATAAGGAATATTTGTAGTAACGTTTAGTAGGCAGCACAAAATTAGTAACTCATTCAAACGAAATACCTATTGATATCTTGGAAATGTCTATCAATAAGGTCAAAGTTATTATAAAACGAAAGCTTGTAGAAAAATCATATTACGATATTAAGGATTATATAAACGATAAAAAAGCTTGGATGTGAATTGCTCTAATTCCATAGGTACTATAATATAATTATTAACTCTGCTAAGTTTGTTGTGGGTTTCTTCTAAGACCTGGGCGCGATTTGAACCCTCTTAGCTTTAGTTTGAAGTTGGCGAGTGTAGTTATCACCATCACTTCACGAATAGAAGTAATGAGAAATGTGATATATATGAAAGATTCATAGATGGTTGTAATAGGTTTACATGAAAAAGCTATTTTGACTTGATTTAATTACCGCACGTGATTTATAAGGAGAACATTTTTTGCAAAGACGCTCATTATATTGCCTTGTTACCGGAGAATTCAGACAGACTTTAATATAAATTCCCAGCTCCTATATTTCCGATCTAGTTGATGTATTCTAAGAATCTCTTCTCTTAACAAACACCTAGGCTACACCATCTAAAGGAATAGCTATCTTCATGCCAAATATCTGAAAGATCCATCTTGTAGTTAGAGTAGTCCATTTGATAGGTAACTCTTACCTTACTCTTACTTAATAGTGAGTCATTTTTTATATTATTTTATTGTTTTTGTCAGAACTATTTCTTCAAAAACAAATGTATGCAAAGGAAAGCTTATTTTTCTAAGAAATTTTACCCAGCTTTTTATGCGAGAAATAAGATTATATAGAGAAGTATAGGTGAAATGAATTCACGAAATAATATCTACATGGTAACAAAAATAGACATACTAATGTATACTTAAATGATTAAAAAAAAATTAATATACAGGTAATCTAAATAGGTAATAAGTTTTGAATAATTGATTGACAACACATGATTTTCCATGTTTCTTATCAGTAAATTTCAGTAAATTTAAAAAAAAAAGTGTGTTTTTTTAAACTAATATTTTTAATTATTAGTTAGCCCTAACCTGAAATATCCTTCGCGATAAGTGATGATACAGTCTAAGATGATAGCGAGCTAAAATTATATACCCGAATTGCTGATATTTTAACCCCATATTTCGAGTCAGTTTCTTCGTGGCATCGTTAAGCCAGATATCAGATTAGAATAAAATCTGAGATTACAAATTCATATGTTATCCCAGCTGGAACTCGGACCACTACTGCCCTATGGAGGTCGTCAAACAAGTAGATTATAAAAAAGCATTATAAAAAACGTTTGTAAATGACCTAAACTTAATTACGGTAAAAACAAATTATCTAGCAAAACTTGCTAGAAACTCCTTACAGCATTGCGAACGTCGACCCACAGCTACATAAGTTATCAAAGTTAAAAAAAATATGTTACAACACAGAATTTGTAAGACTAACGCTATCGACGTTTAGCAATGGTAAAAATGTGACGAAAGTGAACGAATAAGGTATATAAGGATGTAACGCAATGGGCGTGTATATGCGTCGGTCTCGCTAATTGCCCAGTCTCGGTTCGCGTTCCTCGTAGTGATGTAGAAAACATTATTTGTTATAGACTATATTATTTGATTTTGATTGATTTGAGTCATAAATATAGGTATTGGAAAAGAAATGATATAAGATAGATTTTTTTAGAAGTTTATTATACTGAGACATTATATAATATATAATAAAAAACACACATAAATGTGTAGTAAGAAATTAAAGTAACGAGAAAACACTTTAAATTGGTAGGCGTATTAATCGCTCATCGCGTTTATCTTTTTCATACTTTCGTACCCAGATTATTTTTACACACTTTATTTTAATTCTTGCTATGTAAATACAAGCTAAATAGATTATTTATAGTTGAGCCGAAAACTGTTAAACTGTCTACGTATTTACGTGTTTATTGAGTTTATATAATATTATTATTATTAACCCTCCTAGGAAAAATAATAAACAGCAAGTATAATTTGCTATATTCCGCCGACAACCGGGAGATTT
Source organism: Lasiommata megera (assembly GCA_928268935.1). Taxonomy (NCBI): domain Eukaryota; kingdom Metazoa; phylum Arthropoda; class Insecta; order Lepidoptera; family Nymphalidae; genus Lasiommata; species Lasiommata megera. The sequence goes on along the minus strand of OV743311.1, from coordinate 8,650,816 downwards.
GTACAATATAACACCACACATGTTCATGTTCATCAACATCACATGTTTATCATGGACTTCCGCAAATTAACGTCTGCTTCTATTCATTACTTCCTAGGAAAAACAAAAAACGCTTATAATTTATCCCTTATTTATCCTACAAGGGTTTTTCGTGATAACCATATTTAGTCTATTTGAAAAAACAACAATTGTTCATTTCAAGTGATGCGCTTACAGAATGCTAGTATTTTTTTTCAATAGACAGATAAACTTTTATTTTCAGCCTTCTTGACGATTGTACCAGCTTTTAACATAAAACTTGTAGGTATTGAAATCTTTATATATGCATATACTCATAGAGCCTTAATAATGTACTATTTGTATATTACATCCCCGCAAATGTTCTGATAGCGAGAGTTTAGTTTAGCTCTATGTTATAGGAAAAGTAAATTTTTTTAGAATAAATGCCTAAGTCACTGTCCGGACCATAAATTATCTCTATGCAAAAAGATAGGTCCCACCGCAGCTCTGTGGTGCGTAGTTGATGTAAACAAATAAACTTTCTCATTTATATTATTAGGATAAGCAAACTATTTCGATTTCGTGTTTTAATTAGTTAGTCGAAACATGCCATCACTATGCGCTAGGAAGCGTGGGCCTGCTAAATACAGTTATCTACGTATTTTTATTTTTCTAGCTACGAACATATCTGATTCTGATAATTACGAAAGATAACGTAATTTTGGAACGGTAAATTATTTATATATATATTTTTAAGTTTTTATTTATTGTGGAATACCTAGTTTGCGTTCTCTCTGACAGGGTTTACCGCTCTGATAAGTTATAAAATACGACTTAAAAACGAATTTGGAGTGCTATTATAATATATATAGTTGAACAGTTTAATTAATAATACTTTTTACTAATGACTGAACTGAACAGGACTGATTTGTTATTTTCGTACGTTTGAAGGTTTTCACTAGCATCAATTTTATGTATTTACCAACTGAACTTAAAATACTATCAAAAAAGAACTCAATTTATCAAGACAAGGTTAAAAGTAGGTACGTACAGAAGATTCGCTAAATAAAAACAGTTCGTGAATATCCCACGACTTTTCGAAATTTTGGCTTATTACGAGCAGGTTTTATATAAATAGTTAAGTCTAGTTCAGCATAGCTAATATGTAATGAGCCAATGCTTATTTTATAAAAAAAAAATCTCTTTTTGAACTCAATTACAAACGAAGTTTCTGCGTATTAAATGCTACCTTTTATACGTGAGTTTTATTTAGATTTAACTCATTGGCACCGTGTAGAATTCGGAATCAAAAGTAGCCGATGTCACTTTCCGGACATAAAATAAAGGTTTTTTGCAAAAACATAACTTTATTCCGTTGCTCTGTTGAATAAATAAGCAAACACAAACTCAATTATAATATTAGAGACTTATTGAGCAAATTGGCGAAAATTATTTCTAACTAGTACGGTATTAATCGATAGTCAGTTCTTACCTGGGCGGGAATTTGCTCTTGCCAATTTGATAGCGGACGATTAGGGACCAGATCAATCCCAGTATCAACTTCAAATTTCCATTTACAATATCCACGTTACCTGAAATCAAATATTTAGATATGTTGAATTCTACATGATTATCCACTCTCAGCTCGTTCAAATAGTAATAGGTACAGATATCCTCACTTCTAGAAGTGAAGGCGCAAAACAGTGATTATTTAAGTATAAAACTTTATACATAATTGTTAAGTATACATGTTTTTTTATATTAATATAGCGGGAAAACGAGAAGATTGACGGCACACTTGATGTTAAGTGATTACTTCGCCCAGGAACATCTGTAGCACAAGAGGAGCCATCAATTCATTGCGTTGACTCTCTGATCGGTTTCTACTCGGCATCATACCGGAACGCTAAATCAATTGACGGTATGTCATTATCGGTAGGGTGGTACGATTAAGTAGCCTACCAGAGCCAAACGGACCAGAGAATTTCCAGAACTGATATATAACGAAATCGGGGACCCCTGTCGGGGATTGAACCCGAGACCTACCACTCTCAGATCTAACAGCGCACGCGTTGCGCCACGTGATATTATGTTAGCTGGTTTCGTCTGTCTAAGCCTCACTTCGGATTGAAGTTCGTGTGATCCATAGCCCAACATAATAACCACAAGATTGTGTTGAATTCCTACCTTCAAAAACATTTTCGTTGTATTAGTGTTTCACTAATGGCCGATGTTAGCAATAATTCTAATCCAAAATCTTTACTCTTCCGTGCCAATAAAGATTTGATGGATTCTTAACATCGGACGTCACATTCTAACACAGATTAAGAGTTTATAATATACGACAAAATTATGGCAATTCTTAGCTTCTTGTTTACGTTCCCATAATGCATTAGCTGTTATATGAAACATTATTGATCCTCTATCTTATATATAACACGCAAAAACGGCTGCACGGATTTGGATGAAATTTGGCATGCATGTAGCCTTTGACATGGAAAAGTACATAGGCTACCTTTAATCTCGATTTCTTATTGACAAGAGAAAATTGATAAATGTGTATGTGTAGCTTTGAAATTTGGTATACATGTCACCTATGCTATGAGAAGGACATGTATTTTCTAAACAGATCTCTCAAACAGTTCCCGTGGGAAGATTAAATATTGTTAGCGAGCGAAGCTTTAGACCCAATTCTGAAGTCCACGTAGACGAAGTCGCGGGCAGAAGCTAGTAATACATTTATATATGGCATTGCTTGAATAGCTAACGGAAGTTAGTTAAAAACCATGTACGCATGATTCATGAAACACTGGTTGAAAATGCTTCATTACTCACCGATATTAACAAGCTTGACGCCATCGTCTTCGATGGCCTGGAGTGCGGTGGTAACGTTTTCAAGCCTATGGTGCTGGTTGGTAGGGTTGGGGCTCCAGCCCTTCAGTCTGCGGCCCTGCAGTGCTTCGACTAGAGCACAGAGCACTGTCCCATCACGCAGATCTTCAACTAGGTCCACTACCTATAGTAAATTATAATGATATAAAGTAACGACTCTAACTTTTCGGAGTTATGTGCGTTTTAAAAAAAATAAAATATCACTTGCTTCAACGGTGAAGGAAAACATTGTGAGGAAACCTGCACGCTTGAGAGTTCTCCATAATGTTCTCAAAGGCGTGTGAAGTTTGCCAATCCGCACATGGCCAGCGTGGTGGACTATGGCCAAACCCTTCTCATATTGGGAGGAGACCCGTGCTCTGTAGTGAGCCAATAATGGATTGATCATTATGAAGATTGTTGATTACTGCCGCCTTGCATACACTGACATCATACACTAGGTGGAAATGCTGCCACAGAACAGTACAGACAGGTAACAAGCCACGGCCAAAGCCTCTCAACAGATCAAACCCGAGATGAGAATCAGACTTTATCAGGCACTTTATTATACTTGTTGACACTGCGCATGCGCAACGTCTCGAAGGCTACCTTTTCTAAAAAGCCTTCTTAATTATTATCAAATAAAAGAGTCTTAAACTTAAGGCACACGAGATGCAAGGTAAAACATACTAGCATCATAGAAACGGCCCGGAGTTAGGAAGGTGGAACCGACAAAGACATGACGCCAAGAAATTTAGACAAACTTAGACGCGTTGAAACAATTTTACCATACCCCTAACAGGTTAGCCAACTACTATCCCAGACTGCATCATCACTTACCATCATGTGAGACAGCCGTCAAGGGCTAAATTGCGGTGTATAAAAAAAATCTCGTGATATTTTGATTCAGAGAAGTGAACACGATGTTGTTTTCATTTGCACAATAGAATAAGTAATTACACAGCTGAACTAAAGATCTTGCCCAACGAAGATCTCTTATTTTAGTCACGCTATTGAAATAGTATTAACGTTTACTTCTTCAGTGTTGTTGTTTGTTTATTGCCAAATATTGTAGTTTTTTAGTTTCTGACATGAAAAGTGCTTAGCAAGGTTGATCGAGATTCGACAGAATATTTATGATTGTTAACAGATCTTTGAGATGGATACATTTTATTCCTTATTTGTGCTAGGTTGCCTGGTAGAGATCGCTCATTAGCGATAAGGCCGCCTATTGCACCTATTTATTTTTCTGTGTGTGTTTATTTCTTTTGTTTTTTTTTTCTTTATGTAAGGTGTGCAATAAAGTATATTTTCATTTCTTCATTTCATTTTTGAAAAGTGTAGTGAACACTAAGTGTGATAGGTTTGTTATGTTTATGGAATAAGCTTTTGCCGGTCCATAATTCCAAGATACAAAAACATCTGGCTACTTTTAATACTGCAAATATACTATCCAATATAAAAATATCCTGATAAAATTTATCATTTTTATTTTGCACTCCTACCGGATGTCATATAGTCGTTTTGATACTATAAATCAAAAGAGATTTTGCAAGATTTCTAAAACCTTAAATCACCTAGCCGACGTCGCTGATTTTAGTTAGTACTATGAGCTATAAATTTAAATCTTTATTTGCTTGAATGTTAGAGAACTAATTAAATCTTATAGAACATAACGTGACCGTACAATCTGTAATATAAAAAAAACACATTCTGCACACATTTATTTGTCTATGTTCTATAGAATAAAATTGACGCATAAGCGACTCTCTAAGTTTTTCTTTGAAGTGCGGCAGAGGTTAGTCAATTAAAGTTTTTGACAATTTATTGAATTCTTTTATTTATGTAAGATTTATTTTAGGCCGTAATAATTTACGACCCCGCCTTAGTAAGAAAGTAAAGAAAGTTTTTTCGCCGTTTCTTCTATTTTCGTTGTGTAAGTAAGAATACTAGTAGCGTAGAATTTGAATAGTTTTCTTTTCGGACTGTCTAATAGCTGTACTAACCCTATTGGTTGCCACAGCGTAACCGGGCTGTCTGGCGAGCTTCGGAAAGAAGCTCTGCCAGAAGAAATTTTGAGCCCTAGGGCTCGAAGAAACTAAGGGAACGTCTGCCTAAGGGCGCCTCCTTTGAGGCCGAACCTTGGCTTAGGCGACGTTTGGGATATGAATAGTGCAATCCATTGCGTACTAGTTGATTCCAGCGCCTTCATCCACGTATGTTAGAATTTTTAAAACTCCCGGAGAACTCCTTAATTTTCCAAGAACAATATCCTATTCTGACTCCAGACTCGTTTAATATTGGAATCTGTTCAGTGGTTTAGATGGGATAAGGTAACAGATAAACATTAATTACTCTAAAATTCAAGATTGTTTGATTGATTGCGTGGACCCGGACTTATAATTAGGACCCTTTAAATAAACGTGGAATTCCTGTAGTGTTATGTCACATGCTGGCATTTGAAATGTACTGTCAGTCGAAGTGTGACAAAACACTGCATATCAATTTCGATGTTATGCCACGTTTATTTGCAAGGCCCTTAAAGGACATAAAATTTAATAGCTTACCTTTATATTAACAGGTTTAAGCGTCTCGTTGACCCAGTTCCTAAACGTGTTAGCTTGGATCTCCACCCACAAATCTTCGTGGCCTTTGATAGCCATTGCTTTGGCAGCTGTACCTTCTGCACTACGCGCGGCCAGACCAGCTTGGGTTATTCTGCCCGCCGATCCTTCTGGGGTGTGCGCCTTCAGCCCATGATGAGATACTCTAACACCCTCCATGTTTTAGTATTCGTCAGTAATTCTCAGATGATAATTTCACTATACTTGGTATAACTTCTGTCATTATACACATCTTCATTGTCTGAAAGAGAGAGGTTTATTTAAAATGTAATCATAGATATCCTTATGAAAAATCTAGCTCGGATGGCCATTTCGTCGACTCTTGCAATGTACCATATTGATAAATGAAATAAACAATGGTATTATAATATAATTATATATTAATTCTTGTATATTAATTTACGCTTACTCTATAACTATATTGATTTAACTTGATTGAATCTTCTAAGATAGATTTCTGTTACGAAAGTTTAATTTACGATACAATCCGAACATAGCCAGCGTGGCCGACTATGGACAAACCCTTCTCATATTTAGAGGAGACTCGTATTCTGTAGTGAGCCGGCAATGGGTTGATCATGATGACGTGTTTTGAATCGTTCAGTAGCAAATATGTTAGGGTACTCATGATTTCGTAAATTTTGTTTTAGCAACATATTTCTATCTAGAAAAGCTCTCAATATATCTAAGAACGACCGTTCTCGTTAACGCGTGAATCATGACGCATTTCGATGTCACTGCTCTAAGAGTAATGTACAGATTCTGTATGCTCCTTCGCTGTGATTGATATCACCGGGGATTTTTCTGCGGTTAAGCTGTACGGTATAAAAGTATATACTTGAACGAATGAGTGTACAAATATTTTTATTCCTGATATTCTAACGAATTTTAGATATATTATTCTACGCATTTAAAATATATTATAATAAAATTCTCGTGTCACAGTTTTCGTTGCCATACTCCTCCGAAACGGCTTGACCGATTTTGATGAAATTTTTTGTGCTTATCCTGTATCTATGAGAATCGGCCAACATCTATTTTTCATCCCCCTAAATGTTAGGGGTAGTCCACCCCTAAATTTTATTTTTTATTTTTTATACAAAAATACATACAATCCTCAATTTTCACCCTTCTACGATCAACCCTTATTTTTTAATAGCCGTTTTAGCAATTTAATCATTTTTCCTCTCCGGTCGAAAACTGAACAATTTTCGTCTTTATTGTGAATGTTTTTCACTCTAATTCGACTAAAATTAGAAATAATTTATGGCAAAACAACGTTTGCCGGGTCAACTAGTATATTATAATGGTCTGCCAGACTGCATTCAAAACTTAGAAAAAGAAAATGTTTTTTTATTGGAGAAGTGTTATTACACAGTACACGATGTTTTAAATGATATCGGTCTTTCTACTACGGTCGATTCCAGACCAAGTTGCAATACCCAAACTGGGTATGTGTACACAATATGCAACGAAAATAAAATAAATAAATAAATAAAATAAGACTTGTGCACATTTCCACTTTGATCTTGTTTATCTCTTTATTTGTTTATCTTTCTGTAACTGATATATGTTTTCTCTCTCTGTATCTCTTAATGGTAAAACAAAATCCTAATGGGATCATTTTTTTACACTAAGTACAGGTTGGCCCTTGACGGCTATCTCACCTGGTGGTAAGTGAGATGCAGTCGAGGATGGTAGCGGGTTAACCTGTTAAGAGTAAGGTAAACCCACCCTCCTAATTGGTTTCTACGCGATACCAGAACGCTAAATCGCTTAGCGATACGTCTTTGTCGGTAGGGTGGTAACTAGCCATGGCCGAAGCCTCCCACCAGATAAAATTGATTATTTTGTTGGCCTTCTGTTTTTCCATATCTCTTACCCTCAGAAAATAATTCAAACTGCCGTGAGTTAAATTCCTTGCAGTATGGCCGATTAGTTTCGAACCCATCCGGTGCTCTTATTCATGAGCTTGTAACCGTGCGAAATTGGTCGGGCGAACACCAACGAAAATTCATGTTCAGTCGTGTATAGTTTAAATACTTGTCTTATTGTTTTTATTCCGATAGCCTATCTTAACAAACTAGGCTATCTTATCAACTAGGCTATCTAGGCTTTAACTAGGCTATCTTAACAAACTTTACTATAAAGTGAACTTAGTAGTAGAAAAAAATACTTAATTTAAACTTTATTTTTATCAAAAGTTACAACGACAAAAGTTACACAAAAAGCAATCATTTTTGTGTTGCACTAAGATGATACGAAACGACAAATAAAGTACTCTAACGCGTAGCGATAAGGTTTAATTTAGCTTGAGTCAGCAATTATTGGGCATTTTCATAACGTCGACTTTCGTCAAGATCAAAGGAGTGCAACTTCTGTTAGTAGTTGCTAACTATTCTGTGTAACTGAAAGTAGGTGCTCAGGCTGCTACGCTGGATAAATGTCATGGAGTGAGTTTGCAACTTGTTCTAAGGATTATGAATGGAGTTCGGATGATATATTGCGTAGTTAGGAGAGTTTTACGTGATAATGATCGTCGTATCAATTTATTTCTAAGCGATATTTAATAAAGACAACTATTAATCTAATTTCCTAAACATTATCCTATATATTGAACTGAAAAAACAAACTAATTAATGAAATTATGTAGATTTTAAGGTCTTTTCATTAATTTAATTTGATCGCCCCATTATTACAAACAATAAGTTTGTATATTAACCTAATAAACCTAACCTAACCATATTTTGTTCTCAATTCGTATATGTATTAATAATCCGTATTACATACAAGATGCGCGTGTCGTCTGCTAGGTCAAATGAAAACTAAGTATTTTGTATGTATGGCCAGAAATCATTATCTACAGTTTCATGGTATTCGGGATTCTAGGATGTATTTTGATCCAACACGCATGGCGTTGCGTGGGGTAGCGTGTCTCAAACTACTAGCCGTCATGAGCTAACTTGTGTAGTCTGACGACCTCCGTGTCGCAGCGCGTGCGCTGTTGTATTTTAAAGTTGGAGGTCCTGGGTTAAATTCCCGGCTCGAGTCTGGTCTGGTGGGAGGCTTCGGCCGTGGCTAGTTACCACCCTACCGACAAAGACATGTCGCCAAGCGATTTAGCGTTCCGGCACGATGTTGTGTAGAAACCAATTAGGAGTATGAGTTTACCATACCCCTAACAGCCCGCTACCATCTTAGACCGCATCATCACTTGCCATCAGGTGAGATGCAGTATTAAAAAAAAAAATAAGCGTGTTTGAGCTTTTGTAAGATATAGATAGATCTACGTTTCTGCTTTTTACTTATCGATGGATCATTCTGTGTTAAAGTTGGTACGTGCTTGCTTCATCCGTAGGGCTTGACTCTATACTACTTGAAGACATGATGAATACACGTCGTCATCATCATGAACAACCCATTACCGGCTCACTACAGAGCACGGGTCTCCTTTCAATACGAGAAGGGTTTGGCCATAGTCCACCACGCTGGCCATCTGCGGGTTGGCAGACTTCACACACCTTTGAGAACATTATGGAGAACTCTCAGGCGTGTTTTCCTTCACCGTTGAAGCAAGTGATATTTTAATTTTTTTGAATACACGTATGAATAAAAAGTATTAAGGGTATAAATTTTTAACTAAAGTGAAACCTTCAAAAACATAAAAAATATAAAATAATTACTAATATTTAAAATTTTAAAATAAACTGACATCGCTTTATACGATATAAAATAATTTTTATTACTTAACAGACGCTGCTTTGTTAAACGTAAAAGTGCCTTCTTATTGCTTCAATATAATGTCAAAGTACCTACTTATTTCTTTACTTAAATCTTTGTTGACGTGGCAATACAGGCAGTGCCTAAGCCGCGCAATCATTTGTGTTGTTGGCTGTTAAATAAAGTAAAAGACATAAAATCTTACATAAAACCCCCAATAGACTTAAAACAGGTGGGTCCCCACTCATTCAATTGCTTCTTTTAGGACTACTTCCCGAAATCAATATCGCTGCCGTAAGTTTCCCCTTCAGTATAATTACGTAGCCTTGGAAATAAACTTGTGGCAGGAAAGTGATTTTTGACGACGTTTGCTATAACATTAGTGAGCCGACGTTTGATACTTTTTTTTTATTTACACATCGTGGGCTAGCGATTCACCTGGTTAAGTGAATAACAACACCCATTGTAATGACTAGACGGGTTACCTGGTTAAGTGATTAAAGCCACCCATTACTGCAGTAAAAGACGTAACACCGATACGTTGCCGAGTTAACCTATCCTGCTAATAGATTTCTACGAGGCATCAAACCGGAACACGGTATGCCTTCGTCATTACGGTGGTAACTAGTTGCGGCCGAAGCACAAACACACTAGGCTCGAGCCTGGAATTTAACCTGGGACCTACTTTATTTTACTATCCTAAACAATAGGTATCCCGGAAACTTTAAAATTGGGCTAAGACAACTTGTAAGTCTAATCACTTTGTCTAACCCAATTTAAAGTTTCCGTCACTAATTTATACTCAACACTAACTACAATTAAACTTAGAAAGCAATGGACATAGCAAAACTAGCTATAATAGTTTCAATACTAATTAATATAATGCTTGCAATACAAATGGCATGCCTATTTTGTATACAGGACATAGGCATCGCAATGCTAAACACAGAAATAATGACTCTAAGAACAATATTCTTTTGTTTTATACACCACATGTTAGCCCTTGACGGCAATCTCACCTGATGGTAAGTTATGAAGTCTAGGACTAGGCTAACCTGTTAGGGAATGGTAGACCCATACTCCTAATTGGTTTCTGCGCGACATCGTGCCGTAACGCTAAATCGCTCGGCGACACGTCTTTGTCGGTAGGGTGTTAACTAGCCACGGCTGAAGCTTCCCACCAGACCAGACTCGACCCGGGAATCGAACTCAGTACCTCGAATTTCAACACGATGGTCGCCAAAATAGTATTTAAAAAATAACAACTAACCAGGCGATGCATTCGTCCTATTCAAATAGATACGCGTGCAAAAATAAATGAAAATATAATAAATTTGTGCTAATTTCTAATGAGCAGAGCATTGTCCTAAAGGTATTATTAACTAAAAGAATTACGTCCCAATTCCTCATCATTGTGGTGGAGACCGCCAAAGTTAATTGTGTGAGCTGCAGTTAAATTTTACGAGTTAAACACTAATTACTGAGATACGGACAGCGATATGTGTACTCGTAGGTATACGTAGAAGTTATTGGGTACGAAGTTGCTGAAGAAATAAGTATATGCACTAGAGAGCTTAACATAAAAACTGAAGCTCAAAAAAATTAACGCTCAGGAACCCAAAAAAGGCTACCAATCTATAAAAAGATCTGTCATCATCATGATCAACCCATTACCGGCGCTGGCAGACTTCACACGCCTTTGAGAACATTATGGAGAACTCTCAGGCGTGCAGGTTTCCTCACGATGTTTTCCTCCACCAATTCAGCAAGTGATATATTAATTTTTAAAAACGCACATAACTCCGAAAAGTTAGAGGTGTAAAGCGTGCCTCTGATTAGGAGGCTGACGTCCTTACCACTAGGCTATCACAGCTTCAATTGAGTCTAACTGAATCGTTCACAAACATATTGTGCGTGATTTTTGTCGTAAACTTTTTTTTTTGTACTTTCCGATAACGAATTTAAATACATATTTCATACGCGGACGTCCGCGTGGGTAATAGGTAGTACTTTGAAATTGGACTTTCGCGCGTTGATGATAAATATTAATATCGTGACCGTAAAAAAAGATTGTGGGCGGAGTTTTTCTCGCGACGACGACCTGAGGTGCCAGCGTCATCTCTATATTAGTTGGTCATGATCATCAATTGTCGTCTTGTAATGCGATATTAAATACTTGCTAGCTTATGGTATGTCCATTTAGAAACAACTTTTGGTATAGTGTTCCGAAAACGTCCATAGAAAAAAACTCGTGCCATGACAGAAAAACCATGCATGTTTCGCGGGTTTTTGTTGCTTCTGTGAATATCCGCATCATTACCATTGTCGGCCATTACAGACCAAAATGCCCCCTAAAGGACCACATTTTAAAAGTTATCAGATAAAATAGCTTCTGTAGTAACTCTAAAAATGTGGTACTATGAGGGATCAGCAAAATTTAAAAATATTAGTCGGAGGTGATGACAGCAGGTATTTATTAGCTCATCTAAAGAATCTACCTCTACTTTTATCGAACATATATTTTTCACTTATGTATAAAAAAATATAACTTCACAACAAAGTAAACCTTTGAAAAACTCATTTAAAAATCAATATACACTACCGTCAAGGTTAACACATAAAAAAAAATCAAATGAGAGCTGGAGCATATATAATGGTAGTCTCGAATAGATCGAATAGATATGAGGATATTGTCTTTGGACGTTGTTGACCACCTGTACAAGGGTAATTTTCACGAAATCGCGAAATTCGTCTGTCTTAAAATGACAAAAAATAATGAAATTATTTGTGATTTATTTTATGTGAATTTGATAGTACTAATATTACTAGAATTTATTCATGTGGTGGTCCCAAAAATTATCGCGTTTTTTGAAAGTTATGAGGACATTAAAAAAACAAAGTGAGTGAATGATTATTAGAGACAAGTCATGAAGATTTTTAAATAAAATTAGTTTTCTTTCGTAAAAATATTTTTATAGAATAAAATTTTGTTAAGAAAGCTGATACTTTTGCTTCCGGTAAAGCCAGATTATTTTTATTTTGTCGTTGACATCTCTTACGGTATCTCTCTTTTCTTCCTATTTCTTGTTTCTGACTTTCTAAACTAAATTCTTGTTAAAGTATTCCTCTACGTCTTCTGAGTTGCTGCCTTCTCCGATTAACTGCCAGATTTCTTAATTCATCATTGTAGGCTCTGGGCCAGAAGGTGGTGTCTCATCTAACAGTCTTGCTAAACTCTTACGCACTTTCACTCTTTTGTCTCTATATGTGTTGCTGTTTTGCTTCCAGTTTTTTTCTTTTTAGCCTTCTTTCTCGGGAACTCATTGCGGATATAGGTTTTACTTGACCTTTTTCTTTTAGGTATTTCATTCTTCGCGAAGAATTTCAAGTGTTCCAGGATCAGCTTTATTTTTTCCCTGCGGTTTCGGTCATATTCTTGCTTTTTTAATTTAGCTTCCTCTTTACTTATCTTCTTTTTTTCTGGACATTATTACATAATATTGCAGCATTATAATATTACATATACATAATATTGCAGCAGTAATAAAAGCAAACAATAAAAAAGCCAGTTAGCCCAGCCAAAAATCATTCCCTCATGTATCTTCATTCCCTCACCATACATTTTTATGAGGGAATGATGGTGAGGGAATGACGAAATAAAGAATAACCGTAAAGGACTCGTGAGATAACCTCACTTTTAAAACGATTTTTCTGCTTAAGAAAATTACTCCCAAAAGCCATCTTATCTGTGCAACTTATAATCAGATAAAGTACTTAATTTTTGTTTTTTAGACTGTGAGGGAATGACGATCAAAAATTTTATTTAATCATTAAATTAACAAAATCTCTTTGCAGCGCCACACCCGAGCACAATCACAGAAAATTCGCCATTTTGATAAATTGTCAATAGTGCCCACTTTCAAAAACTAATATTAGCGTTCGTATTATATTTAAAATGAGTTTATAATTCAAGTGCCAGTTATAGTGTGAGGGAATGATTTATTTTTGTGGGACACATATAAATACACAATTTTTTAACGCGTTTTTTATTCCATACCGCTAATTTCTGTTGTTTCTATAAATTTATAATATTTTTAAACAATCCAACTTACTTGAATATGATTCGAATGCTTTTCTTGCTTTTTTAGTAAATAAAAGTACATAAAATTGGTCCTTGGGACACAGTGAGGGAATGATATTAGGAACTTTATGGTTACGCATTTTTATTTATTTATTTATACGGCTCCAAAATCTTATGTGAAACTTTTAGGTACAGTTAAGTAGATTGTAAAGAAATATTAGTTACATCCATTTCTTTGTTAGATTTTTATATAAACTCCAAGGACAAGAATTTCGGGATTTCGTGATAATTACCCACAAGCAAACGTGCGTAAAAATAGTATTCAGGAAAAAAAAACAATTAGATTGCGAGGTATTTCTTCATATTCAGCTTAGTAGGTAAACGAAAGGAAAACTCCTTGTAGACATAACTGTGATATATGTAATTTTGTGTTTAAAAATTCACGAGGTAACTGGTGACGCGTGTACGTACTCATTGTAATTATTTTTCTTAAACCTGGTATTTGTGAGTATATAGTACTTTACTTGGTATAGTACGTTATATAGTAATTAAGCAACTGAATAAAGACACAATGTTCCAACTTAATCCGACGTTAATAGCTGGGAAAAAAACTACGTTGAAATATTCCTTTGTACATATATACATACAGGAGAAATAAAAAGAATAAGAGCGTGTAAAATATGTGTTGATAAAAGTCGTATCGCTTTATTGAGGGACTATTGATTTTGGATTGAAGAATTGTGTTGAAGACATATTGTTGGATGTATTGCTTCAGATAATTATCTATTAGTGTAAAAAGAAAGAAAGTTGGACGGCTAAAGTATCTAACGCAGAAGTCCTCCCGAATGCAGAAGAACACCGAGTTAGTCAGAACCATCAAACAGCGTAAGATCTCGTACCTAGGTCATATATTGAGTAACGATAGGTACCGCCTGCTGCAACTATTATGATGGGGAAGATTGCTGGAAAAAGAGGTGTTGGAAGGCGAAAGAAGTCGTGGCTCAGAAACATACGGGAGTGGACTGGCATCAAGTCGGTCGAACAACTATTCCGTTTAGCCATTGACAGGGAAGGTTTCAAAAAACTGACTGCTGACCTCCAGTAATGGGAGAGGTACTTGAAGAAGAAGTAAAAAGAAAACATCGACATTGAATGAATTCTACGCACGGTACTGTATGACGTTACCATATAAGGCAAGTGAGTTGAAACGCAGGAATTTATGCTAGTAATAGTAATTCCTCATCATATATGGTCAACTAGTCTCTGCGCATCAGTAAACACTGAGTCATGCGACAATACACGCATCTTAATACTTATGAAAACCTATGCATATTTATATATATAGAAATAGGTACCAACTATAGATTTCCCGCTACTGGGGACAGGGCATATTTTTCCTTCAGGAGAGGGAAAAGAAACATTGACCCACCTCACCACTTATTTTTTTACATGTGCCGTAACTCTTTGGGCAGGTACAGGGGACACTGCAAAATTATCTAAATCCAGGTTGGTACTGGAAACATCTAGACAGAAAACTTCACATCAAAAATTACTGTCCAGACTCGAAATTGTAACTAGGCGAATATGGTAACCCTAGACCAACGATGTATTACTTAAACTTAACTATTTAGTATAAAATTGGCAATCAAAACCAAGTAATAGTATGTGAGGCCTCCAAAATATCTGTTTCCCTGTAAGATAAAATGTTCCCCCTTACAAATATTATGGCAGTCTCCAAACGCAACACCTTTTGTATAATACCCTCGGGGAATTACGAAAAACCTGACCCTATTATCTGTTACATATAACTACTCACATACCAAATTTGTCCAAATCCTCTTATTTATTATCTTTCTTACGGCAATAAGTAAAGCGTAAATACAAATCCGCAGTATTCCCTAATCAAAACGGAATTTCGTTATGTTCTTCTCTCTGCATTATCAAAGAGTTTCTATGCAATTTTTTTTTTTTGCTTTTGGTCCAAACGCTATGTTCTTCTCTCTACATTTATACCGAGTTTCTATGCATTTTTTTATATATATTTTTGGTCTAAACCCCCAGCATACGTTGATGAGTCAGTCAAAGAGTGAGTCAGGGCCCTTTTTCATATAGATAGATAATATTATGCTGAATAATATTATCCTATACACATAAATTGTTCAAGTTATCTGGGCTTACAAGTTGCCAATAAGTGGCATACTTAACTCGCGCATACATTTAACTTGATGGCACAATTTTGTTAACTATTCAGTAGACATGTTGACGCAGAGTCAAGATGCCGAACTATGATGTGAACTAACCTAACTACGTGACGTAACCTTACTTGAAGTAAATATTCACAACAAGCGACGTACCTTCTAATAAATAATTTACATAGTTTGCATACACGATCGAATAAAATATAAACTGTAAATTTACTGAAGTTATAGTTATAGACAAGTCTGGACCGCTAGAGAAGTCTAATGTTATCGGTATTTTCACAATGACTCAAGCAATCTTGAAACAGCTGATTGTATAAGGTTAACAGCTGAATTTTTTCTTCTTCTCGATGAGAATCTGACTTCAAAAAGACTGGACGTTCTTAATATGTTTCTGCTTGAACTAAACGAATTTATGATTAATTTGACTCATATCGTGTTATTTTTTGCTTTTACTCATGTCACTGTAATATCCCATATCCCATACCCATCTCTCACTATTGGCCTACATCTTATTGACTACGTTATAATTAATGTCCATAACAATCTGTTTAAGTCAACATTTATGCGGGATAGTGAGAAATCTACATGTAATAATATCTCACTGAACTTATTCGCGTATTTATTTGATAGGTTATTCGGAATACGTAATCGATACATTCATTATCATCATGATCAACCCATTCTCAGCTCACTACAGCGCACGGGTCTTCTCTCAATATGAGAAGGGTTTGGCCATAGCCCACCACGCTGCCCACGTACGCTGTGGGGATTGGCAGACTTCACTCACCTTTGAGAAAACGATGAAGAACTCTCAGGCATGCAGGTGTTCTCACGATGTTTTCCTTCACCGTTGAAGCAAACGATATGTTAATTGCTTAAAAACACACATAACTAAGAAATGTAGAGGTGCGTGCCTGGGATCGAACCCCCGACATCTGATTGGGAGGCGGACGTCCTAACCACTAGGCTATCACAGCTCCGATACATTCAATGAAATCAAACATAATTTTGTCATTGATGTATATAGAAGTTTCAAAGCCATAATCAGTAATGCAGAATTTATAATATACGTAACATATGCGTTGTACGTAACTACACACACACACGCATACACACACACACACACACACACACACACACACACACACACACACACACACACACACACACACACACACACAAGACAGTGGTGTTTACAAGCTCCGGGCACTGTTTACATTTTATCCGTGGGTTGGAGGAACCTACCTTCTTGTTAATTATCTGCGTAATCTGTAGGACTTAAGATATTTAAGGTTATCGCCAATGTCGAAGGAATTCAATATGTAAATTTAGAATTTAACTGTTAAGGAATTAAAATTAAGTCAATATATAATATATCATGTATAATAACTTATTATAAATACTTTCTAGTGCTGACACATAGAAATTTCAGGTGTATGAACTCCTCTGTAGCCTAGTTAAACAATATTAAAGTATGATAAGTTTGGTCTTTATTTACCTGTAAAAAGGTTGTCAAGTTATCCTTTTAGGCGATAGGTAGGTTATCTACGTAGTAGCGTTAAAAGGATGCAAAACCAATTGGCGCATCGGGGACGTGTACAGGAGCAACTAGATGGAGAGCCGAGATATCGACTGTATATCAGTAGCCTTAGTATAAGAATCGCACTCGCAAACGTGGAGTCGCTTTCGATTATCGAAACACAATAGCGTGAAATAAAAATATACCTTACTTTTTCGTATTAGAGTCGTAATTTCCGTACTACTTATTTATATTGGACCAGATTTTCCAAGAAAAATAAGTAGTGCTGGCTGTGGAAGTGTAGATGAATTTAAAACTGGATATAATTTTCTATGGCGTAGAGGCAAAGCCTACAATTAGTACTGCATTTATGTAGTTAGGTTAGGCCATGACATTGGTGTTTGTTCCGCCCAGGCAATAATCTTATCGTAAACGACTTCGTTCAGGACTATAAAAATAATGATAGTCATTTAAAAGCTTATTGTTGAAGTACATTGCATATTAGACATTCGTCATCTTAATTTTTAATTATTGTTCATGATAATAAAACATATCAGTATAAATTGCACTTAAACGCTCTTAGAACCGGAGAGACAACTTCCTCGTTTTTACAAACATGATTGGCATATCCACTGGATGAACATAGGTGTTTTAGGGACGTGTAGGTTTCAAGGGCTTCAAAGTATGCGGCGACTTCTTGGTCTCTATTTATTCCCTCTATGGACCTAATGACTACCTGCCGTCTGCCTTGGATTTAAAAAAGGTGCATCAGCTGCAACTTGGCTCAGTTTACCTGGGGAGATGACACAGATAAAGTGTCATTTGACCCAATAAGGGTTACTTAAGTAGTAAGTAAAAGAATGCGTTTATTAAGACCTCATAAATATTAGGCTCCACTTAGTTAGGCTCCAATTCAATTCTTGCAGAGGAAGTTACTGTTTGAATTTTGTGTGATCGTAAGGGACATGAGAGCTTACTAGCAACGCGGTTTTCGGTGCAAGTATGATGCTCTACTTCGGGCTTCTATGTTTAGTGACGAAACATAATATCCATAACGAAAAATTTATGTAATTTTTATAGCCTACAGTACAAACGATGAAAAAAAAACAGTTCAGAGCAGTTATCTCAACGAATGATACATAGACTCATACCAACGTATTTCCACAATGTCCGCCTGTTTCACAGTGAGTTAACACTGTTACTTGTTTAAAAATTTATAGTGTAGTAAAACAATTTCCCTCGCCTACGATATTGCATTTTTTCACACTTTTCTTTGTTCCACTGACGTTGTACGCTCCCTCAACGTGAGTAAAAAATTAACGAGAATTCCTCCGCCGGTAAATTTTAACGGGATAAAAATCTTGTATTAATTTTTACCTTTAACCTGTGCTTTAACAATTGAACGTAGAGTTTTGTTTAGTGCCAAAGAGTATTTATAAAACTATACATGTATAGGTTGATACTTGTTGATACATTTATAAGTGTAATGTAGTGAACGTTAAAAGTGTTATTTCAATTTAAAAATAGATTTATTTTACTAGGAATATATATATGTATTATATGGGTTTATTGTTTTCGGTAACTGTTCACCTCAATATTAGGTTTACGTAGCGAAATAATTACAAACGTAGTGTTCGTTTATTATCCATTTTCATATCACCGTATAAGTTATGTGGCAAATGTAGAATATGTATATTATAAGCGTTCCTTATTTAATCTATACAAATAAATAAAATTGGAGTGTCTGTTTTTAATATTGAAATAACCGTTTTTTACTACATGCATCTGAATATGTATACGGTACATATACCAAAATAACATTCTTTACAATTTTTGTCTTTCTGTCTGTCTGTCTGTTTGTTCCGGCTAATCTCTGAAATGGCTGGACCGATTTTTACGGGACTTTTATTTGCAGGCAGCTGATGTAATAAGGAGTAATTTAGGCTACTTTTATTTTAGAAAAAGTCTTTTATTTTAGAAAAATAAAGTAATGTTGCAATCTCCAAGTACTGTAATAATTTCAAGGTCGCATTTTAGTAATCCATTGCTTCGTGATTGGAAGACAAACAAACACACTTTCACACATTAACTCAACGCAGAAGAAGTCGCGGGCATCAGCTAGTAATAAATAAATCTATACTTATATAATATACTTACTTTGATTTTGATTATGCTCTGTCTCATCATTGGTTCAGCTGTAAGTACTTTTACTAGGATCAGGTTGGTTGCTCAGGGATCGGATTAATAAAATCCTTATAATTGGAAACGCATTGATAATTTCATCTGGTTTATAATTTTTTTGAGAGACAGTTATATACCTTTGCGTATCTTGTTTTTTATTATATGAAGTTGTGAGCTGCAATCTAATTTGGTCGCAAGTGATGATGTAGTAAAATATCACTTGTTCAACGATGAAGGAAAACATCGTGAGGAAACCTACACGCCTGAGAGTTCTCCATAATTTTCTCAAAGTCGTGTCTAGTCTGCCAATCCGTACACGGCAAGCTTGGAATATGGTAGATAATATATATGGGAATAAGTTGACCAAACCCGTCACATATTAAGAGGGACCCCTGCTCTGTAGTGAGCCGGCAATGAGTTAATCATTACGATGATAAAAGTTCCCTATTGAAAAAAGAAACTTTTTATAAAAAGACAACCCGAATTAATTGACGATATAAAGATATAAATGGTAATATAAATAGATATAATATATGGAAATAGTTAGTCAAATATATTTTCATCGATATCGGTATGTTTCGTGAATTTCCACACATGGTAGCATGTCAGCTAACGAATTGGCGGAAATAACGAGATGTCTTATTACCGATGTTGCAGAATATAATTCGAGTTGGAAGATAAAAACGCGATGGGTATTGGATGTTGTGGATTTCATAAGCGACAAAAAGTTTGGGCGTGAATTGCTCTTACTTCATAGATAATTATAATTAATTATTGTGAGTATGTAACTATAAAACCACCGCCTAAGTTTGTTGTGGGCTTCTTCTTAGACCTGGGCGCGTTTGGAACCCTCCTAGTTTTAGTTTCAAGTTAACGAATGTAGTACTTAAAATCACATCATTAAATATTATATTATATGAATGCTTCATAGATACCTGTTTTAGGTACGTTTATAGGAATAAAGCTTTTTTGATTTTGATGTAGATTGCCCTTTTTTTTAAATGTTATACAAGTTAGCTCTTGACGGCAATCTCACCTGGTGGTAAGTGATGATGGAGTCTAAGATGGTAACGGGCTAAACTATTAGCGGTATACGACGTGGTGCCGGAACGTTAAATAGCTTGGGCGAAATGTCTTCGTCGGTAGGCTGGTAACTAGCCACGACCAAACCTCCCTCCAGACAAGACCTCAGCCGGGGATTGAACCCAGGGTCTACAACATTATTATGCGAATAAGCTTTTTATACCCTACAAGGTAGCCCTTGACGGCAATCTCACCTGGTGGTAAGTGATGATGCTGTCTAGGATGGTAGCGGACTCACTTGTAAGGAGTATGGTAAATCCACGCTCCTAATTGGTTTCTTCGCGACATCGTGCCGGAACGCTTAATCGCTTGGCTCATTAGGGTGGTAACTAGCCACTGTCGAAGCCTCCCACCAGACCAGACTCGAGTTCGGAATCGAACCCAGGACCTCCAACTTTATAATGCGACAGCGCATGCCCTGCTCTACGGAGGTCGACTAACATTATCTTCGCATTTATTTAGAACTGTAGGTAGGTAAAGTCCTACCTGATATTGTAATAAAAATGATTGATTACGTCTATTAAACGAGTGCTGATCATATTTTCGTTTGTTGTTTGAGTGCTATTGGATGCCCAAGCCGCCCACTCGAAAATCAATTATGGCAAAGTACCTACACAACTCGCTGATTACATTTCAATATAATAATAATATAAAATATAACAGAATATTTATCTACATATATTTATAGCACATACTTGTTGGAGCTAGTAGTTTATTTTTAATCCACTACAAGTTAGCCCATGACGGCCATCTCAGCTGATGGTAAGTGATGATGCAGTCTAAGATGATCTATTAGGATAATAATAATAATTGGTTTCTACACGACATCGTGCCGGAACGCTAAATCGCTTGGTGACACAGTATTGGTCTTTGTCGGTAGGGTAGTAACTAGCCACGGCCGAAGCCTCCCACTAGACCAGACTCGAGCCAGGAATCGAACCCAGGAACTCCAACTTTATAATGCCACAGCGCGCGCGCTGCGCCATGGAGGTCGTCAAAAGTTAGCGTGTTTGACTAAGGATATCGAGACCCAGGTTAGATACCCGGGTTGAGAGAAAAATGATCGGAATGTCTGAGTTAGACATTTTTATTGATTTCACTACGAGTTAGCCCTTGCCGACAATCTCAGCTGGTGGTCTAAGATAGTAAGTCTTTTTTTTCACCGAATCGCAAGTAATTTTAAGGATCAGCACTGTTATATTATATAGTATATTCCTATCTTACATTATCACAAAGGTAAATTAAAAATCTTTTATTTTGGGCGAGTACTTCATAAGCAGTGATAGCCTTAGTGGTTAGAACGTCCTCCCTAATCAGAGGTCTGGGGTTCGATCCCGGACGCGCACCTCTACCTTTTCGGAGTTATGCGCGTTTTTAGCAATTAAAATATCACTCGCTTCAACGGTGAAGGAAAACATCGTGATGAAACCTGCACGTCTGAGAGTTCTCCATAATGTTCTCGAAGGCGTGTGAAGTCTGCCAATCCGCACATGGCCTGCTTAGTGGACTATGGCCGAACCCTTTTCATATTAAGAGGAGACACGTGCTTTGTAGTGAGCCGGCAATGGGTTGATCATGATGAATGATTAGTAAAAGCTATGTAATACATAATGTCTCTGTCATGAAATTGACGTCCGATTTTCCTTTAATAGTTTCGTTATCCGATAAAGGGTCCTAGAGACTGGGAATGAATTTCAAAAATCAGTTATGAAATATAACAGATTTTTGAAATTGCAAGGCAGGCTTTAATTATTTTTATTCCCATTGTTTCACGTACAAGCCACTTTTACTCCTCAGCATTAATATATCGATGCGAGTTTGCTAGGTCATTGTATTCTTCCGCGGATGTACTTAGCTGACCTTTATTTCTTATTCCACCAATTCTCCGAAACCTGTTAAGAACGAGTCGAAGTACGAAAAAAAAACACAACCCACCAATTACGAGTACAGGCTGCAGTATTGAATGCCGAATATATGGAAGGCGAATTCCTTAGGGAAACATTTCCGAGAAATAATACTCTGGCTATTTTGTTGTGGGTTTGTTTAAATTTACTACCAGTACAGTATGGGGTATAACTTCCTTTATTTATGTTATTAGATGCATTTTTATCATTGTTTTATACGAGGAAATTTTGATCAGTTTTGGCGACCTCCGTGGCGCAGTGCGTACGCTGTCGCATTATAAAGTTGAAGGTCCTGGGTTCGATTCCCGGCTCGAGTCTTGTCTGGTCGAAGGCTTCGGCTAGTTACCACCCTACCGACAAAGACGTATGGCCAAGCGATTTAGCGCTCCGGCACGATGTCGTGCAGAAACCAATTAGGAGCGTGGGTTTACTTTACTTCTAACAGGTTAGCCTGCTACCATTCTAGACAGCATCATCACTTACCACCAGGTGAGATAGCCGTCAAGGGCTAACTTGTAGTGTATAAAAAAAGTCTCACAGTACGTGTTTCTTTTGGAGATATAACAAATGTTGTGTATAAAATAAATTCGAAGATTAATTATTTACAGGTAAACATATACATTCTATATCCATTTAGATGACTATTGCGGCGCAGCTTGTGCGCGACGTTTTATAAAGTAGAAGTCCTGGGTTCGATTCCCGGCTCGAGTTTGGTCTGGTACAAGGCTTTGGAAGCTACTTAGCACCCTACTGGCAAAGAAATACTCAGGGTATCTTATACTCTACTCTAAAACCCTTTCTATGAAATCTATGCCCATCAAAGCTGAAAAATAGGCTGATAATGATAATAGGTTGGTTGAAGCGGTGATAGCCTAGTCGTCAGCCTCCTAATCAAAGGTCGGCGGTTCGAATCCGGGCAAGCATCTCTAACTTTTCGGAGTAATGTGCGTTTTAAAAAAAAATATCACTTGCTTCAACGGTGAAGGAAACCATCGTGAGGAAACCTGCACGCCTATGATTTCTCCATAATGTTCTCAAAGGCGTGTGAAGTCTGCCATTCCGCACATGGCCAGCGTGGTGGACTATGGCCAAACCCTTCTCATATTGAGTTGAGACCCGTGCTCTGTAGTGAGCCGGTAATGTGTTGACCATGATGATTAATCATGATAATGATATTGATGATAATGATTTAATGCTAGTTTCACTAAATGAGTGTACTTAATTCAAAAGCGCACAGAACAATTACTTTGTGGGAACACAAAGTAATCTATCAACTTTGCAGGAAGGAAGCGACCTGGCTTCATCGCTTCATGTTTATATTCTGTGGCAGTAATTATGCACTCACGCGCATGCAAAACACGTTATTTGCATACGTGCATGCTAAACACATTGTTTGCATGAACATTTATTTTACTTACCGTAAGTAGTAATTATGTGCAAGCGATTAGTAAATAGATAAATTTTATTACCACTTTCGTTAAAGTATTGATTTGTTGTTTATTGAAAAATTACAAAATACGTTACATTTTTTTTATCCCTAGTGGATAATGAGTAGGTATTTTGTTTATTTTGTTTACCTGCGTGCTTTTTTTAATTTATAAACCATAACTTAGACCTTGACGGCAATCTTACCTTATGGTAAGTGATGATGCAGCCTAAGATGGTAGCGGGCTAACCTGTTAGGGGTATGGTACACCCACACTTCTAATTGGTTTCTACGCGACATCGTGCCGGAACGCTAAATCGCTTGGCGACACGTCTTTGTCGGTAGGATGGTAACTAGCCACGGGCGAAGCCTCCCATCAGACCAGACTCGAGCCGGGAATCGAACCCAGGACCTCCAACTTTATAACGGAGGTCGTCGCAGTGCGTGTGCTGTCGCGTTTATTGTTCGTTTCATTGTTTATTGAAAAAGTTCAAATATCATATATGTTATCATTTACATTTACATTGTTTATTGAAAAAGTTCAAAATATCATATATGTTACATTTCCGATTCTGATTCCATATTTCAGATTCCATATTTCTACGTCGAAATATTGGTTGATTGATCTCTAGTCCCAAGCACGAAATTACTGTCTGGCTACCGTTATGTTCTATTCCTTAGTGAAGTGGTAATTCAAATTAAAAAAAATTAAGTATCTTAAACGCATTTCCTTAATAATCATCTCATAACGTAGAAAACAAATAATCGTATTTCCGAACTGTAGAAAAAGTTACTCAGTTACATTTTCAAAGAAAAGGCTAAGCCTTTCTAGAAACTCGTCATAGATTGTTGTTATTATATCAATATTACAAAGTAACTGTTTCCACAAGGCTTTCTAAAGGAGGTCGAACACCAAAGAAGGTCGAACACCGTAAACAGTCTTTTACCTGAAAGCCTGGAGCAAATTTGAATTTCGTACACGAAGGCAAGTCCAATTAAAACCACGTTACAGATAACGCCAATTTAGAAATAATAAATAAGTTATAGGAAACCACCGCCTAATTTAGGTGGATAAGTATAATATAATAAAATATTAATAGAACTAACCGTCTACCTAGGCTGTGTAAGACTATTTTTTTTTATAAACTACAAGTTAGTCCTTGACGATGATTCATCTAAGATGTTAGTGAGCTAACCTGTTAGGTTATGGTATACTCCTAGGCTATGGTACCCATAATCTTAATTGGTTTGGATATATTGGTATCATAAACCGAATTAACACTTACCACCAGGTACTAAGTATATTAATGGAATATAGTGGAGTATATAAATCGTAAGAGATATATTATGTTTACACACTTGCAAGGTTTATTTATCTAAGTATTGAATTGAACAGTTATTTATTGTAACAGATGACAAGAACCATAACGGAGTTAAAATAATTTAAATATCTATATATTTTCTTGTAAATCAACTTAGGAGTGATGATATAAATGCCTTCATTTCCCATCGATAATCTCTTATTAGTAAGTATCTAGATTTAGTTAGTAGAAGATAACAAAATCTTTGGTTTCAATATTGGTTTTCTTTCATTATTACAACTAACTAACTTTTGAGGCTACTACATGCTCATGCTTTGGGAATAATTATAGAAAGATATTTATTTATTATTAGTATCTGAAATAGCCTAGTGGTTAGGAGGTCAGCCTCCTAATCAGAGGTCGGCGGTTCGTATCCAGGCACGCAACTCGAACTTTTCTGAGTTATGTGCGTTTTTAAAATATCATCCTGCACGCCTGAGAGTTCTCCATAATGTTCTTAAAGGCGTGTGAAGTCTGCTAATCCGCACTATGGCCAATCCCTTTCATATTGAGAGGAGACCCGCGCTCTGTAGTGAGCCGAGAATGGGTTGATCATGATGATGATGAAGGCGACACGAGAAGTTGTAAAAGATATATATATATACATACACAGTAATAATATACTACTATTATGTAATGTGTATGTAGGTTTATTTATTTTTATCTATTTAAGTTTATTATATCTCTTTTGGCGTTTATATGTATTTATTTTGCACACGGGCGTGAGAGTTAGTTTATAGTGGAAATAATATAATATACTAAAAACAATAATTATATTATACGCCAAAAACCGTTTTCTAATTCAGTCAAATATTAGTAATTTATTATATTATTATCTAAGTCAATAAATAGATATGATTTTTTTTTATTTCATCTGGGAAATGCGTTTACGCATGCCCAGAGTATGTGGGACACCTCGGCGGCCAAACTGGCGACCACAATACCCACTAAAACTCAGCGATGCTCCTTCGCGTCGGCTGGTGGCTGGTCGAGTGCACAAGTGTTCCCAACACTTGTGCACTCGACCGCAAAAATAGAGATGACTACAATATGACATACCAATGCAGTTAGGTATATAGCTTGCAATTTTGCGGTGAAACATTAAAGATACAAGCTAAGGAATACTTTATAATTTATATCTCGAAGTGACATGAATCATCATCTAATTGATTTATTACGCTATTACAACTCATGTGCAACAATTTGTACCAAAATCATTAAGCGTTACTCAGAACAATGGATGCTAGTTCGTAAAGTAATAAAAAAGTTTCCGCCACTGTTACACTATAAAATGACTTATCTATGATATTAAACTATAAAATGTTTGTGTGTAATTCGTACCTATCTTGATTTAGTATAAGTGGGCTCTGTGAACTAATTTTCATATAGCTATTAAAAGAACAATGTAAAGTCAAATCAATTTTACATTATAATTTATAACAGCTTCAAATTGCAGCGTGCTAGATTCAATCTTCTAATCATGTTTATTAATAAATAAATTAGAATATGTACGAGTATTTATTATACACAGTAAATAATAAAAACAAAGTTAAATCATACTAGTAAATCCTAGTACTTATAATTATCTAATGTTAAGGAAAATATAGAATATAGAAGCTGTGATAGCCTAGTGGTTAGGACGTCAGCCTCCTAATCAGAGGTCGGGGGTTCAAACCCGGGCACGCACTTCTCACTTTTTGAAGTTATGTACGTTTTTAAGCAATTAAAATATCGTTTGCTTCAACGGGGAAGGAAAACATCGTGAGGAAACCTGCATGCCTGAGAGTGCATAATGTTCTCAAAGGCGTGTGAAGTCTGCCAATCCACACATGGCCAGCGTGGTGGACTATGGCCAAACCCTTCTCATATTGAAAGGAGGCCCGTGCTCTGTAGTGAGCCGGCAATGGGTTGATCATGTTAAAGAAAATATCCCAACCTTATTAGCTTTAGTCAAGTTGCTTATAATTTGAAACCTATGTGCAGAATCACTAAATTTCCCAGATGATAGTAATATCTTACTTCAATATCATTTATCTTTGAACTAAAGTGACACGGCGAAAGGAAGTTATTTATTGGCATTCCCAGTCTCTAGGACCCTTTGTCGTACATCAATTAGGTACACCGTTTATCGGGTAACGAAACTATTAAAGGAAAATCTGACGTCAATTTCATGACTGAGACATTTTGTATTATATAGCTTTTGCTAATTATTATTGTTATTTTATTTTTGCACAAAATCATGATCGTATAAATATGGTCACTTACAAAGGGACTGATCAACAAATTTGAAGTTCAATGAGCTATCTAAAGTTATGTTAGGAGTTTCCCTGAAAGATGAACTCCATAGACAGATACCCGCAGTAGAACCTGAAACACTGGCATAGCCTAAATCATTGGTACGTTGAATTGGTGATGGGCAAGCAATGCTTGTCCAGGAAAGTCCGAAAGTTGAGATACAAGCGAAGTTTTTTTTTTCAGACTGTCTGTTAGCTGTGCTAACCCTATTGGTTGCTACAGCGTAACCGAGCTGTTAGGCGAGTTTTGGAAAGAAGCTCTGCCAGAAAAAATTTGAAGCCTCTAGAGCTCAAAGAAACTAAGGGAACGTCTACCTAAAGGCGCCTCCTTTGAGGCCGAACCTCGGCTTAGGCGACGTTTGGGATAAAGCGAGGGGTCGGACAGTGCAAGCGAAGTGTAGGACGCCAATACGATTGATTACGATATTAAAAAAGTGACAAGGGGTGGGTGGGTGACGAAGTCTGTGAACTATGTTCAGCAATGGACCTTCGCATAGATATACAAATAAAGTACAACATTAAAAAAAATATTGATACTGTAATATTTTACACATTTATTAAAAAATATGGCAAGCCACATTCGTGAGTGACTAAGCATGTATTACTTACTGCCTCTTATAAACGTCTCCAACTACGTTATAAAGGCAAAAAGTAATTCGAATTTAGACGTGTGGAAAATGATTTTCCTTTGATGCTCTACTTTGATACCTAGATCTCAATTCGAGTGACTTACACATACTGGACCAGTTTTACCAGTAAAGACGGAAAATGTAATAGCATACCTATTTCTTAATGGGTCCTGTAGTATTGAAACTAAACTGTTTACTGTTCAGTAAATCGTTTTATCGTTTGATCATATTCAACTAATTTAGGTAAAGAATAGGAATGTTTGTTTTTTTTTTTTAATTGGGGGGTTCCTCCTTTATGAAATATAGAATGAGAGAAGATAAGTTATGCTATTCAGTTGGATATATAGGTCACAAAGTTTTTGTTTACATCCAGCGATCGATGAATCGCTAAGCCGCATAAATGTAACAATCAAACAAACAACAAACAACAAACAAATAAACACGCATACACTTTCGCGTTTATAATATGGATATTAAGTATGTATGTACAGTAAAAACAATTATATTTCGTTCGTAAAACACGGTTAAGTTATTTCAAAGAGCCTCGTTCACGATTGCGCATTAAAAATATTCATAATTTACACGCAATCGGTGCAAAGTTAACACGTGTGATGTAGGCGGAGTGTTAACATGTCACAGGATGATGTCATTAACTCGCCAATACACTCTTTGTCACCCTTACTTCATAAGGCTCCTAACTTCAAAGTCTCTATTGACACATTGCTCTATTTTCGCTCCATATCCGAGAACTACGCACGACCGGTTCATACTTACTATCGATTCGTAAGGATGCAAGTGATAAACATATCCACACAAAAAAAAAAGTATATTTCACGACTGAATATATGATAACTGTTTATAAATTGCACTGACTTGTCAAATGCCCTTGCGAAGCAAGTACTCGTGAAGATTTATTGACGTATTTAAATCCACTGTTTACCTTAGTATTTAAAGTCTAAGAGATCATCACCAGATATTTTCTGTCACTTCATTCTGTTTACACTTTTGTTAGTTGTCGAGAGTTATTTTTTAAATGAAGGTTTCGTCGCGCTTGCGTATGATCGCTCGGCATGCGCGGGCGAGGCACTATGCGAGGTGTGACGGAGGCGCAGGTTGCGCGGGAGGGTACCCCCCTCCCGCCCCCCGCGAGGCAAGGCTGCCCCGACGCAATGGCATTCCATCTGTGACGACAACTTGCCCATTTATGTCTTTGGACATGGTTGGCGGCCACCGCGGCCATATGGTGTCTTCCAGTCGATTATGTTTTTCAATGGTGCTCTGTAATGGTGGTAAATTGCTTCAAGGTGTGGGACAATAATGGTGGAACTGCCTGTCACACGGAATCCCGGCAATTTAGCGTATTCACTGGCAGACGTGTAGTTACCTATATGTTCACGTAAAGTATTGTTAATGCAAATATACGAGTACGAGGAACCGTTTTACAAATGAACAATTTGTTGTGCACTTGGTTACTTTATAAACGGTAAATACATGCCTTGATGTAAACCTGGATCCCGTAGGGAACTAAAGTAAATCGTAGGTCTACTTTCCTCATGAAAAGGAAATGAAAGGGATAGTTTTCCCGGAAACTTCCTTTTAACGGAACCTTATTTATTTGCTTTCGTGACGGTGAGAAAGTTTTTTTTAATGAGGTCATAATTTTACATTTACCAGTTATAGCTGGTGATTAGACCATTTGCTGGTATTTAGATTAAGCCCGCCTTCGGATTTCATATAACTACAAATATTTTTAACGATACAACTTCCAATTGGTAATTACTACACCAAAAAAACTTAAACAATTTTTTTTTAAGTAGCCCGACTTAAAACTGAATATAAATATAAGTTAGCGATAGCAAATTAAGTATTCGCTCGGAGGTTCGTATTTTGGGAGAGGAGGGGAAACGTGGGAATCAATGCCGCAGCCAAGAATACATTTGGGGGTCAGGTTCATTTGTCCAAATGACACGAGATAATAATTACCTAGAATAATTAATAAATACCTAAAATAATGCATTGCGGTGAAATAGATGCATTCAGTTTTATAATATTTAAATATTTCCTCGCGCTGACGTGGAAATTCGCGATGTAATTATCGTATAAAAGATTAGAAAAAGTATTCAAAAATATTTTTAAAAGTATTCAAAGTCCCAAAACTCTCCTCTGCGTACGTTCTCGCTGGAATAAAAATAGACTGATATTGATGATTTTTTTCCAGGCGTTTTACGAACTTTTAATGAAAAGAAATTATACTAACATATTTAGGAAAAACTTTTTAATATTGGTTTAAAATATTTATTTTCAAAAGGTTAGTCGACATCACAGGAGACCGAAGTGCTGCGAACTACCTCGGACAACGAATTAGTCTTGCAATCCAAAGGGGAAACGCTGCCAGTATCTTCGGAACCTTGCCTAAAGGGACTCTTTTTAATAATATATTTTATTTATTATAGTATATATTTTTTTTTAAGATTTTTATTTTTAGGTTCAACTTGAGGTTTATTTTAAGTTTTTAAGTGTTTATAATAGAGTTACATTGTTTTAGTTGTTAATTATAAATAAATAAATACCGAAGAAAAAAAATTCAATTATATACCAATAATGACAATTTCTTTTTGTGTTTATTCTGATATTTCTGTGACAAGACTTAAATACACCGAGCTTATATAGAGTAAATATTAGACGGTTAATAATTTAACGATGTGTTCAAATAGTCAATAATCCAGGATAATAAGCGTTCGCAGTGAATCTTAATTATTAAGTTGGTTGTTCTTATTTGTTATGACAGAATTCTCGACGAGGAAAAGCGTTTTGTTGGTAAATTATGTTGACGTTGTAACAATTAATATAAATTCCTATGTACTCATGAGCAGGTATTATTTATTTACATTGTACTTAGAGGGAAGACTATTTCATCAATGCATAGAAACAGACTATAACAATAGCATTAAGCTACGAAGTATGTGATTCTCGGACATCGGTAGTTCATTTTATTTTTTGACGACCTCCGTGGCGCAGTGAGTGCTCTGTTGCATGTTAAAGTTGGAGGTCCTGGGTTCGATTTCCGGCTCGAGTCTGGTCTGGTGGGAGGCTTTGGCCGTGGCTAGTTACCACCCTACCGTAGCGTTAGCGTTCCGACACGATGAAATATCAAATCTATAATATAATTTAAATTGCATACAAGTCTAAATTTTTCCCGCCCGTTTGTTCTGAGAATTTTTGTATTCATTTTAAATTTATAAGCATTGGTTCTTATGCTTTGCCGAGAAAGCCTTGAAATATCATTATAAATTATTTATTCATCTATCATTAAAAGAAGTCATGATGAAAAATTTTATGTGTCTGTCAAACTCGGAGTTCAAAACAAAATGCCTCCGTAATCCTGGTATAGGAGTAAGTATTTACGGCAGTTAAGCTTAAGAGACCTAAATCCACTTGTTCACTGATGAATTCTACAAATGAAACACAAATTGAGTTGAGTCTGGAACTACATCCAACCCATTTGATATTTCATATGGTCGAATGCATGGGATACAGTATTCTAACTCGGGAATAAATTTGCATGGATGAGCGACCGACCATCGGCCTAGGACAATTGATAGTGGCTATAAATAATCGCTTTTTCTTCGCCGCAACTAACTTCAACTTTTGCAATGTGTTTAAAAAATCGCGTTGTTTTTTATTTTCTTTGACTGGACTAAAACTAACCGACATGTATCTCGTGCTCAGGCTGTTATTTATATGCAAAATATGGTAGAGGATGGGTTTTAAACCGTTTATTGCTGGTAACAAACGCAGTGTCTTTGAAATATTACGGGAATGATTTCCTGGCATTATTCCATGTTAAAAAGTATCGTTTATTCACTCTTGTTTTTCATACCTCTATGAAAAAAAAGAGTGAATAAATGATAGAGGTATGAGAGGTTTCATCGTGGCCAGGATCGAACCCCCGACCGAGGAGGCCAACATCCTAACCACTAGGCTATCACAACTTATCACAGCTTATAATTTAAAGCAGTTGTAGGTTATTGAAGCAATTTAAGCTTAATATTAACTGTATCATGTACCCGTCTCCTCATAAATGCGCTTGTTTCAATCCAGTGTATGAAAATTCTATATAAATAATATATCCTTGCCCGTTTTTTTATGTTATTTGTTACAATAAATTTCTTATTCTTTTTGCTCGGGCACAAAAAATACGACCTCTATAAAAATGTAATATATGGGTAACGTGATTCTAGTCAAGCGATAGGATCCGTTGGCTGGAGAATCACCTAACTCGTGAATAAATTTGAATAGGTGAACAGGCGGCTACAACATTTGGCCTACGGACACAGGTGCATTTCTGCATGTAAAAAAGTTGGGCTGTCAGAATAGTTTGCAACCCCTGATGTCTTTCAGGATCTCCCGCCGTCTATGCAATGTGTTAAAGATAAAATCATATATTTATAAGAATGTTTAAAAGACATTTCTGCGAGAAAGGCGGGAGACTTCGTATTCGACGGCCGCGGTTTTTTCTACCTACTTTTAAATTGTTAATTTAAATCTTTACCTATATATATATGAAATATTATTTAGACGCCGTCCTCTGAATAAAAGCAGATTCTAGAGGATGCTAAATTATAAATACAATAGCTTGAACAATAAATAAACAAAAAAACTGTAAACTGTAATTTGCGAGTAATTTGAATGATTGGTGATTCTTAAATTGCTACTAAAAATTCAAAATATCTGTATGTTTTGAAATAGGAGAATAATATTAAAGACTTTCATTGGGTTTATGGAAGGTATTTTATAAGATCTTGGGAAGATTAGAGGCTAGAGAAATCATTGCCTGCTCACTACAGAGCACGGGTCTCCTCTATATGAGATGTATGAGAAGGGTTTGGCTGTAGTCTACCACGCTGGTGGCTATGTGCGGATTGGCAGACTTCACACGCCTTTGAAAACATTATGGAGAACTCTTAGGCATGCAGGTTTCCTCACGATGTATTCCTTTACCGTTGAAGCAAGTGATATTTTAATTGCTTAAAAACGCACATGACTTCGAAAAGTTAGAGGTGCGTGCCCGGGATCGAACCCCCGACACCTGATTAGAAGGCGGACGCCCTAACCACTAGGCTATCACAGCTTATATGTCATTATTTTAATATAAAGAAGGTACAAATATCGTGTAAGGAAAATATAAAATCGCAGCTGTAAACCAAATTGGATGTAAAGGAAAACTGTTTGGTACATGAAAAATCGAATTCCTTAGTGTCAAGTAAGTGGAACGAACGCTGCGCACCTTACGTCTTCACTCGTAAGTTATTTACGTGTCGTGCACCTATTTCCGCATTGCATGACAGATTGGTTTATCTCAAGCAATCACACCGCGCCAGCGACGATCAGAATTCACAAATATTTGGAGTTGGTATGTCTTGTTAAATAGCAAATTCTATTCAAATTCAAATAATCTTTATTCAAATAGTCCTTTAAAAGGCGCTTTTGACGCGTCAATAATTTACAAAGTAGTGATTTGATGATGATAACTACATTCGTAAACTTAAAACTAAAATATTTCACACCCAAGCTTGTTTATCATTTACGTAATCCTTTACACTATAGTAGGACTTTTCTACGAGCTTACGTTTTATATAAACTTTGAACTTATTGAGAGACATCCCAGAAATTTCATTAGGCAATTTGTTATAAAATTGTATACAATTACCTTTAAATGAATTTCTAATTTTTTGTAGTCTAGTAGCGTGCAACACAAGTTTATTTTTACTTCTGATGTTAAGATTGTTGCAATCGCATTTTTTATTGAATTTTGTTATATTTCTGTGGACATACATTAAATTTTCAAATATGTATTGGCAATGCAATGTCATTATTTTTACTTCCTTAAATTTTTTTCTTAATGACTCTCTTGGAGCCATATTATAAATAAAGCATCATTATAATCATCATGATTAACCTATTGCTGGCTCACTACAAAGAACGGGTCTCCTCTCTTTATGAGAAGGGTTTGGTCATATACCACTACGCTGGCCATGTGCGAATTGGTCGACTTTACATTCCTTTGAGAACATTATGGGGAACTTTCTGGCATGCAGGTTTCATCACGATGTTTTTCTTCACTATTGAAGCAAGTGATTTTATTCGCTATATATATACTCATATATTTATTTTTATTTTTATACACCCTTGACGTTAATCTCACCTGATGGTAAGTGATAATGCAGTCTAACATGGTAGCGGGCTAACTTGTTAGGGGTATGGTAAACCCATACTCCTGATTGGTTTCTACGCGACATCGTGCCGGAACGCTAAATCGCTTGGCGACACGTCTTTGTTTCCGACTAATCCTAGTTTATGAAGTACCCACTGCCCGATGACAGACAGACAGCGGAAACTTAGTACCTAATAATAGAGTACCGTCAGCACCCTTCTGGTTCGAAACCTCAAAAATCAACAACACCGCACCCCGATTCTCTGAACTAAAAATTCAAATCTCATTATTAGGTGCAATTTAAAATCAAACACGGAATATACAAGAATGTTGCCCAAAAAAAAAGTGTTATAAAAAAATAAACTAGAACTTATGTCAACGGATCTTGGTTCAGTCACTTGGACATTTAGTCTAGCGTTGTTTTTACCTAATTGTTAAGGAGTTGTTCACTTTGTAAAAAGCCTTTTTCCCAACTTCTTAGACATTCCAGGGACACGTTGTCGTCCACTTTAAGATACGTGATTCGCTTAAAGACCCAGCCGATAAAATGGAATGGCAATCGGCGCGATAGAAATATTACAAGGAATACTTAATAGGCACAAATCATGAACTTACTATACATATTTATATCGTATCCCTAAAATTATGGAAGGTATATATAATACTTAACTTCGTAACAACAATGGATCATGTGCGGATTGGCAGACTTCACACGCCTTTGAAAACATTATGACGAACTCTCAGGAGTGCAGGTTTACCTTCACCGTTGAAGCAAGTGATATTTTAATTGCTTAATATTATTATAATGGGAAATAAAATTTCAAAATACATAGAAATTATTCCATAGACTACAATACACTCCAATCCAATTCCACATACCAAAATGACGACTTCGTTTGCTAACCACGTGTGCAGTTGTTTATGGTATGGTAGTCTTGTCACGGCTTGTTACTAGTAGGTAGTAGGTAGCCCGGCCTGGTTGCGGTTGTGTGCGCGAGCGAAACCCGTGACCCGGCCACCAGGCGGCGGGAAAGGATATGCACCGTGGGGGTTTAGTCAGTAAGAGTCTGACATAACCGCCGCGTCTCCTCGGACGCGGGGTATCCATGAGGATTACCCACGTTAAAAAAAAAAAAAGGTAGTAGGTAGTAGTAAGGTAGTAGTAAGTACTGCTTTACTGACATAGACTTACCGTCAAAGGTAAAAGCCTTCCGGTACGATGCCACCTGGAAACCGATTAGGAGAACCCATGGGTTAAGCCGGCAACGGATCGGTGCTCCAAATATTTGTTAATGGACTTAACTTCAAAATCCACATACTTGGTTCCTCACTATGTATG
The DNA here is from genome assembly GCA_928268935.1 of Lasiommata megera. Taxonomy (NCBI): domain Eukaryota; kingdom Metazoa; phylum Arthropoda; class Insecta; order Lepidoptera; family Nymphalidae; genus Lasiommata; species Lasiommata megera. The sequence goes on along the minus strand of OV743311.1, from coordinate 8,615,369 downwards.
TATCATGATCAACCCATTACCGGCTCACTACAGAGCACGGGTCTCCTCTCAATATTAGAAGGGTTTGGCCATAGTCCACCACGCTGGCCATGTGCGGATTGGCGGACTTCACACGCCTTTGAGAACATTATGGAGAACTCTCAGACGTGCAGGTTTCCTCACGATGTTTTCCTTCACACATCATGTATATACAAATATAAATTCACTAGTACTGACAACTAGGTTAAAGACAAGCTATTTCTTTAGAATCGAAATCTACAGCCAAATTATGCATATTAAAGACGTGACTTAAAAATCCCATTTTGAGCAGTATCCTGCAAATTACTCGTAACTTATTATTCCAAAAAAAGTTTAATAATTAATTTGAATTCCAAATTGATGTCTTACACATAATGAATGTATAAGAGATAAAAAAGGAGATTAAATAAGTATCTGCATTAAGAATTTAAACGCTCTAAATCTGAGCTCCATCTTTGTTTTGAGGTTTATCATTTTGCTTTTATGTGAGGCACCGCAGTACTGAAACCGATGCTAAATCTTGTCATGCCCGGTGTATAAGCCGGTGGCAAGGGTTTCATGTATTATTCAAATTGTTCAATGATTCGGGGTCGCCTCAGACCCCTGCCGCATACGACGCTCGGCAGTGACGCATTTTCCTAATGGCAACATTTCCTGAGATTGAAAATCTTGGGCCCTGCTGTGAATTTAAAACAATAAAGTAACAGGTTCACAGATTTCGCAATTATTATTTTTCTGTTTTATAGGCTCTTGCGTTTTTTGGTTACTATGTAAATAATATATATATATAGCTCTTCACATAATTATAAGTGGCATGTGAGATAGTGATAACAAAAAGAAAGTTTACCTGACTAAGTTTGTTGTGGGCTTCTTTTTAGACCGGGGCGCGTTTGGAACCCTCATGTAGTTATTACCATCAAATCACTACTATGTTTATTATTGACGCGTCAAAAGTGCCTTTTAAAGGACTATTTGAATAAAGATTATTTGAATTTGAATAGAGGAAGAACAAAGAAGATAGGGATGGATTATGTGAAAGGGGATAAGCGTGTAAAAGAAATGGATGGTAAAGTGACGGCTAACAAAAGTTAGTAGAAGAAGATATGTTGTGCCGATGAATGAAAAGAAGAATATGTAGATTAATGGAGCTGAAGTAAGCGACGAACCAAAAGAAAGGCAAAGGATTGGTAGCAAGGAATTTGTAATAGTTTAGGCAGAGGAACAGTTAATTGAGTAGAGAAATTCGGCCACGTATAGTTCATAGCAATCCTATTATCCTCACACAGGTAGAACAGTGCTGTGTATCTTTTTTTTTCTCACCTGGTGGTAAGTGATGATGCATTCTAGGATGGTAATGGGCTAACCTGTTATGAGTATGGTAAACCCACGATCCTAATTGGTTTCTACGCGACATCGTGCCGGAACAAAAATCGCTTGGCGACACGTCTTTGTCGGTAGGGTGGTAACAAGCCATTGCCGAAGCCTTCCACCAGACCAGACTCGAGCCGGGAATCGAACCCAGGACCTCCAACTTTATAACGCGACAGCGCACGCACTGCGTCACAGGTCGTCACATCTGAATAAATTACAAGTACAACTAATTACAAAGATAACTTATTTTTTAAATAAAACATTAGCTTTGCAATCTATTACAAAAGGAATAGTAGCTATTAGTCAGTAAAAGGCTAGTCGCAACATTAATAAACTCGTATATAAAAAGTGGGACTTCTAATCGTAGAGTACACAAATAATTTGACATAATAATTAATATGTACACAATATGATCATCTCAGAAACGTAGCAAATGTTATAAACTTGATAGATATTAATAACACTTTAATTACCACAACAGTTAAATTTCCCGATGAGCGATAATGAGTTTATAACTATTTTAAAGTTGAGAACAATCTAGCGCTACTTTAGTATGCGAAAATCTCAGCAACGCTTGTGGGTAATGGATTTTGTATGAGATCGTCGGAACTCGTTGGCACTCGAATTAAGAACCGGAAGGCCCCGTCGACATTGGTAAGCCCACATTAAACCTGGCGAGCTCACGCATTCTCATATCGCTAATCATAATTGATTCATATACACTTGTTTTTTGTACCTCAGCTAAATCCATGCTTCCATATTAATCTGTATATTAATCACGATATCAGAAAACTTCGTACCCTTTTAGGGTTTGTGTGCGGATGGAGGAGTTTTTGATTTGACATTTGAGGTGTGCAGAAAGGTTAATTGATAATACCTGAACGTCAGAGGTCGTTAACCAAGCCCGCTAGCGCTGCAGAAGTGTGGAAGAATCAAACTTTATATCCTTAATACTAGTTAAGAGATAAGGTTTGTGCCCAACGTTAGGACACTAATCTAAATAACTTGGTAAGGACTAACTTAGCTTAGCTTAGCTATCGATCTCGGAGTAACAAAATGCCAATACTCCTTACAGCTTCCGCGATTAGGAGGTTATCGATCTCATCCATCGTTTATAGTGCACCGAAAAATCATTTTTTTTTATACACTACAAGTTGACGGCTATCTCGCCTGGTGGTAAGTGATGATGCAGTCTAGGATGGTAGCGGGCTAATCTGTTAGGGGTATGGTAAAACTATACTCCTATTGGTTTCTACGCGACATCGTGCTGGAACGCTAAATCGCTTAGCGACACGTCTTTGCCGGTAGGGTGGTAACTCCCACCAGACCAGACTCGAGGCGGGAATCGAACCCAGGACCTCCAACTTTATAATGCGGCAGCGCACGCACTGCGCCACGGAGTTCGGCGAATTTCCCAGTTTATCCGGTGCCAAGCGTAACTTCACTTACGATGTTTTCGTAGATTGTTTTAGCAAGTGATATTTTAATTGCTTATAAACGCACATATCTCCGAGAGTTAGAGGTGCGTGCCCAGATCGAATGCCCAACCTCTGATTTGGAAGTGATTGTAACAACCGCCGGGCTATCGAGGCTATAATATATAACAAAAAAAACTCAACAATTTATAACTTAAGAATTTAGTTGAAGCTACAGCAAAATATATGAGACTTGCGGCAAGCAAGAAAGAAAGTGGGCAAGAAATTTTAAAATGCCGTGACAGCTTATCTGATGCACAAAGCAGCGAAGGCGCTCCGCCACGACATTTACCGTCTTGTTGCTACATTTTTCATTCCTGCACGGAAAAATATATATATTTTTTTACCCTATTTCCTAGCTCAGGTTCCAGGTTCTATGTTAGAAAATGGATGCCTGTTTTTGCTTCTAAGTTAGCTGGTATTGAACTTTTCGCATTAGTGTTTTATTATACTGAAATCGAAATTCTTTATTAGATCCAAACGTGTTTGTTGGGTTGTTTTTTTACCGCGCAGAAACGGATAAGGTCTTGAATTGGCTGTTGGCGTTGGCTGAAAAAAATTTTAGCCTTTTTTTACTATTTACTTTATATTTAAATTAGTCAATTTAGCTGTAAAACTAATGCCATTTAACCAACCTTTATGAATAAGGAAACTGCGTTGTCAAAAGTTATAGTAATGTTACTATAATCACCCAAAAATAGGTAGCACAGCAGGAATAGTAATATAGTTGAAATCTTCAGAAGGTACATGTCTACTCTCACATTAATTAAAAAATAATAATAATAACAATATTACTTGTAACGTAGATGCTTATTTACAATTTAACAGTTTGAGATTATTGTCGCTTGGTTTACAAAACAGACTTGGTTTAGATAAGGTTTTTAGTAACAAATAATGTACACACAACCGACTTACATATAAACTTTCGCCATATAAGTTCTTATACAAAATTCCCATAACAGAATTCTCAGACTACCTTAAACAAGGGAAGCATATCTTTAATTAATAAGCCACAATTAAGCCGAAAATAAATCTTAAATGAAAAAGTTGTTGTTTTTAAGAATTATTTATATTTTAGCTACTTTCACAGCATTATGTCATATGGTATTTTATTATGGGGTAATGCTGCTGATATTGACACTATATTAGTCGTTTTGCAGAAGAGGGCTGTTCGTGCGATATACAAATTAGGTCCCAGAGAGATAAATTTAAAGGTTATAAAATAATGACAGTGCATAGCCTATATATACATGAAAATTTAATGTTCATAAAAATATTGATAAATTCAAGAGAAAAATGGACTGTAACGCACTGAACATCAGAAGTAAAAGTAAACTTGTAGTACCGTTTGGTAGGCTGCACAAAATTAGTAACTCATTCAAAGAAAATTGTATTTTATTTTATAAAAAATTACCTATTGATATTAATAAGTTCAAAGTTTTTATAAAACGAGAGCTTGTAGAAAATTTATATTACGATATTAAGGATTGTATAAACGATAAAAAAGCTTGGGTGTGAATTGCTCTATCTCCATAGGTACTATAATTTATTATTCATTATGTGAGATGGTGATAACGAAAAAAAACCCGGCTAAGTTGTTGTGGGCTTCTTCTTAGACCGGAGCGCATTTGGAACCCTCATAGCTTTAGTTTTAAAATTACGAATATAGTTATCACCATGAAATAACTACTATGTAAATTATTGAAGCGTCAAAAGTGCCTTTTTAAGGACTATTTGAATAAAGATTATTTTGGATTTGAATTATGAATTTATTACATTCTTCTATTTCTTCTTTTGTTTTGTCAAGAACTTGGTAGTCAATAAAATGGAATGTCTAACCTTAATCTTATATGATACTGGTCTACTGGTAAGTATCCCAATTTTCACATCCCTTTTGTATTCATTATTGTATATAGAATACAAAAAACTACTAGTTATACATTAGTAGTTTTTTTATATTCTTATAATGTATTTTACATTACAAGAGTTACTTGTTTGAACTTAAATATACATGTTTTTAGTAAATATAAAATTTTTGAAAAAACAAGCACGCACACATAAAGAAAATCTCCTTTTATTCAATTTTATTTATTCTGTCACATTTTAAATAGCAATAGAAAGATTGCTAATTTATGTTGTTTAAATCATTCCAAAAAGTTGTACTTCTGCTGATCCTAAGTGAACATTGTACGATTACGCACTCTGACGTAATTGCTGAGAATATTTACCTACATAGTGCACATCTTACTTTACGTTTGCCTGTCATTTCGAAATAACTGCTTATGATACACCGTAGAAAAAAATTGTCTAACAATTGAGAATTTCAGTTGTTCTTAATAAAATTATAGTACCCATAAACCAAGCGTATTACTAGCGTTAAAGTCAAAATTGTTAAAATATGCAAAGAAAATATAATCACTTTGAAATATGTATATTTAAGTATCATAGTGAGACTGGCATTATGTCGACACATATGATAACTTGCTTATCTTAAGTTGTAAAAGCGAGTGATAAAGTTAGCTTTATAAGAAAAAAATGGGTTATACTCATCATGATCACTATCAAGTCAAATCTTTCCTTACATTTGACATGATAGCGACTAATTTATTTTTTCAGTCAACTTGCTATTAACGTCATCATTATCAACGCATCACTGGCCCACACCTCCACACAAATCCACAGGACAAGGTTCTCGTCGCAAAGTGAAAAAAATTTGTCCACCACGCTCCCCTAGTACGAATTTCTTGAGTATACACGCTTTTGAAAACATTATGGAGAACTCAGAATGGAGCATTATGGAGCATTCAGGTTTACACGCTATGTTTGTCTTCGCTATTAGAGCAAGTGACATTTGATTGTTTACAACAAACTTACTCCAAACAGTTAGAAGTACGTGCCGGGGATCGAACTCCGAAGTCTCAACGTAGACTATAACTATTTCAAATTAAAGCCTAATTCCCTTCGTATACTGAAAACTCTCTGTCTATCAATATATCACCATCATCATCATGATCAACCCATAACCGGCTCACTACAGAGCACGGGTGTCCTCTCAATATGAGAAGGGTTTGGCCATAGTGCACCACGCTGGCCATGTGCGGATTGGCAGACTTTACACGCCTTTGAGAACATTATGGAGGGCTCTCAGGCGTGCAGGTTTCCTCACGAAAATTTTAAAAACGCACATAACTCCGAAAAGTTCGAGGTTGCGTGCCCTGATTCGAACTGCCAACCTCTGATTAGGAGGCTGACGCCCTAACCACTAGGCTATCATCCCAATATCAATATATTGCCGTACATAATTTTATTAAAAGTATGTACGGCAAAATTTTACTTATTCTGTGAAATTATACGCGGAAAAAAATCTCTTTGTATCCGCTAATCTGTATAAATAAAAGGAAAAGGTCAGTGACTGATCTATCAACAAAAATTTCAAACCACTGGACGGAACACAAAGGCCATTATTACGCGGGCGTTCGCTTAGGATGAAAATTCATCCTCAAAGGGACGAAACAAGGGTTCGGAATTTGAATGAAGGCTGTCATTTTTGAAGCTCAAAATACGAGAATGACAAACTTTACGTGAGCAAAGCTGCGGAAAAATGCAAAGGGATAAATATAGTGTATAGACAGTAAATAAAAAAAAAAAACAGTTGTTAATTATTATCGTACATCTCATCGCTAGACATTTGATATTGCGCAGCCCTTTGAGTGTCACAAATTAAATAAATATTTAAGTATTCTCAGATGTTCCAATTTGTGTCGACACTAAACTTTTATAGGATTTCGTAAGAATTTAAGGACCCGTTTCAATCAGGAGAGAGGCGCCCCAACAAGCTTCTTCACCCCATTACACTCCACAATTATTTAACCCTCTCGAGAACCTTTTAAGGCGATACAATACGTTTGTCGTTGAAATTCTCTAAAAATTTTAATCTTTTCGCTGTCTTTTTAATTCAAAAAATGTCAATCAAACTATAAAGTTAAATGAAATTATCGAGTTCTATTGTAATTCTTTTGTAACTTTTTAATCAAAAACCACTAATTATCACAGCTGAAACATTCTTCTACGAAAATCAATTATTTTTCATTTAAAAACTTTCTTTCTTGTATATTTTGCATTTCGCTGAATTCAAGTTGATGTAGAAAACACAGGAGATTATCCCGTAATCCTATTATATAAAAATATTATTGCATCCCGGTGTCATATTATACAAATTTAGCATAAGAAGCGCATTTCAAAAATAATTATCATGATCACAGTCTAAAACTAAAAGCGTTCTTTAAATGCGCAAAACTTTTTTAATCTCATTCTTTTTACCTCGGCGCTTCGGGTTGGATAAAAATATAAAATTAAAATTACGTCATAATATTTTTCTTACCCACTTTCGAGTTCAGAAGAACCGCTTCCGCTAATTCGAGTGGCAGTGAGTGCCGACGATTTTATACAAAATAGATTTCCTGACAGCGGGGCTTTGCAATTTCTGTATACTTAAGTGGTTTTAAGGAATACACAAATTGTGAAACTATTGCAAGTTTTACGGCCAACGTTGATTGACGACTTAATATAATTAAAAGGCAAGTATACTATAGAATTATACACATAATATAATAAAACTTGTAGTGCCATTTAGTACACAGCACAAAATTAGTTATTATATTAGTTAATTATCAAGGAAATTGTATATTTTTTTATAAAAAAAAACTGACTGAAATTTTAAAGATATATCAGTAGACTCTCAAGGTTATGAAAAAACATAAGCTTATAGAAAAATCCTTTTATGATATATAAAGGATTATATCAAAGTTGATAAGCTTGGGTGTGGATTGCTCTAGTTTCATTGGTAATTATAATTAATTAAATTAGTTTGTAGAGGGCTTCTTTTTAGACGTGGGTGCGTCTGGAATCTTCTAAGCTTTAGTGTTAAATTAATAAACGTATCAACGTCACCACACGAATTGAAATAATCAAAACTATATTTTCGTAGATGCCTGTACTAGGTTTACATTAATAAAACATTTTTGTTGTTTTCTTTCTTCATTTGATTCAATTAAATGAAGGAATAAATGTTAGTGTGTCTCTCTGTAAGATCCTACTATGATTGATACTATGATTGATTTTATAATAATTAAAGAAACCATAGGTTTTGAATCACACAATCACGTATATTTTAAAACCTTGTCTATATTTTTATTCTGTATGATACTTTGCAAGTATACCACTATTAAAACTTTGAATAGATGCAGTAAACAATCGAAGCCTGTAAAAACAGCTTGCTCGATTTTTGCATTACCCAAGAAACCTAAGTTTTTTATTTCTGGTCGTCGCTTTTGAATTTCCTTTTAAATTATTTCAGATCCTGTAATCGAATCTGTCGCCGACGTCTAGTTTTTGCATAATTTTATCAGTTCAAGTGGCAGGTAAGCTGACTGTACAAAGCAAAATGCATTACCGACAAGCCTCAGGGCCAGGATATTTGTGTATTTTAATTAAAAACGCTAGGAATATTTTTTATGACATTTATAACGAAATAAAATTGAACACCGTAAAAAATGAATACAGCGTGAATTTTCAAGTGGGCATGGCGAAATTCGAAACAACAAGGAACGAATAAATACGATATTCCTCATATTTTCAGATTTGGCCATGCACGCCTTTTTTTATACACTACAAGTTAGCCCTTGACGGCTATCTCACCTGATGGCAAGTGATGATGCAGTCTATGATAGTAGCGGGTTAACCTGTTAGGGGCATGGTAAACCCATACTCCTAATTTGCTTCTACGCGACATCGTGCCGGAACGCTAAATCGCTAAGCGACACGTCTTTGTCAGTAGGGTGGTAACTAGCCATGGCCGAAACCTCCCACCAGACTAGACTCGAGCCGGGAATCGAACCCAGGATCTCTAACTTTATAATGCTACAGCGCACGCACTGCGCCACGGAGGTCGCCTACTTCAAAAATTTACCCTGTGGGTATACCTTCCGTAAATTATTAATTTATGAAAAAAAAAAAAAACTAATTTGCAAGCAATATTATGTTAATGTTATTCGTTTTACCGCCTTTGTGTCATCGCCTTTTAATTCATTGAGTATACAAACACTACGTTAGGGTGCAATTCCACTAGGGCACGATGTTAGTAAAGTTAAAGCTAAGCTATGAAACAATGTTACAAATTATTGCTTCGTAGCTTAAAAACTATTGTGCGTATAAAGCTATAATTTAGCAAGAAGGTAGTTGATAGTTAAGAGATGTCAGCTAAGAAAGGATATTTGGAAATTTGAAAGGGGTTAAAATAGGGGTTGGAAGTTTGTATGAAAATCCTTTGTTTTTGGAGTTGGAGACACAAAAAATCGCATTAAGATTAATAATCGCATTAAGATTAATAATCGCATTTACACGAACTGGGAAGCAGGGCGGGTAAGACGTGGTATGGAGATTCATTTTGTGTCTTCATACAAAATGAATCTCCATACCACACACAGGTAAAGTAAACGCGCTAACCAAGTATATTACATCGTACTGTCTTCACAGCTATGATGCATACTACCGAAACACCATTCGCGTTTCTCTTCATCAAATCTTAAGCTCGCTTCATCTTGTATGCACAAAACCTGCTGCACTGAAATCCTTTTCCCAAGAGCATGGCTTAGTAAGCTATAAAATTCAATCAATCATCTAAGGGTTAACATAGCTTAGCAATAGCATATCTCTGGTGGAAGGCAGGTTTAGATCTTGTTTTCGGGCGCGGTTACCTCATCTACGAGGCTGTTACCTATAATTAGATTGACGCGTAGATAAACGTATTGTTTTACGTAGAGTTTGCCCATACGTTTCGTCGATTAAAGAACCATACTTCAGTTACTATAAAAAGCGAGTTTTTAACGGTCTCAATAAATCAAGCTTATGCGAAATTTATGAAGAACGCTGTGACGTCGACTCCGATTATCACATAAATTATGAAAAACAACGAGAAAGTTTCGTATTGCAACACAGTTACCCGACACGAGTATAGGAAGAAGTGAGCCGTTATAAATAGTGGGTCATTGCAGATGAAAATATGGCTGAATAAAATTAATAGGATGATAATTTTTTCTAGCTATCAAAAACGAATGAACTTCCACTTTCTTTCCAAGTGTGTATATTGTAAATAATATTTTCATTTTTGTAAAGCAATCTTCTTGTAAATCATTTCAAATTATAGAAAAAAACAAGTGTTTTTAAATTAATGAACGTTATGTAAATTTATATACAAACATACGAACCTTATCTCTACCATACACTGTGTCGCATCGCCCACCCGTTGCTCGACTTCCAAATGGTTATTTAGAAGTCGAGCTCTATAGGAATTAGCCTATAAGATTATAGGAATTAGTCTTCCAAATACGAAAAATAAACTTTTTCCAAAGGTTTTCCAACTGGTACCTTCAGCGAGCGATTCAACAAAAAACAAACTCTTCAGCTTTTATTATAAACGGAGATAAATTGAAATGCTCAAATTTCATATTATTTCAATCTCGTTAATTTTACTTATATCACCTTTTTTATAAGCTATGTTTACGAATCTGGCTACATGTGTACCTTTTTGAATTCCACTCGAGGTTTCTTATAGATCATGGTTTATGCAAAATTTGGACATATTGGACAATTAAAAAAGTCTGAGCAATTTATCCAGGATAAAGAAAAATCCGGCCGGCTCACTACAGAGCACGGGTCTTCTCTCAATATGAGAAGGGTTTGGCCATAGTACACCACGCTGGCCATGTGCGGATTGGCAGACTTCACACGCCTTTGAGAACATTATGGAGAACTCTCAGGCGTGCAGGTTTCCTCACGATGTTTTCCTTCACCGTCGAAGCAATTGATATTTTAATAGCTTAAAAACGCACATAACTTTGAAAGTTAGAGGTGTGTGCCCGGATTTGAACCGCCGGCCTCTGATTAGGAGGCTGACGCCCCAACTACTAGGCTATCACCGCTTCTATATAGGTATACTCACTTCTTATACGAGAGACATTTACACGTTTGTTATTGATATGATATTAAGTTTGATGTGAAAAAATATCTAACAACAAAAGTACAACACGCAGAATAATGACTGAACTGAAATACCTAGATCGAAAACAAGATAGATTGAAACTCAAGCCACAGTACAACTAAGTTAAATTAAAAGTTGTTCTTATGCAAGGTAATATAAATGGAGATCTTTCGTTGTACTTAATTGCTTTTTCCATGAAATCGATGTGGAATTGTTGAGCTTATTTCGTTTTAATCTTAATGGTAAAATACTGAGTTGGTTTCGAGCTACGTTTCATTTGTTTTTTAAATGAAAATTTAAAATAAACATGGAGCTTTCGTTATATTTTGTTTTGCAGTTTGCTTATATTTCATTTTAATTTAATATGTTACTAGCAAGATTTAGTAGCTGTGATAGCCTTGTGGTTAGGACGTACGTCTCCTAGTCAGAGGTCAGGGGTTTGATCTCGGGCTCGCAACTTCAATTTTTTGGAGTTATATCCGTTTTTAAGCAATTAAAACAATAACTTGCTTCAACGGTGAAAGAAAACATCGTGAAGAGACCTGCATACCTGTGAGTTCTCCGTTAATGTTCTCAAAGGCGTGTGAAGTCTGCCAATCCGCATATGGCCAGCGTGGTGGGCTACGGCCAAACCCTTCTCATATTGTATCGTAAGAGACCCGTGCTCCGTAATGAGCCGGCAATGTAATCAGCCGCTACATATAACAGCCGATATCTTGAAAAAGATTACCTATAAAATAATCAATATATATATATATATATATATATATATATACCTATAGGATATATATATATATACCTTTATGAGCCTATCAAAAATGACGTAATTTAAAAAGCAAACGACGTAAAAACTACAGCGGGTGACAGCTGAAAAATATTTCAAAACAAGTATACATTTAGAATTTAACAATTTCTGCACAATGTCCCAAAAACCTTAAGGTTTATCCGTACACTGGCTTGTGTTATGTTAATAAATTAAAACTTCGTTGAAATGTCAAAACAAATTTTGTGCTTTTAGGCGGATTTCAAGTGCAATTTACTTGTTAGTAAAGTATGAATGATTCAAGTTGTTAGTTTGGTTAACAATAATTCATATGTATTATGGAACCCTCATAGCTTTAGTTTTAAGTTTACGAATGTAGTTTTCACCACCGTCTCACTACTATGTAAATTATTGATGTGTTTAAAGTGCCTTTTAAAGGATTATTTGAATAAAGGTTATGATTGATTGATTGATTAATATATATGTTCATAATTATTGGGCAATTGCGTTTTAATTTAATCCAGAATATTCTCACTGAAGTATTTTTTTTCTTTATTTATTATTAAGGACTATTATATAATAATATACTCGTATATATGAAAGTTCTATTTTACCTTACTATAAACTTTTATCTACGACAGTTAATTTTCTTCTACCTCTGTATTAAATCTAACTATATATATGTAAATCGACTGCTTCTTATAATATACCTATCTATTTTTTACACTTCATGATTAACCCATTACCGGCTCACTACAGAGCACGGGTCGCCTCTCAATATGAGAAGGGTTTGGCCATAGTCCACCACGCTGGCCATGTGCGGATTGGCAGACTTTACACGCCTTTGAGAACATTATGGAGAACTCTCAGGCATGCAGGTTTCCTCACGATGTTTTCCTTCACCGTTGAAGCAAGTGATATTTTAATAGCTTTAAAACGCACATAACTCCGAAAAGTTAGAGGTACGTAGCCGGGTTCAAACTCCCGACCTTTGATAAGGAGGCTTCACAGCTTCTTATCAACTATCTACTAACTTTATTTTTTACACTTGCGATAAAAAAAAAAATGTATTTTAGCCTCACTGAAGTTCTAAATATGTGCAAGATTTTAAACATCTTTCGGACTAATAATGGACAAGCGTAAAGGAAGTTTACTGCCCACAAAAACGTAGCTTCATGCTCTTCCCTTAGGACGTGCGGGAGATATTAAAGCGGCGATAACGTGGAAACTAAAACAACTTTCCAGTACAGTATAAATAATAAACATATCGGTGAACTTTTGTTGGTCTGCATTACTTTTTTAATATTTGAAGAAAGAATGCCCCCTTAATGTTCGAGATTTTAAAAGAGTACTTTTTTTTCGGACTGTCTATTAGCTGTACTAATCCTATTGGTTGCCACAGCGTAAGCGGGCTGTTTGGTGAGTTTCGGAAAGAAGCTGTGCCAGAAGAAATTTTTTGACCCCTAGGGCTCGAAAAAACTAAGGGAACGTCTGCCTAAGGGCGCCTCCTTTGAGGTCGAACCTCGGCTTAGGCGACGTTTGGGATAACGGGGGGGTCGGACGGTGAGAATAGAGTAACAAGGCTGTGTTCTTTACATTAAAATCTAGATAAATAGATAATTAGATAAATGCGCAACCAATAGATAACAGCAAAACTTATAAATAAAAAGCTGTTGACAGTTCAAAATATATGAAAGAAACACAGTGCTTTACGAACCACAGCTATCAAACGTATTCATGAACCAATTAATTGGATCATCCTATTCAAAGGGCTGTCTTTTCTCGTTAAGATCTCTAAGATTTTCATTTGGCATGCTCAAGTTCGCAGGCATGCGCGATATTTAAGGTCTATTTTTGCTATGCTTGGACTCTAATTTTGGTAGATTTAACCAATAAAGACTGGCTGTATTTAATTATAATCAGAATTCATCCAATTTACATGAAACCTTTGTAAATCACACAACTTAAACTAAATGTAAGCGAAATTTAAACTTAAACTAAATTTAAGCTGTGATGGCCTAGTGATTAGGGCGTCCGCTTCCTAATCAGAGGTCGGGGGTTCAAACCCTGGTACGCATCTCTAACTTTTCGAAGTTATGTGCGTTTTTAAGCAATTAAAATATCACTTGCTTCAACGATGAAGGAAAACGTCGTGAAGAAACCTGCATGCTCAAGAGTTCTCCATATTATTCTCAAAGACATGTCAAGTCTGCCAATCGGCACGTGGCCAGCGTGGTGGACTATGGCCAAACTCTTCTCATATTGAGAGGAGACCCGTGCTCTGTAGTGAGCCTGCAATGGGTTGATCATGATTATGATGAAGCGAAATTTCACAAATACGTTACTATGCAACCATTATGTTAGTATAATAGATACTGTGGCATTGTTACTATGAAATACTCATGAAAAATTATAAACTATAATAGTTTTTTATTTACAATGGTACGAGATACACACCACTCTTTCACCTTCGTCCTAAGGTTGACATCAAGAATATGCCATGGCATTAAGTCTGCCATTTGAATAACCCTTGTGTGGTGCACAAAAAACATGATAAATGATATCACGTTTTAAAAATTGGGCTTTTAAAAGCGCTTGTGACTGTAAAAGAGTAATGTATAGCAATGTAACAAGCGACTTGAAATGCCTACGCCGCATGTGGTTAAACAATTTGAATAAAACATGAATCACAAACAAGGACTACAGTGCTTAGCGAAGGTATTATGTAAAGCACAAATGATGACACATAAACATAAATGCCACGTTGGAATCTGACTCGAGCGGTAAAGGTGCTTTAGGTTCCTACTTTAAAAGGAAACGTATGGTTATGGTTTTCGATCGAACTATAACAATGAATTCAAATTCAAATTTCAAATAGTCTTTTAAAAGGCACTTTTGACGCGTTAATAATTTACATGGTATTGATTTCATGGTGATAACTGCATTCGTAAACTTAAAACTAAAGCTATGAGGGTTCCAAACGCGCCCCGGTCTAAGAAAAAGCCCACAACAAACTTAGCCAGGCAAATTTTCTTTGTGTTATCACCATCTGACATGCCAATTAAAATTATGTTAAGAGCTATCTTATTAGAGCAATATTTCATACCTATGCTTGTTTATCATTTACATAATCCTTTGCAATATATTCGAGCGCGATGTCGTGTAGACACCAATTAGGAGTATGGGTTTACATACCCTTAACAGGTAAGCCCGCTACCATCTTAGACCGCATCATCACTTACCATCAGGTGAGATGCCGTCAAGGGCTAACTTTTGGAGTATATAAAAAAAAAACATTAGACCTCCGTGGCCAAGCGCGTGTGCTGTCACATTATAAAGTTGGAGGTCCTGTGTTCGATTGTTGGCTTGAGTCTGATCTGGTGGGAATCTTTGGCCGTTAGTTACCACCCTACCGACAAAGACGTGTCGCCAAGAGGTTTAGCGTTCCGGCACGATGTCGCGTAGAAACCAACTAGTACAGTGGGTTTACCACACCCCTTACAGGTTAATCCGCTACCATTTTAGACTGCATCATTACGTACACCAGGTGAGATTGCCTTCAAGGGCTAGCTTGTAGTGGATAGAAAAAAGAATGACTTACAAACTCTGTTAGTTAGTTATTTCGTAAACCTTTTATTTGCAGAGCACTGATAATGTAAATGTAGACGTCATTAAATTATCAGACAAATTTTAAGCTAGATTATGAAAATGTGTATCAGTATTTTAGGATTAATATCATAAAGAACTCATTAATCCTTTAGCGTAAAATTAATGATTATGATTTGAGGATTTGGATTCGCTATCCGTGTTCAAACGCAGCTAGAATATTATAGGATTTTAAACTAAGATATGACAAGAAATCGTATACTGCTGTCCTACTTATATAATAAACGCGAAAGTTTGTAAGTATGGACGATTTTTTTTTAAATCAAAAAATGGAAAAATAAATAAATTTCGTATTATGCTCTAGTTAGTAAAAACTAATTCTGTCTTTTACTTTTGAATAATTTTCTAAACAACACTAGTTTGTGTCTTACATTATAGTTGTAGTGCGGTTTATGAACTATATAAATAACTAGCTGTTGCCCGCGACTTCGCCTGTGTAGAATTGCTGATTTCCCTTGAGATTGAGGTTACCAATGCTCTGCTTCAGAAAGTAAGCTACAGGGAAATGTCAAATTGCCGATTTCCGTGTTTCTAAATTAAAAAACATAGGACTTTCATACTAAACTTCAAACCCCTATTTTACCCCCTTCGGGATAGATTTGCATGTAAAAAGATTCTAACCTCATACTAACGCCTTAAAAGAAACCTATTTTCAAAATTTCAAGCTTGTAGACTTCATAATAAAAAAATAAGCAAAAACTATCATCCCCTATTTAACCATCCTTAACAGGTAATATTTAAAAAAAAAAATTTGATGTACATGTTTTTTATTTATTATTATTAATCTTAATGCATTTTAGCCTATTTTATTGGAATTTCCAAATATCCTTTCTTAGCTGACATCTCTTAACTATCAACTACCTACTTGCTAAATTATAGCTTTATACGTACAATAGTTTTGAGATCTCGTGTTTAATCAGTAAGTATGTAAGTACTTGACCTTTCTCTTTTATATATATGAATAGATTGGTAGTGGAGTAAATCAAAGAGATCTGGCTAATATTGGTTATAAATCAAACATACTGCACTTAAGATTAGAGGAAAGAAACGAAAATCATTTCCATTGGATCTACATCCTCTGAAGGCTGCTTATGTTGCTTGTCATCAATATTATCTGTATATGAGGTAATAAATCATTCACAGGGCCTCTGTAGCACAAAACACTCAGCGTTCTTTGGATTTATGCACTCGCGAAGTGGTTTATAGATACTTACGTTGAATATCAATGATGCAAGATTACGTAGGGGTACGATATAAAGGAGGAAATTGGCAGAGATGAATTTCTCAACAGTACAACAATAAATCAAGCAGTATTGCCATCTGACAATGCATGAACATGCTAAGTGGCTTCGAAGAAAACACCATTATTTTGGATGAAAGCTCCTTCAAACCTTTTAGTTCACTAAACAATAAACAGCAAGTATAATTTGCTATATTCCGCCGACAACCGGGAGATTTGCGCGAAAAGTAAGACTTGGGAAGTCAACATCTCCTGAGGATGATCCGGTGTCGGGTCGAAACGTGCGTAGAGGTTCTAGTGGAAGATTTTGTGTGGTGTTATATTATACAAATCTCCCGGTTGTCGGCGGAATATAGCAAATTATACTTGCTGTTTATTGTTTATCATGGACTTCCGCAAAGTAACGCCTGCTTCTATTCATTACTTTTAGTTCACTATCTACCAAAGCATACCTATGTAGTTATTAGAAGCACTTGGACATTTGAGTTAGTAACGTAGTAGGTAATACACCGATAAGTAGATATCCAACCAGATGATCAGACAAAATAAAAGGATCGTTTACAGAACTTGTACAATCATCACAAATGGTCAAATACAGTACTCTGCATAGGACATAAAAAAACCGCCAAATATCGATCCTCAGACTTAACAAACGAAATGGAGAGAAACAGATTTTTTTCTCTGAAGTTTTTAACCGTGTGATTATTATTATTTATGATTTCGCAT
Source organism: Lasiommata megera (assembly GCA_928268935.1). Classification (NCBI taxonomy): domain Eukaryota; kingdom Metazoa; phylum Arthropoda; class Insecta; order Lepidoptera; family Nymphalidae; genus Lasiommata; species Lasiommata megera. The sequence goes on along the minus strand of OV743311.1, from coordinate 8,598,072 downwards.
ACTTTCTTTTCTTTTGTTGTTTTGTGGCTTCGGCCGTGGCTAGTTACCACCCTACCGACAAAGACATATCGCCAAGCAATTTAGCGTTCCGTCACGATGTCACGTAGAAACCAATTAGGAGTATTAATCTACCATAGACTTAACAAGTTAGCCCGGTACCATCTCAGACTGCATTATCACTTACACTAATTGAGATTGCCGTCAGGGGCTAACTTGTAGTGGATAAAAAAAAACTTTAATTTTATTTTCTCGTAGTAAGATTATATTATGCAGAAACGCTGCACTATTGCACATTTAACTTTTGTAGCCTTTGTGTGGCTATACTCTTAATTTTTACGGCAGTTTCTGTAGGAGACCTACCTATTGATATCTTGGAGATGTCTATCAATAAGTTCAAAGTTTTTATAAAACGAAAGCTTACAGAAAAATCATATTACGGATCATCTACGGTTAAGGATTATTAAACGATAAAAAAGCTTGGGTATGAATTGCTCTATCTCCATAGGTACTATAATTTATTAGTGATTTTGTGAGATGGTGATAACGAAAGAAAAAGAAAAACCCGGCTAAGTTTGTTGTGGGCTTCTTCATAGACCGGAGCGTGTTTGGAACCCTCATAGCTTTAGTTTTAAGTTTACGAATGTAGTTATCACCATCGAATCACTACTATGTAAATTATTGACGCGTCAAAAGTGCGCGTATAAAGTGTAAAGTACTATTTGAATAAAGATTATTTGTATTTCAATTTTGAGATTGCATCGTATTATGTCAGAGTTGTTTTAATCCGTACGTACCTAGTTACGTGCGTCTAGACGATATTATCTACTAAAAGTATTTGGTCCGCGATCTCCAGTCTAGCAACCGTATGATTTAATATTGCTTGTGTTCGCACAGTGGTTGAAATTCGACTAATGTATTACGCTATAAATTTTATTCCTCTGCACTTACTCCATCTTCATTTAAACTTTAACGATAGCTATATACCACACACCTACGCGCAGGAAACCTACTAACTGCATTTGATAACTCAGTTAATTTATAATCTTTTGCTTTATCTGTTAAACTGCGACACAGTTTAAATTTCATTTTATTTTAGGTGTTAGGAGTACTTGGTAGATTGTTGGAGTTCTGTCTTTAGAGGCTATTCATCTTTAAAGATTTCTTGATTATTATTATTAGCATGTATTTGTATTACACGTCTATATCAATATATTTATGTGTTATCAGTATATATATATATATATATATATATATATATATATATATATATTACTGAAGCTGTGATAGCCTAGTGATTAGGACGTCAGCCTCCTAATCAGAGGTCGGGGGTTCGAACCCGGGCCTATAACTTTTCGGAGTTATGTGCGTTTTAAAGCAATTAAAATAGCAATTGCTTCAACGGTGAAGGAAAACATCGGGAGGAAACCTGCACGCCTGAAAGTTCTCCATAATGCACAAAGGCGTGTGAAGTCTGCCAATCCGCACATGGCTTATGGCCAAAGCCTTCTCATATTGAAAGGAGACCCGTGCTCTGTAGTGAGCCGAGAATGGGTTGATCATGAATAGATTATTGCACTACCTTCCTCCTTCCGTATCTCTGTCTTTTGCATCTTTGGTTGCCTGGAAGAGATCGCTATGTGGCGATAAGGCCGCCAAATTGTATAATTACTGTTTTTGAATTGTTTTCTATTTTTTATTTTTTTCCTATCTTATGGTGTCCAATAAAAGTGTATTCATTCATTCATTTATGTTTTGCAATTTTCCTAAAAACGGAAAAATCTTTAAATATGACGTGAAGTATTTCAAAAGGTAGTTTTGGGAGCACAACACAACACTAGTTCGATGGCGGTTCACTTCGTAAGCATTATCGATATTGAGAGTTTTTTTTATTGAACTACAAGTTATCTCCTGCAAGCAAGATGAGGACTAACCTGTTAGGGGCATGGCAGTTGTTGCCGACGAGTGGGCATTCTGATCACCACTCTGGCCGCCGTCGAGTCCAACTTACCATATAAGCGGCACATTTTTGCCCGAGCTGCTACGGGATGCGTTAACGCATTTCCTAGGGTTAAAATAAGAGTATAGTAATGGTATTAATTCCATACACCTACGTGGTACTTCTATGTTGGTAAGGTGATAACTAGCCACTTCCGAAGCTGAGTTCTTCTTCTTCTTTGGCCTCGTCTGACCCCGTTACGCGGGGTCGGCTTTGCTTATCATCCGGTGCCACGTCAATCGTAATTTCGTATCCTCATCATCGGACTGCGCACTTCATGTCCTTTTGGACAATTGTCAACCATGTAGTTTGGGATCTTCCCCTTCCCCTTTTTCCTGCAGCCATGGAAAGGCACTTTTTCACCACGTAATCGTCTGGCCTACGCATTACATGTCCGTACCATCTGAGCCTGGATTCTGTAATTTTTCGAGTTATGGGTGCAACCTTAAAGCTTCCTCTTATTATTGCGTACTTGGTCTTTTAGTGTTACTCCTGCCGCCCATCTCAGCATACGCATTTCAGTGGTGTGTAGTTTTTATTCATGGGTTGTTCTGGTTAAGAACTGGTTCGAAGAACAGATTATGTTTCGAAATTTTTATAATAAATTCCCAAATCACCGGGAACCGAAGCCAAGACCTCTCATTAGCAAGACACACCGCCCCAGGGAGGTCGTCTGAATATATTGTGCTCCTCACAAATCGTAGCACGATCTTGGCAAATGATATCGTTAGGCGGATGTTTATCAGTTCCCTTTCCGCCGCGTCGCAGGAACCGCTTTGAGCCGCTGTGTTCCCAATCATTGAACAATTTAAATAATACATGAGCCACCTACCCTTGTCACTAAGTATCAGATCGCGCTGAGCAGTTTAAACATTTATTACCATTGGATTGAAAACGGGTAATTATTGTTATATTGCTGATTGTAACTGACAACACACACGCGCACGCACACACACACACACACACATACACACACACACACACACACACACACACACACACACACACACACACACACACACACGAAACGCATGCACACACACATACATTAAATCATGGTTTTCAATAATTTTAGGAGAGTACTGCCGTCTAAAATACAGGTACATGCCTAAATCAGGGGTAGTGGATTATATTGCGCAACTACATACATACATCCCACATACTCACCATACTAACCATACTCACAATTAAAGTGCGTTTGCAAGTTGTTTATGTACTTATTTTGATGCTTGTTTTTGTTTAATAAAAAAATATTTATTATTTATTTATAAGTATAAAATGGCTGAAAATTTTAAAATAATGACAGCAATACTAAGGCATCGGAAAATTTAAAGTATGTTTCTAAGCTGATAAAATATATGACTTATACTTAATACTAGAAGCAAAAATAGTCTCGCATTGTAGGTTATAAAAAATAATTACCGAAGACAAATAAGTAGTGAACATTTTACATGAGTTTTCAAAATGGGGTTGTTATTTTCCTGTGCCTAATTATGCGCCTACTACTCTATTATAATTTAATAACTATTGAATTATATAATAGGTAGTAATTAATTATATAATTTTAATAACAAACTCGCTGTCCCAACAGGTACTGTTTCATTTCTAAAGATGGTGCATTATCACTCCACATGATGTATCTACGTACTATCACGTCCGTGATTTTACCAATATTTAGGCTTAGAGAACCAGTGCCGCAGCTCGCTGCAGCTGATGCTGTGTGGGTTGCCTTTATTTGGTCGATATCAGCATAAGGTCAAAACACGTTATGATTAATATGTACCTATATCGCGCCAAATAAAAAACTTATTCTTTCTTTCTTTACTTTCTAGGATACAGGTGAAGTGCGAACCCGATGGACATTGTTAAAATTTTGTCTGTTTGGAAGTAAAGTTTAATTTATTTTTTATTTATTTTATTTCACTTTGATCAATAAAAAGGACCAGTCACTACCAAAAACGAAGTCACTGGCAAAAGCTAGCCAATGCCAATGTTGCGATATAAAGTTGGAGGTCCTGGTTTGGATTCCTGGCTCGTGTCTGATATGGTAGGGGGTTACAGAGGTAGCCAGTTACCCTGCTGCCAAATATAGACCTCCGTGGCGCAGTGCGCGCGCTGTCGCATTATAAATTTGGAGGTCCATGGAGGGTTCGATTCCTGGCTCGAGTCTGGTCTGGTGGGAGGCTTCGGCCGTGGCTAGTTACCACCCTACCGACAAAGACGTGTCGCAAAACGATTTAGCATTCCGGCACGCTGTCGCGTAGAAACCAATTAGGTGTAGGTTAGCCCATTACCATCTTAGACGCATCATCACTTACACCAGGTGAGAGTGCCGTCAAGGGCAACTGTAGCGGATAAAGAAAAAACCTACTCCCAAGGGATTTAGTGTTCCGGTGTAATGAAGAGAAGGAAGCAGGGTTCCGCTGGAAGCTTATTGGTGGCACATCTGGTGCTGCAGATACTCATGAGCGATAACCCATCTACTCGTTTCGTGGCTAAAATGTCAGTAAAAAAATATTATCCCGGCAAAAATAATATCTCGCAAAATCTAAAAAAGCATACCAATCCTATTTTCGTTACACGATACCAATTTAGTGTGCCCAACGTCCGAAAAAGCAATCAAAGGGACGTAAAAATTTATTTGAAATGTAAACCTGCATATCGTTTGTAATATTTAATATTTTTAAACGCATAACAGATATTTTTTCTACTCCACTACTAATGGCTAGTTACCACTGAATGCAATCAAAGCGAATGGTAAGCAATGATATACAGCCCAAGATGATTGCTTGCTTTTGGGATATAGCAGTAATATTGAACAAATATTGGAACGCTTACTCACTTGGTTTAACTAGCCACAGCTATAACCTACCACATGACTGGACCAGAAACGAAAATATACAATTATAATGAAAAGTCAGGCTTTTCTCCCTGAGATTTCGTTAGGAGTCCATATCTGATCGAAGTACAGAGTTATTTTTTTTAATTTATCGCTGCAAAATAGCAATAAGTCTGGGCGGCACTGAAGTTGGCACGTTGGCCGCCTGCCACGGATGGACTTTGGTAAATTTACCGCCCGCAAAAACGTTTGTAACATAACTATCAATATGGAAAATTTTATATCAAACTTTAATACACTTATTATATTTATTTTTCTGGTCGTTGACCATGGAAAACTATACACTATACACCATGATGATAAATACACACTATATACATGATGCGGTGATAGCCTAGTGGTGGTTAGGGCGTCAGCCTACTAATCAGAGGTCGGCGGTTCGAATCCGGGAACGCACCTCTAACTTTTCGGAGTTATGTGCTTTTAAAAAAAATTAAAATATCACTCGCTTCAACAGTGAAGGAAAACATCGTGAGGAAACCTGCACGCCTGAGAGTTCTCCATAATGTTCTCAAAGGCGTACGAAGTCTGCCAATCCGCACATGGCCAGCGTGGTAGACTACTGCCAAACCCTTCTCATTATTGAGAGGAGACCCGTGCTCTGTAGTGAGCCGGTAATGGGTTGATCATGATGATGATGATGAATGTTTCAAAACCAATCTGTGATTGTTAATTAGATACGCAAGGGTACCCAGTGTATCGACTACCCGTAGTAAGGGGTGGATAGTTTTCTACGTTATACCTACTTAATTAATCAAGCGCGAGAAGTTATACGGAATACCTGCCAAGCCGCCGGCTGTAAATCATTAATATCGGGGTATACAAACACAAGTGAACTCCAGTATAATCACAGTTTTATCGCCAGTGTACTTTTTCTGAAATACCTCACGAGGTCAAGTGAAAAGATGCTTATCCATGCTTGTTGATAAATACGAGTAATGTGTGCTAGATTGATTACTATTTTATTTTTATTGCCAATGTAATTTGGCATATATAAATATACGAGTATATACATAGCATATATATAAGCTTCCTGCTTGGAGATACTTAAGTGAAACGCATTTATAATATTAAACCATTTCGGCATTTTTATCCTCTACAAGTTAGCCCTGGACAGCAATCGCTACAGGTGTAAGTGATGATGCAGTCTAAGATGGCAGCGGGCTAACTTGTTAAGGGTATGTTAGACACATACTCCTAATTGGTTTCTACTCGACCTACCTCGAGCCGGGATTTGAACCCAGGACCTCCAATTTTATAATGCGCCAGCGAACTGAGGACGTCAAGGGAGTATGCTTATACGCTGTTGATAAATATTTGGTTATGAGTGTCTAGAGTTTTTATTTTATTTTTATTTACAAGAGTACATCGCGTGTTAAGGAGAAGTTAGAGTAGTTGGGTCATATGGACATCTGTAGCACTAGGGGAGCTACCAAGACATTACCAGCTGCGAAATTATACCGGAATGCTTAATTGCTGGCAAAACGAATTCGAACTTGGAATGGAACCTTAGATCTCCCACTTTAAAATTCCACCGTACCACGGAGATCAAAACAAAAAGTGTGACAAAACTGCGTAACTCTTACGACGTCATGTCACATACATTTCTAATTTCCTCAAAGTTAGAATTACGAGTATATACCCAGAGACAACTGTTAGATATACATACATAAAATAATAAATTGTATTAATATTTTTACTAAACAGATATAGGTAGTAAAACTACAACAAAACCATACACACTAAGAAATAAACTAATTCGTGAAGCAATTTTCAACAAGGTTTACTGTAACAACAACCCCTACTGGGAATGTAATCTCTGCAACGTAGCAGGGGCGGAACGCTTTAGAAAACACCTTTTGAAAATGGTGTTACAGATTTAAAACCTACTGTGATTCAAAGTTAACTCATTTGATTCGCAATAATTAATGAATGAATACACTTTATTGCACACAAAGTACAGACATCAAACAAAACTGTTTAGAATAAAGCCGTTATTTTAGATCTTTAAATCCTTAATATATATTAATTAAAAATACTTCTCTTATACATTAAGACGTCTAGTTTTTTTATCGATATTCAAATCAAGGAAAAGTTCAAAAATACACTTTTAAAATTGTATACCATACAAAAGTATCGAAAACAAAACAAAACTGAAGATTAAAGCCGTTTTTCAGATCTTTAAATCCTTAATATATATTAATTAAAAATACTTCTCTTATACATTAAGAAGACCCTTTATATATTTTTTTTATCGATATTCAAACTAAGGAAAAGTTCTCAGGTATCTCTGAAGAGGTTTTCTTTACAATCAATGCATAATAATCGTTTTTTTATTATATCATCTTTAAAGAACTATTAAAAACATGATGTAATACCTCAAATCATCTAGATGGAAAACCCATACTGATTAAAAAAGAAGAAGGTTAGCACACTACACCCTTAGACTGTATCAACACGTATCACCAGATGAGATTGCCGTCAATACAACCTTACATTAAGTGTAGTTTCTTATCGCTCACAATACATGGCACCCATTTTTCTTCACTGTTTTATTTAACTTCTTTATTGTGACACATTTCGGATGTGTCTAAAATTGTTTTTTTTTTTTATACACTACAAGTTAGCCCTTGACGGCTATCTCACCTGGTGTTAAGTGATGATGCTATCTAGGATGGTAGCGAGCTAACCTGTTAGGAGTATGGTAAACCCAAGCTCCTAGTTGGTCTTTGTCGGTAGGGTGCTAACTAGCAACGGTCGAACCCTCCCACCAGATCAGACTCGAGCCGGGAATCGAACTCAGGACTTTATAATATGACAGTGCACGTAGGTCGTCAATGCCGTGGCGTGAATGTCTAAAAGTGTAAAAATTAACTCTTCATTCTCCCAAAGTTATTGAATCACGCATAAGATGTTTCATTTCACAAAAATACTCGTCCAAGTACCGCTAAAGTTCAACGCAAAGTTCTAAAGTTAAATTTAACAGTTTTGAACTAAAGCCTCTGTCCTCTCTCACGGGAAAGATGGTTTCAGAGCAATAATATTCAACGCCGTCGGCTAACGGTTTCTCCGTAGAATGGGTGTGGGGACCGCCAATTTAATAACACCGGGTTAATACTGAGAATCACTTAACACAGAAACCTAATCATCGCTAAAGTCAACTTTCGCCTTACATATGAACGTTTCCACTGAATAGTTTTCTGTTAGCCAAGAGGTGGGTTTATTTCAGAAAGTAAGGGTTTTCATTAATATAATGAAAGAGGAAATTGCACAGTCAGCGGCTCCAATCTGCTTTAGTCTGGATCTAATCACATCTGATTGGAGCAAGCTACTCAGTTTAATTTGTGTAACAGATTGGGATCGCTACTTTAAATGGTTCATTATTTTTAAAAAATACCTGAGGTTAAAAGTTTTTTTATAAAGCCAAAGGCATAATAACCAAGTTCCTAATTTAACTGGTTTATTTTTTGAAAAGAAAAGAAAAAAAATCCTGATGTTTTACGTTCTTTATAAAGGCAAAGATTACAATTTTTTTTTTATTATGCCATTAACATAAACGAGCTCGATGCTCTTGAGCCTGCATCTATATATTTTTATGGATCTAAAAACCATCCATGTACTGACATAATATTATGCGAAAATATTAAAAAAATATATTTTATACTGTATTGGGATTTAAGTTACGTTTCATGGTGGATACAATTACATATAAACATGTTTAAAAACTGACGCTATATGATCATTTTAATATTTGGATTTCAGCCATACATATTCAATTTCAAAATAGCTTTATCCATCTAAAACTAATTACATGGAGCGTTCACATAAATGTATTTTTCATTATATTAATTCGTGAGGTTACGGTGATAGCTACTTTCGTTAACTTTAAATTAACCCTAGGAGGGTTCCAAACGCGCCAAAGTCTAAGAAAAGCCTCAAATAGTCAATAATAAATTTTAATTAGCTATGAAGTTAGAGCCATTCACACCCGAACTTTTTTATCGTTTATGTATATCCTTAATACAGTATTAAAGCAATTAAAAAAAAAAAAACTTGAGAGGTGTCAAGGGACCCCCGGATGGAACGAAGTTCCTTTCGATTAATTAGTGAAGGAATTGTAATTAAATTTTATTTTATTTAAGTTATAATAATATTTTTTTTATTATTAACAAATATAATGTTATATAAACTTAATCAGTAGGCTCAATTTTGTACTCCATCAGCAATATCCGGAACTTGTGCAGAAACACTGCCAGGATTCATTATTATTATTATTTTTTATTATTTACAAAAAACCTGTATACACTCAACAAAAATAATCGTCGCGACACCACACTGTTCAATGCGAAATAGAAATGAAAATGTCTGGCTTGCTTTCTATAAGAGATAGAGAGAGACAGACAGAGAAACATGCGACGCCGCACAGCTTACAATAACAAAAAGTGTCGTGACAACTTTTCGTAAGAATTTTTTCCGTGTATGCGCGATAAGGAACTTCGTTCCAATAAGTTGAATTGAAATATTATTGACGTTCTTATTTATAATTGAAATCCTTATAATAGGAAACCATGTTTAGCCAAACTAACAAACTTACCTCATTAGATATTGAAACACAATAGAGAAATTTCATCTGCAATCTCTATATGTTGTACGTATAGTTGTCACCCTGTGCACAGATAATACAAAGCTAATAACAAGCTTGCATATAATAAAGTTCTCACAACATTGTACTGAAGTGTTATACAGAAAGTTTCCTAGTACATCCGGTGGCACATAATTTTAATTAGATCCCAGTGAAACAATATTGGTGTGGTAACGCTAACTTTTAAATTTTAAACCAGCGAAGCGTTTATTTTAAATGACGCTTTGCGAAGTTTTGACCTCACAATCGTTCCTGCTAGGTACAAATTCAGACACTAGGCGTTTAGTTTTTTTTTTTCGCAGATAACCGAAATAGATTATATCAAATTGTTTTACGTGCAGCACATGTTAGTGCTGTTCACGTATAGGATTATATGCTTTATTTTATTTTAGTTCGATAAATAAAAAAACGTTTTTTATTTTTCTATGCTTTAAAATGTAAAGAACCATGGAGGATAACTTCATCGACCATCATCTCTCGGTTAAGATCCTCTTTCTAATTGATGATCATACTGCTAATTGGTTTCAACGGATATCGTGCTGGAACGCTGAATCGCGTGGCGACACGTCTTAGTCGGTAGGTGGTAGATAGCCACGGTGAAGCCTTCCACCAGATCGAACTTAAGATTTCATAGGAATCACACTCAGGACCTCCAACTTTATAATGCGACAGCGCATATTCTGCGCCACGAAGGTCGTCAAAAGTCTGATAATTTTAAATTTGTAGTCACATAATTTTTTTAGTAAAGAATGTAATATTCGAAGGAGCCTAAATTCTTGGAAACGACACGCACTTGGGCTGTTTTTTAATTAACATTGGCTTAAAATACGTATATAGGTACCTTGACGACGTACTCGTATATACTTTATGCACTGTGATTGTTTTTGTCGTCCAATTTATATAAATAAATCCCATTTTGATTTGTTTTGAGCCCAGTGTGAATGAACCTTCCAGTTTTGATACGAATAGATATTCCGCTTGCGAAATTGAAGTGAAATGAAATGAAAATACACTTTATTGTACACCACACAAACAGAAGAAATACAAGACAGTAAAGAAAAAAACACAAAGAAAAGAAGGTACAATAGGCGGCCTTATCGCTAAAGAGCGATCTCTGCCAGGCAACGCTAAATCGCTTGGCGTCACGTCTTTGTCGGTAGGGTGGTAACTAGCCACGGCCGAAGCCTCCCACCAGACCAGACTCGAGCCAGGAATCGAACCCGGGACCTCCAACTTTAAAATGCGAAAGCGCGCGCACTGCGCCACCCAGGTCGTCAAACTGACACTGGGCTGGTGTATTCGCAGGAAAGCCGACGCAACCCAGTGGTATATCGCTTAGGCGACTAAGGAGATATATTTTGCTGTTGAAAATACATACCACAATTACTACTGTAATTGTGTCACGCAATAAACGCCTACACAACTCTACTTCTACTCTCTATACAAGTATGCATGGAAATGCTAGGAGATTTGCAATACAATAACTTTTAAGTGCCTATATCCAAGATCGTTTAGGACTTAGCGCATATTTAAATAGCAATTTTCTCGAAAGGCTTCCACACATTTCAGCTCTTATACTTGATTTACGCTGCGGTATTTACGTAGGAAGAGCAGAATCTTAAAAAGTAAAATAGAACTGTGCGGTCATTCCCTTAAATCCGTTAAAGAAGTAGGGAAAGCCATTCAAGCAAAAATTTTAACTCGTTATATTCAAAATTGTTTTTATGACGTCGAAGATCAATTTAAATATCATACGAAATCCACGATTACATGACTTACCTATTAATTTTAAGTGAAAGTTTGTAAGTATGGATAGATGGAAGTATGTTTGTAACTCTTTCACTTAAAAACTATTAAATGGATTTTAATGAAACTATACAATAATATAGCATTAGAATAACACATAGACTACAATTCATAAAGATATTGGCTAAATTGTCCAAAATATGACGATAAGTGTCAAGTAATTAAGAAACCTCAACCATAATGATAATTTTAATGTCATAATGTTAGTTCTTTTTTACGCCATACTATACAATATAAGCTACTCGAAATACTAATCCTGCGCAGACGAAGTCGCGGGCATCAGCTAGTCTGTTATAATTGCTATATGTATTGTACTATTTGAAATCCGAACTGTTCTTGTATTTTAAGTTGAAATATAAGTTTTATGCTAATTACAATTTATTAAATTAATTTTGGAAAGAATTCATTTTGAAATGTAAAATACTCTCATTATAAATATATAAAATTTGATAATTATTGTATGAATATAGATACAATCTTTTTTTTGTAGACGAATAGAAAGACGAAGACCTAACCTAACGTTAGGTTTAGGTTACGTTTGGGTTTAGGATTTTACGTAGAATATTGTGACGAAAGAATAAACATATACATATATATAATAAAAGAAGAATAAACAATTGGGTCAAATTGAATTTTCTGAAAGCAATTGTTTTTCGAAAATTAAAGGCTGACTCTCTTAAGATCTCGGGGGAAATCGTTCACGGTTTCACCTCCAAACCATTTTCTAATTATTTCGGTAGGTATAAGCACCAGTTCTATTATTCTACAATTTGATAAAAACACTTTGTTGTCCGTGATAGACGTTCAGAAAAGAAAAATCATGTAACCTTATTTCTTCACTAGTGTACATTTGCATTTCTTTTCTCCAACTGGGAACAATCAAAAATGAAATGATGAAATGAAATGAATAAAAAATACATTACAAAATAACAAGTAGAGCGGACTGAATTGCGACAAAGAGTATACTGAACTCTTGTAGGTATGAAGTAACAAAGATTGCACTACAGTGAAGACTTATGAAATTCAGACACTAACTTTTTTTCTCTAGTTTATTGAACGTACCGCTGTATTCCTGCAATTCCACACCGCCTTGTTTGTGTAACACAATTTTATTTTGCTCAAGACTCAAGGGGGACGTCAGTTTACGATGTTACAAACCGCGCTGAAAATATCAATAACTCTCCTTCAGTAAGTTTGTTTCTGCAGTTTCGGTATAATTTATATTTGTTCTATTAGAAAAGTGACAAAGATATGACGTATATATAAAAGATTGACTGATTGATAAGCCTAAACACGTAAATTCAAGTACCCATCATCATGATCAAACCACTATCGGCTCACTACAGAGCACGGTTCTCCTCTCAATATGAAAAGGGTTTGGCCATAGTCCACTACGCTGGTCATGTGCGGATTGGCAGACTTCACACGACTTTGAGAACGTTATGGATAACTTACAGGTATGCAGGTTTCCTCACGATGTTTTCCTTCACCGTTGAAGCAAGTGATATTTTAATTACTTTAAAACACACATAACTCCTAGAAGTTATAGGTGTGTGCCCTGGTTCGAACCCCCGACCTCTGATTAGGAGGCTGGCGTCCTAAACACTAGGCTATCACAGCTTATTCAAATACTCCTTTGAAATTTGAATTGTAGTGAGTTTATGTAGATACAAAGTACCCATAACGATAATAAAATATTTCAAAAATCAGATGGCAGCGGGCTAACCTTTTAGGGCGTTTACCATTAGTAAACCTATACTCCTAACTAGTAGTAAACCCCCATATGCCGAGAATCGAATCCAGGTCCTCCAACTTTATAACTACAGCGACAGCGCGCTCGCTGCACCAGAGAGGTCGTCAAAACCTTACAGACAGACATAACGTTTCTGCATAAGAATAAAATATACTATTTGTAACACTATATAAGAATAAATACATCTTTATAAATCATTCTTTCCATCCATTCGTGTATTTGTATTTGAATTTTGTATGGAAATTTTCATTTGTAGTTTTATAACTATATTTATAACTGAACTGAACGTGAGAAAAATCGCCGGCGTGTGTATCGCAAAAACTCGAAATTAACTTGACTGATATGAATATTTTACTATGTTATATTTGTCTTAATGCCGAGGGTGGTGTAGGAAATATGTAAATTAGGAAAACTGCAATGTCGGGAAGTTCAAAACTCGGAAGGGTTAGTTTGTATGCGAATTCTTACTTCGGGTAAAAAATGCTCGTGTATGAACAATTGCTTTAACTATTAGTTAGGAACTTTATATAGTTGTTCTTATATTGTATTTAGTGACAATGTATTGCCACGGCCAAAACCTCCCACCAGACCAGACTCGAGCCGGGAATCGAACCCAGGATCTTACTTATCTTACTACAGGACTTTATAATGCGACAGAGCACGCATTGCGCCACGGAGGTCGTAAATAACATAATGAATAGGTTTGACCCGGGACTCGAACCCTGCCTCCTTGTCCGAAAATAACGATTAGTACGTGCAAATATAACGATATCTCCTGCATTTTTACTGAAAAAAGTCCATCACTGTATAGCTTTATTGTGTTTGACACTGCCATTGCAATAACGGAGTTACGCTAACAGATTTTGTGTTGTTTGGTGAGGGCTGGAATTTTAAGCGATTTTATGTGGAAAGAGTTGGGAGCAAGATAAAAATTGATATGATTTGTTTCCACTGTAACGCAATCTATCAAACCTTATAAATCGATTAAGGTATTTAACCGTTGCTTGCCAGGTATCTAACTGAACCTTTTAACTAATTTAGCGAAACTCGTCACACGCACCGTGGGATACTACAAAATATCTGTCTAAAATCGGCTAATATCTGCTAGAATACAGAACTTGGAATTGAATATGAATAAAAACATTTAATTAAAAATGTAGATAAAGTAAAAATCGGCTTTTTTTTCGTTAACGTAATTATATAATCACTGACAGAGAATAGCGTCACATTAACGTGAAAAATGCATTTCTTACTAATCAGATATCGATACCTAAAAATTTAAGACTACCACCACCATAATCAACCCATTGCCGGCTCACTACAGAGCACGGGTCTTCTCTCAGTATGAGAAGGGATGGTCCACCTAGCTGGCCATGTGTGGATTAGCAGACTTCACATACCCTTGAGAATATTATGGAGAACTCTCAGGCATGCAGGTTTCCTCACGATGTTTCCCTTCACCGTTGAAGCAAGTGATATTATAATTGCTTACAAACGTACATAACTCCGAAAAGTTAGAAGTTCGTACCCGGGTCCGAACATTGAGTAGGAGGCGGACGTCCTAACAACTAGGCTATCACAGCGTAAATTTAAGACATTGAAATCTTATTATGCATTATTGCACACAGGTCCTGAATTAAATCTACGCTATAATATTCAGGATCATTATTTTCAATGACATTAAATCCTAAAATAGTTAATACTAGAAGTACATAGCATACGTTGCAATACAAATAATAATAAAAAAACAAATTGATATATTGATTCTTCAGAACAAAAACTATCAGAGTGCCCAGAAATCCTACCAAACTTAATTCACAATCTGATCAATGATTTCAATATGTATAACGGACACTGGTACAAACAATTTTCGTGTTTTTTTTACATTAATTAGATACCTGCATATCAGAATTAGCGGCCTACTACCATCGCTTAAGGCAGTATGATTACCATATTGTTGATGCTCTTGTATTAGGTATACTCGTAATAGCTCTTGTATAAGAGTTAGAAATACTCGTAATATACCCTTATATTTGAATTATTTGAATTGTTTGAAATTATGTGATATGAAACTTACTTGAAAATAATACTGATAGAGGTGTATTCCTACTGGTAGATATCGTCAAATTGCACTAAAGGTAGGTTAGGTATTATAAAAAGTGGTATTTTAGTTAACAGTTTCTTCACAAATTGACGTAACAAAAAAAAAACAATATAATTTGAAGCACCAATATCAATGTCAAAAAGATTCAACATAATTGATACTCTACTCTTTTAAGATTCGGAACTAATCGTGCTAGATAAAATCTGGCAACGTATCAAGATCATTAGAATAACAAGCTGATTCAATACGAATATGCTAGAACAAAGAACCTGGAATTGGAAATGAAATGGAAGAATTTAATTAAAAATGCAGATTAACGTTTATAACATATCAAAACGAGCCTTAATTAAATATAATATTATTATCAAATGTAACAACGAGAATGTTCCGAATGCCATTCTTGATTTACATATTTTGAATTTCATAAAGTAAATGAAAAGCCAGCTTGATGTTTTATTAATCCTGATGTATTTTATTTATAAATGAATTTTATCTTCAATTATCATGTGTACTCCATTCCCACTTGCCTACTTATGATTTATGGACGGTGCTGTTGCATTAACGTCATATAACTTAGCCAATGACGCGGTAGCATTTTCGGGATGAAAAATAACTTGTCCTTTGTTTAGTATCTAAACGTGTTACTTTATCTACGGACAAACGCAAGGTTGACCTCAGATATTATATTAAATATCTTTACGTACATATCAAAAGTGCCGACGCTGCTGTTATATTTTAAATTGTATAGATTAATTTAATTATCTTTAAAAAAGGTGTAGGCGTGATAGCCTAGTGGTTAGGACATCCACCTCTTAATCATAGGTCGGGGGTTCGAACCGGGGCTTGCACCTCTAAGTTTTCAGAGTTATGTGCGCTTTTAAGCAATTAAAATATCACTTGCTTGCATGCATAGAGAACTCTCCCCTCCATAATGTTCTCAAAGGCGTGTGAATTCTGCTAATCCACACATGGGCAGCGAGGTGGACTATGGCCAAAGCCTTCTTATATTGAGAGGAGACCCGTGCTCTGTAGTGAGCTGGCAATGGGTTGATCATGATGATGATGATGAAAAAAAGGTGGCAGGCTGAGTCGTAGTACCCTAATACACTACTAGTCACCAGTACTTAGTACACAGAAAACATTAGCCTTAACAGTAAATATCGTCGATAACCTTTCGGCCATTTAAGCAAGAAAAGGTTTTAACATAATAATTACGCTATAGATTTACTTCACGAGATGAGATCTCTATTTGGCCTATAAACAATTTTTTTTTTATAACAATAACAAACCACTACCGCATTTAAAAAAAAATAATTTACAAGCTAAATATTTGCCATAAACAAATACTCAGTAATCCATTGCCAAGGCTTTACACTCCGACACTTTGAAGTAAATTTTTGTGAGATGGCGCTGTCTGTGGGGAAATTGCTATGAGGCGAAAATGTTTTCGCTTGTCAAAATTTAATGAAACTCCTGGCCGTGAGGGCATATTGGGGGTCATAACGCGGAAGAGGAAAACAGGCAGCCCTCACGTTTTATTGAATTTTAATGATAAACTCGCGTCATATTTCACTCATTAAATCTGAAGGTAACTAGCTATTTATTATTATTTCTGTTGTAACATTCTTTTCAAGCTTTTTCTATTTGTGTATATATACATATATAGTATCTTATGTCTATTTTTTTCTTTTATACTAGGTTTTGCTAGGTCTAAATTTTTAAACACAGACGCCATTTCTGATTCAAAAAATTTTAATGATTAAACTCGCGTCATATTTCACTTATTAAATCTAATGGTAACTAGTTATTTATTATTATTTATATTGTAACCTTCTTTTCAAGCTTTTCAATTTGTGTATATATAGTATTTTATATCTATTTTTTTTTCTTTTATACTAGGTTTTGCTAGGTCTAAATTTTTAAACACCGACGCCATTTCTGATTTAAAAAAAAAATGTTATAAAAAATACCAAATTACATTTCTGGGATGTCTCTCTATAAGTTCAAAGTTAATATTAAACGTAAGTTGTAGAAAAGTCCCATTATAGTGTAAAGGATTATGTAAATAATAACAAGCTTGGGTATGAAATATTGCTCTAACAAGATTGCTCTTAAATAGTTTTGAAAGACAATGCGTAGTAACAAAGATAACGCTTACCCGCGAAGTTTGTTGTGGGGTTTTAGATAGCTTAGTTTTTAAGGTAACGAATGTTATATCATCACCATATTAAAATGCAATCTATAATAAAATACGATTTTTTTTTTTTTGTCTGTCTGTCTATCTGTATCTTGGCCGCGTATTGCGCCGAAACTACTGCATGGATTTTAATGAAATTTGGTATAGGAGTAGCTGACACTCCGGTTCAACATAAAGGATAGTTTTTATCCCGGAATTCAGCACGGTTTTCTTGGGAGAGGGGATGAAAGTCAAAATGTGTATTTAGTTGTAAATCATTAACGCGTACTCCGATTTCACTCATTTTTTTTTGGGTTAGAAAGCAGATCCTTTATTTGTTTATCTTGTAAATACTTTAAGCTCGTCGGTTTTGTAATCCATTGATTCGTGATTGGAAGACAAAAAACAGACTTTCACACATACTAACTCGACGGAGATGAAGTCGCGGGCATCAGCTAGTAATTAATAAATACGAACTGTTAGACGGGTTATCTTAATTTCGGTTTAAAAAAAAAAGAATTTCCGAGTCGTATAAAATTATATTGTATATTTAATTAATTAATATATTAATAACTGATCTACGAAGAATGAATATGATAACCACGGATTAGCCATGTAGCGGCTTTGACGGTCTACATACGGTTAACTCTATCTGGACCTCTCATGGAGATGGTCAAGTGTGTGGGTGCTGATATAGCATAATATCGTCTCAGCACTAATCCATGCAGAGCCAGGGTGTAACAGAACGCTCCATAAGTGCTTGTAATAGAACAACATGAATTATTTAGATTATTACTTTTAGATTTGACCTAAATATTTTATTTCCTTTATTAAAAAGTTAAAATAACGTTCGACTCACAGCGGGACACCTTCGGAATATTTATTGACACAAATGTGTTAACAATAGACTTTAGTATTGTTGAGAGACTCAGATAGCGTTAAGAACCTGGTAACTTAAGCCATTAGAGAATTGAAGACGACCGACAGAAGTGAAAACTATATAGACTATATTAGTATATAGCTGCCTATATACGCAGGCCATATATGAAGTAGCCTACGGGGCTCCAGTCTCGTGCGTCATATTACAATATCGATCTATAAGTTACGCTCTTACCTATAATAGCTCAGCGCGGTCAAAAATGGGTTCACTTCAAACCGTCTATATATAAATATATATATTAATATTTGTCATTTTTGAAGCGGTGATAGCCTAGTGGTTAGGGCGTCAGCCTCCTCATCAGAGATTGGCGGTTCGAATCCGGGCACGCAACTCTATCTTATCGGAGTTATGTGCGTTTAAAAAAAAAATTAAAATATCACTTGCTTCAACGGTGAAGGAAAAACCTGTACGCCTGAGAGTTCTCCATAATGTTCTCAAAGGCGTGTGAAGTCTGCCAATAATCACATGGTCAGCGTGGTGGACTATGGCCAAACCATTATGATATTGAGAGGAGACCCGTGCTCTGTAGTGAGCCGGTAATGGGTTACTGTCTGATCTATCAACGAAAACAGCTTTATATAATAATAATATAAAAGCTGTTTTTATGAAGCGGTGATAGCCTAGTGGTTAGGGCGTCAGCCTCCTAATCAGAAGTCGGCGGTTCGAATCCGAGCACGCACCTCTAACTTTTCGGAGTTATGCTTTAAAAAAAAATTAAAATATCACTTGCTTCAACGCTGAAGGAAAACATCGTGAGGAGGACCTACATGCCTGAGTGTTCTCCATAATGTTCTCAAAGACGTGTGAAGTCTGCCAATAATCACATGACCAGCGTGGTATACTATGGCCAAACCCTTCTCACATTGAGAGGAGACCCGTGCTCGGTAGTGAGCCGGTAATGGGTTGATCATGATGATGATGAATTGTCATTACTGTCTAATCTATCAACGAAAACTACTTTTATATTATTCTTATTATATAAAGCTGTTTTCGTTGATAGATCAGGCTTTTATTATTATACCAAATTTTCCCCAAATCTGACTAGATCTAGAGATCTACAAAATAGAAAACAGGTCCTTAGTAAAAGTGGCAACGGCGCCAGTACTTTGTTTGGCGAGTTCTTAAAGTTAGCCAAACAAAGAACAACCGGCAGACAAAGACAGACAATACGATGCTTTGTCTCAATTTTCTCACAGAATGCTTCTTTGCACTTCTATGTTTCACTTTAGTAACTGTTTCATGACTTCATTGACTTAACCTCGAGCAATCAAGTGACTGAACATCTGATTTGGAGTCCATTAGAAATTCTTTACGTAAGTGTCAGAATTTTCTTTTTCTTACATAGTTACTTCTAATAAGACTATATTATATTTCTATACTTAGTACGTTCTCTCTATCCAGTCTTTTCTTCATTACTGAAGATCGTGATCCTGGTGGTGTCCTTGCAACGTGCGGATTATTTGTTTCCACCGGCTTCTATCGGAGGCTAGTCTCGCTATTGTGTGGAATTTGTACTTATAGTAGATTTCCTCAGCTGGTCTGTCCATCTGGTTAGTGAGCGGCCTCTCGATCTTTTGCCGTCTGTATTGCCTGTTACAATAAACTTTTCCAGGTTATCGCTCCCCCGCCGCATGATGTGTCCGAAATAGGAGAGGAGGTGTTGGTAACATACTTAGTACGTTAACAGATGAAAAATTGTTACAAAAAATAACTTTTATTTACCAACTTATAATAATGTAAGTTCCTACTCAAAATAAGCACAATTTTACAATTGTGGGTGAGATATTATTATTCACGGAAACTCTTTATATATTTTTGATGTAAGAATCATGAAAACGGTATAGGAAAGGAATAAAACTAAATCTAGATCTTTCACGTTGCTCTCTGTACGTTCGGTTTAGAATAGAGGAATTCTAAAAGAATATAACCTTGAGACGGTAAGACTGGATTCAGTCTATTTTTAGCACTAAGGTTGCAGGGAATAGATAAATTGTGCTGACCTTTGAAGTTGCCAGTTTTATATAAGAGTTATCCAACTTTAATTTTTAAAAAGTAGTCTCTGAATTACCTGTACCTTTTATAATAAAGAACAACGATTTATTTGTTTATTTTTAATTGATAAAATCTCTGAACTAATAGAAAAACAATTACGGACAGATCAGAATTATTTAAACCCGAAGTTCCAACTTTATTTCTAATAACCAGATTCAGCCAGATTTTTTTTTTGTAATAAAATAACGTATAAACAGAATTTTAATGACAATATTGTTACTATAAATATGAGCTTGAAGGTATTGTAGGTAACATATAACGTTATATTCGAATAAAAGTTCCATTATTTACATTCCGCTAAATCGAATATATACTATTTATATTCGCTTTAGCGAACGAAATGGTCTATTTATTTGCATCATTAGGATAAAGTTTGGGCTGTGAGCTGGGTGGGTGTGGATAAATCGGCGACATTTACATGAGGCCCAGAGGCTCAGCCCGCGGCTAATGGAGCGCTTTCCTGCAAATTGACGGACTGAATCCCCTCGCAAATGTATCAACATCTAAAATAATAGTTTTTTGGGGTTCTGGTAACAAAACGGTAAAAACGACACTCTAGATATTCACATTTTAATAATAAAATGTTGTCATCATTAAACAACTTCAAATTCAAATAGTCCTTTATAAGGCGCTTTTGACGCGTCAATAATTTACATAGTAGTGATTTGATGGTGATAACTACATTCGTAAACTTAAAACTAAAGCTATGAGGGTTCCAAACGCGCCCCGGTCTAAGAAGAAGCCTACAACAAACGTAGCCAGGTAAATTTTCTTTTTGTTACCACCATCTCACATGCCACTTAAAATTATATTAAGAGCTATCTTATTAGAGCAATATTTCGCACCCATGCTTGTTTATCATTTACGTAATCCTTTACACTATAGTAGGACTTTTCTACAAGCTTACGTTTTATATAAACTTCTTCTTTTATTTTCCTAATCCTAAGGTTGCCTGGCAGCGATCGCTACTAAGCGATAAGGCCGCCTTTTATATTCTGCTCCTTCTAGTTTCTGGTTTACTTATTATTATTTTTAGTTTTACTTTTTGTGGTGTACAAATAAAGAATAATTAAATAAAAAAAAACAATAATATGCTGGATGTTATCTCGGTCGTCAATAAGTCACCAAGTGACCCCGAGAAGTTCTTCGTCGTTGAATTAGTGAATTTTGCTTTGCCCACAATTTGCTAATATCAGAAAACATAAAGAAGTATAATCGGTTACTATGTTTGGAGACTTATCGTAGTATGGTGGTGAAAAGTTCAAATTCGCGAATTGGGAGCCAGTTTTGGGAGCATACTGACAGACTAAATCTTCTTGCAAATGTTTTAATTATCATTAGTAATTAGTTATTTCAGGGTTTTGTTGGCTTAGCCTTATCGGAAGGGATAAGTCAGCCCTGAGTTGTGACGTAACGTGGCTTCATACCATAAGGCTAGGCTATGGCATTGCCGTTTGCTAGACAGTTTTATATAATCATCGTTGATGACCTCCGTGGCACACTGCGTTCGCTGTAACATTATAAAGTTGGAGGTCCTGGGTTCGATTTCCGGCTCGAGACTGGTCTGGTGGGAGGCTTCGGCCGTGGCTAGTTACCACCCTACCGACAAAGACGTGTCGCAAAGCAATGTAGCGTTCCGGCACGATGTCGTGTAGAAACCAATTAGGAGTATGGGTTTGCCATACCCTAACAAGTTAGCCCGCTACCATCTTAGACAGCATCATCACTTACCATCAGGTGAGATGCCGTCAAGGGCTGATTTGTTGCATATAAAAATATATATATATTAAGGCTAACTCAAAGTGACTTCAATTACCGACATAGCCAAGCACACAACACTATGTTGAGTAAACTTAAGTCGGGACTTTGAGACGCCTTTTCACCCTTTTGATGAAGATTGCGCACTGCAATGGATTTAGTCATAAAAGAGATGTTCGTTAAAGTGTTACGAAATTGTATTATTTTTGGTAACATGCCAAAAATATGTCTGCTCGAGAAAACTGATAATCTTAATTATTATTGAAAATATGTTTTGCATTTGATAACGAATTTAGATGAATATTTAAAATACATAATAGACCCCGTCCTCGCCAACTTTAAACTATTCTTATGAACTATATTACTATTTTTACACTAAGGTTCATAATGTGCAAGTTATAAACGTAATAAGCTTATAAAGGACTCTTTATCTCTGTCCCATAGGAACTATAAAACTATAATCCTTCACCCAGATGCTCCGTGAATAAAGAACAAACCAAAAATCACACGTTTGTATTTATAATATTAATGAGGACTAGGCTTTTGTGCTACGCCTTATTTATGGGCTTTTTTAAATAATTAAGTATTTTATAAGTTGTGTCACCAACCAATTAAAATGCGGAATGTACTCTGAAGCTAAGCTGTAATCAAAATAAGAAGTTGATCAGACATTGTGATGATTATTTCTCAATTATTCTATTAATCAATTGTTTAACGACTTACGTGGCGCGGTGCGTTCGCTGTCACACTATAAAGTTGGAGGTCCTGGGTTCGATTCCCGGCTCGTGTCCGGTCTGGTGGGAGACTTCGGCCGTGGCTAGTTACCCTACCGACAAAGACGTGTCGCCAAGCGATTTAGCTTTCCGGCACGATGTCGCGTAGAAACCAATTAGGAGTGTGGGTTTACCATACCCCTAACAGGTTAGCCCGCTAGCATCCTAGACAGCATCATCAAGCAATAAGACCGCCTTTGCATACTCATGTGTTAAGTGTTCCGTGTTAATGGTTTTTTAAAATTTGTGTGCAATAAGAGAAGCGGTGATAGCCTAGTGGTTAGGGCGTCAGCTTCCTAATCAGAGGTCGGCGGTTCGAATCCGGGCACGCACCTCTAACTTTTCGGAGTTATGTGCGTTTTTAAACAATTAAAATATCACTTGCTTCAACGGTGAAGGAAAACATCGTGAGGAAACCTGCACGCCTAAGAGTTCTCCATAATGTTCTCAAAGGCGTGTGTAGTCTGCCAATCCGCACATGGCCAGCGTGGTGGACTATGGCCAAACCCTACTCATATTGAGAGGAGACCCGTGCTCTGTAGTGAGCCGGTAATGGGTTGTTCATGATGATGATGATGAAAGAGTATTTATCTTTTCACTTCCTACCATGTGAGATAGCCGTCAAGGGCTAACTTGTAGTGTATAATAAAAAAATAAAAAACAATTGGAATCCGGAGTATACTCAGAAGTTGATCAGGCAGTGTGATGATTATTTCTCAATTATGCTGCAAAAAATGGATGAAACATCAGTTTAATTTGCAACGTGAACATTTCGGCAATAAAAAGTCGGTTACTTAACAGCAATCAACGCGTGCGCAAAATTGCTTTTAATCAATCCCAATTATGCCGCTGGCAAATTAAAAGTTCGGCGCTCGCACACCCAACAGTGAATGTGACAAAACTTTTGAGTTGCGCAATTAAAAATAAACGCTCTGTTGGATTTTAGTTCAAAAGTTTGTATTGCCCGGCCAATACAGCTTCACTTTGTGACCTTATTAATGGAATAAGCCGAAATGTTCGCTGCATTCAAACTACTCGCTACGTAATCCAAAAACGTATAATATAAGCACACTAATGAAGCGATTAGTTGTGAAAAGTGGATAAATTAATTTATTAATAAATCCACTTTTCACAAATATTAATAAATTAATTTATTCACTTTTCACAACTAATTGTACCAATATTGTTTGCATGTACATAATCAATTATACGAATACCAGCTGCACTCCGCGGATTAACCCGCGTTGTACCTGATTTGGTAGGTAAATGGAGATAAGATGTAGCCTGTATTACTCGCTGATAATGTGGCTTTTCATTAGAGAAAATAAAATCTAAATCTGTTCAGCATTTTAGGCGTGAAAGCGTAACAAACAAACAAAAAAGTCATTGGCATTTATTATCCTAGTTTTAAATTATATGAATAATATTATAAATTCAGAACTGTTTTTGTTTTTACAGCACAAGTAGAAGAAGACATACTCGTATAACCTGATGGTAAGTGAAGATGCAGTCTAGGATGGTAGCTGTCTAACCTGTTAGGGGTATGGTAAATCCATACTCTTAATTGGTTTCTTGATTGACGACAGGTCTTTGTCGGTAGGGTGGTAACTAGCCAGGGTCTCCCACCAGACCAGACTCGAGCCGGTAATCGAACCCAGGACCTCCAACTTTATAATGCGACAGGCGTCAAAGGCTAACTTGTAGTGTATAAAAAATTAATATTTAATGAAAGCCCAAGGGTCTGCTTAAAGTCCTTTATTAACGCGAACAAAGTCGCCTGCATCAATTAGCGTTCCTATAAATTCATACAAAATATAGGTATTAGTGATATTATGAGGAATGAATATTCAGATCACGTAATATATAATCTGTAGATACGTTGGTACCAAAAACATCATTATGTTCTAAACTAATCAACACACACTTTGAACTCGCTTTACTACTTATAACAAAGTACCTCCTAACTTTGTAACTCTGTAAACGAATTTACAATCTAGCAAATCGATTTTCACCCACTTACAATAGTCAGATTAGTTTGTAACTCACCAAACTTATTTTATCACGTCTATTCTTTATAACAAGCAATCCGAGTTTGGAATTTCTATAGCTTCAGTTTTAAGTCTACAAATGTAGTTATCACCATAGACTCACTTACAATTCAAATTGCTAAGGAGTATTTGAATAAGCTATGATAGCCTAGTGGTTAGGACGTCAGCCACCTAATCAGATGGCGGGGGTTCGATCCCGGGCACGCACCTATAACATTGATTTATGTGCGTTTTTAAGTAATTAAAATATCACTTGATTCAACGGTGAAGGAAAACATCGTGAGGAAACCTGCCTGAGAGTTCTCCATAATGTTCTCAAAGGCGTGTGAAGTCTGCCAATCCGCACATGGCCAGCGTGGTAGACTATGGCCATACCCTTCTCATATTGAGATGAGACCCGTGCTCTGCAGTGAGCCGAGAATTGGTTGATCACAATGATGGTGATTTGAATAAAGTCTCGGTGCTTGATTGATTGATTGACAGGTTAATCTTCTTTCTACACAACTGCCCAATAAAAGCGTGTGTTCATTTATGTGACATCCTATATACCACCTCCTAAATATCGTGATTTGGATGTATGGAGTATCGCAAGAAAGAAAATGATCCAGACTGATCATGATGAAAAAATAATTGTATCTCTCTGGCGCTAGTTTAAAATGAGGATGTTATGTGCAGTGCTTTGAAGTTTGGCTACGCGAGGATAATTTTAACGTTACAAAATAGTCGACTGAAAAAGTTTTATTTAACTAAATGCCATAATATTGAATAGTTTATGTGTATTGATATATATTTATTTATACATAAAAGTATATATTTATTTATTGATATTTTATATTCGATTTTAAAAATTGCGCCGTTACCCTTATCTTTACTTAATACTTTCCCCAAGGGTTGTTTGCAAGAGATTAAGTAAGTTTGCAATAAAACCGCCTTTGCATACTCATGTGTTAAGTGTTTCTTTAAAATTTGTGTGCAATGAAGAGTATTTATCTTATTTATCTTATCCTATGCAGGATTGCTAGTAATCTAATAAATTAATAGGTAAATGTTCAGAAAAAAGACATACCCTTTATCAGTTTCGTGTATAGCGATAAAGTTAATCAGCTGAGCTAACACTATAAATGCTTTGTTTGCGAAGGGCTGTGATTCCAACGTGATTAGAAGGGCTAAAAGTGCGGGCACGTAACAAATTGATAGTATTTGTATCCACCGTACCGTACTCCGTTGGGCCTATTCAATCGTATTGTTTTTATGAGTAGGCATTTTGGTTTTTGTTTGTGCCCGACCTGCGTACTTTTTTTTTATACACCACGAGTTAGCCTAGGCAATCTCACCTGACGGTAAGCGATGATGCAGTTTAGGATGGTAGCTGGCTATATTGTTAGGGGAATGGTAAACCCATACGCCTAATTGGATTCTACGCGACATCGTGCCGGAACGCTAAATCGCTTGACGACACTTCTTTGTCGGTAGGGTGGTAACTAGCCAAGTCCGAAGCCTCCCGACCAGACCAAACCAGACTCGAGCCGGGATTCGAAAGTAGGACTGATGCGCGCGATATCGCACTATAAAGTTGGAGGGCCTGGGTTCGATTCCTGGCTCAAGTCTGGTCTGGTGGGAGGCTTCAACAGCATCATCACTTACCGTCAAGGCCTAACTTGTAGTCGATAAAAAAAAAACGTAAATTACTATAATGCGCGACTGAAATATAAAGCAATTGAAGTATATTAATACTTAAGTTCCCAGTCATTAAATAAAATCAAAACTTATTGAGAATTTCCCGGTAATTTACAATCTTGAAACATTGAGGGTGTTAACGGGTTTTAGTGAACATAGGAGCGATTTAAATGTAAAACATAGCGCTCTTATATCACTTACATCGTATAAGTTGTGTCAGGTCACTGTTTCTAAACATTTTATAGCGCTGTACGAAGATTGACCAGATATTTCTCGCTTTTTATTACAACCCATTATTTTTCAGCGTCTCGACGATCCCATTTCTCTTAAACTTGAAGCAGACTGAAAAATATTTTTGGTGTAATATTTCAAACGCGCACCGTTATTTACTTCATTGTAACATTTTTCGCTATCCTATAATTATGTCAAAGGTTTTCTAATTGTACGCGAAATTACGAACTAGCTTTTGCTGGAAACTTCTCTCAAGTAAAAAACGTCTTGCTATTTTATCTTTGCTTTTTACACAAATTTCAATTGATTTTGCATCTTTATGAAGTATACATCATTACTGCATCATACTATTACATCATCATCATGATCAACCCATTAATGGCTCACTACAGTGCACGGGTCTCCTCTTTATATGAGAAGGGTTTTGGCCATAGTCCACCATGCTGGCCGTGTGCGGATTGGCAGACTTCACACTCCTTTGAGAACATTATGGAGAAGTCTCAGGCGTACAGGTTTCCTCACAATGTTTTCCTTCACCGTTGAAGCCAGTGATATTTTAATTTTTTAAAAACGCACATACTCGGAAAAGTTAGAGGTGCGTGCCCGGATTCTAACCGCCGACCTCTGATTAAGAGGCTGACGCCCTAACCACTAGGCTATCACAACTTCCTACTATCACATATATCAATTGAATCTAGTTCATTGGAAAACACTTTACAGATTAATTGTAGATGAATAGATAATTTTCTCACATTATAAAATCCTAGATCCTTTATCCACGTCAAACTTTACTGTTCTTAGAATGATAGCCAACCCGCCCGGGGCAAACTTCATCTAAATTGGGCAAGTTTGTTTTCGTTTTACAACTAACATAGCACATGAATATTAGACAGACGCTGGCGACATTTCGTTGAGGTCCATGATCTACAATGAAGCTTAACTCGTTTAACATAATCCGCGATTCGTACAGTGTGAGTTGTTAGGTCTTCATCATCGGTGAAGGAAAACATCGTGAGGACACCTGCACGCCTGAGAGTTCTTCATAATGTTCTCAAAGGCGTGTGAAGTCTGCCAATCCGCACACGGCCAGCGTGGTGGACTATGGTCGAACCCTTCTCATATTGAGAGGAGACCTGTGCTCTGTAGTGAGCCGGTAATGGGTTGATCATGATGATTATTGGCATTTATAATATTATTATATATAGTAAAGTAGCAATAAACTTAATACGTGCTCCCAAAAACATTTATTCATGGGTGTAATATCTTTTGTTCGGATAAAAATATGCATAGTAATAGAACGGCCGTGAGACGAAAAGGCAACAGTGGGTTCATTTCTATTTTTAGAGCTCGCGAAGTTGTTGCTTTGTCGTCTCGGTTTCAGGCTATGACGTCACGAAGCGGCCTTGCGCCGTGACGAAACGCGGGCTTTGTCCAGCTGTGGGCATTTTCGGTTTATAAGTTTCCGTGCAATTAAAGTAAAGTCATCTCCATTTTCATGACTTCCATTTTAGTCAGTTTCAATTGTTGACAGAATCAGATGTTTAGGAATTCGAATTGCCTCTTGGTCTTTTAATTAGGATATTCAAATAGATGGTTCTGGGTTCGATTTCCAGGTTAGGCCGTAAATGATTCCATGAAAAATTCAACTCTCTACCTATTAGCTATTGCTTTAATACAAAAAACAGATGTATGAATGCTTTAAAAGACAAACAATAAAACCGATCATTCACGATAATAGTTAACACGAATTAAAACACAAATCAAAAAACCGATTCAATTATTTATACTCGTAGCACTAGTTACACTAAAGTATTACTTTTCATTTACGATAATGGTTAACACGAAACAAGCTCCAAGTTATCATAAAAATAATATACATGCGGTATAGTGTACCTACTTGGAATGGATAATGCTAAACCTACGAGTACGTCATAGTGACGTAGGTAGTTCTCCCGCCAAAGTTGGCAAGCAACGGACCGCTTCATTAACTTCCCAGCAAAACGTAAACTCCATTTACATGAAAAGATACCTACAATAAGTACTGAACTTCTCTGGGAGCTGTTTAATTTAAAATTGCATAATATTTCGTAGCACTTGTGCGAACCACTTTTTTACAGTCGACGAGAAAGAAGTCGGAATACGTAATTTTTAAACTACGTCATAGCGGTTACCAAAGTTGGCGAGTGCCGCATTTTATTATTTTTCCAACTGCATGTAAACTATTCATACACAACACAAGATCACATACCCAAAATAATACTTTAACATCTGTAACAAGTATACTATTTAAAATTGCATAATACTTCGAAGCACTTGTGCGAACCACTTTTTTACAGTGGACGGGAAAGAAGTCGGAATACGTAATTTTTAAACTACGTCATAGCGGTTACCAAAGTTGGCGAGTGCCGCATTTTATTAATTTTCCAACCGCATGGAAACTATTCATACCCAATACAAGATCACATACCCAAAATAATACTGTAACAAGTATCATTATGATCAACACATCTCAGCTCACTGCAGAGCACGGGTCTCCTCTCAATATGAGAAGTGTTTGGCCATAGTCCACCACGCTGGCCATGTGCGGATTGGCAGACTTCACACGCCTTTGTGAACATTATGGAGAACTCTCAGGCATGCAGGTTTCCTCACGATGTTTTCCTTCACCGTTGAAGCAAGTGATATTTTAATTGCTTAACATGTAACAAGTATACTAAAATATAATAAATTGGGGAAAGCTTTCTTTGCGTTTTATATGCAATTGAGAAGTATATAAAGCGCGAGTTACATTTTTGAACTTAATAAATTAAAATATCTAGATTGAAAACGATTTTTCTTTTTTTATGAAAAAATAAAAAATATTTTTTTTTTGTATGTTTTTCTTTTTATGGTCACGAAACGTACAGCCTGAGAGATTTAACAACAAGTTTTTACACGATAAATGCAAAAACTTTATCAGACTCATATAAAGTGCGTCATGAAGAAAGCGCATGATGGTCTCACATGGTCTCACTGCGCAGTAAAATATTAAAGCAAAAGACTTAATAATGACAGTGTTTTGCATATTGATTTATTTCATATCTGCGTTTATTTTGTTACTGCAAATAAATAATCATAAACGTTATTAAAAATTATATGAAGAACATCAAAATTCATGTCTCAAAATGCGTAGTATAAAGAATGCTACTCCCAATTATAACTTTGGCTGAAATTTGAACCAAGTGTATCTTAGTAACATATAAAAGTTCAAAACGATGTTTATTGCCTATTATACTTCTTTGTTTACTTAAGGCAGGACCGATACATATATAATAGAGCGTGAAAGGAGGAAAGACTTCGCTGTAAAAAACCATCATTCCAAAACGTAAGCTGGAGTAAGGCTCCGTTGGTCTGCTCTTTGTATAGCGCAGTAGATGATTAATAGCCGTTGGCGTCAGCTCCAACTCTTGCGGTCTGATTAATTACTCTTCCCGTGAGAAAACTATCACCTCGTATCTGCTTCGTTAGTACACCGTTTATTGAAGTTACATTAAGTATTACTTAGTCGTACATGATGGAGTTGCAAGCAGCCATTTAAAACTCACAACCTATTAATAATGAAGTAGATCTTTAGCTTATGTTTTTTTTGTTTTAGAACATATAACCTATTGAAATCTTGAAGATATCTAATATTAGGTTCAAAGTTTTCATAAAACGTAAGTTGATAGAAAAAATGAATTTCGATATTAAGGAGGATAAACGATAAGAAAGCTTGGTTGTAAGTCGTTCAACTTCATAGCTAATTATAATTGATAATTGACTATGTGAGATGGTGATAACAAAAAAACTCTGCAGTTTGTTGTGGGCTTTTTCTTAGACCTAGGCTTAATTAGAACCCTCTTAGCTTTAGTTTTAAGTTGGCGAGTGTAGTTATCACAATCACGTCATTAATCAATTAATGAAAAATATATTATATATGATATATAATATATTTCTACATAGATGTCTGTAATAGTTTTACATGAATAAAGCTATTTTTGATTTGATTTGATTTGAAATTTAACTTGATGTGAATGTTCATGACCTAACGTGTTAGTGGATATTAAGATACCAGAACGGGTTCATTAGTGATAACACTTTAACTAACCCGACCTTAGTGCTTCTCTCCGCAAGCGGTACCCTAAACACATCTTTCACGACCCTAACGATCAGATGACTACTTACAAAATCTCCTACATACGAACAACGCAAATACAGCGCTTTCTCCGGTGAAGACGTGTTACTGAACTAATATTTTGAAAATTCATCATCTGTCCTGGACGGGTGAGCAAATTTTCAAATTAATCCGACGTTTTTGGAAATAACGATCGAAGATTCCGTTACATACATAAAATATGCGGATCAAGTTTACTGGATGAAAATCAATTTACCTCTCTAATTAAAATAGATAATAAATCTGTAGTATCCAGACCGAAAAAGTTAGGTAGGTTGCCTTATTTAGCTCGTCTTGCCACACATATATTTAAATTCTGCTAGGCGTTTGATTAGATTAAGTATGGATGACTGAGTCAACTAACGCGTCTGTACAAGTAATTAATTAATGAACTCTTCATGATTTGGCAAGTTGGCAGTCTCGTTTGACGACCTCCGTAGCGCAGTGCGTGCGCTGTCATAAAGTTAGAGATCTTGGGTTCGATTCCCAGCTCGTATGGTCTGGTGGGAGGCTAGTTACCACCCCACCGACAAAAACGTGTCGCCAAGCGATTTAGCGTTCCAGCATGGTGTCGCGTAGAAACCAATCAGGAGTTTGGGCTGGCCATACTCCTAATAGGTTAGCCCGCCACCATCCTAGACGTCATCATCACTTACCATCAGGTGAGATTGGCGTCAAGGGCTAACTTGTAGCATATAAAAAAAAACTCATCGACATATTATATTATTATAGCTTTGTATACCAAAACCGCTAAACAACCGTAAGTGTAGTCCTTTGTTAGTCAGGACACGTGCTCTAAGCTACATAAATCCTCTATGACCTCTAATGCCCGAACAGAATGATGAATTTACAGCAAAGACAGCTTTAATTCCTACCTATGAAGAATTCACGAGTTTATCCCCGTGGGAATACATACAAGGCGTATGTCGCAACATTTATAAAGGTCTTGTTTTGTGTAAACACTGTATATCGAGGCTTATTATATTAAAACATTTTCTGGCGGAGCAAGTAATTATAAAAAAAAAACAGTAAATAAATCGACTCATTTTCGAAACAACCGATGCAGACCGCCGAGAAATTATACGTTCCGGTACGATGTCGCATAGAAACCGATGTGATATCATCATGATCAACCCATTGTCTACTCACTATAGAGCACGGGTCTCCTCTCAATATGAGAAGGGTTTGGCCATAGTCCACATAGCTGGCCATGTGCGGATTGGCAGACTTCACACGCCTTTGAGAATATTATGGAAAACTCTCAGGCAAGCAGATTTCCTCACGATGTTTTCCTTCACCGTTTAAGCAAGTGATATCATAATTGTATAAAAACACATGCCCCCCGACCTCTGATTAGAAGGCGGACGCCTTAACCACTAGGCTATCACAGTTTCATTCATGTGGTATGGGTTAAATACTAGTATAACTGACATATCCTTACAGGTCAGCGTGTTGTTATGTGAGACTGCATTATCTCTTACATAGAATATGATTATTAAAAAAAACTTTTCAAAATTTATACAATATATAACAATCTGATGCCACCAACTTGTCAGCGTTTGTTTCAGGCTTTCAACAGATCCGGGTTGACCCCTTTTTTGCTAGGCCAAAAAAGAGTATACGAACCTTCTTAAAAGTCAGTATTGCTATCAATTGGTTTATATATAACGGAGGTTAGTTTGAGCCCACGAAAACAGATCCTTTATCTTTTTTCAGAAAAAGTAACTTATGTCGGTCTTCAAAATGCCAGTTATCTATATACTTACGGATAAAAAAAAAACACGTTTTACATAAACGTGTTTTTTGAATAAATTTTTGTTCATTTTTTTTTTGTGTGCTATTAACAAAGTATCAAAGTCCGTGGAGTGGTTTGTTTTATATATAAAACAATAAAATTATATAACTCAAAATTAAGAACTAAATTGTATTAAAGTTTGATAACTTTATTGCAATCGTTTATAAAGTAATAAAACGGAAATAAGGCATCTTAGATAGTCTAAATCTTAGAAAATTGTTATAGCAAGAATTTTCAAGGATTTAGAAACGGGGAAAGATATCCACTAATGTTGGGTTAAGTTCGAAACATTTAAGATACGGTTTATATGGGCTATCATGGGTAACGATATAACTCTAGATTTCTTACGTTAAATGGACATTACAGACCATATATCTACGAAGGGTACGGTAACCCTTTGTCCTTAATGTTAGAGTCAAAATGTAACTTAATAAGTCCTTGTGAATTTACTATTTAAAACTTACCTCTTTACTGAATCGGTTAGGTACTTTGACCGTTAAAGTAACACGTAGACCAAAGGCTAAGAGTAATAAAATAACATATTCCAGATTGCATTATCATCATTATTGAACAATCGATATTTATATCAATTGATACATAAATTTTATAGATAGTTATTATTCTTTCTTCTGGCTTAATTTTACATATTTTTATTGTATTTTATAATATATTGTATATATCATTAATTTTATTTGTTTTTTAAGGTGTTTATATACCCATATATTATTTTATTGTACACCCTAACCGTGCCTATCTTTGTATTATATCCATGGCTAGGTTGCAAGGTAGATTTCACTCTTTTTTTTTTTTATCCACTACAAGTTAGCCCTTGACGGCATCTCACCTGATGGTAAGTGATGATGCGGTCTAAGATGGTAACGGGCTAACCTGATAGGGGTATGGAAAACCCATACTCGTAATCGGTTTCTACGCGACATCGTGCTGGAACGCTAAATCGCTTGGCGACACGTCTTTGTCGGTAGGGTGATAACTAGCCACGGCCGAAGCCTCCCACCAGACCAGACTCGAGCCAGGAATCGTACCCAGGACCTCCAACTTTATAATGCAACAGCGCGCGCGCTGCGCCACGGAGGTCGTCAAACTCTTTAGCGATAAGGCTTATTGTACCTCTTTTCTTTTCTGTGTGAATTTATTTGTTGTCTTGTATTTCTTATTTTGTATGGTGTACAATTAAGTCTATTTTCATTTCGTTTCCTTTCTAGATTTTTAATCAAGCCATAGTGAATACTATTATTATAAATAGGAAATTTACTTTGTTTATTAATTATCGATAAACTCTGAAACCATTGAACAGATTTCACAATGATTTCAATATGATAATATGTTATTAAGTAATTGAATTCAGAAGTAAATAGGCTTTATATCATTTTTGTAATCATTAAATGTACACCTGAAATAAGTTTAAAGCAAGTCCGTACATCAGAAGTTAAATGAGCGTGCGTTATACATTGTAAATACTAACAAAATAATTTTATGTACTGATAAAACTTTTCCTTTATTATATAATATTATTTACACTTAAAGTTAAGGATTTATATTTATTTACATTTAAAGTTAAGGAAAGAATTATAGATTCCACTTAATACCGAAGAGCAATCTACGCTATAAGAGAAGTAAAATTAGGTTAAGACATTTAGTTAGGCGGATCAAACCATGGGAAGCAGCTAGTATTCTTATTCGTGGAAAAGAACGTTCGCGTTATTTTTGCACATATTCATTTTACAAAGGATTGTGAGATTTGGATTTCCGATTAATGTTAAGGAAATGAATATAATTTCTAGGAAATATGTATATACGGTAAAATTTTACTGACATATTTTCTGCCAACGTTTGCATTCCATAAATAGACTAGGATTTATTTAAAACTAGCTAATACACGCCACTTTATTTGCGTAAATTAAATGTTTTTTACATTCCTTTAGTAATTGTAGATTTTCCCATGTTTTATTCCGGATCTCGCACCTTTCTTTCCTCGAAAACTAATTGGCAGGAAGTTTTCTTTAATTATAGTCCATCGATGTGAACTTCAGTTTTTCGCAAATCCCATTGGAAACATGTTTTTTTATCGGAATATATTGCAGCCCATGTGCTCGTGAACAAATCTGTGGCTGCCCCAACTTTCATCAATTTCCGTTAGGCCAATCTATTGTGGTCGAGTAACAAAAAACCATCCATCCAACCTTTGGAATTCATTATAGTAAATTTATGATGATGTGTTACTCGTATACACAAATCGTGTCATTTACTCGTACTTTCGAAAAAAAACTTTTATTTCATCTCTTATCTACCATCACGTCTTTTGTATCATTTTGTACAATAGATATGAACTAGACATATGTACTGTTCATAATGATACAAAGTACGCATAAACTTGCAACCAACACCAGATGCCTTGGATTGTCAGACGGGAATGTTCCATGTATTATTCAAATTGTTTAATGATAGCTCGTGTACGCGAGGGTGAGCTTTTATGAATTTCCTTAGAAGAAACATTTTTGACGAGAATCTTATATCATTCTCAGCCCCTAATGCTGGGCAAAGGCCTTCTCACTTAAACGAGAATATATTATAGAATATTTATCCACAACGTTTGACGACCTCCGTGGCGCAGTGGGTGCGCTGTAGCATTATAAAATTGGAGGTCCTGGGTTCGATTCCCGGCTTTAGTCTGGTCTGGTATGGCTTTGGCCGTGTCTAGTTACCAGCCTATCGACAAAGACGTGTTGCTAAGCGATTTAGCGTTCCAGCACGATGTCGCGTAGAAACCATTTAAGAGTACGGGTCTACCATACCCTTAACACGTTAGCCCGCTACCATTTTAGACTGCATCATCACTACCAGGTGACTGTCGTCAAGCGCTAACTTCTAGTGGAGAAAACAAAAGAAGAACGTAGTCTATGGCTAACTTGTAGTTAAATAAAAAAATAACAGGGATGTGAAAGGAGGATTCTTAAAGTTCTCGATTAAAATTATAACTATACGAAACATGAACCGAATGTTCAGTGAATACAAAACCACATAGTACGATGATACAGTTCGATGCATACCGACAAAGCCGGAAATGTGTACCGTCATTTCGTCTGCAGTTGAAACGAAAAGCTATGTTGATGGAAGAGACGTAAGATGAATTGCTCTCCAAGATTCAGCTCTTTCATTGTAATTTCTAATACGGAATGATGCATATTTTGTGTATTTCTTTCTATTCAGTGTAAATTAATGTTTTGTTTTGATTGCAATGTTTGTGGTTGCAATATTCTTTCTCGGTTAAGTTTGTTATAGGCTTCTTCTTAGACCGAGTGCTTGAGGATTCCTCATTGTTTAAAAAAACTCGAGCCGGGAATCGAACCCAGGACCTCCCACTTAATAATGCGAAAGCAAGCGCGCTGCGCCACGGGGGTCGTCAAAAACATTCCCACCTATCTGGAAGTAAGTGATGAAGGCTTTAGAGATAGTTAAAACGAGACAGCGTTATGTGTCCGACATAAGTCTGTCTCATGTTAACTGTGACTTAAGACGTCACAGATAAGACGCTTTAAAGACCTCGGCCTTAATCCCTCATCAATGAACGAGTAAGCCAGTGATGAGACTTCAACATGTTCGTGGTGATAACGAATTTCAGCAAAGGATTTTATTATTGCAGTATTATGAAGCATTCACGGTGATAGCCTAGTAGTCAGGGCGTCAGCCTCCTAATCAGAGGTCGGCGGTTCGAATCCGGGCACCACAAACTTTTCAGAGTTATGTGCGTTTTATAAAAAATCAAAATATCAATACCTTCAACGGTGAAGGAAAACATCGTGAGGAAACCTGCATGCTGAGAATTCTCCATAATGTTCTCAAAGGCGTGTGAAGTCTGCCAATCCGCACATGGCCAGCGTGGTGGACTATGGCCAAACCCTTCTCATATTGAGAGGAGACGCGTGCTCTGTCGTGAGCCGGTAATGGGGAGTATATGATGATGATGATGAAGCATTCGCTTGTGCTATAATTTCCATTATTAATTGTGGTAACTACTCATTTGATTCCAATTCGTAGCAATTTGGATTCAGAGAGCAAATACGTGTAGTCATATGTTCCAATCCAATGTTTTGATAATTATATTATTATTTATTATTTAGTTACACTTGGCCACAGGTGGGAAACTAAGAAATTTCGGATTTACTTATAATTAAATTTATATTTTATTATAATTAAAATCTTACTAACTAGCGGACCATTCCGATGTAACCTTACCTAACCTAACCTAACCTACATTAAATAATTACTAATCTAACCAACATTCCTAAAACGTTAAAAGGTCCTATCACTAACACAAGTGGACTCTTCCGATGCTAGGAAAGAAGTCGTGGGAACACTCTATTCTTGCGTTCACGGGCTCTATATTTTTCCTTACAAAACGGTAACAGCCTATCGATTAGGAATTCGTCCTCTTTGTCGTAGTTGCAGAGATCGAACCCCGGCTTGCACCACCAATTTTACAGAGTTGAGTGCGTATTAATTTAAAAAAGAAAAGGAAAACATAGTGAGGAAACCTGCGTGTTTCAGAGTTCTCTTTAATTTTCTCAAAGGAAGGGGGGAAGTCTGCCAATCGGCAATTAGCCACTGTGGTGGCATAAAGCGTGTATTGAATGGAGACCATTGTCCTGCATTGAGCTGGTGATGATGATGATTTCACCAGAGAATCCTGAAAAACTCAAACCGATTGCCACCATAGCCTTACGTAACACGCAGGGAGCTACCAAACATGGGTTTACCATAAATTCAATTAAACGCAAGCGTGTTGAGCATCCCCCAATGAATAAAAGGTTTCATTGGACTTTAAAAAACAGAACGTTTTTGTTTTCATGTAATTTCCCCATAGACATAACACTCGTTCGTACAAACCGCATGAAAACAACACTTGACACACTTATCGGTGCAATTAAAAACCATATCAATTATTATTATTGCACCGATCACCCTAGATAAATTACTAAGCTGGCATTAAGGTAAATTATGTTTTATGCTCTAAATACATTCTATCACATACTTTGGTGTTGCCAACATCAGATAACGTAATTTACTATGCAATAAATTTCATTTACACGGCTGTAGGATCATACAGTTACTTGCACGATCTTGCCCAAAAGAATATTCTAAAGATTAATTATTTTTGTGTGTGTCGTTTATTTTGTGTTTAGTTTTGTCCTAGCAACTAAGCAATATCACCAGTAGTGGTAAGTAATTAGTATTTTGTTAGCAGGTTAACCTGTTTGGGGAATGGCAGTTCACTTATACCTATTTATCCCGTACCTATCGGTTAATCGGTAAGGTTGACAGCTGGAATGTCCCACCAAAAAAATCCCATTATAATATTTGATATTTATAACGGTCACAAAATGAGAAGTCGGCAGAATAGTCGGTAAGATAATACACAAATCACTGCACTCAACTGTCCTGTTTTATTATTTTTTCTATTCATAAACGAAGTTAAAGGCAATGCAATTTATTACGAAAACGTCAGGGAAATGCAACGCACACTTTCTTGCAAGGATCCGTTAGAATTTTCATAACTTTTCTTGATAGATTACTTTCTTGGCATGAAGCCCAACGACGATACTTTGCTAGCTACATTGCTATTTCTCAGGAAGTGATCTCTTACTAAGGAAGTTGTGATAGCTTAGTGGATAGAGCGTCAGCCTCCTAATCAGAGGTCGGCGGTTCAAATCCGGGCCCGTACCTCTAACATTTCGGAGTTATGTGCGTTTTAAAAAAAATATTAAAATATCACTTGCTTCAACGCTGAAGGAAAACATCGTGAGGAAACCTGCACGCCTGAGAGTTCTCCGTAATGTTTTCAAAGGCGTGTGAAGTCTGCCAATCCGCACATGGCCAGCGTTGAGGACCCGGCCAAATGGCCAAACCCTTCTAATATTGAGACGAGACCCGAGCTCTGTAGTGAGCCGGTAATGGGTTGATCATTATGATCTCTTACTGTGGGTCTAAAATGTATAATGTTTTTCCGACCTCCCTAACGCAGCGGTGAGCACAGAAGTCTTCTAAGTTTGAGGTCCCTGGAATTTATGACATAATTTTTTCTGGTTTAGACTTTATAAGGCTTTTGCCGTTGCTAGTTGCTACACTACCGACAGAGACGTGCTAGGTAATGCAGCGTTCCGATTAGATGTAATGGGCTTAATATAAATGCCATACGCCTAACAGCTTAGGTAATTATTTCAATCGTATAGTATTAAGAACATAATTCGTTTAGACTGGGACAGTAACAAAGCGAAAAAGGTTAAAGATCACGGAAGGAAGATAGAGCCAGACAGGAAAAACATTTAGGAAGCGCCATTGACAAACAAGTGAGCATTGCTTGCGTTCAATTATAACATAAGATATTATATGGTTTATGTCATTAATACAATACATACAAAAATATATCTCAAAATCAAGAAATTTACATACAAGTTAACTAACCTTTTTTCTATATGTCTAATTACTGCATCTGTTACTCTGTAGCCATGTTTAAAGCAAATAAATTAATTTATTACAATAACGCTACGTCGTAGATACATAGTAGGACTCTCGTAGCACTGTAGACATTATTTCTACAATAATGTCTATAATAAAGAAATTTCATTGCTACACTCAATACTATTATATACTAAAATTTTTGCCTCACTGGGAAGGTTGATATATAGAATTCTTATAAAAATGTCTTTTAGCGAGACTCTCCGACCGTGTATTTTGCGGTTTTTTTTTTATATATTCCCGTTCCAGTTACCTGTCTTTTATGAGAGGAGGTCTTTGTCCAGCGAGAAGACCTTCAATAAGCCGACAATGTTGGTAATAATTGGTTTAAACTTCATAAAAAATTCAACTTGAAGGTACTTAGAGTACATCCGAATTAATTCGCACGAGCTTTAATATAAGCTGTGATGCTGTACGCCACAGATTTGGATGCACTGAGCGAGAGGAATGCCGACGCAATGCATTCAACAGACGACATATAAACCGGAATTAAGACGGGTTATATCGAGTAGAAATAGAACTGCCGCAAGATCCGCAGCAGGGTAAAGACGGTCTTCCACTAGAACTGTGCGAAGTTGAGATGTATGATAAAGCGACTTCCTTCAGTAATCTACTCATATGAATGATTATCACCCCGGCTAAGTTTGTTGTGGGCTTCTTCTTAGACCGGGGCGCGTTTGGAACCCTCATAGCTTTAGTTTTAAGTTTACGAATATTGTTATCACCATGAAATAACTACTATGTAAATTATTGACGCGTCAAAAGTGCCTTTTTAAGGACTATTTGAATAAAGATTCTCCTTTTTCGTGGTGTACAATAAAAGTGTGTAAATAAATAAATAAATAAATAAAAGATTATTTTGATTTTATCTATTGCACGGCAATAAATACGGTTATAAAATGAACGTTTAGCTAAATTGGCATAAAGAAAGACATTGAGGTAGATATATCAAAATTGTGTAGTTTGTAATTTATTCTTTGTACGCCATTTAGGTTTACATCTCACAAATGTACAGTGGAGTCAAAAGGTGCAATGGCATATTTGAATTTTGGGTACCAGGTCTTATAGGTGACCATTTGATTGTGCAGATTTCTTTTGAATGAGATTCCAGGAGCATCCTAAGATGATGGAAATTTAATAATGCGAATACAAATGGACTTTAAAAGAAGCATTTTTCTGCGTACACAATTAAAACTTAATGTGGATTTTTTGACGGTGTTACCGTTAAAAAATCAATTTTTATTTAGATACTACTTCCATCTATTTTTCGAAGCAAGTGGGTCTTAGTTCCCCTAATGAGACTATGTGAAATTGTATTTAACTTTAGTTCCCCTTATGAAACGAATTATTTTAATTGTACTTGATTTTTTAAAACACGATGGTCTACCGTTTTTTTGGTTGCGCCGTCTTTGTCTTTTCGAGACGGTATTTTCAAATTGTCCCTGCCAGATATCGACCTTCCACTAACAAGAACACAGCACTGAACACTGATCCAGGGAGGTGGTCAAATGATAACGACCCGCGAAAGATCACACAATTTTACACATGAGTTTCATCCATGAATTTATTTACGACGTGGGTACAGTGGTAAGCCCTCCTAATAATCCCATATATCTGCTTAAATTTATTTTACCAACAACATATTTACAGTAAACACTTGTACGCTCGCGTGTGGTGTAGCAATTATTCCCAAGATAGGTTTAAGGACGTGGTTTAAACATATATTGTAGTGATAGCGCGGATGTTTCACAGATTTCTGCCTCTACAAAAGATCGAGAATAGCATTAATAACATAATATAGGGGACAAGGAGATTACTCATATATTACATAACACTAATGTGAAGGAGAAAGTTTGCATGTATGTGTATGTTTTTGGGTTTGTTACTCTTTCACGCCGGAACTACAAATAAACAATTAGGTTGAAATTGCGAATGGAGATAGATTATATCCTAGACTAACACATAGGCTTTTTATCCCGTAAAAATTAAAAAAAAAAACCTATAATGCCTTAGGAACTTCAACGAAATTATATTTTCGACCTCCGTGTCGCAGCGCGCGCGCTTCCGCAATATAAAAGTTGGAGGTTCTGGGTTTGATTCCCGGCTCGATGTCCAGACCCTATGTCCCTATGTCCAGCGGTGGGCGTCTATAGGCTGATTGATTGATTGATATATTGTGTAAGTTATAATTAAATCGTATAGAAGGCGCTGAGTGCGGACGACATTGACAAACCTCTGTGGTTTTTTCCAATCTCTTCATCAATCATTGTAAATTTAAATCATTAATATTTTGAACTGACAAAACATAAAATTTAAAAAAAAAGACGGGTTGCACTCCGGGAGTGCAGGCAGAAGTGAAAACTTGATTATTAACGTTGAGCATGTTTGATATTTTGGAATGGTTAGGGAATAATTTTGCACCAATTGCTTTATCAGTATAAAAGTACTATCATTTATGTGGTAGAATACAATATTCATTTATTGCGCTATCGTACACAAACATGACAATTTATATTACATTAAAAATTTAACACTTTAAAACTATTACAATTATTTTACATTAAAAAGTTTATCTACATCAACTTCCATATTTTAAGCACTTCACGAATTTTACGAATACACAACAATGTGATCACTACACAGACGGTCGAGCCATCAGCTGTCACCATTCATGGATGCGCGTGGCACGCTGTAACATACACGAACATTCGCGCAAGCGCCCTGCGCTGCCTAAACGAAACAGTAGGCCCAGGCATACATTTTCGCCGCGCCGTAGAGAGGGGATAGCTGTCTACTCTCCATCCGTCTTACGCTTTTTCGATCAGGTCACGTGTCCTGACGCGAGTTTAAGATTTTATACCCATTACAGAAAAAGTGCTCACCGCCGCTAAAGAAGTTTTCACT
This sequence comes from Lasiommata megera, assembly GCA_928268935.1. NCBI lineage: Eukaryota > Metazoa > Arthropoda > Insecta > Lepidoptera > Nymphalidae > Lasiommata > Lasiommata megera. The sequence continues at coordinate 8,555,792 of OV743311.1, read as the reverse complement.
TCAAAAACATGCTTAGATGAATAAAGGATATCCTTGGTACCTGCTATCTTCCAAAGCCACCATGGTCCAATATCTCGAAGGTGTCACCATCAAAAATTCTTTATTAAGCCTATACGAAAAGATGACTTGCCAGCATAAGATGAACCTTACGTTCAATGGCTCCTGTACATTACGTTTTTCATGGTACTTCGAAGTAGATAGAGGTTACGAATTATTAACGGTATGATATCTGTAAATTTTAAACTACAAAACTGAAACTGAAATTTCAAAGTTTAGTTCTTTTAAGTTTTTATCCTTAAGGTGCTTTATTTCTCAACAAAACCAGAATAAATTAATTAAACAACGCGTTAACTAATAATAGCTAAGAAGACATTTTATCTTGCCGTCCGATATTTCACGTTAGTATTTAATTTACAAACGCCAGTGATACGATCAACTCTGGTAATGTCTTTTTTAACATACTAGCTGCGCCTCGCGATTTCACCGGTGTACTTACCGTTTCCGTAGAATTACTGACCTATATAATGTAGATTTCGTAAATAAAATCAGTAGTATCGGAGATTACCTGAATATCCCAACAAAGAAACTTTACTTTTTGGAAGGAAGTTCCTTACGGCAGGCTTGGAGGAGATAGGAATTTTGCTGCGCAACCGAACTGAAAAAAATGTGATAGTAAATCCGTAAGAAAAAGTCCGTGGAATAAAACCGTTAAATGAGACGTGCGCAGGCGCGACAGTCGTTTACACAAACGAGTAGTGTATAATACCTTTTTCTTACTCCCTCTTTCTTTTCGTTATCTCATCCCTTTGTCGATTCTACATTTGCCGAAGGAACTTCGTTCCTACCTAATGTCCCACGACACCACATCTTTTTAATATTGTTTTATATAATTTACCATATGGGTGAGTAAAATTGTTATAAATGGATCAATTGACGTAAATATTTATCGTCACCTGGTTAGACAACTTTTCATGTCAAAATATTTTTTGCAGAAATCTAGATCCAATTTGCATTTTGCGTTAAATGGGTTCGTTATACACGGTAGATGCATACAATGAACATTACGCTTAGTTTTCTGTAATCTGCTTAAACAGAGAGTATAGGCACACTGGATTTTTCTTTTTAACTTTAGTGATTCAATATAATTATAAGAATAATTAATAAAAATAATTGTGATGACCTCCAAGGCACAGTGCGTGCGCTGTCGCATTATAAAGTTGGAGTTCCTGTGTTCGACTCCTGGCTCGAGCCTGGTTTGGTGGGAGGCTTCGACCGTGGCTAGTTACCACCGTACCGACAAAGACGTGTCGCCTTGCGATTTAGCGTTCCGGCGCGATGTCGCGTAGAAACCAATTAGGAGTATGGGTTTACCATACCCCCCTAACAGGTTAGCCCGCTACCTTAGATTCTCACTTACCATCACGTGAGATTGCCGACAAGAACTAACTTGTAGCGAATAAAAAAAATCAAGGTTTTCCCTTCTTCTCACCTGAATTGCAGCACCGCTTTTATATCTTGCTTCTGTAGTTTTTTTTATCATATTTAAACCTTGCTCTGTTCACTAGAATAACTTTACTTGCTTGAACAAGGACAAATTCATGTATAAATATATCTTAATAAAAGTAGGTGATGCTGGCCGTTTTAAGGGTTGGTACGGGACCCTTCATGTGCGTGATTAACTCGCACTTAGTCGGTTTTCTAAATCAAACTTCAAGGAGCATTATCGTAATCTTTTTATTAACAATAAAATGAATCGAGTGCATACATAATTGAATTCCCAATTTTAATTCCACAAGCCTGATAACTGCAAAATACTACGGAACCATATTCCCGCCTCAATTTACACACTTCTCCGCATAACAAAACTTATTTTCATCGTGTAGATAAAAAAGAAAACAGAATACAATGAATTATGATCATATAATATAATTAAACGAATTCCAAACTTGTGGCGATTCAGTACAATTTGCTAAAAATATCTGTGAAAATATTTTTCAAGGACATTTCTCCCTTTGCAACAGTTGTTTGCTGAATTCGGGCTGGGCCAGCAAAACGAGAGGTATGTGGTGGAAAAAAAACTCTTTTGTTTTGGTTTTTATGATTCACAGATATTTTCAACCAATTTTGCGCATAAAATATTCTCCAGATATACACGGCCCATAATAACTAACGTTACATGATAAAAAGCACTCTCCATTTTCCATCGCATAACGCATCTTACCAATTTATAATCGAGAAATATAAGACGAATATTTTTTTTTTTTAGTTTTTCTTTATGGAATATAATAAATAACAATAAATAAATTTTCTATTTACATTTAAAATTGTATCCTATCTATTATATTCTCGGTGAGTTAGGAAATGAAGCCATTGATTAAACTATGATTTTACTATTTATACGTATTTTCGCTGATGGCATCGTCTTTATGATGGATTCTGTTTTAAACTATACCAAAAACACTTGGTAATTTTTAAATTCTGGCCACACTTTTTATGATATATATATTTTTTTTATTTGGTGAGTTTGGCCGTGGCTTCTTTACCCTATGGTAAAAGACGTGCCGCTAAGAAATTGAGCGTTCCGATACGAAGTGGCGCTAAAACGAATAAGGAGTATGGGTAAGTTAATATAACAGCAGTATCCCTGACAGGTTAGCCCGCTACCCAGTAACTATCTTAGACTGCAATCTGACCTGGTGAGGGAGTACCCTCACCAGGTGAGATTGCAGTCAAAACTAACTTTTAGTGGGATATTAAAATATTCTTTCGGCTGTATTTGAAATTAAAGCAAATAAAAATATGAGCCAATCTTTACGCCTCGTAGGTACAGTGCAGTAAAAATGTTTTTTTTTTATATCCTTAATAGTCGTTTTGATACCACGCCACCTTCTCTTTAAATTGATTGTGAATTCTCTGCATATAGTTTTTAGAGTTCTGTATTCAACAAAATGTATATTTAAAACACTTTTTGTGATATTTCCCTTACATATAAAGCGGTGATCTCTTGTACCTCGTTTATCTCGTAATTTGATATCATTTGTTAGGTCTTGAAAAAGTGAAAGCTTGAAAATAGAACTTTTTAATTGAGTTACCCTTACACTGCGTATTGCCGGACACGTACTTGACTGGCTTTTAATACTGACGATCATTATAGTGATGGTGGAAAGGTTAACGAAATTAATATCATAAATATTAATTAACTGGGGTTTTGACAAAACAACGCACTTCGCTTATATAACTTATAATTAAACATTCATACGTTTATTACCGATAAAGTATTCTTCATTACAGTAAAAAATATGTATTCGTTCACTAAAACTAACATTATTTAAGTGTGGCCATACATTTTATATAATCGCTTCCCCTTATTACATATTATGTTTATACTTAAACAAAACAATTTTCTCACAACATAGCCCTTTTCATCCCTCCAACATCATTTTACAGCTCGTGGCCTAAAAAAACCTTTCCCAATGAAAAACAGCAGTTTACAAATACGTACTGTAGGTAAATATTTACATATCTCCTTAACATTACAATTACTTATTTTATAAATGTTTGGTACGTTTCGAAATTAGTTACGACCATATGCTTTTTATATTAATTCAATAAAAAGTAGACACGAAAACAAATTCCAAAACCCAACTGTTAAACTTACATATTAACTCGTAGTTAGGTATATAGACGAATCAATGATAATAACATTCTATAAATTAATTTCGGGTATAGCTAAGGAATTTAAGTACAAAACATCGTCGATTGATTAATATTTTTTACATTAAAACATTTTAACTACTTACATTATTTGGCAGTAGTGATTTTAATTTATTAAATCCGATTGTATGCACTAAACTTTTTAAGCTACGTTTCTTAACATATATAATTTCATATAACAAATGACAACATTCTATTGCAACGGACAGAGCTGTTTTAAATGCAATTACACAAAAAAAAATACATAGTAAGTCAGAGATGAAATCAAATTTATTGATAATCATTATTCGAACCACGAAATAAATAAAATAAAAATATAATTAAAATAAAACATTCTCGTATCAAATCCTCCGTGTTTCTATAATAATTAAAGCTCCAATTTATAAATTATGATATATTTTCAATCCATTTGTAATGCAGTAATTATCATAAATTAATTTGGCACATATTTGACTTGTAGATTGTATAGAAAGTTTTTTTCTAACCTCATAATTAAGTACCTTTTTTTTTTTTATTTAAATAATATTATAATTTGAGAAACAATTTCAAACAATATAATTCACCTTACACGTTTATGTAATAACCGTTTACACATAATTATATTTATTCACATAGACAATCATGTACGTACATAGTATGTACAACATACAATTGCTAAAATATCAAAGACGGTGGCCCTATAGGGCCGATCCGTTTCTCACGAAAGGGCGGCGCTGCGCGGGCCCACCGCATGTCTCTCATCACCACTTCACATACCCACATACTTAAACAACATTAAAGATAATATTGTCTTGGCAAAATCTCACTCCACGAACACTCGTCATTTACAGCGAGTCTTATATACTAAGTATATGTATATAAATTTGATAAAGTTAATTCGTATTTAAATATTAATTACCATAAAAACACTTCGACAAAGTCCACGTGCTAGACTAAATTCGCAGCATACGATGGGGGGGTTCGGGATTGTTTACAATGGGTTCGGAGTCAACAGACGGGTTGTCGCAGCCGCGGCGGCACGGGTACGCGCAAAGGGGAGGCGCGCCGTTAAATGATGCTCTCTCGATTCCGCTCGTTGTCCTCCTGGGAGCTCAGAGAGCTGCCGCCACAGATCTGCATCTCGATTTCTTGTAACCTACAACGGAAACTGATGTCTGACATGTGTGATTACACCCGTGATTTCAACTTTACTTTTTAACAAGACAGTACTGTTTAGAAACTTCTGAGTACTGCAGCAGATTTGGATGAATGTAACATCGATAGAATTATTCTGATTGCTGGGTATATATTTTTCTCATTTTCTCCATTTATTTTGACAAAATTAAAATTTTAACTACATATATATATATATGTGCTTACTACACGAAGTATCCGCCGCATGTAGTGCGCCAAAAGTTTAAGGCGTTGTTAGATTGCCAGTGGAAATAAAAAGATGGTATTTGCCATTAATAAAATTACACTTATTAAATTTCATTTATCAATAGTATAGTATATATATATATATATATATATATATATATATATATATATATATATATATATATATATATATATATATAATTAAGAATTCACTCGCTTTTGAACGACGTTTGATAGGACCACGTTTTTAACCTTTTTTTTAATTGTGTGTTATATATTATACCTGTGATGTACTTCCCATCGCTGCTGGTTCAATTCGGCGGACATGGCAGCATTTTCTGTCTCAACAGTGTAAAGACGCTCTCGCAACCGCTTGATCTCGCATTCTAGAGCATCGTGAGAGTCTAGATGGACTCTAGGGGCTACACTGCTGGCGGCAATGCTGCCTCCGCCTACTGCGCTGCTGCGGACACTCGAAGCACATGACACTACTGGAGACGCTACACGAAGAGGGCTTACAGAAGAACTGCGAAACAAACGTCTGATTAAAGATAAAAGACACAATATTTTTATTAGGAACGATATTTATTTATTTATTTGGAAGCCAAATTGGCTTCCAAATAAATATATGACGGCAATCAGAGAGCAGCGCCATCTTGTTTTGGATTTTTTTTTTTCGGACTGTCTATTAGCTGTACAAACCCTATTGGTTGTCACAGCGTAACCGGGCTGTTTGGCGAGCTTTGGAAAGAAGCTCTGCCAGAAGAAATTTTGAGCCCTAGGGCTCGAAGAAACTATGGGAACGACTGCCTAAGGGCGCCTCCTTTGAGGCCGAACCTCGGCTTAGGCGACGTTTGGGATAACGGGGGGATCGGCCGGTAAGTGGTCCGTACGTCTCCGAGGCCGTGGATGGAGCCTACGTCCGGATGACGTAAGATAGCGGGGACCTCGTCTTCGCCGGCGAAGACGGTGTGTAGCGTATGATTGTGTGGTAGGCGGTACGAGTGTGTTGTCAGTAGTCATCTGATCGTCAGGGTCATGAAGGATATGTTTAGGTCTCCTCTTTCGGAGAGGAGCGCTTAGGTCGGGGGAGTAAAAAGAAGCCGCAACTACGAGAGCCAAAACCTAAAGGTGCGATCGGTTAAATAGTCTTTTAATAGGTATAAAAGCCTATCCGGGATACCCTGGGTTTGCAATTTATAAATGAGACCGGCGTGCCAGACTTTGTCGAAAGCCTTGGCTACGTCGAAGAATACGGCTCTTGTGAGGCGACCACGTTTCCAATCGTAAAGCCCTCGCGCCACGTGCTCCGTTAGGCGTTGCACTTGGTGGACGCTAGAATGTTTGGATCGAAAGAAAAAGATAGTTATCCTACAATATTTATGCATTTAGCTATAAAAAGATCAACGCGCTTGCGTAAAACTTTATAATACAATAATGTCGACAATGAGACATAAGGTGTAAAACCGTAGTTAAGGAAAAATCGTTAGGAACGACGTTCTTTATTCCCTTTTTCTCAGCTATTCTTTTTTAGCGAATATTATTTAACATATTCAATATTTATTTATCGTGAATCCAATGTATAATAAGAGAAAGTTCAAAGTTTATAATTATAATACAATATAATTTATATTTAGATCTTTTTTAGAGACGTGCTATGCTACCTTTATGCTATTAGTATATTAATTTACCACTAGCCGTAGATCGATCATTATCGCTCAAAAAATGGGACGGTAAAGTAGTGCACAAATAGCGACGCGTGCACTCCTTTCCCCCAGTGTGTGACAAAGCTAGACGCAAAAACACCGATTCTAACACTCGAGCCGTATAATCCGAATGAATTACAAAGAACTACGCGCCGCTATAGATAATATAACGGCCAGATGTCTAGTGTATTAGACGGGTTGTAATACATCGATATACCGATATGTAGGAATGTATAGTTAGTTGGTGACAAATTCTCGCCTTGTTTTTGTATGACGCGCTCTATCTACGGCTAGTGGTAAATCAATGTATTGGTACCATAAATATGGCATAGCGCGTCTACTGTAGGTATCTAAAGATTTCTCCTTAGTCATTACAAAAACGTAAAACCCTGTTCTTTAATCTCAAAGTTTAACTACTCGAGAAACATTACCTTGCTGTAACTTAAATACGCCAATCTGATTTAAAAAACCACTTTGAATTTTATAGATATGCTTATCCCGAGGATGCAACTGCTCAGCAGTGAAACATTCACTCGACTGATGATGAAAATGAGAAGAAGGTATTTGACACAATATATTCTTTTAATAAACTATGCCAGACGCAAATTAAGTCGCAGATGTTCTATAGTTATGAGAATATGATGATGATGAAAAATACGATCCCCAAGAGGATTGACGTTATCGCTCATAAAAAATATTCTAAAACCAAAGCAAAATGTCTTCAAGTTTGAAGAAGAAGAAAAGCAGGAGAAGAAGAAATAGATGATGATGTACGTGTATAACGTTTAGTAACTAGAGACTATTGTGTCAAAATTATAATGCACGATAGAGGCAGGTCGCTAAGCTAGTCTAAATTAACAAATCGTTAAGATGAAATATATCAGGGTACTCCGAGTTAGAGTAAAAAGCTGTGATAGCCTAGTGGTTAGCCTCATAATCAGAAGTCGGGGGTTCGAACCCGGGTACGCACCTATGACGTTTTAAAGCATCTTAAATATCACTTGCTTCAACGGTGAAGGAAAACATTGTGTTGAAACCTGCACGCTTGAGAGTTTTCCATAATGTTCTCAAAGGCGTATCAAGTCTGCCAATCCGCACATGGCCAACGTGGTAGACTATGGCCAAACCATTCTCATACTGAGAAGAGACCCGCGCTCTGTAGTGATGACTCCGAGTTAAATACATGTTAAATATAGAGAAGATGTTTAATTACCTAAATAGCTGGTCCCGGTATGAAGGCGGGTGAGAGGAGTGCAACGGCGGTGGGATCGGCACGGGCGGGAGATGCATCTGTTCAATAGGCACCCTCCCGCACGACTCTATCTGTGCCGGCGTAGACTGGCACCGACCCATCGCCACTGGACACAGATATGGTTTGTATTATAGACCAATAATATTACTCTAATAAGATAGCTCTTAACATAATTTTAAGTGGCATGTGAGATGGTGATAACAAAAAGAAAATTTACCTGGCTAAGTTTATTGTGGGCTTCTTCTTAGACCGGGGTGCGTTTGGAACCCGCATAGCTTTAGTTTTAAGTTTACGAATGTAGTTATCACCATCAAATCACTAATATGTAAATTATTGACGCGTCAAAAGCTATAATTAGCTTAGCATTTAGATTTAATACCTTATTATATGTATATATTATTTTAGTCTAATTATAATGTATACGCTGTTGGTAAACCTAAATAAATAAATAAAAAATAAAATAATAAAAAAGTGCCTTTTACAGTGTCCATTTGAACAAAGATTATTTAAATTTTGAATTTTGAATAGTACTACACTGGAACAGTATTTTGTAGGGGAACTATGTATATATGTAAAATAAACCACCAATGATATCTATCTATCGAGTCTAGTGTTTTTTTAAACAACCTATGACGGTCTTGTGGGAGGCTTCGGCCGTGGCTGGTTATCACCCTACCGATAAAGACGTGTAGCCAAGTGATTTAGCGTTTCGGCACGATGTCGCGTAGAAACCGATTAGGGGTATGGGTTTTTACATACCCATAACAGGTTAGCCCGCTACCATCTTAGACTGCAACATCACTTACCACCAGGTGAGATAGCCGTCAAGGGCTAACTTGTAGTGGATAAAAAAAAAAACTTGTTGAAGGATAATCATGCATCCGTAATCGTAATTATAAGCAATGGTGAGGTAATTAATGAAGAAGTTTAATTAAATTTACCTTTCTGATGAGGTTTTTTCTTATATTTCTCAAGTCTCTTGACAGCTATGGCCTCGAGGCGAATTCTGGCGGCAGGATACTCCTTGAGCACGTCCCACATGTCCTTCTTGCTGAGCACGAACAGATCCGAATAGCCAACAGATTTCACTGATGCTGTCCGCCGGTTGCCTGTCGACGTGTCATCCACACACTCCGTGCCACAGGGCACGCGGGTCGCGTAACCCATGAACTCTTTCGGCTTACTTACAAGCGTTGTGCAGCCAAAAAAGTTCAGTAACCAGAATACTGAACACTGAACACCGAAACTAAGGAAAACTTGCCCCAAGTCCGATTTCAAGATAGAAACATAAAGTACACTTAAACAAAAAAAAACTCCTCAACCAAACGAGTTACAAACTCAAATTGAAGATGTAAGAGTAATAACAATTCAAAAATAACAGTAAGAAGCTGTTTCTATCGAGGTTGATTTGTGCTTCAAGACAAAGCGTTTAGGGTTTAAAGTATGGTAAATAAGAAAGAAATATTTAGAAAATAACTAAGCACTTCTACAAGTTTTATAATTCCTACATACGGCAATGATAGTTTAAATCAAATAAATCACTCACATAGCCGGATAAAATGATAAAAATCTTCAATCGGTCAATATAGAACATTAAAATACCGTTGGGTTGAAATGTTATTACCTCTAGAGCACACACTGTTTTGCTGATTAAATAAAAAATGCAGGCATAAATATGGTATGAGAGTTTACAGATAACGTAAATGTTACTAGTAAAGGCGATAGATTAACTTTGTTGTTATTGCAAACGTTCGCTTTTTGGCTTAAAATGTGTGGGAGCCTTCTAAGGTAATAACATCTCTTACCCGTTGGGGGTTTCATGCACCAAGAAGTCACGCCAAATATATGAAGTATTCAGGGAGGATGCAAAGCGGTCGGGGACACTGCCTTCAATAAAACCAAAGGAGATGAATCTAAAAGCAAACAAACCACATGACCGATGACTCTGTTGCCTACGAAACGTCAAAATGAGAAGCAACAGATGGAACGTAACGAAAAAAAAACGTAGCTTGCCTGCATACATCTCGAACGAGTCCATTGTTTTAAAGTATAAAATTAAAAAAAATATCGGACTTTAATGCGAAATGAATAGTTGAAAATGCATAAAAATGTGATAAAGAAATAATAAAATGTAAAGCGTTTCGTTTTAACAGTTCATCAACGAACGACATTAACGCTATTCGATTTGCAAGTAATGTTTCTTTTCTTTGCGGTAGATTTTTTTTTTCATAAAATAATAAGTTCGAAGAACGGTAATATGCGTTCATGAGTGATGTCCCAAAACCTGTTGTTAGCTTCGCGGCCGCTCCCTCGGCCTGATTGCAGCGTCTCCTCGAAACGTTTGCTTTTGCTTTTAAAAACTTTTCAAAGAATAAAAAGAGTAGAATAATGGCGTGGCGTCTCGGGCCGTAGCGATATTTACCAAGTTGTTTACCTGCCGTGCCCATGTTCAGAATGGAAATTTCGCCAAAATAAGAACCCGCCCTGAGTGTTGCTAACACTGTCTTTCCGTTGTCGCCGACCACCGTTAGTCTACCTCGGTTCACGATGTACATCTCCTTGCCGACTTCACCTACAGAAAATCGTCTTATTAGTGGAGCGCTGAGTAAAGTTAAACACTGCCATTCTAAAGAAGTAAAATTATACTCACCTTTCCTGCAGATGTAGTCGCCAGGTGAAAACAAAACGGGTCGAAGTCGCAACACAAGCTCGCACAGAAATCCGGCTTCGGTATTTTGGAATATTTCCACCCTGATCAAACATTATGAGATTCATAAGCATGGACATAGATGAAACCAATTCCATTCAGAAAAAAATAAGAACAAAATTTCTTTTTTAAGTCTGAACAGTGAAAAAAGAATGTTCTTCGGCACAGATAAGTACTTAAACGTATTGTGTAGTTATAATAGAAAATAAGCACCTACACGTGTTAGAGCTTAAGCAAGTAGAATACAATTTGCTTAGCCACTCGAATAAATGTACACAATCTTAAATTTCTTTTACAAATGAAATAATGGAATTCAAACTAGACCAAGGAGAGGCGGCGTTTAGGTGAAAAACAAAATCGCTTGAAAGAGCCATTCGGCGACAAAAATTTACGGATCGTATGAAGGAACACTATTGAATTATTCATGGACGTAAAAAGCGAGTATTTCTGTTTTTTAATTATACGACACGGAATATTAAACACTGAATGCTTATCCTGACTTAATACATTTACTTTTTCATAACAAGCTGTTCCTTGTGACTTATTTTACACGGATTAGCGGGTAATATGAAATCTGTTATTTTTATTTTATTCAAAGTGGCGAGCAGAGTGATGGATGTTAGTATAATATCTTGCTGGACTTTTGACACGTTATTTAACATGATTAAATAATCATGTTTTATGAGCAATTTTTAATTTTTATGAGCCAGAATTGATAAATATAGAAACAAAAGTCGAATGCTGTTTATGTTTGCTTAATTTGCTTTCAATAGTTTATTTGGGCACATTAATATGTTTAAACTTCAAATATATATTATATTTATACCCTCACTCCAACAGAAACTATTAAGCGAGACGTTCAACTTTCGAGAGATAAATTGATCAAGCTTGAGATTTAGAGATATAGATTTGCATTAAATAAAATCTAACATTAGAGGTGATTACTCGTGGTCAAACTACGAGTTCAATGCTCGTGATGGATATCTAACTTTGGAGTTATGTGTGTTTGGAGTTAAAGCAATTCTAAATTAAATATCCCATGTATTAACGGTGAAAGGAGATCATTAACCTGCACACCTGTGATTTCTCCATAATGTTCTCAAAGGTTCGTTTACTTCAGTCTACAAATCCGCATTCAAACAGCGTGGTGGTCTACGTTCAAGACCCTTGCTACTGGCCACGGTTAAGGAGACCCGTGCACTGTAGTGGTTGTAGGTTAATAATGAAAATCCAGCAAAAACATACCTCTTCAGCGTGTCAAGATGGACGTTGATAGCAATTTCCGCTTTGAGTTTATCGGGGAGGCACGATACCGCTTTCTCCTCATCTGAACACTTCTGCGTGAGCCACAGGTAGTCGAACCATTTAATCACCTTCACCTGCAAGTGCGTTGGAACCCGTCGCATTCTCATATACGTCTTCACTCCGTCCAGTTTCGCTAAGAAAAACATACGAACAAAGTTAATTTTGCAACTCAACTGCAATAATATTTTAATTTAATTTACCTAATTCTAATTCTATTTATTTTGTAATTGTTTCTTGGCTTGATATTGCAGTTATGATTTTGTAAATATTTATAAACTATTTAAAAAAAAATTCGGAGATACCTTGGCAATATTGAATATGCTTATAATTGATAAACTGTAACAGCACTAGTAATTCATAATTGATAAAACGGATAAAAATGTAATTTTCAATTTATCGCTGGTATACCACCTATTATTAAAGGACAATTTGTATAAAGATTTATGAATTTGAATTTGAATTTACTTTATGAATAAATAAATAAACTCAAACGGCAACAGTGCGGCCGCATTAAGACCATTTTATCTTTCCAATTTATATAATCATATATCCATATACATATATAATCAATTTTAAGTAACATACAGGGTCTATTGTAACGATGAATTAAAAAAAAACAAGTTATTTCGAGGTATACAGAAAGTCTTTCTGCTTCCGAAAAATAAAATTTTCTATGACAAAATATAAAATCGTAAAATGATTAATAATTATAAATTATTGTTGATAAACATATACATTTACTATTAAAGCTCGAAGCGTCGAAAGATTTTTTGTTCTGTAACTTTCTGGTTTGACTTTTTTGCGTTACTAAGTCACACTTCACTGAATAGTTTCCATGAATACCTATATATACTGTAATCATTTGTTTAAATTCTAAGACAAATAAGTTTGCTTGCTAAATTGTGCGAAAGTTAAATTGTAGCGTTTCAGATTTCCCGATTCTAATCAGTTAACGTTCGAAAAGTTAGTTGAGTTAAACTGGAAGTACGGTTTCGTGTATCGGACACGAAGTTTTAACTTTGCAAGATATAATTACGGTTTCCAATTTACTTAAGGCAAAAAAAACAATTGTTTAATAGGTTTTTAGTCTACGCTTGTAATATTTATTCTATCAACTTTAGATTTTTAATACTATAGCGGCTGGGTAAGGCTGGGCTCTAGCAAAAATTAAAAAAATAGAAGCTATTTATCTTTCTCCATCTGGGTGGCACAGTAAACAAGCTTATAACACCTTCGCCTCCATAGTTACTGAATTAAACGCGCACCAGAGTGAGCGTCTTTTAAAAATAATTCATGAAAAGTTGTGGGTACAATTAAAAGTTTTCTACAGCGTGACTGAACAGAAGCGAAAAAGCTAATACTCTCTGAAAATAGTTGGAGTTGCGCAATTAGCTAAGTCTTTGGAATCTGTTTTATTTTATAACACTACAAGTGCCCTTGACTGCAACTTCCCCAAGTGGTAAGTTATGATACGTCTTATAATGGCCCGGTACTGGCTAATCTGGTGTTTCCAGAGATGACGCATGGACACATAGTGACGATCTCCGTGGCGCAGAGAGTGCGCTGTTGCGTAAAAAAGTAGAAGGATCTGGGTTCGATTCCCGGCTCGAATCTGAGCTGGCGGGAGGCTTCGACTGTGGCTAGTTACCAAACTACCGACAAAGATGTGTCACCCAGCGATCTGGAGATTCGGCATGATGTCGCGTAAAAACCAATTAGGAGTATGGATTTCAAATTCAAATTCAAAATAATCTTTATTCAAAAAGTCCTTAAAAAGGCACTTTTGACGCGTAAATAATTTACATAGTAGTTATTTCATGGTGATAACTATATTCGTAAACTTAAAACTAAAGCTATGAGGGTTCCAAACGCGCCCCGGTCTAAGAAGAAGCCCACAACAAACATAGCTTAGACTGCATCATCACCAGGTGAGATAGCTGTCAAGGACTAATTTAATCGTAGTATATAAAAAAGGCCGTGTTACCGACGTTGCTCTCTATGATTCAAGTTACTATAAAAATGGTATTTTTTAAAATGGCGCGATAGGAAGCGAGATCTTATCGTCGGCAATTTCAAGATTTAGCTTTACATTTTATCTATTATAACGCACCCTTTTACAAAGACCTCCTACTGCTCTTTTGCGTTATTTGCTTACCTAAGAAACCAGGTTAGACCGGTATATTAGTTCAAAGGTAATTGATCAATGGGACAATTTTGAAAAATCAAAGAAAGATATTTTTTTAATTTAATATTTACCTAATACTGAAAAATTAAAAATTTGTACTTTTTTAATTTAAATAAATTTATTTATTGCCGTTTAGGTTAAAAAATGGCTAACATAGATAACTTTTAAAAACATAAATAGATGTACTTCTAGAATTCGTCGAGGAAATTATTATGATCTCTGTTGATTTTAAATTAACATTAGAACGGTAGCAAAATGGTTGGTTGTAAAAATAATGCCAAATAACCTCACATATGCATTATTCATACCATATCATAATTAGAAACATTATATTCTAAGCAAATCAGAAAATTAATAGCTAACTCTGCTAAGCGTGATGTAGCGTGCACACAGTCACTGTAATTTAATTTTCCTTGTGAACATTTCCGGAAATAAACCACGTTCGCAGCACGTAAGAATCTGGAGAACCGCCACTAAATTTTTTATTTGTTTCGCACGTTAATTACAGCTTGTAATAGATGTAGAACCTCCGTGGCGCAATGCGTGCGCTGTCGCATTATAAAGTTGTGGGTCCTGGGTTCGATTGCCGGCTCGAGTCTGGTCTGGTGGCTTTGGCCGTGGCTAGTTACCACCCTACAAACAAAGACGTGTCGCCAAGCGAATTAGCGTTCCGGCACGATGTCGCGTAGAAACCAGTTAGTCGTATGAGTTTACTATACCCCTAACAGGTTAGCCCGCTACCAACCTAGACTGCATCATCACTTACCACCAGGTGAGATAGCCGTCAAGGGCTAACTTGTAAGATTCTTCGCATAAATCCCTGTAAATTTATAGACTTTGAAAGGAAAAACTCTAAGACCAGAAATTATTTAGAGACATTGAGTTACAAACACAAATCCAAGTTTGGAATACGAAGGGCGGTGATTGCTTTGATTCGTCGTCAAGACTAGTCCAACAATTTGAATTTAAACTAGATACTTATTGCCGGAGCGACTGAACTCTGAACTGTTCCATTCTAAACAAGAAACAAACCTTGCACAATGGCTTTCAAATAGAGGCACTTACTGTGATACGACATAAAGACCAAAATGGAATGATAACTATTTTATAGCTAACCGCTTTGCATGACTCTCGTCAGGTATGGAGACAACGTCGTCCAGAACGTACACACAGCCTGTCACTGCGGAGTACGATAATACGAGAAACTCTGTTTACATTTTCCGTATGTAGGTACTACCTGTTTAAACCCCTGTTTGATCTAGCTACAGCTTGTTCTGTTCTACTCGATTTAGAACTCGTATACTATACGAGTAAGAAAGGAAACATTGATTTTCGATTAGTTTCCAAGATAGGAAATATTGTTATAAACACTACTGTTTCATTTTGATACATACTTTTATATCTGTGTTAGAATGATATTATTCATCTTATTTATATTTTGTATATACTTATGCAACATATATCTCCGAGGAGTTTTATGCATGTTTCAAGGCCGAATTCGTTGGTTAAATATTCGACTTTTTTTAGCAATAAATTCGCTTGTTTTATATTGTTTTATTGTACATCATCACCATCATCATCATCATGATCAACCCATTACCGGCTCACTACAGAGCACGGGTCTTCTCTCAATATGAGAAGGATTTGGCCATAGTCCACCACGCTGGCCATGTGCGGATTGGCAAACTTCACACGACTTTGAGAACATTATGGAGAACTCTCAAGCGTGCAGGTTCCTCACGATGTTTTCCTTCACCGTTGAAGCTAGTTTTTTAAAACGCACATAACTCCGAAAAGTTAGAGGTGCGTGCCCGGATTCGAACCGCCGACCTCTGATTGACACCCTAACCACAAGACTATCGCCGCTTCTAATATTTGATTTTTAACATAGTGTAATAAAACTAATATAATTTGCCGACCTCCGCTGCGCAGCGCGTGCACTGTCGCATTATAAGAACCCGTCCTGAGTTCGATTAGTTAGTTACTGATAAAGAAGTGTCGCCAAGTGATTTAGCATTCCGGCACGATGTCACGTAGAAACCAACTAGGATTATGAATTAACCATATCCCTAACACGTAAGCCCGCTACTATCTAAGACTGCATCATCACCTATCAACAAGTTAGATTACTGTCAACTTGTAGTAAATAAAAAAAATATATATAAATATATTGATAAATTAAAAATATTACGCTATTCATGCATAAAATAAATAGGTAAGACAACAATCTAGGGATGAAATTCACGGGTCCTAAAATAAGACTTTATTAACGTAATTATTTGTATATTTATTTCATGTATATATTATACTTTAGATATGTATTATTTTGTATTGTTATTATTATTTATATGTAGTAGCATGTAGTTATTAGTGTGTATGTATATATAGCTTTTTCAAGCTTTTCTTGTTTTTTTTTTTTGCAACTTCCGTGTAATTTTTAATACATCAGCTTCAACGAAATGGTTACCTGGAAGAGATCACTATTAGTGATAAGGTCGCCAGTTGCTAATTGTTTTTGTTTTTATCTATGTTATGTCCTATAGATTGCAATAAAGTTATATAAATAAATAAATAAGACTAACGAATGGAAATATGGTGCTTTTGAATGGTTTCAAGCATACATTTTTCGAATACGTTCACAGATGTGAATAGATATTCCGTCAACGTGTGTTTCCGATCCGATTCCGATTTCATTGACATTGTTGGCGTTGTTGTGGAGGTGCGAGGTGGTCGCCGGAACATGGCGCAACATTTGTACATCAATCTATATGCCTCCTCTACACCGTCACTCGATATGGACGAACAGGAGCTATAACGTTACCTTACTTTTAAATAGCATAACCGCCTAATATTGCCATAATCGAGAACGAAAGAGTCTCGGCTTTTCGACAAACATCAAAGAAAGATTGACCTTGATTGTGCGCGTGTCTACACCATCGCCGAGTTAAAACAGTACGTTGAGGATGGACGTGCGTACGATATTTTTGCTTGCAGTACGTAATTTGTATATATAATGTCTGAGTAAGGATATGGAATCTATCGAATTCTCGAATATCCTAATCTGTTACAACTTTTAGTGTGTTTTTATATAGGTAGTTATCTTTTTCTTTTGTCGCTGCTTCATTACTGATGGATATAATGCTAATGGATATGGCCTGCCTAATCGTGTTCCTCCAACTCTACCTATTTAACATGATACGTAAATAGGTGACCATATAATAGGTGTGGAGAGCTTCGCAATGATGGTGGCGATCGCGAAATTCTGTGGTCGTCAGTGGCTGGTGGTGTAGAGGAGGCAGTAGGCTCCGGCTGACGCACGGCGAAGCGGCCTTCGGGAGCGAGCGCACAGAGCGGCGTGCAGATCGATTGCAGGCGGACGCGCGGGACGTTCCGCACCCTAGGGGATGGGGCACGCCCGGCTTTCACCGAGCTATTTATAACATTCAAGCCGCTGACCTATTTCGCTGCAGCGCCACCGAGGAAGGTCACGGATTCAGCGTGCTCTCTGTCGTCGCGGCGCCATTGTCTTTTCAACCGAGCTGCAGTGCTAATTAAAGTTGTTGACACTTTGCCGCTTTCTGTGTATAAAATGCTCAGCCTATCCTTGCTTGCATTGATCGTGGTAGCTATATATGCCGCTGCTTCTCTTTTATTCTAACGTATTTATCGAAAAGAGAATTTTTGATATCATATGTTACGAAAAAGATTGAATATTCTTTCATTTTTAACTAACAAACTCCGCTTGGAGCGTGTACGAATTCTAGTTTAAGTAACGAAAACAAAGTCAAGGTTTTTTCCAGCACCGTCAAAGTTTTCATGTTCGACATGGACTTGACGATTTCGACCTTGCATTGTTTAAGGATCAAGGATCAATAATTATGTATTTAAGAATAAGATACTAAGAGTGCAAAGGTTACAATAAAATTACACGTTACGTAATATAAACCCATACGTCTGTCATGCGGGGTCATTTTATGGCGGTAGTAAACAACCTTTATTTTGGGCGCAATAATTCACCCTACGTCGGGTTCGACGCGTTCGATTATGAGCGTGATTGAATGTTAAGGTATTTATCGAAAAGAGAATTGTTGATATCATATGTATGGGTCTTTGATACTAGCGCAACTCAATTCGACCTTAATAAATCGATTTGTGCTATAAATGAATGAAAAAAAAGTACACAGATAAAGTACACAGGTAAAGATACACAGTTTTATATAATCCGATGGTACCCACACTAGGTAATCCTGTCTCGTGGGTTTTTAAAATGTTGTAAGTATATAGATAATAAATGAACAATTGAAATACTGAATCCACTTTAGGTAAATAGGTAGCAAACAACTATTTATAGAGCGCTTAAAGCCATGTGCGCGTGATAATGGGAAAGACACGGTTATTAAATAACATAGGTGTATTAATGCACCACCTTCCTCTTTCAGTATCTGCATGTTCTACGTCTTTGGTTGCCTTTTTTGGTTAGCCGAGGTTAGTTTGTTTGTTGTGGTTTGGTTTGCATCTCTATGTAGGGATAAGACCGCCAAATTTTACTCTGCTTTTTGTTTTTTTTTTCTATTTTGTTGTGTGTAATATAAGTGGTATGTTTTTTCGGTCCTATATGCTAGGTTATGTAAGAGAAAAAGGTTTTTTTTAACCTCACTGTGAATGTCGTGTAATACGTTTTTGGGTGAAATTGAATTTCGGAATTGGGGTAGGGTTTGGCAATAGTGCAGGGTAATTGCGGCGGAAGAGATTGTTTTGTCGGGCCAGAAGGGTCGAGAAACTGTAGTCGGGGGGGAAGGCAGCGCACGTAGTCGCGCGTGACGTCACGTTTACCTGCTTAGCGCCTTAATGCCTGCACCAAATAGGGTTGACTAATCCCACTTTGGTTCCGCAGTTCTGACAAATAACTTTTATCCTTTGTGTATTAAGTTAGAAAAGTTTATAAAACACATTTCCTAACATTTTGTGTATAAAAAATATTTATTGGCACAAATGCGCTCTGTATTTGATTAGAGACTTAGTTAAACTGCTGAAATGTGACAGTAAACAAGAAACGGTTGTTGGTGACCTCTGTGGCGCAGCACGTGTTCTGTCGTATTATTAAACTAAAGATAGCTCTTAACATTATCTGTAAGTGGCATGTGATATAGTGATAACAAAAAAAAATACCTGGCTAAGTTTGTTGTGGCTTCACCATCAAATAAAGAACTTTGAATTTGAAAAATAGCGGTGCCTCTTTTGTTTTTTGCATTAATTTGTTGTTCAATTACTGGTTGAACAACCATTGATTAACCGGTTATGAATTGTTAACCAGTGATCAGAAATCGAACTGATCTCTGTTCTATTATTAAACACAAAAGTAGGTTCAATTCCTAGGCGGGATAAAAATATAGGTTTATACCAAGAAATTCTTTAGTACTCAGCCCTCCCAATTTGGAAATCCTTATTATAATAATGTACTTGTAAATAATATCACTTGCTATTTATAATAATCACTCCGAACCTCAAGAAAATTCAGTATTTCAATTTTTCATTTATTATCTCGTATACTTACAACATTTATAGCACAAATCGCTTTATTAAGGTCGAATTGAATTGCGCTATTATCAAAGACCAATACATATGGTATCAACAATTCTCTTTTCGATAAATACGTTAACATTCAATCACGCTCATAATCGAACGCGTTGAACCCGACGTAGGGTGAATTATTGCGCCCAAAATAAAGGTTGTTTACTACCGCCATAAAATGACCCCGCATGACAGACATTTGGGTTTATATTATGTAACGCGTAATTTTATTGTAACCTTTGCACTCTTAGTATCTCATTCTTAAATACATCATTATTGATCCTTGATCCTTAAACAATGCAAGGTCGAAATCGTAAAGTCCATGTCGAACATGAAAACTCTCACGGCGCTGGAAAAGACCTTTACTTTGTTTTCGTTACTTAAACTAGAAGTCGTACACGCTCCAAGCGGAGTTTGTTAGTTAAAAATGAAAGAATATTCAATCTTTTTCGTATCCAAAATTTGGTTCTGTTTACCGCTTCAATGTTTTGATACTTTAAAACGACCTATAAATGCATAACTCATACAACTTAACGGATTGTGTTAAAATATAAAAAATGAACTTTTTTTACCGGACTTCCAGCCCAGGCTTACTTATAATTAGTTTTTTTTTAATTGTATTTTTATAACTATCTATTACAACATTATGGTAAAACAAGCGTTAAGCATACTTTATCAGAAATTTGGAAGAAAATCTGTCAGTTTACAAGTTTCTATAACTTTATTTTCCCGAAGATAAAGTTATAGAATTTAACGTGACTAAAGCAGCGAGGAAAAAGCTAGCACCTATTAAGTTGAAAATACTGCTTGTCAATAACGAACGATTAAAGACTCGATTCATAAACGAACTCTTACTTCTAGTTAACGTATTAAATATTTAAACCTCGACAATTTTCACAATCGTAACAATGTGTTAAACTTATTCAGCAATGCGGCACTGAACATAAAGCTTAATTTGCTATAATCCATGACAAGTAGACATATCTGGACGGTATTTAAACTGACTTATTAAACAAAATGGACTTTATGATGCTAATTTTTGTGTTCTGTATCTCACGGATGCCAATGGGACCCTTTTACTGAGACTCTACTGTTCGTGTCCTAGTGTTAGTTTTCATATTGCACTGTGTTCCGAAACTTTCAGTACTCAACCTAAGTGGGGTGACAAATGAAAGCGCATGATGCAATGAATTTTAATATGCAATTAGATTTGGTTTGATTTACATTGAGAGTTTGTTAAATGTTTATATTTTTTTTTTATAGTAATTGTCGTAGGCAATTGAATTTTTATTATTTTTTTCAATTATATCCTAACGCCCGTGTGCAAAATAAATACATATAAACGCCAAAAGAAATATAATATACCTACTTAAATAGATAAAAATAAATAAACCACCTACATATCCCATACCCCAATCGCCTCAGATGGTGAGCGAGGCTGACTGGGATCAACCCATTCGCAGATATGATGATTGGGATGGTTTCAGCAGACTGAACTTGCCACATGTCGGAAACGTCGTGAGCCAGATCGAGATACTTGCGTTTTTTCTCTGTCTCAGCTCTCACGAGGTTTTCGTCATATGGAATGGTGATGTCCACCAAAAACACCCTCGAATGTTTATTATTATTACCCTCATTGTAAAATCACATTATATACATCGAAAAGACAAAAATCATCATCAAAATGATCAACCAATATGAATCCACTGCTGAGCATAGGCCTCTTTGGCAACAAGTAAAGGTTTTATCAAAACAATACCTTCAAAGCAAATTAATAAATAAAAAAAATGTGGCGGATTCAGTAAAATTTATGGCCTTTTTGTTCGTCTAATTTTCTGTCGTTTTAGTTTTACTATCATTTATTATTTATTTATTTATTTATTTAGTTTTACTATCATACAGTTTACATAAATTAAGACTTACATAAGTTAAATTATGTGCTAAGTTTTGTGATATTTTTGTTGAGGAAGGAATTCATATTTCATTATTTAATTTAATTATAAAAGGAACTGTAAACTTACCCTGAAACTCTTTCCTGGCGGTACTGACGGATGTTACGATGTTCGCAACGTGACCCAGAACTGTGGCAAAGAGCATCAGCCCAAACATCAGTTGAGCTATGACGTACACGTACTCTCCTTTACTTCGTGGACGAGGCAGATCACCTGTGACAAAAATAATGTGTTGTATATTCGTTTCTAGTAATAAAGTCTCTGTAACGAGGTCACTTCATAAGAAGCTTCAGAGCTCCACGTCGGGCGATGGGGAGAGTTACAATCGGAGTATCGCTTCATGATAAATAGATGATAAGTAGGAGAACCAGAGCTATTGACTTAGTTTAACCAGTTACGTATTGATGTAGATAGTTACGTATAGATATAGTTTGGGGGGTTTATAAGTTTGACTCGTAACCATTCCACGTTGGGAAGAAAAATCAAAAAGAAAACTCATAAGTCCAGCATTAGAAATGTACAAGGCATGTACACAAAGATTTTTATGATTCGGTAATGGTTGCTTGAATTTACTAACTTAAGCTAAGCATAATTAATGCGGATATTTTTACAATGACTATAAACAAGGTTTTTAGAATGGGGACACAAAGACACAAACTGTAAAAAGTATCACTAACGGTTCGGTTTCGAAAAATGTCTTATATTTAAAATCGTTTCGTACTAATTCAACCTAAAAATGAATTAAATTGTTCAACTTACTTTTACTACTCAGACAGTTATTATTACTGATGCATTAGTTTTGAGTCTCTTGGGTTTTGCTAGACAATATGCCTGAATGCAATAAAACTTTTAAATTCAGTCATGTTAGCAGCTTCGACGTTATAAAGGCTATTAAATGGATCAATTATAAAAAAAAAAACGAGTGACCCGTTGGGCATTTCGGTCAACGTTGTTAAATAATTAATTGATATAGTTGCGCCCATTCTAGCTTTAATATTTAAAAAATGTATAGACTGTATTCCTGATTAAATGAACCATAGAGGAATAGTTCTATTGTTTAAATCAGCTAGTAGATCTTACCCCAAAAACCAAGTCCTATATCCGTACTGCCCACGTTCAGTCAGTTTACGTTCAGTAACTTTAAGTTTTTTTTTTAAGTTTTAAAATTTATTTACTCGTACTAAACACATCAATCTGGCTAACGCTGATGTTGAGTTAGTACAAAATATATACGATGAACAGGTGGAGGTAAAAGACGCAGTTGACGTTTGTCCTAGGCGTTTGATTATGTTGAACACGAAATATTTGTCAAAAAGTTACATCAATATGGAATTCACAGTGTAGCTTTATAGTTTATTGAGTTACTATTTACAAGACAGAATTCAAAAAGTAGACCTGAATGGAAAACGGTCTAATGGATCTGTTGTGAAAACAGGTGTCCTTTAGGGTTCCATCTTAGAACCGTTTCTGTTCCCCATTTACATCGTCGTGATCAACCCATTACCGGCTCACTATAGAGCACGGGTCTCCTCTCAATATGAGAAGGGTTTGGCCATAGTCCACCACGCTGGCCATGTGCGGATTGGCAGACTTCACACGCCTTTGAGAACATTATGGAGAACTCTCAGGCGTGCAGGTTTCCTCACGATGTTTTCCTTCACCGTTGAAGCAAGTGATATTTTAATTGTTTTAAAAACGCACATAACTCTGAAAAGTTAGAGGTGCGTGCCCGGATTCGAACCGCCGACCTCTGATTAGGAGGCCGACACCCTAACCACTAGGCTATCACAGCTTCTATTTACATAAATAAGCTTAATTACCTCAACGAAACATCACTTATATTTGAAATAAATCTATGTAAAATAGCTTTTGATGATGTAAGCAACACTCCCGTAAAGGCTGTATAGTTGTTTGAAGCTGATAATTTGCTGCTTAGTGGAATAAAATTTGCATTTCCAATTGTTCAACATGTGAAAACAACTTCCCAACTTAAAAATGAGCATATTGCACAAGAGAGAGTCAGAAGGAGGTTCAAATAATTCGGGCTATAACCTAAACTTATTTGAAAATGTAATGTATTTTAGTATTATGAATATGGGTAATGTTATAAAAAAGAGTAATATTTTATTTGGTATTATTTATGAAATATCATTAGGAATATTATATAATATTCAAAAGTTACTATGTTTGTTTTTGTTTTTTCACGCCAAATAGATATTGAGGTTTGGCAAGAAGATAGCGGTGTCGCGGGATACTTCTAAGCTTTGGAAGTAAATGGTTGCCCTATATATACGCATACACGTAATAAGTTGCTGAAAGAAGCTGGTTAATTAAAAATTACAATTACACCATTTAAGGTAGAGGAGACCATGTATAGTGTACAAATCGACGTATAAAGACCCATTTAAACAAATTTCGAAACTTGTTTAATAAGACTTGGGTAATGTATTTGTAATAAACATCCCTTAAGCAAACCGGGGTTACGAAATATTTTACATTAGGAAATAGGAGTTGTAAGTAATATTTTATAGTTTAAAGCACTCCACAAATAACAATCTCTAGAAAAAAAAAACCAGATTTTTTCTATGTGACATTTTGTATAATTGAAGGTTTGAACTATGCAAGTATTATAAGTTGGTCGGTCGCTCACCTATCCGTTTAATTTTTTGTGAGGTATGCTCTTATCGAGTGTAACCAGAAAGTGTTTCTGCGTAAGTTTTATCCTATTACTAAGAGTTTCCATGGCATCTTTCGCATGTGCCTATTCGCAATTGTATTTCCCCGCAAGATGCTCCGAAGCGTTTAAGCGTTAAGAGTAACAATATTGCTCTCGCACTATCCCATAGGAACTGTACATTTTGCGGAATAAAAGGTTACCTAAGTCACTCAGCCCATACAATATTGCTATGCAGAAATCACGTAAAGCCGTTGATCTGTGACTGCGTGATTGAAAGCGGATTGACTTTCAAACGAACGCATTTCGCATTTATAATATTATTTTAGGATATTAAAATCATTTTCTGCTTGTGCAAAATCCGGGTAGTATGAGGAGTTCTACAATATAGAGAGCCATTTCTTAGTCAAAAGACTTTTTTTAGAATAGTAACTGATGCTGTATGAATAACAAAGGAATGTACTCCCTTACAATAGGGTTTTCTACGAAATGCATTTCCTTTGTTCCGGAAAATAAAGTCTTTTTATTGTGATAGTGCATTATTTCATTACGTAGGTAGCAGAAGTTGCTGAGATTCTTGTTTAGCTACGCAATGAAGTATTTTAAATAAAACTTTATTACTATAAAATGACTACTGTTACTATCTTAGCCCTAAGCCTTAAATTTGACTTAAAAAGTAAGATGCATAAGTTTGTTTCGTTTTAATATTAACTTTGGTTGATCAATGTCATACTAAGCTTTGTACATCTTGGCTTTAGAGCCTTACAGAATTCGAATAAATCATGCTTGACACCTTCTTCTTTTCTATGTATATGTAGTGCAAGATTTTGTGTGTTATATTATACAAATCTCCCGGCTGTCGGCGGAATATAGCAAATTATACTTGCTATTTATTGTTTATCATGGACGTCCGCAAAGTAACGCCTGCTTCCATTCATTATCTATGTTTATGTAACATAACTTATATATATGTGGATTGTATATATGTGGTTGATTATAACATTATATATATATATATAAATATATATATAGCTCATGTGTTGTGGGTGGATTGTGTGGTTGATTATATATATATATATATATATATATATATATATATATATATAATCAACAATATGACATAAGTTACTTTCATATCATTACTTTTTATAATATTATAAAATAGTAAAGTTTTTGCTGTGCGAAGATTGATTGTTATATATTTAAGAACATTGACAAATAAGCTAGAACTATTGTCATGTGTCAAAATAAAAAGTGTACCAATCTACAAGATGTCATAGGCTTTTAAAACAAATCCCTTTCTTAAATTCAGTCTTCGAGATTTCGGGTAAATAAAGCCAGGGTTTTGAAATTTCAACTTAAAGTGAGCGGAGCCTCGGGCAAAAGCTTCATATATATAATTGCCCATTCAACACGAAATCGTGCTTCGAAACTGTACGCACACTTGTCGGCCGTTTTCCGTTTTACCGCACCGCTGTACGCATAACTATTTAACCTGCTATATGCGAACGTTTTCAGCATACAAATGGCCATTTCACGTGTTTTATGCTCAAAAAACCAATGCGCCGTGAATGGTAATGGTGTCGTGACGTTAGCGGATACCCGTCGATTCGCCTTCACGGTCGTTTATGGACAAACCGAATCGTGTAAATGGTTAAGCTGAATTCCAATAAACACAACTTGATACTTCATTCGAATCGCCCTAGTGTCGCACATTCTTTTTTAATTGTGAAATATTAATTTGGACAGCTTTTAAGCTATGATAGCCAGACAGCATATATGATTTGTATAGGAGGCGGACGTCCTAACCACTTGGTTAGAACGTTCGTCTCCTAATCAGATATCGGAGGTTCGATCCTGAGTACGATTCTTTAACTTTTCGGAGCTATGTGCGTTTTTAAGAAAAAAACATCACTTGCTTCAACGGCGAATTTTCTTTGCCTTCATTACAAATGACGTATTTATTACATGTGAATATTTAATGATCCGGAGTTTGCATGTGCCACTTTTTATGAAAATAGATTTATCTACTCTTTTTTGTGCACCACAAAGATAAGAAAAACAGAAACATAAAGTAGCAGGATAGACTATGTGGCCTTATCGCATAGTAGTGATCTATGCCAGGCAACCTTAGGATTAGAAAATAAAATGCAATATATCTAGACGACGCAATATAATCACAAACATACATACGAATAACTACACTACTATTAAACACGTTATTATTTTACTATAATAATTATATTTAAAAAAAAAATAGATTAAATTATAAGTCGTCATTATTGACCAAGATTGAATTGAATATTCGGTTTTTTTACCATTATTGACGTAGGTGTTCTATTAAATCTTACCTTATATTAATCTGGTAGCTTACTTTATCTATTGCCCTTTCTTATTTTACTTGTCTAGTGTCTAGTCGAGACTAGACTTAGCCTTATTGAACAAGCATATTTCTTCATACTTACTATGATAAATTATTAATGGTATCATTCAACGTTTTCAGAATAGATAAAAAATCTGATACACTTTATGAAAACTAAATCAACAATGTAAATTCGGATTTAGATAAAATACAGGAAGGTTGCTTGAAAATTGTTTTATGAGAGAATAAATAAATAATCTTTTGGAACTTTTCAAATACATACCGTACCAAGAAATCATAAAAGGCAAAGATATTATTTATTTCTACTTCCTCAATTCTTAGAAAATAGATCCACCTCTTCAGAAATTATATACGAAATTTAAATTTTCTTTATCAGTTTCCGGAAAAAGCCTTTGACAGCCTGTTTCAACAAGTCTTTCGTGGCAAAAAGTAAGTATGAGAGGTCACAAATAAATAGAGCATTACAATTGTTTTTATTTTTTTATATCATATTAAAAGCAACAATATCAAATTCGTACTCCATGCAAATATTAAAGGATAACGATGACTGAGATTTTCACATAAAAGTACGCGTATATGTTACAGATTAATAAAATCTTGCGTGACGTTTGTGACGTGAAATCCAACATATATTTTCTAATTACTGCTACATACATATTTAATAAGGATCATTATATCGATATAATATGTATTTTGTTTATAATTGGCGACGATTGGTTGCATGCCTTGTCTTTCAAAAGAGAGAGGATTTAATCGCATCAAGTTAGTAGACGATGTGTTAATAATCAACACCCATCACTTTTGATTACCATCAACAGATTTATTTTTTTTTGGCACAAAAAAAATACGAAAAATACATAATTATGAAATTTGAGGTAAAAAAAAGTTATAATGGCCAAATTTCACAGACTCTTGGGCATCTTGAGATATATTTTGCAGTATAAGTGCCTTATTACCGTTAGGACCTCCCGAAAAGTTGGATCATTATCGGAATATTAAGCAGGACCGGAGCTACGCAGCCTGTTTGTGACGGTTCAAAATGCCGACAGTACTCATTTTCTAAAGTTATATTTTTAAAGGACACGCTCTCTATTCCTGATATATTTTATTCCACGAAAAGATGCGATACAATGGCAGTTATATTAAACTCGTATCCCTCATCAGTTTCTAGGTGGTATCGTACCGTAACACTAAATCGCTTGGCGGTGCCATCTTTGCCGTTAGTGGTGGTAACTAGTCTTTTTTACATAGACTGTGCTAAGAAAAGTGCATCAAGCATATATATAAGTGTATAAATAGTATGAATAATATAATGTTTTTTTTTTTTTGAGATAGGTTTGCGCTTGACGACAATCAGTACCAGAAGGTATTGATGAGGTCTAGGTTGGAGCGCGCTTGCCTAGAAAATACCTATTCACTCTTCCCTTGAAGGAACTAAGGTTATACGTGGCTGGAAACACAAACTTACTTCCAGCATCTGTGTTTCCAAAAATCTTGTCTTGATTATCTTCAGGATTTCGTAATTTGATGTAATACTAGGCTAATAGCTCTTTTTATTCTACTTCTCCGTCGTTACACTCTTGGCAGAGCGGTCGTGGTTATCATGAAGCAATGTCTTTGGGGGCAGATGTTATACGCTTCACGAGCATTCACCACTTCTTTCGGGCCGAAAGCGTGGTGCACTCGTGCAAAGAGTCTGGGAATCCAATCCATCGTATCAGTTAAGTAGGTTCCACTAAAAGATAATTCGGAAATGTGAATTGAAGTCTTAAGCTTTTGAATAGAAACGTAAATAGGATAAGAAATAATAGCTATGAATCGTGAATACACATCACATTTTGAAACAGTTTCTTAACGTGGTACCTATGCGGTAAGAATTAACTAGTAATAGTCTAGTAAGGAATATACGGCTTTATACTTATCCATGTTGTTTTTTATACACTGCAAGTTAGCGCTTGACGGCTATCTCACCTGGTAGTAAGTGATGATGCTGTCTAGGATGGTAGCGGGCTAACCTGTTAGGAGTATGGTAAACCCACGCTCCTAGACCAGACCGCTAAATCTCTTGGCGACACGTGTTTGTCGGAGGGATGGTAACTAGCCACGGCCGAAACCTCCCACCAGACCAGACTCGAGCAGGGAATCGAGCCCAGAACCTCCAACTTTATAATGCGCCAGCGCACGCACTGCACCACGGAGGTCGTCGATGTGGATCGTTTAATTAATTTCGGCGTTGTTCGGATATAATCATTAGGTAATGGCTCGAAAACTTGTTACGTCATGTGTTTTTTAATGTAACTTTTCCGATAATCAAAGTATATAGTGTACATAATTTCGTCCACCACTAAGACACTACGCTTACTTTTGAGTGTTAAATATACTTCTAAAGTAATACTAGGCTAATTTCATTATTCATAACCAAGTTGTATGCACGGTCCTCCAAATACGCCAGTGGGAAGTAATAAATTAACTCTATTTTCAGACGACAGAGAATCGTGCGGTTCGCCGAAATGACCACTGGAACCGATACCGCACCGCCTTGTGGTCGACCGCTGAATCAAATTGATCTTAGAATATTTCGTATGTACATCTATCAATTAAGTTAGTTAAATCATTGCAGAGCATGGCAATTCGAGCTGAATAAAAATGTAACGCGAATAATGTAAAAAAGTATATTTTAAAGAAAGAAAAAATATATTTAAATATTAATTTATTTATATTTTTAGGTTTATATATTTTTTTAGAGCTGTGGTAGCCTAGTGGTCAGGACGTCAGCCTCCTAACCAGAGGTCGGGGGTTCGAACCCGGCACGCACCTATGACTCTTCGGGGTTATGTGCGTTTTTAAGCAATTAAAATATCACTTGCTTCAACGGTCAAGGAAAACATCGCGAGGAAACTTGCACGCCTGAGAGTTCTCCATAATGTTCTCAAAAGCGTGTAAAGTCTGCCAATTCGCACATGGCCAGCGTGGTGGACTATGGCCAAACCCTTCTCATATTGAGCCGTGAATGGTTTGATTATGATGATATTTACACCGCAACCTCGCCTTTCTTTATATGTTGTTCCCAGGTTGTGCTAGGTTGCCTGGTAGAGATCGCTCTTAAGCGATAAGGCCTTTAGGAATATTGCACTTATTTTCATTTCTGTGTGTGTTTTTTCTTTTGCATGGTGTACAATAAAGTATATTGTCATGTCATTTTATATTTTACCACACGTAATTTTGTGGTAGGACCGCTCTTATCGTCTGAGTCATCTGATCTCATATACGCTTATTGAGCACTTCAGATGAAGGACAAAATGAGAGAGTAAGTGACGTATGTAATAGGAAGACTTAGATGATAACGGTGTAAAACATAAATCTATAAAATTCATTTTTCAATTCTTTTTTTTTTGGGTTTCAAATCTTTGGCTACTACTCGTAGCCTGTATCTGTATTAAAAAACTGCTACTGCGTAAATGCAAAAACTTATATAAAACGTATAGTTAGACCTAGAATAATATTCGCCGCTGTAAATTTAAGCTCCAGATACAGATTATCATTATATCACCAAGGTCGATTGCGATAGCCTAATAATTTATAATTTACTGATATTATTACTTGTATCGTAACATATCTAAGAATATCTTTCTTCGGAATAGAAGTCGTTAGTTAGCCTTTCAGAGCATCTCAGCTTTTTCAAGTAAGCAACCTTTAGAAGAAAAATAAAATACGGAAAGGGGAAGCACTATGGTAACAAATTGTATTTCACACCAGATGTACTCGCCACTTGCTATTTTGATGCATTCTTTTATAGATCTATTTTAGAATTGCATTTCTTAGTAAAGCGAACTTTTCTGGGATGATAACGCATTTTATTTTTGTCAGTATGAGATCAATGGGATTCAACTAATGTAATATCGCATCACATACTCGTATGAATGTTTTACGATAACTTTTGTATGACGTCTGATATCTTAATAGATTGTCATTTCATATGCGAAGTAACGATATCAAATTCATAATTGGTCAACTTCATACGAATATTAAAGGGCAACAATGCGTTTCTATTTCCACATAAAAGTACGGTATACGATTAATGCAAACATTTTGTTTGATACGTTTGACAACTAAGTACACTTTGTAATGTTAAAAGGTGTTTGGATCGATTTAAATAAAAAGGTTAATCAGAAATAGTTTTTTTACAATGTATAACAGTTAATAGTGTATTATCTATGAATGTAAACAAGAAGGTATTGCGTAGGAGACAGATTATCCTTAACTGTCATTTAGTAATATATGATATAATCGTAAAGTTATTTTCTAGTATGGAAACCTTACGAAGTAATAAATTAAGCTATTTCATTAATATCTATTCAAGCATTTATTTAGTTTTTTTTTTTTGTGATTCCACTGTAATCGTTAGATTTTGTGTATCGCATGTTATTTCAAGGATGCAAGTTATATTTCTGCCATTATTTTAGCATTTGATAGCCCGAACCTTCGAGAAGGCTATTTAACATTAAAAAACATAAATAAACAAGAACCCTAGCCGAAAAAGTTATAAGTTATAACAAGGGCAGGCAATGCGAATCGGTGGATCAGGGCAAAATGTGTATAATGAAATTTGTTCCTATGTATTAGCTCGCAATCGTGAAAACGTTTTAATTCCTCTATGTAGTTATGTTACGCTAGTAACATAACTAGAATATACTACTAGCATAAATAAGTTCTTAGAAGGAAATGTGACATATCAAACATCATGCATAAATAGGAGATTTAAAAACGTTTAGAGATGGTGCTTGTTAAGCTATGCTTCCTTAAAGTGTGTCCACGATTGTTAGCGATACTGGTGCGGTTAAAGAATCTGAATAATTTTACTTTTTTCGCAAATAGACAAGAAAATCTGCATATAAGAAGTAATGATTAAGGCCCTATAATTAAGCGTATTATAACATACAGTACGTGTTTATGAGAAAGTGGATTATGGATAATTCCATTCCTACCAACATTTTAGAAGCGGCGTTAAACTTTTAATTTATTCCCAGCAGTCAAAAATATTGAACTTAACGGAGAACATTTTCTGCTTATGGCTTATAGAACCTTTAAGTAATGACTCGTGTAACGACCACACGCGGTGATTTCAGTATTAAAAGCAAGTAATGAAATAGCCCACCGTCCTTCCCAACACGGGAATTTAACCCATTCAAACATGCTACAGCTAAACCGACCTGGCAGTTTGTAGGGTAAAAAATAAAAATTGACAAATAAATAACAATTAACCTTTTACAATAAATTAATATAAGAAGCATACAGTTTAAAAACCTTAAAATACTTGCTTTAGTGACTAACGACGTTTCGAAAAATAAATATCTTTTCTTAAAAATTATATATTTACGTTACTTGACAAGGTAAATGCTGCATATACAAAAAATAGGAGTATGTCATGCTTTTACCTAGATAAGGCCTAGCGAGACCAATGTGTGTCTAGCCTGTATAAGGAAGAAATAAAATAATAATACATACCTATCCAAACAAAATTTCACTTCATCATTAATAAAGGTATTTGATAGTTTTTTACAGATATATTTTATTTTATTTTTAACATTGCTTCTAAATACAATTAAATTGTATCTTACCAAAACACACCGTTGCTACAAACGCCAGTTTAAATTTAACTTGGAAATCTCTTTACCTAATTAATCGGTTATTCGGTTATTTTTAACTCTCCAACAGAAAGGGTTAGGCAAAACTCAAGTTGTAAATTTGATTTTCTATAACTTGTGTTTTTCTTTGCGAAATGTTAAAATGTGTACGGAGCGATCGATTTGAATGGAAAAAAATATGTTAAAGTATTATTAAAATTATCTTGTTTAACATCAACTTTAACGTTATAAGTTATGATCCATAAACGCGCCTCAAACAAAATTTTATCACTGTTTTTCATCAGGCTAGTTCAACATGATCTAAGGACGGTTGTTACTTATAATATAAGAGCGAAGGTATGTTTGGTGAAGTGTTAGTTTGTCCTTCAATCTCGAGTTAACAGGGGAGACTCATCATCAACCCATTGCCGGCTTACTCCAGAGCACGGGTCTACTCTCAATATGAGAAGGGTTTGACCATAATCCACCACGCTGGCCATATACGGGTTGACCAGACTTCACCAGCCTTGATAACGTTATGCAGAACTTTGGCAAACAGGTTTCCACACGATATTTTACTTCACTGTTGAAGCAAGTTATATTTTAATTGCTTAGAAACCGCACATAACTCCGAAAAATTAGAGGTGCTTGGACAGGATCGAACCCCCGACCTCTGATCTGGAACCGGCCATCCTAACCGCGAGGTTATCATAGCTTACGCAGGAGAATCAGACGTCAGTAACTTTTATGTCCTAGAGTCTTTGACACTAAAGTTAAAACGAAATGAATATATAATTATTATTTGCCGTGCTGCTTATTTGTCCGCTTAGACAACTTCTTTGAGTAGGTACCCGTTAAAAGTAATTTCATGCCTATATTTTAATCTATACTGGGGTTAAGTTCACTATTATGGAATTCGCTTGGGATTAATAAAATGCTAAATTTATTAGAAACAAGGTAAGTTTCATCATAATTAGCCTATTAAAGATCCACAGTTGGGCACGAACCTAGGGCTGGCCATAGGAGAGAGGGTTCCAGGCAAAGATCCACCAATTAGAGATGGCACCATTTAGTGATAATATCCGGGGCCGGGGGTAAAATGCTTTAGACATCAGGGGGAAACACCAACCATAGTAAAACATACTAGCCAACTACGCCTCCGCTTTGACGACCTGTGGCGCAGTGCGTGCGCTGTCGCATTATAAAGTTGGAAGTCCTGGATTCGATTCCTAGCTCGAGTCTGGTCTGGTAGGAGGGTTCGGCCGTGGCTAGTTACCACCCTACCGACAAAGACGTGTCGCCATGCGATTTAGCGTTCCGGCACGATGTCGCGTAGAAACCAAGTAGGGGTGTGGGTCTACAAAACCCCTAAAAAGGTTCACGCGCTACCATCCTAGACTGCATCATCACTTACCACCAGGTGAGATAGATGTCAAGGGCTAACCTTGTAGTCTATAAAAAAAAAAGCAAGACCACCGAGTTAATTGTCCGTCTCATATTATATGAGATGAAATTAGTCTGTAAGCAGAAATAAATAATAGTAGCACTATTATTTATTTCTGCTTGAATCGATTGAAAACATTTTGAATATGCCCGCTATCCCTGAGGCATTTTTTTTATACAACTGCTGGGTAAACGAGCATTTTTATCATTGTTTTCATCGAATATACCAGAATAAAGGAAAAAGGCATCGCTTCACTCTTTTATCCCATGTTTCGCTCGAATCAATGTCAGGTTAAGCTCCACATAGTAAGTACTTCACCCGACACCTGTGATTGAGACACGTACAGATGATAAATTTTATCTCTTATTTTCGTAAATTCATTTTTAATCATGTGACGTAGCATATTGTGAATACAATTGTGAATCGACGACCTCCGTGACGCAGTGTTTGCACTGTCGCATTATAAAGTTGGAGGTCCAGGGTTCGATTCCCGGCTTGAGTCTGGTCTGATGGGAGGCTTCGGCCGTGGCTAGTTACCACCCTACTGACAAAGACGTGCCAAGCGACTGGCACGATGTCGCGTAGAAACCGATTAGGAGTATATGTATCCCTAACAGGTAAGCCCGCTACCATCTTAGACTGCATCATCACTTACTATCAGGTGAGATTGCCGTCAAGGGCTTACTTGTAGTGTATAAAGAAAAATACAAAAATATCGCTCGTTATAGCGCATATAACGAAATAATAAAATGGATAAGTTGAGCGCAATTAGAAACATATCTACTTATTTACATTATAAGAAATCTGAGTGACCATTTAAGATTTACAAACGTCACAGAGGTCGCGGGTTCGAATCCGGGCACGCACCTCTAATTCTCCAAAGTAATGTGCGATTTTAAGCAATTAAAATATCACTTGTTTCGACGGTAAATGAAAACATCGTGAGGAAACCTGCAAGCCTGAGACTTTATAATATTCTCAAAGGCGTGTGAAGTCTGCCAATTTGCATATGGCCAGCGTGGTGGACTATGGCCAAACCCTTTCACATTGGGAGGAGACCCGTGCTCTGTAGTGAGCCGACAATGGGTTGATCATGATGATGTGACGTTGTATACATCAAAGCATTATCTAAAGCAACGTTTAGGTCAACAATTTTTTTCTTTCCTACATACAATTATACTTACCGACTCTCGGCCACGAGAAATAAGCATAATCTTCATTTATTATTCATTAATTTTGTTTCGTCTTTCGTACTTACCCTGTTATAATACCCTAAATCTTTTGATTACCCTTATTAGAAGCAGCACGTATTTAAAGCGCAAAAGTTTGAAGCATTTTTAGGCTTTGGCAACTTTAATCACAAAAGCGTAATGTAATATTCCTACCAACTCCATCAAAAATCGAACAACACTTCTATAGTAATAATTTAAAGAGCTTTTAATTTTTAGATGGTAATATATAAACTGTGAAACTTTAATACAATGAAATTGACAATTATTAGGCTATGTTTTATTTTAGTAATAATCAGATTTAAGCCTGAAATAATTTTATTCGTAGCCAGAGGAAAAAGCCTAACATGAAACGACAAACAAACCTAACAAAAATACCTTCATCCGAATTTCAATCCAAACTTAGGATGGGTGCTACCGTTTGGATGGGAACTGTTATTTAATAGCAAAGCATACATTGTTCTTCATAACTTGGTGATTGGAAATTCGAAAGATTTCCAATCACCTCTCCTTATAATGAACAGAATCTGACCAACTATATAACATATGGTTGGTAAAAAAATATCTAATAAAGGTGTCCACAGGATACCTAGTGGTTAGGACGTCCGTCTCATAATCAGAGGTCGGGGGTTTGAACCCGGGCATCTATAACTTTTCGGAGTTATGTGCGTTTTTGAGAAATTAAATGATCTCTTGCTTCAACGGTGAAGGAAAACATCGTGAGGATATCTGAGAGTTGTCCATAATGTTCCCAAAGGCGTGTGAAGTCTGCCAATCGGCACATGGCCAGCGTGGTGGACTGTGGCCAAACCCTTTTCATATTGAGAGGAGACCTGTGCTCTGTAGTGAGCCGAGAATGGGTTGATCATGATGATGATGATGATGGAATAGAACTATTATCGAGAAATTAATGTTATATAAAGGGATTTAAGAAATTTTGCGGATAAAATTGCCAACTGTCCGTTTTCATAGAAAACGCATATATGAGAAAGCGTCAGTTTTATACTCGTTATAAATTTCATTTGGTGATGACAGATCGCTACCAGTTGTAGAAAATACTCAAAAGGGGGGCAGTGCCGCCATGCTTTATAATAATCTACATAATAATCGTCAAAAAAACAAGCCTATCGTCCTAAAATATTAATCAAGTGGTAATCCAAAACAGTTTAACAATTATATTAACGTGGAATATTAAATGCCAACCCTGAATAGCGTCTAAGATATAATTCATCGCCAACCGATAAGGGGATATTGCGGGTATAAGCCGACACAATGGCCGGCGAGCTAGAAGACAGATCGCTTCTCAAGGGTGACATGCCGGGGTCAACCGAGCGCCGTTTTTAGCCATCCTTCAATACAAGCGTGAACCCTGAACATTTTCACAATATATAATATGAACAATTACTTAGTAAGATCCACTTTTTATGCAGACTTTATTTCTTTTATACCATGTGGAAGTATACAAATATGGGTCTTTTTAAACTGCCTTGCTCGCTCCTCCCCAATTTTCCTTATTCCTTTTCAATCTTTTAGTGCTATAAGGTTGCTTTTGGAGTGTACAGATAGAGTAGAGGTGGCCCAATATCACGTTTGGATAAAGGAGTTTTCAGGTTGAATTTTGGTTAGGTTTATTTAAGAAACCTATTTTTATAAGTTAAATCTGGAATAACACTTCGATTAATTCGATTTAATAAAAAAAAATAGTTCCCTACCAGTTAGCCCTTGACGGCAAACTCGCCTAATGGTATTTGATGATGCAGTCAGTCTAAGCTGGTAGCGGGATCACCTGTTAAAGGTATGGTAAACCCACACTCCTAATTGGTTTCTACACGACATCGTGCTGGAACGCTAAATCAATTTGGCGACACGTCTTTGTCAGTAGGATGGTAACTAGCCACGGCCAAAGTTTACTTACAGACTCGAGCCAAGAAGAACTCCAATTTTATAATGCGACATAACATTATAAAGTTGGAAATAAATAAATAAAATAAATTTCTACGAAACATTGCTAACTCACTTAACGGTCTTGTATAAAATTAATATCGTTTGCTCCCGGCCCCGGCAGCGTTTGTTTCCGTTTTCTAAAACAACAAGATCCGTTTGTTTTCCCAGCATGCGAATAATACTTTGTCCGTTTTCATGCTGCTAGCTATTTCTATGTTAATTTCGTCAAAATCGGTTGATTCTTGCGAGAGTAATATAGGTATGTTTTTAGAGATGAGAAATATGGTCACTATCTGTAGGTTGCGGACTTAATTTGCGCTAAATCTTATCAAGATAACGCAGTATCTGAGTCAAACATCATCATGATCAACCCATTACCGGCTCACTACAGAGCACGGGTCTCCTCTCAATATGAGATGGGTTTGGCCATAGTCCACCACGCTGACCATGTGCGGATTGGCAGACTTCACACGCCTTTGAGAACATTATGGAGAACTTTCAGACGTGCAGGTTTCGTCACGATGTTTTCCTTCACCGTTGAAGCAAGTGATCTTTTAATTTTTTTAAAACGCACATAACTCCGAAAAGTTAGAGGTGCCCGGATTCGAACCGCCGACCTCTATTTAGGAGGCTGACGCCCTAACCACTTGGCTATCACCGCTTCGCTAGTCAAACATAGATTACAAATAATATTTCTCAACGGAGTTTACTTTATACACGCCATTTAAAAGAAAAAATATATATCACGGTAAAATAACACTGTAAAATTTATATTTAACTAATTAATTAGATGATATTTCCATCGCTAATATAAAAATATTGTTTCTTTATTAGTAATTAAGTTTTGAGTGGCAAGAACATGTTAAGTTAGTTAAGCGTTGGTATAGTCTCAAGTTGCGTTTTCTAATTAATTTACAGACAAGAACCCTCGTCACTTTTGTTATGCAAGTGGAATAGACAGTTTAGTATCAGAAATAAAGAAATAAAACGATTGGTGTATTGTGTTATAAATTCCATTAATACGGGCGTTCTGTTTAGTTGGAAAAATGAACAGACGCGCGCTGCGGCGAGATAGCCTCGAGTGGATACATCGGAAATAATTTATCAAAAGACTTGATAGAAATTCTCAGCACCCGCCCGGAGCTAGCAAAATGGCAGGGACCACCCCCGACCTCGGAAATATTATCCCTAACGGTTGTGATGAAAATTGTTAAATTCAACGAACCTACATTAAAGAAGTATGAAGAGACTTACTAACCCCTAACTTTTAAAAGAAGACGCATAGCTGATGATGTCTTTAAACAGTACATAGGTATCTGATTCCCTAGCATGCTTTAAGATATCATCAGCTCCACTTTTATATTTGTCAAGATCCAAGCACAAAGGAAATAACCCCACAATTGTAAGTAGATTTCTAGGATTAATAGAATTAAACCACACTGTCGAATAGCAAATAATCCCTTCGCCATGTTTCCTTTTTACTTTTTATTACACCCTTAGAACGCATTACCTGTTAGCATAATGCAAAGTTAAGTAGCATATCAAAAGGCTGTAAATTTTCATTTATTAGGTAATGTGACTTTATACAATGGTTTTTAAGAATGAATACTTTGCTGTTCATATATATCAACCTAACGATATTATATAATTTAAAACAAGAACTATTTAGCACAATTTGGCAATGATATATATATTTGAAAATCTATTAATTTAAACATTTGTCGTTTAACAGTAAATGAGCAATACAAAACTTAAGTTAAAGCTTTTGAAATATAACCACTTTTGATAAAGCCTCCAGATCACCAACATTCCTAAAAGAGTTATTTTTAACGACAGATTAAAAAATACCTTATTATATGTATGAATACTGGTTGATATACTACGTAATTTTAATTATTATTGTAAATATTTAAATTCTCAGCTTTTGGCCATTGTTGTTAGCATGGGCAGATAGACAAAATAAAATTTCATCTCAGTTAATTTTTATACCTTGCTCGACGGTTAATTATTTCTCAATGGTATATTTTGTCGGTATATAGCTCGAAAATAGTTTTCTTTAATGGCGAAAAATAAAATTTTAGATTTTTTCACCGTAAAACACATTTTAAACTATAATTACGGTCTATGCCATTTGACACATGATGATGATTTCACATGAATGAGGTAATTGAAATTTTCAAATTTCGTGTATCACACGTCACCAAGTCAGTAGGTATATATATAAATATTTCGTTTAACAAAGGTGAAGCAGTTTGGAAAGCTTTTTATGACACGCATAAAATGCATAACGTGATAACATTATGCAAAGATAAGAGGCCTATGAAAATGCTGTAAAACATATTTTATGTCTGTCATGGCACCCTTTTGTAGAAATATACACACACACATTCACCAATAAAATACACAACGGGACTATAGTACCCAGTAACTTACGGCTTACTCAATTCTAGGTAACTACTTTCGTTTTGAATAATGAAAACCGCAAAAGTTTGATCACTCTATTCCGCGTACCAGTAACCTAATATTATTCAGATACATTTGAAAACTAAGCGCCAAGGGATACTGTAGTAATATTAAATTCTGAACCAGCTTTATTATTGTAGTTATGTTATTGCGTATGTAATATATATGTCGGCGCGAAGGAGTTATTAACTCATTCAGCGGCGCCAAGAACCTCAAGAATTCAATAATTACCCACATTTGAACTCTTGATGATTTTGCTAACACAAACAATACAGTAGCAATCAATTTTGTACAAGCATTCTTTGCTATAAATACGGGCGGTCGATGCCTTTAGTGGCATTCTCGCTCGAGACGTCGGACCGTTCGGACCTCGTAGTTATTGTCGCAATACAAGTGTAATCCCTCAAGTTGTGGTTTTAATTACTATGAGCGAAAGTAAACTAAAGCGAAACGTCAGCAATGCTGACGTCACTCTTACTAAAAAAACAACTCCGACGGCCTGTATCAGAATTTTAAAATCACCTAATTCTCATTTACTAATCAAACGTAATTTTATTTATTGACATTTAGTTTTCCGTGATAAAACTGAAATTACGACGGTTCTTTAGGGCCAGGGTTTTTTCATGACTTGACTGACAGTACACTCCTCAAGTTGGCTGGTGTACTGGTGTTTCGGCACACCTCTAACCTGCGAAACTGGGCACGTTGTGCCCAAGGAGGGTCTGCTGCGCCGACACCCGCTGGTTGAGTTGCGGTTGTATGCGAAACCTTTCCCATGGCTCCACCATACAGCGGTGAGTAGGTAAACGTGGGGGTTTTAGTCAGTAGGAGTCTGACATAACCTCTGTGCATCTACGTGGCGCAGAGGTATCCATGACGATTTTACCCACGATAAAAAAAGGGCCAGGCTATTTTCGCCAATTTGGTTTGTAATATACGATGCGATTAATTATGTTACGTTGTTCGCAGATGCACAATAATCAGTTTATATGTTTACTGTTAAGTCCAGTAGATGATATTCTTAAATCTATATGTATTAATAAAACACAGTTGATCGTAATCCTTCTTAATATTATAAATATGAATGTAAGTTTGTTTATTACACTTTCACGCGAAAACTACTAAACCGATGGTCATGAAGCTTTGTACACACAATCTTGGAGGTATTAGTAGTAACATATGTAACTTTTTATAAAAAAAAAAAATACGGTTGATAAAAATGGTAAGTCAAGAAATTTCAACGCCATTTAGCATTCCAGTAATAAAGTTTTTAATTGATTCAATGCGAGCGAAGCCGCGGTTAAAAGCTAGTACTCTATAAAACGTGTACACTTTGAAACCTTTGCCCAACGCCGGAAAACTGGTCTTGGCCTAAAATCTATCTAAGAATGTTTATTTTACTTGGCCTTACAACGTATACCGGATGTATGCGAGTGACTTAATTCACAACATATATAAAATATGTTTTAATCTACTAATATTATAAATGTGTAAAGTGTGGATGTTACTCAATCACGTATAAAATGGCTGCACGTATTTGGATGAAATTTGGCATGCATATAGCCTTTGATATGGAAAAGAACATAACATCACAACACAACAAAAGATTTAATTATAATACGTTATGAAGATAATATCTAAGCAAATTCTAAAATGCCTGTGATATAACATAACAAACATTATGCTAAATTCCATTAGAGGCAGGTAGTTAATGTTATTTAGATACAGCTTACAAACACAACAACATTTTGCATAAAAATTTGCACGCGCCAATTTTGTAAAAAGAAACTCATAAGATAAGGTTCCAGAGTCGTATTAATAAAGAAAACTCCTTACTGTATATCAAAATCAGGAAAATATATATCGGAGTTCTTTTTACGCTCACTGTTTCACTTTCTTTATAGAATTTGTTCGAAGTAGAAACCGCGTGCCGTAACAAAAACACATTATTAAGATACGTATTCATATAAAGAGTCAAAAAATGTAATAAAATATGAAGACGTAGAAGCACTTTACTTTAACCTTCTGATTTAATAACTAATTTGTTAAATAGTTAATGTTCTTTCTTCTGGCTTAATTATGACATTTTATTGTATTATGTATATTTTTTATTAGTGTTATATAAACATATATGTATAATATATTGAATATATCATAATATTTATTTCTATTTTTGTGTTTATATATTTGCCCATATATTTATTTATAGTACACCCTAACCCAGCAAACTTTTTATTGTATCCTGGATTAGGTTGCCTAGTAGATAGAACGCTCTTTATCGATATTGTACCTCTTTTCTTTCGGTGTGATTCTGTGCTGTCTTTTATTTTATTTTTTGTATGGTGTACAATAAAGTGTACTTTCATTTCATTTCATTTTACTTTATAGTTTTCGCCGCTGTAATTTTCGATGATAGTGGATGACTAATTAAGGATTTAATAAACTTATTAAGAAATATCTTAATTGCCAATGTAAATTATGTTTAGATCATTTTAACTGATGTTATATTTTATAATGATGTTATTATTACATAACAAATAGACATACACCCTTAATATTGTATATATAATATATTTTTTTATGTATGTTTAGTTGAATTTAGTATGTTCACAGTATGTTTATTATTACACTAAACTTTAACGCGCAAGATCCGACCTATACTTATTCGATATTACTCACTTAATCGATTTTCAGACAGCGTAAGAAGAATTTAATAAAACATAACTGGATTATATGTTGATAAAAAGAAAATTGCAATTCGTTAGAGAACAACGGTGCAAGCCCGTAGAAGACTCCAAGTAACAATGGCGGTATGAAATTAAATACAGAACCCCTGCCTTTTATGTTCTTTTCATTTCACTTTAATATTTTATATTGTGGAATATGTATGATACGCGAATTACGATCTAACTTTAGTTCATAATGTTTTCTAGGCTTACTGAGTGGATGAGTGTGGGTATTGGCAGAGTAAATGCTTATGAGAAGTAAAGAAAGATATTGTGAAGGGTTTGTATTATAATATATATTTCGAATCCCGACCTTTGGGCTAATATTATTATCCGCAAACTGTTGTCGAACTCCTGGGCAAATGTATCTCTGTATCATAAAAGCACTTAAGGAATTGAAGCCTAGAACGCCGCGCTGTTCAAATACGAGCTTATAAACTTTACTATAACATACTTGTGATAAAACCCAGGACAGATAGCTTAAAGTGGTCTCTTAAACTGGTACATCTTATTCTTAGGTATTAATAGAGTTGTACATATTATATGTTACGAATTGAACCTTATTAATTATAAGGCTTAATTCTGGAAGGAGTCTTGTCTCTTTTATTTTACTACGCAATATCGAACATACTTAACTAAAATGTATACATATTTTATACCCAATTTTCTTTTGTATATCTTACAAAACACTACACTACATTGTGTTTGAAGATGTTTTACAATGTTTCATCGTATTCGTAAGCAGTGGGTACTTACATAAAAACTTCTGCTAATAGGACTCTTAACAAAAGCTGAGCTTTTAATGGCAGTCTATTTTCGAGTTTCAACATAAACCTTTCGACATAAGAATAAGTAACAACGTACCCGTGAACGGAGCGATGGTTAGAACACTTATTTTAATATTTTTGTCTATCAGTTTTTCTGTTCGGCTGAACGGGATTTCGTCCGATTTTAAAGGGACATCAACAAGAAGGAAGCCATAAAACAGAGGGGGAATGTGGGCTATCTAATTCAGAAATGCGCTGTTTGAAAGTTCTAAGATTTCCAAATTTACTTTGGAGAAAATCCAATATGATAATCCTCAGGGAATCTAAGCCACCTTGAGAACCTTCGTCAAATATGTCAACTACTAGACTGATCAGTCACTTTTGTAATTAGAGACTTTATAATCCGCCGCTAAATTAATTAATCAATATTCATAGTAACATTATAAATGCAATGGAATGTAAATGTTATGTTCTTTAATTTCTTACATTATGCTCAATTGACTGCACCGATCTTGATTAAATTTGGAACATGTATCCTGAACTTACAGGATAAACTTGTAGCAGAAAAGCTTCTGGGAAACATTCTTGCGGTGTTGAAAAACTAGGCTTTGCTATCCATACACCGCTTTACAGCTTAGCCGGTTTAAAGATATTCGGCATCAAAATATCTTGCATCTATAATAAATAAAGTGCATTATTTACTTCGAAAGGTTTTGACGACCTTCGTGGCACATTATTAAGTTTGAGGTCCTCGCTCGCTTCCCGGCTCGAGCCTGGTCTGGTGGATACTTACCAACCTACCGACAAAGACGTGTCGCCAAATGATTTAGCATTATCGCCCCTTGTCGCGTAGAAAAGTAGGAGTATTTAGGCATACCAATAATAGGATAGACCGCTTCCATCTTAGACTGCATAATCATTTACAATCAGGTAAGATTGCTATCAAGATCTAACTTATAGAAGATAAACGAAATTGATAATTAAAAAAAATGACATTTACGTTATTTATGCATAAACTTATTAAAAGGTAAGGCAACCATCATCAATTACCGCTGTGAG
The DNA here is from genome assembly GCA_928268935.1 of Lasiommata megera. Taxonomy (NCBI): domain Eukaryota; kingdom Metazoa; phylum Arthropoda; class Insecta; order Lepidoptera; family Nymphalidae; genus Lasiommata; species Lasiommata megera. The sequence goes on along the minus strand of OV743311.1, from coordinate 8,511,728 downwards.
ATCGCCGTCAAGGACTAACTTGTTATTGAATAAGAAAAAAAAAGCAGGGCAGTTATAGAAAACCCATTAAACGCTAAAAGGCATGGTGGCGTGTGTTGGCGCATGTAGAGGGGTAAATATCTACGACAGAAACCTTTTCACCAGACAAAATTCAATCATCAATATTAAATTATTTATCACAAGTTATCACATGAAGGGCAATTTTTAAGGCATCTTCAACGAATGGGGGATGAATTTATGTACCCAATATATACTCGTAGACGTTAAAATAGTGTGGGTTCCATATTGAGTGAAAGAAATCTCGTTTATACCGAAGATAGTGTTCCGTTGAGTTCCCATTATATCGGACTTTCTGATAACGGGGGTGATTGATTTTTCCCATTTTTGCTATATTCTGATGGCGTTAGGTTTAAATTGAAAACTATTTTCTTCTACGACTATAGTTTGTGAACTAGGCAAATGAATCATTATTCTTTTAGCATACACCACACTAAAATATAAACAAAAAATCAAACAAATATAAAATACATAGCGATCTGTTCCGGCTTTCAGTTTAGTAAATGACGACCTCCGTGGTGCAGTGCGTGCGCTGTCGCATTATAAAGTTGGAGGTCCTGGGTTTGATTCCCGGCTCGATTCTGGTCTGGTGTAAGGCTTCGGCTGTGGCTAGTAACCACCGTACCGACAAAGACGTGTCGCCTAGCAATTTCGCGTTCAGGCAAAATGTTGCGTAAAAGCCAATTAGAAGCGTGGGTTTAGCATAATCTTAACAGGTTAGCCGGCTACCATACTAGACAGCATCATCACTTAACACCAAGTGAGATAACCATCAAGGGCTAACGTAGTGTTTAAAAGAAATGAATTAGGTCTAGCAGACGAACAGCTTTAGTGGAATCTTATTTACTCTTATAACAATAATATTATATACAATAATATTCTAACAATAATTTAATTTAAACATAAATTAATTAAATATTATTTTTGCATGCCTAACCGGCAGATTGTAAGTAATGTAACATCTATTTTCGAGACCAAAAATAAGTCAGATATCAGTGGCCGTATAGATCAAAAAAACTATACCAGTTACGTTATCGGCAGCTGAAAAGATTGTCAGAGGAAATAAAGATCAGGATATACTAAATTTATCATAGAATAAATAAATTTCAACAGTCCAAGAAAACATTAAACAATTTAATTTTGATTTAGAACCTTAAGAACATTTACCTTATTCTTTAAATTTTACACGTTAATTACGACAGTGAGACTACGGAAAATTACAAGATACCTACTAACTACTACCTACCAGCCGACCCGGAAAAATTATTCTGTTACTTTTTTAGCAAAATTTTATTATTTTTAAGAATAATCTATTACATATATAAAACAAAGTAAAAAAGCTAAAAAAATGGTTAGAAATGTCGAATTTTCTTATTTTTCGTGATTGACTCACATCAATAAAATATAAAACTTTAAAAGAACAGAGTTGCAAAGAGAACTTAGAAGGTACTGCTTTTATGCATGTATGTAGTCTCCACTACAGAATTCAGGCCGAGGTCGTCACGCCACTACTTAAATTGTTAATCAAGAAAATATTTTATATTTTGATGATGATAATGCATTATATGATGTTATTGAACTATATATCGTGCTAACAACACGTCTTTGTTTAATAATACAATATATGAACTTGACTTAGCCACACTGTGTCGCGGGACATATGACGATAATCAAAACAGCCATTGTTCAGGTCATGTAACCTCGACAACAATAAGTGTAATAATATAATGCGCGAGAGAGGAATTCAAATGGCAGTCATTAAATGAAATGGGGCTAGACATTCAAACACCTCCGCCATTTTCCGAGATCATTATCTTGGCAAACGCTATACTTTCTTTGCTAATATTTATTCTCACTAATATTATAAACGCGGAAACGGTTTGTTTTTTAGTTTGTCAACAGAGCAATGGAATTTTTTTATTGCTGAATACGTAGTTAAATTACCTAAGACAGACGCGCTAAGCGGTAACTTATTTAGCGGTATTTATTAAATCTAATGTGAAATATTTTAATTAGCTGTCATACAAAATAGTAGAACAAATTTTAGTGGAATTAGGTATACGCATTGGATAGTGACATGGCACTTTTTAAAAACACTTAGACATGATTATTAGACTTATAATATGAAACGTGAAGGTTTATTTTTTAATTTAGCATTTATAATGTTAATTAGAAAATAAGCATGCATTACACGTTAGTGAACCTGCGATAAAATCGAGCCTGTTTGCTGGTATGTCTGAAAACTACCCACTAAAAAAGTAATAAATCTCTTAATTGAGTAAGCGCATCAGTGTGCATAAGATCATCATCTGGATCAAGGTAATCTTTAAGAAGACAGGTGTAATATTTCACTTTTGCTTCGAAGTTAACGACAGATAAGACCGTAAAAATAAATGTATAAAATTTACATGAAATATAATTATCTCATCGAAATCATATTTTCTTGGGTAACAATTTTAGTAGTAGTATGACGACCTCAGACTGAATCCTGTTGTAGAGACTATAAGTTTTCTTTACAACTCGGTTCTTTTACAATTTTTTTCCATAATCTCTCCTCTGTCTCATTAACGTCCTTAGCAATAAATCTGGTCAAATAATTGATGTGCGCCACTAAATTGACTTCATGTACACACAAGACTAATATAAGACAAATCTATGATGAAAAGAAAAGGTAGCTTAAGTACCAACACGATGTCATCATACCGACACTTGACATAGGTCTTTTCTGAACTTCCACCTTCCAAAGTCTTGTGCCGTGTATGTCCAGCAACTCGCTTTGGTTCTCAATACTAGATATTTTAAGTGGAATTCATGTGTAAGAAGAGCCAATACCACTTTGTTCGAGTAGAGTGATATATATGAGATATGAGAATAATAAAAAATCGCATCCTTCCCGTCTTAATACGTATTTATGAAAGGTAATGATGACTGACTAACTGATATATAAAAGCACAGCTCAAACCAATAATGTAGGCGTTCGCTAAGTAGGGATTTTTGTAAGCCTTTCTTAGCAACGCTCTTTATGAGGGCAAAACAGAGGGTTGAAATTTGTACGAGAGTTTTCCAATTTTGAAGTCAGAAACACGACGATGATAATCTTAATATGTACTCACTAGCGAAATATAAAATAAAAATATTTATATTTAATTTTTTTTTATTATATACACTACAAGTTAGCCCTTGACGGCAATCTCACTTGATGGTAAGTGATGATGCAGTCTAAGATGGTAGTGGGCTAACCTGTTAGGGGTATGGTAAACCCACACTCCTAATTGGTTACTACGCGACATCGTGCCGGGACGCTAAATCGCTTGGCGACACGTCTTTGTCGGTAGGGTGGTAACTAGCCACGGCCGAAGCCTCCCACCAGACCAGACTCGAGCCGGGAATCGAACCCAGGTTTTTTTTTTATACACTACAAGTTAGCCCTTGACAGCAATCTCACCTGATGGTAAGTGATGATGCAGTCTAAGACGGTAGCGGACTAACCTGTTAGGGGTATACAAACCTCCAACTTTTTGTAATGTGACAACGCACACACTGCGCCACGGAGGTCGTCAAAATAAGAAGTAATAAAGGAAAATATATAAATATATATATATATATATATATATATATATATATATATATATATCTAATATATATTATACCTACTTTGCTATGAACACGTTGCCAATTAGTGAACAAAGCAATTATACCACACACGACATCATTTTGCCATACACACTAATGATTTACAACATACCATAGACATCAAAGGTACGCAACAACAAAGATTTAATTTCATAAATCATAACCAACCTTGGCAGTTCAGAGGAGATTGCCAATTATCAATATTATTGAAGTAACAAGTACGCTTTTAATATGAGCATTTATATTTTTAGGTTTATATTCAACTCTCAATTGTGTTGCCTCGAACACGAAAGTTCCCAAAAGTTGTCACTGTATGGCAACAGCTATTTTTGCTCTATTTTCAGTAAGAGTACTCATATAAAAAACTAAGTGAATTTTAAGATATAAATTTTTCGAAACGTGCATGATTTACCGATTAATAAATGCTACTATATTGATGCTTTAAAAAAATGAAGAATTATCTATTAAATAATTGTTTTTGAAAAATATTTCAATATCATCATGATCAACCCATTACCGGCTCACTACAGAGCACGGGTCTCCTCTCAATATGAGAAGGGTTTGGCCATAGTCCACCACGCTGGCCATGTATTTCAATATAATTGTCCTAATGTTATTATTACATAGCAGGTGACCTAATATGATGATATTTATCTATAATATAAATTGTGATACATACAAGGCTCTTATTTTATATGACTTTCACTTTATAAAGTTTGAGGTCCTGGGTTCGATTCCCGGCTCGAGTCTGGTCTGGTGGGAGGCTTCGGCCGTGGCTAGTTACCACCCTACCAAATAAGACGTGTCGCAACGATACCCCTAACAGCTTAGCCTGCTACCATCTTAGGCCGCATCATCACTTACCACCAGGTGGGATGCCGTCAAAAGCTAACTTGTGTTGAATAAAAAAAAAGATCTAGATATATATTTGCCTACACTGTTGTGGATAAATTATTATCATTATTTCAGTCTTCGAAGACATACATGAAATGATAATTCGAACTAGTAGAATGTTTTTTTTAGTAAACTTTTAGCTGGCGCCGAAGTAGACCAACCCAATAATGTCAGACTTTTAACATATATCTCTTTCATGCAGGTAACATTACCGTTAAGAGGCACTTAATTTTTTTTTGTCTCACAAGAAAATACAAGGAACACAAGAATACTTAAGGACAAAGGAATACTGAGGCAGGTATTTCACTGGGTCAAATGCCAAGTTAATTACTACATGATACTACAAAAGCAAATTCACATTCCTGATTGTATTTTTGAAGTGAAAACTTCTTAAGCGGCGTTGAACACTTTTTCTGTAATGGGTATAAAATCTTAAACTCGCGTCAGGACACGTGACCTGATCGAAAAAGCGTAAGACGGATGGAGAGTAGACAGCTATCCCCTCTCTACGGCGCGGCGAAAATGTATGCCTGGGCCTACTGTTTCGTTTAGGCAGCGCAGGGCGCTTGCGCGAATGTTCGTGTATGTTACAGCGTGCCACGCGCATCCATGGATGGTGACAGCTGATGGCTCGACCGTCTGTGTAGTGATCACATTGTTGTGTATTCGTAAAATTCGTGAATGTAAAGTGCTTAAAATATGGAAATTGATATAGATAAACTTTTTAATGTAAAATAATTGTAATAGTTTTAAAGTGTTAAATTTTTAATGTAATATAAATTGTCATGTTTGTGTTCGATAGCGCAATAAATGAATATTGTATTCTACCACATAAATGATAGTACTTTTATACTGATAAAGCAATTGGTGCAAAATTATTCCCTAACCATTCCAAAATATCAAACATGCTCAACGTTAATAATCAAGTTTTCACTTCTGCCGGCACTCCCGGAGTGCAACCCGTCTTTTTTTTTTATATTATCAAGAAAAAGGTGTGTTTTCGATGTGATTAAAACTTAACAACTCATTGTAAGTATTCAAAAAATAAACACTTTGAATTGTAATTGAACACGGGTTAGTAAAATCTGTTGAATTCAAGTAGATACAAATTTAACTTTTCAAATTATATAAAAAATAAATTGCACCAACAATAAATTGTATAAATTGCTATTGGAAACTTGCACGCCTGAGAGTTATCCGTAATTTCCTCAAAGGCGTGTGAAGTCTGCCAATCCGCACATGGCCAGCGTGGTGGACTATGGCTAAACCCTTCTCATATTGAGAGGAGACCCGCGCTCTGTAGTGAGCCGAGAATGGGTTGATCATGATGATGATGATGAATAAATGAATTGTAACTACAAATGTTAATTATAAATAAGTAGGTTCCTGTAAAAGTGTTATACTTTTGTGTATTTTAGTCTATTTATAGTAGTATAAGTTCTAAATACGTTATTAACCTTAGAGAATATTTAACTTCATTAAAAAACTGCAATGCCGTGAAAAAAAGATCGCCTTCCACTCGAGAAATTTTCTATTTGTTCGGTATAAGCCCTATAAATAAGCGCTATCTTTCCTGCAATTATCTCCCTATTTATGAGAGGAAAATGTCGACCTCCGGTTGAATGGTTTCCCCTAGCGCACCCGATACACTGTTTAATATTTAATCAATTTTTCACGCTACAATATACGTTTTTTCATCATGATCAACCCATTGCCGGCTCACTACAGAGCACGGGTCTCCTCTCAACATGAGAAGTATTTGGCCATAGTCCACCACGCTGGCCATGTCCGGGTTGGCAGACTTCACACTCATTTGAGAATATTATGCAGAACTCTCAGGTATGCAGGTTTCCTCACGATGTTTTCCTTCACCGTTGAAGCAAGTAATATTTTAATTGCTTTAAAACTTACGTAACTTCGAAAAGTTAGAGGTGCGTCCTCCACTATATAATCGAATCCTAACCACTAGGTATCAATCACAGCTTCTGTTACGTTTTTCAATCTATGTCATGTATTAAAATGTGTGTTTGTTTTTTTTTTTATTATTACGATAGTCCAGTTAAGCTGTTAACTAAAGTAACAAAAAATATTGCGAATGGTTTGTTGTAGGTCTGCAGTTCTAATCATCGAAAGATCTCATTGAGGCATTCCGTTCTATATCCGAATATCTTCATCATATTTAAAAGGGAGATATGGGGAAATATTTTAGTATAAAAACTTTAAACCTCTATTTTATAAAGACTATTGGAAAATAATGCGGTTTTTTGTTTGAGTGTAATTTACACTGAAAGAATATAATAAAAACATGGTTTTATTTTAACTAGGTGATGATCTAAGGAAATCCAAAAATCTTCAGAGATAACGAATGCATCTTCCCAACGGACAGAAGTAATGTTAATATTATACTTTTCCACTAATAGCCCAATGAAGTCGCTATATAGGTACCTATAATATGTATCCATAACAATGTGTATTTAAAAAGGATCGACTGTCTCACTTATACATTAGAATACACATATAGTTACAGTTATATTACTTTTATGCAACGAACTAATCCCGGGCCTGTAATTAAATCTTCTATTTAAACAAAACCCCAATAATTAAATTTAATTTCCGTTGAATCACCAGAATCATATCTTAACGAACTGACCACTAGACAACACTAGACAGTTAATCAACACTAGATAGTATTATACCAGTATCAGCCTAGTAAAGGTCACCTTTGCGGGTTGGTAAACTCTATTCGCCATTATGAAAATTGTAAAGAAGTCTCAGGCATGCTAACGCTGTTTTCTTTGATCGTTAAAACAAATTATATTTATTCATTTAATTCACTTTTTTTAATACACCACAAGTTAGCCCTTGACGGCATCTCACCTGAAGGTAAGTGATGATGCGATCTAAGATGGTAGCGGGCTAACCTGTTAGGGGTATGGTAAACCTATACTCCTAATTGGTATCTACACGACATCGTGCCGGATCGCTAAATCGCTTGACGACACGTCTTTGTCGGTAGGGTGGTAATTAGCAGGACCTTCGACTTTATAGTGCGACAGCGCACGCACTGTGCCACGGAGGTCGTCATATCATCCATTAGATCTACTTAAGATCAGTAATTATGTTACAAAAACTTAGTCAGCGCACGCAAATAATACGATTTATATTTCCACGGCCACGGCCGAAGCCTCCTACCAGACCAACACATACAATATAATAGACCAAAACACACATAACTCCGCCGGGGTTCAAAGTCGATATTTCCAACTCCCTTTCGCTGGTAGACCAAAGTTAAAAGCTAAGCCATGCTATCAGTGTTTAAGACAGTTGATAGATTTATTCGAGTGACTTCAAACCAAGCAACAATACTTTTGCAATGCAAAGGATCAATATCAACTAGGTATGCTAGACGGTGCGAACAAAGGGACTGTTGCAGATGTCAATAAACAAGGTGATATCGGCAGGCACTTCAAGTCGATGGCGCTCGGCTCAAGGGAGCTTCTTACAATATTTTACTTTCTGTTGTTTTTTCACAAGAACAAACCGTTCTTCGATCTCGGTTCAAATTCATTGTGGCATCGTTCAATCTGGCATTACGACTGGTCATTGTCCTTCGAAACCAATTCTTGTTCTAAATAAAGTTATAATCGCAACTATTGTACATCACAACAAACAAAATGGTACTTAACTTTTTTGTCAATATGTATACTTATCATCATCATCATCATGAACAACCCATTACCGGCTCACTACAGAACACTTCTCATATTGAGAGGAGACCCGCTCCTCTCAATATTTGAAGGGTTGGGCCAAAGTTCACCACGCTGGCCATGTGCGGATTGGCAGACTTCACACGCCTTTGAGAACATTATGGAGAACTCTCAGGCGTGCAGGTTTCCTCACGATCACTAGTGATATTTAAATTTTTTTAAAACGCACGTAACTCCGAAAAGTTAGAGGTGCGTGCCCGGATTCGAATCGCTGTCCTCTGATTAGGAGGCTGACGCCCTAACCACTAGGCCATCACCGCTTTTTTGTATACTTGTATACTTATAGTTGATATAAATAAATAATATGAGGAGTGTTTTCCAGACACATACGTAACTACACGCATATTTTCGGCTAAGTCACAAAACTGAACTTGACGAAATTTGCCACAGACGTACAATAACTACATAAAGATAGTTTTAAAATCCGAAAAAACAATCAGTTGCTGCGTTAAATTGCTGGTTTAAAAATGCACGAAGTCGATGGCTAACTATAGATTACGTTAACATAATAATTTAGTTTAATAGAATTATAGTTTCAATTGCAACCAAAATGTTGTCACTGATATTTAACATGGTATTATTTCAAATAATTAATGGCTAATTTACACTATGCGAACATCCGTGTATTTAGTTTGGCAAGATCAATTACGCTTTGTACCCAATGAAGGCCTACATGTATCCTATTACATATTTAAATCATAATGAGCTATCATATAGCACAAAATTGTATATTTGTTCAAAATATATCACAGAGTCAACTGACATACTACCTTACTGATTAAATACGAGGTCTCAAAAACTATTGTACGTATAAAGCTATATAAGCAAATAGGTAGTTGATAGTTAAGAGATGTCAGCTAAGAAAAGCAGTCAGTGCAAATTCCACCCCTTCCAGGATAATATATAGGGTATATATAATAGGAGTTGGAACACAAAAATTCGCATTAAGATTAATCTATACAAATAAATAAAATTGGAGTGTCTGTTTGTAATATTGAAATAACCGTTTTTACTACATGCATATGAATATGTATACGGTACATACACCAAAATAACATTTTTTACAATTTTTGTGTCTGTCTGTCTGTCTTTGTTCCGGCTAGTCTCTGAAATGGCTGCACCGATTTTTATGGGACTTTTATTCGCAGGTAGTCCTTAGTTACTCCTTATTACATCAGTGTAATAAGGAGTAACTAAGGCTACTTTTATTATAGAAAAAGTCTTTTATTTAAAAAAAATAAAGTAATGTTGCAATGTCCAAGTACTGTCCGGTACCGCTCGCAGCTCACGCGCATGCCACCGCCTGTGCCATCACGTCTTGGGCGCCTCCCACAACTTCTCCCACCAACGAATCAATATCCGATTTCACTAATTCTTTTTTTTTTAGAAAGGAGATACTTTAATGTTTATTCTGTAATTATTTCAAGTAATTCTGGTTAGTAATCTATTGCTTCGTGATTGAAAGACAAACAAACACACTAACTCAACGCAGACGAAGTCGCGGGCGTCAGCTAGTAATAATAAATAAATAAAAAACATGTATATCAAAATCACAATCTCACGGGAAATCAGCAATTCTAAGCAGAAGAAGTCGCGGGTGACAGCTAGTGGTTTTTATATAACTCAATTGAAAATGTTGAAAAGCAGTAAACGAAGTGGCTCACTTAGTAAACTTACTTCACTTACGGCTAACAGAAACTAGAAACGGCGAATCATGAAAACTTAACCAACCATACATCATTTGAAAGGAGTCACTTATGTTTTCCAAGGAGAGAGAGAATATATTTTCGACTTCAAAGAACTAGAGCACATATTCAGCCCGCAATGTTAAAATATTATGTTGAGAATTTTCAGACGCAGCTCAAGCAACAGTCTTTTCCCCAGACTTGGAAAATAGTACTGACTAGCATGACAGACATAATAACTGTAGACCATTAGTTTTTTATACACTACAAGTTAGACATTGACAGTGCTTTCTCTCCTGGTGGTAAGTGATTATACAGTCTATGTTACTAGCGGGCTAACCTGTTATATATACGCATATATGGTAAGCCCACACTCCTAATTAGTTTCTAGGCGACATCGTGCCGCAACGCTAAATCGCTTGGCGACACGTCTTTGTCGGTAGGGTGGTAACTAGCCATGGCCGAAACCCCCCACCAGACCAGGCTCGACCTCCAACTTTATAATGCGCACGCGCTGCGCCACATAAGTCGTCACAAGAGTGTAGAGCTAGGAGCAAAGTTTTTTTGTGTTTCTTTTTACCCGACTAACTAGGTATATTTTTGGAAAGGTTAAGACTAGCACTTTCTGTTTATTTGTTTATAGGCAGGGTCATATTTCGCTTATATTTGTTGACCTTTTCAATATTAATAATTTTTAATAATTTGAATGTGGCTTGCTTTGTCAATGGGTGTCGTGTGTTCCTATAAAGTTATTCTAGCTATTACCCTGCAGTTTTACTTGAGGTAACAAAGTGTCATGTAATGTTTTTCAGCATGAGTCTTGTTACTTACAAGTAGAAATAAATGTACGTATATTAATTTTAGTTTTTCTTGGAATTATCTCCTGAATATTCGTCCTACGTCCAAAATATTAGCTATGATGGGCAATGTTTATCGGCATAAAAAACAAATTGATCTCTTTTAATGACGATTAAAAATCACCTTTTAATTTCTTAATTAATGACGTTATTAGTAAGTGCGTTAAAGTGGCGTTTTTGTAAGTTTCAAATATCATAATGATCAACCCATTACCGGCTCACTATAGAGCACGGATCTCCACTCAGCATGAGAAGGATTTGGCCATAGTCCACCACGCTGGCCATGTGCGGTTTGGCAAACTTCACACGCCTTTGAGAACATTATGGAGAACTCTCACGCGTGCAGGTTTCCTCACGATGTTTGCCTTCACCGTTGAAGCCGCCGACCTCTGATTAGGAGGCTGACGCCCTAACCACTAGGCTATCACCGCTTCAAGTTTATCAAGTTTCAAATATATTGTATATACACGTAAAACCTAAAGTATTTATAAGTGAGAAATAAATCGTGGAAGCGTTTGCCATGTAAACTCACTTATTTTTAGATCTTGTTCCAATACGACTAAATTAGCAAGACATTTTACTTTATAGAAATAAAGTGTAAGTTAGTAACTTAGAGACAGAAAACTGGTGAATCATTAGAGAATAGTTTTCCATATTGCATGAACTACCTGACTACCCTGGTCAAAAGCTCTGTGCACGCTACTAACTATACCATATATAACTGCACTATTCCATGAAACGTGTCGTGTTGACACCCCAGTGTGTATCAAAGTACACAATGTACGATAGAGCCCAAGTCTGCTATTGCAATTAAGTTACATTAGTAGTAGTACTTGATCAATGATATTACAGAACTAGTGCAAAAAAGTTTTATTCTTTTCCATTTCTTTAATATCATAAATTTATTGATATACCTAAGCTGTGATAGCCTAGTGGTGAGGATGTCCGCCTCCTAATGAGAGGTTGGGGGTTCGATCACGTGCACGTGAGAAAACCTGCATGCCTGAGAGTTCTCCATAAAGTTCTCAAAGGCGTGTGAATCTGCCAATCCGCATATGGCCACGCTGGCAGACGGATTGGCAGACTTCACACACATAATGAGAGGAGACTCTCGCTCGTGCGTGTAGTGAGCCGGCAATGGGTTGATCATGATGATTGATATACCACTGAGACATAATTGACGCGTCGATGAATATAAGCAAGATCCAAGTACCGGATGGCTTCGGTCAAGAGACATGTGGGTAAGTTGCTTCACGGCAGACGCAATTAATACAAATGCAAAATACGTGTGGACATTTACTCTAGAGGACAACTAGTGCAACAGTTTGCGGTTTATTAGTCTTATAAGTGGAGCTTGGAGAAAACAATTTGCAATTGCAATGTTACTAGTTGCCACTCCACAGGATAATGGTTTATACTATGACAAACACTTACTCTTATATACACAAACATTTGTCGCATTCATTTACATGATACATTCATATGTAGGATGACTACGGTCGTCTTCGTCGGTAATTTGGGTAGACGTGGGTAGGTTTGGGCAAAGAGACCAGATACTCTTGGTAGAACAGAATAACAATTAGAGGTATGGTAATTTATAAGGACCCGACTATACGCTCCACCAAGTACGACTATGCACTACCGCGACGCGACCACCTATCCGAACTGACCGAATGCAATGAATGCAATGCAACGTCCCGCGCCGGTGAGTCTTATAAGAACCTGCATACGTCACGTCAGTGTTGCGTAAAGAGAGGGGGCGATGCCACTCTCTTGTCTGTCGTACATGATTCTAAAACTAGATGGCGCTGTTCTCTGACTGCCGTCACATATATTGTTCATCTTATCATTATTTACTGCCATAATTTATTTGTTTTTAGTGACATACAGGCCAGGCAATACAGGCCATATGGCCTGTATTTTGATTTTGTTTCTCTTTTTATTTCGTGGAACACTATTTATATCTTGGACGGCGATGATTACTGCAACAGTGTTTAAGCTTCTTGTGTTATTGTTCCTAGTAAAAAAATTATATATTTATCTTCATCTTTATTCGCCATACCCTATACAAGACATATTGTTATCAAATAAAAAATAACTTTGATTTAACCGATATCTAATGTACCGAAGGGGACAAATCGTCAAGTTCCGGGTCTCAATAGATAACACCGAACAATATTTCAAAAATTTTGTTGTTCCGTATGCATTACATAGCCTATTCTTTGTCGGAGATTTTTTTATAACTTTTTGGAGAATATATTATCACGTCATCATAAAATTGCGTCACGTAAAGTAATCAGTGCAGCTATAAAGTTTAACGATATCAGCTTCCGGGTCCGCCTAAAGGTCGTTCTGGATAACACTCCTCATATTATTTATTTTTATCTTGAAAGGGATTTTTTACGCCTACTGTTTTTTTTCCATTTTCTTTTAGTTAGTATTGTAGATTAAGCAACTGGGACTGGCGTTTTTTTTTATTGATCGAGTGAGGGGACATCTTATAGTTTCATCGGTTGAAATTGTACTTTGCTGTACGTTTAAACCCGGCTAAATTTGTTGTGGGCTTCTTCTTATACCGGAGCGCGTTTGGAACCCTTATAGCTTTAGTTTTAAGTTTACGAATGTAGTTATCACCATCGAATTACTACTATGTAAATTATTGACGCTTCAAAAGTGCCTTGTAAAGGACTATTTGAATAAATATTATTTAGAATTTTATAACTCTCTTCATCTATCAGAGTGCGATAAATTTTAAATTATATTAAAGAACCGCGTTATTTTCAATCTGTAGCCTAATGCCTCGAATTACTAAAATGAGGGTAATTATCATATTTACTAGCATCTATATCTTTAACTATCTATGTAGGTACATTAAAAATATTAAGAAATTTTTCGCGCCACAGTGACTGAATCCATTTGGCTTAATTTGACTTTAGGCTTAGAACGGAGGTAACTTATATTCTGAATTAACATAAACATTATATTCCGGATAATTTAAAAGCTCCCGCAGGAATAACTATTTCATAAATTCCACGTACTAACTACTAACTAAAGATTAAAATACATTAAATTTTGCAGAAATTGTAAATGAGAATTAACATACTTATAAGGCGTACCCTACCCACTTTTCTTCTAGCAGTTAGTCGTTGATTGCAATATTACATAGCGGTCAGCGATTAAATTATCTAAAAGTTATAAGTATTATCTAGTAATGGTACTCGTAGCTAAATAATGATTAGCTTAGCGTCACGTCTTGGATGGTTAAGCGGTAACTCGGCACTAAGACAATAACTCAAAATATCAAGCGAATTCCATGCAATATGTAGTTTTCTCAGTCATACTGTTTATATATTCCAATATGAGACGGCGTACACAGCTTCAATTAACTTTCTCGTATGTGTTCTACGAGTAAATATGTAAATATTTAACTTCCGTATTAAAATATTCGCAAAAATCGGAAATTACAATTGATAGCCTTAAGATTTCTGTATAAGTTTGCTTCTTTATAAATTTGAATAGCTCACTATAGCAAAGCTATTGCCTGCGGCTTCGTTCGTGTTAGTTGGTCGTTCTCGTGTAGGACTTTCATACAAAGATATATTCCAAAATTTTGAGCCCTTAGAGGTTGAAATTTCAAAATTATTTTCTCATGGGACGCCTACTTCAAAATTACTAATTAGAGCCTAGTCTAAGTTAGTCTAAGTCTAAGTCTAAGTTAGTCTAAGTTCGTCTGAAAACAAACTTCACTTACAAGAAAGTATTAATCTGTCATTTTAACTATATATACTAATATAAAGGAAAATAAAAAAGTTCGGCAACTCCATACGAATGTGAAAGACTAACGTTATAATAGATGCTTTGTTTACTAATTTTTCGCCCGATACAGGTCATAAAAGATGGGTGCATCACAGTTAAATAAAAGATGGGTGAATTGTGTAAAAGAGGATATGCGTGTTAGAGGTGTGGGTAGTGAAGTGACGGGTGATACAAGTGTATGTAAGAAGGATAATAAATGTTGTGCCGACCCCACATAGCGTGAGATAAGGGCAAGAAGAAAAAAATAGACAGGCCACAATCAGTCACCTATTTCAATAAGTACGAAAACATATATATATATATACATATAACGAAGGTTTAATGACTTAAATTGCACATATCGATAAACCTAACCTATTGTATTCTGTGTTACAGGATAGTTTAATCCGGACATTGCCATTTCCTAGCATGTCGATCTGCTGAGATCATAGTTTACTTGTACCAAATGTGTCTGCAGATTTCCATGCACAATACTGAGACTAAATTCGCTTTGACTTGGAAATTGTGTGTGTTATATAAGAAAGTAGTTCTAATGTGATTTTGATGTGATTTTTTAAAATTTTAGGCTTTCGCATCAAAAGCCTTACTTTCATGCGATGATAAAGAATTCCCTAGTTCTTAAAATTGTCTGGAAGATATTTTTCTTTTACGATAAGATCGCCTATTTACTTTCAGTGAAGTCTATGTAGACTTGACTTAAATTAAATACGAATAAAACATGTGTTTAAAATAAAACATGGGATTTATTCCTTTTTTACCTTTTGTTTTTGAGGTGTACAGTAATTACAGCAAAAAAAAATCAATCAGGGCTAATAAGGTATGAATCGCTACAAATAAATAAATATTTTACTATCAAGACAATCTTATGATAAATTTTGAAGCAGGTTTTTTTTTTAAAACGTATAGTAAAAAAAGATAATCAAGAATTAAAGTTACAAAGATAATACAGTAAAAGCGAAACGCGGAGAACAGCTACCTAACTAGCATTAAATAAAAGCAACATTTTGATTTCAATTAAAGTAAAATATTATAATAGGGTGAAATATTTTTGAAACTGTGAAGTAAATTTGAAGCGTCGAAACATTGGAAAATTGACCAACTCTCGATAAAAATCAATAATCCATTTTTAATTGAAAATGCGAAGGAAAATTTCAATTTTAGTTTTATTAAATGATTTCTTGTTCCTGACTTTAGTGTTTAGCATTCGCACCTACGGATCATGAGAGTATAATTTCTGGTTTGGATCAAAACATATTTCTTATTCGAAAATCCAATAGAGTAATAATGTTTGGTCAGGTCATACACATATACGTTTTATAGTAAATAAGATGATACATTTACATATTGATAGAATATAGTTTATGGATATACTATCGAAATACTTCTACATAATACATTTAATAATTATTTCATTAGGTATGAAGATTGGATAAAAAAATAATACCAAGTTTCCGAAGTCATCTTAAACTCATCTACTGCCTATTAAGATAATATTGTGTCAATGTCGATTAGTCAGTACTTTATGTTATCCCATTGTCTAAAAGGTCGCCGTTCGGTTTGCTTTGGATTTTATAACAACCTTAATGGCAATTCTATTTAACTCTAATAATAAAAAACTATAAAGAATAAGTACCTATGTTATTATTCCAAACATTTTTAACTACCAAATCTATAAGAACCAAACCCCATTTTTAACCTGATATGTAAACAGATACCAGGGCCCCATAAACTGTAGTCTAACATGCTAACTTCATAATCAACTAGGCAGTATTGTCACGAGTCTAATATTATCATCTTGTGCATCCATTGAGTTTAATGACGTCAGCAGAACTAGCGCACGGCGCAGTGCTGTTCCGGAAAGAATTGACAATAGACACTTAACACAATTACCGTTCCTAATGGTGGATAGAAATAATCATAATTTACCCACTGCAGTTATAGTTTCCTATAATTGATTTCAAATCTTAATATATATAAATCTCGTGTCACAATGTTTATCCTCAATGGACTCCTAAACCACTTAACCGATTATAATAAAATTCGCACACCATGTGCAGTTCGATCCAACTTGAGAGATAGGATAGTTTAAATCTCAAATTATAGTCGCAATTTTAATTTATTGCTAATTATTTATTTGTTATTATTTGACAGTCACAATTATCTGTTAACTCCAAATGATTCTAATAGATGTCGATACCTTTCGACTGGGTTGAGTAAGTAATCAATAGATGGCGCTGCTATGGTAAATCTACGAACGTGTCATATAAGCTACATTTTAACAGCATAATTACCACGTGTTGTTGACGCTATAAAATTAATTAAATTTATTTTGTAGTGAACGAAATACCGTATAATTCAATTTTTTCCACTTTTTAAATTTTTGGTGTTAGCATAGCCGGCCACGTGTTACTTATACTGAAGTGTAAATTGAATTCATATTATAATGAAGATAATACAGTGATATTAATCCTGTTTTTTACTTATTTGTGCTTCATTGATCAAAACTTTATAATTTAATTTGAATATATGTATGTAAGTATTATCACATAATTATAAAATTTAATTAAAATGTCAATGCAAAAATGATACACAATTTCCTACACTTTTTCAATTGTTGTACAAATTTTTTTTTTTATTGTTTTTATTTAACCTCTATTAAAAAATATTTAGCACTTATTATTTCAATGTGCTATGATAACAAGTTTTTCAGATTTTTTTTCTTATATTTAAACGATTAAATTAGTATTTCAATTTTTATTGAAATTATTATTTAAACTCTATAATTTAAATATGTACATGTCAGTATTATCACATAATTATAAAAAATTAATTAGAATGATCTATAATATAAAAATGAATCGCAAAAGCTGTTGGTAAGCGCATAACTCAACAACGCCTGGACCAATTTGGCCAATTTTTTTTTTAAATATTCGTTGAAGTTCAAGGATGGTTTTTACGGCGAGAAAAATCTGAATAATTGCCGGAAAACCCCTTAAAACAGCCCTTTTCTTTTTCCCATACAAACGAAGAACGGAGAAGACGTACTCATACCGCGCATCCCAATGATTCCGAATGATGTGCCGTTTGTCTTTAAACGACTACAATTTCCAGTTCGGCTTGCTTTTGCTATGACCATAAACAAGTCCCAGGGGCAATCATTAAGTGTTTGTGGTATTAATCTGGAAAACCCATGTTTCTCACATGGTCAATTGTATGTTTCCTGTTCCCGTGTTGGAAAACCATCAGATTTGTTTGTCTATGCGCCAGATAATCAAACAAAAAACATCGTATATCACAAAGCACTACAATGATTCATATGATTAACAATAAAGAGATTACTTATTTTTAAATGCTTATATATGTTTTATTTAATTATATTTCTTATTCACAACGCCCTATCACCAGGGTGACGGTTCTGTTCAGGTGAATTTTTTGCCCCGACTATAAAATATGTAGGAACAAAAAAATTACACATTACAAATCTTGCTATATTTGGCAGTACGAAGTCTGCCGGGTCAGCTAGTATTATTATAAGGAATGCGCTGCAACAAAGTTTGATTATAATTACCGAACGAAATTGACGAGTGTATAGTTTAAATATGAAAGAAATTTTTTCGCATTGAAAGAATAACTATTACAAACCTATAGTTTCCTACTATATACTATAGTTTCATACTATAGTTAAAAAAACAGACTGTATAACAGGTGTTTCACTTTATACAATAATTTCATATACATGCATTTTATTCCAATAACAAGTGGTAGTGATAAACTAAATATTCCATTAAATTTTTCTTTTATAAAAAATATTAAAATATACTCAGTAAACATATTAATTTTGAACTCACTATGACACTTTATAAATTTAATAAAGTGTAATGGTGACCCATCATTACATTGACACAAAAGATAACATAATTTGACTACGTTTAGTAGTAAATGTAAATTTAAAAAAAGTAATAAAGTTAGCTTTATTACAAGCAACCAGGTGTTTTTCCCCTATGCTTCATTTTTTCATTCAATTTATATCAGTATAGGAACTACGAGTACAAGCTTAACTAACGCCAATAGAAAAACTAAGATTTCGACAAAAATGTTGTTGTGTTAGCTCGCCTAAGATTATTTAAAAAGCGAAAATAACGCGAATCAAGTTGGGGACAACATCTTGTTTATATTATTTATAGATCAATACGGACGTCATTCGGTTAGGCCAAACGGAATTTTAGATTTAGCGACGACAGTTTTGAGAAGGTAATACGAAACTATTCATTAACTATATTAAATAGTCATGGCTGAAATAATATCGCCCTGAATATTAAACGGAGAAGTTGAACGAATCACAAACGATATATTTTTAATAATATCTAGCTGGGAGCTTTATACCGATTTCTTCTTTCTTTAATACCTAGCTACTAGTAGGTATACCACATGATAATTATAAATCTATTAATCACCATCTCGACTTAAAGCTTTTGCAGAGCGCATTTCGGAAAATTTAATTTAATTTAGAGATTTAAAATATTTGTGATAATACGCCGAAAGCACTAAAATTTGCGCACCACGCAAATTTGCCTCATTTTGGCGTATTAACGCAAATTAACCTCAACATTCATTGTCCTGAACTTTCGCAAAGTAATACCTGCTTGTAATAGCATATGGTTTATACTTCTTTTGATGCTACCTGAAAATCATGTTAAATTGTTTTTTCCTATTAAAACATGTTACTTTAAGTGTCACTTTTAATCACAGGAAAAAGCACAGTTCTCTACTAAGGTGCAACTTTTTTTATAATATCTTCCGATTTTACGCATTCTCTTTAGTAATAGCGTGTTGCGACCAAGCTCTTAACTATTTTCTGCTATGAAAATTTGGGCCCAGCAGTGGGATCGTGACACGCTGTGTACAGTGATATTTGTAAATACAGCGCTGAGGGTTCATTATCATCGCTTCAAGCAGTATTATTTTAAAATGACAATTTCATACAAAGTATCGTGACATCCCTAAAATAAAAGTTGCGACTCTGGAAGCATAAGCGTCAACTATATTTAAATAAGGTTTTACCGATAAGACAGTGGGATTTATATTCGTGCAGTCTGAGACTCCCACGAGACTAAAGGTATCTTTACTTTTTCAGACTAACTTTAGCTGTGTAACCTTATGGGTTTTCACAGCATAAACGGGCAGGCTAGCGAGCTTTGGAAAAGCTAGAAGAATTTGCGTCCTAGAGCTCTAGGAAGCGATGAAAACGTGTACCTAATGGCCTGCTATGAGGCCGACCCTTAGCTTAAGCGACGATTGGGATAACGAGGAGGTGAATAGTAGACGAATAATCAACTTTGACATCACAGCAAAAATAGACCCCAGACACTGATTGTCTAAAATAAGCAAGTGTCCAAATGAGATCCTGTCTCAGCACTAAACCACAATAAATCTTTATACGAGTATTTCCTAAACGAATATTTAATATGAAAAATGATGCAAGAAGCAAAATTACCTATTCAACGAAAGCCCCTACCGAAGCGCAGTCAGGTAAAAGATGCAGCAACTTTGATAAAGTATCGGGATGGTAGAATTGTATCGCTAATCAATTTTAATGAAAATAACACCCATCTTAAAGTTTCATGCACATTCACGGCAAATAATTTGTATGATGTCTTGTAAACTGTTCTCGTCATTTTTTATTTTTATTATTTATTGAACTTATATAATGTACTTTATTTTTGCTAAAAAAAGCCACAGTCTGTTTTACCGGGCACTGCGTAATTAAATATGTATTATAACAATTGCTTCAAGCGTTGTTAGTAAGACCCCCTGAATAGCGATATTCGATGCCCAATTATATGTGAAGGCTGCGAAAATATCAGCAACAACTGGAATCAGTTTCACAAAGTGTTATAAGGAAATATGGATACCCACGCCTCCCAAATTAAGAACCCTTCTTAAATATTCGAGGCGCTTGTAAGCTACTCGTAAATACACTGGGATAGTGATACGTTGAAAGGTAAATTAAGGGTTCTACTGGGTGAGTAGGCACGGATTATAATTAACGAGACACAACCCAACACCTCATAAATCTTAATTGGTAGAAATTTTTCATATATCCACCCTCGGAGTTGTTATCAATTAATTAATGCTTCACACGTATAATCACATGAATGTATACTTTGGCTGAGATCGGTTGATATTGTGATATCAACTGATTTCAACTAAACTAACTTCTGCTAACTTCGTGTCGTGCTAACTTTCTAGTATTGTTGATGTCGTATTAGTACGAGGTATATATTTGAACACACAATTTCGTAAAGTAGACAGTCGGGCTATCGTGGATGAAACAAACCAGTTGTTATATATAATAAACTAGCTGACCCGGCAGACTTCGTACTGCCAAATATAGCAAGATTTGTAATGTGTAATTTTTTTGTTCCTACATATTTTATAGTCGGGGCAAAAAATTCACCTGAACAGAACCGTCACCCTGGTGATAGGGCGTTGTGAATAAGAAATATAATTAAATAAAACATATATAAGCATTTAAAAATAAGTAATCTCTTTATTGTTAATCATATGAATCATAATTATTAACAAAAATCAGTTTTATTTTCATTGTAGTGCTTTGTGATATACGATGTTTTTTGTTTGATTATCTGGCGCATAGACAAACAAATCTGATGGTTTTCCAACACGGGAACAGGAAACATACAATTGACCATGTGAGAAACATGGGTTTTCCAGATTAATACCACAAACACTTAATGATTGCCCCTGGGACTTGTTTATGGTCATAGCAAAAGCAAGCCGAACTGGAAATTGTAGTCGTTTAAAGACAAACGGCACATCATTCGGAATCATTGGGATGCGCGGTATGAGTACGTCTTCTCCGTTCTTCGTTTGTATGGGAAAAAGAAAAGGGCTGTTTTAAGGGGTTTTCCGGCAATTATTCAGATTTTTCTCGCCGTAAAAACCATCCTTGAACTTCAACGAATATTTAAAAAAAAAATTGGCCAAATTGGTCCAGGCGTTGTTGAGTTATGCGCTTACCAACAGCTTTTGCGATTCATTTTTATATTATAGATCATTCTAATTAATTTTTTATAATTATGTGATAATACTGACATGTACATATTTAAATTATAGAGTTTAAATAATAATTTCAATAAAAATTGAAATACTAATTTAATCGTTTAAATATAAGAAAAAAAATCTGAAAAACTTGTTATCATAGCACATTGAAATAATAAGTGCTAAATATTTTTTAATAGAGGTTAAATAAAAACAATAAAAAAAAAAATTTGTACAACAATTGAAAAAGTGTAGGAAATTGTGTATCATTTTTGCATTGACATTTTAATTAAATTTTATAATTATGTGATAATACTTACATACATATATTCAAATTAAATTATAAAGTTTTGATCAATGAAGCACAAATAAGTAAAAAACAGGATTAATATCACTGTATTATCTTCATTATAATATGAATTCAATTTACACTTCAGTATAAGTAACACGTGGCCGGCTATGCTAACACCAAAAATTTAAAAAGTGGAAAAAATTGAATTATACGGTATTTCGTTCACTACAAAATAAATTTAATTAATTTTATAGCGTCAACAACACGTGGTAATTATGCTGTTAAAATGTAGCTTATATGACACGTTCGTAGATTTACCATAGCAGCGCCATCTATTGATTACTTACTCAACCCAGTCGAAAGGTATCGACATCTATTAGAATCATTTGGAGTTAACAGATAATTGTGACTGTCAAATAATAACAAATAAATAATTAGCAATAAATTAAAATTGCGACTATAATTTGAGATTTAAACTATCCTATCTCTCAAGTTGGATCGAACTGCACATGGTGTGCGAATTTTATTATAATCGGTTAAGTGGTTTAGGAGTCCATTGAGGATAAACATTGTGACACGAGATTTATATATATTAAGATTACCACAATTTAACAAACGAAATGTACTTTATGGTAATATATATATAAAAGCGAAAGGTCACTTACTTACATACTTACTGATTAAACACGAGATCTCAGAAACTATTGTACGTATAAAGCTATATTTTATCAAGTAGGTAGTTGATAGTTAAGAGATGTCAGTTAAGAAAGGATATTTGGAAATTCCACCCCTAAGAAGGTAAAATAGGGGTTTGAAGATTGTATGAAAGTCCTATGTTTTTTAATTTAGACATAGGAAAATCGGCAATTTGACATTTGCCTGTAGCTTACTTTCTGAAGCAGGGGATTGGCCGAGGGAAATCAGCAACTCTACGCAGCCAAAGTCGCGGGCAACAGCTACTTCATTTTATATATGTGCATTTTTCTTGTTGTTGTTTCTTGTGCTACTATTAATTTGTGCAATTAAAATTTTATCTCATATAAAACGACAGGTTTAATAAGTTATATTGTATGACGAATCATATTACGATATTAAGGATTATATAAACGATAAAAAAGCTTGGGTATAAATTGCTCTATTTCCATAGGTACTATAATTTATTATTGATTATGTGAGATGGTGATAACGGAAAAAAAACCCGGCTGAGTTTGTTGTGGGCTTCTTCTTAGACCAGGGCGCGTTTTAAACCCTCATAGCTTTAGTTTTAAGTTTACAAATGTAGTTATCACCATCGAATCATCATCAGCCAATATTTATCCACTGCTGGACATAGTCCTCTTTGAAGTAGCGCGACTCATCCTGTCTCCGGCCTTTCGCATCCAGTCGATGCCTGCCACTTTTCGGAGGTCATCACTCCACCTGGCCGGAGGACACACCGTTTGCCGAGACGTGGTCTCCACTCGAGGACCTTCTGACTCCAACGTCCGTCAGTTCTCCGACAAACGTGACCAGCCCACTGCCACTTCAGCGTGCAAGCCCTTCGAGCTATGTCGGTTACTCTTGTTTTTTGCCGAATTACCTCATTACCGACTTTATCTCTCAAAGAGATTCCAAGCATAGCTCTTTCCATGGCACGCCGAGCGACTTGAAGTTTGTGGACCCAACCCAATCCTAAATGTTTTTAAATCGAGACTAAAGGAATACGACCACTCTTACGTACTCTACATTGTTTACTTTGTTTCATAGTATAATATCTTTAGTTCATATATTTATATTAACAGGTTTATCCTTATGCACCTATCTACCAGCATTATCTGTGTCTCATCTACTGACATTCGGGGCTTCTGGAAGAAATCTCTAGAAATAATTTGTCCTCGTCCCACGTCCTGTCCTATTTATTTTCAGTCTTAAGTTATTGGTACAAAATAAAGAAACAAAAAGCCATCGATCTCTATACTCCCGCTGATCTAATTGGGGCTATAGTACCGACAAAGGCGTGTCGCCAAGCGATTTAGCGTTAGAGTTAGAGAGCAATTAGAAGAATGGGTATACCATACCCTTAACTTCTTAATTTAACAATTTAGCCCGGTACTTAGACTGCGTCTTCACTTACACCAGGTGAGATTGCCGTCATAGCTAACTTGTAGTAAATAAAAAAAATACTGATCCAACATGGTCTCTTACGTAATTGGCTATTCATCCGTTGTATTATGTACGTATAGATTTTTTTTTTTAATAGGTATATGTAACACAGAGAAAATAAACGCCTGACTTTAGGCGATCACCACCGCCCAAATACATTTAAGGAACCAGAGAACTGTCAACCCGTTGCTAGCTAGCATTTGAAATACTTAAGTAATATGCATTCAGTTGAATTTTATCTTATAAATGCGGGTTTATCCGTTATATCTGTAGCAAAGAGCCGGATGATTGGATTCTATTTCTAACCGGCTAATCGAATCCCTTTTACCGGAATCGGCCGCAAAGTGTCTTTGATTTATTCCGTTTACGAGTCGACCAGTCTGTTTACCTTGGAATCGTTCTTCATTGTAAGTGACCGTAGCGATTCTTAGCGGACTGTTCGTTATAAAAGCTACCAATAATTTTAAAAGACAAGCTTTGCTAGATAGCCCGATCTATTTTTACTATCATTGTGCGTGTTTGAAAGCAAGTTACCTATTTGGTTTCCTCGATAGGTAGTTATTTAAACGTAACTTCACGTGATTTTTAATCGAAGTATTTACACTAGCGTGTAGGTACATAAATATTTATAACTACGATCTCGAAATATATAAAATCGGATAGAAAATTAAACCTTTTTTTTTTTTAATATACGTATTTGAAAGGCCTTGTAACAAAAGTTTCTTTTCTTCCCTGTTTACGATACAGAAAAAATAAGACGAGGAAATTCGTAACAGAATCAGAGTTACGGAAATAACTAAACAAGTTCACTAGCTCGAAAACACGTTGGACACTGGCGTTTAGGTGTTATAGTGGCGAACCCGCATCGGTAAACGCAGGCTTCGTTGGACGGATGGCACCAAACGAGTCGTAGCGACCCAATAATGTTGGACTTTGGATCCTCACTATTAAAAACCTAAATTCTAGACGTGGATGTCAATCGGTTGGAATAATTATGATTATAATGGTAAAACAAAATAAAAATTGTCCAAATAGAGTTCGAGATTTCACATTCCCAGGAACATGAAATCTCGAACCCACAACTCGGGTGGTAAAATCGATTAATAGTTTGAATTTAAATATCTGAAACATTGTATTGTATTCCAATGTTATGTGTAAGACTTGGTTCAGGGTAGGCGTAGTAAAATTGTTTCACGATAATAACTTCACCAGTTGACGTTAGTTACTTCACGGCTGAAAAAATATTGCGAAAAAACTTTTGTTACACGAAAAAGTTATACGCAATGTGCGTTAAAAATATCAAATAAAAAACTCACCTATCGTTGTAAGCGCCAGCGTACACCAATAATAACTTTGCAGATACTGTTTCACAACGTCCGCGGTCTCCGTATCGTGATACACCCAGTTTTTACTACCGAACCCATTGTTTTTATATATTATATGGTACAAGCACCCGTTCCAATGGAATATCACTAATAAATAATGTATTAAACTTGTTGATCTAAACAAATTAGGATAGTTCGTGTGCCGCTCGGTACGGTCCATAAACGCCCAGAAGCGGTATATTTTCACGAGCCTAAACGAGCGCAGTATGGAGTTGAAGCCGATGGACAAGTAAAGGAAGTCCAGCGGCAACAGGCAGAGGCAGTCTATGTAGAACGTCGTTGAGTTCATGTAATGCGTTCTTAACTTCGCCGAGTCAGTCTGCAGCACCCCGTCTTCCAAGTAACCCGTCCGGAAGTGAAACAAAATGTCCGCCAAATAAAGGAAGTCCGAGAAGTAATCCAAACAGAACCACACTATGAGCGTCTCCCCTGCAACAAAGAAAGCTGATGTTAATACATTATTCAAAACATTCAAAGTTATAAAAGCTCTAAATTATGCATACAGATTTTATCGACCGTCTGATGTAAGTGCGCAGATAACTTTTTAGGTTAGTTCATACAACTACGCTCCCAGAAAGTTCATTATGTTTCCACGCTAAAACTCGTTTGCCTATCGTTTAAAAAGCATGGAAAAACTAAAATTTATACGATCACTGCATAGGATGAAAATAAAGAAATGGCCTGTATGTGTAACATTTTTTTTGGGGACTATATTTTTAAAATTATGAAACTATTGTCTTTTGAATTGACATAGCCGAAACCCCTATTGTTTATTACTGCTTCACCGGTAGGCGAGCACCAAACCTGAGAAAAGACGGACTCGAACCATGACTTAGGGTGACATTGGCAATATATTTCCAAAAGTGTTTTTTTTGGTTTGTAATGACAAATTTATAGCTTTATCTAATCAAGTATTATAGGAAAACATACACGTTAAATACACAGTTGAATAGCTGAAAGAGATATGGGCATAGACAATGTTAATCGTGTTTCTGTGTCATTTAATTGTATTTTCATTTTTTAATCACTTAAAAAAGACTTTTATTATTACTTAACATATCGGTGGTTTTAAATAATTTACCTGCATGATTTTTTTAAGTCTCCTAAACACTGCATCGCTTACGACTTACTCATACTGACAGTTTTAGTGTTTCAATGATATTAACCCGAGTAATAAATTTAACTACAATGAATTAATCGCTATTCCATGATGGGCGGCTTTACGGGGTAATCGGGTTTTTGAACTTTATCTTGTACAAACCTAAGTTGAAAAGTTGCTCCTTTGAGTTTAATGAATTAATTTTCCGGCTATTTCAATAGGAAGGAACTTTGCGTCACGAATAAGAACTCGACGTAGCGGCAATGTAATAAAACAATGGAAATCTCCAACAGGGAAACATCAGGACGTACCTTTCAAAGTATCACATTGTCTTAAGCGCGAGACGTTTAACTAGGGAAAGCTATTTAGGTAAGTAATTTAATTTCTCACTGAAACTCGTTGTAGAAAACTATGTGCTTATGTTTGCAACCAAGATCTCACGCTAATCTAGCTTGCTATCTTAAATGGAAACGTCTTTTGCATAAGAACGGGAATCAAAATTGGATTTTTATCCATTCATTGTAATACTATTTTTAAAAATGAATGAAAGCATTTCGTTTCGTTTCTACAAATTTTAGACGGACTCTTTGTACAGTGTTTTCAAAGGTATATAACAAAATTACTTCTTTATATTACGGTTAAACCTTAACTATTAATTTGTCTAGATTGTGTTTTATTCACGCAAATTATAAAGGAATTTGCAAGCTAACGGTGAATTTCTAACAATACATTGTTATAATTTCCTGCCATGGCTTCTGCATTGTTACTAGATTGAACTCGTGTTCGTTAATCAACTATAAAAGCTTTTGAAAGTTAAAAAACAAATTAAGTAATATTGCACGCCATATTTGCAATTTCTATCACAATACATTCTGAAATAGAATTTTTAATGAACGTCTTTAAGCCGGAAAGACAACTCGTTGATGTTTCGTGCAACAATAAATTCCCCATTTCATTGTCTTTAAAATATCAATAATTAAAAGGTCAATATGTCAACCACAATGCGCCCAATTTATTTGAAGAAAAAACTACAAAAACTATGTCGAGTTTAATAACTTTATTTTTCTTTTTACTATCAGACAAAGGTTTTTCACAGCTGGGTACTAACGACCTACGCCATGAGCAGATTCCTTACACACAAATACGGATTGGCTATATTTAGATATTACTGAGTGGGTATAGTAAAGTAACTTTTACTTTTTTTATATAAATTCTCTAAAGTTCAAAATTTAATATTTCATGGTTTATCAAATAAATAGTTCATTTCAATAAATGACTTAAACAGTTAATATAGAGCATTGCCTCGCTCCAACGAGTGAAAGATCTGTATGCATTTCGATAACTAGTAACGTTTCTTTATATTAAGCCACATAATACGATTTCTATAGGAGCCGACGTTAGTTAGCCTTACTTTTGCCGCATTGCGTTTCTGCTCCGCAAAGCTTCGAGTTCATTGGCTCTAATTTAAAAATGTCAACAATTTTGCACACTCACCATTTATCTCTTGGAATGCGAACCTATACACGATAACCCAGAGGTTGTAGAGGAAGGCGAGAGAGACGACCATGGACCAGTAGTAACAGAAGCGGCCAGCCGGGTCGAACACAAAGGACCAGTTCAGACCCGAGCGTATATGCCCACTTGTGTAGGTCGAGCGCCGGCGGAGACCATCACTAGAACAAAAAAACATTCGTACATTTCTCTAATTTTATAATGCTATAATAATATAATCTAAATCAATAAGTTTTTTCGTCGCAGAAATAAATTTCATCCTCACCACCTGGATGCCTGGACCTCTTCCACCACCCGCTATTCCAGGTCATTTCTGCCACGAACCTGCAAATTGTGGAACCAGCTTCCATCTTCTGTGTTCCCTAATGGTTATAATATGGGGATCTTCAAAGGGCGAATAAACAAATTCCTCAAGGGCCAGCAACGCATTGGCGGTTCCTCTGGTGCTGCAAATGTTCATGGGCGGCGGTAATCACTTACCATCAGGTGACCCGCCTGCTCGTTTGCTCGCTTTGTATATAAAAAAAAAAAAAAAAGTTTTCGACATCGATGTGTACTAACCAACCATCATCGTCATCATGTTCAACCCATTATCGGCTCACTACAGAGCACGGGTCTCCTCTCAATATGAGAAGGGTTTGGCCATAGTCCACCACGCTGGCCATGTGCGGATTGGCAGACTTCACACGCCTTTATAATGTTCTCATTATGGAGAACTCTCAGGCGTGCAGGTTTCCTCACGATGTTTTCCTTCACCGTTGAAGCAAGTGATATTTTAATTGCTTAAAAAAACACACATAACTCCGAAAAGTTAGAGGTGCGTGCCAGGATTCGAACCGCCGACCTCTAATTAGGAGGCTGACGCCCTAACCACTGGGCTATCACCGCTTCAACCTACCAACCAATATTAATATTAAAAGCTGTGATACTATAGTGGTTAGGATGTCTGGATCCTAATCAGAGGTCCGGGGTTCGATCCTTGGCACGCACCTCTAACTTTTCGGAGATATGTTTCGTTTTCAAGCAATTAAACTATCGCTTCAACGGTGAAGAAAAACATCGTGAGGAAACATGTCAGAGAGTTCTCCAAAATGTTCTCTAAGGCGTGTGAACTCTGTCAATCCGCACATGGCCAGCGTGATGGCCTATGGCCAAACCTCTGTAGTGAGCCAGCGAAGTTTGATCGAATGGATAAATGTTGTTACTCTGAAGTGTGCGGGGAAGGGGGGATAGGAAATTAGTTACAGGTTTGTTGGGTTCGACGATTATTGTCTTACTCAATTCTAACTAAACTATTACATATAATGTGAATTAATCTAAAGGCTAAACTACACCACACCACCGGTTTACAACAAAGAAAAAAATAATTTCATACATTTTTTTACACCACAACTCTTACACGCTAAAATTACGGGACGCATATCTAAAAACATAACAGTAACATAGGTCATATATTAAAATAACACATGGGCTATAACTCATAAAGATATAGCCCATGTGTTAAGAACTGTTAGAAGTTTCCAATAAGTCGGGAAAATCTTCATCATGAGAGCTATCTTAGCGTGCGCTTCATAAATCGCTAACGCCAAATCGCTTAGCGTCACGCCTTTCTCGGTAGGATGGTAATAGGGTGGCCAAGGCTGGAGCCTCCCACAAAACAAATATGAAGTTCATAGTTTTTGGAAATCAAGGCGGTACGTAAGTTTACATTATAGGCTTTAAAGTTTAATCCCTATTCTAGAGTGTTCTTTGCGAAATATACATATATTTATACAGCAAGATATACAAGATATATTGCGCATTTGTGTATATATTAAAATCATCAAACTTTACATATGTATTTTTAATTACTCTTCTTTGTTTATAATGTAAAAACCGACTAATTGAAACCAATAAAAATATTACTCATAGTGATTTTGCGTTGCGGTACGATGTCACGTAGTATATGTTTAGTAGTTTAATAGAATTACAATATTCCTAACTGCTTAGCCCGCTTTCATCGCAGACTTTATCATTAATGACCACCAGATGAGATTGCGGACAAGGACTTTTAAAAAGATACTAAATATACAATTTATTTAATTTAGGTTTTATAGCTTGCAAAGTGCTTCTCGTTTTGTTTGTTTCAAAACTATTAAAACGGGATAGGAATATATAAATATTATATTGGTGTAACCAGACCTATATATAGATATTGTTTAATATGCACAGCATTATGTTATATGGTATTTTATTATGGGGGACACTATATTCGTTTTGCAGAAGAGGGCTGTTCGTGCGATAAAAAAATTAGGTCCCAGAGAGTCATTAAGAGATGAATTTAAAGATTATAAAATAATGACATTGTATAGCCTATATTTATATGAAAATTTTATGTATGTTCAAAGGAAATTGTGTTTTATTTTATAATAAATTACCTATTGATATCTTGGAGATGTCTATCAATAAGTTCAAAATTCAAAACGAAAGCTTATAGAAAAATCATATTACGATATTAAGGATTATATAAACGATAAAAGCTTGGGTATGAATTGCTCTATTTCCATAGGTACTACAATTTATTATTGATTATGTGAGATGGTGATAACTAAAAAAAAAAACACGGCAAAGTTTGTTGTGGGCTTCTTCTTAGACCGGGGCGCGTTTGGAACCCTCATAGCTTTAGTTTTAAGTTTACGAATGTAGTTTGATAACTCCATCGAATCACTACTATGTAAATTATTGACGCGTCAAAAGTGCCTTGTAAAGGACTATTTTACTAAAGATTACTTGAATTTGAATTTAAATATGATCATATTCCAAATTAGCAATCCCTCATTGTGGCCATCTTACGCTACGGTGATATTCAAACAATAGTTTACAATACGCAATTCAGGCCAATTGGAGTGTATCACATTTGATACGCAATATTAACACTAATCAAAGGCATCGATAGTGCAAACAATGAACTGTAATTCGAAGCGTGAAGATATCACGATATGCCCACTAGCGATATAGAGATGATTAATACAAAGCTAAAACTGAGTATTGGTTAGTAACTGTCACTAAGGGCCTGTTAAGACCGGATCACATTGACTAGCGGTACACGCGCGTAAATCAGAGCCGATTTGATACGTGTACGTTAGCTTTAAAGTTCACGCACACTAGTTGCGTACGCAATACAGCCCAGCCATTGCATACAGCTGTAGCAGCCATATAAATATTGCTGCTTGTCTTGGACCTACTGTGGTGTGACGTCCAATAGGAAATGACTATCGACGACCTCCGTTTCGCAGTGCGCGCGCTGTCGCATTATAAAGTTGGAGGTCTTGGGTTCGATACCCATCTCGAGTTTGGTCTGGTGGGAGGCTTCGGCCGTGGCTAGTTACCACCCTACCGACAAAGACGTGTCGCCAAGCGATTTAGCGTTCCGGTACGATGTCGCGTAGAAACTAATTAGGTTTTCCATTACCAGGTTAGCCCGCTACCATCTTAGACTGCATCATCACTTACCATCAGGTGAGATTGCCGTCAAGGGCTAACTTGTAGTAGATAAAAAACATTGAATCCGTTCCGTGTATAGGAAGCAGCCAGTGTGTCAATTGGTTGCTGCAATGCGTAATTGCACGCATTATGTACTCCGACACATTGTGTGTATGTAACGCAAGTATTGTACCAGGTGTCATACAGACCCTTAAGTTCTATCACAGTATGTACATATGGGCGCAACTCGCCATCTATCGGCAATAATTGGCAATAGAATGTATCGCCGACATACACGTCCACGCGTACGCAGCCAGTGTGTTTCAGCCTTTCAGAATGCGACCAAACTGCGATGTGACGTCACATCGTATAAACGAGCTTGCCAGACGGATCGAATAAACTTACGTCACTCTAATTGACACCATGACACCATTCTTAGGATTGACTACAACACTTTATTGTGATAACACACTATAAAGTTCAACTCAATCTTTCATATAAGCTAACAACAAAAAAGTTCCCAGTAATGGTCATAAAGGTAATAAATGGATGAAACCAAAATCTTCTCAATGTTTTGTCATTTTACAAATAATAGCAGCGAATCTTTTACGGTCTATGTAACTCCCTAGTTATTAAATAGAACCTGAAAAAATTGGTGTGTTTGTTACATTGCGCATACGCAGCGCATACGCATCTGAAGCGGGCGATATTAGTGTGGGTACTAATTTAGTGATTCGGTAACGCGCATGTCTTGACAGATCATATTAGTTATATTCCCTTTTAACGAGTTCGTTATTTGAACCTAAGTTTGTTGTGGACTTCTTCTTAGACCAGGACGCGTTTGGAACCCTCATAGCTTTAGTTTTAAGTTTACGAATATAAATAGCACCAATAAATCACTACTTTATTACATTATTGACGCATCAAAAGTGCCTTTTAAAGGACTATTCGAATTTGAATTTGAACACAAAAATAAATAATACTGCCCTACTGACGAGCTAACTATAAGAGAAAAGACAACAAAACAAAAACAACAAAAAAGTAAATTATTAATAAAAGAGCAAATTATTTGCACAAATAAACGTTATGTTAGTTAATAGACCAATAACGCCAACACAAATATCATAAAGGTTTATTTTTGAACAAAAAGTATTGAAATAACGTGAAGACTGCATTTTGATCTGATACCTTTTTATAAAGGTATTGGAATGCTTCAAATTAATTGCGTAAATTAATCTTATTTAATAAAAGTAATTAACAGTTATTTTTTAGATAAAAAAACATGTTGTACGGCGCCATCTCTCTTTACTCGTACTCAAACTGATTGCGGTCGTGTGCGCGGGTGTACCCGTGACCCAGCCACCAGGCGACGCGTAGGAACGTCGCTGGGTTTTAGTGGGTATTCTGGTCGTAAGTCTGGCCGCCGGCGAGTCCCACATACGCTTCCGGGGGGGATGCGTAAACGCATTTCCCAGTGGAAAAAAAAGTACTCAAACTGTGCGAGTAGACTAACGTATTACCTTTTTTGAAAATCAATATTAATTTTGATAATATATATATGATTGAATTCTTAGGAGTCAGTGACTAAGCCAACACGTTGTTTTTTATTATATTTCCACACCTAATTTCCAATAAAAGGTATGGAAAATGTTTAAATGTGAGTAAACTGTCTGTAATACCCAAGGTGTGTATAATTGAATATCACTCCCACCAAGCACCTGGGAATAGGTGGAAAGGACACCACGAGTGTTTCCAATTAATCTAGGATGGACGCAGGAAAGCCCATCCTGAATTGCGGCACCGGTAATGGCCTATTCATTATCAATGACTAACACAATTTCAATAGCTATGGAATATTAGGCTCGCAGTCACGCATTATGTTTAATACCTAGGACCTAGGTCTGCGATTACAATTGTATCGCAAACGTAGA
The DNA here is from genome assembly GCA_928268935.1 of Lasiommata megera. NCBI lineage: Eukaryota > Metazoa > Arthropoda > Insecta > Lepidoptera > Nymphalidae > Lasiommata > Lasiommata megera. The sequence goes on along the minus strand of OV743311.1, from coordinate 8,478,137 downwards.
TCAATGACTTTATTTTACTAACGGAAAGATAATGGAAACGAAAAACTTTTATTATTGTAATAATTCTGAAGCGGTGATAGCCTAGTGGTTACGGCGTCAGCCTCCTAATCAGAGGTCGGCGGTTCGAATCCGGGCACGCACCTCTAACTTTTCGGAGTTATATGCGTTTTTAAAAAAACAAAATATCACTTGCTTCAACGGTGAAGGAAAACACCGTGAAGAAACCTGCACGCCTGAGAGTTCAACATAATGTTCTCAAAGGCGTGTGAAGTCCGCCAATCCCCACATGGCCAGCGTCGTGGACTACGGCCAAACCCTTCTCATATTGAGAGGAGACCCGTGCTCTGTAGTGAGTCGGTAATGGGTTGATAATGATGATGATTCTGCAATGGATAGTTCTATTGGCACACACAGTATGTAATATTGAATCATGGTGACTATTCAAGTTGTTTCCTTTTTGTTCAGAAAATGCATTCTGCTAGATAGCAGACTTTCTTTTTAATGCTGGGAAATGCGTTTACGCATCCCCTCCGGCAGCAACGCAGGGGACGCATGACTCCAATTTCCAAATTAAAAACTGTCAATTCCATACAAATTAAATCCTGTTTTGCTCCCTTAGGGGATGATGAATTTTCAAAAATTTCTCCCTAGTACTATTGTATTATATATATATTTTTTTTATCCATTACAAGTAAGCCCTTGACGGCAATCTCACTTGATGGTAAGTGATGATGCAGTCTATAATGGTAGCAGGCTAACCTGTGAGGGGTATAGTAAACCCATACTCCTAATTGGTTTCTACGCAACATCGTGCCGGAACGCTAAATCGCTTGGCGACACGTCTTTGTGGTTAGGGTGGTAACTAGCCACGGCCGCAGCCTCCCACCAGACCAGACTCGAGCCGGGAATCGAATCCAGGACCTCCAAGTTTATAATGCGACAACGCGCACGCTGCGCCACGGAGGTCGTCAAGCTATATGTATCGTATATTAGCTATATGTATGCAATATTTCAACACCCCGACCAGTGGTTTCCGCTAGTCAGTTTTCCCTTTACACTCAATAAGTTATTCTAATGTAAAATAGACGTTTTTCTTTAAATGATTTTGAAGAAACACGTCTTAAAACTTTTCATACAAATTTTAACTGACTAATTTTTTTTCAGTAGTCCAATGACATAGTTTATTACATAAGTACCCTTATGATAATACCTGGTCAATAATATAATATTGTTTAATGGAATTGTAATAAATTACAATATATCTCATTTATAATCACGTGAATGTCGAGAGATAAAACGGTTTTTGCACCGGGGATTTCCAAATGTAGTTACAATAATACATTCATTGCACAAATTTGAAACTATTCTATAACTAAATTTAATTCAGTGGAACTAAACTATTGTATTCCAAATATTTACGCTAGATTAAATGTATTGGTTGGATGTTAAATTTGGAGACAATAGTGTGGTTAGATCTTGAGTGGTTATTGAATTTTATTAAAAGCATTCGCATATAATTCGTAGTAAATATAGTTTGTGTCTCCTTTGACACTGAATGCCCTCAACACGCGGTAGTCAGAAAATATATCACAAAGAAATAAAATAATAAACGATGTACAAACCATTCATTATATTATTAGTTTAGATAAAAAATCAAATAGGGTCAAAGACGCTTTTGCAAATGTATCTCACTCGATCAATGACACCATAGGACCTATTGATGAAAAAAAAATAATTTATTAACATTCAACATTTTGGTGCAATAAATCGTAAAATTTTTCGTATTAAAAGTAAACGCAACTTGAATGGGCACTTGCCTAGAATGGGTAACGCACAATTTATTAATTGTAAAAAATTATAATAGATTTTGTTATATTAAAATTTTTCCAGTGCTCCAATTATGTCATTGAACTACATTTGTGACACAATTGTAGTCGCAGAATTTGGTAATAATGCGCAACTTGTAATAGATACAAATGTTATGGAGGATTTAGACTCGTGGTATGTGAGACACTTCCAATTAAGATTATGTTTAGTTACCTATAATCAGTGCCGTTGCAGTGCGGTAAGACGAGATGATTATGGGAGTGATGCGGTGCAGGAGTCGCGGGTGTGTGTGGGGTGCTCCGCCACCCACTTAGGAGGGGCGCCTCTCCACTGGCACCCAGCAATTTTAATCTGAGAAACAAAAAAATCAATGAGTTAGTTACATACGTGTGGCTTTGCTAAGCTACTATACATAATATAATCGTCCATTACTAGCCCATTATAAAGCAAGAGTATTTTTTTAGAATGATAACAGTTTTAGCTTAAGTGCACTACGCTAGTCAAGATGGGTAAACTAACACGGCTTTGAGAAAGTTATGGAGAACTCTAAAGTGTGCAGCCTCAAGCTGCTTTCTTTCAGAATTGACTTACAGTGATATTTAATTGCTTAAAAAAAAAACAGCACATAATGCCGAAACTTAGAAGTGCGGGTCGGCTATTTAACTCGACGCCTCCGAAAAGGTGGCTTAAGTTTTAACCAATATAATATCACCGCGTATGCATACTGCAGGCTTGATTGGATTTCAATTCAGTAGCATCAGCGTGGGGCACATGTGTAGTAAGTATCCTCATCTTCTATTAACTGTGCCAGTAGTTCTTGTACTCTCTCTCTCTTCTATTAATTGCCATAAGCTGGACACAGAACTCTTTCGTCGAGAGAGGAGACAGGTTCTGTACCCAATCAACATCAGACTGGAACACGCAAACTCGCCTATTAAAAATAGGTTTAATTTTTTTGTTATTTTTAATATATTTTATATATATAATAAATAAAATATAATATTAAATTTATTATACTTACAGACGGCGACTTTGCGTGTTCCAGTCTGATTTTTGATATAGATATATTCCGATAGTTATCATCGTTATACTGTAATAATTAAAACTATCTACTGCCCAGTATTTTAAAGTATAAAATAAAAATAATAGTCAACTAACAGGGCACTTTAAACGTCGGTAAGTTTGGTACATATGGAAACGTGATAGTACGCGACAATAAACAATAAAAAGGATAAGTTTGCGGACTCTGTGACTGACATTTCTTGTTATTGAATTAGACGTCATATTCGCACTGTTCAATGGCGTCTCTTTTTATTTATTAGAATTTAACACTGTTTATTTACACATGTTAAATATTAGATTCTTGCGCAGTAAGAAATTATAATAAAACTAATAAAGGAGATAAGTATCTATAATTAAAGTCCAATAAAGTTTATTGATAAAATAATTTCAACACATTTCAATCACGTGTGTATTCCTAAATGCCTGCCTACCGCCATTCTAAAATGCTAGTTTGTCATGATAGCAAGACCGACTTAACGTGTTCACAGCGGTCGATAAATACAAAATTCAAAATTCCGGGCGGGTACTGAAATTTTCTTTACAGAAACCCTATCTAATTTTTTTCATGTTGTGTGTACAGACATACAAAAACATTGCTTTAGATTAGTACGATAGTAGAACTAGCCTCGATATTTCCTGAATATATATGTGTTCTGCAGTCTGCCAATCAGCATATGGCCAGCGTGGTGGATTTTGGCTAAGCGCTTCTCATATTGAGAGGAGACCCGTGCTCTGTAGTGAGCCAACCAAGCCATGACCAAACGGTCATAGTCCACCACGCTGGCCATGTGCGGATTGGCAGACTTCACACGCCTTTGAGAACATTATGGAGAACTCTCAGGTGTGTAGGTTTCCTCACGATGTTTTCCTTCTTCCTCTCTTTCCTCCACTTCATTATGAGTGCAAAACACTATTTTTGTGTATATTTAGAAAAATGTTGACCTGCAATTTAGCGGCACACCACTGCGATGTGGGGGTGGGTGAAGTAGTTAGAAAAAGACAGACAGATGATAGAGATGAATATGTCGGCGGAAACTTGTTATGCCTTCTTAAATACATGCTCCGAATAAGATAAGTTAATTAATATCCGTTTTATTGGTAGGTAGGTAAAACGGTTCTATTTGTTTCTTACTATGTTCACCTTTGGATAAAGACTTTTACAGACAAAAACGTGTCGCAAAGCGGCTTAGCGTTCCGGCACGATGTTGCGTAGAAACCCATAAGGTGTATGAGTTTACCATACTCCTAACAGGTTAACTTGTTACCATCATAGACTGGTGATATTGCCGTCAAGGGCTAACTTGTAGTGGATAAAAAAAAATCGGAAAAGAAACCGTTTCCGCCGGATTTTAAAGACAACCTAAGCTATGTATGCACGCACGGCTTAACACCTAAACCAATCTAACAAAATTTCGCATAGTGATATCGCTATCTCTCGTCCTAGAGACTGAATTAGGATAGTTTTCATCCCGAAAAAATGGAGACGTATCCAGCTGCTTTCTTAATAGACGAAATTAATGCAGACGAAATTGTAAGCAAACACTACTCTCTTTATTAAATAACTAATCAAATAATATACCCAAAAAAAGCGTTTAAATAATATACCCAAAAAAAGTGTGATTTGAGAACTCGACATTGTGTAACGAAATTCGTGAAGAGTGCTTATTTGTTATTTATTAAAGCATCTGCGGCGTGAAAATCTTTGTACGAAAACGTGCATATTTTATGTCAGACAAGATAAATGTTCCCTTGTAATTTTGAGGTTTGCAGTAGCGCGATTAAATTTGCTATTTACTTGTTTTACAGTTATAAAAAAAATCTGTTTTTTTTTGAGAATATGTTATTAACAGTAATATTATTGTGATCAAATAAGTTTTCGACACGCAAAGTATCATCATCATCATCATAATCATCATATCAACTGATTAACGTCTACTAGCCGGTATAATAAAACTTAGTTGGCCATACGTTTCGATCTTCGCCAGAGACAATTTGGAAATAAATAATTCCTGATTAATCAGGTATTGCGTTATGGGATACTTACTTAGGGACTTAGCGTTCCGGTGCAGTGTTTTATATGACTGCTATATCCCTGTTATGTTAGTCTGCTATATTATTAGACTGAATCATATTACCACCACGTTAGATCGCAGTCCAGAGCTATTAAATAAACGGACTAATCTTTATACGGTTGAGCCGAGCATTTGGTAATAAACAAAGAAATAAACACACTTTCTCATTTATCATATTAGAATGAATGTATGGAAACCTTATTGTTCATTGTACGAGTATACGGACTTCCGCGAAATAAAGCCGGATTTTATCTAATAATTTCAAGGCTCGAGTCTCTTCAAGTTTTTTCATCGGGTTTGTTTTATCAAGTTAAAAGGGAGCATTTTTATCGATAAAAACGAAAGGCTATTGAGTCAACACTTATGATTAGGGCGCACTCGCCAGGAGGGCCCTCGCCTTAACAAATAAAAGGCATACACTTGAGTCTTCGGCCGCGTTAATGGAGGATGGAAGGCAAAGAAAACATAGAACAGTTAGAACACTACCACCTTTCTTATATAGTCTGGTCTGCACCTATGCACATTAACTATTTCCTAAACTGTTCTAGATAATGAACTTTTACAACAGAAGCATTACAATAAAGAGTAGTAGTGTAGTAAATTCTAGTAGACTAGACTCGTATATTAACGCGCTGTAACGTCGAAATAGTTATACACTGTATTGGCACTACATCTGACATCGCCTTTTCTTGTCAGAAATGTAAGAGCGTGACAAAATACTGCAACACAGTTCCAAAGTTATACCACGCTTATTTTTAAGTAATGTACATCAACTATTTCCTAAATTGTTTTATTTAGTGACCTTTTGCTGAAAACACCTTTCAAATGTGAGAGCGTGACAAAACACTGCATTCCAATTCCGACGCTATGCCACGTTTTATTTTTAAGGCACCACCACCAAGTCTAGTAATGCGCATAAGCTTTATCCTAAATTATTTAATTTACTGAATGTAAGAACACTTTACAAGAACATTATAATTAAAAGTGTGTACTAAATTCTAACAGTTTCATATTATGATTTCGACGACCTCCGTGGCGCAGTGCGCGCGCTGTCGCATTATAAAGTTGGAGGTCCTGGGTTCGATTCCCGGCTCGAGTCTGGTCTGGTGGGAGGTTTCGGCCGTGGCTAGTTACCACCCAACCGACAAAGACGTGTCGCCAAGCGATTTTAGCGTTCCGGCACGATGTCGCGTAGAAACCAATTAGGAGCGTGGAATTACCATACTCCTAACAGGTTAGCCCGCTACCATCCAAGACTGCATCATCACTTACCAGCAGGTGAGATAGCCGTCAAGGGCTAACTTATAGTGTATGAAAAAAAAAAAATGAAACTATATATATAGATGCTCATAAATTTACCATGACGTAATGTCGGAATAGTTATGCATAATTTCACTCTTCAACTGACAGCTACTTTCAAATGTATCATCGTGACAAAACACTGTATTACTATTCCGACGGAAAGCAACGTTTATTTTCAAGACCCTAAATATACATACTAAATGCATAATTAAATCTATTGATGTTAGAAGCTAGTGGTCTTTCACTAAACTTCAACTTTCAACAACTTCAGTGAAAAATAAAGCAATCAAAAAAATATTTCCAATAAATAGAATAGAAAAATATATGTTATCGAACTTAAAAGGTGGAAACAGCGCTTATCAACATCACAAAACTATTAAACCTAAAAGAGTTAAAAATATTACAATTATCTTCGAAGCCTTCTACCATCACTGACAGCACTACTCTTTTTTAATATTGATGACGTTCTTGTTTCAGTATAATTATAAAATTATTTTAAAAATGACGAGATTTGCTATAAAAACTTTTTTATTTTGTTTGATTTAAAGTTAGTTCAAATGAGACCCATTTTACACACAATTGGATCAAGGTGGAGGGTACTAGAGGACGAGTAAGGTCAACCTTGCGATGGACCGATCAGATAAAGTCTGCAGGCTTTCGGCCAGCCGAGAAAATGTCTGCCTAATGTGCCTGTGAGGCCGAACCTCGGCTTAGGCGACGTTTGGCATAACGGGGGCGTCGGACGGTGTTTTATGCACTGGTGCTAATCTAAATTATAACGGTCACTGTGTATTAAAAGATGCAGCTTGGATATACACATAAACATAATATATTAATATTCATTATCAAGAATCTACCCATCGATAAAGGGAAAAATCGACTCAACACAATTACCTACTTGAGGCGCCCTTGCCCTCCGCAAACAGGAGACAGACACTCCAACCTCTCAGCTGACTTAATGAAAGGGCGCAGTTTAGACACCTTGAGTAAATTGATACCTCCAGAAACGGTTACTTTGCTACGAGTAGGGGTCTATAATGAAATTGTAAGTAAGATATTTGACTTGTTTTGTTTATATATATATATATATATATATTGTCTCAGTCAGGTTATCGTCATTAATTTTCTTTGTACCAAGAACTTAAAACTTAATCATAAACCAGGGTAATTTATCTTTAGAGAGATTTTTGGTACATTGTTCCTGATTGTGAATGAAAAAAAATCATTGTGAGATTGCTGACATTTCATCACATCATGATCAATCTGGTCTCCTCTCAATATGAGAAGTGTTTGGCAAAAGTACACCACGCAGGCCATGTGCACTTGGCAGACTTTACACACCTTTGAGAACATGCAGGTTTCCTCACGATGTTTTCCTTCACCGTTAAAACAAGTGATATTTTGATTTCATAAAAACGCACATAACTCCGAAATTTGGAGGTACGTACCCGAGACCGAAAGGCAAACCTCTGTCACTCCTCAAATAACACCAGGTTGGAAGTATTCAACCTAGATATAAGTAGATAGTTTTAAATCGCTTCAGCAGTACACACACACGGAACAAACACGGAATATCCGGGTAGACGAAGGGATTTTTAAAATTCCCGTGGAAATAACTATATATTCTGTAATTAGAGATTATGCCATGTCTCATTCCTGTCATACAATCCCTTACCAAACATATAAATCTCATTTCAAGAAGATAAAGTTGAATGCGGCTCATACACGTTATGTTCAATTTTTCACAAAATCCACGGGAACAATGGATTTCCCTGCCTAGCCTAGCCTACTACGTTCCATTTATTAGTAATTCCAGTGTATAATCTGTCTTCATTAAAAATTTCGGCTAAATGGGTTCTGAAGTTACGATGTAAAAGAGTAACAAAAATACACACATACACAATGTCGTATTGATAATATGTTGATCGCTTTAGATCAAATCATCAAAACTAGGTTAATCATTCGATATTTAGTGAGTATGAAACTCTGAAATTAAATTAATCGGACGTGTTGATAATCTTCCGTTACGGATTAAATTTCATTTAAAACCCTTTTGAAGTCTCTGTGAACCCGTGAAAAGATCACCACGATTTGGTAATGATATAATAATTTTAGGAACATAAGCTTCATAAAATGTCTTTAATCACTTTAATATAAATGGATTTCGATTAAAACTCTTTTGTATTATCGAGTTGTTTTCAATGATAACTTGAAGGGGCTTTTCTATAATCTTTACAAGACAACGACGGTCAAGTCTTAGGGCGCTCTCGTGAAGAGGGCCCTCGCCTTCCTCAAACAAGAGCGAGCCTCTCGAACTTTCTGCTGACTGGGATCAACGCAGACAGCGGTCATGCTTTCAAACTTTTCCAATGGATATTTTAACACCAAATTCAAATAGGATATATATAAGTAGGTAAAATCTTGAATTGATGAAATATTTGCCTTGCCGTGATATTAAACATAGTTTAAAAAAATGAACACGGGCTCGTACCAGGGTAGTAAATTTCGTCAATATTTCGACCCAGTTATATGTATCATGATCACGACGGGACTCTTTTAAAACTATGTTTAATAACCACGATTTTATATTCAAATTCATTTAAATATAAAATCTGGATGAAAACAAAAAGATGTTATTAGAAGAACTAAGTAAATATTGCCGTACAAACTATAACAACTTTTTGCAACTCAGGGTTTATTTATATATACTAACCTCAATTCGAATTTTTGTGTCCCTAACTCTAAAATCATAGGACTTTTATATAAAAAAGTTTTATTCAGGTTTACCTACCTAGTACAGGCATTAATGAAGCGTTCATATAATATATTTTTCATTATTTTAATTCCTGTGGTTGTAAAAACCACAGGCAGCATGGCTTTCAAACGTATCTAGATCTAAGAAAGAACCCACAACAAACTTAGCCGGTTTTATTTTATCAATATCTCACATAGTCAATAATTAACCATTATTTATTAGAGCAATTCAAACCCAAGCTTTTTTATATATGCAATGCTGTAAATTATAATAGCAATTTTCCATTAGCTTAGGTTTTATAATAAATTTAAACTCATTGAAAGACATCTCCAAGAATTCAGTAGGTAATGTGATGCGACAATGCGACGAAACGCGGGCAATAATGTCGATTCAAACACGCATTGACAAACCGAGCTACTAAATCTCATAGGTATATATCAGAATAATGCACGTACTATTCCTACAATAAGTTTTATTAGTCAGAAACTTTGTAACTTTAATTATTTTAACTATCAATTAAAGTACCAATTTAAGTATTAATTTTTACCAGAGTAAATTTTAACCTATCAGACTTCATGAGATGTATTAAGAGGCGCCAACGGCATCGCTTGTTACATTCTATACAATTATTGACTAACTACATGTTGTAGATATTCTCGAGTAGTTCAAATATACTTTAAGTCTTCCAATCTATGCATTCGCTTCACGTAACTTCGTCTAAATCCTCTTAGTTAATTTACGTTCTGCAGGCCGTGATATTGCTTCTAATACCTTCTCGCATCAAATCAACCGGATTACTTCAACGGGAAACAGGTTTCATAAGTGAATTTATGTTTATCGAGGATTGAAACAGATAATTATTCAAAGCTGTACAATCAATCATTTTTATTTTATATTTTAACACACCTGTTTGAGAAATGTTTTAAATTGCTTCGAGAAAGAAGCCTTACTATAAAATATGCACACACGCAAACGTGGACTCGCTTTCGACTATAGGAAAACTATAAAGTTTAAGTAAAATGGAGCTTATATTCCTAAATTTAAAATAGCAATTTCCATAGAATTATTTTATAGCAGTGTGGACGAATTTCAGTTTTTAAAACCAGGTAGATATGTATCAATTTTTTTTTGTTTGTTTTGAAATTTGTTTTTCCGAGAAAAAACTATCTCCCGTTTCAGGATAACGGTTATTACATAAACTCTTATACAAATTTATAATTGCTTAACAAATGGAACCAATTCTAAATTCGATCATTTAACGTGATGTTTTGACAGCGATGAGCCGTCCATCAAGCTGATCCTCATTTGAAATCTCCAGAGAAATTTTCTTAAAAATTGACTGTTGTATAGGAAATTAAGATGATACTACGATAAGCATTGCCATCGAATTATCATCACCATAAAAAATATTGTTAGTAATAGTCATATATATAATACAGCATTTCATTTATTTGCCGAAAGTTTATTTTATGTACCAACTCCCGACTTCACACAGAACTACATGTTTATTTTTCAGTTCTAAACTAAAATTTCACTGGCCACCAAAGTTTGTGTTTGGCAGTTAAAAACGAATAATTAAAATACATTTTACAATTATTTGTTTCTAACAGTAGCTCGCATACTAGTGATACTTTTTTGCCACTGGATTCTAAAGTTGTAATAATTACAGTATTTTGATAATAACTCGACTTAATACCTTGCTACGCGTAAATCGCTGAACAGATTTCTATTTTTGCTAAATTGCATCCCGCTGTTGGACATTTTACATATGTATTTAAGGAACAAAAAAAATATATCACTTGCTTCAACGGTGTAGGAAAATATCGTGAGGAAACCTGCACGCCTGAGAGCTCTCCATAATGTTCTTAAAGGCGTGTGAAGTCTGCCAATCCGCACATGGCCAGCGTGGTGGACTATGGCCAAATCCTTCTCATATTGAGAGGAGACCCGTGCTCTGTAGTGAGCCGGCAATGGGTTGATCATGATGATGATGATGATGATGATGATTTAAAGAACTCCTTCACATTTTTTTTATAAAAAAATATGCGAATTTGAAACGTTGCGTACGTAATTATTGTATTTGCAAATTTCTTTATGTTTTATGTGCAATAAAATATTTCATTCCTTATGAACAAATAAGATATTTCAGCCTTTTAGTGCATCTACATAAAAACAATAATTCCTAAATCCATAGATATAATTGTGAGATTCTTTACTCAGCTACGTATTCTAGGAGTATTTATGTATTACTTGATTTTCATCATGAAGGCTTTGAGAGGAAGACCTGTTTCAAGTAACGAATTTCTTAATCAAATTCCGATAGGGCAGTTTCTGCCTATGTAAAATTAAAAGAAGAAAATAAAAGTTCATGGAAAAAATTTGCTATAAAAACAGGTCTGCATTAAAAAGTGAATATCAATCTGTCTATATTGTTCTCTAGTTTCACAACCAACAAATAGAGGTATGTTTGTGGCAAAACATTGGTTGGTAAAAATAACAAGATTCTATGAATAAAGAATATAAACCAGTTCAAAACAACGAGCGACCGGCTAAGAGCGAATTGGACTCACATACATAAGGTTACAGTTTAACGGTGCAATATGAAACGCTACATAATGTTAGCATTCTTATCATTGAGGCTTAGCTGAAGGGTATCTTCGGGTTCGGAACCCTGAAGACCTTTTTCTTAATTGACTATAGAAAAATTGTTATTTTACTGAATGTGGCTGGGAAGCTTTACTATTTTTTTTTTTTCAGACTTACTATTAGCTGTGCTAACCCTATTGGTTGCGACAGCGTAAGGACAGGCTGTTTGGCGAGCTTCGGAAAGAAGCTCTGCCAGAAGAAATTTTGAGCCCTAGGACTCGAAGAAACTAAGGGAACGTCTGCCTAGGGCGCCTCCTGTGAGGCCAAACCTCGGCTTAGGCGACGTTTGGGATAACGGGGGGAGGTCGGACGGTGCTTTACTAAGATAGACTTACTCATTATCGACATGGTGCGAATGCGTTGGCATCACTCAAAAGCAAAGCTAACTTTGCAACGTAATAATTAGCAATTAATGTTTGGCTACAATTCAAATTTATCATTTAATGTAAATCTGAACTGCCAATGCGATTACTCATCGCTACGTAAATTAAAGCATACTGCGTCATACGAATCGCGAGAGTCCGATGCGACGCGTTGGTTCGGGGGCGAAGTTGGTTTATAAATCCTTACTTCCTGCAGGGAATTTTTAATGTTGAGACGTATATTTGTTTGTTACTCAAACCGCTTGATTGAAATTTGCAGTGAAAATAGAATATACTCTGAATTAATACATTGGTGATTTTTATAACGGAGAAATTTAAATGTGTTTGGATTTGAGAAAAACTAAAATAGCAACAGTAATCCATATTTTACATAGACATGACTGCTGAAAGCGATCTAAGTATTATTCGCTCACTCGCTTTAGAGCATCGTGTTGAGTTATTCTGGTGGAAGCAGTGGTAGCAAGCTCCCGGTCGTTACACCCACCTGGCTCTGTGAGAGCGTCTGCTGCGCGTGGAGAGGTCAAGCTCGCTGGCGGCGGAACACGCCGTGCCAGCTTGCAGCGAGCCACGCGAACCGCCCAGCCGCCGCGAACCCAGTCGACACGTCATCATTTCTGTAACAACACACATTCTATGAACAACACGTTTTATTTTCTTAGACGTACTTCCCTTGTTTATTTTTTGTTTATCAAGCCTACATCAAAATAATACGTTGGTAGTAAGAATGCAATACAGGACCAAACATTTATTTATTTATTTATTCCGTGAGTACCGTATTCCTAAGATAAATGCATTATTTACTATTTCCTTCTGGTTGGTAATTATCTGCTTGCAAAATTTCAACGGAAGGAGTTTTACTTTCTAAAACATATATTGATTCTCGTGATGACAAATCACGATTGGTGATTAAACGTTAATATCCGACAAACTGACCTCGGGTCCATTTGTGCCATATTCAAAACGGAGCTGTGATTCAAAAAATATATCCCATGAGAAATGTGCATTTTTGCGGGATACAAAGGAGGATTAGTATTAAATTATTAATGAAACTATAAGCTAACTCTGTGAGAAATTTCATCCAAATCCATCCAGCCGTATAGGCGTGATTGAGTATATATTGATTCCGTTCACCCAAACTTCATTTTGGTCACCATCATTATGCCTACGTTAAATGAAGATATACACTCAAAACGAATAAAATATCTTAAATGTTGATCGTTAAAATAAAACCTACAAACAAAAAATGCCGAACTCTTCAATGTCTCCTAACAATGAAGGTCAAGTCAAAGGAAAACAATAGAGCCAGTGAAAGCAACGCAGACGTTTCGCGAAGAAAATGAATAAATCGAGTAAAGTCTGTACTTGGCTCAGCTCTTTTTATGTAGGTATAAACTGTCGTCCACAATTTCGTTCATTGAGGCGCTCACTCCCCCAAAGTTACAAATTACAAGCTCGGAAAAAACTCCGCCGTTCCGCACTGAGATGATAAAATACTGGGGATGAATAAAACCCGATGCCACCTTCTTGCAAATAAAACCATTAAAATTAAGCAGCAGTTCTTACGATAGTCGGGATAGGTAATATATTTTCTGTGCTTTAACCACGACGTATCCTGTTCAAAAATTGGTCTTCAGATTAAAAAGGATACGCAAAAAAGGGATTTTTCCCCCTCATTCACCCCCGCCAAATTATTTGACTTTCCTTCAAAAATTCAGATCAATCAATAGGCACTTTAGAAGCATTATGAATTGCAGATTATACGTTCATACAGTCGTACAATGCTACGATATATACACTGCCTTCCCTCCCACTTAGCCAGCAAACCAACCACAATAACAGCCGCCCGTACTCTATATACGAGTATATTAAAGCAAAACTTATGTATATTGAGACAATTATAATCATCCACAATGATAACGAGTGCCTGATTTTTTTTATATACAAAGATAGATATATTTAGATAATCTCGAAAGCAAAATTAAATTATTTTCTTATCAAAATCGTTAGACCGGGTTTTAAGGCCAGTAGAGAAGATGTATCAAAATACTTCGTTCGCAAACGACGTCTAAAAAAACGACGTATCTATAAATGACTTGCATAATTGAATGGTACAGGAAAGGCTAAAGAGATTTCTTTTTTTTTATAAATAACTTAACCTAATGCTTTTTATCAGCAGAAACACAACGCTTTTTAGAATGTCGTGGCACTAGTTAAGTGCTCAACTTGTAAAACAATGAGTATACAAGCAAATCATTACTAATTACACAAAAAAAATTGTTTTTAAAGATTTGCGTATGAACAAAAATATATTGACTCGAATTGTGTTTTATATATTAATGTTTTTTTTAATGGATTACTTGTTCTACTTAAATAACGTTAATTAATTTTAATACGTTGTAGCCTAAACTTAGAATCTTAGCAAAAGTTGACAAGACCTCCGATGCTACTTAATCTGTTATTTTTTCTTCTTCAATTATCGTATTGTGTGTGTTTCGTGTATTTGTAGATTACTCATTGAGTTGACCCTTGTTTGTTACTCGGATTTTTTTCTAATCTTTTGTTAAGTAATTTGTTTGCGAAAGGGTTTAAATTGCCTATGTTACTTTCTGATAAAGTAGCTTTTCATTGATGAAAGAATATTCAAAATCGGCTCAGTGGTCTAGGCGTGAAAGCGTTACAAACAAGCAAAGTCACATTCGCGTTTATAATATCAGTTGGGATATGTATGATTTATATGACGTCTTGTTTAGCTGCAATTTCATGATGGAAAACTAGATAAGTTTGCTAACAAGTTCTGACGTAACAAACGCTACATGCAAATAGGCAGAAACGTTGTTTCATTCGCAGGCCGTGGTTTTGGTAAATTTTAATGACACATTGCGTCGCAGTGCGGGTGCAAAAGCTCTGTTACCTGCTTATCATACGTTATCGCTGTATTTGGATAAAACAGATTAAATTCGCTACGTTGGTTTCCCGCAAAAACTTAATTCATAGTCAAAATGCAGGTGATTTTTAGTACCTGAATTATGTATTGAATGATGCATTTTTATTACTTAGTGCCAAAAATATTACGTTATGTCATCGGAGTATGAATTAATTGAGTATGAAAATATGAGTATGAAAGAGTGTAAATTATTGACGCGTCAAAAGTGCCATTTTAAGGACTATTTGAATAAAGATTATTTTGAATTTGAATTTGAATTTATGTCCGTCTAGTCTAGTCGGGCCATCATCTACAGAGCACGGATCTCCTCTCAATATAAGAAGAATTTGGCCATAGTCCACCACGCTGGCCATGTGCGGATTAGCAGACTTCGCGCGTCTTTGAGAGAACTCATAGGCATAAAGCAAGTAATATTTAAATTGCTTAAAAAATGCACATAGCTCCGAAAAGTTCCTCCGAAAACCTCTGATTAGGAGGATGACGTCCTAACCAGTGAGCTATAACAGTGTAGTCTAGGTATTACGTCTATAAATAAACTTATTTTCCTAACCAATGGGCTATTACCGCTTTTTTAGTCTAGTCATAACGTCTATAAATAAAATAAACTTATTTTTACTAAAGACAGTTTAAGTTCTAAAATCAGAAAGATTTACATAAACAATACCTTCCAGGTGATGCGAGAGATTAAAACGGAAGGTGAAAGTTATAACAATAGAAGGAAGCAGGACTTGTGCAAATGAGTTTTCAGGAGATCTTGACTTTGCAACACAAAGTTGTGTCGTAAAGTATTTGGAAAGCACATTTTGGAGAATTTGTGCATTACGACGCGTATAACGAATGAATGTAAATAAAATACAAAGTACACCGATTTATGTTATCCACTTCGGTAAAGTAAAGGCCTCTGTTAGGCTTAGCATACAATAAATACAAGGTGACCCAGAAATCATCGAGTGCTAGGCCAAATCGAGAAACTTACGAACCATGTATTTCTAGGTATAGGTAGAGAAAATCTAAAGCTATTCAAGGCTTTATCAGATAGTACAGTTTATAATTACTACACTAACATGATAAATGCGAAACCTTGTTTGTGTGGGTGTGTGTGTGTGTGTGTGTGTGTGTGTGAGTGCGTGCGTGCGTGCGTGCGTGCGTGCGCGCGTGTGCGCGTGTGCGCATGAGCGCGTGTGCGCGTGTGTGCGTGTGTGCGTGTGCGAGTGTGCGTGTGTGCGTGTGCGTGTGCGTGTGCGTGTGCGTGTGCGTGTGCGTGTGCGTGTGCGTGTGCGTGTGTGTGTGTGTGTGTGTATGTGTGTGTGTGTGTGTGTGTGTTTACTGCGGGAAAATCTATGATTTGTGTGCGGAAAATGTGAAGACACACATGACATTTTTAGCCTAGAAAAATAATCGCGTCCAGGCAACGTATGCGTATGAAGTTTGGGCAAACGTGTATTATGACATTAAAAATTAACACATAAAAACGTAGTGTTAAAACTCATAAAATATAGAAGTTGCCGCTTAGAAGGTACAATATAACTGAGTTGAAATACTTCATTGGAAACAAATTAGTATAATGTTGAAAGCGATTTTAAAGGTGCTGTTACGACTATAGAGGGGGAAAGGTATTGTGTTACTCTCACCCCTAAGGAAATTTATGTGATGTGAAGTGGAAATATCGAGTTCAGCATCCATTGAATGGAAGACAACGTGACTGCTACCATTACAGCTATTATGTCACTTTAACGATACTTGTGAACAAATGAAAATTTATTTATTCACAAATTACTAAGGCGGAGACCTAATTACAACGAGCCCGATGCGAAGAGGAGCTTTACCGAAAAGCTCTGGTGTGTCAAGAGACTGATTGACTTAACAATTAAAGGGTTTTACATTACCCCTAGGAACTAAAAAGTGGCAATTATTCTAACAACAAAAACTTTTACAAGGTTTAATTCAAGGCGTTTGGACGTAAGAAATATGTCAAAATCAAAACCTCGTGGAGAATGCACAAATGAAATCAGCTATTAGAAGACACTAACCAAAAACACCAACCTCTGATTTCATTGGTAAAACAGCATTGTAACCATATCTTTATGCGTTCTCCTTGCGGTTTTATTTAAAATGTAAACAGAACTTTTCTTTTAAAAATATTTCGTTTTAAAACATGGGTTCTTCACACTGCTTCAGTGCTGGTTAAAGTGGATTTAAATATTCTCGTGCTCTCTGAGGCACGGAGGTGTACGGCGAGAATTGCCCAACTCGAACCTCACTGAGAATTTTTACTAGAAAATCCAATACCTAGCAATTCTTGGCCCGACCCAGGACTCCAACCAAGGGCCTAGTGATCCAGATGTTCATGTTAGTCGACCATGACTCGAATAATGAGGTAAACAAATTTAAATTATCTTATTACATATTAGTACGGTATTTTAAATCTTCCTGTGTGTATTCAATACACAAGTGGTTACCTACTGACTCCCGTGCACAGATAACACGTATCTGGCGGCAACCGCAGTGCGACGCTATACATCATTAAAATAAGTGTATTTATAAATTTGTTATGTTATGCTATAACTCTTATAAATGATGAATTTAAGTTATAACATCTAGATCTATGGAAGTTTTTACCACTAAATAGGCATTTGAAAACGATAACACACTTTGTGCTAAATAGCTGGAAATTTGTGGAATACGTATTCCGGTTGTTCGGTTTTAATGCATAATATATTAATATTATACAATGCAAAATGCAACCCCAAAAGGATTTTTCGTATTTTAATACTTTTGAAAGTTTAAAACTAAAAATAAATAATCGTTTTTTTTTTTCAACACCAAAAACGATTAATATCTCGCTAGAGCATTGTTAAAGAAATATGTTATATATTTTTTGATTCCCTTAACGTTATCGAAGAAGTTTGCAAAGCGAAATGATATAAATACAAATATTACTGAAATTTAGGAAAAAAATATTTACTAAGAAAATATACGATAAATCTTTATAGACAAATTCAGATATGTTGTCCTAAAAATCTCAGTATATTTTTTAGCTTAGCTATTAAATAAGTAATACACAGCATAAATGATTATATATTTTTTATTATACCTAAGAAACAAGGGCAACGGTTTTATATATGTGTGTTAATATTAGCATTCACAAAGCAAAAGCTTACACAGTGAAAATAAAGACCGAACATAGCCGGTTACTCTGGTAAAAACTCTGAGTGCGCACAACGCGTTACTGAATCGATACAAAAAGGAAAAAAATAATTATGGACTCGAATTTCAAAAGCCCATTCTACAATACCACACTCGCGGGACGGTTGGATTTACTTTGTACGGACTTTTATTGAAACAAGGGTATTAAAGTTTAAAAAAAAAGGATCTGTCGAATATGTGAAATTAAATTTCTCTGCTTACCTATACCTACTTTGCAACTCAGAATATTATTACAAAAGTTTGCACCGCGGTAGAATAATAATAAATTTTAACACAAAGTAATACAATACCAAACTCAATTTTACCTTAAAATTGCCTACATAGTCAAAATAAATACTCGTAAAGTAATACACTTTCTTTTTTCTTTTGATAGATTAGTAACTAAAGACTTTGTGGCAATTTTTTTCATTTGATATGTGGGTGGGTATATTGAATAGATTTTATTTAAAATATTTAGCTTAGCAATTTTATAGGAATATAAGAAAATTGTCACATAATATAACTAACTATAAGAAATACCTTGGCACAAAGTAAGGATATAGGTAGGTATATTAAATAGTGAAGAAGCGGTGATAGCCTAGTGGTTAGGGCGTCAGCCTTCTAATCAGAGGTCGGCGGTTCGAATCCGGGCACGCACCTCTAACTTTTCGGAGTTATGTGCGTTTTTAAAAACAATTAAAATATCACTTGCTTCAACGGTGAAGGAAAACATCGCGAGGAAACGTTCACGCCTGAGAGTTCTCCATAATATCCTCAAAGGCGTGTGAAGTCTGCCAATCCGCACATGGCCAGCGTGGCGGACCATGGCCAAACCATTCTCATACTGAGGGGAGACCCGTGCTCTGTAGTGAGCCGGTAATGGGTTGTTCATGATGATGATGATGATGATGATGACTAATCTACAACAGACTTTCATACGAAATTTTAATCACAATTTTTCCATTTATTTGGGAATAAATTTTCAAAAATCCATTTTAGCGGACGCTTACGTTAAAATAACTATATGTGTATGTTATTTATTATATTTTATTATATGTGAGTGTCAAGTGCGAGATTTTCTACTTCCCATTGAACATTATTATGGATGGTGAGCACTCATAACTGAGGGTTTATTTTAAAACGGACTATCGGTAGTAATGCTGTGATTGGTTAATGCCGCAAAATAGCTAGAACTAATCAGATTTATTCGGCATACTTGGATAGCTGTAGATTTTAGGCAAGATTCTATTGGCGAGTTGAATGCTTAGAACAAAAAAAAATTATACGTGGTTTTTAAAAAATGGGGTTTTTAACAATTATGACAGTTAAACTAAGTAAATTAATACAGTAATTATTATTTTTCTACTACTTTATCGGTACAGTAAGCTAGCTAATAAGTCGATTACAGAAATAACATATCAAAACTCATATAAATAAGATGTTAGCTGACTCCAGTATTATCTTTCAGTCGAACATAAGAAGTTATAATATTGAAGCATTCTTTTTATCATTCCCATGATCCCCAACAAAAGGTTTTGATTTAATTCTTTAGGGGGATCAACAATTCTCACAATAACAGTTTTCATAATACATATTCTCGTATCTTGCCAAAGACGTATTGTTCACAAAAGGTTTGTGGTTTATTTATTAAAGAAACTAATATTGTAAATGGATAGTCTTTTTGTGAGCTTCCGAGTAAAAGAAGACAACTGGTGTTTCTTAGAGCTCTTTCTATTAAAACTGTGTGTTTATTTTTTCTTACGTAGCTCATGTTCGCAGCTATAGAAACTATTTAATCATCATGATCAACCCCTTACCGGCTCACTACAGAGCACGGGTCTCCTCTCAATATGAGAAGGGTTTAGCCAAAATCCACCACGCAGGCCATATGCGGATTGGCAGACTTCACACGCCTTTGAGGACATTATGGAGAACTCTCAGGCGTGCAGGTTTCCTCACGATGTTTTCCTTCACCATTGAAGCAAGTGATATTTTAATTGTTTTTAAAAACGCACATAACTCCGAAAAGTAAGAGGTGCGTGCCCGGATTCGAACCGCCGACCTCTGATTAGGAGGCTTACGCCCTAACCACTAGGCTATCACCGTATTTACTAGGCTAACACCGCATTTATATTTTGTAGATTAGTAAAACAAGAATAACGAACTTAACGTGAGCGAAACCGCGGGCAAATTGGTTGTTTTGGTATTCACCAGATATGTTTCAGAAGGGGCTTGTTACCGAGGATGGTGCCTGCGGGAAGATTTATGTCGGTGGTCTGTCCCGTTTTCGCTAATTACATAGACGTGCTTTCACCTTGTGAGATTTTCGTCGTTATATCACAACTAATTAATTATTTTTTAAATTATAAATTATAATCGGTATACTATTGCTAAACTATGTCAAGAACAAGATGGGTTCTTTATGTATTCGTTTTGAACTTTAATCTAGCATACAACTTTATAAAGATGGAACTAATTAGTAAGGTGTGTTTAAACTTACATTAAAGTATTTTTATCAACACTTGCACGAACAATCAAATTTAAAATAATTCGGACTGGTGGGATTTGAACCCAAATCTCGTCGGTAATCGCGGCCTGAAGAAATTTATAAAAGATGCGGTTACAAATCAAATGCGTGCATGTTTCCTGCAAAGTGATACCTATTGCATAGTTAATATATTATTGGCCCTACTGACTCGATATACTATTGATAGATAGAAACCAAGGAGTATGGGTTTGCCATACCCCTAACAGGTTAGCACGCTACCATCTTAGACTGCATGAAGTGTATAAATAAGAAAATATCTCAACATATATAGACAAGTTATTGGACGAAATAAAAACATTTTCTTTGACTTTTCTAGCTTTTTTTTTTATGCAAAGGTTTAATTGAACAAGAGAATCCTTGATTTTGTGAGAGCCGGCTTAAAAATACTTACTTTCATATCTTATGTATCTTAGCTGCAGCGAGCGCGAGCGATTGCATGCCAAGCACCCTCATTAAAATCTGAAGAGAGTATAGAAGTCTTTCTCATTATCACTAATAACAAAACGTACCGTATTTTGTCTACTACGTACAGCCAGCTACTGTAATTATAACAATTATATTTATTTATTTATTTTTCGTTGCATATTGTGTACACATACCCAGTTTGGGTATTGCAACTTGGTCTGGAATCGACCGTAGTAGAGAGAGACCGATTTCATTTATTTTTACTTATCATCGTTTAAAAAAAAATCGTTTACTGTGTAATAAAACTTCTTCAATAAAAAATTCTTTAATACTGTGTAAAATTCATTTTCTTTTTCAAGTTTCGAATGCAGTTTGGCAGAACATTATATATTTTCACAGACATTACGTATGGACTACAAGTGTGGAGTTTTAACTTTGATGGTGGGAGGGTATATTCATATAAATATTTATAGTTGACTAACTGCTCAACGCCTGTACATGAAGTTACACAAAGTTATTAAATCCCGTGGGAACAGTCTTCGCACCGGGCTAAAATGTGTCCTAGCTAAATGAAAGAATTTACTTTTACTGTAAAACACAGAAATAAATACAAATATTTTACCTATGATAAAGCGGTAAGACAGAAGTTACAATTCAACGGCCTAATCGCTACATAGCGATACATCTGAAGAATCCTATCCTACAGTATCTTTCTCCAGGAGTTAATCTTCATAGGTTATAATTGCCAAATATAATCAATAGCTGTATATGGCGTATGGCCACAGACTGAGTTAGTTTCGAATGGTTATATAAGTACATATCCGGTACAGATTTTGCCATTTTGCTTTTTATCTATTGTCGTTTATTCTAAAATACTATCTGCAAGACTTAAAAGCTTGCTTTAAGGTAGGCACTTTGATTGGCTTCTGAAGCCCTTTATAGTTTTCGTCTAACAATGATAATACTAATTACAAACAATGTTGGGCATAAAATATAACTTAGAGTTATTCTAACCCTACATCAGAAGGAAGTCAAATTAATTAGGAAATGCTTTTTTTATATACACTACAAGTTAGCCCTTGACGGCTATCTCACCTGGTGGTAAGTGGTCATGCTGTCTAGAATGGTAGCGGGTTAACCTGTTATGAGTATGGTAAACCCACGCTCCTAATTAGTTTCTACGCGAAATCGTGCCGGAACGCTAAATCGCTTGGCGACACGTCTTTGTCGGTAGGGTGGTAACTTGCAACGGCCGAAGCCTCCCACCAGACCAGACTCGAGACGGGAATCGAACCAAGGACCTCCAACTTTATAATGCGAGAACGCACGCGCTGTGCCACAGAGGTCGTCAAAATAAACGTTAGTAATATTTTGGAATAGGGTAGGCGTAATTTTTAAACATCACTTCATGTTAATGTTTAAACAAAACATAAAAAGAAACAGCGTCGCTCCAGAATACAACATTGAAAATAAACAGCGGGAATAAATAAATGACGTAATCGAAATCAGTGCAAATTAACTGTCAATGAATATGCTATTTGTGAGCTATTCAGAAAACGTTTCGCACACATCACGCCCGGTTAATTGTATCAAGCCGCCAATTATGCGTCGTTTGTACCGGCGAGGTCTCTGTAGATTTTATTTTTTGAATATACTCATGGATCAGGCGAGGTGCGGGCAGCGAGGCGTGCGTACCATCTCGCTCTGTGACCGATCGGGCGTTAACAGATGACGCCTCTCTTTCCCCCGGGGGTGCTGACGTCAGGAAATCTACTTTTTCCGCAACATTTTCATGTGTTTCTTTGTATAAAATTAACTTATCGCCCGATAGTAAAGACTTCTCCGCTTCTAAGCGCTCTAACAAAAAGGAGGCCTTAACACATTCTGTACGACGCTGACGATCAGATGCCAACTGACAGCACATCACCCACAACACACAAAGTTTGCCGGCGAATTTGTTTTGGTTACAAGTAGTTGGATACAAACTCTCAATTTTGGGACAATCCTAAATTTTCCGTTCCCCTGGTTCCTTTTTCAGTCCACTACAAGTTAGCCCTTGACAGCAATCTCAACTGGTGGTAATTGATGACGCAGTCTTAGATGGTAGCGAACTAACCCGTAATATAAAACCCATAGCTATAGGGGTATATTAAACACATATTACTCATTGGTTTACGTGAGGTCTTGACGGAACGCTATATCGTTTGGCGGCACGTCTTAGCGGTAGATAAAAAGCTAGCTACGCCCAAGGTCGCCCATCAGACCAGGTTTGAGCCGGGAATCCCCGGACCTCCAACTCAACAACTAAGCAATACACAGCCCACCTATTGTAATTATTATTCTTTCTCATAATGGATTTTCCTCTAAGCAGATAATAGTAGCATTTTTATTTTGCTAGTCGATATTACTTAGGTTCTTTAACGAGAGTCATGCTCGAGTCATTTGACAACATTCGCAATCTGAAGGCCCATTAGATGAACATTTTTTATCCGCACAGTTGTTTAATTTAATTGTTTTCTTCATACCATTGTTAGAACGAGAAATGGTTTATTTTGCCGTTGAATTTAAAAGCATATTTTGCTATCTCGAAAGCACTTTTACTTTGTTGCGCTAAAACGTTAATTTGAATGAAAAATTAATTGTACTTTATTACTCTTAAACGAAAGTTTTGTCCGAACATTTTGTTACACTCATTTATCTAGCTTAGTCTCAGTATTTTCCTCAGATTATTGTAGTGATCACTTTATCTTTAGATCACTTTAACATTCTGATTATGCCATTTTGATCACTGGATCCATAGATTTGGTTCTAAGTTTCTAGATTTATACTTTGGACTCTGGACTTATTACACCAAAAGATATAAAAAATCATTCAAACATTGAAAAGAATAGTCATATCTACAGTATTGAATAAACATTAACTGCAGTAGGTATGAAAATCACCACTTGAGAAAAACTCGGCAGATTTGACATGTATTTTTGCCCAGTTCATAATAATTGTGAGAGAAACATTGGCATGAAAGAAAATTTATATAAAATCTATTGGAATATGGTATTCGTGCGAAGACGATAGGTCGGTAGGCTGCTAGTAATAAATAAAGAATAAAGAATAAATCCGGCACAATTTCTTTTTCACACATCCTACCTGTTGTATCGAATGAAAGCAAATATAGCAACAAACAAAATGGGCCGCAATGAAATTGATTCAGACAGTTAGCTGTTTTTGTAGGTTCCAATATATCCCTACGATAACAAAGTACCTGATTCTCTGAAACACTTAAGCCGTCTACGTGAGACATGTTTTTTGTTACATAATATGATTAGACGTTTCTAATAATTAAAACACAAAAGAGATCCGGACTGTTAGTATTATAAGTGTTAAATGTGTATTGAATGTTGACAATACATTTTGACGACCTCCGTGGCGCAGTGCGCACGCTGTCTCTTTATATAGTTGGAGGTCCGGGGTTCGATTCCCGGCTCGAGTCTGGTCTAGTGGGCTGCGGCCGTGGCTAGTTACCACCCAACCGACAAAGACGTGTCGCCAAGCGATTTAGCGTTCCGGCACGATGTCGTGAAGAAACCAATTAAGTGTATGGGTTTTCCATACCCCTAACAGGTTAGCCCGCTACCATCTTGACTGCATCATCACCTACCATCAGGTGAGATTGCCGTCAAGGGCTAACTTGTAGTGGATAAAAGAAAAAAAATATCTATATAAGCGCAGGCTTCGGTATGGTATCTGAAAACAGATATAGTCTTATTTAGGTTTGTAACTACCATTAGGTAACAGAAACATCATCTCCCATACAACAAAACCTTCTCCGGTATCGAGTTTAAAGACTTACAATTTTTAATTAACGTCGATTATGAAATTGAGAATTTGGAAATATATAATATACTTATTAATAAGACCCTTGGAGCGCGAGTTAGAGCTATTAATTAATTCTGACAATTTCGCGCGGGGAAATAACGAAATTGAAACAATAATAATCGACAGTAACATCAAGACGTGCTCGGTTTTAAAAATAAACGAAGACTTTCTGCAGAGAAACATACAGTATAGAATTTTGTAACGGGCGTTAAGTTTCCAATGAAATTCTGCTCAATCAAAATTATTATTCTGTTCTTAAATGATGTTTAAATTTCATATATTACGAAAATCTTGGGCCTGCGGCATCGCTCACATTATGAACTTGACGTTCTGGTATATATAAATTCTAAACTGTTAGACCTTCATTTTAAATTTCAAACCACTACATATAAAAGTTGATTTTTTTAAAACCTTTTCATAGTTGACACCTCCGTAATTGAGGCTATCTTTAGGCCAAATTTCAGTCGGGTCTTTTAAGTATTTAAGGTATGCATTTATAGATCAGTTAAAGAGCTACCTATAACACCCGCTTTAAATAGGGATAGTAACGTGATGTTATTTCATAATATGAGCCGAGAGGGTTGCTCACTCAACTTTTAACTCCCCTTCCGTACGTATATATACAACCAAGTATAATGCTGTAAGGATTATTTATTGTATTTTGACTTTTTTTGTTACTTTTGAAAATTACTAATGATTTTAATATTACTGCCGACGTAAACTGTTTTCTTGTAGTATATTAGTCTACGGATTATTTTCATATGCAAAGCTAAATTGGTAATAGTTTGGAGTTAAAATTGATGTTGGGTCGCAAAGTTATGAAGTGGCCACCACGTACCGACATTGCGTTGAGATAAAACAGAGAAACATCATGAGAGTCGGTGAACATAAGCAGCACAAGACAGTAGATTACGAAAATGTCTTTATAAAACTGGTATTAACTAAAAGATAAACATATGTACGACCTTAATAAAAGCTTTTTAAAATAAATCCTTCAAAACACTATAGCGTCCAACCAGCATTGTGCTAGCGTGGAGGGTCTAAGCTTGAGAAAATAAAAAGCTGTGATTATAGTAAAGACACTTACAAAGGTTAATCCAATTCTTTTACTCAAAGAATCGTTGCCGTCATCAAAAATTGTTAAAAGCATTGAGTTTAATAAGACGAACAAACATACGAATATAAATTTAAAGAAAACACCCTTCTTGCGATGGACCTCGACGAGCGTTTGAGTAAGTTTTAGTAGGTACTTATATTGTTAAAACAATATCACAAAAGTCTACAGATATATAAAATAAAACGTTAATTATTCGTCTTATAAAGGTAAACTTGAAAGAAACAATGACGTTAACTGGTTCATGGAAGCCCGTGAAACGAGAGATCGTGTTTTTAATTAGTTCTGCAACTTCAACCGCCGGCAAATATCGGAATGCAAACAAATAATCGCCAGTAGGGTAAGGTTGCGATCATTGGACCGGCTCTTTGTTTGGACCGCTTTGGTTTCTCGAAAACGGATGGATTTAAAAATCAACCGTGGCGACGCAACGCTGCGTATTTGAACCAGTTCCCACCCCCGCTCCCGGCAGTGCCGCCGTAAGCTTCGTTGGGGAAGGACGCGCGTCGTCGAGTTTCGCGCCTTCTCGATGTAAAAATCTCGCGGCATACTTTACCATGTAAGTACAGTTTTGTTATAGTTTTTAATATGATTTTTTATCAGTTGCATGCTCTGTTCTTTTGTACAAGTAGTTTTGTATATTATGTGCTTCAATAAGTAATAGTTTTTTTTTTATAAATCTTTTTGTGCTATAACAGCGAATTGCTATCAATGGACCACTGCGAGGATTTTTGATTGGACCGGTCCAATCATAGAACCTTCTAAAATCGATTTTTAACTGCATGTTTTTTGTTTTAGCATGGCTAAACGTGGCAAATATTATGCGTGGAATGAAGAAAGCATGATACTGGCATTACAAGCTTTACGTAAACAAGAAGTTGGCCTAAATGAAGCAAGCAGGATATATGGAGTACCAAAGGCAACACTAAAGCGAAGATTTGACGATAAAAATGTAAAAGCGAAAGAGGAAAAGCAAATAGTCGGTTCTACTGGTGATCTTACTCCTGAATTGGAAGAAAAATTTGTCAATCATATTTTGGAATTGGAACGCTGTTTATACGGAATAACACCAAAAGATGTTAGAAGTTTAGCTTACAAAATAGCTGAGCAAAACGGATTAAAGCACAGATTTAACAAAGAAAAGGAAATGGCGGGAAAAAAGTGGTACTACGGGTTTTTGAAACGGCACCCTGAATTAAGTCTAAGACAACCTAGGGCAACTTCTTTTAACAGAGCTACGGCTTTTAACAAGTCAGCAGTGAAAGATTTCTTTGAGAAGTTAGAAAAGGTTATGAACGAGAATGGCATCATTGATCCGAGATACATTTTTAATGTCGATGAGACAGGCCTCACAACTGTTCAAAGAAAGCCAAGAAAAATCCTGGCGCAGAAAGGTAAGCACCAAGTAGGGGCCATAACTAGCGGAGAACGTGGCACCACTACAACAGCTGTTTGTTGTGCAAGCGCCGCAGGATATTTTATCCCGCCGCTTATAATTTTCAAACGTAAACGAGCCAAGGATGAACTTAAAGATGGTGCGCCACCTGGCGCAATTTTCGCATTCAATCCCGAAAGTGGGTACATAAATAAGGAAATATTCTTCGTTTGGATGAAACATTTTGTTGAAAGTGTCAAACCAACACCTGAAAAGAAGGTTCTCTTAATTCTCGACGGACATACGAGTCACACAAAAAATTTGGACGCTATTAATTATGCGAAAAAGCACAATGTTGTGCTGTTGTCACTGCCAGCTCACACTTCGAATAAACTACAGCCACTGGATACTTCATTTTTTAAACCTTTGAGCTGCTATTTCATAGATGAAACCGAAAAGTGGCTGCGCTGTAATCCAGGGCGATGTGTTACAGCATTTCAGATTTCAATGCTTTTCGGTAAAGCATATGCGAGAGCAGCGTCTGTGGGAACCGCTTCTAGTGGATTTAAAAAAAGTGGTATTTGGCCATTCAATAAAGACATATTTCAAGACTATGAGTTTATAACACTAGCAGAGGATGATGACCCACAAAATGACAGCGAAAATATGGATGTCGATCCTTTATCTTTGACATCAGGCACTTCAAACACTGTTACAGCACCGCAACCAGCTGGTCCTAGCGTCCAACTATGCATCAGTTCCATAGATATTCAAAATGAATCTGTTGTACACACTGGCATTGAATCTCAGTCTCAACGTACTTTGGAGTTAGCTTCATCGCACATTCCTGTTAATTCGGCGGTGCATACCGATTTTGAGCTAAATGAGCAAGTTCCGAGAACAGTTGTGCATGTGACTCAAACACATGAATCTCCAAGTGCCAAAACAGGTGTTCAAACATTAAGACAAGTAAGACGTCGACATCCCCAACAAACTGCAACTTCATCTTCTCAAATAAGTCCAAACCACCTAGATATGAGTAGTAGCTCTGAACATCAAAATAATGACGTACGCCGGTCTCTTGTTCCTTCTGATTCAGCAATGACTAATATTGTGCCCACTAGTCAGTTGGGAGAACCAGGACCGAGCAAGGAGGCAACTCCAACCACTAGCTCTGAATTCCACATTGCTAGTATATCTCCTGGAGCAAGAAAGGTTATTGAAGAGCTGAGAAGTAGAAGCCGTAAACCCCAACGTGCTTTGGAGTTAACATCATCTCCGTACAAAAGGGATTTAGAGACAGCGAAAACTAAAAAAAACAAAACGAAATCACAACCACGGCCTAAAAAAGTAAAGAAAACTTTTAACAAGGTCCATGAAGATGAAGTGGAGCAGTGGTTTTGTAAGATTTGTTTGCTGTGCTCAATAGAAGACATGATACAATGTTTAGCATGTAAATGTTGGGTACATGAAGAGTGTGCCTGTGTAAAAAAAGGGGTAAAGAAATATTTTTGTCCTTCATGTCGCTGATTTATTTCAAAAACGAAAAATTACGTTAATACCTTCTTTATTTTACATATTTGCTAGTTTAATATTGAGAAAAACCTCTTGAGTTACATAAATAAGTTGTTATTTTGAGTTAAAAAAATGTTGTTGATTTTTAGGAGTTACGTAACTTGTATTTTTTCTGAGTTTCGAATTAAAAGAATTGTGTTTTTGTTATGTTTGATTATCTTAGGAATACTCTGAGTTAAAGACTGATTGATGTTACTAAAGTTGCCAATTTTTACTCAAAAAAGAGAAGTTAAAAAAGAATTTAAGTTTACATAAATAAGTCATTTGTTTCGAGTTAAGTTTTTTTTGTTGATTTTTCAGGTTAAGGAACCGGTACTCTTTCTGAGAGTTTTGAATTAAGAATATTGTATTTTTGTTATGTTGCATAATCTTAGGAATACTCTGAATCAAAGACTGATTGATGTTACTAAAATTTCCAATAATTAATAAAGAGAAGTAAATAAAGAATTTAAGTTTATATAATTATAAGATAAATAAGTAAACTTTTTCTAAGAGCTTTGAGTAAAGAAGATTGTGTTTTTGTTAAAATCTCATAACCTTTAGAATATTCAGAATTAAAGACTGATTGATTATACTTAAGTCGCCAGTAGTAAAAAGAGTTAATAAAGAATAAAAACATATATTATTATTATGTATTATATTTCTTTAAATTTCCATGAATCCCTTGAATGGACCAGTAGAGAAAATATCCTAAGTCCAATGATAGCAACTGACTGGTTCAATCAAAGGAACAGTGGTCCAAACAAAGCAACGATTGTTAAACTGTTTTTTTAATTTTTTCTTTTTATGCTCAAGTCAAAAAATCTTAAACTTCGCATAAAAGTTTTAATACTTAAGGTTTATCAAAATCATTAATCACGTCTTGCCTAACTGTCATATTTCTGTTGTTAATTCAATACAAAGTTAAGTGGTCCAATAGTGGCAACCTTACCCTAACATCTAAACGTGCTCTGTTTGGAAATGGCCAAGAATTTAATGGCCGAAAACAGGCTGAAAAGAGATTTAAATGCACAATTGCCCTTCACCCATTATCCGTTAAATGAAATCACCTTAAGAAGTATCTTCCTCGTGTCTTATATATCATTTGTTATAGATGAAAGATTGAATTTTGAACGTTTGTTGGATTGTCATTCCAAAACAATGGACGACGTATGTATTTTTATATAATTTATGGGTCATTGATTCACTTACTCTTTTACGCTTATCCCGCAAAATAATGAAATGTTGCCGCACCAAGGTTTTAATTTTTGCGACACGCATCCTTGTTCTTTTTCACCGAAATGTTGCGTCATTTAATAAAGGCCTAAATAATTATATCAGGGTCATGAAGTTTCATTCCACAAAATTTATAAGATTTACAAACTCTATCAGTATTTCTTACAACAATACAAAAAGTCATCAACCGCATTCCAGAAATGTTCTCAAATAAAATGCTCGATCATTCCTAATGATTAATGATGATTTAATTCAAAATTGTAATTTACTTACAAAGTTAAGGACCTAGATGTCCGTAGTCTTAGCTTATCACTTTAAGTTAATATCACATCAATAAGATCACTGCATAACAGAGAGAAACATAAAAAGAAACAATAGAATAACCCCATAATGCCCCACAAAAGCTTAGTTGGCGCATAAAAACAAATGATTTCGAAGGTAAAATCAGTATTAGTTATCACAAACAGAAAGATGAGGAGGCTAATAAAGTTTTGCCCAAGTTCGAGAAAGTTCTCGTCGAGTTCTAAGATTCAATTAGCAGATACCTCGTACCGTACGCCCGTTCACCTGGCACTGCATTCGTTGTATCATACATGATGTTTTTGAACCACATAATCTAGGTAAAACAAGTTGGAAATAGAATCCAGTTAAGCCAGAGCGTTGTAAACCATTCAAATGATTAAGCAAATTTGAATCGGTATTATCTGTGAACGGCTAAATGATTCAACTACTCGCAGATGCAGAAACACGTGTGAGGTCAAGCGCTAAATTGGTCATTAGACTTACTAATGCAAAGTCCAAACCAAATCCGCTCTGAACGTTTTCGCTTCTGTATTAATGTGGTGTAGGCATGACATCCCACGTTAATGTGTTGTTGTTTTACACTAGCAAAAAGGTCTACAATCTGATTTGATTGTACAAAGTCAATTTTAAAAAGGCTGTATTAAAGTCATATAAACCGTAAGCTTGTAGAAAAGTCCTATTAGAGTAAAGGATTATGTAAGTGATAACCAAGCTTGTTTATGAAATATTGCTCTAATAAGTAAGCTATTAAATAATGTTAAGTGGCATGTCAAATTTGTTGTGGGCTTCTTCTTAGACGAGGACGCGTTTGGTACCTTCATACTCGTAGCTTTAGTTTTCAGTTTTCGAATGTACTCGTAGTTATCACCATCAACTCACTACTATGTATAATTATAGACGTATAATTGACAGCACCAATAAAAAGCATACCTAATACTCGGTTAAGATAAATAGATTTTTTACCAATTGTTATTTCATTCTCGTATGAAAGTGTGTGTTGAATCCTCTTTGCAATTGATCAATTTCTTAAGCCAAGCTAGCTTGAAAGTTGTCGCCCAGCGTTCATTTAAGATAAGATAGTATTTGATAAGACTGCATTAGTATCCTCTTTGTAATATTTGGATGTAAAAGTCACTACGCAAAAAGACATACTGGAAATTAAATTAAATTTTGAATTTGAATTATTTCCAGCCACCGCCAAAGAAAATTTTTACATTATTATTCTCAAAGAAATTTATAAAGCTTTCTTATTGCGCGGTTGACAAATGATTGGCGAATTGAAAAGCCCGTGATTGATGTTCAAAATATTAAAAGTCATCGCCCTTAAATAGATTAGAAATCCAATTACACCCAGGTTCGAGAAAGTTCTTTGCCAGACCTCGGAAGTTAGTTACGTCTTTATCCACAGTGTTCGTACTGCCACTTCACTTCACTTCGATTATAGCAACGTTGTTTTTGAAATTAATAGTATTTGTCTAATAAAATTAAAGAAAGGAAGCTATAGACCAATTTGTTTTGTTACATACAAACACATTTGACAGTAGTCGCTGAAACTGGGTTTGGCGATTGTAAGGAGCCCTATTGTTTCTTTTACCAAACGAAATAGAATAGAAAGGCATAACTTTGGAGAGATAGATCGACCAATATCCAATATTATCTAGCTAATCCTCAGCTAAATCAAGGTTACCTATCTAAAAAATCCTGTTGAACGTGGTATACATGTTAGTAATCAAATATTACTCCATGTCTCATTCCTGGTCCTGTTAAAGTTTCAATTTCCTTTCCTAGCATATAAATCTTATGTCGAGGAAATTTTCTATTGGAAACTATAGCTAAAGTTAACTAATAACAAAGATACACATATAAAAAAATCGCATTTATAATAGTAGTGTGATTTTATGTAGTTAATCTAAGCTATTCCACTCTTCCGTTATACTATTAACTTTAACTAAGCCAAATCTCACACTCCCCCCTCTGCGCTGTAGAGTTTTGGGTTGGGGTTGCAAAGTTTTCTCTTCACGTGTTAATAAATATAAGTCTGCTCGGTCAAACGAGTTATCATGTGAATGGGCTTCATTTCTACTTTCTAAAAAGTTTTCATTGCGTTATAAGCTGCATCGGTTTTTAACTTAAAATAAATAAATGTTTTCGTTAAAATTAAAATAAGCAATAATTCTTTATAAAAGAAATGGCTGACTCAAACATTTTATTTACTATGCGACGAGTACTTACTTTATTAAACCACAAAAAATATTATAACACTATTTTTCCACGAAACATAACCATTAGTGAGAGAGTCTGACACCCACTTTGTCGGTTTAATTATACATTTTATATATCCTCAGGAATAAGTGCATTCATATGACTTTCACAATATACAAAATAATACAATTGTTACTTACGATTGCCTCACTGTCAAGCTAATGAGGTTCATTAATTAAACTACATAAAAATAAACATTTTATTCTACGAAACAGAACCATCATCATGAACATTGCCGGCTCACTAAAGAGCACGGGTCTCCTCTCAATATAAGAAGGGTTTGGCCATAGTCCACCACGTTGGCCATGTGCGGATTGGCAGACTTCACACGCCTTTGAGAACGTTATGGAGAACTCTCAGGCGTGCAGGCTTCCTCACGATGTTTTCCTTCACCGTTGAAACAGTTGATATTTAAATTTTAAAACGCACATAACTCCAAAAAGTTAGAGGTGCGTGCCTGGATTCGAACAGCCGATCTCTGATTAGGAGGCTGACGCCCTAACCACTAGGCTATCACCGCTTCCTTTCCTTTCCACAACAGAACCTCAAATCTGACTCAATTTCAAGAATAAATTCATCAAAATAACACATTCGTACATAACACACGAAAATCACACAATTTTTTCAAGTAGGCTTTTTCTTTAAGTGAGATATCCCTTTCGTGGGAAACGGGTTTGATCCCAAGCACACATGTGTAACTTTAAAGAAGTTTTATGAGCGTTCTCTATAACTTAAGATGCCTTTGAGGACACAAAGGCATCCTTGGCCAGCGTGGTTTACTACGGCCAAGACCGTTCTCATGTCGAGTGGAGACCCGTGTCGTGTAATGGGTTTAAAATAATGATGATCATCTTATTCCGTTATCTTATACTTTTATATATTTTTGACGACCTCCGTAGGGCAGTGCGTGCGCTGTCGCATTAGTAATTTGGAGGTGGAGACTGGGTTCGATTCCCGGCTAGAGTCTGGTCTGGTGGGAGGCTTCGGCCGGCTAGTTACCACCCTACAGACGTGCTGAAAAAGGATTTAGCGTTCCGGCACGATGTCGCATAGATAGGTATGGGTTTACATACCCCTAACAGGTTAGCCCGCTACCATCCTAAACTGCATCATCACTTGCCACCAGGTCATAGCCGTCAAGGGTTAACTTGTAGTGTATCAAAAAAAAACCTTGGTGTTTATTAAGATTTTTCAAATATGTAGATTTAGTACTATTGATTTCTAGGTATTTTTGTTATCTTATGCCTGTTTATCTACATATTAAATTCAATTTAATTTAAGTGTATCTCTGACTTAATTATTTCTTCTTAATAAATAAGACAGACCACTAAAAGCGACGTATATCTTTTACGTTTCTTGGTCTATTCGCCCCGGGATTAACTTCGAAATAAGTATAATGATGAGAATATAATTCGTATAAATTAATAAAAATAAATATAACCCATTAGTAAGTAAAAAGCAAAATAACATGTAAGTGTATGTGTTCGTATGTGTATGATATGTTTACTTTAAAGTCACAACACTTGTATAGAATATATAGAAGTTTAATATTCTCGAATGTATCAGAGTAACTGTATGTAAGTAAATCTGACAAATAAATTAAAAAATAAATTCTAAAAATGCCGGTTTATCCTTCGCGTCGGGACTACTGAACTAACTTGGCATTTGAAACATTTGGAATGGAGATAGATTAAACCCTGAATACATATATAAATTCAGGTACATCTGAAATTCAAGTCACCATAAGCTACAACTGTATCTTTATTTCACCACAGCAAACTTCCTTTAATTTCTGTATCCAAGTGTTGGATTAGGAAATGGAAACGAAAACGGGATCAGAAATGAGACGAGACAATCTTCAATCGCAAACTTTGCATGCTCCACAGGATTTTTTTGTAAACCCTTTATACGCGAACGAAGTCGCGAGCATCATCTAGTCAACCAACAATTGAAATTTTTCACTGAAAATTATTTATTTATTTTATTTATTTATTTTATTTATTTATTTCACAAGATACACCATCGATACACTGTATAAGCATTAAAAATAAAACGATATAACGTATGTCTAAGCCGAGTACAGTTATCGTTGCAGGTGTATACAGCATTACAGTTTCTCCGGTTAAAATTTGCATTACAGTACATTACAGATTTATTACATTATTTGTACATTAGTGATAACAATATAAAACAAAAAACTATGAAATTAATTAATAACGAAATATACAGACTTAAAATAAATACTAGGATAAAAATGAGAACTATACATGCAGAAATATTTTTTTCTTAAAACTAGTTAGGGTGTCGTGAAAGATATCGATGTCATGGTTCGTCAAGTTATTGTATACACTAACTATTCTATTAATTGGGGAGAATTTTCCTAAGTTGGTCTTGGAAAATTTAGGAACAAATATTTTTTGGTTGGGGTGTCTAGGAATACGACGGGGGACGTTGATGCTTATCTGTTGTAGCAGGTCGGTGGAATCCATAAAATTACGAATAATTTTATATAAAGTTATGAGATCAGTCACTTGTCTTCGTTTTTCGAGGGAATGTATTTTAAAATGATTTAAGCGAGCGTCGTAGTCAGCTCTGTAAGGACATGTTTTGTCTTTAAAGGCCAGATAACGCGTAAAGGAACGTTGTATTCGCTCTATTCTGTCTACGTGTGTTCTATAGTGTGGGTTCCATACCGGGACGGCGTATTCCAGAATGCTGCGTACTAACGCGTGGTAGATCCTGGATATGCAGTCTGTTCTTTTAAAAACGGCGGTGTTACGCTTGATGAAACCGAGCAATTTCCACGCCTTACAGACAATATGATCAATGTGGTCTTTAAAAGTGAGCTTACTATCGAATATTATACCGAGATCTCTGATGACATTGACCTCTTCGAGCTGTTGGCTATGTACAAAGTACTTCGTAGGTATTATGTTCTTTTTACGAGTAAATTTTATATGTGCGCACTTTGAGGCGTTTAACGTCATTCTGTTAATGGCGCACCACTTTTGAATGGAATTGAGGTCTTCCTGGAGTAAGCGACTGTCCTCAACGTTTTTTATCACCCGGTAAATTTTGAGATCGTCAGCGAAAATTGAGCACTGACTGTACCGGATACTTTGTGTGATATCGTTAATGAACAGTAGGAACAGAATAGGCCCCAGATGAGATCCTTGGGGGACTCCAGATGTGGCAAAGAAGGAATCAGAAGTATAGCCCTTTATGGTTACGCTTTGAGGTCTGTTTTGAAGGTACGATCTAAACCACGAGAGCAATGGCTCGTGGATACCGTAAGCCCCTAGCTTTAAAATTAAGATATTGTGGTCGACTTTATCGAAGGCGCTACTGAAATCGGTGTATACTGAGTCGACTTGTTGCTTGCTGTCGACACTCATACATAAATCTGATGCATAGCTTACCAGATTTGTGACTGTGGACCGATTGCGACAGAATCCGTGCTGGCAGACTAATAAGATATTATTAGAGTAATGAGACAGAATGGGACATATTAGTTTTTCAAAGACTTTCGAAAATATATTTAACATGGATATAGGACGGTAATTACGAATGTTGTTTTTGGCCCCTTTCTTAAAAATGGGCAAGATGTTTGCAGCCTTCCATACTGCCGGGAAAATAGACGTTTCTAAAGATTTATTAAAAATAATCTTGAGGGGCAGGGTTAGATTCTTGTGACATTTTTTGATGAAAATTGGAGGTAATCCGTCGGGTCCTGCACCTTTGCTGGGATCCAGTGACTTAAGCACTTTACCTATCTCGCGTTCACTTATAGAGATCCTAGACAGTGATTTTTGTATAAAAGAGTCTGAATAGATGTTTTTGTCTATCTGATTTTTAGTTACGGGATCTGTAAACAGGGAGGAGAAATGTTGTGCAAAAAGGTTGCTTATTTCGTTACCAGAATTGGCTGTTTTGTCATCAAGTGACATTTCCGAGGGGATTTGGGTGGTGTCATCCTTCCTCTGCTTAACGTAAGACCAAAATTTTCTGATTATTGTATATGAAATAAAAATTATTATTTAAAACGAAAAACCATTTCATATATTCGAAATCATATTTCGCAAGGCACCGTGCTGCATCAGTATTTAATTTCCCTGTGATTTTCTCACGTGTCGTTCATGTTAACGACGATGTATTAAATTCACATGTTCATCATATATAGCTGTAAGCTGTTCATAATTGAAAAACTTTGTGCTCTAAGCAATATTTCGCTTTAAAGTTGTAAGCAGCAACGCATAGTTTACCCGGAAACTGCTGGTTTCTCATCACTGTAGCGTTAAGGTTAGTTAAACAGGCATTTCTATTGGTATTTTAAGGAATACAAGAGCTAACATATAGATTCAGCTATTTCACTATTCTTAGCATACACAATAATTGGGTAGGAGGTATTTGATGGCATTGACACTGATTGGAAGTTTATATTTCATTATCTTTTACAAAGTGAGAGTTTTATCCTAAAAACAAAAAATATATAAAGCCGGAAAAGGAAAAAGCCGTCCTTTGGTCTTACTCCTTTTCCGGCTGTGCTATCAGCGATCCCTCGTAAAAACATGGTCTTGAGTTCAGCGTCTTGGTAAACTAATGTGTGCAAGCTAATAAAAGTATTCAGTAAAGTCTGTATAAGTCTTACACTATCAGCCCTACATTCATAAATAACAAACACTTTTGATACTTACAAATATAATAATACTAACAAAACAGTAAGATAAGTTTGAGAAATAAAATATTCCTATGATCATTATCATGATCAACCCTTTGCCGACTCACTAAAGAGCACGGGTCTCCTCTTAATATGAGAAGGTTTTGGCCGTAGTCGACCACGCTGGCCATTTGCAGATTGGCAGACTTCACACTCCTTTAAGAACATAATGGATTACTCTCAGGCATACAGGTTTCCTCACGATGTTTTCCTTCTTCGTTGAAGCAAGTGATATTTTATTTGCTTAAAAAAACGTACATAACTCCGAAAAGCTTGAGCTCGGGATCGAACCCCGGACCTCTGATTATGAGGCGGACATCCTAACCACCAGGCTATCACAGCTTCTCAATAATATTCCTATAGATGTATAAAACTAATAACGAGCACTATACAACTAAAAATGATTTGGTAGTTTGCATGTTCCACGGATCACGAAGTCCCTATTTTTTGTAATAAGTCACTAAATATATTTTTGTATTTAATTTTTTTTTTGCTTTTGTAGGTACCTTACAGTTTAAAAAGGTAAATTTTAAAATTTAAAAAAAATATTTATGTGTTAAATATATATTTTAAATATTAATATCATGATAACATTTTATTAATTTTTAAATGATGTTAAAAAAACCGCATAAAATAAACAAAATAATTGATTACTAAAAGCGAACACGTTCGAACAATTTCCGGATAACTAGACACCCTCCCGTCTTACGCACACTTGATAAGTTTCCCTTCGATTTTCCCTCCCATCCTTCATGCTGACAAGTTGAACAATAGTTCGAAATCCATAGCTGCTACTAATTGGAAAGGAAACCTTTGACTGAAAATGGTGTATCGATTTCATTTTATTATAACACAATAAGACAGACAATCTGTGTGTGCATAATTGTGCGCGCGTGTGTGACATTTCATTTCACTGATCTCAGTTAGTTAATCTCACTAAAATCATTGTCTCTTACAGGCGTAAAAGAACAAAGAAAAAGTCAACTAACGTAGTCAATTTAGCACGACTAAGTTATTAATTATGCAGGCATGGCCGTAAATAAATCGCATTCCCTTAGAAGTGATACTCCTAGTTACGGATGGTGATCCTATTAATAGTATAAACGAGAGAGTTTTTAAGTATGGATGGAGCGATGGATATTTGTTACTCTTTCACGTAAAAACTACTGAATGGATTTTAATGAAACTTTACAATAATACAGCTTATACATCTGACTAACATATAGGCTACAATTTATAAAGATATTGTGTGAATTCTCCAAAATGTGAGGTGTCAAGTAAGTCTGAAAAATCTACCATCTGTGAGCTTTCTGGCGTGCGCTGCCCAAACTGCTAGAGTTACACGTATGTATGATGGAAATGTTTATCTAATCCTGTGCAGCAGAAGTCGCGGGCACCAGCTAGTATTCATAGTAAAGTAAACCTAATATTGGCAAATCTGTGTAAAAACGGAATGAGAAACTAAAACAGGAAAACAATTTATTTGACACAAATTCTTTCAAATTTGGAGTTAAGCGAACTTATTTTAGTCTAGTTTAGCAGAAAAAAATAAGACAACTGAGTAGCGAAAATATTATTAGTGACTAAGTTATTAATAACGCAGGCTGTCCCTAATCGCATTTATATCTTACTATACCAATACTAACGGCAATACTTACTTAGTAAAGAAACAATTTTCTAGAGACATATTGTTATAAACTTGGAGCCAAACGCAAAGATTTTAGCCCGATTTAGCAGAAAAATAAGTCAACTTTCTAAGTGTTAATGTTACGGCATGACAAAGTTATTAATTACGCAGCCTAGTCGTAAATAATTCGCATTCCATTACTTTTACTCGTAAATGCAGTGTGTGGCTTCTTAATAAAGAAATAATTTTCCCAAGACATATTTTGTTAAAGATGTACCTAACCAAACGCACAGATTTTAGCCCGATTTAGCAGAAAAAGAAGACCCGTGCTCACTACAGAGCACGGGTCTCCTCTCAATATGCGAAGGGTTTGGCCATAGTCCACCACGCTGGCCATGTGCGGATTGGCAGACTTCACACGCCTTTGAGAACATTATGGAGAACTCTCAGGCGTGCAGGTTTCCTCACGATGTTTTCCTTCACCGTTGAAGCAAGTGATATTTTAAATGTTTAAAAACGCACATAACTCTGAAAAGTTAGAGGTGCGTGCCTGGATTCGAACCGCCGACCTCTGATTAGGAGGCTGACGCCCTAACCACTAGGCTATCACCGCTTCAAATTTTCCGAAGAGATATTTTGTTATAGTTGTACCTAACCAAACGGACGGATTTTAGTCTTATTTAGTAAATAAGTCAACTTACTTAGTGAAAATGTTACGGCATGACAAAGTAATTAATTGCGCAGCCTGGCCGTAAATAATTCGCATTCCATTATTTTTACTGATAAATGCAGTGTGTGGCTTCTTAATAAAGAAATAATTTTCCGAAGACTTATTTTGTTAAAGATGTACCTAACTAAACACACAGATTTCAGTCTGATTTAGTAGAGAAATAAATAAGTCAACTCACTTAGCGAAAATGTTACGGCATGACAAAGTTATTAATTACGCAGAATGGCCGTAAATAATTCGCATTCCATTACTTTTACTCGTAAATGCAGTGTGTGGCTTCTTAATAAAGAAATAATTTTCCGAAGAGATGTTATGTTAAAATTGTTCCTAACTAAACGGGCAGATTTTAGTCTGATTTAGTAGAGAAATAAATAAGTCAACTCACTTAGTGAAAATGTTACGGCATGACAAAGTTATTAATTACGCAGCCTGGCCGTAAATAAATCGCGTTCCATTAGTTATACTCTAAAGTTGCGGCTAGTAACTTCCTAACAACGAAACGATTTTCCAAGATATATTCGTGATGGAGTTGGTAACTGTGTGAACAAACTGCTGCTAGGCAGTTGTAGATTTAATTAGAGGTGGTGGCACTCTACCAGTTTAACAACCGTAACTGTGTGCGCTTGTGGCTAATGCACCGAGTGGCTACTACAAAGTACATGTTCAACAATTGTTTCGTTAAAATCATAGTATCACATACAACGTGTTTGATGGTTATTTGTTATTCTTTCGAATAGGACCCAAATAAAAAAATTATGGAAATGATTTTAACTTAGTACTTTTTGGCAGTCAAATCTTTTATTGCATCAAATTCAAATTCAAATAATCTTTGTTCCAAACGCGCACCGGTCTAAGAAGAAGCCCACAACAAACTTAGCTGGATTTTAGAGGCGTGTGTGAAGTCTGCCAATTCGCACATGGCCAACGTGATGGACACAAACCCTTTTCACATGAAAGGACACCCGTGCTCTGTAGTGAGCTGGCAATGGATTGATCATGATGATGATGATGATGATGGTGAATAATTAAGTGCATATTACACTAAAAGTTGACTCATTAATTACAATATCCTTTTGTAAAAAAGGGCAAAGATACTCTGCACAATGTACATAATAATTGCATAATTTCAAATTCCTAACAAATCAAAACCACGGTAATAATAGTGTCAAAACTGTTCTTATCATTAAAAGTAATCTACTGTACCATTTTTATACACCCAATATATTATAATAAAGCTAAAGACAAAATACATTATAATTTTATAATGGTGTTTAATAGCCATATAAGTGTCAAGTGAATGTATTAATTACTCTCAGGCGCCTCCAGCCGCGTTAAAAATAGCATCGGTGCCAACAGAACGGGGACGCTGGACAACTTTAATAGAATAAGTGTGAGTTATCGCCTATGACGGGCTTCCATATTGATTTTCATTGTAAAAACTTTACCCGCAACTTTAGAACTTCACGTAAACGATGTCAAATAAAGAATTGCAACTGCAGAGGTCTGAAAAATAAAATTCTTAACCACTATTTTTGCTTACGATGGTCCGAGTTTCTTTGCGCGTCCGAAGCGGTGGACTTTTGTTGATGACGTCATTCGCATTATAGTTAAAAAAGTGTCTAGTATGATATTCTTGGCGCTTTTGTTACTAGGCTTTGAAATAAATTATTATAGGGTAACAGCTTCAAATATAATATAATAGTTAAAAAAAACTAAAAACACGCATTTATAGAGAACCGAATTAAAAAGAACAGTGTATTTCTGGATATAAAAAATCTCTAATCAATAATGAAACAATGGAACAAACTAATATAATTAGTGTGAGAGCAGAGTTTCAGATTAATCTGACGTTTTGAAAGAGGTGAAAATCACGTTCAAAGATTTCCTTACATATTTTCGTTACAATACATTTATACGCTAGTTAAAGCGTATAAAAGAACCCTTACTGCTGGTTTATGTTGTGGCAGTGTACAACTGAAAGGTAATGATGCAAACTCAGAATTGACTTGAACTAACCTTGTGTTGAGAATTACTTGAAATACATTCCGTACCAACGTGAATTTTCAGTTAACTCGATCTCAAGCGCCGTCTAAATAGACCGTACCTACTGGAATATGTATATATTTTTTAAACAATTAAAATATCACTGGCTTCAACGGTGAAGGAAAACATCGTGAGGAAACCTGCACGCCTAAGAGTTCTGCATAATGTTCTCAATGGCGTGTGAAGTCTGCCAATCCGCACATGGCCAGCGTGGTGGACTATGGCCATACCCTTCTCATATTGAGAGGAGACCCGTGCTCTGTAGTGATCCGGTTATGGGTTGATCATGATGATGATGAAGACTGGAATATGTGTACAATCATAAACACATATGTTAAGACTTATATGTTCACTTATAGTCA
The DNA here is from genome assembly GCA_928268935.1 of Lasiommata megera. NCBI lineage: Eukaryota > Metazoa > Arthropoda > Insecta > Lepidoptera > Nymphalidae > Lasiommata > Lasiommata megera. The sequence continues at coordinate 8,435,811 of OV743311.1, read as the reverse complement.
AACATGACATAACAATATATCCATTGAACATCTAGTATAGTCCATAAAAATATGAGATAAATAGATATATATAAATTCTTATTTTTAAATTTGTCTTTTTAGTTTAATTTTGAACTCTTATAAATTCTCATTTTATTATTGCACATAATAAAATGAGAATTTATAAGAGTTCAAAATTAAACTAAAAAGACAAATTTAAAAATAAATGAGAACAATAATGCGCAAAGGCTGTCTTATAGCTCAGGACGATCTTCTCCAGACAATCCTTTATTTAAGGATACAATTAAAAGGAAAGCGGGTTATTGAAACAAGTTAAGTAATAATTTTTTTTTTTTTTTTTTTTTTTTTTTTTTTTTTTTTTTTTTTTTTTTTTTTTTTTTTTTTTTTTTTTTTTTTTTTTTTTTTCGTGGGTAAATCCTCATGGATACCTCTGCGCCACGGGGAGGCACAGAGGTTATGTCAGACTCCTACTGACTAAAACCCCCACGTGTTCCTACTCACCGCTGTATGGTGGAGTCACGGGAAAGCTTTCGCATACAACCGCAACTCCACCAGCGGGTGTCCGCCGCAGCAGACCCTCCTTGGGCACAACGTGCCCAGTTTCGCCGGTTAGAGGTGTGCCGGAACAACAGCACACCGCCAACTTGAGAACCATACTGTGAGTGATGGACGGCCCCGTTTCCATCGCCCACAAGTCCTCCGAAGGCACAGGAGCAAGAGAGGTGGAAGAGAAACACTCTCTCGCACCCGGCCTTCCATCACCGACGGCAAGCGCAGCGAACGCTCGCCGTCCAGCCCGGCCCACCAGTCCCATTCCTGGACGGGCCCGGCCCGCCAGTCCCATACCTGGACGGGCCGCAAACTTCCAATGGGGACGACCAGTCTCAGTCGTCACCCCCACCTCCAGCAGCAGACTACCGCCCATCCCCGCCTGCCAGTCCCATACCTGGACAGGCCTTCCATCACACGGGGTGATACACCCCTGGGTCATCCACTGCGCCCTCAGCTTGGTCAGAGGGACGCGCGGAGACCCCCTCCGCGTCGGGTCATTGGCCATCGGCTAACAATCTCGCACAAAAGAAATTGTTAACCGATGTTACCAGGGTGCACCGGCCCGAATGCTGCTCTTCCCCCCGGACGAATCAAGAGGGACCCACAGCACCCGGGCACACGTGGAGGTTACCCGACCTGGCACCCCAAGTTAAGTAATAATAAAAAAAATAATAATAAGGTGCCCGGTGCAAATATTTATTTATGTAATTTGATTGAAGTTTTTTTTAATTTTAATAACATTTTTTTTGGTTTCTCTTCGTATTTATTATTATTATTTATTATTAATATACAAGGAATATAATTAGTTATACAATTAAGGCACCGAAAAAACCAAAGAGGTTTGTCCTCGGTGCTAATCAGTAACTTAACAGCTTAAAACTAGAGGAACTGAGGAACTGAGGAACTGATTTATTTTGCACACGGGCGTGAGCGGTAGAATATATAGAAATTACATGAGATCAATAACCAAATGAGATATTTGACAGCAATCTCACCAATCCAACGGGGACCTTTACAGAGGGATGGGAAAACAGATAGCAAAGCGTGCCATTACATCGATTTCAAGAAAGTTATTTGACGAAATAGAAGCAAGAATCTTTTTTCACTTTGGAATTTTTAAACTACTAGCTTTTACCCGCGGAATTGCTGCTTTTGAGGACAACAATAAGTATTACAGATCATTACAATAGAAATGAATCAATATGATGACTAAATTTTAAGATACCATTTTTGTATCTTTAGTAAAAATAAAAACTATTAAAAAGTATTCTAGTAAATAAAAACAAAATAACAGCAATAACCTATCCCTGCACTTGTTTCGAGATTGACAAAAGAAATCTAAAAACTACTTGAAGCAGTTCCAACTACTAACTTAACTATTTGCACATTTTTATTTCGCAGAAGCAAAAGATGCAGAAAATGTACCTACAAACCTTTTGTTTGTTATAGAAACAAAGACGCAATCTCTACAGCAGAGTGTTTCCAAGTGAATAACATAACAATTTCATACAGCCTTTTTTTGTAATTTTTCATTTGTTTTCAGAATAAGTTTCCATAGTCCCTAAGCAAAGTTAAAAAAAAAATAGGAACAGTCAACTTCGTCGTAATCAACCCATTACCGGCTCACTACAGAGCACGGGTCTCCTCTCAATATGAGAAGGATTTAGCCATAGTCTACCACGCTGGCCATGTGCGGATTGGCAGACTTCACACGCCTTTGAGAACATTATGGAGAACTCTCAGGCGTGCAGGTTTCCTCACGATGTTTTCAGTGATATTTTAATTTTTTAAAAACGCACATAACTCCGAAAAGTCATAGGTGCGTGCCCGGATTCGAACCGCCGACCTCTGATTAGGAGGCTGACTCTACTCCCAATATGCCTAAGGGTTTGGCCATAGTCCATCACGCTGGTCATATCCGGATTGGCAGACTTCACACGCCTTCGAGGATATTATAAATTCTCAGGCTTGCAGGTTTCCTTACGGATTTTTCCTTCACCGTTGAAGCAAGTGATATTTTAATTGCTTAAAAACGCACATAACTACGAAAAATTATAGGTGCCCGGATTCAAAACCCCGACCTCTGATTAGGAGGCGGACGCCCTAACCCTAGTGGTTACCACAGCTTTATTGTGTTGTGTAGAATATGCTTAATAAATATCAATCGACTGCACCAAATCACGACACAAAAAGTCATTAATTCCATTACTATTTTAAAATAATATATTTATCATCAAAACTAAACCGACGTTCGTGCAGCGTGATCAGAACGGCAATATCTTATCCTCGAGAGGTCTGATAATGAGCACCTAGAGGGGCATTACTGAACATGACGTGGGTTCATAAGCGAACGATGTGTTACTTCAGGTAAATGGGAAAATTATTCTTTAAACATTTTATGGATTTTATTTGTTTGGCATATTTATTTATTAAAATAGTATAGCGGATGTATCTATCGCGAATGTCTACATAACTTAGTCATGGTAACATAACAAGCATTATTGTCTTTGGGCTAATAAGAAATATAATAAAAAGTAACCTTACTATTGCATTAAGAGCTCAATAAGTCAACAGTTCGTTGTACTACTTAGCGCTCATTTTGTTTTTACAATAAAAAACCATTCACCATAAAGCGGTGATAGCCCAGTAGTTACGGCGTCAGCCTCCTAATCAGAGGTCGGCGGTTCGAATCCAGGGACTCACTTCTAACTTTTCGGAGTTATGTGCGTTTTAAACAATTAAAAACATCACTTGCTTCAACGGTGAAGGAACACATCGTGAGGAAACCTGCACGCCTGAGAGTTCTCCATAATGCTCTCAAAGGCGTGTGAAGTTTGCCAATCCGCACATGGCTATAGTTGCGTGCACGGGTTCGAACCGAACATCGAAAAAAATAAAAGCAATAAAAATAAGAAAAAGCATTTATGTAGACATCTATTACATTTAAAGAAACGTAAGAAAAATAGACTAGATGTTTTAAGACAAAAATAATAGTTACGTGATATTATTAAAAGTATTTATTTTTTTACTATAGTAAAAATATTTTACTATAATAGATAAATTTCATTTATAATTAAACCCGCCATTTCATTTTACCTACAGGCTCACGTAACCATTGTTAGTTTTAGAACATCTAGATATTAAAAGGAATATTTGTGATACTACGAGTCAATGTTCTGCACTGACATTTTAGTGCAGAAAATATCATTTGTCAGAATGCTTTTTCAATAAAATAACACTACCGTGCCAATTAGTGCTGAAAACTAAGGCGTTGACTCGCCTTTTGACGTTATACGATTTAACCATATATTCTTGTTCAAACTTCAGCTTGCGTTTCAAGCCAATTATTTAACTTCAGTTTCCAAACTGCAATGTGAGAACTCTATGCAGTTTGGCAGGTGATAGTTAAATCACAAAATATACCTAGAGCGTTCTATGCAAAAGATTTAATTTTGCTTCTAGTTTAATTCCTATAATAGTTCAATAGAAGCAGATATCTTTTGATCTTCCCGGCGATAAATTAAATCTGTCCTATCCCATCGATGATTATTGGAAGATTTCCAATAATGGAGGCTTTTAACGCGTTTTTATAATTTCTACACGCGATTCTAATAGATATTTTACCTTTGCGGCAACTATAGGTAAATCTTTATTCATAAAATACCTTTTGAGGGAAAATCTGTTAATATTATTGCAATTATTTTTAACTAGGAATATGTATTGTAATTTAAATAAATGACTAGTAAGCGATTGCGATTACCTCATATTTTAATTCAGAAATATAATAACAGGGCTAGAGCGTTGTACTTGTGTGCGATCGTTTATCAATAAGGAAATCTAAATATTCAAGTTTTTTTTACGTCAAAGCAGGGAAAACACGGTTTCGTTGCCGGCTAGTCAATTAATAATTTTTTTTTTTACTAATTAACACTCTCTCACCATCACAATAGGATAATATAGTATTTTTAACTTTAAAAAAGTCCTTAAGTAATCTATTTCGGTGTCAATGGCTAAATTTAAATCGCGGACAAAATACCAATATTTTATTCAGAATTTCGATTCGACAAAATAGCATAATCAGAATTCCACAAACCAGTATTCTGCTAAGGTCAAACATAGTATAGTTCTAAAATGTGACTAAATATTTCAATCCAATAAGGGAGATAACTTTCACATGCCTTCCAAGCACAAGTTAACGAGAGGGATTTTTTATGAATATTTTTTAATGCTATTATATTCAGTTCTAAGCTCAATCTGTAAAATGAATTAGTCCTAAAATCTTAATATCATTATTAAATGTTTCAACAATTGAATACTAATCGGTATTTTAAATATATAATAAAAAATGGCCCTATCTCAAAATCGTTCCCATAAATGTATCTTTAATCTTCGGTCATAATTATATTAGATAATGAATAATTATATTAGAATATATAACTTTTATAATTATATTAGAAATACGTATAGTATCAATCTCTTATCATCACGATCTACCCATTGCCGGCTCACTACAGAGCACGGGTCTCCTCTCAATAAAAGAAGAGTTTGACCATAGTCCACAACGCTGGCCATGTAGGGCATTGACAGACTTCACACTTGAGAACATTATCTAGAACTCTCGGGCGGGCAGGTTTCCTCACGATGTTTTCCTTCACCGTTGAAGCAAGTGATATTTTAATTGCTTAAAAACGCATATAACTCCCAAAAATTAGATTGAATTGGGATTTGATTGGATTGAACCCCCGGCCTCTGATTAGTAGGCGGACGTCCTAACCACTAGGCTATCACAGCTGTTAAATAGGAATAACAAAATACTCTCAAAAAGGAAAGGAAAATACTCACATCTAAGTCGGGGTCGCTTATTTTTAACAAATTTATGTTAACCTCCGCAAATATGGCAAGTGAACAATCGCAAATCGCTGATGACGATCGACGATCGAAATAGGCCCTATCTTTGTTTACGTACAAACAAGAACAGGTCAGGATGTTAGGAATAAATCTCGAAACACGTTGTGTTTGTAAATCGTTATCTTCCTTTGGTTCAGTAAAACAGCCTACCGGTATATTTTACGTGTTTTTTGTAATGCAAGTTAAGCAGAGTCATTTTTGATTTTTTTTTTATTACAGAAAACCAACAGCTTATATATATTTTCATAACGATTTTTTACCGTGAAAACCTCTAAAAAGCTAAAGTGAATTAGCTTAACTTTTTACACAACGTTCACAAATAGTTTTAAAGTAAGATATATAAATAGAAAAATAATAAAAATGCAATAGAAAAAGTCGAAAAATTAATCACGTAATATAATTATTATGAAACATAATTAGTTATAATTATGCTATATCGTTAAATGGCGTTAATTATATCATCACTCACTGTTCATTTGGCCGATGTTTTAGTCAGCATTGCTGAAGTCACGATTTTGTTTACTTTCGCTCATAGTAATTAAAACCACAACTTGCGGGTTTACACTTTATTGCGACAATAACTAAGAGGTCCAAACAGACAGTCCGACGTCTCGAGCGGTGTCCCGCGAAAGGCATTACTGTCTAAATTGTGTTAACAAAATCATCAATAGTTAAAACGTGGGTAATTATTGAATTCTTGAGGTTCTTGGCGCCGCTGAATAAAGTTAATAACTTCTTCGCGCCGACATATAGATATATAGAGAGAGAGAGAGAAAAATAAGATACATTTATATTATATTATAGAGAAATAATTTAATAGATAGGCGACAGACTATCAACATTATGCATCAGAGCACAGATTAAACAGCTAGGCAGATCGGGCTATGGCTAATTCTTCTTCTTCTTTAAGTGCCATCTCCTACCAGAGGTTGGCAATCATTAAGGCTATTTGGATCTTGTTCACTACTGCCGTAAACAATGAACTTGAGCTCATATTAAACTTCTGGCGAAGGTTCTTAAGCCAGGATGTTCGTCTTCGGCCAGGTCTTCATGGCTTCGTTCTTCTATGGCTAATAGAAAGTTATAAAAGAGTTTCTGAAAATTCGTCAAAATGGAAACGAAGCGGGTAAAAACTAGTAAATGAACAAAAATAAAACAAGTAGGTAACCGTCAAATAAGAAGGTATATCAATTTGCGAGGGGACAAATTCGGAAATCTAATGAACCTTATGATGACAAATGGAAGGGTATAAAAAAGTCGAACTAGTTGGTCCGTAACTGGTACACCTGTTACGCCGGGCAATATTTCAGAACCCAGTAGAAGTTAACTGCCTGAATAATTTACGTAATATTTTGTTAGCCGTAAGTAAAGATAGGTATAGCTACGAATCGCTATTTAAAAACTAGGACTACATATTGCAAAAGTGGTAGAGTTGTACCACCAACCGATTGAGATTTCGCAACAATGCCTTGGAAGACTATTAGTTGAATTGGTTAAAGAAAAAATATCTAATATAAAAAAAAAATAAACTAATGTATTTTGACGATTATTTAAACGATAAAAAAGCTTGGGTGTGAATTGCTCTTTCTCCATAGGTACCATAATTTATTATTGATTATGTGAGATGGTGAGTTTCTTCTTAGACCTGGGCGCGATTTGAACCCTCTTAACCTTAGTTTTAAGTTGGCGAGTGTAGTTATCACCCTCAATAATACAAATAATGAAAAATGTGACTTATATTCACTATTCATAGATGCCTGTAATAGGTTTATATGAATAAAGCTATTTTTGATTTGATTTGAATTATAGGACCTTAAAACAAAATCGTTGCCTGAGTTTGTACTCTTAATTTAAGGTACACATTTTTAAAAAAAGGAACCAAGGAATATATGATGCTTACTTTTTATGATTACATGGAAAATTAGGATGTCCGTTGCCCAACTTACGGTAGTATTTCATAGGCTCAGAAGATGAGAATTATAGTGGAGATTTTTAATCAATTTCTGCAGTAGTCAGGCAATATCGATAAGAGATTTTATCTCTTCCTCTATAAATTGTAGTGAGAGATTCCAAGTTGTTCAGTAAAATGTCATGAAATTTTTACTGCCTCGCCCGTGCGCTTATACAGCCATCGTATCAAATACCACGGTGAGTCCGCTCGATTTTCATATACCCTTCGATATATTACACAATTCTTGATAAAATGATGCTATAAAATCTAAAATGACTCTTTAAACTTTAAATTCATACTGTGGGTTTATATCGCTTCTCGCAATGTGGAAAGGGACTTGAAAATTGTCTTTATTCTTTGCTGAAACTCAATTTTCTAATATTGCTTTTCCAAACACGTGCAGCGATCGTTTAATTTGATATGTACGTAATAAAACTGTACTGGAAATAGTATTTTGAGTATCTATAAACGAAGTATATAATTGCTTCGTTTTAATGGCTTCTTGAAAACGTAATAAAAAGGTAATTAGTGATTTCTAATAAAACGGTACAGTGCTGTTAAAACTCAGTCAGTAATATTTATTCAAAGTCAATGCAACGATTATTAAATTCAAATTAATCTTTGTAATGCCTTACGAGGCAGGCGTTTGTAAGAATTATTGCTTTAATTTATTTTTAATTATCTTTTAATCTAGTTTTATATAAGCTTTGTTGTGTTGTTGTCTCTGAGTAGAAAACATTGAATACTCTCACAGCTTTCATGTATCAACCAAAAAGAACATGTACTTTTCCCACTTCGGATACAGACAATGGATTGTAAAAAAGGTATTTTTGTTTAGTTCGCTGTAGAGTTCACTATACCCTCAGGCAAAAGTACCGAACTTAGGATCCCTCTTCCACACTTACACATCCCTTTATCGGATCGGTGCTGTAAGCACTATTACAAAAGTTATATAAGCATGTACATTCAGTACGTTCATATCGAAAATGCTGATATGAGAATTGGATTTTACAAAACTTTATCCAATATTAATCAATATAGTATTTTTGTAGTAGGAAGTATTATAGGTGGGGTGGTTTTTAGTTCGGGTCTACCCCCACGATAAGGGGAATTCCCACATAACTTCGTCCTCGCTCAACGGATGTAGGTAGGATATAGCTCTTTTCCACCACAATAAAAAAAAAGGTTGTATTATAGGCCAATTAATTTAACCAGTAAAAATTTGCTTTCATAAACACCTTGCATGCTGGAGATGGCCTTTATATGGTTCGGACTGTTTTAGTTGTAGTAATCCTAATGATCAGCGTTACGCTGGTGAGTTTTGAAATGAAGCTCTGGCAGAAGCGATTTTTAGCCCAAGGTCTTGAAGAAATTAAGGGAACGTCTGCATAAGGGTGCCTTCTATGAGGCCGAAACTCAGCTTAGGCACCGTTTGAGATGACGCGGGGCTCGGACAATGAGTGGTCCGTATGTCTTCGAGTCTGTGGATTGGGCCCACGTCCAGATGACTTAAGATAGCGGGGATCTAGTTTTGGCCGTCAAGGACGATGTGTTCACGTTGCGTGTTTCTTAAGATGTGTTGTCTGTCGTCATCCGATCGTTAAGGTCGTGAAGGATGTGTTTATGTTTGTGTGTGTTACCTATTTCAGAGAAGACCGCTTTGGTCGGGGGAGTAAAAAGAAGCCGCAACTACGAGAGGGTTGGGGTGTCAGATTGAAGGAGATGGCGGTATATATGTAACACTTTTTATACCTAAAAATATATAGGGCTTGTAGAGAGGGACAGATAGCATTCACGCGTCATGCATCTCGGAGGCGAAAAAATACCTTATGGAAAATAAAAAAAAACGGTTACTGTTGTTGTTGTTGTTTCGAATTGACATTTGCAGATAACCATAGTGGTTATTACTGCGTCACCGGGGGTTTTTGGCGAGCATGAAGCTCAGCCTGAGAGAAGAGCACCTGGGCTCGACGACTTCTGAGGGAACGTCCCCCTAAGGGCGTCTCCTGTGAGACTCGGACCTCGACTTAGGGTGACGTTGGGACTTGTTGGGTTTGTTGGACTGGTGTCTCAGTCCGAGCGCCCCCGTGACCGTGGATGAAACCCACGTCCGGATGACGACAGATATCGGGGACCTCGTCTTCGCCGGCGAAGACGCTGTGTACTGTTGTGTGTGTGTGTGACCTACTTGGGAAGCGTTGTCCAATGTCAGTTGGTCGTCAGGTTCGTCAAGGACGTTCTTCGGTCTCCTCTTTATGAGAGGAGCGTTAGGGTCGGGGATATAATTGCAGGCCTCAACCACTAGAGGATTGGGGTGTCGGGCTGCTCGGTTACTGTGGGTTTTTAAAAATATATATATCAACGCAGAAAAAGGCAACTGTTAGTGTCTTATAGAGTCCAGAGTCCAAAGTATAATTGTCATTCAATCCTCGCATGTGCTTCAAAATTTCCGTTTAATAAAATGCATTTCGTGTGTACGTTTTCAGTGAACCAGATTACAAAGGCTTTACGTACCGCATCTGGCTCTCGGCAGCTTTCATGTCATGAAATTCAAAAATTCTGTTGATTAAAAATAAGGGATTGCGATTATATTTGCAAAGCACGGATGATACGTGCTCCGAATATATTTTAATTTCTGTCGAAAACAGAATTTCACGGTCCACACCTACGTGTTTTTAAAATTAGTTAGGTAGAGGATATTCGCAACGAAACTTGTTTAATTGTAGTCAAACTATTTTTTAGTGTACAATTGGAAGAGACTGACCCCCAAGATACGGTCTATCTTAGTTTGAGGGCCAGGGTAGTTTAAGTTAAATCGTACTACTCTAAAATCAAATAAACGATTATTATTATTTAAAAAAATATTCTTTATTTACAGTTTTCATTAAATGGAGGCGTTATTCCGCGGACGTCTTTAAACATAAAGATTGGCGTTGTACGTGTAATTCACTACTATTACGGTGTGACTATGTACGGTGTAATTTAATATATACCAGGTGTTACCAGTGATTACGTTCCCCGGATTTTTTTTTTTATGAAACTGACCAAAAAAGTTGTTCAATGTAAAACCGTACATTTTCTGGTTTAAATATAAACTATTTTGTGCATTTGTCGACTATATTCTGTCTGTTTGCCAAACTCCATCCAGATCATAGATATTAATTACACGAGTTTAATTAATATTATACCCCATTTATATTCGGTATAAATCCCTGTCAGACTGTCTACCGAAAAGATCGCTATCGGAGTGATAAGGCAGCCAATTGAGTTTGTCCGCAAAACTTAAATTATTATTGACCAGCTGTGCCCTGCGCTTTCGCTTTAAATCCAAAGGTCCTAAAACAAAGCCCTTAACTTTAATCACTGAAGAGACTATAATGCAAAGAAGGTTTTTTTCCAATCAGACTGAGCGACTTGAGTTTTGCTGTATAGGAGTATTGAAGCATTGAAAAAGTTCAAGAAATACAATGATCCAGATCACAATTGCAAAGTCGATTTCTTTATTTTTTTATCTACTACAAGTAAGCTCTAGATGGCAATCTCACCTGATGGTAAGTGAAGATGCAGTCTAAGATGGTAGCGGGCTTACCAGTTAGGGGTATGGTAACGGCATACTCCTAATTGGTTTCTACGCGACAAATTTCTTGGCGACACGTCTTTGTCGGTAGGGTGGTAACTAGAAACGGACGAAGCCTCCCACCAGAACAGACTCGAGCCTCTTAAACATCTATTATTTAAAATCACGACTTTCTATCTTAATACAGTTATATTACTTTAATATAGTTATATTACTGTGCAACTTTTTTGGTCGCAGTAAGGAATCATTTAATTTCACATAAAGAAATCAGAGCATGGGGGACTATCTAAAACACTGATATTAAAACAACGTACCATGGCGAACATAAACAACGGTTATCCTTTCTTTTGATTCTAAACTCAATGTAAAACATTCTATTCCTTCTTTGGCACAATAACGCATTAACATAAAATAATTCAAAAAGAGGAAGTTGATTTTTAATCTTCTTTATTATATAGATATTATAAACTCCTTATAAAAAATCCTTATAAACAGTTATTTTATTGTTGTTTTTGTATATGAAAAACCATGTATGAATTTAAATTAGATGGCTTTTCATTTCTCCTAATTAATTTCGTTTCCTTTTTCATTGAACTCTGATGTAGTGAGGAACGAATTTCCCGTAGTCTGTCTTTGTTAGTTTTCCAGTTAATAGCCAATTTTTTTTTTATGTAACCACTTAAATACTATAAGTTTTATTTATACACTTTCATTTTACAGATAACAAAAAATTTTTCTATTTTCAGTTTGTATAATCTCTTCTGTTTTTTTGTAGTTTGTATAGTCTCTTCCTCTGTCAAATGTTTTTAATCTTTGGTTGTGATGCTATGTCTCAGAGCCTCTACGTGTAATAGAGATTTGCAGGAATATAAAATTGAGTCAACACACGATTTATTGGCAAGACGGCGACGAAACGAGTCCGTATTTGTGACTTTGGGAGCTACGTCACGTAGTCACACGTCAGCGATCCGTGGCACTATTATGCTGATCCCCGAAGCAATATAAGAAACACGTACGCTCAACGTACAAGGTATGATCACGGCACATTTTATTTGATTTTATATAAGTTGCTATTTAAATATATTAAATCTGGTTTTTACTTACTACAAATATAATATAATTTATTTCTATAAATCCCTCGGCAATGGCCGTATCTTTTCCAGGATAAAGTATAACCAATCTCCAATTTTTTTCTTTTATGTCTACTACAAGTTAGCCCTTTACGGTAATCTCATCTGGCGTGAGTCTAAGATGGTAACAGGCTAACCTTGTTAGGAGTACAGTAAACATACACCTAATGGGTTTTTACGTGACATCGTGCCAGAACGCTAAACCGTTTTGCGACACGTCTTTGTAGGTAAGGTGGTAACTAGCCACGGCCTTAGCCTCCCACCAAACCAGACTATCGTTGAAAACTGAATGTTTTACGAAGCTGTGATAGCCTAGTGGTTAGGACTTCCGCCCCTTAATCATAGGTCGGGGGTTCGATCCCGACCTCTGATTAGGAGGCCCGAAGCCGTTGAAACATCGTGAGGAAACCTGCACGCCTGAGAGTTTGTGGAAAACTTTCCATAATGATCTCAAAGGCGTGTGAAGTTTCCCAATCCGCACATGGCCAGCGTAGTAGACTATGGCCACAACCCTTCTCATAATGAGAGGAGACCCGTGTTCTGTAGTGAGCCGGCAATGGGTTGATCATGATGAATCAATATAGTATTATTTTAGTAGGTAGTATTGCAGGCCAATTAATTAAACCACTAAAAATTTGCTTTCATAAACACCTTGCATGCTGGAGATGGGCTTTTTTTTATTCGGACTGTTTTAGTTGAAGTAATCCTAATGGTTTGATCATGATGAAATTATTCTACACATTCTTTATAATAATAAGTATAGATTGAACTGAGACATCAAGCGTTCCTGACGCAATTAAGTGGTGCACAATCGAAGATTTATGGATGCTTGTAGGTACTTAAGATAGATTGGCATTAATTGGTAATGTTAATCGCACACATCGATCTAATACTGTGCCTGTTTATCCCCAAGCCTCGCTTTATCCCACTGTCAAACCGTGAACTGTGTCGCAGGGAAATGACTTCACCGTAATCACGTTCCACTAACGAGATTTTACACAAAAGCCTCGTGATTACGAGCAACATGGGTGGAAAAATTGTGTTAGCAGAAATTATATTATCAAAGTCAGCAAAATATCTTGGACCACTCCCATGTACCTTTCTATATAAAAATTTTTTTTTTCCTTTTTAATTTGATTGTTTTTTATACACCACAAGTTAGCCTTTGACGGCTATCTCACCTGGTGGTTAGTGGTGATGCAGTCTAGGATGGAAACGGGCTAACCTGTTAGGGATATGGTAAGCCCACACTCCTAATTGGTTTCTACGCGACATCGTACCGGAACGCTTAATCGCTTGGCGACACGTCTTTGTCGGTAGGGTGGTAAACTACCCTCGGCCGCAGCCTCTCACCAGACAAATGAATGCGTAAATATTTTCTGCTGTAACGTAATCGATATTTGTTAATCGAATTACGCTATCTTAAATTACTCGTATCGAACTGTGATTTTTATGCTAGAGATTACCCGTGTCGTGGAAATCACGTCCAGTTAAATAGTCATATACAAAATTCTTCATTTTTCGTTCAGTATTTCTGTTTGACATGCTATAGATAATCTCATCAAAGTTTAAGCGCGCAGTTGTGACCTAAACCTGCCAATAAGCTGTTACAATAACGATGTTAGCAATAATTTACAATTAGAGGGAGGTAACGGAAAACTCATTTCCGTTACCTCCCCTCTTCCATTAATTACATTCATGTCGCCATGTAGCAACGCTGTGATAATGAACGAAGTTAGGCATTCCCTCCAGTATTTATCTGAATCGTTTCCATCAAATAATTCCATCTCATTTACTCATTCCAGCGTGTACACGCATCCTGGAAGCCGAAATATATGTGTGCGTCGGTTTAAAATTCAAAATTTCAAATAATCGTTATTGAAATAGTCCTTTAAAGTCGCTTTTGACGCGTCAATAATATACATACTAGTGATTTGATGGTTATAACCACATTCGTAAACTTTAAACTATGAGGGTTCCGAACACGCCCCGGTCTAAGAAGAAGCCCACAACAAACTTAGCCAGGTAAACTTTCTTTTTTTATCACCATCTTACATGCCACTTAAAATTATATTAAGGGCTATCTTATTAGAGCAATATTTCACACCCATGCTTGTTTATCATTTACATAATCCTTTACACTATAGTAGGATTTTTATCTTTAAAACACGTAGCAAAATTGTTTTTTTTTTCTAGTTATATACGTAGTTTATACCCCTGTGATTGGTATGCGGTGGCGTTTACTTCATACATGTATAAAAGCAATACCCTACCCCGGGAGCCTCTGGAATATTGGATCATATTAAAAATAAATCTGGGCTTATGAATTAAGAGACATGATGCACTTCATACATGCACAAAAGCACTGCCTACCCGTTATAAGCATATTAGCGGCGAATTTTTCGTTATTGAATCGTCTGCATTGTCAAAATTCCTGTTAACGCGATTGGTGACATGGCTACTTTTATCCCGCAAAAATGATCTGGAACGAGCAATTCTGTTATAACCTGTTCACGCTGCTATACCGTCGCATTTAAAACATTTAAACATAGGGAAATTGGGCCACAGAGCGTGCAAATAGTTCACGTTAACAAAATACTTACAGGCATTCCACATATATGAAAACATTGCTAAAACACCACTCAAATGAGATGCTAATTAATTGGCCACCATCAAATAATTTATCCATATTTAACTGATATTCTTGACATTTCGATATTCACATCATCATCATCATGATCAACCCATTACCGGCTCACTACGGGTCTCCTCTCGATATGAGAAGGGTTTGGCCATAGTCCACCACGCTGGCCATGTGCGGATTGGCAGACTTCACACGCCTTTGAGAACATTATGGAGAACTCTCAGGCGTGCAGGTTTCCTCACGATGTTTTCCTTCACCGTTGAAGCAAGTGATATTTTATTTTTTTTAAAACGCACATGAGTCCGGAATGTTAGAGGTGCGTGCCCGGATTCGAACCGCCGACCTCTGATTAGCAGGCTGACGCCCTAACCACTAGGCTATCACCGCTTCATATTAACATATTGCAATTTATTCGTCATGTCACCTGGTGTTAAGTGATTATTGAATTGCCAGTGGAACCGCCGATTCGATGCCAGCTGAACCCATCCTCCTTATCGGTTTCTACAACATCATACGCTGAGTCGCTTTACTATGTTTTTGTTAGTAGGATAACTAGCTGCATCCTGCCAAAAAACCAGACTCAAATCGGGATTCGAACCCGTGACCATCCACTTCATAATGTACTTTCATGTTTTTAATTGACATTCTTTATTTTATAAAGCAATATATCCTTTAGTCAATCTTTATCGTATTCTTTAATGGCTTCAGTCCAATGTTAATGATCGATCGAATCCAAAAACCCGAGATACCAGATTCATTAGCGCCATCCTTATCAATAATGAAGAGTACAAAAAGGACGGCACTACTAAATTAGTATCTGTATAGTTTGGATTAGATTGATTATTAACATTGTTAGTCGTGATCAGGTAACAGACAGCCAACTAATAGTACATTGTAATTACTAATATCATAATATTAATAGGTATAAGTATATTACGATGAATGGAGTGACGGATACTATGGTGGTTCAAAGTGGGTACAAGATACTGGATTGATACAAAGACATTTGTGTGAAGTCTTCACCTCCAATAGAAACGCTATAAACGTTTTAAATTTTCCACTACAGGCAGTTATGAAGCCTTCATATTTAATTTGTCTGTTAATATTGAGGTGAAGGTAATTGCGACATTAACTTATAACTAAAGCTACGAGAGTTCGTTCGAGTTAGAAGCGGTGATAGCCTAGTGGTTCCCTAACCACTAGGCTATCACCGCTTCTAACCTTCTAATCAGAGGTCGGCGGTTCGAATCCGGGCACGCACCTCTAACTTTTCGAAGCGTGTGCGTTTTTAAAAATTAAAATATCATTTGCTTCAACGGTGAAGGAAAACATCGTGAGGAAACCTGCACGCCTGAGAGTTCTCCATAATGTTCTCAAAGGCGTGTGAAATCTGCCAATCCGCACATGGCCAGCGTGGTGGACTGTGGCCAAACCCTTCTCATATTGAGAGGAGACCCGTGCTCTGTAGTGAGCCAGTAATGGGTTAATCATGACGATGATGACGAGAGTTCTGTTCGTACGTCCGAAACTCGAATAACAAAGTACTTGTATATTTATTCATGATAATATTATCATGAATAAACGTTATATAGGGCTTTTTCATATATTTGGATACTCAATCACGCTGAAACAGCAAGGTTGATTCTTATTAACTTTTGGTATTCATAGCTATGCATGAGCTCATTGCCTAACTACTCTTTACTGAAGCATCTATAGACGATTGCGCCAGTAAAACATAAGTTATAAATATTTAACCGATGAGTTCAAGTGTTTTTCGGGTACGTACCATCGAAACATCCAATTAATTAATATATTTCTTAATTTATTATGATATTTTAATTAATATAATTAATTATCGCTAAAACAGTGACTGATGTCCTACTCATTTTCATTATCTGGCTATACTTGGCACTAGCAGAATGAAAAAACAATCCTGTCAACAAAGTTTTGTTAGCCATAACCGCATAAACGTTTGCTTAGGGGAGCATAAAGCACTTTGTTAGAAGCTATCTTTAACAATGATTTTACCACTTAACATGATAAATCAAAAATCAAGCAAGTTATCGTAGTTGGCAATGCAATGCCGTGGCAATCTCACTTATGGAACTTTATTAAAACACAGTGAAATGATAAAATGATTATTTTTATCAGGTATATTATCATAATTTTGCATTATATTTGACGGCAATCAGAGAGCAGCGGCTTTTAGTTTTAGAATCAAGTACGACAGACAAGAGAGTGGCATCGCCCTCTCTCTTTACGCAACACTAAGTGGCGTATGCAGGTTCTTATAAGACTCACCGGCACGGGACGGCGCATTGCATTAATTGCATTCGGTCGGTTCGGATTGGTAGTCGAGTCGCGGTAGTGCATAGTCGTACTTGGTGGAGCGTATAGTCTGCTCCTTATATTTTACCATACTTATAATTGTAATTCTGTTCTACCAAAAGTATCTGGTCTCTTTGCCCGAAACTACCCACGTCGATCCAAATTTCCAACGATCCATCCTATATACTCAAATAAGATTAGATTAGAAGTATGAAATAAATTAAGCATTATATATACATAGTTCTTCCTATTCGTTAAAAATGCTACGCTCGATTTGATTAAGCGTTCATTATCCATAATTAAAGTTTTAGGATGGATATAATACGATTGTTCTCTTAAATAAATTAATCAGTTCGACCAAGGCACGTAACGTAGATTTACGACTAACCTTGTCCCAGTCTTCCTACCACACAAGTCATCAATTTGCTCAGTAGGGGACACACGGTTTGGAATCCTGTTAATTAAACTGTACCGCCTAAGCAACACAATGCTCAACTATGTTAAATATATTTTGTAGTTTATTTGTGTTGCATTCAAATTGCCTCGAATATATATCAAAATAACAGCCTCCTGGAGCAAAATAAGTCACTAGCCTAACTTTTATTATGTAAACATAGATGGAAAAGGTGTCTGACTGACTGGCAGATCTCAAGCCCCAGGACGGATCAAGCTAAAATTTGGCATAGGAAAGCATCCGGTAACAAAGGCTTTCGGAAAATTCACACCCTAAAGGCTTTGATTAATTATATAGTAGATGTGCTATCAGGTGACAAAAAGTATCAGCTCAGCTTTATTTGTAATAAAGTTTGTAGTGAGAAAAGATCTCGTTTTAAGTCCGAAAAAGCAATTAAAGATTTAAAATGCTTTATTTATTTTGAATAATTCGGATGATTTTAAAATATGTTAAGGTAATAAAGTCCAGTATAATATCACAACTGTTATACTAAACTAAAATTGTATATGATGTATACAATGGAAAACTTATCTCTTTCTTCTTCTTCTTCATCAACCGATAGACGTCCACAGCTGGACATAGGTCTTTTGTAGGGAGTTCCAATGGCTTTATTTTTGGCTTATCTCTTTATTTAAACTAAAATAGAGATCTTTGCTTAAATTATTTCATTTAATCTTAATCTACTCATTTCGTTTTATATTCATCTATAGTATAATAAAGCGATTGAAGCGGTGATAGCCTAGTGGTTAGGGCGTCAGCCTCCTAATCAGAGGTCGGCGATTCGAATCCGGGCACGCACCTCTAACTTTTCGGAGTTATGTGCGTTTTAAAAAATTAAAATATCACTTGCTTCAACGGTGAAGGTTAACATCGTGAGGAAACCTGCACGCCTGAGAGTTCTCGATAATGTTCTCAAAGGCGTGTGAAGTCTGCCAATCCGCACATGGCCAGCGTGGTTGGCAAAACGGCCAAACCCTTCTCATATTGAGAGCAGACCCGTGCTCTGTAGTGAGCCGGTAATGATGATGATGATAGTGTAATATATTTTTTATTATATATTATTATATTGAAATAAAAAAAACTATTTCAATTGGAAATACATATGATAAACCACCCCGGGAAATTTTTAATGTCCTTTAATTCTGTGAATTCTGTATTTGGATTCCACACAATATTAAGTTTCATCCTCATTACGTGTTGTATTCCAAAACAAAACTAACGGTTTGTTCTACAGTATTTTATTGGGAACGATTCCTCTTCCGTTACAACCCAGCGTGTCAATAAGTGTCATGGATGTGACACATTTCCAATTTGTAGCACTATTGTTGTTCGTAAGCGATAATAAACGAGATTGAAATTATTGCTTTGCTGTGCTGTGGGTTTTTCTCCCTGTACGTGATCATCACTTTACGTTTCATAGAGCACTAACTGACCCCTGCGGTTTAACCTGCGTAGTTCCCGTAGGATTACGGGGATAAAATAAAGCCTATATTACTCCCTGATGATGGTCCACCCACAGTGAGAAGAGAATACGCATTCGTTAATAATTCACAGAAAATCTCGCTGAACTTATTGTTAAATATTAAGGCCCATTGAATATATATGAATTATGTCATATCATGCCTTTTCGCGCCATTTTTAAAATATAGCACCAAACAAGTATTTATCATGATCAACCCATTGCCGGCTCACTACAGAGCACGGGTCTCTTCTCAATATGAGAAGGGTTTGACCATAGCTGACAGCGTGGTCATAGCATGACCATGCCATGTGCGGATTGGCAGACTTCACACGCCTTTAAGAACCTTATGAAGAACACTCAGGCATACAGGGTTTCCTCACGATGTTTTCCTTCACCGTTGAAGCAAGTGATATTTTAATTTCCTAAAAACGCACATAACTCGGAAAAGTTATAGGCGCGGTTTGAACCCCTGACCTCTGATTAGGAGGCTGACGTCCTAACCACTAGGCTATCATAGCTTAAAACAAGTATTAAAATTGGGATATAATCGGTAATATAACATATCACCATTATTACAAATGGCGTCGTGATATAGAATTTCCCCATAGTGTAAGTACTGTGGGAAACGTTGTCTGTAACTAGCATTTTTAAATATTCTTTCGAATGAGGGCAGAGCACTGTGGTATTCTCTTTGATATTAAACAAAGCGATGAGTAATAAGCTGGAAGCGTAAGTAGGTAGAAGGTGACGAGAATATACTCAAAAGCTTGCAAAGGAGAAAGAACATCTGGGCCACGTACAGACCCGACATACATTATGTCCAAATTTATTAATTTAAATCATATTTATAAATATATGTGTAGTTATGATCTTATATATAATTAAAGTATTTCTACCTCCAATTGTAGAAAAAACACTCCAATTAATGGTATGAAAAATAATTCTTAGTTGTCTGGAAAATCGTTATTTAGCGATTAGGCCGCCAAATTGTACCTTCTGTGTAACTACTCTATTGTATTTGCATTTTGTATAATCTGTAGTATACAATAAATTTTATTAATTCTTTCATAATTATGATATGGCCTCTAGAAGAATAGATAGATATATAAGATAGAACGCAAACGAAGACCTGTTCGAACACGAAGTTTGCGGTTTTTTAAACGTTTGCAAATAAAAGTATACCCTTTATTACACAGTGAAACCAGCTTCTGCGCAAACAGTTAAATGAAACCTCAAAGTTTCTGTTCAACTGTAAAATTGACCGCATTAAATAGTTACCAAGCAAAGGAGATAGCCGTCGAAATGGCATGAAAAAAAAACAATAAGGAAATCTGTATTCGTGGAATTTTACTAAAAATGAAGTTCCGTTACGGTCTTTCCGTCCCGGGTACGTCTATAGTAAATATACTTGTCGATTATTGCTTTCTTATGATAAACTAAGCGGTGATAGCCCAGTGGTCAGGGCGTCAGCCTCTAATCAGAGGTCGGCGGTTCGAATCCGGGCACGCACTTCTAACTTTTCGGAGTTATATGCGTTTTTAAACAATTAAAATATCACTTGCTTCAACGGTGAAGGAAAACATCGTGAGGAAACCTGCACGCCTGAGAGAGTTCTCCATAATGTTCTCAAAGGCGTGTGAAGTCTGCCAATCCGCACATGGCCAGCGTGGTGAACTATGGCCAAACCCTTCTCATATTGAGAGGAGACCCGTGCTCTGTAGTGAGCCGGTAATGGGTTGATCATGATGATGATGATGATGATAAACTAGAATTAAGTACAGACTATGTTACTTTTTGGAATAAATTAATAATATTCTTTCTAATGGTGAATTAATTATTAAAATCAGTCCAGTAGTTTCGAAGTTTATCGATCACAAAAACTTAATATAGATATGTCGCCAGAAACCACCCAGATTGCGAACTGTGAGGTTGTACAATCATACATATATCTTTGTGCTTTAATTTCGAACAATAGAGGTTGCGTAGAAGAAGTTAAGCGACGTACAACGACTACTAAGATCCGACTTTTTTATACGCTGTGGAGACGTGGACTTTGCGAATGGTCTAGAACAAGAAGATTGATCTTCTAGAGATGTGGTGCTGGAGGCGAATGCCTAGGTGTCTGATGGACCGAATTTCGTACCAACGTCTCTATACGCCAAGAACTCGGCATTAAACAACGATTCTCGTCGTTAGTACAGAGTCGCATATTAAAATTTTTCACGTCTCCCGGCGTGGGAGTGACTCAATTAAGCGTCTTGTCGTGCAGGGCAAGGTGGAGGGCACCAGAGGGCGAGGAAGGTCACCCATGCGATTACCCATCAGATGAAATCTGCTTTGGGTGGTCCTTTGCACGAATGCACCACACTTTTGGCCAGCAGAGGGAAGTGGCGAATGCTTGTGAGGCGCATAACATCTGGCCTCAAAGACATTGATTGGTGATAACCACGCTCTGCAAAGAATGTAACGGCGAAGATAAAGTCATGATATTGAACAGTACCTATGAGGCTGTGTCGACTGGCGCCGAGGCTGGGCGCGGGCGGCGAGTCGGCCGCCCGCAGCGCGCCGAGCGCGCCGCCGCCGCCACCGCCGCCCAGCGTACCGCCCTCCAGCGCGCCTGGAACAAACATCATTATTAACATCTTTGGCGCGCCTTTGCATTAAAAACTGGCCCTGCGCCATCACATCAAACGGCATAACGCTCGATTATGCCGCCACGCCACCTGTTTTGGCGTTTTCCCCATTTTATTGACAAACCTTTACCAGTTAATGGAGTTTACACAAAAGATTCTACACCAGTCACCATATGACTAAGTAAGAGAGAGAAAATAAATGTTGGTTGTGAATCCCAAAATGTATAAACTTGTAAGTTATTAAATCCCCTATAGAGTTCATACGCGTGAATACCACAAAATAGTAACAAAAGTCACGAATTTTCTCTAACAAAAATCTTTTAATATGTTTCAAGAGGTTCGCCTTAAATTTAAATTGAAATAGATAATAAAAAGATATTAGTAATTCTAAGTTCAAACTAGCTATAACAAATAACTAACTAACTAACTGTATCTGTAAAATAAGCACATGAAGTGGCATGCGCAATTTCGAAGAACCAATATAGTAGAATTACAGTTGAACAGTTAAGCTAAAATTTCAGGAATTCCTTTCATCTCATTGTCAGACCGAACAAGAGTGCAATAGAAGTTTAACATAAAAGTTGCTTACAATGGAAAGCTGGATAAAAACGAGCTCTATTACTGTGCCAATTTCATGCTGATTCAATATTGAGAGCTCACATACGATTTCACTCCATTATTGCTTAGTCGCCGGCTCATTATATAGTTCATCAACACTTGACGTCCCATATATTTTTATTTAGCTTTATTTTAACTTCAACAAGAAACAGTGTTAGACCTTTTTCTTCACAATCCATATTGTAATATGGATTATACACGATTATAACCACAAGTTAGCCCTTGACGGCTATCTCACCTGGTGGGATGTGATGCAGTCTAGGATGGTAGCGGGCTAACCAGTTAGGGGTTTGGTAAAGCCACATTCCTAATTGATTTCTAGGCGTTATCGTGCCGAAACAGTAAATCGCTTGACGACACGTCTTTGTCGGTAAGGCCACGGCTGAAGCTTCCCACTAGACCAGACTCGAGCCGGGAATCGAACCCAGGATATAATGCGACAACTTTATAATGAGACAGCGCACGTGCTGTGCCACGGAGGTCATTAAATTCGTGATATTTTTTAATTCCATGGCAGGACAACGTCTAGAAGAACAGCACGTTGTTTTATAATTTCACATTATTAATAACTGGAGTTCTTCAACGCTGAAATATCATTCTAGTTTTTACTCGTTAATATTTTCGAGTTCAAAGAAATACCAACAAATTAATTTCATCGAGTGTTGAAGGTATATAATAATCAATCAATAAATTAAAAATTCCATTCAGTGGAAACAGAAATATGTGCTTTGATTGAGAATGCTAGAAGCTATTTGCTAAATCTATGAATTAATGTGGCAGTTGGGATCGTTACACCACTGGCAAAAGTTATTTTATAACACGCAGATATATCTATAATTTATGTATTTATGGGGCAGCAAAGAGTCATACACGTGAATTAACTTAGTAATATGTACTAAAAAAATAGAACTGGTGCACGACCCACACCATCCACAAATAAACAGAAGATTATATCGCGAGGGCAATGCAAGAGTTTTTAAATTTTTAATTTAAGGTTGCTAATGACCAACCTCTTTGAACCACCTGATGGAAATATGTCAACGTTACAAAAGCGTTCATTGTATGTCTGTGTAATTCTAAGTAGAGGTGAGCGTTTTCCTGCGTTCGTGCGGTATTTTGTGGTAGCAAACATGTGGTGTGTTCGGCAGCCACGTATACGAGTTCTAAATACACACGGTAGCATAGCTTATGAATCAAGACTCACAAGCTATGCTACGTTACCTTGATAATGCAGTCATACTTATTGTGACACACATCATACAAGAACATGGCTGTTCCAGCTGTTTATGGCTGGTCTTTAAGTCGCGCAGATTATTTTAGTTTTTTTTATTTTATTCAAAAACATATATCCGTAAAATCAATGGTCGCATCTATATTTAGTTTGCGTATTACATTTTTATTATTGTCGGCTTATTCATTTAAAAACTATATGTAAGATAGCTAGAAAAAAAATTGTAAGCATGAGGTGCATAATAAAAAAATCGAAACGTATCGATTAACTATTTCCGAATAAACGGGAATCTTGACGAATATGCTTATTCATGATTACTTACCACTACGTGACATTGCAGTCAATGAAAAATAAAAAATATAATTATATAAATTAATTTTCGTAACGCATAGACGAAATAAACTTATTACTTACCTATTTCAGCAATTTATATCTGGTATGTATTATTATCTATATATATAAAAGAAAGTTGTATTAGTTACACTATTTATAACTCGAAAACGGCTAAACCGATTTGGCTCAAAATCTGTGGGGAGGTAGCTTAGAACCAGGAGATGGACATAGGATACTTTTTATATCGTCACATTTCCCGCGGCGTTTATGAAAAACTGAACTTTCACGTCATAGAACTATAACTATAGTTTCAGCTTGCTGCAGAAATTTTGCTTGAATGGGTAGCTTATTCCATAGAAGTTTTTATAAACCCCTAATCCCTACGCGGACGAAGTCGCGGGCATTTACTAGTAACAAATAAGACAAAATTAAGCTACAAAATTATTTAATATAAATTATTATTTTATAATAATTATTGTGTTTCTATTTCAAAGATTTAAGATTGTGTAATACTATTATAATGAACAAGACAAAATACAGCAACTAAGTAAACAAAAATTCATTTTTTGCAACAAACGGAGATTACGTGTCACACACTGTCAATGATAAATTGTAAAGCAGCGCTATCAAATATTTAGCGATGAAAATAGGACAGGAAATTGATTGGTCCTTTCAGGTTCCAATAAAGCTTTATTGACAGCTTCACAGGATACGCCGGACTCAAAACGACACACGAGGGAACCCTCGTCTTTTATGCCCGCTCTCAAATGTGCTGGCCAGAACTACTCTCTACGAGTAATATAATCCTACTAATATCATAAATGTGAACGTATGGATGTTTGGATGTTTGGATGCTTATTACTTATCACGCAAAAACGGCTGAACGGATTTGGATGAAATTTGGCATGTATGTAGCCTTTGACACGGGAAAGAACATAACCTACCTTTTAGTCCGATTCCTTAAGTAGTTCCCGAGGGAAAGTTGAAATAGTTTACAAGCTAAACCGCGGGCAGACAGCTTTGAAATTTGGCATCCATGTCACCTATGCTATTTTCTTTACCGATCTGTCATATAGTTCCAGTGGGAAGATTAAAATTGTTAACGAGCGAAGCTTTAGACTCAATTCTGAAGTCCACGCATACGTAGTCGCGGGCAGAAGTTAGTTACTAATATACAAAGAGAAATTGTCTACAAGGCAGGAAATTTAAGATGAAAAAATGTTTAGTTACATTTTTATTACTTATATTTTATGTTCAATTTACGAGTCACGACATTCTGGGTTAATTTCGTATGTTACGCTCAGAAGTTTTAAGTTTTTATTCTAAATATCAGCTCGAAGCTCGGACATTAGCATTTTCAATCCACATCGCCTCGAAAAGCAATTATTGAAGCCCTTGTTACTGGATTTATCACATATGATTAGCTTATTTCGAAGTTCTAAACTCTAAATCTCAGAAATCATTTAGCAGCTGTGTTAGCAGAAGATGAAAATGATTAGAATAATAAAACCAAGTTTATCCAAATTAAGTTTTAAAAAGCAGTACCGATTTAAACGTGGTAGTCCATGTACTCTGATGATATAAAAAATACACCCCTACGTGAATATATCACAAAAGTTTATCAAACTTATCTTTTTATTATATGTACAGAAAACAACCAGCTGTCGTATCCCCCGATTTTAAATGATTACAGTCGCTTTAAAACATCTGTGGCCTAGAGTGACTTTAAAATCTATATGTTGTGAAGCGTTGCTAACATTTTAGGAATTTGTTTATTTGAATGTATTCAAATTATACTTCTTTCAGCTCGCAGTATATAAATATCTCATCGGCAAGTTCTTGTAAAACTTTCATTGGATCAGAACGAGCCAGCGTCTTTAGTAGGCATATATACTTAAATGTTCTGCAAATGTCTTTTATTCGCAGTAAGCTCAAAATACAGAAGCAAATCACTACTCGATTCACCGTCCGACCTTTACCGACCGTTATCCCAAACTTCGCCTAAGCCGAGGTTCGGCCTCACAGAAGGCGCCCTTAGGCATACGTTCCTTTAGTTTCTTCGAGCCCTAGGGCTCAACATTTCTTCTGGCAGAGCTTCTCTCTGAAGCTCGCCAAACAGCCCGGTTACGCTGTCGCAACCAATAGGGTTAGCACAGCTAATAGTCAGTCCGAAAAATAAAATACTTACGATTCGTGCAATAGTCAACTCTATTTCTAACCCAAATTAAGGAATACAACGCAAAAGAAAGTTTTGACTTTATTTTAATGAATCCAATTTTTCCCACTTACAGCATATATAGTAACCATATGACTCCTTACATTCGTTTATTTGAGTATTAAAGGTCTATCTTGGCGCTTTGACATGGTAACTCCTAACAAAAGACCTTCATATGCTTATAAACAAACAGTAACTCGAACAGTAACTAAATTTCAACCGTTTATAATCACTATCTACTGCTTTGATCTGCTGCTGCATAGCACGAATTGCCTTTATTATTCAACTCCTTGTCTTTCTGTAAATTAAAGCTGCGGTTAATGCCTGTCTGCGTTTCAATTATTTATCTCCACTCGCGTGAACTCCAGCCTACCAGCCGCCGACAGAGATAGCCGAAACAAAGTGTAACGAACAAAAATATCGCGAGCTTATTTCCTAAAGTCCACTTCTCTGTTTTTATGGGCCATGTTAAGTAAATTTATAGCTGTAATTTTTACATTTTACTATACGCGTTGTTTCGATGTGGAGCAAGTTTTTTTTTATGAACATCGCGACGTCAGCCCTCTGGAGGCATATGGGAGTAATCGTTTAATTTAAAACGCTTTTTTTATACACTACAAGTTAGCCCTTGACGGCATCTCACCTGATGGTATATGATGATACGGTCTAAGATGGTAGCGGGCTAACCTGCTCGGGGTATACTCCTAATTGGTTTCTACACAACATCGTGCCGGAACGCTAAAACGCTTGGCGACACGTCTTTGTCGGTAGGGTGGTAACTAGCCAGGCCATAGCCTCCCCCTGCCATAGACCAAACTAGAGACGGGAATCGAGCCCAGGACCTCCAACTTTATAATGCGAAAGCGCACGCACTGCGCCACGAAGGTCGTCAAAACGTACGCTTACGTATACGTTTTCAAACGTATTTCAGTAACTCCCCGTTATTAGTTAGTTAAGTAAGAGATAGGTAAATAATGCGCCGGCCATGTGATGCAATGTATGTCGACTGCATCTAGTGTTCAGGGTTCCGTTTCAGGTTACTAACGGGACTCTATTATTAAGCCCCCACTGTCTGTCTTCCTCGTTATTCCGCCATTAGACACTTCAACTCCCAAGTTAAATTCTTACGAGTCCACTCGGCCACGTGGCTGTAGGCTCCTAAGTGTGGATATCCGTGGGACGCTGCTCATCAACATCTTAACAAATATTAGTTTCTTAAAAATCTACACGTCAATTTATAAACATATAGCGCATATTTTCTAGATATTATAAATAAAAAGAAGTAGTGTTACTAAAACTGATTTATATATTAAAGATTGTTACAAGCTGTGATGGCCTTGTATTTAGGACGTCCGCCTCTTAAATAGAGATCCGGGGTTCGATCCCGGGAACGCACATCTAACTCTTCGGAGTTGTTAAACAATTAAAATATCACTTGCTTCAACGATGAAGGAAAACATCGTGAGGAAACCTGCACGCCTGAGAGTTCTATATAATGCTATCAAAGGCGTGTGAAGTCTGCCAATCTGTATATAGCCAGTGTGGACTATGGCCATACCCTTTTCATATAGAGAGTAGACCCCTGCTCCCGTGTGTAGTGAGCCGGCAATTTTTTGACTTTGATGATGATAATGATGATATTAAAGAGTTCAATCAGTTTAATTATATTCATAAATCTTGTCAAAACTTCTTAACTTATTTTATGCTACTTTTAAGCAAACTAAACATAGATTTTCATAAACTTTATGAATTGTTAAAACAGTAGGTATAGGCTCAATTTCGACATCCGGTTCTGACGAAATTATGAGAGTAATAAGTATGATAAATATTATTCATATTATACCAAAGTTTACAAAACAGCTCTGAATTTTGTTTAATTATTATTTGTTGATTTTGTTTTATTTTATGTTATTAGTGCTGAATACGCTGACCAATACCAACATTATAGACTTTCGTTTATTGGCATGGCGGCCATTTTGAAATCAACCATCTTGATTTTAAACATCTATTGTTATTTATATCGGCAATAGAAATACACATTGTATGTGCGCAAAACCATCCGCCTATTAGCTATTCATGAATAAATTCCCGCCGCCAGACTGACGTTTGTTTGAAACATCGTTCAGTTGAAAACGTTTAAATCCCATGAAAGTAAATGAGTAAAACAGATTCTTTTAAATCAATATGTGTGTGTTGGTTTCGTTGCAACTCAGTTGCGCTATAGCATGAATGATGAAAAACATATTGTATTTGCTTCAAAATATTTTTATTTCAACTCACGCCGGCGACTTTTGTCTGATTTAATCTTTTTTTTTTGTAAAAGTCATATCAGCACATTGCATTCAGCTTTGGTATTTTAATGAATTATAGCGATTTTTTTTCTGCTGGAATTCACTTTAATTATTGTTTATTTTTTGATTATCAACGACTTATATTTTGCAAACATTGCAAATTACGTTCCTTAAACTGAACTTTTTTTGGTCTCGTGTGTTTTTAATTCATCTGGAACCATCTGTTTTGTCGAGGGTACAATGTGCATCGAATATTATATGCCGTCTCTGTGTATTCAGGGTACAAGCTGCTAGTAGGTACCCTTAGGTCTTTTTTTATAAACTACAAATTAGTTTGACGGCAATTTCACCGGATGGTAAGTGATGATGCAGTCTACAATGTAGCGGGCTAACTTCTTAGGGAAAATGATTAACCCCTACTCCAATTGGTTTCTACGCTACATCATGCTAGGACGTTTAAGCGCTTAGCGATGAAGTCTTTGTTGGTGGGGTGGTTGATAACTAGCCACGGTCGACGCCTCCCACCAAACCAGACTTGAACCGGGAATTGAACCCAGGACCTCCAACTTTATAATGGGTAAAAAGGTCTGAATTTCATTAAGGTTCCAAGGAGCAGAAAATCGGTGAAAATAAAACAAACAAGAACCTTTCACAATTCACGTTAATCTTAGTTGGTTTTAAGTTGACGAGTGTTATCACCATCACTTCACGAATATAAATAATGAAAAATGTAATATATATGAACGATTCATAGATGCCTGTAATAGCTTTATATGTATAAAGCTATTTTTGATTTGATATATAGATTGAGTATGGATATATACTTGTCCGTAAATTCCCGAATTCCAATTTGGAATCAGTAGACTCAGTTAACTTTAGGGATTTGTGTACAATCAAATATTCGCTTTAACAGCAGACCGTAACCTAACGGTCACCAAGTTACCGCATCGTATGTCAATATAGCTTGACTACCATAACTCCCTAAATACACGGTAGCGATAGTGATACGAATCGAAAGCCTGGAAAACGACCGTTGAATATATTATATTGGACTGACTAGATGCTCACAGATTCGTTACGTTAAGCTCATCGTTCTCTTGATTCAATACTGTCAGCCTTTATACAAACTTCAAAACTGTATTTTGTTTTAGGGGATGAATTTTTGAACATCTACTTTAGAATTGATATTTGTATGCCCAGTCCTTCCAATTATTTGAGACGTCTAATAATCACTCGGTAAGTCAGCGATTTTATATAAACAGACATATAAGTATTTTACAAAAGTTCATGATGAATTAAGATGAGCAAATTAAGCTTGATTTTCATCGGTTATTGCTTGGTATACGAAGTAATTATACCGATCTCTCAAATAGTTCCCGTGGGAAAATTAAAAATTGCTAACAAGCGTATCTTTAGACCCGATTCGGAAATCCACGTAGACGAAGTCATGGGCAGAAGCTAGTAATTAGAAATATAATATTCGAACTATGTAACTTTACGTCATAGATATGTAGGAAACTAAAAGGCATATTTTGATTCGTTTATTTTTTTTAATTAAGAATTTCACAGTATTGCAATGTTTTATGTGGTGTTTATTTGTAACGTATAATCCCTACGTTTCTGTTCCTATACAAGGGCAATACTTACTAAGGTTCGTCGCGTAGCTTTATGGGTGAATGAACTGCAGGTCAAAGTTCTCTACTCGATACTCAATCGCCTAGAAAAGACACTTGAAAACCAGTTTGGATGAAAGAAATAAATAAAGAAACTCCAGATACCATCCTATGTAAATTAATTGAAAACGGATACAGGCTTTGAAACACTGGGGGCTATTTCGGGAAACTTCTCGAAGCTTTTTTTTATTTTTGCAGTCGGGGCTGAATATATTTTATTCATATCTTTATTTTGACATCTTTACATAATAAAACAAAAATTACGCTACCTTTAGGTACGGTACATATTAAGGCACAAAGTTTTAAATTTTATTTTACATTAACATGTTTTACGCAAGCGGGAGTTTGGTGGTTCAAATCCCGTTAAATGCAAATACCTTAAGCAACACGCCATTTTATTCATCGGTGCTCATTTAAATAAAATCGACCGTTTCTACGGTTCTGTATAGCGATCCAATTATTCTTAATGAATTAAATTAATATAACAACTATTTCAAAATAATGTCTGATCATTTACATATCTTCATCCTTATTAATTAATATTGCAGATCCTATAATTTAATTACATATGTTATATGACTCATAAATAGTTCAGTATAGAGCAGTCGATTTCGTTTAGTTTGTTGTTTACTGAAACAGCTCTAAGGCTGCCAATTCAGCAGTAGATACACATCACATAATCTCAAAGCTAACAAATAACTAGATCGACAGGTCTTAAAGTGTTTTCGTAGTTTTCTACCTCCAACACAATGTTCAGAAGTAAACTTTTGCTTTATTTAGAGATTAGTGTAAGTACAACGAAATTGACAGCAATGTCTAAATTTATTGTAGAGTTATACTTACACCCGGGGCTTAACTATAATTTAATCCAAACACTATGTATGAAGATGTTAGTTCATGTAGTACACACACTACAGAATATATATAGATATGTTCACGTAAGCTTTTCAACGACCTCGGTGGCGCAGAGCGCGCGCTGTCGCATTATAAAGTTGGAGGTTCTGGGTTCGATTACCAGCTCGAGTCTGGTGGGATGGGAAACTGCGGCCATGGTTAGATTACCACCCTACTGACAAAGACGCGTTGCCAAGCGATTTAGCGTTCCGGCATGATGTCGCGTAGAAACCAATCAGTAGTATGGGTTTACCATACCCCTAACAGGTTAGCCCACTACCATCCTAGACTGCATCATCGTTTACCACTAGGTGAGATAGCCGTCAAGCACTAACTTGTTGTGAATTAAAAAAAATGAATTCTGTCATAGAATTTCAGAATTTTTCATTGGCAATTTCAGAAACGAATCCTGAATTCGTTATTCAAACTGTGACTACAATTATCTGAATTATGTTTGTTAAAATATAGCAAAATTCATCTTAGACTCGAATTTACACTATATATATATCCAATGCGTGCGTGATTTTACCAATGGTAAGCTAATACCTATTGGGAAATATTGTTGCAGTCTTGAATTTAGTTATTTAGTTTCTGAAACTATACAATAGTTCGGTGATCTCGAGTGAACAAATTCGCTGGAAGCTATTTCAGTTTTGAAACAATGTGATCGACATAAACTTCCAACTCCACGAACGAGTAGTGTCAGCGACATTCGATTTTACTCATTTGAATTTTGTTTTTAAACGATCGAGCTTTTCGAGACTTTCGTGATATTAAATAAGTTCTCGTTTGATTATGTTTATAAACTAGTGTACTCGAACCTTAGAGTGTCTTATTATATTTAATACTGTAACATTATACAAAACGTTATAAGTAGAGATAACGTAAGAGAAAATTGCGGCTGAATAGGCGATTCCTAATGATTTTTGCCATCGATTGCCTATGCGCATTATTTATTCTGAAGAACTGTAAGTTAGATATCCTAATTACTATAATCTCTATAGAAAGTGCTTGTATACTCATTACCTATAAAGTGTGTCATATTGCTAATTTGTCTGTGTTTTGTAAGTTGGTACAGGAATGAAGTGGGAGTAAAACTTTGATCTTTGTTCACTAGACATTCAACGACTGACTCATTCCCACTCCTACCCTCGGAGTGGAAACAAAGTAAGACTTTAAAAAGATTTTTGTATATCTTTTACATATATATTTCAATTAAATATCTACGATAGTTTATTATATACAATTGTAATAACAGGTGCATTTAATAATTATGAGTTTGTATACACAAATTAGCGAATGAATCGAAACTATCCCAGTTAAAAAATATAGTGTAAAAATTTACCTGCAAATCCTATACCACTATAAGCTATTAAATCGTTCCTATACAAAATTAATTTGACAAGCCTTAAGTTACTAACTTTCTCCCGAAGAACGTAAACACTCATAATTTGTAACACAACTTTTAGTAAAATGAATTTTATTGCTTGTTTATATGTATTGAAATGCCATTGTCACCAGAATCCTCATTAATTTCCGCAATCGACTAAAAAGTCTGCTATAAATAGGCAAGGAAGAATATTGCAGACTTTAAATATCCAGGCCTGGAATCCGAGTAGTCAGTAATGCGATTCAACGAATTTATGAGTTAATAGCAGACGCCGAGAGCAGTTGAAATAGCCTACTTCCACTTTTATCCCCTTAGCGACTTTAGTTGATTTGGAAATGGACTTTATTTTTGATAATAAAAATAATTAAGTTGTTATCCCAAATATTTGTAAGCTATACAGACACCAGATTAAATAGAAACTCGAATATGTCTCATTTCATTAGTAGGTATATATATTTATATACCTACTAATGAAATGATTATAAAATATATATTTCCACCTTATAGACATGTAACGTTCATTGTACACGTAATGAGTAAAAAAATCTCTGATTAGTTAATGTCATCTACATTCGTTCAATATTTTCACAAATCCAACAATTAATGTAGCACTCCAAAGATCTACGTATTGTTGCGTGAAGAGAACACTTTGTGCCCCATTTTAGGCTTACTACTTGGACAGACACTAAGACAATCAAGAAGCGAGGATAAAATTTATATGGCCGGGTATACATATATTAAGTTTTTTTCAATAAAGGGATTGAAAGAATTCAAGATTGTATAAAAAAAATCCGAATTAAGAAATCAAAAACCTCGTATTCGCTATTAAACTTGTGCTGTTTAATTAGTTATTTCAACCGCAAAGAAAAAGATAATAAAACAGAACTTTTGTTCTTCCACTTATTCTACACCATATGTTGTCAGCATAGAATGCCTTTACATATTCTATTTAAACATGAAGTCATGTTGTTAGTTTTGGCATATTCTTACATCTGGATGGCTGCCTGACGCCAGTCCTCTTTTTGGTATAAACTTTTTAAATAAAACAACTAAGGGGTAAGTTTATAATGCCCTTTTAATCGCAAAGTCGGTAAGTCTTCCGGAACATCCACGTGATATTAATCTGGACTCTCGTAGTTTTTCTTCACATCAGTCTCATTCCTTTTATATATCTAAAACAGGTGTTATATTTGACTGAAGGTTTCCATCATGTCGGTTTAAGAACGGATTAATTTTTATTTTGTTAGAATTTTCAAATCTAGTTAGTTCGACTCATAGGCGTGTTCCGGTCGCATTGAGTGCCGGACGCTCGGTTGGAACTATAATTTTTATTTGCACTTTATTTTGGTCAGACATCATTGTCGAAATAAAAGTTAAAATAGGTTCAAAAAGAGTATGGAATAATAAAAATATTGAATGTAAGCACAAAATGTTTTTCTACTATTTTGTCACAACAAATTTTTGTGACATCAAATCAAGAAGCAAAAAGCATGTCTTAATGACATCATCATCATCATCATCATCATCACGATCAACCCATTGCTGGCTCACTACAGAGCACGAGTCTCCTCTCAATATGAGAAGAGTTACTCTACTAACATAAGTTTTCTGTATTCTGTCAGAAAATCCGCAAATCTATATTATGTATTTAGTAAACTGCAACAAAAGATCTTCGAAACATAATATGCTATCACAATATGCACGTACGTTTCGCTACAACAGCAGAGTATCTTCATAATACGATGTCTTGACAATGCATAATAGAGTAAATTATAAAGTACACCAAAAAGAACTTATAGTTTGGCTGTCACGAATTACAGATTTTAGGATACTTAGCAAAACTTTACCGGACGTTGTAAAATAAGAACCAAGCAACTATATGATTATTGATTAGTTACTAAAAAGTCAAGTTTTCTGACTCCTCGCCTGGCAACCCGCCAGACCGTTAAGGGAAATAAGTTAATATGGAACGTACACCAGTTGATATAAAGGCTAATGCACACAAAGCGCTTTGTTATTACTACGCATCAATAACGTCGTGGTTCGTCTGAGGTGCACCGCATTAAGAGCTATGTTTCTCTACAATACGGGATATTATTCCCCCTCTCACCTTATAAATGCGTAGTGAAACGGCTCCCTTTCTATTGCATTATTTAAGTGACATCTATACTATTAATAAAACTATTAAAACTGGACGATTTCTGTACATTGAAAAATATTTTAATAATTTAGGAAGCTATAATATTGATTAACAGCTTTATATTAAATTTTTGTCCGTCTGACCGACTGATCATGCAAAAACTACTGTTATTTAGTACACTTATAGACAATGCTTTGAATCAGGCTTTAGGTTATAGTTTATCCTGAATAATAATAACATTGCTAAACTCAGTAAAGGTTCCGCTCTACCGATGAACTCGATAAAGTTTGAAAGTAGATAGCTCGTATCCTGGGAACTAATTTTCAACCCGGATTTAAACATCATCGAAATGTCGAAAATCATGAATTGGGCTCATTGGCTGACTGATTTTGACGAAATTTTGCATTGAGATAACGATGCGATATGAGTATTCACCATCATGAATACAGAATACTGTCAGCCTAGAAAATTCTAAAATATCTTTGTGGTATTGTGAAAAAGCCGTAACAGTGGAAGAGTTTGCAAGCAACGGCCTGTATAATACATTTATATACGTACGGTTTTAGCGAAATTGTCGGAGGCGCCTTACCCCGGAACCAACTTCGATTTATATTGGATAAGATTATTGACATTTCCCTTTTTTCAATTCAAATTTTTCTTTCTCTCAGCCTTCAGTGGTAAATTTAGCATAAGATTAATGTGAATGTAATATCTGTTTCTCATTCACAAAGGCTTTAAGGACACCTCAAGATATTTGCCAGGCCCCTCTGTCGCATTTCCTTTGAAAACTTTTCAGTTATTCCTTTTTGGCGTACTTTATCTTGATACCCGTGATAAAAATAGTAATGATATATCTATGTAAAAATCAATGTTTGTATGTTTGGCAAATGGTTTGGAAATAATTGAACTGATTGTGATGAAACTGATACAGTGGTATGCGGCTGCCTGGTCGAGAAAATCTATGTAATTGATTTTTTCTTTTTCGTTTCTTTATAATTTACGTCGTATTGCAACGCATGTCTGGTACTGCTGGTTTATTACTAAACCTAACTTTTAACTACGGTCACTTTGCAGTTAACTGGCAACGTTTTCACCTTAAAAATACCGGTTATATTATAATGTGCTACACAGACTTAACGTCATCACCATCATCATTCAGATTAATGTCCTCGAATAGACATAGATCCTTTGCAAAGAGTTTCTAAGCCCACAATCTTGGGTAGCTTATTTACAGGGGCTCCTTCGTCGTCTTTGATGTCGTCTGTCCACCTAACCTACCGGTTGACCAATGCGGCGTTCACCGTTGCGGGGTCGCCATTCCTCACTTTGGGACCCCAACACCCAGTAGTTCCGAGCTATATAACCCGCCGATAGCCAGTATCGTGACGGTAACTTTGGTTTCTTGTACAGACCATCTCAGTTTTGATTTCATTACATAGAGATACCTACCTGATAAATCTCATGAAGTCAATTATAAGTGACACTCTTAACACTGCTGGAATGGCGACCCCGCACCGGTAAACGTAGCGTTGGTCGACCCCAACTAGGTGGGCAAGCAAGATCAGACGAGTCGCAGGGAGCCGCTGGATACAAGCGGCCCAAGAACGTGGACAGTGGCACTCGCTACAAAAGACCTATGCCCAGTAGTGGACGTCAATCGGTTGATAATGATGATGATGATGACTGGTAACACGCACTTTAAAACTTCATTTTTAGGCTTAGTATTCAGGCACTGAGGGTGCTGGTTAAAAAGTTTTCACAAAGTTTCCTGAACGCTGCGAATCTGAGCTGGATCTAGCAGTTCCACTGTTTCCTTCATTCTGGCCAAACATTTTTAATACGCGGATGCTTTAAATCAATATTTTTTATTCCTAGTTTACTTCGTACCTAATGTGATATACTCGTAAGTGTTAAAGAAATACGCTGCTATTTACGAAATATAATTTCATTTATAATTGTGTTTGATATAAGGAGATTCAGTACATCGAGGAATCAAATCTCAGCTAAAAGCTTATAATGCAATATCTGCTACGTCTCTCTGGCTCAATCGCAGCATTAACCGATGGCATTAAGCGGATATAACCACTCGAGCACCTACAACTATTGAGCTGATCGCAGACTACCGCAACTGGAGTAAAAGTCTAAAAGTCACCTCGCACCAAGGTCATTTCAAACGAGGGAAATAACATCGTTAAAATGCCATTACATCCGACTGTTTCCATTAATGTCAATATTTTAAGCACTATAATTTCTTACTGGAGGTACGTTATAACTTAGCAACAAATAAAAAGCCTAGAATTACGCACATAAGTATACTAATAGTAATACTAATGTTCAGTAGTCAGGAGCGAAAAAAGTGCATACTTATGACTTGCAAGTGTTCCCGTGACCCAGCCACCAGGCGACACGAAGGAGCATCGCTGGGTCTTAGTGGCTATTCTGGTCGCCAGTCTGGCCGCCGGGGAGTCCCACATACCCCGTCGGAAGCGGCGCAGTCTTGCCTGCGTCGCTTTCTGAGGGGATGCGTAAACTTAAATATTTCCCAGCGGGAAAAAAAATACTTATGACTTATTTCGCCCCTGCGACTGTTGCAGCGATGTGCGAATAGTTTAAATCTCGCCCGGATTATTTTATAAACACATGCATATTAAATTTAAGCCAATTACGGCAACTTATTAGCCGGTTACCTTACGTAGGAACAGGTTAATGAAACGCTTGCGTAGGCATAAGTGCTCACACGGTTTAGGTACCTACCTATTTATTTCTTCCTTGAACTAAAACTCATAAAACGTTTATGCTATGTTGTTTATTCTGTAATAGAACTCCCTTGCATTGAATATTTATAACGTTCATATTATAAGTTAGTATTATAGATTTTTACGCTATTTATACAAGGTTATTTGGAAAAGGGGTTCCAGGAAATCACTTATGAATAATAGGGATATTTTTCTGTGATTCAGAGTGATTTCATGGAACTCTTTTAATTAATTATTTGTTTAGAAAGATATTTATAATTTCAAGTAATTAATATTTATTTATTTAAACAACTTTATTGCAAAACTTAGACAGTAAGATAACATGAAATAAGAAAATAAGAAGCAAAAAATCCAAGCAACCACACGTGTGGAGTCAATGAAGTTACGGAGATACGGGATTTTTCACAAGTTAAACATACATACACACTAATAACTACATGCTAATTAATATATAAAATAAATAATACATTACTAAAATTATTTCAATTTTTTCATATAAAAGTACTTTAAAATAATATCAGTAATTTGTTGACTTCAAGTCACATTTATACTTGTAATGAGGTGTCCTAATCAAATCTAAAAATACTGTAGTTAAATAATCTTAGAAGGTATAGTACTATATTTCGATTATAAAAAGTTTAGTTAATAACGATAGATAATAAAAAGGTATGCCACAGACACTCGTCATAATATTACCAAACGCAATAAAGAATGAACTTTAAACTTTATGTGTCAAGTAACAGTGTAAAACGTTAATTACCCTTGTTATATCACTAAAAATACATGATAGCCTGCGAAGCACATTTCGACACTCACTTTACGACTGTACTGCTATGAACTTTATGCACTGTTGATATTAAATACTGTATATGTATTATTAAGCTGATTTTGATAAAGTTTGACAAGGTGCGAATAATATCCTCGGTAATTTTTAGCTCGAGAAATTTAGCTCATGTAATATTATTAAATAAAACTAAACATATGTGGACGAAGTTATTGAGTTTTTAGTTACTTATTTATATCAAAAAAAATGTATGGCAATATATATTAATCGCGTAATTTTGAGGTCGACACGTAATAATCCTTTCCATCGCTTTTTTTTTATGTATTCTTGTTACCTTTTCTGTTTGCATACCATAAAGACGTGATACAGTTAAGATTTCCATTTATTATGGACCGAATGATACCTCTATAAGTAAAATATTCCTTCACTTAGTGTGTAATAACATATAGAAGAGAGTAACAGCCTGCCCTCTGGCCCTAGGTGAGTCTACCGCTGGATTGAGCCAATTTTATCCACTACTTGTAGTGGATAAAAAGAAACAATATTCATTGGTGTAAGCGTTCATGTCGTCTAACATGATAGCGGTCTAACCTGTTAGGGGTATGATAAAACCATACTCCTAATCGGTTTCTACGCGAAATCGTGTCGGAACGCTAAATCGCTGGCGACACGTCTTTGTCGGTAGGGTGGTGAGCCGCGGCCTCCCACAAGCCTTATGAAAGAATTCATCATGATCAACCAATTACCGGCTCACTACAGAGCACGGGTCTCCTCTCAATATGAGAAGAGTTTGGCCATAGTCCACCACGCTGGCCATGTGCGGATTGGCAGACTTCACACGCCTTTGAGAACATTACGGAGAACTCTCAGGCGTGCAGGTTTCCTCACGATGTTTTCCTTCACCGTTGAAGCAAATGATATTTTTTTTAAATACAATACCGGAAAACATTGTATTACATGTCATTGCGCTGCATTCGACTACAGATCAGATATGTAATACTTACTGTTATTATAGTAAGACCATATTGATGTTTGAGATCCCAACGAGAGCTAGCCTCACATCACCACAAACTATTACGAATAAACTTCTAACATATTACTGGGGGTTAACATTATGCCCCGTCATAAACGATTATTGTGAGATATTCGCAGTAATAACTGCGAACTCTGAAACACTACGAGGTTAGAGATGTAAATAATTATGCAAATACGGACAGCGCTGCAATCATCTTAAACGTCCAGTTATATAATAAATATAAGGTAATCTACTTTACACGGCATATTTTACATTATCATCTTTCACAGAAAATCATCATCATCATCATTATCAACAGATTGACGTCCACATATGGACATAGGTCTTTTGTAGGGAGTTCCAAATGCGACTCGTCTGATGTCGTCTATCCAACTAGTTGGGGGTCGACCAACGCTATGTTTACCGGTGCGGAGTCGCCATTTCAGCACTTTGGGACCCCAACGTCCATCGGTTCTCCGAGCTATGTGCCCCGCCCATTGCCACTTCAACTTCACAGAAAATGAATGATGATTAATATAATATAAATGTTATTTTAATAACAGAATATAATAATATTCATAGAGTAGAGGTTAAGACTTCGGCCTTCCTTTCGGGAGAATCAAGTTCGATGCCGTAATTATGTCGTTATTAATTTAATTCAAGCAATTTAAAATTAAATGTCACATGCTTTAACGATGAAGGAAAACATCGTGAAGAAACCTGCGTGCCTGAGATTCTTCGTAATGATCTCAAGGGCGGGTGAATCTCCCTATCTGCACATAGCCAGCGGTGTGGGCTATGACGAAAAATCCTTCTCTGAAATACCCGTGCCTGGTAGTGGGTTGATAATGGATGACGATAATGATGATGAGTGAGTGACACATACTAATATTTTTATGATAATATAGACGTCCCAACGTGATCTTCGAGGCACAGACACCACCACATTCCTCACACTATATCTTAAACGCCTTTACTAAGATATTTAAAACTTTCAAGTACCTAGTAGTCTAACTAATGTTATAAGCACGAATCTTAGATTTCCAGATTCTATTCTAGCTTTAATTTGAAATGGAGCTTTGAAATAAGCTATATTTGACTTCCTTATTATAACGTTGGAAATCATAACTTTGGAATCCAGTCTGGTATGGTGGCGGCTTTGGCCGTGGCTAGTTACCACCCTAACTGCAAAGACGTATCGCCAAGCGATTTAGCGCTCCGGCACGATGTCGGCTCGAAACCTATTATGAGTATGGGCTTACCATACCCCCCCTAACAGGTTAGCCCGCTACCATCTTAGACTACATCATCATTTACCACCAGGTGAGATTGCCGAGAAGGGCTAACGTGTGGTGGAATAAAAATCCTTTCTTAATTTTTATTTAAAGATTATCGTAGTTTACATATTTTTTAATAACGTATAATTATAAATACGCTTAATAAAAATGTAAACTGTAAAATTTTTCATATTGCTACTTGACCTGGCAAATTACAGTTCTGGATATCCAATTATTGGCAAAGAAATGTTTATTTTAATCAAACAACATAGAAATGGAAATATAAATTATTAATTTCTAAAATGTTTACAATCGTTAAATGTCAAATGACATGACACTTGTCTAACATAAATTAAGCAAATAGAAGTCAATTGCGCCACTAGACTCCGCATTTAATGCTAAAGTACTTCTTTATTCGCGAAACCGATAAGTGGAGTTGGTAAAACAGAAAAAGTTTTATTTTCCTAAAGTTTTGTTCCGTTTCGAATTCATATGCTCCCCTCAATGATTCAAGGCGAAAGAAATATGAGATAAACTTTCGTAGCTTAGAATACGATTTAAGTATTTATAGGTTTCTAGTTTATGCCCGCGACTGCGTCTTCGTGTAGATTAAGGTATTTGAAAAACCTGCAGGAATATTTAACATTGATTCAAGTCTGCCAATGAATGGATGACAAACTTCGCAGGCTTTAATTAGAATTAGAAATCCTTCGTTAAACAATTCAATTCAATTCTTGTCACAACGAATAATCATTCAAGTAAGAATCGATTGCATTCTTAGTTTACTGCTACGCAAAAAGTCAACTAAGATACTTCCTACCAATTTTATCAAGTGCCTAGCCTTCACGTCCTAGCTCACGTGGTATGCACACACGTATTAGATATCGTTAAGTCCCCAGGGGGGGTTTTGCTGATCTCCATTAAAGAGTTCGATCTTATATTATCTTCAACAATACCGATAAAAACTCAAATAAAATTGGGCAAAAAAATTTTTACCGACAAGACAAGAAATAGTAAATTAAAAAATATTCATTTGAAATACGTAAAATTACCTTTTAAGTGAATCCACATTATTATCTCATTTTTAAGTTCTAGATTTCTTATTTAAAAACATCAGCCATATAACCTTACTTAAATCCATAATGTGTTATGAATACGGAAAAATAAAACGAAAAGCGCGTAATTTTAATAAAAAAAATTCAATTCTATCATTAACCAAACCAAAGATCAAGGCCAGAAAGTCGGACTGTAATCTGATTTTGCACCTTAGATTTGGGATCTTAAGGTGTAAAATTAGGTTAGACGAAGGCACTTTAATCAATGTGAAATTCCGTAACACGTTAAATTACAAGACGCGCGAACATGTCGAGCCTATTTTCATTTTACGAGTGGAAGGCACCACGTGAAGGCGTCGGTCGTAAAAGTACCTATGTTAGGTACATCCTACTTTATGAGGGCCGGCGGGTGGCTCGTACCTCTCCGCTTCGAGTGATGCATTTTGGTCATTACCAAAGTATACTCATAATAAATTCAGTTCGCGATGGCCATGGGAAACCGGGGGATGTAAATCAGGTTGATTGTTCTGTACAGTTACGCGTTTACCCGTGCGTGTGGTATGTTTAGCCCGTAAATACATTTACTTTGTCCCAGCTGTGTGGTAAAATGTTGAATGTTTTACATCATGATCATCATGATCAACCCATTACCGGCTCACTACAGAGCACGGGTTTCCTCTCAATATGAGAAGGGTTTGGCCATAGTCCACCACGCTGGCCGTGTGCGGATTGGCAGACTTCAGACGCCTTTGAGAACATTATGGAGAACTTTCAG
Source organism: Lasiommata megera (assembly GCA_928268935.1). NCBI lineage: Eukaryota > Metazoa > Arthropoda > Insecta > Lepidoptera > Nymphalidae > Lasiommata > Lasiommata megera. Next base: position 8,393,725 of record OV743311.1, on the reverse strand, counting down.
GCGTGCAGGTTTCCTCACGATGTTTTCCTTCACCTTTGAAGCAAATGATATTTTAATTTTTAAAAATGTTTTACATAACAAATTATAATTATACATGTTTTTTTTTAGGTATTTCCAAGACAGACCAGTGACAGACTGCAGCTCTTTTGATCTGGTCCAAGCCCTTAGTGGGGTATTACCAAAGCCATCTGTATATACTCGTAAGAATAACAAGCATAATTTAGCCGACAATCATCCGCTTTCTTGTCAGATAAAAATAATACTTCGATCCTACGACTGAAATATTTTTCAAACAATGGCCTGGCTTCTGCTTACTGTGTCATACATTTTTATTAGTATTTAAGCGAGGCCACCTTAATATTATATGGCAAATGATTCATCCGTTTAATTCATTAAAAAAATTAAAATAGCTTTATTCATGTAAACCTCTTACAGTCATCTAAGAATCGTTCATATACGAATATATCACATTTTGCATTAATTCTATTCGTGAAGTGATGGTGATAACTACACTCGCCTACTTAAAACTAAAGCTAAGAGGGTGCCAATCACGCGCAGGTCTAAGAAGAAGCCCACAACAAACTAAGCCGGGTTTCTTTTTGTCATCACCATCTCATATAATCAATAATAAATTATAATTAGCTATGGAGTTAGAGATCAATAATAAATTATATAATGGAGTTAAAGCAATTCAAACTCAATGTTTTTTTACCATTTTTATAATCCTTAATCTCGAAATAGAATTTTCCTATAAGTTTCCGTTGTATTAAAAACTTTAATCTAATTGATAGACATCTCCAAGATATCAATAGGTAGGTTACTATAAAATAAAATACAATTTCCTTTGATTTAGTTAATTTTACTCACCTTTTTATTTATATTGCGTCATCACTTACAGTTTAGGGTAAACGTAGATCTCTTTATCTGTTCCTACTGAAGTCTACACACGAAATAAAATACGTCATTCACTTACGCCTCCGCGTCGGCTTTGCAGCGATTCAAAGGCCGCGAATCGCCAGCTCCATTTCAATCCCAGTCAGCCTTTATCCCGAACTTTACTAAATTGCTGCGAGTTGTTTCCATAGCTATAGTTTGTCTCTAAATGCGATGTACCTCTTAGAAAAGGCATTCTCTGCGCCTTTCATTGTCCTCTATATCTCGCCGTTCTTTAACAGTCCGGTCTGATCGTTAATATTTTCTCCGCTACTTTCTCTTTTCAACTCATCTACTTTTCAATCAAAATCTAGTATCTATCGACTTTCGGTTCGTGAAATTTCTATAGGTATATAACTCATATAAGAGCGTATAGCTCTAATAAAGTTTCAACACATGTTAATAAATTAAACTCTTGCTGCTAACTGCAGTACTCAGCCTTCGTAAAACATCAAAAACGATTGACGTCTTACCTATGTAAATATCACCAATTTGATATAGAAACCCGCATCATAATAATATGATGAAATATAAAGAGGGAAACGTTACCCAATACCTGGCTAAAGTATTATGTAAATAGCAATTTAGCCGCTACCCGTCACGTGTACATTTCTCGTTACCAATGCCACATATTGGAAATTTGTATACATTACAAATACGAAACCAATAAGGTGCATATTCAAACAAGATGGAATTGAATAAATAAAACCGGAATAAGTAAACAGCAAATAAGGAAGCGTGTTGGACGAAACGATGTGGCGCATTGGTGTGCCCAGAGATCCTGTTTACATCTGCACTACGCTTTAAATATGACACGGAAGAAGTATTTATTCGCGATGTTTTCTTTAAACATTACCTAGTTACATCTCAACTTAATACATTTAAAGGCTTGCGTAGATATAAAGCATTAAAATTCGTTAAAATTTCTCTCGTAATCAATGCAGTTGTTAAGTAATCGAAAATTTTATTCGGTTTCGGGTTTATATATACATAATATAATGAAAATTTATTTGTAATGGAAACTGGTGGCAGTGAAAGAAAGTGAGTAATCGACAGTCAATTACATTCTACTATTGTCTACTATTTTCTACCAAAAATCCACTTATACGTTATTCTTTTTGTGAAAGACACAACTGTGCCAAAGTCTTGCATATTTCCCAGTTTCTGTCATATATATTAGGCTCACATTCAGTATGACAAATTAAGTTCCACATAGAAATCTTTCTATTCATTAGGAGGCCTTTAAAGCCTTATCATCTTCATCTTTTATCTACTATCTCAGACGAATAACTTGACGAATGATTTAATGACTATGGCTGATTAAATAGCCTCAATATTAGATCCGCCATTTTTTTGATGCTCTGTCCATTGGAAGAGTAAATCACTTTATATATCTACGTTATATATATTCATTAATATTGCTCAAAACAAACATGAACTACAAAATCCAACACAACACATAGATGACAATTAAGAAAAATACACAAAGTCGATACGAAATTATTATGCAGTACTAAAGTACCTATAAATAACAATTTAGTCGGTACTTGTTATATTATGTGTACATTTGTCACTCGTTACAATTGTTGCAATTCCACATATTGATAGTATGAATATTTACATTAGCAATAGGAATTGAATAAAATATATATTCAAAAAATAATAACTGTTTACTTTTAGCGTTTGTTAGTGATTGTTTTAATTGAAAAATGGACGTGTAATCGATCCATTTTAATTAGAGTACAGTCAATGTTTGGATTGTTTGTCAACAGATACAGTTATTAATATCCTCAGGTACGTGCCTAAACTGTTTATTTTTCATTATTTGCTTCCAATAAAAATGATCAGAGAGCTGAATGTTGTGTTAGCACATTGCAAATAAAAAACTGATGTCAATATCTGACATAATGTTTGTTAGTGTTTATTTTTCTTAAATTTACACTTTTTTAAATGATTGGAATGAGAACGGGTTATGTAACTCTTAACATCAGGGTTATAACGAAGTAAAGGATTTCAATATTAATTGTGTCGACTTAAAATAGCACCCTGTTCAGCCAAATTCAATTAAATATATTTTATAGGTACTTAAGTCGGAGCCTGTCTTCGGGAGTTCAAAGACAAAAATGTTCTTTTTTAATTGATTCCTTTAATCCATGGCGCCTTGTATTTTTTTTTTTATGTGTTGTTTTACTTAGTTAAACTTTTATTTATTGGAAGTCTAAAAGTCAAAGGTCGGTTAAAAAGGCTATTTCTTGTCTCATTAAAAAGAAAGCTGTTGTTAAAACATCAGTTGTTTTCGTGGGTAAATTCTCAAGGATATCTCTGCGCCATTGCTTATGTTGAGGTTATATAACTAATATTATATACATTTAATTTTCGTGACAGAAGTATATCAATTAAATTTCGCGACCGAAACTATGACAAAATATTTTAAATATTATATCTATGAAAAAATATTTTTTTTTTTTGTTTTCGATGCATTTTATCATATTTATATATGCAGTCACGTAGATGAGCAATAATATATAGATCTGTGTTAGTAACTTAACATACTCGTAAAACGTGCTATGTTATTTCTTGTGATTATAAATTACTAAAATAAGTGAGTAGAAATTTAGCCATTTAGTGGAATGTTCTGCGATTCTCAAACTGTCTTGAGCTAAGCTTTCCTCGAAGTCTTTATTTATTTATAGATGCAAGTTATAGAGCTGTCAGCTTCTTTGCCAAATCTAGATGGAATTGATATAATGCATGCGGATCTTTGTGTCGCGAAAACGTATAGTTACAAATCAACACACTTTTATCGCTCGAATAAATAAAATATTAAACACTACGTTTTACGTTTCCCTGTTTTATCTTATATAATATACTAATGAATAATAGCAATAATAAATTAATTATTTATTAACAGTCATTTCATAGAACAGAATAGTAACTCTTGTTAATTCTAAAAATGAATTATTATTTTTGCGCACGCTTAATATATATTTTTAAATTATTACAATTGTAATGAAATAAGAAGGGAAAATAAATATTATTATAAATGAAACCTATATTTTAAATGTGACAATCTGTTTGGTTACAATCATCCTCATTCATTTACGGCGCTATGAGTGAGTAAACTTATTTGGCTAAAATTTCCACGAAAACGGAAATAAGATTTGAAATTTGTTTTAAACGACACTAAATTAACGAATTACTTGTTAATTTATTTTGCTATGACGATTCAACGGATATCGGTTCATACGGTTGGCGCATACAACACGGCCCTTACAACGGAATGGTCTGTAACTATCCCATTTTCTTGAGCCCTAATCAAGGCCTTTTTGGCATAAATCCATGTGTGTTCGGGAGTTGCCAACTTTCTGTGAGCGTAGGAATTGATTTACCAATGCACAGAGCGTCGCGGCGCGGACAACGCAATATAAATGTACTATAATAATATATGTATACTAGATGAAAGTTTAAATATAAAAGTAATGCTGAAATAATAATGTTAAGAAACAATTTTGTGGTCAACCCATTCTCAGCTCACTACAGAGCACGGGTTTCCTCTCAATATGAGAAGGGTTTGGCCATAGTCCACCGCGCTGGCCATGTGCGGATTGGCAGACTTCACACGCCTTTGAGAACATTATGGAGGACTCTCACGCATGCAGTTTTCCTCGCAATGTTTTCCTTCACCGTTGAAGCGAGTGATATTTTAATTGTTTAAAAACGCACATAACTCCGAAAAGTTAGAGTTGCGTGCCCGGATTAGAACCGCCGACTCGTATATTAAATGTTAAATCATTAATATCTACGTGAACTATGCTATCGGTAATCAAGTGTGTAATCATAACAACGGTCAGAGTGGATACCGTTGTGCCGAGAGCAACCGCCTGCCAAGCACAGCGGGCTACTCTTAATGTAAGTAGCCTCCGAATCTCTTATTTTCTTGCTCAAGCATGCCCTTTACTTATTCATGCATGTAGGGGTGGGGAGATGGCTGCTACGCCAATTTACTGCGAATTCAAAGATTAACTTTCTCTTTGAATAGGTAGGAAAATAAAGTGAAATACAATGCTGTACATTATTTCAAAAATTGGCCAGTTAATGACTTCGCTTTGGGCATAATTTTCTCATTTTGTACAATACATTTTAACATTATTCCAGAGAGATCCTTATGAATAAGCGTGGAATTATATTATACTTTGATTTAGTGTTCAGTGTCGTATATATCTCGTTATAGGTAGAAAGCTGAAATTTTCGCATAATGTGTTGTTTTTATTGCTATAGCAACGAAAATAAAAACCTTAAAGGAGGTCCCTATACAAAAAAACGTGTTTTTTTTTTGTTTCATTTTTAAATGTTGGTACAGTGCAGTAACCTAATTGGACGAGTCCAACTTCTCACTAAACACTATATTTAAATTATTACAGACATTATCAGCTCATTTTACGTCTATACGTCAATAGGGACTGGCCGCATCTCTCATAAGACAGGGTTCTCAAGAAAAGACGTTGTTCCAACGCGGGTTGGAAAATAATATAATTATCACAAAAACAATATTTACGAAAACCTTTGCGACTTAATTTCGTATTTAATTTTCATCATTTTATATATATATTTTTTTATATTGCAGTATAATTCTAATTTTAGTGTGAACCTAATATGGAATAATAATACTGAAACCTTGCGATGATGTTTCAAGTTCTGGATTAACCATGTATAGTCTAGACCTAGCACTGACAACAGTAGTCCTCACAGTGCGCGCGCTGTCGCATTATAAAGTTGTAGGTCCTGGGTTTGAATCCCGGCTCGAGTCTGGTCTGGTGGAAGGCTTGGTTTGACTTGTTACCACCCTACCGACAGAGACGTGTCGCCAAGCGATATATTGTTCCGGCACGATGTCGCGTAGAAACCAATTAGGAGTGTGGGTTTACCATACCCCTAATAGGTTAGCCCGCTACCATCCTGGACTGGATCATTACTTACCACCACGTGAGATAGCCGTCAAGGTTTAACTGATGCACCTCATATCTCGTATGGAGCTGGTATACGAGGAAAACAGAAAACATTTCGCTTATAGTCCAGCAGTGTCCGTTAAAAATCATAACCTCATACAGAACGATAGCGAAAATAATAAACCCTGAAGTTCTCTAAAGACACCGCTGTCTATTCCCAGGCGATTCCAACTCCATATTTTTGTATTATTCCAACTCTAAGTTGTTCACACTATCGCACGCTTGGGAGCTTTCGAAACTTTTATGAAAAGGTAGTTTTGATATAACGCCAGTTGTTGAACTCGCGCCTAATTAGAATACCACCGTTTAATTATAACGAGTAATAAGCTGAGGTGCGCAGTGTCAAAAGGCTTAACTGGAATTCCTATGAATAAATTACAAAAGGGTGCAGCTGTGACGGTTTCGAAACGCGTTTCATTCATTCCCTACAATTTGTCCTTATTAATAGAGAAGCTGTGATAGTGGTTAGGAAGTCTGCCTCCTAATCAGAGGTCGGCGGTTCGAATCCGGGCACGCACCTCTAACTTTACGGAGTTATGTGCGTTTAAAAAAATTAAAATATCAACGGTGAAGGAAAACATCGTGAGGAAACCTGCACGCCTGAGAGTTCTTCATAATGTTCTCAAAGGCGTGTGAAGTCGGCCAAACCGCACATGGCACCAACGTGGGGAATATGGCCAAACCCTTCTCATATTGAGAGGAGACTCGTGCTATGCAGTGAGCCGGTAATGGGTTGATCATGATGTATAGAGAAGCTGTGATAGCGGTTAGGACGTATTAAAATATCACTTGCTACAACGGTGAAGGAAAACATCGTGAGACCGATGTTAATCTGCATGCCTGAGAGTTCTCCATAGTGTTCTCAAAGGCGTCTGTGAATCCGCACATGGGCAGTGTGGTGGACTATGCCACACCCTTCTCATATTGAGAGGAGACCCGTGCTGTAGTGAGCCGAGAATGGGTTGATCATGATCTTGACGAATAGACCTGCTCAAATTTCTCTATATAGGAAAAGTGGTAATAAAAAAAGAGGTTTTGTTGACTTCCGTACTTCGTTCGATCCCTCCGTCGCATGCTCTGGAGTTTTATAAAGTGGGAAATCTCGAGCTTGAATCTAGTCTAGTGGGAAGGCTTTGGCCGCGGCATGTTACCACCCTACTAGGAAAGACATACCGCTAAGCAATTTAGCGTTCTGATATGCCAGCCCATGGCCTTACCCGTGCATAATATTTTCATATTCACTAGAAGTAAGTAAGTAAGTACTTATTCGTCACCGATAATATATATTTCAATATTAAGGTCTCAATAATTTTCAAAAAAAATACGCTTTCGCTCTATAACATGTGTGCATTTTTCCGGGATAAAATATCTAGTGCCTCTCCGGACCATAGACTATTTTCATGCAATAAATCATCTCAATGCTCTGTTGTTGCATTATTAAAAGACAAACCAAAAACTAATAGACCAACGAACACACTTTCGTATTTATTGTTTTAGTAAGGGCGAACTGTAATGCGTTTTTATGTTATATTATGGCAATGTACATATAGCATATAAGCCTATACATATATACATACCGATCGGGTATATTCTATAGTATTTATAGTATCTATTAATGTTAACAAAAAGCTTTTGTTCTTAAACTCTTTTCTGAGATCAATACTTTTAGAAAAGGAACTGTACAAAGTTTCCATACGCGATAAATCGGTGACAACCCTAATATCAGCTGTGTTTACATTTAAGATCAAATGGGATCACAGAGTACTAGGGCAACAAAAGAAAGCTTAAAGTCCCAAATAAAGCTTATATATTTGAAAATGAAATTACTAATACATTTTTATATAATTTCACATTTTATTAATTTTCTCTAAATCTCTAAGCTATATTTTTTATATATCAAAGAGACCGCATAGTCAGCTACGTATTCCTTTTACCTAGTCTAGGTCTTCCGAAATATAGTTAAGCTAACGGTCTATGCATATGTATACTTTAAAAAAACAACGGGTACTGACTGTTTATCCAGCGACATCTCATATAAAAGTAAATCTATTTACATTTCCAGGGTATAAGCTACATATGTTGGAATTTTCATGGCGATCGGTTGAATAGTTAGAGAAAACAAACTCACAATGATATTCATAATATTCGTAAGTATTCTACAGTAACAACATGCCTAATGAGCCTCTTGCCTAGTAAGAGGCTTCAATCGCTCTACTAAGTCGAACGACATTTGAAATAAAAATTTAAAATATATCACAAATTTCCGCTCTTTATCTCTCGAAAGCTCTCTCAAACTCCCAGATAAATATCGGGCTTATACTCATACTTTGAAAGTAAAACACGGTATGAAGTTGATTTACCGGGAACAAGAAAGCGTTCTTATTGTTTAAGCCCAGTTATATAAATGAGTAGAAATACGAGATTACCGTTACTTTAGGTACAGGGATATTTTGTTATACGTAGATACCAAGATATGTGAGTACAATTTATTAATCTAGGACGTATTTATATCTAAATGTGACAGAGCTTATAACTCATGACTTAACTTAATCAATCTGACGAATAACATATTAATTGATTATTATTTTCTATTAATTCCAATACTTAAATATTTGTATTCCAGTTTGTAATGAATAATATTAATTCGACATTTGTAATTTTAAAAAATGTAACGAAATAAATACTATGTATAATCGTAATTTGCAACGCCCAGAAGGGGCCTCATGTAGTCTAACTATATTATGATATTATGTGTAAGTAGATAGATGTACGTGAATGCAGTTATTGAAAACAAAAGAAAATAAAAACGATAGGTAGATAAGTAATATATTTATTTATTTATTCATCTCCTCTTATTCTAGCCACTCGCCTCGATGGAAGCCAGTCGCCAAGCTGGTCTAAGTTGGCAATTCATTCAGATGAGACTTTTCAGTCTACCTTGTGTAATAAATACACTGCAGTTAAATAAATAAATAGCTGTACAGGATAAAAACCTAATTTGCTAGAGTAGCCTAATATAGAAGTATTTATATCAAAATTGCCTAAATTTACACAACATATATAACATATAGTCCATATATAACATATAATAATATAATATATGATGTCGCTCTTGTGAGTTCACTCAGATTGCAGCTGAATAGGTCCAGCCTATCTGCGAAAACATTCAGAGTGATAAGTGCACGCATCAGGCTACGCCTGGTTTAGCAGGTTGGTTGGTATTGTTTTCTAATTTTAGAATTCCGTAACCAGGATAACTATAAATATAAATATCCCTATGAACAACCCATTACTGGCTCACTACAGAGCACGGGTTTCCTCTCAATATGAGAAGGGTTTGGCCATAGTCTACCACGCTGGCCATGTGCGGATTGGCAGACTTCACACGCCTTTGAGAACATTATGGAGAACTCTCAGGCGTGCAGGTTTCCTCACGATGTTTTCCTTCACCGTTGAAGCAAGTGATATTTTTTTTTTTAAACGCACATAACTCCGAAAGGTAGAGGTGCGTGCCCGGATTCGAACCGCCGACCTCTGATTAGGAGGCTGACGCCCTAACCACTAGGCTATCACCGCTTATATCCCTATAACAAATCACATTTTTAGATTGCACATGGCCAGCGTGGTGGGCTATGGCCAAACGCTTCTCATATTGAGAGGAGACCCGAGCTCTGTAGTGAGCCGAGAATGGGTTGATGATTAAATCTCATTATCGTCATTCACAGAGGTCGGAATATTCTAAAGCCGGTAAGTTAAGTGAATGGGAATAAATATTGAGGTATAAAAATATAAATAGAGGTTCAGAGCGATAAAAATATAAATTTTAAAAATACATACATTCGTTTACGGTCATGAACTAATAAACTAAAAAAAGAAAAACCTCACTGAAGCTCTACGGAGTGTCTGCGCTTTGTAGAGTCCAAGCTACGAGGCACGTCTCGTGAATCATAGAGACCCTCTAGCGTACGTAGGTGTAATGTCAAAGGTTGGTATATTCTTATCTTAGACCTAGGCCTTATCATATTCTTGTACGATATACTTCAAAACTCATTTTTATATTGATTTTAAATCAAAAATGGTCTAGCAACATTTTTATTTGAATTAATTAAATTTGAACTAATTGAATTGCATACGGGTCGATTTTAATTAATTATATATGGCAAATGCCATAACTCTTATTCGTAACGTCATACACATTTATTTCGTTTCTTGATTTTTTTTAAGCCGATTATTTCGATGGCGTAATTATCAGTCGGTTTAGTAAAGATTATGAAGAGATTTGGCCGGTTTCAACTAAATGGCGTTTTTTATTTAAGTATTTTCATTTTCTTAACTCGGCTTCTATGGCCCAAGTATATATATTATAGAGTATTATTTATACGGACGTCATGGTGAGCTGAACTTATATGCATGTATGAACTGTACGCCACGAGGGCCATAAGCGGCTACCGATCGATGTGGCAAGAAAGAAGCAAGAAAATGTATTTATTCTTGATAAGTGATATAACAGCTCACCTTCTTCTAATGCAAAAACATTATGTATTTCTGTAACTCCAACCAGAAATGGTTTACAGCTCAGCATATTCCGTGCATTATTAACAAAAAGTAATACACGTCGCTGGTATCAGCTGAGACCCCAGTGATGTCACAGCAAAATAATGGTTTACATAAAAAAATAAAAAATAACTAAATACACCGTAATGTACCAATTGAGGTGAAATATGATAATTATTTATAAAAATCATCATCATCATCATCATGATCAACCCTTTACCCGGTCACTACAAAGCACGGGTCTCCTCTCAACATGAGAAGGGTTTGCGCTACTCGTGTGCGGATTGGCAGACTTCACACGCCTTTGAGAACATTATGGAGAACTCTCAAGCGTGCAGATTTCATTACGATGTGTTCCTTCGCCGTTGAAGCAAATGATATTTTGATTGCTTAAAAGCGCACATAACTCCGAAAAATTAGAGGTGTGCTCGGAATCGAACCCCCGACCTCGGATTAAAATAAAATAATCAAAATATAAAAATAAAATACTAATAACAATAACTCAATTTGCTTAATTAATAAATCGCATTATGGTGTAATAGTTAACAGAATTTATTACGTTCAAATTAATACGTTATGTAAATATTATTTACGTTCTCTTCTTTAGAATCGACATTTATACCGCAGCTATCGCAATCCAAATACCGCACCGAGGTCTGCCACTCTACGTTATGGCCTCGAAGTTATGACTCGCCATTATCTGTTCGCAGAATACGTACCCGTGTAGGTGGCGCCCGTGGTACGACCGGCTATGTCGGGGCGGGCAGGCGCGCCGCCGCCCGCATGCTATCAGCTGGCCGGCACAACCATCTCTCCCGCACGTGTAGCCTCCACTCACCGCCCTGCGCCTGCGGCAAACATTGGCTTTAACGCATTTGTTATCGATAACAACAAACAGATACCTTGGCCGGTGCAGGCTTTTACCCAAATACTACAAATGCGAAACTATGTCTGGTTGGATACCAAAGTTGTATCAGGAGACGCACGTCGCTTTTATCTACAGAGGCACCTTGACCGGTGAAGGCTTTTACCTAAATACTACAAATGCGAAACTATGTCTGGTTGGATACCAAAGTTGTATCCAGGAGACGCACGTCGATTTTATCAACAAAAACATTGGCCGGTTCAGGGTTTTACCCAAATATTACAAATGCGAAACTATGTCTAGTTGGATACCAAAGTTGTATCATGAGACGCACGTCGATTTTATCTACAGATGCACCTTGACCGGTGAAGGCTTTTACCTAAATACTACAAATGCGAAACTATGTCTGTTAGGATATCAAAGTTGTATCCAGGAGATGCACGTCGATTTTATCTACAAAAACATTAAGCGGTTCAGGTTTTTGCCCAAATATTACAAATACGAAACTATGTCTGGTTGGATACCAAAGTTGTATCCAGGAAACGCACGTCGATTTTATCTACAAAAACATTGACTGGTTCAGGCTTTTACCCAAATATTACAAATACGAAACTATGTCTGGTTGGATACCAAAGTTGTATCTAGGAGACGCACGTCGATTTTATCTACAGAGGCACCTTGACCGGTTTCGGCTTTTACCTGAATACTACAAATGCGAAACTATGTCTGCTTGGAGACCAAAGTTACATCCAGGAGACGTACGACATTTACTTTAGGAAAAACAACCGGTAACCGTTTACCCGAGATAAAAAATAGCTTTGACCACGGAAGACAAACTGATCAAACTGAAACAAACGCAAACGCAGTCGCAGGCTATGCTATGCAATGCAAAATAGCCAAAAACCTGCCTAAAAGATTCCCAGCCATACGTTTCTAATTTCACACACCGAGGCTAATTTAATAAGTTACCGCCCAAAATACCAACTATAAAATTAGTATTTTGGCTTTTTAATTAATATAATTTTATAGTTGTAGATTATTTAGTGTTATTTTTGGCAAAAAATGTTTTAGTTTAAGATTCAAATTTAGATGTTTTATATTATGCATGTCGAGTTAGCCTGTAAGTGAGTATACATTGATAGTCCTAAGTGTATTTACATAATTTGTGTATATATATTTGTTTGTATACCGTTGGCTTCCTATTAAATAAATAAATAAAAGTTCAGAAAAGTATCAAGCAGGCTTCAACGTAGTTAATTACGAAAATATCAAATTGGAATTGTGCGTTTTATGTATCTGTCATTTTATAATACAGCGAGTATATGCCTAGATAAAACACTTGTACCTGATGCAATCTAAACGCTCAAGATATTATTAAACTGTGCATAACAAAACGTTACGTACACATTATATTCTTAGTCGGTCAAGAATAGCGGCGCACTCTACGGGGTATAAGCCAACGCTAAAATGGGAGCAGTGTGCCGCAGCCCGGTCGATATTTATTTATTATTACTCTGTCGCTGCCCCCGACATATCCTCGCTATTTTTAATTTAGAACTGTACATGAAAATGCCTACTTTTTACGATCGCGCAAAACAAGAGAATCTGATGTCCAGTTAGACTTTCATCATGATCAACCCATTACCGGCTCACTACAGAGCACGTGTCTCCTCTCAATATGAGAAGGGTTTGGCCATAGTCCACCACGCTGGCCGTGTGCGGATTGGCAGACTTCACACGCCTTTGAGAACGTTATGGAGAACTCTCAGGCGTGCAGGTTTCCTCGCGATGTTTTCCTTCACCGTTGAAGCAAGTAATATATATTTTTTTTAAAACGCACATAACTCCGAAAAGTTAGAGGTGCGTGCCCGGATTCGAACCGCCGACCTTTGATTCAGAGGCTGACGCCCTAACCACTAGGCTATCACCGCTTCAAAGTTAAGTTAGACTTTACTCTTTATTTATTATGTTCCTACATAGATGTTTTTGGTAGGTTCTTTAGCGGCAACATCATATAAAACTTAAAGTATATAAAGCTACGGTGTCGCTACGGTTGCGAGTTTATCGTTACATTACCTAGGTATTTAATTATTTAAATATTTGTATTTGTTGTTAAAAGTCGGAAGATATTTGGGCGATTCTTTTCTTATCACATTGTTTACAAGGTTATGTTCGGTTTATCGTTTATTAACTTAAAATACTAGCTTATGAATAAGTAAGTAAATAGGTAACTTACTCGTATATGAAATTCAACTCGAACAAAAATTTCATAACTGTAAACTATGTCGGAATGCAATTTAACTCGTTACGCGAGTGTTCAACATAAGTTAAAATGTTACGAGTTACATTTAGTAACTGAGATATAACATTAGAAATATTTCAGCAATCCACGCTATATGGGGAGAAAGGTGGACCTTGCAACCCGTGCGAAACATTTACTTGGCATTTTTGGTTAAGCGTTAAAATTTTTTATGCGAACCGATACAAAGACCAAGGCGAAACCGATACGTGGTAAGTTCATACTAGGTCATCTTACTACTATTACGAATAGTGGCTACTTTATATCTCTGAAAAATGTATTTTCCCGTGGATAAAGATTTTGATCGGACCGTCAATTCATACGCAATAATATATCTATGCGAGCGAAGCTGCATAAGCTAGTATATAATAAACGATAAACCGAACATAACCTTGTAAATGCTACACTAAATCGCTTAACTCAGGTTTACAATGATCTTGCCCTCGTAAACAATAACATGAATACTGATATCTTCAGTCAAGTTTATTCATATTATCAATCTATTACACGCATCTATGAATCCCATTTTTCATTATTTATATTTGTGTAAGTGGTGGTGATAACTTCACTCACCAACTTAAAACTAAAGCTAAGAGAGTTCAAATCGCGCTTAGGTCTAAGAACAAGAAGCCCACAACAAACTTAGCAGGGTTTTTGTTAGGTATAACCATCTCACATAATCAAGCCGTTGATGTGCCTAATAAATAAATAAATAAATCCAGCTAATTATTATTATTAAATTTTATGTTCGACTTGTTAATAAAACCTTGAAAGATACCATGATAATCTATGAATTTGTATAAGCCGCCCATTAATGTCCAAATGCACTACAAAGGCTTCCTCAAAGCTGAGGGCTAACAGCTCAAACCGCCAGTTTCACGGAGAGTTAAGTTGAGAGGCAGGTGAATTCATGAATTATTAACTTTTTCGAAGATTTTACCATAATTTTCGTTTATAAGCTAGGCACTCTTTATATAACAAAGTTGTCTGTAAATTTGTTGGACGAAAATCAATTGTTGTTTATTCACTTTTAAGAGAAATAGCTAAGTAAAGTTATTTTATATTGGATGGAAGCAGGCATTAGGTGGTCGTAATTTTTCGCTTTTGACATCAGTTCCAATGGTTCCAAATAATAAGCTGGAGCATTTTGTATGTAGAACGTGCATGACCAGTCTGACTAACATAGTGCTTGGCAATATGAAACCCACACCCTTTTAAGGGTACTATCGATTAACTAATGTTACTAAACCTTATCTTATACAAAAGTTGGTCTAATTCCAAGCCGTTTCTGAAATACGTGAAATATTTAAACTAACAGTTAAATTTAAGAGTTGCTTGATCTGTTGAAATTGCTGTTACCTACGCATTCGTTTGCATGCAAATTTAGATATATATTCGGGAGAAATAATAGCCTAATCAAAACAAATATCCCACCGGAACCGTACAATTTTAGAAAGGTGCCTGTGTGCTTTTCCTGACTATAAATTTTTTAGTCTGTACCAAATTCACTTGATCCGTTCAACGTTCTGGCGTGATAAAGTAACAAACATTTGCCCAACCAAACTATCTAATTTATACTAGAATATACACGGATTACACGTTTTAAGACAAATTTATCACATATAACTTTAAACTTTTCTATAACATGAACTCAATTTGGAGCATTACTTTTATCACGGATTAAATGGTTATAGAATGATTTATCTCATGTGGTACAAATTAGAACCAATTAATTGTAGGAATCTTTGAGAAAGTATTAATCGAAATTTTAAAAATGATTTGTCTTGCGTAATAAATTTACTCTTATAACACTAGACATATTATCTAAGCTCAACTGGACTTGAAACAATAAAACTATGTACGGATTGTATAACTTTAGAAATGAGTTTTGCATAGCAAAATAACGGCAAAACAGTCGATCCTTAACTTCTATGTGTCAATTGAAATGAGTAGTGAAATATCAGTTGTAATATAACTCTGGCTGGGTTGCGGAAGGGTGCGCAAGTCATCCCAGCCACCAGGCGAGGTTTTACTGGGTATTCTGGTGCCGCACTGGCCACCCGCAGATCCCACAGACCCCACCGGAAGCGGCGCGGTTCTGCCTCCGCCACTTCCGGAGCGGAAGCGTAAATGCATTTCGCAAATCAAAAAAGTGAATTAAAACACCTAGTAACTAGACGAATCAATAAGATCGAACGAACACGATAGTTACAAAAACATACCCATACACAGATTGGATGTTATGCGATATGTATGTGATAGAGCTTCTCGTATGTTCTCTTATTATTTCAAACAAAATAAATTTGAGAAGTCGCCAAAATCGTTACACACAGACAAAAGCCTGCGTAACGAATTCTGTAAATTCAACTGACTGCGATAAAGGAGAGGTATGGTTTCGTTACTGCAACTTATTACACAAACTTGAATAGGGCTCCAAAGAATAATCTTTGGAGCTTTGATCGGCTGTCATTCCCGTTACAAGTTGAAGCTACTGCTCTAAAACGTGACATCAGCCCAGAATCAGTAAATAACTACCTTTTCCTAAGTAATGTAATCATGTCCCATAATATCTGTATTGACTTATGTAAAAACTTAAGATAAATACGCCAGTTAAATTGAAACCCTTCTTCAAAAAATATCACTAAACTTATAGTAATGTCCTCGTGGCGACCATTGTTATTGCTATTTTTCGTGGACCAATCACTGGCCACCGTTTTGGCGGGATCCAAAAATGGCGGCACGACATGATGACAACCTCCTTAATACATTAATAATAGTATTCTAGTCGAGTTTTATACTCTTTTGTACGTATACAGATTAATAACATTTTAATCCTTACAAACAACTTGTAAATATATGTCTTAATTAATAAATACATTATCATGTATTGTACATATATAGCGTCTTAGAATCGTGGCGATAACACTTTACCATTGAGAAATGAATATTTATTTTAACAAAAACACCATTTGCAAATATTTTCGATGGTACCCACACTAGGTAATCCTGTCTCGTGGGTACCTTATTCGCATTAACAGTTGAAATAATACAATAATGATGCTCGGTTGACTAAACTATTTCTACTAGTTTCTAATTTTATAAAATAAGGTTGTTACAATTTTGTTTGCAATTTTGTTCTAAACGCATTGTAAATATTATTTCTCAATAGTGAATTTCGATAAGAACGAGTCCTTGTGCAGGAAAAGATCCACCGTTTCATTGTAATTTAAGGAAAAGAGAAATAAATGGAAGCAATTTCATATTGACCACTCTTGCATATTTTATTCATACCCCAATCTAAGTACTACTCGTAGGTCTCTTAAGAATCCGTACCTACAAGACTGAACTGTACAACATCTGAATTAAGTTTAAAAGAATCCGTGATAACTCCTTAATTAAAAGGATGCCATCTATCTCTGCCAAGTTTTATTAAAATCTTTTCACCGGGACAAAGAGACTCACTTCCGAAACATTAACTCAGTATGGATTAGACAGATATATAATGTAATAGAATTTTATTAATACGAAAACTAATACAACAATACTTATGAACAACAAAACATTAGAAATAATGATACATTAATAAGAAATAATGATATCACTTGCTTCAACGGTGAAGGAAAACATAGTGAGGAAACCTGCATGCTGGAGCGTTCTCCATAATGTTCTCAAATGCGTGTTAAGTCTGCCAATCCGCACATAGCCAGCGTGGTGGACTATGGTCAAAACCCTGCTCATATTGAGAAGAGACCCGGGCTCTGTAGTGAGCTGAAAATGGGATGATCATGATGATGATGATGATGATACACTATAGTAAAACCTGCCTTACAAATAAACCTAACATGGCGTCGGTGACAAAACTGAGTTTGTTTTGTCACGCTCTGACATTTGAAAATTGCTGACGATTGAAGCGAGACATAATAACAGCTATTTCTACGTTATTCTCGTTTATTTGGAAGGTTATTCTTGATAGGTAGCCACTGCACTTTCTTTAGAGACGTTAGGTTATTGAAATCCAACCTACTCGGACGAAACGATTTGGATCAACGTTTCTGAATTGAACCGCTAAGGTGTGGAACGCACTTCCAGCATCTGTGTTTCCAGCCACGTATAACCTTAGTACCCTCAAGGCAAGAGTGAATAGGAATTTTCTAGGCATCGGCGCTTCAACCTAAACCTCATCAGTGGTTTCTATTGTCACTGATTGTCACGCGCAAACCTATCTCAAAATAATATAAAAAAAAAAACATATAACACTACTTCGCTCATCAATATAAAGCAACCTAACTACGTGTGACTCCTTTTTTACAATCTACCTTCCCTCTAAAATATTTGTAAGCTTATAGCAATGTCCTCGTGGCGTCCATTATTACTATTTTTTGTGGACCAATCACTTGCCACCGTTTTGGCGGGAGCCAATACCGTGGCGGCACGACATCATGACAATCAACTTTTTTTTTCTCGTTTTAAGGCTTTACACAGATTAGCCTATGTCAGGTTAAAACAACTTTTTTCTCTTTTTATGGCTTTACACAGATTTGCCAATATCAAGTTTATAGCAATGGAGAATTGAAGTTTAGAAAAACGGGAGACTTCGTATTCGGCGAGCGCGGTTGTTCGCACTTTTCTTGAATTAATCGTGAAGGCGAAAAAACGGCGCCCGCTCAATACGAAGTCACCCGCCTTTTTTTTAAATCAACGTAATACATTAATAATAGTATTCTAGTCAAGTTTTATACTCTTTATAATCTATAATGTATAGATATATATAGCTTCTTAGAATCGCGGCGATAACACCTATTTTGTTATTTCACGCTATTTATTTCTCGTGTCAATGTGTCTCATTGAATTTAAATATTAATCTTAGTTATTAGTTTGTTAGTATATTTATTATACGACCGCTTTTTCTCAATATAAACGATGTAACTGCCTATTTTATTTTATTTTTTATTTTACTTATTCATACGGTATGCCTGCGATAAATTACAAATTACAGTTTTTATCCATCTAAATAAGTAAATTACTGTAATTGGGTATACACATTTACTTCGCACCTGAGGCATATTTTCTCTAACAGATATATATGTGTAATTCTGTTGGCTTATATGTATATATGGCTGTGGGTTTATAGTAAATAAATAAACAATCTAATGACTTATGGAAACTATTTAGAACTCTAGTATGTACTTTGTAACATATTAAACGTGTTTTCGTGCGATCGAATTCACAATAAGATAAGATAAGATTGTATTATTCAAAACGATTAGGATTTACAATATATATAATGTGTCCATACCCTCTGCACTAGGAAAATCTGTATTGCAGAGGGTAGTTCCTCCCAGGGATATAGTACATTCATTCCTAGGGAAAAATGATCTTATATTAACTAAAGCTAACATTATTTAAGCGTGTATCAGCGTATGCGTGTATGTTCACACATATACATGTGTGTGTGAACGAGTGTGAATGTGTTTGTGTGTGTACCGTTATGTATTTGTCATATTTATTTTATTGATTAAGCGCACAAAAATTATTTTATTTTACAATTCATGCATAGTTGTAATTTTTTTGGAATGGTATGTGAGTTGTGACATGTTTCCACCCATTGTGGAAATATAACGCTGTAATGTTGGAAACGCGACGGCCAAAGCTTTGAATCTGTAGTAATATCCGTGAATACCTGTACGATTTAAACGACTGTTATACGAAAAAAAATCTAATTTTGGACTTTTGAAACAGCTTCAGTGTGTAAGTGAACGCAGAACTAGAAAAGTGAGTTAAATTACATTTAGATTAAGTTGACATAAAGCTGCTTTTTATTCCACTACAAGTTAGCTTCTAATTGGAGTCTCACGTGGTTGTGAGTGATGAAGGATGCTAAAATGAAAGCGCTTTAATATGAAAAACTATACCAATATATCAGATTAGGGGAATCGGTCGCTTAGCGATACTACTTAGTCCATAAGGGATAACGAAGCTATGGCCTAAAAAAAAAAAAAAAATTAGCTGCATTATTAGAATTTGTAAATCCTACAAATTCTTATAATGCCGCTGACGGAAATCGAACCTGGGACTCTGTTTCTACACTTAGAATATCAGACAAAAGTACAGCTAAGACGTATTTGGGTTCAGACACAAAGTTGTACTAACCACTGCTACAAAACACTCCCTAACAAAGTAACCAGCATAAAGATCCAATATTTCTATTAATTATATCGTTCTCACCCACTGTATATACATAAAACCGAATGAACCGATAGCTAAATTTTTAGTTTTTAATTTTATTATGTGTAACACTCTTTTTGATTATTAGCAATCTTTATATATATTTTTTTTTATTGATTTCTTTAATATACAGGACTTACCTCAGCATGGTACTGACATAATACCAGCTTTGTGGATACTTTTGTATATGAGTCAGTATCTTTTTACTGGCGCAATACAGCATTAATAGTTTAATTTAAAATCATTAATTATTATATCATTAAGTATTAGATGATAAGTTACAATGTATGTATCTTTTATATGTTCCTTATATGTCATTTTGTTGTTCTGACATATAAATATTTTCTATTCTACTCTCATTTATTTTATTTTTATTTTAATATTACCTACAATTTTTATTATTTTATTTACCTTTATTAATTTATTTTTATATTACCTACCATCGTAAATAAATCACAACAAGTACACATTCGGCTTCTTAATTTCGAATACAAATTTGAAAAATTAGTAAAAAAAAAAACCACGCTAAAATAAAAAAAAAAATAAAACACCATCGTAATTAATATTACCAACTCCAAACACTGGACAATGAACCTACGAGTATATCGGTGTACCGATAAACCCGAAAGAGTTTGCGATAGGTGTGAGTATTATGTTCTAGTAAAAATAAAACGTACATTATATTTAAATAAATAAACATATCCAACATTAAATACGATGCTTTAATTAAAAATGCAAATATTTAAAATCCTAGTGGTATGGAACAAACGCGATTCAAATACCACGACCGGGATGGCCAGACACGTTTAAATGACAACATGCGTTTGATATGCAAACATATGAAATCTATACAATATAGGCGGGTACGTCATACGCACAACGACCCCATTTGCCTGTAACCACTTGTGTCACACGCTCATTCCTGAAATGTTTTCAGTGTTTTGACTGTTACAAACGTTAGGATAAAACGTTGTGATATTTTCGGCTCCCTCCGCGATTTATGACCATTTTCAGGCGAAGATCTTTAAATACGCCTCTCTATATACCTACAGGGAGATATTAAATCACTTGACATTTACAAGTTTTTTTTAAAACACTACAAGTTAGACCTTGACGGCAATCTCATCTGATGGTAAGTGATGATGCAGTCTAAGATGGTAGCGGGCTAACCTGTTAGGGGTATGATAAACCCATCATACTCCTAATCGGTTTCTACGCGACATCGTGCCAGAATGCTACATGCTATTTCCGTTTTTATTTTCGAATTTTAAAGTATCCTATATCCAATACAAAAACTGTAACGGTAAAAAAATTACTGGAAACTATCAAGAAGCTCGTAATTGAATCACAAAATCTTAAAAGGCTCAGCTTGCTCAGCTTCTTGTTCTATTTACTAAGCTCGTGCGAACCGATATTCCATTTGTGTAACCAGCTTATGGCAGACCAGCGTATACAAGCTCGCTAAAAGCTTTGCTACGACCATCCCCTATCTATAGTTAAACTGTGTTAACATGTGCTACGGTTCTATTTTTCTATCAAATAAAAAGACAACATAATAATAGACCTGGAATAATACTGTATTCGTAAAGCGGGAGATTATTCAATAGACTCGTAAATCAAATAGAAGATTTTCATAGAGTAATCTTGCCTTGAGGTATAAAAAAATATGTTTGCTTAAACTACAATGAGTTCTTAAATTAATTGCTCGGCTCAATTCCCTAATCTGGCTAAAAATTGCTCGCGGGGTTTACTTCTATTTGAGAAGTGATGTTAAACCCAATGTACTTTTTTATACACTACAAGCTAGCCCTTGACGGCTATCTCACCTATTGGTAAGTGATGCTGCTGTCTAGGATGGTAGCGGGCTAACCTGTTATGAGTATAGTAAACCGACGCCCCTAATTGGTTTCTACGCGAAATCATGCCGGAACGCTAAATGCTTGGTA
Organism: Lasiommata megera; assembly: GCA_928268935.1. Taxonomy (NCBI): domain Eukaryota; kingdom Metazoa; phylum Arthropoda; class Insecta; order Lepidoptera; family Nymphalidae; genus Lasiommata; species Lasiommata megera. The sequence continues at coordinate 8,371,897 of OV743311.1, read as the reverse complement.
ACACGTCTTTGTCGGTAGGGTGGTAGCTAGTTCGTCCGAGAAGTATACAACGGGTCCCCCGGGCGTCCCGTAAAACCAGCGAGAGGGACATGCCATAGTGGTGTGGACCACCCATGGGTGGGAGTTCCACATAACCTTCGTCCTGCCCAAGGGATGGAAGTAGCCGTAATGCTTTACCACCACGACAAAAAAAAAGCTAACTACGGCTGAAACCTCCCACCAGACCAGACTCAAGCTAGGAATCGAATCCATGACCTCCAACTTTTTATAATACGACAGCGCATGCACTGTCCACGGAGGTCGTCAAAGTGCCGAGTTAACTATGTTTATTTGTAGAACCACTTGCTAAATAACGAAACATTTTAAGTACTTCGTTTTATCCGTAGTCTACGCTCGAATAAACCTATATTCCATTAAAACACAAGCTTATGACAAACCCGTGCTCACACGGTCCTAAAAGCTTTCCAGCGTCCCAACTAGCCATAGTTAAAGCCGCTTTATGCATATGTTTTAATTTATCCTGTTTAACCTTGCAAGTACATTTCCTTGAATATTTGCATATTTTTATATTTCAAGGTACTACCTTTATCTACTTTCTTCTTCTTTTACTTTTCCTAATCCTAAGGTTGCCTGGCAGAGATCACTACTAAGCGATAACGCCTTATGTATCTTGTTTCTGTTTTTCTTATTATTTATATGTCGAGTTAATGCCGTCGACATATATTTTTACTTTTTGTTGCGTACAAATAAAGAATAAACAAAATTAAATAAATAAGGTAGGCAAAATATGCACAGAGTTATGACTAGACAGAGTTATACTGAAGGACTTGCTCATAAAACCTATGAAGACTGGTAAAGGTAGTTAAAATTGAATGGCGTTATATGCGTTATTCTTCTTAACAGGATTAAACAATTGATCAGTCACAGGGTTTTCTCGTAAAACCCGTAAGTGCTTTGAATTAATTGCACATAACTTATTATTGCAAAAAAATAATGCGATCATGCAAAAATGGAGAATCAATAACAAATAAACTTTATGGAACAGTTGATACACTCTTTGGAATTCGCTTGTATAGAATGTGATAATTTACTCTTATTGATTGCATACTCGCAGAAAGCCTATCTTTCGTTTCATCTCGTACGAAACCATTGGACCCTATTCAAACTGTTGGTTTGTTTGTATGTTTATTTTTTGAAAAAACTAATATATTCTCTGTAGGTCGATCTATACACCAGAGATAATAATTAACGAAATAAATACATTTCGGTAAAAGTGTTCGATGATATACCTGCATGCATTTAATTTCATATCCCTCCTAGAAAGGTGAAATCCAATTATCGTGTCACTAACTGTGTATAAAACAAATAATTTTCACCCATGTTTTAGTAATGCATTGGACCAGCGTAGTCTCCGTTTCTACGAAAGAGGCCGTATTAGAGAGAGTGCCTTATAGCGGGCGTAAGTGTGCTATAGTAGGGGAGCCCAAGCGGGGATTTCGGGATTTACTCGAGCGCGGCAGATTAATATACAGGGAGATACCTTGTACCCGGTTATGTTCCTCCACCAAACATGAGCCCCATATATAAGGCCGCGCGTGAACGATACACGATCAGATTAGTAAAAAAAAATTGACCATCAGATATTCTCGAGCGCGTCAGATTAAGGCAGGGTGAGTTAATTACATCCTTAAAAGCGTATATTCCACTAATCTGACAATTTGAGAGTGACGTAAAGAAAGGGGAGGGCAGCAAAGTTGTAAAAAAAAAACTTCATCTCGACATTCTCGAGCGTAGCTTAATATTTTTTTATTTTGAAGGAAATAATTCAAGAATAACGAAAAATATATAATCTGACGATTTCCGCAAGCCGAAATAACAAAAATTCGCCAATAAAGTTAAATGCGTGCAGCTGGGTGATGCCTATATTTCCCTCTCCGCGTTTCTATTTCTTTATCACTCTTTCTCTATTTATTACTCTCTCCGTCCCCACTCTGGTTTTTGCTGCCATGACGCCATCACAGCTGATCATAAAGACTCGTTCGAGGCATATTGTTTACGTGTTTCCAACGTTTTGGCTTTTTTTGCTATTTTAATATTATTTATGTTAATTGAAGTTTATAAATATTGTTAAAATGTGTATTTTGAGGTGAAAGTGCCTTACAAAAACTTTACAGTAGAAACATTAATCAATTAATTTTAAAACATCAATTTTTTTTAAGCCTTTTTTAATTTTTTTTTTTATAAATACAGGTATTCTACATAAAAAAGCATACACTTATTTATTTGCATGCTATTTCTGGAGCTTTCTATTAATTAAGTTCAATTATTTAAATTTTTTTTTTTTTTTTGTCAGATTAGGCGAATCCCTCTAGATAATCGTCAGATTATGAGACAGTACGTTTAGAACATAAAGATGAACCATATATATCTTAATCTGACGCGCTCGAGTATTTCAAAATGGCGAATTTTTTTTGCACATTATGAAACTCGCTGCGACTTTGCGTCACATCGGAATCGTCAGATTAGTGAATGAGAGCTTATTTTTGGTGTACTTAACACTCCCTTAGAAAATCTGACGCGCTCGATTAAATTTTTTTTTTTTTCATTTTCAACCCTTCCATACAACCACACCCATCATGCAAACGATCAGATTAACATACGTACATTATTAAAAATACGTAGGCCATTGATGCTATCAATATCTGACGCGCTCGAAGATGTCCATGCAACAGTTTTTTTTTACATATTTCGCTTCCCCCACCGATGGAAAGGTATATATCATATAACATTTTTTTCTTCTTATCATCTAAGCTTTGCAACCCAATAGGTCTCTATGACGCTCAAGTAAATCCCCATTTAGCATCATGGGCTCCCCTACCATATTACAATTTCTGAGTATCAATCAAACACATCGTAGTACAAATGTAAAAAAAATTAAAATAAAACGTTTGACAATAGTAAAATGTTATTTGCATGATGTGTTAAAAGAGGTTCGTTTGTAATCAACAGTGCACGTCTTTTCTTTAAATAATTATTATAAGTGAAAACCCATAGGTGAATGAAACGACGGGAATTTTTACCGTAAAATAGCTTTAATGTGTTTTCACTTTTTTATTTAAATTTTTTAGGTTAGAAGGTACCCATTGTCATTTTTCGCCCCAGCAGACTGGCCTCTGTACTGAATTTATTTTACCATTACCTGGGCCAGTAATGAAACAGCTGGCGATAATTAACTATAATAATCATCGTCTTATTTTAAATGACATTTTCAGAAGTAATCATACTGTTAAGTGTAGAGACGAACTTAGCTGAACTTGTATAGAAGCCGCATTCATCGTATTGCAAAGGGAGAAGCACCAAGGCGTAATTATAAAAGGAACGCTCACCTTCACTGCCCTTGATGTCCACTCTGCCATCCCAAATTAAATAGAATACTGTATGTGAAGTTACTTACTCGTTCTCTAGTGGAATCTCGTACGCCTTCCACTTCTATTACATATAAACCAACTTACACAGCCATTCATACATTTGATAGATCGAAATATTTATTCTTATTTTGTATCCTCGATTCCTAAGATATAATTCCCACGTTTAGCAATAAAATTAAAAGAAATACTGTTAGTGAAGTTATTTACTCGTTCTGTAGTGGTATCTCGTATGCTTTTCACGTTTTTCTGGTATGCCTTCCACTTCTACTACATATAAACCAACTTACACAGCCATTCATACATTTGATAGATCGAAATATTTATTGAAATTTTATATTCTTGATTCCTACGATATAAATCCCACGTTTCGCAATAAAATTAAAAGAAATACTGTTAGTGAAGTTATTTACTCGTTCTGTAGTGGTATCTGGTATGCCTTCCACGTTTTTCTGGTATGCCTTCCACTTCTACTGCATATAAATCAACTTACACAGCCATTCATACATTTGATAGATCGAAATCTTGATTGAAATTTTATATTCTTGATGCCTACAGTATAAAACCCACGGTTAGCAATAAAATTAAAAGAAATCGAAACTCCATATTGTTAAATTACTTGGCTCGGTTCTTGCACATCCAATCAGTAATTCAGTGTCGAGAATGCAGCTTTCTTGGCACCATTCTACGTGAGCGTGATTTGCATAACAATTAGTGTAGGATTTCGTTTGTAATCAAATTAAGATGAAATTCATTAGGGTTAGAGTTAGTAAGGAACAATGCACAATGAGTTAACATTTCTGTAACAAAAAAGGCTATCTTATTTAAAAGCGTAATCTGACGCACTTAATATTTAAATAAAAAAACATCTCAAGGTTATTTCATGAGTATTTTACTAGCGACCAGCCTAATGCCAAGGTTCAGGTATCTTCTCAGCATGTGAAGAGTTGTGGCTAGAGTGGCCAAGTTAGTAGACTTTATACGCCTTTGAAATCATTATGGAGAACTGTCAAGCGTGCAGGTTTCCCTTTTCACCGCCGAAGTAAATTTAACTACAAATTGTTCAAATTAAATTTAATAAAACGCACATCACTGTGAGGCGCATGCCGGGGTTCGAACTGGTCCCCCCGAAAGGCAATCCAAAATCTCACCCAACCACATCACCGCTATTAAAAGATTGTTTACATTGAGTACCTACCTAGGGATTTTAACTAGAGAGAATAGGCATCAGAGTGCCTAGAACGAGATTTTTTCAGTATGTTTAATTTATATTTTTATTAAATATATCATCATCATCATCATCATGATCAACCCATTACCGGCTCACTATAGAGCACGGGTCTCCTCTCAATATGAGAAGGGTTTGGCCATAGTCCACCACGCTGGCCATGTGCAGATTGGCAGACTTCACACGCCTTTGAGAACATTATGGAGAAGTCTCAGGCGTGCCGGTTTTCTTACGATGTGTTCCTTCACCGTTGAAGCAAGTGATATTTTAATTGTTTAAAAACGCACATAACTCCGAAAAGTTAGAGGTGCGTGCCTGGATTCGAACTGCCGACCTGTGATTAGGACTAACCACTGGGCTATCACCGCTTTTATAGATAACACTTATATAAGACCTACCCTCAGATGTGACTAAGATTTCAAATTCCGATTTGATTTTCTTTTTCTATCGCGTGAAAGTTAACTAAAATTTTGTATGGATTCGAAACAGCGCCATCTATTGTGTAAAGATGGCTCATAGCAGTCTTAAGATATATGAGGCTGTTTTACTAACGCGGATTGAATAAGAAAAATATACTTTTGCAATAAATGACCTCACTATGGACGCGAAGTGCTCTTAGATTTTCATTTGGTCTGAACCCGAACGAACACGTCTCAAACAAGCGAAGGTGTTTGTCTAATGACTTTCATTTACTTTAATACTGCGAGGTAGAATTTTAAATGTTAGTTTAATTTCAATCGTTTGATAACGTGCAAGTCTGTGTCTACTATTCCAACCTTAATGCTATTATATAACATTATTTACTGATGTCTGTCATCTCGTCCGCGTAGATAAAAGTTTTAAATGAATTATGAAACAAATTATCACTTAGTTATTAATTTATTAAAATAAGATTTGAAGTTGACCAATTTACACCCAAGCTTTTTACCGTTTATGTAATCCATTATATCATAATAGGATTATTCTATAAGCCCACATTTTATAAGAACTTTGATTATATTAGCATCGGCTTTTTTATAAAATAATAATTATTATAAAATTTAGGTAAAACGGCACTACAAGTTTATTTCTACTTATAGTGTTTAATAGGTTACAGCAAATGTTTTGTTAAATTTTGTTTTATTTTTATGGGCACACGTTAAATTTTAATAAATTTATGGGTTATGTATATATATTTTCTATTCTTTAATTTATGTTTAATACCTCAAGAGGAGCTCAATTTGTATAATATACTTTAATCTTTAAGTGATCTTGGAAAAAATAAACAGTCATCTAAATCATGCACTGTACATGTTCCTCTATAAATACTGGGGTCAACAGGGTTTATACTGGGGTCTCAACAGGGTCTTAATGTAATAGTATAAAATTGTATAAAGAGTCATTTTTCAGAAACAGTAGTGCCTAGTGTGTAGTAATGTAGACACGACCTTATAATTGGCGTCCTTAATTGGTACGCACTATGTATGCGGAGTAATCGACGCATCTGCAATCTGCGCTAACAGAAGACGACTATCAGCCGATTTATTCGATTCCAGCTAAAATCAGCACCACATCTTTTTTACCCCCTACAAGTTAGCTCTAGACGGCAATCTCTAATGGTAACTGAAGATGTAGTAAAGATGGCTACGGGCTAGCTTGCCAGGGGTATGCCTGCTTTGGTAAGCCTATAATGAATGCTTAATCGCTTGACTTTTTCGGTAGTAACTAGCCACGGCGGAGGCCAACCATCAGGCTAGACTGGGAATCGAACCCAGTGCTTCCAACTTTATAATGATACAGCGCACGCGCTGCACCACGGAGGTCATCCAAGTTTATTAGAAAGTGCAAATAGGCTGGAACTTTTTACAAGGTTGTGCAAGGAGTTAAGTGTTTTTTTATACACTACAAGTTAGCCCTTGACGGCTATCTCACCCGGTGGTAAGTGATGATGCTGTCTAGGATAGTAGCGGGCTAACCTGTTAGGAGTACGGTAAACTTATGCTCCTATTGGTTTCTATGCGTCATCATGCAAGAACACTTAATCGCTTGGCGACACGTCTTTGTCGGTAGGGTGGTAACTAACCACAACCGAAGCCTCCCACCAGACCAAACTCGAGAGTCAAATCGTTTGATACTAAAGTGATCTACTTATGGAAGCGGAGTGTCTCATAATGTTTAAGCTGTTAGGTAGGTAGGTAATTCGACGTGGGGGTAAGGCAATGTTTTACGCTACGGGCGCCGGGATGCGGTTCCCGAGTGAACGAGGGATTATAGTTACTCCCGATCATAGCGGGGTTGTTGTATCTAGAATCCTGAGTGAAGCGAGCGGCTTAGGGGCACCCAAGACGAAGACAGAATATTCTTTTTCCCACGCCATGCACTACCTCACTTTAACTTTCGATGTTAAAATTTAGAAGGAATTATCAATAATCTACGGTACTGGCGATTGAAAGGGACGCTATTATTTGCTTAGCAAAATAAATGCAGTGAATCGGTGATAGCCTAGTGGTTAGGGCGTCAACCTCCTAATCAGAGGTCGGCGGTTCGGATCCGGGCACGCACCTCAAACTTTTCAGAGTTATGCGCATGTTAAAAAAATTAAAATATCACTTGCTACAGCGGTGATGGAAAACATCGTGAGGAAACCTGCACGCCTGAGAGTTCTCCATAATGTTCTCAAAGGCGTGTGAAGTCTGCCAATCCGCACATGGCCAGCGTGGTGGACTATGACCAAACCCTTCTCATATTGAGAGGAGACCCGTGCTCTGTAGTGAGCCGGTAATAGGTTGTTCATGATGATGATGATATACAAATACCGAAAAACCAGCGAATGGATCACAGGTATTAAGTAATTACCGCCATGAATATCACTAATTTCTCTGTGACTGTTTTTTTTTTTATTTTATTTTATCGTGTCATATACACATTTTATTTAAATTAATGATTTTAGAGTTATACGTTTCGACACAGATAAAAACCTCAAAATCCCATCCGGGTGAAAGCTGTTATTTTTATTCCGCAACCACCAAGAATGAACGTTCAAAGAAAGGTCTATTATTATTTACGATCTCATCCTAAACGCGAAAAACACATTAACTTTTCTGAAAGGAGGAAATTACAAATTGTGTATAACTAATGCTAATGCTTTCCATAACACAACAGCCCATTTATTATAAAAGCACATTAACTTGGATTGCTTATTTTCTTTATAACAATTATTAGCCCAATGTTTAACTCTAGAATAAATCGGTGTTTTGCTTTAATATCATCATCATCATCATGATCAACCCATTACCGGCTCACTACAGAGCACAGACCTCCTCTCAATGTGAGAAGGGTTTGGCCATAGTCCACCACGCTGGCCATGTGCGGATTGGCAGACTTCACACGCCTTTCAGAACATTATGGAGAACTCTCAGGCATGCAGGTTTCCTCACGATGTTTTCCTTCACCGTTGAAGCAAGTGATATTTTAATTGCTTAAAAACGCACATAACTCCGAAAAGTTAGAGGTGCGTGCCCGGGTTCGAACACCCGACCTCTGATTAGGAGGCTGACGTCCTAACCACTAGGCTATCACAGCTTCTATCAGCATTATCATCAATGTATTATTGTCGCGTAATGTGCACAGACCTCCTGGCTCATAGGAGAAAATTAAGAAATTAAGTCAGAAGTTTTACTCTCGGCAATACTCCAATGCGGGTTGGAGTCTAGGATAATGTCAAAATCCATGTCAATATTTTTTAATACATTTAATATAAAGATTTTACTATGTTTGTGACATCAACGGGGTACAAGGCTTAATACAGCCCCATTTGGTCAACGGGGTGCGACTCTTCGAGGCATAACATCAAGAGGGATGGCGAAGTTGGCCTTAACTATTTTAGAAACCTTTCAAAGTGAAAAATCATTTATTTGTTATTTATATATTTAGATTTTTTTTAAACACCCCATTTTTAGAACGTCATAAATAAAAGCATTCTTTGATACAGCACCTGCAAGAACCATGACAGCAATAGATTCTCCATCCGAATGTTAAACTTGCCCGGGCGCTCAGTTATAAATAGTTCTTTATGTATCTACTTTCACCTAACTTTATTTGTTGGACTTTCAGTGACTTTTTTGTTATTCCGGTATAGTAGAACACGGTATCAGTTGTATAAGTTTTATTTATAAATGTAGGTCTTAAGACTCGAAGTCTGAGGCTAATAATATATGAGACCTCGCCGCCCTTCTTCCCTAATTCTGGGCTAACCCGATATATTCTAACAATTATAAAGTCAAAAATGCTAACTTTAAGACCAATTAAATTTTGAAGAGCGTATTCCGTATATATGTTTAAGTTCCTTACTTAGACAAGTGCGATCGCATTTAGCAAGATAATAAGAAATTTTTGGTTGCCTGGCACAGATCTTATTTTAGCGATGAGGCCGCCAAGTTTTTAGCAATAAGACCACCTTTTTTACAACGTTATTGTATATTTATTGTATTAGTTCTATAATTATATGAATATTACCTGTATAGTAGTAGTTAAAGAGAAGGAAAAAAAGTAAACGTTGGGATAAAATTAAATGAATAAAAAAAAGAAATGAGAGTTTTCACTTGAATTACTTCTAAACCTGCCGAAAAACTACTCTGTAATTACTGGACAGTACTCGAGCCATTGTTTCACTCGAGAAGTCCAACGCCGTTGCATTTTGAGTGAAAACTGATTCAGTGACTAAATTTAGAAAATTGTGTAGAAATAGCTTCCTCTCTCTTAATTAGGATTTCCAAATGCATAAATATTTTTATACACCACAAGCTAGTCCATGACGACATCTTATCTGATGGTAAGTCATGATGCGGTCTAAGATAGTAACGGGCTAACCTGTTAGGTTATGGTAAACCCACTACTCCTAATTGGTTTGTACACGACACCGTGCCGGAACGCTTAATCGCTTGGCAAGTCTTTGTCGGTAGGGTGGTAACTAGCCACGCCGAAGCCTCCCAGCAGATCAGACTCGAGCCGGGGATCGAACCCAGGACCTCCAACTTTTAAAATGCAACAGCGCACGCGGTGCACCACGGAGGTCGTCAAAAATATGATTGGTATGACACTTTTATTAGTAAGATTGTAGATTTAGATATGTCGGGTGATAATTTGCTGAAAATTACAAAAGCCCTTCTTGTCGTCATATGGCTAATTCAATTAGATTTTTATTCTTTTTTATATAAGTTTCTATCGTTTTTGTTTGTTTATATATATATAGTCTGTTTTTGTATGCGTTCTCTAATGCTGTTAACCTCTAAGTGGGTCTGCAGAATTGTTATATATATTTATCTCTGTACCTCTTCTTAGGTATTTTTATAGTTTTTAGTCTTCTGTAGTCTGTTGGTTACCCTTAATGAAATAAATAAAAAATAAATAAATAAATTTTATCCAGTCCCGTCGGGAAAACGTAAACTCAATGCATGTGAACCGCGGCATGTTACCGTTAGTTAGATATTCATCATCGTCATCATAATCAACCCATTACCGGCTCACTACAGAGCACGGGTCTCCTCTCAATATGAGAAGGGTTCGGCCATAGTCTACCACGCTGGCCGTGTGCGAATTGGGAGACTTCACACGCCTTCGAGAACATTACGGAGAACTCTCAGGTGTGCAGGAGTGATATTTTTAATTGCTTAAAAACGCACATAACTCCGAGAAGTTAGAGTAAGTTCGAACCCCCGACCTCTAATTAGGAGGCGGCAGCGGCGCTATAACCACTGAGTTATCACAGCAGGTAGATATTAAGTGGACATCATTTGATTTCGATAGCAAAATCTATTTTTAATACGTATAACACTATTAGATACGCACACAACCAAGCTTACAAAACACACACAAACACAGCAAACTCAAAGCATGCCAATGACCTAAAACATACAATCCAACACAACTTATTCTTTACACGCAACTGTCATTGGCTGATTTATAATATCGCATACAAAAATCTATATATATAAAAGAAAGTCGTGTTAGTTACACTATTTATAAGTCAAGAACGGCTGAACCGATTTGGCTGAAAATCGGTGGGGAGGTAGCTTAGAACCAGGAGATGGATACTTTTTATCCCGCTACATTTCCCGCGGGAATTATGAGAATATTTCTCACTTCACTACAACTATAGTTTCAGCTTGCTTATTCCATACAAGTTTTTAAAAACCCCTAATCTACGTGGACGAAGTCGCGGGCATCGACTAGTCATACATAAAATACAAGGGGGAAAAAAAAACAAAAAAATATATATTTATGGGGATATATAATAACCTTTTTCATGCGGGTTGCGGGACGGGATATTTATAAAAACCGACAAAGAAGTCGAGAGAGTGAAAATGAACTCTACATCTTAGATACGAGATATTTAGTAAATTGTTATTGATGTAAGCCTCAAAATACCTCCTAACTAACCAATCCCTAGCAGACTAGTACAGGTATTATTCTTGCTAACGTATAGGTATCGTGTTACGAAATCGAACGATTTATCACCAATACGTAGCGAGACAAAGGATAGATAAACAATAGTTCCGAACGAGACCAGAACAACGTACGAAGCACAAATTTAGACTAGAATTAACTCAATGTATGTTATTACCGAGTATTTGTGTATGCACGCCTCTGCGGCAAACACACACAATTGTCATGTGCTCTGCAATGCGATGTATTTTACTTAGGAAGCAAAAATGCTGTATCTACCGCTTGAATTAAACTAAAATATAACAACTTTAACTAAGTAGGTACATTATGTTATTAAATGAATTTTCATATTCATAATATTTATATTCTATTCTAAAATTTAACAAATAAAAGTTAGTAAAAGTTTTTGTTTTTATAATCACGTAGGTATAAGTCCTCCCACGTATGCATAGAGAGCGCTGAAACTTCAACTGAGCGTTTGATGATTAACATTGCATATTTAATACGATTGTTCTGTTTTTTTTATATAGATTAAACAATTATTTATTGAATAATTGTATATAAATGTAATGATTGTACAAATTTCCCACAGCACCATATATCAAACAAATTTTTACTACATAGATACTGTTTTAATGCAACAAAACATAAACACGTGCAAACTTCGGATGCAGAACCAAAGATTTATATTATTTATAAACTTAGTTTGAAGAACATCAGCAGTTCGGTCGTCAGATATAATTTTGTCTAAACAACGATAGCAGGTACCTTCTCTTGTACGCTTTAAATGATTTAAAACTGGTCAATGGAGCGTCGATAATACTTAAATATTTAATAAAACGTTGCATATAGTATGTGTGCTACAAAAGCTATATGCTATGTCCCAAAGACTAAAAATTTGTTAACGGACATATGTCTTAGCAAAATTAGTGTTTGTCATTAAAAATATGACATTTAAACTAGGAAATGGAAGAAAATGTCGCATAAATAGAAATAGGTAGGTACCATTTATTTTAATTTTTAAACGTCTATAGACTGCATGAAATGAAGAATGAATCTGTAAATCAAAGCCTCATTTTCGCTATGCAATCCAAACACAAAACTCTGTCATATTTATGGTTCTATGATAAAGAAATGTTTGTTATATTGATTTCTAACACATCACGACATTCACTAACAATATATACGAACACAAAGCCGACAACACCTGTTACATTGGGATCCTTCACCTCAAGCAATCTGACGCAAACAATACTGTTAATTAAATTCGAGCGTTCATCTCCATTGCTAACAACTGTTGGAAAAGAAAAGGAGAAAACCAGCGAGCGTATTCATTTTGATCAAAGGACAACAGCGCACGTGCGCGACTTTATCCCTTGCGGGTAGAGGTTAAAATACAATGACTCCGCTAAGCTTCCATATTCTTAATTCATTCATTTTTCTTACGCCACTCCAACGCGCTGTTGGCTTGCTGAAAATCGTTACCGGCACAACCATTCCCATGCGGATAAACTGGCACATGCAACGCACCAACTTACACATGGATTCACGGTCGCGGCTTCTTTACATCGCGCCACAATCGCCGGTATCGTCTAAGCGGGCTCCCGAAGGTGAGACACCGAGCACGTGCACTGCGCGGATCACCGGCACGGTCCGCGGGGCGACGCGGCGCGGCACTGGGCTCCGGGGCTCCGAGGGCGTGATGCGCGGCGGTACGCGGGCCTGGACTCGCGGCACGATGCGGTGCGGACGAGCGCTCGCACGGACCAGCGCCGACACACGACAGCCTCCGTCGCAATGACGAAGCGGCCGGGCACGCGCGCGCGCTCTGCGACGCAGCCTCCCGATCCTATCCGACCCCCGCCGGCATCTCCCGACAGAGGGGTGAACAAACCCGCCGCACTTCTCCTTCTAACATAGTGATGAGGTTAAAAAGGATTTTGACTTTCTCAGAACGCTTCACGGTTCGATCATCCTTTACGTTGGACTTGTTATGGAACAGCTATGGACACAGTTTCCTCAAAAAAAAAGCTTATTAATCCCTAGATTGCAATTGCATAAGGAGTAAATTTTTTAAATAATTAAAATATATTTGGATATTACATTACACATAAAAAACTTTGCTTCCTGAAAATTAACAAAGTAAACACTCGCTCTTCCGTAGGTATAAAAGCAAGCCCATTGTGGAATATGTTACGAAACACAAAGACTCATCAAAAGATAAACTGTAGGGTCACTGCCGGCAATTTAATATAAAAGAGGAATTTTTCTTTACGAGGTGATTCAACTGTGGCCAAAGATAATTTTTAGAGAGGTGTGTGCCTTCAACTGTGAATTTCTGGAAGCGTTTTCTTTCAAATAATAGCCGCATAACATTTTAATTTCAGATTCTAATTGAAGTTATAGGTTGTGCAAGCTATTGGTAATTTTGGTAATTATGCCAGGGTTATGTACTCTTCTTGCCTCTAAATCATGATTTTGTTTGCTTTTATGACGAAATTAACTGACTCACATTGGACCCATTCAATCATCATCATGATCAACCCATTACCGGCTCACTACAGAGCACGGGTCTCCTCTCAATATGAGAAGGGTTTCGCCATAGCCCACCACACTGGCCATGTGCGGATTGGCAGACTTCACACGTCTTTGAGAACATTATGGAGAACTCTCAGGCGTGCAGGTTTCCTCGCGATGTTTTCCTTCACCGTTGAAGCAAATGATATTTTAATTTTTTTAAACGCACATATCTCCGAAAAGTTAGAGGTGCGTGCCCGGATTCGAACCGCCGACCTCTGATTTGGAGGCTGACGCCCTAACCACTAGGCTATCACTGCTTCGATATAATGGAACTATGAATAAAATTAAATCCCGGCTAAGTTTGTTGTGGGCTTCTTCTTAGACCGGGGCGCGTTTGGAACCCTCATAGCTTTAGTTTTAAGTTTACGAATATAGTTATCACCATGAAATAACTACTATGTAAATTATTGACGCGTCAAAAGTGCCTTTTTAAGGACTATTTGAATAAAGATTATTTTGAATTTGAATTTTTGAATTTGAATTATTGTGCCGTCATTTGGTGCGCGATAGTAAACATGTAAAGGTTTTCGGGAGTTTTAAGAATTGTTATTTTCCTAGATTATTTAATAAACTTAAAGAGAATTTATACTTTGCATATATTTTCACGCACACAGCGCTTTCTTGGGAAAATTACGGCCAAATATACCGTATCAAAATCTCCTTTATGACCTTTCCGCACTCGCTTGCAGTAATCGCTTAAATTAAAACGAATAAAACACCGGTCTTCCAGAACGGGAGACCGAAGTCTTAACCACTAGGCTATCATCGCTTCCGGTGCCGATTCCAACCATGGTAATTTTTATGTTCAATAAATTATTGCGATTCGTTAGTTAAAAGATGCACTTCTATGAACCGTCAATTAATACGATAACATTTGTATGAAACCGTTCTTAACACTTCATGATAAACCCATTGCCGGCTCACTACAGAGGACGGGTCTCTCCTCAATATGAGAAGGGTTTGACCATAGTCCATCCTGTTGGCCATGTTCGAATTGGCAAACTTCACACTCCTTTGAGAACATTATAGAGAACTCTCAGGCGTGCTGGTTTCTTCACGATATTTTCCTTCACCGTTGAAGCAAGTGATATTTTAATTGTTTAAAAATGCACATAACGCCGAAAAGTTAGAGGTGTGTGCCCGGATTCGAACCGCCGACCTCTGATTAGGAGGCGGACGCGCTAACCACCAGGCTATCACAGCTCTTATGAAATAAAAATAATCTTCCAAAAAGGAACAAAATCGAAATACCTACATGTCGAATTTACACCGTTATCTTCAGAATACGGTTAACAGAAATACAAAATAAAAAATTATATTATTTGACATAGCGGATTAATATTTTGAACGTTAAATTAAAACTGTGCGAGGCTGATTGAAAACGATTAAAATGTCGCAAATTGATATTCATGGGAGTGTAACAGCTGATGACGAATGACGTGAACCACTTAGCTGTTGTGTCAGTTTGTACGAAATTTTATATAATTAGTAGAGTCTATGGCGTGGACACATTTATCAGCATTGATACGCATATAGCTGGATGGTTTTAGACATACTTATTAAATATAACTTGAGGCAGCGCGTTATAAAGCTGTAGGTAGTTGGCCGGGCAATGAGTTTTGGGAAATGTTTTCAGTCATCACCATTATCACTACGTTGATGATAAAGGTGATGACCACCTATTTGTAAGCTGTTTTGTTTTTTTTATGTTCTGTACTAGTATATTCATTCATTCGTTAGTTTAGTCTCTCATTCAGGCTTTGACAGATTGCGTCGCGCAACGCGTGCTCTGTCCCATTATAAAGTTGGAGGTTTGAGGTTCGATTCCCGGTTCCCGGTCTGGTGGGAGACTTCGGCTGTTGCGAATTACAACCCTACCGACAAAGACGTGTCGCCAAGCGATTTAGCGTTCCGGCACGATGTCGCGTAGAAATCTATTAGTATGAGTTTACTATACCCCTAAAAGGTTAGCTTGCTACCATCTTATGTAGCTCGCTGCATGATTACTTACCATCAGGTGAGATTGCCGTCGAACTTGTACTGTATAAAAAAAAGTTTCCTCGGAGGAGGAATGGTTTGCTCACGCTGGACATATGCTAATTGGCAGACTTGCAAACATTATGAAGAACTCTTAGGCATGTAGCTTTGCTTATGATGTTTTCCTTCACCGTTAAAACAAGTGGTGCTTGTTTAAATAGTACAAAGCTCAGAAAAGTTAGAGGTGGGTGCCAGGGATCGAGCTTACAAACACCGTTTTTAAACATAATTTATTTACCTATTGAAATTAAAAGAATCATAAAACATTTGTCGTAATGAAGTTTCCTCGTTACTTATAAAGCGTCTCTGGTCCAAGCAAATGTTTTCTTAGCTAGAACAGAGTAGGACTTAGACGTATTGCAACGCGACGCGTAAAATAGTAGCAGGTTGGTTAAAAATGCATGACTGCTCATTTTAGATAAAGTTTTGTGAATTTTACTCTGTACTGGCTACTCTACCCGCGTCTGCTTTTGTTTCAATTTAAAAACTACGCCATAAGTTTTTGTTCCAAGGATAAAAATGTCCCTGTCCTAACACAGAACAATTTAACTCTACCATATTTTATCGAAATCCGTTCAGTGGTATTGACATGAAAAGATAACAGATAGAGTTAGTTTCTTAACTACATACGAGGGGGGGTCCAAAAGTTCGTGGAATGAATGGGTTTTAAATAAAATGAAACAACAAATCTATTTTTCCTTTTCAATATAATCACCGTTAAGCTGAATACATTTATTAGATCTATGAATTAATTTTTCTAAACCATTGTAAAAATATTTTTTATCTTTTGCATCAAAATGAGCCAAAATTGCCTCCTTAACCTCATTGTCGTCGGAAAATTTTCTTCCCCTTAAGTCTTTTTTTAAATTCGGGAACAAATAAAAATCACATGGGGCCAGATCTGGACTGTAGGGTGGGTGGACTAGTGATTCGAAGCCAAGCGTGTGCAGAGCAGCCATTGCTACTCTACTCTTATGAACAGGCGCGTTGTCTTGCAAGAGCAACCTTTGGTCAATTTTCCTCGACGTTTTTCCTTGATGGCCTTCTTTAATTTTTCTAGTATCGTTGAGTAGTATTCTCCGGTTATGGTCCTTCCCTTTTCCTTGTAATCAATCAGTATTATCCCTCCACAATCCCAAAAAACAGTAGCCATCAACTTTCCCGCCGACTCCGACACTTTGAATTTCTTTGGCGGTGGTGTCCCCTTTTTGTGCCATTGCATGGACTCTTGTTTGGACTCAGGCTCAAAGTGATGAACCCATGTTTCATCTCCGGTAACAATCCGCTCCAAAATCTGTGCAGGGTCGTCTCCACACAACTCCAAAAATTGCTTTGACGCATCGACGCGTTGCCGTTTCTGAAGCGGCGTGAGCATTCTCGGTACCCATCTTGCACTGACTTTTGTCATACCCAGATGGTCATGTAAGATTCGCAAAATGGTAGTATCTGATATTCCAACTAATGGAGATAACTGTCTTTTCTTCAAACGGGTATCTTCTAGTACAATTTTTTCCACTTTTTCGATGATGTCTGATGTGGTGGCCTCAACTGGCCTTCCTGAGCGAGGATCGTCTTCAATCGACTCCCGACCATGTTTGAAAAGACTATGCCACTTGTAAATCATTGATTTACTAGGGCACTGTTCCCCATAAACGGTTTCCATTTCATTCAAAATGGTCTCAGCGTTCTTTCTTTGCTTGGTAAGATATTTTATCACAGCACGGTGTTCAATTTTCTCCATAGTTTCAGTTTTCTTCCGGATTTACTTGTTTAGCAGGCGAGTATTCGTAAAAGAATGACGCAATAAGGCTGAAACTCAATTTATATACTAATGATTAGTCTCTAATTAGTGTGACACTAAGCGAGTGCACCTATTCCCACTCCATCCCCCCCATTCCACGAACTTTTGGACCTCCCTGCGTATATAAATAATACATTATTCGTAGGGATTGTTCACAAGTTTTTTGTATGTTGTGTTACCAAGTAATATAATACCTTACTATTACAGATGCAATATGCGCCATGTTGAAGCTGTGATAGCCTAGTGGTTAGGACTTCAGCCTCCTAATCAGCGGTTGGGGGATCGAACCCGGGCACGCAACTATAACTTAAGTGCGTTTTTAAGCAATTAAAATATCACTTGCTTCAACGGTGTAGGAAAACATCGTGAGGAAACCTGCATGCCTGAGAGTTCTCCATAATGTTCTCAAAGGCGTGTGAAGTCTGGCAATCCGAACATGGCCAGCGTGATGGACTATGGCCAAACCCTTCTCATATTGAGAGACCCGTGCTCTGTAGTGAGCCGAGAAAGGGTTGATCACGATCATTTTTATAATAATTGCCCATATTAATAAATGAAGTGTAAAATGTTCTTTGTGTATAATAAAGCTATTCAACTCGTACTAAAAAATAAGTTTTTGAATATAAACAAAACGCAACCACGAGACGGCTACGTAACATAGACGGTGCTACGAATACGTAGACCGGCGTAGCAAACAAAGCACCGTAGTTACGGCTACCTAATTCCTTCCCCAGCTCTCCGCGAAATAATACACGGATTTATATATGTAACAGAAGCTTTCTTTGTTTCGGTAAAACAGTGTAACTTCTACTTACTGATGTGCTTTGTGTCATTTTGTTCACAGGGAGCAAAAGCAAGCATTCGCCCATCTCGGTATAAAATGTACGAACAATTTCTGATGAAATATCACAAAGGAATGGTTCAAGTGTACGTAAATAACAAATTAAAAAGCCTTTTCTTCTAATGCCGTACGTGTTCTCCAAACAGTTTAGATTATTTAAACGAAATCTTATTATATTAACGCACTATAAGTACAACGTATTAATTGTTTATATTCGAACTAGATTTTTCCTTTAGGAAATCTGAATTGTGTATGGATAAAAATTGCCTAATTCCCAAAACAGCAAAAAAAACAACCAACCCAATGCTATCGTTGCGTGAAAAAAGAACAAAAAAAAAATCGTAGAGGTTCTTCTGATTAACATTTTTTGTAACATTGTTTGTAACAATATAAACCTCAATAGCTTCAAACCCTTTAACACCTCCTATGACGCCTCTTTAAGACCTCCGTGGCACAGCGCGGGCGTGGTCGCATTTTAAAGTTGGAGGTCCTGGGTTCGATTCCCGGCTCGAGTCTGGCCTGGTGGGAGACTGCGGCCGTGGCTAGTTACCCTACCGACAAAGACGTGTCACCAAGCGATTTAGCGTTCCGGCACAATGTCGTGTAGGTTCAGGTTAGCCCGCTACCATCTTAGACTGCATCATCACTTACCATCACGTGAGATGTCAAGGGTTAACTTGTAGTGGATAAAAAAAGAGAATATCTAGGCGGCTTTTTCTATATCGTCCTCTTTAACCACTTTGTCACTAAGGAGCCTCTCAATGGAGTGCACGAACTCGTAGCGTACACAAATTTGGAATTTACGAGTATACATATGCACAGCTCTACTATCACTATCTTAAATTATATCATAATACTTTCACTTCTGCTTCTTCATTCTGAGGTTTTGTTAAGACATTTATAATCAAAATAAAAAATGTAGAAATAAATGTGAATTCTTTTATTATTTAACAGCACATTCAATTCACAATCATTTTGAGTTCATACAATCAACATCGAGTAAGCTATAGTCTAAAGTTGTATCACAAGCAAGGTTTATAGAAGCAGATTTGTGGTTATATTCCATGGATATCTCGAAAGCATCGCGATCGTCAGTTAATTTATCAAAGAAATAGCTCGTGTTTACTTTCGGGATAGAAGAGCGTCTTGTGGCATTTGTATCGTGACGGCTTTTTCGCACTGGACTGCTTTTGGGTGTTGAACAATAGTTTTGATTGAATCTTTGAGTTAGGAGAGATTTTCTAGACAGTTGTTTATTCTCGAAGATCAATTTAACCAAATTGCTATTAACTTTAGCAGTGGTGATGGTATGATTTCTTGATACTATGTTATCAACTATCGCAGACAAATCATTCTCGTTAATATCGTCTTCGCTCATATTAAACATGCTAAGCAGATGTTTATCCTCTGGCATATTTCCTATATTATCATCAACAGCTTTTGAATATTTGGAGTTTAAAGTTCCATTATTATCAAAGGACAAGTTTTTAAAACTAGTTCTAAGAGACTGCATTAACTTTGAAGATTTTCTTTTCTTAAGAGGTTGTAAGTAACTGTCAATTGTTTTTGTTTTACTTTTTGAACTGTTTTTTAATTTTCTTTTTAATTTATTAATAGAAACACTAACGTTGGTTCTACTTGAATTCAAATCTTTATTCGTAAGATTCATAATTTTCAATGATTCGTTAAGATTAGATAGTGCATCAACATTTAGCTGTTTTGGTTTCCTATGATATTTTCTTTTTTGTTTATCATTTTGATTCGTTTCTGGGTCATCTTTTTTCTTACGTCCCCTTGTTTTCTTTTCTTTCGGAGGTTTCTTGATAGATTCTTCATATTTTTCTACTAACTCTGGATAAAATTGTCGCATAAGATCTTGTCTTTCAATTGATGTCCAAGGACCAAAAACATCTTCGCCTTCTACAAACAACAGCAGAATTACAATTCACATATGAATTTTTATTAATTCAATGATAATGAAATTGTGTTTACCATCAAACTGATCATCAGGAATAAGAGCTTCATATTGTCCATTTATGTCTCTCCATAACACTTCAAAGCTCGGAACTCCTAGAAATAAAACGAAAAATAGTTAATTTTAAAGATTTTATTCATATATATATATATTTTAAAAATGTTTTCCGTAAAAAAGGTCAACACAATTTTGAGACCATAGAGCCTACCTTTAGGGTTCCTCTTTTTCTTTATTTTGAAAGGTTCAAGACTTCGATTGGGTATTTTTTCCTGTAAGTGCCATTTTGTTAATAACGGCAAGAACTTTTCAACGCAATATTTTTCCGTCCAGTCTAACTTGAGTTTCATAATTTTCTGGAACAAATAAATTACAAAGTGAAGTATTTGGAAATAATAAATAGCCGTAAAGCGATTATTCAAATTAACAATCCAGGAAAACTATAAACTAATTCTTAACATACTGTAATTTTGAAAACACATAGACGTAAAGTAGCAGTATATGTTTATAACTGAGACTCTATTTTTAAAACTGATATTAAAATTCTCAACTCTGAAAACAAATTAAACTTAGATCTCAATCAAATACCACAAACTGGATTAAACTTGGAGTAGGAATCTTCAAGCTATCGAGATCTATATCTTCTGGTTTAGCGTCCATGAATTCCTTCATAACTTTCGGTTCGGGGAACGGCATTCCGCACGACAGGGCCCGATTCCGAAGTGATACTTCACGTTTCATTTCTGCTACTTTCGACCTACAAGATACAGTTATAGACATGAGTTCACATATTTCTATTGTGAACATGTTCAAGCTAAATGTGAAATACATCCAGGTTAGAAATACATTTACAACGTCTATTATGTTAATTTAGATGAATAATGAAGCTGTGATCGCCTAGTGGCTAGGACGCCAGCCTTCTAATTGAGGTCGGTGGTTCGAACCCGGGCACGTACCTCTAACTTTTCGCAATTACGTGCGTTTTTAAGCAATTAAAATATCACTTGCTTCAACGGTGAAGGAACACATCGTGAGGAAACCTGCACGCCTGAGAGTTCCCTATAATGTTCTCAAAGGCGTGTGAAATCTGCCAATCTGCACATGACCAGCGTGGTGGACAATGGCCAAACCCTTCTCATATTTAGAGGAGACCCGTGCTCTATAGTGAGCCGACAATGGGTTGAACATGATGATGATGATTATGTTAATTATTACCATTATCATTATTAGGGTTAATTTCAGAAATAATAACCCAAAGGGCACAGCCACAGCCACTAAGCCACTAAGCCTCCGCTGTTCGTCAGTCTGTATATCAGCAGTTTGTATGACATGAACCTTAATTGGTAGAGAGTGAACACAGAAAGTTACATAGAGTTTGAATACCTATTGCAGCTATAGCAACAAATAATAAAAATAAAGTTAAAATTAAAGATACACGCTGAACACAAACATAACTGTTGCTCAATTTTATGAATGCCAATATTATGTAATGTTTCATATTAAACCGTAGAACCGTAGACTTCGTATACGAGTCCAATTCGCATTTACCCGATTTTCCAATAGTTTAAGACTGTTTACTAGAAGCTCATCTTAACCATTCATATACGAGTAGACACAGAGTAACGGAATTATTTGTTTTTTTTTTTTGCATTAAAACGGACATAACGACGAAAATTACATGCGGGCAAAGGCTCGTGCACAAAAATTTCAGATGGCAAAGGTTGTGCACGTACTACACGCAATTTACGATGCAAAGGTACATTGTTGCTGTAAGTAATTAATAGTTTTAATTTTGATTAGGAATTGAACTTTCACTTTCGGATTTTGACCTTCGCTCGCTTACCATTTATTTTACGTGTAATTATGCAACAACTATAAATACAGATAGGGTTTTTAAAGTAGGCGTGCAGCCCCAAATCCAAAACTATGAAAAATGGCGACCTAAATTTGATGAGAACTAAAACCGCATCAGTAGTTTTTGAAGAATCAATAATTCTATTCAGGTATAAAACTATTACAGGCGATATTATCTCTATTTAGAAATGGATTGTGAGCATTATTGACTCCGCGAAATTTCAGGGAAATTAGATCAGTGGTTTTCATGCCAACTGCTGACCAACTTACTGAGAAAATCGTTATTTTTCTCAGTAACACAGAGCGTTGTTTTTCTTTTAACTAACGCAGATGACGTTAGTTGTCGTAGTTATGTTGTCAGTTAGGAATGTGGGTTTATCATATAATAGGTTATCCCCCTAATAGGTTAGCCTCCTACCATCCTAGACTGCATCATCATCTACCACCAGGTTTCTACACGACATCGTGCCGGAACACTAAATCGCTTGGCGACACGTCTTTGTCGGTAGGGTGGTGACTAGCCACGGCCGAAGCCTCCCACTAGATTCGAGCCGGGAGTCGAACCCAGGACTTCATACTTTATAATGTGACAGCTCATGCTTTGCGCCACGGAGGTCGTCGACTCTTATTGAAAGACCCATGTTTAGGCCTATAAAGGGTTGATAATCATAATGGTGGTGATGATGATTATCACCTATTTAAGAAATCAGTGACATTGGTAAAACGTATTTTAAAACCCGTAACTAAATAAGAAACGACGAGTCTATTTCTTAAACAGTAATTTCGCACAAATCTTATACGGATACCTATATATCGGATGTGGTTGAAACTTGAAAGAGCACAATACGACATTGAATAGCTGAAGAGGATTGTCGCCGCTAGATCTCTACTAAGAATCTTACCGCCAGATAAGTCCCAATGCGTCTTTGATGCGAGAAAGATGGGAATTTTATCTGAATGTAGGTACACGGCGATGTACATTTTTCGTGACATTTTATACCTCTTATTTACGTGTATATAACTCAACGACCGGAATACGGATAATTTATTGTGCAGGGTAGCGAAGTCTTTCGTAGTTTAAAATCTATCCGTGGCTTAAGCCATTTGCAATTTATTTCCACTTTTCAAAAAGTCATACGCGTTAAGAAAACAGTTAGTTATGATTTTTCATAGCGCGGTGATAGCCTAGTGGTTAGAGCGTCAGCCTCCTAATCAGAGGTCGGCGGTTCGAATCCGGGCACGCACCTATAACTTTTCGGAGTTATGTGCGTTTTTAAGCAATTAAAATATCACTTGCTTCAACGGTGAAGGAAAACATCGTGAGGAAACACGCACGCCTGAGAGTTCTTCATAATGTTCTCAAAGGCGTGCGAAGTCTGCCAATCCGCACACGGCCAGCGTGGTGGACTATGGCCGAACCCTTCTCATATTGAGAGGAGACCCGTGCTCTGTAGTGAGCTGGTAATGGGTTGATCATGATGATGATGTCATGATTTCATAGCCTAGGTAAAAAATATATAAATATATTTGACATGAAATAATTAACTTGATTTTCAGCCTCTAAACTTAATGAGTTATTAGTTTTAGTTGAGTAATTTACCACGAATTAGTAGTTATTAGTATTAGTTAGTATTTTGTCTACGCTACTAAGCAATAATAATTAATGTACACCCTACGTAATAATTTTCTAGTGTAGTGCATTGACGTTCTACTTTTGTCCCTGTAATTTAAATTATGTAATTTTCTCGTGTACAAAACTGTACTTTTATATGGGCATTCTATAATGACTAATTAATAAATAAATATTAACTTATAATTAAATAATAATAATATTTAAATATAACCTTTATATATATATACAAACCTTTTATGTCGAATAAAAACGTAATAACACTTTATAAACATTATAGTAACGTATTAACGTTACTTACTAATTCCAAAGCTACAAAATATAATATAAATCGGTTATTTTGTTACGGCACAAAGAGGGCATAACGGAATCACACTTTATATTTATACCCGAACCATTCGCACCATGGCATTTTTCATTAAAAAGGTCCTAGCCTATACACTAAAACAAGTACTAGGTATTCTATGTGTACAAAAAAATATGTATATCCTTTGATCTGATACTGCGTCAAACCGGAACAAACCATCAAATTTACTTTTTTTGGCATTTACAATATTGGTTAGTTATTTAAGGCCATTCTATTTTAGGAGTGTGCAAACACTCGCCTATTAGTTTGCCTTTCATCAGGAATGTGCGACGATGCGTGGCGAGTGATGAATATGAAACCACAAATAATATCGGTTTATTTTGACGACCTCCGTGGCGCAGAAAGGGCGCTGTCGCATTATTAAGTTCGTGGTTCTAGGTTCGATTCCCGGCCCGGCTCCCGTCTAGTGGGAGTCTTCGCCCACTATTACCACCTATTGTTATTGGCTAGTTACCACCATATTAACAAAGACGTGTCGCCAAGCGAATCAGCGTTCCGACACGATTTCGCGAAGAAACCAATTAGGAGTATCGGCTTACCCTAACAGGTTTGCCCGCTACCATCTTAGACTGCATCACACTTACCATTAAGCGATATTGCCGTCTAAGACCAACTTGTAGATAGTATATAAAAAATGTCATTGTATACGAAAATATGAATCACTAGTAGTCCGCGACTTTATCCGTGCAGATTTTATGCCCTTTCCAGTACATTCGAGGAATCTAGAACACGCTTCGCAAATTCCCCTTCCAACGTAACTGAAAAAGTTCCGTCAAAATCGAATCAATTTTTACGTTTTTTTAAAGTCACATGGCATCTATATATAAAAATGTATCTCCTTTCACTGGATGAGGATTTCATTAGAAATTATATGATTTCCAATGATGGTAAGAGCAGTTTTTGAAACCATTTATCTATAAAAATAACACTTCCTTTAAAAATCTTATCGTCCGTACATTTTGCAGCCTTTACACAGTAAAAATAGTGTCATTTAAAAATATATATAATCTAAAATATATATATTTATCACTACTGCACGACATTTAAATTTTTAATTATTCTTACTTTTTAAGTTGTGTAATTCTGATTTTAGCTTTGATTTAGATTTGTTATTATTTATATTTCGATTATTATATAATTACAAGTACCTGTTTTTTGGACCTACAAAATAAATAATTAAATTTTTCCAAAGTAGACAACGAATCGCTACATCCAGCTAAAGATTGCCCAGTTAAAATTAAAAGTGTAAGTAAGCACGGTGCTCTCCTAGGAAGATATGCAAAGAGAGAAGAAAGTGCACCATGGAGCCACGTGAAGACACACTGACTTACAAAACTGTGATATTAATTTTAACTGACTGATATCAAATCGCTTTTTAATTAACTATTTTCATTCACACAAAATTTTAGTTGCATACTCACTTATGGCCGAGGTCAGTGCAGCCTTTGTGAGTGACGCACACTGGACACCCGTTCTTAGCGTGCGCACGACCAACGTGCCCGCAGCGGTCGCAGCGGCCCGGCGTTGACGTCCAACGAGCTTTTTCTTCGTAGTATTGAGTATCAGTCACCCATGACAATAATCTGTATTATATGAAACTAGCTGAAACCGGGACCTAGTCTGAATTTTGTAAATAATAATAAAGCTTCAATAGATTAAAGTTTAAGAGGAATAGAATATTCTACTACGTATGCAGCCCCATATAAAACCTAGCAAAAAAAGTGTGTTTTTTTTTATATTTTACTGATAGTAATATGTTGACTACATAAAAATATTAAAACTAAATTATATATTGAATTTAGTAAAACCAGAATCTAACCCAAAACTCGTTTTTTTCAGACATTATTTTATATATTGCACGCGGCTAACGATCAGACGGGTCACCTGATGTTAAGTGATCATCGTCACCCAAGTACATCCGCAACACCAGAGGAGTCACCGATTCGTTACAGGCTGAACCAATCCGCGTAGTCTGTTTCTACTCGGCATCAGAACGCGAAATCGCTTAGCGGCATGTCTTTGCCAAGAGACTAGACTCAAGCCGGGAATCGAACCAAGAGCCTCACACTCTCACATTTATTAAACACAAGCACTTAAGGTTATTCCGCTAGCAATGAAACGCAAATAAACACCAAATTGATTCTAATGTTTCAAGGACATGTGAAATATTTATGACATTTACTGACAGCATATACAGTATATATTTAAGAGTACTGAGATCTAAAAGGTTAATCCAAGAATTTCAAATTCCAATATTAAATTAATGATTAATTAATTATGGTTTCAAGATATTACGCTGTCACAACAAAAGGACCTTAAACGAAACAAATTTTTGTGTTGCAACTAATTTATGCAAAATAATTATTTCGTAATCGTTCCTTCAAATACAATCATCACCTGTGAATAACCCGATCTTCTGGCACAGTCTGAAGAAATGATACCACTGTTGTTATTGAGGAACCGCAAGCTCCACTGCCGTAGTCACAACCGCACAAGAGAGCCAATGCCACCATTTTCTTACGCCCGAAACCTGTGGAAGATAATTTATATCCCCACAGAATATATCAAGTCATAAATTGAATCGATATGTTATGATCAACCAATTGCCAGCTCACTACACGGCTCTCCTTTCAATATAATTAAGCAAGCATTGATACCCTAGTTAGGACGTCAGCCTCCTAATCAGAGGTTAGGGTTCGATCTAACTTTGCGTGCGATCTAAAGTTACGTGCGTTTTTAAGCAATTAAAAGTATCACTTGCTTCAACGGTGAAGGAAAACATCGTGAGGAAACCTGCACGCCTGAGAGCTCTTCATAATGTTCTGAAAGGCGTGTGAAGTCTGCCAATCCGCACATGGCCGGCATGGTGGACTATAGCCTAATCTTCTCATATTGAGAGGAGACCCGTGCTCTGTAGAGAGCCGGCAATGGGTTGATCGTGATGAATAGAGTCAGTTATCGTATTGAAATATATAAGAAATAGTCACCATTGCTCTGGTACATTTTGTCAGCATCATAGCAGTCTACGGATCCCTGCATCGCACCGCCCCCCGCCGAGCTAGACACGCTAAAGTTGCGATACACACGCTTGGCACCGTACGCGAAACAATCGGAGTCTTGTGAAACAACTGCATTGACGACCTAGACGGAAATTGAAATAATTTTCCATACTGTAAAGAAATGCTCAATTTCCAATAATAAATTTGAATTTAAATAATAAAACAAGTAATCGTTCTTCAAATTGGCCTTTAAAATAATGTACATTATAGTGAAAAGTTATGATAACTATATTATAAGCTATGACGGTTCCAAATGTATCGGGTATTATTTATGTCACGTTAATCTAGTCAAAATCAGCCTATTAAAAGGAACAATTTGTATCCAAGCTTTTTTTATCATTTACATCATCCTTTATACTAATTATAGAACTTTTCTATAAGTGTGCGTTTTTTATAATATATTTTGTTATATGTATAAATATAAATAATATGTTTCCATGTAATGCTTGGCAGGTAGGTGGTATGTAACATCAAACGAAAAAGTGCAGTCCCATAAAAATCGAAGAGAAAAAGTGTTCTTTATGTTATATTTGTGTTAGTGTTTCAAATATCATACATAACTCATAATAACTATTTAGGTTCATATTTAAAATAAAATATTCCATCACTTTTGTTGCTTTTAGGAACATTAAGCAACAAATGTCTCATTTATTGGTTCCATATATTAGATTAGTTAATACACCTGTACATTATTTAGAATAGTGGTTTATTTTAAATAATGTACAGGTGTAATAAAGAATCCAAAAAATCCCTTTTTGGGCTTAATGACACTAACATTTGAATTACATAAATCTAGAAGTAAATAAATGGTTGACTCTCAATTTGTAGTTAAGGGTTTAATTGCTCAACGTTTCAATAATAGACGACAATGACTAAATACAAACACCTTCAGCATTCAGTCTTGCACATGTAGCCTCAGCTTCCCCTCGACCCTTCACACATCTCACTCCCATACTTTTGAGAAGTGTCTCACACTGAAAATTAATTTTATTTTGCATATTGACTGTATAATGTTAAGAAAAATACTTATGCCATGCCATATAACTAGTAAGAATAGTGCCAGTTTTGCAAATTTTTCCATATTAATAACAAAAACTGCTGATGATAAAGGTCCTTGGTTCAATACCAGATTGGGCCAAGAATTGCAAGGTATTGGGTCTATATTAACAATCTCAGTATGGTCTTGGAGTTAGACAGTCAGCAGTATGCATCCCATGCCTTGGAGAGCACACTAAGCTGTTGGCCATGGTACTTAATTATAAATAACATGAGGTGATGGTAATCTTTAAACTCCACCAAAACATAGCAACACAGTACGACACAGATGTCTATATGCTGATAATTATGATGATGTAGATGATATGATGATGCAATAGTATTAGTCCCCCTTGCTGATCCTAGAAACTTAGGTAACTTACTGAAGCTCTTAACTGTTAAATTTAGAAGCTCAGTGGCACATGGGTTCCTCTGTGCATCTACTACTTATACTACTACAGTAGAAAATATTTTAAATATTTTTTTATTTTATACCATATGTAAACAAAAGATTATAATACTTGCCTCTTTCAGGACACCCTTGAACCTTTTCCTTGTTACATTTGGTTTACCTTTAGCAGGAGCTGTTTTAGGAGCTGCACCCTTAAACTGAATAGCATTACGAGCAGCCATTACATCCCTTTTAAGTTCAGGGGCTTCACCTTCCAATACAAATATAGGAATTATATCAGCCAATATAAGATAAATAGTTCTGAAGAAAAGATTTCTGAAACAATTATTAAAATAATTAACTTGGTTCTTTTGTTGTTTGTTTTACAATGCAGTTAAGTTTACCAGCATGCATTATAAAGTTGTATCTATAATCTCCTATATGTTCATTATCCAACTCAATAAAACAGTGGCTTCTCAGTCCTCAGCTTTAGATGTTCACTTTTTTGGATGATGTTTTGAGATGTTAATCACTTTACATCAAGTGACCCATCTGCTCTTTTGCCAGAGATGTAAATATAAAAAGCAGTTCCTGTGGTTAGTGTGTTGAAAAATTAAATCTTTAAAGCTTCATAATATTAATCTATCATTATATACTACTTATAATATGTACTTGTTTTAATAATATAAAATTAGTTTATATTATGAAAACAAGTATAGTTAAGATTGTCTCTCATAGTAAGTGTGACTTACAATATTGTATTGATTATATAGATTTGATTAATGTTCAAGCCATATATAAAATAAATTAACGTTGTTTATAATTTATACCAATTGCACCCAAAAAAATATTTAAGAATATGCATGTAATATTATATATTGAATTTGTATTAAACTCAGAATGCATCATTTAGTGACAACTGCATTTTAAAAGAAAAGAGATAAGTAAATTATCTTAAAGAATAATATAGATATAAGAGTGTTATTAAACATCCTGT
This sequence comes from Lasiommata megera, assembly GCA_928268935.1. Classification (NCBI taxonomy): domain Eukaryota; kingdom Metazoa; phylum Arthropoda; class Insecta; order Lepidoptera; family Nymphalidae; genus Lasiommata; species Lasiommata megera. The sequence goes on along the minus strand of OV743311.1, from coordinate 8,342,257 downwards.
CATAATTAATCATGTTAAAAGAACAAACCTAAGATAAAGTTTGGGCTGAATATAGTACTCTGTTACATTTTGACTGTCGCAAACCCATCCTGCCAGGTCAACCGCAATCGTTTCACCTCGTAACTGCAAAGTCAATAGTTAGATATAGTGAACACAAAAATAATACGCCATCGATTGGAGTTAGCATATAAGTAGAAGTGATTGGTTACAAATGGTATATTAACTAGAAAATGATTCTTAAGTGCAATTGTACATGCACGAACGTCTTCGAGAGCCAAATTTAAGCCAGCCAATTATAATCGCGCTATCTGAAATGGGCACTATTTCATCTGAAATACGCGCTATTACACATCAAAAATATCAAGAAATTACTTCATGCAGCGACTTCTTTTCACTGTAAGGATTCAACACTCCCCATAGTCCTTTAATACCCATTTTCTACTTAACATCTGACATTTGAAAATCTCGTAAATTATAATATTATATTCGCTAAATACTCTAAAATCGGCACAGAAAATAAACAACTATTTCGATCTTATAGATTCAATTCAAATTTAACGCTCATTTTGAACCACAAACAATCTACAGTGACATATGGCAATTATTATATTTTAAATGTGTTTTGACGTATATTACGGCTCCGTGCTATGACATTTTGGAGCCTTTTACATGAAACATGTTTCAAAGCCTTTTAAGAGATATAATTAATATCTCTAGAGTATACTATAGTCCAATATTATAAAACACACGGCTAAAAATGAAAATTCAACACTTTGCAGGTTAGATTTTGTATGAAACTTCGAATAAATTACTTTTGAAGGATTGATTTAGGTCCCTTAAACATTTTATTAACCGGGTGTAACATTCATATTATATAATCCAAAGAGAATATAATCACTACGATATAATCCTTATAGTCTGTTATGACAGACATATCGAATGTCGCTTTGACAAATTCAAAGTACAATGTAAACAACAACTTTGAGAACTGACAAGAACTACTTGAACAAATCAACAATTTTAACACAAATTATTATTCATAGGAATAATTACGCGATAACATAACCATGCATGACGACAGTCGTGTAATCGGTCGGACGTGTTATTTACATTCATTTGTGTTCAGTATTATCTCTTGTTATACGTTAGGGGCTCGACGACCGAAAATTGTTATCTTAATTCTCGCTAGATGATAACAGAAAAGAAGTGATTTGATTTAACTGTCGTTAATAATTATTATATCATCATAACCATGTCCTATTTACACAAATTTTCTAGGATTTGGTAAGGTTTTAATTTATAGTATTAGATTTAAAAAATATTTTATTGAGACGTAAATATAATTGAAGTGCTTTGCTGATTTGAAGTGCTTCTTTTTTTTTTTTTTAATTAAAATTGAATACTTTATGAGTTTAATTGATATATAGGGCATAGTTGTGCAAAATAACATTAAAACAACAATATTTGTCATATTGAAACTTCTAAAGTATTTGTAACTGAGATTTTTTTTTTATTGTATAATATAATGTACCTATGTATCTAATAATAATAAAATAGTTACTTATCCCAGTATTCTGTAAAGAAACTATTCTTGATGATTATCAGTACCTTTTTCACTAAGTTACACTTAAGATGTTGAGACAATATGACCTGTTCTACTTTGATTAGTATGATATTATGTGTCTAATGTCATAATAGGATAATAAAAGGATGTTCTATGAAAGTGTTGAAGTCAATTGACACTCTTGAAGTTACTTTGTGACAATTCTTTGTCATGAGATGTCTTCTAGCTCCTAGCATGATATATATCTTTACAATCAAAAATTATTTGTAAGAATGGTTTCAATTTGATATATTAATTGCGATATGTATTCTTATCAAATTGTGTAAAAATGAATACAGACAAAAAACATCTGTTTTTATTAGCTTATGTAATTACAATCTTTTTACTAAAGTAAGCACAATATTGTACTGAATGCAGATTAGGATTCACTGTTTTCTTTTTTTTTTATTCACCACAAGTTAGCCCTTGACTGTATCTCACGTGATGGTAAGTGGTGATGAGGTCTAAGATGGTAGCGGGCTAACCTGTTAGGGGTATGGTAAACTCATACTCCTAATCAGTTTCTACATGACAACGTGCTGGAATGCTAAATTGCTTGGTGACACGTCTTTGTCGATAGGGTGGTAACCAGCCACGGCGGAAGCCTCCCACCAGACAAATATAATTGTGGATATAGTTATACTTTATTTAATTGTTACAGTGCTGAATTGAACCCCAATCATGGGGTCAGATTTAACCATGCACAGCAGCTTAAGAGTGAAATTCAGAGGCGCCACATCAACAAAGTTTTAATAGCAAACAGAGGAGAAATAGCATGTAGAGTAATGAGAACGGCTAAGAAATTAGGAATTAGGACTGTTGCAGTGTTTTCTGAGGCAGACAAACATGCAATGCATGTGGAAATGGTATATATTGTTTTTGTTCACATTTATGTTGTATGTAGCAATGATAGCCTAGTGGTTAGGGCGTCAGCTTCCTAATCAAAGGTTTGCATGTTTGAATCCGGGCACTCACCTCTAACTTTCGGAGTTATGTGCACTTAAAAAAAAATATATCATTTGCTTCAACGGTGAAGAAAAACATCGTGAGGAAACCTGCATGCCTGAGAGTTCTCCATAATGTTCTCAAAGGCATGTGAAGTCTGCCAATCCGCACATGGCCAGCGTGGTGGACTATGGCCCAACCCTTCTCATATTGAGTGGAGACCCCTGCTCTGTAGTGAGCCGGTAATGGGTTGATCATGATGATGATGATGATGATGTATTTTTCTGTCTCAATGTAAAATTGATGAATCCACTTGAATTTTTGTTGCATTATACCCAACTAATTTTAAAAATGCTCTTATAAAATCTGTGTATATGATAACTGTGTGCTCAACTGTCTTACATATAAAATTATTACTCAATGATGTTGAAGCTGTGATAGCCTAGTGGTTAGGGTGTCTCCTAATCAGAGGTTGCCGGTTCGAATCTGGGCACGCACCTCTAAATTTTCGGAGTTATGTGTGTTTTTAAAAAACAATTAAAATATCACTTGCTTCAACAGTGAAGGAAAACATCGTGAGGAAACCATGAGGAAACGCATGAGATTTCACCATCTCAAATGCATGTGAAGTCTGCCAATCTGCACATGGCCAGCGTGGTAGACTATGGCCAAGCCCTTCTCATATTGAGAGGAGACCCGTGCTCTGCAGTGAGCCGGTGATGGGTTGATCATGATGATAAATGATGTTACAAAATAAAATTCTAATTTTTAGGCTGATGAAGCTTACCACATAGGTCCTGCACCTTCTACCCAAAGTTATTTAAATGCAGCAAAAATTCTAGAAGTCGCAAAGAAGTCTAATAGTCAGGCAATTCACCCAGGTTATGGTTTTCTATCAGAAAATGTTGAATTTTGTGAAAAATGTGCCCTGGAAGATGTTATTTTTATTGGACCCCCACCACCTGCGATAAGAGATATGGGTATAAAAAGGTATTTATACAGCATAGTAAAATTGTATGAATGGATTGTGAATATGGCAAATATGTTTCCTTTATGTTACGGTGAATGCACTAATAAAAATAACAATTACAAAGTGTAATCTCTTGTTAAAAGTGTCTCTTTCATATTAAAGTTTCATTCCTTTTTTGTATATAGCAATAAAGGCACTAAATATGCTGTGTTTTTGAAAAGGAATATAGATTATTGAAATAGTCAAAACTATATATTACTATATATTTTTTTCTACTAAATGATGGTGTCAGTTGTTTGGACTGATAAAGATGAATATCTCAATTTCACTATGATGTAGTTTTTTCTTTCTCATAATATAAGAATTAGGTAAATTGAAGTGTAATGTGTTTTGAGATATAGTGGTGCCAATACTTATGTACACAAATGTCACAAATGTAACAAATAGGTACATAGTGCCCTATTTTTATTAAAGTGGCAAAATACTTATATTTTTTTGTATACAATTACAGTACTTCCAAAGCAATCATGTCAAGTGCAGGAGTGCCCATAGTAAAAGGTTACCATGGAGAAGACCAAAGTATAGAAAAGTTAAAAGCAGAGGCTCAAAAAATTGGTTTCCCATTAATGATTAAAGCCGTTAGAGGAGGTGGAGGAAAGGTAAGACAGATATAATGAATTTTAGTAAAGCTTTACTTAGGGTCTTTCAAAATATGCAAACATCATAGTACATTATTGTAAGGCCTACTTATGCCATTTAATTATTATTTTGAATATTATTTATTATAAATTATGAGAATTCATTAGACAGGTAAATATTGAAATTCTATAAAACCAATTCACCTGAAAGGTCGCCACTCGAAAAAGCGACACGCTGTGTGAGATAGGAGGAGAAGGTGGTTTGTTACAATCCTCTTACATAGCCCGTAGGATTTACTCTTCTCACTTCACATTATTTTCATATACTTAATCTGAGTGACGAGTTTTTTTATCAACAGTTTTTTGAACTTTTATAAAAATACTAATTTATTTTTATACATCATTATTATCATTTATTTTCTAAATTCAAACTAAACGGTATTAATAGCTATATTTTTACTTTTCTAGACTTCTTTTTTTTTTTAATTCTAAAATTCACACCCAGTCCGGGAATGGAATGTTTTTGTATTCTTTTTTTAAATTTAAACCTGTTAATTACCTATACTGACAATAATTTATGTGTTTTTGGAGTAATAATAAAAGAATATCATTATTTATAATTTTTTGTTTATCATATCAATTATAGGGTATGAGGATAGCTATGACAGAATCGGAGTTCTTACCACAACTGGAATCCGCAAAAAGAGAATCTCTGAAATCCTTTGGTAATGATAGCATGCTTTTGGAACAGTACATAACAGATCCAAGACACGTTGAAGTTCAGGTAAGTAAGACGTGAACTTTGCACCGTAAACAATCACAAATACTCAGTTTAGCTTAACTGCAGGGTTCAAGCTTATGAAACTTGAATAATAATGAACATAAACTTTATAATTATTCATAGAAAAGTCAACAACTCTTGAATATTCACCGTTATTTTTGCAAAGCGTATGCAGGGAACGTTTTTTAAGAGAGCATATGTGGAGTTGCTTATATAAAAAAGCAGTCTTGTGGATTGCAGCCAATAAGTTAAATATCACTTGTTGATAATCCGTTAACTTCTCGTAAATATTACGTTCGAATTAACAATCTATGTGAAATAAAATGTTTCAAAATTGCATAGAGCATATGTACGGTCTTTTAAAAGTACATAGTTAAAAAGACGAAAAATTTTTGAAGGAATTTGGAGGGTTCATATCTTTATTTTAGTATTCAAATGTTTTTTTTTTTTTAATTAAAAAAAAAACAAACAATAATGGCGGATTTTCTAATTTTTTACGTTTTCTGTAAACTGTCACGTGGCCATTCATTTCGTATTGTTTATACATACCATGATGCGATGAAAAAAAAACTACCTGTAATGGTAAAAATTAAGAAAACTCGCACAATGCTTACCCGCAACAATTTATGCGGGAAAAAAATATGTGTTATATTGTGAAAATCCGGTTTCTTTTGTCATTATTGCATTTGACAATTAACCGCATGACCCAGACACCAGGCGACCCGATGGAGCAACGAAGGAGCTGGGTTTTAGCGGGTTTTCCGGTTGCCGCTCTGGCCGCCGCGCAGATCTGCCGGCGTCGCTTCCGGAGAGAATGCGTAAACGCATTTTCCAGCATTAATAAAAATCATCTTGTAAAAGTATTGGGGAATTGCATTTTGATTTTAGCAGACTGTTAATTGATTGGCGAATGATATTTTATACGATTTACGAAATAAATTACAAGACCTGACCTAAAATGGACTTTTTCCTTTCTATTCTATTACAAATATTTAGTTTGTAGTTTGTTCTTAAAAAAAAAAAAAAAACTAGACCGAAAAGAAGATTAAAATTCTACTTCGTTTGTAGGTCTTCGCTGATATGCATGGTAATGCGGTTCATCTCTTTGAAAGAGACTGTTCAGTGCAGCGACGGCATCAAAAAATTATTGAAGAGGCACCGGCAGTACGTATCAAAAAACCATTCAATAAATATTACATTTTCATGTTTTTTTTACACTACAAGTTAGCCCTTGACAGCTATCTCACCATGTGGTTAGTGATGATGCCGTCTAGGATGGCAGCGGGCTAACCTGTTTGGAGTATAGTAAACCCACGCTCCTAATCGGTTTCTACGCGACATCGTGCCGGAACGCTAAATCGCTTAGCGACACGCCTTTGTTTATAGGGTGGTAACTAGCCACGGCCGAAGCCTCCCACCAGTTTAGACACGAGCCGGGAATCAAACTCAGCACCTCCAACTTTATAATGCGACACTGTGCCAGGTTGTCAAACAGTATGTTTTAAATAACACTGTTATATATCTATAACCTTTCTCCCTCTGCCACTACAACATATATTTTTCTGTTTCATGGCTAGATATTATTACTCGTATCAGCATTTTTAATGAAGCTAATAAGTACCCAACAATAAGGAGTTATCAGGTTGAGGATAAGTGAACAGCTTTACTGTCGAACTAATGATGTTTGGATGGAGGGTCGGCTTATAGGTGTAGGCCTCGATACATCGCCTCAGACCTAGGGTCTTAGTTCGCAGAGAAAGAATACTTCTTTTAGCTCTTTGCCAGTGTAAGCTCAGCGATAAGGGGACCTATACCTACCACCATGGCTGTAGGTCTTTTGGTGTTTCGTTGTCTTGTCATGTCAAATTATATGAAAACTTGTCATACAGCCAGGACTTTCTGAAGAAACCCGCAAAGCACTGGGCGAGGCGGCCGTACGTGCGGCGAAGGCTGTGGGTTACGTTGGTGCGGGTACCGTTGAATTCATCCTCCATAGAGTGACCCACGAGTTTCACTTCATGGAAATGAACACGCGTCTGCAAGTTGAACATCCTATCACTGAAATGATAACAGGTGAGAAACGCCTTAGGGTGTGTCGTGTACGCTAAAACTCGCATTGGTCTATGAAGGAGACAAAACAGGCTTCACGATCAACCCATTCTCGGCTCACCACTGAGCACGGGTCTCCTCTCAATATGAGAAGGGTTTGGCCATAGTCCACCACGCTGGCCATGTGCGAATTGGCACACTGCACACGCCTTTGAAAACATTATAGAGAACTCTCTGGCGTGCAGATTTCCGCACGATGTTTTCCTTCACCGTTGAAGAAAGTGATATAAAAAATAGCTTAAAACGCACTTTTCGGAGTTATCCGTAAAGTTATAGATGCGTGCCCGGGTTCGAAGCCCCGACCTCTGATTAGGAGGCTGACGTCCTAACCACTAGGCTTTCACAATGGTCTATGAGGAAGACAAAAACTGACTTAGCCAAGGATTGTTTTAAATATTACCATCTCACATTGTCACTTAGAGTAGCAATTTATTTTGTATATTATATGCATACAATTTTATTGTACACTACAGGTTATACAAAATGTTAATACAACATAGCAGTTAGAGACAGTGTAATTTCTAATAAAACGAGAATGTTCTATAAGCTTACGTACAATAAGAATCATTTAAAAACGGAGAAATGTTGACGATTATGTTTTACACAAATAGCCTAGTTGTCATAGCTAAAAGAAGTGCTCGCCTTTTCACACTGTTTCTTTTGGAAAAGTATAATACTATTTTTAGATGTGTAAATTTAGATTCGCTCAGAGATATATATACAGAAGAATTTGCACTGATGACGGTTTAAAAGACGTAGCAATAAAACCATTTTGTCTCTTTTAAAACGTACGCTGCTAAATCTCTTAATTTAAATTTTAGGTACGGACTTAGTGGAGTGGCAACTACGTATAGCGGCTGGTGAAACTCTGCCAGTCACACAAGAGGAAATAATCCGTCGAGGCCACGCGGTGGAGTGCAGGATATACGCAGAGGAACCAGGCGCGGGATTCCTTCCGCGAGCTGGCACTTTGCATAGATTAACTCAACCCACACCAGAAGAAAACGTGCGAGTGAGTTATTCCGGAAACATTATTAAATATATGTATTTATATATATTATACACGACAAGTTAGCCTTTGCCGGCATCTCACCTGATGGTAAGTGATGATGCGAGCTAACCTGTTAGGGGTGTCGTAAACTCGTACTCCTATTTGTTTCTACACGATATCGTGCCGGAACACGTCTTTGTCGGTAGGGTGGTAACTAGCCACGGCCGAAGTTTCCCACCAGACCAGACTCGAGCCGGGAATTGAACCCAGGACCTCCATCTTTATAATGCAACAACGCGTTACCACGTAGGTCGTCAAAATTCCGGTTCCCGGAGGTTCCAGAAATAATGGTTAATATTTAACTTGTAAAGCATTAATCTGGCTCAACTAACTTAAATTTTTAGTGGGGATTTCATAGTTTTTTTTTTAAATCGATTAACACGTATGTGTGAATGAAAGTACCTGTAACGTTATAGGTAGAGACTGGAGTGAGAGAAGGACAAGAAGTGTCGGTGCACTACGACCCTATGATCGCCAAGCTCGTTGTATGGGGCCGCGATCGGAATGAAGCACTAGCGAAGACGAGGCGTAAGCTTACAGAATATCAAGTAAGATATTATTAGAAGAACACCCTCCTTCCCGTATATCCCTCTGCTGTCGCTGCTGAACACCCTCCTTAGCCTATACCATCCCACTGCTGTCGCTGGATTGTGCTCTGACAGGACTGGGTTCTACAGCATAGATCTACTACTGTTTGTTTCATGTCATCATTAATATTCAGCACAATTATTGTCCCCTACTGGGCACATACCTAATGCCTCATTGGTGAGACGTTTACAAAGCTCTAGAAACTTCATGCTGCTTCTATAAGTTTGAGGGCTTTGTTGATTATTATCACATTCATTTGACGATAAACGGGTAAGCAAAGAAGTGGACAAAGCTGTTATTACTAAGAATTGCTGGAATAAAATTCAAATTCAAAATAATCTTTATTCAAATAGTCCTTAAAAAAGCACTTTTGACGCGTCAATAATTTACATAGTAGTTATTTCATGGTGATAACTATATTTGTAAACTTTAAACTAAAGCTATGAGGGTGCCAAACGCGCCCTGGTCTAAGAAGAATCCCACAACAAACTTAGCCAATAAAAGCTAGAATGATTTTCATCCGTAGTCAACATAGCTATTTTATAGCTCATCCTCCATCTTCATAAAGTTGCATCATAAACAACAAAATTTTCCATAGGATATCATCCATAATTCCATAGTTTCAGTGATCTTATCTAGGTTACCATCCTGACAATTTTTTTTATATACACTACAAGTTAGCCCTTGACGGCTATCTCACCTATCTAGGATGGTAGCGGGCTAACCTTTTAGGACTATGGTAAACCTACGCTCCTAAATGGTTTTTGGACATGCCGGAACGCTAAATCGCTTGGCGACGGCTTTATCAGTAGTGTGGTAACTAGAAACGGCCGCAGCCTCCCACGAGGCCAGACTCGAGCCGGGAATCGAACCCAGGACCTCCAACTTTATAATGCGCCACGGAGGTCATCCAACGGACTATTGGTAATGTGTACTGCGACCTTGGACTATCAGATCACAGATGTTATCAGATGTTCTAATTCGTAATCTTCGAACTACTACTAAATGAAAACACTATAAATGGTTTACTATTTCAATTAGGTAGCAGGCCTAGAGACCAACGTAAACTTCCTTCTGCGCTTGAGTGGAGCCAGCGCATTTGTGTCTGGTGACGTGCACACAGGGTTCATCCCGCAGCACGAGGCTGAGTTGTTCCCTCAGTCAGGCAAAGAATTGAGAGACGAGCAGGCTATCCAAGCTGCTCTTGGCTATGTAAGTATCCATTCTATCATAATCACCCACTAACAGTCTTCAGGGCACAAGTCTCCTCTCAGAGAGTTGCACTATCTGCGGATTGGTCTGGTCAGGATTAGGATTAGGATAGTAATAGTGTATCATCATCATGATCAACCCATTACCGGCTCACTACAGAGCACGGGTCTCCTCTCAACGTGAGAAGGGTTTGGCCACAGTCCACCTCGATGGCCATATGCGGATTGGCAGACTTCACAAGCCTTCGAGAACATCATGAAGAACTCAGGCATCAGGCATGCAGGTTTCCTCACGATGTTTTCCTTCACCGTTGAAGAAAGTGGTATTTTAATTGCTTAAAAACGCTCATAACTCCGAAAAGTTAGAGGTACGTGCCCGGTTTCGAACCCCCGGACGTCCTAACCACTAGGCTATCACAGCTATTTACATTATTTTAATCTAACTATAATTTATTCCTATGGTATACTAGCCAAGTCTTTGTAGACTTTATACGCCTGTGAAAATATTTTAGAGAATTGTCATCAACTAATATTGCTTTAAACGCACATAACTGCGAAAAGTTCGTACGTACCAGAGTTCAAGCTTGATCCCCCCGAAATCTCAACCACGTGACTTCCACTGGACATAGTTTTGAGCCGCTTGTGTTCACCGACTTCTACTACCATCTCTCGACCGCATGAAGGGCTTCCAGTTCTGTTCTTTTTGGTGCAGAGTCGTTATTTCAGCATCTTGGGATCCCAAGTCCATCGGTCTTTCGAACTTTATTCGTTTATATAATGCGACGTATGTACCTTTTAGACATTTTGGACCACTACAGTAAAAATAATCAGTCGCCATGTAATATTTCTGTATTTCCTCTTAGTTAGAAAAATAAAAGCCATTTAGCCTAGCTAAATTGCCATCATCGCTACATATAAATGCGAAAATATATGAAATTTAATTAATTATTCTTGTTTTTAGTTGATAAAATCACAGAATGAAGCAGTAACGAACGACTCATGGAAAGGAATATCCGTAGCTCCAACCGCTTGGCGTCCAAACTATAATTTACAAAAGACTGTTACGCTAAAGTTTGACGATAAAGGTAATTCATTAAAACCATACATAATTTGAAATCAAAATTTATTAAATCGCTTTTGTTTTGGACTGGTAAACTTTTAAATTGAGCTCAAAATTTAAAGATAAAGGAATTGTCAATCGTCTAAAGGATCGTTGGATTGTAAAATTCATCGGAGAATGCCATATAAGCCTAAATCATAAAGGCAGAATAATAACAAAGAACGTATTTGTAATAATTATGGGAATTGAAACCGTTCATTTTCTTTGTTTCCTGTTCATTACAAAAAACCTAACCCAATACCCAATTGTAATAAGGTACGAAGGGTGACTTCCTTAATTACATTTGTTTTGGATTTTATAAAAGCCAATTAGTGGAATGAAGAAATTTAACGCCAACCCCAAACCCTTTGCACTCCTAGAGCTACTTATACGCAGCTTTGCAACTTATATCTCTACAGCTTCGGTTTGGTTCTTCAATTCTTCAATTTGGTATTAGTTACAACTTCGTACATCATCATATCATAATCAACCTATTCTCGGCTCACTACAGAGCACGGGTCTCCTCTCAATATGAGAAGGGTTTGGCCATAGTCCACCATGCTAACCATGTGCGGATTGGCAGACTTCACACGCATTTAAGCTCATTATATAGGAGAACTCTCAGGCATGCAGGTTTCCTCACAATTTTTTTCTTCACCATCGAAGCAAGTGATATTTTAATTGCAAAAAATATGGTACATAATGGTTTCATCTTTGTCAGAACCCTGGTGCATTTCTGTTTTCAGATATAAAAGTTACAGTCAAAACTGAGAGCAGTCTTAAAGCGTATTCCGTAAAAGTAAACGACGGAGAATGGTTACCTGTAGAAGCATATATTATGTCAACGGAACAGGGTTTAAGACTTATCTCTAAATTGGGTGATAAAATCAGCAACGTTGGCCTAATGACACATGAACATGAAGTGCATATTTATGATGAAGTAAGTTGTTTTCTGTTCTCTGATTCTTTAACAAATTGATTTAGACACTATATACATGCTAATTGGGATTAGTGGAAACGAGCAATTGTTCGTCGTGAAGAACTTGTCGGAGCGAGCTTTGCGTTGGATACGCATTTCGGGTGTTTAGGTTAATAAAGATTGAAGAAATTATAAACCTCACTGTGTAGACTCTCCTGTATTTTGGGGATTATAGCGAATTTAACTCACTGTAAATCATGAACTTCCGCAATTTAACTTCCGTTTCTATCTAATATTTGCTTTGAGCATAATCTAGAACAACATAGAAATAATACTAACGCTAAATTAATTTAATTTAAATTATTCCGTCCAGTATCGTGCTCCATATTTGTGAAACCGAATTTCCCATTTCCCTGAGCATTTATTTTCTTTTGACTTTCTTAAATACCTTCTACTGTTACTCTCTCAGCAACAGTTGAATGCTATATTTGGGTAATTTTTTTAGTTGAGTAATAAATTTTCCACAGAATGGCCAAACAGTGGTAAAAATCCCACCACCCAAATACCAGGCGTTATCGGGCGATAGCGCTGCTGTCTCCGCTAACAGTGCATCGTCGCCCACACCTGGCGTCCTTGAAAGGATACTCGTCAATAAGGGTGATACGGTAAGTCCGAATTTTCTTACGACGTGACAACACCGTGTTATCTTTATCTAAGGTTGCATTTTAGTCAAGTTGTTTATTTTTGACGACCTCTGTGGCGTAGCGTGTTGCATTATACAGTTGAAGGTCCAGGGTACGATTCCCGGCTCGAGTCTGTTCTGGTAGGCTTCAGCCGTGGCTAATTACAACTCTACCGACAAAGACGTGTCGCCAAGCGTTTCAGCGTTCCTGCACTATTTCGTTAGTACGGTTTTACCATACCCCTAACAGGCTAACCCGTGACCATCTTAGATTGCATCATTACTTACCATCAGGTGAGATTGCCGTCAAGAGCTAACTTATAGTGTATAAAGAAGGAGGATGGCATATCCCGACGATTCTGTTTGCGCCAGAAACCGAAAAAATTACGTAACATAGTATTAGTAGTAATAACATATAACTTAATGTTTTCTCATGATCGAAGCTAAAACGAGGTTTATATCAAAATCACAATATCATAAATGGTTCAAATATAGATTTACATACGTACCTTAACCCATATCGGTTAAAATAAAAAAAATCATAACATATTAGTATCAATTTAGCAATAATATTTTAAATCATACGTACATATATAAAGAAAAAGTATTTTCGTTTTGTGTAATAACAAATAACAGGTGAAAAAAAATGGAGTTTTCATAAATATTACGTTCAAAAAACTATTGTGTATATTTCCTTCGACAGGTAGTAAAGGGCCAGCCGCTCTTCGTGGTGATCGCCATGAAAATGGAGTACGTGGTACGTTCGCCGAGAGATGGCGTTGTTGACGCCATAGCGAGCTTCAAGCAAGGGGACGCTGTAGGTAAAGGCGCTCAAGTCGTCCTACTGAAAGAAGACAGTTAGTTTAGTTTTTGAATAAAATAATTTATCACACTGTTTCAAATGATTTTGTACTGCTGTTAAAGCTGGAAGGGCATTCAAGTTGTTATTGAAATATTGTGATAGTAAATAATATTTTTTTTAATATGCAATTATTTATTATTTTATTAGTCGCTTAGCGACTCGATATCAGCTACATATGTTTTATATTTTAAAAATAAATTCTGTTACATATTTATAATAATAGTCTAGTTATTTTTAACACATGAAATCCATGTAAGTGGTACTTCACAAAGTTACTTGATTTCGATAACTATAAGAAGATTTTCAGCAGTACAAAGATGGTATTTGCACGATCTCCGTGGCGCAGTGCGTGCGATGTCGCATATATAGTTGGAGGTCCTGGGTTCGATGCCCGGCTTGAGTCTGGTCTGGTGGGAGGCTTCGGCCGTGGCTAGTTACCACCCTACCCACAAAGACGTGTCGCAAAGCGTAATAGCGTTCCGGCACGATGTCACGTATAAACCAATTACGAGTGTCGTTTTACCATACAACAGGTTACCCCACTACCATCCTAGACTGCATCATCACTTACCACCAGGTGAGATAGCCGTCAAGGGCTAACTTATAGTGTATTAAAAGAAAGAAATTTCCCTTTCGTCCCTTAGAAATTTGCCACCTGTTCGTTCTTCTTAAGAAAACGCATATCAAATTTGCGTTAAGTATACTCATTGCATAGATTGATGGAGATAACGGATTCAGTACATTCGCTAAATAGGGGCTTTTAAGGTTGATGTTAATAAATGTTGTTAACTTAAACCTTAATAGCCCCTATTAAGTAAATAATCAATTATTCGTTCAGTTCAGTAAAAATGCTACTGATAACTTCGTCCCTTTTGCTTATCATCCAACAAAGAGTATCTACTGGAACGCTTATTGTACCCAGAGTATGTACTCTGCGTACCACAGTGACGTGTGTGTACATCCTCTTTGCCGCGGTATAATAAGAGGTCGAGCAAAAACACCAATAAAAACACATTATGGGTCCTCTTTTAGTTCTCAATGAACATGTCATATTTACGGTACAAATTGTAGCAACATTACCCGCCTTTCAAATGGAAGACCATTGCACCTGCTCTGTTTAAAAAAAAATTATAAATAAAACAGGTCACACGAACTGTGTAACCTGTTTTATTTCGTCGATACTTTTATTAGGTAGGTACAAGGAAGACTGCAAAAAGGGTTCAAATCCAGGAGGCTATAGATCTACATACGTACCTTAGCTGGATAAAAATAAAAAAAAATTACGTACTCAGTGACGTAGTGTTTAAATATTCTTTGCTAGGGTAATACAACATATTATTGGTATTATTAAGATCGTGAAAAAAGTAAACCAACAAAAATAAAACTCTCTTAATTTTGCTTATCATGATCAACCCATTGCCGGCTCGCTACAGAGCACGGGTCTCCTCTCAATATGAGAAGGGTTTGGCCATAGTCCACCACGCTGGCCATGTGCGGATTGGCAGACTTCACACGCCTTTGAGAACATTATGGAGAACTCTCAGGCGTGCAGGTTTACTCACAATGTTTTCCTTCACCGTTGAAGCAAGTGATATTTTAATCGCTTAAAAACGCATATAACTCCAAAAAGTTAGAGGTGCGTTCCCGGGGTTCGAACCCCCGACCTCTAATTAGTAGGTGTACGTCCTAACCACTAGGCTATCACAGCTTAATTTACTACGAAATACTAACTATATTGTATTAATAGCCTAAAATATGAGATATAGACAATGTAGGCCTCTTTTAATATTAACTGAAACTTCATATCAGTATTTAGGCCATTATAACTTTCCATTTGCTACTACAAAGTATCTACTATTATGTAGTGATAACGATAAATTATCGCAATAAGATAACAAGGCCAACCTTGACAAGTTAACACGTAGTGGTGGTATATGAAAGTTGTTCCGTGTTACTCAAGGTCTGTTTAAGTATGAGTAGGGAAAATTCAACAAGACATACAACGGGGGCGTAGCTCAGATGGTAGAGCGCTCGCTTAGCATGCGAGAGGTACCGGGATCGATACCCGGCGCCTCCAATGACAAAACAACTTTTATTTTATTTTTCCTTATGGTTGACAAATTGGTACATCAGTTTACATACAGATTTAAAGTATTGTTCTGCAATCAAACATAGCCAAAAGTTCTTCAAAGCTTTTTTTTTTTTTCTCTCTTTTTATGGCATTACACAGATTAGCCAATGTCAAGTTTATAGCAATGGAGAATTGAAGTGAGGGAAAAATGACGGGAAACTTCGCACTCGCCGGACGCGGCTCCCTCAATCCTTTCCCAAATTAATACATGTTAACCATTTAAAAAGACACACAACCAACACCAATCCTTTTCAATATTAGCCAACAAATATTAATTCAAGAAAAGCGTGAAAAAACCGCGCCTCCGAATACAAAGTCTCCCACCTTTCTCCCTGTTCCAGTTTTAACTTTCCACAAAGCTTTTACATTTAGATCAGCATTTTGCACGTAAGGATAACAGGTAATAAATCAAATCATTAATTTGCATAGAGTCGGTATATTGGTGTTACATTGAATGAGAGATGCTTACAATCTGCTAGGTAGGCATGCAAAAGTAATAAGTATTTTAATAATTCTAAGTTTATGGCAAATCAAGGGCTTGTATGTCAAATGTAAAATTTAATTGTTTATAAATGTCGACATTATTCTAATTAACTTATTCTAACGATTATAACTGTATGTAATAACTAGATAAATATTCTTCAATTGAATAGTATTGCTACCTCATTAAAAATTCTTTAATTTTATTTTTAAAAATTGTAATATTCAGATTTCGGTGAGCTAATGACGATGGTAGTTTATTAAACAACTGAGGCGTTATTAAATATACTATTACCAAAAGTTACCGTCGTAGCAAATTCAGTTAAAATTTCAGCAGATAGATATATTATATTTATAGGTAAATTTTATGTTAGTTGTTCTTACATAAAAATATTATCTGTGGTAATTAAAATTACCATATTGATAGACGGTCATCGAGGTATCTAATAAGCCATTGAATTTACCAATTACCCACTTTATTCCCTATTATTGGATGGCCACCATGGCAAGCGCGTGCTGGCGCATTAAGTGGAGGTCCGGAATAAGATTTCCGGCTCGAGTCTGGTCCGGAAGGCTTCGGCCGCGGCCAGTTATCACCCTGAAGTCAAAGACGTACCACCGAGATTTACCGTTCCGGTATGTTGCCGAGTAGAAACTGATTAGGATGGGTTTAAAATATAAAATACAGCAATCACTTAACATCAAGTGACCCGTCTGCTTCGTTTACGCGCAACATAAATATTGTAGCAAGATACCAAAAAGAAAAGACAAAACTAGTACACAAAATATTTATTGTTTTCATAAAAATGGCGGGCTTTGGCTAGCTTGACGTACCAATCCACAAAGGCATTTTTAGGCATGGCGGTAAGATACGACAATATGGCGGCTTGGCATAGACAAGTCGGCGCTCTCGTTACAATATATTAAAAAAAAATCTAAGTATATATTAGGTAACTTTCTGTGATATCACCATATCGAAATAATCGCGGTTCGCACCGTGGTCCTTATCAGTGCGGTTTCACATGATATGCCACTTCTTTGTTCTATTTCTATAGCCATGAATCCGCTACAGTTAAGTAGGACTCGCTGGAAGCCTGCCAAAGAAATCTAACACCTATGTACAGCTACTTCCAGTTTCTTTATTTAGTTATCTATAGTATTTATCATCGTAACCAGATTCGCTAACAACAAATTCTAGTAAAATGAGATCGTAGAATAATTTATTTAAACTAAATAATTAAAGCTGAATTGAAGCTGTGATAGCCTGGTGGTTAGAACGTCCGCCTCCTAATCAGAGGTCGTTGGTTCGAACCCGGGCGCAAACCTCTAACTTTTCGGAGTTATGTGCGTTTTTAAGCAATAAAAATATCACTTGCTTCAACGGTGAAGGTAAACATCGTGAGGAAACCTGCACGCCTGAGAGTTATCCATAATGTTCTCGAAGGCGTGTGAAGTCTGCCAATCCGCACATGGCCAGCGTGGTGGACTATGGCCAAACCCTTCTCATATTGAGAGGAGACCCGTGCTCTGTGAGTGAGCCCTAGTGAGCCGGCAATGGGTTGATCATGATGATGAAATAATTAAAGTATTTAAATAAAGATCGTACGGGACGACGTAAACGGGAAATGATCTAACAAAAAAGAAAAACCCCGGCCAAGTTTGTTGTGGGCTTCTTCTTAGACCGGGGCGCGTTTGGAACCCTCATAGCTTTAGTTTTAAGTTTACGAATATAGTTATCACCATGATATAACTACTATATAAATTATTGACGCGTCAAAAGTGCCTTTTGAAGGACTATTTGAATAAAGATTATTTTGAATTTTGATCAATTTTTTCTTGTAACAACATTGATCAACATTTAGGTAAGGCTTAATAAATTTTATGCACGTCTTCAAATTTTTGGGATGTCTTTAATCAATCATCATGATCAACCCATTACCGGCTCACTACAGAGCACGGGTCTCCTCTCAATATGAGAAGGGTTTGGCCATAGTCCACCACGCTGGCCCTGTGCGGATTGGCAGACTTCACACGCCTTTGACAACATTAGGGAGAACTCTCAGGCGTGCAGGTTTCCTCAAGATGTTTTCCTTCAAATTAAAGTTAAAGGACTATTTGAAAAAGAATATTTGAATTTGAAAATTTTTGAATTTGAAGGGATGAAACACATGAAAAGGTTTCATTACTAGAATTAAAAAAGGTTTATTGTTTGGCTTCTTACACATACCTACTAAATCAATTTATTTTTATACAGTAAATTAAAGCCACGAAAGGCTTATAATAAATAATAATAGCAAGTACCAAGGTACTAGGACAGTATTATGTAGCCCCATTGTTTTTTTTTATGAACTTTTACCTGGTGCAGGTTCGTTTTGGCGTTTTTTTGTCACTTCAACATTCCAGCAACAGCTGATCGACACAACAAAGCCACGTGATCTTGAAAACGTGATCCCTCTGGTCCTTGAACTACCCCTCAAAATTATAGCTACACCAGATATCATAAGGGCTAGCACATAGTGGAGGAAAAAACATTGTTTGATTATATTATTAAACTCGATTTTTGTTTTAGTAAATATGAACACGTTCCTATAAATAGGTTAGGACGACCTCCGTGGCGCAACACGCGCGCTGTCGCATTGTAAAGTTGGAGGTCCTGGGTTCGATTCCCGGCTCGAGTCTGGTCTGGTGGGAGGCTTCGACCGTGGCTAGTTACCGTACCGACAAGGTCGTGTCGCCAAGCGATTTAGCGTTCCGGCACGATGTCGCGTAGAAACCAATTAGGAGTATGGGTTAAATCATGAGAATATAGTTGCAAAAAGAAACAAAAATGTCTTTTGCTTTTTTTTTGATATTTTTAAGATGAATGAATGAATATACTTTTATTGTACACCACAAGATAGGATAAAAATATAACAGAAACAACACAAAAACAGTAGTTATACAATTTGGCTGCCTTATCGCTACATAGCGATCTCTTCCAGGCAACCAAAGATGCAAAGGACAGAGATACGGAAAGGTGGTGCATAAATATATATTTACATAAATATATTGATATAAACGAATAATACAAATACATACTAATAATATAAACCAAATTAATATGATGGTGATGGTTAAAATCCAAATTCCTACCCTTAAAAAAATCATTACCCCAAAACTTTATAAAATTTCGTAACATAAATGGGGGTTATTCGGATACCTCAGAACAAACCGGACCTACATTTTATTTTGTGACGTCAATTGACCGGCCGCTCTGAATATTAGGTACTAACGAAGTTCTGTGAATTACTCTAATGCATGTTTCCTTACTACTAATTGGTTTGAATTTCTAAAGCCCTTTGTATGATCTAATATAAAATAAAGCTGAAGATGAAATCAATGTTTAGAATTTATTAAAAATTATTTATTATATTTAAATAAAAGAACACATTTGTTCATTATCGTTGGTACTTTACTGGTATCTTTGAATTAATAACTCCACCATATTAAAAGCCTAGAGTAGCTTGAGCTAAAGAAAAAAAAACTGCATTTCCACACGGAATGTGAAAGCTGATTTGTAAAAAAAAAACGAAACACTCTTGAGTGTTTCATCTTGCCTTTGATTGTCGCAAATTGTATGTTATTTATCAATTGATGTGAACCTGAAATCAGATGGAAAGTTCTTTTTTATAAACTATGTTTATCATCAGTGCTCTTAATTAACGTTCACTTTAATTTTAAAACGTTTATTGTGTACCAATGTTCCCTTACTCGGTTTATGATAGGATAATAAATCTCATTGTAATTACTTACTTAGAGTATAGCAATAAAAAATTGAGGTCAATAAATTCTGCAGTTCGGCAGTGAGAGATTTTATGAACAATTTAATCAGGGAAGTTGCATACCTAATCGAAACCTGCCTTTTACGACCTAATTTGACGTGGAAATTCAAAATGTGTGCTTCCAGTTTAAAGTTCTGAGTTTTTGATGGAGATGAGAAACTTTACAGGTGTATTAGCTATGTCGTTTAGAAGGCCAAAGTTAAGGAAGGTTGTCATATAAATGGAAATTGCGTATGAAGAGTTTGTTTGTCTTTTTTATTATCATTTTCACACAAGGGGCACTGAAATAAAGTACTTACCTTTTTTTTTTTATCCACTACAAGTTAGCCCTTGACGGCAATCTCACCTGATGGTAAGTGATGATGCAGTCTAAGATGGTAGCGGGCTAACCTGGAAGGGGTATGGTAAACCCATACTCCTATCGATTTCTACGCGACATCGTGCCGGAACGCTAAATCGCTTGGCGACACGTCTTTGTCGGTAGGGTGGTAACTAGTCACGGCTGAAGCCTCCCACCAGACCAGACTCGAGCCGGGAATCGAACCCAGGACCTCCAACTTTATAATCTGACAGCGCGCACGCTGCGCCATGGAGGTCGTAAACCTAACTCTAGAGTATGCAATTTTATTGTACTTGCTTGGTTGTAATGTCCATTTCTAAATAACGACTGAAGTTTTGATTAGTTTTTTTATTCTCCAGTTTTTAATTGTTAATTAAATTATTTATCTTGAAAAGAATATCATCTAAACTAATTCTCCCAATGTCATAATAACATCATATTTTATAAAAAAAAAATATGATGTGATTATTACAAGATTGGAACATAAGATAATAAATTTTGACGAATTTAAATGTTTTAATTTTACATAGAGGCCATAAACGCGAAAATTTGAATGTATGGATATTTGTTGCTCTTTCACGCAAAAACTATTGAACCAATTTGATTGAAATTCAAAATGTATATAGATTATTTCCTGAATTAACACATTGGGCGTTTTTTATTCCGGAAAAATGTATGGTTTTTGCGCGATTTGAGACAAACCAAAAAAAAAACCACTGAAGCCGAGGGCCACAGCTAGTTATGAGTAATAATGTAAAACCATCAAAAGCACAAAGTTATACAATGTTTAGGTGTAACATACGAATTAAAATAGGTTTTACTAAAATAGAAACATATACCATTATGAATGCAGCCTAATGGGCATTCAAGTAAGATTTGGCGGTAACAGGTCAGGTTGAGCGAGAAACAAAAAAAAAACGTAATTTGAAAAGGTTCGTTGCCCAACTGGGATTCATACAAAAGAAACACCCTACAAGTTGTTGAATAAACAATTATAAATAAGAATCTCGTAACGAAAGTTCGCTGATATTTTCGTCCGCTATCCATACAATGTATATCTAGTTAAATTATAATGCTGTAAAATTATAAATAAGGTCAAAAACATATTGTTTAGGTAACCCTTTATTTATTAGGACAAACTCATATCAAGAACATAAGTAAGTATAGTCATTTAAAAATGTTTTTTTTTGAAATCAATTAGAAACCATATTTGCACGGATTTACATTAAGTAACCCTATAACTACCAGGAAAAACTCATACATATATTTATCCATATGCTATATTTCTATAAAAAAAAACGACCATATTTATCTACTATTTATTACAAAAAATCTATACAAAAATGACGATCCATTTAAATGTTCTTTATCGATAGAAGGAAAATAAAATAAATCCGTGGCGCAGAGCGTGCGCTGTCGCATTATAAAGTTAGAAGTCCTGGGTTCGATTCCCGGCTCGAGTCTGGTGGGAGGCTTCGGCCGTGGCTAGTTACCACCCTACCGACAAAGACGTGTCGCCGAGCGATGTCGCGTTCCGGATGTCGCGTAGAAACCAATTAGGAGCGTGGGATTACCATACTCCTAACAGGTTAGCCCGCTACCATCCTAGACAACATCATCACTTACCACCAGGTGAGATAGCCGTCAAGGGCTAACTTGTAGTGTATATAAAAAAAAGAACCTTGAGGCGAGCGAAGTGCGGGGCCAAATAGTTGGAATAACGATAAATTATAAAATAAAGCAACATAGCAACGATACTAAGTGAAAACGTGTCAATATCCTATTTATACGAGTGAACGTGATTAATAAAAAAGTACGTGATCTTTCTTTCAAATAATTGAAACGTAGCGTTATAAAAACTCGTTTGAAATTACCTTATATGCGTTTTGAAAGTGATTACAGTCACGTGTACGAGTAATCGCGTAATACCTATACTATGATGAAATATGAAATAGGCGTATGTATACATACATACGGATGACGATCGACGGATGGACAGGGTGCCATCGTGACCCTGTTACTAAGAATTCGCTGTCTGTCTATCCGTCAAACCTTCCGTCTGTCTGTCTGCTGGCTGTATCTCATGAACCGCAATAGCGTGACAGTTGAAATCTTAACAAAATATGTATTTCTAAAAATAAAGCGGTACCTACCCATAAAAGAAAGTACACGTATTATCGACGTGAAAGTTTGCTTCTATGTTTGTTAAATAATCACATCAGGACATCTTAACTTATCTAATAAAGGGATACGACATAAGACCTTGTGCATAGCATATATTAAACATAAATATCAATATTAACCATTTTTGAATGTTTAAACCTATTAATATGTAATAACCATTATATATGCAAATTAATAAGTTCTATTGATCGAGAAAAACATTTTTTTTTTGTACCAAATTTGTGATATCAAACACTTATAGAAGAGTATACTAGGGAACTTATACTTCCAGCTACCCTCAGATGTGAGTAAGATGATTTTATAAAGTGAAATAGGTCAAACAAGGTATGTTTAAACTACATACAAAAATATACTTAGATAAATTGAATATATTTTTGACTTTCAAAAAATATTTTTGTTAGTATAGCGCTTCTTTTTTTTTTAATGACGGGAAATGCGTTTACGCATCCTCTCCGGAAGCAACGCATGCAGAACGATGCCTCCGAACACTCTACAATCGCCCACCCAATATGAACCATCTTCTTTGTCACAGAGATAGAATGAAAAAGCTCATAGGCTGTATATAGATGACAAAATTTCCTCGCCAACAAAGCTAAAACTAAGCAAAAACTTTAATTTGTTACAAAATATTATCGCAAATAGGCATGCACCTAATTACTTCCTATTTGCAATTAACATATTATATTATATATTCATTAGGCTACCTATTGACTTTTAAATACCAAAGTAAGTCTCCATTTGCTAAGTGAAACTGGGCTAATAGTAATGATAGCAATTTAATTGTACATAATTATCTACATTGCAATATTACCTTTGTACTTGCCAGCTAACTGAAAATCTACCTACCCAGTTTAATTGTTGTAACTACATTACATTTCGTTTGCCAACAAATTTTATTATAAAAAAAATAACAAATACCACGCCTGCAAAGAGTAATAGACAATTGTTTTACAAAAAAAAAAAACAAAAACAACTTTTATGAAATTTTCTCTGAAATAATACCACTTAAAAGTTAAGTAAATAAATAATTATTGAGGAGTTTCCTAGTACTTCTACTAAGCATTGACAAGCATAAATTGCTTAGCAACGTTCTGGTGGGAGGCTTCGGCCGTGGGTAGTCCACCACCCTACCGACAAAGACGTGTCGCCAAGCGATTTAGCGTTCCGGCACGATGTCGTGTATTAGGAGTATGGGTTTACCATACCCCTAACAGGTAAGCCCGCTACCATCTTAGACCGCATCATCACTTGACATCAAGTGAGATGCAGTCAAGGGCTTACTTGTGGAGAGTAAAAAAAAAACGATATAAAAATAATCGATTTATTAACTAGAGCAAATAAGAAGTACTAAAATAACTCCCCAATCGCTGTGACTGTGCTTGTAATAAGTATTTAAAGAGCTTACTCTATGATCGGGACCTTATGACCTGGGAAGTTATACCATTTGAAATAAAAAAAATCCAAATCGGTTTACACATGACAGAGTTCTGAGGTAGCAAAGTTAAAAAAAAAACTTTTTTTTTGTTTTTTTTTAGTCGTCTAAAAACCTGCACATTAGCCAAACCAAATCGAACATTTATTCAATAGTTTATTACATCTTCCTGTGAATCAATCATAATCTCAAAATTAAGAAGGTTCCAACCCCTACAGCAAAACCTGTGCATTAAAATAATCCAAAAATTATAAAGCATGATCTTAAAAGAAAGTACCTAGCTGGGTAATAAGGTATGTGTTTAGAGTTGAAGTTATAATGTCACGTAGAGTTGTGTTAAATATAATTTAGCGAGTATGTGATTCGTTAAACTGCCTTAGCGGGTTAAAGTTTTAGGGGGCAGGTGAACCCGCTTCCATCCTACCATTATAACTTACCATCAGATACCAAGTACCAAGGGCTAACTTGTAATGGTAGAATTTTATTTTTACTGTGATTGTCAATGCAAAATAAATTAATATAGATTTTTATTGAGAAGTTTCAAACCTTACATTATATTAGTATTCTATATAAAAGAGTATTTTTACATCATCATCATCGTCATCATGAACAACCCATTACCGGCTCACTACAGAGCACGGGTCGCCTCTCAATATGAGAAGGATTTGGCCATAGTTCACCACGCTGGCCATGTGCGGATTGACAGACTTCACAGGCCTTTGAGAACATTATGGAGAACTTCTCAGGCGTGCAGGTTTCCTCACGATGTTTTCCTTCACCGTTGAAGTGATATTTAAATTTAAAAAAATATATATATTTTTACACTTAAATATTAAAAAGTAATTTTACAATTATTTATATAATTTATCATAAAAGTTTATTGCTTTATAATTAATTTGTTTATTTTGTATTATTATTAGATATTGTGATAGTGCTAAAACATGCTAGTAATAATTAATATCCTAAAAGCATGGTGTGAATCACGTGAACTGTTTAGCGACTTGCTGCTAAAGTGTCTTTCGCTTTCGTTACCGTCTAACACTTTCATTACTTTAAATGCATTTGCATATTGCCCACTGACAGAAAAATGAATGAATAAATACCTAGTACCGGTGGAAGTTAGCAGATTTGTGAAAGTGCAATATTTTTTTATTTCAGCATTAATGTTTAAAAATACGTAGAGTCAGGATTTTAATTACCTAACTAACCGAACTCTACGAGGAAGATTTAATTGGATGGGTAACAATTTTTGACTTTGACAAAGTAACAGTAAAGAATTCAAAGTACCGGATAATCATCAAATGTAAGAAATAATAAAATAAGCTTTATATAAACGTCACTTGTAATGAAGAACGTTAATAGTTTGTGAAAGAAATAATAGCCGAGCAAGAGTCAAAGGTTGCCCTAACGCTGATTACGTCAAGCTGAGACATCGCACAGTGTTCCAATTATTCAATTTGTGCGTAGATGTAACGAGGCTACGTTAATAGTTGCATAAGTAGGGTGCATCTGCTTGACATTTGAATCGACCCCAAATCCGAATAGAAACTGTGTCACATTAGCCGGCAAGAGTGCCGGCGAAATGTTGACGACGGCGATGGCCGAGCGCGGTAAGCGGTTGTGCAATCCCGTTAGCACTCCGCTCCACGTGCGAAGCCGGCGCGCCTCAATGTCGCCCGTGGGCGGCCGCCGCCCGCTGAAAATAGCGAGCCTACCCGAGCGCCGACCGCTCGCCCGAACGCACCCGAGCGCAGCGCTCTCCCTCGCACCGCAGCGCTGCACCGGCTCCTTCTCTCTCGCGCGAACAGCTGAGTATCAAAACAAAGAAGCGAGACGAACGGTCGCCGCTCCCGCTCGCCGGCCGGCCGGTGTCGCGCCGAACGCACGCCAGTTCTCGTTTGAACCGTGTCTATTAAGGTCGTCCGCAGCGAACTTGCGCGCAAAGTTTACTGCCGCGAAAGGGTTTTTCTTTGTCCCGATCTTCGAGGACTTTGCCCTCGTATTATGTTTCCGCGCGAGACCAGCGACCAGCCTCGGCCTAATCAGGGGCCGAACCGCGTTCAGCGTACAGAGTCGGATCGAAATTTTCGTGATTGCCCGAAATTTTGTTACGGATATCCCGCGAAACGCGTACGCCGGGCGATTTGAAAATTTTGAGTGAACTTGTGCGAGAAGAGCGAGTGAACTACCAGACAGTGTCGAGAACAGTGCAGTGTTTAATATCAGAAGTGATTTGAACTGAAGCCATCATGTCTACCGGTAAACGTTTAGCGAAGCGCTCTATCATCGGGACGCGCGTAGCGGCTCTCGGCGATGACGGACTGTATTACTCGGGGATGATCCAAGCGGTGAAAACGCCGGCCGCCTTTCCGGAAAACAACAATTGCATTAATCTAACACCTAATACCCGTTACACGGTGCGCTTCGACGGCGGCAAGGTGTCCCGCGAGTACCGCGACGCGGAGCTCATCGGGCCCGGCTTCCGCGGGCTGGCCGGCGTGCGCCTGAAGCCCGGCCAGCGCGTCTTCCTCACGTACAACGGCCGTGAGGTGCGCGCCGACGTGTTGGACCACGACCACGCCACCGACGATCTCCGCGTGCAGGTCCACTCGCCTACTGCCGAGGTAAGCTTTCCACTCAATTTATATTAAGTTACAACATTTCAGATCTAGATATCAAAATCTACGAAAGCTCTTCAAGGCTTTCGTACCGCGCTTAGTTTGGACTCCAGAAAGACTTATGAAATGTCTATAACAAAAGACATCAACGCAAGCGCGAGCCCATCCATGTATGTTGATTTTTTGTAACATCCGTATTAATTATAATTTTTGCTTTCTTTATCGAATTTACGTACTCGTATGTAGTAGCATTGACGTAGCTACACGGTCAGAAAACAAAGCTTTCGTGAGGTGCAACCGCGGACGCGTGTAAGCCGAGCGATTGACCCCTGCACGTGGGGCGGAGTCGTGCACCGTTCCCAATACCCATGCACTGTACGGCAAAGGTTACGGGCGTTATGGACGTCCACTTTTTTAGTCATCGCTCCCAGGCCTTCCCCGATACCTTAACCATCTATCGCTTAATTAGCTTCTACGTTTAAGAGGAGAAATTTTATACTTAAATAATTATTTGTATGTGTACTATTCAAGGTAAATACCACGATAAATAGTTGTACGTGAAAACTAATGGGCAAAATGTTTATATTTAAATCATACATATAAAAGTTAATGTGACAAGAATTGTTATCACATTGAACTCGAATTGGTTATTAAACTTTTTTATGAGGTACCTAGTCTAGTGGTTAGGGCGTCAGCCTCATAATCAAAGGTCGGCGGTTCGAATCCGGGCACCTCTAATTTTCGGAGTTATGTGCGTTTTTAAAACAATTAAAATATCACTTGTTTCAACGGTGAAGGAAAACATCGCGAGGAAACCTGCACGCCAGAGAGTTCTCCATAATGTTCTCAAAGGCGTGTGAAGTCGGCCAATCCGGCCATGGCCAGCGTGGTGGACTACGGCCAAACCCTTCTCATATTGAGAAGAGACCCGTGCTTTGTAGTGCGGTTGATCATGATGATGAGGTACCTAGAGGTTGGTGATTTAGCGCGTAAGTTACTTAGAAGCGTGGGAGTCGTTTTAGGAGTGAGGGAGGCCGGGCTCATTCAAAATTACACTCTCGCCCCCGTACATCGTACGCCATCGCTAATGTGATCTGAAAATCGACCGATGCTTAGACCGCGACATTAACACAATCACACAGAGTATGTAATTTACGTAATCACGTAGGTTTCACACAGTTTTCGCACCAATGAGTGCGCGGAGTTACGACCGAGCCCCTGCCGTTCACCTTTCCACAGCGCGGTGCAACACGCCACCAACTACGCATTCGCTGTCTACCCGCAGAGGCGTGCACTACATACATGCTCAGAAGCAGAGCATACCCTACGACTATCCGTGGAAATGAAAAATACTTTTCATGGTATAAACACCAAGACATGAGTATGCACTCTCTACGTGTTTAAAAGCACTGTCCATCCGAAATAGTTCGTAAGAAAAGATTTTTTTTTTCTATACTAGAGTATAGAAAAAAAAAATCAATGCATGGTGATGCAGTCTAAGATGGTAGCGGGCTAACCTGTTAGGGTAAACCCATACTCCTAATTGGTTTCAACCCGACATCGTGATTGAACGCTATATCGCTTGTCAACTCGTCTTTGTCTGTTGGGTGGTAAACTAGCCACAGCCGAAGCCTCAGACTAGACCCGAGCCAGATATCGACGTCAGAGGTCGGAGTTTTTCGATTTTGAAAAACCCAACGCACGCTATCCCCGTCCGACCCCCGCGTTATCCCAAACGTCGCCTAAGCCGAGGTTCGGCCTCAAAGGAGGCGCCCTTAGGCAGTCGTTCCCTTAGTTTCTTCGAGCCCTAGGGCTCAAAATTTCTTCTGGCAGAGCTTCTTTTCGAAACAGCCCGGTTACGCTGTGGCAACCAATACGGTTAGTACAGTTAATAGGCAGTCCGAAAAAAAAAAAACAACGCACGCTGCCTACCCGGTACCTACCTAGCTATCGCATTCATTGCACAGTTGCCAGTTATCGCCGGCCGGCTTGATTATTCTAGTCGGCACCGACCAGTTATTGCGCGGATGGCTAAATGGATTCTTACCGACGCAATAATACGCATCTTATCAAACTCGCACTAGTATTCCAATAAATGTATAACAATCCAGTTCCAATCACCGGTCATTCCACTAACATATATATATGCAATGTGTCTATAAACACTTTCGTATTATTTTATTTCGCTTGGTGAAATAAAACTAATTTGCTTTGTTACCGGGATAATTAATAACGTTCCTATAATTTTGAATGTGACATTTCACTCTTGACAATTCTCAATGACAGTGACGTGCGCGGCAAATTCAAATTAGGTGCCATAGACAGGAACTATAGAGAAGGAAGTTTCAAAAGTATTAATGAAGGATGATGGGGCTTCATTTACATATACATACTTTTTAAAGTCACGAACGTAAAAAAAGACTTTCTATTAAACACTAATTCCAGGACCATAGATATTTCTTCTAAAGACCTAGATATCCGAGATATTATGACGTACTTCCATCTAAACGTTAATGACTTACGTCATACAATAAGATTTACGGGTACATACATTTTTACAGAACACTTGTTTACGACGAGAGGGCATTTAACCCATGCGTCATATCACTCATAATGATTAGTTAGGCACCTATTTATTTAAAGCAATACATAATAGCTGTGACACAAATCCTCATACCCGAAATTGTTTTACTCTGTTATTTATGTGTATATTTCAATAATGAAAGTATTCTCAGTTTTATGATATACCTATTATTACGAGTTAGCTCCAGTGGCAACTTTAGTCTATCTGAATAGTCAAGGACCCTCTCTCGTCACGTCAAAGCTTTGCAACTCTTGGACGTTATCCTGGCACCAACAGTTGCTTTGCTAGTCAAAACCAGTCAGTAGAAATGTAACATGCAACCTAAATTTTGAATCGAAACAATCCATAATTTATCCTAATTATATATTTCTCCAAATCTTTATCTTAGATTGAAGCGTCTAGTCAAAACATAATTTCCAAGGAAATTTCCTCAAAGATAGATGTCGATTGGCGTAGAAATTTACACACGAAAATTAATCAATGTCCAAGTGGCCTCAATCAGTATTTCTCTTAAATTTATCTTTTTATATGAGGTTCAACAGTTTTAAAATAATTCTGCTTGCTTGTAGTAAGACACCTAACCCTTCCTACCTTCGCCGTCCGACACCCCCGTTATCCCAAACGTCACCTAAGCCGAGGTTCGGCCTCACCAGAGGCCCCTTAGGCAGACGTTTCCTTAGTTTCTTCGAGCCATAGGGCACAAAATTTCTTCTGGTAGAGCTTCTCTCCGAAGCTCGCCAAACAGCCCGGTTACGCTGTCGCAACCAATAGGGTTAGCACGGCTAATAGTCAGTCCGAAAAAAAAAACTTCCTACCTGAGCGTTGTAAACGTAGACAAGCGACAGTAGAAGACAGAACATAACGTAGGTACCTACGTCTGTACCGTGTTGTGACCGGGTTTTAAAGGAAACAAGTAAAACCGAGTATTCAACACAACACAGGCGTGGTGTAGTAAAGTATAATGCACACACAATCACAGCTTAGCACCGATCAGCAGATATAGCGAACGCGCGCTAAATTCGGCCACTAAGGTACCGTTACCGCAACTAACAAAATCGGAATTTCGATTTCTCCCGCGTGACGCCTCACGACGCTGCACTGAGTACGATCAGAAAAACTAAATATTACGTAACCTCTATGTTGAACTTTAGTTAGTTCTTAAATTGTTGTTTGAAGTAGGCTAGGTAGGTACGCATAATGAAATGAAATTCTGAGAAGCGATGTTCAACTAAGGCTATTAAATAGGTAAGTACACACTCGTAGTTATTTTTTCACTTGATCCACAGTTTCATTGTCGGTTCGCGTTTCTTCTTAAGCGACGCGCTACAACGCATGTTTGCCTTATAATTATCTAGCTAAGGAAAAGTAAACTAGATAGGCTTATGTATGTTTCTTGTATACGTAAAAGATCTTTCTACATAATAGGGATTTTCTAAGTGGTTACACATTTATTTTGCTTTAAAGTAAACGTAATAGAATACGTAGTTTAGATTGATTCGATTTCTTTAATGTGCGTCTTATCTTTCTTTCGGTTACATAATCAAAAACAGGTAATCAATACCAGTCAGTTTTCGTATGATTAAACAAAAAACTTGCGATAGGTTGTGTTATGGTATAGATTGTGAGTGATTTAAAAGATACGCTACAGGAATGGTATATGGCTCTACTCCTTCGCTGAACTCAAAAGTTACGTTTATTTTATTTAAATAAGAGATGGAGATAAGAGATATATCTAGCGCGCTTAGCTAAAGCTAAAGAGGTAAACCTCTGACTTAAGAAACAGTTAAAACGGGACAAAGCTATGTGTTTATAAATCTATCTGGCTTTAACACTAACTGACTTAAGAAACAGTTAAAACGAGACACAGCTTATGTGTTTATAAATCTATCTTACTCTAACACTAACTTTGGCAAAAAGAAAGAGAAAAGTCAAAGTTCGCTCTTTAGTTCCAACCGTATACTGACATACAAATATAGACATAGCTATGCACCACTGCATTAATTTTAATAGTTACCTAATCGTTTTCAAACGGTACCAGCCTACCGGCCGGCCGATCTGTTTAAACATCACCACAATCACGACCTTATCACACTAATTACATTGACCGCACAATTTTATTTCCTGTTAAATCATTACACGATAATTATCCAATCGACCACGGCATTTTGATGTCGAAAAAAAAACTACCAGTTCGCTTCGAAATGTGATCGATCAACTCATCCGACTGGTTTTTTTATTTGTTTGCATATAAATAAATAAATGCCAAAACTTCATCGCAGAATGGTGCTGTTTATTGAACCTGATTTTGGTTTAAAACAATGTGATGTAAACAATAAATAACGTAATTAATGGTAAACATAATATAACCTACTGACAACGTCCTGATGATACAAAAAAAGTAGCATTTTAAAGTTGGAGGTCCTGGGTTCGATTCCCGGCTCTAGTCTAGTGGCTAGTTACCACCCTACCGACAAAGACGTGTCGCTAAGCGACTTAGCGTTCCGGCACGATGTCGTGTAGAAACCAATTAGAGAGATGGGTTTACCGTACCCCAAACAGGTTAGCCCGCTACCATCTTAGACCGCTTCATTACTTACCATCAGGTGAGATGTTGTCGAGGGCTAACTTGTGGTGTATATAAAATAAAGAGAAAAATATATCAAATTATAGAGAAAAAGATATCAAATTACTAGACAAAGGGGTCTGGCTATCTTTTTTTTTATATATTCTATAAGTTGGCCCTTGACAGCTGTCTCACCTGGTGAATGGTGGTGTTGAATATGGTTTTTATTTTGACTTTTACTTGTTGACCTTTTTAGCCTATTGGGACACTTGAATGCCTCCTCAAATACAACATCACATTGTTTATCTTGCTCGCTCGTTTCGATATTTGTACGTTTTAACTCAAAGCCCCTAATGTATGTAAAAAAAATAGCTTCAAAACAATCCACAACGCCGCACACCAAAGTAGCAAAAAGTAGAATCGTATAAAGGCGTTATTAAAGCAACGTAGTATGTGGGCTCGATAAACCGATAGATCGTCAACAGGTTTCCCAGACTCAAGCGTCGCTTTATTGTGGTATATAAATAAATATGATTGAGACAAATAACGTAAACACATTTCATGTTTAGTTCTTTCCAGTTCTTCTTTTATCGGTTGAAATTATAATTTTTACAACCTAATATACTTTAGTAGGTCTATCACTGCTCAAATAATAAGCAACTGGCATACAGTACGAGTATATATACTTATGTTTAAGTGGTGTTGCAAATAGTGAAATAACAAATAAACTTTTAGGTTTCACATTTCGACCCCTAATTGCCTATTCCTGTGGGAATAAGGTGATAAAATATAACCCATATTACTCGCTCGAACACAAATCAGACAAATCGACTTAACTCTGAAACGTCAGAAGTTTTTACGACAATGAAAGTTTTGTGGGTAGGAACGAGTGGAGAATAAGTAAAGACAAACTGAGGTACTAGAGACACATAAAACTTAGTAGTTCTACGCGGTAGGACAACTTTGGCGTATTTAAATAGATGTTGAGGTATAGAACAATAGTTAGCTACGTTTCGGATGGAAAAAAATGTTTGATTGTTAGTGCCATGAGGAAGAAGCGGAACGCACGCGTCGGCCTTGCGCGTCGACGCCGCCGTGACGTCGTGCGCGATATCAACGTGACGCGAGCGTCGATTCGTCGCGCGCGCACACAGAATAACATTCTCGATAGTAAGGCTAACTTATACTGTATTTGTTAGAGGCCGTTTACTTAACAATAAAGACACTGAACTAATTTAACCTCTTTAAAAACACAGTTTTAAATTTAATTGAAGTTAATTGATTAAGGAAATAAGTGGGCTTAAATAAGTTATATGTTATCTAAACTGAATAGCAAACATGACGATAAATTATAATTGCGCAGTCAATCTGGTTTTGTTTACGCTGGAGCGTGATAAACATTAATATTGTGTACATCCACATGTGAGAGATTACCTATCTTCAATTAAATATTACGTCACTAGAATAGTGTTGCTTCACAAAAGCAACATTTGATATGCCTAACATATAAAAAGATTATGTAATAAATATTGATGTTTGAAAAGAACAGCTAGAGTTTCTTGTCGGCTTCTCGGCAGCATGTGCCCTCGAAACCTTTAGGTTAGTTTAGTTTTAAATGTTTATACTGTATAAACAGGCATACTTGAAGAAAATTAATATAATTTATTCATATAATGTGTTATATTACACGTCAAACACGATTCCTGAATATAAAATTCAATGTCAAAGTCAAATTATATAAGAATCAAAATCATATCTTAATTTCGAAAATAATATATAATTTCCTATTAAACAATACCAAATCAATGCTTACTTATCTAATACATATATACGCATAATTAATTCATACAAAAAATCACGTCAGCGTGTGTATGCTTCAAGTATAAATCAAAATATAATTAAATTAAATTAGTAATTGACGTCATTTGTAGGCATGGTTCATGGTAATCACCTTGGAAATTACATGAAGCGTCATAGAGTGGCCAGTGTTAACTGCGAAGGATGGAATAACACTTATTATCATGTGACGTGGTTATTCCCCCGCACGTTAGCGCTCGTCACAACATGTTATTGACATCATTTCACTTGGCAAATCCACTACACGCTACGCGGAATCAGCTCAGCATCTGACTCAGAACGTATACAAAAAGGCAACGTTTTTGCTCGAAATAATGTAAGATAAGCCAATTAAAATTAAGTTGGAATAACATCCTTTAATAAAACGCTCGTCCTCGGCACGCATAATGGAATTTTAATATCACACAAAGCGAGGTATATGTACCAGGCAATAAGATATAAAAAGAGTTCGCGGCCGAGAAATAAGGTCACCGGCGTGCCCGGAACCACATAACGGTGTTCGTTACAAAATCGCGTCAAGAATTATTTTCACGTGCGCGGCGCCGGCGAACCGTTAGTCGGTGGCGATGCCGGCCCACCACCGGCTAAGCTCACCGTCGACCCGTTCGCGGCTAAGTGGGACACTACCAGCCGCTAATGTCCAGCGCTACGCCTAAAAAGAATTACGAATAACATCGCACGCGTCACGAAGCGAAATTGGCTCTCTATTTGGAAACTCGATACGAATTGTTTGGGTAGGTCATATTAGCACACTTACTAGATTACAATTTTCGTTGTCTTGACGATCTCCGTGGCGCAGCGCGCGCTGTCGCAATATAAAGTTGGAGGTTCTGGGTTCGAGTCTGGTCTGGTGGGAGGCTTCGGCCGTGGCTAGTTACCACCCTACCGACAAAGACGTGTCAAGCTATTAAGCGTTCCGGCACGATGTCGCGTAGAAACCAATTAGGAGTGTGGGTTTACCATACCCCTTACAGGTTAGCCCGCCACCATCATTACTTAACATCAGGTGAGATAGCCGTCAAGGGCTAGGTTGTAGTGTAAAAAAAAGCTGAACAATGAACTATCGAATTTCGAATCTATTAGAGATTATTATTCGCTTGAAAGATTGCTGAGAGGTAAACGTATAATAATTCGCTTACGCGATGTGACTTGAATGTCGAGCGGTTTATTAATATAGCTATTTTGGCATTGGCCTTTAAAGCACCCGTACCTACTAAGGCCACATAAGAGTTGCGTGATTGATCGCCGTTGTACAGTAGTAAGCTGTACCGAGTGTGAAAGTACCATGCACCTGCGCTGTTCCAGTTCAGTCTCATTCACTTTTATACACAGCAAAGCGGTACTTTTTAAATTATCTTCGTAATAACAGTAAAGCTCATTAGCGAAGATTAACTTTTACTAGACCGCTGTCCGGAACATACTTTATTTGAGCCAATTTTTCTTAAATCGCTGTATGAAAATGAAGATGAAGCAAGTTGCAAGTGATATAATTTCGGACTTGTGCTTTTTTATATTATAAGGCACTAAAAATAAAACTTGCTGGCCTCAAGGAAAAAAAACGCTAGTACTTTTAAGATTTACGCTTTTTGTGTGTTCAATTCGTTTTAAAAGTAAATATAAATATTAAAATAAAGTTATTGTTAATATTGAAAGAATACATTTTTTGTATCAAAAAAAAAGATTAAACATTGGTTTGTTATTAATAATTTGCTTTTTTAAATATATTTCGTGAAGATAGCAATTTATGACTTACCTGCCTTCGAAACTATATTTTCTTTACTCTTTGGTGCAAACTCATAAAACATACATACCTATGAGACAGGTTTGAAAAGTGGAGTACGATATATTATAATTGTGCTGTTCTTCAAACGCACTGCAATATACGAGTAATATATATGGGTAACGCACCAAGAAGCACATTCAACTAGATTTGCACAACAATCAAATCAAAAATTTATCGCTTTCACCACAAGAAATTCCACAAGGCGTACAAGTGTACACATATTACAATTATTGTGTTTGTGTATGTGTGTATTCACTTCAAGCGAAAGGATCGCTACAGAAATGAATAGTAATGCATTAAACCGCATGAATTTTCCATCGCGGTTTTTTCACTATTGAAAGCACGCTTGTAACGGTTAGTGTTGCGTGGAAAATTTGCGTGTAAAAACATTTTCACTGTAAACTAACACACTGAGTATCATTGACAATCTATATATATATATATATAAATCAATTGCTGTTCGTTAGTCTCGCTAAAACTCGAGAACGGCTGAACAAATTTATCTTATTTTGGTCTTGAAATGTTCGTGGAGGTCTAGGGAAGGTTTTAAAAGTGAGAAAAATTCGAATAATTGCCAGGAAATTCGATGTTCGATAGTCCATTTATTGAAGACGGCTATAGATATTTAGGCAATATTTTATCGCGGTATTTCCACGGAAACGGGAACTACGCGGGTGAAACCGCGGGTCACAGCTAGTATTTAATAAATATGACTTACACATACATACAATAATTTGTAAGTACTCAAAAATATTTATTTCTCATAATGAATGAGTACAATCGAGTGGTTTAGATAGGTGCCATACTCAGCCAAATAATTTAAGATAAAATAACCATATTCTTAAAACGCTAAAAATATTATATATTCAATTACAATAAAAACAAAAACATTTAACGACCAAAGCCAAAAATTCATATTCAAGACTATTTTATTATCCTACAACAATTATATTATTTTTAGTCTACCACGTAGGTAAAGAATTTTGCTTTACTACTATTTTCATAGTGTCAACGCGGAGTCACTATTGCAACACTATGAGAATTTACGAAACGAAATCCTAACTTAATATGTTAAACGTGAATGTGTTACGATTTCACGTCGTTAAAACTTATCCTTTCTTCGTGACGTCTTGCATAGGTACAAGTTGTCAGGATCACAGGTATACTTTGAATACTATATTTTGAAAAGTGTTGCATCCATAAAAGTATAATGGATAGAAAAACAGATTTAACAACCAATTTTATTTACAAAATGTACGTTAACGCCAGCGAATAAGTGGGAAATAGAATAATTGAAGTCATAAGATGATAAGTATTGTGACGGTGTGCAGGTTTCTCCTTAGATAATTTCCAGTACGTGACTTTTTGTTGTGGTAAATGCGCGAACGGAACTGGCGAGCTTTGATCGACCATCGAAGAAACCATGGGAAGAGAAAACGGTATTGGGTATACCGTGCGCGCGCGCACCATGCTCGCGCATCTACCTTACACGCTTACGTGTATTTGTGATTTTATTGCTTAAAATTGGCAAAGCTTGCCCGGTATCCCTAACGTTATGTAGTTGATTCTTGTATTAACGACTGGCCGACCTTCATGCAAATTTTTCCAGTTAAATTAAATCCTTTCTCTCCCTATTATAATAATTTAAAAGTTGGAGGTCCTGGGTTCGATTCCCGGCTCGAGTCTGGTCTGGTGGGAGGCTTGGGCCGTGGCTAGTTACCACTCTACCGACAAAGACGTATAGCCAAGCGATTTAGCATTCCGGCACGATGTCGCGTAGAAACCCTTAAGGAGTGTGGATTTACCATACCCCTAGCAGGTTAGCCCGCTACCATCTTAGACTGCATCATCACTTACCACCAGGTGAGATAGGTGTCAAGGGCTAACTTGTAGTTTATACGAAAGAGTTTGCGTCAGTCGCCTCGCTTATATTACCAGTAATATTACGAGTATGTTGAATAGGTAGGCACTATTTTAAATTTAATAACTTGATATGAAATAATAAACTCGTGTCTACCTCTTGAACGTGTATGAGCCGCATTTTTCAATAGATTTCGTAACTTGTAAGTTACGTAGCAAAACGCGCCTACTGACACTGTTTCTAAATAAATCAAGGTTGATAAGATAATATTGTTAGCCGATTTGCCGGTACGACTTATCAACGGGCTGTCAAGAGAATGATAGTAAGCTTTGGTCGTACATTAATCTAGGGCGTCAACAGGATATACAACAAAAGACGTTTGCTAACTCCTTCCAACTATTGCCCAATGAGGCTAACACAAGTGTAAGATTTAAAACGTTTTATAAAACCGTGACTCTATCTCTCGTCTCTTTGTTACAATATGTCACCTACTGTAAAGACGTATAAATACCTGCACCAGATGTGAATTTCGGGGATCTCGGACATACTAACCTCGAGAAGCGTGTTACTTGTGTGTATTTAACATGTTTAAAATTTAACGTAATTTTTTATTTAACGTGTGTATTTTTATATATACCAGTATATGTAAAAATGTAACCAATGGCATTTAAAAGTATAA
Source organism: Lasiommata megera (assembly GCA_928268935.1). NCBI lineage: Eukaryota > Metazoa > Arthropoda > Insecta > Lepidoptera > Nymphalidae > Lasiommata > Lasiommata megera. The sequence continues at coordinate 8,304,466 of OV743311.1, read as the reverse complement.
CTGTCCCCTATATAAAAATGTATATTTAATTTCATTTGGCAATCATAATAAATTACAATCCTTATAATTAAACTTACTTACATGTTCTACTTGTAATTGTAATTCTAATTATCTGCACAGGATTACAAAAGTTTAACATTAACAAATTATAGAAATATAAATAAAAAAAAGTTGTAATACTTGATGTTTACTTAGTAAATTTTTAACACATTTAAACAAAATTTCTTATTTTAACCGTTAAGATATCAATATTGGAGTCTTTACTGATAATCCCATTATATAAACGAAACATTCGTATCGAATAGCCTCTTTTTATTCATGTCTAAAATTCATCAAAAAAAAATATGATGTAAAATGATATTTTCTTAATATAAAACCACACATATTGCAGCTAGTATCTGATATAGCATTAAATTAACATAGACAGAGAAGCAAATGACAGTTGACACGCAATAACGACACTATAAAGTAGTAAAAAGCCTAACAAAGAGTTCACTCATAATAGTTCAGCTGATGTATTCGACCTACATTTAGTGCCGAAACAGCGAGATGATTGACCATTTAATGGTGTCAGCCGACCGCTGCAAAAACCACGACACTTGCACGTTTATTTTTCCACTGTCGCATTTATATTATACTTATTATGTGGTATGTTTTTGTATATAAACTGTTGAATACATAAGAACATGGAGAAACCCGATCCTTTTTGATAGACCTACACAAATACTGATTACAGATGTCGTATGTTGGTATACGTGTAACTGTATAATCATTGTGGGCCACGTGAAATAATTGACCTATGCAGTGCTGAAATTATGCAACGACACACAAATGAATAAAGAAAAGTGTACTTTTGTGCGATTATATTAGCTAACGAATATTAACAAATATTAATTAATTAACACTATTAGTACATTGCATACAAATGCTCATATAATCAAAAAGCATTTTAGAATCTTATGTAAATTATATTTGTGAATACACACTCGGTGTGAGTAAAACTGCATTTTTCAATACTTACATAACCGAAGGGATTCATTTAGTATTTCAAATTTCGTTCGTCGAAACAAAGCTATCGAAACGTAAAATGTAATCAAACCTAATAATATTTTCTTACAACTCGTAGTTTAGGTTTTTAGGTAGTTTTTTTAATATTTTCAAAACCCATCCGAGATATATTTTGATACATTTCCTCTTAAACAACAAAAATATCGATATATTAAATGTTACTTCTTTGTAATTCCTAATAACGCAGCGTTGGTCTCATATAATGAAGAAGTGACAAAATTATAAAATTCAGTTCAGCCTCGGTCAATACTGATAATATGAACCCACAGCACTTTTAAAGTTTTGTTTCAGACAAGTGGCATATTAAGAACATATCACAACGTTTCTTTTTAATCTAGAGCTAACTAAACTAATTATATTTTGGTCTACAAACTTGTCATCCCACAGCCACAGCATAGCGCTGCGAAGGCAAGGCCGGCCCTTTGTGGGTGACCTCATTGTGTTTGCCTTGAAATAGTTTCATGATTCGTGCACCGCTACTGTTATCTGAACACTCGGATAAATTAAATAACGGTCAAGTGTAAGTAGGACTCGCACTGAGACGGTTCTGTATAGACCCAGTGGCGAGCACAGGGTTCTTAACCAGGGTAACCAGGCAGATGGTTCAACATAGAAAAATTCTTCTCTTTTAAGAGTATTTCAAGTAGATAGTTCTTTTTGGCATGTATGCCGTTTCTCTAGCCCAGATTTGTCACGACATGTTCCATTCCTCTGGAGGCACCTCGGGTGGAGTATGCAACCCACTGCACCGTATTAACGAATTCCTGACAGTATTCTAAAATTCGCGTCCTCAGTAGTACTCACCTGAACTTACTACTTTTATTTCACTATAAATTCTGGAAATCGACAATGTTTTTCGAAATTATTCCCTGGTTTGTGTCAAGAGACTTTCTTAGTAGTAAGTACTCTATAGGGTTTTGATGATCTGCCAATGAGAATCTAAGGCTCTAAAGATTTATTACACTGTTCTATAAACTAGATTTTTTAACTATAATCTCTTATGTAACTCAGTATATTACATAAAGTTCAAAATTGATACCTGAATCAGCTTATCTGAAAAAGGATCTCGAGTCAAAGACTGATAAAAAAGTGGAAAAACAAGTGGATCACAGTTTTGCAAATACGTAATGTGTTATGAGTTACGGAACCCTAAAAATGAATCGTGTTTAGTCAGGTCCGCAGCAAAAAGTTAAATTAATAAATTTTAAAATTACTGCGACAGATGATCAGCTATATCCACAAATAGTTCGTGCGAGAAACCATTGAATTCGGTTTGACTGGTTTAATCTGGTCTCTGGCTTTACACAACGTAGATTGAGTCAGCGACGCAAAATAACACGTTTTCGGAGATGTGAATTATTTCAACAATACCACACCGTTAGCGTGTGGGCTTTCGCATATTTATTTTTACGTGAACACATCTTTCACGAATAAAACAAATTGCGGGGTGACAATGACGACAGGTAGACGTTGAAGGCGAAGGTCAATCAATCTTCGCGCGGGTTAAAGTTGAGATGACGCGCCGGTGACGCGAGGTGGTACGAGAGTTGATTAGCATCGACTGCACCTCATGCAACTCTTTTTATGCAAGTGAAGATCGAGCGGTAATTAGCGGTGGCACGAGGCGCACTGCGCGGGCCTCTGGCACGGTGACCCACTGACCCAGATACGTTGATATTGAACCGACGCGACGCACAACCCGCATTCGAAATCCGACCTCCACTTGAGTTTTCCTTTTTCGTGCCACAACACCTTCGCTATAGATTAGATTTTCAAAACCTTTACAACTTTTTTACATGCCTTGTCGATACCAATTTAAATGGAAACGAAACCCAATTTGTTTGTTGCCCAATCGTCGACGATTTCTTAAGGTCCATTTTGCTTATCTAGTATTGGCTTGGTAAAATGTTAGTTTATGGCACAAAGATGGCGACGACGCTACAGGTCAACGAGATAACGGTGCTATTGGCAGTGCGTATAAGTAGGTATATTGCGTTCGTATGAACAGGTTCCCGGCATCCGTTATCAACTGGTGAGTTGGAGCGCGATGGGCCCGGTCCGTTTTTGGGTCAGGCTGGGTCACGACGCCTGCGTGCTCGATAGGCAACCTCCTGAACGTTTACAAAGCAATTTTGACGTCGAAGCAATCGAGAGATACTGCTCTTAGGCATCTCAAGGTGAAACGCTCACTTTTCTAAGCGTCGCACTTAAATGATGCGATTATGGCACCACGCCGGGTGCTATGTCGAAACAAGCTTCGTGTCCTTGCGCAGATTTCTCGTTCAGTCACGTAATTTCGAAGACTTTTTACGATATTATTTACGTACAGCTCGTCTAGTAATCGCACCTACTACGGCGTCCGCCCACGCCCTACGGAGAGAGCGGTGAATAGCGCCCGTGACGTCACGCCCGCGTCGCGCCTACGAACTCTCACCGACGCGCGGTGACGTCGATTCTGAAATTACGGTGACTTGCGATATGACGTCACGTCTATCAATTGAAACCTTCAATTGTTTAGACCAATAACCTAGGCCTCGTAATAAATAAATCGTGCCACAGTGTTGCATCATCATTGTCAAGCGCAACGCAGTAATGATTTCCTGACAACGACAGCCGTTGACCTACATGGTCAAATAAACTTCAACTACCTACCTACCTCACTACCTATTTTGCAAAATTAATATTCTCCAACTATTAATGCGAAATCTTTGTTTCGTATCCTACCTTTTTTTTTGTACAGCACAAGTTAGCCCTTGACTGCATATCACCTGATGGTAAGTGATGATGCAATCTAAAATGGTAGCGGGCTAACCTGTTAAGGGTATGGGTAAACCCATACTCCTGATTGGTTTCTACACGACATCGTGCCGGAACGCTAAATCGCTTAGCCACGGCCGAAGCCTCCCACCAGACACGACTCGAGCCGGGAATCGAACCCAGGACCTCCAACTTTAAAATGCAACAGCACACGCGCTGCGCCACGGAGGTCGTCAAACATACCTATTTTGAGTATGCTATGTAAATTGTTATCGTTGGAAAGAAATTTAAATTGGTTGCATTTTAAAAATTATCGGAAAACCCCAGTTTAATGTAAGTAGAGCACGAAGAAATTGTGGGGCCGGGTTCGGATAGGATCGTGACCTGCAGCCTGTTGCCGCGCCAACTGGGTCACCTAACTTCGTCCTGTGCTCCGGTTGTTCGATAGAACGGGAGAATAACGCCGACCTAGGGCACGAATATCGCCATACAGCGAACTATAGGACACTGAATAAATTGCACCTCTCTATAATTACGGGTTAATTTATCTGCTCGCCGATGTACGGAAATTCCATTGCATATTTTCCTTGTAAGCGGAATGAGCTCACGGCTCCGCAGTTGTTTACAAACGGGAGTTTTCTGCAATGAAGAAACCAAATTTATATCTCAAGGAGAATGGCTGTAATAAAATCACTGCTTGCATTTGGACATACGCGGAATGTGGGTCACGGATTTTTAGCACAAGGTTGTATTTGCAGTTCGGTAGGGTAGCGTTCTGCGTGCTTGCCTGCACAGTATCCGCCTTGCAACCGCCGTTTTGTATTCACTAATCATACAAGGCCGCCCGCTCCGTGCCAATCGATTGCCCGGCTTAACCGTACACATCCGATTTCAATAGCATCTAAATCTTTATGCTTATAAATCGACCAATTTTGTTACGGCCTATGAATAAACATAATCTGCATGCGTACAGGCAATTGAAATTTCATTTTATTGTTAACATCGTTGAAGAATGACGTATTCATTTAGTAATATTTTACAATTCATCACACAGAGTTTTGAATAATCAACAAACGCCTACGTCAACTGCGTATGTCCTAAATTGATACTTAATTGTGATAATATTTACATTTATATTAATTTTATGCAAAAAAAATTACGAATATTACAAAATGCAGTGTAAATAGAGATTTCCTCAACTTTACTACGATCGTCCCGATTTAAATAACCAAAATAAAAATTTCATAATATGAAAATTTCAGTATGAGCAATATTTAAAAGATGAACATATTGAATCCCATTATTTATTATAAAATTCATAAAAACTAACCAGTGAAGCAGTAAAGGCTAATGACGAAATAACTAGATAAATTACCTTACGAGGTTGCTTATGATTTATGAAGCAACAAGAAAGCGACACGCCTTCGTCGTTTCAAAATGTTAGCTTATTCATGGTCTGCAAGCCCTTTAGGTTTACGACAACACGTGTAAATATGTTTAATAGTTGACCTGTAATAGTAGATCCTGAAGTGTCATTACTCCTGTCATTACATTATCTGTCACTTTCAAATTTAAGTAAATAATTTTTTTATTTAAATTAAAAATTCGTACTTTTTTATGCGTTGGTTTGTAGTGACTCTACCTATCGGTTTGAACGGCAGCTTCTAAAGAGCAGAATAATAATTATGTATTTAAAAATTAATGAAAAGAAGAAATGAAAAAATTGGTTCTTTTCTAGCATTACTATTTTAGAATTAAACAGTCATCTTAATATCTTACATGATCGTTAGATCATGGATAGAATATAGATATTAAGATGAGCGGGGAGAAATTTGTTAAGAAATTAATGTTTTGTAACCATTCTGTTTTAACTTGCACATTTTTAGTTCCAAAATCAATGAATCATTTATCATTTAATAACGAATTTTTCATAAAATTTAAGAAAAAGCTGTAATTAAGATTTTTTAATGACATCGTTTTTTTATAACATGTAGGGCTGTCACGTTATTAGATGTTATTACACATTTTTCTTTCACAAAATCGTGCCAACAAAGTGGTGGGTAAATTATTTCTATAGCTCGAAGGTGAAGCTATTGACCTATTTTATAGTGCACGAGCGCCTGCTACCATTGAATTGCTTATGCATGCATGCCAACGTGACTCCCAACTGCAGGCTCAATGAATATTTAGAGAATCAACGACACCCATCCATCACGGTATCGCCTATTCTTATCTCTGCAACACGCGCCTTATGTTAAGCAAGGCAATCTTTTTAATATGCAGCTTGTTTTAAAATTGCATTTGTTTTGTTCCGATACGCGATGATAACGGTTATCGTTATTTTTATCGTGCAACTGCTACTTTAACCGGCGACATTGCAAAGTTATCGGTCGTCTCAAGTATGATAGGCCATTGTACACTGAACCACAAAGCAATAAATTCTCGGTGCATTGTCCTGCGACAGACGTGTTCGAAGCCTTCTTGCTTAATGGAATTGCCCGAAATAAAATGCCAATAACGAGTTACTAACCCAAAATTATCTTCCAATTTTAACTTTTAACTTTATTGGCAGTTTTTTTGTTGTTGGAAAAGTCGAGTATTGATTTAGAAATTAATAATCGCATGTTATTGTAGAATTTTAGTACCGATAATTGCCGATATTTTAAGTTGTTATTTTGCAACAATAAAAAAAATATTGCTGTTAGCACCAAGAAAGGTTAATGATACCTGTTCAAAAGCATTCGTCACAGCTCATCAGAATCATCATATCATCAGATTTTTTATTTAAGAGAGTTAACACACACCCGTAAACCGTTTCTTATGACTTTAAAATGTGAGGATTTCCCTCGATTTTATTTTATAATTTAATACTGACTTGGTGACAATGGGAAACACCTCTTGATACCAATGGAGAAATTGTCAAAATCGGTCCATATTTAATGGAGAAATTTGTTAACGATCACAATAAATACAGTTAAAAATAGGACCGCTGCCTTTTTTTGCCAGTTATAATTTAATGCAAGTTGTTCGAGAAACCGTTGAGAAATCGATGGATTTATAAATAAAAATACACCTAATTGAGTTGTACTCCGAAATGTACAGGTTTACTTCATCCAAATCCAAAAACGCTTTTTAATAACTTCACTAACCTGCTATTCGAGAAAAATGAGGTATTAATATCGTATAATGGTGTGCGAGTTGTGCTAAGCAAATAGATTTCACTTTTGTTAACCATCACGTCGCGATCGAAGGCCCCAGTTATTACAATTCAAAGTGTATTTAAATGTTTGTATACTTTTCATCGTTGATATTGTTAAATGTTATTGAACTTTGGATAAATGAAAACAAAGTTGTATGAGTTTTTACTTATTTTTGTTATTATCGCACAATCGTTAAAGGTGAAAGTCTTCTATAATACCGATATTTTGTGTTTTGAAACATTTCCAGTTGTTCGCAAGAATGAAAATAAGATACGACTTGCTCTGCCACACAAAAGGATCTCTTACTATTAGAAAAGAAAGCAAAATCACTAGAAAATAACTTTTTTTTTACGGGAACCTATATATAGTACGTTTTTTTTTAATACACTACTAGTTAGCCCTTGACGGCTAACTCACCTGGTGGTAACTGATGATGCTGTCTAGGATGATATCGAGCTAGCCTGTCAGGAGTATGGTAATACCCACGCTCCTAATTGGTTTCTACGCGACATCGTGTCGGAACGCTAAATCGCTTGGCGACACGTCTTTGTCGGTAGGGTGGTAACTAGCCACGGCGGAAGCCTCCCACCATACCAGACTCGAGCCGGAAATCGAACCCAGGACCTCCAACTTTATAATGCGACAGCGCACGCACTGCGCCAAGGAGGTCGTCAAAATAACGTAAAAATACGTAGGATTTATATTTCAAGTTTATTTAAGCTATTACGGTTCATGAGACGGATGGAAGATAGGGAGAACAGACAAACACCAGATGTTAAGTAATATGGTCCCGTTGGCATCCTTAGGGTACAGAGCCCTTAAATCGTACAAACAAAAGGCATGCCCGCTCTCAGGTAGCTATTTACAATAAATAATGTACGCATAGGTACGTGAATACGTAACAATGTCGACATAGATAGGTATTCTCCGCTTCTGTCGTGACGTGTCCAAGACGATTATTGACGATCTCCGTGGCGCAGTGCGTGCGCTGCCGCATTATAAAATTGGAGGTCCTGGGTTCGAGTCTGGTCAGGTGGGAGGCTTCGGCCGTGGCTAGTTACCACCCTACCGACAAAGACGTGTCGCCAAGCGATTTAGCATTCCTGTCGCGTAGAAGCCAATTAGGAGTATGGGTTTACCAGTTACCCCTAACAGTTTAGCCCGATACCATTTAACTGCATCATTACTTACCATTATGTGAGATTGCCGACAACTTGTAGTGGAGAAAAAAAAATCTCATCAGAGCTACCAAATTTACACCTAACAGAAACACGGTCCACAGAACAGTAATAATGTGAGAGTAAATAACGAATAGAAACAATCGTAACGTTGCGAAGTAGATGCAATAAATAATCAACGCACAGGTAGGATCGAAAAAAATTACCGCAACGCACGCCACGGCCCGCACTGCGTGCGTAACATCTAAAATTGATCGCACATCGTCACTAACAGAGTCTAGCACTAGCTGTCACTCATCATGATCAAGCCATTACACTACAGAGCACGGGTCTCCTCTCAATATGAGAAGGTTTTGGCCATAGTGCACCACGCTGCCCATGTGCGGATTGGCACACTGCACACGCCTTTGAAAACATTGTGGAAAACTCTCAGGCGCGCAGATTTCTTCACGATATTTTCCTTCACCGTTGAAGAAAATGATATTTTAGTTGCTTAAAAACGCAGTTTTCGGGGTTATCCGAAAAGTTATAGATGCGTGCCCGGGTTCGAAGCCCCGACCTCTGATTAGGAGGCTGACGTCTTAACCACTAGGCTTTTACAATGGTATATATGAGGAAGACAAAAACTGACTTAGCCAGGGATTATTTTTAATACTATCTCACATTGTCACTTAGAGTAGAAATTTATTTTCACATGCCTTTAAGGTTGCACGCGCGCAGGTTTCCTCACGATGTTTTCTTTCACCGTTGAAGCAAGTGATATTTTTTTTTACTCTTTCTGTCACCCCATATGTATCATACCGTTTATTTATCTTATGCACTTATAGTAACATTTCAACTACAACTAAGGCTGAGATCTATATGACGTAATATGACTTTGATCTTTATTTGTACAAAAAAAAAATATTGCCTGAATACAGAAACATAAGAAGCAGCGATCTCTACCGGGTAACCTTTATAAGGTAATGAAAAAGAAAACTAAATGCAGGTGGCGCAATATTAACATACAAATAAATAAACAAGATTACACACAAAACAATATTTAATAATATGTTTATTAAGTGTCTAAAGGAGCCAGATTAATTTTTTCAGTTCCTTATAAGTTCTTAAGAGTAAGGAAATTCAACACACTATCTCTAGCTATCTCAGCTTAAGAGTCCGGAAAACACGTGGTACTAAAGCGTCCTAGTACGGATGGATCCTTCTCTCTATGATCCTATTTTGCCACTTATATTTGAATTATGTGAATCATAACCGGGACTGGGGCAAGGGCGGAACGGATTTTAATATTGGTACCTTTGTAGTTACTAAGAAAAGCTGATGACGTCAACAAACAATGCCGGTATGTCCAAAATTAAAACCCGAACGTTGACAGCTCATTACCGTTGAAGATTTTCAGGTCTGCATCTTATAAACATAATATACGATCAGCTTTACCCGCTCAAGCTTTTCACGCCACGAAAAACGCTATGACATAAGATATGTTTTCATGATTTTATGAGGCATTCAATAACGTATTGACAGTCAATAATGCACGCTCAGCTAAACTAGATGCAATAAATAAATCCGTGCAATAATACACGAACACCTCGCCAGCGCGTTCTGCAGTCACGTCAGGGCATCGCACGGAATACAACAGAAAATATTCACCCTTGTTAACAGACTTAACGAGTTTCAAAATGTATACACATAAACGTCTTAGAGGTTTATCAACTGTTTTGAGCTTGATTTTCTCTCGGAAAGCTGCTCTATTCTGTGAATTTTCCAAAAAGTTACAATGCCAACCGATCGTCATGCAAATCGCCTTATAAGACAGCTGTGTTAGCAAATGTAAGAAATCTAGTACTCTACTGTAGGAGGGCAAGTCGTAGTAAAAATATGAAATAATAGTTTTATAGTTTTACATTGTTATTTTTTTTTAATTGGTCCCGGTAAGTTTTGTATATGATTATCCGTAAAATAACTGATTTGGAAAATACAATAATGAGTCATATCATTGCGACCAATTCAATGCAAAGTGTGTGCAATCGGCACATACGTAAAACGACGTTAAAAGGCAAACCTGACGCTATGAGAATGTACGTCACGTTGCACCCAACACGCTAGTAAATGCAACTTATCAAAACTTTCGCTTAAGTTCTTCAAGTAGATAGATATATTTTGAATTATTTTGACGACCTCCATGGTGCAGTGCGTGCGCTGTCGTATTGTAAAGTTGGTGGTCCTGGGTTCGATTTCCGGCTCGAATCTGGTCTGGTAGGAGACTTTGGCCGTGTCTAGTTACCACGCTAACGACAAAGACATGTTGCCAAGCCATACGGCACGATATCGCGTAGAAACTAATAATTATGAGTATGGGTTTACCTTAGCCCTAACAGGTAAGCCCGCTACCATCATCACTTAACATCAGATGAAATAGCCGACAAGCTACCATTTTGGACTTCATCATCACCATAAAAAAAAAGACATTCGCACATACGTCAAACGACGTTGAAAGGCAAACCTGACGCTATGAGAACGTACGTCATGTTGCACCCAACCCAAAGTAAATGCAATTTATCAAAACTTTCGCTGAAGTTCTTCGAGTAGATAGATTAAATGTTTTTATTATTTTCTGTAATATTGTGTATCTTGTGATACAAATAAAATTGTATTGGAAACTAACGAATAGACCAAAGCAACGATTTCAATGCAAAATATGTAATTGCAATAAATATAATCGGCTCATACGTAAAACGACGTTGCAGGCACGCTTCGGCAACGTACGTCACACGGCAGCCAATGACTCGCCTCTAGTTGTACAGTCAATGCCACTTACGATAACTTTCGCTTCACTATTGTATGTATCTTGTACGAATGATTAATCGCATTCTTTCTTTGTTTTCAATTAAAATTGTCAAGGTGATTTTATTTTTCGATACGTAATAAGATAGCGAACCTTACTTTTTATTATACTAATCGTTATATTTCCTGTTAAAAAAACTGATAGTACATAATCACACGTAGCAAAATTTTGCAAATTTACGTAAGGTATGTGTCGAATTGATTTGATGATTGATTTGATTGATGAAGCTGTGATAGCCTTGTGGTTATGACATCCACCTCCTATTCAGAGGTCGGGGGTTCGAACCCGGGCACGCATCTCTAACTTTTCAGAGTTATGTGCGTTTTTAAGCAATTAAAATTACACTTGCTTCAACGGTGAGGAAAACATCGTGAGGAAAGCTGCATGCCTGAGAGCTCTCTATAATCTTCTCGAAGGCGTGTGAAGTATGCCAATCTGCAAACGGCCAGCGTGGTGGACTATGGCCAAACCCTTCTCATATTGAGGGGAGACCCGTGCTCTGTAGTGAGTCAGCAAATGGGTTGACCATGATGATGTGTCGAATTAAAAAAAAATGTTTGTTTCGATCAAGAACGTACTAGATAATATAATGTAGCCCCAAACCAGATCAAATCAGTTTGTATTCGGTGTAAGAGATATTCTATAAGCTATTCCAAACTATAATCTTTTTTAAACCAAATTTCATCTAGATCCATTCCTCCTGGCGGGATAAAGTATCTGATTTTCAAGGACATCAACAAATTTCTGTTCTCTCAGAGCAGACTACAGACCAACCTCCTCAAGAATGAAACCACATATTACCACGAGTTTGCCCAGCATATTTCCAGCGGTTACCTTCAGATCTCTTAACGTCGTCTGTCAAACTATTGGAGTGTATAAAAAGGCTACGATTTTCTACTGGCCCCTGCCCATAGAAACTCCGGCTTCCCAACACGTTCAGTAATTTCGCTTACTCTGGCTCATCTACGGATTTCCTAAGTTTTTATTATATCACGTAAGATACGCCGCTAACTTTCTCCATCGCTCTCCGAATGATTCTGTGTTTTCTTATTAGTTAACGACCAGTTTGCAGGCACTGAGACCTTTTGATAACGGGATGTAACGAAAAATCTTTTTCATGCACACTTACACACAAGACTGATAGCATTTGGCTATCAATAAGCGCCTATGTTCCTGATCGAAGGTTTTTGTTTATACGCTACAAGTTAGCCCTTGACGGCTATCTCACCTGGTAGTAAGTGATGATGCAGTGTAGGATGATAGCTAGCATGTTAGGGATATGGTAATCACTTCCCTAATTGGTTTCCACACGACATCGTGCCGAAACGCTAAATCTCTTGGCGACACGTCTTTGTCGTAAGGTGGTAACTAGCCACGGCCGAAGCCTACCACCAGACCAGACTCGAGCCGGGAATCGAACCCAGGACCTTGGATTACAATACAGTAAAGTAAAATACAGTAGCGTGCTTAAAAAAAGTGCTAATCAATATTATCTTAACCACGAGAAACACTGAATAAACAAGCACTATTTTTAAAACTGTCGATTGAGTTTCTCGTAGAGATTTGTGGACAGGTTAGCACCAGTGTCTTTTTTGTGGTTAGGAGTCTATTTCTCTAGAGGTAATAACATCTCACTGGAATAAGCCATCAAAGTTGCATTTCCAGGCACCATTGGAATCTGGATTGCGAAAGCTCGACCGGCTATGTTGTATGTCGATGTTGTTGCTTCGCCAAATAGATTAGCATTCTCTTGAACAACGTTTTACCATCAATGCTTCATTTTCACTACAGATGTCTTCTTAGTTAATTTGACGACCTCCGTGGCGCAGTGCGTGCGCTGTCGCATTTTAAAGTTAGAGGTACTGGGTTCGATTACCGGCTCGAGTCTGGTCTGGTGTGAGATTTCGGCAGCGGTCAGTTACCACCTTACCGATAAAGACGTGTCGCCAAGCGATTAAGCGTTCCGGCACGATTTCGCGTAGAAACCAATTAGAAGCGTGGGTTTACCATAATCCGGCAGGTTAGCTCGCTACCATCCTAGACAGCATCACCACTTAGGATCAAGTGAGATAGCCGCCGTCAAGGGCTAACTTGTATTGTTAAAAAAATGTTATTTGATTGTGATAATAATTAACTCGGACGTAAGAAAATACAGGTATTTACTTAGTTCTTAGTACCAATGTTAAATGCATATCGGATCTATTACAGTTATTACGACGTTTTATTAACAGTTATCATGTCAAAGTCACTCGGTGACTTTCACTGGCATTTATAGGCGGCCAAGTTTCGCCATCGGATCGGAGCAATTGTGCAACAGTTGTCACTTTTTACATAACGCGGAGGAATGGTGGGGGGAGGGGGGGATAGAGGGAGACGATGAGCGGAACTGCAGCTGCGCCCGCGCACGTTCACTGCGAACAAACGATTGGCATTGATCTGCTCCACTTAGATTGCTAGTTGCTACGCCAGTAATTAATCCAACCGATATAAGTGACATTTAGACATATCAAGAGCGTACAGCGCAGCGTCTCATTAAACCTAAAGATAGATCTGGGTCCCCATTTTTGTGGGGGAGTACTCCAGGATCCCAGCCATACGCATATATGGGACTTTTACTAAAATAAGGTTGCTTCAATTCAACGTCGGGTCCACTATGTAGTCCTACTCAATTAAATATTTTCGGAACGCATAACGCTTTGACGTCACATCATAACGACCTCTCTGTATCTTAAAACTAAGTACCTAGCATGCATAATTCAACTCATTAAAACAACTTTCATTGTTCCGGTATAGCGAGGGACCGCTCGAAGCCACGTCCGCGTATACCAAATCACCGAAAAGTGAAAGTCCACGATGTGCGCTTGTGCACGTTCACCGCAAGCGAATTACCCTCCATAGATATAGCCTTGGCAATTTGCGTTCACATTACATACGCATATTTACATATCATCATCATCAGCATTGTTGATCTCCCACTGTTGGACTCTAAATCCTTCCCTCCTGTAATAACGAAAATAAAAATACCATGACCATCCACAACATATACGCAAACACGAGGTCGTCATTGACTGAATTAAATACAAATTATATATAGAAAAGAAAGTACAAACATGGGACTATAAATACATTTTTTTTCGCGGATTGTGGGGAGCGGGATATTTATAGCAAAACGAGGTCAAACGACAAAGGAGGTCGAGAAAGTCCACAAACCAGTAATAATAATTATTATTTCAGGTAAAGCCCATATTTGATAAAGATCAAATCGCAAAACAAAATTGAAAAATAAATTGTACAACATAAGCTAACAAAAAACTCAGTAAAAATTATGAATATGGCATTATCTTAAACTTAAAAAAAAAAAAACAAATAATATTGAGTACCAAAGTAAAAATAAAATTATTGTCAAACTTACTAAAATACGATTTTCTAAAAAAAAAAAAAAACAGACCTATATATTTTCGTAAAAAATAAACATCATCATTAGCATTACTGGTAGTAAATTAAGTATTTAGTTATTTAGCTACCTAGAATAAGTTAAAGATTTCATAAACGGGGTTAATTATTTTCATCATTACTCTAATTTTGTAACGCTTAGAAAATTCAATTTGTAAGTAGCCTCGATTTTATATTATAATCGTATGTCGTGAACTAAATTTAAGTTAGAAAATACACAGGTGACAATCTCTAGTCACAGGAGTAAACGTAAAGGATGTATAGATAAGCATGAAGTCTCTAGCACCTCTAAAATTGCCAGTAGGTACATCTTGAATACCAGAAGCAACTTTAAAGTTCTGAAATACATCTAGGTATATAACGCATTTCACATTTCTGTAATTGGTTGGTGATCAATTTCGTTTGAAGATCGCTATTAATTATAAGGATAATACCTGGCAATAATTGTGAATCTAATTATAAGAATTAGACCTATACGCAACTTAAGTTAGGACTTATCCTAAGTAATTGACCGCTTACTTATCGGTTGTACCAGCAGTAGGAAATAAATTAATTAATCAGACAAGTTTGTATTTATTTCATGCTTTTGCTGATCAAAATCACAACCTATATTAAAATATAAGTGATTAATGCATGGGATTTTACACAGAAATCACAGACTTTTGTTGTTAAATCAATTATAAATGACATTCATGGATTGTTTCAAAATCTTCCAGCTATACAGATAGTTATAAATTTAGTAGGTGTATATTCTTTTGATCGTGCAGCTTGTTAGCAAGTCTGGGTACTGTGTTAATGACGCGGAATGCATCTCCGATCCACTGCAAACTGTTCTAGGTCATGACGTCATGCTCAGACCGCACGAAGGTCGCACATATTGATCTCGTGTATGCTGTTTGTTCTATAGCATTACGTAACATGCAAGTATGACGCCTCATATATACACTCTTATTAAAAAACTCAATACCCGCCCAAGTTGACTTTACCTTAACCAGCTATCCGATTATTTTAGTTCAATATAGTGTCTTTGTTTTTTCTTATTGACAATAAAGCGTTGTTTAAACTTTTTCTTTATAGAAATCGTTTCTTTTGTTAAAGGTGCCCATAGAACTACGGAAGAGATTAGAGGAGATAAGACTGCTGGAGTCTCGAAAGTCGGCGAGGCTTGCGGATGTAGATACCGATTTCGCAAGACTTGCGGACATGGCCGGCGACCGTCGTCGAGCCTCCGCTACTATAGAAGTGCCTGCACATCATATGCAAGGGTAATTATGATACGCTGGAATATTTTATTTTAATTCACTTGGACAACTATCCACATATGTTAATAAACAATAAAATCAACACTTAATACCTATAAAGGATTTAGTTCACTGTGAATTTCAACAGCAAAGAAGCATCCAACCTGTCTGTTATCATTCGTATTTGTGTACATCATGATCAACCCATTGCTGCCTCACTAAAGAGCACGGGTCTCCTATCAATATGAGAAGGGTTTGGCCACGTTAGCCATGTGCGGATTGGCAGATTTCATACGCCTTTGAGAACATTATGGAGAACTCTCAGGCGTGCAGGTTTCCTCACGATGTTTTATTTACTTATTTCTTATTTAGGTACTCTTAGTAATATTATTAACTCCAGAGTGCATTGCGTCGTTTGCCCTTATTTCACGCAGCAATGGATCACTGTTAAGTTTTCACACAGACTTTATATATCTAAATATGATACTTTTGGCCCTGGAAAACATAAGCGCAATTATGATTAGCTACTAGATTTTTTTGTTTTAATATGGCATTGTAGGTCTTGGGATTAATAAAACCTTTTTATTGCGGAATATCACGAAAACCTATTAACATTTTAGCCGAAAGTGAGTTTTTTTGCTCGTCCTTCTTTCACATATCAATTTTCGCTTGAATACTAACATGAACAGACTACTGCCTTCCTTCTCTATTAATGTTTATTAATTTATTAATGTAGATAGAACGTTCAAGTTATACAATATGTTGTTGTTTTCCATCGGTAAATTTAACTGATACTGCCTTTCACGTTGTTTTAACCAGATGATATATTTTTAAAAAACTTAATTTTCGATGAGAATAACGTTGGGCCACACCTTTACCTGGTAGTTACGAGTATTATTGTAGGCTATAAATATATCAGACTATTAAGATTTCATTATGCTGAGGAAGTTAGGCCGTTTGTCGTTTACATAACCCAGATTGCGCAATCGACGCAAGAAGCGATAATAAATTAACCGCAGGTTATTAATTATAATGTAAATTTTCTAATGTTGTAAGGTAATTGTTTACTGATTCCCGATCTAGGAAATAATGAAGATATCAATGTTATTTCACCTTGAATTAGCCGCTCACCTCGTTAACAAGGAAGGTCGCATTATTGCAAACAATCTGACCTTAAAAAATACCCTTATCAAACTTTTTAATGCTATTACCGATTACGTCCTATTCGGTTTTCCTAGGTCGGTGAGTTCCCTGTTTGTCAGTATAATGGAAATAAATCCATGTATATCAAGAACAAGATACATAATAATATCGCAAATGCGAGAGTGTCTGTTCGTTAATATGTTTTTTTTTTCGGACTATCTATTAGCTGTGCTAACCCTATTGGTTGCCACAGCGTAAGCGTAAGAAGAAAAGAAGCCCTAGGGCTCGAAGAAACTAAAGGAACGTCTGCCTTAGGACGCCTCCTGTGAGGCCGAACCTCGGCTTAGGAGACGTTTGGAATAACGGGGGTGCCCGGACGGAGTTTATTTGTAAGTCACTTATATACGACTCAACCGCTGCACCTATCTCGCAGAAAGTTAAAAAAAATAAACTTGCGTCATGGAGATGGGCAAAGGATATAAGGATATAAGGATATACCCGTGCAAAATCAGGGGCGAGTTTGCACGGGTATTAAAAATAAATGTATTCTTCAAGATGTTTCATAAAAATATATTACTATTTGCATGCTAGAACGCACCGAAAGTACAGGAAAACGTACGGTTCCCGTTAGATTTTCAAAAAAACTCAACAAACGCTTACGCCATAAGCTCCACTAACAGCTAGTGAGCTAATAAAGCAAATTGGGCTTTGTGTTCAGTGTGTTAGGGACTTCCGCGAACGCCCGCTTCTATTCTATCCAAGATACCACATTGAACGGTTAATTATATCAATTGTGCTAAAACGTGACCTCGCTGTTACAATGTTTCACACGTACCGTGTACTGGTATTGTGGTAGGTTGACTTGTAGGTGTAATCGTTTGCGATCGTGCATCGGTAGAGCGGAGCCGACGCGGCCTGTGTTGCGAAATTCTTAGCGAGCACATTAGAAACTGGATGGAAGTGTTAGCGCGAGTACGGGCGTGTCCTTGTCACACTTGCCTACATTCTGCAGCCGCCACCCGCGCCCCGCACCTCCTAGACTAGCAACAGAGAGGGACAGACAATGCCACAATGAGTACCATTAAAAAATTCCAACAGATCTCACTTAGATTAGCACCGTAAAACTCTAATTGTGTAGGAAATCAAGCCTGCGTCCCAGAGGCAGAGAGAGCAAACAATTTTTTTTTCGGACTGTCTATTGCCTGTGCTAATTATTAAAATTCAAATTCAAATAATCATTATTGAAATAGTCCTTTAAAAGGCACTTTTGATGCGTCCATAATTTACATAGTAGTGATTTGATGGTGATAACTACATTCGTAAACTTAAAACTTAAGCTATTAGGGTTCCAAACGCGCCCCGGTCTAAGAAAAAGCCCACAAAAAACTTAGCCGAATTATTTTAGTTGCCACAGCGTAACTGGGCTGTTTGGCGAGCTTCGGAAAGAAGCTCTGCCAGAAGAAATTTTGAGGCTCGAAAAATGATGCAAATAGTTCGCCGAAGTCAGAATTCTTCTGTCAGTGTAATGCTACCGATGTCTCCAGGATGAACCCCGAACTCTGAAAAGAAATAGTGCAAGCACTACTTGTTCTTGTCTAGAAGAACTATTAGCTTTGGAAAGAATTGAAATATATCCATTAAAAAATATATAGCCATTTTTTTACACGAAACAATACATTTTAAAAGATACTAAATGAAATATTTATTTAAACAACTTTATTGCACATTGCAACAAAAGAAAAGCGGAAAGGAAAAACAATACATAATATAAAAGTAAAAGGCGACCTTATCACTAAAAGCGATCTCTTCCAGGCCACCTTTTTTAAGAAACCGATGGAAATATAAAGGCGGGAAATCGCAACACTTTTACATATATAAAAACTAATAATTACATACTAAGAACTAAGAAATACTTGAAAATGATTTAAAAAATACATATTCAGAGTTATTACGACCGGTACCTGTGCAGGAGATAGTAGTGGCGAGTTTCTTAATATCGTAACTCATAATGTAGTGCTGTGGAACCGGAACTAACAGCGTTAAATGGCAGCCGCAACGTGACGATCGCGGGCACCACAGTTTCACTTTTCATCATGACGCCAGTGAGAGGCGAGACCTAGCTACTCTCGATCCAAATTTCACAACAAAAGCCAAAATAAAACTCACAAAGAACACACCTTATCGGGAGATTTACCCACACTATCCGGAGTCTTTCTACGCAAATTATACTGTATTTTATCATTTTAGAAATACCCTACAATTTAATCAATAAATCTCCGACCTCCGTGGCGCAGTGCTTGCGCTGTCGCATTTTAAAAGTTGGAGGTCCTGAGTTCGATGCCCGGCTCGAGTCTGGTCTGGTGGGAGGCTTCGGCCGTGGCTAGTTACCACCCTACCGACAAAGACGTGTCGCCAAGCGACTTAGCGTTCCGGCACGATGTCGCGTAGAAACCAACTAGGAGCGTGGGTTTACCATACTTCTAACAGGTTAGCCCGCTACCATCCTAGACTGCATCATCACATACCACTAGGTGAGATAACCGTCAAGGGCTGACTTGTAGAATATAAAAAAAAAGATCATAAATGCTCTATAACCATAATATTAATTATTTAGGTCCACTATTATACTAAGGTTAGTACCTAATCGTAATGCAACGAGTTTATGATTATTCAATGTTTATGTAATTTAAATATTATGCATCATTGTAATTTAGTCGGCAGGTAGATATAGAAATTCCAATCGTGATCGGAACTTTTGCAATCACTGCAGTGTGCCTCGGCGAAGTGAAAGCTTTAGATTCGATTTCCTCTGATACATTGAATGATTCAAATGTTAACACACTCAACAATATTTATTCCAGTAAAATGCAGAACAACAATACGGTTAGATGTTACTGGATTAAACTTAAAATGTGAATCAACGAAATTCGAGGATGGCGCCGCGTTCGCTTGATACTTGGCGCGGCCGCCATGACACAGTGACCTAGTTTGAAAATGGAACAAAACGACACACTAGAGAAGTGCCGCATACAACGATATTCACCAACACTAGTGTGCTGTGTGTCGAAATAACAATTAAACAGTCTGTAAGCATTCATATCAAGGCATTTTTATCGATCTAATGTATCAACTAGCCTGCAAATTTTTATTTGTAACTTTAAATTTCACAGTCTTTAATAAAAAATTCAACCCCCTGTTTACTTTGCATCTTCTTGTATTTCCTTAATTAGTAACTACGATATAATAGCTAAATCTATATGCCAAATTTCAGCCAGATTCATTCAGTGGTTTTGTCGTCGTTCATAGATCATTCAACTAATCAGTCAGTGACAGTTTACTACCATAAACACAGATAATAAATCTAGAGTACAGTTCCTTATGAATCTGTAGTTCAATTTGAGACAATGTTTAGAATTCATACTATGTCCCAACGTCCTCGACAGGTAGAGTCGAGTGCTTAGTCGGCCAGTAGGGCGACAGTACAACCCGCATTTTGATGTTGCAAGCTTCACGTACTTTCAAGTTTCAACCAACTTATCACGCCCTGTAGTCTCCCTTTCTATTTAAATTTAATTCTGTATGATTCTGAAAGTTAAAACTACCTACGTACTTTTACACCTATGTGTTCTTAAATAAAAAAAATTTGTCGATCCCAAAAGGATTGGTGGACGATATATAATTTAAATGGTTCTCTCATAATTAGAATTTGACAGTTTTGAGTTTTACAGTGCCACAGAATTTAATAAACGTCAAGGTGAATGTCATATAAAGCATTCTAAAAATGATACCACTTTGAGCGATGGTAGTGAGCCCCTTCCTAAACTTGAAACTTTACTTTGCATTTGACGTCACAAAACACATTATCTGCGTTAACGTCATCAATTATGTTAAACTGTCATAATCATACCTATTTACGCCCGTTGTTAATAATCAATCTAATCCAAAAACTTCATATAGCAGATTGAATTTAATAGCGCCATCTTTATTGACAGCGCAGTGTAGAAAAAGGACAGCAATACTAAATTCAATCTGCTGACTTGATTTACATGTCCTCGTAGTCCCTCGTAGTTTCAGCAGCGGCTTTCTAAAGCGGTTCTATATTTGTGGGACGTTTTGACCAACTTTCAGTGTCAAAAATGGTATTCCCTTAATTAACACACAGTTTTGTATGGTAATGAGATATTTGAGTGTCATGGGCGACGGCTGCGGCGCGGCTAGCTCCAAGCCAAACTATTAATAAATAATGTGTTACCCGACAACAGAATAGCGACATTGTGGTCGCGGGCAAGATTGACTGGCATTTCTCGGCAGTGATAAACTCACGTTTATTTTTAAGTTAGCCCTTGACGGCTATCTCACCTTAGCTTTTCAAAAATCAAATAAGTGTCGGTTCTTGACGTTGGCATTGGAGCATAATTTAATTTATGCTAATTGGTAATCATCGTATTTTGCAATGCCTACTCAATTATTAACTTTGAAGAAGGTATAACGTAATCGAATGCTGTGCCATTCCTAAATGTGACAGTGACAGTTATAAATGAGTGAAATAATACGTTACCTGCTCACCTGTTTATAAGTACCTAGTGAACAAGTTTTGTATGTTAAATTGAGAAGCAGCCAAAAAATGAAAAAAAGGATTTCTTTTTAAAAGAAATTCTCTCTTTTGACGATTTAAAAACATCGATCATGTGATATGTCAAATAGGAAACGCATGTTGCAATGAATATTTTCTTTGAAATTAAATCATTACATAGATTTTTTTAATCTAATGTTATTACAAAAGAGGTTTTAAATTGTTATAAAGCGTTTACCCAACCTCGAATAGAATCATACTAAACACAAACCAAAACCAGACTGTTGCGAGAATTTTGCTAGATACCAGTGCCATGTTGGGCAACGGATAATGTTGAGTGTGATTTTGCATATGTTTGCGCAACATTGAAAGAGATGGAAGAATCCCTCTCTCTTTCCTCACTGGAGGAACTTTCTCGCTGGGCACCTTTGCTTTCGTTGGTGCTGGGGCCGTTATCTCATTTGGCAGGTGCCGACACAACGCCTTCCTAGAGAAAGTGCCACAAAAAAATGTGCACTTAACATTATGCAAAATGACTCTCTATGTAAAGCTACTCGTCCTACGGAATATCAATATTATATATATCATTCTGGTTTTGTGTTAAACTTATTGTCTATTGTGATATGTAATGGGTAAAAGTTTGTTTGTTGGCCTACTTTAACGAATATATGGTTTAAGGCTACTCATACGTTCACATTACTCAAAACACCAGACCAGTTCATGTTATAGTTAGCATCTTGTTTTGTTTTGGGTATCACGTAATCTACTCTAAATTGGTCTACTCCTGCACGTCACCGCTAGCATAGAAATCCTTAAAATCCGTTTCACATGACTATCTTTATATATATTACTTTCTTCTTCTTTAACTTTTCTTAATCCTAAGGTTGCCTGGCAGAGATCGCTACGAAGCGATAAGGCCGCCTTTTGTCCTGCCTTATCTTTATTTAGTTTTCTTGTTATTTCTATTTTTACTTGTTGTAGTGTACAAATAAAGAATAAATAAATTAAAATAAATTACGAGATCTGCTGGCGCGAATCCGCAAGCTTCAGCAACTAGACCTTCATGGCTCGCCGAAGGTCCTATACGTATATGAGCAGAAACTGATGTTAAATTTCCTGTTTCAACTCTGCTAAGCACTATACAAAAGTATCTCATAACAATTTACGCTGTGAAGGACGTTGAAACGATTAGTCATCCGAATTAAACTTTGCGCTGACTTTCCATCGACCTACCTGCAGGTTATTCCACTGCACGCGGGAACAAAAAACTGTTCAACATAGGTACCTACGCAAGCATGTAATTATTCCCCGAATACGATGATCTAAAGGCAGAATTCATCTTGCAATTTGTAAAATATGATTGAAGACAACCGTGTAATGAAGACAAAACTAATTTGCATTTTAATTTTGTTATTAAAGATCATTTAAATTAAACCTTTGTTGAAAAATATATATTTTGGCTGCACGAAATATGACGAAAACAACAATGTCGGAAAAAAGCTACTGACGTTCGATTGAGTCCAAGGCAGGGATTATACCACGAAAGGTCACCACGACCGTTAGCATGCGACGGATTATTTAAGAAATGCTTAAACTTCTACGAATTGTACCTTCAAGTTACAAGTTCGTAGAAAAATCGTTATAGTAACAAAAAATACTTATCAAATTGTTCGTAGCTGAAATAAATTGACTAGAGGTGTTGGCAAAAACGTGCATTGTTCAGCGAACCTGCCTAATATCTAAAGTGATCGGCTTGAACAAGACTTGAACAAGACAACGATGACCTCACTCGAATCCAGCGGAGTGGGGAAGGGGCTTGCCGACAGAATGTATTGCGCTAGTTCAATCGCACTTTTTGTATCCGTAAAAAATGGCTTCGCGACCTACATCAACCGCCACTTGCATGTCAACGCTCAAGCGATACAAATTTTTTACTCCCGCAAGAGAATTTCAGCGTACTTTACGTAAATCCGCCCAAATAAATAACGTCTCCTTGTAAATTTGTAACTTTTAACCATTTTACTGTTCTTTCGTTAGGCACTCATGAGAGGGATTTAGAAAATAGGCCCAGAGCACCGTTAGAAAGCGGGGAAGTCGAGGCCTTCGTTAAGTTACGTCATAGACGCTATATGAACGGCCGCATTCAAAGAGAAATGATTATTTTTGTTAAGACGAATGCTGAACCTTAAGAATCAGCACCTGGTCAGTATTCATAACACTTAATAACAATAGTTTCACGTATTAATATCTAGGAGAACAAAGGCATGTTTAAATAAACGAAATTCTACTCAACAAGCTATGGCTATCTTAACTATAAGAAATTATCATTCACCAAGCCATTGCAAATGTTAATCGTACAATGGGCTAGCATCACTCTATTGTTATTCTGTCCCTTGCAAATGAGGCTTCAAATTCAACCGCGATTAAATCAATCCAGCTACAAATCTAAATAAATCTAAGTACTAAAGATTCATTTGGCGTACGTTAATGAAGCAGGAAGTTATTAATTTAAATTGAATACTCTTGCGTGCTTTGGTAATGTGTGTTCTGAAGTGCGGACGACTAAAGGAAACCGCACGTACCTATTGAAAATGTTAGCTATTATAAATAGTTGGTGTTTGTAGCGAGTCTGTGGCGCGGCAACAGGCAGCAAGGTCGTTCTCAATGTTACGTGGCTACTATAATCTATTTGCTGGTGCTTGTACTACGGGCGATACCAGCGAATCGAGCAAACTGAACGCAAATGCCGGCCGGTTGCCAGCCGGTGAAGTTTTAGTCCCAATTTTTCCTACCTGTCGTATTATGTAAACAATGTTTACTATACTGTATAGTGTAAAGTAAATTTTTAAAATATAATAAAAACGATGTCCTTTATTTTAATTTTTTTTTATTTAAAAAACTTGTTTTATTTTCTAAACGTTCTCTATTGGCCATAGATTTACCTACGTGTTTTTGTGATGTTGTCTTTTTAAGATATGTAAATTATAAATTTAGATGCGATACTAATAACGAATGTAGCTGCGAAAGGGCAAACTTATATACTCACTTTCGCATTTATAACATTTCAAGGTTTTTTCAGATAAAAAGTGTCCTGTCTATTTTAAGGCCTGCCTGAATACGCAGTGAAGGCCATCCAAAAAATTAAACATAGAGATAAAATCGCATTGTGATTTAGTAGTAATACGTACTAAAGGAAC
Organism: Lasiommata megera; assembly: GCA_928268935.1. NCBI lineage: Eukaryota > Metazoa > Arthropoda > Insecta > Lepidoptera > Nymphalidae > Lasiommata > Lasiommata megera. Next base: position 8,279,811 of record OV743311.1, on the reverse strand, counting down.
CGTGCAGTTTTTGCCGGGAAATAAAGAAGCCAACAAACTATATCAATCCAAAAAAAAATACGCGAATCTCTCGGCTACTTGAGAATAGGAAGAACTAAAAACACGCGTTCGCGTTAATTTTATCATCCGCGTACTTTTTTACGTCCACGCCGTTTTGCGGTGATTAGATAAAAATCAAACAAAAGCGAAATTCCATTGAGCTGCCTTGGAGTCATCAGACACGATGAGCGAGAGGTGCTACGTTGCACGTTACGTCAGCGTATTAGAGGAAATTACGTGTCTTTGCTATTTTTAAGCGGGCGTGCGCCGCGCCGCCGGCCGGTGATCCAATTATTGTGACCAAATAAGCACACTGCGTAAAACCAGTGGCAGTGTTGATAACATAAATATCTACTAATATCAAAACTCCGAAAGTGTAACTGCTTCTTCGTTTTTTTTTATCACAACAAAAAAAATCATATTACGATATTAAGGATTATATAAACGATAAAAAAGCTTGGGTATGAATTCCTCTATCTCCATAGGTACTATTATTTATTATTGATTATGTAAAAAAAAAATATCACTTGTTTCAACGGTGAAGGAAAACATCATGAGGAAAGCTATATGTCTGAGAGTTCATAATGTTCTCAAAGGCCGTGTGAAGTCTGCCAATCCGCACATGACCAGCGTGGTGGACTATGGCCGAACCCTTCTCATATCGAGAGGAGACCCGTTCTCTGTAGTGAGCCGGTAATGGGTTGATCATGATGATGATGATGATTTAAGACAGGATTACCCAAAGGGAATAATAACCATGGTGTTGCAATAACGGCTTATTTTTTATTTTCTCGAGATTGTTTTGCTATTTCATTGGGTCTATACGAAGGGATCACGATTTGCCTTATTCGTCTCTATTGTAATTTATTGAACGAATAGGTTCAATATACATATAGGGTAAACATAGGGAACCCTTTATTTAACCTAGATATCTATAATTGTATCTATCTATATAATTGTCTCTTCTAGAATTCAAGCTATTTCTGTAACAGCTGCCAATCAACATTTTATTAATTGAATTAACTATTCACAAATAACTAATACTGAATAGCGAAAATAATTAATTAAACGATTTATATAATCCCTACTGTCTCTTCTTTTCTGATCTTTTTACTAAAAGGAAAAGGATCTTAATTCTATACGCATTTTTTTCCTTAGTAGATGTCAATGACAGGAATGTGAACCAACTCCCGTACATTTATCTCATATTGCATAACCTTAGTTTGCCCCTACTTACCTTATCGTATGAATTTTGAATTGATTATAATAAATTTTTATCACACGATAATGTCATTGAACATCAACATACTGTGTTTAACGTGTTTAACATTCACATATAAAGTAAAAATTAATGAAAATTATCTAAGCAATTTTAAAATGTCAAGTTTGTTTGAATCTACCGCCGAATCGGTGAGCAGATTCACTTACTCAGTCAGAAAACCCTCAGCGAAATTATTCATACCCAAATTTTTTTTCTCGTATTATGGCTTTATAGAGCTGTATTATTAAACTTAAGACGTAGCTGTCCACTTAAAAACATGTGGAAATTCATCCTCTAAATTTGGACAATAGGTTTTCGAAAATTTTATAAAATATCAACTTATCGTGAGCAAAGATACGGGTTAAAACTAGTGCACAGATAAAATAACGCAGTACAATACCCAATACGTGTCAGACTTTGAAAAATTGATAATGTAATTAGCACCTCGTTTTATGTAAAAAAAACAACAGCTGTGACAATACGTCTGCAATATTGTTAAGGTGACTTACTATCATTGGAATCGTATAGCGACCCTGTCGAAGGTCGCAGCCGCTCGGGGTGAACACACCTCGTATCTGGGGTGCGAACTTAGGTCGTGCCTAAGGCCACAGAATATACCTACCTGTGATATATATTTTCTAAGGCTGCGTGAGAAGATGCGATATCCAATATAATTGGTAATTGCGTTTAGAAATCTCATTTATTTGTAGATGATGCTTGGGTAATAATCAAAGAGTATACATACTGTGGTTGACTGGATATAGGTTTGAGCATATAGGTATGCTTTATATTATAATATGCATTATTATTTCCTTTATTATAATATTTTTTAATACAATTATACATATTTTCGTATTTCATTACAATGTGCAATAAAAAAACTATAGGTTTAACGATAAAAAAATAATAGTTTCTAGTAATGTTTGTTTTTCTTTTTTGTTTTATAATTTTGTAAACTTTATAAAAAATATAATGACGACAAATACAGTAAACGAGTAATAATTATTATTAATGTTTATTTAAAGGTGACGTACCCAATTATATAACATAAAAACAATGATAATAAAATAAACACTACAAAAATAATAACCGTATCAATATATATACATCGGTATTTGTTTGTCGTTCTTTCACACAACATCGGAGCAACGGATTGACGTTAATTTTCATATAAACATGAGCCAGAGCTTAGTTTCTCGACAAACAAATCCTCATCTGCAAACTAAATTAAATATATAAGTTTTAATAAAAAAACTATAAGCAAATGTTTTAAGAAAAAGCTCTTTCTGTCATAAAAAAATACAAACTGGTTCGCTATAGTTTATTGGCGATAGGTTTTTTCGGTCAGCGATCCCCGCCTGCAAGTCAATGAACGTAATTCATATGGGCGCCTGTTGCTTCTAGGACGTCTACAGCCTCCAGGTCGATTATCTCGGGTCTTTAGAACTTTGAACTCAGTGAACGTTCACCCTCATCGGCGAACAACCTGTTTAATCAAAGTCATATTTTTTGACAATGACGTTTTTCGACTGACAACTTGAGCTCTTTTTATCTTTAATTAATAACTTGTGACTTCTTAATGACTGGAAGCTATATTTGTAAACTTTAAACTAAATAATGGAAATATTTTAAAGGTTTTTAGTTAATTTTATTACCAACCGAACTTGTTGCACGAATACACTGCTATACGAGTGTTTGTTTTTCGAAATTGCGCTTTAAAAACGATCTCACCTGCAATTTGTACATGATGTACCGTATACGATAAAACGTTTTTATCTGCTTATGGAAGGTTATGCATAAGACCAATTATTAGCCTCTTCGTCTGCCGCGAACTCTTTACAGCAGTAGCCGTTTTCTGATAAGGTGATAACGATGCATCTACGCATAATAACTACAACTAATTAATATCATAAATTTATTGATCGAATTGGAGTAATCTTTGTAACAGCTAATTTGACGTGACTTTTAAAGGACCTTAATTAGGATATAGGCTACTTTTACCGCAAAAATACTTGATCGATATTTAACTTTAGGGGTATGGTAAACCCATACTCCTAATTGGTTTCTACAAGACATCGATATCAACCGATCGAGATCAATCGAACCCAGGACCTCCAACTTAATAATGCGCGCGCTGCGCCACGGACGTCGTCTAAACATCAGAATATGCGGAATTATTTGATTTTCCTCAGACCATACTACGGATGTCTGTAGGCATAGTTTTCCTTTATTTACACAGCTACTACTAAAGACAGTTATTTATTATTCATAGTACTACACTACTGTTAAGTAATCACTAAAATTTACACGAAGCAACAGAGTAAAGATTGCAAACGAGCGTGTTGCGTGCTTTGTTAGTCCTGTACACATACCTCCGAGAATGTTGCTGTCCCTCATATGATATACTCTTGATTGTGATATCTGTTTTGAGTACTTTTTTGTAGCATAAATAAAAAAAAATGTAATTCATTCATACCAAGCGAATCAAAAGAAAATAAATAATAAATTTTGACGGGGGTCCTGGGTTCAATTCTCGGCTAGAGTCTGGTTTGGTGGGAGGCTTCGCCCGTGTCTAGTTGCAACGCGTGTCGCCAAGTGATTTAGCGTTCCGGCACGATGTCGTGTATAAACCAATTAGGATTATGGGTTTACCGTATTCCTAACAGGTTAGCCCGCTACCATCTTAGACTGCATCATCACTTATCAACGGATGAGATTGCCGTCAAGAGCCAAGTCGTAGTGGATAAAAAAATATTATATTAGTTGCAAAATAGGGGTTGAAGTAAGTATGAAATTTCAATTTAGGTGAGCGATTTCGCTGCCAACAGCTATTACCATAATAAAATGTGCAACTTTTACTTTTTAATTATAAAAACGCGAATGTTTAATGTCCTGAGTTTTATAATGCTCGAGAGGTACCTATGTGGGAGTATCTTTTGCACTTTCACAATTATTTAAGAAAAAGAATGTTCATAACTAATTTTTTATAATTGTGTAATGGCAGTGATAACTATATTCATTTCACATACATATAAGTCAGAGCCAACTAGGTAGGGTTTTATTCTTTACACCCAAACTATTTTAAAATACATATTTCATAATATAATGCTTAGTTAATCCATATAATGCTTAATAATCTTAATATCACTAAGCATTATATGAATTAACTTGAACTGAACTGGCTAGTTTCTTGTTAAGTCACAAACTGTAACTCTGAGAGAAAGGTGGACTTTAGTAGCACGTTTTTTTTTAAGTTAGTTAGTAATTTTACTTTTAGCTTCATTTCATAGACGCTAATGTTTTATACAGTACATTAAAAGAAGAAATCAATTATCTTAAGTAGGCTTTTCTTCTTCTTAGACCTGGGCTCGATTTGAACCCTCTTAGCTTTAGTTTGGCGAGTTTAGTTATCACCATCACTTCACGAATAGAAATAATGATTATGTGATATATATAAACGATACATAGATGAATACATGAATAAAGCTATTTTTATTTGATTTACTTACTTTATAAGCACTTTTGAAAAAAGTTTGTCTTTTTGTTTGACTCAACCGCCGAAAATTACACTTTGCAGCTCTTTTTCAACAATATACTACAAGTTAGCCCTTGACGGCTATCTTACCTGGTGGTAAGTGATGATGCTGTCTAGGATGGTAGCGAGCTAACCTGTTAGGAGTATGGTAAACCCACGCTCCTAATTGGTTTCCACGCGACATCGTGCCGGAACGCTACAATCACTTGGCTTTGTCGGTAGGGTGGTAACTAGCCACGGCCGAAGCCTCCTACCAAAACAGACTCGAGCCGGGAATCGAACCCAGGACCTACAACTTTATAATGCGACAGCGCACGCACTGCGCCACGGAGGTCGACAGTTTTAGTATACGTACCTGTTAGGTCTATTTTTAGAAGGTTGTGAAGGTTAATTAAGATCAATTTGTAAGCGTTATCAGTCGTCATCATTTTTAAATTGCATAGATACCTGTAGGTTATCAGCACGTGTTTACAATACAATGCGATAAGTCAACAAAACCGCAACTTTTTCAGTATTCTTCGGATAATTCTACCTAAAATTAAAAAGTAAATTTATTAAATAAAAAAAATATACAGTCACATAATTTTTTTTTTTGCCATATTTATTACGAATCATATTTATAAACTTAAAATGAATTGCATACATACAAAAAATTTCGGAACCGACGGAATTCATTTGAATTTATAAATTTGATATTTCCTCCAAGTGAAGGTGAAATGCTTTGATATTTTATTTTTAATTATAAATTATTTTCGCGGCAGCCGTTGTGATAACTAGCAAAAAATATAACTGATACACAAATAACAAATATACAGATGTTCTGAACTTCTTTATGCGTTCATTTACAGATAGGTACATTGTAGGCTTTGCGGAGGGTGATCGCCCTGTCGCGGTGCTACGCACTCCGTCCTACCACCTAACCTTCGCCTATTAATGTAATTGCTTCTCCAGACAGAAAATAGGTAACATCCAGCCAAAGAGGTCAGATGTTATTTAAGTTTATCGAACCGCCTACGGTTTAACCACCTTTAATTTTAATAATATGTTTTAATCCGACATCTTAATCTAAAATTAAGGTTTTCTTTCTTTTAATATTGACCTTTGTAGTTGCTAGCTTGCTTGCTAGTTTTCCATACACTCTTGATTTGAAGCCAACATTATAGGCACAGGGAATAACGGAAGCCGGAAGGGCATTCCAGATCTTTGCGGCGTTAGAAATGAGGAAGCCAAGTGCTTCGTAGGTACGTGTCGATGAGAGATCTATTACGTAACGGTGCCCTTTCGATACGATGGTAGAAAAGATAGTGGAACTTAACGAAATAGTTCCTGAACACTCTACCACCAGAAGAATAGTTAACTTTATTTGCAGACATGTAATACATATTTTGGTCTTACAATTATGCGTGACTCCACATTCAATTAATTTATTAGCATTCAAACATTCTTAAAATTTAATACAAAATAATGGTCTTCACCAATCGGCAAATACATTTATTTTTTAAAGTAAATTAAACCAGAATTGGCTTTTTATAAAAAATTAAACCCCGCATTAAAGTATAGAAATAAAGTTAAATAATGCTAAAGCTAACTAATTGCGTCATCGCCGATAAGTCTCTTTGTATGTTGGTCTACAAAATGTACACAGTTGATTGATTGAAAATCATATCATATTCATCAGGCGATGTAGTTTTATTTCATACGGAATGCATTTAATTGATCTGAAAATACAAAGATAAGATTTTCGGTACACAGAATAATTTTTAATATGTACATTCACAAATATGCAAATACATAATAGTCCTCTACTTTATCATGATACTGATTGTCCTGACATCTTCTATGTCTATCACCTATGTTCTAGAGGAAGTAGCATTTCAAGGTAACCTTTGTTTGCAGATCACGTAAACGAGGTCCGAGTAGTTCCTGCGACCTGGGCTACGGAGAAAGAGACGACCAAATGAATGAATGCAACGCAGCGCTCGTCCTAATGTCGCTCAGCTGTTCACCGAATTCACCTCGACCCAGTGAGTATTAAAGTTCTAATTAAGGCTTAATCATGGTCACTACCTTCAGCTTTCAAAAAACCAATATGAGTGACATGTGGCACGCAATACATGTTTTGAATCATCGTCGTTACTTCACAATAGCCTAGGGCCTGTAATAACGACTAAGTTTGTTTTGGGATTCTTTTTACACGAAGGCGCGTTTAGAACTCTCGTAGCTCTAGTTCTAAGTTTACGAAAATGGTTATCATCATCAACTCACTACAATATAAGTTATTAACGCATGAAAAGTGATGAATATTGATTTATATATAATCTGTTTTAAATATCCTATATTCAAAAAATTTGGAGCGTTAGTTGTATGTTATATAACGAAAATAAAGAAAAATTCGCGCAAAAATCAATCTGAATTTGAAATATTTAAAATGCGAACTGGCGTTTGAGGAATTTTGAGCTGTGAATCATGTTTGCTTTGAACTGGAAAATTAAATATTTCAACGTTTATGATCGCCAGCATTACGTAAGTAAGACCTCACTATTCTGCCTGTTTAGTTACGATTTGCGATATTTGCAGGATTATGTAATTGGTACCACTGGTGTTTGTAATCTGTACCTCGTGTAATGCGCTTGGTTTTTGTGCGACTTTCATCTCGAAAGCATAGGATGATAGGGATAGAAATATGTAATGCTTGAGCTGAGGTATGCAGTGTGTTTTATTTATTGCATAATTTAACAATTCAGAGTTTAGATTGTACAAAATGTTGATAACGTCTAGACAGAAGTCTAGACTTCGTCTAGACAGGTATTCCGAGCAACTCTGATGTTATGAGCTCCAACCAAATGCGATCTAGTTTACATGAGTGCAGCATTATTTCAGTAAACTCTATTACACAGAGTTAATTAGGGAATTTACTTCAAAGAAGTATTAAATGTTGGAATACTTTAATAGATTAATTTAGAATTACGTAATTACTTCTCTGTGATTATTTAATTACTTTATTTTTATGCTTTATATATTTTACGACAGTTATTATTAGCGACCTATTATAAGTTTTATTTTTATGTTCTTAAACATATTTTTGTAAAATTATCGGTTCAATGAAGCTATTTAATTTAGAAATAAATATATGATTAGGATCCTCCTGATATTGATTTTATTTATTATAAACAGTACTGAAACATAATTGCTCAACTATGAGTCTTTAAAAAAAACAATCGTTCAATCGGCGATGGAAAAGGCTGAAAATTACTTTAGTGTTAATACCCTTATCTCTCATTCTAAAGTGATTGGAATAAATATAGCCAAAAATTTAATGGAAATAACTTTTGATTGCAACATATCTTTTAACATTACACAATTCGGTACAAAGCCACTCCCTAACTAATGGCTCACATAAAAATTTACGATCATCTTCAGCGCAGGTCTAACGCCAGTATGCATGTGCCGAGAAAATAGCTGCTCTTACAAGTGAAAGTAGCCGCTATAGTTCCGCTTCGTAATTTATCGCTGTGTAATTTTATTTGTACTACACACTTGTGACCGCTGAGACTCGGAATGAATGGAAGGTTAAGACTTAAATTTTAGGTTAAAAATGCGGTTACAATTTGTGCGTAATGTATTGTTTTAGTGAACGTTGAATATATTTCTCAAAATATTCTTACGAGCTACCAGTCTGTACTCGAATGTTGTCACCAAGTGATGTCATAATTATATATAATGCATTTTTTCTAACCCGTCCTATTTATTATACAAACAATATTACATAACTAGTGTAAAGTATGTTTAAAAAAATAATAATAATAATAAACTTTAAATTTGATAACAGGCAAATAAAAAAAAAAAATGTTTTTTTAATGAAAGTGGGTTTTTTTTAAATATTAATATTGACATAATAAGACACGTAAGAAGAAATAGGCTACATGTACATACGTGTTTAAGCAGATACAATACGTAGAAGGCGACCTCCGTGGCGCAGCGCGTGCGCTGTTGTATTTTAAAGTTGGAGGTCCTGGGTTCGATTCCCGGCTCGAGTCTGGTCTGGTGGGAGGCTTCGGCCGTGGCTAGTTACCACCCTACCGACAAAGACGATGTCGTGTAGAAACCGGTAAGCCCGTTACCATCATCACTTATCATCAGGTGAGATGCCGTCAAGGGCTAACTTATCGAAAGACCATCGAATGCAACGTAAGACGTTACACACTGCAACGTTACGTATTTGATATGCCATAGTTAGGAATGGAATGATTTATTTCCTCACTTCGAATAGTTCTTAACACGCATCGCAAAGATCTGGAATGCCCTTTTTCCAAAAGTCACCGCACACCACATAAAAGTAAGAATATATAAGCATCTCCTAGGCAACGTTACTCTTACTTAGGCTGCATCATTACTTTCATTTGTTGCAAGTAAACGTTAATCAAAATATTGAAGAAAAAAAAATATATATATTTTGTAATCGTAAAGCTTTTAAAGCAAGGCTTATGTAGAACCTTTTGTACAGGCGCCTGGGGTGACCGATCATCAGTGTCTCCCGGAGCAAGCAGCAGCTCGGGATCATCATGGCGATCGGGTACGCCGTCACCACCTCCAGTGTCTTCATCATTCAGCGACGAAGGCATCGCAATGGATTACGAAGACAAACCACCCACCAAAAAGAGGGTAAGCGTTTTTTTTTTTAATTTAGTTAAATATTTATTCCCTCACAATATTGTCTAATCCGGAAGATAAATTCTAAAAGGACTTTTCAGTTAAGTAGTTCTCAGTTAGTTTAAGTTTAAGTCTTTTCTATAAGTTAACTGAGAAGTCCTGACTGATTGACTTAATTGAAAAACTACTACTGTTCAAGCGTACATTTTGTTTTTCACTAAAACAATATGAACAATTATTAATACCTGTGTAAACGTAGACACTGGTTGTTGCCCAGTTGCCTCTACAAGAAACACCCGGATTAGGCCCGTGTACTATGTAAGCGGTGATAACCTAGTGGTTAGGGCGTCAGCCTCCTAATCAGAGGTCGGCGCTTCGAATCCGGGCACGCACCTGTAACTTTTCGGAGTTATGTGCGTTTTTAAACAATTAAAATATCACTTGCTTCAACGGTGAAGGAAAACATCGTGAGGAAACCTGCACGCCTTAGAGTTCTCCATAATGTTCTCAAAGGCGTGTCAATTCGCACATGGCCAGCGTGGTGGACTATGGCCAAACCCTTCTCATATTGAGAGGAGACCCGTAATCTGTAGTGAGCCGGTAATGGGTTGGTCATGATGATGACTATGTCCTGGGTCCCATGTTGATAGCAAAAGTGTATGCGTTTGCGCAGAAGCTACAAAACCTTGTAACTGTAAGTAAGAAGACAAGTGGAATAAACGCTGTATAAAGTGCGTATAGTGTAACGATCCTTCGAGACAAAATTACAGTGCTGTTGAACGTACAGAACTACCGCCACCGTTCCCAATTAGACCGTGACACAGATCATGCTCGCTTTCATATCGCAACCGACTGCGCTTAAGTAAATTAAGGAGATCCTACGCACCTTATATGAACATGAAACTTCTTTTACTGGGCAAGGTTGTTTTATAATTTGAAGAAAGAGCACTTTGCCGATGCGGTATCATATTATTTATCATAATGACGAACTGTTTTGCACAACTTTTTCTTGGCATCAATAAAAAAAAATCTTTATTGTGTCTCAAATTTACAGAGGAACCTTAACACCTATATTATTTGAGATGAATGTTTACGGTCGACGATTCTTTTATAAAAAAAATACGTAGTGACTAACAATAAGTAAAACAACAAATCGGTTTATATTTAAGGTCAAAAGGGGTCACTAGATTTTTATATGAAAAGTAAATAATAATAATCTTTATTTATAAGACTCAGTACAGCACAATACAATGGAATCCTGACCCCTAAACTAGGAAAACCCGTATCTTAGGGGCCAGAACCTACCTACCTACTACCTACTTGAAATATAAGAATTTCTTGAAATCAACGTGTAGCCATTTCCTTTAGAGGTACTGTTCTAAGATACTCTTCCCAATGACCACTTTATAAGCTTTTCAAATAAACAAGTCATTTTACTGACTCACACCTGATCTGCCTTGGTCTTTGTCTGTACGATAAATACTTAATTAATGTGTTACTTATATAATTAATGTTATTTAATTGAACTGAAAAGGAAATGTTACATGACGCACAAAAGTGATTCAAACGTGCAGATGCAAGACAATCTTTTGTCCGTGCAATTCTCGCTGTGTCATAATGATAATGACTGCCTTATTCGAAATTTAACAAAACGTTTGGTATAGCTGGCCGGTACGTAACTTTCACCGAGTGAGACACCTGTTCGAAGTCGTTAGAGGCCATTATATCACGACTAAGCAATTCCTATTCCTGGTTTCGCAAATCTGTTCCTCGTCCCCGACTGCGTAAGTGTTTACAAATCACAGCTGATATTATAAATGCGAAAGTTTACATCTGTTTATGTACGTATGTTTGTCACTGCTTAACGCTCGATCTTTTGAGCCGATTAGGTTGATTTGTTTTAAAACGAGTAGTTTATACCCTGGATTAACACATAGGCTACTTTTTATCCCAGGCAAATCTAAAGTTCCCGCAGGTTTATGATAAACTGAACTGTACTTCGATGAGTTTTAACTACATTTATCTATCTCTATACCTCAAAATTTGGAACAGGATAGATATATGGAATTATCTTCCATTAGGCAAAACGTTGCTTACTCCGCAGGAGTTTTTAAATCCCATCAATCTACGCGAATGGAGTCGCAGGCATCAGCTAGTACAACTGTTAACGTTAATAGCCTCGTCGTTACATACGTATCTGTATACGCGGAAATATAAATCTGTGATTTCACGTAACCTTTCATATTTGTACCAACTGTAAGATTAATACAATACGTCTAAATATGTTTATGATTCAGCATCAAGATTTATTGTAAGTAGAGAGTATGTACATAGCTAATAACTCTATCAAATGTTTTGGACCCAGGCTCAATATCATTTATATACATAAAATATACCTTTATCTTTAACACTTTCATTTTTAATCAATACAATACAATCTAAAATGTAAATTGACAAAAAAGTGGAACGGAAAAGCACGAACCAACTCTTGATAAGTTATTTAATAGCGACAGTTTCCCATCCTCTGCGCATACATGTACGTGCGATTTCTTCGCTAATGTTTTATGCTGCTAAATACATTATAATGTATATATAACTGTTAAAACATTGATATCATAGAAAATGGAGTGTTTTTTTCACACAGTATGTACTCGTGTAGACCATAAAGTCGTGTTACAAGGTGCACTTTGACTTTTCTAATGACGTAATCATTATCTTTATTTGCAAAAGCGCCGCATTCTTATTACGCATTTACAATCATACATAATTGAAAACATAACCTCGCCAGTTGTCGATATGTAAATATTGGTCTTAACAAATATAAATATAATAATTATAATGTGCGGGCGAGAGAGAAAAAAACGAAATATCTGGCATTGGCAGATAAATTGTACTCATAGGCAGCTGTCCACACAAGGTTCATATATTTACGTAACTGCTAGTTGCAACTATCGAGAATATATTATATGATTTACGGTACACGTGCACAGTTCAGTGTATCGTACAATGTCAAGGCACACTGTGGCAGCTAATTATGTAATTCCATTGTGAACTTGTCATAAATACGTTTACGACTGAATAATCAACTACTCCCGCGTATTTACTTACGTTTTTCCTGTTCATCTTGTTATTTTTTTTAATTTATTGATTGATTAAACTTTATTGCACACTGCAAGATAGGAAAAAAAACAAACAGACAAAATAACACAGAAAGAGTAGTATACAATTAGCCAGCCTTATCACTACATATGTATCTCTTCCAGGCAACCAAAGATGTAAAAGATATAGAGATACGGAAAGAGGACGGCGGTACAATTATATATACATAAATATATATATTGATATAAACGAATATAATATTAAATATATTAATATATTATATAATATATTAATTCTAGTACAAATTAGCCGTTGACGCCAATCTCACCTGTTGATAAGTGATGATGCAGTGTAAGGTACTCGTAGCAGAATAACCTGTTGTATGGTAAACCCATACAGCTAATTGGTCATACGCGACATCGCGCCGGAACGCTAAATCGCTTAGCGGCATATTATTTCGCATTGGAACCGCAGAGATAATTCATCATCATCAACATGATCAACCCATTACCGGCTCACTACAGAGCACGGGTCTCCTCTCAATATGGGTTTGGCCATAGTCCACCACGCTGGCCATGTGCGGATTGGCAGACTTCACACGCCTTTGAGAACATTATGGAGAACTCTCAGGCGTGCAGGTTTTTTCACGATGTTTTCCTTCACCGTTGAAACAAGTGATATTTTAATTTTTTTATAGGATAATTAAGTACTTTTAATCGTAATCAGGTCTGTCTGTGTTACTTTAAATCCAATTGTTCGTTCAACAAGTTCTTAATTAGAAATGTAAGCGTTAAATCTACAACTTCTACATTATTCTTTACACAGATGAAAAACACTGTTTTTGTATTTACGTATTAGACCAAGTTTCATACTGTACCTACAAACGTACACCTTCAATCTCAACGTCGCTTTGAGTTAATAAGGATATTAATATTAATATAATATTGTTATTATTATAGGTAAGCAGTAATACGTAGACTAACTTAAAGCATACCTACATAAAACCTGCTTCGAGTTAATCTACGTTCAACCTTTTTCGTATATAAAAATCAGCTTTCGCTTATTTATGTCCTCAAAACATAACAATGTTAAATTTTTTAATAGCCATAATATCAATAGATACAGAAAACATGCATGCATGCAAAAATGCATTTTTTTTAAACAATTTATTTTAATTTAGGCCATTTTGTAAAGGTAATTAGAGATAATAATTTTTCGGTGTGTTACGATAAGAGGAAAACGGGGTTAGGATTATATTTCACTGTATCGCTAATACATTAAATTTGGCTAACGGTTTGCTTACAATGAAACACAATAAAATTTATTAAGCATCATTTGATGGCTTTGTTCACTTAACAGTCAACATTCGATGGTTTTTCGGTATTGGAGCGTAATACGCATACGTAATGTATTTTGGTTTTAGTGAAACTTAGAAAAAACATCGCATTGATCTGCCTGGTGCTCGCGGATTATAGCCAATTAAACTTAATGTGAAGCTGTGATAGCCTAGTTGTTAGAACGTCCGCCTCCTAGTCGGAGGTCGGGGTTTCGATCCCAGGTACCTCTAACTTTTCGGAGTTATGTGCGTTAAAATATCACTTGCTTCAACGGTGAAGGAAAACATCGCGAGGAAGCTTGCACATCTGAGAGTTCTGCATAACGTTCTCAAAGGCGTGTCTGCCAATCCGCACATGGCCAGCCAAAACTTCTCAAATTGGGAGGAGACTCTCTGCTCTGTAGTGAGCAGGCAATGGATGTTCATGATGAAGCTTTATGTTCATTTTATATCATGAACACAGTAACGACAGCTTCCATCGAATGCATAGAATATTATTATAATTATTACATCGCTGTTGCATACCAACGTCCAATGCCACGAGAAACAATTGTATCCTTGGAATTAATTCACAAGCGAGCTACTAAACTCAATGGAGATTATTGTGGAGCTGTTACAACTGGTAAAGAGTGAGCTCATTGTAATGTTTAAAATATGGGCCATGCTCCTACCTTACATAACGTATGGTTGACTCCAAAACAAAGCATTTCTTTCACCGTTACACGTCGACACACATCTTTTATACGAAAATAGTGAGCACTTTGACAAACAAAGGAGTTTTAAGCACCATGCATCTATGTTTTCGTTTTGTTATGACCGCGGTCTTTGTTGGTGAATTTATAATGTGGATTGAATGCGAGATTAGGAATTGTTTATGATGTAGACTTAATCCCCACTAATACTACAGTGGTGAAGAGTTATTTATTTGTAAGTCTGAACGTGTGCTAATCTGTGTAGCTGCTTATTCGGTTTGAAATATTAATTTAGCCAGTTCTCTATAACATCAAGCTAAGACAATAAAGACTACGCGGAGTTGGGCAAATATGAAGTAATATTATCACCGAAAGGAAAGCGTGAATTTATATTCTGCTTTGAATTAAAACGTTTTACATCCTTGGTGAGTTTTGTCGACCTCCATGGCGCAGCGCGTGCGTTGTCACATTACATTGTTGGAGCGGTGGGAGGACTGGTGCTTCCCAGCGTTCGGCCGTGGTTAGTTACCACCCTACCGAGACAGACATGTCGCCTAGTGGTTCAGCGTCACGATGACGCGTATGGATTAGCTTACGTTTAAAATTTACGAATGTACTAATCACCATTAAATCACAACTATGTAAATTATTGACGCGTAAAAAGTGCCTTTTAGAGGACTATTTGAATTAATATTATGATTGATTGATTGATTTACGATACTCCTAAGAAGTTAGACCGCTACAATCCTAGTCTGCATCATGACATACACCAGATGAGATTGCCGCCAAAGGGTTAATTTGTAGTGGTTTAAGTCAAGGGTTTTTCTATAGAAATATAAGTAGGTACCTGCTTGGAAAAGTCATGAGCATTTTCTAGTATGAAATAGGTACATTTCTTTCACGCAAAGATTACGCAACTCCTGCATACAAGTTGCTGACGCATTACAGGCTTATTCAAACAAAGAACATTTATGGGTGCGCTTGCATTGATTACCTACTCAAAACCTTTTTACGCTCATAGGTCTAGCCTTAGGCAATACGCCTTAAGCTCGCTTGAAAATAAGTGAAACACTACGCGAACAAACAATTGTTTGCCTTCAAAACTAGCTTACGTTACTCTAATAATTCCAAACCTACAATTTTTTCTTGCAAGGGACTTCTTAAGGAGAGCCACAACCGTCTATTGCATAAATTCGATGAAATATAATATTTACGATTTATATTTCATCATATTAAAAAATCTGACCGCAAAGATATGATGTACCAAATTTTAATATTTTATTTATACCGACACATCCCTGAATAATTGCATTGACAAGTGCGCTGTTGAATCATAAAACTCCTGGAGGTCCTGGGTTCGATAGCTAATTACCAGCCCACTGGCAAAGACGTGTCGTCAAGCGAATTATCGTTCCGGCACGATGTCGCGTAGAAACCAATTAGGAATAGATTTTAAGGTGGGTTTACCTATCTTGACTGCATCATTACTTACCATCACGAGAGATTGCCATTAACAGCGTAATTATAGCGTATATATAAAAAAAACCGAGTTATAAGCAGTCACTAGACACATATTGAAAACTATGTAAAAAACTTATGTTCAACAGTTGACGTCTTTAGGTTTAAAAGCAGATTATTACTTACTGTAGTACCTACTCACGCACCTACGTATTTCATTTCCTTATCTCGTGATTACGTCCTATTTACCGTGTACCGTGCACGAATTGGCGTCATATTCATTCATACGCATTTAGGCAATGGCTGTAAGACAAGCCGTCCTGGTGTTTAGCGTGAAATTGTGTTGGCCCACGCTCACGTTCAACCTTGTGGTGACGGCCAATATCACGTGGGCCGAGAGGAGACGTACTGTTTTTGACTACTACTCTTACGTAACACGTATTAACACGAAAATAATAGACGTAATCGCGATATTGAAAATTACTTCGCGTAATTTTATTCTCACGATCATAAGACACGCGAACATTCCAAAAGTTCACCATGTTCAAATTCATCATGATAAAATCTGTGGAAATAACATTGAAATTAAAATGAAATTTGTTTAAACGGGGTTTACTTATCTTGCGAGATCAGATATGACAGTAGATAATTTCTTAAAGTAGATACAATCAGATGCCAACGTGATAATAAATCATACTGAATATGTAGATTAATACATGCGTATAAATACACTTAAGAGTTATATTTTAATCATAACATCTCAGATTTAACGTTCATTAGTGTAAAACTTGTTCACAAACTGACTAAATAATAAATACACAAACAAAAATGTATACTAAGCTTAATTAATGTAAAAAAGGCATATCTGCACTGTGTACTTTATAATTTCTTTAATATCCAATACATCATACAGACCTTCCAAAAAGCACTCTCGACAGACCTTTTACACCGACACCAGAGCATACTTGAGTCATAGTTTGCAAAGTAATGCAAACTATGACTCGAATATGCTCTGGTCGATATTAATACGTATAATATAAAAGTAACAGAGGACAAGCTGGTGATAATAAGAAATTGTTATTTAAAATCATTGCAGCTTACGACCCAAACAAATTGCAAATATCTTTGCAATGACATCCACATTTTAATGTTCGATAATTTCAAACGTATCAAAAATCTTTTAATACCACGATGTTAGAAATGCCATGCTGCTATTTGTAACTTAAGTGGAATATTAACATTAGATTAATGACATAACATTAACGAGGCCATTAGAATTCAATATTGACAGTTTGATAAATGAAATGTATAAATTTTTGGAGTATGACCTTCTCAGACTTTTTTTGTAAATAATGAACATGTTTTTATCTCGAATCCTTGCCTGCCTAACATGCCCTTATCTTTCTCAATAGTTTGAATTTATGCAACGAATAGGTTTGTGACGCCAGAATCAATATTTTGTCATTCAATCTGCTTTTCCGTTGAGCATTAATGAAGGTTTCGAAGCAATGTTTAAAATGTAAATTGAGTGCACTAATCTAGTCTCATAAAATGAATAGTGAAATGCACAGAATTTGAGAAATGTTACATCACACCATTATGGCAAATTAAAGTACTTATATATCACACGATAATTGAACAATGTCAACAAGACGACGCGTCCTGAGGAACTGCATCTCAAGACATTATAAAGTTGGAGATCCTGGGGTCGATTCCCGGCTCGAGTCTGGTCTGTTGGAGGCTTCAGCCGTGGCTAGTTACCACCCTGCCGATGAAGACGTATCGCCAAGCGTTTTAGCGTTCCGGCACGATGTCGGGTAGAAACCAATTAGAAGCGTGGGCTTACCATACTCCTGACAGGTTAGCCCGATACCATCCTGGACAGCATCATCACTTACCATTAGGTGAGATAGCCGTCAAGGGCTAACTTGTGTATAAAAAACAAGACAGCACGGGTTGGGTACCTATCCCAAATTTACCGAACTATCAAATTATAGTACGAACCCCAAAATAAAAAGTGTTTGTAAAGTGTTGCTAGTGAATTAAATAATAATAATTCCTATTGCACGTTTTAAAGACTCGACATTCATCTAGCTCGTAGTTTATACTTATAGGTATTTTCCGCTGAGACCCTGAACAATAAAATGTACTTACCTAGTCAATCGATTGCAAGCGTGCATTGCATTGCTAAACATCGATGTATGCTCCTACGCAAATCGCAACCGATGCTCGCTGGCCATTATTTGTGCAACAATGGCATGTCCCAGACTTAGAGTCGCCGGTGGAATCACATGAGAACACTTGGCAACCGTTCTAACAGTCGCAAACGGAAATCGCTAGGTACTTAGAAATGCGTCAGATAAGTGGTATGCAGAAAAGTATATGCAATTATACGAACACAAACACGTTCATCTAATTTATAAATAAATCAATCAAATCATGATGAAAATAAGTTGCCTATTCATTTACGTGGTTTTAAGGAAGAAAATTGTATAAATATAAATCAAATCAAATCAAATAATTTATTTTGCATAGATCGAGTCGGTACATTGGTGTTGCATTGAAGATGAGATGCTTACAATCTGCCGGGTAGGAATGCAAAAATAATATTTTAATAATTTATGTCTATGGCCAATCAATATGTCAAACGTAAAATTTTATTTATTATAAATGTCGCCCTTATTCTAACGATTATAAATGTATTTAGAAGCTTTATAGTAACTATATATTCTTGTCTGTTAAATATTCTTTAATTGAATAGTATAGCTTCCTCATTCAAAATTCTTTAATTTTATTTTTAAAATTTGTAAAATTCATATTTCGGTCAGCTAATAACGATGGTAGTTTATTAAACAACTGAGGCGCTATTAAATATACTGTTACCAAAAAATGCCGTCTTATGCTGCGTGAAACATACTTGGTTCTTCCTGCGCTCACTATCGGAGTATCTAAATAGTTGATCATTTGTTTTCATAAATATTAGCACTTCATATATATGTCATTAATTTATTGTGTCATATAATTCAATTATTCATAGTAGGCTGGCTGGCTACCTCGTATTGAAATCATCATTTACATAGCTAACATAGCTTTTTATTACAATACCTTTTTCTGCTTTTTTTTAAATCAAAGACACAAAATATATCTTGACTACTGACCTTACGTAAGTCTATAATAAAACATCAATCTTGATCGCAGTTCTGGTTTACTGTGCAATCGAAGTCAATGTGCAGTTTTGCCGTGTAATTTAAGACGGCGTCATTTGCGAAATGACTAACGACGATTGTGCAGTATTAGTATAATCTTTCCCCGGCGTCAGCACGGATTATCGGCCCCAGGGTCGGCGACCTCCCTGCCCGCTCCACACATGTGGACGGAGTCAGAACCAGTTCCCGTGCACCACTTACACCGCTCCGCCCTCGCTTTGCCCCAAAAAAAAGTCACCGATTAACATTCATCTCACATTGTTGCAGGCACGTCTAATAAATACAAACAACTCGAAACTATTTTTGGAGATATCCTAAACATCTAACTAAAACCTCCCTTAATAACACAAAAAATAACACAAATTCTTTCTAATTGATAGACAAAACATAAAGGACTTTTCCAGAACCCATAAATAAGGGGCTAGAAATGGAGATGAAAGCTAATGTCAATATAAATCCTCATTAAGTAGACAACAAAGAAGGAATGTATGTCAGTGTGCACCGGGAAACATTCAATATTGAGCAAACAACAAATAGCTTCACAGGCCTCATCTCTGCCAGACAACAAAAGCACCAACTGCAGAGTATATGGAGACCAGTGACATCGGATAATGGATGTACGTAATCAATATAACGCTAATAGTATAAAACAATTAAATATTTTTAAGTAAGGGTCATTAATATAGCTCGAATAATGACTCTTCAAACTGATATATTATTTCGGACCTTTATCCAGATTACACTTATTATTTGCTTTATATTATATATATGAATGGAGCGGATAGCCTAGTGATTAGGGCGTCAGCCTCCTAATCAGAGGTCGGCGGTTCAAATCCGGGCGCACACCTCTAACTTTTCGGAGTTATGTGCGTTTAAAAAATAAAAAAAATATCACTTGCTTCAACGGTGAAGGAAAACATCGTGAGGAAACCTGCACGACTGGGAGTTCTCCATAATATACTCAAAGGCGTGTAAAGTCTGCCAATCCGCACATGGCCAGCGTAGTGGAGTATGACCAAACTCTTCTCATATTGAGAGGAGACCCGTGCTCTGTAGTGAGCCGGTACTGGGTTGATCATGATGATGATGATGATGACGATGATGATATATATGAATTATGTCATCATCTGTGTCATATAACCGATAACTGAGCACCTATACAATATAAAAAAGGGACGTCAATAGGACGTCCAGCCTTGTGAACAAGACGTTATACCTCACAAGAGCACTTCGTCCTTAAACAGACGTTCTCTTCGCAACTTTGGAACCTTTTCCTCTCTAGGGCTTTCCTGGAAAAACTTCTTCATGAAGCTCGCCAACCTACCCCGTTACGCTGTAGCAATTAACAGGGTTAAGCCAATCCCAAAAAAAAAAGTAAACTTAAGAAAACTCCGTGAAAGATTCAAAACTTTCATATCCCAGACCATCATAACAAGCCTATGCTCAACTAACCTAACTACGCAAAGGCTAATCCTAACCATACTCGTAACTTATCGTTTACATATCCGTGGTCATCATCATCATCATCATCATGCTCAACCCATTACCGGCTCACTACAGAGCACGGGTCTCCTCTCAATATGAGAAGGGTTTGGCCATAGTCCACCACGCTGGCCATGTGCGGATTGGCAGACTTCACACGCCTTTGAGAACATTATGGAGAACTCTCAGGCGTGCAGGTTTCCTCGCGATGTTTTCCTTCACCGTTGAAGCAAGTGATATTTTAATTTTTAAAAACGCACATAACTCCGAAAAGTTAGAGGTGCGTGCCCGGATTCGAACCGCCGACCTCTGATTAGGAGGCTGACGCCCTAACCACTAGGCTATCACCGCTTCTATCCGTGGTCACGTTAGCATAAATTAAGAATTACCTTCGACATTTGTCACAAGTAAGCATCTATATGAATAGATGCAAAATCTTTTGTTAACGTGTGTAGGAGTGACGCCAGCTGTCAGACCTTGTATAAGGACGCCGCTATTATAGCCAAGCGAGGCCTTGTAAGCTTTCAGTGTGCGATCTAAACGTGTGCATTGACGCCCGAGGTTAATAATCAATCTAATCCGAAAACTTAAGATAGCAGATTGAATTTCCCAGCGTCATCATTTTCGACAGGGTAGAGTAGGAAAAGGAATAGTTGTCACCATCAAATCACTACTATGTAAATTATTGACGCGTCAAAAGTGCCTTTTAAAATAGTCCTTCTATTTGAATAAAGATTATTTGAATTTTGACAGCACTAATTAAATCCGCTATCGGATGGTATTGGATTAGATTGATTATTTAGCAGTAAGTATATTTCAATCATAATCATAATCACAGCGTAATGACCAATTTTCCATTTGCCACAAACATTGAGTAAGATGACATAAGTGTGACAGATTGATTATTGCAGTACCTTGATGCAACCAGTAAAATATAACAAAATAATATATTACAGAAATACACTTTGACACACAGTTACCAAATAGTGTTAAGTGTGTTGAGAACATTAATTATTTCAACAAAGCTACGTTTAACGTAATGTCGCGTAGGTAATGAAATTAAAATAAAAAAAAACTATTTTAGATTATTACTCTGACATTGGCAATACTTTAAGAAAATCCAAACATTTCTACATAAACAAAACCAATATTACTTTTATTTTTAGATTGTAAATATTTCGTTACTTAAGCTCATGAACTCATAGTCTCCCAGTTAATTTCCCCTTGGGCTATAAACGCAACTTTCTTCCCGTGATGCCGTAAATGAAAAGGGGGTTACACGGGCTAGTAGCGCAATATTGACAAGCAAGTGGAAAATACGTATATTGTGTAAGTTGGAAATTGCATGGCCTTTGTTTCCGAAATAGTCGTGACGCGATCCGCCTTCCGCCGCCTCATTTTCCTTTCCCAGAATGAATTGCCAGCGAATCTCGTGCCTGTATTTAGTCGCTGCCATTAAACTCACATTAGTGGTTCCTGTTAACTACAGCGGATAATGAACATGCACTTTTATTTACACGAGCCAATCCAATGCATTCTATCAAGGCCGCTAGTTGCGACCAGTTCTAGAGTGCAACGAAATAATATTATACGTACAGTAATAAGCAAGAGATAACATAGGTAGGTAATTATGTTGTATGGCGTACTGGAAAATTTTAAATTCCACATTAACGAATGATATTGCAAGAAAGACAATACATCTATAAATTTTGTTTAAAGAAATTAGATTACGCAACAAAAACCTTTGTAAAACCCAAGTGCGATAAAAATGTTTTTTTTACAAGCTGCATAGACGTTATGTTTTAGAAACTGAACTTAAATGATGTAAAAAACAGTGGTTGAATGATTTTTATCGTCATAGTAGAATGTGATCCCCGAATTTCACCCATTGAATACTTTACATCAAACTACTCGTAACTCGACATTGTCAAATACCCAGGTCTAACTCTACACAAAGGAATTTGCATCAGAACATATCACATTACTAATTAGACTATTAACATAGTCTACTTAGTGATTAATTAGATACATTCATTTCTTAATCTGGTGATATCTAGCTGACCCAATGGAAATCTTAGCTTTGCCTTATCTCATTATTGAATGCGTTACCTTACAATTACGCAAACACGAAATGGCCTCTTTCTTTTTTATTGCATGTGTACAAAATATCAAAAGCATGCATGCTATGTTGATAACGCAAATGCCGGTAGCACCGCCCCCAGACTGTTGACATCGAGTATCATAACAATAGCCAGCGTGTTGCATCAGCGCATGCGCAGCAAGACTGCTCGCCTCATTGCATAATCGTGGCCCACTTCATTTATCCCTATTTTAGAAGTTCATAGATCGATTCTTATGCGTCACGTTTGGGCATATTTTTTTTTTGTTAGTAATCTTACAGCCTAATGAAAATTATGAATTATTTGGTTTTCAACTTTGTTCTGAAATAACGCCACATAAAAATTACATTTATTAACTACGATAAATCAGTTTGACAAAGTTAGACTGGAAGAAACAATTTTTCTATACAAGCTTAATATAAACGTAATAATCTACTGGTATATTCACAACATACGATACATTGCGTATTCTTTATATTGTGTGTTTTTGTTTGTGCCTCGAGGTTTCTGCACTGATGTATTTTGGAGTCACCTACCTTACTATTTTTATAATCGCTGTGGACTTAGTACGAGGACAAAGACAAAATGTAATACATAATATATATACATAATGTATGCGAATATTATTCCTACTGTACTTATAACAATAAATATAGTACAAGTAATTATTATACTTTTACAATGTAGCGACGTTATAACTCTGGTTAATTAAGATACCAATCATCCGAAACTGGATCAATTAAGAAACGATAGGCCTTAACTTTTGAAGTGGAACACCTTCATCAAACACGCTTACCTTGCACAGATATATTTGTACGGAAATGTCATATCTGCAAAATGGCGATAAGGAAAACCACGAGGCAGAATGACGCCTGCAACAATAAAGAAAGCACGAACGGCACTGGCACGTGTAAATGCCGGGAGCACGTATCATCGATTAAACATTAAAAGGAATTGATAGATTTCAAGATTCTACACATTTAAGGTAGTTATACAATATGTCAAGTTAGTAAGTTTCAAGTCAACATCAAAACTGTGAGATACGGTGTTATTCTCTGGGGAAATAGCACGGATCTCTTCCTATTACAAAAAAAAGTGCGTACGCATAATAGTAAACACAAAAAGTCCGGACTCATGTGTGCCTCATTTCAGGAAATTAAAAATCCTCACCGTACCTTCAATCTATATCTTTGAAATGTGCAAATTTGTTCAAAAAATCTATACTTTTATAAAAAAAAGAAGAAAACCTCGTCGATTTCCCGAAAATTTTGCTTACAAACTAACTCTCCCACCTTCAAAGCTAAAACTCCACACCTGTAGTCCCTACGTGTGAAAATATATAATGGTCTGCCAGACTGCATTCGAAAAAGACAATAAATTTTACACAGTATTCAAGAATTTTTTATTGATGAAGTGTTATTAGACAGTAAACGATTTTTTAAAGGATGATAAGTAAAAATAAATGAATTCGGTCTCTCTACTACGGTCGATTCCAGACCAAGTTGCAACACCCAAACTGGGTATGTGTATTGTGTACACAATATGTAACGAAAAATAAATAAATAAAACTTACAAAGCAAATGTTACAAATTTCAAGTCCCTATTTGGCCTCTTTGGAGATCCATCTTCAAATAAACCGTTTGGTGGCCGTTTGTATTTATATGTCGTATTTTTTTTATACACACATACAAACTTGGGTAGTTACCAATAACTGATTGATTATTATGTTTTACAATGTTCAATATCTACCGTTTCAGTTGCTTAGGTAATTTTAGTAATCTCTATAATGCGATTATACAGTAATATTAATCGCTGAATTTGCACGCGGAAACTGTAGCCCGAGGCCGTCCGCGTCGCCAACTGCATTTAAATATATTATTTTAAATTTGTTTTTAATGTAATTATACTGTATTGGCGTTATATTTTTTGTCTCACAGGTGTCTTTGCATTACTAATTATACAATGTATAACCCGGTTTCCAAAACAACTCTGGATGTTCAAATTTAATCGATCATACAGACACTTTTAATTTAATAGTTACTTACCCATCACATACAACAGCTGTCAGATTTTACGTTAAGAATTTGAATGGATTTTGTACGATAATGTAGCGTAAAAAATATTGTTTTAAAATATAAGTTTCCTTTAATTGACATAGTGTTCTTTATCTTCCCAGAAATGTTATAAATGAGGTTTTCATCAACAACAGATTTTTAAGATACTGAAGAGTTAATATTTAGTTAATATTGAGATAGAAAAGGTAAAAAGAATATAATCCCTAGAGCCCTAATGAAAAAATTAGTAAAATTTAGGTGACATTTAATTGGAAGGATTTTAACTTTAAGTAATAGTAAAATATATATACTCTGTGGACATTCCGTAGTAAATCAATCAACCCCTTGACCGACTGAGTGACTACTATTACAACTACAACTATTTTATAGATAATGAAGAAGATAAGATGTGTATACATGACGCAATTTGAAATAGGCATAAAACGAACTATTTCCAGTCAGTTCTAGATTATAACAAATTCTGTCAACAACAATTTATCACCTAACTATTGGTATCTTTAAATATATATTAACTTTATAACAGAAATCTTCATTTGAGTATGAAAATGTATCTAAGCTGTCGTCATTCGATGTAATAAAATTAAATACGACTTCTCGTACTACACCATTTTACCAATGAGATGAGATAATATTCCATAAAACTACAACACCACCAAAAAAATTGCTTACATTACTTCAATATGATTTCTTTATAAGATGTGATAGCCTGACTTAGCACGTCAGCCTACAAATCAGAGGTCGGAGGTTAGAACCCGGGCACGCACCTGTAACTTTTCGGAGTAATGTGCGTTTTTAAGCAATTAAAACATCACTTGCTTGAAGGTGAAGGAAAAACATCGTGAGGAAACCTGCATGCCTGAGAGTTCTCCATAGTGTTCTCAAAGGCGTGTGAAGTCTGCCAATCCGCACATGGCCAGCGTGGTGGACTATGGCCAAACCCTTCTCATATTGAGAGGAGACCCGTGCTCTGTAGTGAGCCGTGAATGGGTTGATTGTGATGATTTCTTTAATAAAGTAACTTATTACTAAAATAATTGGGTACTTAGCGAAGGTACAAAGCCAGTGTCTAACAAATAACGTTACGTTATAAAATTGAGGGCGATATGTGGGTACCAGCTGTTGACTTGGGTGCCTGTTACGTGTTACGTTGAATGCCGTGCTATCGTCGTGAGCTGATAGCATAAGCCAGTTGTTATCGGGAGAGACTGCAAATGACTTCCGCGTCCATTCAGGGCCAAGCGTTGATAAAAATTAACACGACAAATCAACTCGCTTCCGCGAAATAGCTTACTCCTAATTCCTAAACTATATATATTTTCAACAACACGTTAATCGTTGACGGCTATCTCATCTGATGGTAAGTGATGCAGTCTAAGATAGTATCGGGCTAACCTGTTAGGGTTATGGCAAACTCATACTCCTAATTGGTTTAGTAATCGTGCCGGAACGCTAAATCGCTTTGCGACACGTCCTCGGTAGGATGGTAACTAGCCACGGCCGAATCCACCCTCCAGACCAGACTCGAGCCAGGAATCGAACTCAGGACCTCCAACTATATAATTCGACAGCGCGCGCGCTGCGCCACGGAGGTTTAATAATAAAAAAATAATTACGATTTGCGCTTAACATAGCACGTTTGGAAAATATTTCTTAACATAAACGTGAAAGAAATGCGTTGGGCAATGTTCTATCTACAATATATCTTAGTTCTTGATAAGCAAATGATAAGACCTCGCGTCGGTCATACAAGGCAAGGGCGCTCGGTTGTCGCTAGCGATGCTCACGTGAGCGAAGATGCTGTACGCACTCGTGACCAACCAAACAAACATACCATACCATACCATAACCATGATTCCTCCATAGGTACTATAATTTATGATTGTATATGTGAGATGGTGATAACAAAAAAAAACAATAAGTTTTTAGTAGGCTTCTTTTTAAACCTGGGCGCGATTTAAACCCTCTTAGCTTTAGTTTAAAGTTGGCGAGTGCAGTTATCACCATAACTTCACGAAAAGAAATAATAAAAAAAGGTGATAATATAAATAAACGATTCATAGATGCCTGTAATAGGTAAACCTATATAGATGGATATATGGATAAAGCTATTTATGTTTTGATTAGATTTTAAAAGAATAAATGAAATGTGGATATGACACATTAATCAATGTGCGGTCAAAAATTTTATAAAATTTGGGGTCTACCCTCATAGTTATAATTGTTTATGACCTACCCTAACTAGTCTATTTTTTCTCTAGCAACTTCAAGGTCAAGATTAAAAAAAATTTAACTATTGCCTTTGTTCCATGGTTGGCTTACACTCAATCGGACACTCAACTAGTTTTGATGCGCAACGAATCGGTAGCGATAGTTTTTCCTAAAAACGCGATTTCGTCACCACCCAAAAACTCCGTTACAATCGGTTTGCGCAAAAAAAAAATAGTTTTTTGTCTCTGAGAAGCTCGGTTTCAAGGTTCATACAATATTGCGTGGCGTTGCTAGCGTATTTCAACACAAACGAATAGAGCCGCGGCCTTCGCGGTCTATATTTAAAACGCGGAAGACATTGCGGTACTAGAAGTGCACAGATCCCCGCTCCGCAAACAGTTAGGAGTGTAAATGGCAGGCGTGGAACTGGTCGTGCGGACGCGACGCGCGCTGGCGCGGACTCGCACCTATGGAACGCCCTCCACGTTTTGCCTGCATGAGCACCCGCCTGATTAGAATTTATTTTAGATTACCACATTTTTTATTACGCTCTGACCTCCATTGATAGTGTGAAACGCCGTATTGAAACTGGCTATGCCACTTGTGAGCATTTGAAACTCGTTATCGGCGGACCATTAATATCTGGGCGTTCAAATGTTTTTTTGCGGTAGGTTGTAGGTACCTTCTGGTTACTGGACAGTGACAACTTCCTCAAAGCAACGCGCGTATGGAATTACGCAACGTTTGTCATCGTTTAATGACAGGCAGTAATAGGGTTATTTGCGTCAATTATATTCCGTGGATGACTGGAACTGGTAACAAACGAACAGTCTTTGTAGTTTTCCGCGTACTAAGTTGAAGCGACGACCAGTAAAATACGGGAAATGAGAACTTTGGTACAGCCACTTGCCTCAGTTTTTATTTCGAAAAGTTACGCTAGGAGTGCTATTTTTATGGACATTTAAATATAGGTTTAACTTGATGTAAATAAGGTACTTATTACTATAGCGTTACCATATCCCGTTCCTCGCGAAAACGAGTCTGCAATTTTATTAGCAAAATACAAATCTCGTATTATTGGTACCTACAGTAAAAATGTTAAAAATTCTAACGAATCTCTAGGCTCACAAGTTCAATATTTGTTCAAATAAATACGAGATTGGGGATGAAAAAAATATCGTTTTCTTTAGTCGAATCTATAACCATTTACTTATAATCAAAAAGCAGATTCTAGATGTAAAGAACATGATGGTCCTTGGTTTAATTGAGCTCCCACAGCTGGTCACAAGCATCAGGATAGTGGCGATTAGGAAGCTGACTGTCTTCATATCCATCTTTATCATCACTAGTTCACTACAGGGAACGGGTCTCCTGTAAGTATGCGAAGAGTTGTCGTCAAGTCCACGACCAACACGCATGCCCAAGTTTAGATTGGTAGACTTTACATGCGTTTGAGAACATTATAGAGAACTCTCAGGCACGCAGGTTATCTCCTGATCCGGAATACATCATGAGAAAACCCGAATTTGAAGCATGGTTTTTTGTTTACACCACAAGTACCCTTGATGGAATCTCAACTGATGGTAAGTGATGATCTAAGATGGTAGCAGGCTAACCTGTGGTATGGTTAACCCATTCTCCTAATTGGTTTCTAAACGACATCGTGCCGGAGCGCTAAATCGCTTGGCGACTTTGTCGGTAGGATGGTAACTAACCACTAGCAATTTAAATTAAATTCAAGGCCAGGGATCCAAAGCAATACCTCAGAAGAGAGGCCAAAGTCTTAAACACTAGGCTATCAGTGCCCTACTCCTATATTATAACGTAATAAAACAGGACGCGAATAGCGAACGACACAATATCAATGTAGGTCGCCTTCGCAGAGCGCACGCACTTGATGCGCCTCTGCACGTAAAAACTGGCACAATAACAATCAATAACTTTATCTACTGAGTCGAGTAAATGAAGCATCAATTCAGGTCTCCCTTAATACCCTTGATCAACTCATTGCCGGCTCACTACACAGCATTCCTCTAAATATGAGAAGGGTTAGGCCATAGTCCACCACGCTGGCCATGTGCGGATTGGCAGAGTACACACGCCTTTGAGAATATTATGGAGAACTCTCAGGCGTGCAGGTTTCCTCACGATGTTTTCCTTCACCGTTGAAGCAAGTGATATTTTAATTGCTTACAAAACGCATATAACTCCGAAAAGTTATAGGTTTGACCACCGTGGCGCAGTGCGTGCGCTGTTGCATTATAAAAGATGGAGGTCCTGGGTTCGATTCCCGGCTCAATTCTGGTCTGGTGGGAGGCTCCGGCCGTGGCTAGTTACCACCCTACCGACAAAGTTGTGTCGCCAAACGATTTAGCGTTCCGGCACGATGTCGAGTAGAAACCAATTAGGAGCGTGGGTTTACCACACTCCTAACAGGTTAGCCCGCTACCATCTTAGACAGCATCATCACTCACGACAAGGTGAGATAGCGGTCAAGGGCTAACTTGTAGTGTATTTAAAAAAAATATTGCGTACAATAACTGTGATTGGGGCAGACTCTTTCGGACTTGTGTGCTCTCCAAAGTACGGGGTTTATTTTACGTAATTTCGGAGATCTTTTTAAGTATCTACACCCGATTATTTCATAACAAGAACCTAGACATTTTTTTTCCTAGCTCGACCCTTGTTACTTAACCAGGTACGCGATCCGAAGTCGAGCTTCCCAGCCACAAGACCTACGAGATAGATGTGGCAATGTGCGATAAAATTAATAATCACATACATCAAAGCGTAATTATGATGTCATTACTGAGAGGCGTTGCACCATGAAATCTGTACTTAGCGACAGATATCGACTTGTTCGATAATTATTGATCGAATGAGCAACTGGAGCGGCGGCTGTAATAGCTTATTCTAGTACTGTGGGATCGTGTTGTGCAATAGCGAAAATAGGTTACATCCATACAAGCGACCCAGATACGCCGATTGCATTAGCCTAACCAAGTCCTTTGTGTTCGAGCGACGCGCAGTGATACGCATAGTACCAACCTAAAACCAACCTACTATTTAAATAATGCAACCTATTTGATTATACAATTTACATATTCAAATAAACGTGGGCTTTACGTGTACGCGATAGCAGGCAAAGTTTTGATTTTTAATGATTTCCAGATAACTACGATAGATGTAATGATAATTCTTGTTTTTTGTTTCCTATGTCAGAGTTTATTTTTCATTCAGAAACCGCTTTAGAACTTGTGAAAAATAATGAAAAAACGTACTCATGAACGCGATAGCGGGCAAAGTTTTTATTTTTAATGAATTCTAGATAACTCTTGTTTTTCTTCCCTATGTTTCTTTTTCATTCAGAAACCGCGTTAATAATCGTGAAGAATAATGGAAAAAAACAAACTAGGCTTTAACTTTTGTCTAGGCTTCGGTCGAAAAATAGTGTCATCACAGTACGCGCGAAGTTCAGTGTTGTTGTCGTTCTGTCTCGCTCTTCAGGTCATCGCCCGACACACCACACGACTCCCTCGTTCTAATAACCCTGTGCATATCGGTAGGTTTTCGTTTTCATGGTAGACGATCCTTCGCTGTGCACATTTCCCCAAGCGTAAGGATTTGATGTATATATATATATATATATATTTTATATGCCACAAGTTAGCCCTTGACGGCAATCTCACCTGATGGTAAGTGATGATGCAGTCTAGGATGGTAGCAGCCTACCCATACTCCTAATTGTAGAAATACACGACATCGTGCCAGAACGCTGAATCGCTTGGCGACACGTCTTTGTCGGTAGGGTGGCAACTAGCCACGGTCAAAGCCACCCACCAGATCAGACTCGAGCCGAGAAAAGAACCCAAGACCTTCAACTTTTTAAAAATGCAACAGCGCA
This sequence comes from Lasiommata megera, assembly GCA_928268935.1. Classification (NCBI taxonomy): domain Eukaryota; kingdom Metazoa; phylum Arthropoda; class Insecta; order Lepidoptera; family Nymphalidae; genus Lasiommata; species Lasiommata megera. The sequence continues at coordinate 8,248,746 of OV743311.1, read as the reverse complement.
CACGCAACGCCACGGAGGTCGTCAATTAAAAAAAGTTATGAATTCAAGCATATGGCGTTATGTGTGCGGGCGTTAAGTTCACACACCCCATCCCGGTGACCTTGCCGCGGTCAAAACCCCGTCCTAGCAGGCAATGACCAGAGTACAATGAAAAGAGAATCTTGTTTCGGCTACGCTGATTTCGTCGACATTGATCGCGCAAGGCAATTATTAATAGCGGTTTGCACAATTATTAACAAGAGCAGAGGAAGTGTTTAGTTTGCGTGCGACACGACATTGGGTGTAATTAAATAATTAATAGGTACTCATTGTTGCCGTTGATAATAATCCTTTAGCGACATTACAACGTGACCTTAATACATGGCATTATAGGTACGCAAACCCGATGTAGAAAGACGGGCATCTATTTACAGTCGAAATATTTTAAAAGAATGCTGCTTAGCGAGTAATTAGTTACTTATAAAGTAAACGGCAGTAAAAGCAGCAAGTTTGTAGCTACTTATTAACATACAAAGAATCGTAGCGAAGCGAGGTTTCGCTTAGGATTGCATAGCCAGCTGTAACAAAGCGCAGATAGATTGGCAGCTCTATTTTTCTTAACATAAACGCACGTCTCGGGGAACAGTCGGCGGATAGGTGGAGCCAATGCGTTTTTTTAACCGGCATCGACGGGGCATTGACACCGGCGCCGGGGCAGTGCCCGTTCTTGACAGTTCAAATGTTTACACTTTACATCTCGAAGGATCACTCGCTACTCACTTCAAACCGATTCCGAATCGAGAGTTTACTTTGCGCCTACGGCTACGGTGGAGCAGAAGAATGACGGGTTACGGCTACCATGACATCATTTGAACTTTACTTTTCTCTAGTCAATTAAGATGCCTTTTGTGTCGGAGTAGATAACAGTCCATTGCTACATATTTGACGATCACGAGCATTTCTATTTTTAAATAATGATCCTGGTAAATTTGTATCACCTTTTTCGTAATTTCCTTATGAATAAACATGCGTTTGTATTTTTGCCGCGGCTTGAACTAACTGAAATTTAAATGAAGCCGTAAAAACTGTATATAGTTTAAGTCAATTGGTATTTAAATTAAGTATCTTTAAAACCGTTTCAAAGTGCGAAATCGTCATTTGAAACAGTAGTAATCGTGCGATATCCGCACCAAATAGATAAACGGACAAATCTTTCAATTATTATGTTATTTATGATTATATTACAGTTTCAATAAGTAAAAGCGTGATAGCTACATAGGTATTGGTAAATGTAAGGCGCATGAAATTGATAAGACACGATAATGAAGTTATTAATTGTATTCAAAAATTGTATTGATTGACAACCTACGTAGGTACCGCTACCTATACGCAGCGGCGAATATTACCGGCGGGAACAATGCCTCGGCGGGTTCATCAGACGCGATAATGAGTGGTCCTACGGGTTCAACAAACTTTCCATTTTACAAGTCAAATAAACTTTATGCGACAACAGATCTGTAACATCGGATTCCACGAATACAACGCACCAATAAATTGCGTAGTTTTATGGCTTGAAGAGCAGCCAAATATCGTCGGGAGATTCGCATAATTGCTAATCATTTCGCATTGTAGGACGAGATTTAAACTAGTTTTGAGTTTAACGGTGGTTTTATTTGTAAAAGGAAGGCAGGTAGGTGCCTAATTGCGGATCAGTATCTCGGGGTAGCAGTTCTGCGTGCGTCGGCTCAAGAAAAAGTGAAATTGTAACAAGTCAGAACCAGTCGAGGTCGGTGACCAGCGAGGCGTCTCTACAGCGATTGGCGGCTGCCCCACTAGGCTGATTCATCATTACAGAGTCCTCACCACCTCAGCGAACCGAACGCCGGAGTCTCTGACTCATATTATGCGGTCTTTTGTCACTATTTTTCAAGCAAGCCATAGATACCAAACTGACATTGGATGTACAGCGACCATACAATAAGGCGTTCCTTTTTAAAATGATTTGAAGTCTGACCTTTTTATAGTAGATTTAATGTGTAGGAACTGATAAACATAACAATAAGTATAACACAGAAACTAAATGAATAGCCTAAACAATTAACAAATATCTATAATAAATATTTAAAAAAACAGTTATTTTTAACAAGGTAGCCAGGTACTTTTTTCTTGCTTTTTAATAATTATGATCACTAGAAAACATTAGCATGTTTATTATTTCATAGATACATGGGTTATAAATCTTATGATTTATATATATCCCTTACGTATCCAAATCATGTAGATTACCTAACCTATCATCACCAATTAATCACTTAAAGATGTAAACAAAGAAACAAAACATAATTTATCGCCACACTGGCGACACATTGTTTTCATACAGAGTAATAAAGAAACGGCCGTCTATTAAAAACAAACAAGCATAGATAATAGATTATTTTGCATATCTTAAAATGACATTTATGTTTATAAACGTTAATGTTCACAATTTGATTTTTAAACTACATATATAAAATATCAAAATTTTAACCTTTCTTTATTCTCATTCGTTTTGTTTGTATTATCTAAGTTACGTGTGGCATTAAAATAAAACGGATATAAAACCAAAGAAAGCAATGCACATCGAATGCTCCTTGCACCCCGTGACTAGGGGGCTCCGAGCGGGGCAGGTCAGTGAACCGAGCCTCAACGTAGAGTTACCCTACCCCATAACAGTGTTGACATAACTTCAGTAACTACCTAGGTATTGAATAAATATTATCATGAAATTAAGAAGGTTCTTAATTTTTTGATGTAATTTTTTTTAAGCATAAGTTAAATTACACAAAGGCATCTTCGAAATTTTGAAATATATGTAGATACCTATCTACAATTCAGAGCTTCAAAGAAAATATTAAAGTTAGATCATAAATATGTAGAAATTGGAGATATTTTATTTTTTATAATAGAGCTCAATATCGACAGTTCTTTCTACACAGTAGTAATTTCGCCCTTTCCGTTACTTTATTATGGTTGCGAATTGTAATCTTGTACACCTACGTGATTGTTTCATTGTCTACAACGTGTTGAGAGAAGCGTGTTTTGACTTTTGTGAGCAAACCTTATAAAACTAAGTACAGTCCTACAGATGCTTCGAACTCCGGAGCAAAACAGCTCTCTCGCTCTGGGTTCTCGTTTTTTTACACATGCTGACGATAGAAGGCATCTACAATAAACATACGACCCATTATGAATTGTACCGCCACAGAGTAGCAAGAAACGGCGCGTTCGTTTGCCTTATCCCGTTCTCAGAAATTAACTTTTAAAAATCACTTCTTTTTATCAAACATTATTTATACTATATCTAAAGTAATTACAGACAATTCGACATAAATATATAATTGAAAGTATTATCGTTTAAAATGTAAGAAGCCTGAGCTTGATATTTCTGTTTAATTTTCTTTGTTATCTATTACAAAGTTTACGTTGCGATAAATTATGAGTTACGACTTACGTGGGTATTTAGTTGGAAATAAATCCATACATTTGTTTATTGCGGAAACGTCTCTATTGATTTTTATTTTCTTAAACAAATCTAGGCATAAAAGGATTTGTTTGTAAACTTCATAGGTTCGGTTTGTTGACAGAGTTTGTTTTGGAAAAATGGAGGCGCGCGCCTCCACGTGAGACGACCAAACTAGCGTCGGCCTCCTCTTATTGTCGTTTTTGTCCGTTATAAAAGAATATGCCTCTATTTCGTGGGTATTATAACTTATAAACTCTGTGTGTCTTTTTCTGTCGAGATATAACTGTTTTCTTTTTTTAAATAAAGACAACATAAGATCTTAACTTGCTTAAATCTTCCTGTTTCGCCTTTAGCGTGAGATGGATAATATATAGCTATATACTTTTCTTTATGACCTTTTTTATATTGTTTATTGCACAAGAACACCGCAAGAGTTTGTCGGCGAGCTATAACATTTAACGCTTCTGAAATAAGGGCATCTTCCCTGTTCCCTGTTCAGTTAGAGCAGGATGCCACCAAAACAACTTCTAGCGGAGTTGCATTAAAGTAAATAAGGAGAAGGTCACTTGGACGAAACAGACTTATGTGCATCAACGTGCTGAAGAGAGATGCAATGAAAACAAATCAATAAGTCATCTCGTTTCGCCGAAGAAAGAGACGGCGCAATAACAAACCGGCATTAAATGCCGGATGGCGTTACATACACGCTTATAATCAAATATAAACCTTGATACCAAACTATATAATTTAGTTTACAATAACCTCGAGCCGTTTATTTATACAAGAACGCAATAATTACGTCGATGTAAGATCCCGTTGTATTTTTTTATCTCGGCCACAGAAACGCATAGATTTTATGTAACTAATTAAATATAGATAGTATGTATTTGGAATAATATCGCAATATAGAACGTGTCTATCTACTCAGTGACTTAAAATTAAATAAATAGGTCAGAACCCAGAGCCGTGAAACAAGTTAATGAAACAATAGAATATAAAAATCATTATAAACGTTATTGTAGATAAAATAGTAAAAAAAAAATATCGTTTAGAAATGCACGTGTAAGTATGTCGTAGTCAACGTAGAGGTTAGGTATAAAGAGAATCCGTTGCCAACCACCCCGTGGCCACGACCTTTTGACGTTTCAGCCCCCACTGGGGCGACACGTGCCTTGTCTATTCTGCAACTTTCTGCTTAGCAACACTGCAATGTAAGCGCCAATATAACGTATCTTTCAGCAATATAACCCTTTTTAGGTTTCAGTACCCGACGGGTGCCAACGGGAGCATATTACTAAGCCTCCTCTATCCGTCCAGCCATCCGTCCATACGTCTGTCTGGCAAAAGGATGTCTCATAAAATTTAAAAGACATATATACATACTGTATAAACATATGTCTATATATCTTCATACTCACCAATAAGAAATTACAGCTTTGTTACCGAATAATATAATTTGTAAGCCTACAGGAACATTATTGCTATGAAAAATAATAAAAAAAAAACCGAAAACGTAATGACGCAATAAAAACACTATGAACGATTGACATATTTTTTATATTGCGGCGTAATGCCGAAGCCAAGTAACACCGAAATTTTTTATTTATTTATTAGAAAGCTTAAATATTTGCCCCAGGAACATTCACCGGGGTCATCACAATCTGATCAATGATTTCTGAACGCAAACATTTTATACCATAAAGACTATGATCTATCAAATGGAACCTAGACTCACCGCACATTAGCTGGAAAAACTTCTGTGATGCTACGAGTAGGAAATTCCCTCGATCTCTACAAAACGAGACTGGAGCGTTTGAAAGTGGGTCGAGCTGCTGAAAAGTAGCCAATGTGCAGTCAGCTTTAAGTTGCCTCGTGTTTGCTCCTCGGCTAACTGCCACGAGCGACACGTCACTAGCCAACATAGGTATAGTTTCCGTACTACATCCAACTGCAGCATAAACTGCACGGCGCACACACATAAACAACTCGGCACGTGTAAACTGTAGCTACGACACACTACGATACCAGCCAGGGACGGCCATTATGAGATAAAAGTATTTATAAGTGCATGACTGCAAGTTGCAGAAGTAGACTAGAGACGTTTACAAATGTTGCGACGGAGTTAATCCTATACTACACTTATATAATATTAGATACTTATCGAGACAGTTCAAAATACAATTAAATGTAGGCAAAAACACAGGTATGCCAGCGACAAGTTGTAAGTTACATTTATATCAACCTAAATAAGCTAGTGCTGGTGCTGTTACAACTTATCAATTACAGGCACACTCAACATTGCCAACATTCTCCGAATAATATTTATTAAATAGTTTAAAACAAATACAAATTAATAGTTAGATTAGATAGTTATTAAATATTTAAAATGTGAGGCCAAAAAATTATTACAAAATAAATAGAATTAAATTAAAAAATATTTACATTAAATAATCATGCTATGCTTAATAATTTAGATTAAAAAAATATTGTTTTACCACGAACACATTTTACAAAGAAAAATCTAGATTTAAGTAGGTAACACTGGTGTTTTAAGTGTCGATCATTAAAACTTTTCGTTTAATATAATATGTAAAACAATTATTATGTGGTCAGTGTGCAGCCATATAGATATGAGTGTGACACGACGGTGAATCAGTTTTTGTACTTGTGAACTACAAAATATGCTTTTTATCAATAATAACAAAACTAAATTTAAATTACATATATTTGTTAGAACACACACACGCCAAAACTTTTTAAGGATATTTATAACCCCTTTATTCTATGCGTATATAATATAGGCTTGTAAAATCGAAAATAACGTTTTGGTTCTCGTACTCTGGTAACGTTTAATAAACTCACTTGGTGGAACCCAGTTTACGTTAGCTGTAATATCGAGGGCCTAAACTAGGTCAGTGGTGCAGTGAGGGACGGGCCCTCCACACTCCCTCTCTCCCTGTTGCGAGGGGAAGCCGAATCATTCACATAAAATATTAGGCTGTATTTATCTACGAGCTATTCCCGCGGCTTCTCCCGATTTTACTATCGTTACTTTCCGTAAATTCATATTAAAGTCTTAGGTGAAAAATACTTGTTTTATTTTTTTATTATTTTAGAAATTTCAGCAAGAAGGGGACTATAACAGAAGTTTGGAATAAATGCTATTAATCTATTACCTTGTTTTTTAAAATAGTCCATGTCTTTAATTTTAATAAAACACTATTAAGGTATATTGTAATAGACGAAAACATTCACGTAAATCATACTGGTAAATGGAATACTAAATACTATCTATTGTATAGAAGTAGAAAACCTTTACTTCGGTGGCTTGATGAAATCGACAAGATCTTTCGTTTCTGCTGGCACGTAGTACCTACCTATAGTTAACTTGAAGAGTTAAAGTGTCAGCTGAAGGTCTTACATGAACCTTTCAAATAAGGTAAACTGCATTTCCTTTGACATTTACATTTGCAAGGTTTTAGTAATGCCGATGTTTAACAAATATAAACCAGGTATAAACATAAAAAATATCGTCATACGGCCTCGGATTTCAATTTTATTTCTACCATATTAATTATTATTACAGCCTAATAATAAGGCACATTATATGCATATGTAAGAGCACATAGGAATACCTGGATCAAAATGCAGGATATTTTCAATAGGTCAATCGGAAAAACTATGGAGAACTTTTACATTAAACTAGCGTAAAGTAGATACTATATTTTTTAAACCTTATATTGGAATGGAATCGAAAATATTTATTTAGCAGAGAAACACTCAAAGACAGTAACGTGTTATCTAATACTTTAAATGACAGTTTTGGATCTATATTCTTATTTGCACATAAATAGGTTTTAATTAGATAAAAAATGGGACGGGACTCCTTCGATTCTATACAAAGTAAAGAAGTTCCGAAAAAAGATGGATAATAGATGGCGCTCTTTCGATTCTATGCTACGAGTATCTATTAAATTGAAATTAACTTTTACGCGATCGAATAAGTAGAAAATCCCGCATAAAGCCCTCTGACTCAGTAAAATATTGTGAATACTAATTTAATTCCAGCAGTGATATTGTTTAAAACACGCTGAAGAAAGTCCTGCATTTAAAAATTATGATACAATGATACAAACAGAAAAAAACCCAATTAGCAGAAGTATCTTTGTATATAAGATGTCCAACCTATTGTTTCTATTATAAATCTTTATGATTCCATTTTTTTTTTTTATACACTACAAGTCAGCCCTTGACGGCTATCTCACCTGGTGGTAGGTGATGATGCTATCTAGGATGGTAGCGGGCTAACCTGTTAGAAGTATGGTAAACCCACGCTCCTAGTTGGTTTCTACGCGACATCGTGCCGGAACGCTAAATCGCTTGGCGTCTTTGTCGGTAGGGTGGTAACTAGCCACGGCCGAAGCCTCCCACCAGACTAGACTCGAGCCGGGAATCGAACCCAGAACCTCCAACTTTTATTAAAATGCGACAGCGCACGCACTGCGCCACGGAGGTCGTCAAAATCGTCCTTTTGTTATGTAAGACGACATAAACGTATAACGTGTCATTATTACACGCGTGTCCTCTATAACTAAAAACAATGTAAGCGGGCATGTAAGTCTACCTTCATACCTTCCTACTCGTAACATTGCCTGTTGCCATGATTCACGACCTGTCGTCAGTGCACGATCGTTGCTATGGACTGCCATCTATGCGACTCGTGATTGGAGTTCATTTTGATCCAAAGTTATTTAAAGCGAAACTGTAAAAACCGATTGGTATCTGCGTGCTTTTCACCTTCACAGTCAGCTGATATAGATACTCGTATTTTAGTAGTTTGTAGTAGCTACAATTTGTCTTTTTAATGTCAATGTTAACAGTATTATGGTGTTCATGATCCATACAACAAATAAATTCTCTTACGGAACCACTGCATGTTGGAATTCCACACATACTCGATTGTTTCTCCAGATTGTATACAACGTTTGTCTCTGTTATTACCAATAATCACTTGCTTAATTTTAGTAATACGACTTTAATACAACTGTTACTTGTCAGCTCAAAGAGAATTGATGACGCGTAGCATGAGATGACAGGTCACGACCTGCCTAGCAACTCGTGAAAAATTACATAAGCCCGACATTAAAGTTTCAGTGAAACGAAGACAAAGGAGTAGAGCAACCTTCATACACCACCCTTGGCCGTGGTGCTGTGACGTGACCTAAATGGGAGTACCCCCCTCCCCCCTTCTCCCCTGACCTGACCCAGTTCTAAATGCACTTGATATAGCTTCAGTCCCCGGCGCGCGGTAGAATCGGTGCCACTCCGCCCGCGCACCCCAATCCCATGTCCCTGACGAGACTCGTGCAACCTAGTTATCTTTAGAACGATACTACACCTACAAATCTATTTGCGATGCAACTGACCAAAATTAGATACAAAAAATCTTTATTGCATAACGTTCATTACCTAATCTTAAGGGCGTTGCTATGCGGTACATGATAGCTGTGGTAGCCCAGTGGGTAGGACGTCTGAAACCTGCACGCCTGAGAGTTCTTCATAATGTTCTCAAAGGCGTGTGAAGTCTGCCAATCCGCACATGGCCAGCGTTGTGGACTATACCAAACCCTTCTCATATTGAGAGGCTGTAGCTCGATAGTGAGCCAGCAATGGGTTGATCATCCTGCTATGCGGTTGTCTAGTGATATATAAGCAATGAACATTACGCTTAATTTGGTAACAAATGTGCGGTGTACCTTCTTATCCGTAGTTTCAATATTATAACTTCAAAAACATAGATATTTTTCAGGCCCATAATATTTTATATTGCTGTAGATTATACACCACTTGATAAAATGACTGCAATTTATATGACTGCAATCTATATCTAACTTAAATGAGGAAGTTACAGCGTAGAGCGTAATAAATCAGATTAACTTTTTACTACACTTCAGTTTAACAAATAGTAAAACATAAAATGCTCATTTATCTAGCTATTGCACCGAATCTACGCAATTCTTTGCATTTCTTTCTTTATGATCCACTATTGCTTAAAATACGCAATTTGCGAGAGTAAAATAAAATCATTGAATAACAGTAATTGCGTTAATCAAAGGTTTCGCAATCGATCACTGGTTTGTCAAGTCCTTTTGGCAAAGCAACTACACTAAACTACTAAAGACAAATAATACGAAATGCACTTCCTAAATTCTTGAATTATTAAAACAAGCTTTCGCGATGCAACTAGATTAAATAGATCGCGCGTAGTAATGTGGCATTGAGCGGAAGGTCGCCCAAGAATTTGGCCGAGCGTGCCGGTCTCCTCGCGCTCTCACCTCGTGCCGCTATCAATAAATAAAATCATTCTAGCTATTGCATCCCATTATGTGTAATTAGAATTTATAGCCATAACACACGATACTCAACATCGGCGAACGCCGTTTTAGTTTCCTTTAAGAAGTTCTATGGCTCTCCGACCCAAGTCGCACTGAAAGTCGATTTTTGAAAACTCGATGCAGTGTTTAACCCCTTCTTAAAGCGTATTATTCTCAGCAGTTTAGCGAGACTGTATACTGAGTAACTCCTCTCCGCCAGCAGATCGTCTATAGAATTGCTAAACCAAGGTTTTACACCACGATCAAATACAGCAAATGACCAAAACGCGAAGCATTTGCTAAATATCGCTGATGCTTAGAGTACACAATATTTTGCTAAAAGAATTGTGTGTGCTTGGGCACAATATGTGTATGTCATGTATGTTGACATATATGTAGATACACTACACGCTCAGGGTGACTGAATCGTTTCCGCTTCGTAATAGGTAGTAACTTAGCTGCAGCCCGTAGGGTGACATTGCCTATAATGTCAACGTATTTTAATTCAATGCCAATGTCTAATGGAAGGTTTATGATTAACTGCGCGTTTTTATCGACTTAACCACAGCCATTGCGGCTATGAAACCAATTATACACTCCTTTTAATTTTAATGCCAACGAAATGATAGTTATCTTGCTATTTACTAATAGATGTTACAATAATCGTTCAAGATATGCATGGCTGGACATAGAGATGCAGAAATGACAGTAAATTATCGATAAATGTCGTGTTTTTGACAAAACTGGCAAACTGCCATTTAGCCACGTAAATTAAGGATATGAAACACTGCGTATTTACTATTAACATTATTAAGATTAAGCTAAAACCAGCAAAAACACCTGTTTTTGTTTTTGTTCTTATTCCCATGTAAGAATTAAAAAAGGATGGCGGATTAGCCTTTAATTATCAATTTTATTCTTAATATTTATTTCTTTTGCGGCAATAGATATACATATTAATTTTATTAATATGTATATCATATTAATCTTTATTAATATGTACTGATAAAAAATTTTCAACTGTACCTATTACAGTAAGACGTATGAATAGATGTGCTGGCATCCTTTAGCTTACTAAATAACTTCAAAATGTATGTAGATGGGCTTCACGTACTTCTTGTTCTGTGATTTTATTACTTACAACTAAATAAAGTCAGACAACTGCGAGAAATCAGAGGCTGATAGAAGCCGGTGGAAACAATTAATCCGTACGAGATTGCAAGGACACCAGGACCACGATCTTCAGTAATGAAGAAACGACTGGACAGAGAGAAATAAAGTCAGACTAGTGAGGAGGTCGAATAATTTTATTTATTATACAATAATTCATTTGTCTGACTTCTAATATGGATTAGCGATTATTTTCAACAAAACAGCGCCGTACTGCATTACAGCTCAGAATACCAGTTTTAAAAGAAATGATAATGTAGCTCTTTATGTTTTCGGTACCTACTTGTTTTTTTTTCGGACTGACTATTAGCTGTGCTAACCCTATTGGTTGCGACAGCTGACTATTAGCTGTGCTAAACCTATTGGTTGCGACAGCGTCACCGGACTGTGGGTACCCACTTGAAAAGATCGTATCGTATCGATTTATCATATACCAAACATCGATATACAGTACATCGATATTCAACAAGCCTAATTGCACGTAAGAATTGTGGCGTTGAACGCGAAGCGGGTGTGGCAACACAGCATGCACACGAGGGAGCGAGGCGTTGCGACATCGGCAAGGCCGCGACCTAGAGCCGCTTCCGTAAGATACTTCGCTCAATTTAGCGTTGCGACTCCAACGATACTAAATCTTCTTGTGAAACATATCACAAATGAAATGGAACGACCTCGTTCTATATTAAACACGATAAGGAATGTCCTTTATTCGCTCAAAGCTATGCAATAACTGTTGACAGCCAATTCTCAAGGTTACTTTTTCACAAAGTCGCTGTTAGATATCGATCGCATTTCTATATTGTCACCCTTGTACGCTAAAAGTTGCACGCTTAAATTTATTCTGTTAAAAAGCATTTAATAAACTAACGCTGTTTGGAATAAATATATTTTACAAGTTTACAAGAGTGACATCTTGGATTATATGTTACCGGAATATGTAAATTTAGGCAATTTTTATATAAAATTTATATTAGGCAACTCTAGCAAAGCTTCAACGGTGAAGGAAAACATCGTGAGGAAACCTGCACAACTGAGAGTTCTCCATAATGTTCTCAAAGGCGCGTGTGAAGTCTACCAATTCGCACATGGCCAGCGTGGTGGACTATGGCCAAACCCTTCTCATATTGAGAGGAGACCCATGCTCTGTAGTGAGCCGGTAATGGGTTGATCATGATGATGATGATGAACTCTAGTAAATTAGGTTTATTATCCTGTAAAGCTAGAATTAAGAGGAGATCAAATGAATACATTTTGTAAAGGCGCTGAAACTATATCAACTATTACGTGTACTAGAGGTAAAGTAGCAAGTCACAGATTATATAGAGTTCATTGAATACCTCTTAATATTGTATGTCTTTTGTTACAGATCAACATTGTATACGAGTGCACCTGGAGAGGCTGCGGTTATATCACCGGCTCATGTTCTTCCATTGAGGCTCACATCAGGCAGACTCATTTAGGGTATGAAATATACTCATGTTATTTTTCTCTTTGAGGCATGTTTGAGTGGCTATTGAAACCGCAAAACTCTGTTCCCTTTCTTAAGCAATAAGGTGTTACTAAATATAACACAAGGTAACAATAGCATGACGAATAGAATATGAAGATAAAATCTGACTAAAAATATAGTTAAAATTTCGAAGTGTTAACAGGTTTTTTTATTGCCAGAAAATAGAAATAGCATTGCTGTATGTGTGATTTAATATACCAGTAACGCTATACTCCTGAACACACGATCTTTGTGATTTGCCGAACAGAAGTAGTAGGTATATCTGCGCAGATATTGTTTTTAGAACATTTATGTCATTTTAGATAAACGTGAATTGGAGAATGAACTCGAAACCAAGCAAAATAATCCTGTTTATGAGTAGGATACTCTAAACAAAATACTGTTGTCAAAAAGGCACATAATATCGCTTTTAGAAATTCATATGCTTGTTTTTTTAATGTACAGCTTATAATAGTAATAAATTAATAGCTTTGGGCAATTGCATCATAAAACTCGCATTTGGTCGTAAGTTTCTTTTTTTTTAATGAAAATCTTTTGAGAATAAACGTAAACAAATATAATCAACGTTTTTTTAGCTCTCGACTTCCCCATTAGTGCACATGCGACATCGTTTTAATATAACCTTGAACTTTAATCTTCTTCGCGCCAAACATGGGCAGGGCAGTTGTATGCGCTGGCGGTTGCCAACGAGAAGCTGCATGAAATCGATAATACAAGATATTATGCATTCCACTTCCCCGCACGTAACCCGTGCAGTTACGTAATATCAGACGACATTGAATTTCTTAAAATAAAAGGGCACCAAACGTTTTAACAGCTGGGATATATTAATTAAACCAACGTATGTTTGTTAATAAATAATCTTTTAAATTATTCACTGTTATATCTTATACTGTACGGTTCAGATCGGATGTGTGGATGCAAGCAACGAACAAAACCTAACTGTAATAAATCGTGATACAATTTACTGCAAATTAGCACTGTAAATTTTTAGTTCACAAATTGTGGTTAAATATTACGATTGGACTACAATGTAAAATCAGAAACGTAGGTGTCACCCATAATTACTGATAATTAAGCGTGTTGTCCAAAGTCCAAAGCACGGAAGAAAAGGCAAGACAAAATATTTGCCATATTCTTTCCCTGTAGTAAATAAAAAGAAGATCACTTTAATCAATTGAAAAGAATAAGATATTATGATTGAAAGTATTAAGTATATAGGCACAACAGTGACCCGGAAGCGACGAGGCTTCGGCACAAGGTTGTCCACAATAGCTACTCTGTACACACCCTGCTCAAGCTCGTTACACGCAAGGCCGCGTCTGTTCTTACATAATACTGCCCTCACTAGTTATCGTTTGTGCTCTACACCGTTTCTTGACATATTTTTCGTATTTTGAATGCTACGAGAGAAACGAAATTCTTCAAATTCATTCCTCAACATAATTTAATTTATTCAAACAATTTTAAATTAAATATCATAAGCTTTGACTCGGGCATGATAGATTCTCCATAATCTTCTCAAAACTGTGAGAAGTTTACAAATTAGTTATAGTAGAAGACCACGGCACCCAACGAGGAAGGACAAGATACCCGAAATAGTAGACTGGTAATAAAGGGTTGATAATGAAGGTCATAATGTCTTCAAAATATTAAACCCTGAAATTATGTGTCGCAAATCCAATTATAAGGCTTTTTGAATTCGGTTTCATGACGATAAATATTATTTTAAAATTTTAAATGCAAACCTCGCACCTCTTTTAATGAGTAAGGCGCATTAACCGTGAATTAAATAACAATTAAATCAAATTAAGAAATTCACACATTAGCTACACTCATATATAGCTAACCTAATCAAAGGGTAAGTAATTAAAAACAACTTATCGAAGTTAACAAAATTTTAATGGGACTTATTTGAAATTTACATTGTAAAGTAAAACGAGAAAAAGAGAAAATATGGCTATCATCGGCACATTAGAGTCCCAAACAGCAAGGCACAAACTACCAGTAGGACACTAATGTGCCAAACACATCACGTTTGGCACTTTAGTGTATTTCGTCCTTTTCAAAATCGTCAACTACTCAAGGCTCTATATGATTTTAGATTTTTATGAACCTATTGTGTTTATTGCTTCAGGCCAAAGAAGGAAGGTGAGAGTGATCATGAAGAAGAGTTTTATTACACGGAGCGTGAAGTGGCTGCAGCGGCGCCGGCGCCCACTCTGTCCCACCGAGACATGTGCCGTCCACCGCACGAAGACCCCGATTACCAACGACAGCTAGTCGGATCCTATAGGTACAACCACCTGAAATACCCCGTAAATATAAACTAAAGAGCCTTTGGACATTTTTAACGGTTATCTCACCTAATTATACAAATGTCGGGTTTTTTTAATCCCCACAAGTTAGGACTGAAATCTTCCCGTAAGTGATGATGCAGTCTTGGATGGTAACGGACTAGCCTCCTAGTCGGATTCTGCGCGTAATCGTACCGGAACGCTAAATCTCTTGGCGACACATCTTGGCAGCTTTTTCTTTCAGACATAGTTGGCAATCATTTTATTATTGTTGAACACAACAATGGCCATTACAAATTTTTGATAATGGTATGCGTTACAGACCATCCTAAAAACGCTTTTACACGATGACCTTCAGAAAAATGTACTGCGATGCGAAATCCTTTTTCGCGTTTTTAAAAAGTTATGATACTACATATTTTACCTAAATGTCATGGATTATATCAAACTTAGCGAAATGTTCTTTAAACTGCGATGTTTTGAATAATATTTCTGAACTCTAAGCGCAAAATAATTGTGTACAATATTGGTTTTACAACTTACTGACTTGGTTTAACCACGACATATTTTTTTAATTTCAGACAAGGGTTACTGTCAACTATGCAAAATGGATCGGCGCGGCCTATAAGCATTCCCGTAACGCATTCCTGGTCAACCGGTCATTCACCGGTATGTGTTGATTTCGAAATTTCTGGAATAGCTTAAACCTTAAGTTGCTCTGAATTCAACCGAGCTACACACGCCTTTAAGTCATTATTAGGAACGTTCTAAACTAATGTACGTTGTTGGTATCCGTTTCAGAAGCACATAAAGTTCACAGGAGCGAACAGTTCCCCCGGCAGCCCCGGCCGGCGCCCCCGTTCAGACAACAAGAAGTGCCGCAAGGTGTACGGTATGGATCAACGCGATCTCTGGTGTACTCAATGCAAGTGGAAGAAAGCGTGCACGCGTTTCGGCGACTAGCGAACGCGACGATCGCTCGCTTCCACGCGCGCTCTGATGAACTCTTAAGTGAACGGTCTCGCTACCGAAAGTGAAGCTTACCTTTCTCGGACTCGAACCAGATGCAAAAGTATTCCTCGGGTGAGGACAATTCCGTTTGCGGGACGTGATTAATTAGCATAAGACAAGAAAATATATAACGAATGAGGTTTTATTTACGGAGTAAATATATTATTATGAATAGTTTAAAGTTAAAGGGAGACATATTTTTTTTCTCTGAATGTGGCTCGTATTTTGACTGCGAAATGGACATCGCCCACGTATTTTTGTAGCGCGGTAGATTTGCCTTTACTGTGACACGCATGCAACGTGTGCGTGTCGCCATCGGTCGGAGACTGTGAATAATAGTTTTAAGAGAACTAGATTTAAGGTTAGACTGACAATGCGATGTAAGGTGAAAACAATTGTTACATATCCACTGTACGCAGTACGCATTCTCGTACAATTAACTTTAGTCGTTGACATTAAGATTTTCACTATTTTCTACCGATTCTTGTTAGCTTTAGATATATTATATAGAGGTACCAATTGAGCAATAAATATACAAGCCGTTTCACAAGATATAGGAGTTTTATTTTTTTAAAGGACGATCGATTTAAAAAGCAGTCTTTGTCTAGCAAGTAGTCTCAATAGCCATTTTTGAAATATCTATTTCATCATTCAAGTGCCTACCTAAGTTAATGTAGGTACTTATTACTTCTTGTTGATATTCTCTTTTTAGTTCATCTGATTATTCGAGGGTGCTTTATATATTTATATATGTATAATTCTATATCATTCTGTCGAACTCCCTCTTATTACTTATTCGAAAACTTTAAACTGGCAATACCTTGTTCGATTATGTAATGGGGCTTCGTTGATGTTCGTAAAATGTATCAGTATGAAGTCAGTGAATTCCGTCCACGTCTTCAAAAGTGCTTTATCGCGTAGCTACTACTAAGTATCCCTAGTATAAGATTTCTCGTATTTGAGAATCGAAACATTGTAACGTCAGATGAAAATGAAAATTATTTCTCTTGTTTTAAAACTCAGCGTGAGGTACGCTTAAACATTTAGCGCTCCTGACGGAATGTTTTCAAAGTAGGAAACAGTAACTATAAAATTTGCGACTCTAAGAGGTTCACCATTAAACTTTAAAGTCACAGTGCTTCGATTCTCGAAAACGACTACAATAATGCATATTTTATATTAAGGGTACAGCAATAACAATGTTTTCACGTTGCATTCGCTCGAGGTGCAAACTGCGCGCCAAATAAAAGTCGACATGGTAAAGCAATCCAGTCGCATTAAACTTCAGTGATATTAATCACTAATTATATGTTTCGACTGAATTATTAGGTAATAATGAATAAAAACATGTAGTAATATATGACTTAGTAAAGTAAGTTATCTCAGATTCGACTAAAAGACTACACAAATTTAGACTTAAATTTTTATGAACATATCTGTATTGTATACATTGTTGGAACTATCCGAACAAGGAGACAATACTCAAGCGTTGGCCGGCCACTGGCGATCATGCAGATTGCAGGTCCCAGAAGCGAGCTCGTCGCCGGCCTCGCGAAATGTGAATGGGAATTACTGATGATTGCCGAGAGCAGAGTGTGAGATTTTCTGTGTAATCGATCGCGTGATAGTTAACATCAATTTGTATAGATTCAAAAGAGATAGATGATAGATGGTGCTCTTTTGATTCTATACGAGTTCAAGTTAACTTTGACGCGATCAAATATGTAGGAAATCTCGCGCTAAGCACTTTGATGACCAAAGCACGAGTGCCTGGACAGAGCTGAATACGTAAGGAGTAAGGAACGAAAGTTAATGGTATCTCCACGTTACCACTATCATCTGTGACGAATCCAATACGAGCTATGAAAATCTGAACAAGGAGTTGTGATAACATTACGTTTTTAATGAAGAATTGACGATAGCGAAGGTTTTATATTATACAGGCAAATCTGTATCATTTATTCATTACATAATATTATATGAAGCTATTGTGCAAAACAAACATGGTGAAAATTACATGTTATAACATTATATTACACATAATATTATGAGATCGACATCACAAAATGATCCAAAACCAATGGTTTCAGTCAACTCAAATATCTCCATCTTGAAGACGAATAATGTGATAAAAGAAGGAAACAAGACAAGCTAAATGAGTAAAGGCGATTGCGAGCTGCAATAATATTTTATAAGTATTATATAATTATATTTGTAAATAGATAATTATATTGAAAATTATATTTAATTAATTAATATAATATTATCAAAGCAATGTTCGGATATGTACATAAAATAAAATTATATTGCTTTAGTAACTGTTACTTAATGTGATCGTTAAACAGATTATTTATTATTTGTACGATTTCACAATGTTGTTGTAAAATATGTTTTATTAAAATTATAATATACATATAATATACCTACTTCTTAATACAAACAGCGCGGTATTTCGAAGTCTGACAGCAGTTAGAATCTTGGACAATGCGGTAAAGTACACGATATTATTTTTTAAATGTCTTTGTATTAAGTATTTATGTAATAGACAAAGGATTTCAACTAAAGTTTTCCAGAAATTATAATTCGTCTGTGCCAATTTTTATTATGAATTGCAAATAGAGGTATTTGTTTTAATAGGTTTCGCTGGGAACTTTTTATTTACATTTTCAAGGTGGTAACTGCCATGTTAAGTTTTCGGGTAGTGAAACTTATTACAGAGCATTTTTTATTCTGCTGCTCGCGGCAGCTCCTTGTGCTCCATCCGGTTGTCAGTTTTTCGATAATACGCAATATTTCAGTAATGGTCGGTTGTAACTACGAATGTAAAGAGCCTGCAATCCTCAAATTACGCACATTTTAGCAGACACCGTAATCTAACACGCTGTAGCGATTGTTATGTTAAGTTATAAAATTTTAAGGCAATCGCCACCCTTCCAAGTTTTAGGGTTCGAACTGTATCAAATAAATACGAACGTAATTTTTAATAGCCCATTTAACTTAATTGAAAGTAAACTGAGTTTAGTGGTAAGCTTTGTCATGATAAAAGTTTCTACTTTTAAATAGGTACCTATTTTTGGTTAAAGCTATTGTTTGAATACATACATATAAATTGGTACCTAATACCTGGTTAAAATACTCGTCGTACCTTTCTAACGTAGATAAATGTCACTTCCAAAACAACGAGCAGTTTTTGTACAAAATCAGCATGGCGATGCATCTACATATTTAATATAAATACCATAAAATATATATCTTAATATAGCATATTATAATAACGTGATTAAGATATATCATTCACTGCCAACAATATAGAAAAGTTGTTATATTTATTGAATAGTTGTGAGAAAATTTTAAAAATGTAGAATGTATAGCTTTTGACTTTAATAAAACATCTGTGACAAGGTATATTTAAAATCTTTCCGGTATTGTACGATTAAAGAAACTAATGAGTTCAGGCTAAACTTAATATATGACGCACGCGATGCGATTTCATACTGCCAAGTTTGCCTAAGCAGAAACATCACCCGCTCTAACATATGACGACATTAAAATCTCAAATTGAACAAAATAACGTATTAAGTTAATCCTAGACATTCAACTTTCTCAATAAAAACGAGAACATATTTTTTTCTTGCCAAATTCTTCAACATAATAGAGATGGTAGAAGTGGTAACTCTTAAAAACCACTATTTATCAGATCTCGTTGTGTTACAAAATATAATTTGTTGTAAAAGGTGTACCTGCAAATATTACCAAATACATATTCATTGCAATAATGGTTGTGATACATCATGATATTGTTGTCCGTAATGAAGAACTTTTATTTGAGGCAATGGAACTCCGCGCTCATCGTACCAAATGATCACTTTAGCATAAGACAACAACTCAGCTAGCAATTTGACAACTGCCATATTGTAAGGATCTAGATGTAATTTGCGGCATAGATATAAACTATAGTTATTATAAGTTGAAGTCATGTATTAGTATTTAATAATTCTAAGTACAATGAAATCGTAATGCCTAGACTTGCATAGGTAGGTAATTATTTTCGCGGCACTAAGCTTCTCGTAACACTCAAGGAATTCAGAGGCATCCAAAGTCTGTCTGCTGCCCTACTTCTTATAGTGGCTAAATTATAAACTGTTAGATTTCGAACTCGATTTGATTGAACTCTTGACAGTTTCGAATCTAAATGGATCTGTTGATATAGAAGTTCGCATTGACATGAAAAAAAATCTTTGCCGAATTCCACAGTTAATGTTAACTAAAATTCAAATTCCCTACACCAATTGGTGCTAACTCGCTTGGTTATACATTTAAATGTGCAGATCTCAATTTATGTTGAAGCTATTAGATTTATGTATAAAATATATCTATATACTAGACCTACCTTTTTTTCTAATTATTTAAGAAATCTATTTTAAGTTGTTTTATATAAAGACAATTTTATTTTTTGTAAGTAGCAATTTGTTATCATTCTACTTACTATTAATTTATTTAGCCAAAATTTTGCTCAATATTGTATACACTCAACACCAAAGTCATAATAATATTAAAAATAATAGATACTTTACCATACCAGTACAAAAAGCATATTTTAGAAGATTTTTTTCACCCATCTAGAAAATTATAGATTTATTTTTAATTTATAATGGTGTTTGCGAACATCGTGATTTTAAATATATAAAATATCCTACCCGATATTTGCTAAAAACCAATATGTCACAATCAAAATTAAATTCAGTGTCGTTAGATTACGTAATTTTACAATTATTTTTGCCCTCGCTTAAACAACTTTAAAGCATTCTAGTTAAATGTGAAAACCAAAATAAACTCTTGAAATCGTCTCAACCTCTACGTTACGTAATCTTCCTTGAGAAAAACAATGATAATAAATAATTATTGTCCTGTGAAATGTTATTACCTAGGTATCTCCAGGGATTAGGTAATTTCCATAGACACCAAACCATCGAACCTGAAGGATACCACAATATTGAGGGATAATATTTGTCAAATCACGGAATATTTACGGTAATGGTACGATAAATGAAAAAGATACATTCTAATAATCTATCTTTTTCATTTATGGTATATAACTTTATAAAATAGGTATATCCTAGATGCTGCTAAGTGATCAGACATGTGCACAATTTTGACCACTTTATCCCTTCAGAGTAATAACATTTCACATTTAGTATATATCCAGTACGAATTTACGTTATTGCACACAATTTACGCATAACGAAAGTGGCATTCAGAAATCTCCAATACGACCCCTAGTCCCGTCTAAGTCTTTTTCGTAAATTTTTAACTGAATCACGTGATAATGGGTTTTATGGTAAAAGAGTGTATTTATTTCTAAGATTTATCAGTGTTATGTGCTGAAAGTATCAGTTGACATCGGTCTACAATCAAAACACTTTATTTTGTTATTTTAAAATGTAAGTAGATAATTATTTTAGTATTAAAACAGAATACAATACGTCATAGTACTTAGTTAATGGAAATCTAATTATATTGAGAAACGAATACTTTTGTTAATATCTCTAACTATATTTTTAGTAAACTCTAAATATTTATTAGTAGGACAATAGTGAAAGATCCTTCAGTTGTATTGAGTTTGTTGTGTTGACATAACAAAGATTTATATTTTAAGTAGGTACCTACATAGATAGTAATTTATTGTTTGACAGCTTGAGAGACATTCAAAAATGTATTATATATTTTGAGCACTTTTATTTATTTATTTCTGGTTATTAATGCACCATTAATCATGTAAATATGTAAATTCAAGACCCCTTTAAACTGGAGATAATATTTTCCATCCATGTAAGTGTTAATAAAGTATCCAAGTGATCTAAGGTTTCATGTAAAAAGTAATAATAGACGTGTATCATAAGATACTATTCTCGTGTATTGTGTTTTTATAAACCTTACTCAATAATCGCTTTTGTAGGTTGCATATAAATTAAATTATTGTGAGCATAGTTCAGGAATTGAAAATACAAGATGGACGGTGAAATTTTACTCCACTCCACAATAGTACCTAACGTGAACATTTAAAATATTTTGACATTTCGCAATGCTCAGTACTGCCATTATTTTTTCTACTTCACTGAACTTATATTTTCTACGCAACTGGCTTACATTCTATTCCATCAATCTTTCAATCCCTGAACCTTATCTCGTAACAATGCCTATAATCTTAGAGTAATGGAACTATTATTTCTTATAATTTGCTATAAAATGTAAAATTATATTATAAGCATATTGTACCTCTTAAGTTGGTTCTAATTTGACCCTAACTTAGCGTGTGAACAGTTGAAACTCTTTCATATTTAATGTAAAACGTCAATTACATTTTATGTGGGCAGTCTTGGGAAAATATGTCTCCTGTTTCTAAATATGAGTACGTAGGTACCACTGTAAGCATATAATTATGTAAAGGGTTATATAGATTCGAATGATGACCCTACGCATTAGTTTTTGTACCGAATTATGTGTTTCTATGATTTTTTTATTACGATAATCATTACTAAATTTGTTTTGCCGAAGTTGAGAGGAATAACGAAATATACCAAAAGCATTAAAATTCCGCTGACCGTTTTGATTTTACATATATACATGAGCAGCAATAATTCAATATCAATCAGCGGCCCGTTGCAATGATGCAGGATATTTTTACGTTTCTGAATAGCTCAGAATTTATTGTTTCTTATAGGTACTTATATGATTATTATAAGAGTGGGTATCTATGTACCTGCCTATATCTGACTTTGCAATATTCGTGTTTTCTCAATAATAATAATTAATGGCATATCGTTGAACGCATCGGTTTTATGGTTACCATTAGTTTTAAGTACTATAAAAATTATAATCTATCAAAGGGTATTGTTTGAGATGTTATTTTATACTTTGATCCGATAGTTATATAGGCATACTTCTATGTTGTCAATATCACAGCAGTTTTTACCGACACTGTCAGCTCAGTATTTTAGATATTATTTTTTCATACCTCAAAAATATCCGTAGTTTTCATACAATAAATTTACTTACCCAAAAAAGCTACCTACCTTACAATACTTAAAATAAATTAATGGAATTATTCAGAGGTAAAAACTAGCTGGCAGTTGATCTACTGTGATATTAATAATTCTATTTATTAATCTATCTAGATTATTATTTATAATTTAATGTTGAACGTGTGTTATATTTACAGAAATCGTATTAGATTTAGGCGATGTTATTTTATACTGTACCTAATGGGAAGGTCCAGAACGTGTTCCAAATTATTGATTTATTGATTGAAATGTTTCGCAGTTTCATAACTATTATGTTGATATGAAGTGCCGTATAATTATTGTAATAAACATTAAATAAATAAAATAAAAAATGTTATAAACATATACTGATGCTTACATAGTCTATACTATACTGATGTATATGTAAGAACCACTTACAAGTGGATAGGATAAACCTATCGTTTTGTAAACCACTTAAAATAAACTGAAAACCACTGAAAAGCTCTCTATAATACCTTACGTAGCTTGCAATTTAGATCTATTTCTTCTAAATAGGCATTAAATAAAGAACAATAAATGAAGCAAAAGAGTAGTAAGAGCTACTTATACCTAATCTCATGTTATGTCATGCAGTGGGAATGATAAAAATGCCTAGTACCTAAAATGTTGATTGCATAATAGTTGATTTCTTAATGTTATTACTTCAAATAGACTTTGTCTATATTATACCTCAATTAATTTTAAAATGATTAATGTATTGAGAAATATGTTATTAGATAGTATTTACTTACTATGGAATTATTTTTCAACCCTCCAAGTAACAAGATACTTTATCTCTTATTAATTATTATTTTAATTACCTATGTTTTCATGGGAATCTGTAAACCAATGAGTATAATAAATAATAATAAATTATCTATGTATCAAAAAATATATATTTTATTTTCTTTTGCAAATGTATCAATAAAAGATCGTATGGAACAATTCTTGACCTTATATTTATTTTATCATGTTATTAATTGATACTTATATATTTACAAATATAAACTTTAGATTTAAAAATTGTTTTCTTTGTAATAATATTATTTTCCCCAATATTTCAACTTATAATCTAAAGGAGTGCAATCTTTACAATCGAGATCTAATAATCTCATAGAACGAGGTTGTTATCTTGAATTGAGCTTACGGAGTGACATTTTTAAACCTCATAAAATGCATTTGCATTTAAAATACATATATTTAGAGCTGCGGCTCATACAGTGTTAGCGACATATTACATCTTACTGCAATAGCTGTCTGTCCCCTTTCCATTTCGAGGCAGTCCCTCAAATCTTCAGTGTGCACATGGCTGAGATATTTAAATTCTAACTTTCCGAAGAGCGACTCCTCCACTGTCACTGGCGGAACATGAGCTGGCACCCGAAATATTAGAAGTTCGCTCGCTTTTTTACATTATAGAGCTGACCGTTATTCTTACTGCCAGTAGTGTTTAAAGTTAACTGACTGATGGAGGTATGATGTCGACTGCGTAACTAATATTTTTTATACAGTGTCTATCAGTGCCAAGCTCCACAATCCATTGATACATCGATTGAAAAACCTCTGCGATAATAGTCGTTACACGCCCCTGTCGCTAAGTAGTAGTTCTAAATGATTGGACGTTTAGAGCAAAACGAAACTTAAATATAAAAAGTACATTTAAGGCACTTCAAACAAGCACGGTTAAGAAAATGTACGTGTTAAGAAACACTTTAAAACGTGAAATTAAAAAAAAAAACGAACTTTAATATGTTTGCTGATATTGCAATGTCCTAACAGGTCCATACAGTGTATGATAGTAACACTCTAG
Source organism: Lasiommata megera (assembly GCA_928268935.1). Classification (NCBI taxonomy): domain Eukaryota; kingdom Metazoa; phylum Arthropoda; class Insecta; order Lepidoptera; family Nymphalidae; genus Lasiommata; species Lasiommata megera. The sequence goes on along the minus strand of OV743311.1, from coordinate 8,224,032 downwards.
CATGCAGTTGTACATCGTCTCAACGTCTTTCTGATTTCAGTCATTAAAAAAAAACAAAAATGTATTTAGTTTTGGAGTTGAGGTATTAAGGAGAGTTTTAGTGGGTCGCCAGTCTGGCTGGAGTTCCACATACGCAGGCAAAACTGCGACGCTTCCGACGCGGATGCATAAATCCAGTGTTAAAGAAAAAATGAAGTTCGTAACAGAAAACGATTATCAAAATAATGTTTTAATAAAATTGTTATTATTTTAAATTTAAAATTAAAAAGTAATACAAATAAAATCGTATTTTTTATTTGTGATTCATCAGGTTACTGAAAGCGCTTTTTTCATGAAAATTTACTTTTAAACTTTTTCATACTGTGAAAAAATAAAATTGAGTATTATAGTAGAATAAAAAACTGGGCGCTTTAGCGCGAAACGAAATTATTTATACTGTCAACATTTTTCATTCTATAACTACGAGGTCCCCGCTATCTTACGTCATCCGGACGTGGGCTCCATCCACGGCCTCGGAGACGTACGGACCACTCACCGTCCGACCCCCCCGTTATCCCAAACGTCGCCTAAGCCGAGGTTCGGCCTCAAAGGAGGCGCCCTTAGGCAGTCGTTCCCATAGTTTCTTCGAGCCCTAGGGCTCAAAATTTCTTCTGGCAGAGCTTCTTTCCAAAGCTCGCCAAACAGCCCGGTTACGCTGTGGCAACCAATAGGGTTTGTACAGCTAATAGACAGTCCGAAAAAAAAAAAAAAATCTATAACTATATAACCGCTTTTAATTGCCCGCCCGCTGCTCTTCTTATACGGGTCTTAGCCGTTGTTTAGCCTATGTTCAATTGCCTTCCTAAATAATACGGGCTTAAGGCTGCTATATGCAAAAAAATGTTTCCAAAACCGAATGGTAAGGGTAAATTTGGTTACTTAGAAAAGGAGTTCTTCCTATATCCTTGAAATCAGCGTACAATATATTATAACATGCAACATTACGCTGTAACATAGTCATTATATACTCTTTGTCCTATGCCTTAAACTGAAGAGGATGTAAACATGCCTTATTCTTTGAAAGCGAAAGTAAAACTGACATATTTTTGACGTCAACTGTCACAACATTTGACACTGACAAAATACGTCATTTCCATGATAAATTGTTTTTGTTGGTCGATAAATTGGTCATCTAGTTAATTTAATTACGGGGATTCTCCTACTAAATGTGTAACGCTAATAATTAAACAATTTTCATCTCAATTTAGTTGTCTAATAAGTTTTTTGAGATGGGTGCCGTACTGGGACTATGTTCCGCAGCGCAGGTAACAGAGATCAATAAACCTTTGTCTTCACATTATTTATCACTATGACTTATACGTAAAAACAAACGAATATATTTCCTTTACTCATTAATTGAAAATAAATCTAACTTTCTTATACTTACATGGAATAATCTTGATTGCCTTGTATGAAAATTGAGAAGGATTCAACATGACCTTAACATACTTGGTAAAAGAATTTAAAAATATAAATATATTAATGTATCCTGACATTGAAATCTTGTAGTAATTACTCATGGTGGTTTTTATATGATTGACTAAATAACAATCATGCTGGATTAATAATAATCCAGATGTAGTCCATTTCTTAAAGTGTAAACTTTATTAATTAGGAATAGGTTTCATTGCACATCACAAACGTAAAAGTCCTATTAGTCATAGGACTAGAACTTACCCAACAATAATTTACGTTTGAAGTTATATAATTACTCATTCAAAATTACCAAAACACCTTCAATGTCTAATATCATGATTCAATCTGTCTTCTTTTATATTGACCTAAAATAAATTATAAAATATAAAAAAATATATTTAATTTTCTGAAAGTAATACCAGCAGTAGCAGCAGCATCAGCTAAGGTGCTGTGTAGTCTACAGAATGCAATAACCTCATATTTACTACTCTTATTTTATTCAAGGTTTTTTTATATTTTAATTGTTAATAATTTCCTATGATTTCACATTTATAAAGTGCATAAAATCCTCTTTCTAGGAATGGCTGAAATATTATGAAATAAAAATATTATTTTCAATTAACTATTAAATATTAATATACAGAAATTGTATTATTTGCCTCGCCTTTTGCTTTTATATTTTGTATTTCTTGTTGTTCTCCTTTCAATATGTATACAATAAATTGTATAACTAAATAAAATAAATAAATATTTCTTTATATTAATTTGATATTTAATATGATGACATAATCTGCACTATGAATATAGGTTGTTAGTGTTGCTATACTAACTGCTCTACCCCATTTAGTTGATTTGAGACTAAGATATTCAAATGCATCCCCACTTAACAACAAAAATGCAACAGTATTCTAAAATTGTGAGTAGGGAGGCGGAAGATTGAATGATTGAGATACACTCTAAAATGAAAAATAAAATGTTAAATATTTGCACACTGTCAGTGTCAGTTGAGTTGTGTAAGGGATTTATTAATATATGAACTATTATGAACCCACTATTTGGAAAATAAATTTATTATTAATGAATTCTGTAGAATAAATTTGCTACCAGTTTATTTCTATACATAATTATTAAATATTTTAGCTTGCGTGTTGCTGCGGCAGTGCTGCCTGCTCCTTATGCTGCTCAGCTTGTCCCTCTTGCGCTAACTCAACCTCGACACGCCTCATGTATGCCCTGATGCTGCTTCTGACGATGGTAGTTGCCTGTGTTACTCTTTCACCAGGGCTACATGACCAAATGAAAAAGGTAAATTGCTCCTTTATTCACTTCACTGTTTATATTTTAATATCATGATGTTTATTTAAATCTAAGCAAGTGAGTATTATTAGATGTAATAAAAAATAAAATCTAGTATTCGAGATTTGTTTATTACATTCAGTGTATTCAACCACTGCATTGATGTTGATAAAATTTGGCACATATAATAGCTTGCAACTTGGACATGAATATATTATATAGCATACTTTTTATCCTAACTACAACAGAGAAAATTCTGGGGTTTTATAAACATAGTTCTTGTTCCACAGCTTAACACCATTCATTTGTTCATTTGCACCCTGAATAATGACAGGGAATTAATTATCTTGGTAATAGAAATAATTCCTGTAGGATATTTATATAAATAAATTAATCGCAGATAAAGTTATGTTATCAAATTGTCTGTGTATGTTATAATTCTTATGTTGCTTTTAGGTACCATTTTGTGCAAATTCAACGGGATTAGTGCCGGGCAATTTCAAAGTTGATTGTGATCAAGCTGTTGGTTATTTAGCAGTATACAGGTAAGAATTTCTTACTATCTTAAAACATCTGTATCATTAACAGTTTCGTTTATAAATAACTATCTTTGCAACTTCTCTGTAATAAAAAAAATATTACATTGGTATTAAAAAAAATCTACTTTGTGATTATTTTCAGGGTGCATATTGCTTAGTAACTTTAGTTTAAAGTTATTAATTATATTTATCACCATTGCTTCAAAATTATGAATAATATTTTGGTAACATAAAAATTTCTAATTTTTTTTTATGACTTTTTATGTTTAAATCTGCCTTTTGTTAGTGCCTACCATATTCTACACCAATAGAATTATAAAAAAATCAAAATTAAAAATATTTATTTCACAAAAAACAGTTACAGTTAGACATATAATAATTTAAGACAAAGAATAATTTTAATATTATTATTTTTACAGAATTTGTTTTGCAACATGTCTCTTCTTTGGTCTGATGGCATTGATTATGATTGGTGTGAAATCTTCTAAGGATCCCAGAGCTGGTATTCAAAACGGGTAAAATATTTTATATTAACAAAAAAACTAATTATAGTAAGGTATATATGACGACCTCCCTGACACAGTATTGAGCCGAGTGATAAGAATAATAGGGACGTCACGGTTCGATGCCAAGGACTATTTGGAACTTAATCATTTCTGAATTTTCTCTGATGAGATCTTTAATCGTGTCTCAACCACCGTACTACGGTTGTTACAAAGTTTTGCCGCCAAGTAATGTTTCATCCCGGTACAATTGTGCTTAGAATCCGATTAGGAGATTGGGCTCAGTATAACAGCCTTACCCCTGGCAGGATAGCCCGCTATCATATTAGACTGCAACATTACTTCCCGCCAATGACGGAAAAAATTTCTTGTCTAATATTACATTAGTATAATATTTATTTATTTTTTTCCTGCAAAAGACCTATGTCCAGTAGTGCACGGCAATCGGTTGATATGATGATGTATTTTTTTCAAAACGGAAAAGCGCATTATTTAAAAAAAAATACTCAGCCTTGTTAAGAGATAATCATGATCAACCCATTACCGGCTCACTACAGAGCACGGGTCTCCTATCAATATGAGAAGGGTTCGGCCATAGTCCACCACGCTGGCCCTGTGCGGATTGGCAGACTTCACACGCCTTTGAGAACATTATAGAGAACTCTCAGGCGTGCAGGTTTCCTCACGATGTTTTCCTTCACCGTTGAAGCAAGTGATATTTTTAATTATTTAAAAACGCACATAACTTCGAAAAGTTAGAGGTGCGTGCCCGGATTCGAACCGCCGACCTCTGATTAGGAGGCTGACGCCCTAACCACTAGGCTATCCGGCTACCGCTTCTTAAGAGATTACCCTTACAAACCGCGCATTTTTCTGGGATTCTTTGTATGCGTGGTTTATTGCACAGTGTATCAGTGAACCACTTGCTTGCCAATAAACTCTCCCATGTTACCAAAAATACGACAATCCATTGCACTGTTACTAGGTAAATGAAAAAGAAATACTAGCTTGCTTTAGTTTTTTTCCGGGATGAAAGTATACAAACTCCTTCTGCAGGATCAGGGTTGCTGATCCAAACAAATGTAATTAAGAAAGAAACAAAGTAACAAACGAAGAAAGTAACATACAATGTTACAAATGTTATGTTGTTAAAGCTTCTTGTGTGATTATTTTAAGGTTCTGGGGTATCAAGTATCTAGTTGTGATTGGTGGCATTATTGGTGCTTTCTTTATACCGGAGGGATCATTCGCTTCTACTTGGATGGTGTTTGGCATGATTGGAGGCTTCTGCTTCATTGTCATACAGCTAATATTGATCATTGATTTTGCTCATACCTGGGCAGAAAGATGGGTCTGTGAGTATCTTAGACGTAATCTTCAACTTTTGTTTTAAAGTTTAGTTTAGTTTTAAAATTATCAAGTTTAATATAACCAAATTATCTTTTCAAATTCCATTACTTAAAAAAAACACTTTTGTGTTGTTTTTGTTATAAAAAACAGTGCAGTTTTGTTACATAGATAAGTACAGGCAAGCGGGATATAGACAATACATAAATAAGGACTTATTTTAATTAATTGTCTAGCTTTAACTTGCAATGTATGTAAGTATGTTATTTCGGTTGAATCTTGCAACTCAATCTTGAAGTAGACCGATTAAAATTTTACGTATAAGTTCAGTTTGGATGACAATGGATGGTAAACTGTTTGACGTCGTTCTAAAGGTTAACCCGATACACAGACGCCGTGAAGGTCACTCTATTTAAAGCGTACTGTACATAATTATGTTCAGCGAGCCTGTGGTTCCAGTACTTGAAAAGGGCTTACACTGCGGGTCCAATACAATAATGCGTTCAGGATGCTGTTGCGGCAACCGCGGTTCTGTAATGCTTCGGCTATGTTTGCTCGGACAGATAGCTTTGATGCCATGTGGCGTAAAAAAACTGCCTCCCTACAGAAGAGTATGTGGGGAAGCAGCAACAGTATCCTGTGTATAATAGCAAACAGAATGGATGCTCGTCTGTGGATATTAACACAGGGAACTAAATTACTTTTTATAATTAAATAAATCCAACATGGCTGCACACCCAAGATGGAGGACTAGTTATTTTTAATGCACTCCTCCAATAGGGGGTTAAAATGAAAAAAGGGCTTGCTGAGGATAAGTCAAAAATAAAGTGACGTCACTGTAAATCTAATATGGCGGACTTGAAAAGATTTAGACTTACTTAAATTTGAAGTCAGTTTGGATCAATTGAGCTGAAATTTTAAATATACATTCAGATGAATGTACATTGTTAGCTATGGGACGTTTTTTAAATTTTATATGGCTGGATCGGGGACTATTTATTAATATTAATATATTTTGTATCAACAGCAAACTATGAAGAAACACAATCAAAAGGCTGGTACTCGGCGCTGTTATTGGCTATGTTGTCGTGCTATGCGCTTACACTTACTGGCATAGTTTTGCTCTACATCTATTACACTAAGGTAATCACAATGTATTTTACTATGGATCATACTACGAAGGATCTGGGCGCGATTCCTTTGCTCGGCCACAATAGTTAGGTATAGGGTTTTCTGCTAAGACAATCTAGAATGATTCCTAAGCTAGTCTTAAGTCCTCGTCGTGAGGATTTTCGCTGAATATTAAATATGTATTTTATATGTAGATAGTAATAGCCCGCTCATTTGCAGCATGTTGTCTCTTAAGTAATATGTTTGATTACGCATCATATGGTTTTCTTTTCAGCCGGACGGATGTGATTTGTCAAAGTTCTTCATCTCGTTCAACTTGATTCTGGTGGTGATCGCAAGTGCCATCTCAATCCTGCCCTCAGTGCAGGAGCACCAGCCGCGCTCGGGTCTCCTGCAGTCGGCCGTTGTGTCCCTCTACGTCATGTACCTTACCTGGTCCGCGCTCTCCAACTCCTCCGGCGAATGTAACGCCAGCTTTACTGGTGACAAAGAGGTATATCCATCCATATCATCGAAACGAAGGCCGGAAATTCCTTATTATTGAGTAATAACTGATAATCTTTGGTTTTCATCATCAGTGCCACTTGGACCAAAATATGGTTTTCTAAAGCAAACGTACCCTAAAGAAAAATACCCCAGATTACTATATGTTTGTTCTATAATATTAGACTTACCTTTGTATCTGAAATGACGGAATTATGGGTAAAAACAACTGAATTGAGAACCTCTAATACTAATAATATGACTCCTACGGTATAAATTACAAGTTTTATACACGTTTTGGGGTATTCAATACCTAGTTAAATAATCAACTGCATCACATATACAGCTTATACATATTATTACTGGATATTGTATTTTAATTATGTGTAATCAATGTTTATGTACTATATAAAATTTTTGCTTCCGTATCGAAGTTTCCACATAAATTTACAAGTAATCTATGGATTGAAAAGTATTTTTTTACATAACATTGCATTTATAATGTAAGTGTATTTTATAACTTATCAAATATCATACTGAGCTACCAGTGATGCGTGGCTTAATAATATGGCTCGAAAACTGTATTTGTACTATAATGTACAAATGTTGGCCACGCCTTGGGGCCAGAGAACGTTGGTTATTAAAAAACAATACTACCCTATAACGTCTGCATAATTTCTTTATGATAAAAATACTAAGAATCCGCTTTTTTTGCGTTGCGTTAATTAACTAGGCAGATAATTAAAGAGGCAAGATTTAAATATACTGGTACATCAACAATTCATGAAAAATACCAGGCAATTCTCAAAAGCCATACGCTATTAAAACTGACAAACGTCTGTACAGTTGGACCCAGCTTATTTATCTAACCTAATATATATATTTGATAATAAGTATTTATCCTGAAACATTTATAATTTACTCTGGTGTCTATTATATTATATTTAACATTGCAATACCAGGAATCTAAAGAAGATATATATTGGGTATGTATATCATGGTATCGTGTATTTAATATTTCTTTCATTTAATTTTAGGGTAATTTTTAGGTTCTGTAGTCAAGTGAAATATGTTTGCTGTTTTTTAAGGCCTAATACAAATGTGTCATGATTCAAGAATATCTCTTTTTGATTTGGATGTTAACCAACTCAACAAAAGTTTTTTTTTTTCATGGCACTTTTATTTTTTTATACTCACTTAAATTTTATATGTGTGTTGTTTATCAAGAGCGGGTCAAATGCAGAGAGCTTATTTAAATCACCTTAATTTTGTATGTGATATAAATCACCCAATTATTGACACTTTACTACACTTTAAGTTTCCCATTACTGTTTATATAAAGTTTGAGTTAAAAGTGAAATAAAATTGACTAGCAGGATAGAACAGTAGTGGTACAGAGAACTGTACCACTACTGTACTTCCTAGCTTCTGCTAGGAATTTATAAATTAAATACCATTTAATTTAACAAAAAAGCCATGTCCAACTATTGACATAGGAAGGGTAGGGGTGATGTTTTTCTCATCTTAGTGATACATAGAGCATTTTGTTTGGAACCTTCACTAGATCACTTACAACGACTTAAATATTTTTAACTAATTTTTAATTCGTCGACGTCGTATCGATATAAAACTATTAAATAATTGGATGGTTCTTGCTTGCATCATTGTTATAATTTAACTAGAAAAGTTTTTAGTGCATTTTAATTTTATGAATAATTAATCTATCAAGGTGTCAATAATTGGTATAGTCGCCCTATTTATTTTGATTGAAGTACTGAATGTTTATTAAATATGAACTGGCCTCTCTGCCGACTGCGTTTTTAAGTGTTATAAAATTTACATCTGTAATCTAGAATAGCAACAAATTTTTAATCATTCATCTTATAATAATAGTCTTAGATCTCATCTCATGAATATTGCAATTTCATTTAGGTGAATGTTACCATTTCATTACTCCTATCCTATTGTCTCTTTAACAGTTACCTGCCCGGGGCTATTAATTTATTAGACGTTATATTATTTATTATATATAACTTATGAGAACATATTCTAGTAACACATGATAATAAAATAACAGCTCCTATTTTTTATTAATTCATATGTGTTTTTGCTTGACCCTTTAACTGTTTTTGATTCGTTTTCTAGTAATTCATTACTTAAATTACTTTGTTATTCAACAGTCATCATTCGACAAGCAATCTATCATCGGACTGGTTATATGGGTGCTCAGCGTTCTGTACTCGAGCATTCGCACCGCATCCTCTTCGTCGAAGATTACAATGTCCGAGCACATTCTTGCTAAGGAAGGTAGTGGAGGTAAATATCTATCCATATTGTATTTCTGTATCGTTTGATATAAAATATGACTAAATCTTGAGTACAAGAAGTATGAGGACTATCATGAGACAAAATGCCAAAACGGTTCCAAGTGGGTATTTTTCTTGAACATTTCCATTAATAACCCTAAAATGAGTTATCTATCTTTTCGTCAGTTTGGTTTCCATGTAAAGCGTTAAGAAGCGCCTTACATGTCTATGTAATGGACGTTGCTCTCGCGTATAAATAGCTGAAAATAACAATATGTTTAATTTCTAATGTTAATTTTTGTCTGCACTTACTTTTTCTGCGCTTGGAATGTTTTAACAATTACTTAAAGTAAAAAAATAGTCCTACATATTTTATTTATAAATGCGAAATATTTTTGTAATACTAACTGACAATAAACTCTCCGGTAACAAAACGTGCGGCGTGACGCGGCGCAGGTCAAGGAGGGCTCATTGCTAACGAAGGTAAAGTAACGTACCCTACATTAGAATCATACATATAGGGTTATTCAGTTGAAGCTTAATCGGGACGCGTAATCATACGTTACATCTGTGTTCCCTTTCGTTTAGGATGCATGCAAATTGGCTGATATCGCTGGCTGAATGTCAATTTACACGATATTCTTCGATCAATAATATTGCATACTAGGTTAAAAAATCAGGAGAAATTACTCAAGGTTAGGATAAATACTCGAAAATCAGATTTAATAAAGACTGCGAAATATTTATTTTTAAAAATCATGAATTTTAATTAGAAATTTACCTTGAGTACAAATAAATAAAATTCTCCTGTGGTGACCGCGGGTTTTTTTGGGGGGTGCAGACATTTATTAGGTTTTTGCTTTTTTCATTGTTGACTCTATACCCAATCATGGCCAATGAAATTCTATAGCGAGACACAGCTCGGAAATATTTGATACAATAATCGAAGTGATAACGGGGGAGACAATTAGGAATAATTGTTATTTATTATTGATCGAGGAAGATGATAAAATAGTTCGACACATGAACGTAAATAGAGATTGCGCCTTTCAAGGACGTTGTATGTGACTTATGCGATTGATCTCAATGCTCGGGGATATCTGTTTTGTGAGCGTAAAGGTTATGGCACACATCTCGATAAGGGATCGTCACCTTATCGCCTTTGGTCGTGACGTCAATTAAGCTTCAATCGTTGTAAAAGCGAATAAGCAGCCCCGGAATGACGTCTGGCTACTAATAGGCAACGCCACGCTTAAAGCTCGCCGACCGCAGATTGACGGCTAAGCGGGACCGAGCACAAGCGTGGACAAAGAGACGTTATCGGGTATGGAGAGAAGTAAGGACAACTAGCCGTAGACGCGGAAACTGCGAGTAGACCATGTACCGGACCGCAGTTCCTGACTTTGCTCCGATGCATGCCGATTATACAATGGGATTCCGATAGTGTCTTGTTTCTTCTTTGTCGTTACACTCTTGACAGAGTGGTCGTGGTCATCATGAAGCAATGTCTTTGAGGACAGATGTTTTACGCCTCACGTGCATCCGCCACTTTTCTCGCCTGGCCGAAAGCCTGGTGCACTCGTGAAAAAGGTGTGTCTTACAGTAGAGTTTATAGAGAGAATACTGGAAGGCTCAATTAAATATGGTGAGAATCCCTTTCTGAGTCGATATGCGTGCTTACAACCTTAAGTAACTTGTGCAACTGCTTGGCCGGGCTAACTCTCCAGCGTTCGATAAATAGCGCCTTCCACTGCTCGGTTAGCCAATGTTCAGCCAGCTTTAGTTGCTTTCAATTGGGTAATAGTCACAGTGGTTATGTGTTTCTCAGGATTTCTTATCGCATCAGAAATTACAGTTAGTTCTTGCATCTATATCAATATTAATTGAACTCACTTTGAAATAGTAGCTGCTGTGATTATTTATGTACTATTAAAGCATACTTCTGTCTGTGTTAATATCCTTCATTTACATCCATTATAGGTTAATAATTTGGTTAAGTCTCTTAGGATTAGTTGACGAACTACTAAAGTGACGTGTATCTCCACGACTCGCTAGCTTTGAAATAGTTTTGTTTACAAAACAAATGTTATCAAAACAAAAATATGTGTTGTTCATATTGATCTTTCTCATATTTCAGAAATATGTGAATGATATATATATTTATAGTCAGTTAACGTATTGTTACTATAAGCCGTAGTTAAAAAAACGCCTCTGCTTTGTATAATAAGGATGGAGTGTAGTACGACAACATATACTAAAGATAAATTATTTTGAGAAGATGAAAGAGCTTTATTAAGATCATAATATGCGCACATAACATTCATATAGATTTAGCTAAGTTACGTTTATTTATATACACAGCTCGAAGTCGGAGGCAACAGCTGGATTTTAATATAACGCCCAATTGTTAATAATCAATCTAATCCAAAAACAGTAGATTGTCGATTTAATTTAGTAGCGCCATCCTTATCTAAGGGAAAGAGTAGGAAAAGAGCAGCTGAAGATTTTAGATTAGATTGATTATTAATTTTGGCCGGAAGTCAACTAATAATAGACAGTAATCCATCACGTGGTACCTATATAGATTGCTAATTGCATAATTCAATATTTACCACAGTAAACTTATGTACAGAATGCTTGTAGTGGGGAGTAACAGTTGCATGTCGGTACCGCTCACTGAGCGCAGGTTATGATTCCATAGAAGGCGACGGGGGAGAGGCTGGTCGCGAGGAGACCAAGGTGTTCGACAACGAGGGCGAGGATGTCGCGTACTCCTGGACTTTCTTCCATGTCGTATTTGCGCTCGCCACTCTGTATATCATGATGACACTCACCAATTGGTACAAGTATGTATATCGACTTCCACTTCTTTTACATGCCCTCAGACCGCGCTAGACAGAACATCTCTTCTTCTTCCAGTCATTGCTATCTACCTTCACTTCTATATCCACACCTTTTACACGCATACACATTTCAAACAATCCATACATCTCTAGGTCTAGATCTTTCACTAGCCTTTTAAAAAATAACTGGTAACATTACTTTCACGCCTCCGCATTACCTGACCTATAGTCTATTACTCCTCATCGGTATATCGAATTCCACACAACAGTTAATTTTATAGCAAAAGAATTTCGAAGACAGATTTTATTGCAGGCAAATCACGGCAGTCTCGACAAAAATAGTCTTTTGAATGTGGGATTGAAATATAGCTTTTATATTGAAAGATATTGGGATTAAATAAAAGTTGAATTTATTAGATAGATTATGATAATCATAATTGTTGTCCAAATATTGTTCCAGTACCATTTGTGTACACTGAAGGCCTAACTAGTAGAGACACCGATTTCTCTCTTTCCGTCCTGGACCGGTTATCTCCAAAGAAGAATCATAAGACGTTGCTTAACTACACAGTTCCCTCAACACCGTTAAATTAGTCAAAGTGTGAGGCAATCAAATGTTTCCTGTCCAAATGTTCCAGGTTCAACACACGTTTCTGTCTTGTTAAAAAAATAATTTCACAGAGATCATAAGTGAGAGAAATTCGTCAAATATTATCATATATATATAATGTATTATAATAGATTTTATATCCTAACAGCCCGAGTTCTCAGCTGTCAAAGGAAAATGTGGCGTCCATGTGGATCAAGATCACGTCGTCGTGGCTTTGCGTGGGCCTCTACGTATGGACCCTGATCGCGCCTGCAGTATTTCCTGATCGGGACTTTAGTTAAGTTAATCTATCTTTAGTTTAAACTTCAAAACTTGAGATTCACTCTGTAGTTCTTTATGTAGTTTGCATTATAATGGTGTTGTAGGATCTCATGTCTATAAATCTTAAAATTTGCATTTTACTTATTAAATTATGATAATCTTGTTTCGCAAGTGTAGCTTTAGGTATAACTTTAATGTCTACGTGAATATGTTGTTTTAAAATTCGACAGCAAATTGTAAGTCACAATATAGCACTTGTACTGTTCTTATAGGCACTTTCTTACTTCATATTCGCAGAAGTATAACTGAAATTATGTTCAGGTTATGTCTACTTAACTCTGCAAAATGAAGGAAAAGGAAGGGTATTATTATTTATTATTATTCTGTATATTATTCTCTCTTCAAAGTTACTGTCTAGAAAAGCATCTTTCTCCAAATTCTGTAACTGTTTTATATTCCATTCCTGATTTTCTAACATTTCAACACAGATTTTCTTAATATCTTCATAACATGCTCTCATATATTATAATTGAGTATGGTTAAATGATAACTTTTGATGTGTGACTTAACTGAATTAAACCTTAAAGCTTTAATGTTCGCAACTGTGCGTAGCCAACACATTGTAATTAAATATGTAATTATATAATGTAAACTAATTATGCTTCAAAAATTAAATAAATTATATCCCTCCCGAAGATGATTGCAGTTTACATGCAGCAGTTATGCTGTCCTAATCACACTTGAGTTATTTAAAAAATATATTTATAGGATGACTACGGGGCGGGTGCGTGTCTTCGTCGGTAATTTAGGTAGACGTGGGTAGTTTCGGGCAGAGACCAGATTCTCTTGGTAGATCAGAATTACAATTATAAGTATGGTAATTTATGAGGAGCAGTCTATACGCTCCACCAAGTACGAATGCACTACCGCGACTCGACCACCGATCCGAGCCGACCGAATGCAATGCGCCGTCCCGCGCCGGTGAGTCTTATAAGAACCTGCATACGTCACTTAGAAAGAGAGGGGGGGATGCCAGTCTCTTGTCTGTCGTACATGACTCCAAAACTAGATGGCGCTGCTCTCTGATTGCAGTCATATTTATTTAAATCGATAAATTTGTTGCATTATTACTTTCGCCTACGTCCCACGACTATACTTCTGGTCGCCCTATTGAGTCCCGTCTACAGTCGTTTTTCAGAGCCTTATTTTTTAGATAGGTCAAGAGATTTTGATTAAACAGGGTGGGTGTGTTTGCAATCATCTTCGGTCAAGACATTCGTATAATTAGACATCAAACATCACCAGGTAATTTCGTTTGATTCTCAATTATAATTCGCATCTCTACTGAAGATGATTGCAGTTTACATGCAGATGTTTAGAACATCAAAAAAATGCGATCATTATTTTTATTTTTTTGATCGTTTTTAATAGTATAAGATTACTTTAGTCCTTACAAGTAACAAAGAAAACTTAAACATTTATATGATCAAACAGAAATCAAATTCATAAGTAATAATATTATATTTTTAAAATAACTCTAAGCTTGATTAGCACAGCACAATCTGGCGTACGGCTGCATGTTAACTGCAAGCATCTTCGGTAAAGACGCTCGTATTACTTATTATGTGCTAAATAAAGTTATAGGTTTATGGAGGATTTTATTTTTTATTCCCTAAAACATAGCAATATTACATTTTTAAAACATCTTTAAATTTTTTTAAGATCATTATCTCTAACAACATCATATTTTAAAAGTTTAGCATATCTTTTAAGCAATTTTCTCCAATAACATTTTACATTTTTATTTGTAAGATGATCCCAAATGTGCTGAAAACCTCTATCAGCTATTTCTTTGGCTAATGAATCATGCTCTTTGAAAAACATTATGTATTTCATAATTTCTTGTTGACTTGCCTTTGGGCTTAATGGCACATAATGTACCCATGGTTTTAGGGATGGGTAAAAGAATTCTAACCAGTCTTCGCCTACATGAAACACCAATGATTTACATAGGAATAAATGCTTGAAACGAAAACTTGCTGCTACTCCTCTATAGTTGAATAAGTATTTGTATTTGCAATGATCTTCAAATGTTACTTCCTTAGCTGGTTCTGCATATAGAGTATCCTGGAAATATTGTTCATATGTAATAGAATGTACAAATAAAAGAATTGCAAGTTTTATATTCTCAATTTGTAGAATAACTCCACTCCAGAGTGTGCTTAGAGTAGTAATGGGTTGGGAACTCATTCATCTACAGACACAAAACATACATTATGGCAATGTCAAACTGAACAGTCAAGCAAGCCAGTTCCGCATACCTTTTAGATACAAGCAGCACAAAATGTGTCATGTCCAATCCATTGGTTAAGGATACTTCACAGGTAGAGGTCTTATTCTTTGCAATGGAAGGTAAAGATTAAAAACTCATAATAAATTAAACTTACAGATTCAGACTTCCAAGCTTGATTCTTTGTATACTGAGCATCCACAAGTTCCGGATTTGATCTCGACAATAAAATCAAAGCATCTCTCTCTTCACTTGTCCTTGATCCTCTGAAAAATCCTTTCTCTTCTTTCTTATTCCAGGGCACTCTATACAATTATTAATTACAATTATACTATATTACTTACAATTAGGAACTCCGTAATAAAATAAAAATTTAATGGTATTAATACAAGATTTATATCCTCTTACTTGTCTGCAGCAGCCGAAATTGATAATCTATGTTGATCCCACCGACCAATGCCTGTAGGGTAGAGTGCTATTGCCGGACCTCCTTCCCAGAAGCTCCATGCAGGATACATAATGTCATAATAATCCTTGGTCTAAAATAAACAAATTTTATTACAGACACAACAAACTGGAAAAGGTGGACACAAATAGAAACATTAGTTAGATGGCATAACATGCTCAAAATAGTTTAAATATAATTAAAATATTTAACCTTACTGAAAGAGAAAACTGGTGCTATCTTGTGGGCCCATGCTCTGTTAAATTGTGGATAATCCCTTGTATTAATTGCTAGTTCCATATTAGCAAGTTTGGGTGACAGGGGTTTAAGATAATGTTCAATGCCAGCACACCTTGCTGGAAAGTGGCAATCTTTCTGACGGTATAATTTACCATCAATAATCTGCAAATAATAATCATTTATATATTTATAATAATATTGGTTAAATTATCAGATAAAGTATCTGTAAATAGTACACAATATATTAATTAAATCAGTTTTCTAAGTTTACTATAATCATTAATTACTATTAAGTTATTATTTCTCAAGGTGTATATATCACACCAGTAAACACAGTGGTTGTTCCAAACTGGACTGATAAAATCATGTGGATGAAGAAAATTGCTGAAAAACTTGTCTTAAATCTTTCTTGTCTGCGGTTAGACCTTTTGTTTTTAAATAACCAACATTAATAATGAGGCTGTTCTTATAAACCAATAAGTATTTGATATCATTATTTACCTGGTACTTTGTGCCTTTAGACTGAGCCAGTGAAAACATTTCTTTTGTAATTCCACCTTCAAACGGTAGCAAATCATTGTCCATAACATCCTTGTAGCAACTACAGTTCTTTGACAGACAAGGTTTATACTCATCTAAGGCAGTTTTAATTAGATTATTTATCCTTGAATACCATTCGTTAACTTCTATGGAAAATGGATCAAAAAATTCATATTACTACATTTTCACAGTAATGAAAAAGAGAGGTATTGTTTTTGTTACATACCTTTGCTGTATTTATTATGATTATCTCTACACGTGTCCCCACCGGTACTTGAACACGTGGAATCTCTTTCATCGTTATTAACTAATTCACAAACACAACTACATATTAGGCACAGTAATATTTTAGTACTATAAACTTTTAATTTAGACATAATTCCTATTTTCCTTGCCCCCCGGTGTAAACAACTAAACAAACCGTACCTAAACGAAAGTTTCAGTTCAAACTGTCAAGCTCAGTTGACAACTGACAGATGACAATTTTATATATCAACTTTTTAATAACTTTATTTGGGCACTAGCCCTTCAAAGTTTAAAAAGATTGACGTTTTTACGTGGTCGCAGTTGCCATTTATATAAATAAAATTTCAATAATTAGCTTTATAAACGTACTAAAAAACGGAATATAATTGAAGTGTAAATGTTTAAAAGTGTGTTAAGAAATTGAGAGTTCATTTGTTGTAAAATATTGATTTGTCAATTTGAAAGTTATAAGAAGTAAGTACCTAAGCATACGCACGGACTTCATTCCCCAAGTAACTAGTTGCGGTTTGCGGCCACTTCAACTGTTCTGATCAACAGACTAGAGCCAGTAATCAAACCCATGACCTCTCACTTAATATTAGTCTTAAGCACACGCGCTGCGCCAAGGAGGTCATCAATCACAATCATCCAGGGATATAATATGTAGGTATTTAGGCAATTGTTAACGAAGTTACATGAATACCACAGACAAATTAACCAAACACAACAGGAATGAAATAAAAATCGATAGTTACATATTAAAAGTTATTTTATTATAAAAACCTTTTGTAAAACTTACAAAGGATTTGGATTATTCAAAAAAATTGTTCATTGGAAATATTTGTGACACTGGGCATAGTAATCATTATTTACTTATTTATTTATAATACAGTTACTACACATGCAACACTTGCAATTGGGACTTATTTTTTGTACAAATGCTGCCAAAATCAATCAATATACCCACAAAATATCTATTCGTCCAAGAAACAGCATACAAAAAAATATTTAAATTAACCATAAAAATTAATCATGATTAAAATGCATGGTCCCAAAAATGTTACATCATTAATTGTGATAAATTAACTAAAAAAGCCAAATCAAATATTCGGTTTTAAATAGTTTTAGCTACCTTGTATACCTATCTAGTTTGATCTAACTACTTGGACAGTTTGCGCTCTAGCTGGTCTGCGATTGCTTGAAGAAAATCTTCTGTGTTCAAGAACATCCCCTCTTTAGTGTTGGCCATGCCATGGATACAAATTACTAGATCTTTTGTCATCTTGCCACTGTCTATACATTCAACGCAAGCCTGCAATCAAACAAATATAAAAATTTATTTTTTACATAACAGACGAGTCACCTAGTGTTAAGTTATAAAGGTCACCCATAAACAGAAGCAACACCAGCGGAGGTAGCTCTGTGGCTCGGTGGCTGAATCCATTCTCCTAATCAGTTTTTACTTGGCATCATACCGGAAAGCTAAATCACTTGTCGTTGTCTTTGCCAGTAGGGTGGTAACTAGCCGATGACGAAACCTCCCACGAGATCAAACTCAAGCCGGGAACCGAACCCAGAACTTCCAGTAGTCAAAATGTGCATACCTAAATAAATATTTCATGATAAATACGTTATTGCGCAGTACGTACATTTGTTTTAGTTTATAAGTGTATATGGTGATAATTATGGTGTAATGTAAATGATTTAGTTTCGATAAACGCCAGTAGAGTAATGCAAAACTAAAGCTGATTTTTAATATTCTATGAATCACTCTAAGGTGATTTATATAGAAACGTAGTATATGTCGGATGGAAGGGGCGTGCGTTGAAGTATTGGCGAAGGTGGACGCCGATCCTGTGAATCTGTAATCTTCGATCGCTCTTCCGTCATTTTTTCCGACATATATATCTACCCTTTCAAAGCTCAATAAAACTAGTCTATCTTGGCGCAGAAGCCAAACAAAAACAACATGGCGCTTGCGTCACCAATACGCACGTCAGTGGCTTTAATAGATAATACAATGACCCGTCCAAATATGAATGGTAATCAACCTTCAAAATCATATCAATGACCTTTAAATTAAGCGGAATATATTAATAGATTCATCGCAATTTGCAAACGACTGCCTCTTTTTTAATATTCATATCACAAGATTAGAACTGATTAATTTAAATAATAACTAATAAAACCTGTTGCTATAGATAAGGATTTATTATACTTAACACATATCTAAATTTTGTTATGTAATAAAAAATACATATAAATTTTGTAAATAACTTCGTTAAAGCTAAACATAACTCTTCGAAAGAATTTCCAATCTAATCAAGTTCGAGGGTATTCGACAGTTTTATGGGCATGACAACTGTTATCACGCATCTAGATTATTCTATAAATATTATATTCTACCAAACATGCGTGAATTAGTATTTATGGGAGCTATAATAATGTTTGTTCAATATTGAAAACCACGTTGTACATACTCCCCCTCTGTCTACATCATCATAAGTTTGGGAAGTATTCAAATTCATGGCTTCTCTAAAATGTTTGCGCCATGAATGAGACATTTAAGCATAGTCAGAAACACCGGGATTGGCGAAAAGAGTTTTTCGGTTTTACATCCTCCATGATAAATGCTTAAATCCTCTTTACTCTCAACTTTTCCAACATTTTCTACTTTAAATCGAACGTAGTTATGCAACAAGGATCCAATTCACAAAACATGAAAATTTAGTTCTGTTTGATAAAATGATCGTACCAGTCGACATTTTCTTTCAGCGAAAAGATCCCTGAGACATAAAGAATTAATGTATAATTTTTTCATTAAAAAATGCCCGTACTAATAAAGATACAGGCATACTAAAGATATTTCAAACATTCAAATTCTCGAATTACATTTCTTAATTAGCTTAATATGGGTTGGATCCTTTTTTAAATAACTACGTCCAATTGAACTATTAGTTAAGAGTTCAAAGGAGCGATCAAATTGAATTCGGCGGATATGTAATAAATGCAACTACGATGAAGAAAAGTCAAGTTTGCAGGAAATTCCTAACCTCTTCCAAAGAGTTTGCGAAGCGGTCGAGTTCGGGGGTGCCGTCGAGTTTAGCGCGATGGATGAGACCTCTCGTCCACGCGTAGATAGACGCGACAGGGTTGGTGGATGTGGGCTTTCCTTGTTGATGCATTCTGTAGTGACGCGTCACGGTGCCGTGAGCCGCTTCCGATTCCACAGTGCGACCGTCCGGGCACATCAGCACTGACGTCATCATACCGAGCGATCCGTAACCCTTCGCAAAAAGAAACAACACTTTGTTAATTTCAGCAACCAATCAAAGCTTGTCTCGGAGAACGTGCTCTGAAACTAGCTTAATAATAATTTATATATTATATATATATATATATATTTATATATATATATATATCATAATCATAATAGATACATACCTAATAACAATAAATGCATAAACAGTTATATTATTAGGATCAGTACTGGCTGTCCTTTGTAGATTTTGTCAAACTGTGTTAAGGACAGCCAAAAGCTTGTGCATCGATACTTAATATTCCAATAATACATGAAAATCTATTTTCTCATAGGGTAGGGGTAGGCTGGGATTAGGAACGCATCCCAGAGATAAGTGTTAATTGATTCTTACAACTTTTAAAACACAAAGGAAAGCATGTTCTGGCTAGCGAGACCCATCGTATGCTGCACCTATGCTTTCGTTGTTTTTTTTTATCAAGCGCGAGCCTTTAACCAATGATAATAAATATTAAAAAACTCGAACACACTCGAACGAAAATAGGAGGAATTTAAAATTATCTGATTACCTGTGCAACGATATCTGACTGGACATCTCCGTCATAATTCTTACAAGCCCATATAAATCCACCGGAACCCTTTATCGCTTGAGCCACCATGTCGTCAATTAAACGGTGCTCGTACCAGATTTTTGCATCCTCAAACTGTTTCTTATAATCACTGTCGAATATTTCTTGGAATATGTCTTTAAAACGGCCGTCGTAACGTTTCAGGATTGTGTTCTTGGTGGACAAGTATAGCGGCCATTTCTTTTGCAATGCGACCTGCAGAAATATTGTCAAATTAGTATCAATATAAATTTAATGGTTTGAACTGTTTACATTATTTGTATTTATATTAATGATTAAAACCTCGGTCTATTACCCAAATTGAACTCAAGTGTTCTTTATTAATGATGAGTGATATTCTATTTTAGAAACTCCTTAATAGAATTTGTGTCACAAAAATTCTGAGTTGAAATGTTGTATTATACAGTTATTTCGTGATTGTCTTGTTTTCTCCAGCAAATTATCTGAATTAGATATTTATTTTAATATAAGAAGATATTTAAGTCAATATGTACCTGAAAACTGGAGTGCGCGAAGGATTTAATAGATTCATCAGTGTTATACATTCCTAAAGCGACACCAGGTACTTTAAAATCATATAAGACGCGCTTCTCTATTGTACCATCTTCCGCTGTGTAAACCATCTCCACCTGTATAGAGAAAATAAACAAAATATTATAAATCTATTGGCAAACAAGTCTTGTTTAAACGGTTCAAGACCTCAATCGCAAAATTTAAACAGCCTTGAGATGTGACATAGACCGTCCACTTTACGTAACGTAACCCATTGACCTGCGTAAAATGTACATTGTACGTAGTCGCTCGAGTTAATTTTTTGATTGCTGAATTTATATTTGATATTATATTTTGATCGTTCACGAGCTGTCAAAATGAGCGAAAGACCAAGCGGTTGCAGAAGCTACTGTCGATCGCTCAATCAGTTTCATCCATCATGCCTTCATGTTATATATAGTATCCAAGGTTACTAGAGGAAGAAGTTGCCTTTTTGGACCGTCAGGCACCAGCCACTCGTCTGCAGAGCCAATAAGACGTCGATTACAGCAGAACAATAGATAGAAGTCAATGCGCGTTCCTTACCTTGCCTGGTTTCGGCACCAGGAAGTCTTGTGCCTTGTACTGATCACCATGGGCATGACGACCGATGACAATAGCTTTCGTCCAACCGGGCACAACGCGCGGAATGCTTTTGCACAGAATGGGTTCGCGGAAAACTGTACCACCTAAAATATTACGGATGGTCCCATTTGGGCTGAGCCACATTTTCTTCAATTTGAACTCTAAAAATATATAAAAAAAAAAGTTGATTAATGTTTTCGCAACATTTACATGGCTAAGTCTGCTTAAAGATAACATGTACAAATAATTTATGAAAAACCAACTTAAAGCAAATTACAGGACCTACTATTCTATTGCATAATTTTCGTGATATAGCCCGTAGCGATTGTATGTGAACCTAATGAGATGAATAGTGTACAATTTGGGTTTACGAAACATAAGGAACGAAGAATCGATGCTAGCAAAACAAAGTCAAAAAAGGAATAATTATTAATTGTTAATAATAACTATATGTCTCGTAATAATTGGTTTACCTTCGACTCTCTGTTCATCGGGGGTAATGGTAGCGCACTTGATCCCGACATTGTGCTTGAGTATGGCGTGCGCTGCATCTATGGTTACTTGATCATCAGTCGCATCACGATGAGGTAGACCAAGGTCGTAGTAGAGGCAATCTAGCTGTTTAATAAATAAGTTTATTAACCTATTGTTTAAATCAAACGCGGCGTTGGTAGACCTCCCACTAGGTGGACAGATGGCATAATAATAGTGATAGGCAGTCGCAAAGCTAAACGACTCATAAACGTGCAATTTGGATATGACTAGGTATTTAAAGACCTGTATAGGATGCGCTATGAATATATTTAAAAAATTCATAAAAAATAATACAAACTTTAAGTATTGCTTACCATTAAGTTGTTGTATTTTACTTTGCTATCATAATTACAAGTGAAATAAATAATTCAAAACAGCTACGAAATTCTAAATATATTTGACAATAGAAATTTAAATTCTCTATATATTACATCAACCCGTTGACAGACAGACCGACGAATGAATAGACGGACAGCGAAAGTTTAAGTTTTAATATTGAAATATAAATGAAAAACAGTCGATAATATTTTCTGTAAGAACAAAGACGAAATTGGTAAGAATGTGTAAACGCCTAGGTATAAAACAAATGCTTAGCGTAGTTCATGTAACACTAGTGGATAGTGAGTAGGTACAATAGAGTTAACAAACAACGAATAATGCTCTTGTAAACTGGTGATAAGACAGTCATATAAAACTATCTGATAAATTGCATAAGTGTAAATGGATGCTCTAGATTCAGATAAAGTAATATTTTTAAACTGTTCTTGAAATAACTGAGATGGGCTTTTTCGGTCATATTGATTACACGAGAAAAAAGTAATAAATGTGACGACAATTTTACCCGCATATATATTTCATCGGATAATTGTACGAACCGTTAGCCAATTATCCGATAACATATATATCCAATAGTTTAATACGTATCTAGATATTAAGTTTAAATTGCCAAGGTGGGTATTAGATGCACGCGTAATTTTTTTCGCGGCGCAGCTGATCCCAATAGCAGATAAATTTAAGGACTATTTTAATCTCATATTATAGTCATTTGTTTTTATTAATACAGTTTTAATGAGTGGCTATCATTTTAATTAAAGAAAACGGCGAACGTACGTGCTCTGTACGCAAAAATCATACTATGTATATTATTTTCTTGAGCTTTGTTAAATAAGCAAGTTCATGAGACGAGTAAAAGTACAGTAACACGTCATTAAGCCTCTTGATTTTCATATTTGGCAAGACAACAATCATACAATATGCCATGTTGAGTCTGTAATAGTATAAATTAAATTCTCTTTTAAACTCTGTTTCATATGAAATAACACTACTTTTATTATCAGCTGCAAGGCTTGGTAACAAAAATACGCAGTTCGATATCTGCTGGTGGGGATATTGACCTACTTTGTAGCCATATTCCGGTCCGGTTCGGTTTTATAAATTATCACCGCCATAATAAATTCAAAGTAACCACGAAATATATCCTATTCCGTATCGTATATTGCCAATCTGGTTGAAATTTTTTTGTTTGATATTTCTATTTCACTTACACACAAAATAATTGAGAAATTCCATTTTTTACATAGCTACTGCTAATGCTGTGATAGTGGTTAGGACGTCAGCCTCCTAATCCGAGGTCCGGGGTTCGAACCCGAGCACACACCTATAACTTTTATGAGTTATGTGCGTTGTTAAGCAATTAACGTATCACTTGCTTCAACGGTGAAGCTAAACATCGTGAGGAAACCTGCATACCTGAGAGTTCTCCATAATATTCTTAAAGGCGTGTCAAGTCTGCCAATCAGCACATGGCCAGCGTGCTGGACTATGGCCAAACCCTTCTCATATTGAGAGCAGACCCGCGCTCTGTAGTGAGTCGAGAATGGGTTGATCTTGATGACTACTACTATCGCCTCATCCACATTCACCGATTTTGATTTCTCAGGTTCAAAGAGTTTTTGAGAGGAGTGTTGTAGATGACAAAGCGTGAAAACGTGAACTTTTAGAAACCCATGACTGAATGCCAGGAAAAGTCAAATTGGAAAAGTTCGCAAAATAACACTAAAGGCGGCTATGTCAAAAATTTATGACATCCATTTTAATACTCCATAATATATCAAGCCTCATTCAGAATACATTGCCAAAAACAAGTTTACAAGGATAAACAGATAGTATAATACAAATTTTATATGAAATACGAAGTATTGCCATAAGTATACCAATTTAGATTTACGATTTTAGAACCATTTTATAGCTAATGAATTTTTTTTGGCCAGGTGGTTAGTAATTTATCTACAATCAGCGAAGGTCGACTGAACATCTGGGTAATAATAAACTATTACTTTGTTTACAATATGGCTCTGGTTTACTACTCTCCCAATAAATTTCTGGCTGCAAACGCCTGTAAAAGTCAGTCGGAATAAGCTAAGGCCGAGGTCTATAAAGCGAACTTAGCCTTACCTCTGTTAAAAACAGTCAGTTAAAACGAGACAACGTTATGTGTTTTGACGACCTCCGTGGCGCAGTGCGTGCGCTGTCGCATTAAAATGTTGGAGGTCCTGGGTTCGATTCCCGGCTCGAGTCTGGTCTGGTGGGAGGCTTCGGCCGTGGCTAGTTACCACCCTACCGACAAAGACGTGTCGCAAAGCGATTTAGCGTTCCGGCACGATGTCGCGTAGAAACCAATTAGGAGTGTGTTTACCATACCCCTAACAGGTTAGCCCGCTACCATCCTAGACTGCATCATCACCTACCACCAGGTGAGAAAGCCGTCAAGGGCTAATTTGTAGTGTATAAAAAAAAAAAAAAAGACATAACACTGACTCGTTTTAACTGTACTTCAATTCAGAGGTAAGGCTAAGTATAGCTTTATAAGCTTTATAGATTTTTTTCTTATGTTCCTACCTAATTAATTTCTTAAACTTGAAATAAACCTTACGTCGTTAACTTATATCCTCAGGTATAATATCAAGGAAGGTTTTTAGTAGGCGAGTGTAGTTATCACCATCCTCACGAATTAAAATAATGAAAAGTATATTATATATGAACACTTCATAGATGCATGAATATTTGCTATTTTGAAATTGGATATTTGGAAATCATTGCAACCTCTCACTGGGAAGCAGGACATGACACAAAATTCACGGAGAAGAGTCTCCGGTTCATCATCAAGTAACCCCAGTAGCGATAAAGTTTAATTAATAACAAGCTGAACTCTTTTAGGATCTCATTGGTTGATATTGCTATCACAACTAGTAGAATATAATATAATAATTAGGTCATTATCATATTCATTATGCTACATTACGTATATTCACTACCTACATATATAAATTACGTACTTATATAATAATATTACTGCGCATCTAGTAAATTGTACCTATGTTAGACGCTCAAATCTTATTTGCATATTACCGATTTTACTATGATCTACATAATATTCTTATATTCTAAATCATTTTCGACAGGCTACGCCGGAAAACGCCGGGCTCGTTGACATGTCGTAAATTCAAATTCAAAGTAAAAATATTGATTATTTAATCTTTAATTATACTTCTTTATTTCAGCATTGATATTTGTTAGCTTGTCTTTACACATATTGACAGTTGGCGCTCAGAAGGAGAGCAATTTTAAATCACGCTATGTGGATTTTTAATAATAATTTATACTTATGTATTTTTAACAAAAATTTCTTAGATAGTTTGCGTTCCTGACTACGTTTGCCTACTTCGAAGATGAAAGAAAACAAGATTTACGTAAGAAGCTAACTACTAATAAGTAACAAAAAAAACTTTGTGGGGATTTTTTTAAATCATAGAAGCATTGGTACAAATGAAAAGTCTGATTTCTATTTTAGATACATCTTCATACCCAAATCTTTACTTTTCATTTTTCTTTCATCCCAGTTTTTTAAAATGTGTGTGTTTATGTTTTCATATAATATATCTAAGCAGCATCTATGTTTTCATATATAGCTAAGCAGCTGTCAAAAAGGTGGTTCTTTGGAAAATATAGGAAAAAATAAAAATATTTATTAGTTGGTGTACTTTCCTACCACACATTCACAATGATTATGATAAGCACACAGCTCTAAGAAGAAGAACAACACATCAATTAATTCCAATTGTCTTTATTAAGAGTAACTATATGGGTCTATGACCCTTGTAGAATAATGTTTGAAAGTAATATACACTATATAGGACTTCTACACAACACTGCTGCAGTTAGGTCATTTTCTTTTTTTTTTAGACTAAAAGTTGGCCATTGACGGCTATCTCACCTGGTGGTAAGTGATGATGTGGTCTAAGATGGTAGCGGGCTATTACCTGTTAGGGGTATGGTAAATCCATACTCTAACCTGGTTAATTTAGGTTTTTGTACTTAAATTCAACTTCTATATGTGACATTTCTAGCAGTCTAGGATGGTAGCCAGCTAAATCGGTTTGTAGGAAAGGTGGTAACGAAATAATCCTTTTCACAATATTTTCCATACAAAATTATGACAATATTTTTATACAATTAAGTTAAGTCAAGGGATTTCTGTGTAACAGAATTGACAGCAAGCCCACTGCTCATTTAAACTATATTGTAAATAAATTTCAATTTAGATAAAATTTAATTTGATCCTCCTGGGGCTTATTATTTTCCTACAGCTGGGAACAGAGCTCTTCTTATAGAATTGAGGGATAACTAAAGATAAAAATCTACCACAAAGTATAAAAGTGCAAGATCATAGATTGAACTATCCAGTAAACTTTGCTTAATGATCACATAAATGGAATAAAACATACCTTAACATAAGGAAAGATGAGTTTCTCCTTAATCTTTTCCCAAATGATACGGGTCATCTCATCACCATCCATTTCCACAATAGGCTTTGACGCCACCACCCTCTTAGCTGTGCCATCTAAATAAACATCAGTGAAATATATAGCATTTACAAGGGAATCTCGTATCTGTAGTTCTAAGACATGATTGACATTGGGAGTGGGCTGATGGATTGTACTAACACTTCAAGACGTCCAAATGAAATGAACTAAACTAATTATATTCACCAAACAACTTTAATGAATCTACACAATATTGTTGAACTTATTATAATTTAATGTTTTTAAGGAATTAAATAACAAATAAGTACTTTTCTTCCTTTTGATTAAATGTAGAGTTTCAAGGATATCAAAAAGATTTACACATTCCTAGCCACTCTCTACACAATAAAAAAAAAATATCAAAATCGGTTCATTATTAGAACCCTAATTACATACTCCATTCAAATAGTCCAAGATAAAAAAATGTGTGACTACAGGATAAAAGTAAATTTTAACTGGTTAATTTGACAACTAACTTTTTAACTTTTAGAAGCAGTAAGTATAACAATACCTCTTAAATTCATCTAACATATAATATATTTTAAATAATGACAATCATTCCTTGAAAATAATAAATCAAATATTTATATTTGATGTAGGTAGTACCTAAATAAATAAAACAAAATCTAAAAGTAAATAGGTAGTATAATAATAAGCAAAATTATGTTTAAAAAACAAAAACATCGTCTTGGTGAAAAAGTTAGCACTTTTCTAACTCCCAGTAAATAACCTCTCCTAACCAGTACATTATTTATATCAAAATTTGAATAACACTTAATATTTTATTAGTTACAAATTTAAATAAATAATTAAAAAATAAAAAGTAACTTACAATTTCTTGCTGATATAACAGTTTGTTCAGAAACATATTTTAGCAAACGCTTTGCGTTATTTCCTGCCATGCTTATTACTCTCTTTCACTTACAATACTGAAAAAAGAAGTGCTGTAATCTAATCAGTCTTTTTTTTTTTAAATATAATTTTACACTCACGACTTCGCGTGTATACGTGTCAGTCGCCCGGCCTGTATACGTATACGTAAGAAATTATCAAAGAATATTAAAAATATTTTAATCTGCGCAGAATGTTGCCGTCCTGGGAAAAGTAATGTAACTCATAATATACCTGAGATGTTATATGATGTAATGACACTTAAACTGATGACCTCTATCAAGTGATATTTCATTTGAAAGAGCGCACGAATAAATAATCACAAACTCTTGCCATGAAATAGTAGTGATAATACACTAGGTACTGTTCTATAGTCAAAACTATATTTTAATAATTCATAGTTACTTTTAATGTAACGAATCTATGGTAGCTGGAAGAGTTATTAACAATACAGTTACTCCAGATTGAGTTTTACACGTTAACTTATTAGGCCCGAGTTGAATAATTGACGTTATTTACCGTCGTGCACTAAGAAAGAAAGCTTAGTAGGTACCTACTATCATTTATGGTAATTATATTGAATCCCCCCAATACGTCCTATAAGATGTATCATAGCAAGACGAAGTATGATAATAAAATAGATCAACCCTCACATATTACAAGATAGTAGTACTAAGAATGTAATTTCTGTCAGTTCTGTTTTTGTTGTAATCTTTGAACTGAGTGAGAGCGAACGAGGCCGGCCGGCAGGCATCGACACCAGCCTGGCGGCCGGTTTCAATCCGTTCGTCTTTCGGTGCAATAATAATATTCTGTGCTTTTTGTAGTTTGGCTGCCTCGTTGCTCGTTGTCATTTTAAGTACACGTTTTGTTCACAGCAATATATTCAAAATTCGTTATTTGTGACATTTTGTAACAGTTTATGCAGATGCTTATTCGAAATCAAAATCGGAACGATTAATAAAGGTAAGAATTCACTGATATTTTGTGGTTGTCTTGAGAATAATATTTATTTAAGCTTTTATGTTAACAAAAGGATGCTACTAGTAATCTTAATTATTATTTATTACAGAGGGTAACTCCTACCTTGTTTAATGGAATAATTTTTTTCGAAAATTCATTTATATTTCAAGCAATTTTATGTAAACATTGTTTGTACCTACAAAGGATAATTTTTCATTTTAGTAGCGCCTACCTATACCGTAAGAATCTTGTAGATGTGCCCATTTTAGTGGAGGTACAGAAAACGAGGCTATCGTTCTTGGTTAAAATTGATATTTATTAACAGTTTTATCAAAATTAGCTTAGGATTTTTACCATATCATTATGTACCCAAGTATATATATATAAGTAAAGATAGAATTAAAAGAATATGCCGTGCTAATTTTGATGATTCTGTAGATACCTGTGTTCCGCTGAACCAAAACTTAAACTATAGTGAAATATAGACAGTCTCTAAGAGTAGTAGGTACCTACCACCCTATCTAAATATGCACAACATATGTGCCCAAAACAGTAAAAAAACTTAGGTAGGGAACCGGGTTTGAGGTTGTCTTTGTAGTATGCGGGCTATGTTCCGTTTTTATTTACTTCTGGGAATTCGGCGTTGCATTATAAGCAATATATTATAGTGATCAGGGTATGAAATTAGAGTCTCTTTCCAAAATTAAAACGTTTTTGTAAGATAACATATTTGTTTAATCAAATAAGTCTTAACTGTCCACACAGAAATGTCTGATATGTTCAATTAAAAACCTTTTAAAATGGAGTTCAGAATAAAGACATCTGTTGTTATTGCTTAACTAGATCGTTGGATGCTGTAATGAATTTAACAGGTACCATCATTATTATATGGGTAGGCATCGTTTTTAGACATACTTTTTGCGTTTGATCTGGGGTCTGCTATTGCTTTGTTCGCTGGCGATTAACGGAAATAATTCCCTTTCACGACACGTCACAAATCGGCGAAAATCCTCTACACCTATGGGTACATGTACCTTTGATCAACAAATTTCAACGCTCGCTGCAGGTCAGTCAAAACGTGAGGCGTTTTTTGTTTTTTATTTTACCGATTTGCCACAAGATATATAATATTGTGAGAAGGTATGCCAGCGTTAATCAATGCAGTTAATATAACTTTTTTGTCGGAGACGCAGCAAATGAAATCGCCAAAATTTTCCACTTCTCAGCTTATTCATCCCGATTACTAAGCTGCGTTTAGGTATTTTCGGGGTATATAATTTGCTAGACACAAGACATCTAAAGATGTTTTGCCAGACACAGTAAGTACCTACCTACCTAGGTCTATTCTTGGGAAATCTTTTGTATATACTAGTGGATAAGTATAACGTACAAAAGATTAAAAAGGTTTTTGTTTAAGTAAACTTTTATCAGTTTACTTGAACAAAAACTCGGTATCGGTATGTACCTACCTATACATACTGACTTTGTGTTGTCGAACCGTTCACATTTGATGAATTCAAAAGGCCCTTTCTGCTGAAATGGCACAAAAAAAACAAAGGTTCGGCGGGAGTTAAAAAAAATGATTTAGTGTTATTTGTGTTCTTATGTAGGCAGGTATATTAATTTATAAATCTCTTTAGAGACACAGTGTTAAAAATGTGCGGCTGCGTGAGAGTTCTCCGCATTGGCAAGCCGCTACCCAAGTCATGGCAACGGAGGCTGTTCAGCTCATCCTCGGCACCACCCCCCATTCAAGGGGTTCCATACACTAAACTTAGTGTCGGAGTACCGAAGGAAATTTGGCAGGATGAACGGAGGTAATTTGTTCTATTTTTTTCATTCGATGACAAATTAGATTATACCATCTCTTCGGATGTTAAACGTTGAAGAAGTGCAGTCTTTATTGAATCGTCCCACCGACCAGACCAGAGAAAATTAAGAAAGAACAAATTTATAAATTGTTACCTGTGCTGTGGTCTTAAGGGATCCCACTTAAGACCACAGCGCTTAATACTATGCCAGGGAGGTTGACAATGATGAACCTCCACTCATTTCAAACCATAGAATTCACTTTGCCAATTATTCATCAGATACGGAATCCTAATAAGAACATTAAAAAAAACTCAATTAGCTATATAACTGGTTGTCCAATCGCATTAATACTTGATCCAAAGAGCTTGTATTTTATAATACAAACTCCATGGATCTTCTTCATTCATTGTTAATCTTAATTACCCTGATTGCGCAGTTACCGAAGTCAATCGACATTTTTTATTGCTTTCGTTATACTATCAATAAAGATATGTACCTACAGACTGATTGTTGATATCTGCTAACGGTTTGCACACGTCATTGTATATTCGCCTTACAATCAAACATGCAATGAACCTGTGCCACGAGAGATGGGACATGTTTTTCAAACTCAAATCTTAAACTCAAAATTATTTTTATCCAATTTGGGCTTACCTAAGCTGTAATAGCCTAGGGCTTAGGACGTCGGCCTTCTAATCAGAGCTCGGCGGTTCGAACCCGGGCACGCACAATTAATATATCACTTGCTTCAACGGTGAAGGAAAACATCGCAAGGAAACCTGCACGGTTGAGAGTTCTCCATAATGTTCTCAAAGGCGTGTGAAGTCTGCCAATCCGCACGTGGCCAGCGTGGTGGACTATGGCCGAACCCTTCTCATATTGAGAGGAGACCCGTGCTCTGTAGTGAGCCGGCAATGGGTTGATCATGATGATGATGATGAAATTGGGCTTTGAAAGGCGCTTTGTGATGCTTACATAAAAATTTTACAGTGTAGTAAGATGATGACTACTACATTCGTTAACTTAAAACTATTAGGCATTTGGGTATCGGTAAAGGATTCTGGTCATATAATAATAGTTTTTTATATGCCCAGAATGTAAGAGAGATGTTGAACATTAATATTGTAAAATGCTAATATTTGTCAGTTAAGACTTGGACTATACTAACTATCTACAACACCAGCCCGTGTAGACGTCCGTTCTCCACACCGGTTCACAGTTGAGTATTGACTCCCCCTATTACAATCCTACGTCGTTGGATGACGTGACGTGGATGTGTTGCCAGATAATGTCATTAATTGTGTTTCTAGGGTAGCAGTAGTACCAGCAGTAGTTAGCAAATTAGTTAAAAAAGGATTTAGCGTTAATATCGAAGAAAATGCCGGAGTGCTAGCAAATTTTCCAAACAAGACTTATGAAGAAGCCGGCGCGAAAATTACTAGTTTAAAGGACACCTATCAGTCAAGTAAACATTATTGTTTTTGTTCTTATTTTTTTTATTTAAGAGTCTTCTCACATGAGATTATGCCAGACCCATAATAGCCTAACTAAATTATATACATTTTTAAAACTTAAATACTTACTTATTATAGCCCGAGCCCTTAGTGGCGTTTAAGTTTGAGTCCTACCATCGACCAATCAAGTCAAACAAGTCCATTGATCAAACGTTCGCGTCTTGTGATTGGTTACACGCATGACGTTAAATTGAACGTCACTGAGCACACAGGTTGGTCGCGGTGAATTGGGTTTTTAAAATGGGTTTACGATTACTCACTACTCACTAGCCAGAACTGCACAGCAGCAAAATTAATTAAAACATCGCAGCCTAAGATTAATTAGTACTTGTATTAAAAATTTGCTTTAACCCAAAACTTTTAATACAACTACTAGGTATTTGCTGCATGAAGGAAAATGTCACTGTAGTATATTTGTGGGTAATCACATAGACATAACATAACATAACGAAAGTTTATTCATTTTAATATTCATTGTGGAAATTATGAATTAAAGAACTACGTCATTACATAATTTAAAGAAAATCCGTAATGGAAATGCGTTTTATCATAAGAATCTCGCGTTTTCCGCGATAGAAAGTGGCCTATTTCACGCCCACGGCCCGTAAATTATCTCTGCGCAAAAAACCCGCTAAACTTTGCTCTGACGACGAGTAGTCGGCCTAGCGACGCAGGTGAGAACATTATAATGAGTAATGATTTTGTTTTAGATTAATATATCATCTTTATTGCACTTATAGAGTGCTTATGATTAGCTATTTCTTCCAAACGCCATTGAATTAACTCTACGTGCAGAATTATTTATTTGGTTACACCGATGCGGGCAGTTCTGTCTAGTGTGTTACACAGACTTTTTAACAATTAGGTATGCAGCAAAGATTCTAAGCTGTGCGGGAGACGCGTAAACAATCAAACAATAGATGGCGCTTCTTCGATTCCGTATAAATTGAAGTTAACCGAATAAGTAGAAAATCTCGCACTTGGCACTTAAAATAATAACCTACTAGTGTTCTTGGTTGACAGAGGTATAAATTATTATAGTAGTAAGTAGTAGTAAAGTTTAACGTTTTGTGGTTTCTATCAATATCTATCGCTGCCAATAACCACTACCAATAAAATAAAATATATAACCTTATAAACCCCATTTCCAATATTTGTAGCCATTGTGTGTCGTAAAAATTCACGCGGCAAAATTCTATTGGCTATTTAAATTCACATTACGAATAGTTTAATTATTTCTCTATAATTTATTTTTAGATATAATTTTGAAAGTTCGACCGATAGCTGAAAGTGAAGTACAGAATGTTACCGAGGGATCGACGCTTATATCATTCTTTTATCCAGCTCAGAATCAAAATCTCATACAAATATTGGGCGCTAAAAAAATTAACGCATTCGGTAAGTTTTAACTTTGAATGATACAATTTATCAACTGAAATTAAATTACATTTATTTTTTAACAGCGCGGAGCTCGTCTCGCGACGAGAGTTGATTTTTAGTCATAATATATTGATTGTGTATATCTAATGTACCTATGTAATATGCCACTATAGCTTCTAAATGCGTACTACTTCTTCTACTTATGAAGTATCGTTAGAACCCCATCCTTAAGTAACAGTAATTGAATAAAAATCAATATACCATAGCATATATACCAATGTGTTTCGAAAGTAACATCGTGAAATCTTCGTAAGTCGTGTTTTTTTATATTAACAGATCTACTACTAAATATTTTAATAGCCATCTTTTTAACTCATTTAACTATACAAAAACACACCAAGTTATTTATTTTTAATTTTCTCCTTTTACCAAATCGAATGAATATAAGATTGCGTATTTATTTTTTCTCTTTCAGCCATGGACTGTATACCACGTATAAGTCGTGCGCAGGTATTCGACGCTCTAAGTTCTATGGCGAATGTATCTGGATACCGTGCCGTCATCGAGGCTGCAGCACACTTTCCACGCTTCTTTTCGGGTATAAAATATGAATCTTAAGAAATAGATAAAATCATAGACAGCATCATTAGTATATTTTTTAGAAATTAATTTTTTTTTCGTTCTCCATATGTCTAGTACCGGACGTTTCTCGATATAATGTAGTATTGGGTAATCAAGAAATAAGTTATAACCAAATATCTCTCCCTTGATTATGTAATCCAGAGTATATATAAACAAGAGTACTGCTTGAACGATCTCATGCGGGTAGTTATCTATAAATCTGAAATACTCGCTATGTCAATTAAACGACCTACTTAGTTTTGAATCCCCGGTTTCAGTTTTCGTTATCATATCTCATACCTTTATAGGCCAATGATCCAAATTCAAACTAAAAAGTCATTTATTTCAAATAGGCGAACTTTATAGGCACTTTTGAAACGTCAAGTCTGTCTGTTTGTACTAAACGCTTCGGAAAGCAAAAACTACTGATAAGAAGCCGGTTGAAACTCAGTAGTTGTTCTTTATCAATATGTAAAGTTGTATCGTAAAGTAAGTGTCAGTTTTTTATACATACTACCAGTATTACGGTATTGCGTGGAACTTTATTGAAATTATACATTTTTCATCGAAAATTAAACATTATTTATGTTTATCAATTAGTTCTAATGCCTAATTTATATCAGGTGATATATAGCTCAAAAGACTTTAGTTATTTCAAGACCCCAACACTATAACCTTATTTTCGAGGAGCTGGACTACCTTGGCTGTTTAAGAACGTTAATAATCGATAATAATTATATCACTTGCAACATGTAGGTCAGATGACGAGACACTTAAGTACGAAGTGCGCTTAATCACAAGAACAAAGTTACTGTGATTAATATCGCACTACCTCTACACTATACAGCTTAAAAAGACTTTGGTTTTCTAATTTAAATCACTATAACGGTATTCTCGAGGAGTTGGATTGTTGACGATGATGATGACATAATCATAA
Source organism: Lasiommata megera (assembly GCA_928268935.1). NCBI lineage: Eukaryota > Metazoa > Arthropoda > Insecta > Lepidoptera > Nymphalidae > Lasiommata > Lasiommata megera. The sequence goes on along the minus strand of OV743311.1, from coordinate 8,188,979 downwards.
TCTAAATGATAATTATATTATTAGGTCAGATGACGGCAGCGGGTCGCGTGCCCCCATGCCGGGTGCTGGTGGTAGGCGGCGGCGTCGCCGGTCTGGCAGCAGCCGCTCAAGCTCGCTGCATGGGCGCGGCAGTGCGCGCTTTTGACACGCGTCCCGCAGTACGCGAGCAAATCGAAAGTCTGGGGGCGCAGTTCATCACAATGGACGTCAAGGTTAGTCTACGCCACCTTTTGACCTGCCAATCGAAAAGAAGATAATTAGGTAGACTTGGTCGCTTAATTTTCATCTAAAATATCTTTTAAATAATAAATAGCCCAAATTTTTAGTTTCCTACCCTCCCATTTTAGATCGCGATTTTATTATTTCGGCTATATTATAAAACAATATCTTGATATTAACATTAGCTACCTATATGGTTTTATTTTCGCTCTGCGTCGTTCTCGAGTAGGTAAGCCTTAAAAGGGGTACGAAGATACAATTTTTATGCTGACTTAGTAGCTGACCCTTGGATTACTGACCCCTTGATTACTCCTTACTTCTCGTTTGATAAATGACAATAGGGTCAAAATAATCGATAAGATAAGTTTTGTATTCATGAATTAATGTGCAATTACTCTGTTGATTATATTATAGTATTTATCCTACACACAAATTTATCCTATAATACAGTCGTGAGTGTACGGTACCACCTAGTATGATTAGGTACGCGTATCTATTATCTATACACTGCTCGTGAGTGGCCTGTTTAAACTTTAACGTATCATATTATGCGGCTCTAACTACTCTAATTAAACGTGTACCGTATATATATATAAACCGTTTAATGTGGATCAGTCAGATGTATCTACGTCATTTGCTTTGGTCTATTTTCGATTGTGCTACTTCAACTTTTGTCGTCATGCGATTCACTTTTATGGATATAATTCACGGAGACAGCATTCTTTATTTGTGTGTTATATCTACTTGCCTGGAAAACCCAAATGTTTTTTTATATATATATTTACCTCTTATATATATACATACATATACATATATATACCTCTGAAATTAAATTCTTAAGTGAAAATAAAAATATACCCCTGTCCTATGATGTATGATGAAATAAAGAGCTGTGCTCGTAGCTCCACTTCCTCCTCGTTTCTAAATTTCTGGCAGTTGACTTGCGCCCTATAGGACCCTGCACTGTTGCTCTCGCACCAGGGGTAAGGGGTACCCCTTAAACCTGCGGAACTGACTGACTTCAGACCAGCCCCAACGCACCTCATTTTAATGTCCCGTGTAACCCGTGTAGGTTGATTATGATAATTATTTATTAATACTAACTACTAATTCATTTCATCTACTCATATTATTTTAAGTATATATAACACCTAAAATTTTATATGGTTACGTAACAAAAAATACTGCATTTTCTCATCATAACACGTGGCTTAATATGCAGTAAGTATATGATAACAGTTGCTATCGTTTATATCAAATAAACCCCTGGCCCAACTTGATAAACATTTATCACCAAATGTTTGTGATTTTATCCGGTACCTACGTGACGGTTTCAATTTCTTTAAACAACATAATATTATGTATAATGCTTTTTATCACGTTTATATATAAACACATTGTATTTCAAGGTCTACATATATAGGATACCTAACTCAAGTCAAATATGTGGGTGAAATAATTTACATAGCATAATCTCGGCGGCAAATATTTACGAAGAAGTGTAAATGAACGAACAATTATTACTGAGAGGACACGAGTTCGTTTATATTCAATGCTTTATCTTCGTTCTATAAAAAAACTACTTCAAACTCTAAGAGTTGAGTTTTATTATTAATAGCCAAACTTATATTACAGACGCTTGCGTATAACACGGTATGAAATTAACCGCAAATATAAGTTTGTTTCGTAATCATTATAAATCTATTTTAAATAATAATCTTATCTTTCTGATGCCAAAAAATTTCCGTTCTTACAAAATTTTAATGCAGGTCACTGGGACTTTTTTAGATATAAAAATATACTACGAAATAGTGTGCCCACCTTTATTTAAAATGCTTAAAGCTGTCTGTGGGTAATTGTCTTATATTATGTCAATTTCATAGTGTAGGTAATCCGCTTCCGAGAAGGTACACAAAGGATCTTTAAAGAGTTCCTTTTAATTTCAGAAAGGACATTTTGTTTGATCGATAGCATGGATTTCCGAGAACACTGCAACCATCTAGGGACACATTCCATTAAATAAACATCTCTTTTAAAGAATATCTCAACGGGATAGCTCTTATCTTCTTGTTTCAAGTGTATTGTTATGCATTCAAATATATCTACATACCTACTTCACATTTTTTATCTCCCGCTTTCTGTCCGTCAGATTTTTGTATCTGATGAGTTGATATTTCTTTACGTTTCGACTACAGTATTTATAAATTATAAAAATTCGCAACGAATTATTCATGACTACCTTTCGTTCTCTTGTTAGTTTAGCTTTGAGCTAATAATGAGAGTATTGCTTGAATAATCTATGTTTTGAAGGAGTTTTGTACATATCCAAATATAAAGTAAGCACAGTCTCTGACAACGAAGAAATACTCTGCAAACTAAAATTTACTCGTAACTGACACATTTTGTGGAATTGTTGCAAATGCAGGAAGAAGGGGCGGGCGCTGGCGGATATGCCAAAGAGATGAGTGAGGAGTTCCTCAACGCTGAACGAGCATTGCTAGGCAAAGAAGCGAGGACATCAGATGTAGTTATAAGTACGGCACTCATTCCGGGCAAACCTGCCCCTGTGCTTATATTAGAGGTAAGTAACATTGTAAGATTGAATAGTGGACAACCTACTTACTCTAATGAAGGATTCAAACAATCAATCAAACTTTATTCAATTTATCTTCTAAAAGGCACTTTTAGAAGCTAAATTGAATGCGTCAATTACAAAGTAGTGAGTTGATAGTGATAACTACATTCGTAAACTTAAAACTAAAGCTATAAGCAAGCAAGGGTTACAAGCTGTGGTAGCCTAGTGGTTAGGACGTCCGCCTTTTAATCAGAGGTCGGGGGTTCGAACCTGTTCACGCCTATAAATTTTCGGAGTAATGTGCGTTTTTAAGCAATTAAAATATCACTTGCTTCAACGGTGAAGGAAAACATCGTGAGGAAACCTGCATGCCTGCAGGCGTGTGAAGTCTGCCAATCCGCCCATGGCCAGCGTGGCGGACTATGGCCAAACCCTTCTCATGTTGAGAGGAGACCCATGCTCTGTATAGAGCCGAGAATGGATTGATCATGATGATGAAGAAGGGTGCTAAACGCGCCCCGGTCTAAGAAGAATCCCATGACAATCATAGCCGAGTAATTTTCTTTAATAATATTTTTATAAAGTAAGAGAATATTAAATTCCATATTTGCAAGTATTTTTTATTATAGGACGCCGTGCGGGACATGGCACCCGGCAGTGTGATAGTGGATCTGGCGGCTGAAATGGGGGGCAATGTTCAAACCACTACCAAAGGCAAAATCACGAAGGTGTACGACGTCACACATATCGGCTTGACAGACTTGCCGAGCAGGATGCCGGCGCATGCGTCCACACTGTACGCCAATAACATATCCGCCTTCTTGTTCAGTCTCGGTAAGTAAGATTAAATAAAAAAAAAATTGGTAATGTTATACGAAAGCTTTTAACTCATTAGTTGTCCAACCTTCTACAAACAAGCGTATACGATTGTTATCTACCTATAGAGCGTACTTTGACTTGGCTCTGCCAAAGTAAAAACGAGACAGCCTTTTGTCAGACACAATATAACGCTGTCTCGTTTTAACTGTCAGTAAGGCAAAGCGCGCTTTATAGATCTCTGTTTAAGAAGCATACTTATTCTTCATTTAGCAATTGGACTTTATCAAGTCAACGTCTTATTAGGATACTCCGGTTTAGAAAAGATGCTTAAAACCCGTATTTTAATAGATCGGTGCAGTGTTGTCTATAAAGACGAAAGGCTATGTCAGCTTGTTGTAGATTATACCAAAATAAGCTTAATGGTTATAGTCTGACAGCTTTCTATCTAATGACAAGTGTACCACCTAAGTATCATCTGTAATTTCAGTAATGACAGAGATAATGTTTCAGTCCACTTGTCGTAATTTATGTTTTATCTCACAGTTATAAAACACTTTCGGCTCATTGTATGTTTTCGCATAACAACGGTCTTTTTGATTATAATATTATCACGTCGCAATCTACAAATTTTTAAAATTCCTCACCTTGCGAAATTATACTTATATGAAATATTGATAAGTACTGGCAAACTACTTCAATAATGTACTGGCAAAAATACAAACAAATTAACAATGGAGAGAAAGTAAACAGATTATATAATTGAGCAAGAAATAATACCACAAGCATTCTAAAGATAACTCATATCTTAAAATTATCTGCCATTTTTACGTTTAAGTTATATAATTACCTAATTATCTATCTGCGATGATTACAGTAATGTATGCTACAATAACAAAACCTGCTCCTTACATGTATTAACTAATCATACCTACTCTTAACAATATACGTAATTGATAAAGAAATAACGATTAAACCTTTAATTTTTTTTTGATTGATTAATCTAAATATATATAAATCAAATCATACCCTTTTATCATATTCCTGATATTCACAAATGCAAGTTTTATTTCTTTCGGCTTTTTCTAAACTATAATCCATTAAAACTAATACGATAAAAAATTATAATATCTGTAATCCGAATACGATTTGCTACTTTTATACACCTACATAGTTAATCATATGTAAGCGATCATTCATCAGTTAAGGTAAAAGCAATCTTTGACAATTAAGTACTATATGTTACCATTAAATGATAGTTAATCACTAATAACTATTGTATTATGGTATTTTGATGTATCTATGCATTAAAATGATGATTACATTTCCATGTAAAAAGAGTTATGAACTCCAACGTTCAAATTATTTATGTGACTTATGGTTATGTAAACAAAATATAAATGTAAGTATTGTTGTAAGAGGTAGAGCGAATGAACCGCAGGGCCACGCTAGTTGAAGATGTCTGATTATATTTTTGTATATTAATTACAAACATTCTTCGGACACGTCTCCCGGTGTGACTCCATAGAGCGTTTGTCGTGCAAGGCACTAGAGGTCGAGGAAGGTCACCCATGCGATGGACCGATCAGATTAAGTCTACTGTGTCTACGGTCCTTTGCACGAGTGCACCAGGCTTTTGGCTAACCGAGAGAAGTGGCGAATGCTCGTGAGGCGTACAACATCTGCCCTCAAAGACATTGCTACGTGATGACCACGGGCGCTCTGTCAAGAGTGTTACAACGAAGAAGAAGATTATAATACTGGAAAATTCAAAATATTTAGCATTAGTTCGATATCGGATCCTTCATTTCAGGGCGTTGCTTTAACTTAAACACTATAATATTTGTGTAGGTAAAGCACGCGCTTAGCTTTTGGAAATAGCCAACGCCGCCTTAAAGCTTAAGTCGGCCGCTTTAAGCTGTTCAAATGAACTAATAATAAATATTAAACAATACATTCTTTGACTTTTGTTACAGGCACAAACGATCACTTTCACATCAATCTTGAGGATGAGGTAACACGGGGTGCCATCGTGCTCAAAGCCGGTGAATTATTATGGCCCGCACCGCCAGCGCCTAGTATGCCACCGGCGGAGACTCCGGTCAAAGCCACCGCCGCTGCCAAAGTTGAACCACCGAATCCCTTCAATGAAACGTTGAAGGACACCTTCCTATATTCTACGGGTAAGATTTCGCACGCCCAAATACCATACCCAATATATTTATATTTGTTATATTTATCTTATTACTGTCGCATTTCAACTTTTGGGCTTGTTAATGAGAAATCTCAAAATTGAATCATAGAAAAATTCAATATTTTACGCATTAGCGTTAAGAGCAAAAATATTATTAAGTCTAAGTAAAGCTTATAAAAGCTTGCCCCAAAATGACCGTTTTGGTCTTTGGAGATGATTATAAAGGAAATCACTTTCGTCGCGATGAACTTCTCAACGTTCAACGGATTCAGAGTCTGCCGGGTCCATCGTGTAGCAAAAGCAACCTCCTTTATATGATCGCTCTTAGTCAATTTTAACTTTATTGAGTATATCTGATTTCGAAGAAGTTTGCATAGCAAACTATAGCTATTGAAGTAGCTTTTGAATTTTGACGACCTCATAAAGTCAATAGAGCTGTCGCATTATAAAGTTGGATGTCCTGGGTTCGATTCCCGGCTCAAATCTGATCTGGTGGGAGACTTCGGCAGTGAATAGTTACCACCCTTTTTTTTTTGTCGTGGTGGAAAAGCCTTATAGCTACTTCCGTCCCTTGGGCAGGACGGAGTGTTCGATCGACGTCCGTCCCGAACGGATGTCTCGTTACGCGCTCCGACCAGTCAGTTCGCACAGTGAGTGTTGTGTTCAGTGTCAGTGTCAGTGTCTCCGTTGTGTTAGTGCAGTGTAGTTCTAGGGTCTAGGATTCCAGTACACTAGCATTAATTAGCTTAGCGACACACCCTCGCCACCTACAGGCGAGGTCCCATTAGGGCCACACCTTAGGTACTCACCTCCCTGCCTCGGCAGGGAGGCACTGTTTTAGACCCGCGGCCACTATGGCCGCCACCGCGCCACCCCACGTGGACATGCAGGCCCTCTTAAAGGACCTACTTAGCAACCAGCCGGACTACCTGAAAAGGTTTATGACGGCCGGCGCCCCCGCCCCCGCTACCCGGGACACCCATCTGGTGTTCTCGGAAAACCCCCTCCCCTCCGACCCCTCCGGGCTACCTGCCACGGAGATCGAGCCGGCGCCGCGCACCGTAGCGCCTCGCGCCCCGGCTTCACCCGCTTCCTCCGACATGGAGGCCGAGGACGACGTGGGCTTCACGCCCGTCGCCTCAAAAAGCCAAAAGCGCAAGCTTAAGGCTAAAAACACCTCCAACCCCGCAAAGAGGATCATAGCCTCTACGGCCCCCGCGGCCACTGCTGCCCCCGCCCCGTCTTCTCAGACGCGCGTCGAGGACAATGAGGGGTCGGAAGACTCCCCTATGTCCGAGGAGCGCAAAGAGAAGGTGCCCCCCCTATTTATTAGGGAAAAATCTGCTTGGGAACGCATGATTCCCCTTATTGACACTGCTAACATTAAGTTCAGCAACGCCCGCTCTACCAACATTGGCATCAAAGTCCAATGTCCGACCTCGACGGACCACCGGCATGTTACCGCCCTGCTCCGCCAGGAGAATGTAGGATACCACTCCTACACTCTTGAGGAAGAGCGCACCCTGAGAGTAGTCATTCGTGGACTCCCAGTAGAGCTCACAACTGAGCGAATTAAGGAGGACCTTCTGTCCCAGGATCTCCCCGTGAAGGAAGTACATCGTATGTACAATTCACGGTCTAAAACCCCGTACGAGCTTTGTCTCGTAATTCTAGACCTTTGCCCTCAAGGCAAATCTATATTTAGGATCCGTTCGGTGTGCCGCCTAACCGGCTTGCGCATTGAGACGCCCCGCAACCGTGGCGCGATCGGCCAATGCCATCGCTGCCAACTTTACGGCCATTGCGCCCGCAATTGCCACGCCCGCCCTAGGTGCGTGAAGTGCCTAGGCGACCACGGCACCGCTGACTGTCAGCGCAAGGACAAGTCGGTTGGACAACCGAGTTGCGTCCTCTGCCAGACTGAGGGGCATCCCGCAAATTATCGCGGTTGTCCTAAGGCCCCGCGCAAACAAAGACGCGGTGGCAAACAAGCCGCTCGCAAACAGGCGAAAACCAAGCCTGTCCAAGAAAAGTTTGTACCCGCGCCGGCTCCGGCCGTTAATGCGTGGTTCAAACCAGTCCAGCCTAAGCCGGCAGCACCCGCAGCCCCTAAGGCCTCCCCGCCGGTGGTGGCCTCACCCGCCCCTAAAGCGCCCACCAGTTCGACCCCTGCGTCAGGCAATAAGTCACTGAACTCAATTATCAGTGTCATTGACACGTTTGGTGAAGTTGAGTTCACTCTCTGCATGAAGAAGCTCAACGACCCCAACTACTGCAGACTTACTGCATGCTCCGAGCACGCCGATCTTATATTGGCGATCCGCAAACTAAACCATAATGGATAGTACACCAATTACATGTAGAAACAAACCCCGATCCCTCAGAATCGCGTTTTTCAACGCAAACGGCCTTATCCGACAGATCGACGAAATACGAGAATTTGCCTGCGCACACCAATTAGATATCTTTCTAGTGCAAGAGACCTTCCTTAAACCTAGTAACGATACGCCTAAAATTGCGAACTACAATGTAATACGTAATGATAGAGAACACGCCCCAAAGGGAGGCACATTAATTTATTTCAGGAGGTCTCTTCACTGTATACCTCTCGACCCTCCCGACTTAAATAACATGGAAGCATCCATTTGTCAAGTTAGCATGACCGGCCATCCGTCGGTCATCCTAGCATCAGTATACCTCTCTCCCATTAGAGACTTCATAGAGAGCGACTTTCGTGCGCTGCTCGCTCTTGGCAACTCCGTCATCTTGGCCGGAGATTTCAACGCCAAACATGAGTGCTGGAATTCCCGAGTTACTAACGGACATGGTCGACAACTTAATCGATTGTATCAAAGTAATGACATAGATTTTGCTATCTTAGCCCCCAACGAACCGACGCGTTACCCGTACAATGAAAACTCATTGGACAGACCCGACATACTGGACATAGCTATTTTTAAGAATATCACACTTCATGTGTTTTCTTTAGAAGTACTACACGAGCTTAGCTCTGACCACCGTCCCGTCCTACTCCAGCTAGGACCCCCGGTAGACACCCCCCCTCCGACCAAAGTAATAGTAGATTGGAAAAACTTAACCGACCGACTTAAAACACTAGACTCTGTGCACCTTAATGAAATCCCCGACACCATAGACTCCGTAGAGGACGCTAAACGTGCAGCGTCTCACTTTACCAGGCACGTTCGTCAGTCAGTCAACGACTGTTCCCGCACAATTTCTAACGACTTCGGTCGTAGGGAATTGCCGGCCAACGTTCGACAAATACTGACGCGTAAGAACAGCCAAGCTAGGGCACATGCCGACTGTCCGACAGACGACAACCGGAGAAAACTCTGGCAAATCCAAAGAGAGCTCAGGGCTCGCCTTGACTCTCTGAGGGCCCACTACTGGGACAGAAAGCTAGGAGAGCTCACGCCATCCCATACAGCGTACCATGGCCTAGCGAGAGCTCTCAAAGCTGACCACGTTGCGGCCACACCCCCTCTCTTACGACCCAATCTTCCACCCGCTTTCGAAGATCTGGATAAGGCCGAATGCCTCGCTGACTCGTTTGAAGCACAGTGCACCCCGAGCGATAGTTCTATAAATCCCAACTTTGTAGGTATCGTCACCAATAAAATAGACTCACTAGGCCCACTGTCTCCAGACAGCGAGCCCATAGCTCCCACGACTTGCGAAGAGGTTCAGTCGATTATCAATAGGCTGCACTCTAAGAAAGCTCCCGGTCCCGATGTGATCACAAACAGGGCACTTAAATGCATCCCTCCCCAGCTACTGTACCTACTGGTAATGATATATAACGCCCTGCTGGCAGGATGCTCTTTCCCCACAGAGTGGAAAGAGGCTATAGTAATAGGTATTAAAAAACCTGGTAAGCCCGCTAACCTCCCCTCTAGTTACCGCCCTATAAGTCTTCTCAACTCCTTAGCAAAGGTGTACGAGAGGATAATACTCGCCCGACTTAAAGTCGTCATCGAAGCTAAAAAGCTTATCAATGACGAGCAATTTGGCTTTCGATCCAAACATTCTAGCGTCCACCAAGTGCACCGCCTAACGGAGCACGTGGCGCGAGGGCTTTACGATTGGAAACGTGGTCGCCTCACAGGAGCCGTATTCTTCGACGTAGCCAAGGCTTTCGACAAAGTCTGGCACGCCGGTCTCATTTATAAATTACAAACCCAGGGTATCCCGGATAGGCTTTTATACCTATTAAAAGACTATTTAACCGATCGCACCTTTAGGTTTCGAATAGACGGCACTCTGTCGTCTAGGAGACCCCTAAAGGCCGGCGTACCCCAGGGTTCAGTTCTAGCGCCCTACCTCTATACGCTGTACACGAGCGATATACCCAAGAGCCCTTATGTAGAGCTAGCCCAGTACGCGGACGACACTGCTCTTTACACGACCAGTCGTTCGCTACCGTACATAGTAGCCCGCCTTCAGAAAGCGATCAAGCGCTTAGGCGCTTGGTTCCGCCAATGGAGGATAGAAGCTAACCCGGAAAAGAGCAAAGCGCTTCTTTTTACCGGACTAAACCGCCCTGACCCCAGATACAAAAAGGACCTTATATTATTTAATCGTGTGATTCCATGGGAACGCACTGTCAAATATCTAGGTGTAACCTTTGATAGTCGCCTGTCCTTTTCGCCGCACATACGTAGAGTCAGTCAGAAAGCCCGTTTTGTTCTTAACAGACTCTACTTCATGATTAATAAACGCAGTAGGCTACCTCTCCGTCACAAAGTGACATTATATAAAACTTGTATCCGCCCAATCATGTCTTACGCGAGCGCCGCTATAGCGCTTCGTCCCACGTATAAAACCTTTCAAACGATTCAGAATCGTTTCATGCGCACGGCAACCGGCTGTCCCTGGTATGTGCGTAACGTAGATCTGCACAGAGACCTAGAACTTGACACTATCGCTCAGCACTTTAAGAAACTCTCGAAAATCTATTTCGAGAAATCAATCCGACACCACAACCCTCTCGTAGTTGCGGCTTCTTTTTACTCCCCCGACCTAAGCGCTCCTCTCCGAAAGAGGAGACCTAAACATATCCTTCATGACCCTGACGATCAGATGACTACTGACAACACACTCGTACCACCTACCACACAATCATACGCTACACACCGTCTTCGCCGGCGAAGACGAGGTCCCCGCTATCTTACGTCATCCGGACGTGGGCTCCATCCACGGCCTCGAAGACGTACGGACCACTCACCGTCCGACCCCCCCGTTATCCCAAACGTCGCCTAAGCCGAGGTTCGGCCTCAAAGGAGGCGCCCTTAGGCAGTCGTTCCCATAGTTTCTTCGAGCCCTAGGGCTCAAAATTTCTTCTGGCAGAGCTTCTTTCCAAAGCTCGCCAAACAGCCCGGTTACGCTGTGGCAACCAATAGGGTTTGTACAGCTAATAGACAGTCCGAAAAAAAAAAAAAAAAAAAAAAAACGGAGGTTATGTGGGACTCCCACCCATGGGTGGTCTACCCGAATTAAAAACCACCACGGCATGTCCCTCTCGCTGGTTTTACTGGACGCCCGGGGGACCCATTGTATACTTTCCGGTCGCGGTTAGTTACCACCCTACCAACAAATACGTGTTGCAAAGCGATTTAGAGTTCCGGCACGATGTCGCGTAGAAACCAATTAGGAGTGTGGTTAGAAGGAGGTTAGTCCACCACCATCCTTGACTGCATCATCACTACCACCAGGTGAGATACCGTCAAGGGCTAAATTATAGTGTATAAAAAAATATAGCTTATCAACGTATAATTCAGTTTATTACGAATTACATTCATGCTCAACAAGTAGGTACTATAAGTCCGATTTGCCTAAACGAATTAGTCCCAACCTGGGTGGTGAAAAACTTCAATAATCTGAATGTGTGTGTGAGTTAACAAATATTTCCTATTTGCAGGTTTAGCTAGTTTAATTGGCCTTGGAATAGCGTCTCCGAATCCTGCATTTACAACTATGACAACGACCCTCGCATTATCTGGTAAGTATTTTTTTCCAGAATTATCTCAACATCGCTTGTCGTCATTTAATATTTCAATGTTCCTAAGAATCATATTCTAATAGCTTCGTTGGCGATAACTTTGCTTTTATTTCACACGGCTGTCACTTTTCGTCTATGGATAATCAACGTCGTCAGGATAATAAAACAAACATATTGTTTTAAATTCCAAAACCCTAATGGTTTCTTGTAATATATACACAAGGAGATAACCTATAACTTTTCGAAGTTATGTGCGTTTTTAAGCAATTAACTCTAATCATTTGCTTTAACGGTGCAGCAAAACATCGTGAGGAAACCTGAGTTTTCCATAATGTTCTCAAAGGCGTGTGAAGTCTGTCAATCCGTACATGGCCAGCGTGGTGGACGATGGCCAAATCCTTTACATATTGAGAGAAGACCAGTGCTCGGTTTATAATGATGATGATGATGATGATGATGAACATTGGATTGTTATTCAGTGTTTCATCACACACTGCCATTTGATGGATACTGTCAGTTGAAGTATGATAAAACAGTGACAATGTGCCATGTTTATTTCTAAGGTCCATTGTATTGATAATATTAGTTTGAATCCACTCACGCATCAATCCAACATATGTAGAGAAGCAACGCTTAAAAAAATTAATTAATTTTCCTTACAAATTCACAGGTGTGGTAGGTTATCACACAGTGTGGGGTGTGGTGCCAGCATTGCACTCGCCACTTATGTCAGTGACGAATGCTGTATCAGGGATCACAGCTGTCGGAGGTCTGTTACTCATGGGTGGCGGTTACGTACCTGAGACCCCTGTACAGGTAAAGTTAGTGAATTGAGATATTATGTGTCCATTATCCGTATAGTCTGTTCCGTAATAATAAAGAACTAACTGGATTTCGTGCAAGAATATTCCTTTGTTTTCTTGTTTTTGTATGTTAATTTTTATATGTTCCATTTAGTGGAATACAGAATCGTGTAGGTTTTAAATGGATTTCATAGCTGAAATACCTTAACTTGGAATGCACCTACCAAATTTAGTGATTAAATCGTAAGAAGTCTTGAAAGTTATAGATATAAAAATCTAAAATATTAGAATGCTTGCTTAAAAAAAGTTTAGATTAAGATAATGGTATTGTTTTTAAATGAGTTTAAATGGATAGAAAATTAAATTGGAATGGAACAATTTTTATTACTGGTTGTTTTAAAATACGATATCTGAATAAGATTCTTCTTTTGCAGTGGCTAGCCAGTACAGCAGCACTCATTTCATTTGTCAACGTGTTCGGTGGATTTTTAGTCACACAGCGTATGTTGGATATGTTCAAGAGGTAAGATGTTATTTAGATATATTTAACATATTATTATATCATATATTGTGTGACAGAGAATCTTAATAAAATATTTTTTAGGCCAGGCGACCCTCCAGAATATGGATACTTGTACGGTATTCCTGCTGCAGCTTTGCTTGGAGGATATCTTACAACGGCAATGCAGGTAAACTAAGAGAAGTACAATCAATGCCGTATAAATAAATTTAGATACTCTATTGGAAAAAAATAATAACAATGGGATGAAAATGTTGCATTTTCTGTATTTCACTCCAGCTAATATGCCCTTTTCAATATATATGAATGGGGTGTCGTCTTGTAAATCTTATATAGAAATAATCTCGATAGCGTATCGGTCCCCCGGCTACCCATTTTTTTTTTTCAATAAACATTGTTTTAATCTTGAACTGTGTATAGTCCTTTCATAACAGTATCGTAATTGTCTGTAGACTTTTCTTCTGAAACAATGAATCAATAATATATAACTTAATTTGTTAATTTGTTTTTGTATTTTAATTCAACTACTATATGTGGAATTTCAATGAGGCTTTCATTCAGAATTTGTCAAAATGATTGATTGGTGGCCTTAGTTTTTTTTCGTATTGTATCGTGTATGTTCTACTGTTTTTTATGACAGGGTTATCCTGAAGTACATCAGATGGCATACCTCGCTTCATCATTGTGTTGTGTCGGCGCTTTAGCCGGTCTCAGCTCGCAGACCACCGCTCGTAAAGGAAACTATCTCGGAATGGTAAGCTAAAATTGGAATCCAATAACAAATCCCAATAATGCAAAGTAATTTACAACCGATCCCGAACCGTTTGAAGAGTTACTTAAATGTGTATATTTAAGTATTTTCTTATAAGATTATTATTATTAATAGTTATTTATTTCTCTATAATATGTGCATTCAATGATTAGAAAAGGCATTCATGATGATAAGACGTAGCAAAAGACTCGACCCAAGTTCCCGCTCATTGTAATCTTGATGACAAAAGCTTCAATATTTTGATCATTGTAAAGGCATTGAGACAATAAAGACTTTACAGAACATTATTCCTACGTTTTAATGTATATTATTCCTACGTTTTAATGTTTATTTTTCACTTAAATACTTATACTTGATGTGTTTTTTTGCAATTTCCTAAACTCTTTAGTAGTAATAGATATTTTGGTTTTTTATTTATACAGACGTAGTAGTAACGTTCTCGTCTGCTAAAACGGCTATATTCAAAATTTGTTGTAAAGCCATAACAGTTATTGAACCGTTTCAGTACATGTATGAATAAATGTGGTCACTTGGGTTTTCGCTTGTCTTACCGTGCTGATTCTTTAGTAATATGAGGCTGCACTGTATTCTTGAGACTAAAACATCTATACATTTATAATAAGATACTGAAATCATGTAAATTTTCGTATAGATTGGGGTTACGGGCGGAATAGCAGCTACATTAGGAATGTTGACGCCCAGCGCAGAAGTGTTGGCGCAAATGCTTGGCGTAGCTGGTATCGGTGGTCTACTTGGAAGTGTTATCGCTAAGAAGATCGACATTACTGATTTGCCTCAACTCGTAGCTGGTTTCCACAGGTAAATAAGTTGCGTCTTTAAAACCCACTATCGTTTCAAAGGCACTATATTTGTAGTATCTTGCAGAGATTTTCAAACTCCATGGTCCGATTGACCTCGGGTTCAATCTCATGTTAAAAAGACCCAGAAATGCGCTTAGATGACACTCCTCACTAGGGCCGAAATTAATAATCAATCCAATCCAAAATCTGGCAGATTAAATTCAGTATGACTATGTTTTGCCATACTACTTTATAAATATAGCGCTGAAATAATATCTAATGCGCCTATCTGTAAATTGATTATTTATGCTAGTAAATAGTTTAGTTACTACTCGAATTTTCTTTGCGTTCCCCATTACAGTATTTATGCTAGTAGAAAGTTTAGTAACTAACTACTTGAATTTTCTTTGCTTTCCCCATTACAGTGCAGAGCCGTTATTTATTTTTTGCTATAGGAAATAAAATAAACAAAAATATATTATTAATTTTTAATATATATATACTTATCCTTAAATTTTGTAGCTTGGTCGGAATGGCGGCAGTGTTGACGTGCATAGCGACTTATATGCACGATTTTCCCGCAATGGCGCTTGATCCCACTGCGGCCACGCTCAAGACATCACTCTTCCTCGGCACGTATATCGGTGGCATCACATTCACGTAAGTACTTGTTGTAAATATATGTAGTTCATTTTTAAGCCTAATCAAAGAAGGATATCATTAGCATTGTAACAGTTATAAGGTCCATTATATTATTTTGTGTTCCAATACTTGAAAACATTATTCTCTATTACGCAGAAATTAGAAATCTCATACTCACAATGTACCCAAAGTATATTCATCATGATCAACCCATTGCCGGCTCACTACAGAGCACGGGTCTCCTCTCAATATGAGAAGGGTTCGGTCATAGTCCACCACGCTGGCCATGTGCGGATTGGCAGACTTCACACGCTTTCGAGAACATTACGGAGAACTCTCAGATGTGCAGGTTTCCTCACGATGTTTTCCTTCACCGTTGAAGCGAGTAATATTTTAATTTAATTAAAAACGCACATAACTCCGAAAAGTTAGAGGTGCGTGCCCGGATTCGAACCGCCGACCTCTGATTACGAGGCTGACGCCCTAACCACTAGGCTATCACAGCTTATTATATATACACAGCAAAGTATTTTATGTACCCCAATAAAGTAATCTTCAGAAGTTTTTGTTATAAAATATTAAATCCTGTTTAAGTGTCCCGAAGGAAAATACAAGGGTCATAAGAAGAACTGCTTTTACAGTTGAATTAATCTATCTACAGAGGGTCTCTTGTCGCGTACGGCAAGTTGCAAGGTGTGCTGTCATCGGCGCCGTTGTTGCTGCCCGGTAGACACGCAATCAACGCTGGTTTACTGGCGGGTTCATTAGGCTGCGGAGGTGCTTTGCTTGCGTTCCCTGAAGCCCCTGGTCTGCCTTTACTCTCCGCTGCGGCCTTGCTCAGTGGTATTCAGGGACTGACCTTGACAGCTGCTATTGGAGGTATGCAAACGATAGGAAAATATGTCTGTTGTTGTAATGATAAGCTAATCAAAATACATGAACATTGTTGCTTCCGGGTATCTGAGATTTTTTATGAGCTAATGCCAATCTATGTCTCCTAAATCGTATCTTTATCTGCCACAATTTAGTAGAAGAATGAACTTTTATGTTGAAGATTTTATTTTGAACATTGATTTAATATTATATTACTGCGTTGTATATCTTACAGTTGATAAGTATAATATTAATCTTATGTTATAAATATTCTGGGGGTCAACTCTAATTATTATATCTATTCTAATTAAACGAAAACGTAATAAAACGAAATTTCGCGTATTTCCTACCAAGATTCTATTTCGTTTCGAAGCTTCATCCGAACGAAGATGTTTGACAGTTCTAAACCTCTAACCGTACATCGGCTGCGTGTCCGTAAACAAACTAGAGTAGAGGAGTTGAAGAAACTTCGTTTAAATTTCGTTAGTTTGCAAAATTGCGTCTGAAAGAAAGAGAGTAAACCCCCTGTATTTCATGTTCATGACTCTATTTTAAAAATATCGAAATTGGCTGGAGCTAAAAACATCAGAATTAAACTAATGTAAACGTAAATATAGCACATCCTCTTTTTTTGGTTGAAAAGAAGACTGACAAAAGAGTTATTTTTTTTCGTAGGCGCGGACATGCCAGTGGTCATAACAGTGCTGAACAGCTATTCCGGTTGGGCCCTGTGTGCGGAAGGCTTCATGCTCAATAACTCATTAATGACCATCGTCGGCGCGCTTATCGGTAGCTCAGGAGCTATTCTCTCGTACATCATGTGCAAGGTAAGGTTTAGTCTACATTGTTCTTCACGAGCCATCTCCTACTATAGTTACCCTAAGTGCAATTTCAATAATAAGAACTACTGCTCTAAATAACTTTACTGCTCGCACACTGCTGCTGCTTGAATGGTTTGGAAAGAGTTAGTTTTTTTTTTGACCTTGATATCTTTATCCAATCTAGCCCAGTTTTAAGTCCAGGTAACATTCCACGAAGTCTGCTGATGTTTCGGAGTAGAAGGTGTTAAATTTATTGGTGTTACGCGTAATTAATTTGTCCAACATTTTTAGTACCGTGATATTTTGTACGCGGTCATTCTGTCTTGTTGGATTATCAAGCACCAAGGATTTAAAAGTAAGCCATTTCACGGATTTAAAGAAATGATTTCTTTAATAAGTAAAACCTAAATGAATATATTTATGGTGTTTTCCATCTTGTAAAAACGAAATGGATTTAGTGGTAATTGGTAAGATTATCCTATGTGATACTTCTTTGTGTGTGAATATTGAATGAGTGCATTGTATGTTAAGGCAATAATGAAATACTTGCGGATTTGCTTCTAATTTGTACCAATTATATTAGAATTTGGTCCATTGTAGTCTTTATTTCGTTCGATGTATCACGCGTCCAAAAGGAAATATGATTAATTACAGGCCATGAACCGGTCGTTGCCGAATGTCATCCTGGGCGGCTATGGTATGGTCACTAGTGGGTCAGCGCGACCAGAGGGTGCAACTCACACTGAAATGAACGTGGACTCAGTCGCAGAACTCATCCATCGCGCCTCTTCAATTATCATCACTCCTGGTAACTTATAGCACATGTAGTCATGTTATTCCTAAATGGCGTTAAAAGCTGAGACAGTTCCATTCCTTCTTAGCTGTTGTCAAACAACTTTATCAAAATATGAAATTGTTTTCGATATCTCTTCATGATCAACCCATTACCGGCTCACTACAGAGCACGGGTCTCCTCTCAATATGAGAAGGGTTTGGCCATAGTCCACTACGCTGGCCATGTGCGGATTGGCAGACTTCACACGCCTTTGAGAATATTATGGAGAACTCTCAGGCGTGCAGGTTTCCTCACGATGTTTTCCTTCACAAGCAAGTGATATTTTAATTTTTGATAAACGCACATAACTCCGATATCTCTTAATAAACAATATTTCTACATCTCAAATACTTTTATTTTTTAGGTTACGGATTGTGCGTTGCCAAAGCTCAATATCCTATCGCTGAATTGGTAGACATCCTCAAGGGAATCGGCAAAAAAGTGCGTTTTGCTATACATCCCGTTGCAGGTAAAGCGTTTTCCTCATATGTTTTTCAATTTGCAATACCATAAAATACTGTATTACTCTGTACAAAGTGGCCGTAGACTGAGGATAGCCAGCTTTACTTCGCCGACCTGCATTTTTACATGGCGAACTGATTCAAAGATATAAAAGCTCCGTGCCCTCAGACCGAGATCTATAAAGCGCTCTCTGGAGAACTCTGACTTCTTTAGATACTGTCAAAAAAAGACAAAATTAGGTGTACAATATATAAATCTGTATGCTCTAACTTTGACTGAGCAAAGTCAAAATACGCTCTATACTTTTAAGCCTTAGATGCATGTCTTAATCCAGCAGACCATCTTTGTGAACTACAGTGTAAGCCCTAAAGAAACATGTAGCAAATATCGCCACTCTCATTAACAAGCGCATTTTTTACACCTTTCAAATTCAAATTCAAAATAATCTTTATTCAAATAGTCCTTAAAAAGGCACTTTTGACGCGTCAATAATTTACATTTTAGTTATTTCATGGTGATAACTATATTCGTAAACTTAAAACTAAAGCTATGAGGGTTCCAAACGCGCCCCGGTCTAAGAAGAAGCCCACAACAAACTTAGCCGGGGTTTTTTATTTTTTCGTTTCACATATCGTAAGATTGGAAAGCTATATTTGTTTTCTGGTACAGGACGGATGCCCGGACAGTTGAACGTTTTGTTGGCCGAAGCCGGCGTGCCTTATGACGATGTCTTGGAAATGGAGGAGATTAATGAAGAATTCCCCGAAACAGACCTTGTGCTTGTCATTGGTAAGTTGAACTGTCCCAAATTTAATAAGCAGCAAGTAAATGTTCTTTTACTGCAAAAAGTTTCGCATTTTTGTTTTTTACTTTTTTTTATAATGACCTAGTTAAGATATCTGATAATTGGCATTAATTTGATTAATTAACTCATTGCCGGCTCACTACAGAGCACGGATCTCCTTTCAATATGAGAAGGGTTTGGCCATAGTCCACCATGCTGGCCATGTGTGGATGGGCAGACTTCACACGCCTTATGAACTCTCAGGCGTGCAGGTTTCCTCACGATGTTTTCCTTCACCGTTAAAGTAAGTGATATTTTAATTGCTTAAAAACGCACATAACTTTGAAAAGTTAGATTGAACCCCCGACCTCTGATTAGAAGGCGGACATCCTAACCACTAGGTCATCACAGCTTACAATAAGATAAATGGGATACGGAGCAGAAAACCCGCTATGTGTCCCCATCTGGTATATTATTAAATAGCAAGGCTAAAGATAAACTTGTCTACTTTTTATGATGCTATTGCGTACTTTTTTGGGTTAACAGGTGCTAACGATACCGTAAACAGTGCTGCTGAAGACGATCCCAATTCCCCGATTGCTGGCATGCCTGTACTTAAAGTGTGGAAGGCTGACCAAGTAAGTAACATAACTTATCCCTGTTTTCCATTCCTAAAACTGAACACTTTCTTAGGTTCGTGTTTTTTTTTATCCCCTACAAGTTAGCCTTTACGGCAATCTCACCTGGTGTAAGTGATATAGTATAAGATGATAATGTCTTTGTCGTTAGGGTGGTAACTAGCCACGGTCGAAGTCTCCCACCATCTTGCTGATATATGTTTTTTATTGGTGTTTAGACAGTTTTGGTTGTAACTAAACTCACTACCAGTTTTTCAATTACACAAAGTATAGAATTACTTCATAATATCAAACTTTAGAGGTCCCTGTCGGGATAGGTCTTTTTTATGGAATTGCAAATATCAGCATAAAACATTGTATCTTGTAAACACTTGTGTTATTGTCTTCCACCTTGAAAAGCACTACCAAAGCTTCGATTTCCGTTGTTAACTGTGAATTACTGAAGTCTCTTGATTTACGTCTTTTTTACGTGACATTACACCTCGTTTTCTTGTGCAAAGGCCGTCTTTTTAGCGCCAGCATTCTTGGCACCATTCCACTCGAGCATGACCATAGTGATCAGATTAACTTATATTTAAGTTGGTTTTTTATTTATTTTGGTTAGTTTCATTGTATTTATTACATTATCATAAAGTATATGTAATATTAAATATAGAAAAATAATTTCAGGTGGTAGTCATGAAGAGATCGATGGGCGTCGGCTACGCTGCTGTGGATAATCCCATCTTCTACAATCCAAATACCGCTATGTTGTTGGGAGACGCAAAGAAGACTTGCGATGCACTCCTCGATCGTATTAAGATTCTTGCCGGGTAAATAGATGAGTCTCTTCTAAACAGGGACAATATATACCGTTCAATACATGTCGGTCTCTTGACACCGGTAAGAAATGGAACAGTTTTGCATTTATGGATAGCGGAGATAATATTAAACAGAGACCAACACTTCTAGACAATTAACGTCCGTTAAAATTGACCTTGTAATATAATTTTAACTAAATGAAATTTTACACTTGTTATGTATGGTATTATAGAGAATATTTTAATTCAATCCGACACTGTTAATAAATAAGCCTCAGCAGACTTTACCAAACTTCGACACTATGTTTGAGAGATATATCATTATGAACACACTTATTATTACTTCTACGTAACATAATGTTTCGCAGTGGGATCCGAAGTTTTAAAAATGGCGAGGCTTATACCTTTTAAAATTTTAATGTGGCATAGTTTGGTACCTTTTGAAATCATATATAGAATGAGTAAAAGCAAAAAATTTACCTGCTATTGGGGCCAATTTTTATTATGTGCACCAATCATAATATAAAAAAAATATAAAAAAATATTATAATATAGTTTGTATACATAATTTGTATACTTCAGCATAGTGATCCTATGGTAGTTGATCATATAATATATGAATAACGATTTTTCTAAAAGGATTTTTTAACGAATTTTATCATAAATTTTAAGAATTATTTTATATCTTAGTTACTAAAAAGTAAATCTATTTATAAGTTGACAAAATGTAAAGTACGTGGAAACTCTATTTTTATAAATTTAGATGAATTTTTAACTCTGATATTAACCTTATCTGATGAAACATACATATTGAGAAGTGTGTAATATTTTAACAGGTAAGTAGGTAAATATACATTTAATAAGTACTAAATAATTTAAATCCATCCATGTTGGATACTAACTAGTAAAATTTATTTATACTTAGTAATTTTTTTGAGCAGTTCTGACTTTGAACTGCTAAATTAACATCTCACGTAAACCCATCGGAAATAAAGTCTAGTCTTCCTTATTAAACCGTTATTACAAATGCAAAGCGTCTTGTCTAATACACAGGTCAACAAATAGTTATAAGTATAAAAATAAATAAATGTATAATAATTATTAACAATATTTTTTATCATAATAAAAAGCCAATATTCGTTTTCACTAAAAATGCTTATCTAAATTTTGTATTTCGTTCCCTATGTTCATAAAAAAGGCTTCCAAGTTTTCTAGTGACTTTAATGAGCAGTAATTTGTATATTTCCCTTTCTATAAGTTGAATATATTATAACATATATGTGTACAATTCGAGTTATAAACTTCTGAATGAGTTCATATTTATATAGAGTACTTTGTAAACACCATACCGAAATGTATAAATATAATCAAGAAATAACACTATATATCTAACAAAATAACGCAACAATCACAAGAAGTTTTTTTGAAGTGAAAACTTCTTTAGCGGCGTTGAGCACTTTTTCTGTAATGGGTATAAAATCTTAAACTCGCGTCAGGACACGTGACCTGATCGAAAAAGCGTAAGACGGATGGAGAGTAGACAGCTATCCCCTCTCTACGGCGCGGCGAAAATGTATGCCTGGGGCTACTGTTTCGTTTAGGCAGCGCAGGGCGCTTGCGCGAATGTTCGTGTATGTTACAGCGTGCCACGCGCATCCATGGATGGTGACAGCTGATGGCTCGACCGTCTGTGTAGTGATCACATTGTTGTGTATTCGTAAAATTCGTGAATGTAAAGTGCTTAAAATATGGAAATTGATATAGATAAACTTTTTAATGTAAAATAATTGTAATAGTTTTAAAGTGTTAAATTTTTAATGTAGTATAAATTGTCATGTTTGTGTACGATAGCGCAATAAATGAATATTGTATTCTACCACATAAATGATAGTACTTTTATACTGATAAAGCAATTGGTGCAAAATTATTCCCTAACCATTCCAAAATATCAAACATGCTCAACGTTAATAATCAAGTTTTCACTTCTGCCGGCACTCCCGGAGTGCAACCCGTCTTTTTTTTCTAACATATGGGGATGGGACATTTTTATGGCAATACAAAAAGTTCTTCCAATTTTTAACTTATCTGTGACAGTTAAATACAAATAGATATAGCCAAGATGTAAATGAGATCAGCCTAGCATGAAACAGCAATATATATTAACTAGTTGTATGTGACAAGAAACGATGTTTCCACATTGCTCACTGTTTTATTCATGGCTTCATCATATACTTAATCCGAGTGTGCAGGGTTTTGCTGTGTGTGCAACTAAGTGTGTGCGGTTGTCTACATACACAAAACACTTAGATTGCACTCTTGTTATTTTTTTACCTTTTTACCAATTCATTTTGCTGGTCATAGATAAATCAATCTATGTGTTCATAAAATAGACAAAATATTTAAAGAGCTTTTGCACTTCTTCTCAAAATCACCTGTTGATTATGGTTATTTTTCATTGAATGAATAACTCAAAATTGATGCGTGGATACGGTATGAAGCTTCGGAGACATCATGAGCCAAACTGTTTATTCAATCAGAAGCTATTAAATTGCCGCGTGTCTACTGGCTTTATCTTTATAATTTTTCTTTTGAAAAAAAAAAGCCTGTTGAACAACCTCGAGTCAATTCAATAGAGAGCTTAGAAGTGAAGGCTCTGGAAGTTATGTATAGGTACCTATTTTGGTAGGTACAAAGATAAGTTTTTATGTTCATACTGTGAGACAAAAGCATTTTATTCTTAAATTTTTTTCTTTATCCATCGCAAACGACCCCAAGATTAATGTTTGACCAATCGTCATTTGAAAAAACTGAACTCTTTTTGGATCACTTTGATGTCCTGTCTATGTCTAATGAACTTTATCTCGAGACCTAGCTAGATATGGTTAAAATTAAAACGTTATTTCGTTCTGTCTACAATCCCTTGACATACAATAATGTTGTCTGAAAATAATGTTGCCCTTATCACGATATTTCCCGTTGGAAGGAGACCACTATTTTTAGACCTGCCAATTAGTTCAATTTTAAGATTATATACCTACAACTGAATTGGCATATTAGTCGTTTTCAAAGAATAATAAATTCTTTTAATATAAGTTGCATCACAAAATTAGTAAGTACAGACAGTAACATCGATAGGTTAGTAGTTCACCACGCATGAGTGCAAACCAAATTCTGTTGCTGTGTGTACATTAAGGTACATTTTTGTTTCTATATTTTTATGTTAATACGCTTTTCAAAATATTTATTAGCATATTCAGTTAACTAACATTAAACTATG
Source organism: Lasiommata megera (assembly GCA_928268935.1). NCBI lineage: Eukaryota > Metazoa > Arthropoda > Insecta > Lepidoptera > Nymphalidae > Lasiommata > Lasiommata megera. The sequence goes on along the minus strand of OV743311.1, from coordinate 8,165,129 downwards.
TTATAAGTAAAAGTGCACATTACTACCAAACAATATATAAACAGTTTTAACTTTTAATATTGCATATACTACAATTACTTCAATTTATCTGTACTAAATGTATTTACTAGTTTGAATAATATGGTGCTATCTATTTTGTAGTTGAAGGCTTCATTTGGAATGACTACACTGCAGGATGAGTTTTGAAATGTTTAACATATCACACATATGAAAGCTATCTAGTTTCACCCAAACATTACCAAATCTATTTACAGCCTAAAATCAACATTGACCTACAAGTCTTCTTGGATGGGATCATAACTGCTAGTTGTGTAAACAAACTTGTAACCTCTCTCATAGTTGCTACAACTTCAACTTCTAAAGCAATCTTTAAACATTTAATAATATAAAAATTATGAGACCTATATATTCCTATGACTTAATAGCCATGTCAAGATCTCATCCTGTATCTTTTATAAATGTTTTGTATATTCTAATAATGTATAGGTTACACCATTTTAGTTTGGTGTATGCGTTTATCATCTAACTAAACCAGATTGATTATCTCAATACAATTAGATATTACGATAATTGTAACAAGGAAAAACATTTAATTTACTAATTTGGCAACTATGATACTTCCTTATTATAAATACCTGCATGTTCTATATATAATAATCATTCCATGTGAAAACTATATTAATTTGTCAAAAGCAGAAGCTAGAGTTTAGCTGTAAGATGGAATTGTATATGAGATTATATTTTGCAAAAGATATTTTAACGTTTTATGTTTTATAAATAGTTGTTTTGTGATGTGCCTTTTAAAATAAACGTCTAATTATATAGTCTTTTATTATTTCTTCCGTTTAAATATTCTATTTGGGTATTTATGGATTCTACTACTGTTATGTTACGTCCAACATTCTCCACCCGTGTCAGTTTTGCTAGGTGTACTTTTTACTCAGGGTTGTAATGTTAAATGTATGAACCTTTCCAATCACTTGGTATGCATAATACATTCTTCAAATTTTGGGAGGAATCAAACTTTTGGGCTTGATTTTGTCTATCCTCTTTTATTTTTAATGAATTAACATGTACAAACGTTTTTTCAAGCAATTAAAATATCTCTTGCTTCAATGGTGATGGAAAACATCATGAGGAAACTTGATTGCCTGAGAGTTCTCCATCATGTTCTCAAAGGCGCGTGTGAAGTCTGCCAATCCAGCCAAATATGGCCAAACCGTTCTTATATTGAGAGGAGACCCGTGCTCTGTAGTAAGCCGGCAATGGGTTGATCGTGACGATGGGGATGAATTTTAACGTATTATTTTGGATAACTTAAAAAATGTCCTTAGTCTATCACTATTATTATGAAGAGGAAAGATTATTATACAAAAAACTTGAGAGGTGTCAAGGGACACCCGGATGGAACGAAGTTCCTTTCGATTAATTAGTGAAGGAATTGTAATAAAATTTTATTTTATTTAAGTTATAATAATATTTTTTTTATTATTAACAAATATAATGTTATATAAACTTAATCAGTAGGCTCAATTTTGTACTCCATCAGCAATATCCGGAACTTGTGCAGAAACACTGTCAGGATTCATTATTATTATCACTATATCCCAACTCTCACGCCCGTGTGCAAAATAAATACATATAAATGCCAAAAGAGATATAATATACTTACATAGATAAAAATAAATAAACCTACATACACATTACATAAATACATATTTGCACCGGGCGGAGGATTACACCCCGGCAGGGGAGACCAAACGGCCGGGGGTCAGGGCGACAGGTTGAGAAACCGGCGGACTATCCTAGCCGAGTCCAGCAAGACCGCTTTTTGCATCCTGGCTGCGAGCGAACTGTCATCGTTCCAATTATTATTTAGAAGTATTCATTTATTAAGAATATAAATATTTATGTTCTATTTTTATTAGTATTTTGTTTGTTTGCACTATCCGACGTTCTCGTTAACTATTTCCTTTTTGAAAAAATCATGTCTTTTATCCAATTGTGTGCGTACACATACTTTCTCTATAAATAAATAAATAATACAACAATATGATTCGAGAACAAACTATGAATGTACCTGCGAATTGGACATGTACATCCACATGCTATTGCGAAAACTGTTTAATTAAATATATACATTTAAAAAATTCCTTTACAACATTACTTGTTTGATTAGGTACTTTAATTAATTTAATTGTGGCTGCGGATATCTCATAGATATCTCTATTACTAGACACTGTGTTGTTTATATCCTCTTTGAAATTTATATTCTATGCTGCAACTTCAAACTTCAAAGATTGTAGGGTGATTTTGGGCATCCGGCATATTTTCAAAGTGTTTTAGAAATCAAGGAGTTTTAAGCTAGAGCAAGTACAAATTACGTTGTGATTTTTCTTCTACAAATTGAATGAATTCACTCATAATTATAAATGATACGAAATCTTTAACATCAGCACTTAAATAGTGCGACGAAAATAACACCATTCGGTAATTCATAAATGTTTCCTTATTCCTGTTACCTGCACTGTAGATATCTGTATTATTGCGCTTAGTAGTTCTTTATCGGCAACACGTCGGGTGCGTTGCACAGCATGGTATGTTTTCAATAATTTTAGTATATTTGATTTAATTGCTAGCTTGAACTTCCTTACCATAATATTTGTTAAGGGTTAAAAATAATAATGACTCATAGCAGTAAGAAAGTTCAATGGGAAATACTCTAGTAGGGAACGCCTACAGCGAATTTCGCTAGCAGTTTAGTTTGGTGTATTATTTTAAAGCTCTTAAAAATTAAGTATATTTTGATATTAAACCTACCCATTAAAATGTAAATATTTTTGTAGGCAAACATCAATAAAATGACAACAAACAGTAAATTCGCTCTTCCAGTGAGTCGAGATGAAGATCCAGGTGTGCTATCTGTAATATATAGATTTTTTAAAAAGGTAAGATATTTGATAAAAGTATATTATTTTCATCATAATTATAGTTTTTCTATAAACGTCCCACTTCCATTCTCATAGGAAACAGAGTCTGAGAGTATACTGCTCTAAGGGATACTGGCAGGTTTCAACTATTTATGTTGTGTGATGCCAGTAATAATAATAATAGAAACTTAACATACTCTCATATACATGGAGGTGAATAGAATTTCTGTACTGACTCAGAATTTCTTATTTAGAAAAACCACTAAATTGTTCTGGTATATGATAATTATGTTCTTCTAAAGGTTTTGGATTATAATATTCATTACAACTTTAATTAAAAAACTAGGTGGTATACAGATTGATAGCCCATTTGTATTAAGAAAATGGTAAATAATCACACATACTTAACTATTTAAGTGGAATAAAGATTGTATATAAAAGTATAATCTAAATTATCTCTTTATAGTATAATCATGAATAATAAAAGAATATGATATAACATAAATGAACTATAACCCAAATTGGTTACTATTTTCTTATAAGTCTTGGTTCACAAGTAAGACTGGTACTTGGCTAGTTTGTTTGGTCTGTTAAAAAAACTAGTTTTAATATCTATGCACTTTAAATCAATAGCCTCTTACAAAGTGATCTCAAACATTTATGAGTCACAACAGCCTTGTTTAAGGCATGTCTTGTATCAGTGAATAGGTATTTGACCTTCACATTCTCATTATGTACTTGTTATCTGTTATTTTACGGTTGCTTCTCTAAACTCCTAATTAGTTAGTAGAAGTAATGTAACTACTTTAGGATGTCTTACTTATTTTTTCGTGATAGATTTGTTTTAATTAAACATATAAATTCTGTTCTGCAATTAAGCAAATTTGCTGCAATGTTAATTTTAACCATTTAGGTGTGCCATAGTATATTATTCATCATAGTGGTTATTAGGCACCATATCATTAACTTTGAACGGATTTTTTATTTTAAATTATATTTTCCTATTGTGGTCGATAAGGTCGTATTAGTTAGTATAAAAACAATGACATCATCAGAGCTAAAATGATTCCCATTGGACAGGAAGTGAGGACCTATTCTAAATTCCTATAGGCAAAAATGAATAATATACAAGAGTTTTCCTAAATGCCTGCGGGTACAGACAAATTAATATATGCTATCTTTACTTTCTTCTAGAACCCATTTGTTGGCCATTAAAACACTCAACTACTTACTTTTAATTACTTTGATAATGATGTAATTTGGTATATTACAACTGCAAAGTGTTAATAGCATAGTGGTTAAACTTCAGCCTCCTCACCACAAACCTCTAATTTTTGGGAGTTATGTGCTTTTTAAATATTAATTTAAAAAACTTGCTTTAAATGTAAAGAAAAAACATTGTGAGAAAACTTGCATACCTGAGAATTAAAAAAAAACCAGCGTGGTTGACTTTGACGGCCTTAGTGGCGCAGAGTATATGCTTTCGTATTATGCATGTCCTGAAAGGCCAAGATGGAGGTCCTGGGTTTGATTCCTGGCTTGAGTTTGTTGTGGTCGGTGGCTTTGGTCGCCGCTAACTTGCTATCACATTTCTGGCATATACATATGTTTAGCGTGCGGATATGATGCCGTATAGTAAGCAATTAGGAGGATGGGTTCAGCTGGCAACGCGTCCGTGGCTGTTCTGATGCAGATGTTCATCATGCTTGTTTGCTCATATATTTAAAAAATCCACCCATCTCCTGCTGATCCATGCCCCTATAGTGGCCGGCCATTTTATAACTAGATTTCAGACAGACACGGTAAATCTTCGTGAATGCTTGTACTGAAGCTGTCGGAAAGCATTCTTTCCTTTGCTCTTTGATATATTGTTATATCAGTTTTATTTTTTATTTGTGTTAAAGCCTTTGTACCTATGTATTTAAAATAAAAAAAACTATTCAATCGTACGTACTAAGCAGATCGTATTAATTTGTTTGTAGGTCTCTATAGTTGGTGCAGTTTACTTAGTGGGCTACATGCAATGGAGTGTCGCATGGCTGATAGGCCCCGTAATACTCTCCGTGATGCGAGATCAGTGGCGTAAGGAGAGTGAATACCGACGCAACCTCGCCAAAACTGCTGCTGTGTCTTCCGAAAAGGATATTGTCCTTGCTCGATTAGACGACCTACCTGCTTGGGTAAACTATACTAAATTATCTGTTTCGGCATTTTTAGTTTTTAACAATGCCAACTGCCAAAAACAATCGGCAGCTGATAAATGGATGCGAGAGTTTAAAATAATTATGTATATTTGGATATACATAAAGCACCCTTAAGTTACAGAAAAAATTGAATTTCATTAAGACTTCGTTGTACTCAAAATGCCCTAGATTAAATTTTATATTATTTTTTAGGTGTTCTTTCCTGATGTCGAAAGAGCAGAATGGCTTAATAGGGTAAGTGCATTTATAATATCAAAATGTCAACATAACAGAAAGAACGTGGACATATTTTACGTTGTTGGTTTTTTTTTTTTACAGATTATCCTCCAAGTGTGGCCCAATGTAAACCATTACGCAAGAACTCTCCTCAAAGAAACAATAGAACCAGCGGTGGCCGAGAGCTTGGCCAATTATAAGCTAAATGGATTCAAGTTCGAGCGAATGATCTTGGGCACTATTGTAAGTTATTACCTTTCGACTGCACCTATGATTCAGATGTTCCATCAACGATCGACCATAATCTTTATTCAACTAGTCCTTTAAAATGTTATTGGATCATACTGGACTATTGGAACAAGTCATGGTGGCACACTCGACCGGAAATACGGCACGTGCCAAGAGTAACGAGGAACCTCTTATTGTTTTATGAACAATGAGATGGCAATGTTCCTCAAAGTCATATTAAAATCATAGTCAGCATACATCAGACCAAACAACTAAATTGAATATTTATAAAATAATTTATTTGTAGAATTGAACAAAACCTTCATTACGTTAGTCTAGATACTATCTAAATTAGATAATATATTTGAAACATTAACAATTACTAAAACCTCAGGAAATATTTTAAAATGTACATCATGATCAACCCATTACCGGCTCACTACAGAGCACGGGTCTGCTCTCAATATGAGAATGGTTTGGCAATAGTCCGCCACGCTGGCCATGTGCGGATTGGCAGACTTCACACGCCTTTGATAACATTATGGACAACTCTCAGGCATGCAGGTTTCCTTACGATTTATTCCTTCACCGTTGAAGCAAATGATATTTTAATTTTTAAAAACGCACATAAGTCCCAAAAGTTAGAGGTGCGTGCCCGGATTCGAACCGCCGACCTCTGATTAGGAGGCTGACGCCCTAACCACTAGGCTATCACCGCTTCAAAATGTACATAATTGAAGGGATTACATACGTCATTTAGATGACAAAAATAAGCTTCACGGACACCGTTATCTTGAAGCAACGAAAAGTTAGTTAACAGATTAAAGTTAAATTAGCGTTGTAAATGGAACAATGGTAATTGATTTTATGATTGCGATAACAAGAACGATGTTTGTTCGTAGGCGCCGCGCGTTGGAGGCGTCAAAGTCTACGATAAGAACCTCTCCAGGGATGAGATCATCATGGATGTAGACTTGTTGTAAGTTAAAACATAAATGAGTAATGGGTTAGTCACTATTACATATGAGGAATTTATGCAAGTGTAGTTTTTGAACTAGCCAAACCAAATGTGCATATCACATAAAAATTAGTAAGGTTCGTTTTCTAGGGATAAAATGTCTCAGGGTGCGAAAGGTAGTTTCTCGGCTTCTACCTCGTGACGATATTGTGTATCTTTAGTCATGGCTTACAGTCCAATAATTCATTATCACATGCTTTCTTTGGAATATACGGTCACATATTTTTTACAGTTATGCGGGGGACTGTGATATATCATTCATACTCCAAAGAATTCGCGGAGGCATTAAAGATCTACAGGTAAGTCATGATAAAACAACTGATACTGCAAAATTTAAGTCTTGGGGAAGCTTATCTGTGTTTTTTCTCCAATGCATGGTCAGATCAAGAAATTAATCCCATTATTTAGATGGGTCAGTGAAACATCCCTAGCTACGCAACCCCAAGATCATTGCCAAGTGCTTGCCTTTAGCGAGCACTGTATACATGTATTAGACGCGTAAAAAAGGAATCCACTTCAGCAAAGCATTAAGCATGAAGCAATTTTTAAAGTTGTAAATCGCTACACTTCCAGCGCTCACTTATTCAGTTAAGCGGACGAGTTGAAAAAAAGGTCCACTTTGCTTGCAATACTCGTTTGTCAGTAGTTCTTTGAATCTCCTCTTTTATAGAATGCTGACACAGAAATAACTTGAATAAATGATGCGATACTTCTGGGCATAGAGAAAAGTAAATGCGTTGAAATATTTTCACCTCAGGTTGTAAACAAGCAGTAAAGCTAAGCAATAAAAGTGAATTACAGTTCACACAATTCCTTACTCACGCATCCAAAAACATCCAACAACATTTTGAGAGTACAAGAATATAAAAAACGTCAAAAAGTTCATGAACCAGTTTCATGTGAACTAAGTTACAAAAGTTAGGGAAGCTGAAGCTTATCTATCGATGGGTTTCGTTTTGCTGATGGAATACAGCCTCAATCATTGGTGTTATCTTCTAGATCCACGGAATGTTGCGCGTGGTGATGAAACCTTTGATCAGCAAAATTCCACTGGTGGGCGGACTTCAGTTGTTCTTCCTCAACAACCCTGCCATTGACTTCAACCTTGTCGGCGCTGCGGATATTCTCGACATGCCTGGCTTCAGGTAACAGCGACGTCTAAAGTACCTCGTAACTAGTATCGTTAAGTACATATTTTTAGTTTACGCACCTGCGTATAACTAAAAATATGTACTGCGTATGCTAAGTAAACGTATAACTAAAAATATGTAAGCCCCCTAACAACTAATTTTCTAAACCAAAATTATTCTGCAATTTAAAAATGGTCTGGATTCTTATTAGCACTTGTATTTACGCAATATTAAACTACCTACACACATATATATTTCGATTTATACAAATTCTAAGCAAACGGCCTACATAAAGATTTGCTGTTTTTTTTTCAGTGACATACTTCGTCGGTGCATTGTTGAGCAAGTAGCAAAGATGATGGTGCTGCCAAATAAGTTGCCTATAAAACTGAGTGACGAAATCCCGACAGTTGATTTACGCATGCCGGAACCGGAAGTAAGTAAACATACGAGGGCTTAAAACATGCGTTTTATTTGACTAAAATGTTAAGTAAAATAATGAGATTTTATTATTTTCAGGGTGTACTAAGGATTCATTTGGTTCAAGCTCAGAATCTGATGAAGAAAGATGTATCTATGTTGGGTAGGTACCTAAGCATAGATTTGCCTTTGGAAGAGTATTTCGCCTTCGGGTTTGTTAAAAAAACAAGTCACGAATAATGTATAAATACGCTCTCTGAACGGTTTCTTGTTGGTATACATGGAGTCAACGAAGCTTAGTAAGAACTGACTGCTCCCCAGCGCGCTCCTAAGTTTGTGATCGAACACGAGCGGTCAGTCAACCCAGTCAATCAGACTAAAGATTTCATTCCCGCATCCTGTACTCAAATATTACTGATTAATGCAAAGTTTTACGAACTACATCGATATTGTTAATTATGTTCCCAAAAGTTAACTTTTAAAATTCATTTAAGTTCAAGTGCATTAGAGCTGCAGGCTATGTGACGTATCACATACGTCAGATGATTATGTTTCCTATTAATATCCATCAAATATGAAATATATTGTATTTTACAGGTAAGGGTAAGTCAGATCCCTATGCGATCATAACAGTTGGCGCTCAACAATGGAAAACCAAGCATATTGACAACAACATCAATCCGAAATGGGAGTTCTGGTGTGAGGTAAGTCGTCATCCTTTTCATCCATAAATTGTTTAAGGAATTTATCTTCCAAATAATTGCACTGTTATATTTGATCCACATGTTTTAAAGTAGAACTGTGTTTTAGTGACTGAATTCTTTGTTACTGTACTAACCCAACGCTTGTAGATTCTATTAGCAGGCACATCTTTACTAGTCAGCCTTATTTCCTAACGTTAGGACTAGAGTTTCAATTCTATACTTCTTTCACTTTCTCTGAAACTTAACTTACAAATTTTTATCTGCTGAGAATTTGCAAGAGTAAAATATGCATTTCATGCAGTATGCATTGGTGATACTTACTTTACTTATTTATCATAAATCATAACTCCTAACAATATGTTTTGTTTATTTTTTCTATTTCTCTTTGAAATAAAGCTTGGCATGGTATTTACTTTGATACGAAAAAAGATACAAAAGGTTTTAGCGTTTGATGGAATTACTTGGCCTGTATGTGGTGAATGACTTACTATTCAGATGAATCTTCACAGATTATTATACCAATTATTATCACATATTACTTGGATACTAATTTGTGAAGCCTGCATGTGGTATTAAATTTTGACATCTCTAGATTACTGTTTAAAATTAATTATTTTCCTTCATCATGCAATCCGAAATTCACTTATTCTTCTTTCTCTCTTCTTTTAATATATAATATTTCATAATATCTTAATGCATTTGGTATAAAAATAAGACAAAATAAACTGAAGAACTATATAATTTTATAACCTTGCGGTATCTTCTGTATCTTTATTTGTATATATGATAGAAAATCTTAGGTGTGAGAGAAATCAATTACGCTATGTAAAAAAAAGCTTAACGCGGTATACGAAACTAAAGACAGTAATATTTTCTACTACGTTAATATCATATAGCTTAACATAGATTTCAGAACTTATTTTCCGAAAATCTAAATAAACCAAATATTTAGTTATATTCAGTTATTCCTCTCGCCGTTTTCTAAATTTTAAATAAACTCTTCGTTGATTTTACCTATACCTCTTTAAAGTTTGAGTGTACTAATTACTTCTCCCACTTGCGCTTATTATTTTTTTTAGTTATTGATTTGTAATCGCTACTGTTCATCGCAAACTATGACTACTTTATATATTTTTTATGAATTGGTTATTACTTTTTTACGGTGACTAAACTGTTTGCTTTTTGAACTTAACGCTTGATGATATTGCCTAAAAGTTTTAGAGAAATGATTTTGTTTTCCTTACTTATGTTTGCGTGGGACTATGCGTGTTTGGCGTAAAGGCGCGTATAATGCAATCGCTGGGCCAAGCGTTGGAAATAGAAGTGTTCGACAAGGACGAGGGCAACGATGATGACAAACTTGGCAGGTGAGTGCGGTGGAGGCCACGGGCCCGTTGGTGGTGGGAAGCGAGAGGGTAGGTGCTAAATGCTTGGCCACTCCGTTATTTTTATATCAGAATGAACTTCAGTGATGTCCAGCAAACACCGACAGATTCCGCATATTTATACAAAACGCTGCAAGCTTGTAAGCCTGATAGTAATAATGGTAGTGGAGCGATTGTACGCTTGTGATATTTAGAAGCTCACAATTATTGTACGGTAAAAGAAAATATATGCTTACTAATATCACGTTAAATGCGAAAGTGTATGTCATAGTAAAAGGAGCAACCGAGTAACGTCTAGACGTGATGTGATTTTTTTTACACAGTGCTTGTTTATGCGCCGGTGAAATGGCTACTTTTTAACCTGGAAAAAATGGCCTTGCATTTATAACATTAGTAAGGACTTTTAAAAGAATAATCATTCGAAAATTACACTCTTGCTGGTTCGAGCTACGGTCACTGTTAATGACAATATATTCATATATCTTCTAGTAACATATATTTCAAACTTAGTAGTTATATTATATTATACCATCATTTAAAAGTTATATAATTTCTTTGACCGTACAAAGTTGCTTTTGGTGTCAATAATTTTTTTTGTGAAAATTAATGAATATTGCACATTGTTTTGTTTGGCTGTAGAGTTTTAATTGAGTAAATATAAACTCAAATAACTTTTTATTTTATGTGCAATATTCTTAATTTTTCAACAGTTTTCGCAATGCAATGTGCTTATCTGCTTTTATATTTGCCTATATTTTCCTTTTATATATCATTTTTTGTAGGTAAAGTAAGGTATAGTATCAGGTCAGTCGTTTGCGCATTATCCCAAAAATGTGTTTTTTTTTTCAGTGTTATAGATGTGTAGGAGAAACGGAAAATGGTTTGATAAATTAAGTTAGGACTACAAATATTGACACTTGCCCAGAAAATGCCTGTTCACTCAGGTCATATTAATATGTTAATTGAAATTGCACATTAAAATGTACATATTTTATTGTAGGTTAAAAACACTTGATAATGTATAAAACTTTTTTTTAATTAAAGGCGTAGGTAATGTTTTTTATACGATCTTAAAATCTAAATAATTACTGTACAATAAACTCATCAAAATATCTACGTCAGTCAAAGATGTCGTTTTGTTTTTGGCCAGAATTGTAAACATCGCAATTTTAGGAATAGTATAACTCTTGATATGTAAGTTTTGTTAATAAAATGTAATTTTTCCAAAGGCGCTAATAAGTTCAAGAAAAGGTCAGGTGATGCAGTGCGAGGTGTGGGACTGGGACCCGGGGATGGGCATCGAGAATGATGACTATCTCGGCAGGTCCGTTCAGCCCCTAGCGACTCAAGCGCCTCAAACATGTTCGCCATATTGTTTTGCGTGGTCCGCTTTAAGAAGCTTCATATCACCTGTACGAAACCAGTACATTATTCCGTAACGTGCGTAACGTGCAGTAACGTGAATTAATCAGTAATTTACTTCAGATATTATGTAAATTATATAAAATACAGCTGCAGGTAATATGGAGTTTCCTAAATGTTTAATTCCATTAAAGCTTAGATATTATTTACATCTGAAATGGTTTCGTGATTTTGTGTGGATTTTGTTTGGCGATTTATTCACGTGAGGACAATGAACACAGCAATTTGGGTTCTGGTCGTAGTCGACGGGTTTTTGTTAATATAATATAAAATATTTATTTATGTACGCACAATAACATTATTATTTTACATTATTTACTGACATTTTCCTTTAAGCAAGCGTTTTTGCTAAACTAATGATCCTAATACGAGGTTTGTGTTTATTTGCGCTTTGATTATTTTGTGTGTATATAATCTGGTGGGTTGTGACAGTCTGTGCTACGCCAGAGCGTCACGAGCGCTACCGTTCAACTTTTCGACTGGGACCGGGCGGGCAGGGATGAAAAACTGGGCAGGTCGGTTGCCTCTACCAACCATGTATGAGTAGACATCGTCATACGCACATGCATGCACACTGCATGTGCGGCAGTTCATACATGCAATTTAAATTTCCCGGCACCAACTTGGGTTATAAATAAAAACGATGAATCTTATCTGTACAAATAAGGGAGCATTCGAGTATTACGTACGGGGGTGTATTTAAACAACGCGCTACGTATCTATATATACAATAACAAAGATATTATACTTTGTTCAACATAATTTGGGGGGGGAGGGGGGTGTACAGAAAAACGTTACGGTCTAAAATCTTTAAAAATTGCGTTACGTAATACTTGAATGCTCACTTAGGTAAGTATCTGAGTTAGGATGAACGTTGGAAAGAGATCCCACCTTAAATGTCCTTAACTGCTATTATTAAAAATATTTGTAAATAAAGCGTTTTATTACTGTAATTTTTTTTTTTGAATACTTGCAAAAATCTTACCATTTTTATTTTTTAAGTCAGTTCTTATCTTGAAATAAAACTGCATACATATTCAATTCGATATACTAAAATCACATGAGAACATTTGGAATGCAACCTACCATAACTAACTATCTATTATAATGTGTCAAAGGTTGGGTTGCTTTTTAGTATTAGATAATCATGTGGGAGATTAAATCCACGGATAGGAGTAAACTTAGCCATTGAGGCAAAGGTACCCTATATGTAGATACAGCCCTCGCACATCTTTGATGAATATGCTGCCCTGGTACTTCCAGCCAGCCAATAACACAAATATTCTTCGATGTATGAAAAAAAATCAGATAAACCATCAGGTTTCCTTTAATTAGAAGACGCTTATTTAGTATTTGGGGATTAGTTGTAAATCTAAAAATAAATACCTAATCATCTGATAGAAATTACACTAATCCTTAATTATCCACATTGTAAAAGCTTACGACTAAATGGCTCACATGCACGACTGTCACATATTCTCTAATGATATTATTCCAACTCACAAAATTAAACATACGCAGGCTTAAAACACTAATACCATATTTTTAATTTCATTAACATGTAGAACTATATTATAAAATCTCAATACCTACTAACAAACAAAAATATCATGCAATATTTCATTTAAAAATTGTGATAACATTAATTGCCATGTTATAATTTAACATTTGTAACATAAAATATTTTTGGTAACTCGTTTCAATGAATTTAATTTAATTTCGCAGATGCACTTTAGACATCTCGCAAGTGGTTCGCGCCGGTCGTCTTGATACGGTAAGACAACAGATTGAATAATCTATTATTTCCCATGTATTCTCAAATCACAACTAACCTTTAAGTTTTGAACCTGTAAGCTTTTAGTTTTCATGTATTCTCAAATCACAACTTCCTCCGCCTCCCAAGTTTATAGTTTATTAGTTATCTTGCTGTGGTACGTTTGTCTGAATAATACGGCATTTAAAAAATATATCTCACTTCGAGTTAAAAGGCTTAAACGATTCCACGAATGGTCAAAAAAAATCTTAGGAGATATTCTCAGTATCAGACTAATGTTATGATTTAGCCAATTCCCGTGCATAGCACATCAAGTCATTGTTCCGGGCTATATTATCGCTGATTATTGGTAGTAGTTAGTAAATGTAGAACTTGGGGTGTCTATCCTAAATTATTGTCGGGTGACTATCGTTTGGTATGTTCATTTTGTCTTGCGTGTTTGGGTTATCAGGATCTGAGTGTTTAATCCCTTTCCGATGAGGCATGTGTTGATTACCCGGGCGGTAACTAATTAATTATGAAAATTTCAGTGGCAAACGCTCCAGCAAGCGAAGACAGGAAAAGTCCATCTGCGTCTATCCTGGCACAGATTATCTACTGATTTGTTGGATCTTAGTCACGTAAGAATACAATAATTATTTCGTCAGATAGCTTGACAGTTTCTAATAAGTGTCATTTTCTTAAAGAATGCGATTGTAACAATCTTAACATTAGAAGTAAAAATAAACTTGTGTCGCACGCTACTGGACCACATACAATTTAGAAATTCATTTAAAGGTATTCATTTGAAGCTGTGATAGCCTAGTGGTTAGGGCGTCAGCCTCCTAATCAGAGGTCGGCGGTTCGAATCCGGGCACGCACCTCTAACTTTTCGGAGTTATGTGCGTTTTTAAAAATTAAAATATCACTTGCTTCAACGGTGAAGGAAAACATCGTGAGGAAACCTGCACGCCTGAGAGTTCTCCATAATGTTCTCAAAGGCGTGTGAAGTCTGCCAATCCGCACATGGCCAGCGTGGTGGACTATGGCCAAACCCTTCTCATATTGAGAGGAGACCCGTGCTCTGTAGTGAGCCGGTTATGGGTTGTTCATGATGATTTAAAGGTATTGTTCCGGCTTTAGTTTTAAGTTTATGAATTTAATGCTCACCATCATCTCACTACTATGTAATTGACGTACCTAAAGTGCCTTTTAAAGGATTAATTGAATAAAGTTGATTAATTGATTATGTTTCTTCGGTAGGCTATCACGGAGACGCAACTAGTGAAGAACGCAGAACTTAGTTCGGCAGTTGTATCTGTCTACATTGATTCTTGTAAGAATTTACCGGTAAGTAGAGACAACTACGGTGGGTACTTGTGTATTTCAAAATTTTCTAAACATTTCGTAATATAAGATATTTATTATTTGGTATATTTGTCGTTTCGTTTAATCCCATATTGATAGTCATAATAGTCTAGTCGTAAACTTTCGTAGCAAAGAATGAATTTGTTTATACTCAATTGATTTTATTAAATAATATTTAGTATAAAACATTTATAAATAAAATAACCTTGGTACTGTGAGAAATATAGAATGTAAATATAGAATGGGCTTCAAATGAATTCTCAATACACAGAATGCACGCGCTCAATCTCGTCCGGACCCATACCTCACAGTGACCGTGGGCAAGAAAACTGAGAACACAGCGGTACAGATGCGCACCGATAGCCCCGTCTACGAGATTGGCTACTCTTTCCTCGTACAGAATCCAGAAATTGATGTACTGGAAATTAAGGTATATTTTTGACAACCAGGTCCAGGGTTTGATTCCCGGGTCGATTCTGGTCTGGTCTGGCTTCGGCCGTTGCTAGTTACCACCCTAACAAAGACCTGTCAGCAAGCGATTTTGCGTTCCGGCACAATGTGTAGAAACAAATTAGGAGTATGGGTATACCCGTAACAGGTTAGCCCGTTACCATCTTAGACCGTATCATCATCAGGTGAGATGCCTTCAAGGGCTGACTTGTGGTGTATAAAAAAATTACATATTATTTACAGCAATTAAATTTATCTTCATAAAAGTTTCGCTTAGGCGAAGCATTATATACATAAGTGTACGTATTTAGTAATTGTAACTAACTTCGAAAGTTCCATAAAAATGGATATAATTCTGACTCTACTTAAATATTCTTGTAGTTGCATAAAATATTACTTAATCGACATATTTCTTCTAGGCTATGGATCAGAAAACAGGCAGTCAGCTCGGTCAACTCACCTACGGAATATCTTCATTATTGAAACAAAACAATTTGATCATGCTGAATCAACCGATGAACTTACAAAAATCTGGCCCTGAGTCCAAAATTATCCTAGCTATGCAGCTGAAGGTGAGTGTAACGTTCAACTGTACACAGTAGGTACGAATATATATAGTTTAGCTAACTAGCTGTCACCAAGTATATCTATAAACCGTGGTTTGAGAAGGTCTGAGATAATGAAATGAAAATATACTTTATTGCACACCAATACAGAAGAAAAGAAAAAAAAAAACAACAACAACAAGTAACAGCCCTTGGGCTTCGATCTGGACATGTTCCGTTAAACAGTTTTGCAGCACTGAAGTCCCGTCTCCAAGTGCAAAGTCATTGAGAATGTGCAACACATAATGGCTGAATGTGTCCGGAACGAGAGTGAAAGGTAAAAATTAATTGTAAAGCTAATTTTGAAAACGAGAAATACAGGATTATATGGAACAGCATTCTTGCTATCCCGGCATCCGAGCTTAAGAGGCTTAAGGCGTCGAATAAATTTGTATTAGTTATCTTTTTTATTATGTATCTTGCTCAAGTAGGGGTGACATAGTCACGCTATGACCGAATCCCTTTAAAATAAAGTAGATTAAAAAAAAGTATATCTACAAAGTGAGGTGTTTATTAATCTAGATCCTAAAAGAAGCAATCAAAGAAGAAGATATCGATGAAGAGTCTCCATCCTTACCACCTGAAGCGGACTCCCAACCACCCAACCCAACGCCCATTGAGAGCACCGATGGACCAGCGCTTGCTCCGCTCGCCGCTCCAACTCTACCCGGTATGAAAAACTTAATCTTTTAACTCCTTTTTTTTGTATATAAACATTTTGTAAGAAGAATTTTTACCTGGCTAAGTTTTTTGTGGGCTTCTTCTTAGACCGGGGCGCGTTTGGAACCCTCATAGCTTTAGTTTTAAGTTTACGAATATAGTTATCACCATGAAATAACTACTATGTAAATTATTGACGCGTCAAAAGCGCCTTTTAAAGGACTATTTGAATAAAGATTATTTGAATTTGAAAATAATGGAGATTTATAAATTTCTTAGAAACTTAAGCTTCAATTATTCCAAACTTATATCGAACAAGCTCAAAGAACATAATCGGGTTTTATTTTGCAGTCAGGTGGAGATTGGATTCAAGGCTGTATTCAGTAGTAATTTATAAAATATTTAATTTGGAATGAATGAATGAATATACTTTTATTGTACACCACAGGATAGGAAAAAATAAAAAACAGAAAATAACACAAATATATATTTTCCTTTCTCTCGTGCCGTCGTGGCAATGTGGAATCCAGTTATCGATTTACAGAACCGAAAAAGAGAGTCGAGAGAGTTGATCGAACTACATTCGGTGATCTTTTTCAGGTAATAATTCAGTAAACTCGAATACAGAACTAAAGAACATAGACGATTCCGTCCCGTCAACTACAACTTCAGATGACACATCAGATAAATCTATTCCAGTGGAACAAATTATAAAGGAAGTTGGTGAGTTAATTTTTTGAAAACCCGCTAAGAAAATCGCTAAGCGGTTTCACGAAAAAATCTAAATTTATTATACTACTGTATTATCATATGTTAAAATTAAAAACTATTTTACTACTGTATTTATGATATGTTTCAAATTGATGTATGTAATCTCATAAGGCGACCTTCATCATCATCATCATCATGATCAACCCATTACCGGCTCACTACAGAGCACGGGTCTCCTCACAATATGAGAAGGGTTTGGCCGTAATCCCCCACGCTTGCCATGTGCGGATTGGCAGACTTCACACCTTAAGGCGACCTTGCTTAATATTAATTTTATTTATTTGATACGTTAAAGTTGTAACCGCGTAAAAACAATTAACGCAAAAAGTAAATAGCCCATAACTTGAACTTGCTTGAAATGCAAAAGAATTGTTTGAGATGAGCACGATCAATATTTTGATATTGACAAACGAATTCTTCAGCTTTATATCATTAGTCTTGTTCTTCACAGATGTGCCTCAGGAAAATCAAATACCATCTGTACGTGATTCGCCAAAGTTAGTCCACAGGATCTCTTCATTAACCACGTATGTATTAGATTTTAAACACTGTCCAGAGATCGCACCTTAAAAAACATTGACAGTTTCCAAACAGTTCTACATATTAACGACGTTAGACTGAAAATAACCTGATGCACCTTGTTTTAAAGCTCAAGTTAATTATCACTTCTACCGCAAGCACGCTAAGCGAAACTTTAATAAATCAGTAGTATGCAATGTAAATTTTAACTAAAATGAAATCGAGAGGTTACACATCTCGAAAACTTTTATAGTTAGTTTTATAATGTTAAAGTGAATTCGACCAAATGCTCGTTTTTTTTAAATTCAATGTGATCCAATCACGTCAACGTTTTTGAAGGTTCGATATTCAATAATTATTCTGGGTTTGTTTGGCTGAGCGACTTGTGCAAGATTGCCTACATATTCGAATTTTCTAGAAATAAATTGTAAAAAATTGACTGCATAAAACCTGTTATTGATTGTGCCTTCGTTTGTAGTATGCGCTCCTAGCGAAACATGTATAAAACAGTTATAAAGAATATGTGCCCTGAAGCGATCGTTATTAGGTCCATTTTACTCTTGACATTATATTAGGGCGATATTCGAAAACAAACACCGTATCGAATGTGCAAAACTTATACTTGATACAGATACAGTTTTTATTTAGACCTGATTCCAGGAAAATATGTTTTTTTTGGTATGCTTATACTTACGTGACATTCTAAATATTTAGTTACTCCTACACATTTTAAAAGATTGATGAATCAGCTGACACTGGTCTGTTCTTTATAGGTCGGCGGGTGAAGCTGGCCTTGGGCGTATCCTATTATCTCTCCGTTATAGCATGCAAAATCAAATTCTGTATGTGGTTGTACATAAAATAATGTAAGTCAACAAACTTTAATGTTTGTATCCTCTTTTCTAAATTAACTTGGTTATAAAACATCAATTGGTTCACCTATTTACTCAGACAAAATATGAAGTACAGCATTTAGGTTCTTCGCACTCTTAAGCCTTGTCGACTTTGGGTCCAACACATTAATCTTAAACAATAGATTAAGTGCTTAATATAAGATAGGAGTTATTATTATTTTGTTATTTAGTTTTTACTACATTGTTAGCCACTACAGATTTTTTGTTGTAGCATGGTACGGATCCTTTCCACTCATTCTACACTCCAATTCGTTCTTCTCTTCTTCTGCCTCCATTGCCTCTCATTCTCCCTCTACCACACCTCGGCAGCTTACTACTACTTTGTCTTTTTAGCGTCTGAAAGAATGAGAGGACTGGGATAGGAAAACCCGCATCATGCTACAACGAAAAAGCTTTGGTTAAACTTTTTATGGTGACGAATTTAACTTTGTAAAAACGTAAATAAGTAAAATCTTGGAGTTTGATCCTCAACACAAAGTCACATTTACAGTAACGTGAAGCCACTGTAAAACGAGTTACCTCGGTGATGTTAGTTTGAGTAGCACTACAAAATTATACTTTACAGGAATATACCTCTGAAGGACCCAACCAATGTGCCTGATCCATATGTAAAGCTATATTTACTGCCTGGCCGTTCCAAGGACTCCAAGCGTAAGACTGTGGTAAGCAAAAGAGAAGAGGAGATCTATTGATACAGATATATTTTTTTGAATTGTCATCCTGCTCAAATTAATGGACCCTATTCGTATATTCAGCTAGTCATTATTAGTAATGCGAAAGTGAGACATATTATTTCATAGCCGGTTAGAATCAATCTTGATGAAATTTGGTCCGGAATATTTGTATCCCGAAATAGCTCTAAGTTTATAAATATGAGAAGAGTTATTAGGGAGAAGGACCATAGTCCACCACGCTGGCCATACCGATTGGTAGATTTCGCACGCCTTTGAGAATATTATGCAGAACTCTCAGACGTGCAGATTTCTTAACGATGTTTTTCTTCACCGTTGAAGTGAGTGATATTTTAATTGGTTAAAAACGCACATAACTCCGAAAAGTCAGAGATGCGTGCCCGAGATTGAAGCCCTGACCTGATTAGGAGGCGGACGTCCTGACCACTAGGCTATCACAGCTTACGATACTTTTATGCCCAGAAAACTACGGACTCTACAGTTTTATTAAATAACTGACGGATACGTGGTACGCGTTAAGAAAATCACTTAGAAACTACCAATGAGCTTATACGTTGAAAACAGCCGTGTTCCTATAAAGTATTATCAATTTAGGTGGTGAAAGACAACTGCATGCCGGAATATGACGAACAGTTCGAGTGGGCGATTCCGCTTGCAGAGCTGCACTCACGCCAAGTAGAAGTCACTGTCGCAACGCATAAGGGTTTTCTCGGTGGTAGCCCCGTCATTGGACAGGTATAATATATCAAAACACTTGATTATCGTTGAAGTTCTGATGCACTGCAAGCCTACGGTTCGATTTCCGGCAATTTCCAATTTCTGTATATCGCTTCCCTGTCCTGGAAACGCTGTGTTCTAATAATTGAGATGCATTTCGATTTTGGGTCTTGTGCAATATCTGGTCTGCTCTAGAGGTTACGCCAAGTCATTTAGCGTTCCAGTCAGTGCGATGTTGCGTGCAAACCGATCACGTATGGATGTAATATGACTGTTATACACCAGGCCAGGCACAAATTTATACGTAAAATTGTTTTATGCACAGAAAAAATAAAGAATCTATATATTGAATTTAAGATCTCAGAATTAAAACGCTGAGATAAAAAAAATATTATGATGTTTGTTTATTCATGTATTTAATTAATTATTACAGGTACTTGTTCATTTGAACGAATATGATTTCCGTGAAGCGAAAACATTGTGGTTTGATCTTCTGCCTGAATCCTCACCAAGAGAGTAGAAACTAAGAGCATAGTTTTGAGATTCCAAGAATAATATTTTATTTTATTATAATGCTTTTGCATAAATGTTTAAAGATCTGTTGTGAAATGTGTTTATTTTTTTATTTTCAATTATTTTTTTACATATTTTTTGCTACCTATTACGTGTATCATTGATCTGTACGATAAAAGAATTTCATTTAAAAATGATTCCATGAATATTATAATTAAATATTTTTTAAACAATGGGTTAAAGAAGTGGGGTACATGTCCATATATGGGTTCATACAGCCACTCTTCCTTCTAACGTCGATTTGTAGCGCAAATTTCATACCTTGCTTACTGTATTAATTTACGAATTGTAATCTCATAGACTAAGGAAACTATGCCCTCTCCACTTTATAAGAAGTTTGCTTTGAAATACTTTGCTTTTGATAACTATTGTTTTCGCCCATTTATTTGAGATTATGTTAATACAAATTTACTTCAAACAATGTGTAGTGTAATTAATACCATCCATTTTGTATGTATTATAATATTATTGATGTATGAAGCTAGTAGTTGTTTATATGAATGTTTATTGTTTCCTTGAATGTTATCAATGTATTTAATATTTTATATTTATGCCAATGCTGTTGTACATATATCTCTTGACATGTACTTGACTAAATTGACATGTCTAAATATAGAGCCATCCTTTTCTAGGCTAGTCATCCCTTGCTGTGTGAAAAGGAATGCAATATTTATATATATTTTTTAGAGATGTTAATTTGTGTATGTAGGTATAACAAAATTGGCATCTGCGCTTTTGCAAAAGTCTAAATTGTTACTTAAAACTAAATGAAGTAATTCCAGCTTATGAATTTTTAATTAGATATAAAGATTAACATAAATATTTATAACAACTGTTATATGTTAAGTGTATGCTTTTTTAAGTTATTGTTATAAATATATTTTTTTCTGTACTAGCACATCTTTTTTATTTTAGTCTGTATATAAAAGGAAAAAGAAACTGGCTATCTCTCAACGGCGTCTCGAACGCATTGGGCTAAAATTTGGCATAAATAAATATTATAAAATCCACTTTAAAAGGTTTTTAGAAAACTCTCAAGGAGCAAAACAGAACTTTGTAAGTTGTGTAGTCTTTGGGAAAAGACACCATTGCTTTCTATAAATATGTATTTTTTTATCTAGATTTAGA
Organism: Lasiommata megera; assembly: GCA_928268935.1. Taxonomy (NCBI): domain Eukaryota; kingdom Metazoa; phylum Arthropoda; class Insecta; order Lepidoptera; family Nymphalidae; genus Lasiommata; species Lasiommata megera. The sequence goes on along the minus strand of OV743311.1, from coordinate 8,143,322 downwards.
CAGTGATACCAATACATAGTGTACTGGTATACCAATACATAGTGTATGTTTGAAAACATTTAATTGAACCTTTAATCTATATCTATGTTCTATATCCATAAAAACATAGTCTTAATTGATCATCTTAAAGATTCATCAGTAGAGTTTTAGATTATGAATATCTGGTATAGTTAGTTGGGGTTATAGTAACAACTTAGTAGAAAGCAAAAACTTAACACTTATACATGCCATGGCATGAGGAAGTAAATGCCACTGTACAAAAAAGCAAGAAACCTTCTGTATATATGTAACTAATTGGTAATGATAAAAACTCTGAACAACAAATGCGTTTCTTCAAACCTCTATAGTTGTGGTCACCTATCCATTATGAGTTTAATCAATGTATAAAAAAAATGGACCATATCAATTGCCTTCCCAGAAATTGTCACAAATAAGTGTCATGATACCTTTTGGTGTACCTTACACAAAATCATAGGTACACAAAATCTGTGGACTGAGTATAAGATATTTAATCTTTTATAAAAGATTCCATCATCCGAGTACCAAGGGTGTGGAACCCTTAAAATGCAATACATTTGAAACAGCATATTTATACACATGTATACATATATATAGACATCATTGTAAATAAAAAATGATCTAGGTGGATGTTGTCGATGCCTACACAAACCGCTATGTAACCTGATAGGAATACTTATGTTGAAAATAAAATCTGATTAATAACAAAGTTTCTTAATATTTTTTTTAAATGATAGTGTCTTAATCCAGTTATGCAGTCATTTTTACAATGCAAAGCATAATTAAAACAATTTTAGTGGTCATAGTTAATTTACTTACAATTAAAAATATTGGTACATTACAAGATGATTCCTATTGAATTAGCATTCAATCAATTGAATGTTCATTACCAACAATTAATTAATAGTCTTTCACAAAACAGTCCCACATTCTTAGAAATCTTCATTGATAGATTTGTTATAGGACACAATGTTATGATCAGCGTTCTAATGTGTTTGGAGTAATCTTCTGCGCAATTATTTTTCCGTAACCGCCACGGCCGCCATCATAATCCGAACGATATTCATCACGAACCTTAAAATATAAAAGGAAATACTTATCACAAACTGAATTACTCAATATTAAAAAACCCTTACTAACTTGTTATGAGAAATGGGAAAGTTGCTACTAAAAGGAGAAACGATCAAATATACTTCTGAGTTTATTTAATTTTAATTTATTGGGATCAAAATCAAATTGTCTATTAATTATTTCAAGACCTTATGACCTCAGTACTAAATTTATCTGTTTAATGTATTTGAATTATTTTTGGAATAACATTGGCTGCCACTTTCCAACCATCTATTCCGAGACATGAGTAGCAGGAAATCAAGTACAAACCATCAAACAACAACTTTTTATATTAAGCTTTTAAATATAGGTAATGTGCAAAAACACACACATCTATCATGTGCTGAATTGTCATTTCACAGGAGTTGCCCGGACCACATATCCTAAGTACAATATCAATATCTACAAATTGAGCACATTAAGAATGTAAATGTAATTAGTTCATAACAATTGTATAACAAAACATACCTGTCCACCAGTTTTGCCTCTTCCGTATTGCCTCCCTTCAATAAATCCAGCATCCCAATCACATCTTATAATCCTGTCATCCAGTCTAGTACCATTTATATATCTGCAAGATGAAATGCAATCAACATTAAGTTTTATTTGTTACTACCAAACTAGTCTTTGAAATAATAAGCCTTGGTGACTGTGCAAACTTTTACTTAAGTACTTGTGACATGACAGGTCTAAGAGTAGTGCTATCAATTTCACTATGTTTTAGTGGAAGAGGACAGTGTTATTTTAGATGTGCCAACCTGCCCTTAGAATAGGCAACATTATAACACAAAGGAGGTTCAATTATTAGGGTAACAGCACTATGCAAAATAAGAGAAGAGAAAATGTCCAGGTTTTATTTTTTATTTTGATTATCTGTTGAAAATTTAAATAGTTATTAAATATAACATATTACTTGCAGGTATGTCCTACTTTTAATAACATAATCTATTAATTTTATTGCATTTTAAGACATTAAGCATCATCAGACTAGCTTTAACACTAGAGGAGTAAGGAAAAATGGCACATGTATGTACAATTATTAAAGCTAAGAAGATAATTATGATAATATTTTTTTTACTTTCCTGAAATTAATTATTAGTTTATCATGTTTTTTTAGTTGTATATGTACTCACCTCATACAGTTTTCAGCATCTGGTCTGGCATAATATTCAACAAAACAGAAGCCACAAGGTGTTTTCTTATATTTATCTAGACCCATGATTACTCGCCTTATGTCTCCACAACGTGAGAATAATTCATAGATCTGTTCTTCTGTAGTATAAAACGATAAATTTCCTATATATAGTGTAGAAGAACCCTTCAATAACTTTTCTTGCTCACTTCGGGAACCCTGAAAAAATAGATATAGCATTCACATTCTGATAAATACCACATTATATGATTGTATTAATCGAATATAGAATGTTCTGTATCACATATTTATGCACCTTAAAATGCTGATCTCGATAGGAACTTATTTCAATCGACGAATTCATAGAATCATAACTTCTCTTCATTTCGTATTGGAGATAGTGATGCCTATTTTTCCTTAATTTAAGAGGCAATAGGCACCCAAATAATTAACATTAAAAATATCAAGAGCTTTTGTGAAATAAAAAGATGCTAACAATCACGCAAGTCAACTTAATAAAAAAGTCAAAAGAAAGTGACATTGACATATTTGACGACGACATCAAAGACTATAAAATATATGTCAGTTGTCACATCAACTAAGAAGATCCGCCATGTTAGTTTAGTGTTGCAATTTTTTTTACAATTTTTTTATATTATACCAATGTACTTTCTGACCACAGACCAAGTTATGGTGGTACGGTGTGTAGTAGAGGAAATAATATAAAGTAATATATTATTATGAAAAAATAAAGCTTCTTTGGTCTCTAATAAATGTAGTTTCAGCCGATTTTTCGCTTGGCAAACTTTGTAAGTTTTCCAACAAATTACTGTAACTGTCACTAAATATGTACTTTAATTCTATCAGCATCTCTGTTTTCTGTTTGTTGTTAGCAGTTTTAGCATTCCATATATTTTTTTCTCTGGTCACATGAGGAAAATTTTGCATTATAGCAAAAATTAAGTTGTATAATATAGCTACTTCATGTACGGCATTTGATAGCTTTGTCTATAACTCGTATTTAAACTGATCGAAGTCATTGTTATTGTCGACTCCTAATTTATGTAGGTAAGTGATGATGTCTAGGATGGTAGAAACTAAGCTGTTAGGAGTATGGTATGCGCTCCTTGGTGGAGTATGGTATACGGTAATTGCTCGCTTGACACTTGACTTTTCGGTAGGATGGTAACTAGCCACGGCTAAGGCCTCCCACTAGACCAGACTTGAAACGGGAATCGAACCCAGGACCTCAAACTTTATAATGTGACAGCGGACGCTCTGCGCCACGGAGGTCGTCAAAAACGTGTAGAGCAGTGAACGTCGATTAGTTGAAATTATGGTCACCGTCATCATCTTGTGCCTACTGTTTGTATTATTGTAGTCAAACCCATAAACCTCAAGCTACCGAAACTATAAGAAATAAGTGTGAAAGTTTATAAAGCCTTAGTTTATACTTCAGTGTACTAAGCTTAGAAAAATTTGAGATATGTAAGTATATTTTAAGGACGAAGGTACTCACCTGCAGCATACTTCGTGTTGCAAGCATTCTTTGCGCGAGCGTTTGTCAACCAAGAATCTTGAATGAATGAATTAATCAATAAAATTATATCTTGATCATATTCCAGGTTTCCTAATTATTATTTCCTAAATTGCGGTGTATCGAACAAGTTTTCAATCTAATAAATGCTCCGTTACACTCGTACATAGCAAACACATAGAATACTCTAAAATACGACTATAGAATCGACTGAACAACTCGACTGAACAACTCGCCAGTATTGGTTGGGTAATCTCCAGTATAAACAGGCGGTCAAGATCGGCAACAGTCGACGTGACGATGGGACATTAAGCCAAGTTCAAAAAAACTCAATACCTTTATTTACGAGAGCTCATCTACAGAGTTAGATATATATTTTACATAACCTAATTACTCGCCAAACTGTTCTTTTGCGATCGAAACAAACGCTTTCATTTGCGTTGCATTCTTTCGCGTACCTATATATCTTGAAGTTCCGGATGAATACCGTCCTTGTGTCCAATACCTTATTTACGAATTATGTGAATACAAGTTTACCATGAGTTTACCCTTGACATTTGACACATTGAAACTGGTTCTAACACAATATTTAGAATAATCTTGAGATCGGTAGATTCTTTAATTTTGATCATTTTGTTTTAAAATAAATAAATTTAAGAATATAATCTTAGCTATTAATTTATTAAACATTACAAAACTGCAAGAATCAGTTCAGTGGGTTTATAGCACTTTAAAAAGCGGTTTTATTTCCAATACAAATTTTAAATTTTCTTTATTGCTTACTTAAGATCGATGTTATTTTTGCCTTTTGGCCACAATTCTTTAACTAATCTCGAAACGAGCCCGTTACAGAAAGTAAAAACCCTTCACATGCCCACGTGCCAGTTAGCGTTGGTCATACCTACAATATTTCAAAAGAAACGCGAGCGTGCAACGGCGCCAGTTCTAGCGTGCTTCCCCTATCGTTTTATATTAAAACGATTTCAGTTCAGGGCAACAAAAGGCAGAAGGGATTTGGGGTGCGAAATTTGCACTATATAAGAAAACAAACGAGACATCTTTATGCAACATTTATTGTGTTTATTACAAAATAATATATTAATTTATGTACAAAGGTATCTTACCATAAGTACATTTCAAATACATTAATTGAATATTGAAATAAAATTATCTTTCAATTCAAATACTTCTAATGCAATACTGCATTCTAATAGATGTTATATTTACATCACTGAATCTAAATAATATTTTATAGCTAAGCATTAGAGTCTAGACGCAATTGCTAGAAAGTTTATAGGCTTTATAAGTTTAATTGTGCGTTATGAAGTCTCTTAAAGATTTCTCTCTAATACCTACACACGCAAATACAATCTCGGGATATAGTGTATTTTGGAAGTTGCTGGTAAGTAGGTGAGTTCTTTTTGATTGCGTTACAAATGAGCGTGTTATCCACACGCATTACTTAATAGTACATTTTTAATTAATTCTGTGATAAATATTTATCTCACATGACAGATACCAAGTTAAGGTTTTCGTGTTTGACTTTAAAAATAAATAATAATTATTATTATCACTTAATAAAAATAGTCTCAGAGACTTAAAATATACTAAAATAGAACACAATTTAATCTAAAAAGTTACCTACTCAAAATATCCATCAAAAAAGCCTTCTGTAATTTACTTTCAATAAAAGCTTCGATTTATATTTGAAAAAGTATAGTTTTAAAGTTAAATTTATAGTTAAACCAATGGAAGATCTTAAAAATGTATGATGAATTTTATATATCCCTTCAACCTCAATTAAATTTATTGTATAAATATAAATTTTATGCGACGGAACCGGTGTCCGCTCGAGTCCCAGGATGAGACCCCACCGCACGCTGTAGCGTCGGTTAAGTCTGCAGACCATATTCGTCTTCATCGCAAATATTGACAGAGATGACAGGTCACATCCATTTAGCAACTTTAGGAAATGATATTAAATAGGTAGGATGAATGTAATATTTTTCATTTCAGACACACATAGTTTTAACGTCCATCCTAAAGACTTCTAGTTTCATCGTAAGTAAAACTTATCTATTTGTTCTATATATATATTTTAATTTATACCTACGCTCTGGCTAATTACCAAGGTAGGTATATTATTCTTAATCTAGAATAGCTTTGGTCTGTCCTTGAAGGAAAACGAGTTTAATAGAAATAGGTACTTTACGTTATTAAGTATTGTAAGATCCTTACGTTATGATAAATTATATATTTGAACTCAAGTATAATAATTACCACCCACACAAGTGTAGTTTAGTATTTGCAGCGTTTACATTAGAAATGTTGTATATTCAATTAAAAATCACGTAGGTACTTTTAATTGATGGCCTTTACGTAAATACAGTTAATCAAAGGAACTGGCAGGTGCGTTTGGTGACAGGTTTCTTGCGCAGACCCGCCCTCACTGCCTCTATGAACACTTCCTCAATGTTCTCTCGTTCTAAAGCTGAGCATTCTACGAACTGAACCGCTCTGAAATAAAAAGATAATCATTTATAACTTGGTTCTTTTTTATGCAAGTCTTTCAACAATCTCTCGCCTTAGCCGCATTTCAATAACTTCTCCAATAGTAAAAGTTAATGAATATCACCTATTGTTAATCTTTTCTGTGGAGATGACCTATTGACTAAATACGTTGCGAAAAGTACGTAAAAGCAAAAGTACAATGAGGGACCTGGCTTCTTAATGCATCGTTATTCAAAATCCTACTTAATTAACAGACAAACACTAAATTACTTTTTAGTGCTATTCGCAATTTTGTATATAATTTATGTATATTGCTTGGCAGTATTTCTCTTGATTTTTTCCTCTGGATTGTGTTTATTCACAATATAATTGTATCCAAGCAAACAAGTTCAAACTATTGTAAAAATATTTCGGTCATCCTCTCTCTCTTTCCCTACACATCTCGCAGTGGCAGTTATTATCGGCGTACGAATGATAATGCCGCTGATAACGCAGCTGCCAGCGTGTGCACGCGATAGCACTCGCCACTTTTTAACACCATAGAATAAACTATTGTGTTGTGTGTGTTTTTGTTTTAATTACATTTGTAGCAATTCCAAATTTAAATAAATTACCAATTTGATAGTTCTATTAATCTAACCCAAAATCTTCAGATAGCAAACTAAATATGGTAACGCCATCCTTTTCCAACTCGATACTGTCGATAAGGACGGTGCTATTAAGATTTTGGATAAGATTGATTATCAATTAACGGCCGTAAGAGATTACTCAAATTGTTACTCGAATACTATTGTATGTGAAGACAATTTGATCACAACCAAATAAAAATGAATATTTAAAAAAAATATTAAAAAGAACATATGAAAGTGCTGTAAATTCCGAATCGAGAAATATTGAATTTATAGTTTGCTTTATATATTTACCTTATTTTCTTTTTCAATATTTTTCCTTCTTGTGTTGTTATAACAGCTTTATTGGAAGCCCGCAAATCTGTTTTAGTTGCTGTAACAAAACAATAAGTTTTTATTATAGCGACACACGTAAAGCAACCCACTGAAGTTCTACCTTTAATTATAGGCTATACCTTATCTAAATATGCAGTAACTGGGAAAGGCAGACAACTCTCTCAAACGAAATCTAGAAAGGTTTGACTAAACACTTACACACCAAATTAATGAGTCTCATAAAAAGCATTTACACTGAATTGCCAATTCTGTAACCAACCCTAAATTAGTTCATCCTTATTAACGTAAATGCTTTAGGACATAGCCGCAAATTAGCGTAGGTAATGCCCATTTTATCACACTAGGAATTCCCTAACTGTGCTATAGTAAATAGGTTGGATATATTATATTCTGCACATTTACCTACGTAAGCAGGAGGTATTTAAAAATAGCGGTAGTATAATTTTTCAATTAGAATAATCTCAATAATTTGGCCATTATACCAGAAGTTATTTAAGAGAGGTGACATAAGGTAACTAAGTATAGATGCAGATCTATGAAAACTTACAAATCGTCTGACGTGAAGCAAAAAAATTCACTGTCTTTGGACATTTTGACGAAGGCCAACTTTCGCACCTAAGATTAATCCAAACATTTACGTTTCTGGAAACTTAACTAAAGTTTCCAGAAACGTAAATGTTTGATAAATATGTATCTCACATAACAGATGATATCAAGATAAGGTTTTCGTGTTTGACTTTAAAAATAAATAATAACAATAATTATCACTTCACAAAAATAGTCTCAGAGACTTAAAATTTACTAAAATAGAACACTAAAAAGTTACCTACTCAAAATATCCATCAAAAGAAAGTGTCTGGAAACTTAACTAAAGTTTCCAGAAACGTAAATGTTTGGATGATGGACGGATAAAAGTGAATTTTTTCAATGTATTATGTGCTATGCTATTATATATACATAAAAAAGGGAGTAACGAACCCGAAATAGTTTTTTTTTCCTTTTGGGTTCGTTGGTGCACATAACTAAGCGATATATTTAAGGTCAGATGAAAATCTTGAAAGCCATTTCACACAAGAACTATAAAGTTAGAAATCATCTGAGGCAGTTCAAAGTGTTCATCGACTTCGATGTTATAGATCAAAATGAACTTGAATATAATGATATGAGGAAATCTGCATGCCTGAGATTTCTCATAATGTTCGCAAGAGCGTGTGAAGTCTGTCAATCCGCACATGGTCAGCGTGGTGGACTATGGCCAAACCCATCTCATATTGAGAGGAGACCCGTGCTCTGTAGTGAGCCGGCAATAGGTTGATTATGATGATAATGATATTGTTAAGTATTTCATTCTCAACTCACCTACAAGTACAATAGGCACTGAAGCGCTAAAGTGTTTCAATTCAGGATACCATTTGTGAATAACGTTCTCATACGACGACTTGGTCCCAACAGAGTAGCATACGAGAAAACAATGCGTCTGTAATTAAAAATAATAAAATTATCGTTAGCATATAAGATAACTTCCCACTCCGAGACTAATGCCTCTTTTCTCATAGCATAGAGGATTTCAGCGTATTGACTCACTAAGTTAAATTATCGCAAGTTGGTATTTATAACCGGGACTGACTGGATAACCGTGCTATCTTAGGTAAGGGGTCGGATGTAGCCAATTTACAAACTTAGGGCTACAAATATTAACATGGTGTAAAGAGATGTTTTTTAACATCTTGAGTCCATGAACGCTCTAGTGATTCCCAAACCATTTATTTCTCCATCCATTTCAAATTAGTAGTATATTAAAATAGAATGGACACCTTGCAACGGACTTGTGAAGGGTTATTGGTTTAAAACGTGTGATTTCTAAAATACGTAAATGTGCTTGATTTTAATTAATGAAGGTTTATGTGTGAATGGATTTATCTTAATAAATATCTACTACCATTTGGCTTCAGAAACGATTAATGAGAATCTATGTTAAAAAAAAAAAAAAAAGAAAATCTATCTCGATTTAACGGTAAATTTAGCTCCATAGTACACTCCATATTTATCTTAGCGTTTTGCTTTCGGCGCATCTACTGTGAGTAACTTATTAAGTTACAAACTAAACTTCGGCGTAAAGTTGACAAAATCAGTAGTAAAAATGTCGGCTAGCCCTGCATAGAAAATGACAGATTTACGCTAACTTGGATGCGTATCTGTATGCGTGCTTTGGACTTTAGTGAACTTGAAAACTTACACTAGGGCTGCATAAATCATAACCATATGGCATTCGTGTAAACCACTTACAGAGTCATATGATAGCGGTCTAAGTCGTTCGTAGTCCTCTTGGCCAGCCGTGTCCCATAATGCCATTTCTACTTCTTGGCCGTCCACCGTAATGAGGCCCATATAGTTGTCGAATCTGTAATCAAGTATTGACCGATTTTAAGTAGACAAGTGGTTGTTGCTGCGAAAGACCAAAGCTCTGTTAGGCCGTTTCGGTAGATCTAGAAGAAAACCTATGGGATCGGAACTACCTAAACCCATTCCTTATCATATTATAGATTTAGTAATATGTAATTGCAAGCTTTCGGTACTTGAACTTCTAAAAAATATATACATAGGTATTTAAAAAATAAGGTGACTGGACTGATGTAGTGAGAGGGATCGGAGTATAAGTACTTGGAATAAAGAGCTATCTTTACTTCAATCAAAATTTCTCTCTGTATAATATGCTATACCTTTCATTTCACGGAGAAAATGTTGATATGGGATGATCTTAATATTATTTTTTCTTTCATATTCAGTTTATATAATTACTAGTTTTTATCCACGACTTCGTTTTCGTAAATACAAATAAAATAAGCAATAAAATTATTTGCTTTTTCACTCTATATATATTATATATATAATCATTTATATATTTGCAATAATCAAACGGTAATGACAAGACAGACGCTATGTGGTAGTTATTTACACTAGTCGATAGTTCAGCTGAGCAAGGATATTTTGGTAATCATTTTTAGGTTAAAGGGATTTGAAATTTATATAAAAATCTTTCATTTTTAAAGTTAAAAACACGAAATCGACGACGGGGCAAAAATCCGTTATTCTCCGTCCGTCTATTAATATAATATGCTGTTTTTAAATATACCTATATATATGTCCATCAATTGTAAACCCATTAAGCACATATATATAAACACACTCAACTGTGCGAAGGCCTTATCCGTGTAGGTGCGGTATTTTCTCGTTAGCTCGCTATACGATATAAGACGACCTTGTACAACAGTTACAATACGCGTAGATACGGATCAGAAGCGGTCATTGACTACAAAAACGCGTGGGACCTCGGAATGTGTTACAGAGATGGATCATAAGGAAGTCACATTGCGTGCATCCAGTTCCTTAAATACAGAACTTGGAAATGACGGACAGACAATACAACAATGCCAATCGATACGGTACGTACTGATTTGACTTTATAAATAGTGCAATAGCTTCGCACCAATGTATCCAATAATATCTCCAACTCGTAATTGCACACAGTGAACATTTACTACCGGATATAGTCACTCAAATTAGAAGACGCTTGCAACACTTGCGATGCCTTAATTATTATTATCATTTATCACATTAATTGATTGCATCTACAATAAACTATGTAAGTGGGCACCTATTCTTCTGTCACGGCTAGATACCATCCTTTTGGCTAAGCCGTTACAATGAAATGTAAATTAGTATTACCTACTCGAAAAACCACTGGATCAATAGATATCAAGCGCGCTATCGCGCTATCGTCGCGTCGTCACCTGTTGTTTTGAATTGTCAAAAGGTGATGGCCCTATCAGTTACAGTGTCACTGGGAAGCTTTGTCGAGTGTTAAGCTCGGCCTGAGAGAAGAGCAAAATGGCTCGACGACAAAGTGATAATGTCCCACTTATGTCTTATGTTTAATGATTTTTACGAATCGTTGTTAATAATAGAAACTCTGAACGTCAGATTTCCAATATTCTTTTAAACCTCCAAAGCTTAAAACCTGGTAAAAGCATCCACTTACTGACCTAGTTGAACGTAGTTTATTTCGACAGATTTTTTTCCAAACCTTATTTTAAGCGGAAGAACCCTTTTTTAATAAGTTTTCGAAATCCAAGTTAGTTTTTTTTAATTCCAAACTTTTAGAGCACTTTTAGATCATGAGAGGTGGAGTAGTAGTAGATTGCTTAACAAACTTGAAAATATCACATTTACACCCCGCGATATTTGTACGCGCGAGCGCGCATTTAAGGGTTTTTTGAATTGGTGCCTTTTCATAAAACAAGGATAATTTAGGCAAAAGATTTTCCGTTTTTTCCTGTATTTTAATGGAGCCACGCATTAAATTTTAACATCTCATTTTGTATTAGTAAGAAATACTTTGAGAGGGAGCTATCAAATTTATGGCCGATAAACCGATTTATTAATTATTGTGCATTTTAAAATTAATATTGAATAGCTTACCAATAGTTCTAATACACAGTTGCTAATTTATTAAATAAAAAAAAAAACTATTAAAGGATGAATTAAACCAAAAAGTTACCTAGTTGTCCTGCTTATTTTTTAACATAAGCGTAAATTATCCATTTAAAAAAATGTGAATTGTGATTAGATTGTATTAAAACTCAAACGGATGGCTAATCTATGTAAAGCCATAAACACACAAAAAAAGGTCGAAAGGTCCATCTGTTATTTTATTTTTAGTATGATAAACGAATCCTATCCTGCTTTATGCGTAAAACCTCATTCTCATGCCGTGCTCATGCTCTATCGCAACATTTAACGAGATGTGATTCAGTTATCTATGAGTAAGAAAGAGTTCTTACAATAATATTAATCATATTTTATTACTCTAGTAGATTTCGATTATTGAATATTAGGATAATGTTACCTTTAACGATATAATAAATTATAATGGGTAGATAATGTATTGTTCATTGATTATTAATCTTAATATGCATTTATTTCATTGGTGTTTTCTTTTCGGACTGTCTATTAGCTATACTAACCCTATTGGTTGCCATAGCGTAACCGGGCTGTTTGGCAAGCTTCGGAAAGAAGCTCTGCCAGAAGAAATTTTGAACCCTAGGGCTCGAAGAAACTAAGGGAACGCCTGCCTAAGGGCTCCTGTGAGGCCGAACCTCGGCTTAGGCGACGTTTGGGCTAACGGGGGGGGGGGGGTCGGACGGTGAGTGGTCCGTACGTCTCTGAAGCCGTGGATGGAGCACACTCCGGATGACGTAAGATAGCGGGGACCTCGTCTTCGCCGGCGAAGACGGTGTGTAGCGTATGATTGTGTGGTAGGTGGTACAAGTATGTTGTCAGTAGTCATCTGATCGTCAGGGTCATGAAGGATATGTTTAGGTCTCCTCTTTCGTAGAGAGGCGCTTAGGTCGGGGGAGTAAAATGAAGCCGCAACTACGAGAGGGTTGGGGTGTCGGACTGAATTCATTTGTGTAAGTTCAGAGGGCATGATAGACCAATAATATTATATTTGCTTTCAGATTTATAAAGGAAAACTTTTCAGTAAGTAAATACACCTATGTAGCAGCTGACCACATACAATGCTTGTGGTACCTATTTACCACAATGCGACTGAGTCACGTAAAATGATAACATTTCAGTAGATTCACTAAAGGAAAACGTAACAAAATTCCATACATGAATACCTACTCGTTCGACTTCTATTCGAAACAAGTTTTATAAGCCTCCTAGCGAGAAGGTTCGGTAAATCTGCAATGCACCGATAAACATGTTAACTACTCAAGAGATAAAGATGTTATCGCATCAACCTGTTAATTTTGACACTCAAGTGTAGAACTTACAGCAGCCAACCTATTGACCCATACCCGCAGTCCGCTGTAGATAGCCTATATATAATAAAAGTAGAAAAAATACTTACACTGTTGGTACATATTCCGTAGGAAATTCATTGCGAGTGTACACGTATAACAGGCAGGTTTTGCCCACCATACCGTCGCCCACAACCGTAATTTTCAGTCTCGGTGCCGTCCCCATTGTGGGCAACGCGGCATCCGATAAAGACGAACGGTCACACACAAATCACAACTCACAGTTGGAACAATAACTGCTATTGTTTTAGCACTCGTTTTAACTACAACCGTGGCATATCGAATTTTAGCGATGACTTGATCATCGGAAAGACGATTCGGTCCTTGACGATTCTTATCACTCAGTGATGTAACGATCTTATCAAAGTCGGAGAAACATTGCGATAACGCGGCAATTTAAAACTATAAACGACGCGCGCGCAGTTTGCCAGCCAAAAGCGAAATGATCACAAATATTAAAATGAGCATGATTCAACTGTGTGGTTTGTCACGACGAATCGGCATTTACGTCGGCGACCGGCGCGTGTCCGCGGAAGGCGCAGGTCCTAGCGAATATAATCGTAATTAATTCTATCAACGTTCTCTGCCCAAACTTTACTAACAAATAGACTACGTCACACTATTGAGCATATTAGCGGCTACCTGCCAAGCAATGTTTAAGTTTATTGCACACTAATGTTTCACCTTCGTTTACTTTATCTTAAGTGGCCTTAATGATCAATATTAATCATTATAATAGTTAGATACGAATTACTAAATGATTTAAAACGACTACAGAAGCTACATGAAAACCTGTTCAGCTTTTCCGAGATCTATGACTTGATGGAGGCGATATCATTTTCATTACATTTACAAGTCGGGACGATGAAAGGACTCTATAGAAATTGTGGTAGTCATGATCAACCCATTCTCGGCTCACTACAGAGCACGTGTCTCCTCTGAATATGAGAAGGGTTTGCCCATAGTCTAGTCTACCACGCTGGCCATGTGCGGATTAGCAGACTTCTGACACCTTAGAGAACATAACGGAGAACTCTCGGGCACGCAGGTTTCCTCACGATGTTTTCCTTCACCGTTGAAACAAGTCATATTTTAATTGCTTAAAAACGCACACAACACTGAAAAGTTATATGTTCGAACCCCCAAACTCTGATTAAGTGGCGGACGTCCTAACAACTAGGCTATCACAGCTTCTCAACGGATGTTTGATTATCTAGACATTTATGGGATTATAATATAACATTCATATCATACACAAATATAACATTAAATAACAAATTAAAATACGATTATATATAAAACGTAATTATTTATTTTAATTAAGTATCAAAAAATAGTTATAAGGTAACTTGTCATTAATTCACTAAACATTAGTGTTATTCGAGACAAAAATAATCAAATATTTCAACTTTACTTATGTTGTATTAATACTGAAATTAATGAGATCAGTCATTTCTTAGAGATATACTTATTATTAAAATGCAAATTAATCACTTAATAATTGGTAACATTAGTTCGCCTTAGTTTTTCTGTAGCTAATTTGTTAATTATGTCACGTTAATCATGGTATACAACAATTATTTTTTCAGCTTCACATTACTTATGCCTTCTAGAACAATCTCTTCCTTGAGAGCCAAAACTTCCCTAATAAGATTTTGGTTGCTAGCTTGCAGCTGAGATATAAGGGCTCTATGTTTCCTTTCCCGGTCCTTCAGTTGCATCATCGTGGAGTCGCAAATGTCAGCGCATGGAGTGTAGCTCTCTGTTGGACAATGAAACAAAAAAAAATGGATAGTTTTATTATAATAAGCTAAAGAGTTTATATTTTTTACTACGCTGTTCATCATTATCAACCCATTACCGGCTCACTACAGAGCAAGGGTCTCCTCTCAATATGAGAAGGGTTTGGCGATAGTCCACCACGCTGGCCATGTGCGGATTGGTAGACTTCACACGCCTTTGAGAACATTATGGAGAACTCTCAGGCGTGCAGGTTTCCTCACGATGTTTTCCTTCACGGTTGAACCAAGTGATATTTTAATTAATTGTTTTTTTTTTAAACGTACATATCTCCGAAAAGTTAGAGGTGCGTGCCCGGATTCGAACCGCCGACCTCTGATTAGGAGGCTGACGCCCTAACCACTAGGCTATCACCGCTTCGAGACGATAATGAAGTAAAAATGCACCGTTTCGAAAATGTCGTGATCAATAATAAAGCAAGACTTATTCTTAGTTAATGCCTGCCTGATATGTCTGTATTAATAAAGCAACAAAAAGCTAACAAAAAGTACCAGATAACCTGGTTTAGCTCGATTTCGGTTTATAAATACGAACCTTAAAAAGCAAATTGATTATTAAATTGTGTTAGGCTACCCTTTAATCTTAAGATCTTGATATGAATGTACCACTTTCATGCAATAAACGAATTTGAATTTGAATTTTTATTTTATAATAAATTACCTATTATTATCTTGGAGATGTCTATCAATAACTTCGAAGTTTTTAAAAAACGAAAGCTTATAGAAAAATCATATGATTTTTCTATAAGCTTTCGTTTTTTGTAATTAATTTATTATTGACCATTACATAAACGATAAAAAAGCTTGGATGTAAATTGCTCTATCTCCATAGGTACCATAAATTATTATTGATTATGTGAGATGGTCTTTAAAAAAAAGCCCAGCTAAGTTTTTTGAGGATTTCTTTTTGCAATTTAAACCATCTTAGCTTTAGTGTTAAGTTGGCGAGTGTAGTTATCACTAATAGAAATAATGAAAAATGTGATATATAACGATACATAGATGCCTGTAATAGGTTTATATGAATTAAGCTATTTTTGATTTGATTTGCAAACATCATTTCTGTACTTACCACACAGAGATCACAACCCTTTATATAAACAATTCATTCAAACATACAAACATTCAAAGAAAAGAATATTATTAGGAAGAAGCAATAGGAAATCGCCTTCATAGACTTTGTAGAGTCCACACATTGTACAGTCTAATCCCATGAAAATAGGAAGAGAAAATGTTAGACATAATAATCTTGCCGTCAACATTTTACCTAAAGATCATCTAGCCTCACAGATCCAATTCTGTCATAAAGCCAAAACTTGTCATTCAACAAGAAGGCTTATCTATATTACTACATTAATATATATTTATAGCTGATTTGCAGTAACTTAAGTTTAATAATTAGAGCTGTGTAAATCTATGTGCACCCCGCACATGTACCTAGATGAACACTTCACTTGTTTTATTTAATTTTTTTTAACATCTCAAAACAATACATCCAAATATGATGAAGTAAAATGCAAGGTGTATGTAAGGTAAGATTTTTTTGATAGTAAAATTAGTTTATTCTAAATTAATGTTGTAAGAGATATATAACAGATATATACAGTACAGTATGTAAGAGATATATACAGTTTTCCATGGATTTCTTTGTGTTTTACATGTGGTTAAAACTCGGTGACAAGTCCCATTATGAAAAACATCAAACTTATTATGGGAGGGAAGAAGAAACCTCCCATTTTTAGAAGGGCATTCAGCATTCTTTTAAAGACAAGCCCAAGAATTTACCCACGGAAAATTGTTTTTAGGAGATTCCACAGAATTCAAAGGGAATCTACACCAGAGCATTGTGGAGGGTCTATGCTGGCAGCTATACAGCAGGTGTATATTAATAGACTATCACTGATGGAACACTTCTGTTGGCATGTTCACTATAGATGCAAACACATTTGTATTCTTACCAGATTTGTTTCTTAGTCTATCCAGCAACTTGTCATTTTGATTCTGAAGCCTTGCTATCTTATTGTGTAGCAACTTGTCATTACTTTCTTTTTGCTTAGTTATTTGGCTTAACTTTGCTCTGGTATCAAGCAATTTTTGATAAACTTCATCTGATTGATCAGACACTCTTTGTGCTGAGGCAACACATGCTTTAGATTCATTCTTTTCTGAATTCAACTTTTCTTTTAGCCTCATGATTGAACCCTACAAAGTCACATGGTAGTATAAATATATTGGACTTATGTGAAGTAGTGTGTAAGTGTAAATAAAATCTTCATGTGTGAATACAAATATTGAATATTAACATATTGCTACATACAGTTATCTGCTTGTTATTATGCTCCAATATGTGGTTCTGTTCCATCAGTCGATCAGCTTTTTCCGTGATATTCTTGTGATGTTGCAAAAGCGTCCACACTGAATTTATAAGCTTTACTAAGGCATCAGGGCACAATTTACCATCCTCAACATCAGTGTGTGGGTTAAAAATGTAATCTATATTAAAAAGGCCAAGTTCCTGAAATAACACTAACAATAATTTTTTGGGGCCTATGTTAAGGTATTGACTAAGTAGGTATTTAACTAAAGTACGGTTTTATAAAACCAGTCGACTAAATGTTTGTAAAATTACCTCGTGAAGTCCGATTAAACATTGTTGGAAGTTTTTTAGTGTACATGGCTCGTATGTCGTAGCTTTTTTGTATCTATAATTTAATAGAAGTTCTTTTACTTCGTCATCTAAAGTTTCGAAAACTGAAGAAGCCATAATATATATATTAAGTTCAGTTGTCAACTGATTTAAAAAACTGAATATAACTTTTCATAAAAGTTTCAAACTAGCCAAAAGAATAAAACAAAGTACCTGTAACAAAATTCAAATGTCAGTTTTTTTTAAATTTCGTGTAAGGTTCATGGCTCTAGTCTCTTTGAGCATAACGTCAAGTCCAACGTTGAGACACAGATAAACCAGACGTTTACAAGGACACCAAGACACCCCGCTCGCACTAAGAAAAAATAGAGAGCATTATTATTACCTATTTCTATTTATAATCGAATTTTGATGTTAAAACGTTTCTCTTCATACAAAATTTATATTTTGACAAGCGCTAATTAGATATGAGATGAAAGTTCGCAACTAAAGCGAAAAACAGAAGACAAGTGCTTAGCCATACCTCTGATCTGACTTAAGATACTGTTAAAACAAGACAGGCAGGACACATAACGCTGTGTCGTTTTAACGGTTTCTTAAGTCAGAGGTAAGGCTAAGCTCGCTTTATAGGTCTCAGCCTTTTTCTCCTCCGTGACTTTCTTACTACACCTGTTGCGGGTTTTGAATATTATAGAATAGAATTTAAAACAGTCAAAAAACTGTCAAATTAGTTTTTTTTTTTTTTTTATTTAGAAGGGCAGTATTTTGTTGCTGTACGGAGAACTTCTGCAGTTCTAAATATTTATTTAACTTTTTATCAAGATATAAATTTATATCTTAATTTCGATTTTCATTTTAACACGCTTTTATTAGCATGATATGGATGTATGTATGTGACGGAATCTTTAAACGAGAAATTCATCCCCTCCAAAACGACGGCGTTTGGAAGGGGATGAATTTCTCGTTTTTTTGAAACTGCACCACTATGAAAACCCAATGATCAAAATACTTAAAACTTATTTCGGTTGAAAAAGCGTGGTTTTAAGTTCTTTAAACTATAACTTGTAGTTTATAAAAAAAAATAGGTGGCAGAGTATTATATGATTTAAGTGCTTACACGTTAGTTGGCTCGGCTGATGGCATGGATGGCTGCGTAGATAATGAAACATTGCATTGCAATTAGAGCTAAGGGAATTAAATGGAAAATACAAATTTATTTTTTATTAAATATATAATAATCTTAATTTGTTATAACATTTAACAATTTCAAAAGAGATTGACAGTTTTAAATATTTATCAACATCTATCATTAAATGGCACTGATAACAATATAGAGAGCAATTTACAAACGCCTACTCTTCTTGGTTTAATCTTCTAGGTGCTTTGTTAGTAAAAATAAAAATTAAGGTGTAACTGAAATCTTAGAGCTAAGTTTGTTAGTATGTTGTAAGCAACGCTTAATCAAAGCGCATGACATCCGAAAACGATCAACTGTGAAAATATTCCGTAACAGATGGTTCCAACATGTGTCACTTTTTCCTAGAGTGATCTATCAGTTTGCTCTGAAAAAATAAGAAGAACATTGTTCAATATATTTTGTGTATGCGTCTTTTATGCGTATTATTTAGTTATATACAGACAATAATGTAAAGTAGAACCCAGTTAGTTACCTTTGCCAGATGAAGTCCAATCTCGCTCAGCCGTTTATGTTGGTACGTAAGTGGTTCATGGAGCTTGGCATCACCGCGTTTGTAGAAATCACTGTAGTCAAGTCGGAAAGCGAGTGTTTGGAGGGACACCTCAGCGTGTAAAGCGAGCTTTAGAATCAATGTGGTCACGTGGCCTCTGCAAGTAAAAATATTATGATAAGACTATTCGAGAATTAAAACATATTCTTTAAATAACTAACGTACCTGTAAGTACGCGCCCAGACATTCAAATCAGCTTTTCTGTTAGCTAAGAATTGCTGGAAGATTTTTCTTTTTTCCTTATCTCGGGTTTCGTCTGCGCTACCGACCGGAAACTCTCCTAGAAAAAAAAAACAATTATTTATATGTGTAACATTTCATGAAGATTCATGAATTATAGTCTTGAGACTTTTAAAATGCTATGTGTTCACAAACATATTATACAGAACGTTGACAGCTTGTCTGTTACCATCATAGTTTTATATGATATCTTGTTATATCATACAAAATTGAAAAATTGTCTTGAGTTAACAACAGGAGTGAGGATCAAAGGTTCACAAGCCTGTCTTAATTAGGTATAAAACAATTGCAAATTTTTGCAATAAAATAAAGTTTCTATAAAAGTATCTTCCTCATTATACCATATTAGAGATAGAGACATCATGATGGTAAAAACTAGCTGGATACTGGCGTTATATCTTCAATTACTTATCATAAATTCATTGAAGCTAAATATCTTGATTACCTCGTGTGACTCGTTCAGCTTTCAACTGCTCGAGTTGGTCGCGTCGTTCGAGCTCGCGGTTGATGCCGGCGTGCAGAGTCGTTTCAAAACTCCGGAGCGCTAGGGTCTCGTTGAGCACGTTGCCGAGATATGACTGGAGCTCCTACGGGTATTGCAGAATGTGTGTAACTATGATATTTATGGGTATTGCAGAATGTGTATAATTATAATATTTATGGGTATTGCAGAATGTGTGTAAATATGATATTTCCGGGTATTGCAGAATGTGTGTAACTATGATATTTACGGGTATTACAGAATGTGTGTATAACTATGATATTTATTGCAGAATGTGTGTAACTATGATATTTATAGGTATTGCAGAATGTGTGTAACTATGATATTTACGGTTATTGTAGAATGTGTGTAACTATGATATTTACGGTTATTGCAGAATGTGTGTAACTATGATATTTACGGTTATTGCAGAATGTGTGTAACTATGATATTTCCGGGTATTGCAGAATGTGTGTAAATATGATATTTATAGGTATTGCAGAATGTGTGTAACTATGATATTTACGGTTATTGTAGAATGTGTGTAACTATGATATTTACGGTTATTGCAGAATGTGTGTAACTATGATATTTCCGGGTATTGCAGAATGTGTGTAAATATGATATTTACGGGTATTACAGATTGTGTGTAACTATGACATTTACGGTTATTGTAGAATGTGTTTAACTATAATATTAACAGTTATTGCAGAATGTGTGTAAGTATGATATTTACGGATATTGCAGAATGTGTGTAAATGATATTTATGGGTATTGCAGAATGTGTGTAAAAGACTATGTTTTTCAGAATAAAATATAATGATTATTGTATTTTAATGTAATGGTGTATACCTGTGTGGTGTGGTGTATCATGGCGTGTATGGAGTGGCGATCGAGCGCGCGGTGGTGCAGCGCCAGCAACTTGTCGAGGTGTTGCCGCGAGGCCGCCGCCGCCAGCAGCTCAGCCCACGCCGCTTCCGCGCCCTCGAAGCTCGCCTCCTGCAGCGCGCCACACAGTCGCAGCGCCTCCGCGCGCAGGCATGACACTCGCCGCATCAGCCCCCACACCTCTAACACATTAGCTGGCTTTAAATGACGTCTTCTTAATCAACACCTGAGCTTTTAGAGTACCTTATCAAGTTTAAGAAAGTCACATAAGAGTTAGATTTGTATATTTTTTATTCATTTCGATAGGTTTTCGCTTGACGACAGTCAATACTAGAAAGCAAAGAGGTCTAGGTCGGAGCGCAGTTCCTATTCACTCTTGTCTTGGAGGTATATAGAGGTATAGAGGTATAGAGTGCTTAGGACGTTTGGTTCCGAATACAATAGCGGCTTTTTGTGAGGCTTTAGTTTTCATGAAACTGACACTAAAACCAATTAACAGTTTCTGGCAGTCGATATAGGCAGGGAAATCATCCAGCATAAACTCCAAGGTAAGTAAGCAGGATACCGAGATATCCGCCAAACAAGATTGGAAACATAAACCCTTTTCGATATGTTCCCGAAAAGTGCTTCGACTCGTCGTGAATGTTGATCAGGTGCTATAGCACTACTATGGCACACCAGTCTCTTACCGGGCATTGTCCTAAGTCTCTTCTGAAGGATGGTGTGGTCGCGCCATGCGTGGTGCAGCGCGTGCTCGATGCGCTTGACACGCCATAGCTGCGTGAACAGCGCGCGGTACCTTGCGGCGCACGTTGCCGGGAATAGCGTGCCCAGGGGGCCGTCCACGCGGTATTGCAGTGCGAACACGTCCCACCCACTGTCCTCGCGGCCGTCACCTTGCAAAACACGCCATGTTCCGTTTTATATGTGTCCACGTTAACTTGTATGATCAAGTTGTTTTTTTAGTGAAAACAAGGGTTACTACTATGCGGACTTCATTGGCATATACAATCATGTACGAGGAAGAGGATAAATCAAATATAAAATTTACGATTAACGTCGAGATACACTCGATAGTGACTTTAATATATTAAAACGTATATATTTGAATCGTGTATCGTTACGTAATTAATGACTTTTCCTTGAGGCAATTTATGACTGGGAGCCGCTCTGTAAAATCCCCTTACGAAGCTGTTTTTTTTTTGATTCATTAACCGGAAGTTCGTTTCTAAAAGAATACTTTACGGTGTTAATAATAGTTTACTAATTGAAGGTAGGAATTGTGGGTATTTTTAGCACCAAAAGATTCTGTAATCTGTTGTATTCTGTTCCAGTAAGTGTCTCACATACACCTCGTATTATAAAAGTAATTTGGCAACCTCATTTCCTAATATCATTATTCATTTCCTAATATCATTATATATTGTTATTATGAGTTTATGTGAGCTCTAAAACAATTTTTTCCTTAAAGAGAGATTCGTGTCCAGCACTGTTTGTATGTTAACATTTTATTGCATGGCACAGAAAGTTGAAAGAAAGTAGAGAACTAAATCTTAAAAGATGTTGATACAAAAATGCTGTATAATCGCTGAAAAGCAACCTCCAAATAATTTTCAGGCTTATATTTTCAGCTATAATGTTTAATTGTTAAATTAAATCAAACCAAAAATAGCTTTATTCATATAAACCTATTACAGCCATCTTTTAATCGTTCATATATATTGCATTTTTCATAATATACATAATATAATACTTACAGTTGGGATACAAGTTGACGTGTAGGCGTGCTAGGACGTGCGGCGGTTCGAACTGAGCGTTGGTCGCACGCACGGCCGTCTCCAACGTGCACGTTAGATTGTGCACGTACAGAGAAGTCGCGGGCTTGCTTAGCTCCTCCCTTATAGAACGTAAGGCTGTATTACGGTTAGCCTTCAAATGTACTACTTTTGGTACATGAAGGTCACTACATAATATTAAGATGTATGGAAAAAATACAAACTTTGCCTTAGCCAAAAAATACCTTTCCATGGTATAGTGAAACAAGCGTATATCTCTTGTATTACTCTGGATATCGTTGAATCGATGATTATAAGTGCGTTCTGGAAACTTGGATTCAAGCTGATTAAAGTCTCTCTAGTATTCCAATTACAAGTCTTTGGACCCTAGTATTTTACAATATTTTAAAAGGAGAGTGGAGAGTGTGTACTCACTGTAGCAGCGTCATGAGGTGATGTACGAAGTCACCCTGCGCCAGCAGCAGGTACCGACGGTGCGCGGCCAAATGGTCCAGTAGATGGTGGTGCGTGGACAGCGCCGCCAGTAGCCGCGCCGATGCCGCAGCGTGCGCCTCGCCCACTCCTGAGCGCAGCCCACTGGCCTCCCACCATGCCGTCGCCGCGTGGTCCGCCGCGTCCGTCCGACCCAAACTAGTTACTGTGGATATTTTATTAAACATTAATGTACTAGATACAAAATATACATAGCACAAAGTGTCCGGTTTTTAATCAATCCGACACCCCAATCCTCTCGTAGTTGCTGCTTCTTTTCACTCCCCCGACCTAAGCGCTTCTCTCCGAAAGAGGAGACCTAAACATATCCTTCACGACCCTGACGATCAGATGACTACTGACAACATACTCGTACCACCTACCACACAATCATACGCTACACCAAGTCCCTGCTATCTTACGTCATCCGGACGTGGGCTTCATCCACGGCCTCGGAGACGTACGGACTCACCGCCCGACCCCCCCGTTATCCCAAACGTCGCCTAAGTCGAGGTTCGTCCTTACAGGACTTAGGCAGACGGTCCCGTTTCTTCGGGCTTAAAATTTCTTCTGGCAGAGCTTCTTTCCGAAGCTCGCCAAACAGGCCGGTTACGCTGTGACAACCAATAGTGTTAGCACAGCCAAAAGGCAGTCCGAAAAAAGTCCGGTTTTTGTCGTTTTTCTCTCTCTCTCTCCAGTCGTAGTTCCTAAATTACTGAAGATCGTGGTCCTGGTGTCCTTGCAACCTTGTGCGGATTAATTGTTTCCACCGGCTTCTATCGAAGGCTAGTCTCACAATTGTGGGAAATTTGCACTAAGAGTCCCTCAGCTGATCTGCCCATCTGGTTGATGAGCGGCCTCTCGATCTTTCGCCGTCTGTATTGTCACAATAAGCTTTTCCAGGCTATCACTCCTCCGCTGACATTGATGTGTCCGAAATAGGAGAGAAGGCGTTGGAAGTGGATGATTGGTTAAAACCTCGAACATCTATGCAAATTAATTACATAATATCCTAACCATGGTTGGTTGGTTACACTACCAAGACATACGAGTACCGCCAAGTTATTTATCGTTCCGGTACGATGTATAGTATATATAAAAAATCTCACCAGATGCGTCGTGAGCCCGTAGCAAGTCGTGCAGGTGGTGGTGGTGGTCGGCCGGCGTGGGCTCGTCCGCGCACGCTTCTCGCATGAAAACCACGCTCTTGCCCGTCGCTAGGATCTGCGCCGCCTGCTCGCGCGACATGAACGACGGTACCATCCACTCCCTGTGTTAAAATCCGTATTTTAAGCATTTTGTTCGTTTATTTATTTATTAATATATTGTCCCTAACTTGGCGCAACTATTGCACCAATATTGACGAAGTTATGCATTTCTACAGCTTGTACTATGGTGTCACGAACAGCTCCGCAAGTGGGCTATTTTTTATCCAAGAAACGCAAGGGTCCTAAAGAATGCCTCCATTACATATGCACTTGGAACTTCCTATTTAATAGATATCATCAATCGGTTGATATTATTTAGAATAAGTTGAATATATAAAAATAGAGATTAAATTGATTCTAATTATAAAGTTTTGTTTGTTTGTTGAACGCAAACAGAGCCATGATACTACGAGTCGTTATTCGAAAAATCTCTGTTGCACATGATACCCTAACTCTTCAAGATCTTCTTCGCGCTACGATCATTAAAGGTCGAGCAACAAGAATAAACATACAAAAGAACATCTAACAAGACCGAACGAATAGAATGGGCCGAATTGTGCAATATCTTCATATTTCTTCATGCATTAGTCTAACACCACAGTGATTGGCTAACAAATTCGGCTAATCAGAGAGCCTTTTTAATTTACTATTAGATTCTAACACGAATCTAGTAGGGAGCGTTCTTGCTTCCTACTTCTACAACTATTAAGTATTTCAAAATGCTAATTTAATGTCAACTTACCTAACTCTATACTTATCATGCCACATTCTATCGATAGGTACACCACTTCTGCTTTCAATGAAAAACTCATTGAATGGATCGTCAATCTCTCCTGTAACAAAATATCGTATGTAATCTATATAGGAAAAACCTTTTATAATGTTACGTAATTTATAGACCATAGAAAGGATGGCGCAAGAATTTTCCTGGTAAGTACGATTGAAATAGCAATAAAAAGCTGAGTTTACTGTATGGGTTTTTATTAAGAGCAGTTGGAAGTTACCAATGTAATTTACAGTTTCTATGACCTAATAATGGAGGAAAGTTATACTGTCACAGCTAGTCCCAGGCCACTTAACCAACAATTAGTACTGATAATGGACCAGAAATTATTAAAGCGTAAGCGATAAGTTAACGGAGTACCGGAAATATTAACTTTAAAATAGAAGCATTACAAGAAAAACGTAATGGACATCGTCGCCAAGGCACTAAAGTTTCCGCTGATAGTGTTCTCTCCCGCAAAATTACGGAGAGTGTCACCATCATCATCATGATCAACCCATTGCCAACCCACTACATAGCGGGTCTCCTCTCAATATGAGGAGGGTTTGGCCGTAGTCCACTACGCTGGCCATTTGGCAGATTGGCAGACTTCACACGTCTTTGAGAACATTATGGAGAGCTCTCAGGCATGCAGATTTCCTCACGATGTTTTTCTTCACCGTTGGAGCAAGTGATATTTTAATTGCTTAACAGCGTAACCACGTGATTATAAATTTATGAGACTATCAATGGCGTTGATATAGAATAAGAGTAACATTCATTTGAGAGAGGAACTCAAAATAAAAATACTATAAATTATATAATTTACCAACCGTGTAAAAGCCACCGGGTAAGCATGAGTAGTAGTGGATACGTGAGCGCGGTGAGCAACCGACGCGCGAGCGTTGCGACGCGTTCGTCACCGTGACGCACGAATCGATGGATACACGACGCTAACTCACCACCTACGAAAAACAAACTTAAAGAAGCCTGCTCGTTCTTTCCGTTGTTAATGATGTGGGTTCCAATAAGAAGACGATGAAAAAGCTTCACATTCTGTCACGAAAAGGCGAAGAAAAGAGTAAAATTATTCAAAACTCGTCGTATTTATTTTTAAGGACAGGGCGACTTACGACTCACTTCTATGGACCCTGGCCTCACTCAGTACCGGAACAGATGAAACAAAGTTTAATCAGCACCAGTAGCCATGGCGCAAACGAAACTTTTTTCAAACATTCATACACACAACACACGCACGCACGCACGCACCCACACACACACACACACGCGACAAGCGACACCATTATTGAACGAGGTTTAGGCGTCGTTTAGCGGCAACACAGTTGTTAGTTACCAACACAGGAAACCGTCAGTTCTTTTACCGTTTTCCGTAACTTTCACGATAAATATCATAATAATATGTTATTAAAAGTAATACTTTACTTTTACTTTTTAAGTTTAATTTTTTCTTGTAAGTCGATGTTGTCGCCTTATATTTATCAGGTAATAATGATCACATACCGCGATTCTCAAAGGGATAATGACTGTATTCTCTATCGACACACAATTATTAAAAACGTGTACAGTAACATATGTATGAATTTTTCTTATTTATTCTATTATAAGGTATCACTTAACTACACCTTACCACCCTACCGACAAAGACGTGCCAAGCTATTTAGCGTTCCGGCACGATGTCGCATAGAAACCGATTAGGAGCATCAGTTTACCATACCCCTAACAGGTTAGCCCGCTACCATCTTAGACTGCATCATCATTTACCATCAGGTGAGATGCAGTCAAGGGCTAACTTGTGGTGAATAATAAAACACACGTTTGATAAACAATCCGTGTGCGTGTGGAAGCAACTGGCTACCAAAAGTTCCTACATCCCACGTAGAGAATGGTTGATATAATATTGATTTTCTGCAAGTTATATATTCACAGGCAGTTTGGATCTGACACAAGACACTAAAAGGTGAAATATTAAATATGGAAGCTATACCTTTCTTGTGGTGTGCTGTGTGTGCAATATTAGCCAACCACGTCAGTCGATGTAGGGGTTCTTGTGCCCACACGCAGACTCGTCGTAACGTACCCCCTCCACCATCACCTTCACACACCTTGTTTAGAAAAAAAACAACTTACTTAAGCCCTTCAGCTCGACAAAGGACTCTTCTCTCATAGAAAAAAGTATTTGGGGCGTAGACAATAGAGTTGACCAGGCAATGCAAGTATAATGGTGTAGATGACAAACTTTTAGGTAATTCTCAAAACCGAATTAAAATTTTCATTTAAATACGCAAAAAAAAACTCCAGAATAATTTATAGATCCAAAAAAAAGCGAGCTTTCAATTTTTTTTAATATTATTAGTTTTTACCTGAGACTGCAAAATTGCAATGCTGCGATAATACTCTGTAAGCTCATCTCGTATTGACGCCACTAATCCTTCACCCATCAAACCTGCAATTTTATAATAATCATATTGGCACAGTCGATAGGATGTAATTTTTTTATTTGATGTTCTTAGTTTCACATGCTTGACATTGCACTGTTGAGTTTTCTTTATAGGCCACAGGTGTCGTGAATTATAATATTATATGCCCCATATGAGCTTTTTTTATACACTACAAGTTAGCCCTTGAAGGCAATCTCACCTGATGGCAAGCGATGATGCTGTTTAGGATGGTTATATAATGGTTAAATTATTATATAATGGTTAAACCCATACTCCTAATTGGTTTCTACGTGCCACGGCCGAAGCCTCAAACCAGACCAGACTCGAGCTGGGAATCGAATGTGACCTAGTTACGTGTCGGATATCAAACATGAATCTCCGAAAGTCAGGTCGACTTTTTAACCACTGGGCTATTACAATCGTAAAACTTTAAATTGTCGTCCCCTATTAAGTTAGTTGTACGTTGTAAACGAACAAATGGCTAACCATGGTTTAAATTCCTGTTGGGTAAATCATATTGCAATTATTAAAGTAATGAGATGTGAGCTTTACGAACCCTGCGGCATAAGTCCTGATGAAGGGTCAATAAACTCCTTCAGACGATCATGTAGGAAACCCAGATGTGCAATCCTTGAATACAATATTTGCACTGGCCGAGGCCAGACATTCGCGCACCGAGATTTTACACCTGTTGCAGCTAACACGGCCTCCCGTACGCACGAGCGCTCACTCGATCTATCTGTACCAAATAAAAAAAATATATATAAATATCCAAGTATTTAAACTAATATTTGGTGTATATGGTAAATATATAATTTATAAATGGTATTAATGTTAATATATAACCTTACCATTGGATGGCAAAGCAATAACCATATTGCTATTAGTTGAAGGCAGGCTTTGGTTGGATCCTAACTGCTTAGGAGCATGACTGCTCCAGCTGACGGAACCTACAGTACTTTTACTGGAACTTGATGCAGCAGTTGACAGTCCTACTTTAGGGTTCTGAAAAAAAAAACATATACAAAATAAAACTGTTGTGAAATTTTTTCCCAAAATGATGAGTCAACGATTTTGTTATTTTAGAGGATGCAACGTCTCAGGATTATATTCTAATGCGAAAACGACGCTCAGCAATCTACGTAGATAAGAATAGGTTCCTACGCAGTTCTTAATCTACATTGTCTGAACAATTTTTCAGCCCTTAGTATAAGGGTTAAATTTTCCATTCCCTTAACAGTATGTTGCCATGTGCTGGTATACACAAGATATCACTCATACAAAGACAAAATAGAGAATATTTTACTCTGACTTTTAGCTATAAAGGTAAAAGAATTATTAAAAGTAGTTTGAAAAGTGGAAGCATAATAAAAAACAAACAAACAGGTGTATCTATAATCTTAGTTAGGATTAGTACAGATTTAAAGTAAAAATTTGTTGAAATATTTTACCTGATTTCAATTACAGTACAGTTGTTATCCTTTTACAATAATATACATTATAATTCAGAATCACTTACTGGAACTGCTAGATCAGGCAATGGAAATAACTGCTGTGTGGACTCTGAATTTCGTGGTGATTCAGAGAGAGCCAATAAAAGGGATAACACTGCTTCTCGCTGCTTCAATACAAACTGAAATTAATTTTCAAGCTATAACCAGGGGACGGGGGTCTTGTAAAACGTTACAATGTCTTGTAAAATATATACAATAACAAAGGTATCATACTTTGTTAAACATAATTGTGTATTAAATGGCCACTTAAATGTTACGTAATGTTTAGGGTACAGAAAAACATTACAATGCCTTAAATATGGGGGAAGGTAATTTTCATGAATTCATTACATAATACTTAAATGCTCCCTTATACAATAGATATTTGATTGATTGATATAAGTAATCATTAATAGTTCTCTTTGAGATACAGGCAGCCAATTCATATTGATGCAGTATGGTGGGTCTAAGTTTTAAAACCCTCCACTCTCCCATGAGACTGGGAATATCCAGCAAAAGAACATTTTATGTGGTGTGCTGAGAATTATGATGATTTAAGCATCACTTTACCCTGAGGAAAATGGGACTCACGCATATCAAACCCAAAATAATAATAACAATAAATTAGAAAACTTACAGAATCCTTCAATTTAGCATAAGCCTCATTGAATTTATCAGCATCTCTGGCTGACACAGTGGACAATCGTGCATGAATTTTTTGGCATAACTGCCTCTCTTTAACTTTAACTGACCTTCCTGCATCTATCACAGATCGAACTTTCTCATTTTCAGATAAATAAGACAGAGCTAACTCGTATGCACCATCTAGAAATATAAAATTTGTTTTGTCACAATAAATTTAATTTGAAAGTAACCACAAGGACTTACATGAAATATGGTAAAGAGGCATGTAATGTGGCTATCAATCATTTCTTTAAAGGGATTTGGCTGTTTTGACTAACCTAGTTTAGTTTTTCACAATAGCTTTTATATCAGTAATAAAACATGGCTATCCAAAGTTTCAGCCAAAGCAACCGAACAGTATTAATATAGCATTTGCTTTAATATATTATTCATGTGATTAATTATTTCAAAAAACTTTTGTATATAAGCCAAACTATCATTACTAAATATTGTGTTACCTTTTAGAAGCTTTAAGATGAAATCTTTAAAATATTCTTGAATGTTATTCATTCATACGGGGAAAATTGTTGATTAAAATAATAGTAAAGTATAAAGTTAAACAATTAAGGAATAAAACGATGAGCGACTATAAATTATTGACAGTTAGTATAAACATTCAAAAAACGAATATAACCTGGATTTTGTGACAATCCTTTACACAGTTTCAGAAGTAAAGATGCAACACTACTCGCTGGATCGTCCATCATTACCTTTTCAAAGGCACAGCAATACTATTTTGTTTAAAACATTCACTATATTGGACAAAATAAGATCTAATGAACTAAGAAGTGTATTAAAACATTTTAGCTATTTTAATTGTCCTAGCATCTTCTGTCTATGCTGGCATATAAATAATGTGAGTTGACATATTTTTGCATTAAATATTACAAAATAAACATCTGAAAGCACTTAAAAATTAAATGAAATTCAAAATAAATAGCGGCTTTTAAATTTCACTAGTATTTTCTTAGACAGATCTTATTGAAAGACCAAAGAGTATAATAGTATATAGAATATAACAGATAATACCTTAGAGAAAGAATTAATTTTTCAGTCTTTCGTTCATTCTGTAATGATAATACATACGGATGTAGATTTATTAAAGATTTATCCATAAAGAAGTAGGAAAATAATGGAGGCTGAATTCGAAAATAACTCTAACTTTAACAAATGCCCGCAACTATATTTTTAAAAGTTCTTCTTTTACGTCTTATTTAACGCTAATAGCAGTCTCCAGAAAACAAGCTAGTAAATGCCAGATGCCCTCAAAAAAGCATATGTAATTTTATTTTAGGGTAAAGTACCTAACCATTAGAATAGGTAAGAGACTCATAACTAATATTAATAATTCTGTATAAAAAAAAGAGATAAAGGTTGTGGATAAAGAATATTTAATAAAAGTTTCATTTTCTGCAATAAAACCTTTCACGCCACTTTTTGTAGTCCTTAATGATGAAGTAACTAAACTAAATATTGTGTATATTAATGTTGACCATGCATGTCTATCAGTTGTATGTACAATTTTATAGATTTTTTAAAGTTTATAATATTAAAATCGTAAAATATTATTCGCTAGTGACATACAGATGAAGACAGGGACACTTCTTGTACATATATTACAGGAAAAATGATTTTTTTCTGATTAAAAAACTCCTTTTGTTTATCGGACTTTAATGCTAATGAAACCATAGGGTGTGACTGTGTGGCTAGTATTTTTGCAATACATTGAAATATAATATATGATTTTATGTTTGTAAGTTTAATATTTTGTTAATTTACGCGGAATGCAATTGCATTTAAAACTATAAAATGCATAAAGGTAGTAACTTTCTCAACACTTACATTGCCTTTTTTTATCCTCATCCAAGGTTTTTAATGTCCATGTTTGCCTTTGATCTATGTTAAGGTTAGAACCTAGAGCCGTAAATTATGTTAAAAATGTATATCTATGTTGAAAACAGAAAACAATTTAATATGTGGTGATTGATGAAAATTTAACAATTTACAATTTGATTTGTATTTGTGAATGGATATTAATTTGTATTGACTGTTAAAAGTAATTAGCAATACAAATCAAGTTATAGAATAAATGTGAAATCATGAGCTTTTCTATAGACGAAGTGAATTTTCTTGTGTACCGATACCTTCAAGAGTCTGGTATTTATATCGCTATATAACCGTCTTTCAGACATCAATATACTATAATATTATTAATAATAATCGTGTTTCATAATTTGCAGGGTTTCATCATTCGGCATACACGTTTGGAATTGAGTCTCACATATCCCAAAGTAACATAAATGGAGCGCTTGTGCCACCCGCTGCCTTGTTAAACATATTACAGAAAGGTCTGCAATACACAGAAGCGGAAATTACAATCGGTGAAGATGGTAAGATCTGTAAGATTTTCAACTTGATGTAGTTAAACAAAAACATTCTGTCACAGTCCCATAAAATGGAAAGTTAAGTCCAACTTTTTTGAGACTGCATCATTTCAACAAAAAAAAAATCAGGTTTCAGGTTTTGTTTTATCTTCTCATAAATTACTACCCACAAACATATGCTGTAATATGAAAATAAAACTTATTTAACCATCTAAGAGCCAAATTGCTTATCTATTAGAAAATTATCAACAATTGATTGTTTTTTTTTTGACAGAGCAAAATGATAATTGGAAGCTATATGATAGAATAAAAAAATTTTGAATTCAAATTCAAAATAATCTTTATTCAAATAGTCCTTTAAAAGGCACTTATGACGCGTCAATAATTTACATAGTAGTGATTTAATGGTGATAACTACATTCGTAAACTTAAAACTAAAGCTATGAGGGTTCCAAACGTGCCCCGGTCTTACAAGAAGTCCACAACAAACTTAGCCAGGTTTGTTGTTGTATTCAAAAGTAAACTTTATACTATGTTATGACTTGTTACCTGAAATTAATCTTGCAGGGACTGAAACTCGTCTGACAGAGAGTCTCAGTCTTATAGATGCAGTAACTCCTGACATTGTGGCTGCAAGACAAAATGCCCACAATGCTCAAAAACAAGCAAATAAGGAACCTGGCTCAGGGGGAGAACAAAATGGTGTTGATGTGAGTAAACTTTTCACTATCATTGTTAGTGTTATTAATGTTCCACCTTAATTAACAGAGGGGGATATGAAAAATGGTTACTTAACATGCTCTTTCAGGTATAAGCAATATTTATGCTAAGAAAAGCTTACTTCTAGTACTACTACTTTGAACTGAATAGTTCAAAATCTTATCTTAATTCTAACTCAATGTAAATATCCCTTATATTATGTATGAAGTACACTTTGTTTTTAACCATGTTTTAGGGAACAACATGCAATGCAGCATCTACAACTGGTGGTGCTGCAACTCCTAGTGTTCCTGAAAATATGGATGTAGATCAATCAATTGAAATACCCGCCAGTAAAGCTACAGTCCTTAGAGGACATGAATCTGAAGTATTCATTTGTGCCTGGAACCCAAGCACAGATCTACTAGCTAGTGGCTCTGGAGACAGTACAGCAAGGTAAAGTATTGTTATTGTATTAAAATAATGTTTGTTTTTATAAGTACATATTTAATAAAAACATAATGACCTGATCATTACATTACATTGATAACAAAAGTCATTACGAGTTATGGTTTGGTGGTTATTTCTATTTTAAATATTTTACATCGCGGGTAAACAAGCAAAAGGTCACCTGATATTAAGTGATTTCCATTGCCCATGAACATCTGCAACACCAGAGGGGCAACCAAGGACTTAAGAGCTGAACTTATCCTGTATCATACTGTTAAATCTCTTGATGGTATTTCTTTGTCAGTAGGGTAATTAGCCATAGCCTAAAGATCATCTGATTGAAACAGTAGTAATACAATTATAAAATAAAATATTTTTTTAGAATATGGGACATGTCAGATAATCCTGCCACTACTCCTAATCAACTTGTATTAAGACACTGCATTCAAAAAGGTGGAGCGGAAGTACCTAGTAACAAAGATGTTACTTCACTTGATTGGAATGTGAGTACAAGTACACTTTTTCTAGTTTTCATTAGTACACCAACAAAAAAATAGTACAGCAACATTTTGAGAATTATTTTTTTAATTGTTATATATTTTATGTTTTGCAGTGTGATGGCAATCTATTAGCAACTGGATCATATGATGGATATGCAAGAATTTGGACGACTGATGGAACATTAGCATCTACTTTGGGTCAACACAAAGGGCCTATATTTGCTCTTAAGTGGAACAAACGTGGAAATTATATTTTAAGTGCTGGTGTATGTATTGAAGATATACAATTATATATATTTATAATTATTTTATTATATTTGAATACTTTATATTGTCATTGAAGGTGGACAAAACAACAATAATATGGGATGCTGCATCAGGACAATGTACGCAGCAGTTCTCCTTCCATGCTGCACCAGCACTTGATGTTGACTGGCAAACAAATAATTCATTTGCATCTTGTTCGACTGACCAGTGTATTCATGTCTGCAAACTTCATGTGGACAAACCAATCAAAAGCTTCCAAGGCCACACAGTAAGTATCTTATATATTTTTAACCTACAAACAAACTTTTCAATACACAGCACTCTCAGGTAATTATCAATTGCTTGAGTGCAAGTACCATTGAAAAAAAATGAAGGGCATTTTTTGCATTTGGGCTTAAACCTAAAGTAAACTAATAATTGAGATAATGACATACATACATTTCATGTAAAATTAACAAAACTATTGTCACTGGCATAAGCTAATACTTCCCTATTTCCTATCATCTATATCTAACACATATCCTGACATCTTTATAATAATAATAATATTCATTTATTTCAGGTGTCTTGTTACCCATAGTTGATACATAATATTTAATTTGACCTAATATAAAAATGTACAGTACAGTACCTTATTATTTCTTATTTAAAACTGTATGTATCTGTCGCTCCTTTATCTCTGCTATAATTGTAGTAGTATGTTCACATTGCTCATACACAAAACAGACCAATTCATTCTTAAGATTATCATTCTTTACTAAGTAACTCTCTTGCGTATAGGATTAGTTCCGTATAGGAGTAGTAGTATTTAACTTATATACTTTGTATATTTATATCAAATATATTTTTACATATTAGTGTATCTGTAGAGTGTTTAATTTTTCCACATGGGTACAGATGCTGGAAGAATGCTTATTATTAGATAATATGCAGATATGATATTTAGTCTTAGAGTTTTGATAAAAATAAAATAAATATGTGTTAACACCTTTTCCTAGGTATACATTGTCACTTTTTTTTTGTAGAATGAAGTCAATGCCATTAAATGGGATCCTCAAGGACAGTTGCTGGCTTCATGCTCAGATGACATGACTCTCAAAATATGGTCAATGAAACAAGACACTTGTGTACATGACTTGAAAGCTCATTCAAAAGAAATCTACACAATCAAATGGTCACCTACAGGACCTGGTACCCAAAATCCGAATATGAATTTGATATTAGCCAGTGCATCTTTTGACTCCACTGTACGTTTGTGGGATGTAGAAAGAGGTGTATGTATTCATACTCTTACAAAACACACAGAACCGGTCTATAGTGTTGCGTTTTCTCCTGATGGTAAGTTTTTAGCTAGTGGGTCATTTGACAAATGTGTACATATTTGGTCAACACAGACAGGTGGTCTTGTACACTCCTACAAGGGCACTGGAGGAATTTTCGAAGTATGCTGGAATTCTAGGGGTACAAAAGTAGGGGCAAGTGCGAGTGATGGTAGTGTTTTTGTGTTAGATTTACGCAAACTATAAATTTTATTATAATTTTCCTACTAAATATAGGAAATATAAAACATAAGCTAGCAGTATTTTTTTAGAATAACCCTGGTTTTATTTTGTATACCATGAGGTCAGGTTACTTTGGCTATTTTTTTCAGTATCGAGAAATCCCTCTGGTGTAAAAACTGCGATAGACTTGTAAGGGTTTTACTGGTTTTATTGGGTAAATGAGGATAGGAGCTAATTTTAAATAAATTAATTCATATCAAAAATGTAAGTTTTATTTGAGCCAAAATTGTTCCTCGAAAACAGTTACTTAGGCTCATTTTATTGCCACATAATCAACCAACCAAAGAGCCAACTTTAAAGTTATGAAGTAAAAGATAATATTATTTAATAGGCATTTACCGTATAAACATAAAATTCTTTATTCTTCAATGAAAAACAATCATAAATGAACTTATCTAAATTTAACAAAATCTTAATCTTTTTACTTATTATTAAATGATTGAATTTTTATATCTATCTAAAGTATATACTCTGAAAAAATCAATTTTGTACACAAGATTTTGTACAAAACAGTGTATTATTGATATTCTTCCCATTGTAGCTTATTTTGACTACAAATCAATATAGCCATAGTTATGCTTAATTTTAAAAGTAGATGCTATTTTGAGTAACAATTTTTCCTTTCAGTTTTTGTACTGAGCCATCTAATTTAGGAGAATTTTTTTTTTTTTTTAATTTGAGGATATCTATCCTGCAGTCAATATCGTCTCAACTAGAAAACTGCAGTCTGGCCACTGTTTAGCTGTCATTTGTCCTGGATATTTTCTTAGCTGCGCATGATCAGATCTTCCGATACATATTTAGCTTAATTATTAGCAATAGGTATTACTTAAACTACTGCAAGATAGAATTTGCAGCCTTCAGTAGCTTAAGATAATTTTCTGATGGATTTTAGAATATTTTTCAGTTTTGCTTTGCACAGTTGGCTCTTGATAGAACAGATATCAATGGAAAATGGGCCTTTGGTTTTTTGTGCTTTGCTCAAGTTGTTTACTACATTTACAGTTGGGAAATCGTCTTATCATCCCAAGTCATCACATGATCACATCACAGTAGAAGACAGAATATTCATGTCTTAATCGCTGCAACTTGTAGTGGAAGTCAAGCTACGACGCTTTGTGCGTTTATTATTTCTGTTTTAGCTGATTGCTTAGCAAATGGACTATCGCTAGAAAAATCATCAGCACCCATTGACTATCCTAGGGCTTATTTATTCATTTTAAGTCTTCTGTTTTGGGCAAATTCACTAAACAATCAGGTCGATACAATTTGCAGATGCGCACGCGTTGGAGCGTAGGTGCGAGTGCCTGATACGTAATTCTATCTTGTAAAAGAAGACTACCTCAATTTCTGTAGTCGTTAAAAACAGAGTATGCTTGAAGTGCAACAACACTCCGTGCACATTTGCTTTTGCACGTGATAATCCTTTACAATTATTTTTAAATCGAAATCGTTCATAGTAAAGCTCAATACTAATATACCTAAAATAATAGTGCTCTCGTTGTCTTGATCTGTAAATATTGTTTGCTGGCCCGGTTTGGTCCAAATCTTTTTCATCTTGGTGCTCCATGGAATATTGTAATATGCTGCGCTTCCCGTACTTTTATTAGTTGAGTTTTGACGACCTCCGTGGCGCAGCGCGCGCGCTGTCGCATTACAAAGTTGGAGGTCCTGGGCTCGATTCCCGGCTCGAGTCTGGTCTGGTGGGAGGCTTTGGCCGTGGCTAGTTGCCACCCTACCGACAAAGACGTGTCGCCAAGCGATTAAGCGTTCCGGCACGATGTCGCGTAGAAACCAATTAGGAGTGTGGGTTTACCATTCCCCTAACAGGTTAGCCCGCTACCATCTTAGACTGCATCATCACGTAACATCAGGCGAGGTTGCCGTCAAGGGCTATCTTGTGGTGGATAAAAAAAAAAAGATCTCACATCATCAAATCAAGTTCTGCGTATGTGCGATCGACATATCGGCGATTATCTGCTTTCGGTGACATCGAGGTAAACAAATTAGTAATATTTATATTTGTTTAAATTTATATGATCAGTCAGGTCAAAAGCCAATGTTAGCCGAAATCATAAGTGAGTACCTAAACCTAAACACACTTAGTATTTAAAATTTCAGTATCTTAATTAGTGTTGTGAACCAATCAAATTAATATCAAAGGATATTTTATATCAATGCAAATGGAAACCGCCGCCACCTTTTGCATCATCACCTCCTCACAGGAGGCGACAGCGACCCTCATGACGTCTCGCTGGCCATCATGGTGCGAACCACAGTGGGCAGCGAAAGGTCAGGCCCCACTTGTGCCACGAGTAAGGCTCGCTCGACCGACCACTGGACGCACGATTCCAGCGTGTGCTGCGCCGAGTCCTGAGCGTAGCCGCACTCATGGCATGTTTTTTTTTATTTAAGCCTAAGTTACCTCCTAGAGCCAGAGTAACCCGACGTTATCGAAGTATTATGAAACAATGAAAGTGTATTTCTCTAACATAATGAATAGAATAATTTTATTTTTAACAAATGTATTTTTTATTTTATATTATAATATAAATATATCTAAATAATCATTTGGAATGATTTTTAGAAAATTAGATAATCTATAATATAAAGAAAGATATTTCTTACATAACATTATGTTATATCACTATATTGTGTTATAATTTATTTAAGAGTTAAAGGACTCTGTTAATTATGATTAAATTTGGCAATATGGATTAGATATCTTTAGATTGTTTGTAGTAAAGATGCATTTGTCATGAGCCCAGATGAAGCATTACCAAAATTATTAAAGTATGCAAATATAGATGTGCATAAAATATTATTTTGTGTGCAAGGTAATGCAAGTCTACCTACAGGTGAAAAATTATACAGTAGTACTTTAAGAATATATTTCAATAGAAATACTATACAATTCTTTGTTCAAGCTTGTATTATACAGCATTCTTGGAAATAAATGTACAATTTATTTGCAATGATGTTTTATTTATTAATTTTTTATCCTGATAATTGAAAACCTAAAAATATTCTATTATAAACAGGTTCTAAAACATGTCCAAAAAACGGAACTTCTGTTCTTTAGATGTAACTGATAAACCTTAAGAATCACTAAATTATATTATTATGACTATAAATTATGCCTAGAAAATTTTTGAATTCCTCTGCAAAACCATAGTGTGTCCTATTGTGATGGAGCTTTGTTAGGGATTTTTAAAACTTGATCTGTCTTCAAAAATTATACCTAGGCATATAAATAATGACTGAATCATGGCTGCTCAGCTGATTTTACAAATTGTCTTTAAATGTTTCTGTTTTATTTAAAAGAAAACTAG
The DNA here is from genome assembly GCA_928268935.1 of Lasiommata megera. Classification (NCBI taxonomy): domain Eukaryota; kingdom Metazoa; phylum Arthropoda; class Insecta; order Lepidoptera; family Nymphalidae; genus Lasiommata; species Lasiommata megera. The sequence goes on along the minus strand of OV743311.1, from coordinate 8,104,311 downwards.
TTTTAAATTAATTTGGAGCTCTTCAGCTATACTAAAAGAATTACCCTAATTATCATTCATTTCTAGCGAACTAATTTAGATTTCAGCTAAATTTAGAACAAATTCGAAACAATGTGAGCTACCTGCATTCTCCTACAATATGAGATATAGGAGATATTCAAAATAATGAACAAATTGGTTAGTACACTATATTTCCATTGGCCTTTTATATGCTAACATATCTTCATGTTTATAAAGAGTGTGGATTTTTTCATACATGTATTTAAAGAAATATAATAGATCATCATATTGTCCATTGTAAGGTTCACAGAGAGTGTGGTTCTCTTGAGTATGTATTGGACTACCCATAGTAAATTCTGCATAGTAATCTTTACTTCTTCCCCATGCAGATACATGCATTTCTACCAATACCTGATGCAATGCTTCAATAGTTGAAAGATACCATCTAGGGCTTCCCTTTTGATGTCTCCAAAATTGTGATATCCTTTTTTGTAGCACAATTTTTGGTATTTTCTGCAATCTTTCATCACAAAATATTCCTTTACTTTGATTCCAAGTACTATCAATAAGCAGCAGACGATTAATAGGCAGTCTTTCCACATGATATATTTCCTTGTACGAGTCACGATCATTGTGGTATAGTTTTTTCATTAAAGTACCAACATTATAGCCTGGTGGCAGTTCCGCTAAACGACTTTCTGTATAGTTTTGACCATGTCTGCCAGTGAATAATTCTCCTACTGTACATGCTTCACTTCCCGGATACAACAGTACAGTCTTTCCATCATTTACTAAATCTGGCACATCAGGGTATGTATAAATATTAACATCTCTCGGTGCTAACACTGCTGCGTGAGCGGCTGTGCTTTTACCATCAATTTCACGCTTATGTTTAATTATATCAACCTTGATCGGTAACTGCAAAGAAATAGTCACTAAATAATAATCCTAAAAATATTTAAAAAGATCAGACCTACGAACTTACTGTACATGAAGGTATTAGTCCTTCTAATGGGGCGACGGGTACGAAACAGGTGTAACAAAAATACATCCGAGATTTGCCACAGCGAGGACATGGACTACGATTAGATAGATCATTCAGAATATCTGAATTGGATATTCTGAGACCGTCAAAGGGTTTATCATCACGGTTTCGTGATTCTGGGCTTTTGGGGTTCATGCTATTATGAACAATGAGTTCACTGTTTACTACAGGTATTTAAATACAGTACAGTACAGTATTTAAAATAACAATCAACATAGAAATCAAAATCACAAACTGCGATACAAATTGCATACATAAATATTCGCAAATATTTTGTTATCTGTGATCAATAGGAAACAAAAGCCTTATTTTTTTATTGGTTTTACGACCCTTAGTTCCAGTCATTCGGTGCTTGCCAAACTGCCACTGAGTATATAACACTTCTTTAATTGACTTTTAGATGTGCTAAAATTACACTTTGCACTTCGCTAACATCACTTGTAATGGAAGGGAAAGGAAATGGATTGTAACAAGAAATAAAAAGAAATTTCATTCGATTTTTCTTCGAAATATTTTAAATGTTTCTGATTTATTAATATTAATAGTACATTGATTATCATTGATTTCTTGTATAAAATATGAATCGTGAAACTAAAACTCCATTATAAATTGTATGGAATGAGTACTCATTGCAGACACTGTATAAAAACGACAGTTCTAACGGTAGGCAAGTTATAATGTAGTGTTTACATTTTCTTTGTCGTAAGTTTCAAATATGTTACTAAATAGGGGGCAGATTAGTGAGCTTCTAACTAAGTAGATATGTTAAATAATAAGGGCAGATATAAAAATACCTACCTAAAAGTATATCTAAATCATTTGTATCACATACTAATTGTAAAAATGTATCTACTCTGGTTTTAAAGCTAGGCTTACACTTAACATCGAAATATGAGTTTATTTCTATATTATCTTTTTGTAATAGTTCTTACAATACGGATAGAAAAAATGAAGTTCTACGTACTGAGAATTCATTTAAATATACACAACATAATACATGTTGGTATACGTAATTTTAAACTATTAATCATAAGTCTGTACTTCAAGGAACATAATAGTGTCTAGCGGCAGCAAGTAAAAATGCTCGTCCTTTCAATAATAACATTTCATTGAAATTTTCTTTAGTTTTCCTTATTTATAATAAATACTGTTTAAAATTATCTAAATAAAAAAAATAAACAACCGAAATCCGATACATCTATTATGCACCTACCTTTAAAATATTTCATCTATTTTCGTTATTACGTCAAAGTGTAGTGCTTATATTTGTGACTTCAAATATTTTTCTGTAATTTAAGTGCAACAATAAGGTAAAAGATAATTTCCTAGTTAGAATTAAACCATTAAATATATACTAATCTTTGATATAGTATTCTTGTAATTAATCTTATTGCCTACCTTGTTTAGGACAATGACGCCATTTTGTCGCGCCGGCTGATCAAAATTATGATTTTTAAATAGTTTTTGTTGAATTCCTTGTAATAATAATAGTTATTTACTTACAATAAGACAATATTGTAATATTCGCTCTACCTGTGATGCATTTCGCAAGTAATGTAATGCGCATAATGATGATGTGAATATATTGATTAAGTGTGTTCTTTACCGCAAATGTGAAAATCGTAAGGGTTTAATTCGTCTTTTTAGGGAATTTAATACATAAAGATATATATTAAAACACGGTTTATAGTGTCGTATATAATATCAATTTTATTTAAATAAATTTCACTTTTCATTAAAGTCTATTAGAATAAAATGTTTTGTCTACTTTCCTACTTTGTAAATTTTACTGTAAAGAAAATTTGTCCTAACTCTAGTTTTTTCAGGACAGGAAATGATTAGACTTATGTTATAATAATGACAATATCAATGAAGGAACAAGATCAGATGCCTGGGGAGGTCTGTATTGCCTAAGAAAATACAGTTTAGAATAATAATGGAATAGTATTATAGTTATCATGAACTGTATTTCAATAATAATTTTTAGATGGCATTCCCCGAGGCTAAGTTGAAAGCGTTAGAAGAAAAAATATCACATCCTCGTTGGGTTGTACCAGTTTTGCCGGAACAAGAACTAGAGGCCCTTTTAATAGCTTCAATGGATTTAGCAACAAAAGGTTTGTAAATTTTAGTTAATATAATACCACATTTGTAGATTCACTGGACAGATTTGCTAATGGTTTTTATAATTAATATTTCATATCAAATTGTAATAATTTACATTGTGACCCTAGCATAGTTCAGTTTATAAGTAATAGTTCCTGAGATATCGTGATCATATGTCAGTCAGTCAGTCAGTCAGTGGTATTTCTCTTTTATATATATAGATATTCTTTTGACAGGTGAAGATGTGAATAACCCACATTGTCAACGCTTTTATAATGATGCACTCACAATATCATTTACGAAGATTTTAACTGATGATGCAGTTTCATCATGGAAAAATAACATACAGCAATGTGTGCGATCAAATTGTGAAAAACTTACTAAATTATGTGCCATGAAATTAGATGATCCAAGATTTTTACATCTTTTATATATGGTCTTTAATCCAGGAAACAAGTAAGAGATTCAAATAAAATATATTTACAAAGTAACATGTTTCATTACCATTACAGAAATGCTAAATTTGCTTAATTTTTAGATTTCATACATTTAATGCATCAAGAACCTGCGAAGGCTTAACTATAACTAATATTTCTTCAACGGGGGGCCAAGGCTCCACACAAGAATCTGAAGTATTTGCGAAGTCACAAGACCATCGTACACCAAGAGGATGGCTGGTCCATCTTATCAATGTGTAAGTATGCAATTCTAGCATGAAATACATGGGATATGAGTATGAGATGTTTAATAAAAATTAATTGTTAATACTATTCAAATATTTCTTCGATCAGTACTCTGATTATGAAAAGTATTATGATTAGATTGAGATTTTTAGATGAAACACAGGACTGAGGACACTCTATTCTCAAACAAATAACGAATCTAAGGTGTAGAAAAAAAAGATTTACTACTGCATATTATTAAAAAATATGCTCAAGTTTATTAACTTGAGCACTATCTCTGCAGCTGGTAGTTCAACTTGCAGTCAGTTGAACTGCTAGCTTCAGGAAACAAATTGCCACAGTTAAAAAGGAAGAATATAAAGGACTTATTATAAAATGAACATATTTAAAAAAAAAAAATGATTTATAAACCTAATCACATTTAATGTTTGTAGTACTGTATGTTTTTGGTTTATTTAAATGAATAATTTTCAGGTTTGGCCAAGCAGGGGGTTTTGTTAAGCTTAGAGAAAGGTTTGAAACGATTATGGGTTTTAAAAAAATGGAATTAACTACATCTGTAATTAGTGAAGAAAAAGTTTCCAATGAAATAACAGAAAAAGAAAGTGATGAAAATATAGTCAATGCAACTGAAAACATGTCATCCATGACTGATAGTATTGAGGTATGTATGAAATATTGTGGATCAATTAGTTAACTTCTTATTAAAAATGTCAAATGAAATTAATGCCTATAACAAATTCAAATTCAAATTCAAAATAATCTTTATTCAAATAGTCCTTAAAAAGGCACTTTTGACGCGTCAATAATTTACATAGTAGTTATTTCATGGTGATAACTATATTCGTAAACTTAAAACTAAAGCTATGAGGGTTCCAAACGCGCTCCGGTCTAAGAAGAAGCCCACAACAAACTTAGCCGGGGTTTTTCTTTTTTTCGTTATCACCATCTCACATAATGAATAACAAACTATAGTACCTATGGAAATAGAGCAATTCACACCCAAGCTTTTTTATCGTTTATATAATCCTTAATATCGTAATATGATTTTTCTACAAGCTTTCGTTTTATAAAAACTTTGAACTTATTGATAAACATCTCCAAGATATCAATAGGTAATTTATTATAAAATAAAATACAATTTCCTTTGAAACCATTAACCATTTGATAAGTTATAGTCAGAGTTTATTTAAAAACTGAGACTAGTAGTTTTTTGGGCTTAGCATAAGATATCTCTACATTTTTCTATACATTTATTTCACATGTGTCTGCTCATTGATGACAATGGCTATATCTTTGTAGCGAAAATAAATTTCACTCCCTCTGTGGCTGTTTGCTTTTCCAATTTTAATGAAACCTTTACAGAGCTCCTCAACACGTAATGAACAGCCATCATCATTAGAACAGTCTACTAGTGGAGAGACTCGAGTTGCTGCTGTGTGGCAACTTTTGCGACCTTTGGGACTATGTCATGACCTTCTAACACCTCATACAGTTACTGTTTACCTCTTACCTGTATTGGTATGTTTTGAAGTGGTACTATTAATAATGTGATATTAATAATGATATAGCAAATAAATGTAATATCTATAAATTTCCTCAGGAATGTATCCCAACTTTATTAGAAAGTCTTACTGATGAAGAGCTAAAACGGGAAGCACGTGGCAGTGAGAATAAGACAGACACAGTGTCCTGCTTGATTAGAGCTTGCAAATGTGTATCTGTTAAGACGCCTCAACATCACAATTTACTTAAATGTAAGTAATTTTAATAGTAGCATCAAAAAATAACTTCTATGTATATATATATGGTGTCACTGTAATTGTTATATTCCAGCACAGCTAATCCTTAAACTTAATATTATAAGTGTGTTAGATGTGTTTTCTTACAATCACAGCAAGTGTCATGATCTTGCATAGAGATAGTTCATGGACCAGAGACTGGCATGTTCATCGGAAAGAGCTAAATCATAATTCTGTTACGCTTGTACGCTTTTGCATTTATAACTGGATTTTGGAAACTAGCCCCATGCTCTAGCACGGGTCTAGTTTCTAAATTACTATATGACTACTATACTATACTATGACTATTAAGTTATTTAATTTTTTTAAATGTATAGATGCACATATAGATCTTCTGTGCTTGTGCTATTCAGTGTACATGGTGTGATTCCCTGAACACAAGTTTTATCCAGGTTTGAATTAAACAGACATTATTGTGCATTTACTTTTACAATATTTTGTATTAGAAGTCAAAAATGTTTGTATTAATTTATATAATAAATCCTATTATTTCAATAATCTTTTGTTCTAAGAAAAGTTTCATACACACTTGGTAAGATATCATAAAGTATATTTGTTTATCCTATTACATGACAGTGTCTGCGGAAGATCTAAACTCTTATGTGATTTGCATTATTATTTTTCAAAGTCTGAATTATATTAAGAGCTAAAATGTCCTGAGTGCATTTAATCTGGATCACATTATCCTCTCTATACTCTGATTGACTGCTACAGTCCTGACATCCACATTCTTGACAGTGTAACCTCCTTGAATAGAAATTAAATTCATAACTAAAGAAACAACCAAACATGTGAAGCTATTATTACTTGATTATTATTTCTTTCGAATATCTTCAGTTGTCGACTACATTTGAATACACTTTATTCCTCTTTTTTGCTCTGAATTGTCTAATAAATTTGTTGAATTGGCAATGTCCATAAATACTTTTCTTGTGTGCTAACATGTAATTAATTGAAATTGTAGATTTGTTTTACATTTTAATGGAAAAGGAGTGAAATGGTCGAGAAGTTTTGTACGGCGTTAAGGCCAGCTGGGAACCCTGTAGCTGCTAAGGGGCGGTTATTGACCCTCCTCTTAGTTGCTACATCGTCCCTGGCTGTGTCCTGTAATCATCACCACATCCTGCAATCCTGACTGCAATCTTCATCATATCAACTTATGCATACAAAAACTTGTATTTTCATTTCAACTAGCATTTCTTTTACCTGTGCTTTCTTTTCTTAACGTTTTAAGATTTGTGGTGCATGTGTGTTATTTGTATTGGTTTGCAACACCTTAGGTATCCGAATCATTCCTATAACACTAAGTAATTTATTCAAAATTTCGTTATTGGCAAGGTTCTCGATATTAGTCTGAGATGCTATTTGTACGCGATAAAAATATCACCTCAGGCTAATCTCAGAGTAATCATCATCGCGGCCGAGAAGATTGGTAACTAAGTTTGGTCTCCAAATTATAATTCTATCTAGTAATTTGATCCACTCCGTATTGTTGTGTTGGCTTTTACAATGATGGCATAATTTTATTACAGCCTTAGAAATGTTCCGTTTAAAGATGATATTAAGATTGCTGCAAATGTCTTCGTTCAATGGGAAAATGTCGGCTTTGAATGAAATAAACCAACTTATAAGTACAATCTCGCAGCAACCGAAACCAGAGTGGCTCACGCCCGCAGTGATTACGGTAAGTGATTTCTGCTTTTATTGGAAATTACTAACAATTATTACCGGTGTAACATTCACATGCATATTAACCTAAATAACAACCAAGGACATAAAAACCTCCTGGTATGGGAGCGTTCAAGTATTACGTAACGCAATTTGGGAGGCCCCGGCCTCCCAAATTGCGTTCGTCTCGTAAAACATTTCGGTGCGTTACAAGGGTGGAAGGGGGATTATTTAAACAACGCGTTACGTATATATACTGTTGATTCATGCTACGTTTAAGTCGAGGCCCGAGTCTCACAGGAGACGCCCTTAGAGGGACGTTCCCCAGATGTCGTCGAGCCCAAGTGCTCTTCTCTCAGGCTGAGCTTCATGCTCGCCAAACCCCCCGGTGTCGCAGTTGTAACCACTATGGTTATCTGTAACTGACAATAATGACTTAACTGCAAAACTAAACTAAAAAGTATTTAATATTTTAAAACATAATATTGTTCTAAAAGTAAAAGTTTGGTCGGTTGGTCCGTAAACCAAACCTGTGCTAGGAACTGACGTATTCCTTTCCCTCTCAATTTAAAATTAGCTAAAATATATTTTATCCTGTCTGTTCGCATTCATAGCTTATACTTTAACAAAGGTATTATACTTTGTTCAACTTTATTGTGACTTTAATGACCATTAAAGTGTTACGTAACGTTTGGAGGGGTACAGAAAAACGTTACGGTGCTTTACATGGGGGAGAAGGGTCTTAAATCTACAAAAATTGCGTTACATAATACTTGAATGCTCCCTTAGTTGTGCTTCCGCCTCCGGTATGGCTAAGTTATTACTAAAAGAGAATTGTGTTTACAGAATGATTAGAGCAGGCGTTACTTTGCGGAAGTCCATGATAAACAATAAACAGCAAGTGTAATTTGCTATATTCCGCCGACAACCAAAGCGAATTACACTTGCTGTTTATTGTTTTAATTGCGTTTACCACTAACTAGTCCAATTCCATACAAATAGGACATGAATATAGCAGAGATAAGGCTGTTAAGAGATTTGCGATGTTAGAGGTATGCGTAAAACAGAATTGGCATTATTGATAATGGACAGTTAAACGACATATCAGTAAAGGTATGTTGGTGATTGATGTTATATATATTTTTCCCTTTTTTAGAATTGGATTCGAGAAAATAAAGTTGTAGATATAGTATTGCGAGACTCACTTCACCAGCCTCAATATGTGGATAGACTAGAGAAAATGCTTAGGTTTATGATCAAAGAGAACTCGCTGACAAGGGAAGATTTGGATGCGATATGGCGAGCTCAACAAGGGAAGCACGAGGCAATAGTGAAAAATCTTCACGACTTATTAGCTAAATTGGCATGGGACTTCACACCGGACCAGTTAGATCATTTGTTTGATTGTTTTAAGGTAAATCACTCTTTATTTGATGTTGTAATCTTCGATCGTTATACTAACTAGATGCGCTGTCTTTCATCAAAGACTGAAAAATAAGAATTCTCTCACGAATTAACGCCTAATTACGTTAAATTGCTATTGCAAAAGCGAAACCGAAATGTCCGAAAAAGTCGAAGAAATAACTTATTTTAAGTAAGGAATTATGAATTAATAGTAATTATACTATAATATAAAAATGAAACACTTTATTTGTTTAGTTTTTATTCGTAATTAATAAACTCTGTAACTACTGAATCTATTTTAATAGTAATTTCACCATTAGAAAGTTATTTTATCCCGAACTAACTATATATGATTTCAGTAGTATTAGGGTTTGGGAAAATATCATAAATCCTCTAGTTATCTGCAAGTTTGTTTATGGCACTGCATATCTAGTATTATTAATAAAAAAGAATATTAGAAATTAACTAATCTAGAAAAATTTAAGAATTCAGTTTCATTACTGATGTCTTTGTGCTATTAACCTGATTTAGCCCAGCGATAATGTTACCCCCTTTCAAATAGCCATGTAAGGATATCAAAAACTAAAAGAATATGTTCATCAAACAGGGAAACTTTCTGTTTTAGCATTGACATCTTCCACAGACATGAATAAAAAGTCATAGTTGTACCATTCAAATTGTTGCAGTATTGGGAATACTACGGGACTCTTTAATATTATACAATCATAGAATCTCATATTGTATTTTATTTATATTAACTACAGTATTGAAAGAACAGAAAATTGAAATACTCAATAGTTTGTGTGTTTGTTATATAAGTACACACATACGTGATACATAAATATACACCGCGGGTGTAGTCTGGTGAAGCCGCCACGGTCCTCAAGTTGCTTTGTGTGTGCTTAACAAGGCGTGCAAACTATTTGAGCGAACACTATGCTGACTGTATGACCTAATTTATTTTATTTACATTTTACTGAACTTCAACAATGAGAAATTCTGTATAGCCTGACTTTGGTGTATCATCATCATCATGATCAACCCATTACTGACTCACTACAGAGCACGGGTCTCCTCCCAATATGAGAAGGGTTTTGGCCATAGTCCACCACGCTGGCCGTGTGCGGATTGGCAGACATCACACGCCTTTGAGAACTTTATGGAGAACTCTCAGGCGTGCAGGTTTCCTCACGATGTTTTCCTTCACCGTTGAAGCAAGTGATATTTTAATTACTAAAAAACGCACATAACTTCGAAACGTTAGCGGTGCCTGCCTGGGTTTGAACCACCGACCTCTTAATAGAAGGCGGACGCTCTAACCACTGAGCTATCACTGCTGTTTATACTACTTTGGTGTATATCTATTTTTAAAAATCGTAAATGGCTATTGGTTCTTTTTAATATATAGTTATATGTGTTAAACAATAGGCAAGTTGGGCGACATCTAGTAAGAAACAAAGCGATAAATTGTTGGAAGTTATACGACGACTGGCAGAAGATGATAAGAATGGCGTAATGGCTAACAAAGTAAGTTGCATTGAATATTATGTGTTATTGCTGGTGGTTAAGGAAAATTTTTCTTTGAAGGTTATCTTTTAGCCCGGTGTTAGACTTAAACCGGTTCCAATTACCGTAAAGACGTGCAGTTAAGCGATTTAGTCAAACATTCTATGAATCAGTGTTTTGACGACTTTCGTGGCGCAGGACGTGCGCTGTCGCATTATGAAGTTGGAGGTTCTGGGTTCGATTCCCGGCTGGAGAATGGTCTGTTGGGAGGCTATGGCCATGACTAGTTACCACCCTACCGACAAAGACGTGACGCCAAGCGATTTAGCTTTCCGGCACGATGTCGGGGAGAAGCCAATTAGGAGTGTGGGTTTGCCATACCCCTAACAGGTTAACCCGCTACCATCCTAGACTGCATTTTCGGTTACCACCCAGTGACATTACAGACAAAAGCTTATTTATACACGAATAATTAAAATAAAACCTTTTTTTTTGCAGGTATTGGTATTGTTTTGGAATTTGGCGCATTCGGACGACGTATGTACGGAAATCATGGACGTGGCACTGGTGAATCTAATTAAAATACTCGATTACAGCTGCAGTCAGGAACGCGATGCTCAAAAAACTATTTGGCTTGATAAGTACGTATACAAATTACTCACTAAGTTTGCTATGTGTTATCAATTATCATAGATTTTACAAATTAATTTCTATGATACATTTAAAAAATAATTATATATATATATATTTTTTATTTTTTTTATTTTTTTATTATCCACTACAAGTTAGCCGTTTACTGCAATCCCACCTGATGATAAGTGATGATGCAGTCTAAGATGGTAGCGGGCTAACCTGTTAGGGGTATGGAAAACCCACACTCCTAATTGGTTTCTACGCGACATCGTGCCAGAACGCTAACTCGCTTGGCGACACGTCTTTGTCGGTAGGGTGGTAACTAGCCACGGCCGAAGCCTCCCACCAGACCAGACTCGCGCCGGGAATCGAACCAAGGACCTCCAAGTTTTATAATCTGACAGCGCGCACTGCGCCACGGATGTCGTCAAAAACATTTATGTATATATTATTGCACCATATTGTGGTGTGCAATAAAAGTCTGTTCATTCATTCATTCATTAAAAATTACACTGATTTTGTGAAGATGTAATAATTAAATATAGCCCCTTGTTGCTGTAAACGGGATTATGTAGTGATAGCTTAAAAGCATCAGAAAGATTGTCAACAGGTGCGTGGAGGAGTTGAAGGTCAACGATAAATGGGTGCTGCCAGCTCTGAAGATGATGCGCGAAATTTGTTGTCTGTACGAGGCGGCGGGGACATCGGGCGTGCGACCGCACGTGACGCGCCAAGAGCTCATAGACCGCCTGCAGACGCAGCACTCTCTCGTTATTCTGGTCACCGACTCGCTTACGATCTATATGGACTCTGTTCGGATAAAGCTTGCTGGTAAGTCGATCAAAGAATATCTTGATTGTTACTGTGATGTTTAGTCCAGCGGGAATAGGTATACCAGGCCAGGGTAGGTATAGGCTTAGGGATTTACTAGCTGACGCCCGCGACCTCGTCTGCGTTGAGTGAGTGTGTTTGTTTGTCTTTCAATCACGAAGCAATAGATTACTAACCCGTACTACTTGAAATATTTACTAAACTAAAACAATTGGTGGGAGAAGTGGGAGGCGCCTGAGACGTGATGGCACAGGCGGTGGCATGCGCGTGAGCTGCGCGCGATACTGGACAGTACTTGGACATTGCAACATTACTTTATTTTTCTAAAATAAAAGTAGCCTAAGTTACTCCTTATTACATCAGCTATCTGCCAATAAAAGTCCCGTAAAAATCGGTCGAGCCATTTCAGAGATTAGTCGGAACAAACAAACAGACAAAAATTGGAAAAAATGTATATTTTGGTGTATGGTATGGTATATTCATATGCATGTAGTAAAAAACTGTTATTTCAATATTACAAACAGACACTCCAATTTTATTTATTTGTATAGATTTATAGATTAATAAGAGACGTTGGCTTGCTTCATTTTAAAACTATAATGTCCACACGACTGACATAGCTGACATTAGACACCAGACAAAAGATATACAACCTACATACGTCACACCTCTCTACTCATACTAACATATATTTATTTAATTATTTATCTCCTCTTATTCTAGCTTTACAGTATAATAAACCTATTTTGCTAGAGTAGCCTAATATAAAAGTATATATATTTATAAAAATTGCCTAAATTTACATATTCCGGTAACATATAATCCATGATGTCACTCTTGGGAGTTCACTCAGACATATCAATATAACATCAACGTCACAGTTACTCAGTTGCAGAGGTATCAAATCTAATTAAAGATAAAAAAAAAGGTGGTAAGGTGGTAACTAGCCACGGCCGAAGCCTCCTACCAGATCAGACTCGGGCCGGGAATCGAACCCAGGACCTCTAACTTTATAATGCGACAGCAGCGCTACGCCACCGAGGTCGTTAAAAAGTGTGCCATTTTATACATGAAAAATACTACGTTGTTTAGATTGAGAAAAAATTAAGAAGTGTTAGAACCAATTACCAACTTATTTAAAAATCAAGAAATTTCATTGCTAATGGAGTTAATGTCTGTCTATAGAGATTACTCGGAAGTTAGCAGATTAGATTCGGAATTCGCCTTTTTATACGCAATTCGCATGATCTCATCTTAAAACGTTTATCTTAGCCACAAGTGTTTAGGGCATATGCAGATGTATTTCAAATGTCAAAAAGTGTTCTCTCAATATCTAGAAAAACTTAATTGTCATCTTACTTACAGCAGAACGAGAAATAGACTGGGATAACTGGCTGCCAGACGGAAGATATCCGCACGCTGCGCAAGTTCACGAACGCCTCAGTTTCCTTAGGTTTTTACTGAAGGATGGACAGTTATGGCTGTGTGCTGAACAAGTATTTATATTTATTTTCCTATGTTTCTTAGAATTTTTATATTAAATTATTCACAGCAATAAAAGTGTTTAAATCTTTATAGGCGAAGCAAATTTGGATGTGCTTAGCTGAAAAGCCAGCGCATCTAGGGGACCGCGAAGCATGTTTTCGTTGGTTCAGCAAACTCATGGGAGAGGAACCAGATTTGGATCCCAATATAAATCTGCATTTTTTTCGGCGAAACATTATGACTCTGTGTCCAAATCTTTTAACTCACTCTGGTATCAAATGTTTCGAGAGGTAATTCAATTTACATTTTAACTTGATAACTTACTTTATTATTTTTTGACGTCATAACCTTATTTTGTATGTATTATTTTAGGTTTTTTAAAGCTGTAAATTCCAAAGAAGGCAAACTTAAGATAAAACGTCGTAGTTTTTTACTTAATGATGCTGATCTCATAGGATTAGATTATTTATGGAGGGTGAGTAATACAGTACTAAAAATCTTTATTATTTAATACGCGAATTTTTCACTTTGAGTGGCTTCATATATGTATCATTCTTCCAATATTGTTCATAAAAAATAATAAATTCGCCATTAAAAAAATATATAAGAAAATGTACGTATCTCATACCTACCGAATATACACAAAAAGAAATCATAATACAAACAGTGAGACATGAGAATTTTATATATTAACTAAAGATAATCTCCATCTTCTGTTTTAATATTGCTAGAGTATGTAAAAAAGAATGTATGTATGGAAGAGATCTCTTATAGAGATAAGCTTTCCTTTGTATACTTCTATACTTGTAAGTTTTTAATATCACAAATTTGGTACATAAATAATAAAAATAAAAAAAATAAAAATAAAACCAGTACTAGTATTTTGTTTATTTATTTGTGGAACAATCATGAACGTAAATTAACTTAGTAATATGTACATAAAAAAACTTACTTAAACAAAATTGTCATTCATGGGTTGCAGTCATCCCATGAATGACAATTATCAGGAGGATAAAAGAACTATGGAAAATAAATTATAATTGACTACGGAACAAAATATAGAGAGAAAGGTCAAAAACGAGTTCAACTATATTCCTAATAACACCAGTTTATTTATGGCCCAGGTAATAACGGAATGCGATGACGACATATCGGCGCGCGGCATCGAGCTGCTCCGCGAGGTGTGCACGTGCACGGGCCCCGCGCTGTCCCCCGCGCAGCACCACGAGGCCTTCCTCACGCACTGCTGCGCCAGCACGCAGCGCCTGCAGAAGGACATGGAGCTAGAGCCGGGTACGTCGAAAAAACCGGTTACCAACCGTTAAAAAACGGTACCGACAAAGACTTTTTTTTCGGACTGACTATTAGCTGTGCTAACCCTATTGGTTGCGACAGCGTAACCGGGCTGTTTGGCGAGCTTCGGAAAGCAACTCTGCCAGAAGAAATTTTGAGTCCTAGGGCTCGAAGAAACTAAGGGAACGTCTGCCTGATCATCAGGGTCGTGAAGGATATGTGTAGGTCTCCGCTTAGGTCGGGGGAGTAAAAAGAAGCCGCAACTACGAGAGGGTTGGGGTGTGGGATTGATTTCTCGAAATAGCTTTTCGTTTTCTAGTAATTGCTTTTCGCCGACAAAGACGTGTTACGCCAAGTGATTTAGCGTTCCGGCACGATGTCGCCTGGAAACCAATTAGGAGTGGGGATTTACCATACCCCTAACAGGTTAGCCCGCTAACATCCTAGACAGCATCATCACTTACCACGAGGTGATATAGCCGTCGAGGGCTAACTTGTAGTGTATAAAAAAAAACGTTGCCGTTAGACATTGACAAGTGTAGGTATATTTGAGGTGCATTGAAAGCCACTATTGACTTATTTAATTTTCTAACTATAATGTACTAGATGTATCTGCCTTAAACGGCATAAATCAATAATCGGTCCAATCCGACAAAGCAGATTGAATTTAGTAGTGCCATCCTTATCGACAACCAAGAGTAGGAAGGAAATAAATAGCACTTTTTATATACAAAGCCGAGGAGAATAAGGTTGTCTGCTCAGTGGTAGAAAATATTGAATCTTCTTTTGCGTCGTGGCTTGATAACTAACGTAAAGAGGCATTAAATTCGTAAAAAAAAACCTTATTTTGCCAGATCATTGAAAAGATAGCACTATATCAGTATTGTCTTCTTTCGCACTATAAAGCTATACGGGAAGTACTTCTTTCTTCTTTACCACAATGATCCGGTAATATTATTGAAAAATGATATTGGCATCTCTTTCACTCAGTTTCACCTTATTAATTTACTTATCTCGTTTCCGCTTGGCAACCTGTCAACTCTATTAAAATTTTGCGATGGAACAAAAGCAACAACACCTAAATGGACTAGTAACTCTTGGCGTTAACTTGGCGCTCGTCAAATTATGCGAATTATATGAAGACAAAGCAAACAATATTTTATGAACATTGTATTGCTTGCACTTAAAACATCTGATCATATCAGTGATATGATCAGATGTTTTAAAAGTATCAAAATAATGAAGTGAAATGAAAATACACTTTATTGTACACCACACAAACAGAAGAAATACAAGACAGTAAAGAAAACAAGGTACAATAGGCGGCCTAATCGCTAAAGAGCGATCTCTGCCAGGCAACCTATAGACCAGGAATTATATATAATTTTTAATTCATATGCAGCAGGCTTAGGGTGTACAATTACAAAAATGTAATATAATACATACAAATAAATAACAATTAATAAAATATTAATTAATAATTTATTTTATGTTTTTTTTTTATAGATGCGACAGAGTGTTGTACTCGCATGTGTAGAGTAATTCGTGCCATACAAGAATATATAAATGAATGTGATAGGAGGTTCACATCAGAGCGACAGATTCTTCCAATCTATAGATCGGGAAGAGGGAGGCAGTGTACTATAATAGTGAGATTTAATTTTCAAACAGGCCAAAGACAAATTGATGATTTAGAACTGTTTTCACACTCTAACGAGACGCTACATTCACTACGAGCGGCGGTTCAGAGAAGGTACTGAATTGACGCATTAATTTTATTAGTTGGCAGATATTTAAACCTATTTGATGTAAGTTTGCTCTACTCTTCCAGGCTAAAATCTATGACTGAAAGCAACATTAAATTAGAAATGTATGTCAATAAACTGGAGCTGTACGCAAATGGAGAACTCTTGGACACGAGTCACGACCGCAAAATACTATCACAAATACCACTTAGGGATAAAACTGTGATCATTGCTAAGGTATGTTATACTGTTAGACGTTCTCTTTTTCTTGAATTGATAAGCTTTTTTTTTTTTTTTTTAAACAATGCGTTTATTGCAGGTTTATGACGGCCAAGTGTGTGGGAGCGGAGGCTGTGGATCGTCGAACGAGTCGAGCAGTGACTCTAGTAATTCTTCGCCTCCCGCATCGCCTTCTGCTGAGCATGCGCTGCCGGGCGTTGTACGTATACCGTATATTTTCTGACGACCTCCGTAACGCAGAGCCTGCGCTTGCGCATTATAAAGTTCTTAGGTCCTGGGTTCGATTCCCGGCTGGAGTCTGGTCCGGTGGGAGGTTTCGGCCGTGGCTAGTTACCACCCTACAGAGACGTGTCGGCCAAGCGATTTAGCGTTCCGGCACGATGTCGCGTAGAAACCAATTAGCAGTGTGGGTTTACCATACCTTTAACAGGTTAGCCCGCTACCATCACATACTGTATCATCACTTACCACCACGTGAGATAACCGTCAAGGCCTAACTTGTAGTGTTTAAAAAATATATATTTTAGTCCAAATACATATATAGATTTTGAATGCCCATTGATAACTAAAAACTTTTTTTTTACAGATTTTCGCCCAGGGCTCTTGGTATCTTCCCTTCATTTTAGAGTTAGAACACATAGGTATTACTAAATCACACGGCCCGTTGACTGAAGCCGCGCATCTTTTATCACAAATCTGTCCTAGTCATAAACAAACGGTACACACCATTGAATTACTTTGAATATTTTAATAACACTTAAGAAGGATAAGTAAGTTATATTATTTTTGTATATATTTTCAGGTGGATAAACTAACAGAAGCGCTGCTTAGTCGCGAGGATACAAAGTTAAGAGACATGCTTTATGGACCTGCCCCACCCACCGTTGCGTATAATGTAGAGGTGTGTAGAACGCTAATCAAATGACAAGTATAACCAGATTTTATTTGTTGTATTGAATATTTAGAATTTGCGCTTTTTCAGGTTCTTTACAGCATGGTAATGCCGTCCTCCGAGACGAGGTTAGAGCGCAATCGAAGTTTTCAGTTGGCTTGTGTAAAGAAAGCTCCACTGTTAGTACAATGTTTATCTGATAACGAGTTCTTGAAGGATGCTGCCTCACACACTAGAAGGTACGTTGTTAATTAAGAGAATATTTTCTAAAAATCCGAAATAATAAAAAAAAAATATATTTAACTTTATCATCTGTTTTGTTGCAGAGTTGGATATTTAGCCTTAGTGAGATTAGTCAAATTGGCTCTATACACATTGGGACACCTTTTTGAAATCCTGGCACCGGATGGCTCCGATACAAACGTGGACAAAGATTTCAGGTACTTTAAATATATTTTTTGTGGTAAAGTACATGATAGATACTTATTAGGATTAATGCGATTATTTTTTGCAGGATGGACGTAACCATATTACGGGAAGCTCTACAAACAGTTCCCAATCACAATTGTGAGCTTGTTGTCAAAGCTATAGCGGAAAAATTGGCAAATACGCTGGGTGAACAGGTATTTTTAATAATTGTATTTGTCGAATGCTCTCTTTCACAATCTCCCAATAGGCTTTAACTGATTAATAAATTTGACGTCTAGATATTTTTTGTATTGGAAATCTATCAGATGTCCAATTGTCCAGAGGTTGGGTGATTATGAAAAAGCCCAGTAGTTAAAGCCCTGGACTGAATTGCCTTATTCGGCCTAATTTTACTTGCCAGTTCGTGCCGAATTTCTGATAAATATTTTTTTCCTAGTCTTTTCTTTTGTTGAAGAAGAGAAAAAAAAATATTAAACGATAATTGCTAGTCCCCACAAACTTTTGAGTGTCTTTTATTTTGCTTGGAAAAGCGTAATTAGGTTATTAATAATTCTTAGATGGTAACGAGCAGCGAGGACAGTGATTCAGTTTCGTCGCTGGTATGGTGGCGCGTGCCAACAACGGCTACGGTGCGCGCTCTCTATGCTCTCGCTTACTCTGTGGCGCAGCCTGCCGAGGAAACCGGATTAGTGCATTCTGATGACGTCATATGTAAGTTTTACTATTATGCTAATCATTTTACTGTTCACAAATCTGTTATCTTTGTAAACCATTTGTTCCAGAGATTTTATTATAAACCAAATGTTCCTTGCTGTTTCACTCGCATTACCGTCGTAACGATAGACGTAAATTATTTTAATTTTTCACTAACTCATAAATAACCTATATGTGCCTAAATTAATAATATATTGTCTCGATGGTAATTTCTTTTTTTTTTTTGTTGTTGTAAGGATTAACTTTTTACGAAGAATAACTACGATTGAGAGTAAGAATCGAACCCAGGACCTCCAACTTTATAATGCTACTGCGCATGCGCTGCGTCATGTCAAAACAATTTGTAATAATATTTATCAGT
This sequence comes from Lasiommata megera, assembly GCA_928268935.1. NCBI lineage: Eukaryota > Metazoa > Arthropoda > Insecta > Lepidoptera > Nymphalidae > Lasiommata > Lasiommata megera. Next base: position 8,085,474 of record OV743311.1, on the reverse strand, counting down.
TATTACAAACAAATCTTTGCTCGTTATAATATTGCTAGTTTTTTACTTAAAATGTTTGCTTATTTTATTTTGTAACCTTTAAATTAATGTTATATAATATGTTTTATCTTTGTAGGTTTTTTTATATCCAAAGTTTTTTTTTTCAGTGGTCCGAGAATGCATGGAAGTTGTTACAATATGCATGGCTTTGGGAGGTGGCCATTTAGAATCTCTTCTGCATGAATCCTGGTGGCAAGAAACAGCATTGTACTTAATGATCGACTGCCCAAATCCTCCAGTGAGTAACATAATTTTAGTTTTAATAAGGTTTTTGTTTTGATAAAAAATGAGAATCTTGTTAGAAAATCTAGTAAGGTAAAAATCACTGAAATAATTTATAAAAACTGCATTTTAAATACATTTTTATAATACAGTTATGTTTAGTATATGTTTTATGTAATTTATAAAAGTTACAAAAGATTAGATGGTTCCTAAGAAACGTGAGTCATGGTATAGAAATTTAGTAATCAATTTTTAAAGATTAACTTCAATTAGTTCAGTTTTCTTTCACAAATGTACACAGCAGTTTTACTTTTCTTTTGATGAATACTTCATGATTCTTTAAATTACAAACCTATGTCCCTCTGCTAACTGCATTGTTGGTTGTTTACGATATATATATCTATAACTATTTTTTGCTTTTCTTTATGAATTATTTAATTACACAGAAGATATAAACGAGAAATAAATGAACAATAGTACAATGGACTCAAACACATATCTATAACTATTAAGAATTTTATATATAGATTTTTTTTATGTAAATAATATGATATGCATAAGAAGATTAACTGTACCCTTAATAGTAATTATATTACGCGTGCTAGATTCGAGTTTCGTGCGCGGAACAACTGCTTGCTATGTGCGCGTGGGGCGGCGGGGGTGGGGCGCGCGGCGCGCTCGTGGCGCTGGGTGGCGCGGGCGGTGCGGCGGCGGACCCGCGTCTCACGAGACACGCGCGTCACGCCCAGCAGTTCCTACAGCTTCTGAGCCGCCTCGTCACGCTAGCCGGGCCCACATTGCGTACCCTGGACGACTTGGCTATTGAGGTAGGAACGCACAATTTTTTCTATCAAAATTTTTATTGAAAATAAAATATAATCTCTCTCTCTCTCTCTCTTTAACTCTTTCCTGTCACAAAAGGTTGTCTGGAGGAGATCGCTTTTAGCGATAAGACCGCCTTTGCGCATTATGTTTGTTTTTTTTTTATTTATTTTTTGTTCTATTTTGAACTCAAGTTTATAGTTTGCAATAAAGTGTTTATCTATCTATCTATCTATAATCTTTCACAAGATATGTAAAGTTGGTTTGTTAAGATAATAATTTGGTAGTTAATGCAAATAAAACTAAGTGTATAAAATTCACGTTAATAAATGTTAAACATGCGAAAACCACTGCCATCATCATTATCATCATCATGATCAACCCATAGCGGGCTCACTACAGGGCGGGTCTCCTCTTAACATGAGAAGGGTTTGGTCATAGTCCACTACGCTGGCCATGTACGGATTGGCAACCTTCACACACCTTTGGGAACATTATGGAAAACTCTCAGGCATGCAGGTTTCCTCACGATGTTTTCCTTCACAGTTGAAGAGAGTGATATTTTAATTGCTTAAAAACACACATAACTCCAAATAGTTAGAGGTGTAGGCCCGGGATCCTCTGATTAAGACGTGGATGTCCTAACAACTGGGCTATCAATGTTTTTTTTTTTAAAGAAAAAATCTGTTTTAAATATTAGAACAAAAAAATAAACTTGCAGTGCAGTTTACTGAATAATCTTGTAGCCATGGGTAGCTTAATATAGGCTTAAAACGAAAAAGTTCTTAGAGTACATATTTTATTGTCCTCTCAGGTGGAATGGCTTAGAGCAGTCAAATCGAATCCTGCGCTATTGGACGACACATTACTGGAGGGACATTTGAATCTTACCAGGGAACTGTTCACGCATGTGCCGGCTCAAGTTAAATTCCAATATGGTGCTCACCCTGACCATAAAGACTCAGGACTGATTAAGGTATTCGTTTTTTTTAGATTAAGATGAAACATAATATATAAAAAAACTTGTGATTTTATCGACTTGCCTATCGTTTAGGGGTCTGTCCAAAACATGGTTCGTCTCGTATAAAAGTGTTATATGCGAAATCAACTGTCTAAGTACGCTACTGGCTGCTACAAGCCACCGCGGAAGGTACACTCACGAAAACGTTAATGCAAGGCCTAGAGCCAGAAAACACAAATATAACATTTATATCGGAAATGTTTTGTTAGCAATTTCGTAATTTCAGCGCAATGCTTCGCGAAAAAAGGGAATGCATTTACAACCCATTGCAATCTACGTAACTTCCATACATATTGAGTTTGATTAAAATTCAAAAAACACCTCTTTTTCCCTCAAGTAACTTCGGCAATACCTTTCACAACGATATAACAATTAAAAACACGTTTTATGGTCCACTAACTAGATCCTAAGTAAAACAAACAAAAATTAAAATACCAATCAGAATCCACGTCTTAAATTTAACTATCTTTATTGTTACATTGCTGTTTTTAAAATCGGTATTTTTTATCTTCATACAAACCATTGTTGTAAATAAATCAGGAAGTGACAACGGAGTTCCTGTGGCCGTACTCGTGGGCGTGGTGTCGCATGGGCGCAGATGGCGAGGGCTCCTCGGAGGGCGCGGATGCCGTGGAGGATGGCGTAGTGCCTCTGTGCCGCACGGCGGGCGCCGCCTCAGCAGCGACCGACCTCTTGCTGGCGCTGGTACATGCTTGCGTGCCGAATATGGCTGCGCTTGCTAACCTGCTCGAGCAGATGTTTTACAGTGGTGAGTTTGGTCAAGGTATTCATTTACCCGCTCAACACATTGAAATTTCCAATATACATACATATGTGACCAATGTAATTAATAAACATGACCTAACAATACCTGTACGCTAACCCGAATTCTCAAATAAAAGAAAAAAAAATTGAAATTGAATTGTTGAATATTTATACTCATGAACTGTTATACTTTTTATACAAATGAAACTTTTAAATATTCAATTCATGAACTGTCATACGTTTTATACAGACAAAAGCATGGGCCTTTCGGAGTGGGAATATATGCCGTGCGTGGGCCCAAGGCCGCCGGCTGGGCTTGTGGGGTTGAAGAATGCGGGTGCTACATGTTACATGAACTCCGTATTACAGCAACTGTACTGCGTTCGCGCAGTGAGAGACGTCCTGCTCACTGTACAAGGTAAGTTGATTCAAGATCCATATCTTTTTCATCTTCGCTAGTAGAAATGGTTAGAACAAATATACCTTCAGCATAAAGTATAGGACTAAAGAAGAATCTTTTGTGTGAAACTGACATATTTTTGAGATATATTATATACTATGATTATTTGAATTTTTTTTTGTTATATATATAGCTTGACTAGACATCTTTCTTATCTAGACTGAAAGGAACTAGTTACGGTTGGTCACAGGTGGGAAACACGTAGAAAATTCGTATTTACTTAGAATAAAAATTTAATTATGGAATTACAATTAGAATCTTACTAACTAGAGCGAGAGGATTATTCCGATGTTAGGAATATTCTGGGAAACTATTAAAATCTAATTAAACATTCTTAGTTCGTACTACTAACATGAGTGGACTCTTGCGATGTTAGGAAAGAAGTCGTGGGAACTCTCTTTTCTTGCGTTCACGGGCTCGTTATCGCCGATGCTAACGCAGCTGTGCTATAAATAAGTTGGTAATATTATAAATTTTCGGTTGTACGAAAATCATAAAGTATAAATAAATGAACTGTGCTTTAATTGTAGTATTGCCCTATTCTACCAAGTGGTTCATCATAGGATTAATCGCTATACCACACATGCTTTATACCAATATAGTGTTGATAACATTCCTATATTATAACTGATATAAAACGCCTTTTTCAAAGGAGCCGCAACTGATCCCAACGAAGATTTTTCCGGCGAAACACACCATCACAGCATTTTAGAAAATAATGTAGAGGTAATTTTATTGCAACACGTACAAAAGCAGATCCACGTTGATTTAGAACTGAAGTTATATATATACGTCATCTTTTTATATTTCAGGTCACTGCAGACTACAATATCACAATACTTAAGCAGGTTCAGGCCATATTCGCTCATTTACACTATAGCAAACTCCAATATTATGTTCCAAGAGGACTATGGGCACATTTTAGGTAAGTTACTCCCACTTATCAAATCCAGTACCGATCGTACGCTCTCAACAACAAGATTAAGATAGTTATAGACCTATTGTTATACATTTTCTGCTATCAACTTATTTTTCTTTTGCTAACTTTGTGCTTAGAGAGCTGTATCAGGGTGGTAAAATTTGAGCTTTGAAATAAGCAAGATAAGATCGATTATTCTAACGTTGCAATGTTTTGTTACTCCAAAATTGACCTTGCGTTTGCGAACGTACAAGTCTTATACTTAATGCCTTAAATGAGCGTTGCACAGCGGGTGGTGTTGCAAACCGACTTTTCTATTACTGTCGTCGTTAAAAGACATTCGAAAGAAGATAAACAACTAACTAAAACTAATTTATGACAGTTAATAAGACGTTTAATTCGCTATTATATTCTCTACTCTTTATGCGTTATGGAACCCTCTTTGGTTAAGTTTTAAGTTTACAATTGTAGTTAACATAATCATCTGTAAACACTATCTAAAAATTTGTATGTACGCATTAAAAGCGCCTTTGAAAGGCCTATTTGAATACAGATAATTTTTAATTAAATTTAATTACTTATGAAACTTATCTTACTAAATAAAAAGGAACATTTAAACGAACTGTTGTTTATTCTAGTGCACGTATTATTCCAATTTATAAAATCATCTTACTCACATCTCAATAATAAAATAAATAAATAAAATATTATTGTAAAATTATTTCAGGCTACAAGGAGAACCGGTGAATTTACGAGAGCAGCAAGACGCGGTAGAGTTTTTTATGTCACTCGTAGAGTCGCTTGATGAAGCTCTCAAGACCTTAGGCCAAGAGCAACTGATGGCTAAAACTATGGGCGGGACATATTCCGATCAAAAAATTTGCAAGGGATGTCCACATCGGTAAATCAATTTCATGTTATTTATTGGATGCGTTTCTACTGAAGTGGCGATAAGACATACAGAAATATCCAATTAGTTAAATTTTAGCTCTGTACTCTTAGCTACTTGTAACTCTCACAATGATCTTTTGACAGACAAGGTAAGCTCAAACTGATGGTATTTGTGAAAAGGAGAAACTGGCCAAACAATTTATCTCAGGTATAAAGGTACAAAAATGAAGAGAAATTTTTGTAGATTACATTTATTTTATTTTATAAATTGTCCATTTTCGTATTAATCATACCCATAAAAATCTTACTTAGTTTTATTGTTCTTCAGGTATTGCAAAGAAGAACCATTCAGTGTTGTGTCTTTGGATATCAGAAATATGTCTCGGTTGCAAGAATCATTGGAGGCCTATGTCCGTGGAGAGCTGTTAGAAGGTGCTGATGCTTATTACTGCGACAAATGTAGCAAAAAGGTATATTTTATAATATGTATATCTATAACTTGATAATAGTGATTCAGATATTAACTATTTTTTTTATGTTATAGGTAGTGACAGTAAAGCGGTTATGTTTGAACAAATTGCCACCAGTTTTAGTTATACAATTGAAGAGATTCGAGTATGACTTCGAAAAAGTATGCGCCATAAAGTTTAATGATTACTTTGAATTTCCTCGGGAACTGGATGTTGAACCATACACAGGTAATTTCTTCTTTATAACAAATACTGATGTTTCAAGCATACGTGTTGTGAACGCGATCGTCTGTTTATTTTATTCACAAACTCAGGGTTTGACGACCTCATTATAAAGTTGGAGGTCTCGGGTTTAATTCCCTGCTTGATTCTGGTCTGGTGGGACCCTACCGACAAAGACGTGTCACCGAGCGATTTAGCGTTCCAGCACGATGTCGCTTAGAAACCAATTAGGAGCGTGGCTTTACCATACTCCTTACAGGTTATCCCGTTACCGTCCTAGACAATGCCATCACTTACCAGATGAGATAACCGTCAAGGGCTAACTTGTAGTGTATAAATAATAGGTTGCTGAAACAGTTCACGCTTTAGTGTTATTTAACATACTAAACGAAGTGGATGTTTGTATGGTAGCTTGGGGTCTGGCGCGGGCGGAGGGCGATGCTACACTATGGGACGGCGGTGCCGAGCCAACACCTGAGACGCACTATCAACTCAGCGGGATTGTTGTTCACTCCGGCCAGGCTTCTGGAGGACACTACTACTCTTATGTTCTGCTCAGGTGCTCTTACTGACCGATTATCCTTCATATTACCTTTCAAGTTTCTAAGGTTTTCGTTTCGACATCTTTACCAGCTGTAGCTAAGTACAACTACTACTCGAATAACAGTATCTATTGAATTTTATCTGTATTCACGAGTTTTGCGTCTATAGATTGATATTGACGCAATTCTTGAGAAAACTTTGAGCAAATAACACAATGATTATATTAAAATATACCACATTGTGTGGAAGTGACAGGGTGGATGCGTTTGTGCTTGAGGATCACGCAATCCGCATCCCAGTTGTACGTGTTTCGATTTCAAACAAAATTATACTAAATTATTCTCTCGATTCGCATTAGGTATATGGCGCCGTTTGGGCGGGTTGTCGCAAACTTCGCTTTATTCAAAAGGTTTGCCCAGATTGTGCCAAAAAATTCTTCGATATAAGTTGGATACAAACTTTTTAGTTGACAAATATTTTCGTAAGCGAGAATGGATGATTTTTAAAGTAATGTTATAATTTAGGGACAATGGAAGTGAAACAGGAAGGTGGGTGAAGTTGGATGACGGGGACGTTTCCGAATGCGCGATGCATGATGACGAGGAAATGAAGGCTCAGTGCTTCGGTGGGGAATACATGGGCGAGGTATGTCATAACATACATTTACAGCTTGTGAACTCACAGTCATTACATTTACCAAATTTATATTTCTGTTTCAATTTATTCATTGTGAGTAATGATTGTATATTTGTTTGAAATCTATTTTGAAACATTAATGCTGACTTGTGAAATATTCTCATTATGTTTCCCCATTACATTTATTTTCAGTTTTTAGTAACCTGTATTGTATAAATATAATAAAATATTATCATGTATGGAAAGTTTGCACATGCTATTAATGTTTTAGGTATTCGATTCCACTATAAAGAGAGTGTCTTATAAGCGACAAAAGAGATGGTGGAATGCATATATGCTGTTCTACACACGGATAGATACAATCGAAACATCTGGTCTTGAACAATCCATGCAAATTATGACTCTCAAGTGAGTGTAGTTTTTGTTTTGCTGTTCTTATTGTACTTCTAATGTTGCTAATTTTGTTCCTCTGTTACAGGGAAAACCTAGTACCGAGACCAATATGGAATTCGGTTCGTCGCAGCAACATTGCATTCTCACACAATCATGATCAATTCAGTCTTGAGCATTTTAATTTTATGAAGAAGCTGTGTTGCATGCGCTTGCAAGTACTGCCTGGATCTCAAAGTGCTGTCTGGGTATGAAACGCCATTTCCATATTTTACGATTGTCACATTCGTATTATTTTGAACTGTTCCTAATATAAATGAATTTTAGGGACCTGAACATGAAGAGATGTCTATGTTAGCTGTGCAACTGGCCTCGAAATTTTTATTCCAAGTCGGATTCCACACGAAGAAAACTCTACGTGGACCGGCTTCTGACTGGTAAGAAGATAGAACATAAAGTATAAATAATACAAATGGTATAAAAACATATATTTTTTCAAATGGTTTCAAAATTTTCAGGCATGACATTCTATGTCAACATTTACGATGCTCTCAAACCGTTAGGGCTTGGTTCGCCTCGGACATCTTCAAACATTCTCACAGGTAAGTGCTTCGTGCTTATGTATTCTATTATAGAATTTAACAAAACAGTTTCTGTTATATATTCTTTATTCTTAATTTTAAGGTTATGTGACTATCTGCTCTCCTGTCCTTCTGCTGAAGTTAGAATGGTGTTTATGAAAATAATAGTCTTCTTGGCCCACTTTTCTGTAGAAGATCCACCAGGTCAGTGTCGTTTATTTATCAAGTTACACTTTTACATGTTTTAATGTACTCGCTTAAATTCGGCAGTGTTTTTAGAAGGTTGGGGGAAAAGTTATCTCGAATTTTATATAAATATAACAGATTTTATTAAAAGTTTATCTACATTTAATTACAGTATGCAGATGTTCCATTTCATTAGATGATGTTTTTAGTAATTTTTTTATTTTACTTATCAAAAAACGCCACAAGTAGTTTTGCCAGTCATCTGTTGATATTACCTGATACTGCCTAAAGAAGTCTGAAAAGCCCGAAACAGTTGGAAATCTGAAGATTGGGCTATATGGCGGATGCATTTAAATCTCTCAGCCAAACTGTTAAGTTTTGCTGAGCTGCTAAAGATGTTTCACATCCTTTCCATCGATCAATTTTGCCTGCTTTCTCTCAACTTTTTGCTATAATCTTATCAGATATCAATCTCTTCAAAAACGATCAAGTTTCATTATAATATTCACAATAAACATGATTTAAATCAATATATATATAATTTTTTCATTGACCTAGGTGTGGCACCCAAATATTGAACCAACTTTTTTCCCATCTTTCAAATAAATCATCAATGTTTTGTGGTCCATTCCCAGTTATTTCTATATTGTAACTAATGATACGCCGAATTTGCCCCAATTTTTCAAAAATATCAATAATTTTATTCGTAACGAGGCGAACAGAATGAGGTTCACCTATTTTAATCGCTCAAACCAACTTTGTGCTAGTCTTACTGACACTACATAAGGTCCATAGCCGTGACACGTTTTTGCGGTTTCCGTTGCTTTTTTACAATTTTTAAAATATTTTAAAAAATATTTTCTTCATTAGTCAGAAAGGATATTAAATAAAAACTACCGGAAACAACATTTTTATATTTTGATTCTTGTTCTTAACTGGAAACTTTTTTAATGTCATCTAAAACAGCCTAAGACAGATTATTATTTATGACGGTTTTACACATAATATATGCGAAAATACTTTTTCACTGACCAAATTTTTACTTTTAACTTGTATTACCCCAAGTTACCGCAATCAAAATAATGTTCACTTCCTATTCTGGTAACGTTTTAGCTTTAAAGTCAGTAAACAGCATGTGTTTATTGCGTTAACAGTAACCAACGGTTATGGGTCGTGGTGTACTCGCGACGAAGTGTTGTCGCTGTCGGACCAGGTGCTCTGCAGCGCGCGTGCTCTGGCCGTGCCACAGCACCACCACCACCATGCCGACCATCGCCACCTGCCGTTGCTCTTCAACCTCTTCCACGCGTACGCGCAACTGGGGCTGTCGGAGAGGCACCAGTTGCTGCGGGTAAGCTTGTGTCCTCTATATAGGCAAAATGCTACTATTATAGCTATACCATCCCTTCGAATGTCTTCCTTATAGCGTAGACAGAACTTGTCAGTAAGGCAGCTTAACGCATTTTTGGGACTGATCCAGCAGTCAAATTCAAATCCAAATTAAAATAACCTTTATGCAACGTAGTAACGTAACCTAGCTATCTTTGAAGAAAATAGGGATTTAAAAGGAAGCCTAGCTATTAAAAATAAAAATTGATTTGCATTAAATATCTTTTTTGCTATTTCCGAAATTTCTTTTTTAAAAATCAAAATAATATTCTGTTCATACCAAAGTCGTTAATGTATTTTATAAATATTTTTTAATAATTGTTTTTTCTTTACAGCTTAAAATCCTGGATATCGTTCTATCTGTGTGCTTAGATGAATCGTCTTCTTCATTGGGAAAATATCAATATCCTGATTCTGCTAAAATACATCAGGTAATTACTGTTTGCGCTAGATTCCTTAATATTCTATAATGTTTAGTAATTAGGTGTTTTACATGTTCCAATTTGTCTATTTATTAAATTAATAAGGTGTGTTTTCGGTGTCCAAGCATCTTGTAAAATAATACATTAAAAAATATCGTGGTTATTGATAAACTTTTAGGTGGTATGCGCATTGGTGCGTTGTTGCGACGTAAGCTCGCGCTGTCAATCTGCAAACGCAAGCGACGGCGCACTGCCACTGCCAAACCCGTACGGCGACCCGCCGCAAGCACACTCGCCGCACACCCACTCGCCGCACGCACATTCACCGCACTCCACCAGACCCGTCATCTCGGCTGCCGCTGCAGACGTGCTCTACAATAGGACAGGGTACGTAAGCCAAACAGTATACTTTACTATCAACGCCGACAAAGTTTCATAGTCCTTAGTTGTTAACATAGTAAAACTGTAGAGACAGCAGTGCTGATTGGTTTTTTTTCCGGACTGACTTTTACCTGTGCTAACCCTATTGGTTGCTGTGCGTAACTAGGCTGTTTGGCGAGCTTCGGAAAGAACCTCTGCTAGAAGAAATTTTGAGCCTTAGGGCTCGAAGAAACAGAAAGGGAGTAGACTGGTGTCCCGAATTTGAGATTTATCTTTCCTCTTTTTTAAAGAGCACATTAGAGTGGTCTGATTTGGTATTCATAGGTAACACTTAGACACCTAGAGCCTGAATTCATTAGCTGGGATGTGGGTCATTTAATAGGCTAATGATGATGATACTGATTCGCGTAGCAATTTTTACTGTTACCAAAATAAACCACTCTGTCTTGATAAACGCGAATCTGCATCTCTTCATGCTTTACGAAGTGAACTTCATCATCATTCTCATCCCAGACACTATAGTTTTGTGCCGCTTACGTGCGGCTCTTTGCGATTCGTTTTTTAGCGTCAGGCCACCCATTTAGGGGTCAATAAAAGCTGCGTTTACCGTTGTGCGTTGGGATGGCTTTGGTGGCTATGCGTTGAGGGGTTTAAGCAAAAAAAAAATTACGAAGTTTCTCGATACCCGACCTGGGTTCGGCGGTTTGTCTCTTTCTCGGACTTAGGCCTATTTAGCTGTTGATAACCCTTTGTTATTACAGCGTACCAACCTAACTGTAGTGTTCCCCTTAGGTATACTACCTACACAGGCATATTCGTCAATAGTTTCGAGTGCAGTGCCCTCAAATAAAACGAATTTGAAGTTAACAAATATCGACATATTGACGTTTGCGTGAAATTGCCATTTTATGTCAACTTACGCCCGAAGTTAATAATCAATCTAATCCAAAATCTTTCTGTTAATTATTGTAGTAATTAGAACCATTATAATCGATAGGAAAGTCATCTTGTATGAAAAGTGTAGCACTACTAAATTAAATCTCCTATCTGAAGATTTTAGCCTAGGTTGATTATAATTTTATTGACTATAAATAAGTAGGAAAGATCAGCGGTTTGTTAACCTCAAAATATGCATTAGAACTACGAACTTTTATGTTAACGATGGTGAATGCGGATTAAGCTAAATTGCATGCTTCTTCAACATATGTGAAGTTCATACAGAATATAATGTTCAATATTTTTTGTCCCTGTCAGGTCATACATGAAAAAACTAACAGAAGAGTGTTGTGGATGCGAAGAAGGAATCAGACTACTTCAGTTCCTCTGCTGGGAGCATGCTGGCTGGTCGCGCATGGCGCTGGCGGAACTGTTATGGCAAATGGCCTATGCATTCTGTCATGAGCTGCGTCGCCATGCCGATGCTCTCACAGCTTTGTTGCTGATGGAAGACAGCTGGCAGAACCACAGGATTCATAATGCTATTAAGGTATAGTCTACGACTTTGGGTTATTTCTTTAAGAGAAAACTTCAATAATCATTTGAATTTATTACGAACATACTTGCAGTCCCCATTTTATCTATCTATTATATATTGATATATTTTAATGAATCCGTTGCGAAATAAAGAACTCCTTCGAATAACGTGTCACAGAAAATAAAGTGTTTATTAGTATAATTTATTAATAATTTTATAGGGAGTATCTGAAGAACGTCCGGGTCTCCTGGAGACGGCGTTGCGCGCGCGTGGTCACTATCAGAAGCGTGCGTACGCTTGCGTAAAACTGGTCGTGGGCGTTATGTGCCGCACGCCGCTCGCCGTGCGCGCCGTGCACTCGCAGCCCGACGCGCGGCGACGGTGGCGTCAGCTGCTCGCCTGGCTACAGGACGAACTCGATCGCGTAAGTTATCAGTTCCAATCACGTCATAATGAAAGTTCCTTTACACTTGATTGGATATAAGACAAGCATATAATCTATACAAATAAATAAAATTGGAGTGTCTGTTTGTTATATTGAAATAACCGTTTTTTACTACACGCATATGAATATGTGTACGGTACATACACCAAAATATTTTTTTTTTTCAATTTTTGACTGTCTGTCTGTCTGTTTGTTCCGGCTAATCTCTGAAATAGCTGGACCGATTTTTACAGGACTCTTATTGACAGGTAGCTGATGTAATAAGGAGTAACTTAGGCTACTTTTATTTTTGAAAAAACTAATGTTGCAATGTCCAAGTACTGTCCAGTACCGCGCGCAGCTCACGCGCATGCCACCGCCTGTGCCATCACGTCTCGGGCGCCTCCCACTTCTCCCACCAATTATTTTAGTTTAGTAATTATTTCAAGTAATACGGGTTGGCTTAATTGCTTCGTGATTGAAAGACAAACAAACACACTAACTCAACGAAGACGGAGTCGCGGGCGTCAGCTAGTATCTAATATAAGTTTTGTAATTCTCTACGTAGTATTGAGTATATATAACGCTGATTCATATGAGCGTTCCCAACATTGAATTAGGTTTAAAGTTAAATAACAAATATATAAAAAGAAATCCCTTCCTTTTAGAAGTATGGACCTGGAGGTTACAGCACCTATGGCACATGGTCACCGCCCAGTATATCCAACGAGACTTCCAGCGGTTATTTCCTCGAACGAAGCAACTCTGCAAGGAAGACACTTGAAAAGTGAGTTTTTGTAGTATTTCTGAAGATACGCAGTGCATTTATTTGACGAGTTCATTCGTTTTTTTAATGTTACGTTGTCAATTATTATTATTCTTACAGACTATAACAAGAACATGTTTTTGTTTGTCAGGGCATACCAGCTTTGTCCAGAGGAAGAGGAGGACGAGGAGGAGTCGCGCGACGCCGGCTCCGGGTCCGGGTCGGGCGATGCGGGGGAAGACAGCTGTGACGAGGACGCAGCCGACGACGAGCCCGCACCGCGTCGCCTCGCGCTGGCGCCGCCCGCGCCGCCCGACCCGCCCGCGCCGCCCGCGCCCCCCGCCCCGCTGTGAGCGCAGCGCCCGTGCCCCTAGTCCGCCTCACACCCCTTTGTGTTTCGCCCCAAGTTTAGTACGAGGCGCCGCCGCCTAGCCGTAGTTTTGTTCTGTGATGTTAACGATACGTGTACACTCGCTCGGTCGCGCGCCTCCGTCGACGCGACGCTTAAGTTTATGTAACTATGTTCCGCTTTAAAAGTACCATAGTATTTATTTTTTTTCTTATTAAGACTTATTCTGTTCGTTAGGAGAATTTATTTTCTATCTACGCATAGTATATTTAATATTTTATTGTATTGTTGTAAGGGATATTTTAACGTGTTCGATAGACTGCGCTGCTCGTGATCGCTGACGATTACTGGTCGGAGGGTGAAGAATGGAAGTGACGTTTTATAATAAGTAATTTACCTAAGATAATTATCTATGTGTCACATCAGTGGCGATGTATGGGAGTGCGCGCGTGAAGGCTCATGAAAACGGCTGATTTTCTATATATTACAGTAATCAGCTGATCGCAGTCTTAACTTATTGTACAATTTGTATTCAATCGAAAATCTACTTTTATCTCATTCATCATAAGTTGTCAGACGAATTTCAATTTTTTTTTAAGTATACACACTCTGTATATACAAATATAGAAAATGTCAAATGTACAATTAATGCAATTAGCCTATATTATTAAATTCGAGAATGTAATTTCGCGAATGTATTTGCGTTAATTTTGCGTGATAAATTTTTTAGAACAATTACTTCACCATCGTATTTATGCCATTGTATGCAATTAGATAATTCCTTAACCTTTTTAATTTTATAATTAACTTTTTATGCATACCAGAGTTGGTAAACATAATTTTATAACGTACTCGATACACAATAATTGGAGTAAAGGAAGAGTGAAGTCTTATTTTGTAAGTATTGTGTTCTTGAAATACATAATACAAAGCGATTTTGAGATTTACATTTGCACTGGCGTATCTTCTTCTTTTATTGTTTTATCGATTCGGTTTAGTTTACTGTTCACATCATGCGAGTGTTTCCGTAGACTCAGCTTCAATATAGTTGCATGAGCTTTCTTTGTCAAATACATTATTGTTCCATCATCCCAAAGTACATACTTTTATCATATCAATAGTAGTCATCGTTTTTAGATCATCAGTATCCATACTAATATATATATGAGAATATTTGTTTGTTGCCCATGTTTCGGCCTAACCACTGCATAGATCTTGATAAGAGTTGCGACGAATATAGCTCGCATCTTGGAGTATAATTTTTAACCTGAGAAATAAACGGTTTTAATTAAATCACCATATCGAAAGCGGAATATTTTGCATGTAACAAACTGTAGTATATTTTCGAACGATGTAGTAAGCTTCACTTTAAGTTTGCGTTTACGTTATTGTTTGTTTTGTATGTAATGCAAATTCACTGTGTCACATCGGCTGACTGATTTATCAACGCACAGCTCTGTCTACTCGAGGTATTTATCGTGTGGGTACTTGATGAATTTCGATGGCTTCCGCTTTAAAATATTTTTGAAAATCAATCCTCCAAGGGTTTGAAAAGGAAGTTTGAAAGGAGTTTGAAAGAAAGGCAGGGTTTTGATTTTAGTTTATTTGGAAAATTAAAAGAAGTTTGTGGCTACTTAAAAATGCTTTGAAATTCGTGTCATGAATTCAGAACTATGTTAATATGCCAACATCACGAGTTGTAAGTAGTTGTTATTTGTAATCAGATGAAGTTACTACTGCTTTATGTAGGTACTTCGACTTTTAGTTTGTTCAATTTTTAACGCATTAACTGATTTGTGACTTACCTATTATATAAAACAAAATTTATGTAGAATTATGATATTGTTTACATATTGACTGCACATAATAAACTTATGGTAATGGCCAGATTGTACAATTTTGGCCTAATAGCACTATTCGTTACAACGGTTTTTACGACTTTATTGCTAGCTTTATAATAGTAACAAAAGCGTGTAGAGAGTGTAGATATTATAGAGGTATTAAACACTAGTCTAACAGGAAAATGTTGCCACGTCAATGTTCTGCTTTGTATTATATGTTATTTATTTTTATATTCCATAAAGGTTGTATATTTTTCCTTTCTTTTTATAGTGATTAATATGTGGCGTCACTCAGGCTATCAGGGAAATGTGTGAATATGGTGTGGTAAACTCGTATAATATATGTAACCTCGTTATAATAATTTTATACCAGTATTCCATTTACATCTAATGAAGCTAGTGCCGCTTTTAACCACATATAAGCATTTTAAATCTTTTGTACAAAATATTAAGAGTAAGTTTGTTGGTCTTATTTTATATCAAAATAATATTTAGTTGATAGATTTGTGATGTATTTACTCCATGATATTAAATTATCGAGCCTTTACCAACCTTTACCCTAATATTATGACACGTAGAAGATATATGAATCAAAATAACATCCGTGATTGAGCAGATTTTGTGACATAAATTGACGCAAACAAGACGGCTACCTAAATCATATGGATTTATCAATACGCTCTGGGTTCTGCGTCAATTTATATAGGACAAACTGCAGTACATAGGTCGCTTAGACCTTTGTGCCTTATTTAAATTTTTGTTGCTCAATTTGTTTACACCTGATAGTCTGTATCGTCAAATAAAGATTCTCTCTTAATAATTTTCAACCAAATGAACTAACGTTAAAATAAATAATGCTTGGCTAAATTGTTTAGTAATATTTGCATAACAAATTTAACGCTTGCATAAGTGTGATCATTTTAGGATGGAATTATGCTAAGCTTGGTGCCGTGACCGTTAATAATTGTTGTTAACTTTATTACCAAAGATGGATTTATAGAATATGGGTAATTGGCGACCCTTTTTCTTCATAGCTTAGTAATCAAAACGTTTTTGTATCTTTTATAAAATGCAAATGATAAGGGTGTTTTGTTAACAAAAGAAATTGTGATCGACCTTAGGCTTAGATAGGTGAGAAATATATAATGGTGTTGAGACACAAAAATAAACTGCCAAATACATTCAAACAAAATCAATGCTGTGCGAGTTTCAGAACCGTGTAAATATCATTGTAGCCATTATGAGTGTCTTAATATTTATTTTATTACTAAAATGTCTGGGAAGGTATAAGATCAAATAGGTATATGATGTATACTTAACATGTAAATTTACGTTGTTCCCACATTGCTTAGCACCAGTGGTTACGATTAGTACCAAGTTAAATCATATAGTAAAGTCAGTTTTAAAACAATGCATGCCTGTTCACCTGAAGTATCAAATTTATTACTGATAGATTTTATTGTAAGAATCAGTTGATTTTTGTATAATGTTTCTATGGCAAATATGTAACGAATGGCATTTGACATTATAGAATGCCCTTAAAAAAGGCGTTCATAAAATATAATAAAATCAAAAATAAATTTTTGAAAATTAATATTGCGTTTAATTTAATGAGCCTTAATCATATAACTAACTATCATACGGTTATAAACGTGAAAACAAATTAATTGCAAAAAGTAAAGCGTTGTTTGAGACGACCTGTGGCCTTTGGTTTAATGTGTTGATAAATAATTAACTATATTATTTCTTATCAGCAGTAGATATTAGAGGTCCATCAGTAATTACGTTGATGACAACGAAGTAGTACGATCTTAAGATTTAAACTCGCAATGGATAAATACATCAGTGTGAAGGATTTGGAAGACGCTGCTTTAGGAGCACTGCCTAAGGCAGTCCGAGACTATTACAAGAGTGGTGCAACCGAAGAGTACTCTTTAGCAGAAAATAGACGTGCATTTCAAAGGTTATGAGTTATTATATTAGAAATGAGGTCAACAAACCAAATTAATTTATTTACTCCATTTAAATTATCACGTGTATTTTAATAACTTTAAAATTCTTTATTTTAGGTTAAGAATTCGTCCAAAATGCTTGGTAGGTTTGAAAAACTGCGATCTATCTACTACAGTTCTAGGCGAAAAGGTTACGATGCCATTGGGCATTTCGCCCACTGCTATGCAAAGAATGGCCCATCCCGACGGGGAGACTGCCAACGTGAAAGGTTTATTTCTTATAATTACAAAATCAATGTAATAGTTTAGAAACTGGAACTAAAGGGTTATTCTTGTGACACAGCTGCAGAAGCCGAAGGCGTCATTTACACTCTAAGCACGATTGCTACCAGTTCTGTAGAAGAAGTTGCTGAAGCCGCACCGAACGCTATTAAATGGTTTCAACTTTACATTTACAATGATAGGTCAGTATTGGATCGACTAGACTTAGGTGGTTTTTAAAACTTTGCATGGATATGTAAAACGACAGTTTAAAAATTACAATATCACTTGCTTCAACGGTGAAGGAAAACATCGTGAGGAAACTTGCACGCCTGAGCACGCATAATGTTCTCAAAGGCGTGTGAAGTCTGCCAATCCGCACATGACCAGCGTGGTGGACTATGGCCAAACCCTTCTCATATTGGGAGGAGACCCGTCCTCTGTAGTGAGCCGGAAATAGGTTGATCATGATGATGATGATGATGGATATGTATTAAATTTTTTATGTTCGTTTTTAGAGAGGTGACGAGAAAATTGGTATTGAGGGCTGAACAAGCCGGATACAAAGCACTCGCTCTGACCGTGGATACTCCTATATTTGGCATACGCAGAGCAGATATACGTAACAAGTTTACTCTACCGACACATTTGAGGTATGGGTGTGTAGGTAAATAATTTCGAGCGTATTCTGTCATACGAAATCATAATACAATTTTTTTACAGATTGGCTAATTTTGATGGTCAAATGTCGACAAAAATACATAACGCAGGACAAGGCAGTGGCTTGAGCTATTACATCAAAGATTTATTTGACAAAACATTATCGTGGGATGATATCAAATGGTTAAAAAGGTAATGGTTATTAATTATTTATTTATTTGTTACCCATTAACGGAAGGAAAAGTTATTAAGTGCCCAAACGGGGTTTTAACTAGTCACCTTGTTTACCGGGATTAGTCAACACAAATTTCACAGTCATAAAAATGGCAATATAATTTAAACTGTTTTCCCTTATAATTTATTTTCCTTATTCAAGAAACGTCCTCTTAAAACTTTGTTTCCATATGTTTTCAAATTTTCCGTGATATTAATAAGTTTTCTCGTGTTGTTTTCCCTTATGATAAGTTAACAATAGGTAGGGGGAGGAGTCTTTTCGCATATATAAAATTATTTTTAAAATTTTGAAAAGTAGTGACGTTTCTATAATAAAAGTGGAGCAAGATGGGCATATCATTTACGACATAGCTGAGAATTGACCAAAATAAAGTTCTGAGTCTGACCCATCTGAAAAAAATGGGTACCACGAAAATGTTGGATAGTTTTGCACGAGCTCACTGAATAAAATCTTATGTAAATCTATAATCTTATATACCTAGATATATAAATCGTATAATCATTTGCGATTTTTGTTGAGACTTAATGAAACCGAATAATTCTTGAAGAGATTGATTAGTGGTGATAAAAGTGAACGTCGAGAACGCGAAAAAATATTGAGGTCAAAGGTTCATCAGGCATCACAAACTGCTAAAACCGGGGTTAAGGTGATGCTTATCTTATATGGTGGTATTGTTCATTATAAGCTTTTACAGACAGGCAGAATTATCGATTTCGAGTTCACAAAAGTTGAAAGAAAGCGACTCGAATTGATCATTATTGATTGAAATGTGGTCTTTCTTAAATGATGGAGCACACACATCTTTAGCCACTCAGCCATAATTAAGAAAGTTTGGCTGGGAGTTGTTAATGTGTCCGCCATTATAGCCCTTGATTGACCTTGCACCTGCAGATTTCTACCTGTTTCGGTCTCTTCAGAAAACTACAACAACTATATTACTAACGAGATAGCCAAAAGCCGTCGAACAAATTGTAACGAGTATACTTTTTTAAATGCAGTGTCTGTTTTCATGTTAAATGCGCAAGAACTTTTCCCCAAACCATTAGTTAATTTGATGTCATTTATAATAACTATACGTAGGATTGACTGTAGTAGAGGAGAGTAGTAGACTTATTATAATATTTATAAATTAATCTATTGATTTACAGCATTACGAAACTTCCGATTGTGGCAAAGGGAATTTTACGAGGTGATGATGCGGTAAAGGCTGCGGAGGCTGGTTGTGCCGGCATTCTCGTCTCGAATCATGGCGCTAGGCAACTAGACGGTGTCCCGGCGACGGTGATTGTTTTGTTTTTTAATTTTAAAAAACGTAACGAAATCATATTCAATCGACGTATATAAGAAACTGTATCTTTAAACTACGTGCATTTTAGGATGTCAAATCATATTTTGTGTTGTAGATTGAAGTCCTTCCTGAAATAGTGGAAGCTGTCAAAAATTATGATGTCGAAGTGTATTTGGACGGAGGTGTTACTACAGGCACGGATGTGTACAAAGCTCTGGTGTTAGGTGCCAGAATGGTATGAATATTTTACGTTAGTGAGTTATATTGAATTTAATATTCACATTTAACTGATGACTGTATCTAATACTACAGGTGTTCGTCGGTCGCCCAGCTTTATGGGGTTTAGCCGTGGGTGGACAAAAAGGTGTGCAACAAATGCTGAGTATATTCCGTAACGAATTGGAATACACTTTCCAAATCGCCGGTAAGTGAACCCAATTTTTGAATCTTCATATGCCAACTGAATAAAAAGTGATGGTTTTTTGAAGTTCAACCGTTGTTAGTCCTACACGAGACTAGAAGCTAAGAGCTTAAGGCGTGAATTTATTAGACTTTTAAGGATATTTCAACACATACAGTAAATTTATGCTCATGTCTTTAAAATAAATACTTCCTTAAATCTTCTCTCGGGGGCGCCTCACTTATATTATACATAAAAAATTTCATACTGGATTATCCAATGACTTAATTTCCAAGCCGAGCTTTGCTTTCTTATCAGTGATAATTATCATGACGTGTAAATTAACTGCGTAAATATTGACGCATTGTTTACTTTTGCATTTATATGAGTATGTGACAAGTTATTTCCTACTTACAAATATCAAACCCAATGCCTTTCCGAAGTCAGCGGTCTTTTGTCGGTCTAAAAAGTGCTTAAATAGGATTAAATGTACATTCCGATTGTTAAAAATGTTCTTATTTCCACAGGTACTCCCACTGTGGCCGATGTATCAAAAGATATGGTGCGCCATGAATCTTCTTACAGTAGGTTGTAATGTAGAAGACATTTAAATTTCGTTCGTGCGTTTCAAAACTCGCGGATAATATAAGTGAAACCCAGTTCGACATTTGTATTTATTTATTTATTATAAGCTTTCGGTACAGATTATAAAGAACATTTGGTGTCATGTAAGTCTCCCGTGGCCACATGGTTCTTGATATTTTCTGTAACAAAATTCTGTATGAGTTATGAGAGAAGCAGAAATATTATTATATTACATTTTAAGTTTCAAACAAACAAAATATATTAATAACGAAAATTCACGCTACCTTAAAATTACAACCGTACAGATTAATACCCATTTTTAAACGTTTAACCGTTTGTTGTAGGAAGACGTCGTTATCAAACTTGTATTTCAAAGCAAAAGTATCGTTACATGTATTACACGAACTAAAATTACTATAGAGCGCACTAAATTCTTTTCTATTACATGTAGAATCAAGTTTTTCCTTTTTATTAAAAACAGGATCGTCTCCTTCGCGAATATACTTTGTAAAATTGGGAGCGCGGGAATAATCTTGCATCTTTTTTTTTGTTACGTCTTTTGATTTATCGGCGTTTATTTTGGAGGTATTCTTGGTCCTGAATATGCCTTTAATTCCTTTAATAATGGTTGTGCAGGATCCGTTTAGGATATCCAAAAATTTGGCACTCATAGATCTGTTACGGATTTTTTTGTTAGTCCGTGTTGTGTTCATCACATTTCCTTTCTTAATTGTTTTATTGCAAGTAGAATGATCACTCGATGTTGGACATATCAAAGTTATTTCCCGGCTTATTCGGGATGAGGTTTTTATACTTGAGTGTCTATTATGTTTTGGCGTCGAAACAAATGGAGGTTTAAAATTCATAAGAGTTTCATCATCTCTATTTCTTGATGATGTTTCATAGCTCTTGAGCAGAAATGAATGCTGAAGGCTTGTTTCATTCATACAGGTCTGTACTTCGTGTACAGCATGTTGACTAGTCCCTAACATGTCAGTTTTCGTTAATCTTGGTTCTAATCGTTTAAAGGAAAAAGACAAGTCGCTTTTAGCATCGGGGTATCTATAGTGGTTATTTCTATGAAGTTTAGTATCAAATGGTAATTTTTGTGTGTACATTTCTCCTCTTGAGGGTTGCATGTTAATATTCTCAATTTTGTAATTGTGATTAAGTACATTTGAAAACTTGTTACGGCCAAATTCGTTTTTCCAACGAATAGCTTCCCTTAAAACGTTACACAGTAATTCATTTGTTTCATTAACAATATTTTTAGTTTCATCGTTAGGATTATCAACTATTTTCCGACTTTGATGTTCAAATACATTTTCATCTTCCGCCACTTCCAAATTCATATTAGTTCCTAAAACTGTAAAAATGTTATTATTTTGATACTTCCTTGTCTGAATATATATATATATATATGAAAAATGAATTGTCGTTTGTTTATCTTACAAAAACTCGAGACCGCCATAGATTCGTAGAAATTGATTAGCTGTATTGAAACTGTTTTAATTAAACTTTACTTTTTTTAATTTGTCTCTACTCTCTATTACAGAATAAATAAATAACTAAGTAATCGTAAGTGAGTTTTTTATTTTTTATTTAAATAGATATTTCGACAACTTCACTGTACGAGGTCAGGTCAGCTCCAAAATATTTTGTTTGGCCTACCTTTAGTATGTGAAAATAGAATGATGGAAACCCATTGTCCTATCTGAAAAAAAAATAGTTTACTCTGAATTTTAACTCTATTTATTAGTAAGATATCTTCTGTGACATAAAAGTGATACATTTGTAAATTGTTGAAAACTTGTTTTTTTTTTAATGAAAACAGCTGAGGACAAAAATTTGGACTTGCTCAACGAACCAATTCAATAATAATAATACGTAATAAACGGCTTTATAAAAGCAACCTTACCGAAGAGTTCATTCCATGTTTGTTCAAATAGGAACGGAGCTCACGAAACAAGATTGAATGTTTCAAAATTTCTT
The DNA here is from genome assembly GCA_928268935.1 of Lasiommata megera. NCBI lineage: Eukaryota > Metazoa > Arthropoda > Insecta > Lepidoptera > Nymphalidae > Lasiommata > Lasiommata megera. Next base: position 8,062,888 of record OV743311.1, on the reverse strand, counting down.
CACAATATTCAGGCTTTGTGTTTTCCACAACTAAGTTCAATAACTGTAAGCATTCTGTACTTCGGAGTAATTCTCTACAATATTATATAAAATTTTGTCTTTGAATGCATGTATAATTTAAGTAAAAAGATTACAGCTGAATATTAAATTCGTATAAATACCCTTTAAACATTGACATTCCGTTGCTTTCGTGAAACAAATTAACATTGCTTTCATGATTTGATAGCAGACTTAGTAAGATTGAAACAGGGTCCAAGTTTCCTCGTAAACATCTTTGTATACACTAAAATTAATAGTATGTAAGGTAATAAAGTAGAATAGGTATATTATGTATTCTAAAGGGGTAAAGAGTATAAAACCATTTTTCAGATATGTTTAAATACAAAATTTCAAATTATGTCAAATTAATTTTAAGTTTTAGACCTGTTATAATAAGTTGATCCAATTAAAACGACCGAGTTGCTTTAAAACTAGTGGCATACTAGTTTTTAAATATCATCAATATTTTACCAGAAAGAAACTTTGTTATATAGGTAGCCCCATTGAGTGACGTTTAAAATCTACAAAACGCCTAAATTTTTACTTCTAATTAGAAACAGATACAACAATTGGAATATAATAAACAATAAATATTAGTATATATGTATAAGTGTTGTAATTTCCCTTCTTTATATATCTGTCGGCTTCTTTCGAAAAGGTGGCGGGGAAGAGATCGCTTTTAGTGATAAGGTCACCTTTTGCTTTTATGTTACGTATTTTTTCTTTCCACTTTTCTTTTGTTTATATTGTGCAATCAAGTTGTTTAAATAAATAAATGTATATATAAATAAATATATATAAATAAGTTGTAGAAACAAAAAATACTCACCATGGGTATGAGGTGTGCGCAATGCGACTGATTTGTAACATTGCCTTTACATGTTTCACTAATGCTCCGACAGAGGGCCTTCCAAATGTCTTTGCGCTGAAAATATGCTTAGTGTTTCAAATGAACCATAACGTTAAAGCACCGGTCCTGCCTTTAATGAGCTAGATTTTATTACTTTATTCTGACCGAGTTTAGTCGTTCCCATAGGTTGCGACAGCGAGCTTCGGTGAAAAGCTCTGACAGAAGACATTTTTAGCCCTAGGGTTTGAAGAAAGAACGTCTGCCTAAGGGCGCTTAATGTAAGGCTTAACTTCTGCTCAGGCGACGTTTGCGATGACGGGGCATGGGACGGTAATTGGGGCCGTGGAATGGGTGACGTAAGAAAACGGGGACCTCGTCTTCGCCGGCGTAGACGGTATGCAGACGTTGCTTGTGTACTTGAGGTATTTTCTGTTGTTATCAGGGTCTGGTGAATGATATTGAGCCAGATGCGAGCAGAGCTAAATACTAGAAACAAACTGGTGAGCTGCGAACTAGTGTTTATTTTATTATGTTTACCCACAAAGACGTGTCGCCAAGCGATTCAGCGTTCCGGCACGATGTCCTATAGAAACCAATCACGAGTATGGGCTTACCATACCATATCCCTAACAGGTTAGCCCGCTACCATCCTAGACTGCATCATCACTTACCATCAGGTGAGATTGCCGTCAAGGGCTAACTTGTAGCATATGAAGAAAAAAACTGAGTTTGGTCGCTCGGCTAGGTATAAGCAAGTGTGCAAACTCGCCACTTGAGCGTCACTGATAGAGTTTTATCTTTGATAAGTCGTGACGCTGCACTAACTATTGGAAGAAGACATTACGCCACTCAGCGTTGAAATTATATCATTTCCATCTCCTTAATTGAGATCGAGATCGATCCAGTGTACGTTTATTGAGCAAAAAAAATAGTTCATAACTAATAGCTTCCACGAAAGCGATGAGACCTTAATAAAAAATCGTTTATACATAAATTTGTTAACAAATTCTAATACTTCCGGTTGAGGCCATCTTTTAAAGTTTTCGATTGTAAAGGCGAACGCAGCGAGCCGTCTACTAGACAACGTATGACTCTTTGTTATACACTTTACGGAAACCATCACACCTCTAGATTTGTAATTTAACATTACTTATTTTTTTATTATCAGCCCGTACTGTCCCAATGTTGGGCAAAGGTCTCCCTTTCTTCCTTCCATTTGTCTCTGTCTAGGGATATTTGGGGCCAAGCCGACAGATAGGCATCGAGTTCGTCACGCCAACGACGCCTCGGCCTGCTTCGACGTCTTTTTGTTTTTTGTGGCACCCAATGTGCCTTTGCCCACCGTACGTCGGACATGCGCATAAAATGCTCTGTCCAGTCCCATTAAATATTAAAATGTGAATTATTTTCAAGACATCATCATCATCATCATCATGATCAACCCATTACCGGCTCACTAGAGAGCACGGGTCTCCTCTCTCAGGCGTGCAGGTTTCCTCGCGATGTTTTCCTTCACCGTTGAAGCAAGTGATATTTTCATTTTTTTTTTTTAATCAAAATAAATTACATTTTCAAGACATAATTTTATATAAATACCTACTTAGCCTTACGTACCATCATAAAATTTGTGAACATTTCAGTCATGGCGGTGAGGCAGCCACTTAATCTTATCATATTTTTGGCGTACATCTGCAAAGCCTTTTTTCTCATCAGACCGTTTTCATTATCAAAATATAACATAGTTGATATCAAATTAAGCGCTACTATAGATTTGGTTTGTAAACTACTACATAAAACTACAGCCAGTTTCTTGTACAATGCGTCACATTTTATAGCGTGACCGTATTCTACATTCTGAAAGTAAATAAAAGCATAGTTATGGAATATAAATTATCTGCACATTTTGTTTCGTATGTCTAGTCTTACCTTTGTTAATATACATATACCTATAGTGGTAAAAATATTGACCAACAAATCGATATCATTTGTGTTACTTAATAAATCTAACATTTTCTGGAATTCTCTGCATGACATCGGCTGAAATGAATTGCCCTAGAACGAAATAATAACAAATAATGATTTTAAAACTACATTACTATTAAAAATCCAGCTGACGAAAAAAACAATATTATAATCTTATTGGGACTGCGGTATTGCTAAATGTAGTTAGTCACCTACCTGGGCTATATTTTGTTTGCCTATTTCTTTTTGATTAAGAATTTTGTATTTCATGAAATTCATATTTTTCTATTAAACTTAAAGACATTAAAAAAGTATAAAATTGCCGCCAAATATGTTTACCACAAGTTGAGATTACTATATTTCAAAGAAGAATAGATAAGGGATTACAGCGTATTTTTTTTTTTTTTACAATGGTAGAGGAAGGTATAATCCGTAGGCGGAAAAGTAACCGTGGACAAACGATAATAGAAAATAACTTCACATTCACACAAGTATGGCTTTATTTTACCTTAAACAATTGTTTTATCTCATTAGGAGACATATCATCATTAATCTCTGATGTTAATGAAATGATTCATTCAATAGGCATAATAAGTTAGAACCTATAGCCATTAGTCCAGTAAAAAAACTATTTCAATTGTCAAAATCGAGACATTGACTTTTTCAACTGTCAAGAAACAAAGTTTGATTTATTTTGGTAAGAAGACTAAACTGCTTGATAGATAAAAGACTATAAGAAAAGTTGAAATGGATGTGGGAGAACTACTCTCATTTAAGGTAAGTATGTAATTACATTAAAAAAATTGTAAGAGATGATACTTAAAGTAACGTAATGTAATGTGTTAACTTTTGCGTAGCCAGTACCGACGCCAAAACGGCCAAATGATGACGAACAGGAAGATTCTGATGATGACAACAACTATTCCTCGAAGATACGACGCTTAAACAAGAATACTATAGATCGTTTCTCACAATCCTATACTACAATTCTTCCTAAAGAACCTACAATAACAGATAAGGAAAGGGAAGACATCTTTAGATTTGTTGAAACTGAAGTAACAGAGGTTAGTTTCCACATAGGGATATATGAAATAGTAATTAACAAACCATTATTTTCAATCTAAAGCCAAGTGTGTGCATCTCAGCCAGCTAAAAAAAATTTAAAGCCTGCTACAATCCATTGCAACAGTCAGTTAATATATTATGGCTTTCTCAATATCAACATGTAATATGGCAGGTCAGATTAGCTGCTAACACAGAGCAGTCTGTGATTTATAGTTGTTTTAAGAAAGCACTTTTATTTAATCTGATTTTTATAGTTTTAGATGTATTGTTGGATTCATATTTAAGGAATTTGATGTTATTTTGTTTGTCTTGAAGAGTATTTTAATTGCATGTTGAATAGGTATCATTTTAAACTAATTATGTACCAAATTTTTTAGGGTGAAGTGCTAGATGATACTGCTGTAAAAAAACTGGTCCTTAATTTTGAAAAGAAAGCCCTCAAAAATAGAGAAATGAGAATAAAGTTCCCAGACCAGCCTGAAAAATTCATGGAAAGTGAAATTGATTTATTTGAAGCTTTGCAGGTAAATTATTCTATAAATATAACAAAGGGCTGAAATATTTAAGTATGGAGTCTGAATTACTTACTATCTTGGCTAAAAATTATAGTGGTGCCATGCCAGCTATTGATTAATATAGTTTGTATGTATAGTTACAATTTTGAAATTAATTGGATATATTTTTATATTTTTTTAATTTTCCACCATCTCCATTCTTATTTAAATTTTATTATTTAAGTCATTCTAAAATAATTGACTATCAATCTAAGACTGTTGGCACAAGTGCTATTAGGCATGATAAAACATGCAAATTAAACTTCAAGTTGTTAGTTCTGAATAAATTAGATAGTCTGCATAGTAATAATGAAATTTATTATTTATTTCATCTTGACATCATTGTGTTACAGGAATTAAGTGCAGTGGCTACTGTTCCTGATGAGTACCCCCTTTTGGTGGAGTTAAAATGTATTAACTCTCTATTAGAATTGCTATCACATGACAATACAGATGTCTCTACAAAAGTGGTCAATTTATTACAAGTAAGTAAAATCATTAAATAACTAAATAATATTTTGACCAAAAATATATCAAACACTTTAATAGAATAATTGGAATGCCTGCGGTTAACATATTATAATCTTTCAAATATAATTTGAGCTTTTAATTTTAGTTATAAATGTACTAATTAGTTTAATAAGGCACTAATAATGCATATTTCAGAACCTGACACTTTATAGTCTTATAATACTTTTTTGCTTTGATGCTAGCGGATTACTACAGATTTTATGAGTTGCTGCATATTCCACATAAATAACATGCAAGCTGGAGGATATTTTAAAGATAAAACCTTCACTATGTGTAGAATTTTAAAATATATTATAAATATATATAAGATAGTGTTCGTAATAATGTTTCTTAGCTTATTATTTGTAGTTTCATAACTTGCCAAATTTTGCATTGAGATGGTTTTTTAGCCTTTTATTTAGTTAACAATCCATATCTGGATTTAATTACATTACATTTTTGGGGATTTTGAATCAAAACATAATGTTATCTTTTCTTTCTATTCTATTATTTTAGGAGTTAACTGATGTAGATATTTTGCACGAGAGTGAGGAGGGTGCTGAGGAGTTGGTCAATGCTCTGGCGGAAGCCGAATGTGCTTCCCTCCTGCTGCACAATCTAGCACGCCTTGATGAACAAGTGCCAGATGAAAGAGATGCAGTCCATAATACTTTAGGTGTGTCTCTTTATTATTTTATCAGTAGGTATTTATCTAGATCCTAACTTTAATATGAAATCTTAAAAGTTGATCATTTATAGTTGTGACAACATAATTCTAGATTGTTCTTAATTTGCTTAAATATCGATATTTATTTTTAACACTAATACTGTAAGTATATTTTTTATTCACATGTATCAAAGTATATTTTTTAATACTACAAATTGTCAATTTATATTGAAAGCAATGTAAAACTTATTTTTCTTAGTAAGCCTTAAGTTCCAATTGTCAAGGTCAATTTACTTACAAGTTTTTGCAGTGTTGTTATTTAAAGCATTATTAAATAGTTTGAAAATCACACTTAAATGTTATATTTAAATTTAATATTATTATTATCAGCCCATACTGTCCCAATGTTGGGCAAAGGCCTCCCTTTCTTCCTTCCATTCTTCTCTATATTTTCATTATATAATCGTATCCTTCTACAATTTTGATTTGATTTGAACAGGTATTATTGAAAATATAACAGAATTTCGTCCAGAACTATGTGTTGAAGTGGCCAAGCAAGGTTTCATACAGTGGATACTTAAAAGACTAAAAGTAAGTTTTATATAATCTTTTTTGGTATTTAATTAAACATACTGAAAGATATATATTTAATTTTTCTTGTTTTGGCTTAGGTGAAGATTCCATTTGATGGCAACAAGTTATATGCTAGTGAAATTTTATCAATACTTTTACAAAACACTCCAGAGAACAGAAAATTACTCGGTGAACTTGATGGAATTGATGTTTTATTACAACAATTGGCGGTAAATATTTAAAGCAATTTACTTTTAATATATGTATTAAAAACTTTTTTGGATGATGTATGAAGAAAAATTTAATTATGCTTCTTAATTTTTTATAATTATCGGTTTTTTTAATAAGGGCATCTCAAGTTTTTTTTTAATAAGAGCTTCTCAAACTTAAAGCGTAATAATAAACACAGTATGGGGAGTGAAGCAGCCAACTGTTTTACACTTACTTTTATTTGCTTGTACTAAATGATCTTTTAATATTTAAACAACTAAAACAGAAATGTTAACCGAAAATTCAAACTTAAGTAAACAGGATATTTTTATGATTTTATTTGCTTAAAATCAATAGTATATTACATATGACTCAGTTCTACAAACGCCATGATCCGAGCGGTGCGGAGGAGCAGGAGGCTATGGAGAACATGTTCGACTCGTTGTGCTGCGCCCTCATGGAGCCCGCCAACCGAGATCGGTTCCTGCGGGGCGAGGGTTTGCAGCTAATGAATCTTATGTTAAGGTAAGGCCGCATCACCTCGCAGGGTGACTTCATTCGAGACTTCTTGGTAACTTCTGGCTTTCCTATATTTATGTGGGATGTTTAGGATAAAAAAAAAGATAAGCTCTATATATGTATATACAAGTAATAATATATTTAAGGTAAGACCGCATCACCTCGCAGTTTAGCTTCATACGGGACTTCTTGATAACTTCCGGCTTTCCTACAATTATGTGGGATGTTTATGATAAAAACAATATATAAGCTCTATATATGTATATACTAGTAATAATATATTTAAGGTAAGACCGCATCACCTCGCAGTTTAGCTTCATTCGGGACTTCTTGATAATTTCCGGATTTCCTACATTTATGTGGGATGTTTATGATAAAAAATATATATAAGCTCTATATATGTATATACTAGTAATAATATATTTAAGGTAAGACCGCATCACCTCGCAGTTTAGCTTCATTCGGGACTTCTTGATAACTTCCGGCTTTCCTACATTTATGAGGGATGGTTATGATAAAAAAAATATAAGCTCTATATATGTATATATATGTAACAATATATTTACGCTAAGACCGCATCACCTCGCAGGTTGGCTTTATTCGGAACTTCTAGAGATCTGGCTTTCCATTTATGTGAGATAGTTTTGATGTAAAAATATAAGCTATATATATTATGTACAATTAATAAACAATTTTGGCTGATTGATAAATAAGACGATTTTGTTGCATCTGTATTCCAAATATTGTGTCAAATGTAACCATCAGATAAAAGCTTTTCTTTTCATACGATATCGAATAATTCGGTTCAGTAAAATATCTTTAGCGTGTACAAAATAACACAAGGTACCCTTTGATTACAGAGAAAAGAAAATGTCTCGGAACGGCTCGTTGAAAGTGTTGGATCACGCGCTGGCAGGGTCTGATGGACGCGATAACTGCAACAAGTTTGTTGACATTTTAGGACTGAGAACGGTATTCCCACTCTTCATGAAGACACCAAAGAGGAAAAGAATACTGACTGTTGACCAGCATGAAGGTATTAAAATATGTGAAATTCTGATAAATACAGAATCTGCCCGCGAAATCCCAGTGTTAATCCATAGAGAGAAAACGATAGTGGTTGGGACGGCCGCCTCCTAATCAGAGGTCGGGGGTTCGAACTTTTCGGAGTTATGTACGTTTTTAAGCAATTAAAATATCACTTGATTCAACGGCGAGAAAACATCGTGAGGAACTACATGCCTGAGAGTTTCCCCATAATGTTCCCAAAGGCGTGTAAAGTCTGCCAATCCGCACATGGCCAGCGTGGTGGACCGTGGCCAAACCCTTCTCATATTGAGAGCAGATCCGTGATCTGTAGTGAGCCAGCAATGGGTTGATACGGATTGGCTGACTTCACAATCCTTCGAGAAGGAATCCACGGAGAACTCTCAGGCGTACAGGTTTCCACGATGTTTTCCTTCACCGTTGAAGCAAGTGGAGTTTTAATTGCTTAAAAACGCACAATAATCCGAAAAGTTAGAGGTGCGTGCCCGGGTTCGAACCCCAAACCTCGAATTAGGAGGCGGACGTCCTAACCACTAGGCTATCTCAGCTTTACCGTCACCACTCTACCCACACTTTTACCCGCATATCATCTTTTACACAATCCATATCTTCTTTGGTCTTCCTCTACTCTTTTGCACTTCCACATTCATATATAACAATATTTTGGTGTTGTTAAATAAAGTGAATCTTTCCAGAGCATGTCGTTTCTATTATTGCATCAATGTTGCGCAATTGTCAGGGGAGTCAGAGACAGAGGCTCCTCGCGAAGTTCACAGAAAATGATCTCGAGAAAGTTGATAGACTTTTGGAATTGCACTTTAAATATATGGACAAAGTTGATCGTACAGAAAAAGATATGGAGGTGAGTAAACACTTACTATATCTATACTATATTTTAACTTCTATATGTTACATTGTTTATAACACACTTAAGTGTACTTGTGCGTCTTTATTTTCATGTCATATTTTTTAATTTTACTTAATTACCTTTGTGCCAGATAAACGTGTCGGTTTCAAAGTCGCGTGATAAAAGAATGGAGACACATCATCGTCATCATCATTTTGACGACCATCGTGGCGCAGTTCGTGCGCTGTCGCATTCTAAAGTTGGAGGTCCCGGGTTCGATTCCCGGCTGGAGTCTGGTCTGGTGAGAGCCTTCGGCCGTGGCTAGTGGCCTACAGATAAAGACGTGTCGCCAAGCCAGCGTTCGGGCACGATGTCGCGTAGAAACCAATTAGGAGTGTGGGTTTACCATATCCCTTACTAACTGGTTTGCCCGCTACAATCCTAGACTGGATCATCACTTACCCAGATAAGATTGCCGTCAAGGGCTGACTTTTAGTGTATAAAAAAAAAACATCCGATTGATGTCCAATGGACATAGGTCTTTTGTAGGGAGTTCCAATGTCCACGGTCTTGGGCCGCTTGTTTCCAGCGACGCGTCTGATGTCGTCCATTCACCTAGTTGGGGATCGACCAATGCTACGTTTACAGCGGCGGGGTCGCCTTTCCAACACCTGGTAACCCCAACGTCCATCTTAGCGGGGCACACACTCGTAGTTCTCCGAGCTACGAGTATGTGCCCCGACCATTACCACTTCAGCTTCGCAACTAGCTGAGCTATGTCGGTAACTCTGGTTCTTCTACGGATCTCCTCATTTCTGATTTGATTACGTAGAGATCACTCCTAGCAAAGCTCGCTCCACACTCCATAGAATGGAGACGCACTATTTGTGAATTGAACATTATTGTTTTTAATATCAACACAACTTTTTAGGCAGAAGGCGAAGACTTGGATGACGAAGCGCAATATCTGAAAAGGTTATCCGGTGGCTTGTTCACTCTGCAATTAATCGATAGGATTATTCTGGAGGTACGAAAATTTGTGTAAACTGTATAATTGTGTAGTAAGTACTGTAGAAATTCATAGAACTGATTGTCGATAGGTATGCACAGCGGGACCGCCCACGGTAAAGCAGCGGGTACAACGCGTGTTGTCTCTGAGAGGCGGCTCTTTGAAAATTATTCGTCATGTCATGAGAGGTAAACTATGACTTTATTATAAGAACACAAGTAACGTTCATCATTATCATCATGATCAACCCATTACCGGCTCACTGCAGAGCACGGGTCTCCTCTCAATATGAGAAGGGTTTGGCCATAGTCCACCACGCTGGCCGTGTGCGGATTGGCAGACTTTACACGTCTTTGAGAACATTATGGAGAACTCTCAGGCGTGCAGGTTTCCTCACGATGTTTTCCTTCACCGTTGAAGCAAGTGATATTTTAATTGTTTAAAAACGCACATAACTCTGAAGAATAGAGTTGCGTGCCCGGATTCGAACCGCTTACCTCTGATTAAGAGGCTGACGCTCTAACCAATAGGCTATCATAGTTTCTAGGCTATCACAGCTTCTTCAAGTAACGTTATTGTAAAAGAAATATTCTTAAAAAGCGCGTGCGGTGACGTTTTCAAAAATGAGAGGTCTTGGGTGCGATTTCCGTCTCGAATCTGGTCTGGTGAAATGCTTTAGCCGCGGCTTGCTACCAGACTACTGGCAAAGAAATACCGCCATGTTTCGATATGATGTCGAGTCAAATTCGATTAGGAGGTTTCAGCCGGCAACTTTTCGGTGGCTATGACCGGTACTGCGTAGATTCATATTCATGGCCGACGGCAATCACTCATCATCAGGTGAGCCGTCTATTCGATTGCCCGTAATGCAATTTTTGCGCAGTTAGGTACCAACAATGCCAACAGCACGGCGTCAAGGGTGTAATTTATACGGACATGTAGAAAAATGTATATTAATACTTAAATCCACTCAAGAGATCTCCCTAAAACACTATACCCGCACTATCTAATGCTCGCACGCGTATCTACTTAAGTACTAAGCCACGACTTGCCCAGATTAAATAATTTCACGGTTTTGAAGTTTCACGTGGACCTTTTGTCGACAGAGTATGCGGGTAACCTAGGAGACGCCGGTAGCGAAGAATGGCGCCAACAGGAGCAACAGCATATATTGCAACTTGTCGATAAATTTTGATCACTGTTTATTTCTAGGTCTAAACGAATAAATAAATACTACGAAATAAATTTAATTATTAAAGTTTGTTTTATTTTTTTTTGCAGCGGTGTTTATTTAGTATAAGAATATTGTAATAAAAAAATCACCTTCTATTATATATTGTTTAGTATACAATGTCAAATGCAACATTATCGAATAGGGAAAAAGCGAAAACGGTGTCTAGGTAACTAATTGCCCTTTATTCAGCGTTAATTAATAAAACCAAACCCGTCTGTGTGACTCCATCCATGTGAATGTCTCAGCACTATATATTTTTTTTTCTTTCGTTTTATGGCTTTACACAGATTAGCCAATGTCAAGTTTATTATTTTATTAGTTCTCTCTTTTTATGGCTTTGCACAGATTAGCCAATGTCAAGTTTATTATTTTATTCTCTCTCTTTTTATGGCTTTGCAGAGATTAGCCAATGTCAAGTTTATAACAATGTAGAAATTAGGGAGAAATGGCGGGAAACCTCGCACTCCGCGAACGCAGCTCCCTCAAACCTTTCCCAAATCAATACGTGTTAACCATTCAGAAAACCAGACACTACACAAACGACACCAAAACTGTCCACGACACAACCAACACCAGTCCTCCTCAAAATTAGCCAACAAATACCAATTCAAGAAAAGCGTGAAAAAACCGCGCCCACCATACACGAAGTCTCCCGCCTTTCTCCCCACTATATTTACATATTTTGCAATAGTCCCGTCCACGGACTGGTTAGTGATCCTTCACCAGCCTATTATACTCCCATTGCTGGGCACAGACTTATTATAAAAACTTATTTATGACAGGTACTTAAAAAAATTATTAAAAAAAACTTTTAGCATACGCATATAGGCTCACATTAATGATTTCAATTTGCGTATTTATATTAATATAAAACCAACTTGAGAAATTTCATACACCCTGCATGAAATGGGCGGTATAATAATTTTGCCTCTCAATGAACTCTCAACCACTGTGTTAAGCTCTTTTTTGTGTTAAACATTTGTTTTTTAATGTTTTACCCCGAAATCGCCTAAGTATAGGTATATCTTATACATTACTATTTTACTCGACTGACCCTGAGGCACGGTAATATTATATAAACAGTATTCCAACTTCAAACAAGCGGACGAAACGCGAGGTATGCCTACGCGCGTCGATCTCGACATGCACTCGGCTCACAGACAGTCGCGACTGTGCCGCAGTGACGAACGGACGGTGTTTTGTTTTTTTCAACAAAAACCGCGCAATTGTTTTCACTAAAAATAAGTTTTAGTACATATTTAATATGACTTTGTTTTTTTGTTATTAATAATACTTGTTTATGGTACTGTGTGTATGAATAATACTAGAAAAATAAATTTGACTCTCATGAAATATTCACAGAATGTTTAGATATTTAAGCGGGTTGTGATTTCACTTAATTTATAGAGACGTTAATAAGCTAAGATAAAAAGTTAATATTAAAAAATATTAAAATTACTCGTCAGCTGTTTCTTGCATTTTAGTTGAGAGTGTCGGTATTTAAGGTACCAGGACTATAATAAGCTTAATACGCAAATTTATTTAATTGTACCAAAGTGTGGGGAAAATATTGGACCAGTCGACCGATCAGGCGACCGACCAGTCGATGGATCAGTTGATCGAACAGTCGACGGATCAGTTGATCGATCAGTCGACCGATCAGTCCATCGACCAGACGATCGATCAGTCGACGGATCAGTCGATCGATGAGTCGAACGACCAGTCGACGGATCAGTCAATGGATCAGTTGATCGATCAGTCGACCGATCAGTCCATCGATCAATCGACCGACCAGGCGACCACTCAGTCGACGGATCAGTTGTTCGATCAGTCGATCGATCCGTCGACTAATCAGTCGATGGATCAGTCGATCGATCAGGCGGCCGATCAGTCGACCGACCAGTCAACGGATCAGTTGATCGATCAGTTGACGGATCAGTCGATCGACCAGTCGATCGACCAGTCGATCGAACAGTCGACCGATCAGTCGATCGAACAGTCGACCGATTTATACAAATAAAAGTATATTTACAATCACAAAATTAAATAGAAACACAAAGTAGGCAAATAAAATTAAAATGCTGGAGGCGGGCAGCCCTATCGCATGGGTAGGTACCGTGCGGTGTGGTGCGGCTGTAGGCATTTATTTCAAAAATACGGCCGAGTTAAAATACTGTTTATATAATATACCTAGTGCCTGAGGGGTGGTTGTGTTTTTGCTAAAACATTTTACATGTATCCTTGGAGAGCAAACCAAATTCTTACTACTAATCAAAATTATTTTTAATCAAATTATACGACCTTAGATTTTTGCGTAGAGAACAGTAAATACCTAAAATGCCGGTAGCATAGCCCGACATAAAAAGCATCGTTGCTGATAATACTGAGTAAACTTTTTATCGACGCTCCAGATAAGATACGTCGGTAAAATACTTTAATTTTTATGATTACAGCATTATTAAATAATAGGTAAATAAACTATAATTCCCAAGGTGAACTGGTCTGTTTGTCTGTCTGAATTATTTTTATTCGCTTACACTACGGATTAAGTGTCAACAAATTTGACTAAGAAAAAGAGAAGTCGCGGTTAAATGATACTTGACAAATAATTGTCTGTTTTCTTATCAGCTGTAGATAATATACGTATAAAAGTTATACCGTTGATCACAAAGTAGACTAAAGAATTAAGTTCGCAATGGATAACTTCATCAGTGTGAAGGAGCTGGAAGATGCAGCTTCAGATGCATTGCCAAAAGCAGTCAGAGAATATTACAAGAGTGGTGCAACTGAGGAGTACACTTTAGCAGAAAATAAACGTGCATTTCAAAGGTTTATTTTTTTTTATACACCACTAGCTAGCCCTTGACGACTTATCACCTGATGGTAAGTGATGATGCGGTCTAAGATGGTAGCGGTCTAACCTGTTAGGGGTATGGTAAACCCATGCTCCTAATTGGTTTCTACACGACATCGTGCCGGAACGCTAAATCGCTTGGCGACACGTCACGCACGGCGACGAAAGACGAAAGAAAGGAGGCTTCGGCCGTGGTTAGTTACCACTAACTACCAGAACAGACTCGAGCCGGGAATCGAACCCAGGACCTCCAACTAAATTTCAAAGGTTCATTTTGCCTAACTGTTTTATTTATTTAAATAATTAATCCATTTGTAATTCTATAAGTGTTTTTTAGATTAAGAATTAGACCAAAATGCTTGGTCGGTTTGAAAAACTGCGATCTAGCCACTACAGTGCTGGGCGAAAAGGTAACCATGCCTTTGGGCATTTCGCCCACTGCTATGCAAAGAATGGCCCATCCTGACGGAGAGACTGCAAACGTTAAAGGTTTTTCAGTTATTTCTTATATTATTGAATATACTAGATATTTATAATCTATGAAGACAACAGTAAACATGTAAATATATAGTCAAACATTTCTTTTAAATACCGTCTCCTGCTACAGCTGCAGAAGCGGAAGGCGTAGTTTATACCTTAAGCATAATCGCGACCAGTTCCATAGAAGAAGTAGCTGATGCCGCACCCAATGCTTTAAAGTGGTTTCAATTTTACATCTACTCTGATAGGTCAGTATTGGATTTTCTATATAAATAAATAACTTTATTTTTCAAACAGTTTAAAATTATAACAAATTCAAGTGGCCTCCACACTAGGTGACCTGTATCGTGGAGACCATGTTGTTTATCACTTTTTGACATTACTAGATGTTACATTATATAAAAAAAAATTATAAAGTTACAATCAATATCTTAATACTACTTAAATCTATATAATGATATGACATATAATTTTGTTAATATGCATATAAATTTCACATTCTGTTTGGCAAATATTCGATACCTATTTACAAATGCTTTACGATTTTAAACAAACATATCGAATATTTAAAAAATATTCGATATGTTTGTTTAAAATATAAGAGTGAATGCACCGAAGAGAAAATATTATGTTCCTTATTTTAGAGAGGTCACGAGAAAAATGTTATTGAGGGCTGAACAGGCTGGATACAAAGCACTTGTTCTGACCGTGGATACACCTGCTTTTGGCATACGAAGGGCGGATATACGTAATAAGTTTTCACTTCCGGGACATTTGAGGTAGGCATGATTAAGACTGATATTTTAACGTACCGTTAACGTAAGTTAAATATTATTCTTTGTGTTACAGATTGGCTAATTTTGATGATTTAT
Source organism: Lasiommata megera (assembly GCA_928268935.1). Classification (NCBI taxonomy): domain Eukaryota; kingdom Metazoa; phylum Arthropoda; class Insecta; order Lepidoptera; family Nymphalidae; genus Lasiommata; species Lasiommata megera. Next base: position 8,047,596 of record OV743311.1, on the reverse strand, counting down.
CAAAAATAAAAGGCAGTGGGCTAAGCAAATACATGACAAATATATTTGACAAATCAGTAACTTGGGATGACATCAAATGGGTAAAAAGGTAAACGTATACTACTATTATTACCACGTTATGTCAGTGATTTCATTCACGTGGTTTTTTTCCTTAATCTGTCCTACTGGAGATATTTGTCTCTGTTTAAAATTGGTCCGTCTAAATCATTTATGCTAATACGTTTAAACTTAAATACCCTGAATATTATTCTTTAAATCTGTAATCTGCGTAAGCACGTTCATCATACTGAGGCCGAGATCTACAAAGCGAGCTTAGCCTTAGGTACCTCTGACTCAAGAAATATTTAAAACGAGACAGCGTTGTGTCCGTCTTGTTTTAACTGTATCTTACTTAATAAGGCCAAGCTAGCTTAAAAGATCTGGGCCAATTAAAAAACTTGGTCAGGAATCATTTGTAAAGATTACACTATACTCACAAGGAAGAGTCGTAAAAACAGACAACAGATTTTTGACTATTCATTTTGTTTACCAGGATTCGTCGAGCGTTCCTGACCATTTTTTTTTAATTAGTATTACCTGTTATTCATTTATAGCGACTGTTTAACCTACAATTTATTTACCTTATCCATAAAGAACACTAACCTCTCAAATATAGTAGTATAGTCACTAACTAGTTCATAAATTATATACTTTACATTTCACATGCATGAGACGAAACCAAACTTTATATATATACGCAACGTGAACTGATTAAATGTAACGCAGGTTGTGCCTAATCAAATCGTATTATATTCCATGTATTGAAGAGCTAAATTTTGGTCTTATTTCACTTGAGAAGTCAAACTTTGCCGCTTCGTTACCTACGTAAACCTATTTCAAGGTCGGGTACCTTAAAGTATGTTTAGGCTTGGCTCGTCACACGTTCTCCAGTTTCCAGAAGTGAATCTCGCACCTCGTATCGGGGATTTGCTGGAGCTGTGACAATTACGGGACATTGAATCCTCACTTCCAGCATGAGGGATTTGCTTTTGAAATATTCAAAAAAATAATTTACAAGGAGACAGATGTGAAGGTAACCTCGAGTATGTCTCCAAATTCAAATGAACTAATTATAGTACGAGTAGGTTTGGCCTGGTTGGTCGTAACCCCGTTTGCCCTGGGGATCTGGGGCTGTATATAAGTAGATATAATTCAGATTGAAAGACAATGTTTGCCCAATAGCTATATCCTATAAATTTTACCAGATAGTTCCATATTATGAAGTGTGTTTTTTGTTTATTTTTAATTTACAGCGTTACTAAACTTCCAATTGTGGCAAAGGGAATTCTACGAGGTGATGATGCGGTAAAAGCTGTGGAGGCTGGTTGTGCCGGCATTCTCGTCTCGAATCATGGCGCTAGACAACTAGACGGTGTCCCGGCGACGGTGATTGTTTTTCTTAATAAATGTTTTGCTGTTGAAAAAACGTAACGTAAACACATGCAATCGACGTATATAAGAAACTGTTTCTTTAAACTACGTGCAGTTTAGGATGTCAAATCATATTTTCTGTTGTAGATTGAAGTCCTCCCTGAAATAGTGGAAGCTGTCAAAAATTATGATGTCGAAGTGTATTTGGACGGAGGTGTTACTACAGGCACGGATGTGTACAAAGCTCTGGTGTTAGGAGCCAGAATGGTATGAATATTTTACGTTAGTGAGTTATGTTGAATTTAATATTCACATTTAACTGATGACTGTATGTAATACTTCAGGTGTTCGTTGGCCGTCCTGCTCTATGGGGTTTAACAGTTGGTGGTAAAGATGGTGTACAACGAATGCTGAGTATATTCCGTAACGAGTTGGAATATACATTCCAAATAGCGGGTAAGCCGATCTTTACAGCTTAGGCGCGGTTAGCAGCAATTCTCCTTGCGACCAAATCTCAATCTAATATGTACAACGCTCTATTCTCGGATTCACCGACGAATTCACTAATAAGCTGAATTGGACAAGATGAGACCAATCGCACCTTAGTGAACAGAACGCATAGCAATAATAAGCGGAGATGTAACCGATTCCATGAACGTGTTTGTTTTTAAAGTATCTACTTATAACTAATAATTACTTTAAATATATGACGGCAGTCGGAGAACAGCGCCATCTAGTTTTAGAATCATGTACGACAGACAAGAGAGTGGAATCGCCCCCCTCTCTTTACGCAACACTAAGTGGGTTATGCGGGTTCTTTAAAGACGCACCGGCGCGGGACGGCGCATTGCATTCGGTCGGTTCGGATCGGTGGTCGAGTCGCGGTAGTGCATAGCCTTACTTGGTGGAGCGTATAGTCTGCTCCTTATAAATTACCATACTTATAATTGTAATTCTGTTCTACCAAGAGGTCACAGAGGCGTACGAACTGAAACTGAACTCCTAGTCCAATAGGCCAAATTCCCATCGTACTCTAGTTCTAGAACTAAGTCGAGGTCCGTGCCTCACGGGAGGCAATCTCCTTCAATCAATTAGAAGGACGATCTCACGATGTCGTCGAGCTCTGGTGCTCTTCTCTCAGGTCGAGCTTCGCCGAAACCCCCCGGTTATGCTGTAATAACTTACAGGATTATCCGCTACTACCTAGTAAATACGTTACATATTATTTTTCGCGTTTCTATGCCACAAACTATTCCACAGTTTGCTAGTTTTAAAAAAACTTCGTTATTCTGTCGGTTTATCTAGAACGTAACAACGTAACGGTAACAAATGACAGCCAAATTTTGATTGCATTCTATATATCAAGCATATTCTCATTTCCACAGGTACTCCCACTGTTGCTGATATAACAAAAGACATGGTACGCCATGAGTCTGCCTACAGTAGGTTATAATTTGTAGAGCGTACGTAAATTGTACAGATATTTTATAATCGAAGAATAAATATTATATTTATATTTATGGTTTGATTATAAGCAATGCCGGATTGAGCTAGCGCAATACCTTTTCCAAGTTCTGTCAAGAGGTAGGTGTGAAGTGGTAAAAAATCATACAAAAAACCCTGAAGAGAGACGTATTAAGAATAATTTTGATGAGAAATTAAAAAAACATACAATGAATAATAATTGTAAATCTAGTTCTACTTTATATATGCTGGGCATGTTACAAGCTACTTCTGCTAAATAGTTAATCCGCCATATACCTATTATAAGTTAAGGTACAAACTATAAAAACGTTTAGTAACATGTAAAGATCCGAAGTCATCTGTTTTTTTTTTAATATGTCAAGGAATAGGGAAATAAAAAATTCACATGAATACAATAAGTCTCAATATTTGAGTTTCATTTAGTCTTCTGCATGTCTTTACAAATATTATTCAAATCATATATAAATGCTGACAAAAACTTCATACATTTCATCACTTTTGTTTCAAACAGAAATTTTGAACAATTGACCAAGTATCGTCATAGAATTGTAAGTACAATAGAAGGAACAGTAAGGAATCGATTATATTTTTAATAGTATGTTTTAAAAACAGTAATCTATTTTTTTAATTAATTTGTTTAAATCGTTTTAAAAATGTACCCAAAAACTTAAAAATCAATGATTACTGTGTAAACCGCGTGACGTCATCTGTAGGTAAATCAATCTCAAATCACAAAAAAAAAACGTTTCTTTCTTTCGTTTTATGGCTTTGCACAGGGAGAAATGGCGGGAAACTTCGCACTCCGCGGACGCGGCTCTCTCAAACCTTTCCCAAATCAATACCTGTTAACCATTCAGAAAACTAGCCACTACACAAACGACACTAAAACTGTCTACGACACAACTAAGACCAGTCCTTTTCAAAATTAGCCAACGAACATTAATTCAAGAAAAGGGTGAAAAAAGTGCGCCCGCCATATACGAAGTCTGCCGCGTTTCTCCAAAAAAAAAAAAAATGTCTAACCTTTATTATTGTTAACCTTTTATTAATTTTCTGTGCCTGAAACCATATATTGAAATCCAGCATTTAGGGTAAAACAACAACAACTTCTACTACTGCTACAGTAACTTAAATTTAAATATTAAAAAGTTCTGCAAGGTAGTTTTAGGTCTAGTCGTACACATTTTTACATCTTTGATTTTTCAGATCTATAGGATAATATCCATAAATCAGTAGTAAGTAGTATTCACTGGTTTGAGATATCATTGCTTCCTTTGTTGATCGCAGCGATTATTTTTGTAGAACTGAGGTATAGGAAGGAGAAAAGGCTACGCCACTTTTTATATTTAGATAACAAACAAAAACCAAAACACCGACGTTTTTTTATTATCAAGCAACACAAATGTCATAGCGAATCACATCCTACAACGATACCGTAAGCCAGATTCATGTAAACAAACATTTAAGTTATTATATCATGGTCGCGCCTTTTTACCTATATAGCAGGTACCGTGCTATGCCCTACGCGCCTATACCGCTGTGATTGCTAAAAATAGGCATGTCTATGACAATGCCATATAATATAAATAGTGTTAAAACTGAGCCTTCTTTAATTTATTTTATAATAATGTAACGTATGACACGAAGCAGTCTTTGTAGTGATTATTTACTTCAAGCGGTCTTGGTAATGATTATTTACAAGTCGAATTGAGTCCCGATAAAATAAATAAAGTGATACTTAGAAAGAGAGAACAGACACCAGAGAATAATACAACGATAATTAGATATACGATTCAAATAAGCACAAAGGAATGAACTATCCATACTAACCTTGTACTTCATGATCTCACTTATATACTCATTACTCAGTGCCTTTTTTTTTCTATATTGACAATTATGTCAATTGTAGAAGCCGACTGACAGTGACAACCTTAGGGTCTGTGGTGACAGCGAATTGTTGTCATTCATGCGCTGTTTTCAGTGATTATATGTTATAATATTCAATTAATTTTGAAATTTGTCATTATTCATGTTTCATATTCGTGCGTGCATTAACATTCATGAATATTATGGTGTTTGCCTAACGCGTAACTCAACTCCTTCATTCAAAACAAACAGTTGTAAACTAATAGTATAATGATAGTTTAACTTTTTTAGCCGATTTGTGCAATTAATGAACCATTGCTCACACTTAAAAATCTTAAACCAATTTAGAATCGTAAAAAGTGTTATCAGGTCAAGGTTTTACATTCAAAAATCTCAAGTTGCTAGTATGGGATTATTATCTGAAGGAAGTCCGCTGTCCTGGGAAGAAACTAAGGCTTTAGCGGAGCACGTGCGACAACATGGAATCGAGCAGTTTATTAATCTCTACGACAAACTTAGAGATCGTACCGGAGATGTTCTTAAATGGGGTGATGAGGTCAGTCAATTACTAAACTATTCATACAAAATAACATAAAACATAAGAACTAAGAACTTTGGATTTACTTTAAAAATAGGTATATTTAATTTTATTTAATTTTTTTTTCTATTAATTAAATTAATGACTTGATAACTATAATAATAACATAATCAGTTCTTACAAACCGTAACCATTGAGTTGACAATAAGTAATTTCGGTTTTCTTTACAATAACTAAACACATATCCCTTAAAATATAATGTAACTCTTTCCCTTTAAAATGTAAGCTATTGAAATTTTTTGTGTAAAGTATTAATTCATTATTTTAATAAAGTCTTTAGTTGCCATAACATTTCATTACCTTTTTCATTTAAATATACATTATGCAGTGTTTATTATTGCAATTAAATCCATCTTGGCTGAACTAATCTGCATGTAGTTTTCATTGCTGAGTGAAGATATTTTTGAGCTAACAAGCTTACTAGCTTTTATGGTTTTTCTCAACAGTGCTATTATTTTATATTTTAGGTGGAGTACATTATTGTTAAATTTGATGACAAAACTCAGCGTGCTACAGTTAGCTTAAGAGCAGATGAACTTCTACCTAAACTACAAGAAAAAGAACTGGCAGATCCACAAAGTATATTTTAATTAATTTTAACTGTAGTTTCTTGAATGCATTTATATTTGGTTGATTTGATTCTCAGTAACTTAACTTTGAGATGACCCATTTTATAATGTTACTTAAGGAAAATACTTTAATTGTTTTCTTTCATTGAAATTTATGATATACTTGGTTCATCATGATCAACCCATTACCGGCTCACTTCAGAGCACAGGTCTCCTCTCAATATGAGAAGGGTTTGGCCATAGTCCACCACTCTGGCCATGTGCGGAATGGCAGACTTCATACGCCTTTGAGAACATTATGGAGAACTCTCAGGCATGCAGGTTTCCTCACGATGTTTTCCTTCACCGTTGAAGCAAGTGATATTTTAATTTATTAAAAACACACATAACTCTGAAAAGTTAGAGGTGCGTGCCTGGATTCGAACCGCCGGCCTCTGTTTAGGAGGCTGACCCCCTAACCACTAGGCTATCACCACAATAATATACTATATACTCGGTTAATATGGTTAAAAGTTATGCATACACTTTTAAGTTATTGCTGGCTGCTGGCATTGCTAAAATTTTATATTTTGGTACTTAGGCAAGTAATCAACTAAGCTTAAAGAAACTTGTCATGTCTCATCTTAATTTGTATTTATAGAATCTCTAGAATAATGAATGAAATATACAAGCATTTTTTCTCAATTTAGAGTAATATTTGTTCTTGAAAATATTTAGGAAAAAGTTTTTAAATAAAATCTAAGATTGTTTCAAATATATAGAAGTAATATTTGGTTTATAGCAAGAACTTGATGATTGATATCAGTAAAAATTGAAAATCATTCATAGAGTATTGCAAACATTGAGTCATGAATGTTAATAATAGTGTCAAGTCATGTGCAAGCTTCTTGTAAATAATCAATCTTATAAGATATTCTAATGGTAGAAACACATTGATTACATCCCATACGAAAAGCAATTGTTATGAATGTGATTCAAGAATATCTCAAGTTGCCTTAGTTAAATTGAGTAATTTATTGATTGAAGATGTGAAAACAAGTTTAAAAACAATTTTCTAGATATAATATTTTGTAGTAGATTTTTTTTATGTAGTATGCATTAACTGCATATTACTCTTAGTAAGGTTTAAGGTTACGTTTACGGCTCTGATATCACCTTTTTAATTTATGTAACATTTTTATTTTCTTGAAAATCTCTAGACTGATCTTGATGCAGTTTTATATATTACCTACTACTTCTAGACAGGTTCTTTGTTATTTTTCTGTGTATCGGCCACAGCTCGGCTTAGTGTTGCAACTACATTTTTTTTCTGTAAAATTCCTGAATACCATTGGACAAGTTTTAACCTTTGGGCTGATTTTTAATCATGCTATTCTTAATGCCAGTTTTCGTAAACCAAAGCAAACAAAAAAAATCTAGCGTAAATATTTATGACTCCAAAAGTTCCTGCATAATTATTGGATGTTGATAATCATTGCCTTTTTTATATCTAAGCTATATGATCTTAATTTGTGCAAATCGACCAATATGTCGTTATGGAACACTACCAAGACCTTTTATTAATTATTTATTGTAAACTCTGATATTAACTTAATGTGTTACATATTCTGGGCGTCCCGTGACGACAACTTTTTTTATGTATTACTCAACTTCACGCTACGTATGTTTTTTTTCAAAAACTAATTGTGCAAATCGCATCTGTTGGAGTGTTTAATGTGTTTCTACCATTACCAGTACCTATAGATAGCGATATCAAGTTCGTACAACAACACAACGTGAGGTTTATATTCAAGTAATGAAATAAGGAAATCTTATGTTACATGTTGAACAAACACTGTACAATATGCTTTGATCAAACTCTGGATTGTGCAAAACAATGCCAATAATGTAATCATTTGATGGTTTTTAGATGTGAAATCGTTATGGCGTCCAGAATATGGTGCATACATGGTTGAAGGTACTCCAGGAAAACCGTATGGTGGTCTGCTGGCCCACTTTAATATTGTAGAAGCGAATATGCGATATCGCAGAGCTGAAGCTAGTACCCTATTAAAGGATGGAGAAGTCATTATGAGTATTACAAACTTCCCAAGGTGAGCATAAGCAAATAATAATTTATAATGACTAGCGTCGTACCTGAGCTGTTGCTACTTAATCATTCTAATTACATCTTATATATACTTACATATTATACATGAATTAGTTTGACACATATATTTTCTAATTATTGGAATATTAGAAAATATTTTGACAAAGTCTGTGGTGACCACAGTAGTCGTCTATTTTTTTTTATACAAGTTAGCTCTTGATGGCAATCTCACCTGATGGTAAGTGATGATGAAGTGTAAGATGGTAGCGGGCTAACCTGTTAGGGGTATGGTAAACCCATACTCCTAATTGGTTTCTACGCGACATCGTGCCGGGACGCTAAATCGCTCGGCGACACGTCTTTGTCGGTGTGTATATATATTATGCATATATGTGGCCCAGTTTTGATTATTCCACCACCAGTTTTGTTAATTTCGTAAATTAAATCTTAACTGTTAATTGTAAACCAATTAAATTATGATCCTCTGCCCTGCCTTCATTATGAATGTTCCATTGCTGTGTACAGACCTCTTCAGTTTCTAATATCCTCTGATATAATATATAAAAGAAGTTTCAGAGACACTTCGTAGTTTTACGATCAGTATACTATTTCGCTAAGAATTCATTCGCGTTACTTCTAAAAAGTTACCCACACGTGTCTTTACTCGCCTGCTCTATTTCATCGTTTGTTCGTCTGATGGGTGTAAGAGTGATGTTTGAGTACCTATATATAACCTTACCATATTTGGGATATCATATGCAAAAAGTATTATTTGCATCGTGTCTTTATTTAATAAGTTTAGCACTTACTTAGAAATAAATTTTCATATCCTATTTGAGTCCCTTTTGGGGGTTTTTTTTATAAATCAGGAAAAACTTATAGATATAATGTTCAACCTTATATTTTTTCATTGTTATAATAAATAATAAACAAATATATCTTAATATATTGGCTACCTAATGCAAAAAAAAACAGTTTATCTAGCACGCAAACAAACAAAAAACGTTCACCTTTTTTTACTGGTATGTAGATTAAAACTAAAAACCTGATCCTACTATTTACTTCTCTAGAACTTTGAGTGTAGGCCAAAGTAATGCGTTATACTTGACTTTTCATGACACCGCAGGGTGTCATGAAAATTTGTGTCCACTGATCAACTATGCATCAATTCAAATCATTCATCATTCAAATCGGTCGTTTCCAATCATCAAGGTCGCAGATTAGATGCCTAACCTTTGCCATCGCCTTAGCTACTCCGTCAGTCATAAGTTTAAATCTTTATTGAATTAACGTCAATCACTCAAAAATGCCTAGTAATCATACCAAGTATTGGACATTACATGAATAAGTTTCGAATCACAAGGCCATATTTAAATTACACTGACAACATAGTTATTAACAATTGAAAACTGCTAAGTCATACAACCTGTTCTATAGCTCAAGAATCGACGCAGTCAAGATGAATAGAGCAATCGTAAACCATTTAAAAATCCGCTAACCAAACTAAATTATAACTATAAACATTGCATAATATTGTGTATGAACCATTTTTAGTATTCCGTAGTAAAACTCCTGTATCGTTTAATCTGTTTGTCGAACTGCTCTTCTTTCTTTACAGTGGTGAAAACATCGCTCTTTTTAAACATACATACAGCCTTTTAAGACAATTAATAATACATTAAATAGAGAAAAGGAAAGTTAGTATGTTCTCCCGAATACAAATAACGTCAAAAGTAAACTTTACTTTAATGATCTCTTTTTCGACGACGTCCATGTCGCAACGCGTGCACTGTCGTATTATGCAGTTTGAGGTCTTGGGTTCGATTCCGGGCTTGAGTCGGGTTTGTTGGTCGGCTTCGGCGGACAAGATATGTCGCCAAGCGATGTAGCGTTGCGACACGATGTCGCTTAGTAACAAAATAGGAGTATGGTAACTTAGCCCGCTACCATCTTAGACTGCATCATCAATTTACCACCAGGTGAGACTGCCCCCAAGGGGTCACTTGTGGAATAAAAATGAATAAATAAAAAATCTTTGTGTTGCCATTAGTAAGACAGGGTTAATGATAGCTAATCCCAGTCTATTGTGAAAGAATTGTCTTAAAAAGAGTAATCAGAATTCTCCACTAATTTTCTTCGAGGTTCCATAACACGTCTGTGTTAGGTTAGGTACTTAATAATTGTTTTTTTTTTTAAATAATAAGTTAGTATAATTTTAGATGTTAACATTTCTTTCAGATTAGGTTGTCCGAATTTTACGAGTCCACCCTATACGCCCACACCTAACAACGGCGTGACAAGATCCTATTTTTTCCCAGATGAAGGTATTTTTCCTGGACACCCGCGTTTCAAAACCCTAACATCTAATATCAGGAAAAGGAGGGGAGAAAAAGTGGCCATCAATATTCCGAGTAGGTGATTCGAATGTATTTAATTCATAACCCACGACCGATTTGTTTGCCTTTACATAGTACTTTTAGGGTACGTAAGTGGAACCCATTTGACCTTGTTATTCAGTCTCCGTGCGGCCCTCAGGCTGTATTTATATCTCGTGAACCAATAGGTAAACAACATTTTCTATGAATGCGTATTTCTATTGCCGCTATGAGGACAAAAAACTGAGAATTGAAAGAGGTCCCGCATACAAGTGATATTAATTTTGTTGGGGTTTGCTCGACTTTTATAATCTCAATAATATTTGACGACCTCCGTGGCGCAGTGAATGATCTGTTATAAAATCCTGGGTTCGATTCCCGGCACGAGTCTAATCTGTCAGAGGTTGGGTCGTGGCTAGTTAACCTACTTCGCCAACCGATTTAGCGTTCTGGTGTGCCGAGTAGAAACCGACTCTGATCTGGTCCAGCTGGCAACGCATCGGTGGCTGCTCTGTTGCTGCAGATGTATAGGCGACGGTGATCACTTAACATTAGGTGACCTGTTTACCCTAGATGTACTATAAAATATATATATATATATATATACATATAACAATCTAAAACAAAACATATTAGTGTAATATGTTTTGTTTTAGATTGTTATTTTTTGCATGTATAGAAGGTTAGTTGAGAAGAGAGGTACTAGGACATCATATAACAAAAAGGCATGCATGTTAAAACTCTTGTTATATTTTCAGTATATCGCGACAAGAACACCAAAATCCCTATAGACGAGTCTCACGTGCTAGAGCCGGGTATCGCTCAACCCGATGCCGTCTACATGGATGCTATGGGTTTCGGCATGGGCTGCTGCTGCCTCCAGCTTACATTCCAAGCGTGTTGCATCACGGAGGCTCGCACACTGTATGACCAGCTTGCGCCGTTATGCCCTATCATGGTATGTTATTACAAACTTAAAGCAAAAAAACACATCCGACTTTTATAGTGGTTGCTGTGAATAAATCTGTAAACCAAACTGAACTGACACGTCTAAAAAAGCGCTTTTCATTTTAAGGGGAAACAGAGTAAAAAAGACATTTAATTTACAATAAATATGTTTAAGTATATATTTATTGTCTTACAATATAAACTCGTTTCGAATTTAATTAATTGTAAGATAATTTAGAAGAAATATATTATGACCAAGCAGTTTACTGTGCTATGTTCTATAGCAAAAGTCTACATGGGGATGCGTATTTATAATGTTTATAGTACTTTTATTCCATGAAGCGGTACACGCTTATAAAACGAGAGAAGCCATTGTTTCAAACTGTACTGACTTACTGAGACAATAATTAAGACAGTAAGTAAACTGTTGCTTCGTGAGATAAAATCTACTGTACTATGTGATACTGAAAACTTTTGCTTAGATGCCTACCGGGTTAACTTTCATGTTAACATACACAAACAATATATAAGTATAACACTATGTTTTAAAATATTAGCCAATAAGTGAAATGCATATTTCCGTCTGGGATTTAAAAACTATAATGTTACTGCTAGATTATAATTATTCTTTTAATTGCCATTTATACCATCTACCATGTGATACCAGTAAATTCTAGGCCAGTATATTCAATATTTCAATTGTGAAATAAAAATAAATTAAAAGTATCAAAAAATACTACTTTATCGACCAATAAACCATTTTTGTCTTATACGGTAAAAAGTTGTTCCATTATTTTTATCAATATCAATAATAATTGAAACTATTTGTTGTTCTAAGTAAATATGTTTATATTTAATTTTTTATTTAAATCACTTTTTAATTCCATATATACACTAAAAGTAATGGAAAGATTGTGTAAACATTAATAATATAAAACAGGATAACCTAGAAGCTAGTTTATCATTACTTTTTTGTCTCCAATCCATCATCCAACCCATCATCGTATGGACAACCGAGTTTTTAAAGTTAACAAGGTTTATGTAAATGTTTAGTTGGCACTCTCGGCTGCTTCGCCTATATACCGTGGTTTCCTCACTGATGTTGACTGTCGCTGGAACGTGATCTCGGCATCGGTGGACTGCAGAACGCGCGAGGAGCGCGGCCACGAACCACTCAAGAAGAACAAATTCCGCATACAGAAGTCTAGATATGATTCAATAGACTCCTACTTGTCACCGGATCATGAAAAGTAAGTTCATAATTGATTTACAGTAAACATCAATCTGCGAAAACCAGGCAAATTTGCACAATGCAATTTATTATATCTTCAATCTTTGTGGTGGGCTAGTCACTACTGAGCCTACAGTCCAGACTACAGAAAATACAAATTATAAATTCCCAAATTGTACTAGTCAACATACCTTCCACTTATAAGACCACAGCGATATCCAATGCGCCAAGAAGGTCAAGATAGATCCTCACCAGTTGAAACTTCGTCATGTTATCTTCTTTGTACCATCTGCCTTCTGAACCGATGCAATGGTAGATCCACTTCTAACAGATGATCTTGACGTTTCTATAGCTTTGTTTCGCATATTTCAACATTAAATGAATTTATTTTGAATTTTATTATAGGTACAATGATATTCCGATCATCCACGACGAAGCCATCTATCGACGTCTCCGCGAGGGCGGCATCGACCACCCACTGGCGATGCACGTGGCGCACCTTTTTATACGCGACACTGTCTCCCTGTTCAGCGAAAGGGTGCACCAGGACGACGCCAATGACACGGACCACTTCGAGGTAGACTATATTGTGTTAATAGTATTATGTTTAATGAGACGAAAAAGAAACACTATGAGCTGTAACGTTCTAAGCAATAAAACATTTTTTCCAGAACATTCAATCGACGAACTGGCAGACAATGCGCTTCAAGCCCCCGCCTCCAAACTCGTCTATCGGTTGGCGTGTAGAATTTCGCCCTTGCGAAGCGCAGCTCACTGATTTCGAAAACGCGGCATACGTTTGTTTTGTCGTCCTTCTTACGCGTGTCATTCTTTCCTACCAACTCAACTTCGTTATGCCTATTAGTAAAGTAAGTTTTTGTTATAATTATTTATGTCAAACACCACTCTGGTTAAAAAACACTCGATTAAACGTTTCGCCGGTTGCTTTTGGCAACTTTTTTATGTTTTTTTTTTGCTTAAATAAGTTATTTATAGACCTAGAAAACCTATTACCTTTAAACCTATACCTACACAGTTACATGTCTCCTTACACTTAATATGATATCGATCGCTGGGTGATTGAGTAATAAACAAGCCTGCAAATAATACAGGTGGACGAGAACATGCAGCGCGCACAGCGTCGCGGTGCGGTGCTCACGCAGCGGTTCTGGTGGCGACGCGACGTAGGCGCTCCCCGCACAGTTGTGCCCGCACACCCGCCCTCGCCCGACGCTCCCGATCAGTACCTCGAAATGACCGTACAGGAGATCGTTAATGGAAAAGTAAGTGCCTTCTTCTAACATAAGCATGCACTAAAATAGGATTTCATTAAATACTACCCCCAATTGTTTTAAAGGGTTTGTATGAAAGTCAGTTGTTTTCATGTTATGCTATATAATATAGGAAAAATCATCTGTCATTAGAATTTCCGACAATTATGTTTCCATTTCTCCAAAGCCTCCCGAGGTAGGATATGCATGTATGAAGCATACGATAACGTCTATAATTAGTAAAATATAATTAATGAATAAAAATAATTAATCGCTAGGATCATAATCATTAGTCAATCTGGGGGTGAGATAACACTCGCAATATACACATATTGTATTAAAGGGCGACTCCAGCTATTTGATTATTACATAAAAGCACGTTCCTCATTAGGAGGGCGTCTTCCCGGGACTGATCCCGCTGATCGACTCGTACCTGTCGGGCATGGACGTGGACGCGGACACGCACTGCTCCGTCCAGCAATACCTGAAGCTCATCCAGCGTCGCGCCGCCGGGGAGATACACACCATGGCCACCTGGATGCGGGAATTCGTCACCACGCATCCTGAATATAAGTACGAATAAATCCTGTTTTATCGTATTCTATTAAAATAATAATTTATTTTTTAAGATTTTATCATGATGATCAACCCATTACCGGGCTCACTACAGAGCACGGGCCTCCTCTCAATATGAGAAGGGTTTGACCATAGTCCACCACGCTGGCCATGTGCGGATTGGCAGACTTCACACGCCTTTGAGAACATTATGGAGAACTCTCAGGCGTGCAGGTTTCCTCACGATGTTTTCCTTCACCGTTGAAGCAAAGTGATATTTCAATTTTTTTTTAAACGCACTTAACTCCGAAACGTTAGAGATGCTTGGCCGGATTCGAACCGAGGAACTCTGAATAGGAGGCTGACGCCCTAACTACTAGGCTATCACCGCTTATTAAGATTTTATACTGTTGCGTATTAATTGTTACATAGCACTATCTTACGTTGTAAATCGTTTGCAATTGTTACCCAATTATATTAAGGCATAAGCCGTCCGATGACGTATTTTCAATACATGTCAAGTGTAGACTGTTATATTTAAAAATGTATAGCGTCTCCACGCTGTATACATATTAACTTTATAAAATAGCACTGCAATATCTTTCCAGGAATGATTCCGTAGTCTCGGAGAAGATTAACTACGACCTACTAAAAACTGCACATGGAATCCAGACTGGTGCCATTCCAGCGCCCAAGCTTTTAGGAAGCAGTATTGCTTCCAAGACCAATGAAGACATTCCCAAAGCGTTTACCAAGATGATGAGCAAAGACTGCCCCTAGTCTGTATAGAGTATGCCCCTCGTGCCTTGTGCTGCTAACTTGCTTGCATTTTCGCACATCGAAGCTTGTCCATAAGTAGTGAAAGTCGCCGAGGCTTAGTTGAACTAGCAATTAGCACCATTCCTGAATGTGATGGTGCTAACTGTTAGTACACCGCAAGTGGCCACTATTTCCATAGACAAAATTCTCGCGATCTTTTTTTTTATCCACTACTAGTAAGCCCTTGACGGCAATCTCACCTGATGTGATGATGCAGTCTAGGATGGTAGCGGGCTAACCTGTTAAGGGTATGGTAAACCCATAATCCTAATTGGTTTCTACGACATCGTGCTGGAACGCTAAATCGCTTAGCGACACGCCTTTGTCGGTAGGGTGGTAACAAGAACAGCTGAAGCCTCCCACCAGATCAGACTCGAGCTGGGAATCGAACCCAGGACCTCCAACTTTATAATGCGACAGCGCACGCACTGCTCCACGGAGGTCGTCAACTACTTGATACTAAAGGATCCTTTGTCTACTAAAGAATTGTGTTTTCCGAACGCGTTTTTTTTTTAAATCACAAGAATCATTTTTTGGGCAAAAGCTTCATTTACTTACGTGCCGTAAATTGTTAATCTATCTATCACGGAGTAAAAATTTAGGGTACTATACTATATCTATGAATGAATTTGGCTTAAAATTATTAAATTATTTTTGAAATAATTCATTCCATTACACCTAGTTCTTGTAATTTTTGATGAATTATAATTGAGAAGTTGATTAATTTTCGCAGCGCCTCATTCAACCGGTTAAAATGTATATTCTTATTTATTTCTATTCCAAATGACAGCAATTGTGTGGCCGGTTGTAGTATCCCCTAAATGTAACTTTTGAATGTAGTTAGAGTTGCCTTAAATAAATAATTTCTAAAGATTATAGACGTGTAGCAACCTAATATATTACTGCACATAATATAATGATGTTAGATATAACGAAAATTTCTATAAACCTACTCAAGTTAATATCAACGAAAGATATAAGCGAGTTCCCACTTCGAGACCACTTAAGTCCACAGGGGGGTACAATTTTGCTACCTGGAATCCGTCATATCCTTAAGATGTTCACGTATGTTGCGGGCTTGCTTGGCTCTTATTTATCTAGTTAAAAAAAAAATACAAGTTACCATTCCTTTTTTCTACAAAATCATTAGAAGTAGACATAAAGATGCTGCATTTTTCTTTGTTTTGACCTTTTTATTATTGCAATACAAACGAATCCAAATTTTAAACTTATTATTTTGTAAAGTTTGATAATCAACCTAATTTCGTTAAGTTGATAGACAGCATTGCTCTTATTAGATCCTCTGTTTGTTATTTGTTGCGTATTTAATTTTTTTAACAATGACCTGAACTATTTTAATGAATGTCGAAAATAACTCGCTGCGTTAAGGTTGATCGCACGATTTTGAACACTTGTTCATGCAGGATCAAATCAGTGTAACTACTGCCCTACTATCTCCCCTATGCTACTGTGCTAATCGGGTTATAAGACGTAATCTGGATCGCGAATATACGTATTCTTACTTTATAAATGGGATTGCATAGTGGGAACTCGGCGTATTTTATTTCAAACAATCATTAAATCGACGTTTATACTTAATGCGGGATATATTAAGCTCTTTTAGCCTTAACCTGTGATCTAAGATATGAGACAAAATTATATGCCCGGCATAACTCTGTCTCGTTTTAACACTTTAACTTCTGCTGAGCCAACTCCAAAGTACGCTTTGAATTTGCTCAGCAGCTTGGCTTGTTAAGTTTGATCCAAAATCTTTAGATGCAGATTGTATTCAGTAGTACTGTCCTAATCTTCAGGGAATTAGAAAGTACAATAATGATAGCGCCTCTTAACTCAATCTGCCATTTAAAGATTTTGGATAAGATCGATTATTAATTTCTTTGGTTAGTCAGCAACTGATATACACTACAGGATATTTGAGACAAATAATGTAGTTTGTAACAGTAAGGTCATATCGCTAGAGCTGTAACCTTCATAATGGCCTGAATAAATAGACTTAACCCCGACTCCGCTAAAATTAATGCATTGGAATGTCAGTTTTGTGTATATTTTGTGCTAGTAAATGGATGTACTGGATCATGTGTCACCATCGCGGAATGCATTGCAAGAAACACTTTATATGGCATGAAATAAAACTCACTTTAATATAAGGGTCGAGTAGGTGTTGAGAGGATATTTTATGCGAAGCTATTAAATATTAATAAATAATTGTTTTTATCGTTTGTATAACTGAAATCATCAAAGAATTATTGAATTTTCTACTCGTTTTACATTATCGAATAAATATTATCGCTCAACGACTTCTCGGGACAGTGTGTTGACTTCAGGCAATAACGTCGAAATATAACTGAATCGATCGAGCTGACGATAAATCTATTGGCCAGCAAACATTTTTTGAGATGTCGCGTATTTACTATATGCATTAAATCATCAGTAGTAAATCTATATGTCTCTGCAGCCACTCGTGATTTACTTCAGACCGGCGCGACAAATAAAAGATGACGCGTACTTTTTTGAAATCCTTTTGTTTCATGTGGAGGCTATGCTAAAAAAAAATATTAACCGTTCAAATGTCTGTAACACTAACAAAAAATGAATTTATATTAATATATAAAAATTGTAAATCTCTTTTTACATAAAATGTAAAGTATGGTAAGTATGTACTTATAAGGCAGTTGACTGTTCCTAATTCAATTTATTTGTAATAATATTAAATATTGTCTATTTTATTGAGATGATCCGAATACGTAGTTTGGATTTTGAAACATTTATATTCGATTAAAAATGTATTTTATATAATAGAAATAGATTTGTAATTAACGGATGTTTAAGGGCTGAATTTTCAATCGCTAAATAATCTTATCTGAAAAATAAATAAGACCTTTGGCAGGTTACAAATATAGAATATTAGTCGTTATTCCTAGCTTATTTAGCTTATCTCTTATCCAGTGAAATATCGCAAAATTATTGGTACGGTTCATTCCTAATATTCTGATTAAATTTACTATCGAGTAACAATTTGAAAATCAGCGCGGTTTTCAAATGTTGTAGGTCCTTTTTTGTGTCTTAACAATTTTCAAAACGTAATCAAATTCAAATTAAGTTATAAATAAAAAAAAACTGGTACCTATAAATTTGACAGTACGGACTTACGGAAAAAGTCTTATGTTGAATGACCTTTCATAAATCTGTAAAATCTTAATGATATGCTAGGGCTACAATTTTCATGAATCAAAGTTACATTTGTAATTTTTGAAAATTTATTTTATTACAAAGCCCTAAGGGAGTTACAACTTCTGATATGTAGGCTGATTTTAAGTGACGTCAATGTGGAAATTTTTTGTATGATATAAAGTGGTGTAAAAAGTCGCAAAATGAATTTCGATTTAAATGGAGGATTTTGTATAGCCTATTTATTTTTAATAAACTGGTTGTTCGGTTCTAGGTATGAGCCCTTTTGAGCTGGCTTTTTATTAGTAGCCATTCTATTGACTATGGTTCTATAGTTTCAAAAAGCGTTACAATATTAACTAATGGGAATAATTTAATGATACCAGTAATGGTGATTGGATTGAAGTGTAAAGTTTTTATTATTTGTTCTAAATAATTTAATTTGTATTATGTATTGTTATGACTTAACTATAATAATAATAATAATAATAATAATAATAATAACTTTATTTTCCAAACAGTTTAAAATAATAACAAATTCCAGTGGCCTCCACACTAGGTGACCTGTATCGTGGAGACCATGTTGTTTATCACTTTTTGACATTACTAGATGTTAAATTACATTAAAAAATTATAAAGTTACAATGTACATTGTAAAATAAATACACATATATAGATATATATATATATATATATATATATATATATATATATATATATATATATATACTACTTAAATCCATATAATGGTATAACATATAATTTTGTTAATATATAAATTTCACATTCTGTTTGGCATTATTATTTGTTCTGTGTCTTGGTATGTTAATTTTTTTAGCAAGTTTGTGACGGCAAGATTTGCTTGTCTAGTTGTGCAGTGTTTCAGACTGCAATGCCTAGCAACAAAGTTGTAGATTTTGGCATCTACATAGGGCGTGAAACGTCTAGCAAAGGCTGTTCTTGCAGCTGGAAGATTGATTTTTAACACTCTTCTCTTAAAAATGTTGTCTACGTTTGGAGATTGAAGTAACTGCCTGTGTCTCATTAAGGCTGTTTTTAGTATGAAAAGTTGACGAACAGTAAGCACTCCACTATCTTTGTAAAGTTGTGTAGTCGAGTACCTAAAGGGTTTCTTTAGCATTACTTTTAAGACAGACCTTTGTGCTCTCTCTAAATCAATTAAAATTGTCTTAGCTGCACTTCCCCAGGAAATTATGCAATAACTGAGTAGCGACTGGCATAATGATGAATATATTATTTTTAACGTTGATGTGTTTGCTACATCACGAAGTTTTCTCATTATACCAGTAACTTTCCGGACTCGTCCTGAAAGGAAAGCGATATGAGACCTGAAAGAGAGGTTCTGATCTACTTGGATTCCAAGATATCTAATGACGCTGACCAAGCCAATTTTATCACAATTGCATTGACGCCTTGTTGTATTATTTGTACTAGTCCTGCCGCAAATGTGAATAGTAAGGCTATAGTTACGGCTAGTGCTCGGAGCAGATGCAGCTGATTTATGAAAACAAATGTACTTTGTTTTCGCTATATTCAAAGTCAGCAAGTTGCTATTAAGCCATTTAGATAAAACTGAAATTCCCTGCTGGGCATTTTGGTATGTTTCATCCCAAGTCAAACCATGGAATATTAACGCAGTGTCATCAGCATAACATATAATGTCAGCATTTTTAATTGGCAGGTTATGTATGTCATTGATATATAGTATAAAAAGCGTAGGTCCAAGCACGCTGCCTTGTGGAACGCCGAAATTTATACTTTGCATGTCACTTCTCAAATTCGACACTTTCGTACATTGTTTTCTGTTGGACAAGTAACTTCTAAGCCACTGAAGTGATATACCTCTTATACCAGTGCACTCAAGTTTCCTAAGTAGTACTGTGGTGGAAACTGTGTCAAAGGCCTTAGCGAGGTCCAGGAATATGCCTATACAACTTTTTTGCTGGTCCAGAAGGGTGGACACTGTAGATGTCAAAAGAAGGACTGCATCTTCCGCTGATTTATTTTGCCTGAAACCAAATTGCCTTTCTGAGAATATTTTGTGGGACTCCAGATAAGACATAAGTCTCCTATTAACTATTTTTTCTAGCAATTTAGAGAAAGTTCCAAGTAATGATATGGGACGGTAATTCTCAGGCTTGTCTTTTGGACCTGCTTTATATATTGGACTTATAAGTGCTATTTTCCACTCTTCAGGAAACACTCCAGTACTTAAGCTTAAATTGAAGATAGCAGTTAATGGTTGTATAATTTCTTTTCCTATTAGTTTGATGAGCTCGTTGCTGATTTCATCAATGCCTGGAGATTTCCCGTTTTTAAGTTGCAAAATTAGTGCTTCCACTTCATAACTATCCGTGGGATTCATAAAAAAAGAATTACATGTGGAACGATTTAATTTTACGCTGGCTGCGATTGATTCTTCGGTTTCATTGACGTTGGTTAGAATGTGGTTGGCTAGATTTTGTCCTAATGTTGAGAAATAACTGTTACACGAATTTAATGATTGTTTTTTTTGGGTGGTTCCAAGGAGTTCATCTAATTTTGGATAAGATTGCTTAATATGACATATATTTTTAATTGTTTTCCATAATTTTTTAGTATTTTTGAAACTATCTTCTAGTTCTTTCATTTCGTAGTCAGATTTTAATTTCCGTAGTAGGCTGTTACAGAAGTTACGATATCTTGTGTATGTTATTTTTAATATTTCATTATCTGGTTCTGTTCTGTACTGCATGTGTAACTTGTCACGGTGTTTCATGCACTTCATCAGGCCATGTGTTATCCACGGCTTTAGATTATATTTTGAGCGAGGCATAGTAACGATTTTTGTGTGTCGGTTTATAATGGTAAGCAATCGAGTCATAAAGTAGTTTACAGCTACATTCACGTCAACGTACTCATTAAGGATTAAAGACCAGTCTTCATTTCCAAGATCTACTTTAATAGCATCAATATTTCGTTTTCGTCTCATGCGTGGTAACCTGTCAGAAATTACTTTTAATGAAAGTCCTGTTATTGCTATATCATGGTCGGTTATATCCGAACTGCAGACTATGCCAATTGCCTTCCCGGTTGATCTTATCATTATGTGGTCTAGGCATGAGTCTCCTCTTGTTGGTAAGGTTATGCTCGGCAGAAGTCCGTGCTCGGCGTTTAGACAGAGATATTCGGAGCAGCTGATATTATTTGAGGAGGGGATTATATTTATATTGATGTCTCCACAGATAATTAAGTTATGATACTGTTTTAATCCGTGAATTAGATTGTCAAGTGATAGAAGGAAAGCATCTGTATTCCTTTCAGAGGGTGAGCGGTAGATACCAACTATTGTAATTAATTTTTTTATTTGAATTAAAATGCAGTCAGACTCAGTCAGGCTAGGTTCTTTTATAGTAGCACTATGTGAATTTTCTACATATATTACTACGCCTCCATTTTGATTGCTTTTCCTTGTCGTTTTAAAGGATGTATAGCCTGTCATTTGGGGAATAATTGAGTTTTCATTTAACCAACATTCACAAAGAACAATGACGTCAATTTTTGAACTGAGACGTGTAAACGTTAAGTAGAAATTATCAAAATTTTTTTCTATACTTCTTATGTTAAACGTTAACACTCTAAAACTATAATCTAAAGGAAGCAGGTTCCTACACAGTTCTGGATTTCTTATTGGGATGCAATCAATTTTTATTTCGTCTATGTCACTACCTAAGTCGTCCTGACCCATATTACAATATGCCAGTGTTTTCTTCTAAAAGTAATATCAGTAGCGTGATAGGTAAAAAATACAGTGAATAAATGGTGAGAGGTTAATTTTATGCAAGTTTGTGATTTCATTACTTTAAATTGCATTAAAGAAATTAACTGTTTATTTGAAAAATTAAAAGTAAGTCTGTATGAATAAGCTAAGATTAGTATGTAGGTGTATGCTTTATGTCGATTGTAGCCAAAATCATGATAAGTATTTAAATGTAATTTGTTTAACAATCTTATACCAATAGTTAGTTTAAATAAAAATAATATGCTAAAAACATAAAGTAATACAACATTCAAAAGTTTCACAGGATTCAAATAACAGAAAATAGTAACAAACGTCAATAACCGAATATTATGCATTAAATATAATACTGATATAACTACTTCTTTTTTAAGACACAAGATAATTTGATTTTTATAATAATATTCATACAATTTATGACAATAAAACATACATATATTGCGTTGAGATCTAGAATAAAATATCAATACATATAAATAAATACATACCGTTGGAAAATTATAACTAACTAAAAATTTATAAAATGTAAGTTGTATTAGTCGGAGATAATTGGTTTTTATTGATAAGCCTTTCCAGATCAATTTGACTCCGTATAGAAATAACAGATTTCCCTTCTCGTTCTCGCACGTATACAGTCCCGTTATTGCACCAACAGAAATCATACCCCATTTGTTTTGACTTTGTTCGACATTCACGAAATAATTGCCTGTTTCTTTGCGTGAGCCGCTCATTTATATAAACCTTTTGTGCAGGTCCGGGTAGGCTCAAATCGGTGCTAGTGATATTACGGCGTGATTTGGATGCTTTGAGAAGTTCGTCCCGCTTAGAACGTCGCAGCAAACGTACAACAATCGGACGAGGGAGCTTCCTCGCATTTCCCGTGGCATTTACAGCCACCAGAACACGCGGGCCTGCCCGAGCAGTCCAGTCTATGTCTGTATCTGAAACTTCCACGCCAATTTTTTTTGCTAAAAGCAAGGCTATATGGGTTACATTTTCGTTGGGACTCTCTGGAATGCCACAGAGTTCAATTTCATTTTTAAGTTGACTTTGTGCCTGTATGTTAATTTCCTGCTGAAGTTCACTAATGGTGCATTTCATAACATCTATTTGTTCGTTTTGGCGCTCGAGCGTACAGATTCGCTTTTCATTCAAGGCTACGGAAGACCCCAATACGTCAAGTCTCTCATGACAACGGTTTAAGGTTGACGTAGCTTCCTCTAATCTATTTTTGAGAGAAGAAATCTCATCCGTGAGTTGCTTTACTGCTGATAAAAGGCTTTGCACGTCGGTTGTGGTAGACACATAAGTAGTCTCCACTGCCGGTTCTGATCTCTTACGAAGCGTGATATTTTGAGAATCTACGCTCAGTCTTACCAGGGTCGAGCTATTGTCTACTCCCTTCCTTTCCTGTGCACTACATTCTGGGCAAAGCCAATTATTTACACGGTCAGGACTAAAAGAGGTAATATTAATACAGCCGTTACAAAAACGCCTCTTGCAAACTGGAGCAATACATGCAATTGACGATACCTCTTTAACGGTCTTCAGACACCCAGCGCACTTCATGTTGAAACAAATATCAGTTAATATTTGCACTGATCAGCTTTAATGCACAATTGCAATGTAAACAAATCGCTAAATATTGTAATAATCGAATTTTAATATTATTATTTTCAATTTTTCAATGTCTGTCTTGACTATGAATTATTATAGATTTATTTTTTTACTGATAATTCTATTAGCGAGCAAAGTGTAGCACGTTTAGATATAGCAAAGGGAGTAGGTGTTAAATAGCAAGTGGGGTAATTTGACTATTTATATATATATAGCAAAATTGGATTATAATAGATAAAATACCGTGATATTAAAAGAGGCTTAATAAGGTCGATTTAAAAACAACAGCAGGTTGTTTTACCGAAAATAAATATGATATAGAATTATAATACTAAGTAGAGACCTGAAAACCCAATATGTAATTATAACATAATCAACATCAGGTGCTCATTGGCAGCACGCCACTCTTAACACACATGTCGGGTTTTTGTTGTGTTTCATATGTCTATAACTCGTGAATTTGGTGGAATAGAAAGTGTTTTTGAACTACACTTTGTTACTTACTTTTGTTTCTGTCCAGAATATATGCGTAAATTGGTTTTAATCTTTCTCATTTATCATACCTGCAGTGTATTGTTAACTTAATTTTATCTTTAATTGTTACCGATACGATGGATTGCTTTATTAATAATGCACATACAATAAAATTATTTTAAAGTTCTCGAGTTTTTTTTTATCGTATCGTCCAAAACAACACTTTAAAGCTTAACTGCAAGAAGCTTTACTGAGCGCATACTATCGTAAAGTATTTATCTGCCTGAACAACTTACTAAGAATAAAGTTAAATTTGCCTGCAATGCTAAACGATTACCTGATATACCGGTGCACAGTAAAAGTATCTCATTAAACTAATTTCTATGTGCGTATTAAGTAAATCTTTGGTTAAAACATGATTTTACTATTAATAATGATATATTTTGGATACATAAAACTGATTTTTTTCTCATAATTACGTCATCACTATTGTTTATATTTTTTGTGTTAATATTGTTGAAAATAATATTGCTATAAATACGATTGGTGTGATGTGAGTGGGGGGTTACTGAGGTGCGGCCTCCCACCTGCTTGCTTGATAGAGGTCTTTAAAATAGGAACTGGAAATATTCGTTGCATTTTGAGGTTCCAAAATAACACACTCATTAGTGTGTTATTAACCTCTCAGAGCAGAAAAAAAAAATTGTTTAAGTATAATAGTTTAAGTATAATTTTTATCATTCCTATACATAAAGCTTTGGAACATAATATAGGAGTGCACTCTCAATAATGGTGGTGAATACTTTAATGTGTTCACATGCTCTTGGTGAACGCCAAAGATTATGTAAGCAAAACGTATGACGTTTTTACTTGTCCGTTTGGTCCATATTCAATCTGTGATGACCACAGAATAGTGATCACGGTGTTGACTGTTGACTGCTGACAGTTGAGAAAGCGTAGCAGAATAAGAAGCTGTAATAAAATTTTACTTTTCATTTCTGTCTTTTATTGACATATCGTAACGTACATTGATAACTTAATTTATTATTAAACAAAAATATCTAGTAGTAATAAAGCTAAGTATAATGAATTTTAAATCAGTGTTGAATGGATTTTAGAAGTCATTGATATTTAGTAAACATGGTGCCGGTCGTAATTGAAGGATGTACGCAAGGAACCGAAGGTGGTGGAGCTCGAGGTGGTTCTATTTCACTGGGCTTGTTAATAGATTTCATAGTACAAAGGACATACGATGAACTCACTGTATTGGCAGAATTGTAAGTATGATTTTTAATTCTATTCAAATACAGAGATTTAATATTCATAGTATGCCTTACTTCTTATTATCAAACCATTTCTTTTAGGCTACCTCGTAAAACTGATATGGAGCGTAAGATTGAAATCTACAAGTTTAGTGCCAGGACAAGGCAGCTTTTCGTACGTTTATTGGCTTTGGTCAAATGGGCGAGCAGTGCCACAAAAGTGGACAGATCTGCTCATATTATGGCTTTTCTGGATAAGCAAGCACTCCTCTTTGTTGAAACAGCTGATGTCCTAGCTCGCGTTGCTCGAGAGACACTGGTCCATGCAAGGTTTGTACTACATTAATCCTAATATGCTTTAACTAGATTATTCCTAAAATGGTTAATGCAATGTAGTGTGAATATGTGTATAATCTATTCCAGTGTAGCAATATATACTTTGTGTTTAGTAATAAGAAAAAATGGTCAGTTATATCACTGAATATCAGACATAAATGTAAACTTCAACTTGTTTTAAGTATGCTGTATAAAATTCAAAGCTTATATAAAACTTAAGCTTGAAATAAAAATTATTATGCTCTTTAAAACTAATTATAATTAATTATTGACTATGTAAGATGGCAAATTATAGAAAATTTTTGGTGAAGCTTGTTATAGACTTCTTCTTTAAAGTTAGTGATGTGTAGTTATCATCATCACCTAATGAATTTAAGTGATGAAAACTTTATTAGGATTAGGGTGCTTTTCCACCAGAGATGTGCTATGCTACGTTGATGTGGATGCGTTTTGATATCCACCAGTCATATTCATTTGTGCATATAGCTTAGCACCGGTGGAAATGGATTCAACTAAGATATATTTTTTATATGGAAGGATGCTTCATATGGATGCGTGCTATGGGCCGTCGCGAGTGGTGTAACTATGTTCACAACTGTGTACCAACAGTATGCCCCCGTTTGTCGCTGAAAGTAGACATACCATAGTGGAAGCAAAATTATATCTCTCAATGTGCATCTTCCTTGCATAGCTACAGAGCTTAGTATTGGTGGAAACGTTCACATATTTTCTTCTAAATTGAAAAAAGTTCTATGCTTTCTGAAAAAGGAACACTTAGTAAGTCTATAATATACAAATGCAATAATATTGCCTGCTGTTAAATTTTTGAATTTCATATTGGTATCAGGTTACCAACATTTCACATGGCAGCAGCTGTTGAGGTGCTTACTGTAGGCACATACAGTCGTTTACCAGCTGTGATACGTGAGAGACTTGTACCACCACCTTCTCTAACTCCTGCAGAACGAAGATCTACATTACGAGCACTAGCTCATGTTGTGCGACAGCGGCTAACAACTGCCTCTTTGCCAAGCGATGTACGAAACTTGAAGGTAGGTCATGCTTATAATTTATATTCTAAATTGAATCTTTTTTAAACTTGCTTGTTACGGTAGGATTTTAAAGGTCACACTCAAAAGCTTTCTTATCAAGGTGCAATAATTTATAAAATTATTATTTTGGGTGTAGTGGAAGTAAAAAAATACACATAGTGTGTATGAATCAATTGCCTGCATCACCGACCAACCCGCACGTGGGGTCGCATCTTGAGCTTTCTATTGATGGACACCCCTCGGTATTTAACCAAAGGGGACCATTTGATGGCCTCTTCCATGAACGGTACCGGAGATGGCGGGAAAGTCCGCTCGATGGATACCGCCTGGGTTTTTGCCACGTTGACCTCGAGTCTCGAGGCGCGCTGCATTTTAATTGCTGCGTGCGGGCCCGAGAGCGAGGCAAATTGAGGCAGCGTCATCGGCGTACAGAGTCAGCATGGCGCCGCCGGCAACTGGGAAGTCGTTTAAAAAGACTGCTCTGTTGAAATGCTTGCTTATATTTAAATCACACATTTCTGTTTATGATTAAGAAGAAACATTCTCTATCATGAAATATATAGTATGGTTTTATTTATAGGTGGAAAATGGTAGAGCAACTTTCAGTATTGGTCAAGAATTCAGTGTATCATTGACGGTCATGGGTGATACACCAAATGTGCCTTGGAGATTATTGGATATTGCTATTCTTATTCAAGATAATGAAACAGGAGGTATGTTAAACATATTGACATAATATGGGATGCTTACTTACTTACTCCCAAGACAACTAGTCAAAAGTCGTTGTAATAAGAAAATAAGATAAACACATGAATGACAGAAAAAAAACTTAAAATAAAACATAGTTTGACGACTTCCGTGTCACAGTGCGTGCGCTGTCGTATTATAAAGTCGGAGGTCCTGGTTTCGATTCCCGGCTCGAGTCTGGTCAGGCTTCGGCCGTGGCTAGTAACCACCCTACCGACAAAGACGTGTCGCTAAGCGTTTTAGCGTTCCGGCACGATGTCGCGTAGACACCAATTAGGAGTATAGGTTTACCATACCCCTAACAGGTTAGCCCGCTACCTACCATCCTAGACTGCATCATCACTTACCATCAGGTTGAGATAGCTGTCAAGGACCAACTTTTAGTGTATATAAAAAAAACATAGCTTAAGATGAACCTAAAACTAAAAAATTTAAAAGAAATATAATATAACTAAAATATATTATTAAAAGGAGTCCCTTTAGGCAATGTTACTTACTTAGTTATCTGAATATACTGAAGAAATTACGCTGACTAAGTTGCAGAGAAACTTAGTTTAATAAAATCCACTATTAGTGCTACCGGAACGTCCACATGCTATCTCGTCTAATCTCTTGAATAAATAAATAGTCGCCATTGAAGTTGTCGAAATTGAGAGTCAATTATAATATGGGACTGATTCATAATATTTGTTACAGAGGGTAAGCCTTTAGTGCACACGTCACAGCTAAACTGGCTGCGCGGGGTCGCTCAGGCACGGCTGGCTTCCGCTGGCCTCAGTGGAGCGCTCACAGCTCTTCGTTATTTCTGTCGCTCCCTCTCCTTAGAACTGCTTTATACCCAGACTTTACGTCTCTGCCGTGATCGGCTAGCCCGCCATCTTCAAGTAGACAGATACATCCCCGGACAGAAGTTACAAGTTTCTTATTGGAGGTGATTAAACTCTACGATGCTATTGACATATAGTTTTTAATATTAGTCTAAAAGCCGAAATTATTAATCTAGATAATTATTAAATAAACCCAAAATAATTAATATGAAAGAAAATTGATTAATTTTAATTTCGGGCGTTTATATCATTAAAATCTTTCAGATATGTTAAATATTTGTTTGTTTACTTTTTGAAACACTAAAAAGTATTTACTGACATCAATGACATTATTAAAATCAAGCAACATACACGTTTCTTGTGCGGATGTTTGTTTATTGGTCACCTTTATTTTATTTTATTGTTAGTTATTATAGCGGCATTATTATACATTCTGTGAAAATATTCACTTTCTACTAACTACTAAGCATCATCACTATGGCGACGCTGCCTGGATGGGATGGTGTCGGCATTTCCGACTAGATATACTGACTGTATCATCATCATGATCAACCCATTCTCGGCTCACTACAGAGCACGGGTCTTCTCTCAATATGAGAAGGGTTTGGTCATAATCCACCACGCTGGCCATGTGCGAATTGGCAGACTTCACACGCCTTTGAGAACACTATGGAGAACTCTTAGGTGCGCAGCTTTCCTCATGATGTTTTCCTTTACCATTGAAGCATGTGATATTATAATTGTTTAAAAACGCACATAACTCCCAAAAGTTTTATTTATTTATCTCCTCTTATTCTAGCTAGAGGTTAGTTAGAGGTGCGTGACCGGATACGAACCGCCGACCTCTGATTAGCAGGCTGACGCCCTAACCACTAGGCTATCACTGCTTCATAATATACTATTCTATAAAAAAAAACACATACAAATGCAATAATATTGTCTGCTGTTCAATTTTTGATCACAGCTTCACTGACTGTATACTGTATCCATATTACATTGTATGTAGTGGTTAACTAATCGTTGGCAGGGAGTTGGGCTGCGAGCTCGGGTATCGTTTGATCATCGGGGCGGAAGGGGAGACACTGTGCGTGTGGCACGTGCCCGCACTCGTGGGCGGCGAGCGCGTTGCGTCCGCACTCACGCCGCACGCGCCCTCCATGGAGCGACTGCTTGCTCACACTGTGCACGTCCGTTCGAGGCAGCGCCTTAACGACCTCAAGGTCCTTCTTAACGATTTAGGGGTGAGTTATTTTAAATAGGTTTAGCTGATTCCGCTTTTAAGCAACGTTGACTAAAGTAGCTATATATGAATGAATGATTCATCGCCTTCACCTGTTATCCATGATGCAGGATTCCCAAACACCTTAAAGTAATCGTTACTTGAGATGTCACCATGTAAAGCCAGCCAAGTTTCATTGTAGTAGAGTGAAGGTGTCAAAACTTTGAACAAAGTGTGCATTAATTTATGAAACCAAATTCTCGTAAACTGTACAAAAATAAAATATACGTAAGGATCTGCACTTATTGGAAGGAAACTTTTCAGTTTTTTTTAGATAGGTTTGCGCTTGATGACAATCAATACTAGAAAGCACTGATGAGGCCTTCTGGAGCGCGCTGGCCTAAATTCATTCTTGTCTTGAAGGCACTGAGGCTATACGTGGCTATACTGGGAGGTTATACTCGGAAACAAAGAAGCTGGATTGGAATAATCTAAATTTTTTCTAAAGGGTGTTCAAGTTACTTTTTTTTTTTTTTTTATACACCACAAATTGGCCCTTGACGGCTATCTCACCTGGTGGTAGGTGATGATGCAGTCTAGGATGGTAGCGGGCTAACCGGTTAGGGGTATGGTAAACACACTCCTAATTGGTTTCTACGCGACATCGTGCCGGAACGCTAAATCGCTTTGCGACACGTCTTTGTCGGAGGGTGGTAACTAGCCACGGCCGAAGCCTCCCACCAGACCATACTCGAGCCGGGAATCGAACCCAGGACCTCCAACATTTTAATGCGACAGCGCACGCACTGCGCCACGGAGGTCGTCAAACTCTACCTGTTACTCTAACTGTTTGCACGGTTAGGTGGAATGCAGCGTAGGCGGGTGGCCGTGCGTGCTGGCATGCTCTGTGGTGTGGCCGTGTCTGCGCGCAGAGCAACTGCTAGTGTCGGTGGGCGCGCACGGCGGGAGACTGCGCGCGCGCGTGCCCGCGTATCCGCACACGCCGCGCATGCCCGAACTTGCCGCCGCGCTCACTCACGCCAACCGGACGCAAGTGCGTCAATTCCTAACGCACCTCCGGTAAGAAAATAACACCTTTTAATTTATCATCCAGGTTTCCTCACGATGTTTTCCTTCACCGTTGAAGCAAGTGATATTTTAATTTCTTAAAATCATCACGCAATATAATGTGTTTAGTATGTTTTTCGCGCTCTTAAAAAAGATTCGGCCTCTATACCATTTGCGACACTTTGAAATGTCATGAAACCTTGATTACATCTTTAAATGGAAGGGAAGCGGTGGTAGCCTAGTGGTTAGGGCGTCAGCCTCCTAGGCAGAGGTCGGCCGTTCGAATCCGGGCACTCACCTCTAACTTTTCGGAGATATGTGCGTTTTAAAAAAATTAAGATATCACTTGCTTCAACGGTAAAGGAAAACATCGTGAAGAAACCTGCACGCCTGAGAGTTCTCCATAATGTTCTCAAAGGCATCTGAAGTCTGCCAATCCGCACATGGCCAGCGTGGTGGACTATGACTAAACCCTTCTCATATTGAGAGGAGACCCGTGCTCTGTAGTAAGCCGGTAATGGGTTAATCATGATGATCTTTAAATGAATTAGCTATGATATAAGAAGTCTAAAATTTTAAAAGGTTCTGGCTGGTCGCGCGTCGCTGTGAAAAAACTCTCCAACACTTGCCCGCGAGCGTGTGTGAGCATCTGCCCTTCCTTCACGGACCAGACCACCCGCTGAACAAGCTGGCCCCCGACCGCCTTTATGTCACGCTGCATCGGCACACGGACCACATTCTTGTGAGTAATGACTAGCATAACCCGACACTGATCAGATCAGAGAAGAGCTGATTCTGTAACGTATTGTTTAATTTATAATAACATTATGTTTTTGGAAATAATGAGAAAAGGGCTTTACTGCATTTCTCTGTAAATTAAAACTACATTTAAAATCGTTATTGCATCCTAAATATCTATAAAATAAAAAAATAACAAATTATTCTGTACTAAAAAGTCACGTCTACAAAAGGACTCGTTATCGGACTCTGACTCGTATCATTGAAGAGGTTTTCATATGTTTCAATTTAACTTTATAAAATACTAGCTGGTGCCCGCGATTTCGTCTGCGCAGGATTAGTATTTCTAGGAGTTATATTAGCGTGGCGTAGAAATGAACTTATTTTTTTTTTACACTACAAGAACCACCCCTTGACGGCATCTCACCTGATGGTAAGTGATGATGCGGTCTAAGATGGTAGCGGGCTAACCTGTTAGACTATACTCCTAATTGGTTTGTAAACGACAGAGTGCTGGAACGCATTATGTTATTAAAATAATCACGCAGATGGTAGATTTTTTCCTACTTACTTAACACTTATCGTGATATTTTGGACACACATTATCCTTATAAATTGTAGGCTATGTGTTACTCTGATGTATAAGCTATATTATTCTAAAGTTTCACAAAAATTCATTCAGTAGTTTTTACATGAAAGCATAACAAACATCCATCCATCCATTCATACTTACTAACGTTCGCGTTTATAATATTAGTAGGATAATCATTGCTGACTAGACGGTAAATGATTGCGACCTATATATAAATCGGCGTGCATATGATAATAATCGTAATGGAATGTAAATAACTATCATATAAGCCAAAGGCCTCCTTTAAAGGGTTTGGTACTGCGTGCGACCTATCACTAAATTGTGTCTAATACTTTTTTATAATATTAGTATGACTATGAATTTGTTAAAACAGAGTGTTTATTGTGCGTTATATTATTTTGTAATCATATTCACAAAAAAAAAATGATGACGTCATTGTTTTACATGGTGTAATACAATAGGTGGTGGAAATGAAAGAAGTCGCTGCTGGCGGGACGGCAACTACCAGTTCAAGCAACAACAGCGGAAGCGCGTGCAGCGTAGCTCTGGCCTTCCATTTGGCGGGCGCGCGGCGCTGCACGCCTGACGAGTGTGAAGATGAGGTAACTTGCCCGTGTTGTACATGGTCGGTACAGTACAAGTTAGCCCTTGACGGCAATCTCACCTGATGGTAAGTGATGAGTCAGTCTAAGATGGTAGCGGGCTAACATGTTAGGGGGTATGGTAAGCCCATACTCCTAATTGGTTTCGTGACATCGTGCCGGAACGCTAAATCGCTTGGCGAGACGTCTTTGTCGGTAGGGTGATAACTAGCCTCCCACCGGACCAGTTTATAACAAATAAATATCGAAAAGTCCACAAAACAATATTATATTTGCATGTAGAAGTACGGCGGGCAGTATGTTGAAAAACGTGGGTACGACTGACTGACTGTGCTTACTGACTGTCGTTACAGCACCTTTCTTTAGTAACAATTGCACTTTATTCTAATTTTTAGTTCAATAACTCAAACTCCTATCGATATAATTTATGGAAAGAAAATCCTGTATTGGAACATCCAGTAGTAACCATTTTGAAAGTTTAGTCTGGTATTTAATTTTGAAATTGATCATAATATTTTAAAGTAAAGCCTTAAAGTAGCATTGTTTAATTGTGATGCATTTACTTTTC
This sequence comes from Lasiommata megera, assembly GCA_928268935.1. Lineage (NCBI taxonomy): Eukaryota > Metazoa > Arthropoda > Insecta > Lepidoptera > Nymphalidae > Lasiommata > Lasiommata megera. The sequence goes on along the minus strand of OV743311.1, from coordinate 8,014,290 downwards.
TAGACATCGTCTTCCTCAAGCAATGGACCATCTTCAACAACAGCCCGAGCATTCCTCAAGTTGCATTCACTCGTCGAACTTGACACATTCACCCTTACACACGGACCCTTTACACCGCTCGATACACCTGGTGAGTATCTAATGTGCTTGACCAATGAATTGACCTATTACTGGGTTCAAGTAAAAGGTGAATAATCCATGCGAGGTAATCATTGAGCTTCGATTAACGGTTAGACTAATGAGTCTAACCGTTAATCGATAGACTAATGAGTCTAACCGTTAATCGATAGACTAATGAGTCTAACCGTTAATCGATAGACTACTGAGTCTAACCGTTAATCGAAGCTCAATGATTCGAATGTTAATCGAAGCTCATTGGAATGCCACTGTGTCTGCCAATCAGACCAGCTATTGCGTTGGCTGTCAACGCAGTTTTCCATATTGCTTTTTCCTCACGATGTTTTCCTTCGCCGTTAGAGCAGTATTATCTTATATAATACACTTATATGTTCTTACTAGCTGACCCGGCAAACGTTTTTGCCATATAAATTATTTCTAGGGAATTTCTATTGTAGAAAAAAAACTTATTGTGTGTTAGGATGTGGTATATGCGTGAAAGAGGTATGGGGCGCTGTGAACGATGAGGTAATATAAAAATAACATAAATATTGTTTATGTTCAAAAATTTTAATAAAATTAGAGTGAAAAAAGTGAGTGGGCGTGTTATGCGCATGTCCGACGAACTGTGGGCAAAGGCGTCGTTGGCGTGACGAACTCGATGTTTATCTGTCGGCTTGGCCCCAAATATCCCTAGACGGAAAGAGACAAATGGAATCAAGAAAGAGAGGCCTTTGCCCAACACTGGGACAGTACGGGCTGATAATAATAATAGAGTAAAAAACATATACAATAAAGACGATAATTGTTCAGTTATCGAGCGGGATGACAAAAGCTTAAATTACTAAAATGACCATTTAAAAATAGAGGTTAGCGAAAGAAGGGTGAATATTTTGGGTTGTATGTATTTTTATTGCCACATAATCAATTTTTTATCCATAAAATAAAAATGTTTGGGAGGAGGACCCCTTATCACTTATTATGTGACCCGTTTGCTTGTAAGATAATAAGCAAACGGGTCACATAATGTTAAGTGATTAAAGTCGCAAGTGAATCTCCTAATCGATTTGTATTTGGCATCATTCTGTAACGTTATATGGCTTGGCGGTATGTCTTGTTCTCACCCTACAAAACTTTACCCTCAGTTAAATCAAAATAAGCAAGTTATTAAATTAACTGGTAATTTAGAGGTGCGCGTGCGGAGATCGCCTGTGCCACGTCTCCATCATTTGCTGCTTTCGTATCAAGTGTTTAAATATGATTGTCTGGCAGGCATGCAGCCGGGCAAGCGCAAACTGTCGGCTGCCAACAGTCGCGCCGTGCGCGTGCGTCAGCCCGCGTACTTCCTGCCCGAGCTGGCGCACGTAGTGGCCGCCGCCGACGAGCGAGTTCCCTTTGTGAACCTCGCACAAGAGGTCAGTACTAGCGCTGGTACACTTTGTTGTTTACCCACTACAAGTTAGCCCTTGACGGTAATCTCACCTGATGGCAAGTGATGATGCAGTCTAAGATCATAGCGGGCTAACATGTTAAGGGTATGGTAGGTGGACCCACGTCTCTGTCGGTAATTAGCACTGCCGAAGCTTTGCCCTGGGTTTGATTCCCGGCTCGAGTCTGGTCTGGTGGTAGAATTCGGCCGTGGCTAGTTACCACCCTACCGACAATTACGTGTCGCCAGGCGATTTAGCGTTCTGGCACAATGTCACCAATAAGAAGCGTGGGTTTACCATACTCCTACCATCCCAGACAGCGTCATCACTTACCACCAGGTCAGATTGCCGTCAAGGACTAACTTGTAGTGTATAAAAAAGCTAGCTAGTGTAGAATTTGCATGCAACAATATTAGCAGTATTTCATTATTGTTGATTACATTTGTTACATTGAATGCTGTTTTAAAATATATATTCAACGCGGGTAAACGAAAACAGGTCACATAGTTTTAAATTATTACCGCTGCCCATGAACGTTTGCATCACCCATCCAGTTTCTACCGTAGTGTTAAATCCACCAGGCCGGAATTGAGCCTCTCTCCTCGTTCATTATAATGCTCACGCGCTGCTGAGTTCATCTAATGATCTCTCACTTTATATATTATTGCTTTTCGATTCGAGCTGGTGGCAATGTTCGAGCTGTTTTCCGAGATTCAAATAAATCTCAAATAGTTCGGAGATGCTAGTGTACAAATAGACAATTTTATTTTTACTACTTCTGTTATATATTTGTATGTGTTGCTGAAATAAAGTTCTAAGTTATTATATTATCATTACTTAAACTTATATGTGATAGCAAATAATAACTCCTATTCTTTCTTTGTAACATAAGTTGGCAGCGCGCGGTGTCACCCACGGCGGGGTACAAGCGGAATGGTCGGGATCGGCGCTGGGAATGCGAATTGTGGCGCTGCCGAGGCCCGAGGGCGCCAGTGAGGCCGCGGCCGCAGCCCTGCGCGCACGTCTCCTCGCTGCCACCGTTCGTCTCACCACAAAGAACCAAGCGCGAGTGTGGACTGCAGAAATCGTATTCCACGGTTCCCCTGTTTCCACACCAAATCCTAAAGAACAAGGTATAATTCCCAATAGTCACAAGTTTACCAATAACTTTTCTCTAATATATATTTTTTTTCACAACGTTAAAATAATTAATAAAAAATCGTGCAACTGCTGTCATGATCGCAGTGCAAGTCTTACATTTTGATCTGAATTAGACTCTAGAGTAACGGTAATATTATATACAGTATTCCAACTTCATACAAACAGCTGAAACGCGGGCTATGCCTGCGCGCCTCGATCTCGGGATGCATTCGGCATGCAGTCAGTCGCCACTGTGCCGCAGTGACGGACGGACGGTGTTTTGTTTATTTAAACAATAACCGCGCGATTTTTTCACTTAAAATAACTTCAACTATATATTTAACTAGCTGACCCGGCCACGCGTTGCTGTGGCTAAAGTTTTTGTTATATTACATTATAGTAAACAATCTAAGAGGAACAATAAGAGAACATCAGTCACGGAGTCCACTATGCTTTTTCACACAGATGGTATTTGTAAAAAAATATGGTGATCTCCTTATTTGACTTTCTACTACTATAACCCTTCAGTACAATGAAATTATTTACGAACAAAGACGAAAATGTTGATGTTGATATACAAATTCACTGGATTGAGATTTGAAGGGGAAGTACGCTGAACACAATTAATTAAAATGTTCTTACACTTGATATTAAGCAGAAATCAATAGGTACAAAATAAAAATTTATCAGATTTATTATTTCCATTTAATTTTATAACAAATATAAGTATATTACAGTATAATACAGTAAATAACATGTGACGCTTAAACTCATGAATGAGGTAGGCAAGGCAGACAGTCTTAAACTTTTAAACATTAATATTTATTTTTTTGAATTATATATACTTTCAATTTCAATTTAATTTAACACCAATCGGTGCACAATGTTTTTGGTTAACCTGTCTTTAGCTAACACAAATAGATTCGACGGTTTCCCAACACGTGAACACGCAACATATAGTTGCCCATGAGAAAAACATGGATTTTCCAAATCTAAACCACAAATGGACATTGTTTTACCTTGAGATTTATTTATAGACATGGCGAAAGCTAAACGAATTGGAAACTGTAGCCTTTTAAAGGGTATGGTAGAATCTGATGGTATCATCGGAATACGTGGCAGCAGGACCACTTTTCCTTTAAACTTCCCAGCCAAAATGGTTGCTTCAAGAATGTTTCCGGTGATATTTTTGATGACCAAACGCGTACCGTTACATAATTGAGGTGGATTCAAATTACGAAGGAGAATAATAGGGGAACCAATCTTTAATCGAAGATTATGTGGTGGCATTCCAGGGATATCTAATGAATTTAAAAATTCAATCGGAAAATTTACACTTTCATTTTCATCAACAACAGTATCGATTGATTTAAAAGACATCAGATCGCCTGGTAACAACTGTTGTATCTGGAAGTTAATTTCGTCAACATCAACGTTTTTGGCTGCCAAAATCACCCGTTGACTAAGCCATTCATGATTCAAATAATTATTCTGTATATCCGGGAAAATACTCTGAATCAATTCATTTTTATCCTGAACAACAGTGCAAAAATTGTCTGGTAGTTTAATGCATTGCGTATTTGGTTGCAGTTCTATTTTACCGTTCCCAATATCTAGTAGTTGTTCGGAAAATATTTGTGCTGATGGATCATTTTGCAATTGTACTCGCATATTTATGGTCAATCGAAGTGAAATAAAAACAATAAAAAAAAATATTTGTACAACTATTGAAAAAGTGTAGGAAATTGTCTATCATTTTTGCATTGACATTTTAATTAAATTTTATAATTATGTGATAATACTTACATCAATGAAGTACAAATAAGTAAAAAACAGGATTAATATCACTGTATTATCTTCATTATAATATGAATTCAATTTACACTTCAGTCTAAGTAACACGTGGCCGGCTATGCTAACACCAAAAATTTAAAAAGTGGAAATAATTGAATTATACGGTATTTCGTTCACTATAAAATAAATTTAATTAATTTTATAGCGTCAACAACACGTGGTAATTATGCTGTTAAAATGTAGCTTATATGACACGTTCGCAGATTTACCATAGCAGCGCCATCTATTGATTACTTACTCAACCCAGTCGAAAGGTATCGACATCTGTTAGAATCATTTGGAGTAAACAGATAATTGTGACTGTCAAATAATAACAAACAAATAATTAGCAATACATTAAAATTGCGACTATAATTTGTGATTTAAACTATCCTATCTCTCAAGTTGGATCGAACTGCACATGGTGTGCGAATTTTATTATAATCGGTTAAGTGGTTTAGGAGTCCATTGAGGACAAACATTGTGACACGAGATTTATATATATTAAGATATGACGAGTAGGATATATAGTGTACTTTTTGGTTGCATTAATAATAGTTTTTTATTGTACTGTTTGTATGAATAATACCAGAAAAAAACAAATTTTACCGTCTGTCTGTCACTAGATAGTTGAAATTTGAACACAAAGTAGGTAAATGTAATTAAAATGCTGGAGGCGGGTAGCCCTATCGCATGTTTAGGTGCCGAGCGGCTGTAGGTATTTATTTGAGATAAGATAAGCCCGAGTTACAATACTGTATACATATTATTATCGTGCTATTATTGCTTATGTCAGGTGAACGGCGATGCGTGTACCTACAGTACGAACTGGGTACAGACGCCGGCCGAACAGCCGATGCGTTCTTAGCGGATTGGGCGGCCATTGTCCATCTACACACTCTTCTATACGATTTTATGCTCCGGCCCAGTCAAGGTAAGGAACATTCAAAACCATACTCCAGGAAAACCACTGGAATGTGATTTCAATGCGTTAACGGTGAAGGAAAACAATATGAGGAAACCTGTTCAATTGCGTGTTTTCCATAATGCTCCAAAAGGCGTGTGATGTCTACCTATTCGCACTTTGTCAGCGTGGTAGAATACGCCTTAAAATATTAAGACTTGCTCTGTAGTGGTCCGATAAAGAAAAATAAAATTATGATGATTATAATGAGGATGTCATTCATTTCTTATTTTTAAAATACAATTACGATGATATTGCAAAAAAAAAGAAAATATTTTATCAATGTAATTAGTTTTAAGTTCTCTCGTAACAGTTGTGAACAGTTTGTTCGTATAGCGACTAAAGTCTTTAAACCTTTTGACGACCTCCGTGGCGCAGCGCGCGCGCTGTCGCATTATAATTTCGCATTATAAGGTCCTGGATTCGATTCCCGGCTCGAGTCTGGTCTGGTGGGAGGCTTTGGCCGGGGCTAGTTACCCTACCGACAAAGACTAGTCGGCAAGCGACTTAGCGTTCCGGCACGTTTTCGCGTAGAAACCAATTAGGACTATGGGTCTACCTACCATACCCTTAACATGTTAGCCCGCTACCATCTTAGACTGCATAATCACCTGTCATTAGGTGAGATTGCCGTCAAGGACTAACTTGTAGTGGATAAAAAAAAAACTAACGTGCTCTCAGAACGCGAATCGCTCTGGCAAGGCGTGTGCATCCGCTCGTACACGTACCGGTCGCTGGTGCTGGGGTGGGGCGCGGCGGCGAGGGCCACTGCCGTGCTGCAGTGGAACGCCGCCACGCAGCGGTACACTGTGGCCACGCCCGCGCACCAGCCGGCTGCAAACGCGCATCACCTCTTGCACCATCACCTCGACCACTATCTAAACTGGTGAGATTTTGCTCTGTCATTTTGTCTCATATTTTGAGATCCGTGGCGACATCGCATTGTTAAGTTTATTTATTTATTTATTTATCTCGTCTTAATTCTAGCTTTACAGGATAATAAGCCTAATTTGCTAGAGTAGCCTAATATAAAAGTATATATATAAATTGCCTAAATTTACATATTCCGGTATCATATAATCCATGATGTCACTCTGTTCTGTCTGTAAGGGGTCTGGTGGTGGCTGGGTTCGATTTCCGTTTCGATTCTGGTGTCTGTGAGTCTTAACGTTATTGCCCTACCGTCAAAGACCGCCCTACGGTCAAGCGTAAACGTCTCGGCACGATGTTGCGTTAACAATTAGGAGTATGGGTTAACTATATCTATAACAGATTAGCCCGCTACCATCTAGGACTGCGTCATCGCTTACTATCCGGTGAGATTACCATTCAGGGCTAATTTTTAGTGAAATTAATAAAAAACATCTGTTTGCAGTATTCCCTTATGACTATGTTTAGCACATTTTGTTATTTGTTACCATCTTAAGGCAATATGGCACAGAAATAGTTCACGTACTGGGGGCGGACATAGAACACTTTTATCCCAGAAAACCGGCCGGTTACTGATTTCTTACGGGCGCCTCGTAATCTAACAAGGCAAAAAATAAAGATTTAATGATGACATTAAAATATAGATCACTGCTGTTCTTCATTGTAACAGACATCAATAGCGATGCTTCAAATTTAGCGGTCCACTAACACAGTATATAAGAAATGGGCAAGAATTGATTACCTGTAAATTTTGCATTATATCCCTGTAAAATATAGACAATATGTCCATGAGATATTATGAGTTATTAATAATTTAATTCAGGCACAAGGATTTGATGTCACTGGGAGTGGTGTTGCGCGAGACGTACGCGCCGCTGTTGGCCTTGAGCCGGCTGCCAACGCTCCCACAACTGGGTCTGCACCACGTGCGCACGCTGATGCCAACGCCCACGTTCACACTGCTCGCGCACTCGTGGAGAAAGGTACATTATTTTTTCAAGTGTGCCAAGTATTCTATTGCCATGAGTTATTGTTCTGCATAAGAGTTGTTCAAACTTATAGAATTGTGAAAATGCAGTTAAGTCAAAATATTGAATTGGTTGTCATTGTAGAGTTAACAAAACACAACTAGGATTGAAGTGATCCAAAGAGAAAATACATTCATATGGCTAAATCCGATAGATTTAGCCACACTCATTTCGCACGCAGAAAATGCTCTATAATTTGGTTAATACACCTTTGTTTATATAAAATTAAATCAATAAACAAATCGGAGTCGGAAATATAGAATTTTGAAGCGCGAAAATGCAGTAAAACAAAACATTGAATTGGTTGTCATTGTGGAGTTCCAGCGGTGATAGCCTTGTGGTTAGGGCGTCAGACTCCTAATCAGAGGTCGGCGGTTCGAATCCGGGCACGCACCTCTAACTTTTCGGAGTTATGTGCGTTTTTAAACAATTAAAATATCAATTGCTTCAACGGTGAAGGAAAACATCGTGAAGAAACCTGCACGCCTGAGAGTTTTCCATAATGTTCTCAAAGGCGAGTGAAGTCTGCCAATTCGCACATGGCCAGCGTTGTGGACTATGGCCAAACCCTTCTCATAATGAGAGGAGACCCGCGCTCTGTAGTGAGCCGGTAATGGGTTGATCATGAGGTAGAGTTAACAAAACATAGCTAGGATTTAAGTGATATAAAGAAAATAAATTCATTTATCAGATTTAGCTACACTCATTTCGCAAGCAGAAAGTGCTTTAACTCTGTAGTTTGGTTATTAACCTTTGTTTATTACTATTAATATAAGAACAATTGAAATAAAAATAGAGTCGGAAATCTATGGAGAAAGCCCCATATGGAGAAAGCTCTTGTAAATGGAGATTCAAGGAATATATAAAATTCAAGGTCGAGCAAGCAGATTTTTTTTTAATTACTGTACTGTACTAGCTGTGCTAACCCTATTAGTTGCCACAGCGTAACCTGGTTGTTTGGCGAGCTTCGGAAAGAAGCGCTGCCAGAAGAAATTTGGAGCCCTAGGGCTCGAAAAAACTAAGGGAGAGCAAGCAGAGCTACGCGAGCTTCGAAAAGAAAATAATGAAATAAGAATATATATACCGATTTCACGAAAAATTTTAACAAATAGCGCATTTGAAGATTCCTTTTCATACACAGATTCGCATTATATACGCGGGTGCCTATTCAATAGAAGTGGGTATTCGAGGTGGAAACATGGTGACAATACGTGATGGCTCGTACTCAAAGTTCGACAGAAGCACTGTTGTCGATGAATTTGCTCCAGCGCAAGGTCTCAAGGTACATATGCTTATAGTAATAATGCCTTTTAAATGAGATGTTTAAAGAACTTTTTGAACGAATCAATTTCATATATACAGACGTTCCTGTCAAGATATGTTGATGATAATATAAGTGCGCGATTGCTAGCAGAAGATGACAATCCACCTTCACCGATGTCTCCAATGCCTCCAGGTATTAAAATAGCTAATAAATTTAGCATATTTCTTATTTTTTTTGTTTTTTTACCTCTTTTGTAAAAATATAGTATGTTGTATATTGATTAACAAATAAACTCAAAATTTTGTGATTTTTAGACACTTCATTACCATATCGTAATTTTTATACACTCTGCAAATAATATCAATAGGTGGATGTATAAATCAAATCAAATCAAATCAAAAATAGCTTTATTCATATAAACCTATTACAGGTATCTATGAATCGTTCATATATATCATTATATCTAAAAATACTTGTCTCAGCATGGGCTGATGAAAAAAGCACTTCAGTGTTATAATGAGATACTATAAAACATATAGGAAGCCGTAGCGTCTTAAAAGAGGGGATAGGTTTTCCCACTAACTTATAGACCACGCATTCCGTGTATAAGAAAACATAAATTATCCAAGTTTTTTTGTGTATGGTCCCTAAATTCGCATTGTATGTATATTTATATCAGTATTTAATGTATTGATATAGGTAATAATTGTTTTGGTGATCAAATAACTAATTCCACGCAGGAGGTCTTCGTTTCCCCGCGCCGCTCACTCCGCCTCAACCACACACGCCACACTCCGCGCCCGTCACACCGCATCCGGCGTCACCAGCGCATCAGGTTTTCTATTTTATTATACGATTACGATTATTTCTGGAAACATCAAGAAAGGCTATAAGGCGATTCAAACAAGCTTAGCGGCGTATCCACACACCTCGAAAGGGCTTCAAAAGTCATGAGGGCTGGAAATTTTTCAAGTGGGATTAGTAGTAGTAGATAGGAGTTGCAAAGTACCACGCCGATTCCGTAAATATACGTACGTACTTAGATCGTTATTTTCGCATTGTTCGCGTTACGCTGCGTGCTAAAACAAAAAAAAAATTTTGGCTAACCCATAATTTTCGGCGTCACATTTTTTTTTGCTGTAGTCACTAAGTGAAACTTCACAAAGTTTTTGTTAACTTGTCCCTTTCGGCCTTTATAGTATAAAATACTTCCGCCCTTTTATAATTGTTTTTTTTTATTATAATTGCGTTCCAAAAACTTATATACCAAGTATGATCTGAACGATATTTACCGCAATTTTATTCGTTTTGATAATATGTATAATTTAGATGGGTGGCGGTTCTTTCAACCTGACGTCTCCGCCGGGATCAGCTGGTGGAACGGGGGCGGGAGGTGGGGGTGGTGCAGGCGGTGGGGCGGGGGTGTCGGCGTCCCCAGCTTCTCCGATGGCGCCTTCCCCTCTAGCACCCGCTGCATCTCCACACCCGCCACCCACTTCGCCTTTCACGGCGTGGCCCGCCTCGCCGTCGCTGCCTCGCCCGTCACCCGGGCACCATCCTTCGCCGCGTCATCACGTTGACTACAAGGGTAAGTGAAGCTATCATCATCATCATGATCAACCCACTGCATGCTCACTATAAAGCACGGGTCTCCCAACATAAGAAGGGTGTGGCTATAGTCCACCACGCTGGCCATGTGCGGATTGACAGACTTCACACGCCTTTGAGAACATAATCGAGATTCTCAGGCGTGCAGTTTTCTTTACGGTGTTCTCCTTCACTGTTGATGCAAGTGATAGACTGCATCATCACTTACCATCAGGTGAGATTGCCGCCAAGGGCTAACTTGTAGTGGATAAAAAAAAAAGGATTTAAATTTGTGCTGGACGTATGTCTTGAAACAAACCTTCAAAATCGTTGCGCCATGAGTGTATATAAATAGTTGTCACTCGTTATAATTTTTCTTTTGTTTTCATAGGGCCGCAAGCGAGTTCGTCGACGACCACGAGTGGTCGAGGCGGAGGGTCGGGCGGGCGGGGTTGGATCGGCGCGGTGGGCACACCGTTGGCGGTCAGCAAGCTGGAGGCACTGTGCTCGCCCTCGGAGCCCCCGCCTGGTGCGCCGCCCGGCCCGCCGCTCGCGCCACTCCAGCGCTTCCTCGCCTGTGTCTACATGAAGCGAGCCCTGCAGCGCTTCCTGCATCAGGAGGAGTTTGTACGTATGACCTTATTGAAGTTATGGTGCTAGTATTCATCATCATCATGAACAACCCATTACCGGGTCACTACAGAGCACGGGTCTCCTCTCAATATGAGAATGTGCGGATTGGCAGACTTCAGACGCCTTTGAGAACATTATGGAGAACTCTCAGGCGTGCAGGTTTCCTCACGATGTTTTCCTTCACCGTTGAAGCAAGTGATATTTTAATTATTTTTTTAAACGCACATATCTCCGTATAAGTTAGAGGTGCGTGCCCGGATTCGAACCGCCGACCACTGATTAGGAGGCTGACGCCCTAACCTAACAAGTCTATCACCGCCTTTTTTGTGCTAGTATTGCTAAAAGTTAAATCAGTTCTTGATCTAACAAATTATTTACTTATTAAATTGTTGACGGGTCAAAAGTATCTTTTGAAGGACTGTTTCCTATTGATTCCTGTTGACTGTTGATTGATTGATAATTTTTTTTGTCAAGTTCTGTTCAGGCGCATAAACCGGAATAAAAATATGCTATGCCCATCTTCAGTTTGACAGTGAGACATGTATAAGAAACAAATGTATAAAGTAACAGATTTTTAAAGTATTATAAATACACTACTGCATTATAAAAAAAAATATATCCATAATATACATTTAATTATTACTTTAACATAATATAATATATAATACAGTGTAACAAAAACAAAAACTCGATCGTGTTCATTTTTTATTTTTTTCTAATAGTGCTCGAAATTCTTTGTCATATTTATATATTGGTCTGATTCGTCAGACCGGTTTCGCATACTGATAAACGATGTTCTAATTATTAATTAATTAGTTTGTTTTATATTAAAAAAAAAAAGTAAAAGTTTATTTATTGCAGCAAAACATACATATAGGTTTACAACAGAAGTCTTATAATTTAAATTGTCTAATATATTACACTACCATTATGCACCTGTTTTCCGAACTAGTTCTCTCTTTTGTTTTATGGCTTTACACAGATTAGCCAACGTCAAGTTTGTAGCAATGTAGAAGTTAGGAGAAATGGCGGGCAACTTGGCACTCTGCGGACGCGGATCCCTCAAACCTTTCCCAAAGCAATACATTAATTCAAGAAAAGCGTGAAAAAACCGCGCCCGCCATATACGAAGTCTCCCGCCTTTTTTTCCCGAACTAGTTAAGACTTTTTATTATTAACTTTTTATGGCTTTACACAGATTAGCCAATGTCAAGTTTATAGCAATGGAGAATTGAAGTTACTATAAAATGGCGTGAAACTTCGCACTCGGCGGACGCGACTCCCTCAAACCTTTCACAAATTAATACATGTTAACCATTCAAAAAACTATCCACTACAGAAACCACACCAAAACTATAATGTCCACAATAAAACTAACACCAATCCTCTTCAAAATTACCCAACAAACATTAATTCAAGAAAAGTGTAAAAACCGTGCCCGCCATATACGAAGTCTCCCGCCTTCCAACAGAAGTCTTATAACTTAAATTGTCTAATATATTACACTACCATTATGCATCTGTTTTCCGAACTAGTTAAGACTGTATCTCGGAAAAAATATAATAATTTTAATTTATTTAATATGTGATCTGTGGCGTCGCAGTTGACAATGGTGAGTGTGGACGCGACGTCGCTGACGTTCCGCTGCGAGGGCGCGGGGCTGGCGGCGCGCGTCACGCTGCACCCGCAGCACATGCAGTCGCTGCACCTGCAGCTGACGCCCCTCGCCGATGTCAAGGACAACTGGTCCGCCGACGACCTGCAGGTACCCTTTAACCCGTGATATATAGCGTAGCATTATCTATACAAATAAATAAAATTGGAGTGTCTGTTTGTAATATTAAAAAATAACAAAAACCAAAATAACATTTTTTTACAATTTTTGTCTGTCTGTCTGTTTGTTCCGGCTAATCTCTGAAATGGCTGGACCGATTTTTACGGGACTTTTATTGGCAGGTAGCTGATGTAATAAGGAATAACTTAGGCTACTTTTATTTTAGAAAAAGTCTTTTATTTTAGAAAAATAAAGTAATATTGCAATGTCCAAGTAATGTTCAGTACCGCGCGCAGCTCACGCGCATGCCTCCGCCTGTGCCATCGCGTCTCGGGCGCCTCCCACAACTTAATCAATAGCCGATTTCACTCCTTCTTTTTGTTTTAGAAAGAAGATACCCTTAATCTGAAATTATTTCAAGTAATTCGGGTTAGTAATCTATTGCTTCGTGATTGGAAGACAAACAAACACACTAACTTAACGCAGAAAAAGTCGCGGGCGTCAGCTAGTGTTAAATAAATGGCCCATGACTTATCTCATTAAATTGGAAGTTAAATGTAATAAAATAAACTATGCAGTTATGATATTAATATATTTACGTATGAAAAAAATCCGGCCGCTGAAATGCGTTTCCGATAAACAATATTGTAACAGCGCAGTATAAATGTGATGTATATCATTTTAAAACTTACACATACAGACTAGTTTTCTACTATTATACTATAATAGTCGATGCCCGCGACTTCGTCCGCGTAGGTTAGGGGGTTTTAAAAACTCCTGTGGAATAAGCTACCAATACGTGGAAAATTTGAAACTATAGTTATAGTTCTTCGTGAAGTTCACTTTTTCATAAATCCCGCGGGAAATGTAACGGTATAAAAAGTATCCTATGTCCATCTCTTGGTTCTAAGCTACCTCCCCACCGATTTTCAGCTAAATTGGCTAAGCCGTTCTTGAGTTATAAACAGTGTAACTAACATGACTTTCTTTTATATATATAGATTTATAATGGTATTAATAAGATTCGTGATCACCCGCCCACGTTTGCTTGTATGTAGTAAGCACGGACAATTTGCGTGCAGGTGATGGAGAAGTTCTTCGAGCAGCGCGTGGCGATCTCGCCGTTCCGCGCGACGGCGCTGCAGGGCTGGGCGCGTGCGTGGGGCGCGCCGGGCGCCGCGCTGCCCTCGCTGGTGGCGCTGATGCGCGCAGACCTGGCGCCCGTGGCCCCCGCGCTGTGGACGCTGCACTGGGTGCTGCGGATCCCGCCCGCCGGCTCGCAGATCGTGCCCGCCGGCCAGCCCGCCGTGCTGCTCGCCAAGCACAAGATACTCTTCTTTGTAAGCCATTCGTCATTTCATATAATTGTACACAGCAATAACACCTTTCTAAATCAACGTAAAATTCCTCATCATCTGTCTTCTCTATTATTTAATGTTAAACTAGCGATACGACCTCGTCTTCTTAGTACTTTTGATAAGTAGTCAAATTCATTTCCCCGTGCAACATTGTACAAGATGTACAATTTTGTAAGAAATTCATTTAAACCGATTTTACAAATCCCAATTTTTTCGGTAATACAGAAATCCTGAACCTGATGTGTCTTATTTTTTAACTGAAAGGCCATATAGCAATTTTATTGGTTTTTTACTTTAAAAATGACGCATTTACATATAATCCTTTGTCCTTAGTTTATCCGTTTAGGGTTTGAATTACGCAAAATACCGATATTTTCAATTGACTTAAGAATAAAAAAACCTCTGTGGCAAATTTCGCCATCTAGGTCTAAGGATAAAGGCTGGCCGATGATGACAAGATGACTTAATTTCTTGCCTTTTAAGTTAAAATTTAATATTATATGTTTTGCAACACAAGGTTACTTTTCTGTTCTTTTGTAATGAGTTATTTTTCTGTTTTTTGTTACTTGTTGTTTGTTAATCTAAAAATTTTGCATACTATATTATTAGCGATATATTAGCGTCGATTTAAGTTATTAGGCATGCTGTAGTTACCTCTAAATTGATTTATATGTATATCCTAGCTCCTGCTCCTCCTTAAGGTTTTTAAAATGTTAATTTTTTTACATATAATTCTGTTGCCTGTTGTTCAAAGCGCCACTTTGAATAAATAAAGAAATAAATAAATAAACAAAATTTCTTCTTCTTTTTATTTTAACGTAAAATGGTTTACAATACGAAAACAAAAGTGGCCGTGAGCTATCAACCACGTTGTGTACAAGCGATCAACTTTAATTTTTTCAGGGGAAAATAATTAAGTTAAATTAAAAATTTATATCGGTTGCACAGATATGTCTCACCCGAGGCGAGACGCAACTGCTGCTACCGCTTGTTTACGACGTCCAGTCAAATGCGATGCAAATAGCGGAGCGACGCGAAGGTCAGCAGCCCCATCTCCTCGCTGTCAACATGCATCTGAAACGGTAAGACCTCTAAATATGCACTTGTCCTTTTATCTCATCGTAATCTAAGTTCGACTACTGCAATCCGGGATAGAAATGCTTTTTTCTCCTGATTAATTGATTCCAAGCCTTTGAAGTGACAAATTTGGTAGGCAGAATTTGGTCGTGCACCGTTCCCTAATTTCACAGAAAAATTCATTAAGTTTCTAGGTATGATATTACAAAATCATTGAGAAAGTTAAACTACAGAAGCGCGTTAATAGTGCGACGTAAGAAAGAAAACCTTTGAAAGAAGCTTAGCCGATTTTTTTTTTGTTCTTACCATCTCACATAATCACTAATAAATTATAATTAGCTATGGAGTTAGAGATATTCACACCCAAGTTTTTCTATCGTTTGTCTAACCCTTAATATCGTGATATGATTTTTCTATAAGCTTTCGTTTTATAAAAACTTTGAACTTATTGATAGACATCTCCAAGATATCAATAGGTAATTTATTATAAAATTGAATACAATTTTCTTTGAATGAGTTACTAATGATGATAATGATGAACTACATTCACAAAACTAAAGCTATGAGGGTTCCAAACGCGCCCTGGTCTAAAAGAACAACCTTAGCCAGGTAAATTTTCTTTTTGTTATCAACCATCTTACATGCCACTCAAAATTATCTTAAGAGCTATTTTACAGAGCTTACAGAGTCAATATCGGCAGAATTACCCCATAATAAAATACCATATATCATAATTCAGGTTCGCCGAGTTCAACCAGTCGCACGGCGAGTGCATCCTGTGGCCGGCGGTGCGCGATCTGCTCATTAACTTCGCGCTGCCGCCCGACGCGCCGCAGCCCGCCGCGCCGCCGCCGCCCTAGCGCGCGCCGCCCCTCTAGCCGTTCGCCCGCGGCCACCACCCGCGCACGCAGACCTACTCCGACTACTGACCACTGGGGCACTAGCGTTGAGAGAGCATTGCGTCACAACTCTAATATATTTGACGGCAATCAGAGAGCAGCGCCATCTAGTTTTAGAATCATGTACGAAATACAAGAGAGTGGCATCGCCCCCACTCTTTACGCAACACTAAGTGGGGTATGCAGGTTCCTAAAGACGTAACCTCCCCCTACCCCCTCCCCACCTCCCGTGTTCATCCTATAAAAGGATGAAGAGGGGGCGGGGCGTGACTTCGTCGGTAATTTGGGTAGATGACGTGGGTAGTTTCGGGCAAGGAGGCCAGATACTCTTGTTAGAACAGAATTACAATTATAAGTATATTAATTTATAAATAGCAGACTATACGCTCCACCAAGTACGACTATGCACTACCGCGTCTTGACCACCAATGAATGCGCCGTCGCGCTCCGGTGCGACTTTAAGAACCTCTACGCAAATTACCGATGAAGACACGCCCCGCCCCCTGTTCATCCTATATATTCTACATATGTAGTAAGTGATCCCCAAAAACAGTAGCGTATATCATTCACAAGATAACAAGTATAACTAGTTATTTTGACAATAAAGCTCACTCGCTCGCTAAAGCTCGCTCTTTCGCCTGTGGGAGTTAACGTTTGAATAAAAAAAAACATAACTTTTTTTACTTTTCAATTCTATGACGAACAAATATTTCAAAAACTCCACAATTTAAAAATAAAAATAAAATCTACATTCTCATACTGTAACTGGTACTGAAAACATTTTCTTTTAACGAACATGGTGGTTCGAGTTAGTGATACCGCTCGTATCCTTACATAAAATAGGCTCTACATTTTTAGCGAGGCTCACATATCTCGCATATTCAGTTAGATTGGGAATGAATAACACATAAGGGGGCGTCCATAAATTACGTGAGGTGTTTAAGGGGGGGAGGGGATCGAGTCAAATCTCATCTAATCTTACGTTGGAGAGAGGGGGGGTCTCGGCAAATATCACGCAATTTTTTTTCTGATTGAAACAAAAAAAAATTATACTATTTTGGTCCATTTAATCCAGATTGTACATGCTTAAGATTTAATCTTAAGCGTAATCGTAATACGATTAAGATCATTTACTAATTCGTTCGAAAGAAAATAATTTCATTCATACTTCGACGTTATACATTTACTGACTGACAAACCACCATATTTGTATTACGTAAGAAACTCACATTTTGAAAAATCTCACGTGAGATTGGGGGATGGGGGAGGGGGTTGAATAAAATCTCACGACATCTCACCAGGGGGGAGGGAGGGGCAGAAAATTAAAAAAAAACACCTCACGTAATTTATGGACGCCCCCTAACACAGAATTGTATTTTTTTACAGTGAGATGAAACGTATATAGGTTTTAATATCAAAAAATATAATCTATGAACTGACATACAAATGAAGTATTTATTTATGCTCTTAAAGTCAAATAGCATCTTGTTGTTTACTTAATTAAAATTAGTTAGTGTAGTTTTTATTAAAGTTATTTGTAATTAGTATAAGTTAAATGAATATAAAATAAGATGAAATAATTAAGGTGTAAATTTGTACAAATAAAATAAATTTTACCATATTTGTTTCAAAGTTATTTTTGTTCTTTTCCCGCACCATCCAAAATATTCACCAATATATATATCATTTCCTATTTCCATTTATCACATATTTCATGTTTTTAACATGACTTAAAACAATCTTATTGCCTCACCAAAAGTACGTTTTTGACGACCTCCGTCGCGCAGCGCGAGTGCTAATGATTTTTAAAGTTGGAGGTCCTGGGTTCGATTCCCAGCCCGAGTCTGGTCTGGTGGGAGACTTCGGCCGTGGCTAGTTACCACCCTATCGACAAAGATGTGTTGCCAAGCGTTTTAGCGTTCCGGCACGGTGTCTGGTAGAAACCAATTAGGGGTATGCATTTGTCATACCCCTAACAGGTAAGATCGCATCATCACTCACCATCTGGTGAAATACCGTCAAGGGCTAACTTGTGGTGCATAAAAAAAAGTTTCAACATTGTCATATATGTAGGTAGGATAAAAAATCTGCAATAAACTATCAGAGTTATTTTGTCAAAGAAGAAAAAGTATTCATTATATTATTTGGTATCCTTCCCTTTGGTTTAAAACTGTCCAGAAAAAGTTATTATAATTTTATTCTTTAATTAGTTATCTGTTATCATATTTAGACACTTATTGTCATATACAATAGTATCAATATTTTCATTTTAAATTTCACCCAAAAATTAGCGTAAATTAATAATGTTTAAATTTTGAATATAAAATTCTGAATTACATTGTAAAATATGGCAAATACAAAATCACAAGATACAATATTTGCATTTGACAACTATTATGAGAACAGAGAAACGGTATGTTGGCTGGTCAAGCATGCATGTTTCTCGGATGAAAAACATTGTAAAAGGAATTAAACTTTTGTCCCACAGCAAAGCCAATGGTCAGAGGTATGGTCAACTACCCATATCCCAGCAATGGATAATGCTTCTGGAGGTGCGAGAGGACTTGAAGGTCGCCGCAAACTGCGTCTGGGTTCGCTTGCGCTCGGAGCGTTCCTTACTATGCATTGCAGAGTTTCTGCTTCAGCGCTTACAGGCGGATTTTGTGCGTTAAAAATTTGTTAACTTATACTCTTTACCTGTCAGTTTCAGTATTTTTAATCGGGCTTGATTGGATAGGTTAAAAATACATCCGGGATGCTAGTTAGGCTGTCCATAGTCTACATAATAGCTACAGTTTATTTTTTGTATCCCATGGAGATGGTTGATGGATCCTAATTTGCTTCTTGTTGTAAGATAATCTCTTCTTTATGCAATAGTGTACCCACAAGAGCAACTTAAAAACAGATCATCATCATCATCATCATGAACAACCCATTACTGGCTCACTACAGAGCACGGGTCTCCTCTCAATATGAGAAGGGTTTGGCCATAGTCCACCACGCTGGCCATGTGCGGATTGGCAGACTTCACACGCCTTTGAGAACATTATAGAGAACTCTCAGGCGTGCAGGTTTCCTCACGATGTTTTCCTTCACCGTTGAAGCAAGTGATATTTAAAAAAAAAAAAAAAAACAGATATTATTTCTAATTTATAATATAGTAGACTAGATGACGTAATTTTTGTCTTGGATGAAGATATTGGAACTCAGTAAAAGAAGTACTTTAGAATTAGTATCTCTGTGTCAAAATTAGATAAGATTAATAATTCCGCGAAGTAGCCCAGATAAACTCCCTGGAACGCATGCTATGAAACAAAACAAAAACTAACAAGTCGTTTTCGTTAAATTGTTTTGGATAAAGTGACGCCTCTTTGTATGGAGCCCATCGACATAAAAAGGGGCGTCGTTTTGATGTAATTGAGAAGATGGTGCAAGCTTTCCCTGAGTTATATTGACATCATCGGTTACAATTTCATTATGTATAATTCCTTACTAATTTAGTAGTATATACATATAGGGAACTATTAGCATCATGATCAACACATTACCGGCTCACTATAGAGCACGGGTCTCCTCTCAATATGAGAAGGGTTTAGCCATAGTCCACCACGCTGGTTGCCATAGCCAGGCATAGCCAGCGTCAAGTCTGCCGACTTCACACACCTCTGAGAACATTATGGAGAACTCTCAGACGTGCAGGTTTCCTCAAGATATATTCCTGCGCCGTTGAAGCAAGTAATATTTTAATTGCTAAAAAACGCACGTTAACCCGAAAAGTTAAGAGGTGTATGCCCGGGTTCGAACCCCGATTAGGAGGCGGACGTCCTAAATACTAGGCTATCAGCTATATAGGGAGTTATACATAATTTTAATATGCATAAACTAAAATTATAGTATATTATTAGTTGTTTTCATGTTGTTTCTTATCCTGGCGACTGTGATGCTTGCCAATCCGTTGCGTCATTTTGAGGTCTACCTTGGCCAGTGGAGTATCAGTGGACCGGGCCGAGCATTTCGCATTTTGCCAATGTTTGAAGGTGGGTATCTATGTCTTTATAAAAATTCCGCAGTAAACAAAGGTGAACCTTCACGGCCCAATGCGTGCGCTGTCGTGTGTAGTGGGAGGTTCAGAGTTCCATTTAAATCTTCTGAAAGTTTCGGCCGCTTCTATATACCACCCTACTGGCAAAGACATACCGCCAAGCGATTTAGCGTTTCATATGATGCCGAGTAGACACCGATTATATGTAGCAAAGGCAATACATTTGTGGCTCCTTTGTTGCTACAGATGTTCATTGGCGACGATAATCACTTACAACTCCGTTTTTAAAATTTTGCTACGTTTTTTTCCTTTAAAATCTCGTTGTACTATATTCAGGAAGCCACCCGGCACCCACCTGCAGCGATTCCAAAGCGGGAATAACACCCGTCGATAATTTTGTAGTTCGCGTGTAACAAAAGTCTTCATAACCAGTGACGCGACGCAATGTAATATATCAACAAAGAACTTATTTTGTCATGTTTTTTTTTTTATCCACTACAAGTTAACCCGTGACGGCAATCTCACCTGATGGTAATGATGCAGTCTAAGTTGGTAGCGGGCTAACCTAAATATGTTAAAGCCATACTCCTAATTGGTTTCTACACGACATCGTGCCGGAACGCTAAATCGCTTGGCGACACGTCTTTGTCGGTAGGGTGGTAACTAGCCACCGCCGAAGCCTCCCACCAGACCAGACTCGAGCCAACTTTACAATGCGCCAGCGCACGTACTGCGCCACGGAGATCGTCAAAGTTACTGAATCAGACGTATATTGCTTTAACAGGTATTGGTATAGCGATATGCATCAACGCGTTAGTGCGAGCGATTGTTTGCTGCACGATAGCTGCCATTACTGCCATCTATGTGACGCATTCGGTTGCCGATGCGAAATTACCACTTACATATTGCAGGTAATTATATAATTACTACTAATATTTTTTAATTCTCATGTCGACGTTGAATAGTGATAACATAAACAAAACCCGAAAGAGCGTGCTCAGGCTTTTTCTCCAAACAGGGTTTATTTGGAAGCCACTTAGCTTTTGTTTTAGTATGAAAACTATGTGATATCTTTTAATACATTTACATTGTTGTTTACATTTACATTTACTTGTTAATGTAGTTTCTTATTAAAATGAAAACGTTACTGATTTTGAACTCTATTTATCAAATTCCAGAGATTTCGATCTAAAGCCATACGACCCAATCCTGAAAGAAATTAAGCTTTTAATGCTAAGAGAGGTGAGGAAATAAAGTAAAAGTTGGGGAAAATATGTCTTCGCATTTGAATGAAAATTAAAGACACTACATTTCATTATACGATTACACCAGACCAGCCGAAGCTGGCTCGCGAGCCAGGAATTGAACCCAGGAACTCTAACTTTATAATACGGTAACGCACGCGTAGCGCTACGGAGGCCACCAAAAAAAATTGAACTACTGATATGCTAATCTTGCTCCCCTATTTAATAATTGCTCCATTTAATGCGTAATAGGGCAAGTGCAAGGTGCATTTTTGACGTAAAAATTCTCGAATTGAAAACGTTTAAATCAACTTCTTATTGTTACTGCAGTATTGATCAACACACGTAAAATTTTTTTTGGCGCCTTGCGTTTTTCTTTTCTGTTCATATGACATACTATATGCGAAAATACTTTTTCCCCAACCTAATATACAATATCTATATATTGATATTTGTACACTAGTAAGAAGTGGTTTTTGATTCTTTCGTTTTAGTCCAGATTTTCATTGGCGACTGGAGAATTCGCAGAAGACGAAAATAAAATAGAACACGTCACTGTCGGTACACATGACTTCGCATGGAGGAACGCAAGTCTCACTAAACTAAACATTAGAAATGAAAGGTTTTTTTTTTTTTTTTATATATATTACAGTATTAGATCGCCCTTCACGGCAATTTCACCTGACGGTAAATGATGATGTAGTCTTAGATGGTAACTGGCTTACCTATAAGGGGTATGGTTAACCCACCCTCATAATTGGTTTCTAAACGACATCGTACCGGAGCGCTAAATTGCTTGGGGACACGTCTTAGTTGGAAGGGTGGTAACTAGCCACGGCTGAAGCCTCCAACCAGACCAGACTCGAACCCAGGGACCTCCAACTTTATAAAGCACTGCGCCAGTGAGGTCGTGAAAGGTACCTTACCTTTCATTTTTATATACCTACTTATTGATACGCTCATAATCGAAAGAGTTCTTAAATCATGCAAGAAGGATATGTAAATTTATGTTAAAATTCAAGAATCGATGGGATTTGAGCCAGCATAGTTCTGACATTTTAAAACACTTTGTAAAATCTGTTTGCTATAGTTTTAAAATAGTCAAAACTGTAATGTTTTGCATTCGATAGATGTCAATACAGTCGCTTAAACCTTAAATATGTTAGCAGGCTGAATGTATGCCTTAGCTCTCTAGCTTTAACGGTCAACTAAAAATTCCAGATTACCATCTTGCTAGAAGCTTAGAATCCCTTCGGTTCTACAACAGATACATGTCCTTAGGCAATTAAATATATCTAAATAAATCATCTTTAATTTTACTTTTAATAATGATTAAAACATGTTGGTTATATACTTTTCTAGACCGTCACACAATAAAACACGAAGAAGTTTTTGTAAAAAAATAGAAGTATGCAACGAAAACTACTCTATAGGATATCCTATTTTGTGCAGCACTCCGGCATACAATTTCTTTTAGTAAGTACTTTTTTGTTAATGGTATCGAATCGAACGAATCCTTTAGTATTTTGAAAATTGTGAAAGATAGACAAACATATATTATATATTTATTGCTAAATAATTCATAAGTACCCAAGTCATACACCTCCAGCAAGGGCGTGCTTCATAATATTTCATATGAAAGCATTACTATTTTAAATAATGTCCCATTTTTCTTTTAACTCGTACTTTTTCCTGTTTATAAGAACTGCCCACTTAATGCCTACCCTGATGGATCTCGTGCACGCCAAAGCCGTTCTATAGTCGGGTATATCATCATCATTTGAACCGATAGACGTCCATTGCTGAACAAAGGTCTTTTGTAAGGAGTTCCAAAATCCCCGGTCTTGGGCCGCTTGTCTCCAGCATTTATTGGTAAACAATATTATTTCAGCGTGGAAGTGGTTTTGTTCCGTGAAGACTACAACTTCGGTCAGTTCAATATGCCGTTGGTGCTATCCATAATTATAATTTGGGGTGTGCTGTGGTTATTGCTTGTTGCAGAACGTTTGAATCACGGCAAGGTACGTCAGCTTTTCATCTTCATTGAAAAGGTCCTAGTGTAGGATAGTGAGTTATAGGTTTTACTTGCGCGTCATGTTATGGTACTAAACTATTAGCGGGCATGAGCCGATTACACTAAAGAAAACGATCTAAAAATTAACACGACATCGTGGTGTATCTAGGCATATGCGAATATCAAGATTTTAGCATATCCCACGGGAACCTTCAATTTTTCGGGACTAAAAGTAGCATATGTGTTAATCCAGGTCATAAAATATCTCCGTTACAAATTTCATTCAAATAGGGTGAGTTTTTTTGGTGAAAGAGAGCCATACATCCATACATTCGCGTTTATAATAATATAATATATGGGGTAGGATAATTACAAAAATATAATAAATAGGATAGGATAATTACAACTATATAGCTGTGATAGCCTAGTTATTAGGACGTCCACCTCCTAATCAGAGGACGGGGGTTCGATCCCGGGCCTATCGAACCTATGCATTTTCAGAGTTATGAGCAATTATAATATCACTTACTGCAACGGTGAAGGAAAACGTCGTGAGGAAACCTGCATGCTGGAGAGTTTTCCATAATGTACTTAAAGGCGCGTGAAGTCTGCCAATCCGCACTTGGCGTAGTGGACTATTGCCAAACCCTTTACGTATTGAGAGGAGACCCGTGCGCAGTAGTGAGCCGGCAATGGGTTGTTCATGATGATGATTAATTACAACTAAAACAATTTCCATTTGCAGCTTATTTGGAACAATATGTATTCGTGGCTTGTAGTCATACCCTGGATATGGGCGGCATTACTGATGATTTCTGCTATCATTAATCTTGCTTCTATGCCCAAAGCTTTGCGAAATGTCTTTCGAATTGGTGCCAAAGAAGTTCTTGCGGTACGTATCACTTTGCATTTGACCATTGGGTATTATTTTAAAATTTTATTCACCTATACAAAATATAAAAGCTTGTATTGTTTATTTAATCCGCACATGGCCAGCGTGGTGGACTATGGCTGAACCCTTCTCATATTGAGAGGAGATCCATGCTCTGTAGTGAGCCGGTAATGGGTTGATCATGATGATGATGATGATTGTTTATTTTATTTTAAGGATAATAATAATTATTACGTTACACAATCATGTACATATTTCCATTTCCTCAATGTGTTTATTAATAGACAAAATATAAACGGACTTGTACTCACAAAAAGCAGAAAGTGAACCAAGGCAAATAGTGCGTTTGTCGACTCATTCGTCTTCAGTTTTGGATCCTTTACAAGAAACATCAGCGAAGAAAACCTGAAGCCTCTTGGTTACTCCGGTACCCAGTTTACATTGGAAACGTTTCGTCACCTATGATCGTTTGTTCTACTCCAACTCTTTCCCATAATTAAGATGCAAATAATTTACTTTTGCCTAATTTTACAAGTAATTTCATGTTGGGTTCATAGAATTTTTGTGTTAATTTATTTATGACGTTTCGTATTTAAATTATTACGTACGCATACGTACATATTAATTTAAATACGAAAGCTGATATGGAAATCAACCTCTTTAGCGAAACGAATAAAATATTACAGGGAATGGCGGACGCGTTAGAAGTAGCCCTATATATTCATTCAGCTAGTGTGGGAACGGAGATAATCCATGGAAAAGGACTTAATCATTACGGTGAACATATTCAAATTTTCAAATTCAAAATAATCTTTATTCAAATAGTCCTTAAAAAGGCACTTTTGACGCGTCAATAATTTACATAGTAGTTATTTCATGGTGATAACTATATTCGTAAACTTAAAACTAAAGCTATGAGGGTTCCAAACGCGCCCCGGTCTAAGAAGAAGCCCACAACAAACTTAGCCGGGGTTTTTCTTTTTTTCGTTATCACCATCTCACATAATGAATAAAAAAACTATAGTACCTATGGAGATAGAGCAATTCACACCCAAGCTTTTTTATCGTTTATATAATCCTTAATATCGTAATATGATTTTTCTACAAGCTTTCGTTTTATAAAAACTTTGAACTTATTGATAGACATCTCCAAGATATCAAATCTCATATTAAAAACTTCTCTATAGAATTAGATCTATTCAAATCTTAGCTGTACTAAAAATGGGTACCTACCGATTCCTTGAGAGTTTCATTGAATTTTTTAAGTGATGAAGTTAGCCTATCTTACGTCGTACCGAAAGGTCTTCGTTTCTGGTTCGGTAACTTACCCAGGCCGAAGCTTCGCGTGTCGCCAGACTTAATTTATACATCTGTTTTTATATTTTTGTCGAAACAGAAAAATATTAATCGACAGTTGATCTTCACTATGGTAATATTTCAAACAAAATCATTCATTTCTCCTTGGCTGGTTTCAAAAATTAAAAAATCTAGACACTAGAACAGCAAGCTTCCTTGTAACCCATTACCTATTTACAGAATCTAGGCTGGGCAGTTGATATAGAAATTCGCGTTAGATTGCTTCGCTTGTGCATTTAATTAAAATTTGCTCGATATTTCATTCAATACCTTGCAAGTTATACCTGGTCTATTTGTATTACAAGTGTTGTATTTACAAGTGTTTTTTTTAACCTGTTATGGTCAACCCACACTTCTAATTGGTTTCTACGCGACATCGTGCCAGAACGCTAAATCGCTTGGCGACACGTCTTTGTCGATAGGGTGGTAACTAGTCGAGCTGGAAATCGAATCCAGGACCAACTTTATAATGCGACAGCGAACTCACTGCGCCACGGAGGTCGTCAAAATTGAGGTCTGTTAAATGTACTGTGATCAGTATGTTTTACACACGTTATATATTACAGTATATAACGATCAGTATTTTCTACACAATGTAGAAAAGTAACACCAATAAATATGACATTTTACGAGCAAACGTATTAAAAGAAGTGAATTGGTTCAAGCATCTGGGCATATAGACCCGCACCTCGGCGCGGAGAACGTGTGGCACAGCGGCCTGCTGCTTCTGATGACCGCGCTACACGCGAGCGGCGCCGCCACCTGCGCCGTGGTCGACTGCATCCAGCCCAACACGAAGAGACTGTATGATATGAATGAGAGTAAGAGCATCATAAACAGCTAAAGGTCTAAAATCACTATCACAGACTGCCAAAAGACCAGCTGATTGATAACGTAAAACTTGGTAGTAGCGGCAGTAATAACAAAGCAAACGGACACAAAATGTCCAATAATAATGTAAAATGTTACGTTATATACAAGGGACGTTAAAAGTGACCTTTAATAATAATAATAATATTCATTAATTTCAGGACTTGATACCCATAGTTGATACATAATATTTAATTTAACCTAATATAAAAATGTACAGTACAGTACCTTATTATTTCTTATTTAGAACTGTATGTATCTGTCGCTCCTTATACCGCCGGATAAATACGATTGTGAAATTCACAATCTTCAAATTCTCAATTTATAATATTTCTGATGTCGATATTTTGTCACCAGGCACATTGTGGATAATTCCTATGTACTCCAAGTGTACGTTAATCAATAATTACTCGCATTTCATGTAAGTTTTTGCCATTGTTTTCTCTGTCTATTTTACGAACCAAGAAATGATAGACGTAACATGACGCTCCTTCGTTGACTGCCATTGCATTTTGCAAAAGCTTTTTAAATTATGCTTTATTCTATTATTAACATTTTGTGATTAGTTTTCGAATCAGATAGCTTTTAACTTATTTTTTTTTAATACCATAGCATGTCTTTTTAAATGAACATAAACAATATCGATGTTTAATAATCATAGTGTAATTTTTATGAACACAATAAATCCATTTAACATTTTCTACATTAGCCGCGCCTATTTCATGTCAAACAAATCCTCACTAAATATAGGTACTATTTCAGGTCTGTGCTCATATTCAGCGGGCTTACGTTTTCCTACATGACTGTGGCTTTTGTACTAGTAAAGACATCGCTACATACTATATTTGAGTACAAAGTGAAGTTAGTGTAAGTTTATGAAGACGCATTTTTTTTATTACTGATAATATAATATAGTTATTTTTAAACCATTCATCCAATGTCTTATATCGACTTACTCATCATCATGATTAACCCATTGCCGGCTCACTACAGAGCACGGGTCTCCTCTCAATATGAGAAGGGTTTGGCCTTAGTCCACCACGCTGGCCATGTGCGGATTGGTAGACTTCACACGCCTTTGAGAACATTATGGAGAACTCTTAGGCGTGCAGGTTTCCTCACGATGTTTTCCTTCACCGTTGAAGCAAGTGATATTTTAATTTTTAAAAAACGCACATAACTTTGAAAAGTTAGAGGTGCGTGCCCGGATTCGAACCGCCGACCTCTGATTAGGAGGCTGACGCTTTCTATATCGACTTACTCGTCAAGTAAATCCAAAGGGTAAAAAGAGAATAATAAATGACTTTATTTGTAAGTATTAATTACGATTCAAAATCTACATAAAGCTTGTTAGCCAAAAGGTTTATTTTTGAGATCTGTCAATCTAGACTTTAAAAAAGCTTAGTCCAGTGTTTCTAGTACACAGTAGGTAAGCAGGTACAATCTATTATGGGTACTTTCTCTACTTGCTTGCTGAATAATTAGGTCCTATTAGTTGTCTGGAGTTTTATTATTACTGAAATTAAACAAGGCATTATATTAAGTGTAATTTCTGGAAACAATGGCTGAATTATAATGAAAGAATTGATTTTCGCTTTTTATAACCGAAAAAACTAAATTTCAAATTTTATGGAATCTAAACAATATTTGTTATCTACGAGTATAATATTAGTAGAGAGATGTATTATATAATTGAAAGTCTATTAATGGCTAATCGAGACCTTCGTGACGTATATTCTAATAAGCAGTCGCTTTCGCTATCTTCGTTCCTTTTATGTTAATTTTATATCCAGATGAGATGTCATTAATTAATACAATCAACCAACAGTTTTGTGTGCAATTCGCAAGTAGCAATTGCTTGTTTGACACGTATAAAATTGTCAATGAGTAAAATTTATGTAAACTCTTTCTGCCTATGCAGAACAGTTAATTTTTTATGCCATTTAGCGAAATATCGACATTTGCGACCATTTTATTTCATTAACATTACTCAAATGGTAGGTTCGCAGAACAAATCGTGGTAGCCGGCATTATATTAAGCTGCATGGGATTAAGCCTTCTATTTGCAACTACTGTGAGTTTATATTTGTAATAAAATAAAAATATTAATTTTGGTAAATTTAACAATTAAAAGTTTATTTTAATCTGTATTATACAATTGTACTATTAAAAATTTAATTTAATCTGTATTATAATATGATACGCGCGACGAATGAGGCCCTGTATTCTGTAATTTTTCCGGGATCAAGAATATAAAATTCCAAGAGAACGATCTGTTATAACTTGCCCAAAAGTGTCTGGCGTTGGCAGGTTTCGGAGCGGGGTAGTGAGTACGGTTAGCCCGCTACCATCTTAGACCGCATCATCACGTGAGATGGCGTCAAGAACAAACTTGAGGTGTATAAAAAAAATCTAACACTACTTTCATGTTAATACTCTTTGGATATAATAATATTTAATTTAATCCAGGGTGGTGTAGCACTTCTAGAGAGCGTGGACGCGGTTATGACGGGTGTGGCGATGCCGTTTGTCTGTCTGTTGGAGTTGGTGGCCCTCATATACGTTTACCGCAGCCACGACTTTGTGTCCGATCTTAACGTCGCGACCGAAGAAAACGCATGCGCCTCTAGAATCGGCACCCAGTGGCAGATGATACCTGCTATAACATTGGTAAGAACGTTTTACTCTTATGCTTTTTAAGTAAGGAGGAAACTGTTGAATTTTTTAATTGCCTATAAAACGGGGAAATACTAAATTCGACTCATTCGTAGATTTGTTTGAGCGAGTTCTTTATATATTATAATAAATGCAACAACGCCGTTAAAAGTGCCTTTAGAAATATATAAAAATGAAATCTCATTGCAATGGGACTGCACGTTTCTTCGAGAAGAAACGACGAATGGAAATATTTAGTGAGACTCATGCCTATGCCTATATATCCTATCAAATATTTCCGTATCCCTATTATATCCGTATTATTGTAAATGGATAAATTATCAAGAGAGCTGTGATAGCCTAGTGGTTAATACGTCCGCCTCCTAATCAGAGTCGGGGGTTCGAACCCGGACGCACCTATAACTTTTCGGAGTTATGTGCGTTTTTAAGCAATTAAAATATCACTTGCTTCAACGGTGAAGGAAAAACATCGTGAGGAAACCTGCATACCTGAGTTCATAAAGTTCTCAAAGGCGTGTGAAGTCTGCCAATCCGCACATGGTCAGCGTGGTGGACTATGGCCAAACCCTTCTCATATTGACAAGTGAGTCGTCTGTAGTGAGCCGGCAATGGGTTGTTTATGATGTTGATTACAGGCATCTATGAAATGCACTATAGAGCACGCAAGTTGGCGCACTCGTTCCACTATACTGTATTTAAATTTACTCTTTCAGCTGACGCTCATAATGAAGCTGACGGTTCTATGCAGCGCGGAAATGCCGAGCTCGCTGATGTGGATCTCGACGGCGGCGCTGGCGGCCGTAGTGGTCGCAGCGCCGATACGGGCTGTACGAAACGTTTACAATTTCTTACGCGTTGGCCGCAATGAACAGCGCTAGCAAGAAAATAACATTAGAAGTCATATCAACTGGGTGTTTTTAGCTAAAATTTACACGCGTTCCTCCAAGTTCTATAAAATTTTATAAGCTGCTTAGAGTCGCCAAAGAACATAAGACGTAAAAAAGACAGCACACACAAACAATTTTCGATACAAAATATGAGGCTTCGCGGAAGGAGAATGTGTGTGTGTGTGTTTAAAATTCAGTCACAATGCCCATCTTGAATGGATAAACTGCTAGAGAGCTTTTATTAAGAGACGAAAACTAAATTGAGTGGCAAATTATTTTCCCTTAATAAATGCTTTTTTCAGGCTAGGTTTATTATAGTATTGTATGCTATATACCAATTTTATGTATTAATTTTTTGCACGTTAATAAAGTGAAATTGTTAGTGTCTTACGACACAAACAATTCACTTTACGAGTGAAGATTCTCGATTAGTCAAATCATGTAAGCTATTGTGAATATAGATTGGAAACATAAAAATTAAAAAACCAATGATTGAAAATAATCGTTTATTCTTTCAATCATTTAAAATATTTATAAATATTATAGACCTTTGTACAATGTATTAACATGCGTACGCATGATATGAACAACAGTGCGTGTCACAGCTTTTTGAGCTTTTTTTTGGTAAAAGTTGATTAAGAAAAATAATATAACATTGTAACACGCACGGAAGCAGATGGGCGATGATTGGTCGCCCGTGTTCGCAAACAAATGTTCACTGAGTTAAACGTTCACACGCAGCGACGTGGCAAATATTAGGAACGCTTAAAATCAACAGCAGACGGATATGGTAGTTCACCAGATACAACACTAACCTACGATGTCTAATTCCACCATTAAATTAAAATATCACAATATGTACATATTACTCAGGACTATTCATTAATATCAATAATTACTATGTGACACAAAGACTTAAGATATCCGATTTAAATTATTCAAGATATTACACAGATCCCAAAAACTAGTTACGCGAATAGAGCCGCCAGAATAGTGGAGATGAGACCCTAACTATCAACTGTAAATGGAGATGAATGACTTAGGCTGCCGGAGACACCGTCGTTATTTGATATATTCTTTTATCGAGGTCAAGTAAACGTTGCTTTCGTAAAAAATTAAAACTATATTCGGTAAATGAAAACCTGAACGAAAATTGTACGAAAGCATGTAAAGTATGCTTCTGTCTTTGTATTATTTTTTCTGTCCAGTTACATTTATTCATACTACAATCAACGACGGCGGCTTCGGACGACCTCCTTAAATTTACACAAATTTAATTTGGTTTATAGTTGCACAACTTATACAGCTCGCGCTAATAATATCGTTTATTTTTAATCTACATTTAAAGATTCAATCTTTAACACTCGAAGCTCCTTCTTTCTCACTTTTTAAAATAATACTATCATGGTAGAAACAGATGACCGAACATCGTTTGCAACGCAGTTATAATCTGAGCCGTCCCATTATGAACATCAGCAATAATTAAAATAACAAAGGTCTGTAATCTATTTATGCGCGATCTATCAGGTATACTTAAACCACCATTACTTAATTTGATAACCATTTGCTAATATTACGAATGGAGGAGAACCAATTATTATAAAATATTAATGACTCGGATAATAGCAGCGGTACTATAACCCAACGTGTAGTATTTTGAAGTTTTAGTTAAAGATTTGCACATCCGCCGTCATACTCGCTTATGAGTATCGAAACACAAAAACCTCAAAATAAATTAGACCTTATGTTATGAATTCAGAGTAGATTTTTCCGTACTAATTTTTATTTTAAAAACTTGCGCTGACAAGCAGCGTGGATGAAATAGAGCTTTAAAACTAGGTACATACGTCTGAATTTACTGTGACGTTAGTAAGTTTCGATATTCGAAAACGAGTCTACGATTGTGAGAATAGATATGCTAACGGTATTGATATATTTTGAATGCAGTAAGTTCTTACTGATGATATTGGGACTGTCTTATAATGTATAAACTAACTATCGCATTTTTTCTATGTCAATTTATTTAAAATTTTTAAACATATTCGAATGTATAATATTAGAATAACAAAATTATATTTTTCTTTTAATTTTTACGATCGATTGTATAAAATAATTATTCGCCTTACTCGAACAATAGAATATATTATTAATTGCTATTTCACAAGAATGCTTTCGAGGCATAGCAACAGTATGTTATATCCAATAACACCGCATCTGTAAAAAAAAACACGTGACGTCGCGCGATGCAAGGAATCTTTTGTTTCTACCATAAACAGACTCCCCTTATCAACAAGTTCAGGACCCTTGCTATGGCGTCAGCACTAACGCCATAGTGAATCAGGGCCGCCAACTGCCGCATTCAGTAACTTTTCCGACAGGTTGCCAACCGTCCACCATCATTCAAACCACAATTTTCTATGATGATGACAGAACACTATTGGTCACCCACTGTTAGAAAACTTACAGAATGGGAGGGAGTTCACATTAACCATACAAAGGCACATTTCTTGTCTAACAAATTCACAATTTCGGCCTGGCCTCGAACAAATAAATTACATTTAATTGCCGTGTCTCGCTTTGCATTGTCCACATCACTGGGTCCGACGAGAACATAAACTGGGTCACTAGGCAATAAAAATCTACAATAGTTTAAAATCGATAAAGTCACAAATCGACGTTACAATCACAAATATATCAATGTCGGTCGATAAATAATTGTCCCAGAGACGACCGTCACCAACAAATGGATCGAACACATAAAATAACCTGTAGATTTTATGTATTCAAACCATACGGAATGTGACGGCGATCTCTTCCTTTACGCGTGGGCCGACGTTAAGGTACACTTGTAGTGGTTAGATGGAGGTTACACGCTTTAATTGTCATCAGGTCAGTCCATGACCATAATCTCTATGAAACTGGTTGGCTTGAAAAAGAGTCTTAAAAAGACCAATCAAGATAACTTGCTGCTCCCAAAATTCCCGCGCGACCTACCAAAAATCTTATTGGGCTGATTCTGCACTTTGTTCGTTACAGCTTCTCATATAATATTCTAAGCTTAGGGGTCGAGATATTTACGATAAATAACTTTCTAATCAGCTAATATTTAATAAAGCTCATATAAAAAATCTCCTTGATAATAATAAGCACTTTTAGTTTTTCCCATTTTTCTTTTTTTTTTCTCACTACTAGTATAACGAATATAATAAATACAGCAAACTCGGTTCAGCCGTTCTCAAGTAAAGCCAACGAACAGCATTCAAACTAGAATCATTGACCCAAAATGTATGTAACAATGTACATTGCGGGATCTGAAAGATGAAAAGGCG
This sequence comes from Lasiommata megera, assembly GCA_928268935.1. Lineage (NCBI taxonomy): Eukaryota > Metazoa > Arthropoda > Insecta > Lepidoptera > Nymphalidae > Lasiommata > Lasiommata megera. The sequence goes on along the minus strand of OV743311.1, from coordinate 7,980,946 downwards.
GGGCAAGTGGTACCGAGGTGGTCATGGATTAAACTGATGTCGAGCGACACGTGCAACCTCCGACGTAGCACAGGGTCGGCGGGGCGGTGACTAGGGCGTCGCGCGTCACAGGGTGCGCTGCGAGCGGCGTCAGAAGCGCCGTAGCGCGGCCGCCGCGCCCGCCGTCGCCTTGCGCGTGGGCTGCACCGACAGCGGCGCCACCAGCATGGATGCACCCTCGCCGCCACCGCCGCCGCTCGCGCCCATCTCCTGCAATCACATGCCTAATCTGTGGTGTGACCCTCGACACTTTGACCTACTAGCTATTCTCAACTCCGTGTAAGAACTGAAGGCCTGGTAAAAAAAACAATCCCATGGGAACCGTACATTTATAAATTTATGAATTATTATGACCTACGTGCCGCCGACCGATTTAGTGTTGCGGCACTAAGACGCACATAAACCCACTACTACTATAACCCCAAATAAGTAATGTCCTCAGACTGCATCATCACTTTCCACTAGGTGATATTACCGTCAAGGGCATAAGTGCAGTTAAATAACATAAAATCTGTGCCAAATTTTATGCAGATCAATTCAGCTGTACTGGCTTGATTAAGTCATCATCATCATCATCATGGTCAAACCATTCTCGGCTCACTATAGAGCACGGGTCTCCTCTCAATATGAGAAGGGTTTGGCCATAGTCCACCACGCTGGCCATATGGGGATTGGTATACTTCACACGCCTTTGAGAACATTATGGAGAACTCTCAGGCATGCAGGTTTCCTCACGATGTTTTCCTTCGCCGTTGAAGCCATATTTATGTTATTAAGTAACAAACATCAATACATCCATCCAAACTGTAGCATTTATAAGTGCGATGAGAAAAATTGTCAGATATATTTGTAACTATTTATTAACTTGTCGCCAACTATTAGTATTTTCAGTTTACATGGGATTTAATGTGTACACAGAAAAAGTGCAAATGTGTGGAAAGCTTGTGAAACTAAAAAGTAGAAAAGTGTAGTGAGTACTTGGTGAATGCGGTGAAGTGCATCTGTGTTCTAGAGCCGTTGTTTGGAGTTCCGAGCGTGTGCAAATTTAAGCATCTATATTTCCAACCCCTTTCCTTGCATAGGAAGGTAACTGTTGGCGCAGCAAACTTCCGTGTGTTTTTTTTTTGTATTTTATGTATGCAAACATATACCACCAAACTTTTTTTAAAACAACTTACATATCCTGACACCTCGGACTATACCTGCCAATGACAGTGTTAAAATTATATGCAGGGACCTCAATATTTTAACAAAACATAGACGAGTAATTACTTACGTTGATGTTATTGCAACTGGCGAGCCTCATTTGGGCTAGCTGCGACGCGGGCGTCAGGTTTGATGTGGAGCCGAAGGGCGAGATCATTGAAGACATCGCTCTCTTCAGTTTCGAAGGTGTTTTGTTGAACGATAGAGCACGTCCCACCTGTATGCAATATCTACATTGTATTATACTATTTACACAAGCCAGTTTCTACAATACTTTAAACACGTGATCACCAGAAACCATTATACAAGCAAAAGTTTATGTAAACTATATATAAGTTAACTAGATTAGTATGGTATGAACTTCAAAATATACTAACACCTTTATGAAGATCAAAATATTAACATTAAATATAATGTTATGTAAAAACATCACCAGGGTTAAAAATAATGTATAAATTATTCGTTTAGCGGATTTTACAATATAACTATATTTATATATGTATATATTATATACACGTGTTTAGCAAATACAAGGCTAGTTGGAAACCGTAACAAAATACATGTGAGAAACATAGCATCAGATATCACATAGATCTGTACATTTGACGTCAAATGTCTTCACGTATTATTATGGCCGGAATGTAAAAAAAAGGTTCAAGTTCTGGATAATAATAAAACAATAAATCGAAACCGATTCACGCGCACTCATAAATATGCAATGTGTGACGTCAACTCATTCAGCATCACAATTAGTTCAGCGAGATGTAAATTTTTGATGTAACTTTTAAGCTACTATCTCTAATATAAATTATAAAATCTAGTTTAAATTATAATTTTTAGTTTTCCGCGCCCGAAGGGTCTCAACGGCACCCCTCGAGTTGCAAATACTCTGCTTTCCGTCAGTCCATCTGTCGGCTGGCTCATCTCATGAACCTTTCTAGTTAGAAAAAGGAAATGTTCACAGAATGTGTATTTCTATTGCCAGTGAAAAATAATAAAAAATAAAATGAAAGGGGTTTCTATGAACGATAAACATATTTTACTCGATCTTAATTACGTCAATACAATAATGTTGTCTTTCATATTGAACCTTGTGCAATGCAGAACCTTTCAAAAGCAAATCAAACTCGCATCTGTCCGATTTTTAAAACAGGCTAGGTGCGATCTTCCGACTTTCCAAGTGACCTTGTATATAATCTAATAACCGATTGAATATAAATAACTGAAATGAGAGGGATTAGTAAGCATCAGTCTACGTGATCCCGTCCCCAATAAGAACTAATGGAACATTCAAACTGTGGCGCAGGACAACCCCACAATGTAGGTATGGCACGCTCACAAACAGTTAATACAAATGATCCTAAGCAAAGCATTAAATATATATGGTCAAGTTCTTAGGTGTGATGTGGGTTCATTCAATCGTTAGCAAGCATTGAAAACACACCAACTAGCGTGCACGCTGTTTCCTGTAGGTTTTATTTTGGTATTGGTACTATTATATAACATAATAGGGACATTTTAATTTTTCATACATAATCGAAGTTTGGTGAATAATAATATTATCGGATATAGAGGGGGAAAAAACCTGACTTTTAATGAAAATGTGTTTGTTCTAATAACGCTCTAGAACCACGTGAAAAAAATAGGTCTGTGTTGGTTTTTAATTAATTTGGTTTTTTAATCAAGGAAGAAAAACTTAGAATTATTGTCCATTCTCAATTGAATGAAGTATGACAAGTATATATAAACATAATTATTTAGAATTGAAACGTCGTGTAGTAACTTCAAGTCGATCTCCCAAATATTTTCGAGTTTTGTGGACACATACGAAAGGTGGATGGATATAAATATATGTATATATTAATACTGATTATATCGAGAATTCGCTTTTGAAACATAATTTGCATGTCAATTAGCAGTTAAAAGCATAAAATATGTGATCATATCAATTGAAATGGCATGATGGACAATATGGTAACACGAAGTAACAGGCCCCTATTCAGTAACTTTTCTGTCAGTTGCCAACTATAATAGTAACGACTTGTCATCTTAGTACTAAATTTGTGATTAGTATATGAGATCACTGTAATTTTTTTTAATATTAATATAACGCCAGACGAGCAAACGGGCCACCTGATTGTTAAGTGACTACCGCACGCCATGAATATTGCAGCACCAGAGGAGTCGCTACTCCTTTACCGGCTATTAAGGTACTTTCAATCCGTCGTTGAAAAACCCCAACTAATAGATTTTGTATGTAAAATTACCGTTAGACAACTCGTTGGAAAAGCTAGTGAACCGGGAGGGAGAACATATAAGGGCCAGGAAGCGGCGTGACGGTGATCGTAAGTGGCATGATGATGATGGTGGTTGTGTTCGCGTTTTGTGCTTGTGTGGAGCGTCAGACCTGTGCGAGTAAGTGAGCGCGCAATACCCATGTGTCAAGGAGGACGGCGCCCGGGTCGGCGCGCAGCCAGCCGCCCAGCCCCGCCAGCGCCTCCAGCTACAACACACCCGCCCATAGTACACTCTACGCTTAGCCTTCACTCGCTGCAACTTCGATTACCGTCCACAGCACAGATTAGCATAAATGCGACCCAACACGCAGGCGACGCAGTTCGCCGCAGATTTTGTAACGTGCGAAGATGCATCGAACTCGATTAGCTCGTTTGGATTTGGCGCTTGAGATGCAGACACATTGGTCTTCCAGTGCGGCTCCATATCTACAGGCCAGTGGCGTGCACATTGTATGTGACAGGATAGTCATGAAGCGGTCAGATGATGTAAATTTAATAAAACCATTTCCGATACGAGTAGGCCAGTGATTCCCATTTAGTTTTTGCTGTGTACCACTTCAAAAAAGACCTCAAACCCGCGTACCCCTATTTTAACCCCCTATTTTAACAATGATATATAAAAAAAGTTAGTTTAAATAACATTTATTATCGTCAAATTACAGAACAATACTGAAAATCAGAATATGATGTATCGGCGAAGACGCTAATGTGACAAATGTACGCGTTTTTCTTTGCACAGCTCTTGAAAATCTGGCGCGGAATAGTGTTCGGTGCTCCGTGCTTTTGTCGATGATGATCGTTAAACAATAACATTTTGGAAATTGTTGCTGTTTTTACTGATAGCCGCGCGTTAATGCAACTAACTTCACGTACCCAGGGGGTATTGTACCACTAATTGGGAAACACTGGAGTAGGCAATAACTTGGAAGTAAGCTGTGCTTTTATGTACACTGCGAACGCTAACGTGCGCTCAGATTTGCGTGACGAGAATATTTTTCGGAGTAATGGCGAAGAAGTGAGGAAAATATTACCTCACTGTAAAATTACTTCCTCAATGTCTGCGTCTCTTACAACGCCAGGCCAATTCTATACTACACTATTCTGTGTCGTCTACGTGTCAGCTTACGCCCGCACTTACGCACTGCTGTTTAATACCCCTTTAATTGGTAATAGTTGGTAATGAATCTACAATTGATTCCGAACGCTCTTCCCGGGAAGAACCAGTTATAACTAGTAACAGCTAATAACTGAATCTTCGAGCATTATTAAATATTTATTTTTAGACACATTGAAAGTAAATGAGGGTTTGTATGTCTGGCGAAAACATTTAAAGGTTTATTTTTATTTTTTTCATGCCTTAGATACGCTGACCGAATTGTAATATTTTACCGTCATTTACTGAAATTGTTATTCATTTGTTATTACTATTGATGCAAGCTAAGCTAGATACACTTCTATCAACTAATTCATGCTCATTTCGAAGATAGACTAATGATAATTCGATATACATTATCTACAAAATTAACCATTTAATTGTTAAGGAAACATCCGACATCATTATCCTCAGACAATGTCCTACTGGGCTCTGCTCTCATAGAAGAGAGGGGCTATAAAACTTGATATTATCCATGCTGCTCAAACGCAGCTATGTAATATTCTTCGTTTTAAAAATGCAACCCAAATAAGTGCTTCAACAATTATTATAAGTGGACATAAACATTTGACGGCTTAACATGCGCGAGGCACAGTGAAACCAATTTCTTAAGTCCGGGTTGGTAGTCAGAATTTCTCGAAAGAAATCCACTGTAGTTAGATCCCTGGACCGTCTGTCCAGGGGTTAGGGGTCCAGATATAACGCAAAGTTCACTATATATATAAAAAATATAAAAAAGAAATAGTATGGCAAATTTTATTTTGCCTACCTTTATCCTCGTGCGTGCTGCGAACTTTGATACCTTGGAGAGAGTGCTGAGCGCGAGATCGCTCGTGTCGATGTCGAGCTGATGGGAATCCAGGCACGCCAAGAACTTATCCTGTATGCCAGGAACTAGACTTGTAACTTTATCTTATTTACATCTCACTTAATTCAAATAAGTTTTTAAAGCATCTTACTTAAATCTAATTAGTTAATGGTTAAAATGTAGTCTTGCTTCGAATCCTCCGCCATTTAATTTTTTCTCTAACAAAGAGACCACGCCATACAATTGAATATATGTTACATAACCAATAGCTGTCAATACAAATAAGTATTTTATAACTGAAAAATCTTATAATCTTATCTTTATAAACTATAAAATAAAGTATTGCGAATTTTACTTGCTTTTTTTATTTATGGTAATCTAAGTCTAGATAGACGAGTGATCAACCGTTCGAATCAATTTCCGCGGTATTTTCTGGGTTGATATGTTTTTTTTTATTCTAGGCACGCTTTTTCCTACTATACATGGCATGCATTTCTCTACTACTTGTAGGCTTTTATTGAATTTGACCTGTATCAACGAAAAACCATAAGTAACAGCCAAATTTGTACGCTTACATTTAGATTCTTAGAACTTATTTGTATCGAGCTATTGATTAATACTGGTTTTATGGGGGACCGCTGTATTGATACACATAGAAAATGCCGAAAGCAAGGCAGTATATTTAAACCGCTTCAAAAGTTGACAGCCTGAGTCAATATCATGATGAAAAACTTACAGCGTCAGGCTTGCAGACGGTGTTGGCCATTTGTCGACAGAGCTGTCGCAGAAAGTGTGACTTGTCGACCGTTTCGTCCGTGATCATGAACGAATACAGTTTTTCCTTGAGCTCTTGATTACTGCGGCACATCAGCGCGAACACGTTGTGGCAGTCTGCAAAATATTCACTCGCCAATAAGGTACCAGCTAGCTAAATATTCTAGTGGAAGAATGGTGGTAATTTTTCGGATTTAAGTCTAAAACCTACAAGCCTAGAAACAGTGTTATCTGTTTCCACGGCAAATATTGTAAAAAAGCAACAAAAAAACAAAGAACTACTTCTTAGACCTATTTAATGTAGTTAAGAGATACGTGCACCACAGTATTGGCACGTTTTAAGATTCACTGTAGCATATCAACATGCGCCATTGCAGCATTCATCATCATCATGATCAACCCATTACCGGCTCACTACAGAGTCGGGTCTCCTCTCATTATGTGAAGGGTTTGGCCATAGTCCACCTCGGTGGCCATGTGCGGATTGGCAGACTTCACACGCCTTTGAGAACATTACGGAGAACTCTCAGGCGTGCAGGTTTCCTCACGATGTTTTCCTTCACCGTTGAAGCAAGTGATATTTTAATTTTTTATTGCAGCATTGACACATATCAATGAAAGATACGAGAAAAAAATCAGTGTGAAATTTCAAAACCACGAAACTAGATAGTCATTTTAACGAGACAAAAATATATTATATAATACTATAAATATATGCGATATACGGCAGATTGAAAAAAGTTCTCACCCAAAGGGTAAATCGTTAGATTGCCCCATGTGAGTGCTTTACGCCCGAAAAAAATACCAATTAAAATGGCGGAATATCTTTAAATAATAACATAAATAGCGTAGTCATATTTAATAATTTTCAACTGTATATAAATGTAAGTCACGGACACTTTTACTGTTAAGAGTTTGTCTAGTACATTATTGATAGTAATAAAAGTTCATGTATTGTTGTTACAAATATTCTGTAAAATTAAGGATTCTTGGACGAAACTCTGGTCTTAATAGTGTTGGGTGGTGTTTTGAAATTGTTTCACTTACCTTCCGCCTCTCGAATGTCGACGACGCATTTGACGGTGCTGAGCGGCATGAGCGAGATATGTCTGTAAGGCTTACTGGAGCCTATCCGCATTGTGCCTGTACCGTTCGTTGGACTTTTACTGTTGAAAGCCTGAAAAAATATATTTCCAATAATATAGATGAAAAATAATTTACAAATCTCTTATATAAACTAAATTGACGATTCTTAAAGTAATGTACTTTACACAAAGTTTAAATCTAAAGGATAACACTTTTATTTAAACCCATCAATTTAGTTTAGATATTTATGTGAAACAGAATTGGCACCACTTATTGAAGTATGCATAATTATCATAATACTGTTAGCTTTGTTTTTTTAACCGTAGATTTTTTTGTTGCTGGAGTTGTTGCTCATTTGACTTTTAGTTTAAATATTTATGTACAACAGAATTAGCACCACTTATTGAAGTACACATAACTATCATAATGTATACATAATATAAAGCTATGTTTTTATAACCGTAGATTTTTTTGTTGCTGGAGTTGTTGCTCATTTGACTTTTAGTTTAAATATTTATGTACAACAGAATTAGCACAACTTATTGAAGTACACATAACTATCATAATGTATACATAATATAAAGCTATGTTTTTATAACCGTAGATTTTTTTGTTTATTTGACTTAAATTTAAATCTGTTAGAACACTAAAATCTTAAGCCATAAATGTTGTCTTACTAATAGATCGACAACGATTAAAAATAAGAATGTTCGAGGGTACTTGGGCTTTAATTTGTTAAGCTGATATATATATATATATTTTTACTTCCTATGCAGCTATCCGTTATTTTAACAAAGTTATATGTAATAAACAACTATAACCGACAGTTAATGGATGTAATATGTAATAAACAACAAAAAAATGGATGAAACAACGGTACATAGCTATTATATTTGAGGTGATATAAAACTCACCAATAACCAAAAGAACAATATGACATAGACAACAGTGAGTAAATATCGTTTAGCATTTCTCTAACGAATGAATATTCATTAGTTTTATGGTTTAACTATTTATCAAAGTATAAAATTGATTCGTTTAATTATATGACTTATTATAATGAACTAACCTTGGATCGTTTCTTGCACACTTCCATGGTATCAGTGAACAGAAATAGCACGAGATGGTCTCCCCGTCCGGAAAGCTCCTTCGAGAGCTCAACTACTTCGCATCGGGCCACGAATGAGCGATGCGACGACACGAGGTGAGCCTGTTACCAATTCGCGAATATATTATCTCTATAAATTTACTATCGTGTTTTTAGTTAAGTTAAACGTTATGTTGTTTTAGAATATACCAATAAATTTCTGAAACCGAACCTAACCTAAAAGAACCAATGTTTAAACCATCTAGGCTTATAATTTTAGAATAAAGCTTCTAATTTTCATTTGTGTGTGAAAGAGATGCATTGATAGTAAGATCGGGACTAAGCGAGCTTGTTTGCATACATTTGTAAAAAAACTATATTTTTATTATTTAAAAAAAACTATATTTATCTTATTATTATTAAGTTGACGGAGTGCGTGTACTATAGCGTGCGTGCGAACAAGCGTGCGTACATTTGTGTGAATGTTTGTTGCGTGTATGACTTTGTGTATACTATATACGCACCGGACACTGGTCGATGTCGTTGTATATATCGAACATCTGCAGTTGGCCCTCGGTCTTTCGTTTGTCTTCGTTGATGTGTGACATGACCTCGCGTAACCCAGCCAGTGCCGACACCAACGCTGCGTGATCCGGGTTACTTTTATGTGTGTGCTTCAAAATATCTACAAACAAGCATATTTGGTTAGTTTACGATTATTGCGGCTTTTTTATGTAACTTATTTTTGGTATTAAGATTTTACTTAAAACTTACCATCTAATAACAGACTTATACTGGGCAATCGCTGCACTGGTCTTATTAAAAGTTCCTGTAAGCTTTGTCTACCACATTCAGGTTTAGTTTGACAGATTTTCAGGAATGCATGAAATCTGAAACAAAAAAAACAGCTGACGTGAGTCTGTGACGTGTACTACAAATAAACTATTGTAAGTAGCCAATACTGTTATTCGATGTCCAGATCTAGCTCTAGCTTATGCGAGCTTCAGATCTGCGTTTTAGTGGGTATTCTGGTCGCCAATCTTTCCACCGGGGATCTATCAGTCCCAAATACCCCACCGGATGCTTAAACGCATTTCCCAGGGTGGTTAAAAACAAGGTACAGATCGCACGATCATTGGCCGGCCTCAAGTTGGCTCTCGAAACCGATCGCGCGTATGTCATTGAATTAATAAAAATTGTATCAGAACATCCTGTGTTGACTTTTTCAGCATTAAGACCATTGAAGATGTCCAATAATTTTTAGGAATCCCTGTTTTAGATCATCACCTTGGGTTCTCACGGTCGCACTGCTGCAGCATCTCCTTGGTGTTCTCGAAGAAATTGACGAAGGGCGGGTAGGCCTTGACCATGTCGGGCGTGTAGTGCAGCACCAGCCGCCCGATGCTCACCTCCTCGCTCCAGTGCGCCTGCGCGTAGTGGAGCTCTTCCAGCATTCGTCTGCGGAGCACATGTCTTTACATGAACATCGAAAGAGCAGGAGGTTCCCAATATGCAACACAATAGGTTAGTTTATATGTTTTCTTTAGACAGTCGCATCGTTATTACCATGACCTCACAACGATGGAAATAATATGTACGACCGTATAGTAATAAACTTTACAACAATGAAGTTTTTTTTGTTAAAAACCACAAAAAATGTCTCCTTTTAAATTGTTTTATTTTAAATTCAAATTCAAATAATCTTTATTCAAATAATCCTTTAAAAGGCGCTTTTGACGCGTCCATAATTTACATACTAGTGATTTGATGGTGATAACTACATTCGTAAACTTAAACCTAAAGCTATGAGGGTTCCAAACCCGGTCTAAGAAGAAGCCCACAACAAACTTAGTCAGGTAAAATCATATAATCAATACTCACTGGTGTAACTCATATATAGGTGGCAGATTTCCGAATATAATTTTTAATTCTGTGTTATTGAGCAACGCTTGAGTCTTGCCATTACTAGTATCGTCTTCGGCCATTTCTTCTAACGGTTGCTTGAACATCTGCAAGCAGTAAAACCACCTTAGTCTCACGTCGTATGTATAAGAATAGCGCACAACGTAAAGTACCAAAATTTGCGTTTAACTTACGTTTACTATCGTATGCAGTATTCCCACATAATTCGACTCTGTTTGAAGAAGCTCCATGAACACTTGCTGTCGTGGAGACATTAACTTTCGCACTACATTGTCAGGTACTTCCGATTCTAAAATAAAATACAATTATTTATGAGCGAATATTTTATTTTTAAGAAGAATATACCATTGAGATTTTCAAAAAGATTGTACATTGAAAATGTTTAGACACATAAAAAATAGAGTGAACTCACCTTCCAATAGTTGCTTGCCGTCGGGCGAAGGCGTACAGTCAAGAAGATTGTTTGACAGGCTGAGAAGAACTGCGTCCCCTACAGAGGAGCGTCGCTTATGCAACGCCGCATCGTTGCCGCGCAGCTTGCGTTTCCGTAACCGCTGTAACGCCGCCGGAGTGCCGCCTGCGTTCGAGCCCGCCCCGCTCCCAACCTCATCCACGCCCGAGCACGTCACGGTGGGACACGTGCCGCCCACAGACGACCGCCGAGAAACCTCATCTAGGTACTGTATTGACATTTTATGTAATAAAATAAACATGTTCTAAAAGCTCCAAGAAGTGATAATCAAGCAAGGTTTAGAAGCATTAAATATAACTGTGGCACTTACATCTTTGAAGAGATATTCCCGTTCGTCTTGTGCCTCCTCATTTTGCACCGAAGCCCAAAACCATTCCGCTTTGACAACATGTACACGCGCCGAACAATCCGGCGCCACACCTGTATTGTGCTCGTCCACCACCTAAACCAGAATAACGCAACACAAAATCAACATAAAATCTTACAAATTAATGTTATAAACATCAAAACAATATTATTATCCTATATAAAACTGTGATAAATTACAATATTATGATAACTCACACCTGCTTGTGCACGATCTATAAGCACCTACACATTCGACGGAACATGCAAGCATGATAGCGAAGAATTTTCGAGATAGAAAGGCACCTCGATCTGTAAAAGGTCTTTTACTGCATAACGATGTACCCTAAAATTTCTATGGCATGACAGGCTAAAATTTAGTAGTAGTGTATGTAATAAATGGGGTTAGTACCGGCAGCGATAGTCCATGGCATTGCGACAAGGCGCGGGCGTCGCGGGTTGGGGGCGTCTCGGCACGCAGCTCGACACGGCGCGGCGACGGCGCGGGGCGAGGGAGGAGGGACAGGGGGCCGCCGCGCTCGCGCTCACGACTCTCCGTGCCGCAAATGGAGTGGCGGTGCACTCGGAGCCACACGCTCTGGGGCGTTTTAAAAACTGTCGAGTCATCCAACTCGTCTACGTCCGGATCCTTCATCGGGGTTCTCATCTCTGTACTATCCACCGTGTCCACTTGAACCGGCGAAATGTCGAAGTGGATATCGTCGAGATCTGTCTTTGGCGTGGAAACATTTTTCAAGTCCGGTGGAAGATGACAAGGATTAACCTCTACAGTGTTACGTTCTCGCTTTTCGTATTTCTTCTTCCGCTCACTTCTAAAAGATGCGGTGAATGATTTAACACTTCTCCGTAATTTTGATGCAGATTTAACAGTTTTAGAGCTTCGAATAGAAGCAAAAGAAATATCAAAAAATCCAGACTGCTTACTGATATTCAATGATGAAATTGAAGTGTTGTCGTAATCCCTGATAGGTGAAGATGTCGAGGCGATAAACTCCCCCGCCGGGTCAGTAGGTTTTACGCTCTCTGGGCTCACTGGTTCTACAGTGATATCTCCCGACGTTTTAGATAATGATTCTTTTTTTGTTTTTTTGAATATATTTGGTTTAGTTTTAAATTTAAAAGAGTCTTTAATTTTTAACCTTTTGATAGACTTCCAATTCACATCTTCTGACTTATCAGGAGATAAATTATTGCCATCTATAACACTGATTTGAAAATTGGAATCTGTAGAGTTTCGACTTCTTTTTTTCCCGGAAGAAATGGTAGTATTTGAATGCTGTAATTCCTTGTTTCCTGTTGCAACGGGTAAGAGAAACCCTGCTTCATCTTTCGAATCCAGGTCACACAAACTCTTAGTAAGAGACGAATGTAAAGATCCTGCTTCCGTTAAACAATCAACTATATTAAATACATTTATGGACTTATTTTTAAAGACTTCCCTCTTATCTTTAGCGTTTATCCTGGTACTGCCATGAATAATTTGAGATAAATACTTATTTTCTTTATCACTATTTTTATTCTTGCGAAATTCAATATGGCCACCGCCACTATCATGGACATCGGAGCACAAATCATTTATAAATGATTTACCTACATTAGTAATACTGATATCTTCTAGCTGAGATTTATCTTTATTATTACTTAAACTATTTCTAATACTGTCTCTTGCGTATTGCAAGCGTTCTTCTCTTTCGTCTTTCGTTATATCTTCGTTCTGTTCGTTTGATTGTTTAGTTGGACTAGCGCGACGGCCCGAGAGGCGGGCAGACAGCCTACGGTAGAGAGAGCTCTTTGGAGTAGTTTGGGATCGGTTTGGCGTAGAGCGGGACGGCTTCGCGGAAGCACTGGGGGTGTTAAGGTGGGGCGAGAGGATAAGCGAACGACCGAAAGTCTCCCCATTGGCCATTACCTGAAACATGTGTGAAACACACCACGCAATGATGTAATGAAGCCATTCCAAATACATACATGCAAACGGTTTGTACTATTGTGGTAGAAACTGTTAAGACATAGAAAAGCTGTTATTGGTATGGAAATTAATTTTTTGATAAGATTGCATATAATGTTTAATTTGATGACATATAATTTTAATATAAACGCAATTAACAAGGTGTGTGGTAGGGATATGAATGAGCGTAAATTCTATACAACCATTCATCAAAGCATATCAAAGGTGGCATGATTGCAAAGCAAATGGAGAAAAAAAACATTTTAGAACAAACTGTACACGTGATTTGACATATAAACAAACAGTACAGCAATGTTTATACCAAAATCTCAGTCAGTACAGATACGTTTCAAATACAGAGATATTTAAAGTTAAACTGAGTAAGCAGTGATTAATACCGTGGTGTTACTACAGCTAGTGAACAATCTACTATAATAGACAATGGGTTGACTTTACGCCGTGCAGAAGGAATGTAGCAAATCGTGGTACTAGCGCCTTGTCCCATTGTTTGGGTAAAATAATAACAAACTGAATACAATCATCGGAAAACCGACAAAATAAGTGAAATATAACATACGCTTGACACATAATTACAATTTATTAACACTTGTATGACAATACTTTGTGAATTTTGATCAGTTTTGCGTGATAATTACTATACAAATAACAACTGACATTGAAGCTATTACGAAATGCTGTGCTCGTGTTGAAATAATAAGCAAAAAAATACATACTAAGGAAGTAACTACTACCCATAATTTGTAATGTCTACAATGTAACTAAACTAATAGTGATTTGTGTTCCCCACTCCGTGCATGCTGAATTCATATTGCTAAAATTAGTGATTAATGTGCCATATTATAGTGTACATAAATATCCCGGTATGTTAAGTAGCCAGAGGTGAACGCGCTGGGATTAAAGTTTAGACCAATAGAATTGTAAAGGGTGTTTTTTATCAAAGGGTTGATTTTAAAATTATCAATGTTAGCAATTGTTACAATTAAATCAATATATAAAGGATTTTTTTTTATGCTCTAAATAAGTATTTTTCTAGGCTTCTACTTATTCTGCTTATTTTTTGATACCACTGGACTGATATCACATAACGACGATATAGATAAATATTAACAAAGTTTAAATGCTTACAAACCAATAGCACAAATTAACGAAAAACTGAACGTTCTCCGCAGTCCAATCATATATTGCGGTTGGTATCCGAATTGTTACAATAAAAGGCAGTCTAATCCATCCATTTAGCTATCAAATTGATCGGTTCACATGATGTCACACTTTGTTGACCTTCGTCTTAGTTCATCAAGCGTCCAGGAACTTCGTGTTTTTTAATTAGGAAAACGATTTGGCACGTACAAGTTTTCAAGGTACACTTGATATAGGTCAACGTGTGGCGTAATTTATGGATGGCTCCGGACCACCACTGTAGGTTAATTTTTCGAATGGATTACCTTCCTATATATATTTCCAGTGGTATAACATTATGGTGATAAAAATAAAAACAAGGAGAAAAAATATCGACTTACGACATGCGTGCAATCAGGGTCGTCAAGCGGACAGGTGGCGCCACCGTTGCTGGCGAGCACTTCCGCCATGTGCTGCGTCTCATCTTCGGGAAACCCAACGAAGCACACCCTCGCACCCGCGAACACTTTCAACTTGTGCTCCTTCTGCAAAAGCACATGTTATATCTGAGTTTATGTCTGGTCTGGCCTGGAGGAAGGCTCAGCCGTTATTAACCAGCCGACAAACACGTGACCCAAACGATATAGCGTTCGGGTAAGTCGCGTAGATTGAGTGGAATCCATCATGAATTACTATGACCGCCATAACCAGTTACATGTTGGCCCGCCATCCCTTCTAGTGGTGTTGCTATTCAGATTATCAGTTTAAAACATGCGTAGTCTCTCGCGATTCAATTAATTAGTCAGCTTGGTTTCTACGTTTTGGTTTTGAGATGTTTCACTTACAATAATAGTGTCATTGGTAGCGAAGCAGTCGGCGTCGTCGCGGCGCTCCCAGCACGCGTCGACCCACGAGCGCGCCAGCACGGGCACGCCGAAGCCCGACGCGTACCGGTACTTGTCGCCCGTGGCCGCCGCCGCTATCAGGTGCGTCACTTTACTGGACATGTCTTTGCGAATTGATCCACCCATATAGTGTATCAGTGTTATCAGGTACGTCTGCCGGAAAATAATTTGCGTTTCTTTTAAATTAGACAAATAATAAGATATAAGTAGGTTATTCTGATGATCGACAGACTAAACAATTATGCGAGTGTAAAACATATGTAAATGCCTGTGTATTTTTTTATGAGATCTTGCTTTTTAAATTGTTAAATATATATTTTTAATTATAGGGCTTCCCCTATAATTAAAAAAAGTGACTAAAAGTGACGGTGATAGAAAAGACGAGGAGTAATAGGCTAGCATGGCATGGTCATATAATGCGGAGGGAAGAAAGTAACGTCACCAAAAGAATCTTATATATGAGGCATAGGAGTAGAGGAAGACCAAAGAGGAGATGGATGCATTGTGTAACAGAGGATATGGGTGTAAAAGGTGTGGGTAGTAGTAAGGTCACGGCTGATAGAAATGAGTGGAAGAAGAAGTCGTGTTGTGCCGACCCCACATAATGTGGGATAAGGGCAATAAAAAGAAGACTATTTTAATTAGCTACTTTCGATAGATCTATGTCTACCCATACAAAACTATGATGTAGTTTAGTGTGATATATTACATGCTACGTAAATTTTCAGTGATTGATTGGTTAACAAACTTACGAGTTCATCCTTTTTCCGGAACCCTGAAAAACATATGACTGCACCACGCATCGCAAGTGAGTAGAGTGGCCGCGCGTTCGTCGGCGGCGCCTCGTCCCGGTCTGCGAGCTGGAGCACCGCGGTGGGACCGAGCACCCTGCAATCAAAACGTTGATGTTCAAGTTAGCTACATTTTATATAAAGGCTAAATGTACAGCGCCACTAAAGGGCAACTTTAAAAACTTAATTTTTTGAAGTTGTTCTTGGTCGTTAAAAACTATTTAGCAAATATGAGTGACTGGTGTCAAATTAAGTTTCGTTTTTGGTATGCAGAGGGAAAGTTCTTAGGTAGGCATATATCTACATATATTTGTGGCTATTATGCATAATTTTTTGTTTGCTGAATTACATATTAATTTGAGTGTACCGTTGCAGCATTCAAAAAAAAGTCAGACTTAAATTCCTATTTTACCCAATGAACTGCTTAGAGTTAAAATATGAATAAAATATAAAACTGCCAAACCTACGAGTATGTAGTAACTATGTAGTAACTTTTCTGACACTTGTTAACCGATAGCAATCTGTTATTTCAGATGCATTGACTACTGTCGCTGAAAATCAGAATTTTACAGGGACCCCAAATAAAACCTTTTCCTGTCATTTCCATACAAAATTTGCGATGACTTGACAAATACAGCTGTCGAGTTATAAGTACGTTTTGTACGAAGACAACCGATTGGCGACTTGTTGGTAAAGTTTCTGAATCGGCAATCAATTGATCAGAAGTAATATAATTGAATATACAAACTAATCAACCGCGACAAGCGTCAAAACCACTGTAAGGACTTATTGTTCTTTGCGCAAGAACAAATAAAAGGTCAAGTGAGAGTGGTGGCGTGCTCGACATTAGTAACACTCATATATTATGTTTTAAATGGCCAGTCGTGCACGTGAACGTTCTGCTCTGCGCGCACACTAAGGCCTTTCCATACATTCGAAGCATAGAACATTGAGCTACATATACGTATACCTCTAATGAAGACAATGCTATCAGTATCAGTCTCTCACAGCGCTGTTGATTATCATTGAGTGGCCGGTCGGAACTGTGTACCGCGCTAAACTCTAAACGACCTTGTATAGTTTCAATTTGATACGACAACCATGCATTGCGGTTTTTGGGTTTCAGCCGCATATTTCTAACATTTAACAGGTCGCAGTTTTGCTTCTCCTGGTTAGCGAGAACAGTTTTAATGCAAAATAATAAATATATATACAATGCAAGTAAAACTGTCATCATCTTAATCATCCTATTAACTTCCCACTGCTGGAGACAAAAGCTCCTCTCCTAAATTTAGGTATAAATTGAATTATTATATATCTAGTAAGGTTAATTTTAAGGTTGTGCATGCTGTGGTCATTTCTAGAAGGCCACTATCTGGTGTCTGTTCTTCTGAAATGTTTTTTGTTGTTTTTAGATAGTGGCTAGTTTAATGATCCAATAAATAAAAATAAAAATAAATAAAAAAAATAAAATAAAGTAGAAAGTTTTTCAGTCCACGCCATTTTCAGTACAAACACGTCTGAAACCCCTACGGCTGTATGTTTATACCAGTCATATCAATAAGTCGTACAGCATGGGCAGACTAAAACGTTTTCATAAATTCCACTACATTAATCATCCACGCCCGATTACATAGAACACCACTTGTGACTGAGATTGTGGTCGAACGCAAGAATAGAATACGGCTTTTAATAGTACCAAGAGGGAGTTCGTCCATTTATTTATCTGTAACAAACGATTTCCGTTCGAGACGGGGAACCGGAAGGATGAGACGTAAATAATATGCCTAGAGGTAATTATTATTAAAACGGTGATAGCCTTGTGGGTTAGATTCCGGCTGATTTGATGTTACGTGAGTTTTAATCAAATGAATATCGAATGCTTAAACGGTGACCTGAGAGCTCTCCATGTTCTCAAAAATATCGTAATGAGTCTACAAGTCCACACAAGGTGGTCGACTAAGGCCAAACACCTTCTCATTAAGAGAGGATCCGTGCCCTATACCTGAACGGTAATGGGTTGACGATAATGATGAATTATTAAGATAGCAGGCAAAGCGCAGTAAGACATGATGATTGTCTTTGATTGAATGTAAATCGAGCAACATAAATTCAGCCAATAACAGAAATTGCGTAACACGCAATGTGCCTGGTGATAAGGCCACTGGACTCAAATCGGACTGCCAGTTCCGGAGACTCGGTCACGAGAGCGCAAACTTCGGCTTTATTGACCGAGCGAAGCGGGGTCTTTGAGCTGCAGTGGTTTTTCAGATGTTTCTCCCAGAATTCTATAAAATTTTTGAATTGAGGAAAGTAGCCTATACTTCAAATACACACGCATATATCGATATTTCAACGGTCGAAAACAGAAAATTTACTTATATCGGCATAGGCTTGTATGATTTCATTAGAAACGCTTAAAATTAAATCGATTTGTATTTCTTTTCGTTTTTGGATCGGCCTTAAAGTTATCATTTAAAATTACTCTATTAATCTCTTATTAATAAGGTAACACGCTTTTATTTTTATTCAGATCACGGAGTAATAACACAAACTAAAATCAATTCTTCGTGTAATGAAAATGGTTGCTGTATCGACAGAGATAGCAAACTGAAGCCGCGAATTAATAGCCGTCTAATGTAATAAGAAAAAGCTTAATACTTATTAATCTAGTGTCAGTTGCGCAGATTAATAATTTGGCTTCCCTCCGACCTATGAAACACTACAAGTTATCGTATACCTATATATATCTTATACCCGATTTTCGTACTCACCTTCTAATTAGTAATTCTGTTACAATCTGGGTGTTTTATAAATTAAAACTATGTTTATACCAATAAGTATAATTTAATACTGATTTCAAGATTGTTGATACTGTTTCCTAGTGAGTAAAAAAAAGCGGTGATAGCCTAGTGGTTAGGGCGTCAGCCTCCTAATCAGAGGTCGGCGGTTCGAATCCGGGCACGCACCTCTAACTTTTCGGAGTTATGTGCGTTTAAAAAAAAATTAAAATATCACTTGCTTCAACGGTGAAGGAAAACATAGTCAGGAAACCTGCACGCCTGAGAGTTCTCCATAATGTTTTCAAAGGCGTGTGAAGTCTGCCAATCCGCACATGGCCAGCGTGGTGGACTATGGCCAAACCCTTCTCATACTGAGAGGAGACCCGTGCTCTGTAGTGAGCTGGTAATGGGTTGATCATGATGATGATACTGTTTCCTCATTCTGATAAACTTATGAAAATGTTAAAAATATTCATTCAGAGTGCCATTCGTGGAAACTTTAAATGGCAAGTGTTAGCGGAAAACAGTATTACATTCAAGGAATAGCGTCAATACTCATCAACTTTCCCTTACTCACTTTGATGACGTTATTTTCTAAAAACAATATCTCGCATTGAAGTTTCTTTCGACCTAGCCTTTTCTGGATATTTGTTATTGGAATTTTTATTCTTCTAAAGTTGATTTGACAATTCATTATTACAGAGCTTTTGCGCTGAGTTTTGTTTTTTTTTGTGCTACGTCCAGCTACTCAGTAAATAGGAATGATCAATTTCTACTTGATTGATTTATTCCTCACGATGTGTGTGTTTTTCTTTTATATCTTTCAATCAGTCTCCAATCAGTCAGGCCTGACTGTGAACTGATGTTTTGTATATTATTAAAATATTATGTGAGACTTTTGAAAATACTTATATAAATGTGAATTATATTTCAAAACAAATATTTCGCATTAGCTAAATTTGCCTTACCAACATTTTCGTGATTCATTGCAATTCAATCGTTTGTTTTAAATTTGAAATTACGTCTGGTTTTAGGATCGAAATTACTTCCGTCAATTCCTTAAACTGATATGCGGTTTTTATAGTCGCACAATATTTATTCCGAATGTACCGTAATATTTAATGGTGTTTGTTTTATATGTATATTAATGCTCTGAGGCATGTAAATACACCACACAGATTATGAAAATTAAGTTTCGAGATCATTTTAATGAGTATTTTGTGAGGTGAAACGTACTTTTGGTATTTGGTACGTGAGTATCGGTTTAATAAGCGGGTCATTAGATCTGCGTCAACGCTGAAGCAGGCTCGGCGGACTGGGGCGCAGATATTGAAATTGTCAATGTAATTGTGAGCGACAGGCCGGCGTCTCGTGACGTGGAACAGGACGACGTCACGGGCAGGATACTCGGTGGCTACGGCCCGATAGAAATAGTTCTGACGAGTTACATTCCAATTCACCAGTGTTCGTAATGTAAGCAAACGGATTCATATAGGTTAATCGTGGGTTTCTGTTTAATACGTGTCACATGATTTGAAATTCAGCATATGGCTAAATTATAAAATATATTATTGTGCAATGTTAATTTATATTATCTGCCCATATTATATAATATGTATTAACAGAAAAGAACGATACAATTTAATTAAGAGGATGCATTCATCTTTTTACTGTTTCCTTTTAACTAATTTCGTATTCCCACTATTTACTACTTGGTGTATGGAGATAAATTAGATATATATAAGATTTATCCTAAATTTAATGTTTGTTCCTTGTGCTAAAATATCGAAAGAAATATAAATTTATAAAAATGTTTATGAACTATGTAATTTACAAATTACTTCATAAATCTGCTCATACACAAGAATCACACCGCACCGCACACCGGGGTGACTAGGGGTTATCCAAGTTCAAGGGGAACTTGGATAACCCCTAGTCGCCCCGGCTGTAACCCCGAGTTTCAACCCCTAGCCTAACTAACTTTGACATAAGCATTACAATCATAGACAGGTAATATATTATTACTGGACACGGAATGCTAAATTCTGGGTCATTCTCCTCAGCAAGCTGGCAACCCCAATAATAAAACACACAATAAGATGTTAGTTGTAAGAGAATCAATTGTGAAATTTGGGTTTAAGACTAACTAAAACATTGGTATACAGCTCTATTATCCATTCAGTTAAGTTCAAAAAGCCTATAGCCAAAAGCTTTAAAGCTTACACGTCAAATTTTTGAGATATTGCATCAGGCGTTTTAGGATCACATATGATCTGTTGAGGCAGTTCCTCCTCCTCTTCGGGCGTCGCCGGTAACCGCGTGGGCCCCATCGCTGCGACTAATTTGAAATGCTGGCACTTCACTGCAGAATATTATCAGATACTAGTCCGGCGTGGGCTCAAAACACTAATGACACATCGTCCACATTCATTGTCACCATGAGCCATCGTAATCCTCTTGCCTTCTACGCTTCTAACGCAACACATTCTACGCACATTGTTTATCGAGTTCGAACCAATTTACACAAACCGCTGTAGCGAGAGCTGAACACAATTCAACGGAACAAAAGCGCAAGCAGCACGCACGTTATGCGTTTCACGTTAGATTGAAAAACAGCCGTGAGGAATGTAAGGCCGAAAATAGCGAGGAGCGTCGCGCGTCGGCAAGGGCGACCCTCGCGTTACGGCCAGCGTCGCGCGGCACGACGCGGTGCGGCGACGCGGCGCCCACACCTGCCCGCACCTTTATTTACATGATACATCTCCCGCGAAATGTACCCGCGGCATACTTTATGCATGCTCTCCTTCTTTGTAAAACGTTTAGGTGCGATTGCATATTTTAAAAAAAACGTAAGTATACAGTAACAGTTTTAACATTCAAAAAACTTATTGATATGTAATAAATCCTTTAAATTTATCAAACTTTGTTATTTATATGTCTACACTTTTTGTTTAGTATAGACGTATAAATAACAGACACACTTCCGCTTTTATATAATAGTATGGATTAGAAATGCGTCTGTTTCAATCCCTAGGGGTTCAAGCGTTGAGGGGCGATTGCATAGTAAAAAAAAACGTATACACTGACATTTCAAATGTCAAAGTGAGCAGCTTTTAAGAAAATTTACTTATATGAGATTTTAATAAACCCAAAAATGTTACGTGTACGTAAATTTAAAAATCTTAATTTTAGTCAGCAACAAATAAATAACAGGAACTATCGCATTTAATATATTAGTATGGATGCAATATCTGTTTCAAACGTTGGGGGCTCAAACGCCGAACCGATTTTTTTTCTTCAAATTTCGCAAGATATTTTGCACCCTGGATTTGGGTTCAAAATCAGGATGATTGATTTGATTTTCGTTGAACATACTGTGGCGCCAGGCCACTGTTTCACTGCGCACTTAAGATTTGAAATGATACCTACATCGACGGAGCCAGACGTCAGTGCTACTTCAGTAGTCACAGAATTGATAAGAATAGTTCCTTAGTATTATATGTACACGTTTAAAAGTGGATTGTTTAGGGACTGAGTAGAAAACTTATAATTTTGCCTCTGTTTCTCAAGGGGCATGCAACGACTATCGCGGAGCGTAAAATGGTGCTAGCAGCGTCTAGCCTAGCTATAGCTGACACATTTTTCGCACGATATTAGTTCAGTGTGATTTAAGATGTCCGGTATATGGCTATTTCAAGCAATTTTCAACTCTTCCCCACGCTTTTTGAGTAGTTACCTCATATTTAGCGTTGACAATGTTGTGTGTCTTCTATTTGGCACTATTGAGTAACAGAGTTTTTTTTTTTAATTAAAATATCACTTGCTTCAACGGTGAAGGAAAACATCGTGAGGAAACCTGCACGCCTGAGAGTTCTCCATAATGTTCTCAAAGTCGTGTGAAGTCTGCCAATCCGCACATCGCCAGCGTGGTGGACTATGGCCAAATCCTTCTCATATTGAGAGGAGACCCGTGCACTGTAGTGAGCCGGTAATGCGTTGATCATGATGAGTAACAGACAGAAAAGCAGATAAAAGCCTATCTGCTATGGCTTGGGTAAGGTTACTGCTAATAATATATAAATACTACTGAGGCAGAAAGAAAAACGTACATAGTACTTTGCTTAGTTACACAATTTAATATCTATCTAATATATTGAGTAGGATAAACTTATGAATATAATATACGAAGCGGTGATTAAGAGTTCGGCCTCTCTAGTTGGACATAGTTAGATTCATGGCAAGTAGCTCTAACGTTTCAGTGATGCGCTTTTTAAATTAATTTGGAGCTATTAAAAATTAAATATGACTTGCTTTATCGGTAAACGAAAACATCACGAAAGAAACTGCTTGTGATCTCCAAGTCACGGTCATCTCAAGGGACGGTGGCGGGGGAGGGCTTACCAATCCGTACTTAGCCAGCGTGGTTGACTACAGCCCTAACCCGTTTCATGAGAATAGTGGGAGGCTTCGACCGTGATTAGTTACCGACAAAGATAATAGATCACCAAGCGATTTAGTGTTCCGGCACGATGTCGCGTTGAAACCAATTGGGAGTATGAGTTTACCACACCCTTAACAGGTTAGCGCGTTACCAGATTAGACTACATCACCACAGGAGTCTACCAAGAAGGAGCAAATCGCTTAAATATTATGTTTGCGATAGATTGTTCACATCTTTAGCCAAGAATTTGTCACTACGTATGTACCTTCTGCTACCTACTAGATTTATTCAGAGCAAGAAAATGATATCTTTATAAAACTTTAGATAATATTTTAGATATGCCAATCAAATTATATTGCGTAGTGTTAGAAAAATGATAAAGAAGAGCCAACAGATCAACGTACCTCGTTTATAAATAATACATATTTCTTTATAAATATATAAGCTTCAAAGCATATCTGTTTTTAAATACCGTCTTTTACCGTTTATAAACCGACAAGGGGTATATTGAATTAATGAGGCTGCTTCACAGTTAAATCCGCATTTCGGAACAGAATTATAGTCGTAACAATTAGAGAGACCTTTACTAATAAAGAGCCTGTTAATGAAATTAAAGAGGGCTAACTTATAAAAAATATATATATAGTAAATGAAGTATAGTATTCATGTGTGTATATATATATATATATATATATATATATATATATATATATTAATTGTTAGTGAAATAACTTAACATGTTAACCTGCTACACCATCTGGGACTCCATTATCACTTACCATTCGGTCATGTAGCAGTCAATGGCTAACTTGTAGTCGAAGTAAAAGTATTTCGTATGTGAGAAAAGGCCTATAAAAAGCAATGGACCAACAATATTATAAATAGGAAGCTGTGTTAATATTATACATTTGAAATAAAATTAATTCAAATGTAATATACATTTAGGCGAATAGCGCCTCGGAATCTGGGCAGAGAATCGTGGCGTTTGGACAGCCGTCGCGTTAAAATCAGTTGGCTGAAATATCGCGGTTCAAATTGAGCAAACAATTGAGCGGCAAGCCGTCAGCAATTATTCGAAACGCATAAATGTGAATACATATATTTGTTACAAGGAAATGATGATATCAGCGTCGGCCTCAAACGTATGTATTCCCGCGGGACATCTATGTTTACGTTTACACGAATGTCAATTTCATTCAGAATTCAAACTTGTGCGTCACTAATATTAACACACGCCCAGACATCTAAACATGTTTGCACATCCTTACTTTTTCTTGCCCTTATCCCACGTTATGTGGGGTCGGTACAAGACGTCTTCGTCTTCCACTCACAGCTATCAGCCGTCACCTCACTACCCACACCTTTTAAACGCATATCCTCTTTTACACAATCAATCCATCTCTTCTTTGGTCTTCCTCTACTCCTTTGCCTCGTATACAACATTCTTTTGGTGACATTACTTTCTTCCCTCTGCATTATATAACCATACCATGCTAGCCGTTTGAATGCTTAGCCGCTATTACTCATCTTTTCTGTCACTGGCGCTACTTTTAGACTTCTCCTACTTTTCGATCTTTACACACTCATATTTCAAACATTAGTGTAAATGTACCGGCCGTATTGTAACGTACGAATTTTTTTTAAACCCAATTAAACCCTATTTTAAGAAGATCCTTGAATGTACCGTCCGTATTTTTATTTGATTATTATCTCCTAAATCACACGTCAGTCATGGTAACATATATCTCATATCTACAAAACACTTTCTTGATAACAAAACTACTTTTCTTATGGAACAATATTGATAATTTTGTACAGATTTTCCAACATATGTTTCCACGGATCTTATTTAGATCTTGGTACAATAGACCAGTATTGTAGTATATAGTATAAATGTGCTATTTAGTGCAAGATAATGCAGCTCGTTAGCAAGTTTTTTAGCTTGTTTTACGAATACCGGTTCAGGCCGAAATCTTGTTATTACTGACATAAAATGTAACCTTTGTAGGTACGTCTGTATAAAATAGCTTTCTAATGGCGAAACAAAAATTAAAATAGATTCAGTAGTTACAGAGGTTATCGATTACAAATAACCAGTACAAATACGGATTAGTGTTACCTACTAACTTGTGTTATTTTATATCCGTAGAGACTGTGTAGTCGTTATCAAATTCCAGAGTAAATAAACGTCATATGAGTCACGACTTGATGCATAAATTTCGAATGGCTGTTATTAACGCAAAGATCCCGATAAGTCTTTTAGTTTAGACGACCCCCCCCCCCCCCCCCCCCCCCGGCACTTGGCGGATTTCGGTTCCCGGCAGGGTCTACTTAGAAACTTATGAATTGTGAAATTTCTCTAATCCGGTCGGGTTGGAGGCCTTGGCCTTTTACCACCTTACAGACGAAAACGTGTCGCCAAATCAATTATGATTATGGGTTTACCATATCCCTAACATCTTATCACGACGCTAAGATGACACCATCTTAGATAGCATCATCATCACGTGAGATTGCCGTCAAGATCTGTAGAAATGTATTTAAAAAAAACTGGCCAAGTAATTCTTCCTATCCGGAATCATCCGCGCGTACTATGCGTAGCGGTCATTAAATTGAGCAACAATCAATATCTTCAC
This sequence comes from Lasiommata megera, assembly GCA_928268935.1. NCBI lineage: Eukaryota > Metazoa > Arthropoda > Insecta > Lepidoptera > Nymphalidae > Lasiommata > Lasiommata megera. The sequence goes on along the minus strand of OV743311.1, from coordinate 7,955,094 downwards.
AGGTTTTATTCATTTGTACACTTATATATAAACCAAACCACCGCCATATTCAAAACTATTTGCTATACGATTTTTCTGTTTTGTGTTCATTAAAAAGTGTATTTATTCATTTATTCGTTAATTCATCAAACTGCGAAGTTTGGAAACAAGCACTATGGAGTATTATCGAACACGAGACCGCGGCGCCAATGTTCGCGGTACATGTGACCGAGCATGAGGCAGGCGGGTTATTTTTCAGGGTGAAGTTGACTATTAATGCGTGTGCGTGTTATGCGTACTTCGGCCGGCGCGGCGCAGTCACGGTGAATGTTTAATTTCGTTAACCGCTCAGTGCACTCGGATCATGCACACGAGGCTACGGTAACTAGAATGAATTTGAAGTAATACAGTTATTCGAAGTTCGTATTTTAATGCAAATAGCATGAGCGTAATTTTCAAATAACTGCCTCTTACTAACGTTCATATGATCGTTTGAACGATAATATGGTCTGATGTTATCATTCAAAATATAATAATCGTATTTTATGAAGTTTTCTAAATTGGCGGCCTGATTAAACAATCTTATAATTTTCGAAACAGGTGAACCAAAATTGCAGATAATTCCCAAATAGGTAGAGGATAATAAATGGAGCGATATAATGGCGATAGCTACTAGCTAGCATATTTATTAGAATGATATTTTTTATTAGAATGATAGACCCGGCTAAAATTTATATGGGCTTCTTTTTAGACCAACGCGTTTGAAACCCTCCTCGTAGTTTTGGTTTTAAGTTTACGAATGTAGTTATCACCTTTCACTCATTACTATGTAATTGACGCATCAAATGTGCCTTTTAAAGGATTACTTAAAGTTTCTGATTGATTGACTAATTGATAGATTGTATAGAAGAATTGTATTTCAATGAAATTTCAGTGTCGCGGATAAGTGTTTAAAAAGTTTACAGACGATGATAAATTCAGTCTCAAGCCACTTAACAACACTTATTTAAGCTTTTTCAGCTAAATTATAGGAAGTGTGTTTGAAGCTGCTAAAGACGGACGGAGGTTACTTTAAAGACAAGGACCTAGATACAGACAAAATCACGGTCGCTGGTTAAAATAATTTGTGGTGTTCTACTAATAAATAATTAACGGATCGTTCTCGTGTACGCATAGTAATTCCATGAACATGATTGATCTTTATTTAAGATTTGAAAGTAAAAAGTATCTAGCGATATAATTGTTTTAGGATCTCAATATTTATTTATTTATTATTATTGATACACTTACAATATACATAGAAAAAAATATACATTGCAGCAAACAAAAACGTCACATTCACCAGTATGCATATCGGTTACAAGTGTACACGACATTGGCAGCAAAAGTTACATGTAAACGGCCACAATATAACAATTAAGACAGATTACAAACTAAAAGAAATTAACCGAACAATCTACATATCCTTTCAGATGGGAGACTCACCGATCATGCCATAGATGATCGATGAGTTTCTTTCTAAACACCGCAAAAATTAAATATGTCAATGCCAGGTTCAGTCCGGGATGCTTTATTATATCTAGTACAAATGCGAACCATGGGAGCTTGGTTGCCGAGGTGCGTTCTGATCTGCGATCTGAGTAAACATATGAGTAATCGTATTCAATAATTAGGATATTATTTAGAAATAAACTTTGGCCGATATTAAGACTAAATGTTATTGCCTAAGGTTAACAATCTGAGTCAGGGGAGAGCTCCCAAGAAAGTGATAAGCAGATATCCAAAATTAATTTTCGCCAAGCAAACAAGCGCCGCGCCGCGATGGCGGTGAGAGATAAACAATAAACAAACATTATTAATCTCATCAATTGGTATTCGGCTTTATAAGCTCTAACAATGGAAGCATCCACTGCAACCAAAGTAAATATGAGCATACTTCACGCCCAAGTTAAAATGAGATATATTATTATAGCGGCATACTCATCGATCACTGTAAAACAACTAGTCAAATATTATCTTAGTGAAATATTTTGGATTCTTCCATTTTCCTCTCAGACGAGATAACCGTCTCCGTGAAACCGTTTTGGGGTGTGTTAAAACTACATTTTTCTACTTTACACTTTTCTTTTAGATGCCATTTTTTTTTTTTGTTTATTAAATTTAATGTGTTAGGGACGCATTTTCCAAATCATTTTTTCACATTGCCATGATTGAGTCGAATTGAATAGTGTGCTGTGGTCCGCTTCCGCTATTTGATACGTCTGCGGACCACAACTTCAGATGTAGTTTAACTAGATTAAAAACTAATGACTTATCAATTAATACATGAGAAAATATTCAAATTTGAAAACGAATTTTGCCATCAATAAGACGAAATCCATTTTATATTAGGAAAGGTAATAATTGGGCACAATAATAAATTGTAGAAATGCAGTGAACGACTGCTAATATCGAGGGTAACAGACTTGAGGATAGAACTCCTACGACATAAAACGAAACCATCATAAACGGTCAAATAATTTTTGGATAGCCTAGTGGTTAGGGCGTCAGCCTCCTAATCAGAGGTCGGCGGTTCGAATCCGGGCACGCACCTCTAACTTTTAGAAGTTATGTGCGTTTTTAAATAATTAAAATATCACTTGCTTCAACGGTGAAGGAAAACATCGTGAGGAAACCTGCACGCCTGAGAGTTCTCCATCATGTTCTTAAAGGCGTGTGAAGTCTGCCAATCCGCACATGGCCAGCGTGGTGGACTATGGCCAAACCCTTCTCGTATTGAGAGGAGATCCGTGCTCTGTAGTGAGCCGAAATGGCTTGATCATGATGATGACGATGATGTTGAATTAAGAAAATGAAGCATTCAAATTTCATAAGTGCCACTAGATAACATAAATAATAAACGGATTTCTGAGTACGTAAGCTATTTCATTCAAACCATTTGCTAACTTTTTTAGTTTTAGATAACAATCCGATTTAGCGTGTTGTATCCAATTGAATTGATATATATGTACAGTTTTCAATAGTTATAGTCCTTGAAATATGGTAATAAAAGCGGTAACTGTACTCAGTCACACGCCTGTGATCTCGAATTAGAGGTCATAGCCATTCTTGTAACTGAAGACACAAGGCAACTTAAAATAATAAAAATTATTATCCTCTTAGCACAGCCAAATTTCGTTAGTTTCCGTAAGTTTGTATCCGGATATCCAAATGAAAGTGTCTTATGTTGGACAAATCCAACTTCTTTAATTCGCGTTATATTTCATGCTTTTAACTTTTTTAACTGTTCCTTGACTTTCCGGATCCCGAAATTATCATATTTAAGATGCGGGATCGGAAGTTACATCTTGTTTATGTTTCATCATCATCATTATCATCCACCCATTACCGGCTCACTACAGAGCACGGGTCTCCTCTCAATATGAAAAGGATTTGGCCATAGTCCACCACGCTGGCCATGTGCAGATTGGCAGACTTCACACGCCTTTGAGAACATTATGGAGAACTCTCAGGCGTGCAGATTTCCTCACGATGTTTTCTTTCACCGTTGAAGCAAGTGATATTTTAATTGCTTAAAAACGCACATAACTCCGAAAAGTTAGAGGTGCGTGCCCGTGTTCGTACCCCCGACCTCTGATTAGGAGTTGGAAGTCCTAACCATCAGGCTATCACAGCTTGTTTGCTATGTTTACGTAAGTTTATATCCGGATATCCAAATGAAAGTGTCAAAATGGAACAACCTTCTAGCATACGCATCTGTAGTCAGGGTATAGTTACAGTGTTAAGAGCTAATTTTAGAACATTTTCAAACAAATGCTTGAAACTGGTTATGCAATGTCATGTCTATGTTCATGCATAAATTATGTATTTCAAGCGATCGTTAAAAAAATACCACGGTATTGTACGAGGCAATAACAAAGAGAAACCATATTTGTATGTATGTGCATACGCTGGTCGAAACCAACTTCTCTCATTCGCGTTATATTCCATGTTTCCGTCCATTTAATTTACTAGCTGTTGTATGCAACTTTTTGCACATTTATTTTGTTTGAATGCCGCGGGAACAGTTTCTTTTCCAGAGATCTCTATGACTAACTCCAGAATTTGACAACCTTCATGGCGCAGTGCGTGCGCTATCGCATTATGAAGTTGGAGGTCCTGGGTTCGATTCCCGTCTCGAGTCTGGTCTGGCTTCGGCCGTGGCCACCCTACCGACAAGGACGTGTCGCCAAACGATTTAGCGTTCCGGCACGATGCCGCGTAGAAACCAATTAGAAGCGTGGGTTTACCATACTCCTAACAGGTTAGCCCGCTGCCATCCTAGACAGCATCATCACTTACCACCAGGTGAGATAGCCGTCAAGGGCTAACTTGTGAATTAATGCTAGCTCTGCGCTATGTGTAGTCAACATCAGCTTAATTTCGCACGAACAAGACCAAGGGCGTTACACCAAACACACAAATAGAGACAATTAATTGCATTAATAATGTCTAATCAATATTCAAAAGCTTAAAAAGCTCAGTGAGTATAAACTAGTTGTAATAAGTGGAGTGTGGAAATCCAAACAAAAAGCTTGATTATTTTTTTATATTCCTTTACAGGCAAAGCCCAAAGGCCTATTAACATCTTCAGCACCAGAAGAGGTACTGATGCGACGCCGGCTCAACCGAACCTCCTGATCTGTTTTCACTTGGCATCATCACGAACGCTAAATTGCTTAGCGGTGTATGGGTCCAGCAGTGGACGTCTATTAGTTGTCAATAATGTTACTCAAAATAATGTTTCGATGCATACAGTTATTTTATTACTTTTGTAACGAAGTAATTGAATATCTTTAAGAAAGAGTGCCAAATCACCGATAGGTATTATTAGCGGAAGTTGAGTTAGCAGAAGGCGGAAACAAGTATTAAATGCTGCCAATATTCACACTCGACAGAGAATCGTTAAATGGACATCCAATGTTCAGAATAATATATATTTTTTTGCTTTAATATGTGAACTTCAAAGAAGTGAAGCTAAATACATAATATTATTAGAAAATTACTATAAGTACTTTCCATAAAACATACTTCATTGGTATAACAAAAAACAAATACATATATAGATAAAAAAAACATTCCAGAAGTAACTAATTTATACATTCTAAGATATGATAAGCTATATTCCAGGAACTTTTTGTCAGAGAATCAAATCTTTGGCAACAAAATCGCACTCACGTTTATAATAATTTGTATGTAACTTTTAGTAGAAATTATTACGAATTGTGTGTGTTGAAACAGTTTTGTTTAAGTAAAAGTACAAATGACTCAAACGAAATATGTCTAATAGAATTACGCACACTCTGTGGCGTTTTTTTTGTACACTACAAGTTAACCCTTGACGGCTATCTCACCTGGTGGTAAGTGATGATGCTGTCTAGGATGGTAGCGGGCTAACCTGTTTAGAGTATGGTAAACCCACGCTCCTAATTGGTTTCTACGCAACATCGTGCCGGAACGCTAATTCGCTTGGCGACACGTCCTTGTCGGTAGGGTGGTAACTAGCCAGGGCCGAAGCCACCAGACCAGACACGAGATGGGAATCGAACCCAGGACCTTGTCCTTAATGGGACAATGAACGCACTGCGCCACAGAGGTCGTCAAAAAAAGGCGTCGGCGTAGGTGAAGTCAAAAAGCGTCAACGTTAAAACATATTATTATGAGCTCGCGAACTTGTGCGGAGATCGTTAGCCACCGCGCGGTGTGCCAATATGTTTTAATTGCAAATAACGATCAGTTTTAGCACAGTCGTCAAACTGTTAATAGCCCAATATAAAAACCGTAATCAAACTAACTAAATGTTAAACTACATAAATATTTACCTCGAACAATTGCTAGAAAATAATATATTCAATGAAAGTTCTGAATCCATTTTTATTCTCTTTAATTGGAAGGATGTGATATCTACGACATATTATGTCCTGGTATGGATATCATAGTTTAGTTCAATTCAATACAACCTAATTCTGTTAAAATAATAATGCTACAGCTGTGTACTGTGTACAGATTTAAATATTCAAATAAATATTATTATAATTTTTATGAGTGAACTAGCTGGTGCCCGAGATCGTCTGAGCAGGATTAGTAGTTCGAGTAGCTTATATTAAGCGTGGCGTAGAAAAGAACTAACATTATGACAGAAAAATTATCATGCAGATGGTAGATTTCTTCGTAATTACACTACTAATTGGACGTAGTTATACAAAAATGTTCCAATCCACAACTAGTTGAAACCAATATAAATACATTTTTGTGTTTTGACTCGGCATTTTTTTGTTTGAACTAGGATAATTCAATACTGTAGGTTTTATTTAAGTATTACAATAATATTGTTCTATCATAGTAGTATTATTTCAAAATTGCTGTTTGAAATATAGGTATTTTGGAAAAATCGTTTTGGAACGTTTTTGAAAAAATATTTTTTGTATGAAGTAGCACTCAGTATATTTTGTAAAAACGTTCCACATTTATTAATTTTAAATAAATACGACTTGTTACGAAATAAGAAGGATTTATTATGAAAAACTTAAGACTAACAAGAAATCGGTTAAAATAAAAAATCAAAATCATCAACTTTTGCAATGAACGAAGCTTTAGCAATTAAATGAAACAAAAATATATTAGAAAATAACTTGAGCACACAATAAGTTTTCAACAAATATAAAAAACTTAGTTAAAAAAAACTGATGATTTATTCATCAATTATCTCGAAGTCAGGCTCCCCGCCAAACCCATCAAAATCATCGATAAACTTATCCGAACTTTTTAAATTTTTATAAAACTGGACACAGTCCTCCGGTATAAACATGTACATTGATTCTAAATCGGCCAACTTAGCTGGTGCGATCGGTTTTCCGTTAGGCCACAAAAGAATTAAATCATCTTTCTTTATTTCTCTGTTCTTTTTGTCTATAAGCAACTCCTTAAACTCTTCCTCAAACGAAGTTCTCATAAATATTGAGTATAATTTATTTTTTTCTATTTTTATTTCTTTGGCATTTAGCCAGCTTACTTTACTTTTGTCACTAAATTTTTTTCTGTTCATTATATTTTTTTCAATCTTTTCAGTTCCATAAAAATCAGCTTTCTCCATTCTTTGTACTTGCAACGGTTTCTTTTTTTTAGCATTTTTAAAAATATCTATATACTCTTCGGCTGTATATATACGCTGGTGATGTTTTAAAGCAGTTTCAATTTTAGAGAAGTCCGTATCGTTAGGTAAAAAGGTATGCCCAGATTCAAGGAAGCGAAATGTAATGCTTTCTAATGTTGAGTGACAACAACTTAAGACAGTTTTTAGTAAGAGCACTATTTTAATGTTCCTGTTTTGCCCTCCGCAGCAATCGCTCCAGAGTATAAGATTCTTAACAGACGGCTGTAGTTTTGTTTTAATATATTTCACTAAACATGATCCTACCTCCTGCGCCCCTCTACCCGCTTCACCTTCGACCCAAACATAGCAGTGTCCTACGTCATCAGATGCAGAGTGGATACCACTATTGTAAAGCCACAGTTGCCTTTTATAAAAGGCAACATTTGTTGGTATCCGCGGTAGTGGCAATGTCTTTTCCAAGTCAAAGGTTAAACACTCAACATCCGGTATGTTTCTTGCGTCTATAAAATCCTGATTCATCTGATTTCTTAACATTTCTGCTCTTTCTAAATGTTTAAGCCTCTCAGTTTTAGCATCTTCTTGTTCCTGTTCAGTTTTGGCATTAGAGATTTGATTGAATAATTGGTCACACTTATTGCAAGTATCTTTTTTTAATTTTTTACATTTTAAATTAAAATCAGCATAGAAAATCTTTTTCAATGTCGCAAAGGAGGCGCATTTGCGATCGATACCATACATTTCTGCGTGTTCTTTTGTATATATATCATAAATTTTATTTATTGTCATACCGGGTCGTAAATATAAAGTGCCACTGTTATTATTTCTTCGATAATGTGACTCGTATTTCGGAAGATTGTTAATAATATCAACAATGAATTTATGATCCTCATCTGTCAACTTATTTATGTCACCTCTATGTATTCCCCTACCATCCACAATAGGTTCGCCACTTCTACGTTTTTTTAATGACACTGTGACTTTTTGAGTCGTTATTTGAAATGTTTTCAAAAACATATCGCGACATACCTGTACGTCTTTGATCTTATATACACGATAGAATTGTCTGGGCTTTTTTCTTGCACCGGGTACGTTACACATAGTGTAACTACGTTTTTTATTATATTCAGTGACACAAGATATTATGTAAAGCACCTGAGCGTTAAAGGAACCTAGTTTAACAAATTTTTCAAACTCTTGTTTTCTAACCTCTACTGGAATTAAGTCAGCACATTTTTTTAAACACTTGCACCGATAGTCTACAAAAACTTTAGGTTTAATTATTTCATTTTTAGTTGTTGTATATTCTATATTATTATATTTATTACGTTTTCTCTCATCACGACTCTGAGGATATTTACGTTTACGTCCTTTTTTTGGTCTACCAGTTTTTACAGTATCATCATCATTTATTACGGGTACTGGTTCTATTGGTATATCAGTAGTTGATTTAACTTCGATATCGTTATGCTGTTCTTCTAATAACATTAAATTATTAGCACATGCTTCATTATTATTCAAAGATGAACAAGAAGTAGTTGACTCGCTTATGTTAACACCTCGTTTATGACATATGTTAAAATTCGGATCCCTAACACTATCATCGCTATCGAAATCACATACGATATCCTCATGATGTGAAATATCCCTATTGTCTAATAATATGTTCTGATGTTCACTTAGTGTGTTAAACAGTTCTTGGGTTTCTGGGGACATCGGTCGAAGTGGTGATGAAGATGGCGTTTCGGTTGAACATGGTGGAACAGACACAATATTCTCTATATCTGACTGTAAAACACCTGAATTAGATGGACCTGAAACAACACCTTGCCTGTAATTAATCGTCATCTCACTTTTCCTGGATCAAATTAGTTAAACTCGAATCAGTAAAGACACGTATGTACACAAATATATATCTTATAGCTACTTGTAATCATATAATATTATAATGTAGATTTGAATCAAAACTGCGATACACCTACCTTCTGATAAACTGATGTTCTTGTTAGTTGTTTTCATAGCAATAAGTGGAGTAAGGGGTGAAAATGGCAGTGGAGAAATGGATCGTTGCTCATTTGAGTATGGAGTAACGGGATTACCTACAAACATTAAAAAAAAAACAATTATTATCAGAATCTGTTTAGCTGTTTCTTTGTTATTGAACAACAACCATCTAAACATTTACATTATTTTTCGTAGATTTAGCTGTATTAAAGTATTTTTAATAATTTTGAAACAGTGGATTAGCGCTTTCAACCAAACAACATAAACAAATTCTCAGCTTTATACTGTTAGTTAAATATATAAATACTTACTGTGATGATTTGCCACAAGATCTACGGTATTCAATTCTGTTCTGCATGTGTCTATAGATATTATGGTGTTTCGGAGATCCATCAATTTTTTCCGTTTAGTTAATAGCTGTGCTAAGGACTGAACCTATATAACAAGAAATAAAATAAATAAATATTGGACGCATTTCACATTCACGGTCGGTTAGCTCCAAACTACACATATCTACATATTAAATAAATACAAAATATATCATTTCGATACATATTGTACAACCAGCTAACAATGCGCTCATCAGACAAGTGTTGACCGTGCCAGGAATCGAACACGGTATACGCCGAGCGGCGTCCGGCATGACGACCCAGTAACAATAATAATTAATTAGGTACCATAGTTAAAATAGGTATAAAACCTATTTTAACCAAAAAATGTTGATTTATCACGGCATGCCTTATACGCATTTTTTATATGGAACTGTGCATCTACCATAAATATTTGATCGAAGGTGTAAACAGTCAATAAATACTTGGGTATTATTATGTATCAAGCCTATTATAATACACGCATAACGGTCAAAATGAATACCTAATTACCTAGTCTAAAGTCTTACCTATTCTATTTAGTAATTGTATTGCAATAAAACTTACCCCGCTTCCGTTTTCTTCCATTTTTATTACGATGATAAATCACCAAAACAGTAACTCAAAGTAATTGCAAAGTAATTAATAATAATAAAACACGAACGACGTTTATGACACTTGTTACAAAACTGATTCACTCGGTCAAGGTTAATCGACTTAGCGGAAATAGTTAAATGCACTTTGATTATTATTAGACAAATTGAGTGCTCAAATGCATCCTCATAATTTATTTGTTTGAATCATTTAGAATAATTTTAGACTATTTTATTTTTATAAAATAATACTAAGTATTAGTAATACACATACACACATTACACATTCACGCGAATCATATTTTGTTCAATGTAAAGCTTGACAATGGCCGGCAAATTGTAAAAAACGTACGAAAATTTGAATTTCGCGGGCTACCGTGGAACATCCAATGAAACATTATTTAATTTTAACGAAACAATGTTTTTTTTTCGTATTTTTAAAACGATACTATAACATTGGAACATTAATTTTGCAATTATTTTTCATTCTTAAAAAACATTCAAAAGCATAGAAACATTATTTTTTAAGAAAAATAAATATTTTATATTTTTTTATAATGTTCCTAAAGTATTGGAACAGTGTTTTCAAGAAAAAGCATTATTTCACAATATTGTGTAAACGTCTCAAAAGAATTGGAACATTATTTTCAAGAAAAATGAAAATTTTGTAATTTTGATAAAATGTTCCAAACATATTGAAACATTATTTCTAAGAAAAGAGACCATTTAATAATTTTGTCAAAACATTCCAAAAGTATTGAAACATTGTTTTCCCGGTGAAATAAAATAATATTGTTTATTAAAATGTTTCTTGCGGATTAATACATTTTTTATGACTTGCATATTGCATTAATCTGACAAAATGTGGGTTGGAACGTAATGTCAAAATGAAATACCGAAAACTGTCACTTGAGGACTGAAACAGATTAATGAAACAAGTAGTAGATGTAAAAATACGCAGATCTGTATATTTAACTCATTTTAGCATGACATGTGGATTGGAACATTTTTGTATAACTACGTCCAATTACACTAATTCAGCTATATTATTGTAAGGTTTCACTAAAATCCATTCGATAGTTTGTACGTGAAAGAGTAACAAACATCCGTCCATCCATTCATACTTACAAACTTTCGCGTTTATAACATTAGTAGGATAATCATTGCTGACTAGACGGTAAATTATTGCGACCTATATATCGTCGTTCATATGATAATGATCATAATGTATCATGTAAAGAGCAATCATATAAACGAAAAGCCACCTTTAAAGGGTTGTGTTCTGCGTGCGACCTATCACAAAATTTGACAAATATAGAAACAGCTAGGCTTGTATATTTTATTTATTTTCATAGTATTATGTCATATGGTATTTTATTATGGGGTAATGCTGCCGATGTTGATACTATATTCGTGTTGCAGAAGAGGGCTGTTCGTGCAATTTATAATATGGCTCCAAGAGTCATTAAGAAAAAAATTTAAGGAAGTCAAAATAATGACATTGCATGAAACATAAAAAAATCAATAAAAAATGCGATTGCAACAATCTTAACATCAGAAGTAAAAATAAACTTGTGTTGCACGCTACTAGACTACAAAAAATTTAAAGGTAATTGTATACAGTTCTATAACAAATCACCAAATGAAATTTCTGGGATGTCTCTCAATAAGTTCAAAGTTTATATAAAACGTAAGCTTGTAGAAAAGTCCTACTATAGTGTAAAGGATTATGTAAATGATAAACAAGCATGGGTATGAAATATTGCTTTAATAAGATAGCTCTTAATATAATTTTAAGTGGCATGTGAGATGGTGATAACAAAAATAAAATTTACCTGGCTAAGTTTGTTGTGGGCTTCTTCTTAGACCGGGGCGCGTTTGGAACCCTCATAGCTTTAGTTTTAAGTTTACGAATGTAGTTATCACCATTAAATCACTACTATGTAAATTATTGACGCGTCATAAGTGCCTTTTAAAGGACTATTTAAATAAAGATGATTTTAATTTCTTGCTAAAACCGGCATGTTTTGTGTCTTATATTTTCAGAATGAAGGTTTAGACCTTTCCTTCGAACTCCTAGCTTCACTGAAAAAAACAATCCCTCAATACTATGAAACAGTCCACGTCGCTCGAAGATTTGCGACGTATGTATGTAGTACAAACGATACTGACCTATATTTTGCTTTGTGTGCGGCATCGAAGAGTTCGCCTTCGAAGGGTGCGGTCACTAGGTAGGAGGGAGGTGCTGGCTGCTGCTGTGTCAAGGGCAGGACCTCGGGCCCCCGCACCGCCGCCACAGCGCCCAGTCGCTCACAAGCCGCGCGAACTCTTTCGCACTCCAGGCACGATTCGTTCACGTACACCATCGGCGTTGACGAGCCTGCCAAGCGTCAATATAATAATGGTTTAAATAACGTCACCCAACCAGTGCCGGATGTAGACGGTTAGACGGAAGATATACTGCATTCACAATCATTATTAAACCATGAACGATTGCTAAATATCTTTCTCATCGTCTTTGATAGTCCCTTTAGTATCTAATGCTGAGAACTATAGAGCAAATTTGATATTTGTTACACAACTTTTTTAACTGTTTCTTAACCCTTCAGATCCCGAAATGATCTTATGTACACGGGGTAGCGGGCTCGGGTGTTAAGAGTCCGAGCTACGTATGCCCAAAATAAAAAAATACCGAGTGAGTACACTTTTGCAGAAAATGACAAATAACTAATTTAGTGTTTGTATTGGTCAGAAAACAATTTTATTTTTTAACTTTATCGTGTTTAGGACAAATTGATGCGTCTTTAAATGACATACTGGTTTTAAAGATAATATTCCTGGTAGATAGATAACAAAATTACAAGTGGTATTGTTTCAGACTCAAATAATTATTCAACAACGCGGTATAGTATAGGACGTCTGTAGAGACGATATGAAAAATATTTATCGGCAATTAGCACCGATATAGTTACTTCAGCTAGTGTTAAAAACTATGTATAGTATAAGACATATTAATTGACATATATGTATATAAGACAAATAATAAAAAAGTTTTTCTTTTTTGGAAAGCAGAATTATTACAAATGTAGTTAATTTAATGCAGGAGGCAGTCAATGTAAAATATTGAATCGTTGATTAAAATTATTACGATTATGCACTGCGCAACCAGAGACACTTGTGTCTTGTGTTGCGCACTTTACACTAAATCAATCTATCCAATGGATTTCCAATCAAAAAATGTTCGGTGTAACCAACTTAAAACTAAACGTCAGTTTAGACATCGGCAACATTAATAAATTTCCATGCAATGGTTTACAATCAAAAGTTGCCCATTTAGTTCACATGATACGTAAAAAAAAGAAACATGAACCGCACCTAGCGTTCAAAAGGAGCAACCGGCGACTCTTTCCAGTTGCCGTTACCGGACACGGCAACTGAAATTCTATAATCTTTTTATAGAATTATTCTATAATATAAGTGGTGGATCGTTACCACTGGTGTCGGTAACAAAAAATGTGTCTACGTGTACGCACCGCCTAATGAAGGCCTATATCACTGACGCAGGTATGAACGTCACGAGCGGCATCCGACGGTCCAAACGCTTATCTAAATATAGACATTTCAGTTCAAATTCCAAAGAAAGGCATATTTGAACATTTCGCGCAAGGAAGTCGTGAGCCGTAAACATGATCCGTGAGCCTGATTACGAAAAGTCGCATTGAAAAAAACCAGATGAAGATTTTCATCGTTTCCTTTGATCCTTTCGGAGTTTGCCACGTATTCGCTCTTGTAAATAGTAGGCCAATGCAACTGATTATTCGAATTTAAATAACGCCAGTGTTGAACCGTCACATATGAAACATAACTGTAACTCTTGTTTCCGAATCTTTATAGCTACAAAGTTCTAATTATAGAAGTAGACGTAACGCAATAAACCAATCTGTCGACCAAGAGTGTTTAAATATATTTTATCAATGTATGTGACATTGATAAAATATACCAGGGAAAGTTTTACATAATATGGCGTTTAGCATGATCTCTCTTAATGAGTTCAAAGTTTTTCATAAACGTTAGAGTTAACATTTTATTATAACATCGATAAATAAGTTTGGTCAATAACTTAGGCTTATCTCAATTTCAAGTTAACTGTGAATCTTAAAAACTTGAGTTTAACATTTGTATATATGTTAATAAAACATGCAAATGCTAAAATTTGTCTGTTTGTCGCAAATACACAGCTCAGCATCTGAATCGATGACAATAATCGCGAAATTCTAAACAATACTAAGAATCCTGGGCACTGAGTTACATTTAGAAACTTGTATTTGGTTCAGAGAAACGAAACGATCCGCGTTTTTTTTAACCTAAACAAATGCGTACGCGATCATGTTGTAATATAAATGTTTGTCGACCTTTCGGGACATGTTCCCGGCCCGCGTCACATCAGCGGTTCAGGGTCGCTGACTCACGCGTTACACCTCGCGGGAACACCCGGCAATTTTGGCATTGTGTCCTAGCTAGAAGATTTCTCTACTTCATGTCGACAAACAGTGTGGCTCAAACAAATACGTATGAGTTTGACTCATATACTTCTACGATTTTAAATTGAAGCAATATTTTTCAACTACCAATAATAAAAAATTATATTTAAATATATTGTCTAACTTGGCTGGTGCCCATGACTTCATCCATGTAGGGTTTTTTAAGGGTTTCACGGTTTTTAAAAATATCTGTGGAATAATCAGATTTTATTATTGAGGTTATCCTTTTTCTTATTCGAGTTCCCGTTCCGTAGTTTGCTGTGGCAAACTAAAGCTATAATAACATATAATCTCATTGACGAGAAATTAAGTTTATCACAAATCAAAAATAAAAAGTAGTCTATATGATAATCCTAGGTATATGCTATCTCAAAACTTCAGCCTAATGCTTCTATGGTTTCGGCGTGAAGGAGTGTATTGTATGTAAGTATGTGTGTATGTAGTAACACACATACTTACATACAATACATTTATAATATTTGTGAGTAGGTTTTTTTGAATGTCCAGTCCAGTATATAATTATGACAAAAAAATGACATTCTAGAACATACCTCATTTAGTCGTAATTTTGATTAAAAAATATTGAATTTGTTTTTATTTATCAAAAGCGGGTAAAGAAATGAATAAGGTATTTCCCTTCATACTGCATCAGCATTCTAATGCCAGGATGTTCACATTGTGTTATTTGGACCACCACAATACAAACCACAATTAATTTGGATGTCTCTTTGGTGATTGATAAAATACATACTTCTTAAATATATATCTCATAGCTAACACTCGTGGACACCTCTTTTTATTATTTTGTAGGACATTTTGGAGCTTTCTGCAGAGGACTTTGAATATTAGTGCTAACACACACACTCCCTACGCTTGTTCTTTTGTCAGCCTTTAAAGAACTATTTGTTAGTCTTTATAAGAAAACTCACATGTTCTGTATATTAACACAATGAAAACACTTTTTAAGCAACTATTGTCACAAAAACATTTTAACTTCAGTTAATAAAATTAATGGATATTGAAATTCAAGCTTCACTCACAGGACGGGCTATAAATGAAAGCCTGATGTTATAAGTAAACTCAGTTATGATACAAAATCATTGTATTTCATCATAGGGTTTATTTGATTAACAGGAGGGTTTGGAGCACAAGACGTGCAGGTTATACATGCACCACTCACATCCTCCTCCGAGGTATGACCGCAGTTGTTCTACCAATGCTAGCATGGTTGGCGAGCGTGCCGCAAACCATGCTTTACGCCATCTGTAACATCTGCGAGTATAGTCATCTAGGAATAAAGTACTCCATCAATGTAAGACTGATTGTCCCCTATGATATAACTTTATATTAATAAAGCTAAACATGCATTTACTGTGGTGTATATAATATTATATCTGTATTATATCATATTATGTTAGCCTGTTAAATATTATTAAACTGACGTCTAAATTACACGTTAATATAATATTTCACCATCCAATTGTTTTATAAAACTGTAACAGAAGTTCTCTACAAAATAATTTAGTGAAATTAGTAGTAGTTTGTTTTGGAGCATGACATATATAGAACACTTGTTGTTATAAAATCTAACAGTTAAAGATGAATTAAACAAAATAATTGTAATGTAAGGTGCATAAGTAAGGATTCGCTAACTGAAAGACATAAGTACCCCGAACTTAGATATCAGATAATTTGTCATTTGAATTAAATGCAATGTTGTTTTTCTGATATCAGCTTGAAGACTAAATCAGTTTATGTTAAAATTAAAACATGCTATTTGATAAATGTTTGGTATAATCATGTACTGCATTTTTTTAAACAAAGAGGATCTCTGTTAACAGTGAATTTACAGACTTTTCCTAAGACTACAACTTATACATCATTCAATTCATAATTTATATTTGTCTCACCTAATTTTTTTTATAAACAGAAAAAATAATTAAAAGAACAGCCTTACACTACTTTTACTTTGGAAGTAGTACCATGTAATTTAACCCGTAAAATCTATAAAAAAAATGAAAACTTTTTTTTTTACTTTGGAAGTAGCACCAGGTAACCACAAGTCTATAAAAAAAAACTGAAAAATAACTAATTATGTATGACTCAACAGCAAATGCAGTCCTGAGAATATTTACCATTTAAATAATTATATTGTTTGTGGTTTTTAGGTTTTAAAATGTAAAACTTTAATAAATACATAAATAATTTATCATGGCATCAAAATGTAGTACCTTAATTTTATTTTCTCTCTCTCTCTCTGTAAACTGTAAACACTCTAAGCGAACCTGAACTAATTGAAAAAGGAAAATGGTCAAAAGTATGAACTGGTCAGTTTTAACTGTAAAGGTGTAAAGGGCTCGTTAGAGAATAAAATAAGGGAGCTTTGTGCGACTTTCAGTGATTGTATTCCACAACAGTGGAAATGTTGAGTCTGAGTATTTAAAACATGAATAATATGATCCTAGTTGGTCGAAATAAAATTTTTTTTTATTTTTGATTAATAAAAAAATTGTGTTGTATTTTGTTTCTTTTAGACCAAAAAGTCATTAAAATATTATGTAGTAGTGGGGATTTAGTTTATTTCATGATTTGCTTTTATTGCATTATGATCATGAAAAGTAAACATTTTCTTCAATGCAAAAGCAATTGCAAGATAAATAACAAATAAATTTAGCAAGGACAAGTATTAAGTAGTATAGATTTTGCCTTCAATTTATTTACCCTGTCACAGAACCAACAAATATTTCTAATGATCCAACTAATCAATCTTAGATAAAATAAGTCTTATAATTATTGAAATAATTTATTAACTAACAGTTTTGTACTTGTAGATTGCTTCTGATGCTAAATGATAATGTGTTACAACTATTTGCAATAATAGCAATACAGTTTCAAATTTCTTACAATTGCATTTACTACAATGTTTCAAGCATGAATAATCTAGCATCAACATATAAACTATAGAGTAGATACAATAATATTAATAAAATATATATTTGAACCAAATAAATGTTACTAGACTCTTTTAATTCTGATACCATTCATACATAACCTTTTTTAGTAAACACCTAATAATGGGGAATTTGTAGTATGGCCATATAAAGATGATGTCATGATATTCCACAAAATGGCACTGCCTATGCCAAAATACTGATTATAAGACAAAATTAGAAAAATGCTATTGTTTTTAAAATTAATGTTATTGGCTGCAATAATTTAAGTAACAATTATCATATATTTATTAAAAGCCTCAGTATAGGAGTCTACTACCTACTACTGCTAATTTCTAATATTTTCCATTGAATATTGTCTTTCTCACATAAAAAATACAGAAAGAATTTCCAATAATTAAGGTAAATGGATGCTAGTTAAGACATGGATATTACACTTACTTAAAGAATCTAGTGAGATATTTTAAGTTATCAGTTATTTGTTCTTTTATTATGTGTCCTTATATATATTACAGTCCTTATATATATTATTGTATTAGGCTTCATATTCTTTGTAAATCAAAACTGAATTTTCTGTCGTAAATTATTGTTAAATGTTTGTAAAAAAATAAGATGTAAATAATTGGAACAGAACTCTGTTCATATAAAAAAAGAGATTATTATCAACTGTATATTTTATATTCTTAATTAATACATTAATGGGGACTCAAAACAAATTAACCACGTAGAAATTACATAACGCAAAATAAATATTTTTGTAATGTGTAGGTACATATTATCAACAACATAATAATATTGTTACTGGACTTTATTGTAAGACACACAGTTTGAGAAGTTCTTCTAAAGAGCATTATTACAGTAAATATAAATCATAGTAAACAGTAGCCTATATTTTTGTAGAGAAAATAGATTTTAATTATCGCTCGCTTGTTACAAACCTTTTCTAAAAATTAATATTCCATTAGCAGATAAAAGTATTATGCTAACATTTTATAAAAGGCAATGTTTAACGATAATTTACCATCAATATCTTGATTTTTGTCAGTTGCAGCGGTGCTTCCTGTTTGTGACATGCCCTTAGACATTTCGTCCATCTTGCGTACCAATGATTCGTTATATCAATCACAATACATTTAAAATCACTATTTACAAAACTTTACTGTACACATTTGATCACTTCACTGTTTGCGTAATACGGTCATTTATTAAAAACCTTCGAGCTGTCCAATGTTTAAACATTTCTGTAATTTTCAATAACACGACAACGAAACGAGTACAAATTATGAAATTGAATGAATCAGTAGAGAATATAGAATTTGGCAGAGAGCAAAATAAAGTTCGACCACAGGTTACCAACAACAGCGGAGACTATGTAAACGCTAGACCAGACATTTGTATCCTCTGGTAATTTGCCACTACAGATTTAATACATATAAATACTATATGCCACCACTATGGTCAATGGTAAGAATGAATTCAGTAACCACGAAATAAATTATAAGGTAATACTGACCTTTTCAACTTCGATTTAAATGATTAAGCCTATTGAACCAATCTAATCGTTTCTCGATCGATCTAGCATTTTGCAGCCACATACTTAAAAGTTAAAACTATTCTTAAAAGCTAGCTTACTAGAAAGCTTGTGGGAAAAACCCTACGATCCATTCATTATAATACCCAATGCAATCATGTAATGTTAACAAATGCTTAGCTTTATAAGCAGGCGCGCGAAGCAGAACAACAGTCTCTGTTGCGCCGCTGACCCACAGGAAAGACATTGTTATAATATTAATGAGTGAATTAACAGTGCTGTTCCGTTAGTTATATTTTACTACACCACTAATTTCCTCCAATACGCCGGGTAGCAAGGTACCTCAACAAGCTTTCAACTTTCTACCCGTAGATTAATGTTTTGTTAAATAAAGGTATTTAGTGGAAGTATTAACCATTTCTATGAACAAAATTTTGAAAATTTATAAAAACTCTTAAGAAGACACGTTGATTGTTGGTAAGTCGTGAAACTAAGGATAACTCGTCAAGTATGTATAATAATGGGAGACCCAAGTTGCAAAGCTTAACAGATAATGCGATCTTAAAACTATTACCGGCCACGGATAATATTGGATTCCTCAATGCATTATGGAGAGTATTTTAATTTTGGCTCAGAACTAAATCTGCCGCAGTCGCTGAATTTTTCAGAAGTTGTATGATAAAAAGTACCCCGTGATCGTATGCAAGACTATTCTGTACTGAGAAACAAGATAGATAGATAGATTTAAAACAAGGATTTAATCTGTGGGTTTCCTTCTCTATCACAAAGAGAATACACACAATGTCTTAATCTTCGATTTGTCACTTGTCAATTAAAAATTAAAATCAAGCTTGTCACAGAACATTCGGCAGATTGTGTTCTGTGTTCGGCAGTCAGAACTCGGCAGTCAAAATCAAATATCAATTTACGCTTTTGAGGTATAGCGATTTGTCAGTGGATTATTTTTATTTGAAAGATAAGATAAAGACCGTACTGTATTTATCCAATGCATATATCAATACCAAATACATATTAGCTTAATGATAAAATATTACAATGGATAAAAGCAATAGAAAATTATAAATTTTACACCTGGGTTTATGTGACGTTTTCCTAGTAGTCAGGATGGAACATTTCGGCTTAACTCATATTTTGTACGAGCCAGATAAATATAGTCCCGATACTTTGGACTTATTAAATGACGAAGAAGCTAGGGAATATTGGTTAAATACCTGTGAAAAGTTGGTCGAAAAATACGTTAATTTTGCCCTCTCTAATACTGAAGATCCGACTGTTGAAATAAGAGCTTTAAAATTTAAGACTTGCTACGTAGAGGCTTTAAAGGAACTTAGAATTAATCCTCTGTAAGTAATGTATTATCGCTTTTAATCGAACGAAAATAGTCAGTGTCTATTAATTATTGGTATTTATTTTAGTGCTCATGGACAGTTAACTATCCGATTGCTTCTTGACATCAACGAAACATGCCTTCGTTCTCAGGGCTTTTTTGATTTATGGAAGCAGCAAAAGAAGTACGAAAATGATACTGCACTAGCTACACTTGCTGTAAGACTAGCAGAAATTGATGCCTTGCCAGATGATAGACAAAGATGGACAGAATTGTGCAGAGGAGTCCTAGCTGGTATGCTGATATTAATCTCAAAAAACATGAGGAAAATAAAATTTAAAATTAGTCATTTTAATAGCGCAAAAATTTATGATACCAGCTGTGGGAATTTTAAAAGCTTTTATGTCCCAAAGTTTATTTTAAACAACCTTTCAAGATTATTGATATTATCTATGATGTGAATAATGTTTTGCTAAACAAAATCCATTTTGACATATTTTTTGATGTAAAAAACAAGTTTCAATCATTTGGTTCAATTAAAATTTATCAGGCCTTTTTTGTCAATAGTACTTTATAGATTCATAACAACCTCATTAAGCCTTCAAATAAAACTCCTTGTAAATAACTGTTATCAACATGTTTTAATTAGTTGCAAGTATAAATACCTGCAACTCTGAACTTTAGGGGTCCGCAAGCTGTTCCAATACTGTAGTTGAACAGAAACACAATTTTATTTTTAGAGATTACCAAGAAAAAGCTTTTTTTTTAATTTGAATTTCCTATCACCATTTTATCAAAAAATGTCAATGAAGGTGCTTTGATGCCTAAAACAAGAGGTTCAGATAAAGGTCATTAAACTTTTAGAAGTCATTATGTGCTGTCTTAAAAAAGATAATTTAACAAGTTTTTGAAGTGCTTGATAAATTGATAATTTTATAAATTATGTTTACATATGAATTAATTTTTATTAATTACAGGTAATATGTTTGATTGGGGCGCACAAGCTGTAACTTCAATATTAAATTGTGGGCTTTACGAAGCTCTTGATAAGATTCAAAAAAGACCATGGCTACATGATGGCTTAGAAAAATGGATGGAGAAATTAGAGGTAGTAAAATACTATACATTCTTTGCCCTATATTTATGTAAATATTTATTATGAATATTTTCTTTTTACAGAAAACTGTTCATCATTGTGCTGCTGTTTTCGTTGATAACAGTGGTGTTGACATAGTATTAGGCATTTTGCCATTTGTGAGAGCTCTGTTATTAAGGGGAACTTCAGTTATACTTTGTGCTAATGAGTGGCCTGCACTCAATGACATTACGAATGTAGAGTTGGAGGAAGTTCTACAGCATGCATCCCTTATTTGCCCTATCTTAGCAGCTGCTATGGCTACTGGGGATTTAGTTGTAAGGTCTAGTGGACAAAGAGGGCCGTGTCTTGATCTCAGAACAATCAGTGTTGGTAAGACAGTGAAAATGAATAATTTTATGGTAAAATAATAATTCAAATTTTTTTATTACAAAAATTTATTTTTAGGGCTTTCCACCGAAATGAAGATGAGAGGAGTAGATTTAATAATTTTAGAAGGAATGGGAAGAGCTCTCCATACAAATTTAAATGCACGCCTTGCAGTTGATTCACTGAAATTGGCTGTTGTAAAAAATGCATGGTTAGCCCAGCGACTGGGTGGTCCATTATTTTCAGTTATTTTTCTTTATGAAGACCAACCTTCAGACACATAACATAATAAAATTACACAGAACTAATACAGTATTCCTTTCTTAAAATGAAGTCACTGGTTGTATACCTATCTTTAGATATTCTTCACAATACTTTAATAAAAACATTCACATTTTAGAATGTTTAACCATTCATGTTGATGTCCTATGACTTTTTTTGGAATATATTGAGTGTTACCCTGGAATGTTTTTTATTTCCAATAAATATTATTTTTTCAGGGCAGAATTTATTTATTTGTTTTAGAACTAGAAACACTAGTATGCAGTGTTTCTAGTTCTAAAACAGTAGTAGTAGGGTGTCAACACTGGCTTATTAAATAAATATGAAAATGAGTAAATGAGGAATTACTAATTACTATTAATCTTAATCTTTAAAAAAAGCTAGTTTTGAGCTTCTGCTATCAATACATCTATACCTGGGTGCAGTCTGTTATTGAAATTGTGTCTCAGTGGTTGATCAATGTCATTATAGTGTTGATGTAAAACTAAAAATATTTTCCATTTATTTTCATTAATACAAAAATTTCATTAATAAACTCCTGCACAATTGTATAAGTAGACATGGGTCCCTGTAATTAAACTATAGATAGCCTAGTCTTAATTTCAGGCCTGTTGCAGGACATCAATTACAGAAACTTCTAATGTTCATCCAAAGGTAAATCCTATACCACAAGGTATGCAGATTCTAGACTGACATAAGCAATTCCATCAATTTTTGCTGCAATGTTGGTATAAACAAGTTCTTAATTGTGTTGATTGAGCAACATTTAAATCACTAGTCCGCTCTCATCGAAATTGCTGTCAGTTCAATCTTGCTAAATAGGCATAGCTTAAATTAATTAAATGCAGTATAATGCCACTATTATTTAAACCGCAAAATATCTAGCATTACATTAATCTTAAATTCATATAAGATTTTAATGCTGTTTGATCATAAAAATGATATCAGAAGTTTCTTTAATAGAAGAGAATTGATACTAGAATCAATCACAGAGCAAATTAATTAAGTAGTTTTATTATCAATAAGACAAAATTATACTATTGTGTTTCCAACATCTAACAGTAAAAAAACTCATGAAAATATTGTAACAATTCATTTAGGTTTATAATATGTATTGCTAAGGAAATTGGTTTAATATCAACAACATATACTTCACACTGTACAACAAATGCTCATAAATCATTACAATATAAAAGAATTTACCTACATTCTAAAGTGATTTGACAATTGAAAAATTGTTAACACTTCCATATTTCCACACTTTCTACAACATAAATGGGAGTGGCAACTATTATGCTATGCCATTAACAAGTTGGTCACCATTCAATGAATTTCATGAAGTTGCATATGAAGGAAAAACTTCATCTTAAGGTTAAAGTCACCAAAAAAATTAAGACCTATTCAGCCAAGCAATAACTTTGAACAATATGTAGGCAATGCTTATTGCATATGCAATTTTTTCTTTCTGCTGTCTTTGTAATTGTTCTGCCTCAATAGCCATTACTCTGCGATTCAATTTCACAATCTGTCTTCGTAGATGTACTAGCTCTTCAGATGTTGAAAGACCCTCTCCACTGCCCATTGGTGGTGTTGGATCTCTAAAAAAATTAGTTATATATTTAATTAAACGTGACAAATAAACACTAATTATCCCAATTATAACTTAAATCATTACTGTAAGTTGAGTATGTGTAATAAATTAATAAATGCAATTTTAAAATACCTTAGAACTAGTCTTGATTCAGTCATCGTAGATTCATTAAATAGTTCAGTTTGTGGTGTTTTGGATCTTGCTTCATTAGCAAAGGACCGCATGGGCCGAACACTTCTTGGTGGAGAGTTTGCCAACTCAGCTGGAAAGTCATCAGCAGAAGGAAAGTAGTGCTGATCCAGCGTGATAACACGAGGAGGAGTGCTCACCCTAACCATGCCAGGATCAGTAGGTAAAACTGCATTATCCAGTTGTATCTCTCTCGGCGTAGCTTTCATACCTGTTTCCAAATATCTAAATAGAATTTTCCTTACATACTTCTAGGCAGAAGTTATCAGTCCAAATCAAATACTGAATTACATTTTAAATATAGAATTTAAATATTACACTTGTCTCATGTAACAATCCTTATACTAAATTGGTCTATATGTATATAAATTCATATTTCAGTTTAACTTTCAGTAATGATGGGTCATCATTATGTACAATTAGATATATTTTTATCAATGCTGACTTGCCTGATAAGCATCAGTCCTGAGCTGTGAGCTGCCATACACATAAGTTTGACAAGTTGGAAATACATGCCAGCTGCCAGTTTGGATATAAATCTTGCTTAATGAGAGACCATGTATGCTCTTAGGGTCAGAAACTTATCTCTGTACCATTGCTAATATATCATTCATTAGTTAACTGACCAACCCATCAGAGGTTTTTTACGCAATGTTTAACGCAATAACAGTATAAATTAAAATTTATCATTAATATAAAAGTTTCATACCTAAGTGCTGATCTTGGCCAACAACAAGAATTCGCTCTGGTACCTTCATGTCAAATTTCTCATTGGCATAATCCCATCCATTAGGAAGAGTGTCTTCATCAACTATATCTCCAGTTGCCTAAAATAACTCTCACTATCATAGTATTAATCTAGCTCTATAAAACATGGTTGCCCCTATATTCAAGAGGATATAAATATTTTTAAATTGCTTTATAGGCTACCCTCATTTTATGCTAGTTTAATTTGAGATTACACTAAATTAACAAGACTGAACATAACTTACTAGTTTAAAATGTATAGCTTAGTTCAGATATTTGCGTAGGTACAACAGATTTAGCTCAAACATTTGAGTCATTTTGTTTTTTAAAATATAAATATAAATGAGAATTAAAATAAATTATCTTAAACAAAGGATATCAATAGCAATCTTCAATAGATAGATTATATTCATAATTTACCTTTATCCTGTGTGGTACTGTCATGTTATGGCTTATAAGCCGAGTGTATGACTCGTCGGATGGGTACTGCATTATTTAACAATAATGAATGGAATTTCAACAATACATTCAGCTTCAAAACCTTTGAAAACAGAATAAATGTAATTAAACAGGTACAGAGTACGTCACGTAATAACAAATATAGTAGCTTCAAAATGAAGGATTAATAAATTGTTTTCTTGTAAAAAAACATTCGTATTAATCAAGCACTTTAGCCTCACTTCTAAAGTCAAAATGTCTGAAAAAATACAAAATTTATACCTACCAAGAAATAAAAAGAATCTGATTTCAGAAAGTAGAAACTGAAATCGAAGTTAAAGAACTCAGTGACAGATTAAAGGTGACAGAGTGACAGCTGATGTATTTTTTCTTAAATATTTTATAGCTCTAGGTCCTCAGATTTTGAGTTTAAGTGGCATCAACATTGAATGAAAACAATGTATTTAGATACGATGCACTACTGCCTATTTGAGCGAAATATATACCATTGGTCAAAGACATGCCAATTTCGGCGACGGTGTACGTACGACTAAAGAATCGCTGCTTAATTTGCAAAGCATTGAGTGGATTTAGTAATTAGTATCTGTTGAATATATACCGATTCATATCCATTGTAATCTGTGCACGATTGCTCGTTGCCGTGTTAAACTGTCATTGGCGAAATAATTTTGTATGAAATTCATGCAGATAATTTCATTTTAGAGAATATTTAAATAGAATATTTAGAATAGAATCGTAGAAGGATGACAAAACAATTGAAATAGTGCTCTCCTTTATGTAATATATTAATGTAATTTACGTTTATGAACACGGTATTATTTAGTGACAATGAAAACCACCGGTTTAAGGATTTTTTTGATAATATTAGCTCACACGTTTATTATTTGTGCCGGGGACAGTGATACTTCTAATCGGAATGAGAAAAAATCAAAAGGAGTAACTACTTTCGTAAGTGCAAAATGGGAAGCTACCCCTCTGGTTTTAGAATTGGCCGAGTACATGTCTGCAGAAAGTTCTGATTTGTTCTGGCCGTTCTTTGATGGAATTACTTCGTTGAAATCCAGTTTAAGTGATCTTGGTAAGCAAAAACTTAATGGATATTTAATTTCACTATCTGATTATTAAACTGACGTGCCCATTACCAGTTTTTGTCTATTATTGTTTCTGAAAAGCTTAATACGCTATATTTACCATATATATATTTATATTTTACATAGGTATTTCTGCATTATTTTTAAACATTAGCTTCAAACTCTTGTAATGAAAATATTAAAAAAAAAGCTTCAGTACCCTACCAGATTTGTTTATGCTAATTGAAAAACGTAAACCATATGTTTATATATTTTAGAAACTGATAAGCAGGTATATGATGCATGTATTGGTGTGGCAAGTACACTGCTGGCCCCAGCGCAGCTGCGCATGGCTAAGCTCGCCTTATCTATGCATCTAACTTCTCCCACTGTACGGATGTTTGACCAGATTGCCACACAAAATGGAGCTAAAGAATTGGCATGTGATACTTTTGTCTCTATTGCATCGAAGAAAATTTGCGATAATGATGCTTTAAGGGACTTACTGAAATCTGTAAACCAGTATAATCCA
This sequence comes from Lasiommata megera, assembly GCA_928268935.1. NCBI lineage: Eukaryota > Metazoa > Arthropoda > Insecta > Lepidoptera > Nymphalidae > Lasiommata > Lasiommata megera. Next base: position 7,928,294 of record OV743311.1, on the reverse strand, counting down.
GTAAGTAAAAAATTCAAATGTTAAAAATATTCAAATAGTTAGTGTCATGTGTATTATTTTATGAATTTACCTAATTTGAAGTTAGGTCTTTGAGACCAGAGACTAGATTGCACATCTAAGATAATGATGATTAAAATATATTTACTTGCTTATTTTTAGATATAGCTTGCAAATTCTAAAATTGAAGCACATTATTACAAATACTGACCATCTGTAGGATCAAAAACAATAAGAAAGCTCTTTGATTCTATAATTATGCCTTTTTTATTTTGGTTGAGTCTTTGTTTTTGTGTGTAGATTTATTTGCAACATTGGTTAGGAATTTCTAGGAAACAAGATGCTATAGTATAATTAATTATTTTAATTCAGGAGTAATTGAAGTTCCCATTTTAATTCAACATTTTAGAACTAGAGTAGTTTAAAAAGATATATGCTGTGTATGAATGAATGAATGAACACACTTTTATTGCACACCACAAAAAATTAAACAAAAAAAGCAGAAAATAACAGAAACAGAAAATAACAGAAGTAGTATACAATTTGGCGGCCTTATCGCTACATAGCGATCTCATCCAGGCAACCAAAGATGTTAAAGATGTGATGTGTATGTGTAACTAATTATAATAATATAATAGCATAACCTTTTAAATGCTTCTCTATCTTTTTTGTTTAAGGAGGAACACAAATTGGAGACATACTTATTGGATCATTCATATCCTAGTAGTGATAATAAAAGTTTAACTGCAATTTTGTATGGGGAACTTGACACCAGAGACTTTATAGAAAAACATAAGATATTAGCAGGTTATGCTGACAAAGGTCTAATTAACTATGTAGTAAGGTGGAATGTCAAAGTAAGTTCACTCAATATTATTATAGTTGCTTCAACTCTTGGCATTTTACTATAGCTTGCCTTTGTCTCATTTTGTTTTTGGAAGTCAAACCAGATTGACTTTAAATATCATAATGTTTATTTTTTGTAAGTATTTATATAGTTAAAGCTTTTTTATTGTCGTGTGAGCTGAAATATACTCTAATGTTGATGCATATATTTTTGCAGAATTCTTGAAATATATAAAATTGTACTATGATTTTTCTTCTTGTGCCATATCCTATTTTCAAGCATTAAGGCTAGCTGTACTTAATAAACTGTTCCTGTCCCTAAATAGTGTCTTTGTACACATATTTAACAGCAGCAGTGCTGATTTTTTGAGTTAGGAAATTTGAATTCATCCTTGTTTAGTTTACCCTTTATCTTACCTTGAATAGTGAGTTGGAGCAGGTCCTAGTATGTTAATGCTTAATCTTAAATATGGCAATCTTATGCTTAATTATGGCAAACTTTGCTATTGCAGGTAAGAGGCAAACCCAAACTACGTCTGTCTGGATATGGTGTGGAATTGCAATTAAAAAGTACTGAATACAAAAGTCAGGATGACACTACACCTAAAGAATCTGATGGAGATGACACTTCATCACCTTCTGAAGAAGAAGATGAAAATGACCCCCAGAACCAAATTGATGGATTTAATTTTGGCAAGCTTAAGTAAGAACTTATCTATAGTCATCATCATCATCTTTCCTTCACCTTTGTGCCAGTGATATTTTTATTGCTTAAAAACGCACATAACTTATTTCTGTCAGCTTCTTAAGGAAGAGATAGTGATAAGGTCGCCTTTTGCTTTTATATTATGTATTTCTTGTTGTTGTCTTTTTCCTTTCTTTTGTATGCAATAAAATTGTATAAATAAATAAAAGAACTTGAAAGTTAGAGGTGCATGCCCGGGATTAAACTCCCAACCTCTGATCCCAAGAGGTGGACATCCTAACAACTAGGCTATCAGAACTTTTTATGTACAGTCATTGAGATGTTTTTACCTTGAGAGATATAACCTGTACATATTTTGTGTATCAAAGGAAATGTGTTTACATTTGGAATGCTTTTTAAAATGCATGTAACAGTTTTTAACTACAAAATATAATAATAAGGAAATGGATGCCTGGCCGTTCTTCATTAAGTTTTCATAGCCACGTGGGGAGGATTAGAGTTTAAACCCTTAATGTGATTTCCTGTAGTAGGCATTTCAGCACCTACCTAGGTGGTTCAGTGTAGAGGTTTATTTAAAATAGTAATTAGAACCAATGGCTCCATTTCTATTGGATATAAATTAATTTCAACTAAATTGTATAAGTATTAAAATAGTGCTACACTTTTGCAGCTGAATACATTGTAAAGGTTTTAGACCGTATTACTTTAGACCTGTTTAGTCCAGTAACAATTCGATAGTTTCTTACCTACAATATATTGACTCTTTTATAGGTATGTAATCCTCAGCGTCAGGTAGTAATTATTAATTATATGATTCTAATTATTTTACTAGCTGGTGCTTACACTTCTCTATGTAGATTTAAGTTTAAAAAAAATACTGTGAGAATACACAATGTTAGCTGAGGTCAGTAAATGGATGTGTTACCAACTTTGGATCTAAAACCATCTTTGATTTTAATGGAACCAGTTTGTGGGAACATTGGTTGGATGGTTTTAAGGTCTTTAAAAGCAAGTAGAAATATTTTTCCATCTACTATTATTAACAACCAATGACAGTCAGTCATCTTTTGTAGAAACTTATTTCCGGCTTTACGTACGCCCTTGGAGCGCTTCCGACGGCACTTATCTGAAATAAGCGAGGAGCTGGCACCGCTCAAAGTTTGGCAAATGCAGGGTTTGAGTATGCAAGCGGCTGCTGCAGTTATTGATGCACACGATTCTGGTGGCGATGAAGCGCTTAAAGTGCTCACATCTATTGCTCAAAATTTTCCAATGCAGGCAAGTATATATTAAATATAATAGGAACTTTATTTGTGTAGATATCATCATCATCATCATGATCAACCCATTACCGGCTCACTACAGAGCACGGATCTCCTCTCAATATGAGAAGGGTTTGGCCATAGTCCACCAAACTGGCCATGTGCGTATTGGCAGACTTCACACGCCTTTGAGAACATTATGGAGAACTCTCAGGCATGCAGGTTTCCTCACGATGTTTTCCTTCACTGTTGAAGCAAGTGATATTTTAATTGTTTAAAAACGCACATTACCCCGAAAAGTTAGAGGTGCGTGCCCGGATTCGAACCGCCGACCTCTGATTAAGAGGCGGACGTTCTAACCACTAGGCTATCACAGCTGTGTAGATATATAATAAGCTATTAATGGCTGGACTTACATGGATTCTTGTTGGGGTACACAAAGCTGGTTTGTTAACTCATCTGTAACACTCCAGTGAGTTCCATAGTTGTGGTATCTAGCCACGGCCAAAGCTTACCAGATAAGGCGAGAACGAATACAGAAATGAATTTTCTCTGCCTGGTTTCTGCAAGTCCAGACCTTTTACTAATAAGACTACAGAGCTCAACACTGCGACATAATCGTTATTAATCTAGCTCTCTTTCGTTCTAGACGAAATCACTCATTCACGTGAATGTACCCCGGTCGTTCCGCGACGAGGTTCTATACAACCAGGACATATGGGCGTCGTCCATGGGGCTCCGTGCCGCAGAGCCCCTACTCCTTGTGTCGGGCGCTCAGTATGACGCGGAAGAGGTCGATGTTTTGGCGCTTCTAGCTGCTCTCAGAGAGGATATTGGTCCGATGAATACATTGCACGCTATTGGTATGCATCTAAACGTCCAGTGTTTTTATAAAAATGTACAAGCTTAGAAAGATACGTCTTGTATTTCTGTCGGCTTCTATCACAAAGGTGGCCTGGAAGAGATCGCTTTTACTGATAAGGTCGCCTTGTGCTTTTATATTATGTATTTTTTTTCTTTTCCTTTCTTTGTTCACTTTGCATTAAAGTTGCAAAAAAAATTTGTATAACGATTTACAACATAATGAGAATAAGATGATAGTATTTCTCAGCTTTATTTTGTATGAAGCATATGAATCATGTTTGGTAGCTACAGTCAAAAGTATTTAACTGCACATCAAAAATATTAACTTTCATGGCAGTTTGTTATTTGGGTAAAACAGAAACTTTTTGGTATGTAAATTAATATAAAAATTAACTGAATATAGTCTGTGGTCATATATCATTATGTTCCCTAGTAGTTGCTAGCTGCAGCCTGCGATTTCATCTGCGTGTGTTTTAGTTTTTTAAACATCTCGTGGGAATCGTTCAATCTCTATGCAAAATATCCTCTAGACCGTTTTAGCTCCGAGTCCATCCGTCCGTTTAGGTGAGAAAAGCCGTGGAAACAAATATTTTTTTATTTTTTGGAAAGAAGTATACACGTCTATACGTCTGTGTAATTTCATCAAGATCAGTGCAAACTAACAGCTGAGAAACCAAATAAACGTAGACGAAGTCGCAGGCAACATCTAGCTAGATACTAAGGAACATAAGTCAATACTATTTATTACTCGGCGGATAAGTAAACCTAAAACTTGCCCGCGGAGTTCGATAAAACAATGTTACTTTTCTGGGTTTACTAACAAAATCGAATTAGTGAAGCCGCATGCAGTAATAATAAAAATAAAAATACCTTATATACCCAAATTACCTTATATGCCAAATACGTAAAGAAAAAACCACCCTATTATTTGATTTGGCCTAGTTATATTTTATATCGAGAAGAGTGCAGAGAGCTGAAATTTATTGTAATAATATTATACTTGTATTGTTGGTGAATGGTAAAATTCTTTCATGCCCCTTACTTAGGTCTATCAAAGAAGACTATCAATAAGCTAATGGCCATTGATTTGGGAGAAACATCAACTTGGGAGGAATACGGGCTAGATATCCGTGACACTGCCATTACATGGCTTAATGATTTAGAGTCAGATGAACGGTACCGACGCTGGCCTTCATCATTCATGGATCTCCTTCGTCCAACGTACCCTGGTATGCTCAGGAACATGAGAAGAAACATTTACAATTATGTAAGTGAATTTCAAGCGTTTGTCTCATACAAAAAAAGATATTGGTCTGACAATCTCTTTTTTGTGGGAATAACATTTTAGTACTTAAAAATAATTTCAACCCAATATTGGATGAGATATTGCGACTTTATTTATTCCTGACTAGATCATTTCTTTACTTAAAGTAGAATGGTCCCATAGAATTTTACTAAGTTCGAATGTTCTGCTATTCCTTTTGGTTACTTCTAATTTTCTTGTTTAAATCTCCACCGAGGCATTCAATATATATAATATTATAAAATAATAATATTAAAATTGATCGAGCTGTTTTTTAGTTTCTGAGCGCATCTTATGATTTTTATATAGATAGATAGAGAATAGATAAATGTTCCGAATGCTAATTTATGATTGCAAATATCTAACTTAAGCATTGGGTACATTTTGGTACTGTTTTCTTTAAAAGTTTTCTTGAAAAAACATTACTTCAAAACGAAAAAATAAAGTTAATAATACAATTTATGATAAACTTATATACTTCCATCAGGTAATTATAGTAGACCCCACGTCACCCGCATCGGGACCTCCACTTAAACTAGGGGAAACTTTACTAAAACACGCCACACCAGTCAGAGTTGGCATCGTGCTAGCTCCTAGAAGCAGTGATCCCAAACTTGAGGCGGCTATTCGAAGCGCTTTCTACTACGTCGCGCAAGACCGGAACTCAAACAAAGAGGCTTTCTATTTCCTCACTCAGGTATGATCCATAAAGTTTTATAAAACCAATTTCATTATCAAATATAAAATAATGGTAGCCTCAATACAACTAGATTCGTGTAATCTTTAATTCTCTCGAGAAGTTTAAAAAAGATGGATGTTTTATTGGATAGGCACAAATAATGAGTTTGCAAAGAAAAAATTGCGAAATGATCAATGTCATTGCAAAAATATTACTTAGAAGGAAAGTGTATATCAGTTATCTGATTGCGCCAGGACTGAGCACTTATAGCATTTAGCGTATTATTCTTCTCTTTATTCATAACTATGCCATGGTCATCATTATCGACCTACACCAAGACACCGTCTGAAGGGGCTCAGTATTAGAAGGGATTTGGCCCTAGTCCACCAAACTTACACTATTATAAAGAATTATCAGGCTCAAGGGCTTTTCTCAATGTTTTCCTTCAACGTTGAAGTCATATTAACACAAATAACTTCAAAATCAAGTAACCAACCTAAAAAAAATCCTCAGAGTATGTTCTGAGGGCCCAGAGAATCCCATCGTACATCGTGCCAGACGCCCAGTTTTAGGATAATTTTGACTTACCTACTGGAATGCTGTTATACTTTAGATACATTTTATGTTAGTTTTAAATATTATGTATCAATTATGGGTATCTAATCACCTGAAATAAATGAATCTTAATATATATAAATCTCGTGTCACAATGTTTGTCTTCAATGGACTCTTAAACCACTTAACCGATTATAATAAAATTCGCACACCATGTGCAGTTCGATCCAACTTGAGAGATAGGATAGTTTAAATCTCAAATTATAGTCGCAATTTTAATTTATTGCTAATTATTTTTTCTGTTATTATTTGACAGTCACAATTATCTGTTAACTCCAAATGATTCTAACAGATGTCGATACCTTTCGACTGGGTTGAGTAAGTAATCAATAGATGGCGCTGCTATGGTAAATCTACGAACGTGTCATATAAGCTACATTTTAACAGCATAATTACCACGTGTTGTTGACGCTATAAAATTAATTAAATTTATTTTGTAGTGAACGAAATACCGTATAATTCAATTATTTCCACTTTTTAAATTTTTGGTGTTAGCATAGCCCCGGACACGTGTTACTTAGACTGAAGTGTAAATTGAATTCATATTATAATGAAGATAATACAGTGAAATTAATCTAAAATTAAATTTTTTACTTATTTGTGCTTCATTGATCAAAACTTTATAATTTAATTTGAATATATGTATGTAAGTATTATCACATAATTATAAAATTTAATTAAAATATCAATGCAAAAATGATACACAATTTCCTACACTTTTTCAATAGTTGTACAAATATTTTTTTTTATTGTTTTTATTTAACCTCTATTAAAAAATATTTAGCACTTATTATTTCAATGTGCTATGATAACAAGTTTTTCAGATTTCTTTTCTTATATTTAATAGATTAAATTAGTATTTCAATTCTTATTGAAATTATTATTTAAACTCTATAATTAAAATATGTACATGTCAGTATTATCACATAATTATAAAAGTTAATTAGAATGATCTTTAATATAAAAATGAATCGCAAAAGCTGTTTGTAAGCGCATAACTCAACAACGCCTGGACCAATTTGGCCAATTTTTTTTTAAATATTCGTTGAAGTTCAAGGATGGTTTTTACGGCGAGAAAAATCTGAATAATTGCCGGAAAACCCCTTAAAACAGCCCTTTTCTTTTTCCCATACAAACGTTTTCTATATAAACGTAGAGTCAATTTGAGTTTTATTGCTATTGCATAAACTACATATTAAATTACAAGCACTCACTGTTGTCTAAGCAATGTAGGTGTGTTCCTAACGTCAAAGAGTGCATACTCAAACTGTAACAGGACGAAATCTGTACATTTAATAGATTTTGAACATTTTAATTGGAGGATGCTTTACTAGCGATTTTACTAGCGTCTGTCTGTATCACGCCGAAACCACTTGAAATGATGGACTTGAATAAAATTTGGTATAAGAGTAGCTGATACTCCGGTTCAACATATGAGATAATATAACATATCACGGTTCCCTTGGGAGATAGTCAAAATGTGTATTTAGTTGTAATTCATTAACGCGTACTCAGAATCCATTCATTCTTTTTTTGTAAGAAAGGAGATACCTTAATGTCTATGATGTAATTTTTTCAAGTTCTTCGGTTCAGTAATCCATTGCTTCGTGATTGCAAGACAAGCAAACACTCAACGCAGACGAAGTCGCAGGAGTCAGCTAGACTAAACGGGCTAAAAACTAAACTAACTAAAACGAGCTTTATTGCTATTGTATTCGCTGGGTTCGTGACCCCAGCGCTACCTATCGATACAACTTACGGTGGCTTAAAACGATATCCACGGACATTAATATCGGAAACAATTACTGGTAATGACGGTTATCCACTGTATCGTCGACGATCGACAGCAGACAATGGAAGATCAACAATTGTCAAATTAAATCAACAAGATATTGAAATAGATAATCGTTGGATTGTCCCATATTCACCCATTTTATCAAAGACCTTAAAAGCACACATCAAATCTTATCTACATAATCGTAGAATCTTGCCATTCAGTGAAATCTATTAAATACATTTGCAAATATGTAACCAAAGGGAGTGATATGGCTGTGATTGGAATTGGTGGAGAGAATTCCAATGATGAAGTTACACAATACCAAATGGGCCGCTATGTTAGTAGTAATGAAGCAGTATGGCGAATATATTCTTTTCCTATTCATGAGAGACACCCTTCTGTTGTTCACTTAGCTGTGCATTTAGAAAATGGACAAAGAGTGTATTTTACAGCACAGCACGCAGTACAAAAAGCTGCTCAGCCAACATCTACTACATTAACCAGTTTTTTTGAGACATGCCAAAACGATGATTTTGCACAAACATTGCTATATTCTGAAATGCCAAAATATTATACTTGGAATCAATCCTCAAGAAGATTTATAAGACGGAAACAAGGGAAACAAGTTCAAGGATACCCAGATGTGTATTCCACCGATGCCATTGGTCGAATTTATTCAGTACATCCAAGCAATGATGAATGTTTTTATTTACGACTGCTATTAGTCAATATACGTGGCCCAAAATCATTCCAACATTTAGGAACTGTTGATGGTGAATTGTGTGGATCTTACAGGGAAGCCTGTCAACGTTTGCAGTTGCTAGAAAATGACGCTCATTGGGATAAAACTCTCAATGATGCTGTAATATCATCACACGCTCATCAAATACGAACATTGTTTTCTATAATCATATCTACATGCTTCCCATCAAACCCAATTGATTTGTGGATCATGTACAAAGATAATATGTGTGATGATATTTTGTATCAAATACGAAATAGAATGGGAAATCAAAATATACAAATAAGTGAAGAAATTTACAAGGAAGCATTGATTTCAATTGAGGACATGTGCTTGACGATGTCAAACAAACAATTAATTCAATTAGGCCTGGCCGCGCCCAATCGCCCAATGCATGATGCTTTTAACCAAAAGTTGAATCGAGAAAAAATGTATGATCTCAACTCTTTAAAAGAATTAATTCAAACGAATCTTCCACTGTTGAATGAACAACAGAAGTATGTATTTGAAAATCTTATGAAAGTAATAAATGATGAAACTGGAGGGATTTACTTCTTAGATGCACCTGGTAGTACAGGAAAAACTTTTTTGATTTCATTAATATTAGCAACGATTCGCTCGCAAAATAAAATTGCACTTGCACTCGCTTCGTCGGGAATCGTAGCAACTTTGCTTGAAGGTGGTCGAACAGCCCATTCAGCATTAAAATTGCCATTAAATATGAAAAGCAATGAAACTCCGACCTGCAACAATTCTAAGAACTCTGCAATGGCAAAGGTCTTGCAGCAATGTAAATTAATTATTTGGGATGAATGCACGATGGCACATAAAAAATCTTTGGAGGCATTAGACAGAACATTAAAAGATATACGGAGCAATCATAACCAATTTGGTGGTGCAATAATTTTATTAGCAGGAGATTTTCGTCCAACATTGCCAGTGATTCCACGATCAACACCAGTCGATGAACTCAATGCATGTCTAAAGTCCTCCAATTTGTGGAAACATGTCAAAGTACTTCATTTAAGCAAGAATATGCGTTTCCAGTTACAAAATGACCAATCTGGAAACATATTCTCTAAACAACTCATTGACATTGGTAATGGCAAATTTCCTATAGACATGTTGACTGGCTCCATTAACATTCCTCAAAGTTTTTGTCAGTTAACTCGATCAAAAGATGAACTTATTCAGAAGGTGTTTCCAGATGTTTCTCAAAATTACAGAAACCATGATTGGTTGAGCGAACGAGCTATATTGGCTGCAAAAAACATAGATGTAAATGAATTAAATTTAAAAATACAAGAACAAATTACAGGCGAATCGAGGATATATAAATCAGTTGATTCGGCTACTAACCAAGATGATGTAGTGAACTATCCACCAGTATTTTTAAACTCGCTGGATTTGCCAGGATTGCCACCTCACAATCTTCAATTAAAGGTTGGATCGGTAGTTATAATGTTGCGAAATATCAACCAACCGCGTCTTTGCAACGGCACACGGTTAGCGATAAAAAAATTACTAAACAACGTGATAGAAGCAACTATACTGAAAGGAAAGTATAAAGGAAAAGACGTACTCATACCGCGCATCCCAATGATTCTGAATGATGTGCCGTTTGTCTTTAAACGACTACAGTTTCCAGTTCGGCTTGCTTTTGCTATGACCATAAACAAGTCCCAGGGGCAATCATTAAGTGTTTGTGGTATTAATCTGGAAAACCCATGTTTCTGACATGGTCAATTGTATGTTGCCTGTTCCCGTGTTGGAAAAGCATCAGATTTGTTTGTCTATGCGCCAGATAATCAAACAAAAAACATCGTATATCACAAAGCACTACAATGAAAATAAAACTGATTTTTGTTAATAATTATGATTCATATGATTAACAATAAAGAGATTACTTATTTTTAAATGCTTATATATGTTTTATTTAATTATATTTCTTATTCACAACGCCCTATCACCAGGGGGACGGTTCTGTTCAGGTGAATTTTTTGCCCCGACTATAAAATATGTAGGAACAAAAAAATTACACATTACAAATCATTTTGACAGGCTATATTTGGCAGTACGAAGTCTGCCGGGTCAGCTAGTATTATTATAAAAACTCAAAGAGGTGTGTGCCGGGCTTACAAACATTTCTTTTTACAGTATACTGTTTAAATTTTCGTGACTAAAATTGAACTGAAATACAAGTTGTAACTTTACAGCTTTTCCAATTGGGCAAAGATGAAGTTCTAACTTTGGATTACGTAAAAAAACATCTGAAGAAGTACGCAAGTTCTAGCGTCAACCTGGATGACATTATATCCGAAGACTCCGAGTACAACTTTGGAAATCAGTTAGCTGAAGAATTCATTTCCAAACTCGGAACGAATAAATATCCTCAGGTAAAAATGATGGTAATTTTTGGTAGAATCTCTGTACTTCCAGTACGTCCATATTCCATAATCTGTAAGTCCATATTTTTGTTTTGTTGAGCCTTTTGAATTTATGCGTTATGAAAAAAATATGAGAGTGAAATTATATTCTCTGTAACACAAAACACTCACAGGTTGAAGCCCGCTAAACCGCTCATTAAGTCTCGAAAAAAAGCTACCAACAAAATATAATATATATAAAATATATATAGAAGTTCTCTATCGGTACATGTTTATTTTATTTTATTTTTTATTTTTATTTTTATTGGATCATTAAACTAGTCACTATCTAAAAACAACAAAAAACATTTCAGAAGAAAAGACACCTGATAGTGGCCTTCTAGAAATGACCACAGCATGCACAACCTTAAAATTAACCTTACAACTAAATAATTCAATTTATACCTAAAGCAAGTAAGACTATTACAGCATTAAAATGCTGTAATAGATAGTCTTACTTGCTTTTTAAAAGAGGCTACAGAACTGCAGGAGATGTCGCAGATATTCCTGTGATCATTCAGCATTGAGCATATTCTATAGATAGGCGCATGCTGACCTGCCTTGGTTCGACAAAACGGTTAACAAATGTTGGCACGCTCGTCGCATCCGATCACTGTTTTCATATTTATAATATTTATCAAAACGTGTTTTAGTTTCACACAATTGCGAATTATATATTATGTGCTAATGAACAGTACCTATGCATATTTTGATTAATATTATTCAGTATTCGTAAATATGAGTGAATAAAAATGTGCTTATATACTTTTTTCATTGTAATTAATTATTGGCATGCAATTAAAAACTATTTTGTAATGATGCCAAAGAAGTACTTTTTACGCGCATAATTATAGCATACGCACCCATTTTTTTATTCAACTTCTAGTTAGTTCTTGATTGGTGGAATTTGAAAACATTCAAAATCGATACAATACAATACATGACAAAGTATTCTCGCGTTAATCATTCTTACAGGATGTTTGACGTGTTTTCATTAGCAACTTAGTATATTTGTGTTAATAATTGGCGTCTCGCAGGTACTTATAAATGGTGTCCCGCTATGGGATGAAATCGCAACGTCTTCAGTGGAGTTACTCGAGGAGGCTCTGGTGACAGCTCTGGCCAGACACACAGGCCGATTGCAGCGAGCAGTGTTCCGCGGTGAACTGTCTGACGCTGATGACGCCGTAGACTATCTTATGAAGCAACCTCATATAATGCCTAGGTAAGCAACGGTTGCCCTTTTAATAGTAAATAATAAATATAAAAATTCTGAGAATGCCAGACTTTCATTATTTACGCGTGTTTACGTGTAATGCATATTATGCCTTTTCTTTATGAATATACTTACTACTACTCGGCTAGAACGCTAAAGTATTTAAGAATGCTGTGTCCAAACTTAAATCCGGCCCGAAGGACCAAAAAATCACCATTTATTTGGCCGTATTATTACGGTTAAACTTAAGCGTAAGATTCATAAGGCGTGCTTTGGCTTTACAAGAAGATTTCTTACAGGTTAAATCGCCGAGTACTTGCCATAGAACCGACTCAATACTTGGACTTGTCCGGAGTTCCATCCTCGATAGAATTATTTACGGAAGATAAGGTCCATCGCCTTCTGCACTTGACTGGTATGTAATAAATAACAATGCACTGTTTTTATAATCACTTTTTTCTGTATTTTTAACATAATTTTTATTTATATTCCTATTGGAAATGAAATATAGAAAGCATTCTATAAATTCGCTTATGAGGTTTTCAAATCGGGAATCTATTATATCTAGTACTTAGTACCTGGTACAACACAAATACACGCAACATTGGGTAATAAAATGTATTGGTTTTTACAGGTCGCGATGCATTAGCAACAGCTTTGCCAATATTGAAATATTTCACGAAAGCAGGCAAACCAGAGAGAATAGACCAAACTATTTGGGTTGCAGGCGATTTGAATGTCAAGGAATCTAGAGATTTATTGAGAAATGCTTTAACTTTTATGGTATGATGTTTGTGATTCTGTACACTTCATTCCTACATTTCAATTGAATACAATTGTTTTCTAAAACATCGTAAATAAACCGTCGGCCATAGCTCTTAGTTTGCACCTTTTTCCGGTATTTTCTATCGATTATTTTAAGATGGAAATACTTTTTTCTTTTCCAAAATAGTATACAATCTAATAACTGGCATCAATACAATTCATAATTATATATAATCTTAGTGTCATGTTTCCGAGATAGCAAACTTTTATTGACTTCATCCAAATTCACTTAGCTAAAATTGACGTACGAATTAGCTCTGAAATGTTGTTTAATGGCAATTCAAGTCTAGATCATCAAAAGAACGACCGCCTAAGTCATAATATTTTATGATGGGTATGATTGATTTTTTAAGGTAAATCTAGACTTCAATAAACGAAAATAAATACTTAAGAGGCAAGCTTTTTTTGATTATATATAAGATATGTTTATTTTAGTTTCATTCGCTGGTGACGATACCAGTACAATTTTGATAGCTTTTTATTACGCATACCTGATACTTTGAAATATTTCGTCTAATAAAATAAGATTTATTTGTATAGATGCCGAGCTGTTGCTATGTAAACGGCACACAGTTTGGAAGCCAAAATATCCTTTGTCAAAAGACAATTTTTTGTTAAAATATGTTGGCTAATAGCAATGTCCTTGAACCGGATATCGTGAATCATGTGTCACCTAGTTGGGTCATTTTAATAGCCTTATCCATACATCCTCATCATAGATGTATAGATATTCCCCTAAGCTAATATTAAACGGTGTTTTAGAGAGAATCAGGTGGTATTCGCGTAGCCTTTATACCAAATGTGGACGGTGCGTCGACTGCGGATCAGTCGCTGAACAAAGTTGTACTGGCTGCACTTACAACTTTGGATTCGGGGAAAGCCACCAAGTATGTCACGCAACTTCTGGAAGACGAAGGCTGTCATGAGAGACAGGACTGCGAGATCATGGTATGTGATATTTGTGTCGAGATATCATAAGATAATATATGTTTCACACCAAAAAAGCAAAAAGATAACAGAATTGAAATTTTATTTCAACTGGTAATCTTACCAGAATTTAAATAATTAAATACAGTTTGGGTGACTTGAAGTACATTTATATACTGTTTTGGTGTGAAACATCTGTTAACGTGTTTTGACAGTAAAGTTGGTGCGGATACCGAAACGGTAAATGACATAACGCGTATTTATGCCGTTACACCATCACAGGGTTTTTATTAATTGTAAATTCTAATATTAACTTTCAGGTTTCAACTCTGCCTGCAGAGTCCCATGACTGTCAATATTTTTTTAGTGCAATTAGAAATTTGCTAAATTGATAAGTTCTACCACATTTGCTAGTTATAGTTTTAGCTATAGTTATATATATATTGTTTTTGTCAAATTTCCGCAAGTAGTATATAGCTATGAAAAAATAACCTTTAATTAATCGTTTCCAATTATTATAATAAATTTATTTCAAAATAGTGGGTATATAACACAGGTCATACATAAATTAATAAATCCCTTACACTCGACTGTCACCGACAGTGTGCAAATATTTAAAAAATTTAAATTAAATTACAAAATCAAAATGAAATTAAAAAATTAAAATTACATTACAGAATTAAAATGAATAAAACATTAAAAATAGCTTAAAAAAGTCTAAATCAAATTTAATAAAAAAATAATAATTGTGGTCAAGATAATGATTTAAATAACCTAAGCAAATTATACGATAATAACATGAATGCCTTGTATGCTGCTGGTGACAAGGGAACTGACTTAAACTTTAAAATTTCCCTCTAGCCCGAGTTAGTGCCAGCTCTGAACAAGTATGCGTGGGTACTGAAAGCTTCTCGCGTACTCTGTGCACGCAGCTTCCGGCTCCGTGCGGGCGAGCGCGCCATCGTACATAACGCGAGGATCATCGGACCTTTCGCTCAGGGGGATGAGTTCTCTCTCGAAGACTTTGTTCTGCTCGAAAGGTGAGTTCACTGATGAAGTGCTACTACGTTTAACGATGATCGTGGTTTGGACCGTATTCATTCATTATTGTACACTGTATTCATTTTTATACACTACAAGTTAGCCCTTGACGGCTATCTCACCTGGTTGTAAGTGATGATGATGTCTAGAATGGTAGCGGGCTAACCTGTTAGGATTATGGTAAACCCACGCTCCTAATTGGTTTCTAAGCAACAGCGTGCCGGAACGCTAAATCGGTAGGGTGGTAACTAGCCACGGCTGAAGCCTACCACCAGATAAGACTGGAGCCGTAAATCAAACCTAGGACCTCTAACTGTATAATGCGATAGCGCGTGTACTAGTCACGGAGGTCGTCAAAATTAAAGCCACTTTTCTATTTTTTTTATTAGGTACAGCAATCAAGTTTACGGGGAGAAATTGTCTGAGATTTTTATCAAGAGGAAGACAGCCACTAATGATGTTTTAGACGACGATGGTGAGTGTTCATGATAACAATATTAAAAGAATTAAATATAAAATCACGAACATAATTATTTTAACATTGTTTTCGATAGATGATGTTGAGGAATTAACAACGGAAAATTATATGAAAGTGGTATCGGTGTTAGCGGGCCGTAGTTCAAGGGTGCGCACGCCTTTGCCCAGTGGACTGCGTACTGAACACTCTGTAATTGATCTACCGCCTCTATATAAGGATGAAGCTGCAGTTGAAGTAAGTTTTAACATTTAGTATGTAATTTAAATCACGCGTATATACAATGAACCATAAATAGAGCTTTACGAATAGTGTCTAGGTGATCAAATAAGAAATGCGGAGTACCGGGGAGAAACTTTAGTTAATGACACATTTAGAAAGTCTCGATACTGGCACATAGCTCGGAGAACCGAAAAAAAATGCGATGGGACTCGCTGGAAACTGGAGGATTGGATTTTAACTCTTTACGAAAGACCTTACTACATCAGAAGCCAGTGGGTTGGAAGCACGCTCGAGTTGGGCTTATTAGGTCCTTTCTGGGTTAGATTCCGATTTGGGCCAAAATTATTAGGCATTTGTCTTAAATCTCAGTACTATCCTGGATCTGGACGCTAGCGTTGTTCAGCTTCGTGCCTGAACGGAGAACGTGGAACGTCGATCTTTTTAATCGTCCAATTTTTTTTTTGCCACTAATAGTTAGCCTTTGATGGCAATGTCACCTGGTGTAAGAGTTGATTCGCAAGACTATATTTAAAAAATAGGCTATCATGGGGACTGTTGAATGCCGACAATGTGATAGTATATATAGCATGTCGCATGTCGGCAACGCGTTCCCATGAGTATTGACCATAACAAAAATCGCACAGCGGGGCTATAGAAATAGACATTATACCTTAATCTTATGACAGATAGTAGCGGTGGTGGACCCTGCGTCAGCTCCAGCTCAACGCCTGGCACCCTTACTTTTGGTACTGCGTCGCGTGGTCAACTGCCGCATTCAGTTGTTCCTCAACCCGCAAGACAAGAACTCAGATATGCCGCTTAAGAGGTACAATATAATTGCAGATGTAACTTACATCGTGACATTTAACTTTACAGGTTTTAATCATTGATTTACCACTAGCCGTAGATCGATCATTAACGCTCAAAAAATGGGACGGCAAAGTAGTGCACAAATAGCGACGCGTGCACTCCTTTCCCCCAATGTGTGACAAGTTTAGACGAAAATCACCGATTCTAACACTCGAGCCGTATAATCCGAATGAATTACAAAGTACTACGCGCCGCTAGTGTATTAGACGGGTTGTAATACATCGATATACCGATATGTATGATCATATTCATGCCCATGTCAAAACGATCGATATATGGCTTTTAAGTAATCATGTGTAATGATTATGTATAATGATATGAATGATGTACATGAAAAACTAATAGAGTAATGAAGTAGGAGCTACGAGTACAAATTCCAATGTTTGCCACTATTGTATATTTATTACGTACTTTACAAGGACTGTCAATTATTATATTTTAAGATTTATGTTTGAAACAGATGCGTATGAATGTTTTATCGTTTAGAGTTCCCACAGCTTCTACCGCTATGTGCTAGAGCCGGAGCTACAGTTCAATGCTAATGGAGCTCAAACTGCGGGCGCAATAGCTCGATTCTCACGTCTGCCACACGCGCCACTTCTATCTTTGGATCTGAGGACGCCGACCAACTGGCTTGTCGAGTGCGTCAAGTCCGTCTACGATCTCGACAATATACGCTTGGCAGACGTCGACTCGCTTGTGCATAGGTAATTATTAATAGCTTTTGTTTTAATCGACTTCAACTCGAGATATTATAGTTGATTGAATGAGTCTTTGAAACTACGTAAAGTCACTTTAAATGGCTCGAGTCCATGCTCAGTTGTTTTGTTACCTCAGTCTCATGTCGTAGTTCAAAATTACGTCGAATTTGTCGATTTACAGATTGATGGCACAAAATGTTTATGTATGTTCTTTAATTGAAGAATAAAAGACTGGGTTATTTGAGAAGCTCTACGAATTTCACTTATTAAGCATTTTTATAGAGGCCTAGGAATAAAATCATTTAAAAAAGCCACTAAACAATCTAAATGGTCCGTGATTCTGTTTCCTTACCTTTGATATTTCAGAACGCTACTTATTTGAACTTCTTCAAACTCTTTTTTTCATCCAGTAACAACGTTTTGTAAATCCGTTATTTTAATGCATAGCGAATTCGAGCTCGAGTACCTGTTACTGGAAGGTCACGCGTGGGACTCAACACTGAGTACTCCGCCGCGAGGGTTGCAACTGATCCTTGGCACGCGGGACAAACCAGAGACTATGGACACCATAGTGATGGCCAACCTCGGCTACTTCCAGCTCAAAGCGAACCCTGGCGCCTGGATAATGCGCTTGAGGCCAGGTCGATCCGATGATATTTACGAGATTTTAGGGTGAGTTAATTTTTTTTGCCAACTAACATGTAATAATTAATAAACAGCACGTAAAAGCTCTCGTTCCTGAAAAGTGTGTGAATGACATAACTACTGTGTTTTTGTTAACTAACTAACTATTTCGAATCGGTAGATGTCGTTTTTAATTCTTGCGAACACTGAACTTTAAGCGATTCCATTTAATTGCGTAAATGATTATTAAACATTTGTTCCCAATATCTCGTTGTAATGCTGTATTCTGGAATCAAATCCAATAGTAAAAAGGGATTACGAGCATAGATCGTCCACGCTGCTCTAATGTGGGTTAAAGGGTTTAGTTATAAATAATTACTTTATTCGTTTGTAACTTTAGTTTCCATTCCCTATTTGCATGATTCCCACACTTGTATTTAATTTTTTTACAAATCACAATGATGTTTTCAGTCATGAAAATACAGACACGCCGGCAGGCAGCGAAGATATCCAGGTTCTGATGAGTTCGTTCCGTAGCCACGTGATCAAGCTGCGCGTAAGCAAAAAATCAGACAAGCAACATCTCGATTTGCTCGTGGAAAACGATGAAAAGAACACTGGAGGAATTTGGAACTCTATTGCAAGGTATCTCGATAATTGGTGTAAACATTGTTCTCGGAACGTATACGATGATAACGGATGAAATAAGATGGACTGACCAATAAATTATATTGATAAATAACTACAAGCTACTTTTAATGTGGTATCGCGATGGTGGTGGTCTTTTCGCGTGTGATTTCGCCGAAATTTTCGCGTCAACTGTGTGGTTCCTTGAAGCGGTGATAGCCTAGTAATTAGGGCGTCAGCCTCCTAATCAGAGGTCGGCGGTTCAAATCCGGGCACGCACCTCTAACTTTTCGGAGTTATGTGCGTTTTTAAACAATTAAAATATCACTCGCTTCAACGGTGAAGGAAAACATCGTGAGGAAACCTGCACTCCTGAGAGTTCTCTATAATGTTCTCAAAGGCGTGTGAAGTCTGCCAATCCGCACATGGCCAGCGTGGTGGACTATGCCCAAACCCTTCTCATATTGAGAGGAGACCCGTGCTCTGTAGTGAGCCTGTAATGGGTTGATCATGATGTGTGGTTCCTGCACAAATATACTTTTTACTATAATGATCGTACTGCAATCAGGCCAATTGTATGGAAGGTGCAGTTTAACATGCTAGTGGGTTTCCTAGGGTAGAAGCGATTACATTAAATCTGTAACGTGTGTCGTAACATTGGGACATAAAGCGACTACCCAAAAAGAATATTCTAGAATAGTCCTTATTTATTTATACGATGCAGCGTAACGAATTATTGTGCAAATTTATAAATCTATTAGTCTAATGAAAAGTTAAATCTAGATCAAAGCACCTTTCCAAGTTATTATCACAAATTAATGGGACAATATTGTCACAGTTCTTTTGGTGGCGGTGAAGAGACAGAAGCTCAAGACGAAACCATCAATGTGTTTTCGGTGGCCTCGGGACATCTTTACGAACGTTTTCTGCGTATTATGATGTTGTCGGTGCTGAAGCATACGAAGTCCCCTGTGAAATTCTGGTTCTTAAAGAACTATCTCAGTCCTTCGCTTAAGGTAAGTTTGTTTAGTTTAGTGTTTGACGACCTCCGTGGCGCAGTGCGTGCGCTGTCGCATTATAAAGTTGGAGGTTCTGGGTTCGATTCCCGGCTCGAGTCTGGTCTGGTGGGAGGCTTCGGCCGTGGCTACCACCTACCGACAAAGACGTGTCGCCAAGCGATTTTAGCGTTCCGGCACGATGTCGCGTAGAAATCAATTAGGAGCGTGGGATTACCATACTCCTAACAGGTTAGCCCGCTACCATCCTAGACTGCATCATCACTTACCACCAGGTGAGATAGCCGTCAAGGGCTAACTTGTAGTGTATAAAAAAAAAAAAGCTTTTATGTTTTACAGGAAGAAAGATAAAGATCAGCCCCAGAGACTTCTCTTGTCTTTAGCTGATCAAGCAGCATGCTCAGTGGATCAGCTACAGTGACTCCATGAAGGCGGTGGAGGTTACATAGTCGTCCTGTAATCTAGTCAACTTACCGTGTCTCTCACCAGACGTCGGTTTTTCGTTAACCTACTTTGTTCTGTGTTTGGCTAACACAATATAATTGTACGGAAAAACACTCACAACTTAGCGCATTATAATTTTTTTTTATTATACTATGGCCAATTGCCTTAATTCAAATATATTAATTCTAATCGTGCCAGTTCCGTTAAGTATAGCATAAATTAAAATTGTATAGACCAATAGCGCATAAGCGTCTGGAAATACCAGTGAATAAAATATAAGATTATTATTACGCTGGTCTAATGTAGGATAAGAAGTACGAAGTATATTACTAGAATTATTAAAGAGTTACGCACACTTTTAGGATATCTTACCGTACATGGCGCAAGAATACGGTTTCGAGTATGAGCTGGTACAGTACCAGTGGCCGCGCTGGCTGCAGCGACAGAGGGACCGCCAGCGCACCATCTGGGGCTACAAGATACTGTTCCTTGACGTACTTTTCCCACTGCACGTCAAAAAGATCATCTTCGTTGACGCTGACCAGGTAAACACCTTGTTAAGCTCTATTTTCTGTTTTCCCCTTTCATAAAGTAGCCCAAATAACTACTTGCATCATTGTTTTTTTTTTTAAGTTTACTATCTGAAAAAATCTCGTTAAAATCGGGCCAAAAAGGTTTTTCACATTGAATAAAAGTTAAACCATAAAAATATAACTTCATTAAACTTTTAAAAGAGCCTCAATCCATTATTTAAGAGCTCAGACTGATAAACGTTTTATTTTTCTGTTAATGTGTTTTCCTTTGAACAGACTTTGTCGTTTCTTGTTATCATGAAATTCTCTTTCGTATAACAAATTCAAATTGTTTCAGATTGTACGTGCTGATTTGAAGGAGTTGGTAGATCTAGATTTAGGCGGTGCTCCCTATGGTTACACGCCATTCTGTGAAAGTAGGAAGGAAATGGAAGGATTCAGGTATGATATTTAATTGTATAATAATCAAGTGAAATGGCGCATTTCTTATATTTTTATACCGCTTTGTATGTTTGTATTATTATGTTATTCCTTTTGTTTAGTTGTAAATTTAGCTGCAAAAATCTTTAATAAGTTTCAAGGCCACAGACAGCATTTTTACCGTTACCGCTAATACTTCAAAGCTCCAGTGTAGTTTGGATACGGGTTGTTGGCATTACAAAAGTATCACATCATAGCAAGTTCCTGAATATGATTCAATATAATACGAGGTGGTGCCTCAACAGTTATATTACATCGAGAGTTGTGAACTTAAATTTAATTGAGTTATTGAATGTAAGCTGTGATAGCCTAGTGGTTAGGACGTCCGCCTCTTAATCAGAGGTCGGCGGTTCGAATCCGGGCCTCTAACTTTTCGGAGTGCGTTTTTACACAATTAAAATATCAATTGCTTCAACGGTGAAAGAAAACATCGTGAGGAAACCTGCACGCCTGAGAGCTCTCCATAATGTTATGTTATGTATTCAAAAGCATGTGAAGTCTGTCAATCCGCACATGGCCAGCGTGGTGGACTATGGCCAAACCCTTCTCATATTGAGAGGAGACCCGTGCTCTGTAGTGAGCCGGTAATGGGTTGATCATGATGATGATGATGAATTAAATTTATATCAAATATTATCCCAAAGGTTCTGGAAGCAAGGTTATTGGAGGAATCACTTACAAGGGCGCAGTTACCACATCAGTGCATTGTACGTGGTCGATTTGAAGCGATTCCGACGCATCGCGGCCGGCGATCGACTTCGTGGACAATACCAGGCGCTCAGCCAGGACCCAAACAGTTTATCCAATTTAGGTAACTCTTTTTGAAGTCTTGACTAAATTTAACTAATTGAAGTGGTCTTAAATCTGACAATAGCGGTGTAGGCAATGTTTAATTATTTCGTACAGAAAAAAGTTGGCGTAGTAAAGCAAGGTTTGAAATTTTACGACCATGTTTAAACCGTCGCGGACTTTGAGAACTGAAAACTGATAGGATTCGTAGTTTTGACCTCAGCTTGAAACAATAACTTCTTTCAGCAGTTAGGAATGAATTGAATGCAGATTAAAGATGGTTTAAGAGTTTTTCAAAGCGTCACACGTATAAGTACACCTCTTTCAAAATATTATTTCTTACAACGATGTCTGTCCTTATTACAAGTAGTAAAAGATCTCGACTCTATTTTGGAGTACCATTTTATTATGCTGTCAGAAAACATCATTGGCTCGCTTGCTCGTTTTAATTTTTGTGAGTTACGTCTTAAGTATAAAATTTTGTACACAGATCAGGACCTACCCAACAACATGATACATCAGGTCGCCATAAAGTCTCTACCGCAAGAATGGCTGTGGTGCGAAACATGGTGTGACGAAAACTCCAAGCAGTATGCAAAGACTATAGATTTGGTAAGATTTAATTTTGCGAGCATTATAATTATAGATACTTTACTTACACCTTATTCCCGGAGTGACTGCATACCCCCCATACATTACGAGGCGCGAAGCGAAAACTACACTACCTCAAAGTAAAAGTGTCATGTTGCCATCCTTTAGTACGTCTTGACCTTCAGTTGTAGAGCAGGTTTTTGTCAAAATTTTGTCCTAAAACAAAAACTTGTTGTACTGAGAACATTTCCTCCATGTATTGTTTATTTCTGCATATTGGACAGTAATCGGTACAACATACGTTGACTGCACGCAGACTTTTAAAGGGATTACTGCGTTGTTTCACCAGTCGAGTTTTCCTTAATTAAGTTATGTTTCGAAAAATCGATAGAAATACCGGAAAAGCTCTAGCTTAGCACTTTTCAAAGAAGCAGAAATCCAACGACATTAGTGACTCAATAGAGCTGTAACCATTGCGAGTACCGTGCCGGTTTTTGCCGTACCGTGCCATTTGGGAACAAATTCAATTTCTTTCAACAGAACATGGTTCTGTTCTCAATTTTTTCAACAGAACCATTGTCTAGTCAGTTAATTTTTTGATGGCTAGTAGCCACGATAACGGTAGAGACCTGGCACCGATCAATTAAACTATTTTAATACCGTGATATTTTTTTAATTATATGATTATTTTTTTAATTATTTGATGTCGTCGCCCATTAAAGAAAGATTTATTGAGATGAAAAAATGTTTTCTTTACAGTGCAATAATCCTATGACAAAAGAGGCGAAATTGTCTGCTGCGATGCGCATAGTGCCCGAGTGGCGCACCTACGATGAAGAGATTAAGGGGCTGCAAGCACGCGTGCGTCGAGGCCTGTACCAGCACGCAGATCACGAACAGGTGCGTTTTTTTTTCGGGATTTCGTACTAGAAATGACCCCATTACTATAGATCTGGTAATTTGCGGAGTTTAAACAGACGAAAATGTACTGGTGTGGGGTTTAATGGGGGTTTATTGTTCCTAAAGTCTTTTGAGTTTAGTAAGAATTAATTAATTCCTAAAGTAAAGTAATTATAATTTATTTTATCCAGGAAATTGAAAATACGGATCACGTAGATGTTCCTGTGAAAACAAGTGCCTCAGGTAAATATAAAAATATATAATAAACAAGATATATTGAAATAGTAGACGGTCACTGCGCAGGTTTGGCCTGTGCGCCCTGCAGGATGAAGAGATCGTGACGCACATATTACAGCCTCATATGCCATATGCCGGCATGAGGCATATGAAAATGCACATATGTAGCGCTTTATATGCCATATGCTGACATGAGGCATATGAGGTCGCACATACGAGTATGTACAGCCTCAATATGAATATCAAATTTTAATAACTTTGTTAGGCTTTATATTCTTTTAAAGCTCAAATTCCATATATATAGAGCCAGCGAGAAGTTTGTTTTAAAAATCGGTAGTAAAAAGTATAAAACTGGAAGTAACTTACTAGATCATCAACATACTAAAGAAGATAACTTGAACTCGAATAGCAGAGTTTTTTTTCTCGATATAGGATAAAATTTTAACTATAATTCTAAAATCTTTTGCAGGTAAAGATCCTAAACACACCGAGTTATGATGCAATTTCGTTATATTAATATGAATTATAAATGAATTTTTTGTTATTCCAATTTCGCTAGTAGGTATGTTTAAAAGTGAGTGTAGTGCGAGTGAACAGCGAAAAATCGAAGAAGTGCTCATGTAAGTTTTCAATGTGACGAATCTAAGACTGATATCTGTATAGCGCGCTTGGCCTTACCTCAGACTTAGGAAATAGTTAAATCGAGACAAAGGTGTGTTTCCTACACAAATATGTCTCAGTTAAACTCTAACAATTGAGCAAAGTCATAGTACGCTCCGTAGATCTCAGTCTGAGTGTAAGCGGTCCCAAACATATCACTAAGGATTTTTTTTCTGTACGTACAATATTAAGATGTTTGTAAGCGATGTAAGCCAGTTAAAAGGAAATAACATACCACTAAATCAAATTAAAGTAAATATCCAAAATTAGATGTTTGACAAATCCTTAAAAAGGCACTTTTGATGCGTCAATTACATAGTAGTGGGTTGATGGTGATAACTACATTCATAAACTTATAAGTAAAACTGAGGTGTCCAAACGCGCCCTGGTTTAAGAAGAAGCCCACAACAAACTTAGCCGGGTGAATTTTCTTTTTATTATCACCATCTCGCACTTAAAATTGCTTAAGAGCTTATTAGAACAATATTTCATATCCATATTATTTATCATTTAAAGTAAAAATCGAACTCTCTATATTAAAAATTAATGCTCTCTAATCGTCATCTTAGTTAAATATCCAACTCGTAAAGCATCAATGAAATCTCAACCAATTGAGAAGCTGTCAATGAAATACATTTCAGACTTAAGGAGTACCTTAAAACAAAAACGTATTATGAACTATTGCTTACAAACATTACATAAACGTCTAAGCCTGAGAGACATCTATTTACATCACCTTCCAAATAGCAGTAAAAATTTATTAAACACGTTCGTTACGAGAAAACAAATGCACCTTCTATTTGCTATAATTTTTTTTCCATTCATTTTCAACGACCTCCGTGGCGAAGGGCGCGCGCTGTCGCACTAAAGTTGGAGGTCCTGGGTTCGATTCCCGGCTCGAGTCTGGTCTGGTGGGAGGCTCCGGCCGTGGCTAGTTACCACCCTACCGATAAAGACGTGTCGCCAAGCGATTTAGCGTTCCGGCACGATGTCGCGTAGACACCAATTAGGAGTATGGGTTTACCATACCCCTAACAGGTTAGCCCGCTACCATCTTAGACTGCATCATTTAATATGATGATGATGATATGATTTGAATTATATTATAATTTTTTTCGGCAAATTCGTAATGGATAAAAGCACACAGTGATTGCAAAAGTTAATAGTTATTTGATAATACATAATAGAATAGAATATTCATGAAGTTTATTGCAAAATTTTATTTCGCTTCTATTAATTATCATTAATTATTCCTGTTTCTTGTTGTTTATTTTAATATGAGGCATTGAAAAGATCCTTAGTGATTCGACAATATTCTGTGGTGACATAAATAATTGGGACCCCTTTAAAGTTTGTTGGCAGTTATTGTAAATATTAACCAGTGCTATTACATTCTTTGTATGTAAAGAAATAGTTAATTGAGTTTTAGTTTTTCTCCCAGTGTTATTGACCAAACTTTTTCTTTTTTCTTGCTTGCTTGCAGTACTAAGTAATGTGATTATTTTTTTAAGGTTCTTTCTTTACTTATCAGGCTTAAGGATGTTCCGACAGTTACGTTTGTTCACATACTTCTGTTTTTAGTAAACTTACGTTACACCAGCATTAGCGTAAATCTGCCACTCGTTATGGCTGAACAAGATCACTTCACTCCGTCATGATTTGACGACATGAGGTTATCCGTGACGCCGTCCGCTGGTACAAAAATATTCCTAAGATTGCTTCATATCTTGTTTTATATTGTAAAGCTCACATTCCAATGAAAAAAGAAAGAACATATGGAGTTTCTAATAAGTGTACACTGGTAGAAACAGAGGTGATAAGTGTGAACAAGTAAATGCCTTCAAAGATTTTCTCCTTTCTTAACAGATCGGCCTTGATCTTGATTTGTCGGGATAGAACTTTGATAATTATGCAAATAAGATTGTGATAAAACAATTTATTTTTGTAAAACTTCTCCTAAGCCCTAATTTCTTTCCTAATTGTGTACATTATAATCATTTCGTAGATTTTTAATTTGTATGTGAATATATTAAATTGAAACTTATACTGTACTGTATTATAAATTATCATGATATTATGTAAGTATTTTTCTTTGTGGTATGAGTGGCTTTTGAATACCTGTGATGGACCTCAAAACTCCCAAACTTTGGAGTTACCTCAGTGATATCCCTTATAAAAATGCTTAACATAATATCGTTTGATTTTATGCTGTAATAGAAGAAATACAGCACACATGCTACACAATCTTGAATAAAATAATAAAAACGGCTGATCAAATACGTAGTTCTATTTTTATTTTGACATCTTAACTGTACGCCCGAATAAAATGTTATAAAAGGCAATGTTTATCTACCATTTATTCATAACGATTATGTAATACCTCAACATAATTTGTATGGAATGTTTACGATATACTTCTTAGCTTCCTAATCAGAGGTCGGGGGCTCGAACCCGGGCACGCACCTCTAACATTTCGGAGTTTGTGCGTTTTTAAGCAATTAAAATATCACTTGCTTCAACGGTGAAGGAAAAACATCGTGAGGAAACCTGCATGCCTGAGAGTTCTCCATAATGGCTCTATAATTCTCAAAGGCGTGTGATGTCTGCCAATCCGCACATGGGCAGCATGGTGGATATTGCCAAAGCCTTCTCATATTGAGAGGAGAATCGTGCTCTGTAGTGAGCCGAGAAAGGGTTGATCATGATGACGATGATATACAGTGCGTTATTCGCTGAAATATCATATTCCAGAAAAAAATATAGAGTTTTTAAAAACGGTTCAGTAGTTATAATGTTAGTGAAATCAACAAACAATCAGACAAGCAAATCTCTTTTTTTATCATTTTTATTGAATTAATTGATTATTTGAATTTAAGTTATGATCAGTTGGTATACATTATATCAGAATTTAGAAATCTGGAAATCTAACACAGTTCTATAGACCACTTTAAATATTTATTAAATCTGTCTTATTATCTGTATGTGTTTGGAAATTACAGATGACTTAAATAAAACTAACAACAATGTAATTTAAGTACAGATTTATTTACAACAATAGACAATTACATCATTAATTTATTATAACTTTCTACTCTGTAATCTAATAGTACATTAAATTCTACGCGTTGTTCAACGGCTTGCAAACAATTTTATATTAGTTTTAAAATAAAACACAGCGCTGCATCTATCAACTATGATACATTTTGAATAATTTAAAACCTTATATACATAGTATTAAAATATCTAATCATTAAGTGCAAGGGGCACTTTCTATTTACTCTACGCACATTTATTGTCACAATAAAAACTACTACGTTTTATTTTTAAATACATAATTAATTTCAAAATATTCGTTTTCAGAATAAGATGCCTTAAATTTAAACTTTTAGAGGAGTGAAATTCAATGGGGCTTTTATATGTACTTATAAGTTCTATTCACGAAAATAACTAATTTTTACTCCAATATTCAGATAGAATCTATGTATGTTGAAACGAGCGCCGCAAGCTAAAATACCATTCACTGACAAACTAATTATAAATCAGAGCCAGCCAACAAAATTTAACATGAGGTGTATGCATTCGCAAAATATTGTAAGAAAATAATCGCTAAGATAGGTTTCACGTATTGCGGGTGTCTTTGTGGTAAAAGACTTAAAAGTAAAATTTATAATAATAACATAACTATATTACTTAGTTTAGTAACGGAATTATTTATTAATCTCTCGGGAAAATAAAAATTCTGCTCGGGTGAAATGGTGGTGTACCTACTGTTAGTTTCTAAAGTAACTAGTATTTTTTATATAATTTCTACGAAGCTATGGAATAAATAAAGAGACAATTAATACATTGATTTGCTTAGATTATGACTAGTCTGTAAATTGTACACGCAAAAAATATTATCTTTGGATGTGTAACATTCTGCCCGCCTCCAATACAAGGGTAGATAAATGGTAGAGAACTTCTTTCTAAGTGCAATTTTTCGTTTATTACTTCAATAGACGTTATAAAATTATTATCTAAAAGACACGTCAGAAAGGGTACTTTCAGTTCAGAGCAATTTACTGCACAGTTTTTATTTTTAAAAATTACTCTGTAACAGCCATAATACTACACGTGATAACGTTAACATCACGTGTGGTTGTAATGACAACAGAAAGAAGTTCTAGGTTCTAGACAATAATGAAACAATAACGCACTCTCACACGTACCACATACAAACTCGTGTAAATAAAAAAAAATCGGTGGATCAACAAAACTAATACTAATGTACTTCGATCAATAATGTACCAGATATGCAGTCTCGTAAATTATTCAACAGAAAAAGTATCCGTTTTTTGTTTCTTACAGACGTATTTTATAATATTTCTCATTTAGTTTGTTAATGATCGAAGATATATTAAATGAAAATCATTTAGATACAGGTTATGTAATCTACTGTGGTGCTTTTAAGGAAGAAATTGTATGTAATAAAATTTTTTTTCTGTGGCACATAAAAAATGTTTTAGGTATGTAAGATATTAAACCTCTCAAGTAAGTTCTTTCAGGTTAAAATCTTATCTAGTGGTTGATAAAATCGAGTATTTTTAATTTTAACAATATTTTAATTAATAATTTGTAAATCAAAAACAAGTTTGTTAAAATAAATAAAAGATCGAGAAAATAAATTGTGATTTTTTTATGCATGTATGTTTTGAGAATATTTTTATGTTTCTAAATTTTTACTTTAAGTTAAAAAGTAAGGAATAAAATATCGTTTACATAGTACAGTGACAACGGTTGACATTAATTGGGTGCTTGGATGGACTCCCGCATCACTTCACTCCCTTTCGTAATGCTAGGAAACTAACCATTGCGAGACAATTGTGGTTTTGATTTGAATTGAGGAAACCGGTTCCATGCTATTACATCGATATCTGCGAGAAATATTTGTTAGGCTTTAATGAGATCTGTAAGTATTCAGTTGCAATAGTGGTCCTCTGTGGTGACGCGACACAGCTGGCAGTCGACGCGACAGCACCAGTGGTAGCGACAGCGACAGCGTTCCAAGCGTGCGGAACGCACCGCACGCCGGCCGCGCCCGCAACACAACCGCCCGCACCCGCCCGCTCCCCCGCCTAGCGTCGCGTTGCACTTCCTGTCCGGAAAAAATAAATATAACTATACCTTTCAACATGCAAGTATTATCTTATTTATATTTTTAGTTGTACATATATTTAACCGTATATTTTCTTTGTATGATTGTACACCCCAACCTCGCCTTACTTTATATTATATTCCTTATTTGTGCTAGGTTGCCTGGTAGAGATCGCTCATTAGCGATAAGGCCGCCTATTGCACCTAATTATTTTCTGTGTGTGTTTACTTATTTTCTTTTTTTTTTCTTTTTGTATGGTGTGCAATAAACTATATTTTCATTTCATGTACATTTTCATTGTAAAGAAAACATATATTATGAAAAACTTATTAAGGCATCAATCGGTAATTGTTCTTGGATAGTAATCGGTAATCTGTAAAAAAAAATTATTGCTAGCAACATAATTTTGTTAGTCACTACCAAGTGAAACGTTTGCATAGTATAAAAGTGCGACTTTGATTCTAGCAATAAAGCTAATTTTATCAGTGAGTTTAACAAATGTATAGTAAAATAAAGAAAAGTAAGTTATCACTTTTTATGATGACGATATGACGATGTCGTGTAGAAACCAATTAAGAGTATGGGGTATGGTAAACCCATACTCTTAATTGGTTTCTACACGACATCGTGCCGGAACGCTAAATCGCTTTGCGACAGGTTTTTTCGAGATTACCAGGAGATGACCAAACTCAAGTCCAGGTGACTTATCAATACCGAGTGTGGAGGGCTGCTAACCTGCCGTGTGTGCCCAACGAGCCAGCAGCGGGATCCGGCTCGCAGTAGTCCGGGCTCGGTGTGACGTAGCGCAGCCTGGTCTTCGTGCGGCGGTGGCGTCGCGGAGGGGATCGAGGGGCGAGAGGGGCTGCGCGCGCAGCCTCATGGGCGAGTGCCTCGGCAGCGCGGGACAGCGGCGTCAGAGCACGCCAACATGTGCGGACGGAACAGGAGCCCGACACGCCGTGACAGGTGCATTTGGTGCGCATGCCTTGCGATACCACCTGCCGACATATCGCTCCAATGAATACACACAGAATAATAATTCTTAATTCAACGATCTTTTAAAATGAATGTCCCCTTCGCCGCAAAATACAGCTATTAGTTTTAGTGTTTTTATTAATTAGTTTTCCGCCTTTAATGTAATACACCTTTGCATGCGGTGTTTAGCATTTAGATTTAATACCTTATTGTGTATAAATTATTTTAGTCCAATTACAATGTCTTAAGCTAAGCTAAAATAAGCAGGCGGGATTATTTTCAGTACTTTGTACTCAGACCTCTTACAATAATCAATCAATCATAATCTTTATTCAAATAATCCTATAATATTGACGCGTCAATATTGTCATAGTAGCGAGTAGGTAATATCTAGTACCTATTTGGTGCCATTAATTTCTAAGTTTTTTCACTTTTACAGCTTCGCAGGTTAACTGTTTACATACTTATAGTCATATTATTATTAAGCGATTTAGCGTTCCTCGTAGACGCTGGTTAGGTAAACCTGCTTCTATCTTATAATGTTATATAAGTTAAAAAATAATATATAATTCATTTCTAAGTTGTAAGATTTCCGTATTTATTTTAATTGTAAAGTAAATTAGGTTTTTTTTTGTAGTTATTTTGGATTTTGTAATCGGTCCACTTAAAATGTATCTGTGGTTCACGTGGTTGTAGCCACGGTAACTAATATTAGGTGTAAGTTTGATTGTTATATATTATACTGTGGCTTTGTTTGTAAACCCAAATAAATAAATAAATGTTCCTATCACCAGATGTAATTACAGTCAAGGGCTAGGTTGTAGTTATAAAAGATAATATTCGAGCTCGAATGTGTTTTGGAGAAGCGGAAGCCTATCCGAAACCTCTCTTGCCCAGCTACCTTTCTTCCGAAGCGACTGTTGATGAGATTGGCCGCAGCGATAAGCGGCCGCAGGTGCAGAAGCCGCGTGTGGAGATCTATTTGAGGGTCGAAGCGCGGATCGTCCGCCGCCATGCGATACTCTATGTTTCGATGTTCAAACTCTTTCTCGTCGTCATAATCGTATCTACAAAACAGAAACAAAGTAACAAAATGAAATCAGTTTAAGCACGGTTAAGTTCTACAAATAAGCTTGTTACAACGTTGGATTACATTTCAAAGGTTCTGTCAGCTGGTGTGTGGCAGAATACTGCATAATTAAGGTTTTTGACGACCTCCGTGGCGCAGTGCGCGCGCTGTCGCATTATAAAGTTGGAGGTCCTGGGTTCGATTCCCGGCTCGAGTCTGGTCTGGTGAGAGGCTTCGGCCATGGCTAGTTACCACCCTACCGACAAAGACGTGTCGCCAAGCGATTTAGCGTTCCGGCACGATGTCGTGTAGAAACCAACTAGGATTATGGGTTTATCGTAACCCTAACAGGTTAGCCCGCTACCATCTTAGACCGCATCATCATTTACCATCAGGTGTGTATAAAAAAAAATGATCATGTGTATATAAGTGATCGCGTCCTTGATTGCACCAATGTTCAGGCTCCCTCTGAGAACCAGTGCGGGTTGATGCTGATGGGGCGTCTTTATTTGGTCATCATTTGTGTACTTTTTTTTGGTCATCATTTGTGTACGCATCCCCTCCGGAAGCGACGCAGGCAAGGCTACGCCGCTTCCGACGGGGTATGTGGGACTCCCCGGCGGCCACACTGGCGACCAGAATAGCCACTAAAACCCAGCGATGCTCCTTCGCGTCGCCTGGTGGCTGGGTCACGGGAACACTTGTGCACTTGACCGCAACCCAGCCAGCGGATCATTGTTGTACTTATGAATGCAAAACTGTATGACTAAATAAAAAACGTTTTCTTTCTTTCTTTCTTTAATAATTCCAACAACCTAACAATTTCTGGACCGATCCGAGCATAGAACTCATACCCGTGATCAGACCATCGCTAATCGAACATGTGAACCACTTTTTTTATAACAGAAAGTCTTGTGCTCGCCTAGAAGTTGGTAGTTAAGAGTCTAAGGTTCTCTTTTTTACTACATCACGCGCGAGTGTATAGACAACGTTTATTTGCAATGCTCTGATGTTAAAAAAATTACTTCCGGAGTATTTTCCATTGGTTTCCCTGCGAATAAATATCTTTAGGATCCTCTTTACGTAAAAAAAAAAGAAATGCGATAATTTAGTTGTTTGTCTGTGTCGTCTTTAGTAAGGAACGTTTGTTTCTTCAGAATCGGCTTGACGAATCTAGTCGTAGCTTATTTTGATTTCTACCAACAATATAAAGTTTATGGTCTCTCTTTTTAAAAGTAAAAGTTTCCAGTGAACGCAGTAGGTACAGCTTTTCAAAGCGCTTTTTTCATATTATTTTTAAAAAGCCCCATTAACTGCCTTGAATTTGGCACAAAAGTAAATAAAAAATTTGAAACTCAACGATTTTAATTCATACTCGTAAGTTGAAAACTACCAGTAATGAGAGCTCGAAATTTTTTAAGTTAGTTTACTAGGTCAAGGAGGGTATCTTATGAAAGAGCTTCATTGCATAGGTACTTTTAATACGGTTTTACTTTCGGTGTTTTTAAAAAAATCGCCTTATATCGGCTGGGTCTGTATACAGAAGGGCTCCTTTCGATCGGGTATTTCCTAAGTAATTACTCACTACGTACTTTTTAGACCCGTTAATTGAGTTGGCGCTTAAATTAATTAGGGTTAAATTAGAACTATAAAAACATGCTATGTACCTAAAGCATGTTTTATAGTTCAAATTTAATCCACTTAAATTAATCGAAATAGGTATACATCTCAATAAAACTGCTGGGAATTCCATACATGGCAGTTACTTCGGCCAAAAGTTATGTTTGGCTATTAAAAAGTTAGTATGACTCTGATGTATCGACGACGTTTTACTTATTATGATTTCTGAATTATTTTATTAAGTATTCTGATTCATATATAACTTTTATTTATAAATATTTTTTTGTATTATGTATGAATAATGACGTGTAAGATTTAATGCGATAAAAAAATGAGGTGTCGTGGGACACCAGGTAGGATCGAAGTTCCTTCGGCTAATGTAGAATGGACACAATTTGCCAAAAAAAATCGTGCTCAATTTTATGTAGGTTTTCTTGATTTTTCTCTTAAATTTTGCTGATTTAGTTTTTATTTAAGTACAGGAAAGAATTTAGGAAATAATAAATTACGTAAAATAAAATAAAAAATCGTAATTCAAATTATCAACTTAAATAACAAAATATTTTTTAATTAAATAGAAATAATTAAAGAGGGAGAAAGAGAAAGGTATTATACACTACTCGCTTGTGTATACGACTGTCGCGCTTGCGCACGTCTCATTTTACGGTTTTATTCCACAGACTTTTTCTTACGGTTTTACTAGCACATTTTTTTCAGTTCGGTCAAGCAGCAAAATCCCTATCTCCTCCAAGCCTGCCGTAAGGAACTTCGTTCCAATAACTAATGTTAATCTTTACCTGGATCTGAATCGTTTCCTGGTCGGCCGCCCTCGTCTCGGTGACCTTGGTAAGCGTTTGCGACCACGCCGACCTTTTTTCCTCGGAGGTGCGCTGGTATTAGCTGGCGCAGGCTGGTCGTCCACAAGTATCACTACGGGAGGCACCGTAGTGGGCTCCAAGGTCGTCGTCGTTCTCTCTGTGGTCGGTGTCTCTATTTCGATGATATCATCTTCTATCCTACCGTCTCGCACGTCTATCTCGTGTGCGTCCAAGAATTGTTTTGCGAATCTTAAGACGAGAGAGAAATTGGGTAACTTTGTATATAGAATTGTTCTTTGTTTTTATACTAGGAGTATGACTATGTACTTACCTCGTAATTTTTATCATGAATTTATGAACCGACAGACGTCCACTATGATGCAAATGAAGCTATGGTAGCCTAGTGGTACAGACGTCTACCTCCTAATCAGAGGTCAGGAGTTCGATCCCGGGCACTCACCTCTAACTTTTTGGAGTTATGTGTGTTTTTAGGCAATTAAAATATAATTTGCTTCAATGGTGAAAGAAAACATCGTGAGGAAACCTGCATGCCTGAGAGTTCTCTATAATGTTCTCAAAGGCGCGTGAAGTCTGCTAATCCGCACATGGCCAGCGTGGACTATGGCCAAACCCTTCTCACATTAAAAGAGACCCGTGCTTGTGAGCCGGCATTGGGTTGATCATGATGAGACGTCAACTGCTGGACAATACCACGTTGCGTTGATTGTTAGAAATTTGGTTAGAATTTAGGTTCTAGTTTAGGTATATAATACCCTTGTATTCATACGCCACTACTCGAGGAATGTTCGACGAATTCAGTGAAACTACTGTTGTATCGAGCTGATGACACCATGAATGCGAAACTACTGTAGAATCGTTAAACAACCTGATGAGACCACCAATGCCTAATGTTGTTTCTAATTCAGCCGAACGAATTGCTTAATTCGTATCGAATAAAAGGTTAGTACCTCTCAGCCCATTGAAAGTTGTCTCCACACCCGCCCCACTTGAACCTGGCATGCGGTTCCGGCGGTACGGCCTGACGCGGCGGGCGCGGTGGCGCACGGGGCGGTGCGGCGCACGAGCACGCAGCCAACGCACCGGAAGCGCACGCCCTGGCTACCGACCACGAAAGCGCCGCTGCTGACATCGCGTACACATACGCTTGCTCGCGCGTGCCTGTAATAAAAGAATAATCTTAGACTGATAACTACCAACTTCTAGGCGCAAGGCTCTCTATTATGAAAAAGTGGTTTACTTGTGCAACAATGCAATAGCGAATGGTCTGATAACGAGGTAGGTATATAATCTATATATATAAAAGCGAATGGTCACTTACATACTTACTGATTAAACACGAGATCTCAAAAACTATTGTACGTATAAAGCTATAATTTAGCAAGTAGGTAGTTGATAGTTAAGAGATGTCAGCTAAGAAAGGATATTTGGAAATTCCACTCATAAGGGGGTAAAATAGGGGTTGGAAGTTTGTATGAAAGTCCTATGTTTTTAATTTAGAGACACAAAAATCGGCAATTTGATTTTGCCCTTAGCTTACTTTCTGAAGCAGGGCATTGGCCGCACTGGAAACCTCAATCTCACGGGAAATCAGCTTTTCTACGCAGACGTACTCGCGGGCAACAGCTAGTAGTATATAAGTTATAAGTTCTATGCTCGCCTCAGTTCAAAAACTGCTACTATTGCTGATTTAAAAAGGCCCAAATCTGGTTTGGTAGGAGGCTTCGACTACGGCAAGTAACCACCCTACTTCAAAGACATACCACCAAGCAATTAAGCGTTCCCAGACTATTTGCTAATTCTACTTGCTGCATATGTATGAGCTAAAGCGAATGTAAAAATAACGAAGAACAACGCTCATCATCATCTCACAGAATGAGATGGGTTGTGGGCTGTGGCCTTAGTATACCACACTGGCATAGTGCTCATACGTCTTGGGCATAATGGACATCTCAATTAGGGAATTGAGAAGTCCATAATGCCTAAATTCCCGTGCAATGTTATCCTTCACCGTTAAAGCAAGTGATATTTAATGACTATCTTAAATAAAAATATATATAACTCCGAAAACATCGAAATGCGTTTGTGGGAATCGAGCAGTCACCGTAACGTATTAAACTGAAGTCTTAACCACTTTCACTGCTTTAAGGTACCGGATGGTGTGACCTTATTGCTACAGCAGAAATCTGTCGGTTGAGCTAGTCGGGCAACGTTGGTTATAATTTGTAAGTGATTTTTTTTTTATTCACCACAAGTTAGCCCTTGACTGCATCTCACCTGATGGTAAGTGATGATGCGGTCTAAGATGGCTAACCTGTTAGGGGTATGGTAAACTCATACTCCTATTTGGTTTCTACACGATATCGTGCCGGAATACTAAATCGCTTGGCGACACGTCTTTGTCGGTAGGGTGGTAACCAGTCACGGCCGAAGCCTCCCACCAGACCAGACTCGAGCCGAGAATCGAACCCAGGACCTCCGACTTTAAAATGCAACAGCGCACGCGCTGCGCCACGGAGGTCGTCAAAATATGACGACCTCCGTGGTTTGATTAAAAAAAATCATTTGATTATAGCAGTGTTCAGGGATTGCAGAGCTCTGATTAAGCGGAAAAAAAATCGTAGCGCGGCGTAGCAACCGTTGTGTAGCTCAATAATTGCGTAGCTCCGTAATATACCTGGCGGAATTGTTTGAACGAATTTATCGATTGCGCTGATCAAGCAAAGAACGATATGATGAGTTATGAGATTGGATGAGTGAACAACATTGGAAGATTGAAATATTAATATTATAATTTATTAGTCGTAGTTTATAAATAAACACTAGATCTGATAAGTAGGAACCTTCGGATAATCTTCAATATAATCCTTAGTTATTTAACGAAATAATAGACACAGGTCTCTTGTCTCACAGAAGAAAGATTAAGTCATTAAGCAAGCCCCTTACTTCAACAGATATTGGCAGACTCAACAAATATTATCACATTTTAGAAGTTTTAATAGGAACCGATGGCATTTCGTTCCCTCCGATGCACGGAAATGGACAGTGTCAATTTTCCTGGTAACTTTATTATTAGTCTGATCCAAAACCCATGGTATATTTTAATCAATATAACAGATCAACGAAGCTACTTCAAATAAACGAATATATTTCATATAACAGTAAACAAGCGGTGATAGATAAAAGATAAAAGATTTTTTAAAAGGAACAATAATACAAGAAGCTTTAACACATGAAACCGATGATCTTGCAGAAATATAAACTGTGTAGCATAGCGGGGAAGTCTTCCTAGAGGCTGGCTTCGCAGGGATCGAACTTTAATTCCGGCACGCTTTTTAATGCGTTCACGGCAATTAAACATATTCAATGGTTAGGAGTAACAATGTGGAGTTTCATGCCTGAGAGTTTTGCATAAAGATCTCAGAGTAACTTGTCAAGTCTATAAAACCATACTTGGCAATCCGTACTTGTGGACTACGGCCGAGACCGTTCCATGAGACTCGTTGTATGTAGTAGATCAACAATGGATTTATAATGTGTCGATATCAAATCGAAATTTAAAATTATTTATGCCAAATATGTACCGAGGAAGTGCCTACTTTATATGGATAACTGATATTTAGCTTTAAACTAATCTCATGTTTCTAATTTTATTTTGCGATTTTAAACTTTTATTCGGTGCAATTCATTTTCATGAGTATGCAAAACTTCGCGCTGACCCAGTTAAGATTAAGTAATAGATTGCGCTATTGCTCTTAACCTAAATAATACACCTTAGTTTAACGGCTATCTAGATATACCTACGAAATATATTCAAGACTAAAATAGCTGTGGTATTTATATCTTGAATTTCAGTATCTTTTGTCAAATAAGGGTTTTGTTTTAAACCTAACAAATCCGTTATTTTTATCATCTCACTTAATAGCAGTAGGTACATAATTCGTTCTTAATTTATTAAATTGCTTACAAGAAATTATGAAGTGAATTGTGAGGGTGGGTATTATGATATAAATATAATAAGGGTTCATTAGCGATACACTCCGTTGATCACGGTGTCCCCTAATACCGCGTTCTAACCCCGGTTAGCGTATTCGACTGCGTAGGTATCTCCAGGTTAATGTAAGATTTATTTTCTCACAAGAGTAGAGTCTTTGTCGAATATCGAAATACTTACGTCAGAGCAAATTGAAAGGTCTTTATCTAGTTTTAAAACTCGAATTCGTCCACACTTCCTAGCACAAGAATTTTAAATAAAAAACAGATTTTTTATATATTAATATTCTCAAAAGTGTGTGAAGTCTGCCAATCCGCACATGGCCAGCGTGGTGGACTACGGCCAAACCCTTCTTATATTAAGATGAGACCCGTGCTCTGTAGTGAGCCGGTAATGGGTTGATCATGTATGATGTATGTAATTTTTTTTTTTTGCTCGATGTTTGTGATGAACGTAAGCGGAAAGAAAAATGTTGCCATTGCAGACATGTAAAATCGTAATCGTATTTCCTTTGCGTAGACAAGATCAGTGGCTGGATGGTTGGCTTTTTTCTCGACTTTTAACATTTATAATCAGGTGTTAACAAGTAATCCATTGACTCCAATCAAACTTGGTCATAAGTGACGATGTATTCTAAGATGGTAGCGGGCTAACCTGTATATACATCGCGTGCAAATGGGCAGACGGGCTACCTAATGTTAAGTCACCGCCTTCACTTCCACACCACACTAACTTCAGCGGCACATTTCCGTCTGAACCTATCCGTCTTAATCGATTTCTATGACCAGACCAGAGAAAATTCAAAATTAGTTACCAAATAGTCACTGTCGAGGATCGAACCTAGGACCTTCCAGTTACAAGAGCACTGCGTTCAACACTGCGCCCGACAGGACTTCAAAGTCTCCCCAAGACAAGGAGGAAATTAAACGCCAAAGTCGGGTCGGTCACATCACTCTACTAAGTAATAAGAGTTGTAGATATAATGAAGATTTTTTTCTGCTTACCCTAAACTCTATTTTTAAAACATCAAAATTTCTATCCTCAAAAATACTAATTCAATCGTCAAAATCATTCAACCGTCCACGTTTCGTCTTGGAACAACGTTGCTTATCCCGTACAACTAATTTGCTCCCTCATATTCCTTTAGTATGGTTTAGATATATATCGTTCCATTAGAATTCCTCTTTACCTAAGTGAGCGCCACTTCAGAATTGAAAAACGATACATAAATTAAGATTGATAGCTTAATTAACTTGCGACCTGATTTTATAGCTTACTTACTGCTAATTAAAAGCAATTTCGTAATAGAATCTCGATAGAGCCCGCACGTCCAACTACCATGTCAGTAGACAAAGGCGGCGGACGAGCTTATCGGTACATCGGTAGATAGCGCGTCAGTGCACGTCAACGTTATCTAAACCCCCTGGGCCTCTGCCGTTCCGCCCAGGCCCCAGCACGTTTGATTCATGCGTGTAATTAAATCTTTTGTCAGATTCACAGAGGCTCGACCCTCGGATTGCATTGTCAACTGACCATCGATCCTTTTTAATTTGACGGACTTGGGATAAGTTATAAGCCAGACGTAGTACGCGGAGATTTGCTGTGTGATCTATGTCTTCAATTTCCAATTTGAGATTATTTCTTCAGAAGTAGGCGGGTTACAAATCTACCTCATATATTTTGTCACTGTATTTCCTATATGGGATGTGTCAAAAATAATTGCCTATTGATAGATGATAATCTGTGGAAATGACATTTACTACATTAGCACCAAGGAACATTTATACTCTAAGATTTACACCATGTTTTTTATATTGAGAGGTCTAAAATATAAGTAGTATTTCAAGTGTTATTTCATGAAAAGGAGAAACATTTTCTTGACTTGATTATTTACTTTATGAGATGAGTGTACAACCAAAGGCTATTAGTAGTATTTTAACATGTCATTTCGTAAAAAGGAGAAACATTTTCTTGACTTGATTATTTAGTTAAGTTACGAAATGAGTGTACAACTATATTTGCACCATTATCAAAGATATATTGATGAAGAGATTTGTGTACAGAAAATTATTAACTACAATGAAATATGATTACTTATATAAAAATATGAACACTATATCTGTACTG
Organism: Lasiommata megera; assembly: GCA_928268935.1. NCBI lineage: Eukaryota > Metazoa > Arthropoda > Insecta > Lepidoptera > Nymphalidae > Lasiommata > Lasiommata megera. The sequence goes on along the minus strand of OV743311.1, from coordinate 7,888,144 downwards.
GTGTTAGTTTGGAGATCGTGAAAGAAAAAACAAATGTCTTTACAAGGCTACGCCCTTACTTTGTGAACTGTCCTTCCATTTTAATTTGATGGACTTCAGATAACTTTTAAATCCAGACGTCGGCGGAGATTTTCTGAGTGATATATGTCTTTAATTATTTTTTTAGATTATTACATTAAAAATGAACTCATTTAATACCTACTCTTAATCTTTTCAATGCAGTTTTGGGTGATGTGTGTTAAATAATCTAGTCTATGCGTACTTACAAATGTAAAGTAATGTAAAGTCTTCTGTACTTTATAATGGACTGTTAACGTAATTTTGTAAAATAATATTGAATCCTGGTGTAAGCTTCAGTTGAGTTAGCCTGAAGTTTTAAAAGATTTTCTTAAAATTGCTACCTTAAAAAAACTCTCACCCAATAAGTCAAGAAATTATTGCAATCTTTTATTTGCTTGTTAATGTCTGTTGACATAAATTAAACTGCTCTTTATCAATGAACATTGCGTGATATAAGTCTGAAACTAGAAATTTGGTATAGTAGTTTCTTTGAATTCGAAATTCTGGTATCTACCATTGGTTTCGATAAGTTAGTTTTTGCCCGTGGTTCGCTATTGTTGAGGCCATCATTCTCTTCATCCTGGGTTGATAATTAAAAGACTGATCAACTTTTTTTTTTTTTTATTTTTAAAGTAATGAATCTCCTAATTTTTAACCCCTATTTTGCCCTCTTCTCATCATCTGGGGATGAAAGCTTAAAAATATTTTCTTTGCGGATGAAACTTCGCGGTGTTAGACAAGCCAGTCAGTCTGTCACCTTTTCTTTATGTATTATTATTCTATAATTTGAAACACGTAATTAGGAGTAGCTGTTACTGGCGAATAGAAAGTTCCACAAAGAGCGCAGACTTCGCTCCGCAAAAGTTTTAATTAAAATGTATCAAGACGAGAGAGTATCTACTCGGAAGATTCCTTAAAATGTTCTGTTTGTTTGTAAGCAACAACGTTCTCTGTCAATTAATTTTCTAAAGTGGGTAGACTCTCGGTCGCTAGTAGCGACCAAAACAATTCTAAGTCGGTATTCTGTAGGTACAATGTGCATACGTAGGTACCTAGACCGACATCCGGCGGTCGCTGCCAACGACGAAAAGTCGCAGAATATGCTGAACTAAATACATACCTACTATGATTCCAAGATAGTCATCACGGTGCTAAAAACTTGGTTCAAATTCTTCTTTGCATATTTTGTACAGTAAATTCTAAGTTTTACTAAGATAGGTATTATTATAGATATGACTTGTAAATGTTGTATAAAAGCGGCCTACATCTCTGGCTTGCATTTTAGACATGTTTTTCGCCTTCTAAAGGTACATTTCCTGGCATAAAGAAATGCCAGATAACATTAATTGTAACATTTCAACATTCCTAGCTAGGACTTCGGCTAGCATGTTTATCATTTTCTGTTGCCACGCAATGTTACAAACTACCTATAATTTTAAAAAAGATCAATAGCAAGACACGGAAGCGATACAAACGCAATTATTTATGGCCAACATTTGTCAAGTCGAGGAACGATGCACAAGCAATTTTTGCCCTTAGCACAGTACAAATAAGGCTTTCGAATACATCGAGTGCTTTTCGCGTGCTTTTCCTAAAAGCGTACACAAGCGAGACTTGCGAAGTGTACGATACGCAGTCGGTGATATTCACGACATGTTATTATAGTTCGATGTCGGAGACAGTAGACAAGGTTCGTGCCAAGATAATATTAGGTAATGATCACGTGATGGTTTTTCGTTTATGGTGCTTTTTTTCGATAGCAAAAGTATGCGTTTACTTTGTGTTTTCTTTGGTAACTTTTATCAAACAAACATTTTGTGAGCAAACAGTTTCGAAATAGCTTCATTTCAGCGTGCTATCTCTTATTTTATTATTTCTTTAAAAGGAAAACTAATAAAATATATATCTTAGACACACTACATATCTACTTACACACTATTAAGTATATCGATAATAAGCACCAAGAAAACACTACGTTACAACAGATAATTAACTAAACCTATTAGACCTAACCTCTTAGAATGAGAGCAACAATTCTAAACCAACCGTAGGTAAGCCCGAATACAAAAGGCCCAACAACCTGTACAATTTGAATACTCAATTTGAATAACTATGAAACAATAGAATTGCTACGAAATTAATTACCCGAAAAGCGATGAATAAATGTGGACGTCGGATATAAATACTGAGTTCTGGGTGCGGAACGAGACAACGCGCAACGGGTAAAAAGGAAGGGCGCCGCGTTGCGCCGGTTACGCTGGTCGAGTCCACACAATGCCGGCTGATTTAAAAATCTCAGCAAACTTTGCTGTCCTTTATCTCTCATTATTGTCGGAGGTTCTTTTAGTCGTCCTAGACGAAACGGATTCACTTCGTACCCCGCATTTCTAAAGCAACTCTAATGAAATGGAATTGATAGACTAAGTGAATGAACATCGGACATTCTTGGTGTGGATAGTTCTAACAAAAGAGACGAGTACATATAGGGATTCTGAGAAAGTTCAAGATCTTTATTGAAATACTTATTTAATATAAGTATCTAGTTCTGATGAAAGGAAAAGAAAAAGTAGTTAGGACGGTATACTCATCTAAGTATCTAACTCATATAAGTTGTACTGTCAATCTTAAAGTTAGTTTTGCCTTTTCTATTTTCTATCTCTACATTCTGTACTTGTTTACTCATACTTTGAAGGACATGAGTAGTGAGTACATTGTGACGTCATAGCGAAATAATCACTCTGGACGATGTCGCAGAGAGGCTAGACCTATTCAGCTGCAATCTGAGTGAACTCACAAGAGTGACATCATGGATTATATGTTACCGGAATATGTAAATTTAGGCAATTTTTATATACATTATATACTTTTATATTAAGCTACTCTAGCAAATTAGGTTATTATCCTGTTAAGCTAGAATAAGAGGAGATAAATATATAAATAAATATATTAATTAATTAATTAATATATAAATTTAAATACCGGCTAAAATGTTTTTGCATTGCAAAATTTAACCAAGATCTCGTTGTTGGTCAGTGATGGGTTTATGACTGCCATGACATCGTGACATGATGCCAGCAGCCTAGATGTGCAGCGATGGCAAGACGCCTAGTCCGATAACAATAACTTTTGACGGCAACTGTGGCGCTGCGTTTTTTTTTTCGTACTGACTATTAGCTGTGCTAACCCTATTGGTTGCGACAGCGTAACCGGGCTGTTTGGCGAGCTTCGGAAAGAAGCTCTGCCAGAAGAAATTTGAGCCCTAGGGCTCGAAGAAACTAAGCCAAAGTCTGCCTAAGGGCGCCTCCTGTGAGGCCGAACCTCTCCTTAGACGACGTTTGGGATAACGGGGGGTCGGACGGTGAGGCGCTGCGTGTGCGCTTTCGTAATATACGAGTATAGTGAGTCCTGGGTTCGATTCCCAGTTGGAGTCTCGCCTGTTGGGAAGCTTTGGTCACAGCTACTTATCACCCTGAAATATTACTTTGCAAATATAATAAAGTATCGTGATGAGGCAGATATTGCATTACATTGTTGCTATATGAAGCGATAAAATCAGTGGTAATGTCAGCTTTATTGCTAGTAACAAATAGTTAGTGTTTTATGTTCTTTGGAAACTTTTCCTTCATGGGGACTAAAAAATTTGTTGGCAGCAATAATTTTATACTTTTCTGTGTAGCCAATTTCTTGAGGAAAATGAAGATTGCGCTATTTAATAACAAGCGATGCCTTATGAGCTGAACAAATTATTTCTATGATCCGCTACATGAAAATTATGAACTTTCAATCTATGATCCTCCGCATCACATCACCCGCCTATCGCTCGACAACTAAGGCAAACTCACTTGTAAGAAGTATCTACGCGGTCCTAAATCGAGAGTCGTAATGTTACGCATTTATAGTGGAATAAAGTTTTGTATATAAATTTTTTGTTTATTTTTTTGTTACTCCGTTCGGCTCAACTACGGTAATGAACTTGTTATCCCGGGAATTAAGGTGGAAATGAAGAGTACTCTTTGGAGATGACGAGAATTGTTCACCACGATGTTGCACAGTTTACAACTATCTACAGGAGATACAATAAGTATAGATTAATTAATTATTAATCTAAGTTTAAGTTTAAGTTTTATGTAAAATGTTTGATGTATAATAAAAACTCTAGAACTGCAATTTAAAAAAAAAAAAAATAAGTATAGATGTCTAAATGACATCTGTTAGTAATAGTCACGCGTTTCGTTCTTTGCATACAACTAAGTAACCTACCACCAGGTAAGAGTGCAGAATTTTAGAATACAAATAAAATTGTAAAATGCAAATCCTAGAGATAGGAAGGCCTATCTCTCTCTCTCTCTCTCTCACTCTCTCTCACACACACTCTCTCTCTCTCTCACACACACTCTCTCTCTCTCTCTCTCTCTCGCTCGCTCTCTCTCGCTCGCTCTCTCTCGCTCGCTCTCTCTCGCTCTATGAGGCAGAAGAGTAGGGCCCGACAAATCCAGTGAGCCCCAGAAATGGTAAATGGTTCTTTGCATATAACTCGACAAGTACAATATAGTGTTCACCTGTGAGTAAATCCGGTGTGAACCTCGGTGCGAGCTCAATGGAGGTGCAGTTCCAGCGCTCGCCGGCGTGCGCGGCGAGGCAGGCGGCGCGGGCGAGGCGTGCGGCGGCCGCCACGTGCGGCATGGCGGCGGGCTGGCGGCGGCACGCGCGCGCCTGCCCGCCCCACAGCGCGCCCCTGCGCCGCGCCTCCGCGCACTCACCCTCCGTCCAGTTGCCGACGCTTTCATGAAGCGCTCTGCAAAAAAAAACTACGTCACGCGATGCCCGGCAGGTCATCATCATCATCATCATGATCAGCCCATTACCGGCTCACTGCAGAGCACGGGTCTCCTCTCAGTATGAGAAGGATTCGGCCATAGTCCACCACGCTCTGGCCGTTTGCGGATTGGCAGACTTCACACGCCTTTGAGAACATTATGGAGAACTCTCAGGCGTGCAGGTTTTCTCACATTGTTTTCCTTCACCGTTGAAGTATGTGATCTTTTATTTTTTTAAAACGCACATAACTCCGAAAAGTTAGAGGTGCGTGCCCGGATTCGAACCGCCGACCTCCGATTAGGAGGCTGACGCCCTAACCACTAGGCTATTATAGCTTCTCTACTACTATCACAGGCCCGGCAGGTGTAAGACATCAACATTATTAGAAGACTTTTTTTTATATACACTACAAGTTAACCCATGACGGCTATCTCACCTGATGATAAGTGATGGTACAGTCTAAGAAGGTAGAGGCTTATCTGTTAACCATAGTTAAACTATAATACTAATTGGTTTCTACGCGACATCATGCCGTGGCGGTAAATCGTTAGGCGACACGTCTTTGTCGTTACGGTGGTAACAAGCCACGGCCTAAGACTCCCACCAGACGAGAATCCAGCCGGGAATCTTGGCCTCTAACTTTGTAATGATACTTGATATCGTCAGTCATCTTTTGATGAGAAACATCGGCATAACGCTACCTCGTGCCGTCACGGCCCTCTATGCGATGCCAACTGAGCGATGACTGATGTTTCATCATCATCGTCAACATCTCAATCGTGATCGAAATATGCCTTGGCCTTGCTTGTGGCCAATAAATATATCTTTTCGTTTTCATATGTTGTGAAGCTAGGTAAATTTTAATAAAAAATGCATTTATATAACTAATTATTTATTTATAACATGTCACCATCTTGATACAATTGGATTATAATATGGATATTGGATACCTAATATACCTTGAAAGAAATTGGTTTTGTGATTCTCTAAATTCTACCTATGTTTCATTGCTACTTATGTAATTCCAGGGGGTAGACAGAAAATAATTATTATTATTAATTATTAACCAAAAATGATTGTTGCATTACAATCTGTGATCAATCAACTCTGTGGGATCTTTTGATTCTGTGGGGTATTATTTTGAACGCTTATTTTTATCATCCACGCCGCTAGAAGTTTGTTGCTCTTCGGGACGCCGCGCTGATTCTGGCCGCGAGCCGCGCTGGAATGCTTCGCACATTTCGTACAAGTAATTAGGGAGAAAGTCATTCGCCTCGCCTTCCCTCCGACGGAGCAAACTGTATGCCTCCCGTAATGTAGGTTTTGGTGTCAGGCGTAATTCTAGCTCAACAGCAGAAGGGAAATGTGCAGCCAAAGAATAAACAATCTCCAAATCAGAAGGAGGGGGATTAAGATGTTTATAATTTGACACTTTGTAAAGAAAATATTCCGACATGCTCATTCTCGATTTACCTTCGTCATATTTCCCTAATTTCATGTCGTAGAGAATGGATTTTTGTCTTTCAGGCCCCCAAAACTCTTGTTCGAAGGCTTCATAGAAATCTTCGACGTCTTGAAACTCGTTTTTAAAGCAACGCGCCCACATAAGCGGTAGTCCTTCAAGGCACGATATGATAAAATTTAGCGTCTTCTCGCTGCCCATGTTTAATAAGGAGATATAATACTTGACGCTTTCTAAAAAGTCTATCGGATGTGTATGGCCACTGTCATCGAAATGAGGCCTCTTGTTCAAAGATGCAATAATCCAGTCGTTGATGTTTTCGGAAGATATTTGAATGGGATTTCTATTTTCATTTTCATTACTTTCATCATTGATTTCCACAATCTTGGGCCTCGGTGTGCCTGTTTTGTTTTCATTTTTGCCTAAATTTGGAAGGGACATGTGGCTTCGTAATCTAGATGAAGGCATGTCATTGAATATATCTTCTTGGCTTTGTGAAAACCGCACTCCAAATCCCAATGTAGTCGGCTTATATATAGAGCTACCATACAAAGCGGAATCCACACTTTTTTTGCGTTCCTTTTGAAGTTTATCTTTGCATACCGACGTCGATATTTTGTCAACCATCTCTGACAAGTTTGTTACTGAAGATTTGATTTGTCGCAAGTCAACAAACAAACTCATTGTAAAACAAACATCTATACAACTGAAAGGCACATGCTTCTCCTTTTAAACAAATGTATTGTTATCTGTAACAAAATACAAATTTATAAATTATACCAGTTAACGTAAAACGCTGGGCTATAATTATAAATGAATCATTAAGCAATCACGCGAATGAATCGATCTGCCAAAGCTGCATATTTAAATAAACCCAAGCACCAATGAAACATGCATTATATTTTAATTGAGAATTATAAGAAGGAATACATACGATAACGATGGCAAGCAGCAGAAGAGTGACTCGATATCGTCAAAGAGGTTATAGTCGAACTGTGCGTGCGTAGCATGGCCTTAAAGTTCTGATTAAGGAAGCTTACGTGCGGTTGTGACGGGCGGGCAAATGGTACTAGGAGTACCTTCGCCCTCCGATTCGTTACTGAGGGATGCCGTACTTGCGACTTTTTATAAACGCTCATATTACGATAACTGGGTTATGGTGGACTGAATATTAAATTTCATTGACGTCGTGCTGCCAAGGACACTCGCTACCGATGCCACCGCTTCCGATATGCCGAGGGGTGCGCTGTTCGGGCTAGGCATGAATTAAATGTCTTTGCGTGACTAACCGAACGTTATTTGTTGCGAAATGTGGATTGTCAGCTTCGTATTTATTTTTGGAATTTCTTTTTGAAATAGTGTGCCGAAGTAAGAATTTCGTTTCTTTGTTACCATGGGTACAACGGGGGCATAACCAAGTTACTCTAGTGTGTTTTTATAAGTACCTGGGACTTGCTATACAAAGTTTTTTTTACACTACAAGTTAACCCTTGACCGCTCAACTGATGTTAAGTGATGATGCAGTCAAAGGTGGTAACGAGCTAACCTGTTAGGGGAAAGGTAAACCAACACTACTAAATGGTTTCTACGCGACATCGTGCCGGAACGCTAAATCGCTTGGCGACACCTCTTTGTCGGTAGGGTGGTAACTAACCACGGCCGAAGCCTCCCACCAGAACAGACTCGTGCCGGGAATCGAACCCAGAACCTCCAACTTTATAAAATATTTATTATTATATAGTAAGTTGCAAGATCATTGACTAATTTATTTACTGACAGCTATACTAAACCTACTAATGCAAGAAATTATTGTATCGTAAATTACATTAATTCATTATATTAACATAGGCATACGGAACAAATACAATACATATTTCGGCGTAAAATTCAGTCCTATGTAATATTCTATGACCTGGAGATGGTTTTCCGTACACAAGATGTGCTAATTGAATTTAAAAATTTGAAGGTATAGCCGTGTGCTATCTCTTTGTTCAGTGTATCGACGTTAGCTTGATGTTCTGTGATTAACAATTAGCCTGTTTCGCTTAGAAAAGCGATATCCGGCCTATAAGCCTACCCCTAGGGGGATTTAGGGACAGTGCACGCGACGTCACTTGTGACGTGCGCTGTGTAGGTATAACTCGCATTGCATCATTACCACTACAACCAACCGACCACGCGAACATTTTGCCGTGGAATTTCATTGCTACCATTTTAAAACCTCGTTAAAGTATATGGACCTAAATAAATCGTAAACATGTTTTCCCATTTCATTACCATTTTAATGCAGAATCGTTTATACCGAAACTAGATAAAATAATATTTATAGTATAAAACGTATGCTTGTAGAAAAGTCTTACTATAGTGTAAAGGATAAACAAGAATGGGTTTGAAATATTGCTCTAATAAGAAAGCTCTTAATATAATTAAGTGACATGTGAGATGGTGATAATAAAAAGTAAGACCGGGCGCGTTTGGAACCTTCATAGCTTTAGTTTTAAGTTTACGAATGTAGTTGTCACCATCAAATCACTACTATGTAAATTATTGACGCGCCAAAAGTGCCTTTTAAAGGACTATTCGAATAAGTATAGAAGTTATGTTCGTTGGTTGTTCTTACATTTCGCCAGTAAAACTTACAAGACATTTATACAAATTTCAAACACTCATTTCGCTTCTTTAGTAGTTGGATTTTCACATAGACTTTCCCAACCTATTAAGTGTAGCTTCAATATCTGTGTGCCAAATCTGTTTTTATTTAAATTTTAGGTATGTAAATTAATTTGTTCACATATAATAGCGTTTGATAAGGCTGAGACGTTCTATTAAGTAAGTATAAAACCTGTGTTAGAACGACTTGCTCTTCCGATTATGAAACATTTAATATTATTTAACACGTTTGTTTTTTATTTCTACACTCACAAACATATATATGTTAAATATAGTGTGTGAGTATGTGTGTTTTAAATGATAAAATAAAATGTCGTGATGGGCTAAAGGAAGCCTACGTTATAATAGCGAAGTAGTATGCCAAATTTAAGCCCGATTCGACCACTGGTTTGAGCTATGCGTTATCAGTCAGACTCAGTTTCACATTTTATTTAGTTTAGAACCCCTGTTACCCCTACCCGTGTTGAAGTATAGTGTAATGAATTGTTTTTTTAATGTATAATGTATTCATTTTTAATGTTTATCTTCATCGGCCTGTTAATAATATACTGATGTTGATTTTCTGATCTGCAGTTTAATAAGCCTTGCTTGGCGAGAAGAGGACTGCGGCCTCAATGGCAAAGCACTCAGGTGGCGATTGCAGGAGCGGTTCGAGTTTCGATCCTACTGGTTTTGTTCTCAAAGGCGTGTGAAGTCTGCCAATCCGCACATGGCCAGCGTGGTGGACTATGGCCAAACCCTTCTCATATTGAGAGGAGACCCGTGCTCTGTAGTGAGCCGGTAATGGGTTGATCATGATGATACGTAAAACCATTGAAATAATAAAGAAAGCATAACAAAGAAATACTGCACGAGACAGCTGGTACTCACTAACTGCCTCACCTACTGTTGACATGTTAAGAAGTATTATTTTAAAATGACAAGTTTTTTGTGACATACGACATACCTTCAAATTACATTGAATAATTATTATTACATTGAATAAGAAGCGCCAAAAATATTAAAGTAATAATGTGTTTTGTTTTTTAGCAATAAGAAACCTGGGGCTGGTTTAAAATACGCAGAGCTTTATCGGTTCGCGAACGGAGTAGATAGATAAGGAGTAGAGGTTAATAATATGGAGTATATTATCTACAAAGGACCTCTTTCACCAATCGCTTAATAAACTGTCGTAATACAAAATCTATGAAAATCCATCAGTTGTAGCTTATCGGAATACGGTCAAACTGGCCCTAAGGGTAGGTACCAACTGTACCATTGAAAATCGTAAAAGCTATGTCGAATCGAATCGCCGCGGGCGCAAAATTACCATAGAGTTCGTAACCGTGTCTTCATTATGGTTAATTCATGTGGAATGCGATTGTTCGCCGTCGGACCCATCGCCGAACGTTATCGGATTCGTCACGCCGCGCACGTGCAGGCACAATCTAATAAAATAATTCCCGTATCAAATTTTACGCGTCTATCTCGATCTAGTAGACAAAAAGCTACGCGGACGCAAAGGGTCCGCTTTGTCGCAACTGGTTGCGGCGCACAAAAGAACACCGATCCTTCGCCCAAAACGCTTTGTGTTACGACAATGTAGATAATTTTTAAAATAGGTTACACTTTTTATCCGTAAACTGAAAGCTTGCCATATGCGGGCATTATATGGGGTGTGACTTGGTGAGCTTTTGATTTGCAAACTATAAGCTGCGCGCAATAATAAACTTACATAGTTTGCAAACCTACAGTTAATTTTTTTTTAAAATTTTGTTTAAATATATTATTAAGCAAAACAAATGTAGTTTTATTTTATAAAATCTGCATTAGTTATAAAAATTATATTTAAATGACACTAAATGATTGTTATTTATTGTAATACCTACCTAGCACCTGCATACAATCTTTCATCCCTTATTTAACCTTTTTCGGAGTGTACCTATTGGCTGCCATATACAGTACCTTCTTTCCAAGTCATAAGTCTGAAAACAAGAGACTATCAAATAACTTAAAACTTTCATTCCGAATATTCCGTGAATTTTTGTAATAAAAAAGTAGCCAATATTGCGCCAATGTCACCTTCATGTATAATCATCTACCTGCTGGTGAAAGTCCCATCAAAATCTGTTCAGACGTTCCAAAGACTATTTCAGGTCTGTATTTGGGTTAGGCTACAGGGTTTGAACTTAGCCGATTAAAGCTGGCGTTATTTCGAGAGGAAGCTATTTTGAAATCTCTGCCAGAAAATGATTCAATTTTATTTATTTGTAGATATAGATAAATATTATACTTTCGTTGGTTTCCTGGTTGTTTTCTTGCTAACGTCCCACTACTAACAGGACTCTGTTCCCATGGGAGAGACTCTTAGATCATAGAACAGCGCACTTCCATGCGGGTCTATGTACTTTAAAGATTATATCGCCTACGAGTTTTCATTTTTTGTACTTACCGCTGGAATACCCTTGCATACCCTTTCGTTCCCCCAACACTACTTACTTGAATCAATAAAGTCAAGAGTGGCATATACAATAGGCTTCTTCTAGACAAGCGCGGCTCACATTAGGCAGCAACATTAGTCATAACTTACCATGAAGCGAAACTATAGCAAAGTAAAAAAAAATATGTTGGTGATTTAAAATGCTGATTTCGCAAGTGTGGCATAAACTGGCAATCTAAAAGCCCTTATGGCCCTGATGGAAAAAATGGTTTATGGGCATCACACAGCTGACGCGCTTGCATCGCCACGCCGCCTGCTCGCTGATTCGGCTTTAATGATGATTAAATACAGTATGATTGTAGCGGTGGCGAGCGTGCGCGTACCGCCCCGAAAGCCCGAAGAGAAAACTTTACAACTCTCAACTGATTTTTGAATGCCTAGTCAAAAGAAGTCCCATGAAAATGCTTATATGAACCGTTTATACAACATGTGAAGAGAAAACTTCAAGGAGAAACTTCAAGTATGTAGGTGCTCTTTTCTAAGCTTCGGTTTATTCCGTGGACAGAGGAGTGTGAGATTTGGCATATTTGAGTGTAATTCGACGACCTCCGTAGCGCAGTGCGTGCGCTGTCGCATTATAAAGTTGGAGGTCCTAGGTTCGATTCCCAGCTCAAGTCTGGTCTGATAGGAGGCTTCGGCCGGGGCTAGTTACCACCCTACCGATAGCCAAGCGATTTAGCGTTCCGGCACAATGTCGCGTAGAAAACAATTAGGAGTGCCCTAACAGGTTAGTCCACTACCATCCACCACATACCACAGCATCATCACTTACACTAAGTGAGATAGCCGTTAAGGGCTAACTTGTAGTGTATAAAAATATATATACATATACAGAGTGCTTGGGTAAAATTTGTAATATTTGGTAAGTACACCTATTCGAGTTCCGACCACTGAGTGTCTGTATAATTAATAAGGTAAATTAAAGTATAAACTGGAGATATGCCTTTGATTTTCAAATAACTGCCTGTTAAATAATTCACCGATTGTTTGAGACGGTCGAAAACAACTAAACAACAACGGATTCTGTTAAGAGATTGTCTTAACGAGTCAATCTTGAATCGTGTGATAATAAAGAAATCATAGCTTTTGTTCCGGAAATGCATAATTAATAATGGAGATTAGAAGATGAAAGGTTCTTTGTTTTTCAATGTTTATTAAAATATCATAGGTGTAATAGAAGCCTGCATAAGGATTTCAATAAAATCAGCAATTCCACGGTAAAGTTCCAGGAACCAGGTCACTGCTTATAAATGCTCACAGCTTTAAAACGTGGTTGTTATATAAGGGATTGTAACCTAGTCAAATGTATGAGGACTTCAAGCAAAGGAGACCGCAATTTCAAAGCAGCGTACGTAATGTCGTGACAGTCAATTGGCGATACAAAATTGTGATGATTCATTTCCGAACCCCTATATACCGTCTTTTCTTAGTACGTTGACTAAGCAATTAGTTATATTACCCGAAGAAATTTCAATTTGTTACAATCAGAGGCACGAGACTCGTCTGGCCCCCGCCGTGTCGCAGCGAGCATCCGTGCTTCATTAGCCACGGGAACAATAGTGCTTTAATTACGTGCCATTCGACACACGCTCTTACTGTGCCTCCTCGAGCTGATCTCGTGTAATGACCGCTATTAATCAAAATCAACGACCATTACAACTCCGCGAATGACATAATTTCAGAACGTAGCAACTGTGGTAATGGAGTCAGAATATACCTTAGTCCCAAACCTATAGAAAAACAAAACCGGTTAAACCCGGTTACGAGTTTAACCATGCAATATGCATGACCTCTGATTAGGAGGCGGACACCCTGACCACTAGGCTATCACAGCTTTATGAGTTACAGCACTATGAGTACGAAACCTTATAAAAAAGGCATCTTCACCATTTTTATTGATTAAAAATGATTGTGTTAACTGACTTCGCATTTATTTACTAAGAAGTAAATATAGAAGGCTGATCTTATTGTTCAGCAACAAACCAACGGTTTATTATGCTTCATGCATGGTAAATGATTTTTTAGACGACGCAAAATAAAAATAAATTAAATCGGTCTCTCTACTACGGTCGATTCCAGACTAAGCTGCAACACCCAAACTGGGTTTGTGTAAAGAATTTGCAACGAAATAAATAAATAAATTAAAAAAGGATGTATGTATATATAGTACTGGCGTCTGGAAAGGTAAAGAATGACTTGAATGACAAAGCCGTCAGCAGTAGGTACTGTAACAAATACACAAATACTAAAACTAGTTAATACTTTGCGGACTGGTCAACTAAGTAATTGGGAAAATGCAAAGTGGACTTCGGAAGGAAAACTAAAGGTCGAGAGAGAATTATGCATATCATGAGGTTTGAAAACAAATTGCTTTATTAATAAAAGGGAAGAATAACATTGTCCTTTATTCAAAATTATAAATTCAGGGTAGAGATTTCACTTTCAACTACGTATTAAAACAAAATATTCGTAGCGCGTGCATAATCACGAAACCAATTTAGATGTGGGATACGACAAACGTCCATTGAGAAGGAACCTGAAATAATTGAAATAAATGTTGGGATTACTCAACAAATTGTTCAATACAATGGCGATTTGTCTAAGTCGTCTCGAGAAATGTACAATTGTTGGACGTTATTGAAATCAATTTGACACCTACATACCTAACTTTATGTGATATTATGTCACCATTGACCATATTATATTCAAATAAAAAGTTAAAAACTCTCACAATAAAATTATGTTTGAATTTTGTTATGTTTTTGACGACCTCCGTGGCACTGTGCGTGCGCTGTCGCATTATACAGTTGGAGGTCCTGGGTTCGATTCCCAGCTCGAGTCTAGTCTGATGGGAGGCTTCGGCTGTGGCTACCACCCTACCGACAAAGACGTGTCAAATCGCTTGGATTTAGCTTTCTGGCACGATGTCGCCTAAAGACCAATTAGGAGTGTGGGTTTACTATACCGCTAACAGGTTAGCCTGCTACCATCTTAGACTGCATCATCACTTACCACCAGGTGAGATAGCCGTCGTACGTGTAGAATATAAAAAATACCTCTTATCAAAAACTTTGTACAAAGATAATAAGACAGATTAATATTGATACTCGGATTTTGGATTAAATTCTACTTAAACTAAATTGCAATAGAATGTGCGTAAATGGTTCGATTAACATAACTTACTCGAATCATTAGAAATCCTTGAACCCAGGCACTCAATAGTTCAAAGAGCGTTTGATTACCAAATAACGCAATTTACTCGTCAGAAAGCACTCTGGGATCAAAAAAAGGGTAACTACTCGTAGATAATCCAAACTAACTCTTGTATGTCCGTAATACGTTGTTCAGTGTAACAAAAAGTTCTGTTTCGAATGAATGGAGAATGAATTGTCAGTTAGCCCTAACTGCCTTCACAGACGCTTATTTTTCCTTCAAAGACAGTAGGACGTCTAGTTGAATTCCATTCAACAAACCAATTGTTAAAATGTCAGCAGAAGCAATTTCTTAATTAGATTGTGTTTTGTTGTCGTTTTCTATTCGAAATGGTCCGCGGCTGCTGGCTTTATTCTCTTCCTTCTGCTAACAAATAAAGGCAAGATGGAGAAGAATGAGGCACTTAGTGATTGGAGACCTAATAGACCACGTTTGTTGGGGAAGATTGTGTGAAAATAAATTCAAGCGTTCTATCTTTTATATTGGGCACAGTGACTACAGTCAAAACTTCCAAAATTCCTAGCCTTGATAAAGGGCTCTTTTATGTGGTTTGGCCGCGGGCCGCTAAGACCGGAGCCTTTTTTTTTTATACACCACAAGTTAGTTGACGGCATCTCGCCTGATTTTAGGTGATGATGCGGTCTAAGTTGGTAGCGGGCTAACCTGTTAGGGGTATGGTGAGCCCCTACTTCTAATTGGTTTCTACAAGACATCGTGCCAGAACGCTAAATCGCTTGGCGACACGTCTTCGTCGTAAGGGTGTTAAGCTACGGCTGAAGCCTCCCACCAGACAATCCTGAGACCTTTTGAAAGTTCCAGTCAACCTGGTACCCATGTTAGCAGCTATTTGGGCCAAAAAACTAACCTAATTACGATTTGATTTAAAATCGTGCCACACTTAAATTTTGCTGAGTAAACGTTTCCCTATGCTTCGCAATAAATAAATTATGGTCAACTTATCAGCAAAATTCTGATTTGGTTTTTAATGGAGCAGTTTTATTAAGGTACAATTTGTACGTTTTCCATCAGACTGGGCGACTCCGATTCTGCAATCGTGTTTGCGGAAGGTTTTTACAGGGGTTCAAGTGTCAACGTGCCTTATCTTTTGCATTCTGATTTTATGTCAGCACTTTTGGTGTATTTATTTTGTGATTTTAAAATAACCATGTACCCAGATACATGCCTGTAGGTTCTCGTACCGAGTAAACGCTAATAATAATCTGCCGCAATCAGAAATCTTATATATAAATTTCTCATGTCACAATGTTTGTTCCCATACTCCTACGAAACGGCTCGACCGATTCTTATGAAATTTTCTATGCATATTCAGTAAGTCTGAGAATCGGCTACTATCTATTTTTTAAACCCCTTATTACTTCTCAAAATTCACCTTATAACCCAAACTCATCGTTCACAGCGCTCCTATGCCTCTTTCACTCATATACCACATCCTTACACACAATAAGTGAGCTATTTTTTCTACAATAGAAATTCCCTAGAAATAATTTATATGGCAAAACAACGTTTGCCGGGTCAGCTAGTCTATTTTTTTAATCCACTACAAGTTAGCCCTTGACGGCAATCTCACCCGATGTTAAGTGATAATGCAGTCTAAGATGGTAGCGGGCTAACCTGTTAAGGGTATGGTAAGCCCACACTCCTGATTGGCTTCTACGCGACATCGTGCCGGAACGCTTAATCGCTTGGCGACACGTCTTTGTCGGTAGGGTGGTAACTAGCCACAGCCAAAGCCTCCCACCAGACCTGACTCGAGCCGGGAATCAAACCCAGGACCTCCAACTTTATAATGCGACAGCGCCATGGATTTCGTCCAAACGTAAAAATGTTTGCACTTTACAATCACATTAGCTATATCCCATTTAATTTAGACATTTCTTTAGGTATAGATAGATGTAGGTTATGTGTAGGCTATTATAATTATAATCTAACAATTACTGAGAGTTCTTAGATAATATCTTCAGGCTTCATTGTCGTTCGTTAGCGAGGTGGAATAATTACTGTTACTGCGAGAACAATAGACGAAGTGATGTGTTTGATTACCATTCAAGTGTGGTTGAGCCCGCATCAACGTCAAAGTCAAAATGTCATACTATATATATATATATATATATATTGCGGCCCAATATTAGTGTTATTTTTGAGGATTATTTATTTATATTTATAGATATATGTATATATATAAATAAATAATCCTCAAAAATAACACTAATATAGGGCCGCAGATGATTTTTAACCATTTTTTAAATATTTTTATAGATTTTGCCTCTCTAATGTCTAAGGGCAAGATATTCCACAGCTTAACAGCCTGAATAGTGAAGGAATTGTGAAAGAAAGAAGAATAATGTGCAGGCACCCTTAGTTTCAGCTTTCTCGCTGTACGGAAAACTTCACCAGGGCGACCTACAAATTCAAATTTCTCCTTTAATTAAGGTATTTAAAGAATAAAAACGCTTAAACGCAATAATTCTAATGTTTTGCTCAATTTTTTATCAATCGCAATTAAAGATGTAGTAAAAGATAAAGATTTAGATAAAGTTTAAAGAAGTTTAAATAAATGGGATTTGTTCAAGAGCCAAATAATTTCACTCATTCGACCGGGAAACGTTGGCGAAATTTTAATTATACATGGGGTCGAAAGTAAACATGGGGTAGATAGATGTATGCCATAATACTTTTTATTTTTCTAAATTCATGCAAAGTTCTATAGTAAATACAGTATCTAACTGAGCCAAGATAAAATTTAAAAAAAAATCCACTGATCGAAGTTCATTTACAATACAGTTGTCTACGATTAAGAAACGATATGAAAGGAAATGTGCAAAGACTAAAATTTCAGAATAATTAAGAAGCAAAACTATTTTAAACATGACGTATATTGTATTTTTTTTTCGAACTAAGTAAGTGCCTACTGACCTTACCGATGTCTTGTTGCCAAGCATCTGAACTCTGCGACATAGCGATCGCGACTAGTCGTGTGACATAGCAGCGCGGGTTATAAAAGAACGTTGGCGAAGCCATCGCGTGTAAAATTCACTTGCATTAGATATAGAACTGTAGACCTATACTATAGAGCTGTGATAGCCTAGTGGTTAGGACGTCAGCCTCCTGATGAGAGGTCGGGGGTTGAACCAGGGCACGCACGCACCTAGAATTTTTCGAGTTATGTGCGTTTTTAAGCAATTAAAATATCACTTGCTTCAACGGTGTAGGAAATCATCGTGAGGAAACCTGCACGCCTGAGATTTCTCCATGATGTTCTTAAAGGTGTGTGAAGTCTGCCAATCCGCATGGCCAGCGTGGTGGACTATGGCCAAACCCTTCTCATATTGACAGGAGACCCGCGCTCTGTAGTGAGCTGAGAGTGGGAGTTGGGAGATATAGAACGATAATAAAAGATTCTCTGATTTATTTTACCCATGTTCACTAAAGTTGAGAACCTCCACCATTACCGGAAGTCGGTTAAAAACTCATTCATTAGTCAAACGGAGCGTAGCAAAGAAAATACAACGGCAAAGCGCGAGCGGTAACTTTGTGACACATTGCACTGCGTAACTGAAATACAGCAATTCTACTTTCGTACAAACATGTAAGTAGATAAGTACGCTATCGTTAGGTTAGCTATACCTTATTATCCTTTGTAATTTTACCTTACTTTTTTCTTTTCTTACTTGAATTATCATTATATATAATAGTGTGACTATGTAGGTATTTACTTAGATTAGCGAAAAAAGCTTTCTAACCACACTATAATATGTTGGTGTCACGAACAAAAATACCGCAAACAAAAACTTTCACTTTAATAAGGTTAGCTATATTATCCTTTGTAACTTTACTTTAGTTTTTACTTTTCTTGCTGGGATTTGTTTTTTTACTCGATTGTCACAATATACCAGTGTGACTATGTAGGACCTTACTTAGATTAGCGAAAAAAGCTTAGATAGATTAGAGAAGAAAGATTCTGACCCCACAATAATAGGTTGTTGATATCACGAACAAATACCGCAAACAAAAACTTTCACGGCCAATTAAAAAGTGTCCAAACCATCTTCGGACACTTTTTACTTGGCCGTGATTACATTATCGTTGCAAAGGATAATAAGGTTAGCTATACCTTATTATTCTTTGTAACTTTACTTTACTTTTTACTTTTCTTACTGGGATTTGTTTTTTTACTCGATTGTCACAATATACCAGTGTGACTATGTAGGACCTTACTTAGATTAGCGAAAAAAGCTTTCAGACCACACAATAAAAGATAGTTGGTATCACGAACAATTACCGCAAACAAAAACTTTCACGGCCAAGTAAAAAGTGTCCAAGCCAGCTTCAGACACTTTTTACTTGGCCGTGATTACACTATCGTTACAAAGGATAATAAGGTTAGTTAAATTATCCTTTGTAACTTTACTTTACTTTTTACTTTTCTTTCTGGGATTTGTTTTTTTTACTCGATTGTCACAATACATATATATACCAGTGTGACTATGTAGGCACTTACTTATATTAGCGAAAAAAGCTTTCAGACCACACAATAATAGGTTGTTGGTATCACAAACAAATACCGCAAACAAAAACTTCACGGCCAAATAAAAAGTGCCCAAACTATCTTTGGATACTTTTTACTTGGCCGTGATTAACAACTATCTACTATTAAAATGATATTATTAACTACAATTAATGACCGCTGGACCGACGACCTGAAAAGGATCGCTGGCGGCGGGTGGATGAAGAAGGCTGACGACCGTGTGTTGTGTCGTGATCTTCGAAGTCCAGCAGTGGGCGTCTATAGGCTGATTGATTGATTAATGTTGGTTTAGCTTTGTAGTGTAGTGTTATTCCCTTGCCGATATCTAAATTAACGAAATTAAAAAGTCTATTACTTAAGAATCTCATTCGGTGTAATTAACTCAACCTCAAATATATGAATATAAAATGCATCAAAAATTAACGTTGCATGAAAGAAATAAGGAACATTCATTTTAGTGAACGTGTTAGTTATTTGGAATGAATCATGTGTTCCCACCTTGAATAACATTTTACCGAACAATCCGTTAAATACAAGGTATTCGACACTTTATAGATTTGTTTGAAAATGGGTTATTTTAATTCAAAATCCTTTCTAGTTAACAGATTGTTCGTTTGTAAACTGTTATTCACTTCATAGATTTGTTTGCTATTTTAATTTAAAAAGAATTATTTAATTTCACATAATAATACATTAATATACAAAAGTAAAACTAGTTTTGTGATAAAGATCTTTCAATCTATAGGATTTTGGAAATATTTAGTAGCCTAATCATTATAATAATTTATCATCTTGTATAATCGTTCAGCTGTCTCTGAAAATCCCGTCAAATTCATTTCAGCTGTTCAAAAAGTAAAAGCCGAACAAAACAGTATGAAAAGCAGAAAATATTTTTAATTTAATTTTGTTTATATTATGCTATGCTATTCTTTAAAAATCAAAGATAATTCATGTAAACTTATTACAGGCATCTATGAAGCGGTTATATTTAATATATTTTTAGTGATAACTACACTCGCCAACTTAAAACTAAAGCCTTTGCACTATAGGAGGATTCCGCCCAGGTATTAGAGGAAGCCCACAACAAACTTAGCCAAGTTTTTTTTTTGTTATCACCATCACACAATCAATAATAAATTATATTCACAACCTAGCTTTTATCGATTATGACTTTGAGCTTATCATTGTGTAGGTTGGATTTTAACCACGTAAGGTTCTAGCGCTCACGATTGTCACGTCTTTGTCGGTAGGGTGGTAACTAGCCACGGGCGAAGCTTCTCACCAGACCAGACTCGAGCCGGGAATCAAACCCAGGACCTCCAACTTTAAAATGCAACAGCGCACGCGCTGCGCCACGGAGGTCGTCAAAAACATGCTCAATGGATTCAGAATGGAGATGTCACAGTTACTTATCGTTTCATATCCAATTAATGAACAACCACAACATCAAAGTGGCCGTCGATACGCCCGAACGGTGAGCGAGCGAGTAAGATAAAAGCCGAGCAAATACACTCCGCCGAGGATGTCGGTAATTTATGAATTTGTCAGGACAAAGCGAGCAACGGCGGGCGGCGGTGAAAATAAAGAGCACTGCGGCGTGGATAAATTCGTGTCAGATCAAATGAAGCGAGCCCCGGGACGATTTGTTGCACTTGTTACCCGTTGCATCCACTGGGCTCATTAACAAATAAAAAAACGCTTTCACAATAAAAGCTGAAGACATGTGAATCGGGCGTTCCGAGTCACGTGTACAAAACGTAGCCGTTTGTTTTTTAGCATCGTTTATAGATTCGTATTTAGGTAGTACGTTCATCCATAAACATTTTGCCTGCAAACTCGGCCGACATTTTTTTTATTTTTACACTACAAGTTTGCTTTTAACGGCAATCTCACTTGTTGGTAAGCGATGTAAGAGGTATTGTAAACCCATACTCCTGTTTGTTTCCACGCGAAATTGTTCCGCAACGCTAAGTCACTTAGTGACATGTTTCTGTCCTTAGGTAGACAAGGAGCAGCCGACGCCTCGCAGCAGACCAAATGTGTGCCGGGAATCGAACCCAGGACCTGAGACTTTGAAAAGCGTCAGCGCAACGGCACTGGGTTGTTCAAATATTAAAAGTATGTTAGTACATAATTGTAAAGCAGATTTCCCATCAATGATGTACGAGCTGAGCGATGCCAGAATAGGAAGCTCATTGACGTAGCTTGTGAAAGCTCTCTTTATTCAAGTTAATATCAGCTAAGTAGTCAAAAGCAAGTCACAGCAAATAGATTACGTAAGTATATAAGAAAACCTTCGTTGAATCTTCTTCACTTCTGGAGCTTTACTTTTTTTTCAGCCGATTTAATAATACTTGAGAACTTCTGATATTAAATTGTTCATCGTAATTAATGTTATTCCTGAATTAATTGTTTATAATAAAATTACCGTAATTACTTTACTTGATCGAATGTTTAGCATGTACAACTATTTATGTTTACTATATATACTGCTTAATATTTTCTTATCGTATTTCATTTTATTTTTTGTAATAAAGAAAGTATTTAGTAAAAAAAAAGTATTTATTAATACTCTGGCTCAGATAATCTATTTTAATGTCACACCTTCAGAAAACATTGAAATCTGTATATAGTCGCTGTCATACCACGTATAAAAATAAAGTGATTGAACGCTATAGATCGCTTTTTATGTGCATGATGTGCCCCATTAATAATTGCCGATCAAAGATAGATCTATCTATCTATGAAGCGACGATAGATTGGCTGCATACACATTGTCGGAACGTTATGGAGAGGCAGCCTTAGTCACCCGGCACTTCGCGAAATTAGTACCCCCGAAGCCCTTCACCTACACCGCAAAAATCTTTTTAAAAGCGTATCCATTACCTTTATGCAAAGCGTAATTTAGGTTTTAGCATAGGTACAACTTCTACTTAGATATATTTTTGCGCGTTATTTCATTCCGTTTGAACACTATCAGTATTTCGATATGTTATTAATGCGTTATACTAGTTTCCGTTGTTACGAGAAAAATACGAAAGGCTGGTGAGTGTAATGTCTGTTGCAGAGCAATAAAATTCGTTGAAGGAGCCCGTTTCTCATCCGCAGGCATACCGTGGACCGCTGAGAAATGTGAACGGGAGAGTTCAATAAAAATCACAGTCGTAAAAACTGAGACGACAGTTATATAAAAAATCCTAGAGAAGCATTAAGAGCGGTCCCCTAATAATGGGTCCCGCCAGATGCACGGGACGGCTCGGAAAAGTCACGGGGAACTCGAGCGGAGGAATTATTTTTTTCGGTCTGCCACACACGGCCCTTGCTAACTCGGCGAAAACTAAGACTGTTACTCTCTGAGGGATTATTTATACTACATAACAGATTTCAATCAAAGGGAAATGTTTATAGTGCCTACGAGGAGGCTTCCAGCAACTGGGTCAAAGAAAAAAGAGATAAAATGTGTCTGTGATCACAGACTAGCCGATGCCCGCGATTTCGTCGGTTTTTTTATTTAACATTATTAGGGCAGTTATATTAAAAAATCTATACCATAACGGTTTCTATGCGAGATCGTATCATATAATAGCTTGGCAGTATGTTTTTATAGTTCTGTATCTATATAAATATAATATAGTATACTTTATTAGTAGTAGCTATTTGTTATCCTGTTATAACCTTCAAACCTCTTTATACTGTTTCGCGATTATCTCATTACTAGTGAAAGGGGAATTCAAGTACATTCGTATAGAATACGAGGGCGAAGATGCAATATTTTCTTGAGCTGGAAAAGCAAACGTCCTCGTATCATCTTTCTAAATTTCCCATGGGCATTCAATTAGTTAATGTACTTGTACGCGGTAGATATCGACTTTAGTGTTTATATTTAGCTGCGATACCTTTATACGTACATAGAAGCTACCTGTTACTGTCTATAGACAGTTATAGGCTAAGTAAAAGCATTTCATTTTAATTAAGTTGTATAAATCGTATCACGAACACAGCGCGCTGATGGGTTTTTAGGCGATTTGGGCAATAATTAGGTTAACATCCAGTAGAAGGTAATACGACGACATCAGACGAGTCGCTGGGAGCCGCTGGAAGCAAGCGGCCCAAGACCGTGAGCATTGGACCTCCCTAGAAAATACGTATGTCCAGCAGTGGACGTCAATCTGTTGTTAATGATGATGATGATGAAAAGGTAATAAAAAATCAAACACTGCTATCACGTGAATCAGTATTGAAACTCTAATTTAATAAAAAAAATAGATGTATCGTGTCTCCGGTTCTGAAACAGCAAAAAAACAACGCAATGCTGAAATAGCTATAATAAAAATACAGAAATTCTCAATAACAGTCGAAAAGTGGCAGGAGGTACTTAACGTAACTGTTTAAGTTAGCCAAACAAAGAAAAGCCGGTACGCAGTGTGAGTGAGTGAGCTTTATCTCATTTACTTAACATAATCCTTATTTAGTAAGTATTATATAGATTAACGTGTACGTGTAAGTACTTATTGTCTGGTGAAAAACTCAAGTTACGAGTTTATAATTACACCTAATTATAATAAAAACTATGGAAATGTTTTTTCTTAAATAAATAAATAAATATGAGCTTCTGAGAGCTTAATAATTAGCTTCTTACTTTCTCATACTTCACTATTGTATGGCTTCATCTACTTAATCTCAGTTATGAGATATTACACATATCTCGTAACTCAGATTAAGTTGCAGAACAATTGCGACTCGCACATACTTTATCGTTCAACCTTACATGTACCTACATTACAATAATTCCATTGATACTGTAATTTAGGTACATTACAATAAAAAGCGAATTATACTTATGTCACCCATTGCTAATATATGAACGAGCCGAAGCGCATTCTCGAATAAAAAAGTACCTAATAGGTACATGGTTAAAGATAAGACAATTACAGATTACACCGTTTATTTTTAACACGCTTTTATTAGCTTCACCTGTATGTATGTATGTTTGTTTGTTTGTAACCGACTCCTTTGAGCTCGATTTTGCCCTACTTTGAACGATCAGATTTGATTCAAACTTTGCACACCTGTCAAAGGTCGATGACAATGCAATAATCCGATCAAAATATCCGATTATCCTAATTAGATTCGCCAGGATTAATTAATTTCTTTCCGCATCCTTTGCATGCGAGTAAGAGAGACAGAGTTAGTGCGCGAACTACGCATGCGTGCAGTAGCGTGTTTTTTTAGTTTTTTAAACTATTATTTGTTATTATTGGTGTGAATGTGCTGAGAGTTATTCAAATCTATTATGTTTGTATGAATTCATATTATTATAGTAGGTAGATAAAATAAATAAAAGTATTTTATACAGCAAGGTTTTTTCTTTACACTCCCAGTTTCAAAAGACAAACTAGTAAAACTTAAGTAATATTATCCTTTTACACTAAATATTAAATATCCTTTTTCTTGCAATAGCTCACATTCACGTGTATCAATAAAAAGAATTCACTATGTTAGAGAGCTCTTTTGAGGTAATACCTACTGAACCTAACTAGTTAGTTATCTATCTCTACGGAGCTAGGCAGCGTAGCGCACGCTACGTTCGGCTTCACTAAATAACTCTACCTACCTTCTAATACCATTAAAACTTTTTTTTTATACATTACAAGTTTGCTCTTTACGGCTATCTCACCTGGTGGTAAGTGATGATGCAGTCTGGGATGGTAGCGGGCTAACCTGTTAGGGTATGATAAAACCACACTCCTAATTGGTTTCTACCTGACATCGTGCCGAAACGCTAAATCACTTTGCGACACGTCTTTGTCGGTAGGGTTGTAACTAGCCACGGGAATCGAACCCAGGACCTCCAATTTTATAATGCGACAGCGCACGCACTGCGCCACGGAGGTCGTCAAAATGCCTATGGTCTCATCCGCCTAATTTTGTATGCTATTTTAAAAATCATATATCTACAAAATATGTAAAACTTAAAATAAACCATGTTACCAAAAATATAAGGCCCCTTCATGGATATTTTTGTTTTATAATTAAAATATTGCTCAATCGGTGTCACTTGAAACTTTTTATATTTACTATAGATATATATTTTACTTCCTTTTATAAATTGCTTTTTGACAGTAAATATATTGTTTTTGTCTATTTCATCGTGATCAACCAATTGCCAGCTCACTACAGAGCTCGGGTCTCCTCTCAATATGAGAAGGGTTTGGCCATAGTCCACCACGCTGCCCATGTGCCTAGTGTCAAACCCATCCGGGGCCCTTATTCCTGAGCTTGCTTAAGCGCAGCACGGCACGACAGCAATAATTTAGGATATAAATTTCACTCACGAAAGATTATATTCTAAAATTCAAAAATATTTATTTTATTTAATTTTGGATAATATTTATGTTGCTTAGCATTGACTTCGCCTTACGTACAACGGTTATACAATAATTATAAATGCTACAATATTACCTTTACTATTTATTTGCAATTATCATGTAGCAAATTTCCATTGGCATAGCATAGTGTAAAGTAAATAACATCATAACAGCGAGTTGGAAAGCAAACGAAGGATTCCGTTCCACGAAATATAAAAACTGCTTTATTATTAAGATCGAGCTTAAAACACCTTATAGACTTGTACGAAATTGATTACGAAATTGATACTAATATAAATACGAATATGTAACTTTTGGAACGAAGTTCCTTATCGCGCGTTGTGAAAGGGGGCCAGACGGAAAAAATTCTTACGAAAAGTTGTCACGACACTTTTTGTTATTGTAAGCTGTGCGACGTCGCATGTTTCTCTGTCTGTCTCTCTCTCTTTTATAGAAAGCAAGCCAGATATTTTCATTTCTATTTCGCATTGAACAGTGTGGTGCCGCGACGATTATTTTTGTTGAGTGTATACAGGTTTTTTGTAAATAATAAATAATAAAAACTAGCTGTGACCCGCGGTTTCACCCGCGTAGTTCCCGTTTCCGTGGTAATACCGGAATAAAATATTGCCTAAATATCTAATAGCCGTAATCAATAAATGGACTATCGAACATCGAGTTTGTTTGAGTTGAAAGAGTTTTTCACATCGGGCCCGTATTTCCCGAGATTACCGATTAACTATTGAAATTAACTGATTTAGACATGATTGAATTTGAAATTTGTGTAGCAGTAATAAGTAAATTGCAAATTGACTGTTTGAAGTTAAGAACACACCTACATTTTCTTAGACAACAGTGAGTGATTATAATTTAATATGAACTTTATTGAATAGCAATAAAGTTCAAATTGACTCTACATTTTATTTATAAACGTATATGGGTATATAAAAAGAAAAGGGCTGTTTTTAGGGTTTTCCTAGCAATTTTTCGAATTTTTCTCACTTTTTAAACCTTCCCTAGACCTCCACGAACATTTTAAGACCAAGATAAGATAAATTCGTTCAGCCATTCTCGAGTTTTAGCGAGACTAACAGAACAGCAATTGATTTTTATATATATATTGATAATGAATCCTGACAGTGTTTCTGCACAAGTTCTGGATATTGCTGATGGAGTACAAAATTGAGCCTACTGATTAAGTTTATATAACATTATATTTGTTAATAATAAAAAAAGTATTATTATAACTTAAATAAAATAAAATTTTATTACAATTCCTTCACTAACTAATCGAAAGGAACTTCGTTCCATCCGGGTGTCCCTTGACACCTCTCAAGTTTTTTTTTTTTCACGCTGGGAAATGCTTTTACGCATCCCCTCCGGAGGCGACGCAGGCAAGACTGCGCCGCTTCCAACGGGGTATGTGGGATTCCCTAGCGGCCAGGCTGGCGACCAGAATACCCAGTAAAACCCAGCGATGCTCCTTCGCGTGGGTCCCGGGAACACTTGTGCACTCGACCGCGGCCCAGCCAGACGAATATGTAACTCATATTTATATTAGTAACTAGCTTTTGTGGGCTTGATCTAAGACAAGAGCGCGTGTGCAACCCACATAGCTTTAGTTTTAAGTTAACGAATTTACATTCTCCTAATGTAAAATATATTTGTATTTTCCATTACAACATTTATATTCATACATATAGGTAAGTATATTTAATATAGTAATTTGTGATAGGTCAACGTGAACAAAGAATTTTTGTTTTGTTTGTTTTGACATTGTCAATATGGAGAAAAACAACTAAAAACGCGTTCTTCTAACCATATCCTTCTCGGGACCTTGTTTCAGTTTCAATTTTAATTTATTTATAAATAATACATTTATAGAGCAGTAATACAAAATCACGGTTCATAAAATACAAATAGCCAGCTGATAGACCGGTGGCTTGGAAATAGAGGCCTTCAGCATCTTCGGGCACGAAATCCCAAAAAATATAGGAAGGGAAATTTTCAGAATAGAACAAACGAGTGATAAATATTTCACAAACGTTTGGCTGTGACACTGCAACGTGAGGGAATGCACCATAAATTTTACATTCAGTTCTTTTTGTGCTTTGAAAATTCGGTGAACTTAGGTGTTCTGGCATCGCTGAGTTGCGATAGACAGGTGCTATATCGTATATTAGTACCGACTTCTTAAAGAAAATTTAATGAATTAATTTATTTATTAGGAAGCCCACGTTGTATACAATGTAATATACATATATTTTTTTTATTTTTTCGGACTGTCTATTAGCTGTACAAACCCTATTGGTTGCCACAGCGTAACCGGGCTGTTTACTGTTTAACCGGGCGGGCGCCCTTAGGCAGACGTTCCCTTAGTTTCTTCGAGCCCTAGGGCTTGAAATTGCTTCTGGCAGAGCTTCTTTCCAAAGCTCGCCAAACAGCCCGGTTACGCTGTCGCAACCAGTTGGCACTGTAGCACAACTAAAACAGCGAAAAAAAAATGCGAATTAACGTTCAAGATTAAAAGACAATTAGACAATTACCATACATCCTAGAGGACATAGAGAAACCTACTTTCTACTATATACCTATCTCTTGTGTGTGGGCGTATATAACTGCCTGGTTTGCCGAGCTAGGTAAAACGTAGCAATTTAACTATCAATGATATTTGAACCGATGCTCGTGAAACTAAACTAGTTCCGTAACAAGCCCTCATTAACAAACAATCTAGGTTAATCTGCCACTATAAATAGATTTGTTTCAACCTATAATAATATATTTAAAGAAGCAGATATTTTTCAAAACTATACACTAACTAACATAATATCATTAAGCAAAATATTAATAATATATTTCTACTTATATTTTTCCCACTTTTTCCCCCACTCTTGCTTTAAATTTAGTTTTAATTGGTTTTGTTTATTTTCTTCTTTATTTTTGTTTTTGTAATTCTAGTAATACTTGCTAGGTTAGCCTGTAGTTGGGGTATACACTTATATTGTTAAGTTATTATTTTGATTATTTTGAATGTAAAAGATGAATGTAAAAAGTAAATTCCTTCCTATTAAATAAATAAATTAACTGATATTCAGCATTATTATGCACTTGTCGTATTATTTAAACAAAATTTGCATTAGTTTTTAGTGTAAGTTTTGGTTGAAAATAAGTTTAATAAATTATAAAAAAAGTTTAATAAAATTATGAAAACACAAAGAGAAGCTATTTTAATTTTTGTAGTTCATTTAATACAATTCAGTTTATTAATTAGCCACGATTGAAAGATTATTAATGCTTCTGCGTGGATCATACGGTTTTATTGATTAATCATTACCTAATGTTAGTCGAAGTCGTTCCTTCCATGCTACTTACTACAACTAACTACTTACTCTATTGGCAAGAGATTTTTTTTTTATCCACTAAAAGTTAGCCCTTGACGGCAATCTCACCTGATGGTAAGTGATGATGCAATCTAAGATGGTAGCAGCGGGCTAACCTGTTAGGGGACTGGTAAACCCACACTCCTAATTGGTTTCTACGCGACATCTTGCCGGAATGCTTAATCGCTTGGCGACACGTCTTTGTCGGTAGGGTGGCAACTAGCCACGGCCAAAGCCTCCTACCAGACCAGACTCAATCCGGGAATCGAACCCAGGACCTCCAACTTTATAATGCGACAGCGCGCACGCTGCGCCACGGAGTTCGTTAAATATTACTACTTCCCTGAACCCAGGATTAAACCCAGCTGTGTAATATTAATGAGCTGGTGATAATAACGATGAACAATGAATATATTTGTTGGAATAATTAAATCCGATTACAGGAAATCGCGATCGGACACAGTTCCCATTACCAGGGATATTTCCGGGTGTAATCTCGGGGCGAATAATTGCGGGTTGCAACGGAACAACGCCGCTCATTAGTGCAATGTTCAATTAGGGGGCGATGGCGCAGGGGAGCGGGCGGCTCGGGTTACCCCGCCGTAACGACTGGCTTTTAACACTGGATAGAGGGAACAACGGGTTTGTTGTATTGTCTTACGTTACATCTTTATTACATATCTACATCTATATTATATACTAGCTGTACCCACGACTTTTTTCGCGTAGAATTTAGCAAAAAAGTTAATAGGCAGCCTTTGTGACATGAATTCGTTGGTTGGAGAAGTGGTGGCGCTGTACTGGACAGTACTTGGACATTGCAGCATCACTTTATTTTTCTAAAACAAATAAATTTTTCTAAAATAAAAGTAGCCTAAGTTACTCCTTATAACATCAGCTATGTGTCCATAAAAGTCCCATCAAAGTCAGTTAAGTCATTTTAGAGATAAGCCGGAACAAACAGACAGACAGACAGACAAAATTGTAAAAATGTAATTTTGGTGTATGTACCGTATATTCATAAATATGCATGTAGTAAAAAACGGTTACATCAATATTAGATACAAACAGACACTCCAATTTTATTTATATGTATAGATGTCCATAATACCAATTATTCCGTACACAAATATCTTAACTATATTTTTTAGATATTTGGATGCCAGTTATACTGCAATTGATATCTTAACTAAATTAAATCTAAAAATAGCCTTTTATTATAGTACCTAACGAAAAAAGTTTATACTCCCAATTTAGTATATATGTTAATACCTTTATAATCGATTATAAAAAATAAACCGCCGGAACTACAAAGCATCCCAAATACATTCTCATAGTGAGTAATACTTATGTGAGATCAGCTTTCCTTTGTATAGCTCTTATAAAAATGTTTGTCATCACAGAGTTGGAACAAAAATAATAAAAATAAATAAATACCCACCGATCTATAGGGTGCGTGAATAACCAATCCGAATAATTCTGAATAAATCTGAATAAATTCGAAGTCGATGTATGTGCTAAAATCTTACAAAAGATAACTGGGAGACGTAATGAAAACGTAGCCATGAATGTGATTATATCACAGTCATTCCCATGCAATTACTGAAAACTTTGTAAACTGCGCAGGTCTACCGTCTGAGATCTTTTTATATGAAACGATCTTTACCTACCCATTTAGTATAATAAATAAATAGGTAACTCTTAGCAACCCAAAAAAACATTCAATTTGTTTTAAAAGCTACACGAAAAAAATATACAGAATACTCTGTGTATAAAATAGTTTTTTTTTAGTATTGAAAATTTACTAATGCTCTATTTCCGATATTGCACGTGCAAAACGAAAAACGGAAAGCGAGGGACCGGAATTTTGACTTGATCTATCTGATAGACAAATTGCCAATTGCCTCCCAATTGTACCTTTGTTTTTTTTTTCGTTTTATGGCTTTACACAGATTAGCCAATGTCAATTTTAATATTTTATTAGTTCTCTCTTTTTATTGGATTCAAGTTCAAACAAAAGAATAATTATCTCAATTGTTCCTACTGCCTAATCGCTCTATTGTATGCACTTTTTAAAATTATCTGTGGTGTAAAATTAATGTGTATTCATTCTTTAATTCATAGACAAACCGTAACCTTTGTTTTCTACTATCAGAAAATAATCAAAAATGTTAAGTAGGTAATGTACCTCACAACCATTAAGTAGATATACCTACTACTGTTTCTTACAGGACTTTCGATATAACAGTAAGCTTTATAACTTTAGAGGTAGAGGAAAGAGAGTTCGATTCTCGTCAGATAAATACTCTGTCGCGACTAAAATTTCTTAGGTTGGTTTTCCCACTTTGTTACCAACCAACTAACCACTCTGTACCTGCGAGCGATTTAGCGTTAGGTACGGTACCATTTGGTTAGTACAACCGCTACGTTGCTGCGTAAAAATCGTTACTACTAAGAAATAACTGCTTAAAGTTTCAGCTTAGCAAACTTCCACCAGACAAGTAAGTGGCTAAGCAAAATCAATTATATATAGTTTATTGTAATCGAAAAAAATATATTTATTAGCCTACAATTAGTGATTACAAAATATTAAAAGTAAGATTATGCGATTTATTTATTAAAATAAAATATAATAAAAAAAACATATTAATTATTAGCTTAGCTTACCTATTTTATTTATAATATTATATTCAAATGGATATACGGGTATTCCCTATATTATTTATACTACTATTAAAAAAATCTGTAAAAAACTTAAAATATTTAAATTATACCTAAAACAGAAAACATATCCTGAGGTTTACTTAGGTAGAGTTAAACACGGTTTTTTAACTAAGAAAATCATTATAAAGTAATTTTTGCTGTAGGTCATACGCCAATGAAATATATTTTTAATGTTTTAAATCATTATAACAACACAAGCGATATTGTTATCGCGCAGTCAATTAAAAAATATAAATATATACTCACAGCCATCGAATCGCCTTGGTTGATTGTGGTAAAAACACAAAGAACAAAATAAAAATCACAATAAATAAACGCATCACAACTAAAGTCAGTTGAACTGTTCCAAATTAACATCCGCCAGTAATACGGAGAGAATACAAAAATTGAAGAGATTGCGCATAATATTTTTGTAGGTGACCGCGCGTAATATTTGGCGCGAAAAGCCAAGGAATGGTACACACAGCTTGCAGCGAGGCTGTACGGGTGAGTTGTGACGCTGGGAGGAACGCCGCCGCGAGTCGCGAGAGGATGCCCGCAGCCAGGCACGCGTGCGGACGCCGCGCCGTCACGCCGTACGCGGACAGTGGTCAGGCGCGCCGACTTAACCCGACCCCACATAGACTACGTAACTGCAGACCTGGCTTATATATCCTTGCTTTGAACTAATGCCTAATGCAATAGTATGGCGTAGGATATATATGAATAATTGAATCATCATTGCCGACTGACTACAGAACACGGGTCTTCTCTCAATATGAGAAGGGTTTGGCCACAATTCACCAAGCTAGCAATACGGATTGGTTTAATTTATTTGGTTCGCCAACAGCCAAAACATTTTACTACAAGATTCAGTACCTTGCACTGAGGTGCAGAAAAAAATGTTTAGCCACTTACAAGCAAACACCGCATGCAAATGTGACTTCACACGCCTTCCAGAACATTATGGAGAGCTGTCAGGCATGTAGGTTTCCTCACGATATGTTTCTTCACCGTTGAAGCAAGTGATATTTTAATTGCTTAAAAACGCACATAACTTCGAAAACTTAGAGATGCCTGCTCGGGTTCGAACCGTTCGGGATCGATTGGGAGGCGGACTCGCTAATCACTAGGCTATCACAGCTTCGAATAAATTGAATACTTACCTTAATAATAATTTGACGACCTCCGTGGCAAAGTGCGTGTGCTGTCGCATTATAAAGTAGGAGGTTCTGGGTTCGATTTCCGGCTCGAGTCTGGTCTGGTGAGAGGCTTCGGCCGTGGATAGTTACCACCCTTCGGACAAAGACGTATCGCCAAGCGATTTAGCGTTCCGGCACGATGTCGCGTAGAAACCAATTAGAAGTGTCGGTTTACCATACCCCTCACAGGTTAGCCCACTACCATCCTAGACTGCATCATCACTTACCACCAGGTAAGATAGCCGTCAAAGGCAAACTTGTAGTGTATTAAAAACAAGTTTGAAAAACAATGCGTGTACCTTTAAATAATTAATTATTTTATAGTTAAACACGCATTGATAACTTTTAAGTAATTAATTATTTAATAGTTACACACGCATTGTTTTTCGAGCCTCCAGGCTTGTATTAGGCATAGATTGCAGCGGCGCATGTGGAGCGTCTGCCACTTGAAGGCGTTCGCCGGAGCGGGCGGGCGGGCGGCTAGTGGTACGCTCCCCGTCGGCACAGCCCACTTATCAATTCAGTCGAGTGGGCATTCGTTCATTGTGAAGCATTGTGCCTATTATGCACGGACTCGATGCCTATTTACCCGTTCACATGCCGAGTGCGCGAGCGTAATCCGAGCCATAGATACTTTTAAATTGGTACACAGACCTCGTTTGCTCTCGCGATAATGGGGTATACGGATAAATCGACTCGCTAGTAACGAATTCGCTTCTAGCAAAAGCTACGAATTTAATCGTGATTACGTTAAAACTAAACTTTGGAACACAATTATTCTGGTGAAAAAGTGGCGAGTGATGATTTATAAAACCTGGACAATTTAGAAATTGGAATAGAAAACGCTATCTATCTACGTATATTTTCGATGTTCATCATTATTATTTAAGTATTTATTTATAACAACTGAAACTTAAAATAAAACTTATATTGAACCTAAAACTATATATCTTAAAAATAAGTATAATATAATTACTTAAATATATTATTCAAAGGAGTCCCTTTAGGCAAGGTTCCGAAGATACTGGCAGCGTTCTCCCTTTGAATAGCTTCACTAATTCGTTGTCCGTGGTAGCTGGCACCTCTTCGGTCTCCTGTGATGTCGACGAATCTTTTTGCTATTTCCCTAAAAAGCCCTATAGCGCTGGGACCCCACGGACCAAGGGTCTCGACACCGAATAGGGCAAAATCATATTCGGAGCCTAGACCCCTGTATTTGCATGCTTTAGCTTTTTCAGCCGCTTCAGAAGCCGCACCAACTCTGTTGTTGGTTCCATGTGGATGGAAAGGTGCCAGCGTGTCTGAACAGGATGCATCCCATACCAGCACACGGCCCATCTTCCATGGAATCAAACTCATACTGTTCGGTTTCTTGCCATCGTCTCTTGCAATACCAGTCGACTTAAGTAGACGTGGCACGTTGACGGTGGCAAGGGACCGGCGTATGATATCGTTAAGTGCAGCATGTCTTGAGAAGCGGCCAGCACTTTTTTTGCATGACAGTCCGTGATGTCCTAGTTTGTCAACATCACTGCCACAGGGACATTTATGAGGAGCGCAGACCGGAACCCCAAGCCGTAGACAGGTTGCGATTCGGAGCGTGTCAGGCTCAAGAAATGTTCCTGTATAATTATTATTATTTTATATGATGTGACGTTTCTGTTGGGAATAATGTTTATACGGTTTCCACACGCCATGATCTTTATGAGTTCCTGTGACTCGTTTGTAACTTGTCTGTCATACAGTGCGGTGTTACTATTGTTGTACACCGATAGTCCAATACTCGTATAGACTATCGATAGCCTATTGATAGGTAAAGCTAAACTAAATGTAACTAGATTCTGTACGCAAGTTTTGTACCACTATCGATTTTACTGAGCGTAGAAATAACGATTGCATGTTTAGATAATTGCATTTTCAAAACTATTGCTCGTAAAGTTGTCTATCTGGTTATAGTGTCGGTCATCATGATCAACCCATTGTCGACTCACTACAGAGCACGGGTCTCAATATAAGAAGAGTTGGGCCATAGTCCACCACGCTGGCCATGTGCGGCGCAGACTTCACACGCCTTTGAGAACATTATGGAGAACTCTCAGGCGTGCAGGTTTCCTCACGATGTTTTCCTTCACCGTTGAAGCAAGTGATATTATAATTGCTTAAAAACGCACATAACTCCCGAAAAGTTATAGCTGCGTGCCCGGGTTCAAACCCCCGACCATTGATTAGGAGCCTGACGTGCTAACCACTAGTCTATCACAGTTTGAGTAATATCAATATTCCAATATTGTTTATTTTTTTAAATTGTACTACCAGTTAATCCTTGATGGCATATCACCCAGTGGTAAGTGATGATACAGTTTAAGATGGCATAGGGCTAACCTGTTAGGGGTATGGTAAACCTCTTTCTTAGCTCTACGGCAAGTCGTTATCGGTAGGGTGGTAAATAACCACGGCGGAAATCTACTTACCAATAGACCAGACCAAAGCAAAAATCAGAAATGATAAATTTCGAAATTGTCCTTGCCAGGGATCGAACCCGGGACCAGCAAGGTGTTGCGACTCAGAATTTTGGGGCTTCAAAGTCATTCTTTTTCGATCGTTCGCCTGAGGTATTCAATTATTAGATATGTTTTACTTATCCTACGATTAAGCATGAGGAAGTAAAAATAAAATACTTGTTTAATCATCGAACTTGGTTTATTAGACTTAAATAAAGATTAACTTGTTAATTGCTTACAAAATTATTTCCGCATACAATTAACGAACATACAAAATTATTAATTTCTCAAAAGAAATTGAAGCTGTCATATCTAAGCACCTAGTGTAAGTTTTCAAGTAAATTAACGTGACAAATGTTTAAACTCTGGGACCATTTAAAATGTCAAAATGTGTTAACAGAACAATCGAATATCAGTGTTGTTTTGATAAACAACTGAAAACTTACACTATTTGTTAGATACATCAACGATAACATACCAATACTTAACTAATATATAATATATTATGATTACAATTCAAAATTTTAAGATTACTTAACTTCTATAATATTCCTTATAGAATAGGAGCCTCGCAATGGGTAAGGCCGCCTCTGTCCATGGTACACAATTAACCTTTACTTTCTGTTTTCAGCGCTAGACTATGTCCCCAGTAGACAAACTGTTGGGGCTGACTGAGTGAGCCGCAAATTTGTGGCAAACTGAAATTCGGGTTAGCTGCTAACTCAGATCAATTTACGTGCGTCGCAAGCAAACTGTTAAGAGAGTCGGGTACTAACTGAGACAGTCTGCGCACGTAACGCTGCAAGCTGAGAAGGCAGAGCTCCTCTCCGAAAGAGGAGACCTAAACATATCCTTCACGACCCTGACGATCAGATAACTACTGACAACATACTCGTACCACCTACCACACAATCATACGCTACACACCGTCTTCGCCGGCGAAGACGAAGTCCCCGCTATCTTACGTCATCCGGACGTGGGCTCCATTCACGGCTTCGGAGACGTACGGACCACTCACTGTCCGACCCCCCTGTTATCCCAAACGTCGCCTAAGCCGAGGTTCGGACTGTCTATTAGCTGTGCTAACCCTATTGGTTGCCACAGCGTAACCGGGCTGTTTACGCCAGAAGAAATTATGAGCCCTAGGGCTCGAAGAAACTAAGAGAACGTCTGCCTAAGGGCGCCTCCTGTGAGGCCAAACCTCGGCTTAGGCAACGTTTGGAATAACGGGGGTGTCGGACGGTAAGTGGTCCGTACGTCTCCGAGGCCGTGGATGAAGCCCACGTACGGATGACGTAAGATAGCGGGGACCTCGTCTTCGCCGGCGAAGACGGTGTGTAGCGTATGATTGTGTGGTAGGTGGTACGAGTATGTTGTCAGTAGTTATCTGATCGTCAGGGTCGTGAAGGATATGTTTAAGTCTCTTCTTTTGGAGAAGAGCGCTTAGGTCGAGGGAGCTAAACTGAGTGCAACTAGCAAACTGTACACTCCATGTCATATAATATATGGCAGGACGTACTAAACCTAGGTATCCGCCGCAAACTCAGTCGGCCGCTAACATTTTGCCTATCAGCATGGGGCAATTTATAATTTCTTTTATCTTTATACGCCAAAACAGACAGACCTTCCGGAATATTATCTATATATAAATATTTCTTATAAAACCAATAACAACACTTACGAAACACACTTACTGAAAAAAAGTAAAATTAAAGTTACGTTTGTTATATATATATACTTTTCACTTTCAATGTCTTTTCACTGCAATAACGCCTGAAGCGCCCTATACGGTGTGTCGATGACTCGTAAAAAAAAAACAATTCACTATCTAGCCAACGAAAATTATACTGTACATATTATAATTATACGTGTATAGTACTATTGTGTAACAGAATATTCTGTAGCCCTAGTAATGATATTACCAATTTCGCTTACCATATCAAGTCATTTCCGACTTTGACTCAAATGAAAGAATTGAACTTTGAGCTATATCATCATCATCATCATGATCAACCCATTACCGGCTCACTACAGAGCACGGGTCTCCTCTCAATATGAGAAGGGTTTGGCCATAGTCCACCACGCTGGCCATGAGCGGATTGGCAGACTTCACACGCCTTTGAGAACATTATGGAGAACTCTCAGGGGTGCATGTTTCCTTACGATGTTTTCCTTCACCGTTGAAGCAAGTGATATTTTAATTGCTTAAAACGCACATAACTCCGAAAAGTTAGAGGTGCGTGCCCGGATTCGAAACGCCAACCTCTGATTAGGCTGACGCCCTAGCCACTAGGCTATCACCGCTTCACTTACCAGCTATATAATATTATACGATAATAATGTAGTCGCTATATTTGCATTGCGCACGCGTGGACAACGCGTGGTCGCCTCTATGTATTCCACTGGCACAACAATTTCATAAGTTCTCTTCATGTTTAATAATAATAATAGTGCACGTTCAAGGCTTTAATATGAGTCGAGTCGGTTTCAGTCCCCATTAAACCCTCTTTTTTTATATGCTACAAGTTAGCCCTTGGCGGTAATCTCACCTGATGGTAAGTTATGATGCAGTCTAGGATGGTAGCGGGCGAACCTGTTAGGCCAGCCCGTACTCCTAATTGGTGTCTACGCGACATCGTGTCGGAACGTTAAATCGCACGTCTTTGTCAGTAGGGTGGTAACTAGCCATGACCGAAGCCTCCCACCAGACCAGACTCAAGCCGGGAATCGAACCCAGGACCTCCAGTTTTATAATGTGACGGCGCACGCGCTGCGCCACGGAAGGCGTCAGACCTCTCACTCTATTATACCACCCGTGTACTTTATTTATGTACATTTTCCCTTAAATTCTTGGTTCAACGGGATCTGAGAGTTTAGTTACGTTTTTATTATTATTTACGGGGGATTTTTACCTCAAAATTATGAATTCAATATAGAATTCATCCCCCGTATCGTACCGGTTTTAGTACAATTCTTGTGAAAGCTCTTTAAGTTTATGCATCTGTGACATTCGTGCGATATTATGTACGTTTCAGAATGAATGTTCATGTAATTCCCTTAGCCGTGCCATGAACATTTCTTTCACGCCAATCATGTCAGTATTGCGTCAAAGTCGCTTCACTGTCGTGTCGCTTAGGTGATGTCTGCGAATAAAGTTTTGCATAAGCTATCACGCAAGCGACGCGAAACTAAATCGAGGTAATAATAGTTAGTAAAGACTCGAACATATTTTGAGAATGCGGAATGCATTACAGAACGGACATTCTTGTCGCATAAATACACAAACTTAGAAAACTATTAAATGCTATGGTTAACAACTGAGTCGTCGGGCAATAAATCATTCTAATCAGTCTATCTCGCTCGCACGCAGAACATATGAAGCGTAGCGTTAGCTTATAGCGATGTGCGTATAGCAGGTGGTCAATATCGATTGCGGTCGAGTGCGCGGGTGTTCCCGTGACCCAGCCACCAGGCGAAGCGTAGGAGCATCGCTGGGCTTTAGTGGGTATTTCTGGTCGCCAGTCCGGCCGCCGGCGAGTCCCACATACCCAGTCAAGATTGCGTCGCTTCCGGAGAGGATGCGTAAACGGAGAGAGAGAAAAAAAAAACAAAAAAAAAGGATGTCAATATCGATTAGATTTAATAAATGGACTTTTCAAATTATGAAATTATAAAATAAAACAATGAATATATTACAAAATATCTTAATCCGAATCATCTGTGTGTTCACTATCGTCTTCCTGTAGATTTATAATCATAAGTTCAACTTTATCTCTAAAACAAGATTAATCTCTCAAATAACATAACAACAAATTCATTAAGGGCAGCTTCGGCCGCCGCGATTAGGTGGAATCAGGTAGCGAGTGGCGCGATGGTGGCACATCTCTATTGTTATTGGACATTTTTTGTCCGACGATTCAGTTGATAGCGCGCGCTCTATAGCAGTGCTACTGTCAAGGACGGAGATATTCCCATAAAAACTTACAATACGCGCAATCTAAGTTGACAGGACTGAAAAAAGTCAGAAATGGCTGCCCATATACAGTTGTTAGGAATTCAATAGACTTCGTGCATCGTTTCGGAAAACCATCCTCAACCTGGTCAAGTTAAATTGTGCGTTATGTAAGCAACTCGATGCTTGTTTGTAACACCGTACCCCTTAACTGACGTTGTCAATATTTAGGGGAATCTAAGACAGAGATCTTATAAAGCGCACTTTGCCTTACCTAAGACTTAAGAAACAGTAAAAGCGAGGCAAAGATCCTTATGCGGCATAAATCTGTCTCGCTTTAACACCTGAGCAAAGTCAAGGTACGCTCTATAGATCTCGGCCTAAGACCTACATTAATTGAATAACGGATAAGCTTCGATAAACAATGTACTAGCTATGCAGTCTTATAAAAAATCTAGCAGAGAAATGTCAGTTTTGTTGGAACGAAGTTCCTTATCGCGCGTTGTGAAAGGGAGCTAGTCGGAAAAAATTCTTACGAAAAGTTGTCACGACACTTTTTGTTATATTAAGCTGTGCGGCGTAGCATGTTTCTCTGTCTGTCTCTCTCTCTCTTATAGAAAGCAAGCCAGATATTTTCATTTCTATTTCGCATTGAACAGTGTGGTGTCGCGACGATTATTTTTGTTGAGTGTATACAGATTTTTTGTAAATAATAAATAATAAAAAATAATAATAATATGAATCCTGACAGTGTTTCTGCACAAGTTCCGGATATTGCTGATGGAGTACAAAATTGAGCCTACTGATTAAGTTTATATAACATTATATTTGTTAATAATAAAAAAAATATTATTATAACTTAAATAAAATAAAATTTTATTACAATTCCTTCACTAATTAATCGAAAGGAACTTCGTTCCTTCCGGGTGTCCCTTGACACCTCTCAAGTTTTTGTTTTTGGCTTATGGTTATCTGTAAGTGTATAAAAATATTAAATAAACCTTATTATATATTTGTCCTTATCTAAAACAAGATATATGGACACTTTAATTGCTTTTTCGCATGAAATTGCATTTGCAGTAGCAAACTGACGTATCGAACTATAGTTAACTTAAGTTATAATAGCCAACAAATTCGTGAGGGAATTTCCATTTTTCACGGACACATTTCATTTTCTGACCACACATCTAGTATACTATTGTAAATCCAAGCGAAAAAGTCTCATTTATTGTATGAGGCGCACAAGAAGCGACGAGTCGTCCCTCATACGTTCTTCTTGCGAACCTTCTCGATGATGAAGGACCTACTAGGTGTAAGCATCTAGCTGCATGTCTAAGACACTATTCAGCAAAACTACGCCATCTATGTTCCAGGGAACGCTAAGCCTTAAGATCGATGAGTTATAACATGAATTAATTTAATAGTTGGTCTCATTATTATCTAGTATTACTATCAAGCGATTCTATTGTTATTACAATCAAGCGACGTGCGCACTAGAGCCACGAGAGGGTTATGTGTTCTTCTTGCGGACCTCCTTGATGATGAAGCTGTAGGTGCGCGGTCGTCAGGCAAGATGGGACAGGTCGTCTAGTTCCGGCGGTGGCTGCGGGGCAGAACCTCCGCGCGCGAACACCGGCTTGGCGACTACTGACACGGGCGCCTACGGACATCGTCTCCCTCAATACATTTAATCACAATAAGATACTTGCTACCTTTAAATTCTCTCTCGGGTTTTAGTTTTACGCCTTTTATTTATAATCACTAATAATTTAAAGGCGAAAGTTTATAAAAGACACGTGCGCCTACGGACATCGTCTCCCTCAATACATTTAATCACAATAAGACACTTGCTACCTTTACTTTCTCTCTCAGCGGTTAGTTTTACGCCTTTTATTTATAATCACTAATAATTTAAAGGCGAAAGTTTATAAAAGACACGTGCGCCTACGGACATCGTCTCCCTCTATACATTTAATCACAATAAGACACTTGCTACCTTTACTTTCTCTCTCAGCGGTTACTTTTACGCCTTTTATTTATAACCACTAATAAATAATTTAAATGCGAAATTTTTTTTTTTTAAATAAAAACCTTAATTTTTACCTTGTTCTGCCGATTTTGATGATCAAACTTAAAATGGAAGTACAATGGTTTTAATTATGTTAAAACATCCGGTAACCGTACCCTTTATTTATGTTACCTATTGGACCGAATTTCGTATATAGAGATCGAGAAGACAGAGCAATGAATTAACGTCTCCAGCTTAGACTTCGAAAGAAACTGAAAGTCAAAGGCAACATTTTTGTAGTCTGATATACACTGTAACATGCGCTATTAAAATATACTGTTCTATTTGACATGTCTGAAAAAAAAAAGAATATCATGTCTTTTATCATATGTTTTTCATATATCATGTGTTTTTAGTTATTCTAATTACAGGCGTAATATTTTTGAATGGTTTATTGTAGTAATTCATCATGTTAGCACTGTAGGTTGAAAATAAATCGGCTTAATTGTAAAGGCATCGTTGCATGGGCTATTTGATGATCATCCACCACAACTTGTTAGCTTCAGTGGGGATTGTTGCATCTTTTACGATCATCAACATATGTTAGTGGGTCGTGTAGGACGCTGAGAAAACTTAACGTACTCTCTGAGACAGAAGGGCGTTATACGTTTCAACGTACGCGTAATCGCTCGCATGTAGAATGGAATGCGTAATCTGTACCCGCAGGGACGTAACACGCGTATACCACGAACCAATGTCGCGACAAGCAGACGCCAATTTGTTTTTCAGTGTTCACTCACATAGATGAAAATTATAGGCTATAGATATTAAAGGTACTTATCTAAGTATCATCCTCGAGCGAACAAACAAATACACGATAGGTTTCCTTCGGTGCCCCGTTTATATATGTATATTACAAATGTGTAATTTGTTTTTTTCTTTTCTTTTTCTTGTAATTATTATTACTGTTTATTGTTGTGACGTCACTCTGGTCTCAGGTGAAAATCAGCGTCGTGTTTTTCGCTGAGCTGTACACCCTTTATGATTAGTGTTAAAGACAGACTGCTGATTAGAATAAGATGTACTGTGTGTAACACCATACGAGACTAAATAAATTATATATTAATTTCTTTCTTAATTGTGTGTATATATATATATAAATATTGCGTTTATAGAGCCTTGCTGTTCCCCGCCGTGTTACACGCTAATTCGTGGCGCGTATTATTATTACTTTTTGTTGTTGTTGTTGTGACGTCACTCTGGTTTTAGCTGAAAATCAGCGTCGTTCTTGATAAGAGACACGACATACGCTGAGCTGTATGTACCCTTTGAATAAGATGTACTGCGTGTTACGCGGTATTACGTGGCGCGTATACAACTTACCTGGCTAACCCCGCCGGCGCTCTGTTGATGCTGTTGGTGCGGCTGGTGCGAATGGTGCGCGGGCGGTGGCACGCCCACCACCACCACCTTCTGAGGCGGCGCCGCGCCCGCCGGGCCGCTCGTCACCACCACCGACTATAAAGTACACCACCAACGTTTTTTATACTCTTTATTTACACACCACTACAAGTTAAGGTAATTGCAGAAGGATAGAAGGATATAGTTAAAAATCAAAGAAAGGCGGCCTTATCGCTTAATACCGCTAGCCAGGCATAGGATGAGAGCAAAACACAGGTGGTGTTAAGTTTATTATGAATGTGCCTAATCCATGAACAGAAGCATAAATTAAATAAAACATATTATTAATATGTAGGTATATGGATAGATAAAATTATAACAGTAATTTTCAGAGTAAAAGATATTTTCTTCTAGAAACGTTTATGACTACGTTAAACGTACATGACTCCCACCGTTGGGCAGGAAGGAGGATATGTGGGTATGTGATCGATGGGGGGGCCCCATCGATTACTACCCCCTATACCCGAACTAAAAACCACCAACACATGTTTCTCTCGCTGGATTTGTTGAACGCCCAGGGAGCACCTTGTATACTTCCCTGGACGTCTAGCAGCCGCCCAGTTGCTTAGGCAGTACACCTTTTCAAGGGTATCGAGCATATTCTTTACCCCTGACAACGTGTACTGAATTTCACTATCGGTCGACTATATAATAATGATATAAAAAAAGCAGCGATGCTTTCAAACACATTCTGGTCTTTCGACTAACCCACAAACAAACTTAACTGGGCCACTGAGTACTAAACATATCTGCGAATCTGTTTCTAACATGATTTCATGGGTGATACTGAAGGGTGACTTAACAAACAAACAAAACAAACTGGGCCACTGAGTACTAAACATTTAAGTATCTGCGAATCTGTTTCTACCATGGGTGATACTGATGGGTAACTTACATTTTGACTGCGGACTATGGTCGGCTGAGAGCTGTGCATGACAATGTGGCCCGCGCTGCTGGCCGGCTGCGTCTGACAAACAACAAGAGGGTACATTTTTTGTCATTGGACGACACTTCTATACCCTAATTATGTGAACCGCTAACTTAGCGGTTCATATAATTAGGGTAAAGAAGTGATTCGTTCAATTCGCCATTGTATTCGTAG
Organism: Lasiommata megera; assembly: GCA_928268935.1. Lineage (NCBI taxonomy): Eukaryota > Metazoa > Arthropoda > Insecta > Lepidoptera > Nymphalidae > Lasiommata > Lasiommata megera. The sequence continues at coordinate 7,844,219 of OV743311.1, read as the reverse complement.
ATGGAGGAACACTGCGATGAAACACGGGCCAAGAGTGGCTAGAACCATCCACAAATTGTATCTATCGCAAGAATCATTTGCGCATTAGATATCGAATGGCGAATGGGATCACTCAGGAATAAGACCAAACTCTCTAAATGACAGTAAAGTTTATTTTTCATACACCACAACTTAGCTCTAGACAAAATCTCACATGATAGCAAGTAATGATACGGTCTAAGATGGCGGGCTAACCTGTTAGGGGTATGGTACACCCATACTCCTAATTGGTATCTACACGACATCGTGCCGGAATTCTAAATCGCTTGGCGACACGTCTTTGTCGGTAGGGTGATAACTAGCCACGGCAGAAGCCTCCCGACAGACAAAGCAATCAAGCAAAAGTAAGGCAAGTAACCATTGATAAGATATTCTTATAATAAGGTACGGTAATATACAAGACTAGAGTGGGTAAAGCATTGGGTGTGGAAAAAGTGGCTGTTCTTAGTCACCTGACTCTTCTGCTGCGACGAAACGATGACGAATTTCTGCGGCGGAGGAGTTGAGGGTGCTGGTGACTGCGACGCAGACGATGTTATCACCACGTTGCGGCTGGCCACAGATTCTGTTAATATTAAGTAAACTTGTAGTACCGTTTAGTAGGCTGCAAAAATTAGTAACTCATCATGATCAACCCATATACCGGCTCACTACAGAGCACGGGTCTCCTCGCAATATGAGAAGGGTTTGGCCATAGTCCACCACGCTGGCCATGCGGATTGGCAGACTTTACGCGCCTTTAAGAACATTATGGAGAACTCTCAGGCATGCAGGTTTCCTCACGATGTTTTCCTTCATCGTTGAAGCAAGTGATATTTTAATTGCTCAAAAACGCACATTACTCCGAAAAGTTACAGGTGCGTGCCCAGGTTCGAACCTCCGACCTATGATTAGGAGGCTGACGTCCCAACCACTATGCCATCACAGCTTGCTTATTAGTAACTAACTCATTCAAAGGAAATTGCAATTTATTTTAAAATAAATTACCTATTGATACCTTAGAAATGTCTATCAATAATTTCAAAGTTTTATAAAAGCTTATAAAAACCTATTACGAAATTAAGGATTAAAAAGCTTGCGTGTTAATTGCTCTAACTCCATAGCTAATTATAATTTATTATTAATTATGTGACAGTCTGATAACAAAAAAATACCCGGGTTGTGGTTGTGGGCTTCTTACGTTAGACCTGGGCGCGACTGGAACTCTCTTAATCAATAAAAATTATGAAAAATGTGTTATATATGAACGCTTCATAGATGCCTGTAATATGATTTCTTGAAGATGTCTATCAATAAGTTCAAAGTTTTTATAAAACGAAAGCTTATAGAAAAATCATATTACGATGTTAAGGATTATATAAACGATAAAAAAGCTTGGGCGTGAATTGCTCTATCTCCATAGGTACTATAATTTATAATTGATTATGTGAGATGGTGATGCCAAAAAAAACCCGGCTAACTTTGTTATGGGCTTCTTCTTAGACCGGGGCGCGTTTGGAATCCTCATAGCTTTAGTTTTAAGTTTACGAATGTAGTTATCATCATTAAATCACTACTATGTAAATTATTGACGCGTCAAAAGTGCCTTTTAAAGGACTATTTCAATAAATATTATTTGAATTTATGTTTACATGAATAAAGCTATTTTGATTAGATTTGAGCGGGTGACGCGAAAAACAGTTCTTGCTGCACAATTTCCTGCTATCGGCTTATACTTTCGGGGTTAATGCGACACGTACCAAAATTCTTGGAGATCGTTTGCAATGCGTGCTGAATGGAAAAGAGCACGGGTAAGATGTGGACGTATGGACGAGGGAGGGTGACTTGGGTAACGGCAGAGACGGCATGCACATGACTGCACTTCGCGCCGCCTGCATTTTTTTTTCGGACTGTCTATTAGCTGTTCTAACCCTATTGGTTGCCACGACGTAACCGGACTGTTTACGCCAGAATAAATTTTGAGCCCTAGGGCTCGAAGAGACTAAGGGAACGTCTGGCTAAGGACGCCTCCTGTAAGGCCGAACCTCGGCTTAGGCGACGTTTGGAATGACGGGAGAATAACGGGGAGGCCATGGATGGAGCCCACGTCCGGATGACTTAAGATAGCGGGGACCTCGTCTTCGGTGTGTAGCGTATGATTGTGTGGTAGGTGGTACGAGTATATTGTCAGTAGTTATCTGATCGTCAGGGTCATGAAGGATATGTTTAGGTATCCTCTTTCGGAGAGGAAGAAGCCCTGCTAGAAGAAATTTTGAGCTCTAGCCGAACCTCGGCTTAGACGACGTTTGGGATAGCGGGGGGTCAGACGGGCCACTTGCATCTTACATCTTATTTGCATTCATTACGGGGTTGCCTTATCACTTACCGATATTCTTGGAGTGTGTCTGCGACGTGTGCTGTATGGAAAGAGGCGCGGGCGCGGAGGAGACGAGCGAGGGCAGCGCGGGCGAGGGCGCGGGGGACGGGGAGGGCAGCAGCGGTGGCGTGCACGTGACCACGGCTACCGCACCACCCGCGCTGCCACCCGACGGCGACGAGCGCAGCTTGCTCACCATCTGCTGCAAGCTGGGCCCCAGGTAGCCGTACTCGCGTCTGGGGGTAAGAAACCCGTTGTATTACATTTGGTTTTTTTTTTATACTTAACCAACTTCATACATAAGTCCTTTTTAGTTTTGTCGTAAATTAATTTTAAACAAAACGAAGTTGGCTGTTTAAATAGTATTTTAGCCGAACCAAAATCTTATTTAATTTTTATATCCAAAGTGTAAAAAATAGATAAGTATATTATAAGAAGCAGTCGATTTACATATATATAGTTAGATGTAATACAAAGGTAGAAGAAAAAAAAATTGTCGTAGATATAAGTTTATAGTAAGGTAAGATAGGACTGTCATATATATATTATAATATAAAAGTTCTTAATAATAAATAAATATAAAAAAAAAAGACCGACATAACTTTTTTTTAGATGAGCATTAGTCGTCTACTCATAGCAAAATGTATATGGGGACGACAGGTCGCCACGGGTCAGCAATTATCAGAAATGAAAGGGAGACAGGTTTTGAAGTAGCAATGAAATAAAATGTTATCAAATATAACTAAGATTACTGCCACATAAGGTAAATATATTTATCGTTATCTTGCAAAAATGGTGACGGCTATCTCACCTGGTGTAAGTGATGATGCAGTCTAGGATGGTAGCAGGCTAACCTGTTAATCCCACATATGGTAAACCCACACTCCTAATTGGTTTCTAACCGACATCGTGCTGGAACGCTAAATCGATAGGCGACACGTCTTTGTCGGTAGGGTGGTAACTAGCCACGGCCGAAGCCTCCCCCCAGACCAAATTCAAGAATCAGCTCGTGTTGGACATCTCACTTGTAGTCGTCGGGCAGGTCAGGCGGCGGGCGCTGCGCGCGCACCACCGGCGCCAGCACCTTCAGCAGCTGGTGCTTGAGGTTGCCGGCCGCGAGCCGGTCCGCGCCGCCGATGCCGCTCAACGCGCCCTCCACCCGCTCGCCCAGCCAGCGCACCCGCGGCAGAATGAACACCTGCACGCAACCCACGAACGAGGCCGTTGATTATATCCCACTGACGCTGGTAATCTTCGGGTAGCCATTATTAACAAGTAATACCCACATCTAAGCTAAGCTGTGATAGCCTAGTGGTTACGGCGTCAGCCTCTTTATCAGAGGTCGGCGGTGCGAATCCGGGCACGCACCTCTAACTTTTCGGAGTTTTGTGCGAAAAAATTAAAATATCACTTGCTTCTATGGTGAACGAAAACATCGGGAGGAAACCTGCACACCTTAGAGTTCTTCATAATGTTCTCAAAGGCGTGTGAAGTCTGCCAATCCGCACATGGCCAGCGTGGTGGACTATGGCCAAACCCTTCTCATATTGAGAGAAGACCCGTGCTCTGTAGTGAGCCAGTAATGGGTTGATCATGATGAATACCCTCACCCCCTGTCGTAACTTATCAAGTGAACAAGCGTCAAATGAAACTGAGCGTTTATCTGACTATACAACATGTAAAACAAATCCCTAATAACTCTCTATAAAGGTGTATAAAGGATACTACATCCAACCATTTAAATTAAGGCATTGAAACCATAAGCTGTGATAACCTAGTGGTTAGGACGTCCGCCTTCTAATCAGATGTCGGGTGTTCAACCCTCCACCTCCACCTCTTTTCGGAGTTATGTGCGTTTTTAAGCAATTAAAATAACACTTGCTTCGACGGTGAAGGAAAACATCACGAGGAAACCTGCACGCCTGAAAGTTCTCCATAATGTTCTTCTCCCAATCCGCACATCGCCAGCGTGGTGGACTATCGCCAAAACCTTCTCATATTTAGAGAAGAAAAATAAAACAAAACTTTCAAAGAAAGGTATTAGTTTAAGCGAACCACTAGTGTTATACCTTCACAACTTCAGGTCCGAGTTCTGCTAAGCCTTGAACCGCGCCGTAAAGGGAAGCCAGAGGAGTTTTTTCGGACTCTTTCATCGAGGGAACCATTGACGGGCCGCTTTCATTGTTTGTCTGTGACGGACACTGCAAAGCTTTTGAGAATAGCCTGTAAACAATTTTGTTTATACACTATAAATTCGCCTATTAGTTCAATTTACCCGGTGGTAAGTGATCATTCAGCCTAAGATGGGAGTGAGCTTACCTGAGGCAAATGGCAGTTATATATTAAACCCATACTTCTAATCGGTTTCTATGCGGCATCGTGCCGGAACGCTAAATCGTTAGGCAACAGATCTATAGGTCTTTGTAGGTAAGAAAGATTCAGCCAAAGCCGAAGCCACCTGGCCTAAGTTATATGCGTAAAATGTGTTTTGTTTCAAAAGCTAAAATTAATAGTATATTATAAAGATATGCTTATCAAATTCTAGTAAAAAAAATCTGTATAATTTTTGTATGTGATTAACACTATATACCATATAATTATATATGGTATATAGTGTTAACACTTAAAATATAATATTCCATCACTTTATTTGCTTTTTTCCGACGGAAAGCATTGGCATTTACACTAACAAACTAAGCAATATTGGTTCCAAAATTTTTAGTGAACTCTTATTTTTCACTCCATACTTACATACTACTAAACAATACAGAGGCCTTGGGAGACAAACTAAATGAAATGTTATAAGTGAAATAAATATTGATTGTTTGAATTCATAACCAATCTTTAAGTTGTAACTTACCTTGTCACTCTTGTCTGTAGATTATTTGTGGAAGTATTGAAGGTCTTGCAAATTTGAGCCATAAGTCTGGCTGCAAAATCTCTCAACGCCCAATGGTTGTCCACTTCTGGTCTCATGCACAGCTGTCTGGCCACTATGCAGGTGGACACTGATGGTATCAGCTCATGGAGCTACAAGTAACATTGACTTTACATCATTAAAAATTCAACTACATCATAATCTCATACAATTTTTTTTTATCCACTACAAGTAAGCCCTTGATGGCAATCTCTCTCCCCTGATGGTAAGTGATGATGCAGTCTTAGATGGTAGCGGGCTAACCTGTTAGGGGCATGGTAAACCCACACCCCTAATTGGTTTCTACGCAACATCGTGCCAGAACGATAAATCGCTTGGCGACACGTCTTTGTCGGTAGGGTTGGTAACTAGCCACGGCCGAAGCCTCCCACCAGACCAGACTCGAGCCGGGAATCGAACCCAGGACCTCCAACTTTAAAATGCAACAACGCACGCGCTGCGCCACGGAGGTCGTCAAAACACTATTGCATAGGTTTAAAACGTTAATTGATGGTAACTGGACGGTTGAACAAGGTTGGAGGCTCAAATTTGACACCGAGCTTTCTTTAGATATTTAAACATCAATCTCATTCTGACGAGAGACACAATGAGATTTATGTTATTGAAATTAGAGAAGAGACAATCTTGCGAATGATATCTGGACATTCAACATATGATACGAAAAATTAAATAAAATTTAATTCCATGCAGATGTCATCGCAGATACTAAAGTTAATGTGCTATCAAAATGAATGAAATGTTACAGTTTCATAAACATTACAGATTATACATTTTTAGCAATGACCTTAATCTGTCTGAATACTCACATACTTCTCTAAGTACAATGACTGGTTGTCAAGCATTGCTTTCACCATCCTCATCAAGTAAATGAGGAGTGCCAAATTGTTCTGCACCACATTGACTTTTACACCTTCAGATATAAACGTACACATCCTTGGTAACATTTCATGAAGGCCAGGGTCACATGCCAAAGATTGCAGAGCTTCCTGTATAACATTGAAATTAAATTAAATCTAGATAGAGGAAAAAATTACACTGAAATTGGGAGCTGAAGAGGTGTGGTGCAGTCACACTTGTTGATTGTACATTGCCATTCACAGACCACAATCTAAGTATTGAAAATGTTTATATATATATGTTACTGATGCAAGTGTTGTTTAGGATATATAATTCTATGATGTATCATCAAAGATATGACCTGTGCCTTATTGTAAACAACAAACCAAAACCATAGCCAAGTTCTTGCACCTAGCATCTCTTGTGGAAGTTGACAGTATCCTACTGACTTTGTTCCCTATGTATTATATCTCTCAGCCCACAGCCATGATTTGTATGTTTTATGAACTGAAGCTGAAAATCTGGTTCTGCATTTACTAAAATAACCGTGTACCATATGACTAAAACTGAACAAGAATAAGAGAATATTCATTAATCATTATAATGTGAAAATTATTTCTATATAATGCGGCTGACAGAGTATAAAATCAATAACAAAATACATACTGCACGTCGTCCTTCATCGCTACCAACACAAGCTTCTGTGATTTCTTTATAATACAATTGTTGCTCCACACTGAGCTCATGCGTGGCGAGTTGTTTAACATGAACAGATTCTGATGCTTTTAGCCGGGCTGCTTTTCCACACACTGGTTTACCTGCACATGTTGATAATATTTGATTTGATTAAAAAAATAAGATGTGAAGAAAATCAATTCACAAAAATCATGAATATTCTTAAAATTAAGTAAGCCTATGCATACCTAAGCAATACTGATTAATCTATGGGATAGCTGAACCGATTTTGATCAAACTATAGGCTATATGTCATTGTTGGCAAAAGTTGGTTAAGCTGACTAACGTTTTAAAAATTTAACCATGATTAACCATGTAATTATAAATAATAAAAAAAGATTCAGATATCTGAATATTAGTCAATTAGTACTCAAAGTTCAGAATACATTATAGTTTATTTCCTTTGTAGTACTATGTACTATGTAGCCCTAAAGACTGGATTTAGGCCTAGATTTATATAGTTAACAAAATAGACAAAGTAGTGAATAGGAATTGTGAACATACATGTGCATAATGCAAATAAGGCAAGATCAGCCATTTTTTCTTATTACTAAAAAAAAAAAAGAAACTTAAGAAATAACTTTGAAATATTAATTGATTAATGCCAACACTGGCTACTATATGCCTTTGGAAACACTTAACCTATTTCAAAGTAACTTTTTTAGTTAGGTATTCAAGAACTTCATCTGGAAAACAGGAATTCTAAATTGAATACATACCAGCAGCATCTTTATTAGCAGGTTTGCTCAGTTTACTAATAGGATCCACAGATTCCAACTTTTGAGCCTCTTTGGATAAGGGAGGGGGATTTTCTGGTACTGTAGGCTGCACACCATCTACACTAAGCCAATGTGCTCGAAGTGAAACATCAAGTGGTATCTTTGGTGGTGGAGCAGACAGTATCTCAGACAAATCAATGTCTTTCTCTTCAATAAAATGCAGTTCTCTACCACCTCCTGAGGCAAATCTGAATGGCAATGTGTCAGGTTGTATAAATCCATATTGTGGCTGAAATACAGAGAAATGTATAATGTAATGGTACCAAGCCATTCTTAAATTCTAATAAACTAACTATCTGAAGTGAGACTAAAATGGATGGACATTAGAAAGGATGGTGGTTTATTAAAACCTTCCCTTAATTAGTTTGTTTACAACACAGTTCAGGAATGCTAACTCACTAGTCGGTATTTGTTTGCCAGAAGGGTTATCTTCACTCATGCCAGGTGCACAGATATTAGAAATGTGTCATAAGGGAAAAGAATCTTCCCAAAAAATGACATAAATGGTCATACATAAATAATGCATGGCAAATACAACTGCAAGACAACTAAAAGTATATAATAATGAAAAAAAAAAACAGTATTAATCTTGGCATTTGAAATAAAAATTAACTTGTGCTGCACTGTACCTGACTACAAAACAGAAAATTATTTTAAATGTAGGTTGTATAAAATTTTATACTAAACAAAGAAAAGTTTGTTAAAAAGTTAGTGTAAAGGATTGTTAATTCAGAGTATGAGTTATATATCTATTTTCTGAGGTACTGTTATTGTGGCTGGGTTGGGTATAACAAACATCCAAAACATAAACTTTCCCATTTTTTAAAACTAAAATAGGATAAGATAAATTATATTATAAATATTTTTAATACCTCAATGTTTTGAACTTTTAAAGCATGGTCAATGTCCGTAATGGATAACTTTTGCCGTTTAGAGTGTTGCATGAATTTCATAGCATCTTGTACGATAATTTTCAGGCGGTATGAAACATCATCGGCCAACTCTTTTGCGGCGTCGTCAACAAGACTTCCAATACCGACGCTTTCTGCTATAACTTTCACAGAATCTACAGTAAATGAAGAACCGTATCCTAATTCAGAATCGCTCATTTTGAAATAAGTTATGAAACTTCATACATTTAGCACACAATTAACGGTAAAAAGGAACTACAGTAATAAATAAACCCCAAAACTACGAAGTACTCTGCGAAGTACACTGCTTTATTAGAATCTGTGAATATTATTGTGTTGTTTTTACGGAAAATAAATTGTTTTGTTTTATTTGACGCCTTGACGGCAAAGTTGGCATTTTAGAAGCACAGGTTAAAGATTTGTTTCTATCACCACGAAATGCTTGAATTGTTGTTGTATTGTATACTCTTTGATTTCTATTATCTTATGTGTCCATATTTTCCTTCATCATGAACACCACTGATCTGTGCCAGTGACTAAGGAAGTTACGAAAACCTTTGTCTATGGCAATACATAACGTTCATTTTCAAATCATAAAAACCATAGACCATGTAATTTTGAAGTTGGCCAACCTTTCATTGCGAATATTGAAAAATTAAAACTGCTAGAATTCAAATAGTTTCCCCAAAAGTTAGGAAGTACCTGAAAGTAAGTTCGAAACTATTTTGTATACAAAATATCCCAGGATTTTTGGATGGTTCACTAAGGATCGCCATTTTTACTAACCATTATTGGTCGAGCATGAGAAGAGTTGCGGCCGTAGTCCACCACACTGGCATAATGTGGATTAGTGGACTCTATGCACCTTTGAAAACATTTTGAAGAGTGTCACACAGAGGAAGTGAACTTTAATTTTTAATTGCGTACATTAAATAAAAAAGGTACATTACTCGGAAAAGTTAGAGGTGTGATGCCTTGGTTCCCATAAAGAGAAACTAAAATATATAACTTAAAATAAAGTTGTGAAACGTGACGTACCTTAGATTTTTCTCTTAAAAATTGTGATACAAACCACCATGCTGTATTTAGAAGCAGTAAAAAAACAAAAGATGTTTTTTTTACTGCTTCTAAATACAACATGGTGGTTTGTATCACAATCATATGAAATCCATAAATAAAAGTATTGCTAAATATAGGAAATAGGAGATAAACTGTGCACACAGTTGCACACTTGCACACTTTGTTTCTAAGATGATAAATGTGATGATCATCACGAAATATGAATATCTTAAATTATTTTAGTAGTATTTGCTCGTGACTTGGGCCGCGGTAATTTTTGGTTAGTGAGAATTCTCCTCGAACCGTTGGTTCTCCCGGGATAAAATTATCCTATGTGCATATTAAGAATGCAACCTTAAGTTAGCTGCAAAATTTCGTTTACATCAATTTAGCGATGGATTTGTACATAAGTAACAAAACAAACTAATAGACACTTTTGCATTTTTGACATTAGTAATTAGCATGAGGACCCAAGAATTATTTGAAATGTCGAATAACTCTGCAGTCTGTAGAGAGGGAAAATAAGTTTTGCTATGGGCAACACAAAGAAAGCAAAAATTTTATAAATTCGCGTTTGAGCAAAAATAATGACGAGGTCCATTACAGTTTGTCTGCTTTGTAAACCGTATAGTTCAATTTAATGTTGTTTTGCTGTAGATTCAAAGGGCTATTTGTTCAGTGACTAATTGTGAAAATGTATAGAAACAAAAAGGACGTCGATAAACACGTGGATAGTTTGATGTTCAAATTGTCACCCAAAGACGTAAGATTGATTTTATAATTATTTGTTTAATATTTCCAATAATTTTTAGAATTAATTAATATCCTTATTATATTTTCGTTACAGTTCAAAACTAGAGCATATTCCATTGCGCGGTTGTATTTCGAAGTGGGGGATTATGGAAGCTGTCAAAAATACGTCGAACAGTATCTCACCCAAAAATCGAATAACGCGGCCGCCTATAAACTTCTCGGTCAGGCATTGCAAAAGCAAGGGCAGAAAGAAAAGGCCATTGAACAATATAAAATTTCACTTGATATTGACCCCACACAAACAAGTACCATTTTGGATGGTGAGTGTGAAATATATTGAATGTTAGGGTTGTACACAAAGTCTACAAATGAGGTGTTGTTAGCCCTGCTATTAAAATTAATATTTTTCAGCTTAGTTGGGTATGTGTGTAATAATATTATAATTGATTTCATTCTGTCAGATTAGAGATTACCATTGAAAAGAGTTTACAAAGATCTTCAAATACCTATCAACCTATTGTCCAACCTACTCTAATAGCAAGACCTATGTGTATGGTTGAATGAAAATAAAAAAAATAATATTAGCTCTCTTATGGAAGAACATATATATATTATATATAAAGTCATAAAGTTTTTGTATAAATAAAAAACACTTAAAATAATAGCTACCCCTTATTAGCTTTCTTGCATAATGTTGCATAAAAACTAATCAGGGCATGGGCATTGTAATAAATAAGTCACTGAGCTAAATTATAGCATTTACTAACACATTTGTTAACTAACATAATTTCAAATGAATTGAAATTAAGAATTCCATTGTCAGAACTATTTTTCAATAGATTTTGCTATTTTTGTGTTTTGTTAAGGCTATGACAAATTCTAAAGTAATGTTTTTTATTTACTGCAAAGCTATGTTTTTGAATGAGTATGCAGGAGGTAGGTATTATATATAATATAATTATATAATTATCGCGCCGGGAGTATGACGCAGACGCGCACTCTCTCCGGCGTCGTAGGGTGGGGCGCAGGCGCGGGCGCACGATCGCCGCCTGCCCCCCTGACGAGGAGCTCCGGGTGATGGATGAGAGGCATCCTCACCCGTCGAGCTTAATCCTCGGGTCGTGAGGCGCGTCCAATGGTCCTGGCGCGCCTCGGATGGAGCTCGGGGTCAATATAGGCCCCCCGTGGAGGGTCTGCCTCGGTGGACGCCGCTGGCTGGGCCGCGGTCGAGTGCACAAGTGTTCCCGTGACCCAGCCTCCAGGCGACGCGAAGGAGCATCGCTGGGTTTTAGTGGGTATTCTGGTCGCCAGCCTGGCCACCAGGGAGTCCCACATACCCCGTCGGAAGCGGCGCAGTCTTGTCTGCGTCGCCTCCGGAGGGGATGCGTAAAAGCATTTCCCAGCGTGAAAAAAAAAAAAAAAAAAAAGGGCATGGGCATTGTAATAAATAAGTCACTGAGCTAAATTATAGCATTTACTGACAAATTTGTTAATTAACATAATTTCAAATGAATTGAAATTATTTCATTGTCAGAACTATTTTTCAATAGATTTTGCTATTTTTGTGTTTTGTTAAGCCTATGACAAATTCTAAAGTAATGTTTTTTATTTACTGCAAAGCTATGTTTTTGAATGAGTATGCAGGAGGTAGGTATTATATATAATATAATTATATATAAAGCATTACTCTGAGGAAGAAAATCTACTAAAACATATTTCATTTGTATAAGTTTATTACTGAGCAAACTTATAGGAACTATTTTAGGTACATCACTATAATTAGTAAGAGTTGAGAGGAACTATACTTAAAGTAATTATTTTATAAAACTGTGATATGCATTGAAATTGAAACATTAGGGAAAATTTATTCTTGTTATGAATAACATATTGTGCCTATTATGGAAAAACATTGTAAGTAACGAGAATGATATTTTGCAGGAAATGTATGTTTTTCATTATTTTTTATGTATTACTTATATGGCCCGACTGTTGTATATGTCAAGTTAAGGCTGTCTGAGTTGTTTTTAGTAAGAGATCGCGATTTTCCTTACTTTCGCTCATAGTACCACACCTTGCGGGATTACACTTTTATTGTAACAATAAATAAGAGGTTTGAATGGTCCGACATCTCGAGAGATAATGCCATGAAAGGCAACAACTGTATTTATAGCAAAGCATGCTTGTACAAAATTGATTGATACCGTCTAAATACACTGATTAGCAAAGAAATGATTAATTAGTGATTTAAAGAGTTCAAATGTGGGTAATTATTGGATTCTTGATTTTCTTGGCTCTGCTGAATGAAGTTAATAACTCCTTCACATATACATTGCAGTGTACGTAATTCTCTGCACATAATTAATTAAACTATTATAAAAAGAGTTACATAATGAGTATATTTGGTGCTTAAGATAAAATAACAGTTTATGAAAACCATGTTTTTTTAAAAATCGTTACTTACGCTATTATTTTTTCTAGATTAGTTAGGCTACTGAATACACAAAACGAAGCATTTGGCTGAGTTTTCTCACCTATAAGCCCTCTCTCAACGTTTCACAATAAAACAAACACACATAAATAAATTTTTATTATTTTTAAATAATTTTAATTAACTTGATACTCATTCGTCATTGCTTTCCTCCAGCAGTTCATCTCTGGTATTGCCATCATAATGTAAACTAAAATACTCCTGTGTATATTGTGCAGGAGTAATACTTTTGTTATACATTTTCTTTACATCCATATACTTAGGTGTGGCAATAGGTATTTTTGCAGAATATGCTGCCATAAGTGATTGGAGGCGCAGGCGACTTTGACGTGATCTTATTAAAAAGTTTGGATCCACACATTGTATTTTGGTAGGAACTTTTTTAGGTTCAGCTCATTGAAAGCAAATAGCTCCGTAACTAGAATTTTAATAGGTAACTATTTACCTTTTAAACTGGAAAAGTTTTGCAGAAGTCTATATCAAACATCAGCATTTGTTAGCATTATAGTTTCATAATTCTTTGGATTGGTTCTCGCGTTCGAAATTAATGTCGGCCATTGAGATGTAGCCCAAACAGTCCTTCCACTGGCATCATTGTATGCTCAGGAACCAAAAAGTTTATAGTTATTTCTTCAAGGAACATTACAAATTTACAATGTTACTTATGAAGTACGGTAGCATCGAAAGCATCTGCTCATGCATCAAGCAGTAGCTGCCTGCAACTACTATCATAGTACAAAGCTAAAGAAGAATGTTCGCCTTTCTTTTTTGCTGCGAGATTGATCCTTTAAACTGCATGCATGTTTATCTTTTGCTGCATTATTCCTGAATGTGATTTTTTTTATTCCTCCTGACGCGTGGCATACTACTATCTAAATTTTTTATGCGCTCACATATTTCACATTTATCCTTTTTTGTATCCCCTCTTCGTAACCCTATGTTGTACTCATTTCTAAAAATGTTTTTGAAAGTTTCTCCCAGCACTGAACCTATGTCTTTAATAATATTATCTTGTAGATAACCCTTATTACAGAGAAAGGACAAATTTTTGAATGCGGAAGATAAATATAATTTATTTCCTTTATTTCGGTAATAATGAGACTTGACAGCTAGAAGTTTTTCGATAAATTGCCTCACTCCTTGAATGACTGACTTTTTATATTTTACAAATATAAAAGGAGTTGTTGATTTACCTCTTTCATCTGGTTTAGAAACATTTAAAGCTCTTGCGTTCTTAAGAGTATATTTAGTATATTGCGTTCTTAATGTCATCTGTGATATCCCTAACGTTTTTAATACAAATTGCTGACACACTTATTTTTTACTTTCATTTCCCAAAGGTAGGAAATAACGATACGAGACTGATCGTCTACTCGTTGTCGGCGAACATTTGTCTCCTCAATTAATGCCAATAGCCAGTCTTTTAAAGTTAACCCCAATAAAGTTCGTGTATATTCTTCCTATCTTAACTAGTATTAATTACCCCAATGTTTTATTTCAATAACTAGCATTCGTTTAGTATTTTTATTAACAATATTCAAATATTGTAAAAAATCTCAAAACAGATTTTACGTTTGAATTGTCAAAACTATAGTATTTTATCGTAAGTGACAAAGGTTACTTACGATAAGTTGGTTACGATAAATGTTTTTTTTTTTCTAATTTATAAAAGTTTTACTTTTGTCATTTACATATTCATATAATTAATTTCCAGTTACAACTTTGCAGTTGAAAAAAATATTTTTGAAATTTTGCTGATTTATACGCAGATTCATTCTGCTATTCTTATGTGGTAGAGTAACAAACTTCCATCCATTAAAACTTTCATATTTATGATAGTAGTTATTGCTGATATTTTTGTAAAAATATCTGTTCAATATTCAATTTAGGGATTTAAATTTCCTGAGAGACTTGGAACCAGTAAATAATTACATCTAGCTAGTTTTTATTTGAATGGTGGTTGTTCTAGCAAGTTTGTTGTCTAAATAAGGTGATGGTTAAATAGAATAGCTGTTACTTCAGATCTTCTTATCTTAGACCTAAGTGCAATTTGAATCTTGAAAAATTAAACTAAAGTGGTTTTTTGTTTTTTTTTAGTTTGTGAATTACTAGCAGATGATGATGTTACCATTGATTCTGGACGTGCTAAGTATTGGTGTGAAAAAGCTGAAGCTATGTTTCCCAAACATCCAGTAACCTTTAGTTTGCGAGAAAAACTCCTGACTGTTGCTAATCCAGATCCAGAAGCTCTACTGAAGTTATTAAAAACCGAATTAGATGCGAGGCCAAAAGATGCTGTGCTCCATGCCCGTCTGATCAAACATTTGCTTCACAATAATAAACTCAAAGAGGCATATGATCATAGTTGCAATATCGAGTTTGATAAAAAGTTGTTTTCCAACAATTATGCTTGGTATGAAAGTTTATCTGAGATTGTAAAGTACAATCCTTTAACAACAATTGATTGGTTGTACCAGTTACTTTTATTAACAGTAAAAGAGAGGATTTGTGTTTTAAGTCTAACTGATGTACCCAATTCTTCTTCCAAAAGTTTAGTAGAATCAAATGATCTTCTTCATGATTATGACCAAGCTATTTATAGTGTAGCTAAATCTGGCCCACCTAGTGGATTTCGTGAATTTCATAACAGTCTTTTACAACATCATCGAGGACAGTTGGCATTTCATTTAGCAACATATTTACTTAAAAAAGCAAAAAAAGGGCAATTCCATTGGAGAGAAGCTAAGGAATGTTCAGCACCATTGATGCTTATTGCTTGGCAAACCATTCCAATTGATTCTAAAGTTAACTGGTTAGCTCATGCACCTGAGAAACAACAGAATGCTGTGCGTCGTTGGTATCTGGAGGGGACATATAGATGTTCTCAATCGGGGCATTTTTTGCTGGCCAACATGCAGGATAAAAGTCAAATATTTTTAGATCAGGTTTCTCAATTTTGCTCCGGAACACAGTGGAAAGATAAACTGTATGAAAAAGTATTTCCTGCACCAGAGCAACTTATAAAAAAGAAATCTTCCCATCTAGTGTCAGATCATTTCAATGTTCCTTCATTAAGGCTACCAAGAAAGTCAGAAGTACAGGCTTATGATGATGATGCACAAAGAGAATATCCAAATTCTCTTCACCATTTTGTCTGGATGCTACTTAATTACAAGAATTATGCTGAGTTTAGATGTACATTATTTGATATGCTAACACCAACTGCAATTACAAGCTGTGGACCTGAAACACTAAATAAATTGGATGTTCTTGCTTTTCTATTCAGTGCAACATTAACAGCACAAAATCAAAAAGTTAGTAAAACTAATGTTTCTGTTGAAATGCCAGACCTTCTTCCAGCAAACATAACAGATCTTTTGTGTTCCCTCCCTCAGACTAAATGGTGGGATTGTGCTTACAAGTTTAGTCAAAATGAGCTGGGTGCGGAATACACTGACATTCGATCCATATTAAGTCGTGGTATTGAAGTTTTGAGGTGTATGGACAACCATGGATTAGATCCTGAGTTATTATGTATTTTAGGAAGAATTTTTATTACAAAAGCTAAAAGAACAAATACTTCAGAAGAAAAAGCAAACCTAGAAGTTAGAGCTCAATTGTATTACTCATCAGCTATACCTCTTCTTGAGAAATTAAAATCAAAAACTGTTCTCAAAACACCTGAAAAAAGAATGTTTGATTATACCCACAAACAGTTTACCACAAAAGAAATTAACCTTTTATTAGAAGAGAGCAAGCTTCAAATTGCAATTTCAAACCTTCATGAGGGTGAATATGAAAAGGTTATTAATCTTTTATCTAACGTGAAATCACCTCAAGCTTACTACTATCTAAGTGAAACATATAAAAAAATTGCATTGGAAGAAAACAGCTTTTCTAAAGCTGTTGATAATAAATATGGAAGTTTATTAAATAAAGCTAAGCATTACGCTTATAAAGCTTTGAATAGTATGAAAGATTTAGAAGACCATAAAAGCAATTCTTTGTATGGTGATTTACAAACATTAATTGAAGATTTAGAATCGCGACTCAATGGAATTGACATTGATTTGTCAGCTAATGCAATGAATGACGTAGAATCATCAGATGAGTATGCTTCTGTTACTGAAATTGGACAAATGCGTTCCAGATTCAATCAGTATCAAAATGTAAGTTCGACGCCTAAACAAACAAGGCATAATGTTAATATCAATGCTACAGCCTACCGTACTGCAATTGATACACAAACAATTGAAGGTGCTCAAATAGATCAAATATTTTTAGAAAGGATAGAAAAACAAATAAATAACTTTCAAAAAACAGAAACGACAATCAATGTTTTTATGGACCAAACAAGACACTGGTTTGAAGAGAATAGAAAATTAGGAAATCATATCATAAGTACTATCAATTCCCACATTGAAAACACGACAGGTCAATTTAAAGATCTTAAACTATCTGTTGATCAAGTCAAGGAGCAAATGGACGAATGCAGAAATGAGTCAAAAGATGTATCAGACTTGAAGAAACAAATTGCTGAGTTAAAAAAAGAAGTTAATAAACTCAAGAAAACTTCTACAGATCAAGCTATTAATGAAGGCGATTTATACAATTTAGAGGATGAGTACAGAACAAATGATAATCCAACTTTTAGTGCACAACTTCCGTTTCAAGCTCCACAAGTCGTGCCACCGTTTGCTCAACGTCTTATACCTCCATTCTCTATGCCATCTAATCCATATCAACTATACGGACAGAATTTATATAACCTTTACAGCCAATATTCTCAATTTGCACAGCCACCAACCGTGCCGGGAGCACCGCAGATATTTGATCCTGCAAGGGCTCAAATGAATTATCCAGGAGTTTATCCTACTCCCGATCAGATGTATCTTGATGTAGCACATCTTGTTCCTCCGACGCTACCGACAGTTCCAACTATGCCTACTGTATCTTCTGTATCTTCGACTACCGTTGCACCAAAGGTTACGGTGGGATCTAGTGCTAAAGTGTCACTTGATTCTAAAGAAAATTCAAAATCATTGCCTGTGAATGTAGTGATAACATCTTCTGATCCCTTGCCAACATGTACCACTGCACCTGCACCAGTGTTAAGTGTGACGATACCTCAGAAACATATCAAAGGAAGTCCCCATAATTATCAAATACCATTGCCTACTACAAATGATTGTAAAACAGGAGCGCCTCCTGTTTTTAGTTTTCCATCATCTAACAAATCTAACGTCACAACAGCGTCAAGTATATTAAATTGGAGTACCAAATTCACGACTTCTCAAGCAGAAAATACTTTATCTATACCTACACCTACTAGTAATTCTTTAACAAAATCTGACAATTCAGAAAGTGTTGTTGACGGTATATTTACTGGTTTTTCGCCAAATAATAGTATGAATAAATCACGAACTCTATCTGAAAAAAGTAACACATCTATTGACAATTATGATCCATGCCCAGACTTCAAACCAATTATACCATTACCTGCAGAAGTTAAAGTCACAACTGGTGAAGAAGATGAAACAGTTATATTCAGTTCCAGAGCGAAACTATTTCGATTTGTTGATAAACAATGGAAAGAAAGAGGAATTGGTGAAATGAAATTACTCAAGCACAAATTTACTGGTAAAGTCAGAGTACTAATGAGAAGAGAACAAGTCCACAAAATATGTGCGAATCATATAATATCACCTAAAATGGAAATAAATCCTATGACAAACGAGACCAAAGCTTATTGTTGGGCAGCTCATGACTATGCTGAAGAAACTGTTATTCTAGAAAAGTTTTGCATTAGATTTAAAACGGCTGACATAGGTAAAGAATTTTATGAAACATTCGAAAAGGCCCGAAAGGAATCAGTTAATGAATGTGAAATTGATTTAAAAAATAATAGTAATGTATCAAAATCAGACTTTGGTACTAGCGACACAAAGGTGATCCCTTGTGTTGCAGAACCTAAAGCTGAAAATCAAACGGGAAAACCCGTAGTTGGTGGGTTTACTTTTAGTAGTAAACCGTCATTCAAAGCTATTGCAGAAACTACCGATAATAAAGCGAAGAATGTAGAAGAACCGAAAAAGATAAATGTTTTTAGTGGACTTACTTTTAATACAGGAAATTCATTCACATTCGGTAATAATTTGAGTCTGGCTTCGAATGTAAATAAGCAAGATGCCAAAACACCAAATAGTGCAGATTCAAAAAAATTTAATACTTCGGATGTAGTTGAAGATTTCGAGCCAACAGCAGAATTTAAACCAGTTGTGCCATTACCTGCTCTCGTTAACCAAAAAACTGGTGAAGAAGATGAAATAATTTTATTTGAACATAGGGCAAAGTTGTTACGATTTGATACTGGAGATAAAGAGTGGAAAGAAAGAGGACTTGGTAATATAAAATTACTTGTGCATAAAGAAGACAACAAAAAACTACGTCTTTTGATGAGAAGGGAACAAATAATGAAAGTATGTTGCAATCATTCTGTTACTAAAGAAATGTCCTTCCAAAAAATGCCTAATATGGATAAAGCAGTAACATGGTGTGCAAAAGATTTTTCGGATGGTGAGTTGATTTCAGAAACATTTTGTTTACGTTTTAAAACTGCAGAAATATGTGATGACTTTATGGAAGCTGTTAAAGCGGCTCAAATTAAAATTTGCGATGACGTGAAAGCCGCAAAAGAAGAACAGAATGCTGCTAAACAAAATAACCAAGTAGGATTTGGTGATAAGTTCAAACCTAAGCCAGGGTCTTGGTTTTGTGACACATGTTATACTAATAATTTAGAGTCATTTGCGAAATGTGCTTGTTGCGAAACTCCAAACCAAAAAGCAAGTATCACTAGCAATGACTCGTCCGCCAATGTTTCTGGATGGGGTGACAAATTCAAACCCAAACCTGGATCTTGGGAATGTAAGCAGTGTTTTATTCGCAATGAAGCGAAGCATGATCAATGTTGCGCATGCAATAGTCTCAAAGATGGAACTGTCAAAAAAACAGATGCCAAATCCAATCCTGTACCGAAATTCAATTTCGGTATTCCGTCAACCGTTACACAAAAACAAAGTGAACCATTCATACCAAAAACCCCAGAGCCTTCTATATTTAGTACAAATAACGTCCAGAAATTTACGTTTGGTATACCGAAAACCGAAACACTCTCCTTTGGTGCAACAACCAAATCTGTAACATCACCAAGTATATTCAGCGCTAGTACATTTAGCACTGGAAATACTACTCCTATTAATTATAGCGTGAAGAAAAATGATACTGAGAGCGTAAGCATAACACCTGTGAAAACACCTTTATTGCAAACGCCGAATACAAATGTTACATCTTTTGGCAAGGACACTGGAAAATATCAATTCTCTTTTAAACCTTCAACAAAAGGAAAAAGCCCTGTAAAATCTCCAAAAGAAGATAAGGGGGATGATAGTGATGATAATGAATACGCATCTGAAGATGAAGGTCATCATATTCACTTTAGTCCAGTTATTGCAATGCCAGATAAGGTAATTTTATTATATTAGATTACTATTATATTATATTATGTTATTACTATTTCTTAAATACATTAATAGTAACTCTAATTTTGTTAATTTGTGTGGTTATTATTTCCCATTGCCAACTTTTTTCTGCAATCCTGCTATTCCTCTTGAAGTTTATTTTTCCAGTTTCCCAATGCGATTGATAGATTTTTTTTATATTGTAGATTGAAGTTGTTACTGGAGAAGAACATGAAGAGGAGTTGTACTGTCACAGGGCCAAATTATTTATATTCAACAAGGAGTGGAAAGAACGTGGCATAGGCAATGTCAAAATACTAAAACATAAGGAAACTGGCAATTTAAGGTAAGTTATAATATCATATTATTCATTTACTGGAGTAAAATATTGTGGTTTTCAATGTTTTACGTTTAAGTACAACATTTTTTGTTCTAGGGTCCTAATGCGACGCGATCAAATTCACAAAATATGTCTTAATCACAGTTTAGTGCCTGAAATTATATATAAACCAAAAGATGAAAAAACGTGGCTCTTCTGTGCTAACGACTTCAGTGAAGGAGAGTTAGTTCTTCAAAACTTTTCTCTTAGATTCAAAAATAAAGAAATTGCACTACAGTTTAAGGATGCTATTGATAAAGCACTTACTGGAAAAAATATATTACCTAGCGAAAACACGTCATCTGAAGATGTTGTTTTTGTAACAGAAATAAAAGCTTCAAGTGAAGAAAAACAGAGAGCTAAAGAACTTATGCTACCAGAACATTTCTATACATATAAAAATAAAGAGCCATGTTCAGGTTGTAGAGGTTGCGAGGAAGATGACAACATCAAACCGGATGCCGAGAAAGAATTATCAAAAAGTTCAAAATTAGTTTTATCAGAAGATTCAAATGCAGCTACACCAATTAAAACTTCACCAATAGTGTTCCAAAGTCCAACTAGTTCAGTTTATGGTACACCTAGCAATTTCGACAGGTCTACCAATACTACAATGTTCCGCACCCCACTAAGTGCGATTAAATCGAATACTACGCAAGCTGCCTCACTGACAACATCCACTATAAGTTTCACAGATAATGATTCCACAGATAATGAATCTACAGATAAAGAAAATACTTTGACAGAAAGTCCAAATACAAATATTGTTGCCCAACCAGTTTCATTTGTAAGTGGTGGAGTAATGCAAAGCCAAGCGGCTGCATCTAAAACTTCAATTTTAGCTGCTCCTAAATTAAGTGTGTTGCATCCCTCAAATGATACTACAAAGTATGTGCTTGGACCTGAAACAAAAGCTCACGCTGATGAAAGTAAATCTGTCTTAGCCGATAATAAGTCTGGCAGTACAGGGCCATCAACCAACAAATCTTTATTTAGTTTCAACCCTCAAATGAACAAGGGAGATTCTCAAACAACATCTTTATTTTCGGATACGAGTTTTTCTCAAGTTAACCTATTCAGTAACAATTCTGGAGAAAGTATATTTGGTCCTGCTGCTTTAAAAACTATTCAATCGAAACCACCAATATTCGGAAATGGAACTTTTTCATTTGGAACTAATCAGAGTCAGGAATCCAAAAATATATTTAGTTTTGCCAATATGGACAAGCAAAATAATTCAGATTCTTCCAGTAAAATCCAACTCGATGATTCAAAAGGAAATGAAAACAATACGGAAATTGTTCCTGTAAATCCTATCATAACTGCTGAAAAATCAAATGATGCATCAAGTATGCTTGGTAAAATAAATAAATCTGTTGATACCGTACTTAAAGTTGATAATGCACTAACATTTGAAGCGTTATTGAAAAGTACTCCCAAAATTAGTGTACAGAGTGAGTATAAAATATATTCAATAGCATTTATTTTATATATGCTTATCGCTTATGTAAAATAACTGGTTTCATAAGTAACTAAAAATAAGAAAGTAAAATAAAAATACAATTTCAGAAAAACCTGATTTCAAGTGGGAGGGTGCCGGACAACAACTCTTTGTTAATACATCTGCTAAGGAGTCTAGCAATAAATCTAAGAACGATAGCGGTGCGGACGACTCAGGAGCAGCTGCCGGCACCGAGGAAGAATACGATCCGCATTACGAACCCATTGTACCCATGCCTGAAAAAATCGTAGTTACAACTGGCGAAGAGGATGAGGTAATCTCTTCTACTAGTTAAAATATCGTGTTAGAACTCATGTAGGGTTCTTATTCCGGTATCTTTTCGATACCCTATATTGCTCGCCGTTATCTTTTAACCTTCAAAAGTAGCAAGTAGAACTTAGTACCTTCAATTTACCTTATTTGCTAATTTTTAAGGTTTAGTTTCACTTAAAAATTTGCTTAAAGCAAATCAGCTTTAGGTTCTTTAAAAATTAGCTTTTCTTGCTCTCGCAAAAGCGGTCTGTAATCGCCAATGTTAGAAGAGCCTTATAGCTATGTTAAAATGCTTTGATAGTTGGTTACATTAAAACCTCGCAAACTGTCATACAAGAATTTTGCCATAACTTAAATTGCAGCAAAAACTGTTCGGCGAACGCTGCAAGTTATTCCGTTTCGATGAGAAATCTCGTGATTGGAAGGAGCGTGGAGTCGGTGAAATGAAAATATTGTATCATCCGCAGCGTAACAGTTATCGTTTTCTTCTCAGGAGAGAACAGGTGAGAAATGATTTCAATGACATCAACTAAACCGTTCCAATTAGATTTCTTCATTAATAAATAATCAATAATTTTAGTATTAATGAATATTTCTAATAGAAACCTAAACCTATTGAAGCTAGCTTGGACTTCAAAAACGTTCAATCGTTTTGCAGCTATTGTGTTCGACATTAATACACAAATATATTAGAAAAGTGTCTGTAAATTTACAATTTTGACGACTTCCGTGACGCAGCGCGCGTTGTTGCATTATAAAGTTACAGGTCCTGGGTTCGATTCCCGGCTCGAGTTTGGTTGGAGGCTTCGGCCGTAGCTAGTTACCACCTTACCGACAAAGACGTCGCCAAGCGATATAGCATTCCAGCACAATGTGTAGAAACCAATTAGGATTATGGGTTTACCATACCCCTAACAGGTTAGCCCGCTACCATCTTAGGCTGCATAATCACTTACGATCAGGTGAGATTGCCGTCAAGGGTTAACTTGTGGATAAAAAAATACACTTAAAATATACTCATTCCTATTCAAATTCTTAAACTGCTTTTCTAAAACTTACAAGTAACTTAAATAGGAGTGTATATACTTCATGGATATCTGAATTTATGCCTGAACTTTCTGAAAGTCTTCTATATGTTTGCTAAACTTCATTTAGATCTGGACAGCCTTTTAGCATTATATTTACTGAAGGTGAAGTGAGGTTAACATGTAATAAAATTTAACAATAATAAATTATAATATGTATTTTATAGGTTCACAAAGCGGTCTTGAACATGCTACTATTTATGGACTTAAATTTGTTGCCATCGAAAAATTCAGTTTGTGCTTGGACTTGGGCGGGACAAAATTTCGCCGAAGGTGAAGCCGAGCATGAAACTTTGGCTGCCAAATTCAAAACAGTGGCAATAGCTACAGCTTTCCACGATAAGGTCGTGGAGTGTGTTAGGGTATGTAAACATTTATTTCCATTTTTGATTGTTTAACTTTATTTTTTCAAAGTAATAGTAGTTTTTATAGCAAATGACAAAAATCATCTCATCATCATGATCAACCCATTACCGGCTCACCACAGAGCACGGGTCTCCTCTCAAGATGAAAAGGGTCCGGCCATGGTCCACCACGCTGGCCATGTGCGGATTGGCAGACTTCACACGCCTTTGAGAACATTATGGAGAATTCTCAGGCGTGCAGGTTTCCTCACGATTTTTTCCTTCGCCGTTGAAACAAGTGATATTTTAATTGTTTAAAAACGCACATAACTCCGAAAAGTGATAGGTGCGTGCCCGGATTCGAACCGCCGACCTCTGATTAGGAGGCTGACGCCCTAACCACTGGGCTATCACCGCTTTTTAAAAATCATGTATTTAACATTAAAAATGTGTGTAAAATGGGTATGTATATTCCATTTAATTGATCAGATATTTTTCGTTTCAGAAAATTCAAGCGTCAGCCGCAGAGGCCATAAGGAATGAAAAAGAAAGCAGAGAGACAAAATTTGAGAGTGTCCCTCCTCTGCGGTTACCAAAGAATATGGAAGAAGGTGCGCGTGCGGACACTAGAGCTCCGTCTGTAGCACACACCACGACCGCACCTAGATCAGAAGAAGGAACTTCAAATGAAACTGCCAAGAAAGAAAACGGCAGCGTGCAGAAGGCCGGAGAAACTAGCGACGCCAAACAAGTTCACTTTGAGGCGGCCGAGAATGATCATGGAAATTATCATGATGATGAATACGAGCATGATTATGAAAACACTGAAGGCTATGAATACTACTACGGGGCAAGTGTTTTTCTTTTATATAATAATGAAGTAGCTGTTATCTACATTCTTTTATGCAATATTTTATCAAAATCCCATGGGAGCCGACTTAATATAAAAAGTATTCCAGGATACATACTATTTCTGTGCCGAATTTTGACATTATTTTGTCGTGATGACAGTAGCTAAGCTAAGCTAAACATATGTGAAAAATATACAGACTTCGCGTTAGTGCCTAAAATTTAAATATTATTTTCATAAAAAAATTGAATTTTTGTACAGGTCAGTGTGACTACCTGTTTCGAAAAAACGACGACCTTATTGGCACTTTCGTGTTATAAAATTGCTAGGTCCTGAGATCGAATCCCGGTTCGAGTCTGGTCTAGCAGAAGACATTGGCATACTTGGTACAACCGGTCTACAGCCTGACGTCAGTCCTCGTTGGGCATTTTATTCTGGTGAAATAACCGTATATCGTAATAGCATATCCGGAATTCGATATACATTACTGACCAAGGCTCGAGCAATCTTAATGCCCTACATTAATAAATTAACGAAATAAATATATATATTTTCTGAACTGAATAGTAATCATCATCATCATGATCAACCCATTACCGGCTCACTACAGAGCACGGGTCTCCTCTCAATATGAGAAGGGTTTGGCCATTGTCCACCACGCTGGCCATGAGCGGATTGGCAGACTTCACACGCCTTTGAGAACATTATGGAGAACTCTCAGGCGTGCAGGTTTCCTCACGATGTTTTCCTTCACCGTTGAAGCAAGTTATATTTTAATTGTTTAAAAAAAAAAATTTTATTATGAAAATATTTTTAAAATTCACCTGTAATCATACTCGTAACTTCAGTTTTCCGTACACCAATGCTAATGTTGTGGAGTAGCTATTATAACTTCATTATTTCATCTAAAGACTTTCGCCCCCCATACGTGAATATCTTCTAAAACTATATTGAACAGCAGGAGGAGGAGGAGGAGGAAGAGTCATCCGCGTTCTACCCGTGCAAGGCCGTGGTGCAGCAAGAGGGCCATCAGGAGACGCACGAACAGACGCATATACAGGTGTCCTTTGACCAGGACATCTGCTCGCCCAAGATCCTCGTCACAGATTACAACACCGGCGAGATACTCGCTGATATGCTCATCCATACTGACACAGAGTTTCAGGTGCGTGACAATCTTTTAGTATATTTCGTAGTCAATATAAATCCATTCGAATTAACTTTTGGTTTCAATTAGACTTAAAACGTTTTGATCCACAACTTCATTTGACTTCACATCAATACTTTTATGGTAATAACTAGACAGTTTGCATATGAAAATACGCGGTGTCAACCATCACTTAAGCTGTGTTTAAACTCAAGATCATATGGCGTAGCAGAATATTGTGGCAACACTTAAAATAATAATGGCCCTACGATCATAATAAGCATGATTTCCAAACACATTCAAACGCACACACATGTGTATACATATACAAATGTGACTTCAAGTAATTAAGTTCTTGGGTTTCTTTATTCCGAAAACTAAAATAAAAAAAATGTTGCTTGAAATCAAATCAAATCAAAAATAGCTTTATTCATATAAACCTATTACAGGCATCTATGAATCGTTCATATATAACACATTTTTCATTATTTCTATTCGTGAAGTGATGGTGATAATTACACTCCCCAACTTAAAATTAAAGCTAAGAAGGGTTCAAATCGCGCCCAGGTCTAAGAATCGTTTATATAATCTTTAATATCGTAGTATGACTTTTATATAAGCTTTCGTTTTATAAAAATTTTGAACTGAAATTTTAAGATGCCTATCAATATAGACATCTTATGTGTTTGTCTAACCCTATTATTTAAAAGACATTTAAGTGAGATAATATCTCGATTTTGACAGCTGTCTGGCGACACATGCTCCTGGACGGGTGCGGATTACACTAGCAACGTATCTGTAGAAAAGTCGATATCTGTCACTTTCCCAGACAGTTATACAGCCTTGGAGTTTTATGACAGCTGTGAGGTAAGTGTAGATTTTTGAATTATTAGGTTATAGATGTTGCATTAAGACATGCAACGTACATATTTAATAATATTTTTTATTAGTGAAGTCCAATTCTTTACATCTATGAGTTTCTTTTAGTTGATAGCTGTGAAGTGAGCGATACCTACGGCTTTGTTGTAATATCTGCGTAGTTAGCACAATTTTATATTTAATTCTAATTGTAATATGGTCTTAACCGCTATATGTGCTAGAAATAAATTATCGAACCCTTTCATAAAAGTAGTAGTGTAGAAAAACATTTTCTAGATATTTCTATTTCTATTCTATTCTGGGGAATGAAATGCTGCTGTCATGCAAGATGATATTAACGAGAAAATATAGAAAGAAAATTTCTAAAATGTTTTTCTTGTATCCATATCGAATCAGGTCATGAAGTTATCTCGAATTGTTTGTGTTCAAACTGGTTTTCATCTAGGGATGCGATATTTTAAATAATGAATAGAAGCAGGCGTTACCTTGCGGAAGTCCATGATAAACAACAAACAGGAAGTATAATTTGCTATATTCCGCCGACAACCGGGAGATTTGTATTTACTCTGCTTTGTCTTTTACTTGTAGTCTGCTTTAGTTTTCGCGCTTGTGAAGTCAACATCTCCTGAGGATGATCCGGTGTCGGGTCGAAACGTGCGTAGAGGTTCTAGTGGAAGATTTTGTGTGGTGTTATATTATACAAATCTCCCGGTTGTCGGCGGAATATAACAAATTATACTTGCTCTTTGATGTTTGTGCGATATTTTGACAATTTGTAACTGTCTTTTTGTCATTTCAGACCAGCAAAGCTGCTACCTACGCGTCAACAGATCCAGAATCGTAGGCTTAGTTTATGATTGACTTGTGTTTTCGGATGTTTAGTCACTAATTATTTAATATTAATGTATCATGTATTAAGTCCTGTAGACTTAGAAACTTCTTGTTAGCATTGATGATTAGTATCACTAAGTTATCATGTAGCACTAAGACTAATGAACATACAGAATTTCATCATCATTCCTACTAGTGAACAAAGAGTATGTAATTAAAAATAGATATTTTAATTTTTTCGAAATAAATGTAATAATATTATTTCAATAATATAGTGGCGGGATAATAAACTTTCATTATTACATTCATTTCGAAGGACAATTAATATTTATTTCTATGATTGGCCATAGAGACTTAGACCTATCCATAGACCCTCCTGGTTGAAGCCAAATGAAAATTTATAAAAAAATATAAAGAGTCATGTCTAAACAGACAATCAGAGTTCATGTATCAATTCTTTTAACAAGTGTTTAGATTAGATTTTCAGCGAACAGTTTCAGCGAACGTTTTGCAAGTGACTGCAAGAGAGGACAAGTGTTCGCTTCCGTATTCCGTAACTCCGCAAAATAAGGTTTTAATAACGATTTAATGTAAAATTCGTCTGAAAAAAGGCATATTTCGTTTATTAATCTCAATTCATTCTAATTTTCAATAAGCCGGACGTGCTCCAATATATTGTATTTATTGGAGATAGTTTTTTGCATGTTTCTAGAGTTGGGTCGGGTTGTTTTTTTTTCTATTTTATAGAAATTGTATTCAGTTTCAGCAAACGTTGTAAAGTGACTGCAAGAGAGGACATATTGTGTTCGCTTCCGTATTCCGTAACTCCGCAAAATAATGTTTTAATCGCGATTTAATGTACCTACTTGCTTAACAAAACACAAAAAAAAACGAAGCTTGCGAAAAAAAGGGCTCCACTTTGTTTCAATTAAAGACCTATAGCTGTTGAAATAATTTATAAATTGACTGAGACAACTTAGAATTTGTTCCCGATCGTTAGTCTTTATATTAGACTTCCAACTTTAACACAAAAGTCGTTAAGATTTATAGTAATAGTAATAATACAATGTGTTTCGTCAGATATTAGATACATGATTCGTGGTAGGCGTTAACACATATTATAGCCATTGATTTTCAGCTTTCTTTTTAATAAATGCGACTTTTCAATACTGCTTTTATTCGTTCTTTTAATGAAAGCACCATTATTGATTGAATATAAAAGACATACTTCTAGCTGAACATTTCTGCTACGTTTGAATGTGTACTTTTAAAAATGTTACATTTATATAATAAGTTATTAAAAAAAAAGTCTGAAAAAAGGCATATTTCGTTTATTAATCTCAATTCATTCTAATTTTCGATAAACTGGGCGTGCTCCAATATATTGTATTTATTTGAGATTGTTTTTTTGCATGTTTCTAGAGTTGGGTCGGGTTGTTTTTTTTTTCTATTTTATACAAAAGGTATAGATTAATAAATTAAATTAAATAGGTAATATTAAATCAGATATGAAAATTGTAAGGACATAATTGAAAACTTGATAAGAATAGTAGTTCTGCTGGAAACTACGGCACCGTTTAAGATTGAAACTTAAATATAAATTCAAAATAATTATATTTAACGTGGAATCAGGCGACGTGCGCTATTAAACCTTGTCCTAATGTTTGGTTCACAACCTTTATTTTTCGTTTCGATTCATTATAATATCTCTGCAAATAATAGAACAGACAACTTCTGCAAGATTTTAATGATATTGTAGACTTAATTGTGATTAGAGAGAAAAAGAGATCTGATCAATATATTTGTTTTTCCTTTAAAAGGAACATTAGTGAGTGCTTTTGTAGTTATTAATTTAATTTAAGGAATTGTACGGCCACATTGCAGCGCGACACTCCACACCACGCGACGTCAGGCGTGTTGAGCCAAATCAAAAGTTGATTGCTTGATGGCCAAAAACACATCGTATAGAGTACGACGTCGGGTCATGTTGGTAATGTCTTTATCTAAATACTACTGAGGTTTTTGTGTGACAGAATGTAGTACCCAAATGTCTAACTTAACTTTAATTAACGGGTCCAAGAATAATGCTGCCCTCTTCTACATAGAACACTGTGCATGAAATGGCACTACTTTTTGACTTGGCAATTTAGTGTTACCTTAGAACCCTATTACTTACTTGAAAGTGAGCGTCGCGTGGTATGACGTGACGTGTTGTCAATGTGTTTCCGGCTTTAATGCGTTATTGAAATTGATCAGGTCTTTTCAAAAGGCGACTCATCATTCGCCTTAATACTGTATTCATTAGTCCTAACTCCTTATTTAAAATATATGTATATTGACTTGTGGTTTATTAAAAATAATGAATATTAAAATTTATATTTGATATAATAGTATTGAACTATGAAAACTAATGAACGCAGTATATTATGTTATAATTAAAACTGTAAAGAGAGTGTTAGGGTGCGTTTTCACTGTAGCCGAGACGGGCAGAGACGAGAAACCGTGAAAATAATCACTTGATTGGTTTTTATTCTGCTAAATCTTTCTGCCACAGCTGGATACGTACATAAGTGACCTATTTTGAACTAGTTGCATAGTATGTGAAGTTAATTAAGAATAGCCCTTCTTTGATTAAATTTGACAATGTAAAACTATCGGCTTATAATAAATAAAATGTGGTTTAAATAATATTTTTTTTTGTTTCTATTTAGATTACAACCTTAGCGAACAACTATATTAATTTCTGTGTGTCCAGCTTTTTTTGTCGTGGTGGAAAAGCTTTATTTCTACCACCGGCGTCGTCCCGCCTAGTGGGTATGGCTTGTTTGACCTATTCCACTTTATAAATTCATCTTACTCACATCTAAGGGTAGCTGGAAGAGATCTCTTATAGGAATAAGCTTTCCTTTGTATACTTCTTTTGTAAGTTATTTATATAACAAATTAGGTACAAAAATAATAAAAATAAATAAATAAAATATATATACCCAAACTGAAAACCACCACGGCATGTTCCTCCCGCTGAGTTTTCCAGATGCCTGGGGAAACATGGAAATTACTAGGATCCGAACCCACCCATGACATTCGCGTTCAGTTTTTATGTCTAGAAACTGCTCCGGCTAGGGTGTTTATAGAATGCCGTTCTCTTCGTGTGTGTGTAAAGTGCATCGGAAGATTAAGTTAAGTTTCTCTGTTGAAATAATATTCTCATTTAGCAATATTTTAGGACTGCAAATTCTGTTATTAACAAATCTGTAAATTACCAAACAACTTTTTGAATTGAAAAATATATTTGACAGGGTCAAAGAGGATACAGAATCAGTGCTTATATCCTCTCTATGATACACTTCAAAATTTAAAAAACAATCTTCGTAATAGCAAAAAGTCACTAGTACGAAAATAAATACATAATAATAAAATAAATATAATAAACACAATTGACCTTTGCGTACGTTCGATTTCTTTCGATTATAATAGATTTTGTAAAGATAATAAATGTATGGGATATTTTACGTGCTTATGTCTAATATCAATATGAATGGTAAGTAAATAATACCTGCCTAAAGATAATTTCTTAGTTCTGAAGGAAGGCTATTACCATACGTTGATTTCAGACATCCTATTACTGTTACTCTCATTCAAATTAATATGTTCTATTGAAGTGGATGATAATTCAGATTTAGCAAAAAATGATAACTCGCAGTTAGGAGTTAGAGCAGTTGTCATTCAATGTGATATACCAGTAAGTACTTACTTACCTTTTAAAAGAGAATTGCTTACTTACTAATAGTTTAAAAAGGTAGTCACTGTTTTCATTATTGTTGAAACAAGTCGGTAGCTATAGCAGGGCTGGCGCACTCTGCAGTTTAGAGTACTATGAAGACCTACGTGGCGCAGTGCGCGCACTGTCGTATTATATAAGTAGTTGGAGGTCCTGGGTTCGATTCCCGGCTCGAGTCTGGTCTGGTGGAGGCTTCGGCCGTGGCTTGTTACTACCAACAAAGACGTGTCGCCAAGCGATTAAGCGTTCCGACACAATGTCGCGTAGAAACCGATTAGGGGTGTGGCTTTACCATACCCCTAACAGGTTAGCCCGTTTCCATGCTAGACTGCATCATCACTTACCACCAGGTGAGATAGCCGTTCAGGGCTAACTTGGAGTGTTTAAAAATACTAAACTCATTAGTGGTAAAGAAATGTGTGAACGTGAAGATAAAAGTTTCACAGAAATCAGGTTGATTCAAATGCGTCATCATCAAAAATGGAATCACTACAAAAGCGTAGAACGAAGCACAGTATTTCACGGGATGTGTGCGGTGTTTTTTTATGCACCACAAGTTAGACCTTAATGGCAAACGCACTTGATAGTAAGTGATGATGCAGTCTAAGATGATAGCGGGCTAACCTTATAGGAGAATGGTACACCCATACTTATATTAGGTAATTGGTTTTGCGATCGTGCTGGAACGCTAAATCGCTTGGCGAAGCCTCCCACCCGGCCAAACTTTTCTGCAAGTTTAGCCTAGTTGTTCGTAGCTATTTTATACATATGTATATACAGTTATGATTATAAGCATGTGCCTATGTAATTATGTATACTCCACTTTGCTCGTCTTACTATTAGAACATTCTTTGCATTGCCTAAACTTTATTTAACACACCATTAATTTATTGTGGTTAAGGTTTAAAATTAGAAAAAAATGAGTGTGTAAAAATTAAGTACCTATAGAAAGTATAATAGAAAGAGATTTTCTTTATGTATACACTACCAAATAATGCATAGGAAACGCCACAAAATATATATTTCGTAGATTCTCAAAATGTCACGCTATTTTTTCTTAGAGGAAGAATTTTTATGATGAAATATTTACTGTTTTAAGGTTGTAGGATTTCCATCAGACAGCGAAACAGTACGTTTTCAAAGAGAAGAGCTCTTTAAACATAACGCTTTGCAAGACTGCAAGCAGAAATTGGCGGTAACAATCAAAATGTCGAGCAACCCTAGTGTTAGTACATTTTTACCTACATATTTATAACAAAATAATATTCTAGTTAAATTCCTTTAAAGTATTACGCGGGAGCTATTTCATATATTTCATGTATTATATTGTCTTAGGAAGCTGTGATAGCCTAGTGGTTAGGGCGTCAGCCTCCTAATCAGAGGTCAGCGGTTTGAATCCGGGCACACACCTGTAACTTTTCGGAGTTATGTGCGTTTTAAAAAAGTTAAAATATCACTTGCTTCAACGGTGAAGGAAAACATCGTAAGGAAACCTGCACGCCTGAGAGTTTTCCATAATGTTCTCAGTGGCGTTTGAAGTCTGCACATGGCCAGCGTGGTGGACTATGGCCACACCCTTCTCATATTGAGAGGAGACCCGTGCTCTGTAGTGAGCCGGTAATGGGTTGATGATCATGATGATGATTGTCTTAGAGTCATTCATTTGTTTGCTATGTTTTTGTGAATACGCAGCAAGCCTCTGGAGACGAATATATTCCGATAGAACATGTGCTCGGTGTTAACAGAAAGCGAATCCGTCTATTGAATCCCTACGTAATACGGCTCCGGCGAAAGGCTCCATTTGAAGTATACAAGTTGAAAAAAATTGATGTAAGTCCTTTTGAAAAGTCCTTGGGATGTACATCGACGTTAAGATTATTGAAAACAATTTACTTATTTTAAAGTTTTAGGATGATAATTAAACTGGTTACTTCAAAGCCAATGAAAATGTAGATTTTTAATTAACAAGATTAAGAACCACAATTGTAAAGTGAACCTCTTTCGAAAAAGTGCAGGCTGGATTTTTTTTCCGGTCGGTTAAATTTATCGATAAACTTAGTATAGGTTTTTGTAGGTAGGTATACCATTTTTTTAAGTTTTTCTTGCTTTAGGTAATTGTTTTTTTATCATTTCTATGATTTAGACCGTGAGAGGAGTTATCGCAAATACTTTCGACATACAAGCATTTGGAACTAATCAAAGTGTAAGTAAAACGCAAGACCTAACACTGCTCGAGAAACTGTCTCTCTGTACGGATTACCAATCTTTCCATGGCCATTTTATGCAAAAAAAAGTATCCAGCAGTACAAACTGTCTTTACTCAGTTTGTAAAGTTCTGCAGGTTAGCGATTTAGTAACTTTTCTAAAGAAGCTGACAAATTTCCGTCTTAACACATAAATTGACAATCGGCAGTTGGATACTGCATTACTAATATTGTAAGAAGTAAGGTCGCCATAGTTTAAAACTAAAAAAATAGGTACTATATAGTATATATTACTGAATAGGAGGGCAGATTTAGTATAATCACTGTGGTTTAAATGATCAAATAAAAAAAAAACTGATAAATTATATTTTAACTTGCAATTAGTTTTAATTTTATTAAACGCTAATTTAATACTGATTCTAAGGGGCCAATTTCCAGGCCAAATTACTTCTTTTCATTACTAAATGTCTCAGCTTAGCTGTTGACGAATAGACGAACAAGGTGCACCCTTAAAAAGTTGACCATATTTCAGAGACGTATGCAACGTGACTCAAGTAACCCAAGAGTTGAAAACTGGTCTGCAAGGGTTGGTTCTGGCGCATTATTCAAGCTTAGTCATGATGACCAAAGCCTACCTAGTTATTCAGTTAAGATACAGGATCTGGAGAAGCCTTTACGTCATACTACAACAAATATCAAAGTTCCTTCTAGTAAGAGGCATTTCGGTGCGTAGGTAACCATCTCGTTTTTTGTCTTTGTCAATACTAATATGAAATAAAAAAATAGGGCCACTATGTTTTTACTAGTATTGTAAGCTGAATTCTTCTTTGTGAAATTTTAGATGAATCACCCTAATATTTTTTAAATTATACATATATTTACCAGGGTTGCATGAATTTTTTAGTGTTGCAAAAACTAAAGAATGTTCATTTCGAATACTGTTGGTACAGTGTTTAATATGCATAATGCAACATACTAACAACAAAAATATTTAATTTAATTTTATTTATTTTATTGGTTAAGGAAATCAGCACCGTAATCCTACAAATCACGGGATTTTATGGGAGACAGTAGAAACGTTTAATTCCACACAATATTGACCCATCTCTTCTAGCAGATGCCTTTTTAAATAACATATTTACTGTTCACTTACTAAGTGGCAAATAACAAAATAAGCAATTAAAATAGATAATGAAACAGAAATAGTTACGTACTTTAACTTCGCTATTAATAAATATTATAGGTGTTATAAAAAATCGTAGATCTAGTTTGCGAGCGTTTATTTTTTATTTACATAATCTTAACTTATAAAAAAACATTCGGATAAATAATTTAGAGAAACAATTAATAATCCAATTAGGCATTAAAAGGCACGTCTTGACCGAAGTTTAAAATCATTAAAGCTTTTATGAATATTCATTATCGCAGCTGTCCTCGTTGTTGAATATTTCTTTTTTTATTCTCTTTTCAATATGAACCATTGCATCATTTTGTTCCATGAGGCCATGCTCTTTTCCAGGACCTGACATGTATTCCTCTGCTTCTATTATGACAGCGAAAATTTTCTTCTTTACTTGTGTTTGCATCCACAAAGGCATAGTTTTGGTGGTTTGAAGTAAACAATTGAAAAAAGACTCCAGAGCTTCGCCATCTTGTCGAAGGTCACTTTTACATTCTACACACCTCTTTTTGGATATGTGACCGTTTAATGAAATAATTTCGGCATTGTCCGTTGTGGTTACGTCTTGTTCTGAATTCTTTAGCGAGCCGCTTACGCCCGTTGGCACTTCGAATTCTATGTTTTCAGTGATACGGTATTTCATGTGTGGTTCTAGGAACTGCATTGCTTTGGCATATTTCCATGTAGTTATTTGAGCAGGCAACAGTTTATTTTTCCCAAGTTTAGCTCTCTTTAGTGCGTCTCGATGATTATCACGTAGCTTCTTCCATTCTGTTTTTGCGACCTGTACTAAGAAAGAAATGCACGTGAGAAAATCGCCTACGGTAGATAGATGTCTATGGAATATAATTTTTTTTTTTTTCAAGAAAATTTGTTTATTTTTATGCAAGCGTAATTTATTCTGTAATGAACATAGAATAAATGCTATTTAGCTAAAAAGTTTTCATTTATGGAAGCCTTGATAACGAGGCTTCGAGGTTAATAGTCAATCTAATCCAAAAACTGCAGGTAGCAGACTGAATTTAGTAGCGCCATCCTTATCTACGGGAAGAGTAAGAAAAGGACAGCACTCCTCAATTGAATCAGATATATAAAAAGATTAGGTTGATTATTAAAACATCGGTCGTAAGATAACAGAGGAACAACATATAGCAGGCATTTTATTTATGTTATTTTCATTTATTCGTGATTTTATATCACCAGCACTATTTATGCCTCCCTTCTAGGCTAAAACTTCTCTCTTAATCGAGGGTAGGATGTAGAACTTAGACCCGCCACTCTATTCTAACGGGGATTGGCGTGCTTTGATAAGTTTAGAATTATTAGAATATTAAATTATATAGAAAATACTAAATTTAAATATAAAAGAACTCTCCATAATTGTATTTTAAAGTTGGCACACTTAAAAGTAATTGAATGTAAAAACATATCTTACTATTAGGTATGGAACTGTTGTTATAACGGTCTACAACACGCTGCCAGGCTTCGTCCTTGACGTGCACCTCGCGATATTCGGGGTGCATCGGGTTCCATAGACAGGGGTGCATCCGAACACCTTCTATGAAAGATTCCATTGTTGAAGATAATATACTTGAAGTTCTATTACAACTTTTACACTGTTTATATATTGCACTTGTTTTTTGACTCTCTGCTATCAGAATAATGCCCTAAGGACTGTTAGGGTTACTTGAGCGTTACGCAGTAAATCAACAAAGCACGAACGTGTTTAATATCGTTGTTAAAAGTCGACTCCGCTCACTAGTTTGACTCTGGTGGGGTAACCGGCCTCGCACCGCCTCGCGCTGGCTCGCGCGGGTACGCTCTCTCCCCGGCCCTCGCGGCGCCGTTCGAAAACCAGTTTTTGTGGAACGTGATTGGAAAGTAGGTATGCACGAAATAGGCAGGTATGGATAACAATATGAGCGCATGTCCAAGATCGTTATATGGATCGCAGGATAATCGGTGGGATAATTCTGATGAATTTGTATAGCCTAAATACGTGTTCATAAAAAAAAAATTAATTTCGTTGGGGAATGTGCTTGACCGCTGGCGATATAAGATTTATTTATTTATCTCCTCTTATTCTAGTTTAACAGGATAAAAACCTTATTTGCTAGAGTAGCCTAATATAAAAGTATATATATATAAAAATTGCCTAAATTTAAATCCGGTAACATATCATCCATGATGTCACTATTGTGAGGTCACTCAGATTACAACTGAATAGGTCCAGCCTCTCTGCGACATCGTTCAGAGTGATAAGTGCGCGCATCAGGGGCGCCTGGTCGAGCAGGTTGGTGCGTCCCCTCGGCACTGCCAGCAGCGGCGGCCTGCGCTTTCAATACACGTACTTATCTAGGACCCTTAGCCGCACCTGCACTAACACATCTGCGTTAGATGTTTTAAAAACAAATCTACTAGTACTTGTTTTTCTACGAACGCGTTATATTTTGAGCGTCATGAAAATTCGTTATATCTTTGTTAGATATTACAATTTCCCGTCACTGGAGCTTTTGTAAAGTAGACGCAAAAACCGCAATAAAATTAGTAAATAATTTCAAGTTCATTCTTATTCAACAGATCATGAACAGTGTTCTAGTAAGAATGATTCTTTAAGTGATAATTTTCGCGACAAAAGGCATAATATAAAAGATTCGAAAGATTTTGATTATGCAAGATGGACTCCTACAGACTTCACACCGCAGAAATTGCAACCAGTTTACGATTATACCTTTAATGAATCACCATCGCGTAAAATTGTTCAACAACCACCGGGGAATATTATGTTTGAAGAAAAAGAACACGTATTTGATGCTATGGACAAAAGTAATGATGTGGATAAAAATATAAAATACGGGGAAAGTGCACCTGCAGAACAGAAAAATTCAAAGAGTTATGATGAAAAATACTCAAATAAAATAGCAAAGGTTAATAAAAAAGAAATACAATATTATTCGCAAGAGCACAATAACGGTAAAGGCGAGGAAAATGATTTTACTATCTACGAAGTTGGTGATCCAGACTTTTGGTACAGCGCTCAGATCCAGCTATATGAAAAACTAAGTACTCCCGAGGGAAAGACTGTTTGGAATGACCTAACCAAAGATGAAACAGCATGGTAAAGACATTTAAGACTTTAAGATGACAACGCTATAAAGTTCTACGATTTCATTGCATACGGCTTAGTAATTTTATGTACATAAATAGAATAACATTTATTACATATTACAGTGTTAATTCTGCCAATCCAAACTGGTCGAATCAAGACGTTGATGTTCAATATAAACCTGCTGGGTTTTTAGTTAGAGAGGATTTTTTGCTTTCCGGAACAGATTTATATTTGGTTGTACCTATAAAACGTGATCACGATACTGGATCTAAGGGTAAATAGCGCTGTTTTTATATTTTTACTAGCTGTTGCCCGCGACTTCGTCTGCGTAGAATTGCTGATTTCCCGTGAGAATGAGGTTTCCCGTGCAGCCAATGAAGCAGGCTTCAGAAAGTAAGCTACAGCCAAATGTCAAATTGCTTATTTTCGTATTTCTAAATTAAAAAACATAGGACTTTCATACAAACTTCGAACCCCCATTTTACCCCCTTTGGGGTAGATTTGGATGAAAAAAAAATCTAACCTTAGACTTACGCCTTAAAAGAAACCTATTTTCAAAATTTCAAGCTTGTAGACTTCATAAAAATAAGCAAAAACTATCATCCCCTATTTTACCAACATTAACAGGTAATATTTAAAAAAAATATTGATGTACATGTTTTTTATTTATTATTATTAATCTTAATGCAAATTTTTGTGTCACTAAGTCTAAAAACAAAGAAATTTCATACAAATATATTTCATACCCTATTTTACTCCCTTAGGGGTGGAATTTCCAAATATTCTTTCTTAGCTGACATCTCTTAACTATCAACTACCTACTTGCGAAATTATAGCTTTATACGTACAATAGTTTTTGAGATCTCTTGTTTAATTTGTATGTAAGTATCTAAGTAAGTGACCTTTCGCTTTTATATATATAGATTTTGGTTAATTCCGATTCTCCCTTAATAGATTCGCTCATATATATTTTTTTGTGTACAGATATAGTTGGTGAATTTATGATTGTCCCAGCGGATGATGTTATTACATTAGATGACGCAAAAGATATTAACAAACGGGATAAAAATTCTGATTCGAATTCGACGTCTGGAGGAGTAAATGAGAAGGTGTTATTTTAAAATGTATTTGTTGTTTGTTTAGGGGTTAATTTGAGACGATCTCTTTTGAAGAGCATG
Organism: Lasiommata megera; assembly: GCA_928268935.1. Classification (NCBI taxonomy): domain Eukaryota; kingdom Metazoa; phylum Arthropoda; class Insecta; order Lepidoptera; family Nymphalidae; genus Lasiommata; species Lasiommata megera. The sequence goes on along the minus strand of OV743311.1, from coordinate 7,805,063 downwards.
TTTGTAAGATACACTTAAAGCTACGTCATTTATTGTGAACCAAAACGAAGATTGACTGTGGTATATGACCTACATTATTCTTTTCTTTTTTTAAACACTACAAGTTAGGCGTTGACGGCTATCTCACCTGGTGGTAAGTGATGATGCTGTCTAGGATGGTAACGGGCTAACCTGTTTGGTGTTTGGTAAACCCACGCTCCTAATTGGGTTCTACGCAACATTGTGCTGGAAAGCTTAATCGCTTGGTGATACGTCTTTGTCGGTAGGGTGGTAACTAGTTCGTCCGGGAAGTATACAACGGGTGTCCAGTAAAACCTGCGAGAGGGACATGCCGTGGTGGTTTTTCGGGGATGGGAGTCCAACAAAACCTCCTTCCCGCCCAAGGGTACGGAGGTAGCCATGAAGCTTTTCCACCACGACAAAAAAAAAGGTGGTAACTAGTTCCACTCCCACCAGATCATACTCGAGCCGGGATTCCAAATTTATAATGCAACAGCGCTTGCACTGCGCCACGGAGGTCGTCAAGGTCCACAGTATAATTATGGCAGCAGAGTAACTGTAAAACGTCGTATTTGTTCCAGCGTCAAGTTATAGTAAGGACTGCAAGAGCATTAATGGGCGCTACTGCTGATAGTCTGAAAATAGTGTCTCGAGGAGCGGACAGATATCTAAAACTACCGCATCCAAAAGTCCAGTACACACAAATCGACTTGGAAGCGAAGGCTGACGATAATGAACTCATACTTGTGGGGTAGATAAAGCCATTTCATGTATCTATACACCTATAAGCTAAACCTATTAAAGTTTAAAAATTACTAGAATAATGTTTTAGTAATTCTAAAACATTATTCTACTTACTTACTTCTTACTTTCACAGCGGTGATAGCCTAGTGGTTAGGGCGTCAGTCTCCTAATCAGAGGTCGGCGGTTCGAATCCGGGCACGCACCTCTAACTTTTCGGAGTTATGTGCGTTTTAAAAAAATTAAAATATCACTTGCTTCAACGGTGAAGGAAAACATCGCGAGGAAATCTGCACGCCTGAGAGTTCTCCATAATGTTCTCAAAGGCGTGTGAAGTCTGCCAATACGCTCATGGCCAGCGTGGTGGACTATGGCCAAACCCTTCTCATATTAAGAGGAGAGCCGTGCTCTGTAGTGAGCCGGTAATGGATTGTTCATTATGATTTCATAAAGTAGTATGTATAAGATATTAGTATTACTTAAAGAATTTTACAACTTCATCTTTTTTTCCAATTCCGCAATAGAGTTCTTGGTCGATTAACTACCATTGTATCAGATACTACTCGAAGAAGGCGTTCAATTTTGACCGTGCAAGCTACCAACACTGGGCTTGCTGCGGCGCGTATGAGGTAAAGTTGAACTGTAGTCACAGCATAGATAATAGAACCAATAATACGCTTTAGTTTTTTTCGAAACTTGTAGTTTACTACTTTTTTTTTTTTCGTTTTATGGCTTCACACAGATTAGCCAATGTCAAGTTTATTATTTTATTAGTTCTCTCTTTTTATGGCTTTGGACAGATTACCCAATGTCAAGTTTATAGCAATGTAGAAGTTAGGGAGAAATGGCGGGAAACTTCGCACTCTGCGGACGCGGATCCCTGAAACCTTTCCCAAATCAATACCTGTTAACCATACAAAATACTAGCCACTACACAAACGACACCAAAACTGTCCACGACACAACCAACACCAGTCCCTTCCAAAATTAGCCAACAAACATTAATTCAAGAAAAGCGTGAAAAAACCGCGCCCGCCTTATACGAAGTCTCCCGCCTTTCTCCTTTACTACTTTGTCCATTAGACATCCATCAGTCTGACAGAGCCTTAAAAATATTCACAAATGAATCCAAAAACTAAATTAATACCAAACAAAGAATTTGCGTGGCTTTCAATAAAGTTTTAAAATCAAGAACACACTCTTACCTCGCTTTCAAAGCAATCTCTATAGGAGGTAGATTAAAAAATTGATATTTGTTTACCCACCCCAAATCATTGTATTTAGATAACATCGCCGTGTATTTACGATACACGCAGTAGATATTATCTTATAAACACAAAAAACAGTAGTTCCTCCATTTAACCTGATAAATTGAATAATAATTCTTACCACGATTCAACCATTCAACATTCAAGATTGGTTGTAGAATACGCGCAGTAGATATTATCTTGTTAACACAAAAAACAGTAGGTCCTCCATGTAATCAGATAAATTGGATAATAATTCTTACCACGATTCAACCATTCTCTATTCTGGATTGGTTGTTTTTCAACTACAGCTCAGTCGTCGCAGTAATCCTAGATTTCTCCTTCATTATCTGATCTGATAGAAGTTATCGTACCTAAATTTTGTGCATGTCATTTTAGGGTCTCAGTTCGCGAATGCAGGCCGGAGCTACTAGACAGTAATATCGCATACGATGCCACACCAGTCGGCCTGGTAATTTTGCCTCCGAGACATACCAGGACCTTCCGACTCAAGATACCGTTGCCAATACCGATCCAAAGCGCCAATTGCACAAGTATGTTGGTTTCTATATAATAACACGAAATATCTAAAACAAGAATGCCTACCGTTCTATACTAATACCTTTTTTCCTGATATTATATCATGGCCGTTAAGAAAAAGTCATTCTAAAGGGTTATACAAAACCCCAAGTTCCTTCGCGATAAAAGGCCACAGTAAAAGACAAAATATTTTATAATATTATTATAAGTTATATTATAAAATACTAGCTGACCCGGCAAACGTTGTTTTGCCATATAAATTATTTCTAGGGAATTTTTATATGATTGAAAGAGGCATGGAGTGCTGTGAACGATGAGGGAGTATAAAAATAACATAAATAGTGTTTATGTTCAAAAATTTTAGCTTTACAATAAGCTCAGGGAAATTTAAGTCGAATTAGAGTGAAAAACATTCACAATAAAGACGATAATTGTTCAGTTATCGAACTGGATGACAAAATATGATGAAATTCCTAGTGACTATTAAAAAATAGGGGTTGGCGATAGAAGGGTGAAAATTTACGGTTGTATGTATTTTTCAGTGACACATTATACAAAGTTAAATTTAAAAAAATTAGCCATAAAATAAAATAGAAAATTGGGGTGGACATCCCTTATCACTTAGGGGATTGAAAGATAGATAGTAGCCGATTCTCAGACTTAATGAATATGCAAAAAAAAATCATAAGAATCGGTCGAGCCGTTTCGGAGGAGTAGAGGAACAAACATTGTGACACGAGAATTTTATATATAAGATATTTAAATTTTGAGATTTGACGGTGAATGAAGAACGATTTGATTTTTTGAGCATATTTTATCAAGAAGTAACGCTCGCCACATCACACGCCTTATTACTTTCCACACTATCGACTGGTCAAGGGCTAACTTGTAGTGTATTACAAAAAAATGGTGTAAAATACAATGTGTTTTTTATTTCAAATCAACGGGTTCGATTCGACTGTACGTACAAAGATAAAAGTAATACAATATATTCCTATCGCTTCTGGTACGTATTGATTAAAAACGGATTGGTTCAGGCTTTAGAAACTATGAAAGAAAATCTAATTGGTGAATTATTTTAAAATATGGTAACAAAAGAAAGTAAGTACACCTTAAAACGTTTTGCATCATTCTTCCAGTTGCATTGATCAATGCTGATGACCAATCAGTTGCTGTTCGAGATGTGAGAATAAAAAGAGATGATCGCTGCTTCTGTGTTTGGCACTGTGGATGTGTGTGTTTGGGTAAGATATTCTCCAGTTTCACATGCAGGTTCCGTACCTACCTAATACAAATTACATTACTCGTGCCTTTAGTGATCCGATCTAGATACCTTACGTAAAACAATCTTAGTGAAAAGAATGACAATATTAATATATTTCATTACTTTAATTATTACTTAATGGATCCAAAAATATCAGAAATTAGATTTTATTGAATTATGCAATAACAATACAAATCTTCGAAGTTGCATACATTCGAATGGCTACCAACTACACAAAACAAGGTTTTTGGTAAATAATGAAACTATTAGTAGGTACACTTTGCATAATATTTTGCATATATATAATATTTTTGACAGTATATTGATTAGTATTAAATAAAAATTCTTGTTTGATTTCTTACATAAGAAATAATAAAAAATATATTTTGCAAAAAATATATTATAACAAGGATTACTGTGTTGGTAGATTCCAGATATACCTACCCGTTGATCTTTTGTTTAATACCGATGTTGCCCGATTAAGCAACTTTGATTAGAATTAAAATGCCAACTGATCGTTTTCACACAAAATTTATAACTTATGACGGCAGTTGATCACTCATAGATTTTTTTGTGGAAATGACGGGTCGCTACTGGCTCGCGACTATAAAAAAAGATACAGAATGGGGGTGTCAGATGTCGTTTCCAAAATAAGCACAGGTAATATGGGGCACGTGATAACATAACACTTGTCTGTGTTAGGTGAAGATCCCAAACTGCTTTGTCGGGATATGTCAGCAGCACAGCTTTTGGCTGCAGGATTGTCGACACAGCAAAAATCGCGCCAGGCACGCTCAGTTTGCTATCCAGACGTTGCCACCCTGAACGTGTTTGTCACCTTTATAGGATGTCTCATAGCTTTATTGATGCTCGGTGAGTATTAAAATGTTATTATAAGCATCGAATATTGGGTGCAGCTTTTCTTTAACGCTGGGAAGTGCGTTTACGCATTCCATCCTGAAGCAGCGCAGGCAGAACAGGCCCGCTTCCGGCGAGGTATGTGGGACTTGACGGCTGCCAGACCTAAAACCAGCAATGTTCCTTTGCGTCGCTTTGTGGCTAGATCACGGAATCGCTCGTACACTCGTCCGCAACCCAGGCAGCAAAAGGTAAAGGAGCTCAATTTATTGGTACCGGTGTTTTATCTCGGATCATTTGGGGTGAGATCCAAGCACTTATGCCACTAGAACATACCGACCTTTCAACCCGCCTGATTTGCTGAGTGACTTTTAAACGAAGGATAAATTTTGTTGCATATTTTAGTTTTTTCATTGTTTTTCAACACCATCATCATGATCAACCCATTACCGGCTCACTACAGAGCACGGATCTCTTCTCAATATGAGAAGGGGTTGGCCATAGTCCACCACGCTGGCCATGTGCGGATTGGCAGGTTTCACACGCTTTTGAAAACATTATGTAGAACTCTCAGGCGTGCAGGTTTCCTCACGATGTTTTCCTTCACCATTGAAGCAGGTGATATTTTAATTTTTAAAAACGCACATACTTGAAACAAACGAAAAGTTAGAGGTGCGTGCCCGAATTCGAACCGCCGACCTCTGATTAGGAGGCTAACGCCCTAACCACTAGGCTATCACCGCTTCGACACATTTCAACACATTTCATCAATTTTTAAGCGTTGATCAACAATATCATTGATTGAAGATCTGAACCTCGTAATCATGTTTTTAAGTATATAGCATTCAACCGATGGTGTATATCTTACATACTTATAGGTTTGCTGAAAGCATTACTCGGGTTGGCTTGCCGTTGTGTGGCTACGTGGGGCCTGTACCGGTTTCTAGAAACGCCACGGAAGCTCGACCGCTACTATGAGAGATCCTTACGCAACCGACGGGTGGTCTATGACGACGAGGGATGGCCAGTCCACCCTGATACCAAGGAGCGGACCGTGGGCCTTGTTAGCGAGTAGGAATATATTGTTACATACATATTGGATAACAAAAATAATAATTTCCAGATGGTTACAATTTAAATCTTAGCCACTTTTGACTCTGTACCGTATTTGACCTTATAATAAGGCCGGCGAGGTGCCATCGTTATTTATTTATTTATTTATTTATTATTATAAATACACTTACAATATACATAAAAAAATACATTTCAGCATACAAAAGTGTCACATTCACCTGTATGCATATCAGTTATAAGTGTACACAACATTGACTGCAAAAGGTACATGTAAACGGCCACAAAAGAACTAATTAGGTAAAATAAAATACAATTACAAATTAAAAGGAATTAGAAGAAATTAAAAGTTATAAAGATATTATAAATTCTTTACTACACTAATATTATCGTTGATTGTCCCATACGGCGTAACTTGTTGTGAAAAACCGGGAATAATAATTAATTGTTTCTTTAGTTCTTTACTAGTGTATTTGAACGGAGCGGTGACATAGTGAGTATCGTTCGTTAATCACCTGTTTAATATTTTTTTTACAGGCCCATGGAATTCATCTTGAATTTTATATTTTTCGTAACATTACCTTGTCTAATGATCTGGGACGCTATAAGGAAGCTATCGCATTGTAAAAGGATGGACGGCAGATGTGAGAGTAACTATATAATGAAAGAAGATGTCAAAAGATGTTTTAGTTCACACGACGTGCAGGTAGGTAATTACTGGCCTACTAGGTAGGTATACTAGTTAAAAGTGTCGTATTCTAAAAGTTTTTTGACAAGTTGCCCATGAATTGTCTCTTTAAGTACAATATAATTCCTATTCAGACAAGGCCATGGAAGACTTGAATCTTGGGCTGTAAAATAACTTTTAAAAAAACTAACGGTAGTGGTTGTATACTCATTGTAAATGACATGGCCGAATTCTGCCCTAATAATCATTTCATAAGTGAAAATTATTTTTAAATAAACTAAAAAATATTGATATTTCTTCTACATAATAAACCCCTTTACCCTTTACCCTTACCCTGTAACCCTTTTGTAATATTATTCTTCATATAATTAGTTTAACATCATTCATTGTTCATGAATATTTGTCATCAAAATATTTAGGCGCAATTTTTTGTTTCCTATTATATGACCTCTCACTTGGTCTCTGATCATAAAACTTAAACGCTTGTAAACACACACTTATAAGCTTTAATATGATGTACAGTATATTAATGAACATGAATATTTTAATTAGGGCACAGCTCCATATACATTCCGGCCATGTCATTTCGTGTGTAGATCACAAGACGTAAGCAACTGTCAGAAAACTTTAAGAACATGCAATGGGGCCTTCTTCAGCAAGGAATTGCACTTTCTGCTACATTAGCGTTTACACTGCCATAAATAGTATTCATCGCAAAATAAATATACTTAAGGCCATTTAAACAAAGTTATTAACGAATATTTTCGTGAGCATGTCCGTGAGTGTATCTGGACTTGTTTCTGCCACGTCACGCTGACGAGTTTATGAATGACGAGCGGATGAGAAGGAAAAAAGACACGCATATGTCTATGAAAATTCACACGAGATTAGCAGTTCACTATAGATAATTTTTATGTCGTTACCATTTAACTTCGTTCTCCATAGTAAGTTATTAGTTTTATAGCTTTCTATGTCGCTAAAGTGCAATTCCTGGCTGATTTTAGGTAACGAAGACACGATTGCCACGCCGCCGCTGTGGTCTTCATAGATGGATGACACCGCAGGCCGAAGAGCTTACCGCTAGCATTTGGCAAGAAGGTTCATCACCTATAGGAAAGACGCGTGTTTGTGTAAGACTGGGACCCTTCCCAAATACCATGCTAACTGGGTGAATCGTAAATATTTGTTGTCCACCCAGTCTCACCTGTTACAATCAATGAAAGGAATAGGTGACTGACTGATTTTCAACGCACTGATTAAACCACTGGACGGTTTGGGCTAGTTACATAATCTATTATAATAATGTATACGCCCGATATAAAAGAAGTTTGGAAAAAACATTGCTAAGTAATGTATTTTTCAAACTTCTAGTAGGTAAGTGAGAAAATAAAGTTTAAAAATTTGTTTGAATTTCTGTTAGTAGTAGTAGATGTTAAAAGTACAAGAACGACCTACTTCAAATGTGCGTTTTTGTTTTGAGGCAAACCCCGGGAAAGCAGCTTCTTTGACATAACGTTTGGGACGTTATCGACAAATATCCAGGTAGATTTAAAAGAAAACTGTCTTTTATGAAGGCTTCTTGACTTAAATTAGGGCCACTTTAATATATTTTTTATACCTCTCATTTTAATGAAAACTTTTGGACTTTATTATTATTAATTTAGTAGACAAGCCAAAACCTATTTTCACAAGTTAACTTTGAGACTTCTTCGCTGGGTCATTTAGGTTTATTTAAGAGTCCCATTAGGTGTGGATGGCATATTAACTAAGGATTGCTGTCCGTAGATTTCAATCCGACACCCCAACCCTCTCGTAGTCCCCTCCGAAAGAGGAGACCTAAACATATCCTTCATGACCCTGACGATCAGATAACTACTGACAACATACTCGTACCACCTACTACACAATCATACGCTACACACCGTCTTCGCCGGCGAAGACGAGGTCCCCGGTATCTTACGTCATCCGGACGTGGGATCCAACCACGGCCTCGGAGACGTACGGACCACTCACCGTCCAACTCCCCCGTTATCCCAAACGTCGCCTAAGCCGAGGTTCGGCCTTACGGGAGGCCTCCTTTAGCAGACGATCCCTTAGTTTCTTCGAGCTCTAGGGCTCAATAATTCTTCTGGCAGAGCTTTTCTCCGAAGCTCGCCAAACAGCCAGGTTACGCTGTGACAACCAATAGCGTTAGCACAGCTAATAGTCAGTCCGAAAAAAAACAAAAAAAAATTATCCATAGACTCTAGTTAAGTAATTAGGTATACTAACATCTTGTTATACTTAGTGTTATCTGTTCGTTTAATGTTACAATATCCTTAAATTTCCACGCAGTTGCAACCTCTACTTCAAGATGAAAGTCGTATTCGGAAGACTTGCGAACAGTCATCTTATATAGATTCGGAACAAGATGACACCGAATATGTCCTGATGCAAATGCAAAAGAGTAGGGAATCACTTGCGGTAAGGATTGGCTATTCTATATATGCAAGATAAAAAAAAATTAAATCTAACGGGACTAAAAACGTTTGTTACCCATTCACTGCGTAACATCTAAATCGATCTTGTCGCTAGGCATCCTGGAGACAAAACAGGATATTTTTAGCCTCAAAAATAAACGGATCCTGCGGTATTTTAATGAAAGCTAAATCAATTGCACGAAAGTAGTAATAGGTACTTAATTAATAGATATTTTATTACTATGCAGAGAAGCCAGCGAGAGCTAGAAACCAAGAATGCTAAAATGAAGGGAAGTACTAACGATTAATGCTGCTTAAAACGATAATATTATAAAAACATAACGATTGAAGTAGCTTTATTGAATTAATTTCGTTATTAATAAAGACTGATACTTGAACACTTTAAATTGTTATTATTCACTCTACTTGAGCTCTAGGTGATTTATCTTAAGAGAAAATGTACAATTCTGTAATAAGTATACGATACTCAGATTATTAGCAAAAGGCTAAAAAAACCTCGATAACCATTACGTATAGGTACTAACTAAAGACTTACCTATACTAACTAAAAACATAGTGTGGGGTGCTATTAATATTATACTAAGCTTATTTATTTATTTATTCAAAGCGCCACCAACAGAATTATATGAAAAAATATAAACATTTTAAAAACCTTAAGTGCTAGGATATACATATAAATCAATTTAGAGGTAACTGCAGCTTGCTAAGAGAAATAATTTAATTTAATTCAATCTCATGTATAATAATTATTTTTGCTCTTTGTGTGAATGACAGATACCGTATCTGTGGAATAATTATCTTTAATCTTTGTCTGTGTTTGTTGTCTCTCGGTACATGATTTTTCTTAGGGATGGCAAAAGACAATATCGATATTTACGAATAGTTTGTCGCTTTATCAAACTTATTTTATTTTAGAACGATATACCATCGGTCTCAATACCGGTGATATTTGTGTAAGGTTACTTGAAACTACATTTATCCATCCGTCTATCTGTTAGAGCAATACAATTTCTTAATTTAAAAACAGTATTCATAAATACTATGTTAATTTGAAAAGTCTGCGCCAAAGCCGGAAAGAAAATGAATATAAAATCAGGGGCGCTAAGTAAAAAAAAAATGTTTTTGGTTAAGTGTAAGGTTTTTTAGATGTGTAAACATTTTAATATTTCATCGCATATATTGATGAATATAATGAAACGCTTGGTTATAATATGGTACAATTGACAATCCTAGCTGTATCAATATAAAAACCAATTAAATCCTAAGCTAACTGTGGAAACTTTAGCTTATAGTATATAATTTAGCTTTAGCTTTATATTTATTTTATTAAATGAAAATTCATTTGCTGTTCATAAATTACGATTACGAATAAAGTAAAAAATTTCTGTTAAAAATAATATGTCTCTGATACGAAGAAAAACTACTACTAAAGGGTTCGGCAATCGGCATTATATTATGCGAATGGAAGGGAAGAAATGACTTTTGAAACATACAAAACGCTAAATAGGTACCAGTAATTTATCCAAAAATATCGATAAGTATTTTAAATCGAGCTATTCAAGCCATGTCAAACCTAATCCAACGACAGCTGTGAAGGTGCTGTTAAGCGTCAAATTGCACAAAACATGTCACATTGGAACGCAATACAAATGTGTTAAATTTAAGAAGATATCTTTACAAATTAATAAAGGAACCGACTTTTATTATCTTATCTTTAATTTGTTATTATTGACACGTACAGTTCTATACTATTGCGTTATAAAATTACTATGTGAGTTATGCGTGTTCTACTTCGGCCGATATCTATATTTAGGCAGGCGGTGCGGACGAATAGAGTTGTACACTTGAAGAATACCTTTACAACGGGTAATACCTTTTATCTAAACCTAAATTGTGACGTAGTAAAGCAATAAGATTTGTTGGTTATTGGTTATTGTTATTTTAATTAGTGACTAATTAAAAGATCACTTGAGTTTATTTTTAATAGATCGTTATCTATTCACACCACGTTATAATTCTAGCTTTAGTCTGGAGAGCCATGGAAGATAAAGAGGCCCTGAAAAAACGTCTGACACCACTCCAGTATCATGTTACTCAAGAAGCAGGAACTGAAAGACCTTTTACGGGTAAAATTGCCCTTTTTTTTATATTAGATTATAGTGTTATAACCACTTGGTGGAAATTTACAATTTAAAGGACTAAAACTCACATCTCTCCGAGTACTACCATTGATACATAGGATCTACACATATTAGCTTTGATGGGGATGGGAATACAAGGTGTGGATTTGAGTCCTTACTCTTCTGATATTTTGATTTAATGTTTAAATTAAATAAATTTTATAAATAAGGTATATTTCAACAATTTGTGTTATGAAATACAAATGACTGAAATATACCTTATTATAATAAACTGTAATAATTTTTCAGGTCCTTTTAATAAATTTTACGAGGAGGGTTTATATGTATGTATAGTTTGTAAACAAGACCTGTTTAGTTCCAAAACCAAATTTGATTCTGGCTGTGGCTGGCCAGCTTTTAATGATGTTCTTGCAAAAGAAAAAGTGACCTTACACCAGGATACCAGTGCAGGTATGTTTTTTTTATATCTTCATCTATGAATGATACATAGTGAATGCTTTTATTAATATTTATTAAATAGAGCAATACTATTATCAAAAATATTGCATTTTCTTTTTTAAACAAATATTTGTATTTGAATCATAGTGCCATAATTTTATTAGATGCTGTTAATTTTGTAAAGGATCTGAGATTTTAAGGTTTAATAATCCTTCTGTACCTTAATATTATACCTAAAAGTACATGACATAGCTTCCTTCAAAAACTTAACACCCCATAAAATAAAGGAATACCATTTTAATGTATTTTGACATGCCAACTCTAAGATATCTTAAAAAATAATTGTTGTATATTTCAATTAAATTGAATAAATGAATTTGACATAAATACAATAGATTGTTAAATTTTAAAAATGTCAAAGGCCTAATGGTATGTTTTCTACTATTAGGTAATATTCAGAGTTATTGCAAAAATACCCAAATCAAGTTTATTTCAAATTTTGATGAATTTATCAACAAATTGTCAGCATGCTTAACTAAACTGTTGATCCATATAGAATTGAAAATATTTAATAGGCTCATATATTTTTAGATGTAGTTTAGAAGTTTAAAGTGCATAATATATGTTTATGGTGATGTTTTTGTACAAATGACTGGCCTCATCTAGCTTGTGCTAATTCATGCAGAACAGTGTTCAATGACAAAGGTACAATAGGCTATTTATACAAATACTAAGCCTATGATGCATGCAAGACCTTATGCTCGCTTCACATGGTGGTGTTTGAAACTCAAAACAGTGTGAATTTATGAACTTACGAATGGAGCAGCCTTTATACTATTATTATTTAACTATTGTCTAAAATATTTATTTCTAGCTTAACAGGATAAAAACCTAATTTGCTAGAGTAGCCTAATATAAAAGTATATATATATATATATATAAAAATATTTATATATGTATATATAGGACTCCTCTCTTATGATCATGAACTAGCATACCTACTGCTCTAATCTAGTCATAAGTTTTGTTTAACTCAGTGTACGTACACAAGACTACATAATATGTAAGTTAAACAAAAGTAATAGGTATTTAAAATTTTTCAAATATCTTCTAAGCATACATACTTACTTTATAAACCCAGACCATTTTGAGTTTGCATGCTAAAGCTTTTTCCCTATCGCATTTTTTTTCTGAAAATATTAAAAGTAGTCCTGTCCATCTAAGCAAATTCATCAAGTAAATTTTCAACATGCAATTTAGTTCAATCTTAGACTTAGTAGTCAAACCAGATTTACATATTTATATGATAAATTATAATATATAAGAAGTCATTCAAAATTGATTGCTTGCTTTAACACTGCATTATTTCATCTTTACTTTTCTGTTTGTTTTTGCATGCATATTTGCATTTTGTAACAGTTTGCCAGCTTTTTTGTTTGAGTAATGATGCTTTAGAATTTATTTTTTATTGATATAATTATTTTATATTCATGTTTACTTGATATAATTATAAAAGTTGGAGAAACTACAAATAGTACTGTCAATCCTTTAAGTGCCCTTGTCAATAGACATATATGGCTGCACAATGCTGCTCCATATATAGTCTTATAACCACCTGTTGTGTAATTTTGCCTTCAACTTGTAACAAAATTAAATACAAATCTTTGTAGCACATTTTATCATAACTAGGTGTTACCCATATTTTTGTAATTTTCTCCATCAAAAAATCATTTATTTAAAACAATAAATATCTATATTGGAACATTGGAACTCTAATGATTCATTAATTGATTTAGATTTAAATTAATGATTCTACTTCCCATAATAGAATATAAAATGGTGTCGGGAAGTTGATTTTGGTGCTAATATATTTTAATATTTTTTCTGTCTTTCCTTTCCCTTGACCACCTATCGATTCAATCCTGTCCTCAACAAATAACGTAAGTTGGTTAATTATTGGCAACATATAACAACTACTACTACTATATTTAACTCTTATGCTTTGTTTGGGTTCGAAAATATTTTATGGTTCATGTTATTGTTTGTGTTCTTTACAATCTGTGCACTATTTACAAATCCATCCTCTTCACAACACTCAATAAATGCAATTACTTCACTACGGATACATAAATTACTCATATGCTAACATTTATTTGGATTCTTAAACTCATTCATTAACCTATAACATTGTACCATCGCAACATTTTTGGAATGTGCATGATATTAACATACATATGCCCTCGTTCCCCGCCATGCCTTATATGTCCCTTCCCGCCTTTCCATTTACGGACGGCTGCCGACCGGATGACAACTGGTGCCACTGCTGCTGTTGAACATCACCCACATCACACGACACGAACCCGACGGAATTCATATTGGATGTATTCATGACATTGTCTATGTTTAATGTGATGTGTAAATAAATGGCTTTGTGGTGAATGGACTTGGGTGTGGAATTATAGTTGGGGCGAATATATTACTGGTTTTAACACGACCAGGTATGGTGCGAACTGAGGTGCGATGCTCCAAATGCTCGGCTCACCTTGGCCACGTGTTCAATGACGGGCCGGTGCCCACCAGGAAACGGTTTTGTATTAACTCCGCTGCGTTGGACTTCATACCAGCGGAAGAACGAACGGATTAGTGTAACCACGTTATGCTCTATTATAGGCGGCTATCCGAGGGTCTTATAAATAATATATTGTTACCGATTCAATCGTACTTACGCAAATCTCTAGAATAAACTAAATTGATGGGGTTTAAAGTGTGCCATCTTTTTTATAAGGTATGTTCTTTGTGGAAAAGGACTGCTCTGTTTTTAAACCAGCCCATTAGTTAAGTTTAGAAAGTGTGCAACAGAATTGCTTCATTGTCCTTTGAATTATGAATCATTCGAATTCTAAGTTCGAATTTGTATGCTATTTATTTTAAGTGTTTCTATACGTAACTAACCTAACTTATTGCGACAGTGTAATATTTGTAAATATAGTCCGTTCAACTTAATTTGATGCGTGAATTATTGGTAGTATTGTTCTTTCCTCTTTGTTTGATAGTTTAGACTAAAGTAGTCTCCATTTTAATTTTTTTTTTAATTGTTTTATGCTAAAAAGTTTTAAAATACAGTTATTATCCAATATTATTCTATTATAGAAATAGAATAAAAAACGAGACGCTTGCATAAAATTACTATCTTGGTTCGTTTTCGTACAACTGGAAAATTATATGAAGCTTATATTGAAGAAAAAATGCCCTATTTTGCGTCTAATGCAGAATGTTCATAAGTCGACCTTTTGAAAAGATTTAGATTATCATCTAGGTACAGTGAAATTTTCTAAGCAGATACAAAATATATGTACTGTAGTTATTAAATATTCATACTTTTATGAACTAGCAACGAATTCAAACAAATATTTCGTCCCAAATTATGGTAACTTATTATATTTTCTTATTATTTCAATACGAACCGTATCGCGGCATAAGTTATTTTGGACGGATTATCATAGTTATACCTTTTAAACAAACCGCAGACGCTTATGAAAGCTTGACCGATTAATATATTTAAATAATAAAAAGAGGTGTTAACTTAATATTATTTTTTATAATAATGTACACTATTTGTCTTTCCTTGTATGAATATCTCGATGCAAATTAATGTTTTCCACGCCTAACAGCCCAAAGGAGAGACCTCCACAGACTGTTTTAAAACTTGCGTAGAATGATGACAGAAAAAATAACGATGCTTACTATTTTACTTTGGCTGTAAGGCGTAGTTCTTCTTTAAATCAATACATTTAATTAAGTTAAGAGCAGAAATAATTTAAGGTTTCCGTTATCATCGTTTCTGATAAAATTTAGTCTTGGCCCAAAAATATAGATATGATACATCCATATAAATATTAATTGGATATATTCTAATATTCTGAGAATTTAATTAATATATTTTTTTAATTTTCATCAGACTTTGATTACGGAACCTAGGTAAGCGTTTTCCTACATAGTTACCATATCGAGTCAAGAATTTTATCTTTTGTTGATTTTTTTATTGTCATTTAATTTTATCCTTACATTAATATACGATAAGGTGTATATAGTACAAAATATGCAATTAATGAATACCTGTTGACTTGTATTATCGCTGCTGCTATTAAAATAAGAGAGGTATTTATTTTACAAACCGGTTTTTTATTTCCTAAAACCCTTAATACAAACTTCACCTCAAAGTTATCATAACTAAGCAAAATAATGCGCACCTACTTTATACTCGTATTTTTTATTTATTCTGTGCATAAAAAGCAATCGCAATAGATATATCAATACCAAGGTTAATTCCACCTGACAATCTGCAATAACAATAAAAATCGGAGAACAGTCTTTAACAGCAAAAAAAGCAATGGCGGGGGTTATTGACAGACTTACGTTTTACACGAGTACATTAGGCTATAATTAAGACAATTAAAACGTTAATGCGTTATGTCTGCCGACATAAGTCTGTCCAGTTTAATTACTAACTTAGGCTGAGGAAAGTCAAAATACGCTTTATAAATCGCTTGGCGGCATTGTCTATGCCGGTTGTAACAGCCCCGGCAGAAGCTCGAATTTTCCCTGGTATCGCCTGATGGGAGACATGGGAATAAATTATAAGTTCCAAATTGATCAATTAATTTGGGGTCTAAATGAAAGACCACTGCGCCGGAGAGGCCTTTATTAATATTATATTTCCTTTGCATCAGCCAGTCGTTGGTTGCTAAGATACGGTTTGACGTATCATATCCCTGGATTTGGCATAGGAATCAAAACTTCAACAAATTTCCAATAGCCTACCAATAGCGCTTCAGAGGGAACGATGCGAACAATATTGTTGTAATCCCAGTTTTCTCCAGATAGAGAAAACTTAAATCAAGTATCTCTAGATGTATTTTCTCCCTACGCCTTGTGGGGGGACCTAGTATCCGTCATAAGCCTGTCCACATTATTGTTGGGCATAAACAGGCTCATCAGCACTTAATAGATGGGAACTCATAATCGCCAGACTCAATTGTTACAATAAAGTTTGAAATTTCAATATAGAAACTAGAAAGTTTCAATTCTGTTGAACACAAATCTCTAAGCTATATTAATATTAGCCCATTCAGTAACTTTACTTTTATATGCTAGCTGGTACCTGTCATCTCTGTACAATATCTCGATGAGTATCCTGGCGCTTAATTGTGCATTCTGTATGAAGGGAAGTTATTGGATCGGCCTGCACGTGTAAAATGTAACCTTTCTGTTTTTAAAAAATTTAAATATTACTTGCATCAACGGTGAAGGAAAACATCGTGAGGAAACCTGCACGCCTGAGAGTTCTCCATAATGTTCTCAAAGGCGTGTGAAGTCTGCCAATCTGCTCATGGCCAGCATGGTGGACTATGGTCAAACCCTTCTCATATTGAGAGGAGACCCGTGCTCTGTAGTGAGCCGAAAATGGGTTGATCATGATGATGATGATGAATCAATGAAACTATTGTAATAAAGTTGAGTCTTTTATTTATAGTATGGTTGTAATTTATATGCACAAGATGCTCTTACATGGCACTGGTGTTTACAACTGTCAAAAATCATGAAAAAACCGCAATATAGTCTCATATCGTTATTACATTTATTAATACATTTTCAACTTAAATTACGTAATAATTACAGTTAGTTTCTCGACTTACCTAACGCATACTCAAATTCATTTTCATGATCACATAGTTAATACACTGATATCTAATCAGTTACATAAGATACTGAATTACTTTGTTCAAGCTCTCTTGAATTTTTGGCTATTTATACTTCTACCTTATTGCACACTATTTTGGTTATGGTTGGTGCTCATTCTCGGGTTGTGCAATTGAATTCGTAGGCCGTTTATCATATGCAAATTTAATAATAGTCGTATAGGCCATATTGTTGGATATAAGTATACACAACAAAGTGGCGATACAGAAATCTCCAAAATGACCGGTCTACAAATAGTGTGGTTTCCTTTCACACTCAACCTTGAAGAGATTAGGATTGCACTATTTTTAGACCTGTCAATAGAGTTGAGAGATTTATGTACGCCTGGAGGAATATTTTGTACATGTTAGTTCGTTTAAGGCATCCTATTGCGGGACGAAAATGCTTGATAGGGTCGTTAGTAACCGCAATTCATTGACATAAAAGAAGCGCAATAAAACAAATTATTATAAAATAATAAAAACCCGTCAAGCGCGCGTTTGAATCGCACACAAACGGTTCCGTTTCAAGGTGCAAAATGAAACACTATATAATATATTTTTGAGATCTAGCACTAAACATGTTTATTGTATGGGAAGGAGGCAATTTTTATATTTATTTCTG
Organism: Lasiommata megera; assembly: GCA_928268935.1. NCBI lineage: Eukaryota > Metazoa > Arthropoda > Insecta > Lepidoptera > Nymphalidae > Lasiommata > Lasiommata megera. Next base: position 7,787,232 of record OV743311.1, on the reverse strand, counting down.
TTCAACACCCTTCGGTAACGGAACCCTAGTAAAATAAAAAAATAAACTCAACTGAGCAAAAGTTGCAAGTAATAAAATAAAATAACAAAGTAAAAAATAAAAGGTATTATTACAAGAAAACATGTTTTTCGATGAACATTTGTTATCTACTGGACTGCCATCGTAGTATCGTATCTATCATTGCAATTATAATTTTTTAAAGGTTAACAGAATTTGGGTTCGTGTTTAATTTGCTATTTTTTAAGCTTCGAACCCAAATGATATTTTGCTATAAGGAAAATACGAAATTTATAACAGGTAAGTAATTTTTTTTTTTAAATATTTACATTTCAGTTTTTTTTTGATTCTTGATTTGAAGATACGAACATAAATTTAAAAAAAAAATACATTAAAAAAGAATAGCTGGAATTACAATGCAGTATTTGGATATTGTAACTAAAGGGCATCAAGGGCGAAAGCTAAAAAAAAAAGCTAAAAAGATGTAACAAATAAAGTTAACAATACCTACACATAAATTAATGAATTTACCGCTAAAATTTAAAACGGCGTCAGCAAAAATGCGTCTAAAAATAATAAAGAAAAGTAACCCGAATGCATTCAAGGCGGAGTTTTGTGTAGATTTCCAGATCACACTGTGATTTATGAAACCGACGACCGATAAATTGGTACATTGCAATACAAAAAGTTTTTGTTTTTATAACATAGTATCCTCCATTATTGCTAAAACGCTAAAAAAATGCTTTACTGACAATCTTCCAGAGATGTTGACTTTGCAACAAAAGGTTATAAAGCCACAAGTTATTGGAGCAAAATGACAGAGACCGTATTACGGAGGAACTGGATGAAGAAAAAACAATATGGGATGGTAGAAATAAATATAATACTTACCCGGCTTACTTTCTTGTGGGCTTCTGAGACCACATTTGCAGCTCTCATAGCTTTAGTTTTAAGTTACGAATGTTGTTATCACCATCAACCCACTACAATGTAAGAAATTGACACACAAAAAGAGTGCCTTGTAAAGTATTATTTGAATAAAGTTTCATTTTATTGATTGATTAAAGTCTCAGACCGTACAGATGAGTCAGGTTTTCGGGGACTATAGCAAATAAAGCAAAGTATTTATTGTAAATCTTTTTAACATAAGTAACATTACCGCTAAAGCTACGCCATTATACGATAAAAAATAATAGTCATCCCGCCTCAGCGATCGGCGATTTATTAAAGGTATTTTAATATATCGGGGCCAGATGACGAATAAAACTGTCACTGTTTTAGTAAGACCTACTGTTTTGCACCAACCGGAGACAAAAATAAAAAATCTAGATAGCGTAATTGGTCATTGATATTGTCAAGAGTATACTACACGTGTCTATATTTATCTGTACAATTTACACTTGACGAGACTTGACAAGCTCGCTTTCCTTCAATCACTATTGACTTCATTCATTCATACTTCAATCGTTCACATTCAGTCAAAAACAAAAATAGCAAGAATTCCATTACAAAAAAAAAAAGAAAATTTAACAGCATCTTTCGGCACAACCTATATACTTAATAATATATATATGTATATAAGCAGAGAGTCGGTATTTGTTAATATTTTAAAATAATTGTTATAATAATATGGTATATTTTTACAACTACTGCTTGCTATTGTCTTGTTAATTTATTATTATTTAGCTATTCTCCACGAAATGTATTAAAAGTATATAATTATAGTATGTATTATATATTTTTTTTTTTCATAATCTTTAGGAAATAAAGTTTTGTGCCTAAAAAGATAAATTACCAATCTTTCCTCGTTCCAAATATTATCAGTACAATAAACTATATAAACTTAATACTATGTAAATGCTTCGCTCTCATGACTAACAATGATATCGTCACAAAAATAAAGTTATATAATACATTCACAATTAAATTAACTTACGCATTTTGTAACATCTAAATTTTAATCGCTATTCGCAGATTATCGTGTTGTATAATTAAAACGTTGAAATGATTAAATATCCGGAATAATAATATAAATTATTCTCAAAAGAATTTACAGTAGCTCGGTAATAAATTATGGTTTCCTTATAATCATAGGCATAGCCTAACCTAACTAGCTCGCTATAGTACCGACAATCAAAAGCATAATGTTACGGCGTCATTTCCGGGAGGGAGCGTATCGCGACTTCTTCGTCGTAATAATCGATAGGTGTTTGTTTTTTAATGTTCAGTTATAAGTTACCGTTTGTTTGCGTTGTCTGAATTATAGTAGTTTATAATTAAAATACATTTTTAATTTTTTTTAAACGAATAGTCAACTCAAGATCCGTTTTGAAATACAGCGCACGTATTAGACCGTTATCGACCTGAGAAAAATATGCAAATGCTGCCTTTCACATAGCATATGATACAGTTGAAATTGAAATGATCTTGACAAAAGTAACAACAATTATCTTTCTCTTTTAAAGTGTTTGGTAAAAGGTATATTATATATTTCATATTCTTAAATGATTGAGTATCGATTGATTGGTTATATATCAAAGTATTCAATATCGTCGATATTTCTAATAATTCAATTAATTTGTTAGCTATTCGATGTATTTATCATCTCTTTACAGTGTGATAAACGAATCTCAGATAAAAACCTGTTAAGGTCATACGGGCATTACTCTATTTGAAACCCTGATCGATTTGGAAGAGTTTTGCAAGTCAGCACTCGTCAGGGTGTTAATCACTTATGACTACTTTATAAGGTTGTACCCATCCATAGTACCCAAGTCGAACCGGAACGCGTTTGCAATATCTCGTTGCAGTACGCTAATGCATTCAAAGTACGCGTTACATATTCACTTGTTTGAGACATTTGTCATGTAGCTGTGTAGAGATGGAATCTACACGTAAATATCGCGTAAGGTCGGCGAGGTCGAAGCTGCGATACACACGCTCTAGGAAGTGGCGCCTAAAGCAACAGACATTCTGTTATCTAATAAAATAAGGTCAGTCGAAAATAGAAATAAGAATAAAAATACGCGACTATCACACATTTACATATATCAATAAAATGCGTGCTTCACCAAGCTATAATATAATTATATAAAAAGAATCTCATATCTAAAACCAATAATGCTGGTATGCGGAAACACACATCGCTCCAGTGAACATTATTCCATTCCCCAAGCAGTCTCTCAGTGGGCGCGCGGGGCCGTGCCCCCCGCGAACCGCGCCAACTACCATCACAGTGAATAATAAGCTGTTTCCATAAATGTAAATCCCTACCGTATTCTACTATTATATAACATTACGTCTAAGAGTCAACCGCCAGTCTTCTTTTCGCAGATTTTATCGTAACATTTCGAGTATCTAACGCCTATATCTACAAAACACTATCCAAATTCGCTTTCCGGCACGTTCGGGAGGGGCGCGGCGGCCCGTCGGCGCCGCTCATTACAATAAATAACGTTTCTACACGACACCTACAGATCACTACGCCTATTGGACTGCTACGTTATCAATCTTTTTATTTGTAAAAATATGATCACCTCTCGTATTAATAATCTGCAGCAATTATTTTCATTTTATTTTATATAAACATAAAATATTGCTCTATAAGTAGCTACTTGTTTCATCGGAGATGTCAACATACTCACTAGTAACCGTAGATTACACCGATTCGTTGCTGACGATTTAACAATCCGGAGGGCGCATCCAACTTTCGATAACGGAATGGGATCACGTTTTATCGTGTTATAACCGAAATTCAATAATTCATCCAATCCAAGGTCTTCAGATCACAGAAAAGTGTTAGTGAAACCTTCTTTATCTAAAGCGAAGATAAAGAAAGAGGGAACACTAATCATTTAATCTTTGATGGAAGATTCCGGATGTGTTAATTTTTAGGGGATGTGTGTCGGAGTATTGAGTCGATTCTAGTAGTAACTACTGTAGGATACGCCCCCGTCGGTGGTGATCGCGGGTATCGGAGCGCGCGGCACGGGGCGCAGCGCCGCGCGCGAGGCACTGGACGCGCTAGGGCGCGGGCGCGGCGGGCGCCGCGGGCCTGCGCTAATGGCTCTTAGCCGCTTCTTTTGCTGCCATGATGAGGGGAGTCAGTGACGCCAACGGTCGCGCCATCTTAAGGAATGGATGCTGCGAACCAAACACAGTTAGTTATCAACTACGGTTAATTAAAAAGTTTTCTACAAGCGCAGTATGTATACTGTGAATGTTTTTTTTTTTTATCATAACTAGCCAATCATAATTTTTATCTCACTTAGAACCAACCAACGACCAAGGAGGTTAGGTGACATTGTGTATTATATATAAATGGTGGTAAAACACAAATGACAGAAACAGGGCTTCCAAAATCATGGAAGCGATTGTGTCGTCATCAGCGTTCAGATCATATCTCATTGGAAACTTTTTTTTTTTATACACTACAAGTTAGCCCATGACGGCTGGTGGTAAGTGGTGATGCTGTCTAGGATGGTAGAGGGCTAACCTGTTAGGAGTGTGGTAAATCCACGCTTCTAATTAGTTCCTACGCGACATCGTGCCGGAACGCTAAATCGCTTGGCGACACGTCTTTTTCAGTAGGGTGGTAACTAGCCACGGCCGAAGCCTCTCACCACACCAGACCCGAGCCGGGAATTGAACCCAGGACCTTTAACTTTATGACGAGACAGCGCGCGCGCTGCGCCATGGAGGTCGTCAAAAAAATTACTACAAGTATTACCGCTAGCAGTAGATGTAGCATATGAACGTAACATACGAACACACCTTTAGCAAGTCGAGGGCAGTCGCCCGCCCGTCCACGTCGACTTCTAGACACTGATCGAGGAAGTCTTGAAAAACAGTACTGAGTTTTTCTTTGTCCTTAATGTCAGGCTTTCCGTTGGTCGCGATCAGGTAGAGCGCCCGCAGTGGATTTTCATTTAGGTACGGCGGTTCACCTTCGATCATTTCAATCGCCATTATACCCAATGACCATACATCTACCTGTAAGTAAAGAGTTCAAGTTCCGATTAGCATGTTCAAACATACATACAAACTCTACTGTCAATATTGTTACAAACCTTTGGTCCATATTGTTTTCTTGTAACAACTTCTGGTGCCATCCAATAGGGTGTTCCGACCATGGTGGTTCTTTTGTTTTGTTCAGGGGATATTTGTGCACAGAAACCAAAGTCGGCTAAAACAAATAAATAAAATTACGACACACACATACACACAATTTAATTCATAGATAACCTGAATGTAGAATCAATTTGACAGCTTTCTGACAGATGTCAAAATTACTTTTAGCATCTTCTGTATCAAATAATGTTTGTAAGACAATGTACATACATAAACAGCAGACTGAATAAAATGACTGACAAGAAATATCTTTTGCCATATGTACATTTGCGATTTGTGTACGGTCCTATAAACACTACTTTTCTATAAATGTAATATTAACAGACATACAGACAAATGTTTACAGTGTTGTTTAGATGTATATCTATCATAGTTTTAATTGGATAAAGAATTAATAATGGAAAGCCATTTTGTGTCCATATTATAATTATAGTAGGGTACTATAAGTAAGTTAGTTCATATATAAGTTGTTGCAATATTAACTTACTTCATAACTTTTATAACTAACTATCACTAAATTGCAATGTAACTTAAACTGCACGTTGTGTTTACTTCGAGACGATTTTACATACAATAAGCATGTAAATTATAATGTAACTTTAGTGAAAGTAAATGTAAAAATCACTAGTAAACCTATTAAATAAAATAAAATATGTAAAATGTACTCACTCAGTTTGACCTGCCCGTCTAGTCCTAGGAGGATGTTATCAGACTTGATATCCCGGTGTATCACGTGGTTGGTGTGCAGGAAGTGCAGCGCTTGCAGCACTTCGCGGCACACTGCGGCGATCTGCCCCTCGTCCATACACGTCTCCGTGACGACGTCCGTCAGGGATCCACCCGCTAGGTACTCCATAACCACCCATAATTCCTATAAATTAAAAAGTAATGTCTCATGTTGAAATTTAAGGTAAATTTTGTAATTTTACTCGCCGAAAAGCGTTGATAGCCTAGTGGTTAGGGCATCAGCTTCCTAATCAGAGGTCGGCGGTTCGAATCCGGGCACGCACCTCTAACTTTCCGGAGTTATGTGCGTTTTTAAGCAATAAAAAGTCTGCCAATCCGCACATGGCCAGCGTGGTGGACTATGGCTAAACCCCTCTCATATTGAGAGGAGACTCGTTTTCTGTAGTGAGCCGGCAATGGGTTGATCATGATGATGATGACTACAAAACTGCTAAATACGTTTTATTTTTCCACCACATATAGTTGAGACCAATGAGGGAAAAAAAAAAAATTGTGCAAGATCTTGAACTTAACATAGTTCATACGAGACGTTATATGCCCAGCATAAATCTGTCTGGTTTTAACTAAGCAAAGTCAAAGTACTCTATATATATTTCAGCCTTAGTAGATATAATCGGCAGGCTTAGTAGCCACTGCCAGGCCACCTTATGCCAACAAATTGTGTTCAAAATGTTCGCATATATACGTCCAAGTAGGTATTGAGTATCAAGCGAGACAAGTAAATGCGGTGACGACATGTTACATCAATAATAATCCCAATGGGCGCAGATTATCTATATAAATTCAAAATAATCTTTATTCAAATACTCCTATAAAAGGCACTTTTGATGCGTCAATAATTTACATAGTAGTGATTTGATGGTGATAACTACATTCGTAAACTTAAAACTAAAGCTATGAGGGTTCCAAACGCGCCCCGGTCTAAGTAGAAGCCCACAACAAACTTAGCCGGGTTATATCTATCATATATATGTATGTTAAAGGTTGCATGTTACCTAAATATCTGCCTGCTACTTTTACTTAGACAATGAGTTTGTGAAGTTCATGATATAATCTTTTTTTTTTATGCACTACAAGTTAGCCTTTCTCATCTCACCTGGTGGTAAATGATGATGCAGTCTAGGATCGTAGAGGGCTAACCTGTTAGGGGTATGGTAAATACACTCCTAATTGATTTCTACGCGACTTCGGCTGGAACGCTAAATCGCTTTGCGACACGTCTTTGTCGGTAGGGGTAACTAGCCACGGCCGAAGCCTCCCACCAGATCAGACTCGAGCCGGGAATCGAACCCAGGCCCTCCAACATTATAATGCGATAGCGCACGCACTGCGCCACGGAGGTCATCAAAAAATTCGTTTATAAGTGTGTAAAACCACACTAATTAATGAGGTAAATAGGAATTTACCTCATTAACCAAGTAGCTGTCGAGGTAGTTGACGACATTGTTGTGCTTGTTCTCCCGCATCACTAGAATTTCGTTGATGATGAGCTCTTTTTTGGGTTGCTGGCTAAGGTTCATTTGTTTAATCGCCACTTCCATGCCGGTGGAAGTTTCAATGGCCGTGTACACCGTTCCCGACGCCCTGTAAATATTTTGTTTAATATGAAACTATAGACCTATAGAAGTATCCTTTGAACACTTTTATTTTATTTTTTTAATCACTGAATAAAACCAATCTACAGTATTTTTCCCGAGCCATTGACCCGGTAACTTCACAACGGGCCGCCCAATTTGGCACTTAATTATATATTTTGTAATATGGAATCTTTTTGAAACCATTTAAGTCAAGGAAAATTGCGTACTGATTAAACGAAATACTTTTTTTTTCTCTTGTTATGGCTTTACAAAGATTTAGCCAATGTCAAGTTTATAGCAATGGAGAATTTTGAAGCTAGGGAAAAAGGGCGGGAATTTTCGCACTGGGTGGACGCGGCTCCCTCAAACCTTTCCCAAATTAATTCATTAATTCAAGAAAAGCGCGAAAAACGCGCCCGTCGAATTTGAAGTCTCCCACCATTCTCCTTCGTCACGAAATACTTTATACTCTTGCCCTATGAATGTTAAGTTTAATTTGTCATAATCTGCAAAAGTAGATATGTAAACTACACAATGTACATTTGCTTGGCAAAAATGTGTGGTAAAATCAATATCATAGAGGATTTAACAAATTACAAATTGCTTTGTGCAGATTTGTCTAGTTTTCTCGGATTATAGCAAATTAAACTTGTAATAATTGTGTTAATTTTTATATCATAATTTTCCTCCGCAAACGAACGCCTGCTCTTATCCACACTTACCCTTGGCCAATTTTTTCCATTTTAGTATATTTTCTATTAGGATCTCCAACACTGACAATTGTTCTTAATTTTTCTAAAATTTCTTCATCTGTCATTTTCTTTTTCCTTTGTTGCTGCCCAGTTGCTCTTCTGTGGGAAAAATATAAAATGATGACATGTTGACTTTGCGGCGTTTTGAATAGATTGTCAGGTGGATCCCTAGAGGAGAATACTTTTACTTTGCTAAACCAATGTGTTAAAGCGGGACAGATTTATTTTGTCTTACTTTGTCTTTGTTTATAATCTATATATATAAAAGAAAGTCGTGTTAGTTACACTATTTATATCTCAAGAACGGTTGAACCGATTTGGCTCAATAAGTGGGAAAGTAGATTGGAACCAGGAGACGGACATAACATACTTTTTATCCCGTGACATTTCCCGCGGGATTTATGAAAAACTGAATTTCACGTCAATAAACTATAGCTATAAATTCAGCTAGCCACAGAAATTTTCCTCGAATCAGTAGCTTATTCCATAGGAGTTTTTAAAAGAGAAGAGAAATACGCAATAAAGAGAAAGAATACTAATCTACGCGGACGAAGTCGCGGGCATCGAGTAGTCTATAAATATTCAACGTGAGCGAAGATAAAATTCAAACTGTGAAAACTGTTATTAAGTTGTCTTGTTTTCTGAATCAGAGAGGGCAAGGCAGAGAGTCTTGACTCGATGAAATATCAGTTGTATATAAGTGAAGAAATAGCATAGTGAGCGCGAGTGCGTTCGAAAAGTTTTGGAATTCGTAGAGACCTTTTCTCTTAAATTAAAAAGAAAGTCATTAAACAAGATGGTAAACGGGACAAAAAGTAAACTTTTTAAGCTGTGCTTGGGGGAAAGATATCCTGCAATGCGCTATCCTCCACAACATATGGATTTTCCTGGATCATATACTCACGCGAGATACCTTGCCGGTGAGGGTGTATATAGATACCGGTGATGGACAACTCTTTGTGTTGTGATTCGGAGAAGTTTCTTCAGTTACTTACCCGGTTTCGGGGGCAGGTGCGCCATTCGCAGGCGTTGACGCTGGCGGCGCATGCGCGGGTAGTGCGGGCAGCGCAGGGTGTGGCGCGAGCGCGGGTGGTGTTTGTGCTCCAGCAGGGTTCTTGTTACGGTCCAGCACGGAGCCCGTCTCCCCTCGGCTGCATATCTGTTGTGACGGTTATGTATGAATAAAACACCCCAGTTATAATTACAAAGCTATCTGCCGAAATACCGTCAGGCAAGCGAGGCAACAGTCTTAACGGTCTTGGGATAATCCGGAACATCCAATGTTTGGGAATGGGTAACGGAGTTTCTTTATCGAAATTGCAATTATTCAGCGGGTTGAACGCTCAATTTAAGCAACAAAAAATATTTACAGTAATCTCAAAACAAGTCCAATCTGACAGAGCCGTGTGGATGAAATTGAATCTGTCAGTAATGTGAATGTTGGAGGTCTTGGTTTCGATTCACGGATCGAGTCTGCTCTGGTGGGAGGCTTCGACCGTGGCTAGTTACCAAATGAGTCGCTAAGCGATTTAGCGTTCTGGCACGATGTTGCGTAGAAACCAATTAGGAGTATGGGTCTACCATACCCTTAACAAGTTAGCCCGCAACCATATTAGACTGCATCATCACTTGCACAAGGTAATATTGTCGTCAAGGACTAACTTGTTGTAGATGAAAAATGTCAGTACTTGCGCAATGGTAGAACTTTAGATTTGGCTTCATATGCTATGAAAGCTAAGGTAAGCTTACTGAATGCGTAGTTAGCACAGGATGCGGCACGTGGGGCGGTGAGGCGGGCGCGGGCGCGGGTCTCGGGGGTGGCGCTTCTTCGATTTCTTCTATTGGTTTTGTATACTGGAAATAAAGATGACATTATTTATTTGTGATACAAATTTATGGAGTTTTACTGTCTTAAGAATAAGTTATCATATAGGGCCGCGGTATGAAAAAATATGAGCAGTAAAATCTACTGAATGAATGACCTCGTTACGTTTTTGTGCAAAATCTATTCACTTAACACTTTTCAGACATAAGCGTCGTGTAGATGTACAATATCTCAAATATCTTTTGTTAAATGTTTGATCTATAATACTTTACAGATTAGTAATAATAAATGTAAATAGAATAAAAATACACTATTAAAGTATTTTCATTGATTCGTTTCATTGATTAGTATTTGATATGATACTAATCTTTTTCTTAGACTAGCAAGCTTTTTTTGGACAGTCGATCTGAAAGATTAAACTCCATTTGTGCGTTGTGGATGACACACACACATTTTTTATTTTTGTTGTGTTCAACTTTATTTTAAATGTGACCAACAACTGTTTCTGCACTCCGTTTAGTTTAGGACAGGTGATTATCTTCTTATCCCAAGCGTTTTTTAGACAGTCAATCTAAAGGATTAAACTCCATTGTCGTAGATGACACATACACACACACACATTTTTTATTTTTGTTGTGTTCAACTCTATTTTAATTGTGACCAACAACTGTTTCTGCTCTCCGTTTAGGACAGGTGATCATCTTCTTATCCCATGCCTTACAGAGCAGTTTCAGCTCTCACCTCAGGTCATTATTACTATCAATTGTTAAGATTATCAACTTGCATTGGAGCAGCATTTGTGACTAACTTCGAAGAGTGGAACCTTTGCCCAGCAATGGAACATTGATCAGACTGATGATAAAATAAAACTGTACTAACAATACTCTTGGTGCGGTCGGGTCGCGAAGGAGGCGGCGGCGGGGGCTCCGGGTGCTCCGTATCTGTCGGAGTGGAAGACGAGGGACTACTCGACGATACTCGCGATACGGAAGAACCTAATAAAACAAAAACCAATACTCATTGAATATTATTCTTAAATTTTAATGTTAATGCTGCGTTTCTTTGGGTGCAAGGCCACATTCCATCTTATCGAGCACAACTTCGTGCGGTGAACTCAGAGTTTCCCATCATGGGTTGCTGTGTATTACAGCAAAACATTATGATAGTACCTGGCTTCGTGGTACGATTGTTTACGTATCCGAAAGGCTATAGAACAGACTCCAGTCGTTTTGTGCCGTAAATCGCTTTGGTGCTAAGGACTGCCCATCGAGAGTTGAATTTTTTCCCTTGTGAGAAGTTATCCAAATATTTGGTACTGGTATAAAAAAACTGGTGCCACGATGGAATTCGTACTCGTGAATAACGCAATATTTCAAGTTCTATGTTCTATGTTCTTTCTATTTTGTAAACTGAGTGACGTGAAGAAAAAACCAAGAGGAAAAAATGATTTTCAAAACACAAAAGCATGAGTAAAGAGCTGTATAAATTAGAAGTTGTTATTGCTAACCAAATAGGAGATATTTGAAATCAAAGTGGCCAGTACAATAAAACGCTTATTTCATATCTAAGAACCTCATGTTTTCCATAAATATGAATTAAAATTGTTGCAATAGAACCAGATAAATTGACATTAAGTGAAATATTAATTGCAGCTGTTCTATTAATTTTACCATGACAAGGGTTACATATCAATTCCTCCGATTCCCTCTCACACTGACAAGGCAAAGAAGTGGTGTGCTGCAATACTTTCTCCGTTTGTGAGAGAATGAGAGTAGAACATATATCACCCTACCATTCTGTAAGACATCTGTAGGTAATCATTGTAACACTTACCGGAATGGGTGGTATGCATCTGAGCTGAAGTCATATATTTTGATGGCGGTGGTTGAGTTGCGGAGGCATCATACCATTTAAGAACATCTAAAACTGCCTGTGGGTTACTCTTCTGCTCTTGCTTACTGATGTTGGATGCCATTAACAATCGTGCCCAAGCCTCAGGCATGCCCTTGGTAACAAAATTATAGGACTACTTAAATTTTTCTCTTTCTTTCATGTCAATACAAAATTATTTACAAATTTATTTACATATATATACATACAATATTAATTTCATGCTAAAAGTATGGTAAATTGAATTATATCAAACATATTCAAAAGTGAAATAAATATGTAAATTATTGTATCTCTTTAATTGTAAAAAAATTAAAATAAAATGTGTTAAACAGCAAGTCAGTGTTATATATAATAAATATGTTATATAAAATATGCATGATATATTCTAAAAGAGCTTATTGGATTATGTGAAATATGTAGGTGTCTTTTGGACTTATTATTCTTTTGCTTTATTTCAAAAGATGTACCTGTCTATGCTCTTTTTTTCTTCCTTGTTTTAACTATGTATTTCAACATTTTTTCTTTATTAGTAAAGTATGTATGGAGTGTGTGAAATTACAAATTGATACTAATAAAAAACATATTTTAAAAACACTACTCTAAAAGTAAGACAAAGATGGTTTACATTAAAAGAGAATTCCTTCATATTGGTGTAATTTCAATGAAGAACTTAAGATAATGCAAGTCAGCCAAGTAGCCAGTTCAGTAAACAATAAACTTTTTGCTCATTAATAGAAATAGGTTGATACTATATTAGGCTGGTTTAGTTGTTTATTCAAAGTTATTATTACTAAACTTACTTTTAAAATTATATTTTAAAAAATTATGCGCCCTAATCTAGACATTGCTGAGCCAAAGTTGGTGTTAAAATGACACAATAAAATGAGACATATAACATTGTTTGTTTAAACTGTATCTTATGTTAGAGGTAAGGCTGTTTGCTTTATTGATCTTAGTTATGTTAACATAGAGTTAGGAAACAATGAAGTGACTTATTCTGTATTTCTTTAACAGCGATGAAAATAAATTGGAGTTATAGATTACAGTTAGTTAAATATAGCTGAATTATCACTTCTGGCCCTCCCAGATCATACTTTGGCTGTAAAAAAATTACAATATTTTCCTGAGATACTCAGCTGATCATAATGCAGTTTTCTCTGCATTACAAAGGTACCTCAGGGCAGCATTCTTAGATACAATGGATTAAAGTAATAATCCAACAGTAGTTCTATGTATTAAGTATTATGTAGCTATATGTATTTCATAGGCAAAGCAACAAGTTAATGCACCAACTATAAATATCTTGAATATTTTATGTATTATATTGAAAAATGCACTAAGAAGCAGACTTTTATACCAAATAAGGGCAAAAATAAAAAACTGTTGCTACCACAAATCTAATTATTATAATATTGTAAAATGACATACTTTGATGCTGATTTCAATCAGCATGTAATAATAATACTATATATTACTTTTACTGCAGATATCAATTTGGATCATAAAAAATGAATCGAGCTTAGGAATGCATGTAAAGAACCTAAGCTATTACTTACTGTTATAGGCAGCTTGGAACAAAAGCGACAATACAGGGTACTCAATTACACGAACTTGGTACAACAGTTGTAATATTTAAGAATAAATTCCAAGATAGATCAGATACTCTATGTGTATATTACTTATTATTATTGTTTCTAATACAAAATTCTTTGTGTCAGAGACTACAAAATGTTATTCTATACTATTTCAAAATGCAATATATCATGCTTCTATGACTTTTATAACTAATGTTAAAATAATATGACACTGTACTATGGTGTATGTCTATTTGTATTTATAGCATTACAAATTGTTTATTGATTTGCTGATGGATTGTTTAGATTTTGTGTTATTTTTTAAGGACACAAGATTTTTTTTTCATACTATACATCAAAAAGCTAAGCCCATTTGCTGTGTTTGAAAGCCAACAAGCTATCTTAATGATCACAATAGATATATTATGTATAAAAGCTTTGATTTAAATAACATTTATATAAAATAATATATAAATAAAAGAATAAAACAAATATTATTTTCATGACATTTTCTTATCCTTACTGCCAAATAGGCAACGTTAGCGGAAAAAAACAATATGGTGCCCAATACTACTTGTGGTTAGTGTGGTACTGTGGTTTTAGTGATTTATTAAAATAATTTGGAAAAGCACAACTTACTCCATTATTTTAATGTATTATAATTATGTTTAAAAATCTACTTATTAGCTTAAAAAAAACTGTCTATATGCCATAATTGCTTTAGCTAAATTAAGTTTTTCTTAAATGACAGCAAAATTTTATTGTGAGTTTTTTTTAATTATTTCTCTACAAGTTAGCCCTTAACAGCAATCTCACCTGTTATTAGGCTAACAGGTTATATATGGCAGTTATATGACATAACATACCCATGGTCAATTTCTACACTCATCATTTCATGCTCTTCAACACAAGCTTTCTGGTATAATGCAGTTTGCAGATGCAAATTTAGTTCTTATATGCGTGTCTGATGTCTTATAGATGACATATTGTAGAAAATATTAATATCCCACAAAATATATACTTACTGTGAACTCTCCTGTGACAGCATCAAATCCTACATGGACTGTATGCTCAAAGTTAGTTGGGTAGCTAATATTTGGCTTATTGTCATTATGTGCCGTGCTTTTAGAGCCTTTTATTTTTGCTTTCAATGTTTTTTTCTTTCTGTCTCCACTATCATCAGGCTCTGAAATAATAATTCATACAAATTATTCTTAATTCTATCAGTATACAACTTAAAGAATGTATATACTCTTTTAATATTTATAAGTCAATGATATAAATGAGGGTTGTTTGTGATTGTAATATTAAAACATTGAATGTTTTCAATGCTTAATTTAAATATTCCATTTTGGTATGGTTTGTGAGTGAGTCATAATGTTTTGAATCTCTACACTCTATAGCTATAGATTACCTTTTGGTAAAGGCCTCATATCTACAGATGCTACAGAATCTCCTCGGTCGGCAGCCCGGTTACTTGTTAGGCGCACTGGAGGCGCAGGTGGTTTGTCTTCATCACTCGACATTCTGCACTTCTATGCACGTCCTAAAACAGTCTTTCTATTATACATACTAGTGAAACAACAAGAGACGAAAGTTCTCAATTATTTTTGTAATTGTTAACTCATTGAAACAACTAATTGACCAAATACTTAAATAGAAACGTGTAACGAAAACATAACACAATAACAATGTCTCTAGATATTACTCACGGACGCGCCCCGCAAGGTTTCTATAAAAACCAACAGTCCAACACACATTGAAGGAATTTCCCACCTTTTAAACTACAGTCGGCGATTTACGTTTTAAAGAGCAATTGTAAAATTAATTTTCATTTCCACTGCCTGTTTGCACAATGTTCTTCACTTTCAGAAATTTTATTAATTCCTACAACTCACACACAAAACGACAGCAGCAGCGATGACTAGAGCCGCCATTTAAAATTTATGCCATAGACAATTTAAATTTATCTAAGCCCACGGACAAACTATACATATAACTAAAGCATATGTAAATAGCAACTGTATTTACTTAGCGTTGTCAACGTAGCGTTTACATCTTCTATGACGCAATGTTTCACGGTCTAATTTGGTAAAAGATTCAATATAAGCATCATTACCCCAAAAAAAAAATACATAAGCCTGGCAGTATCTATATCCTTCATATGACTTACATATAAAAAAAAAGACGGGTTGCACTCCGGGAGTGCCGGCAGAAGTGAAAACTTGATTATTAACGTTGAGCATGTTTGATATTTTGGAATGGTTAGGGAATAATTTTGCACCAATTGCTTTATCAGTATAAAAGTACTATCATTTATGTGGTAGAATACAATATTCATTTATTGCGCTATCGTACACAAACATGACAATTTATATTACATTAAAAATTTAACACTTTAAAACTATTACAATTATTTTACATTAAAAAGTTTATCTATATCAATTTCCATATTTTAAGCACTTTACATTCACGAATTTTACGAATACACAACAATGTGATCACTACACAGACGGTCGAG
Source organism: Lasiommata megera (assembly GCA_928268935.1). Taxonomy (NCBI): domain Eukaryota; kingdom Metazoa; phylum Arthropoda; class Insecta; order Lepidoptera; family Nymphalidae; genus Lasiommata; species Lasiommata megera. The sequence goes on along the minus strand of OV743311.1, from coordinate 7,771,216 downwards.
CCATCAGCTGTCACCATCCATGGATGCGCGTGGCACGCTGTAACATACACGAACATTCGCGCAAGCGCCCTGCGCTGCCTAAACGAAACAGTAGGCCCAGGCATACATTTTCGCCGCGCCGTAGAGAGGGGATAGCTGTCTACTCTCCATCCGTCTTACGCTTTTTCGATCAGGTCACGTGTCCTGACGCGAGTTTAAGATTTTATACCCATTACAGAAAAAGTGCTCAACGCCGCTAAAGAAGTTTTCACTTCAAAAATTGAAAATGATGTAATTTATTCGTATTTCTTTGTAAATAAAGTTTTACTTACATTTCTCTTTGTGACTTACCTCCTTCACCGCAGAACAGTCTGTTCGATAAATTATATTTGGGTGGGCCTCATTAAAGTCTAACGTAATTCTTAGAAAATTATATACATCATTTTCTATCCCTTATTTTAAAACAGTACAGTTTTTGAAATTTTCTCATTCGCTTTCTCAAGTGAGTTTTCATACTTTAATGCAGTTCTGTAGTTGCTCATTTACTTAAACTAATGCATCAGCAAACATAACTCACTTACTAGTAATAAATGAGTATACTACAATGATGGGAATCCAATTTGTGTGATTCCGGAGTTATAAGTGGCGTTGTCTGTCTTGCGTAGTGCCACAGATTGTTGAACGTCCAGCGTTTTTATGCTTTTATGCGTTGTTTTTATGATTCTCGAACCGAGGCGAGTCACACTTGTGCGGTATATGTCAGACAGATACATGTGGTTCAACATCAACAACATCAACAATGGCTGCCCAGCACATTGCAGGAGAAGTGTTAAAGCGTAGCTCGACCATAAATTTCCTAATACTGTAAATAATAATGGATATAAAGAGCTAGGGCCATACCATGATAACTTTTTGGTTTTGGGTGGCTACTAGACTATTTTGATCGCGTCGTAGGTTACTGCAGATTTGATAAGAATGTACATAAATAGAACGCAAATATTGTACTTTTTCCTACAATAGAGTAGGTACTAGGCTCATAGCAGGTAATAAAATATTCATATGAATTATTCTTTAACAGAAGAAAACTCTTGTGTAATCAGAATAAGTGACAGTGACTGATAGCACGATAAAAGTTGTGGATGAATATAACTTAGGGCAATGAACTTTTTTATTATTATTACCTATATGGTATTGCTCATAACTAGGTAACTCCAATCTAAAACGTGGACATGAACAAGTAAAAATTCCTAAATTCAAATACTTGTTAGGTAGCCACATTATAATGTTAGTAGTTATTCCGATTTCTTGTGTTGTTTACATAAAACAGCAAAAAAAAAAAAATTGAACTAATCACCAATTTTTTTTAAAATTGAATTTAGAGAGACTGATGTTTTGTTTTAAAGTCAAATATCATGAAAGTGTTTATCTTTTTGAGTTAATTATCTAGGTCGTCATACTGTCATATTCCTCACTGTTTAAAGCTACAATAAGTAGATAATTTTTCTGAGCTTGTAAAACAATTTTCTCTGCGACAGTCATCGACACTCTTTTTCATAGGGTTTAAATTGGCGAGAACACAGATATCTAGAGCCGTGAAGCTAAGTCAATATTTAAAAAAAAAAATATATAGTCTCTGGATAACAGTGATTTTACGAAGATCCTTATGCGATTTTACAAAGATTATATTACAGGACTACATTTATAAGATTCCATAACAAAATAAAGTCCTAGTATTTTATGAAATTCTGTGATCTTCATTATTAAATTAATTAAATACACATCCGTACATCTGTCGATATGTGTTAATACGTGTTGAGTGGGCATAAAAGATTCTCCATTATGGAAGAACAGCCTGAGAAGGTATCTAGTTTTTTAACAGTACAGAGTCTAGTATTATTCGCAGTTATTATAGTATTTATTTATTTATTTATATAACTTTATTGCAATCTATAGGACATAACATACATGAAAAAGGCAAAAACAATCAGCAACTGGCGACCTTATCACTAATAGTATTTTAGTACATATTTACAATGAAGTATTATAGTTTTATCCATGATATTATTTACTTGTAGTGTATAGACCTTGGCGTCAAGAAAAGTCCATTCGATGACCTAACCAGAGATGAGCTTTTAACCAAATGTAAAGGTCTACTTGTAATTGCACAGAAAGCAAAACAAGCGAAATCAGGTATTTATTGATGTGTCATTGTTATCACATTAATTCTTAACTTTTACGGTTGAACCTCACTGGACTCCACTATGCTGCAACCTTATTTTTTTCGATTCTTCACATAATATTATTACGACACAGCATATCACCATTGTGGCTCAGTGTGATTAAGCTATAAATCTATTTTTTCTGAGCATTGCTAACCAGTTCCTCTGCTTATATATTTTTGTAATTATTAAGTTTCTAAGAAACATTATACCATAACTTTATTGCACTATTACTAGACTTTCTTTGCATACAGGATTATTTTGCATGAGAACAATAGCAGTTTTCCAAAATAAAATGCTATAATCATTAATACATCTCATAGGTATATATCTACTATAGGAGTAAAAATGTACCAGGTCCATTATGACATTTGTGAAAGACCATAGAATGTAAATAAGAACAAAACGAAAAGAAACAATAAAATAATGATTAATTACAGTAATCGCTTAATGTTTTTTCAGACCTTCAAACTGAGTTTGATAAATATAAATCTCACTTACAAGAATGTGAAACTGAGAAAAAGAACAGATTAGATAACATTCAAATGCTACAAGAGCTTGTTGATTCTTTAACAGAACAAAAACTAACATTTATTACTGAAATAGATGTTTTACAAGGTAAAGTCAAAGCGCTTTCCAATAAGTGCAATTACTATGAGGAAGAAATAAATAAGCTGAAAACTGATGTAATTGTGAAAGATCAAAAGTTTGCAACCACAGCAGTAACCTTATCAAACCTTGATAGTGAAGTAATTTCTCTAAAGAGGCAAAATACTAGGCTGATTGAAGAAAATGAACAACTTATAACTCAGCTTTCTGAGCTTGAAACCAGAACTGAAGAGTTTAATAATATAGGCCTACAGCAAAGAGAACAACTAAAAGCTTTAGAAGAAAAAGTTCAACATGGTGAGTTAAGGTTAAAAAAATTTGAATTAATCATCAAATGAATAATTTTTATAGTAAAATTGGTTATTTCAGATGAATCATATCAAATGAAAATCGAAGAGCTAAGTAGTAAAATTGAAGAATTACAAAAATGTGCAAAAGAAACAGCCCAAGAAAACAAACCAGGATTTAAAGAATATGAATTTAAAATTGAGGAAGTAACAAAGCTTTATGAGTCTGAGAAATCTAAGTTAGATAAAGCTAATATTAAATTGAGGAATTACAAAGATAAAATACTAAAATGTGCTAATTGTATAAACCAGTTAAAAAATTCAAGATTTATTTTGACAAAAACAGTAAAAGAATATTCAGAAAGTATTCCTCAATGGCAAAATGAAATTATTAATGCATCTAAGGCATTTGATATACAAATGCAAAAGTTAAATGTAGAAAACATTTCTTTGAAAGAAAAATTACTTCAGAAAGAAAAAGAACTAAATAATATGTCTACAGTTCAAAAGCAAACTGCTGATTTTTCTCATCAAGTAAATGAAGAAATGAATGCAAATGAAGATTTGCATTCTCAGGTGTCTCAATTAAAACAGAAATTAAATGATAGTCTTACATATAATGAAAAACTTAATAGTGAAATTATAATATCAAAATCAAAAGAATTAGATGTCAATAAGCTACATGAACAAATTCAGGAAAATAATTTATTGAAAGAAGAGCTAGATCAATCATTATCACAATTATCTTTACATGCTGCAAAAATCAAAGAACTTGAATCAATATTGACAAATTTAATAAAAAAAAATTCAGACCTAGAAGAACAATTAAAGTCTAAAGAAGGAACAGATGAGAAAATGGAAAAGATGTATTTCCAAATAAAGGCGTTGGAGTCCGAAAAATCAATATTGGTCAAAGAAAAATTAAATGCTAAAGATGCAGTAATTGAATTAGAAAATCAAAATAAAATAATGTGTGACCAATTTAATAAAGTCAAGTTAGAACTGCTATCATTAAAAAAACAGTTTGAGACATTGTCTTCTGAAAATGTAAAAATAAAAAAAGATTATAAGTCAGAAATAGAAAATACTGTAAAAGAATTGAAAACTGAAACAATTTCTTCAAAGGAACAGTATGATAAGTTAAAAACAGATTACAACAACTTACTTGATTTAAATGGCTTACTGCAAGAAGAAGTTGAAACCCTTAAACTGTCATTAGAGCAACCAAAAGATGACGCAGAACATTTGACAGATTTGAATGTCTCTTTACAGACAGATATTGTAAAGTTAGAGACAAAACTGGCTGCATATAAACAAGAAAATGCTTCTCTTTTAACAGAAGTCAAAGAATCTCGTAGCAAATTAAAAGAATTTGATAATCTTTCTTCTGATTGTGAAGATGCCAATTCAAAACTAGTAAGCTACAAAACTGAAAATGCAGAATTGCTCAATGAAATGAAAGAGATCAACCAAGTTCTAAAAGAGCGAGGTGAGTCTATATCTAAACTTCAAAAAGCTATATCTGAAATGGAAAGACTTATTGAAACATTAGAGAAAGATAGAGACAAAATGAAAGCAGAAAAAGATAGCCTTCTTGAGAAGGTAGATTTATTAGAAAATGATATGAGGAATGTTGAACAGATGAGGGTCGAACATAGTCAGGCAATAGAATATATTGCTTCAGAAAGAGATGATGCTCTGAAAAGTCTACAAGAAAAGGATATGATAATTTCTGGACTAAAAGAAGATTTGGAGAAATTTAAACAACAAACATGCCCTAGTAGGTCTTACTCCATCTTTGTATTGTGCAATCATTTTCTTTTAAATAATCAGCATTATAATTATATTTTGCAGCAGTTGACCTACCTAATGAAGACATGTCCACATCTACAATTTCTAGAGCAGAAGACAATACGCGTATGAAAGATTTAGATGAAACCTTTGAAGATAAGTGAGTTACATTCTGATAGTGAACATTTTAATAAAAAAAACCACATTTAAAATATTAATATATTAAACTCTCTTTGCAGATATACTAAACTGAGAATGTTTGCTTTAAAGCTTAAAAAAAAGCTTAATGAATCAACAACACAGTTGCAAAACTCGGACATGGAAAAAGCAAAACTAAAAAAGATGTTGGCTGATTCAGAAAATAAACAGAAGGAGCGGATAAACCATGATGGTCCTGAAACTGTTGAATGTGAAGTACAAAAATGTGATGTAGCTGACTTGGAGACAAAATTAAAAGAGATAACAGCTGCCCTTGAAGTATCTACTGCTAAAGTGAAGTCACTAGAAGCAGACTTTGCTATAAAGAAGCAGCAATTAGCTACGGAACTAGAGGCCCATAAAAATACTAAGGATCAGTTAGATAAAGCACTGAGAGATGTAAAGAAAAAGAATGTTTTAAGCTTAGAAATGGAAGATTACGAGAGATCTATGAAAGATCTTACAACTAAAATGGAAGAAAATAAGAAAAAGATTATACAGGTAAAGTAAAAGGGTTATGTTAATTTGCATTTTAACAAAACAAATTCAATAAAAGTGTTTTTTTTTGTTATTTTCAGATGGAATCTACAATTGATATGCAAGAAGGAACTATCACAGCTATGAAAACTCAAATAAAACTACTAGAAGAACAGATAAAAACTGAAGAAACTCAAAACAGACTGCTTAAAGAAGAATTACAGCAAGCAATAGAAGATGGCAAAGAAAAAGACAATGTAATAAGTTCTAAAAAAGACGTAATTACAAAATTGATGCAAGACCTTGAAGACGAAAAGAGGTTAAAAGAGGAAGCTGACTTAGAAAAGACAGCAGTTCTTAGTGAAAAGGAAAAAATTATTATGAGTTTTGGTGATGAAAGGACAGAATTGAACAGTAGGATGAAGAAATTAGAGTTCAAATATGCAGACTTAAATGAAAAGTTTCAAACAACGAATATTGAATTAGCAGACTTGAAAACAGAGTATGCAAGTTACAAAGTATGTTTTTAGTTTGATACAGCTTAAAAGCTTAGCTGTTTCATCATCATAGTCATGATCATTACTGGCTCCACTACCCATTACTGGCTCACTACAGAGTACAGGTTTCCTCTCAATATGAGAAGGATTTGGCCATAGTCCACCACGCTGGCCATGTTCAGATTGGCAGACTTCACACGCTTTTGACAACATTATGGAGAACTCTGGGGCATGCAGGTTTCCTCACGATGTTTTCCTTCATTGTTGAAGGAAGTGATATTTTCATTTTTTAAACTCACATAACTCCAAAAAGTTAGAGGTACTTGTCAGAATTCGAACCGAAGACCTCTGATTAGGAGGCTGACGCCCTAACCACTAGGCTATCACTGCTTCAGTTTAGCTTATTAGCTGTTTCGCTGGTACTTATTTTTAAATTTTACATTTTCCCAAGAATTATGTTGTTTATTATATTACAGGTAAGAGCTCAGGCAGTGTTGCGACAAAATCAGACAATCGATCATAGTCAAGAGGAACAGCTAAAAGAGGAGGCCGCTGCTCTTAAGGCTCAAGTTGAAACATTGACTCAAAACCTTAAAACAGCACAGTAAGTATAGTAAAATTCAATCTGTATTATTTCAATAATTAATTAAAACAGTTACACAGCACTCTAGTGTTGTTTAAATTGTATTATTAGTTGAATGAAGACAAATGAAGCAAACATTTATTTATTTATCTCCTCTTATTCTAGCTTAACAAGATAAAAACCTAATTTACTAGAGTAGCCTAATAAAAAATTATATATATATAAAAATTGCCTACACGTCACGTGACATCGTTCAGAGTGATAAGTGCGCGCGTCAGAGGCGCCTGGTTGAGCAGGTTGGTGCGTCCGCTCGGCACTGCCAGCAGCGGCGGCCTGCGCCTTCGATACACGTACTTATCTGGGACCCTAAGCCGCACCTGCATTAACAAATCTGCGTTAAATATCTGGCCTCTCATTAATTTAAATATATATGTTACTAGTGTAAGCTCCCTCCTAACCCTTACCCCGTTGTATCCGACCATACCCAAAACAAATAGGGTCGGATACATTAAGGGGTAAAAAGGGTAATATGCATTCAAATCATTTTCATTTTTAGAGACCAAAGTATTAAGTTGAATGCGGAGGTGGAGACTAGTAAAAAAAAGTTATTGGAAGCGAGGGTTGAAGTTTCAAGATGTAACAGTCGGATAGCACGTCTACAATCAGACATCAATGTACATTTGCAGCAATATAATACTGAGAAAGCAAACCATAAAATACAAGTGAGTTTTGACAAAAGATAGCTGCGTTTTGGCTTAGTGGTACTGATTGGATATGTGCACATAAAGACCAATCAAGATGACGTGGTAAAATGTTTACATGTCACTAAGCTCTTGCGGTGATAGCCTAGTGGTTAGGGCGTCAGCTTCCTAATCAGAGGTCGGCGGTTCGAATCCTGGCACGCACCTCTAATTTTTCGGAGTTATGTGCGGTTTTTAAAAACAATTAAAATATCACTTGCTTCAACGGTGAAGGAAAACATCGTGAAGAAATCTGCACGTCTGAGAGTTCTCCATAATGTTCTCAAAGGCGTGTGAAGTCTGCCAATCCGCACATGGCCAGAGTGGTGGACTATGGCCAAACCCTTCTCATATTGAGAGGAGATCCGTGCTCTGTAGTGAGCCGAGAATGTGTTGATCATGATGAAGCTCTTTAAGGTTGATGACCCCCGTGGCGCAGTGCGCGCGTTGTCGCATTATTAAGTTGAGGTTCTGGGTTGAATTCCCGGCACGAGTCTGGTCTGGTGGGAGGCTTCGGCCGTGGCTAAAACCAATTTTTTAATTGAATTAATAGGTGCACTTAATCCTTAACACTCGCTACCAGTCGAAGACGTTGGTTTATGCTTGGTTCCTATATTTCAGGTATCTAGTATAATACAGTTTTACAAGTCACTAATAGATAACCTAGAGACCAAATTGAAGGAGGATACCGAGGCCTTTAAGAAACGGATGGAACTTGAAGGCCTCTCAAAGGTGGCACATTCCGACGACGACTCTAGTCTCGATACGCGCCATTCAGCCGTACCGATAGAGCAAGAAAGCGACGAAGAAATGGATATCAACGTGTCTCTTACTCGAAGGGAGGAAGGCGAGGTATTTCTTTTAAAGTTAATAAACTTCAAACCTCTTTTAAACTATATACTAAATATCCTTAGTAATATTAAAATTGAATCTACTCAGTCGATCATCATGAAATTTGACACATTCAAAGATCCTGAAGTTTTTTTTTTTTAGAAAAACTTCAGGATCTTTGAATGTGAACAGTTCCTGCAAGATTTTGAGATATAAAACGATAAAAACGTAAAAAAACCGACAAGAATACTGTCTTGTTACTTCAGTTCACGATTTTTAAGACGTTACTCGCGACTTCAATTTCGATCGTGGCTAATGGACCTCTATTTTCCGTACCATCTTAAGTTTCAGGCATTCGTTTTCTACAAGATTCGACTTACAAACTTTTTAAGGGAGAATCATTGTAAATCTAATGTTGTACGCCTTCTACTTAGGTTGGGAGCTCATTACACTGTTGTTATTCTTTATTATACTTTCACAGTGATAAGGTTATCGTTCTTATACTATTACTAAGGACTTAAAACAGCACAATATGCACTTACTATAACATATACATTTCGTGTTTAACAATTGATTTCAACAAAACTTTTAAAAAGATAACTTATCTTTTTAAGTGTTTAAGATAATCTGAACAACTATTATTATTATCAATTCATTGGAAGAAATTTGTATAGTGTAAATTGTAGTAAATATGTACAAAAATATTTAGCCCATATAAAGGCACATGAATATGCACACCTTACTACGTTTGCATTTGTTTTGGGACGGTGGTATTCTTCGCAAGCTTCGGTAATGTCTGTCTAACGGCGTCTTCTGTGGGCTGAACCTTAGCTTAGGCGACGATTGGCGACCCTCCGGTCGGACGGTAACCAGTAACCCATCTAAATCTATTTAGATGAGCTTCAAGATATACATTACAGCCTCTAGCACAATATTACTTGTAGGCACATGAATATGCACGCCTCACAACGTTTGCATTTGTTTTGGGACGGTGGTATTCTTCGCAAGCTTCGGTAATGTCTGCCTAACGGCGTCTTCTCTGGGCCCGAACCTTAGCTTAGGCGACGATTGGCGGACCCACCGGTTGGGCGGTAACCAGTCGTACATCCCCGAGGCCCACGTCCGAATGACGTAAGAAAACGAGGAACTTGTCTTCGTCAGCGAAGTCACAATGGCTGAGGTTGATTTTGTCCCATAGGGTGCGTTGTTTAACCAGGTCGTCGTCGTCGGTCGTTTCTTGTATTGTTTACTCCTCCTTGTATGAGGAGGGATAAGGCAAGAACACAAGCAAGTTTTAAATGGTCGGGGTCTCAAATTGACTCAAATAGCATCATACATTTGACGGGCGTCGATACAAGATTCGACATCGATATAACATTGGAAACATTGAAATGCCTTATTTTTAAAACTAAATTTTTACAACCATTTGTAGTTCAAGTTCAATTACTTTAAAATGTATAAAGGGACATGTCAGAAGTGCTTTTATTGTTTCTGTTACGAAATACGTTATTTTAGGGATCCGAATCATCACCAGTTGAACCGTCTGCGAGAGCCATATTAACAAGTGGCGGCAGGTTATCCCCGGTGCCGCTGCAAAGACTTCTAGAAGAGGGCGTTCCAGAAGACGATACGTCGGAAACATCATCGCGTCTCAGTCCGGAACAAGAGATTGCAAATTTGAAGAGAACAATTTTAGTTCAAATGCAGAGGTTTGCTTCTTGACGTTGTCCATTCCCGTGTCTCTAGCTAGATAATCTAAATTGGAACATTTGCCAAGGCATGAATGGTGCGGCGATTATTTTATCAGCTCTGAGTTCTTGTCTTATAAAAGCCTAGGACTTATGTTCAGATTGGTCTGGGTGTGGGACATTAATCATCATCATCATGATCATGAGCACGGGTCTCCTCTCAATATGAGAAGGGTTTGGCCATAATCCACCACGCTGGCCATGTGCGGATTGGCAGACTTCACACGTCTTTGAGAACATTATGTAGAACTGTCAGACGTGCAGGTTTCCTCACGATGTCACCGTTGAAGCACGTGATATTTTAATTTTTTAAAAACGCACATAAGTCTGATTAGAGGCATTAATGAGCTATTATAAATATGATTCCAATTAAACATTCAACAAGCTCGATTTCTGGACCAAAACTTTATCTAGATTAGTCTTAGCAATAATTCTGCAAAAAGAAATAATTTAAAATTTTACTAACTCTTGCAACCAAAAAAAGTTAGATTTAACATCTTTAAATTTCATTTTATTCCTTTACACCCTATTACAAAATAATCCAGGCTGATGTTAAGTAAATGTATCCTACAACTATATGTTCCTATATTTTGATATGTCTAATAGCTTGTTGTAGATACATTATAAAAACGATGATCTTGGTTTATTAGAATGAACCACGTAACAGTCCTTCTGGCGGAATCTGAGCGCAGGGCTGCTCGGTTCTCGCAGATGACGGAACTGCTCAAGGTAGAGTTGCGTCGTTTACGAGCCTCCACAAACAACGCACCCAACACCGAGTACATGAAGAATGTTACAGTCAAGGTCAGTGCATAAATTAACTATACATTTCTTTTTTAATTAACTACAAGTTAGCCCTTGACGGCAATCTCAGCTGATGGTAAGTGATGAAGTCTAAGATGGTAGCGGGATATTTGGTTACAACGCGAAATCGTGCCGGAACGCTAAATCGTTTGAAACGTCTTCGTCGGTAAGGTGGTACCTACTTTTTTATATACACTACAAGTTAGCCCATGACGGCTATCTCACCTGGTGGTAAGCGATGATGCTGTCTAGGATGGTAGCGGGCTAAGCTGTTAGGAGTATGGTAAACCCACGCTCCTAATTGGTTTCTACGCGACATCGCGCCGGAACGCTAAATTGTTTGGCACGTCGTTGTCGGTAGGGTGGTAACTAGGCACGGCCTAAGCCTCCTGCCAGACCAGACTCGAGCCGGGAATCGAAGTCAGGATCTCCAATTTTATCATGCACAACGCACGGCGTTCGTGAAATTACTTACCTATAAACAAATGGCACTACAACCTATGTTATGCCAGTTTTCAATGTTAAGCAAGCTTTCTCTAATCGGATTTAATGATAAACACAACTTTAAACTGCCGAGATTTTTTTGCCTTGGAGGATAATTTCAAAAAGATAAGTGTGATGAAAGTTCGTAATCGAGGCAAGGAGTTTCAGATCAAATTAAAAATATCGAAACGGCCAATTTTAAATCCCTTATGCCACATATTTATAATTCAGACTAAAGTATTTTTTAATTGGTTTATTAAGTGTTTGATAAAAAAAATTATGTAATTTGCCCGGTAAACTGTATTAAACATTTTATTTATATGTACAAATTTGCTAACCTCTAAAATATTAGTGGTTCATAAGATTGCCTTTCATATAAGCACCGAGGACAAACCTCTTTGGTTTTTTCGGTGCCGTTATTGTTTAATTAATTATATTCCTTTTATATTAATATTAAATAAATAAATAATAAATATAAAGATATAGAAGTGAGCTAAGCGCAAGAGAGCTACAATTATCAGGAAAATTATCGTCTTCAATACCATAAACCTAAAATACGCATTTCCGCTTCAGTCAAACTATAATAACTCAGATATACGCTCCGTTAAGCGCTTTTCTATAAGAATTAATCTACTAAATTGAAACTATCGTAGAATTTTACACTCAAGAATTAGAGAATAGAATTTTCGCATATCTTTTGTTAGAAAGGCAACTATATTACATATATAGTAGTAGCTATACTAGCCCTTATACGCAAAAAGATAAGGCACAACAATACTATGATTATATTGCTGGATGCAGTTTCTGACGCTACCATCTGGGGACGAACGCACTCGGTTGGTGCCGGTGCTGCAGAAGCTTCTCACGCTCACCCCTGATGAGACGCTCAAAATACAAGCCATCGCTAAAGGTAAACCAATTTTCCCAAGAAAAAGTTGTTAATTTCTCCAATGACAACTGCGTTTTATATGACATATACGAAAAAAATACATACATAAATAATAACTGAAATAACGAATCCACGCAGCGCCAAGAGATCGATCGAGTGTTAAACTAAGCCAAATGGGTTTTAAGGATCTAAGCTATCAAGGAATTAATATTTTTCTATGCTCCAACCTCGGCATCGCCATTTTAAGATCATCTCTAGTTGGGTATGCAAAGTGAATTCGTTGTTTTGGGAAAAAAGGAAAAACCCTACAAACTTATTTACGCATTTATAATATTACTATAAATTGACTGCTGAACATATTAAATTTTATTCAGCTCAAACTTTTGAATTGCGACATTTATACTAATTGGGGCAATCAGTGGTTAGTTGTCGCCAACTAAATGGCAAATGCTTCACATTACACCATCGATTATAAGTTTAGTGTATAAACAGGTTATTTCCATTTTTAGGACAAGATCCGAATCCAAGTACAGGCTGGGGAAGCTACCTCCCATGGACAGGAGGAAAGTAAATGTATTGAAATGAAATGATTATGGTAAAATACAATGTACTTAAATTATATATGATTCAAATGAACTATCTGTATTAATGTATTTAATTCTACAGCGAAGAATGTTGTAATAAAATGGTATTGAAATTAAAACGGTCGTTATTTTATTTAGTGAGTAATCGTAATTATTTTATCTTTGGTAATGAAATTAGCAAAAACTAGTTAATAGGTTTCTTTCAAGTAAAATATTTACTGTCCACATAATTAGTTACACACACATACACACACTCACACTAAGTTATTTATTTTTATTATAGTATTAATTAAGTTATTCTATTTTATTATAGCGACCAGATCTATTTATTACAACACCTCTTCCGCTACTATAGATAAGAAGAATTCAGTATCGTAAAATCTTATCTTGGTATTGGTCTTTTCTTCGTTCGATGTAATGGTTCCTTAGACGTATGTAAATATAATCGGCGGACTTCATTAATTGTCTTTACTCTAAATGTGTATGTGTAATTTTTAAGATATTATTATTGTCAAATTTGTATTTTATTACATATATTATAAGTATAATAAGTAGTAATAGTAGTAGTACTAGTAGTAGTAGAAGGTCATAGTATTCAGTTTATTTAAGTAATGAGTTTAGATTCCAACGTTCCCTGGACTAAATAAATGCCACACTGCACTTGCTCTCTATAATTAAAGAGCTCAAAGACTTTATATTCAAGGTAATTTGAAAAAGAGGTACCATAACACCGTCTATAAATTATTTTACTCCTAAATTTTTTGGTCACAACCAATATTTTATTATGAATAATTTCTACAATTATATTTTTCAAAGTATAACATACACCTTACCAAATATTTCTGGTTGGTTAGAATGGTTACATTTGAATACATATAGTAGCCTAAATTTATTAATAATTGTTTCTTATTGCCACATGAATATAGTAGCAACGTTTTAAAAAAACATTCCATCGCATTTATACCATATAAAATACCCATTTTTCCGTAGAAACAATTATATTTTATAGGTGATTTCAATTTTTGTAAAATCTATTACTAATTTTTTCTTAAAAACAACAGTATGTTTAAAGTCAATGGTTTAAGTAAACATGTTTGTTTAACGCATTGTCGCGATCTCTAAAAGTTCTTTACTTTATAGAAAAAAAAATGTTACCAAGGTAGACATTAGAATTAACTAGTTAAAAAATTTAAACATTTATTCCTCCATTCATCCCCCATTGCTGATCATTTAAAACAATCTTTCGAAACAAACATAAACTATAGTGCTGCCAATATAACCATGGACAAAATGTAAACAAACAAACGAGAGGTCGTTCGCATGATGAGGAAGTAAACAACACTTCTTTAAAAAATAATATAATCGATTAGCTTCTTGTACAGAATCTATCTTTTTATTCTTATATTGTAATTGATTTATTTGTAACCAACTTTAAAAAAGGAAGAGGTATGAGCTATTTGGCCCGGATATGTATTGAAGTTCTGTCAAAGGCTACTTTTACGTATTAATATGTATCGAGATAGAGATCGGAATTTTTATTGATCTCTATCTTCATAAATATTAATACGTAAAAGTAGTATTTTTCAGTGATTGGTAACAGAGACTAAATCAACGGATAACAGAATAAAAACTCAACGAATAACGGTAACAAACAAACAATAAGTTCCATTTTTAATAACGATATCGACTACAGTACATCCAGCGCGTTCCGAAATGGAATGAGTGGACGGCAAATGTAATGTTTTTTTACTCACTACAAGTTAGCCCTTGACGGCAATCTCACCTGATGGTAAGTGATGATGCAGTCTAATATGGTAGCGGGCTAACCTGTGAGGGGTATGGTAAACCCATACTATCGGTTTCTACGCGACATCGTGCCGGAACGCTAAATCGCTTGGCGACACGTCTTTATCGGTAGGGTGGTAACTAGTCACGGCCGAAGCCTCCCACCAGACCAGACTCGAGCCGGGAATCGAACCCAGGACCTCCAACTTTATAATCTGACAGCGCGCGCGCTGCGCCACGGAGGTCGTCAAAAATATGTAATCGTGGATCGACGCCATTGATGTTACTAACACCGATGTTTGTCTGGTGTGACGTCACGACTTTAATTATTAAATCCACTCGACTATGTAAGCGTGTCTATCCCTGTGCGCGAATGATACAGTCATAGTTTAGGCGTAGTTAGTTGGTTTCGTGAAGGTGCGACAATGAACTTTTGTCCATCGTTATAATGGCCGCACTTCAGTATTCATGAATTTTTAATGTATTCAAAATGTTCATTATTAGAGTCCATGTATTTTATTTCAATATGTAATATGTATAAAGTCTTAACTTAACGCAATACATATGCTAAGTTAAAAACGTACGTTTTAAATAGTTTCTGAGGATTTATTACGATTATGATCATTATCATCTGATATAGGCAGGCAGATGATATATTTTATACAACAGAAAGAATATAAAAAAAAACTAACGTTTTTGGCGTGGACATATACAAAATAGACATAAGTGTTTAACCCGACGTCATAGCGTTAATATATATAATAAATTAAATTATCTCTACTGCTGTGTTTTATTTTTCAAACTGTCGCTTAACATGAGTTTAATAAATATAAAACAGACAGGCACACCCTCAAAATCAATTGAATAAAAGTGTGCGGGCGGGGAACCCCTCAGAGAAACCTTCAGGAACGAAATTCTGTTCTCATTTAATCCATCTGACTAAAGTCCCGACTCGCATGAGGTAACCAACAATGGCAGCCAGTGCTTGACACAAACTACTCTCGTGAAGGAGGCATAACGCTTTTTCCTTATGTGACGATTACTACAGTCTTTTGTAAGGAACTTTTTTTCGAATAAAACTATTTCCTTCTGGTTCCTTTAATAATATAGGACCTACTGACTACGCTATTTTTCTGGGAAAATTGGCTTTTATATAGTTGTGTTTGTAACAGAGGGTACAACCCAAAAAGGTACCAACTGAAATTATTTAAAGTGGATATTAGAGAGTTAGAGACACGTTTATCCTTAATTGGGTTATAATTTGGTTAGACCAACAAACCTAAATAGATTTAATAATTATTGTTCGACAAGGTAAGGTATAAGGTACGATAGAGATGTGATTGAATATAGGAAGTATTCAGTGTAATCTGATCGTATCACACTATTAGATTTAATAAGAGTATAGGCTAAAGTCATAGACAAACTTAAATTTTAAAGTAACGACCATAAATTCAATTAAGTTTTTAAATAATTCGTATTGTATGGGGAGTATTCAGACTTTGGAGTTAGTGATGCTGTTTGTGATGTCTTTGACAGGTAGACGCAAGTCGTAGTTCACTTGTCACTTCAGATTGAGTTGATGAAGCCATGAACGAGTTAGGAATGCGGAAGTGAAAAGCGTAAACACAGATTATGTAAGAATATTGAGACATCTTGCGTGTCATAGTCAGTTAGCCAAACAAAGTACTGGCATTGTTACCACTGTTACTAAGAACCTGATTTCCATCATTATTTCTGTTTTATTAGTTTCAGAATTCTGTATTTATTATATTTTCTAGTCACATTTGAAGGAAAATTATAATCATAATGTCAAAGAATATTACTGTTTTAATTGCGACCCACGGTGGTTTTACTTATTTGTATTTAATCTGAGTTTGTCATAAAATTTTCAATAATCACCCCTGTCTGATCAAGAACTCTGTTAGAGTTAATTATAGGTAATAAGAAAATAATTTACTATTTACCTAATATAAACAAAAAAAAAATACCTCTAAGACAAGAAATAATGATACATATTTGGTGGAGCAGTGGTGATATATTCCTCATTTTAAACAGGATCTAAGTATATCTTGAAGGGAGCGAATTCGAACTTGTAATCTTTTTCCTTCGACGAAATTATATTGGTCACACCTAATATTAGAAAATAGTGAAATTTATCAAAGAGAATATGAACACTAAGGCTTGTATATTCCCTCTGTCCTTACTCTTTGACATGTCAGTTCAATCTATGGTTCATTCATTTATAAAAGAAAATACAAATTTTCTTCACTTCCGGTTTTTCACAAGAACTATTAATTTTAAATGGTAGTTAATGTCCTTTTTAATGTAAAGGGATTAATTTTAATTTTAAACATAAAATATAAGCTCCTATTTTGTAATTGGGGTGTGATATTTGTTTAATTGGAGTAAATATGTGCCCAATTTGATATTATTGATTTCATTTCCCGGGCGAAGTTTCATAGCGCATGCTTGAAAATCGCTAGGAAAATTGGTCACTGCGGCTTCGTAGGTGAGTCTCTTAAAATTATCTTATTATTTATTATATTTGGTGTACTGGTAAGCTTAATTATAAATTAACTATTCACTTTTAACAATAATTCTCAAATGCTCTCTTTTGTTAGTCAATATCACTTTTCAAAACATCAAGATTTTTTAAATTACGCAATTTATTTTTATGTTTTATAAACACGCATTTATTAGATACCAACTTACTATTTTAATTTATGTTTTTGTTTGGAAATAATAATTACCTTATAATTGACAATTATGGTTTTGATATGAAAACGGAGTAATAATATCTAGTTACTTATGATACCTTCCACTAAGATTTCTGTAGAACATTTCAGATCATGTTTGTACGATAATTTCTTTCCGCGTTTTCATTATTCTGTATCCACTCTTATTTTGCGTTTGAACTTGAACTGATGAGGATTAACCGTCCATTTTTGATTGTCATTGTCACTACTTGGCAAATTTGATATTATGATCATTAAAATTATGTTTTTGAATTGGTCATATTTCCATATGCATTTTAAATGATACAAGATGAAGTCGGTGTACACCGGCATGGCCATGTGCTCACAAGCGATGTCTCCAGTAGGTCCATGCCACGTTTGCGATGCGACATACAATATCTAATTCGGCAAGACGACCTATGTCATTTGCAAATACATCTATTTAAATGCACAAAGATTAAGCCAGCTAAATTTAGATGTATGCACTCGTATCTCGTGAAGTCGTGATAATAATCGGCGTGATCACTATACGCAGTATCCCAGCTGATTATACGAAATAATTCAAAAGGCTTGCGATCCGTAGGTCGTTTAATCGGCTTTTCTGAGTCAAAACATCGCGTTTTCCTTTTAACTAACGAAGCTTTTGCGCTGTACTTGTTTAATTTCCCAAATTGGTGAAATACATATGCGAGTGTTACAAAATCGATTTATGGTGATGTATGTACTTACCTACCTACCTATGTTAAGAGTTGTTCGCGAAGTGTTCTATATTTGGAGCTTTTATGAAAGGCTGGCTGTATCGATGCCCCAGCGTCCTGCGCACGCCCGGAGTAGCTCGTCCCGGAGATTTGCTGGCAGTTTAATCGAAGCCTCCCACTTAGTGAATTCCATACTCGGGCTGTGCAGTGTACATCTAACATTGTTAAATTAAACTTAGTACCTTGACACGTTATATTTAATTGTGATTTATCTTATTACTATCTAATCGGAAGTTTTAAGGCTATATTAAGGTAATCACGTAGGGCAGTTTGCCTATTAATTAATTTGGGTGGGCGATTGATTTTCTCCAAGCGGCCATTAGTTACCTGTCTGCTTGTAATTGCACTTCGGTAGATATTTGCTCGAGCCTTTTTACATGTTATGTTGCGATACACTCGTATCTGAGTTCTGATGGCCGCGCCCTTCATCATTGTGGATTAAGATGCCATTTTCAAATTCCAATGAAAATTATTTTCCGAGTGTGAAGTTTCCCGAGGCTGACGCCATGATTGAATCTATCTCCTTTCCAAATTTTATTGAAATTTACTTAACGGTTCAGGCGTAAAAAACATAAACGGATAACTTTCGATTTTATAATATTGTAATAATTATGTAGTGTTATATACAAAGGAACTTTTTTATGTTTAATGCAATTAAGTTAGCGTTTGATTACGATCAAATCTACAGCAGCCTTACGATGCAGCTGATATTATCTCGGAAGGTGATAGTGATATAGTGAACCCATACCCATCGGTTTTAATGATATCGTAACGGAACCCATCATCGCATAGCGGTAGGTATGTCTTTTCCGGTAGGGTGATTAACAACCGCGGCACTCGTTAGATCAAATCAGAGACACTTAATCCAAATTGAGCCATGGATACCTGGGAAAAACAACTTGAAAGCCGAAATGCGAACCACTGTCAACATAAACCTTATAATTAGATGTCATGATAATAAAGTTTAACCAAGTTCGCAGTAAACCTAACCTTCAATATGAAACTAAACGTAAAAGTTGTTTATTCGTTAAAACACAAAATGCAACGTTGTTTTGGTGATTGTAAACCATCAGTCTCGAAGCTGTCAAGGTTTGGTTACAGGGTCCGATGAGAATAGACGTAAAGGTCTCATTAACTTTTAACGTCCTGTTCCGGTTGGATAGTTGAAATCATTTATTCGTTCCTGGTTGTATCTAAGTCCACCTACTTGGTCATGTATCTTTTCTGTAGCAATCTACTACCGCATGTTAATAGAAAAGTCAACCGTGATTGGTACTTTAATAAACATTTGGATCGTGTGTCGCGTTAAAAATCCTCATAGATAATTCTGCTGCATTCTACAAAGATTTAACAATAGTTATATTATTATTTAAAAAAATACTTATACTCAAGCATTTTAACTTTATTTTATTCTCGTTTTCAACAGTTCACAAGTCAATAGAAACCGTTTCATGTGCCTAAAAATAGCCATGGTGTGTAGCAAATTCCAACTTATCGAAATATTTTTGCTCAACCTGAGAAAATCAAACAATTGATACATTCTACTTTTTCTACTTTCTATACATGTTACAGTAGCTACACCTGCAAACCGTTAATTGGTTGTCACCGCAAATAGTTATCAATAATATCAGATGAAAAATGTAAATTCACAGAAAGTATATTCCTTTCCTCTCGAGCTTGTTCATTTCCCAACCTGCGCAATAAACGTCTACCAAAAGGTCAGCACGCAAGCGGTTGGAAGAGTTGTGTAAGATACTAAGTAGGTAGTATTGACTTTAGACATGGAAACGGGGAAACCCGCTGAATATCTGCATTGATTCAAAGACAATTTGATTTTGCGATTTTCTTCCTTCATTGGATTTTTTCTTGATAGTTCTCTCTCTCTTTGGTAGATCTTTACCAAACAATACACGAGTTGTTTACCTAGATAATCTCAAGGATTGCATTTTTCTTGATAGTTCAAAGGTAACTGCAGGTCTTTACCAAACAATACACGAGTTGTTTACCTAGATAATCTTAAGGATTGCATTTCTCTTGATAGTTCAAAGGTAACTGCAGGTCTTTACCAAACAATATGTTGTTAACCCAGATAGTCTGAAGGATTGCATTTCAGATATTCTTTAAAGGGTATAGGCGTGCGATTGTCATTGTATCATCTATTTGGAAATGTCGAAGTGGAACTACTGAGACCATAGTGCTAGCCTATTATTTATTACCTATTAACTATTCTGCATACTCTTCTTAATATTTTGCCGTCTGACTTTGCTAGATCTTACAATTTGTCGTTAACGCGCATACTTCATCAAGATGGGTAAGGAAAAGACTCACATCAACATCGTTGTCATCGGCCATGTGGACTCCGGGAAATCCACCACCACCGGCCATCTCATCTACAAGTGCGGTGGTATCGACAAGCGTACCATCGAAAAGTTCGAGAAGGAGGCCCAGGAGATGGGCAAGGGATCCTTTAAATATGCCTGGGTAAGCAATAACTTATTTTTTCAATGCCTTTAATCATCATCATCAACCCATTACCGGCTCACTACAGACCACGGGTCTCCTCTCAATATGAGAAGGGTTTGGCCATAGTCCACCACGCTGGCCATGTGCGGATTGGCAGACTTCCCACGCCTTTGAGAACATTATGAAGAACTCTCAGCCGTGCAGGTTTCCTCACGATGGTTTCCTTTTTTTACGATTTATGAAACCTGTGCGGTTAACTTTAACTCCGAAAAGTTAGGTGCGTGCCCGGATTCGAACCGCTGACCTCTGATTAGGAGGCTGACGCCCTAACCACTAGGCTATCACCGCTTCACCTTTAATAGTTGGTTATGGAATGGGTTGGGATGGCATATAACTGACTTGACGTAATATTTATAAATAACTACATAGTAATATCAACTAATGAATTTCTTTAATAGATTTTAGTCGTAATATTAATATTCGTAGGTACATTTGAAGCACAGTTTGTGACGCAAAAATCTCATAACTTGTGCGAAGCGGTATGAAACCTTACGTCATAAAAAGCCAATAGTTAAGATTTCAATGCTATAGAAATATGACATTCCAGGCAAGAGACAATTATAAAGAATTTAAAGTGCGAGTCAACACGTGAAATAAATCTTTCTTTCCGTAGTGTTGTTTTTTATTGTATTGGTTTCTATTGTAAACTTTACTAAATTATATAACCACTCGCTTTATAATATTTACTTTATTGCCTTTGAAACTCCAATATCAATAGCCACCTGGCTTCGTAGGTCGACGTAGACTGCCAGTCCGTTCTGGCCGATTAAAAATGTTGAGTCAAGAAGTACTCTTATTGACTATTATATGCAATTTCGTCAGAACTACCGGAAGTCAACATTGAGCTACGGATATTTTAACAATTTAAAAATCTTAGAATTATCTAGTTTAGTTTACTTAAAACTTATATAAAATAAAGTAAACATGTCTTGACACTATTTTCTAATTTAATGAAACCGATTGATAAATCTTAAATTTATCAATCACTTTTAGTAACACTAAGCCAATCACATCTAGAAAATATGCAATAATTGACGTTTACATTTTTAAGAAGCTAACAATTCGTCCATCCTGATAAGGTTCGCGTCCCCGCGAATATAACAAATTTAGGAAATAATTTAATACAAGGCAATAATCACAAAATATTTAAGATAACAATAACTGCACTTGCTACAAATACTAGTATAGATTATTATAATCATATAACAGAAATAACACAAATATCTATAAAACATTATACTTTATAGTTAATATGCGTGCAGTTATGATGGCTCACTCTGTACTTCAAATGTTCCGCTCATAGCGGCTTATTTTGGAATTAACATACACGCTCATAGCAGTGTAGGTTTACAATTTGTGCACTTTGCACTTCAGCTAATCATTTGCATACACGCTCATAGCAGTGTAGGTTTACAACTTGTGCACTTTGCACTTCAGGTAGTCATTTGCATACACGCTCATAGCAGTGTAGGTTTACAATTTGTGCACTTTGCACTTCAGGTTGTCATTTACATACACGCTCATAGCAGTGTAGGTTTACAATTTGTGCACTTTGCACTTCAGGTAATCATTTGCATACACGCTCATAGCAGTGTAGGTTTACAACTTGTGCACTTTGCACTTCAGGTAGTCATTTACATACACGCTCATAGCAGTGTAAGTTTACAATTTGTGCACTTTGCACTTCAGGTAGTCATTTACATACACGCTCATAGCAGTGTAAGTTTACAATTTGTGCACTTTGCACTTCAGGTAATCGTTTACATACACGCTCATAGCAGTGTAAGTTTACAATTTGTGCACTTTGCACTTCAGGTAATCGTTTACATACACGCTCATAGCAGTGTAGGTTTACATCTCTCGATTTTCACGTAGCTGTAAAAAAGGTATTACGACTGACCTGCTTTGACTTCTTGCCTGCGACTCAACCCTTTGAGATGTACTGCGCTGCTCATCCTGCGCTGCAGGATCCACTGCGCTTCGAGTCGCCAGCACAAGCGAAGGATCCGCTGCGCCTTGTGCCGCCAGCACAAGCGCAGGATCCGCTGCGCCTCGAGTCGCCAGCACAAGCGCAGGATACGCTGCGCCTCGTGCCGCCAGCACAAGCGCAAGATCCGCTGCGCCTCGTGCCGCCAGCACAAGCGCAGGATGCGCTGCGCCTCGTGCCGCCAGCACGAGCGCAGGATCCGCTGCGCCTCGTGCCACCAGCACGAGCGCAGGATCCGCGGCGCCTCGTGCCGCCAGCACGAGCGCAGGATCCGCTGCGCCTCAAGCTGCGAGCACGAGCGCAGGATCCGCTGCGCCTCGTGCCGCCAGCATAAGCGCAGGATCCGCTGCGCCTCGTGCCGCCAGCATAAGCGCAGGATCCACTGCGCCTCGAGCCACGAGCACGAGCGCAGGATCCGCTACGCCTCGTGCCGCCAGCACAAGCGCAGGATCCGCTGCGCCTCAAGCTGCGAGCACGAGCGCAGGATCCGCTGCGCCTCAAGCTGCGAGCACGAGCGCAGGATCCGCTGCGCCTCGTGCCGCCAGCACAAGCGCAGGATCCGCTGCGCCTCGTGCCGCCAGCACAAGCGCAGGATCCACTGCGCCTCGAGCTACGAGCACGAGCGCAGGATCCGCTGCGCCTCGTGCCGCCAGCACGAGCGCAGGATCCGCTGCGCCTCGTGCCGCCAGCACAAGCGCAGGATCCGCTGCGCCTCAAGCTGCGAGCACGAGCGCAGGATCCGCTGCGCCTCAAGCTGCGAGCACGAGCGCAGGATCCGCTGCGCCTCGTGCCGCCAGCACAAGCGCAGGATCCGCTGCGCCTCGTGCCGCCAGCACGAGCGCAGGATCCGCTGCGCCTCAAGCTGCGAGCACGAGCGCAGGATCCGCTGCGCCTCGTGCCGCCAGCACAAGCGCAGGATAGGCTGCGCCTCGAGCTGCGAGCACGAGCGCAGGATCCGCTGCGCCTCGTGCCGCCAGCACAAGCGCAGGATCCGCTGCGCCTCAAGCTGCGAGCACGAGCGCAGGATCCGCTGCGCCTCGTGCCGCCAGCATAAGCGCAGGATCCACTGCGCCTCAAGCTGCGAGCACGAGCGCAGGATCCGCTGCGCCTCGTGCCGCCAGCACAAGCGCAGGATCCACTGCGCCTCGAGCCACGAGCACGAGCGCAGGATCCGCTGCGCCTCAAGCTGCGAGCACGAGCGCAGGATCCGCTGCGCCTCGAGCTGCGAGCACAAGCGCAGAATCCGCTGCGCCTCAAGCTGCGAGCACGAGCGCAGGATAGGCTGCGCCTCGAGCTGCGAGCACGAGCGCAGGATCCGCTGCGCCTCGAGCTGCGAGCACAAGCGCAGAATCCGCTGCGCTTCAAGCTGCGAGCACGAGCGCAGGATCCGCTGCGCCTCAAGCTGCGAGCACGAGCGCAGGATCCGCTGCGCCTCGTGCCGCCAGCACGAGCGCAGGATCCGCTGCGCCTCAAGCTGCGAGCACGAGCGCAGGATCCGCTGCGCCTCAAGCTGCGAGCACAAGCGCAGGATCCGCTGCGCCTCGTGCCGCCAGCACGAGCGCAGGATCCGCTGCGCCTCAAGCTGCGAGCACGAGCGCAGGATCCGCTGCGCCTCGTGCCGCCAGCACGAGCGCAGGATCCGCTGCGCCTCAAGCTGCGAGCACGAGCGCAGGATCCGCTGCGCCTCGTGCCGCCAGCACGAGCGCAGGATCCGCTGCGCCTCAAGCTGCGAGCACGAGCGCAGAATCCGCTGCGCCTCAAGCTGCGAGCACGAGCGCAGGATAGGCTGCGCCTCGAGCTGCGAGCACGAGCGCAGGATAGGCTGCGCCTCGAGCTGCGAGCACGAGCGCAGGATCCGCTGCGCCTCGAGCTGCGAGCACAAGCGCAGAATCCGCTGCGCTTCAAGCTGCGAGCACGAGCGCAGGATCCGCTGCGCCTCGAGCTGCGAGCACAAGCGCAGAATCCGCTGCGCCTCAAGCTGCGAGCACGAGCGCAGGATAGGCTGCGCCTCAAGCTGCGAGCACGAGCGCAGGATCCGCTGCGCCTCGAGCTGCGAGCACAAGCGCAGAATCCGCTGCGCTTCAAGCTGCGAGCACGAGCGCAGGATCCGCTGCGCCTCGTGCCGCCAGCACGAGCGCAGGGTCCGCTGCGCCTCGTGCCGCCAGCACGAGCGCAAGATCCGCTGCGCCTCGTGCCGCCAGCACGAGCGCAGGATCGGCTGCGAGCACGAGCGCAGGATCCGCTGCGCCTCAAGCTGCGAGCACGAGCGCAGGATCCGCTGCGCCTCAAGCTGCGAGCACAAGCGCAGAATCCGCTGCGCCTCGTGCCGCCAGCACGAGCGCAGGATCCGCTGCGCCTCGTGCCGCCAGCACAAGCGCAGGATCCGCTGCGCCTCAAGCTGCGAGCACGAGCGCAGGATCCGCTGCGCCTCAAGCTGCGAGCACAAGCGCAGGATCCGCTGCGCCTTGTGCCGCCAGCACGAGCGCAGGATCCGCTGCGCCTCGTGCCGCCAGCACAAGCGCAGGATCCGCTGCGCCTCGTGCCGCCAGCACAAGCGCAGAATCCACTGCGCCTCGAGCCACGAGCACGAGCGCAGGATCCGCTGCGCCTCGTGCCGCCAGCACAAGCGCAGGATCCGCTGCGCCTCAAGCTGCGAGCACGAGCGCAGGATCCACTGCGCCTCAAGCTGCGAGCACGAGCGCAGGATCCGCTGCGCCTCGAGCTGCGAGCACGAGCGCAGGATCCGCTGCGCCTCAAGCTGCGAGCACGAGCGCAGGATCCGCTGCGCCTCAAGCTGCGAGCACGAGCGCAGGATCCGCTGCGCCTCAAGCTGCGAGCACGAGCGCAGGATCCGCTGCGCCTCAGCTGCGAGCACGAGCGCAGGATCCACTGCGCCTCAAGCTGCGAGCACGAGCGCAGGATCCGCTGCGCCTCGAGCTGCGAGCACGAGCGCAGGATCCGCTGCGCCTCAAGCTGCGAGCACGAGCGCAGGATCCGCTGCGCCTCAAGCTGCGAGCACGAGCGCAGGATCCGCTGCGCCTCGTACCGCCAGCACGAGCGCAGGATCCGCTGCGCCTCAAGCTGCGAGCACGAGCGCAGGATCCGCTGCGCCTCAAGCTGCGAGCACGAGCGCTGGATCCGCTGCGCCTCGAGCTGCGAGCACGAGCGCAGGATCCGCTGCGCCTCAAGCTGCGAGCACGAGCGCAGGATCCGCTGCGCCTCAAGCTGCGAGCACGAGCGCAGGATCCGCTGCGCCTCGTGCCGCCAGCACAAGTGCAGGATCTGCTGCGCCTCAAGCTGCGAGCACGAGCGCAGGATCCGCTGCGCCTCGTGCCGCCAGCATAAGCGCAGGATCCACTGCGCCTCGTGCCGCCAGCACGAGCGCAGGATCCGCTGCGCCTCGTGCCGCCAGCACGAGCGCAGGATCTGCTGCGCCTCAAGCTGCGAGCACGAGCGCAGGATCCGCTGCGCCTCGTGCCGCCAGCACGAGCGCAGTAACCGCTGCGCCTCGTGCCGCCAGCACGAGCGCAGGATCTGCTGCGCCTCAAGCTGCGAGCACGAGCGCAGGATCCGCTGCGCCTCGTGCCGCCAGCACGAGCGCAGTAACCGCTGCGCCTCGTGCCGCCAGCACGAGCGCAGGATCTGCTGCGCCTCAAGCTGCGAGCACGAGCGCAGGATCCGCTGCGCCTCGAGCTGCGAGCACGAGCGCAGGATCCGCTGCGCCTCGTGCCGCCAGCATAAGCGCAGGATCCACTGCGCCTCGTGCCGCCAGCACGAGCGCAGTAACCGCTGCGCCTCGTGCCGCCAGCACGAGCGCAGGATCTGCTGCGCCTCAAGCCGCGAGCACGAGCGCAGGATCCGCTGCGCCTCGTGCCGCCAGCACGAGCGCAGTAACCGCTGCGCCTCGTGCCGCCAGCACGAGCGCAGGATCTGCTGCGCCTCAAGCTGCGAGCACGAGCGCAGGATCCGCTGCGCCTCGAGCTGCGAGCACGAGCGCAGGATCCGCTGCGCCTCAAGCTGCGAGCACGAGCGCAGGATCCGCTGCGCCTCAAGCTGCGAGCACAAGCGCAGGATCCGCTGCGCCTCAAGCTGCGAGCACGAGCGCAGGATAGGCTGCGCCTCGAGCTGCGAGCACGAGCGCAGGATCCGCTGCGCCTCGTGCCGCCAGCACGAGCGCAGTATCCGCTGCGCCTCGTGCCGCCAGCACGAGCGCAGGATCCGCTGCGCCTCAAGCTGCGAGCACGAGCGCAGAATAGGCTGCGCCTCGAGCCGCCAGCACGAGATGGTGGCTCCTCTGTGCCTCTCCGTCTACTTTCGGACAGGTCACTAGGCATCTTCACACGATTGTACAGTGCATAAAATGTACAATGATCTAAAATATGCAAAACAACGAGTATCTTCTTCATACAACGTAAACTATTAATTAAAACATTGAACTAAAAGTAGGTAGGTACATAAAAATTGTGCATATAAAAAACCAAAAAGAACATCTCGACAAACAAGTATTTTATTAAAATATTACCAACACGTAGCTTAAAATTACGATTTATCCCAACTTTTCTTTGTATCCACTAAATTGCAACTTGAAAAACCAGTTATAATTTTTTACCGTAGTTACATAAAAAGAAATTAAAACTTTTTATCACACTGAACAATTAAATTAATTTTGAACATACCGTCTTGTGGGCATATGTTTACACCAAGGCGGTAACACCTTACCAGAACTCCTTAGTGTTATCCCTGCTTCTGAATTTGTAAACTTTACTAAATTATATAACCACTCGCTTTATAATATTTACTTTATTGCCTTTGAAACTCCAATATCAATAGCCACCTGGCTTCGTAGGTCGACGTAGACTGCCAGTCCGTTCTGGCCGATTAAAAATGTTGAGTCAAGAAGTACTCTTATTGACTATTATATGCAATTTCGTCAGAACTACCGGAAGTCAACATTGAGCTACGGATATTTTAACAATTTAAAAATCTTAGAATTATCTAGTTTAGTTTACTTAAAACTTATATAAAATAAAGTAAACATGTCTTGACACTATTTTCTAATTTAATGAAACCGATTGATAAATCTTAAATTTATCAATCACTTTTAGTAACACTAAGCCAATCACATCTAGAAAATATGCAATAATTGACGTTTACATTTTTAAGAAGCTAACACTATGCGATATCGTGCCGGAACATTAAATCGCTTGGCGTCTTTGTCGGAATGGCGGTAACTAGCCAAGGCCGAAGCCCACCAGACCAGACTCGAGTCAGGAATCGAACTCAGGACCTCCAACTTTATAATTCGGCAGCGCACGCGCTGTGCCACGGAGCCTTAGCTAACTTGCACAGACATTCTACGTAAATTTATTTAGCAAATTAGTTGTGTTGTTGTGTTATTTTATATTTAGAGTAATTTTGGTTGTGAATAGGTTCTGGATAAGCTCAAAGCTGAGCGCGAACGTGGTATCACCATCGACATCGCTCTGTGGAAATTCGAGACTGCTAAGTACTACGTCACCATCATCGACGCTCCAGGGCACAGAGATTTCATCAAAAACATGATTACCGGCACTTCTCAGGTGGGTAACTAGATTAATATTCATTTTGAGTGTGGGTATTTTTTTTGATAAGGCGCGAACATGCGATCTATTTTACTTATTTATTTATTTATACAATTTTATTGCCTACATATTGAAAATAAAAAAGAGAACAACAAGAAATACATAATATAATCTCTCCAGGGATCTGTTCCAGGCCACCTTTATCTATGTGAATTACTAAAAAAATATTCGTCGTCTGATTTATTTTATTTTATTATTAGTCCACAAAACTGACTACAATAGTTTGAAACAGTGTGAGATTATTTGATGTACAATCGAGTCTTCTAGATGCGGACGTGGCATTTATAAAGGAAGGGTACAGTAACTTTTACAGAACAAAGTTATTCTAAAATTACAAGACAGTTAAAACAAAAAGTAAGACAAGAGGTTAATGTCAACCGTAGCTCTTTTTGGATGTCTCTTAATTTAGATACTTCGACATTTTTGGTTTGAACAGTTACAAAGCGGAACAATCTTCCATCATCAATAATTGTGGGTAAGATTACCTTATAGACGTATAAGAAGGTGTTATCGGAAAATACCGAAAAGGAAATTTCAGAACTGGAGTGGACAGGAGTATTGAAATTGAAAAGTGCGTAAGAAATGTTACTTACAAAAACTATATGTCCACCTTATATCTTCGGCCTTCGTATATTTATTTAGAAGAGAATAGTAGAAGAATGAAAATATTGAGGAATAAAGGGCTGTTTATTCAGTTTTGTTAGTTTTTTCCAGTTCTGAATGATTTCTCTGTTCTTGAAAGAATCAAACTTTACGTTTTCAATAGGCCGATTGTGCTGTCCTCATCGTTGCCGCTGGTACCGGAGAATTTGAAGCCGGCATCAGTAAGAACGGCCAGACCCGCGAGCACGCTCTCTTGGCGTTCACTCTCGGGGTGAAGCAGCTGGTAGTGGGCGTTAACAAAATGGATTCTACCGAGCCGCCCTACCACGAGGCCCGTTATGAGGAAATCAAGAAGGAGGTGTCTTCTTATATCAAGAAGATCGGTAAATATCTGGAACAGCTTTCCAAAATTATTAACATATTTAAATAAAAATAAATAAAAGGAGTAAACTTGCCCTTTCACGATGTTTTAACATCTCATATACGTGCGTAATGCCAAACAGATTATTAGATTAGTAGGTATAATTTGTTTTTATTACACGTAGATAAAAAACTTCCCTCACACGTAATTTTCCTAAATGTCTTTTCTTCTTGATTCTATATTGACGAACAAGTGAGCTCGGCATTGATAAGGACCCCAGCCGTGTACTTTCAGTTACCGTGTTCGATAGTTCATCCTATATTCATAATAATATTACTCATGACAGATTAAGACATAATATATTCAAAACTAGATATATCTAGTTGACATCGAGATATACCTATTTGAATCGTTGTTATCAAAATATAGCTAGTTTCGAATATATTATGTGATACTTGTTTCGGAATGCATAAAAGTGAGGTGACGTGTAGGTTACAACCCGGCTACCGTGGCGTTCGTGCCCATCTCGGGCTGGCACGGCGACAACATGCTGGAGCCGTCCGACAAGATGCCGTGGTTCAAAGGGTGGACCATTGACCGCAAGGAGGGCAAGGTCGAGGGCAAGACCCTTATTGAGGTAAGATGCAGGCAGTGGCGTGCACTTCATACATTCAAGCAGTTCATACCCCAGAAGCATCCGGAAACATATTTGTGAGAAATCCATTTCAGCTTGGTGATGTCGAAAAACTTAGGTACATAACACGTGTACCTCATTTCCTTTTTTATTTTTCTACACATATTGACGTATCCATTATAAATTATTTTTAAGTGATTAAAAATATTAGCATAACAACTTATGTGTTGTAAAAGTAATGCGATTAATTTTATTATATTTACTCACAATATTATCATTTATCGTCCACTTTACTGGAAATCAAGATACCATAAAAATCACCTGCACAGAACTATAGATATAGTTAAGTAGGTACCTACTTATCTATTTTATTTTACGTCACGATTTAACTACAAATGTAACGCATCAAATAAAATACTAACTCTCACCAACGATGGTACCAGCATTTTAACTATGTCTCAATTCAAATAAATTGTATTGTGATTTTTATCTTATATAGATTATCCTACCTCTTAGGGAAAAAGAGCCGCTTATTCATATATTATGATTATTGATTGCTCACGTCAATTTAGATAGTTTTGTACTTAAAAGATACCAGATATAAGATGGCTTGAATTTGATATATTTGGCTTTGATTAGACGAGTAATTCCAGAGATAGCCTCGTCAAACATAACAATAATCTTATGTTTGGCTTTACGATATTACTTGTTTAATATATGTATGTATGTATATAGCTATTTAATATATATGAAGATTTAGTGGTTACTTCCCAGTTATCAAACTCAACCCCACTTCCCGGAAGAGAGTCCGAAGCAAATTCAAATTCAAAATAATCTTTATTCAAATAGTCCTTAAAAAGGCACTTTTGACGCATCAATAATTTACATGGTAGTTATTTCATGGTGATAACTATATTCGTAAACTTAAAAAGTTTACTACTAGGATACTACCGCGCCTCTAGGTGTTCGAATACTGTAGTCTAGTTATATGTTCGTTTCGTGGTTTAAGAAAATCGTACGTACGAAAAGTGTTGTAATATTTTTTTTTGCTAATTGAACGGTGTCCATCGGTGGTGTGATTCAGGCTCTAGATGCCATCCAGCCTCCTTCCCGACCCACCGAGAAGCCACTTCGCCTGCCCCTGCAGGACGTGTACAAGATCGGCGGCATCGGCACCGTGCCCGTCGGCCGAGTCGAGACCGGGATTCTCAAACCTGGTAAACTTTGCTGATACGCCTTGATAGTTAAGCAGAAATGAATTGCCGAGAAACTGTCGTGGTATTTATTGTACTGACATAACACTATTCATTAGCTACTAACTTCTCTCTGAATATCGACTATACCGACTCATATCGTGGGCCATAGGCAAGCTTGCGAATACCTCGCTTATAGACTCACTCAGGTGATAGGATATTGCATCCTATCACCTGAGTGAGTTTAAGTTTTAACTTATCTAACTCCGCACGACCGCCAGGGCCTAAGCTAAACTTTGGAACTTCTTATTCTGTCAAGATCCTTACATGCAATGCGG
Organism: Lasiommata megera; assembly: GCA_928268935.1. Lineage (NCBI taxonomy): Eukaryota > Metazoa > Arthropoda > Insecta > Lepidoptera > Nymphalidae > Lasiommata > Lasiommata megera. The sequence continues at coordinate 7,739,959 of OV743311.1, read as the reverse complement.
AAATTTCTCAATGCATAAGTACATTTTTAATCGGAACAGAGATTGGTGAGAGATGGAGTTATATCTTGTTTTACGTATTTGCGTAGGTATGGTGGTGGTGTTCGCTCCAGCGGCCATCACCACTGAGGTTAAGTCCGTGGAGATGCACCACGAGGCTCTGCAGGAGGCCATGCCCGGAGACAACGTTGGCTTCAATGTTAAGGTAAGTAATTTACCAAAGAGCAGATATCTCGTTCAATTAAAATTATCTGATCGCACTATGCGAAACTACCTTTAAGAAATGCATTTTTAGCAGGAGCATGAAAAACACGTGACCTAAACAAAATTCCTCAGCACCCCCTCAACCCTAAGTTTTGATTTCTAAAAAGCTTAGAACCTACTCTTGGGTGTGCCAATGAAAAACAATAACCTCTATCCATAGTTTTTCAGGAAAATGGTACCATTAGATAAGAAGTTTCTTACGTAAGATCAGAATTCTACCACACATTTGCAAGTTGTGAAACAATCTCCCATCTATTGGGTCTCAAAACTATAATTTGGGTGTTTTCAAGGAGCAGTTCAACAAATAGCTTAAAAAGCAAGCCGTAATTTGACTGAAACGTCTATCATTATTAACCTGTTTAATATATAAATGTGTAAGTTTGTAATCAGTAATAACGATGATTCTTTCACATTAGAACGTATCGGTGAAGGAGTTGCGTCGCGGTTATGTGGCCGGCGACTCCAAGAACAGCCCTCCGAAAGGGGCTTCTGACTTCACTGCTCAGGTAAAAGATTGAATATAATTTTTACTTTTTCCCTTATCTTATTTACATGCCACCTTTTTAGTTATTTATTTATTGCCACCAAAATGTACAGCAAAAAACTCCTCTGATGTAGGCTGTCAAACATGGCTTACACTCGTTTATTATAGTAGCGAATCTGGTTAAGAATTATGGCAATTGCTATTATAGAATTTTTGGAACTATTGCTCAAATTAAGTACTTAATTCGACAAATAATGTTATATCGTTGTGGAAAATCTTTTGCACATTTTTGTATTCTTATCTAAACTAAAATATTATTAATCCCTTTCAAAGGGAAACAGTGTTCTAAAGACAGCACTACGATTTAAATACACAATTTAGTTAAGAGATTTTTGTACAACATTTGGGATCAGAAAGCACCAATCTAAGACAATCCAACGGCAACAAAGATGCTTCTGATGATGCTATCATAATCTTATCATTAATGTACAAGTAAATCGGGGTAGTTTCAAAAGCTTGGCATATCTAAATGATCTTTGATTAGTCAAGAAATTATACTATTTATGGTTGTTTTGTCTCTATACTGAAAGAGAATAAATTTATTATGCGGTCAACTAATAATTTAAAACCTGTTGATGAATTTGATTAGGATAGATAGGTACCTGTCTACGATCGAATTCCGATCTTGTTTTGCAATAATGGTCGAGCTTGACTAACTTGCGCAAGTAAGCTCTGCAAATTATGTCATTATAAATAGATTTTACTTAATAATATCAAAAATATTTTAATTAATGGCCATACCTAATTGGCAATGTCAGACTCGTTATTATAATGCACTTTAAAGATTAAATTTCATTCTCAACAGGTCTTGGCTATTAAATAACTAAATTGGCATTTGACTATATTATTACACCTTCTTATTTGAAAATACGTACGTAAACGTAGTGTTCAATTTGCTTCCAAAATAGTTTCCCGTACAGCCTTCCTGATTTTCGAGTATTAAAGAAAATAAAGTTTAATGAACGTTGTATCTTATTGAATGGCTCCGAAAATATTCCTCTAACATTTGTAAGAGGATCCTTACTCTATAAAAATATAAAAACATTACTAATATTGCTTGAGTGTGTACATGTTACGATTAGAATTTAATAAATCATAATATGTACTTAATTTGGGATCTACCATAATTTTAGGCATTCGCTGCTTCATAAAGAATCACCATTAAAACATAACTTACACATGACAGCATTTTTTAAAACAAACTTGTTGACACTTTGAAACTTCCCATAAGTGGAAGGACTTTCCTTTCCGTTAATACATATTTTAAGTATTAATAATATATTTTTCATTATCGATATTGTTAATAAATATGCTTATATCTATGTTTATATTAATATTTCTTTATTATTTTAAGCATTTGCATATTCTTCCCTTTCGATTTTTTCTGTCTGGGTTCGCTAAAAAAGAATTCCTTATATCAATAGAAGTGTTTCCTTGCCCACATCTTTTCTTGTTGATTGTTGAGGTGCCACTGTTTGTGGTATTAAATATAAATTTAAGTATTTGTATGTTTATATCTTGTCTCCGTGTAGGTGATCGTGCTCAACCATCCGGGGCAGATCAGCAACGGTTATACACCGGTGCTGGATTGCCACACCGCTCACATTGCTTGTAAATTCGCCGAAATTAAGGCGAAATGCGACCGCCGTACCGGTACCGTACCATATTCCCTATAATCTCTTTAAGTACATATTAAACTTTTATTTTAATGATGCGTCATGGATTGATTATTGAAAATACGACTTGTGCGCTGTGGTGTTTTACATGTTAGTCGAAACGATCCGACATTTTTTCTCAATTTATTTCTTTTTATTTGATTCTGAAAAAAGAGCGGCAACTGTATATAATGCTGTCAACAATATAACTGCTTTATACGAGATGGTACAATTTTTAGAATTTACGACAAAAATACAACTGACTAGATCTAAATCCACGTCATGAAATAAATAAACAGAAAAAATCCATCCGCAAAAATGCATAAAAGCAATCCAAATTGCCTTCCTTATGAGGAAAGATCGCCGGAATCAAAAGAGGTCGGAATTTTTTACTCAAAGTCAAGCAACTTTGTGATTATTGGGACAAGTCACTTCATACTTTGTATTTTATATGCTCCGCAACCAAGCCTTTGTAGTGTGGTGTCGGGTGTTAAAATCTCTGAGCGTTTATCTTTTATTGTGCAGGCAAGACCACCGAAGTGGAGCCGAAGTCGATAAAGTCTGGCGACGCGGCGATTGTGACCCTAGTGCCTACCAAGGCACTCTGCGTGGAGTCATTCCAGGAGTTCCCGCCTCTTGGACGCTTTGCTGTGCGTGACATGCGCCAGACCGTCGCAGTGGGCGTCATCAAGGTACTTTAACATTTAAAGACTAGACCTTTGTGAATTCTTATATATTATATTAGACTAAGGCCAAATCCGCTGTGGAATTTCTGTGAACCAACCATCAAAAAGCTTAGGGAAGTTACACTTTTAAATATTTTAATCATATTACCATTCTGATTTGACATATTTTAATTTAATATCTTTGTTGGGCCTGTGTCAATACTGCTATCCTTTTGCACTGTATACACATAAAAAGTTGTGGCAATACTTTAGGATTTGTCAGTTTATTTTAGAGATTTGGCGAAGGTCACACTGATAAGTTTTTTGTATTCTGTCATTATATAAGAAATATAAGATTATCTGTCATTTCTACTCACACAATTAATTCTTTATCCTGGCGTCGGATGTCATCATTGGTATATTATTATAGCCCACGGCTAAACAGAGATACCTATGCAATGACTATGTATACTTATTCTAATGATTATTGTTTCAGAGCGTAACCTTCAAGGAGGTTACTACAGGCAAAATCACCAAGGCTGCCGAGAAGGCCCAGAAGAAAAAATAACTATGGGGCATCTCATTAAATTCATCGCAGCCAGTAGCCATATCCCGCAGTGCTGCGATGCCCCTCCTCCCATCAGATCCCGTCGTTCCCTCCACCCCCGTGAACCCCCCTCCCCCCATTGCCAAGCCTTGCACCCCCCCACCCAATCAGGGCCGCAGCGCACGTGCGCGCGCCCGCAATCGGAGCTTCTTGACTGGTGACGTCATTCCCCTCCCCAAGTCGTGCATTTATCGGAACAAGATACTCAAGTTTATTCGTTTTAGTTACGTATACGTGTTAAGTTTATGTATCTTTGCTTATTTTAGGCGTAAGTCGTTCTCCAAATATGTGTTTCCTGGGTCTAGTTTACGTTTTATACGTAACATTATATTTTTCCATCGCAAGGAGTTTAGGAGGAAAGGCGACAAAATTCAAATTGAATATTTAAGCTTTTATGATCGCCTCTTGGTTGTATTCGAGATTTTAACCATCCACTGTCTCATAATAAAAAGTCTAAAAGTTACCATGATACTTTTGTTTCTGGCATCTATTTTTTTTATGTTTTAAGAATAAAATAATTGTACATGGTCTTACACCAATTACTTGTATGTATAATATGTGACGTAATTTATAACTTTTAATACTTACCTCGTTTTATCGTAATATTATTGTAAACTGGATTAAGGTTCATAAATAAAATGTTCACAATTTAATTAGACATAATAAGTTATTTTCGTAAGAATGAGGAAGTGATTATAAGTAAGAGTTTGACATCAGAGTGTAGAAAAAGGGGGTAGTCGGTTCTAAATCGACTGCCGGTAGTTGAATGTAGCATACGTTGATAAAGCGTTAAGAACGTTTTGATAGAAATTTGAGGATTTTGTAAAGTGTAAATGTGATTTTTGTTCCTAGTCAAAACTATACTTAACTCTGATATTTTTACAACATTGAACTAGCCCAGAGATGGTAAGAGGTTTAAAGATTCAATTTAAATTTTCATGACTGTTAGAATTTCACATTGGTAATCCAAACCTTAAGCTGTATCTTTGTAATTTTTTCAATAATTTTGTAAAGACCTTGATCCTGATAAACCAATAAAGAAGCTACTGGTAATTGTTTTCTTTTCATTTTCATTATCCATAAGAAATCGATAGGCACATCTATTCTTACTGAAAGAAAGGATGGAGGATTATGAGCCAGCATACAAATTTAACCTACCTTTTCTACCTCCCCATTTACTCATCTTATCTCATAAAAAGATTACGAGAAAATGGTAGACAATTACCTCGTGGCGGGAAAGATAGCCCTGCTGGGCTTGGTCCGCATATAAATCATGGTTGGTTAGAATGCAATTGTACTACTTACTCGTATGTACAAAGCGGCCAACAACTGGCACACTGATGATTTGATCGAGAGTCACTCACATTTGCCCCGTTACCTGTTATGGGGGGAGTTGCAACTGCCCCGGTAGACATGGCGTGTTGACGTAGAATATGAGATATTAAGCCACTCGCCTTTACTAAGTTTCACAACGTTATGTTATTACATCATCCTTGCAATTATTTGCTTCTATAGACGCAATCTTTTATTCCGTAAATATTTAAATTTCCCTTGACCCTTGGTCCGTGGGGTCCTAGCGCTCAAAGGCTTTTTAAGCAAATAGCAAAAAGGTTAGTCGACATCACAGGGGACCGAAGAGCTGCCACCTGAGCTACCTCGGACAAAGAAGTTAGTCTAGCCATTCAAAGGGGGAACGCTGCCAGTATATTCGGAACCTTGCCTAAATGGACTCCTTTTAATAATATATTTTAGTTATGATGTTAAATATTTATTTATTTTTTAAGATTTTTAGTTTTAGGTTAATCTAAGTTTTATTTTAAGTTATATAGGTATTCCCAACAACTTATTATATTATGTACCTATGTCAATTCTGTTTCTGTAAAATGTTTGATGTATTATAAACTTACCGAATAGTCAAATAAATGTAATTATTTAAATTTTACATGATCTGGTAAACACAAGGCAATAATAATGCTGCCAATATATTTAATTCCATCCCTATTAATCCAGTTACTCGCAGCCACATAAAAGCTGTGTTTATAGCATTGATCTACCACATACAGACAATAAAACAAAGTGGGCGCTTAAACTAATATTTCGCTTTAGTTAAAATAAGAAGAACAGAGTTGAAAACTTTAATTTTTATGGAACTAGATTAAGAGCAATTTTTATTTATTTGTCTGTTTATACATTACGCTTAGTTATTGTCTATGGTTCTAATAATAACCGAGAAAATACACATTATTTGACCTGACAGTGACATAATATTTGACAGTTCAATTTCTAGTTGTAGTGGTTTGACTGTCAACGTCATTCCCAATTCACATGAACACCAAAAACAAGTTTTTGCCGCTGCTTGCGGATATTTACGATACCAACAAGTTACGATAACGAAACATGATGACGTGTGCTTTGCCGTAAGTGAAAGTAACTTATTAGTGGTAGGAGTCATATACGAAGGTCTTCAATATCGGTTCATTGTTGTACCGCTCACAGTCTCGGGCTCGTTGTGGTATCGTGCGCTCGGTTCTACGTTAACGTTCGGCTTCGTTTACGATGTGTGGAATTTTTGCATACATTAATCACCTGACGCCTAAGACCCGGCGAGAAATCTTAGAGTTACTTGTGAATGGATTGAAACGATTGGAATACCGTGGATACGACTCTGCGGGTGTCGCTATCGATGCCGCCGATCAAAAGGATATTGCTGTGTTGAAAAAAAGTGGTAAAGTTGCCGCGCTTGAGGAGCTCCTGCAGGAACAAGGTGCCGAATTATCTGTCGAAGATTCGGTGGACTCTCATTGTGGCATTGCTCATACCCGTTGGGCAACCCACGGTGAACCCAGCGCTGTGAACTCGCACCCGCAACGCTCTGGAGAAGACAACTCTTTTGTTGTAATACATAATGGAATCATCACTAATTATAAGGAAGTTAAGACCTTCCTTGAGAACAAGGGCTACACTTTTGAATCCCAAACTGATACAGAGGCTATTGCTAAGTTGGTCGACCATATCTACTGCCAGCACAAGGATTACAGCTTCCAGGAGCTTGTTGAGCAGGTAATTCAACAGCTAGAAGGAGCTTTTGCTTTGTGCTTCAAGTCTCGTTACTTCCCTAATGAATGTGTAGCCACCCGACGTGGAAGCCCTTTGCTTGTGGGAATCAAAACAAGGCGGCGTCTTTCGAGCGACCATGTTCCTATCATGTACACTAACAACAAAGCTACAAGGGGAGTAGTGCCATCTGTGCCACGAGTCAACAGTCATGCCCACTTTGAACCTGAGGAAGAGAGAGATGTTGAATACTTCTTTGCATCTGATGCCTCTGCTGTTATAGAACACACAAACAGAGTGCTGTATTTTGAAGATGATGATGTAGCACATGTCAAAGATGGAGTTCTCAGCATCCACCGTATGTCTGGCAGTAGCACAGATCCTCATCAGAGGGAAATCTTCACACTTAAATTGGAATTACAGCAGATAATGAAAGGCAACTATGAATACTTCATGCAGAAAGAAATCTTTGAGCAATCCGAGTCTATTGTAAACACTATGAGAGGTCGTCTGAATTTCGCTAATGGTACTGTGACTCTAGGAGGTATTACAGATTACATACCAGAAATTAAGAGATGCAGAAGATTAATGCTTATTGGATGTGGTACAAGTTACCATAGTGCTGTAGCTACACGCCAGCTGTTAGAAGAGTTAACTGAACTGCCCGTGATGGTAGAGTTGGCTTCAGATTTCTTGGACAGGAACACTCCTGTATTCCGTGATGATGTATGTTTCTTTATTTCCCAATCAGGTGAGACTGCAGATACACTTATGGCCCTTCGTTATTGCAAACGCCATGGTGCATTGATTGTGGGTATCACTAACACTGTCGGAAGTTCCATTTGTCGCGAATCGCACTGTGGTGTGCATATTAATGCTGGACCTGAGATCGGTGTTGCCTCTACAAAAGCATACACATCTCAGTTCGTATCACTGGTTATGTTTGCATTGGTTATCAGCGAAGATCGTATTTCCTTACAAAAACGGAGAGCCGATATCATCGAAGGGCTTCATGAATTGGACACTAAAATTCGCCAAGTGTTGGCATTAGACGACAAAGTGAAGGCTTTGGCAGAAGATCTTTATCAACAGCGCTCATTGTTAATTATGGGTCGTGGATACAATTTCTCTACATGTTTAGAAGGAGCTCTAAAAGTAAAGGAATTGACATACATGCACAGTGAAGGTATTATGGCAGGGGAATTGAAGCACGGTCCACTCGCCCTCATTGATGACTCCATGCCAGTAATGATGATAGTAATGCGTGACCCTGTTTACGTAAAATGCATGAATGCACTGCAGCAGGTCAATGCTCGCCAAGGCCGACCGATTGTCGTTTGTGAGGAAGGGGACACAGAAACCATGGCCCTCGCGTCTCGTTTCTTAGAAGTCCCAAAAACTGTGGATTGCTTACAAGGAGTTCTCACCGTAATCCCTATGCAACTTTTAGCGTATCACATTGCTGTCTTGCGCGGTTGCAATGTTGATTGTCCCAGAAATCTCGCTAAATCTGTTACTGTTGAATAAGTGATACTAAAGTTGCTGCATATATACTTTTTACATAATTTTATTAATTGACGATCTCTAAATAAGAGCGCATTACAATGGCTTTTATTTTTTTTCGCATATGTTTTTAAAATATATATTAAAATGCAAATTTGCAAATGGCACTGCGCCATATGAAAACAACTTTAAGCAAGAATTACTGTGTGGAAGTCCATTATAATTAATGAATTATCTTAATTCGCGCGACAGTCAAATAAATACACGGTGTTATTTATATCTTATCGAAATTTTATTATATGTCATATTATATTATTTTTTATGTATATTTACGTGATACATTCACGTCATCAAAACGTTTTCTTGCTTGTCGCTGAAATTACTGTATTAAGCTTAATGTACACTATATCATTGTGCCTAATAAAGCCAATTGTAAGATTTGAATACCTAGTCCACGTCTAATTATGCTCGAGCATTTTTATCGCACAACAAAAAAAAAACATTTGTACATTCCAATACAACTCGTTTAAATGTTTGTAATATTGTACAGCCATTTTCAAAATTATACTTTGCATACTATTTTAAATTTTGAATCCATTTTGTAACGTCAATTGTTTAGTGGTCTCCATAAATTAACGCATTTTTCGAATAGTGTTATGACATTCCACCGTAAATTGTTATTAAAACTCATTATAAATTACGAAATTTTTGAATAACAGGTATTTAATATCAAGGCCGCGCCTTTCATTTCTCATTTTTAACAAATCGGTGTGCAATAGTGTAATTAGAAACTATTGCGCATGCCATTCTTTAGCGCCTTAGAGATCTTATAGGTTAAAGGTTTGTTTCACACACAAGGTGCAAAAGAAACCTTACCATATTAATTTTAAAGGTAAATACTCCTATATTTTAATTATGTTTCATAGCTAGATAAGTAAGAATAAGGCAATTGATGAAATAGTTTTTTAAAACCGATATGTAATATCTTCAGACAATACAATGACCAGCATTTGTATGTTAATAAAAGGACTTGTATATATTTTATGAAGAAAAAAAAATAGACTATATTATTATCGAATTAGGTGTGTAGCATTTACATAAATACATGTTTAAATTATTTAAACTTTGAGCACTCTTCAATTTATACAAGTTTATATTTTCAACAAAAAAATGTTTTAAAGACCTATTTTATTTATCAATTTATTGCATTTTTCCAAATGATGTGTACTTGTGCACTTGTATAGTTGAAAATATTAGAAATATTTCCAACTGTACAAGTAATTTTAAGACGGAAATAGATATATTATTTCCAAGGAAATGTTTCCAGGAAATGTTTTTGATAAGGGGCCACTTGGTTTGTATCGATAAAAGTGATTTTGCTTTTAAACAGATTGAATTATGTACTCGTACTGTGATTATGTTATCTGCTTGTGACTTACGCCCGAGATAATTATTTATCAGATACATTTTCGCCATTGTTTGGTTATTAGTGCATAACTAACACATTTATCCATTAGCAAAATAACTATCTAATAAAAATACCCATTTATATAAATCCGCACATTATCCTTTGGCCAAAACAATCGTTTCACTAGTCAAAACAAAATTTCATTTTTATAGTAAGATATAAATTGTGTAATAGAATTTAGTGTTCTTTCAGAACTGCTATTGTGTAATTGAATTATTATCGTTCAAAATTTTTTGATAATGTCATTATGGAACTAAGGCCAATTATTGTCTTCAGTCTTCCAAAACATGACCAATAATCGAATTTTATCAACTATGTTTTGCATGTTATTTAAAATCACATACATCTACTTTATTTCTACAATATTTTGTTCTGAAGTTGTATATTTTATCTAAAATATATATTTTACTCTGGTATCTACCTTACCTTCATTTTTTTCATTAATGTGATATATTAAACGAAACAATATAAATTGTTTACGCACACATTCGTGTAAATGCAATACATATAGAGATTACAATGTTTTAACGTTTAAGCATATGCGTATTTTTACGCAATTTTATTAAGAATCTGTGCAACAGAGGATTTTCGTTCGTTAATTTTCAAAATTGATTTTATATTTTATTAGAATTATTTTTATTAAATATAAGTAAATCAGTACTTACTTGTTGTTTTATTATAAATTTTAATCCTTTATATTCAGTACGGTAAGGGTGAAACCCTTAGAATTCCAGTAAGTGTTGTTTATTTTCATATCTCTATACTTCGGAAAAAATTACTTTCTATTGTACTGCGTATTGGTAGGAAAGTTATTCAATATCACTTTGATTACTTTAGGGATAAATTCTTGGATAATTTTTGTCCTGCAATGTGTGGTCTGGTTATTTCGTAATATTAAGCGAATCCCACTGTCTGCATTAACATGGACAGAGAACGGAGAGAACTGGATAATTTCTCAATAATCATGAAATGGTTATCTGTATCTGTTCGTAATTTCCTCCAAAGCATAAGTGTAGATAAAAGAATTATGAAATCCGAAAGTATTTGCTTATTACGATAACAAAAAGGAAACAGAAATTGCACGCCATTTTTATTAACATTTGTTGATATTTTTATTACATAAAAAACGTACTCTAAACCAACATTTCTTGACGCTCGAATGGATGGATATATTGGCTGTAGTACAACGTAGAAAAGATTTTAAATGAAGCTCTGATTAATCTGCTGCTCGCAAGTGTTTTGATAAACGTCGTATAAAACGAGTCGTAAAATAATTAACATTTCATTACATTCTCAGTACCATCATCTCGCTCGCGTATAGCTAGCGCACAAATAACATCGCAAGCGTAGACTAATGACCAATAAAGCTATAATATAGTTTCATAGAGTTCTGTTATCTAAAATTTCAAATGAAAGATACCTAAAAACGACCAAACTTATTATACAGTGCAGTGGTGAGATGATTTTTTTTTTTTATGCTATATTCTTTTTCCGCATAATCGATATGAACAGTATTATGTTCAACTCGAGAAAGGCCATTCATACCCCAAAACAATGTAAGCCGCTCTCGCGTACGTTTATCTCGGATAGGAATGAGATACTTTCCAGTTCGCTCAACAATTTCAATTTAGATAGAATTAGAAATTAAAGTAAAATGTATGAAGAGAAGAAGTGGTAAATATAAAATATACAAATGGTAAGGAACATAAGAAGGAAACCAAACCATAAAGAAAACTGGTGTCGTCAAGTTATTTCACCATTATTTATTCAATACCAACAGGTTATAATTATAGATAATTTTTCTTTTCACGCGACCTGAATTCTGGTCATAAATATTATTTTTCCCTCTTAACATCTCCAGATTTTCGGTGTAGCTTCAGCTGAAATGATACATTTATTTTTTCAAAATTTTATAAATTGTAATTTATTTGTTTAAGTCTCAATTTATTTGTCTCACCATCCGAGCGTCAACTGTAAACCTAAATTGTTAATATCGGCGAATTGGGCCCCACGACACAGGATTACCTAGTGTAGGTCCCAACGGATGTACACTTTGTAAAGTTGTTTTTTGTCAAATTTCCTTTTTTTTTAATTTTTTTTTCTCATTTTAACACAAATAGTACACTTGCTCGTCGACACTATACCTACAGTGAATCATATAATATAATATGGGATGAGTTGTTTACGACGGAAGCCGCAGCGTTGCCTGAGATGTGATTATATCTCAGGAAGACACTTTTTATTTTTAGACGTTTTTGTCACCTTTGCCTTTTAAAAATTCAAGTTGGTATTAATGAAATCCGAATGTATAACCAGTCCTGGTTTCAAGGTCGCTACCCATTCGGTTTTATAATCTAGCATACCTCACAAAACGATTTATATTTAAATGTTTTTAAGCAGCAGATATACCTACATGCTTTTTATTCCAAAACTGGCACTAGCTCGAAATACGAAATGTAGAAATGAAATTATTTATATCAAATGTATTCATTTTTCATTCCAGATTTTTCAAGAAACAAGTTTGTTTTTTTTATACTTACTATGAAACAACTTGAGAAAAGTATTATACGTTTTTCAATCATCATTTAGCTTTTCATTATAACCGTTATCTTATATATGTAAATAAATTATTTATTTCACAAAAACAAGCATCAAGATAAGTACATAAACAACTTGTAAAGTAACTTATAAACGGTGATGGTGAGTATGGTTAGTATGTGGGATGTATGTATGTATGTACTTGCGCAATATAATCTACTGCCCCTGATTTAGGTATATGCCTGTATTTCAGGCGGCAGTACTCTCCTAAAATTATTGAAACACCATGATTGAGCGTATGGGTGGGTGTGGGTGTGTGTGTGTGTGTATATTCGTTTTATAACTTAATCCGAACGTAAGACCTCCAGCAGTTTTCAGTTTCACTGTATGATTTTGTGAGTAACCACTCTTTTACACGTTATCATTACATTATAAAATCATTTGAATAATCTGCATTTAAACTGAGTAATTTATGGTAGGTAAGAACTTATTTTTAAGTGCATTCAATATTTAATATAATAAAGTACCTGTACGTTGATGCGATATCGATAAAGGCAAGATCAAAGCGGTTTCAATGGGCACTTTACCTATCTATACATAGATACATTTCAGTACCTATATAGATTGACACTTGATAGTATCAAAAGTTGATTGCTTCAGTCTGTATCTCTGTAATTTAATTAGATTCTAGATACCTACCTACCTATAATGTTTTCAGAAATAACAGTTTACCCTCATAAGTCACAACTTAAGTGAGATAAAGTTTATGGCTGCTTTTGAAATTAAAGTTTCCACTCTAACGTTAGTTCGTTAGTTAGTTCCATAATATTCTATTATTTTAAGGTAGGTAAGTAAGTTATTTTCGGCACGACCGTTGTTTGTTTTTAAAATATTAACTATTTTAATTTATAGGCGGTTCATAATATATAAAATAACATTACGCTGTTAGTTAACATGGACGACGATCCACGCTCGATATTGATAGGTACAGAAGTAGCATTAATTAACCACGAGTTGACAAGATGGATAATGGTGGAGTTGGAAGCATTCCTTATAGCCTATCGAAACTATTATCTCCTTAATTGAAAAGTCGTGTATATAGGTAAGTACATACTATTTACCTAATACCTGTCAAGTATAATCTATGTGAAACAAACAAAAATAATTATCAATGTCGCGTACGTATCTGAACCGCTTTTAGGACCCATGACGTGTGTCCTGGAAAAGTGAACATTTACATTATTAGGTTACGATAGTAACTCATAATTTCCCTATTTAAATAAAATATGAAAACACATCAATTAGATTAAATCCATCGTTTCAATCAAAGTGGCTACCAATTTGCGGGGAAAAGTAAAGTCTTTACTTTTCGCGCTTGTGAAGTCAACATCTCCTGAGGATGATCCGGTGTCGGGTCGAAACGTGCGTAGAGGTTCTAGTGGAAGATTTTGTGTGGTGTTATATTATACAAATCTCCCGGTTGTCGGTGGAATATAGCAAATTATACTTGCTGTTTATTGTTTGGACTTCCGCAAAGTAACACCTGCTTCTATTCATTATTTGGTTTATTAATTTACCTTTCGCATAAATTTTCCTAAATATGTGAACATTTCAGTGTGTACTACTTCAAAGCTCTTTTGACTATATACGAGAGCATATAAAGCTGTCTCTCCGTGGTACGAAACCCTTGCGGTCTTGCGTCGCACAAATCCTCTCCGCTCTATACAATAATAAAGATTTATTTCAAAAAAACTTGCTTTATCATTAGCCATAGATAGCCAACATTAAAGTCAAAATCATATTAAACATACAATCGGTACCCATCGGCGAATGAAAACAGGGAACAACATACCACATAACATCTGAGAGAAAGAGCTCTATTTATCTATCAATATGTATAAGTTTTTTTAGTATACTATATTGCTGTTATATATTAATATACAAGCGGTGATAGCCTAGTGGTTAGGGCGTCAGCCTCCTAATCAGAGGTCGGCGGTTCGAATCCGGGCACGCACTACTAACTTTTCGGAGTTATGTGCGTATTTAAAAATTAAAAAAAAATATCACTTGCTTCAACGGTGAAGGAAAACATCGTGAGGAAACCTGCACGCCTGAGAGTTCTCCATATGTTCTCAATGGCGTGTGAAGTCTACCAATCCGCACATGGCCAGCGTGGTGGACTATGACCAAAACCCTCCTCATATTGAGAGGAGACCCGTGCTCTGTAGTGAGTCGGTAATGGGTTTATCATGATGATGAATGTTGGATATCACGGTACCGGTCCATAAATAATATATATAAATATCTACCTAATAAAATGGCAACGAGAAAAGCATAACTGGATAAGGGTAGGTAATTTCTATTACATGTACACGTAAATGATAAGGTAAACCTTGTGTATTTATAGCTTATTTTTAGAGCTTATTTTTAGAACTCATTTAAGGTAACATCACGAGTTGAAGTCAACGCACTGTGAACTGTGAATGCAATTCCTCATTTTTGTTTTGTTTGGTTGTCGTTTTTAAGGGTCCGAAATGCCGAATAACAAACTCGTGAATACAAGTCATTTATATTGCAGTGTCTGATCTTAAAATTACTGCCTCATTGGCATCTTGTGAATAGCTGAACTGATTTTGAAGGAACTCGCACAAGCAGGTAGAAATTTAAGTTATTTTACAGAATTGTGTAAGGATTCACCCGTAAATAGTGATGAAAAAAGATGGGATGGAAATGCTATTTTTCGCAGGTTTATTGATATTTATTTAAAAGCGAAAATCCATTGAATCACGAAGTCTTAAGAACTAATCGACGTATGTAAGTAAAATTTAGGAAGTGTTTCGCTTAATGCCGACAGAGTACTGATCTGACATTTATCATTTACCTTCCATTGTCTCGTATAAAATGCGTCTAGACCAACGTCCTTCATTTGAATTTTGCCTCGCGAAACTCGTCGGTGTGTGTAAACTACTAAAACCACATATTAAGACTAAAACATATTATATATTTGTTACTATTACTGTACCTTCAAATCAGTACGATAAAGGCAGATTTGTCATAAAGATTTTGTGGGCCGGGCGTTCTTAAATTATAGACTAACCTTTGACTGCAATTGCACCTAATACTACGTGGGGATGATGCAGCCTAATACAGAGCGCGCTAACCTAGGCCTATTCACTCATGATTTGTAGGTACGCGAGATAGGTGGATTGAGGATCACGCACAAGTGAAATACGATGAGAAAACGGTAGCGGGATGGGCACTCAAGGAATATAGGATGGGTATTTACCATTAACTTATCTTGTAGAATTTGGTGACTGTTTTTGTCTGGTGGGAGGCTTCGGCCGTGGCTAGTTACCACCCTACCGACAAAGACGTGTCGAAAAGCGATTTAGCGTTCCGGCACGATGTCGCGTAGAAACCAACTAGGAGCGTGGGTTTACCATATTTCTAACAGGTTAGCCCGCTACCATCCTAGACAGCATCATCACTTACCACCAGGTGATATTGCCGTCAAGGGCTGACTTGTAGTGTATAAAAAAAAAAACGTTTATTCGAGGGTAGGTAGGTGGGCCGACCTCCGTGACGCAGCGTGTGCGCTGTTGCATTTTAAAAGGAGGTCCTGGGTTCGATTACCACTATACCGACTAAGACGTCTCCAAGCGATTTCGCGTTCCGGCACGATGTCGTGTAGATACCAATTACAGGTTAGCCCTTTACCATCTTAGACCGCATCATCACTTACCATCGAGTGAGATGCAAATTAGGGAGTAAAAAAATAAGCTGCGAATTCCCATTCTCAACTTTTTTTTTGCCTTTTTCAGCCAATTAGGTGCAGCATTGCGCGAACTGTACTAATGTTAGTCAATTTCTGTTTAAGTTAAGGTAATTAAGCATTTAAGTCATTATATTACTTATTGTATTAATACTCATGCCGAAAACTGTCGCAATAAAAGTTCATTGGTATTAATTTTGAAAGGTGGTCGTTTCGTCACAGCCTTGTCTATCGCACTGAAATTTGTGGGTGCTATTGCTTAACGGAGTTGCAGTGTGTTGAACGGATAGTGAATAACGTCCTATATACATAGTATGACGTGTCTCGTGAGGTCGCGTCGAAGACTCACTATTTGGCGGGGGTGTAACACGAATAAATGAGCCATACAAAAAGAACGCAGACGTTCCTGTGTATACTTATTTATACATTTTCATAGTAGGTACTTGATTTAGGGTCGGCATCATATTTCTTCTTCTCTCTGTTCCTTTTAAAGTTTACGACTTTAAACGAAAAAAGATAGGAAGATATAGTGTTATGTTAATAATTTTCTTAACAATTTAGATTTAGATTTGTTAATAATAATATTAAAACGAAATAAATGTTATTATTTATGAACATTTCGCGATCTTAACCACTGATACATACTGTCATTGTTCTTAATCTCATATTATTATTAAGTTATTATTTAATGCAGCGTTGATAGCCTAGTGGTTACGGCGTCAGTCCCCTAATCAGAGGTCGGTAGTTCGAATCCGGGCACGCACCTCTAACTTTTCGGAGTTATGTGAGTTTTTAATAAATTAAAATATCACTTGCTTGAGGAAACCTGCACGCCTGAGAGTTCTCCATAATGTTCTCAAAGGCGTGTGAAGTCTGCCAATCCGCACATGGCCAGCGTGGTGGACTATGGCCAAACCCTTCTCATATTGAGAGGAGACCCGTGCTCGTAGTGCTATTATTTCATAAACCTCTATGAGTCTTCAAATTCCATTGCCATTTCAGCTACATAACTCGTTAATCTGATTCTTCTACAGATCACCACAGTTTTATTTGATCCGGTAGTTATATCAAATATGGATAATTTTACCTATCCACTCATTTGTTTTTAATTGGAATAATTGTAGGTACACTACACATAATGCGTAGACAGCTGACTGAAAACGCTCTTTTCGCATGTCACCTATAATATAAACAGCGGCAGGCAGTAGGCAAGTGGGTCGGTTGTGAAACAGAGAGAGGTGTGTGCATGATTGTAAACAGGCACTATCGCGCCTGCTGCCAACTCCAAGTTCGTTGGGACACGCGTCATAATCCAAACAAGATGTCTCCAAACATATTTTTCTAGCATCCAAATAAGGTTTTTTTTATTCAGATGTTTCCGCTTCATAGCAATCTGTTTTTCAACAATAAACGACTTCTTTGTTGATTGCTCAGGTTATGTTTTCGTCAAGAGCCATATTTGTGTGAAGCCCCTCACACGGCTCTCAAGTGATAAACCTTTTCTGTAGGCTTGGGACGTCACTTCTTTTTAGCCTGGTATGCTGAAGAGCGCCTTCTCCACTCAGAGCGTATGCCAGCTTGTTAACATAAGGTAAGGTACCAGACAAGGTAGTAAGATATAATTGTGACGACAGGGATGTCGCAGAGATGAGCCCTGTGATCTTCGAAATGGAAATTTATATAAAACGTAAGCTTGTAGAAAAGTGTACTTACCTGCCTACTATAGTTTAAAAGGTTATGTAAATGATAAACAAGCATGAGTATGAAATATTGCTCTAATAAGATAGCTCTTAATATAATTTTTAAGTGCCATGTGAGATCGTGATAATAAAAAGAAAATTTACCCGGCTAATTTTTTTGTGGGCTTCTTCTTAAATCGGGGCGCGTTTGGAATCCTCATAGCTTTAGTTTTAAGTTTACGAATGTAGTTATCACCATCAAATCAATACATCAATCATATTTTTTTTTTATACACCACAAGTTAGCCCTTGAGGGCATCTCACCGGATGAGATGGTGCGATCTCAAGCTATGAATAAATTACTAACAGTCAATTTGAAAATTTACTAGTTTAGCTTCCTGGAACATATGAGTAAATTGTTCCGAATTCTACGCAAAACGCAGCCCTGCGTTCTACTGACCAATAAAACCTGTTGATACTTTTTGCAGAAACTAAGTTATTTTTAGAAATAAACCCAAAGCCGCTTAGCATTTATCTAAGGACATAAATATACCCCAACCCACGTCCTCTACAATCGCGCTGTCGAAGCTTGATTTATTTGAATTTAAATAATGATTTCCCCAGCGCAGTGTTGTGCTGAACTATTGTAAGAGGAAGGTTTCGGGTTCTGATCTGAGAATTCTTAATTTTTTAATTTTCTATGGTTTCTCTATTCTGATTTCTTGGGAGGATTTGGCCGTGGCTTATTACCACCGCACCGACAATGACGTATCGCTAAGCGATAAAGCGTTCCGGTACGAGGCCGCATAAATTACGTATTACGTTAAACGGGAACTTAAATTTTCAATTATCTTACCATTGCTTATATTTTGCTGCTAATTGATTGCTGTTAGTTACTTAGTTAAATCTAAGGTAACCACTATAAACATAAATAAAAAAAGAAGTGTTTTTGTGCAAAGAATGTACTTTGCACAAAACACTTCTTTATTTATTTAGTACCAGCGTTTTAATTACACCTTCGCCAGTGGTTTAATATGAGCTCAAGATCATTGTTTAGGGCGGTAGTGAACAAGATCCAATTAGCCTTAATGATTGTCAACCTCCGGTAGGAGATGGCACTAAAAGAAGAAGAGTTTTATTCAACAAAAAAACAAAAAGAGGTATTCTTTACGTTCTAACGTAGACATATAAGCATGTATGTTATACTATTAATTAATATTTAAATAAAATAGGTAGGTACTGTATAACAATAATTAACTAAAATATTGTTTATCTAAATAAGAAAAAATAGATTTATAGTTAGTTACATACCTACGTCACGGACGACTAATCTTAATAAGTTAATATACCTTAAGTAGGTAAATGTGTAAGTACTTATATAAACTGGTACCAATTAACTCGCTATAATTAGAGAAGGTAGGTGACTGCCTACTTAATACTTATTCAACCACAATAATATGGTTATTAATAGGTAGATTCTTACTATGTATGTGTTAAACAAAAATATGAAGCGGTGATAGCCTAGTGGTTAGGGCGTCAGCCTCCTAATCAGAGGTCAGCGGTTCGAATCCGGTAACTTTTCGGAGTTATGTGCGTTTTTAAAAAATTAAAATATCACTTGCCTCAACGGAGAAGGAAACCATCGTGTGGAAACCTGCACGCCTGAGAGTTCTCCATAATGTTCTCAAAGGCGTGTTAATTCTGCCAATCCGCACATGGCCAGCGTGGTGGACTATGGCCAAACCCCTCTCATATTGAGAGGAGACCCGTGCTCTGAAGTGAGCCGGTAATGGGTTGATCATGATGATGATGATGATATTGAATCAATGGAATTTAATTGGCTAGGGTTAAGAAATATATTTGCTTACTGATGCCCGTGTAGGTATTTTGAGCTGTAGGAATAAGCAACGTTGAAAAGATGACAGATGATAATTTTGGAGGCTTGAAAGCGAACTGGACAGCCGTCGATGTTCGCCCAGTCCCAGGCATTAAAAACTAGGTACTAGTAATTGTCATCGTCATCAACTAAGTTCATCCGGTTCCAGTCATTAACAACAACTAGTAATTATCATAAAGTTTAACTAACGACATCGCACTGTTCGATTACTTGTTTGCCGATGGTAAAGCAATAAAACCTGTAAAACCTAAAATAAAGCTATTCTTGTACCTTCTTATTACTATGTATCTATGTAATCTGCTTCGAGCAATGTGCCCTCATAATATCATTCACAGGATATTTAAAAAAATTACTGACATAACATAATATATCTTCACAGAACAAAAAGATTGCAATCTTCTCTAGTAAGTATTGCGCAAGTGCAAGAGGGTATAGTTTTTTTTTATACACTCCAAGTTAACCCTTGACGGCTATCTCATCTGGTGGTAAGTGATGATTCAGTCTAGGATGGTAGCGGGCTAACCTGTTAGGGGTTTGGTAAACCCACAATCCTAATTGGTTTCTACGCGACATCGTGCCGGAACGCTAAATCGTTTTGCGACGAGTCTTTATCGGTAGGGTGGTAACTACACGGCCGATGCCTTCCACCAGACCAGACTCGAGCCGGGAATCGAATCCAGAACTTTATGATGCGGCAGCGCACGCACTGCGCTACGGAGGTCGTCAAAAAGTCAATATGTCATGAAATGACAACAGACATGGGGTTGCGGACGAGTGCGCGTGGCGCTAGTGGTCTCGTGCCATCAGGCGACGCCAAGGACTGCCGCTGGGTTTTAGTGGGTATTCAGGTTGCCAGTCTGGCCGCCAGCGAGTCCTCCATATAACATACCTCTCCGGAAGCGCCCCAGTTCTACCTGCGCCTTGAAAGAGGTGATGTAAAAACGCATTTCCCAGCGTTAAAAAATAAGGTGCTTAAGTTTTCAGCTAAACAAAAAAAATGGAGTCTTTTAAAGCATGCTTTCTCACTATAACTCACAATCGCTGATTTGAATATAAGCCAAGATATAAGTGACACAGAGGTAGATTTTCAGGATTAGATACTAGTCTTGAGATATGTTTGTGAAAAGCACTCAGGTTGCAATTGCCGGAGATATGGCGATTCGAATCGCATTGGTAATCAAATTTTCTAAACTACTTAACATTACTTCACAAGAAAATAAGGTGTTTTATGTTTCCTTCAAGTGTAGGTTAAAAATTATAAATATAGAATGACATATAATATACGTTTTAAGTTTGTCTTCGTCGGTGTGAAATGTAACTAAAAAAGATATACAAGGTAAGTAACTTGCGCAAACGCATCTTGTGCGGTCAGGAGCGGTCACTGCCCGGGACTATACAATATAACTACAGAACATTACTTATTCCTTACATTAAAAACCAACGGAGGCTAGCGAGATGTTCACGGTGCAATCTGTTAGGTAGGTAGGTACCGACTGCATGCACGAAGGATCACGTTTAAATTCTTTTTGTTTATTTTTTGATTATGATTATGTACATAATATTATTTAGGTTACCTACATACAAGGGCACAAAAAATCTGGAAGCTTTTATATAAATACTTTCCTTTACATTTAAGTGTATTTTTTACCACATTTCAAAACAAAACCGAATGACAAATGGGAGTTAGATTGATATTGATAAAAACCCTTCAATTTTTGAAAAAAAAAAAAATGAAAAAATTACCTGCAGTAGGTATACCTTTCTCCCTATCCCGGTACCATGTCAGAGTAAAGAAAAAACCAGACTGTGAGATAGATGTCAAGAGCTAACTTGTAGTGGAATAAAAAGTCCTTAAATAAAAATGTCGATAGAAAAGAAGATTCTGTACTTCGGAAAGATACGTTTTAATAGTTAGGTTTTTTGTTGGATAAAGTTCGACCGCTTTAGAGTCACAGAATGACAATATTATCTAATGTTTTCGGTTTCTAAAAACTGTTATCTCCTAGTTTATATAGAGAAATGGTAGATACTAAATTTATTCGTCGTGGAATTTGATCCACTTTAGACAATATGTTATTTCATGCATTCATCGAAATATCAATAAATTAATAAGTTCATTAATGAATAATCACCGAACCACGGAAGCGGAAACTATCGGTCTAAGACGTATGTCTGTTTTTAAAAGGTAAGAAGTGAAGATCATTCGAATTTTAACTATGCTTAACCAGAGGCTGCTTCACTTGCTTGCCTTCGAACGGTTTAACTTATCTTAGTAGGCAAGTAGTAATACACACAAAGACATGTCGCCAAGCGATTTAACGTTCTAGCGCGATACAATGTCGTCTAGAAACCGATTAAACTAGGGGTATGGGTTTACCATACCCCTAACGGGTTAGCCCGCTACTATCTTAGACTGCATCATCACCATGAACTTGGTGAGAATGCCGTTAAAGGCTAACTTGTAGTTAAAAATGAAAAAATCTAGAAAATAGTTTATCCTATCTGTGTCCTTATAATATCAGTAAGAAAATAAGAGTGAGCTTTTTCTACCGCATTCCAAGACCAGTACTTAGCTAATAGTTTATACTATTATTTATTTATGTCGCTATTATTCAAGTACCTACCTACTTCTTCGCCGCAAATTTAAATTTGAAAGTGATTGTTGCATTACGAGTTGCGGCCAATTATTATATCCAATTGCACAACTGACAAACGTTAAATTATGCACTTTGGGAATATCTAAACAAGTTTAATTTGTACTTAATTAGCAGATAGATCTTACCCGTTTCCATGCTAGGTCATGATCATGTCTCTGGCAAGATGTATGATTTATAACTTACTAGCTTCTGCCCGCGACTTCGTCTGTGTGGACTTAAGAATTGGGTCTAACAATTTTTAATCTTCCCAACTATTGGAGAGATCGGTGTAGAAAGTACATGTCCTTTTTCATAGCATAGGTGACATGCATAGCAAATTTCAAAGCCCGCGCTCGTAAATAATTTTCAATTTTCCCTCGGGAACTACTTAAGGAACCGGGATAAAAGGTAGCTAGCCTATGTTCTTTTCCTTGTCAAAAGCTATATGCATGCGAAATTTCATCCAAATCCGTTGAGCCGTTTTTGCGTGATTGAGTAACAAAAATTCAAACATCCACACTTTCACATTTATAATATGTATAGGATATAGGATTAAATTTGGGAGAGAAACGAATCAAATAACTTTGGAAGTAGGTATGGTATATAAAGCATATAAAATAGTTAAATTTATTATTTGGTAAAAAAAATCAACACGTTATAGGTTAGAGACGCTTTATAATAATCTATTAGGCTGTGAAATGCCAAATTTAGCCCCGGGTTATAGACACACTAAAATCGAGCCCCTGGTTCTCGATTAACCTGTTTAATTTAGACGTCTGTTATATAATATAGTCCAGAATTTTTGACGATAATCGTGGGACATGCATGTACTCTATAAAGTGAGAAGACCTGGGTTTTAATCCCGGCTCGAGTATGTTCTGGTCTGGTCTTCGGTCGCGGCTATATCAACTGCCGTTTTATCTCTTAGAGAAGGAAACTTAGGTCTATTTTGATTCTTGTCTGTAAAGCCTCGTTATTTTATCGAGTTTGCCAATTACTAGGGCCTGATATATGTACAGAGGCCTATAAGCTTAGCCCTGCACTCATGCTCGCTAAATTATGGCGAATATAAAATTAATTAACTGTTAATTTATAAGAAGGTTAGGACAAACCTAGTATGTACTTACCTATGGTTTTTATATAACACCACATAATAAATAATGGCACAAGGTACATATGAGTTAGGTAAAATTAGTCCTTATGATTTACAATTTCTGTTTGTTCTAACAGTGATTGTGTTGATTACACGTATTGCATACTTAACAATAATATGTAGCTACCTATAGCTACCTACCTACCTACCTTCTCTTGGAGTGTTAATTGCTATTCATCGTGAGAGATGGATACGTACCTACTAGCCCCTGTGTGTCTATAATAGATACCTGCTTATGTTACGGTTATTATAAATGTATTCAATAACATGGCTTTATTATTATGAGATGGCGATAGTTCCATTAAAATTTATTTCATATGGCTGGCTGATTATAAAATAATGGTGGGATAACAATATTAATACGATTGTTAGAACTAAACCAGTCCAGTACAATTAATACGTGTATTGGTCACCTAATTAATCATCATCGTCATCATCATTTCAACCGATAGACATCCACTGCTGGACATAGGTCTTTTGTAAGGAGTTCCAACGGCCACGGTCTTGGGCCGCCTGTATCCAGCGGCTCCCTGCGACTCGTTTGATGTCGTCTGTCCACCTTGTTGGGGTCGACCAACGCTACGTTTACCGGTGCGAGGTCGCCATTCCAGCACCTTGGGACCCCAACGTCCATCGGTTCTCCGAGCTATATGCCCCGCCCATTGCCACTTCAACTTCGCAACTCGCTGAGCTATGTCGGTAACTCTGGTCCTTCTACGGATCTCTTCATTTCTAATTAATGAAGAAACTCAAAATTCGCTCGCTCTCAAATACTTATTGAAATTTTACTCTATTTCCGGCGCAGAGGTAGGACCTCTGCAGGTACCTTCTCCTAATATAGAACATACACACTAAATAATTAAACTGGCACATTCTACATTCGTTTAAGATGACAAACTTATGAAAATATCCTTGATAGTACGTGAACTTCAAATTCAAATAAAAACGCCTCGTAAATCGTTCCCTAGACATTCATGAAGTAGGTAGGTACTAGTAACTCGTAAGTAAAACCAACCTAACCAAACCGCCGCCGCCATCACAGCGAAATTCCGCTGTTGTTCTTACGCATTTAGAATAATAAACAGGTGGCCTAAACTCCAAAGTAAACTGAGTAGGTTTACTATGATAAGTGCATCGTGTAGGTACCTACCGTTATTCCATTATTGTAAAACATACTTAAATTCTTTTTTTCAATTTTTTTTAAGGATATAGGCAGGTACCCCTTTTACTCGGGCAGATCTTGTTTTTTTTTATTTATTACTAGTAGGTACTTTATTATCACTTCGTCATAATCATCATATAAACCTACAGGCGTTCACTGCTGAACACTATGTTCAAAGAAGACTGGAACTAAAAAATAGCTATCTATTTTTTAGTTCCAGTCTTCCTGCATGCGTCCAGAGACACACTGCAAATAAAAAATAAAGCTACCATGTGCCCGCACATTTTAAATCAGTAAATAACTTATTTTTTTATATTTTGTAAACTCTTCCCCAAATATGACTAAAATAAAAAAAATCGGAATGTTAAATACTAAATCTGTTTTGATAAAAATACTCTGAAATACTAATAAAGGTCTTAGTAACTAGTAGATTCTTAGGAACAGTGACCAGAACTTCATTTAATGTTTGGCTAACTTTTGTAGTGAGCCGAACATAGAAATACCTCCACACTGAATGCTGAAGCTAGAAGATTTATGATGATTGGTCTCTTTCTTATGTAACACATATACATGCTTTTCACTTCCGTATTTCTCATTGTTTAATAGCTTTATCTACTTAAAATAGGTTTAAAAGTAGGCTTATTTTTTGAACTGTACGTCCAAGTAGAGACACTGCCATCGGTTCTGAAGGCATATTTTACCACTAAGCAGTGGTCCTGTCATCATCATCATCATAATCAACCCATTGCCGGCTCACTACAGAGCACGGCTCTCCTCTCAATATGAGAAGGGTTTGGCCATAGTCCACCACGCTGGCCATGTGCGGATTGATAGACTTCACACGTCTTTGAGAACATTATGGAAAACTCTCAGGCGTGCAGGTTTCCGTTGAAGACCGTTGAAGCAAGTTAGAGGTGCGGGCCCGGGTTCGAAACCCCGACCTCCGATTAGGAGGCGGACGTCCTAACCACGAGGCGTTCCTGTGCCAAGCATTAAATAGTCCGAGAATGACGATATTTTAAGAAAACATCGCAATCATTCCGCTTTACCATTTACTACATTACATTTCACTAGTATGTAGTTGAGCATTAGAAAAATATCTGATAGGACATGTTTATGAGCAACTAATTATGCTATAAGTAACGGTTATCAAAATAGGAATGCGTGCAAGCCGCATGCTCGCCTTGGGACCGCTTCCTGTCGCATGCAAACAGTGAAGGGGACCTGCACAGAGCCTTTGTTCCGAGCCAGCAGAGAAATGTTGCGAAACAGGCCGCTGACCTTCGAAAGTGAATTAAAGACATTACCGATCCTTGATTATAGATTTTGTGATATATTTAACCGTTAACTGGCTCGTTGGTCTAGTTATTAATCGCGAGGTCCTAGGTTCGATTTCCGTCTGTTCGAATATTTTCGCCTGATGTTAAGTGATGATGCAGTCTAAGATGGTAGCGGGCTAACCTGTTAGGAGTATGGTAAGCCTACATTGGTTTCTACACGACATCGTGCCGGAACGCTAAATCGCTTGGCGACACGTCTTTGTGGGTAGGGTGGTAACTAGCCACGGCCAAAACCTTCCAATTCTCAGTATACAAGTTCATAGTTAGGAAATTAGTAATCCCCCTGTGGCTAGTCTTTTTTTGAGCCGTCGCGATTTTTGACCTTGGTCTTGGCCTTGGACCATTTTTTTTTTATATAATCTGAGGGAAATGGTGATGGGGTGAACAACAAACGTGGGATTAATGCTTACGTCACACTTAATGTGAAAATCCAAACAGGCACGCTTTTATTTTATCTTCTTAGGCATTTCTGCCTTTCTGCCCTTATTCTTTGTGTGTATTCGTATTATATGAACGTTTGCCCTATACATAATTTCTGTTAGAACCCAGAAAATATCGACTTCATGACTTTACAATCGATTTTATGACAACAAAAACGAATGTAAGGTCGTTGCCTAATAACTTTTTGATTTAATTCCATCGTAGTAATATTATTGTAGACATTTAAAGCAACGTTTTATTGAATATTAATATTAGTGTAAGAGAACGAAGCTTTGCCTAAGGTGTACACATTCTGTGAAGATTACAGCTGTCTTCACGTTGCTTTTCATGAGTTACAGGCCGCTGAAAGACAGGCGACAGTGAAGTATCAGAAATAAAGTCACATTGGCTAAGGAGCTTGGTAAGGAACCCTAAAAACTAGTGATTTATCAAATCGGGCGGGTGAAATAGAATGAGGTAATTCGCAAGTGGTTTGACCAGTACCGGTTTTCATCGGATGTCAGTGGAGACCGAAAGTTCATCTTGCGACATTTAGGCGCCCATATGTAAGTAGGTATATTATGTCTAAATATGTAATAACAAACACATTTGGTCGTTTCGTGTGTTTTATGTTTCTAATAAAACATCATCGGTTCCATCATAATTACCACATTGTTGAATGAGGTTGTTTGACGAATAAAGCAATGTAACGGATAAAGAAAACCACGGAAAATTAATGTTATAAGCTTTATTAATTTCTAATGGATATAGAATTACAATCGCTCCCAAGTAGGTAATT
Organism: Lasiommata megera; assembly: GCA_928268935.1. Taxonomy (NCBI): domain Eukaryota; kingdom Metazoa; phylum Arthropoda; class Insecta; order Lepidoptera; family Nymphalidae; genus Lasiommata; species Lasiommata megera. The sequence goes on along the minus strand of OV743311.1, from coordinate 7,712,806 downwards.
GGGGTTTATCGACTAAAAAAACAATTGTTATCAAAAAAATAAAAACTAATCTATATTCTTCTATATGATATGAAGCGGTGATAGCCTAGTGGTTAGGGCGTCTGCCTCCTAATCAGAGGTTGGGGGTTCGAACCCGGACACGCACCTCTAACTACTCCGCTAAGTTATGTGCGTTTTTAAATAATTAAAATATCACTTGCTTCAACGGTGAAGGAAAACATCGTGAGAAAAACTGCACGTCTTCTAATTCTCCATAATGTTTTCAAAGGCGTGTGAAGTCTGCCAATCCGCTCATGGCCAGCGTGGTGGACTATGGCCAAACCCTTTTCATATTGAGAGGAGACCCGTGCTCTGTAGTGAGCCGGCAATGGTCGATGATGATATTCTAAATAATATTAATATAAATATAGATTTTCATAGTGATATTGTTTTCTATAGAGATTCTTGCGTTGTTTCTTTTCGTTTTGAATTTTTTTATAATAAATGTACACTTAAATGAACAAAATATAATATATTTGGAGACAATTTCCCCTTTTTATTTTGCTTTGGCACAGATGGCTAATCATCCTACAGACAGAAAACAGACACGATGTAGAATGTAGACGATAATTACATTGATTGATTTTTTATACCGACTTAAAATCAAATTATTCAAACCCTTTTGATAATTTTGACAATTGTCAAACTTTTTTTTTATACATTACAAGTTAGCCCATGACGGCTGGTGGTACGCAGTGGTAATGCTGTCTAGGATGGTAGAGAGCTAACCTGTTAAGAGTGTGGTAAATCCACGCTTCTGATTGGTTCCTACGCCACATCATGCCGAAGGGCTAAATCGCTTGGCGACAAGTCTTTGTCGGTAGGGTGGTAACTAGCCACGGCCGAAGCCTCACACCAGATCAGACTCGAACCGAGAATCAAACCCAGGAACTTTAAAATGATACAGCGCACGCGCTGCGCCTCGGAGGTCGTCGTATATGAAGTTTTAAATAGTATTTAGGAGATCATAATGTATTTCTCAGTTTATAACTTTTTTCCTCATTTGGTCCTCCGTATGAACGAAAAACTGCTAGAAATGAGGGAAATGTAAGTATAAAAAACCTCTAAGGTTACAGCAGTCCTGTTTACCGTTGAGATTTCGATACTTTGAATTTAATCGTGTTGGGTTGGTCTCAACCGATAAATATCTAATGACATTAAATTTAAAACGTGACACTTCCAAGCTCCTCTTTTGTATAGGTTATTTTAAGTTCAACATTAAGTAAAAGTCATGATTCAAGGCCAGCAAGTGACTGGATGTATCCGCTTACCTACTGCGAACTGTGCGTGGCATTCGCATGCATGACTCTCGACTTAATATCTTTAATAATAATACAATTTAAATAAGTCTTAAACTGACAACATACGCTATTAATCAATTTTAAAAAATGTATAATTTTTACCACAGACTTTTCTCATTTATAAACAGATTAAAAAATATATATAATAATGATGATGTAAGATTTTATATGAAAGGATATACTTTGAGATTAGTGCCTTGGAAATTTCACTAATATTCGTCGTTCGTTTGGTTTTAAAGCAAAATTGCTGGAAAAGGAATCATAACAGTAAACGAAATTAGCTACGCATTTGGATTTCCTTCTACTTTTACATGGTGATAAGGATCACTAAAATAGTCCTTATGAGTTTCCTTCCTTCCGGTTTTATCGTCAAATAATTATGAAATGTCAAAACTAGCATACCGCTTTTTTGGATTACTGTCACTTTACAGTATACTTTTTACTATTTATAATTTTTCAGGATACAAATAATTTCTAAATGATCCATTTCTGCTCGTTTATCATGGGTGAACAGAACACGCAATAATCATCAATCATTATGATCATAAGCACCAATTGTACTTACATCATAATGATGTGCGTAAGAGCTGTTTGTTGATATCGATAACATTTATCAACATAGTAAATATTTAATACTAAATAATTAAATAATTGGTTATTATAATATAAGCTCTAAATATAAATTAATATGTTATGTATGTGTATATGTACTAAAAACTACATATTTTCGGCGGACTCGGGTAGCAGTGCCTTTGCACCGCTGGCCTGTTGGATTATTTTATTAAAAAGCGCAAAAAAAGCGTTGCACAACTCTATTGTTCTTGATATTTATGACCGGACGACTCAGTTCATAACATGGGAAGAATTATCTTACTGAACACTAGTGTTGGCGCCATATACATCAATGCATTCTGGAACTGATATTATATTTTTATAGATGGGAAATTGTATGTCATTAGAAAAATATTAAAAAAGTTTATGATGTATCCATTTATTTTTTTCTACTGAGTTCATGGGGGTTTTGTAAAGGCAATTTTTTAAAATTTAAAAATATATATGTTTTTTTTTAATTTTTTGCACGAGCCTTCTCAGAAGGAGCATCATCGTAATTTAGTAAGTAATGAAATCATTCATATTGCCAAGCTTCTCTAAATTCACTTCAATCCATTTTATTTGTGAATTTCCGCTACTATTTCTTATATTTTCATTCAATATAAAATTGAAGCCTTCCAAAAGTTATTTTATAACTTTTAACAAGATTAGAGGTTAAATTCGCGATGCAATATAAATGCTTATTATATCTATTAGCTGAAATATGTAGGTAATATAATACCTAGACTAACAATAATAAAGTAAGTTAAGATACGTTTTTAATCTGAGGTACTCATTTATGCACGGTGACGCAAACCATAGATAAAACTTTATTTTTACGTCTCTGGGTATTAAAATAACTGACGGAAGGATCACAGAACTAGTAATTATAGTCTTCTTCTTCTTCTTGCCCTTATCCCACATTATGTGGGGTCGGCACAACACGTCTTCTTCTTCCACTCACTTCTATCAGCCGTCACCTCACTACCCACACCTTTTACCCGCATATCCTCTTTTACACAATCCATCCATCTCTTCTTTGGTCTTCCTTTACTCTTTTGCCCTTCCACGTTCATATATAACATTCTTTTGGTGACATCACTTTCTTTCCTCCGCATTATATGACCATACCATGCCAGCCTGTTACTCCTCATCTTTTCTGTCACTGGCGCTACTTTTAGACTTCCCCTTATATATTCATTTCTTATCTTATCCATTCTTGTCACACCACACATCCATCTCAACATTCGCATTTCTGTCGCATGAACTCTTCTTTCATCCGTTCTTTTTGCCGCCCAACATTCTGATCCATACAACACGACAGGTCTTACGACTGTTTTATAAATTTTCCCCTTAAGTTTAAGGGGCATTTGTGGGTCGCATATCACTCCTGAGACCTGTCGCCATTTCATCCATCCCGCATTCATTCTATTGTACACATCTCGGTCAATATTACCGTCGTTTTGGAAGAGCGAGCCGAGGTACCGGAAATCCGAGCAGACTGGTAGGGATACACTATTTAAGGCAATTTTGGAGAAACGAGAGGGGCCGCCAAAATCACAAAACATATGTTCAGTTTTCGTTTGGCTTATCTTTAGGCCCACGCTCTCTAATTTATGTTGCCATTTTGCCAATCTGCTCTGGACCTCAGACGCATCCTCTCCGACAAGAACAATGTCGTCAGCGAATAACATGCACCAGGGTGCTTCCTCCTGTATGTTTGATGTAAGAGCATCCATTACCAGGAGGAACAAGTAAGGGCTCAAAGCCGATCCCTGGTGCAAGCCCACTTCCACACTGAACATGCCAGTAACGCCAGCTTCTGACCGGACGTACGTGGTCGCTTTTCTATACATCTCTTTCACAAGACTCACATACTTCCCAGGCACTCCTTTCCTTTTCATAGACCACCACAAAACCTCACGGGGAACTCTGTCATATGCTTTTTCAAGGTCAATGAATACCATGTGCAGGTTTTTGTGTGCACCCCTGTATTTTTCGCACAGTTGTCGGAGTGCGAAAATAGCGTCCATCGTTCCCCGCCCCGGCATAAATCCAAATTGGTTTGGTGTTACCTCACTCTCATTTCTCATTCTTCTTGCTATCACTTTTTCCAGTAATTATAGTATATTATCTATAACAATAGTACCTAAAAGTGGACTATAATCTGTGAATGTGGCCATCTTGATTCTTGTAAAGCTTAGTTAGGTACCTACCTACTGATAGCAGTTTGATTACAAAAGAAATAACATTGCGTTGAATAGCTGCATCCCAATAATAACTTTTCAAAACTCGTGAACTACAGTTTGGTAAAATGGATAACAAAAATAATTATAACAATGAAGACCTTTTTGAATACATCAAAGTGAGTGAAGATGAGGACGATTCTAATGCAGTAGAGATTCCTTGTGAGCTTGATGGGACTCTCTTGCTATCGACATTAGTGGCCCAATTCCCTGGAGCGTGTGGATTAAAGTATCGTCATCGTGAAACCAAAACGATACGCGGCATCCGTCTTAGTGATGGCAAACTGCATCCGCCGAGTGAGGCGGGATGGGGTAAATTTTTATACATTTGCGTGTTCCCAAAGGAAAATAAGCGGAAGATGGAAGATGTATCGCCTGAAAATTCTGCAGCTAAGACAAAACGCTTGGAAAAGAAGCTCACTTGCTCAGACTTAATATGCCTCGGCCTGCCTTGGAAGTCAACCGAAGAATCTATAAAACAATATTTTGAACAATTTGGTGATGTTGTTATGGTTCAACTGAAACGAGATAAAAACGGTGCTTTTAAAGGTTTTGGTTTCATACGTTTTGCTACTTATGCCTCGCAAATGCGAGCCCTAGCTCAGAGGCACAACATTGATGGGAGATGGGTTGATGTCCGTATTCCTAACTCTAAAGAAGGAGTAGTACCACAGATGCCTTGCAAAGTTTTCGTTGGCAGGTGTACTGAAGATATGACTGCGGATGATCTTCGTGAATATTTTTCTAGATTTGGAGAAGTGACAGATGTATTTGTTCCACGACCATTTAGAGCTTTTGGTTTTGTAACTTTTCTAGACCCAGAAGTGGCTCAGAGTCTCTGTGGTGAAGACCATGTTATCAAAGGTGCATCAGTGTCAGTATCCAGTGCAGCACCCAAAATCAAAAGCAAATCCAATATGAATTGGAAGGATGACTCTTACGGCTCTAAAAATTGGGATGGTAATCGATCTGGACCTTCTGGTGGACCAAAGGGTGGCAATGGAAGCAGTAACAATATAGATACATTGAATATGCAAAACTTGGGAATAAATCCTAACGGCGGTCCACCAGCTAATTTTAATTTACCAATAAGCCTGGTTGCTGCAGCTCTCAATCAAGCTGGCTGGGGTGGATTTTTAGGAGGACAGGGTAGTTCAGGTCCTAACTGGCAAAGTGGCCCGCCTCAAGGTAGTTCAGGTAAAAACTGGAATAGTAACCAAAATTGGGGGCAAAATGGACCACCTCCAGCATGGAATCAGGGCAATAATCCTAATTGGAATGGTAGTAAAAATGGTAACTGGAATCAGGGGAATTGGCCAAGTGGACAAGGGTGGGGAGGTAATGGTGGGGGTGGCTCTTCTGGGTCAGGTGGTGGATGGAACAACAAATCTCAAACATGAGGTGAGCCTATGATAGAGCTGTATATACCAGAGATGTTTGCAAGTGAGGTTTAAAGTAAATTTCAATATTATTTGTTTTCCTATTTATGTACAGATTGCCTATCACAGAAATGTAAGCTTAAGTTTATTGTATTAGATTTAAGTCGACAAAGTTGAGTGTAAAATGTGAAATGGTATGATGTGTGAGATATTAAATTAATAAAGTATGTAATCTGTGATGGATGTTTCAATTGTTTGGGTGGGTACTGTTCTATTGAAGTATGATAGAATAAAGGGTGAAAAGTAAGTATCTTTAAATGGTTGAATGCATTGATCTCAATTCATTGTGAATTGGGTATGAATGTAAACTTGTAATTGGTGCGAGATATAATATTTACTGTATAAGGTTTTATGAAGCAGATGCCTTGGTCTGTGTGTGGACAAAATATGGCTGCAGTGTTCCTGGAATTAGAAGTACCATCTGAGTGCACCCACATCAAAGTGGTGAGTGAGTTGTAGAAATGGTATGCCCTGTGATGTTTATTGTGCATATGAGGGAAATGATTTATTTTGTAGCTCTAGTGAAAGTTAAATGGTTTATTAAATAATCAATCAATAATAATGCACAAGCTTTCAATAAGTTGGTTTGTGGTTTGTTTGTTTTGGTATATATCTGAATTCAATGAAGTTCCATATGCTTTTCTTACAGCAGCAACATGAGACTGAAATAGAGATGAAACTTGGAAAAAACAATACAGAGATTTTGTACTTCTGAGGGTTTGGAGGTATGTTTTAACAGTATGAATAATTATTTTCTTAATGGCTGTCTTATTGCTATTAGTTAATTGATTTATGATTATTTCTTTAACAGCTTATGCTTGCTTGTTTGTGTTCTCCACTAAAGGGCTTAGTCATTTAAGCAGCTATGGGGAGGGCTATTTTAGGATTTACTCTAAAGGATAAAATTCAAAACTGACAGGCCAAACCAAGCTGAAATGGAAATGGGCGGGACATGCTTAGACCTACAAGTATGGTCTCCTTGTTAAGAGAGTAGATATTATAAATAATGATAATTTAAAGACAAAAGGAAAACTGCACCAAATAGTTTTTTTTTTCTTTCAATAAATTCTGCAAAATGCATTTTAACTATCTTGATGTGCCAAAAGTTGTTAGTAAAAGATATAGAATGTGGTAGCTAGATAAAATGCATGAGAAGTAAACATTAGCAATTAAACTCAGTATTGTGTTTATTATAACATTTAATCAAACTTTTTTTTTGCACTTATGCAGTTTATCATATATTTTTTATTAAAAGGATAGCCGTGCATTTGGCTTTGTTGGAAAACTCATACTTATCATATGTGTATCTTTCTCACTTTGATATGAGAGGTGGCCTTTGCACACAAATGGACAATTTTGGATTGATGATGATAATGTGAGCTTAAGCCGTAAATAATTTTAATACCAATTCTATCTTATTAATTAATAAGAAAATCATTTTAAAATGTCAATCCTTGCAAATCATTGTAAATTCAAGACTCATGATGATAAACAAGGATACTGCATGTAATTTGGACATGAAATTTGGAAGATAATGAAAATTAACATACCTATGAGAAAATAGGTTTTTGCTTCACTGATAATAAAATTACGTTACGATCCTTAGTGAACGCGGGTTATAACGCGCGGAGCGGTTAGTAGTTACTATATAATATTCTATTAGTAATTTATTACTTTTCAAATTTTTTCAGCCAAAGATTATCATTCAAAATTGAAGTTAACATGAGCGAATCTACGTGTAAAAGCTAGTTACCAAATGATTATGACAAGTACTGATCTTTATTTTTTACAGATCTAGAAGACATGCATGGGTGACTGATTAGAAGAGCAGAAGATGATAATTTGTTTGATATTTTTATTAAAAAAGTTTGTTTTCTTATTTTTTTACATTTACACATGAATACTTATTTACTAAACATAACCAATTACAATTAAAACTTCTTACCACAAGCTTGATAAAGTCTTTAATCGAATTATTACAAGAACTAGATACTCATGGTTTATCACAGCAAGCATTTACATTAAAAACAATAAAACAAAATTTTTGTTTTCCATTACACATCTTATTTTAAATCTAGATATTTGTTATGTTTGCCAAATAGCAAAACTTAAAACACAAAGACAATAGTTTTTCTAAAATATAATAACAGAACTGAACATTTTTACTGAAGTAACATAATATAATAAATTATTTGTTTTCCATTTTAAACAAAATCATGTTATCAACCTAAAGTATTAGTAATATTAAAAATGACTAACATTTCAGTCACTTAAACCTAAAAAACATTTTTTTACACAGTAAGAGAGATCGTTAAATATAATGTGATAACATTGTGTAAATTTTTTATGGCAATCAACTAAATTAACACATTGTTAAACCGTTACAATAATTTTACCATTTGTATCTGTTATAAATCAAAGCAAAAAAGTCATAGTAATATATTGTGTCAGTTCAATGAAGCACAAAATTTTTCTGAGGTAGGTTTAGGAACTGAAATTTTCTAATCAAATTATGTCAAAATAAAAGTATATACTCATTCATATCAATAATATACACCAAACCATATGTCATATAATAAAGTTGATAATTTGAATGATGTATATAAACTATCCATTTTAAATAATAACCAAAAGTACAAATAACAGTTTAGTTATTCAGCATTCTGATAACATTTGGTCATATAGACTTGGGTAAACATGTTATGTTGGTTTAAACATTAACCATATTACTAAATACTACATGAAGGGTACGATTATATATGTAGTGGAACTGACACCATATAATTTTACATCAAGAGTGAATATTACTTGCAAAGTTACTATTTTATACTTTCTTATGGTATAATATATAAAGTAAAAATCTTAAGCCTTAGATACCTGCATCTTAGATGTCTTAGCATAATATATAACACAGGGATTAAATTGACAAGATATATTTTCCTTAGTAACTAATTTTTTTTATTTTTTTTTTTCACGGTGAAGTATACAGAAGGCGGGTCTATTCTTATTATAGTTTTGGTATACTAATACAAAAAAAAAATATCAGAATGCAATAAATTATATTGCAATGCAAATTTTCAAGTTAAAAACATACATGCAAACAAAGTTTTGCGATATGGCCACACTTGAATCATATTGATACTAAGCATCATAACTAGTAAAAGAAATCTCTTATGAAATTCATATAGTTCTGTGATCTCGATATAAAAATAATTACTTTTTATGTATAAAGAGAAGACGAAAATTAACTTTTTTTTATATATATTGTACCTTAGTATGATGTATACATTTCTACAATATTTTATTAGCCGCCTCTATAAAACTTTTAGAGCATTTTTTAATACATCTATTAAAAACGCCTATTAGGTAAAGGTTTTAAAGTTTTGACTACATCACCTTTCTAAAACAAACTATCTAATTAGATGCTCTATTATAAATGAGTTGTATAGCTACAATATGGCTCGGAAGACTTCGGGTTATACAATACATGTAAATAATAAAAAAGGTGGATGAGACTCTGCACTTAGCCAGGGTTCCGTTACAAGTTGCAATTTGAAACATTTAAACTATTGACATGGATAAAATTTAACAAAAGACACGTTTGTTGAATGGGAACCACTTTATCTTATTTTTATTTGTCGTTATAACGGCAATAATTCACTGATTTCGTGAAAATTTAAAATTTCTTAAACTTAAAACGGTTTTTGAGCCAACCAATTTTGTCAACCATTTTTCGATGGGGCTGGTTGGTATGGCTTCGGGTTATGAGGAATCGTGTTCATTATCCATCTTCTCATCAATAACAGAAGAAAAAAAAATTGTATATGTAAGTTTAAGAGAGGGTGCCGTTTCTCAAAATTGCATAAAACTTAAATTTTTAAAGCTATGAATCTCCCATAGCTTTAGAAATAATTATATAACATGGAAGGCACAACTAGTCAAAAATATGGCTATATTTTTACGGTAACACTACACGACCTGAATAGTATTTATTGTAATATATATTTGAAATTTCGGAGGTAACGGTATTTTATGTATATTTTCGGTTTTTTCATGTCAATGGTAATAATAATGGCCTCTACAAAATAAGTTTAAGGCAATCGACAAAATTGTTACCATTCTGCAACCGTTTAAGGTATCAAAAGTTAAAACATGGTATTACTGCAGTTAAAATATGAAGTTAAACAGCCTTTAGAAGCGTGATTTTGGACTAATCCCTGAACTCAAAATCGGTATTATCCATCCCGATTATCCGCAAATATAATTGGAATGAAGATAACTAGTTCTTGTGGCAAATGTGTAGAGTGATATCCGAAAATCAGTCAGTTTGGTATCTGTGTTTAATTATTGTCAGAAATGGGCGTCATTTTTAAGTAAAACTACAACCAGCATAGACCAGTGCAGTGGGTCTGCGATACTAGCTTCTATGAGAAGCAGGCCTATATCCTGTTGTGGAATTTAATTGGCTCAGGATTATAATATTTAATTTTATAGAAAGCTCATTAAGTGGGATATCAGATGAAAGAATTATAAAATGAATGTGCTAGACACCATGCGTGTATTTAAAGTAGACTCAAGTTTACATAACGATGCTTATTAACAGGATCACATAGAGAAATTAGATTTATCTAGCAGTATACTTTAAATCAAATTGAGTTCTTAGGACAACCCTTGTGTTAATTGATAGTAAGGTATTACAAAATGTATTTTAATACGTAATGTATTTTTTTAATTTACTGTCAATTAAATAGGCCATGCGACGTGTAATTTATATTTAAACATGAATTAACATTTCAAATATTACAAATAATATAAGTTATATATAAGAATAACACTTTAATCGAATCAAATATAAAGATGTGCCAGTGTTCAAATAATATTCAGTGTCAATACAAATGAGGGAAATTACAATTATGTACGATTACTATCAAGTCATTTAATTATTCATGTGTGTAACAATAAATAAGTTCAAATATCATAACTGTCGAGATTTATTGATATTTAATTAACTAATAATTAAAACTGGAACAGGTGGGATAAATACACAGAATAAAATTTCATAAATCTTAAAGCTCTCGGAGTCCTAGACTCAGGGTTAGGGTTAATGAAGTGAACCTACGCAAGACCTGAAGGGAAGAATTTAACCATGATTTAGACAATTAAATTTGTATGGGCCCGAATATTTATGGAACAAATCAAAAAATCACTTGTTTGCAAGCCATTACATTTAATTCATATTTATTACTTATGTAGATCAAGCGAATTTTTTTGAGAGGACTGATAAAACTACCTGTGAACATCTAAAGAACCGGGGTCACGCCACTTACTTCAAGATATATACTGCAAATAAGTATAAAAAATAATGAGTCTTGAGTTTTCATGTAAAATACGAAGAAACTTTTACCTCTACCTATTATTTATACGAAACATATGAAACGATTAAAAGGTACGCCAAAGCAGAAATAAGAGGGTGTCATGCTCGAAGAAGCATGAAAGAAGTGTTTGAAGCTATCTTCCATTGCTCATTTCTAATCATGGCGGAGCATTTACCCTCAAATTTCTTAAGCACTATTGACGCAGAAAAGATAACCGACGCCTCTCATAATGTTCGAGACTTGGCAGGTTATCATTGCCATGTTATTTGCTACGCAAAACCCCTTGCTTGTGATTCCACGTCTTGTCCAAACAATCTTATATTTGGATTCATATGAGATTAATTGGTATGTCCGTAAAAATATTGCAAAATTCAAGAAAAAATCGACTGAACATTAGAAGTAAAAGTAAACTTATAGTACCGTTTAGTAAACTGCACAAAATTGGTAACTCATTCAATGGATTTGTATTTTATTTTATAACAAATTACTTATTGAAATTTTGGACATGTCTATCAATCCAATTACCCATCCTGCATTTAATACTTAAAACAGACACAGACGCACAACCCAACTCTGATTAAAGCCCTAAAATAGTCGGTAAACTTTGAAATTGAAATTTTGCCGGTCACTCCTATTTCAGGCTACTATGCTCAGAAACTGAAATATCTTATTAAGAATAAAACTATTCATTTCATATTAAATGTGACAGTTCTTTTATTTATTATTCCTTACTTCGACCAACTAGGACTAACCCTCGCTACGCTGTCGCATGCGAGACTCCATTCACACAAGACGTTTTAACATTGAATTTACAATCAACATGAATTTAACATACAGAATAACTACTTTTCTATTTACACGTCAGCCTTCAATCATTATTACTAGCGTCGACGACGACTACAATGTACAGCGGTGGTTCAGAAGCAGTCAGAAATCGTTACCATTAATAATAGGGGTTTTCTCGTAATTATTCAAGTCTAATATTAATATAAACAGGAGGAAAGGACATTCTCCTTTTCTCTCCTTAATTTTGCTATGAAAGTTCGATCTAAAATCGTTGACTCTGGCTTGTTTATAAAAAAAAGGAAAAACAATAATAGGTAGTTCATACTCAGATTTTATTTTCACTTTTATGGGAAAATTTATAATATGTATATGAATATACTATCGTAGTATCAGAATTATTTAAAATACAAATTTGAAAGCCTACAGATCCTACAGTCTTTTTTTGGTCATTCTCCCTTTAGATCAGAATTAAGTTTCAAAATAATTGTCTTTGAAAACCTTTGGTAATTAAAACAATTTAAAACTCGCCAGTTAACCAGTCATTTGTCGTTGCTCAAATGTATACTCTAATTTTTCTTACTTGTCGTATAATGTAAACAAATTTTAGTTTTAATGTGAAGTCAGTTTGAAAATCATTACAAATAAAATTTGTTTTTATTCTATTGTCTTTTGTTTATGTCTTTAATTATATATTTCTGTATTTAAATAGATTTGCTTATCATATCACTAAAAGCGATCGTAACATACCTATTCCAGGCTACCTATGAGACCTAAAGCCAAACATATTTGCGTCATTGTTTACATTAATAGACAAGTAAGAAAAAATTTAGTACATATAGCGTGAAATTGGCCAAATTATTTGAAGTCGCACTAAACTTTAAGTTTCTTAGTAGGTCTGAGGGCGTAATTAAGTGTGAGCTGTCGCTTAGCTGGCACTCGCCGGAGTCTGCGCCCGTTCCACTCCGCGTCTATCTTTAGCGCCATCTCTAAGTCGTTCTTCTCCTGTTCTATTAATTTTTCAATCCGGAGCTGCTCCCGCAAAATGTTTTTGACATCACAATTTTCCAATGGACTAGATAAATTTTTAACAGCTAAACTAACCTTATTATTAGTGGTCTCGGCCAACGAGGGTGGACTGCACGAGGACGTTTTGGCATGCATTCTTTTTGTGTCGCTCCTCAAATATGGCTTTCTTTCCGAATACCATTTTCTTTCCTTGTGTTTTTTCTTCGGTGTTACCTCATTCTCGTCCTTGGAAATGCTTCCCATTGACCTGGTGCGTCTCAGTGAAACCGCATTGTTTAATTTAGTGACTCCATCGACAAGTTCTGCTTGCTTGTTCCTTCTGTTGTTTACTGCAGCACGTTTAGGACTGAATATGTTTGAAACCAACATATTATTTGGCGAATTCTTCCTTACTCTCGATCTTGTATTTACAGTATTTTTTCTGGGGATCTGTAAATAAATTTACATATACTTTATTAATATGCCGTTAAACAAGTGTCTTTTAAAGGATTATTTGAGTAAAGTTTTTGATTGATTAATCAATTTGAACTAGGATTTATCATATTAAAACTATCAATAATACACACAGTATACAAACAATTTTAATTTCTAGTAATTATATTAATTTATCATATATTTTAGCGTTTATATGAAAGTTACTTTTAACAAATGCCAACCTTAACTTACAAAAAATGTAAATATTAAAATATAACATTTTGACATGTGTGATGTGTGTGGGTGAATATGTGTGTATTATGGTTCCATTATTATCATAAAACATTATGAATAACTCCTACCATACCCACAAGGGTGGTGCCTTATTTCCAACCAAACCTTGTTTATCAGAGATAATTTTTTGTTACAAAGAGAAAAAGGTTCAAAACTTTTAATATAATAAATCCAACCCAACCTTTAAAAGAATATTTATATAACACAATTATATTCCTATTATTTGTATATATTTAGACAGTAGATTTTGTATAGTCTATTATAAAATAAAAAGGAGTCTTGCTTTTGAAAAAATTAGGTAAGAATGTTTTTAACATGCTGTGTCAGTATAATATGTATTAATAATGTTGTAATTAGGTATTATATTACAATGTTATAATTTATTATATTCATTCACATGCAATTTTAAAATTGCAGTGTCAGAGGTTTTTTTAAGTGACATGACCACTTGGTCTGACCTAAAAAATATATTTACTTGACAGCAATATATATGTTTTACAATTATTCAGACATCAAAAAATGTAGTTTTGTATCACTAACCTTTTTAGATCTCAATATACTCAGTGCTATAACAAACGCAGAAGGTAACTTTTGGGCTAAAGACAAATTTCGTAATTGACTCAAGCTCTCTATGTATTGATCACGAGTTGGTGTAACTTCTGTTTTCAGACTTATCTTTTCTTTATCTACCCTCATTCCAGGAACTCTCAATGGAAGACTCTTGCTGGTAACGAAACTAAAATACATATTTTATGTAAGTATTTACACTAAATGTGGACAATGTTTCCAAATGTTTACTTGTAAAACAAGTAAAAACTAGGAAATGTTTTTTATTTTATTTATAAACAATTATGTCTTAAGAACTGTGCTAATTGTATTATATTTAATCTAGATTAACAATCTGAAATCATTAATTTTAGTTCAAATATCAAATTTCAATGTACATGTGCAATACATAATGTACATAAATGTTGAAACATATATAATTTATTAATTTACAAATATACCTGGTGGGTGTGGTCCCTTCAATGGGTTTAAAATAGCACAATTCCTGCCACATTGAATCAACACTACCAGTTTCAAGATTCCTGTTGTCCTGTAAACTTGTTTTGTGATAAAATATCCCTGTACGTGGAAGAGGTAAGGAGACAAGTATTGATTGTATACCGTTTTTGGTTTTTACCGTAGGTTTTTCTTCACTACTGTCAGTTTTATCTAGTGTCTGATGTTCAACCTCCTGAAAATGGAACTCATTTAAATAGTTCATATATTTTATACTACTAAAATTCAATATTTTACGCATTTTTAGTTTCTGAACTTAGATAAAAAGAGCAAATTACCTTTTCCTTCAGTTTTTCACCATTTTCCTTATTCCAAATACTAGTTCCAGTTTTTAATTTTTTATCCAAAAAATTCTTCAAAAACTTCCCGTAGTTTGGAAGTATTTCTGGTGATACTCTATTAATAGTTCTATAAGAGGGGGTGGAGGAATCTGTGCTAGTATTGTCGTCAGATTGTAATGGGCTGCTGAAATAATTATCACCTTTTTTAAATATAATATCACATTACCACTTATAAATGTGGTCGCACTTGGGAAATGTTTGAATAAATGGCTGCAGGTGATTATTTGAGAAAAATCAATATACATCACTATATTTACATAATTAATTTAAAGTACTAATTTACTACTTCAATAATTTACTGTAAAATATATTACAGAACTGGTGGTATTAATTTCCATTCATATAATGGAAAACATAAAACACACACTATGTATTATTAGATAACAAATATTTCATTATAAAGGGCCTATTTATTTGCAGTATGAGTATGAAACATGCACGCCATACACAAATGCTCATTTTCACACAAAAACAAAACAAATCAGAATACTTCTATTACTATAATTTAATATAACAGAATTCTCCAGCATATAACAGAATGATGCATGCATATATCTACCATTTTATGCTATAGTAAATAAACAGCACAATATAGGAAAGACGTAAATGCAATACAAATATAAAAATAGCTTACTTGTTTGCAATTGGTGCTTGTGCTATACTTTTAGTTAAATAACTATCCATTGTGGCAGGTTTTAGCCTGGACTTAGTAAAGGAATTTCTAGCATTCTTTCTCTTCTCTATTTTAGCACTATCTTTCTGTAACTTCCGGGCCAAAATTTCATCTTGTTTAAGGCTATCCAGATATTTTTTGTGTGCATCCTGCTCTTCTTGTTGGAGTCTCCTAAAATATTATTATAAATTAGTAGTTAAATCTAGATTTCTATGACTTTATAAAGTAGTGATCTCTGAGTAAGTACTGCATAGATTGAGAATATTGACTTAATTCTAAAATCATAATAATATCTATGTTGCCAGTAAACCGTGATTGTATCTTCAGGATTAACTATAAGCTAGTCTAAGGAATAATAGTAATAACACATCTTAATTTATATAAGCAATTTAAAAAGCTGCTAATATTAAAATTTCCAACATGTAGTCATCATCATCATCAGTATCAACCGATTGACGTCCACTGCTGGACATAGGTCTTTTGTAGGGAGTTCCAATGCTCACAACAACATGTAGTAAAATGTACTAACTTTATAAAAATCTCTGTCTCCTGATACTGTATTTGCTCAAGCCGTAAGCGTTCTGCTCTGAGTCTTTTGAGCTCTGCTTCATATTCTGATCTTATCTCTCCTGGTGCACTTAACCTGGGTAAAGGGGTCTCTGAAAATTAAGAAGTTGTTTTTAAACTTTGTTTGTAAACATAAATAAAGAAAAAAACTAATAAACTAAATCAATAATATGAGTACCTGTAGGTAGGTCTACATCTTCTCCATTGAATTTCTTGTCGATCTCTTTTGGAAACTTATTTTTAATAAAATTCCAAAGCTGGTTATTAACTAAATTCTTTTGCTTTGTTGCAGTTCGTAGCCAAGAACCTATTCGCAATCGGCATAAAGGACAACACAAAGCATTATTTGCAATACTATCATTGAAGCAACATTGACAAAAAACATGATTGCATGGCAGGGTAACAGGTTCTATTAAAATCGACTGACATATTGAACAAATAACATCACTAAGTTCCAATTTTTCTAATTTTAGTAACTTATTTTCTATTTTAGACAGCCGCTTCTTTGACTTGGCCGCCATTTTTGACATTGTTTTTCTGTTGACTGTTACATCAACAGATGTTCATGTTCAAGCTCAGATGTTCTAAGTGCAAAACTGCACTATCAACCAAAGAGGACGTACACACTATGTTCTATGAAAAACGTTAAAGTATGGCAATTATTTTTAACTGCTGCTGTGAATATAGTACCTAAAAACAAAACAGAGAGAAATTTGGATCGTAAATCATCATATTTGTATATTAAGGATATAATAGTAGCCTCATACAGCGAGCCGGTTTTCTTATAAAGTAGTATCATCATTTGTATCAATAATGTCTGTGTCTGAAAATTACTGCATAGAGGAGACAAGTTGGATAATCTGGAAATCTACAGAAAATAAATGATATCATGGCATATCTCCATGTTATGACATGTTATAGCATTATTTTCAGAGTTCAATATTTATATAATCATAAAATCAATTAGAAGTAGTAGTTACCTTAGTTACTAGTTTTATTATAATTTGTCATCTGTCATATATTACTTTAAATTACGCTTACCGCTTTAACATTACGCGCGCGAACAATACGTACGGCGAGCGAACGACCGCGTATTTGGTTCCTGAATTCATGAACGAACTACCTCCATCGTTCCTAAAACTACACATTAAAAATGTCAAACAGAAATTAAATGAATATTTTTTAAGCTGAGTTGGACGGTTGACTCATTTGTGTCGACCGTCTAACTCAGTTAGGAAATGTTCTTTTCATGAATAATATGCTTACTCAGTTCCTGTAGTTTTAAGCTGTTAAGTTTTAGATTAGCACCGAGGACAAACCTCATTGGTTTTTTCGGTGCCTTTATTGTATTATTAAATTTTATTCCTTTTATATTTATAATAAATAAATAGATATCAAAGAAAAAAGGTTAGTCGGCATCACAGGAAACTGAAGAACTGACAGCTACCTCGGACAACGAATTGTCTTGCAATTCAAAGGGGGAACGCTGCCAGTATCTTCGGAACCTTGCCTAAAGGGTCTCCTTTTAATAATATATTTTTCAAGATTTTAGTTTTAGCTTCAATTTAAGGTTTATTTTATAAGTTGTTATAAATAAATTTATTTCTTTAGAAGATTTCATATAACGGGTTTTTCTTATTTTTATTAAAAATATAATTTTATTTGCTTTAAATATAACTTTATGATATTTAACATAGTCTAACGGATCTCTTTTAGAGATTGACATCTATAATAATAGTTTTTGATTTATTCGATTGACTATCAATATATCTCTATGTGAGAATAGCAAAAGTATTTATTTCTTAAACAACAATTATGTGCACATTTCTGGATTATATTATATTATATTATATTATATTAGTAACCTTCAAATTATTTGAAAAAAAAAAAAACTTCATAGCTAGTATATCGGTTATTTTATCTATTGCTATTCCATTTTAAATACTGTATAACAAATTATAAAACTATTACAAAACAAACATTCCGAAAAATAATATGAAAATAATATGAATAACCTTCTAACCATAAGCGCCGTTTTAAGGAATACAGCCTTCTTTACCTGACCCCTTAATCCAACAGTCAATTATGAAGCTTTGCATTGTAAATATTATTATTATTTTTTTTTTATAGTTATTGACTATGTAAGTAGCGATAACAAAAAAACCCAGCTAAATCACCATCAAGTCAGGAATTAATATAATGAAAAATATATTATATCTTATATGAACGCTTCAAAGATGTCTGTAAAAGATTTACAAGAATAAAACTATTTTTAATTAATTTGAGTATTTCAACACTAATTTAAATTTTCTTAAATGCTTATATTATTGATAGTGTGAAGCTTGCTTTATGTTGTAATTAGTCTGTGATTTTAGTGGTTTATGGAACCCTTTGCAATTTTCATAGCTACCAACATTTCAGAGAGGAAGCCATGTTGATATTTTCTTTCTTTTTTCGTCATGTACCGACTCACATGTATTTGAGAACGAAAAACGCTATTGAAACGAATTGAGACTTGAGAGGAACCACAAGAAATATGGTGGTTAGAAAAGGATTTTAGTTAGGAGTGTTCTTTTGTTCTTACAGCTTTTTAAGGGATGCTTATGTGGATGTGATCTAAAAAATTATATTGACATAATCTCGAGGAAATGTCTTCAATGCATTTTGTGGTTCATCCATTACCTGGAACAGAGGATCAGTTGATAGATAGGTAAGCCTATTATTTAACTTTTTAGCTTCCTCCATTACGTTATCTTACGAAACCCGTCATCGGATGCTTAATACAGAGAATGATCATAAATGTTCATGAGAAAAGGTTTTTTATGAGATGATGATGGTGGTTCCGAAGATCATTTCAGCACTACTTGTTTCAGCTGTCAAAATTTTAGTTTTCATCAAAATATGGCTGTGTCATAGGTTTTTGTCATATTATCCCAGTATATGAATGAATAATGGCATTATCTATAATATTTTATTTGTAGACACGATGTAGCGAATCGCGATTAATTTGCGAACCCCAGTTTCCACAATATCTGCAATATTATTTTATACTTTTCATACTTGTGAAAATGTATGCAAGTTACAGACACTATACAATTGAAAATAATCACATAACCAACAAATTCGTGAATAATGATTCTTACTTTTAACAAAAATTTTTAAGAACTTTCTTTTTTATATTAAACAAGAGTCCTATGATTTGTCTTGTGTAAACAGAAATCACTTACTGATATCCATGCTAAAATCATGGCCAACATATTGATTGGCATTTCCAATATATTATATAGTTGAGGTCACCAGTGTCTAAATATTAAGTTTATGTTAGTTGTTATTTAAAAAAAATAGGTCACTAATGAGGACTTTGGTTTATTAAGTTCAAAAGATTGTGGTTATTATTGAATGGACTCCAAATATTTAAAATATGTTCTACCCTCCTTTCTTTTGACCTGGAAAAGCAATGGAAGAATGTTCACTGTTAGCCTTTTATCTATCTAGCAGAATTGTATAGTTTTTATAGGTATCTGTTAAAAGTGCAGTCAAGCTTTAATGCTTTCTGTGTTAAAAAGCGGTGATAGCGTAGCGGTTAGGGCGTCAGCCTGCTAATCAGAGGTTGTTGGTTTGAATCCGGGCATGCACCTCTAACTTTTCGGAGTTATGTGCGTTTTTAAACAATTAAAATATCACTTGCTTCAATGGTGAAGGAAAACATCGTGAGGAAACCTGAGTTCTCCATAATGCTCTCAAAGGTGTGTGAAGTCTGCCAATCCGCACATGGCCAGGGTGGTGGACTATGGCCAAACCCTACTCATATTGAGAGGAGACCTGTGCTCTGTAGTGAGCCTGTAATGGGTTGATCATGTGTTGAAAAGTATAAGTTTGACATTCTCCATGGTGCAATCTTGAGCTCTGTGATCTTTAAGGTGGGAAGTATCAGGTTAGAACCCAGGCAGGTATTATAAACCTGTAGAAATTAATATTTTCCGAATTTTCTGTGGTATGGTCTTGTCGAAAGCTATTTCCGAGGCTAGACAATTGATGTGGTATGCATTAATAAATAAAACTGCTCCATCATCACCAACCACTAGTCAGGAATGAACTCTTAAGACATGTGGAGTAAAGAAATAGATTTTATGTTGCTAGAATGCAAGCTAGCTCTGTTTCAATTTTATCAAGATCAGTGCATAAGCTACTACCCTACCCCTGCTACTACTGTTATTATATATATGTAATAATATTATAAATGTGCAAGTAAATCTGTCATCGCTGGGAAGGAATGATAATTTCTAGTCTGGAATGATATACACATACTGCTGGTTTCTTTTAGAAATAAAACAAACACTGCAAAGTTGCAGGCAAAAGCAATCTATATATATAAAAAAAATTGTCCTGACTAACTTGACTAATCTATAAACTTGCAACTTAAATGCTTGGTGAGTCCTGCACTCTTGCATTATATTGCAAATAAATTTTTAGTAATGATATTTGTTTCTGATAAATGTTCTTAAATAGGATAACCATACAACATTTCATGTCCTATTGCTCACACAGGTATATATTTTTTATTTTTATTATATTTGAATGATGATCTTACAAAAAAACTTATCCCCTATTTTAACCCCTCCAAAATCAGTTCAATGGTTTATGCATGAAAGCATAACAGACACACAGAGTTAGTTACTTTTTTTTCAATTTCATTCAAATCAATATAGCTTTATACATTCCTATTACAGGCATCTATGAATCGTTCAGATATATCACATTTTCCATGTTAAGTGATGGTTATAACTACACTTGTGAAGGTGAAAACTAAAGCTAACAGGGTTCCAATCTCACCCAGTAATAAATTATAATTAGCTGTGGAGTGAAAGCAGTTCACACCCTAGCTTTTTTATTTGCTAAAGGATTTTGCTATAAGCTTTTGTTTTTAAAACTTTGAACTAGTATATTAATAAATTATAAATAAAATTAGTATATTAATATTATTAAAATTACATTTATTGTGGTCTGGTTGTTGCAGTATTTGTGTTGTGAATTCCTAGGGTCAAAACAAAGTATATGTTATACTGACTTGAAATTTTCTTGGGGGCACGACATCTAGGTTGATTAAATATTAGCTTTTTTTAATCTAAAGGATAGAAACTAGATTTTTTATTATGTAGGTTTTAACAATAATAATATTATGATTATTTAATAATTAGTTAATGAAATCATATAAAAAAGTAGGTATGTTATAATTCATCTACATGTAGGTTATTGCTTTAAATATTATACTTTTTGGAATAATCTATTTGAATTATATTATTCTATATATTATATCCCAATGTTTTCTGGCTTATGGCTTTAACCTTATGTTAAATCTGTAATCTTCTACTCTTGTCAGCTGGTGTTGTTTTTTTTGCATTAAACAGGAGTACCTGTTTCATCATCATCATGATCAACCCATTACCGGCTCACTACAGAGCATGGGTCTCCTCTCAATATGAGAAGGGGTTTGGCCATAGTCCACCACGCTGGCCATGTGCAGATTGGCTGACTTCACACGCCTTTGAGAACGTTATGGAGAACTCTCAGGCGTGCAGGTTTCCTCACGATCTTTTCCTTTACCGTTGAAGCAAGTGATATTTTCATTGTTTAAAAACGCACATAACTCTGAAAAGTTAGAGGTGCATGCCCAGATTCGAACCGCCGACCTCTGATTAGAAGCCTGACGCCCTAACCACTGGGCTATCACCGCTGTGTATCTGTTTAATGTCATGAAAAAGTAGATTTTAGTAGTAGATTCATATATTTTCAGGATGCTATAGAAGGGATATAAAATAATTAATTTCTTTGTGTGAATTGGTATTAACAATCACATGTTTATTGCAAATAAATACATACTTCCAAAGCAAATTATAATTTTGATGATCATTATCTTTATTATCCAGAAAATTTGTTTAGATTACACAATTACACTATTAACATATGAAAAGCTGAAAAAGTTGTTAATTTGTATGTTTCACCATACCATATACATTACCAAATGCTTAATTTACCAAGCAATACACAAATATTCTGGTGGATGAGAAACAGCATAAATAATTAAAAAAAATAAATACTTGTATCTCTTAAACAGAATGCATGCTATAGCCATCTAATAAGCCTACTTGGACATACATGCAGTTGTATGATTGCTGCTATACCTTATTCATGAATGTCAGTGTAATACTTTACACTATATACCTTAATGACAGTATTTGTTTGCTTATGAGACAGTTTTAATACATCAAATGAGCACTAATTTAAGGAACTTGAACTCCCATCCATATTGTAGATACGTAGATAATTATTTATTTATCTATGTGTCTCGTAGTATAACTTTAGTTTCAACAATATTTGAAGAGTGACTACAGATTGTAGTTATGGATTAGAACTTTTTTTTTAATAATCATAACTAGGGCTGATAATGTTTAGAGAAGTAACATTAAAGTAATTTATGTGCCATGAGAAAGGAAACATAAATTTTTAAGCTGCAGTAATTGAAGCTCTTTTATTATTTTGTTATGTTTTGTTTTAGACTAAGAGAAGTAGCAGAACGTTGGAATCGATATGGTACTGGGGCTGCACCATCTGCACTTAGTTCCTTAAGGGGTGTAAGAGCAGTTGCAGCAGGACCAGCTCATATTGCTTGCCTACTTGAAGATGGTACCATTTGCCGGGCTGCTTTCTCCATTATTCCTGATCGGTTGGACTTGAGTAAAGCTGATGCAAGTAAAAATGGGGGAAACGGCGGCGGTGGAAGTGGAGGTGGGGGGACAAGTGGGGGCAAGCAAGGAGGAAGTGGTGGTGGATGTGGATCAAGGCAACAGCCTCGTACTAGAGCAAGAATTATGAGGAATTCAATTCGTGCTGCACCTAGTTCTCAAGGTATTTGTAGAATTCAATACAATAAAATTGCTGCAAGTGGGTGGGCCTGAGGTTATCACCTAACATGTAAAAACAATTGCTAAAGGTTTTGAAACTGATTATAAGGGAGTCATGCTGGGTTTAAGCTTTATTCGTTATTTTCTCCTAAGAGAGAGGACAGCTGGGCCCAGCCCGGGACATCTAGTAGAGGGTGAATCTTATTTAATAGGGAATACTCTTTTTTGCAGCCAATCGTAACATAGGCATTGGTTAATTTAATTCAGTGTGTATAAAATTACCAGCAGAGATATGTTAAAGCTGTAATAGTACAGAACCTAATCAGGGTGTGAATCCTACACTATATTACACTGTGAGATCTATAAAACAAGCTCTGCCTTACTGCTGACTGAAAATACAGTTGCAATGAGATAGAGTTATATATCCAACATATATCTCTCTCCTTTTAACATAAAGAGAGCAAAGTTAAAGTAAGCTCTATAGATCTTAGCCTAACAATTAAGATGTAAATAAGCAAGCCAATCCTACCCATGAGTGAAAGAAATAACGATGAAGTGACCATCTCGTACTCTACCTTTTTTTATACAGTGTTTCAATATTCATTGCAGCCAAACTCTTTCAGTTTTTTTAATTTATTTTTGGCACTGCTGGTTTCTACTTCTAACCTAAAAACAGATGTTTTTAAAGGCAATTAAAAGAAGCCTCTTAGTGATGTTAAGTGTGTTTTTCTATGTTTACTTGATAATATATATTCTTGTACAGGATCTACAAGCAGGGCTACGGGTGTGATCATTGGGGCATCAGGTTCTAGTCGTGTAGTTTCTACAGTTCCAGCACCTTTCGTCCCTGAAGACCTAGTGACGCAGGCCCAAGTTGTCCTTCAGGGCAAAAGCCGAAGTCTTATAATACGCGAGTTACAGGTAATGCCAAGGGAAGCAAAAAATTTTGATCCTTAGGAAAATAGAAAGGCTGCTCACTGCAGCAAGGAAAATTTGTATGTAGTAAGGAAAATCGTAAAACCAAACAGTTATCATAGTAATATTATACTATGGTTTACGATTAAAAATATTTTTACTAATGATAATCTTTGAGTTATGGTAATCATGATATTTGTTCTTTTTTAGCGTACAAATCTGGACGTAAATCAGGCCGTTAACAATCTGCTGTCTCGGGACGACGAAGAGGGTGAGGAGCCGGAGGGCGGTGAGGGCGGTGATGGCTACGTTCCCGAGGACCTCATCTCTCTACTCGACGGAGGCTTCCACGCCACTCAACAGGACCAGTCTGTGATCATCGACGCAGACGCCATGTTTTCGGAGGACATCTTCGGGTACGCGGCTGTCAGAAGGTATCCTGTCAAGCTACGCTCCTCAGCCTCGTCTTTCCTACCATTAGAATTAAATGTAGCCCTCAATCCAATCTAGCACGCAACACGCTTACGCAGTTTTCGTTTCTGTTCTGTGTTTGGGTGTTTTTTTAGTTTTTTTCTTTTTTAGTTTTTCATGTTCTAGATTTACTTATTTTTGTGTCACCGAGCCACTACATGATACATTATCATAAACAGCATTGTGTGTTTACAGCTGATGATAGTCGTATATTTCTTAATATAATTTTCTTATAAATTCTCTCATTTTGTTAACATTGGAAATGTCAAATAAATATGGGATTATTGACTATACTATGTACTTTCCTTCATTTAGGATGTAGACAAATGAAGCTTTAATTTTTTATGCAAAATTATAAATGTTGCCTTAGTCAGTTGTAAAACAAAATGTTGTTTCGAAATAAGTTGTAGATTTGTTACAAAATCTCGGCGCTATTTAATATCCTTCGGTTCCAGTTTGAAATAGGCGCCTCAATATTAGTTATTCTTGCGTTATTAAATTTCATATGACTATTATGTAGTGGGGCGATGACACTATGAAAAATCGAGGGTAGTAACGAAATAATGTACAGTCGCAGTGGAGGCGGCGGCGGCAGCGGCGGCGGACGTGCCGGCGCCAGTCGCGAAAGTAGCAGCTCAACCCAGGAGAGACCGTCGGAGTTCAGTCGGTGGCGTGAGCGGCAGTACTTCGGCCCGCGGCGGTGGCTCGAATCTGCACTCCGTGACACCTCCTGGGATAAGGAAGGAGGTAATAACACCACTGACTATTTCGCATAATGCAGGACACATAGAATGCTATGGGTTGATTGAGTGGGAAAATGAAATATTCAACGTGTTACGTTTATTAAAGTGGGTAGATATCTCTTATAGAGAAAGAAATTGGCTATGATCATGCGCTACGCATGATCATAGCCAATTTCTTCACGTAGTAATATAACTCAAATACAGGATGTTGGCTGGACTGAACTGTGGAGATACAGTGATATTTGTATATGGTACATGCCTTCCTCTTTCGGTATCACTATATCTTTTACATCTTTGGTTGCCTGGACAAGATCGCTATGTAGCGATAAGGCCGCCAAATTGTATACCGACTGTTTCTGTTATATTTTCTTTTTTTTTGTTTTTTTTTCCTATCTTGTGGTGTGCAATAAAAGTGTATTCATTCATTCATACATGCGCGGACGAAGAGCCCACTTAGCAGGGCTAAATAAGTTTGTTGTTCTCAAGTAGAGTAATACTTACTATAAGTGAATGTTTAAAAGTGTTAGATAGATAGATAGATAGATAAACTCTTTATTGCACATTACAAACTTGGATTCAAAATTAAAAAAAAAAAAACAAAAAAAAACAAACATAATGCGCAAAGGCGGCCTTATCGCTAAAAGCGATTTCCTCCAGACAACCTTTTGTGAAAGGAAAGAGTTAAAAGGAAAGGGGGATAGTGCAATAGCTATAATAGACACAATATGTTTTTAATATTATAGTAGAAAACAAGAAAAAGGATTCTGCAATGACAGCGTCACCACTTTGGGTGTCTGAAGAGTTAGAGTATTGGGACAGCAGCATTCGGTTTACGCATATCGCGGCCACCTACAGCGAACTGGTTGCTATATCGAATCATGGCCAACTGCACCAATGGCGCTGGGCCGATGCTCATCCGTACCAGCGCAGTGATGTAAGTAATATGTTTTTGAGACTTATGTATGAATTAGATTATTGGCATATCATTTGTTATATATTCTAATCATCACTTTTATAACCTTATTGAATTTGGATGTTTCTGCTCGTCTATGCTACAATGGAAACAGGCAAATTTAAAATCTTAAATTCCGTTAAACTAAGCATAAAATATAACAGGTAATTTCCCTGGTCGTATCTCAGTTGGAACAGGCTTCTACCGCTTGGGACCCACAGTGTGCCTGTCACGTAGATGTGATTGCAGAGCATGCACAAATTTCTTGAGTGCATCGGTTAATTGTTTAATATAGACTACAACAAAAGGATCAAATATTTTTATATAAATTAGTTAATAGTGTGGTCGATTGTACTAAGTTATTAAATAAAATAAAATATAGTGTACCAAAAATATAGAAATTGTCGGCAGCAGTACATTTAACCTTTCAAAAGTTTATCTTAACTATTGTAGGAACAAATTTCTCCAAAAGTCATGCGATAGGTATAACAATATATGCCAACATATCTATATTTATTTATTATTTTATAAGTACGGTAGGTTTGCATCTGAAATCTATTTTATTGTGTAAATTTTACTGGCTTACTGGCATTATTTAAGGTTAAAATTATGTAAAATGTATGTTTATAACTGTTTGTTTTCTAAATAAAACGAATTGTAAAAATATAAATTGCGAGATCCGATAGATAAGTCGAGTGTCGCTTGTCGTTTTTAAAACTTGTCAAGGAAATCCAATTTGACACATTATATTTCCACAGGCTTCCGGTGTCATTTATCATCCACGCGGGAATTGGCTAGGCATTGCATCTGGCGAACGAATCGTCAATATTAGCGCTGCAGGAATACGCGTCTCCGTTTTGACAGATGCCGGTCGTATCTGCACGTTTTTAGACGAATCAATCGGTAAGTTCATAGAAACATAAGTTCATACAGGGCTCCTAAATTTTAATTTTATAGGTCAGACCTATTTCATTAAATTTTTCTTGGTGACATCAACAACTCAAAAAAAAACCCGTTTAAGTTTGTTGTGCGTTTCTTCTAAGACCTGGGCGCGATTTTAACCCTCTTAGCTTTAGTTTTAAGTTGGCGAGTGTAGTTATCACTCTCACTAATAGAAATAATGAACAATGTGATATATATGAATGATTCATAGATGCCTGTAATACGTTTGTGTGAATAAAGCTATTTTTGATTTGTTTTGATTTTTTGACAGTTGTGGCTCTCAACATTTGGTCTTAATAAAACTTATTTACGTTATTTGCAAATGCATAACGTGATTATGTAAGTAGATGTAGTTATTTTCTGTTACAAGCTGCTGATTTGAGTTAGACCAATTGGACCAGTATACATATATACCTTGTTTTATTTCGACACCTCTCTCGTTTCTCCATTCACCTCTCCACTGTTTAGTAACGATATTTATTATTTCCAGCTCATGCCCCTGGAGCTGCACGTTTGGAACACCCTCTGCAGGCTTTCACTGAGTTCGGCACTGAGAAAGCGATGTCTCTGCACGTTTGCTCACTTTACACCGTTGCGAAACTGGACTCCGGCAGTCTTTACTGGTGGTAAGTCCACCCTTGTACATCACCTCAACAGTCTATAAAGACTGATATAGTCTAAAATGTTGCAGTTATGTAGTCCATCTCCAATAGAAACCGGTGGAAACAATTAATCCGCGAGGTTGCAAGGACACCAGGAGCATGATCTTCAGTAATGAAGGAACGACTGGAGAGAGAGATATATTGTCCATCTCTTTAGTTGCACATTGACACCAAGTTTTATGTTTGTTGAAAATGGACACAGAAGTTAATTTCTGCAAGACGATACTCCTAAAAAAATATAACCTAAGATAGAAAGATTGTATTTCATTATATCTGTTACATTTTACAATGTTCATAATAATGTTTTATTAAATATTAGCTGATGCTTGCTACTTCGTCCGCGTAGATTTAAAAACAAAATCCTGTGGGAATAAGAAACGTTGATAAGTCAATAAATGGGTCACCAACTTTGGGTCCTAAACTATCTTCGCATTATGGCCTTGCTAATGAAACAGGCAAGAAGTTTGAGGCACAAAGTATATTTATAGATATACTAAATCTTTATAAATTAATAAGTTTTATTCTATTACTACAGAAGTATCGCACTAGTTTAAATAGGTAATTAGCTACTTCGCGCCGATATTCGCGAATGGCAACAATGGGCACGAGCGATTATCTCTTCAGTTTAACCGGAGTACCCAAATAAAGGAATACAAGTCTCATATATATGTTTATTTGTTGTAATGGTTGTTTTTTTTTATTTTTATAAGGGGTGTTCTACCGCTCGGACAAAGGGCTCGACTTTGGGAGAAGCATAGAGCTCGCTCTCGCAAACAACAGCGTGGACATTCATCAAACACGCCTCAGGATTTGCAAGCTGGCCAGAGTGTAACAATGAAAAACGCACCCATGTATCAGCCAGGAGCTATTGGTATGTTACTTACAAAGTACTATTAATAACTAATATTATAAATAACACAAATATAATAATACAAATCCTTTACTACTTTTTAGTTAAAAGAAGTATAGAAGTGTAGTATTTTTTAAGTTATAAAAAACTCTCAAAGCACAGCGTGTGTGCTGTGTCATTGTAAAGTTTGAGTTTCTGGGTTCAATTTCTGGCTCGAGTCTTGTCTGGTTTGAGGAACTTAGACTGCATCAACACTTACCACTGGCTAAGATTGCCATCAAAGGCTTTATCGATTTCATTAAAATAGCAACATCTATCCAAATCATTAACAGATTGGGTGAACGATGAATGAAGTAGTTCTAATTTGGCCTATAGGATGACTTGCAGAGCAAGCTAAACCACTGGGCTAAGCTCTTCTCATCTCTTGATCAAAGCTTTTTATTACTGACAACCTAATGTAAACCCATGTTATGACTGTTATGGATAATCTCTCTAGGATTTAACATGTCAACTGGAGTGCCAAAGGTTGGCATACTGCAGAATGCTGCCTGGAATCTGTCAGATACTTGCCGTTTTAAGCTTCTGCCGCCACCGCAGCCCGACCGTTCTATTTCTGACAAAGACAAGAGAGATCTACAGGTAATAACATGCAATTTGTATAGAATTCTAATTTCTGCGTTCATGTGAAACAAAAAGTATTTGGTATGCAGCATTCATGATTAAATCTGGGACCATAATGTAGCAAATATAACTTCTTACATTGGGTTCATATTTTAGCTCAATTTAATAAAATAGTAATTGATTTGTAGAGGAAACAAATTAAATCATTATAATATATTATCACAATACAGTTTAGACTGTTATTAATATTACACACTAATAGAACAACAATAAAGAGACATCTGTAAAACCTCTCAGTGGTCTGCTGCAAATAATTGTGGAAGATCACTTGCTTGTTGTACAGGCTATTAATTGAATATTTTTTTACAGAATCAGTCTCCGCTAACCGTGTCATCGGTGAAAGCTTCTTCATCAAATAGCAGCAATAGTAAGGATGGAGGCAAAGACAGTAACAAAGACATGGCTGACCGATTAGACATGCCTCCACCTCCCAGCCCTGCTTCCTCCACATGCAGTGATACCAGCACCTCACATAGTAAGATCGTCTTTTTAGCCGCTTGATACTGTCGCTATATATATATGGTATACCATCAACATACCGTTGTGAAAAATTGTTGCTGTTGAATAAAGTTCTTCATGATGAACCAATTCTTGGCTCACTACACAGCACGGGTCTCGCCTCAATATGAGAAGGGTTTGGTCATAGTCCACCACGCTGGCCATGTTCAACATGTATTAGCAGACTTCACACGCCTTGAGAACATTATGGATAACTCTCAGGCGTGCAGGTTTCCTCACGATGTTTTCCTTCACTGTTGAAATAATTAAATGAACAAGATAACCTCCCTTCGACTGCAGAATCAATTCTATAATGCTACTGTGATGGATGCTTTGGTCCACTATGTGATTCATTCACGAAACATTTAGCAGAATTTCAGTAAGACAAGAAATACAATGGTTTTACATAATAACAGCTTTGGCAATAAGCAAATTTGGTAATGTGCATTTAAAATTTATGACTTTTTTAAACATGTATATTTTTTTTTAAATATGCAGTATGTTTAAATTTGTATTATTTATTGTAGAAAGAGCTAAACGTGTCACTGTGCGCGGCGAAGAAGGCTCTTCAAATGACGGTTCAAAACGCGACGAAGAAGAGTGGCCACTGAAAGAAGTTGTTTTCCTTGAAGATGTTAAAAGTGTACCACTGGGTAGAGTGTTAAAAGTTGACGGGGCTTATGCAGCCGTTCGTTTCCCATCGGTCGGAAAAGATGGTAAAGAGATTGTACCCTCTACGCCTGAGGACTGGACGGCTTTACTGCAGGATTGTAGATTGGTGCGGAAGGATGATTTGGTGACCGTAAAGTGGGGTGCCGGAGGGTCGGCTGGTCCTCGCGGACCGGATTGCTTGCAGCGGGCGCCTAGAAAGATTTCCTTACCACCGGACTTAAACGTCATAACCATTGCGGTGAGTATACCAGTGGTGTAAACTATAAGAATTTTTTGGCTTTAAATAAGAGGTGTTATAACATTTTTTTTATAACTAACTTAACATATAGAGATATATAGGATATTGTTTTGTACTAGCCCTTTACTGGTCTTATGGTTCTGGTATCTTGCATCTTGACAACTCCGTTTATATTGTTTAATGATCTTGCGGCGGTTCAATCAAATGATCGATGAGGAGATGCGTAGTAGTTTTTTTATTTCTTGTGTAACTCGTAAGTAAAAGAAAAAAATAAAAGAGTATTTCCTTTATCTATGTTTTTGTAAAAGGTTCTATTAATGTAGTTTCTCAGTTTCTTACTCCAGTGACGGGTGGGCAGGCAAAATAGACTATATCACCTGTCACACGTCTACATATTTGTAAAAGTAATACCGTTTTTATTGTAATTAATAAGTAATTCTTTTTTTTTTGTAAAGGTGGATAATCGCGGCGTACACGCCGTGGTCCGCCGTCCAGGTGGCGCATTGGCGTACGCAGTGTATGCCGTCGGGACCACACGCGCTCTCACCGACAGTGCTTTCCCAACTGACAATAGCGCGTTGCTGGGCTGTTCCAACGGTCAGGCTATACAGCTTACGACTGCAGCTGAGGTGAATTGAATAATTTTTAGATTTATATAAGTATCCTGATTAATTTGAAGCGGTCGACGCGATTTCTGTATCAGCAGAAGATCTACATACCTGTTTTATTACTTCCAAAAATCTAAGACCTAAACCACAAAATTGAAGGAACATCTAGTTCGTTCAATTTTATAATAAAATACTTTATCAATAACAACTTTTTTGTCTTCATAACTTGTCAACTTCATAACTTCAAAATTGTCTTTGTAATATTTTGATCTAGAATTTTGCTTTTGTTGTTGGCTAGCAGTACTAAGTGTAATCATAATCATCAAAATCAACATTTCAAGTCCACATAGAATAAGAATTCCAAATTCCAACAGTCTTGTGTTCCATACTTTGGCCTCCATACTTCCATGGTTCCATACATCCTCCTGGCCTTTCATAAGTTTAAACAAAACATATGCTTATAGAAAAGTTCTATTATACTGTAAAGGATTATGTAATAGATAAAAGAAGATAAAGATTGCTCCCAAATAATTTTAATTGACTTGTGAGATTGTAATAAAAAGAATACTTATCCAGCTACGTTTGTTATGGGCATTTTTAGACTGGGCTTCGTTTGGAGCCTTAGCTTTAGTTTTACTATCACCAATTTTGTTATCATCATCTACATTATTATGTAAGGTATTGACGCATAAAACTGCCTTTTGAGAATCATTGGAATAAAGTTTATCATTAATTGAATGATAAAAGGACCAAAATGCTTAATATAATATTATGCTAACAGGGAAGTGAGCCAGTCGTTATGATGCTAGACGGCAACGGTGCTATATACCCCGTGGCGCGGGACTGCGTCGGTGCAGTACGGGAGCCGCCGCCGCTGAACCTGCCGCCCGCGAGAGCGCTGGCCGCACACGCTCTGCCGTTGCAACCGCACCATCAGCACCACCCGCATCATCCCGCCCTGAAGTCTCAGGTAAAACCCGGACCGATGTTCAATTATCTAACGGGGTTAGGCCGTTAGATAATTGAACAGAGGACTTAAAACTTCAATGAAGACCTACTTCATTATCTTGAATTAATTTACAGCTCTAAAGAAACGAATTTATCAATTATTGACAATGTGTGGAGTGGTAGACTAATTGCTGTACAAAGCATGGCAGAAAAATAAAATCTAAATATGAACCTTAAACGTAGCTCACGTATTATTTAGTAATGGACTCTTAAGCCAGTTTAAATTGTGCATTAATAGAATTGGATTCTGATCTGGAAAAGCAGAATCTGCACCCAGAAACTTCAAGACCGTCGTAGACAATTTGAAACCAATAATTACCATAATGCAGTTGTTTTTTTTTATAAAAATTGAGTTTTTTTTTGTAATTTTTAGCACTGCTGCAATATTGATTGATCTAATAGACGTAAGCTGACAATATTTTTTGGCTGGATGGTGTTTTTATTCCCAAATCCATTTATTACCTTAGACTGTCGATTAATGTTGACCTGAATGCAATGGCAACTATTTTATTATTGAATTTTAACAGGTTGCCCTCATCATCTTGGTTCCTGAACCTCAACTGATGATGCCGCGCGTTCTGCGTTGCGATCTAGATGGTGTCCGGCAACTTTTACATCAGCTGGAATCGGACTCCAACAGTAAGTCATTAACGTCATCAGTGTGAAACAAAGTGCTCTTATGTCATATTTTAATTACGAAACAAACAAGTGCCAAGATCTTTCCAAACTCTCAACTCGTTTCATTTCATCCAACTATAGTTGGATACATGATGAAGGAGGATCGAGAGAGAATCATCTATTGATATTCCTGGAAAAGATTTGTTTCATGCAGCTCTAAGTTGGCAATACAATATGATAACACAGTACAGTGTGAGATGTGACAAAAAACTCCCCCGACCTAAGCGCTCCTCTCTGAAAGAGGAGACCTAAACATATCCTTCATGACCCTGACGATCAGATGACTACTGACAACATACTCGTACCACCTACCACACAATCACACGCTACAGCCCGGTTACGCTGTGGCAACCAATAGGGTTTGTACAGCTAATAGACAGTCCGAAAAAAAAAAGTGACAAGTATTTGTCACTTTTTTTTGTATGTATATGTTGATTATTGAAATATTCCTCTAAGTTGGCAATACAATGTGGTAAGTACAGTGTGAGATGTGACAAATACATGTTGATTGTAGAAATATTCATAAAATTTATATTTACAGAACAACAAATACTCGCAATTTTACAAGAGCGTTGCGACGGCAATAGAAACATATTGCACGCGTGCGTACATATGTGTGCCCCAACGTCCAACAAGGAACCTGATATTGGTAAGTAAGGTTTATCTATATATTAAATACAGAGAAATCTCAGATTTGATATGTTTCAAGTTTATTTAATGTCATGAAAGGTATAATTTTGTAAAAACTAATATGACAGAGGGAAGATAATATTAGATAAATGATTAGATTGATTGTTATTTATAAAATCTGAAACAAAAGCAGACACTTATAAAAAGCACCATTAAGAAACTTAATTTATCCTAATGTAAAATAGGATTTATTTCATTAATAATAAGATGTCATCTGTATAAAAGTGATTTCATATTTATTAATTTAGGAAACCACACACACCCAAATTAGGTGATTTAAATTATTCTAAAATTAGTTATTAATAGACCCTATAAAATTATTCTCAGCACACGATTTAGTATTTGAAACATGTTTTTTACATAGCCAAGGGATCTAAGTGCACGCTATATCATACAGTCATAGAATTACAAGGATGATTTTCATTTGTAGCAGTCGAAAATGCATCGATTCCAAATGTACCAAGCGGTGGTGGTGGTGGTACCAGTGGCGGAGGTGCCAGCGCGGAAGAAGCGATGCCTGCGCTCACCTGGCCACCAGAAACTTTCGAAGCTTCTGGAGACGAGGACAGCTTGATGGGACTCACAAATAACGGGTAAGATTTATCAAAAAAATGTGATTTCGATTCTTATTTACAAACGTCACCATAGCATTTCAACACGCTTGACTATCCGTTGACTTTCCTGACGGCTGCCTCTTTCGCAAGCAGAGTGGCAACCGCAGTTTTAAATTGGTCGGTGCTTCTTGTGGGCAATTTCCGGCGTGTTCTTGAACCCTTGTCCTTACTAGGACAAATACTGTCCGATATTACGTAGAATATATATAATCCAATAAAGTAGGTTGCACTAATTAATGGCTATGTAATACATGTGCTATTATAAACAAACTGTTGAAGCGATACACTGATGATTGAATCTTTAGCCCAGCTTTTTTGATATTGTAAAGAACTATAGGTCGCATTATTTGCGTAACACATGTACAACTGAAGTTACCAGTGGCTACGCGGATACAGTTTATAGAAATCCAATGGTAG
The DNA here is from genome assembly GCA_928268935.1 of Lasiommata megera. Lineage (NCBI taxonomy): Eukaryota > Metazoa > Arthropoda > Insecta > Lepidoptera > Nymphalidae > Lasiommata > Lasiommata megera. The sequence continues at coordinate 7,678,111 of OV743311.1, read as the reverse complement.
TCTGGGTTGTAATATGTACAAGGAACGTGCTCTAAAGTCTCGCAGAGCTAAGATCGAGCTCGGTAGACAATTCTAGAATAGAGAACTACATCGAAATGGAACTTACAAAACTTTTTACCCGAAATGCGTATACAGTGTCCTCACCGTCGTGGGTAAAATGAAGACTTTTGTGAGAACATGATTATTTCGTTGTTTATCTTAGAAAAATAACCAGCAGTGGCACCAATGGAGGTAGTGCAGTGAGTGCTGATCCGGCCGAGCGGCGAGGAAACGCTCTGTCTGCTCTGCGCGCTTTGTGCGAGAGTTCAGCTCTGCAGCCATACCTCATGCAGCTACTAACCGCCAAGTAAGTGAACTACCTAATTTAATAAAAAAAATAATTATATAAATAGCTATATTTAGTCCTAGCCTAGTGGTTAAGACGTTGACTTTCTTTTTTGTTTAATCCTCTGCCGGCACTCCTGACTCTTTGGAGTTATGTTAATTTTAAGCAATTAAATATCACTTCATTAAACTGTGAAGGCAAACATTTTGAGGGAATCTGCAGGCCTGATACTTCTCCGTAATGGTTTTTGTAGTCTACAAAAGCCACAGTTAGTCAGCGAGGTTTACCAAGACCTGAATCCTAGTTATTTTCACAGAAGGCCAATAAACTGTATTAAGGTGATAATAGTTATCACTTGTTAGTCATAATAACCAGGAGCAACTTCTGAACGTGTTAGAGGCACGGGAGGCTTTCTACTACTTGCCCAGTAATCCAATAATTGTTCTCTTTTTTATAGGGATGGTATGGGCCAGACACCTCTTATGGCTGCGGTTGCGGAGCGTGCCTACCGTGCGGCGCTCGTTATACTGGATTCGATTCGGGCGTGTCCGGATTCTGATGACACTCAACGTTCTGCAGCCATCTTCCCTCCCAATGCTCACCAGGATCACTCGCCCTTGCTGGTTCTATGTTGTAATGACACTTGCAGCTTTACATGGACGGGGCAGGATCATATTAATCAGGTATGCATGATATTTATAGTATTATTTAAACTCAGACTCCCTTAGAAGCTGCGCATAACGCTCTTTTCAGTTCAAAATGGCAATAACACCTCCAAGAGTTGATCGCACGGTATTGTATGAGTTGTGGGCCGATAGAAAACCTGGTTAAGTACGTGCTTTAGGCCACTCTTAAGAACAAACAAAAAATGGTAGACTGATAAGCCTTAGTATAATATTTAAACACCTTTCAAGAAGATGTGTTAGTTTGTGGTGAAATGGACATTTTGGCTTATAGCTATAATATAACGAAAAGGCGATAATTTTTATTCTACAGTTAAATAATAAATATTATTTTAAATTATTTATTCATATCAATTTACAGGACATTTTCGAGTGCAAGACTTGTGGACTAACTGGTTCTCTATGTTGCTGCACGGAATGCGCGAAGGTATATTAATATTTTTGAAGTGAAAACTTCTTTAGCGGCGTTGAGCACTTTTTCTGTAATGGGTATAAAATCTTAAACTCGCGTCAGGACACGTGACCTGATCGAAAAAGCGTAAGACGGATGGAGAGTAGACAGCTATCCCCTCTCTACGGCGCGGCGAAAATGTATGCCTGGGCCTACTGTTTCGTTTAGGCAGCGCAGGAATGTTCGTGTATGTTACAGCGTGCCACGCGCATCCATGGATGGTGACAGCTGATGGCTCGACCGTCTGTGTAGTGATCACATTGTTGTGTATTCGTAAAATTCGTGAATGTAAAGTGCTTAAAATATGGAAATTGATATAGATAAACTTTTTAATGTAAAATAATTGTAATAGTTTTAAAGTGTTAAATTTTTAATGTAATATAAATTGTCATGTTTGTGTACGATAGCGCAATAAATGAATATTGTATTCTACCACATAAATGATAGTACTTTTATACTGATAAAGCAATTGGTGCAAAATTATTCCCTAACCATTCCAAAATATCAAACATGCTCAACGTTAATAATCAAGTTTTCACTTCTGCCGGCACTCCCGGAGTGCAACCCGTCTTTTTTTTTTATTTTTCTTACAAAAAAATTACTCTGAAATAGGTAATGGTATGGAATATTTTAAACTATTGGATGAATATATTTGTCATAGGTCTGCCATAAAGGACACGATTGCAAATTGAAACGAACGTCACCTACTGCATACTGCGACTGCTGGGAGAAATGCCGCTGTAAGGCATTAGTTGGAGGCAACTGGTCTGCGCGCTGTGACCTACTTGGACGACTTGCAAGAGACACGCAGCTTGCTACTCATTTTAACTCAAGGTAGATATAGACAAACAAAACTCCCCCCCTATTTAGATGCTCATATATGTCAAGTAATTTGTTAAAAAAGTAACATATTCTTGGTAGAACCTGTTACTTTTTAACAAATTACATAAACTGCGCGTTCTTTTATGAAATTATGTGATCTTTATAGCGATGGTAACAAAACTGTCGTAAATGAAAACAGCATCCTAGGATTCTATAAGATTGAATGTAGTACAATCTCCTAAGTGAATAGCACTTTAAGGAACAGTTTGTCAATTCCATGCAACATCTTTGAGTGAAAACGTTTGATGACCTTTGCTTTAGTTAATTTTAGTTACAAACTTGTGTTTATCCTGTTGTCAGGCAGGTCTAAAAATTATGCTGTCTTTTGTGACAAAAAGCATAATTAATCCATTTCACTGTGTACTAATTGTGTGTATAATTGAATAGAAGAACACAAATCATAACTTATGTATAAGAACTTATTTTTAAGAAAAATAGAAAGAATGTACATATCTCGATTTTCGATTTTAGAATAATAAACAAATTGTTGATCTTTTAAGACATGTAAAATTAAATATAAATTAAAATATTGTTTAGGGGTGAATCAATTCTGCTGTTCCTGGTCCAAACGGTGGGAAGGCAGGCCGTAGAGCAGAGGCAATTCCGCGCAAGCAGCAGCCGAGGTCGAGGAGCACGGAAACAGCCAGGATCTGACGCAGAGGTTGATGTTCCAGATCATGATTTGGAGCCACCTCGCTTTGCTCGTCGTGCTCTTTTACATTTATTGGGTAAGTTGTACAAAAATATTGCAAAGGTTCAACATAATTATATGAACCCATAAACATAAGCGTAGGTAGATTTTGAATCTAAATGTATGTTATATCTGAAATAAAAAGAAATGCGTTGCTATAATAATTTATTGGATTGAAAGTTCTGAAGTAAAAATTAAGTTTACGTTAGTTGCACAAAATAAGTCATTAAAAAGATTTTTCTATAATATTTTATAACAAAGTAATGGCTAGAAACTTGCAGTTAGTTCTCTCTCAAAAGGTTAAAATTATTCATAAAATTTATGTTCATTTAAATCTTATTATTAGGTAAAAAATAAAATAAAAACTTAAGGTATGAAATGCTTTAACTTAATTATAATTAATTATGGATTATTGGAGATGATAAAAATAGTAGTCATCACTACCACCTTACAAATTATAGCATTGGAAAATATATATATGAACATTTTGTAGATGACTGTAATGTGTTAACATGAATAAAACATTTTTGGATTGGAATTGTGATCCAAGCCAAATAGTAAAGGATTGTCAAATAGGCATGTTTTAGAGATGAAAACGGTATAGCCAGTTAGAAAATATTAATGAATGCTGTGGTTTTTAAAGTTGTATTATTTATTTTAATAGCGGATTGGCCTGCAGTAGAAGCTGCAATTATGTGTGGATCAAATGGACAAACTGAAAACGTTACTCCAATTGCCAGTCCATCGCCTAACCAGTCTGGTACTACACTGCTGGACAAATTCACACATGCTCTTATTGTCAAATGCACTAATGAGGTAAGTTGTCTAATATAAACATAATACAACATATATTTCTTTTAGTTCATGAGTATGATGTTCACAGCAAAAGAGATTCGGCAGAGACTTGTCAAGCACCCTTTTTAAATTGACTACTTCAACAATATATTTATTTGTGCTCTAGATTACATGAAAGCAATTTAACAAAACAGTAATTATATTATTTAAGTTAAGAAACAAGCATACTTTGTTAATATGCATATTTAAAAATTAAAATTGATTATAACTAAGACTGACTGATTTAAGCTGTGATAGCCTAGTGGTTAGGGCGTCAGCCTCTTAATCAGAGGTCGGCGGTACGAATCCGGGCACGCACCTCTAACTTTTCGGAGTTATGTGCGTTTTTAAACAATTAAAATATCACTTGCTTCAACGGTGAAGGAAAACATCGTGAGGAAACCTGCACGCCTGTGAGTACTCCATAATGTTCTCAAAGGCGTGTGAAGTCTGCCAATCCGCACATGGCCAGCGTGGTGGACTATGGACAAACCCCTATTGAGAGGAGACCTGTGGTCTGTAGTGAGCCGATAATTGGTTGATTATGATGATGATGATGAAGACCAAACCTCCAAGACTAACTGGTATGGCCATGACACACCTAACAGCATATAGTAATACACTTTTGTATGTTATATTATGTTACAATAGTATGACAAAAAAACTGCCTTTGTTGATCTAGTTGTTAGAACCTTAAACTTTGAACCAAAATATCTTCATATTTGCGTTAGTGCAAAAAATTTACATTTAAATTATTGGGTTTTCTGTTAAAAATTTCTAAGTATTAGCCCGATTTTCGTTGTCCATTATCGTGCCTCACATCATACCTTTAGCCATTGCCATTATAAACGTATCATCGCCATCTCTAACAAGGAGGCCAGTGTGCCCCCCGTGCGGGGTTGCTAGTCCCCTATCGGGCGCGTCCCCGGGTGGTGGATTGGGGAACGCCAACCAGATATGGGAGGTACCGGTTAACCGGCGTTAACCAAAATTGGCATGTGCGGGGCGCTTTTGTGGCTCCTGGTACTTCTCTGCGTATCAGAGTGGACTGTGCGAGCGTCTGGGTGGTGACACGAGGGAGGGAACCAGTGCCCTGTCGGATGTTGATGGCTTTCGGGCCGTGAGGAAGAAAACCTCTTTAAAAAATTACAGTTGTGGGTGGAAACCTGCGCGGCAGGCCCTCTTGTCTTCATGGCTGGTGGGCATTGGCTTCGGCCACCGTCGGGCAACCCGTAACCCGCACTGAGCGGGCCGGTGGCTCCTCACATGCAGTGTGCTCTGATGTAGGACATTAATAGGCTGCTGAAAGGATGCTGAATGAAGATTAAGAAATGAACAAATTTAGAATTTCCTGTAATATTTCAGATGCTAGATACCCTGCTAAACACACTGATCAAAGAACAACAGAATGATACAGTACCAGGCCGCGCCGAACGAGCTCGGGAAGTTACTCGTCGATTCGTGCGCTCAGTCGCCAGAATATTTGTTATATTTAGTGTTGAAATGGCCCCCGGTGCTGCAAAGAAAAAAGGGTAAAGTAAAACTTTTTTTCAGTGTTAGTAATAAGAACTTTCTCTTCGCTTCTTACATTTTTTACCATATTTAATTTTTGATGACGAAACAATAGCTTAACCTATAAACCTTAATATAGTTAATTTGAGATAATATAACTAAGTTAAGATCATTTATATTCATCCTGTTTGTAATTTTATCCTTAGTTTACAAAATCCAGTTAAGTTTGATTAAATATGTATTCGCCTTTTAAAAGCCATAGTTAATTAATATTTGTTTAGTTTAAGTAACATTAAAATAAATAAACTTTAACAAATTTTTATAAATTGTCTGTACAAAGAAAAATTGTCAGAGCTCCTTTTACGTGACTAGATAATAATATAACAATGTTTTCCTTATCTACCAGGCCATTGTCAATCACTGCATCACTGGTGCGTTGTCGGCGTGTATTCGCCGCACTAGTTGCTTTAGCTGTGGAAGAATTAGTGGAGGCGGCAGATGCTTTATTAGCGCCAGTGCGTTTGGGTGTGGTTCGTCCCACTGCACCGTTCCCACTTGCAACAACCTATGTAGACCTAGTCAACGGCAGTGAAGACTTGTTTGGAGTGGAACCTTTATCGACTGGCCATTCACGTTTAACGCATTCACGAAGGTATGTTTTTTCATATATTTTTCAGCTTTATTAACATTATACGTTTTTGTTCTCTGAAATATAAGGGAGGACTATTAAAATAGTCATTATTTATATTAAATTATATATAAATAAATTATTAGAAAAATATTTTATGTAGTAATCGAAATATTATTCAGTTGCAATCTGACTGAACTCACAAGAGAGACATCATGGATAATATGTTACCGCAGTATTTAAATTTAGGCAATTTTTTATATACATTATATACTTTTATATTAGGCTACTCTAGCAAATTAGGTTTTCATCCTGTCAAGCTAAAATAAGAGGAGATAAATAAATAAATAAAAATTATCTCTGTGAAATGGACAGCTTAAGTGGCCATGGGCTTGACGCATATCTCGAAGGACCTTTTATCGATGACCTTGAAAACGAAGTGTTGGTAGACTACTTACTAGCTAGGCAGGCGACATGTTAACCTAACTAATATATGGTTAGGTTTTAAGGTTTGTGTGCCATATGCCCCTATGAGTACATAAACACTATTTAGAGCATTCAGCAGCTATCGTGATCAATGATTTTCAAGATGTTGTGTGGACGTTTACGGTTGGATTAACAATTAACGTGGACAAATAAGTAACCGAGTCGGCAACCGCGCTTGCGTATAAACAATGAAATAAGATCAGAGTAATTTACGTACTTATTAAACGCAAGTCATGCTCAAATCGTCTTTCTTTAGCTAGTATGTTATCATACACTAATAATAAATTTGCTCCACATAGTTACAGAGGTTTATTGTCACTTACACTATCACTTTATTTTTATTGCCACTTCATGACACGTTTACTTATTTGGAAGGAGTTACATTTTGAGTTAGGATTACTCGAATTTTACATGAAAGTGAGTTTTGAGTTTGGTTACAGGGAATCGAATGTGGCTGGAGGTCGAGCTGCAGCTAACGTTACATCTATGGGCAGTTCCACACTAGTCCCTGACCGCTCTTCAACACCCGTGGCTAATGAATACCCTGACGATGTCGCGGGCGAAGCCCTCGGTGGAGACGACGATGCCTCTGAAACTGATGAGCCTAACATTCCTCCGCCCGTTCAGCCGGCTGAATCGCAGCATCACGATGATCCGATGGGAGACAGGTTAGTGAATATACAGTACTTTAAAATATATCTCACCAAAGAGAGAAAACGATTATAGTGTTATATAAGTAAGATTATGTAACAAGCAGACATTGTCAATAAATATACAGTTACCCTCCAGTGTTTCAAATTTCTTAATTATTGCTGTAATTTTTTTATGTATTTGTAAAGTTAATATGAATATGTTGGTCATATTCATATTAACCCTACTGATACTTTGCACTGAGGACACGTGTAAAACCCGGTAGTGTGGTGTTATAAATAGATATTCCATAGCTTTATAATATCATTATTGGTCTAGCTAAAATTTTACAGCTGGTTAGATTCAATTAGCACAGGCTAATATATAAATATTTGTGGGTGGTTGGCTTATGAAACAAACTCAGTATCTTTGGTCGCAATTGATATCTGTGAGTCTAAAGTTATGATTATCACTTAAAGATTATCGAAAACTCAGCGAATGATGTCTCACCCATAAGAAAGCATTGCATTTGGGTTTAGTGATGATGACTGATCCCGACTGCTAGTGCTCTTTGAGGGATGGTTAGAAAGTCAATACTCCATACTCCATCACTCGTACAAGTTACTAATTTTGGTTATTTTTGATGAATCAGTTGTGTATTTGCATCTGGGCGATACACATAATTAACATGATGAAGTTAATTGCAGCTATTTGGATGTCAACAGAGGTCAAGAACAACACGTTGTTGTTGAAAACGGTACAGAGCGAGCTGAAGGCGGTGAAAGTGAAAGTGAACTAGATTTGTTAGCTGAAGCAGAAACTGAGAGTGATTCAGACGACCAGGACAACGCTGAGTCTGCACAACGTAGCGTGCAGACCGGTGCTACGCAAGGTTCTGATGCCGGTAAGAAAGTTAATTAATAACACTAACATTAAAAAGGCGAAAGTTTATATGTGTGTATGAGTGGATTGGATTACATTTATTTTGGGATTGGTACATTTGGATTGGACATGGCTTAACACATAAGCTATTTTTTACTCCCGGAAATATTCATGGTTCCCGCGGAATTTCTGAATAATTGATTTGACGCCCATAGGCTATATAACTATAGCAATGGTTTGCCGCAGCAAACTTCCTCGATTTAAAATTTCTGTTAGAAAATTGAAGCGGAAAAGGAATGAGACATCTGATAATCTTCAATCAGAAACGATCGCATTGATCAGGAATTTTTAAAACCGGATGAACTCGCGGGTTCATATATTTTGTGCTGCCTAGCAAGTCAAAAATATTCTTAGTATTATTAAAAGTAATATGAAAACCATGACTTTATGTTAAAAGTCCAAGTACATATTACAAACTTTACAATTAAGAGAAAAAAAAAAACAGGGCGCCCGCCCAATTTATTATTGTTGAAATTATCTGGTACACTGCAACAGGCATAGCGTCACTGCTGCTATACCCAGAAGACGAGAGTGGAGACTCTACTCAACCTGAAGATGAAGACTCAGAAGCCGGGGAGACAGATGAACAAGATGCTGAAGCCGAACCACCCTTTGCTGATGGAGGGGAATCGGTGGAACGACGAACGGCACCGCCCGCAAGGCCTAACCTCGCACCGCATTCTATGCAGTGGGCAATAAGGTATGTCCACTAGAATATATGTCAGTTCGAAATCTTAAGGGAATTTACTTCCAAAAGCGCATCAAAAACATGTTTTTGTTAGTAATTGTTTAAAAAACTAATACTTTGCACCCCGTTCAACCTTAAATTTCGGACCGAAAATTAAGCTATCTTTGGTTCGCTGCGTCGTAGACAGTTGTTTTGTTGGTTTCTTAAATGTTTGGGGAAAATTTTGCTATTCTTTTTTGCTTTCTTCACACCTGAAACTGCTGATACTCGTTTTAACAAGTTGAAGTTAGTTAAGTGCCGTCTTGTCTCCTACATAAATCTTTGTCACATCTTAAAATATTGTTATCCTTTTCTAGAACATTGTGGACTAAGGACAGCAGTTCTATTAAAACACGAAATTTATTACTTGTAATTCACCACATCGCATTCATTTTTAGATTTTGAAGTAATACACGCTATTGTCACTGTATGGCGGTAAATCTACATTTTTTCTTGCAAATCACTACATCGCATTATATTCTAGATTTTGAAGTAATACACGCTATATTCACTGTATGGCTACTACATACATATTTATATTTCTACCAATTGTTTTAGGTCTCGCGAAACATCCCGTGGTACAAGCAGCGGTACTGGTGGAGTCAGGTTAACAGGCGGGTCTTCACTGGTATTTATTGACCCCGCGTCATTGCGCCGTTCAACTACAGCGTCGGCAGCTGGCGCGCAAGATCCTAACTCTACTTCCACTACCGCGTCTTTCCTCGCCAGGGCCTTTGGTGAGTGTTTTTTTTTTAATTTTAAAATCAAATTTAGGTTACTTTGACGCATGACGCGTTTGAATAAAATTATGGAAGCTTTATATTACTTATTGGTAAAAGACCTAGGTTTCCTTCCACTTATCGCCAATAAGTCGAAACCTATTATATTTTTACACTTTATATTTACGGAACAGTAATCAATATCATGTTAATCTTTATTATGAGTCTTTATTTAAATGTATTTAAATAATAATTACAATATTTTTATAGTAGTTATACTCTTTATCAATGTTAATTTAACTAATATTACTTTTAGGTATTGTAATACGCCAAATAGCTGATTTACTATGGGAATACGAACGCGTAACGATCCCGTTGCCACGAATGTTGCCCCTAGCATATAGAGAGGCGTTACGCCTGCAGTGCTACCTCGAGAGGCAGCTCAAACAGACCTGGGATTGGCTCGTTACGGTCATGGATGCGACTGAGGCACAGCTGCGGTAAGTTATTTATTTTATGTCACTTATTTTTGTATGTCCGGGTCGAAGGACCAAAAATATATGTTGTTGTGTGAGCCCGATCCTTTTGGTTTTTCAAACAAATGTTGATGTCACAGGTAGGTTTATTGAATCAAATTGTTTTGTAACAGATTTGGCGCTTCTCTGACTTCTAACAACGCAAGCACTTCCACCGGGGAAACTCGTTCTACAGCGCCTGCCGCTCGACGCACTACTGCGCTAACGTCGCCAGTTACTAGAATTATTGGTTTTTCGGAAGGTCCCCGAGCTAGGGAACGAGAACAAGGTATTTATAGTATAGAGTATATTTTATATTCAACTAAAACATTGTCCTTTAATTACTTTAGTAGCACCTTGTATATTTGTGTGGTACGAGCGAGACAGAAACATGTTTTTAACATCGACTGTTCTACCGTTTTTTTTTTATTTTTTATTTCGATATGATTCAGCTCATTTTCTACTTGGCAAAATTGTCAAACTAACTTCAACAAGTTGGATTGAATTTATTTGGAGTACTCTTGGGGTATTACCAAAACATGGTAACCTTGAGCTAACCTAGCATATGAGTACCCTAGCATATAGAGCGATTTTGGGTCATAAGAATGGCTTTGATGAGTCGGTGTTAGAAAAATGATTATGGGATTACCGTTACCGTTGGTTAAGTTTTTAAACCTCTTTTTATAGCATCATTTTCTTTTTTAATAGGCGTGGAATCGGGCAACGCACGGCGTGAATTCCTAGCATACTGCCTGTCCTTGCTGCGCGCGCACAGCGCGGAACACGCGGAACAATTGCCCGTGCTGGATGTTGCGGCGCTCAAACATGTGGCCTACGTACTTGACGCGTTGGTGTACTACATGCGCGCCGCTCAACCGCAGCCGCATCATCACCAGCATCTGTGGACGCCGGTATGTTTATTATTATTCTCTCTTTATTTAAATAGTATATCTAGACACACTTAGATTTACAGTTGTTTTGAAGCATTCGAGAATATTTTTGCTGGGCTGAGGTTATGGTGATAAAAGTGGTGAAATTGATCAACACTCGGGGCTGAAAAGAATTTAGAGGACAGAATTGCAAAGTATATAATCGATCATTTAGCATTTTTTTGCGCCAGCGTTAATGAAAGCACATTTATTCGCTAGTAGATCTATTTTAAATTTGAATGATATTTTTGCTAATGAAATAACCTTAATTGCGCATCTAAGATTCATTCGTGTGCACAATTCTAGGATTTAGTTTTTCCGTATGCGTCAAAGTGTGCTGTTTTTGTAAAGAACAAATGAAATGATGAATGATCATGCATTCTTCGCATAAATAAAATTTACGTTTGTTGCATATTGATAGTACTCATTTATTTAAACATTTTTTTTTTATGATTTTATAGCAGCTAAAAACGTCTTTTTAGACGAAGGCCAAATGTTTACTATGATCATCTGCAATTTATGATAACTCTTTGCTGATTCTTAAGTTCAAAGTAGACGCGAGTGAGTTGTGACTCGTTTAATTTTGCTGGTATCTTTACATTTGTGCTCTATGCAGTTTTTCTTATGACACACATGTATAACGTCCGCTTGAAAATTTGTTTTGGACCAGGATGAGAATGAGAACGAAGAAGGCGAAGAAGAGATGGTGGTCGGCGGTGGAGCAGCCGCCGAGTCTGATGGAGAGGGAGAGAACGCTCGCGGCCGAACGCACGCCTTCTTCCAGAGATCTGATTCTACTTTGTGCTTGGGATGCCCACCGCCGGATCCGTTTAACAGTTAGTATACTCCTAAAGTTAGGAAGCCCTAGGCGATTTCGAGATATATGTTTATATAAATGAATAAATAAATAAATGTTGGTCTTAAAAGTGGATCATATTTTTTTTAAACAAATAAACGAAAAGGCAATGACAGTATAGTTTACTAACTTGTTACTGAGTTTTGCAAATACATTTGCCATTAATTTATTAAAAAGAAATCTATTAAAACTAACGTGGATCATTAATGTAAGTACTAAATGCTATTGTAGCATCCAAGAATTTAAGTTCAGTTGTATTTTTAACTCTCTTGTTCTCTGTTGTCTCCCCACGAAATTATGATTAAATTTTTATATTCTACTATCAGCGTTCTTACATTAAATGTATATTATATATAATATTCATTCAGTCTGAACATGTTAATTTTGCATTGCTAAGGACTCCAATCTACTCCACGTCAAGCAAATGCTTACAAGTGTTGGATCTTGAAAGATTGGGAGCGACAATACGATATTTATATATTTCGCAGTGACAATGCAAGATGCACTACCATTAGCAGACCAACCGCAGCTACTACAACCCAATGCACGCCGCGAGGAACTGTTTGGAATGCCACGACAGCCGGTTACCGTTCCAGCGTCGGGAAATGGACCGCCTGGTGCCAACAACCCTCTAGAAGGTAGAATAAAATGTATTAATGAAGGTTTTTATGCATTTTTTACCTTTTACTAATTATTATAATGTGAATTGATGTGTCCCCTTCTTGATCCTGTTCTTATCTCGCAATGTGGAATAGGCACAAAATATCTTCCGCTTCCACATGTTATGGCATGTGTTTGACGTTCTGCCACCACCACAATTTGTTTCGGAGAGAATTGGCAACCTTGTTAATAGGCTACTAGATTTCTTTGATCATCATAAAGTTCGGCAATGCATACCAACGTAGATTGCGGAGCTTTAATATCGCATTGTTAGCGATACGTTGCTTGTTCAAAAATTAGAATCTTAAACCATTTACATCATTTATTAAATGTTTTGCTTTACGTGGTCGGCCGTATCAATAAATCTTTTATTTTTGCTCAAATATTCGTTAAAGCCTGAAGACCAAAATTGGAGAACATGAATCCGCGCGCATAAAGTGAAACTTTTTTACAAAGATTTCGTTAACTCGTTCCCTCCTTGCCTAAGGAAAAACTAAAAAGTCTTGTCTATGAAACTAACTGTTCCAATAATTTATTGAATTGTTCAACAGTGGTACCAAGACGGCTAGGTTTGTCAAGCCGGGGCACGGAGCGCGGTTGGTCCCCGCCCGCGCGACCTGCGTCTGCACCGCCCACCCACAACCACACCTTGACAAGAGACGAGCCACAGGTAACCTAGCAAAAGAATTATCACTATTACTATGACGTATAAGAATGCATCCAAACGATAAACAAATCGAAATATGCAAAGATGACTTGGGTCTTTTTGATAAGCTTGTTTGCGTAGACCATTGATTATCAAACTTATTTCTTTTATTTCTCTCTTTGGAGATCAATTATTTTACAGCACCCCCAATTTTTTATAGACTCCTAAAACTTGTTACAACTTGTCCCCGTATGAAGATGGCTACCCTACGAAATCTATGTTAGGTATTTCTAGTTTTTATTCCTTCATACAGGGCAAAAATATTAACTAATTATTCGATATTGAGTACCTAGTAGGTAGGTTTCAATATTAGTAAATTTTAAAATATAAAGTACCTTAATATGAAATTACAAAACAATCATCGCCCCCATAAACCATACCAATGCCCAAACATTTTTTCTGGGCCCCTTAACGCCCTTTTCTATGTCTCCACCAGGGGGTGTTATCGCCCATTTTGAAAAAGACTGGCGTAGACTTAGACTAATTCTAAAAGGTTTTACGTCAAGAAATCACAGTTGAATTATAATTCTCTTTGTATGATTATTTACACAGTCATTACCTGGACAGTCATTTTTGTAATATATTTTCTAACAAATTGCTTTAATCTCATATATTAAAACAGGAAATAAATGATACGATTGAGCTGATCTCATTATTTCATCAAATTAAAATAAAAACTAAAGAAGAAGCCTGTACTTTTGAAGAACAACATGTCTACTTGCAATTTTTCCTGGTAGGATTTATCCGTAAGCTTATCTAAGGCAGAGATTTACAAAGCGAGAGTACCTCTTACTCAAGAAACTGTTAAAACGAGACAACGCTATTTGTCCGACAGAAATCTGTCTCGTTTTAACTGTACTTAGGCCAGTGTAGTACTTTACAAGTAAAATTATAACAGATATTCACACACACATAACATACCACCTCTGTTCTCTTATGTGTAACATCTGCATTTCTATTGTCAGGATCTATCCTGTGCGAAGGATACTGTGACAAAGATGGACATCGACACAGACGCCGAATACGTTTCGGATTCTGACTCAAATGAGGCAAGACATCAAATGCATAGGAAAAAGCATCATAGGTAACTTAAACAAACTATTATTTTATGTTATACTAGCTGACGCCCGCGACTTCGTCTGCGTTGAGTTAGTGTGTTTGTTTGTCTTTCAATCACAAAGCAATAGATTACTTGAACATTACTTTATTTTTCTAAAGTAAAAGACTTTTTCTAAAATAAAAGTAGCCTAAGTTACTCCTTATTACATCAGCTACCTGCCAATAAAAGTCTCGTAAAAATCGGTCCAGCCATTTCAGAGATTAGCCGGAACAAACAGACAGACAAAAATTATAAAAAATGTTATTTTGGTGTATGTACCGTATACATATTCATATGCATGTAGTAAAAAACGGTTATTTCAATATTACAAACAGACACTCCAATTTTATTTATTTGTATAGATTATTGGGTCCTATTATCGTTACAGGTTTCTAATTCGCTTCTCAGGGCCATTTGTAAGGCGTTGTAATAAGAATCGCTACATTAATGAATACAATTAAATATAGTTTACCCTATCTGGGTGATCTGTATAGTGTAATAATTGACAACCTCCGTGGCGGAGCGCGTGCGCTGGCGCATTGTAAAGTTGGAGGTTTGGCTGGGTTCGATTCCCGGCTCGAGTCAAGTCCGGTGGTAGGCTTCGGCCTACCGACAAAGAGATGTCGCCAAGCGATTTATAGTTCCGGAACGCTGTCGCGTAGAATCCAATTTACGGAAAATCGGTTTACCATACCCCTAAAAGGTTATAGTCCTCTACCATCTTAGACTGCATCATCACATACCATCAGATGGGATTGCCGTCAAGGGCTAACTTGTATTGTATATAAAATAGATTGAGGCCAGTCTTAAATTTGCTCCCGAGGCCTCCACCCTATAAACGTAAAGATTCTGGAGGATGGCTTAAATTATAGTTAAAATGTATTTCTCTCGTATTTTTAACAATAAATTTAAAAACAAATCTGCGCAGCCACTCGTGGCTTACTTAGGTCTGGCTAGCTCAGTTTTCACGTACTGTATGTATATTAACAGTGTTAATATTTTCTTTATTTTGTTCAGACATCCACACACTAGCGCTTTAAACAGCGCTAGTCACCATGAGCCCAGTACGTCCGCGTCGGAGTTCCACACCTTAGTCGATACAGCCTGTTCCATCATAGAGGCGCCTCACCAACAGACAGTTTCTCCGTCACCTGGTAAATATAAAAGCTTTTATGGATCATTCCCTTTCGTTAAAAGTGTATAATATAGTATGCCGTAGCGGATCTGCCCCGCAGTTTCGGTTATGACCATATATTCGAGTTCTACTCTGACACCTGATTGAAACTCGACTAATTGCTTCATTGTTGTCCTTGTTACGTCTTGTCTTCATTGAAAGCGATTTTAATCTCGTATAACATTTTTGTGTTAATGTGGCCGCAAATTTTGAAAAAATAACTATTGCGGACAATAAGCATAAGCTAAACTCCACATTCTTCCTCCATTTCATTATTCTTCAAATTGAAACATATTTTTTTATCCCATCATCATGATCAAGTCATTGCCGGCTCACTACAGAGCACGGGTTTCCTCTCAATATGAGAAGGGTTTGGCCATAGTCTGGCAATGTGCGGATTGGCAGACCTCACACGCTTTTGAGTACATTATGTAGAACCCTTAGGCGTGCAGGTTTCCTCACGATGTTTTCCTTAACCGTTGAAGCAAGTGACATTTTAATTGCTTAAAAACGTACATAACTCCGAAAAGTTAGAAGTGCGTGCCCGAGATCGAACCTCCGACCTCTTTTTAGGAGGTGGACTTTGATAGCCTGGAGGTTAGTTTGGAAACCTCTAGGCTATCAAAGCTTCTTATCAATAATTTTATCCGTTGTTAAATAATAATATTTAAACAGGTCCTAGCAGTATAACGGTGCCGCAAGAGCCACGCGCGTCGTCCTCACGCAGTCCGGGCAAGAGCGTTATTGTACGTGCTGTAAGTCACTCCGCTTTTTTGGGGGACTTTTTCTTAACAAAATTATACCCAAACGTCTTGAAATATATATTCGATGTCATAGTATGTATAATCCGTTAAATAAGGCAATATTTTTCGATAGGCAAGGCTATATTAATAACTTATCTTTAATATGGAATAAATCTATAAACGGAGAGAAAACAATTGTGCTTCCTTTTCAAATCATATACTCTGTATATGAAGTATACTAATTAGTATCGTAAAATATTGCTTCAAAGTTACAATATCATACTCCTTGGGTATAAAAAAAATACCTTTTTGGTTGGGTCCTTTTCAAAATCTTATTATAAATCGCGATTAGTAAGGTTATATTAAAATTATAATTCAATTTAGGGTGAATTGCTAAGCGCGGCCGACCCGTTAGAATCGCAAGAAATATCAGCACATGTCACAGTAGAGACAACCGGATTGCCACTAGCGCCTGCACTACCGCCTCAAGTACTTAATGCGCCGGCGCAACCGTGAGTATCTATATATTAAGTATAATTTCAGAAATTACTAACTTGAGTTCCCATATATAAATAATAAATTAAAGTGATTTGCTATTTGAACAAGGTAAACTCAAACTTAGTCTGAATCTTATCGAGCCCGATAAACGTTTTATAGTATTGTCTATGTCTCAAACAGTCGTGCGTGCCCGTCACTCGGTGCGTCAGTTTCGCACGACTTGCTGCTGGGTCGATGGCGACTGTCATTGGATTTGTTCGGGCGAGTCTTCACTGAGGATGTTGGGCTTGAACCTGGTTCCGTGGTTGCCGAGCTCGGGGGATTTCCCGTGAAGGAGGTCAAGTTCCGTCGTGACATGGAGAAGTTAAGAAATTCTCAACAGAGGGATTTGACATTGCACAAGGTTAGTTTTATAATGGAACATCATTTATTGACATGTACTGACCTTCATTATGGCTGCACTTTCTCTTTATTATCGTTAACTTTTAAATATTCTATAGCCCTCAAACGTATAAAAACAACATTCAATTCATAGATAAAACCCATATTTTACAAGAGCACTCAATGAGAAACTAGATTAGCTGATGATTGATAAGGAAACCAAAAATATTTTTTAATTTAATAACTATCTAGCATGTATTCTACTGTCATGTCTAGCATGCATTCTACTGTCATGTCGAAATGAACAAGCTGGCGTTACATTTAAGAAGTTTGTGTCATCTTGGATGGATGGATAGTCCTTGCTATATTTTTTTGCAATAGTGACAGCGGGTTTATTTTTTTTATTGAGTTTTTAAAAATCCGTTTTTTTTAGATGGAGCGTGATCGTGCGAAACTCCTGCAACAAACGTTCGCTGAGCTGAATACCGCGTTCGCTGGACAAAACCGCCGCGCGCACAGCGCTCAACAGCCTCTCGCAGTGAACCGGGTGAAAGTGACGTTCCGCGACGAGCCCGGCGAGGGTAGCGGCGTCGCGCGCTCCTTTTACACCAGCGTCGCTGAGGTAAAGATCGATACTATACAAGTACATATGTAGTTAAATGTACCTGTCACGAATGAATATCAGAAGCGGTGATAGCCTTGTGGTTAGGGTGTCAGCCTCCTAATCAGAGGTCGGCGGTTCGAATCCTGGCACGCACCTCTAACTTTTCTGAGTAATGTGCGTTTAAAAAAAAAAATATCACTTGCTTCAACGGTGAAGGAAAACATCGTGAGGAAACTTTCACGCCTGAGAGTTCTCCATAATGTTCTCAAGGGCGTGTGAAGTCTGCCAATCAGCACATGTCTAGCGTGGTGGATTATGGCCAAATCCTTCTCATATTGAGAGGAGACCCGTGCTCTGGGGTGAGCCGGTAAGGTTGATCATGATGATGATGATGATGACTATAAAGCATCTTTAAGGTTGTATTGTCGTGTTTTTCAACGATCCTATTGAATGTGTTCGCTGTTATAATTGATGCCTTTTACATAACGATTTATTTCCCCAGGCGTTACTAGCAAATGAAAAACTTCCGCCCCTAGAAACAACGACGAGCAGTGGCAGCAACAACAGCACGACTAACGGTACTTCGGGATCGTCCGGGACCACCGCTGGCGGTGCCAGCAGTAATAGTGGAGCAAGGTGTGTTCTAATTCAAAAACATAGGTACTTAAAGATAAATGGATGAAGTAGTTCCCATGCGCATTGTTCGTTCTCAAGTAAAAGAAACTGTTTACGTATCCTATATATTCCAATAATAGTCGCTGAAGGATGTCAATCAATCAATCATAATCTTTATTCAAATAGTCCTTTAAAAGGCACTTTTGACGCGTTAATAATTTACATAGCGATTTGATGGTGACAACTAAATTCGTAAACTTAAAACTAAAGCTATGAGGGTTCTAAACACGCCCTGGGCTATTAAGAAGCCCACAACAAGCTTAAGCCAGGTAAATTTTCTTTTTGTTATCATCATCTCACATGCCGTTTAAAGCATCTTATTAGAGCAAATTTTCTACAAGCTTACGTTTCATATAAAATTAACTAATTGAGAGAACATAAATTAAGAAGTTTATCTTGTAAATTGTAACATAATTAGTTAATCCTATTGTTTAGAAGTGGAGCGGGCAGGGCTCGTGCGAAAGACAACGCCAGGCGAGCCCCCGGCCGGCCAGCGCCACGGCCGCCGACGGCGCGGGAGCCGCGGAGAGTTCTAAGCGTTGACGCTAGACCCTACTCTCCACAGGTATTTTATTATTCCCTGTTAGGAGGCTTCCCATCAAGTAATTTATATACGTTTTATTTTTTTATACACTAGCCCTTGACGGCTATCTCACCTGGTGGTAAGTAATGATGCTGTCTAGGATGGTAGCGGGCTAACCTGTTAGGAGTATGGTAAACCCACGCTTCTAATTGGTTTCTACGCGATATCGTGCCGGAACGCTAAAGCGCTTGAAGACACGTTATGTCGGTAGGGTGATAACTAGCCACGGCCGAAGCCTCCAAACCAGACTTGAGCCGGGAATCGAACCCAGGACCTCCAACTTTATAATGCGACAGCGAACTCACTGCGACACTGAAGTCGTCAGACGTTAGACTTAGTAGTAATTTATATGGTTAAGAAGAATGGGTTTATTTAACCGACATACCATTAAGACCCCTTCAAGTGAGTGTGCTTCGATATAGTATCGCTACGTGCAACAGCTAACGTGAAGTATGTCTGGTGGGAGGCTTCCGCCTTGGCTGGTTACCACCCTACCGACAAAGACGTGTCGCCAAGCGATTTAGCGTTCCGGCACGATGTCGTGTAGAAACCGATTAGGAGTATGAGTTTACCATACCCCTAACAGATTAGCCCGCTACCATCTTAGACCGCATCATCACTTACCATCAGGTGAGATGCAGTCAAGGGCTAACTTGTGGTGAATAAAAAAAAAAAAAAAGAAGTTTGGTTACAAACTATTATTAAATGTTGTAAAGTAAAAAAGTTAAATAAGTTTCAAATGTTGATTATAATTATCATTTTTCCAAAATGGAAGAGTGATGTTGAACAATCGTGTGATATTTAATTTCGTGTCTAGGCTGCCCCCGGTACTGAAGGTGCGGGCTACAGTGGAGACAGACCTGGAGGGCACAATGAGCATCTCACCTTACATCAAGCTCAGCTCGGTGAACGTTTGTACCCTAAGGTAAGAAATTTACTTCTTGTGTTTAAGCTTATCGAAGGAAACATTTTACGTTTCTGCTAGTTTCATGAAATAAAAAACCTTTTTTCTTTGTGCAACAATAACTTAATTGCATTTCCTGTGTATACACTTCATATAATAATCTCAAAATATGTACTAATTGCTATAACAAATCAGTAAAGTTATTATTGTATTATTTTTAGGTGCACTCCCTACATCCAACATTTGCCGGCAAGATTACGGGTATGTTGTTGGAATTGACTCCAGCGCAGCTGTTAGTGTTGCTAGCTAGCGAGGACGCGCTGCGGCAGAAAGTTCGCGAAGCAATGGACCTCATCGTGATGCATCCTTCCGAAGCAATATTAGGTATGAAAAAATAATTAAAAATTTAAAAATCATACTCTAGTCTTACTCTACAAGTGCTGAGTGAGCGTGGGCTATAACCACTCAGTGTCACTGACATTATTTTGACTTTGGAATAATTACTTGACGATCGTGACCCTGGCGTAGCGCGTGCGCTGTCGCATTATAAAGTTCTCGGTCCTGGGTTCGATTCTCGGTTCGAGTCTGGTCTGGCGGGAGGTTTCGCCGTGGCTAGTTACCACCCTACCATGTAAGACGTGTCGCCGAGCTATTTCCATTCCGGCACTATGTCGCGTAGAAACCAATTATGAGTATTGGTTTGCCTTACCACTAACAGGTTAGGTGGGAATGCTGTTAACTTGAAGTTTATAAAAAAAACTAACTTATGGAAAAAGTACGCCACACACAACTTCCTGCCACATCTGACCACTGTCAAGTCCGCCTCAGTGTGGCGAATCGCTCGCTTTTTTTAATCAATGGATTTAACCGTGTGGTATTGTGTTTGCACTCAGATCTGGACGTGTTCTCGCTGTCAGAGCGCGGCGGCGGCGCGGCCGCGGGCAGCGCGGGCACCGCAGCAGGCGCGGGCACGTCCGGCGCCGCGACCGACGACGCCGCGCCGCTCTTCTACTCGCCCGGGAAGCGCGGCTACTACTCGCCGAGACAGGGCCGCGGAACGCCAGAGCGGATCAACGCTTTCCGCAACGTCGGCAGGTGCGTGAACATTACAGCTTTAATTACTCAAATTCAAAATAATCTTTATTCAAATAGGCCTTAAAAAGGCACTTTTGACGCGTCAATAATTTACATAGTAGTTATTTCACGGTGATAATTATATTCGTAAACTTAAAACTAAACCCTCATAGGTTCTAAACGCGCCCCGGTCTAAGAAGAAGCCCACAACCAACTTAGCTTACGGTACTTCCTATGCGGTACCAAGAAAAGTGCATTAATTAGTATACGCAATACGCAAAAATTATGCACAGTTCGCTATCCTGTAGGTCGCAATATTTCCATGCACGCGGGACAGTTGAGCGTGTTTAGCGTAGCTTTGTGCTTGCATTGAGCACGTGCTATCGATAGAACTACAAGATAATAAAGTCACTTTTAATGTAGAAGGTTTATTTATTTGTTAACGAGGGGGTGATTACTAAATAGTAGGTATGTAGTTATTAAATATTGAATTGTTTTTTTGATGAGGGGAAATTCATAACAGTATGTGTGTGGATCGTAAAAAGCGAATTATTTAAAACTGCGGATACTTTGGGGTAATTTTAAATACCGAGTTGGTTCTTTGAAGTTTGAATAATCAACATCTTGAGGTTTTTTACCTTAAACTTATATTGTGAATATTCGTTTCACAAATTATACTTATATTGTGAATATTCATCAACAAGCGCGCATTGTTATCAACAGTGTCCTGTAATTTTTTGACGAAATTAAAGAAGATCCATAAAAAAATATGGTTAAAATAAAAATATCGGTAAAGGAAGCAGGCTTATAGTTTGGTAGTGAGGTAGTGCCAGGTATAGATTTAAGCCAGGTGCGAAATGGTTTTTCGAGCATTAAAATAATTATTCAGTATGTAATATACTTAATAATTATGTATTTTAATAATTTTTGTCGTTATTGCTTATATTCAATGCACATCCAAAAATCTTTGGCCGCGTAAAACTTGTCTTGTGTTGTTCCATTCAGTGTGGTTCAGCCAAAATCCCTGAGTGTAATTTCTAAAAACACATATATTGTTTTCAGAATCATCGGCCTTTGTCTATTACAAAACGAACTATGCCCAATGTTCCTGAACCGGCACGTCCTGAAGTACATCCTAGGGCGGCCGGTGCGGTTCCACGACCTAGCCTTCTTCGACCCCGTGGTGTACGAGAGCCTGCGACAGCTCGTCGTGGACGCAGAGAACGGAGATTCACATTCACTATTTGTCGCCCTTGATCTCAACTTTAGGTAAGTTAATTCAGGCTTACATAAATTATTAAATGAAATAAATCTATTCAACATATACGTAGGTACTATTTATTGCGTCGTTTTCAAATATTTCCCATCATGCTCTCTACAAAGTTCCATTCGTCGAATTCGCTGGGTTTTAGTGGGTATTCTGGTCGCCAGCCTGGCCGCCGGGGAGTCCCACATACCCCGTCGGAAGCGGCGCAGTCTTGCCTGCGTCGCCTCCGAAGGGGAGGCGTAAAAGCATTTCCCAGCGGAAAAAATAAAAATTCGTCGAATTCAACTGTGAAAACACTTTTGACAGTCTCGGTCCGACGGGTCATTCGCACGCAATTTCAGAGACGGTCATCGGTTTTTGGAGCACGAAAATGTTTTCTTTCTTTAATCTTTTACTTCTTGTATCATTTTTACTTTTAACTTCTCTATGCGAATGTTCTCAGTTTGCTCCATCCTTTTAAATAAAAAGCGGGATGCGTTGCGATAAAATGAGCAAATAATTTACCAAGTTCTATTTTTCAAATATTTTTGTTTTTAGAAGTGTACTGGTACTGACAAGGATTTAAGAAGTTTATCTATTACGTCTAAGGTGCTTAATGCGTAATTTTTATTTACAGACTGTGATTCTCTACATGATAATAAAAATAACGAAATTTACCACAACTCGCGTTCAGTTTAGTTATAAGCAGGTCACTCAACAAGTTTTGAGATACTCAATGTATTATTTCATTTTAATTTTTAGTTTGGAATTGTGCGAAGAGGAAGGTGGTGTGTGCGTAGAGCTGGTGCCGGGTGGTCGTGAGATAGAGGTTACCGCGCTCAACGTGTACGACTATGTACGCAAATACGCACAACACCGCATGCTGCTGTCACAGGAAAAAGCCTTAGAGGTAAATTAATGGAATTCAAAATATTTGATCATAAATTTTAACTCTTGTTTCATCACAGTATAAAAAAGCAGTACAGTAAACCGACGCCTTTAATCACGCGGTTCTTGTTGAAACTTAAAATTCTTCGTATTACTTACTAATTTGTATGTATGTGTGAGGAAAAGTGGGCTGTTTCGGTAACGACGACTAAAATACTGTGAGTAAGCTATCATTTATGACAAATAAAATAATAAAAATGCTTTTTAATTTCGCAGGCCATGCGAGTTGGCGTACTAGACGTACTCCCTGAATCAGCTTTGGAAGGTTTAACGGCTGAAGACTTACGACTTTTATTGAATGGCGTAGGCGATATCAACGTAGCTGCTTTAGTATCATATACAAGCTTCAACGACGAGAGCGGTGAACCATCTGAGCGGTTAGCTCGGTTCAAAAGGTGGCTATGGGCTATTGTAGATAAGATGACTCATTTAGAACGACAAGATTTGGTAAGTGTTTATTTTTTAGATTGTATGAATAAATGTAGAATAGAGTGTATACTATAATTAATTCTAAAAAGTGAACATATGAAAGTTATGTTGGTTAGTTATAATTGTATTTTGGCCTCTAACTGCAAAATAATGAAAAGGACCTTTTTGAAGTGACTATATAACTTAAATATAACCCCATCCAGTATGCTTTAGTTGAACAATGACCAAATTATATTTATTTCAGGTATATTTTTGGACGGGATCACCGGCCTTGCCGGCGTCTGAGGAAGGCTTTCAACCGATGCCCTCAGTCACGATCCGACCAGCAGACGACGCGCACTTACCCACCGCAAACACCTGCATTTCTCGACTCTACATACCGCTATATTCCTCGCGACACGTGCTCAAGCATAAACTATTACTGGCAATCAAAACTAAAAACTTTGGCTTTGTGTAAAAAATGCTCCCGCAGTGATTATGTATTTCGTTTAGATTTAAGCTCAGTCACTTAAGACTGCCGTTGTATTCTGTCTGTGTTAGGTTTACTATACCATACGTCTACGTATTTATAGAACGCCATAAAATAACTTAGGTCGAAAAATGGTAGCACTAGTTCATACTGATGTATGATTTATATTTCTATGACGAATATGACTGAAAACTACCACTAATAATAATTTGGTATTTATTTGACTGAATAGTTATATTCAATTACAATAAAACATATTGAAAGATGGCCCGTAAATATTGGACAGCACAAGTACATAGATAATTATTACAATTTTAAAACCAATAGATCTTATTAAGAACTTAGTTTTTAACTAGAAACTGATTGATGGCCATACTTACACATACTTACATTATTCAGTCATATAATGGTAGTCTGTTATAAATGTCCCCATTACAGTGATCTATTTTGACTCTGTTACATTGTAGTCCGGTGACTTGCATATATTAATGCAATCAGGCAGGCGGCATTGTTTTATAATCACTTTTGGTAATAAATAACTAGAACATGTTAATTTCTCTTTTTTTTTCTAAAATTTAATTAATGGTTTATCCACACATCTGAGTTAGGATCCTGCAGTAACGAAAAGATATACAATTTTTGAATTCACTTGTGTTGTGTGTAAAAACAGTGCAATGTTTCTGTAATAATAGTCATTTCATATGAATTGAGGCAAGCAATTCTCAAGCAACAGAGTATATTTTAATTTGGATCCAGTCGCCATTTATCTGAGTTGGATTTAACTCTTTATTTATTTAGCCCAATTAAGATCAATCAGAGTGAGTGATTAAATAATTCTTTACAAGCTTGCTATTATATAGAAAAAAAAAATGTATAAGATCACACAGTATGATGTACATATATATAGGATCAGCACAGACTGAGTAAAGAAATGCTCTAGCAAGGTTGAGCCCTTCCCATTGATAATTATGTACTTACTTATCCAATTCAAATATTGTACATAGTATGTTAGATAGGATTTTTATTACTATCTTGCATACCGTTTACAAATCTTATTATGTTTAATTATCAATGAGAATAATATTCTACCATGCTTTTGCTTTGTGCTGAGCCATTTTCTTCTAATATGATGCGTTTTGAAGAATACTGGGCAGAGGCGATGGGTTCCATTTATAGTGGATATTGTGATAAAGGAGGAAGTATTATGCGCCTCTATGTCTAAATTTTAAGGGAACTAATTAGATTTCCTTTAACTAGTTATATTTAATAAGGTTCATAATAAATATTTCTCAAAACGCTTATATTGTAGTTTTCTTCATAATTTGAATTGGTTCCTAAACCACCCCATGAGGAAGTTAAGTTGTTTCTAAATAAATAACTGCCAGAGATTATAGAAATTATTCTTAATGTTATTGTTTAATATTTTATTTAAGTTATAACTTAATAAAATAAAATATGAACAGCAAATCATACAAATCAAAATCAAAAATAATTATTTTAATCAAACACTATAATAGTACACACTAAGTATCTTAATACTATTGCACTTTGGATGCTATACTTAATTCTTTAGACATTTTATCATAAACACCATACAATATACTAAGGTGACAAATATGTAACATCACACTTGTTACTTCAGTACTAGGATATGTATTCCAACAAAGTTCTATGAGCGCTAGTATTAAAAATCTGATAATAACTGTATAGTTGGTTGACCATAGGAGATAAGGCAAAGTGTGAAAATACCAGGAATAAAACTGATAATGAAGGCTTCGCGCACAAACAATTCCAATAAAATTTACTAAGAACATTGGCAATATAAACAACTGTGACAATACATCAAAATTGATGGTGTAGTGCAAGTTTTTAACCTCGTTATCAACAGTTTTCTGAAGTGGCTTTTTACCAGTTTTCTGTGAAGACTTTTGCAAGACTGCTTCAAATGAATTAATGAAGTCTTCCTGTTCTTTTGAAAGCTTTTCCTCTTGATTAGCTGTTGTATTCAACATATTTTTGTTGTCTTTCTTAAATTTACTTTTTCTTTTATTTTCTTGATTCTTTACATCTATTTGTGGTTGCACCTGTCGTTGCACATATTTTAAGCGACAATAACTTTGGAAATATTTTATACACATAGGCATAACTATAATCAGAAGTAAAACATGTAATGATAATAATGTTATGTGAAACAGTTTGTTTTCAAATATTTTTGTATCTAAAAACCTATAGTTAACTGTCCAAGTATGATTGAAAACTCTGCCTATGTCAAAACTACCTTTAATATATGCCACTGGTTCAACAATAAGAAAGGGTAAACCAAGAATCACCTGTACAGCAGCACACAACATTAGCTGTTTAACAGTTCCTTTTAGCCCAAGGTTTAACAAATAAAAGAAGAATAGAGCAGGTGCATACAACAAAATGTTCATTTTTATTGATACAGCTAAACTGTAAAATAAACTTCCTAAATGCCATTTTGAATCAAGGAAGAAATTCAGTGATGCATATAGGAAAAGAACAGCAACTGGATCATTAAACATTCTTAAAACATGAATAGAATGTATTCTATAAGAAGTCAAAATAGTAATGGCTAGAACATAAGGAGGTACTTTCCTAGTTTTTGTATATATCCTAAGGACAAGACTTAACAAGATCAAGTAAATACCAATAAATATGTATTGAGAAAATTTTATATTTTCACCATGATTGGTAAGAAAATAAAGTATGGAGTAAATGTAGACAAAACCTGCTGGATACACTAATGGTCCTGTATCTCCTCGAAGCTTGCTGTAATTAAGTGTTCCATTCAGAAATCCTTCACACTCTTGCATGTAAGCTTTCCAGTCTATTTCGGTATAAGGCACTCTTTGTACTATTATAATGTTTAGTATTAATTCAGCCAATATGATGAGAAATGCGACGAAATACATCTGGCCAGGATTTACGACAAGGCCTTTTAGATAACTCCATGAGAAAAATTTCTTGATTTCTTGCTGTACTTCTTGAAATTTGCTACGATTTCCCATTGTTTTTGCGGACAGTGAACAGTAATAATTTGAGAGTAAATGTTCCTAGGTTTCTATTTTTAAATTAGGTCAGTAGTCCCAGATAAGCACATATTACGAGCCCAGAGCTACATGGTAGGGTTATTTTCACTATTTACAAACCGAAGACCGACAAGTGACAACTTTTATGTAGGTTGACAAGTGACAAGTGACAACTGTCAACAGTAGGGTTGCTTAAAATGTATCGATATAAAATATCAGGTAGGTATCGACTTATTAAATACCTACATTATAATTCCACTGTTTAGACCCGCTGGAATTAGGTTAGGTTATATAAATATCTTACTTCTTAGATATCTTAAGATTGATATATCTTAAGTAGATAAAGCCACCAAACAGTGAAAAATGTGGAATTGAGAAACGTGTATACGGTTATGTAAGAAAAAGAGACAACGCATCGTACCTTCTGTCTTATACAGCGAGCCAGTACAAAGTATCAAACAAAGTATTTGCGCTTTTACTAAAACCTATCTACTAATGTTATTCTAATTTCAGCATTGCATATTTTTTGTTTTCTTGTCATAATTCGTCAAAAGTATGCATAACAGCAACATGGAGTTTTATTTTACTGTTTCATGTGCGGCTTTATCGATTTGTACCGATCACGGTGGGCTCCAATAAACAGCATGAACCGTCTTATCTAGGTAGTTTAATATATTATTATAAAGTCAGATAGTTTGAGTCACGACTATCAGAAATATTAAGTTCCATGAAGCTTATAGCCACGTGGAGAAATAATATAATATAAAGATCTAGTGAAACCATACATTTAATATATATTATTAGGAAATAATTTTTTTTTCGAAGATTTATTGTTTCCTTCTTTACCCTTTACCGTTATACTTTGACGTTATACAGCTTAGATTATATATAATCAAGGTTATTAATAGCACGACATGATCTCTCGGAAATACTAGGTCACTTCTATACGATGAAAATCATTCAGCTCTTTAATCAAGGAAAAAGCAATGCAATTCATCGATTCTAAATCCTATATAGACCTAATTGTAACTCAACAAGCAGGTAGACCACTCAGCTTATGTTGTGTGCGCATCTCAGGCACGATAGGGCGCACGGCTGACGGTTTTTTATATACAAATTATCCCTGGACGGCATTCTCTCACCTAGTGGTAAGTTATGATGTAGTGTTAGGTGGTGTAACCTGTTAGAGCTTTGGTGAACCCATATTCCAAAATGGTTTCTGCGCGACATCGTTTCCGAATGCTCAATTGCTTGAGGGTGGTAACTAGCCACACCAGATACTGGTTCCAGGTTTTAAATGTATTTAATTTTACGGTAATCCTGGCTGACCTATCTTAAGGAGAAATATCGATTTCTTGGTGAGCAGTCATGACTTTGAGATCGCTGACTTTGAGCATGCCGTTCCGTAGAACGAAATTGTATAAACGATCATTTACAGTGCAGGCAATCGAACTGTGGAATGCGCTCCCTTTGAGCATAAGACAGTCAAAGTCACCTACTGTTTATAAAGTGCTATCTAATGCCATTTTTTAGCGTAAATATGACGATTTTTATTTTAATATAATTTTATAGAATCTGAGGCCGTCATGGTTTTTTTTAAAGAAATAAAAATACACTTCTTCCAAATAACTTTCACAACTTTTAATGTTTATAATCAATCACAATAAAATGAATAAAACACGGCCGTGGTGCAACGTGTGCACGGACAACCGACGACTAGCAAAGTACCTATGTTCAAATGCCGATTGCCGGTGAATGCAACGTGTACCCTTTCGGGTCCCGTGGTAACTGATCGGGGCATTGGGCCCCTCCAGTGGTAGAAAAGCCGCCTGCAACTAAAGGCGGGGCACTGGGTGAGACCATTTCTGGTCTAAGTGTCGGAAGACTCTTTCGCACTAGCGAGCGACCAGAGAACTGCAGCAGGTATGTCCTGTATGGCTTACAACCCGCCGCTTAAGTCGTGCCTGCCAGTGAATTCCAGCCAGCGGCGAGGAAGCGTTGTTGCGCCTTAAGACGTCAAGTATCATGGCAGTGCTCTGACATCCGGTGTCCGCCAATGGTATGTCGCGATGTCCCGCAGTTGCTGGGATCGTGCTCCGTCGGCGTGCGCGTACTTTGAGGTACTCAGGCGACGATTGTGGTCGTCCTAGGCTCTCCATGCGCTGGTCCATGGAGATGACCCGGTTCCGTACGAAGCGTGCTGCTCCGGAGTGTGTTCAAACTAACAAGCTTACTCGTTTTATATTGTTCAAAACTATTTTGCTTGATGCGTTTAACATCGACGGTGGCGCCGTCATGTTTATTTTATTTCTTTTAATTTATTTTATAACTTATACATATATTAGTATATAAATATACTCTAATCTAAGTTTATGTTTATATTGCGTTTTCTATTTCTTTTCTTAATCCTAAGGTGGCAGAGATCGCTACTAAACGATAAGGCCGCCTTTTGTATCCTGCTTCTTCTTATTTCTATCTTTCTTATTATGTTCCTTTACGTTGTGGTATACAAATAAAGAATAAAATAAATAAATAATGAAGTCGTTTTATTCGAAAGTCGAACTTTCAAATTTCTTTGCCAACCTATCCTTTCTAGACAAATTTGCGAAGTTTAAGTACATGCCTACCTATTTCTTTTCATGAGAACTAGTTGGCCGTTTGGAGTTAGGAGGTTACTTTGTCTGGAGCAGGTTATTTTAATCGCAGTACATAACATGTGCAAAATGGAAACGGCAATTGCCATGTCCAGTCGTAATCACATGCACTCTTTTTTTTGTAAATCATGCCAATTGCCAGTTTTATGTAATCTATGAGAAGAACCTTCTCATAGATTACATAAAAATAGCAATTATGGTAAACTCAAAGCACAATACAGCTGTGCCTAAGCGTTTTACCTATTCACAGTATATGCGTTGGAAATCGAGATGTTTTACCTTAAATTCATGATCTATTACTTTACAAATACAATCACCCTTGAAAGAATTAGGTTCAGTGGGTCATGGCATCATCTAATCCCAAAAACGGTGCCCTACTAATCTTTTATGATGACTTCATAAATTAAGTATGTGCATAAAACATTTCATTGATAACAAGCAACAATAAACTCTTGTGATAAGTATCTTCTTATTTCCAAAAAGGATATTTCCCTAAGCTCAGTAAATAACGTAATCATATCACAGTGGTGTGTAAATAAATAACACAAACCTTTAAATGCACGGTTCGAATTCACGTAGGTATCACATAAAATTACCGACCTAACGGATCTCGGTATGGCGATGAAAATGGTATTTTTTTATTATATTGTCGTATTTTTTAGTGTAGCGCATACCAGTGTTGATTGTGTTACACGTAAGTGTTTAAGCTGCTGCTTTTAAAAAAACAAAATTACCTAAATTAATTCCAAGTTTTTCAATTGTAACTCAGATATATTTGTCTTGTTTCAACAGCATCTAATAAACTGCTTGAGAAACAAATACTATCAGTTCTTAACAAATGGCGTGAAGGAGGTGTGCAAACTAATTTATTTCCGCTTCCTTCATTAAATCAAATAAACATAAATCCAATAGACACGTATTATGATCAAAGAGGCATTAAGTGAGTATTATTCATAAAGCTTAGCAAATTTTTTGATCCATGGAACGAAATATTACATGAATAGGTATGTTTTTTTTTCAGAATTTAACTTCTTTTCAATATAATTTAATGTTATGCCAGTATCTTCGGATCCTTGCCTAAAGAGACTGCTTTTAATAATATATTTTAGTAATTATATAATATTTTTTAAGATTTTAGTCTTAGGTTCAATATGAGGTTTATTTTAAGTTTCAGTTGTTATTAATAAATACTACCTACATACTTAATTTTTTTAATATTAGAATCACATTTTCAATTGGAGACATGAAGCTGCGGGGACTGGACAACTTCACAGTGGAGGATTTAAAAGTAACGCAAAATTTGGATGATATTCAGATTTCTATAAAAGTTTTCGTACCAGACTTAACTATTTGCTCAGGTTGGTTTACGTAGTATACTATTTTTTTAATTGGTCATTACATCTTGATGTCAAACATCTAACATAATAATATATTGTAGCAAGTACATGTGAATATATTTTTTTCCAGATAGGTATAATCTTAAGGGACGAGCTTATTTCTTGTATCCACTTCAAGGTTTTGGCAAAATGTCGTAAGTGAGATTTTTTTCATTCAAAATTTTTAGCAAAATTCTTGGTTAATAATGATTTAATTTAGTTACTTAATCACTTCAAGTTTCTATATAACTTGTTTTTTTTCTTCTATGTGCCTGTAGATGTCCCGTCAAATGTTGACGAACTATATGACTACCTCCGTGGCACGTCGCGTGCGCTGTAGCATTTAGCATAAAGTTGGAGGTACTGGGTTCGATTCCCGGCTCGTGTCTGGTCTGGTGGGAGGCTTCGGCCGTGGCTAGTTATATTAGCATAAAGATTAATTGCTTTTTCCAGAGCTATGTTCCGCAATGTGGATGCATCATTAAGTGTCAATTTTGCTAGCGTTGGTGACGTGGGTATTAAGATAGACAATTTCGAATTGAAATTCAGCGCTGGCTCGGTCGATGTAAGTACTTAATACCTATTCAATTTTCCATTACAATAAAAATGTGTGCAAATAATATTTCGACACCGACATGAAATTGTTTCCAGGATATAATATACTTACCTATATATTTTAAGTTTTATTGCAATGCTGTATGCGACGTCAATAGTACGCCTGCATTCGATGTATTTTAAGAACATTGAAGTGTCAGGTTTCGAACCCGGGCACCTCTAACTATTCGAAGCTATGTGCGTTTTTAATTAAGCATTTAAAATATCACTTGCTTACACGGTGAAGGAAAACATCGTGAGGAAACCTGCATGCTGAGAGTTCTCCATAATGTTCTCAAAGGCGTGTGAAGTCTGTCAATCCGCACATGGCCAGCGCGGTGGACTTTGGCTAAACCCTTCTCATATTAAGAGGAGATCTGTGCTCTTTAGTGAGCCGGCAATGGTTAGAATGTTGGGCTGTTGATCATGGTTCGATTCCCAGATCAGACCCAAAAATCTGGTTTTCTGTTAAGAAGGTTTCATTACCTCGTGCGGAGTTAGAAAACCTGCGAAGCGGTGCATTGAATGTTACATATGTTCTTAAAATTTGTATCTTAAGGGAGGCAAGTGGTCAGTAATAAACTGCTAAGTTAATTATTAGAAATAACGTCAGTTACTTTGAATGAAACGAAACGTGATCTCTTCATCTACATACCTTCCTAGTCTGACTGCTGAAGTTATTTTTCCTTCCATCCTGAGATAAAACAAAATATCCAGTTGAAAAAGAAAAAGTAGATCCACTTTATTAAATAAAATAAACAAACGAGAGGTTTAAAAGAAAAAAGGATTTTCTTTGTATGTATGTTTCTATTAAGGAGGTATACATTTTTAATTCTAAAAATTACTTAACAAGCAAAATGTAACGAAAGGACTGCTTAGATGTTAAAACAGATAATAAATAGTTTTATTTACTTACCTTACTCTATTAAAGTATACATAGATAACAATGTTATTGTACCATATGAAAAATATTGTTATTGCAGGTTGATTTGGAGAATAGCACATGGCCAATTAACCAGGTGCTGAATAAAGAAGGGCCAGAAATTATACAAAGCTTTCACGAAGACATTGTCAACATTGTACAGGACTACGTAGTACCGTACGTCAACGACTATTTGGCTAAAGTAACACCAAGAGAATTTTTGAAAATAGCAACGAATATCGGCGAGAATTCATATGTAATCAACCATAATATCAAATAAAAAATGACCCTTTATTTTGTTGATTATGTTATTTACCTGTCAGTACTTACTACTTAGTAATAGTTTACAGTTAAAATCGAATCTCTAAAATAGAATAAATTAACAGGTATCACCTGTATTGCAATAGTGCTATTTTTAGAATGTTTTAGTCATATTAGTCAACTTTCTGAGATTTGTGTAAAAAACTCTCCAATTACCTATTCCAATTTCTGCATTTATAATTGATGGGTTTAATTAAAACCTGACCGTTCAAGTTTACCTCCTTTTAGTTGTAAATTAGGACAGAATCCCAACGTGACCCTTCCCAACCCTTAGAACGTCAGATTGATTTTTGTGACTGATATTGGTGTTCTTGCTTCATTTTCAAAAGTTACGGAAGGAAATAAAAATACGTAACAATTATTTCATATTGCGTTCTGTTAAATTTTAAATATTTTTTTTCTAACGAGCGAGTAAATACTCTTTTACTTGATCTACAGAAAACTTTTCTAAAATTCTATTCAGATGGTTCAGGATCTCTTGCGCCACAACATAATCGGCGATCTTTTTAATAGGTTCTCGCGCAATATTTGGGCTTAACGTCTGCAGGAATTCTAAAACATCTTTATCAAGATTCAAGACATCTAATCTGACCTGTAACATTCAAAAATATGATATGATGTAACAATTTCACAAGATGTGACATAAAATAAACTCAATAACAATGAAACAAATAAGTAAACAATATAAAAATAATAACGTACCTTTACGTTTTCAGCATGAAAATGCGTTTGTAAAGTCGATAAGGTATAAAAATGTTTTGGTGGGATAAAGTTCTGATGCCCACCAACTGCTCCTTCAACTTTCATATTTTGAATTTTTACTCTAAATGAGAATCAAAAAGTCACTTTAAAAACAGTAAAAATTATAAAGTAAAGTTTGTAGGTAATTGATTTTTACCTTAAACTCCCCTTTGTGCTAAGCGGGAATAAACCACCCAATGCCAGATTTGTTTGAAAATAAACTAGAACAAAAATACAGCAAGAAAGAAAATGTTAGACACAAAACACCAAATAGAGTAAATTCGTATTATTGCACCTTGGTAAGTAAAGGTTGTGCTCTAAAATAAAGTGCAATATTACGTAGGTATACGTATATTAAGTATTTTCTAGTAGAATTCCAGATAAAAAAGGCTGGATGTCTCGACTATAAAGTGCAGGAGTGCACAAGCACAACAAGGTATTGGAAAAATGTCAACGTGAAGTTAACGATTTCAAAGACTGCATCACGAGACATAAGCAAGTTTTCGAATAAAAACTTTATTTCTTATTTTCCACTCGAAATTTTTATCACAATGGAAATGCAATCTATCACGTTGACCTGAAATCGACAATTGGTTGCAACGCATCATCTCTCCAAAACACTTAATCGCTGAGTACCAGAGTACCTACAACTAAAACACTTCTTATAACACTCAACTTATTAAAAATAACTTTTAATACCAACTTGACACCCCCCCACCCCTCTGACGCTCGTGTGCACCCTGTCTCAGCACCTCCAGAATGAGCTATCCATCCTGTATGCAAAACAAATTACCTATTCCAGTTACCAGTGGCACTGTGAAATTAAAGTCTGTTCTGATGGTGTCCAAGCGCACCTCGATCATCTCTATTTTCATGGCTCGCAAACCAGCAACAGTTACTTGCGCAATCTGAACTTCGCCTCTGAAATGTTCACAGTTTCAACATTAGTGACGTACTAGCGGTTCCTCGAAAAAATCTAAATTGACTGGTCCTAAGGAAGTACCTATCTTCTTTAAGCTCTTTGTGGACGACAACATTTACGACTTGGCAATTTGGTTACTCGTTTGCACATTATACCCTGGACAATTATTATAGCACTAGTTTAGAGATACGAGTATATGTACCTACGCCAATTTAATATCCCATAAGTCTCTTCTCTTGCGTAAGAGTAAGATCCACAGTACTGCTCTTAACCTACATGCTAATTGACACTTCGTTACTATGGTAACATTAGATTAACATTAGATAATAATCGAGATAGGAGACTGCTTAAGAATATTTCAAGACATAATAACAACGAGTTACCAACAACATGGATTAAAATTATCTGGCTAAGATTGTTCTTAGAATAGCAGAACTAATTTGGAAAACTCACACAATTAATTAAAAAAGTTAATAAAAGACACAAA
Organism: Lasiommata megera; assembly: GCA_928268935.1. NCBI lineage: Eukaryota > Metazoa > Arthropoda > Insecta > Lepidoptera > Nymphalidae > Lasiommata > Lasiommata megera. The sequence continues at coordinate 7,643,041 of OV743311.1, read as the reverse complement.
AAGTTTTTACTTCAAAAATTACATATAAACACATTTAAAGAACTGTGCAATTAAAATTTATTTTTACATCACAATTCACAGATACCGTCGCAAATAGACCCTCCAGAAGTTATATGGTACCTTACAATTACACCTAGGAATACATAATCGCCCTTAATCGCTGAAGATTTTGAAAGTTGAACCTTGGAAAAATTACACATCCTTCTTATTACGTTATTCTCGACCGCATTGTCTGTATCTATATGACAAAGCTCTAACGCTAAGACCAAATGTCATTTTTGTTCATATGTTATTATTATAGTACTACATTTATTTAATTATGTAAATAATAAACCGATTTTGGTGATGCAGAAATTTGTATTCATAGCGTTTTTCTTCCATTTTTTTTTTGTTTTCTTTCGGCTTCAATACCGTGTTAAACCACAGACGATATTTGTTATCTAGGGATGGATATAAAATCATGTGTCCACTTACGTCACATAAGGCACATTCAGAGGGACTGGCGAAAAATTACTGTTTATATATGGGTCTAAAGATGGTATTCCATCAATTCCAGAATCCCGCAGCATTTCCAGTAGTCTGCGGACGCTGTTGCAGGCTTTTTTGTCATTATCAGACATATGTGGATATCGTTTTGGTAGCACACCAATATCTAGCTTCACGTTGTAGGGGCCGAAGTCGATCTCTCTCCCACTTACTGTCCAACACAAGATTTTTAAATCAACTTGAGGAGAAAAATTGGATGCTTGATATAAAAAAATTTCAACACTGAACTAAATTGACAAGTTTTAGAGTGATGCGGGATATTATATTAATTTTTCAGCTATGTATAGTGCAAATCTCTTAACTTTACCCATACGAAGCTTGCTCTTCGAGACGTTCGAATTTTAGTCCTAAATAGGTATGCGTTCCAAAACCATTCATCTTGTCAAGCTAGAAAGAAACGCATGACTACATATATATCACTGATGTCAATTTGACGAAATAACATAAAAACTATCTTTACTCTCTGCCACCCGTTGGTAAACCTCTCAACCCAACGACCTGAGACGATGTTTATTACTTATTAAGGGTATTTACGCTAAAAAAAGCACCATGACCCGATAATACACTAACAAAACCTTCAAGTTACTCTCAGGACAAAATGCATATAACCTTCTAGTGGTAATTTCAACACCCTCATGGCCAATTGTTCTTTCTCTGATAAGTAGAAAGAAACGACAGTGATTGAGCAGGAGCCTCTCTTCCCACTTTTCAATGCGCTATACACCAGCGACATTTCTAAAGACACACCATTTGGGCTTGTTTTCAAAATAGTCGAATTTACATACGATAGGTACTGTTCTCTACATAATGGACACCCGTAAGGTAAATATTGCCCTTCGCCTCCGATAGGCTGTCCTTAGCCTAGCCGAGTTATCCCTACTCTGGAGGATCGAAGTTAACTCTAAGAAGATCGCAGCAGAGCAAGCCAAACCACGATTCACTTCCCTAAGTCAAGATCCACAGACGGCGCCCTTATACTTAGGGCAGGGGGACTCTATATTTACATACCTTGATTGCATATTGTTTTAATTTTTAAAAATGATTTATTAATATTACTAATTTTATAATTTGTTATAAATAATTTCTTTCTATACATAATATGTCATAGCTTTTATAATTATTGCTTAGCAACACGAACCGAACGAACATTTTAATATGTGAATCATTCTAGTAGGCTTATTGTATTGCTTACAGCACGTGGTTATAAAATCTCTTACTATATTAATTAATGATAACTTAGCGACAATAACTAACGATGTTCCAAGTCAAACCAACTATTAAGAGAGTTGAATATTTCAACAATTTCATTCTACATTTTGTGCAAGTTTTATTCGTTTTGTTTCGTTAATCACAATAAAATTGTAAATGTGTGTGCTTAGGCTGAATTTAAATTGAATATAGTAAAATAAATGAGCGATTTTTTGGTAGCAACTCACATAGTCAACTTACATAGTTGTCTGAAAGGTAATTCTGCTTTTGCAACAGCGAAACCCCATATAAAGATTCTAATTATATATGACATCATTAGAAAATATGCGATTTAGAAGTGTTGAAATGTTCAACTAAATGGTTTTATATTCAAATCGTTCTCATATATAATAACTATATATGAGGTAGTTAACATGAAATTAATTTTAGATTACAATGATAAGGTACATGTTTTAGGTTTAAATATGCAGCGTGCCATTTCATGCTTTTATCTAAAACAGTGTGACTTAGTATTAAATAGGTATTACAACATTATATGCCAATTATTATAACTAACAACGCAATTCTATGTGCTATAATTATGGAAATGGGACACGAAAAAAAATTCAGTCTGATGGGAAATGTTTTAGAAGCCTATGGTCTATGGTTACTAATTGTCTGTACTCTTTGAGATTGACTTAGAAAGACACCAAAGTCATTAACCAGTTTGTTAAAAAAAAAAATGTGTATCAAGTTGACTCAATACTCTTTGGTTATGAATGTAAATATTACCTACATTATTTACAGTAAAATGTATAACATTTAAATTAAACTACCTCAACTGAAACTAAGTACCATTTAAGATATGTTTTGATGGTAATAACGTAAATTGCGATAGAAATAGTAAAACTTAAATAAAAACTGATCTTGACAATGGCTGGTAACTTTTGGCAAAGTTCACATCATCAACAATGGATACTGGATAAACAAGATCTCTTTCGAGATCGACAACATGACTTGTTAAAACTGACTGAGGAGGAGTACCAAAAAGTATTCAACTTCTTCGCAAGCATCATACAAGTATTGGGAGAGCAGCTCAAACTTCGACAACAAGTGATAGCAACTGCTACTGTCTATTTTAAAAGATTCTATGCTAGAAATTCGTTAAAATGTATAGACCCGTTACTCTTAGCGCCTACTTGTGTTTTCCTAGCATCTAAAGTAGAAGAATTTGGTGTAATATCAAACTCAAGACTTATAACCACATGTCAAACAGTAATTAAGAATAAATTCAGCTATGCCTACGGGCAGCAAGAGTTTCCTTACCGAACAAACCATATATTAGAGTGTGAATTTTATTTACTTGAAAATTTGGATTGCTGTTTAATTGTCTATCAGCCATATAGACCTTTATTATTGTTCGTACAAGATATACACACACAAGTGCAAGATGACCAAATTTTGACATATGCTTGGAGAATTGTTAATGATTCACTGAGAACAGATGTCAGCTTGCTTTATCCTCCTTATCAGGTAATTAAAATTCAGGTAAAATTCTTTTTTATTCAACTCAAGGTAAGCTTCTGATGGCAATCCAACCTGGTAAGATCTATTGTTGTCTTAAAATTGGCAAAACTGTTAAACATGGAACCGGGCAAACCTGTTAAGTATGTTTAGCCCATATTCCATTCATCACATTTTTTAGGGTGGTAACTAGGTATGGCTCAAGACTTCTAATAGACAGACAGACCAGGGAAAATTCAGGAAATAAAAATTTAAATATGTCTAAATTTAATGTTTAAATATTTATTTCTTTTAACTTATTTTAATACCACCACCTTGAACCCATTATCTCTTTTATTAGTATTATTTATATTTGTATTGCAGCTACAAAAATGATTTGATTTAGAGACTTTAACAAGTATTCCCATCCTCAGCCTTTTAATGCCCCACAACAGGGTGCATGCCATCTGTCACTATCTATACTAAAGCATAGAAGCATATAGCTTAAGCTAACACATTACATTTTATTGTAACCACCAACATTTTGATGTGTACAGAGGCACAGATTTTAACAACACCAAAGTCCTTACTGTACTGGTACAGAGAGTTTAAGATCCTATAAGTAGAGTTAGAGATCTGATTATACGAGTAAGTGGGATTAAATTTATCATTTCTGCTTTTTTCTGGTCTGGGCCTGTCGAAGGCTTTGGCCGTGGCTATTTACAACCCTACCATCAAAGACATGCCACCAAGTGATTTAGATTTCTGGCACAAAGTTGAGAAGAAACTGATGGGGTATCTGAGACCAACAAAAATAACCAATATAAATACATATAGAGCTTGCCTTTAAAAGTAAGCAACAGTTTCATAAAACAAGTAATAATAATGTCATCATAATTTTCAGATTGCCATAAGTGCACTTCATATAGCTTGTGTAATGCTTGGTAAAGAGAACCTTAAGCCATGGTTTGCTGAGCTTAATGTTGATATGGATAAAGTAAGTTATTATTTGGTTGATGTTTACATAAATTAATGTAGGCCCAAAATATTGTTGGACGCTGACAAGTATATAACCTATGGCAACACTGCCGCTTGTAATTTCATCATGATAATCTCATTCTCGGCTCACTACAAAGCATGGATCTCCTTTTAGTATGAGAAGGGTTTGGCCATAGTCGCCACCCAGGCCATGTGCGGGTTCGCAGACTTCACACGAATTTGAGTACATTATGGAGAACTCTCAGGTGTGCAGGTTTCCTCAAGATGTTTTCCTTCACATAACTCCGAAAAGTTGAGATGCATGCCCGGGTTCGAACCCCTGACCTCTAATTAGGAGGCGGACGTTCTAACCACTAGGTTTTCACAGCTTCTCTAAATACATAAATTAATATAGGCCCAAAATATTGTTGGACGCTGACAAGAATAGCATGGCAAGCTGCCCCTTGTAATATAGATGAAACTAATGATTTAAAACTGATACACTATACTGACAGGAAAACTACTAATTAAATTTGTCATTGTGTTTATAGATCCAGGAAATTGTGAGGACAATCATTAATTTGTACGAAATGTGGAAGAGTTATGATGAAAAGAAAGAAATTCAAGGCCTATTAGGAAAAATTCCAAAACCATGTCCAGCACCACAGAGATAATGTTTCATGCTCACAAGCATTGTGTATTGCTTGACGAAATATAACATTTATTTTATTAGACTGATTTCTTTCATTTATTTTATTTAAATTTAATTTAGTTTTTTAATTAAAAAAATTAAAGAATCTTTTGAAAACCTTATGATGAAAGTACCCTAGCACACTATAAAAGAGAATAACGTGGAAGCAGCTGGCGGGGGACAATCTCATCGCCCTTTGGCGGGAGAGGCTTATCGCGCCAACAGCCGGCCACCGCACAATCTGAGCGATCCGGCCTGTCCTCTAGCTCTGGACAGACCGGAAGCATTTCGCCCTGCCCTTGCATCTTGTGCAAATCCTCTCGGGGCACGCTTGCTTCGGGAGGTATCTGTGCAGGGTCGCGAGGCGGAAGCCCGCGGAGGAGTGCCACGAGTATGGCTACGCTACGCTCAAGCCTCTGACAAGCACACGCTGGAATAGTGCGTCCAGTTTTCGGTCAAGCGAGCCTTTCTCGTTGGACACCTTTCGTTGCCCACCGTGGTTCGCGCCATGGTGGCCAGCGAGAGGTCTTGGGCTGCCGTCGCCTCCTTCTGCAAGGAGATGATGCCTCGGAAGGACGACGCAGACCTGATATTTCCCGGCGCCGCAGCATGGGGCGGGCGACAGGCTGATGGAAAAGTGGCATCATTACCCGCCGAGCCTGGTCCTCTGGTTGTGAGGCGCAGTCAATGATCCTGGCCACCCTCGGACGGAGTTATAGGCCCTCGGTGGAGAGTCCGCCTTGGCGGACGCCGCTGCCCAGCCACCAGGCGCCGCATTCGGAGGGGAATCGTAAACGCATTTGGCAGCGTTAAAAAAAATCTATAACTATATTATAATTATCAGGTGTGTCAAGCAAATAGCTGTATTAAAACCTCAGTGGACGCCTCATTCCACAGACTATTATAGCTGCCACGTATCCTCTTCCTAAACAACTGAAGCGAAACCTGTAACTGCTTATTGTACATTGTACAAGTGATTCAATCATAACAAGTGATCGTATTCACTCTCCAAAACATTGTTGGAGTGTCAACACGACGTCCATAAAGTTAGGATATTAGGTACTGCCAATTATTCAAATAAGTAGTATATTATGTGGGTACTAAACCATTGTAATGGGAAATGCGTTTACGCTTCCCCTCCGCAAGCGACGAAGGAATGACTGCGCCGCTTCTGACGGGGAATGTGGGACTCCCACGCGGCCAGATTCGTCATCATTTAGGCCTTTACGTCTATTCTAGACGGTTTAAACATTGTCTCGGAGGCATTTTCTCCGGTGACTGTGGAGACCAATCCGTGAACGACATTTACTTCCGAATTTACTGCAGCAAAACCCAACAACCACAGACGCAGTCCCGCCGCTGGAACGCCTTCTCGCTCTCTTTTGCGATAACACTTTAAAACAAGCATCGTCGTGCACTCTACACTCCTCACCCACGCCTTTCCGCCAGTCGTTCCTGTCATCCGCCAGCTTCTCCCAATTCTTGTGCTTTATGTTAAAACTAACAGAATACCAACTAAAACCCTGCCATACTCCTTTGCGTCGCCTGCTGGCTGGGTCACGAGAACGGTCGCTAACTCGTCCGCAACCCAGTCAGCGATGTAGTTACTATACCATAATCGGTATAATCATCACCTTTTCAATGTTTCACTCTCAAGTAGATATAAAATAATTATTAGACTAATTTGTATACATATTTCATCAATTATAAGCCTTATTATATGTAATAGCCGGCCATTTTTATGGTAGGTATGTTTGTAAAAAAACTAAGGTGTTAACGTGCGGTTCTAGTTGAATTTCCCTGAAACATGAAAAAATATTATGGTCTCTCTACTGTCTACGGTCTAATTACAAAAGTTCAAGTATTTAAGTAGGTAGCACTCGCACAGATTTCAGTTTATCAGTCTGGCTGGTTCTTTCTCCAACGCCATGTCTTCAGGGAACTTTTTGGGCACCTTCTTTATATTTCTAGGAATAAGTTTTGGTGAAATATTTGCTACCAATAGGTAAGTATATGTTGCATTCACCAAATTATTTTTTCTTTTTGTAATTTTTAGTTTTTGATTGAAACAGTTTTGTTTTTTAATTAAAAGAAACCTCACATATATATAGGTGCTCTTTTATATACTTTATACTTGTTACTGTCAGTGAAATAGTGCTGTGTTTAGTTTAAAATTAGCTGAAATCTAAATGGCTAATGTATAAAGATATTGATTTCACATAATTATTGGTATCACTTATACAAAATAAGTTGCCGGTCGCAATATGTCCAAAGGATGTGAAACACAGAGTACCTACAGAGATTTTCTACTTCAGGATCGATCGGAAGTTAGTTAAAGATGTGTAGAATCGATAGAGTGCCATCTATTGTTTAACCAATGACGTTCTTCTGAATGCATACAAATTTAAGTTGACTTTAACTTAAATTAATAAGTAGAAAATTTGATTTTACTGCCTGGGGCTTTACTGGGGCATTTGAAAGACACGCACACACTAAATTACCTATTATAATTTTTAAAGGTCATCCTTTCAGCAAAATAATTATTTTACACATTATTCAGTTCAGGACTTTTCAGCGATGGCGTTAGGGGCAACTGCACGTGCGGTGGTTTCTCTACCTCGACTCCCAACGCAGACGAGCTTCCCCTTTTATCGCAGTCTCCGGGATTAGTTGTGGTCTGCACCGATGAAGGCGAGAATACCTGCAAGAGTCTCTGCCTCGCGCTAGCCACGGCTACAAAGGCCAAAGGACCCGAGATACTATGCAATAGGCTTGGCGACGCTAACGAGCTCAAGGTAGTTTTATTATTGAATGTTAAGTTAAAAACTTATAATTCTGACGACCGTTCTCCGTAGCGCAGTGCGTGTGCTGTCACCTTATAAAGTTTGAGGTCTTGGGTTCGATTCCCGGCTCGAGTTTGGTCTGGTGGGAGGCTTCGGCCGCTAGTTACCACCCTACCGACAAAGACGTGTCGCCAAGCGACATCTTGCCTGAAGATGTCGCGTAAAAACCAATTAGGAGTCGTCCTTATTGGTGGAGTGTGTTTGCCATCCCTCTTAACAGGTTAGCCCGATACCGTGCGTGATTTCCTTACCTATATCTATATTGCTATTTGGTTATATACTCCTATTTTTATAGGTACAACACTACTTGCCAACATTATGAACAAGGATAATTTCCTATACCTGTCCCTAAAGGAAAGCGGCAAGCATTTTTTTCGGTCCTCTCGTATTATTTTGTTTCGTAATAATCGTCATCATTATCAATCCATCACCGTCACTCTGGTCTCCTCTCAGCATGGGAAGGATTTTTCCCGTAGTCCACCAAGTGCGCCTAAACCGCATTCACAGGCATTCAGATTTCCTCAAGATGTTTTCCCTCACAGTTAAAACAAGTGAAACAGTAACCCGCGAAAGGGTGACTATCACCGCTTCTTTCGTTTTTTTTTTTTTATATTTAGATATATGATATAAAAGATGTAGGTACACCTGAATATTAAATATTTCTGTCGCAGCTTTCAGCATTTTATCAAGCTTGCGATAAACCATGGACCTACGCAAATATGACAGCCGAGGAGAATCTTTGTTGTGAGAACTCGAAGGTCAAAGTCTGTGCATCAGCTGAAGTTACCAGAATCTACAGCACCACTGCGGCAATTGGCGAATAATTATTATTAACAAATGTATTGAGATTAAATTCATAAATATAGGTACCTAATATTAAGTAATGTATCTGCTCACCTAAATATATTGAAAGCAAGTTTTACTACTTTATATAATTCACTTTAAATATTTACTATACTTATTTTATTGCTAGGTGCAATCATTAGATGAAAAAATTAAAAAATAATAAACTCTTTTGTCTCAATTTCGAGGAATTCACACACTGTTATGGTTTTGGTGAATTGTTTGTAAACTTTATTGTAATATTGCTTTTGTTTGTAAAAAAAACCCCAAATGACTGACTTTTATAAACGAAATCTTAGAAAATATTTACTATGAATATATAGGTTATCTAGTGTAAATTGGAAATGGATTGTACCTAGTTAACCTTTTTTGGAAATAAAGTTTATTTTATCTCATTTATAGTTACTTAAAATTTTGAAGGCACGTATTTTAAGTTATTAAGATGAATGTAGAAATCTAAACCCAGTATACTTACTAAAGTATCTATAAAAATTCTAAACCCTGATTTTATTTATTTCATTAGGAGGCAATGGATTATCATAGCAACTTTGTTAGTTTTACAATACTACTTTATTTAATGGCAGCAAACCGTGTCAGCAACGGTGACAAGGTGAGAGATGGTGGGATGGTTTTGTTCCAAATTCCCTTATCTGTGATCAGTGTTCATTCCAAAGGACAAACTACCTGTTCTGGTTTTAAAATGACAGTAAAATTGGGGAGTCGTATGCTATCGACTTCTTCGTTACTCTCAAACCTCTTTAGAATGAGATCTGCTGGAAACTTCATGGTATGACTGCTACAGGTACTCCACGAAATAAAGCCTTAGTTCATCTAATCAGAGCGTTTTATTTTATATAAAGATCTAGTGGCCATTTTTTATTTAAATACACTACACATTAGCCCTTGACGGCTATCTCACCTGATGGTAAGTGATGATACAGTCTATGATGGTAGCGGGCTAACCTGTTAGGGGTATAGTAAACCCACACTCCTAAATGGTTTCTACGCGACATCGTGCCGGAACGCTAAATCGCTTGGCGACACGTCTTTGTCTGTAGGGTGGTAACAAGCCATGGCCGAAGCCTCCCACCAGACCAGACTCGAGCCGGGAATTGAACCCAGGACCTCCAACTTTATAATGCGACAGCGCACGCACTGCGCCACGGAGGTCGTCAAATGCCATGTGCTAAGGAATCAATAGATGAAACATGTTCTGCAATTTAATTCCATGTTTGTAATAAATTGTACTTTAATTTATGGTTTCTTGGGCATCTAAAAAAGCTTAGCATCTCTTCCTTTTAAAACATTCCATGTAAATACTGGTCTGTGGTTTATGTATCGTAATCTTAGGGTAAATAGGACACCCCATACAGACAAAATTGCGAATATATAACAAAAAGTCTGATATAGTTGAAAAAGTCGTCTATTTACAAAATATTATTACACTAATGCATCAAATGTAACAACACGAACTATAGCCTACTCTTATTTACCTACATAAAATTCAATTAATCAGCATTGTTAGTATAAGATTATAATTCTCACAATAGTAGGGTTGTTTTCGAATATCGTAACACCGTATTATCAAAGTAAATTGAATCGTATTAACCTAGTTTTAAAACTCAAATTTGACAGCATTTGTAAAATAATAATATAGTACGACAAATGCGGCTTAAAACTAACAGGTGGCGTGATAGTCTGGCGTGACGTGTTTCAATACTCGGAATCGACTCGATGATTGCAAGCGTGCAAACCTTATACTAAGGTTACAGGTAAAATAACGCCGGTTTCACATTAGATCAGAATGGATCAGAAAGCAAGATCGGAGCCATAAATTATACATAAATCAGTCTAGAAGTCAAGAATCAGTGTGCAATACACATAAACTTATATCAAGCCCGTTGTACCTTCTAGACATACCACATATATTAATCCCGATACTACTACACAAATATATTATATATCACTTAATGTCTGCAAGTAAGAAAGTTTATTCGATATCAATAGAATACAACATACTGATATCGAATACACAATGACCATTGTTTTTAAATATTGTAAAAAAGGCCTTAATTAAACTAAAGTGATAAAATTAACCATAATGCCTCTAAAATCATTCATCGGTAATACCGTATATTACGTTAACATAACATCTTCCTTACATTTCATCGCGGATCCTTTGCCAACGTAAAATGTGTCATTATGAAGAAGTATGGCGTAATCGAGTTAGTAGATACTTTACTTTTTTTTTATATTTCCTAAGTTTTGTTCATAATTCTATCAAACTTAACTAATAGACTATTAAATAAAAAGTTTTCACAATGATCGAATAAAAATTTATCCGATAAATGAATGTTTTCAGTATGTTGCAAATTCGATACAAATTTCGATATTATGTTGCAATATGTTTACGAATTTTTCTTATGTAGAGCGATATCTAATGTGAGCAAAGCAGTGATAATATAATCTGAGGATATAAGTCTGGGCCGTAATGGTTATGTATTATTTTTAATATTCGGGCATAGAGACGTACCATTTTTCATTTAGACGTTCCATTGATATCCTATTAAGTATAGTAAATACTCAATACCCGCAAAATACTAGTAGCAAATTTTATTATTTTACACATTCCAATGGCGGATTTAACCTTCTGTTAAGCATAAAACCTGCGGGAGTAAGTTAGCCTGATAGGACTCGTTATTTGCGTATTAAGATATTTTAAATTCATAATATGTATTTGCAAAATGCCATTAAATATCTTACTTATATACTTGGAAATTGTACAATAAAAATACAAGACAATCCATAATGGTTAAAGCCTTATATTACGAAAGGCACAAATCACATAATATAAGAGTTATGAAAGCAGCAGATTTACCTGTTGGCATATTAATTTTTACGTGTGTTGTTCCAAGGTAAAGGAAGATATTCAATGGTCAACTCTAATACCAACATACTTAACGGTTTATCGGAACGAAGTTGCTTGCAGTTGTTTGCTAAGAATCGTCACGTAAGCGATTAGCGTTAATAGTGTAAGGCACTATCGTAAAGCGCTTTCTGTTTCGTTTTTCGATCGTCAGAGTAGTTTTAACACTTAGTTTCTGACTGGGGTCCCCCGGACCGCACTTCTTATTTTAATGACAACATTGTTAGAACGCGTAGTATAAGTTTAATGGGCGAACAATTCGTTGTCCAGTAATTTAATGCGAGGAAAAAATTGACATCATCATTATAAGCCTATTAATGTCCCACAGCTGGGAGAATGCCCCGAGGGAGTTCCGACCCTCCCCGCAACCTCAATACGGGTCAAATTTCTACCATTCTCATCACGTAAAAAGAACTCTGATGGTCTCGTGCAATTCATATAAATGACATAAGAATTAGTCTTCAAGAAACATTAAATTAATTGTTAATTACTAAAATAGAAACCACTAACTAACACACCTATATTCAAACACATTCGCATGCATGGTGAAGACTAATTAAAACTATTTAACCAAGTGTTTTCTGTTGACAGTTGTCATTTTATATCCACCAAAACAATAGTATAAGTAACATTTATACAGTAATTTTATAAACATTTGTTTTGGTTGGTGGGTAGTAAGAATCTATATATATAAAAGAGAATAGTGTTAGTTACACTATTTATATCTCAAGAACGGCTAAACTGAAGTGGCTGGAAAAAAAATCGGTGGGGAGATAGTTTAGATCCAGGAAAAGGACAGGATACTTTTATCCCGTTTCATTACCCGCGGGATTTATGAAAAACTGATTTCACTTCAACGACCTATAACTATAGGTTCAACTTGCCATAATTAAACAAATTACATACTTTCCCTCTAGACGAAACTAATTGACGGTTGTTTGTGCCCATTGTAAAAACTATTGCGCAAGTCGATTTAAAGAGGTCTTTTTACGTGAAACGATCCACACGTCACAATTTGTGGCTCCACCCGGGATTCAGCCCAGGTTCTCGTGATCCCATAGTCTACAGTATAAACTACATAATCACAAAAGACCTATAAAATTACTAACTTGAAAAACATCTATTCTGGTAGGTAAGTACCCGAAATCAATTTCAATCAAAAATTATATCAATAAACTCTTGTTTGAAGTGACTTTTGACCAAAACGCTTTCTAGTTGTCGAACATTACTGGTAGGTCACATAGTATGGAGCTTACATTCTGATGCTCTAATTTCTGTCGATTCAGTTTTTAGTTGATAATATGTACGAACTCATAGACGCAGCCTGTCCCCTTTAAGTGGAATGTCTTAAACGCAGACTGACTAGAATTTAAGCCTTACCAAAAACGACACAGCGTTATTAACATAACGTGTCCCATTGGAACACTTAGGATGAGAGTGTCAAAATACGGTTTTTAGATATCTGCCTTTCTCATCGCACTCTTATTTTTTTCGTAAATTTACTACCGTAATTACTAATTGATATTTGTAAATTGATAACTTGATGTCGGTTTCCAAAATAGTTTTAATAAAAATTAAGTTTAGTTTCAAAATTTATACTATTATGTAAACAGTTTCTGATTAATTTTCGACCTACTTTTTATATTGCGGTTGTATTATTATTCAGAGGCTTTAAAAAGCTAAACATTCACATTAGGTCACAACAATAAATGATTATGGAAAAATTTATTTGTTGGTTTTCCAATAAAAAATAAATTAAAACAAGCCGTATTTTGTTTATGAAATTAAGCGTTTTAACTGTTCTGTTTACAAGTTTTAACTTTGTTACAAGATTGCACTTAAATTGTTTTTTGTTTGGAACATACAATTTTAGGTCTGTGGATGTGTTATAGTGATGTCAACTATATTTTCAGCATGACATAAAGTTTTGGTTGTGGCTTTTCAGTCAGTCTGCGATCAACTTTTTTTTTTGCAAAATGTATATAACAGTATCTAAATGTATGGCCTTTTAATTACTATAGCATAAAATTTCTAATGCTGTTCCAGATTAGAATTCTAAAAATGGTTGAGTTGGTAATACTTTACTCGATTTGTGTTTGTATAAATTATTGTTCTGAATAAATTCATATCATAATAAATTGTACTATCAACAATTCATACATTCTATAATATGTGCCAGCATAATTTTCTTACAAATATTTAGCTTCACCGCTCGAAAATCTAGAATTTAGACCTTGCGCTTTCTTGATTATGGATTTCTTTTGAGCTTCATCGAAACGGTTGACTTGCAAGTCTTGGTCTCGGCTAAATGGACGGCGTTCTTTCTTCTCCTCGTCTTTATCTTCTTTCTGTAAAACATCAAAGATAGTGCATTAGCAAAAAATGTTTTTAACTTTAAACTAAATTAAAGTTTGGTTGTTAAGTTATTATTATTACTGGGTACTAGTGAAAAAGTGAAATTGGACATTTAACAAAGCTCTTACAAGCCTTCTCTCTAAAATGACAACAGAAGGTTTCAAGTAATTCTTCCTACATAGAATTAGTAATTAAGTTGGGTCTTGGTAATTATTTTTGCAATTGATAATTACTAACTAAGGAGCTGATGGGCCATATTGTACTAGACAAGTCTCAAGAAATTAAGGTGAAAATGTAGTTTTTTTTTAAATTAAATTTTACCTTTTTCTTCTTTTTTAGTTTCTTTTGATGGATATCCAATAAACTTTCTTCTCTTTTATGTTTCTTTTTATGTTTTCTGAAAACAACATTTGAGATTAAAATATTGTAAAATATGATGTGACTTTAATTTTTTTTCCGGACTGACTATTAGCTGTACTAACCCTATTGGTTGCAAAAGCGTAACCGGGCTGTGTCGGAAAGCTTCGGAAAGAAGCTCTGCCAGAAGAAATTTTTAGCCCTAGGGCTCGAAGAAACTAAGGGAACGTCTGCCTAAGGGCGCCTCCTGTGAGGCCGAACCTCGGCTTAAGCGACGTTTGGAATTTTTTTTTATGAGACTAACCTGAAATTTGTAGTTTTACAGAATATATATATTTAAAATAATTATTTATAAAATTAATAAGATCTTACCTGGCAGCTTTCTCTTGCTCTTCATCCCGACTTGCGATGTGACGTTCTCTAGCTTCTCTTTGCAATACAACATTAGTATCCTCTTCCTTTGCAATTCCTAATGCTTTCCGAGCTTTATCTTCAGGAGTATCGGTCCAACTTGACCTTAAACATTTATTTATAAAATTAACCACACATTACACTGTAATATAAAAAAATCACCTCGTAAAATGAGTTTTGCTATACCTATCAGACATATCAGGCCCTTGTTTAGCCCTAAAACTACGAGCTTCTAATCCTAAATATTTTGTCTTGCCTTCTGGTAGTTCCAACATCCATTGTTCTCGTGATTTTATACTTGAATTCTGTAATGAATATCCATCAAGTTTATTTATTTTTATTTCAATAGCCCTCTCTTCAAGATGTTGGTGAGCTTCTGACCACCTATTTTCAGCTCCTACAGGTAGTGGACCTATACCATCATCATCTGAACTGTCACGGATAACTTCATGGATTATTTCACTATTTTCAGCTAAAACTTTACGCATATCTTCTGGTATTGATGGACCTGTAAAAGAAATTTTAATTAAACCATTTACTAAATCAATAAGTGTAATACAAGTGTAGTAATGAGTTGGTAATGGGTCAATCATCATCATGATTAACCCATTACCGGCTCACTACAGAGCACGGGTCTCCTCTCAATATGAGTAGGATTTGGCCATAGTCTACTACGCTGGCCATGTGCGGATTGGCAGACTTCACACGCTTCTGAGAACATTATGGAGAACTCATCAGGTGTGCAAGTTTCCTCACGATGTTTTCCTTCACTGTTGATGCAAGTGATATTATATTTTTTTTAAATGCACATAACTCCGAAAAGTAAGTGGTGCATGCCCGAATTCGAACCGCCGACCTCTGATTAGGACGCTGACGCCTTAACCACTGGGCTATCACCGCTTAAGTGTAATAGCCAAGCTTAAGAATTCTTTAAATCCTTACCTATGTTTTTATGACCCCTCCTCTTTAAATGAGCTGGTAATAATGGACCTTCAATGACAGATGAAGCACTTTTCACAATATGTCTTTCTAGATGGGGAGGTAGTGCTGGTCCCCACGCATCTAGCTTTTGCTCATCTTGGGTTGTTTTTGATCTTTTAAGTTTATGTCTTAAGTCATTAGGATCAATATCACTTTGAGAATCATCACTTAATATTTCACCTTCTTCACTGCTCTCTTTAATGTTATTTTTTTGTGTAGATGAAACTTCAGCACTTCTAATTAATTTAGTGGATTCAATCACAACATCTGGGATATCTGTAGTACTGGTAACTTCCACAGATGCTGAGGAGTCACATTTGTCTTTATAAGACTTTGAAGTTTTTCTTTTATGCTTCTTTTTATGTTTTTTCTTTTTAGTTTTTTGCAACTCTTTTTCTAAATTTAGCAACTTTGCTCTCAGTCTCTCGTCATCAGAAGAATCAATTTCACTAGACTCATCAGATTTCTTTTTTACTTCATCAGATTTCTCTTTTACAATTGCTGGTATCATATTATAATATGAGCCAGGCTGCACTTCATCAGAAACATCACTCATTTCATGTTCTTCAATCAAGATAGGGCTGTCACTTTTCTTCCTATGAGTTTCAGAAGTGGGTATATGTACAACAGACTTTTTCACAACAGGTTCTGGGGATAGTGATATTTCTTTACTAGATTTCATATCAATTTTATCTGAACTTCTATCTCTATTCGAAACAATGCCTTTGATTTCATCTCTTGTGTTCTTTGTTTTAACTGGAGATTTATGAGATCTTGGAGTAAATTGCCTGTATTTTTCATTACTATTGCTTCGAATTTCTCTTGGATTTGATTTCTCATCTCTAGACCTTGAATCTATTCTTCGTCTGTCTCTATATCTGTCAGAGGATCTTTTACTTCTTTCTCTACTTCTATCTCTTGAGTATCTTCTTATAGGAGAATACCTAGAGTATCTGTTTTGATCTCCAGGTCGCCTTTCAAATTTCTCTCTCTCACTTCTCTTTCTATCTGCACCCCTATTAAATCTGTCAGCAGATCGCCTATTTCTTCCTGTTGATCTACTATGTAAATTATCTCTTTTTGAACTACTGTTATGAGATTTATCATCTTGACGTTTAGTTTGACCTTTAAATCTGCCAGTTTCTGAATCACTGCTTGATTCATCAGATAGCATATTTGTACCTAGAATCAAAAAAGTTGGTAATAACTTATATGGAATAAAAACAAACTTTAACTTAAATACCATTTAAGATTTATTATATACACTTGGTTATTATGCTTAAACTATATTCACATTAAATATGATATAAATAATTTGATCAGAACATTTTTGCTATTTTCTTAGCACTATAACGGATAGATTTGAGAACACCAGCTGTAGGAATACCCTTCAGGGACTGCCTCACACTGGACTGCCATACTAAATCTTTTAATATTTGCCTCAAAATCACTGCACAATCAATATCATATGCTACTGCTCGGAGAACATCCTCCATATCCTGTTGAAGCCCTCCATGGTTCCAAAACTTCACTATTCTCTGTTGTGGTACCATAGGTAACTGCATTAAATGGTGCAACTTAGTTTCAGGATGTATGTCTTGATGACACTGAACATCACCAGTTGGAAAATCTACATAGGCATGGAATTGCTGCAAGATTGGTCTATAGAGTTCACGAAAGTTTAACAATTGTGGCTGGACAATGTTGCGAACTTTATTTTTATTTTCACCAAATGTCATCCGGAAATCTCCAGCATAACTTAAATTAGATATAGCAAAGTAAAAATCATATTCTGAAAAGGTTTCAGGCAATATCAGAAGGGCTGTATGAACGGCTGACCGCAAATTAGACTGGAGGGCTATTTGAAGTTGAGAGCTGTTTGTTTTTTTGATGATCTCAACTGGCTTATGAAGTCTGCCTGCCAGATACAAGTTGTTCCAATCAAGGAGATCAGCAATTAGGTCTTTTTGTGATACAACACCATACTTGATAGTTACATTTTCTTCTTTTATGTCCACCAATGTGTTAAAGTAAACCTTGGCACCCCACTTTTCTTGAAATCTTGCAACAAATCCTTTGCCCAAATAGCGAAGGGCAGAGTAGTGTGATGGGTTGATCTCGATGTTAGCACCATGCCAACGGTAAGAGTTGTCAACACAATAAATTAGATCGATCATATTGTGCTTCTTCTCATTGCCTATTTGAGGCTTGACAGCTGATCCATAGGCAAAACAAAACGTAAAATTCTGAGGGAATTTTGATAAAATTCTGTAGTACAAGGGCGATATGTCCTTCGCAGCGCCAGCCACCTTTACTGCAGCAGATGCCATGATAGGAACTGTAAAACAATAGTTGTTGTTTGGCTGACCTGTAGAACGGCTTCAGTTCAGCGCTATTACTTCGCAAACTTGTTAGATTGAAATCTCGATATTTTTAAAAGCAAACTAATAAATTGTTATGAAATATTGTCGATGCTTCTCTATATTCTTCAATTAATGCGACGATTAGCCAGCAATATGAAAACACATTTTGGTTCACAGGGCACAGAGACTTTAACACTTTTTCTTTTACACTCCACAGTCCAAAGACAGAAACTTCAAACTACAATTGTCAAAAGCCTTAGAGAAATAATGAGCCAGAGTTGACATGGAAGAATAATAAACGAAAACCTTAAGGAAACACAGAGCTCGAGTAGAGTTTTTTTTGTCTTTGTCTCCAACTGTGCCCAGCAAACTTTGTGACATTTTTGTTTTTGTAGCGAAATTCGAATCGAATATGTCTATTACAAACTGTGTTATGTGCTAGCGGTGCAAACGTGTATGTATTTATTTATTAAATCATTTC
Source organism: Lasiommata megera (assembly GCA_928268935.1). Taxonomy (NCBI): domain Eukaryota; kingdom Metazoa; phylum Arthropoda; class Insecta; order Lepidoptera; family Nymphalidae; genus Lasiommata; species Lasiommata megera. The sequence continues at coordinate 7,624,575 of OV743311.1, read as the reverse complement.
CCCCCCCAAATTTATCAAAATAAATACGGAATGATCCCTACCAACATGATCCTACCATATTCATCAAATTCTTAATAACAGTACTTTGTTTTGTGAACTTTTAAAGTTAACCAAACGAAAAAAAACCTGCACGCTATATGAGACAGACTATACGATACTTTGAGGTAATTTTCACACATAGGTAGTCAAATCAATGTTGCATTCAAAACAAACTTGTACATAATAGTTAGACTAGTCTTCGACCAGCATTGGATTGGAAAGCCTACTTAATTTTTAGTCCAATTTAATTTTGCTTCAATGCTGCACCTGTTAGGGTGCATTATTAAAGTCGCAGTCAATGGTTTTTGCTCATACTCTATGAGTTATTATATTGTTATATACTAGCATTACTATGATGGCGTTCCATAAGACAAGGTCAAGGCTTAAAAAGACTAGAGTCATAGCTGTAGCGTTAGTAATTTAAAGAAAAAAGGTCAAAGTCACTGTCAATTGTCAAAAGTAGTGTGAATTTTATTGTGCATAAAAAATAAAAGATGTTATTGGAATTTTGATTAATTCGTTTTTGTCAGAATTGATGTGTTCTTCAATCGTTAACGATTTTGTAGTACTTGTCTAAATTAATATCTTAGTATGTCTAGTGCCGATCGAATTGATTTTGAAATGGAGGTAGAAGTAGAGAGTGCTTCGTCTGGGCCACCGGTAGATTTACCTAATCCGACATCCCCAGCTGCTCCTGCAGCTGGAAGTACCAAGAGCGTAGTTGTAACTACTGCTACATCAGGCTCAGTAACAGTGTCCCTTCATCCACTGGTTATAATGAATGTATCTGAACATTGGACGAGATTACGAGCACAAGAAGGTTCACCTCAGACAGGTAGGATTAGTTTTATTTATTTTTAGTGTACCGATAACGTTTTTAAAATGAGTTTTTGTTTAAAGTATGCATCTTTATTTTAATATTTTCGTTTTTGCAGTTATTGGAGCTCTTATTGGAAAACAAAAAGGCCGTAATATTGAAGTAATGAACTCCTTTGAATTGGTTTTTAGTGTCATTGATGGTGATATTGTTATAGACAGAGATTACTACAATTTAAAAGAAGAGCAATGTAAGTACTAAATGTAAATGAATTTACATATGAATCTGAAAATATATGAAAGTCTTCATGATATATTGCGATGGGATCTAGATTTCAGGCAAAATTTTGAAAGAATATATAAATATTGTTCTATTCAGTTATGGCTTACAATACTCTTTACTTCACCATATTAATGTTCCATAAAGTTGTACCCTATGGTATATGTAAAATCTATTAAACACATAAGAACTGTTGTTAATTTGGTTTACTCAATAAAAAGTAACATGTCTAAAACTTTTGAAAAACATAAAATTTCACTTTCTTTTGTTAAGTTTTAAAAATAGAAGAAAGTTAGTAACTTAATTTTCTGGAACTTCTTTTTTTAACTTTTTGCAAAAATAAGTTCTTAAAAATGAAATGTATTGCTTATTCTGCCTTCAGTTAAGCAGGTATTCTCTGACATGGACTTCTTGGGCTGGTATACAACTGGAGATACTCCCACGGAGAGGGATATTGCAGTGCACAGACAGATTTGTGATATAAATGAATGTCCAGTGATGTTAATGCTTAATCCAGCTGGCATTAAAGGAGATGTATGTATATTTATATGTTACCTGACTTCTATCTTTAATTGTCTATGCCTTTTAATAGTATATATTGAGTCTTTTATGTATTATGTCAATTTACTATTGAAATAGTTTTCATTTCATAATACTTCATTTAATTTATTACATACAATGTCTTGGATATTGTATGCCTAGTGGCAATAACGGATGTACTAAGCTTTGTAAAGTTGTTTTGGCAAATAAATATTTTTCATATTTCATATTTCAATATGTAAGACATTGGGGAAGGTTATTTTGAACTAGCTGTGTGGCTGACAGTGTATGCATTTGTTTTAGTATTATCAAAAATGATATTCTAACTTTGCTCTTAGTTTGAAAGTGTTGTTAGAGACTCTAACAATAAATAGGCTTTTTAATTTTTAAAAACGTTTTATAAGGTTACCTTTTTACATAATATTACTACCATTTCAGCAATTACCTGTGGTAAAGATTACTAAGACATTGGGGATGATTATTTTGAACTAGCTGTGTGGCTGACAGTGTTTGCATTTGTTTTAGTATTATCAAAAATGATATTCTAACTTTGCTCTCATTTTGAAAGTGTTGTTAGACTCATTTCTCTAACAATAAATAGTCTTTTTAATTTTTAAAAATGTTTTATAAGGTTACTTTTTTACATAATATTACTACCATTACAGCAATTACCAGTGGTATTGTATGAGTCAGTTATTGACGTAGTGAATGGTCGAGCGACCATGCTTCTTGCACCTCTGTCATACACCCTGGCAGCAGAAGAGGCAGAGAGGATTGGTGTTGACCATGTAGCTAGGGTCTCTTCCGGCGAAGCAGCACTCAACAGCTTAGGTAAAAATTTGAGAATATTAATTATATGTGGTTATCTTAGAATGAGGGAAGGAAATTGTGTCAAGTCTAATTTCCCATTAAAATAAAGCTTAGCAACAGAAGACTTCAACAAGTGTCTTACCTGTAATGATGTATGGAGCAGAAACACAGGCACCGGCGGGATTCATGAATTTAGTTTCTTAACGAGTTAAGTAGTGAGTTAATTTGAGTGTCTCTTAGGGACATTATATCGCAGTGAAGAAATCCATAGTACAACCAAAGTCCCGGCTTTAGCATAGCATGTTGTAATTGCATTGGTTGGGTCAAGTCTTGCATAAGGCAACACAAGGGTTGTTGAGGCAGGCGTATTGTACAGTGCAGACTGTGTATGGGCAAGCAAACTGCCCATATCCATACACAGTCCTACCTACTAAACAAAGAACCTTAAGAAAGTGTCTGTAAGCAGCTGAAAAGGCACTGACTAGTGGTATTGAAAGTTAAGTTTCATATAGTTTAGTAGTTTCAGGGTCAGTTTATACGCATGCAATGCTAAAGCATCTCTCATAGGGCAACTTTGTCACTGAGGCCATGATTTTGAATGGGTATTAATAACGAGTTTAGTCTAGATACCGGGACAAAGAAATAGTGTATGGAGCATTTGTTCATTACGTACCTAAAAAGGATTTTGTGCCTCAAAGATTATAAGATTTTAAGTAAGTGTTTGTTAATAATAACTAAGCAACTTAGGACCAAGATATCGAGACTTTGTGAAAGAATGAATCCAACATATCTCTTTGTTACAGTGGCAGAACACCTAACAGCTCAACGCTCGGCAATTAAGATGCTAGTTTCGCGTGTGAGGGCGGTGTTGGCCACAGTGCGTGCGATTCGAGATGGCACATTACCTCCCAGACCAGCGCTGCTGAGGGAGGCAAGGGCCTTGTCAAACAGACTTCCGCTGTTGACTTCGCAACAATTCCGCACACATTTCTATAATGTGAGTCATGTTTTATTTAATCTTAGCAAATTTGGATAAGCTTTGCAAATTTCATCATTTTTTATTAAACTTTGGTTGCAAATGGTGGCAACTTGGTGTTGCAAATCAATAATTACATGATAGAAATCCACTAGCCAAAAAATATTAACGTTTACGCACGTTTTTATAACGCACTGTGGAAGCGTCGTGGCTGATCTTCAAACTTGTTTCTGCTATGTCAACTAGACCAACGAGGCTACGAACGAGGGAACGAGTTAGACTATATGTAGTATAGAACCTGTGAAAATACACTGTTTGCCTATTTTTAACGTTTTAATGTCTGTTCAAAGAGGCGAATCCTGTTTGCGACCTAACAAGAGATTTAGAGCACTTAGCGTTTCAAACTGGCTTGATGTCTCACGTGTTATTCTTGGTCCAAAATGTCGATTCATTTTGTGGGCAAAATTATCTTCTGTTATCTTACAGAAAACCTTCGTCCTCAAATGTTTCTAAAATGTGGTTTAACGCTCAAGATCAAAACAGCGTTTTGCTTTAGTTTCGCGTTTATTTTCATTCAGTTTAAATTCTTTATATGAGTTAGTTGGCAAAATCAGCGGAAGCAATTTCAGTCCCGCGTGGTATTGAGCCTCATTTTGAACAGAACTTCTCTTTGCTGGACTGGATTTGGCAATTCGCGACGTTCACGCATAAACCATTATCAAAACATGTCACCTCAGGTTACAATTCATTCTTTAAAACTATCTGCGCAACCACTTACTCCAGTTTATATTTTCTTTTTAGCAATGCAACGATGTGGCCCTCATGACCTCCTTGGGTACGATCACGAAGGGCTGCAACGCGATCAATCAGCTCGTGAACCGTTTCAACGTGTTGTACGACAGGCAGGGCATGGGCCGTCGCATGAGAGGACTCTTCTTTTAGGGCGGACGCTAATATAAGACAATCCACCATATAGCTCTAAGTACAGTCACATGGCATAGGATGTATGGAAAGAATTTTGTCGTTACATACTCTTGATTGGCTTTTGCCAACTAGTACTCTTACGTTGCTCTTGCAACAGTCTGCTATGAATATATGTCAGCCATTTCACTTTTGTTTGTATGCCTACCTATTTATGTGTTAAATGCGAAAGTTGCTACGTGTAATAGGCAAAGACCAGCCAACATATCGTCGAATTCAGAATAACAATTGTATTATTTCCAGACCATATTGTTCATGTTCATAATACCAAATGGTTCATGATGAGCTAATAACAGAATTGCTCATAATATTATTATATTTTAATGGATTATTAGGTAGCCTATGTTACGCGTCGTTCCATAAACTATTTCTATAAAAAATGATCTGCTTCGAGCCACTTTACTTTTTTGTTGGGTTGGAGGGGTAAACCACCCAGATTACTTACGCATTTATAATATTAGCTAGTAGAAATATAAGCCCCAATCTAGATATATTTATACCTGTCATTTCCCCACCCCTTATATTCGTCATCGTGGGTTAGGCGAGGTAGCTAATAGCGTAAACGTATCAATTGTATGAGAAGATTGTTCTATTATTTGAGCCGTAGTCATATCTATTGTCTCTCTATGAAGTGATATCTCTGTTAGTGCCGAGTGCGAGTTTTTCAACTTTTACGATCGCGTGAAAGTAAACTTCTATTTGTAGAATTAGGCCGATATTGGGTTTGGCAAAGATGATGGAATTCCCTTCCACTTCGAAAAGTTCAAGTTAGTGTTAAAATTAATCGTGTTACGTGTCTGATTAATCTAGACACGTAACTTTGTCTTGTTTAACTGTTCTTTAGTTGCAAAATTTGACCCACTGTTGTAAATTAAATTTTCATATGAAGGTTTTTTGAAGCAATAATTATCTCTGGGGCAAAAGTTATTATTTTCCTAACATGAGTGAAGACAGTTTGCGTTTCGTGTGTGTTTATTATTTTCTTTAAACTACTACGTATCTTGCGAACTACTACGTGTCGAAGCGGTGATAGCCTAGTGGTTAGGGCGTCAGCCTCCTAATCAGAGGTCGGCCGTGCGAATCCGGGCACGCACCTCTAACTTTTCGGAGTTGTCTGCGTTTTTAAACATTTAAAATATCACTTGCTTCAACGGTGAAGGAAAACATCGTGAGGAAACCTGCACGCCTGAGAGTTCTCCATAATGTTCATTTCATGGCCAGCGTGGTGGACTATGGCCAAACCCTTCTCATATTGAGAGGAGACCCGTGCTCTGTAGTGAGCCGGTAATGGGTTGATCATGATGACTACGTGTCTTTATTTTACATACACAGTTATCAGCGTGTCATCACAGTTAGTTTTTCAGTACTAGTTCTTGTTAAAGTATGGTTATAGGCCATTGTTGGTTCTAAATAATAAACTTGTAACAGATTCGCTATTTCCATCATTCTATTCCAACTTTTGTTCATGCTTTAAACATCTTAATACGTCGATACATATTAATGTCTACACCTAAAGGGACCCTCGTATCTTTGCTGTGTTGTGGTTCACTAAGTGTAAAATAATTTTGAAGAGTACGAAGTTGAAAGCGTCTAGCAACAAATGGCGACTGATATGTAAACTATAATTAGGAATAATAAAATAATATGATAATTACATAACCTGTATTATTTTTAGTTTTTGTACCTGTTTTTAGATTTATGGGTTTTGTAGGTCCGTGAAACCAAGACCAAAAAATATTTCCACGGTTTATCCCGTTACTCTGTTACCAATTCACCTAATTAGTCATTGAACTATGATTTAAATTTCACGTTTTTGTGAACTATAAGGTCTTAATATTATTTGAAATGATGTTGCGTAGATTGAAAAAATCCTGTGGCTTAATCAGCGTTCTAACTGAAAATTAACTCACGTATTCTTTCTCCCGCTCCACCTTTCATGAAAAAAAAAACATTTCAAGGAAGGCGCTATGGCGATTCAGTTCATTCAATGTGAAGTCCAGGTCACCAATCCCTCGGGAACTATGAATCTTGTTGGTATCCATCTCTATTCAGAATTTAAGCGAAATTGTTCCTCTAGATCTGCCGTAAAGGAGTAATAAGTATACACAAAACACCGCACTGGAATCTCCTTGGAAGTAGGTATGCTTGGCTTGGATAGCACGTCGCACCGAACGTCGTTTTGAAATAAAAGAGCGATTAGGTGACGCAATAATTTTATTAGCATCATCTTATTTGGTTATTTCAATTAATTAAACAAATTAACAAACTTTGGACACATTGAGATTCATACTATGGAAGACCTTTTCAAGTTTAAGACCTTGTACACTGGATGCCATACGTCGAAGAATGTAAAATTGTGTCCTGTTTAATATCTAATCGAAATAAATATGGGTAAAAGCAAATAGCGTAGCACATGTTTCCACCAACTTATCTGTGGTTAGAGAATTTTATTAAAAGTAAGAAGTTGGCTTCTTTTTGAAAGACCAAAGTCAAAAAAACTTCACAGATCTCTTGGCTACTATGCTTTTAGTAAAAAATTATAAACGTTGCAATACACAAAAAAATAATAGTTTTTATAGTTATATAATATATATAGGTACAATATAATTATATTTTTATAAATACAATATATCTGGATAGTTTTAATTATTATGTATTTTTAATATGATTAGGTATATTATACGACTTAATGTAATCGCTTTTATTTCTGTATCCCACGAAGACCGTTAAGTTTCGACGTTTTATGTTGTGCGTCGTTATAAAGGCAAACGTAAATTTAGCAATTTTTTTTTTAAGAAAATTTTATTACAGTAGTTTTCCATCCCCTGCCAGCCAAACTGTTGCTGCCAGCGAAATGGTTGTCTGTACTGGTTTGAAATAAAAAAATAACATTAGTAAAAAAATAATATCAGTTTTAATTTAAAAATTATATGCTGGTCCAAAAGTATTTATTTTTAAAATCACAAGGCCACCGTTGCTCGACGCGTTCATTCAAAGATATTAGCTGCCAAATTATAAAATGTACCTGAGAGTCAGTATGAACCTTATACCTATATTTTGATTGAGCGGCATTTTTAATACTTTGTTGTTGTATTATAATATTATATTTTCGTAATTGTACACCCTAAGCCTGCTGTATACATTATATCCTAGTCTTTAGGTTGCCTGGCAGAGATCGCTCTTTAGCGATAAGGCCGCCTTTTGTACCTTCTATTCTTTGTTTTTTCTTTGATGTCTTGTATTTCTTATGTTTGTGTGGTGTACAATAAAGTGTATTTTCATTTCATTTCATTTTCATTTCATTGTTCACAATGAACAAGGTTTTAATTACTTCTCTATATTATATGTAGACAGCAGCAGCAATTATCCATCCGAAATTAATTTTACGGGAATGACATTCGCCTGAACCGGTACAGCATTATATTCAAACGATCTTCCAAATTTTTTTTATACACTACAAGTTTAGCCCTTGACGGCTATCTCACCTGGTGGTAAGTGATGATGCTGTCTAAGATGGTAGCGCGCTAACCTGTTAGAAGTATGGTAAGCCCACGCTCCTAATTGGTATCTACGCGACATCTTGCTGGCACGCTAAATCGCTTGGCGACTCGTATATGTCGGTAGGGTAGTAACTAGCCACGGCCCCACCAGACCAGACTCGAGCCCAAGACCTCCAACTTTATAATGAACAACGCACGCACTGCGCCAAAGAGGTCGTCAAAAAATAATGAATTTGCCTCGCCATTTTTGGTTTTAGTGGCATATAATGCTGGCAAATGTAAGAAAAAGCTTTTACGCAAACTTTTTACTAAAAAAAATGTAAAACTTTTTACTAAAACTTTACTACTAAAAGGATTTGCATATGCATGCTTTTAGTAGTAGGTACAAGGTGTCTCAAAAGTAAGTTCACATTTGCTTATCTTATTACGCGAAAGCAACTATTCTGAGGGGCGCGGGGGGTATGTCAGTCGGTAGTCTGGCTCTTGGGAATTTAGTCGCTATGGAGCGTTTCTCTGGTGCGGACCGTGCGTTGTGCGTACGTGAGTTTTACAAAAACGGTAATTCGGCGACTGTAGCGCGTAGAAAATTCTGCAGTATTCGACATATTCGTCACTTAAATGATGCGCCTAGCACTCGTCTCATTGCAAAATGGGTTGAGAAGTTTGAAGAGACTGGGTCAACTCTGGAGAAACCAAAATCTGGGCGACCAAGAACATCAAGAACAGCCGAAAACGTGGACAGTGTTACTCAGTCTATTCGAGATGATCCAAACCTCTCGATTCGGAAGCGTGCTGTTGCTTTAAATGTGCACAGATCTTCATTATGCCGCATTTTACACAAAGATTTAAAGCTGCACCCGTACAAAATTCAGTTAGTGCAAGAACTGAAGCCTCAAGATGCTGGTCAGAGGCTTGCCTTTGTAAATCAGATGATTGAGCGCTTTCCAACGTTCACCAACATCTTGTTTTCCGATGAAGCCCATTTTCATCTGAATGGGCATGTAAACAAGCAAAATTGTCGTTACTGGAGTGCAACCAACCCAAAACAAAAACATCAGAAACCGCTACATTCACCCAAAGTCACCGTATGGGCAGCGATGTCGGCGCGAGGAATTATCGGCCCTTACTTTTTTGAAGATGGAAGGGGACGCACACTCACAGTGAATTCAGAGCGTTATGTGGAGATGTTAGACGAGTTTTTCGTACCCCAACTGCAAAACTTTCCTGGTTACAACCAAAGAACATGGTTCCAGCAGGATGGAGCAACTTCACACACGTCCAACAGATCTCTGCCTCGAGTTCGAGAAATTTTTTCGAACAAATTAATCTCCAGGCGAGGTGACATAAATTGGCCTCCACGGAGTCCCGATTTAACGCCTATGGATTTTTTCCTGTGGGGTTATGTCAAATCAAAAGTTTACGCTAATAAACCGACTTCCCTGGCACAATTAAAAGAAAATATCCGTCATGAAATGGCAGTCATCACGGAGACTACCTGCCGAGCTGTCATAGGCAATTTTAGTGCCCGACTAAATGAATGCCGAGAGCGCAACGGTTTACATTTGGACGATGTTATTTTTAAAAAATAAATTCCCAAACAGTGTACTTCAATATAAAATAAACATTTTTTCAATAAAGCTAAGACTTTTCTTTTAAAAAAAGATTTAAATGTGAACTTTCTTTTGAGACACCTTGTACAACAGCTTTAGCCGATCGATCTTCGTGAGATAGAGCTACCATACTTAAGTGATTTGATTAGGTGTAGGCATATTATAAATTATATTTATTCTATGTTAAGGTATACGTATTAAAATGTTATAAGTATTTATAAGATTGTTTTTACAAGTTTATCATATTAAATTCATAAAAATCCTACAATAGGTATAAATTGATACACACAGTTGTACTGATAATTTTGTACAAAAATATTAATTCGAATATTTTTTTTTATATTGCTTTTACGTGTTTCTAATTTAGATACTACTACTTCGATTGCCCAAAAATCGTATATTATATTACCTAAGCCACAGCTGCCATAATCACATACTATTTATAAATTGTAGATAAGGGAGCATTCAAGTAGTATGTAACGCAATTTAGGGGAAAGGGGGCTCTAGTAAAAAGTTACGAGGGAGGGGGAGTTTTCCCGTTTTACCACAGAACTTCGAGGAATCGTGAGCGCTGGCACCCTTACGTGGTTAAAATCCAACCTACTCGGACGAAACCATTTGGAACAACGTTTCTGAATCGAACCGCTAAGGTGTGGAACTCTCTTCCAGCATCTGTGTTTCCAGCCACGTATAACATTAGTTCCTTCAAGGGAAGGGTGAATAGGCATTTTCTAGGTAAGCGCGCTCCAACCTAGACCTCATCAGTGCCTTCTGGTACTGATTGTCGTCAAGCGCAAACCTATCAGCCCAATCCTCTAGTGGTTGAGGCATCCAACTACAGCCCCGATTCTAACGCACCTCTCATAAAGAGACCGAAGAACTTCTTTAACGAAGCAGACGACTATAGACAATGCTTCCTAGGTTCATACACATAATAGAACACAACGTCTTCGCCGGCGAAGACGAGGTCCCCGATGATGATATGTGACGTCATCCGGACGTGGGTCTCATCCACGATCACCGGCGCTCGGACTGATACAGCAGTCCAACAACCCAACAAGTCCCAGTGTCACCCTAAGTCGAGGTCCGAGTCTCACAGGAGACGCCCTCAGGAGGACGTTCCCCAGATGTCGTCGAGCTCAAGTGCTCGTCTCTCAGGCTGAGCTTCATGCTCGCCTTAAACCTTCGGTGACGCAGTAATAACTACTATGGTTATCTGCAACTGTCAATTCGAAAAAGTAAACTATATGTACAATAACAAAGATGGTATTAGACTTTGTTCAACATAATTGTGACTTTGATGGTAACTTATGTTAATGTTTAATGTTACCTAACATGGAGGTTAAGGGGGGGGGGAGGGTTACAGAAAAACGGTGCGTTACATGGGAGGGAGGGAGAGTCTAAAATATTCAAAAATTACGTTACGTAATACATGGCTGTTCCCCAAGATTGATTCTTCAAAATTAGAGAGGATGAAATAAATGCATTACAGTAGGTATGATGTATTGAGCGCAGAGAAACATGCATGACATAATATCAATATTTGGTAATTGGTATGAGTAAATTATCAATAAGTTTAAAATTATAAATAAATGGATGATCCTACCAATTCAATTACGTAAGAAGTTCACATATTTATGATTGTTATGAAAAGATTAACGATAAAGAGACAAGATGAGAAATTCATGTATATTCAGTGCCACGTAAAAAGAGCGCCAAAAGTCCACCTGAGATAGTGTAAAACATAATATCTATATAATATGTATTCTAATATTATAAAGCTGAAGTGATTGTTTATATTTGCACGAACTAAATGCATTACCAGTCCGATTTCGTTATGATCCACATAATAAAAATCTTGATAACTTGTTTATGAACGAAGTTTATAGCGTTAAATTTAAGGCAAAGTTTTCGAACGTAAAACTGCGGGGGGCAGCAAGTTGTTTTATTATTTTATACATCACAAGTTAGCTCTTGATGGCATCTCACCTGATGGTAAGTGATTATGCGGGCTAATCTGTTAGGGGTATGGTAAACCCATACTCCTAATTGGTTTCTACACGACATCGTGCCGGAACGCTAAATCGCTTGGCGACACGTTTTTGTCGGTAGGTTGGTATCTACCCACGGCCGAAACCAGACCAGACTAGAGCCGGGAATCGAACCCGGGACCTCCAAGTTTAAGATGCGACAGCGCGCACGCTGCACCAAGGAGGTCGTCAAAATTATTTGTTAATGTTGCAATAAAATAAAATTATATTTCGTGAAGAATCTGTTTTCAGCAAATATACAGTTTGTTATATCAGTAGACAATATTTAATAAGTATTATTAACGTAGTCGTAAAACATGAGGCTAACACTACTATGCATTGTAAAAACTCTCAGTAAGAACTGAGCAATATACGGTTTTTATCAGCGATCTTTTTACGTGAGACTGTTTATACCTCAGTTATACCGTGTAGTTGTATTTAATCATTTTTAAATTACAATGATAGGTCACTTTAGTGATGATCAATAAAATAGAAATAAAAATTATAAAATTAATTCTGTTACTTAGTTTTGATTTACACCTAAAATAAAAATATACATTTTAAATGACCCTTGAATGAAGTTGCAGTGATTTTATAAGTAAAAAGGGATTTGTAGGTTACATTAACCCGAGTTAGTCATAAATAGGCTGAAAAGTGATCTTTAATAACTTCACATTGAAACGTCATTCCTAATAAAATCACGAGCCTCTGTGCTAGTATTAGGAGTCTTAATCGAGACTCGAGTCGAGAGCAAAACATTGTCAGTGTCGAGTGTCGACACAACTCGTCGCGACGACGTTACCGTCGTAACCGACGCCTGACTAAGCTCTGGACTCTGGTTATTTAATCAGCTAAGTTTAAATTTGATTATTTTATTATCTGCCTCTTTTCACTTATAACATGATGCTTGAAAGCCTTTAATAATCATCTGGGATTTTTTCTATGCCAATGAGCTCGTCGAACAGTGTCTGGTTTTCAGGAATGACGTGCGGTTCGTGCAGCGTTTGCCGCGCGAATCTCAGCACCGCCCGCGCCAGCTGACCCACTGTCCACTTTCTGTCTGTTAGCACCCTCACTAAAGTATCCAACTGTAAAAAACGTACATTTCTTATAACAAATGAAAACTTTTTTAAGAAGGTACACAGTCTAATTGAGGTTGTAATTCGGTTACCGATAATGTTGCCATAACCATAAGTTAGTTACTTATAATAATAATTGTACAAAAAAAAAATTGTCGGCTTCTTCTCAGACCTATGCGCGATTGGAACCCTCTTAGCTTTAGTTTTATGTTGGCGAGTGTAGTTATCACTTATTAAAATAATGAAGATATTATATTATGAACGCTTTATAGATGCCTGTAATAGGTTTACATGAATAAAGCTATTTTGATATGATTTGTACATACGTGGACTAGCTATCGAGTATCAAAACACTATAACATCAAAGTAAAATTGACCTAAGGCTTCAAGATTAGAGTCGCAATTACCTTACTACTTATTTTTGTTTATGTTTTAAAATTAGGTAAATACGTTTATTAAAGTGACGTTAGCGAGATTTTTCAAAATGATTCGAAAGTGACTACCTTTATAAGCAAACAAATCTTATACTAACGGTACCCACCCAAATTAAAAAGTAACACTGACGGAACTATTGAATTTTAAAATTGAGAAGTGTTATTTTTGAAGTGAAAACTTCTTTAGCGGCGTTGAGCACATTTTCTGTAATGGGTATAAAATCTTAAACTCGCGTCAGGACACGTGACCTGATCGAAAAAGCGTAAGACGGATGGAGAGTAGACAGCTATCCCCTCTCTACGGCGCGGCGAAAATGTATGCCTGGGCCTACTGTTTCGTTTAGGCAGCGCAGGGCGCTTGCGCGAATGTTCGTGTTTGTCACAGCGTGCCACGCGCATCCATGGATGGTGACAGCTGATGGCTCGACCGTCTGTGTAGTGATCACATTGTTGTGTATTCGTAAAATTCGTGAATGTAAAGTGCTTAAAATATGGAAATTGATATAGATAAACTTTTTAATGTAAAATAATTGTAATAGTTTTAAAGTGTTAAATTTTTAATGTAATATAAATTGTCATGTTTGTGTACGATAGCGCAATAAATGAATATTGTATTCTACCACATAAATGATAGTACTTTTATACTGATAAAGCAATTGGTGCAAAATTATTCCCTAACCATTCCAAAATATCAAACATGCTCAACGTTAATAATCAAGTTTTCACTTCTGCCGGCACTCCCGGAGTGCAACCCGTCTTTTTTTTTTTTTAATCAAGTATGCATGTTGGCACCATGCATATTTAATTTACAGTTGTCAGTATATAGTATAATTAAACAAAATAACAGATATAGGTAATCGAAATGTTTTGTAATGATGTAATATTAAGGCAAATTATAAATAGATCTTACTTTATATAACTGCTCGTTCCCGAACGTGTAATATATGAGAGCTGGCACGCCGGCCACGCTTGCTGCCAGCCATTGCAGAAGTAATTTCAGCTGTGGTTGGCCGTGCTGCCGCCTTCCGCATCCCCAGTTACCGGTGGCCACCGGCCGGCAAGACCCTCCCGTTGTCATCTTGTGTGCCAGTTGGTTAAGCTGAAAAAAAAAGACATTTTGAAATTTTACAAAGGAGAATTTTTGTAAAAATAATAGAGTAATAATAAGTGGCGCCGAAATATTAAACGAAACAAAAGTTATTTCATGCGAAAAACAATGTTTTATTTTGTTTTTTGAGAGGCGCGGGATTGCCTAGGTAAATGCCTATTGGTAATCAGTCTTATTACTGCAAGAAAAATTGTTTAATAAAAAGTTGGTCATTATTATGTATTCAACGTAAACAAGAGTAAAATTTAGTACGTGAAAGCGTTACTAATGAGCGCTAATAGACAATCTGCTCAAGGGTTGGCATTGAAAGTGAATTTGAGATGTTATTCTTAAACAGAAGGGAACAAAAGTATGAGATTTAGGGTGCTTTTCCACCAGAGATGTGCTATGCTACGTTGCTATGGATGCGTTTGATATCCACCAATCATATAACTTGTTCACATAGCTTAGCACTGGTAGTAACGGATTCAACTGAGATATGTTTTTTATATGGAAGGATCATTGATTTACCAGTAGCCGTAGATAAAGCGCGTCATACAAAAATAAGGCGAGAATTTGTCACCAACTAACTACACATTCCTACATATCGGTATATCGATGTATTACAACCCGTCGTATACACTAGACATCTGGCCGTTATATTATCTATAGCGGTACATAGTGTTTTGTAATTCATTCGGATTATACGACTCGAGTGTTAGAATCGGTGACTTTCGTCTAGCCTTGTCACACACCGGGGGAAAGGAGTGCACGCGTCGCTATTTGTGCACTACTTTTCCGTCTCGTTTTTTGAGCGTTAATGATCGATCTACGGCTAGTGGTAAATCAATGGGAAGGATGCGTGCTATAGATGCCTGCTATGGGCCGTCGCAAGTGATGTAACTATGTTCAGAGCAGAGTACCTACAGTATGCCCGCGTTTGTGGCTGAAAGTAGACGCTATAGTGGAAGCAAAATGTTACTTTATATCTGGGAATGTGCGAAGAAGAACTCATGGCGACGCATCTTCCTGCACAGCTACATAGCTTAGTATTGGTGGTCACATATTTTCGTAGCGTAGATTTCACATCCTCGCGGTATACTTGCTTAGCACATCTCTAGTTAAAGCACCCTAATGCTGCTTACACTAGATATGTGCTACGTTGCTAGTGGCACATCACTTGCATAGTCACATTGACTGTTAGATGATTTTGATTTGATTTTTGATACATTTGAGAATCGGATGTTCGGTATAGCTTGGCGTAAGTAGGTTTATTAAAATTTAAAGTTCTTTCGGTTTAGACTATAATTCAAAAATGATATTCATTTCCAGAAAACACATTTTTCACACGTATATTGTACCTAATCGTAATTACAAACATTTGCCAAATATGAATAAGCCACGATTATTTGTACGAATACGGCGAATATCTTTGTTGGTGTCAACGTCTTTACGATATATTCGTAAATTGGTAAATCTTCTATTAGTTATGAAAGTTATGGGAAACAGATCTTGCAAATATAATCTAAATAGGCAAGCGGAAATAATGTGGTCAGATCATCTATTTTATTAAGTAGGATGTCTTCGAGAATTTAGAATAGGTACTTGTAATATTATAATACAAATAATAATATATGATGGTAATTGTATTTTTAATTTTATGAGTATAATCAAGTATTCACCTTTTATTGCGCTCTAATATACCTTAGGAAGAACCTCGTTATTTTAATAGTGTATAAGACACATACTAGAAGTGAGTCCGATTCTTCATGCTAATATGACGTCGGTATTAATACAGCTGTGATAGCCTAGTGGTTAGGACGTCAGCCTCCTAATCCGAGGTCGGTGGTTCGAACCCGGGCACGCACCTATAACTTTTCGCAGTTATGTGCGCTGTTAAGCAATTAACATATCACTTGCTTCAACGGTGAGACGCACGCCTGAGAGTTCTCTGTAATGTTCTCAAAGGCGTGTGAAGTCTGCCGAACCGCACTTGCACCGCGTGGTGAACTATGGCCAAACCATTCTCATATTGAGAGGAGACCCGTGCTCTGCAGTGAGCCGAGAATGGGTTGAGCATGATGATGATTAATATAAACTCCGTTCAATAATGTACTAGATCAGCAGTTCTATACAAAACCTAACAACAAAAGTGTTTGTGAAACTTAACAAAAAACAAAATAACTTATAATGTAATAGTTTAGAAGTTCAATATTTTGTTAAAGTAGAGATTATTTGATATTAAATAAAACGTCACGTTCATTTACAGATGTTAAACACGCAAACTATGGCTTTTTGACTAAAATAGGCTCCCAAATCGTGTGTTACACTTCACATTAGCACTAGCCATGTATGTTGTTTAAGTTGTGAGTTTGAGTCGTTAAATGTCGCTGTATTATTGCATCATGATATAAATTGTATTTTTGTCCGATAATACTGTTTCCAGTAAGACAGTTTGGCTCTTTGATTTTTGTTTGATTTGACTCTCACTTGGCTAATTGTTTAGAATGAGAGGGCACTGTATTAAGTTCGAAGGAGTTCGATATGTTTTAAATAAAAGGAGGGTTGCTATTCAGGCAGATTTTGACGACCTCCGTTTCGCAGCGCGTGCGCATTGAATTTTAAAATTTGGAGGTCCTGGATTCGATTTCCAGTTCGAGTCTGGGCTGGTAGGCTTTGGCCGTGGTTAGTTACCATCCTGCCGACAAAGACGAGTCGCCAAGCGACTTAGCGTTCCGGCACAATGTCGTCTAGAAACCAATTAGGAATATAGGTTTTACTATGGTTTGATGACGCGCGGGAGTCTGTACTATTTATAAAAATATATGATCTAAAATCATATATACAATAAAGTTTGTTGTTTATTTGAGAGCTTACATGAGTGTATTCTTATTTGTCACGGACAGACGACATCTAGCATATGTAGTATGTTATAGAAAAAAGGACATCAAGCACACCTACATAAGTGCATTCAAACTATGTGTTGTTAGTGGGTAATTTGATTTAGACTTTTTTTAGATTGAAACTGAGCGAGCATAGACCACATCTGACCTTCGGTGTTTTAATTTTAATCGTGACTGGTTCACATTCGACAGTCTCTTCTATAGTTTCAACTATCATGTTCACTACCCAGTTCAGTTTTTTCTTTCTCACTGCTGGGTTGGATAATTGTGTGGAGCTTGTTTCAGTGGACGAACTGAAGGATTTTTCGTTATCGTTGTACTCTTTGACACCTTTATCGCAACAGGCACCCGGTTTTTCTAACACATCTTCTGGAATCGACTCTCTTACTTTACGTTTCTGTCGAAATACAGAATACATACAGATTTTCTAGAGATTAGGAAGGTACCTACTAATTTCATTTTCATGAAAATTCAGCACGAATTTTCATTGCAGCTTGAACTTCTCAAGAGCTTTGCCAATAGCTACCTATCTACCTATGTATATTCATAAGTCATTACGCGTTTTACTGAAGAAAAAGCTGTGACATAAAAATAGACACAGCTGCCTATATTTACCTTTATAAATAGATACAAATTTATAACGCTTATTGAAGTTTAAATTAAATTAATGGTTAAAACTGATAATAGAAATTGGCGATTATTTAAAAGTAGGTAACCATAACCAATAACAGTAGTTTTAAAAATGATTTCAAAAAAGCAGTAGGATGTCCAGAATATTTAACACGTCTACAAATATTAGTCTAAATGGCGTTAGTCCAACAACACGGTCGTGCCTAGAAAACAATTGAAGATAAAATAACTCTGTATCCTATATACAAAGCTACAAAATAATTATAGTGCTAAAATATTGTAACAGCTAAACAAGCGCACGTCCCAAAAAATTATTGGACTTCGAAATACGTACCAATAGTCTTCAGATGTTTTGTGAAGTTAAGGGGGTGACCTCTAAAGAACACTCAAATTACATTGAGTATACCTACTACCGTTACCTATCTATCTCTTCAAAAAGGTTCAATCTAAAATGTGTATAAACACTTTTTACAAAACCAAATGCAGGCATTTGTTAATAAGTAAATAAATTTCATATTTTTCCGTATATTCAATAAGCAATACTTATGAAATGATGATATAATAGTGATGACATAATATTTTGCTTTTTTCCCTATTTCTTACTCTCATGTCTTATAGGTTTATAATTATTATTCGGCGAATAATTAATTAGTACATTATATGTACCAACAAACAAATTTTAGTCTGAGAGAGTATATTTTACCTTTGAAGGTAAAATCCGGGATGTGCGTTTGCTATAGTGCGTGATGATTTTGCGCAAAAGAGATAAGGCATGTGCATACCAAATGCGCGGCTAGTCGGTGTCGATGTCTTGCGAGTTCGAGAGATAGCGAGCGTGCGGCGAGAGCGAGGCTACGGGGCGCCATTCTCTCGCGCGAGTCCCGCCCGTATAGCTCAGCTGCATCAGCACCGGTGTTGCAAGTACCGCTCGCCATCGACTCACTGAGCGTTCGCTTTAATAACGAGCCAGCAAATCTGTAAATTGGGATTCAAGTTATAAACCTATAAATCAATATTTCTCTGCACAAAGACCTTTGTCTTTCCTTTCTCTTACGCAAACTTTCCTGTTACACATACGTAGGTATTCCATTGTATAAATGAAATAAAGGTTGATTGGTAATCTCAGATTATACATACTCTTGTCAACTCTGATCTGTTTGGTTTATGTGTTATGTTTGAATTACTTTAAATTTGGAATGTCAGTTTTATTTGTTCAGATTGAATTGTTTCATATTTTAGGATTCCGTGAAAATCGCAGAAGTAACATGTCTAGTTATCTGACATAACTTTTGTATTTTGTATAAAATAATTTCATAATGATAACGTTTCATCACAAATAAATTCATGTTTAAGTTAAAATAAATAGTTTTCTAATCCGTCTTTTTGGTTTGAAAGTGATCCCATTATCCGCGACTACCATTCAAGAATGAACAATATATTGGTGAAAAGATTGTGCGTGCTTGAAAAAAAGTACTTAGTATTTTGAGAAATTTCTGTGAAAATAGTCAATTCTGTATATACATATTTATAACGTAAATTATGAACAATTGTCTACAATACCTGACCGCAGAGGGCGTGGTGTGTTCCATTGGAAGTCCTTGTTGTTTAGTAGTTTTATTATTGCATGTCAGTGTTTTCCACTTTAAGTGAACGTTTGTTTTATCTAAGAACTAAACTAACTATGTACTAAAGCGATTATTGCTCTCAAAATATAGTTAACACAAAGTATAGATGACATACCTTATCACAGCTAAATCCCGTGAATCCAATTCCCTATTTTTGTTTTCTGTGTTTTCCTTATCAACGATGGGATCGTTGAGCCATTGGTTGAATTGCTCATAGACTTCTTCCAATTCTGAACTGCAAAAAAAAAGACTTAGGTAATATAGCTTAATTATATTCCGTTGTCGTGACGATATTTTGCAACTCCACCATTAAAATATTTAATATTAGTAGCATATTAATCATAAAAGTGAGATATAAAACCTCATCAACAAGCTGGTCTATAGCTGCTTGCTGTGACAAGTTGGGGACCATTCAAATATTACGTAACACAATTGGTTAGGAGTCTTGTAAACCGTTGTGTCTATATACAATAATAATGGTATTATACACGTTGCGGAATGTTACATGGGAGGGAGGGAGGGTCTAAAAAATACTTGAATGCAGGGAGCATTCATGTTGGATTATCAGTAATATAACTACTTTAACTCTTAGTTAAAATTAGATGGGTGTAAGTGATAGAAATCTGTACCGATGGTTTAACGTGATCTCCAATCAAAAAGGGCAAGAAAACCAAAGTATTAACTCCACAGCTGGACACTAATCCAGTTCCAATGCAATCGGCCAAACATACTTATCATTTATAAGCAACATTGAATTTTTCCGTACTCACGTATATTCTGTACTGAAGCTGTATTTGGAACTATTCCCGGTCTCCTTCCTTGAAAGGAAACGTATCGGGGGCTGGTTGCCATTTTCTAAATTGTCCTTCTCTGTCAATACAAAACCTACCGACCCGCCACGTTTTACCCTGTAATAAGATAAGCTTTTATTAATTAATACGAGTGTTGTTGTGCTTTAATATTATCTTCATCTATTATCATATCACGTTTATAATTCAAGGACTTAAAGAAGTTTCTTTTGACCCAGATTATGCATGTCTTGTTATGCTACAGTCCATCATAACGAGAAACTCACCTAATATCATTGTCGTTAACTTCCGCACCAGATATGCTAATTCCGACAGCATAGCTTGAACTGTCAGTCGACCAGTCGCCAGTAGTGCTTGTCGTGCAAGAATTCTCAGCCTCTCTCCGTAAAGCCTCTCTGAGGCGGTCGGCGAAACTTATCCTCCTCTCTTCCGTGGATAAATCTTTGGAATATTGGAATGAATTTGGACGTGCGCTCTCACCCCTGCCTTCGTCTTCGCTACCTATAAATAATCCAAATTTTAATAATTTGATTATCTGTAGTAAAAATACACTTGCTGGTTCGAGACTGATTTATTATAAAACTACCTGCATGATACACTACATCATCCCCCTTATCAAATAAAATAAAATGAAATTGTACCATAACATTTCATTTTATTCATATTATAATTTTACCTTTACAATTACAAAGACAATTTATAGGTACAAATCTCCGAAACTCGCAAGCTAAAACTTCTTTAAAATATTATAAGAGGATTTTTTGAAGACCTCCGTGGCGCAGCGCTTTCGCATTATAACAGTTTGCGGTCATGGGTTCGATTCCCGGCTTGAGTTTGGTCTGGTGGGACGCTTCGGCCGTAGCTAATATCACCCTATAGTGTAAAAAACGTGTCCCCAAGTGATTTAGCATTCCGACACGTTGTTGCGTAGAAAAAAATTAGGAGTATCGGTTTACCATACCTCTAACAGTTAGACCACTACCATCTTAGACATCATCATAACTTACTATAAGGTGAGAATTTAAGTGGATCTTACGTTAAGAGCGAAAGTGAAATAGTGAAAAAATAAAAAGGTATATACCGACGGAAATAACCTCACAAAGATTTTTTTTTTTAATTTAAAATATTCTAATACGAGAACACTTAAGTATTTAATTCTAATAATACCCCATTTTTTAAACTCACCATAGTCAAAGCTATCATTGGCACTATGAAATTCATCATCGCTGGAATTGCAACTGGAATAGAGACTATCTTCTTGCGTGTTCGAGAGTCCTGAACCTCTCGTCACAGGCAGGCATTCCCCAGAAGAGCCGAGCACTATGAATCTGCCTCGCCGGTTGTTTAACGTGCCGGCATCGGGCGAAAGCCAGCATTTACGCTTTTGTAACTCCACACCTGCGAATATTGACTAGAATCTGACTTAACTCTTAGCTTCGTGGCATACTATTTTTCTGATGGTTTTATTAGACGCATTGTTTTCTTAAGTTCACCAAGTGCCATACCAGCTGCGATTTAACACGAACCTAGATGACTTTATGTATAACATGTATGTTATTATATTTTATAAACATTGCACGGATTTTCAATTTTATCAAGGTAGACAAGGAGATAACTGTTAGGTAGACATTGTTTTATTTATATTGATGGCTGGCACGTCTCTGTTAAGTATATGCATTGCGATGCAGGGCATGATCGCTTATGATAATTATGCATTCTTCACGCCTTCTGCCACTGGGTTTTATGCATTTAAATATGTATGATGATATGTAGCAAACAAGTATTGTATACTAATCTACGCTTGTTTACATAGATAGGTAGGCACGTGTTTAATATAACTGATTAGATGAGATAGTTGCATCTTTCAGGTTAATGCGTTCTATCTTCATGAAGTCTAATTTAAGCTAGAAGGGACTCTTGAAATACAATCTGCTCGTTGTCATCAATAACATTTGCTGACGAGGCTGACTAAGAACAAGGTCCAAAGTTCGGTCTTAGGCATAAAAAAAAATTACCTTTTAATAGCTAGCTGGAATGACAGTTTATTAATATTCAAGAGCACTATGTTTTGATGCGCCTAGGTACTCATATTTTTCCCCCAAATTTTTGCAATTCAAAATTTAGACACCATGGTTAACCCATTGCCGGCTCACTACAGAGCACGGGTCTTCTCTCAATATGAGAAGGGTTTGGCCATAGTCCACCACTCTGGCCATGTGCGTATTGGCAGACTTCACACGTCATTGAGAACATTATGGAGAACTCTCAGGCGTGCAGGTTTCCTCACGATGTTTTCCTTCACCGTTGAAACAAGTCATATTTAAATTTTTTTAAACGCACATAACTCCGAAAAGTTAGAGGTGCGTGCCCGGATTTGAACCGCCGACCTCTGGGAGGCTGACGCCCTTATCACTAGGCTATCACCGCTTTTTTTTACTATAATTTAGACATAAATAAACGTAACTTTTATTGATACGATTCAAACTTACTTGGATCGTTTAGATTGAGGGCGGTTGCACTGTAGTTTTGCGGCGAAGGACTTCTGCTGCCGATACTGTTTATTGTACTACAGGAGGAAGCTTGTTTTATCATTACTGTAGTTTCTACTTCGGGCGTTTGGCTAAAAGATTCGCCTAAAAATAACAAGTTTTTTAATGCACAGAAACTATTTAAATATTTCAACGCAATGAAGGTTGAATTCTCACCAATGGGAGACAATCGACGTTCAAGTTTTTGAATTTCGCGGCTTTTCATAGGAGTTTGTTGGTAGGCTAACAGGCATTTGTTCAGTTCCCGAAGAATGTTGTCCTCTTCCCATTGGCCAAGTGGTAGCGCACTGTAATCTTCTGCGTCCATTAGACACACCGTTACCTGCAAATGTGTAATAATAAGTATATCTGTATCATTATGTTTGTTTTTATTTACTACTAGTCAACCCTTGACGGCAATCTCACCTAATGGTAAGTGATGATGCAGTCTAAGATGGTAGTAGGCTAACCTGTTAGGGGTATGGTAAACGCATACTCCTAAATGGTTTCTACACGACATCGTGCTGGAACGCTAAATCGCTTGGCGACACGTCTTTGTCGGTTATGTGGTAACTAGCCACGGCCGAAGCCTCCCACCAGACCAGACTTGAGCCGGGAATCGAACCCAATACCTCTAACTTTATTATGCGACAGCGCGCGCTGCGCCCCGGAGGTTGTCAAAATGTTCATGTTTTATAATTTAAGCAATTCTATTAGAGGGTTTCAAAATTATCTTTCACATTATTTATGTGCGATATATTACCTAAGTACACATATATATATATACTTACACGAAAAGGCGATAGCAGGTCACTTTGTGTGCTGGTATGGTATTTCTAGGCATAATAAATAAGATTTTCTGTAACTCAACACGCGTGACTTAGTAATTATAAAAGTGCTTACAGTTTTGGGTTCATCCAGGAGTTCTAAATTGTTTTTGTGCCTTTTGTCGCTTATTCTGCTAAACATCCTTACACCTTCTACTTTTAAAACTTCGTTGTCTTCGAGAGCCTCTACGGAAAGCATGGCAGGTAGAAGTTCTGGCATCATGAACATTGATAAGGATTCCTGAAAAATTGTTATGTTATCTCCCGGTTGTCGGCGGAATATAGCAAATTATACTTGCTGTTTATTGTTTATCATGGACTTCCGCAAAGGAACGCCTGCTTCTATTCATTATTTGTTATGCTATGTTGACTTTGGTGGCTTCTTTTTATTACTTTCAAACCAGATCTATTCAATTTTCTTTAAACTTTGGTCGTGGAGTTCAAAAGGTCTTCAAATACTTTTGAAACGACACATTCAAATTGTGTAACCAACACGGTAAGGAAACGACTGTTTCAAAAATATGCCTAATTCTATATTAATTCCAAAAAAAATTTTGCCTACCTGCGATTCCCCATCAAATAAGACGTCTCCACCGATTCTGCTAGACGCAAAACAGACCCTTAGCGCATCATCGGTCTCGCATCGCTCCGGCCTACCCTCGTGTCTTACCAACAGTTTACACAGAGGCAGTGTGCATTCCAACCAGTCTTCTATTGTCAACCACTGCTTAGACGTCATTACCTAAAATTGTTATAGGTGTACAATTAGTTTTGCGTTACTTTGCGAGGGTTCATGATGTATATATAACAAATATTAAACGAAAATGTTTGTATCATCCTAATCTTAACTAAATAAACTCAATAGTGTAAAGGTGTTGCCAGCCAACATTATTCCTATGAAAATGCTGTTTAAATTAATGGACTAAAATAGTGTGAGTGCATAAAAAGTATAAAAGATGAGTCATGCAGTGAATTCGATATTTAGTTATACGTTATAGTTCAGCATCTAAGGATTGCACAGTGTGTTTATGAATCTCATGACAGGCGTAAATCTCAGGATTGTTGCTGTCAAACGTCACTTTAAACATCCCTTATGTATTAGGTAGGTATTTTTTTCTTAGGTACTACTAGCTGACCCGACAGACGTGCTGCCGGTACTATTCATACAAAAATACTAATGTCGGTTGGTCGAAGAAGGGTGAAAATCCAGGGTTGTGCGTATTATAAAATGGAAAATCATAGAATAATAAAATATTTTTTATGCAAAATTTTATTGGGGATACACCCTTATCAGTGAGGAGTACGAAAAATTGTTGAAAATCTGACCTTCCATTCATACCTTTCTTCAGAATATAGACAAAAAAAATCTAAAATCTGTCAAGCCGTTTCGGAGGACTTTTTATACAAACACTGTGACACGAGTATTTTATATATAAGATTTGGCATTTTGCGACCCATCACTTTGCTATTAGTGTAAGCTACGTTCTAAGAAATCAACCAGCCCAGGAAAGTCTGTGTGGTCTGGTATGATGTTGAAGTAATTGTAAATTTAACTGAGCTGATTTGTCAAACGCCTGGATTACACAAATGTGCAAGTGAGCGGCAATAGTATTTAGAAATTATAAATCCATACCTGTCTACTTAATTTAATACATCCTTCGCTATTATTTTTATCCAACCACTCGAAGTAATGAAGGAGGCCTTTTAATTTATTTCTTTGGGACTTTCTGAAAAAAAAAAAAAAATGGAAACAATTTTTTAGTCTGCTATGTTCCATACTTTGTACTGTGTAATGGTAATCCATTAGGAAATAACATAAGTATGAACGTTACTACTAATATGAAAGAACATTTTTACTCACCTATGTAAATTCTTAAAAAAATGGGTAAAATTGAAGTCTTGCAATGTTGGATGTGTTTTGAGCGTCCGTTTTGGGAAAGTAGAAAAGAAAGCGTGGGCAACAAGCGACGAAAGGAAATTGTAGTCGAGTTCAGTCACGTCACCTAAAAATTAAACACTTATTAAACGTCAACGACTTCCGAAAGTTCAAATAGAGCTTGGTTGGCAGCTTCGGTTCAATATTCGCCTGAAATCGGAGAGGTGGCATTCAAATTAGCCGCCATTGTGCCGGTACTTTTATTACAACGGAATTTCTATAACAATGTGATAAGTTCTCCATAGTACGTAGGCTGATGTACTTAGGCTGATATTGTATTTATTAGTAATCAAAGTCTATTATAGCTAGGTATCTACCTATGTTGGAAACTTTTTATCAAAGAGGAAGATGCTGGTCTGTACTGAGCGATTAAAGCTTTTAATTATAGTAATAGATATTAAATATTATTTCATGCATACAATTTGATTGATTCTCTTACTTTGTTGCTGTAAACTAAACATTAGTCCTTTGGGTGGGCGCCATCTTTTTAAATGTAGTGCTCTGTTCACCATGATTCGGATTGTATTGTCCAGAAAGGTTCTTCGTTCCTCATCAGATAATTCTTCTTCTAGAAATTTTTCGAGCCCTTTCATCAGGTCCGGATCTCTAACATCGTCGTCTGGATCTATCCCAATGCTGTAATGATAGTGAACAATTATTGCCTTGGAGAGTAACAAGTTGCCTCGGAGAGATTTATAGAGCATTTATCTACGCTTAAATGCCTATTCTATATTATTGCATCTCTTTTATAAGCATATATATTTTTAAGTGCGTTTAAAAAAAAACAATCCATCAATTAACTACCTTCATTGATTCTTAGATTTTTTATTAGTAAAACCTAAGTTTTAGTTTAATTTTGGGCGTAAAAACTGTAATCGAATAACTATTCCGTCAAATTCTTTAAAATACTAATAAAATTTGGCTATCAGTTAGACCGTGTCCTGAATTGAAAAAACTGTACTTAGTGATTATTTGGGATATACATTTATATGCCGTAGCATATAACTAAGTATATATGTTTTTATATATTATATTTATTTACTCCCATGCGTATTTAATACTATATTGAAAAAAAAATTAAGTCCTACGGTAGAAGCAACCGCGGACCTACTCGTAAACTATATTCATAAAAAAATAAGAAGATACGAACAAATAAATAAATAAATAAGATACGAACTTGCACATGTCATGGATTTTTAACATGCTGGCTGTTAATTTTGCTGATGAAGACGCTACTAGGAGGTGTTTTAGATGGCGTTGTACAGAGGTCCACCAGGGTAGGTCGCAGGGTAACATTACAAGCGCCATTCTGGAATTATCACGCAAATTCAATCTTTCAAAGTTCAAAACCATAAACGATCGCACAATCCTTAATTAAAGCTGCCTACTGTGAAAAAGCATCCATACCACCATCATCCCCGGCCTGTGGAGTGTGTGAGTACTTATAATATATACTTATAATAGTAAGAGTATTATATATATATAATAGTGAAAAAGCTAAGCTATGCTCATACTCAAGGTCCGAAAGAACAACAAGTGACTATATATCAAGAAAATAGATAATCCCATATATAAATATATGTATATACTATAAATGTGAGTGTGAATGTTTGTTACTCAGTCACGCAAAAACGGCTTAACGGATTTAAATGAAATTTGGCATGTATGTAGCCTTTTACATGGAAAAAACATAGGCTACCTTTAACCCCGATTCCTAGGCATCCTTCATGCCTTCATCATTCCTAGGCAAGTAGTTCCCTAGGCAAAATTGAAAATTGTTTACGAGCTAAGCCGCGGGCAGACGACTTTGAAATTTGGTATGCATGTCATCTATGCTTTGGAAAAGGACTTCTAAACCAATCACTTTAATAATTTCTGTGGGAAAATTAAAAATTCTTAACAAGCGAAGCTTTAGACAAAATTCTGAAGACAACGCGGACGAAGTCGCGAGCAGAAGCTAGTAATTTTTATTTATAAACGTGGGGTCTCGGAGTTGGTATGTATGGTTCGATTAATTATCGCCTACCTATGGGGTGTACATAGTCATTTGACATATTACGAGATTATTTTTAATACGCCTAAAATACATTCCTCTATACAGGAATGAAGGACAGATATAGAACGCGACTGCGAGTGTTAAAATTGTAACTGTGAACGCTTCCAGAGACGTTTGACATTTTGTTTAGCGCATGTCTCCAAGACTCAAATTGTCTATGGGCAAATTATTGTGAATTCTGTTGAACAATTTGTGAAATTTGACAGTTTGTTTTGTTGATCGTTTCGATATATTTATATTTACGTTTGAGATATTTTATTAATTATAAGTATTAAGTTTTACATTCGATTTTACAAAATCAGTACTATAAGGTAATACGGTTATAAATTATTATATAGTTTACACTGTGTATATACCACTGCCGCTCCGATCTACGAAATTCTTATCAGTAAAACCGTAATGATAAGTATTGTTTTATTATACTATCAAAATGACGTAAATCTCGATCGGAAAGATTATTAACGATCATATAGTTTATTAGTCCGGACGGACACAAGCAAGGTCGCCTCAAGATAGTAGAGGCCAATATATTTGTTCATCGTATCAAAGTACGCAAATCAAAGGTCGCTCAGACAAAATCAAGTGAGAATGACTGTCAAAGGCAAACTTTTAAAAGCCTTAATATTGGGCGCTCCGGCATCTGGAAAAGGTACTATTTCGTCTAGAATAGTTAAGAAATACAATGTGGAACATGTTTCTAGTGGGGATAAGCTTAGGGACCATATAGAAAAACAAACTGAGTTAGGGAAGGAAGTGAAATCGTATCTAAATGAAGGAAAACTTGTACCTGACGATGTGATGATAAAGTTTATGATAGCAGAGTTGAAGAAAATAGAAAATAGGCCTTGGCTTCTAGATGGATTTCCCAGGACGGTAGCCCAGGCGAATGCTTTGTGGAAATTGCAGCCTGTTGATGTGGTTTTGAATTTAGTAGTACCGTTTGAAGTAATTATTGACAGAGTAAAAAGTAGGTGGGTCCATTTGCCATCTGGAAGAGTGTATAACATAGGGTTTAATACCCCTAAATTGGAGGGCAAAGATGATGTGACTGGAGATGATTTGATTCAACGTCCAGATGATAAACCAGAAGCAGTACAAAAAAGACTTGAAATATATGAACAGATTACTCGGCCGGTTATTAACTTTTATAGAGAGAAAGGTATACTTAAAGAGTTTGAAGGGAGGACATCAGATGAAATATGGCCCAAAGCAACAGCCTACTTAGATCCTATTTTCCAAAAATTGTAGACTGCACAAAATTTAGATTAAGGGGTTCAAGCGAGGAAAGTTTTAGTAGTACAATGTTCTGTTACTATATACGTAAATTGTAAGTGGTATGATAGCACTAATCAATCTTGTACCTATATTTTATTGTTGCTTCTATTTGGTTGTTATGTTTATGTTATTATTTGTTTAGGATAGATTCTACATCATAAGTGTTATATGCCTAAAATTATACACCTATAAAAATGTTAAAGTGGTTGAGGGTGATATCAGTAAATTTAGTCTTCCAGTAGTACTAAAAATGTACTTAATTTTGAAACACAAATTTTATTTTTTAAGAAATGGATATATATTCTAATCTAAACTATACAAATTGTATTTACAACATTATTTATTTTATCTTGCAACTAAAAATATGTTATTTTCATTAAAGTGAAAAAGAATAAACTTTTTACATAATTTTAAGTTTAAATATTGCATATAAAACATTGTTAATGTTTATTGATTATTATTTACTTTGGTGTAAATCATTTACAATAGATAAATAAAAATTTTGAATATATTTACAACAAGCTTAAAATTATAATTATTTAGTGAAGAAATTATTTTTTACAAAATACAATTACTAATTTCAATTAAATTTTGCATAAAGTTGGAATAGTTTTTAGTCTTTACACTTAAATGGAATAATTGGCATATCCTATTTATTCTAGTCATATGGTTCACACAAATTGTTATTAAAAATTAAAATGAATACCTATCAGAGTATTTGTTAGGGTTAATGGTAAAGGCTTAAAAATGGTTCCAAAAAAAGGTGCCCTGATTTTATTATTATATAGATATTTGAACTTTGTTATTGACAAGTATATCTGAAGCCAACATAGATGGTAATGATGTGCCTTATTTATCAAATAATAAGGAAATCAGTGCAATAGCTAGATAATATGAGCATTATTGTTATAGGCAATAGAGTAAGTACTAGTTCATAAATTTGAGTGTGGTAGTAGGTTATTTTTATGCTATTATAGTTATGTGTAAGTAAATAACCAAATATATTTATTGATACTTAATCGGAGTTACCAAATTAAAAGTGATATTAAATAAGCTTTAATGTCTCTAAATATTTTAAAAAACATCCTGTTGTGGATTTTACTATCCATAATGAATCACAAAAATTGCACAAAATGAACTTGAAATATTTAAATTTGTTTTAATCTTATTAATAAATAAACAGAAGTGCCAATTATGTTTTAACTAAATTATATTTACACTTCTAAAAGTAGTGAAATCCCTCATAATTTAACCATTTGTTAAAACTATTAATTATATATAATTTGGTTTAGTTGAAGCATTTGTGTAACATAATTGGCTGCCATGTATTTTTTTACTAAAACCAAGATAATATGAGGTATCTAAAATCATAGTATATATTTATACAAAAGTACTATTAATGGTTTCTTATTTGTTTTTTGGCAAATTAATAAAATTGACACAGTGAAACTAAAACTTACTACTATATAATTGACAATACAAAAATAGCTTTAACAGGAACACACCTAATTGTTTCTAAGATAGTTTCTATGTATGGCTTTTGGTTTCAGCACCCATACAGTTTCAGTAAAACAAAATCTATATTGTTATACTTGTTGGATTGTTTTTATTAATAAAATTTTAAAACATTATATTTTGTTGTTATTTATGTACATTGGATACAATGTACACTTTGCACATATTATGCCTATAGGCACTGACTGTGAGTGGCCTAATGGCCTCCAGTAATACAAACATAAATGCATTAATACACTGTTTATTCTAAATATTATGTACCATTGTAGCATGATCATTTTATTTATTCATGTATCTCATAACTCACCAGTGCTATCTTGTTTTTAAATCCAAATATGTACATACAAAAATCATGTCTTTTTTGATTGATAAACAAATGAGGGATGAGCAATTTTTAATTTTAATTTTATATAAATGAATATATTTATGTATTACGATTAAGCGTGATTTATAACATCATAGAACAGAGGAATTGAGAGCGCCCACCTCACGCGACTTTAATACGGGCTTGAGGGCTACATAATGTCCGTACAATTGGTCTGTACAAATAGTTTAAGCTCAAAATAATGTAGGTCAAATTCTTAGATGATTATTATGAACACGTTGCGACATCTTTGACGTAGGTAAGACGAAAAATACGTCAGATGTTTTGAAACGACCGCTGAGATGGAATGATGTGAGAATACAGCAAGTATTTCTATCCTAGGATATTCTTCCAACAAATAGTTCATTAACGTTAAGAATATAATAATCGGCCATCGGCCTAGTCACGCAAAATAAATCATATAATAAATGATTTTATTTTAAATCGAGCTGATTATGTTCATTTACATTCCCAAACCTGATTACGTACTAGTTTTCAACTATTACTATTTACTTAACTTTAGTTTTTATTGATCAATGAATAACAGTGACAAATTAGATATAATTAATCTGTCCCATAATATGAACAATATTTTTTATACATTTAGTATCTAATTTAGTAAAATTAAAAGAAAAAACAAATATTTCCTTACGCAAGAAACTTTTTTTTATTTTTATTAATACGAAATTTATTTAACGACTAATTTTCCTATTATTATTTTAAAGCAGGTTAAAGAGATAGGTCCTTCTGACTATCTACAGAAAGTAATGAAAATATTTTATTTACATTATGAGAAAGGAAAAACAAAATGGAGTTTAGATGATATTTAACCCAGAAATTATGTATAGTGCTGCGCTGTCTTAGTAGATATACTGGCTTTCTGTTCTCGCAGATTGATATGTTTGTTCATTGCCGATCAGAAAACTTAACGGCTTACATTGCCCAGATGCCAAAAGTGCCAGATTGTGATATATGAATATGAAGAGTATAGATACGAGCTAAGATATCGAGTATCCTCCCACATACTAGACACATTAAAGCTTATAGGTACTTATACGTATGAATAACATGTTATATTAACGCAAATGTAGGTAACTACGTATGTAATGCACCTAGCGTTATTATTTCTCGTGTTCGGAATAGGCATTCCAAACTGCTTATAAA
The DNA here is from genome assembly GCA_928268935.1 of Lasiommata megera. Lineage (NCBI taxonomy): Eukaryota > Metazoa > Arthropoda > Insecta > Lepidoptera > Nymphalidae > Lasiommata > Lasiommata megera. The sequence continues at coordinate 7,592,761 of OV743311.1, read as the reverse complement.
AATTTCTTACATTGGTCCGAGAGGTAGAGTTATTCATAAAATATCAACGCCTGAACAATGAGCAATTCATAATTTTATTTCAGACCTGCTTAAATCACCAATAATGGTTTAATTTACACAATTAACTAAAGCTTTATTCTAAAATAAACTAATATTTGTAGGAAGCAATGCACATAACATTGATAATGCACAGATTTTGGGGCCAAAATTAAAGAACAATACTTATTTAGCTACCCTATGAATATTATTTTTAATGTGGCATAGAGTTCGACTTTAAACAGTAAATACAAAAGTAAAGTAAAGGGACCTGTAGATGGTTTTAATATCCCTCTTTTCTCATTTGATGTAATATTGGTGCATTAGAAGATTTTCACTATAGGTATACTTATTAAGTGTGAGATTCCGAGTTTAATTCCAGACTGCAGAATTGGAAATTTCTAATTTGCTTATTGTTGTTCTAAGTTATGGCTAGTTAGCATAGTACCTAACGGTAGTAGTCGAAAATGTGCCTATCGTCAAGCGAAGTTTTAAAGCGAAATCAGATATTAGCTATCATTTTAATTTTAAAAGTACCGCTTATTTCTACCTTTTATTCGTTCGTACCACGTAAAAAAACAGGTAGCAAAATGTGCATTCACTTTGAATTCGTCCACGGAATATTTTTTAAACTATTGGCTCAGCAAGTAATTCAGAATACGTGTATAAAATTAACTTTATGACCGTCAAGGTTATAACGCGATTGGAACTGATTAGAAATTACAGACAGACAGTATTGATTCACACAATGTGTGCGTAATGTTATGTTATGTCAGGTCGTAGCTCGATACCGTGATCGTTTAGATGGGTAGGTACACGAAGGACTGTACCTATTTACGAGTGGGTAAACACTCCATCGTTATATGACCACTTAATCGGATACTAACTACATATATGGGGAATTAAAAACAAAGGAAAGGCAGAAAACCCGTTTTAAGAGGTATTTACTTTATTTTTCTAGTTTAATGTAAGGATTTATTTCACCCATAAAAAAGTTTATTAAATGTCTTTTATAAGTAGTATACATTTTTGAGTCCATGGATTAATTATGAACACTGCACAAATTGTTTGTCCAACAACTGTTCTTGAGCAAAACTTTATTACCTACCGTTTTTCCTGGAACTTAAAGACATAAATCAGAAATCGCGTATAACATTGCCGTTTGTTATGATAGTTTCCATATTAATAAACACATTGCAAGAAGCATATTGTTGCTATTAGTTATCAGCTATAGAGGTTCTATAAACAAAGCTTGGTATTTTGCCTATGAAACATTAATGAAATGCTAAAATCGTTACGTCGAACAATGAATCAGTCATTCATTATTTATTAAATGATTAATTAAAAAAACCATAGTTCTTTGGTAATTTTGTAGCAGAATTAATTAACTTTACGGCATAACCTCACAGAATAAGAATCAATCAATTTCAATCAATTTAATCCAGAAGTTTTGGGCGTTTTAATAATAATTATTATTATTTGCCGTTTCACCTGTATTAAGTAAAGACCAAAGAATGACTGTTGAGAAAGGTTAAGGTTCGTTAGGAAATTTATTGCTTCGGGGTTTGAAATAAGTTTATTAAACATGAGGCAGGGGAATTTTTAAAATTTAGAAAACAGACGTCGCCGGTATAAATCAGAAAATAAACTAATCAGCTATTAGTGACTCTTGCGAAAACGCAACATTTTATAATTTAGCAGAATCTGTCGTCGAACTACATACATCATTTCAAAATACATCAATCGCAAAGTAACCTCGACCTAATTAATGCGTTTTAACTATTTTTCATGTATTGGCAGAACTTTTGCCATCGGTTTCATATTATAAAGCTCAACTTTACGAAGGGTCAACACAGCATCGAGAAATCAGCCGCGACAAGTAAGGTCCATGTCTGATTTTATTTAGTGTAAAGTTTCGTGGGAGATTATCGCCAAGCCATTTAGAATTCTAGTAGGTACAATGTGGTATAACAAATTGGAGTAAAAAACTGCCCTATCAGGTTGCCATGCTTCTGTCTAAGACTTACCATCAAGAGCAATCGCAGTTACATGTTATAATCTACAACACAACGTCTCGAGATTAATTTTCCTTGTATAAATAACACCAAAACGTGTTGATCTTCAAGAACTAAACAAAATCAGTTAATATTTTTGTCCTTCCTGCCTATTAAACAGGTTTACTCATAAGAAGCCAGTCAAGGTTTAAGTAATATTTTGTTAAAAACACACGCGTATAGCGCAAAATATTACTATCTATCATTTTAAGAAAATGATTCTATCGCTTTAAGAATGTAAGATTACATATATATTAATATTAATTTATCTACGTCACTTACTTTTTTAGCGGCGTTTGCGTTGATAAATTAAATAAAGTCACTAATCACTGTAACATCGGGAGTCACTGTCGCTTTGCGACTATCGATGTTTTTTTCGCACTTTTCTCATTGTCCGCACATGAGTCGATCTATTTTTCTTTTCATATATTGTAATCTTATTGCTTTTCTATAGACAGAAATAGTGTGAGTAGTGAAAACGAGTGCCGGTTGCGGGCGACGCGAGCGCGGGAACCCCAGCTATTTTTAGCAGCTTTCGTGCATTGGCGCTGAAATTAGATTGTAAATAAAAATGTTGGGTTAACAGGAGTCGTAGTCCCCATTGGACACACTCGATCAGCCATTATTTATCACATTATTTACTGGAGTCCGAGAAACCCACTGTAGCTGTGATAATTAAATTATGTCCATACCGAAGTGGCTACCTAGATAGGTACAAAGGAGTGCTTCGTTTATTTTAAAAATACATATTCATTATTCAAGGTTAGATCATGGCAAAAAATTGAAAACATATCGGTGTTGTTTTTGTTTTTAGTTCTCGATTTCTGATGCTTCTATGTTCAATTAGAATGGAATGTATACGGTTGTCGTTTAAAGGTTTAATACAAATTAAATCTCTTCTTTATTCCCGAGTGGGATTTTGTCATTACTCAGCCTCTTAATTTAGATGCACTTCAAAGAATGTAGCTCGAGGAATAAAATATATAAACAAACATATTATGTGATCATATAACGCCACGTGTAAAGGAATATATTTTCACTATACCACTGATTTGAAGCTTTCAAAAGTTTGCAGGTTATATTATCGGCGTACATAGAGAAAAAAAAGCGCGACGTGTTCTTTACTCGACGGTATAGATAGTACTGACGCTGACTTTCACTGGGGGGTGACTACCCTGGCTGGTTGTCGCACCCTCCACCCGCGGGAGTGACGTCATCGGCGTCGCGTCACGACCTACGACGTGTACGCCCAAAGCTCGATACTCCCCATCCCTGCGACCTCATGAAATGCCGTAGAACCCGACACGTTACGTAAGATAAAAGATTGAAGAGCAAAGACGTCAGCACAGTAATCATTCTTAGCTGTGGCTCAACATCTAAGCCTTTTTAAGCTATATTTATGGATATCGTATATAATATAGATCTGGCTCAGTTCCTCTCCGACTAGAGTGCGTTTGAGACCTTTGTAGGTTAACTTTCACGTTTACAAATATAATCACCATCATCAATCTCTCATATTAAAATAAGTATGTAGGTAAAATATCTAATTTGCCTTTCTAATATAATCTATTTGAATATAAAAAGTTTAGACTTCGACTTCGTTTGCCATATCTTAACACATCGATTGTTTTATTTGAATGTTTTTTCTTAATATTATAATTAATCTAATGTTAGTTATAAGAAGGCACCTGTAGTAGTAAAAAAGTGCCTGTTATACGTTTTAACTTTTAAAATGAATATGGTTTATTATTCCAGCTACATAACAAATACTTTTCTTGCCACCTTTTAAACGTGAGGGTGAAGATTGCGCATGCGTGTACCCTCACAAGTGCATTTTGTCGTACTACTAGTGCACCATGCGTAAGAAATACGCCGGCAATAGTCTAGCTATGCTCCTCGTAATTTCTGGTATCCTGGTATTTGCGCCGCCCGTGGAAAATTGTTGCCGCCCTACAGATCGTTGTTGGGCGGGCTAGGGCGGAGTGGTTAAACAGACCCTGAAATATCGCGTAGCGTTCTATTATGGGAGATTTATTCGGTAAAAATAAAATCCAATCGGTAAATTGGTAGCAATAAAATCCATTATTAATGTATTTGAAGCAAAATGATGACCAAAAAGCATCAAAATTTAACTTTGTTATTCTGTAAAGATGGGCCTTTTTGGTACAATAACTGATAAGTGTTAATTAATTTGATTTACTTTTCGGTCAACATTTTGGTCTGTTTTTTGTAAGAGAAATATTTTTCTGTTTATAATTATTACTATTTTACTATTTTTCATGATATCTTTTCTCTGATACTTAAAACTAATTTTTTCTAGAATCTTTGAATAGTTTTGGTATAAGCGGGTGTATATAAACTAGCACATAAAATATTTAAATATTTTATGTGCTAGTTTGATACTGTTGTTATCTGTTTAGGTATCACTTATAATTGCGATTTGAGTGAAACCTGTTTAAGCTATAAATAAAACAAGCACTAAGCAACATTAACAATGAATTTTTCGAGTGTTTAAGACCTACTTAGGTTTATTTGATTAACGTTATTTCTGTGCTACGCTTTTATACAGCTTCCCTTAAATAGATTTGAGTTCTACTAAAGCGCTGTTGACATTTTGCAAGTACTGTTATGTTATGAAACCCTAGTAACGCGGCCACGTGACGGTGGGTGACACGTAGCGTCGTCTGTCATAATGAAGGCTCTACGGGAACCGAACACTTCGTAGCGGATTCGTAGCGGCTGGTAGGTTTTATAATTCATTTTTATTTTAACTTCATTACGATGTGTCTATTTAATACATTAAAATATTATATATAACACTAGCTGTGACCCGCGTTTCCGTGGAAATACCGGGATAAAATATTGCCTAAATATCTATAGGCGTCTTCAATAAATGGACTATCGAACATAGAGTTTGTTTGAGTTGAAAGAGTTTTCACACGAGAGCGGTAATCTCCGTTAAACAAAACAATTGAAATTAACGTGACATGTTTGAACTTCAAATTTGTGCAGCGGTAATAAATTAAAAATTGGCTCTTTGAATTAGGAACACACCTACATTTCTTAGACAACAGTAAGTGATTATAATTTAATATGAATCTTATGAATAGCAATAAAGTTCAAATTGACTCTACATTTTATTTAGAAAACGTTTATATGGGAAAAAGAAAAGGGCTGTTTTATTAGGTTTTTATTTTCGCGGCAATTATTCGATTTTTCCTCACTTTTTAAACCTTCCCTAGACCTCCACGAACATTTCAAGACCAAGATAAGATAAATTTGTTCAGCCGTTCTTGAGTTTTAGCGAGACTAACGAACAGCAATTGATTTTTATATATATATAGATCACAAAACCATGACCTGGGCTAACACAAGGAGGTGTTATATGAAATACTGTTAAGCATTTGACATTATTATTATAGAGCAAAATACACAAAAAAACAAACGTTTTTGTATGAGACCGCCATTATATTTTCATCTTAATTTTATTTCGCTATATCGTTTGTTGTTAAAGGGACAATAGATATACATATTCTGTTAAAATTTTAAATTTCTACCTATTTCGGTTCACTAGACTACAACCGGATGGAGATAGGAAAAGACTGCTGATAGATAGATGCAAAGCCTTAGGGATCGAACCCTAAAAATCACGTTCCTACACCTACCTACCACTTAAATATATACGAGTAATACATAAGGCCAATCACTATAATGATATAATTTTACGATAATATGATAATAACTCCACTTAAACAAACTCGAACTACCAACCATAATCAAAATGCAATTAGGTCATACACAAAAATGAATTAGCACAGCGAACCCGAAAGGAAAAAATAATAAATTGACCATTAAGTTTAAGTAAGATTTCCGATTTTATATTTATTTAGAAACTCGTATCTTCATCATCTTTATTAACCTACGGGGCATTTTTCAACTTTGCAAAATGACTTAGGCGTTAATCCACCGCGCTTCATAAACCACCTCGCGGATAGTTAAAATCCACATGCTCATGTCCAAAATTATTTAATTAAAAACATATCATAGAATAAACACTCAAGCATTCAATATTCCTCAACATGTTTTTCTTAACGGTTGAAGCGAATAATATTTTATGCAAATTTGGATAAGTGAAATCACATAAATATAATCCTGGTCACAGGCCTTCTCTCTGATTGCTTAAGAAATTTTTTATAGGATAGATCCACCACGTACTTACTCCATTGTATAGTGGCGTTCTTAAAATATTATAAAAAGACGTTAGTGGTTATTTCCGGGACCAACTAAACTAATTATTCGAAGTGGGGGGACGACATATTGAAAATATTGAACAAAATTCAATACCTAACAAATTTTCCATCCTGCAAAATAAATCAGCTAGTTTCATCTGTTCAAGTCACAATTATCAGATATAAATAAAGATTCGGCGCCTTCGTAGACATCTCGTAGCAAGTACAAATTTAATACATAGCCTTCGCAAAACTTATGGCACCCTGGTATAAACGACCTCTGACGTGGTCCCGACTCCCCTTACGAGCAAAATCTTTTTAAAGGTCACGCGGCATCTGGCAAAGATTTTCGAGTGTTCAATATTGAGAGACTGTAATAAAATTTATTTTAATTCAAAATAACAAAATAAAATGTCTACCGAAGGTTGATATTTATCTTACTGTACTAAATATGTTTTGTGCTTAAATTATTTATCATTATACACTTGTTAATTGTCAAAAACAATTTTGTTCATAGCCAAATCTTTGTAGCAACTGAAATGTGACGCGGCTTTAAGCAAATAATACCTATAATGGTCAAAATATTTTCATAACATTTTGAGGGGCACTATGTTAATACACAACAAATCATAACAATATTAAAGATTGACATATATGTCATGTATTTGGAACTTTTAAAATAAAATGTATTCGTTTCTGCGAGGGGTAGAAAGCACCCTTCATTTGCTTGGGGTGTGTTACGTCAGCGTCCGTCTCTATCCCCTTACACCAGGGCTTTATGAATTTAAGTAGATCATTTTACGTGTTTTACTCGTAGTTCTTAAAACCACCAAAAATGTTTCTTCAGCCAATTCTTAACAGATCTCAATATAATTTTATTCGTAAGAATTTGCAGGTATAAAAACCGCTAAGAGGATTTGATGTTATATTAAATAGGTAATTTAATTAAACTCCTTGGTGATCGATATATCTAAATTCAGAAGATCTCAATCTCAAAATCAAAATCTTACAAATCTTACAAGGGTTATTTAAGTGTTTTATTACATTTTAAATCAATTTCATACATTTCATTTAATTATCAATTCATATCAATAACGTAATCTCTGTTCTCTTAAAATAATACACACGGTATTTCTACTACTGCTTTGCGGGAAATACAGATATGCATGTTTATAATTAATCTTTCTCTTTGATGTCCGGTGGCAAAAATATATCATGTCACTCAATCTCAAGAAGCTAACTACTACAATCTCGTTAAGAGTCAAGTCTTAAGTCGTATCTTCTTCTCGTCCTAATCCCAAGCTTTGTGAGGTCGGCATCTTTTCAAAGTTTAACCTATGTTATTTTTGTTTGACGTAGTTTTAAACCGGCTGCCTGCGTCATTCTTTTTCTAAAAGTGTATTAATTTATTGGTGGAATAAACGCCAAGTTTCGTTTCAAAGGGGTGAGATTGTATACCCTTTTAATCACAAACCGGAGCAGTTCCGCTCCATGACAAATGAAGTGTCGCGCAGATCGGATATCGTGATAGTTACAGGTTACGACATTTCTTCGTAACCCATCATACAACCAAAGTCTCTATGGGAGACTAATGAGATAGGTAACAATATCCTCTTGAGGAGGTACGCTACAGTTTATTTTACAGATACATACAAATAACTTTATTAGAATATTTTTTTCGTTGCATTAAGTTGAATGCGGTTTACGTAGATAAGTTATTTAAATAAATAAATAAAATAGTCACTGTTCCTTTCCTAACAAAAATTACAAACAGTATAAAATTCATGCGAAGTGTTATAAGAACTTTTTGAGAGTTCTTAAAAATCATTTTATCTCATATAGGGTGGTCAATTGAGCCGTACTTCTAGTATAAAGTTGTGCGTTCGGTATTAAAAATATTAGCAGTTGCAAAATATTAAAAAACTAATTCATAAAATCAACTGTCATCATAAAAAAAAGGATTAAGGTATATATAAACTTTTTGGCCATTTATTTATTGACACTAATAGTTTCATTTAAGTATAAATTAAATGTGTCCGCGTACTAATAATGTGCGAATAAAACAACTGTAATTGCCAAACCGATATTCTATCCCCCACAATATTGACACACATCGTCCTCTACCCTCTCGAGGTATACGTACTACTCTACCCTCGCCCCAACTCCAACCAACCCTAATAGTTTGTACGAACTATTTATACCTATTCGCGTTCCTGTTACCCTATTGAAGTACACTAACTTACGCGGGGCGCCCGCCTTCGTCAGCATGCGTGGGGCGTCGATTTTCCCTTAACAGCTTATGATTGCCTAGTACCTTCGTAGCTAAAGTGTTACGTCACCATGAAAATTTTGAACAGAATTTTCACTGTAGCTCTACAGAATGTAGCCGTAGAGGGAAAAGAGCTACGCGTGTGGCCATTGTTTGGTGATCATTAATTACGAGACACCAAGTAACGTATTTTCTAATATGAAATAGACTTTCCTTTAAACATATTTTTGAAAATATTATCGTCTATAAAACCTAATGCAATATTTTAAATATGATAAATTTTTGATAATGCAACTTAACAAAACGTTTTAAAAGATAATTTCCTTTTAAACTAACTATAAACTTGTAAAAAGCTAAAATATTTTTCTAAATACAAGTATTATCGTTATTATATTACATTGCATTAGCTATTTAACTCTTGCCTTATGTCTACGTAAGATATTATATTCCGTAGTCCAAGTTTCAAGGCTTGTTATGTTTATGTTTAAACGTTTATGTTTTGTATACATGATACACTTTATAAAAGAACTTTCTCGTAAAGTTTGGGTCCCAATCCTCTTTGATATGAAATTTGAACGACTAAGCTACCACTTTAAGCAACTTTATGGAAAATGTATGCTTATATATTTTGTTAATATACGAGTACCTATTAAAAACGTTAGCTTCAACAACTAATTGAACGAAGGACTGGCTTAGTAAAAGCTTTCACCCTGGGGACGGATACTTTTTATGCCGGGTAATTTACGATTTCCTATGGGTTCAACATTTCTTAGATTGGTCTTATTGTAAGTGAGCAAGTAAGTAGTATTTTGTTTGTATTATAATAAGGTTATATAAAGTTTTAAAGCCAGTCATGAGTATATCTAGCCATTATAATATTCAGCATGCGTTTGATCTTTAATGCTATTAATATACTATTAATCTACTTATTATTCTAGGCAGTTATTCATAGTTTTATGCAAAGTGACTGTCATTTGATTTCCATAACTGTTTATGGATAAACGAGTAGAATAAATTATTTCTACCAATAGTTTAGTTTATTTATTCATTTATTTATAAACAAAGAAATAAAAATACTAGGAGAGCTATATTACTATAGGGTAAGAACGTGTCATTAAACCTCATCGTTGCTTTCCATCACAGGCATGAGAATCAGGCAAGAAAATACATTCTTTTTCATTTTTCCAGTACGTAGACCTCACCGGAATACTTGAGTACCTATATCCTACCTTAAACAGAGGTTTATCAGTGTGGTTTTGGAGGAGATGATAGTGAAAGCCAATTAATTGCGTTAAAACGTTTATTATTTCTACAATTCTATTTAAACTTCGCTAACCTCGAATTAAACTCCCCGCATGACGTCATTAGTAGAGTATAACCCGACCTTTCCAAGCTACGTCACAGCTAACACGAAAGGTTTTAGATATATACTCGTACTACTATTATTAGCTACACGAAGTTTTCGATGATGAAATTCTTGAGAGTGACTTAAGAATTTCATCGCTTTAGATAAACATATGAAATAGAGTTACGAATGTTGTACTTTAAATTAACTCTGTAATTTATTATATTTCTATAAGTTGTGGTATGCTTCATCTCTTTCTAATGGCTGGGAGTTGCGTACCAGAGTACGACACCCACACAAGTAGCGGAAAATCAATAAAGTGTATACACCACCACACACAGCGAATCGCACGCGATAAATGACCACCCCTCGTGACGTCATTCGGTGATATTGATTCAATCCACGCACATTCTAAAGTTTATGCTATCCTGGTATCCAAGTATGCCGAGGAAAGCTTTTGATTTCGGAAAACTTGAGGAGAAGGGTAGGTATCTTAGGGAAACTCGTTCTTATTTTTGTATTGTGGACCATACCAGAATAAGAATGAGACTTTGACGATCTCGCATTATACAGTTGGAGGTCCTGGGTTCGATTCCCAGCTCGAGTCTGGTCTGTTGGGAGGCTTCGGCCGTGGCTAGTTACCACCCTACCGACAAAGACGTGTTGCCAAGCTATTAAGCGTTTCGGCACGACGTCACGTAGAAACCAATCAGGAGCGTGGGTTTACCATACTCCTTACAGGTTAGTCCGCTACCATACTAGGCAGCAACATCACTTACCATCAGGTGAGATTGCCGTCAAGGGCTAACTTGTAGTGTATAAAAAAAAAGCTTATAACACATGTGGCTTAAAATATTTAAAAATATATTATATTGATAGCATAGCTTTGAAACTGATTGTATACGTAGGTCTGTACATGTATACGATACACTGTTGAATAATAATGGTAGGGGACTGTCAAACAGTTGATGATGTTTATAGAGGAAGTATTCACGCGTAGCAAGCAAATTATCTGAGCTCCAAAGAGATAACTTCAATTATGTGAGTGCAATAGAGTTCATTTGAAAATCCGCCCACGTCGCCTAAGCACTCTGTCGTCGTCAGTTGTGCCTGTATTAAATCTGCCGGTTAATCTGTACGACACCTCCAGCAGCGTATAGTCGCCTAGTAGTCCCGGCTCTGTTTATCCGAAAGTTTATCCCATTTTGTCCGGGTTTGACCGTCTTATCACAATGGATTATCCTCTTTTCTTTTTATCATTTGCACTTTGTTTGGGATATATTCAATGTTATGGTCAACATTTTTATTACGAAAATCATAAATATTGTGATGACATGAGTCCATATTTTGGTGATATAGATTTAGATACAATTTCTGGAGTTTGGTATGGTGTGGAAAAAATCCCACACGCTTCTAAGGGTGAATATAGAATAGAGCACACCAATGAGTGTTTCCACATCGAAATTAAGGAAACTCATATCCAGGTAAATTAATTTTTATTTAGCATGCACTTATTTATATTATATAAATTACACATACTGAAGTTCTTTCATTGATAATATTCATTGATTAAAATTGTATGCACATGTTCTAAATCTCATAAATGATATTAAACTGATGGTTTACTATTCTGTTGATTACTTAAAAAAAAAAAAAACTAATTTTCTTAGTAGTACAACGCTTAATATATTGAAATTTATTTCTCCGAAATTTTACGGTTAATGCCTTTTAAGAATTTCAAAACCTTTCAAATGATTTATTTTTGGTTTTGGAAAGAGAGCCGTAGGAATTTTTATATTAAGTAAATTTGGACATATTTAGTGTACTAAAATAATAAATTTAACTAAGATTTAAATTTATTTTAGGTAGGTATAGTACAAAACAAATCCTGAGCAATGTAGTTAGACGAGGCCGGGTCCGATTTCCAGGAACTGAGGTCATGATGAGTCAATTAACAGGTTAAAAGAGCGACGTAACCGTGTCATAGTGATGCAGCAATGTACTGAGCACCTTTAATTAGCCAGTTGACTCCGCATCTAGATTTTGTACTGTAATTAGGGATCTAGATTACGAAATATATAATATTTTGTTTAAGTTAAACTTGCGGCTCTTGACTAAAAAGAATAGTCAAGGAAGAGCTTTTTTAAATCAATTCAGTACGATTATCCCAGGGCTCTATGCGAACATCTTTTTATTACATTGGAAGACAATTTTGAGCCAATATATATATATATACCTTCTTATTACAGTTTATTGTCTTTACTTAAAGTTTATGGCAAGTAGGAAACACAACTATTGTCCCAATCTGCATCCTACTGTAGACTTCGATGGAGATGCTTTTTTAGGGATTGTATTTACATGAATAAATTCAAAAAGATAATGTAACTAATTCATTTCACTTCCCTGTAGTTTGTTCAAGGCAGTTCAAATATTATATTATAGAATATTTAAGTTTGTTATGTTTCTCTATATATCCATTTCAGCCAACACCACCAACGCCGTATCCTCATCTAACGAACTACCCTTACGTAGATAGAACATACGGATATCCGGAACAATATAGGATAAGGCATTTCGTTTTGTCATGGTACGAAGGGATTTGGCAAGAAGACTATCACGTTCGAGTCAACACATCTCATAAAGGGTTCTGGCCTACTGACGTACCAGATCGATGTAACTGTTTTATTTTTTTATTACTACTAAACATAAGTTGCAATACTTATTTTATTTTCTCAATGTACACAAAACAATATACGTACGTAGATTAAGGAAGTAAGTGCAAAATATTATAAAATGATCTCATCCCAAAAAGGCTTTGAAAGTTTTATTGACAAGAAATCTCTTATCAAGTCACTTATATAATATAATAGATCAATATTCAAAACCGAAAATGTATATATGATAGAAAACGTAAAAAAATAGAGGTCTGTCTGTAAGTTTGTTTCTTTCAGATCTTACCATGAAATTTATAATTATAATAAGACTTTTTAACCGGAACAACTAAAAATTACCGTGGGGTTTTTTAATAGCTTGATAATCATGATCATCATAATGAACTCCTTGCAATATGAGTAGGGGTTGGCCATAGTCCACCACGCTGGCCATGTGCGGGTTGGCAGAGTTCACACGCCTTTGAGAACATTATGGAGAACTCTCGGGCATGCAGGATTCGTCACGATGTTTTCCTACACCGTTGAAGCAAGTGATATTTTAATTGCTGAAAAGAACACAACTCGGACAAGTTAGAGGTGCGTGCCCGGGATCGAACCCCTGACTTGTGTTAATAATGTCGTTTAAGTTCGCGGGCCACAGCTCGCAAACCTATATAATCTGTGAACGTAATTGTATTATTTCAATATTTACAGCCGTCGACAAAAATTACCGTTTCTTTGGTGGCGTTATCCAAGTACTGAAGGTGGCACACAACCATCTGGTGCTCAACTTCTGCATGAGACTGCCAAGTTCTCAACTTTACAGTGTCGTGTTGTCCAGAAATGAAAACCAACTTACCCCTGAAGATCTATCAAGCATACACAGAATCTTTTCCATGAAGAATCTATCAACGTCGGCATTGAAGCGTGTGTGCGAGAACTCCGCATATAGCTTCAATATATCAAGTGCTATGCTCTCTATTGTTCTTTTTCTTCTTTGGAGAACTCACTAGTAACTAAATTAAAATTTCACTCAATGAAAACGTTTACACTTTATTTCTATGCGTGTATTCTAAAACTCCATACTAGGGTGAGTATCAACAAAGCATAGAATTAAAGGAAAACTTAAGAGTTAAGAATTGTATTTTAGTAAGAACTGTCTATTTATACTGATAACATTTATCCGAAATTGTAATTGTATAATTAGTTGTACCTTACTTATAAATTATATTAAAAGATTTTTCTACCAAGTTTTTATTTTCATCTTTCAACTATGGCTTATTGGACTGGACTTGACACTGTCTAGAAATAGATCTCATCTCGTGGCCGTGATACCCACGTCGAGATTACGCTCATAATCGGGAACCTCGTCTACGCCTTTGAAGACGCTGTGTTGGGGTAGTATGTGTTCAACCTAGGTAGTTTATCGGTGCACAGTTGATCGTCTGGGTTGCAAAGGACGTCTTTGCGGCTTCTCTTGGTGAGAGTGGCGTTGGGGGTACATAGCTTGCTTTGAAATAGCTGAGCTTTTTATTGTTTGAAATATTGATGGTCGAGGTCTCTGTCTCAATCCACATTACGCCCAAACTAAAGGCAGCCCGTAGCCATGCGCATGAATTTATTCCGTAGGACTTTAAAGCTTTTGTAGGAACTGGAAGCGGCTAAGAACGCGGGTTGGATGCCGTGACGTGGACTTTAAGGTTTATCAAAGTACGTGTATGTACGAAGCGGTGATAGCCTAGAGGAGACCCGTGCTCTCTAGTGAGCCGGTAATGGGTTGATCATGATGATGTATATGTACTGTTGCATCCTGCCTGCGATTCACACAGCCATTGCGCCACTTAAAGTAGAACATGATCTGAACCAATTTGTTAATGAAGTGTGCTGGCGACCGACACGTTTTACCATATTCCCAGTGGTACTCATGGGGCAATCATGTTTACATCGTTACTGCGTTTTCTGCTATTCCTATCTTCGTTTTCACTCAGTGCTTCTGTGACGCAACAAAAATGGTCTTAAATAGTCGATATGGCAGATGTCGTCGGTGGGCGGTAGTAGGTGGTGCCCAGGACAATCCAGATAGGACTGCTGTCTTATGAGGTTTAGCAACAACCAGTAAAGCTTCTAAACAGAGGGTTCTGAAGAATCCAATAATTAAGAGGGAGAGAGCCCACAGCCCACAACATATTAAGATAAATTTTAACGGCACTCTTTATATTTTAATTTATTATTAATTTTACATTACGTTAATTATGACTCATGTACTAGAGACAGGCTCTGAGAGTTTAATTGTTATCAACATCTTAAAACTGGCTCTCTTTCTAGTGCTTTTCATATCCATCTATGAAAAACACTTTTAGGCACAGAGGTGGTTCTTACTCCTGGCTGGTATTGAGAATTTTATCAGAGTAATCTAATTCTTACTCGGGAATCGAACTCTGGATCTCGTGCTAACCTCTCGTTCCATCCACTAGATTAACAAATAATTGATACCTTTAAGTCCTAGTGAACCGTAAATTAATTATTACGGATTCGAATAATGAAGCTGTGATAGCCTAGTGGTTAGGACGTCAGCCAATCAGAGGTCGGGGGTTCGAACCCGGTCACGCACCTATAACTTTTCGGTATTTATGTGCGTTTTTAAGTAATTAAAATATCGCTTGTTTCCACGGTGAAGGAAAGCATCATGAGGAAACCTGCATGCCTGAGAGTTCTCCATCATGTTCTTAAAGGCGTGTGAAGTCTACGAATCTGCACATGGCCAGCGTGGTGAACTATGGCCGAACCCTTCTCATATTGAGAGGAAATCCCTGCTCTGTAGTGAGCCGAGAATGGATTGATCATAATGATGACGATGATCCGAATAAATGTTCTCAAATTTGTTTTTTTCTCAAAAACAGCTCTGCTTTATCGAGAAAAAAAGGGGGATCGCTGCCAGTATCTTCGCAACCTTACCTAAAAGGAGTCCCCCTTTTAATAATATATTTTAGTTATTTTATTATATTTTTTAAGATATTTAGTTTTAGGTGCAATCTAAGGTTTATTTTAAGTCTTTTTTTCTGTCATTCAATTCAATATTATAACTATAATAGGAGCAAGTAACAATAAATCATTATGTCGGGAGGTAATGACACGTCATGTCTAGCACTGATGTCTACCAATTAACAAATCGGTCCGCTAATTTTGTTTTTGAGGATGTAGTTGGCCTGCCACCTTTGGCCCGTGACAAGGAGGCTGGGTTACTCCTCTGCATTGCGAACAGGAACTTGAAGATGGTCAAATTGTACTAATTAACCCAATAATTATGACTAGAGACAATACTTTAAGTGTCTCCTCATCCGGTGTGACTGTTAATTACCCCTACGGATACCTACATACATAGTGGGGAACTTTTATAACTGTTCGCTGTCATTATTATCATTTTTAGCCTATTATTATCCCACTGTGAAGCTGTGATAGCCTAGTGGTTAGGGCGTCAGCCTCCTAATCAGAGGTCGGCGGTTCGAATCCGGGCACGCACCTCTAACTTTTCGGAGTTATGTGCGTTTTTAATCAACAATTATAATATCACTTGTTTCAACGGTGAAGGAAAACATCGTGAGGAAACCTGCACGTCTGAGAGTTCTCCATAATGTTCTCAAAGGCGTGTGAAGTCTGCCAATCTGCACATGGCCAGCGTGGTGGACTATGGCCAAATCCTTCTCAATATTGAGAGGAGACCCGTGCTCTGTAGTGAGCCGGTAATAGGTTGATCATGATGATGATGATTATCCCACTGCCATGTGTATAATATAAATAATCAATAATCAATTTATTGTTACTTAAAACAGGTTCTAGAATTCAATACTTAAAAATAAGCTTCTATCTATATGCTATATCTATAATAATCGTATTTCTGAAACGCGAACCTAGTCGGGGCAATTGACCCTTTCGTTAAATTAAAGAGCAGCACTCTAAATATGTCTCTTTGTCCTAGTAGTTGGTAAGTTTGACTGGAAATGGGTCACGAGTTCCTACGTTCGATCCCCTGGTAGGGACAATAAGATTTAGAAACGGGATTCCTGTCAAGAAATCAGTTCGAGTCCCAGCTTGCAGAAATCTGCTTTGTTTAAATCCCCGTGTCAGCACGTTTCGAATTTTATCAATAACTTGGTAACAATCGGTGGAGGCGATAAATTTCAACACCATCATCATGATCAACCCCATTGCCGACTCACTACAGAGCATGGGTCTTCTATCAGTATGAGATGGTTTTGTTCATAGGCCACCACGCTGGCTATGTGCGAATGGGCAAACTTCAAACGCCTTTCAGAACATTATGGAGAACTCTCAGGCAAGCAGGTTTCCGCACGATGTTTTCTTCAATGTTGAAGCAAGTAATATTTTAATTGCTTAAAAACGTACATTAGAGGTGCGTGCCCGGGATCGAACCCCCGACCTCTTATTAGGAGATGGACGACTAGGCTATCAGAGCTTTCAAAAAAAGGTAAATTAAATATATACTAATACAACGACATTCGTGGTTTTTGGTGGTTCATGAATGTTATAAGTAAAAATATGCTTGTTCATACCTTATCTATTCATTTATATCGATGCTCTTTATAGCTAACCTTCATCGGCTATCTAATGCAAAACAATATAGACTTGTAGTTACTAGGATAACATACAATATCACAGTTATCGTAGGTACTTAAATGCGATCTTGTTGGAGGATGTAACGCGCAGCATCCCTATCTTTGCAGTGTCAATGACATAACTTACATTTTAGCATTTTAATAAAAATGATACTTTCATTAAAATATGTGCAAGTACCTAAGTGCAGAATTATCTTATAAATTTTTGAAAACTGTAGTTGTGTATTATTAAGCTTAAAGTTACTCTCGGTTAGTTTTGTGTTTTTTTTAAACCCAACCGTAAATTCGGTAGAAATAAAACGTGTTATTGAAATGAAAATGTCATAATCTCCAAGACTCAAATAATATAAAAATATATATATATTTTTAAGTGCTGTAGTAATAATCTACATAAGATTATCAGTTATGACCCTAGGCGGCCTATAAAAATATTAAGCTACTTTAGGTTCTAGGTGCTTTTAAAATTTCTTTAAGGATAAATTTTGTCATTAGTGTTTCTATCCTCTTTGTCCATGTCCATTCTCATTGTAGTAATAGATAAACAAACGATAAGACACATTTACATTTAATTTATAAATGGACTAGCTAGATTACACATTTTTTTTTTCACAGATTTCAAAACTCCTGTTGTTTTGTAGTCCAAATGTTTGTAATTCAAGACGTCGCCGTTCCTGTTTCCGCTCTCTTTCACAACATATAAATAAAAAATGGCTAATGCTTGGCTACGAAAAACTATAGCTATAATTTTTCTGGGATAATAAGTCGCCTACGTGTTATTTAAAGTATAATCTATCTCCATTCAAAAGTACAGCCAAATTGGTTTAGTTCAGTAGTTGCGGCGTGAAGAAGTCAAAAACACTCACACATCCACACTTACACGCAAACTCTTGCATTTATAAAATTAGAGCGATGGCGAGTTAAAATAATAAAGGACAAAAAGTCATTTCCTTGAGTTACAGCAGTTCGGCTACAGACGGGCAATATGAATTGGACGTAATTAGTTTACATCCCACTCTCATAGCAGCAGTGACAGTCGCTTGGGTTGATAGTTGTCAACCCAACTATCACGCGATCATCCAAGAAGTTAACGAAAACATATTCCGAAAATGAACCATATATTAACATTACTACATCTTGCTTTCACAATGTGCTATTGTGCCAGTTACCAACGATACAGCGATGGTTCCCAATATCCAGCGTACACTACCGCCGCAAATGTGTACAGTGACAATCAATTTCCATACAAGACCAATTACGGAGCGGATATCGCATCATACTCTGAGCCTAATAAATATCCAAGCTACAAATCCGTGTATTCCACTGGCAGCCCAAACACTAATTACCAATCAGGTTATAGTACACCGAACTATGGCCGAGGTTACGGTTACAGCCAAGGTGGGACGTATGAAGTGCCTTACATTGGATACAACTCAGATTACTGTGTGAACCGTTCTCCTCAGCAGGGGATATTCGTGAACGACCTGGGTGGTATGTGGTATGGCGTGGAGCTCATCCAGCACTTGTCTGGCGACCCGGGAATCGATTATGAAAAGCGCTGCATCAGTGTGCATATCTCGGAACCCTTGGAAAAGGTAAGGAATTACAACACCGTGATTTTTACGTTTGAACATTGAAATAACATTTTTGAATCGATTACTTTTGGGTTTCGTACCCAAAGTGTGACTAAAAGGACCTTATTAGATTGCAAATTTAAATTATCAGTGCGAATTTTCAATCCACTGCAATTTAGCCCTTGACGGCCATCTTCCCATGTGGTAAGTGATGATACAGTTTAAGATGGTAGCGAGCTAACCTGTTAGGGGATGAACCCTTCCTGCCAATTGCTTTCTACCCGACATCGTGTCACAACGCTAAACCGTTTGGTGAAACGAGCCGTTAGGCACAGTCGTAACCTTCCACCAGTCCAAACTCTAGCCGGGAATGAACCTAGGATCCCCAATTTCACAATGCGATAGCGAACGCACTGCGCCAAAAAGGTCATGTTTTTCCTCGATCTTATAATGGCGATATTATGTAGTGTTTGTTTCATCACACTTAGTTTTTCGTCTCACTTGCACTTGGCGTAATTAAAAAAAAGCCCTCTTGAGTGGGGCGTCGAAAAATCATCATTCATTTTTATTTACAGTTTTTTATTAACTAATTACTAATTAACCAATAAATATATGCTATGACATGCAACTCGCATACAATTTAAGCTTACCACGTCCAAAAAGTCCTACTATAGTGTAAAGGATTACGTAAATGATAATCAAGCATGGGTGTGAAATAATGCTCTAATAAGATAGCTCTTAATATAATTTTAAGTGGCATGTGAGATGGTGATAACAAAAATAAAATTTACCTGGCTAAGTTTGTTGTGGGCTTCTTCTTAGACCGGGGCGGGTTTGGAACCTTCATAGCTTTAGTTTTAAGTTTACGAATCTAGTTATCACCATTAAATCACTACTATGTAAATTATTGACGCGTCAAAAGCGCCTTTTAAAGGACTATATGAATAAAGATTATTTTGAATTTGAATTTGAAAAAAAAATCCTCTAATATTCATCGTCAAATTTATTTGTTCATTATTAAGCGATTGGTAGACATCACACGCCTATGAGAACGTCATGGAGATCTCTTGGAGCATGCAGATTTCGTTTCGATATTTCCTTTAATGTTGAAGAAATTTAATTTTATAAATGAGGGTAGAACTCGAAAGGTAGGCTAAAGTCTTCTCCTATTTAATTTTGAATTAGACTATCGTAGTTTCCATACATCGAATCTGTTTTCTGGTGTGTAAATGCTGGACAGGGTCAGTGTTTAACGTGATCAAAAATTCTAGCAGATGATACCTAATTATATATTATTTTAACCAACCATATTCTAGCCATTTAATAAGACCAGTTTAGCTTGAGTCGTACATAGGAGACCGCGATGACTGACTGAGACGTCGAACAAAAACACGTATTAAAACACAATTTAGAGACGACTGGCATAAAATAACTTTATATTGAAAAGTTATGAAAGTATTACGTAATAAGAGAAGAAAGAAATTTTTTCTTTCTTCTCTTATTACAGGGAGTTACAAGGACCCCTGAAAACATTTCCATGTTTTTCGGCACGTGTAAAAAGTCAGAGTCACTCATCATTAGTGAGTGAACTTCTTGTTGGATAATACTAGGACTAGACGTCTATTTATAAAAAAGATCGATCATTTGTATTAAAAAATACCTGGCTTAGTGGTGAGCTGTGTGGTCTATTAAGTGCATAGATACACATAACAATTTATATATAAAAGTAAAACGTGGATACAGTTACTTGCGATTATATTGTATATAATAAGATTATTTTGCGGTTTCACCCGTGTAATTCTCGTTTCTATGGGAATGCGGTAATGAAACTTGCTGTTACTCGCTGATAATGAAGCATTCCATTGGAATAAGAATTTTTAAAATCGGCTTTATGGTCGAGGTGTGAAAGTGTAAAAACAAACCCACTTTATATGAAAGTCTTGTATATGTCACTTTATATGAAGTTAAGAAAGCTTGTAGAAAAGTCCTTCTTTAATATAAAGGCTTGTGTCAATGATTAACATTTGAATATGAAATATTGCTCACAAGATTGCTGTTAAATAGTTTAAAGTGACAATATGAGATGGTAATAACATAAAGAATAGTTGGCTGGCTAAGTTTGTTGTGAGCTTCTTCTTAGACCAGGGTGAGTTTAGAACTCTCAAAGCTTTAGTTTTAAGTCAACCATTGCGGTTTTCACCTTCAGTTGACGTATCGAAAGTGCCTTTTAAAGGATTATTTGAATTATTCTTTTGATTAATTGATTGATTGATTGATAGTTAGTTATATGAAACAAGAAACTGTTTGAACTCGAAACTCGAAAGAGCGAACAATTAGTTCACAATTAGATCGCTGCGACAAATACCAATTCCACTCGAAGTTGCTGTAGACCTAAAAAAAGTACGATGGAGGCCGGAAGAAAATTATAAAACTGTATGTTGCAGTTTTTAGTACGACTTTTTTTTTTCCTTGCTGTATTTGTTGCTTTTTATTCATATGTAAGCTTTAAGGTTATTCTTATGGTTTATTTTCAATAGTTACTATTAAATAAACTAAGTATTACCATTTTACTGTTTATTTCCTCAGAATTAGGTCGATATAATTTTAGATATTATTATCTGATACATTTTGCATTTAAACCCAAAACTACCATATTTTTCCCAGGGCATTGTTCACGCCTCCGTGCTATAGGGTCTTACAGCAAAAGAAGATGCTGAATCATAAATACATTCAACATCGTCCATTAAATTGGGTACATTATAAATAATACATTATAATAATACATTATAAATAATACATTATAAAGTTGGAGATCCTGGGTTCGTTTCCCGGCTCGAGTCTGGTCTGGTGGGAGGCTTCGACCGTGGCTATATACCCTACCGACAAAGACGTGTTGCCAAAGATTTAGCGTACCGGCACGATATTGCGTAGACACCAATTAGGAGTGTGGGTTTACCATACCCCTAACAGGTTAGCCCGCTACCATCCTAGACTGCACCATTACTTACCACAGGTGAGATAGCCGTCAAGGGCAAACTTGTAGTGTATAAAAAAAAATTGTGTCTATTGTTATATACAGCCATGCATTAATTGTGTAGCTGAAATGAAGACAAATGGTTTCCCAGGTAATTTTTTAAGATGAGTGGAACCTCTGCGCGTCTGTTAGGCTAAGGGTCAATCGTGATAGCATCGGCGATGTGAGTCACAGTCAGAATCGCCCGCGCACGCATCTACTGTCAGTCTATCACTTATCCGCGCTATATTTATACGCTCGTGCCATATGCCGATACAAAAATAATAATAGAAATAGCTTAAATCGCGATGTGTGCCTATTGAGAACCAAAAAAAAAAAATTGTGCGGAAATGAAAATGCAAGCTCGCGCCTTACTGAGACTTCCGTGGATATTTTTCATGTTTGTACACACTTGTGCGGACGAAACTACGAATTCCACTCAAGTTGATACGAATGTGACATGTGTAAGAGACCACGAGTATGACGAACTGGATATAAGAGATGTGACCGGCCAGTGGAGGGCGGTCGAGTTGTATATGCACTTGAGCAAAGAGGGTGTCAGGAGATATGAAACATGCCCCAAGGTCACGGTGTGGGAGACCGATGAAATACCGCACACTACTACATTTGGGGTAGGTTATGTCAAATGTTAGTCTTATAATAAGTACAAACTTGTCATATATGTGTCAAGGTAGGTAAGTGTATATATTATAACAGCCATAATGTAGGGACGTTACCCGGGTATTTCCCTTGGATGTATTCGTATGTTAAGGGACCGCCGTAATTTTGAAATATTAGATAGCGTCCTCTAACGGTGTTTGATTTTATGATGCATGCGCATAATGTTTTATGTTTTGTGATTATTCTAAAATTTAAAATCTCATATGTTATAGGAGAAGTAGTTTGCAAAAATAAAAGTCCCAGGGCTGTTCTGAACATGCTCGAGGGCTTTTGCTCACGGAAGTTGCCTACTTAAAAAGTTAAATAACCTATATCCGAAACTGTGCCTTTACTTTCGAAGATATTATTTTTTATTTATCCTAAAAATTCATAAAGCTTAGTTTCTAAGATTAACACAGACACAGGTAGACAGACTGGACAAAGTCTTTGTTTCATAATTTGCAATACTGATAACTTGAAACGGATTAATCACGAAATTTCGTCCAGATCGGATACGGCTGATATATTATAGAAAGGTAACATAGAATAGAGAGAAAGGAAGGATCTGTATGGTTCTCTGTCGGTTTTAAGGTGTTTGTCTGGGATAAAATCGTGTGTGTCTTTGATCACTCATCATTGATTATCACTCATAAACAGTTGAGCTGAACTAACAATTAAAAAACACACTCAAACTATGCGATTATTATATTATACGTAGATTTAAAATAACAGCTGCAAATTATTGAACCGCGGTCTACCTATAGACCTATTCGCGAGCAGCTGTTCTAAATAGTCCTGTAAACAGAAGGCCCGACACAATTTAAACAAAATGCGCCTTCAATTGACCAGTCTATTGCGCAATGTAAAGACGCTTATATAGTAAGAATGCTATGCGAACGCGAAAATACTTTACGTGTGTATGAATTCGACTCGTTTCTATCGTCTGTCCACCTTACCAAAGGCTATCGAAAAGATATTTTAGTGGGAAGGAATGAGATTAGATTGTATTCTTTTCTATCGTCAAGAATTGTTTGCATTAATAATTTCTTTAGTTGCCATTACAGGTAGCTCGGGGCTAAAACTTCATTCAGTTCTTGATTAAAATGCCCTAACCATAGTATCGCAATATCCTTGAACCGTTAGAAACTAGCGGTACAATCCCGTAGAGTTTGGGAACCCCCTACAAAAGAGCAGTTTAATCAGAAAAGTTGTAAAAGTAGTGATGATTTTTATCTTTACTTTATTTGTTGCTTTTCGGTGTAGCACCCACTTATGTCATTGGACTTGCCCTGATACAAATGATGAGGTTATTTCCTCAGTATTAGTGGATCGGGTCAAAAATTTTTTAAAAAAATTTTAATTTTTTTTTTTTGGGTTTTCCAACAAACTATCTCGGTAATTCTCATAAAAGATAACGCAGAATAGTGTTGCAATCTGTAGGATTTGTTAAAAAAACTTATCTATGTGAATTTATTGTTATGTTCAGATGATGAAACATTATGATATCGTTAATAACAACTATCGAATGCATTATCATTTCCCTGTAATTCCCTGTTTCCTAGAGTGTTTGTGTTGTTATGATTTGCACTATCCGGCATATCTCCCTTCCCCTGCTTCTCATATCCTCTCGGATGAACCCACGATTCGTGCACCGAATTTACGCAATCCTTTTGAATGTGAATATATCAATGTGTATATATTCGTTATTTTTTTTTATTCGTGTTATAATATGACCTTGATTAAGCAGTATGGTGGTGTTGGTAAATAACTTATATCAAAAAGTATCATAACCCTAATCGGCTTATAATCAGCGTACTGGAACGATTAATCGCTAGGTGGCACGTCATTATTGGTACGGTGGTAACTAGCCTCGGCTGAAGCCTTTCACCATACCAAATGTGAAAAATGTGAATTTATAGTTTTTTATACAACTGTTACGAGAGGAGAATCATTCTGATTCTATTGCTGATTTTAAGGTTACCGATTATCAAAATGTTAGTTCAAATGACAAAACTCTACGTTTGCAAACGAGATTTTATCCACCGGCTACATTATCAGTGAATATATATTTAACACTGATATCAAATTCTCACGGAAACGGGAATTACGTAGGAAAAATTGCGGGAAGACATATGGGTACATAATACAATTTATAATTGTCTATGATAGCGATTGAGATTGTAATTTTGGATATGGTATCATCGTATTAATAGCTATATATGAGTAGATATTTGTATTCTCTTTGTTTATTTAATGAAAAATATTTCAATACTTGTATCTGTAGAAATTAGCCCATTTGGATAATGATGTCTCTTCCATTTTTATACTGAAGTAAATAAATTCGTAATTATATATTACTACTATCCATTGTTAGATATAAGACGTACGATTACTTATCCGGATAGTAAAGGTACGTAGTGCATAACTTATAAGAAGATATTAAATTACTGAGAAACATAGGAATTAAAAACGGCCTAGTATATCATAAGATGTAGGTACAAATTGTATACGGCACTTTGGCCGATTTCTTGATGGCAAACGACCTGGAGGTTAACCTTCTTCGCCCGCGTAGGTTGTACTTGACTCATTTAGCAATGGATAGGTCAATATAAATGACCTATTTAATCTCGTGAAGCCAAATTAATATGATCTCTTTACTAAACATGCGTTAGTAATGTTTTGTGTGAGCGATATACCTATATCCTGTTTATTATGGGACTTCATGCAGTTACTTATTTTTATTTTTTATTCATTTATTTGTAATCTTATGTATAATGTTAATAATAATGTTATTAAATACGTGATTAAGTTCCTCATATTGGAGCATGTAATGGTAATATTGGGGCGGTGATAGCCTAGTGGTTAGGGCGTCAGCCTCCTAATCAGAGGTCGGCGGTTCGAATCCGGGCACGCACCTCTAACTTTTCGGAGTTATGTGCGTTTCTAAATAATTAAAATATCACTTGCTTCAACGGTGAAGGAAAACATCGTGAGGAAACCTGCACGCCTGAGAGTTCTCCATAATGTATCTCAAAGGCGTGTGAAGTCTGCCAATCCGCACATGGCCAGCGTGGTGGACTATGGCCAAACCCTTCTCATATTGATAGGAGACCCGTGCTCTGTAGTGAGCCGGTAATGGGTTGATCATGATGATGAATGGGTAATATGGCTTTCATATCCTGTCTCCTATGAGAGAGGAGAGAGGGTGTCATATGCCCAGCTTATTCTTCGTCGTTACACTCTTTGCAGAGCGGTCGTGGTCATCACGAAGCAATATCTTTGAGGCCAGATGTAATGCGCCTCACCAGCATTCACCACTTCCCTCTGCTGGCCGAAAGTCTGGTGCACACGTGCAAAGGACCACCCACAGCAGACTTTATTTGATCGGTCTATCGCATGGATGACCTATAGAACTTTAATTTTTAGGATTCGTAGGTGATGATGATGTCTTAGTTACAGCAGATTTACTAGGTACCTACCACGTTTGTAGTAAATTTGCCTCCTAATATAATTTTCTTTATTGTCCGGTTATCATTGTGTAGGTTCAAAGAATAAAGACGGTAGAATAACTAAGTACCTACTCCAATTGGCTCAATAAAGCTATGCAGTATGCATCCTATCGTCCTACAATGCATTACTTCATCTAACAAAGCATTTAAAGTCCAGTCGAAAATACCTATCTATCAGGAATTTTCGGATATTTTTATCAAACTAAACCATTTATTATCTATAAAGTTTTAAAATCGAAAGTGAACTATGCTGCCTTTTAAATATAAACATTCTTTTCATAACTTTTTAGTATTGATTAAGTTATTTCGCATTATTTGGTAAATTATTGATATATATTATATAAGCTGTGATAGCCTAGTGGTTAGGACGTCAGCCTCCTAAACAGAGGTCGGGGGTTCGAACCCGGGAACCCGGACACGCACCTATAACTTAACTATAACTTTTCGGAGTTATGTGCGTTTTTACACAATTAATTATTTGCTTCAACGGTGAAGGAAAACATTGTGAAGAAACCTGCATGCCTGAAAGTTCTCCATAATGTTCTCAAAAGCGTGTGAAGTCTGCCAATACATTGCCAGCGTATATATGGCCAAATCCTTCTCATATTGAGAGGAGACCCGTGCTCTGTAGTGAGCCGAGAAAGCCGAGAATGGGTTGTTCATGATGATGATGATATAATTAATATATCTGATAATAAAAATAGAGATTAAAATTTCGACGTTTATATAAACTATATATAACTGTTTTTCTTTTGTATCAAAGTAATATTGAAAATATATTGTGAGAAAAACCAAAGTAAAGGCGTCTAATCTCCATCCGCAATCATAAGAACCGTATTAAAATCCGTACGTTATCACCGGTCGCACGCAACAGGCCGATTACCTAACTTAGTAACTTTTCCAACAAGTTGGCAACTTTTCGTTTCCATACTAAACGCATAATTCATCATCAACATATAATATTTTATGTAGATGCTGTCATCTACAACTCGCAACAAGTAGGCAACTTTCAAAAAAGTTACTAAACGCAAGTCGCAAATTACAACGCGAATGGAGGTTTGTCATAGTCTTTTTTTTTCTTTTTATGGCTTTACTCAGAGCCAATGTCAAGTTTATAGCAATAGAGACTTGAAGTTAGGGAAAAATGGCGGTGAACTTCGCACTCGGCGGACGTGGCTCCCTCAAACCTTTCCCAAATTAATACCTGTTAACCATTCAAAAAACTAGCCACTACAAAAACGTAACGACACCAAAACTATAATGTCCACAACAAAACCAACACCAATCCTTTTCAATATTATTATTTATTATACTTGACATTGGCTCTGAGTAAAGCCATAAAAAAGAAAAAAAAAAATACTATTTCAAACCTCCATTCGCGTTGTTATTTTCGACTTGTGATTAGTAACTTTTTTGAAAGTTGCCTACTTGTTGCGACCTGTCATCTACATAAAATATTATATGTTGATGATGAATTATGCCTTTCTTCTATAGTCTTTACAGTCACAGATAGTTAAAAGATCTACCACAGATGATAAATGATGTTTTCGTTTATATTTCAGCCGTCTACGGAGAATCAGCTCTACCACGTACAGAGTATAATGGCGAAGTTTAATCAGCAGCATCGCCACTTGCGCTTGCTTTGGGACGAAAACGGCCATATGACAGAATATTCCCTATTCTTTCGCAATGAATCAGCTGGTTATTGGGAGACGTTTGATAAACAGAACGGTAAGCTAAATGTTTATTCAACAATCAATAAGTAACCAATAACTTCTGTAAAACTTGGGTTCGTTCAAATACGTAATGTAGGTATACCGTTTACAGTGTTGGAGATGGTTAGATACTTAGTGGTAAGTGGTGATGCAGTCAAAGATGGTAACGGGCTAAATTGTTTGGGGTAGGTATAGTAAGTCCATACGCCTGATAAGTTTCTCGCCACATCGTACCGGAACGCTAGATCGTTTGCCGGTACGGTGGTAACTAGCAGAAGCCATGTTACTAGTAATGAGGTTCTTCTAGAAAGAACACCACCTAGCTAAAGTAGTATGCGAAAATGTTATCATGGCCAGCTTTTTCTAGATAATGGGTATTTTCTGTACGAGATCCACATAACATAGCTTAATAAAAAATATACATCATCATCATCATCATCATGGTCAACCCATTACCGGCTCACTACAGAGCACTAGTCTCCTCTCAATATGAGAAGGGTTTGGCCATAGTCCACCACGCTGGCCATGTGCGGATTGGCAGACTTCACACGCCTTTGAGAACATTATGGAGAACTCTCAGGCGTGCAGGTTTTCTCACGACGTTTTCCTTCACCGTTGAAGCAAGTGATATTTTAATAAAAATAAAAATATATATATATACGTGAGGACTTTATTCCACGTTAAAAATGTAGATGTTTTGTAACCGGAGTATGAAAATCACATCTCGTAAGGTTTATGGTTTTCGATTATCAATAACACTGTAATGTTAGAGTGAAATAAGTTTATCCCTTTGAGGCGAAGACTGCACAACGAAGACACATCAACTGAAATTCTTAAACATGTAACGTTTATTTTCATGCGATTTTCAGCACCGTCGTCTTTTGTACACAACTTGCGACAATCTCTCTTAAATAGAAAAAAAGTTAAATAAAAAAATGGTTAGTAAAATAGTTTATCTAGTTTAATAACTTTCTTCAGGTTCCCTGGCAGCGCGTCCTCATTACCAGCAATTCAGCGGAACGGTGCAAGTACTGAAGGCAGTGAAAGACCATCTTGTTCTGAACTTCTGTCAGGCCGCGTCAAACGGTGCACCAGCTCAGCTTTATTCCGTCCTTTTCTCACGAGAACCCGGCCCCATGCCTCAATGGGCAATCACCGCGGTCCACAACTTACTTCAAACGAAAAATCTGTCTATAGCATCTCGCCGGATGGTATGCGGGAATGGTGCGGACAAACCAATGATTAGTTTATTTTTCTCCATTATTCCATGTGTATTAGCGTACGTTAGTTTACCGTAACATTTTCATTTATGAACTAAATTATACCTACTTAACCACGTGAGACTTTATGATGTATAATTTTAAATTTCTCTGGAAATACAAAATTGTATTTGTATTGCCATAGGTATTTTAAGTGTTCACTTATTACTAATGTCCGGCCTTATTTTTTGAGTCTGACGAGGCATTTATACTCTTATAATGTAATTGCAATACATTCGATCACATAAGACAATTCTTACGCTAAAATTTGAGGTGGTTAACTTTTAATACAAGGTTATTGAGATTCGTAAAATGTTACTGGCACGTAACATTCTTTCTAATCATCTGTGAAAAATTAAAAGTGTTCGGATGTAAAAGTGTTTTATTATATCAGGACCGTTTGATTCCATATTAATGTTTACAGCGATATTTCAAATAATACGTTAGTTTTATTTAAAATTTAATTTCTGTAACAAGAAGAAAATCTAAATTGCTTATGTTATAGGATTAATTGCAAACTATTTTACAATTTAAAAATAAGTAAGTGTATAATTTATTATTATCTTATAACTAATTAAGTACAATCGGTGCAGTCAATTTACGAGTATAATATATAGTTTAGTATTTCGCTAAACTTATTCTGAGAACTACAAATATATCTACCTAGTTAGTCTACGTACCTACCTTCTTTCTTTTCTTATGAGAATGTCAGGTTGCAGGAATATATTGCAACCTTACTTTTAATTTGGACATGAATAGCATTTTGTGGTACCTACATATGGCTCCGTTTTTATTTAATAACAGACAAGCTAAAAACATTCAACCATTACGTGTACCTGTATTTTTCGCTCTTAATGCTATAAACTTAAATTCAAAACTAAGTACGCATTTTTTTCTTATTTGGTAAGTACAGTTTAGCAATTCCATTTTTCTGAACAACAAGTTGTTCCAATCTCCATAATAAAATATTTAATTGGAATTTGATACAATGACTACCAATGGTTGGTACCAATTACTTTGATTTTGTTTATCGTTATAATCGCAATTGATTTTTATATCATTTTAATTTTAAAAAAGACTCGGTCCAGTGGTGGTATCTAATCGTTTTCTTTTTTAATTATGGTTAGTATCTAGATACTAGTATTAGCGTCTTAAGTTAGACCTACCTACCTACTTAGTTACATTAAATGAGTTTAGTAATTAAGGGCATGAAAAAAAAAATATTATTGATTATAAATATTATTATAATATACCAAAATAGAAAAAAAAACAATTGAATATATAACTAGTGTACTATGTTTAATAAAGCAAGTTGGATTTTATTGTATATGGTTATGTATGTAATATTAATTACAGTATTAGTATTAATGTATTAAATTAAAAATTTTATAGCACATCTTTGTGATTTATTTATTTTAGCCTACTTTATAAATATAAGAGAACTGTCGCGAAATAATAAATGTATAGATATTATCTAGGAACGTAATCCTGTACATATTTATAGATTTTGTGGTAACTAATTTTGATAATGTAGGAATTTTAACAGTCTCATTTGCCTTGCAACTTACTACCATCGAACAAAACAGTTTTATCTTTAAATTACAGCTTTATATGATAAATATTATAAATATGAATGTAGGTTTGTTGTTGTTACGCTTTCACGCTAAATCTACTTAACCGTTCATCATGGAGGTATTAAAAGTAACGTAGAATATTTTGTTATTTAAAAGAATATATATATTTTTACGAAACATAAAAACATGGTTTGTGAAAATATACTCGTAGTTATCGTATTGATTCATTTATATTGTGATGATCATCATCATAATCATGATCAACCCATTAATGGCTCACTACAGAGCACGAGTCTCCTCTTAATATGAAAGGGGTTGGCCATAGTCCACCACGCTGGACATGTGCAGATTGGCAGACTTCACACGCCTTTGAGAATATTATGGAGAACTCTCAGGCGTGCAGGTTTCCTCACGATGTTTTCCTTCACCGTTGAAGCAAGTGATATTTTAATTGTTTAAAAACGCACATAACTCCGAAAAGTTAGAGGTGTGTGCCCGTGCACTAGGCTATCACAGCTTCAATGTATGTAATGATCTCTGATACTTATTTAATGGCTTCAATGCGAGCGAAGCCGCGAATTAAAGCTAGTATGATATATCTGAACACCCCCATATTAAAATTATTATTATTCTGAATTCATAGAGTCATCAATATTAAAAGTACGCAAAGTAAGATTGTATGCTTCGTACACGTAGCAAAATTATTTATTCCTTCGTTATCATATCATTTTTATGTCAGATTTGGAAGCGTTCATCTCATATGAATTATTCAAAGCAGCTTGGGAGGGCTTACAGAACGTTTCCGTCCAACTCGCCGACTAATTTGAACTTTGCCGGGACATTCACTCGTAAAACTAAAGTAAAGCGCTCAGGTTTTATAAGTTTGTCAATAGCTAGTTAATAAGTAGTTATTCCCCAATCATCTGAGCGAATTTTAAACTTAGATGGGATGATTACGGATTGAGTAACATGTCTAAATTTCCTACTACCCGCTATTTGACAATTCTCTTACGATTTTCACAACAGTTAGATTTGCTCCTATTCAATAAGGCCTTGCGATGTTCTCGAGTTTATTTAGAAAGAGTACTATGCCGTAGAGTATTGGCTATTGCAGGTTTCCTTATAATGAAAAACTGGAACAACTGGCTAGGTACCCCCTGAGATCAATAGTTTTAGAAAAGCAATTTCCCAATTTATTACATACAATAATGATTGGAAAACGAAATAATAAGGAAATAGTATTCCTATTAAATAATTCCCTTTATAATATTAGATAGATTTGTTTGTTTGTCACCGATAATCACTGAAACTACTGTATCGAACACTTTCGTTCGTAACTATTTGTGGAACTCCCAGTCCGTTTTTTGTAAAATCTTTTAGCGTTTATGGTCTATTTTACATGAAAAATGCGGAGTACAGTTAGTTATTAGTATAAATAGCTATTGATTAGTATTCGGCTGTATAGAATTTACTTAAAATGACCCGAATGCGAGTCCCTAAGTTTACATAAGAACCTATAGGAAATAAAAAAATATTATGCACATCTAGGGTATCTCGAAAAGTAGGTAGGCATCTACAGTGAAGCAATACCATTTACACATTAAAAGCGAGGATTCAAAGAATGCCGTCTCGCTACAAACCTCCCTTTACCCTCGTTTGGGGAGGCTATGACGTCATTGCCCCAGAACCTCTGACATTTAGCTTCGGCACGATAAATGTATTGTAAATTCAACTTTAAGACAGGGGAATAAAGTAACGTATTTAATGAATCATACAGGCATAATACTGCTCGGTGGTGGTAAAATTGGATCACAAAATGCTTGTCGGATTAGTAGTAAGAGAATGATATTTTGTTGAATGACGTCGCTATTAAAATGGTTCTCATAACGTAACATTCAATTATTTTGAACAGACAGAGATTAGAAGTCTATTTATGGCAAGCTAATATTATAAGTACTAATTCGCAACGAAACTTCTAATGTATGTGTTATACATCACCTATTAATAAAAATATGTCGTGTAGCGAGTTTTTGCTCTTAGTGAAAAGTACGTTTACAACGGAACGGATACTTAGTTGGAATTCAATAAACAGCAAGTATAATTTGCTATGTTCCGCCGACAACCGGGAGATTAGTATAGTATAACACCACACAAAATCCTCAAAAAGTAAAGTTGAAGTAAATTTGCTAATTTGTGACGAAAACCATCCCGGTTTTTACTTTTCGCGCTTGTGAAATCAACATCTCCTGAGGATGATCCGGTGTCGGGTCGAAACGTGCGTAGAGGTTCTAGTAGACTTGCTGTTTATTGTTTATCATGGACTTCTGCCTCTATGCCTGATGGCCATAAAATTTCCCCGTGCCCAGAAACTCTCTTTTTTAATGTACATCGCGGACAAACGAGAGCTTACCGTTGTATGCGTTGCCAGCTAAACCCATACTCTTAAAGGGTATCTACTCGGCATCATACCAGAATGCTACATCACTTGGCGATATGTCTTTGCTAGACCAGACTCGATCCGGGAATGTAAACTTGGGAACTACAAAGTTTTTTTTGTTTTTTTTTCAACCACTATAAGTTAGCCCTTGACGGCAATCTCACCTGATGGCAAGTGATGATGCAGTCTAAGATGGTAGCGGGCTAACTTGTAAGGGTATGGTAAACCCATACTCCCATCGGTTTCTACGCGACATAGTGCCGGAACGCTAAATCGCTTGGCCACACGTCTTTGTCGGTAGGGTGGTAACTAGTCACGGCTGGAGCCTCCCACCAGACCAGACTCGAGCCGGGAATCGAACCCAGGACCTCCAACTTCATAACGTGACAGCGCGCACACTGCGCCACGGAGGTCGTCTGCGCCACGGAGGTCGTCATAAACCTTACATTTTCATTATTTGTATATTGGAGATATTCAGTAATTGCATAGAGATAGGAAATTGATCTACACTTCTAAGCCTCAGCGAGGATGGATGTCGGTGTCCAGCTGTGGGACATTAAAGGTATGGGCAAACTTGTGCGTCAAAACTGAGTCCTTGTTTTCAGCGGCGTTCAAGATTTCCTGATTTCGACCTATCAATAGACGCGCCCATTTGATTGGTCTTTATTGGTCGACTGCAGGTCTCAAGGTTGGATGCCGCGGTGTGGTCTTCTTAATAGGTTCGAGAAGATAGTTAGCAAGTTTCGTTGGAGGTGAAAAAAAAACAATACGTGGCGAACTAACATCTCGTTAGTTCGCCACTCGTTAAATTAATCATAAAGTTGGTTCGGGTTTATTTTCCGGTCCAAGTCTTGACTGGTGGAAGGCTTTGCTTGTAGCTAGTAACCATCAAAGATATGTCGCAAACAATTTAGTGTTCCGACATGTGATCGTGTAGAAACTAATTAGGAGTGTGTTACACATACCCCTAACATGTTAGCCCGCTACCATCTTAGACTGCATCATCACTTTTCACCAGGTATGATTGCCGTCAAAGGCTCTTGAAAAACTCTGCTCAAAACTCTTGTCGTGGAAAAAAAATTATACATTACGTGATGTAGAAAATTACATCAAGTAAGTTATTACTAGGTATTTTTTTTTAACTAGAAAAGCATGTTTACTGAACATTAAATTGTTTGAAATCGTAGAAAATATTAAATATAAATAATTCATTAACTAAAATAATGTTGAAATAAAAAGCTACAACATCGAAGTTTGTACATTGAACTCAATATTTTAATGTACACTATTATTTAAACGATAAGGGTTTCGTGGTAGATTAATAAAGTGATTAATACTTAACCTTTCTTTTCACTTATACCTAAAGTACAAATAATTTTAACACTAGGCAATTTATAATTTTTAACAATTAAATAAGTAACAGTAAGGTTAGAATAATGTTTTTATTGAATTAGTTATGTAGGTTAGCTTTAAAAACTACTACTTAGCTTTTAACATAATATTGCAAATATGTCTTTTTTAGAAATAAGTAAAGTTGCGTAATAAAATACACAGAATCCTTATGATATAATCACTATAAATAAGGATAATACAGGTAGATACTTACTTACAATACTACTATTACTTTGATATCAAGTTGATACGTTACAAATCACAAACATTGCCTTTTTATTACATCATTTATTTGCAACGCTCTGGCAATATTACAATAATTTCATAAGGACTCGAGTAAATAATATTGTCTTCCTTGTCGAAGGCTAGGCCAAATATATTTTTTATATGAACCACTATCTCTAACTTGTTACTTGTTTTATTAGCAACGTAAATACCGTCTTTGGCACTAAAATAGGCTACACCTTTGTTGTTCACTTCGATGGCTCGAAATACAGTAGGCTCTCCAAAAAAGATTCGGTCAGAGGTACTATTCTTGATCATATATAAACCGGTCTCGTTTGTAATGAATGTATCATCGTCGCCGTCGATTACAAATTGGTATATTTTTTCATGAATATGTTTTTGATGTTCAGTCTCAATGCCAGACTTTCTATTAATACACTTGTAAAGATGCTGCGATGGGTAATCTATGAAATAAAGATGATGCTTAAAGAACATGTCCCAAATGTTATGATTGCTGAGGATTTTTTCCACCGTGCTGTTCGGTTTGAGGTGTTGCTTGTAAATCCCGTCACTGCCTCCGAAATATATGATGTTATCTTTATTGTCAACTGCGATTGCAAAACCATTCACCACGTCTGGAACATTTTCATGTTTTATATGATCTTTCTTTATGTAGCCAATTTGGAATGTATCTTCAGTGTCGTTTCCAATGTTGTAGCTGAAGAAAACTTTGTGCTCCTTAAGGTCGTAGGCTAGCTGATAAGGCCGGTTTAATCCCATTCCTAGGACATGTTTTTTGTGAGGCTTATTGTTTAAATGTATCTCTTTACACTCGCTATTTTTTGGATTGGCGCGTACAACGATAATGAGGCATAATAAAAATTTAAATTTCATTGTATTACAGTTATTTAGTATATATCGAAATTTCATAAGAACTGAACTACTAAAACCACGTTCGCTGCGGTACCACGTTATATCACAATATGATACATAATCGCAAATATGGGCCTGGGTTGGGGATCAATTAGTTGTAATCGATTCAATGGGCGTCTGTTATGGCATTGTAATTGGATAATGAAGGACTTTATAAGTATACCTATAGTAAGAGCTGTCTGAAATACATTAATATACAAGCTATTAGACCTAATAAATAAAGCAAAAAATATAATAGACAATAATTTCACGGTAGAATTGGTGAATTTGTAAATGTGGATTGTCTATTCCGTAGATGATAAAAATAAATATATAAATAGTGACTGGCCACCATTTGTAGAATTTTCTTTTGGCGTAGCTAGTACCAGGATACCATACGTTTCGAAGAGTTTAGTCGTTGCCGGGCGAGGAGGGCGAGTTTTATCGATTTCGCTCGCGTTGTGAGGGGGTTGTTCCCTCTCATTGGTTTTACCCCAGCCCTATGACACAGTTTAGAAATACCAGTATATTATGTGATTTTGTGCATAGTAGGTAAACGTTTTACTATAGTGGTTCTAGTGAAAAACGGAATTCTAATTCAATATTTGATCGTCTATTCGTCCGTCGATATTTACCCACCCTTTTTTCAATAGTGTCTTGAGGTTAGGTCAGATAGAAATTTACTTTTATTAGGTACTAAAGTCAACAGGTTAAATACAGTTAAATACAGTCAACAGTAATTTAAAAAAATATGACAATTAAAAAAACTAAAAATCAAGCTTTTCTACATAATTCTTAACTTAGTTCGTATTTGCTATCGTATTGTATAATAAAAAAATAGGTAGATAGACAGAGATCGAGTTGATGATTTTGTTTGCGATAGTCAGAGATGCCGGGTCAATTCCCGTGGATTCCTTTTTATAAATTAAAGGACTGACGGAAAGATCACTAATACACCGCTCGAAAGATTACTACTAAGACCCCCTCAAACTACTGGACAGATCGAGCTGACACTAGCATAAAGATAGCTATTGTACCGTTGGCAACCATAGGAAATGATATGTGATCATTAATCCTATAAAGGGCGCCAATAATTTTTTGCCATTGTGATATTTATACGCCAGTCAAGTTCAATACGAGAATAACTTACCGTGGTAAAGCCTCGGGTAAATGCCAAACTGCTATTTGATATACAATTAGTAAAATTTTAGAAACTTACCACTATTCTACGTAATTAACACTTTAATCTAAGTATAAAATTTAAAAATAATTGGGGTGATCTAAACACCGTTATGAGTTATGACACGGATCTCTCTACACTGTGGTTATGAAATTCCCTTTCCACATCATAGTACAAAGTGGGCGGAGTTCAGATGGAGTCTATATTAATAATTATGCTAAAAATATAAAAAAACTTTTGCAATACAACAAAGAAAACTTCAAGTTTCACTTTATCGATCCTTTTTTACCAATTTTAATTTAAAAATCGTTAAAGAAAAAAATTAACAATACTCGTATTAATTATAACGAATATTTTCTTTAATATTTTAAAAGAAAGACAAGCTTAAAGTTTTCCAAACTAAATAAAATATATGGGTCGTTATTTTCAGTATTAGAAGCTAATAACTAATAATTTCGGTATATTTTTAAATACTCGAGAAAAATTAATTCTTCATTTCTTAGTTCTGTTATTATTAGTCTCTGTATTAGTCTTATAACTTTGAAATATCCGCCGGCTCTAATAAGGACTGAAGGTTGGTCGGCTTAACCTCTTCTCCGGTCATGTTTTTCTGGTAATGTTGTTTCTGTCGTAGCCTCGTAGCGGAGGTTCGTAAGTCCGTAGCAGCCTGTATAGTATGACGTCGGCAAAGTTGAAAATCGGAAAACTTCTCGAAACGAAAACAGTTCGAGTGGACAACGGTCAGCGTAACCATGGCAATTTAAGTCGGGAAACCGTCTACGGAGGTCGATTTTATTCGGAAAGCATGACTAAGGAGGAGTTTTCCGTAGCACCCGTCAAATTCCCCATTTCGCACAGCTGCGCAACAACAAACATCTCGAAGCATCCCCAAAGTTCCCCATCCCGCAGATTCGCCTCCTTCACTTTGCTGCGGTCCTAGTTTATTTTGCGATGTATGAAATTCGCTTGCTATTCGAAAACGCCAGGCAATGGGAATATTATAAAACAAAAATTTTAATGTTCAAGTTATTTATTTATTTCACATATCACTGAATAAAAAATCTTACAAATATAAAATTAAACTATGAATTCACTTACATTAAAATCTACTGTTATTATGTTCTCTGAGTTTAAACTTCACAGGCTCCAGTGGAAGAGACTGTGACGGTTCCCCTGGCGTAGGTGACGTCATCGCGGCAATCACAACCATCCTAAAACATAAAACAATGGGGATAACAAAAAATGTTCAAATGATAATATGAAATTTATCGTTACGCGAAACCTCCCGGCGGTACGATTTTGCTAGTAACTATGCTGTACCTAAAGCTTTATTAACGACCAAACCTGATCCAATTTAGAACTTGAGTTCCCCGATTGACCCTACTAAGAATTAAGCCGCGGACCCCAAAAGCTCCAAAAGCTTACAGTTTGAGTAATGATTCAGTTCACCTATCTACTGCATTCAGAGGATGTCGATAGACAACTGAGTTAATTAAACTATTGTTATCCATATAAGGAATATAATTAAACATGTGAATAATATTAAATTACAATGTACTAATACAAATATTAATTTAAATTATTAGTTTTTAGGTTAATGTCAGGTTTATTTTTAGAGTTTTTTTGACACTTGTTGTATATGAATACAAAATAGTATTGTTAAATAAACATAATGTATTTAGATAAGTAAATTAAATATAAACTTAATTAATATTGAGGAATTTTCTAGATATAGAAATATTTCAAATTCAAATTCATATTACGCGGTAAAAAGGTTCGTTATATATTCTTTATATAACTTCGATAGCCTAGTGGTTAGGACGTCCGCCTCCTAATCAGAGGTCGGGGGTAATCGAACCCGGGCACGCACCTATAAGTTTTCGGAGTTATGTGCGTTTTTAAGCGTTTAAATATTTTAAACTTGCTTCAACGGTGAAGGAAAACATCGTGAGGAAAACTGAAAGCCTGAGAGTTACCCATAATGTTCTCAAAGGCGTGTTAAATCTGTCAATTCGCTCATATTGAGAGGAGACCCGTGCTCTGTAGTGAGCCGGGAATGGGTTGAACAGTTTTTGGATGACGCTTATACTTATTGAGATACATGCGGCCACTTTTAACGCGGTATAAGTAGGTGTAAAACTTACAAAAATATCGTCAAGTGTCTTGCACTCAGGACTTTGTTCGAAGAAGTGTACTTTTTGAAGGTTATTTTTTATTATCTCATCCGACAGCCGCTTCTCCTCGTCGTACGTCACTAGTTTAGCGACAAGACCCTTATTGTTCCTCTTAACAATAACGTTATCATCATTCATCCTCGAAGTTACGGAGCCAAATATCGCTTTGTCTATATAAGAGCAGTAGCTATCTTCATTACTTTTGCAAAGACCATTTGCCGTGGCATCGTCACTTATAACAGGATCATTGTCCTTTGACTTATCTTTCTTTCCTTCTTCTGCGTCTTTTTCGTTGTTTTCCAGATAGTTTTGGTATAATTGATCACTTTGGGGCAACGCTTTCGTTTTTGATTTGTTACGCGATCTTCGGATTCTCACATAAACATCTGTTAAGTATTCGAATTTGAGGAAATATGCCATAACGTCGGATATGCTTGCCGAGCCATTTTTGCCGTTCTTTTTGTGAATGAAAAACATTTGGTTGGTCGGTGAGTTTCCGTACAAATAATACGCTGAAAGAGAAATGATTATATTTAAAGAGACACACGCAATGTTGAACCTTGTGTTAAAATCTTAAACAATGAATAAAGAACTTTGAATAATTTACATGTTTGTATACAAGTCAGTTACCAGTTTTGGAAGCACACGAGCATGGCGTTATTAGAGGTGAGTTTTCAGCAAGTTGACTCGCCGGGGCGCTTCGTGTTCTGCAGAAATGGTTGCTGTTCCATGTGGTGTCTGTGTACGGTATTGAATTTGATCCAGACTCTGCTTCAACCCACTTCGAGGACTCGCGCAGTGAAAAGAATGTGAGAGTCACCACAGCCTGCCAGAAAAGAATAGTGCAAAGTACGAAGTAGTAATTACAATTGGTAAACTTTTGTCTTCAAATTATTAATGAATAATATTAATTCGACGTTTGTATAGCGGTGATAGCCTAGTGGTTAGGGCGTCAGCCTCCTAATCAGGGGTCGGCGGTTTGAATCCGGGCACGCACATCTAAATTTTCGGGGTTATGTGCGTTTTTAAAAAATAATACAAAATATCACTTGCTTCAACGGTGAAGGAAAACATCGTGAGGAAACCTGCACGCCTGAGAGTTCTCCCTTTGAGAACATCTCAAAGGCGTGTGAAGTCTGCCAATCCGCACATGGCCATCGTGGTGGACTATGGCCAAAACCCTTCTCATATTGAGAGGAGACCCGTGCTCTGTAGTGAGCCGGTAATGGGTTGATCATGATGATGATAACTTGCAGCACCCTGACGGGGCCTCATGTTGTGTAACTATATTATGTGTAAGTAGATGTACATTAATGCAATTATTGAATAAATAAATAAATAAATAAAATTGCGCGGTATTACCATTGTGAAGCAAGCTCCAGCGCAAAGAGTAGCACATAGTGGGAATCCGTACTGTTCAGAGAAAGCGCCACCTAGCGCTGGTCCCAGCACCTCGCCCAGCGAATAGCAGCAAGACCAAACGCCTGCCACTGCACTATACGTCGCTAACGCTTCGGGACAACCACCTTCGTAACTGAAAGGAGATAAAAAGTAGCATCTTTATACAAAACTGCTTTAAATAGATGTTTAAATACACTGCAACTTTGTGGTTTTAATAAACTCGCATCGTTTATTTTCCGAGCTGTACAGAATCCAACGTCCGTTTCAAGAATAGCTGCTAAAACGCTTCATATGAATATGATAGATATGTTATGTTGCTATGCCCATCTAAATTACTCAAGCTATAAGAAACAAAACAACATAAAAAGCAATATTATTCCCAGACCTAATAAATGTACCTAGGTGTCTCAGTCCAAAATATCACTAATATCTCTTCAGCAAGAAGTTTTGGCGACCTCCGAGGCGCAGTGCGCTCGCTGTTGCATTATAAAGTTGGATGTCCTGGGTTCGATTCCCGGCTCGAGTCTGGTCTAGTGGGAGGCCTCGAACGTGGCTAGTTACCACCCACCACCACGTCTTTATCGGTAGATAAAGACGTGTCGCCAAGCGATTTAGCGTTCCGGCACGATTACCATCAGGTGAGATTGCGGTCAAGGAATAACTTGTAATGGATAAAAAAAACAAATTAGAGTAACTATACCGATATAAACTACTCCCTAGCCCTAAGTGGCTGATTAATGATTACCATTGAGACAAACTAACTAAGATATCGTGCTGAACTCGACCTTTCGTCAGTAAGAGATTCATGGGATCATTAGGAGGGCCATAGATCACTTCAAGAACATTTTGGCCGAAACTCACACTAAGTGAGTGTAGGTCGATTATCGGATAAATTCAGGGGCACGCGAGTCTTACGTACTCTCTGTATAAATGTGTATAAAATATACTTACATAGAACTGGTCAATACTCCTTGAAATGTGGGTAAGAGGGTCAGCGCAACAGACATTCCCAAGATAGAAAGAGCAACCAAATCCAACCACAAGTCCCTACAAAAACCAAATATATCATAAGTACATCATAGGAGTATTGGTAAACAACTCAAAAAAACTGACACACATATCAAGGTAAGTGAATATAATATTTCCTCACTTTGGCAGACCAGGTATGAAGGGGCACGGTCCAAGAAGTAATAGGCCTATAGTCGAAAGAAATAGCCCCCATACCATCATGCACCAGTGATTATGAACTCTGAAAAAAAGAAACCAAGAAGATGACACAGGAAAATATTTGGTCGAGGAAAGTCTTTAAAAAAACGGTGTTTCATGATTTTTTGAAAAGTTTATATCATCATCATCATCATGATCAACCCATTACCGGCTCACTACAGAGCACGGGTCTCCTCTCAATATGAGAAGGGTTTGGCCATAGTCCACCATGGCCTGGCCATGTGCGGATTGGCAGACTTCACACGCCTTTAAGAACATTATGGAGAACTCTCAGGCGTGCAGGTTTCCTCACGATGTGTTCCTTCACCGTTGAAGCAAGTGATATTTTAATCGTTTAAAAACGCACATAACTCCGAAAAGTTAAGAGGTGCGTGCCTGGATTCGAACCGCCGACCTCTGATTAGGAGGCTGACGCCCTAACCACTGGGCTATCACCGCTTCTATTAAAAGTTTATATAAAAATGTATTAATAAGAGACTATGAAATTTGTGTAAGCCACAAAGGGGTTAGATAGGGAATGAAGACCTTCCCAATTAGATTCGTAGAGCGGTTTCGTTTAGTAATTAATTGTTTTATAATTACCTATCAGCAACCCAGCCCCAAATTGGGCTAAAGATTCCATATAAGCTAGAAAACAGTAGAAATATTAATCCAATTTGATTAGTCGACAGTCCGAACTGACGCAGATGAGGCTCGAGAGTTGGATCAAGGAAGGCCCAGGTGTTGGAGACGATAACAATTACGAGGCCGGTGATAATGATAGAAGGTATTTTGAAGAGTTTCAATATTGAGGCGGTTTTTGATCCGGAAACATATTCTGAAATTTAAAAAAAAGTCTAGAATAAATTCATACAGTTTCTTGGAAAGAAAAATAGGCAAATTTTTATGTGTGTAAACACTTTTTCGTATACTATCTAACAGATGGTGATAGTTACATTCATAAACGATGAATCTTAAACTGGATTTGCTGTATCCAGCGTAAAAACGTTATTACGATTACTAGGATAGTAACTCCTTCTTATCATCATCATCATGATCAACCCATTATTGGCTCGCTACAGAGCACGGGTCTCAATATGAGAAGGGTTTAGCCATAGTCCACTACGCTGCCCATGTGCGGATTGGCAGACTTCACACGCCTTTGAGAACATTATGGAGAACTATCAGGCATGCAGGTTTCCTCACGATCTTTTCCTTCACCGTTGAAGCAAGTGATATTTTAATGGCTTAAAAACGCACATAACTACGAAAAGTTAGAGGTGCACGCCCGGGTTCGAACCCCCGACTTCTGATTAGGAGGCGGACGTCCTAACCACGAGGCTATCACAGCTTCTATTAAATATATAAATTTGTTATCTTAAAACTCTTACTATGATATTTTCAAAAGCGCCGTGCAAGGCTAAGGCACCCTTATTACATTCGTAATAAGGGTGCGTGCCTGAGCCTGCGTGGCGTCACTACAATTTTCTCGTTTAATTCCAAAATTAGACGCGAAAATGGGTAGTCATAATAAATAAGCCAACCATAAACATATCAGGCATTCATCTTACTTTATTACGATTGCCGCTAAGGGTGGGTATAAGGTAAACGAATATACTTAGAATTGTAATCAATAAATGGGCAAATACGATTTATGTAAGATACGTGAGGAAACTTGGAAATGTTAAATATTTTGGTAGGATGGTAAGTAACTACATAAAAATGTTTGCCAAAATTGAAGTAAAGAAATCTATCTAATACCTACTATATTTACAACAGCAATTTTTGTAAATACAGGAATACTGATGGAACCTTGACAATTTTTTACAGTGCGTGATAAGATTGATTCTTATCACGCACTGTAAAAATAATATATATAAAATGTAAAAATAATATATAATAAATATAATATAAATAATAATAATATAATTGATATAAAAATAAAACCTTATTTGTTTTTTGAATTCTTAGTCAAATTATCGTGAGCGTTCTCGACATTTGTTGCTGGATATTTTGATATAAATAAATATAGATGTATAAGCGAAACACGCCAATCCCCTTACAGTTGCTGCCAGTGCCTTGAATTGTTACAACAAATACGCTTATAAGCTTTAGGTTCATTTTAAAAACATAATTAGTAAAAAAAAAAACTTAGATTAACCTAAAACTAAAAATCTTAAAAAATAAATAAATATTTAATATCATAACTAAAATATATTATTAAAAGGAGTCCCTTTAGGCAAATTTCCGAAAATACTGGCAGCGTTCCCCTTTTGAATGGCTAGACTAATTCTTTGTCCGAGGTAGCTGGCAGCTCTTCGGTCCCCTGTGACGTCGACTAACCGTTTTGCTACAATATATGTTTTATTTTAGTAAAATAATATTGTACAACATACCCTCACAGTCTGTCAGTAAGCAGTAATTGATGGGCACTGTCAATACCATTATAATTCCAAGACTGTAAAATGGTAACCCAAATCCTCCGATCTATCTGAAACATACGTTTAATTTAATAATTTAGACCTCCGAATAATAAAGAATACAAAATTATTAAACTTTCTAATGCTATTTATGTCAATTAATTGTGCAAATTCTGTTGTAAATAAATATCTATAGGAAAACAAAATTGACAAGTCTGAAAATAGTAGGTAGGTACTAAGATTTTCTAGACGTTATATATTATGAAAAGAATAGCACTATCTACGGTTGAAATCTATAGACTATAACATGACTTTGCTCATCCAAAGTTAGTGTTAAAACGAGACAAACTTATATCG
This sequence comes from Lasiommata megera, assembly GCA_928268935.1. Taxonomy (NCBI): domain Eukaryota; kingdom Metazoa; phylum Arthropoda; class Insecta; order Lepidoptera; family Nymphalidae; genus Lasiommata; species Lasiommata megera. The sequence goes on along the minus strand of OV743311.1, from coordinate 7,548,538 downwards.
GACAAATAGCTTTATTTCGTTTTCACTGTAACTAAAGTCATAGGTAAGGCGAAGCTTGGTTTGTAGATATCAGGCAGCCATTTGCAATTTAGTTTACTTAGAGATTTGTGTGCGAAACAACTGGCACCAACGTAAGCTTAATTGATGTTCTACAGCTGGGTACAGGCTCTTAAGCCTAATAGGAAGGGAGGTGCAAACCTTTTACCTACCACATTGCTACAATGTTAGTTCGCAGGCTTAGGTAACAAAGCGATTAAAATCATCATGATCATTATCAGAATGTTATAGTTAAAAGACCTATTAATGACCTAATAACTTTTAACAAGATCTAAGTTTTATCATCTGGAAGGAGCCCAAGACACGTTGGTGATAATCGAAGATTTAACCACAGAGTAACCAATTCGAGGACCTAAATATCGAATAGCATAATAAGTCCTTACCGAATATAGGAGGCCTCCGATCGCGGGTCCAACAGACATACCGAGGCCGACGAACGTCTCGAGGATGCCCAGCACAGAGCCTATGGTGTCTGGGAAGGCGTTAACCACGAACACATAGCTGGCTGTGGAGTATGCGCTGGCTCCAAGGGCTTCCATGCCTCGGACCACGAAACATAAGGTGGTGAATGTTGTTGGGTCTTCAACTAATACTAACGTTCTGAAATTATTTGGAAAAACAACACACAGGTGTAACAAAATCTAATAAAAAAAAAAAAACAAAAAAATCACCTTCAACCTTTTGAGCCCATAAGCTGGGCCTTCTCTCACTAACGAAAGTAAGAGTAAAAATGAAAACCTTTATACGCGTCTCAAATGTTTTTTTTTATTCCAAGTTTAGCCCTTTGACTCTTCGCAATATAATCTACCATTACCAACCAGTACTGACAATGCAGTCTTAGATGGCTTACTAATCTGTAAGGGGTATATTAGTTACCATTACCCCTAATTGGTTTCACGTGCCATCGCAACGGAACGTTCACGCTTGTCGGTATCTCAACAAACTCCCACCCAGTCACCAGAACAGACACAAGTTAGTGTTAAGGAATACTTATTGTGGCACAAAATGATGGTCTTAACATTTCATTTAGTTTTAAAACATTCCAAGGGTATTGGTTTGATGGTACTTACCCAAATAGCACATTACAAGAGCCGGCCATGAACATTCCGGCCGTAAACATGAACTTTGCCCCGATCACAGGTAGCTGAAAGCAAAATATATCGCGATAGAAATTAAAAACGTGCATGTCTAATGAAATAAATAATATGCAAACTTACAATTAGTTCGCAAAACTCCGCACCAACTGAAATATCTGAATGTGAACTTAGCTAAACACATTTTTTTAATAATTATTTTTATTATAAATTTTCTGCGCCCATTTCGCTACGATAACTATGAAAGTATGTAAAGAATTCATATGGAGGATCTGCCTGGCGTTAAGAAAAAAATATAATCGGTGCCTTAATCATTTTCTCGTACCTTCAAATAACCGTTCCAGCCAAAATAATGCAGTATGAAATTGTTCCTATTATGACGGCTAGGTTACTTTATCAGCGGTTCCTTTTTTGTGGGAGATAGTCATGCATATCTAATGAAAATCTTCTTTAGTTTAATCCGCAATACTTTTCTGACGGCGTCGATGCTCAATTTGGCATTCTCAAGTCTCAATTTGGATTGGCAACATTTTCCAATCCAAAAAAAATACTAACCCTTTCCCTTTTCTCCGTAATATATCTACTTATAGTACCTTAAATACCCACTTACATATTTACCAAAAAACGGAGATGTGATGAACATTACTACTGCGTAGAAGCTGAACACGACTCCGCACATGGTCTCCGAGAGGCCCTTCGCCGTTGCCTCCCTGGGGAAGAACGGCGCCATAATGCTCATGGAACAGAAGCTCATGAAGTCTACCAGAGCCAGAGACGCCAGAGTCAGGCGCTGATGCCGCGTGAGGCGTCGTATCGCGCCTGGACGTAGCTTGGCCTGGGTACGAACTAACCTATAAAAGAGATGTGACATAAGGACATGCGCACGTTGGTGGCACAGCACGACAGGGCATCGTTTACAGCAAACCTGTGGCAATTATGCAGTGTGTTATTATGGTATCCTCAGGCATGCCACTATGTACCTAGGCATGTTTCGGTGTTCTCAGGCATGCCACGACGTAGCTAGGCACTCTTCGACGTTCTCAGGCATGCCAGAACGTACCAAGGCACGCCATTACATATCTAGACACATTTCGACGTCCTCAGGCATGCTATGACGTACCTAGGCATGCTTCGACGTCCTCAAGCATGCTACAACATCCCAAGACTAAAATGTGTTCACGCATAGCTAATTGTAATTCTTCTTCCGAACAGTTGTAATGTTGTCAGAATTGACCATAGGGATGTGTGAATTTTAAATGATAGATTGGGATCTATTGCTCATAGCTATGCTGGCTAGCTAATGACGTTGCGGGTCCGGCGCAGCGTCCCAAAGGCATTCAAAAGGCTACCAACAAGACATGAACAAGCTTACCGCAGCTTTGTTTTCATATCTACGGTGACATTCACTGAAATTCATACTTTCATGTTATGTTTCTATTCGTGGTCTAAAAATCCCGTGCCGCCAGTGTGCCCAAGCCCTAAAGAAACACCGTAAAAACGAGGAAACTTAGGTAAATATTCGTGGTTATTAAACATCACGTAATCGATTACCGTTACGTAAACTATCGTAACAGGGTCGCAATATCGACTAATTAAAATTTACTAACCGACAGGCTTAGAGATAATTATTTCTATAATTGTCACGACCTATTTGTAAAAACCGAGAAAATAGGCAGATATAATTATTTCATAGGACGCATGTTAGGCACAAGTATAATTTTTGTTAGAACCGGTCAAACTATAAATTTAAGCTGTTGTAATAGTGTAGTGCAATACTGTAACATCCTTGTAAAATCTCAAATAACTACGTAAGTGTATAAATACATAATATGAGTTACTTCTATATGCCTTACAGGTTAGCCGGCTATCATCCTAGACTGCATCATCATTTACCACCAATGCGATATCGCAGTCAATGTGGAGTGGAATAAAAAAATCTTGGTCTCTTACAATTGATATATTTCAGTAGGGCAGTCTCTAATCTCGACAGTGAAATGTGAATTCTATCAGTAAGAAACCACTCTTAATTAGTACCTATAACTTTATATACTAGGTACCTAATTATGGTATCCCGCACACCTGAAGAATACAAGTCACTGATTAAATAGGTGCCCAGATACTTAAATCTTATTCACCAATCAGGGTCGTGATCTGTAACCTACATTCTAATCGTAACACAATATTAACCACAATTTGCGACGTAATCATTGCAAACCTTGTATGAAGTTGACAATAGTTACCTAACTACGTCACATAATGCATTTAGAGCCTTACCTATCACATATAGGTAAAATGGACCAAGAGAATCATTTAGTGTGCGATATAGAGCTATGCTAAAGAATAACCAGGGTCATAGCTCAACGAATTTTGAAGCTTCGAAACGTGGGGCTTCTTGAAGCACATATCTCGGAGATCCGATGGACGCTGGAGTCCCAAGCTGCTGGAATGGCCATCTCGCAACGGAAAACAAAACTATTGCTAAATACCTACCCGTCCAGTTATATAGGTCCGTAAAAATATGTACTTAAATTTTATTATACCTAAAGCTTAATCGAATGTACGTCATCTCAGTAGTAAATATCTAGTACCGTTGTATAATGTATATCATATTTACCAACGTTTTCGTCATTGTAGGTCATGTTGTAATATCAAAGTTGGTGTCAAAACAGGCGGTTATATTTTTATTTTGACGTATAAGGGATGGTATATGTGTGATGAAATCGAAGTGTAATAGCGAGAGGCTTCCATTTCGTTATTAAAAAGTAATGTATTTCATAAACATACCGTTCTCTCAATATCCTAACTTCCGAGGCGTTATCGTCTGGCGGGCCACCGGACCACGAGCGGACCCTCCTTAACCTTCCTGGAGTTCCGGAGTCCGGCAGGGAACCTATCCCGCCCCACGTGGCGGCAAGTTCCTCGGTATGCGTCGACGTTTTCATCATATTGCTATCAAACACTATAGTATCGGAAGAAGACGCCATTGCCTCACTCCTGCTACCATACGTCCTTTGAACTCTGTCCCGTTCATTAGGACTATTTAAAAGTCTCGCATTTTCGTCCGTATCCTCACTGTCTCTGTCCATTTTAAAATGACTAATAAATAATCCACTGGAAACGTAACCGAACCGTATAGTCCATAAATAATCACTTTATCGTCAAGTGTCAACTTACCGACTGACCACTATAAAATTATTGTCCACCTACCTACCTCGCGTATCAGTTACCTACTTTATCTATAATCTTATCGGGTGTAAATAAAAACTTCCGAAAGGATGGGGAGCGTATTACAGGTCGATACCGATCTTGTATGATGATTGATGATTTGAGTATCTTCCTTTTTCTTGTAATCAGCTATATAAACATCCTCGACTTAAACCAACTCTCATAGGAAAAAGCAAATTAAGAAATTTCAAGTAAGTAACAAATATATTCCGGACTCTTTCAATTGTTTGATCCTGATTGATTCTGTCCTCCATATATAATGTATGAGGTAACAATGATAATAAGAAATAGTATTATGGGTCGAATAAGAAAACAGGGGGTTTTGGTAACGGCTTAAGACACCTGGATATATCTTCGCACCATCTGAGTTTCTCTGGAAACTGTGTCACTGAATTTATATAGAAATATCCCACACAACATAACTTTTACGAATAATTTGCGGAAAGACGAATATAATTTCTCAAACTAAACAGGTATTCTACCAACTTAGACTGCATCATCACCTAGTGAGATTGCCAAGGGCTAACTTGTAGTGTATAAAAAAGAAAAATAAGAAATATAACATTTGATGAATTATTTCAAGACTTCTACGTCTACGACAACCTTTACAGAATTCACACGCCATTTGTCGGAGAGGTACTTGATAAATTTAGTCAAAATTTTTTGGTAGGGATGGCTTTATTGCCGCCCTGACAAATATCTACGATCTTACATGCTCGGTATGTAATAAAATAGGTTTGTGAGGCACGTTTAGTTAGATGCATTTATAGCGTCGGTAAACAAGTTATTTAGCAAATAAGTATTATCATTATTCGTTAATTATAGTCACAATAGCTTAATGAAATATTGGTTTCCGTAATTATTTGTTGTTCTATTTATGAGTAAATTCACGTATATTTAGCTCTTTTACTCTATATTTTGCAATAAAAATAAATTAGACAGTTAATGCAAAAAAAAATAACAGCTTTAAAAGTAATTTCATTGAAGTAAAGTGTAGCTAGATAGATTAAGTGATCCTTCATTATTCCAAGATTTAGATTTCAGGCCTATAAGTGTAGGATTTATGTATCAATCTAAGTCCGTTGATCAGTAGTCAGGTTGGATGACTCTGAAACTCTGATGACCTGAACATGACTCAGAAGTAGAAGTTATACCTTACGCGTAAGAATAAAAAACATTATTCCGGGAATGATTGAATAAATAAATAAGATAACTTTATAAGCTTTTACTTTTATTCAGTAGAAAATAAAGATATTCTTGTAGATGAATTTTTCATACACGGTATTAACCAGAAGAATTTACCCGAAATACAATATAGTTAGTTACAAAGTAACGTTAGGCATTATGGCTTTTTTCGGACACCATATCGACTAAACTCAAATTACAGGTTTATTTCATGCGACATTAACTGTTGTAAATGTCACTTAACAAACTTGACATTGGCTAATCTGTGTAAAGCCATAAAACGAGACAAAAAAATGTCGCTTAACGTCAAGCTTACATTCCAGTTCTTTAATTTCAGACGTCGGTGTTAAGTCGATATTGTGTACGGAGGCAAATCTGTATTATTTTATGTCTGTACAAACGTCACAATTTGACAATAAACATACAAAGAAGTTTGCTCTGATATAGCTCCAACCCCAGACTTGATACCAAGAATCTCACAAATAAAACTTAAACTAAACAAGACTAACAACAATGCTATGAAAGTCAGTCATATTAAGCTAGGAGAAACAAAATATTCTCAGATAATATGTAAAAAAGCTTCCGTTAATTCTATAATTTCACTAGGACTAAGCAATTCCTAGTATAGTTTTCGACGCTGCTTCCTTTTTGACAATTGTGAGGCAAAACTTTATTTTTGATCCCAAACGTCTAAGAAGCCTTTTTGACAACATTTCTTAGAAAAAAAATAATAGTCGCGACACCACACTGTTCAATGCGAAATAGAAATGAAAATATCTGGCTTACTTTCTATAAGAGAGAGAGAGACAGACAGAGAAACATGCGACGCCAAACAAAGTGTCGTGACAACTTTTCGTAAGAATTTTTTCCGTCTAGCCCCCTTTCACAACGCGCGATAAGGAACTTCGTTCCAAAAAAATAGAAATTCTATGAGGACATGTCGATATATATTTTAAAAAATATCTTAAATATCATATTTTGCACTTACATAAATACTCTGACTTAGCATAACGTTGAAAATGCAACAAAAAAAAGCGAAAAAAAAAACAATATAAAATGTTTTCCATTTACATATCATACATATCTCGCATATAATTATACATATTATTTTCTTTTCAATTACGGTAAGGGATCATAATTTAAGTTGGGCTAGTTCTTGCAACAGTGCCGCTTCGCTGTCAATCTTGGCAAGTTGGTTGAGTTCCAGTTGTTTTCCGGCAGCTTTCTGTTGCTTTAACTTATCTATGTCGCTTAGTTTCTGAAAAAAGATATATATGTACAGTAAATTAACATAGGCATGATGATGTCGCGTTATAAAGTTGGAAGTCCTGGGTTCGATTCGCGGCTCGAGTCTGGTCTTGTGGGAGGCTTCGGTTAGAGGTTACCACGCTACCGGCAAAGACGTGTCGCCAAGCGATTTAGCGTTCCGGCATAATGTCGCGTAGAAACCAATTAGGACTATGGGTTTACCATACCCCTAACAGGTTAGCCCGCTACCATCTTAGACCGCATCATCACTTACCATCAGGTGAGACTCCGTCAAGGGCTAGCTTGTGGTGTATAGGTATAAAATGTATTTGAATTAAATGTTCTATATCTTTAACGTTTAAAATATTTTGGAGAGTTTTGGGGAAAGGGCCGTTATTAATCCATCCACGCTATCGACATACGAGACTGCATAATATCTGGTATGCCAGCTTCCATCATCTCCGATACCTACAATACGAGTTGTATCGAATAGACAATGAAAATACATCTGATAGACTAGCGCTCCCCATCTTCATCATAACTTGCCCATCGAATGTAATTCCAGAAAAGTTTTACGCTATATAATTAAACAAACCCAAGTCAGATTTAGTAAGGATTATGTAAACGATAAAAAAGCGTGGGTGTGAATTGCTCTACCTCCATAGATAACATAATTTATTATTTATTGACTATGTGAGATGGTGATAGCAAAAATAAAAAAACCCGGATAAGTTTGTTGTGGGTTTCTTCTTAGACATGGGCGTGATTTGAACCCTCTTAGCTTTAGTTTTAAGTTGGCGAGTGTAGTTATCACCATCACTAATAGAAATAATGAAAAATGTGTTATATATGAACGATTAATAGATGCCTGTAATAGGTTAATATTAATACAGCTATTTTTGATTTGATTAGATTTGATTAGATCTGATACTTATCCCTAAAGGTTGGTAATGCGTAATTAAAATCATCACCTTGTTAAGATTCTTAATCTTCTTGTCCTTTTCCGGGTCCCCGGTGGACACGAAGGGAGCTCGAGACGTGGCAGTGGGTGGAGCAGGTGACGTATCTCCGGTGCGTTCGTCAGCTTTACGCGCCTTTCTCGCTTCTCGTTTCTCTTTCTGCTTTATAGCTTGCTTTGACGGCGCAGCTGTGTATCATACAATTAGTCGGTTCATCAACATAATTGTACATCATCATCATGATCAACCCATTACCGGCTCACTACAGAGCAAAAGCCCCCTCTCAATATGAGAAGGGTTTGGCCATAGTCCACCACGCTGGCCATGTGCGAATTGGCAGACTTCACACGCCTTTGAGAACATTATGGAGAACTCTCAGGCGTGCAGGTTTCCTCACGATGTTTTCCTTTACCGTTGAAGCAAGTGATTATTTTTTTTTAATTTAAAGATCTCAGAGTATAGAATGACGACCTCTGTGGCGCAGCGTGCGCGCTGTAGCATTATAAAGTTGGAGGTCCTGGGTTCGATTCCCGGCTCGAGTCGGGTCTGGTGGGAGGCTGCAGCCGTGACTAGTTACCACCCTACCGACAAAGGCGTGTCGCCAAACGATTTAGCGTTCCAGCACAATGTCGCGTAGATACGAATTAGGGATACGGGTTTACCATACCCCTAACAGGTTAGCCCGCTACCATCTTCGACTGCATCATCACTTACCATCAGGTAATAAAAAAAATGAAAAAATGCGCGGGACTTCGATTGCATCATCACTTGAGATTGCCGTTAAGGCCTATAAATATATTGGATAAAAAAAATGCTATATAGATTTGAAAACTCACCATCAAGAGTCTGTCCCGGTCGATGTGGCTTCTCGTGTTCATGCATCGTGAATGTCGAGGGTCGGTTCCTTGCGCCCGGTGGTCTGTACGCGCCGGTCGCCTTAGGGGTAGCGTCTTCTATGCCTTTAGGGGCACCTTTCGACAGTACGCTCTTCGGATATGTGCCGGGTTGCCAACTTATCGACAGTAGATTCTCCTTTTCAGCACACACGCGCTGGTGCATGAGGACGCCCGTGTAGTGCCATATCTTGTAACTGTGATTTTGGAGTAAATTATTACTATATGTATTTATTTATTTAGTTGCATATTGTGTACACATACCCAGTTTGAGTGTTGCAACTTGGTCTGGAATCGACCGTAGTAGAGAGACCGATTTTATTTATTTTTACTTATCATTTTATTCAAGTATATAAATATATATATATATATCAATTTAAAACCAAACTTTTCTGCCTTTATCTGGTTCTTGATTAGTATGTAAATTATTTTAAGTGGTTTATTTAGTTATTCATAGTTTAGACCTTCTTTTTTTTGCTGCGTCTTACTCACTTGGGTCTTAGCTGAAAATCAGCGTCGTTTATTGTAATAATTCACGGCATATGCTGAGCTGTACACCCTTTCTGATTGGTGTTACAGCATAATGTCTGTGTATATAATTAGATAGTATGTATGTATAATTAAACTAGAATAAATACATTTCTTTCTTTCAATATATTTGTTCATTATGTTTCAAGAGTTTGACAGCATGTCGTCAACTATCGTTAGAAGCTCTGGGTTATTGATACAATAACGGTTTATACGGAGAAATAAGGTTTTTGTGATTGCCTAAATCAAATTAATGACTAGGCTATCACGGCTCTTTTAATTTGATTCAAATAATTTACAAATTTGAACTTTAAAAACAAACCCTTGTTGTTGAATACTACTGAAGAAGATCTTAAACGTCGTTATTCATTCAAAACTGAAAAAATTATAAAAACTTCCAACCAGTTGCCAACGTGGTCGTTGAAAAACATAATTTGATTATATATTATTTTTGATTTGATTTGATACCAAAGCCTCCCACCAGACTCCGGGAATGAAAAACAGCGCCTTAAATTGTGCACGCACGCGCTGCGCGGAAATCGCCAGTAAAGAAATACTGAATAGTTTTTTGTTACCCGTTGCCGACGGTAAGCCTTGGGTAAGTGGTCGCGGTGACGAAGGTCTCCCCACGAGGGTCCCACTGCAAGCTCGTCGTGTCAGGCGCGGAACATTCCCCCAGCTTCTTGTACCCGCGCAAATCCCACACCGATATGTGCCCCGTTGCAATGTTACCGAAACCGCCCAGAAGGACTAGTGCAGTGGAGTTAAGGTGGTTGAGTTAAGAGAGTTGAATTTTTTTTTTACTCTACAAGTGGACGGCTATCTCACCTGGTGGTAAGCGATGATACCGTCTAGGATGGTAGCGGGCTAAGCTGTTAGGAGTATGGTAAACCCACGCTCCTAATTGGTTTCTACGCGACATCGTGTCGCAACGCTAAATCGCTTGGCGACACGTCTTTGTCGGTAGGGTGGTAAAGGCCCAAGCCTCACACCAGACCAGACTCGAGCCGGGAATCGAACCCCTCCAACTTTATAATGCGACAGCGCACGTATTGTGCCACGGAGGTCGTTATAACTTAAATAGACTATCACAGCAACCATCAGGCTGTTTTTTTTTTAATTTAAATTTCTGACTTATATAAAGTTTTTTATGATTCTCCGCTTGGCCATCACAAAAAATAATACTAGAATATGTTAAACAATAAACAGCAAGTATAATTTGCTATATTCCGCCGACAACCGGGAGATTTGTATAAAGTAAAGTTTACTTTTCTCGCTTGTGAAGTCAACATCTCCTGAGGAAATCCTGAGGTGTCGGGTCGAAACGTGCGTAGAGGTTCTAGTGGAAGATTTTGTGTGGTGTTATATTATACAAATCGCCCGGTTGTCGGCGGAATATAGCAAATTATACTTGCCGTTTATTGTTTATCATGGACTTCCGCAAAGTACGCCTGCTTCTATTCATTACTAGAATATGTATTGAAAAGGATATTATTTCCCTCCGGTGGGAAGTAGATGGCATTCCAAGCGCCCGTCCCGAATTCGAAGAGCGGATCGCACTTGGCGTTGAAGAGTGTCGCCTTAGCGGGCGCATGCCCATATACTGCCACCCACTCGTTCGAGTTGCCAGGGTTCCATGCGATCGCGTGGATTGGGCCTTCCTTGCCTGATGTAAACCAAAATAAAAGCGTCAATTTGGATGTACGAAAACTAACCACGTCCACTATTCATCAATGTCTCGATCATCATGCTCAACCCATTGCCGGCTCACTACAGAGCACGGATCTCTTAATATGAGTAGGGTTTGGCCATAGTCCACCACGCTGGCCATGTGTTGTGCAGACTTCACACACCTTTGAGAACATTATAGAGAACTCTCAGGCGTGCAGGTTTCTTCACGATGTTTACTTGACCGTTGAAGCAAGTGACATTTTAATTGCTTAAAAACGCACATAATTCCGAAAAGTTAGAGGTGCGTGCCCGGGATCGAACCCCCGACCTCTGATTAGGAGTCGGACATCCTAACCACTAGGCTATCACATCTTCTCAGCAGATGTTTGATCATCTAGACATTTAAGGGATTATAATATAACATCCGTATCGTATACAAATATAAAATTAATTAATATTAAAATATATCGCATCAGAGACCGTTTGACACGCTGATCAGGCAACTCAATTTTCTATCCCATTATAAATCTACAACTGTTATAAATACCTCATCAATAATATAAGTATGGTAGTAAGGACTGTGGAAATTACAAAATTTTAATTCTGTATCATAAGTGCATATGAATTATTTAGGTGATCTAAAATACATAAGATTGATTACTTACTGAATGACATATTTCCAGCATTACCCTTAACATCACCATATGACAATGATTGTTTTCCATAGTAAGAACCACCTGTTTTGTCTACCTGAGATCAGAAAGATTTAATTTCTTCATAAATTTAAAAAGCTTACATAAAAAAAATCTTTGTTAATGAAAAAATGAAAAAATATTTATTTGCCAAAAAAACAACTTTCCAAAGCTTAGCACATCCGTTGGGACCCACACTAGGTAATCCTGTGTCGTGGGGCCCATATCAGCTAATCAATAAAATATACTCCAAACAATTTTTTTTTGTAATTACTATTAAAATTGTCATGTTATTATCAAGAATTAGTAATCTTAATTAAATTTACCTCCGTTTGTGTCATGGCAAAGACATTGGTACCCCGTCTATTCCAGTGGAAGGCAGCTTTATCAGCTTGAAATGAAGATCTGCTCACCAATGCCTGCGTAACTTCAAACTGAGGGTATTTGAATACCCGCCAAAAAGATGGTTGACCTGAGGTGCCTAGAAAGAATGTGTAATTTAAAATTGTGTAAAATTGTAAAATGTATTGAACACTACAATCGTTTATATAACGACCTCCGTGGCGCAGTGCGTGCGCTGTCGCATTACAAAGTTGGAGGTCCTGGGTGCAATTCCCGGCTCGAGCCTGGTCTGGTGGGAGGCTTCGGCCGTGGCTAGTTACCATCCTACCGACAAAGGCGTGTCGCCAAGCGATTACGCGACATTCAGCGCCGTTCCGGCGCGAAGTCGCGTAGAAATCAATTAGGGGTAAGGGTTTACCATACCCCTAACAGGTTAGTCCACTACCATCCTAGACTGTATCATCACTTATCACCAGGTGAGATAGCCGTCAAGGGCTAATGTGTAGATATAAAAGAAAAATTGTAAAAATATTGAGACATGCTAAAGCATTAAAACATTTTAACAACAAAGATTTTTTCAGGTTGTGGTAAGTTAATATATGAAATATCATATTGTCATAGTATGAAAAATGCTACAATATCAAAGTTTTATGAGTACTTACAAAAGATTCTAAGTTGTTGACTAAAAAAAATGTGATATGTTACACTACACAGATCATACAAAATATTAGAATCCTTGAAAATCTCAGCCTAGCGGAATTTCCAAATTATTGGGATTTTTTCATGAAGGATTCATGTTCACTTAACATAAGCGTATGACTAAATTTGCAGGAGAATTTCACCTAAAGAATTCTGACTAAGAATTCTTACCTCGTCAAAAAATTTATATCATTCCATACCTAATGTGAATATTGAAAAGTAGTATGCAGGTGTTGTACTTGGAGATATGCTAAAGGATTGTAATTTCTCAGCTTGGATGTATTGTGTGTATCGGTCAAGTTTCACATCCTCATATATGAGAACTCTGTTGTTTAGAAGCATTGCGAATAGTTTCTCGTCTGATGACCATTTTGGTTCCCTGAAAATAATTTAAAATATATTAACTGTAGCAGTATATTTATATATGTGAGAATCATAATTTCACAAAAGTATCACATCATTTGACAAAAGTAAATTAAAGAAAACTATAAACTTTCTGCAAGTTGCAACAATATAGTCATCAGAAACATAATCCATAATACAGTTTTTTAAAGTCAGTATCATTTTATGTTAGTAACAAAAGTGGTTACGTAACTAACACAGTAATTTATAAAATAATATAGATCACTGTGTTACTTAGTTTGCTTCTATTATTACTATATAGTATTTGTGATAGATAGTGCAATTTTGTGGGATTCTTGATCTTGTCTTTATCATATGCAGTAAAATCCATTTAGACAGAGATTTATATATGTATTTGAAATTAATGTTAATATAACTAACGGACTAAAAAGCACTAAACAGTTTATTGCTTTTTAACTCTAAAAGTCTATACTATCTAAATTTTGATTAAGATAATGTCATGTTCATGAGAAAGAAACTTGTGATTGGATCCAGGAACTGCACAGTAAACTCTAAGAGTGCCAAGAAGTTTGTTGCTGTAATATTTTATAGCATATTATTTAATATAATGGTTACAATCATTTACACCAAATTGCACTACCTACTTTGATCACTGGTTTATTTTTAGACTGTTTTAGCACTCACCATCCAATCTGATTTTTCTGCACAAAGGAGCCTATTTTCTCCCCATTTGATGATCGGAATACATGTAAGTTAGGTTTACCCTGTAATCATAACATGTATAACAACAAATTTATATTTTATTAGTGTTTTTAGAAAAAATCTACCATCTTGGAAAAAAAAATTATATAATTGTTTGCAAAGTTATACTATTTTATTTGTGATCAATTCTGTTACCTGAGGGTTATCCTTAGTCATAGCAAATATTTCCCATATAATGAAATAATTATCCAATGGGGAGAAGAACATTTCCTTGTAGTTGCCATCTATTGTTGCTGTCACTGACCAGTCCGCACATTGAACAATCTCTGCCCTAAAATGAGGACCATATGAATGCTAAGAAGATACACAAGCTTACTACTTTCAACTATTTGTTTAATGTACCACAAGACCAGAGCTTTAGCGTTATAACACCTCAGTGATGAAGATATATGAACACTGTTTAGAATTTAATGCAAATTTATTACTTATGAAGTAGATTGTATGTGGTAAAGTGATATAGCAATATTGCACTATAGTAACAAATTATGTGGCAAAGTTTACAAGTAACTTATGATCATAGGCACTTTTTTTTTGTTAGTTTTGTACCATTAAGGCTACACTCACATATCCTAATATACAAAAAATATTGTTTGTATAATGTTCTTTAACTCATACCAATGTGGCTTTCAACCGGCAGTTTATTAATTATTCTCTACCTACTTTATCGTATACATCTCTGATAATGTTTATTAGTAGAGTAATTGCCCCAAACCACTAACATCTTTGTAGCTCTTTCGAAGGTTCAAAGAGCATAAAAGATTTTATAAAAAAAGTTAGGGTAATACCAACTTACTTTCTATCTGTCCTATAAGCTAAGTAGGTGCCTTTTGGACTAAATGTAACACTTCGTATATTGGGTGTCGTCTCATCTCTGAGTATTTTCTCCTCATATGGTTCTTGAAGTTGAATGTGGAATAAACTGCGATTTGTTAAGCCTGAAAAAACAATCTTTTTAACCTAATTTACTCGAGTGATATTTTCCAAAAGTAATAGATAAATAATTACCGGCGATAGATGGAGCAGCACTCATTTTAAAATTAAATGTGTTTATACTTTATAAAAATGCTATTGAAATCATCTCCTCCTTAAATTACAAATTAACCTGAAAAATGAAAATTAAAACGAAAGTTTTTAAAAATATCTTACGTCAAAAACATGCGTTTTGGTCAATATACCTACATTAATGTTGAAATGTCAATGTCTAAATGACTGCTGCGGGGACAGCTGATAAAATTTCATTTAATATTTTTTATTGTCGCCAATCTTTGTTATTCTGATTAAATAAAATTCTGATTAAATAAAAAGGAACTCCCAATGAAAGCACAATACCTATGTAAAAGTTTTTTTAGGCCCCTTAATTAGTTTTATTTAGTATGGAGAGCTTAGATAATAAAATTATTGTTGTGGTACATATTTCATGTGCTAAAGTAAAATGCACAAGCAGAAGTCTTACTTTAAAATTTTATAAAAATTATAAATAATTTTAATTAAGTAATAATTATTATGTTTAATGTTTAGACGTTAATATTATATTTTCTGTACCTATATTAATCTTACATTAATTCTTCTTGATTGATATTTTCGAAAAGCAAATTAAACAGAATGGCGAACCATTTAACCAGATTTTACATTTGTTTTTAACTGTCAAGTTCAAGCTCGAACAACACGCAAGTGTCACTGTCTAATGTTTTTTTACTATTCTGTGATTATTCCGACCAACCTAAGTAGGTACCTAACTACCTACCTACATAATTTCTTTAATTTCTATTTTCCGATGTTACATTATCCATTGTTATGTGACAAAACGAAATAAGACACCTGTAAAATTAGCTTGTTTCTTTGTTTATTATTTTATTGATTCAATGTTTAGTAGTAAAGTGCAACTTCAAAGACGAACTCCTGTTAATGGAACTGACCGCGAAAACTATTTATCATTGTTGGTGGATGAGTACATCAATACGGATTCATTTGGTAAGTTAAACAAAATCGAATTATATTTTAGTATAAGTTAAATAATTGTTTTCTGTTCCTCGTCTATAGCAATGGTATGTGTGCTTAAAGGTGACACCTTTTACACCTGTTACAACTTTGCAATTATAATTCAAATTATTTTGTGACTCTGTTGAATCGTTTACATATATGTTAGCTAATGGTCATAAGTATTGCATTTGGGTACTTGTATCTGTGTGGTTTAACTGTGCCTTGATCTAAGAAAAAGCCCACAACAATGTTTATAGTTATTTTTGTTATCAAAACCTCACTGTCACTTAGTACTTAGTGCTAGCATAAAGTAAAACTTTTTAGCTGTATATTTATATCAGTGTTCAGAATATCTCATCCTTAAGATAGCTCTTAATATAATTTTAAGTGGGGATGGTGATGTCAAAAAGAAAATTTACCTTGCTAAGTTTGCTGTGGACTTCTTCTTAGACCGGGCCGCATTTGGGACCCTCATAGCTTTAGTTTACGAATGTAGTTATCAACATCAAATCACTACTATGTAAATTATAGACACGTCAAATGTGCCTTTTAAGGGAATTTTAATTTTGAATTTATAGACTTCCTATAGCAAAGCTGAAAATAGCATCAAAATCAAATTTATTTCATTCTGTCTATTTGAAAGAACTTAAGCATTGGTTCGGAAGGTCTATGTTATTTCTATTGCTGTTCATGTGACCAATTGTTCCTTTTTTTTTAATTCACAGAATGAAGAACCAATAATTGTACTTATGTGTATATGCTTTCAGAGTCTAAGTGCCAAGTGCTAGCAAATTTAGCAAATTTTGCATATGATCCTGTAAACTATGGTTTTATAAGAGATGTTGGAGTTTTAGACATCTTCATATATGTGTTGAAAAATGAAACCAATGATAAACTTCTGCATTTTGCGGTTGCTGGCATCTCCAACTTATGTATAGGTATGTAGTAAAGTTTATTTCCTCACAAAAAAAGCTTAGTTTACCGTGTAAAAATTCAAGTCTTTCACCATTGCCATCATTATCACTACTGCTGAACATAAGCATTTACTCTCATTGTAGGGTGAGCATATGTGATAGAACCCCCAGCCTACTCCAGTGCAGGCAGACATATATAGTACATCACTTCCTATTAAGTCAGAGTATTTTAAAAAAATTTAATTCTTATTTGGCCTTAAATGTAATTTCAAGTGATTAAAAATTACAATTAAAGATAAGGTAGAAATGGCAGTTTAGTTGGTGGTCAGACCATACCTAAACCAATTAAAAAAAAAATTATAATAATAGCTGGCCAAATGGCCAGTGCAATATTTAAAATATTTGCCCTAGTGGGAATTTAAGTAAAGACATACAATTTCAGTTGCAGGAATATAAACAAATAGACTCACTACAAATATGTAGATATTATTTTATTCCTGCATGCATATTAAATGTTGTAAGCTTCATAATCATTATCATGATCAACCCATTACCGGCTTACTACAGAGCACAGGTCTTCTTTCAATATGAGAAGGGTTTGGCCATAGTCTACCACGCTGGCCATGTGCAGATTGGCAGACTTCACACGCCTTTGAGAACATTACGGAGAACTCTTAGGCCTGCAGGTTTCCTCACACTCAGGTTGTAAGCTTAATTAAATTAATTGTTTAATTAAGCTCACTGTGTAGTCTCTGTTAGCATATTTTATATTCATGGTCATTTTTTATTACAATATGTGACTCTAACCATGAATTTTAAATTTCAGATCCTGACAACATTGAATATATTCTAAAACATTCAGATCTAAATATCATCATCACATTGTTGAAGTCAAGTCAAAGTGATATAGTTGCTGAAGTGATCACAATACTTATTTATTTCTATCATAGTCATGCAAAATCTTCAGTAGAGAATTCTAACATTATTCAAGATATACAGATTTTAAAAAATTCTGAGAACAAAGTAATTTCTAATCTAGCTAATATCTTCATAGAGGATGTGAGCAAGGCAAATACTGCTAATAATTGATCAATCTGAAAAATACAGTGGATTATAAAAATGAATAGGATGCTATCAAACAGATTTCCATACATTGCTGTTAACAACAAAAATTATCAAAAGATATGCAAAATTCATACATCTTCAGTCAGCCGTACTTCGTTTAAGGCTGGGGATAAAATAAGAATACAGAAGACTTTGACTCAGAAGGATCTGGATACATTCTCAAATCTTACCAGCGATCACAATTATTTACACCAAAATAGCGGGAATAAGAGGCCAATTGTACATGGCGCGTTTTTAAATGGCTTGGTAGCTGGTTTGATTGGTACTCACTTGCCAGGGCCAGGCACTGTTCTAGTTTCCCAAACTATGAAGTTCCCTAACAAATGTTTTGTTGGTGAGAAACTGACGATAAGTGTTGAACTTGTAGATGTCAGAAAAATTCTTAAAGTTAAATTTTTCTGTATTGTTGAAGAAGAGAAAAAGGTTGTGTTTGAAGGTGAGGCCAAATTGATGCTGGCCAAAGACTGTTGAGGATATTTATGAACATAATTTATTTTAAATTTTATTATCAATAAAATTACTAGCTAATAAGTTTTGTTACATTTACAAATCTGATTTGAATATAATTCTTTGTAAGTGTGTAAGCTAAGATTTTTTTGTGAATATACTGCTGTGTTTGAAGTGCTAATTTTGCAAGAAGCTATAAACGTAACATAGTCATTAAAAAGCAATTTATGATTATATTTGAACCTGTTCACTTTGTCCATTATGTACAATCTTATAGTCAATAACTAATTGAGACTGATAGTCATTAGCATAATATTATTTATTTAATAATAACAATACAAATTACAAAATGTCCAAAGTATTATTAACAAATACCTATTCATAATAATAAATGTTATTTAAAAAAAGAATACAGTTCAAATATGCAGTTAATTAACTAAAATAATGAAATTAAATTTCTTAAAAAGGAGCATTACACTGCATTGTTTTTTTTTTTTTTTTTGTACTACTAATTTTAATTTTTAGAATCTTCTGATATAAACATTTACTTGCAGTAAATGATCTCTGTTATACTTAGGAAATAGTTACTGTTACAGTAATTTGCTCAGGTTTGGTGTTTTTTTTTAATCTTTATAGTATAGTGTTCATTTAATTTTTGGAATTCTATAATAATATTGATATACAATATTGTATAGTAGCTATTAAGATTGCAATCAAAATCATTTGATTCTATATTTCCCTAATTAATTAGCAAGGGCTGTAACTAAATATTTAAAAGCGAAATTCTGTGATTAAATAATCCTAAATTATCCAATAAGATTATTTATTATCTATCATTAAATATTGTTTGTATGTATGTATTATATCTTTTGAGGTCTCTTATTAAAATCCTACCATTTAAAGTTACGTAAGTCATAGGTACCTGTTATGTGGAGTACCCAACTTTTTTGTTCAAAAGAATTTTATTTTTAGTGTTCCATAACAAAACTTAAGATAGTTAAAATATAACTAAAATACGTATTGCTGTTGTAACAATACAAATATGTAATCCAAATTCAATTCTTAGATTTACTATTTTTAAATCTGTAAATTAAGTTTAGATTAGATATTTATCAATAACAGGTATCCATGTAAAACCTAAAGACTTTCTTCTTTATTTTAAATGGTATGTCCTACCTGTGATGACATATGGAGTGGGTACGTGTTTTCTTGTAGTTGAACTCTAACAAATTTTCAATAGCTGTTCTGGAGCGGGCTTTGTCTTGTTTTTGTTAGATGTCTTTGACTAATTAAATTAAAGCCCAAATTAATTTGGCAGTTGGTTGGTTATGTGTGCGGCAGAACAGATGGATACTCAGGAACAGAACTTAGGACAGACAATTAGGAATGGAAACTTCTTAACGGCAAGGATGACCAATGATCTTATGATCTAAAGAAGTGGCTGAGCAAGCTTGAGAATTATGTGATGTGGTATGCTCTTAAAATAGATTTTGTTTTCAGCTGTTAATTTATTGATATTATTGCAAAGTATTACTGGCATTTTTAAAGTTAGCAAAATTTACTTTGTATTGAGTTTTAAAAGGATGTTTATTACTCTACATTAAATCACTTTACTAAAGTGTATTTGATCTTAGTTTATATTAAAATTTACACTAAGGCTACATTACAAATAATAATATTAACTAGTTAGGATCGTTTTCAAAAATGCTTATCTTTATGAATGCATTAACGAAAGTAATCAATTTTCGAAATATGTTTGAGATAAATTGAAAAACATTTCACCCAAGTTTACGTTATTGATCTATCTTTGTAATAGAATAGATATGCTAATTAATTTAAAGGTTGCTTGCTGCTCGAAAGGAATTAAAGCTTAGAAGACCATAAAAAGCAATTAATTTGTTGATAGGTTACGAAGTTAAGTTAAGCATCATTTTATCAGCGTTTGGTAATGTTATTCTCTTAAAAGATATTCGTTTTCACCGTTATTACAATAACATCGACGTTGTACGTAGACGATTATACAACTGGTTACAGAAAATAATCCTACTAAATGTCGATTTCGAAGTTACTCGTATAAATAATTTAACATATAGTCCCAGTGTGCCCAAGCCCTTCAAGAAATCTCATTTGAGTATTGTTTATTGTTATTTATTTACGCATCTTTGCTCTTGAATTGTGATGATGTACGTGTCCCTTTGTATGTGTGTTTATTAAAATCATTATAATAAAAACAATACAGTATTGTTTAACCAGCATTCATTAAATGATTCATTTATAAAATGACACTCGTGCTTTTTATATTTACTCTGTTATTTTCTTGTTACTAGTGCGACCTCTATGGAGCAGAGTAAGAAACCGCTTGACCTATATGGTTTGCATTTTATGCTCAATATCCTTGGGCTCTTTACTGAAGTTTGCTAATAAAATAAAAGTTATTATTTAAGCTATGCTTACTTGTTTATTTTGAAAATTAGTTGAAGAGACACTGAGCATTCAGTCCATAAGTCCATTGTCCATATCTGATAATTTATCTTGAGAAATTCGTAGCAGTATCAAATTTCCGACATAGCCCATTGCGTTGTGAATTTGATGTACCTAATGTTGTATGCATAGAGCTCGGGAGCTTGGGAGGGAGTTGGCCTGACAAGGTAGTAATGGAAAATTCAACGTTGGTACGAATTCCACTGCGCACTTTGCATCAAGACATCGGGAGACTTGTAGTTTGATAAGTATACCGACCCACCAATTACCTAATTCAGGCAGTTTAAGACCCAACAGATTATATGACTACGATGACGACACACGACGTATACTACGAGCATATGAGTACGGTAATAATCTTCGGACACAAATCCCTAACTTCGTCATGGTCAGTATACCTAAAACGAATCTAAAACTTGTATACAGTTTTTTTTATTGACTTTTTTTATACACTACAAGTTGGCCCTTGACGGCTATCTCACCTGGTGGTTAGTAATGATGCAGTCTAGGATGGTAGCGGGCTTACCTGTTAGGGGAATGGTTACACACTCCTAAATGGTTTCTACGCGTCATCGTACCGGAACGCTAAATCGCTTAGCGACACGTCTTTGTCGGTAGGGTGTTAACCGGCCACGGCCGCAGCCTCCCACCAGACCAGGTTCGAGCCGGGAATCGAACCCAGGATCTCCGACTTTATAATACGACAGCGCACGCACTGCGCCACGGAGGTCGTCAAGTTTGAAGGATAAGTGGTTTGCTTTTCAAGAAACGTAGGCGCTGCGTTGATCACACGTACATAGAAGAAAGCTCCTCACAGGTAATCAGCATGAAGTAATGCTAAGGGGTTCCGTGTTGACTCTGAATTGCTGGGAGAGGTTATTTTACTCTGTGCAAGTTGGACACGTCCTGCTGCCAGGAAGAAGTCCAAAGGGATTATTTCCTAGAAGAAAAAAAATATATAATCTACCCGACAGTGTGTTTTATTTAGATCTGTTAAGGTATAGTTTAGTTTAATTTCTTTTGTGTGCATATTGTTGGTATATTTTATATTATTATTTGTGTGTATATTTTATAACTAGGATAAGTTAATTTCCACTACTTCACATTTGCATGCGGTGTTTGCCTGCAAGTGGCTAAGCATTTTTGTGCTGTGCAAGTACTAAACCTCAGTAAGTACCTCAGTGCAAGGTACTGAATCTTGTAATAAAAAGTTTTGGTTGTTGGCGAAATAAATTAAAAAAAAAAGTGATCGAGCAGCGTGAAGTGTTAGGTATGTATAAGCCTTTAAATTCTCTTGTCTATTACAAACTAGCTGGTGCCCGCGACTTCGTCTGCGCAGGATTAGTATTTCGAGTAGCTTATATTAGCGTTGCTACAGCCCGGTTACGCTGTCGCAACCAATAGGGTTAGCACAGCTAATAGTCAGTCCGAAAAAAAAAAAATTAGCGTTGCGTAGAAAAGAACTTACATTATGACATTAAAATTATCACGCAGATGGTAGATTTTTTCCTACTTACATGTCACTTATCGTCATATTTTTGACAATTCATACAATATCCTTATAAATTGTAGCCTATGTATTATTTTGATGAATAACCTATATTATTGTAAAGTTTCTTAAACATCCATTCAGTAGTTTTTACCTGAAAGAGCCATCCATCCATAGTTGCAAACTTTCCCGTTTATAATATTAGTAGGGTAAGACATATGCCCATCTGTTAGGAATGAATTGACCGAGCATGATATTAGATTTGAATGTCATGATTATGGGTAAAGAACGAGATAGGAGAGGTATAAGAAGCTTAAGAGGCCTATGACCTTGGACGTTTAAAATCATAGGACGGCATTTTAGGAAGTGCACTCCAGCTCTAACTATACCTCTTATTTGCCACTACAATTTATATGTCTATCAAAAAGTTCAAAGTTTTTATAAAACGAAAGCCTGTAGAAAAATCATATTACGATATTAAGGATTATATAAACGATAAAAAAGCTAGGGTGTGAATTGCTCTATCTCCATAGGTACTATAGTTTATTATTCATTATGTGAGATGGTGATAACGAAAAAGGAAAAACCCCGGCTAAGTTTGTTGTGGGCTTTTTCTTAGACCGGGGCGCGTTTGGAACCCTCATAGCTTTAGTTTTAAGTTTACGAATATAGTTATCACCATGAAATAACTAACTACTATGTAAATTATTGACGCGTCAAAAGTGCCTTTTTAAGGACTATTTGAATAAAGATTATTTTGAATTTGAATATGTGTCTATATAGAAATCTTCAAATTATACACTTACACGAAAAGCTGTTAGTTGTTGATTTTAAAAGATACTTAATTGGAAATCAAAACTATCAATAATGATTTAGCTCACTCGAAAATAATCACTGTGCTAGCTATATAACTATAATCGTCTATTCCTGTTAGCTTAAGGCTTTGAGTCCGGTTTGGACACAGATCGCGTACTGCCTTATCTGCAATCCATTAGCGGGATTAACACTACGGGATATAAATAACCGATTCAGCTTTGCTTAACCCAATTTGCTGCTTATTAAAGTATCTAAACACAAATAGGTTTACTTACGTATTTTGGTTAAGTTGGTTCTCTATCAAATTGTCCCTACTAGCTTTGTTCACGTAAGAGCTTTTATCATATTCGGAATGAACAAAAACAGGTGATACAGTACGAGCTGATACCCATTACTGTCCGAATAAATGAAGGGTTTTTAGACATTCTTGTGAAACGTGTTAATTGAAGATTTTTTCCATGTTGCCTTACCTGTTTCCGCTTCCTTTCCCAACATTTAAATCTAACTTCGAGGAAGTTTGCCATGAGAAAGTAAAGCCTTGCTAGGTCATCGACGCTACTTTAAATTAAGTTTTTCACAAATAATATAAGTGTGAGTATAAGAAACATCGTTGGCCTAAGTATTATACTTATTAAGCTAATCTAATAAAAAGGATGTAACAAAAAATTACCTAAAAGAATATTAAAAATGAGGCATAAATTGTAATGATTTAACTCTTAATATTGACCAACAAGATTTTGGTTTAGATTGTTTTCAGTAAACCTAGTAAGTAGATAGGTAGTTTGCGTGGTACTACTGTAAGTGAATACTAGCTTCCGGCCCGTGCCTTTGTCCGCGTGGACTTCAGAATTGGGTTTAAAGCTTTGCTCGTTAACAATTTTTAATCTTCCCCCGGGACCTATTTGAGAGATTGGTATAGAAAATACATGTCCTTTTCCATAACGTGATATTATGCATACCAAATTACAAAGCTGTCTGCCCGCGGTAAACAATTTGCAATATTCCCTCGGAAATGACTTAAGGAATCGGAATAAAAGGTAGCCTATCTTCTTTTCCATGCCAAAGGCTACATGCATGCCAAATTTCATCCAAATCCGTTCAGCAGTTTTTGCGTTTGCGTTTTTTAGTAACAAAGATCCACACTTTCATATTTATAATATAAATAAAGGATTAGAGTGCTCTATGTAGTAAATTATAACGTAATAGGTGGATACTTAAAAAAATGCCAGCACACAAACAGAAAAGAATTTTACTAAGTGAGTAAGTACTTGTAATAGTTAATGTCTCCTTTGTCAATCAACAGTGAAACCCTTTCGAGTGGCTATACACTTGAAGTTTTTTAAACAGGCCGTGAATGTCATCGCCTTTGCTTACAATCTTGTACCGAAGATGAAATTAAGCGGGTTGCGGTGCCGCACCGCCGCCAAAATCAGCCTCGCCGCAACTTATACGTTTTCGAATCCCGAAAAAATTTTTGGTTTTATACCCATTACTCAATCTATCTCATGACCAACATTTATACACATTTGTAGTGGTTTTCGCAGCATGAAACCCATCAGCAATAAGCAATTTAAGCTTAATTTAAGCCGCTTTAACGCACATTTACGCGTGTTTAAGCGGCATACCGCTGCTACCTATGGTATGTCTTCAGACATGTAGGAACAAAATGTTGATATCTTAGATACATTAGGTACGAAAGTATTGCTGCTAATTCTGTTGGAAGTAAATCCCTAAGATTAAACTAAATTGAGAATGAGGAATAACTAATAGCTGTGATAGACTAGTGGTTAGGGCGTCAGCCTCCTAATCAGAGGTCGGCGGTTCGAATCCGGGCACGCACCTCTAACTTTTCGGAGTTATGTGCGTTTTTAAAAATTAAGATATCACTTGCTTCAACGGTGAAGGAAAACATCGTGAGGAAACCTGCACGCCTGAGAGTGTGAAGTCTGCCAATCCGCACATGGCCAGCGTGGTGGACTAGGGCCAAATCCTTCTCATATTGAGAGGAGACCCGTGCTCTGTAGTGAGCCGGTAATGGGTTGATCATTATGATGATGATGATGAGAATGAGGAACTACTTAAGTACCTACTTTCATTTTAGGTTTAAATACTAAATGTCTGTAGGTTGGGGGTAATTTGCAATATTGACGACCTCCGTGGCGCAGCGCGTTCGCTGTCGCATTATAATGTTGGTCCTGGGTTCGATTCCCTGCTCTAGTATGGTGTGGTGGGATGCTTCGGCTGTGGCTAGTTACCACCTTACTGACAAAGATGTGTTTCGAAGCAATTTAGCGTTCCGGCACGATGTCGCGTAAAAGTTGCTCAATTGATCATTTGAAATTATAAGACGTAATTAGGTAGGTACTTCCTAGACTCACGACATAATGGTGCATGTACCTGACTAAAACCATCCAATAACCTATAACATGAATATCCCACATGAACAATGGGTCGTAGTGTTAAATTATATAGGCCTAGACTTTAAAATTTAATTTAACATTTGGACTGATGGCCCTTGAAATTAGCACGTTAAAGTATACATACATACTTACTACATATACTTTTGACGACCTCTGTGGAGCAGCGCGCGCGTTGTGGCATTATAAATGCTGGAGGTCCTGGGTTCGATTTCCGGCTCTAGTCTGGTCTGGTGGGAGGCTTCGGCCGTGGCTTATTACCACCTTACCGACAGAGACGTGTCGTAAAGCGATTTAGCGTTCCGGCACGATATCGTGTAGACACCAATTAGGAGTATAGGCTTACCATACCCCTAACAGGTTAGCCCGCTACCATCTTAGACCGCATCATCACTTACACCAGGTTAGACCACCACTACCACTTAGAGATAGCCGTAAAGGGCTAACTTGTAGCGGTTAAAACAAAAATTAAAATAACTGAAACCCTAAAAATTTCAAACATCTGTTTATCGCATTACAATCTTGAAGCATTTCCATCTTGGGATCCTTATCAATCGCATATTTCACAGAGGGACACGTTTGAAGTACCTCTAACTGTAAATGCATGCAATACGCACGTTTGCTGCGCAAGCATTCTTTATTAGCGTGGGCACTACCTACGTACGCTATTAGTATTTCTTTTGACACGGATTTAAATAGAGGCATTGTCTCAATAACCTCATTTTGGTTCTATTGGTGATTCAGCGATGTGAATAAGAACCAAGTAGCATTATAAAGTTGATTTTAGAAGTGCCACCCTGTCAGTAGTAGGTACCACCCATCTATCCCTTGCGTATATGAATATCCATATGTGAGTATATATCACGTATTCTTTAAGTGAAATTTTCGCACGTTTAAAATCATGGCACGGCATTTTAGGAAGTACACACCAGTTCTATTATACCTCTATCTTTATCTACCACTACTTCATAATTTATATGTGCCTATATTTAGATCTTCAAAATATACACTTACTCGAAAAGCGGTTGTGGTTGATTTTAAAAGAACATCATCATGATCAACCCATAACCGGCTCGTCACTACAAAGCACGGGTTTCCTCTGAACATGAGAAGGGCTTGGCCATAATCCACCATGCTGGCCATGTGCGGATCGGCAGACTTCACACATCTTTGAGGACAATATGGAGAACTCTAAGGCGTGTAGGTTTCCTCACGATGTTTTCCTTCACCGTTGAAGCAAGTGATATTTTAATCGCTTAAAAACGCACATAACTCCGAAAAGTTAGTGCATGCCCGGGTTCGAATCGACGGCCTAACCACTAGGCTATCACAACTTCTTGGAAGTATAACCAACTTGTATGCCATCACGGAAAACGGCGTTACACTCTTGTACAACTTATGTCCCCTCCGCCGCTCCCAACTCCCTCGTGTTTCTTGTCTGGGGAAGTTATAGATCTGCCGGGAAACTTTTTTCTATACTGAAATTTCGGTTATAGAACTGGGGAGCTGTTGCTGTCAGAGATTGCAATATTTCTCCAAATTCGAACGAGTAAATCAATTCTTAAACATAATATGATACTTGCTAGTGATTACCCGCGACTTTGTTAGCATAAAATGTCTGTAGGCTGAATGAACGTCCATGGTCATACTGCGTGCCTAGACCCAATATTATCTTAAAATCGGTTCAGCGACTTGTGGAACGTTAGGTCACTAATATGTTAGATCCCGGAGCCTCCCACTAGATCCCGGAGCCTCCTACTATATTTTATGCTGATGGTGGCGACCGAGGGGGTTTTAGTGGGTTAAAACCCCACATAACCCCAGCAATAATCGGGTATCTCAGGAGGAGATTTCCCCCACGTAAACAAAAAAAAAAAGGTCACTAATATGTGATTGACAATGCAATTGCATATAAGTGACTTTCGCTTTCGGTAATATTAGTACAGTTAACCATTTGCCCGGCTTTCATCATGATTGTATTTCTATGGTTAAAAAAATATGTTTTTTTTCATTTTCCCATGATTTGCTTTCAGATCACCAGCTGTACAATGATTGGCATTCAACGTTGGGCGGTGCTGGCAGCGTTTTTGTGGTTAGTGGCCGCAAGTGAAGCCAGGCGGAAGCTCAAGCGGGACGAAATGGAAAGCTTGAAGTCAATTGAAACAGTTGATGTAGATGACGAAGATTTCGATGAGGTTAGTAATTTAGTGAGTACAAAAACAAACTAATTTATTTTAATTTAAAACATGTAAAAGGTATGTTAGTAAATTAAGCAGGTAAAAGAAAAGTTTTATTGACACACTTGACGGGTATTTCACCTGGTGGTAAGTAATGATGCTGTCTGGGGTAGTAGAGGGCTAACCTGTTAGGAGTATTATAAACCCGCACTCCGAATTGTTTCTACGCGACATCGTGCCGGAACACTAAATCGCTTGGCGACACGTCTTTGTCGGTAGGGTGGTAACTACCCACGGCCGAAGCTTTCCACCAGACCAGACTCGAGCTGGGAATCGAACCCAGGACATCTCAGGATATAATGCGACAGCGCACGCACTGCGCCACGCAAGTAAGATCATAATATAAAATGAATTTTTAATTACGATAAAAATCATCGAAATAAAATCGGAAAGGAAAACTGCAATAATATTTACATTTGAAAATAACTTCATATTAAATTTAAAAAAAAATGCAACCAGTGCCACTTTTGGTGATATAAAGATTTCCAAATCAGTTTAAGTAGGTATAATGTAGTAAGTATAAGTATAGTGTAGTATTAAGACGTTATGGTGGAGTAATGACATTCAGGTACATACCTAAATTCACGAACCATCTTTCCTTGTTGGGCAGTCGTATGATTATCCTGCGACAAACCTAAACGAATTTGGCTAATTTATGTTTCCATTTAAATTTTTGCGTCGTCACATTCGCCTGAGAATAAAATTCGTTTTGAGCGGATATCGTGAATTTAGTGGACCAGTTTTTGATCTTCATTTCTTTATTTAATAGCTATAATAAAAAGTAAAAAATACCACACGGCCTTTAGCTTTAGTTTCAAGTTGGCGAGTGTAGTTATCACCATCACGAATAGAAATAATGAAAAATGTTATATATATGAACGATTCATACATGATGATGCCTGATGATTTCGCTATAAATAAAACTTAAGCACGCTCGCGGTCTCGTCATTCTTATCAACTGGTGTTAAAAGATTACGCAATATATCCCGCAAAATAAATATGTGATTTCCAAAATGAATACTAAAATTAGTCAATAAATTTGTTTTTTTTTTGTCATACATCGCAGCAAATTTAGCTAGATGAGAAGCAAACGCCTGCGTAAACACAAACTAATCAGATACTCATGTATATTTAGGAAAATACTATTACGAGTATATCACGTTTCTGCGTTAAATAGATAAATATTTTTTTAAGTCTATATATTGTGATATATCCATACGAAGTAAACATTTTTGATTGTATTGTTTGCACTATCCCACGCTCTGTCCAATTTCCTTTCACCAAGGGTTGTCTAGAAGATTACTTTGGAAATAAGACCGCCTTTGCACACGACTGTCTATTTATTTTTCTTTTTAAGTATCACGCAGTGTTTGCATGTGTATACATTTAAAACTTCAAGATACTATTTTTTTTTTTAGAGATAGGTAGGATGAGGTCAAGGGTGGAGCACGCTTGCCTAGAAATTGCACAGTCACTCTTGCCTTGAATATAAATTAAATAAAGTTTTCTAAAGGCGATTTAAGAGAGAATTTAGTCATTTTGTTTTTCTTCCTTAGCCATATTTATTTTTCGTTTGGAATGGGGATGGTGGTGAGTGATGAGCTGGTATTTGGTTTGCAGGTAGAGCCGTGCCAATGCGGCGTGTTCATGTCTCAGCAGGTCGGCATCATGAACGGCCGCCGCAGCCGACCGCGGGGCCCGCCCCAGGGTGAGCCTGTGGTGACGTACGACACCGACAGCCCGAGCTTGCCATGCGGCACCGGCGGGTTCAAGCACTGCGTCAGCAAATGCTTGGATGTGGTATGTCTACCTATATAACGGTATAAAGACCGGCTTTTTCTCAAGTTTGACTCAGACTCCTCCGTGGCGCAGTGCGTGTCGCATTATATTATTATTAAAGTCGGAGGTCCTTGGTTCGATTCCCATCTCGAGTCTGGTCTGGTGGGAGGCTTCGGCCGTGGCTAGTTACCACCCTACCGACAAATACGTGTCGCCAAGCGATTTAGCGTTCCGGCACGATGTCGCGTAAAACCCAAATAGGAGTGTGGGCTTACCATACCCCTAACAGGTTAGCCGGCTACCATCTTAGTCCGCATCACTTACCATTAGGTGAGATAGCCGTCCAGGGATGATTTGTAGTGTATAAAAAAAACCGGTCCTTTTCTCAGGTTTGACGACCTCCGTGGCGCAGTGCCGTGCGTGTCGCATTATAAAGTTGGAGGTCCTAAGTTCGATTCCCATCTCGAGTCTGGTCTGTTCAAGGCTTCGGCCTTGGCTTGTTACCACCCTACCGACAAATAAGTGTCGCCAAGCGATTTAGCGTTCTGGCATGACGTCGCGTAAAATCGCGTACAATATTTATTTGGCATAAACTATCAAGTTACCACTACTTAATTTGGTTGGTAGGCTTTTAAACTTGATGGTAAAATTGAATGATACCAATTGGGTCCGATAGATTTAAGTGCCCTCCGACGCACTAGGATGTCATTACCAATCCTCAGGATTATAGGATATTTTTTGCTCAACCTGGAAGTCGAATCCAGGTTTTTAACCATGCTTAGACAAAAGCTTTGGGTCAATTAAAAACTTGACCTAAATAACTTTTTTGAAATCTGCTTTTGCGGAAACTTTTTTTAATAAACTCTTTCGGTTTATTTATTTATTTTTACTGAAATTAGACAGGGTTACATATAAAGAATATTAAGCGTGATGTAGCAATAACGGCTGCAGCAAACTGTAGAGCAACCATTATTGCCCACCCCCAAACAACAAAAAGTACCAATAATACAAAAACATAGTAATGAGAATAACATAGTAAGTTTACCAAAAACCACAAAATTACAAATAAATAACAAGAGAAAACAAAAAGTAAAAAGTCCAAAGCAAACAGTTGAGGGTGTGTGTGTGAATCATCTTTATATTTAGGTTATTTATTTATTTATCAACCCATTACCGGCTCACTACAGAGCATGGGTCTCCTCTCAATATGAGAAGGATTTGGCCATAGTCCACCACGCTGGCCATGTGCGGATTGTTAGACTTCACACGCCTTTGAGAACATTATGGATAACTCTCAGGCGTGCAGGTTTCCTCACGATGTTTTCCTTTACCGTTGAAGCAAGTGATTTTTTAATTGTTTTAAAAACGCACATAACTCCGAAAAGTTAGAGGTGAGAACCGCCGACCTCTGATTAGGAGGCTGACGCCCTAACCACTAGGCTATCACCGCTTCATTATATTTATTTATAAAACTTACTAAATGTATGTTTGTCCTATTGCAATACATATGACATACATGATAACAAAACAAACACTGTTAGTTATTTCTTCAGAAAAAAAATCTTTGCATCTAGTGTGATAGAAATTGAAGGAGTAGGTAGGTAGATACTTTAAACTTGAAAGATGCGGCCTTTTCACATGAAAGAGAAGTGCCGCATCGTAGGTATCAAAGTCTGTTTTCCTAAAGCACGGAGCCAAAAGCTTGTGAAATAGGTCAGTAGGCCTAGAAAGTATGTGTTTTTACACTATTACAGAATCATAACTTTGTAACTTGAGCCGTCTGCGTTTTGTTTACATTAGAAGAACATGAGGAACCAATACGATGTGTTAACTATCTAATAGAAATGTGAGATAACCTACGAGAGTTATAACTATTTAAAAATAGTAGAAATTACAATTGCCAGCAAGCCTGCATACTCCTATTATGAATAAAATAAAATCCTTGTTTCACAAAATATTTGCGTAAAGGTCTAAAGTGTTGAAAAAAATACGCGGTGACAACCGCCATCAGCCGTGTTTCAATCATTTGAGACAAATGGGATCACGGGATACTAATTAAACAATTAAACGCATACACGCATAGAAGAGCTACTGTATGTCAAGTCATTATAATGAGTTAGGGTTGTCAATTGCTTAGTAGGTTACTTTATATCACAATTGAGAAGTACATTCATTTCAATGATTATCATTTCTTCCAATCGAGTAGTTATAACACATATATATAGAGGGTCTTTCCTTTCCAAAGGACTTCGCTGTTCAATATATGGTGGTGTTTGTTAAACGCTCACGCTTAACCTGAGGGCAGGTAGTACTAAAATAAAAATTATTATAATTGAAAACTTTACAACTACAAAAGTCTAAGTTTTCTTTAAATTAAAAAATACGCAGTGTCAACCAAAACACCAGCCGTGTTCAAGAGGTCATAGATGATTCTGGCAAGAGAAAATGTTTAAGGTTTAATTTTTATGAAAACTGAAATATATAACGTTACTTTTGACATTAATTACCCATAATTATATATAATTTCTTGACCTCTTTTACTTTTTATGTTTGGCGAAACGCATAATAGGCTAGGGAAATATAAGGCTTTATTAAATTAAAAACGTCCTTACGCTTACGCACTCGGTAAAATACGATGCTTTGTGGTCTTCATGGAAATGTCTGCCAGGTTTGTTTACAGTTTAGAATTAGAAAGTGATGCGGACCGACAATAAAACGAAGTTTACGTCTCAGCATTCATTTCCCTCATAGATTTTCATTTTAATTACCCACTCTTTACGGTTTCATTGCTTCAGTACAATTAGCCGGAGTGATTTTATTTACTTACTCTTTTGTACTTATTCTTTAACCTCTTTTTGTACATTTGATGCTTTTCTATGTTGTATGCAGTCCTGTATTATTTGAAGTAAAACTAATTAGGCTGTATTTAAAAACAAAATGCCATTTTAATTATTATAGCGATTTTATTTATGCCATTTTAATTATTATAGCGACTGGTAAATAAGACCTTTTTCAAAGAGTGTCGTTACATTACTAAACACATAATTTTTAAGTACGCTAACTCCATGGGGTGTAATTCAATTCAATTCAATTCAAAATAATCTTTATTCAAATAGTCCATAAAAAGGCACTTTTGACGCGTCAATAATTTACATAGTAGTTATTTCATGGTGATAACTATATTCGTAAACTTAAAACAAAAGCTATGAGAGTTCCAAACGCGCCCCGTTAATAAGAAGCCCACAACAAACTTAGCCGGGGTTGTATTTACGTAGATTGATATTATGGGGATTTCTAATTGGTTGAAGCTATTCCACTATCGGCTGAAATACGCAATTCGATTGGCAGCACCGTTAATTCAGTCAGTTTTGACCAATACCGTATGCACCGCAATCTCAACTTCAATGAAAATCTTTGTCAAACTAATTTCCTTACAAACACACATACATATATTTCTTCTACTTATGTTTTAGTGTTTTAGTCTATCTGAGTAGTAATTATTCAACCGTCATGCGTCTATTCAGACGTAGATATATATCAACTGCTATTAGTTTTTTTCTATTCACTATAAGTTAGCCCTTGATGGCAATCTTACTGGATAGTAAGTGATGATGCAGTCTATGATGATAGCAGGCTGGCTAATTGGATTCTACACGACACTGTGCCGAAACGTTAAATCGCGGCGACACTTCTTTGTCGGTAGGGAACAATATACGAGGAACGGTTTTAAAACGTGTGTGTCTAAATCACAGAAAGATGAGGGTTTTTTTATATTTTTAATACACTACAAGTTAGCCCTAGACGGCTATCTCAACGATGATGCTGTTTAGGATGGTAGCGGGCTAACCTGTTAGGAGTATGATAAACCCACGCTCCTAATTGGTTTCTACGCGACATCGTGCCGGAACGCTAAATCGCTTGACGACACGTCTTTGTTAGGGTGGTAGCTACGGCCAAAGCCTCCCACCAGACCAGACTCGAGCCGGGAATCGAACCCAGGATCTCCAACTTTATAATGCAACAGCCCACGCACTGCGCCACGGAGTTCGTCAAACGGAGTTATAACAAATAATGAATAGAAGCAGGCGTTGCGGAAGTCCATGATAAACAATAAACAGCAAGTATAATTTGCTATATTCCTCCGACAACCGGGAGATTTGTATAATATAACACCACACAAAATCTTCCACTAGAACCTCTACGCACGTTTCGACACGATACCGGATCATCCTCAGGAGATGTTGACTTCTTTTGAATATAGCAAATTATACTTGCTGTTTATTGGAGTTATAACAAAGTTCCTCGTATCCCTAGATTCTGAAGTACCTGCCTCGCGCCGGGCCAGTGATCTGCGGCGCGGTGGAGCGTGACGTGCACCGCGAGAAGGCGTTCCTCTTCATCAAAAACTGCGGGGGACAGTGGACCCCTACCAATTTCTCGGCGGGCAAAGAGTTCTGTTGCACCGATGGACAGCATCACAAATGCTAATTTCAGTGCAGAATTAGGTTCGCTACAATTCGTGTTTAATTAAACTCCAATGTAATAAGCTTTTTAGATATAGAAAAACTGCGTCTAACGAACGTTCTTAGAACCTTTCAAGATGGCGTCTCGTGAGCGACCAATAGAAGACGCGCACGGTCGACCGCTAGATTCAACTTTGGACGCAAATTGTACGCGGTGCGATCTTCTTTTGAGGCTGTAATTGTTATAGCGTATCTGGCTCAGTCAAAGTTAATTTAAAAGGGAGATTTTTTTCATAAAAACATATCTTTGTCTTCTTTTAGCTATGTATTTTGTATATGTTTCTATTTAGTATATATGTATATATTACAGTAACTCTGAGGTAAGGCAAGCACATTGTACAGATCTTAGGCCTCTGTCTTAGTTTATATGCAAAGTCATAATCGTGATCATCGAATATCGCAACACAAGTACGCCAAAGTAAAATGGATATAACGGTACACGTTTTAGAGTTGCTAATTCTGTGCCATTGAATTTTAGTTCGCAAACGTTCCGCTTGGAGCACTGGCTGTGAAACTGTGGACGAAATCAAGCTTAAAAACGAGGTGGTTAAGTTACATTTGCTTTGTCGTTAAAGTTTTGGATTTTCAAAACGAGTAGGTATATAATTGTTATTCCGAATAATCAAATCTTATAGGTACTAGGGAAACATTCGAGTTATACGAAACAGGCTGTTGCCCGCGACTTCGTCTGCGTAGAATTTCTGATTTCCCGTGAGATTGAGGTTTCCCGTGCGGCCTATGCCCCGCTTCAGAAAGTAAGCTACTTAATGCGAACTTTTGTGTCGCTAACACCAAAAACAAAGGAATTTCATACAAATTTCCAACTCCTATTTTACCTCCTTGGGGATGGAATTTCCAAATATTCTTTCTAAGCTGACATCTCCTAAATATGAACTCGTGTTTAATCAGTAAGTAAGTACGTCATTGACCTTTTGCTTTTCTATATATATAGATTTAAACACGCTGGAGAAATATGGCTGACGCCATCGCGTTGATGATTATCAGGAGTACGTTGATGGGGCTCGTCTTTAATGGAAACAGTTTTACGATGCTTTGCGAATGTATTGTTGCTTGCCTAATCTCGTTAGCGTAATGGAAGCTTTAAAGACCTTAAGCTTTTAAGTTCCATTTAGTTACGTTTAGGACGTAGGTTAAAATTAAATGTAGGTATGAAGTTAAATTTAACATAAAGATACATTGTATAGTGTAAGATAAGTACGAACCAGCATCACATTTCAATTTAATGATTATGATAATGTGCTGTAAAAGATTGTTTTACAGAATTGTAGTATTAAGTTTGTCTTCTAATTTCAATAAAAAGTTTTCTTTATGAAATTACAGTTTTTGTTTTCATTTTGAAAAACTTCCTAAAATAGGATTCATCATCAATATGAGAAGGGTTTGGCCATAACACGCCTTTGAAAACATTATGGAGATTGCTCAGGCATGCCGGTTTCCTCACGATGTTTTCCTTCACCGTTGAAGCAAGTGATATTTTAGTTGCTTCGAACCCGTGACCTCTGATTAGGAGGCGGACATCCTAACCACTAGGCTTACAGCTTACAAAAATTCAAATGATTGGCCTTTAAAAGACGCTTTTATTACTGCATTTTCAAGTTGGTGGTGCGAAGATGTTACATTCGTAAACTTAAAACTACAGCTATAAGGGTTCTAAAAAGAAGCTCACAACAAACTAAGGGGGTTATTATTTTTGTTATCGCCAACTCACTTGATACTTGAAACTATTTAAGAGCACCTAGCTGAGCAACAATGCAAACCCAAGATTTTTGATCATTTACGTAATACTGTATACTATAATAGGAATTGTAAGCTTGCGTTTATTATAAACTTTTAACATTTTGAGAGACAACTTCTTCTTTTTTGTGTTTATAATTAATACAGTCACTTATTATCTTGAATTTTAAAATATTTTCCTAAATACATATTTGATATTCTTTTCATGTAATGGCTATCGAAAGTCATTAAATTTATGACTTAATGACTTTCTTGGAGCCATGTTATATATTGCGCAAACAACCTTTTTCCGCAGCACAAATATGGTGTCAATATCAGTAGTAAATCCCATCCCCATAATAAAATATGATAGGTATAATGGTGTGAAAGTAACTAGAATAGACTAGCCTAGCAGTATCTTTGTCTGCAATATGAGGTATCGTTAATTCGTCAAAATCTATTCCACGTTTAACACAAATCAAAACACCATACTATCCTGGCATCGTCCTTAGTAAGAAAGGTCATTTACGTAAACGAGGAATAGAAAAGATCCCAAGATGGACCCCTGAGATACACCTACAACTGACTCTTTTTATTTGTTTATTTATTGTACTTTATTTGTTGTACGCACACAAATAGAGACATCATTGTGTGTCCAGTCCACCCTCAAAATCTTTTTTCAAAATCTTACGTGCCTGCCTATATCTGCTAACTTAAGTTTAATTGCAAATATTCAATTTATCATTCCTACAATCGGCCCTCATCTTAATTTTGCTAACACATATCTAAAAACCAATGCCAAGAAACTAGCTTTCAATTAAAAACACCACCCAAATCGGTTCTCCACGTTTGACAGCTTAGTGTGAGAAACAGACACACAAGCATACACGCACCGGTCAAATTTAGAATACATAACTTTTGCGTCAGAGGTTAAATTTCACTATCGACTTCTGACATGTTTGCTCCCTGTTCTAAAGATAAACTGGAAGTTTTGAATTGTTACGTTATCAGTCTAGCACTGCCAAGTTACCGATTCCCAAAACTACTGTGTTCCTCGTTTAGTTCATTCGAAACATATTTGAAAGGTCCGCAAGCGTTCAGTAAAAGCGCGTTTAAAGAATAGAACTGCAGGTGTCAGGGCGTAACGTCACAAATAGAGAAATAAGTCAATCATTTTGACCCAGTTCCGTAGTCTGCGGGAGCTGGGCTCGGCTCTAAGTGGTATATTTTCGTTTGGCGCCACGTGTTCTCCGAGAAACTGGAAGATTATGGAGTAAAATATTTAAACTTAATGTTTGCCACGTCGATCGCATGGAATTTTATTCCTTTTATATAGAACAATGATGGCGAATTTTTTAACAAATCCATTTTTTTTTATTTTGGTTACAATACATACGATTTATTCAAATATTGGGCTCAGATTAAAAATAATTAATAGATATAGCGACCGTTTGAAATAGCTACAGAAAACGATGTTATTGCTATTACGCTAAATTTTCTTCGAGTGTGAATAAAAAATAATACGCAATGCTGAAATTTTCAAAAAACGAATAAACACGGAATTATTTATGGAAGTCTACTTCTAAGTAACAGTGGCAAAAGTGACAGCGCTTTGTTTGGCGAACTTTTAAAGTTCGCCAAGCGAAACACTCGCCCGTTGTATGAGATAGAAGAAACGATGCTAAGCATCTATTAAATGAATTGTTGGCATAATGTTTCTGTAATAACTGTAGGGTGACGGTAATAAATATGTCGGAACTGAATTTAAAAATCTGTGTTTGAGTCTACTAGTTAGATCTTAGAATTGCTATGTATTGAACTTGGGTGTGCAAAGTAGATGAAGTGATTTTGACTACCTCCGTGGCGCAGTGCGTGCGCTGTCGCATTATAAAGTTGGAAGTCCTGGGTTCGATTCCCACCTCGAGTCTGGTCTGGTGGGAGGTTTCGGCCTTGGCTAGTTACCACCCTATTGACAAAGACGTGTCGCCAAGCGATCTAGAGTTTCGGCACGATATCGCGTAGAAATCAATTAGGAGCGAGGCTTACCATACTTCTAACAGATTAGCCCGCTACCATTCTAGACAGCATCATCACTTACCACCAGGTGAGATTACCGTTGAGGGCTAACTTGTAGTGTAAAAGGGTTGGTATCTACTTATAGCTATCTTAATTGTTTAATGCTGATGGTTTAGTTAAAAATTGTCAATCAATCGATGGCCATTGCATGAAAAATCAGTCATTCCTTCAAGCTAGGATGCATATACGCAGGTTTGATTAAAAATTAAGGCAAGTACGTGTAGAAATACATATAAGTGCTCACAATACACCATACACTTTTATCATAGCTAGTAGGAGATAGACAAACTTTAATCGAAATTCCGACGGTTTAGCTTATCTTTACTCAGGCTTCGACCTACATTTCTGTAGCAAGTACAACTAGAATTGCATTAGAAAATGAGGAATGTAAAAAATAATATAATTCATTCAGAAGGTACTAAGTAGCAGCCATGAATTTGTATGATATTGATTGGAAATCCCGCTCGTGCTACGTGTTATAATAAATTTCTGGGATGTCTCTCAATAAGTTCAAAGTTTATATAAAACGTAAGCTTGTAGAAAAGTCCTACTATAGTGTAAAGGATTACGTAAATGATAAACAAGCATGGGTGTGAAATATTGCTCTAATAAGATAGCTCTTAATATAATTTTAAGTGGCATGTGAGATGGTGATAACAAAAAGAAAATTTACCTGGCTAACTTTGTTGTGGGCTTCTTCTTAGACCGGGGCGCGTTTGGAACCCCCATAGCTTTAGTTTTAAGTTTACGAATGTAGTTATACCATCAAATCACTACTTTGTAAATTATTGACGCGTCCAAAGCGCCTTTTAAAGGACTATTTGAATAAAGATTATTTGAATTTGAATTTGAAACAAATTTGATATTTTGCTTTTTCTGTATTTAGTTTCAATTGGGTGTAATTTTTACAATCTTTAAACGTAATTTTGTCTCATTTTTAAAAAGCAGATAAGGGTGAAATTAAGCACATTGATTAAGGACGTATGCTATAAAAAACGATCGTGAAACGAGAATAATTTTACGGAGACACGCCGATGTTTTACTAATCTGGGATTTAATACACTTTATGGCTAGCAGAACAATGAATTAAAAAAACAATTTTCAATACGAGCGTGATAAAAATTACGATTTAATGGAAGAACGAACGAATAAGGTAAAAAATATTTATTTTGTATAAATAAATTTTTGTAATTGTTAAAACTTAATATTAACTTAACTCAATATTTTATATGTTAATTTAGAACCATTATCAAAATGATTGAAAGAGCGACCAAAGCTTTTTTTAAACTTCCATTAAAATTCTCGTTAAATACTTCCAAATGAAATATTATATGTAATACTTTAGATTTATAATTTTTTTTAGATTTTAATACATTTAATCTCTTCTGCGGAGCTTAAATTAAACTATGAAAACTGATTAAAAACTAATACAAAGTCCATACGACCTGTGTTGTTAATAATTAAGAATTTTCAAACGACTCCGAATCGTTCAGAAAGTCTTATTTTTTTTTGTGAATGTGCGTAATATATGGATCTAACTAATTCACAAATAAAGGATTTTGTTGTTGACATTAAAATTGCTGCACGTTTCATATGACAACTCGTGATGCGAATTTATTGGGTAGTTCCTGACTAAATTAATTAATACTTATGCTTAATGGGTTTTGCCCGAAGCGCTGCTCGCTGCCCCAAAGAATGCTCGACAAACTACTCCTACGCCTATCGAGTTTAACTGATTTTAGTTGAATAAAATTCAATGAATGTCACAGGTATTACCTGATTTTATACAGCGTAATTAAAACGGAAGCGGTGATAGCCTAGTGGTTAGGGCGTTAGCCTCCTAATCAGAGGTCGGCGGTTCGAATCCGGGCACGCACCTCTAACTTTTCGGAGTTATGTGCGTTTTTAAAAATTAAAATATCACTTGTTTCAACGGTGAAGGAAAACATCGCGAGGAAACCTGCACGGCTGAGAGTTCTCCATAATGTTCTCAAAGGCGTGTGAAGTCTGCCAATCCGCACATGGCCAGCGTGGTGTACTATGGCCAAACCCTTCTCATATTGAGAGGAGACCCGTGCTCTGAAGTGAGCCGGTAATGGGTTGATCATGAATAAAAACTGAGTCAAAATTACTTAGTTTGTTCACAAACTTGCACACGCCAAAATCGTACTGTACCGTACCGTATTGTATCGTACTTTGTCGTACCCACATCGGTTTTACTTACCTCGTATATTCCCGCGTTATGGTACAGTGTTACTAGGTGGATAAGTACTTACGTTATTTAATTTTATTCTATCACGCAACCACTTAAAATTATCCACACACATCTCTATGACATGACTCAGTACATATCATATCAAGTCGTCCTATATATCACAAGGAGTGCCTTATCCGTCGACCCGCTTGCACTCGATTATGGTGTCAATGGAGTTTCCTTATCAAGGAGTAAGTAGTATGGAGTACGGGGCAGGCGAGGCGGCGGGGAGGGCGCGGGAGGCGCGGTGTGACCCGGATCGCGTAGGGTGAACAACCCCGACACGTGCCACTTTCTAAAAAGAAATGCGTCGCTTGCGCATCCTTGCGTGGACGACTGGATCTCTAGTACCCATGGACCTACCTATCTACGGCCATGTTAGATATCCCGGCGGCACCGTATTGGTAGATAGATACAGTTTTTAATGTAATCTTTACGATTTAATTACTCGACTACAGGTAGGTTCGGTAAGTAAAATATCGAACGTACCTTTGAACTATGAGTTTACTCTGTAATCTTATTTTTATTTTAGATTTGGACGTATCGGGATATAATTTTATTATAACCGGATATTTCTGTGTTGCTATCTTTGTCCGTCATCAAGGAAAATATTACGAAAGTTAATCAATGGTTGGCAATGTAATTTTTTGATTTATCTGAGATTTAGGTTATATTGGTATGAATATGGATATATGGTTATTTTGTCTGGTCTACCGACAAAGACGTGTCGCCAAGCGATTTAGCGTTCCGGCACGATGTCGTGTAGAAACGAATTACGAGTATGGGTTTACCATACCCAAACAGGTTAGTCCGCTACCATCTTAGACCGCATCATCACTTACCATCAGGTGAGATGCCGTCAAGGGCTAACTTGTGGTGTATAAAAAAAAAACAAGCAATATGGTGGGTAAGCCACCCCATGGCCCTTTAAGAATAGCGAATTAAATTGCTATAAATAACTAATTTAATTACCTTACCTACGCAAACCTTCTCTGAGAAACCGTATCTATTAGTGAAACTTCTGTGGTAGAACCACACAGCTATCTAGAAGGCAATATCCTTTTTTTTGTTTTCTTAACTTACCTTTTATTACAGTAATAGAGTCCGTTTTGTTAGAAGTACTTACGATTATTACAGTTAGACCATAACCTTATACTGTGTCGTGAAGTGATGATGACGACGATAGGTAGGAAATAAAGCTATTTCGTAATTATAACTACATATATTATTTAACGGTTTACGAGAAATAATGAGAGATAAAAACTAAAATTAACTATTATTTAGAAAAGGATCATTGTGTATAGAATATGAAGCTTAGATCTATCAAAATTTTACAAATAAGCACCAATATGGGTGGTGGTTAAAATTTGTAAATGATCATAAAATTAATGCAACAATCCTGCACTATAAAATATTAACAAGTACAGCTGTAGTAATAAAGTGTTTATAATGTGTTTAAGAATGATTAATTATAGTTTTTATTGCGCGCAAAGTGATTGCATAAATGTTCATTAATTAATTACATGCATTATGTGATATTCGTTAGTCAAACTTAATAGTTAGTACTTACATAATGTAGTATATATTCATGTAAATTCAGATTGTTGATCATGATTATCATCATGATCAACCCATTGCCGGCTCACTACTGAGCACGGTTCTCCTCTCAATACGAGAAGGGATTAGCCATAGTCCACCACGCTGGCCATGTGCGGATTGGCAGACTTCACACGCCTTTGAGAACATTATGAAGAACTCTCAGGCGTGCAGGTTTTCTCGCGAAATTTTTCCTTCACCGTTGAAGCAAGTGATATATTAATTGCTTAAAAACGCACATAACTGACAAAAGTTAGAGGTGCGTGCCCGGGTACGAACCTCCGATCTCTGATTAGGAGGCGAACATCCTAACCACTAGACTATAACGGCTTAGCAAGATAGTGGGTAATTACAAATTGCATAATTCAGACATTATATTCGCTCAATACAAGTGGTAATAGTAAATTAAGCTTGATTTTCATCGTATTATTATGATATGGAAGCGATTATTATCGAGACTGACGGCTTAGCCTGCTCTCTGGGACTTGGATAGTTGTAGACAGGTCTTTAAATAATAGCAGGGTGAAGAAATAGTTTTTCACCCTGCTATTAACATACGTGTTTCAAATGAAATTTGGCAAAGAATCAACGCTTTGGAAGGCGCATACAAAAGCCTGTCAAATTACAAACTTCCTATTGACGTACAGCTTGAGCCAATTGACCTAAAAACAAGAACTTTTCCAGCATGA
The DNA here is from genome assembly GCA_928268935.1 of Lasiommata megera. NCBI lineage: Eukaryota > Metazoa > Arthropoda > Insecta > Lepidoptera > Nymphalidae > Lasiommata > Lasiommata megera. Next base: position 7,506,263 of record OV743311.1, on the reverse strand, counting down.
TGAAAACTTGAAATTTTGATGGAAAACTCAATCAATGAGTTGGAAATGTGAGAACTTTTTCCTTACTGTAAGTTTTAATTTAACGTCACATAACTGTTACTCTTTAATTTTTATATGGAGAACCAAGCATAATAATTGGAGAACTCCAAACAAATGTTTGATTTATACTGTGAGTTTTATATTAAGTGACACTGAAATAAAACTGAAATGAAACTTTATTTGTTCACATATAACAGTATCCGATAAGGCGGAGACCTTCTCTTGAGTATAAAACCTGTGCCAGAAGGACTCGCTTTTCCCATTATAAAATATACATTACACTATGTACATATAGACACTAGAAGGGATCTGTTAAAAAATATATATTTAATAATTCATTTTAGTGTTTCATGAACCTCCAATAAATTTTGCTTTGCGCAAGTCACAACCAGGTGTAGTATATTCAAATTTTAGGTCAAATGAAAAATAAAACGGTCAACTAAAATTAGTACCTATATTATAATATTGGACTAGATGTAATTGGTCCTAAATGGTTTTACATGCTCTTCTTTCTGTCAGAGTGAGATGTCAAAAAAATATAAAAGATTTATTTATGCAAAACTTGGTCATAAAACTGTTTTTTTTTTAATAGATACTTTATCACTTTTTGTGTGTTATATTGTTTATTTTATTGTTTAATCAATGTTGTGTTTAAGTACTATTCCGTATTATTTAATCTCGAGAAATATTCTTGATATTAGGCTCGCTAAAGTTTGCTTGGGAACATAGTCTAATACGTAGAGGTTTCTAAAGAGAGTAAAATTTAATCTTCTACTCGTACGTGCAAAAAAAGTGTTTGACTGAATAACTGACTGACTGACATAATATATATAAAGCATAGCTTTACCAAAGTAGTCTATGCGAGGTTTTTTGAATATTCATTCACTTAGATATTGCTATCTCAGGGAGTTGTTTAAATATAAGATACTTATACGAGATATTCCCACAGTAATGCGATCGCTGTGTAATCTATGAACCCGCTTATATAAAAATGTATTTCTCGCTTACGCAACACGGTGTTAAGGATTTAAACGAACTTAACGAGATACGATTTGCAGTTTACCCTCTGCTGTTCGCCATGATGGAGCCAATTAATTCTGATCGCATAAAATGGTATCAAGGGCAGATGTAGTTAGTATTCAACCTCTAGGTCAATTTAGTATGTTATCTACCTTTACTTTCTTTGGTTTTATTGCGTGGGTGCAAAATCAATTGGCATTCATTATTTTACTAGGAATTTTAAGCAATTAAAATATCACTTGCTTCAATGGTGAAGGAAAACATCGTGAGGAAACCTGCACGCATGAGAGTTCTCCATATTGACCAGCGTGGTGGATTATGGCCAAACCCTTCTCATATTGAGAGGAGACCCGCGCTCTGTAGTGAGCCGGTAACGGGTTGATCATGATTATACTAGGATATAATTGAATACAAACATAAACATTACTTTGTTTGATAACGATAAGGTTTCTTTACAATGTCAAGTTTCTGATGACGGACAGAGAGAGTACATTATTTAACTATTCACCAGCTATGCAATGGTTTATCCTAATCATTAGCCATGTATGGTATGTATGGTCGATGACGTTCCTACTAAATTAAATCAAATAATTAAAAGATTAAATTAGATTAGTTAGGGCGAAATTATCTAAATGTCATTTAAGAGACGGTTTTGTTGTTTTTCTATATTGGAGTAGGCTTAAACAGTTTCGTCTGGGAAGTATACAACGGGTCCAGCAAAACTAGCAAGAGGGACATGCCGTGGCGGTTTTTTAGTTCGGGTATACCCTAGGAGTATATAGAGGTGAGAGTCAAAAAACCCTAACAACATGATAAAAAAGGCTAGAAGAAAAACGGCGTCCAAGGATAGGACGTAGGATATTTTTTAGAACGGTAGAACAAACGTTCGAAACACATGAGCGTTTTTCATAAAAAAATAAGATTATCCTTATATTGTCACGAAATAAATGGCGTGTTCTGTGAACCTTCGAAGTTCGGCAATTTATAATTTTATCAACTCCATTCTATGCTATTAAGCACGATTGCTTTTAAATGGGATTAAATAATATATTACAACGCAAGCGAGCAGAAGTCTCACTTGATGTTGAGTGATTCCCGTGGATGGGATACATTTCCGGAACTCTAAATTGCTTGGTTTGGGTATTTCTTTGCCAGTAAAACCACCAGAAAAGACTCGAGCCGGGAATCGAACCCACGACTTTATAATACGGACAGCGCACACATTGAACCACGGAGGTCGTAATTAGTTTAACTTTTATTGCACAATAGGAAGAGACTGACCCCCAAAACACGGGCTATCCTAGTTCGTTATATATATATATAGTAGTTAGAGGTCAGGGTAGTTTAAGAAATATTGTTTTAAATTGAAATAAATGATTATTTCAATATTATTATTAATTGTGCTATCGCAACAATAAGCTATTGAGACCATCAGATAGCTTGATACAACGTTGCAGACATAATTTAAAAATATTAAAAAACTCGCAAAGATATAAAACAATCTGAAAAACTAAACACAACGAGAAGAAACGGGGCACTATCCGATCCGCCTTCCGAAAGTGCCACAGCGTTATCACAAAAATGTTTATACATTTTTTACCTATTAAGGTACCTCCGTTGAAGTGCGAGGGCAGTGGTCTCGAAAAGGGGGGGGGTTGCGCAACGCATTACAATAACACTACGTGCCTTGGCCGCTGCGCCCGCCAAGGGGTCATGCGCCGCGGTTCGGGGAACGACTTCACCTTACCATTGTCACGTGCATTACTACTCGGTTTGCAGGTTTTTATATTAACACAAAAATAATAATATTTATTTTCAGATTTTCATCCATAGGTGTTAGTAACAATGAGGCCTTATGAACTATGTTAGTAATTCAGCATGATCAACCCATTACCGGCTCACTACGGAGCACGGGTCTCCTCTCAATATGAGAAGGGTTTGGCCATAGTCCACAACGCTGGCCGTGTGCGGATTGGCAGACTTCACACGCCTTTGAGAACATTATGGAGAACTCTCAGGCGTGCCGGTTCCCTCACGATGTTTTCATCACCGCTGAAGCAACTGATATTTTAATTGCTTAAAAACGCACATAACACCGAAAAGTTAGAGGTGCGTGCCCAGATTCGAACCACCGACCTCTGATGAGGAGGCTGACGCCCTAACCACTAGGCTATCACAGCTTCAGTAATATATATCTTGTTAGTAATGAAATAATTGGAATTACATTAGTGTTATTATTGATTAAGCTAATTTATCTTAATTCACGTGCCCTCTTCGCCACTTAGTGGACAAGTACACCCAGTGCACCATTAAAGGGTTCTCCCACTTTGCAGCTAAGGTATCCGGAATACTGTTGGAGCTCCCGCGTACTCTGCTCATCACAGATGCAGCTCTTTTCTTCATAATAGCGTAAAAGTCATCAGTATGAGCCTCCACAAACATTTGTGACGCACTACACCAGCGCGGCAACCCCAAAATGCAAATACAGTCGATAAGATAGGGGGTATCAAACGGCAGCCTTTTGTCCAGGCAACCAAAGGTAAAAGAAAATATTCTATTTATTTATTATTTATTTCACAAAAAGTATAAATATAAATAATAAGAAAAACAGAAACGGCCTTAGGATTAGGAAAAGTAAAAGAAGAAGTAGGTGGCGTAATAAAAAATCAAAAACCTGCATACGAATCACTAAATACTAATACATAAACCAGATTACGTAAATAAAAAATACTTTGGGCGAATTTTTTTTCTTTGAGATAGTCAAAATCTTATCAGTGTGGCAGATCGCTACGTAAAGCTTTAGGTAAGTAATTCCAGAATTCCTTACCACCTAAAAAATTTCGTGACAGTACACTTAAATGCAGTTTGGTTTTCAAGCTCGCTTTAAACATTTCCAGGAACTAATGTAGGTGTAAGCTAACTGTATTTTACTTCTAATAAAGCATCCTATCGAAACGTAGGTACTATGTTTTATCAGAAGTATTGCTCGGCCTTTTGATTAGGTACCTTGATTGTATCATGAAATTCAACCAATTAATAAGGAATTATTAATTGTTATTATTAACTGGAATACAGAAAAACGTGAGTAGAATTGCTAAGTAGATACCTGCTTGTCACAAGGTTGACATTCTATTGATTTTCCACGAGAGATATAACAGAGCATACATCGAAATCTTTGATCTATATTGCTTTTACAATTCGAGCATCCTCTTGGTCTGATCCCGGTTGAGTTACCAATAAGTTTTCAACTTTTCGTGTCGAATAGAAACGCCAGTGGGGTACTCGTCACAAGTATTGTATGGAGATGACGCCACCAGTCTATCGCTTTGAGAAAAGTTAAGGGAATAGGGATGTTGTACCGTTTTGTGGCTATGTACGTCGCTTCCCCAAAATATCTTGAATATACTTTCGGCCTCCTTGTTAACTACAACCCTTAACAATATGAATATCTTTAAATATAAAGAGAACCTTTATATATATATTTTATATAAATATACATATACATTTTGTATATACGATTTCCAGAACATCCTAGGCAATCGCCCTCCACCTTGACTCTTTCATTTATCACTTATAATCTGGTGTATTTGCAGCCGAAACAGAAAGCTGCACAAAAACTGTAGTTATACAATTGGGCGGCCTTACCGCTACATAGCGATCTCTTCCAGGCAGCCAAAGATGCAAAAGACAGAGATACGGAAAGAGGAAGGTGGTGCAATAATGTGTATATATATACATAAATATATTGATAGCCATGTCTTGTAGTCAAAAAGATAATGCTGGGTAAAAAAGAGCTAATCATACATGTTATACAAGTGTCAAAGGTTTTCTTCTCACCGTTTTGTTAACCGAATGCCACCTGGACGTTAAGACATTATTAGGAAAACCTTGAAAAACTTCTTTCAAACACACACGAGCCGGTACTGTCAGCCTCGGTTCTAAGGAAAACTATAAAATGCATATACGGACGTTTCCAATGGAGAGCGGGAGAGGGGCAGGTCGCGGGGCGCGGGGCTCGCCGACACACTTTCTGAAGGGCTCTAAAACTACGGCTTTTGTGGCCACCTTTATGAGCCATCTATTCGTGGGTCTTTGATTTATCACAAACAGTTAAGGCTAGTTTTTTGTGAAAACCGTTTAAACAGCTTGGCTTGTTTTAGTTTATTGAAGTTTATTTATATACAGCCAGACTTAAAAGGGTTTAAAAAAGCCAAAATACAAATGTCAAATTAGAGTTAGTGAACCAGAAATCTGGAAGAAATGTTCTCTTTCCCAAATAGAACCTCAAAGATAAGGAGAGCGATCTGTCAAATTAGTAATCGAAGCTGTGATAGCGTAGTGGTTTGGGCGCCAGCCTCCTAATCAGAGGTTGGCGGTTCGAATCCGGGCACGCACCTCTAACTTTTCAGTTATGTGCGTTTTTAAACAATTAAAATATCACTTGCTTCAACGGTGAAGGAAAACATCGTGAGGAAATCTGCACGTCTGAGATTCTCCATAATATTCTCAAAGGTGTGTGAAGTCTGCCAATCCGCATATGGCCAGCGTGGTAGACTATGGCCAAACCCATCTCATATTGAGAGGAGACCCGTGCTCTGTAGGGAGCCGGTAATGGGTTGATCATGATGAATTTAGTATTATGATTTATGTATAATCGAATCGGCAATGGTGAAGGTTTTAAATATTTACGTAATTAAGAAGTTTTGAAATTACCAATAATGCTTTACTTATTAAATAACTAATATCAATTAATGGCAACCTATATCTGCATGAATTGAAAAATAAAATATATCACTCCCAACTACAAGTGGGTTATAAAATGGATAACTTTTTCAATATAGAGCAATACTTTGGTTTAGAGGTACCCAGCAAATAACTCTGTTTAATCTGAAACATCTAAAATTATCTGACATAGTTTTCTCCGCAGATATTTTTCGATTTTTATTAGAGATGCGAATCAAACTAATTTCTTGTCAGTTATATTTGTCGGAGTGACTTAAACAACTTTATCGTTGTTCTTAAAATTAAAATTTCGACCGCAAAATTCAATATGTACTACCCACTTTTTACTATTGACGAGTTTTTAATTAGTGTCACGCGAAACAATAGAAAGGTATAACCTTTCGACTACAGAAAAAACTTGTATACCCTATTAAATGGACGGGCAATTTTCTTTTCTCCAAAATATGAAGTTATCCATACACCAACCATTACAATATGTTTTTATCGATACATAAGAACATTGTTCTGCCACTTTTTATTCGTGATTACAAAACAGTTCATTGACTTACATCAGTTTTGTTTTATTATGTAAAAGCATTCTGTTAGTGTGACGCTTCTCGCTCGACGCTGGAAGGGTGTATTTTTTACTGCACGATATTTGTAAGATATTATGTAACTGTATTGTGCTCACAGACTGTTTTTGACGACCTCCGTGGTGCAGCGCGCGCGCTGTCGCATTTTAAAGTTGGAGGTCCCGGGTTCGATACCCGGCTCGAGTCTCGTCTGGTGGGAGGCTACGGCCGTGGCTAGTTACCACCCTACCAAAAGATGTGTCGCCAAGCGATTTAGCGTTCCGGCACGATGTCGCGTAGAAACCAATTAGGGGCGTGGGTTTATCATAGTCCTAACAGGTCAGCCCGTTACCATCCTAGACATCATCATCACTTACCACCAGGTGAGATAGCAGTCAAGGGCTAACTTGTAGTGTGTAAAAAAAAACTGTTCTTCTATTATAGCAACGATACTATACGAGCGTCCATAGAAGCTCATGGGTACTGGAAAGTAACAGATTACTACCGACAAAGACGTGTGGCCGAGCAGTTTAGCGTTCCAGCACGATGTCGCGCAGAAACTTTACCCCACTTTACTATCTCAAATAAACATCGAAAACAATACTTCGTACTATAATCCCATTGGAAGAATGTGTCGTTCCATCATCACCATGTTCAACCTATTACCGGCTCACTACAGAACAGGGGTCCCCTCTCAATATGAGAAGGGTTTGGCCATAGTCCACCACGCTGGCCATGTGAGGATTGGCAGATTTCACACGCCTTTGAGAACATTATGGAGAACTCTTTCTCTTTCCTTCATCGTTGAAGCAAGTGAAATTTTTTTTTTTTAAATGATGTGTCGTTCATATAATAGGATTATCAGTAAAGACTTATCGATATCGTTACGGATACTATAAGAAATTTTGTTTACATGTGATAAAATTTAGTAAACATTAAAAAGGTATTACACCTAACTTCTTTATATGTATATTTCTATAATTTGTTAATATTAAACTTTTGTCGTGCTGTGCAGTCAATTAGAATTACAATTAGATATAGAATATGTAACTAAGTTTAATTATAAGAATTGTAATTTGCTATGATTGATAAATAAAATAGAATAAAGAAAACAACTAGGAGTAATGGTTTATCATACCCCTAATAGGTTAGCCCGCTAACATTTTAGACAGCATAATGATGTAGCCGTGAAGGGCTAACTTATAGTGGATAAAAAAAGTATCGAGTTTTTTCTTTTTAAAACATTTAAAGCCGTGGGTTCCGGTATTTGTCACATTACGTGTGACAAATACCGGAACTTGATTTATATTAATAAACTGATAGTTGTAAAACTCGAAAACTCGGGGATCTGCATCGAAGAAACGTTGTGTGTCATCATTCCCATGAGACCTGTACAGCAGTGGGGATAATAAGTTACTCAATACGGACGTTATCTATTAAGTTTCCTATTAATATCATCTATTTATAGTTGATAAGGGAGTGCATTGCAGCGGTCGAAATCTAAACTCAAATGCCTGCGGTGGGTTTCCACCCGCCGCGGCTGATTCCCCTAGAGGCTGTGGCGACCGGCAAATGGCGATGTAGCTATTTCGAAATTGCTAGATTTAAACAAATGGATACAAGCACAATCAAGGCAGTAATTTTTTTGAACGTTATGAAATGCGTTTACGTATCCCCTCCGGGAGAGGCGAAGGCGGTACTGGGACGCTTCTGGAGGGGTATGTGGGACTGGCAACCAGAATACCCACTAAAACCCACCCATGCTTCTTCGCGTCACCTGATGGCTGGGTCACGGGAACGCTCGCGCACTCCTCCGCAACCCAGTGACCACAATCTAGACTAGTAGTCTTATTACCTACTTCACTCAGCGATCTAATGATGGTATGATCTGATGAATGGTAGGATGAATTTATTTTATTTTATTAGCTAGTTCTGACGTAAGTATCTGCAGTTGATGCGGAGTTCCTTATCTTTTATCAGCATAATACGTCGTCAAATTATATTACGTGATATATCGTACCAAATAGAAAAGTTTAACTTTTCTATTTTTACTCTATTTCTTTCTTTATTTGCATGGTGACTTCCATGCCAAGGTAGTGAGTAATAATACGATAGTTTAAAAAGGAGGTAGGTACCATGCTTCAGAATTGATAATTTATGTGCATTGGCATGATTTGCATTTCCTAAATATACGTAGTTCATCATCATGATCAATCCATTACCGGCTTGCTATAGAGCACGGGTCTCCTCTCAATATGAGAAGGGTTTGTCCATAGGCCATAGGCCACCGCGCTGGCCATGTGCAGATTGGCAGACTTCGCACGCGATGTTTTCCTAATTCCTATTTTTTTTTTGGCATTTTCATTGACATTTATTTAAAGTTGTAAATAATACTGTGTTTAGGACCAGATTACTTCCGTCAATTTGTTTTTTTATGTAAAAACTTTATCTTCGTTTTTTTTATTCCACGATGCACAGGGTTTAAGCTGTACTTAATATATGCTGTAATTTACATTCGACTTTAACCGTATTATCGATCATCTATTAGCTTTTGTTGAGATTTTGTTGACGATGATTTAATAAAGAAACATCAATGAATATGCACAAGTCATTTGTGTTGATATGTTCGTATTTATATATGCGATGTTCTAAAACCTACAGTTGATTTCACAGAGATCTAAATTATGTAGTTATTAAAAGTTTTATAGTATCAAAAATTTATGTTTTGGTTTAAAATACAAACTTCGTCAGAGTCACGCTTAACTCAAAGAGGGAGGAAATAGGATAACGGTGAGCATCGCATCCCACAAGAAATTCACAATAATCTCAAACTGTTCTTGGGTGAATCAACAATGTGTCATTAAATCCACGCCAGCGGAGGGTACCTGCCCGCCCTCCCCGGCCTCATACAAACCGGGACGCTAGAGGAGGTTCGGTTAACGGGCTGTGGGTGTCACGTTATATTGGTCGTTAGTCAAGATTGCCGATATCACCGACGCGCCCGTAGCTCCGTTCACAAGTTTTTGCGATGCGAATGGAAACTGCGGAGACAGTGGGGTGAATTGAGGCCGGCACTACCTGCTGCTTCACAGAAATGAGAAATGATTGATTTTCGACGTTGAGTCATCTTAATATTCATATTGGACGTCACCGTAAAACCTTTAGAAGTGACAACATTACTATGCACTCTTTAAGACTCTTATAGTTTGCCTCTTTCTTTATACACTACAAGCTAGCTGTTGACGGCTATCTCACCTGGTGGTAAATTATGATGCAGTCGAGAATGGTAGCGGGCTAACCTGTTAGGGGTATGGTAAGCCCACACTCCTTATTGGTTTCTACGCGACATCGTGCCGGAACGCTAAATCGCTTGGCGACACGTCTTTGTCGGTAGGGTGGTAACTAGCCGCGGCTAAGCCCTCCCACTACCAGACAGGAGCCAGGACCTCCAACTTTATGATGCGACAGTGTACGCACTGCGTCACGGAGGTCATCAAAAAAAATATAACGCAATCGTAATGAAAATATTACTTCCTAGCCTCCTGTTTTCTACATTTCTTACTAATATCATATTTATAATGTAAACGTAGCCACTTGAGCGATGTGTTTAGATCCTGATCTATAATTTATTCCTAAAATTATTGATCTAATCCCTAAAGCGTAAAAGTTGTGAAGAACTTCTCAACTAGGTACATGCCAGCGCCGTATTGCGTGTCTCGGCAATGAAATATTTATTTTATGTCATCCTCGTGTAACGATCCCGACTGGGATTGCGCAAGGTGCATTTCGTGTTTATTCCTTATGCCGCGGCCGTATCTACGCTGCGACATGGAAATCAGCGGTCTTGCTATGAGTTTCCATGTTCACACAACACATTACACATCATTTGGCTACCTGAGCTGGTTGGCTAGTTGGTTGGCTTGAGTCTGGTCTGGTCTGGATTCGACCGCGTGGAAACCAATAAAAATATTCTGCTATCGAATTTAGTGGATATGTATATATATATATATATATATATTATTGGGATAACCAGGTTCTGGACCAGCTAACTAGAATTGGAAAAGACTAGTTTAAATAGACTGAAAGCAATTCGCGATCGATAAGATCCCCGACAAATACGGCAGAAGACTGATTTGAATATGAACTAGACATAAATAGTAGACATTTCGTTGGAAAGTCAACACATTAGACATACAATGCAGTTAGATATGTCCAATTAAAAAAAAGGCTTCGGCCGTGTCCACTTACCACACAACTGACATAGACGTGTTGCCAAGCGATTTAGCGATCCAACTGTCACATCACTTACCACTAGTTGAGATCGTCGCCAAGAGATTAATCTTGGCGAATAATAAATATATGCGATCATTTTCGCGGACTCCCGTGTTTGGTAGTGTAAAAGACTTACTTTAATACTAATTTCAACGCCTTATTTTTGCCTATATGGGAATGAATTGAAAAAATTACATTTCTAAGTAATTAAAGCTAACTGCCCAATCCGTCCAGCGGTTTGAGCTGTGCATAGATAGTCACCTGTCCTTTTTATACTTAAGTACAGGGAAAGGTAAATTCAAATTCAAATAATAAATTCAAATGATCTTTAAAACTTCTTCTCCTTTACTAAGTCCACTTTTAAAACTTATGACGCGTCAATAATTTAGTTAGTAGTGATTTGATGGTGATAACTACATTCGTAAATTTAAAACTAAAGCTATGAGGGTTCCAAACGCGCCCGGTCTAAGAAGAAGCCCACAACAAACTTACCCACAAACTTAGCCCAGGTAACAAATAAATTGAACAGCACAGGTGTGGAAGACGCTTAATGGACGGTACCTTCGCCCTCGCCTCCGTAGAGTGAGGAAGTCGAAAACGTGTTTCGCCTATTATCAGTCGAGTCAAGTTCAATATCGACTGATCTCAGGCTATTTTTGACTTTTAAATTTAAGTTTAATCGTATTCTATTAGTAAGGTCGTTGACCGTCTACACTTGGTCTACACGCTGCAGGAAAACGTTGGTTAACAAAATTAGAATATATATAAATAACATAATAATAGTAATATATATATATATATATATATATATATATATAGTTTTCGAACAGTGCGTGTTGCCAATGATGACTTTCGGATCAGAAACGTGGTCGCTCACTATGGGCCTCATAAGAAGGCTCTCACTCAGCGAGCAATGGAGAGAGCTATGCTAGTAGTACCTCTACGTGATCAAATCAGAAATGAAGAGATCCGTAGAAGGACCAGAGTTACCGACATAGCTCAGCGAGTTGCGAAGTTGAAGTGGCAATGGGCGGGGCACATAGCTCGGAGAACCGATGGACGTTGGGGTCCCAAGATGCTGGAATGGCGACCCCGCACCGGTAAACGTAGCGCTGGTCGACCTCCAACAAGGTGGACAGACGACATCAAACGAGTCACAGGGAGCCGCTGGATACAAGTGGCCCAAGAACGTGGCCATTGGAACTCCCTAGAAAAGTTGAGATTTGTAAGCTGATTGTAATTCATTCTGCGCTTGCCATCGGCGATGGAAGGCCGGGTGCGGGAGTGTTCCTCTTGCTCCTGTGCTTTCGGAAGACTTGTGAGCGATTGAAGCGGGTTCGTCCATCACTCACAGTAGGGTTCTTAAGTTGGCTGGTGTGCTGTTGTTCCGGCACACCTCTAACCGGCGAAACTGGCCACGTTGTGCCCGAGAAAGGTCTGCGGCAGCGGATACCCGCTGGTGGAGTTGCGGTATTATGCGAAAGCTTCCACGTGGCTCCACCATGCAGCGGTGAGTAGGAACCCGTGGGGGTTTTAGTCAGTAGGGGTCTGACATAACTTCTGTACCCTCAGTGCTTCCCCGTGGCGCAGAGGTATCTCGCAAATAAATAAATAAATTGAGTGGTGATTGATACAGTAAAATAATACGAATCAATATTTCCTTACGAATAATTTAAAAGCAGAATAGTATTTGCTTCGATTACGCAATCAGAGCAAAGCATTAATGTGAGTTCCATACATTTAGGATGTGTTAACGAGACCCTATAGACTAATCTCCGCTTTCCGTCTGTTAATATAAATCAGCCTATGAACGCTGAACATAGGCCTTTCCGAGAGAACGCCAACATACACGGTCCCTCGCCTTTCTCATCCACCTGCTACCAGCGATCCTTTTCAGGTCGTCTGTCCAGCGGGCAGGAGGTCGTCATGCGCTTACCGGGACGCGGTCTCCACTCCAGAATACGTCTGCCCCAGCGGCCGTCGCTTCTGCGAGAGATATGACCCGCCCACTGCCACTTCAGCTCACTAATCCGTTGGGCTATGTCGGTTACTTTGGCTCTACTACAGATGTCCTCGTTATGGATGCTATCTCTCAGAAAAACACCCAGCATAACCCTCTTCATAGCACTGTGAGCGACTTTGAACTTGTGGACACAGAGTATAATCTACTTCCATCTATGTATTTAATGTTTTAGTAGTTACGGCGTGAAGGAGTAATGATACTTTTATACAAACTTTCGCATTTATAATATTAGTGTGACAACAAGTAACTGTATGTACAGTTTTTGCCCCGGGATAATATTAGATAGCTGTTACCGAAGCATGAAGCCCCTAACGCTGCTACATTTCCGTTTACGTGCAAAATTTCTGCAGGCTAGATACACTTGCGTCCTTATACAACTTTAATACGATAAAAATGCCATAAAAACCTTAAAAAATAATGATCACTTGGTGAATATTGTCGAGTAAAGTGGTTGCTTTATTAATGAATATATTTGTTGTGTTAGTGCAGGTGCGGCTTAGGTTCCCAGATGGGTACGTGTGTCGAAGGCGTAGGCCGCCGCTGCTGGCAGGTCCGAGGGGACGCACCAACCTGCTCAACTGCTCAACCTATTGCGCGACTCTGAACGTTGTCGCAGTGAGGCTGGACCTATTCAGTTGCAATCTGAGTGAACTCACAAGAGTGTCATCATGGATTTTATGACACCGGGATATGTAAATTTAGCGGCAATTATTATATTAATATATAATAATATTATGTTCATAAGTTTTATGATCATGTATACCTTTTATATAAAGCTATGCTAGCAAATTAGGTTAGAAGGACCTGTAAGGCTAGAATTAACAGGAAATAAATAAATATTTTTTTATTCAAACAGACTATCGGGTATATAAACTATATTCTATAACTTCCTAGCTGAAAATTTAGATGTAATTATATAGAGAGGTGATGCCAAATTAATATCTATTAAATCAATATTAATAATTTACATAAAATACTATTTTTCAATGCGTTTCGACTACAAGAAACCCTAAGTTTTTTCTATGAATCGGTCAAACATAAAAACTTTGTACTGCGTTTCTAGATGAAACTTCTATGTAACAAAAAAAGTTAAACTTTGACATGCCCATGTATTTTGTGTTTTCGGTTGTATATGATTAAAATGTCGTTATTTGATTGAAGTAAAAAAACGTACAAATGTAAAGAGTTTTTATGGGTTAGTTATTATTTATAGTATTACATTAAAAAACAGAAGTCTCATCCATTACAGAGCCATGGGATTTCATGTCCTAAGCTAGACTAGGCTATCACAACTTTAAAAGCTGTAATAGCCTAGTGGTTTAGAGTTTAGTGTACAACAAAATCGGCATAATTATCTAAATAGAGATAAAGAAATAAATATTTTTTATTAGGAATAACATACATGAAAACGACGACCCTGCAGAAGTATAAACTGTAAAATTATCTAAATAATTACACAGGCAATAACAACTAATAGCCTTATTGATCTAGGGGATGGTACTAGGATTGTAGGTACAGGGTAGAATTGTTATGCATTTTTGTTATTTTTTTTTATAATATTTCTCATTTGGTAGATAATTCCAGTCCAGGTTTGGGAAATTAATGACGTCCACTACTGAGCTTCCGAGATCACGTATGCCATTTCGTCGGTCTCGGTTCAATAACCGCGATATAATATATTAAGAGAAATATTAGAAAATTAGAATCGTAAAAGCCCACCCGAATATGAGCAGCGTGACAAATAACTCTTCACTTATTTGAAATGTTTATTCAAATTAGTTTATAAATATATCGTTTTCACTTACTGGATATGCTAGAAACCGAATGTGGTAATAGATAAATTTTAAACAATAAACAGCAAGTATAATTTTGTTATATTCCGCCGACAACCGGAAGATTTGTATAACATAACACCACACAAAATCTTCCACTAGAACCTCTACGCACGTTTCGACCCGACACCGGATCATCCTCAGGAGATGTTGGCTTCACAAGCGAGAAAAGTAAAGGCTCTCCTGAGGGTGATCCGGTGTCTGTTTATTGTTTATCATGGACTTCCGCAAAGTAGCGCCTGTTTCTATTCATTAGATAAACTTTAGTTTAACTATTATTGACGACGTTCTTATTGATGCAGTGATAACTCTTATAAGTTTCCGTATTTCCTTAGCTTAGATTCGTTTTTAATTTATTTTTCTTATCACTGTATTAAAATTTTAAATACAGGATTTCCCTCATCATTGTAGTGATAGAAAAACAGCGTTGTGGGTACATTAGTAGATATGCTTTTTTTTCGGACTGTTTATTAGCTGTACTAACCCTATTGGTTGCCATAGCGTAACTTAGTTCGGGGGAGTAAAAAGAAGCCGCAACTACGTGAGGGTGGGGGTGTCGGATTGAAAGCATTAAACTAAAAATTTATTAGAGTCAATCATTAAGTATTAGATAGTAAGTTACTCTGTATGTATTATATATGTCTTTATGTGTTGTTCCGATGAATAAATATTTTCTATTCTATTCTAATGACACATGGGAATACACGGAACGCGAATAACATCGCGTTTCAAAGCAAGCTCACTGCAAAATGGCTCTAATAAGTGGTATTGTAGGAAAAAGACGACTCAGGACTTGCCAAGGTCACGCCGCCCACGTAACTACACTGACGAGCGATTAGGGCGTATGCACAACGGATTCATACTTTTGCCAACCTCCGTTGCGCAGCGCGCGCGCTGTCGCATTATAAAGTTGGAGGTCCTGGGTTCGATTCCTGGCTCGAGTCTGGTCTGGTGGGAGGCTTCGGCCGTGGCTAGTTACCACCCTACCAACAAACACGTGTCACTAAGCGATTTAGCGTTCCGGCACGATGTCGTGTAGATTAGGAGTATGGGTTAACCATACCCCTAACAGGTTATAGCCCGCTACCATCTTAGTATCATCACTTACCATCAGGTGAGATTGTCGTCAAGGGCTAACTTGTAGTGGATAAAGAAAATACTTTTGCCAACCGATTCTTTATTTATATCTTTGCCATGCATGTGCCAGTACATCTCATACTTGCTTACGTTTTTAGGCTACACAAAAAAGCCCTGGTGACTGAACTAGGTAGTTTTACTATCAGAAACCTTTCTACCTGGAAAACATTGTTCACGTCACGAAATTAGCTATATATTTAGTTAGTCATCGCCACGTCAAAACTTAAGATTTGCTACTTGAATGAGGATTTTTATGCTGTCAAAAGTTTTTTTTTTCTCTATTTATGGCTTTACACAGATCAGCCAATGTTAAGTTTACATGAATGTAGAATTGGGGAAAATGGCGGGAAACTTCGCACGGCGGACGCGGCTCCCCCAAACTTTTCCAAAATTAATACCATTCAAAAACCTCTACACAAACGACGCCAAAACTATAATGTCCACTACAAAACCAATCCTTCAAAAAATTAGCCAGCAAACATTAATTCAAGAAAAGCGTGAATAAACCGCGCCCGCTAAATTCTTCTTTCTCCTTGTCAATAGTTATCAACACGTCACTAAACAACTACTTCTTAAAACTGTAAGTGACCAGTTACATGTTATCGGTAATATAATTAATACTCAACCTTATTTTAACAAGCACGAAGCACGACGAAGGTATAAAAAAAAAATACTCGCACGTTAGTGTACCGGACGGTTCGGTGCATGTCGCGGACATGTCGTTGACACGTTACCAAAAGTCGCCCGGTAGCACGCGCGAGAGTAAGTCGCCAACACGTTTCTCGAACGCCTGATTTTAATAAGCAATCTAATCCAAAAACTTCAGAATGAATTTAGAAGCGCCATGTTAATCGACAAAGAAGAGTTTTTTTTTTACACTACAAGTTAGACCTTGACGGCTATATCACCTGTTAGTGTGCTAACCTTTTAGGGGTATGGTTCCGGCACGATATCGCGTAGAAACCAATCAGGAGTCCACACTCCTAATTGGTTTCTACGCTACATCGTGCCGGAACGCTTAATCGCTTGGAGGCACCTCTTTGTCGATAAGGTGGGAACTAGCCACGGCCGAAGCCAGACCAGACCTGACTCAAGCCGGGAATCGAACCCAGGAACTCCAACTTTATAATGCACCACGGATGTCGTCAAAAGGATGTTACTAATAAATTCAAATTGCTACCTGAATTTGTCGGCTTTCTTCATATATTAGAGTTACTTTTGATAACTAAATTTTTATCGATAGGTACAAATAAATCTACTCAATTCAATTGTAAACAAGTAATGTATCAAAGCAAACGGTAGCAACTTTAATGAAATTAAAATATCACTCGCTTCAACGGTGAAGGAAAACATCGTGAGGAAACCTGCACGCTGAGAGTTCTCCGTAATGTTCTCAAAGGCGTGTGAAGTCTGCCAATCCGCACATGGCCAGCGTGGTGGATTATGGCCAAACCCTTCTCATATTGAGAGGAGACGCGTGTTCTGTAGTGAGCCGGTAATGGGTTGATCATGATGATGATGATGAATGTATCAAATAGAAGGCCTCATTAAATAGATACATTCCGAAAATACACAATCTATATAGCAACAACTTTTTGGGGCTTTTTTCTTTAAAGCCAGTGTGGGACGCATGCTGGAAGCGTAAGTTTGGTCTTTCATTTAGTACAC
This sequence comes from Lasiommata megera, assembly GCA_928268935.1. Lineage (NCBI taxonomy): Eukaryota > Metazoa > Arthropoda > Insecta > Lepidoptera > Nymphalidae > Lasiommata > Lasiommata megera. The sequence continues at coordinate 7,488,978 of OV743311.1, read as the reverse complement.
TAAAGTTAATAGAAGCTATACAATAGCCTATCAAATCAATAATATTTATGGATATTAAAAACCTATGTGTTGTGAGTGGGACCTTATGACGCTATATCCACGAGATGAGGTGATATAACCTTTGTCGTAAGATATTATATATATACCTGCAAATATTATGTAGTATTGCGTTTTACGTAGTCTTATTTAAGAGTAGGTGGGTCGCCTTCAATATAACATTTTAAAGCGATTGTGATGGTCAAGCTCGTCGCTTGTGACTGCAGCAATTAAATCTACCGCTGGGGTACAAATATTCTTGTAAAGAATAACATAATCTTTGAACTCACAGCATTCACTTTTATGTTGCTTACTGTGTCTGTTGCGAGAGTAAAAAGATTTTTAAACCTTTAGAGATAGATAAAGAGATAGATTTCCTTATTGGACGAAAATTCTACTCGCTGGAATCCTCTGTCTGCAATATACTTTAAGAGGATCATATAGTACGAGTTTCTTGATCAATTTTTTTTATATCCACTACAAGTTAGTCCTTGAGGGCAACCTCACCTGATGGTAAGTGATGATGCAGTCTAATATCGTAGTAGGCTAACCTGTTAGGGGTACGGTTAACCCATACTCCTAATCGGTTTCTACGCGACATCTTGCCGGAACAATACGTTAACGTAATAAAATCTTATTTACCATATACCTAATACCTAATATACTAACAGGAATATATACTATAATAGATGGTGTTTTCCTTTTTTTGTCTGCTATAGTTGGATTGTCTTATATCCATCATTCCTAAAGATTCCCATTTGCCTAAAGTAGATCTAAGTAGGTAAGGCCTACATGTAATGATATGTTAAAATGATCGCATATATTTCCGATGACGGGTAATTTTTTTTGTAGTCCGTTGATTATTGTAAGAGGCGCACGCACTGCGCCAAGTCTTCAAAAAACACGACTCCTGATCTAGAAAACATGTATTCCACACATAAGACTTCCCAGGCATCACATTGTTATTCCTAGTCACTACCGTAGTACTTTTATTTTTTTGCGATATTTTCCACAATATGCGCATACGCATGCATATATGTTACCATACTTCTGATATTATACATTTAATATTTATTTTTCATCATGCCTGTAATAAGTTGACATGAATAAAGCTATTTTGATTCGATTTGATCAGGTTACAAACTTGATTCACTTCTTAACCACTGAGGGGACTTTTAAGCATGTTAAAAAAAACTCGCAGGAGTAATAAAAATAGCATTGATATGTTTTAGTTGTGTTATTAATCTTCTTTCAAGTAGTAACCTTGCAATAGAGCTATTTTTACAATTTAATAAATAATCAGTCTGATAAAAAAAAAAGCTTGTTATGTTACCCTTTCTACTCATTCTTCCCTGTCGATAAGGATTAGAGTTCACCAGTGGAACCTGGGGCGTGGAAAAAGTACTTGTATATTCCGAAAATACCATGACATTTTTATTTATTTATTATAGGTCAATAATACCATCAATATTTGGGTTCTACTTTTCGGGAAAATGAAAATTCAAGATTATCTTCACCGCAACGATTATAAAATATACAGTTTTTCCAAGTTGGTTAAAAAGAAATTTTATCACATGGCTACTTTTTATTTTGTAAAAACAAGACAAAATGCAATTATAATGACTTTAAAGTACGCTAAAATTTGTGCTTTATTTGCCTATCGTTAGAAAATTTAAATGTGTGTTTTAAGAATTGGGTCTGAAGTTAAGAGTATTAAAACCGACAGTAAGATTGATTTTAAATACATTGATATTAAAATACGCTTAAATTTGTGCTATATCCAACGTTAGTATATTTAAATGGGTGTTGAAAGGATTGGGTGGGAAGTTAGATATTTTCAAATAGACAGTAAGTGTGATTTTAAATACATGAAATATTCCGCCAATCAACCCCATATAAGTGTGTAGAACATTTTTCTTTTATCAGAAATAGTGAGTAATCGCAAGTAGTTATAATAAAGGTGGATTTTGCGCGAAAAACGCAAACCGGTATTATACGCGGGAGCAACCACGCCAGCTCCGCGTTCATTGAGTGTTGTTGGTAGTGCCGTTGCATTCCTAATAAAAAGCGCCAATATTAACAGTATACGCGGTCATACTACACTTACGCTCGGATCACTTAAGATTACGTCGAAGTAAGTAAAACCAAGCTGTGATAGCTTAATGGTTAAGACGTCCGCCTCGTTATCCGATGTCGGTTTGATCCCAGGCACGCACCTCTAACTTTTCGGAGTCATGCGTGTTAAAAGCAGTTAAAATATCACTCGCTTCAACGGTGAGGGAAAGCATCGTGAGGAAACCTGCAAGCCTGAGAGTTCTCCATAATGTTCTGAAGGTGTGTGAAGTCTGTCAATTCGCACATGGCCAGCGCGGTAAAAGCGGTATGTAATGTATGATGGAAATGTTTATCTTTTTTTTCACTACAAGATAGCCCTTGAAGCTAAATCGCTTGGTGACACGTCTTTGTCGGTAGGGTGATAACTACCACGGCGGAAGCCTCCCATCAGACCAGACTCGAGCCGGGAATCAAACCCAGGACTTCCAACTTTATATTGAGAGCGCACAAGCTGCGCCACGGAGTTCGTTAGGTGGAATGATGATTTTGTTATAATGACGGGCCAAAATAGCGAAAACTGACACGCGATAGAGATATATGGAAGAGTCTGGGGAAGGCTGTCGTCCAAAAATAGTACTCAAACTGGATTAACATTAGTTAACAGATATGTAGGGCATATTATGTTTTCATAAATGAAACATTGCAAATTAATTGCTAATATCGTAGATGGAAATGGGACCTCCGTCTTATAAGACCTCACCACTTATCATTGCTCTGAGGAGGTCATCGTTAAAAATTACACGGTCTTCTCATACGTCCTTCAAACCTAGTACCACCTTCAAAGCCACTTATGTTATATCGCTACCACAGCCTTAAACTCGCTGTGCTACATCGTCTATTAGCTAATTTACTTAAAAACTCGGTGCTTTTGCGAATCTCCTGCATCATAAAGATCATCCTACAGGATTCAACTATTTAAATAATTAGATATTATGTATGTTTAACCGCGCTTACAATATAAACTTGCACTCTGATTAAGCAAATTAATTTTGAGTGAGTGAGAGTTTCCTTTCGTTTACCGATGAAGATCGAGGTTACACATATAAATTAAACGAAATAGACATATTACTCGTAAAATAGAAGTCCTTACCTAATAAGATATATCCTAACTAATAATATAAATCCAAGAGTGTGTGTATGTTACGCTGTTATATCTTTATATATATAATAAGTTCAGTTTTTATAAAATGTAAGCTTAAAGAAAAATCCTATTACGATATTAAAGATTACATAAACGATAAAAAAAACTTCATAGTAGCTAATTATAATTTATTATTGAATATGTAAGATAGTGATAACAAAAACTACAAGATAAATTTGCTGTGGGCTTCTTCTTAGATCTGGGCGCGTTGACTCCTAGCTTTAGTTTACGTCAACGAATGTAGTTATCACCATCACCTCAAGAATTAAAATAATGAAAAATATATATGAATAAAACTGTATATGCCTGTAATAGGTTTACATGAATAAAACTATTTCGCATTCGAATTTCAATTTTTATATTGCATCCCGAAGGCACATATCCCGGGAAATATTAGTGTTAATATTTGGTACCGTTACCTACACCCGTGTTATAATAGTCCGGTATAAACGCGGTCAAATTCGCGGGCAACGACTAGTGTCTTATAAAGATCGTTGGGTTAATAAACCTAGATACGGCGTAATTCGTATTTATCTCTGATTATTCTAAACATAATTACTTGAGAATCATCGATACCTATAAAAGGCAATTACGATAATTGCTAATTCATTAGGCTTTAGGATTAAACATCAGGAGGCAATCTGTATGCAATTTGATATTGATATGACAGTTAAACCTTTATGTACCATGAAGCATGATTTTGTTTTGTAATAGACGTGTTTATGTTTAGCCTGTTTCTGTCTATGGTGGGCCTAAATCAATAATACTTTACTTTTTAATTTTTTTATTTGCTACAAGTTAGCCCTTGACGGCAATCCCACCTGATGGTAAATGATGATGCAGTTTAGGATGGTAGCGGGCTAACCTGTTAGGGGTATGGTAAACCCACACTCCTAATTGGTTTCTACGTGACATCGTGCCGGAACTCTAAATCGCTTGGCGACGCGTCTGTCGGTAGGTTGGTAACTAGCCACGGCAGAAGCCTCCCACCAGACCAGACTCCAGCTGGAAATCGAACCCAGGACCTCCAACTTTATAATGCAACAGCACACGCGCAGCGCCACGGAGGTCGTCAAAATCGTCGGTCGTCCCTGATAATAATCGTGAGGCTTAACCTGATCTCTGCAGCAACGGGATGAGCAACTACCATTTTTATCCACTTTACTAATCCAGAAAACCAACCCAAACTAGTAATTTTGATTCTTTTCTATATTTGCAATGGCAAGCTTTACTTTAGTAGTAGCCTATCAAAGTAAACATGTCATGACATACGGAGCAGAAACATGGAGACTCACTGTAGGCCTTGTCCAAAAGTTCAAAATCGCTCAGCGTGCTATGGAAAGGGCTATGCTGGGCGTTTCTCTGAGGGATAGAATCCGTAACGAGGACATCCGTAGGAGAACAAAAGTAACTGCTGTGAAGCTAAAGCTGAAGTGGCAGTGGGCGGGACATATTTGTCGCAGAACCGACGGCCGTTGGGGCAGACGTGTTCTGGAGTGGAGACCGCGTACCGGTAAGCGCAGCGTAGGACGACCACCTGCTCGCTGGACCGACGACCTGAAAAGGATCGCTGGTGGCGGGTAGATGAGGAAGGCGGAGGACCGTGTGCGGTGGAGCGCTCTCGAAAAGTCCTATGTCCAGCAGTGGGCATCTATTGGCTGATTGATTGATTGAAAGTAAAATTGAGTTTTTCGGAAATACAGTAACAGCCATGGTTTTACCCGGGATAAAGATGAAGAGGTGTGTTAATACACCCAAATCGGTTCATTAGTTTCGGCGTGAGGGAGTGACTAACATACACACACATACATACACATACACATACACACTTAAATAAAAACTATAGCACTTACAAGGTTAGTGTGATTTCTTTTATCTCAAATCTCTTATACGGTTACTAAGACGATTCGTTATCAACACCAACGCTATCTGGAGTAATAAAATGTATGGAGATATAACAGAATCACACCCGGCCTTACTAAAGTAGCTGGCCGGATTGCCCATTCACTTGTATTGTATTTAAGTAATTGCTTCAGTAAAAGCTGTGATAACCTAGTGGTCAGGACGTCAGCCTCCTAATCAGAGGTCGGGGGTTCGAACCCGGGCACGCACCTATAACTTATCGGAGTTTAAAAAAAAAATATATATCACTTGCTTCTACGGTGAAGGAAAACATCGCGAGGAAAACTGCACGCCTGAGAGTTCTCCATAACGTTCTGAAAGGTAATAAATAAAGTCTGCCAATCCGCACATGGCCAGCGTGGTGGACTATGGCCAAACCCTTCTCATATTGAGAGGAGACCCGTGCTCTACAGTGAGCCGGCAATGGGTTGTTTATGATGTAGCGCATTTTGCATGTTCTGTCTCATTATTTTTCCGTTCCCGTCTTTGCTCCCTTTCCTAACATATAAACAAGTGAAGCTACAGTTAAAGATCATCATCGTGAAATTTAGTTTTTAACAATATCCGCCGGAGCCCACGTGTTAATACAGGGTATAAATGTATATATACGAGCATACATTTTGGTTTTTAAAGCCTTTTTAAATACACATATACATATATATATATAAATATATATATATATATATATATATATATTTATAGAAGATGCACGTTCTACCTCGGTCAACGGCACGTCAAGCTTTACTATATAGAACAAGTATTTTAAACAAATTTCCAAAGCAGGTGCCTTATAATGCAGGTAAGTATAATAATTAAGAAATTAAAAACGGAAGATTTTTTCATCTTCTCTTTGTACGAGTATAACGTTAGATGGAGTTTCACACTAAGGTTGAAATTGTAGGTGTCGTGTCTACCTGTTTGCCAAAGCAAATGCATATCATCATCATCATAATGATCAACCCATTACTGGCTCACTACAGAGCACGGGTCTCCTCCCAATATGAGAAGGGTTTTGGCCATAGTCCACCGCGCTGGCCATGTGGGGATTGGCAGACTTCACACGCCTTTGAGAACATTATGGAGAACTCTCAGGCGTGCGGGTTTCCTCACGATGTTTTCCTTCACCGTTGAAGCAAAGAAAAGAAGAAAGAAAACTTAAGAAGCTGTGATAGCCTAGTGGTTAGGGCGTCAGCCTCCTAATCAGAGGTCGGCGGTTCGAATCCGGGCACGCACCTCCAACTTTTCGGAGTTATGTGCGTTTTTAAGCAATTAAAATATCACTTGCTTCAACGGTGAAATACATATGAACTATTTAATTCTTTTCAAACTTAGGTACTTAGATTTAAGGAACCGCCCGAGTCAAGGAATTATAAATAAAGGTCTTAAAATATGTATTTATAAGACACAATCTGCTTTAATAATCTTAAAGTACCTGAGTAATTTTGTATTTTGACATATCGAAATAGTATGTTGATTAAACGTATACACTCTTATTTTTATTAAACCCTTTTTTTTTATTAAATTTTTTGTTTTAGTTATTTTCAATTCATGTTTGTAGTGTGCAATAAAGAGTATATCTATCTATCTATCTATCTATCTATCTTATTTTGATGTACCAGCTAACTGAACGTAAATCAAGTGAACGCGTGGAGTTCGTGTAACTAACAATTGTCATAATTACAAAATATTATTGACGTTACATTCATATGCAAACACTCGGCGGAGAGCGTGCATTAATGTGATCTGCGATCTAGCACATGTGCGATACGCCGGAGCTCTTAATTGCCATATTAACAAGATACTGTCCTCAATAACTGGCCGACGCCTCGCCACCCCTAAGGATGCTCATTTCCTTGTAGCTGATTACGGCTTATGGACTAAAAAAGTACAATCATAGTGTTCTCCGGCGCGGAACGCACTGTCCTCATTTGAATACAAACGCAATGCGCGTGCGCACACACCCTTAACCGAACACAGCAACAACGAAAACAAATAAATTGAGAGCCTATACCGAATAGTATTAGATCTAGTTTCGTTTGAAGCGTTGGAATACGTGCCCTCTTTTCAAAGTCAAAAGAAGAGGGATTCTCGCACGCTAGAACGGGAGGGAGCTATGCTCGAGGAGGACGGAGGACGTTAAGGGCATTCACCCCGTACCCCGTGGGTTGCGACTAGCGGAGCTACAAATGATGTACAAGCACATAGATGCCTTTCTCTATTTAGGTGCGCACGGGTTTCGAAATAGTGGCCGTGGTACTTTTTGTTGGGAGGTGGATCCTGTTTTTGGTTGCGTCAGCGCACGCCGATAAGTTCGGCTATTGCCGTGTCGAGAATGTCTGACGTGCAGGTGTGTGCCCGAGGTGGCAACCTTTCAATTTGACCACCTCATAAGCTCTACGGCTATGGATTACGAACACGGAGATAAAACACTCATCGTTAAATGACATTTGACAAGTTACGTGAAAACATGAGCCGTAACATGTCTTCGAAAATTAAAATCCTACTAAAACTAGCGTGATAGGATTGCATCTTTTTATAATAATAAATATAATATAAGCGGTGATAGCCTAGTGGTGACGGCGTCAGCCTCGATCCGCCTGGTCGGCGGTTCGAATCCGGGCACGCACCTCTAACTTTTCGGAGTTATGTGCGTTTAAAACAAAAATTAAAAAATCATTTGCTTCAACGGTGAAGGAAAACATCGTGTAGAAATCTGCACGCCTGAGAGTTCTCCATAATGTTCTGAGAGTTCTCAATATCGATTACCATACATTACAACGTTATATATGAAGCGGTGATAGTCTAGTGGTTAGGGCGTCAGCCTCCTAATCAGAGGTCAGCGGTTCGAATCCGGGCACGCACCTCTAACTTTTCGGAGTTATGTGCGTTTTTAAACAATTAAAATATCATTTGCTTCAACGGTGAAGGAAAACATCGTGAGGAAACCTGCACGCCTGAGAGTTGTCCATAATGTTCTTAAAGGCGTGTGAAGTCTGCCAATCCGCACATGGCCAGTGTGGTGGAGCAAAACCCTTCTCATATTGAGAGGAGACCCGTGCTCTGTAGTGAGCCGGTAATGGGTTGATCATGATGAAATATAATATTGTAATTTTATTAATATAACAACTGAATCATAAATTGAAACTAAAACTAAAAATCTTTAAAATATAATATCATAACTAATAAATCCTAATTATGTTATATAGGAAATAAAGAGTACGTAGTGTCACGATTATATTCACGCATTGCGAACTGCAACCTAAATCTGAAAAGGACCTGTATGATAAAATTAAAAGTCAACCGAAGGTTTTCGCGGAAGGAAGAAACTGGTCCATCCAGTACATTTAAATATAAGCCTCAATGTTTAAAATGATAATTCTTGGAGACAAGTATTGAGTGGCGAAAATGAAGATTGTGTGTGACAATAAATATTGCATACAATTATTATAAGATGCAATAGAGAAATAAATTAGGTACCTAATTGATAATACGAAACCAGACTTAAATTGTAATAAAAAAGTGTGTCCGATTTTCGGTTCAACTCCTTTAGTATGTTCTTATAACCAACCAGTCAAATTAACTAGTGCTTTATCTTTACCTATCCTAGTAGTTGATAAGTATCATTCAATATCAACTAAAGTTACCCCTTAATTACATGGTTTATGGTAGAAGTTGTAGAAGAAAACGCCTGGGCTTAAGAGTTACGGAGAGGTCTGCAATATTAGCCATCTTTACTGTAGTTTTCATACGTCATGCGGGTATGGTTCCAGTCCACAGCCCAGAAGGCATGCAGAATTTTGCATCGTCACATCATCTCAAACACTGTCTAACTGATTCTCGAATTCTCTAGAAATCTATATTACTACATATATTGAATTGCGCTTGGCTGAAGCCACATCTGATGGTTAGTGTCTAACGTGCGTTTAGCTAGAAGATGCCTTGAATTACTCTTGATTAGTGGTATTTTTGACGACCTCCGTGGCCTCCGTGGTGTGACATCTCGTCATAAAGTTAGAGGTCTTGGGTTCGATTCCCGGCTTGAGTCTGGTCTGGGAGGCTTCGGCCGTGGCTAGTTACCACCCTACCAACAAAGACGTGTCGCCAAACGATTTAGCGTTCCGGCACGATGTCGCGTAGAAACCAATTAGAAGTATGGGTTACCATACCGCTACCATCATAGACTGGATCATCACTTATCATCAGGTGAGACTGCCGTCAAGGGTTAACTAGTAGTGGATTAAAAAAAATACATTGGGAATCTAGAAAAGTATTCTGGATCTTTCCATATAAATATCTAACTTGATTACCAGATTCTTTCCTTGAATCACATTTCTGAGTAGAATCTTCAGAGTTGCAGTAATGTAGAAAAACCATACCCAGATGTGATACCCTCACATGCAACAAACAGAGTTGCTGCCGGAAAAGTGCTTATGACATCAATTGCCATAATACCACAGGAAGTTATGGCTTCATAATAGGGTAGTTACGCGCTATTTGCATTTTATTGTGTAGACATTTTTTAAACTTTTTTTATAAACGAAAACAAGTTCCCCCGTAATCAGATACCGAAACGATAAATGTTTCGGCATTGCTCTTTATACGCGGTGACTAGACCCGGCAAATGTTCTCACACAGCTTGGTTTCCGATAACTGCACACGAATAAACCCCTGCATTATTAAGCTATTAACTATCATTACAAACATGCTAACAATATGGTTTCTTAATGGCGAAAAAGTTTATGACATACATAGATGCTTGCAAATAATCAAGATCAACCCATTACCGGCTCACTACAGAGCACGGGTCTCCTCTCAGTATGAGAAGGGTTTGGCCGTAGTCCACCACGCTGGCCATGTGCGGATTGGCAGACTTCACACGCCTTTAAGAACATTATGGAGAACTCTCAGGTCTGCACGTTTCCTCACGATGTTTTCCTTCACCGTTGGAGCAAGTGATATTTTTTTTAAAACGCACATAACTCCGAATAGTTAGAGGTGCGTGCGTGCCCGGATTCGAACCGCCGACCTCTGACTAGGAGTTAGGCTGACGCCCTAACCACTAGGCTATCACCGCTTGCAAATAATAGCAAAATGTTTTACACAGTTCTTTTTCTGCGTCTGTCCGTGCATCGATCTATCTGTCTATCAGCGGGTTGTATTTTATGAACCGTAATGGGTGCAGAGTTTACATTATTACTATGTGTATTTCTTTCGCTGGTAAAGCAGTAACAAATAAACATAAAATAGAGTCGTAAATTAATGGGTCTTCCCCCATAGCAACATGTTTTTTTTTGAATTTTTTGAGCGATCGGCTGGCAAGTGATGCTGAATTATATAGATTTCTCTTAAAATAAAAAAAATACAGTAAATTAATGTAGGTAGTGCTTTTATGAATTTATCTAATGCACGCCACTGATCCTAAAGCATGTTAAAAATTATACCATAGAATGTCTCCTTCCAAATCACCATATTGTTTCACCCACAACGCACAACTGCAAAAAACATGTAGATTTAAACTCCAAACTCCAAAGAGCTAACGGATATTTCGGAAGATCTGTGTGATGCTTAAAAAAAAATTACACTGCATTAATTTATCTGGTAAACCTGGATTATAGCGATTATTTATGACGAGACGTCAGTACATACCCAGTGAATATAATCCGACCTATAAACAGAAAGCCTAAAAGGAGCTACAAATTTTTCTGTTCATGTATTACTTTAGTTTTACTTGGTTTTAGCATGTTGCACTTTAAATTTCGTATTTTCGTGTTTATAACTAAGAGACTTTCATGCAAAATGCCTCCTTAGGAAACGACTTTCAAAGATCCTATCTTATCAGACTCCAAGCTATTGTTTGCCAAACTTCATATCTATTTCCACAGGTTTAATCTGTTCGTTGTATACCAGATAGTAAGTTTATTTTTATATATATTTAGACAAAGAAGCGACAATATAAGTTAACCTTTCGTTATCTATAGATGTAGTGTATATTTGATTGCGAGGGTGGATAGCAACGCCAGGACAATTTCAATTAGGTCACAAAATACGGGTACCCAAGGAGTTAATTGGCTTTTCATGTTGGTAGTTTTCCACAGTATCGATCGCCGGAATCCGTGATGCAACACCGTTGCTGGCCTTTAATAGCTTGTGATACGAGTTATTTTGGGATAACATGTTTTATCCTGGGGTGGGTGGAACGCCTCCCGTTACTATGTCGATAATGCCCGCATAGTGCGATCAATTTGAGAGGGTTGGTACGCCCCGAAATAGATTAGCTATCGGGCAACGTGACTATATGCTAATGAATTGTAATTTGAAACCCAGCCGACCTGTTATTATTTATGATGTGTACGAGACAACTGTTTTAATTTCAGACAAATAGATTAATCGTCTGATGCTAGGAGATATGCATGTCGTACATTCCAGACGATTTTAGCCGTAGGTGGCGAAATCTTGATCGACTTCGTAAAACAATGACCTTCTATTTTGTTGTTATGTATTTTTCTAATAATGCTAATCCTATGGTATGTAAACCTCTCAGCGAAGTTGTTAAAAAATTTGCTTTTGAATATCTAATACATATACTGATGATGTAGTTTAATGATAGCGGGATAATCTGTTAGGGGTATATTCGGGTTTTACGCGACATCTTTTCATACGACGATAAATCACTCGGCGGCTCGTCTGTTTCGGACAAAGACACCCGACTAAAACCTTCCACCGGACTAGACCAGAAAAATATGCCCTGTATGGAATACGGGCACTTTCTTCATAGAGCACAGCGCTTAACACTGCGACAGTGCACTCGTCACAGAGTTACAATTAAACTATTTGATTGATTGTTTTGTTGATTTTTAGCCGTATAAGTGGAATACACTTTACAGGCACTTTCCTCCAAATAGAAATGGATATCCACCAAATTAAATCTTCAGTTCTGTAATCAGAGTGTCCATATAGTGCGAGATTTAGGATTTCTCAAACGAAGGTTTACTTCAATTTGTATGGAATGAAGGAGTATCGTGACGTCCTTTGTATGATAGATGGCGCTCTTACAAACAAGTAGAAAATCTAGCACTAGGCACTCCGTATTACATGTTAAGTGAATTTTCAATCAACAACAAAACCAATTAAACTTAAAAGTAATATCTCTAAAACTGATTATAACTAGAATAATTAATAGTTTCAAACAAATCACTCCACGAACTGTAGTGTAATATAAAACTGAATTTTTTGTTAGTTTTCTCATAAATTTCATATTACCGTTCAACATAATGTCACTTCAGATCTTTTATGCGTCATAATTTGTAGCCAGCTATAACTGTGAGTTAACATAAACTATTGACGTAAAGGTAATATTACTTTACAAGAGAAAGCTAACTGTTCCGTCCGTGATTACTGTTACTTATTGTTGTAGCATTTTTATTGCTAGCATTTTCATCTTAATAAGGAGGTAATTATTTGTAATCGTTCTAAAGCCTTTAACAACTTCCACATTGTTCTCGTTTCTCATTTTTCTAAGCAAAGGATTACCTTCGCATAAAACTGTACTGTACCCACCTACCTTGGGAAAATGATAGCGGTGTAAATTAAAAAAAACTAATATTTATTCTATGTGTAACCTGTGTGATCGAATAAATTGGCTTCATTTGAAGAACACCTTGACAGTCGATGCTTGAATTGCTAATAACTAAACACACCTGGAGGCTTACTACCATCGCTCAAAGTACTATCTTAATATTGTTTATCTTCTTTAAAAATCTATCTAAGTAGTCCTTATTTTAGGTACAACAAGGTTTGCCAAAAAAAAACACTTGCTTCAACGGTGAAGGAAAACATCGTGAGGAAACCTGCACGCCTGAGAGTTCTCCATAATGTTCTCAAAGGCGTGTGAAGTTTGTCAATCCGCACATGGCCAGCGTGGTGGACTATGGCCAAACCCTTCTCATATTGAGAGGAGACCCGTGCTCTGTAGTGAGCCGGTAATGGGTTGATCATGATGAAATCGGCACTAACATATAATTTCCTCCAGGCCCTCTCCTACCACTGTGATTCCTTCTGGATGCTCATTAAGAGCGTAGCTGATTTGTTCTCGGGTTGCGTGTAAGTCCATTTTCGCGTTTTGATGTGCGACCGCACTGATTGCATGTCAGCTCAACAGTGTTGTCACGGGTCTTCTCTCAATATGAGAAGCGTTTGGCCATAGTCCACCACGCTGGCCATGTGCTGATTGGCAGACTTCACACGCCTTTGAGAACGTTATGGAGAACTCTCAGGCGTGCAGGTTTCCTCACGATGTTTTCCTTTACCGTTGAAGCAAGTGATATTTTAATTGTTTAAAAACGCACATAACTCAAAAAAGTTAGAGGTACGCCCGGATTCGAACCGCCGACCTCTAATTAGGAGGCTGACGCCCTAACCACTGGGCTATCACAGCTTCAGTGCCGATTAGTTGTACATAAATCTCTAAACTAAATTGGACTAAACTGAATTTTAATAATAATAGTGCTAACCTTTTCCAAGGAATGACGTGTGAAAAGACAGCACTAATTTTACATAAGTAAATTTAGTTTACAGAATAACGTTTTCCAGAATCGGCACCATTATGTTAGTGAATAGGCATAACAGAGATTCGAACTTAATCGAGTAAATAGGTATCAGGCGTCAGTCACAATAACTTTCCATCACGCTTGATTGTGGTCAAGAGATAGTTCGAACATTATAAAAAAAATAAAAAGTTTTGAAGATTTTTTTTTATACTGTAGCCCATAACCCTTGATTATCTCACCTGGTGGTAAGTGATGATGCAGTCTAGGATGGTAGCGTGCTAACCTGTTAGGGGTATGATAAACCCACACTCCTAATTGGTTTGTACGCGATATCGTGCCGGAACGCTAAATCGCTTTGCGACACGTCTTTCTCCGTAGGGTGGTCACTGGCCACGGCGAAGCCTCCAGATCAGACTCGAGCAGGGAATCGAACCCAGAACCTCCAACTTTATAATGCGACAGAGCACGCACCGCGCCACGGAGGTCATCATTATTTTATACAGCAAATAGTTATTGCGTTTAATGCTTTGAAAGACGCACGCATTCGGCAGTTCGGACACTGAGCCAAAAAATCAAAAGTCCAAAATAAGAGAAACAAGGAGGGATAAAACGACGCAGCCGGTCATCCCCCTTCGAGTTCGGACGCGAGTAAAAAGTACAAAACATGCCACCCGCCGTTCCCAGGCGTGCGTCCCCTTCCCTCCGAGGGCAGACTCTCGTGGGAGATTTCTTCACGATTTCGATTTTTTGTTCCGATACAATTAGAAGCGTTCATGTTAATACCTAGGTATCAGCGGCGTTCTTCGGCGCGAACGGTGTTGAAGATATTGAATTTGTAACATTAATGTTGAAATATCGCAGCCAATTCTGTTTCAGCTCTACATAATATGCATATTTTAAACTCTTCTTGTTTTAATTAAGGGCATCACAATGCATTTAGCAAGCCAGCGTCAGGTATCTTGGAGAAGTCACTAAGGAGATTTTCATAAAAAATATATAATCTATTTTGAAACTATATTCTGCAACAGAATTGTCAAATCGTTTTTTTTCGCAGTTTATATAAAAGAAAAAAAACGTATCACAAAATAACTTTTAAAAAGATAATAATGGAATTACAGTTTTAGTTTGATAAATTGAGTAATCACTCCTATGTAACAAATCAACTATAACTAACTCATTTATAAATCTTACAAAAACAAATTAGTCAACCGCGTCAGCAATATTTATTTATGATTTGATGGTCAGTTCGTAATCAGTACTTGCCCAGATGAAGTCTTCGACAACCTTACGTACATACTTGCCTACCTATCAATATTTTTAAATAAACTTGTCGACAATCATGCCCGATGGAAAGCAATGATGGAGGTCGCTTAGAAAATAAAACCTCGTGCATAATATCCTCTTTACTTTTGTAGGTCATTAGCTTATTGTATCCAGAAGCAACATACGCGTTTGCCACTTTCTACACCCGAGGGCTGCGTGTAAGCCTATTGGTGACATATGAATGCGTCTAGTTTGCGTGCGAAATTTGGAATGAAACTGAAGGTCACGGGATTATTCTATCTTTTGCTTCCTGTGTACCGCTTAGCGAAAAGCTCGCCCTTATTCGCTTATCGTAACAAAGTTTATTTAAAGAACTTAACCATCCAATTAAATCAAAGTCCCATTGATCTCATTCGCCGCACGGCAAACAAAGAGTTTTTCGAAAAGTTGGCTTAATGAGATCGGTTGACCACAATTAAACAAACTTTTGGAACAGGTTTTGTGTTTGTGTATGCTTTTAATTGAAATATTTAGGTAGGTGGATAATAATTTCATTCTTCGCAGGCACTAGACCGGATCAGCAATATGAATGGAGGCGCTCCCCATGTCGCTGCTGCTGTCACGTGACATGCCGTGACTCGCTTTGTGACGTTCACACACGGCTGGCAACACACTGGAAGTAGCGTAGGTGGAAAACATTTCTATCGCCTCACCTACCGCCGTGTCACACCACGTCTATTGTGTCTCATAAATTTAATTAATCAATCACAAAAAAAAGTTTGGTCTGACATAGATTGGTGTTACATTTAATTAGAGTTTCTTACAATCTGCCGGGTAGGCGTGCAAAAATAATATTGTAATTACATGTAAATCATTTAAAATATATCAAGAAATAAACTAAATAGCGATAATAATATTAAGTATGTCATTTTGTATTCAAAAATTCATTTAAACAATAAAAGCATTTATCTAACAACCATTGGTGCAATCTTCTTTTAAAAACTTTTAAAGGTAATTCTTTCAACTCCTTAGGAAATTTGTTATATATTTTTATTAGACATGCTGTAACAACTTTTACTAAAAGATACAGTTCTGGAGTTGGGCAATAAGAGTCTGTTAGGATAACGTGTGTTAAAAGTGACCGTATGGCTTTTTTTTTGGTAGAAATCAGACATGTTTCTGAACAAATAGGCTTATCTCATAAATATACAGGCCTGGCAGTTACAGGCATGACAGACACAGGCAAAAGAGTAAAATAAATAAAGATGTGGTGTTGTGGGACACCAGGTAGGAACGAAGTTCCTTCGGCAAATGTGGAATCGACACAATTTGCAAAAAAAAAATCGTGCTCAATTTTATGTTGGTTTTCTTGATTTTTCTCTTAAATTTTGCAGTTGATTAGTTTTTATTTAAGTACAGGGAAGTATTTAGGAAATTCAATATTTTAGGATATAATAAATTACGTTAAATAAAATAAAAATCGTAATTCAAATTATCAACTAAAATAACAAAATGTCTCTTTATTTTTGTTTGACAACATAAAATTACATAGAAATAGAAATAATTACAAAATTACAAAAAAAGTGTATTATTATTATTATAATATTTATATTCTTATTAATCAGTCTCAATTAACAAAGTAAACAAGTAACAAACACCCCAACATTCACATTTATAATATAAAGTAAGGAAAAAGTCACTAATACAGGATCTTAACAATCGACTTCGAATCTATACTACGAACGACTTCGGAATGAACGGAACGACACGCATAGCGACATAAACAGCTTTTTATTTGAGGCCAAGGGACTCAAAGTAACTTCAGCCGATGTGTTATAGGTTCAAATTGATAAACAGCTTCTTATTTGAGACCAAGGGGACTCAAAGTAACTTCAGCCGATGTGTTACAGGTTCAAATTGATAAACAGCTTTTTATTTGAGACCAAGGGGACTCAAAGTAACTTCAGCCGATGTGTTACAGGTTCAAATTGTTAAACAGCTTTTTATTTGAGGCCCAGTGGACTCAAAGTAACTTCAGCCGAAGTGTTATAGGTTCAAATTGATAAACAGCTTTTTATTTGAGGCCAAGGGGACTCAAAGTAACTTCAGCCGATGTGTTATAGGTTAAAATTGATAAACAGCTTTTTATTTGAGGCCAAGGGGACTCAAAGTAACTTCACTTGGTTTTCACAATTTGTTTTTGCTCACGGTGGAAACTGTTTGTCCATTTGTCCTTTTATTTGAGGCCACATCCAGCGGTACTAACTCGTAGAGGTGAAACCACGAGCACTTGTCGTTTGACACCGCGGGCGGCGATAAGCGTCGAGGGGCGCTTCAGTTACAGGTTATTATACTGCCCAGTGTGGGGGATTCTATATCGTAGCTTATTATTAGATAGAGCTCTCCCCTAACTTATATCATGCGTTCAAGGCAAATCAAAACTACAAGGCGATTAAAAATAGCTACTACCAGGCTAAATACTACCTTCAAAACATACTACAAACATTCGCTTCGGGGAAATTATCGTAATAATGTCCTAATATTGTGACGTATTATATTATTTTACAGCCAAGAGGACGTATCCGTTGGTCCAATCAGATCAGTACATCATTCCACGCCGCACTACATAATGCCGGAAACAGAACCACCTGGAGAAACATCGTACGGGAGAAGATCCATGCTAAGGATCGCGACCCTCAGTAATGAGGATGACGATGCAGATATTACTTTTCATTAAAAAGTTACTCAAATGAAATTGCCAACCCTAATTTATTGTTATTATTTGACACCATACTACAGAGACGGGTCTCTTCTCAATATGAGAAGGGCTTGGCCATAGCCCGCCACGCTGTCCATGTGCGAATTGGCAGACTTCACACGCATTATGGAGAACTCTCAGGCGTGCAGGTTTCCTCAGGATGTTTTCCTTCACGAGCAAGTGATATTTTAATTGCTAAAACACCCACATAACTCTGAAAAGTTGTAGGTGCATGCTCGGGTTAGAACCCCGACCTCTGATTAGGAGGCGGACAACGGGACGGGAGAAGGTTTTTCATTAACATGTGTCATTCGGTAATATTCGACAATCATGTTATTTTTTAAATAAATTTAATGCTTTATTTTTCGCCTCTTTATTATGTTCTGCTATCGGTATAATATACCCATAATTTACATTACTTAACCCCTCACTGAGATCATGTGTTTTTAAGTTGTGATTTGAAATAGCTATAGCTGTAATATATAATTGTGGGTTTGCCTCGGCGGACGCCGCTGGCTGGGCCGCGGTCGAGTGCACAAGTGTTCCCGTGACCCAGCCACCAGGCGACGCGAAGGAGCATCGCTGGGTTTTAGTGGGTATTCTGGTCGCCAGTCTGGCCGCCGGGGAGTCCCACATACCCCGTCGGAAGCGGCGCAGTCTTGCCTCCGGAAGGGATGCGTAAAAGCATTTTCCAGCGTGAAAAAAAAGGAAATAAAACAATAAAAAAAAAATTTTAAACAATTTTTAATCTACCCACGCGCGAACTATTTGAGAGATCGGTATAGAAAATACAAACCCTTTTACATAGCATAGGTGACATGCATACCAAATTTCTATGCTGTCTGTCGCGGCTTAGCTCGTAAACAATTTTAAATTTTCCCTCGGGAACTACTTAAGGAATCGGGGGAAAAGATAGCCTGTATTCTGTTCCATGTCAAAGGCTACAGGCATGCCAAATTTCATCCAAATCCGTTCAGCCGTTTTTGCGTGATTGAGTATAAAACATCCACACTTTCACATTTATAATATTAGTAGGATAGGATTTTTTATTTAGATAACTGGTGCTCGTATTTTGACATAACTATTTAGACATTACTATAAGTTACCTAACGAAACACTAGAAAATATTATCACTATATTGAACAAGAAGACTTCACTATTGCTAAGCTGGCGTTAAATTTCAAAAATCTACCTACGAGTATGCATGATGAACTGAAATTGATTTACTTTCACACCATTAAGTTCTATTGAGACGGCAGATTGAATTTTCTTTTTCAGAAAAACTTTTCACGTAAATTTGAACCTTATGCGCGATAATTATATGGTGTAGAATTGAATGACGAGGTGAAATAGAAACATGGTGGCTTTGTTAATTGAAATTTCTTTTATTGTATTTCACTGAATCTTTAATGGTTCTATGTTTACAGAGGCGATACAACACCTATATGATATCTACCTAAAGTTACATAAAGAGCAGTGTTTTTTGATTCAGATTATAGTTAGCTATGAACCTACTTGTTTAGCTACAGCGTAATCACGTAGGTTGGCGAGCATCGAAATGAAGCCCTGACAGAAGACTTGAGCCCTAGGGCTCGAAGAAGCAAGGGGCGTCGTATTGGAAAGCTTAATCGCTTTCAAGTTTTTTTTTTAAATTTATTGTTCATAAATATTTTAAACATATTTTAATTATAAAGTTAACCGTCCTACATAAACTTTACGTTTATGGGGAGGACGGCGAGTTCACCTTAAGAATATGCTAAACTTATGCACTATAAATAATTAACTAAAACATGACATAAAAAATGGTTTTTACATTTTTTTATAAATATAAGCTTCCCAACCAATTTTTGGTAAAAATCCCAGCATCCATATGGGTTTAATTCTTAACACAGATCACAAGATTCTTAACAAAGTTTACACTTGATTACAATCTCTCATGAAGAAGATCAGATTGGTAATTGGTAATAAATTATTCATCTACCTAGATCCGGATGGTTCGCGCGATACAGAAACAAGAAATAGGGCACAAGGGCAGTTACCTATGACCTGTTAGCATGGAAAGAATTAGTCCTACGTTTAGCTGTAAGCAGAGCTGGGAAAATACATGTTTTGCTTCAATAAAAATAGAAATTACTACTATAAACTGTTTCATTTTTTTGACGACCTCCGTGGCGCAGCGCTTGCTCGGTTGCATTTTAAAGTTGGAGGTCCTGGGTTCGATTCCCGGCACGAGTCTGGTCTGGTGGGAGGCTTCGGCCGTGGCTAGTTACCACCCTACCCACAAAGACGTGTCGCCAAGCGATTTAGCGTTCCGGCACGATGTCGCGTAGAAACCAATTTAGGTTAGCCCGCTACCATCTAAGATTGCATCATCACTTACCATTAGGTGAGATTGCCGTCAAGGGCTTACTTGTAGTGGATAAAAAAATAAAAATAAATAACTCGGTTTTATTTGATTTGATTGTTTGACTTGATTTGATTTAATTTCATTTAATTTGGTCTAATTTAGTTCATTTCTTTTAATATTATTTTTAATTTAAATCAGAAAAAATATAAATAGAACGGAGTTCAGTAAATGGATATATACTAACATAGTTTTTAAGCTGTACCACTAACAATAAACAAATTTATTATTTATATTATATTATATAATAATATAACATATTTTAATTGCAAGTAATTGAAATTTGAAATACTATCCAACTATGGTTAACATGTTCGACAACGAAAAACGATTCAGATTCAAAATCCAGATCGGGATTTTTTTTAGGATATGTATTGATTTTGCTGTCAAGATATCAAAAGTAGTGCCCCAACGTTAATTTGCCATTGTGTTTGACCACAGACAACACATTAAAACGCAATTCCCGGTTAACTCCAACAATTGATAATAATCGTTAAAGTAAAAAGTCCGCATTGGAGCATAGTGTAAAGTCTAGAAACTCTGCAAACCTCTACTAGTAGAATAAATTGCCCAACTATAGGACGTGCGTTGTATAACTATCGTTTTGTATCGATTACCATACATTACAACGTTATATATGAAGCGGTGATAGCCTAGTGGTTAGGGCGTCAGCCTCCTAATCAGAGGTCGGCGGTTCGAATCCGGGCACGCACCTCTAACTTTTCGGAGTTATGTGCGTTTGTAAACAATTAAAATATCACTTGCTTAAACGGTGAAGGAAAACATCGTGAGGAAACCTGCACGCCTGAGAGTTCTACATAATCTTCTCAAAGGCGTGTGAAGTCTGCCAATCCGCACATGGCCAGCGTGGTGGACTATGGCCAAACCCTTCTCATATTGAGAGGAGAGCCGTGCTCTGTAGTGAGCTGGTAATGTGTTGATCATGATGACAACGTTATACGTTCAGTAGATACACCAGAGCTTAAGAACTACTGTAAAGGTACATTCGTTAACTGAAATAACGAAACAAATTAACTCGGTTGTGTATTCTTAGATTTGATTGCACCGCGCAATAAACATACCATAAAGAAAAACCGGAACACTAAATAAAACAAAATATAACAACAAATAATATACACATTATTGTTTGATACTTAGAATGATTTAGAAACATTTTATAATGAAATGCAACGTTTTCTTTACTTGACTACTTTTAGAGTTTTAGAAATCATAATAAACGTATTTATTATATTTACGTAAAATTTTACGATAAATTTACATAATAATATAATTCGTTCCATACGGACGATACGCTAAGGGTCATAGAGTTACCCTTTACATTATTGATTAAAACGATCCAAAAAACTAACTGTCTGCAGAAAAACTAAGCGGATGAATAAATAATTTCATTGATAGAAACAATCCACCCCTATTATTTGCACCCTCTCATACTATTAAGTGTTTAAACATATATCCCCCCATTTTATCGCTATGTAAACTTCATGTATATGAGCGTATGATTCAAAATTGTTTGAACGTATGTTTTTTACGACTGTACGTCCGTAATTGGTATCGTAATGTACTAAATTCAGTTCAATTTGATACGACCGACTTACTACGTCGGTATGCGGGCGGGGTGCTTTTTATTTTTACTTTGCCACCCGTTTATTTTGTGTAGGGGTATGTTTTTATTTTAGGGGCAGTAGACGGGCGTAAATTTAAGTGGTGACATCTTAAACAATTGAATTAAGTGGCTTAAAGTTTGTTATTTTAGTATGTTGATAGTAATTTGGTAATTGAAGTTACTACTTTAGAATTTTCGAGAATGTTTTAGAATTAAATACCAGTCAAAGTTATTAGTATCTCAAAAGTGAGCACAGGCTTCCTCTGTCTTGAAATATAAGGATATAAAGACCCGTCACGCCGAGAACGTTTTTTTTATACACTACAAGTTAGCCCTTGATGGCTATCTCACCTGGTGGTAAGTGATGATGCTGTCTAGGATAGTAGCGGGCATACTTGCTAGGAGTATGGTAAGCCCACGCTTCTTATTGGTTTCTACGCGACATCGTGCCGGAACGCTAAATCGCTTGGCGACACGCCTTTGTCGGTAGGGTGGTAACTAGCTTGACGGCTAATCACCTGGTGGTAAGTGATGATGCTGTCTAGGATAGTAGCGGGCTAACCTGCTAGGAGTATGTTAAGCCCACGCTCCTAATTGGTTTCTACGCGACATCGTGCCGGAACGCTAAATCGCTTGGCGACACGCCTTTGTCGGTAGGGTGGTAACTAGTCACGGAAGCCTCCCACCAGACCAGACTCTAGCCGGGAATCGAAACCATGACCTCCAACTTTATAATGCGACAGCGCACGCACTGCGCCACGGAGGTCGTCAGATATTTTCGACTACGTTTTGAGGGCAATTCCATCCGTATACAGACTTGTGTCGATATCACGCACAATCAACTGATCTCTTATCGTTAGACATCGACCCAAATTCTTTCGCGACCATCCCGCACACCTGTAATAGAAGAAAAACGTTACACTTGTCCGTTACCGCATTGCAGGTAATTTATGGTAGAACCATTTAACGTGGTCCGTTGATGTCCAAGGGTGGGTCATGCATCGGTACATTATGCTATACTCCAGTAACTACCCTAAGAATGAATAAATACAACCAACCCTAATTTATACAAACATTATCGTCGTTAATTCCTTAAAAAAAGTGCCTTTCTTTTGTTTTATTATCCGTAGGCAATAAACAGGATGGTACGAGTAACTAGCCAAGCGATTTACAGTGCCAGTTAGATGCCGTGTAGAAGCTGTTTAAGGGGATATAACTGCCATATATCGTCCAGGTAACCATGGTCCATCTTAGAATGGATTGAGATCGATGGATAATATAAAAACTACAACTGCCCATAACAATCAGACAACAGCGAACTGATCTGTATGTATTGATATGTATTTCGCACATAATAATTTAAAACGTCTTAGTAATTATTATTATTGGTCTCAAATGGTTAAAGCGATGGGGTGGCATTTCATATTTAGAATATATGTTTGTTTTGTTTTGTTTCTCAACATAATTTTAAGTGGCATGTGAGATTGTGATAACAAAAAGAAAATTTACCTGGCTAAGTTTGTTGTAGGCTTCTTCTTAGACTGGGGCGCGTTTGGAACCCTCATAGCTTTAGTTTTAAGTTTACGAATGTAGTTATTACTATTTGATGGTATCACTATTATGTAAATTATTGACGCGTCAAAAGTGCCTTTTAAAGGACTATTTGAATAAAAATTATTTGAATTTATGTATTTTTGGAAATAGCATGGGAATCTGCAAGCCCGTTTTTATTATTGTTACTTCAAAAAAGAAGAAGAATAAAAAAATAAAAGCAGGATATAATATATATATACTCGTATATATATATAATAGAAAAAAAAAAGTTCCCAAGATTTATATATATTTTATATATAGCGTTACTGTAAAACAAACCCTTGATCATTTATATAAGGTTCCTACTCGATTAACCTAGCGACGAAAAAAAATCTAACTCGTTCTCGGAAACTAAGATTCCAATGACCAGTCGGGTACCTGGAGCCCCTTCAAGTTAGAAGGCATTTCAAAACAAAGAAACACAAATGGAGTCTTTGCCCTCACCGGGTAGCCCTCTACGCGCACAAAGGGCTGAGATTGCGAGGGACGCGAGGCACGGAGGGATAGGTGAACGACCTCAGCCCGGGGTGGCCGCCCCCTGCGTCTGCGCACGCTTGGGTGACGGCCTGTAACGTCCCAAAGTATTTATAAAGATCTAAATTTCTCCCCACAGTACGTTCTCAGCTCATTTATTTTTCAAAATCTGCAAACCCAACCGTTTCGCATCACATCACGACTGGGCAATACGAATAGTTTAACGATAATATATTCGAGCAGAAATTTCATATATTAATCAAAAACTGTGAGAGCAACAAATGAAGACTTTTACGAACTATCTTAATTAAAGACCTTACTTATTATAAACAGTAAATATGAATCTAATAAAAATTAGAACCATTCAGCATATTAGAATTTCGATAATTAATGTGAAGATATATCTAAAGTATCCGTCCACATGGGAGCATTGATTAAATACGTGAAGAGAAAAGGTCCTTCTAAAGCATATTCTGCGAACAGACATTAGAAAAGAAGCAAGGTAAAAAATACCATTTTGTACAATAAAACAATCAAACGCTATATTATGCAGAAGAATTATTAAGAACTACATAATTAGTCGAATTCCGACCACTGTTCCACTAGTAGTTTGCATGCATAATCATGTATATGCAAACGCGCTGTACATAACACCGACACTAATCACAATTCGTATAGGTTAGCATCGAACTGAGATAGCGAAGGATTATACCTACCTACGTGTTCATGGAGGTCATATCAACGACACAGTTCATGATTCCATGTGTGCTCTATATTGATTGCTCATCAAAAAACCAGACAGTCTGCGTGATAGTCTGCTTTCATGCCATTGTATGTTTACTTCGCAGAGAAAAGTTGTTTACTTTGCTATGCCGAGGTGGCACTAAACAGAAGGTTTAAAAGTATCATTTTAGGTCGCGTGATAGTCTGCTTTCATGCCATTGTATTGTCAGTTTACTCCGCAGAGAAAAGTTCTTTACTTTGCTATGCCGTGGTGGCACTGAACAGAAGGTTTAAAAGTATCATTTTAGGTCGCGTGATAGTCTGCTTTCATGCCATTGAATTGTCTGATTAATCCGCAAAGAAAAGTTCTTTACTTTGCTATGCCGTGGTGGCACTGAACAGAAGGTGTAAAAGTATCATTTTAGGTCGCGTGATAGTCTGCTTTCATGCCATTGAATTGTCTGATTATTCCGCAGAGAAAAGTTATTTACTTTGCTATGCCGAGGTGGCACTAAACAGAAGGTTTTAAAGTATCATTTCATGTCCGTATCCAGTTTCGGTACAAGTTATCTAAATTTTGCCAAAGTCGGTTTAACTGGGCAGCAGACGAATCAACGGATTGCAGGACACAAATAAACAAACAGATCCATGTTACAGTGGAGATATGGATAGAAGACTGTGAAGTAGCGAGCCATGTCGAAGTATTTGTAGTCCTAATCGTGATCTAATCAGAAATAAAGGGACCTGAATGAACGACATAGCTCAACAGTACATCAGATAAAATGACAATGAGCGGGGCACTTAGTTCCAAGGCCGCAAATATCTGTACGTAGCCGATGGATCCAAGTAAAAGAAGACTGTAGATTCTAGAAGTCTTTTCGACACAACTATTCCCTACAACTGATATATTTTTAGTATTGGATGTGTACATTATATAAATCTATACCTCCGTGGCGCAGTGCGTGCGCTGTCGCATTATAAAAGTTGGAGGTCCTGGGTTCGATTCCCGGCTCGAGTCTGGTCTGGTGGTAGGCTTCGGCCGTCAAGGGCTACTTGTAGTGTATAAAAAATATATATCTTCTATATAACCTTCGGGTGACGACAATAATCATGGTTGAAAAGTGTGCGGCATTTCATTTTTTACGCTAAAGTGAACCCGACCCCTACGTGTTTAGACCCCTTTTTAAACCGGAAGAGGATATTTGCATAGCAATTACCGTCAATCTATCCACTGACTCTGATTTTACGGCATTTATGGTTTTGTTATTTGTCACGTAATTACGGTAAATTTTTACGGACATTTTTAATTTTTATATAGCCATTATCAGATGCCATCTTCAAACTGAAGTTCGGAGGTCAGCCGGTAAAAATTTTGCCTTCTAGGATCTCTTCTAGGTTACTAGTACAAGGATCCCCTCTGTAAGTGACCGAAAATTACTCACTTCCTTTGCATAACAGTTGTCAAATCAATTCATAATACATAAATGTGAAGCGGTGATAGCCTAGTGGTTAGGGCGTCAGCCTCCTAAACAGAGGTCGGCGGTTCGAATCCGGGCATGCACCTCTAACTTTTCGGAGTTATGTGCGCGTTTTAAAAATTAAAATATCACTTGCTTCAACGGTGAAGGAAAACATCGTGAGGAAACCTGCACGTCTGACAGTTCTCCATAATGTTCTCGAAGGCGTCTGAAGTCTGCCCATCCGCACATGGCTAGCGCGGTGGACTATGGCCAAACCCTTCTCATATTGAGCGGAGACCCGTACTCTGTAGTGAGCCGGCAACGGGTTGATCATGATGATGATGACATAAATGTTCAGTAATTATTCATAAGTGAAATTTACTTTTAAAATAAACTAAAAAGTATCGATATTCCGTCTACGTGTAACTCTTTTGTAATACTATTCCTGATATAACTAGTTTCATAGCGTATTGTGCGCCTAAATTTCATCAAAATATTTAGGCGCACTTTTTTGTTGTTTTGTTGTCTATTATACGATCTCTTGCTTGGTCTCTGCTCATAAAACTTAAACGGATGTAAACACGCACTTATAAGCTTTAATATGATGTACTGTATATTAATGAACATGAATTTTAATTAGGGCAAAGCTCCATATACATTCCGGCCATGTCATTTGGGATGGAGTCTCTCGGGCCGTTACAATAGGCAGAGTGGCTCCCGGAAGCGAAGGATGCGTGGGTCCCAAGGTCCTGGAGTAACGACCCCGTGTTGGTAAATACAACGGTGAAATACCCCCAACTAGGTGGACAGATGACATCAAATATGTCCGATCCGTTACGATCAATCAGGATCCGCTTGACGCAGTTGACACTCAGTTGATGATATGATAATTATAAAGATGTCGATTATTATATCGACGGTAAACCCTATTAATTATTATTCTGTTAATTCTTAATACAGTCATTAATATTGTTGTATAAGTAATAAACAAGACAACAGTACAAAAAAAAATTGACTAATGGCAATGACCGCGATGTTTTAATAAACTCATTGAGACTGTAATGCTATACTCGTATGACAAAGAATTGAGTTCAACCAAAGAAAATGTAATGCTAAATACAACTGGTATAAAATAATAAATACTTCGTACGTTATAAATACTGGTATAATATCGTTTATCTCGATTGTTTAAATCCTTAATTATTGTGCTAAGCAGTATTCCATATTCGTCACCACGAAGCACACTTCGTCTGCATCAGTTTAACTGTAAAGCCAAGGTAACAATGGCTTGGTTACTCGTAAATCCCGCGAGAATGGTTTCCGAGATTTGTCTGGGATAAAAAGCACCCTACATAACATCTACAGGAAGCGAACTAAAAGTATCATGATCAACCCATTGCCTTCTCACTACAAAGCATAGGTCTTTTCTCGATATGAGAAGGGTTTGGCCATAGTCCACCACGCTGGCCATGTGCGGATTGGCAACCGCCTTTAAGAACATTATGGAGAACTCTCAGGCATGCAGGTTTCCTCACATCCTTTCCTTCACCTTTACTAAAAATATATGTGTCCCAAATTTGACCTAGATTAGTTTAGTGTCTGAGACAAACATACGTACTTACAAACAAATATTCTATTCCGATGCTTAACAGATTTATAATTATATAAGTATAGGTTCAATAAGACAACTATTGTATAGGATTATGAAACTGATAGTACAATTATGATTTTCCGCGACGAAAATACTCCGGAAGTGAACATTTACACCGAGATTACAATCGGGGTCGGATCGAGAGGGCACGGGAGGAAGTTAGTCAGCGAGGGTTCTATTTGATTGTGATGCAAATTCCTCGTTTCCGCTGGGGGACGCTACAGGTGGGGGTCGCGCCACCGTCCTGCAATTACTGATGGCATGTTACATTTAGGGACACATCTACCTACTCCTCTCTGTCTATCTTCTTATAGAAGAACGATTCTTATAGAAAAACGATGTTGTTAGTTGGTATGCGAAAACGATTCTTATAGATTTCTCTTCGTTTTCGCATACCGGATTATTGTAAACTTTTCGGTAAGAGATAATGCGACGAGGATGGAAGGATGTCTCTAAAAATGTTTCTCATATCATCATTTTTAAAGACATCCATAAGACAAAGTATAATTAAGGTTAGAGGTCCCGGGTTCGATTCGCGGCTCGAACCTGGTCCGGTGGGAGGTTACGGCTGCGACTCGGTTAGTGGCAAAACGTACCGTTGCGTTTTTGATTGAGCGTTATTCATATAAACCTATTACAGGCATCTATGAATCGTTCATATATATCACATTTTTAATTATTTCTATTCGTGAAGTGATGGTGATAACTACACTCGCCAACTTAAAACCAAAGCTAAGGGGGTTCAAATCGCGCCCAAGTCTAAGAAGAAAGCCACAGAAACTCAGCTGTTTTTTTTTTGTTATCACCATCTCACGTTATCAATAATAAATTATAGTACCAATGGAGATAGAGCAATTGTGTACGGTCGAGTAGAAACCGATTAGGAGGATGGATTCTGTCGGCAACGCATCGGTAGCTGTTCTGGTGTTACAGATGTTCTTGGACAGCGGTAATTACTTAATATCAGGCGTTGTTTAGTTATTAAGCGATGTTTAGAGAGACTCTATTGCCCTGGATGTATATAACAAAAATAAAAGGTTAATCATTGAAAGAGGGAAATAGAGATTTGTCTTTTGTTAAATATTATTTATTAATATTTAAGTCGGGGATAGTGTTGCGGATTGTATATTTAATAGTATTTATTAATGTTTTCCTCAAGTCCTATGTATCCCAAGTACCTATGTTAATACATATTAACATGATAAGTAATATACAATAGTTTACTGTCACAAGTAAATAAAAATAATATATTAAAAGAGGAGTGTTAGAGGTAGGTGTAACACAGTTGCTGTATGTCAAAGAGTGTGTTTAAAATTTCCAAACTAAACTTAATCAAAATCGGTTCATTTATTTATTACGAAGAAGGTAATATCAAAATTGCGCTTTTTATACGGTCTGTATTTCCTGGGATTAAAGTGGCCTATTTTACTTTCCGGTCCGTTAACTGCGAGTATGTCTATATAAAAAATCTCTTCAGTCTTCGCTCTGTTGCCATGTGAAGAAATCACAAAACAACAAACCGACAAACACACGTTTGAATTTATAATATTAGCGAGGAAGTATCTCTCCGTACAAGTGGGAAAGTAGGTACGAGCATCTGTCATGATATGAAGAATTGCTGAATAATCTTGTTATCCTTATTACGTTATATTATAAATGCCTGATAAGATAACGCCTCGCGTAATGAACGTAATGAAAAAAAATGATATTTATTAAGCAACGTTTCTTATCAGCCAACAGTAGAAGTACCTACATTGTATATTTTTTAATGCCTTGAGTGGCAGTGATATGTTATTACGACTGGTGGTTTAAATCTTATATCTTGATCAACCCATTGCCGGCTCACTGCAGAGCACGGGTCTCCTCTCAATATGAGAAGGGTTTGACCATGGTCCACCACGCTGGCAATGTGCGGTTTGGTAGACGTCAAACGTCTTTTGAGAAAATTATGGAGAACTCGACGGCATGCAGGTTTCCTCACGATGTTTTCCTTCACCGTTGAAGCAAGTGATATTAAAAACGCACATAAATTCGAAAAATAAGAGGTTATGATTAGGAGGCGAACGTTCTAACCTCTAGGTTACCACAGCTTTCTATAAATCTTATATAAGAGGCGTTTTAAAGAAGACCCGTCTATCGTCATCCTGTCATTTTTTTTCTGGTCTTTTGGTATAGAGGTTTATTTTCAACTCTTAGTCATACGATATCAATTTTGAATAGAAGCAGGCGTTACTTTGCGGAAGTCCATGATAAACAATAAACAGCAAGTATAATTTGCTATATTCCGCCGACAACCGGGACATTTGTATTATATAACACCACACAAAATCTTCGAGAAAAGTAAAAGTTTACTTTTCTCGCTTGTGAAGTCAACATCTCCTGAGGATGATCCGGTGTCGGGTCGAAACGTGCGTAGAGGTTCTAGTGGAAGATTTTGTGTGGTGTTATATTATACAAATCTCCCGGTTGTCGGCGGAATATAGCAAATTATACTTGCTGTTTATTGGATATCAATTTTGTTGTATAAACATCGCATATGTAAACAAAATTTGCAAGTCTAAAATCTTTACACAATGTTTTTTGTAAAAAATGAATGCACTATTTTTGTTCGAGACTTTGTACAACAGAAACGCTACCATTAGCTGGAAACGGAAGTGATTAGCGTGGTGTGTAAATTGTTAAAGCATATAATTATGTGAAAGCAGTAACATAAATTGTTTCATTATTTCAAGGAAGATCACATATTTGTGACGACCTCAGTGGCACAGCGCGCGCGCTGTCTCATTATAAAGTTGGAGGTCCTGGGTTCAATTCCCAGCTCGAGTCTGGTCTGGTGGGAGGCGTCAGTCGTGGCTACTTACCACCCTACCGACAAAGACGTGTCGCCAAGTGATGAAGCGTTCCGGCACCTGGTCGCGTAAAAACCAATTAGGAGCGTGGGTTTACCATACTCCTAACAGGTTAGCCCGCTACCATCCTAGACAGCAACATGACTTACCCTCAGGTGAGATTGCCGTTAAGGGCTAACTTGTAGTGTATAAAAAAAATAACCTCTGAAGTCCCTGTAATCGGCAGATAAGGAATAAATTTGATAGCTTTTATATGCCATAACTGTCAGTCTACGTGTTGATTCAATTACAGCAAGGTAACTGTGTAGAACCTTACAACGCCTCATGGTAAGAAGGTCTGAGATTATGTACGAACTATTTAAAATAGTTTAACACTCCATTCGCTCGACAGTGCTTAGGTAATAACAAGAACTGTTATCTAAACGTAAAGTACGTCATTACAATTAGCGGGGTTGTTATATTGTACTGGAATCCTTTACCTGCAATGCTGTAATGTTGTTTGAATTGAGACAATTGGAAGATCATTTTTCTCAATGCTATCTCGCTTCCATTAATGATGGTGTCCTATTTACTCCCTGTGAAGCGCGAACCATAGAGTAAGAAAATTCCCTCCTAAACTTATCTAGGAAACGTTATCTTAAGGTAATGACTGGTGTTAAATGTAGAGTATTCAGCGCATGGGTAAAGCATTTATGTCTTGGTCGTCCATAATCATTCTAGATGCGACAGTTACAGAGTTACTCTAAAATCCCTTGTTTGCTTGGAATTCATGAAACATTGCATGACCTACTTTGATGAATAATCTAAAATTTACGCACATTTCCCGAAATTGTTATATTTATGGATTTCCGATAGATTGTCTTTCATCAAAAATTGACTTCCGCTTTCCAATCCAATAAGTATTATAGCCTTGAACCACTTCCTTGGTCTAGTTTAATATAATATTAATGTTTGTACACGGATTGGTTCATTTTCTCAGTTATTTCTACAATATTTTTTTTATGAAATAATACTGTGTGGCTGGGGAACCATAAATATCTTTTACAAGACTGCTGACGAGTTTTGTTCATATCTTCACAATCGCTTTTAAAGGTTATTGGAGTGGAGAGCAGTATCGAAGACCCCGTGACCTCTGGCTGATATGGGAAGCGCCCCTTCCGTTCGGTGCTCTTATAAATTACAATAGACTATCGGACAGCTATGGGAAATCTTTAGTCTATAAATCCTATTTTTTTTATGTTTTTAATCTAAAACAATGAAACCTCCTTTACTGTATTAAAATATCAACTCGAAAAAACTGGTAAATACTCGTACCTACTTATCCTTTTTTATATAATATACGCGAAAGATTTTATGTATGGATGTTTATCACTCTTTCAGGCAAAAGTTTTAGAATAAATTGAACTGTAATTAAGAATGGAGATAGATTACACCCTTGATGAGATGAGAGAAAAATCATCATCATCATCATCATCATCATCATCATCAACCTATTTATTGCCGGCTCACTACAGAACACGGGTCTCCTCTCAATATGAGAAGGGTTTGGCCACAGTCCACCACGCTGACCATGTGCGGATTGGCAGACTTCACACGCCTTTGTGATATTATAGAGGACTGAGAAAAATGCATGGCATGAAATATAAAATTAAAACCAATCAAATCTGGAAGTAGGGACGGGAAACAGTAGAGAATTAAGTATTCAGTTTTCATTCGATAAATTCAAAATTGTGTAATGTAAAATACCTAAATAGTGGAAATTATTACGCGAATTCGGCGCTCTCCACTTCATGCCATCCAAGAAACCTCATATTTTTATCTCTATCTCCATACAATTATAAGTAACTACCTATAAGGCTAAGCATGACATAGTGAAAAATATAACAGCTGTAAATAGTGTGTTGTAATGGAATGACTACTCAAGGACGAGAAATTGCCATCCCAAGATAGCAATACAGTAGCATGCAAATCAATTGTTACAGGCCATAATTTTCTTGGTGGCAGTGAGGGGATAAAGCCACAGTCAAACCGAACGCGTTAGCGTTTTACTGTGGAATCGTACTGAGAAATGATTGCTTCAGGCCAGATTAGCGGGGTAACTTATGACAACGGCTTTTGTCTAGACTATGAGTATGCCTCGTCGTTATTACTTTCACGAGATTCTGGGTTCTAATCCTAAGTTAACAAACAACAAGTCAAACTATATATAATTTATTATTGATTTTGTGAGATGGTGATAACAAAAAAAAACCCGGCTAAGTTTGTTGTGGGCTTCTTCTTAGAACAGGGCGCGTTTGGTACCCTCATAGCTTTAGTTTTAAGTTTACGAATGTAGTTATCACCATTGAATCACTACTATGTAAATTATTGACTCGTCAAAAGTGCCTTTTAAAGGACTATTTGAATAAAGATTATTCGAATTTGAATTTGAATTTGAAACCAAATGTATAACTTTAAAAGTTAATGAGACAAAGTAGAGATACGTACCCTTTATCCAATTAACTTTTTTTAGTATCTTTAAAATATTTATTTCACTGATATAGTGGTGTGTTTGTGATGACAAAAATACCCGGCTAAGTTTGCTATGCACTTCTTCTTACCAGGACTCGTTTAGAAGCCTCGTACTTATCATAAGTATTATAAGGTAAAGAATGTTATTTTTGCAATAATTATCTCACATCGATGTAATAATTTGTTTGTACCAGAGCGCCCATTTTAATTATTTTTTTTTTACTTATTCTGGACGACTTCCGTGGCGCAGCGCGCGCTTTGTCGCATTATAAAGTTGGAGGTCCTGGGTTCGATTCCTGGCTTGAGTCTGATCTGGTGGGAGGCTTCGGCTGTGGCTAGTTACCACCCTACCGACATAGACGTGTCGCCAAGCGGTTTAGCGTTCCGGCACGATGTCGCGTAGAAACCAATTAGGTGTATGGGTTTACCATACCCCTAACATGTTAGCCCGTAACCATCTCAGACTGCATCACTTACCACCAGGTGAGATTGCCGTCATGGGCTAATACAAGTTAAAAGTGTATAAAAGAAAAAAAAATCTCTTAAAGTGTGATTTCTTCGGACTACAGTGTTATTTCTTCGGAGTGAATGGGACAGTTGTGAGCTGGATAAAATCCTTCTTCCACGCGTTCTTTGTGGCCAAGCCTTAACAGTACAAATTTTCCCGCGTGTGTGGCGCGCGGGGGTGCTCCGGGGAGTGGGGGGCGGATGACCGAGAGGGCGAGGCGCGGGCGCAGCGATCACCCGCCGGGCCTCTCGACGTCCGCCCGTGCTCGGTAATTCAGGGTGGCGCACTGATTTAGCAATAATATTAGGTTATTAAGCATCCATTTCCACTGGTATAGTATCTATTACATGACAAGCATAAGTAGCTAGTTGACAATTAAGATATTATCCGATTTAGAGTTGCGTGGAATTAATTATATATTCGCATCACTACTTTTGCACATGAATCTCTAAATTAAACTCAATTAACAACTCTCGACGTAATAAAAACCTTAGATATCTGACTAAAGAAAGAAAGAAAGAAAAAGTTTAATTATTTTTATTTCGACATAATTTGCCATACTTATAGTAATCTACTATACATAAATACACAAAAGATGACCAAATAAAGGCAACCCACTCAGCATCAGCTGACTATAAAGATTCGAGTTCTAAATTAAATCTCTAAACTAAACTAAAGTCTTAACGTTATGCCAACCCTCAGGTATCTGACTATTAAGATATTATCTGTTTTAGAATTGCGTCGAGTTTAACATAAATCACTAAACTAAATTAGACAATACTAAACGTAGTGCCATCCCTTTCATGGTATTATTTTGATAGCACTTGTTTAGTACTGACAATTTTATTTAGTTTACAGATTTGTGTACACAATCTCTAAACTAAAATAAATTAAGATCTAGGCTCTATAAATAACAAATAGTGAAAAGAATCAAATCATTTCTAGATCTGCCGATTTAGTTCATTTTCGAAGTTGATGTACAACAGAATAAGAACCATTGACTAATATTAGTCTACTACTACTAAACTAGTTTTACATGCCAATTTAGTTTAGTTTAGAGATCTGTTAACAAAATAATCAAAATCAAATCAAAAAAGAATCAAATGAACACAGAGATTCAAAATCCTTTAACAACTGTATAAAAATCTTTTCATTATAAAATGATCTGCCCTATGGTACCCCTTTGCAATAGAATAAGAACCATTTACTATAATATTAGTCGTTCTTGCCTTTTTTCAATGACATTGAAAAGGTTCGCACTATTTTTACATGTCAATTTAGTTTAGTTTAGAGATCTGTTAACTAAAGAAACGGCACTAATGTACACAAAGATTCGATATTTTTTAACATCTGTATAAAAATCTTTTTCATTATAAGGCTCGGCTTTGAAGGTGCTTTCTGAGCAAATCTCATAAAAATGTTCATAAAAGTCTCTAGCAAGGCATCACCTCCGTACCACTATTTCTAAATAATGGTCTGTCCCTTGGAGCCCATTTGCAACAGAATAAGAACCATTTACTATAATATTACTTGTTCTTAGCCTTTCTTCAATGACAGCGAAAAGGATGGCACTACTTTTACATGTCAATTTAGTTTAGTTTAGAGATCTGTTAACTAATAAAAATAATGTACACAAAGATTCGATATCTTTTAACATCTGTATAAAAAATCTTATCATTATAAGGCTCGGCTTTGTAGGTGCTTTCTGAGCAAATCTCAAGAAAATGTTCATAAAAGTCTCTAGCAAGGCATCAACTCCGTACCACTATTTCTAAATAAAATGGTCTGCCCTTTGGAGCCCATTTGTAACACAATAAGAACCATATACTATAATATTAGTTGTTCTTAGCCTTTCTTCAATGACAGCGAAAAGGATGGCACTACTTTAACAAGTCAATTTAGTTTAGTTTAGAGATCTGTTAACTAAAGAATCGGCACTAATTTACACAAAGACTCGATATCTTTTAACATCTGTATAAAAATCTTTTCATTATAAGGCTCGGTTTTGAAGGTGCTTTCTGAGCAAATCTCACAAAAATGTTCATAAAAGTTCCTAGCAAGGCATCACCTTCGTACCACTATTTCTAAATAAAATGGTCTGCCCTCTGGAGCCCATTTGCAACAGAATAAGAACCATTCACTATAATATTAGTTGTTCTTAGCCTTTCTTCAATGACAGCGAAAAGGATGGCACTACTTTTATATGTCAATTTAGTTCAGTTTAGAGATCTGTTAACTAAATAAAAATAATGTACACAAAGATTCGATATCTTTTAACATCTGTATAAAAATCTATTCATTTTTGTTTGTTGTACGTTTTGTAGGTGCTTACGGAGCCAAGTTTCTCACAAAGCATTACTTCGGCACCTCAGTACCACTGGTTGTAAATAATATGGTCTGCCCTTTGGTGCTCCTTTGCAATAATGCAACAACCTCTCAAATCTCACACATGGCGGGCGCCCTTTCTCTAATTAAACATTCCTACTTTTACGATATGAATGACGCTGTAATACTTGTTGTGAAGTAGGAAAAATAACGGTTCGCACATTGATACTCAAAACTAAAGATACAGCGTCAGAATTAAATAAATTCTCAATATTGACAGCTCCGTTTACTTATACGAAAGTTGCAATAATACAAGAACACAAATTTCTGCGCCCGACAAAGGCGAAGCGTGTTTTTAGTCAAGTTTTCCTTAAATGTATAAAGAGATCAACAATCTCAGGTATGTCTCGTAAATCGCGCTAGCAACATGCGTTTTCATAGCCTGACTGACGTTCTGACCGCCATCAAATGATGTTTAAGCTTAAAATCTTCACTGTTCAGCTTACAATATGTGGGACTTGGATGACAAGCATTACACGTCTGAGATTCACATACTTGCTGCAGATTGGCAAATTGTTTTGCCAATCAGGAGGACCCTTAGCGTACAAAATAAAAAAGCAAATATGTATTTTCACTGTGAAATTTTCTGTATTTTTAACAAATAATAAGTTCACTTATTGTTTTAGCTTGATTACCTATAATAATGTTTCGTTTATGTTTATACGTAAAGTAACTTCGTAAAGGGAGTGTGAATTGTTAGTTTTCAAAACACACATATTGTATAAATCAACTCAAAATAGTGGCACTTTATTCATGTAAACCTAATACACGCATTTGTCAAGCGTTCGTGTAATCCTCAGTATCATAGGATTTTTCTATAAGCAATTATTGTCTAGATATAATCTTGAGTTTAGCGTATCAAGGGGCTTGAACTCCGTTGAGTGCGCCTTTCGGATGCACGTGGGGGCAGCGTTGCGCAACGCAAGGCTATGCTCCCAAACTATCGGAGCCGATGGCCCAGCCCGGCGCTGGAGAGAAAGGCGGAATTCAAGAGGCTTTCGAGGAGCGAAGATTTTTGACTATTTCCGTTTCTCTCGTAAATTGGGCACGTTGCACGCTTTGTCGCGATCTCGCGGCGACCTTGACCGATGGTATTATAATATTATCTTATATTTAAACTTCTTAATATGTCGGTGCATAATTGAATTTAAAACTTACAATAATATGAAAATTTGTTTCGCTCACAAACTTTAGTGTGTTTTTTTTTGCGTTTTGTGTAAACAGCTTGCTGTATTAACTGTTACAATCAGTTACTATGTCAAACTCGGAAGTTCTGTCGAAATGTTAATTAAATCAAGAGTAATGTAGTAACGTATTTTTTTTTTAATAAAAATGACGAGGGCCTGGCTTCTGATTATTCAATTTTAACACCCCTTCATAAAATATTTTTAATATATACGTCTCTGTGCCGTGAATGATCGATGCATAAAAACACTGCCTACTCTATGATTTTTTTTTCTAATAAATGTCTCCGTTATTCAGCACCAATACAAATATTATTATCTGTGTTAATTTTCGTAACATATATATGTCATAAAAACGCAGCTCTGGAGTCACCTCTTCCATTTAAACCGTTGATATGACGTCTTTTTGATTTGCGATCAAAAGAATAATACTCCATAATAATTGACTTCATTAATGACACTTGGTTTGCATATTATGAACACTCCATTCGAAAACAGATTTCAAGTGACGCTATAATAAGAACACAGTTAAAAAAATACTAACGTAGATAATTTAACAATTAAAGAATTGTGTGAAAGTTAAATTAAATTGAAAACTTTTAATGAGATTTTATTAAAACACTAGTGTTTTTCCATTCATCTGCGTTTGTTTCAAATTTTTAAAGGAGCACTTTGTTTTTCTGGGCGAGAAAGAATCCAATGTTTTCCTAGGATGAAATCTATCTCCTTTGGAAATTTTATCGGAATTTATTTTGCGGTTGAGGCTGGAAAATAACAGATAAAATCAAAATTGTTGAAATATATTGCTTTTTATATTAACTTGGAATATTAGTATGGATTGTTTCTTAGTTATAAGCATTCTGTAGATCATACTAAGAAAGGTAGCATTTTTGGGTGACATTCAGAGAAGGTCCCTATACGAGGTTAACTTAGAAGGTTAATCGAGAAAGAAGAACCTGGGTGACCGAAGAAGAAATGGTTAAAAGAGAGGACCCAACATCACTACTCGGAGATAGCACAACATTGTAGATTGTTTCACCGGCTGACCTTCGAACATCAGCTGAAGATGGAACCTGACGATAATGAAATACCCACGATTAAGTACCTTATGCATCTTATTCGCATAATTTAAAAGCAGATGCACTTAAATTGCAAATTACCTAAGAGTTCTTGAAGTCTTGAAATTGATTGGTTGAGTTCCAATTCACAGGAAATTCGTCTTAATTAATAATTCAATGAAAAAGGTAAGACCTGATTGAGCTTTTAGCTTAGTTGGCAGTGGATACGTAATTTATCGCTGCCCTACGAAAATTTAAGTTGGTTTAGTTTTTAGTATGTCTGACCACGTATAACGAGGTCTGGTTCCAGGGTCGGAAATAAGCTATTAGGTATTTGGGTAATCTGTCAAGAAATTTTCAATACGAGCTTCTATTGTAGAACAGATGTTCTTCAATACAGCGATTCGGGAACACATTTAAGTTACCAGGCCTGGTTTTTATTATTTAAATTAAGTGATTTTTAAAGCAGCGTATGGTCAGAGCTCTTAAAATCCCTCCCCTTTTGATCTGTGAAACTTCCAGATGTCTCTTAACAAGTGCACAATTAAATTCAAATTCAATTAATCTTTATTCAAATAGTCCTTTAAAAGGCACTTTTGACGCATCAATAATTTACATAGTAGTGATCTGATGGTGATAACTAAATTCGTAAACTTAAAACTAAGGCTATGAGGGTTCTAAACGCGCCCTGGTCTAAGATGAAGCCCACAACAAACTTAGCCGGGTTTTTTATTTTTTTGTTATCACCATCTCACATAGTCAAAAATAAATAATAGTACCTATAGAGATAGAGCAATTCACACCAAAGCTTTTTTATCGTTTATATAATCCTTCACATCGTAATATGATTTTTCTATAAGCTTTCGTTTTATAAAAACTTAGAACTTATTGATAGACATCTCCAAGATATCAATTGGTAATTTATTATAAAATAAAATACAATTTTCTTCGAATGAGATACTAATTTTGTGCCTACTAAACGGTACTACAAGTTTACTTTTACTTCTAATGTTCAGTGCAAATAATTACGTACGTTACCTATAACCGTTAAATAAAAAAGTTTGGGTACGAATTGCTCAACATTGCTAATTTGTAACATTGTGAGATGGTGATATGAAAATGTTTTTGTTTGTTGAGGGCTTTTTTTAGCCCAAACAAACGTGGTACGTTTGTATCCTTTACTTTTAACTATAGAAATTTAACTTAAATAATACCATAATTTCCCAAAATATAAAATGTTAATCAATAAGTAGGCAAGGTACTTATTATAAGTACCTTACACAAATTTTAGACGACCTACGTGGCGCAGCGCGCGCGCTGTCGCATTATAAAGTTGGAGGTCCTGGGTTTGATTCCCGGCTCAAGACTGGTGCTAGTTACAACCCTACCGACAAAGACGTGTCGCTAAGCGATTAAGCGTTCCGGCACAATGTTGCGTGGAAACCAATTAGGAGTGTGGGTTTACCAAACCCCTAACAGGTTAGCCCGTTTCCATCCTAGACTGCATTATCACTTACCACCAGGTGAGATAGTCGTGAAGGACTAACTTGTAGTGTATAAAAAAATAAATAAAGGCAATTTTGATTTCTACTTTGTGTCACATTGTGACAATCAAACTCCGTAATCACGGCCAGGGATTCTTGGATATGCATTTTACCAATATAATGCATTGACACGTATTGGTAAAGGTTTATGCATTTGAGCATATACAGCAATTTACGTTTCACAATAACTTTACCAGGCCAATGATGACTTTGTACGACCGTTTGTTTACCATTAGACTTTGGACTCTATGCTCTTCTACCGTTACATTTTAAGCGCGTCGCATTCATAAGTAATTTGGAGATGAATAGATATCCAATATTGGGGGTGATATAGTATCTACCTTTACAGTGAAGGTCACAATTATCATACAATGACTGCTTGTGGAACACGATTACCAAATCATTATATAAGCTTACTAGTCGACACGTCTGGTACCGTTGGAACAATAATTAATCTTTATATTCTCTTTGGATACTCTGAAGAAGGCTCTGGAAAGATCTGAAATTTGTTTTTATCGGAAAGTGATACAAGTTTTTTCTTTCTTATTAACTTGTTTTTTTTATACACTACAAGTTAGCCCTTGACGGCTGTCACCTGGTGGTACCTGTCTAGGATGGTAGCGGGCTAACCTGTTAGGAGTATGGTAAGCCCAAGCTCCTAATTGGTTTCTACGCGACATCGTGCCGGAACGCTAAAATCGCTTGGCGACACGTCTTTGTCGGTAGGGTGGTAACTAGCCGCGGCCTCCCACCAGACCAGACTCAAGCCGGGAATAAAACCCAGGACCTCCAACTTTATAATGCGACAGCGCACGCACTGCGCCACGGAGGTCATCAAAAGTTAACTTCCAAGTTAACCCTTGACTGCAATCCGTACTGGTGGTGGGTGATGATGCAGTCTAAGATGGTAGCCGGATAACCTGTTAATTGGTAGTTAAATAATACTGTCAGCGTAGATTTATGGTTTTAAAAAGTCCAGTGGAATACGCATGTCTTATTTATGTTACTGTTCTTGTTTTCGCTCCTTGTTACTAGTGTGATTAAACCCATATCTTAAAAGTTTCTACGCGACAACGTAAAGGTTATCTCACCAGAGACTTAAAAAAAACCCAAAATGACTGGCTGGGAATCGAACCCGATAACCCGATAACTGGCTGGGAACCCCTCCGCTTATAAGATGTCAGCGCTGCGCCAAGGATGTCTTTAAAACATTTCATTATATTTAAATCAATCGACAACAAGCAATCACGCTCCTCATTACCCTGCCTCGTGTATGTGGGTTTGTATGTTTATTACGTATGTTAGTCTCAAACTGTGTCAAAACTTGGTTTGTCTTCTGGAGACGGAAATCGGAAAAGTACTGTTCCCGCGGGCATTAAAAACTTACATTATACGAAACATACAAAAGGATTAATAACTAAACCCATAATTACAAAAATTCTCTTGAAGAGACCGCCACTGAACTGTCGATGATCATGGGATACTTTCAGCCCGGGAAAACGAAGGGTTCGTGCGGCATTTGAAAAAAAATAACAGAACAAACAAAGAAAAATATATTTGTGATCATAAAGTGCTGTGTAATATGTTTGTACTTAAACCTATGCTAATTAAAACATAGTACATAAAAATAGTGCATTTTTAAGCAATTAAAATATCACTTGCTTCAACGGCGAAGGAAAACATCGTGAGGAAACCTGCATGCCTGAGAGTTCTCCATAAAAAAGTTCTCAAAGGCGTGTGAAGTGTGCCAATCCGCATATGGTGGACTATGGCCAAACTTTTCTCATACTGAGAGGAGACCCGTGCTCTGTAGTGAGCCGAGAATGGGTAGATTATGATGATGACATAAGAATAATGTAAGTAGTTTTTTTTTTTTTAAAAGAACCGGAACTAAAACAAAAAAACACACCGCCTGGGAGCCTACGCACTTTCAGCTCTTGAATATTGTGTGTAGTTTATATTAACGTATGACTGCGATTTCTTATCAACAGCTAAGTAACTACCTGTATTATCTTTATAGTGCTCGTAGAAAAGTAGATGTTATATTATTTCTACGCTATTTTTCCTTAATTTCCTTGCACAAGAATAATATGAAATGAGTATTATTATAACTCCGGAAAATACTTTTAAACAAAAGAGTTTTTTTCATTACAAATACACATCTTTTACACATTTTTATACAAAAGTATAATAATGTGTAAGAGAGTTATTAAGTCGAGGTTGCTATAAGATTAATGATTATTTACAAAGATGCATAGGAAGCAGGTCGCTCCATTTTTATCTTCATATAAGAGAATTGAATCATAATATTCTAGAAGGCTGATCTCCCAACATCTGTCGAATCAGTATTCTAAAACAAACAGGCAGGCTATTCTAAAGTTAAAGTAAGGTGACCTACAGGATAGTAGAAATTTTAAATAAAAAAAAAAAGTTCTTATTCACGCGTCATTTCTTTATAAATACTAAGCGGTGTCTGCTTCTTCCTCACCATCCTCACCTCATGGCTCAGGGTCGTGTCCATCATTTCCTCGTTACTTGTACGTTTCAGCTTCTTGGTAAGAATTTTGGATCTTACTGCAGATGCCAATGCAAATGCTCTCAGTTTTTTTTTCACTGGACCCGTTATTATTAGGTGGTCAATTAAATGAACAATATATACATTTGCATACCACGTGGTCAAAAAATAATCCTATCCAGAAGTTGTGTAGAGCATTGAGTTCCCGTAAAAGAATTTAAAAAAAGTGAAGAAGGATTTATATCTTCAGATACGTTTGTTATTTATTTATTTATTTTATTTTATTATTAAGATAAAAAGGAAATATAATTCATATTACCATAAAGGCACCGACAAAACCGAAGAGGTTTGTCCTCAGGTTTGTACTTTGCGCAATCGACGTTTCACCTAATATTCTGCGACAAAACACAATTTTCAACGAGTATGTATCTACTGGTCGCGGTGTTATTTTTTCCTCTATCTAGACATCTACTTAATGAACTAGGATTTGATATTTTATATATATAAATATATATTTATTTTCGGACTGACTATTAGCTGTACTAACACTATTGGTTGCGATGGCGTAACCGGGCTGTTTGGTGAGCTCCGGAAAGAAGATCTGCCAGAAGAAATTTTGAGCCCTAAGGCTCAAAAAAACTAAGGGAATGTCTGCTTAAGGGCGCCTCCTGTGAGGCCGAACCTCGGCTTAGGCGATGTTTGGGATAACGGGGTTTATATAAACTCATAAGGTGTGAACGGTCGGATGTTAGAGATTGAAGTCCTAAAGCTTTTAAGAATGTTTTCATCCACATCATGTTAACCGAGTCTTTTGCCCTTCTGCATTTTCCAGCACTGAACCACAATGTTCAAGCTGCTCTCCGAAATATGTCTCTGTCGAAATATGTCCCAGGTCGTTGAGTCAAGAGTCGTTCTGAATACCCTCAGGCCTTACTTTACTTATT
Source organism: Lasiommata megera (assembly GCA_928268935.1). Lineage (NCBI taxonomy): Eukaryota > Metazoa > Arthropoda > Insecta > Lepidoptera > Nymphalidae > Lasiommata > Lasiommata megera. The sequence continues at coordinate 7,445,790 of OV743311.1, read as the reverse complement.
TACTAAGTCTTTGACACACTAGACAAAGACAAGTAAACAGTTAATGGCGGTGCATAGAACAGATAGGTAATGTAAAAAGGAAGTGATATTAATAATATATCTTATATTGGTAGATAGTAACAGTTTTACTAACCCTAATTATTTACAGCACTCGTTTTTAATTTGATTATCACGTTAGGATATTCCGAGATAGCTCTCTCCGATGAAGCTAAGTGATTCTGAACTTTTCTATAAGAGCTGAGCTAATGAGCTAATGTTGCCTTAGTCATCATTGGCAACGAGCGATTTAAAAATGTAATCTTTTTTTTCCAATAGATAGGTCTCCTCTCAATATGAGAAGGGTTTCGCCATAGTCCACCACGCTGGCCATGTGCGGATTGGCAGACTTCACGCGCCTTTGAGAACATTATGGAGAAATCTCAGGCGTGCAGGTTTCCTCACGATGTTTTCCTTCACCGTTGAAGCAAGTGATATTTTAATTACATCAAAACGCACATAACTCCGAAAAGTTAGAGGTGCATGCCCGGATTCGAACCGCCGACCTCTGATTAGGAGGCTGACGCCCTAACCACAGCTTCCACAAGAAATATAATATCATAACTAAAATAAAAAGTAATCTAAAATTGTATAAAAATATAAAAAGTTTAGTTCGTTCGTAGTGTCGTTCTACAGATGGTCTTTTATCCCAAAAATCTAAATTATAAAAATCACCTACACGCGTGTCACGGAGGGTCGATGAACTCACGTGGAACCACCCTAATTTCGTATTCGCCGTCCCTGTCTAACGTCGGATCAACCGCTAGAACTGTCCCACTCTGGCCGTTCATTCTCACGTGCCCGCGCGACCGTCGCTCTATGTCCGAAGCGTCTATCAAAAAACCTCGGTCCCTCTCTATGACACACTAGACAGACCAACAGATAAAGGTGTTGCATAAAACAGGTAGGTGTGGAAAAAACTACCTACCATAATTTATATTTTGTGTAATTTTTACCGTTTATGGTATGAATTGATCTTAAATAATATAACTTCGAAATTTTTTGTTTGTGATCAAAAGTTGCTATCAAAATTTAGATTCACATGAGAGACGATAGATGGCGTTTTTTTTTATTTTCAAGTCAGGACGAAGTCTGCTGTGATCGGGTGCTAGTAATAAAGGATAAAAAAATACTTCTATACATCACAGATCTACATAGATCTTACAGATGTTTACTTTGATCTGATTACTCTTGGATTATATTCGAATATTAATAAAAATATCTTAAAAATAAGCGTAGTTCCGACTATTTTATCAATGCTTATACTTTTTTATACATTGGAAAATTTTGTTAGTTTATTTGTAGTAACTATGCGAATACTAAAACGATTACAAAAAATATTCTGCTGACATTCATTATTTTTTACAACTGTCATTATCTTATCGCTCTAAGGAATAAAATATGAATCCTTCCTAAAAGTAATTTAATATCAAGAAAAACGAATGCAATCAAACCTTAATCAAACAATATATCAGATTATTTGGAGATAGTAAAATAAATATTATACGTATGGCTCATGTTATGCTAAATAACATAATATTTCGACTTTTTAACCCTTAGGAACGGCCGGTGTAAATATAAACAGGAAAAGTAAAATTTCTGTAAGTAGCACAGTTTTTAGCAAAAGAGACGAAATGGAGGTCAAAGTTTTAAAGTCGGGTTACTAGGTCAGATGCGGTATTACGGGTATTATAAATGGCGTAGTTTTCATTTATCGTGAAAAAGAACCCCGTATTTTTATATAAGTAATTCCAACACTGTAAATAAATTGTAGGAACCGACGGAACTTTTTATCGCGTCTGAATATTGCGATTTGTTGGTAAAGCCCACCTATTCGTTGGCCTAGTGGTTAACATGTTTAAATTCCGATCAGAAGGTCCTGGGTTCGATTCCCGGGTCATATTTATACTCTAAGTATTGGCGGTGTACGACCCCGTCTTTGAGAGCACGTGAAGCCAACTTCGGATTCTGCTGTCGTCACTAACATTCGATAGTATCTCGGTAAAACCCACCAATTTACATAGGTTAAAAGGTTGTTACATTTAGTTCTGGAATAAAATGTATCTTAAATTTTTGATTAAGAACCGTGTTTAAGCAGAATATAGATAACAAATTAAATATTTTTTTTTCATTTATAATATTGTCTATAAGTGGTCATAATTATACGATACGTTTATGTTATATGGTATTGTCTTATGCTGTCTATTCAGTGAATATCAAAAACGACCCTGTTGATTAAAAAAATAATGCAACTATTTAAGGCATTTTATTGTAATTACCTAATAATTTAATTTTAAAACATTGAATTTGAACAAAAATTATCTATTAGCATATTTTTAAACATACAACCTCAAAGCAATACTTACGGTGTCAAAGATCTAAATCTTACCGCCTGTATCGCTCCCAAAACTCGACAAACACAATTCAAATTGGCCGTTTGAAAAATAAAGATATCAAACGGGTACAAAGTTGCTCGCGCAATCGATTGTTCTTTTTGGCTCTAAATTAGGTTATAAAACTAAGTTCAAACATCCATTTTATTCAATAACATTGATCAGCTATGTACTACTAAGTCTAATAAATAAATTTTATTTTTTGACGATCTCCGTGGCCCAGTGCGTGCGCTGTCGTGGTATATAATTCCTGAGTCCTGGGTTCTAGGCCGGGGCTCGAGTCTGATCTAATGGGAGGCTTCGATCGTGACTAGTTAACACCATACCAAATTAGAGGAGGCGTTCCGGTCAACTCGCTACAGACTACATCATCACCAGGTGAGATGGAAGATAGAGGCCGTCCGAGGCGAACTTGTGGTATGTATAATTAAAGAAACTACTATTTAATGAGTTGCTATCAACATTCTCTAATATTATTCACCCATCACTTTAATACAATGCAAAAAGCAATCCCTATTCTATTCGCATTTCACACAGCCTCTCACTTGCGGAAAAGTAGGAGAAAAGGAGCACAGTTTTTTCTATCGTTGCCGCCTGGTGGTTCTTTTTTCTTGTTTTGTCGCCGGAGGCTCTGAGAACGCAACGTTACCGCTATATCATGTTGGATTCACTCGACGAGTTTCCTGTTTACATTCATTTATAGACTTTACATATATACCCACCTAGATTTGTATTATTATCTATTAAATAATAAAACTGTAACAGGAAGAATTTGGTACATTAAATATATTTTGAAAATTTTAATTGGAGGATGCTTTACTATCGATACTGAGCCCAAAACAATGGATGGATTTGAATGAAATTTGGTATAGGAGTAGCTGATACTCCGCTTCAGCGTAATATACGTATAGTTTATATCGAATTCAGCAAGGTTACCTTGGGAGAGGAGATGAAGGTCAAAATGTGTATTTAGTTGTAATTCATTATCTCCGATTTCATTCACTCTTTTTTGTTAGAAAGGAGATACTTTACAGATTATCCTGTGTAATTATTTCAAGGTCGTCGGTTTAGTAATTGACTTCGTGATGGGAAGACAAACAAACACACTTTCACACCCACTAACTCAAAGCAGACGAAGTCGCAGGAATCAGCTAGTGTTGAGTATAATTGCGAAGGGTGCCAAGCAATATGCTCTTTAAAATTTCGTAATAAGTTAAAGTAGTCAAGGAAGTGGGTGGTCTAAATAGATATAGCCAATACCTCAAAGTGGTGGTATAACGATTCCGTTATATGAGAGATTCTATAATATCAAGCTATTTGCTGGAAATCGTTGGATAAACGATCAACGCTGTTTTGTTCCTGCAAACTGTACATGCTATACCTAAAACCTATATTCACTGGACAACCATCAATGCAGACGAGGACGCGACGGCGTCAAGCAAAAAAAATATCGATTAGGGGCAATCGGCATGCTACGGAATGTAGGCGTTAATGTATTACATGCATATTAGTTTCTCACCTACTCTTGTAATACTAAATCTCTAATCGTAATTTTTCAATAAATTAAACTGGGGCACTAGTAAAGCGAAAGTAATAAAATAAAAAGATAAAGAGCCATCTCAGATTACTGTTTATTTTATTCGTTTTGAAATTTTGATCAAATCACCTTGAAACTCCCACTCAGAAAAGGAGATAAATAGATCTACGTGAAACGTCTGAACGTCGCCAAATCGGATGACTCGGAATTGGCGACGTCGCACTGGTAAACTCAGACCCCAATGGGTTGGCAGATCCCAAACTAATCGTAGGGAGCCGCTGGAGCCATGCTACACGAGACCGTGGGATTTAGAAACAGACATGTACAGCCGTGGACGTGCTTTGCTAGAATATACGATGCTGATGAAATGGTAATGACCCATATAAACTAAATGGGTGAGAGAACTTCGTGTGGATTATATCAAAGAAGATCAAGTTAAGATGTAGCGATAAATAGAAAAAAATGGGTCGCTGCTTTGAGAGTTGTAGGATTATTAATATAATATTTAATTTAATAATATATTTATTAAAGGCAGTTCACCCAGTTACAAACAAGCACTTACAAACTTACAAACTTACAAAAAAAAACCACAAAAAAGAAAAAAAAAAGGATAAAAACAGACTGAAAAGTACATAATAATAAGAGAGTTATAGGATTATAATCGAACAAAATTGACTTCTCTATTACACTGCTTAAATTCTGCTGTCCTTATAGAATACTAGATGACCTAATGTTATTTGAGAGTTGTAGGATTATAATCAAACAAAATTGACTTCTCTATTACACTGCTTAAATTCTGCTGTCCTTATAGAATACTAGATGACCTAATGTTATTTGAGAGTTGTAGGATTATAATCAAACAAAATTGACTTCTCTATTACACTGCTTAAATTCTGCTGTCCTTATAGAATACTAGATGACCTAATGTTATTTGAGAGTTGTAGGATTATAATCGAACAAAATTGACTTCTGTATTACACTGCTTAAATTCTACTGTACTTATAGAAAACTAGATGACCTAATGTTATTTGAGAGTTATAGGATTATAATCGAACAAAATTGACTTCTCTATTACACTGCTTAAATTCTGCTGTTTTTATAGAATACTAGATGACCTAATGTTATTTGAGAGTTATAGGATTATAATCGAACAAAATTGACTTCTCTATTACACTGCTTAAATTCTGCTGTTTTTATAGAATACTAGATGACCTAATGTTATTTGAGAGTTGTAGGATTATAATCGAACAAAATTGACTTCTCTATTACACTGCTTGATTCTGCTGTCCTTATAGAATACTAGATGACCTAATGTTCTAAACGAGTAGTAAAATCGTCGAAAACTCACAGTAACCCTATACGTCCATTGTAATCAATGTCACTCACTGTACACACACAAACAAAACCCCTTATAGCCTTCTGAAACAAGTGTAGTTTTAGCTTTTCTCTGTGTGCGAAGGTACTTAGATGTATTAACATGAGGTAGGTAGGCGTTGCCTCCCAAGGTCTCACGGCACGATGGTGGTTACGCAGATTATCTATTTAAGTATACTTATATACGAGTGGATGTGTTATGAACATTTGTGCAGCGTCACGTGCAGGAATGGTTAATTAATTTACCTATAATCAAAGGCTCAAAGATTCCCATATTTCGTTCCCGTAGAGGTTGTAACTTTTCTTTTAGGTAGACCTAAATTCTTCTGTTCGTTTGTAAAATGGATAATGATTTATTATTATTTTCATAAAAACTCCGATTCCGTTCCTAAAGAAAATTTAAAATGGTTTTTTATTGTAATTTTTTTTTTATTATTTTAATCGTAAGAAGTTATAAGAAATCAAAGCTCAACATTATTTTCTAAAGTAATAATTATATTGGAAATTTTTAATTATGATAATATAATTTCAAACTTAACCGACCGACGTTAGTAAATTGTTATCCGACTTAGATGAAAACTAGGTATTCAACCAAGAATCATGAAAGCGTCATTCACAGGCTTCTATCATGCATCCTCATATAGAAATAATTTAATGGAAATTACTGATCGAGCCGAATCATAAAACGACCATAAATTAATAGTAGTTAAACCGAACTGTATGGTGCATAAGCATAATTCTTTGATAGATAACCTACGTTCCAAATGGTTTCACGTTAAAAGAACATCGGCATTGCGGTCTACTTGAACGGTGGAACATTACATGCAAACACAGGTTTTTGCTTTATTTATCTAGTGTGATAAACTTTAAAATTCCTTGACGTTACTAATAAATATATGCCAAATTGAGTTTATTTATTGGTCACCTTATCACACTCAACGCAAATGCTTCCAGCTAAAATTTGAACCAACCATAGTCTTACGTTATCCCGGAAATGAGAAAGCTAAAAATCCAAAACTTTAAATGAAAAAAAATCTCATCGTAACAATGCTAGGTAATATAAGAAGGCAAATGGTAGTATTCATAGATCTTGCACCCAAAAACACTATAAGACTTTTCTATACTTTTTATTAAGTCATCCTGTACTGATTATTATGCTACGACCTTATATTATCCGGGGAAAACCCCGGTTCATATACGGTTGTAGATTCAAAATTTTATGAGCACCAACGTTTCACGTTCAAGCAGATGATAAAAAAATCGATTACAGAACTTCAAGAAGATTTAATCTCGCCTTTTTTCCTAATCATTAATTTGCGTGGCAGAAATCGCTACTCAGCGATAAGGCTGTCTTTTTATTCAAATTCATCGTCCTGTATTCACTGTATGTGCCCTTAAATATTTTTTTGTGGTATACATCTAAAGAAACGTAACCACCAATCGTTTAAGTGTGTCACCTATGGCCGTATTATCCAATTCCAATTTTGATACCGTATATTAGCCCTCACGCCCTCGAAGGGCTTCATTTGTGGTCATTTTAAATTAATTCGTTTGAAAATATGCAAGACATACCTATGCATAAGAAACAATTGTAGGAATTATAGAGTCTTCAAGTGTGACTTCTCCGTTGAAAAGCCGTTACCGAAAAGTCCTATTCGGTTTTACAGCTATTCACATTGTTATATGAAAATAGCTATTTTAGTATATTTATTGAAAGAAACCGAAGAGGTTAATGGAGTGGTATGATATTTACTGTAAATACTTTAGAATATTCGAGTGAAAGTCTAATATAGAGATTGCGATGAGCGTTCAGTTAATATTTATAGAAACCCGCACTTTATTATATCTCTACAATCGTTAAAGTAGATACAGCATTAAATTGATTAAATTTATTAATTTGCTCCGTGGTTGTTTCGCTTCATCTAGTCACAGAGCTGGCTGTGCGCAAAGAATCAACCTGGCTGTTCAACGCGAACATCTAACCAACATTATGAGCACCACAAGGGCATGAGCTATGTAGTAACTGACTACATAGCTCAAGTCTTGTGGATAAGGTTATGGTTATATATATATATAACTTTTGTTAACTACAAGTGAGCTCTTGACGGCTATCTCACCTCACCATACCAATCCCGGTTACGCTGTGGCAACCAATAGGGTTTGTACAGCGAATAGACAGTCCGAAAAAAAAAATACCATACCAAATTAATGGTAAGTGATGATGCAGTCTAAGATGGTAGCGGGCAAACCTGTTAGGGGTATGGTGAAGCCATACTCCGAATTGGTTTCTCGTCTACTCGTACACGACATCGAGCCGGAACGCTAATTCGCTTGGCGATACGACTTTATCGGAAGGGTCATAACTAGCCTCGGCCGAAGCCTAGTACCAGACAATATTCACCTACTTATTTAATATATATTTCGGTGTTGTGTTTGACGAGAAAAAAATATCTAAAACACCGCACAAAACAGGTTAAAAACAAAGAAATATCAAACTTTTTGAGATTATATTCTAGAAAAATACATTTTCATTGTTTGTAAAAGTTACATATAAATTTGATTGAAAGCTAAGTTGACGGTAGTTATATATTTTATAAGAACGCAAGACCACGTAAGATTTAGAGACCGATAGTGGGAAGAAGCGGTGCGTTATGAGTCCTCAGATGATCAAGTCAATACTAGTTACGAACGGCAAGTGGGAGCAATCCCCGAAGGCTGACCTTGCAGCGTGGGAGCGAAGCTAGAAATCGGCCCCGTGATTACGCAATGTCGATTCTACGCTAGGGTTGACAACCTTTGCCAGATGATTACATCTGTCAATGGCGTTATACTACTTTGTGAAATCACACTTTTTTTTGTCCACTACAAGTTAGCCCTTGACGGCATTCTCACCTGGTGTAAATGATGATGCAGTCTAAGATGGTAACAGTCTAAACTGTTAGGAGTATGGTAAACCCATACACCTAATTTTAGGCCCCACGATACAGGATTACCTAGAGTGGGCCCCAAAGAATAAACTTTGTAAAGTTGTTTTTTGGCAAATAAATATTTTTCATTTTCATTTTTTTAATGTGCCTACACGACATCGTGCCGGAACGCTAAACCGCTTTGCGACACGTCTTTGTTGGTAGGGTGGCAACTAGCCACGGCCGAAGCCTCCCACCAGACAAAAGCACGCTGCCTTAGTAAATACCAGTAGTACTCAGTAATATCACTAAGTGATATCAGTTTTGACTGAATGAACGAATCCGCTTATCATGTCAAATACGCAAATTCACTAACAGCCAGTTAGATAAATGCAATATGGTTTGTATTCCACACACACAGTAGTATTTTTATGATTAATGTTTTATTTGTTAATAATGCTGATAATTAGCTTTATAAATTTGGAAATCTATTGATAACAAAAAAATTACATTAAATTATTATTTGTATTTAGGATAAAGTTGATTAATTTTGTTATCTTTATGAGCAGGATCAAAGTTTGTAGAGACAAAATCCACCAGGGTACCCAAAGGTACGTTGGTGAACTTAGGTTATTGTCCTGCAACTGATTCTGGCTCAACAGCATTGCGTGTTCTCCGAAACACGAACGCAAGGTAGACCCAACGTTGCTGACGTTGTTGTATCGGTGCAATCGTGAAGCGATTTACATTTTCGCAAGTAGGTCACACTATACACTGTCTTTGTTACATATAGAGTTTAGCGGAATAGACAACCCTATTCACAACCACTCGGCGCGTCGTCCGCCATTTTGCCTGCCCTGCGATACCCTAATGAACTCGCTTCTAACATTTTTTCCTTAACTTATCAACATAGTCCGTGTCAAGGAGCTACAAACGGGCACTGTACACTTAATTTTTTTTCGATTATTAAAGATAATTTAAATCGCTTTTTATACCATATAGACGTACCTAGGTTTTACCATCGTTCAATAATAAATATTGTTCTTAATTAATGTATTTTGAGGATTCTACTGTACTTATATTTTTGCCGGACAGATCTCTGTGCTTAATTGGGCAGATCCGTCCGTTGTACGTAAGGCAACTAGTGTGGCTCCTAACTGGGTCGCCACAGCTAGTCGAGTCACTCCAGATGCTTAGTTATTTTATATCAGATAGCCGAGTGCTTGAGGAAGTGATACTGAAATCTCTGCTGTTCGGTTTTCAACTACTTCGTTGCAAAGAAGTTTGCCGGATTTCCTCTGCCTCCATGCATCATCTGCACAGATGACTATTTGTTTTAACTAGAATAAAAAAGGTGTTTTTTTTAAATGGGCAGTTATCCTATACTTTTACAAATGTTCTTCTTTTAACCCGATCTATTTGAGGAGTTTTGTGGGTTAGTCGTAGGTTGAGCCAAGTCAAGAGCAGTGAGCATGTTTTGTGGCTATTGGGCGGTCGTATCGCCCAATTGCCGTAGCACAATTAACGCCGGCATATGAGTTGGTAACTGGATTTATCGAGGATTGTAGTTCGATTTTTGGGGTTATTTGTTCTTTACTTATTCATCGTGAGAGAGAATGCTATGCCGTTGTTCTCAGACCTACTGAGCTCCACAACTCGCATTCTTCTCTCCACAACCCTCGTCTATTGGCAGTGGGACGTTAATCTATGTGAAGATATTCCGTGCATATATTATGGACTTTAACACATAGTTCTATTTGCAACTCTTAATTCTGTTCATTTAACTTAGAGGTTTGTAAACACTTTTTTTTTTCGGACTGTCTATTAGCTGTACTAACCCTATTGGTTGCCACAGCGTAACCGGGCTGTTTGGCGAGCTTTGGAAAGTAGCTCTGCCAGAAGAAATTTTGAGCCCTAGGGCTCGAAGAAACTAAGGGAACGTCTGCCTAAGGGCTTCTTTTAAGGCCGAACCTCGGCTTAGGCGATGTTTGAGATAACGGGGGGTCGGACGGTGAGTGGTCCGTGGTCTCCGAGACCATGGATGGTTGTAAACACTAGTGCAGTACCCACAGACTTGTACTTTTATCCATTACAATAGTAATATTATATCTATTTTTTAACTGTATGATATACCAAAATACCTGTTTGTATTTACCTTACGGTTTGTTGTGGGATATAAACTCGTTATATGAATCAACCACAAAGTCAATCACGTAGAAGAGTATTTCAAATGCATTTTGATATTTTCTATTTTAATGAGGAAGCTAAATCAGTCTTTTGCATACTCGAATATTGTTTATGGGAAGACAGATTATCTCTACGTGATAAACAGAAGAGATGAGGAAAGAGGATTCGCTTGAGTACTAATGTCAGCGGTGCAGTTAAATTGCGATGTTTAGTTGAAATTTGACGGAGTTTAAGTCGGAGTAACGATGAACGTTAGAAGCTGTTATGGTCGAATGGTCACAGTTTCATCAGTAGACGCAGCATGACAACGGTCACTAGGTACACAGATTATGGAATCAATCGAATTGAGGAACTCGACCGTAGAAACTCCTTTCGTGAGCCCAGTAATGCATACGCCGAAACTATGAAAGACGTACCATCATAGGATATAAAGGAAACCGGTACATATTCATACTCCATTTGCGATGTTCTATATCATTTTTGATAAATATCCATCGCAATCGGAACATAAATGTATCCAAATATTTTACGTATAGCTTGACCCAATGTGACCTCTGAATAAATCACTTAAATTAATCGCCATAGTTGATAAATAATCTAAGTAGGTACATTGGTTTCGTAGAGTCGCTTAAGTATTTAAAGGCTAGGCAAAATATGGGCTAAATTGCAATCGAAACGCCACCTGTTTCAATTTGATACACACCTAGTAGGGATTCAAAGGCATGGTATTTATGGCACCGGCCAGAATAATTAAAACCAAGCGGCGTAATTCATGAGAAAATGTAATAGAACGCGATAATATCTTCTAAAACGTTTATGCAACAATAATTGGTTTCGACAAAAAACTACGCTTTTACTGTGTAATAGGAAAAACCCTGTCATCTCTTTTCACTCTTCAGAAAAAACAAACTTTAAATGCAAATAATAAATAGGTGAATGCAATAAACCAAAGCCGGTTGCTTCTTACAAAAAAAAAAACAGAAACGCTCGAATTAAGAACTTCCTTTCTAAAAGTTTTTAGATTAGTGAGTAGGCCTCGGATTCAGTGTAGGGTTAATCAATTTAGCGTCAAAAGTGGTGTTATCGTGAGATTGAATCGAAGCTACGCCCAATAACGGAACACTTGACAGGGATCTAAGAGTTGTACAAGTACATCTATCAGATCGCCTAGCCACCATGCGGTTAATTTAAAGTTTATAAACTTTATCATTTATCTGCGACTTGGTAAAAATAATTAAAATTATGATTTATTAAACAGGTTTTTCGATTCGTTTAGTAGACTGCACAAATTTAGGTCTCTTTCAAAGGAAATTGTATTTTATTTTATAATAAATTACCTATTTGATATCTTGGAGATGTCTATCAATAAGTTCAAAGTTTTTATACTTAAAACGATACGAGTAGCTTATAGAAAAATAATATTTCGATATTAACGATTATATAAACGATAAAAAGCTTGGGTGTGAATTGCTCTATCTCCATAGGTACCATAATTTACTATTGATCATGTGATGGTGGTAACAAAAAAACCTGCCGTTTGTTGTGGGTTTCTTCTTAGACCTTAGAGGCGCGATTTGAACCCTCTTAGCTTTAGTTTTAAACCTCGTGTTGTCGTCTTGCACTGTATCTCCCGGAAAAGAAAAAGCACTATTTTTAGACTGGTAAATTTAGTTTAGTTCGGAGTGTATAATAATAGTATTTTCAAGAATTACGCATTTAAACGAACTTGTCCTATTTTTGTTTCTAAATAATTAAACTTAAGTGCAGGGCACAGTAATGCAATAATAATATAACAGTCTATTACTTATTATAAATATTACTAGATATCATCAGCATGGTCAAAACCATTACCGTCTCACTACAGAGCACGGGTCTCTTCTCAATATGAGAAGGGTTTGGCCATAGTCCACCACGCTGGCCATGTACGGATTGGCAGACTTCACACGCTTTTAAGAACATTATGGAGAATTCGCAACCTTGTTTTTGAATTTTTCTTTCACCGTTGAAGCAATAGATGTTTAAATTTTTTAAAAACGCATTCCCGGATTTGAACCACTGATTAAGAGGCTGACGCCCTAGGCTGTCACCGCTTCACTTACTAGATATGTTTAACGCTAATGTTAAAATTAATGATCATAAAGCGATGGGAACCGGAATACAAAGTAGATGCGAATTCAATAGACGATTAAGTAATTCGTTAATAATCGTAATGAATTAACAACGCATTTTAGGAATTCTTCTAAATAATTTTGTGTAATGTGGAGTATAGGAAATTTTGTGGTCTCTGTTTTACCCGATGAGACATTTGATGGGCAATTTTTAGAAATTGATTTTATCTGTTTGCTTTCTCTTAGACGAAGCTGCCATCCGAACTAGTGGTAGAGTCAATACGAATAAAGACTTGCATTTCCAAATTCTAACAAAATATCTAACTTACTTGACATTTTTGTTTGTTTTTTAGCGTTTCGTTTTCGGATGCTAATAGTATCTTCTAATAATTTTGGTTCTTATATGCAGGTATATCTGTGATATTGAAATATATGAGTATATACAACGTATTTTTTTTTTTTTTTTCTATGTCTCTGGATCCGAATTCTAACAGGGAGGTAGGGGATTGTACAGTTTCTGTCCTGATATCCCAGACATCTCCAAGGGTGAACCACAAACTGATTATTGTTCTAGTAAGATATAGCAATGAAATAATTTTAAATGACATGTGAGATGGTGATAACAAAAAGAAAAGGTTCCCGTCTAAGTTTATTGTGGGCTTCTTTTCAGAGCAGAACGCGTTTGGAACCCTTATAGCCGAATGTATTTATCATTAAAGGTGCATTTTAAAGGATAATTTAAAAAAAATTATGATCGATTGATCGATTGAGTCAATTAACAGAAATTCTCCAAAAATATTTGTCGTATGAAGCTTAAATTTGGCTAATAGGTAGTTTATAGGTATGAGACAAACCCATAGCCAATAGGAACTAGATTTTTTTATGATAGTTGTACCTCTATATTTCACGGGAAATTCTACCCAGACGTCATTCGGACACACCTAATATATTATTATTTAAAAACATCAATTGCTCTAGTAAATATATTGCATAGGTGTAATATAATATATTCAGCATAATATTTATTTATATAACTTTATTGCAATCTATAGGACATAACATACATGAAAAAGACAAAAACAATTAGCAACTGGCGACCTTATCACTAATAGTGATCTCTTCCAGGTAACCATTTCGTTGAAGCCGATGTATTAAAAATTACACGGAAGTTGCAAAAAAAAAAGAAAAAGCTATATATATATATACACATACATACATACACACTAATAACTACATGCTACTTACATATATAAAATAATAACAATACAAAATAATATGATTGCAATAAGCAAGTGTAAAATCATAGCGAACCGTTAGAGTAGAGAGATATGTATTTCTATGAGTTAGTAAAACATTTGTCTCCTGTATTTAACTAACACGAGCGCGTGCACGTACATACATTATATGAATATGCATTCTGAAGGGCTCTTGACCCACATACGATGCAAGGAATATAACTCTCTTCATTTGGCTAGCATCTCGAAAATAACCGTGAAACCTTTTTACTAAGTTTGCCCCGCTTTTTTATCTGCGTCAACCGTGGCTACGTAGCTTATAACTTATTGGATTTTCCAAATTTAAATAATTGTTTAACACAAGTACAATTATATCTTATAAGATTTTAGGACTGCCCACTCAAATTTCTTCCCGACATTTTGCAATTAATTGTAAATATGAAAGTACTATGTCAACTTGTAAATTCTCCATAAATAAATGAATAAAGTTTACAGGGTTATCTATCTAAGTCGGTGTAAGTCGGTTCTTACGTATATATATTTAATATTTCATCAAAAATAATTGATATGGGTTGGTTTTTTTTTTTGCTATATGGTCCAACCTAATTTATAGATGCGCTCATTTATTTATCGGGAATGTACAAGTTCAATCGATTTGCAACAATATATATAATCTGTTATTCTGTTGTGTATATATATCTGTTGTTCTGTTATATATATGTCTTTTGTTCTGATCTTTTGTTTTACCAATTTGAAATCCAGGGGCCAATGATTTAACACCCACTACGGGGCTTCACTGGGAATTTGTGCAGTAACTGGGTGGACAAATAAATAAGTCACAGGCTTTAACTAACTCAAGCACTTAGCTGTGTGTTTTGACGTAGCATCAGATAATAGACAAGTTTTTACTTTTAAGTCACAATTAGTTAAACCTATACAAAACCGAATTAACAACATGGGCAAGGTGTTGGAAGTTTAGAAGAATAAGTCCAGACTCGGCTGTCACGTTGCGGACGTAGGAACATTCGCAAAATATCTCGCATGTCATAATATACGTAGGTATGTAGATACCAGTGATAATGCGTTGGCTCGAGGTTGGCTCTCACTAATCTAGGGCTGTCGAAGTATTGAAATTAAAATGATGTAGCTACTTGTCAAATGTCGGAAGGGAAAAATAATCGCAAAAAAACTGCCGTTTAAAGAGGAGATATATGCCTGTTTAATTTGCAAAATAATCTGCACGTCAGCCTATTAATTTTACACTGCGGAGCACAGACCTTCTCGCTTGTAGGTGACAGCGTTGTAAGCATAGACCACGCTGAAGTGACATGGGTTTATACATCGCCATAATATTTTCGAGCTGATATTGAGATTTTTGAACAGATACCTAATTCTGTGCCTCCGGGCTGGGTAATCGAATCTTCACGAATCTTTGATTAAATAAGTAGATTTGAGCCCTCCAGAAACCAAGGTTGAGGCACTAAAAGCGGAAGAGATAAATATTAAATGACCTTTAAACAAACTGACCGAAAACTTTCCAAGAATGTATTATATTATAGTATATTTAAAAGTTAAGTCCTTTTAAGAGTTTTCCTTGCAAATATTTCGAAAAACTACATAGCACGTACGCATTGACCATTCACTAGTGTGTTATACACGTGTTTATGCCACCGACTGTTAAACTGCCTTGTCTAGTAGTTAACGTATTCGACTGTGAATCACGTGAAACGCGAAGTTAATTTTTTAAATATGAGTGATACTCCTACAAAATGTCATACTTCCTTGGCTGGTTTTCCCTGTTTGTATCGTCGACAACCCTACTAGTTTACCCGCGCCCTTCTAGGAACTGGGAGTTGGTACTTGGTAGCGACAGGACGAGGCACTCCCTCGTGACACGCTTTGCGAGTAACTATCGTGTCAACAGTTAAATCTATGAACGACCGGCCGCTTGCATTGATTCAAGATGCGCTACATTATTGCCATGAACACACAAACCTCTACTAATATTACAAAAAAGGCGTGTATGCTAGTTATTTTTTTATTCCCTACAAGTTAGCCCTTGACGGTTATCTCACCTGATAAGTGATGATGCTGTCTAGGATTGTAGCGGGCTAACCTGTTAGGAGTATGATGAACCGACACTCCTATTTAGTTTCTACGCGACATCGTGCCGGAACGCTAAATTGCTTGGCGACACGTCTTTGTTGGTAGGGTGGTAGTTAAGCTAGCCACTTCCGAAGCCTTCTATCAGACCAGACTGGAGCTGGAAATCGAACCCAGGGACTCCAACTTTATAATGCGATAGCGCACCCACTGCACCACGGAGGTTGTTTTCTTTCTTTTTTCTCAGCATAAGTAGCATAAGAATTTACAAAGATTTTTGAAACGTCAATTGCGTTTATTTGTCGCGGTCATAACATTTGGAACATTAGGAAGTAATATTCTACTTAGAAGCTGGCAAGAAACATTTTTTTGCACAGAGACAGTTTGTGGGCCAGAGATGCGCCGCGCCTACTTCCTCTATAGCTCTATAGCTTTTTATTCCATAATAATGCATGGTGCCTTTGTAATGATTCTATTATAAAACGATATTATCTTATACATATTTAGTAAATGGCTAATTTACTATATATGTATGAGACTTTACAATATATGTTTAAGTTCTTATAGTCCCGTAGTGCTAAATTTTTCATAAGTTGAGGTTGTAATTCGAGATGCCTTCCACCAACAAAAAAATTTGCTTCCCTAACGGAGTAACGTTCGCTTTTGTGCATTAGTTTTAGGGATTAATATTTATAATTTAGGAGTTCATCTCAAAGCTAAGTACCTAATACAACAATTGCTCCTCCACCATACTTTTTCAAGTCAAAACGTTAACGTCATCGTTACGTTAATTCGTAATTCCGAATAAATTCGTAATTTTGGAGTTGTCAGCCTTTCAAGGTTGCTAAGCGTCCCGCTTCGAGCGATGGCTTTAGATTATAGTATAGAAGAGATCCCAATATGAATTGTTACGTACATTTTGTCTTGTAAAGCTAAGTTCAGCGCGATCTAGTAGTTTGAAATAAAAAAATAATTTATTACAAGTAGGTCGAATTTATAAGCATTTCTAAGACGTCTTTTGCGTCTATTTACACTAGAAGCTATTTACAGAGAAGCAAGCAAGTCTCTAGGTAGCTGCTTTTTCAAACATCATTATTTTACAATTTTAGTAAGTTTTTCTATTATTTCCTTTTCCCTCTATATTAAAGTAATAAGATTGAGAATCACTGATTAACCGCTCATTTTACAAGAATACACTTATAAATGTTGTTTTAAATCTACGTTTATGCGATACTTTTGCGGGAACTATCAAATTTATAGTTGGGAACGTAATGTTTATTCTCTTTGGCTAACGTGCTATTCTTTTTATAGCTTCAGATATCAGCTCAAAATAAAAACGAAAAGTATAGAAGCATTTAATTTATATTTTAAGAAAATAAATGTTTTAATTCTTAGTCATAATACAGACGTAAATGTGAGTTCATTATATTAAGGTTAATAGGATAAGCATTGTCTATAAAATTTCCTTCTCCGTGTTTATGTTGAATAACTTTCCCACCCAAGGGTCGGGAATATAGTGTATTCCATCCGTAGTTTAGATAAAAACGAATGAGATGTGAAAATAATATTTTATCTGATATTAAATCGATGGAGGCTGATTCCGGGCTAACATAAAAAATTCCTTCTAAGGAATCATTTTTAAAAAGCATATATTCAACTCTCCAAATGAGTACCCTTTGCTGATATTGATGTACGCTGCAGACCCTTTCTAAGTGCCTAAATAAATTGACGTTTGTCCTATTATAAGTGCTTTTTTTTACAAATGTATTGCCTCATATTATAATTTCAACTATTAAATAAGTTTTCGTGATAGCCAACACAAGGATATTATTATGCTCATCCAAGAGACCGCCTCGGGAGGGATCGTTTGCGGAGTTATTGCTTAGATATCTAACAGTACCAGCGAAAATTGAACGTCCGAAACGAGTCAATGAACCGAGACCTCACCGTTAGCCGCACCGATTCAAATCTAGCAGGACGGGGCCCTTCCACCTCCCACTATTGCACCCAATTTTTTTCATCGCATCGACTAAATTTAATGCCCGCGGAATGTGGTTAACATTATGGTCGAAGTTTCAACTTTACGCGTGATCTTATAAAAGCACATTTTCGCGGCATTTTAAATAAAGTATAATTGAACTCTGAATGAGTTAAAGTACTGTTAGTATATTTCAAGGCGGATGAATTTATGGATCTATGAGTAAAATTGGGCTTGTATCATCACTATAGAAACTTAAATTTAGGCACACTTTATTGTATTTTTATCCACATCTGCAGTTCTTTTAAGTTTTTATTATTTTGCAATATTATCGAGTCTTAATACGTTTAAGTAGGTTAGTCGTATGTCGAATTATACACGTGTACATTATAGTTGAAATTCTCGGTCCTATTGCAAGATTGTCAAACTGTCAAATTCCTAAATCTACACCGTATAGCCATACTTCTGGCCTAATTTGAATATGAGATTTTATAACTCGATAGAGTCTAATTACAACATTCAAACCTCGAAAAAAGGTAAATAACATAATTCAAATTGTCTGGTATTTACCATAAAAACGTAAGATTAAAAAATAATTTATAATAATACTTTTACTAGTACTATATAAAAACTTTAAATTTAAAACGTCGTCGATAACATCGCAAGGAACTTCAGAATCTGAGGTACCTATATTCAGTAACGCTTCTTGAAATTTCTCTAAAAAGAGTCGATAGTTTATCCGAAAAGGCTCACAAATGAAGCTACTATCAAGGTTTTAATTTTTACGCTTCTTGACCTTCTCGACAATGGTAACAGCGGTACCATTGAATAAGTTGCCTCAATGTCTGATACAGCTAATGTATTTGCACACGTGGCATCCCAAGAAAACGGCCTTCCGGGCTTCCATACAATGAACATAAAATCATCAGGTCTCTTGCTATCACTCTGCGCAAAACCAATTAGTTCTAACATAATTCTAACTAGTGGAACCCTTTTTGTATTGTTATCAATCAATATCTATAACTACTTATCGAGCTGAACTATATAAAGGCAAAAATAAAAGGTACTGTCTGACTTCTCTGTTGGAATTTAATGTTGGTTGCAGAATAAGTTTACCGCTGCATAGTTTTTGTATTATTGGATTCATTAAAGATCCAATCGATCAAACAAGCGGATGAAAAATCAATAAGATCGCTATCTAGTAAAAAAGTAGTATTTAAACAAATTCAATTTTATAACAACTCTCTTCCGCGACGGAATTAAAAATGAGCTAATTAATACCAAGAAACGTATTTAGCGAACAATAACGATCAATTGCGTAACTAGATAGTCATTTGAATATCCATTGATTAATGCTAACGATAAACGATTAAGTAAGTTACAATGAAACCTGACTAGCGTAAATAAGAGCGGTAACATAGCATGCCGTCGATATCTTAATGATGACAAATTAGGCGAAGATATGATCTCCCGTGCCAAATGAGAGAACGCACACACGTTAGAAAGCTTAAGGATTTCTTTTTGTTCGCAGCTTTTACCACTCTCGCAGTTAACAGTTAACCCACCGTTCTCTGCGCCGTTACGGTGATTCTGCTTATTCATTGGACACTCGAACTCCCAAAGTTAGACTGTTCACACCGTGTTTACTATCGCTATTTTTGATTACTCATTCTGTGAGATTAGGATTGTATTATGAATTATACGAGAAACAAGGTCATTTTAATGTTGAAGTATAATAATTATTAATTTGGTAGGTAAATCATATTGCGGTGGAACAAAACGGGATTTCGTATTACATACCTACGCTTTGTATCCCACTTCTGATTCTGAAGGTTTTTTCCGGCCGTGACGGCAAAAATAAAACACTTTCATGTCAAAATCATATAAATATACAAGGTAGGTACATTGCTCACCGTATCATCTGCAATGGTATCTTAGATAAAAGAAGAAAAGTATATTTGTAGTTGAAATATAATAAAAATCATTTATTGAATCAGGGTAGTCGAACTGGATAACTGAGAGGCGCAATAACGACTCATGGCCAAGTGTAACAGAGGGACGACAATATTTCCTCCATCGCGCCATTTCCGGCCAATTACTTAGTTGTCTGGAGTACCTAGACACTGTTAGGTCCTATTCATCTAGCCAGCGACATCCACGACCACTAACTGACTTAATGTCGTCCGGTCCTCGCAGATAATACTTCGCCTTGACAGATCCTTTTCCATTCGCTCAACACGTGCAAATAAATACCTGCTTGTCTATCAGAGACATTTTTTCCAGAAACCTGTTTTTTAGTAACATTTAATACGAATCTAGATTACATTACCCAATCAGTTTTCATTAAAATAAATCACATATTAGTTTGCATATGAGTTTCGGGGGTTCAAACCATCCTGAAATGTCTAAAACATCATACTGTTTTCTTTGTAAATGTTTTCTACAATAACTTCGACACAATTTTCGAACCTGTGATACTATATTTGCTGTCTTCCACGTTTCGGATCAGCAATACGGTATAGTATTCCAATGATTGCCTGGCTATTCCTGGTCTGGTCTTCCTGCTCTGTTTGAAATAGATAACCTCAAAAGTGCAGAATGGAATTAATTTCTAAGATCACAGAAAAGGTTAACGTGAGCTTGTTAATTATATACTTACGACAAAATCTACCGTTGAAAAATCATTTCCCTTTTTAGACGATTAAAAAAGTAAGAATAAAACCTATTTCAACATGATAGTACATGAAGTTATCAGGATTCCAGGCCACGTTCGCTTTTAAAAAAGAAACTGTAAGCCTATGCGGCAGAAAGTAGGTCAGTACTGTGTAAGGACTTCAGCTTACAGTGACATGATGACCTAGGTCAGGTCACCAGTGAATTACTCTCGGCTGGGAATCGATGAAAAAGCTTTATTCACATTTTTCATGACCGAATTTTATAATAACTGCATTCATGTTTATAAAAATAACCAGACTGCGGTATTTCAGCCGCAACAGTTTTGTTTTATATAACATCATTGTTATATTATATTCTAATTTATATTAGGATTATTTACTAAGTATATCTTTACTTCCCAGTCTAGTGATATTAAGAATAATTACGTTACTTTTTAGAATCTTTCAATAAGTAAGTCTAATTCTAAAAAGAAATGGATGTTTGTCTTGATTATCATATAAATATAATAATAATAATTGATTGAGAAGCGGTGACAACCTACTGGTTAGGTCGTCAGCCTCCTAATCAGAGGTCGGCGGTTCGAGTCCAGGCACGCACCTCTATCTTTTCGGAGTTATGTGCGTTTAAAAAAAATATCACTTGCTTCAACGGTGAAGGAAAACATCGTGAGGAAACCTGCACGCCTGAGAGTTCTCCATTATGTTCTCAAAGGCTTGTAAAGTTTGCCAATCCGCACATGGTCAGTGTGGTGGACTATGGCCTAACCCTTTTCATATTGACAGGAGACCCGTGCTCTGTAGTGAGCCAGTAATGGGTTGATCATGATGACGATGACGATGAATTGATTGACCTAAATTTGAAGGCGTACATCGGCAGCTTAGTAATTTAAAATTGTAGTGAATAAAGAGTGTGAAATTTTCAGAATGGACCCGCAGTTAGATGTCGATGTCCACCCCTGTGCTACAGATAACTCTAAGTAATCGATCCTGGTTACTATCAGCTATATGTCAAAATAATGACCCAAAAAGAAATGTCAACGTTTCGTATAGACATGACTCGATATGAAGCAAGCAGATAGCTCTTGAACCAGCAACCGTTAACGGGTATACTTAAAATACACATGGTAATGACAATGTTATTGATTCTGTTGCACATACATCTCTAAACCAGACTAAATTGATGTCTCCATTGAGTTTGGTTATTGATAAACTGAATTGCTATAAAAACAGTACTATCAACGCAACAAACACTGTAAAAAGGACGGGGTTAGTTTAAGATCTATCAGTTTTTTTTGTACACTACAAGTAAGCCTTTGATGGCTATCTCACCTGGTGGTAAGTGACGATGCAGTCTAGGATAATAGCAGGTTAACCTGTTAGAGGTATGCAAAACCCACACTCCTAATTGGTTTCTACGCGACATCGTACCGGAACGCTAAATCGTTTAGCGACACGTTTTTGTCGGTAGAGTGGTAACTAGCCAAGAACGAAGCCTCCCACCAGACCAGACTTGAGCTGAGAATCGAATCCAGGACCTCCAACTTTATAAAGTGACAGCGCACGCACAGAATTGGCATCGCTACAATATTTTGGTATCTACAAACTAGTGTGATGTAGGTACCCCGCTTACAGCTTCTGATGAACAAAGTCCCATACATATTTTAATCAAACCACCTACATATTAAACAGCTTAAAACTTTCTCAAAAACTGGGCCATTCAATGCATACATTTTATGGCTCAAAGTTTGTATCGGGAACCCGGGAATTTCCGCTGGGTACAAATATTGCCTTTATTCTATACGCATGGCTTAAAATCTCCCCAATCTAGATTAATTATTGCGCAGAGTTAGCTCTTCTTAATAGTGATAAAACGTATGGATTCCACGAGATTATAAGCTAACACAAACGCGAAAAAGAATATTTAAACCTCATTTCCATACCGAATAGTTTATTCATTTAATAATTAAGTTGTCGAACACAGTGAATTCATATTTTATGCCTAATTAATTTAGGTATATATTAGTTAAAATTGCAAATTACAGTTGATTAGTGACCAAAAAAATCTTTCTGCTTACAAAGTTTAATAGGTCATTAAACTGGACTGCTTATGCAATCACTAAATTGTGCTTAGGTGTTATTATTAGCTATTACTAAATATTACGTTTTTCAGCAACTTTGATAAACAACATTTATATAAATTATTAACTACAATGAGACGATGTCATTTTATCTCTTAGACAAGCATTTTTCTTCGCTAATATTAATATTAGTTATATTTTCGGAAAATCTGAAACAATTACTTGAACAAACACATGAGGACGGACTATTAGAAAATACTCTGACGTAAATTCACCCGTTTATAGATTGAATTTTGATATCACTGACAATTCTTCAGAATTAAAATCATCACCAGTTCAATGGGTTCTGAATTATGCATTTGTTTATAAGGTTCGGGTAAGTTCCGCTCGTATTTACCAAAGTCCGGTACAGGTCTGAATATCTTCCGTGATATTATTTCTGACAGCAGCATATAATCATTAATCGACTCAGTGATTGATATCTATCTATAGGCATCATAGTAAAATCGTTTAAATTGCTCAAAAAAAATTGTAAGGTACGAGGGGAGGTCCAAAAGTTCGTGGAATGAATGGGTTTTAAATAAAATGAAACAACAAATCTATTTTTCCTTTTCAATATTATCACATACTAATACATTTATTAGATCTATGAATTAATTTTTCTAAGCCATCGTAAAAATATTTTTTATCTTTTGCCTCAAAATGAGCCAAAATTGCCTCCTTAACCTCATTGTCGTCGGAAAATTTTCTTCCCCTTAAGTCTTTTTTTAAATTGGGGAACAAATAAAAATCACATGGGGCCAGATCGGACTGTAGGGTGGGTGGACTAGTGATTCGAAGCCAAGCGTGTGCAGAGCAGCCATTGCAACTATGTAGAGTAGAGAAACATATATTTTATGGCATAAAATAAGCTTGTAGGAATGACTGAGTTTCAATCTGACATGCTGCTGACTATATACTATTTGATTTTATTTATAAAACTGTTTTATTGCATGCCTGACAACAACAAAGAGTCCGGCCCAATTTTGATGATGGATGCGAGATAAGTTTATTTAGCGATAGCGTTCGTGTATTTAGAGCGATAATGGATCTCGAAACGCCACCCTTTGAGAGGAGTGCCCGTAACGTATGTAGGTGCTTACTCGTATCAAATCATTATCGTATCTACCTTATCACGATCTTTCACATTTTA
The DNA here is from genome assembly GCA_928268935.1 of Lasiommata megera. Taxonomy (NCBI): domain Eukaryota; kingdom Metazoa; phylum Arthropoda; class Insecta; order Lepidoptera; family Nymphalidae; genus Lasiommata; species Lasiommata megera. The sequence continues at coordinate 7,421,988 of OV743311.1, read as the reverse complement.
CACTTTTATCCACATACATAGCATGGCATGGAATAAACGACTGGAGATGTTTGAAAAATCCACCTTATACGTTATCTTTACTTATTGGCACCTTATTCAGCGCTGATTTTTCAATTTTTAGGTTGCAATGAATAAGTAAAAAACTGTGAAATTATTATTTTATCGTTTAAAATTGTTGGGTTCGATTGAATTGTTGGAGTCGGCCGTAATCTGTCTATACTTATAGAGATGTATGTATGTATGGATGGATTCTAAATAAGAAAGTTTGTCATGAGGTTTGGTAAGTAAGAAGTATAAATAAACGACTGTCAGTTTTTGACGACATTTGGCAAACGTATGAACTTTATTTCCCCGGGAAAACCTTTTTTCATGATCAACACGCTGGTCTGGCGAATTCTCCCGTAATTAAAGCTTTGTCATTCCCCGTTCACTAAAGAGCGATTTTTCACGGAAATCATTTGCTTTGTTCCCCTATTCCGTCACTTTTCGGTTGCTACCCGGCTTTCTATTATTTCGACACAAGATTCGACAATGAGTATACAACCATCATCATTCACAGCCTATTTAGTTATCACAGCCGGGCACAGGTCTCCCATCTCATAGCAGAGGGAATTCCTGGGTTCCATTCTCGGCTCGAACCTTGTCTGGTCGTAGGCTTCGACTATTGCTAGTTACCACCGTGCCAAGCGATTTAGCGTTCGGGCACGATGTCGCGTAGAAACCAATTAGGAGTGTGAGTTTACCATACGCCTAACAGGTTAGCCCGCTACCATCTTATTTTGCATCATCACCAGGTGAGACAGCCGTCAAGGGCTAACTTGTAGTGTATAAAAAATCTATAAAAAACTAGTGTAATATTTTGAAAATATAACACCGGAGCGGGCATAGGCGAGTTTGCAAGAATATTTGACACAGTGTTCAAAGAGACCTCCGCCAATCAAAGGCCAACTAAAAGTGTTTCGGTTATGCACCCAGAAGGCGAACTACCCACATAAGTATAGTGTAGATATCAAAAGTTTCATCAGATCACCAGTTTACGAAAATAGCTGTATGATTATATCATCATCATCATCATCATCATTACCGGCTCGCTACAGAGCACGGGTCTCCTCTCAATATGAGAAGGGTTTGACCATAGTCCACCACACTGGCCATGTGCGGATTGGCAGACTTCACACGCCTTTGAGAACATTATGAAGAACTCTAAGCGTGCAGGTTTCCTCACGTTGTTTTCCTTCACCGTTGAAGCAAGCGATATTTAAATTGTTTAAAAACGCACATAACTCCGAAAAGTTAGAGGTGCGTGCCTGGATTCGAACCGCCGACCTCTGATTAGGAGGCTGACGCCCTAACCACTGGGCTATCACCGCTTCCATGATTATATATAAAATCAAAACTCAAAATCAAAGGCATCTTTGAATCGTTCATATATTTCATATTTTTCATTATTTCTATTAGTGATGGTGATAACTACACTACACATGTCTACTTAAAATTAAAGCTAGGAGCGTTCAAATCGCGCCCAGGTCTAAGAAGAAATTCACAACAAACTTAGCTTACTTATATATATAACGAATATAGCATGAGATTCCTATTATATTCAGATGAACATCGATAGATATTATGACGTGAAAACATTGGTTCTAACCAACGATAGGTACGCGGTAAAAACTGGTCAAGCGCCTCTGCGTTTTCTGTAAAAACTTATATTTATTAATATTTACAATCGCGAGCTATTTATTAGCTCGAGAAAAAATCACCACCTTGCATATGTATGGAGAAATTCTGGAATAAATGCAACCCGTATTGATGCGTGTGATACATCATATATTTAAGTTTTAAAGTAGTCTACATTCCTTGAGGCTTGGCCTAACCGCTGAGAGCAACCCGCGCCCTTAGCGGCGTTCTCAACATAATTTATATCTGCGTGCGACCAATCACAAGACCCGCCCGCTTAATCAAGAGTCATGTGATTGGTCGACGGCAGGACCCAAACGAAGCAAGCTGACACCGCGGTGCGGTCTTCACAATATGGTTTTGTGAACTGGGCTGCTGCTGATCTCCGTCCACTTAACTTTTTATCTTTACATAATGATAATTATCTTCTAGCAAAAAGGATTTGGAACTTAATTCATTAAGTACTTGATTTATCTGTATATTTCGACTATGATATTGATTTATCTGTATATGTTCATAGTAGAAATTTGATTTGAACAGAAATCAAGCACTATAAATTTTTCATCTGGCTATTGTCATCCGAAGTCAAACGTACTCTAGGCCAACGAGGCTGTGGTACTCAGAGATAGCTATATAGCGACTTACAATTAAATTAAAATATTTAAAAAAAAACTCGTGGAAAGAAGAAAATAACGTGTCATATTCGGGAGATTCTCAGGTTTTCTATAAATTTTACACGGTTATTACGTTGAGTGAACAGGAAAACTAGTTTTGTCATATCGGAAAATTTGCCTTCTCTATCCTAACTGCGGGTGTAATTATTTACGCGGCCCGCGAATGTAAAAGCATTATAAAAAAGAACGGTTTGAACAGATAAAAAACACTCACAATCACAACTCACCACTTTTTTTTCTAGCTTATTGTTTTAAATTTAAGTAAATTGAGTAAAGTTTTACAATAAAATGATCACGATACAGGTAAATTATTGATTGGAAATACAATGTTTTGTTTTTTAAATTAGGATTCAAAATAACTATATGTTGATTTTTATCATTTTTGTAATGCACAGGAATCTAGAGCCTTCAAGAACTATAACGCTTTCCCGGGCAAAGAGAATATATAAGTATTTTTTTTAATCAAGTGTTTCTTAAGCAAATGCCTGATCCCATTAAGATCCAGGAATTAATGAAATATTTATCTAATAACGAACGCCCTCGAAAAATCTACTAAGCACTAATTTTTAGAATCTGATAATTTTGCTTTGATTTTCGTGGCATTAAGTGTAGATTTTTTTTGGCAAAGTCTATATATCTATGGAATAAATCTAACGTTATAACAGTTGTCAAAGCGTCAGATTTCAAGCTATTCGGTTAGACTGCCTTTATTGATTAAATAATATAAATAAATTGTTAAAATAGTGTAATTTCTTTTATAAAGTATAGCCATCCCTCTCTGATCTATGTTCCCATGATCCAGGACGTTATTGCTTTGCCGCGCGTTTTCCTCGATTCACTTTTGTAACTTTCTAACCCTGTGCCGGAGTGAGGCAGGGAGGGGCGCGCGCGGGTGCCAGAGAGAGGGTACCGACCTCATTGCCCATTGCCACTCCTCCCGCCGAGGCGGCAGGCCATTTTTATTAAAAACACTTCCGTGTCAAAAATCGCTCGCGGACTTTTTTCGTTGATTATCCTTGAACCCTTCAAAATTAAATTGTACAAAAATTATGTATATTTAGACAATGTGGACAATTGATCAAAGAGTTAATTATCGATAAGCATTTAGTTTTTATTTATTTTATGTGTTCTAAAGTGAATTTTTATTTAAGAAAATAATAGTGCGTCCCGCGGTCTATTTTCCGTACAGTATCGCGTGCGTTCGGTTGCGAAAAGTGACGAAGATCGGCCGTCTCCGGCGGCATTCGCCTAGAGGAAGGCGTCCAACCTACCCCGCCCGCGAACGACAGAGACAGAAAACACTGCTGACATGGCGACAACACGAATGGATTGATGTTTTTCACGTGGAAAACTCATCCCTTGATTTATTTATATGAAGGTATGTCCATGATGAAGTAATTGCCTACATATTATCGTATAAATATCACTGCAGAAAAGATATTTACAAGAATAGGGACAAGCGGCATAAAATCAGAAGCTTTACTTATAAATAAATTCCTCAATTATTTTTAGGTGCTAGATTTCAATTCAAAACCAATAACTCTAAATCACAGTAATTAATCCTTCGAGTATTTGTGAGGTTATCTATGACATTATTTATTTCATTTATATTTTTATAAATGTGTAAGAACTGTTAAAGCAAAAAATAGGTACCGGTCGCACCCCCATCATTCGTTCTCATAATATAAACTCACGCGGTGTTTGAAAATCATTGCCAAATATAAACCACCCACCCTAATCGTGAGTCACGTTGAAATTCGAATATCTCAGCACCGTGAAGGGCAATCTCTGCTGCATGAGAGGAAATCAATAAATTTCAATAAATCAATATTTTACCGTGCACCCTGCGCTGAATATATCCGCTGCCGCCATTTCGATGATGACGACGTATTTTTTGTGAGAGATATTCGAGTAGCAGAGCGAGTCGGTGTTCGCCGCGCGGGGTTGCGGGGCTGCGGCCGTCAGTCGTCGGGTGAGCGGGGTGCGACGTAAACGCGGTGTCGGACTATGGCGGAAGGGCTGATCCTCATTCCCATAAAAGGGTCGAGTTGATCGTGGTGCAGATACGTGTGGTATGTTCTATTATGTTAGTGCAGTGATATAATTATTCGCAAACGGTTCTTATCGCGCCGTATCGGCTGAATTAATGTGGATATCGTAGGTAATAATGCCATTGTGATGACGTAATGTAACGCGCTCGACTGGGTGCGTAGTAATAATTTTGCGCCCGCTTATACCACGATAACGTTGGTGGTCAGCACCTGTGGATGTGGAGCGAATTATGTTTTCGACGGATTGAATAAATTTATGCAGATTCCAATGGGATTCTTATAAGAATTCCGGGGCGGTTTAGATTTTGTCCGCGTAAACAGTTCGGTAACAGTGTTCCAGAGACCTTTACGTTCATAATGTATATTATAGGTGTCTACTTATTTTGCATACGTTTTATATTTTCCGTGTATAATACGTACCTACCTAGCGCACACGTAGAATGTTTTCCTACTGCACTGCGCTCGTTGCACGGAGCCGCGGACTTGCCTCCCGCGCTAGAGGCGCCCTCGATTTTTTTAACCTTGATAGAATATACGAGGACCGAGGTACCTACCTACCTATCTACTGGATCAGCCGCAACAAAACTTTGAAATTATAATTACATTACTTACCCTTGAACTCTACATTCTGAATCGGAATTATCATTTTATTTAAATCTGCAATTAACTTTACAGCTAGTTATTATGTCATAATAAAACCGTTTGTTTGTTTTGAATTGCATTCATAACTATTAACGCGACTGAAGATGTTCTTTTTTTTGATGTTTTAGATTGTTTTTATGAAGATAAAGTTATAGAAAACAGACATATGCAGTTAGTCTACTTTTAATGGGTACCTAACGCCTCTTTAGATCTTTATATTTGTGGTGTCATTGTATACTAGTATTTCTTAGCGTGTGTGTAAATATATTTATATATAGTCTGTGCTGTGACGTCATGACAAACCAACGTGGTGTGTGTGTGTGTAAATAGCAAAAAATAAAGAACGTAAATTGATATTCAAATTATTTATTTTAAATTGATATTCAAATTATTTCAAAATATTATAATTTAACAATGTTGCCGATTGTTCATCAACATAAACGTCTAAAATAAAATAAATTGGCTAATCTAATAGTGCCATCCTTTTCCTCAAAGAGCAAAATGAAAAGGGTGATAATACTTTTAGGCAGTGATCTATAAAGCTCGCTTAGCCTTATCAACACACTTAAACAACAATTAAAATAGGGCAAAGTTATATGTCAAACTTGTGTTGTTGTGTTATATGTTTTACCTATATGTTATAACACTAACTTTGGCTGAGCAAAGTCAAAGTACCTACCTACTGTTCGCTTAGTTCAGTTTATAGTTTTGTAGGTATACAACAGAGTCTGCACCAATATCGGATTTATTAAATAATATTCCGTGTTTGTGATTTTAAAACAGCATTTTTTGTGTTTCATTCTTTACTTTAAACTTTTGCTGTATCTATTTATTCATGCAGAGAATATAACTTCCCATGTACCTGCTAGATCAAAACGACACGTTTATACGGCCTTTACGTTTTGCTATAACTATCTAAAAATGTCTGCTAAAATTCCAAAATAACCATAATTTCGACACGTGTATCAAGTCCTGATTTTCGATTAAGCTTAGTACTTATACAATAATTAATCCGTAATGCAACAATAAGTCTAGGTATTAATAATCAACTCAAAATATTCCGCTACCTAAATCATTTATTATAATGGGTTACATTATGTTAATATATAAACAGTCTAGTATGGTTAGGTACGTACTATTAAAATAATTCTAACCTTAAATATACTTACAGTATAAATTAGCAATAAACAATTTCCAAATATTATTAAAGAGGTATCAGGAGATAGCGTTCTAATATTCAGATATATTTTATTACCATCTCTAAGAGCACACTAGTCGTTCTGTTGAAGATTTCTTGCAAGGATACATATATAACATACATAGAAAGATTTGATGAAATGCGACATGACTCATGCTTGGTTAAAAAAAGTACTTAGTGAATTTTAAAGTATAAGGTGTATCATCTATCTTAGCTGGTGTATTTCGGTGACCTAAATACACCGGGTCCCAGCAAAATCACCTGCAAATTATTTACTTATCACCCAAGACAATATATTGTTATTTATTAGTACAATGACATGGATATATCTTTTTGTTCCACTTCCGAGTTATGAAGGAACCTCGGACTAGCTAATCTAGTCTAATTTATTCGGTGGTATTAGAAGAGCTTACTTGCATATCACATTTAATGGAAAACCCCATCCCAAATCTAAAGGCCCTCTCAATATATATGTCGTAAGATAATTGAACAAATAGTCTGCGAAAATACTAAGATCCTATGGTCCACCTTTAAATTTGTTATCTACATTTAAAGTAAGTGTTGATTCCAATCTAGTGAGAACATATTCATATGTATTCATTTCACTTAGATTTTTGAGTATTTCTACCTATATACACTACATCGTATAATTAGGAATTACGAAAAACAGTCTTAGTTTACCAAGGACGCAGAAGTTAAGGGAGGTTTATTGAAAAAAAAAAATAGGTATGTTTCTATAATAGTAAATTATATATAGACATATATAATCATGTGATATGTAACTCTTGATATTTCTTCTTGGCGACAATTGTTTACCGTACCTGTCAAATACTATATCTAATTAATGTTAGGTAATGCTTGAGAATTCGTTCGGTGTAAATTAAAGATTTAAACCAATTTTGGGAATAAGCATCGTTGACTTAAATCAGTAAATGGATGGTTGACCAACATTGGATCCAAACCATCCTCTCATTAATGCCTTTCTAATGAAACCGGTTTGGGACACATCATTTGGAGGGTTTCAAAATCTATAACGAACATAGTTATTAACTAATTTTTGTGTTTTATATACCTAGTACCTACCTGAGTAATTTCTTAAAGAAATTAATTATTAGCAACATGATCAACCCATTACCGGCTCACTACAGAACACGGGTCTCCTCTCAATATGAGAAGGGTTTGGCCATAGTCCACCACGCTAGCCATGAGCGGATTGGCAGACTTCACACGCCTTTGAGAACTTTATGGAGAACTCTCAGGCGTGCAGGTTTCCTCACGATGTTTTCCTTCACCGTTGAAGCAAGTGATATATTTTTTTTAAACGCATATAACTCCGAAAAGTTAGAGGTGCGTGCCCGGATACGAATCGATTAGGAGGCTGACGCCCTAACCACTAGGCTATCACCGCTTCATTATTTAGCAACGCTCGATCTAAATTTTTCACTAGTTATTAAATCTCTCAACTGTTTTAATAGCGTTTACATTCAAAAGCCGTCGGATAAAATATCCTCATGTTTTTATTTTTTTTCCATTGCAGATCTCCCTGCGCCCGTGTAGCGGATGCACTAGCACTATGAAAGATATTAAAGATGGCGTCTAAGTAAATATTATACATTGTTAAAGATTTGTTGTATTGTTCATGGAATACGAGAGAACACTTATGTATACATCATTGAAATATTGTTGATACGTTAGCTTTTAAGCCAGGACTGGTATTGATCATATCTTCCAAAGAAGGAAATATAAAATAAAGATGGCTACGCAAAGATTTTGTTTAAGGTGGAACAACCACCAAACTAATATGTTGTCAGTGTTTGATCAGCTACTACACGCAGAAACATTCACTGATGTAACACTGGCCGTCGAAGGCCAATTGCTTAAAGCACACAAAATGGTTTTATCGGCTTGTAGTCCTTACTTCCAAGCCCTATTTGTCAACCATCAAGAAAAACATCCAATCGTCATCTTGAAGGATGTCCCTTACTCTGATATGAAAAGCTTGTTAGATTTCATGTACAGAGGTGAAGTCAGCGTCGATCAGGAGCGTCTGACAGCTTTCCTCAAAGTAGCTGAAAGCTTGAGGATAAAGGGACTTACCGAAGTCAATGAGGAGAAATGCGATATTCCCGCATTGACAAACTCGTTAATACAACAACAAAAGACCAATACATCTGCACATACTCCACCGCCACAGTTACACAGAATACACCCGTACATGCACCAAAAGAGGCCTGCGTCAGGAATTCCGAGTGGAGGGGCACCTCCCAATTTACTAATGCCTCTATTGGGCAACGCTTTAATGCAACCAAAACGGAAACGAGGTCGACCCAGAAAACTGAGCGGAAGCTCTAGTGACGCCCTTAATACAGCCGCCAGTCCCCCGGGTGAATTTATCCCGGAATCTGCGTCGCATGCATCTTCAAACAGGGCGGGAGATCAACTGATTCGTGGCTCACCGGAAATGTTAGAGGTTAAGATGTCAATGGATGGATTCAACGCTGAAGATGGAGCTACATCTGGCGGCGAGGATGGAGGGGAGGCGTTGATGATCGACGAGGGTGATGATGCTCAGTCGAATGAGGCTCTGACATCGGGCAAAGATTCGGAATCAGCAGGTATGTAATATAAAACATTATCCTAGTTTAAGTTTACATTATTAGCGGATTAGTTAAATCTTGGTAGATGAACCTATAGCTTAAGTTATCCTTTTACGATGTTTTCTACGAAATCTAGAATTTCGTCATGTAAAAAAGTTAAGCGAAAAATTAACTTAGATAACAATGTCGTGAATGATAAATAATTTTCATGGTAATTTTTTTTTCGCTTGTCTCTTGTAAATATTTTAATCTTCCTTTCCATTTACCTAACACCGTTTAAAATAGAATATCACGTTAAAGTAAAGAGAAAAGCTACTGGGATATAAGCTTTGATGTTAGGAAACTATATTATAAGTGAAAAGTGAAGTGTAATTAAATATCTATTATATTTATTTAAACTTTATTCTGAAGGGGTAAGTGATAATCTCTCAAATTATTTGACATACATATCCAAGAAATTAATGCTTGTTACTTCTACAAAAGATATATATAACTATTGCTTGCTTTTCTGCTTTCGGGGAGAGCTATTAGAGGAATGGCCAGGGGCAATTTCGGTGTGGTAATGGTTTGAATAATATATTTCACTCTCATAATCTTCCTAAAGTAAATATATATTTTAACATAAGAAAAGGGAAAACAGACAAGGCTTATTCCCAATAGCTTTCCTTCATTCAAGGCTAAATTGGAAATATTCTAGTTTTTTTTAATGAATACGTAAGGTCGCTCTAAAATATTTCCAATTACGTTTATTTTTCATTGAAAACTTCAATCACGTGGATAGTTCATTCAGTTAGTAAGACAACGTCTTGTAAATTTTCAGAAATTGATAAAACGCCAAGAGAGGGATCCCATCAAAATTTTCCATCCAACGGGCCGGTGTTATCAATTGAAAATGGATCAATAAAACAGGAGCCTAACGCTGAAACTGTTGACGATTATAATGAGCCAATCGAATACAAATACAATCCAGATAGGAGCCGTGAAAACTCTAACTCCCGGGAATGTCCGTTGAAAGATGCCGATGACAAAATAAGACAAGGTCGTAATTTAAAGCCAAAGAATAGTAAAAAATTACTACCCCAAATGTCCAAATTTAGAGCCCGAACCCTATTCAATCAGCTCTCTGGTCTATCTAATTTAAATCCAGCCCTCAACAGCTTCGACAAATTCCCTCCCGAAACTGTTCTCATGCCAGCTCTCGCTACTCAACTATTCGCTGCCGCTGAGCTAGAGCAAAATAATTTAAACATGACAAATAACGATGTGGTCGACTTGGGGCAGACTAATTGGGAGCATCGCATATTTCCTTCGCCAATTAGAAAAAATAACATAGGTAACGTCGGCAGCTATCACGAGGAAACTAATGAATCAGTAAGGGATTATTGTATCAAGGAGGGCGAAAACGTCTTCAGATGCAAGATTTGCGCCAGAGTTTACACTCACATTAGCAACTTTTGTCGACATTACGTCACTTCCCACAAAAAGGACGTCAAAGTTTTCCCTTGCCCCATTTGTTACAAAGAGTTCACTCGAAAGGACAACATGATTGCCCATCTCAAAATCATTCATAAAAATCAACCTCATACCAACGAGCAAACGACGAAGCAAGAGTCTTAATGATGCAATAAAAAGAATATTCTGCTTAATTAATTATTTGAAAGATCTGATTTAATTTTTAAATTCAACGTTAAGTAAATTAGAAATTTGAATTTACGAATAGTTGTTAAAAGTGTAGATTGCAAATGAATAGGCGTTCGAGCTCTAAGTTTCACGATATATAACAATAAGTTTGTTGGTATTTTGAGCGACGCATGTCGTTTCGTTGTTATATTTATCTATTTATTTATGTTGTTCCATTTGTTTCTCAGAGTGCTGAACTACGAAGAGATTTATAAAATTTTTCTATAATTTACTTGTTATTTTGCACTCACTTGTTACTTAATTTTATTACTTACAAAAAAATTTCAGGGTACAAAGTAACTACTCACGGTGATCGTTAATTCAAACGTAGTCTATTCGATTACACGCAATTCTCATTGAACTGAATTAGTTAATGTAGTTTAGGAGTTATTTTTACGAGTATACCAATGGCGGAGCCTTTTTGTAAATTTATATTTATTAAGGTTCAGAATATTGAATATTTCCTGATGAGAGGCTATGCTAGACTCTACAAAAAGGCTTAATATATAATGCCATTATAAGTAGTGGTGTGAAGTGCATTTTCATTTAACTTGCCTTATTAGTGATCTTAGTTGTATAATTTATAATGTAACTTCTCCGAAGTAAAACTCAACACGGGCTATGATTTTAATGTGTAGATTTTGTTAAGGTTAATTTAAAAATAGTTTATCAATGTTGAAATGTTTGGTTGTAAATGTTATTCTATTCAAATATAGACCATAAAGTATGATGGCTAAGAGATAGAATAGCTTACAATAATCTCATTTAAACAACCGTAGTTTAGGTTCAGTTCCTTAAAATGTACGCAACTTTGTCAGTAGTATATGAGTCTAACTGCAATTTTTCCATTTATGTAATTTCTTTTTTTTTTGTCGAGATGCATGTATATTTATACACTTTACATATTTTATCTATAGGTCAATTACGTACCTTCTGTAATCTGTCAAAGACAATATTGTAAATTGTTCGTAGGGGAACATATAATGTGTAGTGGATAAAAGGGGACTTTATACATAATACATAAAATTTGCGTATAAAATAATATTCTCCTACCAATTTCATGTTATAGCAGCTTTATTTATTGTGAACTTGTAAAAAAAATACAAATTATAATATTTAGTTTTGTAAATGTTACTTAAGCGACAACAAGTTTGTTGTAAAAAGTGATTTTAGCAAAAGGTGCTTTGAGAAAAGATTAAAATAAATGGAACCATGAGATGATTTGTAAATTCTATTAGTAGGAATCAAATTGCCTTAAATATATATTAGGGGATTGTACTTATTAAAATTATTTAGTTTAAATTAGAGGCAACAGTAGTCTTCCATATTATAATGATAGATACACATTCTCGGTTCAGTTGTTCGAAATATAGATAACACTTTAACGTGTTAACTTCTCACTAAAAATCTGATGACTGAGTCTACACTTCTGCTTGGACAGGTGCCTGGTTGACACGGCCAACGAGTTGCAACTATATAGTATAGCCGGCTATATATATTACGGCTATAATATCCAGTATTCAGCGTATTAGGCCTTTTGCTTTGTATACGAATGAATACTGAAGTACTTTAGAATTATCTAGCAATTTCTTTCGAATAAAAGATTTCACATAGGTACAACTTAAAACACTGCGTTCATGCATAAAAAAATTAAATGCGAAAGTGTCCCGTTTTGTTTATTTGACACTTATTTTTGGCTGTACCGATTTCGATAAAATTTGTTGAACGTATAGATTGCATCTTTGGAATGGGTACGAGTTACTTTTTATCGCCAAAAATAACGTTAATAACGTTCTCGGAGGATTAAAACAATATTTTATTTGTATATGCATGGCCTTCGTTCAACCGATCTTGGCGAAATTTTGCATAGCGATAATTTTTATCCTAGAGCTTTCTCGAAATTCTTTCGGAATAAAGAAGTATCCAAAGGGATACTTCTTTATCCCGAAAAAATAACGGTTCCCAAAAGATCTTTAAACCACGCGGGTGCAACAGCCAAAAATAAACCAAATTCCATATCCATATATATTTGTATGAAAGATCTGCTTTGCGATGCGTAAATAAGTAAAATTCGCCCAAAATTAACAAAAAGAAGCCAAGCAACGTCGAGACGCGAGTAGGAGCGCGAGCCTATCCATTTGACAGGATTTCAATACCATCAGAGATCTCTGCAAATGTTAGATAACTCTAAGCGAACATACAATTCGTTGCAACTCTACTAAATAGTATGGCATCACGGGCGACTATCTCCATGCTGACTTACTTACCTGGCGAAGTAAAAAATATTTTTTTTTTTATATTTTACTATATTATAAAAATGTTTTTACCTAAGTACTCTAAAGTAACTTTTTTTTTCACATTGCCTCTTGGCAAGATCAACGTAATTCTTTAAAGTAATAGCCGCCTTTGATTCTATGCCGCTCATATTCAACGATATGATGATAGAGGACCCAAGATAAAAAATTATAATGTAAAATTTATAAAAGCCAACGCATTAAAATAAATTATAGTAAAAAAAAGTAAATCTTTTTATACAATTTAAAATTCCAAAGCTCGTAGTTGATACTATTTTTTTTAAATCTATCGAATTTTTTTGTACAATCTGTGAAATATTGTCAATTACTTCGTTTTATTTAATTGCTAATCACATAACTTAGCTTAATTCCCAAAGCTTTAAAGTTCACTTCACAAAAATATGAGCAGTAAATTATTTTATAATTTCATCTTACACCGTACTATTGTGTTGGTGATAATTTGCACCGTTCCACTTTTATTACCGTTCATAATGTTCACATGAGGTGTGAATATTAATTGTTTTTGACCGGTGTTGCTATCGTGTCTTCATTCGAGGCATTCAAGGAAAATTCTCGCCTGTAGGCTTAACAGGCTGAATATTAGAAAAGTTGTTTCAAATAAATAAATATACCAGGTGTAATTTGTGCACGGATGTCAAACTTGTGGAACTTTTAAAATTACCCACATCGGCGTTGGCTTCCATTTTATATAGACGTTCAAACGTCATGATTTGTCAACTGCATACAAAAAGAATTAACATAAATCAGTCGTCACATTCGATAACATGCAAACTTACATTCAAGTCACTAGTTAAATGTGCCTTAAGAATCATCCTGAGACAGTAAAGCCATAAAGATTGCAATTAGGGTTGGGGAAAGGGTTAGGAGAAGAATCGAATTCAAATATTTACAAGTGGGTGAAAATCTAATTTAATACAATAGATGTTTAAATTTTTTACAGATTGTGGTGAAAACAGTAATTAGTTATTTTTAAAAAGATTATCGGTGCAATTACATTGTATCGTAGAAATTGTAACCAATTAAAATTAATTGCTCGTAATGAGATGATTGAATACCCATAATACCTTTATTTACACAAGATATTAAACAAAAACAATGGCGGGTCCTGCAGAGCACAAGTGTAAACTCGGCGTCAGAATTTACGTTTTTGATCCAAAATGTACCGGTTTCCAAAATGAGTAGTAGGTCCAGGGAACGCTTGCCTATTAGTGTGCCTTTACTTGTATATTAATAAGTTAAATCGACTACTAGATGACTAAGAAATTTCAAAGAATATTATGTATATTTATTTATTTTCATTATTCAAAGTTTACAATCTACTTTAAGAAGCTTCCTTAGAATTATAGTGACCTCTAGGCCCAAGTAGTTAAATATATAGTATATTGTTAAATTTAGGGATATCATCTCATGTGTCCCACTTTACATGAAAATTATAACAACTTGTAATAAATCATATTAAAAATTGGGGCGGCGCAAAGGCGCCTAGTTAAAAAAAAATGTCAAGACTGTTGAATTCATATAAACGAATTTATTGTACCTTTCATAATCTTTATATGAAAAAATTTATCTATGATCAGGGATAGGTACTTAAAATGGGAAATTTAGATATATCTCAAGGTGAGGCTAATATCGGAAACTTCAGAATATTTAATAATAGTCAATTTAGCCAGTGCCTAAACTTAAACGTTTTAAATTAAATATGGAAATTTCTAACTTTCCTCAATTAACTCATGTTAATCATTCTCCTTTCAGAGTTCCTTAATTTTTATTCTACATAATAATATATACTTACTTAAATAAAAATATAAATTCTATTTGTATTTGTTATAAACGATTATAAAAAAGTTCTATTTATGTTAACGAGAAATGTCTTAATTAGAATATCTTATTTCTAAATCGATGGAACATTATTTACTTAAAGCTATATCATCAATTGGTGCTAAATTAAACTTAAGGCGACGTCGCATGTGATGTGACGTAAAATGAATTGTCCCTAAAGAGTATGTTGTTTGTTATTGTTATTTTGAAATACATCTATAAATGGCCCTAATTCTGTTATCATTAGATGAAGTAATAACGTGGTGTTATATAGGGCTTCATACATGCAGCTACAATATGTATACACAAGAGTTTATGTACAGATGCTATATGTATTGATGTTTTACAGATATAATATAGATTTATGCGTATGTTTCATTCTCAGAGTATATATATATGCTTATAATGTTACAAATTATATTATATTCTTAAATAGAATTTCGTAGTAAATTTATCAGATTACATTTGCAGAATATGAATTATATCTAATAATATATTTAATTACAAATAATTACAAATCACTTTTTTTCCTTGTGTAAAATTAAATTACTATTGACAGTGACTAAAGAGAGGTGTTCACCAAAGTAATTCAAACTAATACTTTAGCATTCACATAATCAAGATAAAAGTAGGAATTT
This sequence comes from Lasiommata megera, assembly GCA_928268935.1. Taxonomy (NCBI): domain Eukaryota; kingdom Metazoa; phylum Arthropoda; class Insecta; order Lepidoptera; family Nymphalidae; genus Lasiommata; species Lasiommata megera. The sequence goes on along the minus strand of OV743311.1, from coordinate 7,406,698 downwards.
GGCGAAAGTTACTGAGGAAACCATTAAGAGGATATCATTTTGTCAATTATGAGGGAGTGTCTATAACATATACTATATATTATGTTTATGATAATGGTACTTTTCAATACATTTGGTAATCAAGATGGTACATTATATTCTGTAATTATAATATTTTACATGCAGACTGCATTCTGCTAAAGAATTTTTCTGACAACAGTAATAAGACGGGGTATTTTCATAATTTCACGTCGATTTTACTGACAAATGTATTGAAAAAACACGTGCATCCATTTCACGTCGATTTTACTGACAAATGTATTGAAAAACGCGTGCATCCATTTCACGTCGATTTTACTGACAAATGTATTGAAAAACACGTGCATCCATTAATGATCTCACTGCAAGCTATGCTAGTTGGGCTAAAAAAATAGCGCCTTGATTTTTATGATCTATACATTGCGCATTTTTCTATTTATTATCACCTTAAGTAACTAACAAGTACATGGTTACCTTTAACAAGAAACTGCCGAAATTTTTTAAATCGGTGCAAAAGAAACATCCTTTAACAAAAACGAGGGGTGCGACGATGTTATCAAACACTGTTCCGATCATCTACTCTAGCAAAGAAATATATTAGTATAATATATCTAGGTGAAGATGCATTCAATTTTTTCATTTTTATCAATTCTGTAGTAAACTGCACGTATAGATGCTGTAGATTAAAGACACTGCCAATGTACGAAGATCTGTAATCGGGTTCAAATATAAAAAGTTTGCCGTGTTCAAAAGTACCTACTTTAAACAGCAATATTTTTTAAATATGTCCTTTAAACCGAATTTCAATCATAGAACGTATGATGTTCTTTAAAATCGCTAAAACTAAAAGTATAAAAAACGTGAAATCACACTGATTTATTTATATTACATTTATTTTGCGGTAGGTGCAGTACTTTGTTTAAGTCTTAGGAGCAGATTTATATAATCTGCCTTAACAGTATCGATTATTATTTGAGACGTCTATTGAGAATCTTTATTTGAATACTTCAACATGGTCACAGATTTTTTTAACAGATTTCGTTGTCTGCGCTAATTATCTTGTATTGTTTGCCTTAACCTGCAATAACGTTATCTGGTAAAAATAATGTAACACCAAAACTTTTAACAGGATTTTTGTGACTTTTCAGGATTTCAACGTATTATTTGGCAAAACAGCACAACTAAGCGATAATAATAATACATTCGGTGCGCATAGAAAATTATTACAGATTTTATTTAATTAAACTTGTAGGTTAATTCGCGTTTATATTACATCTTGTCAGCGCATGAATTCGCGATGTATCTATTAAATTTTGTTTTTTTTTTATATAATATAAAGACGTGGTACCAATAATTTCAAGACAATAAACATAATATAAAGTATGTTTAAGAAAAAATCTTAGTGCATTCCTCAGGTTTAGGTTAAGGTTAGAAGAAGCAGTTGACGGTTCAAGCAAGGAGAAATTTCAATAAATAGACAATTTACACCTCTCTTACTTATGTATTTTTAAATAAAATTATACAAGAATATTTTATCTCAAAATGACACAGTAAATTTGAAGCATAATATTAATAAATTATTACATAGTTGTTAGCCAAATGTTGACTCCATATTTCCTTTGTTACTCGCACTTAGACAATAGCAAATGCAAAGTGTAATACATACTTAGAGAGATTTAGATTCGAGAGTTACACGATATAGCATTATTTGTTATTGAAGGAAATACGATCGTATACAATAAGGTGTTAATTACTATTTTTAGAATCTTTAAAAAAATAATAAAAGTTAAAGCTAAATTAAATCTTTTCTATTGATGTTATTGTATGGTTATGTTCCATTATTTATTATTATCATTTTATACCTTTTTTTATTTGTATCTCTTTTTTTTTTGTTAGCTATTCCATAGATGTATATTTTTATATTTTCAATATTCCGTTCGTTAATATCCACGTGACATAGTCACTATAGTGTGGTGAAATTAAAAATATACATTTATACAATAGTGATTCTGTTGTCTGTTGAAAAAAAAAATCACTTACTTTTTATTCCTTTATTTCTAATACCTGATATAATAAGAGGAATTTAGATTTAATTTTGCCTCAAACAAAGTATGTTTGAGGATTAGGACGACTCTTCAGTTTACCTTCAAGCGTACCTTCTAATAGTGATACAAGCAACGATGCTTAAATATAAATTAATTCGAACTAAAATAAAGAATATACTATGATATATAGTAGCAAAGTAACAACACGGGTTATTAGTAAAGATTAGTTTAAGTTATTTATAATAATATAATAGGCATAAATTGTGTTGTTTACAATGGAGTGAATTTTCTATTCTGTAGAAAACTGTAGTAGTCACGAAGAGAGGACTGACCAGGTAGGTATATTGTCATATTATGATACTACTCTCAAGTAGACGGTGTGGAAACAGCTAGTTACGTTATCATGCTTTCTAAGTTGCTCAAATTGACGCTATGCGAAACAAAGTATTTTTTTTTTTGGTTCAGTACAAATTGTTGCTTTTGTATTTTATTTTTATTTTAAACAATAGATTTAGATGTCTTGTGAAATGTAATCAACTGTGAGGCTATTTTTTTATTTTATTGGTTTCCTAAAAAGTGGCAGCTATTTTTATCAGAGACCTGTAAGTCAATCCTTGCCAGAGTTATCTATCTCAATTAAATAACCCACCTTATGTGATCTTATTAACTAAGATGCGTTATTTTTTTTTTATTAATGATGTACCTACTTACTACACTTGCCGAAATAGTTCCAAATGCAAATACTTGAGTCCTATTTTTAACATAGTAAAAACTATCTTTTTTTTTGTTACATTATTTTTTTTAATTTATTACGTAGATTTAATGATTATTATCTATAGATTTTAGTATAGCAACTTCCTCAGAAACATTTTGTCTAAATTATTAAAGTTTTTTGTCACTGTCTGGCGCCGATTCAACAATCAAATACAGGCACCGCAGAATTTACACACATAGTGTACCAAATATATTCATTATGAATATTGACGTGTGCCTACCTTTATTACTTTGTTTGGTTTATTTTTGTTTATAATTTTATATTTATTTATGTAAGGATTCACCTAGACGAGTTTGTCATTCTCTCAAGTGCAGACAAGACAATATATGTAGAAAATTAAAAAAACAAAAAGTTGGTGCTACTTAATTCTTCTACTTATATGGTTATATTATTATGATGAACTTGTCTATGCGTAACGTAGTTACATCTGTCATGTTTTTCGTTTTTATCATGGTGTAATTAATTTCGTCATTCAATTTTGAACAAATAAATATTAATATATTTTCGTCTTTTGTTTCTTTTTCCATCCTTAATGTCCTAAATCCATTGATATTTTATTTGGTAGTGTTTTTTTTTTTCATTATTCAATCCCAGTAGATTTACTTTTCATTGTTCTAAAGCGTCATTAGTTGTTGAATTCACGTAGTGTAATTTTTTTTTTAAATACAATAAAATAAAAATTAACTAATTTCAGGTCGTGGTACACCTGATTTTGAGAATAGAGACATTAAATATGTGCAATCGCCCACAAACGATGGCCAAGGAAAAATTCGTATAAATCCTTCAACACAATCTGCATCTACCTCGAACGAATACCATAACGATTCCATTAATAATAACACGTTACCAACAGGAGGACAAATGCAAAGACCGGCAGTGAGAAGGCGTATAAGGAGACGAGCGAACTCGGCGTCCAATGACCCTGCGGAACAGTTAACGGAAATGTCGGTCCGGGGCTTGAATCTGTTCAGATACGCCTCCGTGAACGAGGGCGTATACCAATGCACGGAATGTGCGAAAGAAAACATACAGAAAACTTTCAAAAACAAATATTCATTCCAGAGGCACGCCTTCCTCTATCACGAAGGGCAACAAAGGAAAGTATTTCCATGTCCTGTCTGCTGCAAAGAATTCTCTAGGCCTGACAAAATGAAGAACCATATGAAGACAACGCACGACTATTACGTGCCCAAGGACTGTGTTTATCCACCGAATGCATTCTTTATGTTACCTGGCATCGAGGGTCAATTACCTCCAGGGATAAAATTGGAGGCGGTAGGATCAGGATCGCCTCGTGGCTCAACACCTTCACATTCTTCGCCTGATCCCGCACAAGCTTGATTAAATATTTGTGACAAGTATTATGGATTCCATATTATCATTATCGTTATGAATCGTTGATATATAGTGCCTTCAAAAAACGCCTTTATAAATCATAGGTGTACTATGAGATAATATTTTCTAGAATTAGTAGACCAGAGTTCAATAGGAATAGTATTTGTTCTATTTTTCGAGTGAAATTTTAATGTACACTTTTTTAGCGTAAGTATTTCCAATGATACTGTTATGCATTTAATATCTAATGTTTGTTACATAGAGCTCATTTGTTTTTACTTGTAAAAAAGTATGGTTGTGCAAATATTAGACAATAATTTACACAATTTAATGGAGGCCAGTTACGTAACTACTACGGCGTATTAAATTTTATTTGTTACATTTACTAGCATTAATGGGTACTACGCAAGTCTGAAGTGTGCCTTCCGTTCGTTTTCTACTCTAGGCTTTTTAAACCTGTTGTTCAAATTTCCCTTTGATAAACCTTTACTAGTAGTACTTGAAAAGATATCGCAAGACACCGACCAAAGACTGTAATTAACATTTATTTGTCTTCGCAATACATTTTTGAAAAAAAAAAGAAACAATGCTAATTTTAATACGTTCTACAATTAACTTCAAAAACCCAACAGGACTTTAGTACTGCAATGAATTCGTAATATTTTCTCGACTCTTTATTGCCTAGGTTTATATAGGTACATTGCAACAACCAGAAAAGAATTTCAGAATAATGATAAGTAAAAAATATATATTATTAGTGCCTTTAATATAATATCAAATATATCTTATTGAAGACTTTATATAGTTATTATAATTAACTGTTTCAACTTTAGTGAGCCTATTGTTACGATACATATTTAAATTGTTATAATCGACATGAATAGTTAAAGTTATAGATCAATAAATAAGCTTACGTAAAATCTATTAGTGCCATAGCGCATATGTTAATGTTGTATAAAATAACGTGTCCATCTATCATTTTAGGACTTAAGTTAAAGTAGGTTCTAGGTCGCCTAGAAGACGAGAAACGACAATCAGCAGTTCTTCCATTGATAAGGGAAATATTATGATAGATTTATATAAATAATCTCCACGTATATATTGATAAGTTTTCGTTTTAAAAGTTATTATTGTAAGTTTTTCTATAAAAAGAGTTTTGATAACGAAAGCAATTTTTATTAAATATGTAGATTATATTATTATTATTATCGTACCTAGATTTTTAAATTAATCTACTTAAAATATTATTGAGTTTGTGTTTAAATTTAGCGCACAATTTTATTTTTATGTAAGGTTGATAGGTTCAAGTTACTGTATATAATTAAGGATAGACTTGGATCTTTATAGATTTTATGATTGCCGATAAGGTATTAACAATTATAGTGTGATTTTAGATAGATATACCAGCGCCAGTCAATCGCACAAATTAGCCATTCGATAGCGTCGTTTGGTTTGTTCGTTCATTTGCGGGACGCCGAAACCGATTCAACTGATGGGAAACTCAGTTTACCAAGTCATTATGTGTGAGTCTGCGTATATAATTGATCCATCAATGTTGCCTATTGCGTTTATATTGAGACAAAATCACTGCTATTGTCTTGCTGTCACTATTACAGCTGTAATACCCACCGTCATAACTTGCTATGCCTGCAGTTAGCACAAAACTAGATTTAGACATATTCACTCACTCTCCTGCCGGTATGTAAGTTGTTTATCTGTAATATAACGATACCCACGTCCCATTTTAATGCGTTCTCATTTTAGATGGCAACATTTTCCCTTTTTACTCTTGTAGATTTTCTAGGTGACGTTTTGACGACCTCCGTGGCGCAGTGCGCGAGCTGTCGCATTATAAGGTTGGAGGTCCTGGATTCGATTCCCGGCTCGAGTCTGGTCTGGTGAGAGGTTGCGGCCGTGGCTAGTTACCACCATACCTTCAAAGACGTGTCGCCAAGCGATTAAGCGTTTCGGCACGATGTCGCGTAGAAACCAATTAGAAGTGTGAACTTACCATACCCCCCTAACAGGTTAGCCCGTTTCCATTCTAGACTGCATCATCACTTACCACCAGGTGAGATAGCCGGCAAGGGCTAACTTGTAGTGGGTAAAAAAAAGGTAGATTAGCACCCAAAAAAATTAGAAGAAAGCAATGTCACATCAATTCACGGAAACAATGTGGAAATGATTATTTTGATCAATTATGACAGTATTTGGAATTGAATTTAAATTAATTTTATTTCATACTTCCTAGTAGAATTAAGATTTCTGTTCTTCCATCACTTGGCCCTGTTTCGGCGACCCCGTAAACTCTTCTTAATGGGAAATCTCTCACGACGTTTCTTTCTTTTCCATTCCTGTTACAACACTTTCCCCGATTTGAGTTTTCTTTTTATCGAGTAGCAACACGTTATTTATGTTTTTATTTTCTTTCTTTTTGTAGTATTTTGTTTTGTGATATTAGTGCTAACTAAGTTAGCAACATGTTCATTGTTGTATCTTATTTTTCCTTTCAACCATGTGCTGCCAGGCAGCCTTTTTATAAATATAGATTATATACATATAATTGTTTTCATTTAGTATTATGGTCACGATATACGTGTCTCTTTACTTGATTTAAGAATTGGCGATGGCTAAGGAACATATTGACCAAATATCGGTGCAGACTGCGTCTTAAATTGTAGACTCTCTCACTCGCTCACCCGTCTGGGACGGAGTAGTGATATCAACTGTTATCAATAAAGTTCTTTATTTATAGAAATAAAAATTAAAAAAAAAACACATACAATAAATAAAATTATAGTCCTTGGTAAGATTACTCGAGTTACCTACGAGTATATACATTGCTGCACATGTGCAATATTTTTTTACGAACTGTGCGACCGAAGCATAATATGTCTGTACTGGAATTACCCGTACTACGATTTATAGCCCAATCTGCATCGAGATTCAGTCAATACCGTACCATAAAAGACCACTTTTATATTTTAAGTAAGTAGCGTTTTTGAGTTGTACAGTTATAAGATCATTTTTAATTCATATAGTATGACGTCTGTTTGATAGTTTTTCTTATATATTTTTTGTGCACTTTATTATTACTGAGTTGATTATATAACGACAGAGATTTCTTATGTGTAACAATCTTATCTAATTGTTTAACAATTAACCACGTTTTAGGTGACATAATTTTAAATTATCGATTGAGGAGTGTTCAGGACGGCTGTCTTTGCCTTTTTAAATAAAAATCGATTCGGGTGAACGGCGATCGTTCGTTGTTTTAAATAACTAAAGTATTTTTCGAACTGTAAAAAAAAATGCAATAAGTTAGGTAGATATTTCTCTTGAATTGTCTACTTATATTTTTAAATTATGTCTAAAGATTTTTTGTCCAAGTTTTAAAATATTTTTATCAGATTTTTAAGTAAGACATTTAAGTAAGTTAACCTTTAAAATGTCTTTTTAAATATATTAGTAGCTGCGTTATTTTACAACCATTTTTAATGGTGTTTCATAAAAAGTTTCCATTACCTATTTAAAATTTTGATAAAGTTTTTCGATGAAAATATAATTAATTAATTAATTAAATACATTTAATAAAAAAATAAACTGCTTACCACTTTTGGATTAGGACAAAAACTTTTTCGAGAATTTTTGCAATTTACTTAGGTTTACTTCAAAACAAAATGACTTCACAACATATTTCGATCGATATCAATCATTGTAACATTCAAGGTAGTGCAATGTTTTATACGTGTGTTAATTTTTTCTAGATTCTATGCAATTAATAGTTTTGAAGTACAGAAAAATATTTATTTAGCCGATTAACAACATATTGCGGCCCTAGTATTATTCTTACTACTTATGTGTATATTTAAATAAAGTATGTTTTTCTTTAGATTTTATCAACAGAGGGTTTACAATAAGTTTATTAGGGGGACGGAAACTGTCGATAGCATTTTAGATAATCAGAGACTATAATTGTTATTGGACACTAACATTTAGGTATACCTACTATTCTTATAGTATTTTTACAATGTAAGCACTAAGTAAATATACTAGATTTTCTATTATAACATTTATATAAAAGTTAACATTACTACCACAGTTTAACTGAATAAATATGTTAATTACTTAAGTAAGAATAAAAATTATCGTTGCAAAACAGCAGAGCTTTAACAATAAATTTTTGATGTAAGCTACGGAATATCTAAAAAAAAATATGTAACAAAAATTTAAACTAGCTTTATATAAGGGAAAGAATCTTACCAACGCATTCGATCGTAATGCGAAATTATGTACACTACAAATAATGATTCAAATAAAAAGTATAAATACTAAAAATGTAAAATTATTTTCGACTAATTATATGCCGACGGTACCCTCTGAATGTATTTTATTTTTACACAATCTAAAGATCCATATACCTATTAAACGCGAATAAATGTCTGGGTTACCTAACCCATGAGCAAAAGTATAACCTTATGGAGACGTCATTGGCGCTAAGAAAATAGTGAGTCACCGATATTCATCTAGCCACGAAAGGTAAAATATATAAAAAAATATCAGTGAGTGGAGGTAATTAAAGTGATTTTTATTGACTAAACTTAACCTTTTGTATTATACAATCTTTAATCAACTTAAATGTGTGTTAGTGTGTGTGTGGTAAATATATCTACATTTTCTCAACGTAAACAGACTAACATTTTGTGATTATTTGTGCTTAGAAAGTGTTTTAGTATGAAAAATTGTTTATTTGTAATTTACATAAGACTTCACATTGTTTATTTCAGATTTACCTCTTTGCAAACTTCAGAGAAATGGGGCAAAGGAATTTGCTAACTTATATTTCTTACTTATTAATTTTTGAAGCTTTTTCTATCCACATTAATATCTGCCTATTAAATTTCAGTACTTTGGCGAGGCCAAAAACTTTCTATCACACATGGTTATTAATAAGGCGACTATGTTAGTAGGTACCTAATAATATTTTCAACGTGAGTAAATTGGGCTTGAAGACTTTCGGGCTTTATCTACTTTACCGGGATATGTTCCTAAAAACAGCATATTCCAGGAGTTAGTCATATAAATTAAATAGAAATTTTTGGGGTAGTTAGCCGTGCCTCACAATTTAAGACCCTCGTGTATGTAGGTACATCGAACAAAGCAGACTGAAAACTGAATTAACTTTAAACATCAAATACTAGTGCCTTAAAATAAATTTGTCATTCTCGTGTCTCTAACTTCACATTAAACTCACTTTCAACACAATACGAAGTTTCTAAGTCTACCATATAGGCTACTGCTTATACCCGCGAAGATCATTACAATAGAAATGAATCAATATGATAACAATATAACAAACCATTTGTTTATATTTCCTTAATAAAAAGTTTCCTATGTTACTTGTAATACCTCCATGAATATATGTAGAAAGTTTCATGATGATCAGGTAAGTAGTTTTTCGCGAGGAAGCGTAAGAACAAACAAACTTACATTCACATTTATAATATTAGCAGGGATATGCCAGACAGTCCGATCTATGCCGTTGTCTACGCTTTTTTGTCCTCTTAAATACAGATATAACAACTACAAATCCATGATTCAATATTTCAATTTAGCAAAGCAAAGATAAATACATAATTTTATGTATTTCAATATACCGCACACATATTTTAGGGTACTGAATGGTGTCTTGGAATCGATTTTATATTTACAAAATAGAAATTCAATATCTTGGAAATATTATCAGGAAAACGAAATCTATTAACCGTTTTATGAGCGGTTACAACTTGTGACCGTAAACTGAGTTTATTGACCGCTCCGGTTCGATCTCGGACTGAACAGCGTTGAGAAAAACGGTTGGGGTGGCGGGCGTTTTCTAATTTACTTGCCAATAGCGTTTTATATATCGCTCGTATCTTTCCGTAATATACATAGGTAAATTTGAATCTGTCTCGTTCGAATAGTCGAACGAGACAGATTCAAATTGATAAATCGGTTACAGTTTTTTCGTTGTAACATTATGTGGGGGAACTCAGTAAATAATATATACATAGATCATTACTAAAAGAAGACAATAATCCTTAACGGAAATAAGCCCTGATGTTATAGAACGCATCATGAAGTCATTCAACATGGTGCAGTTTCAACTTTTTGAGTTGAACTGTGTAATAGGTAAGGGTATTTGGTGCATTAAAGAATCATCGTATCAACCCAATACAAACCTGCTTCAAGGTCTACTTTCAGCATGAGAAGGTGTTTTTCCGTAGTACACCAAACGTAGATTGGCAGACATCCTACGTCCTAGGAAACTTTATGGAAATTTTCAAGGCATGCAGGTTTCTAGACGTTGTTTTCCTTCAATGTATACGAAATAATATTTAATTTGAAGCTGCTTTAATTAAAACACACAACTCCAACAGTAAGAGCTGTGTGCCATCGCTCGATGGAGCATCTTAGAGACTTCATATTACCTGTTCAAATGTATTAAAACCGTAAATTAATTATGCTTATTAAAACTTTCAGAGTACCACTACACATACGATGACGACATGAACAGTATGCCAATAATTACCCTAGAAGTCTTGACAGATTCGAGATCTGATTATCCATCGGGAACTTATAATGACTCCAGCCAAAACACTATGGAAGCTCCAGAGCCTGGGGTACATTTCCTGACAGAACAACCTAACAACGATGAGACTACTGAAACCAAAGATGAAGACAATTCAAAAGAACCACCGAAAGCTAAAAATGAATTTTTGGAATACATGATGAGAAATGACGGTAGTGTCATTTGCAGGCTCTGCGGAGAAATTTTACAGAGTCGAACGCATTGGTACAGGCATAAATATAAACTACACGTGGTTCATCCATTGAACCCAACAGCGCTCTTCCAATGTGAACAGTGTTTGATCTATTTTAAAAGCAGAAAAGGTATATTTCTGTATTTTAATGATAGAATATTTTAAAATATTTATATTTATTTTTAATATTATCAAGTAGACTTATTTATTATATTATCACATATAAGCACACCGACCTTACAAAAAAACAATTATTAAATAATCAATAAATAAAAATAATGGATAGTATTGTGATCCTCGTATTTGGATAATAAATATAAAACTTTTATGTTTATATCATTTATACCTATTTACTATTGAAGGTATAATTAAATCCGAATAATGAACTGTTTGATATATTAATATTAAAGTGCCTAAAGTTTGTATCCTACGATGTATATTGATAAATAGTAAGTCCATATTCTCCGTGAGGTTTCTAACAAAATATTTACTTAAAGTTGCCATGTTATTGAATTAATTCTGAATCAGTAGTTTTTAAAATAAAATACAATGTTTTCAGGGTACATCGGTCACCTATCAAGTAGACATAGTGAAGTTTTGAGAGATTCTAGCCCTGTTTTGACGAACTCGCAGGCTGAAGCTCTATCAAAACAGTCGAGTACCACGCAAACTGAAATTAAAGAAGAACCAGATCCTGAATTGGTGATTCCAAAAACAAGTGTGCCAAATTATCAAAATAATGGAAAAAATACCAACGTAGCATCTAAATCTCCAGAAAATAGAAAAGTCAGCAAAAGTACCAATTACACTAGTACCAAAGGTAGTTAGTATATTTGTTATGTAAATTAAAAATATTACAGCTCCTTTTTTTATATTTTCATATATGCCTATATTAATGAATTCAAGGACAGTATTGGTCCAATGTTGTTATAGTTATTCAAATAAGGCTTTTATCATTAAGTTTTTAAAATTATCTCTCGTTTTAAAAACTTTTTCGTTCAAGTGTTCAGTTTCATTACAAATATTTCATAAAATTTGCAGGATCAGTCTTTCCCAATAAATCCGACTGGGATGAAAAGCGAGAAAGAGAAGAAAAACTAGTAGCAGACATTATAGACAGAGTAAGACGAGAATGTGAGGCTCAGGGTTCGGGAGGAGCTACTCGGAAAGGATATACGCGCAGGACTACTGTCATGCATACATAACGCCGGACAAAAAATGTGTCACAGCCGCACATATGACTTTAAATAAAAGTTCCTCTTTAACTCTGGTTGAGACAGCCTAAGTTTTAAGGCCTTTGTGAGTGCTCATACTATTTTGTGCCAATTTATTGTGTCAAACGTTTATCAATAGTGTCAAAGAGTGCCAAAGATATAATTCTCGTTATTTTTAAATAATGTACCTACTTGCGTATTACAATTAATTATTTATTTAATAAATTTAATAGTTATTGTAAAGGCTACAAGTATTTGTATAAAAATCAAAGGAATGCGAGTTCTAAGTATATTTCAGATACTTAAGTAAAACGTTAATTAAGAATTCGTTTCATTTTGTACATCTATTTACTGTTGTTTTGGTGTATGTTAATATTATGTATTTGTAAGCATTTAAAAGTATTAAATACTTTAAACTACCCACGATCGCGGTTAATACAATTTAAAAATAAATAATGTAATCTTGGTTCCTATTCATGTCAGCCAATACAAATTTGCAAATAGGTATTTCTAAGATGATACATTTTAATAAAGTAGCTCTAGCTAAAGTAAACATATTTTCTTAAATTATTATTTGATATTATTAAGAACAATTTGGTACACAAAGATATAAAGTTCAATATTGAGAAAAGAGACTGGAGAACTAAATTTATCACGTTTTTTATTTTTCCTACGTCTAAATTTTAATATTGTTTAGAATATAATAAAGGGTTGTGCAGAGAGTAATTATATATGTATAGACCTCAAAGAGAAAAGAAATTCTGAAACGTTAATAATGATAGTGTGAGCTGCCTTTAAAATAATTTTGTTTATACTCAGTGACAATTGTCTATATTATAGAATCGACGGACTGTTCTCACTTTTAATGAGTTAAACTACTAAAGTTTCATAAATAAGATATTTTTTTTGAAATTTCTTTACTTTTAATTATTTGCGAAAATAAATATATCGTTCAGATTTACAAAGTGATCTGAAAACCTATCATTGATCAAATAATGTATTTCATATTTTGTACTTATCTAATGTTTATATGTAAAGTTTAGTCAATAATTAAACCTCCTATAAGTACCTTGTTTAAACCATAGCTTAGGTTTTATCAGACTTCCAAAGAAGGTGGAGATGCCACATTCAATTCTCATTCACTTACTAAACTTTCTATTTTTTAAATATTCATCACGTATGCCTGACTTGATTGTGTTATTTATGAAAACCTACATGACATATATATTTATAATAAAATATTATTCTTATTATGTATTTCCTAAATCTTAAAGTGTTTAGCTGTGTAGAATTTTCTCCCTAGTATTTATAAGAATAGTTTTAGGTTAATATGTCTCAAGAAAAACTTGTAAAAAAAATGTATGTACAGACTGTTCGTCCAAGAATTTATATTATGTACTTTAGTTATATACGTATCATAAACTTATGTATGTTTTTAATGTTTGTGTTAGAGTTAATAGTATTATCTCTTCCGACGTAAACACGTATGGATTCCTTGGAAAGGCCATAGGATAAACTAACTTTAGACATGTTTACATAATATTTGAACTCTGAACTTCTAATCTTTGTTTCTACCTACAACTATATATCTAGTAATATAGTAAATCCCCAAAATAAGAATTAGTAATTATATAATTATTTAAATTGCACAATAATTCCAATATCCAATTGTACGTCTAAAATATTGTTTATGTACCAGAATGATTGTGAATTCACCAAGATATTTTAAGTTATTAATTACTTACTTATTAAAAAATGATATACGAAAACTGTGATGAATGTGGAAATAAAATGTTACGTTTAAATTATTGCAACAAAATTTCCCGATGCACATTCATCAATTATTTTCAAAACTGTCAGAAATATTTTATATTCAATGGTAAAAATTTGTGGTACAAAATTGAATTTATCATATGGTAACATTTTCGTTGTATGCTGACGTAGACAATAATATATATATAGACGTATAATAATACCTGCTAAACTTTTCTGATCTACGGCATCATCATTGTCAAATATAATTAGAACCCAGAGCCGTAAGTCAAGTTAAAAAATATCAAGCAAATCGACGTCCGAGAAACTGATTTTTTTTTTTTTTTTTTTTTTTTTTTTTTTTTTTTTTTTTTTTTTTTTTTTTTTTTTTTTTTTTTTTTTTTTTTTTTTTTTTTTTTTTTTAAAAACTAAAACTAATTTTTATTATACATCAAACATTTTACATAAAACTTAAACTTAAACTTAGATTAACCTAAAACTAAAAATCTTAAAAAATAAATAACATCATAACTAAAATATATTATTAAAAGGAGTCCCTTTAGGCAAGGTTCCGAAGATACTGGCAGCGTTCCCCCTTTGAATTGCTAGGCTAATTCGTTGTCCGAGGTAGCTGGCAGCTCTTCGGTCCCCTGTGATGTCGACTAACCTTTTTGCTATTTCCTTAAAAAGACTTAGTGCGCTAGGACCCCACGGACCAAGGGTCTCGACACCGAATGGGACAAAATCATATTCGGAGCCTAGACCCCTGTATTTGCATGCTTTAGCTTTTTCAGCCGCTTCACAAGCCGCACCCACTCTATTGTTGGTTCCATGTAGATGGGAAGGGGCCAGCGTGTCTGTACAGGTTGCATCCCATACCAGCACCCGGCCCATCCTCCATGGAATCAAACTCATACCGTCCGGTCTCTTGCCATCGTCTCTTGCAATACCAGTCGGCTCAAGTAGACTTGGCACGTTGACGGTGGCAAGGGACCGGCGTATGATATCGTTAAGTGCAGCATGTCTCGAGAAACGGCCTGCACTTTTTTGGCTGAAGAAACTGATTGAAGTGGTGACATCCGTCAATTGGTTTGTCAAATGTCAAGTTATTTTGAATTTGAAAATTGGAAGAACAGAGTACTTTTTATATATGGATTGGAACTTTGACGCCCTGATTAATTAGAACAGAGCCGTAGCTGATTTCTGAGTAGCGAAATAAAAAACCCATGGATACTAATTAAAATTTTATTTAGTTTCTTTTAATTATATCTGGGTATTTTTAACCGGCATTTTGGTAACAACTTCATACATACACAATGCCACAAGTTTTTCAAGTACTTAGATGTTACAAATGTTCAATATTTCAGGTATGATTAATACGATTTTGACATTTTTCGATAAACTTAAAAATTATGTTCCCTTAAGTATTTTTAAAAGCTTTCTGATAAAACTGTTTATAGGTCCACCAGATTCAGAGGATGGTTATAAATGCAAAAACGTTTTTTAAATCTATGCTCACTACTAAGTAGGTTACATCTGTTGGCCAGGTGTAAAAGGTGGTTACATATTTTGTAAATAAATTTATTATATCTATATCAATATTAAAGATTTATTTGTAATCGATAAAGTTTGAATTCTATTCTGATTGTACTGATAATAATGCCTTGACCATGAGAAAGCTGTCTTATTCCAAAGGAGTTATTGCTGTAATAATATTTATTGTTCCTGTTAAATAATGATATTGCAGTTGCTTTAAGTAAGCTAGACGAAAAACTTCATTACCTGCAAACCTCTTATAAATTTGCTACAATACCACAGTTATGTCACAAATAATTCAACAAAATAAAAGATGATTTTAATTGTCACTAATGGAATCCGTACAAAAAAGGTACAGAATCACGACTGTCTTATACAGATACATCTTGCAGCATATTATTTAGACATACACACAGATATAAGAGGGGATATATGTATGGCATTATGTTACCACTATGTTTATGTGGGTGAAAATGCAGGGAACAGCTTGTCTTTTTTTTAATCCACTACAAGTTATCCCTTGATGGCAATCTCAATTCATGGTAAGTGATGATGCAGTCTAAGATGGTAGCAGGCTAACCCGTAAGGGTATGGTAACACCATACTTCTAATTGGTTTCTACACCACATCAGGCTGGCCTTAAATAAGTAAATGCCCTCCTAGTCATAAGAATGTTAGTTGCTATGTAAATTAAAATAAACAGCTAGTTTTGCAAGCTGAAGATTAAAATAAGACAAGTAATAGCAGCAGGTACCAAAAACCCAAAAAAGGATATCCAAGTATAAAACCATCAGAACCTGTCACACTGCACAAATGTAATGTTCTGGGCCGTCACTTATATTAAAAATCAATTAGCTTTCGACAATGCTAACACCTCTTGAGCTTTTTTATCAAAAAGCTCTCTTAATTAATAGTTTTTGTGGTATAATAACAACTGAACTGAACAAACAACTATTGAGAGGAAACATAACCAAAATATTAAATGTTTAAGAAATTACAAACCTATGAAAACCCTGCTACTTATACTATATTACTTTTGGTTGATTTCATTTAATAGGTACACCAAACAAAAAAGGATAACAAATGGAAATGCAAAGTCTGTGGTGAAAAGCAATCAGTTAAAAGACACTATAACTTAGGTACCGCCAAAGATTGTAGATTGCATGTTCAAAAGCTAAACAATATGCAAGGAGATATTATTGAAGCATTAAAATTAAAAACTGATACAGATAGTGATTATGAAGACAACACTGAGAATGATATTAAAATAACCAGTACTCAAGCATTAACAAATAATGCTAAGAAAGAAAGTAAATGGTCAGCTTATGTTGAGAAAGAGGAAATCTCCAAAATACAAGCGCCTGATTATATTGACAAAGTTAAAGAATGTTCAGAGCTCCCACAAAAGCGGAAGAAAAACATAAAAGTTAAACCATTCAAAGTTCCAAAACTAACCAGTAATGAAAATTGTATTGCAACTACTGATGTCATAAATAACTTATCAAATTTTAGTTGTGACGAGTTAAATAGTTTCTATCTTCAAGGTACAGGAAAATGTAATGATGAAAGTAATGTTCAAAATCGATTAGAATCTAGAACCAAGAATAATGATATGATAATTAACAAAAGTGTTAATTTTCAAACAAGTAAAGCCTCTAAATGGGCTCAGTATGATATTAGTCAAAATGGTGATAATTTTGAAGACATAGAAAACAAAGGAGATAGCAGAAAGAAATATATAGGACATTATGAGAATCACAATATTGTTGAAAACAATCAAAAAAGGGAAGAAAGTGTGGGATACAATGATGATCAAAAACATAT
Organism: Lasiommata megera; assembly: GCA_928268935.1. NCBI lineage: Eukaryota > Metazoa > Arthropoda > Insecta > Lepidoptera > Nymphalidae > Lasiommata > Lasiommata megera. The sequence goes on along the minus strand of OV743311.1, from coordinate 7,389,396 downwards.
TAAAAATATAAATGACAGCAAAAACTATTCCAAAAAAAAGGACAATGCTGTTAAATATCCTTCAGCTAGTAAACCTATATTTTCCTTGTGTGATGATGATGATATAGATAATCTATTGGACTTTTAATTAATATTTTGTGGCTATAAATACAATATGGTCTGAATAATATTAAAATATATCCTATAGAAAATAGAATCTTGAATTCAGCCTAATTGTTGAACTTTGTTAATTCACACTTACTACTTAAGTTTTACTTACTTTTTTAATTTGATAACTTAGTAAATAAATCTATCAACATGGTTTCTTTGTATCTATTCTAGGAGAAGTTTAACACAGCCAAAGTTCGATCGGGATCAGGATGGGGAGCAACAATCATAATAAAGGCTTGATATTTTAAAAATAAGTTAAAAAAACAAACAGTATTGGGCTTATCATTTTTTTATTTATAAATCCGTTACACAGGATATTTCACAAAATGCTGCACATTAATGTAACTAACATTCATGGTTTACAAATAGCTTTTTTTTCCAAAAAAAAAAAACACCCTTGATTGCGTATTTATATTTTCTGTACTAGGTAAAATGTCACACTGCATTTCATGTGGTTTTTTTTTTATTTAAATTTATAGTATTTCTATTTATGATGTGGATAGCTTGTTTTTAAGTGACATTTTATCTATGTTTAATTTTTTGTCACAGTCATGATGATTTTGTAAGAAAAAGAATATTTGCATCGATTTTTACATTGTATGTTTTTTGCCATATTGCATTAATTCTGTCCATTATAAGGATATTGCAATCATTTAACCTATCTCATAAATTTGCCTCGTATTCTTGGGTCCTTATCCAAGGAAAATCATATTTTAACTAGATCCTGCTGGATCTAGTTAAAATATGATTTTCCTTGGATAAAAAGTGTAAAACAAAACATGGAACGCAACTTGATCGAGTTCATTAAATGCTACCGAAACAACCTAGCGATAAGCTTAAATTTATTCGTTTTATAATAATAGGTAATTGTACCAAGTTTGCTCTACACAAATCCCAAAATTAAATTGACAGATCTAGAGAAATAGCGCTAAATTTTTCCACAAATGAGGTAAAGATTTCTTTTCATGACCTATGTTCTTTATGTGAAACTACTTTTAGAACCATAAATACTTGCTTGAAGAAGGATCTAATCTACACTCATAGACGCAAAAGTCGTTTTTCAAATGTCATTATTGTATTATATAATAATCTAAGGATAAAACCCTTACTCATCACATGGCAACAACTTAATATCACTTTTAAACTTCTAATAGATAAAACAATCTAAACTTGCTTTCAACACATGTAATAATTTTATTTTTCAAAACCATACAGTAATAATAGGCATTGAATTTAATACTCGCTTTCATACGATTTGGGACCTTATTATACACGACCTAGACGCATAAGTTCCGACCAAGATGATGTTCTTTCACAGTAGGTAATTGGATTTGCCCAGCCACGTTGCCTTTAGTTCTGCAGAATGATCATGAAAATCATGGAACGGATCGGGTGTATGTTATAAATATAATAAGCGGAAAAGAATCGTTTAAGAGAACCTTTCTCTCCGACGGTAAATCGGGGCTGTACTTGCGGCAAGAAGAACACTATACATTAGGTTACGATACTGTAGGTACCAGAAAGCTTATTTAGTCTATATCTCGGTAGTTATGAAATTATGTTAGGCACTGGGAAGTTTTTCATTATAAACTGGCAAACGATTACTCCGCATTGTGTTTGAACTCAGCTAGAATCAGAAAATAAGCGTTTATTTCATGTCAATTTGCTATAACGGTTCTAGCCGAGATTAAGATTACGGATTAGGCCTGCAGAATGCAACGGTTATCGCCGTGGCCGCGTAGAACGCAAGATGCTTCAATAGGGTATCAAACAATAGTAGCTAGTGAAGAAGGATAATTTTTTTATAATATATGCAAGATATAATATTTATATATATTGAGCAAGAACCGTCACATTTTTCAGTTTCGCAACAATGAAGTTTATCTCAACAATTCAGTAAATATTTATCAAGACGATGATGAAGGAGACTGTCTTAAAAGAAAGTAATGATCAGTATATCAACTTTATAACATCAAAACATAAAAATATGTTTTACCTTTTTATGACAAATAAAAATTTGGGTAAATCATATATACCTATATAACGATATACAAATGAAATCTTTCGTGTAAAAGCCAAATTTACCTATCTTAAAATCATTAATCAGGTTTCGGACTTTTTTCTTCAATTAAGTTAAATATAAGATTTCATTTTACTAAAACTTTGTTACAGCAAATGATAGAATCTGGATATACGGCCCTTTCATCTATGAAGTAAAGTTTACAGTTTATTGTCTGTGTATCTCTTGGGGAGACTTCAAAATAGTTAAGTTTTTTTGTTCATCATTGGCTTGTTAAATAGGTACCTTTAATTTAGGATCGTTTCTCTTGTAACAAAAAATAAGTCACCAAGTCTTCACAATCCGGACTCCATTATGGAGTATTAAAATTAGTAATGTCTATGTTACATTTAATACTTTACGGTAGCGACGCAATAATGTGTGATAGTCTACTTACATATACAGATATATTGTAAAAAAAAAACATCTCTAAAGGTAGGAAGACTTCTCTTTATAGACTTAGATATGCCTACTATCTATGAATCTATGAAAAATTTGAGAGAATACATTTCAACTGCCTATGAAAACGCAAAATGTATCAAAATCTTAATGTGATATGATATAAATTACAATGCTTAGATTATTGTTTTGATATTAATCATATTCGAGTAACATAGATACATTCGCTGAGTTTCGTCTATATAGAGTCTATATTTCGTAATATAATTAGGTATTATAAATGTATGATATATCATATGCCTATTTAATGTGTAGCGACAATGTTCGATTATATAGGAAGCCCTACATGATTCGATGTAATTTATTATCCTCGAGGCCATATTTTGGTGTTTGGCGAGGATTTGACACTCCGAAATAAGTTTACGAAATCTAAAGAAATTAAATAAATAATAACATTTTATATCATGAAACATCGACTAGGTAAATTGCGAACCAATCATAAAAATATTCTTACTACTCCTAAATAATTAATATTATATATTTCATCAAGAAAACCATAGTCCCCGCACGTTTCTTCAGCTCTGGCCTCGTGTCCAATAATAACAACAACATTAGTAATTTCAAATCATTTGAATTATTTATCTGTGTCAGAAACATAAGTTCTTTGAGAATTTTGTTGACCTCTTCACCTCGACGTTTGGCCTGTATTGGATTCTTTATTGCTCTTTTACCTACAGTTCTACAATATTAATTTAAATCTTAATGATAATGATTTATGATCCATATCATAGTGTTATCACGCACTATTTTGGTTGGCGTAAGACTACGTATAAAGTGAAAAACCTCCTCGGTCCTGAACTCCATAGTCCGAAGCCGGCTTTGGTCAGGCTGACCAAAGTACGTTTGAGATTAGTCACAATTATTGTGAGTACTGCTCACAGTTTAGACAGTTTAAATTCTAAAATATTTAATTTAAATCGACTAGAACGCCATAGTATGTCGGCGTCGATGCAACTCCCTAGCTCTTGCATATCGACGACCATAACCCAACCGCCAAGCCCTGGAATACAAAGGTCATTCTGGTTAATAATTAAAATGTCTTGTCATAATGTAAAAAATTATCAAAATGTTATTTTTTATCCTGAACATCAGAGGTATTTGAATCTACGATGCTAAAAATGTTATCTGCAAAAAGTTACTAACCTTGTATGGAATAATAAGTAATGAACAAATATTAAATGAAATTGTAATAGCTATATGGTGTCTTACCTTTCACTGTACCCAACTGGTTCACCTCTGTACATCATATGGTCATCTTCATACCGTCTGTTTATGTCTTCATTGCCTCCTGTTGGAAGAAACATTTCTTTAATAGATACCTTCATTCCTTTGGGAAACTTGCCAAATGAAATCACCTACACAGTTTTTTTCCTATCGATACCAATTGCATAGGTATAATTATCGTATGTATGATATACAATAATGAATTTCAAGCATTATTGTATAATACAGATTGTATCGGTGCTACAAAACGTTACGCTAACAGAAAGGCTTGGTAGAAAATCTTAACCAACGTCTCAAACAAATCATATTTTTAAAAGAATTTATCTTATTCCAACCTTCCCACCTAAGTTTGGTTTACCTGAATTAGAATGAGAAAATCTCCTGCAAGATGGTCCCCTACAGTTCAGCAGCTGATGCAGCTGATTATGGAAGTATTCTCTTTCTGACGCTGTTAGATGTTTCACCCTGTTTTGGGTCTCGAACGGATCTGAAAATGAAATATAGCAATATTTATTCATCGCCTTTTTTTTGTTGTACTACACTTTATGGTTAATTAAACATTAAGAGATGCCTAGCGTTTGAAATGAAAACTTTGTTATCAACATTAAAAATGTATCTCCACTTACCAATCCGTAAATTGTAGTATGTAACGAGTCCAGTAACAAATTCGCAGTACAGTAGATTGTGAGTGGCGTTGATAGTCCTCACGCAGTTGTATGTATTATTGGAGGAGCTCATACAGAAGCAGAAGGGTCCGGCCGTCCACAGCGGCGCTGTACGCCAGTGGTCGTTGTCATGTCGGAAACAATTCATGCGTTCTGACTCGCACAGCCTTTCCAATTCAGCCTAAAGGAGAAAATATCAATCAATCAATGTTCAACGTTCAAACGAAGCGTCAAAGAAGGAAATCAAAGACATCCTCGTCCAATACGACAGGAGTTTGATGGTTGCTGACTAAAGACGAGCACAAGAACTTCGGCGGTCCAGGCGCCCGTGCCCGATACCAGAAATCTTATCGTTAATACAACTCGGGTGTGCGCGCTCTGGTATTGCATTGATTCTGTGCAGCGGATGCAATATTATTGAATAGTTTTAATGTTTATCCAAATAATACTTTAAAAGGCACTTTTGACACGTCAATAATTTACATAGTAGTGAGTTGATGGTGACTACTATATTCGGTAAATTAAAACTAAATGAGGGTTCCAAACGCGCTCTAGTCTAAGAAGAGGCCAACAACAAATTAAACCAGGTAATCTTTTTTTTTTTTGTTAATACCATCTCACATGCAGCCTAAAATTATTTACGCGCTATCTTAGCTATCAATATTGTCTAGAACAAACATATTTTATTACAGATATTATTATAAACAGAATTAAAATTGAGGTGCCACAATAGGTACTTTGTGATATTTTGATTGCTATCGTTATTAGATTCAAAACTATAACTTTATGTGGATGCTGGAGGTTTCTGGAAATTCGTCATTTGTATATACGATTATGTACTTATGTGTATAAACAAGCAATGACAGAATTCGGATGTGAATCTCTATGAAAGTTCTTTTTTTATTTCTCAGTCTCATTGGTTATTTATCAATTATGTCGTTCTTTCATTAAAATAAATATAATAACTGGTTTATTATCAAAATCTAATTTTCCAGAATGAAGTTACGTACCTTCTTTTTTGCTTTTCTCAGTTTCTTTTTCAATCTTTGTTCTTTTAGTTTTCTTCGCTCGTCTCTCAACCTTTGCGCAGTTTCCAAATATGTGTTAACAGATGGTTTTATTTTCCTAAAATATAATAAAACGGTCTTTAAATAGGTTACTTATTTAAGAATATTTGTTCAAATACGACGTAACTTACCTATTTTCCTCACAATAACACACATGTTTATCTTCGTTTTCTATAAACAAGGGATGAAGTCTTCTTTGAAATATATCGAATGGCTTACTAAATATGCCATTATTATTTGCATCTCCTTTATTTGGATTAATTTGTTCGTATTCTGAAGCATCAAATCTCGTTGGACCTAATGTAGCCATGTTAGTTTTATGTCTTACTGACTGTCTAGGTCTATTAACTTGATGATGTGGTGGCTGTGTTGGACTTAATTTATGGCTTGATAGAATATTATCTGCTGCTGAAGTGTAGAAATTTAACGAGGATAAAATATCAGACGTTGTTGGTTTCCATTTAGTTGTGGGGTTTTCATATGGAACTTGCTTTGGGCTTGTAACCTCTGGTGCTTTTGGAAATTCAGTCGTAGTTACGTCAATACTAGCATCTGTTATACTGGTACGAGTATCTTTGTAGTCTATCGTATTTTGTTCGATGAAATTAGCTTCAGTAGTGACCGTAGTCGTGGAAAACGCTGGTAATTCCTCCAAAACATACGTATGATTAGCTACAGTTTCTGTTTGATCAGAAATATTAACAAAATGTACGATTGTTTCAGTGGTTGTTTCGTTCTTCAACTGTACATTGAAAATATTATCTTTGGTGTTAGCATTAACGGTAGGTATGATGTATTCATTTGATTGCCTAAATTTCTTATCAAACGAAGTAATGTTTCTGTGTTTGGGTTTAATTTTGTGTATGCGATTTTTTCTAAAGTTGTCCTTTGTGTGATTATTATGAATTGAGGTCTTGTTATCTAAATTATTGATACTATACGATGGGTTAAATGTTTGTACTTCAACTGCAGGTTTACTAATTTTTAAATGCCTTTTTATTTCTTTCAAGTCTTCTAATTTTGTTCTAAGTTGTCTTATTTGGTCTTCTAAACTCAGTCTATTCGTATGCCACGCTTTTAAATCATTATAAATTACTTGTGAACAATTAACCGTTCCATTTTCTTCAATCTTACATTCCAATGACGATTCATTGTTATTCAACATTGGATCATTTCTTTTATTTTTATTGTGATTCCAGTGTTGTGCGCGCCGTTTGATTCTCTTATGATCTATCTTATCTTTGGTACGTTCGTAGGCTTCAAGAAATGCTTCAGTTTCCTTGATAAGTTTATCGATATTATTTTCAATTACGCTTTTTTCCAATTCATCCACGGGTTCATTTTTAAAACTTAAATGACCAATACTTGGATTCTCCTCCAAAATACCATCCACAGTATTGGGTTCAAAAACATCATTATTAATGGACCTGCGACTCCTAGTACTATTCTCCTTCAGTAAATCGACAGGCCGTCTAGCAATTGTCCCATCGGTTTCCAGTCTCGTGTATACAAGCCCACTCGGTGTAAAGCAAGCGCATTTTTTTGTACTCATTTTCGGTTGAGACACACTGATATCTGGCTGTAAATAAAATTAAATAAATATTAATGTAGATATTAACTCGACACACAAAGTATTTTGTGTTTGCCTATTGGATTCTCACGAACAAAACATCTTCAGTGTTTTACATAAATAAGTATACTTTACTGTTTTGCTTGAGATAAAGCTTCTATTTTATTACTTATTGTCTTAGTTAATACCAATTTACCTCATATTTGCACTTGTGTTTACGCCATCGCCCATTCACCAGAACGCATTTCCATTTCCGTCCAACGGAGCATGGAGCACGCAGCTCCACTTTGGAACACTCGACCGCTAAACGTGCTGCTTTTCCATTAATAATACTGCTTTCAAGTTCTGCAAACATCAATTCTTTAACACTGTGTAAAGTCTTATTTTATAATTATTATTCGATAAAAAAAATATTTGGTACTAAGCAAGTTGGAAGAAAACCCGCTCGCGAGCTTATCTAAATGGTAAGTTAATTTGGTTGCCTGAAAGAGATCACTATGTAGCGATAAGGCCGCCAAATTGTATACTACTGTTTCTGTTATTTTCTGTCTTTTTTTGTTTTATTTTTCCTTTTTCGTGGTGTACAATAAAAGTGTGTAAATGAATAAATAAATAAGTTATACTACAAAACACTGTTCAACTGCTTACAAATCTATAAGTGGAGCAGAAGTTTTTCCTCGAATATACACTCAATGACACATGTTGCTTCCTTAGGAGTTCTTTCAAGAAAAGCCATTGGAATACTGCGGTAATGAATCGGTGCATCGGCTAACGATTAATATAAATAGTATCATCATCATCATTATTATCAACCGATTGACGTCCACTGCAGGACATAGGTCTTTTGTAGGGAGTTCCAATGCTCACGGTCTTGGGCCGCTTGCTTCCAGCGGCTCCCTGCGACTCGTCTGATATCGTCTGTCCATCTAGTTGGGGGTCGACCAACACTACGTTTACCGGTGCGGGTTAAATAGTATAGTAGTAGTATATTAATCGTTACAAAATATGTTATTAACAGCAAGATCTTATGTAGCTAAACTAGGTTTAAACTTTCAACCACCCATAAAAAAATATATTTCATAAATACCTGAAGGGGTCAGATATGGATTAAGTTGATTGTTGGTTCCGGTTTCTTCAGCTGCTAAATCTTTTTCCAGGCTTGCCTCATGCACAGGACTATGACTATCATTTGATATAAGCGGCTCTGATGACTTGATGACTTCTCCGTGAGCCTCGGTGCTTTCCTGAGAAAGAACAATAGTAGATAACCTTATTATCATGATCATCCCATTCTCGGCTCTCTACAGAGCACGGGTCCCCTTTCAATATGAGAAGGGTTCGGCCATAGTCAACCACGCTGGCCATGTGCGGATTGGCAGACTTCACACGCCTTTCAGAACATTACGGAGAACTCTCAGGCGTGCAGGTTTCCTTACGATGTTTTCCTTCACCGTTGAAGCGAGTGATATTTTAATTGCTTAGAAACGAAACGATAACCTCATTATAAATAATGAATATGTTATTAAAAAGTTTTGTAACTAACTAAAGCTTACATTAGCTGATTTAAGTATAAGGCTAAAATATTGTTTTATTAGATCCTTTGGTAGATTTATTACTTTAACTGGATTAGTTTAATCACATAAACTATAACTAGATTACGACCTTTTTATAATAATAATCCTAGTATGATGGTTAGGAATCGCTTCAATATTTTACTATTTTACTGTGTACACAGAAAAATAGTTATAGGGCCATTTCTATATTACTGCTTTATCTTACTGCGACATATATATGTTGTTAAAAATGGACATGATTTATAAAGTTCCAAGGGTTTACAACTGATTTACTTAGTTAGTAACCGTATTCTTACATTCTCGTCTTCATCGTCATCACCATCATCAAGCTCTAGGAAGTCATCTTCGCTTTCATCATCGAAGTCTCCACTTTCCAATGATGATGACTCTAGTACTGGTGCAACAGTCGACTTCTTCTCGTTCATCTCTCGACTATATTTCTGAGCTCGTAACCGCTCTTCCATCAAATGCGCTTGAGTCTCACGCCGTCCAGAACTGAGAAAATGATATTAGTTTTAAAAACGTAGCCTTCTATATATTCGATATTCGATAGTATGTAAACTTGTAGTACCGTTTAGTAGGCTGCACAAAATTAGTAACTCATTCAAAGGAAATCGTATTTTATTTTATAATAAATTACCTATTGATATCATGGAGACGTCTATCAATAAGTTCAAAGTTTTTATAAAACGAAAGCTCCTAAAAAATCATATTAAGATATTTAGGATTATATAAACGATAAAGCTTGGGTGTGAATTGCTCTATCTCCATAGGTACTATAATTTATTATTGATTACGTGAGATAAAAAATTTGTTTAGTTTGTTGTGGGTTTCTTCTTAGACCAGGGCGCGATTTAAACCCTTTTAGCTTTATTTTTAAGTTGACGAGTGTAGTTATCACCATCACTTCACGAATAGAAATAATGAAATGTGAATAAAGCTATTTTTGATTTTATTTTGATTTGATTTGAGTATCTACGGTTACCTTTCGACAAGAAATGTGTCCGGCCAATGCGCAGCCGCCGCCCGTCTTCTTCGCGGTTGCAACAATGGCAGTAAGGATCGTCCATCCATGTGCGCAGGAGACGCAACTCCACCCATATCTAAAAATGTCGGCGCCAAGTCGATATTGAGAACTATGTCATCAACGCTGCAAATAAACATAATCGTTAATTTCTAGCTTAAAAATATAATCCAGCATAAAAAGTTCAGAAACATATTTTATACTTACACAGTCCCTGGTTCAACTCCAGGACCGCGGACGAGAAACGGGACTCGTATATCAAATTCGAAAGGAAAGCTTTTGCCTTTAACCAATCCAAACTGGCCCAGATGGTATCCGTGATCCGATGTGTAGACTAGGTACGTGTTATCTAACTCCCCCAGCGCTTTGAGCTCCTGGTACACACGTTCGACAGCCTGCAATTTTACATCTGATGTAATCGGGTTTAGCTATCGGAATTTATTGCCTAGCCTGATTTATAATTCTGCGAGATACATTCACGTTTGGTTATCGTGCTGAGACCTTTTGAGATTTATTTAATCACTAGCCTGCCCTCGTGACTTCTCGTCGAATTTTGTTGCAGCAATGTGAATTTCATACAGAGGCGCTAAGAGACTGGAAAACCCGATAATCCGATATCATAAGTAATTTTACATGGGTTTTGGTGTTATTCAACATTTGAATCGCGTAAGTTTGGTGTTTGTTTCTGCAGTTTTGTTTATTGTTATTTTTTTTTTATCAAGAATAGAAATAATACAATATTATCCATTTCTTAGCTGTGATATCCTAGTGGTTAGGACGTCCGCCTTCTAATCAGAGGTTCGAACCGGGCATGCACCTCTAACTTTTCGAGTTAAGCAATTAAAATATCACTTGCTTCAACGGTGAAGGAAAACACTGTGAGGAAACCTGCATGCATTGAATTCTGACAATTCGCAGATTCTCAATCCCGACCTTTGATTAGGAGGCGGACTTCCTAACCACTAGGCTATCACAGCTACTGTCTCAATATTATAACCATAATATCGTTAATCTTACCATATCTACACTCTGCAAGGTCTGTAATCTTTTTGTCATCAGCAAGTCTGTGAACTGGCGGTGGATTGGTTTCATCTTCTCAGTTACCCGCAGGATCCACTGTTTATCCGGATTCGGGGCCATATCATAAGTTGGAGTGCTGAAATAAATGAAGTCATCGTTTTTGGCCGAAGATATCTTCATTAAAAAGGCAAATGCATTTTATTGCAAGATTAAATAACATTATATCTTTAGGTAAGGACATTAGTGTGCCCGATTTATTTTTTATTAACATCGGCACCTGGCGGGGACAGGTTTGGCGGCCACATAAAGCGATGGTTGAATATTAAATATCCTACCATCAGCACCGTAGTCCGGAATATACACCGGTTATCGTCGCATCAGAAGCGGTGATAGCCCAGTGGTTAGGGCGTCAGCCTCATAATCAGAGGTCGACGGTTCGAATCCGGCTCGCAGCTCTAACTTTTCGGAGTTATGTGCGTTTTTAAACAATTAAAATATCACTTGCTTCAACGGTGAAGGAAAACATCGTGAGGAAACCTGCACGCATGAGAGTTCTCCATAATGTTCTCAAAGGCGTGTGAAGTCTGCCAATCCGCACATGGCCAGCGTGGTGGACTATGGCCAAACCCTTCTCATATTGAGAGGAGACCCGTGCTCTGTAGTGAGCCGGTAATGGGTTGATCATGATGATGATGATCACATCACAGTTCCACTGGCATAGCGTAGCGAACATATACAGTGGATCTCTGGCGAAATTTAGTTACAATTAGTAGTTTAAGTGCGTTTAGTTTAGTTTACTTTAATTTATTTTCTATTATTTTTGATATATTTTCTAATTAGGATAAGTTAATACTTCACATTTGCATGCGGTGTTTGTAAGTGGCTAAGCATTTTTGTGCTGTACCTCAGTGTAAGGTACTGAATCTTGTAAAAAAATGTTTTGGCTGTTGCCGATCCAAATAAATTTAACAAAAATGCATTATTTGAAATCATACTGGGTGAAATCGAAACTGCTTTATAAGCTAGGCTATACGTGTACTACTTTTGACGACCTCCGTGGCGCAGTGCGCGCTTTTGCATTATAAAGTTGGAGGTCCTGGGTTCGATTCCCGGCTCGAGTCTGGTCTGGTGGCTTCGGCCGTGGCTAGTTACCGACAAAGACGTGTCGCCAAACGATTAAGCGCTCCGGCACGATGTCGCGTGGAAGCCAATCAGGAGGTATGGTAAAACCACAGTTTTACCATACCCCTAACAGGTTAGCCCATTACCATCTTAGACTGCATCATCACTTACCACCAAGTGAGATAGCCGTGAAGGGTTAACTTGAAGTGTGTAAAAAAATTAAAACTTTACTGTGAGATACCCTGATACCTCAATGAAACTTGCATTAGGTATTCTTTATTGCTTTTTAAATTTAATTTTTTTTTAATGTTTTGTGATAATATGGTGATAATATGTGATCACCACGAAAACAGGACAGTCGACCTAAACCGGCTTACTAGCTTTAAGTCAACTATAAAATTTGCTGTATTAAGCTCACTCAAATTGGAAGCGGCCTTTGCAGCTGTACCCACCATGTTACTCATAACTAATGTTTTAGCAATAAATCAAACATTTTACTAAATTCCAATACACAATGCTCACAAATTTGTATTTTAAATATTCATTTGCATATTTATCAATACACCGTGAACTCGTGAATTCCGACAGCTTTGACAACTTTCTTGGCGCGAGGAATATTTGAATTTAAAGGCGCAGCTGTGACAATTTCTGTCGTGAACACGCTGCACGAAATTCACTGTTTTCCCGATGAGACACTATTTGAGAATTGCGACAAATATAGAATATTAAAGTCATCGTCTTAAAATATGACAACGCGCAATATAGTAAAACTTGGGTATAATCCATGATTCAATAGCGGTGCAATTACTAATGCTAGGAAACCACATATTTTCTGGGGTCAAATTACAGTCAATCTTTATTCTAATCTTTATTACCTATTATTTATTTCGTATTATAAATGCGAAAGTTTGGATGGATTATGTTTATTACGAAATCTCGCCAGAATGGCTGAATTTTGGCATATAGGTAGAGTATAGTCCAGAATAGCACATAGGCTTATTTAAATCACGAAAAAAAAAACAGTTTGCGTGGGATATTTCTTTCGATCAGGCCGTCAGTTAATTAAGTTAGTTAATAAGTCAAACATATAGATTTGTCTGAAATGTTTAGAATATTAAAAAGGTTAAAAATTAACCGTTAGATATTCCTGGCTAGCGCCAACCAGTACGCTCAAAGGGTGTTTTAGAGCGGAGGTTTTTATACGTCGAAGCTAATTACTTAGATGCACGTCGGAATATCGCATAAACTTAAAATAGGTTAGACGGGTAGTATTTACGGTAGGTATCAAACCAAGGTAAAAGAATGATTAAATGTTTACTGGGACAATCGTGATTTCGTTCTGCTGAGGCGAACTGAATCACATCATACCGAGCGTGACAATCTTATTTGCGCATTCGTTACGTTGTTTCGTATCCAGACCGAGTTACCAGCGAAAACCTAAGACACATCGGACAATTGTTGAACTGTAGATGCAAATGGCCTTTATTGCATAGTTAAGGCTAGAAGAGCAATTTTTTTGAACCCGCTTGAATCTTGGAATAAAAAATTATCATTAACGTTTTTCCATACTAAAATTCTTCCACAAAGTGTTGTGGGTGTGAAATAGAGAACAACTTCATTTTTGAATAATTAATTTAGGTTTTACACAAATAATAAAATGAATAAACTACATGTCACAGGCAAGTGTAATTTCATCATAATCAAGGGTTTGGCCGTAGTCCACCACGCTGGCCATGTGCGGATTGGCAAACTTCACATGCCTTTGAGAACATTATGGACAACTCTCAGGCGTGCAGGTTTCCTCACGATGTTTTCCTTCACCGTTGAAGCAAGTGATTTTTTTTTTTTTTTAAAACGCACATAACTCCGAAAAGTTAGAGGTGCGTGTCCGGATTCGAACCGCTGACCTCTGATTAGGAGGCTGAGGCCCTAACCACTAGGCTATCACCGCTTCTAAGTGTAATTTAGAAGTTAATAAAAAGAGTATAAAATTAGATTTTGTCTAGCAATAGCTAATATATAAGGAGAAGTCTAAAAGTAGCGCCAGTGACAGAAAAGATGAGGAGTAACAGGCTAGCATGGTATGGTCATATAAGGCGGATGAAAGAAAGTGATGTCACTAAAAGGATGAGCTAAGCACACAGAAATATACACAGTCACAGAAAAAAACATATATGCATTCGTTTGTTTTTTCTTTAATTTTATTTTTCTGGTTGTATCATTATCTGTTTGGCTTTTTATACAAATAGAAAACAAACACGAAACTTTCTCAAGCATAGAAATTCTGCATGGAAAAAGTCGCGAATAACTGTTAGTTTGAAAAATGAAAAATATTTATTTCACCAAAAACACACATGTTATATATGAACGTGGAAGGGCAAAAGAGTAGAGGAAGACCAAAGAAGATATGGATGGATTGTGTAAAGTGGATATACGGGTAAAAGGTGTGGGCAGTGAGGCTGATAGAAGTGAGTGGAAGAAGAAGTGTTGTGCCGACCCCTCATAATGTGGGATAAGGGCAAGAAAAAGAAAAAGAAAGGACTAGCTATTCTACCGATAAATGTGGTCTCTGTCTTTTCTTGTATAAAATTTATTTTTTCTTTCGCATACACCTACTAGTCTTCGTGTAGATGGAGTGGACGTGTACTTACGTGGATACATAATATTGTGAAACATAAATCAGCGAGCAAGGCTGAGTGCCGCTAAAATTATACGGAGCTTTTTGTAAGTACGAAGTTGGGTACGCAAAATTTCAGCGTCGAAAAAAACAAGGTCGGGTCAAGGCCCTTCGTTTTACGTGAATAATGCGGTTGCGTTGATAATGCGCGCTCTTCTGAGATCCAATTATAAAGCGATTTGTGATAAGATAAGATCTAAATCGGCTACACGTTTATAACGATGAAATGCAGTTAAGGAATTTTAACAGTGCTCGTTGGTTGACAAACATTAAGTATAATTGTTATTGTTTTTAATTGGCATTACTTTGCAGCAATCATGTATTTCACTTCAGTTCATCGTCATAATCGCGCTGTCGCATTATAAAGTTGGAGGTTCTGGGTTCGATTCCCGGCTCAAGTCTGGTCTGGTGGGAGGCTTCAGCCGTGGCTAGTTACCACCCTACCGACAAAGACGTGTGGGGTGAGTTTACCATACCTCTAACAGGTTAGCCCTCTACCATCTTAAACTGCATCATCACTCACCATCAGCTGAGAAAGCCGTTAAAGGCTAACTTGTAGTGTACTACAAAAATGGGAGTGACGAGCCGTTTCTTTTAATCCAGCTTAAGACAACGTCTTATATTACATGTAGATGGAGTGTTGGCGAATGAATGACATTCTTAGGAGCTCCTCAGACTTGCAGGTATTTTTAAATGAAAATGCCTGTGACTGTGCATATTACGTGTCAGTATGGCAGCGCGATAATGGAGCCCCGTGTACAATAGAGGTCTTTAACCTATTTGAAAGGTTAACCTAAAACTTTAAATTGTAATTTTCAAAGATAACCCTAATCTACTCTCCCACGGGCACTAATTTAGCACGGGCAATACTAAGTGGATACGTTAAACTAATCACTTTAGGTCGTCTTTTTTCGGCTTTTGTATTCATTTTATTATATCATGATTTTTATATCATGATTTTTTATTATATCCCGAGATTAATAATCAATCTAATCCAAAAACTTCAAATAGTAGATTGTATTTAGTAGTGTCATCCTTGTTAGCATGGACTAGTAGGAAAGAGATAGCGCTACTAATTTCAATCTGCTATCTGAAGATTTGGGTTACACTGATTATCAATTTCAGTCGTAATCGAACCATCTGAAATAAAATCAAATTTAGATTTGGTTTCTCTTTCCTTTGCTTTCTTTTATACCCTGGTTGTCTGAAAGAGATCGCTATATAAGCTGCCCAATTATATATGTCGGCGCGAAGGAATTATTAAGTTCATTCAGCGGCGCCAAGAACAACAAGAATTCAATAATTACCCACATTTTGTTAACACAATTTCAACGGTAGCAATTAATTTTGTACAAGCATGCTTTGCCATAAAAACGGGCGGTCGATGCCTTTCGGGGCATGCTCGCTCGAGACGTCGGACCGTTCGGACCTCTTAGTTATTGTCGCAATAAAAGTGTAATTCCGCATGTTCTGGTTTTTATTACTATGAGCGAAAGTAAACAAGATCGTGATCGATCACTCTTATTAAAAACAACTCTGAAGGCCGTAATCCGTCAAATACTATTTTGTATTGGTTTTTCAGTTTTTATTTTCACTGTTATATTGTGGTGGATAAAAAAGTACAATCATTCATACTTAGTCTCTTAGCAACTGATACGCATAATAGTACTTACTGATGAGTAGTAACGTTAAAGAAGAGGTGAGAGTACTGGGGAGCAGAATCCTCGGGTCCATGTGGAGCGGGAAAGGACATCACCAATAGTACAGGCTTCCTTGAGAACCTTCGTTTGGACGCTCGGAGAAATGCTATAGAGTCGTTGGCTATCAAATCCGGATAGTAATCCTGAAAGTTCATTTTTATACATGACATTTTATTCGTGCAAATATTTTTGTGTGTCTCTAAACTAACTTTTGTAATGATACATTAGACAATTAGTTGTTAGGAATACATATGTAACTTAAAATAAAACTTAGATTTACCTAAACTAAAAATCTTAAAAAATAAATAAATTTTTAACATCATATATGTATTCCTAACAACTAATTGTCTAATTAATCATTAAATAAAATAATAGAGATACTTTTGTAATGTAGAATCAGTAATACAGTGCGCGTCCAAATGTTATACTGAGCCTCGTTGAAAGTGCTTTTCATATTAACTGCTAAGAGATATTATAATAAGAATCTCGTAATGATCTAAGGTATGGGAAATTCGCCGCATCCAACCAAAACCAAAATGCGCACGTTAAATCTTGTGACTGGTCGATCGCAGGACTCAAGCTTTAACGCCCCGGTGAGTTCTTCTTTTCACACTAAATGACTTGAGTAACAAACAATACATTTATTTCTGGAAGTTGCCAGTCCCAGTCCGGGCATTAGCTCTCGGTCCCTGTTATTATTATGGAGGAGGAGTGTCTGGGCATGAGTTTCCTAGCCCATAAGATACGAAACCTCAGAAGCGGGATTTACATTGGGGCATTAATAATTGGGGAATTAATAGGCTGAAAATAAAATTTGTTAGTGGTTTGCTTCTGCAACATTTAAGGCTCCTAAACAACGCTGTGGCAAAATAAATGTGCTTTAATTACAACGTACTTTGTGGTAGTCATCGCCATGTTTAATCCTCTTCCCATTCATGTTTACACTGTAGTTGTAGTATTTCGAGTTCATGATGAGCCCACCCCACTCGCGCCATCCAGGAGGGATGTACGAACCATTGTATTTGTTCAAGTATTTACCGAAGTAGCCTGAAACAAACGGTTAAAGGTTAAATTTACGTTACATTTGGAATTAAAACGGTTCGTCCATCGAGTGGAGATGAAATTAATTTATTTAATAAATTCATTCAATATACAAGGTTAACTGAAAATGTCCAAATGGCAACAAGTGAGTAGGTGCCTGGATATACTGTGGTGGTGTGACTAATATTAGTCCAACGACTGAATACCGAAGAAATCTTAAAGTTTTTCTCAACTTCTTTTTGTTCTTGTTCTTGCCAATATCCCACATTATATAGGCTCGGCACAACATGTCTTCTTCTTCCAGTCACTTCTATCAGCCTTCACCTCACTACCCACACCTTTTACACGCATATCCTCTTTTACACAATCCATTCATCTCTTCTTTGGGGTTTTTCTCAACTGAAGTTCAATAATAAATCAATCGATAAAAATAATCAAGTGAAGATGCCTACACTAGTTCATGTACACAGCATATGTATTAAGCGGATTTGAGGAAGCGGTATTCTCCGTAAGGGGATGTTCCCCAAGAATTAAAGACATCTCAGACTGCATCATCACTTACCATCTGGTGAGATTGCCGTCAAGGGCTAACTTGTCAAATCAAATCAAATCTTAAATAGCTTTATTCACATAAACCTATTACAGGCATCTATGAATCTTTCATTTTATTATTTCTATTCGTGAAGTGATGGTGATAACTCCAATCGACAACTTAAAACTAAAGCTAAGAGAGTTTAAATCGCGCCCAGGTCTAAGAAGAAACCCAAAACAAATTTATCCGGGGTTTTTTTTGTTATCACCATCTCACATAATCAATAATAAATTATAGTATCTATGGAGACAGAGCAATTAAAGACTTGTAGAGGATAAAAAAACGAAAGAAACAAGCTCATTGTTTCTTCGTATAAATAACGCGGGATAATCATAAATCTTCGATAATCTTGGGATATCATGTTACGAGAGGGAGGTACAAAAATGGCAGCGTGACAAATGTTTTCGAAAGACATTTTTTTTTAAGACAATAGTACTGTACCGAAATTTTAATTTCGGCCGCAGATGCCACGTTGAGTTGCGACTCCGTAGAAGCGAAGTTTTTAATTTTCCCGGCGAGCGCATCGCTAGGGTTGACAATACTGACAAATAAATCCGACAGCCGAGACAAATTGGTGCTTTTGTAAGCATACTACTGTTTAATAAAGCCTTATTTGCTGCGGAAGTCCATTAATTCTTACTGGTTTTTTTCAAGGTTCATCGGTTTACTTTATTAAAACTTGTTCAACCGTTAACTCTATGCAATTGATTAATAAACATCCTCGTACAGTCCGATTTGGTAAAGTTTAATTTGATAAAGGAATCTCTCAATCAAAAGTTCTTTTAAAACACTTTTTTTTATTTTATTATTTATGTACCAAATTTGTGATATCAAAATCTTACAAAGGTAGTATACAAAGGAAAGCTTATCTCTATAAGAGATCTCTTCCAGAACTTATTCGAACATTTAAAAAAATAACCAGCCCAGCTAAATTGAGAGAGAGTTCAGCCAGCTAGTCCTTTTTTTTTAACGCCGCTTCCGACGGGGTAAAGAGGTTAAAAATTATACCTAAGTTCTAATATAAAACGCTTTACAATTATTATAATAAGGAATATGTCGTTGTGTGTTGTTTATACATATACATCACAATCGAGAATAATATAGGGATTAGTTGCTGTCATAGAAGTACATTGGATATATATATATATATATATATATATATATGTACTTCTATGACAGCAACTAATCATCAAGGGCACCGATAAATAAGTCATAATATATTTTTAAAAAAAATCTAATGAAACACAGCCCTAAGCAAAGCGCGATCAAACGTTGATTACTCCGCGCTATATCTACTATCTTAAAAAGTGAGCAACACTGTTTTGTTCTGAGTCGAGTAAATGCTTGGATAAGTATATGTATTTACAGCTAGATCGTATCTAATGAAATTGAAATTACATGGCATGGAAAATGGCTACATGCACTTCTATAATATAATTAGCAGAATGCAAATTACAAAAATGAACGAATTTGAGACTTCAATTCTTATCTCAAGTCCTGATTCAAATGCATTACGCGAAAACTGCTCACTGGAATTATAAGAAGAAACTACGTGACTAGCTTAAAATTAAAAAAAAAATTGTTTCATAAAAATGATTTGCTGTTATTATATTTTATTACAAGTTTGCTCTGCATGCCTGAGAGTTCTCCATAATGTTCTCAAAGGCGTATGAAGTCTGCCAATCCGCACATGGCCAGCGTGGAGGACCCGTGCTCTGTAGTGAGCTGGCAATAGGTTGATCATGATGATAATGATGACAAGTTTGCCTTTTACAGCTATCGATGTATCGATATAATCGATATCGATATAAGTATAATCTATTATACTCTGTATTACTACATAGGCTATACATGCAAACTTGTTAAGGGCATGGTAGACCCATACTCCTAATTGGTTTCTACGCGACATCGTGCCGAAATGCTTAATCGCTTGGCGACACGTCTTTATCGGTAGGGTGGTAACTAGCCAAGGCTGAAGCCTCCCACTAGACCAGAGCAGCTCGAGCCGGGAATCGAACCCAAGACCTTTATAATGCGAGAGACAAAATTACACTTTTATGTACTCCTGTGGGTTTTGTGCCTAACATCTATATGACCGGCTTATAGCATTCCTAACAGATTCGTATACTCGTACCTAACCACATTCTAGACTTCATAGAGTTCCTAGAGGTCGTTGTCATACCGAATGCGCTAAAACTATTATCATAAAGAGCTCCGTATTCCACACACTTTTTAAGAATATTATTTAAACATGTTATATAGTTATTAGTGTGTATGTATATATAGCTTTTTTCTAGCTTTTCTTGTTTTTTTTTTGCAACTTCCGTGTAATTTTCAATACATCGGCTTCAACGAAATGGTTACCTGGACGAGATCACTATCAGTGATAAGGTCGCCAGTTGCTAATTGTTTTTGTCTTTATCTATGTTATGTCCTATAGATTGCAATAAAGTTATATAAATAAATAAATAAAATAAAATAGTTGAAAAAAAGGCTCATATTTTTTAATGTATGAATAAAATAAACACGAGCCACCACAGACAAGCCACAAAAATATTCAACGTGGACTCAAGTGTACAGGAATTCTGATTATGCAGTCTGCTGGAGTTCAAAATAATCTGGGTGCAGCACATTATACGTTCGAGTCACGTATCTAATCTCGGACTAGCTGTCGTTGTTATCAAATCGCTGTCATGTTATGTCATTAAATTGAACAACACGTCTGTCTGTGCATTCCGAATTTAATATGAAAGCGCATTCAGATAAACTGACAAAGAAAATCCATAGATGCCGTAGGTACCATTTATACGTACCTACTAAAATGTGCTTACAGTTCGTCGAAAATTACTTCATTGGGTGAATTATATAAAGGGCTTTATGTAATTAATGTCAATCCACTAAAGTAATTATTCAGGTCGTGATACCAGATAGCATTATGCGGCATGTAAATTAATGCAGATAGTTCTAGTTTGTATTTTAATTATATTATCGAAACTCGATACAATATCCATGTTGTTTATAGAGTATTTGGACCTTTGTAATTTTCCCTTCTAAAGAAATTAAAAATATCACTTGCTTCAACGGTGAAGGAAAACATCGTGAGGAAACCTGCACGCCTGAGAGTTCTCCATAACGTTTTCAAAGGCGTGTGAAGTCTGCCAATCCGCACGTGGCCAGCGTGGTGGACTACGGCCAAACCCTTCTCATATTGAGAGGAGACCCGTGCTCTGTAGTGAGCCGGTAATGGGTTGATCATGATGATCATGATGATGAATTTTCCCTTCTAGTTTACATCTGGTGTTTTGTATTTTAATAGGCTAGATACAATCACAACTTTTTGGCTAAAATCACACCTGTTGTAACCCCGACGGTGGATCACGTTTGCCTAGTTGATGTCTATCATGGTACCAACATGATAGGCGATGGGTAAAATGACGCTGCAAGGACACTCCAGATCTTTGCGGTGCGTACAAGAAACGAAGAAGCGAAGCGAGTTTATCGTATCCATGGAATATTATCTACTAAAGGATGCATCACGGTTCGATGTCAAAAAGTTGAGTGGAGGATTTGAACTGATAGTTATTTAGTACACTCGAACGACGATCTACGTTGCGCACGCGCATGCTTTAGGATAATATAGGTGGAGGTCCTGGGTTCGATTCCCGGTTCAAGTCTGGTCTGGTGGGAGGCTTCGGCCGTGGCTAGTTACCATCCTACCGACAAAGACGTGTCGCCAAAGCGATTAAGCATTCCGGCACGATTTCGTGTAGAAACCAATTAGGAGTATGGGTTTACCATACCCCTAACAGGTCAGCCTGCTACTAGCTTAGACCGCATCATCACTTACCATCAGGTGGGATGCCGTCAAAGGCTAACCGGTGGTGTATTAAAAAAACACTATGGTATATCTTATAGAAATTCCTATTGAGCTTAGCATTCGCATAATTTTAGTGTTCAATTAAACCTAGTATTCCCTAATAAACAGGGCAGCTATCACGGAGCTATATTAATTGCCGAGGAATTCTGCGATCGTCCCAGTTTTACCGTTTACAATGACGTTATTAGAGGGACGAAGGAATTTCATTTAGCTACTGAAGACCAAGTTAGAGTTGGAATTTCATTCCGAGAACTTTGACCCCATAATTCAACATTTAAGCGAGTATGTTGGGCTGTGGCCTATTAATCTATTAGGCCGGTAATTGGTTACGACATGCTATTAAATATTGGTCTTAATTGGTAAATTTATGCATTATAATTCACGAGACGTATCCAGATTGTTGTACCGCTTCATGAGAAGACGTTCACAATTCCGTAGACGTTCCGTCTTAAATATTGACGAACAAAACTTTACAGTATTGACGGTTTCCACGAGCTTTTTCCAATACTAAATCAGAGTAATGCCAGCAGAGCATTTTGTTCAGTTTACTTTGTAGGTAGTCTCAAAACTTATGAAAGCGTAAATAATGAAAACAATTTCACTTGGTAAAGTATTTAGTTTTTAATCCCGACAAGAAAATTATAGTTTCAGAAAGAAAAGAAGATGAGAAAATTATAATCCATACAAGTTACTAGCGACTAAGTCAAAATAATTAAAATATGACTCGGTGTTGATGAATTTTATTTTTGGCATTGCATTGCTAACTCGCTTAATTATTTTACTATGTCTGGTGGTAAAATTAGTGATAAAAGTAAACTTCATTACTAGTAACCATGTGCTTTATGTTCTCCGTTGCATACATTTTACATCCTATGATAGTCTCTATAGACTAAAAAAAATTTGTTCGCAGTAATATTTAAATTATTTTGGTGAAGTTTTGTATACGTACTAAAGGTACATGTAGTTAGCTACTGTTTCTTTGTTTCACACATTGTTTCTTTGAAGCAATGTGTGGGTGCACAAAATGCCAGCAGATGCAAACTAATAAAATAAAAATTAAATTAAATTAAAATAATTTTTATTGCAGGCCAGGGACCCATATAAAACCTTATAATTTAAATTTTGAAAAAAAATAAAAAAAAAAAATTAAAAGTTGAGTTAATAAAAATGAAGTTAACAGATATAAAATAATTTAAAAAATTTTTAGGAAATAATTCCTGACTTATCTTACGTTAGGGGTCTGGTGTACCCTGAACCAGTAATAAAAAATTAAAAACCTTTTATAGTGGAATGACGAAGAATTAACCTTTCAAATCTTATTAGGTCAATACAAACCGTCAGAGAAACAAGAGCAGATATAACATAATACAATAGATATAATTAGTAACCGCACAAATAATAATAGAGCTAAGACAATAATAGAAGTCGGTACGCAATTAAGTGGTGGTCTATTCCTACCCAGTGGCAGTAAATTAGTCGACAGCTTGCCACAACTTATCAAAACGCTCGAGATTTAACGAGTAGATCCTAATTTACCAGTCACTACTATTAGTATTCCGTGTTCAATTTCTAAGCAGATAGTGAGTCAACATTTCTAGATAACTGCGGTGATAGCGTTTTAGCACTACATTGTTTATTTAAGTAACAGCAGCTGCAAGTTACGCATAGTAAGTAGTTACTGTCTATATGTCCTACTCATATTATAAATGTGAAAGTTCGTGAAGACGGGATGTATGGATTCGCGATAAGTGTCAAGTAAGTGTGGACAAAAATTCTGCTATATAGTCGCAAGTACACAAACCGTAAGAGTTACAAGAATAAAATATAATGTAGGAAAACCTTATCATCATCATAATCAACCCATTGCCGGCTTACTACAGAGCACGGGTCTCCTCTCAATATGAGAATGGTTTGGCCATAGTCCACCACGCTGGCCACGTGCGGATTGGCAGACTTCACACGCCTTTGAGAACATTATGCACTCTCAGGCATGCAGGTTTCCTCACGATGTTTTCCTTCACCGTTGAAGCAAGTGATATTTTCATTGCTTGAAAACGCACATAACTTTGAAAAGTTAGAGGTGCGTGCCCGGGTTAGTTAAATATAAGATAACAATCTAGTTTACGACAAAAAACTATTCAATACACATAAACAGTTATGCATCGTGACGTAGACTTTGACATCTCTTCATACGATCAATTTTAACATCACAGGTCATAATTAATATAGTGAAGTGGGGTTCGATTACAATTTAGAGAATGTGTGCCGGCAACGCGACGTCCGGATTATTGAATTTCAAATTCAGTCTGAAATACTCGCTCTGCTAAGCTGTGGTGAATGACCTCTATCAAGCAGGTCAAGGTATCTACGTAAAATAAGCATTGTAATTTCATTGGTGTTTTGGCGTTAAAACCACTTAAACGACCTCCGGATCCAAAAACAAAATGTCTTTAATTTATAACTTAAGACACTAGCAGGTCGGGGCTAGTTTTGTTATTTCAGAACTTTTAAAATTGCAATTGAACTTTTCAAAAGAACTTGAAAAAAAGAGAACTTTTAAAATTGCAATTGAACTTTTCAAAAGAGAAAAGTGAGAATCTTTTTGTTACTGCTTAGCTTCTACACCTAGATAACAAAGTTTAGTTTCTTTTTTTTTAATGAAATGGTTTGGAGTGATTTTTTGTAATAAAAAATCCGTGTACGTTTTCGTAATTCAAGCTATCTCTGTTAAAAAATTTCGTCAAAATTGGTGTTGTGGTTTACAAGAATTTTAGCGTTCATCATGGTAAAGCATGGAGTTATTCATATGATTAATTTAATTTTTAATTTTCATGTTTCGTATTTTATTGTGTATTGTAAATGTGAAATTGGGCCTAGTTGCCATCATAAAGAAATGATATTATATTATTATTATATTATAAATCTTTGAATTATACTTCTGTGGTAAATTGGGGCATTTGACAGTTGTTACAGCCGTGCAATCAAATCAATAAATGCGAATTATGTAATTCACGTAGGTGTCAATGAAAAGCCGTCACCCACTGGGCGGATTAATCAAACCATTTGCATAATATGGGCACGTCGTCGCATTACCAATGAGTAAGTAAGAGTCGTCGACGGACACAATGTCATTCATATAAATTCTGAATGGGCTGCGAGGCGGCGAGGCGCCACGCGGTACGCCCACGAGGTGAGATGGAGGAAGTGCCGTCAAATTTGTACGGCGCGACCGTTAGCGCTACTGATTAGTATGGTACAAGGCATGTACTTACGATTGTTGACCTAACATTAACATTGTATTTAGAAATAAACTCGCCGATCAGCTATCGCATGAGCGGTGGGTCTCCCTCTTTTATATTAATCCTTAATAATCATCACGATCAACCCATTCTCGGCTCACTACAGAGAGCGGGGCTCCTCTCCATATGATAAGGGTTTGACCATAGTCCACCACGCTGGCCATGTGCGGATTGGCAGACTTCACACGCCTTTTAGAACATTATGAAGAACTCTCAAACGTGCAGGTTTCTTCACGATGTTTTTCTTCACCGTTGAAGCAATTGAAATTAATTTATTGAAGCAAGTGACAGTGGCCTTAATAATATAGTTTATTTTATTTTATATCAGCTTGTACACGCCGCATCCAAAAAAGTATCAAAGTTGATTACAATAGTAATGAGTCAATTTCATAACTATATTTTAAGAAACCATTCATTTATCTTGCATATTTCTTTTTTAAGTCAAAAGTATCCTATGTTATTTCTAATACCTCCAAGAATATGTGCACAAAGTTTCATGATGAACGGTTTAGTAGCTTAGTAATTTTCGTGTGAAAGCGTAACAAACAAATTTACATTCACATTTGTAATATGAGTGTGATGTTTTTTACTTGACAGTTTACTTATCTACTCCAATCAATGTTAAGTACACTTGTGATTGATATACATACTAGTGACTGTGTGTAAATGTATTATTAAAATAAAATAAAATGCAACTAGATAATTTAAAAATTGTGATCGCCATAAAAATTTGTCATAGTAACCCATAGTCCCCTTCACAGTCCTCTTACATAAGGGAGAGAGACGTAGAGCTCCAGTAGACATGCTGGTCCTAAATGGGTTGACTGGCTAGGATGGCGAATTCCGTCTTGGAAACGATATCTAAATATCACGTGTTATTCACAAAATATGACTTTTGAAATCGGTCACTTAACAAAGAGTTGATATTGCGATATGAACTTGAAATCCTTCCTTCCCTCTATTTGAATTTAGAATTCAATAATGATAAACGCGTACGTCGTTTTATTAACAAAAAATGAATATGTGAGTTAAAGTTATTGACAAACAGAATGTCATTCATACAAGTTCTGAATGGCTGCGAGGCGGCTAGATACCACGTGGTTACGCCCACGAGGTGAGAAAGAAGTTTTCTTCGGTACAAACGTAAGCGTGACTGATTAGCGGTTCAAGTCACAAGCTTATAGCGATGGTTACCTAATTGCGTCCAAAAATACAACCGGAATTCCCATTAATAATTTCCCACGCGTAAGATAGCGGAATTTAATGCATAGACCACGCTCATCTCATGTAGTTCCCTTACTAATATAAAGAATTTAAGTTCCCTTACTAATAAGATAATAATAGAATGGTTGTAGATCAGTATGTATTGTCAGTGGCATTGACTGAAACTATTATAACTGAGTTATAAAATCACTGCGTTATAAATGTTTATAATATAAGCTTACGGTATTCATAGAAGCATTGAGAAAATATGAAAAACTTTTGGATTAGTATGTTTGTTTGTGTTCGATGAATAAATATAAAGATATCGTAAAAAAAATATGATTTCAAGAATATAGAGTTTATATAATCTTTCGTCGGGGTAACATTACTGCCTACAGTATATTAATAAATATTTATTCCAAACAATCAATTTGTCTGGTGGGAGGCTTCGGCCGTGGCTATTTACCACCCTACCGACAAAGACATGTCGCAAAGCAATTTAGCGTTCCGGCACGATGTCGCGTAGAAACCAATTAGGATATAATAAAGGTGGGTTTACCATACCCCTAACAGGTTAGCCGGCTACCATCCTAGACTGCATCATCAGTGACCTCCAGGTGAGATAGCCGTCAAGGGCTAACTTGCAGGGTATAAAAATTTGAAAAATAAAAATCATTTATTGGACGCTTATACTCGTAAATTTATGTTTTAGCTTAAAACTTGAACCAATCACATGAATGTAAGTGTGATGCCATCTAATGATCCGAGTGGTCAGCGTGGGTGTATCCACACTCCATAAAATAGACTGATCATAATTTAAAATAAAGATTTTACTATTAGTGAAGGTGGAACGACTTTAATTTGTTTACCATCTTCGCGACAGTAAATTAGGAAGACTTAAGACATTGCAGAAACTTAACTTAACTTTACCATTACGTTATCATATAGAACAGTCTCACCAAGCGGCTTCATTTTCACGTACTGTACCCTGGGTCCTTATATTAAAAAATCTACGTGAAACTTTTTTCACGTAGATTTGTTCTGTTAGAATTTTATAACTCGCAATTATTATAAAACTAGATGTTGTCCGCGACTCCGTCTGCGTAGAATTACTGATTTCCCGTAAGATAGAGGTTTCCCGTGCGGTCAACGCACTGCTTCAGAAAGTAAGCTACAGGCAAATGTCAAATTGCCGATTTTCGTGTCTCTAAATTTCATACAAACTTTAAACCCCTATTTTACCCCCTTCGGGGTAGATTTGGATGAAAAAAATTCTAACCTTATACTTACGCCCTAAAAGAAATAAAATATTTTCAAAATTTCAAGCTTGTAGACTTCATAATCAAAAAATAAGCAAAAACTATCATCCCCTATTTTACCACCATTAACAAGAAATATTTAAAATAAAAATTGATGTACTTGTATTTTATTGTTATATTTTTATTTTTAAATATATTTTATTTTATTATTTTATTATTAATCTCAATGCAAATTTTTGTGTCTCTAACTCTAAAAACAAAGGATTTTCATACAAACTTACAACCCCTATTTTACCCCCTTAGGGGTGGAATTTCCAAATATCCTTTCTTAGCTGACATCTCTTAACTATTAACTACCCACCTGCTAAATTGTAGCTTTATACATACAATAGTTTTTGAGATCTCGTATTTAATCAGTATGTAAGTATGTAAGTGACCTTTCGCTTTTATATATATAGGCTTTTTGGGATAACAAATAGTTACCTTCTGTATACAAAATTCGTTTATCTATTTTAAACAATTACCTGGAATGAAAAACGTTTTAGGAGAATCTCGAACAATAGATTATATTTTCAAGATAAAGAATAGCTTATCTCATTATCGATTAATTAGTAGTTAGTATAATTTAGTAATTTTTCCACTTAATCTACGTGGCCTTAGCTAGATTAAAACATACATCTTCTCTACTCTACTACGGTCGATTCTAGACCAAGCCGTAACACCCAAACTGGGTATGTGTAAACAGTTTGCAACGAAATCAATAAAACTCTTTTCTATTCTCAAAATACCTGAACCAATCTAAAGCGTAATCCCAGACTAAAAAACAAAACAATAAAAAGTTTCGATTGGGATGATTCGATATTTAACGGTAGGTATGTGAAATGGCCAAAACGAAATCGTTCAGAGATTGATTCCTAACGGGCTACAGCTGTGGCCTGTGGGTGGCCGATATTAATGAGTTCAGGACAAGGACGAGGATCGATTGACAACTTAATTAGGAATACAATGGTGCCCCTGCGGACGGCCGCGTCGCCGCCGGGAAAAATAAGACGGTCTGCATTCAATTACCGTCGATAAATATGGGCGAATAATCAGAGTTACTTGATAAAAAGACAATTGCGCGATCAATAAAAGTATAAAAAGTATGTACTATAAAGGAAGAAGCGGTGGTCAGGGCGTCAGCCTCCTAATCAGAGGTCAGCGGTTTGAATCCGGGCACGCACCTCTAACTTTTCGGAGTTATGTGCGTTTTAAAAAAATTTAAATATCACTTTCTTCTACAGTGAAGGAAAACATCGTGAGGAAACCTGCACGCCTGAGAGTTCTTCATAATGTTCTCAAAGACGTGTGAAGTCTGCCAATCCGCACATGGCCAGCGTGGTGGACTATGGCCAAACCCTTCTCATATTGAGAGGAGACCCTTGCTCTGTAGTGAGCCGGCAATGGGTTGATCATGATGATGATGGAAAGTGACGTCGCAAAGTAAAATTAAATCTCCCTTCCTACCTTTAGACGTTTATTTTTTTATATACTACAAATTAGTCCTTGACGGCTATCTCACCTGGTTTTAAATGATGATGATGCTGCATTCTAGGATGTTAGTGGGCTAACCTGTTAGGGGTATGGTAAGACCACACTCCTAATTGGTTTCTACGCGACATCGTGCCGGAACGCTAATAATCGCTTGGCGACACGTATTTTTCTATTTCGTATGGTAACTAGCTACGTCGAAGCCTCCCATCAGACCAGACTCGAGTCGGGAATCGAACCCACGACCTCTACCTTTATAATGCGACAGACAGCGCGCGCACTGCGCCACGTAGGTCGTCAAAAGACCTATAGATGCGATTTAATGTTCCGCTACAGAAACCGATTAGGGGTATGGGTTTATAACTAGTAAACCCTTTCTAGGTTAGACCGCTACTATCTTTCCGGGAAGTATACAACGGGTCCCCCGGGTGTCCAGTAAAACCTGCGAGAGGGACATGCCGTGGTGGTTTTTAGTTCGGGTATACCCCCCTTCGGGGGTGGGAGTCCAACATAACCTCTTTCCCGCCCAAGGGTACGGAGGTAGCTATAAAGCTTTTCCACCACGACAAAAAAAAAAAAAAGACCGCTACTATCTTATCACTTGTCACCAAGATAGTGTAAATAATATTACAAAATAGTTAGGCAATAAAATATTAAGGGGTATCCAAATTCCCTATTTAAGTTCAGCGACTTTTAGTATACTAGTTTAGGATATATGGATAATTTTGTATTTTTTTTTTATTATTTATCTGTCAGTGTTTTTTTTCTGCACAACGTTCTCGGATATTTAATTAATAACCATGCAGTCAACTATGGCCTTACCATGTACCTGTCAAATTATTAATATTATTTGCATTCGGTGAAATTGAATGAATGCAGTCGAAATTGTTAGCTGTCTAACCTGGAAGGCGTTTGGCAGTTATATTTTACTTACTCTCTTACTATGAGGTTAGATTGCCGTCAAGGGCTAACTTATAGTGTATAAAAAAAACTGCGCCTTTACGGCTACTACGCCTAAGCAGTACCTTCAAAATAGATACTTTCCTCGTAATTAGTTTACGACGAATGTGTCATGTACCAGTAAAATGTAACACGTCGATGATTAGCTCAAAGTTACCCGATCCGTGAGTTTAGTTACTCAACGCGCTCCCAATCACAACTGTCATCTTAAATTCTGACTCGAGAAGGTTTTTTTTTGACGGAATATATCTTACTATTCGTACAATATGTGGTTATATAATTGATTATACATATATGATATATATATGATAAACAAGCATGGGTGTGAAATATTGCTCTAATAAGATAGCTCTTAATATTATTTTAAGTGGCCTGTGAGATGGTGATAACAAAAAGAAAATTTACCTGGCTAAGTTTGTTGTGGGCTTCTTCTTAGACCGGGGCGCATTTAGAACCTTCATATCTTTAGTTTTAAGTTTAAGAATGTAGTTATCACCATCAAATCACTACTTTGTAAATTATGGACGCATCAAAAGCGCCTTTTAAAGGACTATTTGAATAAAGATTATTTGAATTTGAATTTGATTTAACAGAAAAAAAAACTAAAAATAAATTTACAATTTTCAATTCGCTCTTGAGTATACAACGGGAACCGCGGGCGTCTAGCAAAACCAACGGGAGGGACATGCCATGGTGATTTTTAGTTTGGGTATACCTCCCACGTAACTTCGTCCTGCCTAAGGGACGGTGCCATAAAGCTTTTCCACCACAACAAAAAAAAAAGGTATTATGATCTATATACACTTTAAAGCGATGTATCTGTTACAAATTACTCGATTTGCAGTATTGGGGTTGATAACGAAAACCTTGAAGTCCAATATAATTCATTTTTAACAAATGTTGACAAGTACCAAGTTGACGTACCTATTTATTCTTCACAATCATACAATATTCCCACATAAGAGTAGAACAGAAAGACTTTGGTCTTTGGTCAAAATAATCTGAACTTTCTAGCTAGCATGATGATGGATTTAATTTGTTTAATATGTATTGGTATGTTGGTTTGTAAATTTATGTCGACTTACATTATATTATGAAGATTACGACGACTTACATTATATCATCATGATCAACCCATTCTCGGCTAACTACAGAGCACGGGTCTCCTCTCAATATGAGAAGGGTTTAGCCATAGTCCACCACGCTGGCCATGTGCGGATTGACAGACTTCACACGCCTTTAAGAACATTATGGAGAACTCTCAGGCGTGCAGGTTTCCTCACGATGTTTTACTTCACCGTTGAAGCAAGTGATATTTAAATTGCTTAAAACCGCACATAACTCCGAAAAGTTATAGGTGCGTGCCCGGTTTCGAACCCCCGACCTCTGATTAGGAGGCTGACGTCCTAACCACTAGGCTATCACAGTTGCAGTTAAAAGTGTATATGTGAGTTAAAGTTATTGACGAACAGAATGTCATTCATACTAGTTCTGAATGACTGCGAGGCGGCTAGGTACCACGTGGTTACGCCCACGAGGTGAGAAAGAAGTCAGTTTTCTACGGTACAAACGTAAGCGTGACTGATTAGCGGTTCAAGTCACAAGCTTATAGCGATGGTTACCTAATTGCGTCCAAAAATGCAACCGGACTTCCCATTATTAATTTCCTACGCGTAAGAATTTAATGCATAGACCACGATAACCTCATTTCGTTTCCTTACTGATAAACAAAGAATTGAATAAGATAAGATTATTTTCTTATAGAATAGTTAAAGTAGTCACTAACTTCAAATTGTCTGACCATAAATAGGTGATACATAATACGTTATCAAGGCCATGGCGACAGCGACTGTAATGTGAGTTCCGCAATAAGCCTCAGATCAGAGTCGCTCGTCTAATTCCTCCTTCAAAAACGACAAAAATAAACACCTTCAAAGAGAAACATAAGAAGTTTTATTTAAAGACGTGTCTTAATGTCACGTTCATGAACTTTCATTATGAAGGTAATTAGTAAAGACGGAAGGAGCATCTCAAAGGCTGTCACTTTGAACTCGCTTTTGCAGCTTTTCAAGCTTACATCTTACAACTTTAGATAAAAAACACAAGAATAAGAAAGCACTAGTCAAAAATTAAGTAGTTAATTTTTGACGAAGACGACGAAGTGTATCCACACTCCATAAAATAGACTGACCATAATTTAAAATAAAGATTTTACTACTAGAAAACGTGAAACGATCAAAAGTTGTTTACCATCTTCGCGACAGGAAATTAAGAAGACTTAAGACATTGCAGAAACTTAACTTTACCATTACGCTTTACAGCTTTTCAAACTTATAACTTACGACTTTAGATAAAAAAACACAAGAAAAAGAAAGCACTAGTCAAAAATTAAGTATTTAATTTTTGACGAAGAAGACGAAGTGTTTCCTTTTTTACGTGTTTTGTGATCATAGTTTCTTAAACCCAAATTTAATTACCTACTCCAATTATGACCCCTAAACTACAAAATTATTAATCAAAATCGCTGAAGCAGCTCACGAGGAGAAGAATTAGAAGAACTATTGCATTACGCAAACAGCAAAATAAATTTAAAGTTAGAGAAGATTCTCTCGAGTTAAGACGAGCCATCTCTTAATTTTTTTTATACACTACAAGTTAGCCCTTGACGGCTATCTCACCTGGTGGTAAGCGATGATGCTGTCTAGGATAGTAGCGGGCTAACCTGCTAGGAGTATGGTAAGCCCACGCTCCTAATTGGTTTCTACGCGACATCGTGCCGGAACGCTAAATCGCTTGGCGACACGCCTTTGTCGGTAGGGTGGTAACTAGTCACGAAAGCCTCCCACCAGACCAGACTCTAGCCGGGAATCGAACCCAGGACCTCCAACTTTATAATGCGTATGGGTATGCGTGCGGTATGGTACACTCACACTCCTAATTGGTTTCTCAGGAACATCGGAACTCTAAATCGCTTGGCTTCAAGTCTTTGTCGGTAGGATAACTAGCCACGGCCGAAGCCTCCCACCAGACCAGAATCGAGCCGTGAATCGAACCCAGGGCCTGCAACTTTATAACGCGACAGCGCACGCAATGCGCCACGGAGGTCGTCAAACTTTCTCCTATTTAAAGATTTACCTACTAATTTCACGTCCCAATTGAAACAAATGGGACAGATGACATTAAGGCCGTGGACGTCCTGCTTATGAACAGGATAAACGTTAATTGTCTGACACAATGTTCAAAGCAGTATCTTCACAACAAAAGCATAACTATACTGTTCAAACGGTTTGAAACTCCCTCCTTTTTTACACTTACACAGGATGTTAAATTATGATGGAATCTTCAAGAATCTAATAGAATCATGACATGAACACTTACTCGAACGTTATCTTCCTTATAAATACACAGCTTTTTACTTATTACTTATTTTCTGTAGAAGTATAAATAAAATAAAAAGTGTACTGTAAAAGTAAAATATTTAATATTAGTTTTTATATCAAAGATTTCGCTATCTTTTTTAACCCTAGATACCTAACCTTCGTCGAATCGACGAACACAAAACAGAAATATCTCTTCCTCTTCTCATCGCGCGCGCTGATGGCTTCGCCATCGCTAGTGAACTTAGAGCCCACGAATGAGTTCTTAATAACTTATGTTTGCCAAAGGAAAAAAGGCTATTTTTTGTTAAATATCGAGAGATACTGTTTTATTTAATAAAATTATACCTGTTTAACGTAATTAAACATTAAAATGTCCAGATATATGTATCGATGTTATCCCGGCTAAGTTTGTTGTGGGCTTCTTCTTAGACCGGGGCGCGTTTGGAACCCTCATAGCTTTAGTTTTAAGTTTACGAATATAGTTATCACCATGAAATAACTACTATGTAAATTATTGATGCGTCAAAAGTGCCTTTTTAAGGACTATTTGAATAAAGATTATTTTGAATTTGAATTTGATGGATAAATTTATATACTTGAAATATTGCTCGTCGATGTTAGGTATATATATATATTTAAGTAATTAATGACTTTTAGAACTATCTCTAAAGCTCGTAATGAAACAGCATTATCAGTCCTAAATAACGGTTATATTAATGGCATATTACCAGAAACGCATATGCGTACTTTTATGCGTGTTTTATGAGAAGATATAGTTCGCAACTCTTTAGGCATTTCATTGAAATTAAGAATTCTTGACAAAACGAAACACTAGAATATTCAAACAATTTACAAATCAAGAAGTAGATGTTTTAAGACATCAGGCACGGCACCTTATCTGACATACCTGCTAGTGCTAGAGATGACCGACAAAACAAAATAAATGATTAATATTAAATAAATTATAGATAGATAGGTTTACTAAATGATAAAGGTTTAATAGGTAACGTAGAGGTAGGTCAGTACTGCATTTAGTGCTGAAGGTATCTACTGAAATGAATCATAATGAATATTGTCGCCGCGATTCTAAGAAGTTATATGTACATTATGATGTATTTATAAATTTAATCATATATTTCACAAGTTGTTTGTAAGGATTAAAATGAAATTTTATAAGTAAAAAATAGTATAAAAATGCTTGTAAAACTTGAATAATATAAAATTAATTTATCAAGTTATATTATAAATGTGAAAGTGTGGATGTTTGTTACTCAACCACGCAAAAACGGCTGAACGGATTTGGATGAAACTTAGCATGCATGTAGCCTTTGACACGGAAAAGAACGTAGGCTACCTTTCATCCCGATTCCTTAAGTGGTTCCCGCGTAAAATTGTTTACGAGCTAAGCCGCGGGCAGACAGCTTTGAAATTTGGTATGCATGTCACCTATGCTATGGAAAAGAAAATGTATTTTTATACCGACCTCTCAAATAGTTCCCGTGGGAAGATTAAAGATTGTTAACGAGCGAAGCTTACGACCTAATTAAACTAGCTAAAAATAATTATATAAAGTACAGTCTTAGACATTCAAACGTTTGACTCTCAGGCTATTATCGCCCACGACCTGAAGGGCCACTTCCCCCACGCAACGTTTACAACTTGGACGATTACGGAATGGTTTGCCATTAACCTTTTCAGATGTCAACACACCTCAAGTAGGTAGGTTACGTTTTTGTAAAGTGAAAACGTTCAAGTTGCCTTTGCCTTATCAGTTTTTTCGTACACCAAATGACGAACTATTAGACACTTAAAATGTGACGCTTTTCTGACCAGGGAATCGTTAGGACAAATTTGTTAGGCAAGCATTTGATATGGGTACCACAAGGATTTCACTGGTACACCAATCCTTTTCAAAATTACCCAACAAACATTGATTCAAGAAAAGCGTGAAGAATATTTGATCTCAATATTTTGCCATTGCTTCTAAGGCAGCCTTTCTGCTTTATAATCTGTGTAATTTTACAATCAGAGGTCGGGGGTTCGAACTCGGGCACGCACCTATAACTTTTCGGAGTTATGTGCGTTT
The DNA here is from genome assembly GCA_928268935.1 of Lasiommata megera. NCBI lineage: Eukaryota > Metazoa > Arthropoda > Insecta > Lepidoptera > Nymphalidae > Lasiommata > Lasiommata megera. Next base: position 7,353,858 of record OV743311.1, on the reverse strand, counting down.
TTAAGCGATTAAAATATCACTTGTATGAACGGTGAAGGAAAACATCGTGAGGAAACCTGCATGCCTGAGAGTTCTCCATAATGTTCCCAAAGGTGTGTTAAGTCTGCCAATCCGCACACGGCCAGCGTGGTGGACTATGGCCGAACCCTTCTCATATTGAGAGTAGACCCGTGCACTGTAGTGAGCGGAGAATGGGTTGATCAGGATGAATTTTATAACACCGTTATATATGACAGCAACGTTTGATATTCGAGTGAATGTGAACGTGTTTATAAAACTAGACGGAGCGGCGGCGTCCGCGCCTACGTGCCTCGGGGTCTCGATCAATATTTACTTGAAACTGTATTTTGATAAGCTATCGTAGGAGTTTATAGCTTCCAAAGTTCTATAAAGTTGTTTTATCTTTCCATACCTTAATGTTTTTATTAGGCCATATTATATTACGAACCTGGTTGGAAGAAAGTTTGAGTTGTGTAAGTTTAATGGACGATGCAGTGAGATGTTATATCGTCTAGAGGTTTTCGCCGTCAAAAAAGTGAATTCACTCAATTATTACTAACTTTATCTTTTTTCCGCGTGTGACATCACCTGGTATATTTTGAAATAGTGCTAGTTGCCCCGCCTTTACTACACCTTATTCCCTCAGTACTATGAAAAACAACTAATTGCAACGTTATAAAGCATGTGTCCCGTAAATAATGGATCAAACTTAAACGGAAGATACATCACCCAATTATTAAAACTTAATTATTATTTTTTTAAACGAATCAAATTAGTTTTAAATAACACCATAGAGTGACCAAGTTTTTGTGATTTTTTTAGTCCATTTTTTCTACCCTAAGTTAAGTTTGATCCATTATTTACGGGACATGCTTTATATATTTCATTGATATGTATGAAGCGTTTTGCGTCTTCGTTTCTTATACCTTAGATCAGATACTACCTGTTCTATATATTAAATTAGCTAACCTACTTTCAAACTAAGAATTAATTATAAAGCCTCTTCTAGAGAAGCTTGCAGTCTCTTAGGCTGAATCATCACTTAAAATCAGATAAAATTGCAAGCAGAACGATTCCAATGAATAAATAAAGACATCCCTCATCATAATTGACGATTGATTGGTGGAGGAATCAATTAAACATTTCATTGGGTGTTCCTTTGTTGTTGCCGGAGTTTGTAGGTCAGTGCGTATTCTAGTGGTGATAACATCTCTCTTAACACGTGTACATGCCCGAGAGCGTACCCAGATATCTACCTTTCACCCGATTAGAGAATCATAAAAGCAATATACTGGTTTTCTCTCATTGTTTTCTCATATGACATTTTAAAATACCTACCAGTTTGTTTGTTTTATAAAATGATTCGAAAGTGCCACTTATATTTACTTAGGACTTTGGAGGGATATTTGCAGTGCACAAATAATATTACCATCAGACATATTTTATTTATTTATTTTTGTACCAAATTTGTTATATCAATAACTTACAAAAGAAGTATACAAAGGAAAGCTTATCCCTATAAGAGATCTCTTCCAGCTACCCTTAGATGTGAGTAAGATGAATTTATAAAGTGGAATAGGTCAAACAAGATATGTTTAAACTACATACAAATAACACATATTTATATATATGATATAATATATATAAATAATCAATAAATAAACATACTTAAAATATAATATTAAATAAGGCAAACTTTAGGTTCTTGTTTAATACACCTTTAAAGTACTCTGTGAACTATGAATCTGTTTTATGATATAGATTTGATAGGATTTTTTTTTACTACAATTTAGCCTTTAACGGCAATCTTCACCTTCAAGTGATGATGCAGTCTAAGATGGTAGCGGGCTAACCTGTTAAGAGGTATGGAAAACCCATACTCCTAATTGGTTTCTACACGACATCGTGCCGGAACGCTAAATCGCTTGGCGACACGCCTTTGTCGGTAGGGTGGTAAATAGCTACGGCCGCAGCCTCCCACCAGACCAGACTCGAGCCCGGAATCGAACCCAGGACCTCCACCTTTATAATGCGACATCGCGCGCGCTGTGCCACTAAGGTCGTCAAAATGAATGATGATGGGGATAGCGTTTTATGAAGCGCTGTTATCTGGCGATGGACGTCCAGAGATGAATATAGGTTTTCTGTAAGGATATACGAAGTCCTCGACCTTCCGCATATTTCCAGCGGCTTGTTGATCTCAACTGTTGTTTGTGAAGTGTTTACAGTTTGTTCGTAACTAAAAAATGGCACGAAGCTTAACGAACTTAATTTTCGAGAGCAACTGACCTTCTTTTTCAAAATGTACAAACATCACACCTAGAACTACGAAATATAATTGTGTCATTTAGAAATACATAAGTATCTTCCAAAGTTAGTTACATTGTATTACCTAAGATATTTGGTCGTGATAACTGATTAGTATTTTCGCTGATTCTTGGTAAGTTAGCTAATTCTAAGTTCTAGACTCTAGTTACCTAGGTAAGTCATAAAATCAAAGGTTAACTGGTATACTGGCTGTACCAACAAACGCAAGTAGGTCGTGACCCTTAACGACGCAGGTGCAAAATTAATCTGTGTTTCCCTAAAGCTAGGAGTATGCTATGTACCTCCATTATGGAATTTATCATTCCAAGGTCAGGAATTAGACACAAGGCAAACTATAGGTTCTTGATTAATAAACAAAACCTTTAAAGTACCATGTGAACCATCAAAGTGCTTGTCTTATTTACGTGCTAGTGAAATAAATATTTGATAGGTTCTTTTTTTTATCCACTACAAGTTAGCCCTTGACGGCAATCTCACCTGATGGTAAGGGATGATGCAGTCTAAGATGGTAGCGGGCTAACCTGTAAGGGGTATGGTAAACCCATACTCCTATCGGTTTCTACGCGACATCGTGCCGGAACGCTAAATTGCTTGGCGACACGTCTTTGTCGGTAGGGTGGTAACTAGTCACGGCCGAAGCCTCCTACCAGACCAGACTCGAGCCAGGAATCGAACCCAGGACCTCAAACTTTATAATCTGACAGCGCGCGCGCTGCGCCACGGAGGTGCCGGTTTATGTAGCTCGAACCTTGTGGTTAAGACTTCGGTTTTCCTATCGAGAAGACCGAATTTCCAGCATTTTTTTATATCTAGGAAAAGCGGGCAAACGAGCAAGCAGGTCACCTGATGTTAAGTGATCACCGCCGCCATGAAAATTGCAGCACCAGAGGAATCCGCCGAATAAAGCTGAACCTCCAACTTCAAAGAGTAATGTGAGTTACTAATTGTGTCAATTAAATATAACTTCCTTTAACAAGGTAAACGTGAGCTTATATGGCAGAGAGCAGAGAGTTCTCTTTATGTTATCAAAGGTGTGTGAAGTTTACCAAACTACATACGGTCAGCGTTCTGGACTAGGCCCAAAACCTTTCTCGCTCCCAAGAGCTGTGCAAGATAGAAGATTATGTTTGTCAAACAGCTTTTGACGCGTTTGATAGAAATGTTGAGGTTTGTTGTTTCGTGAAACAAGTTCAGTGATGTTTATGCAGTGTTTGTCTTACAAGACCTTGGCATCATGAAGGAACCAGAGATATTAAATCTTTTATAATATGTACATTTATAAGAAAAGCACGACAATAAGAAATATAATAACGTCAAGACAAGAAGAAACCCCACAAAATTTGACAAACTTCAATCTTTAATTATATCGAACAAAATCAAATTTGTTCGAAACAATTTTTCCACCAAATTTGATCGTTTCCAAGACATTTAAAAAACCTTTATTACTTAACCACCTAATTACATTACATTACAAGTATTGGGTACAACGGTTTTTTCCTTTATCTTATTTTTCTTTTTGCATGAATTTATTATTTTTTCTTTTTTACTTTTCTTTTTACTTTTTTACTTTTCGGAGTTATGTGCGTTTTTAAACAATTAAAATATCACTTGATTCAACGGTGAAGGAAAACATCGTGAGGAAACCTGCACGCCTGAGAGTTCTGCATAATGTTCTCAAAGACGTGTGAAGTCTGCCAATCCGCACATGGCCAGCGTGGTGGACTATGGCCAAGCCCTTCTCATATTGAGAGGAGACCCGTGCTCTGTAGTGAGCCGGGAATGGGTTGATCATGATGATGATGATGATTATTTTTTAAACCCAGGAAAAAAAAATTAGATACCTAGACTGTCTAATATCCTTATTAATATCTAAGTAGAATCATATATCTATTTAAAAATAAAGGTTAAGTCAAAAAACATTTTCTAGTGTGATAAAATCGACCGAAGAAAGCGCATAGTTTATACATCAATTAAAAAACTATTTTAAATAAACATAAATCTGTCTTAAACAAGGAAAGTGCATTGCACCTAAAGATGAATACGACACGCATAATCTGTATATATATATATATATATATATATATATATATCTTAATAAATATAAATAGAGTAAACAATTTGTTTAAACCAGTTTCATTAAAAGTAGAACAGCATTTAAAGTAGCGTTACGGAGAACTAGACAATAGGGTCTCGTTCTCACTTTTAAATAATAAATCTTTGTTGTTATTTATGTTTATTATTGACTGGACTTAATACGTATGCACTGTATTCATAATTCTATAAAACGTGAAGAAATTATAACCCATCAAAAATCTAGCTCCCACAGGAACTAGTACATATCCTATTGAATCTCTACATTTTTCTGTGCGGGATAGAAATAAGTATTTATAGTCACTCTGTTCATTACTCTTTACTACGTCATTATCATCATGATCAACCCATTGCTGGCTCACTACAGAGCACGGGTCTCCTCTGAATATGAGATGGATTCGGCCATAGTCCACCACGCTTTACTACGTAATTGAACGCAAAATTAAAATATTAGTATCAATGATAATTAGGTTAGGAAATCGACAAAGTCGTTAACGTAAAAGATTTAGTACCATCTGATACTTCTAACTTTAATTGTCATCTAATAAAGAACCAGTCCGAAAAACAAAGACAATAGATCCAACTGTGGGTATAAAAAATATCGAATAAAAAACATTTTTGAACAGTCTTCGACGGGTATATGTTTACGCATCGTTTGAAAATAAACACGACAGTCTAAGAATGGGACAGCATTCATTCAACTAATCAAAATAAAAGTTGCCCATACACAAATAGCGTAGACAGTATGGCGACTGAGCTGCGCCCACGCAATCGGGTTTACAATAAACGCATTCACTAGTTCACGTTGTGAAGGGAAAACGAGATATACGAGTAATCAAACACATTCCTCTATGGAACTCTTTATTGCCTACTTAGAATAATTTACGCTGAAGTGGTATTTTACTTGCGCTTCCGTCATTCAAATCTAAAAAATGCTTCCCTATAGCATTAAATATTTTTAGTTATAATGAAAGTGAGTACCCAGGTGAAATTTAGCACCGTTCACTATAGATATACTGGGTTCACTATAGATAGATTGGGATTATGATCATCTTTGCAGCGTCAATCTAGTTGGTGAAGTCTTGTTATGGTATAAGGACACTTCTTCCTGCTTTATTACCGCCTGGTACATCGCCGCGAAGAACCACCCACGGAAGATTTAATTTGATTGTTCTATGGGCTCTGAAGATTTATACAGTATTTCTGCAAAAAAAAAGCTAGTCTAGTGGTTAGGACGTCAGTCTCTTAATCAGAGCTCGGGGGTTCGATCCCGGGGACGCATCTATAACTTTTCGAAGCTATGTGCGTTTTTAAGCAATTAAAATATCACTTGCTTCAACGGTGAAGGAAGACATCGTGAGGAAGCCTGCATTCCTGAGACGTCTCCGTAATGTTCTCAAGCGTGTGAAGTCTGCTAATACTCACATGGTCAGCGTGGTGGACTATAGCCAATCGCTTTTCATATTGAGAATAATATAATAATACGTAATATAATAAGCATCAGTCGCGAAAGATTAAGTAAGTAATCATAATGATACGTTATTGCTAAAATCACAAATGATCCGTAGAAAAACCAGAGTTACCGACACAGCTCAGCGAATTGAGAAGTTGAAGTGGCAATGGGCGGGGCGATGGGCATTGGGGTCCCAAGGTGCTGGAATGGCGACCCCGCACCGGTAAACGTAGCGTTGATCGACCCCCAATTAGGTGGACAGACGACATCAGACTAGTCGCAGGGAGCCGCTGGAAACAAGCGGCCCAAGACCGTGAGCATTGGAACTCCCTACAAAAGACCTATGTCCAGCAGTGGACGTCAATCGGTTGTTAATAATGATGATGATGATTGCTAAAATAAACATACATAATTAGTTAAAGGTAGGTAGGTATATCATCGTTTAAATAACGAATGTATTCATTTAGAACTTTCACAACTCTTCCAACACATACTATGATACAAGAACAAGAGAATGCGCTACGTGTTTAAACTCGTAAATGAATCAATGAACCCTTTCGCTTCATCCAATTCGTTCATGAGAATTTATACCCTACCTTGAAGCTTAATAGATAAAGGAGAATTTGCGTAGAAAATAGAGAACGACTCTGAATTGGGCTTCATTCTGTTAAATGTCTAGATTCGTTTAAATTAGTGCTGGAGTAAATTGCTTACATTAAAATCCTATTCATCAATATCAACAGCCGTTGTATTAAATTATTTAATCGTAAAAAACACTAACTATTCTACATGTCACAATCATTTATTAAAATTACAGCTTTATTTATGTGTATTATATCAATACACTAATTTTGTTGGTAATATTTATTATAAAAACCCCGGCTAAGTTTGTTGTGGCCTTCTTCTTAGACCGGGGCGCGTTTGGAACCCTCATAGCTTTAGTTTTAAGTTTACGAATATAGTTATCACCATGAAATAACTACTATGTAAATTATTGACGCGTCAAAAGTGCCTTTTTTAAGGACTATTAGAATAAAGATTATTTTGAATTTGAATTTGAATTTATACGAGTACACCACAAGTTAGCCCTTGACTGCAATCTCACCTGGTTTCATCGTTGCATCATTTCACTGACATATTTCTTTCACCTGATGGTAAGTGATGACGACAGCGGACTAACCTGTTAGGGGTATGGTAAACCCACACTCCTACACGACATCGTGCCGGTCTTTGTCAGAGGGTTATATACATACTAGAAGTTAGTCCTTGACGGCTATCTCATCTGGTTTTAAATGATGATGCATTCTAGGATGTTAGTGGGCTAACTTGTTAGGGGTATGGTAAGACCACACTCCTAATTGGTTTCTACGCGACATCGTGCCGGAACGCTAATAATCGCTTGGCGACACGTATTTTTCGGTAAGGTGGTAACTAGCCACGCCCGAAGCCTCCCACCAGATCAGACTTGCCGGGAATCGAACCCAGGACCCCCAACTTTATATATGGTAATGATTACTTTCTCCAAGGTTTGTTTGGATGAGATTGCTTCAGCAATATGCATATAATAATGCGGTATGCCTTTGCAATGTACATATGCATATATATCGCCCATACTTTATCGCCCGTAAAATTTAACTTTACAATGCTTGTCAACAGATTCGTTATTGTATCGTGTCGAATAGGTAAGTAGGTATCTATAAAACGTTTCGTTGAATAAACCAATAAACATAAATATGTTATAAGTATGCAAACATAGTGTCTATGATATTTTGCGTTGACGATGAGAACAGTGACGAATGGCAGTGTTGAGACATGTGACCTCGTTGACAGACCCAAGCGAGTTCAAAACCATAATAAACAAGTCATTGTACGTTTGCATCATGACATTCTTATATAAGGTAGTAACGTAAAGTATGACATTTGTATTGATGTCGTATACATGCTTGAGTGTGTATAGTAAGTATCAATATGAGGAGTTTACATTATAAGAGGTAAGTAAATAAAACCTTGCATTCGCGATATAAACCGGAGTAATATTAAATCGACACCTAACACTTTAGACATTTTTAATTGTATCGTGCTCCCCCGATTAAGAGGAATTGAAATATGACAAATTCAGGCGTCACTTCGCGAAGGCCTATTTACAAAGAACATTCAACTTATTTTCTTATAATCTGCGAAAAACAAGCAATATGGAATGATTTTAGAATTTAAAATTTCTTCAATATGTATGCACACCTTCATCCAGATCTTCCAAAATGCGCCGGCAAAGCCTGGCTTTCGCTGATTGAAGCAAATGAAGATTTTAAATAAGATTGCCTGCCAAACAGGATTTTACATCATCCTGACCAACCTAGAGCACGGATTGTTATAAATAATTCAAAGCAGATAATTAAATGAGTTATCTTTACCTATCATACGAATCTAAAACGGCTTGATAAGCAAAACGTCTTATCTTATAATAAAACTACTAGTTAGGAAACCGACAACGTACGCCCACTTTCGTCTTTTAACGGAAGCAACAATCTGCGTGATTAAATCGAAGAGTCTTCTGGAACAGTGGGCGGACCCATCGCCCACATCACGCTCATGGCGGAAGGAAAGCACGGGGCGAATTTATGATAGCTCGTTTGGAACATAAATTTACAAGCTAAATGGACTCTTTAACGACGTCGTGATAAATAGCCGACACGTGCCATAGCCCATGGCTCATGGGACTCCACAATTGCAGCGACCATAAAACACATGGGAACACCGAACATACTGAAACAAGTTTCCGGAACAGATCAAGAGAATTTCGGCCCTTATATCTTTAGCAATATTTAATCGATCTGGGGAAATATTTCAGTTTTATAAGCTTACGATAAATATTACGCAAGCACGGTTGTGTCGTTGAGAAAACAAAAACGACTCAATAAGTCAACGCGAAAGGAGATTCAGGGATAAAGGCAGATATTTTATCGTAGAAAGAAGAAGTATTCCGCTAGCATTCCGCAGCAGTGATTCATTGCCTAACGAGTTTTATTGACGACAACGCGACGTTTGCAAACGATTCTTTCCGTCCTGCTCAAATCACTGCCCGTCTTCGCCGGATGGAGTGCGATCGTCCCCAAATACTGACAAGGACATTTCTATCTGAATTTACTCTTACGTGACGGCAACTCGTCTAGGGTTACCAGAAAGAGACTAATGTATACATAAAACTTACAACTTAATTTTTCTAAATTAGTATTTAAATAAATAAACATTGGAAAAGTTGTCCCGAAAATTTTAAAGTACAGGAAAGTAAGCTGGATATATTTTTTTGTATAGGTACGATTTGGACAACAGACAGAAATATAAAACCAACTGTAGTTTCAAAATCATTTAAATTACATCGTTTTGCTAATTACTAAAGATGATGAGCTGTACAGATGGTCATCGGACAAACAGTAACCGAAAGCGATAATCTGCTAATTCATTTGTGAAAATGCCTTTTCCTTTCTAGTTAATACAAGCTTTTGTGTAACAGAGTACAATGTTCGCTGTTTCCATTTGTTTTATGTTCGCGTCGATTGTAAAATCCCAGACACAGGCATGAAATAAAGTTGGCTATTTATAATAAAGTCGTTAAACAGTTCATTTAAAATGGAAATTCGACATCGTATGCACGAAATGTCGAGTTTGATTTTCTTATTCCTATAAAGCATGACCGCTGGCAACCGCGAATATGATGCGTCAAAATAGGCAACGTCCGGCGACCCACGTGCACCCACGCCCCGACCTATGTGTGATACAATATTTAGAACAAATCTTGGATGCCGTTTATACAATTACTCCTGTCGGCTCCACCATCAGTATTGACTTATGTGCCTTTGTACGGCGGAGAGATAAGATAACTACCGGACAAGCGAGAATGGAGGATACAAATAATATAGTCTAGAATCGTAATTCTTGGTAATAGATATGTTAAAGATATGTAAAGCAAGAGCATTATTATAATTATTTTTAAATTGAAATTTGATTTATATCAAAGAATTATATTTATATTTTGAATAAATTATGCTTAATATCATAATTGTATCTTATATTAAAATATCAGTGTCAGGAGATAAAGGGCTGCTTCTTTGCAATGATAAAGACAAGATCTTTTCGATCCAGCATCACGGTTTTACTATGTTATACCGGGAGAGTATTAAGTAAGGCCAAACATATCTTTCTCTTGACTAAGGCTTTCGATCGGGCCTAGCATGGGAAGCTTTTAAGCTGGCTTCTGCCTTATAGGATACTCTCTATATAATATAATTGGTTCTCGGATTTTTCTAGTGAGCAAGCATTTAGGGTGCTTACATGGGTCCTCATCTAATCAAATTTTAATAATTTTTAGTGTCCCTCAGGGTCCAGTTATTTCCCCTACACTTTTCTCCTACAAAAAAATAAAATCTGTAGAAAGACAATATTTTCCTAACTGATCATTTAATCGGAATTATATAAATTTACACAGCGTCAATAAATATTCACATTTACATATACAAGTAATTAAGTTAAGTGTTTATAATTGCTTTGATTTATTTACTAACAAACAATTAGTAAGCTATTAGCGTTAATATTTGTGGGTCATCCCAAGGGTTTCAAATAAAAATTTACCGATGATAAACATCACCTTATTTCTTAAAAGCTTTATAAGTATGCCAATTTGCACATGGCCAGCGTGGTGAACTATGGCCAAACGCTTTTATATTGAGAGGAAACCAGTGCTCTTTAGTGAGCCGGCAATGGGTTGATCACCATGATGATACATGTTTTTGGGATGAACCATACCTTGTTCATTACTAGAGAACACACCATCTACCAGAAGATATACTAATTATTAGTATTAGTATTAGTATTCTAAGTAATGTGGGTAATACTAGTCATAAACGAGTGGAAACAGATGGCCTAGACCTTCACGTCGTACGTCCGTATAAGAAGTGAAACGGGTAAGAAAGTAGTAACTCAGCCGACATTCCTAAACTTATAGCACCATTAAAACCCGTAGGTATTTGTCAGATCAACGTTCAATGCTCCTTGGTATGGCGGGATCGGGCTATATTACTCTTGCAGAGTTATGAGTAAAAATATAGTCGATTCAAATTAGCAATTCCTTTTTAAGTCTGAAGTTCCTATATGAATATTGAGATTACAGGTAATGTTGAAAATGTACACCTGCAGCACCAGAGGAGCCACTGGTGCGTAGCTGGCTCAACCTGTCGTCCTAATTGGTTTCTGCTTGGCATCATACGTTAGTTTACGCCAGTAGTGTCCCGCACTGATGGCAAACAAGTATTAAAAACTAGCCGCGGCCTAAGTCCCTCACCAGACCAGACTCGAGCCAAGAATCCCAAATCCTCCTCTCCCCAATTTATGATACGATAGCGCACGCGCAGTGCCTCGTTGTTGGAAATCCATAATATAACGAAATGTACCGAATAACTTGCTATCGAGATCAATAAATAATCAAGTCATAAAACCACAATGAATGATAAAATTTAAATAAATAAGTTCTTTATACGAAAATAAAAGGTTGTTTCTTTCAATTCTTGCAAAGGAGAGCTCGTTTTCAAAATTACCTTTAGAAGGAAATACAGGGAGTATTATTATATATAGTTGATAAAAATCGTCAAAAAAGCAAATGCTTGAACAATCTATGAAGATAATCCTTGGATACTCCCTAAAGTGTAGAAAGATACCAATAATATTTGAAAAACTTCGCCGATGATGATAAATATAGTAACTTAAAAGTTAGTAACAACTTACAAGTTAGTATATTTAATACTTTAAGCGTTTCTTCTAAATCCTTAAAATAGGTAGAAGCAGTTAAATGTATTAACTATCGTCAGTTGAACAAATGTCAACACTGAACGTGTATTCAAAGAATAAAAAAATAGTATTATGAGTTAATAGTAAGTAGCCATTTATTACGAACGAGTGAGCGTGACGAAAAAACTACCCGCCAATTTGATCACACAGTTGAGTCGAAAATTGCTCGCATGTGACCATCGTAGAAGTAGTGCAGAATTGAATTATCATATGTATTAGTAATTTGTAAACACAACGTGTAAACGCACCATACATTCTCAGGTGTTGTAAGTATCATGTGTCGAGGTTATTATTTACAATTACTCTATCTTATATACCGAGAGCCAGTAGACACAACTATTAAGAATAAATATACGTATGTTTTTTTTTTATCGTGCGTAAATCCTCATGGATACCTCTGCGCCACGGAAGCACAGAGGCCATGTCAGACCCCTACTGATTAAAACCTCCACGTGTTGCTACTCGCCGCTGTATGGCGGAGCCATGGGAACGCTCTCGCATACAACCGCGACTCCACCAGCGGTAGTCCGCCACAGCAGACACTCCTCGGGCACGGCACAACGTGCCCAGTTTCGCCTGTTAGAGGTGTGCCGGAACAACAGTACACCAACCAACTTGACGACCGTACTGGGATTGATGAAACCCCGCTTCCATCGCCCACAAGTCCTCCGAAGGCACAGGAGCAAGAGAGGTGGAACACTCTCTTGCACCCGGCCTTCCATCGCAGACGGCAAGCGCAGCGAACGCTCGCCGTCCACCCCAGCGCACCAGTCCCATTCCTGGACGAGCCCGACCCACAATATACGTACGAGTATGTACTTCAAAATATCTCAAGCCTTTTAAAAAAATTAAAAAACAACTTTAATGGCATAAACTTTAGCTTACGGCATAAACTTTGGCCATATACACTAACGCCGCTGGTTAAAAAACTCTTCCTCTGCTCGTTATTGACATTAATATTAATGTTCCATTAGCTTGTAAATACTTGACAGCTAGAATGTAATTGCAACTATTAAATTTCATTCCGATAAACCGATTAGCCGCCTTATTACTATGGGAAAAATTGTGTCGGAGCTCATTAATGTTTCATACATTTTTATTAACGATAATAATGTAGTTTCATTTTTTGTATCCGGGCGGGTTCGTTTGTAACAACAATCTCTTGATCTACTTTTTTCGAAGTCAATTAATGATTTATTAATAAAAAATAATAATCCTTATGATTTTTGGCTAGCAGTTTAACTTGAAACACTATGCACCGGAAGTCCTCGTCGGCCATAACTCAGCGGCCAGCAACGGGGAGGGCTCGATGAAGAAGAATCTCTACTTGATTAGATCAGAAATGAGGATATCTTTTTAAGAACTAAAGTATCTAGCTGTCATGAAGTCAACAACACTCAAGTTCGGAAGGCCGCTACGCCCTCGACTAGTGGGAGTTGAAGTACCAACAGGTGGGGAATACAACGGAGTGATGATGATGATACTATATCTCGCAAGCCCAATAGACGTGAAGGTGTTGATAATGGCAAACCAATATCAAAAAACGCAGGACCCTACAAGTGAATAAACCACATCAAAGTTGCTGTTCACAATGCAGAATCACAAGACAACGGGTTTTAGACATATCTACAAAATACCTATATCCAGCAGTACACGGTTATCGTTTTCATCTTCTTATTAGCAGCTTTTAATAGATATAGGTTTGCCGTAATAAACTCCTAGGAGATGCCTAATCAATCTTGCTTTATATCATTCATGTTGGAGTTTGGGCTGCTAATTGTTTATTTTATTTCATTACATTTACTGTCACGAAGCTTTAATTGCCTAGTACTTAGGACGTCAGCCTCCTCATCCGCATGACTATGGCCAAACCCTTCTCATACAATATTAGAAGGGTTTGGCCATAGTCCACCACGCTGACCATGTGCGGATTGGCACACTTCACACACCTTTGAGCACATTATGGAGAACTCTCAGGCGTGCAGGTTCCCTCAGGATGTTTTCCTTCACCGTTGAAGCGAGTGATATTTTCATTGCGTAAAAACGCACATAACTCCGAAAAGTTAGAGGTGCGTGCCTGGATTGGAACCGCCGACCTCTGATTAGGAGGCTGACGCCCTAACCACTAGGCTATCATCGCTTCTTATTACTAAATACGGATTTAAAAAGATTATCGTGACTCCAATGTATTTCATTTCTTGAGTCCATTTGGATCACGATAATGGCCGCAAAACAGTCGAATAAAAAATTGCTAAATGTTCATCAAATTACGATTTATTGCCAACACATGTGAACGTACGAACTTTATTTCGCAAGCAGCATGGACTCAATTTTAAATGTCAGTATTATAAATACAGTTAAGGTGCTGTGTATAGAGAAATTGAGCTGAATAAGAATAGTTTTCTGCAAAATCTATAGCTCATAACATTATAAAAAAGTGGTTACACTTGATCGTATTTCTGACCTGATGGACGCTTTCAAAACACGATTTAACAAAGTCAGCTGATCATGGAAGTTGCACGGTTGTAAGAACCTATTTTTAAAAAATGATTAAAGCATATTATTAGTATTCAATCATATTATCACAGATTGCTTTAGGTAATAAATAATGTACCTTATTTTCATCCAATTTTTACAAGAACTTTGGCTCAGTTATAAGACACATATGCATATGCATATGGTGCATGTCAGGGGTTGGGATCCTAGTAGATAATCATAAAAACTAGTAGATAATCATAAAAAAAGGTTTTTCCAAAAAAAACTAGGTATTGTTTGGTACGTTGTATTTTTGAATTTAAAATATTGAATTTTCAACAGATAAATTTGTTTGAAGATCGATTCTGACGAATAAATCAATGGGGGGCGGCAGGGGTTGTTTTACAAGAGTGAGTATTATTATTTGCTTAACCTGAGTAATAATCAAAAATACTGCCGGTATGAATTCGGCGTATACTGCCTACTTTAGAGATACGCCGACTTCTTTGGAAGTACGCCGACTACTTTAGGGTTCGCTGTCTATTTTTACAATAAAAAATTCGGGGTGATTTATTACATAGATTTTATCGCTATCCTATAACTTACCAGTGCGATATCCAGCATTAGACAAGTAGGTAGCGAAAGTGTTCGATTCGTGCTTTGCCTGCCACATCGGCGACGAACAGTTGTCGTTGTTGGTATACACGTTGTGATTGTGAACGTAGACGCCGGTCAGCAAAGAGCTTCTGTGAACAAAAAAAAACTCTAATAACTCCCCGATATCGCGTTTCATATTTTTCTAGACATTGAATTTATGATTGGGTCGTT
Organism: Lasiommata megera; assembly: GCA_928268935.1. Lineage (NCBI taxonomy): Eukaryota > Metazoa > Arthropoda > Insecta > Lepidoptera > Nymphalidae > Lasiommata > Lasiommata megera. The sequence goes on along the minus strand of OV743311.1, from coordinate 7,338,845 downwards.
CTGTGTCGAATATATATTATTTCGTCGATACATGAGTGCTAAAAGCGAGCTTTTGTGAGCGTAGCACATTTCTACACTCTCAGTGCAGCTTTATTTATGCTCCGTGCTCTCTGTAGTAAATTTTATTTATATTATAAAAACATTATGCCTTGTCTAGAACTTCTAAAAATAGAATTTAATAAATTTAACAATATATAAGTTCAATACAACTTTTGAAAAACTTAACTATTTTCCAAATAACGCAAAAACTAAAATAAAGTATTTATTCCAAGTGAGTTAGATATTTGAAGAAACATACCTAGATGAATAACTTAATCAAGTTATGCTTGGTAAGCTCTATTCGATTTATTTTCGTTATAACAGCACGTGTGGTCTGGAAATCAAGTTCAGACGGGCCACAATATCTAGTTGCTCGAATACTCTATTGATAAACCAGAACTAATGACCTATTCTCCGCTATCGTTGCTAATACCTCATCATCATCATGATCAACCCATTACCGAGTCACTACAGAGAACGGGTCTCCTCTCAATATGAGAAGGGTTTGGCCATAGTCCACCACGCTGGCCATGTGCGGATTGGCAGACTTCACACGCCTTCGAGAACATTATGGAGAACTCTCAGGCGTGCAGATTTCCTCACGATGTTTTCCTTCACCGTTGAAGCAAGTGATATTTTAATTTTTTTTAAACTCACATAACTTCGAAAAGTTAGAGGTGCGTGCCCGGATTCGAACCGCCGACCTCTGATTAGGAGGCTGACGCCCTAACCACTAGGCTATCACCGCTTCTAAAATCACCGCTAATACCTAAAACGCGGATATTTTAAATTGTTACGTCCTCTACCAATATTTTACTTCAACGGTTAAGGCTTCAACAGAAGGCAAGAAGTAACTGAAAATCCTGTTATAATAATAGGATCATCCGAAATTGAAACTGAAGGTTTAGCGAAATATGCTACCAGATATGCATCAAATTATGACAAAAAATGACCTCATACCTGGATGGACAGCACATTGGAGTTGTTGTATAGGCATGACGAAATTCGGCTCCAGCACTGCGGATGGCTTTCATTGTACGTGGCATGAAGTTCAAACTTCCTAGTTCTACATCCTGATCATCCGTTAATATCAAAATTATATTGGGCTTCTTCTCCCTTGGTTGAGGATATGGAATATATCCGCCGGATTGCCATTTATTCGTCGTCTTAGGTTTAAATCTAGTTGTATTTTCGCGGACTGTAGATGGTCTATCGGGTGTCTTATTTTGATTCCAAGTTTTCCTTCTATCGGTAACTTTGTCTGTATTGTTTTTGTTCACATGCTTATCTGTTTTGCGAGGTTTTATATCTCTCTTGTATGGATCAGTTCGGTTAGACAAGTATTCCTCTGAGGAATGGGCTTCAGAACCCCTTCTCCTATCACGCCTCACTTCATGATCACGTTCCCAAAATCTTCTACGATCACCACGGTTTCTTGAACTATTTCTGTGCCTCAAATACCTCCTTTCAGGTATATCCGTTAGAGTCCCGTTGAACGTTGTCCGATTTCGGTTATTTTCCTTGTTTCTTAGTGCTCTGGCCCGGGAATCGTTGTCTTCCAAAGAGTCTCTCTTCGCGGTTATAATGAGGAAATTCCATGTCAGGAGTAAGGATATAATTTTAAAATTCATTGTATATTAGTACTTTTGTTGTATCGCAAAAATTACACTTCTAAGTGTGTTAGTGCTTGTTCTTATATTAACGTTCTTGATAGATTTTCATGTTTTCAGCATTTTTATCACCCACATAAAACGCTCCACTATGCTTATAGCTGACATGGTTCACCTGAAACAAGCAAACATTCTATGAAAAAATATTTCAATAATTTTACAGTAAACAATCAACAATTTCTTCTTCGTCTTCATTGACATTCCCTAAGACTAGTATAATTTTGAACGATAATCGTTCTCTGCTAATAATATGCAGAAACGTAACCGCAAGTTTATTTATTTTATTTATTTATTTATCTCCTCTTATTCTAGCTTGACAGGATAACAACCTAATTTTCTAGAATAGCCTAATATAAAATTATATAATGTATATAAAAATATGTATATGTATATGTATATGAACATTATACAGATAAATGCATACAGACAAAATATACCTAAAGGTTCCTATCGTTATACAGTAAGGTATTGAACTTAAAAATAAACGTTTCTAAAATAGTAGTTAAATTCGCCAATAAAATTAAAATAAAAAGATAAATAATTATTTGAATAGTTATTCGGATCAAAAATAAAGAAGGATCATTTATGCAAGAGGTTCTGCTTCTAATTTGGTTAATTATATAAATAAGAAATGGGATATATATATTTTCTATTACTTTAAATAACAAATTTTATACATAACAACGACCAAAGTTCATAAGATATAATTTCATTAAAATATATCCATCTCATTGATCATTGACTACTGAACTAGTATAGACTGTGTTTCAGGCAGGACCTCAAGAAACCGGTAAATATGAACCTCATTTTTGTATGTTTATAAATGCGCAGTGCATCTAAGAACAAACGAGTAAGTGGCATAGTGCATTTAGTAACATATTCTTGTCTCATACCCGCCGGTTGTCCACATCGATCGTCCTGAGCCCCTATCAATTACGTCACGGTCTGCACGGCGATAAATCAAGATCATTGGCGCGCGCGCTGGGGTGGCATGCATAACAAGGTACTCCTTTTATTTGCTTATCAGTTATCGGAGCTTTTATTCTTGACCTTTAAGGTCCTTTGCGATCTACTGTTTCGTGTGTATACGAAATTTATGCATTATTACACGACTTGCTTGACTTAAAGCTGTGATAGCCTAGTGGTGAAGCTGTGATAGCCTAGTGGTCAGGTGTCCGCCGTAATCAGAGGTCGGGGGTTCGAATCCGGGCACGCACCTCTAACTTTTCAAAGTTATTGCGTTTTTTAGAAATTAAAATATCACTTGCCTTATCGGTGAAGGAAAACATCGTGAGGAAACCTGCACGCCTGAGAGTTTATAATATTCTAATAGTCGTGTGAAGTCTGCCAATCCGCACATGGCCAGGGTGGTGGACTATGGCCAAACCCTTCTCATATTGAGAAAAGACCCGTGCTCTGTAGTAAGCCGGCAATGGGTTGATCATGATGATGATGATGATGACACGACTTGCTTCGCTCACGTTATGTTTTCCTCGATTTTGTAAGCTGACTTTCTCTTTCCAATTTCGGGCATGAATTTTCAACTTAGGATACGCCTTTGTTATACTAACAGCTAACTGTTTTTGTAGTTGACAAAACGAGATGTTCTATTATTATGAACCATTGACAGCAATCTCACCTGATGGTAAGTAATGAATGATGCGGTCTAAGCGCTAACCTATTGGGGGTATAGCATTTTCTCGTATATTTAAACCATAATCACAACCAACAAAAAATTCGGCATTTAATGGGAACACGACGACCTCCGTGGCGTAGCGCGTGCGCTGTCACATCATAAAGTTGCGAGGTCCTGGGTTCGATTCCCGACCCGAGTCTGATGTGGTGGGAGGCTTTGGCCGTGACTAGTTACCACCCTACCGATAAAAACGTGTCGCCAAGCGATTTAGCGTTCTGGTAAGATGTTGCGTACAAACCAATTAGGAGTATGGGTTTACCTTACCCCTAACAAGCCCGCTACCATCTTAAACTGCATCATCACTTACCATCAGGTGAGATTGCCGTCAAGGGTTAACTTTTAGTGTATAAAAAAAGAACAAAATTACGAACAAGGGGCTCTAACGAATAAAAGAAAAAAAGAAAAAACAATTTCGACGTGACCTCTTACTAGAACGCTTAGTCACTTGGCAGCACATCTTTGTCCATACACTGGAAACACCCCTACCAGCCCAGACCATGGAAAATTAATAAATAATAAATGCCAATTTTTCCCTGACGGGAACCGTAGCCGGGACTTCCACTCACAACACTGCGGCAGGGAAATCGTCGAATCAGTATGCCAAATAGCTTTATTTATTAACTTTTATTTATTAATCCGGAACTCTGCTGTGTTCATAAATCAGTCGGTCTTTAACCTGTACGTATATCTAGGCTATTAGCTAAGTTACTTAAAATGTTATCAGTTAAGACTCAGGCATTAGCGTTCAATGATTTATATAAAAGCTTTTGGCATGTTTATGGCACCTAATACAAATTTTCTCGACGTTTCAGCGAAGTCATATCTGCGTTGTTCAAGCGCAATGACCCGTATATACTTGAGTTCGAAATTTAATAGCAAAAGTTGGAAAGGGTGTAGACTTGCTAAAGCCGTTCCAATGTCGGAACCACTTGTTTATTACCTAGTATATTTTTCCTTATACATTGCGTATACATTATTTTTTATTTTAAACTTAGTACTTTGGAACCTTATCTCCATAATCAACCCTTTACCGACTCACTACAGAGCACGAGTCTCCTCTCAATATGAGAAGGGTTTGACCATAGTCCACCACGATGGCCATGCGTAGATTGGCAGACTTCACCGCCTTTGAGAACATTATGGAGAACTCTCAGACGTGCAGGTTTCCTAACGATATTTTCTTTAACAAGTGATAATTTAATTGCTTAAAAACGCACATAACTCCGAAAAGTTGTAGGTGCATGCCGGGGTTCGAACGCCCGACCTCTGATTAGAAGGCTGACGTCCTAACCACTAGACTATCACAGCTTCATACCTAACCTAATACTCTTAGGTATACCTTAGAATTTTTGTTGCTGAATATGAGGAACTAGCGGAAATAGCGCGTAAAGTAAGGATGATCCGGTGTCGGGTCGAAACGTGCGTAGAGGTTCTAGTGGAAGATTTTGTGTGGTGTTATATTATACAAATCTCCCGGTTGTCGGCGGAATATAGCAAATTATACTTGCTGTTTACTGTTTATCATGGACTTCCGCAAAGTAACGCCTGCTTCTATTAATTATTTTATTTTTATGTTTGTTGTTTTTTAATTCATCCCTTTCAGGATAGGCAAAGATCAGTAAGCATACACCCTATTCAATCGTATACATGTTTTTTTTTTATTTACACAGGAAAACAACCAGCTACTAAATGCGCAACTAGGTACTAAAACCTGTTTCGCAGCTTTAACCTACCTACACTGTTACGAGAAATGAAGAAATTAAATTTTCCTGATGTAAACATACGGTTCATTGACGTCCTATGTTTTGTTTCTATTCCAAAACAGTGTTGCTCAGCGATATTATAAAGCTCGTTTGTTTCCGAGAAGAAAACGGGCTTTCTATTTACAACAATAAACAAAACAGCGCTTGTTAAATCGCCGAGTGCTGGCAAATCGCTAGAAAATTATTTGCTCATACCATTACCATGGTGTGAATAAAAACTTCCTTAAAACTGTACTATAACTGAGTATAAACGTGTTTAAGTTGAAATTTTATTTGCTCAAACATATTTGCTATAAACCAACGAAGCTATGAGATAAACAAATACTTAAATGGTTTTTGTTGGCAAAACTAACAGGCATTTTGTGTACCTAGATTAACAGATGGACGTTCTATACATCACAAGATACTTAGGAACTTACAGCTCCGGTCAATTAGTTTTAATTTTCAGGTAATAAATGTTGCTAAGATCTCAATCGCGAAATGTTGCTCTTAGCAATCTTCGCAACAAATGATCTAAACCTAACGACCTCCATGGCCCAGCTCGTGCACTGTCGTGGGACGTGGGAGGGGCTATGTTCGATTCCCGATTCGAATTTGGCCTGGTTGGAGAGGCAAAGTAAACCGTCAAGCGATTAAGCCTGTCGGTAGAAATATATAATACATAGTAGAAACCGATTAGGTGGTTGAATTCACCCGGCAACGCATGGTTGGCTCTTCTGGTGCTGGAGATGTTCATAAGCGACGATAATCACTTAACATCATAACCCCCTCCTTTAATTTAAACTTATTTTTTTTATATAGCATATCTGGATAATGCACATTCAGAGAGATATGCGTTGTAAGACAGACGTACGGACGGCAGGATCGCTGAGTCGTAGTAATTCAGTCCATCAATCAATTTAGACCCTGTCGATAAGAATGAGAAGAAACGCTACTATATTCCATCTGAAGATAAAGAAAAATATCGGGGTATTAAAACCGGCTTTATCCGAACGGACATCACTGGGACTTTCATTGTCAAATCTCTGCGAGATTCAATAGAACCTCGACTCGAGACTATTTTACTATTACTATTCATGTGTATGAACTTTTACTATTCATGTTTATAAACTTCTTAAAATTACTTATTATGCGTTCTAATCTGTAATTTATTTCATAAGCTTAGTCATCATTATCATATAATAAACACGTGTCGCTTAATTTAAGTTAGGTAATTAATTAGCCCGATAAATCATGGGCTAATCGCAATTTCGCGAACTTTTACACACAATATCTGTAAATCTCGTTAATGGCTTGAAACAAACTTTATTCTTTCCATTAATTTTGGAATTAGGTAGAACCCGCAATTACTCGCTGCCCAAATTCGCATACATTTCGGAAAGAATAACCTCTTTAAGAGTTTAAAAACGTCTCTGATTAAGTTGGGTTTTGAAATACTTTTTCTACTTTTTGTACTGTTTTTGTGTTATAATTTAATATTTTTTCCTCGGTCAAAATATTAGTTTATCAATAGTTGTCTAAAGAGTTGGTCATATTCTCATATCTATTCTATTCATTATATCTCTAAGAAAAGAAGGGAGAAGGTTGTCTGCCGCCTTATTGTGGTGGTGCGCGTGGTGTGCAAGTGAAGTGTCTAAATAAAATGAAAAATAATAAATTGCTAAGAGTATCTAGTACTGTTGATTTCAATAAATGTATTTAAGGTAATTTTAAATTTTTTTACAACTAAAGCAACGGCATTGCTGTTTGGATTATAGAACGAGAATAGTTACTTGTATATTAAAAAATAACAGTTTATTAAATAAATGTGGCGTATTAGAGATAATAATTATAGATTTTTAAAAGAATAAAACTATTTGTTTTTATTTTAAACTCATGAAAGGAAAGCTTGTTTTTACGCCAACTGTGCGTCCTCATTTCAACATCAATACGTATAAAGAACCATTGTTACTAAAATAACAATTAGAATGCAAGTTAGGCTGAATATATTATTATTTGTATTTGTTCACTCATTTTTATAACAGTATTAAACGCTTTGGTCTTTAAAAGGAGGAGGTCTCAGGTCTCTCCCTGGCACGGACCTTTGGGATTTTTCTGGTCTGGTCTGTTGGAAGTATCTGGCCTTGGCTAGTTATCTTTGTACATTATGGTATAAGATGAATGGAGTTAAAAAATTATCGATTTACCCCACGGCAACCAGGCTTCCGATAGTAGGCTTAAGACAAATCCTAAGTATTTTCAAGATTGATTGTCAGTTTTGTCAATGTTTACACGTAAGTAGGCCATACAAGAAATTCTATTCTTTGTTTAAATATTTATAAGACATTTAAAAATCATAAGTAATGTTTAAATACAAGTATCTTAAGAATACAAACCGCAACATCTGTTGCATTGATATATTTAAAAATAATAAATTTAATTCATGTTTTAAAGGCATGGCACACCGGTGACGTCCAACCGGCTTCCTTAGCGAGATTTTAGACGTTCTGCGTGACGTGCTGCTTTTGATCAAGGCACAGATATCGAGGATTAAGCCCTACCTCAGGACTCTAACTTGAACGCACATAGACCGGTGGCAGGTTGGGCGCTGCGGTATGGTCTTCATTTGTATGGTATTTTTATATTTGTTGTGTTAGTAACATTATGTCAGGTTCTTTTATATTTAACATCCTAAAGGGTTGTTAAAATATAAAAGTTTTCGCTACTTAACTAATTCGAAAATAACGGGTTAAAAACCTCATTTAAAATGCGCAGGTATTAAACAAGCGGACGCACTCCGTACATTTTTAGACTTGTTGAAGTCCTGAAAGTTTAATAAATAAACTCAACTACAAAGGGAACCTACTTTCAAACGAACCTGATGTTTAATTAGTTTCGCAAAAGAACAAAAGACTTTCGTTTAGTTAAAACCCGTTAAGGAGTGAGCAGTCAGTACCGCTACTTAGTTATGCGCACTCACGTTTTGACCCTTACCAAAAAACTTACGGCTCTAGAGAATCGCTGGGTAAAACTCAAGTTTCATTACATTTTCTTCTCCTCCACTTGGTTAGTGACTTTTAATTATGCCCACATTAAAGCATTATCACCTCGCCAATGTTACCATTTCTATCATACACATGCTACTGTAGTAAAAATAAAGAGCTCTTAAAGTAGAGGTGATATCGGTTTCCCTTGCAAAATAATACAATTAGCGTTATTATTAGATCTGTCAATTTAGTGTGATTTAATGATTATTTATGTACCATAGAAAAGGCACCATAATTTAAAATTTGCACAACTTTTTGAGTAATTGCTGTGGTTTTCAGAATGTTTGCCTTGAGAACGGTAGCACAATTTTGAGACTAGTAAATTTAGATTTGGCACCATTGTCGCGTAGTTTGGAGAAAACTCATTACATTTTAATTGCACTTGTTTCACTAAATTCGTTAACAGCCGGCTTGCAATTGTCATTAAAAGGAGATTACCCAAGTCTGTTTAAAATTTTATTTCGCGATTCCTACAACATTCCGCGAAAGGACTCGGTAATTAACTTAATACCTACTGTTTTAGGAAACAAATGAGGTGATTTTTAAAATAAACTTACTGTTTTAACAGTCCGTAAAGTTCTGGATTCGGTATTCACAGGGCTATATTAAAAAGGAAGCAAATCAGACTATAAGGAAACAAAAAAAAACAGTCTATTATCTTTACATTTCTGATTCTCTTGCAAAGTTATTTTTGGCACTGATTTCATACTTAAACAATAATCACGCCTAACGTGAAGCTTAATGTTCTCTCTCTCTCTCTCTCTCTCTCTCTCTCTCTCTCTCTCTCTCTCTCTCTCTCTCTCTCATTACAGAAGGTCGTGGTCTTTCTGTCCTTGCAACCTCGTGCGGATTAATTGCTTCCATCAGCTTCTATCGGAGGCTAGTCTCGCAACTATTCTATATTAATCCAACTTAGATAACTATATTAATATAATTAAAGGTTAAGAATAAAGATTGAAAGGGATAAAGGTGTTATCATGGTATCGACTTACTTTTTTTTTATTGCGTCTATCAAATGTAAGCAAACCTAGGAGTTTACACACAACGATATTGATAATTGTAAAGGGCCCAAACTCTAAAGAGCAGTGATCATTCTCCTTTACATCTTCAACGAACCGCTCGTGTTTATGTGTACGCTAAACAAATAATCTCGAAGATTAACCGATCATAAGACGTCGGGCATTAAACATACTCGCATTATAAGACCAAGTTATCTTTATAAATCATCGAAAGAGGTGCGCTCGCTCGGTCAAGCATAAAAATGTTGGTGATAAATCTCCTGGGCTTACACAAAGTGCGGTTAAATTGAAAAATAGCCAAAATGATTTACGAGTTTGTCGGCACATGTTTGCTTTGCTTAAACGTCCATGTGAAATCTGTTATTCGTAAGTATCTCTTTATGCTGGAGGTAGATATAAAATAATTTATGTAACTATATGAAATGAAAAATGTAATTAGAATTATCTGTAAACATAACAGGGTGCGACATGTTCACTGTTGAACAAATCTCCTTACGATCTTTAAGTTATTTTAATATATACTCAGTATACAAAATTATTTTCAAATAACTTTGTATTGTTTTTTTTTTGTTAAAATTTTGTTAATTCTCATTGTTTCTTTTTACAGTAAAAACTTCATTTGTTATACAGATCATTGCTTTATCGTTTTACGACTTAAACCCTGCGATTTGTCATTCGTATAATCCGGCTAAGATAATGACTAATAAAAGATATTAGCTTTTAGACAGATATTTTTAGATCGAATAGGTACAAGATGTGCCTAAGCAAGGGTGTGCTAAAGTACCGCTGTCTCCAAAATAGCTTTCTGCAGCTTTACGTAGATAAGTTAAAATATCAGTATGTTCTGATATTGTACCTTTTAATCGTTAATTCTTAGATCATTGCATTCTTGTGTAGATATAATTATTTTGATAACATAGTTTAGAAGAGTAAACTGTGCTATTTTAATTTAGCACATGGCTATAATTACATAATATCGTAATTAAAGTTCTGTGAGATTATGATGTTAAGTTGAAAACTTCCCGAGCGTGCCACGAGGCGGGTCCATGGGGGGAGGGGTTTATTGGCTTCATAGTCCGTACATCACGATCGGCGGGAGCTCCTGTTTTATGCCTGCAGCCATACTTACCAGAACAAGGTTTGACACTTTTGAGAGCATTTAAATGAAGGAAGATGGGAGACAAGGCGAAAGGAATAACAATTAGAAAATGTACTCCAAGAATAATGCTGCGAGTGTTGAAGAGGTGTTTATGTTTTTATGTAGACAAGGTTTTGTTTGGCAAGCGAATATTTAAATTAATGAAAGAATTTCATTTGAATAACTGGGATGTATACTCACTAATATAACGTATGAATATAACACTAGCTTTGCTCTCGTGGATTCTAACTGGCTGTTTGTATCTACGTGCTAAACTTAAGGATTAACAAATTGAGTGATTATTATTCAGAAAGAGGGTACCATTTAAGCTGTACCTAAGTATCTGCTTAAAAAGGGCCTGTTCTGTTTCACACACATCTAAACTTAACTAAATTAAGAATCCTAAGAGCAATGTTTTCCACACATAACTGCTTCTACCGTACTTTTTCTCGCAGAAAAATATACAAATAAGTTTGTTGTGGGCTTCTTCTTAGACCGGGGCGCGTTTGGAATCCTCATAGCTTTAGTTTTAAGTGTACGAATATTGTTATTACCATCAAATCACTACTATGTAAATTATTGACGTGTAAAAAGTGCCTTTTAAAGGGCTATTTAAATAAAGATTATTTGAATTTGAATATACATAGCATAAGATTTATACACTCGCACTCGTGGAGTGGATTTCAAGTATCGAAAGATACTAGACCATAACTTTAATAAATATAAGTAAATCAAAATTATATAATGGCCTCATGTTTTCGGATTTCATTTTGAAATCTTTTTCTCACTGTGGAAGTGTGGACGAATTTGAGTCTTAAAACTAGGTAGATACTTTTCAATTTACTGCAACGCAAGTATGTTTCGATATTCGAAAAAGACTCTACTGTTGTGAGCTAACAAATCTTATACTAACGGCAGATAAATTGGTTTAGTTTATAGATTTGTCTACAACATAATTAGCACCATTCTTTATAATTCCTTTGGTTAATAAAATTTGAAGAAAGATTGATGAATAATAAAATGCCTTTTGTACGTTCATATGTAAATGTTGATCGAGACTGACAGGTCATATAACATAGAATTATTTATCAAAAACTTAATGCGAAAGATGTAGGCGACAACCGCTAGTATTATAAAGGTATAACAAATTATAGTGCATAAATATTTCAACAGTCTGTGTTAAATGTATCTAAATTTCTGTATTTATTTTGAAAGGCCTCAATTACGCGGGTGTTTTAGATTCAGTTAGAAGGCCAGCCGTAAACACGGGTAATCAACATCATTATGCCACCACGTAACCGATCATTCAAAAGCTAACGACCCCTTGAAATACTCAAGATTTTTCAAACTAACTACCTTCAAAAACATTACTATGACATCGCACAGTTTTTATATCACTAATCAGACAATAGATTTGTAAAGTCTCTTTACGTTGTAAGGTAACGTAGGTATAGGTAGATACAGAACTTATTTAGGAGGATTTGTGTTTGTAAAAAATAAATCAAATCAAATCAGAATAGCTTTATTCATGTAAACCTATTACAGGCAATGCAAATAATGATACATACAATGAGAATGATAAAATGCAAAATAAATTATTGACTGTCTTATAAAGCTTATTTTTTGTACAATATAATAATAAAGTATAAAATACGAATGAAAACAAAATACATAAATATAACTAATAGGTCATGTAAGAAATTTTGTTTGCTTTTTTCGTTAACTGTATACAGACTGTATAACACTTCTTTATCTGTTACCGTGTTCGAATATAATCCAGATAAATGGTCTAGTGTATCATTGGAAGTGTTTATATGTTAGTTGGTTACTTATTAACAATCAAACTAATGCTGGGTGAGTTAATAAGAGATGATTAAACAATAAGACAAAAATAACTTCAAAGCTCATTATCTCATAGTGACGACAAAAAAATCATTGGCGTTTCAAATTACATCGCATTCAAATGCAAACTTATCATCGTATACTAAAACAAAACAATCGAATGCACACGTCATCTCAAATCTTAGCGAATCATCACGAGATGATTAGACAATAAGACTAAAATAACTTTGAAAAGGATTAAAATAACTCTCTGAAGTCCCAACAAATCTTATTCCACATTAACTAAAGCTTGAAAGTACGTGTAGGGTGATAATAATGCAATAAATTATAAAGTTCAACCCTATAAGGCGCTCCACAGACGTAGACACTTCTCGTTGCCCACACGGAAAACGGAAAGACGTTCCTGACGCAATAGTGTGCGCTGCGGTCTTATGAGTGAGTAAAAGAGGTACAGAGTTCGATCCATCGAGACCATCGAGTCTGGTTTGGTCTGGTCTGGCTATAGCCGCGGCTAATTAATGCTTCTCCCGCAAAGACGTGTCGAACAGCGATTAAGCGCTCCAGTACGATTAGTTACAGTTAAAGTTTAATACACTGGCTACCCGTAACAGCTTTACCCACTACCATCTTAAGCAGTGTCATCATTCATCACTTACCACCAGGTGGGAATGCATTAAAGGGCTAACTTATAGTGAACTAAAACAAAAACGCTTGCTTAGTTCGATAACTGTAACTGTACACAGTCGTCGGTTCGGTTTCTCGTCAGTTTCACCTTCACCAATGTTCGACCGATGTGAATAGAGAGAGTAAGCTCTTAGATTCCTGGTTTGTATGCATTATGTAAGCTTTCACTTGAAGATACAATTGAATTTATGCTGTGCCACTTTTTGAAAACAGTAAAGTTGCGAGGTAAGCCAGGCTCCGTACTAAACTATTAAAACCCCTTTCATGTTAATTTATCTTGTGTCTTCGACTGACATTTTTTTAGTTGCTAACTAACACTTTATGACTGTGGAATTCGTGTATCGAATTAATGTCTAATCATTAGAGTGGTGATTTCATATCAAAAATATACAAGCAAAGGTAACTCATCATCATAAGAATCAACCCATTGCCAGCTCACTACAGAGCACGAATCTCTCTCAATATAAAAAGGGTTTGGCCATAGTCCACCACGCTGGACTTCATACGTCTTTGAAAACATTATCATGAACCTTCAGGTATGCAGGTTTACTCACAATGTTTTCTTCATCGCTGAAGCAAGTGATATTTTACTTACTTAAAAACGCATTAGGTATCTTTATATTATATTAATGTATTTCTATTAAGGCACGTTGAGAAAATAAAAAAAATATAAAAACTTAGAATGCACACAAAGACTTGAACTCACGTCTCTGCGGCAATCGCGGTCATTTGTACGCATGATAAATTTATATAAAAAAAAAAGCAGGGGTAACGTGTACACAACACAAGACACCAATGTGTCTCTATTTGCGAAGCGCCTAAGCGAACGAACGCTTGATAAATCCGCAGCATTTGTTACCATAGTGCAGCGACGCGAATGCGCTAATGTAGGGTGCTCCAGACCAAGATCAATCAGTTTAAATAAGTAAATGTACCGATGTGTGGCCGGCACTCAAATTGAATTGCTCTTGTTGATTGGGTGTGCGACTGTTGAGCTGGGAACACATTCATGCTGCGGAACTTTCTAGTTCATTTTAACGTAATCTTTGAGTTCTAGAATTATCAAAAGACTAGCTTAACCTAACCACCGTATCAGAAGAGTCTTGAACATGGGTTACCTAACATAGAACAGAGTATCCGTGAGAATTCTTTAAAACTTCAAAAAACCAAAAAAATACAAAATTGAATTTAGAATTAGTCTAACTATTCAAAGGGGGTTACGCTGCCAGTATTTTCGAAACCTTGGCTAAAAGGTTATTGTATTACATTTTTAAGATTTTTAGTTTTAGGTTAATCTAAGGGTTATATTTAGTTTATTTGTTTTTTGTCACTCATTGAAGCCTATATCTCAGTAAAGTTTTTGTGATTTTAAATTTGAAATGGAGTAAATTTTTTATTTTATTTTTATATAGAACTAAATAAGTGGATTTTCAACAATTTCATTCTAGACGATTAGCTCTCTTAGAAATAGGCGACATAAAGACTACATAGGAGATTTATAGCTACAGACATGCTCCAACGCGAGTTATCCTTTTAAAAATTCTGTAGTAATTAGAATAATTATGATTGTTTTTCCAAAAAAATGTGTAAAAGCAAAAATCTAAATCATACTGGTTACACAACCAAAAAAGTTTGCTAGAAAGATCAAATTCACTAATATAGTGTAAGCCAGCCTTTATTTTGATATTGATACCACCATTTAAAACTGTTTGTTTATGTTCGTTTTTGATTAGTAATAATGGTTTGTTGGAGAAACTGATCTTCCTTTCCAATGACGGTATCTTTTTTTTTAATAAAACTTTATTATTTAATTAATACAATACCAGACGTGTTACTAGAGAAAATATAGTTTTCTCTAGTTTTTTAACGACCTCCGTGGCGCAGCGTGCGCGCTGTCAGATTATAAAGTTGGAGGTCCTGGGTTCGATTCCCGGCTCGAGTCTGGTCTGGTGGGAGGCTTCAGCCGTGACTAGTTACCACCCTACCGACAAACACGTGTCGCCAAGCGATTTAGCGTTCAGGCACGATGTCGCGTAGAAATCGATAGGAGTATGGGTTTACCATACCCCTTCCAGGTTAGCCCGCTACCATCTTAGACTGCATTATCACTTACCATCAGGTGAGATTGCTGTCAAGGGCTAACTTGTAGTGGATAAAAAAAAAATGTTTTTTTAAAAACCTTGAACCCACGTCTCTCCGGCAATCGCGGCTATTTGTATGCATTATAAATTTATATAAAAAAGCAAAAATGACGTGTACCACACAACACAAGACACAATGTTATCTAGTAAGTTTAACGAGTTGAAAAACTTTAAAATTAGTTTTTTTTTACTTCAAATTTTTAGATCCTTACCTTCTGATTACGTATACATTTTATTTACATACTAGCTGTTGCCCACGACTTCGTCTGCGAAGAATTGCTGAATTGGATGAAAAAAATTCTAACGTTACACTAACGCCCTATAAGAATCCTATTTTCAAAATATCAAGCTTGTAGACTTCATAATAAAAAATACCCCCTTAGGGGTGGAATTTCCAAATATCCTTTCTAAGCTGACGTCTCTTAACTATCAACTACCTACTTGCTAAATTATAGCTTTATACGATTTTGAGATTTCTTGTTTAATCAGTAGGTATGTAAGTGACCTTTTGCTTTTATATATATAGATATAAATGCGAACTTGTTTGTTACGATTAAACGCGGGCTATACTAAGTGAAATAAACTTACCTACAACTTTACTAACTTACAAAAAACTACCAACCTCAATAAAAATTATGAAACAAGAGAAAAAGTATTTTATATGCCCCAGAAAGCGCCCCCAAAAGGGCACTTACAAATGTGGGTGAAGTGACAGGGGTCAAGTTAAGAGAATCGTTTAATTCACCTGACAATCAACTTTTAGTGCGCGTTCACAGTCTTTGCGAACAGTTTGATTCACAATTACCAAAATAGATATTAGATATGAATTCTGCATCGGTATTATGTCGAATAATTAATGCATTAGTACTGAGTGGCGAGTGCACGATTCCTACATATTCGATCGTCATCATCATCATAATCAACCCATTGCCGGCAGTAGCTAGCCACTGCCGAAGCCTCCCACCAGACTCGAGCCGGAAAATCGAAAACAGGACCTCCAACTTTATAACGCGACAGCGCGCGCACCGCCCCACGGAGGTCGTTAAACACTTAGAATAAACATATATATCTTGAATGATCTAATGAATGGATACACTTTTATTGCACACCACAAGATAGGAAAAAAACAAAAAATAATGAATAGAAGCAGGCGTTACTTTGAGGAAGTCCACGATAAACAATAAACAGCAAGTATAATTTGCTATATTCCACCGAAAACTGGGAGATTTGTATAATATAACACCACACAAAATCTTCCACTAGAACCTCTACGCACGTTTCGACCCGACACCGGATCATCCTCAGGAGATGTTGACTTCACAAGCGAGAAAAGTAAAGTCAAATGTTACTTTACTTGCTGTTTATTGTTTAAAAACAAAAAAGACAGAAAGTAACACAGAAACAGTAGTATACAATTTTGCGGCCTCGCCTCGTCTTCCATGCAACCAAATATAAAAAAAAACATATAGAGGAAGGTGGTGCAATAATATATAGATAAATATTGATTGATATTAAGGAATATATATATACATACTAATAATAATAATCATATTAATATATATCTTAAAATATATAAGTATAATATAAATAACATGAAATCTTGGTAATAAAATCGGAAATTTTAGTTCGGGAAAACCAATAGTTCCCTGAAACTAACGAATACGTAGTTGCATCAGTTAGAACAAGGTGGTAGTGGACAAACAAACAAAGAGCATCATAAACAAATCCAGTAAATGCCCAGTAAACGTTACGGTACCGAAACGGCAGCACGAAATCCGGGACATAAACCAAATCAACGGTCAAGATTGGCGTACGGGATATAAACGAGCGGCCTTCACGCGATATTTTCATTAGCTCATGGCGCAGTGCCACCATGACCACGACAATATAGCTGCACAATCAGTTAAAACTTAACTGTACACGAATAGCTATAGGCTTTATAGGCTCACGTTATAGACACATTTCCATCTATAACACCCTCGATATGTCAGATATTGTTTAGTTTTAAACTAACAGAATGTATTTTGATAAAAAAAAATACTGTTGTAATGTACATAAGGATCCATGATTCCCCTTTCATCATCATCATGATCAACCCATTACCGGCTCACTACAGAGCACGGGTCTCCTCTCAATATGAGAAGTGTTTGGCCATAGTCCACCACGCTGGCCATGTGCGGATTGGCAGACTTCACACGCCTTTGAGAACATTACGGAGAGCTCTCAGGCGTGCAGGTTTCCCCACGATGTTTTCCTTCACCGTTGAAGCAAGTGATATTGTAATTTTTTAAAAACGCACATAACTCCGATAAGTTAGAGGTGCGTGCCTGGATTCGAACCGCCGACCTCTGATTAGGAGGTTGACGCCCTAACCACTAGGCTATCACCGCTTCATTCCACTTTACCAAATCATTTTACTCACATATACCATCAAATGTGAGTAAAATGATAGCAGGAAGAGATCTCTTACAAAGATAAGCTTTCAGTATTTCACTTTAAGTGTTTATTATCTTTGAGTTGGTACAAAAATAATAAAATAAAACAGCGAAGTATATAGAATAAAATCTCTTACAATTTGAAACTACATACTTACAGTATTGAATCTTGGAATAAGGAAACCCACAGAAACATCAAAATTTAGTTGTAGCCTATAAAGTCGACACTTTGGTCAGCTGAGATATCCCAGACGTATAAAGACATTTCATTCTAATACCACAAACCCCACCACCATACTTAACAAATTACTAAACTGGTTCAATATAAGTATGATCCATTTTGTATAACTTAAATGTAAGACAAGTAATCTAAGACTATTTTTATGTAAACATGTAATACATTCTGTTGGTGGTTTCAATAAAACTTAATAAATTAAATTAAAAACGTACTTTAATGCGTAAAGTAGTACCTTAATTATTTTTTATTTTATCCACTACAAGTTAGTCCTTGACGCAATCTCACCTGATGGTAAGTGATGATGCAGTCTAAGATGTTTAGGGTAACTTATTCGTAGTAAAACGATAATTAATTATTCGGAAAAAATTATCGGTTCATATTCTCTTTTACGCCAAAACAAATATGAAAATTGTGAGTTAAAAGAAACTCTATCGTCAGAACATGCTTACCAACCCACTTATTGCTAGCTGTCAACTTGGACAAGCAATGCAATGGGTGCGTCCTAACTGTCCTTGTATTACATTGCATGCTCAGCAAATCGTGACAGCCTTTTAAGCCCATATTATTGTCATCACTTGACAACTAGGAAGTGTGACAGCGTACTATAAATATGATTTATTATTAGTTGCACTTAAAATATATCTCGTTTATCTTTGCATGGTATTATTTTACACGCAGACGGCTCAACTACGAAACGAAACCATTAGTTGAGCTTAATACATCTACCTTATATCTTAACGCCAAATCGACTATGACTTATTTCGGACTGTCTAAGATAGTAATACCCAGTTGTATGCACTATATATAATAGGATATGCAAGTGGATGATTCTACATCAAAAAAAATCGGTTCCATATGGGTATTTCAGGTATGCAGTGCTTTTAAGCATGTATGAAGTACATTCTAATGTCTCTGAGTACATTTCCCAACAGAACCACGTCTAGGATTGTTTTACATTGTTCCGTAAAATCCTGGGGCAAACTATGCACTGCTTTTATGTATATATGAACTGTATAATATGAACATACTATAATATAGAATACACACACAACCAGTAATACCACTACCTTAGACAGTCAGAATTTTAAATTAATGTCCTTAGCCCACTAGAAATCATGAAACAGTTTTCGGATAACGAAAACGTATGACCTCTTGGATCTCGTATTTAAAACTTAGTCGGTCCACGGTTTCCAATAGTGCAGAAAGTTGAGCTTTAAAATGCGGATATAATAAGTCAATTTCACCTACTTCGGCGTTATTTGCACTCGAGATCGACTACGTGCAAATCTAATAATGGATATTAGTCACGATAGCCATAAATGTGCCAATGGTAACAGCCAATTTGCTAATTTGTGACGAAGAGATGGTTTTTACTTTTCTCGCTTGTGAAGTCAACATCTCCTGAGGATGATCCGGTGTCGGGTCGAAACGTGCGTAGAGTTTCTAGTGGAAGATTTTGTGTGGTGTTTTATTATACAAATCTCCCGGTTGTCGGCGGAATATAGCAAATTATACTTGCTACTTGCTGTTTATTGTTTGAAGGGATGGTTGTCACTGTGAAAGAGACATAGGCGTCCTTTGGCGCCCCATGTGGGATACAGGAGTTCCATATTTCCAGCCGGAGGTCAAGCACGTCAGTATAAGCACGAGAGGACCGAACAAAAGGCTTGTTCAAACGAGCGCGTCTTTTGAAACAAACGCATAATAACATTGAAAGCCATTATGGAAGCAGGTAGGATGCCCCGGGATAACCTTCGCTTTAGGTAGAACTTTTTGAAAAAAAGTAATACCTACTAGATCGAAGTCTTGGATTTTTCCCACGGCCGCGTTCAGTCGCAGATCGGGCCATGTGGCGCCTGCGCATCGGACCTCGTTTGTATAGGTTACGATTTATATTGTTGGCCAACAAAAATAAATTCATATTAGTATACACATTTGGTGTACGCCGAGTTCGCACGTCATCAATAGACTAAACAATAATTAACTCGAATTACTACGCAGTTGCCCGTTTAATTGTTTACAAACGTTGTGTATAGTCGATGATTAAAATTCACAATTCATTTATTTCAATTAAGAAGAGACTTACTACGCCATTAAAGACAATTTTAAGGACAAAGACTTTTTCAATCAATAAATTAACACTAACATATTAAGACAATTTTAACGTTATATATATATATATATATATAATTTTTTTTTTTCGTTATATATATATATAAAATTTAAGATCTTGTGTTATTTAAGATAATATTAATTAAAATAATAGGGGATGACATTTTTTGATTGCTGGAAAAAGAGTTGTTGGAAGGCGAAAGAAGTCGTGGCTCAGAAACATACGGGAGTGGACTGGCATCAAGTCGGTCGAACAACTGTTCCGTTTAGCTATGGACAAGGAACGTTTCAAAAAACTGACTGCTGACCTCCAGTAATGGAGAGGCACTTGAAGAAGAAAAAGATGTGAATAAATGATCTTTAATT
This sequence comes from Lasiommata megera, assembly GCA_928268935.1. Classification (NCBI taxonomy): domain Eukaryota; kingdom Metazoa; phylum Arthropoda; class Insecta; order Lepidoptera; family Nymphalidae; genus Lasiommata; species Lasiommata megera. The sequence continues at coordinate 7,318,676 of OV743311.1, read as the reverse complement.
CGACCTAGTTACTTCTGGTCTAACAACATCGCGCCCTTCACTAATAGGCTGTGAATTTTTAGGATGATAATTAACTTTGCCATCGAAAACTATATTCAAGAATAAATCCAATACTTTAGCAACAAGGAACAATAACTATCTGACCTTCACAATCAACATTTATAAAAATATTATCTGATATATAGCTACCCAGTAACATAATACACTGCTTAATATATTCTTACCGGTAAGGCCATCGGACTTATTAATTAAAAATAACAAAAAAGACACCGCACAGTTAACCTGCAATCAAAAGGTCTTTATAGACCTCTTGAAAGGATGAAGTCTGTGCGAATTAATAAAAATAAATCAACGCAACAGTGTCTAGACGGAATGACTTTTAAAAGTGATGATAATAATGATGATTAATATAGGTAGGTGAAATCGTAATCGTACGTAAATTTGACCTCAAGGACACCAACCCTAGGCTAGCATAAATGACCGCCTACTCTCTTGAAGAGCACCTCCGGGCGTTAGATGTGGGGACGTCTAACACCCAGGAGATAGGTCCTCGAGCTGGAAGGCGCACCCCGTGTTCCTGGTGCGTTTTTGGCGATCAATTTGGGGGCATCTGATATTGCCCCCGAGTTGGGTCTGTCTTCGTACAGACTCTGCTGGTCTGGTTGCGGACGTGTACGCGAGCGTTACCCGTGGCCCGGCCCCCAGGCGGCGGGAAGGATACACCTTGGGGGCTTAGTAAGAGTCCGACATACCCACCGCGCCACCCCGGACGCGGTGGTATCCATGAGGATTACCCACGTTAAAAAAAAAGAATAGCATAAATGACGCATTTATTGTAAATGCTAAACTATTTTCGTTGATTTCATATATATTAAAGACAATGAACGGTATAACGGTAAATATATTTAAGCGATATAATAGGGGTTAAAGTATGAAATTGCCGTTTTATTGTAATAGGTACTTCGAATTGACATAGAACCTTCATGGTTTGAGATTTTTGAGTGAAACTTTTTTCATACGGTACCGATGTAGTTCTTCTTTTAAAAAATGTGCAACATTCGATTATCAACTAGCGAAACTAGCAGTGAAACAGCCCCGACTTATGAATCGATCTTAACCATTATTGCTCTATGATAACGCGAGACCTCATACAACACGAGAAACCGTTTTAACTCTACAGGAACTGCAATTAGAAACCATTCGTCAACCTCCGTATTCGCCAGACCTTGCTCCAACGGACTACCATTTTTTTCGTGATTTGGACAATTTTCTGCGTGATAAAAAGTTTTCTTCTCAGTAGGCAATGCAAAATGCTTTTACACAGTTTGTCGAATCTAGATCACCAGAGTTCTATCGCAAAGGTATAAATGAGCTTCCTATTAGATGGCATTTATGTATAGATAATAATGGTAATTATTTTGATTAAATAAATATGTTAATCTATGTATAAATCGTAGTATTTCTAACACATAAGTGCATGTAACACAGGTAGGGGGGCGTTGAAAACATGATACACGCGATGACCTGTAGAAACGACGTACGACCTTGTCTCGACTACATCACTCGCGAACCTACGGCCTGCTTAACTTCTACAGTGAGCGGTTGGCTTAAGTGACCCAGTCGAGAGCAGCATCCTTGTTATAACGGACCGTTCTGGCCAACTAAACGCGAAAACCGGCCCAGGTGGAAGAAGAAGACTAAAATAAACGTTCAAATGTACCTACTTATTAAATAACAATCTAATTTATCGCTACTCAGATGATAAATTTAAGGTAATTTTTAATCACCCACGGACCTCGGGCTTTTTCTTTTTTTTTTATGCACTACCTTTAACAGCATTCTCACCTAATAGCGATGATGCAGTCTAAGATGGTAGAGGGCTAACCTGTTAGTGGTATGGTAAACCCATACTCCTAATCGGTTTCTACACGACATCGTGCCGGAATGCTAAATCGCTTGACGACACGACTTTGTTGATAGGGTGGTAACTAGCCACGGCCGAAGCCTCCCACTAGACCAGACTTGAGCCAATCGAACCCAGGACCTCCTACTTCAAAATACACACGCACTTCACCACAGAGGTCGTCAAATCAATATACTCTATCGTATACAATAGTCGTAATATCAATTTAGTTGTTATAAGCTAAAGCAACAATGCGGCAGGAGCAATGCCCGTATCTCCACAACTTGGAAATGTCAATTTCATTCTAGACGAACTAGATAATATAGTCTCTCACTGTTTTTAAAAATGCCGTCAAGTTTCATTACATTTCTCAAAAATGACGACTTTTATTTTTATGTCATTTCATGATTTTTTTTTTTTTATATATATATTTTATAAGGTATATATTAGTATATTTATTAAATATTTATTACTATATTGTGTTATTTATGTAATCTGGTTTATGTATTAGTATTTAGTTATTTGTATGTAGGTTTTTTTGTTTATATTACGCCACCTACTTTCTTCTTCTTTATCTTTTCCTAATCCTAAGGTTGCCTGGCAGAGATCGCTACTAAGCGATAAGGCCGCCTTTTGTATCCTGCTTCTTCTTTATTTTTTTTTCTTGTTATTTCTATTTTTGTTGTGGTGTACAAATAAAGAATAAATAAATAAAAAATAAATAAATAATGCGTATTATGCATATGTTTTATACTATTATTTTTAAACTTAACCTTTGAGCGCGTGAGGTATGAGGATAAGGATTACTGTTTACTAACTAATTATTTATCTATCACCGTCTAACTCTTGTCAAATGTGAACTAAGTCCTCAAGTAAATCACCGTGGATAGGTCCAAAAAGACACTGACTGGTCTGCTGTCTGCGTTGTCAATTTGTTCTTGTAATAGGATTTCTCTTCCTGGCAAGCTCAGGGCTAGAGTTGCCATGTGTGTTTTGTTTTACGGAAGATCCCAACTTTTTTGCAAAGTAAGGAGACAATTAATAATTTGACGACCTCCGTGGCGCAGCGCGCGCGCTGTCGCGTTTTAAAGTTGGAGGTCCCGGGTTCGATTCCCGGCTCGAGTCTGGTCTGGTGGGAGGCTACGGCCGTGGCTAGTTACCCCCCTACCGACAAAGACGTGTCGCCAAGCGATTTAGCGTTCCGGCACGATGTCGCGTAGAAACCAATTAGGGGCGTGGGTTTACCATTGTCCTAACAGGTCAGCCCGCTAACATCCTAGACAGCATCATCACTTACCACCAGGTGAGATAGCAGTCAAGGGCTAAAATAAATAAATAAATAATTCTAACAGATAGGTTATTGTAAGGAGAAAAAGAATTTGACATACTACTGGAAATATTTACAAGTGGTAACTTTTAGGCCCGGGAAAATACCGGCTTGAACCAATCGGGGAATGACCATGGTCCTACATAGTAATAACAAAGGTCTTTCGTAATAATTTCATTCAAGGATTTACAAGAATAATTCTTGGTCTCTAACAAATCAAACATATGCGAAGATAAGCTGAAAATACTCGTATCTTCAAAAATTATATTTATCGATCAAAGGATCAAAGTATCAGAGCTTTCGTTCCCATATCTCTACCGAGTACACCTGGCAACACTATTCGCTGCCAAAACATACTAAAATACACGTTTGGACCAACATTCAGCTAATATTAGACGATTGCATAGACTGTGATGTCAGCTACGAATTTACTGCGCTTTGTACTACTAACTACACATAAGAATTCGTATTTACTGCCAGTCATAGGATTTCTAAACGTGCGCTTATGACAATGGTAAATACTTTTAAAACATAAATTACGAACGAGCAAGTTGTATTCAAGGTAGCAAAATTTCCCGAGATAAATATGATAGGATGCGTAACATCTCAGTTCCAAATTTAATCAATATCAGTTCAATAGTAGAGTAAACAATGGCCATTAAATTTTCTCTAAATTTTCTTTGATCTTGTTTAAATTGTCAAATGGCCTATGTATTTTGTTTTGTTTATCCTTTTGTTTTTGTGAAACACTGTATTTTATTTCTTGGAGGGCGATGATTACTGCCACATAGTTTATACTTCGGCAGGATCATCGTTAACATGTGTTTAAGCTTCCTGTATTGTTTGTTTCCAAATAAAAATCTTTATCTAAAAAATGTAATTTGCTGCAATCGGCATAAAAAAAGACAAATTTGCACGGTGCATTTTACAATTTCATCAATTTATACACCACAGCATACTTATCTTCAAGAATGCCCTACGTATTGCGTTCCTCATTCTTCTCAGGACATGTTGACTACACAACGTTCAATTGCTTAGTCAGTTCAAGTATGACGACCTCCGTGGCACAGCGTGTGCGCTGCTGCACTATAAAGTTTGAGGTCCAGGGTTCGATTCCCAGGATCTCAAACTTTATAGTGCAACAGCTATCTAGCTAGCTAGGTAGGTCTAGGCCATATTCCTAATGTGTAACTACATGACATCGTGTCGGAACGCTAAATCTTTGTCGGTAGGGTGGTAACTAGCCACGGCCGAAGCCCACCAGACCAGACTCGAGCCGGGAATCGAACCGAGGATCTCCAACTTCATAATGCGACAGCTACGCCACGGAGGTCGTCAACAAGGTGCCTAGAAAGAATGAAAGCGAAAACATGATCAATAAGTAATAAAAAAACATCGATATTTGATTATTACGGTGAAAACTACGTGTTGGGAGTTTAGAGATACCACTCAGTTATAAATGAGGGGATAAAGGGCAGTACCTTTAACCCTTTTAGTTCCGACTTACGGTATTTATCACTTAAAGGTTTACGCAACGTTCTCCATGTTAAACTGTATATTAATTTGTATAATGGCCCTACGACCGCCAAACTTAGACGGGTTACACGAAATTAAATAATAATAAATAATATGTGGATTCCACAAGTTTGAAACCTGTTATGAATGCATAGCCGCGCCCATGTAATCACTAAACATTAAGTCATTAGGTAGTTCGAGGCGCCGTATTAGAATGGCCACCAAATCTGATAACTCATAATACGTAGTTTATTTTTTCACCATATATAGCTTTGGTGCCATTTAGCACCATTTTTTTTATAAATCTGCGATCAGTCTATCAGACTATAAATAGTTGAGTTGCAGTAACAGAATGTTTGGGGGAACTTAGGACCAGTGCCCTAGATCCCCTTAATAATGAAGCACATCGGCTCTTTTGAGTCTTTTGATGGAGGGAGGCTGCAACATGTGACAGTGGATTTGGATGCGATGTCAGGCGATCCCTATAGGTATTTTTTTATATCTATATATAGCGAGCAAACGAGCAGGCGGGTCACCTGATGGTAAGTGATTACCGCCGCCCATGAACATTTGCAGCACCAGAGGAACCGCCAATGCGTTGCTGGCTTTTGAGTAATTTGTCTATCCGCCCTTTGAAGATCCCCATATTATAAACATTAGGGAACACAGAAAATGGAAACTGGTTCCACAATTTGCAGGTACGTGGCAGAAATGACCTGGAATAGCGGGTGGTGGAAGAGGACCAGGCATCCAGGTGGTGAGGACGATATTTGTTTCTGCGACGAAAAGTGCGACTGGAGAACACGGAAGGTGGTATTAGATTAAATAGCTCCACAGAGCACTCTCCATTGTAGAGACGATAGAACACACAAAGAGAACTAACGTCTCTTCGGTGCTCTATAACTGTAGCTGTATAACGTTTTGCTTCGTTTGTTATGGTTGGAATTTCAAGGTATTCGTGGATTTCTGAATTGCGGGCGTACCATGGGACAGCTGACAAGACCCTGAGTATATTGTTTTGGGCTTTTTGTAAGCAGAGTATGTTCGAGGTGCTTGCAGATGACCACAGTTGGATCCCGTATGTCCAAATTGGTTTTATCACAGAGCAATACACTCTCAGTTTATTGCTAAGGGATAATGTTGACTGTCTTATCACCATTTAAAGACTTATTGTTGCAATTCTCTCTCTTTCCAGTCGTTCCTTCATTACTGAAGATCGTGGCCCTGGTGACCTTGCAACCTCGTGTGGATTGTTTCCACCGGAAAAGCACCACGGTAACTTGGGTTTCTTTGTAAAATTCGCCATTAAAGTAGGTAAGGAAGAGGAAGGGAGAGACATACTCGTACCTACCTACGATAAATAATATATACTAAACGTCATTACCAAAAAGCAACATGGCACCCGCCGTGTTTGAATATTCTCTGCTACGCAGTTGTTTTTCGTTTAAAAAAAAACACTTGTTAAGTGAAGTTGACGCATTATAAAGTCAAATTATCAAGGAACAAAAACACTTTGGTTGACAGAAGCGCCGGTTGCTTTGTTGTCTGTATTTTACATAAATAAAATGATAAGATTTTTTGGAGCTGTGACTTTTCATTATTTTTGTGTTCTTCACAATGGAATGTAATGTTTAGGATTCCGTAGCCGAAGGATTTTTTTTTTCGGACTGTCTATTAGCTGTACTAACCCTATTGGTTGCCACAGCGTAACCGGGCTGTTTGGCGAGCTTCGCAAAGAAGCTCTGCCAGAAGAAATATTGAGCCCTAGGGCTCGAAGAAACTAAGGGAACGTCTGCCTAAGGGCGCCTCCTTTGAGGCCGAACCTCGGCTTAGGCGACGTTTGCGATAACGGGGGGGTCGGACGATAAGCCAACGAGGCTCTTTTACCAAGCTTCCGCATGTCATCCGTGTTTTTCATTCCATTCTATAAATCTGCCTTTTAATGCAATCTAACCTGCTAGTAAGTAAATGAAAAAGCTAAGACGGTAGCCAACTAACTTGTCAAGAGTTTTTTTTATTTTTATCCTCTACAAGTTAGCCCTTGATGGAAATCTCACCTGGTGTAAGAGTGATGCAGTCTAAAATGGTAATTGGCTAACTTGTTAAGGGTATGGTAGACCCATATTCCTAGTTGGTTTCTAAGTGACACGTCTTTGTCGGTACGGTGGTAACTGGCCACGGCCGAAGCCTACGACAAGACTCGAGCCGGGAATTGAACCCAGGACCTCTAACTATAAAGCGACAGCCTGTGTCTCCTAAGTGTGCGCAAGGAAAATTAAGCATATTTTCTTCCTTGCTTTCTTCTTTAAATAACAGGTGAGAATTCATCGAAAGATGTGTTCTGAAAACATTACACTATTTTTCACATCATGTTTCATGCCCTGGATGTCTGAGACTCTTTTCCCATTGTCTAGGCATTCCACATCCGCGCACAGTGAGATCCATAAAATTTCCAACATCACGTAGGTAAATGAAGGGCTATTGTGGGCTACATAATAATTACATGTTTCTCTCCTTAGGCCAATATCGTAGGAAGAATTTTATGTTATACCTATGCTTTTAACACGTAGGTACACTCCAAAAGAGTAGGTCTCAAAAGGGTTACAAATGGATAATAGTATCATCAATATTTTCAAGAACTGTAGGCATAACAGTAGCTAGAGTATAGTATAAATACCGGTGCAATGTGATACAGATTTCAGTGTTTTTTATACACTACAAGTTAGCCCTTGACGGCTATCTCACCTGGTGGTAAGTGATGATGCTGTCAAGGATGGTAGCGGGATAACCTGTTAGGAGTATGGTAAACCCACGCTCCTAATTGGTTTCTACGCGACATCGTGCTGGAACGCTAAATCGCTTGGAGACACGTCTTTATCGGTAGGGTGGTAACTAGCCACGGCCGAAGCCACGCAGAAGCGACGCAGGCAAGACTGCGCCACGGGGTATGTGGGACTCCCTGATGGCCAGACTGGTGACCAGAATAATCACTAAAACCCAGCGATGCTCCTTCGCGTCGCCTGGTGGCTGGGTCGAGGGTACACTTGTGCACTCGACCGCAACCCAGCCAGCTAGTTAACCCTGCCCCAGACTTAATAAATAATTGCAGCGAGACAAATTCATGAGTCCGACAAAAACCCGTCTCGTATTAACACTAACTTTGGCTAACCTAAGTCAAAGTAGGCTATACAGATCTCAGCCTTAGACGCATCCAAGAATTGAACACAGGGCCTAGATATCCTTAGTCAAACACGCCTAGACCAATAAGTACGAGTATGTATACCTAAGTACAGATTAAAAAAACTTAAACAAACATGTTCACAACACATATGGTCCTAAATAACCAAACAATAGCTGCATAGCAAAAAATAGCAAGGATAAAGACGTGTGTTTACATGCAACGTGTGAAAAATTATGCAATAATTTCCTAGTACCACCGAGTGCGCAATAGCTCACTTGACACCGAACACGTACGTGGGTATTTGTTTACAAAATATTAATTCTTCCAGTAACTACGTCGTTGGATTAGTGGCTAGCAACTATTATTTGAAAGTAGGTTGGAAATGCAATGATTACTAACTAGATGGCGCTGACAGTCGCAATAATGTTAAAAAGTGCATATTAACAGCAATGGTGGCATGTCGACCCTTACCTAGTTAGCATTGCGCTCAAGCTGTGACGCTCCCCTGACCTAAGCGCTCCTCTCCGAAAGAGGAGACCGAAATCCACCTTCATGACCCTGACGATCAGATGACTACTGACAACCTACTCGCACCACCTACCACACAATCATACGCTAAACACCGTCTTTGCCGGCGAAGACGACGTTCCCGCTATCTTACGTCATCCGGACGTAGGCTCCATCCACGGCCTCGGAGACGTACGGACAACTCACCGTCCGAACCCCCGGTTATCCCAAAAGTCGCCTAAGCCGAGGTTCGGCCTCACAGGAGGCGCCCTTAGGCAGACGTTCCCTTAGTTTCTTTGCTATCACCGATTTTATTAATCATGTCAAAGTAATGCCATGTCAGCTTACCATGATACTTTATTAAATTTACAAAGTGATATTCCAAAATTATTGTTCTTACTAAAAGTATATTTAACAATTTTGACTTTGTCACTTGTAACATATATGGTAAGTGGGTAACTACTAATCAAACACAGAATATGTAAACTGAAAACTGAAATTCTCACATGTTACATAAAACTATTTTCAGAATACTTGTCCCTTAATCCGTATTATAATTACGTTAAAATTATTAATACTTAATTATTCCAATCATTCAAATTACTAAAAGGAATTGTGTTTGTTACGTGCATATATTTTTTTTTGTTTACTACAAGTTAGCCCTGGACTGCATCTCACCTGATGGTAAATGATCATGCCGTCTAGGATGGTAGCGGGCTAACCTTTTAGGGGTATGGTAAACCCATACTCGTAATTGGTTTCTACGCGACATCGTGCCGGAACGCTAAATCGATTGGCGACACGTCTTTGTCGGTAGGGTGGTAACTAACCACGACCGAAACCTCCCACCAGAACAGACTCGAGCCGGGAATCGCACCCAGGACCTCCGACTTTAAAATGCAATAGCGCACGCACTGCGCCACGAATTTCGTCATATATGATTCTAACATTTGTTCTGATTGATCGACTAAAACGCTGAGGCTAGAAACTTGACATGTAGACGAGTGTGTTTTTCATGAAGTAGGTAAACTTTAACTCCATGAAAAACACGCATATTAATGAAAGTAATAGTAACATTTGCTATTCATGTTCACACACTTAGCATACGAAGCAACATAACTATCTCAATATAACCACAAAATGGATTACATTTCACGATTCCAGCGAAGAAAAGTTTCCGAGACGAGGCCATAAATTATGGCTTCATTACGACTAAATCATGCCACATTCCACAATTACGATTGAACGAAAGCTCGATCGATTTTTGATTGCCATATTTGTACCTGTACAGAAACATTATAGATTCACATAAATTACTCATTTGTCATACCCACTTATCGTCAATTCGGCCTGATTAAAAATTAAATATATTCGGTCACATGTAAAAGATAAATGAACCAACCTATGGGTATTAAAAATTATTAGTAATATAATGTAGTACATCCGGTAGTCTAATTAGCTATCGGCAAAATGGAGCTTAATTAATTTCTTCATTTCAACTCTGTTTTTAAACAGAACTTTGTGCTACGCAAATAGATACTTATACTGGGAGAGCCTACCCACTGAAGGCAACGCATCTTAACTAACGTACATACTTAGGTACGCTAGTTCATTAAAGTTTAAAAATTTATGACATAAAACCTGTTTTGCTTTTAACCCACCGCTCCTCCAACATAATATTTTAGCAGGAAAATTGATTTTGGTAATTTGTATTACTACAATATGAATTTTATTTTAAAGGTATTACCTAAATACCTCGGTATATACTCGTATATATTTATTTCCTTATACTGACTAACTCATTATAAAGTAGGGAAACACGTTACCGTGGATTTAGTCATCACCAGTAGACATCAATCAAAAAGCGTACGATTATAGGTTTGGTAAAGTTTGTCGCTAACTGTCGCAAGATTTGCGAGAGTCGTAAATGCCACAACAGTGTCCAGAAACAATACAAATACAACCATCTAAAAACACAAAACTGGACCGTGAATGAACATTCACGGTGGTCCATTTTAGATAATGCGTCCGATGAGGTTTATTCGTGCTATCGACATCGATATGACTTTTTTTTAATTTATTTTAGAAACTGCAGCATGGTTAGACGGTCACGTCACTGACATCGAGTTTTTACAAACTTTGGCACTTTATTGAAATAGGTTAGAGTTTAATCACAAATATACATAACTTTTTTAATCAAGCCAATCTATACCTTGTTTTTCCCCCTGTTGTTAAATGATTGTAGTCGCCAATCAATATCTACAATACCAAAACCCACTGATGAGTTGCCAAATGAACCCATTCTCCTTATTGATTTGGACTCGGCATCATATTAAAACGCTAAATCGCTTGACGGTGTGTCTTTACCAGTCGGATGGTAGGTAGCTAGTCGCAGTCGAAGCCTTAGACCAGACCAGACTCGAGCCAATGAAAAACTCTTTACAATAATGACAGTACACGTGCAAATCCCACATAGTTCGTCGAAATTACATCGTGTTAAACAGATGCCCTTTATTCATTTTTAGTAAGTACTGAAAAATGATTTGCATCACGCACAGCTCAGCACCTCTTACAATTGGTCTCCACAATACAGGTCACCTAGTGTAGAGGCCAGTGGAAATGTTTAGAACTTAGTCTGTTTGAAAATAAAGTTTATTTTATTTAATTAATTATTGCAGCAGTGTGAGATCAACTGAAGACCGCGAAATCGACTGATTTATTACACAAATTGTCGTTAATTAAATTGTCGTCGAGTTGCCGCCAATCAAACGGGTCGATGTTTTTTGCAGGAGACACTTATCTAATATTTAATCTTTATCCAATTGACTAAACAACGAGGGCCAAATTTCCGCTCGCGGCCATATAAATAAGCTGTCAAAATGTTAAAATTATTTTAAATGATTAATCAAAATGTTAGAACACTCAGTTAAAAGGTCCAATCAAAGCACCAGATGCACACTTTCGCTTTTATAATATTAGCAAGTATAGAGAGTTAAGGTTGACCTTCCTTTATTATCTACCATTCAACATTGCCTGTGGTCATGCATATAAAAGATACCTTACCTATCTGCCGTACGGATTCCACAATATTTAAAGTTCACGTCCCTTCTAATAATTTATTTGTCGAGGATAAAAGGGTAGACATATTACACGAAATCTGATACAGCTTAACCGGCGTTATGAGCAGTCATGACAAATTTTGCTTATATTTCGCACGGGAAGCCCTTGGAAACCCTCCAAGGCGTAACGGGGAACATAATTCCCACCCGTCCTTTCGACGCCAAATATTTATACTGCTACCTCTATATTTTTCCGCTTTGTGGGATATTTTTCATTTTCGTACCCAAGTTTGCTTAAGGTAATCCTCGTCAGCATTATACTGTGTTATTTTTGAACATTTATGGGGGTGGTGGGATGGCTTTTGTCGAATATATTAGTGCGCGGTCAAATACATGCCTGAAATTCAGGCGATAACGTATATATTTGCATGCATATCACAACTCTTTAGTGTAAGACTATCATGGATCAAGTAATATTTCGATGACCAACCTGGCGCAGCGTGTACGCTGTCGCATTATAAAGTTTCAGGTCCTGGGTTTGGAAGGATCGATTCCGATCGATTCCCGGCTCAAGTCTGGTCTGGAAGGATGCTTCAACCGTGGCTAGTTACCACCCTATCGACAAAGACGCACCAAGCGATTTCGCGTAGAAACCATTTAGAAATATAAGTTTATCATAACCCTAACAGATTAGGACATGGTAAGTGATGACTTCTGCTATCGAGAATTTAGTGGATCAAAAATATATATATATAAACCACGACCAGCTGCGCAGAATTGGAAAAGACAGACAATAGACGTTGTATAGATGGACTGAAAGCGTTAAGCAGTTCGCAAGAAGATCCCCAACAAATACGGCAGAAGACTGAACCTGAGCAAGAACTAGACGTAAATAGTAGACATTTCGTTAAAGTTCTACGCATTAGGTATTTTACGTAAGACATACAATTCAGTTGGGTAAGTCCATTTTTTTTTAAAAACTTTAGCAGCGGCGGCGTTTGGCAAGATTCGTGTCATTGTTATCCAAATTACGAGTATCTGTGTACCTCTAAACAAAGTCATCATATTCTCTAATCTGGGTACAACCCAACTGGGAAGAACATCCTACAACCAATCTAGGATATGTCCAGGTGGATGGAAGCATCAAATTCAAAATAATCTTTATTCAAATAGTCCTTTAAAAGGCACTTTTGACGCGTTTATAATATATATACCAGTTATTTCATGGTGATAACTATATTCGTAAACTTAAAACTACAGCTATGAGGGTTCCAAACGCGCCCCGGTCTAAGAAGAAGGCCACAACAAACTTAGCCGGGTTTTTTTTCGTTATCACCATCTAACATAATGAATAATAAATTATAGTACCTATGGAGATAGAGCAATTCACACCCAAGCTTTTTTATCGTTTATATAATCCTTAATATCGTAATATCCTTCTTAATGTTCATCCTTCTCATTTATAATTATATTGTTTGTGCCTGTGTCTGTTCTTGTTTAAATGATGCTTCATGCTTTCTTTATGACCACTCTGAGAACCGCGTAGGATAATGTGTGTAATTCATGTAAATATCTGTTCAGTAAGTTTTTGCATTACATGAGTAATACATCTTACTCGTGTGTGTTACTAATTAGTTCAGAACAAACTTAATATCCACAATTAGTTAATTATACTGGCAGACATACTGACATTAATTAATTGTCTCTTTTAAGTAGCTAATACATCAATGTAAAGTGATACGATCTTAATCAGGAAGCGTCATATTTTACTCTTTACAAACACGTCGACGTCTCTGAGTGTCTTACTGCTTAATCAATTCTGTTTTTTTTTATTATTTAACGACCTCCCTGACTCAGTGTTAGACAAACTAAAAATGTCATTCTGTTTTTTTCTCGTCTGGTCTGGTGTGAGGCTTCGGCCGTGGCTAGTTATCACCCTATCGGCAATGATGCACAAATGCCGCCAAGCTAAACCACTGCGTACCACCAAGTGACATTGTCGTCAAGGACTAGCTTTTGAATTTGATTTTGATGTGAGTTATCGCGTGAAGGTTAACTTCAATTTGTATAGAATCGATAGAGCGACAGATGGGGCTACATCGATTCCATACAAATTAAAGTTCTTTTTCCCGCAATCAAACAGCTACGAAATATAATACTGTTTTTTGTCCGTCTGTCTGTCTATCTGTAACGCAAAATTTGGTATAGGAGTAGCTGATCTTCGGTTCAACATATAGGATAGTTTTTAACCCGGAATTTAGCACGGTTCTCTTGGGAGAGGGGATGAAAGTCAGAATGTGTAGGTATTTAGTAATTCATTAACTCCGATTTCACTCTTTTTTTTGTTAGAAAGGAGATACTTTAACGTTTATCCTGTAATTATTTCAAGGTCGTCGGTTTAGTAATCCATTGCTTCGTGATTGGGAGACAAACAAACACGCTTTCACACACACTAACTCAACGCAGACGAAGTCGCGGGCATCAGCTAGTTATTTATTTACTTATTATGGAAAACCAAAAACTAATACATTTTACATGACCATTTTTAACCGTTGTGCTAATGTGAATGTTTAGCTTTTTACAGGTTTTCACAACGTTCACAAAGACCACACATAAAAAAAAATCGCAATATAATTAATTAACTACAAAGGCAACCATAAAAAACTAAAATATGGGGATTTTCAAAGGGTGGATTAACAAATTGCTCAAGGGCCAGCAACGCATTGGTTCCTCTGCTGCTGCAAATGTTCATGGGCGGCGGTAATCACTAATCACTTACCATCAGGTGACCCGCCTGCTCGTTTGCTCGCTATGTGTATAAAAAAAAAACTAGTCACACGATATAATAAAGTTAAAACAAAAGTGCAAGTCAAGATTTCATAACATATGTCAATATTAGTACTATTAAGTATAAGAGATGTATAGTTATAAATATGTATCGAACAGTTTATTGTCCTGCACTATTGGATTAAATATTAAATATAGTGTTCCGTGTATGGTGTTGTGGAGGAATACAAATTTAAATTCCGCGAGCGAAAGGGAGCTGGCCCTCCGTATAAGGACAGTTTAGTACCTAATAAATATTGCACAGAGTGTCTTAAGGATACATGGGACTACATAAATTGTGTACCGGTGCCGATGATATACGACCTTTAACCTACCGATCTACTATCATATTTTTAAAAGAACCTACCGATCTATTATCGTTCGTCTATTATCCTGTGCAAAACTTTTATGCTATTTAAAAAAAAAACAATGTTTTGCTAAACGTCAAACTGGAAAATGATCAAGCGAGTCTGTGACAGATGCTCATGAAGAAGAAAATTAGAAAAACTGTACGGAAAAATATAAATAAGACACTTTTTTGTCACATATAAACTCACTCTCCTATCTGTGCTCGGAAAAATATAAATAACACACTTTTTTAACATATAAACTACTCGTATCTGTATGGTTTGGGATCTGAATCGATCTTTTATTCCATACGGATGTTAATAATTCTGAACTCTGTTTCGCTTTTACCATTTTCACGTCTATAATGTTGAGATAAAATCGTATTGTAGATAGATAGTATCTTGGAGACTTACATAGTATATATTATGTGGGAAATTAATAGAAAAATATACTTTTCTTCTTTCAACTACCGGGCCTTGTACCTATTTGCTAGTCTAGAATATTTATGTAATTATTTAGATATTTTGGCTTATTCACTGACGTTTGCAGTTATTAATCAATCTAATCTAAACTAAGATCAGATAATAACGTGAGTAGAACCATTCCTATCGAGGGAAGGATAGCTCTATGGTGAAGTTTAGCTAATAAATTGCAACAAAAATTGTCACTACTTTTTTAATTAATTCTCAAATAAAGCCATTTTCACGAAGCTGCTACCGCTCTGAACAATAACAAAAAATATGAATCAACAAACAATATCTAAAGACTGTTTCACATTTTTCGACGATCTCCGTGGCGCAGCGCGTACGCTGTCGCATTATAAAGTTTGAGGTCCTGAGTTCGATTCCCGGCTCGAGTCTGATCTGGTAGGTCAACCGTGACTAGTTATCACCCTACCGACAAAGACGTGTCGCCAAGTGATTTAGCGTTCCAGCATGATATCGCGTTGAAAATTATTAGGAATTGAAAATCATTAAGAGTATGGGTTTACCATTCCTCTAATAGGTTAGCCCGGTACCATTTAGACTGCATCATCACTTACTATCAGGTGAGATTGCCGTCAGGGACTAACTTGTATTGGATTAAAAAAAACATATCTAGAACAGTGTGTATCTTGGTTTTTGTATATCAGTGCCAGATACTTATATCGGTGGACGGTGAATTACTGACTGGGGTTTAGTATACAGACCTATGCTTTTACGTGGAAATTCAAAACCTTTGAGGCTATATTTTAACGCAGATATTTTAACGTACAAAAGCTGCGGGTAAATTTAAACGAATGGAGATTTGCTCGTTTGTTTTGGAACTTAGCGAGAGGTTCAGTTCGCCAGCACCCTCTCTAAGCTCATTTAATTAAAATTTCACTAACTTACATTGAAACTTTTACCACAGTAAATGTGGGATTGTTTTTAAATTTTCGTGGCGAAACAAATGTACATACATTTTTCATAATAAACATGGCCAGTATTCAAACCTGTATCTCGTTGTATTCGCTAACCGAATTCAGAACAAAGCAAAATGTTATATTTCCGGAATAAAAAGTACCGTTTACCTGTCTGAGAAAGTCCCATTCAAATTGGCAATAAAAAATTCTTGTATTCCGAATTTTCATGCTGTCCTTACCGTTAGTTATATAAGAAACAGTTAATTACAAATCACGGTAAGACTTTTTTTTTTTAACTAATTGTTAAACTTATCTTTAACTTTAAATCAGAAAAAACTGTAATGTAATAATTGGTGAACTCAACACATAATGAAATATTTTTATTTGTTAAAGTGCACTAGGTATGTAATTTTTAACTTTATTCAATGTTTGGGAAGGCACTAGCCCCTAAGATACGGGTTTTCCTAGTTTAGGGGTCAGGATTCCACTGTATTGTGCTGTACTGAGTTTTATAAATAAAGATTATTATTGTTAAAAAAACATAGTTATACTGAAATATAACTGCTCAGAGGAAAATAAATGTAAGTAGTTCAATGGATCTATGTTGAGAATGTATGAAGAGGATTAGGATAGGACCAAAGCAGACTTGAGCTCTAAACGAATATACGCTTTAGATTACCATGTCGTTTTTTTGATAATTGTAATGAATAAATTAGTAAATAAATAAATAAATAAACTGTTCCATTAAGTCAGGTTTTATTGCAATATTAACTAACTTCACTACGAAACGGGATGAGTCGAAATTTTCGTCACTGCACATAAAGCGTTACCAACAAAATGCGACGTAAAAACGTAGCCGGCAATTCTATAAGGAACATTCCAATGTAAAGACAGGAACCCATAATTTTTTGAGCTCGTAATGAAAATGAGCAGTATCAGAATGCTTTCACATAGCCGGCCGGTGAACCATTGATTAAGCAACTCCACAACATGTCTAGGGCTTGCAGCCGTCAATCAGTTTAATAATGCTGTCACAAAATATTCAGGCAAAAAATATTCTTGAATTACCTTAAGGTAACGCCGGTGGAAGAAGCTGGTTGAAGCTGTGATAGCCTAGTAATTAGGACGTCAGCCTCCTAATCGATATAAAAACTAAGACTGGGCGAGTCCAAAAAGCCAAATTAACCAACTTTAATTCAACAAAGAAACAAATTACTTCGAGTTCCGAGTCTCACAGGAGGCACCCTTGGAAGGACTTTCTCCTGATGTTTTCGAGCGTTTTTGCTCTTATCTCATGCATATATCGCACCATATATCGCACGCTCTATCCCTGTTTCAATCAACTATTCAACAACTTTAATAAAATTACAATGAGACACATTTAAATGTGTAATCTCTACACAGTGTTAATTTTATAAAAGTGTTATAAGTAAATATCAAATTTATAACTTAAAATGATTGCTTAGTTGTTGTATTTTTGACCGGGTAGTCAGCACTAAATACCCATCATATTTGGCAATCGTAATAATTATCCTTCCATATTTTTTAAATTGGCAACCCTACCACAGACTACAGTTTGTCGTTTTAAGTATCATTTCAATTTTTATCATTCCATTCAGACAGATTCGGAGCACGTTTCTTTATTATGAAGAACCGATTGTTATTGCAGAGGGATGTTTGGGACAATGTGGTTGATGAAAACGTTTACTTTTTTGTCAAGAATAAAAGATCAGGAGAGCCATGAAAATTCATTGTAATCACTTGTTGTATATTTTCGCCATTAATGTTGAAATTATGCGAATTATGCAGTTACTTCTTATTATAAACAATATGATATTATTATGAATATATTCATCATCATCATCATCATGATCAACCTATTGCCAGCTCACTACAGAGTACGGGTCTCCTCTCAATATGAGAAGGGTTTGGCCGTAGTCCACTACGCTGGCCATGTGCGGATTGGCAGACTTCACACACCTTTGAGAACATTATAGAACTCTCAGGCATGTAGGTTTCCTCACGATGTTTCCTTCACCGTTGAAGCATGTGATTTTTTTATTGCTTAAAAACGCACATAACTCTGAAAAGTTAGTGGTGCGTGTCCAGGTTAGAATCCCCGACCTCTTATTAGGAGGCGGACGCCCTAACCTAGTGGCTATCACAGCTTCATGAGCTTCATGAATATATTACATGAATATATTTGGAGTTATAAGATTTATAAAATACGGGGGCAATGCGGCCGTGGGGACATCGGACGGGGTCGTTTAATCCCAGCAAATGTAGCAACCCCTGCGGGCTTAAAAACTACTAAAAAAACACGAACAAAATCACGGCCGACAAGATTTTATAATATAAGCGAAGATATAAATGTTTTCTTTGACGTAAAATATATTTGTTAACCTTTAAGAGCATTATATATTAGCAAAATATAATATTTTTTCTTTAACACGTAAGCTAATACAGGAACGTGTTGTATGCCATTATTTTTAATTAATGTGTTTTATAATTTCTTAGCCACGGCAAAGCTTGATGAATAATTTGTAGATATTAAATTAAGAGAAATGTTTTACAAAACAAATTAATTTAAGATGTGAGTTGATAAAATATGCTAAATTTTGTGATGTGGGTTTTACGGGCGTTCGTGATTTGAAATAAATATTAATATAACGTTTGATGCGAACTATAAATCAAGAAATCTGGGAAAACACAAAAATCTAATAGCATCAAAGATGGCCTGTAACTGGTTTCTATTTTCATTGAAAGAAATTATTCTTTTTCGATCTTTCAAAAGGTAATTATTTGCAGATTCTGTGGTTGGAAATTTTTTCGTAGCGTAATTCAGGAAAACAGTGCATAAATGATTTATAGTCCTTTAAAAGGCACTTTTGACGCGAAAATAGTTTACATAGTAGAGATTTGTTGTGATAACTACATTCGTAAACTTAACAACTAAGGTATGAGGGTTCCAAACGCGCCGTGGTCTAAGAAGAAGCCCACAACAAACTTAGCCGGGTTTTTTTTGTTATTACCGTCTCTCATAATCAATAATAAATTATAGTACCTATGGAGATAGAGTAAATCCCTAATATCGTAATATGATTTTTCTATAAGCTTTCATTTTATAGTTTATTTTATTTTACGGGTATTCATACAGGTATTGCACGGCCTTAAACCTTAACTGCACTATAATGGACAACCGTTATAGTTAAGGTTAGGTACAAACTTTACATGCAATTGCCTCTGTTTTAATATTCATAACAGTCTTTGGGCAATAAGGCCAATGTATACAGCATACATAGCTATGACTTCAGAAACGGTTAAAACGATACAAAATAAATGTTAGATATAAATCTGTCCCGTTTTAACACTGATTTTGGCTAAGCAAAGTCAATGTACGCTCTATAGAACAAAACTGGATAACTTTAACGTCGATTTAGTATTGAAGTCCCAAACGTATTGGAATTATTTACTACCAGTTATTTTCACCCTCAACTTTGTCCGTGTTGATATCGGCTTTTAAGCAAATAAGCTCTGCATCAACTTTTGGGCTTAGTATTTGTCCATATCCGGCATGCAACTCATATGTTTTTTTAGACTACAAGTTTGCCCTTGACAGCTATCTCACCTAGTGGTAAGTGATGATGCAGTCAAGGATGGTAGCGGTATGTTAGGGGTATGGTAAGCCCACACTCCTAATTGGTTTCTACGCGACATCTTGCCGGAACGCTAAATCGCTTGGCGACACGCCTTTGTCGGTAGGGTGGTAACTAGACACGGCCGAAGCCTCCCACTAGACCAGACTCGAGCTGGGAATCAACCAACTTTATAATGGGACAGCGCGACGAAGATCGTCAAAAAGGTGTGGTCTTAAGGCGTAAAAGCATAAGAAATAAACTCACATTCGCATTTAAAAAGCTGAGCCCCACGATTTTGCCCGCTTAGTTCCCGTTCCCGTGGGAATACGGTGATAAAAAATTGCTTCAGTGACACGCTGATAATGTAGCTTTCGATTGGTGACAGAATTTTAAAATGGGTTTAATGGTTTAGCCTTGAAATGAGCAAACAAACTCGCATTAGCATATACGCATTCATATTAGTTAGTATTCATTATTAGTTAGGTATACTACCTACTTATAGTCAATTTTCGTATATTTAAAGAGTCATTTTAACGACCTCTCTGGCGCGCTGCGCGTGCGCTGTGATCCTTGGCGCGCGCTGTCACATTTTAAAGTTGGAGGTCCTGGGTTCGATTACCGGCTCAATTATGGTCTCGTGTAGGCATCCGCCGTGGCTAGTTACCACCCTAGCGGCAAAGGCGTGTCCCGAAGCGATTTAGCATTCTGGCACGAATTCGCGTAGAAACCAATTAGGTGTATGGGCTTACCATACCCCTAACAAGTCAGCCCGGTACTTACACGACACGTTACACGGTATCGTCACTTTCACCTGGAGAGATTGCCATCAAGGGCTAACCAGTAGTGAATAAAAATGTCGTACAGTTAACCAGCTTCATACAATTAAGATCCACATAAAACCCAACCCGTGCCTTAGCTCAAATTTCCTGGACTTCAATTCGGTAGTAGAGCTAATGACGTCATTCAGAATCCGATTCGGTCGAAACAATTTGAGGAAGTTCCGAAATACAAAACGGCTGTGTCCTTTTCTAGGAAACGATATGATCATAGAATGGCAGTTCCTTTCTGAATACTAATTTGAGAATCCATACAGACCAGATTAATTGATAACATATTATATATTTTGATATACGTAATGTATCAAAATTCTGTACTATTAGCTAAGAATATTGATGTTTTACATAAATAAAAAAAACATTTTAAAAGTTATTAATGCACTTTTTTATGTTGTTTAAAAAACGATGTACATAATTTTTATAGCACGCTTATTAACCAGTACATATATATTTCATTTTATATTATATAGTATGTTGTAACACGAACTGGCAAACGAACGGTCTCCTAAAATATGTAACTATATAGAAAGGTTTACTGGGAAAACGAACCGAATTTCCGTTACTAATCGAAACCCATTTAGAATAGAACGTTAGACGTCGATGCACCCTTAGAATGAGTTCGAAAATCAATCGAAATCGTAGAATCGTTATAAATACCCACACGTGAAATTTAGTGCTGTTTTTTAAGTAAATAAATACCTATTTAGTGTCATCATCATCATCACCGACCGATCGTTTAACGGTGGCGACCTCGCACCGGTAAACGTAGCGTTGGTCGACCCCCAAAAGACGACATCAAACGAGTCGCAGGGAGCCGCTGGATACAAGCGGCCCAAGACCGTGGCCATTGGAACTCCCTACAAAAGACCTATGTCCAGCAGTGGACGTCTATCGGTTGAAATGATAATGATGATCATCATCATCATGATCAACCCATTCTCAGCTCACTACAGAGCACGGGTCTCCTCTCAATATGAGAAGGGTTTCGTTATAGTCCACCACGCTGGCCATGTGCGGATTGGCACTTCACACGCCTTTGAGAACATTATCAAGAACTCTCAGGCATGCAAGTTCCCCACAATATTTCCTTCATTCATTGTTATTTAGTGTAATAAACTTAAATAAACGTAGTTTAATGAAATATTTGACTAATCACTTTCATTTTGACGTATTATGAATACCCAACTGCGCTGAGGGACCGTCAGCCGTATTTTTACGTGACGCAATCTGTGCTTATCGTTTTAATCAAGCAAACGTTTCGTAAGTGGCACTGGCTCAAATAGACAATAGCTGATAACCCTATTAGTTATAAAAACGTCACATCGGTGTTGGGCGAGCGCGAAGCTCAATTTTTTTTTCAACTACAAGTTAGCCCTTGACGGCAATCTCACCTGGTGATGATGTAGTCTATGATGGTAGCGGGCTAACCTTGTATGGTAGACCCGTACTCTAATTTTTTTTACGCGACACCGTGCCGTAACGCTAAATCGCTTGGCGACACGTCTTTGTCGGCAGGGTGGTAACTAGACCATACTCGAGCCGGGAATCGAACCCAGGACGTCCCTCTTAATAATGCGACAGCACACGCCCTGCGCCATGGAGGTCGTCAATCTAAGAGAAGAGCACTAAGGCACGACGAAATTGCGAGCCGAGGTCCATAAGGGCGCTTTCTGTGAAGCTCGGATCTCGATTTACGGCGACGTTAGGTAATTGATTTATTAGACTAGGTATTATAATCAGTACATCCCCATGATCGTGGATGAGATCTAAGTTCGGATGATGTCAGAAATCTATGGCTTCGTCTTCGCTGACGAATACGTTGTTAAGTTTCTAACCTGGTATTTTCTTTATTTCTTGGATCGTAAAGGCCTTGTTAGGATCGTCTCCTGATCGATCGGGATCGGCGATGAGGTCGCGTAATTAGACGCGTCCCCACTAGCTTTTTGGAGTACAAGTGATGACCAAGTTAAGCTTATATACGACGAAAACAGATCGATTATTTTAATTACTCTAACTTTACTTCTAGTGGCTCGATTCCGAAAAACGATTCTACGATTGAACTATCTCTTGCCCGGAGAACATTTTATGAGACTGCAATAAACGCAATATGCAATGAATGTGTACCTATTGCAAATGAGATTAAAAATGTTATAATTTGTAAGAACAAAATGACAAAATACAATATTATTGCGAAATACGTCGGTATGAAATACCCACTCAAGGTGATCCTTTGTCTCCTATATAAATCATCATCATCATCATGATCAACCCATTGCCGGCTCACTACAGAGCACGAGTCTCGTCTCAATATGAGAAGGATTTGGCCATAGTTCACCATTCTGGCCATGTGCGGATTGGCAGACTTCACTTCACGCCTTTAAAAACATTATTCTTAGAGTTTTCTCTCAGGCATGCCGGTTTCCTCACAATATTTCCTTCACCGTTGAGGCAAGTGATATTTTAATTTGTCTGGTGGGAGGCTTCGGCCGTGTTTAGTTACCACACTACCAACAAAGACGTGTTGCAAAATGATTTAGCGTTCCAGCACGATGTCGCGTAGAACTAGGACCAATTAGGAGTGCGAGTATACCATACCCCTAACAGGTTAGCCCATTGCCATTCTAGACTGCATCATCACTTACCACCAGGTGAGATATCCGTCAAGGGTTAAAAGTTAGAGGTGCGTGCCCGGATTCGAACCCCCGACCTCTGACTAGGAGGCGGAGGTCCTAACCACTAGGCGATCACTGCTTGTTATATAAATAGAAGTTAATAATTACGTGGCAATTATTTCTAATGATCCAGTAACAGTAAACGTCCACTTTGCGGTAACACTACGGATTACGGATCAAAACAAGATGACATTCCATAACGGGTCGACTAGATGAAGCGCTTGTGGTCGCTAAAATTAGGCAAATTAAACATGTCACATTTGTGACATATTTATATTTAATATTCAAAAATATTAGTGTGCTTGTGTTTTTTATTTTGCGAGAATAAGTAGGGATGATTAGTACCAGATGTTAATAACGTATTCAATCCAAAATCTTTAGATCACACAATGAAATTAGTAACCTTACCAACAGATAAGATGAGAAAAAGGAGGCACAAATTAATTTTGTCACCGATCTGAACTTTCAGATTGGTTTCATTATTATTATTTTGAGTTTGAATTGTCGTATTGTCATAATTGATTATCCGAAAAATTTCGAACGAAAATTCGATATTTCCGAACCTCATCTGACTTTGTTTAAAAAAAAATGTGTTAAAAACTAATCACTAAAATACTTTTCTGTTTTTTTTTCAGACATAGTTATAGATGTCTACATAACATGACGTTAACATGACGACGACAACATTTTTGTAACGAAAAATTTATAATGAATAATGAAGATCTAAAATACAATTTCTCACAATCCATACAGAAAAGATGCTTGCGTCAGCAGCCCACGATACATGTGCGGCTAGCTTGAGTACCTTAATGTTATAAATTGTTTAATGTCAATAAACGATTCATTATTTTGTTAATCAAACTTCTTTATCTATACAAATAAATTAAATTGGAGTGTCTGTTTGTAATATTGAAATAACCGTTTTTTACTATATGCATATGAATATGTATACGGTACATACACCAAAATAACATTTTTTACAATTTTTGTCTGTCTGTCTGTTTGTTCCGGCTAATCTCTGAAATGGCTGGATTGATTTTTACGGGACTTTTATTGGCAGGTAGCTGATGTAATAAGGATTAACTTAGGCTACTTTTATTTCAGAAAAGTCTTTTATTTTAGAAAAATAAAGTAATGTTGCGATGTCCAAGTACTGTAATAATTTCAAGGCCGTCTGTCGTAGTTTAGTTATCCATTGCATCGTGATTGGAAGACAAACAAACACACTTTCACAAATTAACTCAACGCAGACGAAGCCGCGGGCATCAGCTAGTTGGATAATATAACAAAGGATTCTATAACATTCTTAGCGGCCTCGATCTCTTAGACTACAAACCGTATTGTATGCACACCGTACAGAAGCTCGTAAAAGGATATAAAATCTCGAATGCAATTTATAATATTGCAAATGTGGACCTCTAAAAGATATCCTCGCAGATCTTGTTTAGATTAAGGCCATCGTTTGCATGCGAGATATCTCATTTAGCTCTAACTGAGCTTTTAGCGTATTAAAGAGCTATCAGCGTGCGACGCGACGATAATAACCATACTTATCTTAATCGTATAGCCTCGGAACAAAGATAACATTCGCATACACTAGTGCATCGCGTGCGTATGAATTCAACCTCAGTCTGTCAAGGCGAGTCTTAGCGCTTCGTCGTGATCAACCCATTGCCGGCTCACTACAGAGCACGGGTCTCCTCTCAATATGAGAAGGGTTTGGCCATAGTCCACCACGCTGACCATGCGGATTGGCAGACTTCACACGCCTTTGAGAACATTATGCAGAACTCTCAGGCGTGCAGGTTTCCTCACGATGTTTTCCTTCACCGTTGAAGCAAATGATATTTTTTTTGTTTTTTTTTTCAAAACGCACATAACTCCGAAAAGTTAGAGGTGCGTGCCCGGATTCGAACCGCCGACCTCTGATTAGGTAGCTGGCGCCCTAACCACTAGGCTATCACCGCTTCAAAGATGACATGACATATGCTATTCATTGTTACGGAATCAGTAAATAAAGAAAATTCTGGAATTACCAATAAGTTAGCCGGTGGAATTTTGGGAACTGTCAAACTAATGATACATGTCAACGTTAGAAATTAAACAACAGGACTGCCTTATATGTGAACGAGAGAATCGGATTGGTGGATTTTTTGTATTCCAGACGATTCGATGTACGATGCGACCTTGAGGCGACCACGCGAGGACATTGGCCGTTCAGTTCAGAATCATAATGGGTGAAGATCAAAGAAGAAGTACTTAATACTTGCAATGAAGATATGTACGAAATAGTGTCAATGAAAAGTGTTGTAAGAGATTGCGTATGGTGTCACTGCGAATATTACAAGTACAGGCGTCGCAATAAATGGTCCAGTTTCAAGCGCACACACACCACGATATGACAACACCACGATTAGATTGCCACAGCGTAACCGGGCTGTTTGGCGAGCTTCGCAAAGAAGCTCTGCCAGAAGAAATTTTGAGCCCTAGGGCTCGAAGAAACTAAGGGAACGTCTGCCTAAGGGCGCCTCCTTTGAGGCCGAACCTCGGCTTAGGCGACGTTTGGGATAACGGGGGGGGGTCGGACGGTGAAGAGATTACGGAGATATGGTACTGTAACTTTTCCTTTAAGTATTTTAGTTTTACATCATTCAACGTCACAATTATAGTAGTTCTTCTACGCGACAAATTAATTCCAGTCATAAAAATTAATTGTGAAAATTAATGCCCCAATGTCGCATCTAATATAAAAGCTAATAACATCCTATTAAATGTCCTGTTTCAGTTCAAAGGCCCGAGTGATAAACGAGTTTCAAGGCTTAGGTCACGTTCTCACAAATATGTGTAATTTTTAATTTCATTAAGAAACTACAAAAGAGGTTTAATAAGGAAGACTTTAGCACGTCTTTTAGAGAAAAGAAAAAGCATACTCTTTGCTTTTGTAATATAATGTGGAGTACTTTTGTCTCTCATCGGCTGTTCTTTCTGCTTAAAAATATATTAGTACTTTATATAGAGGATGTAAGTAAAGGAACGCGGTGAACGGTCGAGTAAGGCCTACTATGATTGCATATATTGAAGCCCTACGAATATGGAATTTAAACTTTGTATGAAAGCACAGGTCATTGTGGGATATTTCAGAGCTTCTTTCCAAAGCTCGCCAAACAGCCCGGTTACGCTGTGGCAACCAATGGGGTTTGTACAGCTAATAGACAGTCCGAAAAAAAAAAATGTGGAATATTACGCCAATTTGAATAAATCATCATCATCATGATCAACCCATTACCGGCTCACTATAGAGCACAGGTCTCCTCTCAATATGAGAAGGGTTTGGCCATAGTCGACCACGCTGGCCATGTGCGAATTGGCAGATTTTGAATAAATATTGTTAAATTAATATTTATTCAAATTGGACTTTTTGAGACATATAATGTGTTCATACAATACTTTTTGTTTTATAAAATGATGAGGTAGATTCGAGCTTTAAGAGTTCCGATAAGAAGCCGAACCAGAACAAGCTTAGCCGAATACGCTAATTCTTTATTTCTCCTTTAGCAGATTTACACAGAACTCTCACTTTTTTTTTTTACCTACCCACCTGTAAAAAAAAAAAAACGTATACATAAGGTGGAAATGATATTATTCGCAGGCGACAATCACAATATTATCGTTATCCAAAAATTTTTTTTTATACTTTACAAGTTAGTCCTTGATGGCTACATCACCGGTACGTGATGATGCTGTCTAGGATGGTAGCGGGCTAACCTGTAAGCAGTATGGGAAACCCGCGCTCCTAATTGTTTTCTACGCGACATCCTGCCGGAACGCTTAATCGCTTGGCGACACGTCTTTGTCGGTAGGGTGGTAACAAGCCACGACTGAAGCCTCCCACCAGACCAGACTGGAGCCGGGAATCGAGCCCAGGACCTCCAACTTTATAACGCGACAGCTCACGCACTGCTCCACGGAGCTCGTCAAACCATTGGCGTCTTCTAGAGCACACAATTAATCTGTATTATAAGAAAGAAGGAGAATAATTGCCTGATGATGTGACGCATCACTAGGACCCGTAAGCGATCTTACCTTCTTTTAACTTTTCAGTCTACGGGCGAGTTAAAAACACTCGATTGAGCAATAAATACGGCGACGTCATTGATTGGAGTACTTTTTAAAGTCGCCACAAGAAAAGCATCAATAGCCTATCAATAATTAATGAAAACGTAAACAAGCAATTCGTATGAAGTGAAAAGATGTATGAATAACTAACGCTCATTTCTCAGGGCTTTTTCAATGACTATTTAGACATTTTGCGCGTGCCATCGCCCCCGTGAGACAATAGAAAGGGATTGTATTAACGTTAATTTGTGATGCACAAAAGCTTTTAAGGAACCAAGTATAAGAAACAAAACACAATGTTTGCACTCAAGTAACTTTATTCGTTTAATCTACAATCATTTTCAGGAATACGATAATGAAAACACATGGACGTGGCGACGATCGCCAATAATTTACCCGAAGTCTGGAAAATAATCATATTTTATATTGGTCCTTACGCTTTTTAGTATATTATTAAGTGGAATACAAAAACGACAGTTATTCCAATTGTAATTGGTACGACAGGTGTAGTAGCCAAAAGTATTAAAAAATATATAGGTCAATTGGACACCAACATTGACATCACCATCCTCCAAAAACAAGCAGCCATACACACCTCGATCATACTCAGTACTAGGAGACACTATTCGTACAGCGCACACAACCAGGCTTACAAAACTCACAACAAACTCAAAACATGCCAATTGATTGATATATATATCGCATACAAAATACATACAAAAAATACAGGGGAAAAAAAAATAGGGGGATATATAAATAACGTTTTTCCTGCGGGTTGCGGGACAGGATATTTATAAAAACCGACAAGTAGTCGAGAGAGTGAAAATGAACTCATATATTTATTAAGTAATTATATGCATAGTTAACCGCTAGCATAAAAAGCATTTTCTTTAACGATGTTGAGATGCTGTATCTAAGCTTTTTTATGTCCAACACAGCCATTTTAACGAAGTTTCGTGTTTAATTTCCAAAACAAACTTCCATGAATAGCGAACGGCAAAGCATTGTGCACTTCATATAGTTAGACAATTCCCACTTAAAAGTTTTTTATTTGCTTCAGCACAAGTTTCTTGTTCAAATTCAAATAGAAAAGCTACCTTCTCAATGGATTAATGAATTAAACCTTTACTTTCTACGCCAACGTTATAATCTATACAAATAAATAAAATTGGAGTGTCCATTTGTAATATTGAAATAACCGTTTTTTACTACATGCATATGAATATGTATACGGTACATACACCAAAGTAACATTTTTTTCAATTTTTGTCTGTCTGTCTGTCGTTTTGTTCCGGCGAATCTCTGAAATGGCTGGATTGACTTTTACGGGACTTTTTTACTTACGGCTACTTTTATTTTAGAAAAATAAAGTAATGTTGCAATGTCCAAGTACTGTCCAGTACCGCGCGCAGCTCACGCGCATGCATATGTTAAATAATAATCTGTATTTTTAAATATTCCAAAGAAAACCGTTCTCAAAAAACTTGACTGTTTAAGAAAATTGCAGAATTTGTTTTTTTTTACTATGCTAAACTTTAAAAAACTTATCTGCATTTGATGATAAAATTCTTTAGGAACGTTTAAAATCTGAGCAATATAAAAGAAAGGTAGAAAGATCGCCTAACGAAACCAATCAGCGGCAAGCAATGTATCTCGGTGTGTCGTAGAATAGCGGATTAATTATTGGGTAGTTTGACAGTCAGATTTCACTGGAAATAACCACTCGTTTTAAGGATCAACATTTTAAAATATTCTATTTATCTAGTTTAGAATAGTATGCATTCAGGCAAAAAAATTGTTAGAAATGTTTTTTTATTTTGATTTACATATAACTCATCCTCAACCATTTTTAACAATATGGTATACGTACGCCAATTATCTACAAACGCATTTTCATATTTTTATCAAACAGATGTCTTTTTTTAGGTTTTGGTTAGGAAATCACGTATTAATTTGTTAATTTAAAAAAAAACACTTAGATATAAAAGTAGCCCACGAAGTTTTACAGCTTCGGCAACATTGCGATATAGCGGGAGAGGTCTTTGCGTCATATAAAATGGGATCTTGGCCGTCAAAGTAAAGTGGCGACATTTCATTTTCTGAAACGTTCATAAAATTTTCAACCAAGACCATCTGATAACTAATAAAATAAATTACTCAAAAGTTTATTCACGCTAACGGTTAACCTCCACATTTTTACATTTTTTATATAGCTTGTATATAGCTAATATATTATATACTTATATAGTTAGGAAAATTGGCGCATTTTTTTCGTTTACGCTTAGCAAATAATGGATAGAAGTAAGCGTTACTTTGCGGAAGTCCATGATAAATAATAAACGGCAAGTATAATTTGCTATATTCCGCCGACAACCGGGAGATTTGTATAATATAACACCACACAAAATCTTCCACTAGACCCTCAGGAGATGTTGACTTAAGTTGAAAAAGTTAAAAGTAAAGTGAGGTCAAAATATCCTGAGGATGACCCGGTGTCGGGTCGAAACGTGCGTAGAGGTTCTAGTGGAAGATTTTGTGTGGTGTTATATTATACAAATCTCCCGGTTGTCGGCGGAATATAGCAAATTATACTTGCTGTTTATTGTTTATGCTTAGCGTTATCTTAATTTATTTCTCGGTTCCTAAGAACTGTAGAGTAATATTTTATGATCTACTAACAGTTACCCGCGTCCGAAACGAAAATGAAGAAAAAATGAGAAAGAACCATACTTTGTTCCGGGATAAAAAGCACCAGGTGAGATAGCCGTCAAGAGCTAACTTGTAGTGTATAAAAAAAAGTATAAGTATAAGTAACAGCAACTGCAGTGAGAGCTTTCAATGCAATAGAAAAGGCTAAACTTAAGCGCCTTTCGGTCTCCGGCGGAGTGACAACAGTTTTCCATTAACTTCATCCAAAAGCTCAGTTCAGACATCAGACCACAGATTTAGGGAGACAAATTATTCTTATTTCCTAATATATCTTAAATCGGCTTACCCTGCAGCTTCGTTCACGTAAAGTTTTTGAAGTTGTGCAAATTTCTGTTCCCTATTTCACCCGGTTATCTTGATTTAACTAACGTCTACGTTATAACAGCTATCTATATGCCCAATATCAGCGTGATCCCTCAGTTATATGAGGCATTATTAATTCATTGAATCGTTACGTTAAGATATACAACATTTCGTCTGCAATAATTAGAGGTAATGTTCCACCCGCTATATTATTATTTACATTATTATATCCCAACTCTCACGCCCGTGTGCAAAATAAATACATTTAAAAGCCAAAAGAGATATCATATACTTAAATAGATAAAAATAAATAAACTTAAATAAACCTACATCACATTATTATTTTTTATTGGATCATTAAACTATTCACAATCAATATATAAGCAACAAAAAACAAAAACTGAAGAATAAACAGGAGATATTAACTTTCTAGAAATGATCACAGCATGCATCCTTAAAATTAACCTTCATCATGATCAACCCATAACCGGCTCACTACAGAGCACGGGTCTCCTCTCAATATGAGAAGGGTTTGGCCATAGTCCACCACGCTGGCCATGTGCGGATTGGCAGACTTCACACGCCTTTGAGAACATTATGGAGAACTCTCAGGCGTGCAGGTTTCCTCACGATGTTTTCCTTCACCGTTGAAGCAAGTGATATTTTAATTTTTAAAAACGCACATAACTCCGAAAAGTTAGAGGTGCGTGCCCGGATTCGAACCGCCGACCTCTGATTAGGAGGCTGACGCCCTAACCACTAGGCTATCACCGCTTACCTACCTTACATCTAACCTAAAAATTAACCTTATATCTAAATAATTCAATTAATACCTATAATGCAGTGATAACATACTCGTAAGTTTTGTCTTAAAACATATTTATAAGTTTAATACAAGAAACATTTTAAAAATAAACACTGTAAAATATAATAATTTCTCGTGCTATTTCCTTCAAATAAGTTCGTTAACCGCATGATAATCGAAAAACGCGTGCAGAGTTTTTATTAGCTCTCAGAGACTACGTAGTTTGTCAATATTTTTAACATCTATTAACACACTAAAGTGATACGTGATAACTACACATTCATGTTCAGTTATCACCGCACATTAAACCCAAGGCATATTTTTTTTTGCATATTGGTTATTTATTTCAACTTAAACTACATTCGAAAATGAAGTGGTAGGAGGTAGAATTTTGTTTCGTTTAAGTCGTGGATAGTGAATTAATATTTATTTTGGTCTGCTCTAACATGTAATATATGGTGGCAATCAGAGAGCAGCGCCATCTAGTTTTAGAATCATGTACGACAGACAAGAGAGTGGCATCATCCCCTCTCTTTACGCAACACTAAGTGGCGTATAAAAGACTCAACGGCGCGGGATGGCGCAGTTCCACGGTCACCGGGGCGCTCGGACTGATACACCAGTCTAACAAACCCAACAAGTCCCAACGTCACCCTAAGTCGAGGTCCGAGTCTCACAGGACAGTCCCTTAGGGGGACGTTTCCGATGTGTCGTATAGAACAAGTGCTCTTCTCTCAGGCTGAGCTTCATACTCGCCAAACCCCCCGGTGACACAGTAATAATCATTATGGTTATCTGCAACTGACAATTCGAAAAATGGACGGCGCATTCATTGCATTGATCGGTGGTCAAGTCGCGGTAGTGCATAGTCGTACTTGATACTTATAATTGTCATTCCGTTCTACCAAGATTATCTGGTTTCTTTGCCCGAAACTACCCACGTCTACCCAAATTACCGACGAACACGCCCCAGTTAATCCTATATTTACAAAATAAATAAAAAATAAAAATAAAATAACTTGAAAGAGTTGAGGATTAATATAAACAAGTTCCAGAATAAATCGGGAACACCAAAGCAATTTATAGCAATCATATCGTCAGACAACTTTTAACACCCTTTTTACGAATTCATATTACAAAACTTGATTTACCAGTCAAAGACAGTTGAAATGCTTATTATTTATTAATACAGGATTGATATTAAATAAGAGATTCGCGTATTAACAGATAGTAAGAATAATTTAACGTAGTTTAGCTCTTCTGTCAACAAGGGACTTTTAACGCGGAAATTTTGCACAAGTTTTTAATTACGAATCCACTATTTCTTAGTGGCGAAACAAAGCGATGCCCACAAATAATGCCCTATCTACACTTTCCCAGTAAGACGAGTGGTTAAAAAGTGAAGTACTAGAATGTAGTGGGCTGCCTCGCCTTCTCTCGTGTTCACTCGCCTTCTGGCGCTCCTGAGATAAAGCCGCGAAGCGCTAAGTGAAGTAAGGTATTTGTTAAAATAAAAAATGAAGGTGGCTCACGTTCGTGAAACCTCCACTCTCTGTGGCTGGTGTAAGAGAGTTATAAGCTATTCATATAGTTTATATATGGATATATATACACTATAATTTAGCCCTTGACGGCAATCTTACTTGGACGGTAGGTGATGATGCAGGTGATGGGTGGTAGCTAGTTTTTCGGTAGGGTGTTAACTAGCCACGGCCGAAGCCTCCCACCAGATCAGACTCGGACCCTCCCCCCCCCCCATTATTGATAGGCAAACCCCAAATTTTGTAATGCGATAGCACACGCGCTGCTTCACTGAGGTGGTCAAAAGTAAAGCAAGTATCGATGGCAACCTCGTATCGCCTCGCCTTAGCTTAGCTTCGCTGCGCACCGGTTAGTACCTCTGCTCGGTGCCCAAAACTTTAAAGCTTGCAAAACAAACCACAAACTCTTCTATGGGACACGAAGCGATGCTAGTGAGAGTTTAGACAGCAATGTCGTATTTGCCTTGCGTTAAGGTTCCAGCTTACTACTTATGATTGTAGAATTTAATAAATCATTCCAACATCAACATTTTACATACAACTGAACAAAACAGAAATAAGCGTGCGTATATTTTCACTACTCTCCGTGAAAAGCGAAAGCATTATTGTTATAAATGTCTATTTAATGTTGTTTAGGGTATTTATGTACAAACGCGTACTCGTAAGCTCAATTTTAACCTAGAACGGATAAAGCCCGTGAGATCTTCATTACGCTTGCCATGATCCGACGTAAGCCTCCAAAAGCCCTGGTGGCTCGGTAAGTGTAAATCCGGCTTTATACGGATAATATAATTTATATCGAGGAAAAGCGGAAATTATAGCTTTCTACTAAATTTCATCATCATCATCAGTAACTCACTTTTGCTCACAAAGGAAAAATCTTACTTCCTTAACGGGGAGGGGTTTTAGAGCATAGTGGGTCTTTGATGCTTCAACACTTTTATATCGTTGTTAGAATTTTAAAGATAAAATTACCTATAATAAAATATTATAAATATTAGAATAATGTTTAGTACGAATAAAAATAAATTACTGTAGGTACATACAAAATTAGTCTTACTTTATATTCACTTACGAAACACAAGGGTTGGAGAACATTGGAGTCCCAAGTGGGATTTAGGTATAATTTATTGTTATTACGTACTTATGAGAGTTATATATCTTTGTGTTTTTAATACTTTCATATAAAAACTGTCGCATAAACTCCCCTTCGTAAGTGATTCAGTAGTTTTTTCTTATAGAAACATAACAAGGTTAAAAAGCCTGTACACATACCGTATCAAGTTTCCAAATCGGTAAGATATATAGAAAGATCTACCCATCACTTCTTATCATCTGATTATCTAACCAGGCACGAACTAAGTGACTATCATCATACCATTTTAATCTATGCCGAGGACTTTATTACTGGGAATGCATTAATTATACAGGAATCTTTCGCGTCCGTATTTGGATGCGACCCCTGGATCACACCTTATTCGTCGCTACCATAGCCATTAAAATAAAACCATAAGTAGGAACTACCAGGCAGCATCGCTTTTTTTTTTAAATATACATTGGATTACAAAGCCGAAAAAAGGCAAAAAAAAAGTGAAAATACGAACTTGCAGCAATTTGGAAATCTGGTCTAACATTTGCATTTGCATTTGAGTGAAACATATTTACAAACAAAACAAATCTGAAACATTTCGTTTTAGTGTGTCTATAATACAATGCATTGCACTCCCAAAAAATATGAAATAAATATTTATTTGTTTGTAAAAATGATCTTCCTGATTGTACATTTTGGAATCATGAGAGACTGTACAGTCTTTTCTTTTGCACAAAATTGTCTTTTTTAGACCTTCCGAATGCTAGACATTTTACAAAACTAAATGTTACTAAAGTTTTTAAAGGTTTTTTTCTAATCAGAATTAAACATAACTAGTTTTTAGCATAAAGAGTTAGCATAAAAATGAGCTGTTAATTAATGATCTACGATATTTTGACGTACTTAGATTTTTTTAAAGAATGCGCCATCGCGGCGGCAAGCGTAATGTAATATTTTATCACTTTGATTACAAAAAAAAATAAACCAACGCCCAACTACTCCTGCATTCCTGGTAGGCACTGGTATGTAAATAAAAACCATGTAGGATGCAATAAGAAGTTAATCAGTGACGATCAATTTCATGAGATCGAAAGGCAGTTTTATATAACTAAATCTGTATCTATATATATAAAAGCAAAAGGTCACTGACGTACTTACTTACTTACTGATTAAAGACGAGATCTCAAAAACTATTGTACGTATAAAGCTATAATTTAGCAAGTAGGTTGATAGTTGATAGTTAAGAGATCAGCACGGCCCGTAAAAAAATTGTGAAGGTGAGTGCACCTTCACGCAGTAATCGTACTAAGCTATGTTTAATAATATATAATATACAATTTCAATAAATACAATTTAAAAAAAAGACTTGCTTATATGTATTGGTATGTCATATATACTTTAATAACGTTACCTACTTTATAGTTTACGTTAAACTTTAGATCGGCTTGTGAATCTGTACTGTAACAGAGTTAAAAATACGAGCAAGGCTATTATAGATTTAACAGATTACACGCTCTACACTCCTGGTAGAAGTCTTCGGCAGTCGCTAGTTACCACCCTACCGACAAAGACGTGTCGCCAAGCGATTTAGCGTTCCGGCACGATGTCGTATAGAAACCAATTAGGAGTATGGGTTTACCATAACAGGTTAGCCCGCTACCATCCTAGACTGCATCATCACTTACCATCAGGTGAGATACCGTCAAGGGCATGTGTTGTATAAAAAAAACACACTCACAACAAAGTCCACTTTGTAAATTTTCATCCTCATTATGAGAATGAGGATCCCACAACAGCACCTGCCCCTTTTTCATAGAAGACAGTTATGAATTTGTAAGAAACAAAAAAAAACAATAAAAGACACGTAAATATGTAGATACATACCTCCGCCGAATAATTACAATTGTGACGTTGATATCTTAGACTTAGAAAACAATTAAAACGAGACACAGTTATGTGTCTATCATAAATTAAAAATTCACGAATAATTAATATATTAAAGTTACATTGTTTTTGTTGTTAATTATAATTAATATATATATAATATCCATTGAATTATATCTGAACCAATATACAGCAAAGTCTCGGACTCGTTGAAGTTATAATTTTTACTAAATATTATAAATGTGAATGTAGGGATGTTTGTTACCTATTCAGTGGATGTTTGTTACGAACTTTGTACACATATTCTTGGAGGTATTAAAAATAGCTTAGGATATTTTTGTTTACATTTTTTTTTTTATAGTTAAAAAATTGATTTGTTAAAATATATTTGTCATATTGATTCATTTCTATTGTAATTACCTGTGGCACTTATTTAAGGGCTTCAAACTGCGTGAACCCACGGGTAAAAGTTATTTATACATAAAACACTGCTTCAAAATCGGAAAACAAAATGTTGGACCAACACATCTATAGTGATAATTCCGGAAGAATAAAATGAGATTTTAATGACGCTATGTCATTTCCGTGCTTTGAATTGCGACAAAAAACCATTGTTTTGAGCCGCACTAACGCTGTGATGATAACAATTGTCCGTTGTCACCGTAAAGTATCTCAAGATTTTATTTAACACTTTATAATGAACGGAAGATAAAGAATGCCAGTCATTCATAACTTCTTTTGTAGCAGCCCGCCGCGGGCGTTCTGCGGCGTCATAAAAAGAGGGCGAGAGCCCCTTCAAGTTACGGTTAAAAACTTGGCTGTACCTGACCATACTTCACGGTTTTTCGTAAGAAATGTTGCCCATTATGCATTCATGAAAGTGTGCATTCATTTCTCCGCAGATCACCAGTACCGCGTTGCAATTCTCTAAACGTGCTTTCTACCTCGGCGCTGCAACGAAATATTAATGCAAGAAGAAAAGAATATGTTTACACTACGATTTATTGTGATAATGGTATACGGAAGCTGTGATAGCCTAGTGGTTAGGATGTCAGCCTCCTATTCAAAGGTTCGATCCCGGCCACGTAACTTATACAGTTATGTGCGTTTTTAAGCAATTAAAATATCACTTGCTTCAACGGTAAAGGAAAAAATCGTGAGGAAACCTGCACGCCTGAGAGACCTTTATAATGTTCTCAAAGACGTGTGGAGTCTGCCAATCCGCATATGGCCAGCGTGGAGACTATGGCCAAACCTTAATACCCGTGCTGTGTAGAGAGCCGACAATGGGTTGATCATGATCATGATGATGATCATCGTGACGGTGAAAAGGCATAACAATGACACAAATGTTAACTCGCTTAACTATGTTGAGTGGTAAAATTAATGATGTTCTCAAAGGCGTGTTAAGTCAATCCGCACATGGCCAGCGCAGTGGTCTATGGCCAAATCCTTCTCATATTGAGAGGAGACCCGTGCTCTGTAGTGAGCCGGCAATGTGTTGATCATGATAATGATGACCTATCAGACCACCGTGCCAGCGAGGTCTACCTGACTCAATCATATTGCTCGTTACCTCGAAGATTTAACTCCTACATTAAAATAATCTTGAAGGTATCCGTACAACATGTTTAATCATAACCATAAATATAATCGTTCCCCTTCCCAGAAATTGATAAGTACCGATGAATGGAACTGTAATAGCTTACTGTTTTTTCCTATGTTCCCTTTGCACATCGCCGACACCTGTTCAACAGCCTGTTTGAGGCTTCTTAACGTCTCATTAAAGTACATTGTTTCAAGCGGACAATGAGAAGCATAGGTATTTTTGATAATTACCGACGCGATGGCCGCTTAAAGATTAAGCGATAACTTTTATGTCTGTATCGCCTATCAGACTGGATTTTATTTACTGTACATGTGTACATATACAGTACTGTTTTTGTACTGAATTGTACACATATACAGTGCTGTTTTTGTACTGTATATGTGTCCATATAGTGCTGTTAATGCACTGTTTATGTGTACATATACAATGCTGTTTTTGTAATGTGTATGTGTCCATATACAGTGCTGTTTTTGTACTGTATTTGTATACATATACAGTTATATTTATGTACTGTCTATGTGTACATGTGTAAAAAAGCGGTGACAGCCTAGTGGTTAGGGCGTCAGCCTCCTAATCAGAGGTCGGCGGTTCGAATCCGAGCACGCACCTCAACTTTTAGGAGTTATGTGCGTTTTTAAAAATTAAAATATCACTTGCATTAACGGTGAAGGAAAACATCGTGAGGAAACCTGCACGCCTGAGAGTTCTCTATAATGAGAAGAGACCCGTGCTCTGTAGTGAGCCGGTAATGGGTTGATCATGATGATGTGTACATACACAGTGCTGTTTATTTACTGTATATTTGTACACATATAGTGATCTTTATGTACTGTATATGTGCTTGTATTTAAGAATAATTATGCACAGCCATTATTTAATGGTTTTGAAAAGTTTGTTTTTACCTTAAAGCATCATTCTTAGTCTATTAATGTAATGTATAAATCTATAGTTGGGTAGGGTCTGCTCCTCACAATGAGATAAAGTTGAAAGCTGCTGAGGATGGCTATAGGCTATTTTACGTCACCACGCTAAGACACGAACGGAGTAAGTATTAATGTAAGTAGGGTGATGCAACGCGGTGGGTCGGGGCATATCGTGTAGAATAGCGGCCGTTAGAGTTAGATGTATTAGAGAAAAATACTTAGATTAGACGCAACTAGTATTTACGGTGACAGCATTTTAAGGATAATCCTCAATATAAATAATCGTAATTAATATCTATAAATAGAAACGTACTTACTTAGGTACCTATTCGCATCAATTCCTAGAAAATAAATATTCTGTTCAAGATTATATATATATAGTAATCTTTATTATGATTCATACCTGATACAGAATGCCTCTATATACGAGGCCTGTTTTACAAATGTAACTTGAGCGTATGTGAAAGACCAGTTCCTGATATGGAAACAAGTAAGAAGATATCATGTTTATTTACATTTAAGGGCAATTGACATTCAATAATAAAAACTTCGACGTCCATACTCAATTACTCTAAGGAAGTATTATTGACACGGGTGCCTTTGTGTGTTACCTATATTCGGCATCAACACTGCACCTTCATGTGATTTGGTTCGTACATAGGTACTTGAGGACGGACTTAGGACCTGTTTTTTTTCGGACTGTCTATTAGCTGTACTAACCCTATTGGTTGCGACAGCGTAACCGGGCTGTTTGGCGAGCTTTGGAAAGAAGCTCTGCCAGAAGAAATTTTGAGCCCTAGGGCTCGAAGAAACTAAGGCAACGTCAGTCTAAGGGCGCCTCTTTTGAGGCCGAACTTCAGCTTAGGCGACGTTTGGGATAACGGGGGGGTCGGACGGTGAGTGGTCCGTACATCTCCGAGGCCGTGGATGGAGCCCACGTCCGGATGACGTATGATAGCGGGGACC
Organism: Lasiommata megera; assembly: GCA_928268935.1. Classification (NCBI taxonomy): domain Eukaryota; kingdom Metazoa; phylum Arthropoda; class Insecta; order Lepidoptera; family Nymphalidae; genus Lasiommata; species Lasiommata megera. The sequence goes on along the minus strand of OV743311.1, from coordinate 7,279,534 downwards.
TCGTCTTCGCCGGCGAAGACATTGTGTAGCGTATGATTGTGAGGTAGGTGGTACGAGTATGTTGTCAGTAGTCATCTGATCGTCAGTCATGTGGTCATGAAGGATATGTTTAGGTCTCCTCTTTCGGAGAGGAGCGCTTAGGTCGGGGGAGTAAAAAGAAGCCACAACTACTAGAGGGTTGGGGTGTCGGATTTACTTAGGACCTGTCATATTTCCTTAAAGTACCTGTACTTTCTTGGCACGAGAAAGCGGAGGTTTCGCGGTTTTTTAAATATTCAAATGGGCAAAAGCGCTTTTAGCGAGCATAACAGCAAATGATAGATTAGAGAAATGTTTAGTTTTTTTTTTTTCATTCTAGTAAAAAGTTTCTAATGGGTTGCCATTATAAGATATTCTGTTTTACACAAATCTCTAAGCTCATTCTCGGACGCCGCTGGTTTGGTTCCACGAAAACGTTCGTGAACGGTCGAGTACACGAACGTTTCCGTGACCCAGCCACCAGGCAACGCGAAGCAGCATCGCATGGTTTTAAGTGGGTATTCTGGTCGCCAGTCTGGCCGCCGGCGAGTCCCACATACCCCATCGGAAGCGCAGTCTTGCCTGCTTCACTTCCGGAGGGGATGCGTAAACGTATTTCCCAGCGATAAAGAAAAAAGCTATTCTTATTTGACATGTCAAAAAATGATGCCGCCGCTTTCAGTGTACTATTTGTACACAAGGATTGCACAAGTGTAAATTTGTTAATTCCATAGACAAATAATTTTTTCGCTACGCTCAATTCTAAGCCTATGGTTAATTCGGTTTTAATCAGAGATTTACTTACAACATAATTGATACAACTATGTTTTGTTTAGCTATTTTTTTTTTTTTTTTTTATCGTGGGTAAATCCTCATGGATACCTCTGCGCCACGGGGAGGCACAGAGGTTATGTCAGACTCCTACTGACTAAAACCCCCACGTGTTCCTACTCACCGCTGTATGGTGGAGCCACGGGAAGGCTTTCGCATACAACCGCAACTCCACCAGCGGGTGTCCGCCGCAGCACCCTCCTTGGGCACAACGTGCCCAGTTTCGCCTGTTAGAGGTGTGCCAGAACAACAGCACACCAGCCAACTTGAGGACCGTACTGTGAGTGATGGACGGCCCCGTTTCCATCGTCCACAAGTCCTCCGAAGGCACAGGAGCAAGAGAGGTGGAAGAAGAACACTCTCTCGCACCCGGCCTTCCATCGCCGACGGCAAACGCAGCGAACGCTCGCCGTCCACCCCGGCCCACCAGTCCCATTCCTGGACGGGCCCGGCCCGCCAGTCCCATACCTGGACAGGTCGCAAACTTCCAATGGGGACGACCAGTCACAGTCGCCACCCCCACCTCCAGCAGCAGCCTGCCGCCCAGCCCCGCCTGCCAGTCCCATACCTGGACAGGCCTTCCACCACACGGGGTGATACACCCCCTGGGTCATCCACTGCGCCCTCAGCTTGGTCAGAGGGACGCGCGGAGACCCCCTCCGCGTCGGGTCATTGGCCATCGGCTAACAATCTCGCACAAAAGAAATTGTTAACCGATGTTACCAGGGTGCACCGGCCCGAATGCTGCTCTTCCCCCCGCACGAATCAAGAGGGACCCACAGCACCCGGGCACACGTGGAGGTTACCCGACCTGGCACCCCTTAGTTTAGCTATTTTCACAATAACCAGTAACCTTTTTTGTTAATAATTATTCCAGTAACATATACACAATTACAATACGAGTAGTAAAAATAAAATTGTCTATTTGTACACTAACATTAATGTTTTTTTTCTTAGCCAGGTTTTTTTTTATTATCATAATCAATAATAGATTATAATTAGTTATGAATTGAGTGCCATTTGACATACCCAAGACTTTTTATCATTTTTGTAATCCTTAATATCGTAATAGGATTTGTCTATAAGATTACGTTTTATAAAAACTTTGAACTTATTGGGAGACATCTCCAAGATTCCACCAAGTAATTTCTTATAAAAAATCTTTTGTGGATTTTCTTCGATCTTTATAACCACACAGATTTTTAATAAACGCTTTCGAATCATTGCCTGCTTATATCAAAAACCTATCTTAGCAATTACTCGAACTGTGCTACTATCGCAAGATAATTTCGATATGAAACATCAATTTGTTTCTCAAACATTAAATATGTACATACGAGACGTGCAGTCACTTATTCATATTGACTTTATAAGTCCTTGCCAATGGCGTGGGTATCTTAAAAAGTTTACCCAACCTGTTTACGGAGCTATTTACCTATGTCACTTTTGGCTTACTCTCAAAATTTTCTGAAAATATACTTTAAACAAGCAGATACTTTGTATGATATATAATAAACAAGCGGATTTCATCTGTACATTTATTATATTCGTCTGTATAAATGAATATGTTTAATATAATATATTAAACTTAATGTTCCCGACATTTTTAACAGCCTTAACTTAATCGAATGCCACACCTTTTTTTTTATACACTACATTTAGCCCTTGACGGCTATTTCACCTGGTGGTAAGTTATGATACAGACTATGGTGTTAGCGGGCTAACCTATTAGGGGTATGGTTAACCCACACTCCCAATTGGTTCCTACGCGACATACAGGTGGTTGATAGTTAAGAGATGTCAGCTAAGAAAGGATATTTGGAAATTCCACCCCTAATGGAGTAAAATAGGGATTGTAAGTTTGTATGATTTTTTTTAAATATTACCTGTTAAGGGTGGTAAAATAGGGGATGATAGTTTTTGCTTATTTTTTTATTAAGGAAATTTGTCCTTTACATGTAGCTTACTTTTTGAAACAGGGCATTGGCCGCACGGAAAACCTCAATCTCACGGTAAATTAGCAATTCTACGCAAACGAAGTCGCGGGCAACAGCTAGTACCTAATAAAAGTGCATTCGTAGCTTAATAGTTATGCCAGATATACCACTTAGTTGGCGAACGCACGAAACAAAATCACCTAAGTAGCATTTACTTTTGGCTTACTTTACAAAAAGGTATCATTATTTCAGGCTGAAATCTTATGATTACTTAAATAATATATAAAACCCAATAAAATCTATGGTTTCAAAATTTCAGTAGCTTACCATAAAAGTAACGATACAAATCTTTTCTATTTATAATATCAGTACAGACACTTCACCAATTAACTCAACGAAAGTAATTTAAAAAAAACTCACGTCTACATACTCTTTGAATATATTTAAAAATGTTGACGTTTTTTTAAAACAATTCGGAAAACGTTTCTCCAGCTTCAGTCAAATCACTGAGACATTTAGATTTTATTCGTTAATATTTATATCATCTCAAACCTATCAAGATGTTACCAACATACAAAATAATTCAATTAGACTCACTGTCGGTTACATTCGTCCAGATTGGTAAGCTAAAAGACCATGACAAGCAATCAAGAACAAAAAGTAGGACGAAATAAACATAAATTAATAAATATATACAAACGCGATGAAGGTCAATTCAATTGTAGATGTATGCAAAGAAAGTAAAAATGTTCCACATAGAACAGAGTAGAAATCTTACATTCCCTACATTAGGTTATAAGCCTACAATAGGTTATGAAATTTACGTAAGTATGGTTTATCTTCCTAACTTATAATTAGATTGATCAATTCTGAATTTCAAGACAGATCTTGTCTGGTCTGATCTTTTGGGAGGCTTCAACTGTGGCTAGTAACCCTACAGACAAAGGGATGCCACCAATCGATTTAGCGTTACGGCACAATGAGATGTAGTAAGCTATCATATCCTTAACAGCCATTAGATTAGCCCGTTACCATCTTAGACATCATCATCACTTGCCATCAGGTGAGATGGCGGTTATGGTCTAACTTAAAGTATTCATCATGATCAACCCATTACCGGCTCACTACAGAGCATGGGTCTTCTTTCACTATGAGAAGGGTTTGGCCATAGTCCACCACGCTGGCCATGTACGGATTGGCAGACTTCACACGCCTTTGAGAACATTATGGAGAACTCTCAGGCGTGCAGGTTTCCTCACGATGTTTTCCTTCACCGTTGAGGCAAGTGATATTTTTAATTTTTTTTAAACGCACAGAACTCCGAAAAGGTGCGTGCCCGGATTCGAACCGCCGACCTCTGATTAGGAGGCTGACGCCCTAACCACTAGGCTATCACCGCTTAGAGTATTATTTACTTTAACGCTGCTTTACACGTGATGCGATTTATATCTTATGTGACAATCTCCGTGGCGCAGTGGGTGCAAAGCAGTATTACAAAGTGGGAAGCCCCGGGTTCTATTCCGAATTAAGAAAAAGTGTCTTCACATAGTTATTATTACATAAAGAATATATGCTGACAAGATTTTTAATACTGAAATAAGTGGATGAACCTTTTACGTAAACACACACACATTGTACATATACATAGTAGATATATATATATATATCTTTATCATGTAACTACGATGATATTAAATCATCGAATGAATAGAGACTGTTTTAATTAAACTTTTTTACGAGTTGTCTACTGCTCTTTTTCACACAAAACGCACAATCACTAATTAGACTGTGACAAAAGTACACTCATATACTAAATTAGCGTAACAAATATATAACCTGCCTCAATAACAGAATTATCAAACGCAAAAAGGATTTTTTAAAATTGGCCTGTTTAGTTTGTTAGTATTATACAAAATCTTAATTTTTTTAATAATAGCTACTACTAGTGTTACCCCAACCTCTAGGTTATTTAGTTGTATAGGTTATATTACCCATTTAGTCAAAAGTTATGATATCGATAAAGTTAGTAGAATAAGTTAAAATTTCGATACAACAATTTAATACAAGCTTGGATACTATTAAATCGATTACATTATCTCCGTCCCTCGGATATATTACTAGGGCAACAAATGGCCACAATGTTTATGTAGAATAGAACACAACGTTTAATTAATATTCTCTGACAACACACTTGATTTGCCGGAATTAACAATCATCATCATCATCATGATCAACCCATTAACGGCTCACTAAAGAGCACGGGTCTCCTCTCAATATGAGAAGGGTTTGGCCATAGTCCACCACGCTGGCCATGTGCGGATTGGCAGACTTCACACGCCTTTGAGAACATTATGGAGAACTCTCAGGCGTGCAGGTTTCCTCACGATGTTTTCCTTCACCGTTTAAGCAAGTGATATTTTAATTTTTTTTAAACGCACATAACTCTGAAAAGTTAGAGGTGCGTGCCCGGATTCGAACCGCCGACCTCTGATTAGGAGGCTGACGCCCTAACCACTAGGCTATCACCGCTTCACTAAGCTATCACCGCTTCTTCGAATTAACGATATCAATAGTTAATCCAATCTACAATCTTCAGATAGCAGATTAATTCAGTAGTGTTGTCATTCACAATGAAATAAGAGTACATTGCTTTTTAGTGGGTATTCTGGTCGCCAATCTGGCTGCCGGGGAGTCCCACATATCCCGTCAGAAGCGGCGCAGTTCCGGCTGCTTCGCATCCGAAGGGGATGCGTAAACGCATTTCCCAGCGTAAAAAATGTGCTGTCATTCTACTATTCTTCCCTGTCGATAAAGCCTTATTGGCTCAGACTATATAGATAATTAATAGTGTACGTGTAGTGTAATAATAAACGTTTTCGTTGACTTGCTCTGACAACAAAAAATAATTTAGTTATATTTACGATTGTTTACTTTTTTTCAAGCATATAATTTAAAGAAATTGCAAACATTCTTTACCTGTTTAATTTTAAAATATTTAAAGAATGTTTCAGGCTACAGGTTCATTCAATAAGTTATAGTTTTCAATGATTGTTAATCTTGCATATGATTGGAAAAGACAGAAGAAAATTGTATACACGCAATGCGAAAGACGAGTGCGTGTCACTAAATGCTCTAATAGGTCCCGATTCCTAGTGCCTGAGCGGAGAGAGACCGAAGACATGCCTAAAAATTAAGTCGTCTGGAAAACAAACGCAATGCTAATTGTAATGTATTTATGCATACATACACCGCATGCGGACGCACTCTACTTTTACGAGTAAATACCGGACAGACCGAATGTTGATTGTATCATTAATATGGGAATTTTATAAACCATATATTACGTTTGGCAAAATACATGCCCCATTGAAAAAGACCTTAGACAATGTGCAAAACGCTGAGCGCTGTTTCCTTTATATGTCCCAGTGATGTACGAATTAAAATCCTATTTAAGACTCCGTCTTTAGAAGCCACTACAGGCTAATTTTTTTTTTATACACTACAAGTTAACCTAATTACAGGTAAACCCATACTCCTAATTGGTTTCTACGCGACATCGTGCCGGAACGCTGAATTTGTCGGTGGTAGCTAGCCACGGCCAATAACTCCCACCAGACCAAACTCTATCAAATATAGGGAGCCACTCAGGAGAGTAGAACTACTTCTACAACCCTATGCCAACGTATCCCCCACGTCATGGGCGAATAGGTAGGCATCTCAAAACATTCAAGGTTTCTACGGGTCTCGTGTGTAGGGAGTACAAAAAAAATTGTATTGCTGGTCGGACTTGACCGGTTTGTGTTCCATGGCGCGGGCACTGGACCGTGAGGTCTATTGTCATTCAATCGGCCCCATTGTGCCCTTTGTCGGACCCTGCCCCACCATGTTATTCGACATGGGACGGTGGATGTTAATAAGATTGTCTTTTTCATCTTAAATAGTATAAACAGACTAGCGGTTCACCGGACTTCGTTTGCGTACAAATCTGTTGAAGAAACTTAAAGTATACTTTATCGTACACCAATAAACAAACAAACAACGCAATACAGTTGTTCAAGTGGCGGCCTTATCGCTGAAAAGCGATCTCTGTCAGACACCAAATCTGCAGAGGATATAACTTTCTCACGCAATATCTACCGCGACGCATCGCCCGCCTGTGCTTCGCGGGTTGTTATGGGTCATAGCATATATTTCATAACTAGACTATTAAGTATAATACATACTACTATATAGTATAACTTTTTAGTTAAAATGTTCGAAGGAACAAATTATTCACGAATCTGTATACATTTTAGCATTTACACAGATTACGGATATATAATGAAATAAATAAATGAAACTATAATTTCTTCAATCTTTATACACCAAACCATACAGATCTTCCAGAATGCCCTCTTGAAGGGAATGAGATCTTAACTTACTTACTCACAACGTTTAATTGATAAACAATTTAACGAATGAAAGAATTGAACGAAATGAAATAAGATGAAGCTGTGATAGCCTAGTGGTTAGGACGTCCGCCTTTTAATCAGAGGTCGGCGGTTCGAATCCAGGCACGCACCTCTAACTTTTCGGAGTTATGTGCGTTTTAAAAAAATTAAAATATCACTTGCTTCAACGGTGAAGGAAAACATCGTGAGGAAACCTGCACGCCTGAGAGTTCTCCATAATGTTCTAAAAGGCGTGTGAAGTCTGCCAACATGACCAGCGTGGTGAACTATGGCCAAACCCTTCTCATATTGAGAGGAGATCCGTGCTCTGGAGTGAGCCGGCAATGGGTTGATCATGATGATGATGAAGCTAAATGTTGTAAAAGTAACTCCTGCTTCTAATCAACGGCTAAGCGGCTTTAAACAGACTGGAAAATGAACTCTTCAGATGTATTTTTAATATCGATATAGAGATAGATCCTGTCTTCAAAATGAATGTAGAGAAGTACTTCATAATGAGTGTCTAAGGATTTGACTTTTCTAATAAGTAACACTCATAATTTATATTCAACTCATCACTTAGGTATGTGAAAATACTTCAAATCAATTATTTTTGTAAAAGCAACATCGTTATTTGTGATTTCTTGAATTTTTGGAATTTTTTATGAATAATGAAAATCTATTTATGTTTGTCTATTGTCTATGTGTTTCGAAACCATTGATTTTTTGTTTTTTATTCCGATACAAGTAAACCCTTGACGGCAATCTCACCTGGTGAGTGATACAGTCTAAGATGGTAGCGAGCTAACCTGTTAGAGATATATAGAACCAATACTCCTAATCGGTGTCTACGCGACATCGTAGCCACGGCCGAAGCCACCAGACACCGCGGTGGTTAAAGTTTAACGTTCCCAGGATGGAATCTATCTCCTAGCGAATTATATCGAAATCAGTGGCTTTAAGGTAAAAAACTATTTGTAAGGTACGTAGGTATTATGAAGTACTTACTTACTTTATTGTTAAAAGGAAGAATTAATGCAGTTTGTTGGTGTACAATAAATGATTTTAAGTGAGTATGCTGTGCTTAATTGATGATTCCTTCAATAACTCGACGTTAATTTGGTTTTTCCCGATATTTAATCAATAGAATAGTTACCTACCTATCTACGTACATGAATTATAGGTGGTCCTCTCCTGAAATACTGTTAAATGTGACGACATCACAATGAAATTCATTTTAAATTGTTTTATATCTGTTCACGATATAATATATCCATTCGGCGATAGGTACCCAGTACACAACGTAGAAACGGAGGCTTTTTTGTAAATACGTACCTAATATTAACCTTAATAGATAATATTGTAGTATACCATTTTGAACGTTGTCGCAGAGGCTGGGCCTATTCAATTGCAATCTGAGTGAACTCGCAAGAGTGATATGTAAATTTGGGCAATTTTTATATGTTCATCATCATCATCATCATCATCAAGATCAACCCATTGCCGGCTCACTACACAGTACGGGTCTCCTCTCAATATGAGAAGGGTTTGGCCATAGTCCACCACGCTGACATGTGTGGATTGGCAGTCTTCACGCCTTTGAGAACATTATGGAGAAGTCTCAAGCATGCAGGTTTATTTATGTTGATAAGTTTTATAATCATAAATTTGTATACTTCTTATATTAGGCTACTCTAGCAAATTAGGTAGGTATATAATCTTCTAAGGCTAGAACTAAGAGGAAATAAATAAATAAGTAAATTTTAGTGCAGTAGGTATCGACAAGCACACGATATTGTTTGTGTAAAAGTAACGTAGATTGTAATATAATAAAATTAAGCCTAAACTCAAGGGCTTAAGGTTTAATATGATAATTTTATCTCAGCGATCAAAAACGAGAAATGATAGAAACGAAGCGGTGATAGCTCAGTGGTTAGGGCGTCAGCCTCCTAAACAGAGGTCGGCGGTTCGAATCCGGGCACGCACCACTAACTTTTCGGAGTTATGTGCGGTTTTAAATAATTAAAATATCACCTGCTTCAACGGTGAAGGAAAACATCGTGAGGAAACCTGCACGCCTGAGAGTTCTCCATAATGTTCTCAAAGGCGTGTGAAGTCTGCCAATCCGCACATGGCCAGCGTGGTGGACTATGGCCAAACCCTTCTCATATTGAGAGGAGACTCGTGCTCTGTAGTGAGCCGGTAATGGGTTGATCATGATGATCAAAAACTACCTTCACGGGTAAGTGGTATAAATATTTTTAGGGTAGTTTATCAATTATTGATTACTCTAAAATCGGAAAAGCATTTTATATTTTTCATCATTTAACTATATTAAAATTTTAATACGGCCGCCACAAAATATAATATTTAATACTGTAAACAATAACTAGGTGATTATAAGTGAGGTTAGATACCTATCTTATCTAAGTACCTATTCATTAAAGATAAAGTGAAGTCATCTTTTAAACCTGAACAAAGCCCAACTGACGTACTAAATATGTAACCTATAGTCATGTAATATAACAGAAGTTAACATTTGACTTTAGCTTTTTTATTTAGTAAAAAAACTCAACTCACCACCAATGAAGGTGCAACAGGATTTGCCACTCGCATGCACTCGATGCTTTCACAAATTGTAAAGACACAAAATAACTACTCGAAACGTAAATAATTAAATAATATCCTGAATTAATATAGCGAAGGAGGAAAATTTAAAAATAAAAAACAAAACACAAAAATATCGACGATGTTATGCGTAAAGTTAGCGACGTGCGACTTAAACGAATGGCAACCGGTGCCCCGTACGCGAGACGGTCGGCCGCTGTCCGTGCCAACGCGAGACTGTATCTTGAAATTCCCGACTCTCGCGAGCTTTCGTTCACGGAGGAGGCAGCCATCCCGCTCGCTCGACCGGTCACCTGCCCGGTAAAAAAATAGGATCCTGATATTTCGCCGAAATAAAAACCAAACCGAACACCACTTCATACGCGTACATACGCAGGTACGCGGTGAATCGTTTACATAGCCGCATTGACATCCAAATGCATGGCCGATGCGACCACCGATCCAGTTTGCTTTGCACTTTAACTTTTAAATCTCACGCATCACATCAAATACAAAGTACAAAGCGTTCGCACGCCACAAGCTGTAATTTGAATACATTATCTAACGTTCAACATCTCGGAAATTGCTGCGGTGGGAGCGATGCGGTCTAAAGATTTCGCCTCTGCCGAGGGAAGAAACTGTTCAGCTCCGTGGAAGAAACTGACGCATGGTTGTTAACTAGCAAGATAAACAAATGCATTTTAGCAGTCCACCCGTAATTACCGATACAAACCAACTCATCGTTACAAAACACATATTCGATTCAATTTAGCCCGTTGTTTCCATGGTTTATCTCGGCGTACGTCCTACGTCAATATTTATGGATACAAAGTAAAGAAACTCCATTCATTGTTTACTATCCGTTTTGAGCTGTTAGGGCAACTTTTCACTGTTTAGCTACCATTGGATTATAAAGTGGTGTATTGAAATATAAAGTCGATTTAAAATCTGGTAGCAAGCTAGCATAACATTATGCTTAAGGGTTATCTCATACCTCATATTCGAATATATATTTTTTTTTAATTTATAGATATCACTGATATCTATAAATTTTCCATTTTGCCCAAATTTTGTGAATCAAGATTGTTAGTGATAAAAAAAAAAATATTTATAAAAAAATACGTTTTACATAACAAACGTATGTAAGTTTTGAATAAAAAAAAATCATTTTTTTTTTTATCACTAACAATCTTGATTCACAAAATTTGGGCCACAGTCACACATAATCGGCACGTTTTACTGGTGATAACTAGTGAGGTATCACTGATCTGGATTGTTATTAAGCATGATAAGAAAGCTTAGATCGATTTATATGGAGAGATGCAGGGGCAGACACTTAACTCAAAGGACGGAAAAACTGACTGGTCTCTAGGTGCTGTAATTTGTAATTTTTCTGGTGGGAAACTTCTGCCGTGGCTAGTTTCCACCAAACCGACAAAGACGTGTCGCCAAGCGATTAGCGTTCCGGCACGATGTCGCGTAGAAACCAATTAAAGCGAGGGTTTCCATACTCCTAACAGGTTAGCCCGCTACCATCCTAGACAGCATCATCACTTACCACCAGGTGAGATAGCCGTCAAGGGCTAACTTGTAGTGTATAAAAAAATGGCAACTTGTTATTAGAAGACAGCGTTTGTAGGTCGTGACAAAAACAGCATAAGAACTTAGGGTATTGAAATCCCTCGGGGGCTAAGTCTGAGCATACGTGTCTTTCCGATTAAAACTATTTATATAAGATATAAACACATATTTCTATAACATACTTAGCATACCCTCATTGACACATTTATTGCCTAAAAACCTTTGTCGGTAGAATTTACATATCGATGGTTGGCCGGTTAGTCTAGAACCGAAATTGACTATTTATAATTTATTGATTGATTGGTTTATCAAAACATATTTCTTGCTTATTCCGCGACATTTTTGGGTGCAATAAAGTGTGTCGCCTTTATCTCCTTCAACATTTGGGCAAGTTAAAAGAGCAATAATTTTGTTGTCAAGTGAAAAGTTGGATCCGTTACCCAGCAAGACGCGAACAGCTTCTGGCACACAAAAAATGTGTTAAGTAGGACCCGCAAAGTGGTAGGCGTCATTAATTTAAATAAAGAAGACACTACATTATTAATATTTGCTATAACCGATGTTCCAAATCACCTTGACAACTTTCTCACAAGTTATGAAGTTTATAAATCCGAATGAACAGTAATAGCGCTTAATTCCGAAAGAATTTATACGTTCAAAATATACAAAAAATGTACCAGAGTTCGTTCTATGATAAACATAAAATGAAATACGCCGACGAAAATCCAAATACATTATAATAAACCAAAACTGGGTCAGTTGCACGCGAATTTCGTACAAATCTGAACATTATCCAGCGTTGGCCTAATTTTACTGCGGTGAGATTGGATTCAAATGAGAATATGCGATAATTTGAAACCTTTTTTTGTCATTTAGAGACTCAGTCCTGCTGTTTTTGGAGAGGTTTAATTAAATTAAGTATTTAGGTTTAGGTTTTTATATAACTTGTCATTGTTTTTTTTTACAGGCAGCTAGAATCTATATATATAAAAGCGAAAGGTCACTTACATACTTACATACTGACTTACGTACTGATTAAACACGAGATCTCAAAAACTATTGTACGTATAAAGCTATAACTTAGCAAGTAGGTAGTTGATAGTTAAGAGATGTCAGCTAAGAAAGGATATTTGGAAATTCCACCCCTAAGAGGGTAAAGGGGGGTTGGAAGTTTGTATGAAATTTCTTTGTTTTTAGAGTTAGAGACACAAAAATTTGCATTAAGATTAATAATAATAAATAAAAAACATGTACATAAAATTTTTTTAAATATTACCTGTCAAGGGTGGTAAAATAGGGGATGATAGTTTTTGCTTATTTTTTTATTATGAAGTCTACAAGCTTGAAATTTTGAAAATAGGTTTCTTTTAGGGCATAAGTATAAGGTTAGAATTTTTTTTCATCCAAATATACCCTGAAGGGGGTAAAATAGGGGTTGGAAGTTTGTATGAAATTTCTTTGTTTTTAGAGTTAGAGACACAAAAATTTGCATTAAGATTAATAATAATAAATTAAAAATATGTACATAATTTTTTTTTAATTTTACCTGTCAAGCGTGGTAAAAAAGGGGATGACAGTTTTTGCTTATTTTTTTATTATGAAGTCTACAAGTTTGAAATTTTGAAAATAGGTTTCTTTTAGGGTGTAAGTATAAGGTTAAATTTTTTTTCATCCAAATCTACTTCTATCTAATTTATAAAACAGAAACCTAATGTTTGCGCTTGCATGATCGAAACGGGAAAGACAATACAGTTCAATGGTCGTCCTCGTATTGAAAAAAAAGCAATAAAAATCTTAATGCTATTCATAAATAAAGAAGTTATATAGAGCAAACAGGATGTTCGAATGCAGGTGGATTGGATAGCTTCGGGTGGTCCACGCAACTCTTAATGCTTTTGCTTTCACTTGGCAGTTTACAAACCGAGGCCTTATTTATAGTCGAGGGCATCGCTTGGCATTTCCACCAGCTTAAATGGCGTTGTTGCTTGTTAGTTTAATCAACTGCGGGTTAATGGAATGATGGCAGCAGAAGAATTAAGTTGAACAGCGCTGTAGGCACATCACGATAAGCCTACGGTATTGGTTTTTTGTTGGTTTTTATTAGGAAAATGTTATTTTAAAAAACTATAATTTATTTTTAATCAATATATTATAATTTAACTATAAGGCCTGGGAGGCGTTGTCCTGCACTCAAAAAAACAATAGGGATTCTCCAATTAATCAATTAACTCATAACAGCTGAGATGATGATGATGGATTTCGCACAATCGTTAAATAATTTACAATGAGTATTTAGCTGGTGATCTCCTGATTTGATCCTTCAGATCTGATGATGAAAATCACTAGACTTTATCTGTTTAAGTTCACCATGATCAACCCATTACCGGCTCACTACAGAGCACTGGTCTCCTCTCAATATGAGAAGGGTTTGGCCATAGTCCACCACGCTGGCCATGTGAGGATTGGCAGACTTCACACGCCTTTGAGAACATTATGGAGAACTCTCAGGCGTGCAGTTTTCCTCACGATGTTTTCCTTCACCGTTGAAGCAAGTGATATTTTAATTATTTAAAAACGCACATAACTCCGAAAAGTTGACGTGCGTGCCCGGATTCGAACCACCGACCTCTGATTAGGAGGCTGACGCCCTAACCACTAGGCTATCACTGCTTCACTGTTTAAGCTATTTGTAATTAATCACCTGTTTCGCAAATTTTGGATATGATCTCCCCTCCCCCCCAACCTCAAGATGACGAAAAATAAAATTACGCAGTTTTTTTATAGCCAATTTCGAAAAAAAAAATTACAATAAACACAACCATGTCATTTATATACGTAACCTTCAACGAAATTGAGACTAATATTTAAAAAAAATATAATATATATGTCAAAGTCAATTCGATGTTAGAATTTTTATGAACAATACAAAAATGTTATCTAGGTGTATTTATTTTGAAAAATATACATGTTTGTATTTCGTATTCTTTTGAATTATAAATAATGGCTCTTAACGAAACTAAAATTCCTGGTAAGTACATAACCAATAAATACTTAATTATTTGTTAGTTACGTAAATATTAACGTAATTGGATAGTAACTATAGCGGGTTGGATTCAGAATCGTGCGGCAGGGGTTTGGGGGAGAAAGATGCTTTATTTGAGATTTGGTCCCCGATTGTAACAATAGCACTCGCATTAAAAGGTAATGCACTTTTTTCAAGAAAACCAAAAAAAACTAACATAACCTATAAATATGTAAAACATCGAAAAAATAATGCAATATTACGGGAGAGCTACATAGCATATATAATTCTGTATAAGTGCAACAAGGACGTAAGATCATATCGAAGACTAGTGTCTATAGCAGACCCGAAAATTGAAAAATTATACTTACGACATAAAACCTTCCTTATTAATCTGGCTACTTAATACAAAAACTATTTTTGAACCAGAACGTTAAAAGTCTTACTATGATTCTTTAGCCATTAGTGCAGAACCGGAATACTATCTCAAAGTTAAGAATGAAGACGATTTACCGGACGAATTAATACCATTCGATTCGTCTACCTAATCTAAACTGTGATAACCTAGTGGTAAGGACGTCTGCCTCCTAATCAGAGGTTGGGGGTTCGAATCGGGGCACGCACCTATAACTTTTCAGAGTTGTGTGTTTTAAAGGAATTAAAATATCACTTGCTTCAACGGTGAAGGAAAACATAGTTAGCAAAACCTGCATGCCTGAGATTTCTCCATATTGTTCTCAAAGGCGTGTCTAGTCTGCCGATACCATCACGGCCAGCGTGGTGTACTATGGCCAAATCCTTCTTATATTGAGAGGAGACCCATGCTCTGTAGTGAGTCGGCAATGGGTTTTTTGCCACAAAAAACTGTAAAAGTATTAAGTCAGATAATATCATCAGAGTTATAGATTTGTAATAAACAAACTAATGTAATTATCACATCCGTTTCCATTATTGGTTAAATCCAGTACCATCAATAGATACAAAACCACTTAGAAAACTCTTATTGCCAATTTATGTAATAAAATTAATGACCATGATAATTTTTTTAAGCACGCGCTTGTAATTATATCCTTAAAAAACACTAGACTAAACGTAGAACATCTACTGATATATAAATGGTCGATAAATAAATATTAATGCAAAATCTTAAAGTTTACTATCAAACTGTTACAATTTTTTAAATCTTAAAGCTCATTTGTAATCGTAACAAATTGAAAACCCTATCGAAATTAAAGTTTAATATTTTCTAATCTAGAGAGGAATATCTGATAAATGTCTTATCTTTCCCACATTTATCTTGTCCTAAATAGATTTTGATAGTGATGAATGCTGGAATTGATCGTCAATGAATTAAGGAAGGATTTATCACGAGATCAGCAAAAGGTAAATTGTCGGTGGTACAGAGATCACTATGGTAGGTAGGTACAATAATTGTGTTGGTGCAATTAATTGTAATAATTGTCGGAATAATCCACACTCCTATACTATATAGATAATTCCATACTAATATTAAAAATTCGAAAGTGTTTCTGTTTTTTTATAAACCCTTGATTAAATTTTTCATTGAGAAAACTTGCATTCTTGAGATGGACATAGGATACTCTGTATGCCGCGAAAATGAACACAGCAAACGATTTTTAAAAAGGATGAAATTGAGGGTAGCAAATACCAATTTTATTAGAGTCCTGTCAACAAATAAAAAAGTTTAGGTTAGGATCTTGTTCTTCCACACAAATGACCATAGGTAAGTAAAAACACACAAACTTTTAATATTAAAGTTACTTATGCCTTTGGCTTGAACCTAACTAATGTGTTTTTTTTTAATTTACTACAAGTTGGAAGCTATCTAGGATGGTAGCGGGCTAACCTGTTAGGAGTATGGTAAACATAAGCTCCTAATTGGTTTCTACGCGACATCGTGCCGGAACGCTAAATCGCTTGGCGACACGTCTTTGTCGGTAGGGTGGTAACTAGCCACGGCCGATGCCTACCACCAGACCAGACTCGAGCTGGAAATCGAACCCAGGACCTCCAACTTTATAATGCCATAGCGCACGTACTGCGCCACGGAGGTCGTCAAACTAATGTTATTAATAAGGTATCGGTCACCTTCCTTAACAAATTCACAACTCAAATTGTCAATAAAACTGTGAAGATATGGACCCTGTAATTATTCTGTCTCCTGTCAACATTGCTCCGGACTCCGATACTAAGTTCTCGTAGTTATCCAGGGAGATGAGGCGTTTCGTAATTATCATAACGCATGAAATATTGTCGTAGCGGTTCCATCTAATTAGCGTAAGCGTTAATAAAAATATACGTTTTATTATATATATACGTTATATAAGTAATATATTTCTTCAGAAGTTACATACGTGATATACAGATAAGCAATAGTATATTTACCTACTATGACACGTTTCGGTGGCATCGACTACGTTTCAGATTTCTAGTGGTTTATTAGTTTTACATATACTTAATTTAATTGAATTATATGGATTAATGTTATAAGTAGGAGCATTACTTATTATAGTCACTTTCAATTTTCTTTTAAACTTGACTTATTTGGTGGCTGCCTATACACGGCTCTCAAAGTGTATAGGCACCCCAAAATGAGAAAAAAAAATTGCCGTCATGTGACGCTGATGGGGAACACCTCGCTTCATATTAACTTCATGCACAGGCAAAGGAGACGAGAACGGTTGCATGATGGCACAAAAGAGCCCAAGCCGCTTGTTGTGACGGCATCCAATTCCATTTTTACCACCTGTAGATGCCGCTAGATGTATTACATTTTACGTGGTTTATTCCTACTTCTTATTTTCATAGAAGGCACTAAATAACTGTTTAATTTGTTTGTGAACATTAGAAACTACAAAAGAATAGGGAGCATAACAGATATCAAAATTGATCTTAACATCAGTGGCGTAGCGTGTGTGGGGCGGAGGGGGCGGCCCGCCCCGGGCGGCAGCCCGCGGGGGCGCCGCGACGGCAGGTACGTCTTGAAGACGTACCTGCCGTCGCAGTTGGAAGTAGTTCTGGTCCCACCACAGAGCAGGGTCAAGACGAAGTCGACTCATCAAAAGTACCTCAAGCATCTAGTCATAAGCCTGCAGATAAAGTTAATGTTGCCAAAGAAGACATAATTGAAATGGTGCCTTCTGCTCCTGCCGAAATCAAAGATGTGAATGTCGACGGTGTAGGTTGCTGGCCTTCTCCTATGACCGACGAAGTCAGAACGCTGCTAGTATGTCGCGGATCTGGCTCAGTACAGCACATCGATTCCAAATTGGCCGATGTTGTTCGCTCAGGGGCTTCAACAAAAGGCGGTACCCGAAAACTAACCAAAAAGTGGTTCTACAAAAACAACTAACGGCAAAAAGGTTCTCCGAACATGGATGGTGTACTCGCTTTTGAAGCAATCCTTGTATTGTTTTTCTTGCAAGCTGTTTGGCAATTCTGGCTCTAACTTCACATCTGAAGACGGATTCAACAAATGGTGGAAGCGAAATCCAAGAATCGGAGATCATGAAAATAGCCTGGGCCATGAACAGAGCTTCTTGAAATGGAAGGAGTTGGAAGTTCGCCTGAACTGTAAAGCAACCATCGATCAGAAACAACAAGAAGTTTTCGAAAGTGAGGAAAAGAAGTGGAGGGATGCTGAATATTATCCAGTTCTTAGCCAAACAGAATCTGGCCTTCAGAGGACATCGAGAAGACATTCGAGGAGATGATATTGGCAATTAAGGGAACTTTCTGGAGTTAGTGCACTTCCTAGCTAAATACGACCCTCTTCTAATGGAAGATCTGACAAAGATATAGCTGGGAGCAAGAATCTCAGTTTCGTATCTATCTCCAGAAACCTAGAATGAATTTATAAACTTACTGGGACAGCAAGTTCGATCCACCATCATCCGTCGTATTCAAGAAGCTACATATTATTGCGTAATCTTCGACAGTACACCAGTCATCTCCCTCAATGACCAAATGAGCCAAGTTCTGCGATACGTACATATCGAAGGAGAAAAAGTCGCCGTGGTAGAATCTTTCATTGACTTCTTCGAACCAAAAGAGACCATTCGAGACCGTTTCGTGCAAGAAGCAATTGACTTTGAATCTTCTGAAGATGCAGCTTTGTCTCACGAACAGGAAATCCGGCGAGAGGTGATCGCATCATTCGACAATATCATTCAAGAAATGACGACTCGATTCCAGCAAATTCACGAAATATCGGACAAGTTCGGATTTTTGATGCCAGCGAAACTTTTGAACAGCAAGTTCGAGTGTGGTCTTTCCCATGTATTAGAAGACATCGACAAGGATGAGTTTCAGATGGAGCGGAAGCGTCTTCAGCAGTTTGTTGTTGTTGCCTCTTCTGAATCAGAGGAAGATATAAGTGGTAAAAGACTGCAGGAGCTCCAGTGGGAGTTCCTGCAGTTCATTCAAAAACTGAATCTCGGAATTTCAGTTCCAAATATAGTCATCTTGATTCGTATATATTTGACTTTGGCGATTAGTGTTGCAAGTTGTGAGAGAAGTTTTTCGAAGTTGAAGCTAATAAAAAATAACCTCAGATCGAACGATATGAGCTCCGCTAGACTATCAAACTTGGCTATATTGTCGATTGAACAAGAATTGGCTGCTAATATTGATGTTGACAAAGTTATTTCTGACTTTGCTGCTCATAAGGCCCGTAGAATTCGCTTGTAAAACCGGATATGATGAGTTTATTTTAAAATCAATAAAAGGTACCTCATTGCATATGAAATTTAATTATAATTAAGCACCTATAGAATGGGGGCGGCAAAATGGGACTCTCGCCCCAGGCGCCGAGATGGCACGCTACGCCACTGCTTAACATGATGGCTACTTAATTTATAACTAACAGTTTTTGGTAAAAGTTCGATGAAAATCTATAGTATGTGCAAACTGCTTCTACAAATCACACCTATGTATAATGGCAACCACTAAAATTGTACAGAGTAGTAGCAAAGCTCTCCAATCCAAAAAGTGTTAGCACCTAGAAGCTTACTTGCTTTGGAAAATAATACTGTGATATAATTTTTGTAACAGAAAAAAATTGCTTTGTTACAGAAGCAGCTGTTCTGCTGAACATCAGTGAGATGATTGATCTCGCAATCGGCACTCCTGAGGTTTGTCTTTAATAGCTATGGAGACAGAAAATATATGTAGGATGACTACGGGCGGGTGCGTGTCCCCGTCGGTAATCTAGGCAGACGTGGGCAGCCTCGGGCAAAGAGACCCGACACCCTTGGTAGAACTACAATTATAAGTATGGTAATTTACAAGGAGCAGACCATACGCTCCACCAAGTACGAATGCACCACCGCAGCCCAACCACCGGTCCGACCCGGCCGAGTGCAATCAATGTAATGCGCCGTCCCGCGCCGGTGAGTCTTATAAGAACCTGCATACGTCACTTAGTGTTGCGTAAATAGAGGGGGCGATGCCACTCTCTTGTCTGTCGTACATGACTCCAAAACTAGATGGCGCTGCTCTCAGATTGCCGTCATATATGTAAGACTATAACCATCCTAGCTAGAGACTGCGGCCGTTCGGGTAAATCCCTTTAGAACGTTTGTTTTTAAAGACTACACAATGTTTAATTACTTCACGTTTTCGCTCGCTCTCTTTTTAACGTATAAATCATATTTTGAGGAAGATTGCTATGTCATTATACACTATAGCGACAGTTATACCGTATCGACGTGAAATTCAATTTTTCTCAAAGGATTATGTATAACCATGGATTTTTCCGGAATGAGTACACAAATAATCTCTCTTCACGCAAAATTGTATGAGTTCAGTTATTTAATGCATTTAATCAATACATTTAGCTTCGACTTCAAATAACCCAAGATTCGATGGCGAACTTGACTTCTTTTTATTACTGTCCATCTTGTATCAATGCTAGATCTGGAAGCTACGACGCTCGGCTATTGCCTCCAGTAACACGGTGTTACCCATTTTATTGCTCGTATGTGCTTCGTTTCCCAGATAGGTGTGGTGGACTTTGGCATGCTTCAAACGGTTTTGCACTGCCTCGCGCAACAGTTGCGAGTGCTGGGCAAGAATGTTGAACTCCGTGGCAGCGTCGCAGCACTGCCCGTGGGACGAGAGAATCAGCAGACCATAGCAGTTAGCGAGTACATTGTCGACACAGAAGAAAAGGTATGGCGCTAGTGAACTTCATTTGGCATCAACAGATTTTTTTAGGAAATTTACAACAGCCTTTCGTTTAATTGTCATCACGCCTTTCGCCTTTGGAGTGATCACTAGCTTTAACGGCGAAGGAATATATCCGTGAGAAAACTTGCACGCCTATGTTCGAGGATTATCTCAAAAGCGTGCCAAAGTCTTGGCTAGCGTTTTGGATTGCGGTCTAAACCCATCTCATTCTTAAAGGAAACCAGTGCTCTGTTCATAGTCGGTGAAGGGTTGACAATGATGGTTAATGCTGATTTCCGATATTTTGCAGGCAAATCGTCATGCCTGTATTTTGTACGCAATAAGTAGTAGTAGATATCGCCTTTGCCCATGGATATTTGCAGTGCGAATAGCACATGTAGTAGCAACGAATTATATAACGAATTATATATATCTTTTTTTGGACCCAGTTCTTTTCCAACGGCTTGTCCAAAGTCCCCGCAAAACAGAAACCCATCGCTAGTATTGTATGAAAGTGACTGATCGCCTCCAGTTACCAACAGTAAGAAAAGTTCCTTAATAGGATTTTTTTTTATACACCATAAGTTAGCCCTTGACGGCATCTCACCTGATGGTAAGTGATGATGCGGTCTAAGATGGTAGCGGGCTAACCTGTGCATACTCCTAATTGGTTGCTACACGACATCGTGCAACGCTAAATCGCTTGGCGACACGTATTTACCAGACTAGACTCGAGCCGGGAATCGAACCCAGGACCTCCAACTTTAAAATGCAATAGCGCACGCGCTGCGCCACGGAGGTCGTCAAAATGATGATGAAGGATGGCTGATTTCGAGGAACCTAATACCACGTGGCAATAAATAACACTTTTTTCTAATGTTCTTTTTTTCAGGCACCTACATCTAAGAGAGAGGAGTTACGTAAGTTGAAACTTCATAAAATCTTTCGCTCTATTTTAGAAATAATAAAATTATTTACGTCGAAGATGGCTATTTCAAACATTTTAATAAAAAATTCTTTATTTCTCTAGTTCAACCACATGCTTCTAAAACGGAACAAGAAACAATATTAGTTGGTAAGTAAGTTATATACTTTTACTAAAGATACAATGGTTTGTTGAAAAAGGCACATGACATTTTCATAAGTTTAATATTTATTATAGATATATATAGCTACTAATTGAATTCCTTTTCTTTCAGTTGAAAGACGCAGGAGATCAGAATCGCCAGGTATGTTTACATTTTTCAACGAGGTAAGTTCACATCATTTAAAATATAATAATATTGTAAATTGGTAATCCCCAAGAAGAGTTTATTGAGTTGAACGCGCTAATAATTATGATAACTAATTGTAACTTTTTAGTTTTTTTTACCAAGTTCCACTCTGACTGATTATAAACCTGATATCCTTAAAATAGCTTCTTCAAGTATCATTAGAAAGTAAAAAACTATAATAATTTGATTCCCTTTCTAACAGTTGAACGACAAAGGAGAATGGAATCACCAGGTATGTAGATTCAAATTTGTAGATCTGAATTATGGATTCGTAACTAACATATGAATATAAATTTATGGTTATAATTCACTGGAAGTTAAAATCCTTCTTTTATTTTTCATATGATGTTTCCTTCACTATTGAAGCAAGTGATATTTAAATTGCTCAAAAACACACATAACTCCAAAAAGTTAGAGGTCCGTCTCCGATTAGGATGCGGACGACCTAACCACCATATATATATATATATATAATAAGTCCTAAATATCACTCGTTATCTATAAAATCGTACTTTTATCTTAGGATTGGCCACAAGCCCTACACGTACGCGATCACCCTCTCAGCCACCGCCTTCCCAGAGGTTGACTTCCACTGAAAAGTTATCTCTCGTCACGATCAGCAAGTTCAATATCCTCGAAAACACAGTCGAAGATATAAGGAGCCGTGTCTATGGAAGTATGCCAAAAAATCAGGAAATTCTGGAGGAAGTCAGGTAATTTATAATTCTAGACTTCCATAATTTTAAGAAGGTAATGGACGAGAGGTTTCTATCATTTTCAGGTTTAAAATACTGTCCGTGAAACAGATTTTTGTTAGGTTATGAAGCCATTGTTATTAAATCGCGAGCTATACGTGCTGTTGATAAATAACATCACATTACATCTCCGACGTCAACATTCCGACCTTTCCGGCGATTTAACCTGACCGATTTATTAAGCCACTCATGCGGAACAGGGTACATTTAATATAATTTCATCTCACTGCCTAAATTACCGAAACCTACTGTATTATTTACTACTGAGTATGGATCGCAATTATAGCCCTGCGATGCGTAGGATGTGATAAAAAACCCATGCTCTGAGTATTTACTGGATCAAATCAGAAATGAGGAACAATTGGTATAGCTAAACTGAGCTGAAGTAAGAATCGAAAAACGTTGAGGACAGTGCTAAAATAGCAACCTGTCCGGAGACTGGCCGGCGTAATGGCATCTCCATTACGAATCAAAATTTCCGGACGTATCCGAGACACACTGCAATGTAGAAATCCATATTATTGCATTTAATACAAAATAACATTGTAACCTAGATATCTATACCAACATCGCTCGTTATTATTAATTTCATACTATTCACAGATCGCAAACGAACTTAAAAGCCATAACTGATATGTGGACTTCCCTGAACGTATCTTCTCGCCTTGAGGCAGCTGAAACAGGTCTCGCCAAGCTGAGCTCGTTGGTGCAAGACCTCATTTCGGACACGTCTGCATTACATGATGCAGTGAGTCACCGACCCACCGCTGAGTAAGCATGACTGTTCATAACCGATACTTATATTGGTTTTTTTTTAAAGATACAAGATTTTTTATTAGCAATAAATAATACAAGAAGCTTAAACACATGATAACGATGATCCTGCAGAAGCAAACTATGTTGCAAAAAATGTTTAAACGTACTTTGGTTTATCGTTACTATATTAACTTAACTAAAAAATTAAAAATATTTCTTATTTCTGGTTAACTGTTCAGTTTCTTCAGAAACATATCTTTAGTTACGGAATTACAATGTCTAAGTGAAGCGCATTGCTGGTGGTCTGCTTACAGGGCATCTGCTATAGGGCCGCCACCTCCCCGCACTGATCCTGTGGCTGCAGATCAGACAGGTCCGCCAGCAACTCACGAAGAAGTGGCAGCAATAAATTCCACTTTGACCCGTCTACGCGGCGATCTGGACAATTTAACCAACTCATTTTATACAGCTTTAGCGGACTTGCAGACTGGGCTAGGTAAGCCATTAGAATATCAAACCCATTCGGCCAGCAGGAGGCTTCTTAGATCGAAACCTCTTACTTGAAAACGCTTTATTTTAGTAGTTTGATCCCTCTTAGCTTAAGTTTTAAGTTGGCGAATGTAGTTTTCACCATCACTTATAGAAATAATGAAAAATGTGATATAAATGAACGATTGATAGAAGCCTGTAATAGGTTTATATGAATAAAGCTATAATTGATTTGATTTGAAATATAATACTTATAATTATAAGTTTGTGTGACCTCTTACTCCAAAACCTAACCTACTTTAAAAGTAGTTACTAGTAGAGATATGAATAGTGAACGTGGTCTGGTTTGGATTGGTACGACGGTTTGAACATCTATTTAATTGATCTCGCCTAATTGCAGATAGATTGAGCGTTCCCTTTGAACGGTGCGCCGAAACAAATGAAGGTTGGGAGAAGTATTTAGTTCTCTACCCTATTATGTCTACTACAACCATCCGTTAGCTCGTTAGAACATAGCAACAGTTTTGGATGCTACAGGTGTACATCTGATTGTATTGATATTAAGTAAGTTGCAGGGTACAAGAAATCAGGCGACAGAAGAATCCGTAGTTTTTAGAATAATTTAGTAGTGTAAGTCTCATCAGTTAAAATTTCCGTCCAACTTGTATCCGCACGTACTGTGAATTCCATCTCAATCAATATAACGGTAACTGCAGATTCTATGCCACCGCCGACGCCTCCACCATCTTCTGATGGACCGGGACCACCAGCTGCTGTACCAGAAGCTCCAAGAGCGCCACAATCGGGTGCGTCTGAATCTATTGAATCTACTTTTACATTGTCTTAATTACCCAACAACCTACTGCTGCTTAAGATCCTATATATAAGTCATATACTTAACTGCAATAGAATAATGTATGGTTCATTTATATGAACAGGAATTTCTTTAACCCACCATAACTTCTAAAACCCTGAACAGATTGAGATGTTTAGCGTATCGTTAGAATACTTACATCGCTCTGGTTATAAATACTGGTTCTTATTCTGATAGATCGCAGGAAATCCGAATATCCATATCAAGAACAGATGGAGAGGATAAATGATCTGGAAAAACGTCTCAAGGAATGCTGTGCCAGTATTGGCAAAAATGACGGTGTAATTCAAGACCAGGTTAACATGATTTTTTTTTCCGTGTTCAGTTCAGTAATTATTAATCTATTAATTATTACGAATGGAACTCCTGGGATTATCGATGGCCAAAAGATGATTGAGCGTCTAACCTAAAAATCTCCTACAGATCACTTCTAATTGCTCAACAGATCACTTCTTTCCAAGATCAACTGGAGTATTTAATGAACCAGGTTAATGGTTTAACGCAGGAATTTTCAACGGGGAAATTATCTCCTGATCTCATAAAGGATTTGCAGGGTGAGAAAAATACATATATAATTAGTTTTATTGGTAAACGCGTTTGTATTAGTTTTAACAATCAAGCTGGATCTGAACTGTGCCATGATCCAATCCTTTAGATCCCAAGCTGACTGTATGCAAAATTACGTCAAGTTCGGTTTAGTTGTGATGTTCTGTATTCATATAAATGTCTATAGTCTGCAATCCCATGCAATGGGATAAGTTCAACAAGCCTATGTCCGTCTTGATGATCCACAACAAAACAAGACAAGAGAATTATTTTAAGCATTGGTTTTATTTCAGCCCATTACCGTACCATGCTGATTACTCCTATCTGAATTAAAAGGGTATTGGGACATCACACCCCTTTCAGAACTTTATGGATCAAGCATGTAGGTTTCCTCACGATGTTTTCCTTCACCATTAAAACGCACATGACTCAGAAACTATATAGAGGTGCGTGCCGGAGATGTAGCCTGAATTTACAACCGCTGGGCTACCACCGTCTAACTAGATATGTTTAGTTAATCTGTTCAAAACACAGGTTTGATGCAACTATTCCAAACCGTACAAGAGATGCAAGAACAACTCAAGCAAGTACACGAAACAGCTCTCCAATTGGCAGCCGAAAAAGAAGATAGACAGTATCACATGAACGTTAGAATTTTTATTTCATGAATTCTTTACTTACCTTTCGTACACCATGACGCAACATTTCTCCTCCTTTCCTTTTCATTCCGTTAACATGCCAATCATATTTTATTTCATTAACTAAAAACTATCATGTGATAACTTAGTTTATTTTCGTAGTTTTTTAGTATCTAGTATTACGTACGTAACGAAATTTACGTATCGTAACGTTACGGTGTGTTACAGGAGTTTAAATACTCCGAATTTAAACAACGCATTACGTATATATACAATAACTCACTTAAATGTTACGTAACGTTTAGGGAAGGGGGGTAATGAAAAACGTTACGGTGCGTTACATGGGGGGGAGGGAGAGTCTCAAATCTTCACAAATTGCGTTACGTAATACTTGAATGTACCCTTATGTAACACTATATATTTTTTTTCATTTCGTAACTTTATATACTAATAGTTTGGTTATTGTCAAATAATTAAACAATGATCGTTTATGGATAGAGATAAAATAAATAAAACTACTTTTTATATACCACTATTGCGATCGATTGGAATTACCTACGTCATTTTTATGTCTATTAAAAATATTTCAGGCATTACTTGAACAAATAGAACTGTTAAAAACAATAAAACTAGACCGCGAAGACATGGTAGAAGCAATGGCTGAAAAAGCTGACCTGCGTATGCTTGCGCGTAAGGTTTCGCACGACCAATTTGAGCTGGCCTGCGATGACTTGTCCAGAGGACTGGAACATGCTATCGGAAAACTCAATGTACAGGTGCGTCAGATTCATCTGATATCAGACCGATATCCACGACGGTTTGTTTATAAAACCTTGGAGCAACAGGCGCAATGACCACCACAACATATCTTATGTCTTGAATTAGAACTCCACAAAAACCTAGTGTTTCACCATGAGGATGTAATAAGGAATACTGTATACCTACATTATACCAATGTTAAAATTGTATATATCTATATATAAGCGAAATACCATTAACTGACTGACTGATTATCGCGATATCTCAGGAACTGTAAAACATACGAACTTTAAATTTGAAAGGTAGGTTCCCTTTATGAAGTAGAGGTCAGCTAAGAAACGGTTTCGAGAAAATCCTGCCCTAAGGGGTTAAAATGGGGGTTGGAAGTTTGTACGAAAGTCTTATGCTTTTGAAGTTAGAGACATGAATATTGGCAACTAAGTTGTTTAATGTAAAGAATAAAGATCTTTATAATCAATGTTACGAAAATCTACTTCAAAGGGGGTGAAATTGGGATTGGACAGTTCCAGTAGGAATTTAAAAAAACTTATTCCACACGTACGAAGTCGCGGGCATCAGGTAGTATATTACAGTTGAACTATATCAGGTTGGTAATTTGGCCCCTGTTAATTAAATAGAAGTAAGGTATCTTTATAATAATTAACAAAGAGGATGTATCAACTCGTGTGATTGATATCACAATGTTTTTCGACTTAGGAGGCCTTATGGCAACAGGCTCTGGACGATATTCAAAGAGAAATAGAAATGAAGCTAGACAAGATGGAGCTTTCCCCTGTGAAAGATTTCTTTAACAGCAAACTTAAGCAACTGCAGGAAAATCTCAAAAAAATGGCGGCTATGCGGCAAGAAGTCGAAGCAGCTGGCACTAAACGACGCTTACTAAGGTAGCATAAACGACAGGCATGTAATAGTTTTAATGTGTACATTTCGCGATCTGGGCGCCCTGCCAAGCTTCTTAAGCTAGCTAGAGTGATCTAGGGGGGAGCCATATCAGCGGCCTTACATACAACAGAAGGTTTCGGCTAATCCAATGGAAGGCAGACCTAGGAACTGAAGAAGATCTGTCGATCGGTTGAGGTGAGAACATGAAAAGTCTTGTTTGGTTGGGACCTGGATTATTATTTATTGCAGTACAGAGCAGAACAGATTTCCTAATGGACCTACATAAAAACGGTGTAAGGGTATCACTGCAAGTGATCTCTTCCAGGCAACCGCTATGTACAGGAAACATTTAACAATATTAAAGTGGTTGGTGTACAAATAAGAGCATAAATCAAGATAAACTTACGTAAAATTACATACTAAAGAATACAAACTAAACTAAACATAAATAGCAATAATTATCACATTATACAGTTATAAATATTCAAATAATATATATAGGTATATAAAAGGTAACCAAGGCTTATTCTTTGCATTGTTTTAAGTCGGCATACATTTTGTTTTTTTTTTATTCACCACAAGTTAGCCCTTGACTGCATGTCACCTGATGGTAAGTTATGATGCGGTCTAAGATGGTAGCGGACTAACCTGTTAGGGGTATGGAAAACCCATACTCCTAATTTGTTTCTACACGGTTAATTTATCCTGATCGCCTAGGGATGTCAATTGCATATCCTGCGATGCGAAAGCTGTCATGCCAATGGATGCGCAACCTTCGATGCCGGGCTCCAAACCGATGCCGGCCAACCTTTCGATGAAGCCCTACCTGAGTTACGAGCTTGGTAAGCATGTTATTATTTGCATCAAGTATAATAATCTCATTGAACAAGACCTACTTAAAAAAACTGACAAGTTTTTCATTACAAATAAGTTCTAATTATATACTAAAGAGAGCGCTGACAGTCGACCAGTATTGAGTTCATACGATTATGATACATAATAAAACATTTAAAAACAAAACTAAAAATCCTGATGATTTTCTCTCAATAAGTTCAAAATTTATAACGTAAGCTTGTAGAAAGGTCCCATTATAGTGTAAAGTATGATGTAAATGATAAACAAGCTTGGGTATTAAATATTGTTCTAATAAGACACGAGTGAAGCTCTTAAATAATCTTAAGTTGCATGTTAGATAGTGATAACAAAAGAGTTACCCGGCTAAGTTTGTTGCGGGCTTATTCTGAGAGCAGGGCGCGGTTGAACCCTAATAGCTTTAGTTTTAAGTTTACATATGTAGTTATCACCATAAACTTACTACTAGGTAGTTGACGCATTAAAAGTGCCTTTCAAAGGATTGTTGAATAAAGCTTATCCCACCCCCATTATACCATTAAATACCATTAAAATAAATAAAAATGTTGACGTGACCATCCACTATCTTTATTCACTATTATTTTCTTACTAAAATCAAAAGTGGTGTAAAATGAAATGAATTTTAATTCTATCTCACAATATCATCATGACGCGAGCTAGTTTAAAATTTTGAATTTGCATGTTGTTTTCCTCGGTAAAGACGTTTATTCGAATTGTGAATAATAGATACGATACGCAAGGCGCAGGCGGCGCACGTGACACAACGGAATATGCATGACTGGGAGAATATCGACAGGCAAATGGCTCAACAAAAACAACCGCAAAGAACAAGGTAAATTTACATACTTGCGTTTATAACACCCGCATACTTGCATACCTACTTTTAAGTTCCATGGTAACTCCATTCATCTGTTACGTTCGAGACAACGCTGAGCAGATTCAGTGAAATGTGGCTATATTGTATCATGGACATGATAGTTCCAAGATTAGAAAAAGTCAACATGTTCTCTTCTCTTTTATTTATTTATTCTTTATTTATACACCACATATAATTATAAATAATAAGAAAAACAAGAAGAACCAGGATACAAAAGGCAGCCTTATCGCTTAGTAGCGATCTCTGCCAGGCATCCTTAGGATTGGGAAAAGAAAAAGTAGAAGAATGTAGGTGGCGTAATATATAAGCAAAAACCCTTCCTCCTGTGCTTAGCAGTTTTTTCCCGTGACGTCGACCACTAACTGGGATGAGTAGCCTATGTCACCCTTGGGTCTTAACTCTCTCTCCTGCTAGAAATAAATTTAAACCGTGTATTTCATTTCTCCATCGGGTGAGATTGCCGTCAAGGGTTGACTTGTAGTGTACAAAGCTAGTAAAAAATTATTTAAATAAATGCGCAGATCGGACACGGGAAAGCACATTTGCAACCGTTACTGCGGCGGCTCTCACACCGTGACAACACCGGCCCAGCGAGTGGCGAGACTTGGACATTTCATCAAGCAGTGGGGGCCGGACGTCGTGCCTCTATCCTCGGGTCTGGCGGCTGGTGACGATGGCAAGGTACCTATGAAAAATTTGTTTACTTATTAAATATATATATTAAATTATTTAGTAAGGAATATAATTAATTATACAATAACGGCACCGAAAAAACCAAAGAGGTTTGTCCTCGGTGCTAAAATCGACCTCGGTTTGGATAACATCGGAGCGTTGCGCACTGTGGTCCTATAAGTTGCTTCCTAGCAGGAAATACTCATTTCTAATTTTTCTCTGGTCTTCTCTGGTGGAGTCTTTGGCCCTGGCTAGTAACAATCCAACTAAGACGTGCCGCCCAGCGATTTAGTGTTACCAAAACTCTGTTAAGATACCATCAAAGATTATAGGTTTAAATGTAACACTGAAAAGAAGATTGCCTAACAAGTGCGAATATCTACGTACGTTACTAGCGATATATTTAATATGATTGAATAAAAGGAGTTTAGTAAAAATAATTATTTTGGAATATAAAATTCCTAAATTTCAAATTCCAAATTAGCTGTGATAGCCTAGTGGTTAGGATGGTGGTTCGATCCCGACGCACCTCTAATTTTTTCGGAGTATGTGCGTTTTTAAGCAATTAAAATGTCACTTGCTTCAACGGTGAAGGAAAACATCGTGAGGAAACCTGCATGCCTGAGAGTCCTTTATAATGTTCTCAAAGACGTGTGGAGTCTGCCAATCCACATATGGCCAACGTGGTGGACTATGGCCAAACCTTCTTAATATTGAGAGGAGAGCCCTGCTCTGTAGAGGGCATGATGATGATCATCGTGACGGTGAAAAGGCATAACAATGACACAAATGTTAACTCGCTTAACTATGTTGAGTGGTAAAATTAATGATAAAGTTAGCTTTATTACTTTAAATGAAGCTATGTTCCCCTTTGGAAACATTTTACTTGATAGTGACTAACAAAAAAAATATTTTTCATCACTAAACTGCGGTACTCCTTATAGTTATCTCGCTCTTATCTTAGACTGAATCACCATCGTTGTGTTGCAATATTGTGTTATATTTTTCAATGAATAATATTTATTTTGGTACGCTACACCAGGCAAGCTTGTATCGTGGTGCTTATTAAAGTTGTGTTAACTCCAACGCTCGACATTTTTTTTTTCTCGTTTTATGGCTTTACACAGATTAGCCAATGTCAAATTTATTATTTTATTAGTTTTCTCTTTTTATGGCTTTGCACAGATTAGCCAATGTCAAGTTTATAACAATGTAGAAGTTAGGGAGAAATGGCGGGAAACTTCGCATTCTGCGGACGCGGATCCCTCAAACTTTTCCCTAATTTATACCTGTTTACCATTCAGAAAACTAGCCACTACACAAACGACACCAGTCCCTTCCAAAATTAGCCAACAAACATTAATTCAAGAAAAGCGTGAAAAACCCGCGCCCGCCATATACGAAGTCTCCCGTCTTTCCGAAAAATTTTATTGCACAAAATATAGACGAGTTTCTCATTTTTATCTGTAATATGTCATAGATTAACTACTTAGACACAATTGCAATAACAGATTAGCCCCCTGGTGAGATAGTCAAGTCAAGGGCTGCAGTAACATAAATTTATCAAATTACATAGTATGTTTCTCTTGCACAATCTCATTTCTAATGCGGGAATTCTTGCCGTTAATATTGCATGGATGATAATTATTAAAATCCAAGTATCCATAATTGGAATAGCATATATATAACTAACTAGGTATGGGTGAACCACAAGTCCACAAAAATTTCCCCACAAGTCTTGTTCATCACGGTCCACAGTTTAAGATTATTTTTTTCTTAATTTCAGATGTATAAAGTCAGCACAGTAGAGGGAGCTAACGTGGGTCCAGGTTAGTTTAACTTTTGAATGCTTCCCATTTTATTGTACACAAATCTCAGAACCATTGTTTATTCGCGTTAAGAAAATAGTGAGTCATCTTTGCCCATACTACGGCGCCACGCCTCCCGACCAATCAGGAAGCAAATAATTAAAGTCAAAACTAAAATGTATTTTGGACGACATTGTTGTGATTTTATTTTTTGTATGAAAGGAATACCTCACCTATTTCGTAGCAGTAAACGAAAAATAATTTGCTAAGTTTCAAAATCTGCCTACCTTTTTATTTTTTGTATCTACTAATATAATTTTGATCCACTCCTGTAAATAAGCTTTTACCACGCAACTCACTATTTTCTTAACGCCAATAGTACAAACTAAATAAACAGGTCTAAAATCAGTGCCATCCTTTTCAGTTTATTCTTCGTACTATATAAATAGCCCATTTATAGTTAATTTTGAGTTTTTATAAGTCACAGAATCTTAGACAAACTCTGTTTGTCCTAAGGTTCTGTGGCTGACAAAGCAAATATTGTAATTAAACGGTTTGTACAGGTGGGGCAGTGGATACTGTTTGTACTCCAAAAGTAACGAAAAAGAGCCCGATGATTCAACAAAAATCTATACCAATGGAAGCGGTAAGATAATTGTTTCGTTTGAAAACATTTTCAATGTCTTTGGCTCGTGATGGGCTCTTACTTCAGTTTTGTCATTTATATATTGACCTTGGTATTATATTATAGCAGCATGTGCTATTTAACTTGTAAGCTTGTTGAACCGTTTTCAAAAAGGAACTATTCCAGGTTGTTTGTTATGATTTGGGAGTGGCCTAAGGTTACATTTATTATCATTCAAAAGTCTATTAAGGTTCCACAACAAGGCAAATGTATCCTCTCTGGTTGGAGGATTTTAGAGCAAATACTCAACATAATTCTCAAATTGGCGGATTTTGACGCTTATTATTTACATAATATATAATAGTGCATGTTAAGAATACCGTACGTTTGTGGGACAGGGTATTCGGTGCCAATATCCTTACACCGGGCTGGTACTGAAAGTGCAATACCAAACATGCGAAGTACTAGAGCGCTAGACCAACGCAACGAATTTATTAAATAAGTGTTTTTTTTATTACCAAAAAATCATACCCTAAAACTACTCAGTTACAATGCAAGACATTATTTGATGTTAATAAAATAATACTTTATTTTTATTTTACAGGAGTGCCGCTGTTTAGGAAATTGATTCATAAAACGATCGAACATTTGTTCATATGTACTGTTAGGTACTGTTTCAACTTATTTTTATCACAAGTGACGCTTTTTATCACCTATACAAGAAAACAAAATGCAACAATGAAATAAGCAGAAAATATGAAGCACTTTTCTCTAATTTGCAATGAATTATGATATTACAGATGGTAATCTAAGAATGACGAATCGATGCAGCCATCGCGTTTCTACTTGAAGATTAAAATTATTGGCTCTTTTGTTTATACTTAAATCATGGAAATAAAATTTCAGTGCTTTATTTATTTCGATTTTATTGGTAAATCAATTACCTTAGTTTACCTTATAATATTTAGTTAGTCTACACAGACGGGCTCCATTTGAATTGCCTCCAATATAGTTTTCTGTTTTTATTCTTTGTTTACAATCAAAGTATTCATTCATTCATTCATGCAGTTTGGTTTAGTCGGTGATCGGGTTCACAAACAACTGCACGCCACCTCCCGAGACCCTCGTTTCGATGCAGTCAACTGCAACCTTTCAGTTGTCTTGCAGTTTAAATGCAGTCCGTCTGTACAGACGAGAAACAAAACACAACTCCCACTATTCATTAAAGGAAAATAAACCGTATCACTAAAGAAACTTAGACCTATACGTTACACGAAATTTTAATATTTACAAACCGATAAAATAATAATCACAAAACTTGTTATCTTATAAGTAAAAATGGAAAAGCGGGTGATTTAACCTTTATTTATACAAAAAGAACGTGGAGATTTCTTCTTAAATGCTTACTGTTTAAATAAAGTCTACTAAACTAACTAAATAGCCCTTATATTAAACATCTCCAAACGTCTGAAAATGATAGTTCTGTAATTCGGGAATCAATATCCAACTTAGAAAGAAATACATTAATTTGGGAGATAATTTTACTATACATTGTTATTCTTACGATCTATAAACAGTTGAAGAGGCAACGCTTATTACAAAATAAAAAAAAATATAACTAAAGATTTGTCCCAACGCACGACCAGAAGCGACCAGCTACAATTAGAACTAATGTCTTTCTTTTAGGGGCGTTAATACGAACCTATAAATTCTGTCAAAGTTATCGAATTGTTTAACACAATTTCGTTGCTCTAGAGAAGCAAAAGGACTTTCTTTTTTGGCATCGTGGCCATATTTACAAAACCAAAATCATTTTCAATTATTATTCTATCAATTATGTTAACGATTTAAATAATCGTCGAAAATATACCCCCGTGTGACAGGTCCACAGAACTACAAATAAAAGATTGGGTATAATCACTATAATATTAGGCAGATTAAGTTACAAAGAATTGCAAACCCAATCAATCGACTAGGGTATTGTCAAATTTAGGGTGTGACACAGTAGATGCCCAAAAAGCCTATTAAACGAGATCTGGGCTAGACATTACAGAGATGGGCTATTCAACAACAGGTGTGAAGCAACGAATATGAAGGTGGAGGGCTTAGCTATTTCAGAGATTATATTGTCATGGTATTGAGCAGAACAGTGCAGGTTACCCTGTTTGCCCGAATGGTGCTCTTTTTACGCTTTGGCACCAATGAGTCTATTGTTTTTTTTATTTGTTGTATATTGTTTCATAGCAATACCAGCACTCAGCTATAGTTGTGGGAACACACACTTATTGTAGGCCAAATGATAACCGAGATATTAGTTATTCCAGCTACATAAGCCAAAGTGCTAACGTCTTGTTCAGATATATCAATTCCTAATTACACATTTATACAGATTTTTACCATACAATAGATTACTAATATTTTAAATGCGAAAGAGTATATTGTAGTAAGATATAAAAATTAAAAGATAAACAAAATATATTTATTGTTTACATAAAATTGGCGGGCTTAGGGTACGAACCCTACCGCCATGCCTAATTATGCTATGTTAACTTGTCTATACCTAGCCGCCATGTTGTCGTACAACATGAGGGCTAGGCATAGACAAGTTGTTGCGCTCGTTACAATATGTTATTTCAATGGTTACATTTTCCACATTGCAATAAAGCCAATCTATTTTTATGACCTTTATATCAAAGAGCCAAAGAGTAATTCCAATTTAATTCGCATTTACAACATTAGTAGCGAAATAGGGATAAAGTTAAAAGTAAACTGATAAATAGTAAACCTTGGGCATTTCTAATGGGCGAACTTTATAACTAGTAAGTTATATTTTATAGTTTATTTTAGTCTGATCAATAACATACATTTATGTTCAACACAATAAAAAAAATCAAATGAATCAATTGTTTTTTTTCATATCATTTGACATTTGCTGGGTAAAGACAAAACAATGTCAAAAATTCATCTCTTCAGTTCGATCTTATTAAACTTAATTTAAATGTGAAAGGAAACATCTTCAGGGATTTTTACTTTACACATTAAATAATCTCGCACTAGGCACTCTGTTCCAATATTATGTGTACAATGAAAAGCCTCTCTCAACGGAAAAATAATGCTTTCCAGACCACATATCACAGTCGTTTTTATGTTTCTATCTCAGAAGATTAGACGTGACTCAGTTTTATGCACTACTTATAAGCTACCCGATATTTATGGGTAACATAAAGCACTATGCTCATAAGCATAAAGTATCTTTAGTCATGTCAAGTTTTAGTCTGATTAACATCGATTACTTATATACCTTTCAACCAAAATAATCATCGTCTGTTACATTGTACAACAATCCGACATCAATTATATCTAATTATTGGCAATCCATCGACAAACTAGCACAGATTTGATATATTTCCGTTCAATTGGCCTACGCGTCAACGATAAGGCATTGATATGATATCGATCATGTAAATGTGATAGAATATGAGTCTTTAACAAGAATCAGGTCTATGATGCGAACATCGCGTCATCTTTCCTTCGTGTTTACTAAACACTTCCATATTCACATTTTAATGACTTTGTAAAGGCAATGCGTGCGTTTATTTTCAGTGAATACCTGCATATTATATGTACAAGCACGCAGCCTCCCAAGTATACCTTCAGGCGCATACATAATGTAAAAACCCGACGCGAGTTACGCTCTCTATGAAGGTGGCTGTCATTTTTTCTGCGATACGTGACGTCATCAGAAAAAATCAAGCATTCATCACTTCTTTTGTTACATACAACCTATAATATATTTTTATCTCTCATTAGAATCTGTTCCGAATTATCTGTTCTATAGATTGTTCTATAAGTATAATAATTTTATATATATACTCAAATATAATATTTTTGAGTATATATATCAAATAACAATATGCATAAAATTATCAAATATTCAGATGACGTCACTGAAAAACCATGTCAAGACCAAAGGCAAGTTTAGTGTTCTATGACACAAATAAGGAGAAAGACTCATTTTGGGCCGATGACGTCATCACTCATAGAACAATTGCGAGTGACAGAGAGGTCGCGTCAAGTAGTGTCGCGTTTGAAATGTATGTTTCCACGGTACGTGCACGTCCTAGCGGTGTCGTCCCCTTGCACTATAGTGGTTGTTGCCCTCGCGACTGTACCGGCGCTCCTTACGCTCGCGAGAGCCGCGCGATCGGTCGCGTCGCTCTCTGTCGCGCGACTTTTCGTTGTCACGTGATGTCCTGTGAATATAAACCGAATTCAAATGAGGTTTTCTTTACAACTCACACCAAAACTAACGTTTTTAAAATTTCTGGTCTTTATTCGGGTGTTAACATAGGTTCAGCCATTTGAAAGGCAAAGGGGATGAAAGTGGAGACTTCGTATTGGGCGGGCGCGGTTTTTTCACGCTTTTCTTGAATTAATGTTTTTTGGGTAATTTTGAAAAGGATTGGTGTTGGTTGTGTCGTGAACATTATAGATTTAGTATCGTTTGTTTAGTGGCCAATTTTTTAAATGGTTAACATGTATTATTTTGGGAAAGGTTTGAGGAAGCCGCGTCCGCCGTGCGAAGTTTCCCGCCATTTTTTCTTTAATTTCTAAACTTTAATTCTCCATTGCTATAAACTTGACATTGGCTAATCTGTGTAAAGCAAAGAAGTTTCGAGGCAAGTAAATGTTTATACAGGGTGTGGGTATAGGCTACTTGCTGTTCCGGATGCCATGCAATGAAATATACAAATTACAAACCTAGATTCGCCGCCCGAGCGGCTGTCGCGTGACTTTCGTCGCAAGGGCTGGCTGGCAGAGCGAGCACGCGGCGACCGGGACCGGGACCGAGACTTTCGATTTTTTGGCGAACCTTCGCGCTCACTGTTCAAATTGAAGTCGTCGAACCTGCAATATAATAAGTACATAAAAATGAGCAACTGCTGGCAAGTAAAGTAAGTGTAATTCAATGACTCTACTCTAGGAGTCGATGACACAGGTTTTATACTTAACAAAAAGTCTCAGCCTTATCGGACACTGTAATATGTGACCAAAGAAATTATCATTTCATTAAAAAAAAAAATTTATGCAAAACGAGATTAATTGTTCACCATATTTGACTAGTATATCACAGTGGTGTCAACAAAAATTTAAATGTAACAATTGTTTACTTAATGCAAAAAAAAAGGAATGTATTGAAATGACCATTTAGCAAATTGTCACCAATTTTAGGTTCTTTACTTGTGTTTTACTTGATTAAATAATGCTTGATTTATATTTCTGTGTACATAAGTGACCGTGAACCCAACTTTTGTAGAGATACTTTATATAACTTACTTGTTTGGCGGCGTTTCCGTATCCGCCGAGCTGCGACTTGAACTAGAACTTGAAGATGAGCTTGATGATGATGATGAACTACTTGTCCTGAAAGTATTAACAACCTTTGTAATATCATCAAAATTCAAACATACAAGTACAAGGAATAGAAATATTTTATATTTTAAGTATTTGTTATTCAAGTTATGTATCATTGTTGACGTCTAAGTATCTATGTATCTAAACATGTTAGACTATACTCTAGCATATGATAAATTTCATTTGAGTGTTATCATTTAATAAAATGATTTGTTGACTAGAAAGTTAAGGTGTTGCCTTTGACAGTCTTCTTCTGACGTCTGACTATTGTGTGCGTCTGACTATTGTGGCCTGAGAGCTTTTCTAATTATGGTTAATATTTATAACTCAACCAAAAGTGTTATCCTAAATTCTTGTGTAATAGGCATGTATCTACAGCTCCCTTGGTCCCATATAGTTTACCTTGATTTATTTTTTGTTTCAGTTTTCCCATTTTTATCCAGCCTGTCATCTTTAGGATTGTCTTCAGATTTCGACTTATCTTCACCCTCTATAAGTATGAATAAAGATAAACTGATTAATATTGTAAAAAAAAAGGGCCAGCTCAGTAAAGATAATTATAATTTTAACTAAAAATATATTATAAACAAAGTTGAAAAGAGATAATTAAAGTAAACATTTTTTGTTACAGGGATAAAATTAAAGTAGTCAGTTTGTTTTCATTAATTATCTCATTTTGTTAACCATTGTTTACATAATATACTATTCTGAATAATCAGGAAACATAAATTCACAAAACAGTAGGCTAACCCATTTTGGATGTGTTGCCCTGTTCCCCATCACTGCCCCACAGATCATACTTAGAGAGATCAGCATCATCTCCAGATTCCTCTTCATCTTCTTCACCATCCACTTCCTTCCCTTGAGAGCCAGACGCTTTAGTCTGAAACAAATTCCCAATAAAAGTAAGAACTTCAAAAAAAGACATTATTAAGACACCATGTCATTCCATTTTGATCAATAATTAGAGATAACATCTTAAAAATATGTCTTTGAACTTAGCATAGTAATAACAGTTTTATACGCACCTTTTTGAATCTTTTAGGTCGTTTTCCACTATTTTGTTTGTTCCCTTTGTCAGGTTGCTTAACTGCTAACTTTAACCTATTCAACATAATTGGCTTTGGAAGGGCAAAGCTTTTGAAGCTTCCTATCACAGGCGCGTTTTCATTTAAATGTGGTGTTTGTGCTTTAGTTCTATTGTCCTCAACTGACTTAATATTTATGTTTAATTTATTTGACGGATTGGTTGGCATAACAACTGGACCTGGATCAAAAATATCACTCAAATAAAAAGGATCTGGGTTTCCATCCAACTTTTCCAACTCTCTTTCTATTCTCTCATCTTGGTTTGATTCATTTTCCCATTCCTCATCATTGGTTAGGTTAATTGTTTCCACAACCTGAATGTCTGAATCCTTTTTATCCTTCCCTAAACTGGCAGTTTGTTCTATGTTGGAATTATTGTTTGGTTGTTGTGAAAATTGCTGCAAATTTTGGAGAGCTAACATAATTGCACTTGTATTTATTTCTGATAATAAATTTGTAAAATCTAGTTGAGGCGGATTTTGCATCGGAGGTTTATTGGTTGCCGACTGAGCAACAAAGTTTGGTAATACATTTTGTTTTGGTTGCTCAACAACTACTGGCAATTTATGCAAACTTATCTGGTCTGAATGATTTAAAACAGCTGAATTATTTTGATCATCTGATTGTTTAATTGTTATAGATTCTAAAACATGTACTTTTTTTGAAGGACTTATAGTTTTAGCTATGTTGGCACTAGATTTTTCTCCTCCTTCATGAGACATACATTTAATTTCTTCACCTATTTTGATCGGATTGTGTTCTGGTGTAGGTGGAATTTTGGTTATCA
Source organism: Lasiommata megera (assembly GCA_928268935.1). Classification (NCBI taxonomy): domain Eukaryota; kingdom Metazoa; phylum Arthropoda; class Insecta; order Lepidoptera; family Nymphalidae; genus Lasiommata; species Lasiommata megera. The sequence goes on along the minus strand of OV743311.1, from coordinate 7,239,779 downwards.
TCCGCATTTGGGGTTTTTGGTAAACCTGGTTAGCATTATCATTTAATTCCATCTGTGGAGTGTTGTTAAAATTTCCTGTAAGACATGGTGCATTGCTAGAGACGTGTTTTTTTTCGTCCTGCAAATCTTTCAATAAACCTAGTAAAGTATCTCTCATGAAGTCCACAGGTTCTGTATTTGATGATTTAGCAGGACTTTCGTCACTTGTAGCGTACAACATTGTTGTCACAGGACTTTGAGTCCTAACAGATCCAACACTTAAAGGTGAAGGAGTGTGCCTACTTTGTGTTATATTTAAAGGTTGCATATCAACTGGATCTGAAATATTATATAGAGCATCGTCATCCTCATCCCATTTAGTTTCATAGCTTTTGCGTACACTATCAAACTTTTCTAAATCATTGCTTCTTTCTGGATTTTCTTCAATTTGTTCATTTGTGTTAAAAATATCCATAATGCTTCTGTTTTTCACTGCTGAATTAGACTGAACAACCTCAAAGACACTTGATGAATTCAGATCAGGGGTTACGGAGACATTACATGTTTGTACAGTTTCTAATGTTTTATCAAATGGCAGGTACTGTACTTTTGGGCCACTAGTTTCAATTACGTCTTTTGTAAAATCATTTTGGTTTTTTTTGACAATGGGTGGGCATGCTTTAGAATCAAATTGAAGAGGCTCACTCAAGTAATTATTATCCCTGCTAAACCGTGGCTTCTCAATATTTGCAATGCCTCGTGGCCTTTGATCTGCACGATTATTAATTTTTGATTTATTGTTCGCAAATGTATTACCATTTGCTTTTGCCCAAAACCCTTTTCTCCTAACATTATTCTTGAAATCCTGGTAATTTTTCTTTGCAGTAGCTGCTAACCTTGTGGGCACATATTCAATAGAACATTCATCAGTGCCAAGCATATTATCATGCTTTGCATTAACACCCATATTTTGTAAATTCATAGTGTAAATATTCCCTGTAGTTAGAGGAGATTGTTCAACTGGTTTAACAGTGCTATAACCTTGAAAAGTATGGTTTTCATTGGGTATATAATTATTTACTGGAGTTACTGGGATCATACGCTTTTTTTGTTTACGCCTAACTTTTCTATTTTCACCAAAAACTCTAGATCTAAAATCCACTTCATCACTATTGTAAGACACTGATTCAGAATCTGATGTCTCTTGAACTGACTGTCTTGCATTGTTTGACTTAATAGATGGGCTCTTCCTCTGGACAACTTTAGTGGCTGTTCTCTCAATGTCAGATTCTGGATAGTTAGAATCTCGGCTGTCCCGGGAACTAGACCTGGTCCTATGGTGTGTTGATGCAGTTTGACTTCCTCCTTGTGATCCTCTATCATCAATAGTGCTCACTGAACCACCAGTAACTCTCGGTTCATTTTCTATTTCACCAATATGTAAAGTTTCGACACTAACACTTTTTTGTCTTTCAACAAAGGGAGGATGTTTGTCTGATAATGTTTGAGGACTGTCATCTTCACTGTCGGATATTGGAATTTCATCAGGATTAGGCAACCTTTGACAAATTTTCGGTGTATTATCACATTTTGTTGTTTCAGTGGGTACAGGTTTATCTTCATCCTTTTTTGGCATTTCTAAATGGCCATCAACTAAACAACCTGTGTATAAAAGCCTTTGTCTCCAAGCAAAGATAGTTTTAAAGTCAGGTGCGGGTTTATCATACAATGTTTCAAATTTTTCAGTACTCATTTTACAGTTGTGGTATACTATTGCAAAAGCAGCTGCTGTAACCCTTTCTTTCACTGTATAAGTTACTTCAAAGTCATCAGCTGGTGTTGATCCTGTGAATTTGTATACAACATCATTGTTTGTAGAAGAAACCCTATTTTCCATGACTGGGTTATAGGACTTTAAAACTGGTGACAAACTTTTATCACTTTTGCCCTTTTTTGAACCTGTCTCATAACCAGAGGACCCAGTCTGATCCTTGTCACCCATACTAGAAAATCGTTTACGCTGGAAGCCATTACTTTTATATGGATTTGCATGGTCGTGTGGTATTGTTTTGTTAACATTGTAATAATAAGGGCTTTTAAAATTATTTCTCTTGAATACTCTTTTGAGTGGAGGAAGTTCACACACAGATCCATCACTAAGACTGCCATTGACTTTGTCTGTTTGTTTTTTAGCCTGAAATGAGTCAGTTGGAGCTGGTACTGGCTTTACAGGGTCCTTTATGATTCCCTTCTTCTGCATTGTTGGTGGCAATCTTTTGTTAACAGGTCCTTCAGTGATGCCAACCTGAAGGCAGGAAAAATTATCTCCACTTTAATAATGATGTGCTTCAAAATTTATTTCACTTACATACATCTTCTTAGCTTGAAAATTCCTTTATCTGTCACATTATTATTAAAATATAAAATGGCCAGTTGTTAATGTTAAGTGTTGGATTTTAAAAATTGTTTAACAGTTCTATGGTAATTTGATACAAAAAAAAATGGTTTGAAAAATATGAATAATATAATTATCTATACCTTATCATCGTAATCAGCTTGTCGCTTCCGTTTTCTTCTTCCAAATTCATCGAATTCATCTTCTGAAGAAGACTCTCTTCTTCGGTACTCAACTACACCACGTTCATTGTAGCCTCCACCATATCCTGTACGGGCTTCGACCTAAAATATTAGAAATCTTTATAGTAAATGACTAAATAAATATTAAGTGATTGATTACACTAAAGGTTCTGATAACAAAATTACTCACTTCACCAAACTTTGGCGCATTGCACACATTGCAAGTTGGACGCCGGGCCCAATTCACATTTGCACATTTGTTGCACTGCCAGTCGTCCGCGTTGAAAAGTCCGCGTGACTTTTCCGCTGCAGATTTTCCTATCTCCGTTCCAAGTTTTTTTTTACAAGGTTTCGCTGCCTCGGGTCGTTCTTTATTGCAACGGTAACAAGATGACCGACGAGCGAAATTTATATTACCGCAATTCGGATCGCTACATATCCAATCGCCGTCGTTCATTTTGTTTTGGCAGATATTACACCTTTTAAATCCAAAACATCATCACTTAATCACTACTAAAACCACTGTCAACGAACATTCCTGAGTAAAGATCCGCCGACATGTAAATAAAAGGCAATCTGACAGAAATCGCCACTTTCAAAGAAAACCCAGCTCTCTTTCGTAACGAAAGTAAATCAAGCTCAAGCTCCAAAGCCAGCCATGAAATGACGCAAAAGTCTACATCCTGTTTAAAATCCCATAGACCTACATACTTCCGGTATGCAGACTAAATATAGGTGTTCAAGAAATAATCTACCTACCTAGCAATTCAGTTTAAAGTCAATCTACGTACCAAAGATGATACAATCAAGTCTTGGAGGCGATAATAATAATAATATATAGTGTTTAACACTCTGACTTTAAATGTGAATTTATTTAGCAAAATAAATGGATTATATTGATAAAAGGAAATAAATTAACAATTATTATTTTCCAACAATAAAACTAAACTGATGGAGTCAGGGAAACACGCTTTAGAATCAAGTACTTTTCGGCGAACTTAAAACTTTTAAGCGTTCGCCAATTTAAGCTAACTTAAACTTTTGAATATATATTTAAAAACTAATAAATATAATTCAATATTTAAGCTTGAAAATATTTTTCGTTTGAGGAAACAAGAAAACTCTCACAAATAACATTAAAGCATAAGGCTTATTATTCTAAGATTTTTGATGTGCTACCTGACAAAGTTAAAAATATATTTGAAACTAGGTAGAATCGTACAAATCTGACGTCTCGTTTTTTTAGTCAGATGATATTTTGGCATGCAATAGCATGGCAATGCAGAGAACACCAATGTTTACTTCTCTGACAAGACAGAAAAACACTACGTCCACGGTTTGACTTTGATAGTTTAATTGAATAAGATTGCAAATTGATTTGATTGGATTTGGATGCTAACAAACCAATTATATATAAAGTATTCTTCGCCAAATAACCAAATATTTTAGTAAACATGCCTGAGAATATTAACATCGAGATTTCTGGTGAAATACCTAATGCTACCGCGGAGAAGAACGGATTGCAAAATCTAATGGAATTGTAAGTTTATAGTAAAAAACAAAGCTGGTTTGTTATTGTCTAGTAGTCGTAAGGTAGTTAGCACGTTTTGTGGATGTTCATAGTAACATAGGAGTATAATCTTCTAAATCGTCACGCGTTCTATTCTAGTTTTTCTCGCGACACAACATAGTCATCCAGACGTTTTCAGCCTAGGTCTTAAGGTCATCTAACTAACAATGGGGTTGTCCCGCTCATCTTACATGGTGCGGTCTTCAATCGCCATTCCACAACACCTCTGACTCGCTAATTTAGTTTAAATAACTAATATACACATTATTTCTAATTATATTAACTACGATTTTCTTTCTCTGAAAATTGTTACAATTATACAGTCAGTAATGTATGTCAATTTAAAGATTTTTTTTCCTTGTTGCATCTAGGGTATGGTAGTCTTATTAGGCAACATGTTATAATAAAACAAAATAAACATAATAGAAAAAAACAATCGCTGAGCTTCTTTCCGAAGCTCGTCAAACAGCCCGGTTACAAAAGGGTTAGTTGTGGCAACCAATAAATAGGGTAAGCACAGCTAATAGACAACACGAAAAAAAAAATTCAAACAATCTATACAGTTGTGTGTAAGTTTGGTGACTTTAATTATATTATGTTATACAACTGGGGCCCACCTGGACAGTCAGCTATGATTAATACAAGTACATAACCCTTCTAAATTCAAATTTAATATTTTCATCATATTTATAAAGCACTTTTGAAACATCAACTTGTGTCTGTTTGTAGTGGTACAACTGCTTCCAAAGGTAAATTGGAAAAAGCCATAAAAAACTCAGCAGTTACAACAGTATGCTTATGTCCAATATTATCTTACAAATTCTAAGCAGTCATGTCAGAAATAAATTCATTGATTCTCTGAAAAGTAATAACAATGATTTATTCATTAAACAAGTGTTATTACTTTTTCTAAACTTATGTATTGGTAATATTTACCATACACTCAAGAACACAAAGGATTTCTGAAATCAATTATGTAATAATTGTAATAGGATTTTTTAAAATAATGAACTATTACACTTATTGAATTTTTACAACCCCCTATTTCTATAATGAATATCATATTATTATATACTGCAGGTCGCTGCAGCATATCCGCAGTGGAGCAGTTCCTGCGCTTGTGATGAGAGCATTGAATAAACGCCAGCCATGGACACAATTTGCTGCAACAGAAAATTTTAAGGTGGCCTTGTGCAATTTATAACTTAATCTGTTGCCTTCACTGTGTTCTTTTGTTTCTAATAAGCTCTGTGGGGAAAAGTAAATATACAGTAAAAGTGAATATATAGTACTTCTTCAGTAGCCTAGCCTAGCTTAGCAATCAATCAAGATACAAGCTATTAATTTAATTTAGGCAAAATTTCCCTAGAATTGGCAAACCTGTTAAAAAAAGCTATGAATTACTTACTGATGTTGTCCCATTCATAATCTAGCAGGAAGTGTGACCAGTTTTTGTTCTTTAATAATTGCTAACTCTAAAATGCTAAAAAAAAAAATTTTCACTGCACATCAAGTATATTCTTATTGCTTCATGATAGCAAATGTTATTTTTTATTTCCTTACACTGTAGCCTACGGTGGTTTGTGATGATGCACTCTGGGATGCTTCACCAGTTAGGGCTGTGGTTATTTCCAACCCTATTTGGTTACTTAGTACTAGATATAAGAATATAGCATATATTGCTTTTATTGTAATTATAGATGATGAAAAGTATTATGTCACGTGTATCATTCTGAAGATCAGAATATAAACTTAATATATGCCTTATTGCATCAAGATCAATCCAATTTTGAGTTGATAAGTAACAAGAAAAAAATAAAACAGAATTTATCATAAGCAATTATGCTAATTTGACTCTAAATCTAGTGTGATTTCAATATGAACAGTATATCTCTATGTAACTGCTGATAGTACTGAATGAATGCAATTAGTTATATTTATATAACTTAATTTTTTTTTTCTTTTATTACAGATCCCAACTTCTGCACCAAGATTATCACGCAGATTTTATAAAAACTTGCAGCATTTTCAAGCAAACTATCTCATCATATTCTTAGGACTATTTGTTTACTGTTTGTAAGTGTAAAATACAATAGTTTAGTGATCAGAATATGCAGTGCAATCTAGGATCAGTGGTCGCAAACATTGAACTCAATACATTTATATACTCGTATCTTTCACTTATACTTCTCATTAACAACTTTGACGATCTCCGTGGCGCAGTGCGTGCGCTGTAGCATTATAAAGTTGGAGGTCCTGGGTTCGATTCCCGGCTCGAGTCTGGTCTGGTGGGAGGTTTCGGCCGTGGGTAGTTACCACCCTGGCGACAAAGACGTGTCGCCAAGCGATTTAGCGTTCCGGCACGATGTCGCGTAGAAACCAATTAGGAGCGTGGGTTTACTATGGTAAACCCACGCTCCTAACCTGTTAGGAGTATGACTCCTAACAGGCTAGCCGCTACCATCCTAGACAGCATCATCACTTACTACCAGGTGAGATTGCCGTCAGGGGCTAACTTGTATTGTATAAAAAAAACTTTTTGCCTCATTGTATACTCCTCTCCCAAAATATCAATACATAATTTGCCAAAGAGCTTGAAATTTTTTTCGTAGCATAAAAATGAGTCTAGCGTTCTAGACAAACATTAACAGGCGTGTGAAGTCTGCTAATCCGCACACGGCCAGCGTGGAGGACTATGGCCAATCCCTTCTCATATTAAAAGGAGACTCGTGCTCCGTAGTGAGCGGGTAATGGGTTTATCATGATGATGATGATGGATGATTTTGAATTTAAACAGTTAGGATTTAATTTATTCCCATAATGATTGATTCCTTTAAGTTCTTAATTCATATACAATGATTAAATGGCTAATCCATATTAAAAAAAGGTCATATATATAATGCCCAAAAATCTGCTGATTTCCTACTCATGAATATTTAAATAATAATTACCTCTTGGAATGTGTGTGGGGATGTTGTTTTATTAAATAGTTCTACTATTTCAGAATCACATCGCCTTTGCTGTTATTCGCCATGGCAGTAAGCTTTTATTGTGTCAGGAAATTCGTTACGGGAAATAAAAGTTTGAAGGTAACACTAATTTGAAATAATACTCCATTAACTAACATAAATAGCAGCCCACTGTAGTGTTCCTTTGCTACCGTCCGACCCCCCCGTTATCCCAAACGTCGCCTAAGCCGAGGTTCGGCCTCAAAGGAGGCGCCCTTAGGCAGTCGTTCCCATAGTTTCTTCGAGCCCTAGGGCTCAAAATTTCTTCTGGCAGAGCTTCTTTCCAAAGCTCGCCAAACAGCCCGGTTACGCTGTGGCAACCAATAGGGTTTGTACAGCTAATAGACAGTGCGAAAAAAAAAAAGTGTTCCTTTTTTATCAACATCTCACTCTATTGAATTGTGTATCTATTAAAGTGGGTCGCTTATAGTTTTATGATGACATCCGTGTTTCCGTAATTACCACCCTACCGATTAGGAGCGTGGGTTTACCATACCCCTAACAGGTTAACCCACTATCATCCTAGACAGCATCATCACTTGTCATCAGGTGTCTTGTGATGTATAAAAAAAATGATGTCATCATATGGCTATAAGCATCCCACTGTTATACCAACGCTATTGACGGGTGGATTAACGAATTCCTCAGAATCTACATGCATTGGTAGTTCCTCATTCCATTCACCAGCTGGCATGCTCACTATATAAATACATATACAGGGTGGAAGGGGCAAGTTAACGAATACTTTGTTAATAAGTTCCACGTAATGCTTACATCAAAACTGCTTGCATGATTAATATCACAAGCAGTACCGTCCGACTCCCCCGTTACCGTCCGACGCCCCCGTTATTGCAAACGTCGCCTAAGCCGAGGTTCGGCCCCACAGGAGGCGCCCTTAGGCAGACGTTCCTTTAGTTTCTTCTCTAGGGCTCAAAATTTCTTCTGGAAGAGCTTCTTTCCGAAGCTCGCCAAACAGCACGGTTACGCTGTCACAACCAATAGGGTTAGCACAGCTAATAGTCAGTCCGAAAAAAAAAAGGTAACGGTGTAAGCAAGCAGTATAACTATCTACTAATCATATATATAATACATTACCTGCAAATTATTCAACCCCAATTTTCTATTTTTTTTACCCCTCTGTGTTACTATACGGTATGCTCTGACGATTAGTTATCACTTATCAAGTTATGCTCGATATTATCACTCATTGCACATTCACACGTGCTTCACCGTAACACCTTTATTAAAATTAACCCTAAGCAGCTTGTCAGCTCTTATGTCAAGAGTTAGCTATAATATTTACGCAGCGCATCGTTGGTGATTCCAGCAGTGCTGGGGAATTCGAAATCATGTACTGAATCAATGGTTTAATAAATTAAATTTTGGTTGTCATAAATCCTTTTTTTGAAGAAATATAATATTCAAAGTTTCTGTTTTCTTTTCAGCCAAGAGTAAGTTCCTCCATTTATTGCACTTCTCTTTTTACTAAATCCTCTTTTTTTCTCCGGACTTGCTGAGGACCGCCTCAGCCTCCGTTTCATGCTTAACCAATCGTTAGAACGCAATTAGCAACTCAATTTTATCTTTTGGTACGAGTTTACTTACTACGTATATATGATGAATTTTCATTAAATCCTTTCTAATTGGATGTCTCCGCTAGATGTATCTGTAACGTGCATTTGAATATGATCCCAGTCGTTTGAAATGGGCTTTTACGTAAACCATTTAAAAAAATCTAGTTCTCGTGATACTATATTATTACAGCCATCTTATTTGTCCACTATTCCCGAACCAGGAAGGTAAGTATTCAACGAGGGAGTACTTGTTCTCTGTCTGATATTCATCTTGCTGAAAAATAAGATGCAGGGTAATTGTTGCCAAGCAATTATTACCCAAAAAAATTAAATCTGAATTTTATTTTAAATTAAGATTAAGAATGTTCCATCTACAATATTTAATGTACTTCCCCTCAATGGCATAGTCGTGGGACGCACTTTATAGTTTAGAAAAGAACTAAAAAAAGGAAGGAAGCATCTACTTTACGTTACACTTATTTCGCGTATATGCTGAGCTGATATACACCATAATAGTTGACCTTCCTGAACTTAACTCATAGTTTCACTATAGATTGGTGGTTGGGAACTATCAAAGATCCAACAGTGCGCCATGGTGACGGCGTGTCTCACAGTTCTGCTCGTGTTCGCGGACGCACAAGCTGTTCTATTTTGGATTTTAGGTGAGATTGAAATTTACTATTACTAAATACATTTTTAGGTACATCGAAGAGTGGTAACAGTGCACTATAAGTAAGACGTTCATCGTCTGCCAATCAACGGTCTGTGTTTTCATTAATTAGGTAGAGACTTGACATTTTCATTATTCTTTTGTTATTTATTCCTTCACGCCGGAACTAAGATTATATCCTGGATTAGTGGATTATACTCTAGATTTTTTTCCAAAATAAAGATTATGAAAAAAATCTAGGCTAAGTAGCTCGCAACCGTATTGTCGCTTTCGATTAACAAAATTTTATAATGTCAAAGTAAAATGGACCTAATAATCTCAGTTTACAGTCGCAATTTCCATATTATACTAACTGTACAGGTTTAGGAATATGCTTACAACAAATTGGATATTTTTTTATCATCTCACTAAATCAATAATTAATTATAATTAGCTATGGAGTTACAGTAACCCTTACTCAAGCGTTTTTATCACTTATGTAAACCTTTATATCATAATAGGATTTTTCTATAAGCTTACGTTTAAACTCTATTGCATTCAGGAACGACGGTGACAATTGTCGGTTTCCACGCAATCTTCTACGACGCAGAGGCGTTGCCGCTGACAGAAGACCCCGAGAAGTTCCCGATGATCGAGGAAGTTTAAACGAAAATGCCTTGCACCTACATCGGGGCGGGTTGGCCACATTCGTTCTATGGAAGATTAGACGCTGTTAAATTCTTCTTTCTTTCGGAAGTTCTTTTTTGCCTCAGATCAATAAGCCTCACTGTTTGGTGACGTTATAGTAAAAAATTGGAAGCAGATTTTTGCCAAAATGTTCCATTTAAATTAATACTCTTTAAAAATTATTACTGGCAACTTGAAGCCAGTAATAATTTTTAAAGAGTCTTAATACGGATAGCCTCATGTTCTACAGTTCAAATGTGATCTGCACGTGCCGATGATCTTAGTTGGCCGGAATGAAAAAGTCACGATTGGTATTAATGGTGGCCCATAGGCAAGCAAAATTTGTAATTTGCACATAGATAGGTACATAACTTTAGGCCCGACAGGGCGTGACGAATGTATATTTGACGACCCTGCAAATTTTTTAAATTAAATTATTTTAGTCATAGAATTCTTATTTTAGTAACTGAGGTATTATTGTAATGATAATTAATTCTTATAGGAGGTCAGGACTGAGATTTTGATATTTTTATTAGTCCGTAAACCCATGAGGCTTTAGATAGACCATGTCCATTGTGGTTTAGTATCGGGGAGTTAGTCGTCGCCTGAAAAAACGTTATGCAATCACTCCGTGTCATCACTTTGTATTTGTTCGTCCGGACAGTTAAGAAACCACATTGGCACCACTACAGAGATAGGGTGACTGCATTGATTTACCACTAGCCATAGATCGATCATTAACGCTCAAAAAATGGGACGGAAAAGTAGTGCACAAATAGCGACGCGTGCACTCCTTTCCCCCAGTGTGTGACAAGGCTAGTAGAAAGTCACCGATTCTAACACTCGAGCCGTATAATCCGAATGAATTACAAAGCACTACGCGCCGCTATAGATAATATAACGGTCAGATGGGTTGTAATACATCGATATACCGATATGTAGGAATGTGGAATAGTTAGTTGGTTACAAATTCTCGCCTTGTTTTTGTATTACGCGCTCTATCTACGGCTAGTGGTCAATAGTTGACTGGTAACAGCACAAACTACTAGTTAACCCAGATCTCTGCCTCTATTTTTTCAGTATTAAAATGTGTGGGTAAACATTGATATTAATAAACACAAACAAAACTACGCGCACTAAGTTTTGGTTATCAGCTCGTTTCTATCTGATACATTTTATTACTGAGAAAATAAGCATGAAAAGTCTGGGGGCCTCGATTTATGTATAATGTAAAATGAAAATAATGAATAAAGTAAGTCTTAAGACCATTGCACATATTTTTTGCGCGCAGTGGACGCGTGTTGACCAATACTAAGCTTTTTTTTCAGCCTTTACGGTCGTATGATTATGACATTAGAATGACGTTTAAGCTTTCTCGCTAACGTGAAAAGTTTTCAGTGTCGAATTTAATGTGACATCCAACCTAATTTTCTGTTTTTTTTTTTAACTCGATTTCATTCTTACTAGCGCCAGAAAAAGCCAGCCAGTGTCAGTTTTATTTAAAGGGTTAGGATATGAAAAAAAAACTACGTGACGTGATAAGCAATCTGGTAGTCTGTACTAAGAGTAGACAAAGACTGACAACTGACTCGCAAATCGTTTATCTCAAATCAGCTCAAATTTAAAAAAATTATATTCTTTTTAAGCATAAGCATCTTTTTCATTTTACATGTTTACTATACTAGTACCTAAATATTTTCGCTGTTGTATACCCAATGTACATATTGTATATAATTATAGTAAATTAGTATTGTATGTAGAGAGCCATATCGCGTGATTCTTATGCCAATACAATATTGTGGCGCCATCTGAACCCGCCCCCGTATAGACCCTAAATGATATATTATAATGTAATATTATCATTTATAATTATGTTTACAACTTCAGTATAAACTTACTAAACAAAGTCGGTTACGATGAATGTTCATAAACTTTGACATTTTTTTATTTATTTAACTTTTTTTTATAGAATAACATTTGAGCGGAATTCGTTCATTACTGATTAGTAACGTGGCGAAGGTTAATAGATGGCGCTATAATTTTATTCGCATTCAAGTTTCCGACTCTAATTTTAAATTATTGTTTTATATATTATATGTGTGTGTATTTTATATACCTTTTACGTATTTTCATAATACAAAATCCGCGTAATTACCTATTGATACGCTGTTGTAAAATCATGTTTTTTTAATGCGTATTGAAATGATTGTATTGTTATTGTACTGATATTATTATTACTAATATTATTATACTGGTATAACCCCCGAAATAGCATTTCATTTGATCACCTTCTAAATAAGTTTTTTTTTATCGACAAGTTAACCCTTCTTGACGACAACCTCACCTGATGGTAAGTGATGATGCAGTCTAAGATGGTAGTAGGCTAACCTGTTACGGTAAACCCATACTCCTAATTGGTTTCTACGTAAGCTCGTTCAACCAAACGAAATCTTTGAACCTTAGACTACACAGGTAAAACCACGAGTTACAAAGACTCGTAATATATAGAATGCATAGCAATAATTAAAATACATTAATATAATCCATTATTTATTTATTACATGTAACTTAGAACAAAATATATAAAAAAGCAACTTTTTTTTTCATATAAAATTCATTGTAATAACTATCTATCAAAGTTGACAAGATATAAATGCATAAATTTTCATACTTTAGTCAAAACAACTATATAAACACTGGTTAAAAAGATAAAAACACAAAACGAGTGAAGATAACATACAAAATAGGGTATGTGACTCAATGAAAGTATGAAATAGGCTAGAAATTACGACAAAGTTGAAATCCGACTATAGTGTTGGTTTCAATAGTCCTGATTAGGCAGTTGAAGTGTTATATCCATACAAAATTGTTACCATTGCTAATATTGTGTACCGAATGACAGCCTCTGGTGATCCAATTGAAATTTCAATATGGTATAAATTAGTTACAATTTTGGTCACCAATCTAGATCAGTTTATGAACACCTAAGCCCAGATTATTAAGTATGGCATTGTAATCTTAGCTGTGAGCAAACTTAACAAAAACAATTATAACATCTATTCATTCAGACATAATAATTTTGAAAATTGAGTATAACAATTATTTAAATGTAAAAGGGAAGATCTATACTGATTGTTAAAGCTCACGAAAACTAACAAAATGAATGCAAATACATTCTAATAAAATAGTATTTTTTATTAATTTCCTTGATAATGATCAACTTCTAAACATGTTGGGCTCAGGATATAATAGGTTTATATGCCATCGCAGCTCCAGAACAACTTCTGCTCCATGAAAAAAGAATGAATTCTCTACCTTCAAATCTTTGAATGCTGTTCATGTTTTAATTCTACAATTGATATGAGTAGTTATTTGTATCATAATGTAAAGTCTCCTTTCAAGGATGAGCATATAATAATCTTCTCTAATATAACATCAACATCCCTATAATAAATATATTTTTTATATAATATAATAATTATTATGTTTACAAATAGATTTTTATCTCAGTCATAGTGCTCCCAGGAGGACACATTAAGTTTAATGATTAAAGCAGCATTTAATTCATAATTCAATTCATATTACAACATTCCATTTTTCTTCTTCCTTATGTGTTTTTATATCTGCATACAATAAATGTAGTGATGATGATTTATTGTATGCAGATTTCTAACCTATTTTTTGCATTATGCATTAGCACATCTTCAAATAAAAAATAATGCTCCATGCTTATTTTTTCATAGCAATGAAATATAGTGTCTAAACTGCGCCTAACGAAAATAGATTATTTGTGAAAATAAACACAACTTAACAAAATAATCTGTTCCTTTCTCTTGCAAGAATTTTCCTGTAATATCTCAATTTTTGTTGAACTTCACACCTATACCAAAAAATGGTAATAAAATAACATTTAATATTTATGAATTTTGGTCTTAAATAATGTCAAACCGCACTCAAAATATTTCTTCATACAATATAATTTTGAAAAATATCTGTGTAGTACATAACTTTTATATCATAGTCTTTGTTATAAAATCATTTTAACATAATATGTATTTTTTAAATAAATACATTAAAGATACTCTAATTGCACTAAAATGTCTGTGACAAAGATAAACCTCTGTTCTCAGCAACAAAAATATAATATCATAATGTAACCATTATTAACTCTGTATCTACATACTTGTTCTTTATAATAATATCCCCTGGAAGACAAGCATACCAATATTTGACTTAAATAATTATGTTCAGTCAAGTTCACGAATATACAAAAACATAGACTCAAGTGTTTGCCAATTAGTATACAGAAATGGCAAGCACATTTTATTACTAAAGCCAGAGCTAGTTCACAAGTTAATCTTCAAAAGATATTCTTTCCACTGTTACCTACTCTCAAAAAATAAATAAATATATTTTTAATTTTCCAAATTTTGTTTATATTTGTCATGCATATGCATACCACAATTGGATGTAGTTGAGCAAAAATGTTTCAGTCTTTAAGTCATATCTCTATTATCTACAAACAGATGCTTGAATAGAAATATAGAATAATAAAATAGTTAATCTGTCTTGGTAGCCAAATTAGAGTTATTGTGGATTCAAATGTTTTCACCTAACTACATGCAATTATGTGTCATTTTATTAGGAGTAGGAACAGAAACAGTCACCAATGTGACTATAGTAATCAGAAATAGACATTAAAGTGTCACAATGTTATACCATTGTTAATTCTAGTCAGTTCCATGTCTGCAACAAGCAAGATTTCATCCCACTTGTGTGATGGAGTGTGTGGAGGGGTTGTAACACCAAGTTTTTCTGTGTTAGTATTTGGTGTTGTGAACTCCAACTTTCGTTTTGACTTGCCAGCGTACACTTGACAAGGAGTCAATAGTTGCTGTGTGTGTAATACTGATATTGGAGTAATTGGTGATGGGGTGTATACAATAATTTTCTCAGACTTTTTAATTTTATATGGCCCAACATACTTAAATACTGGTTTTTTTAATATTAAATTACCTGATACCTTTTCTATGAGACCTATTGATATTAACACATTAGCTATGTCATACAGCCTCCTCACTTTAGACTTGTGTTGACGATCCAACTGCTCAGGCGATAGGATGGATTTGCTTTTATTTGATGTATCTATAAGTACACTAACAGCCATCTCCAAATTAATAAGGGTGTTCTGTAAACAAAATATTACACTATTACCAACAACCAAAAAAATTTCCTCAATATACAAATGTTTTGAGTTTATATACTAATTAAAATATATATAAATAAAATGCTGATTTAACAATATTGCAGGCAGACTTGACTTTTATCAATTTTTATGAATGAATACTCACAGGTGGCTCCACTAAGAAAAGCATCAAAAACCTCTGTGCTAAAACTCCCAGAGTCTTATGTTTTGGAGCTGGAGGTTTTGGGGCTTTGCCTCTAAGAGCATCGGACAAGCGCAGATTTTCACCTTGCCTTTTTAACATCTTCAAGAAGGAGTTTAGGCGAGCTCCTCCATGCCACAGATATGTGTTTTTCCTCTTGTGCACAGCACATTGCATGGCCTCCAGAATGTTTATAATGTCATACATTCTTCTCTTTTCAACACCTAACCGGGCTGCTGTGCTATCCAGCTGTATTTCCACTGTGCCATTTCCATGGAGAGGATAGAGATTAAGAAACCTATAGAAAAATAAATTTTATGGTATTAAATAAATATTACCTGATTACCTAAAGGATAATAAAAGCTTTAACTTAACAAATTGTGTGAGTAATTAAACTAAATTATGAATATCTATTTTTGCCCTTATTTAGAAATTTAGATTATTCAGAGTTATTTTTCTGAAACAGCTGGTCCTCTATAGTTCAGATTCTTAACTCAGTGCAATATTTCCACTTCCTAATGTAAACAATGCATTTGTTGACAACAATTTTGACCCTCTTTGTACTAGTCCCCCATCATCAGGAAGGAATATATAAGTGATCTTAGTGGAGCAAACTTCTCTAACTCATGTTAGACAACTCAACAAATCTGCATATAATATATAGATTTAGAAACTATGGGATTTAGTCTATTGTAGGATTTTCTATGACACCAGAGAGATGCGAGACATTTAGATTACAGAGAGTAGTTAGTTATAAGCTTAATAGTATCTAAATGCTACTGTAGCAGAGGGCTTTAGTGATTAGAACCATCATGTTGCTTCACATATATTATAAGTAACAGAGAATGTGATAGGAATTATTAATGATTTGCAGAATGTTTAGTGATCATACAATATCCTTTGTATACCCAAACCCCCGTCATAGCAGTCATACTTAACAAGTCTCAATATAGATTGGAATAGTTTTGCATAAAACTTCCAACTATTTGACAGAATACCCAATACCTAACAATTTTGGCTTGACCTGGGAATGAAAAGTAAACTAATGCTAAAATGATTACGTATACGTACTTGTCACATAATATTTGCAGGGACTTCTCCTTTCGATGTGCCGTACTAGGTGGCGGCGTGGGGTATTGCAAAGCGACATTGGTTAACAACTTGAGGTTAGCTGTGGGGGACACGTAATTTGACGCATTTGTGACCTCAGATAGAGCGCACCGCTTAGGAGTAGAAGTAATGTTATCATCTTCATACATTGTGTGCGAACATTATGTATAAAACCAACACAACAAATATTCGCGTACTTTTTGACAGCTTAGCACAAATCCAGTAGGCCTTTTCGAGATGAACTCGTCGTTGGGGTATCAACTCTTTTGCAGCGGAACAAATTTAACACTAATAACTTTTTCCTTCATATCTTCACTGTTAAAAAACTAATTTTCATTTTTTAATGCAGAGATAATAACCTAACAATAAACAACTTTGACATATTGTAGCAAATGCGCGCGAGTGAAAAAAAATACCTAGTACCCACGTTTTATTTTTGCAATATGTTTCGGAACAATATATTGAAGAAAAATATTCTACAGCCTCTGTTAGTTTCGAATTTGATATGAAGAATTAGTATGATATATAATGTAATCGTAAGTACAAAATACAAAGATGATTAAAAAAAAAATTATGACTGCAGAGTGCAGACCAGCCTCTGGAAACACTAGCGTCTAGCGGGCAGCATTAAAAAAGCTGTCGTAGTATTGATATTTTTTTATTGATTAAATATATGGGTTTAGGCCACTTCATATCCTAACTTGATGTTGATTTAAACCCTTTAAACGATTACATTCTCTTTGTTTCAAACTGACTTAAAAACCAACTAAACTTAAAAAAAATAATAGACAAGTATCTGACATGGTAATAGACTACAGATTGTTTTTGTTGTATCTTCTCTATGGGAACAAGATATATAAAAATTGCAATATCTCGGACGAAGAATCAAAGTTCTTTATAGTATTAAATGCTCTGAAATTGACACTGACAGGTGACATGTTACCTTGATGACTGCTGTCAGATATCTATTGTCCGTGGTTATCATAAGTGTAAACACAAATTCTTATCTGAGGCCTTATAAGTAGATTTTATTAATCTACTTATAACGCGTCAATTTTAAATCATCAGCCAACTATTTTTTGCGAAAGCAATGCAAGTATGCATTGCTTTCGCAAAAAATAGTCGATAACACCATATTAAAACTTATCAATACCATACTATTGTATCTGACCGCATTAAAAATATTTTTGAAATATAATATACGTATAATCGTGAATATACAGAGGTGAAGTTTCATATTGTTTATCAGAGTTCAGAGTATTTAAACCAAATTGTTTCTTAGTGAATATAGAGGCACAGTATATAACAACTGATGTTTAGTATCTATATAGATCTGTGATATTCAGGCTACCCTAGGGTACCGGTAAATGTTCTGTGGTAATATCTAGCACCACTCACGAGTTGCTGACGTGCTGGATGCTGATAGCGTTTAATGTGATAAAGTAAGATTTACATAATTAAATTCATAATATATATTCTCTGATAGTAGTAAATGTTCATACAGTTAATTTGATGTACTTAATAGTAATGTATATTTTTTTTGTTTCTCTTTTTGTGTATTGTGCAGACTCTTCTGCAGAGCCCAATAGTTCTCTTTCCATAATAAATAGTTCCGGTAATGTTCTTATATTTCATTTAAGTGTTTTTACTTACATTTGGAGAAAAGTCAAATTTATACATTTAAAATGCATACAAAAATTAGGAGTCCGACGGGATTTCTATGATTTTTTATTGAATGTAAAATGTTATTCCAGATAATATTCTGTGTCGGGAATGTGGTACTCAAATATTATCATCTGATACCTTAATATCAAAGTTAAGTACCGCGTCACTATATTCCTTTAATGACACAATATTTAACAGGAAAGATGTATTGGTGCAACTGCTAGAACAAAATATAATTTTGAGATATCCTATTATAACATCGAGTGAATCCAGCTGCCTTGGAATAGGAGATGTAAGTATGTGGTGTTATATTGTCATAACAAAGCTATAAAATCACACTCAATTGAGAAATATTACAGTATTGGCACAGCCCCACATATCAGCATAAAGTGGGTTTGAGGATAAATTGAGTAAACCTTCAGCCTATCAGTCCATTGGTTTGTGTTTCACATCCATGGATGGGTCAGTCTGTGACCTTCTCTATTTGAATATAGCAACCAATTGCTACCTTGGCAATCACCCATTTTGTCTAACAACAACTAAGAGTTGTAACATGTTATTGAGATAAAAGGAGTGGTTAAAGAATTTTAAAAAACTGTTCAGGTGTTTTATAGTTTATTGATTACATATAATCAAACAAATAAATCTTTCCTCCTTATAATATAGATGTATAGATAGTATAGATGACAGTTTCATAAGATATACCTTGCTTTTTCTAAAATAGGCTTATTACTCTGCAATTATAGCTTTAACAGTATCATCCTTACAATATCAGAGCGATAAACACATGCCATGCCCAGCCACTTATTCAATCTAATTTCTTCCATGAAGTTAATATGAATGTGAGCTGGAATGTTTATGTAATATAATACATAAATACACAAAATAAATTATGTTTTATTTTTTATATGGTTTTTTATGATCTTTCTTTTGCTTGGGCTAAGGGCAGGCAAAAGAAAGATTATAGTATGTAATTTTTGGCCATAAATTTATGTAGTTGGCATACAGAGTGCACTATCTAGTATTTTGACTGTCAGAAGCCAATATATAGACAATAATTACAGTTAACACAATGTAACTGTGTTTGCAGTGGAATGATGATGAATTATGGTTTCCTGACCATGTTATGAAACCATGTTTCTGCCCAGACTGTGGAGCTTTTGTTGGTTGGATGTTTGAGAATCGAACTGTTGACAGTCCAACAACAGTTCAAACTACCAATCAATTCTTTGGGCTTATATTAACTAACCTTATTGGAGAAAATTGTAAATAAATTCTGAATTTCTTTGTGAGTGTTGGTGGGATTATGTTATGATGTCTGTCTGATTGGTTGTGTTCCATTTGTGAAGTGCTTGTCTCATTAAAAATTGGTTTTAGATAATTGAATTGAATAAAATATTAATTGATGTAGTATACATTACTGGCCTTGATAAAACGGCTCTACTACGGTCAATTCCAGACCAAGTTGCAACACCCTAACTGGGTATGTTTACACAATACGCAATTAAATAAATAAAATTTATCAACACATCAAAGTCAAATCACTGCAGCTTAGAATCATTAGTCATTGTTGCATATGATTTGTTTGATTTAAATATTATAATATTTATTGTTTGCTTTTCAGATCTGAACTCCCTTATAACATTACCTAAAATTTAAAATGGAGACTAAACTTTCAGTTGAAGATGAAGAATTTTTAGCAAAATGTGAAATAGAGTTTAAGGATCGTTATACTGAGAAAGATGAGGAATACATGAAAGTGTTCCATAAAGACCCTTCTACACCACCTATATTAGAGAACTATAGACCTGCATCTAACTACTATAGACGCAGAAATGATCGCCGCCACAACAGACCTTATCATGCACCATATAATAATCAGCATAGAAATAGAGATGGCCAAGGGTGGCGTAGATAAATATTGAATCAAGAAGGAAGAGTAGAGTAAGCCATATATTAAATGTGATTATATGCAATAACTAGAAAGATAACACTACCAATTTTCACACAATGAAATTATACCGATAAAGACGTGTCGCCAAGCGATTTAGCGTTCCGGCACGATGTCGTGTAGAAACCAATTAGGAGTGTGGGTTTACCATACCCCTAACAGGTTAGCCCGCTACCATCTTAGACTGCATCATCACTTACCATAAGGTGAGATTGCCGTCAAGGGCTAACTTGTAGTGGATAATAAAAAAAAAAAATTATATATGATCTCAGACAACATTTTTACTTACCATTTGGGGTGATAAGTTTTTTGTACTTTTGTAATACAAAAGTCAGTATGTCAAATAATTTTTATAAACCAGTAAGAATATATGGGTTTTCTTGGAAATAAAAGCTGTTTCATTTCATCAAAAGAATATATTCTCAGTTATTATGGCTTGATTTACATTTTAACAACTTAGACATTACATAATAATAGATCACCAGAACGCAATACAACTACAGCATCATTATTTGAAGTATAGAAAACAATGGAATAAATAAATATTAAACATCTCACTGCTACTTAACAAGTCATTAGTGATTAAATATTCGTAACTTTAAAATATGCCATTAATTTCCAAAAAACTAATTTTAATTCCTACAAATGTTCCAATGAAAAACAATAACAATATTTACTAATAATATTTTTGCATTGACATTAACACTCGTGGTAGGTACTCGGCAATAGCTTCACTTCCATTTGGCTTGCTCCATTAATTAATATTTTATAATACTAATGCGAATGCATTTGTGAAGTTATACACAAAAATATATCTCGCTAATCTCATATTTTTAGTATTTTTATTCACATAAGCACCTACATAATCAAATAAATAAGTGCTTCGATATTTTTTTTTATTGCTGTAATTCAAAAATGATTTTATATTTGGCTAATAAAATTTTTCAAGTGTGTTTTTTTTTAATGACTAATAATTCACACTGCTCCGGGAACTAATCTGCTATGTGTTTTAAGGACCATGTAATATATATTATATAATATCATCACATAGTTGGGAATGCTAACTGAGGTAACCACATAGAATACTGAAACTGAACTGTAAAGTTAAGGGTTTCATCAGTTAACTTAAACACTGATAATTAATTGAAATTGTTGTACAAAATTAATTTAAACAACAAAAACATATTTTAAGCGTACACCATTTCATCTGAACCATGATTCAGTGTACACAAATCCTGAAATTAAGTGACTGGCTCTGATTCTCTTATAGAGTTAAATAGAAACTTCATGAAATTTTTCTCGTAAGCAAGAAGTCATAAAGTCCGTTTTTCATTTTTTTTTTTTTTGATAAAACGTTTAACAAATAGCAATCAAGTAACTTTTGCGTAAGCAAACAGTAAAACAGTTCCAAAAATTAATATTTAAGAAAAAAAAACCAAATTACTTATCCCACGATATTGGAATTCGTTGTTATTAAGGCGGGTCTACACGCGCGCACTTGAAATCGTGCAGTCTACGCATCTAATTCCTATATAATATGGCAAAAAATAGGTACGTATTCGCGAGAGGAGGTTATAACTTGTACCCGAACATGCCCTAGAATGTACTTTGTATCCAAATATGTTAGTTATCTTTTGGACATGTACGCAGGTGTATCAATCTAAAGAGAATCAGGGCCTAGTGCGAGTCAAATACGTATATTTTAATGAATCTAATATATAGATCTACAAATAGATATGTATTTTATGTATTCATACATATAGACTGGCCTGTAAACATTTTCGTTGAGCCGTTTGCACACATCAAGTTGGGTGATATTAATTAAAGCAAAATTAAATTGATTATATTGCACTTTTATTATTACTTAACATTATTATTTGTTTATTATAGGAATACGGTATAATATGCTCTCGAACGAGTAAAACATAATATTACAATACTCAATCTGTGCAAGCTAACACATCAAACGATCTCCAGCTTCGTTACAGTAATCATAATATACTAAAATACGCTCAATAAATAACATTATATGACCAGATAGAATCTGAGTAACATCATGCTAAGTGACACAATTACTAAGCACAATGATTATATTCACCAAGCTCTAAGATAACTATATACTTTTTTTTTTTTTTACTAATCAATAATTTATTGTATGGACTACTCATTTTCTGTACTGAAGCGTTACACGATAACATTTTATACTTTGTATTTATTCATAAAACATAAATGTTTCTTTAATATATCGAATGTATTCATCTAATATACATTCTCACTATGTAATATAATAATGATTATAATCAAGTAATAACTCGTAATCAAACCGGTCAACTAAGAGATATTAAATATTTACTATATAATTACGCTTCGACATAATAGTAAAATGCAACCACAATAATCAAATCACAGTGAAATTTTAACATAAATTATGCTCACTAACTTAATATTTAACACTAAAATATAAACGCGACAACAAAATACCAACCATCCGCTACGAAAACTAAACTAAATAATGTTTATGTAATTAATAATTATTATATCGATATTCATACTGATGGTGTCATTGAACTAAACAATAGCCAATGAGAAGTGATAATTAATATAAACCAGTATCTTTTCGTAAGAGAGAAGAGGACAGTTGATAGCCATGTCTTTTTTCGCGTCCTCAAATATCTTTTGTTAACATTAATAATCTCCTTTCATTGGCCTTTATTTATATGAGTTAGTCGAAGGCCACCCGCGTTCTCAGCTAGAACGGCATCGGTATTGTGAGGTTCCGTCTTCCTTGCTTTTGCCGTTATCCCTCAGGACTACTCATTAACTTTTTTATACAATTCAATGACAAAAAGTGAGAAGACATATAGTATGTAGATAATGTGTACCCGGCCTAAGGTCCGGGCGGCCTATCTGTACAATAAGCGATCTATTTTAAAACTCATTCTGATATATTTTATTACAACAATAACTGGGCAACACCAATAGACGGCCGCTAAACACAATGTTTCGTTAGATACAAACATCTACGTAACGTCATACAATAATCGTTTTAATAGTTACAAATAGTTTTTTTTTTTCATTTTAATTATTATATTTCTTAACAACGACGCACAGTAATAAATTGAATTGACACCGTAATCGTTATCGGACAGTCTCCCGGAGCGACGCGAGCTGCTCCGTCGCGACCCTGCGGGTTGCTCCCGTCTCCTGGGGCATGACGTCATCACACAAAACAACTATCACCTTCTTTGGTTTAATAGAACTGTAACCTGCTCAAACGAGCTCGCAAATCAGTGATCTGATTAATTACAGCTAATCCCAAACACTTAGCAAACAATAAGCAACACAGAGTATGCAAAACCACGGCCTAATCGCTACATAGGGACGCAGGCGTTAAAATTCCTACGTTAATATGTTATCAATTGAAGAAATGTGAGGTGATGTCTCATTTTGTCCGATGACGTCATCTGCCCCAGAACATATAGGAACTACCCAAACTTACATACGAACGACAATTGACTAGGTTAGACGCACTCGCTCCGCGGGCCGGGGCGCGCGCGTTTTGTTTCGGGGAGGGCGAATGCGCGCTCGGTGTCGGCGTGACTAGATGCGCGCGCGGACTCGGCCGCGCTCGAGGCGGGGCGAGCGCAAGCGGTCCTCGGCCCCGGAGTCGTAAAGACGGTGACTCGTTAAAGTGTCAAATCTTCGTAGCAAATGTTCATAAGATAGTGTAAAGCTAATCTCGGGCGGGGCGCTGGGCGGCGGCGGTGTTCAGATGAAGGTCCAGCACTCCATGATCTTGACGATGAAGTCCTCGCGCGTGGTGAGCGGCTCGTTGCCGTACGTGGTGCAGCGCTGCGTGCGGCCGAGGTACAGGTCGCCGTCCAGCCACAGACCGAACTTGCCGCTGCGAGGCAATACGTGAAAGCGTTAGTGTGGGAATGTTTCTGGTGGGAGGGTTAGTTACCAAACAATTTCGATTATGGGTTATAAAACTTTAACCTTAACAGGATTAGTCCGTTACCATCTAAGACTGCATTACTGTAAGGGGTAAGGTACTAAGTAAATGTAAGTAATGATGCAGTCTACCATGGTAGCGGGCTGACTTGTTAAGGGTATATTAGACCCGTACTCCTAATTACTTTCCACGCGACATCGTGTCGGGACGCTAAATCGCTTGGTGACACGTCTTTGTCGGTAGGGTGGTAACTAGCCAAAGCCGAAGACTCCCACCAGACAAGACAGTATGAAGTAAAACATTTGATTCGGACAATTTTTGAAGGTAGACTGCACGTCTATAATGTTATATCGTTTAATTCAGTGTTCTATTTGAATGTCAATGAAACACATTCTTATCCCGGTCGCAAAACAAGTTGTCCAATCTGAATCGTGGGAAATCACAAATAAAAACTACTGTCCCATCGCAGTCGACGACGTTCATAGAATTTTTAGTTATTAATGAAGGTGAATTTTATTTATTATTTTAGATAGCAATTTTTATAAGTACCATGTTTATCGGTATATTTAAAATAAAGCACGTATATTAGGTTAAAGATCTTTTTTAAAAGTATACAATATTTTATAATATTAAAGAGTATACTTACTCTCCTGCGCCTATGGAAATATTATCATTGCTCCCGCGAATGAAGTACATGTTATCACCGGTCCAGCCCCAATACTTGAACTTGGTCTTGAAAGCTACTGCTTGTTGTTCTGGAAGAGAAACAAAAAATACATTAAAGAATGATATATAATTTCATTTATTCAAAAAATTAGATGGCCTTTGTGGTAATTCAGTCGTTCGTAATTCTGTCTAAACTAAATTGACATGTCAAAAAATAGTGCTGCTATCCATTTTCAAGACATACAGAGTGAAAAGGACATCGCTACTTTAAAAAAAAAATTAGTTTTAAGAGATTTGTATACGACAGAATCCAACACTATTGAAAAGAGAATTTGTGTCTTATGATCTGAAGCACATTTGGTCCGTTTTCTATGCAAAAAAAACACAAATATAGTTTCGATTATTTCTATCTATCGTAAACTTCATAGCGACCCTGTAAAATGGGCATAATGTGCAATGTTCATTTGAACTCGTAGATGCTTGTAAATAATATTGTTACTTTAAACAGGATATGTCTTAATTCTTAATTCTGTCAAATTGCATTATCTTACGCAAAGATGACGACTTTTATTTTTATATTATTTCATTTTATTTATATTATAAGGTTATTAGTATATTTATGTAATCTGGTTTATGTATGTAGTTATTTGTGTGTAGATTTTTGTTTTTATATTACGCCAGCTACTTTTTTTTTCTTTTATCTTTTCCTTTTCCTAAGGTTGCCTGGCAGAGATCACTACTAAGCGATAAGGCCGCCTTTTGTATCCTGCGTCTTCTTGATTCTGTTTTTCTTATTATTTCTATTTTTATTTTGTTGTGGTATACAAATAGAATAAATAAATAAATAAAAACTCTAGGATTCTATTATATAGCTGTGACGTGTTAGCGATGAAGAGTGTGCAAATCTTATAGTGAGGATATCTCACTGTGCTGTGTGAAAGGCAAAACCTAAAACACCTTTAAGCTTTTATTAGAGACGCTTAAATATTTATAATTGTTCTACCTTCATTTTCGTCTTTTTTCTCGTCCTTTACTTCTTTATTGTTGGTGTCTTCGGGCATGCTCTGCGAGCTTCGGCGGGCATCCTCCACGCGTTGGAATGAGAACAGCAGCGATTCGCCCGTGCCGTAGAAGTGCTCCGATTGCCGGAATGCGCAAGACGTAAGCGCGCCGAAAACCTGCGGGTCGAGCGAAACATGGGATAATCACATTGCATATACCGCTATTGCTGTAATTGGCTGAATTTATACTGTTTATGTCCCATAAGACAAGCAACATCGTTTTACATAGTTTCTTTCCAGGTTATGCAGTGAGTAGGAGACATTAGGGATGAAAAATTCTTCGCAAACACAAATTTAGAAATTAAACTACAGCGGCAACAAAAAACTCAAACTCAAAAATGATTTTAATCGAATTGACGGATAGGCAGATGAGGGTACCAACGACACTAGATAAGAACGTAGATTAAATTGGTAGATATCATAATATATACTAGGTAATATCTTTATATATACTACTACCTTGGTAGAAGCTGCGATAGCCTAGTGGTTAGGACGTCCGTCTCCTAATCAGAGGTCGAGGGTTCGAACCCGGGCACGCGCCACTAACTTTTCGGACTTATGTGCGTTTTTAAGCAATGAAAATATCACTTGCTTCAACGGTGAAGGAAAACATCGCGACGAAACCTGCATGCCTGAGAGTTCTCCATAATGTTCTCAAGGGCGTGAGAAGCCTGCCAATCTGCACATGGCCAGCGTGGTGGACTATGGCCAAACCCTTCTCATATTGAGAGGAGACCCGTACCTCTGTCGTGAGCCGGCAATGGGCTGATCATGATGACCTTGGTACTTTGCTTGTGAGGCAAAGTTGAATAAAATTATGGTCGCGACTGTATTCAATTAAATGGAGGCTTGTTTACATAACACTATGCTAATAATTATACATTCTTGAGTTAAATAACATAGTTAACTATGTAAATGGTGTAATAAATAGCATAAACGCCCGCATTAGATATTTTTTATTATGGAAGGAGCATTGATGGAAGCTGATGGAAGGTGCTGGAGTGGCGACTCAAGGTCGAAAGCGAAACGTTTGAAGACCTTCCTACTAGGTTCAACCACACAGTTATATGGCTTGTGGAAGATCCCATGACACATCTATGTCCAGTATAATCGGTTAGTACCAATCTCAGACTAACGTAGATGAACACCCAAGTTCAAATAAGTGTTCAAAATCTTCATCGAATCGTCATCCCTATCGAAAGGGAAGAATACGAAAAGGAGAGTATTTTAAAATATATTTTAGCAGATAGTCTCTTAGGCAAACTTTATAAGTTCGCCAAAGAAAACTCGGCACGCTGTATGAGACAGTATTGTATGAAGATACGATGCTTTCTTTAATCCATATACACGCTTCTTACTTCCACATGTCATGTCTTCATTTAAACTGTCTTCAATAAATAAACTAAAGGAATTTTCAATCATCTTTATTTTATTTAAAACACTTGTAGGTAATTAAATCATTTGTTGTTCGGGAATAACTAATAGATCACTTTAAGCGATAAGACCGCCTTTGCGCGTAATGTTTATTATCGTCTTTTTTTGTTTTTATCTCTTTTCGATTCTGGGTTTTAATGTGCAATAAAGAATTTATCTACCTATCGATCTATCTATCTAATAGTAGTCGGTATCAGTTTATTTTTTAACTTAATATGTAAAGAATTTTTTGGTTAATTATAAGTGAAAAGTACGTATTTTTATTATTCATAAATAATAGAAACATTAACAATCAAGTAAAGAAAATATCTTTTTATTAGTTTTTTTTATTTAAAACACTTCTTTTTATCTGTTTTTTAAACATACCCACCCACACCTTTGCTCGTTTAATGACATGACACAGGTTAGTTAATTTAGGAGGTATTCATGTACTACTGAATAGTATAAGAATTTTTCAAAGGCCATCTCAAAAGGTAGACCTGTCGACCTTTACGAAATTTGTGGAAAATTACAAGTGGTTTTTGCTAATTAGCATAGAGAATTAGATTTATGAATTTCGAATATTTAATCGAGCAAAGACGAGCATACATTTGTTTAATATATTAAATAAATTTCATTATTAGTTGGGAAGTTCCCAAATAGGAAAAATTACATATTACGGAAGTTCCCTCACTAATTGATATTAATACTGAGTAGATATTAATTGTAGGCTATGAAAAACTCATCAAAAAACGATCTGATACCTTCTAGTAAAATAAAGAATTCTACATGACAATGAATGCTCCTTAAACTTAAGGGGAAAATTTATAAAACAGTCGTAAGACCTGTCATGTTGTATGGATCAGAATGTTGGGCGGCAAAAAGAACGGATGAAAGAAGAGTTCATGCGACAGAAATGCGAATGTTGAGATGGATGTGTGGTGTGACAAGAATGGATAAGATAAGAAATGAATATATAAGGGGAATTCTAAAAGTAGCGCCAGTGACAGAAAAGAAAAGGAGTAACAGGTTAGCATGGTATGGTCATATAATGCGGAGGAAAGAAAGTGATGTCACTAAAAGAATTATATATGAACGTGGAAGGGCAAAACAGTAGGGGAAGACCAAAGAGATGGATGGATTGTGTAAAAGAGGATATGCGGGTAAAAGGTGTGGGTAGTGAGGTGACGGCTAATAGAAATGAGTGGAAGAAGATGACGTGTTGTGCCGACCCCACATAATGTGGGATAAGGGCAAGAAAAGGAAGAAGAGTACATAAGCATAACTAACGTTATAAGAACTTACAAGTACCCTACTGTAGGATACAGGTATTATCATGTCATCTGTCTAAGTTATGTACCACAACTTCTCTCTTATAGGACAAAAGGAAACAGAGATTTGATCACGGCCCAATATCTCGAGCTTAGTTAATATACTGCAGCTATTAGTTTACCATTTTATATTCAAATTCAAATTCAAAATAATCTTTATTCAAATATTTTTTAAGGGGCGCTTTTATCGCGTCAATAATTTACATAGTAGTGATTTGATGGTGATAACTA
Organism: Lasiommata megera; assembly: GCA_928268935.1. Lineage (NCBI taxonomy): Eukaryota > Metazoa > Arthropoda > Insecta > Lepidoptera > Nymphalidae > Lasiommata > Lasiommata megera. The sequence continues at coordinate 7,210,965 of OV743311.1, read as the reverse complement.
GATTCGTAAAACTTTTAGGTAAACTAAAGCTTTGAGGTGCCAAACGCGCCCCGGTCTAAGAAGAAGCCCACAACAAACTTAGCCAGGTTAATTTTATTTTTGTTATCACCATCTCACATGCCACTTAAAATTATATTAAGAGCTATCTTATTAGAGCAATATTTCACACCCATGCTTGTTTATCAAATCAGGTATCTATCTTTATAGTGGTTATAAATAAAGCTTATCTCTGTCTGTGTGTCTTATCAATCGATTTAAAACGAAAGATGATGATGAAGATATGAAATGCAAGAAAGATACAAAAATATTTTTTGCATTAAATAGCTTAATTATTTTTCAAGGTTACCTAAGTAGACTGTTTAACATATCGCTACCCGCTAGACGTCGGAGTAATGAGCGGGCGATGCGCCGCGGTGGATCTTAGAATAAAAGTGTCTTAGACTGAAGCATTTTCCAAATGGCTATAATTTGGTGACCATAATCATACTGTTTTACAAATATAAGTTGATATTGTTTCTCATTTGCCACCACAAGAACTACTTTTTATCGTTCTTGATATGTCTTAAAGTTCATTAAAATATGAAGGAAATTTCGGACAACTTTTTTCTTTACCTAATTTTAAAGTATAATCTTGTTTTATAGGACTACATGCAATATCAAGAAAGCGGTGAAACAGTGTTTATTTATGTAATAAAATTAAAAATGATAATATTAATTATTTTCTGATACAAATAATTTTGGTTTACTATGGAGACTAAAGCGGTTGAACATACCAAGCCATAGTATGTATACTCTTTGAAGAAAACGTCATATACAACGCAAGTTTTATTTGTCAGTGTAATTTTGTTTCTGTGGCACAAGAGTGAAGTTGCATCATATCACTATACACTGGTGCGTCCGAGCCAGCGCCTAAGTCGGGTGTGCGCACGGATTGATGTGCAAACAAATTCAAATACAAATAATCTTTATTCAAATAGTCCTTTAAAAAGCACTTTTGACGCGTCAATAATTTACATAGTAGTTATTTGATGGTGATAACTACATTCGTAAACTTAAAACTAAAGCTATGAGGGTTCTAAACCCCGGTCTAAAAAAAAAAACAAAATGAGGAACAACGTCGTGACATCTTATCTGTTTGAATTTGTATATATATACATATCTATATGCAAATTCAAACATACATTATTAATGGACTTACATTGTTGTCTGTGTCCTGTATGACCAGCAGCACGGGACTGTCGACGCGCTGCATCTTACGGTACATGGAGGCGAGTGAGAAGCCGTGCTGGCTCGTGCTGAACGCCAACGACCACATGTAACCCTGCGCACGCGCAGGTAGCACTGTGCATAGCTTCTCGCTGTAACGTTCCAAATGTGAATTATAGATTTATGAAAATAATAGTCTAAATTGATGTAACTAAAAAAAATTAAAATTAAAATATCACTTGCTTCAACGGTGAAGGAAAACATCGTGAGGAAACCTGCACGTCTGAGACTTCTCCATAATGTTCTCAAAGGCGTGTAAAGTCTGCCAATCCGCACATGGCCAGCGTGGTGGACTTATGGCCAAACCCTTCTCATATTGAGAGGAGACCCGTGCTCTGTAGTGAATGATTTGGCATTAAAACCGTGAATGGGTTGATCATGATGATCGTCTATTGTTTAATTATAACCACGTTAAGTTACCTCCGTCACGGTGCTTCTTATGATATTGCTTAAACACTCGCTCGGTATTGATTGCAGCAGCGTAGCGGGTCTGAGTGTAAAATATATTCACCGTTGAAGCAAGTGATATTTTAATTGCTTAAAAACGCACATAACTCCGAAAAGTTATAGGGTTCGAACCTCCGACCTCTGATTAGGAGGCAGACCTCCTGACCAATATCACAGCTCTACAGACGATAAAGTTTAGTGAATGAATGGTTGGTTGTAAAGGGTTCTCGATGTTTCCGCTCTTACCGATGTTCCATTGTGAATATCTCAGAGGTGCCAATGAGGTCCGGCGGCGAGAACTCCATGTCGACGGACGCACCCGACGAATAAAGCGCGCGTCGCAGCTCATCGCTCATGGACAGCACCTGTACGACACAAAGTACACGTTAATTTAACTCGTATACAAAAAACGCTTGAGACGCGGCAGAAATTGTCCACTGGCTATTGGCGAATGACGTTGCATTCTGTTAAAACACAATCCATATTAAACGTAGGTAGTACCCGTGCTCACGTAGTTTGGCTCAATAACCGGTAGGCAATTTAACTTTCCACGAGCGAACCAGTTTCGAAAAATTGTCCACCAACTTAAGCGGTTTAATACGAAATTAATTGACCCAAGTGTCTCGTTAGGTGTGAGACATTAAAATTAAAGTTAATGGCAAAGTAAATGAGCATTAAATCTGTTATTCTTTGCCCTGCAATATTTCTCTAGTAATTTCTCGAAACTGGCTCTCTACATGTAAAATAAGAAGACGTGCAGAGATGATAGACTTTATGCCCGCAGACAGTCTTGAGGGTAAATTGTGATACCATTTTTACCATCTTATAGCATTGGATGGAGCAAGATTCACGTATGGTATGTAAACAATCTTTTACCTCATTATAACTTTTTATGCGTTAATAAAAGTAACAAAACTAGCCTAATGCAAGCTTGAGTCTCTCAAAGGTTTCTTAGATCCAAAACGCAATATGTAACTATCCACAGCGTTTTAATTATGTTACTTTGTCTATACTTGCTTTTAATTTTTAATAATCTTTTATTTGTATTATTTGTTGTTTTAGTGGCAATTATTTCAAAATGGATGTTTAAATCTATTGAGGAAAAATTTCCATTTTACTTATTAGTTACTACTTATTTTTGACATTTTGTAAGGGTATACTAAAAAGTAGCGAAAAGATTGCTTACATTAAAAACAGGTAAGAAAAAACTGAATAGGTATGAAATGGGAAATAAACTTGTTTTTAGTACGACAAAAAATCCGTCTGCGGGCAGTGTGGGAGTAAAGCAAGATACGATAGAGCAAAACTTTTGGACCCGTATCTTGTCTTCCGATGTGCATTCTAATAGCTCAGTCGGTGATATTCTATTTATTTACAAGTAAGTACACTTAGTACAAGATTTGTAGTCTCGCACTCGTACAGTCGTTTTCAATGACCATACACTCTAAGGACAGAGTAAAACGGAACTTATCGCCCTTGTTTAAAGCTCAAACTCGTTAAATCTTTTACAGCTAGCGAATGTTTTTGAAATAAACATGAGTAGGATATAATTTGCAACTCTGAAACAAGCGGCATTTGGTCCATTTTACTATGATATAACAGTGTAGAGAGATCATAGAAAACAACTACAATGGCGGTCGTGCATCTCTTACTGAGGGTAAAGTATAAGAGTGGACACCATGCTTTGACATAATTACATAATAACGAACCTGAGAAGTGTTCAGAGCATTGCTGCTAGGAAGTGAGCAATCGATAAAAATAATGATGAATGACAGATGAATAAAAAACAACACTAATGAAATGATACATTCCCGATCACTACAGTTCACATTCAACATCGATAGTGAGCATAGCCTGCGCGTGCGCACTATATTTCTAATAACAATTTACAAACAACTAAATATAGTGAATATGTTGACAGAGGTAACAGCTGAAATCTTATATACTGGAGTGGAAACACAAACTGTTTTACATCTAACCATTAAGACAATTATTCACATGCCTACTTTTGGATGTCGACGCGTCAAAATGCTAGCAAACAACTTAGAATATTAAAAAATTGTAGGTGTAATAAGTATATCCACTAAAATAATAGACGTACTACTTATAACTATCTATTTTATTCTATAGCTAGCTAATAGGCTTACAAAACAACAGGTTATTCTTGCATAAACCCATGCTCTCAAACCATCGTCCGCGTTGGCTAACTGCTGGCCCTTTTCAACGGTAGCAAGTTGGGCGCAAAAATGGACGCCGCCGCGGACGCAGGTTTTACGCCTTTGTTTGATCTCTGCTTAAGACATTCTTACAGGGAACAAACATTGAAACGAGATAAAAGTGACAAATCAAGGATAACTACCAACTTCACTTTGAAACGCCGAGTTTGCGATACAAGACAAGTTATAGGTAACCTTAGTACCAAGTCGTAAAATATTGATCAGTAATAATTTATAAACGACGAATTATTTGAAGACACCTTAGTGAGATAACACCTACACGCTGTAGAATAAAAATGAATCATTAACATCTAGTATATTATGGATACATATAATAAATATCGTAGGTTTTATATAAATAAAGCAGCGGTCGTCAAACTCACGAGCAACTTCTAGTTACAAATCACTTTCGAATGAGTCGATAAAACCTAGGCAGGTATGAGTTTGACTTGAGTAATTTATTGTTATAAACACGAATCTTACAAATGTGAAAGTTTGCGATGATATTTGGCTGGCGCAGATGTTGGTTGCTCAATCACGCGTGATCGGTTTAACGAAACGAACAGACAAATTACATATAGCACAAGACACTAGAAATCCTCTATCATTATAGATTTAGGAACATATGAAATTACTTACTCTCATAAAATATTAATACTCATACAAGTTAATTAGTATAGGTTATATTGTAGAGGTCACTACCACTACAGCAACCAGTCAAATATAGATAATATGATTGCGTTAAAAAGTCAGTTTAATGGGAAAGATGAATGATCTATAATATGAATTAAACGCCACGACACCGCTGGGTAAATTTATAATTAAATAAAACAATAGACTAGGTTCACTCATTTGTATACATTATCATAAAAAATATTCACATACGCAGGCTGCCAAAAGTTTTATGCGAACCGAAATAATATTCTAAGCCATTAAATTTAAGCGACGATTAAAACGAGTTCCTTTAAAGCATCAAGTTAATAATATATCTATTAATAACGTAATTTTATGCCCACTTAGTTAACACAAGACTTGTATACATAAGACAATAGATTCTATGTACTCGTAGTTTCACAATAGATATTTTCATCTTCATACGCAAGAAGGTAAACTCATTGTTGTACCAAAAATTCTTTTGATATACCCATAACGGATTGAGTTATTTTAGACAGGCAATTCTTTGTTTGAAAATTCTACATAAGAAACGCTAAGAAAGGAATTTACAAAGCATGATTCCTACTAATATTCGTTTCTATATTTTAGGCTTCGTTTTAATGAATATCTAAGATTAATCATTAAATGTAGTTTTAGCGTGATTTTATTTTATAGTTGATATTACTATACGGTTTTTCTATTGTACCAGTAGGTGTATATCAGTCTGGTATTTGAGATTAGCATTCCACAGAGCAAGTATTATAAAGGCAGATCTATAGGTACGTATGTATTTCGTTTTGTCTCCCAAATTACCCACTGAACTTCATTACTGTTTCTTAATCTTAATTATATCTTGGCATTTTGCCAAGAAGTCCGTTAATAACACATTTATTTGCGGCGAGAACTGGCAACTATATCTATTAGATTGCAGAATCTATAAATTAAATAGTGTTTATACATTTCTTTAGATGTGATTGACATTACTTGCTTTATATTTTAATAAAATTAGTTTTATATTGTAATAGCTTAACCTGATTTCATATATTATACGTAACTTTCAAACGAAGTATTTCATTATATTGCGAAAGAGTAGTGCAAGGTAGCCTCTACAGCTCAAATCTGCACAATGTTTCTTGACGTATTAACTTTGTTGTTATTTAGAAATACGAGTATATATCATAACTGAAGAATATAGTACGGTAAAGGTATCCCTCACCTCGCAAATAGAATGCACAGTTCCTCTGCGGCATATAGAATGTACTGATCCACGCTTTACTATGCTGTAAGCTTTCTTATCGAGCTTTCGCATATTCTTTATGATCCTTCGCACTATTTTTCGCCACATTTTAAAGTTATTGCACTTTAAACAAATTGTATTGGAGACCTCTTCAAATTTTCATTGGTCCAAAATATGTGAGTAATTTATATTCCCTGCATGTACCGATCCTTTTTACTGCGGCCATGACAGTACAAATTCATCGGTATGAAGGAATTCAGGGTGTTTAACATTCAAGATCGCGACGAAGACTGAAATGGTAGAGCTTTCTATTCACAATTATATTGGTACCTTATCGTAGTATACCTTTATCACATTGCATTTACGATTCTGATAGACAATACTAGTATCAATCAGTGATCAATATTTAGATTAATTTCGCATAACTTTACATTCCAGTTTGTAATTTTTTTTTAACAGGAAAAGACAACATTTTTACCATTTGTTGTTATGTGGTTGAATATATATGATAGTGCTATTTTAAATATCCATTTATACATCGTATAAACCTCTCATTACTCATTTCAAATTTTGCTCACAATAATTAAAAGAAGAATCCAAACAAGAAAACATTGCAAAATAGAACTATTATGCAACATTAATTAATCAGGATATCTGTTTTTACTATTGCAACTATTTCACCCATTCCGAGAGAGTTCATGACGTTCGTCAGTATTTCCATTCTATATCACTGTTTATCTTCATAAAGTGAAATAGTTGTGCTGATTGTGTTGAATCCGGTGAAAAAGGATAGTTTAATTTTCAGACCCGTCAATTTAATTCGGAGATAAGTCTTTAGGCATTACAATTGGTACTATTATCATATGCATCGAGGACAAATCAATGCGTTTTTTTCGGTGTTTTTTTTTTTTTTTTATTAGGTACAATAATACAGAAAGCTTAAACACATGAAAACGATGCTCCTGTAGAAGTATAAACTGTGTTGCAGTAAGCATCGTTTGTTTAATTATGTTTTAGTTTTGATAATCATAAATAAATTAAAAAAATTAAGGTTAAAATTGGCATTATTGTCTTTTGTATGTAAGCCTTTGTCAATATGCTAGCCTTATGGAAGTCTGCAGTAAATAAAATCAGCTGTAAGTTTCATTTTACTTTAAACAACCATTGTGTTTATTTAAATACATGCAGCTGATTTCTCGAGAACGGTTCAACAACTTTCACAATACTATGGAAAATTAATAGGTACCTACAATAGTATATCACGAGTACACATGTGAAAATGCTGTGTTCTGATAAGCATTACAAAAGACACATATTTAAAATAAAATATAAGTACTTATAAATATGTAAAATATAAGTATAAGTATAGAAATGGGTTCATCCCACTTCTGATATTTGTAAGCTTTTGCCTGTAGTCGGGAACCAAAGTAGTAAGACTTCGTGTTAAAATATTTTTAATAACTTTTCTATAAATATTCCATTAATAATATTATATGAATTGAAAAAGACCAACCAATTTATGATTAATTATTGAAGTATTGCATATTTGTAAACATCAAAGATTCATTGATTAACGTTTACAAAGATCGAGTTTGTTAAACAAACACCGGTTGTTTGAACAAACGCAAACTGCACATCTTTCATGTATCATACTGGTTCGAGATACAAGTATTATGTTTACGTAAATATAATAGACATATTATAGTATACATCAAATGTTTTTAATTAATATTAAATATGCGAAAATGTGTTTGTTGCTTCGTCCTTCAGTCACGCAACATAGACAGACATGATAATGTCGTTAGATATTGTTTAGGCCAGAGAGTGACTACATTTTATCCCTATGTTACACGGTTCCTATTGGATCGATCTTAAACGCAAATTTGTTTTAGTTTGCTTTTAATACTAACCGCCGACAGGTGTAATGAATTCTGGTATTTCCAAGACTTATCTTAGAATTAATTAATTTTAAGTTTTTTCGACACCTTATTCTTATCCCGCAAAACTAACCAAGACTGCGAAAGTGAGTTATCAGTTGTTCTTAAATACAGCTAAATTTTATGACTTTAGTGTTGAAGTAAACAAAGGCGAGGTCGTGGGACCATCTTATAGATAGTATTCAATAAATCCTTATTTATTTTTTCTCCTTGCTATTTTAAATCCGAAGTTTTATCGATTATAATTTATTGAGTTAAGGTAAAGTAGTTGTGGCTTACGTAATAATCTGCATTCCAACTGTGAGATAAACATTCATAAGGCCCTTGGATTGTGAAATAAAGCCTTCAAGGCATGTTGGCCCACGCTACCATTTTATTTTAATTAACTAGCAGATGTTCAAAATATTGCTAGCGAACTTAAAGAAACCAACGAATACGTTTTAAATTTTTCGTTTTCAAGTCTATCACCAAAAGGAAGAAACATTTTTAACAAAATGCAAATCTAGATAACATTAATAATTTTGGTTCGTAAAATTCCCACAAAACAAAAACTCGACGTGTAATGGTATAAAAAAATCTATTATAATTGCAGTTGGAAAGACGTTTTGTTTGAGTCAGTTTTATGTATTATTAAGAATGATATTTAAACACTGGTAATCACGCTCTTTGGTTATAATTTAGATTGAAAATACATATTAATATCTAATATTTATGTATAATTAAAGCGTTCAAACAAGTTCGAACGCTCGACGAAAATGATTTAAAAATATATATCAGCATTCAAAAAGGTCAGGTTTAAACACATCTAGATGTGTTGAAATCTAATTCACGCTTCGGAATGTTTTTCGAAAATCAGGTTTAAAGTGTGGCAGTAGAGCCTTCCATATGTCCGTTTCCCAAGATAAGGTGCATAACATATAACAGACAGAAATACGAAAATCTGTATTCACATTAGCTCACAACGTTCAAGAATGGTTATGAAAAAATGTAATTAATAAATATCTACTGTTTATTTGAATAATACGTGTATGCATTGAAGCTATTAATAGAGATCGCAACCTTTTGAAGATAATCATCCGTAATGATCAACCATCATTATTCTTCCTACCATATTATCTTATGTAGACGGCGTTTTTTGTTACAAAATATAATTAGCAGTGACGTATCCAAAACACATCGCGGCTATATAGCAAGCATAAATTTGATAACCGTACACAAATACCTTTAAGTTATTACAACACTCTATAGGTATCCGCTAACGGTACAACTGTTATTTATTTTTGTATGCAGTCTCACCTTATCGCTGTCGAAAGTTGAAGACCTTTCCGGTGACGTAGGACCGAGCCGCACCATTTCTATCCATTTCATAGTCTGCATTTGTGCAAAGGGAGTTATTTCACATCAAATCGCGTGCTCTACACAACACGTTGCAAAAACACACAAATGAAAACATCAACACACGCACGTTCGCTGTACTGTATTTAGATTGGCCAGCGACTACGTGGTTCGTTGTATGGGTATGGGTGGAACAGCACTTCGGACGCTCGCTTATAAACAACTGTTTGTATTCAGCGTTGCTTCGGCACCGGAGCCCGGCCCGGTGCAGTAGACGTTAATGACGGATATTGTATGGCACTGCAAGTGACTGGATGAGCCGCTTCGCTAAGTAATTAGCGGCTATTTTCGAACGTATCAACGTGCAGCGCGGCCGAAAGACGACTGCTGTGGTGTCACGCGGCTGGGGAACTAGTTAAAAGAAAGGACCGCGGCAGTGTTGCCAACCTCAAAAAACTAAAAAACAGCAACTCGCCTAAGAAAAAACAGCAGAAAACAGTAGGTAAAGAAAAAAAGTAGATTTCATAGTTTTGCTTTAAATAATAAACAATTTTCTTAGTTACTATAACTCTCATACATTGACATATTTATAATCACAACAACAAAAAACAAAAATCAAAGTAAAATTACTTTTTCCGTTTCATTTTCAATGGCCTCATCTTCAATATTTTTAATTATTATTTTTAAAACCATATATATTTTTGTTGAATTTCTGCATGTGCCTTTCTGTGGCTTCAAAAGAATAGCAATCGGTTATTTCGGATTTAGTGTGTAATACTCCTTTGATAGCTATAGTTGATAGTCTGTTGCGTAATTTGGTTTTCATGATATTTATAGCATTTCATAGCATAGCAGCATAGCTTAACATTCGCCATTCTCTAGCCATCTAGTGTTTAGCGTTTTATTACGTAATGGATATCAAAAAAAAATTTGCATAGTAGTGTAATAGGTGGCGCTGAGCGGTAGTTTAAAAACAGTAGAAAATAGAAATGAAACAGAAAACATGGACATCAATGTGAAAACAGCAAATCTACTGTTAAAACAGTAGGGTTGGTAACACTGGACCGCGGTTAATGAAGCCGACCCCGCTACGGTGCTGGGCGTTCGGTCCAAGCGGTTCAAACTTATTTACAAATATTTGGATACTGGTCTGTAACAATCAGGATTTATTAAAACTTTTAGTTGCTGCTGAATTTTCTTCATCTCATTATTTTCTTAATCTTATGTTATAAATTTTGCACTATCTTTACAATTCGTTCCATTTTGTTGTCCACTTGTACTTTATCTTCTTTGCTATAGATAGCTCATGAGTTAATTGAATCTCGATAGCCGTGATTGTTTTATTTTAATTCAGAGAACTTCAACTTATTTAATATATTAAAGATATCGCGCTTCACGGCCATATGCTATTACCAGATTAAATAGAGCTAAACTTTCAAACATTAATCAGGTATCATTAATAGGATATTGTAGACGAGTGTTTATTACCTTGGATACATAATCCAGTAAGTCCAATTCAGACAGATATACTACCGAAATCAGCTCGGATAGGTAGCGTTCGGGAAACTTCCTGAAAATTTACGTCCAAAATCCCTTACTACCGGAAGACCATGCGTGATGCTATTTTCTCATTCTCATTTTATTTGTCTCTGAATCGTGGTCGCTTATTATGGGCTTTATAAGAAGTTATTAAACGGGCGGTGGATAGAGCTGGACGGAATGTCTCCACGTAATCAAGACAGAAATAAGGAGATCCTTACAATAAATAACGACACAGGCAACTAGTTGCAATGCTGAAGTCGTCAATCGGTTGATACGACGATAATGATGATAGTAGGTTATATGATTCTTGAAACGTCTCAGTTAACGGTTAATGTGTAAATAAGTATGAATAAGATATTAAAAAAATAATATAGAGCGATTTATTATTTATAGAGATATAGAGAGATTTCCCTTTTCCGTAATTAAGGTTAGAGTAACAAGTCTGTTGATTTTTTGGTACATTCTTATTTCAGTGTACTGTACGTAAGTGTACTATAGGGGAAGAAGGTTCTAGAAAGCTTAAAAAATGTGATAGCCATATGCGAATACAATCATCATAGGCCTTAAACTACTTTACAGTCGGCCTTAGGAGTCGATTGTTTCATAAATGCTAATTGACGAAACACTTAACTATGCTAGCTATATTTAATACTAATTGTAAAGCCCAAGAGCTTCTTTTTCGTTTAAACGCGCTAATCTCGGCAACTACATACTATTCGAATTTGAAAATTATTGTATGCATTTGGTGGTACAACTCTTGAGAAAGCTACGTTACGATCCTTAGGAACCGAGCAAAATTAATTAAATAAAGTCCAAGCGAACTTATAACGCTGGCGAGAGATGCAACGCATTGGGTCCAGGTATTTTGTGTAATAGTCGAGAAATTAAGAAAATATTAACATACACGTTTTTCAGGTTCGTATTATTAGTATTGATCGTTAAATTCGTATAAATGCATTGACTTTTGTCTGGTGGGAGGCTACCGACAAAGACGCGTCGCAAAGCGATTTAGCGTTCCGGCACGATGTCGCGTAGAAACCAATTAGGGGCGTGGGTTTACCATACTCCCAACAGGTTAACCCGCTACCATCCTATACTGCATCATCGTTTACCACCGGGTGTATAGCCGTCATGGGTTAACTTGTAGTGTATAAAAATAAAAAAGTTCCGAGTTCGGCATGGAGAATGTCAGTACCTACATAGCAGCAGCTGTTTCGAATCATTAATATTCTAAATGCTGAACAACGCGGCGCCGTTCGCGAGAAGGTGACGCCGGGCGTTGGCTTATGTATGCGGGCGTGATATTCAAATTTCCTATTCATGATATGCATTCAACCTGCTATGAAATACAGGTGTGCAAACACATGTATTTATCTATTTATTTATTTAATTCGACGATAATATTTGTTTTGTTTACTGGCAATGTTTTTTTTTATATACAAATCAAATTGCACTGCAGCCACAACTCAGCTGTGTATATATTAATGTCACAGTTATCATCATCATTATCATCATCATCATCATGTAAATGTAATTACAATATTATTTTTGCACGCCTACCCGGCAGATTATAAGAAACTCTAATTAAATGTAACACCAATCAATTACACAATCTATGCAAATGATTTGATTTGATCATCCTCGTCATCTTTAGCTCACAAAATGAACGTTCCTCTGTCGGACACATGCTACTTAACTCGCTCGAGGCACCCGGGTTGACAACGCCAATTTGTAAATTAGAAACTCGTACTTACAATTTTTATCTTAAAAATCCAATGCGTACCAACTATTGGCACTACCCATTTTTATTTAAGAGCATGTAACCAGTGAACACCGTCCCCCATTCTTCTTCATGGTTATTGAACATCTGCGGTGCCAAAGGAACTACCAGTGTGGTGCCGGCATCAACGCATTAAATAGCTATAGATAGAACTCAACATACCACTTTCTCAGTCCCGCTTATTGAATAAAAGTTACAACGAATATTTTACTTTGCACAGATATATATGAAGCTGCCATTTATAGATTCGTTATTGAGTAATCAGATCACGTTTCACGTTTTGGGCACTTTTACAGAATACTACTCAGGTAACCTAAAGCCAAGGTAAACCCTCTGTAATGACAAACAACCGAGATTTCCTTAACGTCAAACTGATTGGTACAAAGAATACTTTTTAGCAACAAAATTAATAGCTTTTATAACATAAATAATACGTGTTGTGTGCTTCATTTTATCATTTAAACACTGTTAATTATTGGTAGCGCATCAATGGAAGACGGCTTGACCGATTCGGTTAGAATTGGTTTAAATATGTTCGTTAAGTTTTTTTGGAGGACAATTTGAGAATACAGGAAAACCAGTAGGGTTAAGGTGCACGCCAAAAGACAAGTATATTTTCCCGTACATCTCGCTTAATTCTATACAAAATGTACGGTCATACAAATAATCTCGTGACGCGTATATTAGCCCTAATGAATGTGTATTTATTAGCTAGTCCATTTATTATTAAACAAAATTTTAAATCTGAAGTATCGTACAAAAGTATCTGTCTTGATAATGAGAGATTACAATCCCGGAGACGATAATTCCTTCGGTGAGTACTCCGGGCTCGTTAAGATTTATATCGAGCAAATAGGAGAGGATAAAAGTAATCCTAGACCCACTTACAGATGATGCCAAAAGCTAGGATCGCGATACGTTATCCAACGGAATTTAATCTTAGCAGCGATCTAAAAGTCAAATCTACTTTTAGTTCCATCAAATGCAATCAGTAAACCGACTGTATACGCACTTATATATTGCTTTATCAGGTAGAATCACTGTCCTCCAGTCAGTAATGTACCCAATAAACCCTGCACATTCAAAGTTAAAAAAATATATATATTTTTATTTAAAAACTTTTGACATACTTCGATGCTTAACGTATGATTTAAATATAGCCAGTTATTTGTAGAGGTTTCTTATTTTGTTAAACACTATTCATAGAAACATAAAAACAAACTAAATTCATGAGCATTAACAATGGGTAATGACAAAAAATTTGCTTCGGCTATTTAGTTAATCTTTATTCAATACAGTGATTTTCGATTCATGGCAAAAAACATTAGAATTTGTTTACTAATGCTATACATAGATTCATGAATAATAATTTAAGTTTACTTTAGGAACTATCCTATAAAGCAAAATAAACTTTAGTCAAAAGACGTAATTTGCTTTATAAATTCAAGTATGTATATAAGTATACGAATATATAAAAATAAATGTAAGTGAACTCGGTGATTCTAAAATATCAATATTGAATTCATTACTTGGAAAAAAGTAAGCTAAATATAACTTTTCTTTTAAATTTAATTTGAATATATGATTGTTTGTCCTTTCTCATCTTTGGTTAAAAGATAACTTTGCAAGAAGAAATTAGGCAACTTTTTACTGCGAGAGAGACTGTAGCCGGAACAAAATAAGCGGAACTTTTAGTTCAGAAACTCTTGATTCTTCTAGGTCCTTTGTACCGCTATGTATACTTAATTAAGTGGGCGAAGTGGCTGACAACTAAAACAGATAGAATAACTTCGTTAAAATTTATATCCATATGATACTTTTTATCATATATACAAAGTACATTGGCACAGAGATAGCTTGCATCCTGAAGAAAATAAAAAGGATAACTTAAACTAATTTTAACATATAACCTATGTTACCTACGCTAATCTTACGCCGAATTACTCTTAACTACATTTTGCGTAGATATCCTTACATCCTGAAGTACAGGATACTTTTATTCCGCGAAAACCTATGTTTTCCACATATTTTTTAAGAAAAAACCAAACCAAACACGTGCTAAATACAAGGCAACAGCTAGTTATTTGATATTATTGTGTACCGAGACCTCCTAACCCCCGCAAAACACTTCGCGAGACGTGACAATTAGTGGTGATTAACATTTCGCGATTATGGTGCTGATCCCGCTAACTGTTAATTGAAACGCTCCGTTCAAAACAAGTGCTCGCAATTTGCATATCGCCATAAACACTTATTTAAAATATTCCTCGGGTCAAAATATGTAAACAGATGATGTAATCAGTGAAGCTAATCATCAAAAATAAAGTTTTTATGTTATTTTAGATCGTATAACGTTATAACAAAATTAACGGTAAATTTGAGCCAATTTGAAGAGGTGTTTCTATACAAAGCACTTTTTCTACTCACTCTGCAAATGAGTGCAGCAAAGTTATCACCTCGGGATTAGAGTGAAACGTGCGTTTTCGAATAACGCGGGAGCGATGTCTAATTTTCGAGTATAGGAAACTAGCTGATGTCCACGTAGATAAAAATTTGGATGGATTGTTGTCTAACTTTTGGTCTAAAACTATCTTCCCATTGTATTGTAACCTCTTTAAGGCACATGGGTTGGATGGTTTCAAAGTCCATAATGGACATAGGTGGAAACAATTCTGTGTTTTATATAAGAGGAAATTAAGCTTAATTTATATGACGCAAAATTTTATTAACTACAAGTAAAATGATGAGGTGAAATGCCCTCATCGTTTAGCATCCAAAGGGTGAGACGGTAAGCGATGTCATCATATCGCGAAAGCGCATTAATAGGGACGAGAGTATCGATTGTACCTATTCTTAAAGCTGAAATTCGTCCACACTTCTAAAATCAGTGTAAGTTGAAAAATAGAAATGAATTCTACCGAAAGTCGACTCTAAAATGACGACATAAGGTCAATTTTCTTTCGACGTTACAGTTCACTACTCGAAAGCCTCTCCACAATCGTGAGACTGAAAATCCCACACTAAGGCTATAGCAAAACTTCTCTCACGGTTCTATCATATATAATTTACACATTATATTCGATCCCGATTAATGGCGTACATGATCGTGTTTAGCAGGCATGCTTAAAAAGAAATCAATTGTTTTATATATTCAAATATGTATATACACGAGTATATATAAATAAATGTAAGTGAACTCGGTGATTCTAAAATATCAATGAAGAATTCATTACTTGGAAAAAAGTAAGCTAAATATAACTTTTCTTTTAAATTTAATTTTAATATATGATTGTTTGTCTCATGTTTGGTTAAAAGAGAACTTTGCAAGGACAAATTAGGCAACTTCGAGTATTTAAAAACATTCAAATAATAAATTGGCAAGTCTTGTTGTTGTGTATACGTTACATATGAAAAAACGTGCCTCGTTAGGTATCTCCAGAATGTGGAAAACATGGCCGGTTCCAATTGTTTGTACCTAGGTACTTAGGAGAATAAAGAAACAAGATATCAGCAATTAACCTATGTATTAATAGGAATAAAAACCGCCGGCGGGATGCTTTGTGAAGCGTATTAACTTGATTGGTACTGGTGTACGATTACATATATACGAGTACATATCGCTTACAGTTAATATTACAAAAGTGTGCGAGAATAAGACATTTAAAATACATTTATTAGAATATTTCATGAACTGGATAGACAATCACACAATAAAGACATTTAAAATACATTTTTTAGAATATTTAATGAACTGCATAGTTAAAAAAACATTATTGTGTGATTGTTTATATCATAGTTTTATATTGTTTCGGTAGGGAAAGACCAATCGTGGGTAAAATCGTGCCTTTTAATTTTTTGTTATTTTTGGTATATTTTATAACTAGAATATATTAAATTTCCACTACTTCACATTTGCATGCGGTGTTTTCCTGTAAGTGGCTAAGCATTTTTATGCTGTACCTCATTGCAAAGTACGGAATCTTGTAATAGTAAATGTTTTGGCTGTTGGCGAATCAAATAAATTGAAAAAAAAAAAGGTTTCTATTTTTATTTTGTTTCGAATATGCCATATATTTCCTTACATTCATATTTTCTATAGACAATATAGTTTACATGTACCACGTCTAGCAAGAGTTTTTAATTTTTTTATTTATGAAGCAGTTATGAGATCTGGTTTAGGGTGCACTTAGGTACAAAATGAGTGTTCACTTTTGTGTGAAAACGTACTAAAGTTATACGAGGCAATAATTTGGTTAACTACTAAAGTTAGCCAAACGCAACAAACAGGCACGCTGTATGACATCGAATATCTTTGTCTCAATTATCTTACATAATCCATATATACGTTTCTCGCTTCCATATTCCTCACTGTTTCATGGCTTCATCTACTTAATCTGAGCTATTAGGGCTAGAGCAAACAGGGAGCGTCGCACCGCATTACATTACCAAGCCAAGTTTAAGTTGGCTTTTCAAATTCAAATTCAAATTCAAAATAATCTTTATTCAAATAGTCCTTAAAAAGGCACTTTTGACGCGTCAATAATTTACATAGTAGTTATTTCATGGTGATAACTATATTCGTAAACTTAAAACTAAAGCTATGAGGGTTCCAAACGCGCCCCGGTCTAAGAAGAAGCCCACAACAAACTTAGCCGGGGTTTTTCTTTTTTTCGTTATCACCATCTCACATAATGAATAAAAAAACTATAGTACCTATGGAGATAGAGCAATTCACACCCAAGCTTTTTTATCGTTTATATAATCCTTAATATCGTAATATGATTTTTCTACAAGCTTTCTACAAGCTTTCGTTTTATAAAACAGGAAGGGTCCTGTATCTGCTACGGTGCAGTATGAAACATTATACAATATTAGTATTATTCAAATCACCTTAATTTTATTTTTGTATACACTACATACAAGACAGCCCTTGACGGCAATCTCACCTGGTTGTAAGTGATGATGCAGTCTCAGATGGTAGCGGGCTAACCTGTTGGTTTCTACGCGATATCATGCCGGAATACTAAATCGCTTGGCGAAACGTCTTTGTCGCTACGGTGGCAACTAACAACGGCCAAGCAATCCACCAGACCTGACTCGAGCCGTTAATCGAACCCAGGACCGCCGACAACAATATATTATATAATGCGACAGCGCACACGCTGTGCCACGAAGGTCGTCAAACTAGCAGATAATCAGCGAAAGCTTAGCAAGTCACTTTGCCATCCTTTGGATACGGAACCCTACAAAACCACCTGCAATTATTGCAAGCAGGCCTGTATATCAAGTAACATACGAGTATTTACTCCATACCTATAACTGCCATTACGAGGTCAATCCGATTCGACTTCGACCAGACCAAACCTTTGATAAGTTTTGGGTTTTCTGTCAGGCTACAAAAGAGAAGCCAGATATGTGGTCTCATCGTTGTCACTTTTTATCACTAAAGTGTGATAAGCCCGAGTAGGAGCAATGTGTTGGTTATAAGCTTTTAATCCTATGAGTTTAGGTCCGCTCAGACCAGTGCGTCATTAGTAATGTGAGGAAGATGGTAATGCTGCCAACTCTGTCGCATAGTTAAAGCTAAACTAAATGATCAAATGTAAAAGTAGTGCAACCTTTATATATTCATCCTTTTGAAACTGATGGACAACTATTTTAGGACAATTATTTATTATTTTAGGATATGTTTAGTAAGTATTTGTTATACTGGCATATACATGGGTACCAATTTGTTTATGATCGCAGCTACAAAAACCTGTAAACAACGTATAAACAGAGGAAAAATCCCACAAAGAGGTAGGTTTTTTCTAATTCATGTCAAATAAGTTGGTACTCAAAGGTCTTCAAAGGTCTATTTTTCTACATCTCATTCGATACTTTTTATTTGCCCTTGCGGTGACAAAGCATTGTTTTTTTTTCACATTCTTTGAAGTGGTATTGGAAATATAAATATTATAGGTATAGGTAAGAACTTTTGTGTCTACAACAACAAACATTCATTGCGTTATTTAATAAGAGACATGACTGAATATATTTTTCTCCACGTTCGATGAACTGAGAGTGAAACACGAGGTTAAAGGTACATACACGGGGGACTTATTTTTTTATGAATACCAAATCATCATTATTAAAAGATCTTAAGTTTCCCAAATAAATAATCAAAATTTATTCGTTTAACTTCACGTGTAATAAAAGAACCGGTCAAGTGACGTGACGTGACATCATCTGTGACAACCCAGCACAGACAAGTCCAGAAAACGTAGTCGAAAAATGCGAATTGTTTTTTTCATCGACTTAAAATAACTTTATCAAACTGAAAAGTTTTTTCTATCTTCAAACGAAATAGTCAGAAGAAAGCTATGGTACGGCCCATAAATGAAGTCCATAAATGTGAGAAAAACCGCTGGGCATAGCTATAGATCGTACAAAGTTGTCTTACGGAAGCGATATAGTAATCCTTATATGCGAAGATCTATTACTCGGGAACGACAATATCTAAGTACCTAATACAATACCTAGCATTTATCCATCTTTGTGCTATGTCCTCCTTAAAGGTCATGTGCTATAGATAGTTTTATTTCAATATATTTCTAGCTGTGTTCCGTGGTTCCACCGAGCCAACCATTTAGTCAGTATAGTCCAGTAAATTAAAGACAAAGATAAGATGGACCAGTAAATTAAAGACTTAGAAAGACTTGAAGGCTTAAAGGAGAATTTGGTGTCCGTTCGTTTTAGCTCCTTGCACTAAAACATTTTCTCTATACGAAATATCTCAAATAGAGTTTTTCTATTTGCATGCATTTATACAGAATTCCTACATTTATTATGTATCGTTAAGATTTAAATGAGGAGTCTGCTGACCGGTGAAGAGTTTTGTCCTACATTTCCATATTAACTAGTTATTGGTGAAATTTGGCCAAAAGTAAACCGATAAAGCAACCTTTCTAATAATAAAAGAAATGTCAAGATCGGTTAGAATTTTAATCAGTTATGGAGTTATATCTATTAAATCTCTAAACTTATAGAAAACTTATTGTTCAGAGATCAGAAATAACATAAAGCCCGACCTAAAGCATATAATACTACATTAAATTGCATCCAAAACAAATCCAGTCAGTAGTTTTTATGTGACGTGAATTCAATATTTTTTTTTGTTGGGTTTCTATATTGATCATAATTCCCTAGATATATTGAATGTACAGGAATCGTGAAGTTAGTTTCATTATAATTTATTTCTTAGATTAGATACACATTGTATTGTCTAAATTCTATTAGGCTCGTTCAGCCTGTAGTTAATATCACGGGCACTATTTTCAATGTGTTCTCGTACAACACTTTTTATTTAAAACTGTCATTTCCTGGTAAGAATTTACCAAATTTTTTACTATAATGTAAATTTATATATTTGTTCATAAATTCAGAATGCATAACAAAAACTTTTAATCTAGTGTCCACTACCAAACTACGAATACTCAGGTAAGTATTAAATCAACATTAATTCATAATAATATTATACTGACATTTTTTATATCCATTCTTCGCTTTCCATTTATTTTTTCATAGCGCTTGAGGATTTGAGCACATAACGTATTCATTCTAGAGTAACTACCTAATTTTAAGAAATAAAATTACTGCAGATTTATGTCATTAATTTGATGGATAATAATAATCAATAGAGAAAAGAAAATATAAACGTTTAAATGAAGTCCTGACGTTAATCTTAATGTTTATGCTTTCACTATTTTATTCGAAACAGTTTTTATCGGTCGAATTGGCCATATAATTTGTACCCGTTGATTATTTACGTACATTTATAAGTTACTCGTCTTATCACCCCTGATAACGGATTATAATTTTCGAACAATCGAACCGCAAATAGGTCTTCGGCGAAACCGCTAAATTTAGAGAAATTCTACTCGACATCGAGCCGGAACGCTAAAATCGCTTGGCGGCACGTCTTTGTTGGTAACTAGCCACGGCCGAAGCCTCCCACCAGATCAGACTCGAGCCGGGAATCGAACCCAGGACCTCCAACCTAATAATGTGACAGCGCACGCACTGCGCCACGGAGATCGTCACAAAGTTATAACTAGAAACTGCGGGAAAACGTAACGCCGCTGTCACGTTAGAAAAACTTTCATTTCTAAGGTTCACGTACAAGGTCACTTGCGAGTCAATGGACTAGGCAATTGTTGAGTGAATTGAACTGGACACCTTCGATGAATTTAAAGATCATTAGTAATCTGGTCCACATGAACGTTTGGACAATGTAGCAGAAAATGACGGCACGTATGATTGACTTAACAATGACGCACGTGAAGCAACTGACACTAATAAACGGAACCCATAATAAGCCTTCGTTATTATGGGTTACCATACAATCCTAGTAAAATAGTGTCAGCAAAAATGATGCTAATGACTAAGCACCGAGCATTATGGCGGCCACTAATTTGGATTCCATACATACATAAAAAAATTATGAGTACAGTTTTTGTGTTCAATCTTCGCCTAAAACTAACAAATCCTAACTATGAATATAATCCTTTTGAATATTAATATACTATGGTTTTATATTGAATTACATAATTTATTTTATGATCAACCTATTACCGGCTCAGTACAGAGCACGGGTCTACTCTCAATATGAGAAGGGTTTGGCCATAGTCCACCACGCTGGCCATGTGCATGGATTGGTAGACTTCACACGCCTTTGAGAACATTATGGAGAACTCTCAGGCGTGCAGGTTTCCTCACGATGTTTTCATTCACCATCGAAGCAAGTGATATTTTAATTGTTTAAAAACGCACATAACTCCGAAAAGTTAGAGATGCGTGCCCGGATTCTAACCGCCGACCTCTTATTAGGAGGCTGACGCCCTAACCACTAGGCTATCACCACTTCATAATTTATTTACATGGGATAAATGCATTACATTCCTCAAGATATAATGCTGTAATAAAATAATCTATTAAACAACACTGCTGTAAGATCAAAGAGTTTTCAATTGAGTCCTTGGGGCCGTACATTTCTTTTGGAGTGAGGAAACTGGCGTTCGTAACAAAACACGTTTAACCGTATATCTTTGTATCAAATCTGGATTGCGGGTATAAGCTTCAGCGGGCCAATGAAAAATTGTTCCAAACATTTCACTATGTAGGTAGGTTATTTTCCTTCACCGTCATCCTATGTACCTATGACGCGGTTAAAGATTAGGCCCGACGCTATTAGAGAAGTGTACAATAGAGGCAGACTGGTACATAACATATGATTACATGACAGCCTGAATTACATGACCCCCATTGTTCAGTGTTTACAGTGTAATTTGACGTAGCATATATAAACCGATTCTGTTTATTTTCCATAGGATCATTTTCAAGGTAGTCTTATGGTTGCACACACTAATTGTAGACACACTATAGAAACGTAATATAGAAAAAGTATGAAGTTGTTTGTGCGTAAAAAAATAAATTATAGAAATTTCAACGCTTTAAATTGAGAACATGGTATTAAGTGACAAAGACAAAAACACATACATAAACACGCACACACGCTTCTACGCTTGTGACTTATTGGGGAGGGTATTAGTAATGTTCTCCATATTATTTGAATCGATGATATGAGTATTTTATTTTAATGAACAATAAAAACCATTATTTTGGGAGAGTTCAATAAAATAATTAACATAAATTAAGAACTTAGTATTTACAAGAATTCGAAAACGGTCCCATAAATAAGATATATGTAGTTAAGAGTGTTATGGTATAAAAAATGTCACGGAAACGTACATGTTACATTTAATAGACATAAATATATGTCTCGTTAGTATTACGTCACTATCATAATTCATTATATCATCTATCATTTATTCATAAGACCGTATGACTAACAGGAAACATTGACACTAACTACCTGTGGTTTACTCTTAAAAGTAGTATTGTCATTCCGTTTTCTAGGGGTTGTGCATTAAACGTGAATCACTCACTACGCGTGCATTCGCACTACTAAGGAGAAGGTGGAAATGAGAGTACATAACGTGACTTGGCATTTTCAGAAACCATAATGGTCCGGTGCTTGTGACTTCGCTTGGTTTTTGTTAGCCAATAGGTTTACAAAAATCATTTAGTTTGTTAGTTAAATCAATACCGCGGCTCCAACAGCTCGCCAAGATGTTCCAACTCACCTTGGGATTTTAGTCAGTAAGAATCTACATCACCTCTGCGCTTACGACGTTATAATT
Organism: Lasiommata megera; assembly: GCA_928268935.1. NCBI lineage: Eukaryota > Metazoa > Arthropoda > Insecta > Lepidoptera > Nymphalidae > Lasiommata > Lasiommata megera. The sequence goes on along the minus strand of OV743311.1, from coordinate 7,188,310 downwards.
TTTTTGTATTAGTAGAGTAAACTTTTGCTAAAATACTTTTTCTATAGAACACATAAATAGTTCTATCATAAATAGTTCATTGAACACCCAACCCCGAGTCACTTTAAGATTTTAATATAAAATATTTAAATTAATAATTAAAGCTTGGTTATATGATACGCGCTTTTGTGCACATAAACCATATTGATTTTATCAATATTCCATACAGTTAAAAAAATATATATCTATTAGTTATTTTAACATGTGTCTGTATTCACATTAAAATTGAAGACCGGTTTATTCACAATAAGATTCAAGAATTTAATTTAAAATTAGTGGCAGGCAACACGTTTTGAATAAAATAAAATCTTTTAGCAATTGTTATGTTTAACTAACAAGTCACGTTAGTATTCTTAAACGATACCAGCAATACATGCATCATTGCTTACATCTATAACATTTTTGGTATTTTATATATAAATATTTAACGTAAGTACAGTATAAAAATACATTCATTGGCATTACATATGAATTTGAAGGGCATGTCATAGCAACAGCCCAAACTAGGATGCGACAGTTTTATATAGAGTTAGCACTACTTTAATTGACATTTTGTACGCTTGTATGGAGAAATAATTTTATCAAAAACGTTTTAGCATTTTAGCTCAATGACGAGACGAACGACATAGTAATTAGGGCTGTTGTAAGTAATTTACTCATTACAATTAAATATAGCAATTCAGATTTTCTTGGCCATTCGTCTCTAATTCGCGCAGTCTGTAGGATTAGAAAAAGTGTTATTTTTTAAATCATTCTTTCAGTGAAGTTGCAATTTTTTCAGTGCAACTGAACTTGTAGATGAAAATCTGGATTAGCTACTTAATATATTAAACTCCGATGTCTAGAAATTAGTACCATGAGAACTTAAGATTTAACACTATCTCGGTAACACTAATCCTTCATGCAAGTGTACGCAATCCTAATACAGTGCTAATACTATTAAAACACGTAGATCTAGCTTATGTGTGGTATGCCGGCGTGGTTTCTCTAATTCTAATACAGACAAGACATTCGTATAGGGTATTTAGAGGTCAAATGAATACCTCTGGCTGGGGTTCCTCGCCGAGGGAGTCGCCCAGGGCTTCAGCCTGGCTCTTCATTATAGAATATACTTTCACGTACGGCGCCTTCAGCAGCTACGCGTAATCGCATGGTTAGTATTATAATTTCTGGTGTCGATGGTACATTGAGTAGATGTGTGACGTTAAGTTTTATATGCATTGGGTATTCAGAATTATTATTTATACATATAAGGTAACGAATGTATTCAATTAAATTTTTAGGGCTAGTAAACTTCCTTAATATAATGTGGCTGTCAAATCAGTGACGGTCAAAAGCTCCAAAAAATTACAGATAGTAAAATATAATACTGGCTATTATACTAGACAATATTTAACAGTACCTTGTGCATAAGAAGTCCACCGCGCAATCGTGCGTTGTTTACCAATACCGAAACATTGTAACGTCAGAGTAATATGTAACGTAACAATCATACTTTAAAGTTCAAAATCGTCTCGATTTCTACAAAAAGCCCTTTGAGATAGTGTTGTTAGCATAAAAATCAGTAGTAACACTTCCTTGTGTGAAGTATTAAGTGTGATTTGTAAAGCAGCATTTAACTTTAAACGTTTCAATGTATTGCTACTCTCATACGACTAAAGATTTCGAGCGTACCAATCTTATATTATATACGAAATACGGATATAGCACCAAATTAATGGATCTGTAAGATCTACTTCAGTGGATTTTACCTTAGTAGGGCCCTTACTAGTATGTCAAATAATATTTAGTATTTTCAATAAAAACTGTAAATTGCATATAGACGCACAGTATAAATGTTCCATCAATAAGATCAAAAATAAAAGACTATTTTTTATGCAATTACAGATACACTTTTGATGAGTACATACATTCTTTTATATTGTAATGAAGTTATGGTGAACTTTTTCGTTAATTCAAAACTAACGCTTACTAAAACATCCGAAGAAGTGAGATAACTAGGAAGATTTTATAGCAACGTTTTTGTCTACAGTCTCTTTTTTCTTATTACCTATCTTACAAAGTAAAAGTATCTTTGATTTACATGAAATACAGGTGATTAAACAAAACGTCTTTTTATTTGATTAATTTCAACTTACTTGTTTTTTTTCTATTTTTACATATCTTAACAGTTTACATGATAAGACTAGTTAGAAAAAAAGGTGGATACTGGTGTTGTTACCCCATACCGCAATTTTATCTTCGAAAAATTCACGATTATTTTTAGATAAGAATTATTTTGACGCTTTTACATATCACGTTATCCCTATTAACTTAGATAAAATCTTATCAATTACTTTATTAAGTTATTGCCGATCGTCAACAGATAATTAATGTACAAAAGGCGTGCGAAATAACGCTTGATATAATCTATCATAATCGTTCATATCTTGGGCGTGTGTTATTTAACAACATATATAATTTATAATATATATATTTTTTAATTTTAAGAGTTTACTTTTAGTCTACATAATATAACTTTGATATAATAGGAATATTCCATTTCCCTATAACACAGTAGTGGACTATTATTTATACGTATACCAAATTGGACTCTTGAAAGATGACTTGATAATATTATCAGTTATTTATTGTATTTATTATAAGGTTCCAGTTTCTTTCGTCTCTCAATAAGGCATATTGTTTGTAAGTCGACCCATATGAATCACATATAATAAAATATAGATGCTATTGTTCAATGGATATAATATCCAACGCAAGTAGGCATTTTGGTGTGGTTAGGCATGTTGGGTAATATTTTAACTCGAAACTTATTTAGTTCGTTCAAAAGAATTTGCAGTGTTGTAATATGGAACCTGTTAAGCTTCTTCCAATTTATACAAAAATTTGAATGCTTTACAATTTGTAAAAAATATTGAATTGACTCTTTAGATAATAAGTAATATAGTATGATAGAGACAATTGTTTAAATAAAACCTACCATATGTCAAACCTAACAGTTTTTATGGCATATCTATTTTGGTATTGGATAGGTTTATGAACTCAGAGGCTATATATGAAAATCTTTTAAGAGAGTGCTTTACCTACAAGTGTATTTAATTTAATTTACTTTCTTTTAACACTTTTCTTATTTTTCTTTTCTATTAACAATAAATGTATAAATATTTAGATACATCCCATCTTATACATTTCATTAGCATTATTAGGTAAAGATAAATTGCTAATAAAGTCACTCAAGATATTCATTAATAATAGCGGCATCTCATGAATATTAAATGTCTATTATTTTAGTTACCTACCTAATAATAGTAACTTTTGATTTTGGATATAGCAGTCGATATAACAAGAATATTTCTCAAAAACACATCTACCTTTATGAAATGGAAATTTTGCTTAAAGCTGATCGCATATAAATTATCTCCTCCAAACGCACCGCTTTGTCGCAATGGATTAGTAGTCTTCGTTAAAATTTTGCACTTAGCGTTCCGTGCGCCCCAATCCGTATTACGTAATATCGGTTCAAAATTTGTGCTGGGATCATAACCCCTGTTTTATAAGAGATGACTAGACCATGCACAGAGTGCCGATCAAGCAAGGCATTGACCTATCTAAACCTGCAATGTACAGTTTTACCTACAATTCTGCCTTCTATACTTGGATTGAGGAGCTCTGAAAGCTTCAAGAGGCAGATAATGAGAAAAGGAATTATTTCTTCTACAATATAAATTATTATCAAGAAAACTAACTTATTTAGACTGTATGTATTCTTTTGTGTAAAACGTAAATGCATGTCATAGTATATATGTAAATGAAGCCCCATCATCCTTCATTAATACTTTCCTTATCTATGACTGCTAATTTGAATTTGCCGCGCACGTTACTGTCATTGGGTCAAGAGTAAAATGTCATATTCAAAATTGCACAAGAATGTTTGGTAGAACGCAAATAAATATATACGGTTAGAGATTCTGTTTTCCCCAAAATGTTACGTACTTACTGATGAATGTTACATTACTAGTACTGTTCTGAGTCTAGTGGTTTATAATCAATTCATATATAAAAGTCCTACCGCTATAAAACATTTTTGTTTATGACTGGTATTGTATAAGGATTTTTTTATTTCATATCTACCCACCATAATGCTTACCTAAATCGATACATTATGAATGTGTATAGAGATTTAGTCGTCAATTTTCGGAAAAATACACCTCAACCGGAAACAGATGTGCGATCAACATTATAATTATTTATATTCTGAATTCGACAGTAAAACTTGTATATATATTCAGGGAGAGTCAACTACCGAATTTGCATGTTCAATGTGTACTGTATTATGATGTGAGAGATAAATTAATTGTTTGTTGTGTGTATAAATCAGAAAGGCGCTGTCACTTCTAGAAAAACGAACCATTATTCGATTATTATTTGTTTGTCCATAAACTATTGGATATAACTAAAACTTACCTCCCAAGACTCCCTTGTGATGTCCGAGACATCGCCGGTACTTCCGGAACGTTCCTATAATAGAAAGATTGCATTAATAATAACATACTTAATGTGTGAAGATCCAGCATAGCATTATGTTGTATATAGAATATAGTAAATATTTTACATGTGTGCAGCAGAGAAAACATTTAGAACGAACGAAAGAACGAAAGTTAAAAGTTGTTCATAGACTGATGCAGAGAAAACATAGAAAGAAAGAAATTAAAATAAAGTTGTTCACAGACTACAACAACGTAAGTTTTTATGTTAAAGGATAGATAGAAGGATAACATGAGATAGATAGATGGTTTAACATCTTAAATACCTTTTAATTTATGAAGGCTTACTTTACAGATCAATTAAAAGTGACGCTAAAAACATTCGTAGATCGTCTAATTACAAATAAATATCGCGTATGTGAAGTATACAATAAATGCGTTATAGTTTATTATAATATTCTCGTTAAATTAATGCAATGTAAATGGCAGAGTAATCTTTAATAATAAAGTAGACCAGAAGGCGTTATCTTGATGACTGATGATGGGAGATAATGATAGTAATAATTTGTTGTGCAAGTTGATATAAAGGCGAGTCCTCAAAGAGACACTGCGATTTGTTTTAATACGTAAGGACAGTGCAGTCTCCGTGTTTAAACGAACGGTTGGGTCGCATCTGACGCCAGATTGTAAGGGGCGAAAAATATTTCCGAGTTAAAAAATACATATATATTGGTGCGTATTATTGAATAAGTTATGAGTTATGCAAGAAATGTTGGTTCGTCAAGACTATGTGATAAATATACTGAAATTAATGTGATGTGATATGCGAGATGATATATCAGATGCCAGCGCCGGCACTGCCCACGACATTGGCTCGTTGACACCTCACCTAAGAGTTTACATATTTGCTTGGTGTAAATTTTGACGCATTATTTTAAAAAACACTTATTGCCCTATAAGATAACTGAGCAAACATTTCGCCTCGGCCAGTCTATCTTTTCCCAACCGTACTTAATATGTATCAATTATAGGTGTATACAGATTATATAATTGCAATAAAAAATCTCATATAATCAATTAAACGATTAATTAAAATATCACTTGCTTCAACGGTGAAGGAAAACATCGTGAGGAAACCTGCACGCCTGAGAGTTCCCCATAATGTTCTCAAAGGCGTGTGAAGTCTGCCAATTCGCACATGGCCAGCGTGGTGGACTATGGCCAAACCCTTCTCATATTGAGAGGAGACCCGTGCTCTGTAGTGACCCGGTAATGGGTTGATCATGAATTAACATTATTAGTAATCTATTAAGAATAAGAACAACAATCACAGTCAACATCTGTGTTATGTCAAATCATGTACTAACGCATGCAAGACTGTGTGACTGAATAAAAAACTTTTGCTTTCTTTCTTTTAAAGGTAATGTAAAAACACGTGTAACTCGCCTTCTGTCCGGGTTTGCTATCGTCGTCGTCCCACTCGGTGTCGCTGTCGATGAGCTCGTACCCATGCGCGGTGACGTCACGCAGTGGCCCGTATCGCTCCGGCACCCAGTGGGTCAGGAACTTGAAAAGATCGTCCACCCTGCGCACAGAAATGAACATCAGAACCTTGACGAAAACCGTTACACCGTGATGTTAAAGATACTCGATTCGAATACACGCTTTCGGGAGGCTTTGACCGTAGCTAGTTACCACCTTAAAAAAGTAAAACAAAGGCTTTTGTCGCTTGTACAACTACGAATCCTTAAGCTCTTTGGGCATATAACAAGGAAGAACGGTACCATCGAACATCTCGTGGTACAAGGTCGAGTCGAGGGCACACGTCCACGTGGTCGCTCCCCTACTAGGTGGACGGACTCAATCCGTTCAGCTACAGATTTATCAATCTCCGAGTGCTTCCGTGATGCTACGAACAGAAATCGCTGGAGGGAGATCGTAAGAGCTGCTGTGAAGGCCAAATCATAACCACGACCACTCTGCCAAGAGTGAACGAATAAGAAGAGAAGTTACCACCTTATCGACAAAGACGTGGCACCAAGTGATTTAGTGTTTCGGCATTATTCGGCTAGGTTAGGCCGGTTAGGGGCTGTCATCTTAGACCGGATCATCACTAACCTGGTGAGTTTGACGTCAAGGGCTAACTTATAGTGGATAAATAAATAATGAAATATATATTATAGATTTAAACAGTCAGGTTATAAATATATTTTTTTCATATTATTAATAAGTAAAATAGTCGCTCGCTAGTTCATTTAATAACGAAACGAAAAAAATGAATCAGAAGCTCAGGCTTTGTGTAAAATCGGTAAAATTTTTTTGTATTCCAGTCACGTACTCAACAGTAACAGAAAGTTTTAAGGAAAATTACATTTCAATGCAATTCAGTTAAGGAAACCGAACACCAAAAATCTTATGGCTCGAATCCAGAAATCAAATCACCTTTTAATTCTTAGTTGAACAAGCTAACCATGGGCGCTTGTTCTGCTGTACTGTCAAAAAATACATATAAATGGCAATAAAGCCGATACACACCTATTTCTAGGGATGCCGAACCAGTACTCGGGCTTCATGCGTTTGCGGCCGTAGGACATCAGCGGGGTGGAGCGGGGCAGAGGGCGGCCAGCGGGCTTGCCCATGCGCAGCCTCAGATACAATGGCGGGTCGTCACTTGGCCTTGCTGGGCGCGGTATTAATTCTACACAAAAAAAACGATATGTATATATATATGCACACATCCAAGAATTAACTTGGAGTTAACCGTGACGGAGGTCACGGCACATTATAAAGTTGGAGGACCTGGGTTTGAGTCCGGCTCGAGTCTGGTCTGGTTTTGGCCATGGCTAGTTACCACCCTACCGACAAAAACGTGTCGCCAAGCAATTTAGCGTTCCGGCACGATGCCGCGTAGAAAACAATTGGGAGCGTGGGTTTTCCATACTCCTAACAGGTTAGCACGCTACCATCTTAGACAGCATCATCACTTACCACCAGGTGAGATAGCCGTCAAGGGCTAACTTGTAGTGTACACAACACGTTTAAATTTAAATACACAATACACGACGTCAAATATTACTACAATAAAATACTTAATGGGAATTAAAATGAACTAGAAAAGATCGCCATCTAACGATAAGGACGTTGTATTGATTTTTCAGTTTTATTTACTTTTGTGCGGTAAACAATAAAAAAATATTAATGAAGAGTAACACGGCATGTTTGGCACGAAGCTGGGGAGTTATATCATTGCGATCTCGAGCAAGAATGCTTAAAGAATACATTGCCTCCCAAGAATTACCAAGACTCTCTCAAGACCAATATCTTAATTACTAAAGCATAGGCTATCACTTCCAAGCCAAAGACTTGTTGGTAGGGCCAATACTGCACACCACTTGTAACAATATTGGTATCCTCTGTGAAAAAATCACAAAAATCTGATTTTCCTAAAGCACTCAAATAAGTATTGCTAGATAAAATCAAAATACGTACTGTCGAAAGACGCAAAAAGGTCAGGCATGTCGTCCACTGAGACCATACTGCGGTAGTCGAGCCGTGGCTGCGTTGGACCAGCCGCTTTGGGATTAGAACGCCCAAATCCTCCGAGGGAGCTCCGCCTATGCGTATACAAATATCGTTTAGAAACAATTTAGACTAAGATTAGTTACATTTAGTGCATGACCACGAGGTGAAGAAAGCTAAGCACCGAAAAACCACAAAGTAACTTTTCCATAAATTCGATAACACAATGTTCACAATCAAATTTTAAAGCATTGAATTGATTCATTTATATATTATATTGGTTATATGTTATTTCGAGACAACATAATGTTTTATTACTTAAGCCGACAATGTAGACAGGCGTTTCATCTCAGCACCTGTAAAATAGCACTGAAAAAACTTTTAAAAGATCACAATTAATTATTAACATTCTAAACATGCCAAAGTTGATTAAAAAAAAATTTAGTTAAAAAAGGGTGCCAATAGGATGTAAATGAGTGGGAAATGATAAAACCACAATTGAAGTTGGAACTTTCATTACAATACATAGGTACATATAGTTACTAGTAAAATGAATACAATTTCGGCTTGCAAAGAATACCAGGTAATTTTGTTGACTTTCAGGCATTCATTATTATATTTTGCTGCCCAGGGCGAGCAGACTATCCGCTGCCATCTACAGAACCAGAGGATCCAAAGTTTATCCGCCGCTTAGATAACCCTATAATGAAGCTGGTTCCACTATTTGAATATGTACTTTAAAAAATGGCCCAAGTGGTGAAATTGGAATTTGACCAGCGAACGAAAGTATGAAGATATCATATCTTCAAGTCCCTGCTCTTCGATTGATGTAATTTGGAAATTTGTAATTTCCTGAGTTCTTTGTAAGTTGGGGAAGGCTACGGCATGTAACCACTGTTACACCCTCACATAGACGTGCGTCCAAGCGAAAAAGCGTGGTAGGGTGCGGCGTAGAAAACAATAAAGGGTATCAAAAACCCATACTATCAGCCTCAACATTAGCTTATGGCACTCACCACCAGGTAATATATCAAGGGCTAACTCGCAGTTAAATAAAAAAGATGTATTCGTTGCAAGCCAGAAACTGATGACAACAAATCCCCCGGGGACCTAGCGGTAAGCCGCAGGACGTCACGCAACAGCGATACGAAGCCAATAGGGAACCATATTATGAAGTTATCATGACAGATACAAAATAGACGCATAATATTTTGACTACGTTTAGCATAAATATCTGAGTAAATTGTTTTATATTTTCATGAGAGCTGCGATTGACTTGCTTCTTTGGCATGTAAGGAATAAATCGAGCCCATCTCTGTGTATTGAAGCTACACACATAAACAAGGCTAACGTCCGTATTGAGAAATTCGCTGTTCGATGTTCGTTTCTAGGTCATGGCGTTGTGTGTGCTTCATTAATCATTCTAAGTTTAAGTTATATAAAAATATGAAGAATACAAAACTATATTGAATGGATATACAAATTGGATAATTTGTTGCAAAAAATAGGAACGAAGATACAAATTACAAGTTAACAAGTCAGTAATATGTTTATCGTGTGTTTGTAGTTTATAATATACAATTAATGGTCAGTAATATAGGCTATTTGATTTCATTTCATTTGAATGTATTGAGTGAATTAGCTATTTAAAGGGATTCACTAAAAAACCGACAATAAAGTGAACAATTTCGCGTTTGCTTCAATCTAGCAGACATGATTTATTAAATACATTTACACTTAAAATATTACAAGTCAATCGCTGTCTTAGACGTGAAAAAAAGATTATGCGACTTTTTTGGAGAAATTTGAAACAAACAGACGTTCATAAGTACAGTAGGTTGGGTCTAGTCTAACAAAGCGTGTCGAATCGGCACACCGCCAGTGCAATAACAATAGTAACAAACACTTCTAAATATATCTATAACGTCATATATCTAATATTCCTAACACATATACACCATGCCACTTAGCATTATGTTTACATATAAAGTTTAAAAATTTGCATATTGGATTCTGGATGGACCATCAACCGTTTTTAGTACCGGGAAATATTTATAAACCTCGTGTGATTTGGGTTTATCGAGATAATAAAAAAAAAAATTAGTAAAATCTAGCCTTGAGGTCAAATTAAATAGATTTTGTGTGGAGTCGTTGATTTTTTTTCCCGAAATTTGGCATTGACATGATGATCTAGATGCTCCATCCGCAAGCCAATGAAGACAGCGCACGGTAAATAACAAACATATATCAGTGGGCCTAATAACATTATAAGGTGTCACAAACAGGAGGCTAAACGTATTAGACCAAATTGAGACATATTGTAAAAGCAAGAAGGATTGAAATGCATTGCTGGGTGTTGTGTAGTAAAAAAAGTTGCGTTTACAGAACGTGTCAATAAGGTCTGGACAGGTTTCGTCAAGGCAACACATAACGGAGTGGCACATTGATTTTGCAGTGGTGGGCTCACGTACCCAGACAGGACTTCATGGGGCGCCTCCTCTGAAGGCGTTTTACTCAGGAACAAACCAGTACCAAACTCCACTAAGTTCATTGGTGAACTGTGTATGCCAATGAACGTAGCGGAGCCGGCGTATTCGGTACATCCCGGTTAGCATCCACGGTAGCAAAGGGAAAATTTAGAATGGTAACATTATTATTTTTTGAAACGTGCATGTGTGCAGTTTACAGGTCGGTGTTAACAACTGAATAACGAGCATCAGGATTCATATCTTCAGTAAGTTTTGTGAATGCTAAGTAATTACTGGATATGGAACATTGTGGTAATTGTAAGGAAGTGTGTAATTAAAAATTAAAAGTCAGTTTATACAACATTAGCCTTTAAAGTGTTTTAGGTTGACGTTTTTGGCTACAGGCACGCATTTTCAGTTAGATACGTGATATGAAGTTTAATATAAATAATGAACTAAAAATAATCAGTAATGAATCTTAAAAATATATAACTCCGTGTCAACAATCGATAATCTTTGTGTATGCCGTACTTACGATAGAGACAAATTTTAAGTTTTAGAATGTTTCAAGCTGTTATTCTAGTTCACTTCGAACAATCGACTTTGAAATATATTTATTTAAATCTATATATTCACTTATAATAAAGACAGTAGGATCTACATGTTTACAAGGATTAGCTACTTATTATAATACAGTCTTTCCTGAGGGTTAGCAAGTGTTGTTTATACATTCGTTGTAATATTTTTATACGAAGGGTAGGCAAAGATAAATAGGCCTACTGTCTTCACTTCAGCGAATATTATTTACTGCCATTATCGCAAGCACGGTAATGTATTGTTATGCTATCTTTCAATAGTAAATAATGCTTTTAATTAGGTTGTATAAAATCCCTAAACAAAACCAAATTTAGAGAGGTTTTAGAGTAATGCTGTCCTTTATCACAAAGTACATTCTGGAAAGGATAGCAATAACTGTACCTGTTAATTTGGGTAAATTTAAATATTTCATACAACGTAATTAACACAAACTGTGTGTTACGAATATTACGCTCTTACCGTTCCATGGCATTTGTCTCGTAATCACCTTAACACAAACTATAAACGTATTACTGTTTTGCAAACATTTGTTCTGACAAATAGAACACGTTAGTATAACAGTAAATAGAGAAAGAAATATATAAGTTAAAAGTATTAGCGAACTATCGTTCTAATATAGTTGTTCGCACTCAAGAACTGGACTGAAAATGTGGCATAAGTTGACTGCCAAGGTAAAAATGCTCCTTCTATTTGGATTCAAGGTCATTTGACTTTGGAGCGTCCGTTGCAGTCCTTATTATCTTACAAATCGGTGCGTGTAGTTCTTACGGTAGCCTAAGATCAAAAGACGCTTTACCACGCAACGCGTTTTGAGTCAAATTTAATCTATGTCTAGAAATCACACTATAATCACCTGCCACGGTGTACAATTTTCTTACACGCATGAATAAAGTGCTCATTATTATGTGATATCGAGTTGAAAAATGTATATTACCTGTTAAATACTTTGGAAAACACGGATGTGGAGTTGTGGCTATCAGCTGAAGTTGGCAGCGAGTCGGCCTGCGAGGTTGGAGCGCCTTCGCCTGTTAGGCCCTCCACCCAGGACAGAGGGTAGGACAGGCGTTTTAACATCTGCCAAAGGAGATCTCTACTGTATTAGAATATAGAAAATATACCTACTATACTATTATAATATTTTCAAAGGCGTGCGTTAGGTATTCTTGGTCGCTGATCTCGTGAAACACCCTATATATACACACAAAGATTTATTTCATTGCTGCCGAAAAGCAGTGTTTTATTTTTGATTAGCAAAAATTCTACAAAAAGTACCTTGTTTTTCTTATCAGGTTTTGCAGGATCTTCCTTTTGGTTTCCATCTAGCGAGAAAGAGACGGCTGCGGGCTTACGCACCGCTCTTTCGTTCTCGCCTAGCGGCGGCGCGGAGAGCGGGGGTTCGGTGCGCGGCAAACACACTGGGGGTACCCAATCAGCTGACAGTACTATGTCTGCGTCGCTGTACACCTAAAAGTCCCAGAAAAACACTTTATATACACATCCACTTCTTTGAAATACGTTTCCATAACAGATTGACAATATTGTGTAATATTGAAACGCTTACGTATTATTTTACATAAAAATACGATTTTTAAGTTTGCATATTACATAGACAATTCAATCAGATGTTCTTATTGAAACATTCTCAGCCTACCATTGTCTTATTGCTAAGGCATATAGCTCGGCATATAGCTCATTTCACAGGCATAGGTAACTAACTATAATAGATAAACTTTCACTTTCAGTTCTCGTTGACGAACCAAACATTTGCAGCAAACGTAAAAAATGAACATTCGAAAAGAACGTCTTTAATAAGTTTGAAGGCTTTAAAGATTCTTTCATATGTACAAATGATATATGAAAGAATTTAATAAATTATAATTAAGGGTGACGATTCAATATGTTGTCTGAGGCACAGGAGTGGCTAGCAAAAATTTAGCAACTCCGACTTGTTATAAAGAATTCTTGACAAAAAAGCCAATCATTGGCGACCGAACTTTGAAGTTGAAGAGTACTTGGAGTAATCCATACACATGACTAACGATAACCACATTACCAATCAAGCTATGTCAAATTCAGCAACAGAAATAGACGTACAACTCAGAGACTGTGTTATGTACATTGTACAAGCATACATGACAGAATACGACAGAAGATATTACAATCTGAGTAATACGTTTCCAGAATGATCCAGAACCATCCATGCCCACGAAAGTAAGAAAACCTATGCTTTCGAACTCCAAGAAATATTTAAAGTAATTATAGAGAGCAAGAATAACAAAAAAGATCACTTTAAAATCGATAAAAATAAAAGATGAATAAATTCACAAATAATTTCGACATTTACAAAAGAAATAAAAGGAAAATGATTTTTTTTATTAAATCCAAATGAAAAGCATTTTTGACACAAGAATTATAAAAGAATAGTACCGAACATATAGAGAAATACATTCAAGAGACCTGTAATTAACCCAAGAAAAAGACGTAATTCACCAATGAATGATGATATCGAAATCGCTGTACAAATAGATGATCCCATAACCTTCCATCTCACCTCGTCGGTCGTACAAGACATCGTATCGACATCGTATTGATTAATATGGAAGCAACTCAAAAACTGGGACTCGTAAGTCGAATCCCGGGACCAATCGTACATGGAGATATCACTCTCCGGGATTTCGTAAATTGTCTCGATTTCGTGATAATAATCCTGGTGATCTAAACGATGTTCCTAAAAGAATGTATGGAAATAATGATTACTTCTCTACCAATATCAATTACGTGAATAAATTCATATAGCATTTTCTTATGGAGGTACGAAGGAAAATATTTACGGAGACAATTGTGTTGCATGAAGAATTAGAAATTTTGCGTTATCATTTTAGTATTAAATAAAATCAAAATTCTTTAACCTAAAGATTATAATTAGATATTAGATAAAGTTTGGCATACGACAATTTACCAAGTTTTGTGATTACGATCAAAACAGTTTGTAATAAATCAAAACTATTTTAACAGTCTCTTAAGGGAATTTTATATTAGCATCATTATATCCGGATTGGTTCTTGAGTACGATCATCAACACATATTGATTTATGTGAAAAACTATCGAGTCAAAGTGTGTCTCCATAAATTTTCAACTAATTATCCGGGATAGACAGTGAATTATATTGGGAATAAGTGAAGTACATATGACCCCTCTGTTGACCCATCGTGACTTACCTTCTTTGAGTTTGTGGGCGTAACGTGCAACAGTGGATCGCGTATGTCGATGCCAGAGTCGTGGTAGGAGAGCTTCACCAAGTGTGCGGCATCCCCCCTCTCTCCGCGCTCCTCCGGCTCTACCTCAACCTCAGCCTCCCCTTCTCCCTCGGCACTGCCAGCGCGTTCCTCAAGTGATCCCTCTGCGACAGATGTTTCGAGACTTTCCTCTTTGCCGTGGTCTGCGCTCGAAGATACCTGCAGTAATTAATTGATATAATTATTTGATTTATTGGGAAATACCTTAGCAGCTATATGCAGTCTGGCATTTATTCCCAAGGGAACTTTTTATATCAAAAGTGTATCATAACACTCGCATAAAGAAAAGCAATGGGTTACGTAGGACAGTAAATTTTATATACTTGGTCGATAGAGATCTAACATTAAACAGAAAGAAATTTAAACTGAACACAAAATCCAAGACTTTTGAAATGTTATTTGCACACAATAAAAGCATATTGCCACGTACATTTTTGATACAAGGACCGCCAGTTTTTTTATACCTAACAGTAGAGATGAGAACCTCTCTCTCCGTTTGCTGAGGAATTTCATAGTAGAATACAGCATTATTCATTCGCGCATTACTTAAGATGTACACCTCCTTGGATATCAATCCGCACCAAATTGAAATCTCACCTCGCTTCCTTGGTCGATGGACATTCTATCCTTGCTTGGGATAGCCCAGTGGTGATCGAGCAGAGATTTCCGCCTGTCCTCTGTGGTTTGTTGCTATAATAAAACAACACATGACATCAACATTCGTTATATCTAAACATGAAATATAATATGTATTAAATGACCCATGCCATTATGATATTCGAGCTTACGTGAATGGGTGTGGGAGTGACCAGGTCCCGGTCGAACGCCTTTGGGAACGCAGCGCCGCCTCTTTCCTCCGTATCGAGGGACGATGGTCTATCTTCGGCTCCCTCTGTGCCCGGTGCTCCCTCCCCGGCTGCCTGCAGCTCGGGGAATGTTTCGTCCTGTTCAAAAGGGTCATGTCAAATCTCATCGAAATAGGACGAGAAAATAAGTACATTATTATCAACTATGTTAGAGAACCAAAAAAAATAAACCGGCTGAGTTTATTGTGGGTTTGTTCTTAGACCAGGGCACGTTTGGAACCCTTTTAGCTTTAGTGTTCACCACTAGTTTGCAGTATCACCTCACGAATCAAATATGTTCCATTATTTACATGTTTATATTTATTAAACATTTTTAAACGTGAGTAAAACCATTTCTGATGTCTGATTTCTGAATGGCAAAGCTTATTATACCATCGCGGGGATTTGGGCCCAACTAGAGACAGATTTTTAAAAGGGAAAACTCACCATTCATGCGGGCAGCAGCTAATCCATTAAAAGTTAAAAACTCACTTTGACTAGAAGAGAATCCTTGCCGGGGGAGTGGTCAGATTTATTCATGTAGTAGATCTCAGCTTGCTCCGCCCTGAGGACAGCACGACAATGACGTCTATGATTAGCTAACTTCCAAACCATTGCGACAAAAACTAATCAATCACTACCTCGAAGCATTAAAATTGCATCAGATACGCTATAGACATGTTCATTTAACTGTAAAAAAGTAACTGTTAACTTTGATTGACTAATTAATTGTATATTGTACAAGGACTTTAGTAATAACTGAGGCTAAAAACATACTTTAAAAAAAACTCTTAAGTTTGTATAATATATATTACTATGAGAATACAAACATTACACAATTTTTTCTCTCATGCCGCATTATAAGTGATGAAAAGCAGTTACATTATTAAATTTAAACTATAGGTTTTATAATTTATTGCACTTAGCTAAACAAGAACTTAGTAAGCTCGAGAAGTAAAAAAGTAAACTATTGGCGCACTATGGTTCTATAAAACTACTATAGTTATATCCACAGTGAAATCCATTATTACACGTTCTTGTGTATTTTAATTTTCTAAAACGTAAAAAGAATTGCACGGATAATTAATAATTATAAATTTACTTGTGTGCGTTATGGTCCGGGCCGTGTGTACGCATGTGTGCGATGTCGTAGAATATGGCTGCGTTCACGACGTACTCCATCGGCGCGATGACGCCGTATGACTCGGGCCCGTGCTCCATCACCAGCGTATCGGACACATTTGGGTCGAACATCACTGCGTTGGGGGTGACCAGCAATACGCCGGACACGACGCCCTGAAACAACACCAACAACAACTTTATTACCAAGTTACGACATCTCACCTGATGGTAAGTGATGATGCGGTCTAAGATGCTAGCTGGCTAACCAGTTAGTCATATGGTAAACTCATAGTCCTAATTGGTTTCTACGCACCGGCATCGTGCCGGAAAGCTAAATCGCTTGACAAGTCTTTGGGTGGTAACTAGCCACGGCCAAACCTCCCACCAGACCAGACTCGAGCCGGGAGTCGAACCCAGGATTCCAACTTTATAATGCAACAGCGCACGCCCTGCGCCATGGAGGTCGTCAAAAAACGCGCATAGGTGGCTCTCTATTTGCAGTAGATGGCGCTTTTTCGATTCTTTGGTAGAATGTTAACTACATTATATTATAGTGTTATGTTAAATATAGTATATTAACTTTTTCAATATACAAACAACTATACAAATTGAAGTTAACTTCACGGTATAATAAAAGTGGAAAATTTCGTATCTTTAGTTAAATATCATATATTTCGTCTCATTATTAATGACAGTCAAATAGAAAAACTATATAGATCCCCTGTTATAATCAAGTTACCTGGCCATCAGTAATATGCCGCACGTTGATCTTAAGGAACCGCTGAGGTGCGCTGCTACTGGCGGGTGCATCAGGTGACACGGGCCGCAGATTGTCTAGGATCTCTGCAAACATCGCACCCGAAATAGAATACCATCAGTTTCACTTTTATAATAGACTAGTGCAGAAAAATGTTGCGTTTGTTTGACGTTCCTACGTCTAATCACACCACATTTAATTTGTTACGTAACGAATCAATTTGTTTAATTTTGAATAATGTTGCAGATATTTTCTTGATTCAATTGTTTTCTTTATTAAATTCAAAACGTATCAATAGTGCACTTTCACTACTCTATCGTGATAAATTGCGATGAAATCTTTTTTAGTAATCAGCATAATAATCAGCAGCAGTTGAAGTGGTACTGAGTCATTTTCTTCTCAAAGTACATGCAATGACAAATACAATAATCTTGCAACAAGAAAAAAACAACAGAAATACGCTTTGTTTACACACGTTATATCTTTGATAAAGATATGAATAAGCTTATTCAGCTATCGGTTATAAGTTACCTGTCTAACAAATCTTATATTTTAAAAAACCTTTTCATTATTTTTAGGAAAGATAAATCTTTACTTAATAATTTTTAAATAATTATAATTTATGTTTTTATTATTTTTAAAACATACTTGACACTAAAGAGAAGCGAAAATATTGAGCAAAATGTGTTCAGGGTATTAACCGTACATAATACGTCAATTGCATATTATGGTCTAATGCATAAAATTACAAATAAGCTTTCCGTCTTTAGGTTCATTTTGATCCTAAGACGTGCCCCTTTTTGAGATGAATATATATATTAGTTTTTTTTACTTTACTTTTTTAATTATTTTGAAATTTTTTTTGTTTCCTTGCATTTTTCGTATAACTAATAAGAATTCATCCTCGGATGTATAAAATATACACATTATTATTACATTTAATTACTATTAACATAATTCAAATCTCTGGGTTTAGATGGATTCACAATTATTTATAGACTCTTAGGTCTACCGTAGTAATGGAGCCATAGACATCAAAATGATTCAAAGAATGTTTTTTTGTAAGAACGCACCTTTAGCAAATCAGTAATCGCAATGCAGTAGGTATCTACGCTTCATTGTTTTTTTTTATTAAATTCTATTGTTATTTCGTATCAAATGTCTATTCATTCACGTTTGGCGTCACGACAATAATATCCACCCACTTTATTTCCACAAAGCATTGCAAATGTCATCTTCTAGCGATTTTTGCCGTAGTTCACCAATGTGATTGTAAAATAGATGCAATGTCTTTAATCTGAATATTAACAAGTAGATTTTCAAGTTTTTATGTAACTGAATCGCAAACGTTGAATTTTTAATTGTGCTATTAAAGTCTGTTTTATGTAATAAAGAAAATCCTTTAAGGAAAATGAATCCGCCGTGAATGACGATGTGGAAATACCTAATAAAAAGATTGAAACGAATTTAAAGGAAGATCGATTCAAATTAGGTCCACAAACGGTCTGGCCTAATTGAATTAAATAAATAAATAGTGATAAATAATATTAAAAACCCCAAATGCAGTCTCTTGGACTCTTTACATAACCGATAAAATAACAATACGTACCACAAATTCTGTACTGTAAAAATGTAGCCACAAAAAAAAAAAAACAGTAGGTTCGAGCTTTAAGACGTATATAAAATAACCGTATTGAATTAAAAAAAAATTGAGGAAACAATCTACCATTAATTTTACATGCTGAAATGTATGTAACATGGACAAACTATTACGGTTATCACTTTGAATGTAAATAAAACACTCTTTAAATTTAGCAATAAGTTTTCTGGTCATAAAGTAAACTAGAAGTCTTTTCATTCAATTAAACTTGATTGTTCTTCGGTACACTCAGTTTTATTTACGTCATTTGTTGTGTCGGTTTCCTTTTCATTTTCATAAGCACGATATAATATATATTAAGCCTGTTTAAGGTGTTATCTTATTTAGTTTAGTTTGTATCAAATCGCAATACCTTGATATACAAAAAAAAACCTATGATAGGCAAGCAATCATGTCTCTTAATCGACTATTACAGATTTTTTTAATAGATACTATAAGTACACGGGTGGTTTCCGTGACCCAGCCACTAGGCGACGCGAAGGAGCATCGCTGGATTTCAAGGGTATTCGGGCCGCCGAGCAGTCCCACATACCCCGTCGGAAGTGGCGCAGTCTTGCCTGCGTCACTTCCGGAGGGGATGCGTAAACGCATTTCCCAGCGTGAAACTACCACTTAAAAAATAGTCACCTTTTTCTTGTGCCGGTTCGTTAGGTGCACCTTGCGTCGATTCCGAAGTGTTATCGCCGCTCTCAGACGGCCCATCGGACTCCTTATCGCCATCTGAAGCCAATCATAACATTCTTATCAGAACCCAGGGTCATATACCGACTTTCCTTATAACAACAAATCCGCATGTAGTATATTACAACTTTATAAACAACTGTTCACAATGAATAGGTGACATGTATATATATATTTTTTTATCCACTACAAGCCCTCGACGGCAAACTCACCTGATGATAAGTGATGATGCAGTCTAAGATGGTAGCGGGCTAACCTGTTACAGGTATGGTAAACCCCATACTCCTAATTGGTTTCTACGCGACATCGTGCCGGAAAGCTAAATCGACAGGGTGGTAACTAGCCACGGCCGAACCCTCCCACCAGACCAGACTTGAGCCAGGAATCGAACCCAGGACCTCCAACTTTATAATGGGCCAGCGCGCGCGCTGCGCAACGGAGGTCGTCAATGTTTAACTATAGGGTATTTATATAGAATGAGGATGTTATCAGATTTATGAACAGCTTGGAGTAAAATAATCTGATATTGTGCTGTCATCATTAACGACACCTCTGGGCAGAGAAGTATGTAATGAAGCCACTTGGACCCACTACCAATGCGGGTTAATGAGCTTTAATGTATATTATTAAGCTGTGATAGCTAGTGGTTAGGGCGTCCGCCTCGTAATCAGAGATCGAGGGTTCGATCCCGGGCACGCATCTCTAACTTTTCGGATTTATGTGCGTTTTTAAGCAATCAAAATATCACTCGCTTCAACGGTGAAGGAAAACATCGTGAGGAAACCTGCATGCCTGAGAATTCTCCTTTATGTTCTCAAAGGACTGTGAAGTCTGCCAATCCGCACATGGCCAGTGAGGTGTACTACGGCCAAACCCTTCTTATACTGAGAGGAGACCCGTGCTCTGTAGTGAGCATTCAATGGGTTGATCCTGATGATGATGAATGTATATTATCACAAGATAGTGATAGTAGTAAGCGTGAAGAACCGGCGACCTAACGTGCGTACGTCAATACCAAACAAATTTTTGGCCTGACTCGGGAATCGGAAGCCAGAGATAGCAATCTTTGTATAGGAAAGAATACCACAAGCCCATTGAAATACCTTAAAGAAACCTTCACCTACTTCTTTTCGAGTCGTATGTAGTGTAACGAGAAATAGACAGTATTCTGTTCGAAGCCACACTATTCAATCATAATAACATACGTGTAGATAAATAAACGACGTAACGCACCGTGATACCAGCGCTTCAGGAACTCGAAACTGAACATTCTTGAACAGCTGTACCAACACAATGTCCATTATATCGGTGAACTTATCGCGCGAGATAAAAACGTAGTCATATCGCTCCAATTAGGGACACATTGTTCGTTAAGGAAAGGTACTCGCGAGCAATTAACGAATTGTTACGGGCTAATTCAACTGGCTGCGAATGAAAATAGATGGGAGCTACAATGACGCGACCGCGCTTGCAAGATGCCGGCAATGACTGTTCGTTGTTGTAATTTTGTTTGTGGTGCAAATAGAAAAAAAAAAAGTTTCGTGACGTGTGACGTCGTTGTGAAACATATTTTTTTTTTATTTGCACGACGCGACGCAGCCAAGGCTGAATGAGTTGGGAGTCAGACGAGCGTGGTTGATTTTATTTTATGAATTAAATATTTTTTTCACTTTTAGTTCAATATTAATTGAGTAAGGAAAACCAGCGTCATTATTTTATAAACGAACAACGAACGAGCTCATACAAATTACCGTTATTCTTAATATTTTGGACTTTGGATATTATTTGGGTTTGAAGTCAACGCTGAACGGGGTGGGTTTGTCTACGCCTACTATCAGGTCAGACTCAAACCCAGGTCCTCCAACTGGATAATACGGCAAAGGAGACCGTAATTTTTGATAAAATCATTATTGATTTTATTTTGTCACAGTATAAATGTACAAAGTGGTTCAGAATACATAATCGTATCGTATATCACATAGGACTTCGAATGTGTGGGGTAAAGTGGTTTATGTTTGTGATAAGCACACGATGACTCCCTCCTTTTATGCCTACTTATGTTATCAGAACAATACATGTGTAGATTATTTCAATCTTACATTTAAACCTACCACCAATACACCTCTTTATTTGTATGTACTTTCAAAATGATTATCGACTCTATTTTCAGATTTCAGATTCAGGCAAACATTGGATTCACCGTTTCCACTTCGGCATTATTCAAGTCGTTATAAAAAAAGTCTAGCAAAGAATATCCCTTTTATGATTTACTGTGCAGGCTTTGACTGTTTGAATTAAAATATCATATTTCTTTAATAATTGAGGTTACATTGGAAGTCATGGATTCTGTGTCTTAAGTAATCTCTATCATAAGTGCATAATATATAAATACTGCAAAGATTTATGGGAGGTTGTTAAGATATGATAGTTATTTACTTTGTTTTGGACGTTTACATACATAGTTGGTGTTGAATACTGCTGGTGTTTTAATAATATTATAGTTTAATCGATTTCCATAAACATTCTCGAATTTTTCAACTAGTTTATCATTTAAATTACAATTAATTTTTCATAGCCTTTAAAGATTGCATTGGATTTCATGTAAGTAACAATTATTCTTTAATGAAATAATCCTATACCATTTTAAATTCATTATTTACCCAGCCGTTACCGCTGTCAGAGCAGTGTTTTGGCTGTGCTCAACCACGCTGACCAAATGCAGGTTGGTAGACTTTAATCGCCTTTGAGAACAATTATGGAAACCTCTCATGCCTGCAGGTTTCCTCACCATGAAAGGCACATAAGAAATCCAAAAATAAAGAGGTGTGTGCCGGTACTCGGTCGGGGATCGAAAGGTGGACCATGTGGCACAGAGCGTGCGCTGTCGCATTATAAAGTTAAAGGTCCTGGGTTCGATGCCTGGTCTGGTGGAAGGCTTCGGCCGTGGCTAGTTACCACCGTACATACAAAGACGTGTCGCCGAGCGATTTAGCTTTCCGGCACGATGTCGCGTAGAAATCAATCAGGAGCGTGGGTTTACCATACTCCTAACAGGTTAGCCCGCTACCATCCTAGACAGCATCATCACTTACCACCAGGCGAGATAACCGTCAAGGGGTAAATTTTAGAATATAAAAAAAAAACTAGGCTGTCACGGCTCTTTTCAGACTAAGTCCGTATAATGCAATAAAATATTTGAAACATTTAGTTTGTTAGCAATTTTAGCTGTATTAGCTAAGCATTAAACGAAGGTCGTTTTCGCAAGGCATTTTGTCGTACAACTGATTGGTCACGGTATGGGTAGTCTATTATACTGGCGAAGCCTCTTTTTCCTAATGATGACAGCATTTATAGGGTTTGAAATCTATGAAGGCCGCCGATTGAATGCAAAACAATTGAATGGAAGATCTCTTATACTTTCGATTGTATATGTATGTCAGTTAGTATATTAGCTTGTTTATTTTTTAACGATAACTATTGAATTGATTTTTATCGCTGTGTTACCATTAGAAAGCTATTTGCAACGGAATTAACATAGGGGCACGCACCTCTAACTTTTCGGAGTTATGTACGTTTTTAAGTAATTAAAATATCACTTGCTTTAATGGTGAAGGAAAACATCGTGAGGAAACCGGCATGCCTGAGAGTTCTCCATACAGTTCTCAAAGGAGTCTGACGTTTGCCAATCCGCACCCTTCTCATAATGAAAGAAGACCCGTGCTCTGTAGTGAGTCGACAATGGGTTGATCATGATACGATTTCAGAAATAATGGTATTTGTAAAGCGAGCTAGGCGATAAAACCGCTACGGTGGTCTTTCATACGCGTACGACTACATGACACGTTACCCACATAAAACAACCTTCTCCAAAAATTCTACTCTTTATAATTAAAAAAAAATCCTTAGAAGCATATAGCTATATCTCATAAATAAGCCACAATAACGCATGATCGAATAAGATAATTTAAACAATTAAAAAGTGACTTTCAATCGCAATTGCCTAATAATTGTGTAATAAAGACACCTTTTTAATTCATTAATCCAGAATGAATCATTAGAGAAAAGTTATTTTATTATCCAGGCAATTCTATGAACATAAACCTTGACCTTTACAGTATGTTATTTCGACGATACTTAGGGAGATAATGGACAATTAAAATGCTTACGAGAGGGCAATTAACGTCTTGTGTTACGACCCTTAGCTAATGCGGGTGAAATAGCTACGAGTATATAAGGAAAGATAGAAAAGGGCAGTACCTCTTCTAACCAATCCACAAAACCTACTGCAAATACAGTATTCATAATAATGAAAAACCGACTAACTCGCACACGAAGGATTACGTATCATGGTGTTATATGAAACACTACAAGTTAATATTGCTATTATCCCTGGTGCAAAGGGTGCAGGCTACTTCCAACGGCATCCTGAGGGCATTTGCTGACAGGTTTGATTGTCAGTACTTGAACCATTGTCATATAGTGCACGTGCTGACTAAAGACTTTCTTAGATATAGTATTAGGATTAGATCGATTTTTAAGGTTTTACTAACATTAGTTTAAGTGTGTGTTCTCCTCACTAACAAAGAGGATCTCATCGTCGAAACGTAAGATTTTTATTATTTATTATTAGTCCGTTAGTCAGATCGAATGGGATGGGATTCCGTTAATTATTAACTTCATCTTACTTTTTATTACTTGTTATTATAGATAGAGGCAATCTGTAAAATCTGAATGATTTTAACTATGTGAAGATCTCTATACTTATTTCGATTCATCAGATACCGATGAGAGACAGACAAATGCATAGACGGACAGTGGAGACTACTGGTGACAGTGTAGATCGGGCACAGTTCCCCATAAATAAGACGATTTAGTATCCACATTCCGCAGTACAAAACAATAGGAGGAGTTGTCAAAGCCTTTACCGAAGTCTTTAGCATTTTATTCATATATAAATCGAGTAGAACAATATAATTTATAAGTCGAGGTTAGATAGTAGTTATTTGCGTTACATTGAATATTATAAACAGCATCCTCGACAAAATGTTATCAATATGTGGTCAGTGAGTTATCACTAATATGTTTTCATAGGCGCATATAAAAAGTGCCTTGGCTATTGGAATTGCAAATGGGTCGATAAAGGT
The DNA here is from genome assembly GCA_928268935.1 of Lasiommata megera. Lineage (NCBI taxonomy): Eukaryota > Metazoa > Arthropoda > Insecta > Lepidoptera > Nymphalidae > Lasiommata > Lasiommata megera. The sequence continues at coordinate 7,163,697 of OV743311.1, read as the reverse complement.
GAAGTGACAAATTGAAGTAATATTGTTTTATTTTATTTTCAACTTTTAAAGAATCTCAACTAGATAACATCTACATCTTTGTCTATCATTTTAGTACGGACCGGTTGCGTATACTGAAGGCGTACGCTAAATCTCACGCGGATGCATCTCTTAGGTGTCTGTATTATAATTGAATCCTATCTTAAAAGCCTCTTAATGCCTATCTTAAAGTAAGGCTAACCTGCGGTTTCCAACATGAATCCTTAGCGGCTTATCACACGACGTGACCGCTCGAGCGATCTTGAACGCCGCTAAGGACACTGGTTGAACACCGCAGTATTGTTTTCAAGTGGTGCGGGTGCGTACTATAGGATTTTACTTCCACAAGCGTACCGTCCAACGCATCCGCGTCCGTACCCGCTCTGTTTTTAGCGTAGGCTTTTAACAGGAGCTTTGACACATAACCACAAAGACGTTTTTAAGTTTCTATACTCTGTAACGTTAGGGTAAATAGTACAATTCACCATATTTTAAAGTTTTCTCTACTATTATACAGCCAGCGTTTCTAGCGTATTTAACGTAAACATTAGTAGATCCAATTGACGACCTTAAAAGAAGGATATTAGGTGAACTTTACTATGACATAAAATTATTTCGATACTCATGATTACATAATAAGGGTTATCATCATCAAACTGGCACAGGCTCCTATTTAATGAAGGTTTAAGAGCATAGATCTATAAACAAGCTGCTCTGATGCGGGTAGCAGATTTAAATATTCAATTAATTACTATCAAATCATCGTCATGATCATCATAATCAACCCATTGCCGGCTCACTACAGAGCACGGGTCTCCTCTCAATATGAGCAGGGTATGGCCATAGTCCACCACGCTTGCTACGTGCGGATTGGCAGACTTCACACGCCTTTGGGAACATAATGGACAACTCTCAGGCGTGCAGGTTTCTTGACATTGTTTTCCTTCACCGTTGAAGCAAGTGATATTTAAATTGCACATAACTCCGAAAAGATGCGTACCCCCGACCTCTGATTAGGAGGCGGACGTCCTGACCACTAGGCTATCATCACAGCTTCCTTACCACTATGCTACAAATCCAAAAACACATGCATAAACATATTCTTGGAAAAATTCGACCAGGGGATCATAAATGTTTATCACTAATCATAAGAACAACGACGCAGTAAGTGGTCCTATGAGTGTAAACGTAAAAGTACTCACCTCTCCTCTTATCGGGCACGAGCAGCGTCTGCCCGGGGAAGATGAACTGAGTGGCGAGGCGGTTGAGTTTCGTGAGCTCCGAGGGCGTGGTGTCGAAGCGTGCCGCCAGCGACGTCAGCGTGTCGCGATCTCGTACCTGTGGCAAAGCTAGATATTATTTTTCATTCTAGAATAGTCCTGGTATCTAACTAGGTTATATGTCATATTCTTATAAGTATTTCGTTTATTCCACTACATGTTAACTGTTGACTACAATTTTATCTGGTAAGTCCAAAAATGTTAGGTTGCTGTTCTGTTTGGGGTATAGCAGTTATTATTATTACACCAGTAGGGATTGTAGGTAGGTATGTTTGTTATGATCATCATCATGATCAAACCATTACCGGCTCACTACAGAGCACGGGTCTCCTCTCAATATGAGAAGGGTTTGGCCATAGTCTACCACGCTGGCCATGTGCGTGTCTGCCAATGCAGACTTCACACGCCTTTGAGAACATTATGGAGAACTGTCAGACATGCAGGTTTCCTCACGATGTTTTCCTTCACCGTTGAAGCGAAATTTTAATTTTTTTTAAAACGCACATAACTCCGAAAAGTTAGAGGTGCGTGCCCGGATTCGAACCGCCGACCTCTGTTTAGGAGGTCTAACCTAACCACTAGGCTATCACAGCTGATTATGTTTGTTATGCTTTCACACAAAAACTACTCATAAATTTTGTGAACATACTCTTGGAGGTATTAGAAGTAACATAGGATATATATACGAAAGATAAAACATAGATTTTTTAAAATATAGTTATCATATTGATTAATTTCTATTGCAATGAACTGTGATAGTTATTTAATGGCTTCAATGCTAGCGAAGCCGTGGGTAAAAGGTAGGTAGTAAAAAATAAAGTAGAAAATTATAAGTGTCAACGCACAAGAAACTGTTTTTTTTTGTGTTTTTGCTCGATCATCCCAATATTATGTTGTGCTAGTGATTCAAGTTACACCGTGGTACAGAAACCCAAAAGTGCGAGTTTCTACTAACACTTATTAGTATTATTAAACAGAACGCGAACACTTACAATATAAGTCATTGTTTTGATGGGTGTTGGCGGAGGAAGCCTCTTGCTCTGTTCGTCTTCATCTGGAACAAAGAAAATTACGATATAAATATTCATTCATATATATGTACTTGAATTTAGGTGAAGGGTGAATGACGGCACAAGTGAGCGTTATGCCATCTGCTGTAATGGCATGCGGATTTTAAAGTAGAGGCAATATAAAATAAAATAAAAAGACTTTTTTTCCTTATCAAAATAAACTTAAAAGCTTACTAGAATCGCTATTCTTATTATTAACTTATTACTAAAAAATATGCGAGCGATATAAAAAAGTGCCCGCAATACAGACTGATATAAACTAATCATTATCATCATCATCATCATTATCATCACCAACGCTCGGTCAACAACGCCCTACGACGCCATTTTGTAAATGGTAAACAATCAACAAGTTAAAAATCTCGAATATATTGGAATGGAAAATTTTTATGAAGTATCTAACTGAAAGTAGGGTATAACTCATAAAATTTAGATTTGAAAGAGTGCGCCAGTTTCGTCTTGTTTCTCGTAAACAAAGCTCATATAACTTTCGAGAAAAGTTTATATAAATGTTAATAAATTACACGTAACTTTTATATTACTTCTATGGTAACTTGTTATTACTTTTTTCCGCAAAATAAGATAACAAATACATTCTACTGCCTCATGTAAACTTAAAGGAAAACTTGAGAGATAAACGGTAAGAGAAATGAAAATTGTTTGATATTGTGACACCTGCAACAGCTGGATCTCTAGGTTAATCAGTTTTCCAGAGGTTGGAATGAGCAATTTTATATGGTTTACTGTAATAAATGTACCTAGTTTTTTTTAAGCAAAGAAATTTTATTTTTATCGCAAACCTTTACGAATGTATAGAGTTCTTTAAGAATGATCAAATGAATTTATAGAAGAGATATGATATCTCTCCCTTATAGGTGAGAAAGAGAGAGAGAGAGAGAGAGAGAAATGTATAAGAGATTTTAACCGAGACTGAAGCCTTAACTTAGATTCTAATAAACGCATAAAAAATAAAAAAACAAAATCAAAAATAGCTTTATTCACATAAACCTATTACAGGCATCTTTGAATCGTGTATTTCATTATTTCTATTCGTGAAGTGATGGTGATAACTACACTCGACAACTTAAAACTAATCGCGCCCAGGTCTAAGAAGAAACCCACAACAAAATTAATCGGGTAAAGTAACAGTGAACACTGCTCATGTTTTTGAGGTTTGACTATGCTATTTTAACTGTTATTAAGTATTTATAAAATATTGTAATTACCATTTCTAATTAATGTGATTTATTACATATTCGGTGTCAGGTGAAAGTGATAGATACCTCTCATCGAATATGATTGATTTGGCGCTGGCGATTAGTAATCCAATTCGAAATCAATTAGTATCCAATGGGAGCTAAAGGTCACGTGTTTGATTTAGGACAACTATCGGCAGTGACGGTAAATCAATACCGCCGCTATGTTTCTGATGTTTGCAATCCGCTGGCCACTGCATAACGAAGCTGGGTCAATAGACAGTTGGCAGGCTTCTATTCAACCGAATAAACCTTTCAACATTCATGATGTACGGAAACGGGCATCGGTTTCCGATAAAAATGGGCACCGTTAATGAATAATAGAACGTACGGCAAATATCATTTATTCATATACCTGGTTTTGGAATCGAGTCAAATTTATTTGTATACTTCGTTTTTAAAGCACATGTTGAGTTCTTATATGCAATCAAAAACGAGCACAAGACGTAGCATACAAAACACACTCTTCAGTAGAACGACCTTGACGGGTAGATGACATGAGAAAAGTAGATTTTTCGAAGATATACCAATTTTTCATAAAGTTAACGCAAATAATGCGAGCCAGTAGAGTCTTGTTGTACAGTTTATGGAGTTGTTAGCATTATCTTTCATTAATATTTAACATCGTTCGACAATCAGCTATAATTTTACAGACAAGGGTTCTGTTGAGTATACAGGAAAGAACTTGAACAAAAGATATACTCGTAAGTGTTTATAACAACTGTTATATAATTTCTATTCACTTGATTTAAAACAATTTTCATTCGCAGATTACATGTTATTCAATTTGCCTTGACTATATTGCTAGCAGTAAATAGATGTTTCCCTTGACGGGTAAATAATGTGTATGGTTTCATTAAAGTATTCCGCGGACATTTCCTATGCTATGTAAGAAGCCCAAACAAAAATTAGGTACTCTTTACAGCGTTTTTAGTGCAATAAATGAAGTAACATGCACTTGTTCTCTCTTGGCACCACAGTGAAACAGGCAAAATAGTATGCGACGCCAAATAGGTCATTTGTGGACTTATTCCACTTAATACTTGACATACTGCCAATAAAATATTATTTTTCAGCCCTCCATTGCATACAATACCAAAATGCAAGATTTTCCTGTTAGTAAAAGTTCCGAAAATAAATTATTCTTAATGATACATGCAAAATGGAATTTTCCCCTTTCATGAAGAATTTCAAAAGTTTACAAGAAATAATTAAAATTCCGATTGACGAAGCCCCTAATGTCAGTGAAAAAATTGTGAGCGTGGGTATTTTGAGATAAATACTTCAGTGGTGTAAATACCAGTTACCACCTACTCGTAAGTAGATATTATTTCTTTTACCAATATATTAAGTTCAACATTAATGGACAGAGTTAAATTAAGCGATATGTCCTCTAAATAACCAAAAAAACATATTCACATGATAATGTTTCTTGAGCGATAAAATATTGGTAAATCGAGACGGCCATAAAACGATAATGGTTAATATTTAAATGCTTTTACACTGTAATTTCATTTCCGAGAATAATAATTAATAATGTTTGCATGAACCTAAAATTATACGGTTTCAATTCGTCATTCTGTTTATGACATCAGTACTGAATTCCATCTGGATATTCCTCCTAAATAAATACGTTGCTCATGGCCGGAGTCATAAATCATCATTGAATTAAATAATCGCTATAACGAGCATCCTAAACCCGTCACTGAAATCGTTAAACAGACGACAAACCAAAATTAGTATTTACCGAATCTTACATATATATATATATATATATACTAGCTGTTGCCCACGACTTCGTCTGCGTAGAATTGCTTATTTCCCTTGAGATTGAGGTTACCCGTGCGACTAATGCCCTGCTTCAGAAAGTAAGCTACAGGCAAATGTCAAATTGCCGATTTTCGTGTTGTTAAATTAAAAAACTTAGGACTTTCATACAAACTTTCAACCCCTATTTTACCCCCTCAGGGGTGGAATTTCCAAATATCCTTTCTTAACTGACATCTTTTAACTATCAACTATCTACTTGCTAAATTATAGCTTTATACATACAGTAGTTTTCGAGATCTCGTGTTTAATCAGTAAGTATGTAAGTAAGTGACCTTTCGCTTTTATATATAAAGATAAAGGATCAGTTTTGTCCATACGACTAGACTTTAAGACTTGGCAATATACTTGTAGTTCAGGTGAGTTTGTGTGTCGATTTACAGCCCGGTTACGCTGTGGCAACCAACTAGACAGTCCGAAAAAAAAAAATGTGTCGATTCAACGAAAGACTATCTTCAGTAAGTTGATACGGGATCTTTTTTATTACACCAATTTCGCGCTTATGAATCAATAACTGTTGTCACTTATGTTGGAGGTTATTAATTTTGTTGTCGTGATGAAATCGACGTACTTTAGCTTCACGACGAGTCAAGCTCAAAATGCGTGAGCTCAGTCATTTTCATCAGTCATGGCAGCATTAACGAACATGCAACATGCAGCTTACTATTTAAGCTGGATGTCCTCTTTCGGAAATGGCGCAATGTCACGTGAGGTCAACTTCGTCGGCTATTAAATGCAATCACCATTTCTGATACAGTTTTACGTGAATCCACATGTGTTAGCCCTTAACGGCATCTTACCTGATGGTAAGGTAAGGTATGATGACGGTGGTAGCGGGCCTATTGCTAAACCCATACTCTTTATTGGTTTCTACACGACATCGTGCCGGAACGCTAAATCGCTTGGCGACGTCTTTGTCGGTAGGGTGGTAACTAGCGTATAAAAGACTAACCAGACCAGACTCGAGCCGGGAATCGAACGCAGGACCTCCAACGTTATAATGCAACAGCGCACGCGCTGCGCCGAGGAGGTCGTCATATCTATCTTATCTTATATAGAATCTTTATCTCATATTCCAGGGGATACAATTAATCTCGCTTTATTTAATTATAACTGAACACGCTACAAAGGATCTTGTATATTTTGAAATTAAACAACAAGACATGGACAAGTGAGAAGTCATATCGGGAAATAGTCATCAGGAATCTGAATGGTTTTTCGGCGTATATGTGTAGTATAAATAGGATTCGAAAAATTACTAGTAACTTAGAAGCAAACTTATTAACTGTAAATGCCACGAAAACAAAATTTGTTTGCTTTAATATAACTGAAGCATCGCAACCTCCGCAGGATTTTAAGCTAAAACTTCATACCTACCCCTGTAATACAATAGGAAATAAAAATACCCTGTGTACATGTGAAAACCTAGAACAAACACCGCAAATAAAATACCTTGGTATTATTATAGACAAAAATTTAAAATGGCTTCCACAAATTAAAACGGTTGCAAAGAGAGTGAGAAGTTTAATACCTTTGTTTAAATGCCTGCGGGACGTCGTGGACAAAAAACTACTCTTCAATGTTTATACAGCGCTCTGCCAATCCCTGCTCATTTACTGTATTGCAGCATGGGGTGGCGCAGCAGCTAGTCATATGATAGATGTGGAAAGAGCGCAGAGAGCCGTAATCAAAGTGATGCTGCACAAACCACGTAGGTACTCGTCAGAAAAGCTGTATAAAGAATCTCAACTTTTGACCATACGCCAATTATTCATATTGCATGCTGTACTGCGCCACCATAGCTCTGGTCCCATATTACAGGAGAGAAAGCATAGGCGTAAAATTTATAATGCTCTACCATTCACAAAAACAACCTTTGCAAGAAGACAGTACTTTTACCTGGGTCCATACTTATATAGATACTTGGTCAAAAAAATTCAAATTAATCAATTAGGTATAGATTAAAAAAAAGTATTAAAAATTTTTTTACTAACTATAATTACGAAAATACCGAAAAAATTATGGATACTTACATAGTTCAAAACATTCTATGAGTTTCAAAGTGATAGACGGCACTCACATACACACACACACGCACACACACACACACGTTCACGCACACACACACACACACACACACACACACACACACACACACACACACACACACACACACACACACACACACACACACATAATTTAGACACAAGATATATTCAGCGTGCAATATTTTCATAATTCTTCTTGTTTTTTTTTTTTTAACTAATTGTTAAACTTATCTTTAAATTAATCTAAACTCAACACATACTGAAATATTTTTATATGTTAAAGTGCTCTTGATATGTAACTTTTAATATATTCAATGTTTGGGAAGGCACTGGCCCCTAAGATACGGGTTTTCCTAGTTTAGGGGTCAGGATTCCATTGTATTGTGCTGTACTGAGTTTTATAAATAAAGATTATTATTATTAAAAAAAAAAAAAAAAATTGAATATAATTGTTTTAGATTGCAATGCTCGCTAAGCAATCTCGGCAATTTTATGAGCAGACGTTCTAATAATTTCAAATCACGAAGTATTTCAATGTACCTAAGTCTTATAGTATAATATTTGCAACACAATGCTCGCTTAGGCAATGAATGATTGCTACTGTAAGGAAAGGAGCGGAGCTGCTATGATTAATACCAGCTCCGCTCAACAAATAATACCAGCTGTAACTCGCGAATTCGCACGCATAGTGAGGTATAAGAAATCTGACGTATTGATCAAAAATCTTAGATAAGATAAGATAAGATAAATACTCTTTATTGCACACAAATTTTAAAGAAACAACAACACAAAACACTTATCACATAAGTATGCAAAGGCGGTCTTATTGCTTCAAGTTATAGTTATGATATGAGATCAAATATCTATGCTATGTTATGGAACATTGTTTCGAGATACAATTTGCCTTTATACTATTACTAGCTGTTGCCCGCGACTTCGTCTGCGTAGAATTGCTGATTTCCCGTGAGATTGAGGTTTGCCTTTCTGCCAGTGCCCTGCTTCAGAAATTAAGCTACAGGCAAATATCAAATTGCCGATTTTCGTGTCTCTAAATTAAAAAACATAGGACTTTCATACAAACTTCAAACCCCTATTTTATCCCCTTCGGGGTAAATTTAGATGAAAAAAAATCTAACCTTATACCTACGCCCTAAAAGAAACCTATTTTCAAAATTCCAAGCTTGTAGACTTTATAATAAAAAAATAAGCAATAACTATCATCCCCTTTTTTACCACCCTTAACAGGTAATATTTAAAAAAAATTGATGTACATGTTTTTTATTTATTATTATTAATCTTTATGCAAATTTTTGTGTCTAAAAACAAAGAAATTTCCCCCTTAGGGGTGGAATTTCCAAATATCCTTTCTTAGCTGACATCTCTTAACTATCAACTACCTACTTGTTAAATTTTATAGCTTTATACGTACAATAGTTTTTGAGATCTCGTGTTTAATCAGTACGTCAGTAAGTCAGTATGTAAGTATGTAAGTGACCTTTCGCTTTTATATATATAGATTATAAGTATATATAATAATTCAAATTAATAAAATATGTTATGCATATAACTGTACTGGCGTAATTGAGACAATCATCCATCCATCCAATCTTTAATATTATTAATGCGAATGTGAGTTTGTTTGTTAGGCTTTCACGCTTAAACATCGTATTTCCACGGAATCGGGTGAAATAGTAGGGCGCAGCTGGTTTATAATATTAATAAACACTGCGTTGACTATCTGGACATAATTTTAATATTTTTGACGCTCTTGTTTCCGAAATAATCTTTATTTTAGACAATGGGGGGATGTCATAAATAACTAATATTAAAAATGCGGAAGTTATTTTGTTTGTGTTTGATCCTGATTCTAGAAAGTTTCATATATATTATTTGTAAAGGTTTCAACCACATTTAGCCAGTGGGCTCATTCCATGTTTTCTTGTTAACTAATGTTACAAGGAAGATAGCGACATACTGTCATTTTCTATGGTGGTGGTAGATTACTTCCTGTAGACAACCCTCACGAATAGCCGATATACAAACTCCGTTGACTTGATTTAGTGATATTAGAGAAGCATACGCAAGTGGTGGTGCGACCCCAGTACCAGTGCGTAATATGGGCGTAGTGTATTATTTGCTCACCTTTATGTACGGCGTCGAATCTTCCCTCCACTTTGGAGCGCAGCGAATCCAGGTCGAATGGCGCGGCGAAGCCATGATCGACGGAGCGACTTTTCGACCTGAAACATTCAGAATACACTCGTTAAATTTGTGTCAATTACAAATATCGGTATAATTTTTATATTTTTAAAACTACCGATAGTTAACTGGTAAACAGATAGGACCTCGCGAGTACCTAATTGTGTGATAATCGCCATGTATATTGAGTGGGCTATCTAATCGTAATACCGTTTTGTTTTCAACACTAGGAAAGTTTAGTCTAGCATCAATCTAGAATGTTGGTAATACTTCGCAACACCAACAACGAATACTTACGGATTTTTATAATGTATGTGATTTGTGTCCGTGCACCTAGTGGAGAATAACGTGTTCATTATAATGGTATACTTTTCTTCAAGGCTTCAATGTTGCAACTTAAAGAGTTATAAACGAATATAATAAGAAACGCTTTACCGCCTCATCAACACCTAAGTACCGCAGTTGATCGTTACCCAAATAAATAAAAATTAAGCTAAAATTGCTCTCCATGACAGCCAAATAAATATGTATAGTGTATTTTATAATTTATTTAATATAGTAATTGTATGTTGCGCATTCAACATCTACTGAATGGAACGAGCGTAGAAAAGTAGTTTTAGGTTTAAAATTAAAGAAATTGCTAAATGCAATTGAACAGTTTCGTCTGGTTATCTCGTATTATAGCAAATTTGGCTTAAACGTTTGCTGTATATAAAGAGTGAGTAGTATCAATAATTTTAGTACATAGCAAGATGGAGTCGGTTGAGACGCATTATATTTTTTGAGAACTTATTTACATTTTTTTATACACTAAAACTTAGCCCTTGACAGCAATCTCAACAGATGGTAAATGATAATGTAGTCTAAGACGGGCGAACCTGTTAGGGCTATGGGAAAACCATACTCATAATTGTTTTCTACGCGACATGGTGCCGGAAAGCTGAATCGATTGGCGACATGTATTTGTCGGTAGGGTGGTAATTAGCCACGGCCAAAGCCCATCAGACAAGACTCGAGCCGGGAATCGAACCCAGGACCTTTAATTTCATAAAGCGACTCGGCACGCGCTGCGCCACTGAGGTCGTCAAAACATGCATACAGTTGTTCCGTGAATGAGTTTTATTTAGTTTGATCACGAGTCAATCAGTTAACTTCATTTGTGACTGAGCATAGAGCATAGATCATGGAAAAAATATGAAACGTGCTAAAAGTCGCAAACATTTTCCACGGTGAAATATAATGAGGTTTAAAATTAGTAAAAGAAACGAGAAGAATAAATTTTCGAGACGGGCCGAAGTAATTGCCGCTTTGACGATCGCGAGTGACGCGAATCTGTTAAAAAAAAAACCGTTTGTGACTGCACGAATAATTGGCATGTGTTGAGTGAAAATTCCATAAATAGCTCTTACGGCACTGGTTTAAATAAACAAACCAGACAGAAACGTTTTGCATTTAACTTATCTGTTAGGTATTGTGCATAAACAGACACATCGATACTTTTGGCGCAAGATAACTATCTAATTAAATCAATCATGGATATTAAAAGTAGAGCAGGCCAGTTATCTGTTGTTCAGCTGCGTATTGATTTTAAAATTGAAATTATGTACTTATATATTACGCAGCGAATAAATATCATAATCATGTTGTCACGAAGCGTTGAAACGTTTTCCTAAAAGATCATCATCATCAAATAGCATTCAAAACATTCGCATATTCAGTAAATAAAATGTTGTGAGACTAAAATATTAAAACTGTGAATACTTTTTACATATATAAATTGCAAATAAGTCACAAATAATGTGCAACAACAATAACAGCGTGGTAATAATCTAAATAAAGCATGAAACTATCAGGGAACGGTTACCCGGGAGCATTCGCTTATGTATTAGGATTGTCATGAAACAAATACAATATGTATGCTTATATAGGATGGAAAGGGGCGTGTGCGTCGGCAATTTGGGTAGACGCGGGTAGTTTCGGGCAAAGACACCAGATACTCTTGGTAGAACAGAATAAGAATTATAAGTATCGTAATTGATAAAGAACAGACTATACGCTCCACCAAGTTAGACTATGCACTACCGCGTCTCGACCACCGATCAATGCAATGGATGCAATGCGCCGTCCCGCACTTAGTGCCGCGTAAAGAGAGGGGGTCTAGCCACTCTCTTGTCTGTCGTACATGACTCTAAAACTAGATGGCGCTGCTCTCTGATTGCCGTCATATACATAATATACTCGTGTGAATGAAATTCAGCCTCTGTGTTTCATGCTTACAATAATGTAGTAAAAATAAAAAATGAAAACCTTACCTTTTGTACGACTGGTCAATGCTTTCGGCACTCCGGGATAGCTGCTGCGAAGCTCGCCTAGACCTGCATGCAACACAACCAAGGGCTAGCACAGGCGAAACATGCAAACAACATCTAGTCATGCCACTCGGTCGGTATTAATAAAAAACTCTTTACGATCGCAACTTCCTATAACGGAGGAAGTACTTACATTCGGAATGACAATAAAATTAAAAATATCGCGAACCACTTAAACGCTTAATATACTGGCCGAGTGGCAAATTCTAGAAATAATGCATTGGCCAAATAAATAAAAAGTCAACGTCCGGTAATAGCGATATCAATAAAGTACAGGGACTTTTGTACAACAACAAAAAATTCGTAAAATGTGTGGCAAAAATTGTAGCTACGTGATAAAATGGAATTACTATAGCAAAAACTGCAAAATAAAGTAACATCACATGGCAAACAACTAGAAAATATCATGCTTTCAAATTGAAGTCATATATTGCTTTCAATATACACTATTTAAACTGCAGGTTTCTGTAATTGAATTATATGTCTAGTATTAAGGTTAAATTTAAATGATGCAGTTGACCAAAAATCAAAAACTCTGGACACCTTATGCTATCAAATGTAAGTCATATATTGTGATTAATATAGACTATTTAAACTGCAGGTTTCTGTAAATGGATTATATGTCTAGTATTAAGGGAAATTTAAGTGATGCAGTTGACCAAAAATCAAAAACTCTGGACGCCGCAATAGTAATGCAGTTGGCTGGTAGGCTGCACTATTTTAGTTACTAAGCAAAATATATTTTATCAAGCATCGTGCGCATCGTGACTGATATCTGTATTTATCATGATCAACCCATTATCGGCTCACTACTGAGCACGGGTCTCCTCTCAATATGAGAAGGGTTTGGCCATCGTCCACTATGCTGGCCATGTGCGGATTGGCAGACTTCACACGCCTTCGAGAAATCTCAGGCGTGCAGGTTTCCTCACGATGTTTTCCTTCACCGTTGAAGTTTAATTGTTTAAAAACGCACATAACTCCGAATTGTTAGAGGTGCGTGTCCGGATTCGAACCGCCGACCTCTGATTAAGAGGCTGACGCCCTAACCACTAGGCTATTACAGCTTATCTATCTGTATTAATAACAGCCAATAATTAACACTCAATTTAAAAGTATAACGTAATATTAACGACAATAGTATAAGGATACTTTATCCACGAGAAAATTGCTGGTTTTTTTTTATATAATGAATTTCTACCTTGTTACTGACGGCTCTAATTGCGTTATTTTTTATTACCTGCGCATTGATTTGTAAGCTTCTATCATTACTTATCATCGTAATAGACATAGCGTAACACATGTCACATATTTGCATACCGGCCGCACTGGTTTTTATGTTTAACGACACGAACTTGGTCACAAACTAAATTGATGGGAATTGATAATTGTAGTACAAGACGGAACGCTCTTTGGAAAACTATTGATTTTCATGCATGCACCTATGTTTTATTTTTCAATATTACCTACCTAAGAACTTAAAATTATCCTAAATTTTGAGTAGTAACTACCAATATTAAAAGAACTAACAATTTCAAGTTAACTCAGACTAAAATCTATAGAGCGTTTTTTGACTTTGCTCAGCCATAGTTAGTGCAAAAACGGGACAGCTTTATGTCAGGCATTGTCTCTTTTTAACTGTGTCTTGAGCCAGAGGTAAGTCTAAACTGGTTTTATAGGTATCGGCCTTAGACCTGTATTAACACGTTCGTACCTAGATATAAATGTATATAAATATAAGCAGAGTTTGAAAACTTGTTACGATCTATATTATAATATATGTAATTTAATTTATGACAGTCATATTAATCTAGAGTAATTAAGATTACGTCACCTTGTTTACATTTCGGTGCCAGTAGTTGTTCCGGAAGAGAGTTTTATAACATTAATTAGTGTATATTTAGCAATGTTACGCGGTAGAAACAGCACACTATTTTGAAATAAAAATACAGAAACTTCATTTTCATGGAAATATGAAAACAAATGTGCGAGAATAATATAATGACCAATACAAATCAATCATTTTTACAATCAATAAGGTAAAATAAAATTAGTTAAATTAAAAGCAACGAATGAAAAAGTGGTATTTACCAATTTGTCCTGAAATACTCTAGTATAGCGGTCATGAATCTTAAATTCAATTCACACTTCACTAGCTTCTAAAGTGATTCCGTGAAATGCAGAATTAACAAATAGAATATAGAACTGTGATAAATCAAGTATAAGCGAAACAAGGCGTCTAACTCGGAATGATTTAAGCTCCTTATTATATAAATGTTTCGTAATCGGCTTAACTAGAACTCGACCCCTGAGGGCTATGAGAAGCCATTTACAAGTGGCCCGCGACGTTTCGTGTTATCTTCACTGTACGGTTCAAGTGGACGTGTGTGAAGAGATCTTCTTAAAGTGGCCTCGCTCAAGCTAATCGGAGAAGTGGAGGATGGAGAGCACGTCCTTGACATCGGACGCGTTCGCACTCCTTTATTTACAAACACGGTCGCATTTGCTTTATCTCTTGTCTACTTGTTCTCATTAAGATTATTTGCATGGCCTTATCACAGACATTATTACCGATTTATTGCTCGGTTTAGAACGTAAAACAATCCAATATGCTATTATTAGAATAGCAATTTTTTGTATTTCACTGTAAATTCTTACATTTAGTGAAACAAACAGTAAATAGCTATGTGCGATTTGTGCATTCTACTAGCGTAGACAATGTAAAGCATTTAAAAAATTAAATATCAAAGAAGATAATATACCTACTTACTGGAGTTCTATATCCGGTTATTATGATTCGCATAGTAAACAAAATTCGTACGTACCCAACGTATTTTTTTTCACAAGATTTAGCTTTGAAGGTTGTTTCTTTAATTACTTGTTTTATTAATACCTTTAAGTAATATTATTTCAAGCAAATGGTTTTGAACCGTTCGTACCAACTGTACTTATCAAAGAAGTAACTGACCTCTTCGATTGCGGGTCGATAACTTTACGAAAGTTATCATTTTACTGCGGCTTCGCTCGAATGTTTTAAACTCTCAATGAGAGGTGTTATAGCTATAACTGCTTTATCAACCTGTTTGTGTATATACGCATTCGCTCAAGCATTTTTTTTAATAACATATATGTCATATGATTAACAAGGTCACATCCTAGGAGGCTAGGCATTAAAAGTATAAAAGTTCTATTGGTACTTGAACCTACAGAGTAGATTTAATAATGCTTTTGCATAACACATCATCTTAATGCTGATTTTAGTGAATGCTGTTAAGAGACAGTAAGCCTAACAACATAGTAAGAAGGAGCCATTGTTAGAATATTTAACCCTAAATAATATGACCAATCACAAGATGCAAAGTTCATAGATCAAAAAAACATACAGAAAACATCATCATTATTATAGTTATAAATATCATTATCTTGTTTTCAATGTAATTCAAACTATTCCGGTCACTTTCTTAATGAAACAGTAATTTTCCATCGAGCGCTTTTATCATAATTATTATGTACGAGTATAAATAATATGGGGAACTGCCTAATTAGGTATTTAACAATTTAATTCAACTTGTATCGCCGCAGTGACCTTTAAACGGGATTACAGAACTGATTATTTAATATTGTTGTGAGGTTTACAAGAATTTTTATGAACCACATTGCAATCATTATTTTTCGTCTGCTTATTTATCAGATTAATCAGATTCTTTTAAGATTCCTGGCTTCTTTAAATTCTTGCCCAAGGTTTCGCTCATATTAAATTGCAAGCAAATTTCCAAATCACTATTTTGCAAGTTTAGAGGATGAATTTTCAAATATCCTTTCCTAGTAGGTTTCGTTATCATAGCAACTGTATGCTAAATTTCAATGTCAGTTCCATCTAATGGTATGTACGCTACGTAGCTGTAAGTACGCTGATAGACCAGTCAGTCAGTTAGAACAAATCATCATCATCATCATCATGATCAACCCATTACCGGCTCACTACAGAGCACGGGTCTCCTCTCAATATGAAGAAGGGTTTGGCCATAGTCCACCACGCTGGCCATGTGCGGATTGGCAGACTTCACACACCTTTGAGAACATTATGGAGAACTCTCAGGCGTGCAGGTTTTCTCACGATGTTTTCCTTCACCGTTGAAGCAAATGATATATTCATTGTGAAAAACGCACATAACTCCTAGTTAGAGGTGCGTGCCCGGATTCTAACCGCCAACCTCTGATTAGAAGGCTGACGCCCTAACCACTAGGCTATCACCGCTTATATCATGATGATGCCGTGTCCAACCCACCCTTGGCCGGTTTTATATTTTACTAACTGTCAACTCTATAAATTGATTTGTGACCTAGTTATCGACCTATCGCAAGTATAAAATATAGATAACTTTTTTATAGATAAGCCATGAGTTCGTAACCGTTAAGTGGAAGTAAAGTGGTCAACAAACTGCTGTTGGGAGGCTATTATTACACAGCTCACTTCACAGTGTTTTCCTTTCCCCGTTGTAACTTTCGTATTCATCGCATACCCGCGGAAGGGAAACCAGTTTCGTACTGTTCATTTTACTATTGACCGAGGGCTCTACAACAAACGAATATTCATTGCTACTCGTCTGTAACGCGTTTGACTACGATATACGAGAGCCAGCTATGATTCCCATCTAGTACAAGATTTATTAGGTACTAGCTGACGCCCGCGACTTCGTCTGCGTTGACTTAGTGCGTTTGTTTGTCTTTCAATCACGAAGCAATAGATTACTAACCCGTATTACTTGAAATAATTACTACACTAAAACAATTAATGGGAGAAGTGGGAGGCGCCCGAGACGTGATGGCATAGGCTAGGCGGTGGCATGCGCGTGAGCTGCGCGCGCTACTGGACAGTACCTGGATATTGCAACATTACTTTATTTTTCTAAAATAAAAGACTTTTTCTAAAATAAAAGTAGCCTAAGTTACTCCTTATTACATCAGCTACCTGTCAATAAAAGTTCCTTAAAAACGGTCCAGTCATTTCAGAGATTAGCCGGAACAAACAGACAGACAGACAGACTGTAAAAAATGTTATTTTGGTGTATGTACCGTATACACATATAACGGTTATTTCAATATTACAAACATACACTCAAATTTTATTTATTTGTAAAGATTGTAGTTTGATTTTTCAATACAAGTCTGGAGTTTACATATTGTTGTTGTCTACCTCTGACCATGCGTAGTACCACTTGCAAGTAATAACGTCGGTCGCAAGAATAAGCAATGGTTGTGCAACATCGGGGAGTGGACTGGAGTCTCGAGTGTCGCCCAGCTGTTTAGCCTTGCGAGAGACAAGGCGAAATATACAATTCTAGTTCACTAGTTGAAAACGCACGTAGAGAAAGAAGTAAAAAGCGACTTTGAAACGTGGTCGCTAATTTTCGAGATCAATCATCTCTACGTGATCAAAACAGAAATAAGAAGATTCGTAAAAGTGCCAGGGTTACAGACAACGATTCGTATAGCTTAAGTGGCAATGGACGGCGCTGGTATAACCGATGGAATCCAAAGTGCTTGAAAAGAACCCACACCGGTGAACACGGCGCTGGTAGACTAACTAAGAAATACAGACAACATCAAACGCAACTTTTGGGCCCCCTACTGAATACCTAAGTCCAGCAAGGGACGGAAATTGGTTGATATGATAATGACATATGACAATCAGTCGTTGAGTCTATTGGACAAACCAATGAGGTAACAAAAGAGGTAATGGCAATTACCTATTGTTAACACCGTAATACTATTGCAAAAGAAAAGAAATATGTCTGAGGTTTCACCGCTGATCACTCAAGTGAGTATGTCCGCTTTTAATTATTATCATGTGATTTTTATTACTATTATTATATTATATGACATTTTTTTTTAATACACAATTAGTACCCATACCCATTTTTTTTCCGCTGGGAAATGCGTTTACGCATCCCCTCCGGAAGCGACGCAGGCAAGACTGCGCCGCTTCCGACGGGGTATGTGGGACTCCCCGGCGGCCAGGCTGGCGACCAGAATACCCACTAAAACCCAGCGATGCTCCTTCGCGTCGCCTGGTGGCTGGGTCACGGGAACACTTGTGCACTCGACCGCAACCCAGCCAACGACAATTAGTACCCAAATCCTAGCAAATAAATTAACACATAGACACATAAATCATTCTGAGTGAAGAGACTTCACGTCAAACTTTATTTATTATATATACTTATTTTTTATATATTTTAAATTTTTCGTTTTTGTATCAAATAAGTTTCTTACTATCTTTTAATATGGTTGTTGGTACCCAAATGTCTAAACTAAACTCAATTGGCAAGTATAAACTGTTCTTTACATACGCACAGTTACTGGAAGAATATTTTCAAATTAGACTTGTCAATTAAGTTAAGTATATACTCGTAATTTGCACCATTGTCTATAAAACTCGCTCGAAGTGAAGAAACTGCTAACGAATAATACACCGCAAAGCCACAGCAAATGTGGCTTCTTTAAATACATAATATTGTGTTAAAGGTGTCCATTACGCCGGATTGTATGACAGATTACTATTAATAATGTAGAATAAGATACAAATACTACAATAGGATGTTATTGCATGTTTACAAATACATAAAATAATATGATACTTTTTTTTATTTATTTCATTGAAACATTATAATTGCGTGCAAAAGAAAACCACAATGGATATACGAGAAGGTACATCAAGTGCATTTGAACCTAGGACCTTAGCAAAATAGATCCTAACATTTAAATTTTACAACAAATCTTTCAACTTGGATTTCAATTCGGTTGAAGGTTGTATTTCCTAAAATAAAAAGTTACCGTTATTTCATGTATATTTTGAGATGACCCTGAAAGTCCTCTATAAATCGTTGTAGCTCTTTCAAAGCCTAAATAGAACAGAAAAAAATATATCTTTGCCTGTAGGGTGGTATCTACCCCGAAGTCTCTTAATAGTCCAGACCACATTTCTCAACACTGAACCAGGGAGGCCTATGGTGTATTTTATTATATCATCATCATCATCATGAACAACCCATTACCGGCTCGCTACAGAACACGGGTCTTCTCTCAATATGAGACGGGTTTGGCAATAGTCCACCACGCTGGCCATGTGCGGATTGGCAGACTTCACACGCCTTTGAGGACATTATGGAGAACTCTCAGGCGTGCAGGTTTCCTCACGATGTTTTCCTTCACCGTTGAAGAAAGTGATTTTTTAAAACGCACATAACTCCGAAAAGTTAGAGGTGCGTGCCTGGATTCGTACCGCCGACCTCTGATCAGGAGTCTGACGCCCTAACCACTAGGCTATCACCGCTTTAATTATATGTTCTTAACAAAAAGCCGTTTTTACGTAATCAAGAATCACACTTAAATTATATTTATTTGTATAGATAATAATGGATAACTTTGGACGATCAACATTGTAGAGTCGCAAGATAATGATAACGACGGTAATGATTTATTTCATTGAAGTATGTAAACCAATTGACATCGTTAACCCTAAGGATATTATATCATAGATGTATAAATTCCTCATCATTATCGCAAACAGTGTAACAAAATGGTTACAACAATTAATGTTACTAACTAACAATACAATTAAAGCAATCGACAATCTATGAGAAACACATTACTCAATCAATTGCATGCAATCTTGAGAAATAGAGAGAGAAAAAAAACAGGATTATCAATCATGGGCAATTGTAACAAGAAATAATTATTATCTTTAATGTTCAAGCGGATGCATTCGAGAAATATATGCGTTATGCAACCAGACAATCTCCAATGAAAGATGAAAAATATCACTGGTAAAATTCTGCAGAATTTTTGACAGACTTTTGTTTACTACAATCCAAATGGCCCCACATAGCTTGAAGCCCAACTCCAAATTATACTCCCGACACCCGTACTCATCCACAGAGATGAACCAAACACGTCCTTTACGACCTGGACAATCAACTGACTACCGCCAACGCTACCCAAGTAGGTCACAAACAAACTAATCACAGTGTCTTTGTCGGCGAGGACGAGGTTCAATATCTGATGCGTGGATTATAATTATTCACATTGAATAAGCCAAATTCTCAATGACATGGCCTTTATGGAGAGGATCTCAACATGGTGTTCAGCTTTGGTGCTCTGCTCTCAGGCCGAGATAAGCGCTTGCTAAACTCCCCTGGTGATTCTGCAATAACTAACAGGGTCATCAGTTACTGTCAATTCGTAACAACAACATAGCATGCGGTTCTGCAAGCGAAGCTTTGGTAAGTGGAAAGATGACATAAAACGTATCGCAGGAAACCGCTAGACAAAAGCGGTATAAAGAAGTGTCTGTGGAGCGTAAAAATCCATGATGAAATAATACTTCCCTAAGTTCAATCATGAAGTAAGCAAACGACACGCCGACGTTAGCATAACTCCGAAGTTTTATAATGACAGTCCAACGTTATACAATATAAACAATAAAAATAACTAAGCAGAACTTGAAGTATAAATAAAATTCTTCGGAATAAATGGTCGTCGATAGCCACCAGAGTGATTGTATAAGTTGAAAAATTGCATCTTTTTGCACTTAGCGAATAAATGATGAAACTATCATAATTTACAAACATAACACAACCTCATAAAGTAAATGACAAAAACTACGTCCGTTGTCAATAACAAAGAGGTTAATCTCCACTTAAATGTGATGATCAAAAATAACAGCTAGAAGGAAAGTACTGTTTTAAGACATGTGAATTCGTTTGAACAGTAGCTGTATACAAATGAACTGACGTCAATACAAAGTAACGTTAACTACATATCTTATTATAGACAATAAAAATTGTACGAATTTACCTATTGTTTTTCATTAAGAGCAACATTAAGTTGGTACGGATATAGGTATGTATCTAGTAACCTACAGAAATACGAGGTCGATGACTCGGCGGGTATTGTGAAACAGCCTACGCGCACTATAGCACGCATGCGGTGGGCAGTCATGATTATTTACTATTGCACAACCAGACGGATAAGTTATACGAAGGGAAAGACGGTCATTTATTTTATCCGTACGAGGAAACGAAAGTAGAGCGAAAGAAAATAAAGTGAGTAAAGATGTGGCAGATGAGGATAATAAGCTTAACAATGTATTTGTTTTCGAGATTAATACTGATATAGCGTTATACTGAATAATGCGTAAGTATTTCACGGTTCCCTTTTCCGAAAGTGTTAAAATCTTATCGTAGAATTACATTTAAGGTGACAATCGAACTGATCATTATTTATTAAAACATAATCCTTTTCTACGCGAACATTTCAACATAATATACTGAGTAACAAGAAGTGGTACAAAAAAAATATACGCTTGCTTATTGCGAAATCTAACTTAACATCGGCAAGGAAGACATTATTTTTCTGAAGAATGCGGCTGTGAAATGTTAGCAACAAAGAATTCAATTTTTATTTCTAATGCCGCTATGTATAATAAAACTAAAAGAAACAAGTTAGAAAAAACTTAACCTATTAAACCTTAATTTTTTTTCAAAATAGACCACGTAGAGTGATACATACAAACATGTACTGTTTGCGTGGTCTCTGTCCGCAATATGGTAATAGGAAAGAAAATTAAAATTAATAAGGTTAAACTTTTACTAATTTACGCAGTTTATTAATCTGAAAAACGTTTAATGCAAATGGCCTGCCTGCGTTTGATACAGATTCATAAGAAACTGGCGCAATGACTAAATTACTCATACTTGTATGATGAAAGATATAAAATAAAACCAACAATGTTTTGTTATGTAACTAAAACATTTATACATTCAGCATGATAAAAGTGTTGTTCTTTTAAAAAGTAACATACAGTTATAATAATCGTACCATAGCTTCATCATCAACATCATCATGATCAACCCATTACTTCCTCACTACAGAGCACGGGTCTCCTCTCAATATAAGAAGGGTTTGGCCGTAGTCCACCACGCTGGCCATGCGGATTGGCAGACTTCACACGCCTTTGAGAACATTATAGAGAACTATCAGGCGTGCAGGTTTCCTCACGATGTTTTCCTTCACCGTTGAAACAAGGGATATTTTAATCGTGTAAAAACGCACGTAACTACCATATCTTCTGTTATCGACAAATTGCAAACTGTTTTTAAATAATGAGACAAGTCTCTTAAATAATTCAGGAGGATTGGACGTTTTTTCCGTTTCATTAAAACATATTGAAGATAAACAAGTTTTACTCGAGGTAATTAATACTCAAGCAATACCACTCGTGAAAAGATATACAATTAATTAGCCATTTACCATATTACAATTGCACATGATGGCAACTAGACAATACATCTTATGGGAAAAGACACAATAGGTATGTGTGAATGGGTATTGTGGCTATTTGAATTATATGCTAGTTGACCCTAATGACAACTTAAGCCTTTTAGTGCGCTAGCATTTCACGAAGACAAAGGAACGTATAACTACCTCACAACATTACAATGCTACTACGCCTCACAAAGGTGCATTAGATTTATTGTCTAGCAAGCTGATAATCCCATCGTGTCGACATAGTTAATCGTCGTTTAAGTGGTGCATATCATCCGTATAATGTCGATATCTGCCCACTAAAATAGCTTTCATTCAGGGACGTTTATCAATTTACCTACGCTCAACACCACTAACGTCATAACTTTTAGGAGATAACTGCAACCTCCGTGGCGCAATGCGTGGGTTGTCGGATTATAAAGGTGGTCCTGGGTTCGATTCGTCTCGAGTCTGGTCTGGTGGGAGGTTAAATTGCATCATCACTTACCAACAGGTGAGATGGCCGTCAAGGGCTAACTGTAGTATATAAAAATGAAAATGAAATGAAATGCAAGAATTTTAACTATAATAGCTTTAAAAGGATTGATGTATTCATCAATCAGATCAGGCCTATGATACCAAGAGTAACGATTAATTTTACGCGCAGAATATCTTATTTCCTAGGAAATTATTAGAGTTCTTTCTGGGAATTATGCCCCCTAGGCAAAACAAGCTAATAATGACATATTTTGTGAAGGTCTGACTACTGTTTGAACAGACAAGTCAAAATGTCACAAACACAGAAAAAACACTGTTTCATATTATAAATAAAGGAGTAGAAAAAAAAACTAAAATGTAAGTTTTCCAACAACTACGTCAATAAGAGGTAAATCACA
The DNA here is from genome assembly GCA_928268935.1 of Lasiommata megera. Taxonomy (NCBI): domain Eukaryota; kingdom Metazoa; phylum Arthropoda; class Insecta; order Lepidoptera; family Nymphalidae; genus Lasiommata; species Lasiommata megera. Next base: position 7,140,426 of record OV743311.1, on the reverse strand, counting down.
TAACATAATCCGTTAAGTCACAACGAGCTGGTTCGTTCTTGAGGCTTACCGCCTACCTGATTGAACTCTTCATTGTTGTTTAGCAGAGCGTAACACCTATTCTGAGTGTTATCAATGGAATCTTGACATAGTATGCGGATAATCTGTTGTAATACACGGATTATTGTGCTGTCCAACGTAACAGTTCCGAGCCGTGGACAGTAATATGTTCTCACTATATATATAAACAATTTTTATTTATGTTCATTGTGGAAATCAATCACCTGGGAACGCAAATAATCGCTTCTCTATTTTAATACGTATAGTGGTAAGTCAGAAGGAAGATAACTTCTGGAATTTAGTGAGCTGGAAATTATTAATCATCATACTTTCTTCATCTGCCTTACCTAACTAAATTATTAACTAAAAGAACTAACCTAACTAGTTCTCTTTTTTTCGATTAAAAGCAAGGATCACACACAAAACGTAAGCTAAATTGATTCTGAATATCACACTCAGATTTTCGAGAAAGATCCGAAAAAATGTTATATACAAGTATAAATAAAATAGTTTGGTAGATGAAGCAAATAAAACGGTTGCCATGAACTTCAGTTCAATTGATTGTTTCAGTATAACCATAATGGTGAAGCATATTTCGTACATCTTAGAAACTTATTCTAATTGTTCTATCTCTACTCGTAGGCACTATACAATTGTAATAATCTTTCCTTGATGTGGTTGTAAAATTTTGCAGCTCAACTTTGCTGATTAAAAAAACTGCTGTGTCCGAGTCCGAAAAACAGATTAATCCGTAACTCCTGCGGTCGAAATCGAGGCTAATGAGTAATAAAACGAAGAAAATGGGCAATTGGTCATAATTCGTTATATACCCTTAAAACACGTCAAACACGTTTGGGTATCAGCGTATCAGATACTGTTATTAAGCGTTTCATGGCTCATTACATTGAATGCCACGGCCGAATGTCGTGAGGTACGCATCCATTCCGTTGCTAATTGCGGAGCATCGCAATTAGTCCAGAGTCGTCCGCAAATGAGCGCAATTGGCGCAATAGGGAGGAAATGGACATGTATCCTAGAATATTCACGTATCCACCTACATACACGTGAAACCGTGAACACGTGCGCTCATGTAATATCTCCAGGCCGAGAATTTATACGTTTCTTAGTTTCATAAATAAAAATACGACATGTACGCATTACGATGTATTTTTAGCTAAAAAATTGAGTGTCTTTTGAATGCAATTTAAGAAAATTTTCTCACTTGTTGGGCACATCACTATATACTCGATCAGTAGTATACTAAAAGATGCATGATGGTGCATGTAAAACAGTTTTATTCAAAAATGTTCCCACTTTAACTATTTATCATATACGAGTATATTGGCTTATTCAATGAGTGATGGGCGCGAATGATGGGCGCATAAAGAAGTTCTTTAATGCGGCAACATTTCGTCTAAATTTTCAAATACTTATGGGATTAACATCGGTTGTATGTGTGTTTTATCTTAAAAAATCTAAGATAATACTGTCTGATATTTTATCAACAAATTTTAATAAAACTTACAAATTATTTCAATTGTAACTTCTATAAGCTCAATAGTTATTTCAATTAAATTAATAAAAAATAATAACGTGGCATAGCAGCACGGTGCGGGTGTATCTATTTTCCTCTTCGCCAATGGGCTTGACAACTACTGTGGGCTTTCTTGCCTTGGGGTGATTCTTGCCTATGAACTTGTTAAGCTGCAAGTCAACTACAAGTTACACAATGATTACACATCAATCGTCATCAATATTAGTTGTTGGGCACGTCACTATATACTCGATCAGTAGTGTACTAAGAGATGCATGATGGTGCATGTAAACCAACTAGTAGTAGTAAACTGGAAGAACAACATCATCTTGATCCCGATCATCATTTTGACGACCTCCGTGGCGCAGCGCGCGCTGTCGCATTATAAAGTTGGAAGTCCTGGGTTCGATTCCTGGATCGAGTCTGGTCTGGTGGGAGGCTTCGGCCGTGGCTAGTTATTATAATAGTTAAGCGATTTAGCGTTCCGGCACGATGTCGCTTAGAAACCGATTAGGAGTATGGGTTTACCATACCCCTAACAGGCTAGCCCGCTATCATCTTAGACTGCATCATCAGGCGAGATTGCCGCCAAGGGCTAACTTGTAGTGGATAAAAAAACACAGCTGCGTGATAGGTAGGATTGAGAGCTTACCCTCCACAAAACAGAAAGAATTGAACTTCTTAGTATATCACATTTGAGATAATTAGTTGTAAGCAAGTTTCAAGCAATATTGATAAAATTAGCAAGTGATAAAGGAATATATTTGCAATAAAATATATGCGAACGTTCCACTTAGTGGAACTTGTGCGTGGACATGAATGCAGCCGTCCTTGCGTATCAACATTGTCAGTCCATCGCGCATGACTCAAATACTACGACTTCTATACGAATACAGCTACCACAGAAACCAAGCTGGTTTAATAAAGAAGAACTACTTTTTTAAATCTCCAATGCGCAAATGTATCTGTATATTGGGTTTTATTTATTTTTTTAATTGTAGAAACAGTTGACATATTTTTGAAATATGTGTGGATTTTTTTTATTTGTAACGCGGATGAAGTCACGTTGGCTAGTATTTTATAAACAAATGACCTAATAAAAGTAAAAAATTGCAGGCAACACCCACAAATTACGTTCGGAGAATTCACAAGGTTGTCAGCGTTTAAAAATGGATGATAAATCACCGATCCTGTTTTTATATATTATTTCTATAGTATAAATCATAATTGATCAGTTCAGTCAGTGTTACCTAGGTGATATTTACATAACGTATACCTACATAAATTTAAAAGTATAATAAAAATAGTTTCGCCAAACATTAAAAAGCCAATATGAACTGGCATTTACGATGTTAACGTATTCGCGTCATAAAACTGAAACCGATTTTGCCTGCGGCTACGTCCGTGTTTAATAGGATAGAAAATCACATTGAATCGTAGGCGTTACTGTTTTAATTGGATTTTAGGTTGAGATTTTTGCTGTCAAGCCAAGCTATTTTTCGTCTTGTCCTATATATCGATAGTTGGAACGAATTTCTAAATGAAAAATCTCATTTAACAAAAACAGAATGGTCAATATAACATATATCGTTGATATGTTTGAACGCTCAGTCTAACTTCTACAGCTGTCGCTTTTAGAATGCAAGGAGAAGGATCTTTAAAAATCTATGAATCTAGGTTACAAACTTTACTTGCACGATCGTAAAGGTATTAATCGCTAGAGACCCAATTCCATCATCTGTATTCACTCCCCCGAGGGACAGTCGTTTAGGGGCAGCTAGCTTAGTTAACTGAATGTCCATCCATAAATTGCCAAAGGATGTTTAAGCAAATGGGATTAGATAAGGTTAGGTTAATGCTTCAGTAATTACAATAATGACAGCAATTGTAATAAAATACCTTACGGTAATACGGAATATTATCCTTCCTTAACTCTCAAGATTATAATTACAAACCTGTTTACAATAATATGATAACTGTTGCTATGTAGAAGTCTAACATTTAGAAATGTTTGTTGTAACTACCTCTTTTAAATCTGTAAATTCTTACTTATTTTGGATTTTTGACTTTATTTGCTTATCTTTTGCTCACTTCGTTCGCTTTAATATTATAAACAAAAATATTATTTTAGTCTTGTGCATTATTAGATTTTTTTTATACAGTATATAAGTTATCCCGTTGACGGCTAAGTCACCTGGTGATGATGCAGTCTAAGATGGCAGACGGGCTAACCTGTTAGGGGTACGGTGAGCCCACACTCCTAGTTGGTTTCTACGCGACATCGCGATCGTGCCGAAACGCTAAATCGCTTTGCGACACGTCTTTGTCGGTAGGGTGGTAACTAGCCACGGCCGAAGCCCCCCAAATTACATACGACATACATTATATTATAGTATTACTTAAATTAAATTATTACTTAATTTTCATTTTTTTTTAATTATTTCAATCATTTTTATCATCAACATATCTCTTCTAATTAAACTTTGTAGAATCACAAATACAATGCGTAGTAGAAGAAAGAGCAATACAATTACATGAAAAGATTGAGATAAAATTAACCTGGTTTTGTTTTGTTTCATCCAAGGAAAAGTCAGCCAAAGCTTCGGGCGTAGCTGGTTACGTATACACATTTTAAACATATCAAAACTTGTAGGAAGACTAATGTATTTGAGCGTAGTCATCTGTTTGCTATTAGTATTAACGAATGCACTGCGCACATTACACGATAAAATATACCACAATGTAGACAGATGAAAAATACAAATGTCTAAGATGCAGAGACAAGTGACAAGGCCAGAGAAAATTGGCTAAATGTAATTTGGGGAAAACAAAACATAGAAAACACTCTCATTTATTTCTTTATAATACATAATATTCTAGTTATTTTGTGGACCATTTCAAGAACCTCCTCTGCACGAAGGATTTAATTGAGTTTTATAGTTTTTACGTCACACACGCAAGATAGCTTATTTTGATATATTTCACATCTTAAATATTCAAAAAAAGTAAAAAAAATCGTGTTATTTACACTATTTATAACTCACGAACGGCTGAACCGATTTGGCTGATAGTCGATGCTAGCTTAGCACCAGGAGATGGACATAGGCACTTTTTATCCCGTCACATTATTCGCGGGGTTTTAAGAAATACTGAATTTCACGTCAATAAACTATAAATATAGTTTCAGCTTTCCACAGAAATTTTCCTCGAATTGGCAGCTTATTCCATAAGAGTTTTCAAAACCCCTAACCTACGCGGACGAAGTTGCGGGCATCGACTAGTATTATATATAATGTTTATATTGCACATTATAAACTATAACGATTTATGCAATTATTAAAATCGCTTCAATTGGATATATTTCGTCCGTCTTAGAATCATCGATTAATCATAAGATACTTTTTTTCATTTGACACGGATGAAACTGTAGGACATAGCTAGTTACGTCACATGCAAATACGTGACTGTGATAACGGTGCATACATTCCAAAATATGATTAAACTACTAATATATTATAGAAATTATGACGACCTCATGACGCAACACATGTGCTGTCATATTATAAGTGGTCCTGGATTCGCCGTGTCTAGTTTAATCTAGTGGCAGGCTACCACCCTACTCTTAGCATTTTTGTATTAATTACCGATTATAAACCGACTTGGAGGATGGGTTTAGTTAGCTTCTTTGGTGCTGTAGATGTTCATCGGCAGATCATCTGATGTTAAGTGATTACCGAATCACTCGACATCGTATTCCGTCTGCTCAGTTGGCCGCAATATAAATATTTTAAAAAATACGTCATACTGTTCATGATAGGACAGTTCTAATTGTTCATTCGCGATTAGAAAACAGTAAGTTATCTAACTCCTAATGCCTAGACACGCAAGATTAAAATTCGTTACTGTTTATTTATTTAGCAGAAGAAAGGAATCTTAGAACTTATAAAAAAAATATATGAATATTCCTTATGTCGAAATCCAAGCTTGAAATAAAACTTTTGCAAGAACTCAGCATAAAATCACTGTCGGCGATAACACAACACCAATTGTATTAATTATATATATTTGGCATATAATTGGCGCAGGTTTCATGTCTCTTGCGAACTCTTGTATCGGATTTCTAATGTTTAATTTGCAACCCATTATGTAAACTTCCGTGTAGCTTTAGAAAATAATATTAAAGTGTTTTCTTTTATGAATATTCGTAATTAGCAACAATTGTATACAAGTAGCTGTAGATAGCCTAGTGATTAGGACGTCAGAATCCTAATCAGAGGTCGGGGCTTCGAACCCGGGCACCTATAACTTTTGAGAATTGTGCTTTTTAAGTAATTAATCACTTGCTTCAACGGTGAATGAAAACATCGTGAGGAAACCTGCATGTCTGGGAGTTCTCCATAATGCTCTCAAAGTCGTGTGAAGTCTGCCAATCCGCACATGGCCAGCGTGGTGGACTGGCCAAACCCTTCTCATATTGATAGGAGACCCGTCCTCTGTAGTGAGCCGGTAATGGGTTGATCATGATTATATATTTTATGGTATATATTTTACACAGGTGTATGTATTTTAATAAAATTAAATAACAAAATGTAAATCTTGCTGTGCTGTGATTATAAACTTTCGGGTTGTTAAAATATCTTGAGACTCTCCTTTCTCGTTTACTTATTTCTGTTCATGTGTGTCATGTAATCGTAGCATAAATTTAAAATACTTACGTTTGGAACACGCTTTGTTTTCTTTCGTTAATGTTTTAGAGCCCATATGCATAAGGCGTTATTTTTACGCACAGATTTTAACCTTGGCTTTAGATGACCACAAAACATAATGCTGCATTTGTATCGACACAATACATTGTGCGAAATACATAGTGTCAGTGATGCGCAAGGCGTAAAGCGTATTTTAACTCTGTATCATATACATTTTATGCGTGACCTTATCGCTTCGGTATTGACATAATTTGCAGGTCTAGATTCAAAGCTTCACTAAACACAACTGGACGGAGTTAGCCAATCCACAAAAGGAATAGTTGTTAATTTAGTGATCACATTTGGATGAGATTTTTGACAGCGCTAGAAAGAATATATCATTTAGATACCACCAAAACCACTATTATCGCACGCATACTTAAGGAAAATAAGACAAACGTCACAATGGCAACAGAATATTATTAAACTTGCTTAATGTGGGTTGGATCCTTTTTGCATAATTACGGCCAACTGTAGCTATCTGAGTACCTAGTTCGCCACTTTTTACCTGTTCGATCGCGTGAAAGTTAACTTTAATATGTCTGGAATCGAAACAGCGCCATCTATCGTATAACCGATGGCGCTCTCACAATTTTAACAAGGATGAGAAAAAAAAGACTGGTTTTAAAGATGATTACGCGTATTGTCTCTTGTGCGTAGAAAGTACATAGTGTGCATAGCCTCTTATGTGTACAATGAGAGATTTAGTTGCACCGTGGGCCGAGCTTGGCGTCGTAGATAGCCTGCGACGCTGGCCTCAAGCCAAAATTTAAAAAACATTGTAATATCAAAATAGCAGACTTGTTTAAGACACCCAAACAAAACCGACTAGACGAGAACGTTGTTTACCTATGTGCCAAATCCACTGAGACATACATGTGTTGTATACACATTACATTTAAAAGCATGCGTGATAAACAGCCTCGTATCTAGGAGCAAACCATCTCCGAGCGACACTTTAAATCATGTGTTTAAAAAAAACTCATTTCGGGAAAGCACCTGATATCCAAGACGTGTGATATGGATTGTTTTGATTTCGGAACGCATCCTACACCTTTTTGAACGCGTGAACAGTGTGTGTCATGTGTCTACCATGGGGAATACCCGTGGGCGTCGTCGCAAAAAAAACTATTGTTTTTCTTTCGTGAGGTCTGTTTAATCAAAAATGTCAAATGGAAGGAAGGCGGCAATGCCATGTTTTTGGGCCGGCTCGTAAAAAATCTTGCCCGTATTAAGATACGTCTCATCCCAAGCTTTTTTTTTTTATTTACGACCATCAATTTCACTGAGATTCTAGCTCAGAGGAAGTTATAAAGTCGGGGCCGGTTACGTTGCTATATCGTGCCGTGAGACAGTCAGCTTGGCACTAAAATATATAAAAAATAGCGGATCTCCTGAGACCTAGTGTCAAGACTATGCCTAGGGATATAAAAACCTGTGTCCTACTACCTGTGACCACTTAATACGAAGCATTGCCGACCACAAATACGACATACGACACTTGACTTTAACAAAACCAATCCCTAGATCAACAAATTGCGTTTACACGCCTACAACATTTATGAAAGATTATATTAAAGATAGAAAGAAGAGGAACTATATTTATATATTTCTGAGCTAAACTTCAGACAGATAGATGGGCAGACAGATTTGGAAGCTATAAGGTATCCTTGTTGACTTCGGAACTTTAAAAACATATATAACGTGTACCGCCAAATGTATTTTTTTTCGACTTCAGAATTTATAAAGTTATATGAATATTTTATAAGTAGGTAGACGTATTTTGAAGTCGAACATGAATACGAACATTGCTTCTTTCTGGTTGGGTAGGGGACGAGTGCGATGCGAAGGGGCATCGCTGGGATTTTGTGAGTATATTCTGGTCGCCGGGGAGTCTCACATATTCCGTCAGATATGAACGCAGTTATGCCTACGTCGCTTCCGGAGGAGATTTACATTTTCCAGCGTTAAAAAAATAGGATATAGGAGGTAAAGTACAAGAAGAAGAACATTCTTATCTACTAGTATTTAGTCACCTGAAGTCCTCTTTTGTGAACATTTATGAAGACTAATGTGTCGGATACCGATTAAAAAAGAAACAAATAAATAGTTATATTTGATACGTAAACAACAGTTTAGAGTATTGTTTACGAGATTACAGTGAATCATCAATGGAAAAGATTTACTTTCAGTGAATATCTTGGCATAGTTCCCAGATTGGACGGAGGTAATATAATTTTAATATCTACTTACACAAACATGAACTGCCCCAATGTTGATATATTACACCGCAGTTGCAACACCGCCGGATTGGCAATATTAATTTAATTTAACATGGCTATATAAAACTGAACTGTAATTTAAGAGAGAAGATTGATTGGTTTATAAAGGTTGAAGAAATTAACTGAATAAAGCTCATTTAATTGAGAGTGTTGATAGTTAATATAACGACTAAACATAAATGTGTAATCCGCTGTAATAATCTTTGTAAGCCTGAGGCCAAGTTATACAGTTATATAGAAAATATAGAACTCGAAAATAATTTGCAGATAAATAAAATAGTGATTTGCATCTAGAAAACTGGAGTATTTCACGACTTAATTTTTATTTCTTGCCTTAACTACTTTAATCCTAATCAAACATAATAATTGGCAGCAACGCTATGCCGACACCGAATTTACCTAATACTCAAAATGAAAAAAAAAATGCGTGGAGTAATCGCATAATAAGAACACGCTCATAAAACTAACAAAAATTATCTAGAACAAATTTCTGTGAGTGGTGAATTTCGAGGTGCGAAAAAGCATTTACAAGAAGTTGCAGCACAAAGAAAACAAAGGTGAATGTACGTTTGCGGAAACAAACTTTGGAGGCCACGTTACGAATGATGAAACAATCTTGTCCCCCCATAGCGTATGACGTGTTACGGATACCGTTGTACCTGCATATGCTGTAGAATAAACTACAATATTTATCGATGCGAACCTTCCGCATAATTACTCCTACGACAGAAGAATACAATAAATCTTCGGACTGTATTTGGTTTTATATTTGCGGAACTGCTTGCTAAGACTTGTTTAGTGGGCGGAGGTCTATGCGGATTTTGGATACGTCACGCCGTTATGATTCGCTCGTGACCTTGAATATATGATATGCTGACTAATTCAAAGTAAATGTTATTCAAATGATAATCCGATGTTTTATATATAATAGGTGCTACTTCGATTCCGCGCAAATTCTTTAGTGAACTGAATTGATAGCTGTCCAAGTAGTACAATTATTTTCATTTGGACACAGTGCAATAACGATGACACTACTTTAAGACAGTCAGTTTGACATAGAAATGGTATGCAGTTGTATTTATACACTTTCGTGATCATCAGCCTATTTTTACGTCTCACTAGGACAGGTCGCCTCTCTCATAGGAGAGCGTGATTACGCAGAGCAGCTATCACTGAAAATTAAACTCGACCGTAAGTTTACTTTAGTAACACAAATATACCTATTGATAACGTGTTCCATTTTGAAAAATAATAACGACCTAAGCAGAAATGTGATATAAGTAAAAGAAAACCAAGAAGAAATTCAAAGACAAAATAAAAAAACGAAACAGAAAACAATTAAAAGTGAACCAAGACGAGACGTGATAAAAACTGAGCGAAACATAAGAAAAATAGTTCGCGTAATTCGTCCATCTGGCGTTAGTAGAAGTGCGAAAGAATGATGGAAGCGTGCGTAAATCCGTGACATCGAACTATCGATGATATCAAGGTATATTGCTTTATAATTTTAAAACATAGTCACATTTCTATAATAATTATAGTACATATAATGAACTCCGTGTGTTTTTATTAGGTAACCCAATCACCAAGTTTAACAGATCCTAGGTTGTGTTCATCCCAAGTTCATATTATGAAAATAGAAAAAAATATTGTAGAACCTGTCACTTCACCAAACGTGACTTACTTGTCGATCGGTATGTACCTTCCATTAGAAGACATTAAGTGGCGCGAGAAGGAAATATTTGTCAAAGTATTTTACAAACCGAATAAGTTAAAAAGCTATACACGATTTACTCGTTTTGGTCCTGAGAAATCGTGAACAAACAAACCTATAATAAAAGTGAATAACATACAGTCCGACGACGATCACGGATCGATTTGATACGTCTCAAACATTCGTGAGATAATAATATTTTCTCTGAAGTACTTTTACCCAGAATAATAACTATACGAAATCCTAAGAAATACACAGCCAAATATCGTTTCATGGACCTCATTCAGATGTTAAGATCTTGATACAAAATTACATGGAAAAACCATCACTCGAAACTTCTTATAAATTCAAAGAGTGTTTATCCGCCGACGTAGGATCACGGTATTACGGATCTCTTTTTTGGAGATTATCAAAGGGTTATAAAGAATAGATACCGATCTAGAACATGGAGCGATCACGAAGTCACGATCACAGAACAAATTTAAAAAACTCGTGTTTGTACTTGTGTACGCATGGTAAAATTCTGTGTCGATCACTAAAGCATTTTTACGCATAATATTAAATAAGAATGATTTAAACAACAGACGTAATCAAATACAAACTCCACGAATGAAAACTAACCTATTTGCGTCCCAAAATTTTTTTCCTTCGACAAAAATTTACTCAATTAAAATTTTCATAACGCGCCAAAAGAATTGCAGTAATAACTTCAAAAATTGTGCAATAAAAACTGCGTAAACTGGCGAGGGAAATCGCTATAATTGTCTTATTCATCAAGATAATGCCCCGGCTCACATGTCCGCTGTTGCGATGGCTGCAACCCAAGATCCTGGCTTTGATAAACTTGAGCGTTCATATTCATCAGACCTAAGCCCTGGATATTTTTATATACTTTCAACGTTGAGGTAGTGTTTTTATGAACAGCCATGACTCGATAGCAGCAAATGATGATCTTGGTACTTAACAAACAGATTGCTCTGGGAATGGATACTTAAGTTAAGGGCAAGAGTGGCTAGGTCGTAATAAAAATAGCTTTTATTAAAAGACTCAGTGTACATCACTCTCACTATCAGGCAAAAACAATAATAGAGTGGTACTGTTTGTTATTTTGTTGATCTGATTTAGGAAAAAGTTACACTAGAAAAGACACACTACATTGTGTAAGAGGATATGCGTAAAAAAGAAGTAGATATAGACGTCTGATAGAAGTGAGTGGAAAAAGAAGACATGTAATGCCGGTAAATAATTTGCCTAATAAAACTTAAAGATTTTATCGGATATAAGAAATAAGTTAAAAACAATTTAACAACAATGAACAATATTATTTTTGCGAGTTGAGATGTAAATACTAATCAGCGTTAACTGGATTAATAAGTTTAGCTATGAAGTATAATTTAGTCTAGCAAAACTGGAGATATTTTAATATCTAAAATTGCTTACAAATCCAATTAACTTAGCGTATAATAAAGGTACAATTCAAAATGTTTTACATGAAATTTATTTGGAACAGTTTAGAGAGTACAAGTGTTAAAATATACGGCGCGTGTTTAGCAATGCTCGGCCGTTAGTAACGTTGGTCTATAGGCAGACAGAGCAGGGTCAAAGTTTTACTTTTACCCATTCCATTAGTTGGTAATATGCAACATTTTAAAGCTGATGTTGTACCTAATAATGCATAGCGTACTATGTAATTCTATGCTTGAGGACCTTAAAGAGTCAAAGCTTTATATAAATTCTTTGTCCATTTAAGAATTAAGATAAAATAATAATAAGCATTCTTATATAGTCTGTAAGTGAAAACGTATTTATTTTTTTTCCTTTAAAAATTAAAAATTCGCAAATAGTAAATATAATTACTCAAAATATACAATATGTAGTTTATAAAAGTTATGATTAATAAAAAATATATCTTAAATTGCAGCATTTGATATTATTTATTCGTTTAAATACAATATACATATTATTCTTACTATGATATAAAACACTCCTAAGGGGTAATGAAAATCCCATAGGATTCATCCTTACACCTGTATTCCTCGTCTTATTTATGAAGGTTACATAAAATGATAGTCCGTGGGGTAATCATGAACGAGTATTTGCCAAAATTTTATTTGTTGTACTTTCGTCAAACCAATTTCGTCAAAATTCATTAGGTTAAGGACAGGTTCAACGAAACTTATGCTATCCTTTTTTTTTTTTTTTTTTTCCGCTGGGAAATGCGTTTACGCATCCCCTCCGGAAGCGACGCAGTTTTGACGGCGTCGCTTCCGACGGGGTATGTGGGACTCGCCGGCAGCCGGGTTGGCGACCAGAATACCCACTAAAACCCAGCGATACTCCTACGCGTCGCCTGGTGGCTGGGTCACGGGAACACCCGCGCAATCGACCGCAACCCAACCAGCGGTGTCCGCCGAGACAGAACCTCCACCGGGGCCGTATGATCGAGGCCCCCTAACTCCTTTGAGGCGCGCCAGGAACATTGGGCGCGCCTTACGACCCGAGGATTAGGCTCGGCGGGTGAGGATGCCTCTCATCCATCACTCGGAGCTCCTCGTCAGTCGCAGGCGGCGATCGTGCGCCCGTCGCCTGCGCCCCGCCCTACGACGCCGGAGAGGATGCGCGTCTGCGTCGTGCTCCCGGCGCCGTTCCGCTGCCTGCTTCTGCTTCATCACCTCCTCGCAGAAGGAGGCAACGGCGGCCCAAGACTTCTCACTTGCCACCATGGAGCGAACCACGGTGGGTAGCGAAAGGTCGGGCCCCACCTGTAAACTTATGCTATCCTAGTATTCTCCATTTCTCCTTATGCATTGACGTTAACGTAGAAAATCTATTAATTAAGTTATTATATCATTCATTATATTAATTATTCAGAATAAATATTTATGAAATGTCATTACGAGTGTTTTTGGCATAAATAATCTTGTTATTACTATCCATACGTCTCAGATAAAATATATTATTTAAAACATAAAGAAGTTATGTGACGACTACTTTACTGTCTGTTACCCGCGGTGTTTAAGGCGTTAATATCCTTCCTGTAAGAATTACAATATTATTTTCCAGTATCCACTTATCCAGATAAAACAAAGTTTAACAGGCTCTTTAAACAAATCTTTCAGTATTCTTCATATTAATAGTTGAAACGGAAAAGAAATTAAATAATCAATAATCAATTTAATTCCTGCCACACTTCCCTGTAGTTCTATCGTATTCTGTATTATTATTTTCTATAATTTAAAGTTAAATTTCAAATCCATCTACTACTTCACGACTTGCACAAACACCATATCTATATAATTGCAATTATCATTTAGAATCATATCATCATCATCATCATTTACTCAACCCACTTCTCCTTTAAGATTGAGCCCTTTAAGTGTTATGACGCGCCAAGCCAGGTAGACATCACATCTTTGAGAACATTACTGAGAGAATTTACATGTACGTAGGTTTCCTCACGATGTATACAAAGCAAGTAACATAATATAATTGCCTAAATTAAAACGAAGATAAGTTAGAGGAGCGTGTCAGGGGTAGAACTCCTCAACCCGAAAAGAAGGCCGAGAACTGAACATTGTGTTAAGAATCAATAGCAATTATATAATTATAAAATATAAATATAAACGAGTAATCTAGAGATAAAGATTTTGATAAATGACACGTCCCAGACAGAACATATAAAAGAGATCATAAAGTAGTTACGTGATGAAATAATTTTTTATCCGTACATCAGGCGTTGTCCAGTCGTTGGTGACGAATGACTATTGAAACCGGTGAGGAATGCAATTATCATCGATACATTATCATACGAAAACTTGATGTTCGCATTATTCAATGCATTAAATTATAACCCACAAGTACCCGTGTACCTACTTCGGTTTTATATTATGTTATTATTACATATGAATATACTATTTCAAAAAAAAAAAATCAATTATGACGTCCATCGTAGATTTTAGAAATTTTCACGCTTTACGATTTCATGCCATAATATGTGCGTTGTCCCATATGTACCATATGTGCAAATTTTTGGTTCACTTGCCTGCAAATTATTACTGTTTGTGACACGATAAGCCTAGTGGTACAGCTGTGATAAACTGAATCATCTCGTCAATGTATCTAGCTCGCACTTATTAGCCCTCGCGAAGCACCATAGTGAGATGCCAACACCTGAATGATTTTATTTTCATTTTGTAACAGTTGCCTACCTGCCTGACTAACAGCAGTTATCAAAAGTGATAAAATCTTTTTTTATGTCCCATTTTGTGTGAGTTTCAACTCGCACAAAATTCGAAAACTATGAAAATTTCAGAGAAAATGTAACAAATTCATACTGCCGCAATGCTCAAGAGTTGACCAAAAGCAGGGTTTAAAATACAGAACTATTGTTGTTCCTGATTGAGGTATTCAAATATTATTCTATGACTCTTATTAATAGCAAGTAAGATAGTATATAACTGATATAAAAACGCAATGTGTGTTAAAACTATATCGTTAATTATTACAGGCCGGATAAACTATGGTCAACGAAGATTACCTACACCTACTTGGGCTTCTTTATCTAATTTATGCCCCAAAAAAGAAAGATAACGTCAGCATCCATGTGATACTTGCGTTACAAGATAGCGTCTTGGAAGATAACTAATATCATAAATTTATCAGTAAGTAAACAAATACAGCTTTCTTATGTCTCCAATCATGGAATTTTTCATCTTACAGTATTATTTATAACTATACTTCCAAGTCGGTCGTGTTATAACAAAGCAGGTAAATGTTTTTTCTCAATGATAACATAGTGTGCAACTATTTACTTTTTGATAGAATCATGTCTTGTCTAATAAATAATAAATTAATTTAACACTATATGTATATTAGACGTCATTGTAAACTTTGTTATAAGTGATACGTTGTTGTAAACATTTAATTTTAACCGTGAGGGCAGCAAAATGTTTTAAAAACGTTCACAACAAGAGCTAAACGCTAGGTCAAGGGAATCAAGTGCCATGGTGCAGCATTCACACATTTCCATTCTAATCCCATGCCATACAGCGAAAACCTGTATGTCGATTCGGACTACAAATGTTCCGTATTCATTCATGACGAATCGGACCACGTTCATTGTGCAAGACACCGATCGAACATATTCAAAATTATTAAGGGCCGGTTTTTCAATCATCATTTATGTGCTTTAACTGCGGAGAGATGTTGACGTACTAACCGGTTTTTTGAGCGAAAACTATCTAATTTATTCCTCACTAAAGTTATCAAGCGATTTAAAAACCTGCCCTAAAAATTTGGTTATTTGTTCTCATCAAATTATATTTATTAATTTTAACATTTCGTTTGTTATATCAATATTCTAATACACACGTCAGCATATGTCAGCTAAGAATTTAGATGTTGAACAATACCTGTTTTTCAGCATGTTATCTGGCATGAAGACGTTCCACCAAGAAGGTCGCTTTTGACGTATGTAAGTCGGTGGGTCGCATTCCTCATCGGTGTCATTACCACCGCCCGACTTGCGCCTCTTTTTGCGCTCCAGCTGGAGCCGAGCCGCCCAGGATCGCCTGCGGCCTTTGTCGCTGGGTCCGAAGCCGTCCGCTCCGACGGGTACGGCCAGAGAGGCACGCCGGGGCATGTCGGGCGGTGGACCGTCGAACTCTGTCAGCTTTCTGTATCGTTCAGCGAATGTAGCATCCGAGGCTCGTCGGCCGTTAGAAGCAGACGGAGAGGGTTTGTGGACGACCACAGGATCGGCGAAGGGTTCATCGTCATCCGTGTCGGGTGCGGGGGGCTCCTCGCTGCAGCGTCGAGGGGTTTCGTCGATGGCCTCTTGCAGACTCGCAAGTGGCAGACTGGGGCGGTGAACGCGCATCCGGCCAGGCCTGCCCTGCAGACGCGCTAGCGCCAGCGGCACTGGCGATTCGGTAAGTGTTGGCTCACTTCCACTCATGGTCACTCACAAACACTGTTACACTTAGTAATGAAAAGCTTTGACGACGCTTATTTCACTGATTCCATCAACGTGGAAGTTGTTTAACACGACTACCATTTTAATTTCTTGGAATATTTTATTTTCGTTGATTTACGAGTATCTCTGCTGTGAACACCAGATGAAAAAAAGTTATCAAATAATTTTCGCACTTGTTCTAGATTCACCAAACTTTAATTAGATCATGGAACTTTCTTATCTGCTCTTAAATATTGGCTTACAACTTAACGTCAACTAAAATACATGGCGAACATAAATAGTTTAACTAATTATCGACTTCGAATACCTCAACACCGGCCTTGAACATAAAGATTTCGTCGCAGTCCATTTATTAGACAGCTTTCATTTATAATAATATTCTGTTAGCCACGGAAATGTTTAGGAATTTTGACGCTTTTGTCTCTAGTTCGCAACAAATTTCATAATTAGTCCGAACAATACCATAACCACCGCATAATGAATGTTCGTTATTATTCAAAATATTCCAATAAATTGTTCTGCTCTGCATATAGGTTTTGATTTCGTCATGCACTATTCAGAATAATTCAAATGTATTTTGCGGCTATATATAATCGTCTATGCTATTAATAGAGACGGATAGTAGGGGAACAAAATAGAAAAGCTATCAAAGACTTTCCTATACAACGCCGTGTGCGTCCGCGCGAGCTCTCAAGAATTATCTTTGTAGTATCTAGTGATAGGTAATTAATGCTATTTTAGTTTAATTCCCTTAGCATAGGCTTCTCGTGGCTTAGCATATATTTACTATGGTAGTAACTGATAAGGTTTTACAACGGTTAGCCCCTTCCATTTCGCTTGCTCCTTGACAAAGAGTGCACGTAACGTATATTTTTAAAAATATCAACATTTGAATTACATTTTTCGTACATTTAGGTCTCCGGCAGAAGCAAATGCGATCTGTGTGAACTAACAAAGCGATATAACTATCTAATTGCATTCATAGACTTAGCTCTTTATTAAATTTTAATCAGACTCAAATTGAATTGAAACTATCCCCATGTCACGGACATTCTATTTCTGAACCAATAAACTGTAAATTCACATATAATCTTCATATGGGTCCCGGATCGTAAATAATGACATAAAGAGGTAATAATAAAATCTAACAGGTTATTCCGCTACCATCCCAGACAGCATCATCACTTACCACCAGGTGAGATAGCCGTCAAGGGCTAACTTGTAGTGTATATATAAATTTAAAAAAAAGGAGGTATCAATTTAGCATGCTATATTTTTTGCGAATGCTAATTATCGCATTGCAACACTATCGCAGTAGACGTAGTAACAGCTGTCGTCGCTATTCCATATAAGCAGGTGCAGCTTTCGTAACTGCATAGTCGTCATCGGCTCGCGACGCTGCGGGGAAAGTTGCCACCGGTTCATATAAATCGCCGTCTCTCGTTACTAAGGTCGATTTCATTATCACTTGATGGCATGAGCGGCCAGCCTACAATTTACGACAGTCACAAATATAACCGGCGGTGACGTCACCGGGGTATTTTCAAGGGTTTGACAAACTTGTTATTTGCATCGGTACCAGACTTGAGACTTTTTTCCTTGGTTGCGGTTATATTTCAAGATTACTATTTCGTCTGCGGTACAATGTTCACAGCGATAAATAATGTAATGATACTTGAGCGGGTATAGATTCATAAAGTTTTAAGTTTTTTAGTTAAGATTCGCAAAGAACTCATAAAGTACTCAAAAAAGATTACAAAAGCTTATTTGAGTTAGAAAAATATAGTTTAAACTTCAGAAGTTCTTTCCATATGACACGTAACTTAACCTGATTAGAGCGACCGTGTAGAGCGATCAACTCTCACATATCTATAACTAAATTTATTATCCGATACTCTTAATAAAATCTTAACCAGTGTGTTATCTAGTGAAATCCGTGAAAAGCGAATCGAAAAAATAACTGTTTTCGGGTGTCACACGTATACTCCGTTTCTAATCTCCAGAGATATCGGTCCAGGTGCACGACCGCTTTTGTCAAGTGTCATAACGTTCGAGCGTGTTGAGTATATTCATAATATGACATGTTCTCGCTTCGAATAGCTAGAAAAATAATCGCATGTAACGTCCGACATATACCATCAAGGTCGCACTTCAATTGAGTTTATTAATTGTCTCTCATTGACTTTATAAAACGCATTATTATAAATAGCAACATGCTATTAATTATTCTTGCAACGTACTACGACCTACAAAAAAACAACAAAATTAATGGTAATGCTATTTTTAATTAGCAACTGTAAGTTGAGGGCCCTCTTTTACGTGTGATTTTTAAACCGATATTTTAAAAGAAGTGAACTTTCAAGACACTTCATTGACATATATTTTTAACTAGCTGATGCCCGCGACTTCGTCTGCGCAGGATTAGTATTTCGAGTAGCCTATATTATCGTGGCGTAAAAAAGAACTAACATTATGACATTCAAATTATCACGCAGATTTTAGAATTTTGCCTTGAAATATACTTGACTAGTAGCTTATGTGTTATTCTGATGCATAAGCTATATTATTGTAAAGTTTCATAAAAATCCACTCAATAGTCATCATTCACATCCATTTTACGTGAAAGAGTAACAAACATCCATCCCTACTTATAAACTTTTTCGTTTTAACTGTTTCCTTTCACAAAAAGTTGTCTTGAGGATCGCTGTTATAGAGCGATAAGACCGCCTTTGCGCATTCTGTTTGTAATTAATTTTTGTTTTTTCATTTGTTTTTGAATCCAATTTTGTAATGTGCAATAAAGAGTTTATCTATCTATCTATCTTTCGCGTTTATAATATTAATAGGATATCAGTAGGAATAAAATAATTTAAATTCTCATAGATAGCTTCTATGAGAAGGAGCTAGACCATTAAAAACTGTCGTGCAACATTTATTTATCGATCCTTCTCATAACATTGAACGTTGCTCTTGTTGGTTGTTTGAGGCCATTATAGTTGCTTACCTCAGTACTGACACGAGAAGAAACTCATAGTGACATTTTTTCTAGCCAGCAACGTGTAGGTACTGAACATGTTATGTTCAGCTGTAACCTTGGTCTAAATAGCTATTTGCAAATGATAAGTACTTACCTTCCTACCGGAGTTTGACTTTCTAATCAATGATTGTTTATCAACAAGATCGAGTGTTTAAACAAAATTAATTACTTAACAATAAATATCCTTAGAGCAAAGTATGTAAATTATGAGTTTATTCAGTTATTTAGGTCGAACAAGGGAAGGCAATAATGCTATGAAAGGTATTTTTTTTTATAATAAACTGTGTAACTTCCAAACCGATGATAGTTACATCGACGTTTTAAAAGAGATTAATCAAAACCTGCTTAAATTATTTGTATTGATTAAACATCTTGTAATTACAGAAATAAAGATTATTTTTACCATTTTTTTTTTCTTAAATATAACTAAGCACATTTTTTTAAACACTACAAGCTAGCTAGCCCTTGACGGCAATCTCACCTGATGGTAAGTGAAGAAGCAGTCTAAGTCTAATGGTAACGGGCTAACCTATTAGGGGAATGTGAACACATACTCCTAATCGGATTTCTACACGACATAGTGCAGGAACTTGTCTTTGTGGGTAGGGTGGTAACTAGCGGACACGGCCTAAGACACCCACCAGACCAGACTCTAACCTAGGACCTCCAACTTTACAATGCGACAACGCACGCGCTGCGCCACGGAGGTCAAGAGTACCATATCAATCTATATTACAACATACGTTGGTTGGGTCTTTTTGTATACTGATTATTCTTTAACGTGAATGTAGCCAGTTGAATAGCCTAGCAACGCTGTTGCAAAGTAACACACCTAATGGAAAATCTCTACCGAAACGTTAGGCGGTTTACGGTAATAGTCTGAGCATGATAAAGCACGCACAATCGCTCGTAAACGCGATGGCGTTTTGCCGCTCCTTGGTTCTACAACTAGGTACCCGTGTGGGTATGTTAGTATAGCACGTCGAAATATAAAATGCGCACAAGTCTATTTCTACTAGACAAGTTTTTTTTTTATAAATACTACTGCAGTTACTGTTAGTCCTCGACTGAAATCTAACCTCACCCAGGTTAGATTTTAGTAAGTGATGATGCAGTCTAAGGTTATAGCGAGCTAACCTGTATGGGGTACACCCATACTCCTGATTGGTTTATACGCGACATCGTACCGGAACGCTGAATTGTTTCGCGACACATCTTTTCGGTAGGGTGGTAACTAGCCACGGTGGAACCCACTAGACCAAACTCGAGCCGGGAATCGCACCCAGGACCTCCCAACTTTATAATGCGACAGCGCCAAATAGTGATTCGACAAATCGCATCGGCGCAGTGCGGTTTGCGGGCGTATGAAAACCGATTTTTAAAAATTGTCGCAGTTATTCGTTTATATAGGTAAGGTAAGTATTATAAAGGTATTATATAAAAGTCCTGAAGTATAAATAAAGATATCATCATCATCATCATGAACAACCCATTACCGGCTCACTACAGAGCACGGGTCTCCTCTCAATATGAGAAGGGCTTGGCCATAGTCCACCACGCCGGCCATGTGCGGATTGGCAGACTTCACACGCCTTTGAGAACATTATGGAGAAGTCTCAGGCGTGCAGGTTTCCTCACGATTCCTTCACCGTTGAAGCAAGTGATATTTTAATTGTTTTTTAAAAACGCACATAACTCCGAAAAGTTAGAGGTGCGTGCCCGGATTCGAACCGCCGACCTCTGATTAGGAGGCTGACGCCCTAACCACTAGGCTATCACAGCTTAATATAAAAAAAGATATAAAAAACCATAATTCGTACGCGTTAAGAATGCAGTGAGTCATCAATACACCTTTAACCTGTAACTTACTGCATTCTTAACGCGAACTAACGCGAATTAGTCCGCATCTATAATCTGGTTTGGAAAAGTTGTCACAGGGTGGCATTATATTGGCAAGAAAAACAACGTTTGCGTACGTTTTACCAACATCCTTGATTTCGTTAAATATTTCTGTGCTATTTAGAAGATTAAAAAAAGTTGCCATTAATTATAGTCGAGCTGTGTTAGAATAGCTGACAGGATGACATTATATTGGCAGCACTAATACATTTGCGTTCCGTTCTAGACGCAATTACAGCTTAAAATAAACAAATAAAAAATTTGGTAATTTCAAGTAAGCTTACAAATGCACTTTTGAATCGTAAAGTCTATCCTGTTTGTCCGGTGCTGGTAGGTTTAAACCCCTATTCAGCAATTTCTAAGTGACCTTTTCTTCTTATACACTAAAGGTAAGCCCTTGACGGCATCTCTGATGGTAAGTGATGATGCGGTCTAAGATGGTAGCGAGCTAAACTGTTAAGCGTATGGTAAACCCATACCCCTAATTGGTTTCTATGCGACATCGTGCCGGAACCCTAAATCGCTTGGCGACACATCTTTGTCGATAGGGTGGTAACTAGCCACACCAAAGCATCCCACCAGACCGGACTCGAGCTGGGAATCGAACCCAGGACCTCCAACTTTATAATGCACAGGCGCATGCGCTGCGCAACGGAGGTCGTCAAAAACTTGTCTGCATACAAAATTTTTAAAACTAGCAACTTTTTGGAAAAGTTACTGAAGCAGGACAGTAGGTAAGCGCTGCAAAATAAGAGCACGGATAGGAGCGTTTAAATTTTTATTATTTAAGTTAAGTAGCTCAAGCGGGCTGTGTGATGCGGTTGGTTGAGGTTAATATCGTATAAAATAGTAAATGAAAGTTTGTAGAGGAAATTTTTACTTATCAGAATTTGTACGTGGAAAATTGATCGCGGGGCAAATGTCGCGTTAGTTTATAACAACTAATTACAACTGAGATTATGTCGCGTCGCGTGTCCCAGTGTAATGTCGTACGTTGCGTTGAGCGTGAAATGAATGCTACGTGCACCAAAAGCCAGCTTTTCTAACAAGTATATGTAAACTAACATAGTCATGCTACGAAACAAACGTACTTAGATCTTGCGCTCCCATCCCCCAGCTCGCTCGCTTCAGCGTGTTTAAATAAAACCTAGTAGGAATATGTATTTTACTTTGTCTCATCGTTACGATTGTTTCCAACAGCGCCATTGTAAATACAGACAATAAAAATGTTGATTTATGTTCCATAGAATTTCTCCGGTCGCATTCTTAGAACTACAACTCATACACCAACTTTCCCAGCAACGATTTCCCTGTACGAAGATAACAAATTGACTCCAAAAAATGCTGACTAGCATTTTGTACAGTTAATCTAGAATAACGAGTGGTAGAATACTACCAGGCATGCATAATCATGGTGGGGATAAAATTTGATAATCATATTAAGAAAATTATAGTATGAAACGAAATAATTATTAATTTAGTGCATTAAGCCACAATCTTCATTGAATGCGAGGGGCGCGGCATCGGTATTAATGTATGTTCCGGTGATTTACTAATACAAAATAATATTCAAATATCAACATCTTCAATTATCTGTTTCAAAATCGTATTGTTTATTTACTGGTAAACTGAATATATTATTAATATTGCCTAGAGATATTTCTGATCGCATGGGTAATAGACAATGGAGAGATTGCTCGTGTAAGACTTTTAAAAGTCGTTTTAAAGCTTCAGATAGCTTTAGTTTTAGCTTAACAAATGTAACCATCACCATTTTCATTTGTTAAGCAAAGGAAACATTTGCTTGTATAAAAGTGCTTTCTATATGTCTTTTTACATTTTGTGTTTGACAGAACACCTTCGTTAATATTTAAGTATGTCTTATTATATATCTTTGATGTTCTAGCGACACTGAAGGGCGCCTATAAATTAGACGCGCTCCAGTGACGTTACTATAATGAAGCGCTGCATATTTTTTTTTAAAAGTTATTATTAAAGCGAAAGAAGACTTACAATAGAAATTAGCCCATTTATTTTTGTCACAAGTACTTCAGTTCTATCAGTTATTGATTTCTAAATTATTTTTTTCTTTTTTGATGGATTTTGGAAAGAATAATACTTATCAGAAGTATTATCTCCTATTGTAACTTCCTCAATTAAACAGTTCAATGTTAGGTTAACCAAACAATAGAGGTAGGTAAATGCATTGTTTTGATTTGATGAAACAATTAATTAGTTCGTGTTACTTCACTAGGCTGAAAATATGACGTGCGCTTGTCATATTAGTGGATCTGCGACTGTTTTTCTCGATATTATAATTTGTATGAATGTTGAAAGACCACAGTGGCACCACAGTGGCATGGCGCCCTCAGCGAGGACCAAATTAATTTGGGACTGCCAAATCGTACTGTGTACAAAAAGCTGTGATACCCTAGTGGTTTGGACGTCCGCCTCCTAATCAGATTTCAGAGTTATGTGTGTTTTTAAGCAATTAAAATATCACTTGATATGAATTAAAGCAACGTGAGGAAGCCTGCATGCCTGAGAATTATCCTTAATGTTCTCAAAGGCGTGTGAAGTCTGCCAATGCCCACATGGCCAGCTTGGTGGACTATGGTCAAACCCTTCTCATATTGAGAGTAGACCCACGCTCTGTAGTGAGCCGGCAATGGGTTGATCATTATTGAAGTTTACTGCCCGCTTTTTTATTCGGTGTTTGTATATATATTGACTGTAAACGACAATGATAAATCATTGATACAATGTATACATACATACGAGTATATACATATATATTATATATATACACGAGAAACAAAGACAAACGCAAACAAGTAACAAGGAATATTTAATGAGCCTCCGGAGCTCGGAGTCGAGCCGAGCTGAATACAGATTAATTGTTTACGACAACAACTACTGGGTAGACAAAGAAAATCGAACTCATTAATGCAATCATAATGAATAAGAGATTTGCTCTTGGCGTTCACTCCAAGTGCTGCTGGTAGCACTGAAAAAGAACGCCAGGTCCAACAGGACAATTATCAGAACATGTGAGTGCAGGCCTATGCCTCGGCAAACACGTTAAGTCGGCAATCCTGGCTTTAACACTAACCCTTGATAATAAGAATACGGTAACATAAAAGAAAAGGGCTTATGACTGCTAATAACTGACATCGACACACACCTCAAGCCATTAGACAAATCGGGTCGCAATTAAGCCTGTATGTAGTTATTATAACTTAGACATCTGCTAAGAAAGGATTTTCGTAAAATAATTACCAAAGAGGGCAAAATAAGGGTTTGAATTGTATATCACAAAACAATTATGTGAATAAAATCGCGATTATGTGTTAGTAGATTAATAGTTGCAATACCAATGTTCCTTATTTCCCTGGGACGAGATGATATATAATCATCCCGTGGATGAAAAGTATGGTCCATTTGGGTGCTAAACTTCATTAAAATCACTTTATATTTTTTTTGATTTTTTTTTCGATTTTTGATTATAATATAAGAAACCATACACGTAAGCGAACTTTTGCGTTTTATAAAATTATATTGCTATTTTATAGACAAGACTAATAGTAAAACGGTCAGCGCTCTTATTTCGTGGCATCTACAATACACGCGATACACAATACCTAATATGGTTTGATTGCATACGAAAACTTGCTTTATTAATTTCATTATCAATTTCATTTATCAATAGGTATTTCGGATTCTACAATAAATGATAATATTTGAAATTAAACATGACTGAATAGCGGATTTGTGAAGAGATTTTGATGGAGCCTTTGATTACCTATAGATTACTTTACAATTATTGTGAGCACCTTGTCTCAATATTTATAAAGGTATACATACAAATTCAGTTTCAATTTAAAATTTTAAACATATTCGATGAATTGAGTGAGTTCTTTTTAAATTTCAAGGGAACAGGTATTAATATCCAACCGACTTATAGTTGACTTATAGTTGCTTATATGCAGATAAAAACTGTAAACCGTCGATAGATAGACAGTAATCAATCGTACAAAATATCCTTAAATTTCGTCAAGCATTTACAATCCCCTCACGCAGTCGGAAGTCATGGCTGTATCTACAGCATATACTATGCTGATGGGATATGACTCATAAAGAAAACTTGAGTCTATAATACGTGACAATGCCTTTGTTGGTGGTATAATAATATATGCAAGAAAACGACACGTCAAATCTTTATGCATTCGTATAAAACATAACAGTTTATAACACGTTTTGAATTCGAACATTGTACGTTTCATTTCTCTTTATAATTCGCATATTTTATTCTGTCTAGAATAGATATAAATATATGAACGCGAACTGAAGTTGCTCGAATCGAGATCACTTTACTAGAACAACTTTACTAGAACAGTTCTTTTTTAAGTAAATAAACAAGCTAATAATGCCTTTGAGATTAGTGAGTCAAAATACCATTTGTATTTTAACACACTAATCGCAAGAACTTACAATTCGATTTGACAATATATATAGGTTCCATCGCAGGGAGCCGCTGGAAGCAAGCGGCCCAAGACCGTGAGCATTGGAACTCCCTACAAAAGACCTATGTCCAGCAGTGGACGTCAATCGTTTGTTAATGATGACGATGATGATGATAGGTTCCATATTGCCCGTTAATTGTGGAAGTTAAGGTAAATCGCGGGACACAGAAAATTAATATTACTGATATACCTACATAACAAATGAAATATGTTGTTATTTTCCTACTAACAGATTGGCAGATTTCACATGCTTTTGAAAATAGTATGGAGAACTCTCAGGCATTCAGGTTTCCTTCTCATGATGTTTCCTTTCACCGTTGAAGCAAGTGATATTTTAATTGCTTAAAAATGCACATAACTCTGAAAAGTTACAGGTGCGTGCCTGGAATCGAATCCCCGACCTCTTATTAGGAGGCAGACGTCCTAACCACTGTCTATCACTGCTTAATATAGACATAACCAAAATTGAATAAATTTAAACAAGTCTGACAAGTGTTTTTCTGATCGTATGGAATGCACGCCACTTGGAAGTCTAGTCTTCATTTGTCTTCATTTGTCTTAATTGTCGATCATTATTACAGAGGCGATACAATTGTATTTTCTGATGTGTATAATAGTCCTGCTATCACAATGGCATGTTGCCAATATCACCTAAGCTATAACGCTATGAGCTGACAGCCGAAACTCCGTATAGTGTATTATACTCGTATTTATACGTACGCGTACGTTATTACGTCGTAAGTATTATTATACGAACTAAATGATAAATCATTACGACAAAAACAAAGACGGTCCGAAGCACCACCCACTGTCCTGGATACCTCTTAACGAATTGCAATTTCAGATGTATATAACTTTGATTAAGCCAAACAAAAATACGTGTAAAATTACTTGGGAATATTCCCAATTTCGCAACTGCTTCGAATAAATCTCTCCGGGCGCTCTCAGCCGTCGCGTGTGCCCTATTTCGTATTACGAATGAGGGAAAAATTCAAAAACGAGTATGTCCATATGAAAACTGTACACAAAGTTCTGCTTTTATGTTATTCCACTCTGAAATGTTTTTCTTTTCATACGGACCGCGCAATACTGTATAATTAGTATATTATTCATTATGCTTAGGAAGCTTTGATAGCCTAGTGGTTAGGGCGTCGTGGTTAAAAGGATCCCGGGCAGGCACCTTTTCGGATTTATGTGCGTTATTTAACCAATTACCAACTATCACTTGATTCAACGGTGAAAACATCGTGAGGTAACCTGACAGTTCTTCTATAATGTTCTCAAAAGCGTGTGAAGTCTGCCAATCCGCACATGGCCAGCGTGGAGGATAGAGGAGGATATGGATAAACCCTTCTCATATTGAGAAGAGACCTATGCTCTGTAGTGAGCCAGCAATGGGTTGATCATTTCAGGGCGTAAATTTGTGACCGGGATGCCATATGGTGAGAAAGAGCAGATTCATAGCTTACTTTAAATAGAAGATATTTGCTATATTTGGTACCATATGGTAGAATCGTTCCGCAAATAGGCACAAGGGCATGAAAATTCTTAAGGCTAGGCTAGTGCTTTTATGAAGAAACTGGTTTAAAGAGCGCGGCGCTGTGGATAAAGAAACGTAAACATTGAAAAACTCAGTATAGATAGTATTATTGTCACGATAACGAATTTTCCATTTCTCGATTGTTTCATATTATTAGATATGGAATAGAAATGTTTCGATAAAATTAACTCTTAAAAGGACTGACAGTAATTCGTTATGATCGTTAGGGAGAGATAAACCAATATCCGTTTTGAGATATTGCCAGTTGGCACTATCAGAGATCAATGCGCTGTTAACATCGAAGCCGATGACGTTAACTCAAATGCTGTTAATTACTATACAGTGTCTGTTAAATCATTCAGAGAATTAAATTTATGGACGGCTAACATAGAGCTAACAAGATAGTTGTTTTTTTTATTACATTACATGGGATTGTTCATTTGTAATAGATACACAGTCAAACGTCATAGCTCGTAATTTAATAATTCTTACGCAATTATACCATTATTTTGTCAACAATAAGAGATATTCGTCACAAGATTTTCATTCTGAACTGAATTGCCCTTGACATAATTTTAATCCAATGAATATCATAGATATATCATAGTTTTAAAATAAATATAGTTCCACTCACACAGATCATAGCGTGATGCGCCTAAAATAGCCCATAAACTAATGGAATATTCTTAAATCGGTTTTTAACTAAAATTAAAGTGGGAAAAGAAAAGTACATGAATACGTAAGGAGCGATAAAAACGTGAAAGACGTAATCTTTTAAACTAATATGTAAGATAACGTCTTTCTTATCCATGAATCAAATGTACCCAAGATGTAAATAAATTATTTATAACGCTTCGCCAGTTTAACCAAAGGGTACAAACAATTATATCGAGATAATAAAATTAATTCTTAAACGTAATTCTTAACTTTGCGTGTCTCATGAGTGGAGGCTGAACATGGTAGGATCGGAAACAATCAGGTTAGCAAATAAATGAAATTCATTAGGTGAATTATATTGAAAATTTTGAAAACAGATGAAAATATGAAAACAGATTTTCATTTATTAAGAAACCAGTCAATAAACATTTTTACTACTCATTATGATCGTCATCATCATCATGATAAACCCATTACCGGCTCACTACAGAGCACGGGTCTCCTCTCAATATGAGAAGGATTTGGCCATAGTCCACCATGTGCGGATTGGCAGACTTCACACGCCTTTGAGAACATTATGGAGAACTCTCAGGCGTGCAGGTTTCCTCACGATGTTTTCCTTCACCGTTGAAGCAAGTGATACTTTTTTTTTTTTAAACGCGCATAATTCCGAAAAGTTAGAGGTGCGTGCCCAGATTCGAACCGCCAACCTCTGATTAGGAGGCTGACGCCCTAACCACTAGGCTATCGCCGCTTCTCCTCAATATGACATGATAACATAATCAAATCTCTTTATAAGATACAAAGACACTCAAAATAAAAAACAAAGTTTGTATGTTTGTTCTCTAAGCATACCGAAACAGTTGAGTTGATCAGATTTTGCTAAAACTTTGTTAGAATGTTGTGGGGACGGCCGCAATTATTATCTACTGAGCAAAAAAATCTTTTTACGTGGCATTTCAAAATCTTAGTTAGAAGAGTTTATGAGAAATCTTCATCACTTTTCTAAACATAAAGGACTATTCTAAAGGCTATCCTGAAGGGAACCTACATTTTCTCTGCTAAAGTGGTTTGACGACCTCCGTGGCACAGCGCGCGTTGTCGCATTATAAAGTTGGAGGTTCTGGGTTCGATTCCCGGCTCGAGTCTGGTCTAGTGGGAGGCTGCGGCCGTGCTAGTTACCACCCTACCGACAAAGACGTGTCGCCAAGCGATTTAGCGTTCCGACACGATGTCGCGTAGAAACCAATTAGGAGTATGGGTTTACCATACCTCTCACAGGTTAGCCCGCTACCATCTTAGACTGCATCACCACTTACCATCAAGTGAGATTGCCGTCAAGTGCTAACTTGTAGTGGATAAAAAAAAAATAGATCAGGAAATTTCTTGTTATCATGTTTCAGGAGAGGAAATATCCCCTTGAAGGTGCAACGTTTCTACATAGCCGACAAACGCAACGCTGGCAACTAATGCATGTTTTTCCTATTAGACACAATTAATATAGCCTTTGACCCCATTTTTTCAAGCCATTAGCACAAATGGTCATCGTACTTGACTTAACATTACTTAGCCGGATATGTAGGGCTGTCTGTTAAGTACTTTACACTTTTTTTTAATCTTACATACATAGGATATTGCGAAAGAATTTTAATTTATGTGAAACGGCAAGGTAAAATATTTACTGTACATTCGTTCTACAAAAATAATTAATTAGTTGTTTCCGCTTAGACAGCAGATACCTAATTTTAATTGTCAAAGGTCTGGTTTACTGGTGCTATTTTTGACGACCTCATTGGCTAAGCGTGCGTTGTCGTATTGTAAGGTAGGATACTGGGTTTGATTCTCGGTTCGGAAGGCTTCAGCTGTGGCTAGTGACCACCAGCGTTCCGGGGTTATGCCGAGTAGGAAATGATTAGGACCAATGAACCCATCCTGGGTTCAGCCAACACAAAGGACGACCTCCGTGGCGCAGCGCGCGCTGTCGCGTTATAAAATTGGGAGGTCCTGGGTTCGATTCCTGGCTCTAGTCTGATCTGGTGGGAGGCTTCGGCCGTGACTAGTTACCAACCTATTGACAAGACGTGTCGCCAAGCGATTTAGCGTTCCGGCACGATGTCGCGTAGAAACCAATTAGGAGTATGGTTTTAACATAACAGGTTAACCCGCTACCATCTTAGACTGCATCATTACCTACCATCATTGTAGGGGATAAAAAAGACAGAAAAGGAGACCTTCGGTGCTGCAGTGTCCATGGGATACGGTAATCACTTAACATCAACTGACCCGTCTGCTATAATAATTAGGTTTTGTGGCGGCGTGTCTAGAGGCTATTATACAGGTGGTTTCACTGTCAGCCCTGTCATAACATAATTCTCAAGTTACGTCTATTGCTAGTAAAATGTGGGTCGTGTACGATTTCAAAGCGCAGCGGGACTTGCATAACTCTGTTCGCCTCGTAAGCTGTCTACACGACATAGTCAGTTATATCTAGTGAAGAGCGACTGAAAATGTCGATACTATAAAATTTTGGCAACAGGTTTGTATAGAACAAATTCAAATTTAAATTCAAATAATTTTTATTCAAATCGTCATTTAAAAGCCACTTTTGACGCGTCTATAATATGCATAGTAGTGATTTAATGGTGATAACTACATTCGTAAACTTAAAACTAAAGCTATGAGGGTTCCAAACGCGCCCTGGTCCAAGAAGAAGCTACAACAAACTTAGCAGGTTTTTTTTTGTTAACAGATTAAAAAACCCATTAAAAACACGAAAATAAAGAAGTATGACGTTCATAATGTTCAAAAAGATTTGCAATTGGCGAAAATACGATCCCGGAGGCAAAAATAAGTTTACGCCTGTAAAGAGTTTCCAATAATGTTTTCTACATGCATTTAGCTGAACTATATTAACATAAGTACAAAAACAAGCCGAAAGCTTCTTAAATTTAAGTAATTTACTGACTAAACCAAATTACCAGAAATAAATATGATTAAATCATCAACTTGAACATTAAAATATATCTCACATTCTAGATATGTTTTCTGTTTTATGAATAATTGTTTTTGTTAGTTTGTTAGGAATTCAACAAAGGTAATTTATTATGTATCTGATCCTGATAAAACTGAATAAGTCAAAGATGGTCAAGAAACCCACTAAAATAATTGAATCATTAATCGGAACCTAGCGAAATAAGGCAGGTGAAAAACGCACCTTTTCAAAGATTAGCTCAAGCTTCTCACACACAGTGAAAACACAGTCTTGAAACTTCTAAGCCGCCCATCACTAGCGCCGACTTTCAGTGACATTGAACCGATTGTCATACTGACCACAATTTATTTATTACAAGATTATCGATAAGATAATAAATATTCAATCATATTCCTTTTGAATCACATCGACTTATCACACAGGTTTACAATACAACCTACATACATACTGCACATATATAACGAATTTTGATAACGTCCGAGACCGAAATTTATATCATATCATTTTTTAATCTATTCAAAGAAGGGATTTATTAAATGATTCACTAACTATTGATAAGGGAATGTGAAATATTTAATTATTCCGCTTCGGCGAGCAGACAACACAGATTGCTATCATCGTGATCAACCCATTACCGGCTAACTACAGAGCACGGGTCTCCTCTCAATATGAGAAGGGTTTGGCCATAGTCCACCACGCTGGCCATGTGCGGATTGGCAGACTTCACACGCCTTTGAGAACATTACGGAGAACTCTCAGGCGTGCAGGTTTCCTCACGATGTTTTCCTTCACCGTTAAAGCAAGTGATATTTTAATTTTTTTTTTTCAGATTGCTATACATGCGTCTAATGCATCATCCTTACTATCCTATTTCCTATATTCTACCAATATTATAAATGTGAAAGGGTGGACGTCTGGTTGTTTGTAACTCAAACACGCAAAACGACTAACGGATTTGTATGAAATTTGGCATGTGTGTAGTCTTTGACTTTGATTCCTAAAGTAGTTCCCGAGGGAAAATTGAAAATAGTTTGCAAGCTAAGCCGCCGACAGACAAGTTTGAAATTTGGTATGCATGTCACCTATAAAAGGACATGTATTTAAAAAAGAAGATTAATAATTGTTAACGAGCGAAGCTGTAGACCCAATTCTGAAGTCCACGAAGTCACGGGCAAAAACTAGTAATATTATAAATGTGAATATTGGGATGTTTGTTATGCTTTCACGCAAAACCTACTCAACCGATCGCCATTAAACATTGTACAGTACATATTCTTGGAGGTATTATAGGAAGTAGCATAGGATACTTTTTATTTAAAAAAAAATATATATATAGCGAAATATAAAAAAATAGTTTGCTAAAATATAGTTATCATATTGATTCATTGAAGCTGTGATAGCCTAGTGGTTAGGACGTCAGTCTCCTAATCAAAGGTCAGGGGTTAGAACCCGGGCACGCACCTATAACTTTTCGGAGTTATGTGAGTTTCAAGCAATTAAAATATCTAATAATAAATATAAATATTTTGTGAGCAAGTGATATCGTGAGGCCTGCATGCCCGAGAGTTTTCTATAATGTTCTTAAAGGCATGTGAAGTCTGCCAATCCATACATGGCCAGCGTGGTGGACTATGGCCAAACCCTTCTCATATTGAGAGGAGACCCGTGCTCTGTAGCGAGCCGACAATGGGTTGATCATGACATGACTGATGGACCAATTTAACTGACGTTTAGCGAGTATATCTGCTCTGATTCTGAGCCACAAATCTAATAAGAACGTATAGGCAAATAACTGCACAGTAAATCAGCAAACCCGCCGACTGGTTAATAGTGCACCGTTCGAACAAATTGGCCGCTGACTGAATGAGACATCGAGCGTAACGCCGGAAACTGCGTACAATACGCATTGTATGGACCCTTCATCTTAAATATGTATATGGAAAGATAAACGGGCAGCCATAAACTACGCTTCGTCCGAGACTCAAAAACAAATAAATAAAAACCATGTGATTGTCTTTGATTTCAAAATGACTGCATTCTTCAACACTTTTGAAATGGTTATTTGAACAATTGCATAACGGAATCGGGATCTTAAAATTTGCGTCTGTCTGTCTTTGTTTCTACGGACTAATTTGGAACGGCATATCTATTTACAGTTTGTGAAATGGGGGTTGGAACGAGGTATTGGATTTTTCAATGTTCGCGAAAATCTATTGGAAGATTGATTGAACGCTGGTCAGTGTTCAAAATATATAAACAAACTGTAGTTCGATTAATAATTTTATGTAAATGACTTTGCATTTGATTTCTCCTCTATACACATACACACTTTAGAAAAATTGTAACTAAAAATTTTATAAAAACAAATTGTTATCAAAACGCATCGTTAAAGTTAAAAGTTAGTATAGATAAATTCACCGAGTAAAACTTGTACGCTGAATACGTCGTTTGCGACCGCTAGTAGTTAATAAATATAAATGAAGTAGCATTTAAGCAACTAGATGTTTATACATGCCACTTTAACGTCTAATTAACAGATGGGATATTAAATAAGTACTTACTGCTAGGTTACATAAACCACTGGCAAATGACCGCGACTAAGTAAGGTCTACACGAAGGATAGGCCTGATCTGTTCGCCGTTGGAATTGAACTTCCAAATAAGTACAAGTACTACGTGTGGTAGCTGTATCAACTGTTTTAACATTCATTGGAAGCACACAGAATACCCTGAAGCGATACCTAAAGCATACGACGAGTTATTTTTTTGAATACAGCTTTATAGGCGGCAGAAAGCGGATGAATACGTTTGTTTGGCTATACCCAGACCATAATAGTGAACGACAGCTGGACTGCACTGAGCTTAAAGGGGGTAAAACTGATCACCAATGTTAACACTATTATTCTTTAATCGATTCATGCTATATAATGAGAGATGCATCGTTATTTTAATCGCCTAAGAAATTGCTAAGAGATCTTCGTACTTCTAAAAATAGCATTTTGCACATTTTTTCTAATTTGCTAACGGCACTTTTTTAGTCATTTATATAATACTTTTTACACTTTTTTGTGTTTATAGCGCACAAAGTGAAGAGAAAGAGAGAGATTTGGAAAGAGAGGAGTGAAATTTAAAAAAGTAATAAGTCGATGTTCAACTGACCCACCACAATTTTTTACAATATAAATATCATGTATTGTATGTATTTGACACGATTTCTTACGAGTATAGGTAAACAGGTTTATCACTTATGTATGCGACATTAATAATTTATACCAATTGCTATTTCATTAATTATTTATTAAACAGATGCCTTAGGTGTAACATTGATTTAGAGCTTTATTATGTACGAACTGTTCAAGCGACTTCGTCTGTAAATCAATATTCACATAATTTCCGTTTTGCCGAGTCCTGTGCCGCAACTATGCCGAATACAAAGAAGATTTCCAAAATCCACGACAAAAAGAAATAGAGAACTTAACCTGAAAGTCCCGTCAAAATCGATTGAGCAATTGCAAACATTTTGATTTATTTGAAACGGTTTTATTTTTACTTATGACTGGATAAGTTATGGCTTCAAGATAAGATAACTCAAGAGTGCGTTCTTATTTTAAGACAGGTAATTGCTTTCAAATCACAGACATTGTAATGCGCACGAATTTGAGAACTAAACTTAACTTACGCAATAGTTTCAAATCTACGTTAACAGAGTACTTCTGTAATATTGTCTCGATACGTATTTACTTTTTTATTTAATTTTAATATGACCCACAGCTGGGTATAGGTAATTTTTTCAGGAGAGAGAGTAGTATAAAACCGGGAGCGACAGCTGAACAGAAAGCGAAATTGAATTGGACCATATTTCCGCAACTTTTGGCAGTTACCGTGAGTTTCTTATCAGACACTAAGTACTGTTTACGGATCACCGGCCTAAAGAGCGATTCGTTTTAACTAAGTTTACCTTTATCTCATCCTATCGTTCTGGTTTCTATGAGATAAAATACGAAAATAGGGACAGATAATCATCTCATGGTGCGCATGTTAGCCCTACCGAATTGTTTCGATTTAATCGCAATTCTTAAACAGAACTTACGTAACATATAAATCATATTTAGTCCATCAGTTCTGTGACAATATCTGGATATATCTAAATGTATTGCTACTCAAATACAAAAACGTCCGCCTACATTAAAACGTGTATTGTCGGGCACTAAAGCATTTTTTCATCAGGCCTAGAATGGAAGCAAACACAAATGGCACCGCCCACGGCTCCTCTCACAAATCATGCGCTTTTCGCGTCCCCGCTACAACTCTCAGATGATATATTGTATTTACTACCCCCGTTCCCTTAGGAAACTTTTTATTATGTAACCGCAAGCTCCAAGATGTTATTCGTCCAGACATTTTACCCATATAACGTCGATTATACCGCACTTTTTTGCTGTAATATTGCTTGCTTGCATTTTAAAGCGTTAAAATATGAATTGATAATGATGGGTCGTGAATAAAAAACGGTAATGCAACGTACAAACTCTTTGGAAGTTAAAAAAAAAGTAAATACATGTTAGCAAAGCCG
The DNA here is from genome assembly GCA_928268935.1 of Lasiommata megera. Classification (NCBI taxonomy): domain Eukaryota; kingdom Metazoa; phylum Arthropoda; class Insecta; order Lepidoptera; family Nymphalidae; genus Lasiommata; species Lasiommata megera. The sequence goes on along the minus strand of OV743311.1, from coordinate 7,104,918 downwards.
GATTACTGATACTGATATAAAATAAAAAATTTGTTACTAAATTTTGTTCACATCTTTTGTAAGTGTAAAATAGGTAGTTCTTTGATTGGTCTTTCTTGTGGAGTTGTATCTTCATTTTGGCGAGAATTAAAAAAAAACAAACGGTCATTGAATATTCTGAGTTTGAAAATCTGACTACGCAACAACAAAATAGATAATGGAGGTAAGTTAAAGATAAACGTTCCGCCTCTTTCTGCAGTTGCAAATCAGTGCATAGAACTAAAACGTCTAAAATCACCCACCGAAGTAAGACGAAAATGGGATAATACACGACACATCTGTCAACATTTTCCAGGAGCGTCTGGAGGTGAATTAAATATAAAGTACTTTTACAGATTGCTAACGATACACAAAAATAAATTACGACGCAATTAGTCTACGACTAGGAAAACATCTTAAGAGTCCTTCTTAATAAGACTGTTTTCTGACAAAATTCAGGGGTAGTCACTAATAATGTAAAGGTCTCTCTGGTCACTGGTCTCTCTATATCTATAGCTAACTTAGGACTGCCAAGGACCGTAAAACTTAAATTTTGTAATTTGATATGTGCCTTTACTTTGTTACACGTACGAAGTGGCGAAACGAAATCCGCCCCTCTAATAGATGCATCATTGCAATAGCCGCTAATTGAGATACTGACTTAATTCATACTTGAGCATCCTGAATAAACGCAATATCTTGCCTTTATTGATTTTTATCTTTTTAAGAGTTTAAAAAACAAATTAACGATAGTGTTCTTTACGAACATAATTTTGAGCTTATGTAAAGAAGAAGACTAGAACACAATAAATTAAGTAATATTTACCTTTAAAAATACGTGCAAACTCTTATAAATTTATTAAACCCTAGTACAAATTATAAGTTTGTTTAGCTAGTTTATTATTAAGGTAATTTTGTACATCACGGTAATTAAAACGAAAAATATTTTTAATGACAGATACTTCTCTCCTTTTGTATTATGCGCGATTTTTTTTTATATATCAATACTTTTTGTTTTCTTTTATTTCGTCATTTCATATGGACCACACGAGCTTCAGAATCAAAATAAATAAATCTTTTTATTGTGTTTTTATTACTCGGTCATTTCAAATAGCAAAAAAAAAGATAAATACGATAACACTGTTTTGGCATGGTACACGATTGTTCATGTCATTTAATGTATGGCCGTTGGACATTCAGTTTATCTATTTATGTATTTTACAACAAAAAAATATTTTTTATACAATCATAATATTATGCTGGTTATTAACAAGTGGAAACTGATAGCCGATAGATAGATAGAAAAAAATATATATTTGTATTTAAACATGCTGCCTAATCAGAGATCAGAGGTCCGATCCCGGGAACGCACCTCTGACTTATCGGAGTTATGTGCGTTTATGAGCAATTAAAATATCACTTGCTTCCACGGTGAAGGAAAACATCGTGAGGAAACCTGCATGCCTGCGATTTCTCCATAATGTTCTCAAAGGCGTGTGCGTGGTGGACTATGGTCAAACCCTTCTCGTATTAAGAACAGACCCGTGCTCTGTATTAAGCCGACAATGGGTTTATCATGATGATTCACAACTATACGATTCATAAACGTTTTCTTTTAACGGACCTATTTTCATAAGGAAGTTCTAGTTAGAGGGTCAAAACGTTAAATAATTTTGAAACACAAATTTTAGGCAGCTTAACTATTCATTCTAGTTTTATAAATAATAAAATGTAAAATTATACTTATGCGTGTACGCAATACGTTCATATAAAATCGAAGCTGTACCTATTCTTCGTGTTTAAGATAATAAAAATATATTACTAGTAATTAGTTGCTTCTTACGAATTTATGAATGAACGTGCGCGTGATTATTCGTACGGTGACCTTAGGTGCATTACCGTAATAAGATGTAGGTACCCACCTACCAACTCATTGTAACGTTGTACCCTATTTAGATTGTACCTACTGGTTTGTTTGTTTCATTGAAAACAACATATCGAACTTACAAACAACTATCAGGTTTAAAAGTACACGAATCTTAACGGCCGAAATTAGTGATTAAAACTCTGCAGTTAGCAGATTTAATATTATGGTAGTGCTATTCGTCTCCTATGCTTCTCAGTCGATAAGGATTGCGCTATTAAATTTAATCTGGTGTCTGAAGATATTGGATTAGATTGAGTAACCTCGGGCGTAAGTTAAAGCATTTTGTGTGTATAATAATTTCAAAATACAGCTAGAAAACAATCACAGGCGGTACTTGGGAGCTACGGGCCGCGTAGGCATTCGTAGCGTGCCTAATTATACAAAACCGTAATTATTGTAAAACGCAAGATTGAATCTTACTAATTAGTAATAATAGAAACATAAACTTTACACACAACAATGAAGGTAGTTTATTAAACTTTCTTATTAGTTATTACGAACACAGGTCACAGAGCCGATGTCTCGGACACGAGAAAATCCGGGCCGAATGTTTGGCAAATAGAACACAAGTGCGAAAACTATTGACAACACAAATCGCGGTTCTTACGGGTTGCGATCGCGCAACGACCTCCTTTCCCCCGTTGCACTGGCGCAACGGACAAACAAAATAACTAGAAGATGTCGAGCTCACGAATTCGTAGCGTAAACTGCGCGTGCGACTTTCACTGTGTAGTGCGCGTGGTCGTGCCGAGCGTGCGAGCCTCGCGCCGGTCTGAGTGTTACTGGCCAGTGGCAGGGCGCAAGCACCAGTATGGAGGGGCCACCGCTCCGAGATAACGCCATCACCTGATAGCATCGCTGAAATCAACCCCCCTGCGTCACACCTTCGAGTTCGCGATTTGCGTAGTAGATAGTTCAGATTACTCTCATTTCTTGTTGTTTTCCTTTAAAACGGAAGCCAATATTTGTCGTAGTATAGCTGCGACGTCGTTGATTCTATATTGATACCGGATCCCTCGTAAAAATAAACAAGCGTTTCAATTAACTTATCATTTCGCAATGAATTTTCCATTGATAAATTAAACTTCTTGCTAGAGTCTAAACATCTCGGATGAATATAATTATTTAATTTTTTTAATATTTAGACGTGTTATATCGATTTCTGTTAGTTGCAAGTTAAAATAAGTTTACTGCAGGAAGTTTTGCATGGATGCAACAAATATTTCTCATTTTTATGGTAAATAAAGTTTAATTTTATAGATCAAATTAAATCAGCATTTAGGTACAGTTTCAATTTAATTTTAAAAAATGTAATTTCATATTAAAATGTTTTAAATTGGATATATACACTTTTATAAAAAAAAACATTTATCCATGAGCCAATTCTACAATTTTATCTTAAAAGGTTGCAGAGGCAGGGACTTGATCGCTTCTTACGTCTGCTTTTCGCTCGTTCAGAAAGAGAACAGTGTGTGTGAGAGACTCGACTAAACCGATTGGCTGATATCTCAACCCACAACTCAAACTGCTATTAGGCAGTAACATGCTATACACGTAGCTTGACTATCTGACTTACTAGATAAAGGACATTCTATCCATAGAAACAATTAAATGTTTCATATAAATAGATTGCCGACAGAAGGTGTTTATTGTATACAAATCATCCAAGCGCCCACAAGTACAGATGCAATACAGATGCGTTCAAATTAGCTGCAACCAAGCCGTCAAACGTAAAACAAAAGTTCATATAAAGCCATTGCCTTGATAAAGGGTGGGCCACGAATTAGTTAACATTTGAAAAAATCGTATTAAAAAAACCATTTGATATATTTAAAAAAATGTTTAATTACAATAAAGATAATTAGTTGTAATTTATTTTTTAAAAATTACATCATCTAAATGACCACCGTTCCGATTTTTGCACTCTTCCAGGCGAGTACCGAAATTTTCGAATACTCGCCGACATAGAGACCGCGAGATCGCCGACATCTCTTCACTGATTTTTTCTTTTGTATGATGATGATGTAATTTTTAAAAAATAAATTATAACTAATTATCTTTATTGTAATAAAACATTTTTTTAAATATATCAAATGGTTTTTTTAATACGATTTTTTCAAATGTTAACTAATTCGTGGCCCACCTTGTATAAACTGAACTCGCAAAAATAGCTGCCTTGGTCTGGTTGTCAGGATAATCGACTATATCGCAACATGAGGCCCCTGGTTTGAATCCAGAAGATTAATGCTAAGCATTATGATCCACTTTTGTGCATTAATATTTGTATGATATTTATAATTAGTAAAGTTATTAGCCGCGACAGACCAACAGTCAATCAGACAATAATTATATTACGAGCTAAATGTATGAGATTAGACATCACTGTCAGACACTTCAATATTATTTATTATACCCATGTGTTTAGATTACAATGCCCCCCAACCATTTCATAACAAAATTTAAGTAGATATGGAAACTAGCACAAATTAAATTATCTGTCAATAGTAATAATATCTATTTTTTAATCTTTATTTTAAGAGCTTAGTCGCTAATGCCGCTATGTTGAGGATTAATTTAAATAGAATGTAAATTAAAGTTAGAAATTAGATAGGTTGTAATTAAGTAATGTTTTTTTTTTCTTGCAATAATTTGATAGCAAATGATAAACGAGCCTTCAAGGAATAAAAAGAATTTTGTCTGGTGGGAGGCTGCGGCCGTGGCTAGTTACCACCCTACCGACAAAGACGTGTCGCCAAGCGATTTAGCGTTCCGGCACGATGTCGTGTAGAAACCAATTAGGAGTATGGGTTTTCCATACCCCTAACAGGTTAGCCCGCTACCATCTTGACTACATCATCACTTACCATCAGGTGAGATTGCCGTCAAGGGCTAACTTGTAGTGGATAAAAAAAAGTCAAGCAAATCTCCCAAGAAATGAATTCAGCGAAGAAGTGACTAAAAAAAAAATACTATTGATAAAGTTTTAGGTTACACAGGCGCGACGCTTCCAGATGAAATGCGGTTATCTTGTTTACTGACGAAAGTAGATCAAGTGAGTGAAACAAAATCTGACAGACTCGCAAGATTAATTTTGATTATGGCATGCCATATTTTAGACGTCGAATGTAACACTAGGGTAGATATGTTTATTACTACACTTGTGTAAGACTTCGCACTATTTACTCTCCTACTGTAATGTGTAGAAACTGACAGCAGAGGTTAGCGCGCTTCAATCACACACGTCATGATCAACCCATTCTCGGCACTCGAGAGAAGACCCGTGCTCTGTAGTGATACAGAGCAGGGGCTCCTCTCAATATGAGAGGGGTTTGGCCATAGTCCACCACGCTGGCCATGTGCGGATTGGCAGACTTCACACACTTTTGAGAACATTATGGAGAACTCTCAGGCGTGCAGGTTTCCTCACGATGTTTTCTTTCACCGTTGAAATAAGTGATATTTTAATTGTTTTTTTAAAAACGCACATAACTCCGAAAAGTTAGAGGTGCATGCCCGGATTCGAACCGCCGACCTCTGATTAGGAGGCTGACGCCCTAACCACTGGGCTATCACCGTATCACACACGTAACCATCACTTACTAACAAGTGAAATTACGACATGGACTAAGCCTGATAAAGTCCCAACAAAGGTTTCTTCATCCAGCAATGGACGTCAATCGCTTGAACCGATGACCTTTTTTTTATTAACCACAAGTTAGCCCTTGAAGGCATCTCACCTGATGGTAAGGTATGATGCGGATAAGATGGTAGCGGGCTAACCTGTTAGGGGTATGGTAAACAAATACTCTTAATTGGTTTCTACACGACATCGTGCCGAAACGCTAAATCGCTTGACGACATGTCTTTATCGGTAGGGTGGTAACTAGCCACGGCCGAAGCCCCCCACCAGTCCAAACTCGAGCCGGGAATCGAACCCAGGACCTCCAACTTTATAATATGACAGCGCACGCTCAGCGTAACGGGTTACGTCAACCTCGACGTCATCTGGACTTGTAAGATGGTATGACTTAGTAAGGAGTTTAAAGGACCTTTAAATTAATTTCAAGTGAAATCAACTATTCAGAATTGTTCATTTAACGCTTGCAGATTAAAGTTGCCCAAAAGATGTATAAGACTCTGCAATTAGCGTTCCATTCACTCGGTCGATTCGTATCGCCGAGCGCTGCTAAATTATCCAACGCCCAGCACAACCAAAACAGGTCAAGTGTGATTCAAACCACGCGCGCGGGGTGTTCTGCACCTATATGGCTGCGTGCAATTGTGCTAATTGCGTATCCAATTTAAAGCCACACAAATTAAAATATTACACCTCCAATAAAACCTTTACTCATGCTTGAAATGTACACACGTTTACCGGAAAATAATTTCCACGTAACGGAAATTATGCAAGGTCTTTTAATATTCGCTGTGACGTTTTAAATGTATAAAAACTATTTCGGTATCTTGACGTCTTAATGATTTTCTATTAAGATTAAGAAGCATTAAATGAATATGAATAGGGATATAATAAACAAACTTTCGAAGTTTGTTTGCGTGTACAGTATCTGTTTACTCGCTCGCATATAACTTCAAAGTTTGTCTACATTTATCATCTCTTTTCATTGGCGTTTGTTTAGTTACTATTTTAGTTTTAAGGAGAAAGGTTATGATTATTATTTAAAACGTATCACACTCGCGACTGCTATTAGCGGCGCCGAACTTGACCGTTTTGTATTAACGAAGAACGAGAAGACGGTCAAGTTCGGCTACGGTTTTGTATGAAAGAAGACTTAAAAGTGTCATCACGAAATGCCTTCACACTTGTTATTGTTCCAGTGTTCCAGAGATTATGTACCCTTGTATTGGGTAATCCATTAATTAATGTAACATTGTGCGTTTTTAAGCGATTAAAATATTACTCGCTTCAACGGTGAAGGAAAACATCTTGAAAAAACCTGCACGCCTGAGGGTTCTCCATAATGTTCTCAAAGGCGTGTGAAGTCTGCCAATCCGCAAGTGGCCAGCGTGGTGGACTATGGCCAAACCTTTCTCATAATGAGAGACCCGTGCACTATAGTGAGTCGGCAATGGGTTGATCATGATGATGAGACGTCCATGACATACAATAAACATAAAGTTTAAACACAGGATCAATCTTAGGAGTTATTGACTTTACAATACACAATTGGTAAGAAATTCGATAATAATTACTTGGCAATACTAATTATACGTTGTGATTAAAAATCTCCTGAGGATTCTGCGGTGTCCGAGCGTGCATATAGAGAGTGAAGACCTGTGTGGTGTGGCGTATGAGGAATAACAAAGTCACAAATAATATTATTAGACCGAAGAGATTTTTAGCTTGTCGCGAATTATGAATTAATTTTCAAACCTTATATATTCAAGTAATGAATTCTTGTAAATACATTTGATGTACCTTTTTAAAGAACTCAAATGTTTAATTTGGATAAAGTTTTCCTTATTAGGTTGATTTAATAGATTATAAGTATCTTCCTTTGGAAATTATGATTTTAAGAGAGAAAAAAAATAGGTTCTAAGGGATGAAATTTGTTACATTTTGTGTTTCAAGTTTATCGAAATACAAAGCGCTATCACCAATAAAGTACTGTTTTTTTACGCCCAAACACCCAACCTAACTGTGACACAAGTATCACTTAAATGATGCAGTGTGATAAATTCGGTATCGACGCCAAACCTCGCTCATTGACCTCTGTTAACCTCCGCTGTCCGTTTGCATCTTCGAACATAATAATATCGCCTAGTAAATTAAGATACCACGTAATTCGATACGGTATGACAACTGTCCACACCATATAACATGTATGTAATTTAATTTAAGAACCATCTGACCGCAAGAAGTCAACAAAACAGTCTTAAGTAACTTAATCTCGTTGCGGCATAACAGCCCTGAACTCTAAAAAACTTGCCTCACGATATTTCAATCTTCAATAACGCAATTAATGCTCACTTCATTTCATAAATGGCTGGGTCAACCAGATAAATCAGTTTTTACGAAGTAAATTCACTTTATAAGAAAATACTTGCACTGCAGTTTTATCGACTTGCGTATAACTTGTCGGTTTTCCAGAGATGGCAGAACTTCGATACACATTATGTGAGTAGGTAACATTGATAAATAATGGCAAGACAACAGTTAGTTATCGAAGATGACGTTACGACGTAAAATAATTCACTATTAAATACTTGTGTACAAAATAATTTACATGTGTTTTTTGAGAGGACATATCTATATCTTGTATCCGAATGGTTTATTACATGAAATAATTTCAGTTTAACATTCCGTTGTTATTAGGTTCTCCTGCATAAAGATTTACACGTCCCTATGGCGATCGATTTAAACATTTTTGGAAAAATCGATATTGATTATATATCGATATTAAATCGATATATAATTGGGAAATAGATAAAATTACAATAAATCTGATTTGTAGAACCACATTCAAAAGCATGTTTCTAAAAAATCCAGAAAAAAATAGCTTTCTGATCGCGTTGAACGTGTATTCGATAGATTGATTAACGATAACAATGATTCGGTAATTTCGTGTTTTCAGGCTATCCAGTGTTTTCAGCCACAATCGCTGGCGAATTACAAAACTTGCGCCCTTTAACATAACATGCTCTTGACATTTGGGTTGACTTGTTGTTGAGGTAGTGATGCAAGCATATTTAAAGCTTTATATGAACGAGACCTTTAGCCCTACTGAATCTACCATAAAGAACAGCGAATAACAATCAATCAAAGATTTATTACATGCATTTATTGCAGCCCTCTGGCCCGCGACTTCGCCTGCGCATTTCAGATACTGTTATTTATTTTTTATTCATTCATTATAAGGCACGATGACAGCTTGCTCACAATACACATTTGATTAATAACAAGTAAATCGGTGTAACCAGTCACTTAGAGACGTGCAGATCACTAACTGCAAAATGATAATGATGAATGAATGAATTTAATCATTTATTATTAAATATTTTGGTTTTTTGGTATGAGGGTTGTACTTCAGTTATGTTTTAGAAGAATAATTGTGCGACCCCCACTTCACCCCATTTGTAAGAAATTTATAATCAAATCTTTGTAAAAAATTTCTTAATGTTTAATCTTGACTTTCATATTTAAATCTAACTTAACACATAAAATTCACGAGCCGCCGCATCGTGGTTCCTTATATTATTCTACTCACTTCTGATTCCAGCACTGCAAACTCACGTGGTGGTACTTAGGCGTAAGTGATGATCCAGTCTAACCAGTGTAAGGTGCAAGGCATTTCTATTGAACCGAAACCTCTAATCGGGTTCTACGCGGGATATCCCGTTGACTGTGTTAAAATTAAATCTTAAAATAAATAAAAAAATTAGGGTACCTCCCTTACACTTAAAATCAACATATTAATATTCACGTAAACGACAAAGCATTGTAACGATTTACAAAAAAGTATATGAATTTTTAGTAAATCTTTACATCCCTGTTGGTGTTTCATTTAATCTAGATTTTTAAATTGCTAGGAAAATTACCAAAAGTCTCTCATTAACTATCACCGCGTTTAAGGATTTATTTCTTGACGAATTGCCGTTTTTAAAGCAGCATTTGGCAAGCTTCAAAAGTCATATGGATTTCATGAACGTGATTTTGTACCAATATTTTTATTTTTAATAACATCGCGTGCAGTCTTGATAGCATTGATAAAGTATTATCACGTATAAAAAATTATTAAGCACAATCAACCGACCGACGTCGGCCTGTTCCATTCAATAGGAAAAGGCATTTTCAATTATTCCAGTTAAATTGTTCTAGAGAAAAGTTTTTAATAGCCCACAAAATAAATGTAATGAATTTTAAGCGCAATTTACTTGAATTACACCTAATACTACTTATTATTCTAGCCCCGTTTTGACAGTGTGCCAGTTATTAAATAGGGCATAGTTATAAAGCGGTGCCTAGCTGACCTCCGCGACCTGTCAGCAGTAGTATAAACATGATCAACCCATTACCGGCTCACTACAGAGCACGGGTCTCCTCTCAGTATGAGAAGGGTTCGGCCATAGTCCACCACGCTGGCCATGTGCGGATTGGCAGACTTCACACGCCTTTAAAAACATTATGGAGAAGGCGTGCAGATGTCCTCACGATGTTTTCCTTCACCGTTGAAGCAAGTGCTATTTAATTTTTTTTTTTGTTTAAAGCGCACATAACTCCGAAAAGTTAGAGGTCCGTGCCTGGATTCGAACCGCCGACCTCTGATTAGGAGGCTGACGCTCTAACCACTAGGCTATCACCGCTTTTTAAGTAATTATATTCGAGGCTAATAAAGCTGTCTTATTCACAGATGTCTATCTGTGCTTATTTATGCAAGAATAAGACAAATCCTTGTATAAAGTCTAGATTAGACCGCGGAATCCCACCATTATGGTGAAATGGGCTTTGGAAACTGGTATGATTTTTTATGAAGTTTCCAATCTCACATGGTATGGCATCTTATACTTTACAAGAGCCAAGTCGTGGCCAATCTCATTCATAAAATGATATAGTACATAGAAAAATAAAAAAATATTTAATAAGTGAAAATCTCACTTGCACGGCATTTAATATTTGACTCCACTAATAAAATTATAGTATCGTTAGATCTTACATATTACTATGGATAAAGTCAAAATAATTCATCATCATCAGCCAATATTCATCCACTGCTGGACATAGGCCTCTTTGAAGCAACGCCAACTTATCCTGGCTCCGGCTCTTCGCATCCAGTCGATACCTGCCTCTTTTCAAAGGTCATCCCTCGACCTTGCTGAAAGACGGCCCACACTCCCGTTTGCCAAGACGTGGTCTCCACTTAAGGTTTTGACAAACTTCGTGGCGCAGCGTGCGCGCTATCGCATTATAAAGTAGGAGGTCCTGGGTTCGATTCCCGGCTTGAGTCTGATCTGAAAATAATTCACTCAAAAATAATTTTGGATAATCACTTTGTAAATTTAATAACATCATGTTGTTGCTGAGATGGAGACAAAGATGATAACTAGTTTTATTTTAACTATGTTAAGTGGTAAAAGCCGTGCTAGTAACAAGGTGCTTCATATATGCAAACATTTTAGTTGGTAGTAACTAGCAAAATTTGGTTCCGGTTGCGGAGTTTAGGTAGCAATGGGCCGGATACAAAAGACAGCGGACCGATGTAGACCCACCGACGCCAAAACGTTGACAATGTGAAACCTACGTAATACGTGTACAAGTAGAAGTTAAATTCCGCAATGAAAGGAGTCCGGTTCACAGATATATATTCGATGACGGTGTAACGGTCCCCAAGTTTTTAACAGCTAATGATAATAAAAACCGATCGATACAATTAGACAGCCTTCGCTCGTGCTATTTTGTTAACGACAATGGATCAACTTTTTGCTAAACGTTCTCGTTTTGCAGCACGATGTATTATATTAGCCTTTGAATGAGTAACGGGCGCCGCGGCGTCAGAGGAAAGTATCGGCAACGGTATCGCAATTGTTGCTAAATACGAACTAATGAGGTCACCATTCTGTGAACGCTGCTGAGTGTACCCTTTTTATAGGGGGTTTTTTTTTATTATAGATAGGCTTGCGCTCGACTAAAATAATGCCTGATGGACAGATATGATGAGGTCTAGGGTGAAGCGAGCTTGCCTAGGGAAAAAAATCTTCACTCTTTTCTTTAAGGCACAAAGATTATATTGATTAGGAACACGGAAGCTGGGAAGGCGTTCCACACGATTCGTATCCAGAGCGTTAAGAAAAACGTTTTATTCTAATTCGCTGAATACCAACCGCTTAAGGATGCCACTTTTCTCTGTGTCATGCGGTTCTGTGATAGAAAGGTGACGGAGGCAAAAGATTGCAGAACACCTGAACACATTCTCCAAAGGGTATTTCGTAGGGTTCCTTACCGGAGTCCGGAGGTGCACGATAAGTTTCTAGGAGTTGAAGTTCTATGGTGTTAGGGGACCTCGAGAGTTTTTATCCCTGAATTTGCCACGGCAGAACACGCTAGCTGAATTGCGGGCGATTACGCAAGTGGCCACACGTAGGAATATATTCAGATTTTAGTATTTTTTTTAATCTTTATTTAAGGAGCTTGATCGTGGATAGGATTAAGTCGCTCCGTAAGGAACACTGTTTATAATAACTGAATAACATTCAGGTTTTAGTACTCTAGCAGCATTGCAACCGCGGAGTCCCACATACCTCTCAGAAACCGCGCAGCTTCCATTGATCCGCTTCTCAGTTGTCCGTGATGGCTGTATGTCATGAGCCGTAATAGGCAGATTTGATTTTTTTAAAAACATAAATAGTCACAAATACACGTGTGCTTTTACAATACTAACCCTCGCCACTATTACCATATCAATAGTTATTTATGATACAACACAATTAGTATTTAGTGCAAAATGAAATACATATTTATAATGGAAGTCAATTTTGCAATACCCTGAAGACACATTATTTACGTTCATAATTTGCTATTGTTTCTGTACCATAATCGCTATTATGTTGGCTACGTCAAAGTGCTATTTCAGTTATGTGTGAACAAATAAAAATGTTAACAGGCTATTGCCGGCGATCAAGTTAACGTGGTAGGTAAATCCATTATTTTCGCTACTCCTAAAATGCCTATTAACGTTACCGTGGGGCTATTTATTTCTATGTTCACATATAAACAAATCTGGAAACGTATTCTTTTAACAAGTTTTCAAAAGAAGCGTGATTTTTTTTCGTTCAGAATGCGCGATCGAATATGTGCTACTAAATTTAGCAAACTTTGTGGTTTTTATAAAATTTTATTAATCCCTCTTAAGGCGGTAATTCGCGCTACGAAAACGTTCCCAATGAGGATTAACGTCAGGCAAAGCGGTCGGCCATAATGAAAATCTCCCACTTCCATGATCCAATATGTTGGAAACACATAGCTTGGGTTTAAGAACAGGAAGAAAATAAAGTGAACAAATTCAATCCAAACTGTCGCAAAATAGGCATAAAAATATGCAAGATGTCAGCCTAATGACCACCGGACTGGTGGTCAATATATAACAAAAATATTGTTACCTCATTTTTATATATGTTCCTTACTATAAATCGCTGCTAAATAATATAAGAAGACTGTTCGAAGTGGACTTATTTTCTAACATCCGGATTTTTTAATGGGAAATCAAGTAATTACGTAGATAAACTTGAGAAGTAAAACCTTATCTTAATACATAAGTTGATCTAACACGTGTGGGCCGTTTCCGAGATTCACGAAATATTTATACGAGAATAGCTTGTTTATAATTATATAAAATAGATAGATGGATATATTTCATGAGTAAATTATCCGTGTGTCAGTTTTTTCATACACCACAAGTTAGCCCTTGACGACATCTCACCTGATGGTAAGTGATGATGCAGTGTAGGATGGTAGCGGGCTAACCTGTAATACGCAACCTGTAATGTACAATAAGTAATTTTTAGAATTGCATATGCATCTAAGTATTTAAGAGATTCGTGGAAATAATACAGAACTAGCACCATTGTGCAACATGCTATGAGAGTTCTGCTTGGACAGCAAAAATACTGTTACGAACTTTTAACTGAAGAGGTAAATGACAATTAAATAATTCAATATCAAGGCCGCCTATTGCACCATTTTTTTTCTGTGCGTGTTTATTTCTTATCTTTTTTTTTTCTTCTGTATTGGTGTGCAATAAAGTATATTTTCATTTCATTTCATTTTCATTTCATTTCATTTCAATATCAATGTTCGACAATCGAATCTAATTATAGACTTATTACTTCGTACAACTCGAATGTATATTAATGGAGGATAACGATGTTTATTAAACAGCGTCCAGCTGCGAGTCATCTGCCGCCTCAGATCCGTTGCATTTGTTTACCGTTTACGTCTGCAAGGTCAGAGCGTGTATCCACGGAATGCCAAACCCATCATACCTTTATTGGTATTTAATTTAACAGGAGTAACCTAACCTAAATGTTTGGTTCCCTAGAGAAGGAGGAAGGAAGTGAAGAAGACGGAAGGCGGGGTGGGCTGTTTAGAAAATGGGAAAATGATCTAAAGATTATAGCAAGAACAGTTTGGCACAGAAAAGTGGTACGTTCTATACAGTGATCGCACTGTATCGAACGCGTTGGGTGAAGCCGGCCATTTTGCCACGGTGTCATGATTTACATTTTAAAATGTTGCAAATGGTAATTTTTGAATAAAAGTTAGTATTATGTAAGCTAATTATCAAGATCAAAAATATCAATCATTGTCAGTACCCACTCATTACTTGCTCATGCACTACAGGGCACGGATTTCCTCTTAGAGAAAGATTATGACCTTAGTCCACCACGCTGGTGGCATGTTCATTTGTGTAAGTATTTGGTAACATGGAATTTTCATACAATAACATCTGAAATCCAACCATCCAAGTATTTTTTTTTATATACATAGCGAGCAAACGAGTAGTCGGGTCACCTGATAGTAAGTGATTACCGCCGCCCATGAACATTTGCAGCACCAGAGGAACCGCCAATGCGTTGCTGGCCCTTGAGCAATTTGTTAATCCGCCCTTTGAAGATCCCCATATTATAATTAGGGAACACAAAAGATGGAAGCTGGTAAGTTCGCAATAATTAATTTGAATTTGAACAATTCGTACACAGTTCTCATATTTTGTGGCTTCGCTAATGTAACATAGGTTTAATATTTTGACCTTTCACAACCTTCACACCTTCAAGTTAATGCTTAAGTAAATGGCGAGCAATAATGAAAAGTGCCTCACTACGCAAATTTATTATTATGTCAAAATGTCAGCCACACGAATACAGTAAAGTATGACTATGGCAGCCCGCGAGTGATGTTTAAATCAAAATAATCGCTAGTGTTTAACCACTTAACCCCACAGCCAGCTGTACACCAATGATTTATAGCCTTGCATATTGCATTGGTATTGCATTGCTAATATTAAACGACTTCAAAACAGGAGGGGGTTTATTGTAAGACACCTCTTATAATAACGAATAGAAGCTGGCGTTACTTTGCGGAAGTCCATGATAAATGGTGTCGGGTCGAAACGTGTGTAGAGGTTCTAGTGGAAGATTTTGAGTGGTGTTATATTCTACAAATCTCCCAGTTGTCGGCGGAATATAGCAAATTATACTTGCTGTTTATTGTTTACCTCTTATAATGCAGGAGTTTCTTGTGCATTTGGAGCGAATACGCGAAGAGGCTTCCGACGCATATACGCCACAGCTTAGACGGAGGCGAAGAAGACTTCGGCAATTTGCCGCTCGTCAGCTTCGCTTGGGAGACGGCGGGTAGCTATTGGGCTAGTTGCCCGCCATTGCACCAGTTTCCTTATTGTATGGGGGGGGGATCAAGCTGTCCTGAACCTGCCCCTGAACCACCGCCTTGTATTGGGGGGAGGGGGGGGGGATCAAGCTGTCCTGAACCTTCCCCTTGTAGTGCGGGTGAGGTCCGGCGGTAGGCTGGGGTGACTGGTAGGCGTCCGGAAAGTATAAAACGGGTCCCCTGGGCGTCCAGTAAAAACAGCGAGAGGGGCATGTCGTGGTGGTTTTTAGTTCGGGTAGACCACCCATGGGTGGTCCCAGAGCCCCACATAACCTCCGTCTTGCACAAGGGACGGAAGTAGCTAGAAAGCTTTTCCACCACGGGAAAAAAAAAAGTTTCTTGTGCATACGCGAACGTTACATATGCGTCACATTAAAAGTGGTCTTACTCAGTGTGTACATAAGATAGAGAGTTTTTAGCGTGTCATTTCATATCATTTACATCAGCATACATATCACGGTGCAAGTTGATCGTTAAAGGTATTTTAACGTGCAACAACCTGTATCAATTTTATTATATGTAGTCTACCCTTATACTTAAATCCTTTCTTTCCTTTGTATACCTCTTATACAAGTGTCTGTTATCATAGATTTGATACAAAAATAATATAAATAAAAATCTTTTGATTTGAATTTGAGTTTTAGGATTTAATAAACTTGTACCTCAATATTATGCGCTTGCGTGTGTATGGTTGCGTGTGTGTGTGTGTGTGTGTGTGTGTGTGTGTGTGTGTGTGTGTGTGTGTGTGTGTGTGTGTGTGTGTGCGTGCGTGTGTGTGTGTGAGTATATTAATATTACTAACAGTAAAGACATCCTTGTAAACGATATGGACGATTTTTTCTCCATTAGAAAGCTTTTTTATTCGTAATTAGATAACAATTCTCCTTGAAATAACGATATTTCTATTTCATTTGGACTCATAGTTTACAAGCTGAAAAATTGAAACGCGTACGATTGGGGAGATTAAAGAGTGAGCTGTGCGAGATATATTATGAAATAACATTTAATTACGATTTTCAGTTATTACTGTTATAAATATTAGGTAAAACTATCTATATATATATATATATATATAAGCGAAAGGTCACTTACTTACATACTTACTGATTAAACACGAGATCTCAAAAACTATTGTACGTATAAAGCTATAATTTAGCAAGTAGGTAGCTGATAGTTAAGAGATGTCGGCTAAGAAAGGATATTTGGAAATTCCACCCCTAAGGGGGTGAAATCGGGGTTGGAAGTTACTATGAAAGTCCTATGTTTTTTAATTTAGAGACACGAAAATCGGCAATATAACGACGACGATCGACGAAGTCGCGGGCAACAGCTAGTCTTCAATAAACTCAAGTACATACCTAGGCAAATGGCTGCTAGTACCCAATAAGTATCAAACCTATAACAATTGAACGTTTTTTGTTTCCTTGAAAAACAAGTAAACCTGTCGGTCTTTGTTATTACCGCTAACATCTGATCATAATCGTCAAACTCCGGTTAATCCTGTAACGCTGGTTAAATAAAAATTTGTTGAGCTCCGATAACAATCGCCCCGTATTAAAACTTTTTGCCTGTCAGATACGGATTAGAATAATAAGCGGGCCCCTAATTAAATACCGGAAAATGTCTGATAAGGGTCGGGGCGGCACAACTTTCCGCTTTGTTTAGGGAAAACCTTCTAAAGAACGCGTCAAAAAAGGAAGATTAAATATAGATCTAAATACAATGCCTATTTTCGAAATGTCAAGGTTGTAGAATATATGTAACAGTGAAATAAAATCTTCACTCTCAAATAAACAGTTTTATTCATGGAAAATTAAATTAACATAAACTACGTAATTCAGTCCGTGTACAAGATACAATTAGACGAGACAAGAAATTAACAAACTTGGCGCGTTTTTAAAAAAATCCGTAATATTACTTTCGGAGGAAATTTAAGCAATGCTTTGAATAAAGCTAACTACGTCAACTACACAGAACATCTCTTTAGGTATTTCATTACATAGGACTATATTATAAGCTATATGACGCTGTGATAGCTTAGTGGTTAGGGCGTCGGCCTCCTAATCAGAGGTTGGCGGTTCGAATCCGGGCATGCACCTCTTAACTTTTCGTAGTTATGTGCGTTTTTAAACAATTAAAATATCACGCCTGAGAGTTCTCCATAATGTTCTCAAAGGTGTGTGAAGTCTGCCAATCCGCACATGGCCAGCGTTGTGGACTATGGCCAAACCCTTCTCATATTGAGAGGAGACCCGTGCGCTGTAGTGAGCCGGTAATGAGTTGAGCATGATGATGATGATGATGACATTATAGCATAGATTACACTCCATATCTTCTCATCGGCCTAAAATTTGGTACAGTAAAGATTTTAGTCTGCAAGTTAACACATAGTTAACTTTTATTCCGGAAAAAACGTACGTTCCCTTGGGTAAGATTTTTTGTTTACACTTTAATATTTCACGCGAAGTCACTTGCAACGATTAACAATATATACAAAGTTCACCAACACACGCCGAAGGTTGTTTTAATGTGACTCAAATATTTATAAGTATATTGCCCTGCATGAGTTAACTTCCTAAAGTTTCCGTCATAATATAATTTTATAGGGTTCCGATATGATAACACTGGATATTATATTATAGGTACTATATATCTTGTCTGTGGACTATTTTTACACCCTAAAGGCTGAGAGCTGGTTACCTAATTATTCTTAATGTGAAACATGAAAAATTTGTATATGGAGTGTATATGTGAAATTGTACCTACTTAGTTTTAAAAGCTAAACCCAAAAGTGGAAACAGATTTCCGTGATAGTTATTATAGACAAATCAAACTGACAATTTTCCAAAAGTTTGATTCCGGTGCCCTGGAGCCCGAAACGCCCTAAACCATACGAATTCCATGTGAATTTGGTAAATTCAGTCACGTTAAGTGTTTTTTATATATACTACAAGTTAACCCATGACGGCAATGTCACCTGATGGTAAGTGATGATGCAGTCTAAGATGGTAGCGGGCTAACTTTTTAGGGGTATGGTAAACCCATACTCCTAAATAAAATTTCCTACAACCAGTTAATATGAACGAACTTATAACAGAATGATATTACTCAGTACCAGGGCTGCAACAATAGGTTTCCAATGCTTTATGTGTGCTGATCATCTGCTAGATATTTAATATATGTGAAAATGTGATTGACATATGTGTTTAATTTGCATTTTATGACTAAGCCAAATTGTACTTCCTATAGCATTGGAGGCATGCATAGGTAATCTAAATTCAAGTATTCAATTTGTCTGGTGGGAGGCTTCGGCCGCGGCTAGTTACCACCCTACGACAAAGACGTGTCGCCAAGCGATTTAGCGTTCCGGCACGATGTCGTGTAGAAACCAATTAGTAAGGAGTAAGGGTTTATCATACCCCTAAAGGGTAAGCCCGCTACCATCTTAGACCGCATCATCACTTACCATCAGGTTAGGTGTTTAAAAAACAAAACTATTTCAATAACACAAAATGACTATGAATACATTGAAAAGATCTAAATTTGTTACGATATGTCATTTGGATAAGAATTACTAATAAGGGTTAATTAAGAGTTTAAGAATCAGTTGACCAGCTCTTGGACTACACGTGATTGAATATTAAACCGCTGAGGGAACAACGGCAGTGCGGTTTGAACAAACATTTTTATGTTATCTTGACAGGTTTACTTACTCCCGAGAGTGATAACAAACATGCCTTCGGAGAAATGAGATTGTTAAGCGACACTGCCGACAAGGTAAATGTCGCTAGCCACAAAAGAATCATCACGTAATTACGGCATCTTTATATTGCAACAAAAAAGGCAAAATATAATATATAGATTCCTATTGTGTATAATAACCGGTGTAAGAAAATCGAATTCATTTAACTTGAAATGTTCAAATGTTCACGATTTAGCTGATTTCAAAATTGGGATCGTTAACTGAGACGATCATTTAGGTTACTTAGGTAGCATATCATCAATCAGTCAGCATATAGACGCCCACTGCTGGACATAGGCCTTTCCGGTCAAACGGTCCTCCGCCTTCCTCATCCACCCGCCACCAGCGATCCTTTTCAGGTCGTCGGTCCAGCGAGCAGGAGGTCGCCCTACGCTGCGCTCACCGGTACGCGGTCTCCACTCCAGAACACGTCTGCCCCAACGGCCGTCGGAAGTCGGCGTCGGAGAATATAATTATTAGGGTCAATTATGAAAATTAATATTATGTAGAAATTATTATATTGGCTGGGAAGGTTGTTAGATCAAAAAATAAAAATAAGAAAATTAAGGGATATCATTCAAACAAATTTAAAATAATTAAGATTAGTAGGTAATTAAAAAGAAATTTTATGATACGTTTTTAAAAAAGTTTTGCTTTGAATGGACACTTAAAGTAACTATATAACGCTTCTTGTCCAATCTTATATATAAACCATACATACCAAACAACTTTACTAAAATATAAAATTAGCAAATAGCACCGAAGAGTACAAAGATTACATTTAATCTATATATATAAAAGCGAAATACCACTGACTGACTGACTGATGATCACGATATCTCAGGAACTATAAAACATACGATCTTTAAATTTGGAAGGTAGATTCCTTTTATGAAGTAGAGGTCAGCTAAGAAACGGTTTTGGGAAAATCTACCCCTAAGGGGTAGAAATGGGGGTTGGAAGTTTGTATGAAAGTCCTATATTTTTGAAGTTAGAGACATGAAAATTGGCAACTAAGTTTTTTATTATAAATGATAAAGATCTGTATAATTAATGTTACGAAAATCTACCCCAAGGGGGGTGAAATGGGGGTGGGGCGTTTTCATGAGGGTTCTATGTTTTCGAAGTTAGGGACATGAAAATGGGTATTTAGGTAATTTGTTTTAAATAATAAAAACCTGTACACGCAATATTACAAAAATCCACCCCTAAGGGGTAGAAATGGGGTTGGAAATTTGTATGAAAGTCCTGTATTTTTGAAGTTAGAGACATGAAAGTTGGCAACTAAGTTGTTAATTATAAATAATAAAGGTCTGTACGATCAATGTTGCAACAATCCATCCGAAAGGGGGTAAAATAGGGGTTGGAAGTTTTCATCAGGATTCTAAGTTTTTGAGGTTATGGACATGAAAATTGCCATTTAGGTTATTTGATTTAAATAATAAAAACCTGTATATACGCAATATTACAAAAATCCATCCCAAAAGGGGTGAGGGGTTGGTAGGTTACATGTAAGTTTTGCGTTTTTGGAATTAGAGAAATGAAAATCGGCAATTAGAGCATTACTTACATTAAAAATACATGTAGATATAAGCTGTTTTGCAAAATCACACTTTGAAAGTAGAAACATAAAGAATGAAAAGGAATTTGGAAGTTAGACTGTAGAGCCGTAGACATCGCTAAGAAAATAATTTGTAAAAGTCCGAATAGTAAAATTATAAATGCGAAAGTGTGTTTGTATACTGGTATGTCCATCAATCACGTCGCAACAGAGCAATGGATCGACGTGATTTTTGAAAGTATAGTTGAGGACCTGGAGAGTGACATAGGAGAGTTCCCGTAGGAATTTTTACAACTTATTCTGACTGAATTTTAAAAACTTATTCCACGCGGACGAAGTCGCGGGCGCCAGCTAGTACATTATAAAGTTGGGAAGTTCTGGATTCGATTCCCGGCTCGAGTCCGATCTGGCTTCGGCCGTGGTTAGTTACCACCCTACCGAAAAAGACGTGTCGCCCATCTATTGAACGTTCCCGCACGAAATCACGTAGAAACCATTTAGGAGTATGGGTTTACCATAACATGTTTGCACCCCTAACAGATTGATCACCTATCAGGATAGATGCCGTCAAGGGCGAAACTTGTAGTAAATAAAAATAAATAGTACTAACTGTTAAAGTATTTAGGAAATGTTTCGATACAAATACATAATATTTCATTATTAATTAAAATTTCATTTCATTTCATGAAATCTATTAATTATCTTAGATAAATAATATTTATGTAAAACATTAACCAGGAATATCTACGTAGTAACGTTTATATACCTATCTAAATATATTTCTTTGGCTTCTTTCTAATTGGGTTATAGCGTTGGTATTTAGTTACATGGCTACCATCGAAGCATACGCTTTATAGAAGTACTTAGGTAAGGTTACAGTTGACGTATTAGGAGTCAGGTAATAATTTGTGAAAAAAAAAACAGAATAAAACTCTTTTTCATAACAGAGAAGAATTTGGATCTCCATAAAAATGCAAGATCCTGACATATGGTATAAAAGTAGTCATGTTTTTTCATGTCTCATAATACATACTTTCTTATTACGTAATCTAAATTATTAATATCAAAATGTCCAGTTCTTGGATACGATTCGTTGGAAACACGTCAGAGAAGTTAGAGAATTCTACAGCGATTTTAATGATTCATAATAATCTGTAAAAGCAAACATGTAAAACCGTCTTTATTGCCAAAGCATCATATTTGTTTTGGCATTAACAATATCATACATCTATCGTGAGAATATAAACGTTCAATTACGATAGAACAAAAATATTTTTAATCCGCAATAAAAACACGAACAAGCAGCCATAATTTCAAGGCGATAGCATTAATAGTAATCTCTATGCAAAATTGTGACACAATCTAAAATTGAGCATTTGTCAAACAGTAGTTCCATGACACAATGTCTTCTGAAGAGAAGGTAGAGGTACCTATGTAATGAAAATAATCACAATTACAACTATAATAATTATCAAAAAAATTATTAGGTGATAAGTAACATACCCGAGTAGACTGAAAAAGTTCATTCCTATAAGAACAAATTTAAAATCACTTTAAATCACAGAGACATGCCTCACAATTAAACTAACTGAAACTGTACAGGACAGTTTGTCACGAACACATTCTAATCAAAGTGCTATCGAATTTCGTGCTTTGCACGTCCACAGCTAATTTGATATTAGATAATAATGAAATTTTTATCATTTTTATCAATATGTAATTACATATGTCTACAAAAAAACATTTTTCGGCAAACATGTACCTATCTAATTAAAATATCTATATATGTACATATAATACGTTTCGCCGACTGTCTAAACTACGCAACGTATTTAGGATGCGCTGTTCATCAATATACATAATGATGAAAGAGGAAGGTTTATATGTATAAAACATGCATATTGTATAGTATAAGAAGCGGTGATAGCCCAGGGGCTAGGGCGTCAGCCTCCTTATCAGAGGTCGGCGGTTCGAATCCGGGTACGCACCTCTAACTTTTTAGAGTTATGTGCGTTTTTAAACGATTAAAATATCACTTGCTTCAACGGCGAAGGAACATCGTGAGGAACCCTGCACGCCTGAGAGTTCTCCATAATGTTCCCAAAGGCGTGTGAAGTCTGCCAATCCGCACATGGCCAGCGTGGTGGACTATGGCCAAACCCTTCTCATATTTGAGAGGAGACCCGTGCTCTGTAGTAAGCCGGTAATGGGTTGATCATGATGATGATGATTGTGCAGTAAAGAACAGACGAGAATTTCAAAGAGAACACATCTGTTTAGTTTACCTATTACTAACAGACAGACGTAACAAAGTTTGATACCCAAAGGGTCCCGTTAAAACCCTTTAGGTACGGAAATCTAAAAATCAATGTCGTTCTAACTCGAAAACTTTATTTCTTTTTATTCTTAAGTTCCACGGAAACGGGAATTAATACCAGACTGAGCCCCATCTCAGTGGCCGGGTTTAGCTAGTTCTAGAAGAATTTACGTCTAGATTATCCTCGCGACGCGCAACGTTATAAAAGATCTAGATTAAAACTTTAGCTGTTCCATTTAGATATGCCAAGAATACGAGACATCGTGTTATAACTGAGAAGCGCCGAGGCGGGTCAATTTGGCCCCAACTTAACTTTAAATAGCTAGATGCTTTGAAGACTCGACATATGCAGGGTTATATTTTATGAGTTTTATTTAAATATACATATATACTAGTGCTTGGCTGCAATTACACATGATGACATTTTTTTTTATCCACAACAAGTTAGGCCTTGGCGGCAATATCACCTGATGGTAAGTGATGATGCAGTCTAAGATGGTAGCGGGCTAATCTGTTAGGGGTATGGTGAGCCCATCATCAAGATCGTGCCGGAACGCTTAATCGCATTGCGGCGGAACGCTTAGTCGCTTTCTCGCTCCGAGAATCGAACCCAGGACCTCCAACTTTATAATGCGAAAGCGCGCGCCCTGCGGCACGAAGGTCGCCGAAGTTATTATTGTTCTTTACGATGATGCCTATCCATTCGTGATTTGTACATATACTCTGTATATAAGGCGGCAATAAAGATGTTTAAATAAATAAATTAATGTACTCAAAATATTAGTAGTGGTGGGAAAATAACTTTACAGTTCTTTCAGTTATTGGAAACGAAAACGTTTCGTACGTGGCCATGGGACATCAACCCACTATAGTATCGTATTCCAATTTTCAAGAATGATTAATAACAATTTCGATTGGTGCTGTCTAGTTTTTGGTGGCAACATTTGCTGGAATTCTATCTTATGGTAAGCAAGTTTGAAACTGTATCATGTGAAGCTGGTCTCGATTTAGGCCGAAGTTTTAGATACTCTTTGGGGTTTCACTTTCTGGAATGCTCAGTACCAGTCCAGAGAGTAAAGAATAATTGGAATTATCCATACCCGTGGTTGAAAAAAGTATCACTATTAAGCGATAAGCATTGTTTAACCCCACTAACTAATATTGGACAAATATGGTAGGTATACTCGTGTGTTATAAACCTCTCTCTTACTCATTAGAAGGTCTATACTGAGCAGGGATTATAAACGAAGGATAGTGATCATATTATTCACACATAAAGTAGTTTTTGACGACCTCCGTGGCGCAGTGCGTGCGCTGACGCATTTAAATGTTGGAGGTCCTGGGTTCGATTCCCGGCTCGAGTCTGGGAGGCTTCGGCCGTGGATAGTTACCACCCTACCGACAAAGACGTGTCGCAAAGCGATTTAGCGTTCCGGCACGATGTCGCGTAGAAACCAATTAGGAGTGTGTTTACCATACCCCTAATAGGTTAGCCCGCTACCATCCTAGACTGCATCATCACCAGGTGAGATAGCCGTCAAGGGAGAAAAAAAAGTAATAAATCTTTATACTGATTATACTTAAGCCTAGTACGTACCTTAAGGCAGATATCCGATCCAGCATCACAAGTTAAAGCCAATGTCAAAGCTGATTTATTTAAATACATTGTATAAGCTGCCTCCAGCTTTATAGCTTTAATATGCAGTACTGATTCCCCGAAATCCAATTCAAATGCAGTAAGCCTAATTATTTATAATCCCTGAAGATATTCCGGTTCAAATGCCAATACATTTGGTAAACATTGTGTAGATATGATATGAACAACTCAGAGCATGAGGTTCGAAACAATTTGAATTTGTAACGCATGCGCAGTCCTTCTAATAGGAGATGGATTTTAGTATATCAAATAGCATATCATATAAGTTAGCAAATCATACATATTAGAAATATAACACATATTATCATAGAAACACTCATATTCTATTTTCATTATTGTAAGGTCGTGATATATGGTGATTACGTAGTGATAATTAATAAAAATAAAAGTAAAGCAGCGATAACAACATCGCCAAAAGTAATCATATGCAAAAAACCTATCCTTCTTTAAGTCGTTTTAAAGGGAATAAACACGAGGCGTTCATTTGTAGATTCCGCGAATTGCGCAGTTTGCACTGTGATGTATTGCAGGCGGACGGATGCCTGCCGAGTATCATCTCAAGAGGTGTCCAGCTGGCGCCACCGCCAATCATTCAATTACACACTCCTTGTTGCACCGACTTAACCCAGGCATCAATTACAGAATGAACTCGATTCATCCGCAAGGAGGTCAATTGGCTAGAATTTCGCGCGTAACACCGAGGATAACGTTTATCATTCTAAATTCATGGTGCCCTGGTAGTCGTAATTGTATTAGCTTCGATAGGTCTCCTGTTCTCCATAGGAGAGAGAGAGAATTAGGCGAGTATTATAAAATTGGAGAACCTCAATTCGATTCCTGTTTCGAGACTGGTATGAGGGAGACTTCGGTCGTGGCTAGTTACCACCCTACCCTACCACCCTGACAAAGACGTGTCACCAAGCGATTTAGTGTTCCGGCATGATGTGGCGTTCTCTTACATTTAAAACCAGGTTTTATTGCCGTTAAGTTGTAGTGGAAAAAAAAAGCTTTAACCCGGGTTAGTTATCACATTTTAGTAATGATTAAAAAGACATAAGAGCTATATCCCGGGTGGTGCTGACAATTTCAAAATAAAAATACTTAACACGGTTACTTTAGAGTTTTAATCGTCAGGACCCTTGACCTCTCGTCTCGAGCTTATACCCTTCATAACGCTCCTTCAACAGGGATCCAGCTTTGGTATAACCAGGCATCACAAAACATTATACCTATCGTTGCGTTGCTGACTATTCTGCATATGCAATAATTCCAGCACTATTGGAATTTACAAGCACACATATTTCAATATGAATCACAGAATAATATTACTTAAGGAGCACCACGATACAACTTGAATTAGCTGTAAATATTAAATAATAAATATTGACGATTATCATGGAGATCCTGGCTCTGGTCTTTTGGGAGGCTTCGTTACCAAATTACTAGTAATTACATAGCCGTAAATCGGCTAGCGGTATTTAACAATCAATAGAAACCGATGATGGAGAAGGATAGGTCCGCATGCAGCGTATCGTTTGTCCTCTAGTACTGCAGATATTCATGGGCGACGCACGATAATCACCCAACTTAAGGTGACCCGTCTAAAATAACATTAAAAAAAAAATTGGGCTAGATCAAGAGCTAAAACAAAACATGTCAAACCTTGCAAATATTTGTACGTAACAAAACACCTGTCAGCAGCCACAAGTTGAAATTTGAGAATGTTTTGAATTCCATTGAGCGCCGGCTCCGCAAAGTTATCTTATCCGTGCTCTTTATTAATTAAACAACGGGAGCGAGTGATACGAGGCAAACATAAAACGGGGGGCTCGCCATCTTACTTTTATCTGTTATCTTAAACAAGCAATGCGCAGCGGCATACACATGACGCGCAATACAAAGGAGATTATTTTACAATGTATGAAACTAGGCTTCCGTTTTCTCAATAACTTTGCATGTGTCAACATTTACAATTTCACCAGGAAAATTAATCTTCACGTGACTAATAAAGGTTTTACTAGTAGGCACAACTACGTCTAGGAACAGTGAAATATACCAGCCAAGTACTTGATGAAACTCTAGGAATCGGAGTCACTGGTAATGAAAACTGTTAGTTTAGTCCTTATAATGAAAGTTTTGAATACATTTTTCAAGGATTTTAATTTTAACTTACAATCGTGTGTTGTTAAATCATTATCAAACATATACATATATACATGACAAATATACGGCATCTTTTAAATTAAGAAAATTTCTGATAAACATATAAACAAAACAGCTCACTTTCCTATATCTCTTAAACCACGTAGGCGGATCCATAATATCCATTACCTTACTGCAGACAGTCGTTAGCAGTAACGAAAAAAATTTAGCCCCGATATCTCTGATCCAGGCTAGAGAGGTAGATATTTCCAGAATACTGAGAAGTTCTTTATTGACACCATTAACTACAAATGTAATGGCCCGACTACTTCTGATGGCCTGTTCTATTATAAAGTAGGAAGTCACGGGTTCAATTCTCGGCTTGAGTCTGGTCGGGTGATATGCTAAGATTAATCGCCAAGCGATTTAGCGTTCCAGTATGATGCCAAGTAGAAACCGATCAAGAGGTTGGATTCAGCCGGTAACGCATCGGTGGCTCTACTGGTGTTACACATGTATATGGACGGCAGAAATCACTCAAAATCAGGTAAACCTGGCGGGTCACCTGATGTTGAGTGATTACTGCACCGTTCAGGTCAGGTTGCCCGTGATGTAACTATGAAAAAGGGAACACATCATTCACAAATCTCTCAACTTAATTGACAGGTTCAAAAATAGTTTTACCCTTTTCTAACTTTGTGCAAAGGTGAACATTATGCATATGTCCATCTAGTTTAGAGATTTGTGAACAACAAAATAGGCAGTAAGATTTATATGAACTGTGGTATCCAATAAACGTAATAAATGTTACGTGCTTACTCGTGAGTAGACCACATGCGACCTAACCTGTCAAGAGAAACATCTGAGATATAATCGCTGACACAATAATCTATTGATTACAAAGTCACATTTCCCCGAATAGATATTATTTCCATAGTACATAATATTACCTACACAAAACAGAAGCCGATTATTAGAAACACGCCGTTCTTCGCGACTTTATCAGCTTCACATTTCTCATGAGTAATTTATGGCCATACAAACTTTGATACGGTGTTCTTAACAATATGAGGAAGATTGTAACCACCGCGTTGCATCATCCGCCCGCACTAAAACTTCGTTCCCACTGCTCTTTAGGGTTGGTCGTGGCCTGATGCAACATTCATCATGAAATGAACTTTGAAAAAGATTTTTCAAATACGCTCAAGAAAATATCCAAAAAAAAACATTCAAAATTCAGATTAAGTATTAGAATAGAGACTATGTAGATATATAGACATATAACCCGATAACGTTTTTTTCATAGTCGCAATGTTTCAAAAGAAAACCGTAAATTTGCGCTGCTTCTAAATGGAAACTAAATCGGAATGAAAATTTTATTAAGAAACATAATGAATTATCTCGGGATTCTGGGCTACATTTTTAATTCTTCTTATTTTAATAATAATTATTACTTGCTAACTAAAACCGTAATATAAGGCTTTTTAAAAAATCCTATGGAATAAGCAACGTTCTTTCGAGATTATCTCATTCTTCATGTTCGCTCTCATCAGGAATGAGCCATTCCCGTTTTCGCACCCTTTCCCAACATATAAACCTGTTTTCGAGGAAGTTTGCCATGGCAAACTAAAGCCTAGCGTAAGACCCGTGAAGGTGAAATTCAGTTCTCCACAAATCCCGCGGGAACCGTAGATTTTTCCGGTATAAAAGGTTAATCGAAGATATAGTTAATCGAAGATGTAATCTATCTCCATTAAATGAAATATATCTGAACTACATTAAACCAAATACAGAATAGAAGCCTTTTCTGCGGGTGAACTAAAGTAGAAAGCAGCGTGCGCTTTTACTCGAGGTAAACCACGCCTTCTCCAATTTTACAAAGTCGGATAAATTGTTCACGTGTCTGTTTACCGTGATACCGACTCTTCAGTTACCTCGTATCGCGAGACAATGAGATGTTTATCAGTAAATTACACAGATGCAATATTGTAATGCAAATAGGGAAAGAGAAAACAGATAGAGATGCGACAAAGGCGTGGATGTGAAATCGATCGGTCGCGGTAGGTGGTCTATGGCGATCTGTTTTGTGCCGCGCGTGACAATTCTGTTACACGTTCAATGTGACGCGACCTCGGCCTCAAGAGATTGTCACGATTCTAACCTGCGACAACAGGCCCTGCCTACCCTCAAAGTCTGTTTGTTAAAGACTTTCAACAAGGGCTTGATCACATTATTTTCTTACCGCTTGGTTCATTATAAGGACACAATTAAAAACAGCGGTTACGATCGTAAGACAGGGTTTAAACTATTTGGGAATTGTAACCGATTCAGAATACCACTGTTCCATATTTCACCGTGGAAGTTATAAGTGGCGAGTATTAGACAAAAGTAGCAACAGTATAAAACTGAAGTGAATTAAAGTTGATTACTAAAAATTACTGTTGAAGTAAGGTAAGGTGGCGTTGCGGAAACCCCACCAACAAAATACATTAATAAGAAGGGTTCATTTATGGCGGCTGATCCCAACTAACAACAAGTCTTCAAGATAGAGACATGTTGTGAGTTAACCAGTTTCAATTTCTTTAAATCCTTATGTTGACCAGGTTGATTTACCTTTCGTGTTCGATCTCATACTAAATAGTACGACGTTTAGTTGTTTTTTCTATTACGTACTTCTTTATGTAAGTAGTTTGATTTATCGATTTATTCAATTAAATTGCTGAGCGCTGTTATCAAAGTGGCAAGTTACCAAACTAACGACAAAGAGAGCGTAGAAACGGATTAGGGAGATTGGTTTAATATATTGGCTTACCTACAGGTTAGTTACCATGTAGCCAGCTAGCATGCCACATATGCCAGATAAGATTGCTTTCAAGAGCTTAATTGTAGTAGAAATACTCTAATAAGTAATATTCTAATAAGTAATCTTTTACTCATTACCGAGATGAATTACCGAAATCAGAACGCCATTACCTATCCACTTGTGAATATCACATTAGTGATGATAACCATGACCGACGGCATATTGACGTCTGGTACGGTATATCCGGGTATCAGTTTGCTATAATCGCGGGGATTATTTTATCCGACACCACAACCTGTCGAAACGAAAACCTTGTTATAGAACATTCAACCACTAGACCATCGAGGCGGTTCAAGATGCATGACTCCGGTTTAGAACAAATCTTATAGTATGGACACGGGACCGCATTCCTGTCCAACCAAAATGTGTCATCATAATTAATAGTGTTGAGTAAATATGTATTGTATCTAGGTGGTCCGATGTCGTCCGACATTGAATGCCTAATAGGATAGTCACGCGCGTACCACATAATCGATTCACCGCACCAACATACAGATCTTGCTGAAGAACATATCTGTCTTTGTATTGATTCACAAGTTCGCGCATACCCTCTAACATTGAGGGAAAAGCGTTTCACTAGTCGAATAATTTCTTTTGCTAGTAATTGCACCTAATAATTTACATTGCATTGCATAATTTGCATTGCACATAATAATATATCTCTCTTGGTCATGATAGACAAGTTCGCGGATAACTTCTAACATTGAAGGAAAATGGTTTTACTAATAATAGCACTGACTAATTTCAAACCGATCTTGCTGAAAATAACGTACCTCTCTTTGTCTTGATAGACAAGTTCGCGCAAAACTTTTAACATTAAAGGAAAATGGTTTTATTAGTAATAGCACTGACTAATTTCATACAGATCTTGTTGAAAATAAAATATATCTCTTTGTATTGATAGACAAGTTCGCGGATAACTTCTAACATTGAAGGAAAATGGTTTTACTAGTAATAACACTGACTAATGTAATACAGATCTTGCTGAAAATAACAAATCTCTCTTTGTATTGATAGACAAGTTCGCGGATAACTTCTAACATTGAAGGAAAAAGGTTTAATTGTAACAAAAAGTGTTATTTTTTTCTACGAGTGTGTTCTTCTACTAGAAGGCTGGAGCGATTTAGATACAATCTTTCAAGCCCTGAATATTATTTTGGCGCTGCAAGCATATTCGAAGACTTTTGTTAGATATGTCTCAGGGCGGATAGTCTCGTCTTGCCACTAGTCGAATATAAGAAAATCAAAAAAGTCCTCTAAACAACCTTCAACATAGGACACGTGTTCATTTACGTAAATAAATTTTTACTAATAACTTTCCGGAATACATAATATTTAATTATTATGTTGAAAATAAAAAAAGCCATTTGAAAATATTCAAACAATAATGATTTCAAGTTCACGCGTTAGAAAATAAAACTAAATGTTTTGGCAATACTAAATAGTCAATACAGTTCAACAAACTTGTACAAAAAATTCGGTTTGGTAATCACCTAGTTACAGTAACAAGGTTTTCTATACAAATTGGTATCTATTTTTGCTCGTTCCTGAATAATATGAAGCAGAACCATGTTAACTCTATAGGCTTTTTGCTTAGTAACATTCTCGTCCTCATGAATGTCTTACTGCTGTGTCCAAAATGAAATGATGAATATCTTTGGAAAATCTGCAAGGATTTAGTAGTAGCATGCTGCCTAAGATCGCCAGCCAGCACAGAGTAGCTAGCTGGACCGTACTGTACAGGTAATTTACGTTTATGCAAAAATTAATTAAACGCCTTTTTATTCACGTTCGTTCGTTCTGAAAATGGTAAAATAAAACCACATTTCTGCTCTCGTATAAAGTTAAATAGTTTTCCAAAAACAATCTGGAGCGGAAGAGTTCTGACGACGAAAATGTAGGCTGAATTGCAAAATATACCGTCATCTGGGACTTCCCGACAAAATGGCCTAACATTTTTTTGCTACCGACGCCACGTTATATTCATTTTGTACTTCTGTTACGTATATATACATATAACTGAAGCACACAGATTAGTACAAGCGTTGATGACGTTATGTACTTTTTAAAAATCTGTTTTTATTAAACCGAAATGAAAAGAAAAGTTGATTTCGCAGCTAACTTTTGTTAGCATACACAATAATTGGGTAATAAATATTTAATTGAATTACCACGGATTAATTTCATTATAGGTTGCAATGCGGGTAGTTCAAAAACAAAAAATTGTTTCCGTCTGGGCATTCAGTGATCTCTCGTCAAAACATTGTCTTGAGTAGCATTGACTTAGTAAATAATGTGTGCATGGTAATTAAAGTCATTTCGCCGTAAAGCCTGCATAATTCTAACACTTTTGTTCCAGATAGCCAACCGAAACAGAAGAAAGAGCACTGGTGGGCAATGAGGAGCAGTGGATGAATGTTTGTGTTGGAAATTTTACTTACAAAGAAGTTGTACCGGGACAAACAAACATATGTTGTAAACAACATAATAAACTATTACAACAGAAATGCTTTGCCAACATAAGTAATCGTATATAATCTAGAGAAAAGTGAAGAGCACTTATGTAAGATGAATTGCGGATACCCGCCATCGTGAGAACCCGTCGAAGGTCACCAATTATAAGGTTGATGATGGAAAGGTACAGCGATAAGAATTCGGTCAACATTCTCAGTCTTTTAATGTCAAACTGTAGAACACTTTCTATTCGTTTAAATAAAAATCATTATTAGTTCTTTGGCTACACGTCCATATATTCGTTCTCAATTCGTTCCGAAACTATTGATTAGACTGTGATGTACCTTTGGTGGGGTTTTCCGAGGTGGTCTACAAGGGTCAAAAAATCAATCCATATTTTTTTTTCTATGTGTGGCACTGCAACCCACGCCGTGTACAGCTATTAATAAAAGGAGAGATGGTTTCAGCTGCTAGCCAATTTTTATCTACATCCATTTATGTTAAAGTTAAAGCTAAGTTTGTTGTGGGCTTCTCCTTAGACCAGTGCGCGTTTGGAACCGTCATATAGTTATCACCATCAACTCCCTCTTATGTGAGTTATTGATACGTGCTTTTGAAGGATTATTTGAATAAAGTTTATGATTGATTGACATCTTTTCCTTGATGAGGCCTACATATCTTAAATTGGATTCTTCGTGACACAACCCTCTTATTTTGAGAGAAAAACTAAGCCGTTGCCAATAATGGATTGTTAATGATGAATTGGCCAATTTCAGGAAACATTATTTCATATTTAATGTTAAAAAATGATTTAAAAGTCGCTATGAAAAATTTTGTTAATAGGTGTTTTATACACTACAAGTTAACTTTTGACGCCAATTTCAGCTGATGGTAAGTGATGATGCAGTCTAAGATAGTAGCGGTCTAACCTATTAGAGTTACGGTAAACTCATACTCCTAAATAGTTTCTACGCGACATCGTGCCGGAACGCTAAATCGCTGGGTGACACGTCTTTGACGGTAGGATGGTGACTAGCCACGGCCAAAGCCTCCCAACTTTATAATGCACGCGCTGCACCACGGAGATCGTCAAATCACGTCGTCGTCCCAGTAATTGTTAATAGGTACCATATTAGGTTGCCTTCTGTATAGTGGTAGCAGCCAGCAATGAAGCATTAACAAGCTGAGAATGAATGTGAAGGTATATATTAATCTCAATGCTGTTGCATCGACAAGTTACTTGTAGGAAGTAAATTGATAGGTACGTGCTTGTTAGCTTAGCTTGGATAAAAACACCGAGGTTTTAGCGTTTAACTGGTATTCCCGCACGGGGCTTGAAATTGTATATAGGCCAAGGGCGCCATACACAACAGAACGAAGCTCTACAACAAAAGCCGCCCCGAGCATGATAAGCGATGCGACTAACCCCCCCGGAATTAGCAAAAAGTAGAGCAAGAGCCCGTTGCATGTTTTCATATGAAACGGAAACAGTGACAATAAACACATCAGCGGTTCATCATCATCATCACCATGAACAACCCATTACCGGCTCACTACAGAGCACGGGTCTCCTCTCAATGAGAAGGGTTTGGCCATAGTCCACCATGCTGGCCATGTGCGGATTGGCAGACTTCACACGCCTTTGAGAACATTATGGAGAACTCTCAGACGTGCAAGTTTCCTCACGATGTTTTCTTCACCGTTGAAGCAAGTGATATTTTAATTTTTTTTTAAACTCACATAACTGCGAAAAGTTAGAGGTGCGTGCCCGGATTCGAACCGCCGACCTCTGATTAGGAGGCTGACGTCCTA
Source organism: Lasiommata megera (assembly GCA_928268935.1). Classification (NCBI taxonomy): domain Eukaryota; kingdom Metazoa; phylum Arthropoda; class Insecta; order Lepidoptera; family Nymphalidae; genus Lasiommata; species Lasiommata megera. Next base: position 7,071,026 of record OV743311.1, on the reverse strand, counting down.
ACCACTAGGCTATCACCGCTTCATCAGCACTTACTGCATATAATTTTTATTGAAATTAAATCGTAGAACGTAAAAAAGCCAATTTATGGAAAATTAATTATTTTAAATGAAAATTCTTTTAGAAAACATTGAAGATCTATGACAGAGGGATCAAATATCATTTGTTCACAGCTTTTTGTATACAAGTGGATTAGTCCAATGATATAACAATTAATTTTAATCATTAAACACTCGATATACTCGACTTTAAAATCATTAGGTTGTTATCAAAAACTTTTGAATCTATTGACATCACATGTTATTTAAAAACCAAACTTTGTTCGAAGAATAGATATTATTGATATCATTGATTTCGTGGCAAAGCTACAAAATGCAAGTTTTTACAAGTAGTTTAAGTTTTTACATTATGGAATAGATATTAGACTTTCAATACAGTAGTCGTGATCTGAAACCTTCTCAGAAAAACTTAACAGCATCTATGTCCCTATACAAGCTACTGGTCAACAGCCCGACGTCCCTTTCCTAATATATGAAAGCTATTTTAATAACTTGGCATTCAATCCGCCCAACCCTCTCGTAGTTGCGGCTTCTTTTTACTCCCCCGACCTAAGCGCTCCTCTCCGAAAGAGGAGACCTAAACATATCCTTCATGACCCTGACGATCAGATGACCACCACCTACCACACAATCATACGCTACACACCGTCTTCGCCGGCGAAGACGAGGTCCGCGCTATCTTACGTCATCCGGACGTGGGCTCCATCCACGGCCTCGGAGACGTACGGACCACTCACCGTCCGACCCCCCCGTTATCCCAAACGTCGCCTAAGCCGAGGTTCGGCCTCAAAGGAGGCGCCCTTAGGCAGTCGTTCCCTTAGTTTCTTCGAGCCCTAGGGCTCAAAATTTCTTCTGGCAGAGCTTCTTTCCAAAGCTCGCCAAACAGCCCGGTTACGCTGTGGCAACCAATAGGGTTTGTACAGCTAATAGACAGTCCGAAAAAAATAAATAATAACTTGGCGCTACTTCAAAGAGGCCTATGTCCAGCAGTGGATGCATATTGGCTGATGATTTTGATGATGATGATGAAAGCTAAATTTTACAGAAAAAATCACTACACTTTTTATCTTCTAGAATAGAGTATTTAGAGACATAAAACCGTTCATATGACAAAATACATTTAAATGTGTATAGTGGAATATCTCAGGTACTTATTTTAATCACCCTTGTCAGTCATATGTGACACAGAAGTTGTTTACAGGACGTTAAGTTGTTTTATTAGTGTACAATTTTGATAACGGAACTAATCTGCTCGTGTTAGTGAGATTGGTAACCTTACCAGAATCTTAACACCGTCTCTAGGACTAGAATAGTGCTTATATGCAGATCTAAGTCTAGCCTACTTAAAACCCACTAGCCTACTTTCAGCCATTGAATATGAGCATTTAAATATGTTATGATTCAAATGTAGGTATTATAACAAAAGTTTTTAATAATATTAATAATCATTTATTTCAATTTAATACAATTTTTCTTAAGCTACCCTGACCAAACTAGGATAGCCCGTATCTTGGGGCCAGTCTCTTCCAATTGTGCAATAAAAATAAACTATTATGCCTTAAAGTTAGGACTTAATCACATTCATACATGAGTGAGATATGAGTGGGTGGATGAGTGTGTGAGTAAGTTTCAGTGTGAGTGAGTGGGTGTGTAATATTATACAACAACCAGTTAGTTGTTCACTACTGAATGTGTGTGCTGAGGTCAAAAATTTTAATTAATTTTCACATAAAACCTTACTTATTTTATTTTCAGCAGTCCGTACTGCTGAAAATAAAACTATCATATAAACTACACTGCCCCCATCTTAAACTCGTAGGAACATACGAAGTGACGTAACGTAAACATGATCAACCCATTCCCGGCTCGCTACAGAGGGCGGTCTCCTCTCAATATGAGAAGAGGTTGGCCATAGTCCACCACGCTGGCCATGTGCGGATTGGCAGACTTCACACGCCTTTGAGAACATTATGGAGAACTCTCAGACATGCAGGTTTTCTCGCGATGTTTTCCTTCACCGTTGAAGCAAGTGATATTTTAATTGCTTAAAAACGCACATAACTCCGAAAAGTCATAGTGCCCGTGCGGGTTCGAACCCCCGACCTCTGATTAGGAGAAGGACGACCTAACCACTAACCAGGCTATCACAGCTTCATAAACGTTAACGTAACTAGTAAAAGGGCAACTTAACAACCGCCTGTAGCGAGAGGTTTAAGGACACCCATGACGAAGTCAACATTACTCCTTTGTGGAATACTCTACTTCACACACCTACACCACCTTAATTATCGTTTCGAAAATGAGTTTTATCATTTATTGCTATGATTATATCGATGAATCCATGTAACATTAAGAAGATAACTTAATGTAGAAGACTCATATATGGATCATATCTTCTGTCTTAACAAGGGGCAGGTTTTCCGCTTGGCCAACTTTAAAAGTTCGCCAAACAAAGTCCTGGCATTGTTACCGCTTTTACTAAGAACTTAATTTCTAATTAGCACTTCCGTGTTTTGTTGGTTTTCACACAATTTGTATATTACTGTTTCATATGCGGCCATATTGGGGCTTCAACTATTTGAGACTAAGATATGTGTTGCACAAGTCAAATATTAGCGGTTACATTCGCCTACGCCTGCGAAAACAATGTGTACATATAATTGTGCCGAATAACTTGTTAACATTGTAGCTATTTGTAAATTTCTAAGGTGCAATGGCGTTTATCAATTAGGATTGCGTTCGGTGTGCAGATGCTTTCCGATTTAGATGAATTATTATGGCGATGTGAAAATTAACCATTTGGGTATCCCATTCATTAAATGAACACGTAAAATAGTATTATGAAAATGAGAAGCGTATAAATGGAGAAAATAAGAAAACTGAGACAGAACATCGTGTGTTATGTCAAGTAAAGTATGCCAGTTTTTCTTTGTTTGGCTAACTTTTAAAGTTACTGGCACTCTGCTCACTGTTACTAAGAATCCTACTTTTACTTTTACTTCACTTTTTCTGTGTTTTTAGTCCAGTAGTTTGGCACTCAGTATTTATTTGTTATCGAAATAAAAATAAAATTTTGTATCGCTATTTCATGTGCTGGCCTGCACGGTGGCTTTATCTATATATTTAATCTCAGAACCATTTTTCATTTCTGTTAGAACCATGGATCGTTTCTGTTAGAAAATTATTAAGATTGTTGTCAAATTAATATTTTTTTTGTTCAATACATATTTATAACTGGGTTCCGTACAAAGGCGCAATAATGATAGAAAACGACATGTTTCATGCTGTTGCAAAAATCAGCAATGAATTGCATCACAATAAAAAGTGATACCAAAAATATAACAAAAGTAAAACAATTTCCTTGTATTTTTGGAACCACCATTAATTTTCGCTGTTTTCCTAATTTATCATTAAAGCGGCAATACACACTGTATACACTCTGAGAATTTGAATCCACCTATTACCGTTCATTTTCGACGACCTCCTTGGCGCAGCGCGCACACTGTCGCATTATAAAGTTGGAGGTCCTGGGTTCGATTCCTGGCTCGAGTCTGGTCTGGTGGGAGGCTTCGGCCGTGGCTACTAATTACCACGCTACCTACAAAGACGTGTCGCCAAGCGATTTAGCGTTTCGGCACAATGTCGCGTAGAAACCGATTAGGAGTATTATGGGTTTACCATACCCCTAACAGGTTAGCCCGCTGCCATCTTAGACTGCATCATCACTTACTATCAGATGAGATATCAGATGCCGTCAAGGGCTAACTTGTAGTGGATAATAAAAAAAAAGAGATACAGACCGCTGATAGACAGACGGATGTACACACTTGCAGCGGAGGCTCAGTAATCGGATCCCGTTAGCGCTTCTATTCATTGCATTGCATAAATGAAACTCAATTACCCGATGCGTTTTTAAACCACGGGCACCAGGTCTCCATTTTAATGGACAGATTAACATAAAACGAATTTGCCTATAGCGATTCAATTGTATACATTAACGATCCATTAACAAAATTACACAATCGCACAACAGATCACCCATTTGCATCTAGACCCATTATGTATTCCGTGTCTATGCTAACAACGCAGCTAAAGAATGTTTCGTACTAGTTTTAGCTTTAAAAAGGAGTATTATCCAAATTTTTATATTAAATTCATTAAACAAATTCTTAAATGGTACGTATACAACAGCTACTAGTGCACTCAAGAAGTAAAACTAGAGGCAAAGAGCAAATAACAGGTCAAAGGGTATACAAACATTGAAAACAAATTAAATTTAGATTTATTTGCAGCGCTGGGACCGAGATGTAGGGACAAATTGGATTCCCCGACTGCAGGCACGCGTACCGCCTCCTCTACAATCTTCGGACAAATTGAATATAAAGCCAGTTGAGTTAAAACTACCTCTGCGAAGAGAATTACCTAACGAAGTAAATCAACAGTACTTGTCCTGACTACTGCGGCGTGGTCTACTCAATGACGTCAAACCCTTAGTTTTCGGCAATGGACCGAAGTTATGGGATTATTTCTATATACTATCTTATATATATAGAAATAGTCCCGTAAATAATTAACAGTCCTTATCACACTAATAGTATAAAAATGAGTTAGCCCTTAAATGGGGTATATACTATGTTAGTAAAAAATATTATGTTAAGAATTGTGCTATAGTATATAAGTCAGCAGCCACATTGTATACAACTTGGGCTTCCTAATAAATAAAAGAGAATATTTATAAATGTCAATGTTCGTTACACCTAACTGAATCTATTTGGCTGAAATTTTTAATGGAGATTATACTCTGCAGTAACACGTAGGCAATATATGTAATATGAATTTAAGAACAAGTTTATGGGGTTGAAAACTCGGAGCAAAGGCAAAGGTTTCACATACATTTTTAAATTATGATATTTTTGTCGAATATAATGTAAGTATATGAACATCTGCGTTCAAGGTTACAGATAATATAAAATAACTTAAATTAAACATTAATCTTATACAACTAATTTATTTTAATATTATATTTAAAAATATATATACATGAGTAGGAACCTGTTCAGTTGTTTTACCCGTGATAGAGAAGCGCACATTCAAATAGTCAAAGATCCAAACATTTTCACAATATTTTCATCACATTTACAATATAATTAAATTGCATTAAATTCCATCTTGTGACACTTTCGCCCTCGATACGTCTCGATTCCTCAATCATAATGTCGTTTCGCAAAATGTTATCGAGAAATATAAAGTGAACTCGAAAATACGCAATAATGATAATGTCACTGAAGATTTCAAATCGTGAGGACAGAATTATCTCGATACGCACTTGTAAAACCGATCTACTCGAAAAGGCAATGTTAAGAAGCCACCGGCAAGAGGATCCGGAGATAAGGGGAACAGTTGCAAAGCGTGCCCTCAAGCGTTTTCATGCGACGTACATAAAAAAGGAGCGTATTAGGCGTGGCGCAAACGCGGACACTTTTTGTAATATTTCGGTAACAAACAAAGCAACCAGGGAGGAACCAATATTTTATTTACATATAATGTAATACAAAATCGATCGATCCATGAGTTCACGGCGCCTCTATGGTGTACAGTTACTGCCACACGACACACGCACTGATCGTCGATCAGCGATCTGTGGAAAGCAACTAGAAACTGGCAACTTTCTCAGTGAAAGAAAGCATAATATTAATTTCCACACAGTATGCATAGATAAAATTATTCCTTTAAGACAGTAACGCACGAGCTAATTACAATGTCATAGCTGAAAGCCTTAAAACCATAACTGTGCAGCTACTTGAGTTATGCTAACTTTGACCACGAGTACTGCAATTCATAGTAGGTATATATATGTAACGTAACCGAAAACTATCTAGTGGAAGTTTTCGTCCGTGACAAGTCACTAACCAAGCTACCGAAAAAGACGTCAAGACAGCCAATACGAGTAAAGGCATAGGCTATATATCCGTCATGAATAACACGTTAGCCAGTTACCACCTTAGACGTTAGGTACAGTGAGGTTGCAGTCAAAAGCCCACTTAAGTGTGGATAAAGAAAAAAACACCGCGGTCTCCTGTGAGGGTGTCCCGTGTCGGTAACAATAAGTGTCTACGTTTGCGCAGCGCCTAAACGGATTAAGGGCGCCCGGCTCGACGTACTCGTAGTTCCTGCGGATAAAGACTTCAAGCATAATAATAAGAGCACTCACTGCCAGTGGAAGGGTCCGGTGATGCCATCCTTGAGGCGGTCCTTGAGGGAGCGCTGGCGGGAGGGCCCCGGCCCGGGGGGCAGCATGGCGGCCCCGGGCGGCACCGCGCTGGAAGGTGCACGCGCGGGCGACGACATCCCGATATTGTTACGTTGCGCGGACGCACTACCAAACCCGCTCGCACATTAATTTACCACTGAACCGCCAAGCACCATTACAAACGCGGGCTGCAACATAGACCACCCCAAGCGACATAAAAAACGTGAAGCTAAGCATCAAACATTACAAATAGGCACACGAAAATTTGAAAGCTCAATTTATAAAGATAGTACAAAAATACAAAGGTGATAATTGTAGATATATATGCCCATACGCGTTAACACCCACTATCTATATGTAAAAATGTGTCTATACGCAAGCTGGTGGCGAGTTCAAAATCATTTCAAACTTTAATATCATACACTGTGAACTAGTGAAATCGTAAATACTATACTGATGTGAAGCTTTGATTTTTTATAATCAACTAGAAATTCTAGAATATTAGTATCGCAGATGTAACTAAAAACTCGATTGTATACACTAAAGATATATTTTTTTCACCTTCATTAATCCCAAGTTCGTGAATTCATTTATGTCACGGCAATAATCTAATATAAACTAAAACGTAAAATTCGTATCCCTGATGTAACGAAGCATCGCTGAAAAACTGATTTAACATTGTTTTTAGGTGTTTAATTTGTCCCCCACGATTACACAGAGAGAAAAGAGTAACTATTTTAGTTTTCGTGGTTCTTGTACGTTTGTTGTTTGTGAGTTTCTTTATATCACAATTATGTATTTTTAAATGAATGAACGATTTCGATGTATGGGGTAACTATAACTAGAATTCATACATCATCTGTATGTCTAAAATTTTTATGATAAAAAATACAATCTTTTTTATATGGGCGGCTGCATGTTTGCAAGATTCTGCAGTCGTGCCTTCTCGTTTATCCTATTTACGAGCTCTAGTACTCGAGCGAGCTCTACTATTACCTATGAACCATATTAATAACTATACCTATTTTCCAATTAAACTAAAATTGCCCTGTCCTGCCCCCTACATATAATAACAACTAGGTATGTATTAATAATATATTGATCTCAAACAAAACAGCTGTCAAAAAGGACTTTAAAAATTGTGAGTTTTAGACGGTAAGGTACTCAGATACTTCCAAAGTAAGTGGATGGTAATAAATTCTAAGACAACAAAACGATTTCATACTGTTTGTATGAAATCACCTCTAACTGTTGTTCGCTTGCAATCAAGCGAATTTAAATTGTTTTACGAGTTTCAAAATTAATTACAATGTCAGTACCTACTGACCTAAATTTGCTTCAGTTTGCCCTATTTTCCAGCTTTTCTTTTAGAGAGCGGCACAAATTCAAATTAGGTAGTTCCTTTCGTCTATGTAAAATTAAAGCGAGGGCATATCTATCCACTAATATCTTGTTGAAAACATCGCAAAGTGTAGATATATTGTGTAGAGACAGAGAGAAAAAGAAACGAAAGCATAGATAGATTTCAAATTAGGTAGTTCCTTTCGTCTACATAAAATTAAAGCGAGGGCATATCTATCCACTAATATCTTGTTGAAAACATCGCAAAGTTTAGATATATTGTGTAAAGACAGAGAGAAAAAGAAACGAAAGCATAGATAGATTTCAAATGAGGTAGTTCTTCTCGTCTATTTAATATTAAAGCGAGGGCATATCTATCCACTAATATCTTGTTGAAAACATCGCAAAGTGTAGATATATTGTGTAGAGACAGAGAGAAAAAGAAACGAAAGCATAGATAGATTTCAAATTAGGTAGTTCCTTTCGTCTATGTAAAATTAAAGCGAGGGCATATCTATCCACTAATATCTTGTTGAAAACATCGCAAAGTGTAGATATATTGTGTAGAGACAGAGAGAAAAAGAAACAAAAGCATAGATATGTGCATACAATTTAGTAGAAAACTCATTTTATAACTTAACGTTCATTTCAAATAGTTCCCAAATTTACACGTGGCTTTGTAGAACGTAAGCTGAGATCTACAAAGGATTCATAGCCGTAACTTTAGAAGCCTTTTAACCTAACAAAACTCACATGTCAAAAATATCTTAGCTTAGTGAACCGTCCTTTTTACATTGCAACATTGTGTGCACCGTGTTATTATATTAATATTGTTTATATTTTTAGAAATATTAATGTAAATTTGTGTATAGAAAATTGTTTAACAGAATCGGCACCATTATCTGTGGTTATAATTTTTATAGGTTCAGAACTTGCGTAAAAAAGCCTCTGTCACAGAACATTCAACCAACGATTGCTACAGAGTACTGAAAAAAAACTGAAAATAAATTTCAGTGATCTCAAGTCAGAGAACAGACTAATTACGAACTCATTATAGAAACCTAGCAATAATTTTTACATAAGAAATAAGTAATTATTTTTTTTGTGTTTAGGAAATTTGAAGCGCACAATATTTTTTATGTGCGACCTAGAATATTTTGAAACTTCACTTTGGCGGTCTTAGTTTTATTGCTCGGCTCAATTTATACGTGACGCATCTTAAAATTTCTGATCAAAGCTACTGCTAAGCTTATTCAAGTGTACGCAAGCAAAGTCCGAGTAATATAATGTGTTGACTTTATACTAGACCTTACATGTAAGGAACAACATTTTAATTTAAGCTTATATCTTTACATGTACAATTGACTGATAGTATTATTTATCGTTTATGAACTCATATAATTACGAAAATAATACAAAGTTACAACTTTTGTGATAACGATGTTTTTTATGTGTCTACATCCTTTGATGATTGAATAAAAATAGATTTATAGTTTTTTTTGATACAGCGAGTTCTTTTAATATTTTTTTTTTCTGTGGATTTTTGCGTAGGCAACAAGTACGTAGTCTATACCTCGTGGGTGTCTCGTATATGAATATGCTATGGAGTAGGCACCACAGGTTATTATATTATTTTTTCTGTCATTTTAGACTTTCCCATTGACAAATGCTTTCCCATTAAAACAAATGTTTTAATGTACTTAATTATGGCTTTTATATCTGAGCAATACGGCTTTGACGAACTGATAAAGTGCAAATTCACCCCGAAAAATTCGATCTAATTTTGTGTACAAATTGTTTAAAAAATATACTAACGGCAGGTAGATGTTAAATGCATTGTGCAGCCTATTACTGTGAAAACACTACAAGCCAATACAATATAGTGAAAAATTTAAAAGCAGCGTTATTTCTTTAACTATATATACATGTGCAACAGTTATATATATAACACAGTGCAGATCCTTGCCATATGTATAATGCAAAGATACACATTGGTCTTAATAAACTGTAAAGCAATGAAATGTCGTACATAATCACTCTTCATATTACACCAGGCGCTGACGGTTCCACTGCCGTAAACAGGTTTGAAAGCGTATGCGATGTATCTCAAACAACGTTGTATATATTTTACAACCTACACAAACAACAGTACCATAATAATCTCGCAGAATATACGCAAAACCAGTTTGCACACCTCTAACCGCGCACTGCCTGTTTTGGTATTTATCTTCTAAGGTCAAGGCTGGATGCGACTTGGGACATGTTCAGCGGTTACAAATTAACATAGGATTCATTTTAATAGTACTGTTTTACCGTTAGCAACTGGTTTATAGATGTAATTAAGACCATTACATTACAATATAAAAACATTACATTTTTAGATTTTCTGAGAAATAGAAACAGGTTGAACCAAATGTCGTTTGTTTCATCTTAATTATCTTACAACGCTTAAATTGATGCAAAACTGGGAATAAGTTCAAAGTTTATATAAAACGTAAGCTTGTAGAAAAGTCCTACTATAGTGTAAAGGATTACGTAAATGATAAACAAACATGGGTGTAAAATATTGCTTTAATAAGATAGCTCTTAATATAATTTAAGTGGCATGTGAGATGGTGATAACAAAAAGAAAATTTACCTGGCTAAGTTTGTTGTGGGCTTCTTCTTAGACCGGGACGCGTTTGGAACCCTCATAGCTTTAGTTTTAAGTTTACGGATGTAGTTATCACCATCAAATCACTACTTTGTAAATTATTGACGCGTCAAAAGCGCCTTTTAAAGGACTATTTGAATAAAGATTATTTGAATTTGAATTTGAATTTGGACCTCGGTACAGTGTCTTTTCGGCGAATAAGAAATGCCGGGATTGAACATTAAAATAAGACAAGGCCATCCTAAAAACTGGGTGCCTTAAGATTATCTTAGATGTTCTCGAGCCGTAGGGCTTAACCTAAACTTCCCCAACTTAACTTAAATGTCATTGTCATCATGTGCATCTACAATATGCATATGATAAAGAATGATAAGACTGAATAATATAATTAAGAATTTATTGTTTTTTTTTTGTCATATTGAAATTCACTTTTTCCCGCACCTACATCAGCGTTGTTTCGAGTTTCAGTTTAGTATTCTGTATGGGGAATACCCCAGGATATAATCAATTTCCTAGTGAATTTTTGATGAAATCTGTGGTTTTGGGGTGTAAAGGTAACCGACAAGCAGATTCTTACGGATTTATAATATGTGGATTAGTACAAAAGTGTATGAATCGTTGTCCATATCCAATTTTAAATTTAAATTTGTATCTTTTATTCATTCATTCACTCATTCATTTTATATTATTTTTCCACAAGTTTCCGTATTCCATCCACTATAAAATGCCATCAGATTTTTAGTCATTGTGTATATTAATCGAAATAAAATGCGTAGGAAAGATAGGATATTAAATAGAATCCCGGATGGATTCTATTTATTATACATTTTAAAGAAAGGCAGTTCGTCTGTCACCTTTTCATGTCCAAACCACTGACGAGGTTTCTATAAATAGCAAGGAGATAACATAATGCCCCCTGGCCGTTCTGAAGTATAATCCAGGCAAAAAGACAGACGATCAGAAGTGGCAGTTAATGGGATTCCAGGCAGGCACTTGCAATTTATTTATTTGTAGAGCTTAGGTAGTAGGTAGGTATTGCAGTCATAACAAACATTAAACAGACTTGAATAACTAAATATTATGCTCGTCTACGCGTAAATCCTATTACAAATGTAACTAAAGAACAGATAATTACTTCCTTAGTGGTCCACGGTGAACTAGTGCGAGCGGGTGCGACAGCGATAATGTCTGAATATTCATTTACTATTCAGACATTATTATTTCAATAATAATTTTATTATTGTCTTAAAATATATGTAATTCATCTGTACGAGTAGTTATATCACTTAACTTCAAATTGGCAAGACCGATTTTAATGCAATATCTGGAGTTAATTTTTAGGTTCCTAGACAGACGGTTTTCACTTGGATTTATTTTAATATTTCAGAGCAGGGTAAAGTCTACAGGGCCCACTTGTATACTAAATATATTTATACTATAAACATAATCTTAAATATTAGACAAATAAACAGAAGTGACTGCCCGTTATTTCGAAAAAAACTGTTTATATCTCATATCTATAAAGCTCATGTGATAATTTTAACTACATCATCAAAAAACACGTGTCTTTAACAATTATGTCTGCCCGTCTGTCCGGCCTTGTCATCTATATTGACGGGCCCTTAGGCAGACGTTAACACAGGGAGTGGCCTCGACCGACTTACCTATCTAGTACATAAGACCTACTTTTATCTATGCACTAAAAATGGTTAAGAAGAATATATGATATAAGAGATTTAAGGTCATAAAAAGCACGTTTTTTTGTAATTTAAATTATTAACATTAAAATCAGATAAAATTAATATTGAACAAAAATACTCTGCAAGCGGTTTTTAAAAAATATTAAAGATGTAAAATATATTTTTTATATACAGCCCGAGCAACCGACAGGAAGGAAAACCTGATATGTGGGTGATTACCTCCGCCATTGAACATCTGAAGCACCAACCGGTAAGCTTGCCTGCATGTCTTTGGCAGTAATAGGATGCCTAGGTAAGCCTCGAAACCAAGGAATCGAACCAACTGCGCTACGTAGGTCGTCAAAATTTGTATGAGAAGATGAATATTGCAAAATTGTACCTACCTAATCGAAATCGCGGTTAACTGTTATATATGATATTAATATTGTCCCAGACGCGATCGCTGCCGCTTTCGCGAGCCACTGTGAACGGCCGTATTTATAAGACGAGTGACGAGACATGCCTCGGAATATAAACGATACACAAAATGACGTGTGAAAAATAAATTATGCATTACCGACACGTCGCATACACTGAAGCAGCTCTTTATGTACATACACTACAATATTTTGCTTCGTCTTCTTCCGGATGCAAATTTCATAAAAGGAAAAAAATCTAGAATTGAGAGATTTTAATGAATTACTTTAACATCATGGACTTTAAGATCATATCCCAACTCAATACGGTTTGTGAACCTTATCCGGATAACCGTAACGTATTCGTAACCGTATTCTTTAATCGGTTCATCGTAATTCTTTAATTTCATAACATAAAACTTGCTTGCTATTAAAAACGAACATTAACTAATAGATACAAATTCGACCCCTGAGAGATTACAGCCATGATTGTTCCCAATTTAGTTTAAGTTAATTTCAACAACTCGTATGAAATGACTTAAAAGTTTTTGCCCAACTGGTAAATGGTTATAAGTAAGACATTAATGTCCGTCTCTTTCAAATCTCAATCTCCGTTCTTATTTTCACCCAAAGTATTAAAATTTTGGCACAACGAAATTGTGCGATGCTGATTAATGAAAAGCTCTTTAAAAAAACAAAGCTATTTATCGTATCTGTATGTAACATTTCCTTGCTAAAAATGCTCAAAATAAAAATAAGTGAAATTTGACGTGTGGAAAAGAAACCTTCCTTTTGCCCCTTCTTTCACGTAGCATCTTAATATTTATAACATTATTATAGCTCGTAACATTTAAGTAATACATAACTTTTTCAAATACCTAGGTTATAAAGTGTCACATAGTTATACTCGTATATATATATATAAAGCAAATAAAACCAGCGAAACTATGTTGAAATAGATGAAATTAAGTATATATTAACTTCTCCTTTAGAATTTAATGAATATGTGCTTAAAAGTCCTCATAAGCAAGTAGTGTGCTGGTTGGGTACATATTTTTAATACACATTTGGTAATATTCCGAGCCGGTAGTTGTTGTGTAACGAATTTAGCTGGCATTTGAAGACTGAAGAATCATTCTGAAACCGAGACCGATTTTAAGTATACGGAACGGTTTGAGAAAAGAAATAACACACATTTTAAGCCACGAAATACATTTCTTTCACTGCTTTATGTGGTACACACGTGCGAAAACATTGTTTTCTCTCGAGCCTAATCATTATATATTCATCTCCATTTCCATTTTTCTGGAATTCAGACACGGTGTCGAATATAGCCTAGGCTTAGTAACTGCTAGATTTAGTAATTTTTAAGTTGTTGTTTCCAAATAAATTAGTAAGCAACGTAATGAATGTCCCACTCTTCTACAGCGTCGATCTTGCTGACCGAGATAAAACAAAGTTAACTAACCACGAGAGAGGAACGTACCCTTTTGCCAATAATAATAATTGCATTATGGTTCTGGTATTATTTATTTCAATACCATTAAATTTAAGAAGGTGAAACAATGTCCTTTCCATCGAAAATGATCTAGCGATTCTACCGTTTTTCATTTCGACTATGGTTAGCAGAAAATACAATTATGTAAAGTATTACATATTGGTCTGTAAGACCACTAAGAAACTACTAAGAAAACCATACATTGGGTATTGAAGTGTTGAAATCAACGCACTATTTGTATACTCTTTGATTTGTTCTCGCACTTCTGGCTTTGGATTATTTTTGATGCGCGAATAATGACACGAATTTGATCAGTCCATAGAGATGCTATAGTTTTTGTATTTCGACTCCCAAAACTGCAATAGTAAATGCTTTCACCATAGTACGATATCAAACATTTTCTTTATATATGAATATAACTTACGCCGAAACTCAAAATTTAAGGCGTCAATGTTTTACAAATGATGAAATCCACAAAAAATAATACGTTGAATCAGTATCATAAAAGTTTCGAGACTCAATTTGCGTTTCCGCAAAATCAATCTGCAATTCAGTGCATGAGACATTTATCACGGTAAATAATGCCAACGAACTGCGAACAGTGCCAAATACCAATCTCTTAAACATGCAGACACGGAACCTTCAAACTTATCTCAATTTACAGTTTTCCAACGGTAATATTGTTCCACAGGCAAACCTTTGTTAAATTGTACGTTTAAACTACTCCGCAGTATAATCTACGGGAATTACGTGGAGCCCCGTCTAGCAGTTATACTGGGGCTAGCGAATTTACTACGTCACGCTATTGTGCAACGTCCGCCCGCGACAATCCATTATCTGTCACCGCTTCCCCTTTTCGCGTGCTATGTTCTTGAATTCGCTCCGCGAAACTACGTGTCACAATAGATGCTATGTACGTATAGTATGCAACGAACAAGATCGATACGATAAAATCAGACGTACTCGCTAACGAGGGATCCGAGATTACATTCGTCCGGACCATTCCCGTATAGATTATGTGCCAAATTGAGATCTGGTTTGGCTCAGACCGAGGTATTATTAAAGCTTGCTTAAATTTTACTGCAAACGCTACTGAAGTAACTACTGGCATTCCATTTGCACATAATAAATAATATTTAATGGTAACCATTGATAAATTAACAAAGATTGTAGCATCCATGGAGCTTTGTCATCATCATTGATAGGCATTCAATTCCGAAATCGAGCATATTTTATACCGTTAAATATTATTTGGAACGGTAGTATTAAACGGAAGTAAAGTATTGGTATTATAAAGGAAGAGTACAATTGATTTTTGCAAACATTTATCAGAAACAAGTTCAAGAGGACGGGTCGGTAAATTAAGTTTAGGTGCGAGTACAGCGATCGTAGGGTGACAGCAAGAGGCGAAAGCAGGTATCGATCGGCCCTAACCTCAGCTCGTAACACCCCCGCCCGCACCCTCGCCCGTGTGCCTTACGTAAGTCCAGCTGATCGCACCCACCCTGTAACCTTGGCAACGAGCACAGTGCACGCTTTCTTCAGACAGTTTCGAAACATCAAGCCAGTTTCTAGCAATTCCCAATAATAGCATTTTATTTACTTTTGGACCGGTTGAAAAACTTAACTAGAATTTCTGATAATCTCATTCGAAAAGTAAAATTTTATTTGATAAATCAGTAAAATATGATTCAATTGTTTTACATATAAAATTTAATATTACAGTAAGTTTTACTTTTCCCGTTAATACAATACATACATTATTGAATATATTTTTAAATATATATTGCAAATTTATATAAAAGGCAGCGCCGAAATAAATTTTCATCAATAAATCACAAACTACTTCAATTACACACGTGTATTTTACGATTAACAATTTTTTTTAAAAGTATTACTTTTACATAATTAACAAACGCTTTAAATAAACCCCGAATGTTTTTAAAATAGCAAAACTTATTCGTTCAATATTTAAAAAAAAATACCACTTATCCGTCCGAATATATCACTTGATAGTAGAAGCAACGCTAAAAACGAAAACTGCCGGGTAAAAAAAAAACAAAAGCGCCCACTGAACGACGTTGTACAGGGGGGAGAGCTAGCTCCTGCTCACATGTATAGGTATCTATTCAACACCCACGTAGGTATCGGTTTAACTACATACATTCAAGGTATAGTCAAGCAGATGACTAAATCCTAAGTAACAACGTATTTTGTAACGCAGCCACTTATCCGATTGGCATTTAGCCATCAACAACACGCTAATCAGATTATATTTATTTCACGCATACTATTTTAAATGTACAATATGCACCGTGACCGTATTTCGTTCGCTATAAAGAGATTTATTTTACCAGAGCGTGGTGTAATACAAAAAATGCTAAGTTTACAAACAGTTTAAAAATTTCACTACCATTTTAATCACTCAACTAAAACTACACATCAATGCCTAATATTTTATCTGTATCTATCGAATATGAGTGATATTTATAATATTATGCTATTTAAAATGTTACAAATAAAAACGATCATACAAATGGATCTAACATCACTAAGTGACGATGATGATACCAACTTAAGTGATTGAAACAATAAATGACAATGAGAGATCATCTTTAATTATATTTTATGACAGATGAAGTGCAGAAGCATCTAATGTGGTCCATGCATCGATGCAACGAACCAAGGTGTAAAATTCGCATGAAGAAGCGCTGACGGTGGGTTAAACGGCATATCGCGCACACGTCTGCTCCGAAGGCTGGAAGCGTGCAACTGTACGAAAGAGAGAGACTGGCGAGGTGGAAGGGGCGCGGGGAGTGGGCGGCGCATGGCGATGGCGCCCGACGTGGGACCCCACCCTTACTCCTTTTTATAATCACAGAACGATTTATCGACACCGTGCAAAACAATATATCTGATACAATCAATTGGAGCCTTGTGATCATTATGCAATTAATAATATCATCAAATTTGCCGAGTATGGAAGACATAACATCCAACAAAAATATGTAATCAGTCTTTAACTATGTATTCTAATAATTATATTCTAACTCTACATATAATAAACACGTGTTTATTTTCTATTCGTAAAAGATTTTATAGCTTTTTAATGTTTCTGGGACGGGGAAGGACCATTTTTATCAGCAATTTTTTAGAAGAAATAGCTTCTTGAAGTCAGTATAGTCTATTTTATACTTCTTATGCGAAGTCTAGATTACAATGGGCGTATCAATTATCATGGAGAAAACTTTTTACTTTATCTGACTTATACCTGGACTTATGCAATAAGCTAAGGGAATAAATAAACATGTACCTACCTACACATACTACAGTTTCGTCGCGAAGACATCGCATTGTAAGGCGTTCGTTGTAAATCGATATACCCATATAGATTTGTCGGGTAGTTTTGAAATAAGAATAGTTTTGTGCTTTATTAAAATAGCTCTCGCTAATTCTACATCCCACAAGCTTATGTGTCAAAGAAAAGGAACCATATTTGTTTTAAGGACAGTCTCCTCATTCATTGATATTTACTTTTCAGTACCCAAGTCACCCAAGTGAATTCTTACACAATAATTTAGTATGAGTAGAAGTTATTTATTAAAAAAAAAAAAATAGCCCAGTCCCATCTACTTGGTGTTATTCTCTACATAATAGAAAACACCTACTAAGGTGCACCACCTCTATCGATCTGAAATTACATTGCAGTGCAATAAATGGTTTAGTAGCCCTACTTTAGCTTTATCGATCTACGTTCTGAACTACATTCAGACTATCTAGGTGTCTTTGAAATACATGAAAAATATACGAAGCTTAACAATTCGGTGGGAATTCATGTGCACTTCATGGAGGTATATACAACCATTTTCCTTAGTTTATGAACTGAATTTTGAGATTCATTGATAGATTAACATAAAATTAAATGGTATATTATACCATTTAGAACAAAGAAAATTACCTAGAGCGTCATATCAAAATAAATAGCTATTTTGATATGCTCAAGAAATTATATTTTCCAAAAAAAAACTCTGTTTAAAACGTAAATTAGGTACTGTATCTCGTTATAAAATGGAGGTCTAGATTTATAAATTCATTCCTAAATTTTAAGTAGGTATGTGTCTTAATGTCCTAATAAATCAGGTATAGGGCTCTAAAGGCAAGGCCAAACAAACCCGTACGATCACCCACGGCCCGACAGGACGCGTTGGTTAAGGTTTGGTTAATACGTATGAACGAATGTAGATGACGAGCGGACAAAGGGCAAATTGGTATTGTGTGCATTTCTACTTTGTACAGAGTAGAAATGCACGTTGACAATATACCAATATTGTAAGTAGGCCGATCTCGAACCCGCAAACCAAGCCGCTCTCAATGCCGCAAGTCTCTTAGGCAGAAAAAAATATATAAAAAAGTTCTATACTTTCTGTATATATACGAGTATGTATATACATTTATATGCATATATAAAAACTCTCATTCTAGTTGTCCTATTCTGATCCAAAACTTGGCTAAATTGGCAAACAAATTTTATGGGTTTTAATAAAAATGTATGTGGTTTTTAAGAAATTCGTAATTGAAGATATGCCATATCACTTTAGATACCATCTCTCATTACTATTCCGCGCCCTTTCGCAACACATAAATCTAGTAAGTTTGTTATAGCAAACTATACAGTTGTAGCTCATAGACATGCGATTCACAAACCCGGCAGGAATGGACTTTTCCGAGATGATGTGTTGATCCAGACTATTATCTATATCCATTCTAAATTTCAGCCAAATTGGTTCAGTACTTCCGGCCTGAAGGAGTAACAATAATATTTTGTTTTCCAACAAAAATATAGTTAAGTCGTCAGTCAGTATTGTATAATTTCAACTGTTAAAGCGAATAAGATACCCACGAGACAGGATTACCTAGTGCGGGTACCATCGGAAAACTGTAAAACTGTGTAACTGTGTTTTTGACGAAATAAATATTTTTTTATATCATTTTTTTTGTCAATAAAAGATACAGAAAAATTAAATCTTTTGAATTTATAACTATATATTAGTGTGCAAGAAATTTGTTTGGGCGATATAATATTAAATAACTTTTACTTTTCTTTAAACGTCTCAATTTTACAATGTGGAACTGAACTGCTAACAATGTACCTAAAAATCGTGCTTTATCGGGTTAACTAATGAAAATAACTCTGTTATCAGTAATATGGGAGGCATCTGTTTGGGTGATAAGTGATAACATTATTTTGTTATGGTCAAGCGATAAATTATTCTTACTATATATTATATGTCCCATAATATCCAACGTTATCTTAAAGATCTTTGCGTTACCTGTAACCTTGGTATTACAAGGTGTAAGATATTCACCGTCGCGATTGATTATCAAAACACTGCATCGTTAAAATAAGATAAACTGAATGCCCATCATTTTAAAGTCGTACATTCTGTACTAACTATATTTATATGTGATTTTTTCCGCCTGGAGCGCTATCTTTAAACTCGAGGAAGAACTTGAACTATAACGAAACAAAATAGTTTAAAACATAATATAAATAATGTTATAGTCAAATGTTTACTCAAACATTCAGTTCCGATACTAGAAGTATAACAACAAAATTGGCGCGGGGGTCTTTTAACGATCATTACAAAACAATCATCAAATACAAAGTTCAGCCTAATACAGAATCTAGCAGGAATAGTGCCTAGGGTTTGCTTTTTTCGGATGGTTTGGTTGAGTGTCCTAAAATATTAAATACTAGATTCAATATTTTAGGACAGATATACGTTGCTAATGCAAGTAAAAAAAAAAAAACTTTTTCACCAGCAACCCTCGTCTCCAAACCAAAGTTTAATCACAATTTTTTTCGAACACGTTAATTACAAACAAAATAGTTTTTATGTTTGTCCTTATATGAATATAGAAGATTAGCTTCGTCTGCGTAGAATAATTCCAGTTAGGTTTTTTATTAATTCCCGTGAGATAACTGTCCTATGCTTTTTTTCCAGTTTCATATCGACTTCCTCGCTGGTACAGTTGTGAGACGGTCTGCGTATCACGGTCGATTGTTTCAATACTAAAGCAATCGATATGAAATATGGGTACAATTGACGTAAATACTTTTATAATTCTTAAATTATTATGATAAATAAACTCCCTCCCGCCGCATAACGAACTTTACAGAAAACATCTAACCAAGTTATTTACTTTTTGTTACATTGAAGTTTGCAAGCGCCTAGACTGCCTGCTAAGCTTTTAAAGTAAGCTTGGGCAGCTAGATCAACAAATCCAGCAGAAAGGAATATTTTGATCAACCGTTTTGTACGGAAGACCGCCTCGTTTAATTCATTTCGCCTTCATTTTGTTCACCACAATTGAATATATAAACCTATGTTGATAAATTTCACAGACCTAATCAGTATGTAAACTATTAGTATAATTATAAACAACCATATAAGCAAGATGGAAATAACAAATGACTAATAATAACAATTAAAGATAACAGAGAACATTTATTTATCAGCATGACCCTTTTTTTCAGATGTTTATGAGAGTAATTTCTTTACAATGTTTAACAAAGTTGCAGTTGGTCCAGCTATTTTAAGACCTCATTCACAAGCCTTCTTCCTGTCTGTCTGTCTGAAAATATATCAGAAGGCTGCCACAACCATAATAGGTAGAGTTAAAAATTTCACTAATGTTCAAGTTGAGTCTAACTCCAAAACCAAAATATACACATGTAAAAAAAAGAGAGAATTTTTTTTTTTTTTTTTAGCTGTACAAACCCTATTGGTTGCTACAGCGTAACCGGGCTGATCGCCAGGGTCATGAAGGATATGTTTAGGTCTCCTCTTTCGGAGAGGAGCGCTTAGGTCGGGGGAGTAAAAAGAAGCCGCAACTACGAGAGGGTTGGGGTGTCGGATTGATTTCTCGAAATAGATTTTCGAGAGTTTCTTAAAGTAAAGAGAGATTGATGCGTGTCTTATCTGTGGTTTCTATCTGTGGCTGTCATTGGGATAACTACAACACAAATATATTCCAGAATATAAAATTTTAATCCAATTGTCATCTCTTAAAAAACAACTGATCTCAAATGATCTCAGTCTCTAAATTTAAATATAATGTCAGTTTTATCTGTATTGTTAGGACAAATTAGGCGCACTATGGCCTTAATCATTGGAAAAACCCATGCATGTTTTGGTATTTATTATTATTTTATACTAGCTGTACCCGCGACTTCGTCAACATGGAATTTATTAAAAAAGTTAATGGCACTCTTTGTGATACTAATTCATTGGTCGGAGAAGTGCTGGCATACGCGTGGTACTGGACAGTACTTGGACATTGTAACATTACTTTATTTTTCTAAAATAAAAGACCTTTTCTAAATTCAAAATAGCCTAAGTTACTCCTTATTACATCAGCTACCTGCCAATAAAAGTCCCGTAAAAATCGGTCCAGCCATTTTAGAGATTAGCCGGAACAAACAGACAGACAGACAGACAAAAATTTAAAAAAATGTTATATTGGTGTATGTACTGTATACATATTCATATGCATGTAGTAAAAAACTGTTATTTCAATATTACAAACAGACACTCCAATTTTATTTATTTGTATAGATGTATAGATAAGTTAGTTGCTAATCTACTAATTTGGATTCCTTTTGTTGTGTAATAAAGAGTTTATTTGAAGTTTTTATAATGAATTGGTTGACTGTTAGTTTACTTTTACAAGTCAGCCTAAGAATGTCAAGAAGTTCCTGTATTTCTATATTATTACTATTTCAAGTAGTTTTGCTTTATTTGTTTGATGTGAGTTTCTCTATGTAATCCTTCATCTGCATGTTTATGTAGACCTATTAAATGCCTACATTGTGTTATTTAGGAATTATGTATGTAAACTGAATAATACATTTTAATTTTATTACATCTTTAAACATATAAGTAATCATGTAGTTTTCACATTGTGCGCCATAGATTTAATGGTACCAAATATAAGTGGAATTGATAGTAAGTAGTGGCTATTTTTAACTCTCTGTGTGTTGTATATAAGTGTCCTCAAATGATAGCATTGATAAGTTGCTCAAAATGGATACCAGAATAGTAGAAGAGCTCCGCAACCTATGAGAGATTTAACTTTCAGTAGCTTTTTTAATTTTAATGCAGTACGCCTAAATTTATTAGAATTTCATCTCAAACATTATGCATTCCATGTTTATTTCGGAAGTAAACTACCTTCTTCTTTAGAATTATCAACAATAAAATAAATGTGATTTTTGAAAAAGATTATTCATATATGCAAGTTATAGTTTCTTTTATACTAGACTTAAAAGGCTAATGATTAAAAATAGAGTTGTGGTGTATTCCCATTTGAGATTTTAATGACTAAATCTAGGAATTCTAAATAAAAACTGGAAAAAAATACATAGAAATTTGTAAACTTGTAGATAAAATAATAAGATAAGTATGACATAGTACCTACTACTATTAAGTATATAATTAATATTATAGAAAACATAACTTACATTATGTCCGGGTGTAACTATCAGTCACTTATAAGCTTTCCCAAGTCTATGATCACAAGTCAAACATTCATTCGAAACCAGGATAACAGAAAAAAACAAAACCACGACCACCGCCGGTCCTGTTTATAATTTTTAATACATTTTAATTAAATCCTTCAATCACAACTAATAGAAAAGAACACACAACTCGTTTTACATAAACGCGTAATAAATTCAATTATAATATTTTAATCTCATTGAATAAATCCGGCTAATTTACAAGGCAGCGGTCACAATTTTAATCATTTAATCGAATCCGAACACTGTCAAACGAAATGAAATAAAAAAGCATTTACAGCACTTGTACCGGCTTAAATAAAGGAATACAAAATATTTTAAATCTCTTCTTCGCGTATTTCTCAGTTTTTCTTTCTTTTTCTACTTCGTAGTTCGCTATCGCTTGAAGATTGAAAACAAAGCTCACTCAGAATCCAAGATATTTTACATAGCGCCATCTAGTACGCACGAATATAAACTTAAAATTTGATGTTTATATGCTACGTTCAGAAACAATTTATTGTTTAACCTAATTTACAACCGACTTCCATGTATGTGTGATATCGTATATTCTTTAAAATATTACGTAGGTATTGATGGATGAACACGACCAGAACTCTCATCTTTCTTATCTAAAAATTATTGCTACATTTAAGTCGTCTCTAAGTCCGTCGTGCGTCGGTACGGTGGCACGAAGGCAAAAATTAAAGAGCAGATGCAATATGGGGATACAATGTACGTGTTTTTTCGCGTTTTTGCTCGATTTTAATCATGTCAAGTTAGGGTATCTCTATTTGTTTTGCAACGTTTGTTTGTTAGTTACCTTATTTTTAATTGTTGGCGTATTAATAAAATATTGGTCGATTCATTAGTTGGATGGTTGGCACCTCGTAGTGATTACATTCTCGTTGGTTGGCACAAGACAATATTAATATTTAATATACCCTCCTTCCAGACCTGATATCCCAATTTCCACAGATTAGTCAGGCCAAGCTTTAGACGTCATTCGTAAAATCTGACGTCAAACGGGGAACTGTCTTTTTCAGGCAATCTTGCATTGTTGGTTCGATTTAGTTATTTCATTAAATTATTAATATGGTTACATTTTAAAGCAACTTCAAATTGTTGTTTTGCATAAATGTGTAATTAATATGAATTTGTTGAAAAGAAAAAATGTAACTGAATGCTACTACTCCATTCTAATCTTATCTCATTGATTAAACGATCAATCGTTGTACATATTATATTTTTTGGGCAAAAACCTATTGATAGTGATGAGTTAAATAAAAATTGCCCTTGCGAAATGTCTGCTTTGATTTGTAACGGTGATGATGAGACATATCCACTTCACGAGTGCGTTTTCGTCGGCGACGTTCGGAAACTGTCTTCATTACTGAGATTCAACGATGTGACAAGGAAGGACAAGCATGGAAATACAGCTCTACACCTGGCTGTAATGCTTGGTCGGAAAGAGTGCGTGCAATTGTTACTGGCTCACGGTGCGCCGGTCAAAGTAAAAAATTTTGCTGGTTGGTCACCGCTCGCCGAAGCCATCAGCTATGGTGATCGCCAGACCATCTCTTCCCTGGTGCGTAAGCTCAAACAACAAGCGCGAGAGCAGATGGAATGCAGGAGACCAGATCTCATCAGAGCTCTGTCCAAGATTCAAAACTTTTACATGGAGCTGAAATGGGATTTTCATTCGTGGGTTCCATTAGTTTCCAGAATATTGCCCTCAGATGTATGTAAGATTTACAAATCAGGTTCGGGTATTAGACTGGATACTACGCTAGTTGACTTTACAGATATGAAATGGGAACGAGGAGACATATCCTTCATTTTTCAGGGAGAAAAGCCACCCAGCGAATCTCTAACAGTATTAGATAATAAAATCAAAGTATACCAACGTGTGCGTTATGAAGAGACGGAAAATGAGATAGAGGATGAAGTGGATATACTCATGTCAAGTGATATTCTAGCTGCTCAGATGTCAACCAAAGGCATTTCCTTTTCAAGGGCTCAGTCTGGCTGGATTTTTCGTGAGGATCGTAAGGAGACTGTGGCAGGCCTATACAAAAGTGACATTTACACAATTACAGGCCTCGTCTTAGAGTCCCGCAAGAGGAGGGAACATTTGTCTACAGATGATTTGCAAAAAAACAAAGCTATTATAGAAAGTTTGACTAAAGGTAATACACAAAACTTAGACACAAATGGAGAGCCAGTTAGACGAGCCTCCCTAAATCCCCCACCTGAGAGTGGTATTGAATGGACATCATACATATCTTCCCCTCGTGGACAATACCCTAGTCTGGGTAGAGAACTTGTATACAAAGAGTCGTCAAGAAATTTTCGAGCTACAATTGCCATGAGTGATGACTTCCCTTTAAGTGTAGAAATGCTCTTGAATGTACTTGAAGTAATAGCTCCCTTTAAGCACTTTGCTAAATTACGTGAATTTGTTGCCATGAAATTACCCAAGGGATTTCCAGTGAAAATAGATATACCAATTTTGCCAACAGTCACTGCAAAAATAACATTTCAAAAGTTTGATTTTCGCGATGATATACCCGAAAAGCTGTTTGTTATACCGGATGACTATGTGGAAGATCCATTACGTTTTCCTGATTTATGACGCTTTGATATTCTAACACTGTTTGAAATTAGTGAAAGACCAATTTGGCAGCGTGAAGTTAAGTGTGGTAGGGCACCATGCAGCATTAGTGATAAGCACTACAGGTGTACACATGGCCTCACTATTGAGATTCCAATGTTATTTGGCCTTGGTAGTTCTTATTCCAGCCATTATGTCCTGCTGGTTGAATAGGAATATTAATAACTTTGTAACTTATGTGGTAGAATGTTTTGAAGCTTTTGTTGAACAGTGTTAGAAATTTAAAAAAAAAATGTAATTTGTTTTTTTATTCTATCAGGTCAACTAAAAAAATTGTAAAAACTGAAATTATCTTGACATCACTACTTTAGTTTTTTTTTTTTTGTGTGGAATAGATTGAATTTTATATTCTGTTTTTTACTATTTATTTTTAAGGCCTATGGTTTTCTTTTTCTATTGAAATTTAAAGCATTACTGCTAATTCTAATTTCTTTTCTAATGTAGTATGAACTTTTGCCCCATTCTGAAATGGCCTGAATCTTTATTTGAATGTTTAATGAGCCTATCCCATGGGCAGTGGTGTACAGGGTTTTAGGCTGCCTTTTCACTTGAGATGTCCTCTTTTGCTAAGGTAAAGCGGCTATAGACAAATGATATAAAATGGGAAAAACTGTCCCTTATACAAATTATTAAAAAAAAAGTTATTGCAGTGTCTATATGCACTGCCCACCTAAGTGCACACATGCTATTTGGTACAACAATATTTTTATTAAAATGTTACAAGAGTAGTAATTACAATATTTGACATAGTTAGAGTACTTATATGGATGGAAGCTTAAATTATTCAATTTACAACAAACTTTAAGCCTGTATAAGTATCATTAAATATATGACATTATTTTTGCAAATAAGACCTTACTGTAGTTTATTTAAAGTTAGGCCTAATTCCAGTGGTGTGCACTTCATACGGGCGTTAAAGCACTGCCTACCCTATAAAAATTTTAACAGTTTGTAAAATGTAAAAGGACTTTTCCATATCATATCATCTGACTGTTTATTTATATTTGCCTATTATTTAATAACTTAAATATATGCAATATGACACATGCAAGTTCCTCTTATTAAAAAAATATTGTTTTGTTTCCTTTAATCTCTTGTCATGACCATCCATGTGTTTTCATTAGATAACAATATCATTATAATATAGGTGTAATATTCGTAGTTAATGAATATTGTCAGTGTTAGAGATTTACTTCAGATTGTCTTGGGTTATGATGTTACCGTTATTGGCCCAATCATTTCAAAGTCCTTGTGCCTTCAGAATTTCTCATTTGTATTGTGGTGTTTCAGGGATTGTAAACAAATTTTTTATAATCTTTAGTAAATTATTTATAAAAAGTTCATTGCAACATCATATCCGACTTAGCATATAGAGGTGTAGATGTCTTACCTATGTATCATATATCAATTTATAATGCATCTCAAGGTGGCTTCCCACAGTCTACTATGTTATGGATTACCATGGACAGTCATTCTTCTGCCCCAAACAGACCCTACCTAATTGTTTGGTAAATGGATCTTTTTTTTTGCAATATTACTGTTATCTGAGCTTGAAGGAATGTACATTCATAGTGGAACGTAGAAGATAAAACTCCTGCTTGAGGAGGAACTGTCATCTTCGTTTTGTGGAGATATACAAAAACAATCCTAAACCAAGCTTGGTTACTAAATGAAAAAACCACGGTCCAACCCCCCCGTTATCCCAAACGTCGCCTAAGCCGAGGTTCGGCTTCAAAGGAGGCGCCCTTAGGCAGAGGTTAGCCAGACGTAGAGCCCTAGGGCTCAACATTTCTGGCAGAGCTAAACAGCCCGGTTACGCTGTGGCAACTAATAGGGTTAGCATATATAATAGACAGTCCGAAAAAAATTATGAATAAATAAGGTTTTCTGTATGTAACACCTAAAGAATGACTTTAGCAGCATAAGATCTTCCTGATAAGAGTACAATACAAAAATATTTGATGAAATTAGAGAAAGTAATAATTTTTCACATAAGTTACAATGTGACAAGTATACCATTGCCGTTGTGTTTAAATGCCAAATTGGGTTATTGATAACTAACTATATAATGCAATAGGAAAAAGATACAATATTAATAGTAATTCACACACGCTCGCACGTATAACTAGACGATGTCAAGTAATAAGGATTGTAATTTGTTTTTAAACTTTATTTCTTAGAAGTAGTCTACACTTAGTATGATTTTATATAATAAGTTATCATATCTAAATACCGAATATTAGGCAAATTCCAAATTATTTTTCTTGTCTGTTACAATCCCATCGTTACGGACGAGTCTGGATTGTTCCGGGAAAAACCTCTCCATGTAGCGTGAAGCAAGTTCGTGCGTGGTAAAACGTAAAAGATACTTATTACACACCGTGGGAATCCGCCTTTAGGTAAATGACAATAATATTTTAACCCCACCAAGAGATTTTATTTCTTGTCCAGTTTCATAACCGTCTTTATTTTTAAAAACTGTTTACTGTCTGTCTATAAATTTCAATGGTATAAAGAATTTTGAAATGTTGCAATTAAAATGATATTTTAATTGATATACGTTGTTTTTATGGGGATTCATTAACTATAGCATCTATATTTGGTGTAAATTATGTCACGTAAAAAGTGCGCTGATCGCCATTAAATTAAAGGGAACAATAATAGTTAACTAAACTAAAAATACACCATTGACCTTCTCGGATATTATTTTAGGTGTACCCTACCTAGGCTTTCGATGCAGACTGGCTAATTTTAAAACCCCGTTTTTCGGGAAATATTTATCGCGGACCCGAATGTCCTATTTTATTCTACGTCAATGGTTCAAGCGCTCTTTTTACGTTACTCCCCTTCTAGATAAATAGATTAATACAAAATCGTAGCAAAATTCATTATTGTGAGAATATAATATATTAGAATAAGGTATTTAGGAATAAAATGACTTGTTTAGAATATTTCACAACTTTATTAAATAAAGTAAATCACCACCTTTTACAATATATGCTAAAGTATAAACCTCAGTCTTCAATGTTAAATTGTAAGTATAGACTGAAAAAATAACATTTTAATACTATACTTTAACAAAATAACATGTTAAAGTATAGTGTTATATACTTTAACATGTTATTTTTTCTGTCAAGCCAATTCTTGATTGACAAATTCAATACGAGCAAAAACCTAAACGATATAGATTTAGTGAGAATAATCTTATCACAGCGATTTTAGCAATAATGATTCGTAATCGGTTATCATAGCATCATGATTCTTAGGGATCGGAATTCAATCTTTATTCTACTTCTTAACTGATCGAGATTTAAACTCTACGCTGTGTAAGCGAGTACCAATTTCATCATGTATTTAATATACCAGACGCTTTTTTAAACGTAAGGTCGTTTTTCATAATCGAAAAACAGCATCAAAGTAAAATAGACTTAATACTGCTCGATTTAGAGTGTCAAATTCTGAGCAACTAAATATGCGCTTGCTGTTGAAGTGTTCACGAATTTAAATTTCAAAACATTCCAGGTAAGTCCCACATTTCACATTGATTTGTTGTTTATGTGCACATCTTAAAGTGAGGCACTGGAGCCTACAAACGTATCAGTAGGTAGGTAGGTAGGGAGCATTCAAAAATTACGTAACGCAATTATAGGGGGGTCTTGTAAAACCAGGTCGAGAGGGGGGTTCAACATAAATGTTACGTGAGGTTGGGGGAGGAGGGTCTAAAACCTTCAAAAACTGCGTTACGTAATACTTGAATGCTCCCTATGCCAACATTAGGTCCACTGTTTAGATGGAATACATGTTTACAACTATCAAGGTACATGTTCACAATTAATTTTTCAAGTCACCAAAATATTGAATTTATTACAAAATTAAAACATCTATAAAGTATGGAATGCTTTAATTAGTTCACAGGCATCGGGCCTAGCACAGACGACCGACGATATAAGGTTCGACCAAAGAACAAAATAGCACATAAGACAATCTATAGGTTATTAATCTTTACTTGACTATTGATGAACACAAAATCGAAGCAACCAAGGCTGAACCAATAACATAATGTTTATTATATTAATAAAAAATAACAATATAGGTTTTGTAAATGAATCACAATTTCCGCGTGTATATAAGCTCCAAACATAAAAAAAAATGCCTTAGTGGCGCCTTAGACGCGCACAACAAGTGTGGGTTGGCTAAAATCTGTCTTAGTGTCTCATTCAGACTTCACCCTCATCCGACATTATTGGTAACTTATAAATCGGTTGCGGATAGATTTCTGTTTTTGGTTATGCTATAATTTGGAAGCGTTAACGGAGCTAAATATCAACCCTGCTTTACCAATAGCGATAAAATAAACACGTTACAACGCAGTTATTTATTCTGACGGTAGAATCTCACAGTCGGTCGAATGTATGAGGCCTAAGTACCCAATTTAATCATTTAAGTGTCATTTAATTGGACGCCGGGCGTTGTTAGCCTCGTTAGCGGAGACGGAAGGTGTTTTATCTCAGAGACTTGCGCGACGTCGAGGATGGCACCATAGTTGGCACCGACTCCTCCAATCCGAGTGTCACTACGCGAAGAGAAACACTTGAGCGACGCACTGAAAGTGATCAAAGAAATAAATGCATTGGAACATACACTGCGGTCAGGTTTCATGAATATAGTCGGAGGGAGATTTAATCGCATGCCGCCGGTCGCCTATTCAAATTAAACCGCCTTTACAGACCGCCACAATGTCTGCGTTCCTAGTTTATTTCGACATTCCAACGAATTTGTTGAGATTGTATGCAGCGGATACAATGTCATCTGGATACAGGCGGCCCAACTCGTGGCGTGGAACTCACTACAAAAGACCTATGTCCCGCAGTGGACGTCAATCGGTTGATAATGATGATGATGAGTTGAGATTGCAGAAGGAAGATTGTGATGTTTAGTCCCGCGGGAATACCAGGATTAGGGATTTCTTAATAAGAGACGTTGGCTTCATTTTAAAACTATATACCAACCAACTGACAGCTGACATTAGCCAAAAGATATATAAAATATATAGAACCTACATATACACAGTAAAATATACCTAATGACACTATTTTTAAAGTTGTATTTTCTGATTAACGAATTTTTATTTTGCAATCATTTCGCCAGATTCACTCTCGGTAAAAGTGTAGGAATTCAAGCTTTAAAGTGATTTGAATGAAGTCCATTTAACTCTGACGTTACCGATACTCAAATAACACTACGTTTGTGAGGTGCAAATGATATTTAGGCTTTAGTATTTCCCTGGGCATTTGCATACGGCCTCAGTGGCGCAGGTTGTGCGTTGCCTCATTATAAAGCTGGGAGGTCCTGAGTTCGACTCCCGGCTTGAGTCTGGTGTGGTGAGAGGCTTCGGCCGTCAGTCGCCAAGCTATTTAGCGTTCTAGCATGATTTTGCGTAGAAACCAATTAGGAGTGTGAGTTTACTACCCCTAACAGGTTAGCCCGCTACCATCTTAGACTGCATCACCACCAGGTGAGATAGCCGTCAAGGGCTAACTTGTAGTGTATGAAAAAACATCACTTGTTGGATAATTTCGAAAGAAATTAATTAAAATAATTTCTGCTAAAATAATCATGGCAAAATTTGGAATGGAAATAGTTCACTAGATAGATCTAGTTCAAGGAAATACTAGATCTAAATCAAGGAAAACAAATGTTGTCCGTGAGATCGTGAAAAATGGGAACAAACACCGCGACAATAGGTACATCACAAATTGGCTTATTACCTTGTTCACGGATGTCTTCGATCAACTGTAACAAGAGAAACCGTAACTTAACAGAAATACTTATTAGGTATTCTTATCTAACGCTTCCGTAGTGTCTCCATATATCTTACTAGCCGTTTCCAACAGTAACTACTACGAGTCGAATGTTATTTCATAACATTGCCGCGCGGCGCCAATACGTAAACTCCCCTTCTGTACGTATTCTAAGAATCTATTAAAGACCAGAATTTTTATTGTATTTATGTCGACGCACGCGGTTAAAGTAGGCCGGTAGCCCGTTTATAAAGTATAGCCAGTGTAAATTATATTTAGGGATAAAATAGCTTACAGATAGATAAAAAATCGATCAGCAGTTTTAAGAGTTTATCGATATTTAATATATATACCAATCAAGCTATATATGCTGGCGGGGTTGCGGTCGAGTGCACAAGTGTTCCCGTGACCCCGCCACCAGGCGACGCGAAGGTGCATCGCTGGGTTTTAGTGGGTATTCTGGTCGCCAGTCTGGCCAACGGGGAGTCCCACATACCCAGTCGGAAGCGGGGTAAAAAAAATCCTTAACGTTGACTTACAAGTCTTAGAAAGTAGACACTTACCGCGTTTTCTTGCACTTTGGGAGCGAGCTCTTTTCGGAAAGTGGCGAGCCGACGCGTGTAGCCCGACGCAAGAGATACTCCACTGGCGCTTGATTTAGAAGATTCCGAAAACACGCTTTCTGTAGGGAATAGACAACTTTATTTTTTTAACTTTCCAATTCAAACAGCTTGGATAAGCACAAATTCAAAATAATTGATTTGTATAAAGAACATAAACTGACTTTTTAAGTAAGTACACATTTTTTTATCGTCAAGCTTTGTTTGTAGCGAATCTATCACTACCAGGGAAGGTAGATTCTAACTAGAAGAATCTAACCAGACTATACGCATATATTCGACAATTTTCATTTTTATTTTCTTAGAGAACTCATACTTTGACGGAAATTCATGTGAGTCCAGCCGTGTAAAATTAACGATAGAAAATTCACTCACGATAGTTAATATTCCTAAATTATAAAATTTTACAGTTTTAAGTAGTCAACGATGAATTATGGGAAAAATGCAAGGACAAATTAACAATAGCTGGAGAAGTGAAAAGCAATGGTGTTTCTTCTTCTTTCTCTTGAAAGAGTAATTCATCATCATCATCATCATCATTACTCACTCACTACAGAGCACAGGTCTCGTCTCAATATGAGAAGGTTTTTGGCCATAGTCCACCACGCTGGTCATGTGCGGATTGGCAGACTTCACACGCCTTTGAGAACATTATGGAGAATTCTCAGGCGTGCAGGTTTCCTCACGATGTTTTCCTTCACCGTTGAAGCAAGTGATATTTTTAATTGTTTTTAAAAACGCACATAACTCCGAAAAGTTAGAGGTGCGTGCCGGGATTCGAACCGCCGACCTCTAATTAGGAGGCTGACGCCCTAACTACTGGGCTATCAACGCTTCACCGAACCGAAACAGTAATTAAGTAAGTTAACACCGAAAGAGTAATTAAGGTGAGTCAAAAAATAGGGTAAACTAAGTCTCCATCTCGTTGAATGAAAAAATGTAGTGAAGAATAAATAAAATAAGTACCGTCAACTTCGGCTGTCGCTTCTTTCTTTATCAATGATCCATCCGATATAATTCTGCAAATATGAAACACGTATTAGGGATCGTCTCATGAACATAAACAGCTTTAAGATTGCCGACTAAAGTTGTGTCAAGACTCAAGTAGATGTACAGTGCAACCTTAATAATAATAATATTTCTTTATTGAGGCGACTAGGGCCCATTTTTGTTTGTACATCTTACATTTTAGTATAATAATTAACAATTTAATAATTTTTAACAAATAAAATTAAATCTAATTAAATTAAAATAAGTTACATGAAATCAAAATTAGTATCTTGGTTCACCGAACCAGCACCGACATGAAATGCTGTAAAATCGGTGAGTCAACCTTTCCCGCTAACATATTCAGAATACTGTTTGAGCTCGACCGCAGTCTTGCTAGGAGGGATGACGCCTTCTTTCTCATAACGGCGTAGAAGTCATCCGTTTTTCGCGGAGCAGAACCGCGGCAAACCCAACAGTATCCTGACACCGTTATTTAATATAACGACTTCCTCGATTTAACAAATTCTTCGTAATCCCCTTGAATTGTCCATAAGAGTCAATATAAAATATCCCTTTACATTGCGAACATTCTTTGCGTACAACCTCTTTATAACGAATTTTCAACTATCAAGAAAAAGTATTCATACCTCTAATTAACGAATTTTGCCAACCCAAAACCTTTAGATAAAGTTACCACCAATAATATAACTCTTAATCTTATAATGTGATTCATGTCTCGACATGTTTCTACACGCTTTTGTTTGTACAGTAATCATTGTTGTTTTGATGGAAAGTAATGTAAACACCTCTGCTCGTCACTATTATTACGATTTAAGTTAAAATGGCTCAGAAACGTAAAAAGTGTTCCTTATCGGTCGCAGAAAAGCGAAACATCATTAATCATCAATAAAACTATTCTTTTACCTCTTTATAACGAATTTTAGACCAATCTAACCTCAACATAACAAACCTCAGTTCAACGAATTACTTGATATTACGAATATTTTCTTGTTCCCCTCCGATTTGTTATATCGAGGTTGCACTGTATATCTATTTCCTGAGCTTTAAGTCCCTTTCTAATATTATGAGAGAGCCGGCCTATGCCTATGGATAGCTGACGAACACCAACTATTAATAATGGATTGTAATTTGAGTATTAGATGTAATAACATCCAATACTCAAAGGCGGCAGATGCTTTTACCTCACGACCTAATACTTCAGATCGACAGATCTTTTACTCTAAGGAAAGCGAATGCCCTGAAAGAGTTCTGTAGGTAATAATATACAGTGGTCTATAAAACGTTTTGAGATGTTGTACTGGTATTAAATTGTTATGAATTGCGTTGTATTAAAGTTTGCAGCGAATTATAATGGATCGGCAATGCGGCGGAACCTATTAGGTTACTACAGATCGTTTCCACGGAAATGTTGTATAAAAGTGTAAATTGTCATCAATTGCGATACCTTGTCCAGAGCTTCCACGAGTTATACGCAACCTAGAAATTCACCCATGACTTTGCACCCTATGTGTGGTTAAAGAACTGCAAAATCTGGTTCTGAATTGTTTTATTGCTTTAACCAGTTGAATAGGTTCCCATATAATTTTGGCCCAGCTTAGTTTATTGTGGGCTTCGTGTTACACCTGGGCGCGTTTGTAACCCTCATAGCTTTAGTTTTAAGTTTACGCATGTAGTTATCACAATAAACTCACTACTATGTTAATGAAGCTTCAAAAGCGTCTTTTAAAGGATTATTCGAATAAATTTTATATATTGATTGACTGTCCCTAAAATGTTCTATAACATGATATATCGCGGCGTGATACTGGTACGTTGCCATATATGTTCAGTGATGGGTTAAACCCCTTTTTTTTTTATCGTGGGTAATCCTCATGGATACCCCGCGTCCGAGGAGACGCGGCGGTTATGTCAGACTCTTACTGACTAAACCCCCACGGTGTATATCCTTTCCCGCCGCCTGGTGGCCGGGTCACGGGTTTCGCTCGCGCACACAACCGCAACCAGGCCGGCATGGGTTAAACCCCAAGAAAATTATTTGTATAAAGAGTATAGGGTTTAAAGAGTTTGACCCTGCCTCAGAGTAGTTCCGTATATATCGTACCGTTGTAAAGTCGCCAACAGGCGGCGTTGCGTTGGCAAGATGAATCGCGACATCTGCGACGCAGACAGCAGCACTGAGATCCGCGGTGCGGCGCCGGGCGCTTGTTGGCATATCTCGCTCAGAGCTTGCAGTGTGTTATACGCTGCCTCGGAGAAGTTCCGTATCCACAGCGCCAACTAAACACACAACAACTTTTAATGGTTACTTCGTCAAGGCCAACTGTATGGCGATTAGGGATTTCAATAATCCAAGGCCATTGGGTTATGTCCAGCGACTTGAGCTGAAATAGGCTTAATATCGTCTGTCCATCTAAGGAGGAGGTTACCAACGCTTCTTTTTCCGCAGCAAGGTATCCAGCACCAGTTTGAAACCAAGGGTAACAATAAGAATAGTTAATAAAAATAAACTGGTCCAGTGACTAAATTTAACTCGGATCAGATTCGTGCTAGTTCGACTTTGACCATGAGCTTACATGATTAACCCAAGGAACCTAAAACCCTTTAACTGTAAAAAAAACAACTTCCATCAAAACTAAAGAGATTTTTACTATCGTGCTTCATCACCTAATTTAACGCATTTACTCTAGACGATTCACGACAATGGCACTTGTTTTTAATTGGAAGTAATGTTATAATGGTGCCTCACGATTGTAAACAAATCACTAAACTAAACTGAATTGACAGTCAATTAACAAAGACAAAGTTAACCAACTACAAACATAGTTTTTTCCACAAAGAACACAATGAAAGGGATGCAACTTTTGGACTGGTCAATTTAATTTATTTTAGAGATTTTTCAACTGAATTGGCGACAATGTATATTCATAGCTCATTTATAAACAGAACGTGTACATACATACAGAACTTACCTGAAAAATACGCCAAACGTCTGCCCCTTCAATCAGCTTGGTGGCTCGACGAGCGTTGGCCCGAGCAATGTCATGCGCCTTCTGAAGCCTACTCTCTTGTTTCCCCACTCGCTCCTTTACAGTATCCAACTCGTTCTCGCATTCAGCTCTACGATATAAATGCAACAAAAACATAATTTACACTATTTTAAATCAATATTGCATTTTCCAAACTTGAACTTGTTAAAAAGCCTAAAATAATTAGTACGAACAAGTTAGCATCGTTATAGAAATGCTATTATGTAGAACCTCAGATTTACTATGCATTTCTTATTCCGGATGTTATTCGCATTTTATGGCAACCCAAATGTATAAAGTCGGCGCAAATAGGATATAAAAATTACATACAATACGTTTAGTCACGTTTAGGGGGAAATTAAAATAATTTCTTTATAAGATGAATCTAAATGGAGAAATAAAGATTTTAATTAAGTTTTAACATTGACAAGATATAGAAATCAAAAATCCAAAGAAATATAAATTACTAGTTTTATGTGGGAAATGCCACTTTAGATAACGTTCAATAGATGGGGTTCCGATTATTAATCTTTCAGATTTATTTCAATTGATGACGGACCAGATTAATAAACGCATAGGAGTATTTGAAATCAATTTTAAGTGGATCACTAGGTTATCTAATCGTCTGTGAAATTATCTCAGTCTATCTTTTTTTCACGATAAACTTATATTATAATATATAATGATAATCTTGACCAAAAACACGGTAAATCATTCATAATTTACGACGTAAATATTAAAATAAATAGTAAACTTAATCAATGGAACGTCCGTCGAAAGTAGATCTGGATTAACTAGCTACCTCCTATCTTCTGTTTTATTACATTTTTAGTGAGTGCAGACTTATAACTTTGATTAAAGTTAATCTCACTTCATTCTTTGTTTATTAATAAGAGTGTTCAGGTTTAATTTCGCGCATACTTCTAAAGCTAACGAAAAGATAGTAAAATAAAAATTCATCACTATCATGATCAACCCATTTCCGGCTGACTATAGAGCACGGGTCTCTTCTCAATATGAGAATGGTTTAGCCATAGTCCACCACAATGGCCATGTGCGGCGGTCTTCACACGCCCTTGAGAACATTATGGAGGACTCTCAGAAATGCAGGTTTCGTCGCGATGTTTTCCTTCACCGTTGAAGCAAGTGATATTTTAATTGCTTAAAATTGCACATTACTCCGAAAAGTTAGAGGAATACACTTCTCTAAAATTAGGAACATTTCAGTTAAAAAATAAAAATGCGACAAAAGTACTAACTCTCTAGCTGTGAGCTGCTTGTACTTATCCCCGAGTAGAGTCAGCTGCGAAACGCGATCGGAAACGATCTCTTCGGTGCGTTCGATCTCGGTGCTTAGGGCCTTTAGTTCGTCACGCTTCTCGTAGTATTGCCTTGACAATTGTGTTATTTCCTCCATCTCCGGTGCTAGGAATAAGTATTAACGGTACATTACTTCGCAGTGTACGTACGTTCCTGTTATATATAACCCGCCATATTGGCTTATCAGTTCGCCAAAAAAGAGTTTTAATGGTATCATGCATTAATTTTATTAAAACAGAATTAATATAACAGAATTTCTAGGTCAGCATACACATAAGTTTTCTTACTCTGGGAAATCAGGCTGACGCAGAGTAGCGAAGGTCGTAAACACGTAGTCCAGTTTAACCAAAACAGTATTTGAAACCAGAGGTGCAAAAACCCAAATCCAATTTATTATACACACTATTTTTTAGACACAAACATGTGCAAATGAATTGGACTTAGTACTTAGTTCAATTTGTACATTGGAGGTAAAAGTGTGGTTATTCAAAACGCGTCCACCATAGATGTGAATTGCGTGCGATCTTTAATGGCAGACTTTCTCGTGCTCCATTAGATTCATGGAAAAGCACAGTGGGTGGAGTGTTTCACAGTACGACGGTAAAACTGGAAAGCGTTAACATGATCAGTGAGCTGTAATGGGATCGTGCATACTGACCATCTTCAGGTAAAGGCGCTATATGATGCAGGAAGTGTTTATGCGCGGCGTGAACAACTCGCAGCGTGGCCTCAAGTGCTGATATGTCTTTCTCTTGCCTTCCGATGTCCGCATCTAGTGCCGCGCCCGCTTCTCGCAACTCCGCCCTCTCTGCCGCGAACTACGAAGACACGTGCTCATAGATAACATAAGAAATACAGATTGTTCTTTATTTCTTATTTTAGTCGAGCATCTTATTTTATCTATGTTTACTCTTTGAAAATACAATAGTTAAAGAAGTATGTCACTAATTAAGCGACCTCACTTCTAGAAATGAAATTGTGCTGAAAGTATGTTTATTTGATAATAATCAATATTTGATTTGATGAATCCAAATACTAAAACTGTCTATAAAAATAGAAAATCTGACTCATCTGCTACCATATATGTAGTTTAAAGCACTGGGTGGATTGGGCTGAAAGGTTTAGAAAGGCTTTTTGATAATATCATTCTCTAAGAGGACGCAAAAAGCTGTGGAATTTTGTATTAAATTGTGGCGTTTTGAGTTTAGATTAAATCCAAAAAGTTCACTTTCGACAAAAATTCACTTTTGCAATGAAAATGTCTTGACACTTGGTTAACATTTACAACCATAACGGACATCAAATTGAAAGTATTTGTTGCTGAGAAGGCGGACTTAGTCGCATCATAAAAAAAATTACCTTTATGAAACGGAGCCCAAAAAAAATATTATTGCACAAATACCTTTATTTTAAAAAATGTCACCGACAACTGCTGACCAGACTCGTCCTTGCCCAGAGAAGCAATGAATATTTCATATCTGTAAAAACATATATCGTTTGTCATCAATAATAACTAAAATGTATGTAATATGTATGTAAAACTGCTACATTTAATTACAGGCCTTTTCAGAACTCCGTACCCAAAGAGTTCCAACAGAACCCTATTACAAAACCTCCGCTGCGTGTCTGTCGGTCATCACTGTATCTCATGAACCGTAATAGGTAGAATGAATGAATTTGCACTGATTGTTGTGAGTGATATTTCTGTTGTTGTTGTATAAAGTTGAAAATTAAAGCAGTTCAATAACGTAATAGACTTAATAAAATACCTCAAAAGGACCTATAAATATGTTGCGTACAAGCAACGCAGTCTTTTTGCTGAAGGTCAACCGACAGGTAGAAATCAGATCAGTAGCTCTAATTAAAACTTACTGGATTTAGTAAAAAAAAACAATATTGCTGATCGAAAATTTGTTATTGACGTAAATATAGTAATTCAGAGATATGCGGGCTTCTAGGGTTGCAACAGATTTGTCCAACTAATATTTCTAACAACACCAAGTCTTCACAGATTTCATATTTTTTTTTTTCGGAGTTTTTTCAGCTTTCAAGCTTTTAGCTGTACTAACCCTATTGGTTGCATAGCGTAACCGGGCTGTTTGGCGAGCTTCGGAAAGAAGCTGTGCCAGAAGAAATTTTGAGCCCTCGAGCTCGAAGAAACTAAGGGAACGACTGCCTAAGGGCGCCTCCTTTGAGGCCGAACCTCGGCTTAGGCGACGTTTACGGATAACGGGATTGGTGAGTGAGATTCCATACAAATTTGTTTGTCTGGAGGCGCGTGGGGTATGCACTGCTCTTACGCATGTATGCAGTGCACGCCGGTGTTACTTCCTCGCCGGTTTGTACCTTTTCATGAGCTGTTGTATACGTTGCTCCCGCTCGCGTATCTCGCCGCGTAGCCGCCCGCACTCCTCGTACAAGGCGCGCCGCTGCACGGCGAACATTTCGCGTCGCGCCGCAATCTCCACCAATCGCTCGTTCATTGCCTATAAAACATTACCATAACAATAATACACTTACATTAACAGTGCGATTGGCTGCTTATTAGT
Organism: Lasiommata megera; assembly: GCA_928268935.1. Taxonomy (NCBI): domain Eukaryota; kingdom Metazoa; phylum Arthropoda; class Insecta; order Lepidoptera; family Nymphalidae; genus Lasiommata; species Lasiommata megera. The sequence continues at coordinate 7,031,571 of OV743311.1, read as the reverse complement.
CTTTATCTTACCCAACAACACAGCGATGGATTCATTGGTCCGAGGTGAGACGGACTACTTGATACCTCAGTAAAATGGGCGTTATTAATCTAAAAAGTTATTCTGTTACAGATAAAATTTTGTAAATAAATAAATTAGAATTTTGTAATTACTTATCTCATCCAGTCAAAACCAATTAATTCATACGGTGGTTATTTGATTATTATTTCGGATAAGATTTAAGAGTGAAGTTGCAACGTTTCCGCTCAGGTATATTTTGTCACATGAGAGTTTAGAAAGAAATAACGTACAGAAAAGCGACGTTCGACGCGTCACTTCATACGGCAAAACGTGAAGATACAGTGTAGTAAAGTGCAATGTTTGTCGCACTTTATCTCCAAGCTATTATTTAATTGGAGTTTATTTTAGAAATTTCTTCTTTAGCTTGTTAATTTGTACTTCTTTAGCTTGTTAATCATCATAAACTAACCGCATCAAGTTGTAGGCGTTGTTTGTCTAGAGTGAACGCCGCGTCGCCAAGCCCCGCGACCGCGCGTTCTCCGTGTGCCACACGCAGTCTCGTTAGCGCTTCCTCGACGCGAGCGCGGCGCCATACGTCACGCAACGCGCGCACTTCCTTCTCACCGCCCTCCACATTCAGCATTGATGTTTTTAGACGACTTTGCTGGAAATATCACGTAAATTTGTATATTAAACCATATTGGGCTCATTTGATGCTGGAGTAGCGAACATTTTAAACGCATTAATGTTGGTAGACCACCTTAACTCATATGCGACCTTGTGACGACAGACATTTTTTTTTTTTTTTATATTTTGAGATAGGTTTGCGCTTGACGACAATCAGTACCAGAAGGCACTGATGAGGTCTAGGTTGGAGCGCGCTTACCTAGAAAATGCCTATTCACCCTTCCCTTGAAGGAACTAATGCATGCAAAAATGCATGGAAATGCATGGAAAAATACATGCTTCTCAGTAAGCCGCGTTAGTTTTTGCGGACCTACGTCCGCGAGGAGGCAAATAGGAGCACAAGGGAAGCACCGGTGCGTTCTTAGGAGATCCCGGAGCCTCCCACTGTTTTATGCTGATGGTGGCCACCGAGGGGGTTTTAGTGGGTAAAAATCCCACATAACCCGAGCTTTTGCAATATCTCATTAGGAGATTTCCCCCCCGTAAACAAAAAAAAAAACAAAAAGAAAGACCACCGTTGTGTCGTTTGTGTAGTGGCTAGTCTTTGTAATGGTAAACATGTATTAATTTGGGAAAGGTTTGAGGGAGCCGCGTCCGCCGTGCGTAGTTTCCCGCCATTTTCCCTTTAATGAACTTCAATTCTTCATTGCAATAGACTTGACATTGGCTTATCTGTGTAAAGCCATAAAGAGAGATAAAAGAACTCTCACTTGACGATCGGAACATAGAAACGTACCAGCTTAGTGTGCTCGACGCCTTTCACTTCAAGGTCACGGGCAAGGCGTCGCATGTCGTCAAAGAGTTTGCCTGAATGACGCTCCAACAGGGCTACTCGAGCGGTGTGACGGGCCAGGACTTCGTTTAGCCTTGAAAAGGAAAAACATACTTCGGTCTTTATCAAATGATTCTATAATCAATTTAAATTTGTAGTTATCATCATCACTTTAAGAATAGAAATAATAAAAAATGTGATATATATTAACAATTCATAGATGCCTGTAATAGATTTATACGAATAAAGCTATTTATGATTTTGATCATAATCTGCCGGTTTAATTTTACAAAAGTAGACAATCTAAAGATGTCTCTTTATTGATATGTATTTAAAAAAATCCGAAAGGTATTTGTAATAATTAATGTGTAATTCAGCATTGAAATCATTATCATATCGGTCTCATTGGACATTTTGATCCCACTTCTGCCCGAAGCCTCACACTAGATCGGGCCACAAAAATACAGAAAACCAAAGCACTCAAGACTGCGCCAGGGAGGTTTTCGAAAGTAAAAACGGCACATACTTTTAGCAAGTGCCAAAAAACAAACCTGTTCTCCCGTTCAACTAAAGCCGCCGAACACTCGCGCTCCGCCTTTGCGCCTTCCATGTGCAATACACGCGCTCCCAGCGTCTCCACTTGATAACACTGAAATATACAATACATCTGGTGTTACACACAGTATTTCTCATTCTAAGCAGACATTTTATGTCTGTCTGTAACACCAACCAGAAAGGGTGTACAGCTCAGAATATGACGTGTCACTTATGATAAACACGACGCTGATTTTCAGCCAGAAACCAGAGACCAGACTGATGTCACAACAACAAAAAAATAAAAAACAAGAAAAGAAAAAACAACAAATTAGAAATTAATAATAATTATATAGAATAACATATAGGTGTAGGAAAACATCGTGAGGAAACCTGCGCCTGAGAGTTCGCAATAATGTTCTCAAAGGCGTGTAAAGTCTGCCAATCCGCACATGGCCAGCGTGGTGGACTATGGCCAAACCCTTCCATATTGAGAGGAGACCCGCGCTCTGTAGTGAGCCGGTAATGGGTTGATCATGATGATGATGATGATGATATAGAACAAGAGATTTTTTATATACTCTTGATCAGATGGATACATTTTTTGTATCAGGATAATTAAGAAAACATATCATTTGTTTGATAGTATCAGCCTATTATTTTTATTACCCGCGAAAACAATCCAAAACAAAAGTTAAAACCAACGGGACGGGGGCATTAACATGTAGGTAACCGGCTTATGAAACAACATTACGTTACGATCCTAAGTTTAACCGGAAACGGATGAAACCGCAGAAAAGATCTAGGAGCTCATGCTACTATTCCTTTAGAAGCTTATAATTAAAAAATCGTAAAAGTTAAACAGTAAAATAAGCGTGCTACTTACGATTCCGTACAATGATTCTTTCTGTGATTGCAGATTCCTCTCCACGCCCATCTGCTTGCTGTCAAGCTTGCTCATGATGGCCTTAGATGCTGTAACAAATAATACCCTAATCGCCATGATCATCAGCTTATCACCTACAGCTAACTGTTGGCCACAGACTTAATCAAGAAAACAATACAAAATGATTGTCTAAAAATTTATTTTCCTCCAATAATGTTCAGAAAGCTGGATAAACCAACTTGTTGCAGCGAGTTCCTTTCTATCTGATTTATTTTTGATTCCACATAAACGCTTTGTAATTTTGGCAAGTGCTTGCGGTTGTCTTATAGGGTTTATTTTCGAGGATTATGGATGACCTTACGTGCCTATAATCTGTGCGCCTACGCATCGCCATTTCGTCACTTGCCACGCGAACTCCGCGCTGAGCAAGTTGATATTGCTGTCTTCAATAGTTTTTTAATTGTAAACCGCGCCGCAATCTTAATACTACCAGGTGTGAGTGCAGAAGAGTTGACATCCATGAACAATTCATCCCGGAAATTTACTACGTAAGGTAAGTCGTAAGCGGCTGTTAAATTGTAAGGTAAGTCGTAAGTGGCTGTTAAATTGTACCTACCGTATGTTATTTGGATAGATCGATACTTGGGAACAGTCTGCTGCATTCATCACTTGTCCGCCATATTTAAAATTTATAAATGCTGATGGTGGCCACCGAGGAGGTTGTAGTGGGTAAAAATCCCACATAACCTGAGCTTTTCCCCAAAGCAATAGTCGGGTATCTCACTAGGAGATTTCCCCCCCCCCCCCCCGTAAACAAAAAAAAAAGCATCTCTCTTGTACGCATCCTAACTTACACCTCATTATTGCTTTCTATGACATAAAACCTATCTTTAGCGCAAGCCCTTTGATCAACACATCAAGCTATTAATTTATAATCGGTTACAAAAAGTAGGTACCTACCTTTAAGTTGCATACGGAATACTTTCTCTTCGTTTTTGAGGGCCAAAAGCTTTTGTTGTTCAACAAAAGAGCAATGCATCGCCCGCTGTTGGTTTGTTGTTACACTGCTAGCGTAACGTTCCTCTTCCTGAATTGTACAATACATAATATTGTTACAAAGAACCTTATTACTAGAGAAATATCGTTTATAATCACACATAGTTGGCATTAGGTAAATAACTGAAGGTATTCTTTTGGTGATATAAGGGTGGTTTGACCTTTGTAAGCACTAGGCAGGCCTGGTGGCCCACTATACTTTAAGAACTTCAATTTGTTAAATACTTTGAGACTAATATAACAGTTAGAAACAACCAATTATCTCTATTGCAATGCAACATACGTTGCCTAACTAACGCTAAGGCCCTACTATCTATCCTAGAAGAAAAATTCTCACCGAGGTGAGATGGGTGATGGGTAAGTGTCTCTAAACCTACCTGTCTGCAAAAAATTACCTACTTAACGGTTCTTGGAATTCCTCGAATCGAAAACATTCTCAACCTTTGACTTGACTTCCGCGTAAAGAAGATTAAACATTAGATAATTTCCATCTACTGGAATCAGCCCTATTTGTCCGTATATATGTAAGCTCTAGTATATAATGTACTCGTATAATAATAAATGACAAAAAGTGTGACAAGCGCCTGACACAAACCCAAGTTAGTGCTTAAGCATAAATAAGGAAAAAAATACTTAATTACGTTTAGTATATCCTCGAGCTCTTTAGCGCGCCTCTCAGAACTTTTCGATTTGTCTGTCGAGTCTATCAACTTTTCTTTCAGTTCTTTGATCTGAAACATTTAAATGTATATTAAATATGATTTCATGAGAATTAAAAAAAGCCACACAGCTTCTTAATTTATCATCATAGATTAAAATGCACGCAATAAGAATTTATATCTCATTATTGCCTACTTGTAACCACAAATGATGTAGCGCGTGCGCAGCAATATTATGAAGTGGCCTGGTACGACGCTTGGGCTGGGGCGAGTTACCGACCTACTGCGAAAGACATACCGCCAGGCGATTTAGCGTTGGATGTTCATGTCCGGTGCTGTGGATGTTCATGGACAGTAATTACTTAACATGAGGTATAAATGTCGAAAAACTTACAATGTTTCCAGTGGAAAGGGTGTGACCTTGAAAAGGCATCTGTCATATTATTGACACTCTTCGTCTTCGCGTCTTATACTTTTGTAATGCTATTTTTTATATTTTTCTCTTTTATAGAGAAAATAAGAAGCAATATTCTAACCTTGGCAATGATGGCTTGCAACTGCATATCCTTCCGGTGCTGATTGTCCATAAGCTGGCGATTCTCCATGTGAAGTTTTTCTAGAGCGATCCGCATGTTGCTGAGTTCACGCTGTAAACTTTGTGCCTGCCATTAAAATATACAATGGTATTACGTTACGTTATTCGAAACGCTCCTACGTCTTTTCTTTCAAGATCAATGGGCCGCGGTCGAGGGTAAGTGTTCCCGTGACCCAGCCACCAGGCGACGCGAAGGAGCATCGCTGGGTTTTAGTGGGTATTCTGGTCGCCAGCCTGGCCGCCGGGGAGTCCCACATACCCCGTCGGAAGCGGCGCAGTCTTGCCTGCGTCGCCTCCGGAGGGGATGCGTAAAAGCATTTCCCAGCGTGAAAAAAAAAGGTCAACCAGGATGTCTATTCCTTTAATGTTTACCATATTTTTGCTGTAAGAGTGTCGCCCCAACCATTACAAAAACACTATTCGACTACGTAAGACACTTCTACCTCCGCGACACTTATCGTCGCCAGCAACGTAACAGTAAGATATAAGAAGGTTAAGTAATTGTTTTTGTTTTAAATATAATAAATATAATTTCGCGGAGTTTTCAAACCTTTGGAGACCCGTTTTGCTATGTCACATAAAGCTTCATTGACTTTTTTTTGTAGATTAACACTTATTTTGTGTGAAGTCTGTTAATTTAAAAAGAATTCTGTGTCTATTAGAAGCAGGTTAATACATCAGTTCGCTTGTATAAAGTGTGTCAAAGCTGTGATCATCACACGATATATATTTTTATACTCAGTACATGAGTTCTATTTCAAGATGTCTATAGAACTAATGGACGTTAAAAGAAATGGAGAGTAGGTCTAATACAAATTTATCGAAACAAGTGTCCTGCGTTAACATTAAAATGTATAAAAATTTAAATTAATCGAAACATTAATTTGAACCAGTTATGCTGCCGGGATTTTTGTTAACCACGGTTTTATTACCACGATAAACAGCTCTATCTGCAAGTCGCTATTCCATGGTAGAGCTGAGAAAATCAATAAATATCAAGATATTTTTGATGCCATCAATAATTTACTTACTGATGTTTAATAGCATTTGCTACCTTACCATATTGACAAAATGTCCGGATTTTTTGTGATCATCGCTGCAATACTGTCACAAAATGGGCCCGTGTACCCATTATCGACAAACTGTTTTACACTGAGACTATTTTGGAGGAAAGCCTGGTAAATACTGATATATATATATAACCTCGGCAATTACCTTACGCAATTTCGAAGTAATTTTTTTAGATGCAGTGGTATTTTAAATAAAGTTATATGTTTCTAAGCAAAATAATATAATATGACGGCAAATAATAATTTACTACTCATAGTGCTTTCTCACTTTAATAATAGTTTAACGCAGTTTTCCACATGCAGATTACTATTTATTATTACCGGCGATAGGCCTGTCGTTACATCCTATATGAGTTTATAAGTTGAAAACCTTTCTTTTTTTGGAAAAAGGAGTTTTATTGTTATTATACCTCACTGTCCAAAGCTAGATTCTGTTCAGTAGTCTTCTGGAAGGCTAACCGCATCTGGCTCAATTGGTTAGCGATCGCCATGTTCTCTCGTTCCGCGTCGACATTGTTGCCGTGCTGCTGGTCGCAAAAAGTTTGCTGCTCGCGACATTTCTCCACTAGGTTATTTGCCTCTGCATCCAATACCGCGTAATCCTAAAAGATATTAAAAACCAATATATTGATTTAATCTTTATCAATCATTTTAAATAGATTAGGCACGCTATTTATAAAACGAAAAGAATCTTCGTTGTCGTGTTTCTTACTTTTAAAGAAAAAGAAACCATATAGATTCCAGTCAAATTTCATACCGATCCATCAAGTTCTTGGAGCTGTACGATCTTTAATCGATGAGTCAGTCATTCAGTAAGTCATCTTTCCTTCTGCAGAACATTTTATCCAAAACTAGGTACCCTTCTGAATTTGCTACATCATCATGATCAACCCATTACCGGCTCACTACAGAGCACGGGTCTCCTCTCAATATGAGAAGGGGTTGGCCATAGTACACCACGCTGGCTATGTGCGGATTGGCAAACTTCACACGCCTTTGAGGACATTATGGAGAACTTAACTGTTGAAGCAAGTGATATTTTAATTGTTTGAAAACGCACATAACTCCGAAAAGTTAGAAGTGCGTGCCTGGATTCGAACCGCCGACCTCTGATTAGGAGGCTGACGCCCTAACCACTGGGCTATCACCGCTTGGATTTGCTACAGTGTTCTGTTACTCTAAATTCTAACTTGAGTTGTGAAACTAGCTTGGTGAAGCAAACCACGTTTTTGCATTTAACATACTCGTTATTTTTGCTCTCTCTTTTGCTTACGTATAACAAGGTCACAGTGACCGTAGTCTTACAACGGTATGATCCTTTAGGTAGATCACTAACGTCACTTCAGTCTAAAGATGCGATTAGTTTCTAATATTAGTTCTGTTGAACATAACACTTTCAAAAAACTTACTTCTCTTATGTGACGAATTTCGATATCTCTCTGTCGCAGATTGTCTATAGCACTTGCCCACATTGCCATCATCTGCTTCCTCTGTTCCATACCCTCCATAACCTATAAACATTCATTTTTTTAGACAAGCTAAGAAATTATAACCTTTTTCCCTGCTACTAAGACTACGAGGAATGGGTACTTTAATATAGATAATATAGATAATAATATAGATAATATTTTATTGTTCAAAAACGATTTACAATAATAATTTGTCCCTACCCTCTGCACTAGGAAAACCTGTATTGTAGAGGGTAGTTCCTTTCAGGGATATAGTAAATTACATCTTAAAGATAAATTATCTAACTAAAGCTAACATTTTATAGTATGAGCGTGTGTGTGTATGTATGTGTGTGTGAACGAGTGTGAATGTGTGTTTGTGTATGTGCGTTATGTAAATTATTTTAATATTTTTAAAATATCCTCAGTTTCAGCATACCCCTTAGATGACAACCAGGCCCAAAGCGTTTTAGTTAGATTTGACCTATTCAGCCTGACAATGCCCTTGTTAGACCTACAGAACTTATAATAAACGCAAAATGAATTAAATTCATATTGTGACTTGGCGAAACTAGTGCTTGATAAAGGTTTAGGAAATCTGGGCACTCTTTTGCCGTCATCTACAGTGTTGGGGTCAATTCTTGAGTGGAAATGCAAGACTATTGAATACAAATACAGCTGGCGAACATTGAGTAGACCGCACTCATCGTACAATTTGTCAGTGGGATATCTGAAAGGTTTTTTATATATAGTTTTAAGTATAGTTCTATTAGCTCGCTCTAACTGTAGTAAAGATGTTTTTCCAGCTCCACCCCATGCACTAATACAGTATGTCAAAATTGGAAGACATAAAGACTTATAAACCATTATTGTAGTTTCGATGGGGGCAATATCTCTAAGGTTCCGGAATAAAGGAATGAGTTTCTTTATCTTATTAGAGGTGTTAAGGATATGCGATGTCCAATTAAGATGTTCATCTAATGTAATGCCAAGATATTTAATGTTTGCTTCTTTGGATAAAATAGCACAGCTACAAGCGACTTGGCCACTTGTACGATTACAAGGATAAGTGTGTATCGGCAATTTAAAATAATTATCAGGGTTGCCTTTAAGAGATATACTGAAACACACATATTTTGTTTTAGCGGTGTTGATAGTAAGTAGATTATCCTCTAGCCAAGATGTAATTTGTTTAAGTCCATCTTCAGCGAGTGACTTTGCTTCCTCCCAATTATTTCCCTCAAATAAAGCAACAGTATCATCTGCAAAGCAAAATATGCGCCCAAAATATGATTTTAGTGAAAAATTACAGAGCGGATTTATGTAAGTAAGAAATAGAGTAGGACCTAATACACTTCCTTGAGGGACTCCATAGGAAATGTTAGAAAAATCGCTAACAAAATTGCCAATTTTTGTACACTGCTGTCTGCCCTTGAGGTAGTTCCTGAACCATTCTAAAGGAATACCTATACATACCTATACATATAATAACTTCGCCCTTTCGGATTAGTCCCTCCCTAATCACGCCAGGATCTCTCATCCTGTAGTGGAACGTTAAAGGAGGATGATGAAATAAGTTTTCAGACCTGAACTGATATTCGTTCACATGCCCTTTCTTCAGCACTGAGATTTGACACCAATTGGTTAAGGCGTTCTTGCATATGGTCATGTTCTACTTTCAATTTCTGCCTCTTTGTCTCGAGAGCCTAAAATAAAAAAAGATTTGATTACCATTTTTAATATTTATCGTCAGGATATGAATATTAAATTTGTGAATACTTTTATATGTTATGAAAGTATAACAAGAAAACGAGGTTTATATATACATATATCACTTGCTTCAACGGTGAAGGAAAACATCGCGAGGAAACTTGCACGCCTGAGAGTTCTGCATAATGTTCTCAAAGGCGTGTGAAGTCTGCCAATCCGCACATGGCCGTGGTGGACTGTGGCCGAACCCTTCTCATATTGAGGCGAGACCCGTGCTCTGTACGTGCGTGCGTGAGCCAAGAATGGGTTGATCATGATCACGATATACATATACATCAGAAAATGCAATAATACAATCTTGTCCCACTAACCAAATATGGAAAAGGTCTACAAACACAAGACGAAAATACCTTAGCCTTAGAAAGGTCGTGCTTAGTGAATTGCTCTATAGCAATAATGTCCCCGGCGCTCCTCTCGAGAGCCGCCCTCCATTCCTGCAGGGCCCCTCGCTCACCGCACACTTCACTTTTTAACGAATCGGCCTTTTTCAATAAACGGGCAATGGTATCTGAAATAACAACAATGTTTTATATTTCGTGAGTGAAACAAAAAGATCGAATATTTAAGGGGGCTTTCAATTTTTGTTTAGACCCTACTAGCTACCCCTCGACGGCTTTCTCACCTGGTGTTAAGTGATGATGCTGTCTAGGTTGGTAGCGGGCTAACCTATTAGGAGTATGGTAAATCCACGCTCCTAATTGCTTTCTACGCGACATCGTGCTGGAACGCTAAATCACTTGGCGATACGTCTCTGTCGGTAGGGTGCTAACTAGCTAGTTGCCCCCTACTCCGGCGACTTGCTTGCGGCGACCACTGCCCTGACGTGTTGGTATAGTTGCAGCCCCAGATAAAGCTGGTGGAATCAAGAGACGGTCTACAGCACTACGAAACCGGCTAGTCCTCCTATAGAGGTAAAATGTTGCTGCTCATGAGATGGGTCAGATTAAGTCTGTTGTGGGCGGTCCTATGCACCAGGCTTTTGGCCAACCGAGAGAAGTGGCGAATGCTTTCTGGTGGGAGGCTTCGGCCGTGGCTAGTTACCACCCTACCGACAAGACGTGTCGCCAAGCGATTTAGCGTTCCGACACGATGTCGTGTAGAAACCAATTAGGAGTATGGGTTTACCATACCCCTAACAGGTAAAGCCCGCTACCATCTTAGACCGCATCATCACTTACCATCAGGTGAGATGCCGTCAAGGGCTAACTTGTGGTGTATAAAAAATAAAATAAAAAATGCTCGTGAGGCGTAAAACATCTTTTAGACATTGCTTCGTGATGGCCACAACCACTTTGTCAAGAGTGTTACGACGAAGAAGAAGAAAACACACGTACCTATAGTTTGAAGGCGATCAATACAAAAATATGATAAGCATTTGAACAGACATAATTTAGATGTAAAAATATATATAGAAATATTAAGTGTCATTAATTTGTCTTATCCCATTTCCCATAATTAATAATAGAATTAGTATTTTTTTACAACCTTCATAACCTACATTTTCAGTCCAACCTGTAGCCCTACACTGTTGAACTGCTATAGCCTAATTTAATATCGCCTTAACTTGATGATCACTTATTTATTTTTAAACATAAACAATTGCATTCTAGCCATACTATGGAGATGATTGATCCGAGAGACATTTATATTATTCTGTTTGCAGCAGTCCACCACATCTCTGTCCAGTCTATTAGCTTCATTGAGGGAGAGCTGGCGGAGCTTCACCTCTTGCTCCATTTGTTGTTTATGGGCAAAAAGTAAACGCTGTAACAAGGAAAATATCACTAAAATTGGTTTCTAAATGTTAAAATTATAGAATGCATAATGCATGAGTAAAAAGAAATACAATGCCTCTTACTAGCTTAACATTAAAAATATAATCATACAGAGTATAATTATTAAAAACATTACTAGCCTATCTTGTAAACTTGATACTTCAGACAATTTCTGCCTGAAATATTTATTTGTTTTGATACCAGATTTTATATTACTATTTTAGAAAATTAATATAAATGGTGGTTAGTAGGTGGTTCACCTACCAATACCTTTGTATTGGTTTAATAAAATTTTATAAAGTGCAATACTTAAATGTTCAATTACTGATTAATAAACTCTACACACATGACAATGTTAGTAACCATGGAGTATGTTCAAAAAATAATAGTTTATATTAAATGTAATAGGCATTTTGTGCATGATTTATACCCCAAGCTGAGTAGTAAGATTGGCCGAAACATATTGAAACATTTTGTAATAAGCTTGTACCTTCTGTTAAATTATTTATACTCACAGTATTTTCTTGATATTCAGTCTGGACATGGTCTTTGTATTTGTTGAGATCATCTTGTTTTTGATTTTGCAAAATCAAAGCTTCTTTTAGTTGCTGTACTTCGTTTTGCCTTTAATTTAAGAGATAAATATTATATTCAATACATATAACATGCCCTTGTAAATAGATAGTATCTTCAATTAACTTATACTGATTGTGTCAATTGTCACAGCAGATGGGTAAAAAAAATATATTTTTTTAGCAGCTTCACAGATCGCATCCTGTTGCCCTACACAACCACCCACTGCACTTATGATACAGCAAGATATGCCCAACCATCCTGGATATACATAACCGTTTAATAAACTAAACATCATTCTAAGGTCCTAAAGTCCTAAGGTTGAGCTTGGAGGCCTGTGGTGGACGGTGAAAACTTGTTGCGTTCAACGTTAGCAATTGAAAGGGGTGAGAAGGTATCTCCTCCACATCTGTTGCTACTGATGCTTTTAGAGGGCTTCTGAGGTCAGGAAACAGGATTGACCTATAGTAACCGAGGTGGATCGGCAGAGCAACTGCTGGCAGAATAGTTCCAGTGGCTCAGCCCTCAGCCGGTAATCTACTTACTTAATCAAGTCTCAATTTATGGAAAAATACCTAATAAATATTTAGGAGAGGCTTGTTGGGTAGATACCTGTTAATTAGGAGAGTTTCTAAATTCTGATTATTTGGATCAGCCAGAGGAATCCTTGTACCCTGATTCCATCCCAATTCTTCTAAAAGTTGGGTCATATATCTTGGCACTATAGCACTTTGCCCACTCATTTTAATATATTCATCAATAAATGGAATAAACAAAGAAAGAAAGAAAGTTAAACTTTTATAATAATAATGGTAACTAAGAGATGTTAGATCAATATCGTATATCGAAAATAAAATTGCATTTCGATGTAAATCAACCTTTCAAAAACAAACAAATACCTACCTAAACAAAAACAATGTTATTCTGTCAAGTTGACATTTGCTACAGCTGACTGATAAAAACAGATAAAATATAATTATTCCATAGTGTGTAATGTGTACCATAAGGTCTGTATATTTGGTAGAAAGTTGTGTATTATTAAAAAACCGTCACGATTCGCAAATCAAAACGTTATTTTGAAGTGGAGTGTAATTATTGTTAAAATAGCACATCATCAACCCAAGGCACGGGTCTCCACTCAATATGAGAAGGGTTTGGCGATAGGCCACTACGCTGGCCGTGTGCGGATCAAGCCTCAAGTGTGCAGGTTTCCTCACGATGTTTTCCTTCACCGTTGGAGCAAGTCATATTTTAATTGCTTAAACTCCGCACATAACTCCGAAAAGTTAGAGGTGCGACCCGGGTTCGAAACCCCAACATCTAATTAGGAGGTGGACGTTCTAACCACTAGGCTATCACAGCTTCGGCACATCATTCTTATCTTATTTGTGTATAAAGATTTCACTATAATCAATTAAGAACTGTGCAAATATCATTATCATGTGCATCAACCAAGACACTCAAAACCGGTTTGGTGGCCTAATCTAAACTTGAGAGAATTAGTTAACGATTGTTTCCAGATAGCTTTACACTTAATTACCGAGACTAAATCTTCCAATTCATATCGTCAATAATGTATATAATGTCGATAGTATCGTTAAATAACGTTTAATTGTATGAGCTGATCAAATACGATAAAAAAATATTAAAGATCACACTTATTAAATGTCACATCAATATTTGATTCATGTCACGAAAAGTGGATTCTTTATGATAACCGTAAGTGAAAGGTTGTAAACAATAGCTGACTTCAAGTCAAACGACATAATAGTGCCCTAAACTAATGTAGGTAGTGAAATTTTGAGAGCGCAATTATCCTTTTTTAAAAAAGGAAAAGAAATTGAAATTATGTTTAAAATTTAATTACTTTAATTTTAACTTTAATTATACATACTAAACGTCTTAAACCTATCGAGTCGAGTTAGGGACTACTCATTGTCTTTGTGACCGTTTCCCATGCTGCTTACCATCGCCGGTGGTCTCGCCGGTGGTCTTTTTAGGTGGAAACGATTGCAACACTTACTTTACGAATGTTACGCAAGGTTGGCTTGGAACATCGGAATCGGTACACATAACTCCTCCCTCCTTAAGTTCAAAGTCAGCAGAGGGATGATTTTCCGTCTGCTGAATTTGACGGGAAAACTGTAAAGGGATGAATTTATACATGAAAAAGATACAAATGGTTAAGGCTAATATAACATATAAAATTAAGGTTCCGACGCTAACACTTTTCACATTTATAGAGCTTTCACTTTGATCGAACACATTTTCACTATCACTTTCCTTTAAACTGTATGCTAACTGCTGAAGATGCTGAAGGTTAACGCCATCTAGGTTTAGAAGCTTCCTTTCAGGTAACGGGCTCGAGGTAGGTATCTCGGGCAAGTGGATAGTTGGTATCCTGGAGTAGTTTATAGGTCTACCAACTGCTTGATGTCTTCTTAGTGTCAATCCCTTTACTTTAAAGCTGCAGGTATCATCTATAGTAAGTATGTAGGTTCCTTTTATGTATTCACGAGTTTCTTCTGTATTACATACTATTAGGAGGAGTGTTTCAAATTTGCTGTATATAATCCATTGGTTAGGTTGGATTGGTTCTATTTTCATTCCAGATGTCTCTACCAGGACTGGGTTACAAGCGCTAGTGTTTTGTAATAGTAACATAAGCGCCTCTAAGCAGCTATCTTTCATTATGGGTTCAACTTCCATTTCGTAGCATAAAAACATGAAATTATCCATTCCCTTGCAGGGTTGGGCGAGCGGTATGGTTTTCGAACCTTTCACTAATAGGTAAGGAGTTCTAGGAATTATAAGGGATGTTTGGTTAAACGTATTTGTAACGGGAAGAGGTATCATACGAAAGTAGCTATATAGATCGTCCTTAACTAGGGGAATGTCCAGAATAAAGATTATCTGATTTTTCTTAGAATAAGCTTTAAGTTCAATAGATTGCTCTATTAACAAAAGATTATCTAAATTGACAGGATATACGAGTTTATCAGTTTTCTCGATATCGGTTAGCAAACTATACAATTCGTCAGTATCAATTATGGATTGGTGTAAGGTTCTTAACTTACTAAAAGCTATAGCCGTTTCTATTTCATCTATTTTAACATAAATCATTTGAAAGTTATGCAGGAATAATTGAAAAGTGCTTATTAATATTGTATTGCTTATTACTCGTTCTGTGCTATTAATCCATGTCTTAATATCAGAAATGTCTTTATCTAGCTGAATTAAATTGTTTTTCGAGAAACCAGTGATATTAACGAAAGATTGCACCATTTCCGAAACTATGGTCATTTTTCTTGTTATTCTTTCCTGTCACGTCTTTAAATTCGTGATTAATTCGTCATACCTTAAAGCGTCACTATTGTCTAAATTTCCCGTAATAATTTTTATGAATGAACCTAAAGGATTTAATATACCGCGTTTAACTCGACTAATCGGAATAAGCTGCCTACATTTATCTAAAGTTATATTAAGGAAATGATCCGTTTGGGTCTTAATATTAATTATATCGCTATAGTGCGTATTATTACTAAAGAATCTTAATAAATTTATATTTAGGTGCTCGTACATTTTAACATTATAATCTAAATCTTCCTTTAATGGACTTAAATCTAAAACCTTAACATAAGACCAATTATTATGAATGCTTGGCCTTCTTTTACAGGTAAGATGCCTGGGTTATATGTTCGATTTTCATCTGAGACGTAAATTACTCTTTTAGTGCATTCGTAATTTTTTACTGAGTCTGTTTTAAATAATTCTAAAACGCATCTTTGGAAATCTTTACGATGAGTATCGCTTTCGAAATAGATAAAGTGTCTAATTTTGGGGTTTATATATTGTTTCAAGAAATTCTTAATTAATTCCAGATTACCTTCAGGCATATGTGCCTCAAAAACTTTTTGCTTATCTCGAGAGAAATCCTGAACTGTGGTATGATTTCTATTCCAGGTAAATATAAGGAATTGGTATGGTTTAGTGTCAATAGCTTCGTTAAGTATGGGGATGACTTCTCCTTCCATGTCTAGAGCAGATAAAGAAGTGTTGGTTCTAGAGCTACAACTTATCGTGCTTTCAGATGGTGTACGAATAGGAAAAGTCATATTTGAACCGTCAGAGTCAGGAAAACATATAATACTGTCATTTTCGTCTCTTTCGTCGTTACTACTAAGAGATATGGGGTCGATATTTATTTGGAGAGAACTATCATCTTCTAAAGCATTTAGTTTTATTCTTGAGAGTGCATCTGCGTTAGTATTTTGTGATCCCGCCTTATATACTATATCGTAGTCGAACTCTGAAAGTCGTAATTTCCATCGTGTAAGTTCACTATTAGGTTCTTTAATAGAGTTTAACCAAGCCAGTGGTCTATGATCTGTATATATACGGAATTTTCTATCATCGATTTCATAGTTTTCACGGATTGAATTCACTCTACATGTATTATTTTCAGATTTAGTGACACTAAAGGGTTCGTTAAATTTTATTGTAATAGTATTTTCAGAAGCATTTTGAATTGCCGTTGTCGCGAATGAGTTTACGCAGTTCACTAAAGCGCTAGGCATGCGTGCTCCCTGTCCGAAGTCTACGAAATTTAGTATAGCTTCACCGTTTTCTAAGGTAGTTGGTACCTTTACACGAGTTTCAGTTCGTGGTTGCAAAGTTAACTCATATGGAGATTTATATACAATTGGTATGTCAGTGTCGCGCGTGTGTAAAATTTGATTTTTCATGTCCACTGTAGCGTCAAGTTGTTTCAGTAAGTCTGACCCTATAAGTCCGTCGTAGCGACTGTCTACGTCGTATATGTAAAATTTATGGATTGAATTGCTTTTAAAGGTTTTCAAAAGAGGTATGAGTAGCACCTCGCTATGCCTACTGCGGGCATGAGTACTTATGACTTCGAAAGGTTCTGCATATTTAAATCTAGAAAAGTACTGATCTGCCTTTTTAGGACTTATAAAAGATCGCGTACTACCGGTATCGATCATGAACTTAGCCTGAATTTCAGGGATTTCTATGTGTGGTAATTTTAATATACTATCGCAGTTAAGATGTATTATTTCGGATTTGGTACCTTCGAGGCTGTTACGCAAAAATTTTCGTCGTGATTTAAATCTGAATTTTCACAAAAGGTCTCGGGTTTGATGCCTGAGTTTTCCACGAAATAAGGTTCCGATGGCATTTGACTTGGTTCATCATAATTAAAATTTGGATAGGTCTCGCAATAATTATCGTAGTGATAATTTTCGTCTACTTCAAGATCGTTATTGTAAAAAACATTTTCCGGAATTTCCGTCATATTCTGTCTTATCTGTGGGGCGGTGCGCATAGATACGTCGGTCGGCATATTGTTGTTTAACTGTCTTGGTATGCCAAACTTAAATTGATTTTGATTTGTAGGGTGACCACTCTGATTCGCTTGTCTATTAAAGTTCTGATAATTATTATTATGTTGCAAGTTTCTGACTTTACTTTGTTGAGGTATGCCGAATTTAAAATTCTGCTGTTGGTTCGGAATACCGAATCTAAAATTGTTAGGTTGCGCAGAGGCTCCGAATTTAAAATTATTATTGGACCTCAGTTGATTTTGAAAATTATTTGAGGGTCTAAAAGGTTGGTTAATTTGACCTGGCATAGTAAATCTGTTTTGGAACGGGTTTACTGCGGTTCTAAAAGCTGTTTGTGGGGTGGTAAACTTATTATTAAGGAAACTTGGATTCAACTGATTTTGATGAGATCTTTTTACATTATTTTTAGAGTCGTACTGAAATTGGAAATTAACTTCCTCGGTTACGTACTCTAAAGCTGCTTCTAATGTTCTAGGATTTTTTAACCTTACTATACGGATTAAATGTTCAGGTAAGTTATATAGGAATACATTGAGTGATAAGTTGTTGTAGATTATAATTTTAGACTCTTTTAGCAACATATCGTCTAGTCTATTAACCTTTGAAATTAAAATACTACGTATGTGTTGAATGCGTTTACAAAAATCGGTATATGATTCACCAGTTTTAATTTTAAGCGATTCCATTTCGATTGCGACGCATTCTTCCGAGCGAGGGTCGCCGAAATGCTGAATTAGCGTGTCCTTTAATAACTGCCATGAACAAATGTCCTCTCGCTCACTTATCAGGAAAGCGGCTTTCCCTGTTAACCTACTCGTTATAACGTGAAATAGATACAACTCCTGGGCTGAACTATCAGACTGCCTAAAGTTGTGAATTACATATTCGCATTTCCTTATATAAATGTTTAGTAAGTTAGCTTCTCCATCGAATTTCGGAATTAATTCTGCAATCTCGCGGGGAACTATCGTTATTTTTTCCATTTCCATTGGATTTAATAACACAAAAGGACTAACACAATACGCTAAGTGTGCGTATTAAAACTTATATAATATAATTATAATATAACTAAAACTTTACGTAGGAAAGTTATTTTCTTTTTCTTTTATTATATTCGCAATAAAAATTTCAACTTTGTCTCTTAACGCTAATACCTAAATAATGCCGATTTAGTGCATTACAGGAATAATTAAAAGAAAATATTCGCAATAAAAATTTGAACTTTGCCTCTTAACTCTAATACCTAAATAATGCCGATTTAGTGCATTACAGGACTTATTAATAAAAAATCAGATTATCAGTGATTTTGGACCGAACTATCTGAAGTTATTAATTTCAATCTCCCCTTTTTCTATCCGGAAAAATAATAGCTACCAACAGGTATAGGATGGGACACACAGGATAGTGAAAAGTTCTACTCACCCTCTGTGCGCCTGCATTCTCCCGCTCAAGGTAGTCTTCTTCTTCCAGGAACACCGCTACTCGTTCACTTATTTATTTGGTTCGTGAATTTCGCGAGCCGCACCTGGGATCTATTTTGGGAACCCTAGGACAGCCTATAACGCGAAATACTACCGGCTGCGCCAGTGAAATTTTGAGAGCGCAATTATCCTTTTTTAAAAAAGGAAAAGAAATTGAAATTATGTTTAAAATTTAATTACTTTAATTTTAACTTTAATTATACATACTAAACGTCTTAAACCTATCGAGTCGAGTTAGGGACTACTCATTGTCTTTGTGACCGTTTCCCATGCTGCTTACCATCGCCGGTGGTCTCGCCGGTGGTCTTTTTAGGTGGAAACGATTGCAACACTTACTTTACGAATGTTACGCAAGGTTGGCTTGGAACATCGGAATCGGTACACATAACTAGGTAATGGTAACTTGTTTGTGGTCTTTTCTCGGCGTGTGAAGTCTGCAAATCCGCACATGGCCAGCGTGGTGGACTATGGCCAAAACTCTTCTCATATTGGGAGGAGACCCGTGCTCTGTAGTGAGCCAGTAATGGGTTGATCATGAATATGATGAACTAAATTGTAGTATGGAAAACGGAATTTAATTTCTTGGAACTCTGGGGAGTTCTATCGTAAAGGCATTCAGGAAATACCATTTAGATGGCAGCAAGGTATAGATAATGAAGGTAAATATTTTGATTAAATAAAAATGTTTTATAGAAAAAATCGATTTTCATCTTTTAAGTACAAATCGGCCATTTCATACTTTAACCCCTAATATTAGGGATCATAATACAAAGTTGCCTTCTATCTGAGAACAATAAATTTGATTATAAAATGACAAAATTATTAAAAGTAGTTTTTTTTTGTACAATGTCATGATGATTATATCATTAGTAAGCAAGTTAAATTAAATGGGCAAGATGTAGGTAACATTTACCAAGATCATACTTTAGTCGTCTTTCACCCAATTCGTTTATGATGTAAAATTTCTTGAAATGGCGCCAAAAGAATAAGCGCGCAATCCTCCAAAAATAACTCGCGTGCAGGTTAGTTTCACGCTAACTCCGTAGCATATTGCTATAATACCGGTCTTCATATTTTTGAGTAATTCTTGTTACTATGAGTGCTTACGCTGCCTGTCTGCCGTGCCCTATTTGTTTACATACTGGTGTTTTTAATAATGCGCAGGCGCTTAAAGACAGATTAATATTTGTATCTACAAATAATATTTTGTGTCCAATTTGTCAAGAAGAAGTTTCGGGCTTGGATAAATTAACTATACATTTATTCAGCCATATCAGTATTACACAAACGCAGCCATCTTCCCATCGAGATGAAAATTTTGATAAAAAAAGTGTGCCTAAGCAACCGACGAAACCAATTGTGGAGCCACAGAAAAAGACCAAAGTTGTGTTAGCCAAAAATAAACCGTTATCACCTACGCCGAATACACAAATGAAGTTTGTGAAAATCTATCCGAAATTGCCTGTCATAGCTTTGAACACAATGCCGATTATAGATATCACACCGAATGCTGAAGGTAGAGTCCAAAGCAACAACTCCCTTTACATACCCGCCGTAAAAACCGAAACACCCGTACTGCCAACTACCAATAAATGTGATATTTGTGGACTGCAATTTGTTGATGCTAACATTTTAAGAATGCACAAGTGTTTGATACATAATATTGAAGACAATTCCCATCACACTTTCACACGTTACAATTGCCACCTTTGCTCAAAAAATTTTAAAATGCGAGGTTCTTTGATGGTTCATTTAAGGGTGGCACATTATGGTTTTGCCTCAAATCAGACCCCTGATTCAAATACCGACACTGAGAGAAAAGATAAAAATGGAAATCACGTATCAGACGATAAGTGTCCTGACCTCGAAAGACGTGATGGTAAACAATGGCAATGTGATGTGTGCCGAAAATGTTTTACGACAAAGTATTTCCTCAAGAAACATAAACGGCTTCATACAGGTTAAAATTATTAATGTTAGTTTATAGGGTAATTCTAAACTAACAAAAATATAACTCATAATAGGTACTGAAAATAAAGTGGTGACCTACTTTATTTTTAATAGACGGGCAATAGATTTTAATATGTATAGAATTGCAATAAACAGCTGCGTAGGTAATATATAATTAATGAACGAGTTATAAAATGTATATATATTAAAATATATTTTTATAAACAAATATATCTTGTGATTATTCTTTTGTCGGTAGATAGGTATGTTGTAGTTTTACAGTTACATTTTATATGAAAATCTACTGAACAGCTTTTTAAAAATCAACTCCTTTAACGATTAATATCTTCGACATAAATTATTTTTTAGTTACCAGGTACAATTAACTGACAATAATTTTCCAGAAAAGAGATAAAATTTGGTTACACGAAATTAAATTATACATAATTTATTAAAGAAAAAAGAATAATTAGCATATATTTTCGAACTTATAATTATTTTAATCTAGGGTGATTTTTTTATACCGATACATGTGTACAGAATTGAAATAATAGACATAATTATATATAGCTTTATACCTAATGATGAAATAATTATTCAAATTGGTTCAGTGGATCCAGAGTCCTCTAATTACTAAAAATAAACATCTTTATTCAATATAGTATTAATATGCTGGTATATCTATACCTATATGCTTACATACCTTACAAGTGCTCTGATATGTTTTAAGATTGAGATTATGTGAGATGGTGATAACAAAATAAAACCGGCTAAGTTGGTTGTGGGCTTCTTCTTAGACCGGGGCGAGCTTGGAACCCTCGCAGATTTAGTTTGAAGTTTACGAATGTATTTATCGCCATGAAATCACTATTATGTAAATTATTGACGCGTCAAAATTGCCTATTAAAGGACTATTTGAATAAAGATCATTTGAATTTGAATTTATCAATTTCATATTACTATATTTTACGAGTATAGCATATAAAATCGTTTATTTTATTCTATTTCAGGTGAAACCCCATACGCGTGCACTCAATGCAACAAGACGTTCACATTTCAGCAGTCGTATCATAAACACTTATTATATCACAATGATGAAAAACCTCATACTTGTAGTTTTTGTGGTAGGGCTTTCAAAGAACTATCGACTCTTCATAATCACCAAAGGATACACACAGGCGAGAAACCATTCGCCTGTGAAACTTGTGGCAAGTACCTTTATGATATACCGATATATTATATCAGGGGTCTATTATCAAAAGTAACAAACTCCACTATTTTTTGTTTTTTTGTTTTTTAAACTTTCATTTTGTGTATGGAATTTACTTCCATGTAGTAATTTCACTCTGCATTAAAAACAACGAACTCCAATAGAAAAATGACTTTTAAAATATGACTCATCATCAAACATAGCAATCTCCGTACACGCACCTGTCAAAGTCAACAATCTCAGTTTGAGCCAATCAGGGGGAAGCATCCAGTATGGCGATTTTGTGTTTTTGGAGTTTGGTTATTGTTACGATATTTTGATTATCAGTAGATAGTCTTATTATTTTGAAACTAAATACATTAAATTTTACATCATGGAGGTTAATTGGTTGCCCGTGGATAAAAATAAAGCCAGAAAACGTGTCAGACAACCCGAAAAATGGAAGGCCATATTGCCAAAGCTAACAGGTAAGGACAGGGCCGGATTCGTTATTAATGAATAATCATCATGTTAATGGTTCAAATAATTTATTGATATTATAATTATTAGTAAATAATGTATTGTGTTTTTTGTAGATATAAACCGAAAGCGATGCCGGAAATTACTTGTGATCATTTTAACGGACGGTATAAATGTAAAACGTTAAAAATGACTGATATTAAAAAATTTCATGAAGTTTTTTATAAAAATAGTAACAAAACCTATCAAGATGCGTTATTATTAAAATACTATGGCATGGAGTGGCGTAGTTTAAGAGATCTGGAATATTATAACAAAGTCATTGACTGTGAAGATGATCCACCTCAGGAAGAAACAACTTTACATGAAGAAGAAGACCACTACTGTTGCGAACCGCAAGTCGAATCACCCAATCTTATTGTATAAATTCCCATGTGTGTAAAATTTTGCTTTTTTGAATACAAGTGTTTTGTCACTATTTTGTTTCATTGAGTTCGGCCCTGGATGCATTCAAAACTAAAGTGAGTTACATAAGTAGCAATCTCCTTATGTATGACAAACAAATGTAGCAAACTCCAAGCATTAGTAACAAAATCAGCAATGTCCATCTTGTTTGTGTGATAATATTCGTTTTGGTAAGCTCATTCCTATTAATTTTACATTAATTGTATAGTTGCAATATGTAGTTTTAGTTGACTCTAATCCATTAACCCGTAAATATCTTACAGCAGATAAAAAGTAAGATTTACACTTTTATTAAAATGTGATACTTTGGAGTTTGTTACCTTTGATACTAGACCCCTGATATGTGATCTTACGTCTAACTTACATCTATAGGTTACTTAATAATATTTATGGTTATTAATAATTAATAATATATAGGTTAATTGATTAAAGAATATAAACAAAGAACTTCTTTTACGATTACACATTAAAGTTACACCATAGTTCTTTTGTAATACCGTTTTATAATTTAAAATCACAAAAGTTACATCCAAAAATGTTATTCTCTTTTATTTTCAGGTAAGTGCTTCCGGCAAAGGGTTTCCTATCTCGTACATAGACGAATCCACACTGGTGTTATGCCTTATAAATGTACTGCTTGTGATAAAAGTTTTAGATACAAAGTAAGTAATACTAATTTAAATATATATATATATATATATATATATATATATATAGTAACAAATATAGTAACAATATATATATATATATATATATATATATATAGATACTTAAATTTTAAAAGTTTGGGTATCGAAGGGATTGGTTGTTCGAAATAAAAATTGCTTGATCAATGTTTTTTTTTATATCCACTACAAGTTAGCCCTTGACGGCAATCTCACATGAAGGTATCTGATGATGCAGTCTAAGATGATAGCGGGCTAACCTGTTAGGGTATGGTAAACCCATACTCCTAATTGGTTTATACGCGACATCTGGCCGGAACGCTAAATCGCTTGGCGACACATCTTTGTCGGTAGGGTAACTAACCACGGTCGTAGCCTCCCACCACACCAGACTCGAGCCGGGAATCGAACCCAGGACCACCAACTTTATAATGTGACAGCGGACGCGCTGCACCACGGAGGTCGTCAAATGTATGGCTAAATAAAACAGTTCTTGTAGGCGTATCAACAACTCCGTTCCTCGGGAGGTGAGCCTGTTATTCGTGGACTTAACACGGTAAAAGATTTAATTACTGGGCGCTCTACATCTCGAATCTCGAACTAAGTCGACCTGCTTCGGAAACAAATAATGATAAAAAAACGAATAACGAATTAGAAGATTACAAAAATTGATAAAAAAAAAACATTTCCTAACCCGACTTTGAGCTCGATATACTACACAATCATCTAGAAAGAAACCACAGAAATCACACATATTTTATTTAAAAACTACATTTTTTTTCTCATTTTAGGTATCGCAAAGAACTCACAAATGTCAAGTTCAGCCACCAGGCACAGTTATAAGACAAAGCGGTGATTTCGTTGAAAAACTTAAAATGAAAAAAGAGTCAAATGATATGACTTCGAAAATAAATGGAAATGAATCTCAAAACGATAAGTTCGAAAATACAAAATACCCCGAAATATCTGAAGTAAATGCTGAATTAGTAAGAACTGGGGCACAGTTATCTTTAGAAGATATGGAATCTGAAAACTTCACGATACTTTCAGAAGCCTTTGGTGAAAGTAGTACGCCATGCTCGAATTATTCTGCGGAATTAACGAGCAACGCCACTCAGGATGAGAAAACTATTGACATAATATCGAACATCGATGAATTAATTGAATCTCTTCCAGCAAATGAAAAAAGTGTACCATCACCATCAGACATTTTAAAAAAACTCTGTTTGTCCAGCGAGGAAGAGTTTTTTGGTGTAAATCAAAGTAATGACATAACTTACGATATGAATAAAGATTTAAACGATTATTTGTAAAATATTTGCTAAGTAGGTATAAAGAGTTAAATTAAACAAGTATTATAACTATGCATTAATTATTTAAAAAAAAAAAATTTTACATAGATATGAAAGTTGGATATCGTCATAATATTTCAAATATAAGGAACAATAAGGAGTCATCATCATCATGAACAACATATTACCGGCTCACTACAGAGCACGGGTCTCCTCTCAGTATGAGACGGGTTCGGCCATAGTCCACCACACTGGCCGTGTGCGGATTGGCAGACTGAGAACATTATGGAGAACACTCAGGGGTGTAGGTTTCCTCACGTTGTTTTCCTTCACCGTTGAAGCATGTGATATATATTTTTTTTTAATTAAATAAGGTGTGCTTATGTATTATTTTATTAACTGATACCCGTAACTTAATCTAACTCCATAATGCAAGCGGCAATCAAACACCATTAAAAAAAAATAAGATCTGTAGTGTCCAATAGTTCCGTTACATTAGATAACTACAAAGAGTAAGAAAGATATACTTTAGTCTTTATAATAGAACCATGCGGGTTTTTATATTGGTATTTTACATTGGGGTGTATGGGGAAGACTAGTACCAGTTCGCTTTCCCAATTGCCAACCTCACCTGCCGTGTGCACCCTGCCGACTTACCGACGAGGCTCGGGCGACCGATAAATGGCGGTATAACCATTAAATATTAACTGGTCCGAAATTGACTTACAATAACGGGCAGCAGCGTTATTGGTGCGAGAGGACCAGCACTGCGATCACCAACCCGCATGCCAAGCGTGGTGATTATTAGCATTTCTTTGTAGTAGAAACAAAACTGCCACAGCCCCTGTTCCCCGGCAGCCCCGCTATCCCTGGCTCTGGCAGCGGTTATGGTAACGGCAGGGCTGGGGGTGTCAAGAATCTCCAGTAGAGATTTCGCTGCCAACCCCGACGACCAGACCTGGCAACTTATAACGCACAGAAAAACTTATTCAGGTAAAATCCTTTCTTAGTTTATTACATTATGGATAGCAGAAACTACCTTACTTTATCAATTTGACCTTAAAACGTTCAGTGCTGTCCTCGTAGACATTGGTCTTCATTTCGGGGTAATCGTATTCGATCTCCAGAACGCAACTTTCAACATTTTGGAGTCATGTGGTAACTCAAGCAATTATATTATATCTCTTGCTTTAACGGAGAAGGAAAAAGATAGTAAGGGAACTTGCATGCCTGAGAGTAGTTCTCAAAGGCTCATTTATACTAAAAAATATGACTTTTATTTCGTTTCTAAGAGGCGAGGACATTAATATCTAACTAGCTTGTTTTTATAGAATAGGATGGTGAAGACAGTGGGTACTTGTGGAGTTTGCAATGCTCTTTTTCATGGTTTGTATGATTTAAAACAATGAATACGTCTATTACAGGGAGGTAGTGGCTGTTTATGGCTATCACGAGTCGTGACGCACCCTTACAACCCCTGGGCTATCTAATATTTTTTTGACGCTGTGAGTGACGCAGGTATAACTGAGCTGCTTCCGAAAGGGCGTGTAGGACTCCCCTGCGGCTGGAGTGCCGACCAGAATACCTACCAAAACGGGAACGCCTGCGCACTCGTCTGCAACTTTATGAGGGGGACGGCGCGTACTCAGTCCCCACTAACCAAAATTTAAAAAGGGAATACTCTTTTTATATATTATTTTTAAAGATGTTTTTCTCGCTACAACTTTTAATAAAGTCCCATATTAAAAATATTGTATTGAAACTGTCGGAACTGACGTCGGAAATCTTTTTGAATAAAGGTTGATTGGTTTTATTATATCCGCGATTATGCCTACCCCCTGTGTCCGTTAGCATAAATGTCTATTTGTAGCGTAGAAATAGAAGTTGTACTTCTTTGTCTACAAATACAAATAACAGTATATACTTTTAGTGTCTTTGATTCTATATACTATACAAAACAAAACCGGTCTCTATGGAAGTTTTCCATTAGTCGGTTCTTGGTTTATTAGGTTGGCATTACAGATTTATTGATGTTATACGCAATGTTTGTATCCTCTTTGCATATATGTTATGTACAAATCTCTATATATACATTCAATATATGGCCTATCTAAGTGGGTATGTATATACAGTATAATATAATCTGCAATGGAAACGTTTTATCTGTGTGAAGTTTTGTTGATGTAGTATTGTGAAATGTGAATTGTGAAAAAAACGCGTTGGACCAGCCAGCTGTTTTGTTCTTGAGTGTTTGAAAATTAGTAAAATTCATTATGGATCAAAATTGAAGAGTGTTAATCATCCTCCCGCGTTGTCTTATCATGAACTGAAAGTGATTTTATGAAGTTTTTCGAAATTTAGACGGTGTTGGTAAAATAATCGATTTGAGGTTTAGTCAAACAATAACTACCTACGTTTTTAGTAATTTATTACGTCGCATTTTAGCCTCCTTGCGATGTGCGTTAACTGAGCCACGAAACTGTGTGATATGCTGTGTTAATTGCTGAATATTCTGTTAATTCCGTCGCATCAGGCATCGTTGGGTAAGTTAATCTGTTCCATCTCAAACAAAGAAATATTTTGCTGTTGAATATCGATGTTTACGAAGGCCATAACACATTAGTAGCGGGCCTTGGAATTAATTTATTCTTTTATAATCTACTTAACTGCTTGCTTAGATAAAATATTTTAATATGTAATATAATTCTTATGACTCAACAAGGAATAATAATACATACCAAATTTTTAACTCGATTACTTTTCACACCTGAACTTTATGGATTTGAACGAAATTTGTCAATATACCTTACCAGATACTGTGTAGTTTATTTATGCATTGGATATGTTTTATGCAAATGTATATTTTGGATCTCTATTTTATCAACTTTGATTAACCACTTCTTAAAATATAGCTTACTGAACTGACCTGAAGATACATAAGCTATTCTCTGTAGTTTCACTCACGTAAATTTAAGGAAAAAGCTACATAAACTATAACTTAAAAGTATTACTTAGTACATTACTTTGAGAAACTATAGGAAATAACTATATACTATATACTCATGTACCTACATAAGGTACATGAGGTACAAAGCTAAGATG
This sequence comes from Lasiommata megera, assembly GCA_928268935.1. Classification (NCBI taxonomy): domain Eukaryota; kingdom Metazoa; phylum Arthropoda; class Insecta; order Lepidoptera; family Nymphalidae; genus Lasiommata; species Lasiommata megera. Next base: position 7,003,759 of record OV743311.1, on the reverse strand, counting down.
CATGGCACTATAATAAAAATAATTAAAGTTACAATAAATGCTATTGTAATTTGTATCTTCTAAGCTATCCATTGAAATCAAATAATGTCAAGAATAACTTTTTCACAATTAAATATTTGTGATTATTGCATATCATCTGATGGATGTCCACTGCTGTTCTTAGGTCTTTTGTCCACTGTACACAAGTGACTCAAGACTGAGGAATTTGCAACAGGGAGTTCTAAATTCCAGTCTTGAGTCGCAGTCATGAGTCCAGTCTTGATTCTGAGACTGGTTGATATAATCTGTCCACCTATATTCAAACTGCCTAGGGGGAAGACTAAATGTGAAAACTATAGTTGGGCTTAAATAAAAGACTTACTTAGTCTTATGCTTATGAAAATATATATTTTTTTTCCACTACAATGAGCCCTTGACAATCTCACCTGGTAGTGATGATGGAGTCTTAAGATGGTAGAGGGCTAACTTGTTAAGGGTATGGTAGATCCATATCACCACTCCTAATTGGTTTCTACGCAACATCATGCCAGTACGCTAAAACGCTTTGCATCACATTTTTGTCCGTAGGTTGGTAACTAGCAACGGCCAAAGTCTCTGCCCAGACCAGACTTGATATATTTTTTGTTTGTATGTATCTTTTGCAGATGAACCTTGTGTGAAACATTGTCACTTTGCACACAAAACAGCGTCATACCTACTTTATATAATTGTTAAACAAACTAACTGACACAGGCTTTTATCTTCGATTTAGTCAACCTCAAGTCAATTTCATTCAATCTACCTTGGAGTAGTGACATTAGCAGTTTGTAGTAAGTCAGTTGATATAGATTGAGTAGAGGATTTTGATTGATGGTAAAGGTGAAATTTGGAAGATTCTACCAGAGAGATAGGATTTAAATATTCTTAAAACTGTATGTGGTTTGTGTGAATTAATTTGGAACAGTAAGCCTTTATCATGTTACTCTTTATAAAATGCCTGCTGCATGTTAAGGAAAGCAGAAAAACAATATTCGTCTTATTCCAGTAAAATCTCTAATGGTTTTAAATACTGTATGTACCTGTTTAATAGTTGTGTGATATAATTGTAAGCCAAACTAGTGGTATTGATAAAAGATGTATCACAAAGTTGAAATCCAGGTCATAAAAACAGTTTTGCAAATCTAGACTATCTCTAAAATGATCTGCCTAATGAAAGAATTTTAACATTACTGTCATTCAGTGTAATAAAGTTAAATTTTTTATAATTTATGATTTGCATATTATTGGCACAATATGCTACTATTATTTTAGTATCATATTTTTGACATAATTTTAAGACATGTAGATTAGATTAGATAACTAAATCAAATGAAACTACAAGTTATAGCACTTATAAAAAATAAAATTAAGGCAAACTACCGTGGCATTTGATGTTGATTGATTTTCTATATCCTTAAATCATATCTAAGCATTTGCTCTATTGCCGGCTCACTACAGAGCACGGGTCTCCTCTCAATATGAGAAGGGTTTGGCCATAGTCCACCACCATATTAATATTAGCTCCGTAATGTTTAAGTTAAATAGTAATATTGGGAACATTCCTAAGAACATGATTAGAAGCACAGAATACAAAATAGTACACATACAAAAGTGATCTCAAGTACATTCAAAAAGCCACATTCTTAATGTTTCAATCTGTTTAAGCCCTATTATGACACAGACAAAGACAAGCAAAGCAGTGGAAATAAAAGATACATAAATAAAGATAAATAATTAGACAATAATATATATACTTTTAGAATTGACTCAACATCAAAATATATCTGTAACATTGTCTGCAAGAGCTTTGACATTCTTTGTGCAATTCAGCTCAAGTAGCGGTCAACAAAAACAGCAGCGACAGAGGTTTTGATTTCAATAAGGACCATTTTATCCATTGTTTGAGCTCAGTAGCTTAAACCAAATATAATATAATAACCAAAGAATAGAAAGAGGGCTATCAATTGATTCAGCTTGCCACTTGTCTAATCTAATGCAGTAGTACATAATATATTAGATATATTTTTGATATAGATGTTATACTTTATATCAACAATTCTGTTGTACATATTGCCTTTACTTGTTGTAATATTAACAAAACAAAAATTGCAAACCTAAAAAAAAATTGCTCTCCTTATTCACAAGAACATTGTGCAAAGGATAGCAGTACTATAAGCTCAGCCAATTAAGTATAGTTTAGTTTTTCACAAATGTATAAAACAGAATTGGCACCATTTTTCTTTTTGAATATTAATTAGTACTAATAAAAATTATACAACAAATTAATCTAAAATTTTTGTTCACTCATTGTTGCAAGCAAGAAAAATTTATGTCAAAAGGATATCAAAAATCTTAATCTAAAATGCCAAAGATGAAAATATTACTAATTGATATTCTTTCTCAATAGGTTGTCCTTGTCTGAACCCTTATTGATTTACAATAAAGGTACAGTACACAATACCATTATGAACAAACAACTTTGGAACCTCTCAGCTTCTTAATTAGGTTATTGACGTACAAGTTAAACAAGTCTGGAGATGTGAACTCCTTGACGCACACCAAAGTCCGCCTGGGTTTTTCTAGTGTGTTTCGTCCTAGTTTACATGATTAATTACGTTTCCGTACGAGAATCTCCATAACTTCACCAATAGGTGCAGATGTAGCAAGTTTACGACATTAGAGTTTTATAGTTGACAAGATCAAATATCTGCCTTAACTGTAAGCAAGCAAACCTTTCCCTGCTTAATGCAGTTTCTTTTTTCACCTACCTAGGTGAGATTATGAGTTTTTAACAGAAAAACTTATTAAGCGATTTTGTTGTTCGAGTCTCAACAAAGGTACATAAATAGTTTGATTTAACTAACTACTTATTTCAAGTCTACCCTCAGTTTTACGTAGTTGCAAATATATATCATAGGGTTACGTAGGCTACGTAATAAATTATTTTTCATTCGTTAGTAATGTCAATCTTTTGTTATAAAACGATACTATACTAAATATTTGAAACTTCAGTTGGTACTTTGATAAACAAAACATGTAAGTTGGTTGGTAATTCTATTAAGATAGATAGTACATATTGTATTATATTGGTATTGTAGTTTGCGATGATTATATAGTTTTAATTAGGAGGATAATCGATTTGCTATTATTGCAACGTGAAACCTATTTTCTTGTAAACATTACTTTATTATAATCCTTTTCTTTTTCATCTTAACATTTTTGGCAGAGCGGTCGTGGTCGACACGAAGCAACGTAGCAAGGTCTTTGAGGGCAGATTTTAAACGCCTCATAATCCTTTTAGATGTAGCAAAATGTTTTTGTTATACTAGCGCGGGTACAACGGCAGCGGGCAGGGCAACCGGGGCGTCTGTATCGATCTGTCCGCGGCTGGGCTGCCCGACATGTCTCGCTACCTTTCCCGACGCGCATTCATTGCCGTACACTCGTATACAAACTCACAACGCTCATCTCATTCTAATTTCCTGGTATAAATAGGTGCTTAGCCACTCCAATTAGCAGATAAGCTTTGTCGTCTGTCACACGTACTTTTATGTCTGCAAGTTAAGTTAGTACATGTAGTTTATATGCGAATTAATTCTGGTTTTGTTTTGAACAGTTGTTTTTAATAAAACTGCAAAGTGGTAAAAACAAAAAAAAAATACGTTTGGGGGGACCCTCGTAACATATCTCGTACCTTTAAGTAGGCTGCACAAAAAAACAAGTCATTGAAAGGATATTGTATTATATTTTATAATACATTTTGATATCTTGGAGATGTCTACCAATAAGTTCAAAGTTTTGATAAAGCGAAAGCTTATAGAAAAATCCTATCACTATCCAATTATTGGCATTCCTATCTTCGATGTGACCAGATAAATAGGAACCCATTTTTATATTTTTTCTGTAGTTATTCAATAGGGTTATAACATTTTTGTCCATATTTAAAAGATAGGGATGAAACCCTTTCCTTTTTTCGAACTTAAAACTTCTCGTTTGTTGTATCCCTCCCCGCTGGAAATGTCACTCCTGTTATGGCAAAGTGACCAGCTTGGCTCCATTAGCTTGGATGAGAAGTATAGGTATGCCATGCACACACACTTCATCCTGCGCAGAAGACAGGGGGCAGGCCGTGGAATCTAGAACAAATTGTGTCTGTCTGCTTTGTGTGATGGTAAAAATTATATATGGCCCGTCTGGGCAAACGCCTCAAAGAATTAGGAGGAATATTTAGACCCATATACCAATGCCGAAGCATTAGAACGAGATGGGGCTAAATATAAGCCGAAGCCTTAGGTATTGATCTCCGACTTTAAAGTAACTACTATGATCTGGTCTCACTGAAAAGAAGACCCGACCTTTCCGAACTTAATTTATCCAGCACAATAGATACTACGTACTGTCGTGAGAGATCTAGGCAACAGTAATGCGACGTCATACTACCAATTTAGACAGTTCGTCACTGTTATAAGCGCATCCGCTGTAGAAATATTTGTCAAGAATTACCTATTGATATAAGGTACCTACTAAATTTACCTGGATAAAGGAAGGCAGAACCAAGATTGATGAATTCGGAGCGATTGTAAAATCAAAAGTTGTTTGTAACTGTCTCGTTGTTCTAGTGTTTAGCGCATTCAACTACGGATTACGAGGTACGGGGTTCGATTCGGATGGGGACTAAAATTGTTAGGTCTTAGATTTTTCTGTTAGTACGGACCTGGATTGAGGAAAATTGCTTTTGTATCCCCATGAATCAGACGACACTTAGAGCAGTCGCTCCATCTGTCGGTATCACAAATATGTAATAAATATTATCAGGACGTTACTAGCCTCATGATGATGATAGAAAACGAAAAAGCACGCAAAAAGCTATTTGGAACAAATTCAAAGTATCTGATCCTTTCAATGGGGTCAGAACTGTTTTCTGGTCCATTCCTATTTCTTCAGCTACGTTGTCAATTTTATTCTTACAGCAACTAGGGCGATTTGCGTCTTTGACATCAACATTTTCGGATTGAATACGCAGAAAAAGACCTTGTTGCAACTCTTACAGATACTGTGTTGATAATAACAGTCACATTTTTTTAAATTAATCGTATTTCTGTACTAGATTCACTCATTTTGATAGGAAGAAAAATAGCTGGAAACAAAATTGTACAATTACTTACGAAATTTTTAAATGCGACCAGCTATTTACAAATAGTACGGCCAATTTTATTACAATTGATTATATAAGCCATACGCTTAAAGACTCATTCCCCGACTTGTTATTCTCTATATTCTCAAAATGGAAAACCTCGCAAGGTCTCTAAATTATGTATATGTTTTAATAGAAGATCTATAATAATTTATAATAGTTTATTCTTCACGTGGGGTGGTTCATATCTTGTTGTTAATAGTTTTTACCCTAAATACAAATAAATAAAATATTCGTTGCATACGCTACTCGAGTAAAGCGCAGATTGCATGTGGTGTTTAGTTATATCTTACGTAATTCGACACCCAACAGAAATAGACACCAGCACCTGTCCCCCACCAACATCGGAGAATAGTGTCCGCAATCCTATATAGATGTAAATATACCACTCCGGCTAGCTACAGATGTTATTTATCTTATCTCATGCGTGTGATACGAATCGTGTCGAAAACGCGGTGTGAAATAACACATATATTAAACTGAGAGTGATAAACTGTTAGGTACGATAGGTACTGTTAAATTAAACATCTGTGCTAAGAAATACAGGTAATGGAACTGCTATCATAGATGTCTAGTCTTATAATTTAATACTTCTTAATCATAAACAGCTTAATTAATGACCCGAGCTGCTTAAATGCGGAAGATAAGAATAGGCCGAATTCGGACCTCCAAAGGCGGCGGGAAATCCAATTACTGTTTGGGTCACAGTTGTAAACTAGGCCGCACCACTCATATTTAATGTTAATTTATAGTAACCTTTTGTATCGTTATTTCCTTTCAAATCATTAGATAAAAAAATAAGAGGGTTTGAATATAATAGCTTAACTAATCCGTCGCCATTTGTATATATATATTTTTTAAATTAACAGTCTAGCATGAAACCTTAATTAATAGCTTCCGTTAATCGGAGAGGAACGTACAACGAAACCATACATCTGTCATAAAATTATTCTTACATTATTTAGGTCAATTTTCAATTTGTAATACCGGTGCGATTTGGTACAAAATTATTCTTTCAAGAGAGATGAATCAACTGTTAGGGTGTATTATAGATTATAACTTTATTTAGTGAACACCGGCGTGAATTAATAACTTTTTGCTAAGTTATATTAAGTATCCAATCATAATCCTTTATAAGACACTCTGTGGATACGTCAAAACTTACATTGTACTGATTTGATGGTGATTACTTACGTTCGTAAACATAAAAGTAAAGGTACGAGGATTCCAGGCACGCCCTATACCGTTAGCTCACAATCGCAGAGTCGTTTTCGAATATCGAAACACACTAACGTCATAGTAAATTGAAACTTATTAACCTAGTATTAAAATTTAAATTCGACCACAATTATATACCAGCACGTGTTTGTAAAATAAAACCGCAGTTGCGAAACTGATTTGGAAACAAGGTCCATTTTATATTTACGTTTGTGTTTTGTTAATCAAAAGTGACTTCATAATTATTATCTAATACATTATATTAAGGCTACTGCTCTAAGAAGAAGCCCGAAAGAAAAAAAGTTAATATTATTAGTCCTTCCCTTAATAGTAGACTATCTATTCTATAATATCGCATCATTCCTGACAACCCCACAATGTAACATGCTCTACTTCCACAATAACTATTATGTAAAAAACTAAATATGGACTACTTACAGAGATACAAGGAAACTATTATTAGAATCGGCGTAGTTACACAAGTTACAATGTTAGATAGTAGCAACGTTGTTTATTATTACGCCTAGGTAGGTAGGCAACTCTCACATCTTGGTCTATTTCTATTTTACTCCTAAACATAATCACAAATATCACAGTACGTGTGCACCGGACGTACTCGTTACGGAACATCAATTGATGGCTGTACACAATACTAAAAAGAAATATGTGCTATGATTTTTTTACAGTACAAATATAACGCCGATCCAGTATCTTTCTCTCATATAAACATCAGCTATTCAACGCATTACACACCGCATCGCATCGTCCGTCCATTGCTATATGAATTGCCTTGTGCCACGACTCAAATAACGAATAGCTTTAAATCTTCCTCGAGAAATTGAAATAACAAACAAAAAACAAAATTTTTAATGTTTTCAGTATAGATTGATTAATATTTGTTTGACACTAGGTACCAACATATTTATTTTACAAATGTAGCCCAGCATTTTCTATTCAATAGAGGAAATTCAAAGTACGTAGATACGTAATGTTTTCAAAGGCTTGCTCTTCAGTCATTGCATGTCGTTATAATGTAAAAGGAATAGATCAGTAATACGCATATCCACCTATGTACGATACGTAAATGTTGATGTTTATTTAACACGATATAAATATCGCATCGCCGAGGCGTGTCTGGTTTAATCTGTTATTTGTGGTTTGCTTATTATACCGTTATGGAAATGGGAGCACCGAGCTAAAATCCGGTGACGTACGTGGAGGCGTGTTGTATGCTCGTCATGGCTGTCTCATTTAAATCTTAAACTGGAAGTAAGTAACTGTGTGTCCTATATTGTTTTTACCGCGTTGCATTTAAAACACCTCGGTATATAAACATTTTCTTCCATTAGGCATTTCTTCCATTCCAATGGGCAATAGTAGTGCTAGAATGTATTTTTTTTATCGAATTGGTAGTTTACAAGTAGAGATTTCAAGAGCTCAAGCTGTGATAGCCTAGTGGTTAGAAAGTGCCTCCTGATCAGAGGTCGGGGGTTTGAACCCGGGCACGCACCTAGAACTTTTCCGAGGTATGTGCGTTTTTAAGCAATTAAAATTTCACTTGCTTCAACGGTGTAGGAAAACATCGTGAGGAAACCTGCACGCCTGATAGTTTCTATAATGTTCTTAAAGGCGTGTGAAGTCTGCCAATCCGCACATAGCCAGCGTGGTGGACTGTGGCCAAACCCTTCTCATATTGAGAGGAGACCCGCGCTCTGTAGTGAGCCGAGAATGGGTTGAATATGATGATGATGATGCTTAATATACAGTTAAGCATCTCAGATCCCGCGATATATACATATATTGCCTTATATAGTTGGATCAACGGGATCTGAAGCTAAGATCTATAGAGCCTATATTGACTTTGCTCTGCTAATGTTTGTGTTAAAACGGGACAGATTTATGTCGCACGCGTAACTTTGTCTCGTTTTTACTGTTAATTAAGTCAGAGGTAAGGTTAAGGGTGCTTTATATATCTCGGCCTGGGAGTTTTACCCACAGTTATAATCATGAGTCGTAGTATGATGTTACACATAGGGTAATAGAAATGTATAGTTTTGACATGCACAGTAAATGGGAACAATCGCCTTGTGTTGTGAAGGTATTAAATCTCCGTCATAAATAAAATCTACATTTTTAAATAAGTATTAGATTTTTATTAGATATCAACCCGTAACAACTGCCAGTTTTATTTAAAAAACTATGAAAAACTCCTCGATTATCCGTTTTAAACTAGGGATTTTATTATAACCTATCGCTATTCTTAAAACGATTACAAAAACCAAATTATGTTGAAACTTGAAACTCATTTGCTTCACTAATCACCAAATCATGTCCTAGTTAAGATAAGACACTGGTTAAGTACAAAAGATTTAATGTTAACATCGATAAATGTACTCTTATGAGTATATTAATAAAATAAATAAAATAAAAAGCCATTTATTCTAATTTATCGTTTGTTAAATAAAACGATGAAGTTAATAGTTATAACAATCCTTATTGACAAGAAAGAATAAAAACTGCACTAGAAATCTAATTCAAGATCTGAAGAGTTTGAGTTAGATTTATTATAAATTATGTTTAATTTCGGTAGTTTGTAAATATGACTGTCATACATTCCCACATAAGGATAAAAAAAGTCTTGAAAGCCCAGTCAAGGCAAAGTCGCGTCTTTGCATTTCTATACGATGTTGTGATAACAATTATTCTCAATCCATTACGAAATGTACGTTTAATATAAAGCTATTATTGTTACATCTTTCTATTGTCAGCTAATTTTAGTTCGGGGATTAGTAACAGATAGTCTAGACATCAGTACCCTCAGTGCAAGATTTTCATGCTCGCAATAGAAGAGTTGTTGTTGAATATCGCAACACTAGATTATCAAACTTAAATGGGCCGTATGGTTTTTGACGTAGAGTTGCAAATTCTGTAATACCTATATTTTTTACAAAACTGCTGCCAAGAGCACTGGCTGTAATAGTACAGACAAATTTAAAGGCGAATGAGTTCCATTTTACACAGTCATTACGATCGAAACGGTACTACGATTATGAGCGTACAAATATTAAACTAGGTATACCTACTGTCTAGTTTCTTCCTACCTTCGATCTAGATATAAAAAATATTCATATAAAATAAGAATTCGCACGATTTTGGTGTCTATATGTTTATTTACGTTACTTTCCTAATGAAAAAAGCCAATATGCTCATTTTAAATGAGAGAATATTTAGCTTATATGTATTCAATTATTTAGCTACTCAAAACAGCAACAAAAACTGGACACTTTCTGCTAGACATTGTATGGAACTGAATATCTAGTACGTTTATCGATCGGAGTTGCCTACCGTTAAGTTACAGACCATTTAGTAATAAGTAGATTATTTTGTGCTTGCTGTGATATCTGCAATCGGGGCTAATAAGTTTTCTATTGTATGGAAATATTCACAGTACTAAGAATTTTGCAATAAATCTTTTTTACACACAGTATTAGTATACAGTACTGTTATAGCAGTATTTAGTAGTAGGAAGGGACTATGTCCACAATGAGTTGTTTTTAATATGCTTGATAATTTTGTGTGTGTTTGTTTATCACGTATCGTTCCAGCACTTAATATTAGTAATAATTTTTTATAATTTATAATAATCTTTTATTTAAGGTAAGTTGGTTATGTGTTATTATGCATTGATATATTTTTATAAGTTATAACGTCCGTGAAATAACCATCATTTAGGCTCCTACTCAAAACCAGCGCTTGCTGCAGATGATGTTGAGTGGGCTGCCTTTATTTGGTCGTTATCTATCTTATGTCAAATTTTGTTACGTACTACTGTATATCGCGCCAATTTAAAACCTTTTACTTACTTTCTTTCTTTCTTTTATTGACGTACGGCCTAGGAATCCTACAATTTTGCCTTATTTTGACTTTTATTCAATAAAAACTATTAAAGTAATAAAATTTACTATTCGTAAGGCATCTCTCCGAGCAACGTCACTTCATGATGACGACGATCCTCGTGACAAGAGAATAGCGACTAAGAATCAGGACGTATCAGAACTTATAAAATCTTATTAGTTTGTTTATCCACAAATGTTTCATCTGAATTAAGCTTCACCCATCACATCACATCACATCACCAAACCATATAAAAATCGTTCCAATTTCATCTAAGAGAAGTTCAGTGATACAGCACGCGTACAAAAGCGCTATATATAATAAATGTAGAAAGGTATTGGCATGAAAAAATTTCCTAATAGAAGCAATCTAACCGCTTAACCTTGTAAGCCCGTGAAAGGTTTCGAACCAATTATCTTTGTTGACGGTAGCTTTATATTAGGGAGGCAGGCTTACTCTAATAATAAAAATCATTCGTCCTTTCATTTGGTGTTTGTTTTGCTTGATGATTTTCTAGTTCAGAATCAAGTAAATATACTTCAATCTTATTATAGGCGTTGAGTTTATTATTAAACGGACATCCTCTTTTAAGTTTTAAATAATAATTATTCTCATCAACCATTATACATTTTTTACAACTGCGTTGTTTGCAATCATCTATGTGAATGCCTTTCTGAGTCCAGTTCAGCTAACGGAGAGTTTTACCACGACGATAAAAACTTTTGGTGACAAAGGTTCACCTTGCCCTGTATATCTTTAACGGATTTCTGTTCAAATTCTTAAATACTCTTTACAATGGTTAACAAAGGCAGTCTTATTCCTGAAGCACACTCTCTATCAATCTATAGAATTATTGCAGTGTTGTGTCTGGATATTACACTTAATTGTGATAATTATAATCGTTTTAGACCGCCAATCCACATTTGATGCATTGAAGGTCTGAGTTATGTTCGCTTCAATGCGAATGGAAGCACAGGCTCTAGCAATATTAGTGGTGACGATGATCTGCTTAAATTAAGAAAAGAAATGTGTTGATATTGAAACACATTAGGTGTAGGTACACTTAAAAACTGAAACAATTTAGGTAAACAATAATTTGGTTTGAAACTCACGATCATTGTTTTTCATAAACCACACATATATTTGAATGTCTCATTAATGTACTTATTCATATTCATAACCTGTTAAAACCAACTTAATATTAAATATAGAATTTTATATAGAAAAAATCAAATTAAATCATTGCCAGTGTAATGAAAGCAAATTGCTCCAGTCCCCATTCAAACTCAATGCTCTACATCGAATGAGATTCAATATTGGCCTACTTACGTGAATTGCGTAACTACCGACCCTAGACTTGAGCTGAATTAGTAGCTGATGAGTCGTGGAACGATACACATTCTATTGTAATTTTTTTAGGTTATCGCATCTGAAAGGTTTATGATTTTTGCGGACGACTGCGCGTGCGTTTCCGTGAGACGTGAGTCGTGAACCAACCATCAGGCGACGCGAAGGAGTATAGCTGGGTTTTACTGGGTATTTTGGTCGCCAGTCTTCCCGCCCGCGAGTCCAACATATCCCGCCGGAAGCAGCCCAGTTATGCCTGTGCCGCTTCCGGAGGATATAAAGAGTTTCCCAGTGTTAAAAAATCCGGGAGGTCGCCAATACGACTTTATTCCTTAACATGTTTCTCAGCCAATTGTGTGTTGTATCTCATGAAGTATTTCTAGACTATATAAAATTTAGGTTTTTACCAGGAATGGCAAATGTTGCAGGTCTCCTCTCGGAACGACTTGGTCGTATTCTATTACGGTGGCCTAGCTGGTTAGTAAGGATTGGTAGACTTCATACGCCTTTGCCAACAATGTGTAGAGCTTTTAGGCCGGAGTTTTCCTTAACCAACCAACACATTAATGCAAGTGATATTTAATTTTAAGTTGATTGAATTTAAACTAATAGGGCTCTTACTGGAAGGCATAAATTATAGAAAAAACAGCACTAAATAATAGTAATTTATCAACAGAACCATTTCTTTCACTAATTACCTAAAACTAATTGTATGCGCTGCTGAGTGTGGCGTACACAACTTTAGATTTTATATAGGAATAAATCACTTATAGTCAAAGAATATCTGTTTAATATACTTTGCTAACAAGTAACTAATTCTATATATGTTGATGTGGTGAGTACCGCTGTATGTGAGTGCTGAACGTGTACTGTGGCTTTAAACTATGTTTCGTGTGAAGTGATCTAAAAGTGCTGATGTGAATGCGCGCGCGTGCCCTGTACGATACATGTCTCGTACACTAATTATACACTAATTAACAAAAATATATTTATTATTAACGTTATAGCAACCATTACAAGTAGGCTTACAAATTAAATAATTCGGTACTTAGTTAACATTATAAAATTAACACACAAGCCTTACAAAAATGCAATTATTTTTTTAATACCGAAAAGAAACATAAATAACAAAATTTTTTTTAATAAGTACCTTACTAATTAAAAAAAAAATTGTTAGAGAACAATATTAAGTACTTATTATGTTAATACAAATAACGTAACTTGTAATAAATTATCAAACATTTTGTAGCGCTAACAACTTTCAGCGTTAATCCGTAAAAAAAACCTTTCTGTGAAACATGGGATTGCGCAAGCGACACGGCAAGTTTGTCACGAAACCTTTTGGCTCCGTGTCGGCGATATTACGACACCGTAGCTTTCTCCAATCGCTGACAATAATTGAAAGCTGGGGCCTGAGTTGCAGCTTTTCGGTTCTTTATTTGCCATTCGCCATAGTTCAAGGTTATTATGCCCACTGTTATTATTTCGGTCGCAATGTGCCATTCCATTCACCCAGTGTTTGTCGTGGGCTTCTTCTTAGACCAGACAGACGCGCTTGAAACCTTATAGCTTTAGTTTTAAGTTAACAGATATATATGATTATCTTTATCTCACTATAATGTTAAAAATTGTATGAAAGCATCCATAACCCGATTTCGAACGGCCTCGTAAATAATATTTTGAATTTAATTTAACTGAAACGCCTGAGCATTTCTTTAACACAATATGCAGTACTTCAGCTAAGGCGATAGCAGAACTCGGTTTTACTGTTTAACACTAAAGTGTGTTAAACATGCTCAGTTGCTTTGTACTCGTAATTATGGTTACCGAGAAATGTTTCATATTCATTGTTGATAATTAGTTTTACATTTTATTCGCTTGAATGTTTATTTGGGTCATGTTATGATCAATATACATCAGCGTTTCAACTGTTTGAATTTATCTACATATTAAGTTTTGAATGATGGTTAAACTCAAACAAGTTCAGTATTCTTTTCGAGTATGAGGGCTAAGATGAGGTACCTTTATATGATTAGGGTTGTTCGCGACTTTGGCCCATAAATGTGATGTGTTTGTGTGAGAAACGAACATCTATCTATTTATCAACTTTTGCATTAATTAATAATAAGATTTTTATTTATTATCTGAAGTGCGATAAATCTACGTCAATAAATATTAGTTAAAAATATTTATCTTCAATCTTAATCATCTGTATTACTACAGCTTTTCCTGGGGCTAAAATAATTCTATATCATCCTCCAAGATGCGAACTCTCAATGGTTAATTTTGTTAACTTCTATATAGCTGAGATGCCGTACAAAAAGTATTTTTTAAATTTATTTTTTGTGGCATGATTTATCACCAGCCCTTCCTAAATGACTGTGCTTGTAAGAAACTCAATAATACTTTAACATTTTTAGTTTTATCATTAAAGAATATATGAAACCCTTCTTCAATGTCCCAGATATTCAATAGAATGTTACTAATGTGATCGATCTATCGAACACCCAATCTCTTAAGTGCTCTTCCTTTCGAAGCTTCAATAGCTTCAATAGTATTAAGCAAAGGCGCTCGTTGCAATTGGCCTCATTTTTAAGTGCTCAGTTTAAACATAATTAAGGTATTAAATAGTCTATTTAGTTAAACGAAAGAGTAATGAATTAACAATCTGACAATGTATACAGATCGATAATACAATCTCTATCCATTTTCCAGATTCAAATCCTTTTCCAATATTCATTGCAACCTTCCACATATTCTTTTTTTTTTTTTTCGGACTGTCTATTAGCTGTACAAACTCTATTGGTTGCCACAGCGTAACCGGGCTGTTTGGCGAGCTTTGGAAAGAAGCTCTGCCAGAAGAAATTTTGAGCCCTAGGGCTCGAAGAAACTAAGGGAACGATTGCCTAAGGGCGCCTCCTTTGAGGCCGAACCTCGGCTTAGGCGACGTTTGGGATAACGGGGGGGTCGGACGGTGAGTGGTCCGTACGTCTCCGAGGCCGTGGATGGAGCCCACGTCCGGATGACGTAAGATAGCAGGGACCTCGTCTTCGCCGGCGAAGACGGTGTGTAGCGTATGATTGTGTGGTAGGTAGTACGAGTGTGTTGTCAGTAGTCATCTGATCGTCAGGGTCATGAAGGATATGTTTAGGTCTCCTCTTTTGGCGAGGAGCGCTTAGGTCGGGGGAGTAAAAAAAAGCCGACGAGAGAGTTGGGGTGTCGGATTGATGTTTTTATATTCACTTTTGTGTTTAAATACCGCTGATATGATATACTTTTCTTACTTCAGTTTGAAGACAAGCAAGGGCGACCCAATTCCCATTAATCAGTTTTCAGTACTGTGCATATTTATATTTTGCTCTTTGTTCTTAAATCTGAACGGATATCTTTACACGATATGTAGGTCAAGTTAGTTAGCAAGTTTTCATACATGTAATTATACTAATTTAGATGAGCATTGAATATTAAGTCTTTATTTGCTGCTGAAGTATTGAAGTTGGTGCAGTTATGCTCTTTTATTTATCTCTGACGTAAAAAGACTTGGTTTTGATTGGATGTTACCGAATGGATTTTTTACATCTTATAACTGACTTGTAACAAATTGTTTTTTTTTTGTAAGCAACCTAAAGCTGCGTATAGATTAAGCGCGGCAAACCATCGAACATTGGCGCGCGGGGCGGCCGCGCTCTATGTAGACGGGATTGCCGCGCGCGGCGACGCGAACATTGCCGCGCTCGAACGTGCCGCGGGGCGATCCGCTCGCTGTCGGTTTTTGAGACCGCATCAAAGGAGCTTCAGTCGTTCGCTCGCGCGCAGTGGGGACGTACTTTGTACTTTTGGTTATTTGGCTCGCGCGGCGAATGCGTAAAAATGGACAACGAAAAGTGCCGTTTACTTATACAAATGTAATAATGTAAATGTATAGCGCTAAAGAATTTTTGTGGAACAGCAAATCCTCCCAATACCACAATCGCTGAGGTATGATGCGTGGGTAGAAATCAGTAAGAAAATGGATATACCTATTCCTGACTTGAAAAAGAAAATGACTACACTTATAAGATATAATTTTTTCATCTATCAACGCCTTTTTCTTTTATTTTTTTTACAAATAAGATAGTCAATTACAATGAAAGCGGTAGTCGCCCGACCACGCGCGTCCATCCTCGCAGGTTTCAAGAGAACTGGTCTGACTATCCGCCGCGGTCTGTTCGTGATGGATCGCCTGCCGCGCGCGGCTGACACGTACAACTTAAATCATATCTACATATTGGCTCGCGCGGCAAATGAACGTCAACTCTGGTTGAACATTGGCTCGCGCGGCTGCCGCGCTTAATGTATACGCAGCTTGACGTTCCAAGAAGCAGCTTAAAATTTGATATATCTAGGAGTGAGATAATATTATATATATCTATACTCTTTTGATGTGTGTATATTCATAATGTTATATCTCATTTAGTTAGCTTGAAATGAGATAAATTGACCAAATAAAATTAGATATAAGATCCAAAGCAGAATATCGGTAACCGAATTAAGAACGGATAACTAATGGACACGGGGGTCTCATAGAACTTGATTCCCCGATTCGGAACCAGTAAACGCAGCATTGGTAGGCCCCCCATCTAGGTCAATAGACGGCATCAATCGAGTCGCATGGATCCCCTGGAAGCAAGCGGTACACAACTGTAAAACGTGTAACATATCCAGTAATATTGATTAATATATATCATTATGAAGAATTGATGATATATAATTATAAGTGAAATTCTATGAAAAAAAAAACAAGCATTGAAGAGACCATTAGACTCTTTTTATGTTGGATACGATAAAGAGTACATATGTATTTTAAATTAACAATAGTAATAACATAATGTTATTATGATAGAACATTAAGACAAGCAAACAGTAGTCAAGCAAGCAGTTATTGGAGCGATATAATAAGCTCTTCGTATATTATGCTTGGACTAGTGTTTATTATGCACAAATTGATTTCAATGGACGACACAGTGTATGCTATTTTAGTCGCGTATAATATTATGGTCGATAAAACTGACCGCTGTCGTCTACCCAAAGCGAACTCGCTTTATACGTACACAAATGATATTATCTTTGATCCGTACTATACATTGCTGTGTTTCTTCTTGTGTACCAAAGAAACGAGATATAACCACAGCGTTGGAAGCTGTTCGTATCATGCGACCTTGCTAGCGGTAAGACTAAAAGGAAACTGGTTTGTGGAGCACTTGCCAACCAACGGCACAGTTTTGTTTCTCGCATAGCGTACGATACACTCAGACCTCGGCTTGCCTTTACGAGCAAGTAAACAAACTTTGTTTCTCGGGTCTCTAGACGGATTATTGTTCGCTATGAACAATGTAATTCATAGCAACAACATTATAATATCTTAACCCCTTACTAATAATAAATAGCGGTTCTACAGTTATACAATGCTTTGTCTTCTTCTTTCGATGAGGAAATGATTGATGCCGGAAAGAGATAACAGCTATGTAATTACTTAGGGAATGCGCTGTACTGTTTATTACGAAAATCGTTACTATTGAACTATTATTATAAATTCATTAGTTTGGATGGATGCATGTGAATTACTCTATCAACGCAGAACGGCAAATTGATGCAATCGGATCTGAATGAAATTTCGCACAGAATTATGTTGTAGCCTGGAATATTATAAATGGTGGTATTTTTAATTTATGAGACCATCAGTTGTCATTTCATCTACATAAAATATCCTCTCGAACAAGGTCGCAAGAAATTGGTAGTTAACTCAAAAATTCAAAACCGGCTTTCTTCTTTGTGTTTATAATTTTTCACAAGTTTAAATACTCTTAAATAGATCCCAGCAACAAAACGTCAACATTATTTCGTGTCGTTGTGATTTCAAAAGTATGCGTAGAATATAAATTAGAATTAGAATTAGATTTTTTAAGAGTTTCATCTAGGTCAATAACAAAGTTATGCTGATCGTTTATTACGTGCTCATAATAACTACCTGTACCGTAAGTAAGCATACGATTTGGTAACTCACAATCGTAGTTTCCTTTTCGAATATAGAAACACACTAACGACATAGTAAATTAAAACGTAACAACCTAGTTTTAAAACTCAAATTTGTGCGCACTTCCATACCAGCACACGTTTGTAAAATAAAAATATTTTTCACGAAAATTTGGACTGTATTTAGACTCAACAAAATTCATTTAGCTCTGACGTGATAGTGTTTCGATAATCAAAAGCGACTCTTCGTTTGCGAGTGTGCAAACTTTAGACTAGGCCATACTGCTAATAAATATTTTGTTTCTGATAGATAAGTTATAGGCATTTTTATTACGATTTGAATGCCATGGATAGATATAACTGTTACCTCTTTTGCATAACTATTATTCTCATACTTAAATACAATAGTGTGTTTATTTGTATGCACATCAAAAAATAACAGAAAAACTTTATTTCTCGCATAGAAATAGTAGCTATTATAATAGGTAGAAGAGAATAGGAGCCGGAGCGTGAAATTATGGCACATGCTATTTCATATTACGATAAATAAATAGTCTTAACATGTTGATGTAGTTGAGTTTGTAGTAGGGTATCATTGATCTTTGTACATATTATATCGACTTTCGCATTTAGGTATAAGGTATAACATTATTAGTGACTACTTCACTTACATATTTAATATTCACAAAGAAAACATAAAAGTAGGTACCTACCTACATTGTGTACGTGAGTAGATAGGTGCATAATAATAAGTCACATTATTATCTTTAATTTTCCATCACAATTCGCAGAGGGTTTAATCAAAGGGTCGCGGAGGTCGTTGAACCCGTAGGGATCCGAGGAGTCGCTACTCGGTGTGTTTCGGTGTCAGCGGGGGCGCGGGCGATGCACAGTCCGGTCGATGACTCCCCCTTGCCTCGATGCACTTGTGTGAAATACGGATTGATTTTAAACCGATCTAAAAACCGCGTGATAGGTACCTTAGCCCACTGCAGTTATGGGTTATACCTTATTTTTAACTTATTACCTTAATACCTTATTTCCGAGTTATTTGCCATTTACAGTGAAACTTGATGCAAATCGTCATTAAAAAAAGACATTTGTGGTAGGTATATTGCGCTGCCCTACCCTTTATTTCCCCGAAGGTTTGCCTGGAAGAGATTGCTTTATGAAATTCATATATTATGAATATCATATATAGCTTTGTGTTATTTCATATTTGCAAAGAATTCGTGTGCAATAACTTAGATATGTATATCTAAGTTCACTAAAGTTCACTATTGAGTGTTGTTCAGACTATAGGCAGGTGACAATACAAAAAATAACATAGCAAAAATGATTATTTTACTATCGTTATACTTTTTATCTATTTGGTTCGGTATCTAAATGTTCTACTTATGAGCTATTCAGC
Organism: Lasiommata megera; assembly: GCA_928268935.1. Lineage (NCBI taxonomy): Eukaryota > Metazoa > Arthropoda > Insecta > Lepidoptera > Nymphalidae > Lasiommata > Lasiommata megera. The sequence goes on along the minus strand of OV743311.1, from coordinate 6,984,665 downwards.
CATATATGGCCATTTCGATGGTGGACTTAAGTAATTTGGATTTCTCTCACTGATCAATCATAACATTACTCAGTTTTACAGTGGTTATACTACAGTTTATTATATATCTTTTCATAATATTTAAACAGCTTGAATGTTTGACAAAGCAATCAAATAAATCAACGATATCAATTTTGTGAAAGTTACGTACTAAAGTATTATTAATTTATTTGAAATAACGTAACATACTTAACCACATAAATGATAAAACGCAACTATTCTGATATGTATGTAATCTAACGAGAACGCACATCTAAACAATCATACTAATTTTAATATTTACTATTATTTATAATTATAATTAACTCCTAACTTATAAACTATCCATAACTTATAATTATATTCGAGTATATTTCTTGATCCGATCACATGATGTACTCGAGGATAGTGGTCCTGTCAGTTGCTAACATAACATTTTATAGACCTCCAAAAATTACATTATAAAATAAGAATTAAAAGATTTACACTTATTATTACTAAATAGATAAAATTAATTTAGTAATAATGAGAAACGAGGGTAGGTAAGACCTGAAAAAATTTAAATAAAATTTGCTATAGGTTTTTGAATTATCAACACTCTGGAATTAACACAGTTGGCTGTCTAACGGTTCAAATAATATTAAACCACGGGGGCATGGGTAAACGCAGCACCGTTATCGTAAGAGTTAACACAGCATTTCGATTTTAACCGGGAAAGACTGTGCAACCGCAAGCGTTGCCACAGTCTGCAACCGCGTTACTAAATATGCTTGAAATAGTTATATCGCATCCATTTAATTAAACTTAGATTAGACAGGAGTTATTTATATATTAATTTACAAGTCTGCAATCTACAGGGCAACCTATTTACATGCTAGCTCTTTTCATGCTCTTTTCGCTGTATCGCTTTATCTCTATTCCAACATTTTCAATTAATATTATAAATAACAGGTCGTGAAAGAAAGAACTCTTAAAACTCAGTTTTGTATTTCGTTTTTGTAAATAAATTTTACGTACCTATGCCAAGATATTTTAATGACAAACTTTGTCAAAATTGGTGTTACAGTTTGGTTAACTCATAACGGTTCTAAAAATATTACGTTTTCTTTCTATATTTAACCGTGCATTTGTTCAGGAGATAAACTTTCCTCGATGCATTTTTTTCGAACTGTCTATTAGCTGTGCTAACCCTATCGGTTGCCACAGCGTAACCGGGCTGTTTGGCGAGCTTCGGAAAGAAGCTCTGCCAAAAGAAATTTTTAACATGTGCATGCCGCACCTCTTTTTTTTTTTTTTTTTTTTTTTTTTTTTTTTTTATCGTGGGTAAATCCTCATGGATACCTCTGCGCCACGGGGAGGCACAGAGGTTATGTCAGACTCCTACTGACTAAAACCCCCACGTGTTCCTACTCACCGCTGTATGGTGGAGCCACGGGAAGGCTTTCGCATACAACCGCAGCTCCACCAGCGGGTGTCCGCCGCAGCAGACCCTCCTTGGGCACAACGTGCCCAGTTTCGCCTGTTAGAGGTGTGCCAGAACAACAGCACACCAGCCAACTTGAGGACCGTACTGTGAGTGATGGACGGCCCCGTTTCCATCGTCCACAAGTCCTCCGAAGGCACAGGAGCAAGAGAGGTGGAAGAAGAACACTCTCTCGCACCCGGCCTTCCATCACCGACGGCAAGCGCAGCGAACGCTCGCCGTCCACCCCGGCCCACCAGTCCCATTCCTGGACGGGCCCGGCCCGCCAGTCCCATACCTGGACGGGCCGCAAACTTCCAATGGGGACGACCAGTCACAGTCGTCACCCCCACCTCCAGCAGCAGCCTGCCGCCCACCCCCGCCTGCCAGTCCCATACCTGGACAGGCCTTCCACCACACGGGGTGATACACCCCCTGGGTCATCCACTGCGCCCTCAGCTTGGTCAGAGGGACGCGCGGAGACCCCCTCCGCGTCGGGTCATTGGCCATCGGCTAACAATCTCGCACAAAAGAAATTGTTAACCGATGTTACCAGGGTGCACCGGCCCGAATGCTGCTCTTCCCCCCGGACGAATCAAGAGGGACCCACAGCACCCGGGCACACGTGGAGGTTACCCGACCTGGCACCGCACCTCTAGCTTTTTGAAGTTATCTTAAATTTTATTAAGCAATTTTATATCACTGGGTTTATCGTGAGGAAACCTGCATGCCTAGTTAAACCTATTTATCAGGCGCGCTTATTTGTGAAGATGATAGCTATCCCAAAATGTTCGGCGAGATTGCGTTAATCGATTTTCATTAATTCATTTTGTTCGAAATTTTTTCAGTCAAGTTCGATGATAAAAACCAAAATGGTGTAAATCGATTCCTAGGGATTAACGACGACTTTATCCTTTCAACTAAATTTAATCAAAAACTGTTTTCTGCAACATAAGTCTGAGCCACGTAAAACAAAAATTACTAGATAGGTCTCAATGTAAGTGTAAGTATTAGTTATTATAGTATCCCAGTGGGGTTTTGGCGAGCGCGAAGCTCAGCCTTTGAGAAGAGCTCTTGGACTCGACGATATCTGAAAAACGTCACCTGTGAGACTCAGACCTCAGCTTAGGATGGCGTTGGGAGATTGAGTTTGTTAGACTGGGATCTCAGTCCGAACGCTGATGATTCACAGTTGATGAGCCCCCCTCCGGATGACGTTAGATATCGGAGACCTAGAATGTACGTGAATTTCGCAATGGTCTGGAATTTATGTCGTTCTTGTTCTATCGCAAATGTACAATCGTCATAGAGTATCGAAAAAAAATAACATAATTACAAAATTGATCTAATGCTCTAAGATTTAAAATCGACTCTTCTATGCTAACGATTTTTGATTTTAGAAACAATCCGCTAGGAGCCTAAATGTAGATAAAATAAAAAAAAAACTGTGTATATATTTTATCATTTCTGTTTTTACAGTGTTTCGATACTCGCGAACGATTCGTGAGCGTGCAATATCATACTGTTAAGGGTACAGGTTGTCGACCGCCGGCCTTGGGGTGCAGCCCCCTCTCAGCTCACACCTCTGTTTATTTTAAAATATACCTTAAAGTTTACCACATACTGTGTAATATCGTGAAGCATAATCAATATAGAGTTGGGATAAATCCCTGCTCAAATTAACTGTCTGTGAATCTCGTTTTCAGTTTTGTTCTAAATAAACGAGTTTACGGATCGAAAGACAAACGATCACAGCGATATTTTATGGCGTTATTATAAATATGAGTACTTACTTGTATTATACCTAGCTATTCATTTACTATAAGAAAGCTGTTTTATTCTGAAGTCACATAAGAGTAATATTAAGATGTGTGATAATTTCAGCCTTCCGGCTGAAATGTTATTTCTATCTACCATTGCGACATAAGCAGACTTGGGCTACTATGAAAAAAAAAACCTTTCTTTACACTAGAAAATATATTGCTTTAATAACAATATAGCTTATCCTTTATGGCTAAATTATTAAAATTTGTAATTGCTATTCTTATTACTTAATAATAAAAATGGTAAAAAAGGGTAAAAGAGACTGTGGTACTGATAAAATATTATTAATCGCAATAATATATAAATACAAACACGCACACACAAAATTCTACCTTCAATTACATAATAAATCGCCCGAGTTAGTAATTCATCATGATCAACCGATTATTGATGATTACCGGCTCACTACAGAGCACGGGTCTCCTCTCAATATGAGAAGGGTTCGGCCATAGTCCACCACGCTGGCCGTGTGCGGATTGACAGACTTCACACGCCTTTGAGAACATTATGGAGAACTCTCAGGCGTGCAGGTTTCCTCACGATGTCTTCCTTCACCGTTGAAGCAAGTGATATTTTAATTGCTTAAAAACGCACATAACTCCGAATAGTTAGAGGTGCGTGCCTGGATTCGAACCGCCGACCTCTGATTAGGAGGCTGACGCCCTAACCACTAGGCTATCACCGCTTCAGTTAGTAATTACTGAGTCTTTAAAACATTCTATGGAAAACAATCCGACGGCCGGATTATGTTTTTTAAATATCAATGAGCTCTTGATTTTTCGCCATAATTCCGTCTCAAGGATATTGCTTCCTTGAGACGGTATTAGGAACGAAAAATAACAGTTCCCGAGGGATTTTTTTATAACTGAAACTTTGAGTTACCTACCTACGAGCCCCATGTTAAGACATATGTCGACATCGCACTGCACAAGTTATTCTGCATTGACTCACCGGCTACCTGTGTTTGTAAGGTGACAGGTGACAAAGCGCGGTACCAAAGCTATGTAGGTAGGTGCCTGATGTTGCATCAGTTTGATTGTATTGTATGGGGAGGTAGGGAGCTTCGTGTTTCGTCTCGCTGCCTAGCATCGATCCGGAAGCGGAGAGCAGTATCGCGACAGGTTTATTTTAAACAGGTCGATACGGCTCAGGCCACTTGGCTGGCATTGCTAGAAATAGCGTAACATATTGCAACGTTATTAAACATTCTGGGGAGATATTGCCATATACGACTTTATTAACCTCTCAGATTCCGTAATGTATTTTTTTACGTACATTTTTCCTGCTAAATTCGGTCCAACGGGATCTCAGAGTTTAAACTTTAGTTCATTAGCAGCTACTTGCAAACGTTAGTTTTTTTTTTTAGAAACTCTTCGTTTTTGTTAGATTATTATCTGTTGAACGGTTAATAATTGACTGTATTGCCTTGACAGCAGGTAGAGAGAATAAAGCGTCTATGTTGCTATGGGCATAAACCGGTATATTTTAAAGAAAAGTTTAAACTAAGTTCTACACTAGTACAGGTTAAATTTATAATTAATTTGATTATAAAATTAAATTGATATTAATTTATATGCTTATTTATGATGGCCATCGAACACTAGAATATGTTAATCACAATACGTATTATTTAGTAACTTAATACTTAGTGTGATTTTATAATGCAGAGATACAGTACAAAGCAATTGTTAGAATGGTTTTTCTTTGGCTTATTTTTGTATTTCATGATGGATTAGCGCTTGGCTACCATGACTTGCGAGTCATGACAATTCCGACACGGGAAATATTTTTCATTATAACTATCGAGACTAGGCTGTCGAACTATCAAATAAAAGCTCCCATTGTGAAACAAATATTTAATGTAGATGAAGGTAGTAAAAAAAGACGTTCTGACGTGTTGTTACCTACCTATTTTTAATATTAGTAACTACGTAGTTAGGTGTCTGCAATCCAAGATACAAATAGCTAGGTATCTTATTTTTTATTCCTTGGTTACCAACGGAGCTAATTTTTCAGGTAGGCATAGGTAGATATTATATCTCTTGTCTCAATTAGGTACTTGGGTCACTGCGACCGTTTTTTGGTGATGGTGTTTTAGTGAGCAGAAAGAAGTCCGCTGAAAGTAACAATTGTGCCTATGGAGATATCCCCACGATAAAAAAGTTATTTACATTATAATATGTCGTGACAGCGTATTGAAAGTTGGTACCGACCGCTACTAACTACTAAGTAGTAAGAACAGATTTTTAAATTAACTACTAATTTACAATGATTAATATTTGAAACGGCCCTAAAACTCACTTTCAAATTAAGTTATTATTGTAACCGAATGTAACAAGGCACATTATACTGTAGTAAATACCCATGTAATTTATATTTCGGTTATGAGGTCAAGCAGCCGTCGACACATTTTATATTATAACGCCCTTGATTTCTTTGTTAACTATGGTCTGCACAAAGTAGCAGACATAAACTAAGTCTCATAAACTGCTCTTTTGAGCCAAATAAAAAATTCTACACATAATATTATCTTTGAAAAGACTACTTGAATTTTTTTTTGCAATTTTTTTTATTCTCGATGCTTTCGCTCTAATTAGAATATATCAGTGCGGAAGACATTATTTCAATAGCATTAAGGATAATAACGTAGATTCATTGATATTACGTTTATTTTGATTCATTGATATTACGTTTATTTTGTTTGTGGGGTATGTTTGCATTATTTATTTATTATTTTATGTTGGCATTTCTGGCTAAACCCAGATTGTTATTTTAAGAGTTGTACGATGTCAAAAGTTTCTACCATATGGTAGTTTTTTAAATCCCTTTTATAAGGGAATTTCTTTGTCATAAAGAAAAGTTTTTTTAAGTACCTTTATGATCAGAATATATTTAGAGAATTGTACTTGACCTACATAGTTATTAGGATTTTTAGTAACGAATTTTTTAACAAGTGTGTGTGTGTATATCTTCATCGCAGCAAGTACCGTGTTCAAAGAAGTTTTGCGTATATAAAAGTAACTGGCTTTTCACGAGAACAATTTTCGCAACAACAAGAAACCATTGTTTTGTTATAATTCAATAAACGTAAAAAATAATAAACTTCGTGCCTCGGACCTTTGTTGAAAAAGTGTCGTGAGATGCAGACAAAGAGAAAGATAATAAAGTGATTCTATATAGGTTCCCTTTTTCTACTATTAGGTGTGGAACTAAAAGTTTTAGGAATAGGATTAGTATTGACTTCAAAGTTGAAATATTAAAAAAAAGCCTTAATCGGTTGATAAATTAATCAAATAGTTACTTTACTAGCACCATAATTGATTGATTGATTGAAACTATTCTTTAAAAATAAAGATTATAAGTCCTGGAACTTCCGCGGCACTTTCTTCATCAATCCGCGTCAATCTTCATAACTTACTATAATTCTCTAAAACAAATGTTTGTATCCTGCTGCCGTTCTAGCCGTCATATGAGCTTAATTATAGTTGTTTTAAAATAACTTTTTTTATTTATACTTTGTGTGATTTCTACGAGGTAAAAAAATTTTTTTTCTTTGAAAAAACTTTGAAATAAATCATATTAATTATAATAAAACATAGATAGCACTAAATTATTACTATTACACTATTTGTATCCGAAGTAAATCCATTGACAAAGAAATCAATAGTTCTTAGTAGCTTTTCACAGTTTATATCTGGCAACACCACATTACCTTTTGACAGTCAGCCAGCTGTGTACGAATTGAAAATAAAGTCGAGAAGTGTACCTGTCCTTGATGTGTCATCCATTGTGATATATTTTGTGAAACGTGGTGCTAAAAATCTAATAAATCAGTGAAAAAGAACGTTTGTCGTTTATAGAAATTATATTTCCACTTTCCATAATTCCTTTCGAGTTCTCATCGATACTACTTGTCGCCTGCTTCGGTGGCAGGTAGTGGTACTAATTAATTGTTAAAATGTTTATGTAACGTAGCATTGTACAGATTGCTTAAGTTGCATTTTATCTTTGTTCCAGTTGAACGGCGTATGTGGATTGCAGCTGTGACGCAGTAGTGTGTGTGCGCGAGTGACCGTGATCTGTGGTGGTCGGTTGGTGGTGATGTGTTTGTGATACCGAGAACTGTGCATGTGAAGGCAGCGCTGAAGCTCGCCCGGGCATGGTGCCCGGCAGGTAGCGGGCGCGGGCGGCCTGCGCAGGCCCCCACACAAGCAGCCGCGTGTGTTTCCCAGCGTCGTCTATGGCCGAGCAACACATTACACCGTCGTCGCACTCTGCACTCACGAGAGAGTCCAACGGGTAAACATTAATATTTATTAAACAAAAGCTTTTGGTGTTGGTTGAAGTAAGGTACTGCAGTACATGCAATCAAAGGTTGAGATTCATAAAGCATACTTAGAGCCATAAAACAGCTAAGACAAGATTAAGTAATTTGAGCAACATAATTTACTCTTGATTGAACTTCTTACTCAAAGAACACTATAGATCTCAGCCTAAGTTGACTGCGCTGATATAAGGCCTGTGTAGCTGCATATAACTACTAAGAATGCAATAGTGGCTTCTGAACTGAAATTTATTTATGGTTTAAGAAACATCTCGGAGAACCTAAATCTATATACCCTCTTAGTCAGATTGTGTAAAATGTACCACCTGGCAGGCATTAACATAAAATGCATATTAAACTTAATCTATTTAAATGTACAAACACCAAATCAATACAAAGAAAAATACGCATTGTCTATCTTCTCACTGCACGAAAAGCAAATTATGCTTACAAGTGTCACATGGTATTACACTGATCTTTTGTTTTAATATTAGAGTAGATTAAAGGTACAGATTGGGTGACAGTAAAGCTAAGTATGAAAAGGGGTAGAAGCAGAATCCTCTAAGTCGGACATTGTTTAGTCTTAGTAATATGAGTCACCATGCCTCCTTTTGTGAATTTGCTACTAAGCCTTCAAGTTCAATGCTTATTAAAGTTGGTACATGACCATAAGCAGTATTAATGAAATCAGCTGTAATTTGACTTGAAAGAATTAAGAGTTATAATAATAGAGAAACTATTGTATTCTTAATTCAACAAACTAACAAACATGACATAGGTTTATCTCTCTTTCTTAGTACCCAGTGACGTTTTCGGTGAAATAATTATATTTCACTGTCTGAAACATGATACCTATATTCCATTTTTTTCACTGTTATCAGAAAAAATATTTTCATTACACTTTACTGTAAATTATATTTATAAAATAGAAAAAAAAACATGAAAAAAATAAAACAAATAAACTACAAAAATATATTTTCTTTTGGTATTTATTCATTCATTTCATTATTGTCATTTAATAGTTTTCAATTGTAGTTTTCACCCAAAAGAAACAAACCTTTTAGAGAAAGAATTTGCTGTAATATGTAAATAATGTGTTAAGCAAATTAAAATATTGTGTACTCTTTAATGATGATGAGGCTTGTCTCTTTTTTTGATTGAGACTCTGTAATGAGAGTAAGCTATAAGCCTGTGATCTCTGCTTGCCAACAAACATAAAAATTCCATAACCATAGGCAGTTAGGTTATATGAAATTCAAAACCTAATCCAACTTTATATTATGGGATCCAGGTTAAACATTGAGACCAACCCAAAAGTTTGGTTGTGAAAGTAAGATTGGGATTCTGTCCAGTCATGTTCGCATAATATATTATGACTGCTTTAATGCTTAATATTACAAACTCAATATAACTATTATGTGGATATTGAATAATATTCTACATTCTTGTTGATACATTGTAGTCTGGAGTCAGTCTGTTCAGGAATAGACTGATGACTTAATACTGTGACCATCATATCTTTGTTATAGTGAAAAGATGCAGTTATACTTTTGTTTATTTTCACCTTTTACCTAAAATCTGGTTATAACTGATTTTAAATGAATAAAATATAATTAAACTTTCATAAAATTGGTTGACAATTAGAAAATAAATTAAAGAATTAATTTAGAACCTTTACCCTATATTCATCTATATAAGATAACAAGTCCAAAAAATTCAAAATGCATTATGAATTTAATATTTAGACGATTATGTCGCTGATTAGTGATATTAATGAAAAGAAAATTAGGGTGTAATTTTCAACCATTAATCAAAAGAATATTTTTGTAATATTAGCTAATAATAAATAATGGGAAGATAATAATCAGCTTTATATAAATATTACAAATAGGCTACCAATTAATAACCAAAGATTTTACATCCTTCAGTTATATAAATTATTCTGATGCTGAAACTCATGTAATATATTCATATAGCTTATTTTTTTCCCCAAAAAATTTACATCACTTAAAAACTGACTGAATTCTCAAGTTATTGTTAGTCTTAATTCTAGTTTTTGACTTTAGATAACAAGTTCAAGTCTAGTATTAGATTTGCTTCCACTCTTATTAATATGAGTATTCAACAAACTTGAAAAAATAAAGAAGTGTGTAACTCGGTTAGTCAATATTTTTTTTTGCAGATGATTTCTTGGTTTATTTGCATGATTGTTATCGCATTTGGCATATAGGTATATGACCAAGTATATAAAGCTCAACTGGTATTATAAGTCTAGATGAAACAGAAAAGACCAGCCTAGACATATCATTTGGTGACCTTTTATTGTAACATTCCTGTGTTTGTTTAAATCTGATTTTATTTTCTTTTATTTATTTTTAATATTAACGCAATAATTACTCTTAAAAGTAATTAATAACTAAGTGAATATAAAAAAAAATAAGACAGGTAAAAAAATGGAGTATTCTCATAACATAAAAAAATCCTTTCAATATATTTATTTATGTATTATAGTTGTAATTGTTAATAAGTAATGTTTCAGTACCATACAATCACATTTAACATAAAACGCGCTTTGGGCTTGTATATTATTAACTATACCTATAAATTATATTTGCATTTGCGTAGGTAAAGTGACTTGTTTTTATTCCTCGTTGATCTTTTACAGTTACTCATTATTCATTGTGATTTTTTCCCTGTTAATTTAAATAACAAGACTGGCATTACTTGACTGTCTTGGATGTGTTTGATGCTTGAATATTTTCATGATAATAAGATAAACATGTGTGGTGCAGGTCTTCTCCTAGCAGGGTGGTGGGCGGTCGGTGGTTGCGTCAAGTGCGTAAAGTGAGCCGTAGTCGCCGAAGTAGACGCAACGTGATCTCACCTTTGCCGCGCACCAACCGACACTCGACGAGGGGCACGCTCGACGCTGATCCGCGTACACACGAAGTCGAGCTACGAAGAAGCTCACGCCTCGTGAACACTCTACCCCGTTCCGATTACTCCATATCCGAACGTTGGTCATACGGAACGGACGTGTACGAAACTCGCTACGACACTACAGACGGAGATAACTCCAAAGACCCCACTACTCATCGCAAGCGCAGCCGGACTTCTTCGCATGATAAGAAAAAACACAAGAGCCAGACCATTTCGAATAGTAGCCTCACAGACGAGTGCGTGGCCTACTGCACACGTTCACGTACTGCTCTTAGAACTAGTGAGAGTGTTAGTGATCAAAAATCGACCGAACTGAAACCGGAAGCACCCCCACGGCCCTCGTCTAATCATAACGCTCCAGAAACAACGAATCAGCAACAACAGCAGCTCTTAAATCAAACAGAAGGTGGTTTGCTCCCGTTGGACGAGAGGGATTTCGCATACTCGCCTTTCAGTTCCTCGACTATTACCGAGCTACTTGATTCCGATTATTCTGTATACAGTCCTACTGCTAACCGAAGAAAAGGGAAGAAGAGGAAACGTTCAACGCATCGATCACTGTCACACAGAAAGAGTAACTGCTTGATCGATTTAGACGATTATAGAAAGAAATTTAAAATAGACCCACTCAAGGTTCCTGCAGAGACCAGCAGTGGAGACAACCTATCCGAGAGCCGTGTCCCCGAATACGAGACCGAGAGAGCGCCTTCCACGCAAGCTATTTGTACATATCGGCTACGTAACAGACACAATCGAGACCTAGGGCCGCCTACCTCAACAGTTATCAGTGATAATTCAGGTAATGATGCACACCAATTTTTTAAAGATTTCCAGAATAAATAAATAGAAACAACAAGTAAACCAGATTAGCTGTATCGCTCGATTGCTATTAACTGTTACTGTTTGTGTTATATTTAAAGTCGGGCATGCCTGGGTAGCTTATCTGATACTGTTATCATATATCAAGTGCAGCCATTCATAGTAGATAATATTAATAATTGTGTTATTATAGCGAGGGAGTCGACAGGCGACGTGGTCCATACACTAACAGCAGCAGAGCGAAAGAGCTTTACAGATTGTCGTGGAAGGACCACAACTCCACCACCATACAAAGATTTAAGAGGTACCTACTTATTATACATACAAAAATAATATCTTTTTTGGACTTCACAGGACTTAAATACAACGAGCAATATATATTTGAGACAAGTTTATTAATGATAGAGATTTAATTATCTTCAAAAGTTGTCTCGGAACATTGGTGCTCATTTTGTGTTTAAAATTTAAAATGGGCTAAATTGGCAGGTCTAAAAAACCTGTTGTCCCTTACAACAACGTATATTGTGAAAAGGATGGCGTTGTTTTCAAACCTGTCAGTTTGTGAATCACAGAATGAGCACCATTTTTTTTTTTTTATCTTATTGAACATTTTCCCCTCTTTTTATTGTAAGTTGCTTATCTGTCTAACGCTATCCTGCTGGCACATGCTTTGTCTCATCAAATCTTTATATCAGCACATTTGGTTATGGAATTTAAGCTTGACTATGATTGTCATTTCGGTGGAATTGATGTTTATCTCAAACATGGCATAACATGTAAACACGAAATGCGAATGCTTGTGATCGGTGAACATGTCATGCAACGGTGGTTGGTATTTTAAGATTTTAAAAAATAACTTTGTTTGCGTTCACAGAGGCCGGCTCATCAAAAGCTCACAGTTCTGACAGCAAGCTACTGATCGTTCCGCGTGATCTCCCGTACTTACGTCAAACTAACGCTCGAAGGGTACGTGATGGCTTTGAAATAATTTACGCCCAGATATATTGTCAGAATAATGTTTATTTTTATTATATGTATATTTTTCACTACAAGTTAGCATTTCTCCTAATTTGACCTGTGGTAATCGAAAAATAGCTTGGCTGGTGCAGTGTGATTCAAGTTAGAAAATGTATGTTGTATTAATGATAAAAAATCTTTTCTCATCTTAAATTAAGCTTATCCTCAAAAAGGGAAGAGAAGGTATATCTGATTTAGCTTTGAAAACTTGAGTCTGGTCTGGTGTGAGGCTTCGGCCGTGGCTAGTTACCACCCTACTGACAAAGACAAGTGATTTAGCGTTCCGGCACGATGTCACGTAGAAACCAATTAGAAGTGTAGGTTTACTATACACCTAAACAGGTTAGCCCGCTACCATCCTAGACAGCATCGCCACTTACCACAAGTGAGACAGCCGTCAAGGGCTAACTTGTAGTGTATAAAAAAAATATTTGCTAATTTTGACGAAATATGTTACTATTTTGTGATTTTTTAACAGAGTATCGCTGCTGCGACGGGTGCGACCCTGGGTGCTTGCTTGACGAGGGGGGCGAGTACTTCACATCGTCAGAGACAGGATACTGCCTCTAAAAGACAGGTTACCAGTCTTTTCACCCTAATCAATTTTTTTTAAATTATTTTTCATTTTTAACACGCTTTTATTAGCTTCACCTGTATGTATGTATGTATGTTTGTTTGTTTGTTTGTAACCGACTCCTTTGAGCACGATTTTGCCCTACTTTGAACGATCAGATTTGATTCAAACTTTGCACACCTGTCAAAGGTCGATGACAATGCAATAATCCGATCAAAATATCCGATTATCCTAATTAGATTCGCCAGGATTAATTAATTTCTTTCCGCATCCTTTGCATGCGAGTAAGAGAGACAGAGCTAGTGCGCGAACTACGCATGCGTGCAGTAGCGTGTTTTTTTAGTTTTTTAAACTATTATATTATTATTTCTCTTTAGTTTCGTGAAATGATGTTTGTGGTCAATGCTGGAAATAAAAACAACCTGATGCTTATCTCCCGTAAATACGACGTTGCAGTTTGCCTTTTGCTCCATATTAATATTTTTGCTTAATGATATTATTTTGAATTGTCGATGCCAGAACGAAATTTGTACTGTTTACATTTATAATTCTTAATGTTTACTCTTGATAGTTAGAACTTTGCTCCTACCTGGCGCTTGTCTTGAGGCACTGTAAAAGTCATTCATGAATCTTCTGAGTTTTCTTTATGGGCAAAGACTATAATTTTCTTCAATTTCCCATTTAAAATCGACTACGTAAAAGTGCAGTAGTAATACTTTAAGTTTTATAAGTGTATTTCGATATTCGAAAACGACTCCGCGACTACGGGCTAACAAATCTCACACTTACGTTTATGATGTCAATAACCATATTCATCATGATCAAACCATTCAACGGGTCTCCTATCAATATGAGAAGGGTTTGGACATAGTCCACCACGCTGGCAGGCTGTGAAGTCTGCCAATCCGCACGGATTGGCAGACTTCACACGCCTTTGAGAACATTATGGAAGACTCTCAGGCGTGCAGGTTCCTCATGATGTTTTCCTTCACAATTGAAACAAGTGATATTTTAAATGTTTTGAAAACACACATAACTGTTGCGATTTTCTGCCTTTATAAAACTATCTGCTTCTTTCGAAGAGGTCGCTTTTAATGATACGGTCGCCTTTTGCTTTTAAGTTATGTATTTTTCTTTCCACTTTTCTTTCGTTTATATTGTGCAATAAAGTTGTTTAAATAAATAACTCCGAAAAGTTAAAGGTGCGTGCCCGGGTTCGAGCTCTCGACCTCTGATTAGGAGGCGGGTGTCCTAGCCACTAGGCTATCACAGCTTACACACTATTACTGTGAATTTATTTTATGAAGTTGTTTAACGTTGAGTGTGTTGTTGCAGTCGGGCGGGGGCGAGGAGGCTAGCAGCAGCGCGGGCGGCGGGCGGCGAGCGCGGACGCGCGACATGCCGCAGCCGCACACGCCATCCACCAGACGCGACAAACGAGGTACGCGACGCACACACGACGCACCCACCTGCACGCGTGTACGCAACTGCGTACGAGCGTACATGTACAATTTAAAAGTCTGCCTATCAGGTTAAAATATTGTACAGTAACTGACTTATTACTGACTCACAATAACACGCGCGTTTACATGGATATATAAATTTTTCGCGCATCTTTGATGAAGATAAAAAAGTTATTTGCGTACTTTTACATGGAATTCGATAAATCTTTTTACGTCTAACCCCTCTGAGGTCTAGAAACGGACTGCCAGGAAGCTCTGCATTCCCCCCCTTGTGGTCAAGAATGAGTAGGTCTTTAGTCAGCATATCTGCTAACATGTAAAGGGTGTGACAGTACGTCAATTTTCTTTGAAGATCTGAGCTATTTGCTTGCAATGCTATATATGGCCCGTTGTGTTATATGATTGCGAGGCATTGGCTATTGTTGAAACTACCTCCCAGGCTTGACTTGCGCGCCAGTTTGGTATGGTGGGATCTGATAACGGCAAGTGACCACCTTACTGGCAAATATAAAAGACTAAGCGTTCCGGTATGATACAGAGTAGAAAACGAGGAGAAAGGTTTCAGTCAACACTGGTAGCTCCTCTAGTGTTGCAGACGTTCATGGGAGGCGGTAATCACTTAACATTAGGGGACGTCTGCTCGTTTGCGCCCGATGTATATTTATTGAAAAGAAAATGGAAGGCTTTAAATAAAATGTTTGCAAAATGAAGAAATCTCCGCATAAATTCGACGGCTAAGTTTAGATGCAGCTGAAGTCCTTTTCTTAATATAGAAGAAAACTGAGTTTGTTAAAACCATCGTGCAGTCAATCAATCTGTTAGAATAATCTTGTTTCTAGGGCGTATCTTACGATAGGTAACATCTGCTAGGAGTCACACAATGGGAAAGATTGTTGACCAAGAACCAATCAACGTTTGTATGTTATTTAACTAACACAAGAAGTTTAAAAAACCTTATATATTATTTAGAATATTTTTTAATATGAAAAATGCTAAATTATCATGGAAAGTAAAAAAAATGTCTTTGTTAAAAAGTAAAAGCATAGTTGGCATTAAGAACCTTAGTTAAATCAAAAAAGTAAAGGAATGTGCGTGCAACCTTTTATTTAATTTATTTTCTGTTATTGTTGTATATTATATAACTAGGATAATATACCTTAATATACCTTAGTATACCTTAGTATACATTAGAATATAAATTAACTAGCATAAATTAATTTACACTTCATTACATTTGCATGCAGTGTTTGCCTGTAAGTGTGGCTAAGCTTTTTTGTGCTGTACCTCAATGCAAGGTACTGAATCTTGTAATTTAATATTTTGGCTGTTGGCGAACCAAATAAATAAAAAAAAACATCTAGTATGTTATATCCCAAACTATTTACTTAGATACATAACAGTGAATATTATAGCTTGCTTATAAAATGGTTTAATGCAACCAAATTCATAAACACTGTAAACCTTCAGTATAAGAAATTAAATCTTTTTTAAATTCTTTAATTCATAAGAAATTAAATCTTTCAGCAGGTAAAAACAGTCTGGGTTCGTGTGCCAGTACCGGTGGCGCGTCCAGCCGGTCTCATCCTCAGCCCGTCACCACGGTAAGTACTCCTATCCTCACACCGTACCTATTCACACACACAAAATTTCATACTGGTTTGGTCATTAATCCTTGTATCGCAATCATTTCGGATTTGTTTATTTGAACAGTTAAATTGTGTCACAATACTTGTTGTTTTGGTTTTATTCCATTGACATTTGGAGCATCGCCCTTTTATTTTAATCATGACATAAACTGCACAAAGCGATGTCGAGTAGAAACCAATTAAGAGTTTACCATACCCTTAACAGGTTAACCTGCTACCATCATCACTTACCACTAGCTAGCTAATTTCAGTCGAGGGTTACTTGTATTAAAAACAGAAATAATTACTTACTCACTTAAATATTTAAAATCGTTCGCCTAATTATACCGGTAACCTATATCAATTTAGTCCGTTATAAAATGTTTAATCAATTGACGGATTCAAAAGAGAACATTATTTAGTAACTTTTCAACCTCTTCCGAGCCATGATTTCATCTCTTAATGTTCTATTACAATCTGTAGTGTCTTCATTCGTATCATTTCAGGGTGCCATCGCTTCGACGTCAACTACGCCGCCGGTGGTCGCTTCAGTTGCTTCTATGCCTGACAACGCCCCTAACGATGCTAAGCCTAAGGGCAAAGGTAAATACTTTGAATCTATTCTCAGGTACCTGTCAGTATGGACCTATACCTATATGTAAAGTAATAAGGCTGCATACCATATTTGTTATTTTGCATTGTTTTTATTGTATGTGTTTAATTACAATGAAAAATGTAAAATGTGTAAAAATGTGTTAAATAAACGTCATTATCTATACCTATATCGTGTACCGAAATACCTTTGAGTATACCTTTTTATACTAATAACTATTCTTTCCAATTATCTGTATTGTTGGCGTCCAATGTAAGATGTAAAAGTAAACAATTTGATTATTAGTATTCCTGAAGAGGCCTACGCCAGAGAGGGGACTTCTACTGAAACCTTATGACCATATTATAATAACCCAGAAAAATGGATCGATAGTTAAAAAAAACAGACATGATTATTCTTTTTATTGATTTGGTAGTTGAATAAATGGCTTTTTTAGTTTTTTATTTTTAGATTACTGATTTTTTTTTATTAAAACTTGGTTACTTTATAAAAACCTTAAATTTCTTAATATATTAGGAATAATTAGGCACATAATATATTAGGAATAATTTATTGTTTTATTTTTATATTGTGGTTTATTCCATGATGACCCCTACATCTGGGCGTGAGTCTTCTCTCAGTATGAGAAGTGTTATGGTCGTAGTCCACCACGTTGGCCATAACTGGTTGTGTATCACAAACCTTTCCAGCTACTGTCATCAACTATTTCATTGCGTTTACAGCCATGTCGACGGCGGAGGAGTGCGCGGGCGGGGTTGGAGGCCCGGGCGTGACCGCTGGAGGAAGCGGCGCGGTAGGCGCCAACGCCGTCGCTGAGGAATCCTCCTCCGAGGAGGGCGAAGTCGGCCGCCTGCAAGCATTGCTCGAGGCACGCGGTCTACCCCCGCACTTGCTCGGTGCACTGGGACCCAGGATGCAGCACCTCTTGCACAGGACCGTCACCGCTAACTCTGGTGAGCATGTTTACTGCATTAACAGATTACCAGGTCTGTCGTCGAGTTTTGATTGAATGCAAGCAACCACTCAACATCTATTCATATTCATTCGCTAAGGTGAACCTTAGCCTTGGTTAGAGCACCTTTTTGATCGCTTAATGTTTACTGTTAGAACTTTTTAGATGTCAATATTTGGCAGTAAGGTCTTAGGAAAATCGGTGGGGAGGTAGCTTAGAACCAGGAGATGGACATAGGATAACTATTACCCGTTACGTTTCCCGCGGGATTTATGAAAAACTTAATTTCACGTCAA
The DNA here is from genome assembly GCA_928268935.1 of Lasiommata megera. Taxonomy (NCBI): domain Eukaryota; kingdom Metazoa; phylum Arthropoda; class Insecta; order Lepidoptera; family Nymphalidae; genus Lasiommata; species Lasiommata megera. The sequence continues at coordinate 6,966,738 of OV743311.1, read as the reverse complement.
TGAACTATAACTATAGTTTCAGCTTGCCACAGAAATTTTCCTCGAATTGGTAATTTTTAAAAACCCCTAATCTACGCGGACGAAGTCGCGGGCATCGACTAGTATATAAATCAATGAAATTTACTGAAACCTTTTAATCACCCAATAGCGGCTTCGAAGGCGGCACAGCTACTGGTCGGCTTGCAAGCCACCGGCGACGAGGGGCAACAGCTGCAAGCCGTGATAGAGATGTGCCAGCTGCTGGTGATGGGCAACGAGGACACGCTCGCCGGGTTCCCCGTGCGCCAAGTGGTGCCGGCGCTTATCAACCTGCTGGCTGCCGAACATAACTTCGATATGGTACGAATACACGCTAAGTTCGTTTCTCGAATAATGAAGGAATTTAAAAAAATCCTTATTTCTGTCGTTCAATATGCTAGAATTTTATATTATTTTTGTACTGCAAGGTTTGTTCAGCGCGGCTATCCTGAGCAGGGGACAATTTCTTTTATCCCCAATCAGTTGTTGTATAAAAATTCTTAAAACTTTGTTATTGTTATTTTATGTCTTCCTTTATAACTGTGTATTCAAAATAGAAAGAGGACAGGGCTGGTGTTATAAAATATGGTTTCATTGTTAGATGAAATATTTATGTTTATTTATCTTAACCGTGATACAAGGCGCCTATTGTTATTCATTTTCCATTGATTGATAAAATAAATACTTTACATGGGTACTTACGTTGTAAAATGCTAATATTTGTCAGTCTTAGTAGCTATCTACAACACCAGCTCTCTTGGAGACGTCCGTTCTCCACACCGGTAGACAGCTGACCTCCCCCCCCCCCCCCCCCAATCGTCCACTACATGTTCACTGCATTATTAAAAAAAAAAGAGAATACACCAAGTTATGGAAACATTGTTTCAAATAAAATGCATTTTACAAAAATACGTGTTTAATTTATTAATGTGTGTTGCGCAGATGAACCACGCGTGCCGTGCGCTCACGTACATGCTTGAAGCCCTGCCGCGCAGCAGCGGCGCCGTGGCTCTGGCCGTGCCCGCCTTCCTCCACAAGCTGCAGGCGATCACGTGCATGGACGTCGCCGAGCAGAGCCTCACCGCTCTCGACATGCTGTCGCGGAGGCATTCAAAGGCCATATTGCAAGCGGTACGTTCTATTGAACTCTATTAAAGGAAATGTTCAACTAATTAACAACATCAATAACAAAATCTTGGACATTGTCACTAAACAAGTTATTTTTATAAAACTGTAGATAAATTCTATTCATAAACGAAAAAAAATTAACTTATTTAAAGGTATTGATTTGCAACAAATTATCAACAGAAATATTGGAGATGTCTATAAGTAAATTTTTATAAAACGTAAGCTAGGCATATGCTATTATGATATAAATGATTACATAAACGATAAAAAAAATCACTTATTCAAAGGAAACGGTATATTGATTTGCAACAAATTACAAACTGAAATATTGGAGATGCTCTTTAAGTTAATTTTTATAAAACGTATTTATGATATAAATGATTACGTAAACGATAAAAATTAACTTATACTTAAAGGAAATGGTATATTAATTTGCAACAAATTACCAACTGAAATATTGGAGATGTCTTTAAGGAAGTAATTTTTTATAAAACTTAAGGTATATCCTATTATGATATAAATGTTTACATAAACGATAAAAAAGCTTGGGTGTGAATTGCTCCAACTTCATAGTTCATGAATTATTGCGATTGCGAAGTATCATCTAGTCTGCGTAGAATTTGTTTTTTTTTTCCCGTTGCTAGCAATATAATCTATCTGACCAAGCTCTGCGATGTCCTCTATTCAATAACTGTCAAGTTAGTAATGTAAAAGATCTGTCCATTTTTTCATTTTTTAGGTTTAGGACGCACGCCCACGATTTTAATTTTTCATTTAAAAGATCTTCGTCAAATTTTAATGAATCCAACTTGAGCTTGGATATAGAAGGTAAACAAAATAGGTTGAGATTTGGAAGAGTGTCTCCTTCAAATCACGCCAAAAACGTGTCATAAAACATACTTTTTCTTTGTCTAATAGCAATAGCAAGATAACTGATGCATATTAAATATTTTTTTAACGTTCATGTAATGTTTACTACGCGAAAATAGTACGCACTTAAAGTTTTACTAGATTGGGATATGCGTGATTCGTTCACAGGGAGGTGTGTCCGCTTGCCTCACGTATCTGGACTTCTTCTCGATCAACGCGCAGCGCGCTGCGCTCTCGATAACAGCCAACTGCTGCCAGAATCTCACCCTCGACGAGTTTCGTCTCGTGAGGGAGTCGCTACAATTGCTAGCTAACAGGTAAATGTTCATATAAAAAACCGATTATATAACTTGAGCGATAAGGATATTGTATTGTTTGTATGTTAGTTTTGGGTGTTTCTTAGTGTGCAATAAAGTATATTTTATACTCAAGAAATCATCATTACTAGCATAACGTCCTATTACTGGATACAGACCTTGGGAAAGAGTGAGAAAGGAAAATAAAGTTATAGATTTTTAAAATATATATATATGTGTTAAAAATATAGAATAGTTATCTAAATATGCATATATATATATGTAGTAGCAAATTCCTACTGTTATCGATATAACAATATAAAATGTAAATGTTTGTTACCTTGTTGTGACAAACGCTTTTAAAATGAGGAACACTAGAACAAGTACATTATGAAGTACAGAAGGAATGTGGAGGCTTGTGTGATTCCTCTGAATTGTTTTTCTTTTTATCTCAATAATTTCTTATTATATTATACATACATAATAATATAAGAATTATAAATAAAATTGTTGTCTACGAAGAATTAATAAGTTTTTTCTTTTATCCACAGGCTCACAATACAGGATAAGAAATCGGTGGAATGTGTGTGCTTAGCTTTCTCCCGATTGGTGGACAGCTTCCAAAACGATCCAGCGAGACTACAGGAGATCGCCACTCCGGAACTACTTACTAACTTGCAACAGCTTGTAAGTAACGTGGTTACAATAACAATAATATAATGTCTGGTGGAAGGCTTCGGCCGTGACTGGTTACCACCCTACCGACAAAGACGTGTCGCCAAGCAATTAGCGTTCCGGCACGATGTCGCGTAGAAACCGATAGGAGTATGGGTTTACCATACCCCTTACAGGTTACCCCGCTACCATCTTAGACTGCATCATCACTTACCGTCAGGTGAGATTGCCGTCAAGGGCTAACTTGTAGTGGATAAAAAAAAAATGACGTATCGCATTCTTAAATGCCTGTAATGGTCTGCGAGCTTTGTCTTCCCCCGATACCTATAATTTTGGATAAAATAAACTGCTGTACTAAGTAGTGGTTCTGGTGTACAGCTGGTGGTACAGCCGCCGCTGATCTCGGGTACCACGTTCATCACGGTGTTGCGGCTGCTGTGGGTGATGTGCGCGGCGTGCCCGCAGCTGGCGCTGGCGCTGCACCAGCGCTCCATCGCTGACACGCTGCTCTGTCTGCTGACAGGCTCCAGTCTGCATCAGGAGGTGAGTCGAGATACGGTTACATTAAAATAATTAGCTTTGATTCAGTTTATACAAACGCTGCAGTAATCTGTCTTCCCATGAACCCTGATAAGTGGGCTTCATCATTAGACTAGGGGCACGTTTAGAACCCTAATTGCTTAAGTTTATGAAAGTAGTAATCATAATCTCGCTAAAATGTAAAAAATGTATGTAAGCGAAACCAAAAGCCCCATTTAATTAGAATAAAAGTTATATTGAATTTTAATTTTACCGAAAAAAAATTACACCCGAATCTCTAGAATATATCATCAGAATCATAATTAATGGATTATTCTAAAATAAAACCGACTTTATTGAATGTAATCCAATCTATTCATCAATGGTACGTACCTCTAGAGATGATCCAGAAGGTAAACTAATACGGAGTGAATATGGCTTGTCATGTGACTAGTATTGACATGACCTCTAATGATGGGCACTTGCTGAAATAATCAGAAGTGAATTATATGTAACAAATTAACTCAGATACATAGATTAGTAATGAAATTGCTTTTTATTCGTCTCGTTTTTTCATTATGAAAAGTGTTTTATAAAAACCATAAATTTTGTTTTTTTCTCTTATTATAAAGTTGAAATTTGGAAAGATTCAACAGATTTTTGCCATTTCAGTCATTGGCCAAACAAGGTGCTTTTATTGAGCAATGTCCGAATTTTTATACTTGACCTTGGAAATTCTTTAATGTCCATATCAATTCATGTTTGGTTATCAGATCATTGTGACTAATATTTTGATTATCATTGATTGCTAGTGAGGTCTTCGCTGAAGACCTTAATAAAATTGAATACGATAACCTATGTATGAATGAATGAATTAGTGAATGCACACTTTTATTGTACACCACAAAATAACAAAAAACAGTATACAATTTGGTGGCCTTATAGCTGCATAGCAATCTCTTCCAGGCAACCAAGCATGTAGTTAAGCACTAAGAAAATTTATTTGTTTACAGATAGTGGAATTGATTCCGCGTCTACCGCAAGAGCTGTATGAGATCACATGTTTGATCGGAGAGCTGATGCCGCGTTTGCCTACTGATGGGATTTTCTCCGTGGACGCGCATCTCGACAGACCCTGGTCGGTGCCTGCCGATCGTTCCGGTCAGTGGCAATGGAGAGACGATAGAGGTAGTGTGTTTGAAGTCCTTTTATGCCATAAAACCCATATTTGATAAATATATTTAATGTTTATTAACCCATAAAACCCCTTTATTAATTAATGCTTACATCATAAGAGGAACCAACTGGTAAAACTTAAAGTTTTTAACCCCAGCAGTTTGAGATGGGTGATGATACATATACAATATAAAGTCAGGACAAGTTTTCTTATGTGTATACAAAAAAATATGGGTGGAAAAAAATTATGAACCCTGGAGAGGAGACCTTAGTATCCTTTAGTAAGATCATTTTACTTAAGGTAAATATTCTCTTATTTTTTAAAATAAACATTACTGCATACAATGATTTTCTAATCCATTGTCTCACCCGGGAATGCTAAGTTATAACTTTATACTTGAAATATATATATATTTCAAGCGACAATTTAGCTTTAAATTATTGGTATGTATGCAGCTTTGTTTTCTTTTAGAGATATAATACTTTTTCTACTAGAGTTAATAAAATAGTCAGTCTTAACATTTTTGAATATTTAGCTGGTTCGAATCCCGATCCCGTGTGCAGTTCAGTTCCTTTTAAATGTAAGGGAATCTAACCGAGTTCAGTGATCTAACTTAAGGATTTAAGGTAGTTCCCCTCTAGGGCCCATAATTTTTTTCCACCCTCTAGATTAATGCCACCGCAATAAAAACAGGTGTGTGGCGTTCATACTCATGGGCTGAATGTCGGGCATTAGAAGCGGGCGCAGCGGCGGCCGAGGAGGAAGTGTGTCTGAGTACGCTCGGCCGCTCCTACACCGTGGACCTGACGGCGATGCAGCAACTGAACGACCACACGGGCACGGCGCGCCCCGTGCAGCGCGTCTCACCCGCGCCCCCCGTCGCCGACTCCACCGCCGCCAACGCTGCGGCACCTGGTAAGATTACGCTATCTACAGTACGCTGGGCCACTCATACACCTTGCATCTTCCAGTGATGCTATAGTTGGGCCAATACATTTTTTTTTTATACACTACAAGTTAGCCCTTGTCGGCTATCTCACCTGGTGGTACGTGATGATGCAGTCTAGGATGGTAGTGGGCTAACCTGTTAGGAGTATGGTAAACCCACGCTGCTAATTGGTTTCTACGCGACATTGTGCCGCAACGCTAAATCGCTTGGCGACACACGTCTTTGTCGGTAGGGTGGTAACTAGACAAGGCTGAAGCCTCCCACCAGACCAGACTCGAGCCATGAATGGAACCCAGGATCTCCAAGTTGGGCCATTACAGATGTGCGAACTGAGTCTTAAATCATAGCAAACGTTATCGATAAAGGGACCGGTTTTTCGATGACTTATATTTGCTACTGCACAAGTATATTAATAACAGATTTATAGCATTTCAACATACTATCGTATCTATGTTTTTAAGAAAGTTAATCTGAAAAACATACTAAAGAATATTTTTTATTATTGCCTCAACCTTCTTCGCTTTTAATTATAATTAGTTATCGACTGTTTGTTATTATTATTGACAAATGCTTTTTTTTTACTTTTGCGTTAGTTTTATAAGGCCTGTAAGTGCGAGTGAGACATCTGATAAAAAATATTAACGACTCAGTTCGCACGTTTGTAATGGCTAAAGTAGAGGTAGCTATTTGATGAATTTGTTAAATTAAGTAAGTTATTCAAAAATAAAATAAAAACAATTCTTTTTTATGCGTACGCAGATCCACGTATTGCAATGGTGCGCTGCAACCCGTCTCTAGTGCGAGCGCTACTAGGTGTCTTGCATGAAGTATACTGGAGTTCAGCTGGACCAGCGCTGCGTGCGCAAGCTCTCAAGGCCATTCTGCGAGCAGTGCACTATGCGGATGCACCGCTCTTACGACAAGTTCTCAAGACACAGGTTAGCTTGTCAATTTCCGGTATTATGCCCAAGTTTTGACATGAGTCTTGCAGTAAAAATTTTACTTATGTAGAGAAGACATTCTGACGCTACACGAAAAATGTTTCTCTCCTTAAATTGACCTCATTACGTTATAATTGCAAAAATAAATATTACACTTAAAAGTAATTTTAAACCAAACAAAACCAAACCAAACACTTTTTACAAGACAAGTTAAAACAAAAAGAGCATAGTGTGGGTACCGTATCATGCATAGAACTAAATATATTATAGAAATAGAGAAATAGAAAATTTTAATAGAAATAGAGAAATAGAAAATTATATATATATATACATGTGTTGCGATTTCCAGCATTAATATTTCTGTCATGTTCTTTCAAAACGGTGGCCTGGAAGAGAGCGATCTGGTTGCCTATTGCTTTTATATAATGTATTTTTTCCCTTTCTTTTGTTCAATATACAATAAAGTTGTTTAAATAAACATCTGTAGATCTTTTTATTGTCCAATAAACAATAATCTAAACCTTTAGGTCATATCGTCACACATCGCGGGCATGATGGCATCCAGCGACCTTCGCATCGTAGTGGGATCGCTGCAGCTCGCCGAGATATTGATGCAGCGGTTGCCAGAGGAGATGGCAGTGCAGTTCCGCCGCGAGGGGGTATTGTATCAAGTGGTGCAGCTCGCCGAACGCGTGCCTACCCCTAACGCACCACAAACTTCAAGGCTCCTCAAGCTCAAGGTAATAGTAAAATAAGTAGGTTTTAATCAAGGCTATAAACGCCAGTGTTGTCTAATGTTCTCAGCCGCAGCTTGCTTGCATATTGTAGCAATCACGCTGCAGGCTTTATCATCATCAGTGGCAGATATACCCGTTCATTAAACAGTCTGGGAAGACAAGCTAAAAAGCTAATCCGCGGTTTTGGAAATTTATTCTGCAACTCTCCAGATTCTTGATATATTAACTCACGTGATATTAACTCACCCAAGCCTCTGGAATTTAAATCGATGACTCTTGGTAAAAGATAAAAAGAAAAACAAAGAGGACGAAGAAGAAGAGAAGTGCTAAAGAAAACGTAACTTTGTAACTGTGTTTTTTTTTTACAGAATCCCAGCGGCTCAAACGTTCGCGCAAGTGGCGGCTCGTCCCCTTCCGCGTCGACTTCGGCCTCGTCCCTGGACCATCATAACTTGTCGCTGGCGTTCTCCGCTTCAGGTTAATTTATTACTAGCACATTACGTAAGTGCAGTGTGGCCGGCACTGGACTGTGGCGCACTCAAGGCACACAAGTCATCCAAATGTGGGCAGAAACAAGTTACAATATGATTCTGGCCATCCATGAGCTATATATACGTAGTTACTCGAATTAGATGATTTTTGGCTCTCCGATCTGGGCACATCTGTACAAATCCATCTCATTTTAGTTAAATTCTTCGCACTTAAATTAGAAATTATCGACTAAACGAACTTATAATAAACCTAATTTAAATCTTGATTTCATAAAGTCCACAATAATCCAATAAAAAAACTGTTCAAGCTAGACGCACCAAACATTGTAATTAACGTTTTGATTAACTTTTATTTAGTTTTGTTGAACGTTCAATTGATATGTAAATGTGCCACTGCTGATTTTTTTTCAAATTGAATTAATTATTATTATATGTTATGTTATTGAGGTATGATCATCATCACGATCGTATTTGACCACAGCTGTGGATGCGCGAATTATATTATGTACCTCCCTCTGGAATAAACATAATTGATGGCTGTTGGTGATCTAGCCTTCAATTCTTCGCGCTACGAGGCAATATTGTTTAATGAGAGTTATTTTTGATAGTACCAGGTATTGAAACCGCCGCTGAAGCTGGACCGGCACCTTCCGCTTCAACTCACCAACAGCCAACTGCGGCACACAGGTGAGTCATTTGAAGGATTCTATGTTGCTGTACTAATTAATATAAGCAGTATATGAATTAAACGGACTAATTTTATTCATAAATAAAAAATAGGTATTTCAAATTTCCTGGATATATATCCAGAATAGGAGATAGGCATATTTAGATTATGTATTACGATGGGTACTAACTCAAATCGTAAACAAAAGGTTATTTGATTCGAGGATACAATAACAAAGATGATTTTAACACATAAATGTTCTATAATACATATTTAAGACTGAAAGGTTTAAACAGTTCAGAAGTGGGGCTAGCATCTTCTTCTAATAAATCTTCGATTAAGTTATTATACATTCATCATGTCATTTCATCGGTATTCCTAGGACCTGTATCTGCAAATTTGAATATTATAGTATGAAATTGGTATTACAAATATATAGGATTCTGAACAGTAAGAAGTTTAATCATGTTTAATAATTATTATGTTGATTTAAAAAAGTTGTCCTTGGTTACGGAAAGAAAATTTTGCTTTCATAGGGCATTTATATGTCGTTTATTTTTAGATCTAACAGTCCCTTGACCGAGATGCTGAAACGTAAGCGTGCGGTGAAACGATCTGGGGGGACTGCGTCCGCGAGCGCGCGCACGCAACGCGGCCGTAGGGAGGACGCGCCTGTGCCTCACGCACACGCGACTGCGCTTGCCGCAACGCCGGCCGCTGCAGCCGTCGCTGCACACTGTAAGTATATTTTATTTATACTACATGTTGCGCTTGAATTTTTTGGTTTAGTCGTGAAAGCATAACAAACAGACGAACTCACCTTCGCAGTTATATTATAAGTTAGGATTAAAATGTCAATATAATGAAAGAAAAGAAGAAAGAAAATATATATTATTGTATATAAAGAAACAGACAATACTAACATACAAACAATACAATACAGTTGTACAAGTGTTGGCCTTATCGCTAAATGCAAGCAATCTGCAGAGGATATAAGTGGCAGGCATGTTATAGGGAGGTATAATGATAATTGTTGATTAAAATGAGTCCACAATCTCAATTTCGTGCGTTCTCGATATTTGTATTAACTCCCTCATAGTAAGTTGGTCTTGTTTGTTTTTGTACCTTTTTACACACTATGTTGTCTCCTTTTGTTTTTAGCGTCTGGAGTGGCGAGCGTCGTGGGCGCGGCGGCGCGCTCTGCCAGCCGCACGGGCGCATCGAAGACGTCGGCATTCCTGTCGTCACTGAACCCGTCACGTTGGGGCCGCTCGCCGCACGTGCACAAGGACTCCGCACTCCTCGCTTCGCCACACACTTCTACCAATCTCACTATCCAGAATAAGTAAGCCATTAAAGCATATGCACTAAAGGAAATGTTTCTAGTCTTTATAAGCAGGTTTTAGCTCTAAAGTCGCTCATATGTTAATGGGATGTGCTTGAACAAGCTCCTTCTTATGATGTTCTTCGTTTTGGTACATGCCCCAAGTTACAGAACTGTCACTCTGTGTTGACTATAGGTATGAACAATTTCATCGACAAAACTACTCAGTTTATAACGCAAGCTCGACAATTCATATAAATGAATACCCCTATTTAATTTGATGAACCAGACAGAACAAAACAAAGATGAGGCTATTTTGAGGGAAATGGTGGGAACAAAAAAGTTCCCGAAGTTTCATTGGCCGTCAGGGTACCCTATTTTTCAGATGGATTCGCCGAAGCACTGTGATTTATTTTATTTATTTAATTAAGGGCATCCAACAGGCTACAGAAAACACTAAAAACTATAAAAATACATAAGAAGAGAAATTCTACAATACTGCAAACCCACTTAGACAAGGTTGCCGCAACATGCTTAAAAACTACTTAAGAGAAACAAAATATACGAAAAAATATATAAAAAAACTATAAAAAACTTATATTAAGAAGATAGAAGAATCTACCATCTATTCAATTACTTATATGAGGAAAAGAAGTGCTTTTTTTAATAGTTAATACCAGTTATATCACATTTATGCACACAGCTAATAACTCAATTTTGTTTTTCATTAGTGTTGATATGTTAGAGTTTATTACAGGGAGAAGGTGCGAGAGTGGATCGTATGGCGAGCCGGGCGCTTGCAACGAGAGTGGGGCGCACTGGGCGGTGGAGTTGGTGCGCTCGAGCAACTGGCGGCATTGGCGGCTGCGTTGCCACACCGTGCGCCCGCCGCACTGGCGCATCTTCGCGACACTCTGCTTGACCACGACGTCTCGCCCTTCGAGGTGAGATTCGCGTGACACCTCTCTTGGTATTGCGCTAACGAAGGTCTAAGAGCATCACAAATTGTAGCCAAGATAGACTCCAAGACGGACATTTTGTTCGCGGTCCTATTCCTGATTCACGGCAACTACGCTGGAGTTGCATATGTCCGAAAGTAGACGAGGAGCCGCCCCTAGTTACATGTGAGCAAAGAGCCTTTACAATAAACTAAAAAAAGGTCACTGCTATAATATATGTTATAATATGTTTATAACCACCAGTATGGTCAGTGGCAAAGTTGTAAGCTTTATATATTATGTAAGTGAAATAGATCTACTGGCTGGCTAAGGATAGGTCATTATTAACATAGTACAATAAAGATCATAACAACATATTCTATTCGTAGGTGCTAATAATATTATATTTGCAGGTCAATCACTCGGGCGTGTTGAGTGCCTTGCTGCAGTTCCTCACCGGGCTGGCGGCGGATGAGGTGGAAGCAGAGGAACGCGAGACCGAGGGCGAAATAGTCGACCCGACCGAAATAGCCACGGCAGAAGAACGCTTACGACTCTTTCTGCACATTTTTGCCGATCTGCCACAAATGCAAGAGTTAGTAGTCGATTTGATTATTATTCATCATCTGCCTACCAATGTTCCACTGCTATTCCTCCCGTCTCATAGTCCGTCATCAAACACAATATCTTTACTATGTATACAAGAGAGACATTTTACGGATATGTATGGTGCAGTTCAAATTACATATCAACAGTTACAGAATACTTTATTTTAACCATGATCACCCACATTAAGCACTACTTACGTCACTGTGGAACTCCATGAGCTCTTATGCGTCCGAGTGAGAGAGATTCATAAAAAAGATGATAAATGGTAGTAATAAGGGTCGGGCAATGCAAGTAATACGGGAGTAATTTATTAATAAACTCAAAGCTATATATGCCAATAGAAGCACCTACTTTTGGAAAATAAAAATCTAATAAGGTAAGTTAGGTAACTAAGCTCATACGGACGACGCTGTAGATAAGTTGTTAATTTTGCAATCGTAATCATTGAAATGAAAATGTAAGACAGTTTGGCAGTTTCGGTGGATATATTCTCAGTGGCTTTTTTTACCTTTAATTATAAAATAGTTGAAGTAGCCACGTGTGCCAAGTGTATTCAAATTTATTTAATTCGTTAGCGATGCCGAGTGGCGCGAGAAGGCGAGTTTAGTAGGTGCGGCGGCGGCGAGTGGCACGGGTACGGGCGCGTTCTCCGCTCTGGTGAGCAAGGTGAACGCTTGCGTGTCGCATCTGGAGCAGTTCCCCGTGCGCGTGCACGACTTGCCTACGCGCCCCGCCACCTCCGCGCTCAAGTTCTTCAACACCCACCAGCTCATGGTAAGCGAGAACGGCTTCAGAATTTTCTAAAACTTTAAATTAGACCTTGAGACAATGGCTTGGAATTTCTCGCTACTAATTATTTCTATTTTCATAAGGAATGATCTTTCTTTCTGAACTTAGTTGAACGAGGCAGATTTTAAGCGACGCTCAAATACATGTCGAGCCCTTTTGAGGGCGTGTGTAGTGTGCGTAGTAAAAATTGTATCATAAGCATGATACAATTTTTTATCACCGTAGACGCAGATTATTCATCTCTGTTTTGTCGCTTGACGCACTCTTATAAAATTGTAATTACACTTATTATAAATTGTATTATGATGTATTCGAAAATGTGTTGTTTTGTTGCAGTGTGATCTCAAACGTCATCCGACGTGCACCAACTTAAAACAGTGGAAAGGTGGTGTTGTGCGGATAGACCCCTTAGCTTTAGTACAAGCCATTGAAAGGTAAATTAAGGAATACTTATGCTACTTAAACATTCACATTTTCAGACCTACCCCCTAATCAGTAAAGTTGCAAACATTTGGAATCTGTCATCTTCATACAATATTTATGATGGATAACCAACTGGCTAAAATTAAAGACAAACTGTTGACAACTTTTTGTAAAAGTACGCCATAACACTTAGTGAAGCTTTACTTCATGTTGAACTGAAATCCATTAAACCTCCAATCATTATGGGCTGTAAGTGAATTTAAATTGCATCCATTGAAATTCCATACTCTTACTACAAAACCTGCCGCAAAAATGGAAACATTCGTGAGGAATTTGAAAGGCACAGGTAATTGAGAGTGCATACGTAAATGCTTAAAATTAATGCGAAGCAGGATGTGGCCATGCACGCCTACTTTAAAAATATAGCCTGTAAGAGGCGAAATGAATCTAAATTCAGCAATTTACATTTTGCTGTGTGTGTTTAGATACCTCGCGCAGCGCGGCTACGCGTGCGCGAGAACGCGCGAGGCGTGTGCGGCGCAGTCTGATGACGAGCCTGGCTCTGATGAAGAAGTAGACGAGGCGGTGGTCACGCCGCCGCAGCACCCAACCGAGTTAGTATAGTACATTTAAAGCATCGATCAACTAATACTTGGGTACAACAACGCAAGAGAATTTTGAACCATATAAACGATATATAATTTTTTTATGATATAGACCAGCACTTTACTGAAATCACTTTTGATGGAAATGAAGATGCGGCCAAGATAACGCCTTACCGCTCTCGTTTTAAAGTTCAAATTCGTTCATATTTCTACATCACTCTTAATATGTACATTGGAGTTTATGACCCTATTGACTTTGCCGTTATAGTGTTTCGATACTAGGAAGGGTCTTCCCTTCACTTGACTTGAGGTGACTTATGAATTTAAGTACAGAAGATGCGTTGTGTTCAACGCTTGTTAATTTATGTGCAGCGTTTATAATATAGTTATTCAATTTCAGTACTGACCATAAATTGGAGTTCCTGATCGGTGGAACGGTGTTGCCATACAACATGACAGTGTACCAAGCTGTGAGACAGTTCGGTGAGCAGCCGGACGCCGATACAGATACAGAGACGCCTATAGGTATGAATTAAAATTTTAAATTAAAAGAGCGAACGCTTTTTCATTAGATGATAACAATGGCCGACCCTAAACGACCTTAAAATACATTAGTAGATGTCATTAGCTTTTTATGGGTTAGTAATGCAATCATCTCTGGAAAGGCTGCCTTGTTTGGACAGAGTTTATGGCTGATCTACTGTATTGAAAATGCCTTGTCATCGATGAAAGAAGTTAATTAGTGGCTTTGTTTGACAGCGAACGCCGGTATCTGGATACAAACACACACCATCTACTACCGTACCGTGGAGGTAGCTGAGCCGCCTCAAAGCGATGCGTCGGCCTCGCGCAAGGGCAAAGGGCAGCCCACTAAAGTCTCCTCCAGGCGCAAACCAGATCTCTTGTGGAACGGTAAGTCTGGTAGCATAGTTTATATTAACAAGATAATTTAAATATTGATGTTGTCTCAAAATATTTAGAGAACAATAGTATAAAAAAACAATTATGAAAGATTTATACGATTTAAATTGCAAGTAACTTGAGACACAATACTTGTCTTAAAAAATTGTCAAAATGCGTTTGGACGTAACCTCAATAAAATAATGTAACACAAAGTGAAATTTAAATAAGTCTGTATGAGCAATGTGAACGTGTCAAGCTCTTGATAATCAACCAATATAGTAAAGGTATGTCCGATGGCTGGGTTCACATGGCAATACACTACATTTTGACAGTATATTCTTATCATTGATGTGTTCACAAATACATTTCAATTTATCTAATAACTTTAATTTAACAAAACGAAACTAGTCAATAAAGAACATACATAAACTGTACATAACTTGATTGAGACCACAATAAGTTTCCCATATTCAAATGTAGGTATTCAATACCGTTATCCACATGTGATCCCATGGCAATTAATGGCAGTTTATTTTGGGTAAGGTAAGCATAGGTTTTGTAGTGTTTTTTTTGTAACCACTCTTCTTCATTAAAAACAGTAAGTACATAATATAAGAATAGGACAACATTTAGAGATACTTTTTTTATCATAAAATAGCTGTTTTCTATGACAATGTTCACTTTTGTTTCGTTATTTGAACTGTGTTTTTGTATTTTTCCTCCCTCAGTATGCAATCGATTTGTGATTTTATCTTCAGCTGTTCGGTGATGTGATGTAGGCATGAAAGGTAACAGAAAGAAAATCCAGTTACTTCCAAATTTAAAATTACGGCTCATTATCGAAGTCTAAGATTTAGTATAGGCGTGAAAATGCACAACACAAATTTTTAAATGAGTTACTTTCGAACTACTTTCAATGGATATGATAAGGTTCATGTTAAGTGAAGATTTAGGTGAATTTGGGTAATACAATGATGTTGTTTTCAACTCTCTAGACTAAATTTAAGGTTGAGTTTATTTTAGGGACTTGTGTACAACAGTACGTTTGCTAAACGTTTCAATATGAGGCTTGTTAATAGAGGGCATAGTGCCGCCGCGCTCGTCACCGCTGGTGGTGATGCTGCGATCGGCGCTCGGTGCGAGCGAAGTGCGCGACGCGTCGGTGCCGGCGCTTTGGTTGCTGCGCGCGCTACACGCGCTGTCGCGCCACTGGCACACGCTGTACCGCGCCGCCTGCCTGCCCGACCACCGCCCTCTGGTGCCCAACGCGGACTTTATCAACACCAAGGTGAGTTTTTATTTTTTTTCATATACATACACACACACACACACATACATACACGTTATTGTAATTTTTCGGTTGTTAGTAATTATAACATTTTTTAAAGTATATTTATTAGTTATTATAATTTATTTAAAATAAAAAGTAAATCTTGTGTGGCTAAAATAAAAAAAAATTGTACGTTGTTGATTACGAATAAATTAATAAAAATAAAAAATAAAAATAAAATTATATTGTGTTATTACTTACAATTGGACGAAAGAACAAATTTAAAAATGTATACAAAATATTTTGGAACCAATGAGATTTTACCCCACATTTCTCCGGAAATCACAGCCTGAGTACTTTGCTAATATAGCAACGGTCCACATACTACTGACGTTGATATTAATGTTTAACAGGATATACAGAATTAGCATATAAACCACAGTAAACCTCATTATATCATACTCTTCTGAATAAGTATACGTATGGCAGCACTGACATAGAATAATGCTGAAATACAATTTATTTTTTCACAGCTTGCTGCTAAAGCCAACCGGCAACTTCAAGACCCATTGGTTATAATGACGGGAAATCTTCCTCCTTGGTTGAAAAAAGTGGCATATGCTTGGTAAGTGTTCTGTATACATTTTTACTTCACATTACTATAATAAACCGGTCTAAGATTCTGGTGTACTGACTGACAAGAAATTTTTCCCTTTCATACTTTTTTCCGCCGATCTATTTATTATACAACCTATCAGAACCCAGCGCGTTGCATCGCCCGTATATTTTCTATTTTTCACTCACAAGAAGTTAAATAGTTTATTTTTACTACAAGTTAGGCATTCATTGCAATCTCTGTCTTCAGGTTGCAAGATATTATTAGAATAACAAATAGATCATTTCTTTATTTTATTGTAGCATTTTTTTAAAAGTTAGATCCATGACAAATTGCACGATCTGAATGTATTGAACTAAAAAAAAATATTAAAAATATTTATTTTACCAAAAACACAGCTACAGTTTTACATATTCCGTTGGTACCCACACTAGGTAATCCTGTCTCGTGGGTACCTTATAAGAACTGACTATAAGATATTATTTGTCAGATATTATTTCAGCAATTTAAATTAGATATTAGTTAACGCAAGATTTAACGGTAAGAAAAACATTGTGGCTAAGTCTGCCAGAGAGTTTTCGTATTTCTCAATAACGTTAACGAAGTAAATGTAATCCACACTTAGCTGGCCATTGTGGACTACGACCAAAAATCATTTTTATACAGCGTCCGGTAAACGACCGTTGTACGCAATACGTTGATTATGTTGATGAGTAAACATACAAACGCGTTGGCCCGCAGCCCGTTCGTGTTCCCGTTCGAGGTGCGCCACCTGCTGTTCTACGTGGTGTCGTTCGATCGCGACCGCGCGCTGCAGCGGCTGATGGAGGCGGGCGGCGAGCGCGCCGCCGCGGGCACGGACGCGGAGCGCGTGGCGCCGCGCCTCGACCGCCGCAAGCGCACCGTGCAGCGCCACAGCGTGCTGCGTCAAGCGGAGCACGTCATGCACGAGTTCGCGCACACCAAGGTCACTACCGTTCAACTTTGAAAACCCACAATTTATGTCATTGGGAAACTTATCACCATCGCGCGCTTCTTACCAACTAAACCACCAAACATACCACATTCGCATTTATAATATAACTAGCTGTTGCCCGCGACTTCGTCTGCGTAGAATTGCTGATTTCCCGTGAGATTCAGGTATCCCGTGCGGCCAATGCCCTGCTTCAGAAAGTAGGCTACAGGCAAATGTCAAACTGCCGATTTTCGTGTCTCTAAATTAAAAAACATAGGACTTTCATACAAACTTCCAACCCCGATTTCACCCCCTTAGGGGTGGAATTTCCAAATATCCTTTCTTAGCTGACATCTCTTAACTATCAACTACCTTGCTAAATTATAGCTTTATACGTACAATAGCTTTTGAGATCTCGTGTTTAATCAGTATGTAAGTATGTAAGTAACCTTTCGCTTTTATATATATAGATAGATAATATAGTAATAAATGCTTTATTACACCAAAATAAGTACATAAACAACTTGTAAACTAACTTATAAACTGTAATGGTGAGTATGGTTAGTATGGTGAGTATGTGGGATGTATGTATGTACTTGCGCAATATAATCTACTGTCCCTGATTTAGGTACATACCTGTATTTGCTGTACTCTCCTAAAATTATAGAACATCATGATTGAGTGTATTGTGTGTGCATGCGTTTCGTGTGTGTGTAAAATTACTAAGGCGGACTTTCGCGATTGCAGGCACTGCTCGAAATTCAATACGAGAACGAAGTTGGCACTGGTCTCGGCCCAACGCTGGAATTTTACGCCCTGGTGTCCCAGGAGCTGCAGCGCGCTGATTTAGATCTCTGGCATGGCAGCGAAAACTTTAAACAGAAGCCCACTTCGTTTGGGGGCGAGATAGTCAAGAGTCAGCCGCCAGTGGTCACGGATAGGTCGGCCGATGCTGCGGCGAGATTGGCTTCCTCCGTCCGTGACGCCTTGAACCTCGATGAGGACCGTTCTCCGGAACCATCTGAGCTGGAGAAGGAGACGCTGATTCCGTCGCCGGCGCCCGATGCCACCTACGTCACGTGGCCCTGCGGCCTCTTTCCACAAGCCATCGGCCGCAATGCGAGAGCATCACATCTGTCAAGAGTCAAAGCGAAATTTCGGTTTCTCGGAAAATTTATGGCTAAAGCTGTGATGGATTCTAGAATGGTGAGTGAAATTGATTTTTTTATAAACATAAACGCAAACGCGCTTCAATCCTCATTGGATTTAGCATTGTCATTTTCATCGAAACAGGTCTTCTTGGTTCTTTAATCATTGTGTTCCTTGATCAATAATGTTTTCGGTTGAGTGTTTAAAATATTTATAACATAAATTTGTAATGAAAAATAAAATATTCGGTGCTCTTTCACAATCAATCTAATAAGCTCACTTCTAACTTTTATTTATTAAATTTAATTACCCAACTTAAATTCTCAATCTGTAAACATTCGCGTGTACTCGACTGTCCGTTCGAAGGGCTCATAATGATATTTGTATCGTGCACCCGTGCTATTGGTGTACAAGTGGTGTGTGTGTGTGTAGGTGGATATTCCGCTGTCGGTGACGATGTACCGCTGGGTGGTGAGCGAGCAGGGCTGGCTGGGGCTCAGCGACGTGCGGCACGTGGCGCCCGAGCTGTGGCGCTCTCTATGCCGACTGCGCCGCGTGGCAGATCGCGCGCGCGCGCTTGCCGCCGACACGAGGCACACGCCCGAACAGCGCAGCCAGATGGTGAGTGTCACACGCATATCACCCTCAGCCGATTAGGTCTCCTGTCAAATGTAAGCTGGTGGACTTTTAGGATTATACGGCACGTTAACGAAACACATACGAAAATCGAATAATCTGTTCGAATTAAATGAAGTTCAATAATATTTTGAAGGCCTTTTAAATTAAGTAGTAAAAAGACGATGGCGTGAATAATGTTGCAACTAGGTGTTAAGTATCCATAAATAACGTTGATGACCTCTGTGGCGCAGTGCGTTCGCTATCGCATTATAAAGTTGGAGGTCCTGGGTTCAATACTCGGCTCGAATCTTATCTGGTGGTCTGGCCAAGCGATTTAGCGTTCCGGCACGATGTCGCGTAGAAACCAATTCGGAGCGTGGGTTTACCATATTCCTAACAGGTTAGCCCGCTACCATCTTGGACAGCTCCATCACTTATCACCAGGTGAGATATCCGTCAAGGGCAAACTTGTAGTGTATAATAAAAAAGTCTCACGTTAATGGGTTATGTCTGCCTTAGGTCACATAGGTTTAAAAAATATAAAGGTATATAATGTGTAAACGAAATCTCGACATATTTCTGCAGGTTACATATTATGAAATATTCTGTATAAATGATAGAGATTCACCTATAAAATTCCTTAAACCAGGGTGCATAAATTTTATTTCGTTCACACTGAATTCAAATGGATGTATGAAATCACGGCCCATCCTTGTTCTTAGTCCATTGGCATAGCTTAATTACTTATGGGGTTTTGCTTCATTGTTTTTTGTGAAAACTGTCTGATTTTTCTCAAGAAATTTCTTCTCAATACCATATTTTATAATGATTGTATATATTGTTATTTCAAATTTCCTTCATACATTGCATAGTGTTTATCCATTCAAATAGACATGCATATAGAGCTGCAGATATTTCAAACACCGAAACCTATACCATGTACACTTTAAATCACTACAGATAAACGGTTTGGAGCTCGACGGCTGCCCTATCGAGGAGCTCGGGCTGGACTTCATCCTGCCGGGAGACGGCTGCACGGAGCTAAGGCGTGGCGGACGAGATCTGCCCGTCACGGCGCACAACTTGCACGACTACATCTCGCTCGTTACACACTGGCTGCTCAACGAGGGTGAGTCCAAAACTGACGCGAGCATTTTGATACACAACGTCTTAATATGCATGGAATATATAATAGGACACCACCTATAAAACCGCCAAGCGTCAATTCTATTCGCACACATTAATGCACAATACGAAACACTACATTAGTATTGCCAGCAAAACAAAGAAATACGAGGGATCATCATCATCATCATCATGGGCATGGGAAGGGTTTGGCCATAGTCCACCACGCTGACCATATGTGGATTGGCAGACTTCACACGCCTTTGAGAACATTATGGCCTCTCAGGCATGCAGGTTTCCTCAAGATGTTTTCCTTTACCGTTGAAGCAAGTGACATTTTAATTGCTTAAAAACGCACATAACTCCGAAAAGTTATAGGTGCGTGCCCGGGTTCGAACCCCCGACCTCTAATTAGGAGACTGACGTCCCAACCACTAGGCTAACACGAGGGTTAATAAAAATAAATTTAAAAAATGTAACCTAAAAATTAAAATGTTCAACCCTAACTTAACATCTCATTAACATAATATGTGTAAACGTATTTTTAAATTCGCTCGGTGCTAATGTCTGGCGTCCTAAGGCTTAAATATAAAATAGGATCTAAATGTTTTTTCTGTTGGCGCGTAGTAATCTGACTCCGTTGACCTTGAATGTAAACAGCTTCTGTTGCAGTTGTCGACTATGTTTTTTGGATATACATATAAAATAAGTTTTTTGTATTGCATCTCCAATTATCGCTCTTGCATTCGTAATGCCACTCAGGTAAGTAAAGTTGCTGTTAAATATTATAAAGTCAGCGCATTCAATAAAATTATTAATCTAGTGTTCTAATGTATGTTAGTTTATTAAGTTAGCTTATATTTATAATTCTGTTGTATCCCTGGACAGCATACTTTCTCTTTTACACGTTACGTCATAGTAGTTTTTATTGGGTTGGGTAATGTGAAACTAATAAATCATTTTACTTATAATTAAAAAAAAAAAATTGAAGGCAGTCCATATAACGAGTTTTTTTTCTGTTGACTTTCACAGGTGTAACTAAGCAGATGGAGTCATTCAAGGAAGGGTTTGAATCAGTATTCCCGTTAAATAATTTGAAAATATTCTACCCAGAAGAGTTGGAGCAAGTATTTTGTGGATCCCCATCAGGTACACAATTGTGGAATTAATGTTTTATCTCTCTTACTTAATATGTATAGGTAAATAAACATTAATTATTTATTAGGTGGTCGTGAACAGCGCTGGGACCCGAGGATGCTCGCAGAGTGTATTCGTCCCGATCACGGCTACAACGCAGAGTCGCGGGCTATACGCATGCTTATTGATATTCTAGCTTCGTACAATCGCGAAGAACAACGACTTTTCTTGCAATTTGTTACTGGAAGCCCGCGGTTACCCACTGGAGGTAAAGTTACACTTTAGTTTTTATTTTTAAAAATTCTAATAATATTAGATGATAGCTTTATTTTAATGTTATCAAAAGAAAATGATCAATCTTATTCAAATTCATTGATCAACCCATTACCGGCTCACTACAGAGCACGGGTCTCCTCTCAATATGAGAAGGGTTTGGCCATAGTCCACCACGCTGGCCATGTGCGGATTGGCAGACTTTACACGCCTTTGAGAACATTATGGAGAACTCTCAAGCGTGCAGGTTTCCTCACGATGTTTTCCTTCACCGTTGAAGCAAGTGATATTTTTTTTTTAAACGCACATAACTCCGAAAAGTTAGAGGTGCGTGCCCGGATTCGAACGGCCGACCTCTGATTAGGAGGCTGACGCCCTAACCTGTCACCGCTTATTCAAATATAGAAGAATATTTATTGGTTTTTGTCACACGAGTTTAATGATTTTTTTGCCCTCTATAATCACCCGGGACTCCATTGGTGTGACATCTCAAACTAGGCAATTTAAATCTAATAACTTTTAAAGCAGTTTTACTGCAATTAAATATTGATTATTCAATCAATGGCCGCTAATTAATAATTGTGTGGTTAGGCTTCAAGGCTCTGAATCCCCCGTTGACGGTGGTGCGCAAGTCGCTGGAGTCATCGCTGGATCCCGACGAGTACCTGCCCTCGGTGATGACGTGCGTCAACTACTTGAAGCTGCCAGACTACAGCAGCGCAGAGGTGATGCGCGCCAAGCTTCGCCTCGCCTCCTCCGAGGGGCAGCATTCTTTCCATTTGTCGTGAAGTGCCTCCCGCGCACCCCTCCCCCCCTTTCCCTTCCGCGCGACCCCGCTATTTCTTGTGTACATGTGCAAATGCGGTTAGTGACATCATAGTTTTGTTGTAATAGCGGCGCGAAACCTCCGGAAGACTGGTTTATGTGCAATCAAGAGTGTTTTTTATTTCCTTATGTGACGGACACTAAAAGTGCTGTTTTATGATTTTGTTTTCTTTTAGATTGATTTTAGTTTGATTACAGAGATATGTTAATAATTATATTTTGAGTTAATTTAATGTGATAGCTTTGTATATTTCTTTATCTAGAGAAATAATTCAACATAATAGTTTAAGTGTGTGATGGTGAATAGAGTCCTTGTAGTGCGAAAGCGAAATATATATAGTCTTGCCCAAGTTGAGGACTCCCGATGCAGTCGCCACCTATAATATATCTACCGTATATTTTACCACTTAAGCTATGTTACAATTGACCATTGTCACTTTGTGAACCCATATGCGCTAATATAGCATTTAATACCAAATGGTGTATGTTTTGATTAAACTTTAAGGATCATAAATGAATAAAGAAAAGTGCAAAATTTAATATGTAACTATTTCAATAAAACCATGTAAACAACATTGAACAAATACTGTGTTTTATTTATATTGGTAATATGGTAGTTAAAATTAATGTCACGTCCACCCAACGTTCACATTCAACCTGTTCAAGAACAATGTAAGAGATATTTATATTCAAAGAAATGATAAAAATGAAATAAATATTTTTGAGGATATTTTATTACATAATAATATATTATCAAATTAACAACAAGTCCACTTAATAATAAAACATATTGAAGCCAAACTAAATAAAATTATCTACCAAGGTTCCAAAAACTGACTTATGTATACAAAAAAATTACAGTAGATTTGTATTATTTACAATTGTGGTATTCATAATATAGGATATATAATAGATGATAGATATATAACACTTCATATTCTTAAAAGAAAAGAACATAGTTTATTGTGTTGACAATATTTTTATGGGTCCCATACGATGAAAATTAATGATTAAATATTGTTGAATTCAGATTTGTCTGATTGCTGCAACTATATATCTCAGCCTATGTGTTAAACAAATAAATGGATGATAAAACAATTTGGAAAAATAAAAACAGGAGCTGACATTCACTGGCCAACTCGCTGCTGTTTTGTCAACTTTCACTATCAGAAAAAATACTGTTTTCATGTAAAATAATGATTTTGAATGGCGTCAATTTATTATTGAATGAAAACATGGCAAAATAATAGGTCTGGAATGACTACTTAAATGTTTCACTTAAATAAGAATTGAACAGTCTACAGTACCATTGCAATCCACCCAAGAATAAGACACGAGCCTCCTATAGGTGTGAGGCGACGTAATACACGTTTTCCAGTAAAAGCGTGGTAGTAACAAGTGCCACAGAAGAGCCCCATGCCTGCGATAAAGAATGTGCCAGCCTGTGAAAAGAAAATAATATAACAGCATGAATTTATCGTAAATTTATCTGGAAATTGTTTCTTTTTGTAATTCAGAAATTGTATCAAAAAACACTATAAAATAAAAGTAGTTTAATGTAAATAAAACTAGAAATATAAAATAAAATTAATTTTCTGCTGTCTTAATTAGTTTAAAACAAGTTTAGAAAGTTGCAGAACCTGGTGATTCAAACAGAAACATCCAAGTATGTGTTCTCTCCTTAGTCCATTCACAAGGTAAGGTTATCTTTTTATTCTGAGAAATCCATTTTCAACACTATATACATAATATGACAGACTATACAGATGATTACATAAGAAAGCAGACTTATGAGCACAACTTAAAAATGTTGCAATTACTTACACTTAAAAGTAAGATGAAACAAAGCAATATATTTTCTGAATGAGTTTCTGCATGTATCAAATTCATATTTATAAAAAGAACAAACACTCAGCAGTATTCCTTTGCTGGTATGATGGATATTAGTTATGGCTTAGTATTAGTATGATTTTAATAACCATGAGGCCCGTAAAAAAGTTAGGTGTTGAAACTTTCTGTTATTGCTGTTCTTAGTCAACAGTATAGAGTTAGGAAATTGACATATTTTACTCAAGTGCCTTTCAGAGCAGTTGGTTCCAGTTGTTGCCGAACATAATTCTTTAAGGCCTGTATGTTACAGAGCAGCAATGGATCTAGTATTATAGCAGAATGAGTTAGAGGATTTATAATTTGGGTGTAGTCCCATTGTCCATTTAACATAGTCCCGTTGAAAGGGACAGCAGGATTTATACACCACACCATCCTTATGAATGGTTACAGTGAGATTTGCATAGAATTATTTAAAACTTAACCACATTAACAAAGACCATTACTTTAAGGTTGAACTTTTAGAGATTTGGAATGTTCTTGTTGTGTGTTTTTTGAGTTGTATGATATGCTTTATGGGGAGCTATAAAATTGCTGTAAAATTTAATTGCAAATTGAAAAAAATATATTTGTAATTTAAGTCAGTTTTACCCACTGACATTATGTTGGGGTTAGCCCCTATTTTATATTTATAAGTATAAAGGAGTGAATACCAATTTGAAATTTGTATTGTATTTATAGAGGTGATTATAAGAAATTGGTAGGGCACCAATTTCTTTTGTAACCAAATAATATACCCTGTATAAAAATCCAGAATTTACAGTACCTACCAAAAGTTAGTAGTTTATGATAACAAAACTTATCATAAGAAATATTGTAAATGGCTCATTAAAATATTTGATTTATAAATTTCACAAAATAGTTGCACTTGTGTCACAGAGTTTACTAGTTTTTTTAAAGAGCAGTAATTTGTACTCACAATATAGGGTCTCTTGCACAGAGGTACTGTCATGAGTGCTAGAGTGTGAAGAAAATGAAACCTATTAGCAGTTTCAAAGATTTTCTTCAGGTCTTCCTTTGTATCAGTTACTGGGAATGTGCGATGAGCACCCATTGCCCCCAAAACGACTGCTGTGGCACCGCTTAGCCCAGCTACCTTCACAAATGGCCCAGCCTCTTGTGCTAACTTCCATAACGGCATCTTCATTTCTGATAGTTTCACAGTCTTGCTCTTAAACAATCCCTGAAATAATAGCCAAATGCTTTATATAATTTTGTAATTAACAAATGAACTTCACCTAAAATAAATGCATTATTTTACGCCAATGATTGTGAGATGCCAAAGCAGACACTTACGATATTGCGTAAAGTATTCATAGTTCCCTCCGCCACCGTACTTGTACCTGTATATAAAAATTCGGCGAGATGAAACATACTTGTTATAACATTAAAGTCGGGAAGAATAGGTAAACTCAACAAAGAAGTAACTGTTTTAACGTCTTTAATTTTTGATGTACTTAGCGATTATAATTAAATATTTTCGTCGAATGCAGGTATTTTGATCTAATTTTCAAAATAAATTACAAAAATGCAATGCAATGTTGGAAATTTCAATTGTCAATGTCAAACATGTAGATTTTGAACAGTCAATAATTAATCAAAGAGTATTTAAACACTACGTTTGTATTTTTTTTTTTTGTATATAATAGATTTCCAAAATCAACTGCATTTCTCCATCATCAGTTATATACCCAGTTTTTTGGGTATACGATTGTATATCCTGAACACAAAATACATAAGTAAGTTAAATTGTAATCTCTATTGGTTTCAAGAAAGGGTAAATCAAGCCAGAAGAGATGGCAACCTGTTTCAATAGAAACCGATTGAGTGTCGTAAATTAAGGATGTTTATTGTCCCCCTTGATCTTTAAATTCATATAATTAAATTTATAATATTCTGAGGCTATCTTAACAAACTTGTTGAAGGAATATGTGTTAATGAACTTAATTACATTCGGATATTGATCCGATATGCTGTTGACACTGTGCTCATCTTCGGAAGGCGGTCTATAAAGACTACTTCAAGATGCTACATGCTTTTTTTCTAAACCCAACCACTTCCTTGCTAATTAAAATTCGAAGTGTTGAAATTGCAGTCACCAATAAATTCAAGTATTAAGGCTTGTAGATTTAAAGAGCCAACTGCAAAGGAATGTTGATGACGATAAACATGCAAGGGTAGGTAGCAATTTTCGGTCATTTGCGGTGAGGATCTTTGTACGAGTCTCCGAGTTTGAACCTTGAAGGCAACACGCGATGCTTACTACTTATTCGATCGATTTAAAGTTAACTTTAACTATATGAAATCGAAATAGCGCCATCGGTTAAACAATAGATGGCGCTCTTTCAATTTAGAACAAAACAACAGAATTAGATCTGGCGATCTCGGCGACCATTTTATTTGTCTATTAGTTCCGATCATCATTCTACATCCGGAAGAATATTTATCTCGCTTCCTAAAATTTCAAATATTTCTTTTTAACTTTCGGTGTTCAGATACGTACGATGTTCGTAAAAATGTATAAAAAAATTTCACCTTTCCACACCAAAAGCTGAATGAAAACTCACTTGGTCGTCCGTCTTGCGAACACGTTGGGTATTCTTATTATTTCCTATATATACTCTTTTCCTAGATAAAATAAATAAATAAAAGGCAGTGGGCTGGTCACGTTTGTCGGAGAACCGACGGTCGCAAACGGAATGTGGGCAGCTAGATGGAGCGATGACGTACGAAAAGTGGCAGGCATCGACTGGATGAAAAAAGCCGGATACAGGATAAGTACGCGCTGCTTCAAAGAGGACTTTGTCCAGCAGTGGTTGAATTTGGCTGACGAAGATAATGATAGAATGAGCTTCTCAATTTCATGGCAGAAAATAATTCAACTTTTACCCGCGGCTGTAATTTCTTTACTAATTGTCTTTCTGGCCTTTGTATCCTGCTGTATGAAATTCCAACCACATTCACCTTCCTTTGTTGAACTCTGAATATTTGCCACAAAAAACATCAAAATGTCAAGTTCATTGGTCAGTGTTTAAGTAATTTGGTGACGTGGCTTCGGTAAGCGAGGGCCACAACGTCCTTATTCAACCAATTTAATTCAAGGTTTTCATAATAAATCGATGTATTCGCGGTACCATTGAAACGCTAATTTTATGTTTTCGTGGTTCTAAAAGTATCATTAACACCATGCCGGCTCACTACATAGCAGAGATCTCCTCTCAATATGAGAAGGGTTTGGCCATAGTCCACCACGCTGGCCATGTGCGGTTTGGCAGACTTTCACACGACTGTGAGAACATTACGGGTAACTCTCTGGCAAGCAGGTTTTCTCACGATGTTTTCTTTCACTGTTAAAGCAAGTGATATTTAAAATAAAACGTTAGAAAATGGAGTATTTTGACGATTTCCGTGGCCAAGCACGTTCGATTCTTGAGTCTGGTCTGGTGGGAGGCTTCGACCGTGGCTAGTTATCACCCTACCAACAAAGACGTGTCAAAATGCCATTTAGCCGATATCCGGTACGATATCGAATTAGGAGTACGCAGTCGGCAGGTGATATTGCCGACATGGGCTACTAGTAGTGTATAAAAAAAAAATTTTTTTTAATCAGCTATTGCATACAATCGGCACCTACTAATAACGATAAAAAAGCTTGGGTATGTATTGCTCTATCTCCGTAGGTACTATAATTTATTATTGATTATGTGAGTGGTGATAACGAAAAAAACCCCGGCTAAGTTTGTTGTGGGCTTCTTCTTAGACCGGGGCGCGTTTGGAACCCTCATAGCTTTAGTTTTAAGTTTACGAATGTTATATATGTTATCACCATCGAATCACTACTATGTGAATTATTGACGCGTCAAAAGTGTCTTAAAAGACACTTTTGACGCAGGACTATTTGTTAAAAAGTTTGTTTTAAGAGTAAATATGCTTAAATAAATAAAACAAGTAAGTACAATATGTATGAATTTGTATTTATTTATAGTATCTATCTAAATACACGTTCATGTGTTGGTTACTATGCGTTTTTATTATGTATCTAAAATTGAGGTGTAAAACTAACTTCAGCGGCAGTGAATCAGTAAATGCTAGGTTAAGGCTTTTTGTCAATTTCACTACTTGGGCAGCAAACACCAGCATACGAGTACCTGTCGAGTAAATAAAGTTAACAGTTGAATAGCTGTTGTGTCACAATAAAATATATAAAGCATTTATTTGTATAAACTATATTGCACAAGAAAGTGATGTACGAAAGGCAAATTTAACACTGAGCTTTCTCACAGAATTCTCTATGGTACCATTCTACGAATGGTAGAATGCGGTGATTAGGACCTAGTGCTAGGATTCAGGCCTAGTGGTTAGGACGTCCGCCTCCTAATCAGAGATCGGGGGTTCGGGCACGCATCTCTAACTTTTCGGAGTAATGTGCGTTTTTAAGCAATTAAAATATCCCTTCCTTCAACGGTGAAGAAAAACATCGTGAGGAAACCTGCACGGCTGAGAGTTCTCCGTAATGTTCTCGAAGGCGTGTGAAGTCTGCCAATCCGCATATGGCCAGCGTGGCAGACTATGGCCAAACTCTTCTCATATTGAGAGCAGACCCGTGCTCTCTAGTGAGCCGATAATGGGTTGATCATGATGATGATGAAGAAATAGAAGATAGATTATTGATTACCCAACACCCGCGTGGCAGTAGTTGTGTTGGTATTCGGAGACAGTGTAGTTTCGCGCGGCGAAGCATCGCGTGATGTAAACGCACAGGGCTCCCGCCCCCGCCGACCCGCTTGGAGCACCCGGCCAGCACTCGTAGTCTCCTCCATCCGTTTGCGGTGGCTATCCAAATCATAAAATAGATATTACTCTCTTTATACATGCAAACTACAGAATGTGGGAAGCACTAAGAACTTCTACGAGTAGTTCTCGTCTCCTGTATCTCAGTGTAGAGAGTTGAAATTTTCACAAAATTCTGTTACCGCTATTATAAAAAAATATATAAAGTTAAAAATTAAGAGAGGTACCCATGTAGGAACCGTGTTATTTTTGGTGTTCTTATCTCGATGTTGATACCTTTCGCGTGTGAAACCATGGGGAACAGTTGATAGCATTTGCAACGCCATCTAGTAAATGTGATGTGATGTGATCTCGTTTTTTAACCTAGAATATTTTTTTCTTACATTGATATCTTTGGAAAGCTTGAGGACAACTAGTGCTCCAGCGTTCTTCCAAGTGAGGGCGTCTTTATAAGTATTTACTAAACGGAGTGCCCACTCGTATCCTTCTAGGTGATACACCGTTTTCGAGCTGGGTAATGGGGTGGTCGTCCTTGGCGTTGTTGTAAATTTTGGTGGGTGGGTTACAACAGGAACACCTAATAAAGAAAAAAAATAAGGATGAATTCAATGACGATGTTATAGCCTAGGTTGTAACGTAACTGTGTCACTACACTGGCGATTTAAATTCGGTGCAATAACGAGCGCTCACTGGATTTAGGATAGCTTATTCCAGACTGGAATCTGATGGCGATATTGTAATGTATACATAAAAAATTTTAGGAGATTTTTCAGGCAAGTAAATATCAGCGAGACACCTGTATATGACTTTAAAACACGGAACCAAAGAGTTTCCACGTATGCCGGAGGTTAACCTTATTTCTGCATTCGGTTTCCCGTTCAAAGAACATGGTTTGATTAATATTTTCCTAACTTACTAGGTTCTTTTGTCATTGACCAAAATAATAATAAAAAGTTGATTGATTTAAAGTTTGGTTGTAAATTCAGCCTGACGACTTTATTTTTGTTCGAGTCGTCGATAATTGTTGATATGAAGGTTTTTGTGGTTAAACAGCGACCCTGAACACAATTGAAAGATTTGGCTTATAAACCTGAACAGCATATTACCTCGAGTTCTCACACGCTTAACTAAAGAGCACAAAAAATGAGGTACCATTAAAAAAATCATTTTAGTTGATAAGTCATAATTATCCGTATTTATCCACTTAAGTTGTAGTCCGTAGCACGTATCACATAGCGGATCCCGGACCACAACCAATGAAACATTCGACTAATGAAATATATGAACCACGAGCTCTTTTGAAACTCTAACTAACAAGGTGCACTGGTCCCGTACACTTCATCGTTTATAAAGGTGTTCAACACTGGTTACTTATCCTCAGCTTAAATAACTGACACACGGATTTTTCATAAAGTTAAATGTTAACTTACCATGTCCGGAAGTAGGTGAACCTGAAATGACAAAAGAGTCTTTTGTTAGTGTTTTGGCAAACTATAAATTTTATCACGGTACTGGTATTACGATTTAAAGATTTCATAACTAAAATAGAATAGATAAATTTTCCACTATACGTCGGCAGCCTGGCTGCCGCCGATTTCTTCAGAGGGGTCCGACACGGTTCGCTACCATCTCAGGCCTGCCATTTTATGATCGACGAACTCCCGACACCGCTGGCCGGAAACTTTAGGACACGCAAGACGCGTCTACTCCAACAAAATGTAAAAACGTATCACATAGTCTGCTATTTAGTATGTTGTATAAATATTAACAATTGGGTAAACTTGGCACAGTCGTTCTCTTGGATTTTTCATAAAGTTAAATGTTAAACTTACCATGTCCGGAACCATGTGAACCTGAAATGACAAAAGAGTCTTTTGTTAGTGTTTTGGCAAACTAAAAATTTTATCACGATAGGTACTGGTGTAACGATTTTAAGATTTCATCACTAAAATAGAATAGATAAATTTTCGACTATCATCGGCAGCCTGGCTACCGCCGATTTCTTCAGAGGGATCCGACACGGTTCGCTACCATCTGAGGCCTGCTATTATGATCGACGAACTCCCGACACCGCTGGTCGGAAACTTTAGGACACGCAAGACGCGACTACTCCAACAAAATATAAAAACGTATCATATAGTCTGCTATTTAGTATGTTGTATAAATATTAACAATTGGGTGACAGTAAACTTGGCACAATCGTTCTCTTGGATTATTCATAAAGTTAAATGTTTAACTTACCAAATCCGGAACCATGTGAACCTGAAATGACAAAAGAGTCTTTTGTTAGTGTTTTGGCAAACTAAAAATTTTATCACGATAGGTACTGGTGTAACGATTTTAAGATTTCATCACTAAAATAGAATAGATAAATTTTCCACTATCATCGGCAGCCTGGCTGCCGCCGATTTCTTCAGAGGGGTCCGACACAGTTCGCTACCATCTCAGGCCTGCCATTTTATAATCGACGAACTCCCGACACCGCTGGCCGGAAACTTTAGGACACACAAGACGCGACTACTCCAACAAAATGTAAAAACGTATCACATAGTCTGCTATTTAGTATGTTGGATAAATATTAACAATTGTTTGACAGTAAACTTGGCACAATCGTTCTCTTGGATTTTTCATAAAGTTAAATGTTTAACTTACCAAATCCAGAACCATGTGAACCTGAAATGACAAAAGAGTCTTTTGTTAGTGTTTTGGCAAACTAAAAATTTTATCACGATAATGGTGTTATGATTTTAAGATTTCACCAATAAAATAGAATAGATAAATTTTCGAGCGTCGTTGACAGCCTGGGCGCAGCCGATTCCTTCAGAGCAGTGGGCGTGCGACAAGGCCGTCTACCATCTCAGGCCTGCCACTTCATGATCAACGAACTCTCGACACCGCTGGCCGGAAACTTTAGGACACATAAGACGTGACTACTCCAACAATTGGGTCACAGAAAACTTGGCACAATCGTTCTCTTGGATTTTTCATAAAGTTAAATGTTTAACTTACCAAATCCGGAACCGCCTGAAATGACA
The DNA here is from genome assembly GCA_928268935.1 of Lasiommata megera. Lineage (NCBI taxonomy): Eukaryota > Metazoa > Arthropoda > Insecta > Lepidoptera > Nymphalidae > Lasiommata > Lasiommata megera. The sequence goes on along the minus strand of OV743311.1, from coordinate 6,934,998 downwards.
AAAAAGTCTTTTGTTATTCTTTTGGCAAACTATAAATTTTATCGCAGTACCGGTGTTGCGATTTTAAGATTTTACCAATAAAATATAATAGATAAATTTAAATAAGACGTGAACTACTCCAAAAAAAAAAAAAATTAAAATGTATCATGTAGTCTGGAGTTTAGTTTGTAGTATAAATATTAACAATTCGGTCACAGAGAACTTGGCACAATGGATCTTTTAAAATATCTAGAAGGATCACGCTAGAGATATTTCTAGATAGAGTCAGATATTTGACATAACATTTTAGTACTGGTGTAGCTAAACATTTTAACTTTGCACCACTCTGCACTGGTCCCGTACACTTCATCGTTTATAAAGGTATTCAACACTGGTTACTTACCCACAGCTGATATAACTGACAGACGGATTTTTAATGAAGTTAAATGTGTAACTTACCATATCCGGAACCATATGAAGTGCCTGAAAAGACAAATTAAATAGTCTTTTGATTTTGTTTTGGCAAACTATTTAAGATTTCATCAATAAAATACATTTTTCCGCCGTCCTAGGCAGCTTGGCGCTGCAGATTCCTTTAAAGAGATGCGCGCGCAACACGGTCTGTTATCATCTCGGGTCTGCCATTATATGATCGACTAAAGCTCTTGGACTCATTGAACGTCACTAAGTTGGTCGCTCTACCGTCCGACCACCCCGTTATCCCAAACGTTGCCTAAGCCGAGGTTCGGCCTCACAGGAGGCGCCCTTAGGCAGACGTTCCCTTTGTTACTTCGAGCCCTAGGGCTCAAAATTTCTTCTGGCAGAACTTCTTTCCGAAGCTCGCCAAACAGCCCAGTTACGCTGTCGCAACCAATAGGGCTATTACAGCCAATAATCAGTTCGAAAAAAAAAAAAATAAGCTAGTCGCGTGTATTCACTCTTGCGCTTCACTGATGTAGAGAGGCGACGATTTTGTGCAAACTATTTAGGAGATCGAGATTTAATTGTATTGTATGTTTTATAGCAACACATGGACACCTAACTTTTGAAACGTTCTTCATGAGATCGATTCAAAACGATGCAATCCCTTCTGGATTTCTGGTGGATCGATTCGGATGCATGTGATCTTTTGCGATTCGAAAAATCGATTCAAAAGCAAGAATCGTGAATCCGTAGTTTGTAAACCAACGCTTTTTTTTTAATTGGTCAGTATTTTTTATATGTCAGTCGAACAGAAAAACAGCTTAATATATTAATTTTGCACTATACTGTACTGGCCCCTTACACCACATTATTTATGAAGTTGTTCATCACTGCTTACTTAGCCTCAGCAGAAATTTCTAATACGTGTTTTTTTTTTCATAAAGTTAAACGTTTAACTTACCGTGTCCACCAAAACTTCCATGTGATGCTGAAATTAAATATGAAAAAGTCTTTTATTTGTGTTTACCAAACTATAAATTTTATCGCGGTACTGGTTTCATTAATAAAATAGAATACATGAATCTTCCACTACTGTCCGTCCGCTTGCGATTCCTTCAGAAACAACACGCTCCGCTACCATCTCGAGCCTGCCATTTTATGATCGACGAACTCGCTACCATCTCGAGCCTGCCATTTTATGATCGAAGAACTCGCTACCATCTCGAGCCTGCCATTTTATGATCGAAGAACTCGCTACCATCTCGAGCCTGCCATTTTATGATCGACGAACTCGCTACCATCTCGAGCCTGCCATTTTATGATCGGCGAACTCGCTACCATCTCGAGCCTGCCATTTTATGATCGGCGAATTCGCTACCATCTCGAGCCTGCCATTTTATGATCGAAGAACTCGCTACCATCTCGAGCCTGCCATTTTATGATCGACAAACTTTCAATGTTGCTCTCCGGAAAGCCACGTGTATGACCATGGTGTAAGTCGTTCGCCGCGCACTCGCGCAACGCCATTCCACTGAAGCTGGCGAGGATTTTGTGCAAACAGTTTAGGAGAACGAACTTTAATTGTATTGTAGGTTTTGTAGCAACGTATACCCAAGTTTTAGTATATGTTTGTTGGTATTTTTCGTTAATTACGTTCTTATCTGAATCTTATCTCATTTTGAAGGATTTTACATGGGATCGATTCGGACGCATGTGATCCAATGCGATTCAAAAAATCAATTCAAAACCAAAAATCGTGCATCCTTCAGGTTTACTTTAACGTCGAAAAGAAAAACATACTGTACAAACTTACCGCCACCGTATCCGCCGCTGGTAAAGCGTTTGGCTGAAATAAACATTTATCAATTAATTTTAATGACAGTTTGAATTTTTAATTAGATCTGACGGATGGACTTAAATAGATATATCCGTCGCATACAAAATGTAACAAAAAATATCCGCTTTATACTTATCGTTTTCCGTGGAAGTTTATATTAAATTTATAACAATAAAATATATATTTTTGTCTAAAAATATATTGTATAAATATTTTTTTATTATATTCTATTAAGTTAAGTTACATTTGCTGTTTTTCGGGCATGCTAAGGCATGAAAACATGGATTTTAAATTACTAAGCTTGTCACGGTAACTTTTTTTACCACTGACCGCATAGAAATAAAATGGACAGAATAGTTGAACACAAAAAGTTAATTACCAAACTAAACTCTTTATCTATAAATACGATGTTTATCCTTATTAATACTTTATGAAAGTGAAAGTATCTGTTATTTGATCTGTTTTCCTTCAATCACACAGGAATAGAGCAATGGATTGACGTTACTTTGTTGATTAGTTGTTGGGAGTGAGAGCAATGAAGGCTGCTTTCAATCTGAAGCTTCTTCACGCCTTACGTATAAATCAAATTAGTAGGTAGAGTGGCAATAGAACATAGTGGGTGAAGCTACTTGCACGTCCAGTCATCATGATCAACCCATTCTCGGCTCACTACATAGTACGGGTCTCCTCTCAATATGAGAAGGGTTCGACCATAGTCCACCAAGTGCAGCCAGAGTCATGTGCGAATTGGCACACTTCACATGCCTTTTTAAGAACATTATGGAGAACTCTCAGGCGTGCAGGTTTCCTCACGATGTTTGAATAAGTGATATTTAAATTTCTTAAAAACGCACATAACTTCGAAAAGTTATAGGTGCGGGACCAGGTTCGAACCCCCGACCTCTGATTAGTAAGCTGACGTCCTAACCACTAGGCTATCACAGCTTCACTAGGCTATCACATCTTCGAGCATGAGTATTGTAACTTGTGGTCTTGCTCCCTACAGGTTAAAATCATAAAAGTCACCAAATGCTATGAAGAAAAACTTGTAAACTTACTCGCTGTTACAAACAGTACAGGTCCAGCGCTTGAAGCGACTGCCAATCCTTCATCTGAGAAATAATCAAGATCTGTATTAATACTTACGAGTATAACAGATTATAAACACGTAATATCAGGAATATTCAAAGTAAGCTTTTGGAGAAAGGCGGGAGACTTCGTATATAGCGGGCGCGGTTTTTTCACGCTTTTCTTAAATTAATGTTTGTTGGCTAATTTTGAAAAGGACTGGTGTTGGTTGTGTCGTGGACAGTTTTGGTGTCGGTAGTGGCTAGTTTTCTGAATGGTTAACAGGGATTGATTTGGGAAAGGTTTGAGGGAGCCGCGTCCGCAGAGTGCGAAGTTTCCCGCCATTTCTCCCTAACTTCTACATTGCTATAAACTTGACATTGGCTAATCTGTGCAAAGCCTTAAAAAGAGAGAAGTAAGCTTTCATAATAATCCTGTTATAATAAAAAGGTTCATGTTAAAAATAAAAAAGCTCGCGTTTTCATGGTATACTTATAATAAAAAGTGTGTGAGATGGTGATAGCGAAAAGAAAATTCAACCGGTAATTTGTTGTTTGCGGGTTTCTTTTTTTTCGTTTTTGCTTCTTAGACCCAATTAGCGTTTGACACCTGAAAAGTGCGAGAAGCGAGGTTGTTGTTTACTCTTCGATACAAATCCGCTATCCTAATGCGAGCTTATTGTTTATTTTAATAAGTACACGTCTGAACTTTGGTTTAGCAAAGATTTTTTTTTTATTATTATTATTATTTGGTTCGCCAACACCCAAAACATTTTTTACAAGATTCAGTACCTTGCACTGAGGTACAGCACGAAAATTCTAAAGGTAATGTAAATTAACTTATCCTAGTTATACTAAGGTATCTAACAATAAAACAGTAATAGAAAATGAATTAAACCAAACTAAACGCAATTAAACTGCTAACTACAACTATCATGCACTTAAAGCCAAATCAATTGCCCTCCGGATTTTTGATCTAGATCTAGTAAGTTCTAGAAGTTCACTAGTATGCACGTGGAATTTGCGTGCACAGAATATGCCGTGTACAATGGGCAGGAAGTTACGCTCTCTTGTCAAGTATTTCCTGACTGAATGTTTCAGGCTTCAGTTGTAATAAGTTGACCGAATGTACTCCTTTTTTTTATACACTATAAGCTAGTCCTTGACTAGGCTATCTCACCTGATGGTAAGTGATGATGATGGCTAAGCTCTTAGGATTATGGTAAACGCAGACTACTAATTAGTTTCTACGCGACATTGTGGTGGAACGCTGAATCACTTGGCGACACGTCTTTGTCGGTACGGTGGTAACTAGCCGCGGCCGAAGCCTACCACCAGACCAGACTCGAGCCGGGAATCGAACCCAGGACCTCCAACTTTATAATGCGACAGCGCACGCACTGCGCTACGGGGGTCGTCAAAACTTACCGGTGCTTGCGCTGGTATAGGTCAAATTCTGAAATTGAAGTGGTGTACTCCTGAACGGCATAAAACCTACAAAATGATATCGGAATAAATGGTAAGTTTATATAATAAGGTATTAGACTTAACTTTAAGCTTCTATAAAACGTGCAGTGGAGTTATATATTTATCTCGGTCGGTCGGGGGTTCGATCCCGGTCCCGCACCTCTAACTTTTCGGAGTTATGTGCGTTTTTAAGCAATTAAAACATCACTTGCTTTAACGGCGAAGGAAAACATCGTGAGGAAAACACCACGCCTGAGAGTTGGCCAAATTTTTAATGAAGAAGAAGAAGAAGAAGAAGTAGAAGAAGAAGAAGAATTAATTAAGTAATTGAGGCCTAAGTATACTTAGTTTGGAACAGTTCATCAATCTTGTACAAGCTGCTTAGAATGAGCCATTGTTTTATTTTCCGCTTAAAGGTTGTCATACACACATCGATACATACACAGACATCGATAGATACTCACTTGGGTCGTCAACTGTTTCAACATCCACAGCATCCACAACGTCGGTTTTGTTCAGTCTGACAACCACTAGCGATGTCAGGGGAGTTACGAACGAGTACTGCAACGTATTAAATAAAATTATCAGTATCGTTAGTTGACTCTAAGAGCGTTTCCACATTATCCGATCAGATATCGGTGTCGGACGACGATAGCCGACACCATGTGCTATTTTCACACATTTCCGACAAAATCGTTCCGATATGGCCATTTGCTCAATAGCTTAGTGCGGGCAGGTCATCATGGCAGACTATAATAGAAAACTTTATTTGCTCTATCTATTATATTTGAGACGCAAAAAAAGATCTGTCCACAGACAGTATTGGATACATCCCATTGTGGAAGCTAGATATTCAGAGGGAGCATCTTATACTCTTTTTAGCAAGCTACAAAACGCACCTACAAAATAGCACATGGTGTCGGCTATCATCGTATGACACCGATATCGGATCGGATAATGTGGAAACGCTAAAAAGCGCTAAACGCTAGTAAATTAAAACGTATTTATTCAGCACTAGTTTAAACAATAAAAATAAAAAGTTGGCATGGAAATTGCCATCCTAATCTGATAACATAAGGTACATCTTACTTTGATGTTACAGTTTTACGTTTCTTATAAGCGATCCCACGATTGCGAGTATGCAAATCCTTAGATCGTATCTGTTTCAAATCGAAATACGTTTAGAATAGTCATATTATAATTAACAATGACACAAAATGTATTTGGTAACAGTATTTATATAAGGTTTTTTATTAATTATGATTGGAGGAAGATTTTCCATTTTAGGCATCTGCCTGAAAGATTGAAAGAACAGGCTCAGCTACAACCAATATGGCGAAAATCTTTACATTATAATCTGTGTGACTATTAGACCACAAACTATCGTGCATTTCGCTATTGTGCACTATAGTTCATTAGACTCAAAGAGGACATAAACACTACGTAAGCGGCATCATCGTAAACAAACAAACAAACTAAAAGATTCTTAGCATTCGCCGTATGAACATTACCAATGAATAATATGAGCGCGATAAACTATAGTATAAAAGAGATAAATAAGTTTTTACAGATTTCCGACCAAAATTAGGTAATTAATCTATTCCCAAAACTTTAGATCACAGATCGAATTTTTTTATACTTTCCTGTCGATAAAATTATAACGATACATGATGATCTGAAGATTTGGAATTAGTCATTAAAGTTGGGCGATGATTGACTGATTAATTTGTAAAATTACCTTTAGCGCTATCGCTAGAGCTTTCTTCTCAGGAGTCACTTCGGAACTGTCCCCCTCTGACCCGCCCGGGATGATACCGGCTTCACTTTTGTCCAGCAGTTGTTTAATGGTAAGATATGCCCAAAGCCGCTCTAAGGGCAAGTACTCATCCTTGTTCTCAGTCACGGGCACTTTAGTATTTAATTCGTATTGTTTCTGTAAATTACAATGTAAGCGCAATATTTTTTTTTACTACTAACTATTAGTAAGGAATACGTTTCTGTGCGTCAGACATGAAATAATTAGTGCCCGAAAATTACATCCGGTGATAAACTATTGCTTAAAGTAGCATATTAATGTATTTGATGGCAATCAGAGAGCAGCGCCATCTAGTTTTGGAGTCATGTACGACAGACAAGAGAGTGGCATCGCTCCCTCTCTTTACGCAACACTAAGTGACGTATGCAGGTTATTATAAGACTCACCGGCGCGGGACGGCGCATTGGATTCATTGCATTCGTTTGGTTCGGATCGGTGGTCGAGTCGCGGTAGTGCATAGTCGTACTTGGTGAGGCGTATAGTCTGCTCCTTATAAATTACCATACTTATAATTGTAATTCTGTTCTACCAAGAGTATCTGGTCTCTTTGCCCGAAACTACCCACGTCTACCTAAATTACCGACGAAGACACACAACCGTCCCGTAGTCATCCTATATATTATAATATTAAATCGAGCCATCATAGGTACCTACAGAATACACCAGTATCGAGACGTTAAAATTATATATTCTCTAGGCTTAGATATCTTCAGAAAGCATTAATATATCTTACAAGTCTTATCGCACTTATCTTAGAGTGAAAGATTATGAACATAAAGTCTAGTAAAACAGATTTAAATCAATATTTTATTTTAGATTGAGATAACATACCCTGCCTCGACCGTCTCTTTCTGCCCTTAACCCAAGCACCTGGGGAGTGATTTCATTGGCGTTCTCAGCGATCTGTCCCACTACTATCACCTCTGAGCCATCGTTGATGGTGCGGAACTTGCTTTGGCTCACCGACCCTTCCTTTATCTATGGATTCCAATATGTTATCAAAAATCACACAAAAAGTTGAAACAGAATAATCAGGATGCGTGTTTGTTTATGAAAAATATTACATTTTTTTTTTATCCCCTAAAAGTTAGCCCTTGACGGTAATCTCACCTTATGGTAAGTGATGATGCAGTCTAAGATGGTAGCGGGCTAACCTGTTAGGGGTATGGTAACCCACACTCCTAATTGGTTTCTACACGACATCGTGCCGGAACGCTAAATCGCTTGGCGACACGTCTTTATCGGTAGGGTGGTAACTAGCCGCGGCCGCAGCCTCCCACCAGACCAGATTCGAGCCGGGAATCGAACCCAGGACCTCCAACTTTAAAAAGCGACAGCGCGCGCTCTGCGCCACGGAGGTCGTCAAAAACATACAAACGCTGTATAGATATCTACCTGTCGGCGCGGGTACAGAAACTTGACGTTGGAGAGGATCGGCGAGGACACCTGGCGGTAGAAGTCGTGCAGTTGCAGCGCCGCGTCAGCCGCCTCGTAGATGTGCCGCATGAAGCCGTCATTGCGGAGAGAGAGCTTACGCAGAAAGTTGCGGTCTGCGTGTTCACCTGGTAACACAGGTTGTTTGGAATGATGCTATGTTTTTGCTAAACAAAAACAAAACTTAAATGCAATTGCTTCTATCTCTTCAACGATATTAATACGATACGGAAAAATGTGTAGGGGGTGTAGTGCAATGGGGCAATTCTTTGTTCATAGTTACAAAGTATAAATTCAAATCATAAAGACATACGATTTTGGCTTTTTTTTACGCCCTGACTAGCTTTTAACTTATGTTCAATACAGGACTTAGAATGTATTTAAAAGTAAATATAATTATTTATAACAACTGAAACTTAAAATAAACCTTATATTTGACTTAAAACTAAAAATCTTAAAAATGTTATATTATTACTAAAATATATTATTACAAGGAGTCCCTATAGGTGTATTTTAAATGTCAATCATGCGACATAATAAGAGCACAGAAATGAAATGTGCAAAGGCGGCATCTATATAATGATCTTGTCCAGACAACCTTGGGTTATTCATTACGATGCGGTTCACTTTCTTTTACTACATATATTCGTTTACTAGCTGACGCCCGCGACTTCGTCTGCGTTGAGTTAGTGTGTTTGTTTGTCTTTCAATCACGAAGCAATAGATTAATAACCTGAATTACTTGAAATAATTACAGGATAAATATTAAAGTATCTCCTTTCTAAAAAAAACAGAATGAGTGAAATCGGATATTGATTCGTTTGTGGGAGAAGTTGTGGGAGGCGCCCGAGACGTGATGGCACAGGACATTACTTTTGGACATTGCAACATTACTTTATTTTTCTAAAATAAAAGACTTTTTCTAAAATAAAAGTAGCCTAAGTTAAAAATCGGTCCAGCTATGTCAGAGATTAGCCGGAACAAATAGACAAACAAAAATGGAAAAACACTGTTATTTAAAATGTGTTTATCAAAAGTAGACATACGAGTTTATATCTAAAGTGTTTAAGGCTACTCTACGCGGATTGACGAAAACGAGATCTGGCATTTTTAAAATAAATAAGGACAACATTTCGTAACATAAATTACTGTACGAAATCTGAACCATAATCGTCATCACGATCAATCCATTGCCGGCTCACTACAGAGCACGGGTATCCTCTCAATATGAGAAGGATTTGGCCATATTCCACCACGCTGGCCATGTGTGGATTGGCAGACTACACACGTCTTTGACAACATGATGGAAAACTCTCAGGCATGCAGATTTCTCACGATGTTTTCCTTCACCATTGAAACAAGTGATGTTTTAATTTCTTAAAAACGCACATAACTCTGAAAAGTCAGAGGTGCTCGAGATAGAACCCCCGACCTCTGACTAGGAGGCGGACGTCCTAACCACTAGACTATCAAGCTATCTAGCTTTAAAAATCTGAACTAGGTGACATTATTAGGCATTATAAATAGGATCACATAAATCGTTGTGACATAAAGAAAAAGAAATGTTCTGATAGGTTTACGGTATATTTACCAAAAGCAAGTGAATACAAGGTCGCTCGCTTCTCGCCAGAGTTTCTCTCGGACAAGTAGGTGATGATGCGGTCAGTTTTAACTTCACCCACTGTTGGCGTGCCGTCCGTTAAAAAGATAATAATCGGTTCCAGTTCAACTACAACCATAATTTATTGATATAATTGGTAAATCAAGGAGTCACTGAGAAATACAATAGAATAAGCATTCATTTCAATAAACGAACATAATATAAAACTCATATTCACCATGAACAACCCATTACCGGCTCACTACAGAGCACGGGTCTCCTCTCAATATGAGAAGGGTTTGTCCATAGTCTGCCACGCCGGCCATGTGCGGATTTGCAGACTTCACACGCCTTTGAGAACATTATGGAGAACTCTCAGGCGTGCAGGTTTCCTCACGATGTTTTCCTTCACCGTTGAAGCAAGTGATATTTTAAATTTTTAAAACGTGCGTGCCCGGATTCGAACTGCCGTCCTCTGATAAGAAGGCTGACGCCCTAACCAATAGGCTATCACTGCTTCTACAGGTTAGCCCTTGATTGATTGAGTTAGCCTATATCATCAGGTGGTGGCCTATCTGTTAGGAATATGGTAAACCCCCGCGTTTTCTACGCGACATCGTATCGCTTGGCGAGACGTCTTTGTAGGGGTTAGTAGGGTGGTAACTAGCCACAGCCGAAGCCTCCCACCAGACCAGACTCGAGCCGGGAATCGAACCCAGGACCTCCAAATTTATAGTGCGTCAGCGCGCGCACTGCTCCAATGAGGTCGTCGTTGTTTTGGAAAGTAGCTTTAATATATAAATTTTTGTTAAAAAATTACTCACGTTTATCTTGATCTGTTCTATTATTACACTCAACTGAAGATACACGTGTGGAATCTGTTTTATTTTCAAGGTAAATTCCGTTTTGTACGATATTAAAGGCGACATCGAGGGCCTTGTAGATATTGGTGCCTGTTTAAATGCAAAAAAGATTTAATATGCTGTTTATATTGTCTTTGGATATGGGTATACATCTATATATAATCTTCCTTTTTCAAAATAATGTAAGAAGCCAAGCCACGCAACATACACATACAAATACAAAGTTTAAATCCTATAAGTGAGGGTGTGTTTGTTAGTTTGTTAGAACTGTATTGATCATTATAAATTTAGGTTTCGTCCTGGAGACACATATAGAATACTTTTTATTCCTTGAAAACAAGTGGTACTGGCGGGATTTATATGAAAAAAAGAACGAAATGGTCGGCAAATGGTTCAAGATTAAAAAAAGACAAATATATCATACATATAAGTATCTACCGTTCAGTAGGCTGTACAAAATTAGTAACTCATTCAAGGAAATTGTATTTTATTTTATAATAAATTACCTATTGATATCTTGGAGATGTCTATCAATAAGTTCAAAGTTTTTCTAAAACGAAAGCTTATAGAAAAATCATATTACGATATTAAGGTAATCCTTTATATAATTATAAACGATAAAAAAGCTTGGGTGTGAATTGCTCTATCTCCATAGGTACTATAATTAATATTGATTATGTGAGATGGTGATAACAAGAAAAATAAAACTCCGGCTAAGTTTATTGTGGGCTTCTTCTTAGACCGGGGAGCGTTTGGAACCCTCATAGCATTAGTTTCAAGTTTACGAATGTAGTTATCACCGTCAAATCACTACTATGTAAATTATTGACTTGTCAAAAGTGCCTTTTAAAGGAATATTTGAATAAAGATTATTTGAATTAGAATTTATTTTTTTACCTCCTTGAGCAACGAATCTGCTTACAATAATCCTTGCCAAAGCTATGTTTTCTGGAGATGCGATTGCAGGTGGCACTATATTACTGTCAGGAGTAGAATCGTAATTTGGTTGGTCGACTTCATTCAAATCGTGAACCTATAGAATAGCGATATTGTTTATATATATTATAAAGTTGGAGGTCCAAGTTTTCGTTTTTTTTCCACTACAAGTTAGCCCAGCTCGATTCTGGTCTGGTGGGAGGCCTCGGCTGACAAAGACGTGTCGCCAAGCGATTTAGCGTTCCGGCACGATGTCGTGTAGACACCAATTAAGAGTATTACCAATCAATATTAAGGTTTACCATACTCCTAACAGCCCGCTACGATCTTGACCGCATCATCACCTACAAGTAGGTGAGATGCCGTCAAAGGTTAACTTGTGGTGTATAAAAAAATCTGCACTTGCATTGTTGGCTCAACCACTTTACCGATCTTGATAAAATTAGGCATACATTTATCTTGTATCCCAGAGATTTTCATAAAATTCTTGATATCCGTGAAATGCACAACGGTAACGTCCGGGGCGGGTTTAAAATGTAACGTCCTTGCACGGCTTCAAAGCTAAACCAGTCCCGGCGTTTTGATGATTGCATCCCTTAGATTAATCTAGAGACCTTTTTTATCAAGAGACACCACTGCGACAATCTTGCGATATTTAATAAAAACGAAAAAACTACGCAGTCACACCTAATATCCAGCATTGATAACATATTGCTTTTACCAAAATTTAGCATTATGTACGATTACAAAGTTGGTTTTTCATTAAATAAAATGTGTTACGTACACATATACATTATAGTTAAAAATTTGATATAGTTTAGTTTGGTTATAAAATATTCAAAGGCGAAATATACCTTAACAATCGAGTCGAATTCGACGATACTGAAATAGTCGCTTGGGTTCAGGTCAGAGAGAATTGCGTACATGGCCTCATGCAACTGCTCAATCTTACTCCCCGTCATGGAGCCGGATGTATCGAGCACAAAAACCGCGTGCTTGCTCAACGGCGGCAACGAGCTCGGGGCGAAGAAGTGTACGAAGTAGCCATCATTGACCTAAAATTTTGTAAAAATTAGAGGCTTGTCGGCGCGAAGGAGTTATTAACTTCATTAAGCGGCGCCAGGAACAACCAGAATTCAATCATCATTATCATCATTGACAACCGATTGACGTCCACTGCTGGACATAGGTCTTTTGTAGAGAGTTCCAATGCTCACGTTCTTGGGCCGTTTGCTTCCAGCGGCTCCCTGCGACTCGTCTGATGTCGTCTTTCCACCTAGTTGGGGGTCGACCAATGCTACGTTTACCGGTGCGGGGTCGCCATTCCAGCACCTTCGGACCCCAACGTCCATCGGTTCTCCGAGCTATGTGCCCCGCCCATTGCCACTTCAACTTCGCAATTCGCTGAGCTATGTCGGTAACTCTGGTTCTTCTACGAATCTCCTCATTTCTGATCACGTAGAGATACTCCCAGCATAGCTCTCTCCATCGCCCGTTGAGTGACCCAATTCAATAATTACCCACATTTGAAGTCTTGATGATTTTGTTAACACAATTTAGACAGTAGCAATCAATTTTGTACAAGCATGCTTTGCTATAAATACGGGCGGTCGATGCCTTTCGTGGCTACTTTGAGACAGCAGCTCGACACCCCAACCCTCTAGTGGTTGAGGCATCCAGTTATATCCCCGAACCTAACGCTCCTCCCATAAAGAGGAGACCAAAGAACGCCCTTGACGAACCCGATGACCAACTGACATTGTTGGACAACGCTTCCCATGTAGGTCATATACGCACACACAACATCCGAAGTCATCCGGACGTGGGTCTCATCCACGGTCACGGGGGCGCTCGGACTGATACACCAGTCCAACAAACCCTACAAGTCCCAACGTCACTCTAAGTCGTGGTCCGAGTCTCACAGGAGACGCCCTTAGTGGGAAGTTCCCCAGATGTCGTCGAGCCCAAGTGCTCTCTCTCAGGCTGAGCTTCATGCCCCCCCCCCCCCCCATCATATATACAATAAACATTATTCCAAAATATTTCCCAGCTCTCTGCCTGTTATAAGATAAGCTGTCAGATGGACAGACACACAGCAAAGTAGTAAAAGGACTCCGCTGGCATCTATATTTCCCAATAAAAACGTAAATAGAATTTGGACACAAGCGTTTAAACTTATATTATACAAATAATGAATAGAAGCAGGCGTTACTTTGCGGAAGTCCATGATAAACAATAAACAGCAAGTATAATTTGCTACATTCCGCCTACAACCAGGAAGGAGGTTTGTATAATATCGCACTTCGCTTGTGAAGTCAACATCTCCTGAGGATGATCCGGTGTCGGGTCGAAACGTGCGTTGAGGTTCTAGTGGAAGATTTTGTGTGGTGTAATATTATACAAATCTCCCGGTTATCTTTATACTTGCTATTTATTGTTTATATTATACAACATCTAGCATTAATAATCTCAATAGATATTGTATTGCACATACCAAAATTTCTCCATTCGCTGGCTGCTTCACGTCATACTGAACGACAAACTGACCCAGTAGACCGTCATTTTCACTTTCTACCTCTGCACTATCGTAACCAACGTTTGATGAATCGCGGTCAGCTGATTTTTTAGATTTTTCCTAAAAAACGTAAACATGTATTACTCAATATTCTGTATCTTCAATTAATTAGAAAGCGGTGTTAGCATAGTGGTTAAAACTAGGACCTCGAAGAGATAATAAAAGGGTTACATTATAATATAGTTATGTTATCTTAAAACTAATAATAAACTAAGGCCTCAAAGGGATAGTAAAAGGGACAAAGTTTGGTGCCTGCAGAAATCAGACCTAATGCGTTTTATACAATTAAATATCGGCGAGGGCATGCTTCCGAGTTCTTCATAATTTTCTCAAACACAATATGTGAAGTCTACTAATCCATATTTGGCCAGCGTGGTGAACCAAGGCCCAAAACCAGTGCAAAACACCAGTGTGAACTCTCCGTACTTTATTAACATTCATCATCACCACCATGATCAAGCCATTGCCGGCTCACTACAGAGCACGGGTCTCCTTACAATACGAGAAGGGTTTGGCTATAGTCCACCACGCTGGCCATGTGCGGATTGGCAGACTTCACACGCCCTTGAGAACATTATGGAGAACTCTCAGACATGCAGGTTTCCTCACGGTGTTTTCCTTCACCGTTGAAACTAGTGATATTTTAATTGCTTAAAAACGCACATAACTCGAAAAGTTAGCGGTGCGTGACCGACCTCTGATTAGAAGGCGGTCTTCCTAACCACTAGGCTATCACAGATACATATTTATTAACATGAGTTCATTCAATTAAGAGTTTCAATACAATACCTACCGCATATATTTCAGCAAGTCTTGTCTGTTCTGCCAGATCAGGTGTAAATGTTATTGTAGCTTCCCGTTCATTCTTACCTCTTCGAACAACAGCGTTGGAGTTTTCTGGCAATGTTATTAATTCATTACGCATATTATGATTATTATTATTTTCACCACAAAACTATTCTTTGAAATAGATATATAAAAATTGAGATTTTTTATAGGACCTGTTCATTTCGTTTCTAGAATTTTTATTAAATCTAAGTAGAAATAAATTCAATTTGTTTGTATGTATGTTGAACAGAGATGCAAACTCTGGTAGTCAAGCTGCAATTCTATTGGGACATCGATATCATTTGTTTATCGTACCTCTATATCTATCTACCCGGAGATGGCTCAATAATCTACTTACATCTGTAACAACCATATATTGTCTCACAATTCCAAATTGTGTATAGAAGACTTGACGGTATTCTGTTAATTCTAAAGCTTCGATTTTGTGTATGGACTCACGTGCGTCTTTCTCGGTCGCATCAATTTCATTCCCAGTCCTCAACTCAGGCACCCGCAGCACGGTGATCTTCTGCGACTCCTTGATGTGTATCACGACGTCCATTTTGGGCACGAGTGTACCAGGATGTAGATTGATAGCGTGGTTGTACACGCCATTCCGACGAACCAACATCTCTTCATATCTCAAGCGGTACGTCGCATTAGTTCTGCCTTCCACGTTGAATTTTATCGTGAAGTGGTTGGAGTCACGTGCTCTGTTAATAGTTAACATAAATTCATGATGTTTTTGATGTATTTTGTTGATATTATATAATATTCTTAGTTTTTTTGCTTGTTATTCACTTACTTGGTAGCGATGTGAGCGGCAGAAGCTCCTTGTGCAACCGCATCGTCGTATATTTGTTTAGCTTCTTCCTTTTCTTTCACGTATGCTTCATAGGTTTCTTCACCCAGAGACCTGCAATTTGGTATTTAATAGTTCAACTTTACTAGTTTTATTTATTTTTCTACTTTATGTTTATATCTTTATTTATAAAGTATTTTATATGTCTCTATCTGTATTTTCTTTGGTCTAGCTAGGTCCTGGTCGAGTCAAAAAATGTTAGATATTGGGGTTTCTAACAAGAAATTTTGATAGGTTGGAAAGTGGAACTTTTTGGACAACCTCCGTTGCGCAGCGCGTTCACAGTAGTATATGATTTGGGAGGTCCCGAATTAGATTTTTTGCTCGTCTGGTCTAGAGGGAAGTTTCGACCGCGGCTAGTTAGCCTACTGGCAAAAACCGTGTTTGGCGGAATGCCAATCGATTTGGCTTTCAAGTATGTAGAACCTATGATGATAGATGCCTAGAAACCGATTAGGGGTAAGGGCCTAATATAACTGCCATAACTGGTTAGCTCCCTACCATTTTAGACTCATCACTTATCACCAGGGGCTCGAAATTGATGAATGAGCAAAGCAATGAGTCAAAAGCAAACTTGTTTATTATAATGTATATTATAAAAGAAAAAACCTTTGTACCGGATATTACTACCAGCTAGGTATGTTTGCATAAATGATAATTATATAGAGACAGACATCCAAAAGAAGGGAAAGAATAAAAATTTCAGAATTATTTTCGATTAGGGTGCTTTAACAATATGGACTTATGACGCAAGCTTAAATTTATCTATCCCTGTATTAAACTATACACTTAAAACCTTAAATGCACAGTTGGAAAAACTACACAGGCTTACAATCAATAATAAAACAGGCGAATTACCTACGCATATCTATATAAATTTATAGATTGGTATTTCGTTAAAGCGTAGAAAACCAAACAAAAAAGAAAAAAAAACAAGGATTGAATTTTCTCGGTGAGTTAAATTTGCGCGAGCCACTTTAGTTCATTCGAGAAAATTCACAAACGAGCAAGAAGAAGTAGGTACTACTTTAATTGAAAGTGTTTTATGCTTTAGGGAGCATTCGAGTATTACGTAACGCAATTTTTGAATATTATAGACCCCCCATGTAACGTAACAACATTAAAGTCACAATTATTTTGAATACAGTATAATACTTTTGTAATTGTAGAATATATATATAACGCGTTGTTTAAATAAGCGGTGATAGCCTAGTAAGCGGTGATAGCCTAGTGGTTTGGGCGTCAGCCTCCTAATCAGAGGTCGGCGGTTCGAATCCGGGCACGCATCTCTAACTTGTCGCAGTTATGTGCGTTTTAAAAAAAAATTAAAATATCACTTGCTTCAACGGTGAAGGAAAACATCGTGAGGAAACCTGCACGCCTGAGAGTTCTTCAAAAATATTCTCAAAGGCGTGTGAAGTCTGCCAATCCGCACATGGCCAGCGTGGTGGACTATGGCCAAACCCTTCTCATATTGAGAGGAGACTCGTGCTCTGTAGTGAGCCGGTAATGGGTTGATCATGATGATGAAATAATCCCCTCCCGCCTTTGTAATGCATAACGTTATACAAGACCTCTCCCCCCAAAAGCGTTACGTAATACTTGAATGGATGGACTTATAGGAGATAGGTACATAGTGAATCCGCTGATGAAGGCGGTGTCTGGCAGCAGCACGTTGAAAGTGGCTTCCTGCGCTCGCTTGCCGGGGTTGTACACGTTGCAGATGACGGCCGTGCGCGCGTAGCGCATGGCGATTTCGGAGCGAACGCGCATGTGCGTCATCTTGATGGACGCAGCGGGTCCATCGTCTGGGGTGCCATCGTTTGCCGGCTGTGGAGTTTAAAGGAAGACTAATGTCTTTCTCGTATAACCTTGGTTGGTTCCGCTAGTGTTTTTGTTTTGACGACCTCCGTAGCGCAGTACGTTCGCTGTCGCATTATAAAGTTGGAGGTCCTCGGTTCGATTCCCAGCTCGAGTCTGGTCTGGTGGGAGGCTTCACGCTTTAGTTCTTCAGGCTTTAGTTACCACCCTACCGATAAAGACGTGTCGCAAAATGATATAATGTCGCGTTCAAGCATGATATCGCGTAGAAACCAATTAGGAGGAGTGGTTGACCAAACCCCTAACAGGCCGCTACCATCCTAGATTGCATCATCACTTACCACCAGGTGAGATAGCCGTAAAGGGTTAACTTGTATAAAAAAAAATATTGTACCGAAGGTAGAAGGTAGAAGAAGGTATTGCAGTGCGTCGAGATTTTTATGGCGTATCCCAAGAAAAGCTGGCTACAAAAATGTCTCTTTATATCAAAATCCACACCTTCTCAATTTAAATCAGTATACAACTAAAATATATAAAACAATTTTTTTTATGTTAAATGTACGTACTTTATAACTGCTGCCTACAGCAACTCTAGGATCGTCTACATTTGGAAAACTGGGGAAAGGTGGATAGTCTCTTGATGCTGTCTCCACGCTGAGCGACAAGACAGTTAAACTCAGCAGGGTCACCAGCCACCATCGCTTCATATTGTTCACCTAAAAACGGTTATTGAATTGGCATATAAAATTTCGTTACGGGTGGTTTAACGAATGAATAACCACTTTGTCTTTATTAACAAATTTATGTACAACTGACGTTTGCTGACGCCCGCGACTTCGTCTGCGTTAAGTTAGTGTGTTTGTTTGTCTTTCAATCACGAAGCAATAGATTACTCACCCGTATTACTTGAAATAATTATTAAACTTAAACAATTGGTGGGAGAAGTGGGAGGCGCCTGAGACGTGATGGCACAGGCGGTGGCGTGCGCGTGAGCTGCGCGCGGTACTGGACAGTACTTGGACATTGCAACATTACTTTATTTTTCTAAATTAAAGACTTTTTCTACAATAAATGTAGCCTAAGTTACTCCTTATTACATCAGCTACTTGCCAATAAAAGTCTCGTAAAAATCTAGCCATTACAGAGATTAGCCGGAACAAACAGACAGACAGACAGACAGACAAAAATTTTAAAAAATGTTATTTTGGTGTATGTACCGTATACATATTCATATGCATGTAATAAAAAACGGTTATTTCAATATTACAAACAGACACTCCAATTTTATTTATTTGTATGGACTAGCTTTATCACCATTCTCAGCGCTACAGAGCACGGGTCTCCTCTCAATATGAGAAGGTTTTGGCCATAGTCCACCACGCTGGCCATGTGCGGATTGGCAGACTTCACACGTCTTTGAGATTTGATGAATTATGAAGAACTCTCAGGCATTAAATATATATTTTCATGAGGGGATTGAATTTGTAAATAACTTCAACGGACACTTATCTCAAAAAAGCTTTCTGTATTTCAGCATTGTGGTTTCCGTGATTGTTTGTTCGTAGATCATTCATTAGCCAGACGCCCGATAACGATAAGTCCAAATATGTAAAATATGTTTTTTAGAATTTGCAAGTAATGCCCTTTTATATGATTGGTCAAAGGACATAGTCATATGATCTCAGACCAAAATTAGAGTACCGCCATTTTGTCCCCTTTTTCAATTAAAATTAAATTTCAGTTTTATGTCACTTGCAACTTAGCAAATTAAGCAGATTAAACATGAATATAATATAATCTCTAACTATATTTAACCATACTGCTCAGCCGTAAGAGTGTGTTATAGCATAGTTAAAGCTTATCATCATCATCATCATCATCATGATCAACCCATTACCGGCTCACTACAAAGCACGGGTCTCCTCTCAATATCAGAAGGGTTTGGCCATAGTCCACCACGCTGGCCATGTGCGGATTGGCAGATTTCACACGCCTTTGAGAACATTATGGAGAACTCTCAGACGTGCAGGTTTCCTCATGATGTTTTAATTTTTTTTAAACGCACATATCTCCGAAAAGTTAAGAGGTGCGTGCCCGGATTCGAACCACCGACCTCTGTTTAGGAGCTCAAATTTATATAAAATATTTGGTTGAACTCCGAACACAGCGCGACCGTATCTATGTTTTAAATTATACTTCTTTATTATTGGTAGTTACTGAAATATGAAATTATGATATACGCCCAAAGTTTTGAACGCCTAAACCCAACGAAATCAAGTTTATTAACATATTTATGCAAATAACTTCACCTTGACCAGTATGACGTCTTTGATGACCTACGCAAATAATGCGGGCGATATTCAGAAATTAAAAAAATCATGTTATTATTTATTTATTTCAAATAGGTTTTACTTTTACTTACTTTATTTGAAAGTTGTCATATTATTTATTTATTATCCGTATAAACTAGCTCTCACGCCCGTGTGCAAAATAAATACATATAAAGAACCAAAAAAGATATAATAAACTTAAATAGATAAAAATAAATAAACCTACATACACATTACATAAATACATATTTGCACCGGGCGGAGGATTACGCCCCGGCAGGCGAGACCAGACGGCCGGGGTCAGGGCGACAGGTTGAGAAACCGGCGGACTATCCTAGCCGAGTCCAGCAAGACTGCTTTTTGCATCCTGCCTGCGAGCGAACTGCCACGGAACCCCAGTCGCCTCAGATGGTGAGCAAGGCTAACTGGGATCAACCCATTCGCAGATTAACGATTGGGATGGTTTCAGCAGACTGCACATGCCACATGTCGGAAACCTCGTGAGCCAGATCGAGATACTTGCGTTTTTTCTCCGTCTCAGCTCTCACGAGGTTTTCGTCATATGGAATGGTGATGTCCACCAAAAACACCCTTATTATTATTATTATTATTTATTTCAAATAGGTTTACTTTATTTGAAACGTCAAGTTTAGTTAGTCTTAGAAATTAATTGTATACTATCTGTGGCCAACGCTTTCTCCTGCACCGAGATCTACGCAGCCGCTTTAATCTCACCTGTGATACAGTTAAAACGAGAATAAGTTACCGACCGACCGACCGATATACATCTTTCTCGTTTTAACGCTAACGCTTGTCGAGCAAAGCCAGAGTAAGCTCGATAGATTTCAGCTAAAGCCTCCGTCAGTCCGTACCGGAGATCGAAACTCTTACTGTACGTAAAAACGCTCGGTATAGACTGGTAACTCACGGCTGAAGCCTCCCACCAAACAACCAGGGAAAATTTAGATAATGAATTCCTAAACTGTCCCTGCCGGGGATCGAACCCGGGACATCTTATAAAAGACCACAGCGCTCAACGCTAGGGAGTTGGAAAATTTGTAGTATTATGCTCGATCTTAATAACGCCAATATTTTTTTTTATCCACTACAAGTTAGCCCTTGACGGCAATCTCACCTGATGGTAAGTGATGATGCAGTCTGAGATGGTAGCGGGCTAACCTGTTAGGGGTATGGTAAAGCCATACTCCTAATTGGTTTTTACACGACATCGTGCCGGAACGCTAAATCGCTTGGCGACACGCCTTTGTCGGTAGGGCGGTAACTAGCCACGGCCACAGCCTCCCACCAGACCAGACTCGAGCCGGGAATCGATCCCAGGACCTCCAACTTTATAATGCACCAGCGCGCGCGCTGCGCCACGGAGGTCTTCAAAAATAAATATACTTTGTAGTGTTTCCAATTACTTTGTATGGAACCCCCTCGAACTTTGAGTCAGTTTTCAACGTTTTAGTACAGTTCAGCCTTTTAATAAGGTTCGTAATGTAATGTTGTTTCAAAACAATGCCGCGCGGTGTTTCTATATATGTAAACTCCCTTGACTTATGTTTTTTTAATTTTGCTTTATTTTCGTAACTGCTCCGTTCAATAAAATGATGTACAGCGCAAATCCAATTAACATAAGATTGTTTTGCGAGTAAAATATGTTTTTTTAATCAACTTGTAATTCTCTACATTAAATACGTTTCATGAGAGATTTTTTGTTAATTTAGTTCCAAAGCCAAGTATTTTGTAAAATATACTCTTCAGCCAACGCACGCGTATAAATTCGCGTATTTAAAAGGGCTTATTTAGACTGAAATCTTATAATTATGTTTATTATTGACTATGTCAGATGGTTGTAACAAAAAAATACCCGGCTATGTTTGTTGTGGGCTTTTTCTAGGTCCTGGGATCCTCTTAGCTTTAGTTTTGAACAGGCGAGAGTTGTTATAACCATCACCTTAAATTAAAATAATGAAAAATACATTATATACTAACGCTTCATCGATACTTGTAATAGGTTTAAATGAATAAAGCTATTATGAAAATCGTTCAAATCCATTAGTTTCAGAGTTTATCGATCGCCTTGGGATCGCCGTGGGAATCATCTCCTTGCCCATTATCCCACGCTACGATCACGTGGGAATAAGGGAATAAAATACAGCCTATGTTATACGCTGATATTATAGCTTTTCATTGGTGAAAGAATTGTTAAATTCGGTTTAGTGGCTTAGGCGTGAAATCTTAACAAACAAAGTAACATATTTACTACGGATATGGATAATTATCATATTGTATATTTCTTATATAAGATTAGGTTTAACTTGCATCCAAAACAATATACAACAATACTTTGCTTTTTAATAATAACATCGCAATAAGTTATTTACGAACTTAACTTACGTAGGTTTTAGAAATGTTATGCCTCCTTATCTGCTCACAGGTTTAAGAAAGATATCTGCGGGAGTTATCACTGAAGCACGTTTAGCCACTGTCTAATCGAAGCCTGACTGAGTAAAAAGCAAGCAACGAGATGAGACAAAATGATCAACGAACTTAATTTTTCCTCATTGTCGGAACCGGTCGAACATTGCTAAACTTGTAATTTGATCGGTATATATTCAAGGTACCTACAAAATAACGTGTAAAAATTTATCCCTTATTTAGTGGCTTATATATATGATGATCTCTGGGTTATCAACAGTGTTTTAAAAAGCTTTTTTTTACACACTACAAGTTAGTCCTTGACGGCTATCTCACTTGGTGGTAAGTGTAGATGCAGCCTAGGATGGTAGCGGGCTAACCTGTTAGGCGTATGGTAAACCCACACTCCTAAATGGTTTCTACGCGACGTAGTGCCGCAACGCTAAATCGCTAAATCTTAACTTAAAACAAACACAAGGAAGTTACGGGAAACAGTACGAAAACAAAAAATGTCGACGAGTCTTAGACGGAGTAAATGTAATCATCCTTGAGCAAGCATTCTCTTTTAAAAGTTTCGTTTGCAATTCCCTCGTAAATAACGAAACAAGTACCTATGCCACCTTTTTTAGTATCTCATCTATGAGTGTTTGTATTCTTCATCGTAAAAATATACCTTTCAAATCAAATTGAATAGAAACAGCCATGAAAAAGTGAGCAATGTGGAAATAATAAGCGAATATATGACGACGTACAGGTTATGTAAGAAAATTCAGACAAAACAGTCTTCTATCTCATACAGTGCGCCGGTTATTCGCTTTGCGAATTTTTAAAGTTGTTTTTTTTACAGTTACATCGCAGGCGAACGACCGGGTGGGAAGGTCACCGCCCATGAACATCTGCAACATCTGACAAGCCACCGATGCGTCGCTGAGCTGATCTCATCCTCTTAATCGATGTCTACTTGGCATCATACCGGAACGCTGAGTCGCTTGGCGGATTTTTAAAGTCCGTAGATCCGCCCCGTAGTCATCCTATAGGTTAATATAATTTATTTTATAATTTAAAGTAATCTGTTGTGGCTTTATGTAAAATCTAGGTTAAGTTTGTAAAAATAATTTTGTACGCTGTTGATGACGAATAAAATAATAATAATTAAAATTAAACTAACTTTAACTAAAAAATCCTACTTAATAAAAGTAAGCTTTCGGATTTGCACTATATGGTATGAGATTAGGACATTAAAAAAAATTATAAAATTGTTGAACATTTTCTTGTTTTATATTGTTAACATTAAGGTTTTTGTCATGCGCATATTACATCCTTAAAATTATTCAAAGTAAGTATTACTGGAGTATTTCGTTTCTTGGACAGCAAACCCCAGCATACCTGAAACAGAAATCAATATTTTAACAATTTCTTGTCCAATACGCATTTTCTCGTAAGTTAATCTATAATATAATAAAACTGTAATAGGACGAATTCTGTACATTAAATATATTTTAAAATTTTTATTGGTGGATTCTTCACTATCGATACTGAGCCCAACAACACAACAATTTTTTTTTATTATTTTGTTTGTCTGTCTGTATCTTGGTCGCGCATTAAGCCGAAACTACTGAATAGATTTGAATGAAATTTGGTATAAGAGTAGCAGATACTCTGGTTCAACATATAGGATAGTTTTTATCCCGGAATTCAGCACGGTTCCCTTGGGAGGAGGGATGAAAGTCAAAATGTGTATTTAGTTGTAATTCAATAACGCTTACTCCGATTTCATTCATTATTTTTTACTAAAGGAGATACTTTAATGTTTATCCTGTAATTATTTCAAGGTCGTTGGTTTAGTAATTAATTGAGTCGTGATTGGAAGACAAACAAACACACTTTCACACACACTAACTCAACGCAGGCGAAGTCGCGGGCGTTAGTTAATTAGGGCGCTATCACCAGTCGGGCGTCGTATCACCGCAAGGAGTCTGCACACGAAAGTGGCCGGACCGTCAATTTGTGTGACATTGTGTCGGCGTTGTGAAAACATCAAATTCAAATAATCTTTATTCAAATAGTCCTTTAAAAGGCACTTTTGGCGCGTCAATAATTTACATAGTACTGATGATTTGATGGTGATAACTACATTCGTAAACTTAAAACTAAAGCTATGAGGGTTCCAAACGCGCCCTGGTCTAAGTAGAAGCCCACAACAAACTTAGTTTATTTGTCGTTATCACCATTTCACATAGTCAATAATAAATTATAGTACTTATGGAGAAAGAGCAATTCACACCCAAGCTTTCTTATCGTTTATATAATCCTTAATATTGTAATATGATTTTTCTATAAGCTTTCGTTTTAGAAAAACTGAATTTATTGATTTTGTCACCGATTTTGTCATGTCATGAACATCGTGGCTACGACTGTTATGCGTGTGTGGCTAATCGTCAACACGTAGACCGTATGTCAGCGAATTGTCGCCAACATGTACTAGCTCAATTTCTGACAAAGATTCCCTACTTGTGATGCACCTTGCCTGTGTCAGAAGATCGGAGATGTGTAGACTCTTTTAAACACGACGAAGACCTCCGTGGCACAGTGCGTGCGCTGATTGAGGATTGCGGAAATCGAACGTTTTAGAGCTTGTCCAATACTTTGTAACGACTTAAGA
This sequence comes from Lasiommata megera, assembly GCA_928268935.1. Classification (NCBI taxonomy): domain Eukaryota; kingdom Metazoa; phylum Arthropoda; class Insecta; order Lepidoptera; family Nymphalidae; genus Lasiommata; species Lasiommata megera. The sequence goes on along the minus strand of OV743311.1, from coordinate 6,910,074 downwards.
AGAGAAAAGGTACCTTCGCCCCGTCTAGTCTCTAAACATCACGAAGTGGATGATGTTGTTTCAAATTCACAATGACCTCGTCATTTTTTGGTTCGTTGGTTGATTGATTGATTGATTACTCAGTATTACCCATCCCTGACGAGGCAGTAACTGGTCCGGTACGCGTCGGCGGTGATGAGTCGCGCGGCTTTGCACCGCGTGATGTACACGCAGACACTCTCGGCCGCCTCACTCACGCCCGCCGCTGCTGCAGCCGTGGATGCGGTGCTGTTGGAACACTCGACATCCCCTCCGTCCGATTTTGGTGGCTATTCAAACGAATTGGAAAGGAAAATATACTTTGTACCTTAATCGATCAAACTGTACCGTTCAAATTTAAAAGCGAACGTATGGCTGCTTGTTTGTTTTGAAAACCAAAATGTAACCCTTACAAACAACAACTTTTCGGTTTTGGTTACGGTCCGGCTCGACAGTTTAATCAATTTTGTATCAGATATTTTTGCCAAGATAAAAGCTATCTATAATCTAAGCAATAATTGTGCTTCATCATGAACAACCCATTACCGGCTCACTACAGAGCACGGGTCTCCTCTCAATATGAGAAGGGTTTGGCCATAGTCCACCACGCTGGCCACGATGATTTCCTTCACCGTTAATGCAAGTGATATTTTAAATATATGTATATTTTTTTTAAACGCTCATACCTCCGAAAAGTTAGAGGTATGTGCCCGGATTCGCACCGCCGACCTCTGATTAGCAGGTTGACGCCCTAACCACTAGGCTATCACCGCTTACTAGGCTATCACCCCTTACTTAATTGTGCTTAACATGATCTAAATCGATGCAGGTGGTTAGCAGCAAATTCAAATTCAAATAATCTTTGCTAAACTATTAGCGTTCCAAACCCGCCCTGGTCTAAGAAGAAGCCTACAACAAACTTAGCCGGGTTTTTTTTCTCACATAATAAATAATAAATTATAGTACCTATGGAGATAGAGCAATTCACACCCAAGCTTTATTATCGTTTATATAATCCTTAATATTGTAATATGATTTTTCTATAAGCTTTCGTTTTATAAAAACTTTGAACTTATTGATAGACATCTGCAAGATATCAATAGGTAATTTATTATAAAATAAAATACAATTTCCTTTGGATGAGTTACTAATTTTGTGCAGCCTTCTAAACGGTACTGCAAGTTTACTTTTACTTCTAATGTTCAGTGCGTTACAGTCCGCTACAGATCTTAATGCAAAAACTCAATATCGGTAAAATAAGTTTAGCAACGTATAAAAAAGAAATGCCCTTTGCTTTGTTGATAATAATGGTACTTATTATCAACAAAGTAAAGGACATTCTGCCACTATTTAGCCAATAAGTAAGCACGATCGTAAAACGGTACGGAAAATCTCCTTTGTATAATTTTTCAACACCTTATTTAATTGACAAAAATTGATCTTAATTAGTTTACCCATTTCAGAATAGGAAAAATTTATTAGAAGGGGAATAATGGAATTTTCCTTCAGTTCTATCCCAAACGAAATATTACTTTTAGACACCACTCCATTGATTTACCACTAGCCGTAGATCGATCATTAACGCTCAAAAAATGGGACGGAAAAGTAGTGCACAAATAGCGACGCGTGCACTCCTTTGCCCCAGTGTGTGACAAGGCTAGACGAAAGTCACCGATTCTAACACTCGAGCCGTATAATCCGAATAAATTACAAAGCACTATACGCCGCTATTGATAATAATATAACGGCCAGATGTCTAGTGTATTAGACGGGTTGTAATACATCGATATACCGATATGTAGGAATGTATAGTTAGTTGGTGACAAATTCTCGCCTTGTATTTATATGACGCGTTCTATCTACGGCTAGTGGTAAATTAATGCACCACTCTCTCATAAACATATCTCTACGCAAAAAATCACTCTATTTATCTACTGATGAAATATGTTTTTTTTTTGTTGTCTACTTACAACGTCATCTTCCGAGAGTTTCAGGATTATATCAGTTCCATTAATTTGGAACGCGAGGAAGTCAGTGTCCGCTCTGTAGATCGATGACACCCATTCAAAATCGTTTAAGTGATATTTATCATCATAACGTAGCGTAGTTGACGTATATGGTGTACCTGTAACACGCAAGCGCTATGTCAAAATCCAAATCATAATCAAAATCAAAATTGCGTTTATTCAGCCTGTTAAAATACATCTCATCTAGAAATTGGCTGAACAGGGCGCTGCCTCAGCTTGATGCTGCGTCAAAATTGATTGCAGCGCTGGCATAACCCATGCTGATTTCACGGAGTGACTGGAAGTGTGTGGGGGTGTGTTTTTTTTCGAACTGTCTATTAGCTGTGCTAACCCTATCGGTTGACATAGCGTAACCGGGCTGTTTGGCTTCGGAGAGAAGCTCTGCCAAAATAAATTTTGAGCCCTAGGGCTCGAAGAAACTAAGGGAATGCCTGCATAAGAGCGCCTCCTGTGAGGCCGAACCTCGGCTTAGGCGACGTTTGGGATAACGGGGGGGTCGGACGGTGGAAGGGTGTGTGCGAGTATGCATGTGTACGTGTTTGGTTGGTTGTTTTTTTTGTTTATGTCACACCATAAACAAAAGAAACAATGGATTAAGTATAAACAACGGAAATAAACATTGAACAATGAACTTGTCACAAACAAGCCACAGAAACCTCAGATTGATTCTTCGTTCTCTCTATTTATCAATCCTTTACCGGATTATTTCAGGGTGCAGGTCTCTCCTCCGCTTAACAAGAGTTTCGAACAAGTGTGGATCGGTAGACAGCACACGCCTTTGATAAGCCGTAGGCTTTACGACAAAACTGAACTGCTTTCATACAGTGCATTCAGATCATAAAGAATAAACCCGTGTAACAACTATCATATCGTATATCAATATATACCTTGGTTTACCGAAGATGCGGCGTGTCCTGGGTATATGTGTTCGAATGGGTTTCTGGGTTGTCCTGGGTAACCTGGTTGTCCTGGCCGTCCGGGTCCTCCTGGGTGTCCGGGTTGCCCTGGGAATCCGGGTTGCCCTGGGTATCCGGGTTGCCCTGGGTGTCCTGGTTGCCCTGGCTGACCCGGTTGTCCTGGTTGCCCCGGCTGTCCCGGTTGTCCTGGTTGCCCCGGCTGTCCCGGTTGTCCTGGTTGCCCTGGGTATCCCGCTTGTCCTGGGTGAAAACCCCCTGGGGCACGCAAAGATGTCCTTTTTAATAGCGTAGCATAATGTTACTTGAATACTTCCATGTCATAATTTTTTTTTATTTATTTATTCTTTATTTGTACACCAAATATAAAAAGAAATAATAAGAAAAACAGAAATAAGAAGAAGCAGGATACAAAAGGCCGCCTTGTTGCTTAGTAGCGATCTCTGCCAGGCAACCTTAGGATTAGGAAAAGAAAAAGAAGAAGAAAGTAGCTGGCTTTAATCTATATATATAAAAGCGAAATACCACTGACTGACTGACTGACTGATGATCACGATATCTCAGGAACTATAAAACATACGATCTTTAAATTTGGAAGGTAGATTCCTTTTATGAAGTAGAGGTCAGCTAAGAAACGATTTTGAGAAAATCTACCCCTAAGGGGTAGAAATGGGGGTTGGAAGTTTGTATGAAAGTACTATATTTTTGAAGTTAGAGACATGAAAATTGGCAACTAAGTTTTTTATTATAAATGATAAAGATCTGTATAATCAATGTTACGAAAATCTACCCCAAGGGGGGTGAAATGGGGGTGGAGCGTTTTCATGAGGATTGTATGTTTTCTAACTTAGGGACATGAAAATGGGCATTTAGGTAATTTGTTTTAAATAATAAAAACTTTTATACACAATATTACAAAAATCCACCCCAAAGGGGTAGAAATGAGGGTTGGAAGTTTGTATGAAAGTCCTATATTTTTGAAGTTAGAGACATGAAAGTTGGCAACTAAGTTGTTAATTATAAATAATAAAGACCTGTATGATCAATAATGCGAAAATCTACTCCGAGGGGGGTGAAATGGGGGTAGGAAGTTTTCGTGAGGATTCTAAGTTTTCGAAGTTAGGGACATGAAAATTGGCATTTAGGTACTTTGTTTTAAATAATAAAAACCTCTATACGCAATATTACAAAAATCCACCCTAATGGGTTGAAATGGGGGTTGGAAGTTTGTATGAAAGTCCTATATTTTTAAAGTTAGAGACATGAAAGTTGGCAACTAAGTTTTTAATTATAAATGATAAAGATCTGTATAATCAATGTTGCAAAAACCCACCCCAAAGGGGGTAAAATGGGGGTTGGAAGTTTTCATCAGGATTCTATGTTTTCGAAGTTAGGGGACATGAAAATTGGCATTTAGGTAATTTCTTTTAAATAATAAAAACCTCTATACGCAATATTACAAAAATCCACCCTAATGGGTTGAAATGGGGGTTGGAAGTTTGTATAAAAGTCCTTTATTTTTAAAGTTAGAGACATGAAAGTTGGCAACTAAGTTGTTAATTATAAATAATACAGATCTGTATGATCAATGTTGCGAAAAACCACCCCAAAGGGGGTAAAATGGGAGTTGGAAGTTTTCGTCAGGATTCTAAGTTTTCGAGGTTATGGACATGAAAATTGGCATTTAGGTTATTTGAGTTAAATAATAAAAACCTGTTTATACGCAATATTACAAAAATCCATCCCAAAAGGGGTGAGAGGGGTGAGATGTTGGAAGGTTACATGTAAGTTCTGAGTTTTTGGAATGAGAGAAATGAAAATCGGCAATTAGAGCATTACTTTTCAGTAATGATGACATGTCGGTATAAGCTCTTTTGCAAAATCACACATTGAAAGTGGAAACATAAAGCATGAGAAGGAATTTGGAAGTAAGGCCCTGCTTAGGCGTAGAAATCCGCTAATAATTTGTGAAAATCCGCCGCAAAGAGGTTAATACCGGGGTTCATGTTGGTTGAAAATCTTATAAAATTTTACTTCTTTGAATCCATTGAAATACTTTGTACTAAGAAATCCTTACTATCCAGACACATTCGCATTTATAATATTACTATGATTTCATAGTAATATTATAAATGCGAATGTGAGTTTGTATGTTTGTTTGTCCTTCAATCACGTCGCAACAGAGCAACTGACTGAATTTTAAAAACTTATGCCACGCGGGCGAAGTCGCGGGCGCCAGCTAGTTAATATATAAACGTAAGCCTGCATACTATATATATATATACACACTAATACATAAAACGCATTAAGTTAGATACAATTTCAATACCGTAAAGAACTAGGTATAGAAATGACAATCCCGTGAGCTAGTCGCAACTATGCAAGCGGCACTCCAGCAATGGATGCCAATCCGTTGATGATGATGATTATGATAATGATGAGGCCGATGATGCTGAAGATGCTACGATACATAAAAAGGCAAAGCGACTTGCCTACTTCATATTTTTCCATTTGACGACCTCCGTGGTGCAGCGCACGCGGTGTCGCATAATAAAGTTGGAGGTCCTGGGTTCGATTAACGGTTCGAGTCTGGTCTGTTGGGAGGCTTCGCCCGTGGCTAGTTACCACCTTACCGACAAAGACGTGTCGCCAAGCGATTTAGCGTTCCGGCACGATGTCGTGTACACCAATTAGGAGTATGGGTTTTCTATACCCCTAACAGGTACGCTACCATCTTAAACCGCATCATCACTCACAATCAGGTGAGATGCCGTCAAGGGTCAACTTGTGAATAAAAAAAGTAAAGTTACTGTTAAAAATCTTAATAACCGCTTATCATTGGACCGTTACCATTGCTGCCTCCGCTGAAAAAGTGGGAGCCTGCGCCATAACTGCTCACTGATAAACGCCTCGCTGAAAATAAATATCAGCGATTAACACAACGAAGAATTGCACAGGTGAAGAGGTGAACCGAGTGTAATGTAATGTTTTTAGATAGTTATAAGCACAGCTTGTAAAGCCAGCCGTACGCGTTTCTGCAGTAACGCTGCGTTAGCATCGGCCTAATATTACCGAGCCCGTGAACGCAAGTAAAGAGTGTTCCCACGACTTCTTTCCTAACATCGGAATCGTGCACTCGTGTTAGTATTAAGAACTTAGAATGTATTTTAGGTTTCCCAGAACATTCCTAACATCGGAATGGTCCGCTGGCATTAGATAGTTAGTACGATTCTCATTGTATATATATAGAAAAGTTTTAAGCCTCGGAGAGTTAACGATTTCTGTGGCGAGTGAAAACTTTTTAGTTTGTATAGTTTTTTTACAAATACTAAATTTTTTACACACTAAATGTTTACTTTTCTCGCTTGTGAAGTCAACATCTCCTGAGGATGATCCGGTGTCGGGTCGAAAGGTGCGTAGAGGTTCTAGTGGAAGATTTTGTGTGGTGTTATATTATACAAATCTCCCGGTTGTCGGCGGAATATAGCAAATTATACTTGCTGTTTATTGTTTATCATGGACTTCCGCAAAGTAACGCCTGCTTCTATTCATTATTTAAATTGATAGGTAATATTATAAATGCGAAAGTTTGTATGAATGGATTTTTTTATATTAGTTACTTTTCACGCGAAAGCTACTCAATAAATTTGACTGAAATTTCTAATAGATAGCCCACTTGCAAATGTATGGTCCCTGTGATATTTGAGAATATTAAATAAACGCGGACGAAACCGCGGGCAACAGCTAGTAGTAGTTGAAGATTGGACGCACAAGAGTGCCCCAATTCTACTACGAATACTGACAAACCGATTCGTGGAAGTGTTTCTTTTTTTTTTTTTTTTTCGGACTGTCTATTAGCTGTACAAACCCTATTTGTTGCCACAGCGTAACCGGGCTGTTTGGCGAGCTTTGGAAAGAAGCTCTGCCAGAAGAAATTTTGAGCCCTAGGGCTCGAAGAAACTATGGGAACGACTGCCTAAGGGCGCCTCTTTTGAGGCCGAACCTCGGCTTAGGCGAAGTTTGGGATAACGGGGGGGTCGGACGGTGAGTGGTCCGTACGTCTCCGAGGCCGTGGATGGAGCCCACGTCCGGATGACGTAAGATAGCGGGGACCTCGTCTTTGCCGGCGAAGACGGTGTGTAGCGTATGATTGTGTGGTAGGTGGTACGAGTGTGTTGTCAGTAGTCATCTGATCGTAAGGGTCATGAAGGATATGTTTAGGTCTCCTCTTTCGGAGAGGTCTCCTCTTTCGGAGAGGGGTTTCTTATTCAGTTGTTTAGTTGTAAGCACAGTTTCACATTCTTCGAGGGCCATTCGATGGCCTAGCGTAGATCGGTTTGCTACCTAAAGCTATATACTAAACGAATTGTCTAGTCCTAGTCTAACAATACAACTCATGCAAAAGTGTTGCACTATTCTTAGCCTTATCAATTAATTATATTTATGTATAACATAATTTAAAAAAAAACTAAAAGATTGTCATATAAATTTTTTTAAAAACATTACTTGAATGAACGAACAGCACTGGTCCGTCTTTGGAAGTTAGGCTTAATTCACCTCCTGAAGAATAGAAAAAGAAAAATATTAATTTACATATATTTACAACTATATTATACTATTTATAAGTTTTATTGCCGATCAGATTTGCGGGTAGATTAGATGAGAATTGAAGATTATATATTAATATTTTAGTCTATGGTACGCAACACTATGGTTCTTTTATTCGCTACCCGTCCAGTCTCTGCACACCGTTCGAGTAGACATGACGTCTTTGATAAGTACAACGTACCTACGTACGCTTGAAGTTGGTGTGGCAGTGATTGTATACGTGCGATATGGATTATTTGTTAATTAATTAGCTTAATTACAGAATTCCAAGTAAGTGTGCATGTTTCCTTTCAAAATCGCATGCGTATTATACTTTACTCCAGATTTTCCTTATAACCATAGCATTAAAAATATACTTACCAGAAGTAACGCCTGTATAGATTTTTGACATCGCTGCAGACGGCCTAGCTGGCAAGGATCCTACAGAATCAAAAATATTTGTATATTTTTCCTGTCGTAAAATATAATTAGTATTTTATGCTATTACGGTATAGCTAAACTTAAAGTCTAATTACTAATTAAATTTTATTCTAAACCTATAAATTTTTTTATTAGCTATGAATAGATCCAATGTGGTCTTTGCTATGATAAGTATCACCTTGTACATATGTTCTTTGAAGCAGAACTTACACTATACTACCATCATCATCATAATGATGAACTTATTGCCGGCTCAATAAAGAGCACGGGTCTCCTCTCAATATGAGAAGGGTTTGGTCATAGTCCAACGCGCTGGCCATGTGTGGATTGGCAGACTTCACACGCCTTTGAAAATATTATGGAGAACTCTCAGTGATGTAGGTTTCCTTACGATGTTTTCCTTCACCGTTGAAGCAAGTGATATTTAATTGCTCAAAATCGCACATAAGTTAGAGGTGCGTGCCTCGAATCGAACCCATGACCTCTGGTTAGAAGGCGGACGTCCTAACCACTAGACCTTCACAGCCTCTATCACTATTCTATCACTGTTCACTTACTCAAAAGGGTTTGTTCTATTTAATCTTCTCACTATATTCTTTGTCGTAAATGATGTTCGTAAATTTTAATAAATATGGTAACTTTGTCAACGACTTCAAATCTAAGTCACTATATATTATAAAAAAGCAGACCTAGATATTTTTCCAAATTCCATAATCATTTAAGCAAAAGATTAAAAAATATATTTCTGCTTAATCCTGCATCTAGCTTTAATTATAATTTTAATTGGTTTTGATTATTTTCCTCTTTATTTTTGTTGAATTTGAAATTTTAGAGATACATGCTAAGTTAGCCTGTAAGTGGGGTACATAATTATATTATTAGGTTATTATTTTAAATATTTTGAATGTAAGACATTCAACACAACGTCGGCTTCTTAATTAATAAATAAAATAAATAAATATAATTAGAATATATGTATTTATATTCTAGAAATTATTTAAAATGAAAAAGTCATCTACGGTTTGTTACCTTTTCCCAGTAAAACTAAAAACAGATGAACGAAAACTGACTGGTTATTCAAAAATTTTAAAATAAACAATGATGCCGATCGCCCAAGATAAGTGATTTATTCATTCTTGCGTTTCAGAATATACGCGCAGATACTATTTATCCTATTACTCACTTGGTTTGTCAACAGCTTCTGCATCCACAGGATCGACAACGTCAGTTTTGTTCAGCCTGACCACAACTAGCGACGTCAGAGGCGTTACAAATGAGAACTAAAAGAAAAACACCAACCTAAATTACTGGGCTAAGCTAATCAAGTTTTCTTGTTTTTTTTTAATCAATATTTCCAGAAAACCTTTAAATTAAATGCCATTAAAACCTAAAATGGGTGTTCATCAACGAACTCGAAAAGACTAATCGACATACAAAAATGAAGCTAAGTACTAACACCTCCGTATCGTACGCTGTCACATTATAAATTTCGAGGTCGACTTCCGGCCGGTCTGGTTGGAGGCTACGGCCGTGGCTAGTTACCACCCTACCGACAGAGAAGTGTCACGGCCCGATGTCACGTAGAAACCATTTAAGAGTATGGGTTTATCATAACAACAGGTACCATAACAACTAACAGGTTAGCCCGCTACCATCTTAGACTGCATCATCATTTCCTATCAGGTGAAATTGCCGTTAAGGACTAACTTAGGGTCTAAGAGACAAAATGAAAAAGAAATTATGTCTCTGTACGGCGTTAGTAGGGTTTAAATTTCCGTAAAAATTAATGCATATTTTTGTAAATAAAATTAGAGATTATTACTTGTAAGGCTATAGCGAGCGCCATCTCCTCGGGACTGCCCTCTGAACTATCGTCGCCCAGGCTGTCTTCGCCGGCGTCGCGTTTGTCCAGCAGCTGCTTGATAGTAAGATACGCCCAGAGCCGCTCTAACGGCAAGTAATCGTCCTTTTCACGAGTCACTGGCACACTGTCGTTGATTTCATAACGTTGCTAAAAATCGAAAAGGAACATTGACGAGTAAGCCAGTCATCAAGACTGTTTAGATAGGAGAACAACTAAAAATAAATATCTGTAAAGTTATTTCTTGCATTAAATTCATGTTACCTCTCTAAAATATTGTACAGTACATACTCTACCACCGTCTCCATCGCTCCTACAACCAAGCACTTGCGTCGTGATTTCGTTGACGTTGTCAGCGATTTTGCCCACTACCGCCACTTCTGAGCCGTCGTTGATTGTACGGAAACGCCTGCAGCTGAGCGATCCTTCTTTTATCTGAAAAATATATAACATTACATAATAGCATATCTTTGATAAGAGAGGAGTGGGCAAGTTGCAACAACATTCTGAGAATTATAATAGAACAATACGACTCTGCAATCTTCAAACAGTTTGTAAAATTGCATGTAGATCGGGAACTGCCGGGAGTTTGATTTTATTTTTAAATTTTATTTTTCGTATTTTTTTGTGTATTGTATCGTATTGTCAATGCAAAATTGACTATAATAATTTCGGAAATATCATAAAGGTTAGTCGACATCACAGGAGACCGAAGAGCTGCCAGCTACCTCGGGCAAAGAATTAGTGTAGCTATTCAAAGGGGTAACGCTGCCAGTGTCTTCGGAACCTTACCTAAAGGGACTCCTTTTAATAATATACTTTAGTAATTATTTTACCAGAGGTCAGAGGTCGGTGGTTCGAATCCGGGCACGCACCTCTAACTTTTCGGAGTTATGTGCGTTTTTTTTTTAAGTAATTAAAATATCACTTGCTTCAACGGTGAAGGAAAACATCGTGGGGAAACCTGCATGCCTGAGTTCTCCATAATGTTCTCAAAGGCGTGTGAAGTCTGCCAATCCGCACATGGCCAGCGTGGTGGACTATGGCCAAACCCTAGCGTAGTGAGCCGGTAATGGGTTGATCATGATGATGATGAATTATTTTATATTTTTTAAGAATTTTAGTTTTAGGTTCAATATAAGGTTTATTGTCTTAATCTGAATTTTTGTATCCTTAAGAATTGCTAGCTAAAAAATTTTGGGAGAGAAAATGTTACGAGTTATTTATGAAAGCAAATAATCACTAATACAAATTAGGTAGGTACCTGTCGGCGCGGGTACAGAAACTTGACGTTAGAGAGGAGCGGCGAGGACACCTGGCGGTAGAAGTCGTGCAGTTGCAGCGCCGCGTCAGCCGCCTCGTAGATGTGCCGCATGAAGCCGTCATTGCGGAGAGAGAGCTTACGCAGGAAATCTCGGTTCGCGTCTTCACCTGTTTAGTAGTAATGTGTAGGGTACTTATAAGTACTCGTTTACTCGATGTCCTCAAAATCCAGTTCTTCCGAGTGTCTAAAGTCCTGATGGTTACTGAAAGCTTTGATGGCTATGAACTAAGATTCCAGCCTCCCTATAGGGTGGACTGCACGACTTTTCGTGGTTACGTGCGTTTTTATTTATTATAGGAATTATGAATTACTGTGAAGGAGAACTAAGTGAGAAAACCCTGCAGGCATCAGAGTTTTCCATAATTTGGGCTCTACCAGCACACGCGTTCTGTCATAATGGGAGGTGAATTGTCGCCCTCGTCTCTCCCATGAGTCTCTGCATGTGCCCCTATACAAATTATGAGCTCTTGACATAAGCGTATGTTTAGCATTCGAGCGATTATTCTGAACATAAATACGACTAATCTGAATAATTAGTTTACTAAATAAGCTATTATTTGTATATATATATATATATACAATACTAAGTTTTAACTTTTATTTTAAGTTTAGCAGAAAATCTCTCTGCGAAGGAGAGTAGAGAGTCATTTGATCCAAAGATGTCATTGCTGAAAATGATCGTCAACTCTGTAAGTGCATAACCAATTACATGAGCTAGTAAGTATTCCGTACCTGAAGAATTTTAATTTAAGAATTTTGCAGTATTAAAGAGAGATTTATATGGACTATATATATATATATATATTTTTTTTATCTACTACAAGTGAGCCCTTGACGGCAATCTCACCTGGTGTAAGTGATGATGCAGTCTAAGATGGCAACGGGCTAACCTGTCAGGGGTATGGTAAACCCATGCACCTAATGGGTTTCTACGCGACATCGTGCCGGAACGCTAAACCGCTTTGCGACACGTCTTTGTCGTCAGATTGGCAGCCACGGCGGAAGCTTCCCACCAGACCAGACTCGAGCCGGGAATCGAACCCAGGTCATTAGAATATAATTAGAATAAAGGGACTCCTTTTAATAATATATTTTAGTTGTGATGTGTAAATTTTTTTTTTTTTTTAAGATTTTTAGTTGTAGGTTGTTTTAAGTTTTATGTAAAATGTTTGATGTATAATAAATATAATTAGAATTAGAATTTTTCAGGTTTACCAAAAGCAAGTGCGAATAACGATGCTCGCTTTGCGTCAGAATTTTTCTCGGACAGGTAACTTATTATACGATCGACATTTAATTCCCCCACCGTGGGTTCGCCGTCCGTCAAGAAGATAATAATGGGCTCCAAATCATCTGTAAATGAAAACTATTATATGATTTTCAATAATTATAGTGTAGTATTTCTATAAGATACTAGCTTCTGCTCGCGACTACGCCTGCGCGGACTTCAGAATTGGGTCCAAAGCTTCGCTCGTTAACAATTTTTAATCTTCCCACAGGAACTATTTAAGAGATCGGTATAGGAAATACATGTCTTTTTCCATAGCATAGGTGACATGCATATCAAATTTCAGAGCTGTCTGCCGGCGGTTTGCCTCGTAAAGAATTTTCAATTTTCCCTCGTAAACTTCTTGAGGAATCGGGATAAAAGGTAGCCTATGTTCTTTTCCATGTCAAAGCATGCATGTAACATGCATGCCAAATTTAAACCAAATCATTTCAGCCGTTTTTACGTGGTTGAGTAACAAACATCCACACTTTCACATTTATAATATACATATATAGGATTGTTATTGTGCTGGTATTCATGTAATATTATCTCTTTTCACACTTCCATATAAATCCAATGTGTGTTTATGACTTTGTCTATGACGCAGTTAAAAAATTGATTAATCTGTAACAAGATGGCAGATGCAGATGTTATCCGAAGTAACCCGGCATAATCTTTTATCCCGTGAAATTAGGTTTACTAGCTGACGCCTGCGACTTCGTCTGCGTTGAGTTAGTGTGTGTGAAAGTGTGTTTGTTTGTTTGTTTTCCAATCACGAAGTAATGGATTACTAAGCCGACGACCATAAAATAATAACAGGATAAACATTAAAGTATCTCCTTTCTAACAAAAAAAAAAGAATAACTGAAATCGGAGTACGCGTTAATGAATTACAATCAAATTTTTACCTTGATGTTCCTGTACCGGTAGTTATAACAAGTATCGACATCGATAACCGATATTATTTAGAATGTTAACTAGTGAAATAAAAATCGAAATAAATAATAATTACAAATCGGAAACCTTATGAATAATTTTAATTTACTTACTTCCTCTTGTTTCTGTTCCGTTCAAAGAATGTACCAAAGTTGTGCCATTTGTTGACTCTGTTTGGTTTGTTTGATTAACTGCGATTTGAATGAGATTCAGAGCCTCATTAAGAGCTTCGAAGATGTTGGTACCTATACAAAAAATAGTGCATAAGTACCTTAAATACAAAAAATAATGCATAAGTACCTTAAATACAAAAAATAGTGCATAAGTACCTTATATGTTTTCCAATTTATAAACCTGCCTAGTCTGTAGTGGTGACTGGTGTTGCCTTATTAGTGAAAATACCCGTGTTTGGACTCCGGCTGGGACAGTTACAGTATTTGAAATTTCTGCGCTATCTCTCTCTATCCTTCGCCTTGTAGGAGGTTTCGGCCTTATCTAGTTATTACTCTATCGACTAACACGAGTCTTTTCTTAAAACAGTGTGTAAGAGGCATGCTATCAAAAACTAGACCAGGACCAGGATTGAAATTCTGATCCCTCCAGAGGAAGAATTACTCAAAGGTCGAACGAATCAATTTTAGGTATATTTTTACCAGATTTTTTTTACTATTTTCAGTATTATAACTCGTGTCAATTATTAAAAACATGTTTTTTTTTTATCTACTACAAGTTAACCCTTGACGGCAATCTCACCCGATGGTAAGTGATGATGCAGTCTAAGATGGTAGCGGACTAACCTGTTAGGTGTATTGTTAACCCATACTCCTAATTGGTTTCTACACGACATAATGCCGGAACGCTAAATCGCTTGGCGACACGTCTTTGTCGGTAGGGTGGTAACTAGCCACGGCCGAAGCCTTCCACCAGACCAGGCTCGACATGACATGTTAATAAAAATTTTAAAATTCCCACGAATAGATAGGAATTGAGTAGTAAAGGTCGTCAATGGTGATACGGTATTGTAGCAGTACCTATTACCTAAATAAATCGTTTGCACCGTTTGCGATAGATTACATACTATTAAATTAGAAAATCGACAGCCCGTCACTTTTGATATAGAGATAAATTACTTACAATTTAATATCTGTCGGCGCGAAGGAGTTATTAACTTCATTCAGCGGCGCCAAGAACCACAAGAATTACCCACATTTGAACTCTTGATAATTTTGCTAACACGATTTAGACGGTAGCAATCAATTTTGTACAAGCATGCTTTGCTATAAATACGGGTGGTCGATGCCTTTCGTGGCATTCTTGCTCGAGACGTCGGACCGTTCGGACCTCTTAATTATGGTCGCAATAAAAGTGTAATCCCGCAAGTTGTGGTTTTAATTACTCTGAGCGAAAGTAAACAAAAGCTCTTACTAGAAACAACTCGGACGGCCCTTAACTCGTCATATCTTATTTACAATAATATAAATTTTTTCTTAAGGTATTAAGTAATATTTGTTTACAAAGTTTTCGTCAACTTGTCTCCTTCGCCCGATTAGATAGCGTTACGATACGATATCGCGTAAAAAACAGACTCTGAGGTATGGGTTTAATCACTATCTATGTTAAATACACACCTTATTATATACACACACACATTAGCCCTCTACCATTTTGTACTACATCATTTACAACCGTTAAGATGGGAGTCAAGCTAACTTGCCTTTACTTTACTTTGCTAACTAGCAATATGATAAAAAAAAAGAATTAACTGCCTAACTTTACTTTGCTAACTAGCAATATAATAAAAAAAAAGAATACGTGTAAAGACAAATGGAATGACGAAGTACGAACGACAACGACTGACGATCGCCCCCAAGCTGGGGAGCAGTTAATGAAATATGTATGAAGCTCGGAATTTTGGAATAAAAAATATAGTTGTATGATACATTTTCAGAATTAGAAGTACCTACTGACCATCGTTAAAGTAAACGTTGCATTTAAGTTAATTACCTCCTGAAGCACCGAATCCAGATACGATGGTCTTCGCTGCAGCTATATTTTCAGGTGAAGCAAGTACAGGTGGAACAAGGCTGTTGTTCTGTACTCCTATGTCATGCGTTCGCTTATCAACCTCGTTTAAGTTGTGAACCTGTTAAGATGACATCTTTAACGACCCCCAATATGAAATCAATTTCAATTGACACAATCCATAGCGATTCGGAATATATCAAACGTATCCAAATGAAGAACTCAAAATCGAGGGGCTATTTCCATACTTTGTTAAAAGTAGATTAATTGTCTAATTAATTGATATGACAAAGAGGACTAAAGAAAAATAATACAAAAAAAAACATGAAAGTAAAATCATATAATCTTTAGTTAATTATTGATAAAAAGCTTTATCATCATCATCATCATCATGATCAACCCATTACCGGCTCACTACAGAGCACGGGTCTCGTCTCAATATGAGAAGGGTTTGGCCATAGTCCACCACGCTGGCCATGTGCGAATTGGCAGACTTCACACGCCTTTGAGAACATTATCTCTCAGGCGTGCAGGTTTCCCCACGATGTTTTCCTTCACTGTTGAAGCAAGTGATATTTTAATTTTATTTAAACGCACATAACTCCGATAAGTTTGAGGTGCGTGCCCGGATTCGAACCGCCGACCTCTGAGTAGGAGGCTGACGCCCTAACCACTAGGCTATCACCGCTTCTTTAGCTTTATATATTTTCGTAATTAGAATGCTATATTGAAAAAAAGTATAATATAATCAAGATGATATTTACTGTAACGTATGAATTGAATTCAATGATGCTGAAATAATCGCTAGCGTTGAGGTCAGAAAGAATTGCATTCATTGCTTTTATAACTTGTGCGATCTTCTGTCCTATCATGGAGGCTGACGTGTCCAAAACAAACACGACGTGCTTGTTCAGAGGCGGTAGGGATTTTGGGGCAAAGAAGTGCACAAAATAACCGTCATTCACCTGAAACAATTGTTAATTCACTAAGTATTAGTTATTTATGTCACTACAAGTCAGCCGCATCATCACTTACCATCAGGTGAGATTGCCGTTAAGGGCTAACTTGTAGCAAATAAAAAAAAGCCGTATTCACGGATATAAGTGTATTCACACTTTCACCTGATTAGGGCTTTTTTTATTTTTATACAGTACAAGTTAGCCATGACATTACCATAAGATAGCCGTCGAGGGTATGCTCCTGATGGTAAGTGATGATTCTGCCTAGACAGCATATTGACGATGATGATGATGAGTTGAGATTGCAGAAGGAAGATACCGCCCTTAAAATCTGTCGCTTAAAGCGGTTTACCAATAATTACAGTCACAGTATTTTTTTTTTACACCACAAGTTAGCCCTTGACGACATCTTACCTGATGGTAAGTGATGATGCAGTGTAAGATGGTAGCGGGCTAACCTGTTAGGAGTATGGTAAGCCCACGCTCTTAATTGGTTTCTACGCGATATCGTGCTGGAACGCTAACTAGCTTAGCGACACGTCTTTGTAGGTAGGGTGGTAACTAGCCACGGCCGAAGCCGACCAGACCAGACTCGTGCTGGGAATAGAACCCTGGACCTCCAACTTTTAAAATGTGACTGCGCACGCCATGCGTCACGGAGGTCGTCAAATGCTAATGACAGATTAGGCACAGTTCTTTATCTACAGTATACCTAATTTGTAGTCAACGATGTTGCGTTGCATATAACTCTGACGGCTAGGGTGGTAACTAGCCTCGGCCGAAGCCTCCCACCAGAATCCATCAGAGAAAATTCAGAAATGATAATTTTTTAGTTGTCCCTGGGGGCTGGATCGAAACCGTGAACACTTGCCTATAGGACCAAACTCTACGTCAAGAGATAAAAAAAAAAGTCAACGGGTAGCTTCCCCTCGTCGATCTTGGTTTTCATTTTGTAGCGCTGACACATTACAGTTGTTATGAAAAGAAATTATTTTGGTTTTAATAAATCTAGTTACGATTCCTTTGTTAAAAGGTAGGTGGTCCAAGCAATCAAAAATTAATATTTCGAGAAATCAATCCGACACCCTCTCGTAGATGCGGCTTCTTTTTACTCCCCCGACCTAAGCGCTCCTCTCCGAAAGAGGAGACCTAAACATATCCTTCATGACCCTGACGATCAGATGACTACTGACAACATATTCGTACCACCTACCACACAATCATACGCTACACACCGTACCGAGGTCCCCGCTATCTTACGTCATCAGGACGTGGGCTACATCCACGGCCTCGGAGACGTACGAACCACTCACCGTCCGACCCCCCCCCCCCTCCCCCGTTATCCCAAACGTCGCCTAAGCCGAGGTTCGGCCTCAAAGGAGACGCCCTTAAGCAGTCGTTCCCCTAGTTTCTTCGAGCCCTAGGGCTCAAAATTTCTTTTGGCGGGGCTTCTTTCCGAAGCTCGCCAAACAGCCCGGTTACACTGTGGCAACCAATAGGGTTAGTACAGCTAATAGTCCGAAAAAAAAATGGAATTAAAATATAAAAGGTAGGTATCATTGCTTCAGATAGATATTCATTGCTTTATAAGTAGTTAGATCATGTTTCCCGTTACGTTGAGACATGCAGTCATAGAGAACTGTCTCATCTACCCGCTTTCCTACATACTGTACTGCTCTCTATAGGTATTTCTCCGTAACCCAAGGTCATTCCACTATATATGTTATAACCGGTTGTAATTTGTGCTTACGGCAACAGAAGAAACCCACCAAAATTTCTCCATTCTTTGGCTGATCCACGTCATACTGCACTACGAACTGTCCCAATAGACCCTCCTTCTTGTTTTCTTGTTCTCCACTATCGTAACCAATGTTCGCAAAATCAGGATCGGCCGATTGTAAACTTTTGAACTAAAAAGGATAACAGAATATAATTAAAAAAAGTTATGTTCAAAGAGAAGAGAAGCAATCTCTACATAGGAGAAAACCACTTCAAATAATAAATTATTTATTTGCAAGAATGTTTGTAAATAATGATATAATGAACACAATTTTGTCAATAAATAGACCACGACATTCAATTTAATAAATAGTGTGCAAAATATAACAGTCATAATAAAAATTCTAACATTATAATTTCGTAATCCAGAGTATCTTTCTGTCCATTAAAAATATTTGGAAAATTTGAATTGGAGGAAGCTTTACTATCGATACTGAGACCAAAACATTTTTTTTTCTTTTTTGTCTGTCTGTCTGTATCTTGGCCGCGCATCACGCCGAAACAACTGGATGGATTTGAATGAAATTTGGTATAAGAGTAGCTGATACTCCGGTTCAATATATAGGATAGTTTTTATTACGGACTTCGGCACGGCTCCCTTGAGAGAGATTCTTTTTTTTTGTTAGAAAGAAGGAGATACTTTAATGTTTATCCTGTAATTATTTCAAGGTCGTCGGTGTAGTAATCCATTGCTTCGTGATAGGAAGAAAAACAAACCACTTTCACACACACTAACTCAACGCAAACGAAGTCGCGGGCATCAGCTAGTTATAAATTAAGTCAAATTATTATGTTATAGCGAATTATAAACATGAAATATTCATTTAAGTCATACCATAATTTGTTCAATACCCATGTATTGAGACTCTTAAACATATTTATAGTCAGATTTTCAAATTCTGTAGGCAAATTATTAAATATTTTCACAGACATTACATATGAACTTTTCTTAAGTGCACTTTGTCACTACGAGTTTATTTGGATATCGAACCAATCTAATTTAAGTTTATAACGTAATGCTTAAAGTAATGCATTTAGATCGTAAAAAATAATTTTGAAACACTCTCTATCAGTTCTGTGGATCCAATAAGAAAAGTGGTTTGGTTTTAATCAAATCAAAAAATACAATTCCAAAAATTACATATTAAAAATGTCAAACAGAAATTAAAAGAATATTTTTTAGCTGTTAAAAAATGTTCTTTTCATGCCTAATATGCTTACTCAGTTCCTCTAGTTTTAAGCCGTTAAGTTACAGACTAGAGGACAAACCCCTTCGGGTTTTTCGGTGCCGTTATTGTAAAATGAATTATATTTCCTTTTTAAATTTATAACTAAATGAAAAATACAGACCGCATATATTTCACCAAGTCTTTTCTGTTCCGCCAGATCAGGAGTGAAACTAATGGTAGCTTCTCGTTCGTCATTGCTTCTTTTGATGACAGCCTTTGCGTTTTCTGTAAATATTTGGATCCAGATTTTATTTGTTGCAGTGATATAACTATTATTTAACGGCAATCAGAGAGCAGCGCCATCTAGCTTTGGAGTCATGTACGACAGACAAGAGAGTGGCATCGCCCCCTCTCTTTACGCAACACTAAGTGACGTATGCAGGTTCTTATAAGACTCACCGGCGCTGGACGGCGCATTGCATTGAGTGCACTCAGTCGGGTCGGACCGGTGGTTGTGCTGCGGTAGTGCATGCGTACTTGGTGAAGCGTATAGTCTGCTCCTTACAAATTACCATACTTATAATTTTAATTCTGTTCTACCAAGTTTCTGTTCTATCAAGTATCCGGTCTCTTTACCCGAAACTACCCACGTCTACCTAAATTACCGACAAAGACCCGCCCGTAGTCATACTACATATTTAATCTTGTTATATTTGGACACTGCAAACTTTTTTATGACTTGTTCTTCATAGGTGATTTTAGTGAGTATGATCTAGCGTAATGTATCACTATCTTAATAAAACTACAAACTTGCAATTTGTCCTCGTTGAGGTTTTAAAGAAATTAACGTGGATTTATACCCAAATAGTTACTCCATTTGGGTCTCGTTGCATCATTGCCAATAAAACCGGTCTGGGGCACCTTGCTTTGATGGTTTATAAGTCTATAAAGGAATCGTGGAACAATTATCGTGTTTAATTAACATGTTAACAGAACTCACGTGCGTCTTTCTCGGTCGCATCAATTTCATTCCCAGTCCTCAACTCAGGTACCCGCAGCACGGTGATCTTCTGCGACTCCTTGATGTGTATCACGACGTCCATTTTGGGCACGAGTGTACCAGGATGTAGATTGACAGCATGGTTGTACACGCCATTCCGACGAACCAACATCTCTTCATACCTCAAGCGGTACGTTGCATTAGTTCTGCCTTCCACGTTGAATTTTATCGTGAAGTGGTTGGAATCACGAGCTCTGCGAGTTGATTGTTATAACTAAAATCTGCCTTTTCGTACTAGAGGTAATGATATTTTAATAAGGATAAGGATTTAAAAGAAAGGATTTAATAATAATCAGTCCTAGGTTCTTAAATTTAATTTATTAATTTAGTAAATATTTAGTAAAAGGATGCTGTCTCCTTGATCCCGTTTTAAGAGTTTGATTTGGGCTCTCATTACTAATGTGCGTATTTACCCGTATTGTATTAGTAGTAGTAACTGATTTGGAATAGCGGGTAAATATGTTACATTTACCCGCTATTCCAAATCAGTTTGGAAGATCTAAGCTCTTAACAACTCTAACCATTGAAAATAGAGGCCCGAGTTGTGGAGCATTAATGAAGCTTGAGAATAATGATGGTGATAAAAAAATACAAAAAAATTATAGACTTACGTGGTAGCAACGTGGGCCGCGGAAGCTCCCTGTGCAACCGCGTCGTTGTAGATTTGCTTGGCTACTTCTTTTTCTTTAACATATGCTTCATAGGTTTCCTTACCGAGGGTCCTAAATATTCAAACTTTAAAATATTTGCTATGAGTTCCGTGTTCAAGTTAAAAATAACGTCATCATAATCAACCCATTGCGGGCTCACTGCAGAGCACGAGTCTCCTCTCAATATGAGAAGGGTTTGGCCATACGCTATGTGCGGATTGGCAGACTTCACACGCCTTTGAGAACATTATGCAGAACTCTCAGGCATGCAGGTTTCCTCAAGATGTTTTCCTTCACCGTTGAAGCAAGAGACATTATGATCACTAAAGAAGCACATAACTCCGAAAAGCTGGAGATGCGTGTCTGAGATTGTAATCATTTGAATCTTAATTAAACCTGCACATTTTTGATGTCATGCCATCTTTTAGATTCCATAATCTGGATTCAGCTATAGCGAATTATATCCCCTGTTACCTTCCAAGGTCAACAACTATCATTAAGTGAGCCTGACTTGAACTAGGCCCGTTTTATTGATTTCTATAGCATATGTTTTAAGTAGATGGATTTGCCACCGACGTGATCAGATGCCAAAATAAATCTGTGTCGATGGCTCGGTCACATAGGTGGTCCAATATCTGGATTGGAAGCATTAGAAATGGGACTTTACTTTTCACCTCTTTTCTCTTGATAACATCCGTGGGGCAGTGTCGCATTATAAAGTTGCAGGTCTTGGACTCGATTCCCGGCTCGAGTCTGGTCAGGTAGTAGGCTTTGGCCGGGGTTAGTTACCACCCTACCGAAGAAGACATGTTGCCAAGCGATTTAGCGTTCGGCACGATGTCGCGTAGAAACGGTAAGCTCGCTTCCATCTTAGACTGCATAATCACCAGGCGAGATTGCCGTCAAGGACTAACTTGTAGTGTATAGAAAAACTGCGTTACGAACATAGTGAATCCGCTGATGAAGGCGGTGTCTGGCAGCAGCACGTTGAAAGTGGCTTCCTGCGCTCGCTTGCCGGGGTTGTACACGTTGCATATGACGGCCGTGCGCGCGTAGCGCATGGCGATCTCGGAGCGAACGCGCATGTGCGTCATCTTAATGGACGCAGAGGGTCCATCGTCTGGGATGTCATCGTCTACCGGCTGCGAAATTGACTAATCTATTTTAACACTCTGGAATTTCTTTAAAATAATAGGATTCGGCATTAAAGAACGACTTTCGGCGTTAGTATAGAGTCGCATATAAACTATCTTCCTTCTTTTCTAAAACACGTCTCCCGGAGAGAGAGAGTGGCTCCATCGAGCGCCTTGTCCTGCAGGACAAGGTGGAGGGTACCACAGAAAAGTCAATCTAGTGATATAAATTATTAGATATAGTATTCGGGGAGGTTATAATATTAATATGTAAGTTGTATGAATATGTGTGTGTTCATATATTATTTACGTATCCAATAAATTAAATACTTTTTTGAAATCCTCAGTTTTTTCAGTAATATGTAGACAGCTGTAATTCCATAGTGTAATCTTGTTTTTTAGTGCATATTGCATTAAAAAACAAGAAAAAACAATAGATACCTACAGAAAGATAAATTTTTTTTTTATTTCTTGCTAAATCTTAGTGATGCTAGGATATTATACAGTGTTTTACTTTGCACAGTGGTCCGTGGTACGGAACACTTCTTGCCCAAATTATATACGTTAATAGGTACTTACGTTTTGTCTACTGCCTCTGACCACACTGAAGTCATTTATATTTGGAATGCTTGGGAAGGGTACAGATGCTGAAGATATACCGAACAGCAATATATTGAGGCACACCACCTCTCGCCATCGAAACTTCATGCTAATTATCTGAAAGATATTATATCAGTAAAACATAAGCTATGTAATGGTTAGAAACGGTGAAGGAAAACATCGTGAGGAAATCTGCATGCTCTCAGGCATGCATTCTTCATAATGTTCTCAAAGACATTTGAAGTCTGTCAATCCGCATATGGCCAGCGTAGTGGACTATTTTGAGAGGAGAGACCCGTGCTCTGTAGTGAGCCGGCAATGGATTGGTTGATGGGTGCTGGAAGCAAATGCCTGGAGTCTCATGGACCGCATTTCTTACCAACGTCTCTATGCTCTATACTAAAAACATTAAACATTAAACATTAAACATTGGCATTAAACAACTACTTTCAGCCGTTAGTTCGGAGGCGCATAATAAAATTCTTTGGTCACGTCTCCAGGTGTAAGAGTGACTAAATCGAGCGTCTTGTCGTGCAGGGCACCAGAGAGCGAGGAAGGTCAGCCATGCGATGGACTGATCAGATTAACTCTGCACAATGGGCGGTCCTTAGCACAAGTGCACCAGGCTTTCGGGCAGCAGAAAGAATTGGCGAATGCTCGTGAGGTGCTTACCATCTGTCCTCAAAGACATTGCTCCGTGATGACCACTACTGCTCTGCCAAGAGTGTTATGACGAAGAAGAGACTGGTGGTAAAGCTTTTCTACACAAATCATCTAAACCGAATTAAATTGACTGTTACAAAAATAAATGATATCCTTATCCAAGAGTCTATCGATTAGTTCTGTGACAAGATCAGCAAATTTAAATCTAGGGCCCTTAATACTTATTGAAGCACGCAACTTATTTATAGTTATTTCTGTAAATTATTTGTTTAATTTAATTTAATTTAATTCAGTTTAGTTTTAATTTAGGTAACAGTTTTTAATAATTGTTTTTAAGTACGACCTTTACAATAATATTTATGCATGATGTGGCTACCTATAAGTGGAATTACTTGTGCCACACTACATTATATTTAATTAAGTTTATATATTTTCCATGTAATTTTGTTGGTTGTCCAAATAAATACATAAGAGTAACAATATTATAATGACCTCATTACTTGTAGACCTACAAATATATTTATTTATTCATGCTGATGCTATATAGGAGCTAGCCATCCTTCTTTCCATGAACTTTTAGTTGTAAATCGAAGACGGAATATTTAATATTTTCCTTGTAAAATCATTACAAGGAAAATATTGAGAAGCTCATAAAAGATCAAGACCGTCAACCGTCTAAGAATAAAAAAATTGTTAAATGTTGTAAGTAACCTAATCTCGTGATATGACGTTCGTATTTTTTTATATCTACTGACCTTTGACCCATGACATTCACATACGTTATTTTATAGGTAGATTAATATCTATTTTTGCTAAGCTATCTCATAATGTAAGCAATTATTTAGTCTTAATTGTCTCGAAATACGAAATAATATAATCACATATAATTACATTAGCTGCTCGCACGGTTTAACCCACATTAACTAAGAGTAAACGCATGTTATTTTGTATAATAAGAGTCGCATAAATTACACCTAAACGTTAACTCTCCTTCCAATGACCAATAAACATGATGTTAAAAGACTTTTTAGGGCTCCGTAATAAACAGGGTACCCATTGTTTTACCGTGTCTGTCTCTCGATGTTTACGATATTTTTCGTGATTTGGACAATTTTCTATGTGATAAAAAACAAATCTTAACAAGAGACGGTACAAAATGCTTGCAAACAGTTTCTCGAATCTAAATCTCCTTGTTCTATCGTAAAGGCATAAATGAAGTTACGTTTAGATGGAATAATACATTAGAATGTACGTACAATACTTTAGAATGTAGAGATACAAAACTTATACATAAATAAATATGTAATCGGCCAATTCATTCTTTAACCCCTGTTATTACACAGTAATAAATGTGAGATGGTGATAATAAAATAAAATTTACCTGGCTAAGTTTGTTGTGGGCTTCTTTTTAGACCGGGGCGCGTTTGGAACCCTCATAGCTTTAGTTTTAAGTTTACGAATGTAGTTATCGCCATTAAATCACCACTATGTAAATTATTGACGCGTCAAAAGTGCCTTTTAAAGGACTATTTGAATAAAGATTATTTGAATTTGAATTTGAATCTTGAGAAGTTTACGTGATATGTAAAACACGCGGATTACATTATGCTAAATAACAACGTTTCAACTGCACTAGAAGTATAATATTCTTTGTAAAGCACAACAAACATACAATTGCAATTGGGTAATGTACTAAAACTAGATAAGCTTGAAAATAGTTTTTTTTTTATTTATTGTTCAAAATATTTTTATATAAACACATTTTAATTGTAAATCTAACCGTCCTCCAGAAACAATACATTTGGCTAAATAAATAATTACATTTAAAATGAAGAATTTAGAAATAAATACATTTAGCTGAGAATGTACTGTACTTAAAAAACGCATCCTGACAACCTTTAAAGGCAAGGCCAAACAAAGACGTCCAACTTACGCACTTCCCTAAAAATTCAAAAAAATCAAGAGACGCAGCCGTTTTATGAAGTCTTGTGATAATTCACATGCAAGATAATAATACAGGCTATTTATCTTATTTGCGTTATATTAGGGTTTAAATAAAAATGATAGTTTTATCTCACCTTTATGTTATTTTGGTCACGAGGACATATAAACTTTACCTAAATACACTGGAGACATGCACTGACGGCAGAAGGAAAACACTTAATAACTTTTTGATAACTAGAAGATTCCACCGGTTGCATAGCGCGAAGCTTGCATCGAATATAACTTGCTTATCGCGGCTTCGCGCTACTGCTTGCTGTAGATTCCTTTCGGCCCTACTAATCTATACATAAAAAAATAATTCTTTCTACCTATCTTTGTTAAAGACTGAATCCATCGATGAGGTTTTAAACAATTTTTTTTTTTAATTTTTTTTTGTTACAACGCATATCGGCAACATGAAGGAGATAAACGTAAAAGGACCAAACGTTAAAAAGTAGGATGAAAAGTATTATGTATGTCCTTAATACCAATTTTAACCTATTGATATTAATAATAATTAATAATAATTTGTTTATTGTTCATAGCAACATGTACAAGATGTAGGCTTGCAAATTATATTATTCAGTACTTAAGTAAACATTATAAGAATAACATACAAGCCTTACAAAAATGAAATTACACACTTGTGCAACTTGTTAAGTAATTACAGATAGAATTGTGTATTGGTGAGTATGTGGATGTATGTATGTATTTGCGCAATTTATAATCTATTGTCCTTGATTTGTGTGTAAACCTGTATTTCAAAATATATATCTTTTTGTAGTCATTGGTTTTTGCCTGCAAAAAAGATGCACTTGAAAGGCCTTGGTCGAAAGGTTCGGCTTTAGGTTTCCTACCCGACTGGTTTTCTATCATTCTACTATATTCTCTCAACGACGTTGTTTAAAGTCTACGAAAATGTCGTAGCAATCAAATTTTTTTTTCTTTTAAGTAATAAAATTTATTTAATGATTAATATTAAATTACATCAATAAAACGTACCTATGTTTTTCATTTTTCTTTATTTACTTATTTCTGTATATTTTATATTGTCACTAGCTAATGCGTAAACTTCGCGAGCTTTTCTTGTGGAATACTAAGCAACGTTGGAAAATTACCTGATGTCACATTCATGATTCCGTTCCTGATTTGGCTTCTATAACCAGCATATAAGCTCCAACACGTAAAATTCACAAATCCCGTGGAGCCAAAGATTTTCCCGGAAAAATAAGTAGTCTATGTTTATCCATTCCATTTGATATTCCATCCATTGAAAATGTCAGCCAAATTGGTTCAGTAGTTCCGGCGTAAAGGAGTAACAAACACACACATACACACTTTTATGCAATTATAATATTAGTGTGCTGTACTCAGTGATATACAATACACAGATTTGGGTATATACCTCGCCTCGATTTGGGTATGTATGAAATCAGATTATTGGTTAGAGATAAGGTTACAAGTAAATAAAACTAAAAATATAGAGATAAGTAAACATTTTATTGCTTATAGATTAACATTACCATTAACACAGGTATTTACCAAAACGCTTTTATTTATTTTATAATCTCAAATACGTAAGATTTAAAATACAATAGGTAAGCAACGCTGTAGGCTCTGAGCTGTTTCACTTGTCGACTTCACTTCTAGGACAGCAAACTCCAGCAAAACTGATGAAGAAATGAAAAATTCGAAAGTTCAATTTGAATTTTATGACAAATAAAGTGTTGATGTGTGAAAGTTAGAGGTTTGACCATACGCATCTTATTCAGTTTCTATATAGATAGATATATAGATTAACTCTTTATTGTACATTACAAACTTGGATTTAAAAACAAATAAAAACAAAAATAAATGACAAACATAATGCGCAAAGGCGGTCTTATCGCTAAAAGCGATCTCCTCCAGACAATCACTTTTGTGAAAGGAAACAGTTAAAAGGAAAGGGGGATAGTGCAATAATAAGAATAGAATAGAAATTACATATACTTTATATACAGCTCGATGTACTACTAAATACCCATAATATAACTTTTCAATATTTCGTAAGTAAAACGTACAAAAATTTACAATAAATTAGCACGGGTACGTAAATAGAAATATATAACAAATAATATGATTTAAATAATTATATTGATGAGAAATTACTAATTATTACTAATGGGTGATTTGCTGTGGTGGATATTGTGATTAACGGTTGAGATGACGGACGTCTATCATTATCCTCTTAATATTCATTGTTTTGATAAAACCGGAACCAATACCTGTATACTTACAGAAAATATGGGACGATTTTAAAACATCCTAAATGTTTTAATTAACGTGGTTTTTTAATTACTATTGTGAGCAATTGTGAAGTAATTCTTAAATGCATTCGTGATCATGGGATAAGGTATTGATTACTCAGTATTACCCGTCCCTGACGAGGCAGTAACTGGTCCGGTACGCGTCGGCGGTGATGAGTCGCGCGGCTTTGCACCGCGTGATGTAGACGCAGACACTCCCGGCCGCCTCACTCGCGCCCGCCGCTGCTGCAGCCGTGGACGCGGCGCTGTTGGAACACTCGACATCCCCTCCGTCCGATTTTGGTGGCTATTCAATCCGAATTATTAGCTTTTTAGTATTAATTATTTGGCTTTTAAGTAAGTGTTATATAGAGTAAGTGTGATCAACCCATTACCGGCTCACTACAGATCACGAGTCTCCTCTCAATATGAGAAGGGCTCGGCCATAGTCCACCACGCTGGCCATGTGCGGATTGGCAGACTTCACACGCCTTTGAGAACATTATGGAGAACTCTCAGGCGTGCAGGTTTGATCACGATGTTTTCCTTCACCGTTGAAGCAAGTGATATTTTAATTTTTAAAAACGCACATAACTCCGAAAGTTAGAGGTGCGTGCCCGGATTCGAACCGCCGACCTCTGATTAGGAGGCTGACGACCTAACTACTAGGCTATAACCGCTTCATTATTAGCGTGTACGTCTAAGTAATTATTTTCGAAGGCTCTGGTGTACGGCAAAACTCAAATTACGAGTATGTGATTACACCTTATTATTAGAAAATTATGTCAATGTTTTTTCTTAAATAAATCAATTTAGTAGATATAGTACATACTACGTGTTTATACGTAGTATATGAGAGAAGAACATCACGTTCGAGGTTTTGGTTTTTTTTTAATCCTCTATAGGTTAGCCCTTGACGGCAACCTCACCTGATTTTAAGTGATGATGCAGTCTAAGATGATAGCCGGCTAACCCGTTAGGGGTACGGTAAACCCTTACTCCTAATTGGTGTCTACGCGACATCGTGCCGGAACGCTAAATCGATTTGCGACACGTCTTTGTCAGTGGTAACTAGTCACTTCATGTATAATCAGCATTAGTCAAAGGTTTCAATCAATCCAAATCATATTCCAGACGTACTTGCAATCCAATATTTTGCTTTAAGTCAACTAACCGTAGTGGCGACGTAAGCTAGTATTTACACTCGTTTCTAAGGACCAGAGCATTGGTTATTCGGTCCGTCCGACCCCCCGTTATCCCAAACGTCGCCTAAGCCGAGGTTCGGCCTCACAGGAGGCGCCCTTAGGCAGACGTTCCCTTAGTTTCTTCGAGCTCTAGGGCTCAAAATTTCTTCTGGCAGAGCTTCTCTACGAAGCTTGCCAAACAGCCCGGTTACGCTGTCGCAACCAATAGGGTTAGCACAGCTAATAGTCAGTCCGAAAAAAAAAATTGGTTATTCGGAATCATATACAAAAGGAAAGTTCCGGAATGGTTTGATTTGATTCAAGTATTCTGAGTAAGTATTCGATTGCTTACAAGATAGTACTTATGTGACTACCTACTTAATTATTTTCACCAGATTATGAACCTCAAATCGCTAATAATGAGGTTCTTTGTAACTATTATCGTCATCATCCTATTGAAGTCTTGAATTGAATCCTATTTGACGACCTCCGTGGCGCAGTGCGTGCGCTGTCACATTATAAAGTTTTAGGTCCTGGGTTCGATTCCCGGCTCGAGTCTGATCTGGTGGGAGGGTTCGGCCGTGGCTTGTTACTACCCTACCGACAAAAGACGTGTCGCCAAGCGTATGATGTCACGTAGAAACCAATTAGGAGCGTGGGTTTACCAAACTCCTAACAGGTTACCCCGCTACCATCCTAGACAGCATCATCACTTACCACAAAGTGAGATATCCGTCAAGAGCTTACTTGTAGTGTATACAAAAAATAAAGTCACACCGCTGAATGAATTGTACGTACATAGCTCGTCTCTAGACCTGGATAGAGGGATATTGAGCTTAAACAATGACAGCTGATTTGATTAGTATTTTCGGCTGTAGGATTGGGAATAACACTTAAAACTTCGCTGCGTATATATACAGTTCTCATGATTTAAGTTTGAAGCGGTGATAGCCCAGTGGTTAGGGCGTCAGCCTCCTAATCAGAGGTCGGCGGTTCGAATCCGGGCACGCACCTCTAACTTTTCGGAGTTATGTGCGTTTTTTAAAACAATTAAAATATCACTTGCTTCAGCGGTGAAGGAAAACATCGTGAGGAAACCTGCACGCCTGAGAGTTCTCCATAATGTTCTCAAATGCGTGTGAAGTCTACCAATCCGCACATGGCCAGCGTGGTGGACTATGGCCAAACCCTTCTCATATTGAGAGGAGACCCGTGCTCTGTAGTGAGCCGTTAATGGGTTCATCATCATCATCATGATTTAAGTTTCACATTTTCTGTTAGCTTCAGCAGTTTAGGTTTCCGTAATGCTATTCTAGCATAGTTTATCCTACTTCCCAATTTCGATCGAGCTGAACCTTCTCATGCAACTTCTTGTGTTTTGTGGTTCCGATAGGAATTTTATTATGATAATATGATTATGCGTCGTCTCGTCTCCACAATTATTCCGGTTCAAGGTTTAACTCTTCAGTTCTCTTTTATATAAATAAAAATAAGCTATCCTTTAAAACTGGACAGTTATTGTATTTGTTTGCTTTGTTCGCCCATAAGACTGGGGTAGTTAAGGAAAGCGAAAAATATGTAAACAGAATGAATAGTCGAAAAATCTAGCTGTTTTTTTGATTTCTTAATTTTTCGACTGTTCGGAATTGATTATGATAATTGCGACTTCAGATATCTTTGGATACATAGTGTTGTTTTGTTACTAATGACCTATATTTCTTAACATAAGTGTTTACTCACATTAACATTTTCCGAGAGTTTAAGAGTGACTTGGGTTCCATTTACTTCAATCACGAGGGATTTATTGTCGGACCCGTATAACGCCGATGTCCATTTGAAGCCTTCAAGATGATATGTTTCCTCAACGGAGGGTTTTGATGTTGACCAGGCTAGACAAAAGAAAGAACTATGTTACTGACAAGCAATAAAATACATTATTGACAAATTAATAATATAAATTTTATAAGCTCACACTAAGCTTTAAAATGCTCAGTGTCCGTGGAAAATAAGAATTATCTCTCGAATTTGATGTCTACATACGAGAGTTTACTTATGAAAAATCAATAAAAGTGTTGATATATTTCAGTAGGTAGGGAATACATCTTATAAATTAACTTAATTTATAACAATGATAATCTATAATCAATATTTTTAAATATACAACAAATAACCATCAGTAGGTACGAGTATATAACAAAAACTGGACACTTTCTATTAGGTTATGTATGAGGCTGCGTCTCTAGTAGATGTACATTAATTGATCAAAGGGACGTCAGTCCCATCTTCTCTCATCATCATCATCATGATCAACCCATTCTCGGCTCACTACAGAGCACAGGTCTCCTCTCAATATGAGAAGGGTTTGGCCATAGTCGACCACGCTGGCCATGTGCGGATTGGCAGACTTCACACGCCTTTGAGAACATTATGCAGAACTCTCAGGCGTGCAGGTTTCCTGACAATGTTTTCCTTAACCGTTGAAGCAAGTGATATTTTAATTACTTAAATCCACTAGTCTCTTCTCATTCACTATCAAAACATAATTTAACCGGTGGATAAAGAGATGAGAGTTCCTAGTTTTTAAAGTATATATCCAAATCTGTGTATTGTATTCGACTTTTTTTTTTATTGTAACACGCAACACATATAGATAGATATCTTACACTAACACGGAAGTGAATATAGCTACCTTAAGTGCATTATCTGTCAAGCTGTGATAGCCTAGTGGTTAGGACGTCCGCCTTTTAATCAGAGGTCGGGGATTCGATCCGATCCTACCTCTAACTTTTCGGAGTTATGTGCGTTTTCAAGCAATTAAAATATCACTTGCTTTAACGGTAAAGGAAAACATCGTGAGGAAACCTGCACGCCTGAGAGTTGCGTGTGAAGTCTGCCAATCCGCACATGGTCAGCGTGGTGACTATGACCAAGCCCTTCTCATATTGAGAAGGGACCCGTGCTCTGTAGTGAGCCGGCAATGGGTTGATCATGATGATGATGTTATTGTATACCTACTTTAGTAAATTGATATGTTGATACGTAGTTAGGTGGTTCTTATTAATATTATCATACTTCTTATTAATGTTAGGGATAATTAATAATCGATTTCAAAGCAGCACCGGAAGTACTGGAAAGCTGAATCGATGGCCGCCCTTCTTTTTCCGAAAGGTGACTAGCCCACAAGGTTAAACCGGAGGAAATAAATATGAATTCTCGAAATCCTGGGAATTGAGATGACCCGGATATCACCGGATAATAATTACCGCTCCAGGGAGGATTTAGAAATCAAATCAAAAATAGCTTTATTCGCATAAACATAAATTACAGGCTCTATTATCACAGGATCTATGAATCGTTCATTTCATTATTTCTATTCGTGAAGTGATGGTGATAACTACAATCGACAAGTAAAAACTAAAGCTAAGAGGGCTCAAATCGCGCCCAGGTCTAAGAAGAAACCCAAAAAAAACTTAGCCGGGTTTATATATGAACAAAGATCATACGAGATTATTAAAACAGTGTAACTTTATAATTACCGGTTTCTTTAAAAATACCGTTTAAGATATTTTTAATGCTGCCATCCCCGCCGCCCCCGCCCCCGCCGCCTCCGCCACCGCCTCCACCGCCTCCGCCGCCACCCCCTCCTCCACTCCCACCTCCGCTTCCGAAACTAGTGCCTCCTCCACTTGAAACGCCAAATCCTTTTTGTCCACTAAAGCTTCCTCCGCCAAAACCGTTTGCGGTTAAACGTCGCACTATAGAAAATAGACATTTAAGAAAAAAGTTTATAATCGCTTTAACTCTTAGACTGAGATCTGTGGAATGTACTTTCTCAGTAAAACCAGGCATAATGATATCGAACAATAGAGAAAGGCGGGAGACTTCGTATATGGCGGGCGCGATTTTTTCACGCTTTTCTTGAATTAATGTTTGTTGGCTAATTTTGAAAAGGACTGGTGTTGGTTGTGTCGTGGACAGTTTTGGTGTCGTTTGTGTAGATGTTTCTGAATGGTTAACAGGTATTGATTTGGGAAAGGTTTGAGGGAGCCGCGTCCGCAGAATGCGAAGTTTCCCGCCATTTCTCCCGCCATTGCTATATACTTGACATTGGCTAATCTGAACAAAGCCATAAAAAGAGAGAACTAATAAAATAATAAACTTGACATTGGCTAATCTGTGCAAAGCCATAAAAAGAGAGAACTAATAAAATAATAAACTTGACATTGGCTAATTTGTGTAAAGCCAGAAAACGAATAAAAAAAAAGATATCGAACACATAGCTTTCTTTCTTTTCTCGTTTTAACATTTTTAAGTAAGATAAGCGAAAAGAGCCTACATAGGTCATACAGAGAGCGCGCTGTATTAATCTCATCGTGAAGTGATTTTAACTTCAATATTTTTATATTAAGTATATTTAAATAAATAAATTATTAGTAAATACTATCACCGTCGTATATGAAATTGATTTAATAAAAACACCAAAATAATATTTATTTATTCACACTGTTTAATTGTACTGTTACGAAACACGTGCTCTAAATATAAAAATACTAGAATATACAACTTGAACATAGTTATCGATTTTCATGCCACCTAGAACTAACTTCAAGATGTAGAATTTAGGTGTCGGTGTGCGCGCGCATCGTAAAAATTCACTCTCATCAGTTTTCTCCATCGCGCCAAAAGAAGTATAACTTCAAAAAGCTAATTAATATGTATGTAGTCAATTTTATTATATGTACCTACTGCCGAAGCGAGTAAGTACATTGATCTCGCAACAATTTTTTTACATAAAACTAATTAAAAAGTTTTAAAACTTCAATTTAAAATTCATTTGATAGCGCGATGTAGACGCGATGGTATAAAATTTACCTAACTATACACTAGACGATCACGGCCTTAAGCTGTGATAGCCTAGTGGTGAGGACGTCCGCTTCCAAATCAGATCGGGGTCGATTCTGCACACGCACCTCTGACTTTTCGAATTTATGTGCGATTTTAAGCAATTAAAATATCACTTGCTTCAACGGTGAAGGAAAACATCGTAAGGAAACCTGAATGCCTGAGAGTTATCCATAATGTCCTCAAAGGAGTCTGAAGTCCAATCCGCACATGGCCAGCGTGGTGGACTACGGCCAAACCATTCTAATATTGAGCGGAGACTCGTAGTGAGCGGGATCATGATGAAGAGTATATAAAAAAATATAATATACTGGCTGAGACTTGCGGTTTCACCCGCGTAGTTTTCGTTTCCGTGGAAATACCGGGATAAAATATTGTCTAAATATAAATTGTAAATTGACTCTTTGAAGTTAGGAACACACCTACATTTCTTAGACAACAGTGAGTGATTATAATTTAATATGAACTTTATCAAATAGCAATAAAGTTCAAATTGACTCCACATTTTATTTAGAAAACGTTTATATGGGAAAAAGAAAAGGGCTGTTTTTAGGGTTTTCCCGGCAATTATTAGAATTTCTCTCACTTTTTAAACCTTCCCTAGACCTCCACGAACATTTCAAGACCAAGATAAGACAAATTCGTTCAGCCGTTCTCGAGTTTTAGCGAGACCAACGAACAGCAATTGATTTATATATATATAGATAAAAATTTTATGATATTATGATGATGAATTAAAATCTTACCTGATTGAACAAACAGCACAGGTCCATCTTTTGAATTCAGGCTAAATCCTCCTCCCCCTGTATTAATAATTAAATATTTTATACGCAAGAAATCTTTTTAGAGATGTATTGTCTAATGTTAGTTTTTTTACTAAGGTAAAAAACTTGTTTGTATAAGTAACTAAATAAGATTATTTTGTACAAAATAATTTTATTAGTATCAGGATATAGGAGGTATTTATGAAAAATGAAAACTGTCTAGTTGAATACCGTAAGTCGTAGGCGTATGCTAACATTTTTTTTAAATTTATGTATGGTGTAAAATACAGCTGTTTGACATTTTTTTTTTATACACTACAAGTTAGCCCTTGACAGCAATCTCACCTGATAGTAAGTGATGATGCAGTCTAAGATGGCAGCGGGCTAACCTGTTAGGGGTATGGTAAACCCACACTCCTACTTGGTTTCTACGCGACATCGTACCGGAACGCTAAATCGCTTTGCGACACGTCTTTGTCGGTAGGGTGGTAACTAGCCACGGCCGAAACCTCCCACCAGACCAGACTCGAGCCGGGAATCGAACCCAGGACCACCAACTTTTATAATGCGACAGCGCACGCACTGCGCCACGGAGGTCGTCAAAATGTACATGTGTATCAAAGTCTATCAACGACGAAACTTACAAGCGAACAGAGGGTCACAAGTTTTTGCCGATCGTGGCGGAGAGCGTTCGCTGTCGCATTATAAAGGTCCTGGGTTCGATACCCGGCTCGAGTCTGGTGTGGTGAGAGGCTTCGGCCGTTTGTTTCCGACTAAGAAGTGTCGCCAAGCGCTTTAACGCTCCAGCACGATGTCGTGTAGAAACCAATTAGAAACATAGATTTACCATATCACTAACAGGACTATGAAGCAATTCACACCTAAACTTTATTTTTTAAATTGTGGTATCTATTCTCAATAGCAAACTATTAAAAAAACAAGAGGAATCAAAATTATTAACTTATTATTAAACTTATAGTAGTATATAGTAGCGGTGACAGCCTAGTGGTTAGGGCGTCAGCCTCCTAATCAGAGGTCGGCGGTTCGAATCCGGGCACGCACCTCTAACTTTTCGGAGTTATGTGCGTTTTAAAAAAAAAAAAAAAAATATCACTTGCTTCAACGGTGGAGGAAAACATCGTGAGGAAACCTGCACGCCTGAGAGTTCTCCATAACGTTCTCAAAGGCGTGTGAAGTCTGCCAATCCGTACATGGCCAGCGTGGTGGACTATGGCCAAACCCTTCTCATATTGAGAGGAGACCCGTGCTCTGTAGTGAGCTGGCAATGGGTTGATCATGATGATGATGATGATACTTATAAAGTAACTTATTAGGTCATTTTACTAGTTATTACTTATGCATTATTTAATCATTATTTTTAACACATTGGCTGCCCACAATACGCACGCATTATATAATCTTTAATGTCGTAATAGGATTTTGCTACAAGCTTTCGTATTATAAAAACTTTGAATTATGAATTTCCTGATAATTAGTTACTAATATTGTACATATAGTTACGTTTTACTACACTTACCAGAATTCACGCCTGTAATGGTTTTTGAAACTAGCGTAGTCGGTGAAGTCTTCTTATACGGCAAAAAATCTACAAAATTAAATAAGATAACATCAGATAATATTTTATTGTTGAAAACGATTTACAATATGTTATATAATTTGTCCCTTCCCTCTGCACTAGGGAAACCTGTATTGCAGAGGGTAGTAGTAGTTCCTTCCAGGGATATAGTACATTCATTCCTAGAGACAAATTATCGTATACTAACTAAAGCTAACGTTGTTTAAGCGTGTATGAGCGTGTGGTTGTGAACGAGTGTGAATGTGTGTTTGTGTATGTGTTTGTTATAATACATAATTATATATATATTGATAGGGTCTTATGAATAATGCAGTTTTGTCACAATCGACAATATGAAATGCGACTAGTCTTATAAGGCTATTCTTATAATGAAGGCTTTGATTTATAAGGCCTCTTTTTTTTCACGCTGGGAAATGCTTTTACGCATCCCCCCCGGAGGCGACGCAGGCAAGACTGCGCCGCTTCCGACGGGGTATGTGGGACTCCCCGGCGGCCAGGCTGGCGACCAGAATACCCACTAAAACCTAGCGATGCTCCTTCGCCTGGTGGCTGGGTCACGGGAACACTTGTGCACTCGACCGCAGCCCAGCCAGCGGCGTCCGCCGAGGCAGACCCTCCACGGGGGGCCTATATTGACCCCCGAGCTCCGTCCGAGCCGCGCCAGGACCATTGGACACGCCTCACGACCCGAGGATTAGGCTCGACGGGTGAGGATGCCTCTCATCCATCAACCGGAGCTCCTCGTCAAATTTATAAGGCCAATATGCTATAGGTTAACCATTGGAATTCGTTCCACCTAACGGAAGCCCAACCTAATGAGCCCAAGGTGGCATATTGCAATATAAAATTATCTTGATTATCCCCTTTCCTAGCCAACGATCGTACCGTATAAATTGAAATACTAAATCATAACAATTGGTGTACCATTCTTTAAAACGTCAGAGCTATTTGCTTATATAATGCGCTTCCTTTATAAAATGTTGCCAATTGTTGACAAATATTTTAACTCAATTGGAATTACTTAAAGTATTAATTTATTAAAAGCTTCGATTTCACGATATTGTTTGGAAGAAACAGCTGCACGATTCGATTTCACAATATTGTTTCGTTTGTTATTGTCTAGTCACCTATTCCGATAGAAAAGGACCTGACAACGAACCAGTGCGGTTCCAATCCCTAATAAATCTATTCATTACATACCAATGTGTGACAATAAAGAATTCTTTCTACTTTTCTTTCATACACAGAAAATACAACCATGCTGTTTTCCTGAAAATAATTTTTTTGGGTACCTACATGTTTTTTTTTTTGCCTGGTCGTAGTAGCTTTCTTGACATCTCTCTCTGATTTTGAAATCTTAGCCAATGTTTTGATTGGCTAAGGTTAATGTAGCTTTTATTTTGGACACAGGGTCGCCTTCTATCATAAATCGGAGCCGTTGGTAGAGACAAACGTTGTTGTACCTTTTCACGAATTAAACTCGATTTTCTTCCGGAGGCAGGTAAATGATACTCTTCTTTTAACTATACTGATTGATTATAAAGTTATATTGTTCACTCACTTGATTCGTCAACAGTTTCTGCGTTCACGGGATCGACAGTGTCAGTTTTGTTCAACCTGACTACCACTAGCGACGTCAGAGGTGTTACGAACGAATACTAAAAGCAGAAAAACGTTAACTTAAGTTTGAATACCAAATTAGCATAATGCGATGAAGCATTTCTATTAAAAACTAACTTGAAATGTAATTCAAGAAAAAAAAATCTTTTTTTATCCACAAGTTAGCCCTTGACGGCAATCTCACCTGGTAAGTAATGATGCAGTCTAAGATGGTAGCAGGCTGATCTGTTTAAGGTATGGTAAACCCATACTCTTAATCGTGCCGGAACGCTAAATCGCTTGGCGACACGTCTTTGTCGGTAGGGTGGTAACTAGCCACGGCCGAAGGCTCCCACCAGACCAGACTCGAGCCAGGAATCGACAAAGACGTGTCGCAAAGCGATTTAGCGTTCCGGTACGATGTCGCGTAGAAACCAAGGAGTGTGGGTTTACCATACCCCTAACAGGTTAGCCCGCTGCCATCTTAGACTGCATCATCACTTACTATCAGCTTTATAATGTGACAGCGCGTGCGTGCGCCACGGAGGTCGTCAAAAAAATACGGATACGAACAAGACCGATAAGAGCTGAAAGCAAATATTTTTTTTTATAATAATAAAGCTCTCAAAGGCATGTGAAGATTGCCAAACTGCACGAGGCCAGGTGGTGAAATATGGTCAAACACTTCTCGTGTTGATAGGAGACTTGTGCGCTGTAGTGAGCCGGCAATGGGTTGATCATGATTTTGATGATGATGATGATGACATTGACAATAAATGGCCGTTCCGAGCAGCTACTGAATATCACCTAACTTACAAGCAAATATCTTATTGCATACAAAGCAAGCAGTTTTTGTGTGATGTGGAAATAGAAGACAGTATGTAAAAAGATAGCTGTAGATAGATGGATACCTGTAAGGCTATAGCGAGAGCCTTCTGCTCGGAACTGCCCTCTGAACTAATGTCGCCCAGGCTGTCTTCGCCGGCGTCGCGTTTGTCCAGCAGCTGTTTGATCGTAAGATACGCCCAGAGCCGCTCTAACGGCAAGTAATCGTCCTTTTCACGAGTCACTGGCACTTTCGGATTGTTTTCGTAAAGTTTCTATGAAATAAAAGAATGATAATAGTAACTATATTCATATGGAACCTGACTCGCCGGATTATTAAAGATTATTCAAATGAGAGCTTATAAAAAAATTTACTTTTGAAAGTTTTATCTTTTGCACTACCGCTTTCTACATTTGTAGTTTTCAATAAAGTCATCGATTAATTAAGTGTCAATAGATTTGTACACTGTTATTCTGACATATAAACAGTAATACAGTAACCAAAATAAGTGTCAATAGATTAGTACACTGTTATTCTGACATATAAACAGTAATACAGTAAACAAAATAAGTGTCAATAGATTAGTACACTGTTATTCTGACATATAAACAGTAATACAGTAAACAAAATAAGTGTCAATAGATTTGTACACTGTTATTCTGATACATAAACAGTAATACAGTAAACAAAATTCGAACTTAAGGGTAATTAATTTAAGGGTAATATAGTATGTTATGTTTCATATTCTCCAAAAGCCAGTTCGCTAAAAGAGTTTGCTGTTACGAATGATCAGTTAAACGAGTTTTATATCAGATTGTGGTCTGGCTGATGTAGTCTTATGAACCGTTGACATTTTTGTAAAGAATTGTATATTTAAACGGGTTGGAATCCTTGTTGATTGCCCTCAATTATCATCGAGTATTTTATTTGCAAAAAGTGAGCGAAACGTTGATACAGCGATTTTATTGCACCTATAAATATTTTTCAAATATGAAGAACATGGGTTGCAATTAGAATGTCAACAGTACCCAGAAGGCGGCTAGTAACTTTCCTTTTTAGTAAATAAATTAATAATTTTCATCTTAATCTTATATATATAAAAGAAAGTTGTGTTAGTTACACTATTTATAACTCAAGAACGGCTGAACCGATTTGAATGAAAATTGGTGGGGAAGTAGCTTAGAGCCGGGAGACGGACAAAGGATACTTTTTATTCTTTATTAAATTTTGTTTTTTTTTTTATGAAAAATTTATCAGTCAAAACATTAGTCTAGCCGTTCGTTCGATTAAAAACTCCAAAAAATACTCAAGGAGTAGACAAATATCATAACAGCCAATTGACTACTTCTTATGCCGCAAAATCAACAGTTAAGAATTTGTGAAAAACTAAATCAATTCATGTCGATGATCTATAACTATAACTATAGCTTCATAATAATCTATAAATACAAACGTTGTAAGCTAAGACGAAGTCGCGGGCATCCGCTAGTTATATATGTATATACATTAAAAAATAAGACGATTTTCGATACGCGCCTTCATTTTTAATGCGTGTGCGATGTAATGTTTTGGTTCAAACATACCCTATGACCATCTCCATCACCCCGTTGACCAAGTATACTCGGCGTGAGTTCATTGACGTTTTCAGCGATCTTTCCGACTACTGCCACTTCTGAGCCGTCGTTGATCGTACGGAATCGACTCTGGCTGACCGATCCTTCTTTTATCTGAAAATCGAATTTAAATTAAATTCTCTATATATATGGAGGAGTCCTTTAACTACCCGAAAACGGGTACCCAAATAAATAAAGAACCATTAATATACACTGACAAAGAAATGTGTGTACGTATGTGGGACTCCCTGGTGGTCAGACTGGCGACCAGAAAACCCAACTATAACCCAGCGATGGTCGCCTGGTGGCTGGGGAACACCCGCGCACTTGACCGCAACCAAACCAGCGGCAAACTGACAAAGACTAAAAAAATTTAATCAAGTTAAACTTTATAAATTAAAGACTATAAAATTAAGAAGGTATTATTACTTGTCAACTATATAGTTTTACGAGTGATCGGTTAAATGAGCATTATGCCAAATTGCCGCCTGTCTGATGGAGTCTGTTGAACCGTTGGCATTTTCCCGCAAACGTTTAAAAAGAGCTCGTCTGATATACTCGTAGGTTTAGGAACAACATACCACACATTCGCAGTTGTATAGAAATTTATGTACCTGTCGGCGAGGATAGAGAAACTTGACGTTGGAGAGGAGCGGCGAGGACACCTGGCGGTAGAAGTCGTGCAGTTGGAGCGCCGCGTCAGCCGCCTCGTAGATGTGCCGCATGAAGCCCTCGTTGCGGAGAGAGAGCTTACGCAGGAAGGTGCGGTCTGCGTCATCGCCTGTTTGTAAATAGGTAGGAGACAATATGTAGGCATCGACATACTACACTAACTAGTACAATCAAAATGATCATCATCCGACCGGCTCACTACAGAGCACGGGTCTCCTCTCAATATGAGAAGGGTTTTGGCCATAGTCCACCACGCTGGCCATGTGCGGATTGGCAGACTTCACACGCCTTTGAGAACTATATGGAGAACTCTCAGGCGTGCAGGTTTCCTGACGATGTTTTCCTTCACCGTTGAAGCAAATGATATTTTAATTGTTTTAAAATCGCACATAACTCCGAAAGTTAGAGGTGCGTGACCGGATTCGAACCGCTGACCTCTGATTAGGAGGCTGACGCCCTAACCACTAGGCTATCACTTATACATCCTACTTTATTCTTGCATTGAATCCACAACTACTCTCCTTAACCTTACGGCCTTAAT
Organism: Lasiommata megera; assembly: GCA_928268935.1. Lineage (NCBI taxonomy): Eukaryota > Metazoa > Arthropoda > Insecta > Lepidoptera > Nymphalidae > Lasiommata > Lasiommata megera. The sequence goes on along the minus strand of OV743311.1, from coordinate 6,868,695 downwards.
GGCGGAATTATGATATTTATTATACTCATAGAAAAGTCATAGGTAGTATATTATTAATTAAAATAGTATATTATTAATTAAAATGTTACCAAAAGCAAGAGAAAACAAAGGCACTCGCTTCTCGCCAGAATTTTTCTCAGACAGATAAGTTATGATACGGTCAGTACTAGTCTCCCCCACGGTTGGGTCACCGTCCGTCAAAAAGATGATAATGGGTTCCAAGTCATCTGTAAATAAATGAAATCTTTCAACAGAAATAATAATATTATAATAATAATTATGACTTTGTAATAACTTTTTTCTGTTCATGTCGGCGTATCTCAGGCACTTATGAAGCGATGCTGTGCGGTGATAACTATAGGTACGTTCATTAACATAAAAACCTAAACTACCAGGGTTGCAAAAGAGCCGAAGTGGCTAAGACAGAATCCCAGAACAAACTTAGCCGGTATATATTTTTTTACTGTTATCACCTTCTCGTAGACTTAATGCTCAATTAGCTATGAAGTAAGAGGTATTCAAACCCAGCTTTTTTTTAATGTTATCTTTCGTATAATAATTAATAAATAATAATAATAAATTCTTTATTTTTATTACACAACAATGAGGAATCAAAATCAGAACATAAACAACTTAGTATATAAGTTATACGCTTTAGTTTAGTTTATTTAGTTATACTATGAATTTATTTAGCATCTCAACTATTTTATTTCATAATTTATCATAAAAAAATAAGCCTTTTTTTAAGAATTGAAGACTAATTTTGTTTACTCCAGTCAAGTTCACTGCAAGTTAATTTTAAATTCTAATATTCAGATTGTTATGTATAGTCTAGTTTTTCTTAAATTATTTATTATTTTTAGAACATACATTTATTTTCGTTTGTTAAACAAATAATTAAAAATGTATTTCCTTCCCAAATACTTACTTCCTTTTATTTCTGTTCCATTTAAGTTATCTACCAATGCAGTGGTTTCTGTATTATTTGCTTGAATAAGATTCAGAGCCTCTTCAAGAGCTTGAAATATATTGGTACCTATTAAAAAAACATTTATAAGTTTCGCACTAATAATATTAAAAATTTACAATAAAACACTCGTACATATCAATAATATACTTATTTGAAAATCTAATTAATCAACCTTTCTAATAAATAAAATATTGTCAAAATCAGTTTAGATTTAACGAATTTATGGAGTAAAATTGTCAAAAGGTAACCTTGCCACACAATAAATCTTAATTTTTTTTTGGGATTAGATTTTTAGGTAAGTTTTAAACGCTGTCCCAGATTGTCAGTCTCAAGTGAACTAAATTGCATTATATCCGTTCAGTATTTTATGTATGTTCAGTATCAGTATATTATGGATTTTGAGCGAACAGCTACACATACAAAATTTAAATAGAAATGAGTACATCTATCTGGTTTCTAGATATTCTTATCTATTATGTAATTACACTGTAACAGGACGAATTCTGTACATTGAAAATATTTTGAAAATTTTAGTTGGAGGATGCTTTACTATCGATACTGAGCGCAATACAATTTATTTTAATTTTTTTGTCTGTCTGTCCGTATCTAAGCCGCGCATCACGCCGAAACTACTGGATAGATTTGAATGAAATTTGGTGAGTACTGAGTTTGGTGTTGAGTAAGTAGCTTAAGTAGGACTCCGGTTCAACATATAGGATAGTTTTTATCCCGGAATTCAGCACGGTTCCCTTGGGAACCATGAAAGTCAAAATGTGTATCTAGTTGTAATTCATTAACGCGTACTCCGATTTCATTCATTCTTTTTTTGTTAGAAAGGAGATACTTTACAGATTATCCTGTAATAATTTCAAGTTCGTCGGTTTAGTAATCCATTGCTTCGTGATTGGAAGACAAACAAACACTCTTTCACTCACACTAACTCAACGCAGACAAAGTCGCGAGCGACAGCTAGTTTTGTTAATATATTTAATGTACATTAATCGTCTAATGTTAAAAAGCAAGCAATATCTCAATTACCTCCTGAAGGACGGAATCTGGATACTATAGCTTTTGCTGCAGCTATATTCTCCGGTAAAGCCAGTGCTGGTAAAACCTTGTTGTTTTTACGCATGGGTGAGTTTTCGGTTCGCTTATCAACCTCTCTCAAGTCGTGGACCTACGAGTGAGTATTTTATTGAAATTTCCTATCAACTTTTGCCATAAGCTGTTTTTTATAAGGCGTCATATTGTTATAGATACATAATAGTTTAAAATGAAATGAAAAGATACTTTATAGCACACCATACAAAAAGAAAAAACATACACACAGAAAATAATAGCGGTAAAGGCGGTAGGTGTAGGACTCGTAATATAATTTCTGTTTGGAATAGATTCATCATCATCATCATCATGATCAACCCATTACCGGCTCACTACAGAACACGGGTCTCCTCTCAATACGAGAAGGGATTGGCCATAGTCCACCACGCTGGCCATGTGCGGATTGGCAGACTTCACACGCCTTTGAGAACATTATGGAGAACTCTCAGGCGTGCAGGTTTCCTCACGATATTTTCCTTCACCGTTGAAGCAAGTGATATTTTAATTGTTTAAAAACGCACATAACTCCGAAAAGTTAGAGGTGCGTGCCCGGATTCGAACCGCCGACCTCTTATTAGGAGGCTGACGCCCTAACCACTGGGCTATCACCGCTTCATAATTTTTTGCTTCATAATTTTGGAATAGATTAATACAAAGTAAAAGGGCAAAAGATGTGAAATGAGATTAGTACGATTTGTCAATTTTGATCTCTAGCCTTATATATTGTATCTAATAAATGATTAAAAAAAACATTACTGTAACATATGAATTGAATTCAATGATGCTGAAGTAGTCTTTTGAGTGGAGGTCGGAGAGAATGGCATTCATTGCTTTTTTCAGTTGTGATATCTTGTTCCCGCCCATAGACGCCGACGTGTCTAGAACAAATACGACGTGCTTGCTCAGGGCCGGTAAGGAGCTGGGGGCGAAGAAGTGTACAAAGTATCCGTCGTTCACCTGAAATTATTATAATTTTACTATCTACCCCATTAACGTTTCATGATCAATATTTCCGGCTCACTACAGAGCACGGGTCTCCTTTCAATATGAGAATTGTTTGGGCATAGTCCACCGCGCTGGGCATGCGCTCGGCAGACTTCACACGTTTCCTCACGATGTTTTCATTCACCGTTGAAGCAAGTCATATTTCAATTGTTAAAAAATGCATATAACTCCGAAAGGTTAGAGGTAGGATCTCTGATTATGCGGCGGACTTCCTAAACTAGTGGTTAGGAAGTCCGCCTAGTTGGTGTCACTGCTTTTGAAAGATATAAATTAATCTTAGACAAAATATTCTGATTGAAATGTAATTTAGTATTGTTATTCTTTTCCTATGCTAGCCGTTCGATAAGGACGTCTAACTGTTATAACTTCATTATTTTATCTCAATTTATTGGATTGGATTGATTATTAGCTCCGAACCTGTTGTTCTATGATCGGTGTCCTCGAATGGTAAGGTGTCCTATGAAAAGAAATATCAACAAAAACCTTAAATTTAATAATAATTAAAAAGTTTCTCAAGAAAATTAATCAAGAATCTACATGCGACTTTACAAAAAGTTACGGGGAAATCTACAGTAGGGTTTTAGAGCTCCGTCCCTCGAAGGGAACTCATGTTTCTATAAATGTTTCGGCGGGGTCTTATACGTCAAATATTATATTTAAGTTTATATGCATAAAAAATTGCGTAATTTTTCAAAGATAATTTGATTAGCGTTATTTATTTTCTAGCTTGATAGAGATCAACTCTATTTTATGTCAGCTTTATGGTCGGTAACTTACCAAAATTTCTCCATTCTTAGGCTGATCAACATCATACTGCACTATGAACTGTCCCAATAGACCCTCATTCTTGCTAACTTCTTCACCACTATCATAACCAATGTTCGCGAAATCAGGATCGGCTGATTGTAAACTTTTGAACTAAAAATGATAACAAAATGTAATAAAAAAAATGTTATGTTAAAAGAGAAGAGAAGCAATCTCTACATAGGAAAAAACACTTCAAATAATAAATCATTTATTTGCAAGAATGTTTGTAAATAATGAGATGATGAACGCAATTTTGTCAATAAATAGACCACAACATTCAATTTAATAAATAGTGTGGTAAATATAACATAGTCATAATTAAAATTCAAGCATTATAAATTCGTCATCCAGAGTATCTATAATATTATAAAAATGTAACAGGACGAATTTTGTCTGAGATTTCTGACAAAAAAGATAAAAAAACTGAGACCAAAACAATTTTTTTATCTTTTTTGTCTGTCTGTCTGTCTGTATCTTGGCCACGCATCACGCCGAAACAACTAGATCAATTTGAATGAAATTTGGTATAGGAGTAGCTGATAGTACGGTTCAATATATGGGATAGTTTTTATTCCGGAAGTCAGCAGGGTTCCTTTGGGAGAGAGGATGAAAGTCGAAATGTGTAAGTTGTAATTCATTAACGCGTACTCCGATTTCACTCATTCATTATTTTCGCTAGAAAGGAGATACTTTAATGTTTATCCTGTAGTTAAGTTAAGAAGGGTTTGGCCATAGTCCACCACGCTGGACATGTGCGGATTGGCAGACTTCACACGCCTTTGAGAACATTATGGTGAACTCTGCATGTACATACCGCATATATTTCAGCTAATCTCTTCTGTTCTTCCAGATCAGGAGTGAAAGTAATGGTAGCTTCTCGCTCATTATAGCCCCTTTTTATGACAGCCTTCGTATTTTCTGTAATTTTAATAAGTGTGTTTAACTTAATAATTATTTTTATTTAAAAATTAATTTCACTGTTACGCCTCTTTATTTATAAATAGGTAACAGATAGAACAGTCACAGTACTTTCTTGTATAAATTGTGTAGCTGATAAATATGTATCGATACTGCACTTCATCATCATCATCATCATGATCAACCCATTGCCGGCTCCCTACAGAGCACGGGTCCCTTCTCAATATGAGAAGGGCTTGGTCATAGTCACCACGCTGACCATGTGAGGATTGGTAGACTTCACACGCCTTTAATAACATTATGAAGAACTCAGGTGTGCAGGTTTCCTCACGATGTTTTCCTTCACCGTTGAACCAAATGATATTTTAATTGCTTAAAAACGCACATAACTCCGAAAAGTTAGAGGTAGGATCGGATCGAACCCCCGACCTCTAATTAGAAGGCGGACGTCCTAACCACTAGGCTATCAGAGCTTAACAGCTAATGCACTTAAGGTAGCTATATTCCCTTACGTAGTGTTAGTGTAAGATATCTATTGATCTTCGATCAAGTAAAAGCTAACTTCGTTTTCTATGGACTCACGAGCGTCTTTCTCGGTCGCATCAATTTCATTCCCAGTCCTCAACTCAGGCACCCGCAGTACAGTGATCTTCTGCGACTCCTTGATGTGTATCACGACGTCCATTTTGGGCACGAGTGTACCAGGATGTAGATTGACAGCGTGGTTGTACACGCCATTCCGACGAACCAACATCTCTTCATACCTCAAGCGGTACGTCGCATTAGTTCTGCCTTCCACGTTGAATTTTATCGTGAAGTGGTTGGAGTCACGAGCTCTGTGGTTTAATTGTTAAAGTATTAAACGTCTTTCTGGGTCTAAAGGTAATGATGTGATCACGAAAACCTAAATTCTGTACATGAATTTGGCAAAAAATATTTAAACAGTAGATGGTCTTTCTGATTCCGATTGCGAGTGTAACCTTTGCTTTCGGTTACAATCACTAAACGTGATAATAATTGTCACAGCATGCTATTCTAGAACAGTGTGGAGGATTTATGCTCCTAACGACTCTCACAAATTAGAATGGAGGCCTGTCTCCAGAAATTGAAGCATTAATAGCTTGAGAATGATGTTCATGATAAAAAAATACAGAAGATATATTGACTTACGTGGTAGCAACGTGGGCCGCGGACACTCCCTGTGCAACCGCGTCGTTGTAGATCTGCTTGGCTACTTCTTTTTCTTTAACATACGCTTCATAGGTTTCCTTACCGAGGGTCCTAAAGAAACAATTTTGCTAAATAGTTTAGTTTAATACGTAATTTTGATGTTTATCATACTTTATCTTTGATTTATAGTAACGACCAAAACATGTCGCCAAGCGATTTAGCGTTCGGCACGAAGTCGCGTAGAAACGGTAAGCTCGCTACCATCTTAGACTGCATAATCACCAGGCGAGATTGCTGTCAAGGACTAACTTGTAGTGTATAAAAAAAACTGCGCTACGAACATAGTGAATCCGCTGATGAAGGCGGTGTCTGGCAGCAGCACGTTGAAAGTGGCTTCCTGCGCTCGCTTGCCGGGGTTGTACACGTTGCATATGACGGCCGTGCGCGCGTAGCGCATGGCGATCTCGGAGCGAACGCGCATGTGCGTCATCTTGATGGACGCAGCCGGTCCATCGTCATTTACATCGTCGATGACTGGCTGTGGAATTTAATGCTTTATTTTCGTTCAAAATAGACGTCAGTCGCTGTCAGTCGTCTATAACTGACCGTGAAAAATAAGATCTCACCCAGACTTGGGAATCCGTTCTCAGAAGTTTACTAGTAAGATAACTAACATGGGCACTTACGTCCGAAAAAGCAAGTATAGTTGCCTGGTAGAGATCGCTCATTAGGATAAGGCCGCCTATTGCACTTATTTCTTCTCTGTGTCTGTATTTTTTTTTCTTGTTTCATTTTGTATAAAGTATATTTTCATTTCATTTTCATTTCATTTCATATGAAACGAAACGATAATCGAAACAAACGTGAAAGAAGTAGATGATATAAATACTACTTCAAGTAAGTAGTTAGTACAAGTAGTTTCAAGTATAAAAACAACCCTATGCTCTTCTCTCTTCTAGGGACTCTAGGGACTAGGTTACAAAATTCCGCCAAGATCTATTTATTTAGATATACATCAGTGCAATTGAAACCAAGTCATATTTTTTAATCCTCTTACCTCGTTCCGTCTCCTCGATATGAAGCTATTACTAACTTAATGTCGGTTTTATTAATGAGTTTTAAGGGGTCCCGAGACGATCAAACGGTTTGATTCAAACCTTACGTGTTTGATGCAACCGTTTGATGTCCGTTTAAACGGTTAGTCAAACGACACTGCGCAGTTTGGTCCGATACGCGCTGTCGAATACACGTATTGTGACGCATCACGCAGACAAGATGCCCTCGAACATAGAACGCCTTTTAATTTTTATCAAAGTAATCTTTTGATTTGACCTTCCATAATTCGAGTGCTTTTTGGTACAATGAGAGCAGCATCGAAATAAATTCACGATCACTGCAACTACGTTCTGAGGACGCCGTGCTTTCAGTTTCGTTAATATTACCATCCGGCATATTCGTCACACACAAGTTCACACTTCAAAATCCAGCAATAAACTAAGCAGAGTTGGTTCAAACGCGTCGGAACACGATCAAACACAACAAAAATATGAAATTTCATCAAACTTGAAGCTTTCAAACACGTAAATGTTTTGTCAAACCGTTCAAACTAGCTTTGTAAACGATCAAAATTGCTTGAGTCAAACCAAAATTTACGTGTTTGAATCAAACCGTTTGATCGTATCGCCTTAATGGTTGAGCCGAACAAAGCTACCAAACACACACAGAAATAAACAAACATAATATTGGTATCTCAGATTAAATATATGTAGCCAATGTAACAGTGAGCAATGTGGAAATGAGAAGCGTATATACAGATAGGAAGCGGTGATAGCCTAGTGGTTAGGGCGTCAGCCTCCTAATCAGAGGTCGGCGGTTCGAATCCGGGCACGCACCTCTAACTTTTCGGAGTTATGTGCGTTTAAAAAAAAAAAATTTAAATATCACTTGCTTCAACGGTGAAGGAAAACATCGTGAGGAAACCTGCACGCTTGAGAGTTCTCCATAATGTTCTCAAAGGCGTGTGAAGTCTGCCAATCCGCACATGGCCAGCATGGTGGACTATGGCAAAACCCTTCTCATATTGAGACTGAACTTGAAAGTTTAACAAAACAACATCAATAATTGAATTTAAAGTTCACAAATTACTATAGCGAAGAAGGTACGACGCAAGTCTGATACAACTGTTATTTTGTTCTGATAAAAAGGTACCTGCACTTGCTTTTTCGTGTGTTAAAAATAACACCTGTATCAGAAAAATTACAAGAATCTGAAGCGAAGACAACTCCTGCAAAATAGTTCGGAATAGAATCATGTGGGAGACTTACTAACTTCGTTATTAAAAGAAAACTATTACTTCTCAGTAAAACGATAACATACAAAAAGTTAAGGAGAGCGTTAGGTGGGTGACCGGACGTAAATAAATTCTAAAATAACATATCTGTAAATTTAAACAGAATATATAATGACATCGCTTTGTTCCAAGCGTGGCAAGAAGAAGGGAATAGGAGCTATGTTTCTTGAGTTTACTCCTTGATAATCGATTTTCATATAAGGCCCCCGGTAAGAAAAAAATATGAGCATTAAAAGCATTCTACTGAATTAATGACCTCATTACTGCGCACCTTTCGCTTTTCAGGAGTCAGTATTGTTTACATGTATGATATCTATGTCAAATCTATTTCTGTAAAAATGTTTGATGTATTACCGAAGAATCATTATAAAAATAAATAAAATATATATACACTATTTAGGTATTTTCATTGATTGTTTCGTTTTTGTACCATTTGATATGGTATTAATCTTTTCTATACTGGTAAGCCAATTAAGACGGTCGCGTCGATCTGAAGGCGTAAACTCCATTCGTACGTCGATACTGACACACACACACTTTTTGTTATATTCTTTATATAAGTTATAAATAAAACTCGGCCATTTTTGGCTCGTATTTTCAATGAGGCTGCATAGCATGCATTGCATACGAACAGTAGATAAGAACATTAAAGATAGAAGCTATTAAATGTACCTTAAAATAACTCAATTTTAATTGCATTTAATTATTGAGCTTTGGTTTTCCTTCTTTGAACTTGTTTGTGTCTTGATAAAACGATTAGAATTAATTAGTTATGTGTACATGGGATGTGAATCCATCGGGAAATATTTAAAGAAATACGTATGGATACGTACGGATGGTTTCGCTATATATTCATAATAATGAAATCTTTGAATCACTAAATAAAAAAGCGGGTATCGACTAACTAGAACCTGAAATATTAGTGATAGTTGCATATTTCCTGCGAAATGTACTCGTATAGACGTGTGTGTAACATGATTTGGATGATAATTTAAAAGTAACACAAAGCAATGTTTATTGCGGTGATACCATACAAATTATGATAAGGTTGCTTGGAAGCAGCCGGCTGAGCACACAGAGTAATGATTTTTTTTTATACACTACAGGTTAACCCTTGTCGCCAATCTAACCTGGTGGTAAATGGTGATGCAGTGTAAGATGGTAGCGGGCTAACCTGATAGTGGTATATAACCCATACTCCTAATTGGTTTCTACGCGATATCGTGCCCGGCTCGAGTCTTGTCTGGTGGAAGGCTTCGGCCGGGGCTAGTTACCACCCTACTAACAAAGAAGTGTCGCCAAGCGATTTACCGTTCCGGCACGATGTTGTGTAGAAACCAATTAGGAGTATGGATTTACCATACCCCTAACAGGTTAGCTCGCTACCATCTTAGACCGCATCATCACTTACAATCAGGTGAGATGCCGTCAAGGGTGTATAAAAAAAATATATATAAAAGAAAACGTTCCAAAAGTGGTAATGAAATAATCTTGAAATATAGTGTTTTTGATTTCTATCACTTTTTTGAGTAATCCTGTTAGTAAAGTTAGCCGGCTATACTCTATATATTCTAATAAGTATTCATGCAGGCGCGCTGAATTGTTTATCGGTATGCTATTAATATGTCAGCAAGTAGAACCTAAACAGAGCCTTTGCACCTTCATTCGACTTTATAATTAGAATAGAATAGTATAGAAAATATTTATTGATCTGAACTGCACAACGACAATTAAAGAGATACATACAGAGTAACCTTTTATCTAATAATTAATGATAACATTTTAAATTAAACTATTAAATCTGTGTAGAAAGATATTGACTCCGCTAAATTTCCGCTTTAATTGTGGAACCAGCTTCCATCTTCTGTGTTCCCTAATGGTTATAATATGGGGATCTTCAAAGGGCGGATAAACAAATTGCTCAAGGGCCAGCAACGCATTGGCGGTTCCTCTGGTGCTGCAAATGTTCATGGGCGGCGGTAATCACTTACCATCAGGTGACCCGCCTGCTCGTTTGCTCGCTTTGTATATAAAAAAAAAAATGTTGTAGCTAGAAAACAAGCTGTCTTTCTATTAGTATCATAACTACTAATTACACAGGTCATAGAAGCCGTCAACATACGATACGTACATAACGTGTATATAAATATGGGAGATTATTAACAAGTAAGCTGTGATAGCCTAGTGGTTAGGACGTCAGCCTCCTAATCAGAGGTCGGGGGTTCGAATCCGGGCACGCATCTCTAACTTTTCGGAGTTATGTGCGTTTTTAAGCAATTAAAATATCACTTGCTTCAACGGTGAAGGAAAACATCGTGAGGAAACCTGCATGCCTGAGAGTTCTTCACAATGTTCTGAAAGGCGTGTGAAGTCTGCCAACCCGCACATGGCCAGCGTGGTGGACTATGGCCAAACCCTTGTCATACTGAGAGAAGACCCGTGCTCTTTAGTGAGCCGAGAATGGGTTGATCAAGATGATGATTAACAAGTTAAGATGTACTTACGTTGAATTGATTTAGTCCGACGACACTGTAATCATCTTTATTTGGAATATTGGGGAATCCTCCAGATGCAGACTGGACATCGAGAAGCAGCGTACTGACGCACAACACCACCCCCCACCATTGACGCTTCATGGTGGTTATCTGAAATGTAAATATTTGGTAATAAACAAATCTTTGATCACTAAAACACGTGCGGACCGTCGTCATCGAAAATTGTACGTGGAAAAGAAAATAAAATAATAAAGGCTTGCAGAAAAAAAATGGGCATTTATTTTTGTCGGTTTGCTAGACTAGAGTGGCTTGACGTCCGAAAAAGCAACGAAAGTGACGGAAATATATCTTACTAGTCGTTTAGAACTAAGCTTAGAACAAAAACTTAGCTAAGAACATGTATAGTTACTCTATTTTTATAATCTATTATTAGAGATCATGTACGCAATGATTGCAGTTCTTATAAGTGTAAAGTTTAAAAATAGAAAAAAAAAGTCTGCTAAAATAAAAAATGTGGTGTCGTGGGACACCAGGTAGGAACGAAGTTCCTTCGGCTAATGTAGAATCGACACAATTTGCAAAAAAAAAATCGTGCTCAATTTTATGTAGGTTTTCTTGATTTTTCTCTTAAATTTTGCTGTTTAGTTTTTATTTAAGTACAGGAAAGTATTTAGGAAATTCAGTATTTTAGGAAATAATAAATTAGGTAAAATAAAAAAAAATCGTAATTCAAATTATTAACTAAAATAACAAAATATGTCTCTTTATTTTTGTTTGACAACATAAGATTACATAGAAATAGAAATAATTAAAGAGGAAGAAAGAGAAAGGTATTAGATACGTCTCATTTAACGGTTTTTTTCCACGGACTTTTTCTTACGGTTTTGCTATCATATTTTTTTCAGTTCGGTCGCGCAGTAAAATCCCTATCTCCTCCAAGCCTGCCGTAAGGAACTTCGTTCCAACAAAAAGGAGCTTATTTTTCTTACCAACTTGGGGTACAACACAAAAAAACTATGTTACTGTTCATGTTTACTTGTATGTTATAAATGTTTATTGATATCTAAGCCCTGGAACGCCAGCCCTACGGCACGATAACGCTGCGTTAGCATCGGCGTTATATTACCGAGTCCGTGATCGCAAGTAAAGAGTGTTCCCACGACTTCTTTCCTAACATTGGAAGAGTCCACTCGTGTTAGTGGTATGATCTTAGAATGAAGGTTTGATTAGTAATTAGATTTTAAGTTTCCCAGAACTTTTCTAACGATGTTCGTCGAATGGTCCGTAGTTAGTAAGATTTTTATTGTAATTTCTTAATTTAATTTAATTGTAAGTAAATCCGAATTTTCTTTGTTTCCCACCTGTGGCCAACCGTAACTTGTTATAATTAAGAGCGTTGTTATAATTAAGAAATTATTTCGCTTCTTTGTTTATGATCTTATTTTAGTTACATTTTCGTGTTTTTTATAGTTCATAAAGACGTCCATCTAGATTTTAAAAAAATACCTGCTTATGAACTATAAAAACAAACAACTAGAAAAATCAAACAATTAAAAAAGAATATCTGTCCCGTTTTTACCTTAACGTAAGTAGTGTTCAAACACACTTACAAACTGCCTGATGCGCCTAAAACCTGCCACTTTCGTCAAAAGCTATTTAACCGTCATGCGACCCGGGGCTCCACTATTAACACATATTTACGCTAAATAAAAAAAGGAAAATAAAAGATAGACTCACGTAGATTTTTATTCGCAAAAAAGTGACATAATTATACGGTTTCCACTATTTAGAAACCATATCATTTCTAGAGGTTCTGGTGGAGGTTTTTGTGTGGTGTTATATTATACAAATCTCCCGGTTGTCGGCGGAATATAGCAAATCATACTTGCTGTTTGTTGTTTACATAATTATCAATTATATATAGTAAATGTCTTATATATTATAAAAAAAATATTAATTATCGATACATGTTTACTTCCTTAATATTATTTATTGATATTAATCCATACTCACACTATCATTTATGTAGCACGATTCTTTAACTACTTATAGTTAAAGAATCGTGCTTCATAATACATAAAACATCTCAAAATATAAATACTGTATTGTATTGTACTCACTTGTATTAACAGATCAGTTAGCGAGTCATCCGAGACACCCACTGCCGGCTTAAGGAAAAACGTTAATAGTTCTTTGCTACACCAATCAATACACGTCGGTGAATTCTCTGTAGAACCAGTTGCACAGAGTATAATGCATGGTACTCAACGTAAGCATTCGCCTCGCTTCTTTAATTTACGAGAATTCCTTGTGCGAAACCTTTGTTCGTAAACAGAACAGTGCGGTGAGCACATACGTAAAAAGGATATCCTATAGTTATAATGCTTGGTTTTGGGGAACCTACTCGAAATTCTTTACTGAGTATTATATTAAAAAATAAACGTGCTAGTAAGAATGAATCTAGCGAAAGGATGTTTGCGATGCGAACTCTCCTGGTGAGTACCATCCTTAAAGCTACAGGAAAATAAGATTTTTACGATACGAGTATTACCTGCTTCAAGAACCGTTCTTTAAATTATACTCAAAGTTTATGACGTCAATACAATTTATAAATTTTATTTTTTTGTACAGATATTAACTTATAGATGTGATTTAGTTGCAGGTAGGAAATAATATACGCGGTCCAAATGTTAATTTATCAGCATGGTACCTAAACGCAATCTATTCTCTCTATATATGGCTAGATTTATCAGTTAGTTTGAATATATCAACTCTTGGGTAGTTAGTTAGTTTAGTTTAGTTCTGAGGGTCTGGGTCCATGGTTTAGATACGCATATGTAATATTAATTCCCCATAAGCGTGTCTTATCCAAAATCGCTGCAATAATTTACTCCTTACTAAGTAAGTAACTGGGTATTTGCGACGCGTTCAAATTTGAGCAGATTCCACAGATTAATAATTACTATTTTAATTTTCTTAAACAAGATACAGGTCAAGGACATTCGAGATTGATTGAGTCAGTTTAATCACCTTTCTTATACATATAGGCTCATTCACAGATTGCCAAACATTAACTCGCCAGAAGAATCTTTTAAAAATTAACTCTAAAGTCTTACGGTTTTGAAAGTCAACACTTGTATAATATGATTCCAAAGGTAATTACATACCAATACATAATTACATACCAGTACATAATTTAAATTAAAAGCAGATTAATTAATGTATGTTGGAAAAGAGCAACTTCTGAGTTTCTTGCCAGCGTCTATTCGCTAAAATCTGCCTACTGAACCAATTATTTACTTAATTATGAACTAGATTCACTACTTACATACAAAATTCACATATATATAGTAAATATTTTGATGATACCTATATGGTAGTATTGACTTTTGCGACCCGAGTTGTTGACAGGGGGTTCCACCAACACTGGATTTTCGGAAAGCTCAGTATTGCCTTGATTGGGATTTTGAGCACGTATGCTCCATTTCCGGGCCTCCATCGCCATTTTTATGAGCCCCATAATTAGAGATCACATTTCGTAGGCATTAATCATTGAACAAAGTTGTTGGAGAGGGTTAGTCTTTAGAAACTTATAGGTATTAAAAAGACAAAAAACTACAAATGTACAAATTATCTCCTTTGTCGAAGTTATCTTAATCAGCCTATAGACGCCCACTGCTGGACATAGGCCTTTCCGAGTGCGCGCTACACACCCACACACGATCCTCCGCCTTCCTCATCCACCCACTACCAGCGATCCTTTTCAGGTCGTCGGTCCAGCGACTAACCTAACTAACTACGGTAACCGGTACCACGGTCTTCACTCCAGAACACGTCTGCCCCAATGGCCATCGGTTCTGCGACAAATATGAACCACCTACTGCCATCAGCTTGCTTATCCGATGGGCTATTTTGGTTACCTTGGTTCTCCTACGGATGTTCTCCTACGGATGTTCTCCTACGGATGTCCTCGTTACGGATTCTATACCTCGGAGAAACACCCAGCACTACAACAATATCACGCTGGGACACTCTGAACTTGTGGACAAGGCCTACTATGAGTGACTTTCGCCTTTAGGCATTGGGGTATCGGCGAGTTGAAGACGACGCAGTTTTCCAAATGCTTCAAGTCAAGCTTGTTTATCTATAATGAGGGTTTAGTAAGTTCTAGACCTCCATTATAGATCACTTATTAAGCTATTGGTCATGGATTTAAATAAATAACTAGTAATTATTTCATATTTAAACATTTATTTATAAATTGTCTTAATTAACTTTTGTAACATTATTACTATGGCTGTTTGTCAACTTCAGATCTCGCACAGCAAATACCAGCGTATCTGTAAAAGTTAAAAATATTTCACAATGTAGTCGATACAAGACATACAGCTTATCAAATTAGCTTATATATTATTAATCAAATATCACTTGCTTCAACGTTGAACGAAAACATCGTAAACCTTCATGCCTGAGAGCTCTCCACAATGTTCTCAAAGGCGTGTGAAGTCTGCAAATCCGCACATGGCCAGCGTGTAGGACTATGGCCAAACCCTTCTCATAATGAGAGGTGACCTATGCTCTGTAGTGAGCCGATAATGGGTTGATCATGAAGCTACAGTTCCAGTTAGCCATAGTAAACATCCTCGAAACTAGATTTACATGAAAATGCAAGCGGAAATTGGAGTAAATACTGCAATGTGAAGCTGTGATAGCCTTGTGATTAGGACGTCCGCCTCCTAATCAGGGGTCGGGGGTTAGTTTACGGGAGTTCAAAATTTCACTCGTGAGGGAAAACATTGTGAGGAAACCTGCACGCCTGAGAGTTCTCCACAATGTTCTCAAAGGCGTGTGAAGTCTGAATATCCACACATGGCCAGCGTGGTGAACTATAACCAAACCCTTCTCATATTGAGAGGAGACCTGGGCTCTGTAGTGAGCCGGCAATGGGTTAATCATGATGATGATGACTGCAATGTGTAATGGGACTATCTTCAATTACAAACGTTGATTCCAGACAATTTTGAAAAGGCTATATACGCTATATATTAAGAATATACGCGGTTGACTTTGTGGACGTTAGCTAGTGAATAATATAACAATATATTCAGTATCACCTGTTGTTGACAATGCAGTAGCTCTTCTGATATTGCTCGGCTGTGATGCTGCGGGCGGTGTAGCACCGCGTGAGGTACACGCAAACACTGCCAGCGTTCCCAATCGCCCCCTCTGCAGACGTGGATGTGCCCTTGGAGCACTCGCCGTCTCCATCATCAGCTTTCGGTGGCTTTTAAAATCAATGGAGTAAGATTAGATAGATAAAATATCAAATTCAAATAATCTTTAATCAAATAGTCCTTTAAAATACATTTTTGACGCGTCAATAATTTACATAGTATTGATTTGATGGTGATAACTACATTCGTAAACTTAAACTAAAGCTATGAGGGTTCCAAACACGCCCCGGTCTGAGAAGAAGCCCACAATAAGCTTGGTAAATTTTCTTTTTGTTATCTTATTAGAGCATATGATATATTCATACCCATGCTTGTATATCATTGACATAATCCTTAACACTATAGTAGGACTTTTCTACAAGCTTACGTTTTATATAAACTTTGAACTTATTGAGAAACATCATAGAGATCACATTTGGTAATTTGTTATAAAATTGTTTACAACTAGCTTTTTAGTGAATTTCTAAGTTTATGTAGTCTAGTGGCGTGATTGAAGATTGTTGATTAATATCGAAAATAGATTTGTTTTTTTTTTTTAATTTAAACTTACACTTCTCAGAGCTGGTCTCATGAAACAAAAGAATAACATAGCGATTTAAAAATTTTGTATCAAATATTTGACGCCCTTTAGAATCTAGGAACTAATTGGGCAGTTGTCTCCACATGAAAACTGAAACTAGACTTTGTATTTAAAACCTAAAACCTGACCACTTGAGGGTAAACGGCTTTCTAGTAAAAATAAAAACAGGTTTTAGCGATTTGAAAACACAAATATCTCCTAAACCCCTATTTTCTTTGCTTGGTCGTACAAAAAAGTACTAGGTAAACATAAGCTTATTCCGTTAATTGTAACTGGTTTTTTAATAGATACTGGTTACTTACATTGACATCACTGGAAAGCTCAAGGGTGACATCGGTCCCATTGTCAGTAAACACTAGTGAGTCGTTCGAGGGGTTGAGTAAAGAAGCCGTCCACTCAAAGAGCTCCAGATTATTTGAAGATGCAGCTGTTGTAGAAGCGAATGATGATAGCGGAACTGTTGTAGTACCGGGTAACGGTGGTGGAATTGTTGTAGTAAAAATAGGCACGTAACCTAAATAAACAAAAAAAGGTGTGTTTTTTAAATAGCGGCATATTTTCCTTAATATACCTAAGTCTTATTATAAAAAAAAATATAAACGTATCTTTATATATCTGTATGTAATAAAATATACTGCGAAAACATAAATTTTGAAAAATTATTTAAGTATCTAGTCGTAAAACATTGTTAGTAATTCATAGTGATATTCTAAATTTAATAAAAAAAAAGCTCGGCAAGTATATATGAACGTGGTGGTCCCAATTGTGACAAAAAGTCTAAGAGTGCACAAAATCACGCACAGACATTTGTGCATATAATCGTTAGCACATGTTTGTGGCCAAAATTTAGGACATCACTACATCTTGTACTTATTAATAATGACGACAGTACCTCGCTTGCTGTACAATTGATTACAAAAATTAAAAAGTTTTATCGCTAGAAGTTATTTGTTTGGTAACACGGCCACTGTTTTTTTTTATGTGTAACTTACCATTGCGCTGTGTTGATATGATAGACTATCATTTATTGCTATGAAAAAAACTTACCTCTAACTGTACTTACCTGTAAACACCTCAATTCAATTTCGCTTATATAATATTTATATAATTACAGTAAATTAGCATTTTATAAAACTATGTACTTATCGAGAGAAAATCTCTACTTTATCATTTGGTAACGTTCCGTAAAAATACTCACAAATTTATTCCTTCCTCTTTTATTTGGCAATAAAAAATCAGATATAAAGCAGATAATCTCTGTTTATATGATTTAGATCTGATTCAAATAAGGTATGTTATATACTGTTGTGACTCATGCCTCTATATGAATGAAATTATCCGTGTACCTACTACCTGCTTCTGACCGCCATCATGACCATGTCTGTCTAAACACGCTTTATAAGGAACCCCAAGACGAGTGAAACCAATCCCGTATACTCGTTTAGGACTCTTTGTACTGCGAAAACAGTGGAATAAAAAAACTGAAAAAGTTTTCATTAAGAAAAATTAAGCTCACCGCCTGCAAAGCTGCCATACCCGGGCGGACCGCTTAAGCCTGAAAATCGAACGATAAAAACTGCTAGGAACCACTTGGTAAATAGTGATACGTTTAAATATTATAATTTATAGACTGTCATTTAATGCTATTCAACAAGCTTACCTACCTGTAACCGTACTTACCTGTACTTAACTTAACTCTTTATCGCTTATGTAATCTTTATTTTTAATATTTTTGTACCAAATTTGTGATATTAAACACTCACAGAAGAAGTACCTATACAAGGGAAAGCTTATCTCTATAAGATACCTCTTCCAGCTACCCTCAAATGTGAGTAAGATGATATTATAAAGTAGAATAGGTCAAACAAGGTACATTTAAACTACATACAAAAATATATTTAGATAAATATAATCTTTATATAACGACAGTATATTTCTATGAGCTTGCGTTTTATAAAACTTAGTACTTATCAAAAGGCAGCTAAATACCGTTTAATTCGGTAACATTTCGTAAAAAACCTGTAAACCTGTCAAATTTATTCCTTAGGCAGTGATTATTTGACGATAAAATAATCAGATTTGAATCAGATTTCTGATTGCTCATTTAGATCTGATTAAAATAAGGTATATTCTTTAGTGTTGTGACTCCTGCCTCTGTTTTTATCAAATTACCCGTGTACCTACTACATCATGACACTGTCTGTCTGATCAAGCTTTATAAATATCGATAAGGCAACTGAAATCAACCCGGTAGACTCGATTAGAAAGATCTGTACTGCACAAACAGTGGAATAAAAAAACTGGAAATGTTTTCATTAATAAAAATTAAGCTCACCGCTTCCATGGGTCTCATACGCGTCCAGCGGACCGCGTAAGCCTGAAAATCGAACGATAAAAACCGCTAGGAACCACTGGGTAAATACTGAGACACTTAAATATTATAATTCATAGAATGTCATTTAATGCTACTCATCAAGCTTACCTACCTGTAACTGTACTTACCTGGACATAGCTAAACTCTTTATCACTTATGTAATCTTTATATAATTACAGTATATTTCTATGAGCTTGCGATTTATAAAACTTAGTACTTATCAAAAGCCAGCTAAATACCGTTTAATTCGGTAACATTTAGTAAAAAAACTGTAAACCTGTCAAATTTATTCCTTAGACAGTGATTATTTGACGATAAAATAATCAGATTTGAATCAGATTTCTGATTGCTCATTTAGATCTGATTAAAATAAGGTATATTCTTTAGTGTTGTGACTCCTGTCTCTGTTTTTACCCGTGTACCTACTATATCATGACACTGTCTGTCTGATCAAGCTTTATAAATATCGATAAGGCAACTGAAATCAACCCGGTAGACTCGATTAGAAAGATCTGTACTGCACAAACAGCGGAATAAAAAACTGGAAATTTTTCATTAATAAAAATTAAGCTCACCGCTACCATGGGTACCATACGCGGGCAGCGCACCGCTTAAAGTGATGTACGGACCTGAAAATTGAACGATAAAACCGCTAGGAACCACTGGATAAATACTGAGACACTTAAATATTATAATTCATATAAGGCGAGTGAAACCAACCCGGCAGACTCATTTAGAAATATCTGTACAAACAGTGGAATAAAAAATGTATACGTTACTTAATAACAGAAAAAAAATGAGCTCACCGCCTGCATAGTTGTCATACGCGGGATCGGATACTTCTGAAAATCGAACGATAAAAACAGCTAGGTATAACTGGGTAAAAACTGAGAAATTTAAATATTAAATTTATTAAACGTACTTTCTGGCAATGAAAAAATTTGGGAGCGTTATTTTTAGAGTACCGCACCTCAAAAGAAAATGGGAATCTTTTGGGATCACTCTGTGGTCTATCTGTCTGTCAAGAACCTTTATCTCGAGTAAGCGTGGAGATAAATCTGAGTTATCTACGCTAAGTTTACGTAAAGATATGGCACGTTTTTGCCGCAGAAAATTTCGATACTGTCAGGGAAATTAAAATTTATGGATTAATTTCTTTTGACCTAGAATAACATTTAGATTTTCGTCTTACACTAAAAATATATTATAAAAATTCAACTGCGAACCTTAATTCCTACGACAATTTGTAATATCTAAGTATCTACAATATTGTGCGAAACCCACGGGAGTAACTAACGCTCATCCAGCTCAACACCTAGTTATTAATAATAATAATATCATGGCTTCATATTTATAGTGCCTGCAATTTATAACGGAGTTTAAAGCAAACCTCAGGACTGGGGCGCGTAACTTTTATAACATGGCATGTTGTGGAACTTTGCTTTTGACAGACGCGGCTAGGTAGGTATATATTAGATCAATATGAAAGTAGGTACTTTACGAAGCTCGACAAACCTGGTTACGCTGTCGAAACCAGTAAGTTCTAAAGCTAAACGCCAACCCAAAAAAAAAATTCTGCTCTCTTTAAATATGTACATATGGTTTATTTTTAATTCTTTATAACACGTACTATAAACTATGCTCTAATGCACTCATTCACTTATTTAAATACATAATGCCTCTACTCATTCATTCATTTTCTTTCAGTTTCATATATGATATGTTCATAGGGAAATCAAAAGTGACGTAATAATAATATACCAAAATTCGATTGCTTTATTTATTTGTTAGCTATGTTCACCTCATAGATAACGAGAATCATTTATTTATTATATAATTAAAATAATATATTTTTCCAGGAATGGAACACTAATGGTGAATAGTTTTTAGTGACAAAATTTTGCAAATTATGTGTATGCATCTATTTTTTTATTTGTCTCTCAAAAGCCGAACTGAACTGCTTCCAGCATTAGGTATAAATAGATAAATGGATAGATATAGATACTCACTATATTTGAAGAGATCCACCCTGCCGTTTGGATGTCGTCTACCTGTGCCAAAATGCATCTACTAGTGTAACTATAATATTAGAGTCCGGTCTGGCTTCGGCCAATCCAATTAGCGTTCCGGCACGACGTCGCGTAAGAAGAAATTAGAAAGAGGGGTTGAAGAATGGGTTAGGCATTTCCCTCACTGTTTAGCCGGCTACGTTCTTAGACTGCATCACAACTACCACCAGGTGAGATTGCCATCAAGGGGTAACTTGTAGTGGATGGAATAAAGTGAAATCATCATCATCATCATGATCAACCCATTACCGGCTCACCACAGAGCACGAGTCTCCTCTCGATATGAGAAGGGTTTGGCCATAGTCCACCACGCTGGCCATGTGCGGATTGGCAGACTTCACACGCCTTTGAGAACATTATGGAGAACTCTCAGGCGTGCAGGTTTCCTCACGATGTTTTCCTTCACCGTTGAAGCAAGTGATATTTTAATTTTTTTAAAACACACATAACTCCGAAAAGTTAGAGGTGCGTGCTCGGATTCAAACCGCCAACCTCTGATTAGGAGGCTGACGCCCTAACCACTAGGTTATCACCGCTTCAAAGTGAAATAATAATTGTTAATATAGGAAATTGTTGTATTAAAAGCATTTAGAAAATATCGCGGCCAGAGCGAGTGATTCCACCGCACCATAGGTTTCATCATGGAAGTTAACGTATGAATAGTAACATATTTGAAAACGCTTTAAAAAATATTCAATCGCTTTAAAAAAAACCACTGAACAGATTATTGTCGATTTCTTAAAAAAATGTGCTATAGTTGAAATTTTTCGTTTTCCACATTCCGGAGATAAAAATCTTCTTTTGTAGGTAGAAATAAAGATTTTTTATATGATAGTAAAATTAAAAAAAATATAGAACAAGTTTTGTTTTCCTTAAAAACTGTGCCATAGTTAAAATTGTTCATTTTCCACATTCGGAAGATAAAAACCTCTTCTGTAGGTAGAAATAAAGATTTTTAATATGATAGTAAACTTTAAAAACTTTTAAAAATATAGGACAAGTTTTGTTTTCTTGTTTAGTTTCTCAAAAATAACTACGCGACCTAGAAATGATTAAAAAGCTATCTTAAAATACACGAACTTATATGCCATTTTGCTTATATTATAGCGGAATAAAAACCAACTTACTTGACGAACTGCTAAAGAACGCCACAGGTGCTAGAGGATTTGAATAACCTGTCAAATTAAAACTTTATTTTTTACGCGTACGCATGTTTAAATCCAAATATACCCCCTTGAGTAGCATTGTAAAATCGATGAGTCAGCAGAAGCATTTCCCATAGATGATCCCACGGAACATGCATGATACAGCATCTAAAATATCCTATACCTGTACAAAGCTTCCAATTATATTAGTTTGGAGTTACCGGCTCGACAGGTTACCGGCTGTCTCTATAGAAACCCATTTAGGGTAACTGCAGTTCTTTTACTGCCACTATCGGACCAGTTACATTCAACCTACTACTACACAAATAAAATTAAAAACAAAATATTAAATTAAATTAAATTAATGACTAGAACGGCGTTACTTTGCGGAAAGTCCATGATAAACAATAAACAGCGAGTATAATTCACTTTAATTCCGCGGACAACCGGGAGATTTGTATAATGTAACACCACACAAAATCTTCCACTAGAACCTCCGCTCACGTTTCGACCCGACACCGGATCATCCTCAGGAGATGAAGTCCTTTACTTTTCTCGCTTGTGTCAACATAAGTCAACATAATATAGCAAATTATACTTGCTGTTTATTGTTTAAAATTAAATTTACCTACGTACTGTCGTCATTAATGTTAGTAACTTATACGTATCTATATAAATAAGTAAATAATGTGCAATGATACGATTATTTTGTCCTTACCGTCATCCACTTCGTCATCTACCAAAGCCTCGGGGTAGTGTGCCGCATCGAGAGAGAGGGGTATACCTCCTTGCGCAAAAATAGGAGATGGCGCACCTATTAATGTATGAGATGTTAAAAAAGCCCCACTGTCTGTGATGCTTCGAGCAAACGTGCAATAATTCAGGAATAATTTAGTTATACCAGCCGTACATATGCATAAATTCAAAAATCCTTTAAAAGGCACTTTTGATGCGTCAATAATTTACATAGTAGTGATTTGATGGTGATAACTACATTCGTAAACTTAAAACTAAAGCTATGAGGGTTCCAAACGCGCCCCGGTCTAAGAAGAAGCCCACAACAAACTTATCCAGGTTTTTTTTTTCGTTATCACCATCTCACATAATCAATAATAAATTATAGTACCTATGTAGATAGAGAAATTCCCACCCAAGTTTTTTTTATCGTTTATACAATCCTTAATATCGTAATATGATTTTTCTGTTAGCTTTCGTTTTATAAAAACTTTGAACTTATTGATAGACATCTCCAAGTTATCAATAGGTAATTTATTATAAAATAAAATACAATTTCCTTTGAACGACTTACTAATATATGTATATATGGCTGGTATGACGTACGGTAGCTCTAAGATATCAGGGTTTCGATCGCTATCGTAACTGTTGCCAAGTAGACATATCGAGGCGTCACGAGCGAAATATATCGACGTATAAATTCATTTAAATCGCAATACAATACTTGTACCTCCTGTCGAAAAGTTTGAAATCCAATCGATAAGAAAAAGAAGGAGCTTGCCTTTTGAAACCCTGCCTACGAATTCACTCGCCTTACAGTATAATTACAGTAAGTATTCTCATTATTACATCGCCTCACAATGCAAGAAATACTTCACGTAATATTCTGACCTACCTTTTACGTTAACTACGGTTCACAATCATTCGAAAATCTAGCGAAACAGATTTTACAATATTTACGATTGAGTTATAGCACAGCCCTGGAACGCCAGCCCTACGCGCTTCTGCAAAACGCTGCGTTAGCATCGGCGTTATATTACGGAGCCCTCGAACGCTCGAAAAGTGTGTTTTCACGGGAATAGAACTTACCTCGCAGCGGAATGGTCCGCTAGTTAGTAAGATTTTAAATATAATTTCATTATTAAATTTAATTATAAGTATTTCTTAGTTTGCCACCTGTGGCCAACCGTAACTATTGTAAATGTGTGAATGTTTACAAATTTACGGTGACATCATATGTGTTTGCTGTTACAGTTTGCTTTTAACTAAATAGTACTTCTTTGAAATATACCAAGTCTAAAAAGAGTAAGTGTTAAAAAATGAAACTAATTAATAAAACAATATCGAGCGGTATTCAAAAAGACTTTTTTTTCCAAAAACCATTTGGTACGTTCTATATATGGATTTTTCCGCACATATTGAATTCTTCATTACTAATGACAAAGACACAAAAGAACTTGACAGAGAGCATATAAACACTACGGAATTAAGTGCGTCGCTTTTTCATGCACCAAGTTTTCGCACCAATAAATCATTTCGAATCTTCAATGAAGAAGTGTTATCAAGTGTCAGGTGACCACGACCAGTAAGCAATGCCCGTAACATTCCAATTACGAAAATGACGATGACTATCCAAGGTATACAACCACGTTGATAATTGGGAACATTTGTATAGTTAATTAACAATTAAGATATCGCAAGGAAAACATTTAAATGCCTCGTTTGACCAATAATGAATCTCAAAAATGAATATGTCTATAATGAATAAATATATGATTTTTATCCAATAAATATTACATTTCTAAGATATAAAGAATATAGACATTCTTTGAAATATATTTATTCATCGTAAACCTAAATAAATCATGCAATTTGTTACAAAAATATAACCCGCGTTGCGTACTTTTCACATTACAGCTGTATGATTTCCCAACACAACTGATCTGTACCCACTAGTGAAATTTTGATATCAGTACTAATTATGCAAGTCTATCGCAAATAAAAAAAAAAAAAAATTTTTTGGACAGTTTTGTTATATTGATTTTTGATGAAACATCACAAGGTCCTTAGCTCGATTCGACCAAAACTTGAAAGTTTTCTGTCAACCCATTTTCTGTAGTAGCCCCAGAAAAAAGGATCCACTCCTCTGGATACGTTTGAGAGCGTTTATTATCATTAATTTAAGAGTTAAAAAAAAGAGTTTAGATTTTGAGGTTCCATTGGATAATTTAAAATTTAAAGCTCTAGATTCTTAACTCCTCTCTTATGAGAGAGGTCTGAGTCATTCATCGGATGAGGTTAAAAAAAGAATATATTTTTACCTGGAATTAAAGGACTACTTGCAAAAGAAGCATAATTTGCATGTAAGTAGGCATTGTTCGGCCGATGCACTGGTGCTGGCCCAATAATAGGCTGGTAAGCCATTGAAGAGATGTCCGCTAAAAATAGAAAAGTATTATTTCTTTCAATAATAGTGTTTGTAAGAAAAATCGTTAAGGGATGATCTTGCCATGGGTCTTTTTATTTGGATACTACCAAATACTGATTCGTAAATTGGCTAACTAGTGGATCACAATTCCAGCATCTTGGAAAATTTTAAGTATAGAGATTTTTGTATTCTCGGATTGTGATGAAACTTTGTACATTTCATGGTCCAGTATTTGTTTCGATTGTTGCAAACAAAAAAATTTAGTCTCGGATGTCCTTTTTCTTACGTTACGCTTAATATGCAATAAACAACAAAAAATCTGTTGTAAAATTTAAAAAATCCTTATTTCATTATTTGCGGTGTTGCATTCTTTTCTTTACATATTTGTCTAATTATAGTGGATTATAAATAAACCTAAATATTGATTGATAACACTTACATATTTTATCAACGGATTCAACATTGACAGCGTTGGTTTGTTCCGGCTTGACCACCACTAGTGAGGTCAGAGGGGTTACAAACTCGTACTACAAAATAAACATCAATATTATAAAAAACAGTTCTGAACTAAAAGAAAACGAAAATAGAACAGGTAAAATTTAAACCCGCAAATCCGGTAGAAGAAGAAACATCCAAGAAACTTTGGATGTTTTCTGCTTATGTCGACACAATCATAAAAATTCACAAATTTGTGTGAAAAGTGATTTTCTTCTCCTTTTCTCATACGCATTCCCTTGCGTGATCTGTATTCTCATAAAACAATCCATTCTGATTGCCCTCATACAAAACGTCGAATCCAACCATCGAAAAAATTGTCGAAATTATTTCGTGAAGGGTTTGTACCTCCGAACCCCTTTCCTCGCTACGACCTTGACTATTATAGTTAAAAAGCTAGAGTAGCATACCTTAAGGGCTATAGCCAGGGCCTTCTTCTCGGGGCTGTTCTCGTCAGTGTCATGGTCCTCACCGGCATCACGTTTGTCCAGCAACTGCTTGATGGTGAGGTATGCCCACAACCTCTCCAGCGGCAGATGCTCGTCCTTGGTGCGAGATATGGTCACTTTTGGAGAAATTTCGTACCGCTTCTGTAAACAATGTGATAATTTGTTTCGACTTTGCTATCTCCATCATGTTTCCATCAATAAAAAGTGTAACAAAAATGGCGAAATTGATTGCTCAACTTTAGTTTCTTCAGAGTATTGGATTAGGTATAGTCCAAGTTCACAATATAAACTCTGAAATTTTCGGGAACTTCGAGACAAGGCGAGAAATGGTTCACCATGGGCATGTATATATAATGACCTGGTAAGAGCTCTCTTGATGTCGAGAGAATCCTACCAAAATTGTGTTACAATTTGCAATGGCATGAGAGTCGGTACGCTGAATAGATAGTTGTAGTTTATTAGATCTCCACTGCCTCCAAATAACCGTAGCTATGTTGATTAATATGTCCGAATATGCAAAACGAGTTTCTTTGACTTCGTATATTATAGATATAATTTCGTTATGTCCCCGAATCAGGTCTGAAATATTAGTTAATTGGGTAGTTCCGCAAATAAATTCTATGTGAGCTGAAGTGGCATAGTCGGTATATTCTCTACCCTGCCCTCTTCCAGCTAGCGGTCCCTGTTATTTACACTATTATGCGAGAATCGTTAAAGCCTTAGAGATATGTTTACTCTGAACACATTAATGAGTGCATAAGCAGTTAGTTAGTAACTAATATTCTGTGAGTAATATTGGTAAAATACTAAGTTGCTTACTCTGCCAACGCCATCTTCATTGCCACAGAAGCCGCGTACTTGGGGCGTTAACTCCGTCACGTCATCCGCAATCTGACCGACGATCGCGACCTCCGAGCCCGCGTTAATGGTGCGGAACTGAGTACGACTAACGGAACCTTCTTTTATCTGGAGGAAATCACATCAGAATGAATCATAAAATATATTAACATACCTAACACAAAATATTGTGCTAAAATAGAATACCTGTTTTGATGGGTATTGGAAGTTCACGTGAGAAAGCAGCGGCGAGGACACCTGGCGGTAGAAGTCGTGCAGTTGGAGCGCCGCGTCAGCCGCCTCGTAGATGTGCCGCATGAAGCCCTCGTTGCGGAGAGAGATTTTACGCAAGAAAGTGCGGTCTGCGTCTTCCCCTGTTTAAATTTAAAACTCTAGTAAAGTTACTCTTACAATTTAAAACGGATGCATTCACACATGCGAAGCGGTGATAGCCTAGTGGTTAGAGCGTCAGCCTCCTAATCAGAGGTCGGCGGTTCGAATCCGGGCACGCACCTCTAACTTTTCGGAGTTATGTGCGTTTTTAAACAATTAAAATATCACTTGCTTCAACGGTGAAGGAAAAACATCGTGAGGAAACCTGCACGCCTGAGAGTTCTCCATAATGTTCTCAAAGGCGTGTGAAGTCTGCCAATCCGTACATGGCCAGCGTGGTGGACTATGGGCAAACCCTTCTCATATTGAGAGGAGACCCGTGCTCTGTAGTGAGCCGGTAATGGGTTGATCATGATGATGATCATGATGATGCATTCACACATCACATAAACTAGCCAACCTCGTATATCCGTTTTTTGGTTGAAAATGTCCTTTCGATGGCATTAGCTTACTTACCGACAAAGACGTGTCGCCAAGCGATTTAGCGTTCCGGCATGATGTCGCGTAGAAGCCAATTAGGAGTACGGGTCTACCATACCCTTAAAAAGTTAGCCCGCTACCATCTTAGACTGCATCATCATTACCATGATGATTGAGAGAGATTGCCGCCAACGTCCATGTGTAGTGGAAACAAAATTGATTTGAATTTCAAAAGCATCAGTCTTATAATATAAGCCCAATACTTCGTAAACTGTAAATGATTAAAAATCGTTGAGGAATATTGGAAATAAAATCCTCACAAGTCTGAATCATTTTGTTACTTTTACTTACGCACAGTCAAAGTAAAGCAATATACAATATTAAGCATGTCTAAACACGTTCGTGTTTACTGTTTGTTTCCAACTTATATAAGTTCGCCGAACTGGAGTAGGTATAGAAGGCACTCCCTCTATACATACTGGAGATTCCTGTGGTATTTGTACGTGGAGTAAAGCAAGTTCTTACGGAGACAACTATTCTCGGAGACAGTTTCAAGAGGCAGCCTCGAGATTGATATGCTCGAAAACTTTTCTGCACTTTTATTTTACTTCGTTCATGATTCAAGTCCTATATAACTTTTATAATACTTACCAAAAGCAAGTGAATATAAGGACGCCCGTTTATCCCCGGAGTTTTTCTCGGTGATGTAAGTAATGATGCGTGCTGTGCTCGTTTCACCGACGGTCGGGTCGCCATCAGTCAAAAATATGATGATGGGCTCCAAATCCTCTGTAATATTTCAGTTAACTGAGTAATCATACACTCTCGTCGAGTAGATGTTCATTTAGATAAGAACTATCGCTTCGGGGTCGAAATCGCAGACACAAGCAAGTTTAAAATAATATAATGGTGTGTGTCAGATCATGTCGATGATCAAGCAAGACCGATGGCCTTGGGGTCCCAAGTTGCCGGCCCTGCGTCTTAAAATGGAGTGTTGGTAGACCACTCCATGGATAAAAGACATATACAACCGAAGTTAAAAATCAATTCTGAAAATCACAAGATCACATAGTAGAACGTGGTAGCAGCCATACTTATCGACAGGGAAGAGAGAAAAGATACCACGACCAAAATGTATTCTACGGTCTAATTTTAGATTAGATAATTAAATTGTAGGATGTGAGAAGGCCATGAAAGAGTTTTCTCCCTACACCTTGCTTTGATTATGAGTAAGCAAGAATTAAATGCCTAGAAGTTATATAAATAAGAATTATATGATTATTTTTATAATGACATTTATAAAGACACTTTGAACTACTTTGTCTAATCTCTTCCGTATTTACCTTGCATAAATATCCATAAGCTTTATTATTTGTTAGTTTGGCTGAATATTTGGACTTTCCCCACACATACTGGTACAAGCTAGTGAGGGTTAATAATAAGAATATGTGTTATAATCTGTTCTAGTGGCTACTCACTTTCTTTCTTCAGTGTCTGTTCCGTAGTCGTTACAGCACCCTCGGCAACTTCAGTTGCTGATTCTGTTTTATTTTTCTTTTGAGCACCTTTTTGGACAAGGTTTAAGGCAACATCCAATGCACTGTAGATGTTAGTACCTATTTATAAATTTAAAAAATAAGGTCACGTCAAAACCGTAAGTTTTGTTTTGAAATTATATAATAAGCAAAATGTATTTGAATAAAATAAAACGTTTTAATTTTACGTTTTCTGGAATTTGCAAAATAGTTATATTAGAATAAGTCGATTATGAATAAACAAAAAAAATCCAAGAACTGATTCCAAATATATATTAAATGCCAACTAATATGAAATAGAATACATATTTGTAAAACTTTTTTAACTCTATGCCAAGTAAAAGTAAAAGTCAGGAAGTACCTTGATGTTTTTTCTATTAACTAATAGCGAACGTGATTAATAATATATATTTGTATATATAGGAAGTTATTCTCTCTATACTGTTGCTCTCTGATTGCCGAAAAAGTGGGAGAATAAATAGTTACCTCCTGAAGCATTAAGTCTGGACACAATCACTTTGGCCTTGGCAATGTTTTCGGGCGTAGCGGGTGAGGATGGCACCAGTGTGACGGGCGTGCTTCGCGTTTCAAAGTATGAGTGGTAGTGAGTATTTACAGGTGTGGGCTCTTCATCAGCTTCCTTCAACTCATGTACCTGTTGACAATCAGCGGTTAAATATTTTCTTTCCCCTATGACGTACTTACTACTTGTGGTCTATTTAGTTGCACTGCAAATATCTTATTTACAATTTGTTTTGTATTTATGTATTTCTTGTTTGACGTAGCATATTATAATAATTACTAAAAGCTACTTACTCTATTGAAGCATTTCTTGTGCTTTTGCAAATATCTCGTATTGATCGATAGTTGGTTGCGTTGATTTAACTCACCTATTAAGGAATTCAATCTTCTATCTCATAAGAAATTCGACGTAACGTGACCGAATTTGCGCTTCGAATAGATACACTTTTTTTTATGGAGATCGTTTGGAAAGTAAGTTGAGAGAACTCACCTTAACATCGGAGTTGAACTCTACAATGCTGAAATAGTCGTTTGGATTAAGGTCCGAGAGGATAGCTTCCATGGCGTTGCGCAGCTGCACGATTTTGCGACCCATCATGGATCCAGAAGTGTCAAGCACGAACACCACGTACTTACTCAATGGCGTTAGCGACGTTGGCGCCAGCAAATGAACGAAATACCCATCATTCACCTGAAAAGTGAAGTAAAGAGAGAACTTCACACCCGTTTTAAGCAAACTGCACCAAGCAGAAAGCATTCAATAATGATTATGAAAGAAAAGTTTATAAAAACAATATCTATATTAGCTGATTTCCGATCACTGGTCGATCATGATTTATTTGTTACACAAATTAGTGTACAAATGAATGAAAATCTATTCTTTTTTATATCGATACATACCAAAATTTCACTATTGTTGGATCTGTCTACGTCATATTGGACCACAAACTGCCCAAGCACTGTATTATCTTCGTCTTCTTCATCCTCATCGCTACTATAGCCAATGTACTTTTCCAAAGAACTCTTTTCTTTAGTTTTCTCCTGAAAATATTATTGTCAATTATTGTTCTTTATGCGAATGACTAGTTTTTGCCTACTTCAAGCATTTTTTCAATATGTTTTTTTTAAGGGACTTCTGTAGCCCCATTGTTATAGACTTAAATATACTCAATTCTCAAACTATGATCATTTGAGAAAATCATTTACTGATCGATATATCTACTTTCGAAAATAGAGTTAAAAGTTTTATTTAAATTTAGTTCAAACATCAGTGCTTCTCCCAAACTTTGATCCCGAACACTTCAAGGATTGATGGGGTTTAGATTACATACCACATATATTGCAGCTAGCCTCTTTTGTTCATTCAGGTCGGGAGTAAAAGTGATAGTTGCTTCACGCTCGTTGGTACCTCTTTTAATATCAGCTTTTGAGTTTTCTGCAATTTAAATTAACAAATTGAACTACTGTACTTACCAACGCAAACATCTATAAAGCTTCCCTGTTCGGGTAAAATATCAACAATTATGGGTTTTGGAATATGCAAAGAAGTAAAATGGCATTTTTTTTTTTGCAATAGTAGTGTTTGGGATCAACTAAGAAAATGCTTATATATTTAGCAGAGAAAAAGTGACGTAAATATGGTGTGTTCTTGAGGCGTACCCACATACACTTTTTCAAAACTTCTTCATTCAAATTGGCCTATACATACTATGTAAGACGAATCTACTTCCAAAAAATGTGAGCTTGCATATGCTGCACAGATTAGACATGCAGTGTAATACAATTATTATTTAGATCATCTAGGTCTTCTTGTTTC
The DNA here is from genome assembly GCA_928268935.1 of Lasiommata megera. Lineage (NCBI taxonomy): Eukaryota > Metazoa > Arthropoda > Insecta > Lepidoptera > Nymphalidae > Lasiommata > Lasiommata megera. The sequence continues at coordinate 6,836,847 of OV743311.1, read as the reverse complement.
CATGAAATTCTATATACGTGTTATATACCAAAAGATATGAAAGCGTTAATGCTTCCAAAGCGGACCATAGCAAGAAATTTTCGCATTTTTAATATAAGTTCTAAAGTCCTGTGTATAATTCAAAGACCCAGGATACCTCACCCCAAATATCATCTAAATCCGTGCAGCTGTGCGAATTAATATCAGATTTGCTTTTTAGGTCTACCCTATAGAATCGGTGTTTTACATGTAGGATAAAGAAAAGCATAACGTCTATTCGCTACGCTGTTGCTATTTAGAGAGAAACTAGCCGAATAAGACACTATATTTGATAACTAGAAACACCTGGGTCTGAAAAGTTATTAGTTTCTTATATCGGCTTTGCAGGTTTATTTATGTAGTTATGGCGATTTATTTTGCGATTCACGTTTAAGATACTTCTGTACTTAGTACTTACGAGGATCTTTCTCTGTCGCATCAACTTCGTTGCCGGTTCTCACTTCAGGGACCTTCAGTTTAGTGATCTTTTGCGATTCTTTTATGTGCACAACGACCTCCATTTTCGGGACAAAAGCACCTGGATGCAGGTTGATAGCGTGATTGTACAACCCGTTGCGTCGGACCAGGAATTCTTCGTATTTCATTTCGAAGACAGCTGTAGTGTTGCCTTCTACGTTCACAGACACCGTGAAGTGGTTGGAGTCGCGAGCTCTGTTAATTTTTAATTGAGTTTATATATATATATCATCATCATCATCATCATCATTACCCAGAATGCGTTTACTCTGTTCTGAGGTAATGCAATTCTAATTCCGCATTGCCTCAGACAGAGAAGCTTAATTTATACCGATAAAAATGTGGTCGTAGTTTTTTAACAGAAAAGATTACTTAGTCATATTGTGTCATAAGAAAGTACCTACCTGTTAGTAAAACACTGAGTGAGCTGTGCGTTGTTGGATCACTCAGTCAATCAATCTCCATTCCTTTTATATTTATGTATATAGAATACGTACTCCTATAATAAAGATTGTGTACATATGAACTTACTTCGTAGCGATGTGCGCTGCACCGATGCCCTGTGATACTGCTTGAGTATAAATCTGCTTAGCTTCTTCTTTTTCTTTCACGTACGCTTTGTAGGTCTTTCCACTGAGAGTCCTAAAATTATAGCAACAAAATTGTAGAAATGGTACAAAAGCCGCGTATGTAATCTTGATTTATGTACGATCATTCGAATACTTTACAAACAAGAATTTATCAAAAGAAAACAAAGACATTTAGAAGTTTCGAAGGCAAAAATAATTATTAACAGCTTAGATTCAGCGTAGGCTTTTTAAGGCATAGCTACGGTTAAAGCTATAAAGCAATTAAGAAAACATTTTACGACAATCTCCCTGACGTTTTGTTGAGCGCTGTGGTCTTATAATCAAGCGGTTCAATGTTCGAACCCCGGTCCAGTTTTTCAGGTCCCGTGGCAGGCTAGCATCTACCCTACCGACAAAGACGTGCCGCCAAGCGATTTAACGTTCTGGTACAATGTCGCGTAGAAACCGATTAAGAGTCTGATTTTATAAAATTCCCACATTCAAGTTTCTTCATTAAGAGAGACTGTATTCAACCGCAACCGCACGAGAGCGATCTCGTATTTGTACTTAATATCTATAAATCATGTCAAATCTTAATTTGGTATGGTAGGTTTGGTAAATACAGAGGGCATATCCAGGGGCAAATGGGAGCGACTCGTTCCTACCCAGGCCAAAAACCCTGCGAACCACTACCAGGCAGTCAAATGTCATCAGAAATCAAGGATCAATTAAGCGGCGTTTGTTACGATCATAACAAAATAAGTACATTGTAAAACCACTGATGAAGGCAGTGTCGGGTAACAGCATGCGGAATGTGACCTCCTGCGACCGCTTGTCCGGATTATGCACGTGAGTGGTCACTAATGTGCGCGCATAACGCAGCGCCACTTCGGAGCGCACGCGCATCTCTGTCAATTTTATAGGCGCATGGGGCTTCTGTGTTGGAACGACGACAGGAACTGTACTCTGTGAAAGAGCAATTCAGTTAACTTCTTCAAGATAATATTGTTACAAGCACACACACCGTACACAAACCTCATGACGACCTCCGTGGCGCAGTGCGTGCGCTGTCGCGTTATAAAATTAGAGGTCCTGGGTTCGATGTCGCGTAGAAACCAACTAGGAGCGTGGGTTTACCATACTTCTAACAGGTTAGCCCGCTACCATCGTAGACAGCATCATCACTGACACTGACTGAGGTGAGATTGCCGTCAAGGACTGACTTGTAGTAAATAAAAATAAAAAAAAACTAAAAAACCCAGTAACCATTTTAGTAGGGTTTTATGTAAGAATACAATTTTCCATCATTCTGCGGGTATTTACTACGCACAACCCTCGTCTAAACGTTACGCTAAACCCATCTCTCATAGAGAGATGGGTTTAGAGAACGTTTACTCGACAAATCTGTAAATTAAATAGTATAATAAAAACTATCCTGCAAATTAAATAACATTGTGTAAAAAATAGCAATTTTGTTTACGTCGGCGCGATGGAGCTTTAAACTTCATTCAGCGGCGCCAAGAACAACAAGAATTCAATAACTACCCACATTTGAACTTTTGATGATTTAACACAATTTAGACGGTAGCAATCAATTTTGTGCAAGCATGCTTTGCTATAAATACGGCGGTCGATGCCTTTCGTGGCATTCTCGCTCGAGACGTCGGAGCGTTCGGACCTCTTAGTTATTGTCGCAATAAAAGTGTAATCTCTAAAGTTGTGGTTTTAATTACTATGAGCGAAAGTAATCAAAAGCGTGACGTCAACATTACTAAAAACAACTCCGACGGCCTTAACTCGACATTTATTATAGAGATTTGTGTACAACACGCATAGTAGTTCCAATTTCCCAACAAAAGTTTAATGGACTGGTTTGTTAATAGAACTCAGGACTTTATTAAATATCAAAAATGCTAACCAGTACACAAATGAGACACTATAACTACAGTCATCATATTGTTAACATTAAAAAACAACATAAATAAGACGTGACATTGTAAAATACTGATTAAGGAAAAAATCTGTTAAGTTTCTTGCTGCTTTCATATCGGTATCTACCAAACCAAATGAAAATTAAATTAAAAAAATTCTTCATAGAATACCAAGACTTTGAGTCTAGATGACATAACCTATTGATGTGTATTAAAAATAACATTTTATTTGTTGTTGCCGACAAGCCTTTATTATTTATTAACAAATACCGGAATAAATTAAATTTGTATTCCAAAATGCAATCTAAATTGTTGCCATAATGTTATTTAATAGGTTACCCATCGATATTACCAAACTTTTAAGATTCAATTAAAATTGGCTCAAAAATAGATATTTTTATAATATAAATGAATATATTCAATTTAAAACTGTTTAATATGAAATTACATTATAATATTTTTTGATTAGGATTATAAATTTGACATTTAATTTAAAAAAAAGGCAATTCTATTTGTTTTAAATTAAACTAAAACAGAAAGTTATGAAATTTTAAGAATGTTGGTATACTATCAAACTAGTTGAATGTTTTGGAGACACATAATTGTAGGGCCTATTGTATTCTATTTTAAATGGTATGTTCAATGGGCCCTATACAAGATGTTCTCTCAGATCAGATAAGAAGAGTTTTGGTGGTACAACCACGCTGTTATATACTCATGTTACTTACTTTCCGATTATCGTCAGCGAATACAACATATTCATCCTTAGTGGGATACGAATGCACGCAGGCTGCCCATACAAATATGCACAGGGCCATCAATGGCCACCGTGGTTTCATGGTGATTTTCTGAAAAAAAGGTTAGCTGTCATTCACTTTGGAATATAATAATCACAAAACAGTGGTACTAATTTAGTTGGTAAAGTACAGAGTGACTAATCTCAATCTGTAACAGGCGTAAAAGAAAGAGGTCACTGACGAACTGACTCTCTGAACTTAGATTATGGTGATAACAAAAAAAACCCCGGCTAAGTTTGTTGTGTGCTTCTTAGACTTTTGCGTTTGCATCCTCCTAGATTTGTGATAGATTGACAAGAACAAAGCTATTTTGAATTTTAAGCTATTTATATTAACGTACAGCTGGTGTTTGTGTTACGGATAACTAAGATTATAATAACTGATAAAGCTTTTAGTTATTACTGCGTCACCGGGGGACATTGGCGCGAAGCTGAGAGAAGAAGCTCAACGGCATCGGGAGCACATAAGGGCGCCTCCTACCGCCTTGGACTTCTCCTTACGCCTTAAAAAAACAGCTCAAACCACTGGACAGATCAAGCTGTTTTGGCGTACAGATATTTTCATTCATCATTTCTTACTAGAATTATAGCTATAATGACTTTAGAAAGGATGTTAAACATGCCTTAGGGGCTAAAACAGCGGATTATACTGCGTAAAAATATATATCTCCTTACGTATTTGTAGATTTAAATGTGAAATGTGAAATTTAAATAACAGCTGGTAATAAGGAGATGTTATTTAAATTTCACATTTTGCGAATCTTACATGACCATCTGGGTATGACAAAAGTCAATATACATGAACGAAGTCGTGTGCAATAGCTAGTTAGAAAATATTACACAAATAGGTCAGCCTCACACGAAACCATAGCATAGGTACCATCGTACCTGAGTTATCGTATATTCAATGTTTTATGTCAAAGAATAAAGGTCAGTTAGTGATAACATTGTTAAGTTGATGATTAGTAGAAACATAATATGTTTGATATACATGGTCATTTTTATAAATCAGTCAATATTAATAAATCGACTAAAAATACCCACATAAATCAGATAGGTTTTTGACGACCTCCGTGACGCAGCGCACGCGCTGTTGCATTTTAAAGTTGGAGGTCCCGGGTTCGATTCCCGGCTCGAGTCTGGTCTGGTGGGAGGCTACGGCCGTGGCTAGTTACCACCCTACCGACAAAGACGTGTCGCCAAGCGATTTAGCGTTCCGGCACGATGTCGCGTAGAAACCAATTAGGGGCGTGGGTTTACCATAGTCCTAACAGGTCAGCCCGCTACCATCCTAGACAGCGTCATCACTTACCACCAGGTGAGATAGCAGTCAAGGGCTAACTTGTAGTGTGTAAAAAAAAAAAAAAAGGTATGTAAATTGTACCGTGCAAGAAAGGCTGGTCGCTTATTTAATAAAAATCTTGAAAAGCTTACAAAGTAGCAGATTAGAGTAAATATAATAAAAATATATAATGTAATAGGCTGAAGGAACGGTAAACATCAATGAAACTTAGGTTTGTATTAAAATTAAGAACGAAATATTTCAGTATTTTTTAAGGTAATTTCACCCCTAAGAGTGTTAAATCAATCTCTTTATTTTTATATTATTATTATATTTGTATGCATAAAAATCGATAATTTGTCTATCTGGTATTTGAGACAGTTCGGTTGCCTGTTTTTGTGTATAAAATATATATCATTAAACACTTAATATGTTGTTAGCGACGCGATCACCTTTTTACCGTGACCCCTATATATTTAATGTATCTCGGAGACGGCTATTATTTTTTTGTATTAAGATAAGGTTTTGCTTCTTAACTTTAATGATTGTTATTGTTTCTGAAACATTTTATATGGCGCCATCTCTTAAATCTCTTAAACAGGTTCTGTCATTGCTAAATATATTAGAGGTTATTTACAATAGCAACAATGATACAGTAGATATTATATTATGATACTGAATATAATGGACATTATTGCATTAATCAACAGAAGAAATAAAATAATACAAAATTGACGCTCCCAGAATCAATAAACCAAATTTCTTAAGATCTCAACAAGGAAAAATAACACATAAACTTCGCAGCTATGTTTCTTCGCATGTTTTGCTTGCTTAGCAACCTAGCTCTAAACTTGACCTTTAAAGACCATAAAGCTTTGTAATTAAGTTTAACTAACAACTTTGTTGGTCTCAAGGATAAAAAAAGCTATAGGTATCATTAATATTATTATTGTCTGTTGGGAGGTTTCTGCCGTGGCTAGTTACCCTACTGACAAAGACGCCAAGCAATTTAGCGTTCCGGCACGATGTCGCGTAGAAACCAATTAGGAGTGTGGGTTTGCCATACCCCTAACTGGTTAGCCCGCTACCATCTTAGACTGCTTCATCACTTACCATCAGGTGAGATTGCCGTCAAGGGCTTACTTGTAGTGTATATAAAATATATATATTAAATAAAGAATATAGAAATTTGAAATGGAGATATATTATTCCCTGGATCAATACGTAGGCGACTTTTTAGACCGGATAAATTTGCGAGAAACTAAGAATTAAGCTTCTATAAAATAAAATAGTTATCGCTATATTACTTATACCTTAAAAATTATAAAGATGATATTATCAATCAATCGATTATCATCAATTTTATTTGATAGTAAGGTAATTACCACTAATATTAAAAATTCAAAAACTACTATGTTGCTTACTCAATAACTTGTAAAGGGCAAGTGGTATTTGCTTTACCGATACATCTCTTAGTGAACAAAATACTTATTATTTTTATTCGGATATGAACTACAGATTTTATTATAGGTACTCTAGCTGTGCCCGTCATGGGTTGCAATGCCACGTAAAAAAAACAAACATCTATAAATAGATTTTGCGGGTAGAACCCCAAAACACCTTACCAAAGATTCAACACAATCTGAATAATGGTCACGGTATAGGAAAAACATTAAAAACCATGCAGTCTGTCTGTATACTGTATATTGTTTTTAGTCGGTCCATAGGTACCTACGCTTCTGTCAACTGTTTCCAACGAAAGTGTCTCCATTATTTCCGCGAAGTATCGATGCCACTCTTCACTTCAGTATTACCTACTTCTTTACTTAGGACTCTAAGATTTAGAATTCAGTTTCCAAACCAGGAATCAGATCAATTACAAAACATGCAATATCAATCTATTATCTACGATTACCACTATTGTACCGTTTATCTGTATTTATGGTATTCTCATTGCATTTGCTTATTTAAGCCGATAATAAGATATATGTCAGACAAGGTTACAATCTATACTAAAATGGATGTAAATAGTTTTGCTTAGATAGGTATTGTCGCAATAGTGAATCCGCAAAAACACCATCAAAAAGGATATAGACCGCCATTGCACGCCTTAGTACATTCATCAAGGACAAATGATCAGATCTATTTGCCATCATTGGGGTCCCTGGATGCTGGAGTGGCGACCACGCACTAGAAAAATGTAGTGTTGGTATTTTTTTTTTTTGTTTTCTGGACTGTCTATTAGCTGTGCTAACCCTATTTGCTACAGCGTAACCGGGCACTATGTACCCCGACTATAAGTACATAGTCGACACAATACCGTTTAATTAGGAAAACCCTAAACGAAGAACTGTGTCTAGTTTACTATTATTTTGTTGATATTATGAATCATAATAGGATAACGGACACGTCCATAAACCTCGTAGCATTAATTCAAAGTTAACGAAGTAGTTATATAACCATCATCTAAATGCAATGGAAAAATACGTAAGTACGCATCCTATTTGTATAGCTCTATTTGAATAAAGAAAGTTTTAACCTTTGTCTATAAAACTATAGGTTATCGTAGTTAGGTACGTACTTCGTTCGTAACACGTTTGCTAACGCACATTACCTGTCATTCAGCTAGCGTGTTTGGATGGGATTGTAAACTTTGGGCGTGTCAATTGCAGTTAATAACAGAATTACGTTAATTAAACTTCTGAGCCATAGGAAACTTGCATTTTTCCGTAATAAAAGTAACATCCATGCTCCTGTCCATTTACTATTTAATTATCATGCAAACAGAGTCGCGTGAAACCGTTCATTCGCATTAATACCTACATACCTACCTATTAAGACCGTACCTACTTGTCAAAAAAGTACTTACAGATTACTGTAGCTTTATAATACAAATATTATTAACTATTGCTTCATTAGTCCATTATGATACCTATAAGCAGATAAAATGCTTCATCCAATTATAATATAAAGATTTCGCCCAGTTACAGTGTCATTAAATATGCAAAGATAGTAGCACTGAGTTCTTTCACGATAAGCATCATTGGTAACTACGTAGCCAGCGATTTAGGTAGGTATTTATTGTAAACACTGTTACAATAAGGCGATCACCGGCCGGCTTGGGTGTTACATAAAAGGTAATGAATGGTCAATGGTACTCACTGGTTTGTTTACGCTCAACGAGATGATTGCTGCAATTTCCACTTAAGCTCTGGCACGTTCTGCATCCACCGCCTGGTGGAAGGTAAATAACTAAATAACAGAGGCTAATGGACGACCGACAGACGTGTGTCCCCTCCGTCGGAGAGCGCGGAACTTGTTAGGAGTCGGACGACTGTGTTTATATCTACCCATACTTTATATAAACTGTGTACAGTTGTTTGATATTTACGACTGGGCTTTCCAGATCGCGCAAGCCACACAAAAGTGACACTATAATATGAAGCTCGCAACTTTTCTTGAAAGCATATTCCTAAACGTTTGCTTATTAATAAATTCAAATTCAAATAATCTTTATTCAAATAGTCCTTTAAAAGGCGCTTTTGACGCGTCAATAATTTACATAGTAGTTATTTGATGGTGATAACTACATTCGTAAACTTAAAACTAAAGCTATGAGGGTTCCAAACGCGCCCCAGTCTAAGAAGAAGCCCACAACAAACTTAGCCAGGTAAAAATATTAATTGTATTTTATCTCGTTTTAAATTGTAAAAATTGTAATTTAATGACAAATATTATTGTTTTAACGGAAAGTCTTTTACCGATGACTTATATATATTATTAAGACTAAAAATTGTAAAGTGTGTAAGTTGACAATAAAGCAAAACAAGGTCTCTTTTACTGAAAGAGGATACCCGGAGAAAAAAAAACATTTGCTTAATGAATTTACTAAGAAACTTGAGGTTTTTGTGGTTCTAGCGTTGGTTTGCCCTATGCCAAAAATAATACGGCATGCAACTCAACAGTATCACATTATTGACGGAATTTTTTCAAAATTAAAATTAAAGAAATTAACTTTACGAATTTAACATTACGAAATACGCGGTGACAATCATAACATCAGCTGTGATACAAATACAATATATACGTTCTGTACAAAATCGTTTGATTCGTATATCTTTACGCACATACTTATTTTTTACACGTTACTTATATGTAAGTATTTATATTTATCCAACTCTAATTTATACCTACTTGTAGACGAATGTTGAACAAACAACCAATCTTCAATTGCATTACTTATATGTATTGAATATGGTAAAAACCTCGGGGCCTGTTCTCCTCAACTTGTTCTAAGAAACTTTAGATTAAATATGTTGAGTATTGAACAACACAACTTCGTTATAATTATGATCTTCTTCTTTTTATCTCATCGATTTAGGTACGTTAATCGATATAGTAATGTAAATAACAGATGTAAATAATATTGGGTTTTTACTGGTATCTAAGTATTTAACCATCATCGCCTCCAAAAGGCCATATATACCTTATCTGTTTAATGGGAGAGAAATACGAAGTACCAAAGTTTGTTTTTTTTACCACAAGTAAGCTCTTGATTGCAATATCTCTGAGACGGGTAGCGGTCTAACCTGTTAGGCGTTTTACAATATACCTAAGGTATAGATTCCGTTTTTTTGTGGATAGCTATCGTTAGTATTTATTTATTACAATATATATGTGGCCATATGGGTACTATACATTTATTTGTATGTATTATAAACCCGCATTATAATATTTTTGCGGTAGGTACCTATTTTCCTACCCTTTTAAAAGCTCCAACTTTTAGGGTCACTGATAGGGATCTTAACCCGATGAGTGTTGCCTTTTCCAAATTTTTTTCCTTTTCTTCGTGAACAGGATAAAAAATTCTGTCACTACAAAATCACATACTTTGAGGATAGATAAATTATGTGTACCTATTTTTCTTAATTTTTAGTTTAATGACTTTTTTTTTTTTGCAGTATTGCCGATGTTGAAGTTTATATTAAGCACGTAATTTTGCACGTCTGTAAAGGCAAAACATGTTTGGTTTCATGTCTTATAACTACATCTGTTACCCTGTACCCATGTATTAAGCAAATAAATAAAAAAATATAATTAAAAAAGTATCTTATACCTGTCTCCACGAAGAAGAAGTGACTTTGTGGAAGTCTGTGATGTACAATAAATATCTCAATTAATGATTAAAAACAATGAAAGATACATACGCTTAATTTGCTATAATCCGCGTTAAGCAAATCTGCACGGTGCAATTTATAATATCTTCTTTATAATAATAGGTCTTCTGTTTATTGTATAAGTTTCAAGGATACATGCTGCCATTGTGGCAAATTTGTCAAGATAGTGTTTGAGCCGAACATACACAAAAAAAATACAAATTAGACACACTTTCACACTTACAGTATGTATTTATTTGGATACAAATATGGATTATACAATTCTAACTATATGTTATAATGCAAGTAATATTAAAGGATTAGCGCATGTCTTATATATGTTAGTCCAAAATAAGTGTCGTATATTAGTTTTGCTCGGAGCGGCTGAATGGCTAGATAGGCGCAGGACCTAGAAACCGACTGGAGGTTTAAGTTCAATAAACTGTCGTACCCCATCTAGATTAGCGCGATTCTATCTACGGCTCGGTACATTCATCATGATCAACCCATTGCCGGCTCACTACAGAACACGGGTCTCCTCTCAATGTGAGAAGGGTTTGGCCATAGTCCACGACGCTGGCCATGTGCGGATTGGCAGACTTCACACGCCTTTGAGAACATTATGAAGAACTCTCAAGCGTGTAAGTGTCCTCACGAATTTTTTCCTTCACCGTTGAATCAAGATATCTTAATTGTTTAAAAACGCAGATAACTCCGAAAAGTTAGAGCTGCGTGCCAGGGTTCAAACCCCCGACCTCTTATTAGGAGGCGGACGCCAAAACCACTGGGCTATCACACTACTATTCGGTACATTACCACTTACCAATTACTATCTGTTAAGATCGCAATCTAACGTTAACTTGACATAGACTAAACACGTACTGTATTGTTAGTTTATTAAATTTGATAAATTATTACACACATAATATATATCCATCCTTGATGTACAAATCCTTGCAAAGAAAAAATCCTTGCAAAGAAAAAATCCTTTTCTGACTAGCTTCTTTAAATTATGATTTATTTAGCAACTCAAAAATATACTCTCGCATCAGGTATAAGTGTACCTTGTTATTGTCATTTAACCTCATTTTCCAGTATTAAAAGAGTTTCCACTAAGCGAACAATTGCAAATAAACGTGGCTTAATGCTAAGTTATGCAGTGTTTTGCCACACTTCAACTGACAGCATGTTTCGAAGACAGAGCGTGACAAAATACTAAATGACTAGACCATTTATTTGTAAGCCGCTTGGTGGAAAGATACCACAATTCTAACTCAGTCATGCATAATTCTCGATGATAACTCTTCGAAAATAATATATACTGTCTACCTACGGGCTTCAATATTTATATAATACTAGCTGACCCGGCCACGCGTTGCTGTGGCTAAAGTTTTTGTTATATTACATTATAGTAAACAATCTAAGAGGAACAATAAGAGAACATCAGTCACGGAGTCCACTAATCTTTTTCACACAGATGGTATTTGTAAAAAAATATGGTGATCTCCTTATTTGACTTTCTACTACTATAACACTTTAGTACAATGAAATTATTTACGAACAAAGACGAAAATGTTGATGTTGGTATACAAATTCACTGGATTGAGATTTGAAGGGGAAGTACGTTGAACACAATTAATTAAAATGTTCTTTACACTTGATATTAAGCAGAAATCAATAGGTACAAAATAAAAATTTATCAGATTTATTATTTCCATTTAATTTTATAACAAATATAAGTATATTACAGTATAATACAGTAAATAACATGTGACGCTTAAACTCATGAATGAGGTAGGCAAGGCAGACAGTCTTAAACTTTTAAACATTAATATTTATTTTTTGAATAATAAATACTTTCAATTTAATTTAACACCAATCGGTGCACAATGTTTTTGGTTAACCTGCCTTTAGCTAACACAAATAGATTCGACGGTTTCCCAACACGTGAACACGCAACATATAGTTGCCCATGAGAAAAACATGGATTTTCCAAATCTAAACCACAAATGGACATTGTTTGACCTTGAGATTTATTTATAGACATGGCGAAAGCTAAACGAATTGGAAACTGTAGCCTTTTGAAGGGTATGGTAGAATCTGATGGTATCATCGGAATACGTGGCAGCAGGACCACTTTTCCTTTAAACTTCCCAGCCAAAATGGTTGCTTCAAGAATGTTTCCGGTGATCTTTTTGATGACCAAACGCGTACCGTTACATAATTGAGGTGGATTCAAATTACGGAGGAGAATAATAGGGGAACCAATCTTTAATCGAAGATTATGTGGTGGCATTCCAGGGATATCTAATGAATTTAAAAATTCAATCAGAAAATTTACACTTTCATTTTCATCAACAACAGTATCGATTTATTTAAAAGACATCAGATCGCCTGGTAACAACTGTTGTATCTGGAAGTTAATTTCGTCAACATCAACGTTTTTGGCTGCCAAAATCGCCCGTTGACTAAGCCATTCATGATTCAAATAATTATTCTGTATATCCGGGAAAATACTCTGAATCAATTCATTTTTATCCTGAACAACAGTGCAAAAATTGTCTGGTAGTTTAATGCATTGCGTATTTGGTTGCAGTTCTATTTTACCGTTCCCAATATCTAGTAGTTGTTCGGAAAATATTTGTGCTGATGGATCATTTTGCAATTGTACTCGCATATTTATGGTCAATCGAAGTGTTTCAACACTTCGCCATAAGAATGATTGTTTCAAACATGCATTAATCTCATCCGCGAAAGTAGAGCGAGGTATAACCGGTAATAATTTCAATAAGAATTGAAATACTAATTTAATCGTTTAAATATAAGAACAAAAATCTGAAAAACTTGTTATCATAGCACATTGAATTAATAAGTGCTAAATATTTTTTAATAGAGGTTAAATAAAAACAATAAAAAAAAAATATTTGTACAACTATTGAAAAAGTGTAGGAAATTGTGTATCATTTTTGCATTGACATTTTAATTAAATTTTATAATTATGTGATAATACTTACAATACATATATTCAAATTAAATTATAAAGTTTTGATCAATGAAGCACAAATAAGTAAAAAAACAGGATTAATATCACAGTATTATCTTCATTATAATATGAATTCAATTTACACTTCAGTCTAAGTAACACGTGGCCGGCTATGCTAACACCAAAAAATTAAAAAGTGGAAATAATTGAATTATACGGTATTTCGTTCACTACAAAATAAATTTAATTAATTTTATAGCGTCAACAACACGTGGTAATTATGCTGTTAAAATGTAGCTTATATGACACGTTCGTAGATTTACCATAGCAGCGCCATCTATTGATTACTTACTCAACCCAGTCGAAAGGTATCGACATCTGTTAGAATCATTTGGAGTTAACAGATAATTGTGACTGTCAAATAATAACAAACAAATAATTAGCAATAAATTAAAATTGTGACTATAATTTGAGATTTAAACTATCCTATCTCTCAAGTTGGATCGAACTGCACATGGTGTGCGAATTTTATTATAATCGGTTAAGTGGTTTAGGAGTCCATTGAGGATAAACATTGTGACACGAGATTTATATATATTAAGATATATAGGTATAAAAGAAGCCCGTAGGTAGACAGTCAGGTACTCAATATTTTAGGCCATAGACCTTTCCCGCAGCCGTCTCGGAGACCGGTTCATAGATAACTACTTAAAAATATATAATATGTTCAGGAATTTATGCTCGTCGATGGAAGGAGCTATAAAAAGACAACTCTTTTCTCTTTCCATTATTTTTACTAGGGCTAGAGCCGGATTAAGAAAACTACATGTCACCGGTATAGGTTTCCTTAAAAACGGAATGTATAAATTAAAAAATAGATCACGTATTAACCTTTATATGTAAGGAAGAAAAATATATATTATATTTCGACGCTTCATTCTTCAGATATAATAAATAAACAACATGGTAGTCCTTTTATCCTGCAGGCAACACTTCGCATTTTTAGAAAAAGAGTAAGTCAATTTATTTTTGTCTCCTGTGGGTAGGCTCTGAGACGGTTTGTCATTCTTTTTTCGTGCGAGGCAACAAGCACACGCTTCTAAAAATGTCTAAACGTAGTGCTGAAGAAAAAATAATATACTATAGTGATAAAATTAAGAGACTAAGGAAAAATAAACAAATATAATAAATAAATATAATAGAATAAATAAACATCGACGTTTAATTGTGTACTCGTCATCGGATTCCGAAAACAATATAAGTAAGTACCTACTTTAACAAAACGTTACAATGTGTGATTCCCGGTCTTGCGTAAGGTGTCTGGTAGGCTTGCCTGGCGGTTAACTGCGGGTTAACACGAAGGACAAGTATGACACTAAAAATCAACCCAATGGTTGAGTGTGGGTCGACCTGACTTGACTTGTGAAGGTATCTGTAAGCTGACCTGGCGGTTAACTGCGGGTTAACACGATGGTTCAGCGGGTACCACAATAACATTCTTTGTTCCGAATCTTTCTGTAGATTATTAAAATATTATTTACCTACCTTCAAAAATTGTAACTTTTGCGTTTTAACATCGTTTTATTTTCCTACAAAACGGAACACAAAGATTAAATTATTGACGAACATTGGCGCACCGGCCTCGTTATCTCGTTTACCAACGCCATCGCCGCTGTCACCACAACAGCCGGAGGCTCCGCTTATGTCGGCCTACGTAACCGTGAATGAAATTGTTCCGTCGTCGTCACAAGACGCATGCGGCGAGCCGCTGCCGGAACTCGAGCCAAAATTATTTCAAGCTTTGGGGGACGCAGCGGACGATGCACCGACTTATGGTCCCGACATTCATTGTAAATTGGCGCAGCGATGGCTCCTGATTTTAAAAAAGGGCCTCCAAGCGGAGGTAACAGAAAAATTGTAAACTGTTAAAAGCTCCTAATTTAAATCAAGAAATATCTGCCGCGGCCGCAGATATTGTAAGGGCCCGAGACAAAAAGCTTCAGTTGAGGCAGGACCAGCTGGGCCTGGGTATAACGGTGATGACCTTGTTATTGACCGGTGATGACAAGGTACAAGCTGTAAATTTTTTATCGGATAACTGCCGAATACTTACCGATATCCACTTTACTGAGACACAAGTGAGATCGAAACTGACGAAACTCTTTTCGGGTGTTCATTATCGGAGAGAATAAAAGCCTCAAAGGCCATTGAGAGACAAGGAGTCCAGATCAAAAGAGGTCCCAATCTGAAAACTTCGACAGCAACTTCTCCTCCTCGGGGAAACTGGTCCGGCCACCCCCGCTACCAGTTGTTCAGCAGGGGGGGGGGGGGGGGCAGGATCATATCGAACCCAGTACTGACATCAACAGGCGTGCCCCAATGCGGCGCTAACACAGGTACACGCTGGTAGGCTGCAGCATTACTAGAATTGTTGGCTTAATATTACTAAAAATTCAGTATTTTTAGGTTGGGTTCACAGCGGTTACTGAATTTATTTCTACCATCTTTTTAGCCCCAAAATCTAACGGTGGGCATAGGTTTATTCTTAATCTTAAACAGTTAAATAAATACGTTCTCAGTTCTGATTTTAAGATGGAAGATCATAGAACTTCATCAAAAATTATACTAAGAAAGGGCTTTATGGCGATGGGTCCCAGTAACGTATTCCCAACGTAAATATTTACCATTTCAATTCAAAAACGAAAATGCACAAATAACTACTTACGAGTTTAATACGATGCCTTATGGTTTAGGTTCCGCCCCACGGACGGACGAAACTAATGAAGGAAGTAGTTAGTTATCTAAGATTTTGCGAATTTCAATGTGTCGTTTACTTAAATGACATATTGTGTATCGGGAACAGCTTTGAGTGTCATACAAACGTAATCGAAACTGTAAGGTTACTAAATTGTTTAGGTTTTATAATTAATTACGATAAAAGTAATTTACACCCTCAACAGAGTTGCAGGTTTTTTAGGGTTTATGTACAACTCAGTTGATATGACAATATCGCTTCCATCAGAGAAGCGAAACAATATTTTGAGTCTAGTGAACAAATTTTCTAACCTACCGAATAGTACTATTAGGGATTTCGCTCACCTAATTGGTGTTCTTACTTCAGCCTGTCCGGCTGCAAGATATGGTTGGCTATATACAAAGAAGTTAGAAAGACAGAAATACCTGGTTCTTACTAAGCACAAAAGTTACGATATAATATTTAAACCCAACGTTGATATCTTATCAGATTTAATGTGGTGGTCGAATAACATTCGTATCACATCAAATACACTTATGATTCCTAACTTTGATGCGTCTGTGAAAATTTACAGACGCATCCAGGACAGGCTGGGGAGCCTATTGCGACAACAAGCGCGCAAATGGTGGGTGGACAGATAATAAGCGTAATTTACACATAAAATTATTTAGAATTAGTAGCAGTTTTTCTCGGGCTAAAAAGTTTGCTCGCGAGAAAACTAATATTAATATACTGTTACATGTTGATAACACGACCGCTATCAGCAATATTAATCGGATAGGAAGAATTCAGTTCCCTCATCTTACTGATTTGCCCAGATCCATTTGGCAATGGTGCGAGCTTTATAGTCGATGCGTTTACTATAGGTTGGAAATCGTTTTTTTTCCACGCATTCCCACCATTTATAATGATTTAGAGATGCTTACAAAAATCGTAAATGATAAAGCGGAAGGTATCTTAATCTTCCCCTACTGGCCATCTCAACCTTGGTTCCAAATGTTATTAAACATTATTCAAACCGGTGTTATATACTTCACACCAAATTTGAATTTCCCTTCGTTATCTTCCAGGACCCAACACCACCACCTAAAATCGTTTACCCTGGGTGCAGCAGTGTGCTCAGGTCGGCGTTCGCAACAAGGGGAACTCCAAGCCAGGTGCTTGACTTAATCATGGCATCCTTATCTAAAAATACTTTACAGCGGGACTTATAGATTATGGTGGCAGTTCTGTCTCGGTAATAAACTTGATCCCTACAAGTGCTCACTTTCGCCTATCTTGATATTTTTAACAGAACAATTTAATAAAGGTGCCGCATAAGGCTCGCTGAACAGCCACCGTTCCGTACTGTCTCTACTTTTAGGTAGTGATTTAACTGCGAACGACCAGGTAAAACGATTACTCAAAGGTGCCTTTAAACTAAGACCTGCTACACCGAAATATTGGATCCACAGTTAGTAATCAATTTTATCGCGAATCGGATACCCAATAGGGATCTTTCGCTAGACAAGATCACCAAAAAATTAGTGATGCTTCTTGCTCTATGCACAGCACAACGAGTACAAACTCTTTAAACCTAACTGTAATTAAAACTTCCGCAGCTGGACGCGAGCAGCCGGTATTGCCATTACCTTATTTTAACGAGAATAAAGCAATTTGTCCCGCTACCGTCATAGAAGACTATATATTCCTCACCAAGAATATTAGACCAGTAACTTATACGAATAACCTCATATTAACATTCAAACGACCGTTTAGGCCTGCGACTTAACAAGTGCGATTAAACAAGTGTTGGGTGAATGCGGCGTGAATGTGTCGATGTTCGGCGCGCACAGCACGCGCCACGCTGCCACACCCGCGGGGCCTCCGGTATTTCGGTGGATACCATTAGGAAAACTGCTGGTTGGACAAGCAGGTCACTGTCCTTTGCCAAATTTTACCATCGCAGAGTATTAGATGATGGGATATTTGCAAAGTCTTGTTTTATTACCTAGAGAAACGTAATTTGGTTTTCTAGTGGCAGGTAATAATTATAAAAGCGTTTAAGTAAGGATTTAATTAGTAAATTTAAAAAACAGTTGATTAAAAACCTTTCTTTATATACCAAAGATTTATTACGTTATTATAAAAGATGATTTATTTGACTAAACATAGTTGTATTTTTCACTTTAAGTTATACAAAATTTTCCTCTCTAAACATCTACCATGTTGTTTATTTATTATATCTGAAGAATGAAGCGTCGAAATATAATATATGATCAAACGAACTTGCAAAGTGAAGTTCGATCGATATTATATGAGTACGCTTCATTCGAAGATATATACACCCTCCCGATCCCAAAACCCTATCAGGAAAATTTTGTCCCTGGTGAAAAATATTCAGTTACTCTAAAGAAATGACAAACCGTCTCAGAGCCTACCCACAGGAGACAAAAATAAATTGACTTACTCTTTTTCTAAAAATGCGAAGTGTTGCCTGCAGGATAAAAGGACTACCATGTTGTTTATTTATTATATCTTCGAATGAAGCGTACTCATATAATATCGATCGAACTTCACTTTGCAAGTTCGTTTGATCATATATTATATTGCATTATTTTAGTATTTGCAGTTTAGCCCGCGACTACGTCCACGTCTACAGAATTGAGCATTAGATACGGATCTATTCTCAATTCTGTGAACGTGGGAACCTTACATTTATAAGGTCTAAAAAATTTCTGTGTGATCAAAACATAAAGCAACAAAACATCGAACACACGCATTTTTTTTATTACAAAAGATTTTCTTATATATTCGTAGCATGTCAATCTAGTATCAAATTATTTTTTATAATTTTTAAGTCATTCAGTGTCAGTTGACTGGACGCAAAACAATCAAATTTAACGCGTGGTTTTCCAACAGCCTTATTTTCATGAGCTAGCAAATGTTTTACGGCCCTTAAACAATTCTCTAATTTGCTAATGGGCTAATTCGAAACTTATTAGGGCGTTTATGGCATATGCTCATCAGTGGTAAATTGACCTAATGAAAATCCTGATAAACGAAACACGCATACTATTAGGTTGTGTATAGATAACCTATCTATCTATACACTGCAATGCAATGGTTGAGAAGACAAATTGAATAGGCTCCTGCTGATCTTGAATATCTATTTGACCTTCTGAACAATTTAGAACTTCCGTTTTATAACTACTTTAAATGATTGTCAAAAGTCATCACTTTCTTCATGATGCCATCAGAATAGTAGCCAAGTGTTATTTTGTTTTTTCCCTCCGTGGAGGGTCTGCCTCAGCGGACGCCGCTGGCTGGGTTGCGGTCGAGTGCACAAGTGTTCCCGTGACACAGCCACCAAGCGACGCGAAGGAGCATCGCTGGGTTTTAGTGGGTTTTTCTGGTCGCCAGTCTGGCCGTCTGGTATATATATATATGAACGATTCATAAATGGCTGTATAACCTACAGGCATATATATCACATTTTTCATTTCTTATATTCGTAAAGTGATGGTGATAACCACACACACAGGTCTCAGGATTAGTGGTTTTTCTGATGACCTCCGTGGCGCAGTGCGTGCGCTGTTGCATTATAAAGTTGAAGGTCCTAGGTTCGATTCCCGGCTCGAGTCTGGTCTGGTGGGAGGCATCGGCCGTGGCTAGTTACCATCCTACCGACAAAGACGTTTAGCGTTAGCGTTTCGGCACAATGTCGTTTAGAAACAATTAAGAGTGTATGGGTTTACCTTACCCTTAACAGCCCCGCCCGCTACCACCATCTTAGACAGCATCATCACTTACCATCAGGTGAGATGCCGTCAAGGGCTAACTTGTGGTGTATTTCACTTCGTACTTTATAATTTCATACCACCTACATTCTCTGGTTACTTATATTTATATTGAAGAGTGGACCTTGAAAGCTCGGAAATAAGCAAGAATACATATGCTTTTATGTGCAACACCTTGCCCCAGAGGATGAGTTACAGCAATGAGCTGGAAAACTGTGAATCAATTAACATCTCCACTTGCAGTCAAAACCACTCCTGCAGCATTGAGACCCTACTCTAATATAAAATATATTTACTAAACACCCTGGTCTTAGGAGTCTGTTAAGAATATATCTATGTTGCGATGGAGAGAGCTATGCTAGGAGTATCTCTACGAGATCAAATCAGAAATGAGGAGATCCGTAAAAAAACCAGAGTTACAGACATAGCTCAGCGAGTTGCGAAGTTGAAGTGGCAATGGGAGGGGCACATAGCTCGGAGAACCGATGGACGTTGGGGTCCCAAGGTGCTGGAATGGCGACCCCGCACCGGTAAACGTAGCGTTGGTCGACCCCCAACAAGGTGGACAGACGACATCAGACAAGTCGCAGGGAGCCGCTGGAAGCAAGCGGCCCAAGACCGTGAGCATTGGAACTCCCTACAAAAGACCTACGTCGACGTGCAGCAGTGGACGTCAATCGGTTGATGATGATGATGATGATGATGATATCTATGTTTCTGGATAGAAAACTTAATTGTAATAATCACAACATTATTCAACAATAATTTAGGTTAACAATTAATAAAATATTATTTTCATGACAATATATTATTTTATGAAAATATATCAGTTTAATTAAACAAATATATGCTATATCTATATATAGTTTAAATAGAAAACGACATTTCTCAAAATTTTGGGAAACTGAGGTTATCAATAAAAAAAGTCTATTATCAACATTATTTTTATATGGATAAAAGACGTTTTATAAAACTACACAGCAAGTCACTTCGGTACTCTAAAGTAAACAATCATCATCATCATGATCAACCCATTACCGGCTCACTACAGAGCACGGGTCTCCTCTCAATATGAGAAGGGTTTGGCCATAGTCCACCACGCTGGCCATGTGCGGATTGGCAGACTTCACACGCCTGAGAACATCATGAAGAACTCTCAGGCGTGCAGGTTTCCTCACGATGTTTTCCTTCACCGTTGAAGCAAGTGATATTTCAATTTTTTAAAAACGCACGTAACTCCGAAAAGTTAGAGGTGCGTGCCCGGATTCGAACCGCTGACCTCTGATTAAGAGGCTGACGCTCTAACCACTAGGCTATCACAGCTAAGTAAACAATAGATTGTGACAACTTAAAATGCATGTATTGCAAAATTTGATAATTTTGAGTAATGTCACTTTTCTATTTAACCAACGATATACAAAAGCAAAAGGTCACCTACTTACTTCCATACTTACTGATTAAACACGAGATCTCAAAAACTATTGTATGTATAAAGCTATAATTTAGCAAGTAGGTAGTTGATAGTTAAGAGATGTCAGCTAAGAAAGGATATTTGGAAGTTCTACCCCTAAGGGGGTAAAACAGGGGTTGGAAGTTTGTATGAAATTTCTTTGTTTTTAGAGTTAGAGACACAAAAATTTGCATTAAGATTAATAATAATAAATAAAAAACATGTACATCAAATTTTTTTTAAATATTTCCTGTTAAGGGTGGTAAAATAGGGAATGATAGTTTTTACTTATTTTTTTATTATGAAGTCTAGAAGCTTGAAATTTTGAAAATAGGTTTCTTTTAGGGTAAGTCTTCTTCTTCCACTCACTTCTATCAGCCGTCACCTCACTACCCAAACCTTTTACCCGCATATCCTCTTTTAGGGCGTAAGTATTGGGTTAGAATTTTTTTTCATCCAAATCTACAAAAATAGAGGTTTGAAGTTTGTATGAAAGTCCTATTAAATAAAGTTAATAAGCTAAATTTAGTGACACGAAGTGCCTGTAGCTTACTTTCTGAAGCAAGGTAAACCTCAATTGCACGGGAAATCAGCAGTTCTACGCAACAGCTAGTCTTAAATATTTCTAAGCAATCTCTATCACAAATTACATTGTGTCATGAAGCACATATATGTAAACACTGGTATAGCTATATAGCACCAAGTATATTATTTGATTGTGGCCACATAAGCCACACACAATTTGTCTTTAGATTTTATTCAGTATATGTTCTGTAGACAAGGATGTAGAAAATTATATAATAACATTTTTGTTTGTAAATAAATATAATTTGAATAGTTTGACATTATAAAAGTTATTTGCCTATAACATTACAAAATATAATTAACTTAAGACGGAAGATAGGGCATAAAACCTTTGCAATTACTACTATTGCAAAGGCACAGCTTTCGTGTAGTTACATCGGATACACTTTTATTTACATCATCTGAACCATAGCTAAAAGTTATTTCTGCATCAGGTTGTATATCGAATAAACTAAACACAGCTAGTTTAGGTAAAGGAGTATTTATTCTCACTGGTATTATTTCACAATTAGGATCACAGCTATGGTTTATGTATCTGCCTATGTTCCCAAAACTACTGGGGTCAACATACGTTTGAACAGTTTTGCTTAAAACATGTTCATTCAAACAGAAGATATAATTCATTCTCCCGTGTATTTCATTATAACGATAGCGAAGAAGAGCCTGATTCTTAGTCAAAACTTCCCCAGCATATTCACATACAAAAGATCCTTTAGGAATTAAAGTATTTGTGAATAAGCCTAACCCCTTTGATACATTTTGTGTTGATTTAATATAGAGTGTTTTTAACGGTCCATACTGAACAAGTTTATTTCCACAGTTATCTGAACATTTACACAATTCATTGCACTCAACAACCGGATAAAAGCTTGATGTATCATTGTTTTTCCTATTAATTATATGTACCCCTGAATTTAATCCCTTATGTCGAACCAGGAATCTGTAGTTTGCACCACCCGATATTTCAAGGCATTCACAGCGATCTGGCAAGCATTTGTCATTGCATGTACAGCGATGCATTAACTGAGAATTGAAGTTTTTTGCTAACTCTTCGCCTTCCAAGGTTTGTTCGAATGGTCCTGGTATATTTTCACTTATGTACATAACATCAAAATCGGCATGTAAATAGGTATCAATCATAATGTAAACACCAATTAACTAATTTACTCGGAGTACAAGCCTCAATTCTGTAAATTAAAACGAAAATATATATACTAAAGTTTCTAAAGTTTAGTTTCTTTTGACGTTTTCTTTTTATTAGTTTTTGACATTTCATATTAGGTATTTAGTATTGCCAACAGCCAACAGCGATTACCCACAAAAGTTAAAGTCAAAAGCCAATAACCACATTTGCTAAGAAATACGGCTTGCCTGCTTTGTAATGTTCTTTAGTTATACACCGTTTAATGTGCTAATTATAACATCGTTTACTTCTTCTTTTAATTAATATGACTTTCTAAAAATGTGCAAAAATGCGAATACTAAAATAATTTTACAAATTTTAATTTACTAATTATTTTAGCAAGGAAATGATAATTAATTTATTAATTACATGCTTTCTTAATGCTTCTACGTGACATCGTGCCGGAACGCTGAATCGCTTTGCGACACATCTTTGTCGGTAGTGTAGTAACTAGCCACGGCTGAAGTCTGGTCTGGTGAGAACCAGACCAGACTCGAGCTGGGAATCGAACCCAAAACCTCCAACTTTATAATGCGACAGCGTGCGCTGCGCCACGGAGGTCATTGTTATTATTTGATAAATTATTATGTAGTCAAAATAAGCGTTATGCCATCGAGAAATCCAAATTCATACTAACGCATTACTGCATATTACATTGTTGTTTCATAAAAGCGAAATAAAATCAGTTTCTGTGGAATTTTTAATAAATAGTCTGCATTTAAAGTCTAAATAAATAGTCTAATAAATTTAAAGTGGAACACATCTATTATATTATATTGACAAAAAATTCCTCTATAAAATCCGATCCTTATTTATAATTATTAATTTAACCCTAAGATTTAGGGGAACCACCTAAGTTGGGAACACTGTTTTATTTTGACTTTACAGATTAAAGACTATACAATAAATGGTACTCTTATTGTTAACAGTTGTACTACAAAGAGTATTGAAAGCATAACTTAAACACTACACACGTAGCGGCTGTACACGAGTCTCGGTCTTAGATAAAAGAACTGAACGTGTGGTACGTTACAGAAATTTTCACATTGTGGTCACAGTCATCAATCCTATAGTAGCAAATCCTTCCCCATTTAATGTTGTACTTAAGCCTAATTAAATTACTTAAACTGAGCAAAACTGAAATCGCCGAAATCTTACAGCGCATCAAAATTATTTTATATTACAAAAAACTATGAAAAGATTTGAGCATATAATGGTTTAAAAAACAAATTCTTAATATGTGCAAACCTTCAGCAGTAATTTATTTACTATAAAAAATTAAAATAATTTACGACTTGACAAAAAAAGTCGGTTGGTTTGGTCGGTCGGTTGCCCGTTACAGTCTGGTAGCACTTTATAACCTCACTGCACTGCATTTAAAACGGCAACATTTAGTTTTTTTTTCAGTAATCTGTTGTCTATGGCCTTTGTGCTATCATCTCTATGCACATTAGACAATAGACATGAATATGAGGCCGCGCAGGCGCAGTGTTGTGACGTGACGTAATTGTCCATTCATACTTTTTGTTCATTCAATGAAACAAATATTTTATTGATGAAGTGTTGTGTAAATCAAATTACGACTGTTATTGTCCAGTTCAACACTCGTATGAAAATTAATAATTAAATTTAGTACATATTTCAGTGATGTGAAAAAATTGTGTTAATCATATAAGTGCATTCATTGATAAATTTATAGCAGATATTGAGCACATGCGCATTGCATTCTGTTTTAAAAGCTTGGAATGCTTGTGAAAATGAGGAAATATAAAGTAGTTTCTTTAATTTGTTCTGTTCGGGTTAGTATAGTCTTTTCATCTCCGCCTCGTTGAAAACAGGCTCTTAGTAGAACATTACGACACTCCGGAAGTGGCGGGACAAGCCGGCCGAGGGGCTCGTTCCGAAAGAGATAACAGCGGATGAAAGAGATAAACAGTTATGGATTTAACATGGCGGACGAAACGCGTAAAGTGCGAGTAGAAGAAAGATTGAAAATTAAGATTGGTATGTAATATTTTGACTTGGATTATATGTTTGGACAATTTTTTTTAAGTTTCATTTATCTTGAAAGTGTGTTTAACTGCAAAAAATATCGTTTCCTATGACAGTAAGTTGTTGTCACTGTGTTGAACAGGTGGTACCTACTTAGGAACTTAAGATTTCCTGTCCAGATGTTTATATAGGTGTTCAAGTATGTTCATTTAGAAGGAAATACAGTTGGAAGAAGGCGATTTAAAGCTAGTTATCCTTAGAAGGTAGCTCAGAGTTTGTGTCGTGAATCCATTGTTTTTATCATGGTTTGCTTTGACAGTTCGCGCACAATTTATGAATGAATTGCCGTGAACACAATGAACTCGTATTTAGATGATATTAGATTAGATATCTGGTGTATACTATATTGTGATTATAAACTGATGTATGGGATCCGTATCATGCTTTTCGAGTCTTAAATAATCTATTAAGTGCTGACCTGTTTTATTTCTTGTAAGCAATATTTTCGTACACATTTTTCGCATATAAATTTTGCTAAACCGCTACTATCTCCAAATTTTATTTGTCTTTTAGGGTAGAGCACATACCTCAAAGTCAAAAAAAGGGGTCTACCTTGAGAAAGGTAGGCTTGCATTATAATAATATTAAATTTATCACCATTAAATGTGTTTTAGAAAGCATTAACCTCATTAAATATAAAAAAAATAGATGTCCCAATTTTTTTTGCTGTAATTTACCCTTTGTAGGTTCTTATTCAACATTTGTGGGTATCACAGTCTAAATATAACACAGTTGTAGTATATAATTGTTAATTTATAAACAAAACTTTGATTTATATAAAACCTGCCCTCGTGTTCGCTTAAGTTTAGTATATGTTATATAGTCAATAGGCATTCTAATGAATTATCTATTGTATCTATCAAGAAAAGGGTTTCAAAAAAATCAACCATCAGTTTCTAAGATTAGCCTAAACTAACGCATCTTGGTATTATGGTATATGTATTCTGATTCTTTATTCTTCAAAGATGATTCATTATACTTTTATCTTCCTTTTTTCATTAGGCTTTATATTCTATCTAACATTTTCAGATATTGATACTCTAAAATAAAAAGGAAATTAAAGAGGGCCCAAAACTTCAAAATGTCCATACAAATATTTATACATATTAGATTAGACACGTTGTCCCATTTATAGTGGCTGTGAAAGACAATATTGAGTCACACTGGCCAATGCCAAATATATTAAGGTATATAAAGAGAAGCCATGTTTCTTAAAGACTGTCAATTTCATTTGATGGTTCTATTATTTTCAAGAATTGTTATTATCTTATAAATTTATGCCATCTATCACATATATAAAACTTCACTTTGATTTTCACTAAAATGAAATTCTTTAAGCAATTATTTTAAACTACTGATATTTCCCAAATATAATATCATCCTCAGGAGATGATGACATTAGAAAATACATTTGCTTCAACTGCTTTTCCTGGATTAAAGCAAAGGAGTCTTAATGTTAAATGTGTATCATAGACTTTGGCAGAGATTTTTTTTATTAATTACCAACCAACCACCTTCATTAGTGCCTCAGAGCAAATTCATTACCTGGCATTGGCACCTATTACCAGTTCAGTGTTTCATTAATATTATATGTACTAAAACTAACTGCAATTAACAAACAGGTAGGTTATGTTCAAAAGAATGTGTGATTCATCATCATGATCAACCCATTACCAGCTCACTACAGAGCATGGGTCTCCTTATGAGAAGGGCTTGGCCATAGTCCACCATGCTGGCCATGTGCGGATTGGCAGACTTCACGCCTTTGAGAACATTATGGAGAACTCTCAGGCGTGTAGGTTTCCTCACAATTTTTTCCTTGACCGTTGAAGCAAGTGATATTTTAATTTCTTTTAAAAGCACATAACTCCGAAAAGTTAGAGCTGCGTGCCCGAATTCGAACCGCCAACCTCTGATTAGGAGGCTGATGCCCTAACCACTAGGCTATCACCGCTTCACTAGGCAATGTGTGATTAACAAAGCCTAATTTCATGAAAGCCTTCAGCTAATAAATTAAAATTTTTATGTTTCAATGCATAAAATCTTTGTCTGTTTGTCTAAAAGAGAATAAATATATACATACATAATATGTACATTATTAAGCATATTTCTTTCAATATATAAAATTATGCATTGGGTAACCTACAGCTCAACTTTTTGCAGTAATGCAATGACAGAAATACAAAGATTGCCCTCACATTTTTTGATCCAACAGATCTTGTCACCATAGTCATGCTAGGTAATCAAAGCTTATTTCAGTTCCAAAAAAAACTTGTTGCATCTGTATAGATTATTTTATATTTAAATAAGAACTACACCAGTGAGTGTACAGATGATTGATTTGTCAGTAATGGCGCGAACGCATAAATCCTTAGATAAATACAGCAAACTGTGTCTGACGTGATAAGGGTGCAGTATGCCTTCCGGGGCGTGACCCTAGACCCTTTCAACTCGACTGTTAGATATATCATACAATGAACCTAACACATGATATCAAAACTATTTGTTTGAGCTAAATAAAAATATCACAGTTGATAGTCCTGTTAAGTAACTGTGCCACAGAAAATGCCATTTTTTTGTGTTTTCTTTCAAGCATGAAAAATTTCCATTTTAAAAATATATGGTTGGTAATGTTTACAACTAGAAATATAAAAATAAAAACCAATTAGTTAAAAATCCAAGTTAGTTTACAAAGCAAATAAAATCCAATGTTTCCTCCAAAAGCAAAAGTCAGCCTATTTGCACTATTAACAGTTACAAAAGTTTCTAAAGATTGCTGTATGTAAGTAATTTAGATACGCAGCTCTCAAAGAAGACTGAAATAATAATAATAAACACAAATTGATTATATATTTGGATGATAATATTTTATTGAAAATTTTTGTGAATAGTACTGTCAAACTAACAAGATTAGTCACATCATGAGTAACCAATGATCGATGAATAGCCTGCTAAGTTTGTTGTGGGCATCACCAGAGTGCATCTTGAACTGGTACAAGTTTATCAACATAGTTATTGCCATCATATTGCTACAATGTAATATTTTGTATATAGAAATCAAAAGAGTACATCATTCTTTATGATATCGCAATTTAAAAACTTGAAACGAATTTGTTAAATTAAAATTAAAGCCCTAAAAGTTCAACAATATGCAAGTGTAATTGCTGTTTTAAGTCTCACTATTGCAAGTTTGTCATATACATTTTCAGTTAATACACTGACTTTAGAATTAATAATAGGAACATATTTTAAGATAACCTAATTTGTTAGACATGTACTTATATGAACATAATAGGATAGTGAGACTGATTCATTCTAAACAAAATAACAATTTTGGTATAGATGCTTATACATCACACACAATACAGTATTTGCTCCTTCAACAAACACTAATTTTATTTATGTTAAACTTAAATACTAAGTTTGATAACTAAGAAAAATGATAAAATCTATACTACTATTTAAGATTATAGACTATACTACTATTTAAAAAAAAGAGATGAAAACTTCGCACGTTACGTTTCGTAACGCCTTTACTTACTTGCTTACCTGAGAATATTCGTACAAATATGAAAAACGTGTTTATTTAAATTAATTATACTTACGAATTATAAACGACCTGATCAGCTTTATAATATTAAAATTGGTATAAAAATCATCCTCGACCTTTTAATGCCCTATTGCTAGGTCCAAGCCCCTTCTCTTATTGTAGAGAGGAATTAACCTGCTGACCACTAGTCTAATCTAAAACGCCAGATTGTACTTACTACTTATATATAAAAAGAAGTGTCACTATCCAAATACGCAGTAAGTGTAGTCTAAAGCACACAACGCTCCGTGAATGGGGCGAACTAGTGTTTTCCATTCAGTGTACCCATTCATGGAAACTCGTCGCGCCTTTAATGAAAAACGCTCTCATTTATCGTAGTTATCGATGCGCGCCCCTCGCCTTGACGACTGCTCACACCGTTCATTCAAACCGAATATCAATGATAAGATTACTGCGCGCTCCGATATCGCGCTGTAAGCATCTGTACCCCTAGTACTTATAACATTTGGAAGCTCACGTTCCTGGAGTCGCCTTCGTGTATACAAATACTATAACGTCAATTTAAAAACCACTGTTTCGCAGTCGATTCGCATATTATATAGTGCCAATAGTGAATAAC
Organism: Lasiommata megera; assembly: GCA_928268935.1. Classification (NCBI taxonomy): domain Eukaryota; kingdom Metazoa; phylum Arthropoda; class Insecta; order Lepidoptera; family Nymphalidae; genus Lasiommata; species Lasiommata megera. Next base: position 6,807,662 of record OV743311.1, on the reverse strand, counting down.
AGAACAGTGACAATGGCCCTTCCGTTCGTCCGTTCGTCTGAGTGTCAGTGGGCTGTATCACATGAATCGTAATAAGTAGAGTTTAAATTTTCACATAATTGCCTATTGCCTCTATGAAAAACTTTTTTATCGGTTTACTGGATCTAAATAACTTAAGCTGGTTTTTCATTTAGGGAACATTCCCTCAAGAGCGTTGATTTCAGGTGTGTGGACCAATTTATATAACGTCAAGGAAACATGGACCTTTTATTACTCGTTTCCAAGTACCAAATTCTTTGCTACTAATATTTCTTTTACAAATATTCCACTAAGAGCGTTATCTGTAACGGTGATGACAATCAATTTTGTCTACAAAACAAGTGGGATAAGTTCCATTTTACCCTGACTTAACATTGTTATATTGCTTGAGAGGTACTATGACTATGAATGTACAAATCTAGTACGAAGTGTAAAAATTCTCACAATTTTGCTTCCTTTGCCGATCTAAGATAAAAAGGTAAACACTGTGACGGTCTCGTCTTTTTACTTTGCGAAATATGTATTTTTAATCACGCCTTTTTAAACTTTAAACTTAGCTATAAATTTTTAAATTAATAATTATGTGAGGACGTTATTTTTATTTATTTGTAATCATAAAGCGATTCTTTTTTTTTGTAAAGTATAAGGCGGTTAAGAAAAAGAAATGAACTAAGGATGAATGAATATTTATAAAAGATTGCATGCAGGTATCCACTTTTCAATTACCTACTTATCAATTGCACCGATTATATAATTTTTTTTTAGGTAAACTTAATCTCTGTAGGGCAACGACCTCTACAGTATTATGTTTATAGTTATTCATTCTTAACCAAAATGGGTACTTATGAATTTACATGAGCCAAATAGATTTCACTTTCAACAGTTTAACTGCCTACGTGTTACTACCTCTGTCCAGTCATGCCAAGGTTGGTATTCCGGGAGTGTAAAATGTTTGCATACAATTTTCATAAACATATTTAATCTTCTTATTAGAGTGTCCGGAGTAACAGAAGTGTCATCAAAGATCGATGTAGCGATGGATATAAGAATTCCTCATTCCTATTGCGCGTAATTCGACCCCGAACAATTAAACTCTTCTTAGTGTGTTAGGCAGATATCTAGATAAAGCGAGCTTAGCCTTACATCTGACTTGAGACAGTTACAATGAGACAACGTTTTTGTGTCCGATATAAATCTATCTCGTTTTAACACTGGCTCTGGCTGAGGAAAAATAACGTTACGTAACGTTAGCTCAATAGGTTTTGGCTTGTGAGTAATGAGGGAGTGGTCGTGCATGACGGTTTACATGGCTTCAATCGTTATAACTCTAGATCGCCTCGCCTAAAGCGCAATACTTCTTGAGATTCGACGGTTGGTAGCGTTACGGGAGCATTCCATCAGAGTTGACTTGGCTATCATGGTTAATGTGTCTGTCCAACGAGTAGGCTAACGCTTAAAAACCGCAGTTAGACCGTTGACGAAAGTTTCATAGAACATAATGGTAATATAAAAGGTCGTACCCACTTTATGTTTAGGTAGATACTTTTCAACCCACCTGCAAATAAGAAGGTTCATGTGGGTGAAGACCTAGATTCAAACCTGCCACTGGCTTATACGTAGGAAGACGTATTACCCATTCTGTGGAATTAATAACGTCTTAGATTTATATTACTTCCTACGATGTTTGATGGAAGCAGTGCGATAGTAGTCTCCAAACATCAAGGGGTCAATGAAGACCCACGGATGAAGTTAATAAGATAACTCTATAATTAAGAAAAAGAGAAAAGATAAATATATAAAACTAGTATTATAATTACAGGTATTAAGTGTATCGCTTAATATTCAAGCTCTTCTTTAATCAAAGATCTCTAATCTATCTAAAACACTAACTAACAACCTAGTAATTATGTATTTAATGCGGTTTATACAGGTAGGTTCTTTATTAATGACGGCGAATTACAGCCATTTAATTCGCCCACACGCACGATATTCCACCAAGGTTCAAACGCACAGTCCTCAGTCAGTCCAATAATGTTAGAAGAATACTGCGTAATTACCAAACCAACGTAGCCACCAAGAATTTTTAACTACACTTCTCATTAAAGATGCCAATCGTGAAGAACCTATTAACCCAATCAAAATTTATTTGTTGTTCGACAAAAGAAACTATGGTTTCTCGACTGTCAAAAGTTTCCCTTCAGGCAAAATTGTCGGATCCATCACTAAAAGAGCAAGTAAGAAACAGCCAGCATTTTATGTATTTATTTCCCCCGGAAAAGTATGTTAAAGTTTGGATGTTAATTATTTCTTCATGTCGGTCACATTTTATAATGTAAGTGTCCAAATGGTCTGCCAGCGTCAAAACAATCCCATATTTGTATACGACATTCCTAAAACACTAAATGTACTCTCGATTTCGAAAGAACCGCCGCTACGCACAGCAATGTGGCAATATAATGACGGTACACCATTGTGCAGCGAAGCCCACGATAAGCACAATGTAAGTACGTTTCCTCAGATACCCATGGCGTTATTCAAAGGTTCCCGTTTCACTCCCACGATCCATTTTGCCGTGTGTTACCGTGGTTGACGATGGCTGTTTGTTTTTGCATCAGCAATTATGTACAGTTTGCTGTCGCAACTAGTTTCTCTCTTAGTCCAATTACAAATTTGTGGGAGTGTGTGGTTACAGTTGCCACAAGGTCTTTGTTTGGCCCTAACAATCGTTGTGATCTCTCCTCGTCGGGCCAATTATATGTGTTATGACGAATGGCGATTTTGTCAGAGCGCTTAAGTGAAAGGTTGATAATCTGTTGTGCGGCTTTCCCTGACATTTGTTTGTTTTTAACCGACTGGTACTTAATGTGTCAAATTTTCAATCATTATTTTTTAATTAAATGGGTATTATTTAGAGTTCCAAGTTTTAAATTCTGAGGTACGTTGTGAAAATATTTGAATTTGTTATAAAAAACGATCTTCCCTATTACACAACACTAAACATATTCTTGCACGACATACGTTAACAGTCGAAAATTAAAAGTTTGATAGTCGCCACGGCGTCTAGTCGACATAGCGCAATTACTCTTAGGATTTCCTGTCCGTGACTGTTAGGGCGAGGCGGTCGTAATCTTAAGTCGGTATGTACTTTTTACCGGCTATTAAATTTAATGGGTGTATGAAAACAATAGCAAGGGTTTTTTATGGATTGGCGCGCTTGGGACATGTCATGGCATGACTAGTAACCACAGCCCGACACTTCTCTACCCTTTATAGTCTCGATATTGTCTGACAGCCCATTATTGGTACAAACAACCAGTCTGTTGAATGCAGAGTTTATGTTTTAGTTAATCAGAATACTTGTAGGCGTAATTGTTGACTTGACGCTTTAAAAACGTGCAATTATTTCTAAAGGCTTTTACGATTGAAATTACGTATCCTACACATTTTTTTCTACTATTACACTTTATCATGTAAATGGCATTACCTAGTGTGAGAAACAGTATTTGATTAATTACTTACTTTTAAAACGTTTGCGCTTTTAACAAAAAACGGTTTAAAAATGTATCATCATTACTATAACTGTTAAAAAACAGTTCTGGATCGTGAAAATTATAAAATCCTCGAGTCCGGCGGCTACCTTTAAAGTCTGATATTGTAATATATATTTCCCAAATTTTGTACTTGCATAACGCATTATAATCTTTTATTTTTATATTATATATTGAGTATGTTTATATATAAATTTCATATCATATAATTATGATTTATTTTTAAATTCTTTAAGTATGTATTAGTATGTCTAGTTTTGGCATTATATAAATTATGTATATATGTTAGATGTTGGGGTCCCAAGGTGCTGGAATGTTGACCTCGCACCGGAAAACTTAGCATTTGTCGATCCCCAACTAGGTGGACTTTAGATCTCCCTACAAAAGACCTAAGTCCAGCAGTGGACGTTTATCGGTTGATATGATGATGATGATAGATTATGTAGATAATTATAAAAACTTAATCTTTTATTTTACTCTCATCTAAGGGTGGCTGGAAGAGATCTCTTATACAGTCAAGCTTTCCTTGTATCTAAATATATAAAAGCGAAATACCACTGACTGACTGACTGATGATCACGATATCTCAGGAACTATAAAACATACGAACTTGAAATTTGGAAGGTAGATTCCTTTTATGAAGTAGAGGTCAGCTAAGAAACGGTTCTGAGAAAATCCACCCCTAAAGGGTTGAAGTGGGGGTTGGAAGTTTGTATGAAAGTCCTATATTTTTGAAGTTAGAGACATGAAAATTGGCATCTAAGTTTTTTATTATAAAAGATAAAGATCTGTATAATCAATGTTATGAAAATCTACCCCAAGGGGGGGTGAAGTGGGGGTTGGAAGTTTTCATAAGGATTCTATGTTTTCGAAGTTAGGGACATGAAAATTGGAATATAGGTAATTTGTTTTAAATAATAAAAACCTGTATACGCAATATTACAAAAATCCACCCCTCAGGGGTAAAAATGGGCGTTGGAGTTTGACTTATATACCTAATTGTTTTTTATCACAGATTTCGTACATAAATCGTACATCGTACAATTGCCAATATGGCGATTATTGCTTGGCGCGGGTTGGTAATCGTACTGATAACGCTGCGCTGTCGCTCGTTATCGGTCAGTGTATTATTAGCCCAGCTGATTCATGGAAATGGTTGGCAGAAATGGACCACCATTGGTCGCTCGCCAGACACTTGCAGGTTACTCGATAGAATTTAACATGGGCGGATAAGGTCAAATATCTGGGAGGCGGCCTGCCCTTACCTATGCCTGCCTATGCGTAAATGATGTTAAGTGATTCAAATAACAATATTAAGTAATAATGTTAACTGAATATGTTAACTGAATATGTTAACTGAATATGTTAACTGATATACTAGGGAGTACCTACGCTTAGTTTGTTTTATAAATATTAAAACACTGGCGGTTTCCCATGTCTTCGTCCTCGTACCTTCTGAATATACTGGGACATGTCTGTCTTAATTTCTCACCGAAACGTCATATACCAATTTTAGTGGGTTTTACATATTTTACATATTGTATTTACATAATGTATTTAGATTTGCCTACATATATGAAATCTCTTGAGTACTATGAGCACTTTAACACGTTTTTATTTTTGTTCTTAAAACCAACTTATTGTTTACATAACGAGACGGTTGAAATGAAACCGGACAAATGCGTGTCGTATAGGGTTCCGTATTTGCACACAGAATGCGGATTCCGATTCCAGCTAATTTCTAATGTTATTTGAACCACAGTATTTCCACATTGTTAATAATTATCGTTTAGATATTACATATTTATAATTAAGGATGTTATTACGTATATACGTCATTTTACTGGATTCTTGTTCGAAAATTTACTAGCTTTACTTCACAACTAATAACTTCATTAAAGTCATTTTTATTTATTTTTCCTGTGACGGCAATCTCACCTGATGGTATATCATGATGCAGTCTAAGATGGTAGCGGGCTAACCTACTAGGGGGATGGTTAACCCACACACCTAATTGGTTTCTAAGCGACATCGTTCGGGATCGCTAAATCACTTAGCGTCACGTCTTTGTCGGTAGAGTGGTATCTAGCCACGGTCTAAGCCTCACACCAGACCCCACCTTACTCATGCACGTACTGCGTTGGAGGTCGTCAAATATGGTAGAAATGTAGTTGTCCATCTGAACCAGCAAAATTTTAAGAGAGGTCTTTGACAAAAATGAGTAGAAACCTCGGCTATCATGAGATAACGGCATATAAAGGGGTACCCAAAACCTGAACTATGCGAAACTATAAGGATTCCTTTTTGACGACGGAACCCTAGAAACTGAGACTGTGCGCACGATGGCTACCTCGCCTTGCTCCGCCGTATAAAGCTATATCTGACGAGGTCGAGAATGTTGCACAAGTACCTACTCTACCTTCCATTTTAACAGTTGAAATATTATGATACCAGCTATAAGTTTTAATTGGGCGAAAATGGCTCTGAAACGTAGCCAAACAAGGAACCGTCATTAATAGTTGAGTAACGTCTGCCATTCGGTTTGCTTGATTACACTGATTCTGATACATACTAACTATCGAAATTTCCCTCGTTTATACGTAACAAAAGTATGGAAAAATAAAACCTGTGTGTGAACGATTATTGCTGAGTGGAATTCTCATATTGAATTGAGAAAATAATAATTAACATTAGTAAGTTCCTTTTAATATAAAACTATCGTTTAAATATGTTGTATATAAGCATTAAAATTTAGTTTTAAAGTTACTTAATGTTTTTTAAAATTTTCTAGCTGTTCTAGCTCGATGATACCTAAAGCCGTCAATATCGACCCCCAGGGGTTAGTTAATAAAGGGTCATGAAATGTAAATGAGGCAACGATAATGAATCTCAGATAAATATAAAGTAAGACCTCCTTGGTCTATCCTAAACAAAAAACAAGTTTAGGTCCTTCGTAGCCTTTACTTTAGAAGAGGCAGCAGGTTCTTTTGATCCTCATTGTTTCATCATTGGCATTACTACAAATCCCTTGTGAATGATAATTTACTATAATGAACAATATTCACGAAAGCTACGCGCCGTTCATTCAAACTAAACAAACAACATCAAACTATCAAGGCCGTTCAACTGCGTGTTTCCAGGATCGTCGTTAATTGAATTATTTTGTTACTTGTTTCCTGCCCGCGATGTCCGCGTTGAATTTCCGTTTTCCCGTGGGAGTGAAACTTTCCAGGATAATAATATCCCGTGTTAAAAGTTTAGTTGCGGGAATGGGAACAAACATTACACATCCAATTATCTTTACTAACTTTAACATAGTTGATAATATCAAAATTAAGAGTGTTTGTTGTTTGGTAGTTTTATGCAGAAAAAAAGCAATGTTCTAGATGTAATGAATGATTCTTTGAATATTGCCTCGTAACATTACATTTGGTATATAAAAGTCTGATCTGCAAACATTAAAATCTTATTGTTCGTGTACAAAACAAATTGTCGGAAATAAACTGGTCCGAAAAAACCGTGGTAGTTTCAAATTACCACAAAATAATTTGCCAATGAATTAAATATTTAGTTTTATTGGGTGGGAATACAAATTAAGCCGATGCATATTATTTTTATGAGATAGTAATGTAGGCATAATGTTACATTTTGTAAGTGAATGGTGCAAATAAAATAGAAAAATAAAATGTAAGTACCTACATGTCCATAAAATATTACACAATCTGTATTAATGATCATATTCAAGTATTGATATGAGTATATGAATACTCTTAGAATTCCTGGGATGTAATAAATTCCATTATATAAACTATAAAGTATATATAACTACAGCTGCATCCGATAATAAAGTCTGGAACGTTAAAGCTTGTAGGGTGTTATTATACAGACGCACCAAAGTAGGCCGCAGGCCCGTCTCATACCGGATGACTTGAAAATAATTCATGTTTCCCTTGATGCCATTCAAACGTATCCATACACTTGTAAAGATAGTATTATAAAGATTTTGAGTTGGGATTGGTTGCGACAAATAATTTGATGTCCTTTAATTGTTCCACAAGTGTCAAGAGAATATCGAAATAAAAGATTAAACGTATTTTACTTTGAGCTATGTCCGTTACTATGATTCAGACTTGATAGCGTAAATTAATCGATTCGGAGGCTTACATTTTTTTAATGAACGCTAGAGCCAGTTATTTCGAGGTTCAGTGGAGTAATGAACTATTTGTTATAATATAATTTCACGTACTTTATTCGAATGTAAATAAATATGTTACTTCTTAGTATATTGATTACTAACTAGGATTACGCAAGAAGCTATACCCTAAGGTTCGAAAAAAAAAAAAACTAATAAAACATCCGCCCAAAAGCTCTTACCGTGGGACTTACGGTTAGCGCTTTAGGAGTTTACGGTTAATCCGTGCGCCGCTGAAACCGTAGATGGGAAACGAGCTCGAAGGGACACGGAGATGTCCGGGCCCATTTCGTATCTATGCAGAGGCTTTGTGTAGTCCTAGGTCTAAATGAAATGCATTTCTACTTTTCTGTACTGGATACAATTATGCATACCTCGCGGAAACGGCGGCGAACTATTCAGTTTCCTAAACAACCCACAGAAAGATGTATTTATTAGGTTAACAACGCTGTGCCAATAGAAAAATTGGTGTTAACGATGAAACTGATCAGAAGAAGGAGAATAAACACTTTGCACGCAGGACATGAAAGAACAAACATAACCCAAAATAAAACAGAATGTGACGTGGTTTTTATAACATTTGATTACAAGAAATGTGCTAATTTCTTTTATTATTGTTACAGGTGAAGCTAAGAATCTCCCAGCTCGCAACAATGGCGCCGCCTGTCACCGTGACATATACTGCGTGCTGTCGCTCGACCAAGAAGAGATATTCCGCACTTCCACAATGGAGAGAACACTTAAGTGAGTAGCACATCCATACATAGTGGCCAATGCGAGATTTCTACTTCTTCGATCGCGTGAAAGTTAACTTAAATTTTTATGGAAACGAAGAAACGCTATATATTGTGTAATAGTTGGCGCTGTTTCGATTCTTAACGTGACAACTCCTTACCTACTCAGTACGAAATTTAAAGGCGGGCGTGTCTTAACGCCCGTACCAGGTGCCTAGTTGTTCAAGTGGTTAGCATGTTCGAGTCGTCATCACGAGGTCCCTAGTTCGATTCCCGACTCGGCTATGCACTGGGTTTTTTTTTTTAATTCAGTACCTGCCCATCATAAGCTCTACATTTCTGTCTCCTAGGAGAAAGGAGAGTTGTAGCCATCTGTAATTCTACAGATGGCTACAACTCTCCATATCCTGTTCATATTCATGAACTGAGTATAATAACAAAATAAGTGATAGTTGTTTAACTCAAATCGCACCTAAACGGTACGGTCGCCTTTTTATTCTACCTCTCTTAAGTTTCTGGTTTTTTGCGTAATCTGCAAATTAAAAACAGAGTATAAAATAGAATCTAGGAGTCGCTTATGTTTTACATTTACAACTTTTCGTACTTCTCTGCTCCTTCATATAAACTAGCTATGCTTAATCTTACACCCATCCGTCTAGGTAGTAAACCGTTAGATTTAGGAAACGAAGGTTTCACCTCACGTTTTATATACAGATAATAAATGAAATAATGTACATTCGTCAATAAACCTCTGTAACTTAATGGTATTTAATCGAGATACAGTATAGGTTGCTAAAGATATCATTAAACCATTGTATTTTGATACAATACAAACAAATGTAACTTTACACCGTCATTATTTATATTATATATTATTATATGACGTGTATAGAACGTATTCCACAATGTATTGTTTACACGTACAAATGATTGTACCTACGCATATTAAATTACTTATTCATTCAGCTTTTATCATAATGAGAGTAATCACCTACTGAATCATTAAAGTCGTATTCAAATTAGACTGACGGTCTGTGTTGTGAATCGAAATGTACCAGTCAGTGGCCTTCGTTTTCATGTAGACTAACGTCACATTATAGATTGCGTTAATCTGTCATTTTATACCCAATCTTCATTTGAATCGCTTAATTTTAATATGACGTTTTTAGCCCGGCACACTAAACCTCCGGGCTCCGTATTAGAGTCACTGAATATGTAACATATTTCTATTGCCATTGTAACAATATCATAAAATAAAGCATAGTTGAAAATTAACCCAAAATCGTGCGTAATAATGCTGATAATATATAGGTATGCAGTGTTTAATAGTGCATCGTAGACGCTCTATAAATCTCAATCCGACACACCAACCCTTTCGTAGTTGCGGCTTCTTTTTACTCCTCCGATCTAAGCGCTCCTCTCCGAAAGAGAAGACCCTGACGATCAGATGACTACTGACAACATACTCGTACCACCTACCACACAATCATACGCTACACCGTCTTCGCCGGCGAAGATGGCGCTAGTAGCCAGGTGAACATTAGCTCCGGCAAAGTTTTTGTATTTTTATTATTTTAACGCGTAATTTTTTGTTGTAAAGTATGTGCAGACATAGAAGATCAAGTGATTATTGAGTGAAAGTGTTAGCTAAGTAAAAACTATTCTACAAACAAGTCAAAATACAATGTCAATAGAAGACAAAAAAGTGCATAAATCCGTAAATTATCAACAGTTTTGCAAGTAAAATTTAGTGGTCCGGCATCGTATTTAATTATAGGTCACATCCAGTCGAGAATAAATAGTGAACAGTGTTTATTAATTCAAACAATACAAATAGTGAAGTCACAATTTCGCAGTTTAAAATAACGGTGTTAATGTAAAGTGCGCCATCTAGGACGAGCCACGATCATTACTACCTCATTGCAATCCCTATCGAGTCTATCAACTTCTAATCGAACTCCGTGCTGTAATACTTCATAGAATCGCGAGATGGAGCCACGCGTACAGAAATCTTCGCACCAGGCCTCGTAGTCACCTCGCCATACCAATTAACATTTTCACTACACAACGCCAGAACGTTTGGACTAGTGGGCGAGTGTCTGGAATTATACCGCTGGCCGCAGGTTCGAGCCCCGCTGCGTGCCGAAGATTTTTTTCTATTTTCGAAATTATTGACGAACATCTCCAAGATCATGGCAGACAAGCCTACTATGGTATGTGCGGGGTGTCCAAACGTTATTAAAGGTCGGGATTTCCTTCTATGTACCTCATGCAACCAAACATTTGACTTGCTATGCGCTAATATCTCTGAAACAAAATTCAGTCTTATGACTAAGGAACGCAAACGTGCTTGGATCTGCCACAGTTGTCGATGTAAACAACCTAAAACCGACAACTCAAATACGCCCATACGACCCACTAATACGACTTGTAATGCCTCTATCTCCGACAGCGAATATAGTGAGTCCTGCGCCAACAACATTACACGGCGTAAGAAATCAAAAGTTAATTCACAGACTGCCGCTTCTAGCACATCGACCTGTGACCCTGCTGTGATGTCAGCAATCAAAAATGAAATTCAGCTCGCTGTTAAAGATTCTGTAAAAACTGCCATCGAATCTTTTTTTGCGAAGGAATTCGATCTAATAAAATCTGAACTTAAAAAACTTAACGACTTAAAGGAATCGGTGGAATTCTTGAACGCAGAGTACGACAGAATACAATGCAATATTAGAGACTCTGATGAGCTAATAAAAAACCTAACTAAAGAAAACGCGAATCTACACCAAACCATAGAATCCTTGTCAACGAGACTAAACCTTTTAGAACAACACTCTCGTGAGAACAACCTCGAAATAAACGGCATTCCCGAAAACAAATCAGAAAATCTATACTCTGTCATGAATCAACTTGGCGCCTCCATTTCATTACCTATTCAAGATACCGACATCCTGGCCTGCTCTAGAGTCCGGAAAATGGATGAATCAAATAAAAGGCCCCGAACTGTCGTAGTTAAACTACGTAATACCAAGGTCAGAGACGCTATTATCGCTGCCGTATCCAAATACAATAAGAACAAGTCGAACGATAGACTAAACTCGACCCACCTGGGGTATGGTGTTAATAAATCTTATATCTACGTATCGGAACACCTATCCCCCTACTATAAAGCACTACACGCACGTACGCGAATTGTTGCCAAGGAAAAAGGTTTTCGATATGTATGGATTAGGAATGGACGCATATTTATTAGAAAAAACGACCAGTCACCGGCGAATCAGATAAAATGCTATGAATCGCTAAACCATCTTTAGGCGATAACTGACAATACATTCACACAAGTCCAGATACGATTCCTTACTTAATACTTTATGTTTAATATTTACTATCAAAACTTCCGTGGGATGAACACCAAACTTGGCGATATTCGTTTAGCGACATTACAATCAAACTATGACATGATAGTGGCGACAGAAACCTGGTTAGACAACTCTGTTATGGACAGTGAATTATTTTCCAACAAATTTAATATACATAGGAGAGACCGAAATTCCACAGCGCTAGCATCTAAAGCAGGCGGGGGCGTTCTACTTGCTGTATCTAATAGATACGAATCTCGCCGTATAGAACACTACGAAAGTATATATGAAGACCTCTGGGTTAATGTAAAAGTGAACTGTAACGGTTCGTTCAAAAATATCTTGGTCTGTGTAATATATTTGCCGCCACCCGTAGGTCTTAATTCGCTTGTCTTGGTATTGGATAGCATTAGTTCCACCTTGCAGTCCCATCAGGGCGACGTCTTAATCCTGGGTGATTTTAATTTGGGTTTTATAAATTGGACCCAGGATCTGAGTAATGCGTGCCATTTCACTCCCTCAAATTACAATAGTACACTGGGGTTTACGTTTATTGACTTTCTCTCACTCAATAACCTTGCCCAGTATAATAACATAACAAATCACAACGGACGAGTTTTAGATTTGGTGCTAGCAAATTTCAGCAATATTAAAGTAACAAATTCTCTTGAGCTTCTAAGTAAGCTGGATCCACATCATCCTGTTTTGGATGTTGAAATAGCTTTAGAATCTAAGCCTCTCCTATCTGGTAAGACATTTGCAACGCACTGTTTCAGAAAAGCAGATTACAGTTTAGTAAATTCGGAACTGAGGAGAGTCAATTGGGATCACGAACTCAACAACTGTGTAAATGTCAATGTCATGGTCGAAAAATTTTATAACATTATTAACAAAATTATCGATTGTGTCGTGCCTAAAGCAAAACCAAGGAATCGGCGGCATCCTATCTGGTTCACAAAAAGCTTGCTGAGGCTAATTGCTGAAAAAGAAAAAATAAGGCGCCGTCTGAAATTATACCACAATCCTCGAGACGATCTTGAGTTCGCACTAGCCAAAGCAAGAGTTGAAGTCTTAACTAAATCTTGCTACTCTGACTACATAAACGGAACTGAGCAATCAATCCTGAGTGCTCCTAAAAAGTTCTGGACCTACGTAAAGGAACTCAAGGTTTCCACCTCTGAGATTCCGTCCAATATGATGCTCGATGGCACTACTGCGACTTCTGGTAGAGACATATGTAACTTATTCGCAAAACAATTCTCTTCCTTGTTTATTAAATCATCGCCAAATCAAAAAGGGGATATCATTGACCTATCTACACAAAAGTCGCTCTTTAATATATATATATCGGAACGTGAGATTGCCAAAGCTCTCAAATCATTGGACGATAGCAAGGGTGCAGGACCCGATGGTATTCCTCCAATTTTTATAAAAAAGACCCACAAATACCTCACCTTGCCCTTAAAAATTATATTCAATAAATCTATAGTAACCTCAACTTTTCCCGATGCATGGAAGTCTGCCAACATCCTACCCATTTTTAAAAAAGGGAACAAAAATAATGTCCAAAACTATCGACCCATATCTTTGTTGAATGTATTCTCGAAAGTGTTTGAAAGTATGGTATGTCCGCTCCTGTCCTATTACTCAAGCAACATTATTTCGACTGACCAACACGGATTTTGTCGAAACAGATCCACAGTTTCTAATCTAATCAGTTATATTTCGTATTTATCTAAATGTGTGGACAATAAGCAACAAGTTGACTCAATATATACTGATTTCAGCAGTGCATTCGATAAAGTGGACCACAACATCTTAGTTTTAAAACTATGTGCGTATGGGATTCACGACCCATTACTTTCGTGGTTTAAGTCTTACCTTGCAAATAGAGTTCAGAGAGTCTCAGTCAAAGGCTATACATCAGATCCCTTCATCGCGTCGTCGGGTGTACCTCAAGGTTCCCACTTGGGACCAATCTTGTTTTTACTATTCATCAATGACATAACCAACAGCATACGCTACAGTAAATGTTCTATATTTGCTGATGATCTTAAGCTTTACCGCGAAATAAAATCAATCGAAGACAGTCATCTATTACAAGAGGACCTTAACTCTATTGTAGATTGGTGTACTAAAAACAGAATGACACTAAACGTATCTAAATGCGCGCACATAAAATTCACCCGGAAAAGAAACCCACTAAGAACCAGCTACTGTATTCTTAACCAACAGCTTGAAGAGGTCTCTGTCATCAGGGATCTCGGTATTATGATGGATAGTAAGCTTACATTTAAGGAACACATCAACCTTATAGTCGCCAGAGCGTGGAAACTGCTAGGCTTCATTAAACGTATTACGATCGCCTTTAGAAAAACCGACTGCATTGTAAAAGTGTTTAATGCACTAGTGCGTAGTATCCTGGAATATGCAGTCCCGGCATGGAACCCGCAATACAAAACCCACACTGCAAGGATTGAGCGAGTTCAGCGTTCCTTCACGAGGTACCTAGCCTTCAAAGATAGCAATTGTCCTTACAGAGCTGACTATGACACTCGCTTAAAGCACTTTAAAATGCAGTCTCTGGAACAACGCAGGATTGTGACTGACCTCATAACACTATATAAAATCGTCCACAGCACCCTGGATTCCCCTGATCTGTTGAACTATATCAACATTCATGTTCCTCGGCAACCCTCTAGGTCACGAAGGCACTCCACATATCCTATCAAAAACGTTTTTCAGCCCCACTACTCTAAAACTAACCTAGGCAAATTCGCCCCAATAAATCGTTTAATAAACACATACAATAATTTGACATGCCCTGACATTGACATATTTCATGATAATTTATTTAGCTATAAGAAAAAATTGTACTTGGTTGCTTGATTAATTTATGTAAATATTTTTTAATTTTTAATTTGTTTAATTTTTGACTTGTTTAATTTTTTATTTTTTTATTTTAATTTAATTTACCCAATCTTAATTTTATTCATTTTGTAACCTTTTTTCGCCTGACATTTTAAATACTAATAATTATCCAATGTCATAATTAAATTGTAAATTTTTATAAAATATTAATTAAATTTTATTCGGAGATTGTTGGCAATGCTGAGTGTGCCTGTAATGGACAAGTTGTAACAGCACCAGCACTAGCTTATTTAGACTGATTTAAAATGTAACTTACAACTTGTCGCTGGCATGCCTTATGAATAAATAAATAAATAAATAAAAGACGGGTCCCCGCTATCTTACGTCATCCGGACGTGGGCTCCATCCACGGCCTCGGAGACGTACGGACCACTTCTTCTTTCCGAAGCTCGCCAAACAGCCCGGTTACGCTGTGACAACCAATAGGGTTAGTACAGCTAATAGACAGTCCGAAAAAAAAAATCTATAAATCGTTTTTTTTTTTAACTTAGTAAGTTACACTAAATTATTATTTTAGGATGCATCATAAGCACATGAAATGCACATATAAAAACTACTGGTAAAAAAGGCACTTTATTATGAAAAATTAAAATGCCTTAGCAAATGATATTATCTACTATTTATGTTTTACAACTGGCTATGACTATAATTAATCGTAGGTTACACATACTACGAGATAAAGCCGTATATGAGATTGACTTCAGGACCAAAACACTTATTTATTTGCTTTGGCTCACTTGTTGCTAATACGTTCCATAATTTATAGGGCGTTTTTTTTTGTCGTGGTGGAAAAGCTATATGGCTACCTCCGTACTCTTGGGCAGGAAGGAGGTGTGGGACTCCGACCCCCGAAGGGGGGTATACCCGAACTAAAAACCATCACGGCATGTCCCTCTCGCTGGTTTTACTGAACGCCCTGGGGACCTGTTGTATACTTCCCGGAAAATATAGGGCATCAAAGCCTTACGAACAATATGTTATTTCATCCAAATAAGCTCTATGCCTCACCTGGTCTGGCCAGTAATAATACTGAAAAGTTTACCTGTATATTTGTATTAAGCGTGTATGAAATGGTATAGCTAGAATAAAAATTATTAAGTACCAACTTTGGAATGTGTATCATATGAGTATACAACTTATATTAATATTTTACCAGTAAGTTAACATAACGGTCTCTTTGTAAAACTTCCGGCCTCTCTTCCGGTCCGTTTGGGTGGGAACTAGTAGGGTTGTCAACTATACTTTTTGTACAACTACGTACAATGTATACGACGACTATAATATAATACATGATAAAGTATGGTATACCATACATTATATAACATTATATATAATGTAAGCATATTATATTTCAATGTTGATTACCTATGGTAGGTAGGTTAACTATGAGTAACTTGGGTACAAGGAAATATATATATATTTAAAATAAATATACCATATGTTTATTTATGGGCATGGTAAATAAAACTATGGTACTTTTTGTTTACCATCGTTTATTATTATAGTAAAATACAGAAAAATTTCATAACCGGCGGGATTTTCTTTTATATATGTACCTAATTTTTTTTTATAAATTATTTATTAAATATATTAAAGCGTAGGCAATTGTGCTATTCAAAGACAGTTTTACTCAATTTCCAAAACCTCCTGCTTTGGACGTTGACTAACTGTTACTATTAGTGCAGGATATAAATTCTACATGTCTAAATTGTTCTGCTCTACTATACTCGTATATATTTCACTCTCCACCTTTACTACAAAACTCTGTCAAATAAGAACCGATTTCGATAATTCTTTTCAACAGGTGAACTGAACTCCTCAATCACAAGTAGCAATCTTGATGCATTAATTACACATTGATTACGTAAACGCAATTCTGTATAATTCAAATAGGTTGGTTTCTTTTTCAATTATACCTATTATTGTATTCCTTTTTGAATGCGCTAATCTCAAGGGCTTCCATAGTGTGATATATTTTTGCATTATATAATTTTAGTTAGAGGTGCGTGCCCGGATTCGAACCGATGACCTCTGATTAGGAGGCTGACGCCCTAACCACTAGGCTATCATAGCTTCGGAGTTATGTGCGTTTGAAAAAAAAAATTAAAATATCACTTGCTTCAACGGTGAAGGAAAACATCGTGATGAAACCTGCACGCCTGAGAGTTCTCCATAATGTTCTCAAAGGCGTGTGAAGTCTGCCAATCCGCACATGGCCAGCGTGGTGGACCATGGTCAAACCCTTCTCATATTGAGAGGAGACCCTTGCTCTGTAGTGAGCCGGTAATGGGTTGATCATGAAGATATAATTTTATTAAGAAAGTTTAGATATATACTTATGAAATTAAATGTGTGTGAAATTTATTTTCATTAAAAAAACTAGCTTAATTTGATTCACGGTGTAATTTATACCACACAACACACAGATCTTAATACGCTCTCTAGACAACTTCCCGACACCGGAGTGTTCTCAATGTTGACTCCACGACATCGTCCATTGTACATTGTTTGTGCGTTGGCAGCCCTGCTAGCACATTAAATAAAGGGAGTCAAACAAAAATAGTGGGTCAAGGTTCACAACGTTGTGAATGGATGTAAAATTATACGGTACGGAGCCGCTGAATTAAGAATAATTAAGTGTACGCTAGCATTCCAGAATTTGGCACACTATTGTATTCATTCTTCCTAAAATATACTACTAACCTAATTTTTTCTCGAGCGCTCGCGTAAGTTCATCGTTCCCTAGTATCTGCAGACATTCATACAAATGAAAAGGCCCTATTTTTCTCCTTCGTGAATGAATTTTTGAAAATCGTCTCGAGTCTATTCTTTCTGATCTTTCCTGTGAGATGATTTTACTTTAAGACAACTCAAATGTATTCATTCATTAAGAAGCTGTGATAGCCTAGTGTTTAGGACGTCCGCCGTTATGTGCGGTTTTAAGCAATTAAAACATCACCTGCTTCAACGGTGAAAGAAAAAATCGTGAGGAAACCTGCACACCTGAGAGTTCCCCATAATGATCTCAAAGGCGTGTGAAGTCTGCCAATCCGCACATGGCCAGCGTGGTGGACTATGGCCCAGTCCTTTTCATATTGAGAGGAGACCCTCGCTCGTTGATCATGATGTTGTTGGTTTTGAGATGGGGTACCATTGATACAATAATCATTGTCACAGGATCATGATTCATATTATTAAAAAAAATTACTTCATGTTATGAAAACCATGCATCCTCGCAATTTCAGTTCATGAAGACAATAAAGCTATTCACTGTCATTTTTTCTTTGAACCCCGTATTTATAAATGCTCACGCGCACACAACTGTACATCGTCCATGCGTAATAACATCCGCTCATATCCACTCGGCCATGCGCGTAAATTGCAGTGAATAGGCACTTAATTAATATTCTTACCACCTTATTTGTACTAATGATAGGATGCTGGAGAGTTTGTATGTTTTGACGCAGGATTTTAAATAGTAGGTACGTTGTTTATTCCCCAAGGCGAGGTAATCCAGTGCTAGAGAAAATGCAGCTTAAGAATCCTTATTATAAAAACATAAACACGAGCTTTACTTATTTATACAACTTTTTTGCAATACATAGGACGTAACATAATTGAAGTTGTGATAGCCTAGTGGTTAGGGCGTCCGCCTCCTAATCAAAGGTCGGTGGTACGAACCCGGGCACGCACCTCTAACTTTTCGGAGTTGTGTGCGTTTTTAAACAGTTAAAATATCACTTGCTTCAACGGTGAAGGAAAACATCGTGAGGAAACCTACACGAGGCCAGCGTGGTGGACTATGTCCAAACCCTTCTCACATTGAGAGGAGACCCGCGCTCTGTAGTGAGCCGGCAATGGGTTGATCATGATGAACAGAATTGAAAATAACAAAACAAACAGCAACTGGTGACCTTATCACTCACTAATAGTGATCTCTTCCAATGCGAGGAACATACAACACATTAACTACGACAATATATAATATCAAACCTTTACTGTTACTAGGACTAAACACGCTATTCACTTCAGATAAAACAAAAAAACTGATTCAAACGGGTAGCATTTCGAAATAAGTAACCATGCCCTGAGTTTATGTCCCGGGCTTGGTTAATAAAATCTGTTAACTAAGTCTCTCTAAAGTTCTCTAAAGTTAAGATATAAGCATTATTCCAAGGCCACTGGGCTGCTTGGAACTACTTAGTTAATGCTGATTATAAGAATTAATGAGTAATGTGATAATAGTCAATATAAACCTCCGTGAGTCTGGTCTGGTGGGAGGCTTTTGCCTTTTTACCATACTCCTAATTGGCTTCTCCGTAACATCGTGCCGGATCGCTTAGCGAAAGACGGTCATTCTAGTGCCATTATTCCCCAGATTCCATTGGTACGTCGCCTATCGTCGCCTGCTTAGCATCTCCACAGACTAAACTGTAAATATTTTTCACCAAAACTCAGTACATAATATATCACGGAGGTTAGGAGTTTTTTTTTAAATGTTATTACTAGATAGAGTCCGATACTTTATCTTTATTAGTACTTTTAAGTCTGTAATTAATTGTTTCATAGAAACGTATTCACAATGGGTTTCTGAGAAGTTAGAAATTTCAATGTTCTAAGGTCACGTGCAATTTTTAGGTAACACCATAATTGCTTTTTAATTACTTTTATATAAACAACTGTGTAATTGTCAAATCATGTAGTTTTGATTAATAAAGGCCGGCTTGTAGCCTACTTAGAAAATTAATTAATATCGAAGTATGTTTATTGTATTACAAAAATGTATTCAGTAAGTAGGTACATATTAAGAATAGACAGATATAGCGGACCGACATTACTGTGTCGTAATATTATTTTTGCATTAAAGGTTCAGAATTCTATCTTTCTTAGCCTACTGCAATGGGTATTAGTAGAAATATGCTATGAGCTGAGTCAATTTTTAAACACAGCAATTGTAAAATCGAGACTTTTGCCATGCCATTTTGCCGCTTGTATCTCTTCTACATTATTCTAAAATGATCATCATCATGATCAACCCATTGCCGGCTCAATACAGAGCACGGGTTTCCTCTCAATATGAGAATTTTGGCTATAGTCCACCACGCTGGCCATGTGCGGATTGGCAGACTTCTCACGCCTTTGAGAACATCAGAACTCAGAGAGTTCTCCATGATGTTGACCGTGCAGGTTTCCTCACGATGTTTTCCTTCACCGTTGAAGCAAGTGATATTTTTTTTTTTTTAATAAAATGATAACCAACCCAAATTATGTAGTTTGCTTTCGCCAATGCCGCGGCCGGATTAAATGAAGCGTGTGATATTTTTTACTGGATGAGGTAAAGTTAGGTCGTTTAGTTGAATTATAATTTTCTGAGCTCTTTTCAAACAGCATCCATTGTACAGTACAATTACTCATAAGAGAATTCGTCATATGCCATGCCATTTTGTGTCTTACTGAATTCAATAATGCGAAAATGTTTACCCCTTTTTGTTTGGTTTCGTTTCGCCGGTGCCGGGGTAAAAAGAGAAGCGTGTGATAATTTTGGGCTAGGGAGGGTGAGGTCGCTTGGCGCAGGAGGGCGGTGCGGCGGCGCGCCACGTCCCGGATGCGTTTCCGGCGAGCGTGCGTCGGCGCGGAACGTCCCTTCCGCTACACCCCTCGCCATTCAGTTTTGGGAATGAATGACGAATTCACACCGCATAGCGCGCGCTAATAACAACTTGCATTGGCATACTTTTTCTAATTGTAGGTGAATGAATTTGAAACGTCTAAAAGTGTTTTTGTTTTTAATGTGAATTTAAAAACACTTTTGTTTAGTAAAATAATTTGATACGTAAAAATATTTTAAAATATTTTTATTATCTAAAAAAAATCACTCTAATACGTGTGCGTTTCGTCATTTATATAATGATCATATGAAGTCAGTCAAGTGTTACATACAAAATTTTAGACACAATTCTAGAACCTTATTTCGTATGTATCTGCAATGTCGTTTAGAACCTTTTGACGTTATAAACTATATTAGCCAATGCTGGAATACTTTGCAAACAGAGTTTTAGTATGCAACCAGGGATAGCATATTAATAACCAGGCAATCGCGTAGTACATGTGTCAATGGGGTATCCACTGTAACGGTATAGAGTCGCAGAACTTTATGATGGGCGGAAACGAGATAATGCTTTGTGACCCGAAAGGTGAGACTCCGCGTATATCGAAGGAAGTGTCACGTCATTAGGAAAGACTTAATGGGTTCTTTGTCTCTTGATACCTTATCAGCTATGTGATTAAACTACTGCATGGATGTACTAGCCAAATAGTTGCTAACAATTCGCCTTACCCATTTTACACCCTAATCTATCATATTCTCATGTATCACTCACTCAGTACCGTTAGCCAATTTGTGGCTATAAGGTAAGTGTGCCAGACCAGGGCTATCGAAATAATTTGTTTAATTGGAGCATGTAAGTTTTGAGAGAGTGGTTACATTATGTTAAAAACGTTTTATTAGAGCTGACACTTATTACCTAAGGTGGATTCTTTATCTATACATAAAAACATATAACTGATGTCAAGTATCAAAGTTTCGGAATAACTCCGTGGCGCAGCGCGTGCGCTGTTGCATTTTAATGTTGGAGATCCTGGGTTCGATTTCCGGCTCGAGTCTGGTCTGGCGGGAGGCTCCGGTCGTGGCTAGTTGCCACCCTACCGACAAAGACTTGTCGTCAAGCGATTTAGCGTTCCGGCGGGCTGTCGTGTAAAAACCAATTAGGATTCCGTACTCCTTATTGGTTTCTACATAGTTTACCATACCCCTAACAGGTTAGTCCGCTACCATCTTAGACCGCATCATCACTTACCATCAGGTGAGATGCCGTCAAGGGCTAACTTGTGATGCATAAAAAAAACTTTCACATCTCTGAATCCAAATTATCAGTACCTTATTAAGAAGTATTTGAGAAGCCGATTTAAGTTTATATTCAATGAGATACAAGTATCACATGTATGTAGGTGTATGTTTTTTTTAAATAGTCAAATTTGGTAATTTTATTTATTTACCCGTCAAGCCATACTTGTGGAACGTAGAGGAACCACGCAAACTCTCACCTTAAAGTAAACAACCAAAACTTGCCACCAGTCTTCGAATATTTCATAATATTATGAGTAAGTTTTCTATATATATGCCTTAAAGGAAATCTAATGTGTAGGTCGGACACTGTGTAACGTACCTACATTTGTAACCAGAAGAGAATCTTTGTATTGTGCCTATTCATCAATCAAAACGTTTATACGTGTGTATTGTACACGCGTATAAACGTCCATTACGTCATTAGTTAATTATCATGAAGCATTTATGATTTACGGACAAAATAATTAGGTATTACAACTAATAATGATTGCCGAGCCGGGCCGATGAATAAGGAGTGAGCGAGCGTAACCCTATATTTAACCGGGCACACTCAGTGTATGAAGTCATTTCCAGGAGCCGTTTCAACTTGAGAACGTCGTAAAAACCTAATAGACACGGAGGCGATCACCAAAACTCTCGTGTATTAAATACGTAAAATATAATGAATGAATGAATGAACACACTGTTATTGCACACCACAAAAAAGGAAAAAAGACGAAACAGTATACAATTTGGCGGCCTTATCGCACAACGATCACTTCCAGGCAACCAAATATGTGAAATATATAGAGATACGGAAAGAGGAAGGTGGTGCAATAATATATATATTTATATAAACAAATTATATAATAATAATAATATTATTATATGAAGTCTGCCAATCCGCACATGGCCAGCGTGGTGGACTATGGTCAAACCCTTCTCATACTGAGAGGAGACCCGAGTGAGCCGGTAATGGGTTGATCATGATGATGATATAACATAATATAAATAAAGTATAAATAAATAATCCTCAAAAGTAACACTAACATTGAGCCGCAGACAAGAAGTGATCTTTGACCAATTTTTGAAATATTTTTATACATTTTGCCTCTCTTAATATGTCTAAGGGCAAGATATTCCATAGCTTAACAGCCTTTTTTTTTTTTTATCCACTACAAGTTAGCCCTTGACGGCAATCTCACCTGATGGTAAGTGATGATACAGTTTAAGATGGTAGCGGGCTAACCTGTAAGGGGTATGGTAAACCCATACTCCTTTCGGCTTCTACGCGACATCGTGCCGGAACGCTAAATCGCTTGGCGACATGTCTTTGTCGGTAGGGTGGTAACTAGCCACAGCCGAAGCCTCCCACCAGGCCACTCGAGCCGGGAATCGAACCCAGGACCTCCAACTTTTTTATAATCTGACAGCGCGCGCGCTGCGCCACGGAGGTCGTCAAAAATAAAGCCTGAATAACTAAATAATAATAAAACTGTGCATCTGCATTATTTATAACACAATTTGACGAATATATTGGGCTCTGAAAACAGTTTCATTTCATTTCATATTTTATATTACTATTATTTTATATTACTATTATGATGTGAGTTATTTGTTTTTACGGTAGAAAACCCGTTTATTGAAGAAGGTATAACATTCTTAACGCGGTGCAGAGCTAGTCGTTTGTTAACTTGAAAGAGTTTCGTATCGCTTTGAGACAAGTTTCAACTGTGGTCTCACGTACTAAAATCTCGTAGTGCATTAGCGGAAGCTTATAAGTGATAAATTGACGCCGGAACCGCGTGGCGCGTAAAATGATCATCGCGTCAAAACGGGCCACCGACGGCACCGGCAGTCGACGGCTTTGAGTGCATTACTCTGCATTAATCAGACGGGATGAGTAGGTACGTGGAATCCATCCTATAGGATTATAAGAAGAAGTGTAGGTGTGTCCTGTTTTAGTTGTTATTCAGGACGGCCGTTTAGAAATCATCTCTCATTTACATTTTTAACCCACAGCTCAGGATGGCTTTTTGAGTGCATTACTCTGCGTTAATCAGATGGGATGAGTACGTGGAAACCATGCTATAGGATTAAAAGAACGCGCGAAGAAGTGTAGGTGTCTCCTGTCTTAGTTGTTGTTCAGGACGGCCGTTTAGAAATCATCTCTCATTTACATTTTTAACCCACAACTCAGGATGGCTTTTTGAGTGCATTACTCTGCGTTTATCAGACGGGATGAGTAGGCACGTGGAATCCATGCTACAGGATTATAAGAACGTGCGAAGAAGTGTAGGTGTCTCCTGTCTTAGTTGTTATTCAGAACGGCCGTTTAGAAATCATCTCTCATTTACATTTTTAAACCACAACTCAGGATGAATTTTTGATTGCATTACTCTGCGTTAATCCGACGGTATGAGTAGGTACGTGGAATCCATCCATCCAGTTATAAACATGAAAAAATGAAATAAAAATGCACACAATTCTATAAAATTAAAAATGAGATTTTTTACCTACAATTCAGGATGGCTTTGGGTGTACTAGCATTACTCTGCTTTCATTAAACTGAATACGTGCTTGAATCCATACCATAGACGAAGGCTATAGAACTATAAAAAACACTGTGCGCTATTTTAGCAATCTAGATACCATTCTACATTTTACATCTATTATATATCAATCGATATGTCGAAGACTCCAAGAGTGTATAATCTTTGCCTTCATAAAAATGGATAAATGCGTGAATTCTTTAGTAGTATATAGGATTATGTCGTGTTTTAGTTATTCAGGACGGCCGTGATGTATGTATGTAATTCACATTTACATCTTACTAAGGCAAAGTTGTATCAAATTCTGGAAATTTTCCTTTATCGAATGCCCCAATATGCAAAAATGATACGCAAAACTACATAACCTGAATATAAACAAAATAATGGAGTTTATAAAATGAAGTAATGTCATGTAATGTACAATCTTCTATCTATATATATAAAAGCGAAATACCACTGACTGACTGACTGACTGACTGACTGACTGACTGACTGACTGACTGACTGAGTGATGATCACGATATCTCAGGAACTATAAAACATACGATCTTTAAATTTGGCAGGTAGATTCCTTCTATGAAGTAGAGGTCAGCTAAGAAACGGTTTTGAGAAAATCTACCCCTAAGAGGTAGAAATGGGGGTTGGAAGTTTGTATGAAAGTCCTATATTTTTGAAGTTAGAGACATGAAAATTGGCAACTAAGTTTTTTATTATAAATGATAAAGATCTGTATAATCAATGTTACGAAAATCTACCCCAAGGGGGGTGAAATGGGGGTGGGGCGTTTTCATGAGGATTCTATGTTTTCGAAGTTAGGGACATGAGAATAAGCATTTAGGTAATTTGTTTTAAATAATAAAAACCTGTATAAGCAATATTACAAAAGTCCACCCCTAAAGCGTTGAAATGGGGGTTGGAAGTTTGTATGAAAGTCCTATATTTATGAAGTTAGAGACATGAAATTTGGCAGCTAAGTTCTTAATTATAAATGATAAAGATCTGTATCAATTGATGTTACGAAAATCTACCCCAAAGAGGGTAAAATGAGGGTTGGATTTTCATGAAGATTCTAAGATTTCGAAGTTAGGGACATGAAAATTGACATTTAGGTTATTTGTTTTAAATCATAAAACCTATAAAAAATCCACCTCAAAAGGAGTAAGAGGGGCGAGGGGTTGGTAGGTTCATGTAAGTTTTGCGTTTTTGGAATTAGAGAAATGAAAATCGGCAATTAGAGCATTACTTTTCCGTAATAATACATGTAGGTATAAGCTCTTTTGCAAAATCACGCCTTGAAAGTAGAAACAAAGAATGAAAAGGAATTTGGAAGTTAGACCGTAGAGCCGTAGACATCGCTAAGAAAATAATTTGTAAAAGTCCGAATAGTAATATTATAAATGCGAAAGTGTGTTTGTATATTGGTTTGTCCTTCAATCACGTCGCAACAGAGCATCCATTGCTCTGTTGCGACGTGATTGACGACATGATTTTTGAAAGTATAGTTGAGGACCTTGAGAGTGACATAGGAGAGTTCCCGTAGGAATTTTTACCACTTATTCTGACTGAATTTTAAAAACTTATTCCACGCGGACGAAGTCGCGGGCGCCAGCTTGTATAATATATGTTTAGAAGTTACATTTTCAAGTGGGTGGGTATGGGCTTCTGATTTATTTTGGAAGACTTAGAGCATTACTTAAAACTTTGATCTTTATTTGTAAAGAAACCATAATGCTATTATTGATTTGTTTTATTTGATATACTTTAACTTGTGTTGACGTCGACGCCCAAGCGGCTTACACATCCCTCTTTCTTGTTAAATGAAACTTAATGAAGTTGAACTTTTAATGAGAGATAACTAGTGCACCTTTCTTAGCGGACGCATTTTTTATATACTCGTATCTGTTAACATTCTAAATATCAGCCCGATCCGTACAGTGGTGTTAGTGTGTCGATACACCAGTCAGTCACCTTTCTTTTTTATATAATAATAATAATTATAGCCATTTCATCCCAAATCTAATACAAATCGAGTTACAAATTTCGAAACAGTAGTAGTTATAATAATATATATATATATATATATATAGATGAAAAATTTGGTACCCTGCCTGTCATAATCCGATGACCTGATCTATAGGAAGCGTGAAGTTTTTAATCAATGTCAAACTGCCAACCGCACGTTGATTGATTATGATGAATAATCATAACAGACGTGTCATATGACACATGCTAATTATACAGCATCAAAAATAAAACCTCATGCACAAAGGATCTTGCAAGGCATTGTTACACATGAGATATTGTTAATTACATTTAGAAATGACTAAACCTCTCAGCGTCCATTAGTAACCGACGACCTCCGTGGTGCATTGCGTGCGCTGTCGCATTATAAAGTTGGAGGTCCTGAGATCGATTCCCGGCTTGATTCTGGTCTGGTGGGAGGTTTCGGCTATAGCTAGTTACCACCGTACCGACAAAGTCGTGTCGCGAAGCGATGTAGCGTTCCGGGCCGATGTCGTGTATAAAGCAATTAGGAGTGTGGGTTCACAAATGCTAACTTATAGTGTATAAAAAATAAATTAATAAAAACCGAGTACGCACGTAACCCCTTTTACTAGTTGGAGTAGCACACAAGGGATTACGCACCTACTTAGGTAAACTACGAAAAAGTACATTATATTGACATTATAATGCAAAAAACACATTTCTCTTGAGGTGAATCCCTATAATTTCAACTTTCTACATCGTTCATGAGAAACTGCTGACAGACAGGCGAAAGGGCAGCGGAGCAGACTCATTAAAGTCGCCTTGGGTGTCACTTTTCGGGTACATATCCCTAAAAATGCTTAAAATCACTGCCGAGGAACTCAGCGCACGATAGAAATAACCTACCATCGGTGTGGCTAAGTACATGATTAAATCAGCTAGGTGATCTGAAATTGTACCCGAATAGCGATTTACGAATCAGAACCGGCAGTTTTATGTGACGAAAAGAACGGTGTCCATCATTGATCGTTGGCAAAGAGGTAGACTAGAGGCTATACATACTTACAATAGACATATCCATCGTCTTGTCTCAGACAGTGAATTGCAAAATTATAGTAAGAAATGAATTGAGTAATGCAAGATCTTGCAAAGATAAACGAAGCTAACGTTCCGAAGATAAGAGTAGTTAACGTTCTAGTTCGTAATAATGAATATCTCTTTTGGAAGACGGTTTTACTTTCTTCGGTAAGGTATGGTCAGAGTAAACGATTCGTCATGCACTGTTACATTAGCCGCGTTAATTTTCATAATAGTACTTGTGCATCAAAATTTCTGTTGTACGACTATAAAGGCGAGAGTAAAAACTTTCACCTTTGTCGTGAACGATGGGAGACCACGCATATCCGTGCCGCGATGATTATCATGTGTACTTTGAAGGGATTGAGTGCCATAAGAGTTCTCACTTGTTTGCTTTCCAATCTAGCCTTACATAGACATCTAGGTGCTAAGCGTCATGTTAGGTTGCACCTCGGTAGTTAAAATTAATAATGTGCTTGCTTACCATCCGGTGTAAATACACATCTACCTAATAGCTAATATGTCTAGGCAAATAACAATATTGTAAGTACAGTAGAAACACTTGCCCAATGCCGATAAGAAAATATACAAGTATATTTTATTCAATTCGATAACTCGTATTATAAACTCATGATAATATGTATTTTAGATTATTATAGGTATGGTATTTGTTTACTATTATGTTATCTTTATGTACTTCCGTACTCAATTAAAAATATTGTTACAGTCCATTTTTCGGCGAGGAATTCCAATTCGAAGTACCACGAAGATTCAGATACCTTTCCATATACGTGTTCGATCGCGATAAGCATCTCAAACAAGATAAGGTGCTTGGGAAGGTCGCGATTAAACGCGAAGATTTGCAGCGATACAACAATAAAGACCACTGGTTCGCCTTGCGGCCGGTGGATGCAGACTCCGAAGTTCAGGGCAAGGCATATATCGAACTCACTTTGGAAGACTCGAGAAAACGGTTGCGTATGGACCCAAAACCGCCCGACCCGGACCCGAATGCCGACAACTGCTCGACGAAGACGAAAGCAAACAATCTCACCAGACTATCAGAATATTGTAAAGAGAGTATGAGATTCGGAAATAGTTCTAGCTCTACGAGTAAAAAGCTCAGTACAGTCGCGACGGAGCCAGCGTTGGCTCTCTCGCGATCGGAGAGCCTAAAAGACCGCGCGCAATGGGCGGTACGGACGAAACCCCCAATGCATGCGATGTCGGAATCTGACGCATCACCCACTCCCACCGCAGCCGACTACTGGTCGGACCCAGAAAGACATTGCGCAGCACGCGTCGGACCTGACACGATCCGGTTAAGAGTCCTCGAATGTTCCGAGCTCACCACCAAGAATGGCCAGTGCGATCCCTTTGCTCTCGTCACGCTATTGTATTCCAACGGGCGGAGAGTTGAAAGACGTACTAAACCTAGAAAGAAAACTGTCAACCCCCAGTTCGATGAAATATTCTGCTTCGATCTCGTGATGGAAGCTGACCCAAAGGATAAGGATGGTTCCCAAACAGTGAGTGTTTTAATACTCATTTTGTTTTAGTAATGGTATTTATTGCAAATCCTAATTATTGTTCGTCAACATTAATTGATTAATTTTATTAATTACAGGCAGGAGTAGCGTGTGAAGCGAGAGTT
Organism: Lasiommata megera; assembly: GCA_928268935.1. Taxonomy (NCBI): domain Eukaryota; kingdom Metazoa; phylum Arthropoda; class Insecta; order Lepidoptera; family Nymphalidae; genus Lasiommata; species Lasiommata megera. Next base: position 6,778,725 of record OV743311.1, on the reverse strand, counting down.
TCCGTATGGCATGACGCGGCCACACCAGTATTTCTCGGCGAAGTTCGGTTGCAATTACGGCAGCCTGCGCCTTCACCACTATGTGCATGGTAAGGGACTTTGACCATTTAGAGTGCTGGTTTTTTTTTTGTTGGGATTCCATCAACTCTGAAGTTTTCACTCACGTTTCTGATACGGATTCAACTGAATATTTCCTGGTTGGATCTTTTTTTGCATAACTGCTTCAAATTGTAATAGCAAACTTTGGCCCCAGGTACTTCCTGCGATCGCGCGCTGGAGGCGCTCTGTCGAGGGGGGCGACGCCACCTGGCACGCGGCTGTCTGCGGCGGGCAGCGCAGCGCTCGGCTCGCTACGGCTGCTGCTGCAGTACACGGTGGACCACGTGTTCCCGCTGCACCATTACACGGAGCTCGAGGAGCTGTTCCTGCGCAGCGTGCAACAGAAGGTGATAGCACCTCCCTTCATTTCGTCTTCATTTACCACCCTAATGGCATAGACATACCGACAAGCGATTAAGCGATCCTCACGATGTTTTCCTTCATCGTTTAAGCGAGTGATGTTTCAATTTAAATTGCATGAATTAAATTGAAAAGGCACATAGTTCCGAATAAATAAGAGGTGCATGCTTTTTAAAGAGAGGAAGAAGATTTTAACGACTAGGTACAAGCTTCTACATTCGAAATTAGCCCTTAATTTTAGTAAACTCACCTGGAGTTAAAAGTGATTATACAGGCTAAAATGGTAGAAAGCTAATCTTTTAGGGCTGTGACAGTTGTTGAAATCCAAACTATTACCACCCTAATCGGTTTCGACCGTACCGGAACGTTAAATCCCTTACGGTGGGAACTCGAGTTTTAGAGTTCGAGCCAAAAATTCTCAGTAGCAGCCAGAGTTTTACAAGCGGTGTCTACCCCGTGTTTCGGAAAGCAAGTTAATTGATACTAACGTGATAATAATACATTGTAGCGGGTCTATCTATGCTCTTAAACCCGCACACAGGGTTATGTGCAAAAATGGGATATTATACTTTATACCCATGGCCTGTGCCCAGCTCTGGTACGTTAATAGGATAATAATGCTGATAATGAAGAATAAAATGAAATATTACGAAAATTGTATTACAGCCAATCACAGCGTCTGCTGTATACATTCTCGGAGAGATTGTATCAAGCAAGACGGACGCAGCTCAACCGTTGGTGCGTTTGTTCACGCACCACGACCTCATCGTGCCAATTGTCAAAGAGCTCGCCAACGCCGAGATATCTGTTCTCACGTGAGTCTTATCATTTAATAATATATCTTAAGTCTAACTTAAATCTAGAGCTTTGTAGTCAGTTAATAATTTAAAATAAAATATATCTAATAGTAAAAAAAAAACACGCTTTTCTCTCTTTTTAGCGTGTCTCCGCTAAAAATCACTGATCTTATAAATTTTGATCCGAATAAGAGGTATTTAAATTATTGCCTCGGCTGTTAAGTTTCAAATTAATCCGACGATTTAAAAAAGGGTGAAAATAACGTTAAAATATTCAGTTACATACATGCCTAGCTAATAAAAAGCGTGCAACACCTGAACTAGAAAGCCGAGAGCAATTATATATACATAGAAAGCGTCTATACTCAAAAATAGCCTTGTTATATATAAGAGTATTTTTACTCCTAGGGGTTGAAAATAAGAAACGTTTGGCAGGAAGAATAAAGTCCATAAAACCTCAAAATTAAGTAAAGTAAGAAAAAAAAATTGCCGGCTTAGGTGGCTTAAGTAACTTAATAATGTTCAAAGCACACCAACTCTCGGTAGCGCAGTATTCCTTCCTATGAGAGAAGCCAGTGATCATCACGGTGACTGTTATTTTCTGATCAAGGTTATATTCAAAAAACTAAACCTTCTTAAATATAAACAAAGTTCCGACACCGATTTAAACGTCATTGTCAAACCCTAAGCGATTTTGTCGTTTTATATTTCACTGTCATTTTTGCACAATGATTTATCCTTTTCACATACCTACAGTTATTTCTTCATTGTAATTATTTCATCATGAATTTTAACCCACGCTATATTTATCATCAAAAGATAATCGTTGTCATTAAAAACATTAAACTGATATGAGTGAGAGAGTGCGTGTGAGCGTCTACAAGGTATTTACATCACGGGCAATGATGACTATCTTCAAAGAGTAATAAACACGGAGGCGTTTCCCGAACAGAGGCGGAGGCGGTAGCGGTCGCGATCGCGTTTTGTACGAGCAGTCAAGGGTATTCACTAGCGCAATAGTGGATTTTACTAACAGGCTGGAACAATTTGGAATCAACTTTAAAAAAAAAAGTAAAATAGGTCTACATTGTGTAGCTCAATAGAAGCGGTAAAATTAGTAAACAGCCTACTACCGGCATTGCAGTACGGTCTGTTTGATTGAACATCCTGGTGAAGATATAATAGGACTGGTCTTAATTCCACTAGTTTTGTGTTCAAATAGTTGTTGTTTTTTTTTGACGCAAACAATGCTTCCGTAGTTTTTAGACTAGTTTTTAGAATGTGTGCATACATACAATTATGTGTAACTCGGAATGTTTCTGAGTCATACATAATTGTAAGACCAAAACATTTGCCACATTCTATTTATTAAGTCACTATATGCAACGGTTGTTAAAATTTCCCCGTATTTGTTACATTAACCAATGACCCAAACATTAACCGCTACAGCCACTGCTCTTGATTGGGGGACGCTTAGGTCCACATCTATAAAGCGCGCTTTGCCTTGCCTCTGACTTAGTAAACAGTTAAAACAAGACGTAAGTCTGTCTATTTTTTTGTTTTATAGAACAGCCTTTTAGTGTCGCTAATTACCACAATGTGGAAATTGCACTGCCCTCACAATGCAATGCGACGTTTTTGTGTGAATTTTGAGAGCGATTTCGCTTGATTGCTCAAATTACCTTGACCGTAATGCTTATCTGCGATATATATAATTTTACGTATATGATTATTTTTAATCACACACCTTCAGCCAAATTAAACGTTAATTATTTTCCACGCAGATAAAAAAAAACCAAGTGTCGCAAATGACATTCTAAAATCCACTAATATTACTAAAGCATAAATAATAACAATACCTAATACAATAATTAAAATATCACTTGCTTCAACGGTGAAGGAAAACATCGTGAGGAAACCTGCACGCCTGAGAGTTCTCCATAATGTTCTCAAAGACGTGTGAAGTCTGCCAATCCGCACATGGCCAGCGTGGTGGACTATGGCCAAACCCTTCTCATATTGAGAGGAGACCCGTGCTCTGTAGTGAGCCGGTAATTGGATCATGATGATGATGATACCTCATACTCTTATGTTTAGTCGTTCTTTTTTTCTTCATTAACAGTCTTGTGGCCCTTGATTACTTATAAGCCCGTAATATAGTATATAGCCCGTAAGCGTAATAAACCCTTCATCCACCGGTGCAGAGTCGCCCTGATATAACCTCGTAATAAGTTAATTTTTATGGTTTATATCGTTGGTATAACGTATACAATCTATCCTAATAAAGCTTTATAAAGAGCACTATAAGACAAAAATATAACAGCTAACTAACTATTGTTATCAAAATTGATGGGTTATTAAACGTTTTATTAGCATTTTCGTTTGAATGGTAAACATTTCTGTTTTCGCAAAGATAAGTAAATTTATTATCAATAATGAGTCCTCCGCTCAACGTGCTCGCAGGAAGTTAATGTAATAACACTGATAATTTTGCTGTGCCGTACCTATCGCCAACAATTATTATTATTATTAACAGCCTATCACATATACAGCATTTCTATTGAAGCAGCGTGAAATAATATAATGAGCTGTCATAATAGCAACCGGTGAGAGCCTGAAAACCCCTGACTTGTCGTGGTTACTTACGTTAGCAATTATAAATTAAATATCGATTGCTTTAACGCTGTAAGAAGACATCGAGAGGAATCAACATGCCTGGGAGTTGATCACAACAATCCTCACTTGGCCAACGTGTTCCATAATAGAAAACGATGAAAGCCTAGTGGTTAAGACTCTTGCCCCGCTTACGGCAGGAATGAGTTCTTTCCCCGGCAAGCACCCCTGACTTTTCGGATTTAATTCAAGCACTTTTTAAATTAAATACCATTTGCTTTAACGGTGTAAGAAAATATTGTGAGAAAACCTACCTAACCTGGGAGTGTACTTAAAGGCGTGTGAAGTCTACAAATCTGAACATATTACTACGGCCACAACCCTTCTCTTTTTGAGATACTTCTCCATTACTATAATCTTACTTTACTTTACTAATTCTTAGTTACTACTTACTTCTGATCCATTACTATGGATTTATAATGATGATGGTAGAAACTGAGCTCCAGACACAAGCAAGCAGTTTAACTTTTTTCATGTCAATCATTTAACCAAAGTCGGATCGATTAGTTAATTAAAGACGATAAATTACTAGATTTATTTAGTAAGAAGGAAAAATATATTTATTAATAGCGATACAAAAATTTAATTTTCAATCGGGTGTCGGTGGCATATCGCTAAAATAAAGTACGTATGTTGAAAGTAAGTTAACGTCACGTTTCATACCTCGACAAGATGCTTACCGCTTTAATTGATGTCGCTTAAGTTTTTATATTCGGAATCTTATTATTTCTTACCGACACTGTTTTTACCGACCCTTTTATTGGTATTTACTGTTTCAGACATAAATCCATGCTTTTTTATCTGCGTTAAAATATGTTTTTTTTTTTACTTTTAAGCCCATAACAAACAATAGAGTATGGTATTGAACCTATGCTCTGAAATCTTATCACATATGAAAAAGAAGACTTGTGACTTGAACCCACCAGTGGCACGTCAATATATCAAGGATTATACTGATTGATTCATATTACTTGCAGCGACGCGACGACAATCTTTCGCGGCAACACGTTGGTTTCAAAGATGATGGACGAAGCGATGCGGCTAACGGGCGCGGCGTATCTGCGCGGTGTCCTACGGCCAACGTTGGCCGCTGTGTTGGCCGAGCGAAGGCCTTGCGAAATTGACCCCGCACGGGTCAAACCCGCCGCCGCGGTCGCCGCAAACCTGGCCAACCTCAAAGACTATGTCGAACGGGTAAGTAATATGTTACGAACTCGCCGTCCTCCCCATAAACGTAGTTGTTGTGTAGTGGAGGACGGTTAGGTTAGCACCCCAGTACCAGCTCCTTCCATTTGACCGGATACAAAAACGGGCAGTTCGTCTCGTGGATGATCCCAAGATTACTTACACGCTGGAGTCCCTAGAGCACCGAAGAGACGTTAGTTCTCTTTGTGTGTTCTATCGTCTCTACAATGGAGAATGCTCTGAGGAGCTATTTAATCTAATTCCACCTTCCGTATTCTCCAGTCGCACTTTTCGTCGCAGAAACAAATCATCCTCACCACCTGGATGCCTGGTCCTCTTCCATCACCCGCTATTCCAGTTCATTTCTGCTACGCACCTGCAAATTTTGGAACCAGCTTCTATCTTCTGTGTTCCCTAATGGTTATAATATGGGGATCTTCAAAGGGCGGATTAACAAATTGCTCCAGGGCCAGCAACGCATTGGCGGTTCCTCTGGTGCTGCGAATGTTCATGGGCGGCGGTAATCACTTACCATCAGGTGACCCGCCTGCTCGTTTGCTCGCTTTGTATATTAAAAAAAAAACAATTAAAATGCGTTTCTATTAAAATATTTTGATCTATAAATTAAAAAAAAAACATACTCATATCATAATTTAATTAGACAGAGCGTTTTAAAAAAAGATTTCGGTCATGAAAAAAGCTCCGTTGAGTAAATATGTAATGTTTGTCGCAGGTGTTCGCAGCCATCACGTCGTCGTACGCGTCGTGCCCGTCCGCGATGTGCCGCCTGTTCGACGCGCTGCGGCAGTGCGCGGTGCGACACTTCCCCGCGAACGCGGAGGTGCGCTACTCGGTCGTCTCCGGCTTCATCTTCCTGAGGTTCTTCGCGCCCGCCATCCTCGGCCCCAGACTCTTTGATCTCACTACGGAACAAATTGTGAGTTGTCGCCATTTTTCGAGCATTTTACGAAACACTGTATCTGTATGTACGTCATAATATTTTTGTAATTTGTAGCGATGAGGCCGCCAAATAGGCAAAATCTACTGTTTTTATTTTTTCCTATCTTGTGGCGTACAATAAAAGTGTATTCATTCATTCATTTTTTTTTTACCAAACGATCACATTGCACAGTAGTAAGAGCCAGGCTATTACTATGCCAAATTTCGTCTAAATATATGCAGTGCTTTGGTAGCAAATAAACACACAGACATGCTTTAGCATTTATAACATTAGTTGATGATGATGTTGAATTATAATATTTTTTTAAGTGTATTCTGTTATTATAGTTTCTTTAATGATTTAAAGTATAAGTAATCTTTTTTGGCTGTATGGTAAATCTAGATTAAGTTTGTAAAAATACGCCGTTTTTGTAATAAAACCAAAAAATACTCGTTTCACGGTTTATGGCTCGCACTGCTGGACCGATTTAGGTCAACATTTCCCAATCAATAAGCTCAGCGCCCTTTTGGACAGAAAGCTTTTTAACTTTGACTCTTTGTGATTGTCGCCAGGATCCCCAAACGAATCGGACGCTGACACTGATCTCGAAGACCATACAGTCGCTGGGTAACCTCGTGAGCAGCCGCTCAGCGCAGCAGGTCTGCAAGGAGGAGTACATGGCAGAGCTGTACCGCAGCTTTTGCACGCCCCGACATGTAAGCACCCCTTCATTTATTTGTACCCCCAACATTGCTGTCAGTCGACAAAAAGTGAAGAATTCACTCACAAATCACGCTTATGAAAAAGCCAATCTTACATGCTTAAACACTCAACATAATTACTTAGAGCAGCGTAAAACAATAACCGAACCCTTTTCTGCATTATAACAATACACTTTTAGTGTACGTAAAACGAATCACAGCATACTGACAATAGAGCAAATATTAACATACTTACATATATATAGGCTATATTATTCATCGAATACTCGATCACACTGTTCAACAATATTTTTTTTCTTATTAGGCATTTCTCCCGGAAACAAAGGCTAAGAACCGTTCAAACGCCTGAAAAAAGCAATTCTATAGTTATATTATCATACTAGCTGACGCCCGCGACTTCGTCTGCGTTGAGTTAGTGTGTTTGTTTGTCTTTCAATCACGAAACAATAGATTACTAACCCGTATTACTTGAAATAATTACTAAACTAAAACAATTGGTGGGAGAAGAGAAGCGAGGCGCCCGAGACGTGATGGCACAGGCGGTGGCATGCGCGTGAGCTGCGCGCGTTACTGGACAGTATTTGGACATTGCAACATAACTTTATTTTTCTAAAATAAAAGTAGCCTAAGTTACTCCTTATTACATCAGCTACCTGCCAATAAAAGTCCCGTAAAAATCGGTCCAGCCATTTCAGAGATTAGCTGGAACAAACAGACAGACAGACAGACAAAAATTGAAAAAAAATGATATTTTGGTGTATGTACCCTATACATATTCATATGCATGTAGTAAAACACGGTTATTTCAATATTACAAACAGACACTCCAATTTTATTTATTTGTATAGAAAACTAATGAATCAACTAATTTTTACAATTTAGTGTAACACCACAACACCAGTTCTCACAAACTCTGACATTAGATAGTTTGTATGTCTTATATTGAACTTTATTAGCATGAATATTTGGTTGATATTCGTTTGTCTTATTTGTTGTACATAATCCAATCCATATATATACTTTGTTATTTATATTATGTGTTAACTTTAGCCATTTCTATATAGCATTTGTCTCCTTTCACAGGTGCATGCAATAAAACAGTTCCTAGAAATAATATCAACAAGTTCGGACACCCAAAACAACAGCGTGCAAGAGGCGCCCGTTCTACTCAAAGAGGGGTGAGTGAAACTCTAGGAAATACATGTGACATTTACTCTCACAACTCTTAGCACATCATTTTATCTTGCGGAATGATCTATAATCGAATATTATGCTTTTGTTTGTGCATCATTTGGAACAGTTATGGGTATGTATCTTTGATTTTAACGTATGTTCAGTTTATTTATTTGTCACCCTGTATTTGTTTTTGTATTATTTATTAGTTAATTATTGTTTTTTTTTTAATGGTTTTGTGATCATGTTCTTATGTTTTAAAATGTGATAGTCGAAATATTTTTATTTATGTAAAACGTAATTGTCTATGTATATGGATGGTTGTATTTAAGTCTTATACCAGTATATAAGACGCACCACAACTAGGTTGAGAAAGAACTGAATTGACAGTATTCATGCAATGGCATGTTTAATGTTAATTAAAAAGAACTTAAATAATGTACTAAAACATTGTTATATGTGTGGATATATTTATTTATTTATGTATATGTGTGTGTGTATTGCTGTATAAAGTAGGGTCGCTTAAATGAATCCATACTATAACGGCGACTAGCAAAATGAAGTGATCATATATGTTGGGACGACGCCTAGAAAATGCCTTTATTAACTTTCGCCTTGAAGATACTCAAGCTCGTATCGGAAACGTGTATGTAAAAAGTTATGTGCGAGTGGATATTATCTTGTTCAAGTGCCATTTCTTTGTATCTATCTTTGAAGCTAAGTGAACTTTGTTAACGGTTTTTGACAAATTTAATCATTGGATTAGATTATACAGCCAGGCTAAATTACAAAATGACCTTGGCCTAGTTGAATAGGCCAAGGTCATTTTTGGCCCTTATAAATGCTCTGAGTGATGAATTTTAGCAGATCTATTGAGGATTGCTCATTATGTTCGAGATATCTTTATAAATCGGTACAGTAATGAATAAGGTCATCCGATAATTTGAAGCTAAAGATCAGTCAGTACAGTCGTTCTATCATATACGTCCGTATTAATAGGAACATTCCTACATCGCCTTCGAAATATCGACTCAAACATTCCTTACGCGCGTCACCATCATGACGCTTGATCTATCTCTTACATACCATCTACAGGTATACACAATAGGAGCGAGACAGATCGACGAGACTAATCACATACATACATTTTATAAGTAATCTTTCTGGTTGTGTTTAGGACGATGATCAAACGTTCGGAAGGCGTGCGCGGTAGCGGCTCACCGCGCAGGCGTTGGGCGCGCACGGGGCATGCGCACTGCAAGCGGAGACATTTCAGACTCACCAGGTACGTGTCATCCTCAGACCAAAATTTTCACCCTGCTGAGCAAAAGCTGCTGTCTCCCAGGAGTAAGGAATTAATTTCGTCATATAATTTTTTTTATACACTACAAGTGGCGGCAATCTCACCTGATGGTAAATGATGATGCAGTCTAAGATAGCGGGCTAACTTGTTAGGGGTATGGTAAACCCACACTCCTAATTGGTTTCTACTCGACATCGTGCCGGAACGCTAAACCGCGAGTCTCCTCTTAACACGCTAAGAAGAAGTGGTAGTTTACCCCGCGGATTGACAGACTTACGACCGATGTTAAAAATCAATCAAATCCCATCCCAATCTTCAGTGTGCAGATTTAATTTAGTTGGGCTGTCCTTTTCTCCCTTTTCCCTGTCGATAAAGATACCGTTACAAATTTAAATCCCCCTTCCGAAGTTTTTGGATTGGATTGATTATTAACATCGGGCGTTACGAACTGTCAGACATGAAAGTTTCCACACGTAACCTTCTGCAATAATATAATTCGGAATATAGTGTACATATAAGTAGGCTAAAATTATTTTTGTTACTAAAATAACATCAGCCTCTAATGTGATAGAAGCAAATACATGTTGGATATATTATGAAGCGGTGATAGTCCAGTGGTTAGGGCCTCAGCCTCCTAATCAGAGGTAGGCGGTTCGAATCCGGGCACGCACCTCTAACTTTTCGGAGTTATGTGCTTTTTTAAACAATTAAAAAAGCTTGCTTCAACGGTTAAGGAAAACATCGTGAGGTAACCTGCACGCCTGAGAGTTCTCCATAATGTTCTCAAAGGCGTGTGAAGTCTGCCAATCCGCACATGGCCAGCGCGGTGGACTATGGCCAAACCCTTCTCATATTGAGAGGAGACCCGTGCTCTGTAGTGAGCCGGTAATGGGTTGATCATGATGATATAAATTTATTTCAATTGCAATTTTTTGTTTCTCGGCTCTTGTATAACGTAATGATAACTTAAAGCGCCAACTGTCAGTGGACTTTAAAGTCACCGCGAGAGACCTAAAGGAATCTGGATTCAAATTATGTGGATCTCTTCCAGTGGAGAGTTATCGTGGTCACGGTGCGGTGCGAAGGCTGTGGGTGTTCGCGGCGCGCACAGGTTGGCACTGGCCGGCGTGCTCAGCGTAATGCCCGTCGACTGCCCTCCCGCTGGTGCACCCCTCGACGCCAACAATATATTCCAAATTGGTGAGTGGAATCTTTTACTGCTGCCGATATACCATACGATTTGTCTTTATGATTCGTCATTTCGTTCACTTTGAAGCATTGGCTCTTAAAGACATTGAGCAGCATTCAGCTCTTGAGATCTATTAATAGCTAAGCAATAAGCATTTTTTAGTATCTCTACGTGATCGAATCAGAAATGAAGAGATCCGTAGAAGGACGAGAGTTACCGACATAGCTCAGCGAGTTGCGAAGTTGAAGTGGCAATGGGCGGGGCACATAGCTCGGAGAACCGATGGACGTTGGGGTCCCAAGGTGCTGGAATGGCGACCCCGCACCGGTAAACGTAGCGTTGGTCGACCCCCAACAAGGTGGACAGACGACATCAAACGAGTCGCAGGGAGCCGCTGGATACAAGCGGCCCAAGACCGTGGCCGTTGGAACTCCTTACAAAAGACCTATGTCCAGCAGTGGACGTCTATCGGTTGAAGTGATGATGATGATGATGAAATTTGAAAAAATATGCATTTAAAAAAAAAAAAATATCACTTGCTTCAACGGTGAAGGAAAACATCGGGAGGAAACCTGCACGCCTGAGAGTTTCCATAATTTTTTCGAAGGCGTATGAAGTCTGCCAATCCGCACATGGCCAGAGTGGTGGACTATGGCCAAACCCTTCTCATATTGAGAGGAGACCCGTGCTCTGTAGTGAGCCGGTAATGGGTTGTTCATGATGATGCATTTTAATGCAATCATTCTAAATGTATGTTGCATTTGCATGCATGGTTTTGTTTTAGTAATTATACTAAAACAAAACCATGCAAATGAATTATAGTAAACTGAAATGATAGCTTTATTATTATCATTATATGTACTAACTCTCAGGCCCGTGTGGAAAATAAATACATTTAAAACCCCCAAAGTGATATAATAGACTTAAGTAGATAAATAAATCTACATAAATATTACCTTAATACATATTTGCAAAGGGCGGAGGATTACATCCCCGCAGGGGAAACAAAACGACCGGGGGTCAGGGCGGCAGGATGAGTAACCGGCGGACTATTTATTTATTATTATTTCCATTCTACCTCACACCCATGTGCAAAATAAATACATATAAAAACCAAAAGGGATATAGATAATAGATAATAATTTTAAAGTAATTAGTCAATAATTTTAAAGTATGGCTTGTCTAAGATGCTACAGGCGCCATTTTACTATCCAAGTCACGGTTTCGCATAACCACTCTTGAAACTTAAGTTGAAATGTATATGTTCGCGCAGTGCATCGGGAGCGCGTGCTGTTCGTGCAGGCCAGCAACTGCGTGGAGCGCGCCGAGTGGCTGCGGCTGCTGTCCGCGCTGTGCCGCCACTCGCTCGCGCCGCCGCACAAGGGCTACTACGCCGACTGCAAGTGGACCTGGTACGACAGCCCATGATACCTTGATTGATTGATTACACTTTTATTGCACACCACAAGATAGGAAAAAAAAGACAGAAAATACCACAGAAATAGTAGTATACAATTTGGCGGTCTTATCGCTACATAGCGATCTCTTCATGATACCTTGATTGATTGATTGATTACACTTTTATTGCACACCACAAGATATGAAAAAAAAGACAGAAAAATACCACAGAAATAGTAGTATACAATTTGGCGGTCTTATCGCTACATAGCGATCTCTTCATGATACCGTGATTGATTGATTTATTACACTTTTATTGCACGCCAAAAGATAGGAAAAAAAGACAGAAAATACCACAGAAATAGTAGTATACAATTTGGCGGTCTTATCGCTACATAGTGATCTCTTCATGATACCGTGATTGATTGATTTATTACACTTTTATTGCACACCAAAAGATAGGAAAAAAAGACAGAAAATACCACAGAAATAGTAGTATACAATTTGGCGGTCTTATCGCTACATAGTGATCTCTTCATGATACCTTGATTGATTGATTGATTACACTTTTATTGCACACCAAAAGATAGGAAAAAAAGACAGAAAATACCACAGAAATAGTAGTATACAATTTGGCGGTCTTATCGCTACATAGCGATCTCTTCATGATACCTTGATTGATTGATTGATTACGCTTTTATTGCACACCACAAGATAGGAAAAAAGAAACTTGAGAGGTGTCAAGGGACACCCGGATGGAACGAAGTTCCTTTCGATTTCGAGTGAAGGAATTGTAATAATATTTTATTTTATTTAAGTTATAATAATATTTTTTTTATTATTAACAAATATAATGTTATATAAACTAAATCAGTAGGCTCAATTTTGTACTCCATCAGCAATATCCGGAACTTGTGCAGAAACACTCAGGATTCATTATTATTATTATTTCTTATTTACAAAAAACCTGTATACACTCAACAAAAATAATCGTCGCGACACCACACTGTTCAATGCGAAATAGAAATGAAAATATCTGGCTTGCTTTGTATAAGAGAGAGAGAGACAGACAGAGAAACATGCGACGCCGCACAGCTTACAATAACAAAAAGTGTCGTGACAACTTTTCGTAAGAATTTTTTCCACAATGCGCGATAAGGAACTTCGTTCCAAAAAGACGGAAAATACCACAGAAATAGTAGAATACAATTTGGCGGCCTTATCGCTAAGTAGCGATCTCTTCCAGGCAACCAAAGTACATTGTCACTCACTACACAGATCCCGAGTATCGCTCTTAGACGTCCAATGACGCGCACGAATAGCACCCTGTCTTTAGTGGAATGGGGTAGCATGTTCGGGACTTCACCCCCTCTGTATGCGGATTAACTACGCCTGCTTTGTAAACAACGAGGTCATTAAGGTTGCCTTAACGGGGTTTGGACTAATGTCATGTTTCCATGATACTAGTTGGTACCCTTTATATACAAATTTTACGCTCAAAAACGTTTCGTTTTTTAATATCGTAACCAAGTTCGGAGTAAATGTATCCACCTAGTTTCAAAACATAAATTCATCAAAAATAATTAATACCGAAATTGCGACTCTTAGTTTTAAAACATAGGGTCCATTTTCCTTTAACGTTACCGTGTCTCTATACTCGGAAGCGACTTTACGGTTGCGAGAATTCAAAGTGTACAGTAGTAATAGCAATTACAACGCAGTCATCTACTTTTGAAAATTCATAGGTTACTACCGTCCCGTTGGTAAAAAAATGTGTCCTGACATCTGTCCTTTTTTTTTTTCATTTTGGACATCTCCCTGGACTAGACATGCCTATGCTATTATGAGTCTCCTGGATATGTGGACTGCTTCTCAGAAACGTCGAGTCGGAATACCAATCTTATTATCGTCACAGTTGCGGACGTACGGAGCCAGACGCGGAAGGGTGCGGCGGGGGTGCGAGCGGCGAGGCGGAGTCGTCGGGCGGGCCGGCGTCTTTGGCGCTGCGGTTGGACCCGGCACGCGACCTCCAACGCCTGCACGCGCTGCTCGTCGCGCACGTGCATAGGCTCGACGAGCGCCTGCATCGGCCGATGGGTCAGTATCCCACATCATCCCCATTGCCTTATTGTTTACATCGTGGTTCCGATCCCGAACGAAATTAAGTCAATCGCTTACATTTATAGCAACCAATGTTGAACCATGTAACATGGTTCGACATGATCGAGCCAGTAAAACTTACCAAATCATTGTTAAAAAAAGTTATATTAAACACTTCCCATATTTTGTATGGAGATCTCTGATTGCAAAACTAACTTTGGTTACTTTATAGCCGGTGACGTTAATTTTGACGAACTCCTTAAGTTGGAGGTCCTGGGTTCGATTCCCGGCTCGAGTCTTATCTGGTGGGAGGCTCCGGCCGTGGCTCGTTACCACTCTACCGACAAAGGCGTGTTGCCAAGCGATTTAGCGTTCTGGCACGATGTCGTGTAGAAACCAATAAGGAGTATGGGTTTACCATACCCCTAACAAGTTAGCCCGCTACCATCTTAGACTGCGTCTTCACTTACCATAAGGTGAGATTGCCGTCAAGGGCTAACTAGTTGTGGATTATAAAAAAAACGTTAATGTTGCAAGCCAATAAATAATGTTTATATTACTTTCCAGATGACACAAGCCCCGAGGAGCGCGAGGCCGAAGCGGTGACGTTGCGTGAACTGCAAAAAATTATGTTTGACCTCGAACACCGGCATTGTATATATAGAAGATCGTTAGCTAGAGAAACTAAATATGGCAGCAAGTGAGTAATTGTTGATCTTACGAGTTTGACTATTGCCTTTACCAACTCATCCGCTGTTATAATTATTGTTCAAAATGCCACTCACATTTAAGACTTCTTGTCGTGGCTGCTGAGATGGCTGACTTCAGTAGTTATTAGCGTGTGTGGTTTAAGCAACTTGTACGCCTACCATTACTACATATCAATATAACTATTTCGGTAAAATAAATATGTCAGACAGTAGTAAGCCAGTGAACAAAATATTTAAATAGTGTTGTATGTTTTAATGTAGTTATATTTTTTAATAGTGTGTGTCATCGTTTCAGGCAAGCCCCGATCGGAGACGACAATTACTTGCAGCTGGCGGGTGCCGCGGGGAATGCGGACAGCGGGTCGTGGTTCTGGCGGCCGTGGCGCGGCGGCTCCTCGCCCACCATCGACCTGGACGGGAAGACGCTGCCTCTGCAGACCTCGCCCGACGTGTGCTCCAGCACCGAATCGCTGAAACTAGCGCGCCTCGGCGACGAGCGCTCGTCGGGCAAGTCCACCAAGTCAGCCGGCAGCGGCTATCTTACCATGTCCTGCATCAAGCACGAGCCCTCCGAGGACAGCGACGCCTCCGCCGACCGGCCGGCGCGTCCGCCCAAGCCCGCGCGCCTGTCCCCGTCCCGCGCGCCCCTCGCACCCGCCGCCTCGTCGCCTCTCTGCGAGTATGTGGACGTCGAGCTCAAACCGCCTCTGCGACGACCCAGGCCGGACCTCGCCTTCCTCTCGTCCCAGCTCAAGCGACTAGAGAACGACGTCACTATCCGTTGCAAAGAATACGAGCTCATGTCTAACTTCATGAGTCACACGCAAACGTCGGACGACGACGCCCCGCCGGCCGTGCCTCCGCGGGGCAACGCGGCCCGCGTGCGCGTGCAGCCCAAACCGATAGATATCGACGTGACGAAGTCCGACGAACATTCGTCGTTTAAGCACGACGCGATCTGCGGCTCCACCACCAGTCTGCCGGAGGGGCGGGGTGCGCATTCAGAGGGCGGCGAATCGCGGCCCGCGAGTAAAATCGATACCGTGTCGAACGACGACAGCCTCCTCGATGAACTGCAGCGCGACACATATTGTGTATTGAAAGTGTGCGAGGATGAAACTCCGGATCTCGATTCGACGGACAAACAATGCGACCAGGTTTCAGTGGTCAAAGATAAGGAGGAGTGCGGGATGTTCTCGAGAATAAGCCTCCAGCGGAAATCCAATCCGATCAAAACTCAATCGGGCTCGATGAAACCGCTAAAGACATCCAACTCTACCTCGAACGTGCACGACGCCGGCGCGCACTCCTCGCGGCCGCTTGCGGAGAGGCTTACGCCGTTTTTCCTGAAGAAAAAGCCGAAGCCTCCGGAGGACGCTCAGCCCTCAAAAAGCACACGGAAAGAAGACAATCTTATCGGACGGTTGACGCCGCGTTTCGGCCAGTCCAGGCTATATGGGCGCGGACAATCCCTCGAACTCGCGCCACCAGAGAGCCGAACGAAGCGCATCGAACGCTCCGCCACCACGGTCAACATTCCAACGAGACCAATGAATTCGTCCATCGTGGCCAATCTGAAATTCTTGACGCTGCACCGATACGGCGCGCAGGACGATGTTCAATGCCACGCATTCGTCCGGAACACCGAGGAGGAGGGCGCGGCAGGCGCGGAGGGCGAGGAGGGGGGGTGGCGTCGTGCGCGCGGGCCCTTACTCGCCGCAACCACTGACATTAGACTGTAAAGTGAAAAGTGCTCAGTGTACTAACCATGGTTAATCAACACATCAGTTACATCTTATTAACATCGAACGAGCTGAAACTTAATGGTGCGATCTCACTGAAAAACATTGTTCTCATTTCATAATGTTAAAAATGTCGTCATACTAGTGTGCCTTATATGGTTATTTGACGGCTCGAACGCTAAACCGATCTTAATGTTAACACATGTTACACAAATAGCTCCCACCAAGTAACGGTGCAGAGGAACCCTTTTTAGCCCAGAAAAGTAATCGGTTTGCAAGGAATTTTAAAAGCCATAACGATGCGGCCAACAGCTAATATAAATATTTTAAGATCAATGAACAAACAGTGAGGAAGCACAGTAGTAAATTTTCATGAATTGTTCCAAGATTATATTGTAAAGAGTAACTGTATTCGATTCGCCTTCATACGGTTCGTAATTGATTGGGTGAACGCTTCTAACGTACCCGTCCGGCATTCCTAAAAGATTGCGGCTATTAGCGTGTATTATATTAATTCGATAACTCTAACTGCGTCGCTGTGCGACCGTTTTGCTTCCAATTACGCCTCTTGTAGCGTTAAAATTCGCAACTTCTTTCTCGAATATGAAATGTAGGTTTTATGCCGAAAATGCACTCACAAATCATAAAAAGGCCATGTTATATTTATGCCTCAGTAAAGTTACAAACAGTACTATGTAATGTAAATATTTTGATAGTTAGCAACACACACTCAGTACTGTTATCTCGTACAAAACTTTTGGCTTGACAGCCATGAAAGGTCTTTAAAATGAGATTTAAAAAAATTACAGAAACATCGGGCATCATTTTTTAGATCAAGCTCTAAATTTTAAACATTCGTTAATGTTATGCAATCGCAAATAAAACGCGAAAATGTAGTATTAAATGGAATAATATATGTATATATATATATCGCGAAGGTTTTTAACTTGCTTATAGTTTACATTTCATATAGAGAAAAGAAAAGAAATGGATAGAATAGCTCATATAAGAAGGCCTGATCTTTTCAATTGCCAGGTAAGCTGTGACAAAACGTGCTATATTTTGTACAACTATTACAACGTCATGTATAAAGCTCGGACTATTTGATGATTGATAAATCGGCCCTTAAAGTCTAAAATACAACAATAGGGCTTTCAACTACCGTCGACGGCCAATTGTACTACGAATTTTGTCACGTACGAACTGTTTAAACCACAATGCTTTTTTGATCCATCACAAATTCGCCATACCAAAAATACATAAGTGCCATGCCTTACATTGACTGATAACTAAAACTCACTGAATCTTATAGAAGCAAAGGTCACCAAATAAGTTGATTTAAAAAAAAAAAAAACGATGGTGCCTTGGAGACAACTAGTGAAAAGATCACAGATACTAAATGTCCCCTTCTCATGCAAACAATGAAATTAGGTTTCCGTCACCCATCTGAGTCACGAAGAATATGCCGATTCTGTTGTAACCAAATCCCTATCCTAAACTAAATTGATGGACCCAAAAGCGTATTCCTTGGGAATTTGTAAGATATGCAAAAAAAGAAACTGTATATTTTGAGAGAACCCACAGTTACTTTACAGTGCGATTTAACGACCGTCTTGTTTGCCGCCGTAACTATGGAGTACCCAAATATATATAATATGTAATACAACGAATGAGCCGCAAAAAGAGTAGTAAAATTACTGCTGTCAAAAGTCTATCGATATATTATTTTGACAAGTAAAATACAAAATGTAAAAAAATTATAAAGCTAATGATATTGGTAACTCGTTTTCCATTCATAAGTGTCTCTAGAAAATTTTATCATAGACACTTCAAATTTTACTTGAATTTGTGGGTATAATTAATCCAGTGGAACACCTTGTTTTCACTGTAAACAGACAAAAAATATCCTACTCTAATTACTGAAATGTCCATGCTAAAACTGTTGTTGAATGAAAGGACAAGCAAGTTTTTTTGTTTATTTGCATTTATTATATTAGTATGTAAAATATACCCAATTTTAATATTGAGGATAGACCTGGCATTTTTAGATGTGTCCAATAGTGAGCATTCCACCCAATTCCCCATGCTTGACACACAGGCTGTGCCGTCCTTGCAGGCCCTCGAAATCTACCTGTTCATTTCTTTAACCATACAATAGAGGAACGCTGTCTTTTTTACTTGTACAATCCAGCATTAGCAGGCACTTGTCCATTTGTTATGTCCTGCAATAAATGCTACGTTGTACTGCTCTGTGGCAATAGCCGTTTTATCAGATTTTTTTTTTATTTGTGTAAAAAATATCAAAACACGTTTTTATCTATAGCGGTGTATGCCTGATTATTCAATACACAGTTCGTAGTGACCTATAATGAACGTTGATGACTGACATTTGCGGACGCCGACGGTAAGCGAAGCCCGGATGTAGATAGTGCGTAACTCGACATGGTGCTGTGCGCGGAGATGGTGCGATTGTAAATTATTGAACTATGGTTGTATTTATTGCTATATTTTTCGAACTTCTTTTCGTCGACCTGAAGTATGTGCCTCCTCTAGTTCGTAGAAGTATTTTTGAACGTGTTTACCGATACGGTTAAATTTAGTAATGATAGCGTTAATACTCAAAAGGTGCCAAGATTAACCACCCGCCATGAGGCGGTTCGACTCTCATTCCTCTAACACAATAATATTGCAAAGCAAAGATAATGTAACATATACTAAAGGAAATAGCTATCTTCTTCTGTGATTGGTGTTTATGTTAAAAATTGAATCTATCTACATAAAATAGGGTACTTTACGTATTTTGTATACTTATTTTATTTTATGTAAATGTCAATGTAGTATTATGCCATAAAAACTTGAAAGTTACAGTAACCTTTCGAGCACTGACTATTGTAAAATATCGTATATAAAAAGTTATTTAAAACAATTTTTATTAAAAAAATATACAATTTAATAATTATTATCAACGAGTCTTGCATGCTCAGGGGGTGATAAAACAGTATCATAACAATGTGTACATGTGATATATTTGTTCTCTCTTTAACCTAGATTAGACCATTATAACTTTGTACAGTAAATAATGGAAATATGTATTTTGAAGGACAAAGTTGTCAAACAATGCCGCGCTTAACTTCTGATTTAAATATTAATTAATGACACATGTTCTATTAAAAGTATGCACCAATGTAATGTACTTAAAAAGTGATATTGTTCATAATTTTGCTTCTCATTTTATTACAAATTTGTTATTGAATGTAATAAAATGCATATTCTAAATGTTATGACTGTAGCGGCCTTAGCATTGCGACATGCCTACATGAATGGCCTTCGGGAACACCATACTTAAACTGTGATTCACTATACAAACTCATAACTATTTTATAATTATGTTTTCTGTATAAAATTTACTTTTTATTACAAAACAAAGCAATTTAATTGATTAAAATAAAATTAATTCGTAGCTGTTTTTAATTTAAAGCAAAAGACCTAGGAATGAAAATTAAAAATTGTTACAAAATTACATTGTTGTCCTATAGATATTGAAGAAAAAGTAATTAATTGTAAGGAAAATTATGTAATGTACAAATTAATATTTCTTTAAAGTATATTATTATGTTATTTATTTCACCTATTTCACTTTGTTAATAAAATTACATATTTAAGTTCCAATTTCAATATGCGTTTTTATTTCGTTACCTATTTACACAGGTGCGTATTGTGTAGCATAATTAATAATAGTTCAACGGATTAAAGTTCCGTTTAAAAAATAGTAACGTGCCGCAACCGATATCGATTAAAAGATCGAACAATATCCTTACAAAATGGTGGCCAAGGAGAAGATAGCCTTGTTGAACTAAGTCGCTTGTGGTTGAAGTTAACTAGTAGTAGAAAACGCCTTTTAATGAAAAAGCGTTATAGCCCTTCCCATATTATAGACAAAAGCGTGTCACCATAATTGTTTACATAATTTTTATGTAAGTTAAATGTGTTATTCCTGCTGCCTGCCTGCCTTTCGTCCTGCCCAAGAGACGGTAGCAATAAAGCTTTTCCACCATGATAAAATAAAAGGATCACACCGCAGCGCATTTGTTAAAAATGCATGCTATAAAGGTATATATTATATGTCGGGTGCAACAATCAATTAAATACCTTACAAAGTTAAGGGACTTATTTTTTTATTATAATAATTTATTTACTTAAGGCCTATCGTCTGAACTGTTAACCTTTTTAAATTTAAAAGTTTGAACTGTATTAAATTAGTCATTAAAACAATATACAGACTTATATAGACTGGAATCCAAAGCCGTAAAGCTGTTTAAAAAAAATATTAATATTTTTTTTCAAGCGTTGTCTGGGGTGTGACTGTTGATAATATTCTGTGCTGCGGATTCAGGATTATATTATCTTTGGAGGATATAGGTATCGTACCATGAACCATCGTTCTCTATGATTTGTGGTGTGGGACGATGCCTATTTTAGGCGGAAAATAATTTCTTCGATATAAATAGGAAAGTGTCACTTCATGCGCTTTTTCTTAGTAATATTATAACTTCGTCCGCTTGTTATTCGACGTAGTGAGATTGTTTCATTTGTTGATCGAAAATAATTACAAACAAATCATCAAAGATGACGGACTCAGTTAATATGTCACTCGGTAAGCAAAACATATTTGTTTGTTTTAGTCTAGAATTTTATATTATACGAAAAAAGCACATTAAGTTTAATCAATGTTCTTTTGACTGGTGCTATTTTATAAATAACAACAATTAGTTTTTATTGTTAATCTCTTGGGTATTTCGCGATCAATGTTCCGGCTTAGACATAATAACCCAATATAAAATTAAGATTATTCCTTTTATTATAGATGAGATTATCAAACAAAACAGACCAGGTCGTGCGCGTGGTAGAGGAGGTGGAGGCAGTGGCAATACCAGAGCCCGCGGCGGTCGCCGTGGCCGTGGAGGCCGCGGGCGCGGTGTTGGTGAGCGTGGGCGCTCATTTTCTCGTGACAGATCCGATCGTTCACGCTCGCGTTCTAGAGGACCTAGGGGCAGATCGAAGTCACGTGGGCAATCACAGCAGCATGGGATCTCACAACCGCGCGGACGTTCTCAATCAAGGGCGCGGTCACGTTCACGTTCACAACAGAGGCGATTTTCATATCCAAGAACCCGATCGGCATCCAAATCTCGTTCTCAGATTAGAAGTTTAACCCCTAAAGGAAGAGCTGGACTAGAAAATCCACTTTCAAATATGCCAGGACTAGTCCGTAACAATCGAGGCAGAGGTAAAGTATTTGAATGTCAATAATTCAGTAATCACTGAAATATAGTACACATGGCTTGTTTACGTATTTGTTTTAGAGATATTACGCTTATATTTATTTGTGTATTATTATTACAGGTGGAATGCAGATGAGACTAAGACGTACAAATTCAAATCAACGAATGCAAAGTGGAATCCATAGTCGTCTTGGAATTAACACTCTTAGAGGTGGTATAAATAATGCTTCCAGACCTTTAGCTGTGGCAAAGAGAGGAATTTCTAAACGTGGACGTGGTTTAAGTACAAGAAACAGATTTAGCAATATAGGATTAAGATCTGACCAAATTTTGGAAGAGCGCCGGCAAAACAATGTCATTCGATCCCAGACTTTTACACGATCTAGGAATAATTCTATTAGTTCTGCTTCACAGCTGACTGTTAGTGTTGCTAATGACTTTGCAAAGAAGCGTCGCAACAGTATTGGCAATGCAGGCTATCTGAATAAACAAAGCTTAGCATCGTTCAATTATGACTTTGTACCATACAATACAAGAAGAGGACCAGGAAGTGTAAAATCTACTGGATCAAATCGGTCTAGTTCTAGCAGAAAATCAGTTCAAACAAGAGGCAGAGGACGTGGTAGGGGCGGTAATCGTGGAATTGGGAGAAATTTTGTAAATAAGCAAATGCTCAATCCAAAGCTACAAAAAGAAATTGCAGCTATCCAGGGTAAAACCTTTGGATCAAGTAATAATCCTGAAGCACCAAGTGGTATTAACTTTACTCCTACACCAGCAGCCACTCAGCAAACTTTGCATCAAAGGTTTGCAACATCGTAAGCTTGTGTCAGATCACTTAATATTATGAATACAATAGTATATAAGCTGTATTTTGTTAATGTAAGCATTGTATAATATGGGTTTTGTATGAGTGCAACCCCCTAAGTTTTTGTTTTGCTAAAAATACGTATATTTAAAAAAAAACTGATATATTTATACTAGCTGACGCCCGCGACTTCGTCTGCGGTGGAATAAATTCAGTCAGAATAATTTGTATAAATTCCTATGGGAATTCTTCAGGTTCTCAACTATACTTTCAAAAATCACATTGATCCATTGCACTCTGGCGACGTGATTGAAGAACAAATCAACATCCAAACACACTTTTGCATTACTATGATTTGGTCTGGATAGCAAGATTTCTTAGTACAAAGTATTTCATTGTTATACTAATATATACCTTGAGTGGATTCAAAGAAGTAAAACTTTATGAGATTTTCATTCAAGATATGAACCTCTGTATTATTTGCGGTGGATTTTCACCAATTATTTTCTTAGCAGATGTCTACGCCTAAGCAGGACCTAACTCCAAATTCCTTTTCATTCTTTGTTTTCACTTTCAAGGTGTGATTTTTCAAAAGAGCCTATAGGCTACATATTATTATTACTGAAAAGTTTCCAAATATGCAGAATTTTCAAGTGTCCTTCCTACCCCATCTCACCCCTTTTGGGGTGGGTTTGTATTATTGAGTATACAGTTTTGTATTATTTAAAACAAACTAAATGCCAATTTTCATGTCCCTACCCTCAAAAACTTAGAATCGTGATGAAAACATCCAACCCCCTTTGAGGTGTATTTTAGCAACATTGACCGTACAGATCTTTATTATTTATGATTAACAACTTTCATGTGTCTAAATTCAAAAATATAGGACTTTCATACAAACTACCTACCCCCAAATCTTTCACCCCATTTGGGGTGGATTTTCTCAAAGCTGTTTCTTAGCTGACTTCTACTGCATACAAGGAATCTACTTGCAAAATTTCAAGTTCATATGTTCCTGAGATATAGTGATAATCAGTTGGTCAGCGAGTGGTATTTTGCTTTTATATGTATAGATTTTCCTTATCCGTTCTTGAACAGATGTCTGTGTTCTTAAGATAATCCCCTCAAGCAAATTAATTATACTAAGCAATATTTAACTGCCTATTAAAAATACTATAAATAATACCTTTACTTTAGTTACTTCATTGGGAACATAGTTCTTAAAATTAAACATTTAAATCACCTCTTCACGTCTCTTGAGATATAGTAATATCATAAGCATGTTCTAGTTAAAACTTTAACCCACCTTACTTCTCCTATGCAGTTTGGTTTGTTGTACTTGCAAAGGATAGAACTGACTACTAACCCCAGCCACAATGTATTTCCCATTTAAACTTGCTGCTTATAAATCTAAGTGATATGGTACTCACAGGTTCTTCTTGCTAAGTTTCAAAATATTACAGGTAATTGATGATTATGGCCCAGTTTTAATGTCCACTTTTCAAAAACATTGTTTTAAATATAATAATAAGTTCACATAGTACTCTCTTCTATGACTACATACTTAATGTTATTTTTTCTTCTATTATGATAAAATATGACTGTATTCTGTAGTTCTGTATAAGGTATATGAGGAAGAATAATTTTTTATTGTTTTGAAAGCTATTTTTGTTACTTCTTGTAATTAGTGAGAATAAAAACAGGTCTTTAAAAATATATTTATTTGACTTATTAATTTCATTAATCTTAGTTTCATTTTCACCATATCATTCTTGAGTAAATCTTAAGTTTTTGTCTTGCAACAGCATCTTATATTGATTGTTACATTTTATACATCTTTGGTAAAGTAATGAGTGAATCAGTAACTGAAATAATTAAAAGGAGTTATATTCATATATTAATAAAGTGGTTCAATATTTTGTATGCTGAATAGTTGGTAAAATATCTAGACAGTTGGTAAAAGTCGAAACATGTTATATCCAACCAGACTTGCGACTCGTGTTCAATCATAGAACTTTTAATACATTTACTATTAAAGCAAGAAAACAGAATAGTAGTAGTAGCAGAATTAAATGTCATCAAGTTGAGAGAAAAAAAATAGTAACTTTTTCCCAGCAGTTATAAACACTAATTGGATTATAACTTACAATTTTCTCCAAGAATGTTGCTTAGTATTAATCCATGAAATGATTTTATATCATCACTTTCTACAATTTTTGAATTTTCAAAAGTCCATCCCAAGTGCTGTCCACAATGAGGGCATGTACAAATACGCCATGTGTATCCTGGAAACCATGAATCTGCCCCTTGGCTCTAAAAAAAATTAGAAAGTCCTTTAAAAGGCACTTTTGACGTGTCAATAATTTACATCATAGTGATTTGATGGTGATAACTACATTCGTAAACTTAAAACTAAAGTTAAGAGGGTTCCAAACGCGCCCCGGTCTAAGAAGAAGCCCATAACAAACTTAGCCAGGTAATTTTTTTTTGTTATCACCATCTCACATGCCACTTAAAATTATATTAAGAGCTATCTTATTAGAGCAATATTTCATACCCATGCTTGTTTATGATTTACATCCTTAACACTAGTAACTATAGTAGGACTTTTCTACAAGCTTACACAAACTTTGAACTTATTGAGAGACATCAGACATCCCAGAAATTTCATTTGGTAATTTGTTATAAAAAATTGTATACAACCTTTAAATGAATTTCTAATTTTTTGTAGTCTAGTAGCGTGCAACACAAGTTTATTTTTACTTCTGATGTTAAGATTGTTGCAATCACATTTGTTATTGAATTTTTTTATATTTCTATGTACATAAAATTTTCAAATATGTACTGGCCCCATGCCAGTCATTATTTTGACTTCCTTAATTTTTTTTTCTTAATGACTCTTGGAGCCATATTATAAATGACACAAACAGCCCTCTTCTCTAGCACGAATATAATTTCAATATCGGCAGCATTACCTAATAATAAAATACCATATGACATAATACTATGAAAATAACTAAAAAATACAAGCCTAGCCATTTCTATATTTGTCATATGGCATATCTTTTTAACAGCGTATGCAGCATCCCATTGGGAACTGGTATTATATGTATATGTGGGACTTCCCAGGGACCAGAATACCCATTAAAACCCAGCAATGCTCCTTAGTCCCTTGCATCGGTGGTGCATAATACCTACATGTACCCTCTCATACTTATTTTAACTTACGTTATCTCGGAAACTATATACAGGCAAAGTTTATTTACTTAATTTTATTTTTTTTCATAATATAAAATGTTCAGAAAACTGGGGGTGGAAAGGCAGCATGGGTAAGTTACTCAAAAAAGAACGGTTAGAACAGCTAATAATATTCTTCTTTTTTTAGCGGCCATAAAAACTTAGTTCACATTAACGTTTAATAAAAAAAAATAGTACATTTTTTATTAAACGTTAAAAGTGAACAAAGTTTGTACCAATATAAAATAACTAAATATCAAAGTAGCTTTGTTTTGCATTATTATGTTTGAAATGAACATAAGCATTGTATACTTTTATGAGGCTCCTGCCAAGTTATTTCCAACTTCATGCCCATAAATGACAAATAACTCCTAAGATATAAACAAATTTGATCAAGGTGTTTGTATATAACCATTTTACAGCTAGTCTTACCCTATCATACTTCCTACTAATATAACAAATGATAAAGTATTTATTGATATTTTAATGTAAATTCATGCAAACACTACATAACAAGATTTTAATAAGTAACATAGGGTCAACGTCATAGTAACAGGCTATTGTAATAAAGATATTGTTTAAACTGGCTAAAATATAACAAATCCATGTAAGTCTGAAAAAATCTGCTCTTTAAATCTCTCAATTAGTGTGGGATAAAAATAATGTAGGTATGGTAGGATTGTTATTCTTAAACAGAAAAAAATATGTTTCAAGACAATGGTACAGCTGGTCAAACAATATTTTAAAGTTACTGAGCATAATTAAATATAGTTAAATAAGTTGAATTTGTACTTATGTATGATTAATGTAATGGCTTATGTGTCAGTTTAAACCAGAAGCAGGCAAGGAGAAAGTCAAATTCAACTACAAAAGGTGCAATACCTTTTATCATATAATAAAGCTCCAAGTTATTTAAGTTAATTTTATAAAAAACAATAGTTAAAATTGAAAATTTTAAGTGTATTTGAGTGATAAAAAGTGAGGTTGAGAATATTGTTTACTTACTGCTCCTGTACTTTTACATGCTGCTTTTTTAGCTGTCACTATTTCAAACTGAATTCCAAATGGATTAACTAAAGTTTGTACCGTAACATTTTGTATGCCGAATAAGTGTTGTTTTCCAATTTTATGTGCTCCAGGACTTTCTTTACTAAATAAATAATAGGAATCTGCCACGTCGGCGCCGCATTTGCGACACAATAGTAATTCTGCAAGAAAATCAAGTCTGAATATCTTTATTTATAAAAATATTGCTAATGTAGGTTATCCACAGCAAATTTGGCTGCGTTATTCTAATGAATATTTTTATAAAAACAACGTTGAAGCAGTTACCTTGACCATGTTTTTCTATTCTAGAATTGTTTTCACCAACTACATACAATGATTCTGATGCATACAAAAGTAATATAAATAATAAATTATTGATCATGCCTCTACGATAATTTTGCGTTTTCTTTTTACATCCACACGATATTTAATAAGCCTTTAGTAAATTATTTTATAGCTTTCTTAATTTTTTCTTCCTAATTCTTTGGTTTGCGAAGAATAAATTAAAAAAAATTAAAAACAACAACAATACGTTATGTAAACATCATGCTCCTTGTATTACGTAGCGTTCAACATTTGATCCACAACCATAATGCTTATAGCAATTGCAATTGCTTTTGTTACTATCATTTTATTATTTTGCTGGATTAGAATGTGAGTTTCTACTACACTAAGAACGACAATTAATAATCTTTCTTCAATAGAATCATGTTCTGTAATTTTGTTAAATCAAATAGGTACGCATACTCCTTAAGGAATTAGGAAATTGTCTTAAAGTTGATCTACCGATATTGCCTTGACCGTTGGTAAAATAGAGTTGGCAGCCCAGCAGAGGAAAACGGTATACCAATTTTCAACCTACAGCCCTGGTATCAGGTTCAGCGGCTCGATACAAGAACTTTCTTAGCGGCCATCTGACATCCCTTACCTACTAGTCCTGCTACGACTAGTATAAGTCGCGGCACGTAAGTTTAGCGGTGAGCGCAATGCGGTGGCGATAGCTGCGCATCGGTACAGTCGCGCACGCAAATACAATTATTACGTTTATTAATTAATAGGTAAATAATATTAATGACATTATTTTAATGTAATGTCTAGCTTTAAACGAAATGTGGGGGATGGCTATGCCTAGGTACTGTCGCGCACGCATATATCATGGGGTGCCAGGTCGGGTAACCTCCACGTGTGCCCGGGTGCTGTGGGTCCCTCTTGATTCGTCCGGGGGGAAGAGCAGCATTCGGGCCGGTGCACCCTGGTAACATCGGTTAACAATTTATTTTGTGCGAGATTGTTAGCCGATGGCTAATGACCCGACGAGGAGGGGGTCTCCGCGCGTCCCTCTGACCAAGCTGAGGGCGCAGTGGATGACCCAGGGGGTGTATCACCCCGTGTGGTGGAAGGCCTGTCCAGGTATGGGACTGGCAGGCGGGGGTGGGCGGCAGCCTGCTGCTGGAGGTGAGGGTGACGACTGGTTTGGTCGTCCACATTGGAGGTTTGCGGCCCGTCCAGGTATGGGACTGGCGGGCTGGGCCCGTCCAGGAATGGGACTGGTGGGCCGGGGTGGACGGCGAGCGTTCGCTGCGCTTGATTAACAAGCACTTGATTTCAAAGGCATTCAGACCGATTGCGACTGACTATGCATGTCTTGATGAGCCTTAGCTAGATGGAAATAACCCTAAAATCATCTATACTGGACCTTAGGGAACTGTCATAAAGGGACAGATTTAAGTGGTTAGGTTACATACAAATCTTTAAATCAGTTTCTACACTCTAATCAAGCAATCAGTCTCTCAGAAGACAATCCTTAAACAAACAGACGGATTGCTCGGAATTGCTCTTTAATATATACCAAAGAGTATAAACACTAGTATAAAAATTATTAAGTGGCAGCCCTGATTGTCCATGTTTTTCATTTGACGATATGATAATAAACAGTGTTTACTCTCGTATTTTTGTCATCAATTTTTCTGTTCAGTGAAATCTAGTGCTTCAATATCAATATCTAATCATTCTGTGTAAGATACAATTCAGTATTATTAAATTTCACGTGTGTATAACAACGAACATGTCGTTTTTCAAAAACGTTACATCTGGATTTACTATTCGCAGTCGCGACACAATATTAAAAGAATCTCTTATTAATAATTTGTCAGAGTGTGTCAAAGATATTCAATACAATAGTCAATTCGAAGAGAATTTTCACAGCGTCCTCGGCTCAACTGACTCTACAAACACATTATGCATGGCGTTAGAAGCAGTCTTTCTTCACGGTTTGAAGGACACTTTTCTAAGGAAAGCTAAGAACGTAATATCAGGCGATCCTGATTATCGGCCACAGTCAAGCTTCTGGCCATTGATACTAGTGCTATCACACAGGCAGAACATTGACCAAATCTCATCTCTCCCACAAATCAACACCGAGATAGGGCAATGCAGAGCTTGGCTCAGAATCGCGCTCAATGAGTGTTTATTGTCTTCTTACATGTCAACATTACTGAAGAATATATCAGCTGTGAAACCATTTTACAATAGGAGTGCATTTGTGTGCGACTCTGAAATATTGGAGGTGGCTCAGAAACTGGTTCAGGGGTTGGAAACCTGTGTCCAGTTTAATTTACCAATAAATTCCAGTTTATTGAACCAATGGCCCGAACAGGTTTTGATGCAAGCAGGTATTTGGGTGCCGACTATGAGAGTGGCACCAATTACTGCTGGCTTAGACGTAGCCAGCACTTTGACTGATGAGGTCAAACCTAAACTGGCATCAACCCCTGATCATGCCTCCAATATAACAGGAATCGTTATTAATGAAGATGAAGCTTTGAAATTTATTCTATCAAAAGATAATGATTTAAATAATAAAGATAATGAAAAGAAACATAATGAAGACACTGAGAAAATTAAAGCAGAATCTGATGTGGACTCATTAGAAGTCATTGAAGCAACATCAAGTCAGGAGCCAGTAGATGAAACAGTTTCCGACCCTGTCCCACTTTATTCATCATCAGTGGACTCTGGAGATTTTATTGCACCCAGTGATGTTGTTGTCACTGGGAATTCTTTAATGGTCTTAAATGGTGGAGCGAAGGGATGGTCAAATGATAGTCATGATGATTTAAATGCATCAATCAACTCAAACTCATCTCACGGCAGCAGTATGATAAAAACACCAGAATTGAAAAGCTTATCATCACTCGTGGACAATACAGTTGCATATGGTGAACCATATACCCACAGTCATAATTTGAAAGATATTATGAAAGATATCCATAAGGAATTAAAATTAAATGTTGATGACAATGAGTCTTGTGATGAGAAGGTAGAGGCAGTTGTTACAGAAGACCCTACCTTGCAAGGATTAGACTTTGAAGTAGTCCCTAATTCTAGTACTGGTTCTTTTACTCCTCAGGAGTTACAAAGAATGATAAAGCAATTGGGCTCACTATCCAGAGAAAAAGGACTAGATTTCCAGAACTACCAGTGTAAGGGTTGTCAAGATTTACTAGGTAGTACAGTTTCTAAAGCAAAGGTCTGTGGGTATACTGCTGAATATTACTGTTCCAATTGTATGGATCCAAATGTTTTTATCATACCAGCCAGAGTTATACATAATTGGGACTTCAAAAGATATCCAGTATCAAAAAAATCGGCACTGTTCTTATTAGAATTCCAACACCATCCTTGGATTGATATGAAAAAGTTGAATCCGAAAATATACTGTGGAGTGTCAGATATGGCTCAGCTGCAAGAATTAAGAATACAGCTTAATTTTTTAAGAGCTTACATTTTTACTTGCAGAGAACCAGTTATTGAAGAGTTACAGAAACGTGTGTGGCCCAGAGAATATCTGTACGATCATGTACATTTATACACAATATCAGATTTAGCACAGATACCAAACAATTCTTTAGCTTTACAGTTAGAAAAGGTTGTTAGCTTTGCAAAGTCTCATGTACTAGATTGTTGGCTCTGCAGCCAAAAGGGCTTTATATGTGAAGTTTGCAAAGATCCCAAGATATTGTACCCATTTGAGACCAGTTCTACATATAGGTGCAATGAATGTTCAAGCGTATTCCATTCTAAATGCCAAAATGAAAGTTTGCCTTGTCCCAAGTGCAAAAGGAGACAAGAAAGGACAAGTGACACATCATTGGTAGATGCCCTGCATTATCTTTTTATTAAATAAACTCTTACAGTTAATTGCTAATTATAGGTTAAATATTATTGTTCTGGCAATTTACAAAAATATCAACATAAAAACAATTCATGTACCCAATATTAAGTATATAATTGTTAGATAAGAATAATGTGCTGATTATGGAACTGTTTTGCCTTAAGTATTTTTATTTATCATTCACATATGAGAAAAAAATAAACATGGTTGAATGTGCAGAATATATAATATAATGATGCAGCATATTTATGTAATTATCTATATACTCCTAGGTAAATCAAGATTGTTCAACATTGGATTTAATTTGGTGACATATTGCAGAAGTTGAGAATATATATGTGTATGAAATAGGTTTTATCTTTTGTTTAACATCAGTTTGTATATTTAAATATATTGTTGGTATGTAATTGGTTTTCTGTAAGTCTCAGAAACAGCCCTTAGGAGATTTGCATCATCTCCCCATATCTTAGAGGCTTTTTTAAGCCTATGGACTTTCATTTTATGATTTAACTTTCAATTTGTGTTGGGTAGCGTGGGTAAATTGAGTATGTTTACTCTTTTCTATGAAAGACCAGGACATTCAAAGGCAGTGTATGATAATCTAGGTGAATTATACAATACAGAATGAATTAATGATAATATCATAGCCTCAAACCATTCTGGTATACTTTACAAGGATTATGAAATATAATTTCATAGTTAAAAGGGTACTTCATGATACATAGTTTATGAGAAAAAGGCTCTTTGTCACTGTAATGAATATTCAAAGAAAATTGTACTGATTTTTTTCATTTGGCTTACTTCAGTTTGTAACGAATAAAGGAAGTTTAATTGGGATTTACTTAAATTAATTTTATGACATATGTACTATTGTAAATGTAATTTTTACAGCACAAGCTGCCATATAATGACCTAAGCGCCTTTAAGACCACTATTATATTTATCACAATATCAAATGTAACTGTTAGATTATGGTTAGAGTTATCATTATAAGAAATTTTAGATTCCATTGTAATTGAAATATAGTTAAGTTAAATATAAATATGAATTTATTAAAGTAGCAGAGTAATATATTGTCCAAAACTAATATATATATTATGATTGTGTACCACAACTTACTATTTATGATCTCCTATAGAAAAAAAATAAATTATTTTAAATGCTTTGTAACATTTTTATTTTTTCTATTTAATATGTTTTTTATTTCTCTTTATCTATACTCATATTATAAAGAGAAACAATTTGATGGTTTGTAATTTGTAATTGATAAACCTGAAACTACAGAACTGACTTTATAAATTCTTTGATTATAAGAAAAGCTATCTTGAGAATGTAATAATATTAATAACAATATTTAATCCTGAAATAAAAGAAATTTGCTATATAAGTGCACTAGAGCATCATGTCTCATATGATAAACTACAAACACAGAAAAACTTCAGATAATAAATATTGATTTTCATTCGTCATTGTGTTATAATAAATTAGAAAAGAGAAAGTTACTACTTGTACCTAATAAAAATTTATTATTCAAAAGTCTAGTCTAACCACGAAATACTAAAATGCTTCTTAATTCGCAAGGTGTTAAACATTGAGACGTATTCAGCAGTAAATGTTTTATCTGGTCCTATTTAGATTTAATATATCACTAAGAAATGTGTCTGCATCATTAGGCTTGATTCGGTTTTTCTGACTTTTTGGTGACTTAGAACTATTGTGATGTGGATCTTCAAAAGAATATTCTTCAAAACACTCCTCCAAAAGCTTTTCTGGTTCATCTTGTTTCTTGGTTTTCTTCTTGGATTGGTAACTCAGAGAATCCTTGTCAAAGTCTAGAGGAACTATGCCGAGGTCACCACTGTATCGATTCTTTGCCACTTGCAGATACTTTTTTCCGCGAACCGCCGTCAACCTTTTATCCTGTAAAATGTATAATATATTAAATAATTAGCTTCTACTGCTTCAAATTCTACACAACTGCAACTGGTTAGGTTGTATGTCTCTCTATACAAATTTCTTCTCTAATTAGTTAGAGTTAATTGAAAAACTAGTAGAGTTAATTTAAAATGAAGTAAGTATTTAGGAATATAGGAGTGAAACATAAAACCAGGCCAAACTTTGTAGCCTTTTTTAACGCTGGCATTTTTGCACGCGTCCCCTCAGGCAGGTGCAGGCAGAACTGGGCTGCTTCCGGCGGGATATAAGAAACTCGCCGGCGGCCAGACTGGCGACCAGAATACCCACTAAAACCCATCAAGCTCCTTCGCTTCGCTTGATGGCTGGGTCACGGGAACGCTTGCACACTCATCCGCAAAAATACTTTTTTTCTTACCATATTTTAGTGTAGGTAAAGTTTTTAATAAATTTATATTATTTTTACACATTCATTTCAACACGCTTTCTTCCTTTTTATAAAACATACGTTATGGAGGTACACTAAAAAGCAATGAAAAAATTTAGTTCATAAACTAAACTATATTATTACTAACCTGAATAATAAGGACGTTATCTGCTTCTTGTGATGCTTTGGCACTTCCAAAAATGGAGCTTGTCGAGAGGTCCTCGGTGTCACGTTCCTTGAACGAAAATGAAGTAAGTATTTTGGAAGTGAAATGCACACACCAGCTGTTACAGAGGGTGTAAAATCGTGCTTGTCTTTCGTTCTTCATACGATTTTTATACAAAGTTTTTTTTCTTTAAAAAAGTTTTGATTATTTTGATTCAGAAAAGTATTGATTCAAGCATATTACATCTAGACCAACCTTTGAATACTCAAATTGAGTATTGAGTTGAGTAAGTTAGTAATATTACTAGAATTGAATTTCGGCGCCCTACATGTTGACTTATGTTTTTATTAATAGCTTACACGTGTAGGTCAATGTAAAACGTCAACTCAAACGGGCGTTTTCTCTGTTTGGGTTTCGAGCTAATATTATTTATTTTATTTATTTATTTATCTCCTCTTCTAGCTTTACAAGATAATTTACTAATGTAAAAGGTGCAAACCACTACAAAATTTGCCTCATATCATGGCATGCAGTCAACGCCACTTTGTATGCCATAGAATGGCAGATTGAAGCTTGGATAAATATTAAGGACATAAGGTCTAATTGGCTAACCTAATTTAAAGCAAATAAAGATTTAAAGGTTTTCAATTTAGAAAAAAATTACGAGTCATGGCTGTTGATCAAACATTTCACGGATGTTTAGAACAGTGATGGAGTCGCGTATGAGGAGCTAATAAAGTTACCCTTAATACGTTCTAATAAGGTAGGATTTCGGGTCACGGAAGCTGAACCCACCTTTCGCGGATGCATGACCAGTGTGACGTGGCAGTGCCGCGCGGTGGCGAAGGTGCGGAAGGCGGCGATGACGGCGTCTTGACGCATGTAGCGGTCTCCCTCGCGCTCCTCCCCCATGCCCAGCATGAACTGCACGTTGTCGACAACCACGTGCGCTATATCGTGCATGTACCGTGCGTGCTCCACCGCCTGTGGAATGCAATTAAAAATGAACGTCGTTTCATTATTAGAAAAAAGCAAAACGTCGTCCGCTCCTTTTTTGAGCGATTTCCAATGTGACAATAATTGAAATAGCTAGACCATTTCATATAATTTTACTTGTTAACCTTTCATACAAAAAATATTGTCCTTTATAATGTCAAATGCAACAGAATTAGCCTTATTACAAGACCTGATAACGATCGCTGAGTAGCGTAAGTCTTTAGTCATTGTACTTCGCGGATTAGTGAAAATTCCTTCCAAAACTTATCTCCGACCATAATATTGAGTTGATGCGAGATGTGAAATGTTGAATATTGGACGACGTAATGCTGTCTTCGTTTTGGGCCTTTAAACCCCTCGCTACACTTAGGGCTCTTGATGCAACACCCTCGCTACGCTCGATCAGGATTTACAGTAACTCCCTCATTTGAGTTTACCAGGGCGCGGCATCCGTACCGTATGTCATTGTATTACGCACATTGTATATTCTTCTAACATTTCAATTCAACGCAAAAATCGAACAAAGCCTCGAGTACAGATACGATTGTTTGCTTTATTATTACTGTACCTCCATTACAACTTTGATAGGCTGTTGTCCGTGAAAGGCGAGGTAGTAGATCGGTAGTTTCTGGAACTCGTCAGCGAACTTGGGGAAATCTTGCAGGTTCTGTTCAAGCGACACGCCGGCAAACTGCTGAAGCATTGTCTTCGCTAAACGAAAGTTGCGAATCTCGAAGCTTCCCCACAAAGTTGTGACCTAAGGATAGGAAAAAGTAAAAATTCATGGTCAACTACAGTATATTTTTTCTTACATGGCCGTGGAGAGAGAACGTAAGATGTATGGATTGAGAGGAAAATGTGTGAGTGAGAGAGTTTATGTCACAATGGGATAAATTTTTTGTGTAATCGCTCCTATAGTTTACTATTTTCTTTTATTTGTTATCTAAATATTTAAACTTGTGTTTTTTTTTTTGTTTTTGACACATTTTAAACACTAAAATAAGATGTCATAAAAATTTTTTTTAAATAAGATGTCATAAAAAATAGAACTTATGCTCGATAACTTGGGCGACTTGACGACGACTGTTAGATATCAAATCAAAAAAATAGCTCTATTCATATAAACCTATTACAGGCATCTGATAAATCATGAATCGTTCATATATATCACATTTTTTTTATTATTTCTATTAGTGATGGTGATAACTACACTCGCCAACTTAGAACTAAAGCTAAGATAGCTGCTATAAAGTTATGATAGCTGGGTTAAGGCTGTTGTTGGTAATATACCGTATCGGAAAGGATTCTGTTTACTAAGTTTTGGGACTACTGGTTTAACAACGCCAAAGTTGTCAAGAAATTCCCTGTTCCGCCATCAATTATGTTTATCTTCAGTAACATATTGTACTACAAACTTGCATTGGAACAGTGTGTTCAATATTTTCTCTTCTATGAGAGAGAGTAGACCTCAGCGATAGATCTAGCTTATTAGGGTTGAGATTCGTAAATTTGGTCCTACGCGGCAATTCTATTACGCGGTAAGTCACAGTAATCAGCTAGTGTTTAATAAGTTAATTAAAAAGGTGATAGGTACTTGCCCCTTGCTGCGCGAGGTCGAGGGACATCTCAGCACACAGCGTAGTCTTTCCACAGCCTGTGGGACCAGTCAACACCGTTAGTTCGCCGCGCCTGTGACCACCCAGGAGACGAGTTAGAGCTGGAAAGCGACGCCATTTTACGCCTCGGACCTAGAATAATAGGAACGCAGTGAAAGCGGAAAACGCTTTGCTTTGTACTTTCTGTGAGCGAAGGTATGCATCGCAAAGTTTTTATATAAAAAAAACTTGAGAGGTGTCAAGGGACACCCGGATGGAACGAAGTTCCTTTCGATTAATTAGTGAAGGAATTGTAATAAAATTTTATTTTAATTTAGGTTATAATAATATTTTTTTTATTATTAACAAATATAATGTTATATAAACTTAATCAGTAGTCTCAATTTTGTACTCCATCAGCAATATCCGGAACTTGTGCAGAAACACTGTCAGTATTCATTATTATTATTATTTTTTATTATTTATTATTTACAAAAAACCTGTATACACTCAACAAAAATAATCGTCGCGACACCACACTGTTCAATGCGAAATAGAAATGAAAATATCTGGATTGCTTTCTATAAGAGAGAGAGAGACATGAAACATGCGACGCCGCACCGCTTACAATAACAAAAAGTGTCGTGACAACTTTTCGTAAGAATTTTTTCCGTCTAGCCCCCTTTCACAACGCGCGATAAGGAACTTCGTTCCAAAAATATTTACTATTGACCTATAACTATTATTTTGATCCCACAAAAAGACGTGAACCAATACAAGAAAACCAGAAACATGAGGAAACACGTTACGACGTCATCTCATAAAGTTTTGAGGCTAAGCAATCATGCAAGTACCTCAAGATAACATTCTAAAATTCAATAGGATGTAATAAACCTCTGAGGTCAAATGTAATTTAATTAATTATTTACGAGATTACGATAAGGAATACAACTAAGAACCATGAAAAGCTAAGCACGAAATGAATAAGATTTTCTTACTGGATAGTTATTTCAATAGAGAGAACCCACTAAACGCCCTTCCCGTTGCATTGCGTCGATATATATAGGTCACTTTCAATGAAAGATGACTAAGTAATATAATTTTCTAAGCAGTTTCACTTCACCTTAGGCGACATCTTTAATGACAATTAGGTTTGATTGTCTGTTGGTCTGAAAGCGTTTACCCTTAATGTGATCATGTAGACCTATATATACTATATTACACCTATATTATAGGTCAGTAACTCCATAAATCATCTGGGGAAATCGTATCTCAAAAAAACTCTTTTTTGGGCCTCTATAACTATATATATATATATATATATATAGTTTTGTATACTTTTAGTTAAGTTCCTTCGCACGACTTATCCGTCTAAATCTGTGCTGTGCTGTGCTGTAGCCACCTATAAGTGGAATTATATGTTAACTTAGCACCAAAGGCCTAAATTATGTCGAAAAATAATATGTATAATTCTGTTGGTGGTTCTAATAAAATAAATAAAAGACCGAAATCTATTCGGTCCCTGATATATTACCTTATCAACGTTGGTGAGTTCTGAATATACGTCATCTCGTAGTGCTTCAAAAGTGGTAATCGACCTATGCGCGGCCGGCTTCGCTTCTGACACTAAAGTCTTCAGGGAAAGATCTGCAGTCGCTGCCTCGGTTGCCGTTACTAAACCATCTGTAGGTCTAAAATTAATTAATTAGTCACCCGTACCAAACACGTACATAATAACGAATTTATTTTTGACGACCTCCGTGGCGCAGTGCGTGCGCTGTCACGTTATAAAGTTGGAGGTCCTGGGTTCGATTCCCAGCTCGAGTCTGGTCTGGTGGGAGGCTTCGGCCGTGGCTAGTTACCACCCTACCGACAAAGACCGATTAAGCGTTCCGGCACGATATCGAGTAGAAACTAATTAAGTGTGTGGGTTTACCATACCCCTAACAGGTTAGCCCAGTACCATCTTAGACCGCATCATCACTTACCATCAGGTGAGATTGCCGTCAAGGGCTAACTTGTAGTGTATAAAAAAAAAATTGTACTCCATCTTCGCTATGTGGGATTTGAAATGTCACTTAGCCATAACTAGCTTTAGCTTATAGATAGCTTATACACTGAGTAAGCCCCTGACTTCTTTGTTATATTTAAATATTTTATGTCCAGTCTGTGACAGGCGTTTTTTAAAGGAAACCTTTTTCAACTTGCCTCACAAAACGACATCGTTCTTCCCCCAGCTTCTCTGCGACAACCCTCATGTTGTCCCAATCGCCCCAAAGACACAGCCTCTGGTAAACCTCGAGACTGGGCAGCAATACCGGCGGTAGACTGCAGTTGCTTAGCCAAATGAAGGTACCTTTAAGGATGATGACGATGAATTTTTACAAGGACTTGTAGCAATGTTTTTGCTTTATTATTTGTCCGCCTTTTGCTTTTTTCTATGTAATATATAGTGCATGCTATATCCATGCTATATATATATATTGAAGCGGTGATAGCCCAGTGGTTAGGGCGTCAGCCTCCTAATCAGAGGTCGGTGGTTCGAATCCGGGCACGCATCTCTAACTTTTCGAAGTTATGTGCGTTTTAAAAACAAAAAATATGACTTGCTTCAACGGTGAAGGAAAACATCGTGAGGAAACCTGCACGCCTGAGTTCTCCATAATGTTCTCAATGGCGTGTGAAGTCTGCCAATCCGCACATGGCCAGCGTGGTGGACTACGGCCAAACCCTTCTCATATTGAGAGGAGACCCATGCTCTGTAGTGAGCCGGTTATGGGTTGTTCATGGCTATATCCAACCTGTTCAATATAGTAATATATTCTTTGCCAGCAATATATATCGATGGACAATAAACAGACTTGCCAAGCATAATTATATACCCAAATTGAGGACTCACATAGGCCTGGCCTCCGGGCTTTATCCACAAATAAGAAATGCAATAGCTTAAATCACTAATTTAACAAGTACATTTATGATTTCCTACAGAAGATTCTCTAACTTTTTGCAGTTATGTGCGTTTTTAAACAATTAACGGTGAAGGAAACATCGTGAGGAAATCTGAGATGAGGATCTGCATGCCTGAGAGTTCTCCGTAATGTTCTCAGAGGCGTGTGAAGTCTGCCAATCCGCACATGGTCAGCGTGGTGGACTATGGCCAAACCCTTCTCATATTGAGAGGAGACCCGTGTTCTGCAGTGAGCTGGCAATGGGTTGATCATTATGATGATGATGACAGAATTAAACTGATTAAGTTGGGTAATCACTGGTCAGTATATATCTACAGTTTCCCTATTAAAGTTGGTCGGATTAATGTAATCCAAGAAGGGCTGATAAAATTTTTTCATGTGCATGTATGTCTGACATTCAGCTAACTTCAGCCCAGCAGTGATAGCCTAGTCGATCCCTAGCACGCAATTATAACTTTTCAAAGTTACAATTATATAATAATACAAAAACAATTCAATGTGGCTTAATTTAATGTTGAAGAAAAATATTGTCAGGAAACCTGCATGGCTGAGAGTTCCAATGGGTTAATAATGATGATGATTAAATAATATTATTCCTACCAGGAATTTTACTTGCAGCTAAATGTAGTACATCTTGTATACTGGGCACAAGTATGGCCTGGTCAGTGCGGTTAACTTTCAGAGCTCTACAGTAAAACAATCCTGCTGTATAAAAACCATGATTTTCAATCTCCTCCTCCCTTCCTGCTTGAAGCTTGCGGTAACCCACAATATTATCTAGGGAGTTTTTCAAAGGAAAATATAATACTGTTTGGTCCATTGATACCCTTATTTCTGATAAAACTTTGCCTGATTCATTAAGGTACTGAAATAAAACAACAAAAACTAAAGTAAATATAACTCTACGTAATTATTACATATGTGACAACCCTTAGGAATAAAACTATGTTAGAGCCAACAGAGATTAAAAGTGGCCAGGCAATATGATGCAGTAAACCAGGGGCCAAAATATTCTTTTTGTTACACCCTAAAGTTAACACAAGTTAAGATGCCATCCAAAGTAATCTAATTAATATATTAATTTTTCTAAATGTAAGTGTTTTTATATATTATTTTAGATTTAAAATTCCAAAAAATTCTGCTGATGATGCTGATGTGCAGAGGAAACTTTATGATATATTAGTTCAAGCTTATATACTGTGATCCAGTTATACAATATCTATAACATGATTCTATATTCAACTTACAGGGAACTCAAATAAACGGAAAAGGTCCAATAACTCTGTATCATTTAAATTTTGAATAGACTTTGTTTCATCAAGAACTTTTTGCCAATCTGCTTGAAAATCTTTAACACCTTTATGCAAGTTTTCTATATAATCTTTGGTTGAGCCTTCAATTTTTGATTTCTTTAATAATCTCTCAAGGATATTCCAGTCTCCATGCACATTACATTTAGGGCACAAAAAGTAACCTGGAATTAAAAAATAAAATTAATAGCTCTCTTTTTAAAAACGTTTGCTATAAAACCCCTTAGAAAGGCCTGAGCCAAGCAGTGAAACTATAATAGGCTTAGGATAACAATGGTGAGGGTTCTTATTCAGAATTTGTGTTTTGGACTCCAAGCACATCATCTCTTTCTGCCATGTGAGATTATGAACAAGTGCGTGTCTTTACAAAGTAATTGTTTACATAAAATTTGTAGTCAAATATACCTGTTGTTTTGTTTATATACAGTTTAGATTCGCTTTTCTTTTGTTCTTCTTTATCGTTTGAACATATCGTGCACTTTATTGTAACCGAAGTGAAACCGTCCTGTACTGCGAATCCTTTTTGTCTTAATAATTTTCTAATGTCGCCGGCCACTGCTTTAGGAATATCATTGCTTAGAGTTTGCAAATTTTTCACATGAACAATAAAACTGATTATGGATTTTAATTTATAAAACCTATTGGCCCTTGTTACGTGATACATTGTGTTATCTGATATTGTTTAAAATTAATTTATACTGTAACATTATAAAAATATAAACATAACCTCAATGCACATTGTTTACAATTTGCATGACTTGTAAATGTCAATGTGACAAAAGCATTTATGAAGGATCACTTCAAAATTGTGTTCTTGTTACCAATATAAAATGTACTCTGTGCTGGGTAACAACCCATATCTCATGCTAAATGAAATCGGCAAACCTCTTCACATATTCTATTAAATCTTGAAATTATTTTGTTTTGGATTTGCAATATTTTTTATGATTGCTGGTTGCCTGAATTTAATCTCTTTGGATATGTTTCTACTGAAGGTGTCGGTCCGCCTTTAAGATCAATAGAGGATTGTAGACAATGATCATCCTCATGATATCCGGACCCTTTTGCAGAAGTTCCTCTTTTCATAAATGGCTAGTTAAATGACAAATGTATGATTTTCCCTTGTGTTGTGAAGCTAAAGTGACAACGGACGGGGCACATAGCTCCGTGAACTGAATATTCCAGGGTACTGGTATAGCGACCCAGCATCCTTAAACGCAGCTTTGCTCGACTCCTTATTAGGTGACATCATTAATGGTCTAGTTGACGTGGGCCAGGAACGTTGACTTCAGAACTCCCCAAGAATAATCTATATTTAGCAGTGGACGTGAATCCATTTATACGATTATTTGTAAATTGCGCTAAAACAGGCGTTCGAAATAAAACATTTTATTCTTCTAAATTATTATATATTACATCAATATTTACAAATATTAATTTAGTCGCTTAATGTACTTTATAAAATTATAACTATATCCTGTATAAATATGTAAACTCACAATATTTGTCATCTAAGTTATTTGTCTTATAACTACGCGTATTAAAATGAACTTAAGGGAAATTTAATTAACTTTTTAAAATAACTATCAAGCTTGCAAAGTTTGGTTTTAAAATGTTAAAAAAAATGGTGTAATCGTATTACAAAATAATTAAACCTATGGTTATTTAGACGTCAAAGTGAACCGTAAACAACGAATTGTTTTTAGCAACGAACTGTCTTTTCTTGCTTCTTGGTAATAAAAGCAAACAGTAATGTCTGTGTAATAATAAATTATTTACTGTAACCAATCCATAAGCTGTAAATCACTTACTGAAACGATAAAATAAATACATACAGGGAGAGTTATATGTAAAAAAAGCTTCTTTTATGTACTGAAGAAAAATACCTATGGTACTTTATAAAATTAGAACTATTTTCCTTAGAAAACTTAGGTAACAAATCATCTATGTGCATACACCATAAATGTTATTATAAAGTTAAAAAATAACAGTAGAAATACTAGTAATTGTACCCCTAGTGCTAGTCAGTACGTCTAGAATATTTATGGTTATGAATAAGTACCAATATAACTCTGCCTCGGTTAAAAAGACCTTATATTCTTTGTCATCATATCATATGTACTTCTTTACCCTTAGTTAAAATTTTGTACGCTCTGAATCGATTGAATAGATAGTTCAGAATCAAAACACTACAGTCAGACCGTAAACTTGAATCAACTGAGAAATCACTTTATTTTAAACTTTAGCAGTGTTCATATCTGAATATTAAAAAATTTAAAAAAAATCAATCGTACAGAACTCACAACTTAAAACCAGGAACTTTATATAAGGATGTTATGTAACGATTTCTCAATTATTGCGAGTATGTAAATAATACCTAGGGTAGATAACAAATTTCTCCAACTTAAGTTCAGCTAAGGTTAGGCAAACTGTATTGTATTTTTATCCATTGAGTTTTGGTTAGTGGATTGTAAAAGTTCCGTGTGGATGCATACATGAACTTAATATTGCCCTATGGTCTATTATAATAGTAAAATTATTTAGTTTAAAGAAATAAATATGATATATAGTTTATAAGTTGCGTATAATTTACAAAATATTATGTATTCTACACGCCAGTGAATTAATCCCACCTGTGTAATGGTAAACGTAAGTTGAGATATAAATAAATAAATAAGAAGACATTGTACTTTGTTATCATAACTTGTACTAGGGGTACATATTTGAACTGCAGTGAGCTAGTATGGTTGCTGATATTGTCGTTGCTGCAAGTGCTGGTGCAATGGTCCCTGCTGCTGCTGCTGCTGCATGGCAAGTTGCTGCATTTGTTGCCGCATGCGCTGCTGCGCCATTTGTTGCGGATACTGGCCCGCTTGTGTGGGCTGCATCGCTCTAGGATAGGGAGGCGCGTGCCCACCCATACCGCCCATCGTTACGTTTGGTGCTTGCTATAAAAATATCAAACACGAATCTAAATAAAAAATTAAAGTTCAAAATATCAAATAGCGAAAGGCTATTTTGTCTTAAAATATGAAATTGATGAAATTATGTTTATTTTGATTAATATGATGTGAATCATCAACAGATGATAATTAATCCAACAAAAAGCACGTTTCTAGTAGACATGCCACCGCTGGATACCGGCGTTTATGAATAAGAGAATTTAGCCCTATAAAAACGTAGCTGCTTTTTTTTTTAGTCAATACTGGTCCTTATGTATAATACAACTAAACAGATATCTCATGTTTGCTTATTTTGACACACTACTTTAAAACACTACCTCAACTATAAAGCCTTAAGACATAATGTGGAATATCGTTCCAAAACATAATCTTGTCTAAATTAGTATTGAAAATATATATCGTTTACTGAAAACAAAAAATGTCTTTTTGAACAAACTCGTTTTTTGTTTGTTGCCAATAAAATAAAAAACTGAAACTTGGCGATCTGTTCATACAGCTGAGGAAAAAAAGACTTTACCTGCATATATGGTGGCCTTGCACTTTGCCTCTGTTGCGCCAGGTACGCTTCTTGACTTGCACGTCCACCCATCATGTTCTAGAAGAAAAAGATTATCTTATAAAGTACTTATAATATATCCCCTAGGTTAGCTACATAAGAAATCCACCGGTCGATATCATAGTCATGAATGGTAGCTACATTTGTGAATTACCGTTGAAATGTTCATACGAATGGGAACGACCCAATTTATTTCCATATCGATAATTTTTTTTTCTGTCTATTAGCTGTGTTAACCCTATTGGTTGCCACAGCGTAACCGGGCTGACCGGGCTGTTTGGCGAGCTTCGAAAAGAAGCTCTGCCAGAAGAAACTAAGGGAACGTCCTATTAGGCCGAACCTCGGCTTAGGCGAAGTTTAGGATAACAGGGGGGTCGGACGGTGAGGATCGATTAATGAAAATGGTTTCCTGAATGGCATATTGTAGGATTTGTTATACAAATCTCCTATTCCCCGAATGCATTATTTATCGTCCAATAAAACTGTGTTTATGGTACATTAATAAAGTACTTATTTTGGCCTATGCTTCGTAATCACTTTGAAATAGTTTTTATTAATGTATTTTTGAAATATAGAAAAAAAATAAAACGTTAAAATTGCCTAAAGTACTTTCGTTAACTTGGCTTTTTGCGACAAGAACAAAATTAAATTAATAATTTACCTGTTGGAATGTTTGTTGTCCCGGGAAGCCACCCATAGCGCTGTTCCCTTGTGGTCCCATTGGCGCCGTTTGACTGCTCATACTGCCGATACCACCACCCTGCCCCATTTGGCTCATTTGTCCCATCCCTTGCCCCATCTGATTCATCCCCTGACTCATTTGACCCATGCCTTGCGGCATTTGTGAAGATTGTCCGACACCCTGGCTCATTTGACCGACGTTTTGTCCGATTGAATTAACATTCTGACTCATCGGGTTAACTTGCTGGCTCATTTGACTCATTTGGCTACTTTGACCCATTCCCTAGGAAAAGAACAGATTAGTTATTTACGTATGTCGTTAATTAAATAAAACGAGAATGAAATGCAACAATTTTTGTGTGGCCAAAAAGTGTTTACACGTAAAAATGTAAAATAAAATTTTAATGTTTCTAATTTGTGCAATCTCCAATAATTATTCATCAGCTTAAAATAAAATTTCATCTTCATGATCATCATTATAAA
The DNA here is from genome assembly GCA_928268935.1 of Lasiommata megera. NCBI lineage: Eukaryota > Metazoa > Arthropoda > Insecta > Lepidoptera > Nymphalidae > Lasiommata > Lasiommata megera. The sequence goes on along the minus strand of OV743311.1, from coordinate 6,733,726 downwards.
TCCACTGCCGGCTCACTACAGAGCACGGATCTCCTCTCAATAAGAGAAGGGTTTGGCCATAGTCCGCCACGCTGACCATGTGCGGATTGGCAGACTTCACACGCCTTTGAGAACATTACGGAGAACTCTCAGGCACGCAGGTTTCCTCACGATGTTTTCCTTCACCGTGAGGAAACCTGCAAACCTTTTCACCTAAAAACGCACATAACTGCGAAAAGTTGGAGGTGCGTGCCCGGGATCAACTCCCGTCCTCTATTAGGAATATTGTAATGGACTTAAAATTTAATTCAAGGTCATCCATATTTCTTTGTTGCACCAGATACGGTAGCCTGGTGCTGATGACGTCATTTTTATTTGCATTGCCTTATCCGATAGTGTCGACTTAACAGAATGCTGAGAATGCTGACGGCTTACCTGATTCAACATCTGCTGTTGCCCACCCTGTATCATCGGCTGCCCGTAACCGTAGCCCTGTTGCATCCCGCCATATTGCCCACCAAACATCTGACCGCTCATACCGCCCATCTGTCCACCGCTCATTTGACCACTACCCATCTGTCCGCCGCCCATTTGTGCACCTCCCATCTGTCCGCCGCCCATTTGACCGGCTCCCATCTGGTTGGGTCCCATTTGGACGTTTCCCATTTGGCTCATAGGTCCCATACCTCCCAAAGCACCCATCGGGTTCATTTGGCTTAAAAAATTCAGACTTCATATTAGAACAATGAAAACAAATGATATGTATTCAACTTTTTACAGTGATAAAATAATATATTTATAGTGATTATATAATGTAAAATACATTCATTATTCTTTAACACATAATGTTTTAATAAACTGTTTGGTTATTGGACGATAATTCAAACAACCGTTGCAAATGAGCTAACTCAAGTTTCAAATCGTGCCATAAAGTAACAAATACATGGACTATTTGATTTATGAAATAATACATTATGTTTAAAAGCATAACAATTTTGTTTTAATATCATTTGTAATACTAAGCTACATCATAAATGACTATAATATCATGAATAGACTCACTTAGGTTGCATTTGTCCCATCTGATTAGGTTGCATCTGTCTTATGCCTTGGCGCGGATAAGGTCCTCTAGGATGAGGCGCTCCTGGGTATCCACCGCCCTAATTAAATATAAAAATTCTAATAACATATGTTGGTAGATACAAGTATAAATTAGGACTAATAACAAGTACTTGCGGTTAACGTAGTCTGTTGAAAAATACAATACACTGGTTGGAAAATATTCTAGAAAGAAGTAGGTACCTAGACACCACTTAAGCAACGCTCTTTTTTAGAAATCATGGCGGTCTCAGTTTACTTTACCGGGCATTCTTAGTGTCATTTTTACACTTACTAATTGATTGATAATTATTATCAAACCAAGACAACATTTTTTTTTTAAATTAAGAACACATTAACTGTGAATACGGATGTCCGCCTGTAGAACATATCCTGCCAGCTTAAATATTCGCAATATACTGGCTACCGCCTGATACTATTGAAACCGCAAGCTTTTTTCAAGACTGAATTAGGAGGGCATCTTCCCCGATGTTTCAATACAGGTAGGCCCGTCTACTATCTTAAGATTAGTATATGTTACTGATTATGGACGTGACCGACGCCTTAGCGTGCTCTCTGAGACGCGAAAATGATAGCACCGATTTTCAAACATTAAACTAACTTGACAGCTTTAGGCCACACCCCATGACCAGAATCGAACACGTGATTCGTAGTCTGTAAAGCTGACCACGTGACTACTGGTCAATTACTGTAATAATTACATACCTGCATCTGTGACAGTTGCTGTGAGTAAGGTACTCGCTGACGCAGCATATTACTGAGCGCCTGCTTCGACTGTGTGTTTGCTGGAGGTGTTACACCACGTGGATTAACCCCGGCGCCTATACATGTATTTTATAATATAATCAAGTTATCTATTACACTATATAAAGAGAAAAAACAGTAATTGTTACCTAATACCACTAAAATATAATTATATATAGGTATTCAGAATGAGGAGTATATGGGGTACCGATAGGGACTAAATGTATATAGGTACAGTGTTCATGATATATCCACTTCTTCCTCTCTTTCTACTCTACTATAAAATACCGTGACAACCGTAACATCAACGATGAGAAAAGTTTTCTGTACTTTTCAAGATAACTTTTATATTTTACTTGACATTAAAAACGAGTAGTAATTTTACTGCTTATGGCGGCATTTCACCTGGTTCTTCGTGATTTCATTTGTGATATTTGACAAATTATGGCCATGTGTAGACAGTATACTTGTCAAAAAATTCGCTTTATCTTTTAGACAGGCTATCTGACAGCATCAAAATTGAAACGCACTGCAATGTTTTTTATGGACTCCCGTCTATTAGATATTGTATGTATTAACAACAGTGTGCGTTGCTAAATAGTACGGACGTATTTTGTTTGGTTTTTGTTACGTTGATCACGTTGACGAATTGGGATAAATTAAACGTAAGTTTTATAGAAATTGGTCTATGGTCTGGTCACCAATAACCAAGTCAAGGACAACAATAAAGAGTTATGTCCTACCTACTACATTTTTAAGTGACCTTGAAAATGTTAAACTCAACTAACCGACACCGGGTTGACTGTAGTAGCCCTGCCCAGCTCCCGGCGGAGGGAACCATTGCTGCTGCTGCATAAACTGCGGTTGCTGGGCACCTGCCGCTGTGCCGCCCGGCCCCGCACCCCCTGGGGCGCCGTTCGTCTGCAATATACAAGCAAAATTTAAGATCCTGCACATTTGTAATAAAAAGACAAGTAATTAAATTGTTTTCTTTTATATTTTTGTATAGCATTATCAGAAAATAACTAAATATTTGGTTAGATTGACAATGTTTGTGCGAATAAACAAATGACAATTTGGTCAGCAAGATTATAGCAGCAGTTAAATATTTTTTGCTGATCAATTTTGTTATTCACGCAGACCATAATAGAAAAAGTTTTAGTCAAATCACATTTTGGAAGTTACCAAAAACTCTTTTATTAGCTGACCGTGCTAGTGATAGCTTCACATTCCACCTCACAAGAGGCGAAATCAAATCAATGTACTTTGTACTTTTAAAATCATTAGGTAGTATTTGCTATTTTTTTTTTTTGCAAAAACCTTTAGTCTAGATACCATAATATATATGTAGTGTTTTTATTCCTTTAATTGATTCAAAATGTTGTTTATTTTATTTTTTTATGGGGTGTCTAGAACTGCGTGCGCAACGTAACTGTGTTCTTATTCCAACTATTGAACTCTGGCTATTTAGCGAAATGAAAAAAATATTAAAAGGTATCACAAACTTACCGGCGTCGTTGGTTTGGGTTTTTTGCTAATTTTGTTGTTCATCTTGCACGACATCTTACGTCCCTTTCCTGAGCCAGTCGGACTGGAATCCAAACTTCCATTGTCCTACAAAAACACAATACTACATCATCGAAACGCTCAATATCAAAGCGCTATGTCAAATCCAAATCAAATCCAAGTGCAACACAAAACTGGAAGGTTTTTATTATGACTACAAAGATTATAGTTTCACATAAGGATAATGCTAATCAATATCAGTTATTTACCTGTTTGCTATCGTTCGCATCCAGATCCTCTGGTGGTAAGGGCAGCGGTTCTAAATAATAGCTCAGTGGTTTCACGAGGCTGTGCGTGTGGTATTTTAATAATCTGAGAAAGATCAATGGTGAACTAAAATACACGAAATTTAATGTATTTATATTTCTAATAAATAAAATAGCTAGCTCCGCAACTGTTTCAGTTCCTTAGTCCAGTAGATATGTTCTCCAGGCTTTCAAGAGCTAATAAATTGTAAAGTTTTGAGTTCTTTGATCAAGGAATTATCAGTACCTTCCTAGAGTTAGTTAACAGGCTTTGCCTTAGCCATTACCCCGGAGAACAAGTTGTGGTGGATGAGGAATAAGCCCAGTGGGACACAAAACGGCTCAGGATGAGAAGGTTGAGCAAATTAGGTAAACAGCCTTACCTATGTGCATTTTCATAAGTGAGCGGTTTCCTTTCTATTTTAGTTGCTGCAAACCAAGCCCAAGAAAGTGGTGCCGGATTGCGACCCCCTTCTACCAATTCCCAACTAGATACACGTTGCTTATCCGTCAAACGAAGACCCTGTAAAATTACTAGAGTAAATAACCCGAACTGTTAACCTTGGACTGAAAATTGTATGTCATGTTATGAATGTTACCTGTTTTTTGTCACTATCAAACCCTGTAATCTTGTTCCCTTTCTGGTCCACTAGACATCCGAGAGGTTCACAAGCTATTACCTGAAAATGTTACCATACTAATATAAAAATGCATTAAGGAGTTACAGCAAAATAGGACATGGACAAATTAATGGGGAAAAAAGCTATATTTAATAGCAATAGCTTTTAAAACAGATGATTCTTGTTTTAATAAATACATAATTCCTGATCTAAAGCTAATTTAAAGCCAAGTGAAAGAGTATGCTCATGTGCACTAAAGAGTTTTGTTCTCTATCTCCATTAATAAGTAGTAGTACCTTCTTCAAGAAAGAACAGTGGGAAAATTAATGGATCACTTTTTGACGCCTTATTTAATGTATAAAACTATACAAAAACTTACTATTTTAAAGTATTGTTTAACTCAAAACCAAAAAATTCTTTAGCTTTCTCACAGATTGATTGAAACAGTGCTATGTACTTAAAAATGAATCAGTGTTGTAAACATACTTCAATAATTGTATTCTTCGATAAAGGCAGAAGTTGTCGGACGGCTTGAACGCTCGGCCCGTGCCGGTCGCCGATTTCCTTCTTGAGTTTCTTCATCAGATTCTGGTAATGTTTTCTGTTGTTATCGTCGCTCCCTTCGGCAAGCGTCGAGTGTATCAGGGTCGCGAGCATGTCGATCAATGTCGTGAACAAGTTGCTGTGACACAGACTACAATAAATTTATTGTAGACACACAATCGTGGGGCTACGCTACGCAGCAAGTCAATCGTGATGTCAGAACTCAGAAGCGTTAAGTGAAAAGTGAAGGGTTTCGTAATGATATAAGTCGAGAACGAGAACAATATTAGCATTTAATTATGTGATGAAATAAGGAAGATAGCACCGAGCTTTCCCAATGGTTTGACTTGCTGCGTAGTTTTGGAATGTCAATTGATGAGTGTGCGATTAGAAATTAGATATTCAATGCGATGAAGTGAAATACAATACATACTAGTTGTTGGTTGCTTTGGGGATGTGCACGGCCCCGGATATATTAATAATACCTATATCAAACGCTTCTGCACAGAAAATGGGATAAAAATATAAATAAACTTAAATAAAAATTGGTCTGGAAATTTTTGCGCTTGGTTAACTAATGAGTTCGATCTCATCATTATCAGTACAGTATAGTATAGTATATTTTATTACTTTTGATAAAATACTAATCTGCTACTGACTTACATAAGCTATAACCTATAAACTTTTGTTCACATAAAAAAATTTAAAGACTTTCAAGAGACTGAAAAAGTGGACTAAACTTGTAAATTGGACTTAATTTTATCTTTATATTTCCACCAGGCCCCGGCGAACACGCTAAGCCGCCTGTCCTCTTCATAATCATCAATTATCACTAACACCTGATACTAATGCAAATTATTGATCTGTCTATTTGTCGCACAACTGATACGCGCAGAAAACGCGTTTAAGAGAATGTCGCGAGGCTTCTAGAATTTAATAAGGATTTCCATGATCCCCAAATTGAGTTACTGAAAACTTTCAGATCCAGATAATTAAAGCAGAAAACTCCAGGAATGAAGTTGTCGTGTTTGTAAAACCTAAATTTCAGATTCACGGACAAATTCCAACATGTTTTTTGCATTTCATGCTGCAATTTTGCCCTTCAGAGGTTTGCAATTTGACCTGCAGTCTAAGATGAGAGTGGGCTAACCTGTTAAACCCTTAACGCGGAACGCTAAAACTCTAGGCGCCACATCTTTGTAGGTAATGTGGTAACTAGCCACGGCCAAAGCTTCCCAGATTCAGAGCTTTTCATACCCACTAATTAACCTTCCCCGCTTCTTCGTACCTCAACAGACAAAATTGTTTCAGCACAAACAATGTAACATAAGGAGTATAATGGATAAAAAAATAAATGACCAAAAAAGCATAGGATCAATGGACCAGGTGGTAACTCATAGGCTTTTTTTTCTACAAGCCCTTGTCTGCAACAACTACACTCCACTCAACTCCGTATAAAGTGGTTAACAAAAAGCCCGAGGGCCAAATCGGATGGAAGACTTTATTTAATCCACAATGCCACAATAGCATTTGAATCCGGGAACGGTCTTCATCATTAATGAAGAAAACTAGAAAGAAAGATCATTATGCAACTTGAGCAATACGTTACCTATTATTGTAAGCGTCGATGAGTTGGTGGGCAATGAGTTGCGTCAGTAGCAGCGCCCAATCAGCTGTGAGCTGATACGAGCGTCGGATTGCGTCAAACATCCCGCCCGCAAGCGAGAAACGCAACTGTAACGCATCGGGCGCCGCTTCGTCGTGCCAGGCGTCACCGCACGCGTTGCGTTCATGGTCGCGCGCATGCGTTAGATAATGCGAGAGTTGTGCATGGATTGAGCTTAGTAGGCTTTCCTGTGGGAAAAAGAGTGTTTTGTTGGAATCCTAATAATAATTGTTTATGGCAACAGTACATAAGATTTCGCAATTTTCGTTCTTATTCTGTTTATGATCCTATCCATTAAGACGTACTCAGGTCAGACAAAAATAGTTTTATTAACATTTAACAAAACAATAATGCAAACTTAATAACTGCAATTTCTTATTCATCATAATTATATTATCGATGGTTGTAATATAAAAAGAAGTTACACCAATATCATCGTTATTTTTATTATTCTATGGTGAACAATGTGGTCCGAGGATTATGTTTACTCTGGGGCTCACAAATAAATTAATCGGACAGACTTAGTTTGCTGCTTATTCGTTAGAAAGCTAGCTGGGCATGAGTGTTTCAGCTACTTTTACAGTCATATGACATTTTATTATGAATTAATGCTGCGGATGTTGAGTCTGTATTCCTTTTGCAGCAAAAAGCTGTGTCTGCAAGATACAAATTGGAAGGTTCATGAGATATCTCCTAATATATACCTATTATACTCTTTTTATGCGAAAGATTAAAAATATCAATAGTATAAATCTTTACTACAGTTTTGTCAATTTTACGAAGTCAAATAACCTTTTGGTCATCCTGGTTACGAAGACAGGTCAGTACAAGCGATAGTAGCGGTTCATTTGCCAGACGCACTGCGCTGGCTCCGCATGTACATGTACCTCCTCCGCCAACGCCTCGTTTACCACCGCCCCCTGCACCCGCCGACCTTTAAAAAGTATACCATTACGTCTGTTTGTATTTTTCATAACGGATAGGCTTGCCCTTTACGAGAAGCATGCCTGATGAGGTTGGAGCTTACCTAGATAATTTCTTTATACCCTTGTAGATACTCAAGTTATACGTGTCAGGAAACACGCGTACCGGGAGTGCGTTCCACACCTTAGCGGTTCGTATCAGAAATGCGGATAGAAATTCAACCGGCAAACAAGAGACTTTTAACGTTTTATCTAGTAGTGACAATATATATTTTAGGGTGTCAACTCTTACCCTTTATAGCTAGGACTCTGGTGACTCTTGCAGTCGCGATGCGAGCCCCCACCTCCGCCACTTCCACTCGAACAGCCGCCACTGCACCCAGCGCCCCAACCGCTCTCTAATATCTGATAGAGCAAACTTAGTAGTACAAGTTAATAGTTAAGATTCGTTGGTTGGTCGGGAATTATATGCATGGCTTGTGAGCCATGCATATAATATCAGGATATTAACCGATGGATAAGAACGGACGGCTTATATATGCTGTAGGCATTTTCAAATCTCGATTAAAGAACTCCTAATTTTCAATCACCTAATTGTGTATGTTCTAGGAGGGGTCACCACGTGCCTTTTATTCGTATAGAGGTCCGCAACACGTTGGACCCATGGAATCTTGAGTCACAAGGTGCATAAGTGGCGATCCATCAACGGTAAATTCAGTGTCAGTAGACCCATCACTCGGTGGACTGACGACATCAAGCGAGTCGTAAGGATTAGCTGGATACAAGCACTAAGAGAGTGTGGTGTGTGGAATATCAAAAATCCTTACAAACTTGGCCCAGCAGTGACTGATCAAAATGATGATACACAAATTAATATAATTGTTTATTTAATATAATTATATATGTTTATTTCTGGGTTACTCAAGATTGAATGGTAGAGAATGCTAAGCATTAGATTCGCTCTTTGAACATTGCTTTATCGTACAATAAAAAATATCTGGAGTAGCATACCTGCCCAGCCTGTTTAAGCACACGCCCCTGTACCGTTGGCGGTAGTTTTGCCACCAATGGTGCCACCAACCATACTGACTCTGACCACTTACTGGTGCTCACTACGCCACGTTCTGTGCCCATTCTGTAATAAAAATGGTTAAGAGGTTATCATATATTCATAGGTGTCAAAATGATAATAAAGAGGAATTAAGTGTAAAATTACAAGGTATGCAAACTGTATTATATAAATATTATAATTGTCGATTAACAATACTTCTAGATAAGGAAAAAAATTAAGTGGCCAAGTTCACGCGCACATATTAATTTTATTGTTTTTGAGTACGAAATGTAAAAAGTTTTATTGTTGTATAAAAAACTTTTCATTGCACTACTTTTATTTAATTTTGAGACTGCTCAATATTTAAAATTAACCACTTATTACTAAAAAAGAAGATTATGACCGGATAACATGGTCTCAAACTATTTAAGTTTTAAACGACATTGTTTTAGTTTTATAATAAAAAAATAAAATTAAAAAGAAGTCTGACTCGTGAAGGACTTGAACCTCCGCCCTCCGATAAAGCGGTTGGGTATCGGCGCTCTAACCCGCTGAGCTAACGAGCCAATTACGAGTACACCAAATATTTCGTATTGGTTGTATGGCGTAATATTACGTCATCATAACAACGCATGGGAAAACAAACCTAAACTCATTAGTCAAAGAGGTTTTATTTGAATCGCAGCTGTACTGTCAGTTACTGAGTAAATCGATTTGCTTAGATAATTCACGGGCATGAGTAAGCAGGTGTTAGATAATAAAATTGTGTTATCTGCCGATAAATTTTACTTAGTCATTCTAGGCCCGGCTTACATATAAAATATACCGGCAAATATTTTTTTATTATAATTATTATTAATTATATTTTATCCGCCTCTGGGGTTGTTCCCCAAACCCTAATCTGAAGGCACCGATGGAAAATTCTTCAATGATATATAATCACGTCTTCAAATGAAACCGGTGGGCCGATTGAGTATTGACTCTCAGGACCATTTGCGCCAGATTCTCGAGGCTGCCATTTTGTGACAAGCTAAGGCCAAAGCCTTACCAGGATAGTTCCGAAATAATAAATTCTCAATTTTTTTCTGGCACTTTGGATTCTCTTCACTTATAAGACCGTAGCGTTAAACACTGCTTCAGTACATGATAAGAGAATATTTTAAATTCCAGATAATATGCAAGATCTCAAACTCCTCTTTGGTTGTTTGAGGCAGAGATTGTATAAGTAATGTGTTTTTCTTGTGTGGTATGTACATCAGTAGGACGTTTATATGCTGATGATGATGATGATGATGATGATGATTATGGTGACAAGATTTTAACGAACCTGTCTTTGTCGGGAGGAGGCGGCGCCGGTTGCTGGAACACATTAATAACGGCACGCGCAACTGTGTCCAACCACCCACTTAGTTCCGATGATCCATTAGGAAACTGTTTAAACATCAGTTGGAGGTCTAACCACGACATCCTTAACGACCATTGTTCCAAATTCTAAAATGGATAACATTATTTATTATTTATCAAAAAGACAAAAAAAACATTATTTATGTTTTTTTGCAACAACGACTATCGTGAGTTGACCAATAATTGACTGAGACATCAATAAATTAATATAATAATTACCTCTAGTAAACGAGTTATCATTGTTTTCTGATCGAGGTCAGGATGTGTGTGGCTAGCTGAATCGGGATAACATATCATGTGAAGTAATCTGAAAACGGGAATTCATTACTATATTTCGTCATATATTACAATATACATTACATTAACGCGGAAACATTTTGTAATCAGCAGTATGAATACGCCGCGAAATACCCAGGTTTTCTATTATTTTTTTGGATGGACTTAGTTCATATCCACAGTAAGGGTTGTAACAGCGTCAACGGTGAGTGGGGCAAGCGAAGAGCTCGTAAGGTGTTGAATCCCAAGGGCTCAACACATCGGAGGCACGTCAATCTAAGGACGTCTGTTGTGAGGCTCAAACTTAATGTGACGCTGTGTAATTTGAGTTTTATTGGACTAGGAATTCCAAGAAACTCAAATTATGCAGCGTACGGCCCAACATACACAGGAGCTCAAACCCGGTTTCCGTGGATGAGAATCAGGATGACGTTCAGATACTGTGACATTAAAAACCTTAAATACAACGTGTATTTGGATTGTGAGTCAGATAGTGTTATTTATAATATCGACTAAATGGAGACACAGTTCGAAGGACGCTCGCATTTTTTCATATGGCCGAAACAAGCCAAGTCTTGAATTTTTGCGGATTTTCAGTACCAAAAATGCAGCCATACGTGCCATGCAGCATATCTTGCGGTCCGCTACTTCCTGATATGTGTGAACAAGCCTAACAGAGGCCTACAATATAATTGAATTAAAAACAATATACCAAATACGAGTTATATAATAGTACTTACCTTTGAGCTTGTCTTGGCGTTAACATGGAATCAAGCAGCATATCGGGTTGGTACAGTTCATCAGGGTTCTGAAGACATTTCTGTAACACCCATTCCTCGGAACATATTTCGGCTAACACACGTCGTGCCAATGAAGATAGAGATTGAGACGAGTCCAAAAGGGTTGATCCGACACCGCCGCTGCCTCTGCAAAAGGGTACTTTTTAACTCTTCGAACCGTGATACTTTTTAATTTTAGGGTAGGTAATACATTTTTAGAAGGTTTTTAATAAATTTCAAATAGTTCTGTTTTAATATTTACATTTACAAAATTTATTATATTACATTAGAAAAGTAGAATATTTTACATTAGATAAGATATGTACATGTTTTGAAAGGTTCGAGTTAAAAGAGTGAACATAGATTAGCAGAAGTTATATACAGGTACCCCACACATAGCTAAATGAAAATAAAATGGCCGTTCCCTAAATATCTCCAGTAGCGAAGATAGTAAAGCAAAAAACCACGAATAGCTGATGAGAAACCAAAAATCACTGTGTTACAATGGCGATTTTTTATTATTTTAGTACATATCGCCAATATCGATACGGGTTTTCCCTTTAGGTACGCATTTATTGAGACAGTCATACATGCTGTTCTGGAATAAGTCACACTGATAAGTTGTTAGAAATTTAACGGTGACAACGACTGTAAGGGACAACTTCAGGCCTGACAAGTAATATTGTGCCAACTCTAAAGTGGGCTATATATTTTGCAGTGATATGAACATTTTTATATGATTTATTTTTAATAAAAATGTCTTTCTCAGTTCAGCTTGGTTTGAATTATTACATGATTAAGACTGTGAAGATACGTAGCGGTCCCATATGCACATTTAGACTGTTATGAGGATGAAATTAGCCGAACATGTGAAGCAAAGCGGAAATGGGTTTTTTGGTACTGCAAAAAGATTTTAGTGCAGTTGGAACGACGTTGTTCCATTAGGTTAACAGTTCGAGAAACCACAAACTTTGAGGTGATTACAGTATTTTTATTGTACAAAAAAGTAAACATTGCACCAGTACAGTATTTACCTTGCGTATTAATGTTTTATGCGTATGTTGGATGAATTGGATAATATAATGATTTTTTTCACTTCCTCATTGAACTCTTTATGCTTAAACGTAGTAAAAAATTAAATAATGCGCATGGTAAATATAGTTTCCACATTGAGTTGATTGAATGATAAATTTCAAGTCGGATGGGACCGGATGAGAAATGAGAACGAACACTCGTGAAGCCATGAAGGGAACGTGAAAGTGCGTATAACTCATAAAATTAAAAACAAACCTAGGAGTTCTATGGCCCCCACTCATCTCTGTATCTACCATCCTAAGAATAAAAAACATATGCTTAACATCATTTCGAAGATTTTTTTTAATCTTAAAGGGTAACTTTTATAGTATAAATATAATACATAGATATAATGAACCACAACTTTATCCACGAAATATTCCTCTAAAATGTTGCCTTAGAAAATGCCAGTATTATGAACACCGTATTTTGTGATTTATATTATTACGATATGGCATCATCATTACTATGAATTGATCGACATCCACGGCTGGACATAGATTTCCAAACTCCACGGTATGGTGCCGCTTGAGCCTGGGACTCGTTCATTTTCCTCCACTTATTTGGCGTTCAGTTTCTCGGTATCTTAACGTCTTATCGGTCCAACTAGCTATATATCTTATAAGTCCCAGAGGACACAATGTTTAAGTACGCTTTCCTATAGGAATTTTTATTTTGAAGATATGTTTCTGGGAATATTTAAAACTGCAGTTCTGTCATAAGAATTTACTATTTTTGCCTCCGAAACAAAAATTTTGGCTGCTTTGAACCACATGAATACGGCTTTTAGGGTTTATTTTAAGTTATTAAATTTTAATTCATGAACATCAACTAAGCCGATAATGATGTGTTATTATGGACCTGTAGGTGGAAGAGAAGTTTGGTTTCGCTGCAGAATTTTAAATTACAAACTTTGATCTTAAAATGTTTCATATGTTTATCCAACTTTATCTTTATCGTCATTTGTGTTCACATAAGGTTAAAGTGTTGTTTTATTTGTAAAATACTCACGACATGAGGTCGAGTTGAGCGTCAGTAGGTACAGCGTCACTGGTCCCAAGTATGTGAGATAATTCACTAGACTTCTTCCCGATAGGTTTACCACCATCCCGTGCAGTAGAATCTCCGACCACTAAAACAAGCAACAAACTGCGTTTCTTGCACACGGTAAGGAAACTAAGAAGTCCCTTTTCTTGGCTCTCTTGCTTGTGTAACAGCCTATTTTTTTAGTTTTTGACAGCCAAAATTTTCTTTATCATATAACGTAATTTATACGATAAATAAACAAAGGGTTATTAAGATGTTTAAGCTGATAGAAAACTGCTTCATGGAACAGCAGTTATATTAGAAGCATTTATTCAGTAATAAAAATATGAATGAGAAAACCCAACAGTTTTTTTTTATACACTACAAGTTAGCTCTTGACGTCGCGGTGAAAGCTCATGTAATCAATTAATAAGAGTAGTGTTCTTGGCCAGATGCCGGAGGATTTTATTCTCGTCAGTGCAAGCCGCTACAATAAAGACACGCCTATTCCTTCAGTCAATACCTATACTCGTGCGTCCGTTAAGAATGAAGAGAAATACGTAGAGAGTATAATGCATATTATGTGGGCCGATCCCGACGGCACTGCAATGCCGGGCCGACCCGTGACGGGAGTGGAGCGAGCCCCGAACATCCCGTCAGATCACAAAAATCAGTTTAATATACTGGTCCCATAATATGGGAACTTTCAGATATTAAGCTGAAAAGAACAGATACTACACTTTGATCTTAGCCAAAAGGCCGAGAAGCGATAACCATGGCAAAGTGGACCCGGGTAGTTGTTCTCCGGCAAAAAATCTTCGAAGCGCGATACAAATATTTAAAAGAATGAACAGCGACATCTATCGATAAATGGTTATATGTAAGCACAGAGCGACATCTAATGGAACTATAGAACTAAACCGAGTAAGGCGTCGTCTACGTATTACTCGGTTTCGTCAAGGTCGTACGCAGTTGGAATTATCTCAAAGATGGTTCAACATACACAACCGAGTAATGCGTTGGTCTACTACGCATTACTCGGTTTCGTCAAGGTCATACGCAGTTCGAACTATCTCAAAGATGGTTAAACATACACAACCGAGTAATGCGTTGGTCTACTACGCATTACTCGGTTTCGTCAAGGTCATCCGCAGTTCGAACTATCTCAAAGATGGTTAAACATACACAACCGAGTAATGCGTTGGTCTACTACGCATTACTCGGTTTCGTCAAGGTCATCCGCAGTTCGAACTATCTCAAAGATGGTTAAACATACACATACAAATTTATTTAAAAATGATGTTTACTCACTAAGGATAGCTTTTAGTGTGGCCAGAACAGGTCCAACACCAATGTTCTTGTGCGCTGCGGCTAGTAGATGGCGGTCGCACGACAACCGAACGCCTACTCCCGCACCTCCAGGTCCGGGAGATGTAGACACGCTGTATAGACCTGTACAAAATATACCACATGCGTTTACAAGTTATGTACAAAATTGCATAGATCGAGAAATATTGGAGAAGATTTATATGTCAACGAGAAAGGCACCAACGAAAGTAGTGTTAGATATTGCTTCTATGAAGAAGTGAAAGAGGAAAAGAAAGAAAAATATGTGAAGAATCAAGGATTACATCCTTGAATAACTTGTTATCGTAAAAATATATGTATGTGTATAAATATATATTGATAAGTGATGATGCAGTCTAAGATGGTAGTGGGCTAATTACCATACTCCTAATCGGTTTCCACGCGACATTATGCCGGAACGCTAAATCGCTTGGCGACACGTCTTGGTCGGTAGGGTGGTAACTAGCCACGGCTGATCCAGACCAGACTCGAGCCAGGAATCGAACCCAGGACCTCCAACTATATAACTGGTGTATAGACAGTCTTATACGGTGCCATAATAGGCACTCGTTATAAAGCGGGTCCATCCAACGTACGCTACTAAGTGGCGTAGAAATTTCTCAAGGGATTATATCGAATACCTGGCTGTTTCATGTTGAACAGTCGCAGTAGTCAGTGTTATGTGGCGGAAAAATCGCTTTAGGAGCTAGCAACCCACCGTGGTACGCTATTACCTAAAAGAAAAACTATATGAGCAATAAATTACCTGGCTGGGGCGTGTCAACGGTCTTGAACAGTCGCAGTAGTAAGTGACAGGTAAGGCGCGCGCCGGCATCCGGCGACGGTGCATTGGGCGGCAACGGCCCGCCTCCGCCACACGCCTTTACCAGCGATGGTAACGCCGCGTGGCGCACGAAGTCCTCCAAGGAAAAGCAGTGGCGAGCTAAATATAAACATAGGCGAGATAAATCATAAACATTTAATTTTTGAACTTAAGAACCATGTTTTGAAACTTAGGCTCTTCTCAACCATTCATAATACGAAGAAATGAGAAAATCGCGCTTAAAAGGCAAGAAAAACCGTTCGAACAATACTCGATAAGATATCATCCGATTATGTGTACTCTATAGTAGTATATAAATGTATAGTTATCAAGTGGCATACCCTGTTTATACCAGGCAGGGACTCATTTAAATTATAATTATAATAATATAAATTAGTCCGTATCCAAAAAAAATATATAAATTGGTTGGAATATGAGATACAGCCAAATTTATAACGTTTCAAGGTTTGTTCAAGATTTGTATGGCTTAAGTCTGCACAAGACGGCTGACGAGAATGCCACGCCGAATCAAAAACAACAACGCGTGAAGTGTTCTCGTGTACCTGTATAGGGAAGATAAAGATGAAGAAGAAGAAGTAAAATTGAAGTAGTTGGCTCAAAGCGTTACTGGAGATAAAACTTGGAGTCATCAATATGACCTTGAGTCTGACTAAGACTATATCCATTGAAACCAAAAACACAAATAAGCACAATAACTATTTGTAGATATAAAAAAGTTTGTGGGAAAAGGATATCTCTTCCTTACCGACGAGGATGCAGGTGAAGACAGCAAGTGCGTCGTGTGCGGCCGCATCGTGTAGATCTCTGTGATGCAGTAGGTCGGGGTAAAGTGGGGGAGGTGCAGCGTGCGGCGTGTGGGGCGCGGGGTAGTGTTGCGCACCGCACAGCGCCACAAGCGCCCCCAGCCACTCCGCGGCCAGGCTGCTGCACCACGCTGTCATCTCCGAGCATACCACCCCCAGCTCGTTCACACTGTTGACCATTGAAAGACAATAAATTGATACGTAAACTTTAAGGTTCCAAATAATACAAAGACTGAATTAAACTGGTGCTCACGAAATACAAAAAATAAATCGAAATGCATCATCATCATCATCATGATCTACCCATTACCGGCTCACTACAGAGCACGGGTCTCCTCTCAATATGAGAAGGGTTTGGCCATAGTCTACCACGCTGGCCATGTGCGGATTGGCAGAACTCTCAGGCGTGCAGGTTTCCTCACGATGTTTCCCTTCACCGTTGAAGCAAGTGATATTTTAATTTTTTTTTAAAACGCTCATAACTCCGAAAAGTTAGAAGTGCGTGCCCGGATTCGAGCCGCCGACCTCTGATTAGGAAGCTGACGCCCTAACCACTAGGCTATCACCGCAAATGCATATTTGATATTAAACTATTCGACGCCAATTCGGACCCAAAACGAAACTGCTCCATAGCAACATGCAACATTCAATTTGTGGACAGGGTCATATGTCACACATCACACTCATTGATACTTATGTCTTCAAAAGCTTTTGGTTATAACAATCATAAAAAAAAAAAACAAAAAGCATTGCTGTAAAGTGTTACCGGTCATTATCCACCTCGCGGCAGACAGCGAGCATTGCAGAACACACAAAGCTGTACCGGTTAGCTGGCGACTCAGCTACTTGACGAGCCCACGAGATCTCGATCTTTCCTATGAGAAAAATTCAATTTATCATTATCAAATCTTTTTTTGTTATTTCTCTACTAGATTATAACCTCGACTGCAATCTCAGCTGGTGTTTATGTAGCTGTCAAGGTTAACGGTTTAACATGTTCAGAGTGTGACAGTTATCACCCCGATCGGTTTTTACAGTTTCGTTACAAAACGTTAAATGTCTTCGCGGTCTTTGTCGACTGGGCTGTAACTAATCACGGCCTGAGTCTCCCAATCAACAGAATATCGTGAAAAGACGATATCAAGATTTTTTATTTATTTATTTAAGCAACTTTATTCTATACTAAACAAAAAAAAAGGAAAAGAAAATAAAACATGATATAAAAGCTAAATTTATCATAAAATATTAATCTGATAACTGCGACATATCATACCTTTTCTTTGGTTAGTGAAGAATTCGCTTAAGAACTGAGGATTGTATTGATAGTTGGATGGCGTCGGCGTTAATGGGGAGTAGAGTGCTTGTCTGGAAATGAAGTTACATTATTTTATTAAATTATATTTAAGTTACTAACTTAAAACTTTCAATATCAAATTATTGTTTCAATTGTCGAAGTTTACCTAAATAAGGGTATGTAGTTCATAAGAAAAACTAAAAAACACCATGTGGTTCGTAACTAGCAACCCAAACTATTATATATTTCAATATTCGACGAATTTACTTGTACTTGTACTGTACTACATTCAGGCTCCAGCATCAGATCAGCTCCAAGATACAAACATTATATTTCATTTCGATGCGACAGTAAGAAAAAGACTGTTAAATAGCCTTCTAAGATTTTATAACATTGCAAGTTACACATAAAGCCGCCATTAAAAATACTTAACTGGCGTCGAATAACCTTCTGCAGGTTTTTACTAACATTTTCATGCTTCTAATATAAAAATATGTTTTAATTAAGGCATGAGATAGATATTTTTAGTAGGAAAAAAGAAAAGCCTTACTTAATCTTCGGGTAAGCGTTGGCGAACGTATCTGCGTGCGGTGCGTGGAACAAATGAGATGCGGCCTTGTACAAGTCGTGTAGTTGCGCAAGCACGCACCGCTCGGCCGAGCCGCAGTCGCCCGGGTTCACCACGCACTTGACTAATCGACATAGCTGCTCGAACACCGCTGAGGTTTGTTCCACGCAAACTGATGAGAATGAAAATAGAAAAAAAAAACATTATTTTATTAGCTCTGGACCTAAACGAAGTAGTCATCATCATCATCATGATCAACCCATTATCGGCTCAATACAGAGCACGGGTCTCCTCTCAATATGAGAAGGGTTTGGCCATAGTCCACCACGCTGGCCATGTGCGGATTGGCCTTTGAGAACATTATGGAGAACTCTCAGGCGTGCAGGTTTCCTCACGATGTTTTCCTTCACCGTTGAAGCAAGTGATATTTTTTTTTTTTTGAAACGCACATAACTCCGAAAAGTTATAGGTGCGTGCCCGGATTCGAACCGCCGACCTCTGATTAGTAGGCTGACGCCCTAACCACTAGGCTATCACCGCTTCAACGAAGTAGTCAGTATATTATTAATTATTAATGCAGTGTTTTAGGACTTTAACTAACTGCACTTTCTAAAGTCAGTGTTTTGTAAGGCTTGTAGTGTTTATTTAGTTCATTTTATCAGAGTCGTTTATCCAACTGAATTGAGTCACGTACTACGAACTAGGCTAAAATGCAAAGTTACGAGTGAATATTATGTCTTTATATTAAAAGAAAAAAAAAGCCTCTTTTCCAGAACTCAGAACCTAACTCTTATGCAACATAACGATATCCTTATATGAGTTTATGAAATATTGGTTAAGACCTTTCATTTTATACCATCAAAGCTCGACCATGAAACCTTTCGTTTTATATGCATTTTAATTAAATTTAAGCGATTTTAAAATAATATTTTTTGCTTTAACGCTGAATAAATTTCTAATTGTACATCATTGAAAAATACGAAAATACATAAGAGCGGTTTTTTATTACTCTGTTATATTTGCATTGCAGCGAAGGTATAGTTTGATTGTAAAGGAAGACATCAAGAGGAAGGCTACTAATTCGCATTTGGCCAGCGTGGTATACTGAGGCTTTATTGCTCTTCTCTAATCATGATGATAATTCAGATATTCTAATAAATGTATCGTGAATGAATGGGTGACAGTATAACAGATACTTACGTAACAAACAGGAATGGTATCTACGTAAAGCGCCGACGGTATAGAGTGCGAGGGCAGAGGTGTACGCTCGCGGAGCGGCCAACCCACTGCTAGCGGCACCCCGAGTTATTAATGCTGCTTCCACTTCCGATAGCTCCTTCAGTATCTACGATATAATAAACAGTTGTGCATATTCTCTCTCCAACCGTTCATCTCAGTTCAATTAAACTTCAGCATAAACGCACCTGTATACAAGTCTCGATGAGTCCGTGAACGTTGAGCGCTATTTCCATCAAATCCAAGGCGAAAGCGACGTGTTCCGGCTGCGGTAAGTACGTAGTTGCACCTGCGGCGTATGCGGCCAAAGCCTCGCAAACTG
This sequence comes from Lasiommata megera, assembly GCA_928268935.1. Lineage (NCBI taxonomy): Eukaryota > Metazoa > Arthropoda > Insecta > Lepidoptera > Nymphalidae > Lasiommata > Lasiommata megera. The sequence continues at coordinate 6,714,297 of OV743311.1, read as the reverse complement.
CCCCCCCTACCGCCCAGGATACGGCGCCTTGTTCGTACATTGACATAGCCTAAAAATATTACATAGAAGAAGGCATTATACTTAGCACTAGGCTCTATACTTTTTTACTTAGACCTTGACTGCAATGTTAACTAGTGGTGATGATGCTGTCTAAAATGGTAGGGGGCTAAACTGACCACAGTAAAACAGTTATATTAAGCCTATAACTCTTAATTGGTTTCTGTGACGCATCGTACCGGAACATTATATCGATTAACGGAACGTCTTTATCGGTTGCGCCAAGCCGCACCATTATGTATGGAATCTTCGACTTCCAGACAAAATTAATCCTAATTATGTGCATGATACACGATTCGTTGCTATAATGATATCGTTCTGGTATGATTGATTAGCTTTACTTAAAAAGCAAGAGGAAAAACCTGAATACGTTGCACAAAAAGAATGCATGCAATACCTGAAACTTTTGAGTGACAGCTTCAAAATTGAATTCACTTCGCGAGTGTTTTTTTATCTTTCCACCTTCAGCGACGTCGATTGAAAATTTCTTGGAGAACAATTTGCATATTTCTGTGGAAGGCAAAAATATTTAGTATCTACATAAATGTAAACTAAGTTGTTCACACAAAAAACTGTGCTGTCCTTTTTCTCAGTGAGTATTATGAAATAGTTAATAGTTACAACTCTTTTATTTTATGGGCATATTTAATTTGTATAAACCGAATTAAGAACCAATATTTCCGTCTTATTCAGCATTTATAGTTATTTCCTACTACTGCGTCTTCCTTTTACTGGAGGGATGCAAATATTTGTGACTGAAATGCTTCAATAACAGCGATAAAAACTCCATTGTACTCGGACGTTTACTTCTTCGACGAAAACGACTAAACTAACCGCGAACAAGTTTAATATTACAAGTAAAACGGTATAGAGAAAATACGAGCGAGAACAAACCTTTGGTCATTTTCTTGACGGCATGTTTAGCGTCATCCCTCTGTCTTCCGACTCCATATAGCAGGATATGCCTTTGGTTGGCGTCATGAGGCGTATGTTCCGGTTCAGTTGGTGGCAGTGCGAAGTGCATTGTGTAGTGGTAATGTCTGGACACCGCACCCGAGCTTCCACCGCCCGTGGAACTCGATGAACGCATACCTGCCATGATATTAGGCATCTTGTTACTTCAAGGTCATAGGTTCTTTTACAAGAGAGATATTTTTAGACGCGTTAGAGGAAATTAAAACAACATTTTGTTTTAATTATTTTTCTATAGCCAGCACAGTTGTTACCAGTCTTTAAACAGTTATAGGGGCGATTTGTTTTCAATGTGTGCCAAAATTAAATGCCTGCTGAAATTAAAGTTACATTAATTGAGTTTTAAAAAACTTAAATAACCAAGATTAATATTTGGTTTCGTCACTGTACCTGTGTAGTTTATGGCTAATAAGGACCGATTTTACTATCGTTAGCTAGAGATTCGAGAGTAGAGAATACATTATATATAATGTTAAATAACACCGAGGACAAACCTCTTTGGTTTTTTCGGTGCATTTATGGTATAATTAATTATATTCCTTTTATATTAATAATAAATAAATAAATAAATAACTAAAACATGCCACTTTTCGTTATAATTTTATGTATTTTTTAAAACTTATTTTGGCAGTAAACATATAGTTTTAAAATGAAAGTTTAATTATATTATACTTCAAATACCTGGTACAGACATTGGTCCCATCCCCATTGATTGCATTCCTGCGATACTAATTCCAGTAGCTCCCATCATTGGTGAGTTGACACTGTTGATAAAGAATAAAATGTAAACTTACAGAATAAAATAAAATATCTATAAGTAATATCGTGTTTGAAACATTGCCATACCTATGGGATGTTTCTCCGGGATCTTTGGGACTGTCTGGCGCGTCCATTGAATTCTGCTGGTCCTCTTTTATGTGCTGAAGCAGTTTGTCCAAATCGTCATCTATTTTGGAATCATCCAGGTCCATTCGCACATTCTCCTAAAAGAAAAAAAAAATAACAGAATAATAAAGTTTACTCAGCCAGAAAGCATGTTGTATGAATCAGTGCTGATATTTTAAAATCTTTTTACCATTAGTGATCATTTTGTACAGAACGTAAATTTTGTACAGGCGTAAATTTTATAATTAAATTATGTCATTAAATTAAATAAAGCCGACTGCAATGTCAAGGTTTATTATTATTAAGGTTTTTTTTCTCCATTTATGGCTTTTTTTCTCTTTTTATGGCATTACACAGATTAGCCGATGTCAAGTTTACAGCAATGGAGAATTGAAGTTAGGGAAGAAGGGCGGGAAACTTCGCACCAGGCGGACGCGGCTCCCTCAAACCTTTCCAAAATGAATACCTGTTAACCATTCAAAAACCTAGCCACTAAACGACGTCAAAACTATGATGTCCACAACATAACCAATACCAAACCTTTTCAATATTAGCCAAAAAACATTAATTCAAGAAAAGCGTGACAAAATCGCGCCCGCCAAATACGATGTCTCCAAAAACATTTTTCAAATTAAGCTATAATGTCTTTAATTATAATCATTACTATACTGTTATGAACGAATTACCATTTCTTGGAGCCAAAAAAGCTGCTATCAATAACAGCAAAAGCTGGCTACCTAACTAAATAAATAACCTACCTCCATTTTTGGTTTGAGATCGATTCCCGCGAATATATCATCGTCCATGTTGTGAGTAGTACCGGTACTTGTGGCTGGTTGAGCTACTGTGTGGGAACTGGACCCGGAACATGTCGGTTCCGTGGGTGAAATGAGATCACCTAAGATGAACAATAAGATACAAAAATTACATACACTGATAAAACTTTATATAAAACTTCCATTCATGCGAACTACATACAGACTTGTTTTAAAAAAAATTTGAACCAATTTGTCGAAAACAAAAATTCGTATTTTAAGATGTTTTAGGGCTTGCTTCGATGCATTAACATGTTCGATAAATAAATACGACCTTTGCGGTATCTACCATAACTAATAAGATACCTAATATGTGTTCTAATAAAAAAATAACACTAAACATTAAACGATAGTTTTTAATTTGTTATACCAAATACTTATTCAAACTCGATGTTGTATGTGTACACATAATATGCGACGATTACTAGTTATCGGCGGCGTATTTAGATTCCAATTAATGTGCTAGCGAACGTCACGTCCACTTGCGTCTGTGCCACGGATAAACTACTTTTGTAGTTATAGTATGGTAGGGCTGAAGCACGCAAAATGCCTCCTAATCACACACCGAGGAAGAAAGTAACAGTAGTAGGATGGGAGTTGGGTTTCAGTCAAGACCACCCTATATTAATTATGACTATGTTTTGACGACCTCCGTGGCCCAGCGCGTGTGTCACATTATAAAGTTAAAAGTCCTAGGTTCATTCCCGACTCGAGTCAGGTCTCGGCTTTGGCCGCGGCTAGTTACCACCCCACCGACCGTCAAGTGGTTTAGCGTTCCAGCACGATGTCGCGTAGAAACCAATTAGGAGAATAAGTTTACCATACCCCTAACAGGTAAACCTGCTACCATCTGAGACTGCATCATTACACTAAATACACTAAGTGAGTAAGTATTGACAAGTTTACCCTTAACTTGCCGTTAAGGGTAAACTTGTCAATACAGTTCTTTTTTCACTGATATTATCTTACCTCTGGATATAAGTGTGCACATATAGGCGTCGTGAGAGAAGACGTCACGCCGTATCAATTCGCCGAACAAATGTACCAGATTTGCGAATTGTTGTCTATTACCGGGCGGCGCGTTCGGACTCTCATCTGTATGAAGGCAATTAAAAAGGGCTGAGAATGTTATGATAATCTTACTTGATTAAATTAACTTATAATTAAGGGTTACCTAGAATAGGCGCATCGTTGTCCAGGAAACGTAGTAGTAAATTTTGAAATATCGGTGGTCCATTGTAAAGACCCGTTCCAGAACTGACGGATTCTTTGTCATCTGAACCTGAAATAAATAACACTGTTTAAAATCTTTTGAAACATGGCAATACATGTGTCGACCTCGAACTTTATGCTATAACTGATCTTTTGAGATTTGTAATGTCTGTTAAAAAACAAATTACCGTTTTGTTCTTTCTACGCGTTTTCTAATAAGTTATTTATCCAAATAAAGAACTGTAATAATATTTATTTCAGAGTTTCCGGGTGTGTTTTACGTTACTATGAAGTACTCAGGCCGCAAAAACCGGATTTAATAAATATGTGGAATCATATAAATTTTATATTACCCCCAAGTGTAGGTAAAACACTAAAAAATATAAAATTATTCATTTGTTGAAGTTGTTTGTTTTTGATTCCAAAATAAAGACTGTAGTAAGCAGTTTACAAAGGTACGGAATCAAACATCCTCCTGATCCTCTCTTAGGTTAGGTCTTACCTTGGTGCTCATGATGTTGCTGATGATGGTGCTGTCTCCTGTCCAGAAGTGCTGCGGCCGCCATCGCTCTGTGTTCACCCCAGCGTGCCCCACACACCGCCCACTCGCAAAGCACACGCACTACTGAGTACGAACATGCCCATTCCTGGTTATAGGAAAAGATTGATGTCATGTTTTGTCAACGAAACCATTTAACGGTAAATTGACAAAACTGTACATAAACACGAATTTTTTTAATTACCAATAACAATGATGTTCGTTATGATTATCAATTAATTATCATTCGTAAGATCATGACATATACCCCCACAACAGATGTTCTCTATCTAATTTGCAATGAACATTCAAGCTTAATTTGCGACAACAAGACACGTTTTGCTTCAATAACAGATTTATTTTAAAAGAGGTTGACTTTACAATACAAAAATTAGTTTGAAATTTGCTAAAACTAATAAAGAATCTTATTATGTTATGCTTAATTAATAGTAATATGAATTACAATAAAAAAATGGCATATCCAATTGACAATAGTGCCGAACCACGAATAAAGTTTAAAACGCATTAGCAATTTTAAACCCAACAATTTTGACTCACGGGATCCTTAGGGTCAGGGTTGGCATCTTTGTTGGCCGGCATGCAGTTTGCAAAGACTTCCTTATATAACGTATCCAAATTGTTATTTGGATCGACTCGGTCAAAGCAATGTCTGTCCAGTGCTTCTAGAACTGCTAGCACTCGAGCTGTAAAATAAAATGATACCAAATATTATCAATTCAAAAAGTGTAAAACTAGCATGGTTCGTAGGAGGTATCCATCTGCGGGAATTTTTGAACAGTATAAGCAATCTACAATAACAGTAGAACGGTGATAGCCTAGTGGTTAGGGCGTCAGCCTCCTAAACAGAGGTCGGCGGTTCGAATAATTATGATGATGATAAGCAAACTTTCTATGGAACTTACCCTGTGAACTTGTTTGCCACTTGTCTGTACACCACTTACTCTCAGCCTTTTTACTTCTGGCAGCAATCTCCTGTTCTGCTTCATATACCTGTAAGAGTTGTTAAGAAAGGTATAAAATATAATATTAAGTGCATTCAGTTCAAGGTCATCTACTTCCATATTATATATTGGGCATAATATTGTTGCAATCTATACTTTTATTAAAAACGCGATAGTGGGTGTGTTTGGTTATTTGTAACGTACTTGGTTGTTAATACGGACGGAATCACCGCGGGTTTTGTACAGCGAATGTAAGTTAAACTTTTAATCCGTAACAGTAACAGCGAACTGTTACTACAGGATTTAAAAAAATAACCTTGGTTTTCTGAGCACGGCTTTACAATTAAAGGATTTTATCCACAGAAAAACAAACGCATACCTCGGGATTTTATAGTATATTTAATAAATACGGAACAATATTTCAATTGATATCACATTGTTTGTCATTTTCAACTAAATATGCTTGGACTGCACAGTATGTCCTGGCCATTAAGCTTTTATTAGTGCATGACCTTGAAATATCTGATTATAAATAAATGTCATTAAAAAGGAACTAAACACAGGTATAAGCGAATTTTTTAAGTGCTTTTAAACAAGTAAATATTGAAAGTTTTAAGTTTTGGGAGGCAAGATAAAAGGCACTTACCACCTTCCTATGCTCTTCTGTGAGCATGGAGTCCATTTGGGGCATAGGCAGAGCAGAGGGCGGTAAGGGTAGCAAGTCTAGAGGAGAACCCTGTAGGGATGACCCGCAACCTGACCACACCATGGCTGCGGGGCATTCTATACAAATAATCTGAAATAAATAAATCGTAATTTATTTGTCAAACCATATAAATTCACAAAAAAATCCTTGTGTATCATAAAAGAACTTGCTAATCTTTCATTTAATTAACGTAAATAATAAAATTCTACAAAGAAATTTCCAATATTCCATTGTATAAAAGTTCAAAAATATCAATTTATACATAACAAAAATGATGTTGTACATACCTGCAAAATAGTAGCCAATTGTATTATGACATCTCTATGAAAGGAACAATTCAGGATTTCTCCAAAGCCAACTTGTACAGGGTTTAAAGCTGCTGTTATTACGGTATTCAAATTCGGCTTTATATCCCTTTGAGGAGACGCCCTTTCTTCTTTAACTTGTATATCCATAGGCTGTTGAGGATTAGGGGTTCCTAAAGGGTTTGGAGTTCCTAACGAATGATTGGGATTTGGTGTTCCAAGTGAGTGGTTGGGATTAGGCGTCCCTTGATTTTGATCAGCGGGAGTATTGGATCGTTTTATTTGTGAGACATTTGGTTTCACGTCCCCGTTGCCTTCTGCTGATGGTGACATTGGAGCCCCGTTTCCATCTGAAGAATACATTAAAGTGAAAAAAGGGTAGGAACAAAATTGCCGTATATTTAATATGCTGTTTTTTTATTGTTACTTAACAGTCGTGATAGTTCTGACCGCGAAGATTTAAATATAATCCATCGCGTTCAGGTAGAGTGATTGAAAGGCGCGTCCGGTGAGGTCTTATAGTCGGCTTCTAAATCACCGAGCCAAATGATCATCCGGTGTAGAAGCGGCCAATGAGCCCAAACATATTATCTTCTATTATATTTAGTGCACATCTGACCACGTAATTAGATTTCCGCTAAGTTTTGTCTATTATTCAAACACAAGACACTCGATGAAATTTCTAGCGCGGTAAGTTTGATTTTCGACCGCCCTAAAACAACGTATAAAAGTATACATTGTTTTAGGGCATCAATTTACATCAATCCTTTTATAGTGGACGCCAACGATATTCCAAGCTATATAGTGTTTTGAGCCGATTGAGCTTTTGCAAGCTTGGTCAGTCAATCGAGCAGTCAGTTACTTTACTGTTATATTATATGATAAATTAATTAATTAAATTTAGGCAATTTTTATATACATTATATACTTTTATATTAGGCTACTCTAGCAAATTAGGTTTTTATCCTGTTAAGCTAGAATAAGAGGAGATAAATAAATAAACAAATAAATAAAATGATATAATCTATATGGATACAAAAGGTAGGTGGTGTATCCCAGTTAACCTACCTCCAATTCTATCTGTTTTAAAAACAGCAGGTTGGTTGAGTGCTCTTAATGTTGTATCGGATAAAACAGAACAAATTGCGGCCGCTTTCTTTGCACAGGAAGTTGCGAGACGACGGGAGAGCCCCTCGCAGCATACAAACTCGCTCATATGTTGCAATGCTAGTGGTAGAAATAGCCTGAAAAAAAAATCGGTACCAATTATTAAATTCGAGGGTTCGAGGGTGTAGCGTGGTTGGCTGAAACGTGTCAAGCCTCCACGTCCAATTTATTAAAGAAAATAGTACTAATAATACTACGAAATTATTTTATAATATTTGTGTAGAATTGTTGTAACGGTACTTATTTTATTTTCAGATTGTGCTCTGAGAGTGGTTCTATATAAATAGAAGTGATCGACAAGGACGACGGCGACGTGTTAATGCGAAAACCTTTGGAGTTGGGAGTACAAAACTCCTCAACAGACAATCAGTTTAGTAATAGAAGTGTAGTAAAACATACGTGTCGAAACATTATTTACAGAGAGGATACCAATACTATGTTACACTCGTCTACAAAGTTTTAGCAATGAGGATGACAGTACTACATTTTTTTATTTCTTTATTTTTTTTATCCATCGAAACGAAACTTTCAATCCTGCTTGGGTAAGATAGATAAGCTAATAAATATATTATAATTGAGGTATTGCTTTCTTGTTCGAGACTGCAACTTACAAACACTATCCAATTGACCACCTACCAAAACTTTAAAGAAATAATGAAATAAAAAAATTAAATAGATTTGCATTTTTTATACAATACAACAGCGTAAAAAACATGAGCTCATCAGATCAGTGTCAAACTTGCTGCATAACTAATCCATATTCATCTTAAGTATTTGTTTTAAGAATTGAACAAAAAGGTTTCATATTTTAATGTCACAGCTATGAATTTATTATACTTAGCTTTACCTCAAAAGTCCATCGTCAGGAGACCTTTTGTCCAGCAATTCAATAATCCATGTAAGAAAGTCATGCCTGTCTAAAAGCCCTTCGTCTAAGAGGAAACGAGACAATCGGCAACAATAATTCCATTGTCTTAAAGCTTGTCTCCAGTCAGTGCTCTCGGTCGAATTTGGGGTTGAAGAACCCAAACCTGTTTAAAAAGTTTATTGTTTACTAATAAAGCTGAAAAATTTAAATTTTGAAAGTAAATTTTAATCTTACGTTTTACCTACATACATACACAGCTTACATTAAATTTTTAAAAGTACATATATACTTGCAAACCATTGGAACTAGCTACATTGAAAATTGCAATTGTAGTAAATATAGTTAAACATTTATTTTAAAATGTTTTTTTGGGTTGTGCCATTCAGTTTCATAATTGGCAGTTCATTCTAAATAACAGATAATATTAAATTTACATCAACTCCTACAAGAGATTTGTTTATAGTCTTGGGAAGAAAAGAAAAACAATCAATTTATACCAAAAATATAGTTTACCACTAGAGTTCCCAGGAGAGTGCATTGAATTTGGTACAGTTGAGTTTGGTGTAGAGCCTCCTGGGGGGTTACCTGATGAATTGTGGCTAGGAGTGCCTTGGCCTACAAAAGTAACAATAATTAATCTAATAAAGTCTAAATAGTGGAGAAACATTTAATTTTCAGATAATGATATATAAAATGCATTTTAAATACATACAAAAATTTTCGTTTGAAGCTGAGGCTGTTAAAGTTTTCAATACTGGAAGATCTGAATTGATTCCATACTAAGACCAATTGAAGGATTTTTAATTTCTTAATTTTCTAGTCTTGTTTGATCAGAGGATTCATTCCAATTACAAACATTGTTAGCGATAAATCTACTAGGGTTTAAGAGACTACAAAATTCTTTCCACAATTAGATCCAGATTGAAATCATAATGTAATGCTAACTTGTTATAATTAATTAATTACAGAAATAATGTTGGTGACATTATGTCCGTGAGTCATAAAAATCAGGATGTGATACTGTGCTGTGCACAAAGATTCATGGTACTTAATGCATGTATGCTCCAAGATCCATATTATACCTGATTGTGATGGAGGTGTTTTGTCTGATATATTCCCCAGCATAGAGCTTTGGTAGTACTCAGCTAACTTTGGTATTTGGTCCTTGAGGAACTTAATAAGAGTTGTTGTCCATTCTGAAAAAAAAAAACCCACACTAAATATCTTGCATGAATCATACAGCGTCACATTACTATGCTAATGCACTATGTTTTATTTTTTTTGTTATTAATAAAATAAAGCAAAAACTATGCAAAGTAAGTAAGTAAAATATTTCTTTTAGGATTTATTAGTGAATTGTATTATTTGTTGTATTCCAAATTGTTATGTAATCCCTTCATATTATGAAATTCCATTTAGCATTATTGTTAGTTAATTGAAACCTTTTTATATTAGTATGATTGTCACTCAATTTTAAATAAACATTAAAAAACTATTCCATTAATATTGATAGCTTTAATAATTAGTGATTATCATCAAGCTTTGTAGGAAGGGTGGACTGACAGAGGGAAAAGGTTCGATTTTTTACCATTATATTGAATCTCTGTAGTGCCATACTGGTAGGTAAGCAGTATTTGAGAAGATAATAATCAAAATATATACAATGAAAATAGCTAAGAAGTAACTACCATGTCACACTACATTACTATAGACAATAATAATTCCATAAACAACCTTTTGTGCCATATACTTTTATAAGCTTTCTTCAATGAATGGTACAAATATACAAGGATAGATTCTAGAGATAGAGGATTTTTTACATATGTACTAATAAAATAGTAAACTATGAGAATGTAATGACAAAACTGAATGAATATATACATAAACACACCTGTAGTAGGATCTGAAAGCTGCCTCTTCTTAATCTTAGCTTCAGACACAGCCACAGTATAGGCTGAACTTAGTTTAATAAACCAAGTTGCTCGAGGCATTGCCACCTGATACTCCGTGAGTGTTATAAATATCTCTTCTTTTTTATTAAAATTTGGAGCCTTCTTTGCAAGTTGGGATAATGGTTTATTTCCTGCAAAGAAACTAATCCCATGAACAACAATTGCTGAAAGCCATAAAAGAATTCTGCTATGTTATTATTTGTGTAGGTTCTGTTTTTCCCCTTCCCCTAGAGAAATCTAAAACACTAGTGAATTGTTCTTTCTGCTAAATGGTCATACTCAACTAGTTATTTTTTCTGTAGTAAAATGCAAATGTTTGGTGGTTTGTAATTTGAATGAAAGATGTTTCTACAAATTTAAAGTTACCTGCTAAGTCCTTAAACCAAGCTTCAATTTGAGGCTTTGTTCTGGCGGTAGCAGGCCAGAAGTTGTCCTTTGGGTTAACCTGTTGCCGCTTTCTACCACAGTCAGGTAATGTGTTTAACTCTTCCTTTTTAGATAGTATGCCAGAGAAGAATTGGCCAATCTAAAAAAACCGTTTTTATTATGCAATTGTTAAAATTACTACAGTACTATTAACTCCTATTGGAACTGCAGTCAGGTAAAATAAGTTTACCATATTATTCTCTCTCTATCTATGAATACATTTATTGCTTTATGGGTGCAATTATACAACCAAAGTTCATAAATTTTGTTTAGAATTGTTAACAGTTGAAATTTATGTGAATATGATTATCCAAAACCAGCAAGATTGAAGGAAAGATACTATAAGCATAAACTTGTTTTATGTATAAATTATTTTTCCTGTGGGCCCTCTTACTAATTATTTAGTAGAGTAAATTGTTGATTGCATTTTGAAAATTAAAGAAACAAGGCTGCATACATAATGTGACATTCAACATCATATTACTCACCTTAGATGTTGAATAGTTGCAATTCCGGGCTGTGCCAAATTCATCACTTGATTGTGGTGTTGTTGTGAATCCATGTTTGACATTGGCAGATGTAAGTTCATCTTCCTTTTGTCGAGGCTCCTGAGGATACACGTCAGGAGGGCCCAGTCGAGGCCGCTTCAGAGGCCGTTTCTCATACATAATCCCCATGGTGTCAGATAAAGGGGACTTGTCTGCATGAACCGCGAATATTTTAGTGAATTCGAAAACAACTACAAAGTTTATTTTAAACTAAAGAAACATTGACGAATTTATACTTACACTTACACTTACCTTTCATTTAGAAACGTTCATAAGACACCTGTTTTAACATCTTTATGATAAAATAATTATCATTAACATTAATAATATTTTTCAATAACAAGAGATATGAATAAAATTCATAAAAATATAAATTAAAACAATAGCATTATTAATACTGAATACTCCCAATTTGGCATTTAATTTCACCTGTCAGAAGTCAGAACTCAGAATCGTAGACGGATAGCTCACAAGCACAGATTAGCAAAAAACCAAAATTCACAAGTTTTATTCAGACTGTGTATTACCAAATGGTACCATCACAGCATCGTAGAAATATTCATTTATTATTAAATATTATTATGTTATGTGGAGCGACTTGAAGACTACTTAATATAAGAAGCTTATTCGTTGCAAGCGGAAATACGACATTTCGCAAAACTTGGGTAGATTTGTCATTTTCTATTTGCTTAAATAATAGACGTCGAATAGACGTCGTAGCTTGAATTGAATATCTTCCCTATAGTCGTAAAAATGTAATAGGCCCGTTTGGACATATGTCATAGTGACGGAACTAGTTATGTAACCATACGACTCAGTACTCGATACTTACGATAAATCGATTCAAGTTTGAATATTTCTCATTTGATTATATACTTATTGTTAAGAACAGTGGATTAAAATTTTGTTTAGAAAATTTAACTTTAAATTTAATACTGCAGATATTTTGAAATGGTAGAATTTGTTTTTAGTTTAATATTTTTAGTTGCAATGAATAACTCTTTATTGATTTTCTTCGGATTATGAGCCAATATCGTCACATGTAAATATAATCATTTCATTTTCAAGGATGTAATCAATATAGACGTTTCTGTCGTAATCTTCTTTTATTATTTTTCGAGTTCTTTCTACCACTTTAATCCAGTCTTCTAGTGTAATTGTGGCACAAGCTTCTTTCAACAATTTCATATTTTTTTTTGTGGAGAACGGCGGCTTTGTATTGTGGCGTGGCATCCTTTGACTTGAGCCCAAATCAACTCAATTGCACTGTACTGACAATGGTACGGCGGCGTTCTTATAACTTTGAGTCCATGCTGAACTGCAAATTCATCAATTTAATTATCTGGTAAAAGAAAATAAACCTGCGAAACTAAATACATTTTAATTTATTTTCTTTTACCAGTTTCATCAATGACATGAAAATGTTGAAAGCTGATTTCAATATTTTCATGTCAGCTTCAATGACTTGTCTTAGTAGCCATGCCACTAAATCCACCTTTTGTTTGCTTACAAACTTACAAAATTATACTATATTATAAGAATAATATGTTTTATTACAATCACAATGTGGTTATTAATTTAGAGTTCAACATTCCTTTACAAGTAATCATTGAATCAATTATACGTTTTGTCTGATTAATATCGATTTTTTTGGTAACATCCCTAGTAATTAAAAAGAAAAAGAGTCCACCGACGTAACCTTGTAACCATGTCCAGTATTATGGGCCAAAAATGGTTATGTTTAAATAAAATGGTTTATTAGAAAAAATAAATAGTAAAATTGCCTTCTTTAGTAATTATTACAATAATTATGTATTTTTGTCTGAAAAAAGATATGTAATCGTGATGTTATAACTATTTAGAAATAAATAATATTGTGTGTGTCCATAACAAGGTTATGCTGTAGATTTTTTATGTCATTTCTGACATGTGTCCAAACGGGCCTATTAAATTTTTACAACTATAGTATAAAAATATAATGAGGATGCTCGTAATCCTCATAGTCATAGCAACTAGCAAGTTATCCTCAAAGAGAATGTAATCACTACGTGTTATCCTGACATACGCCTGACTTAATAGTTCGTGGTTTTGACCCTACGCAATGAGGATACAAAACAAATATATCCTTGTTGACAATAGATACCTATCACCTGTCGTAATAACCTGTGGTCTACTTAATATTAAAAACAAATCAGTCTTTATTCTTTAATAATTGGTGAAACTTAATAATAATCCTATAGATTAGATAGGTTATTACCATATTCCTATTTAATTGTTTTGTAAAGTCGACGATTAACAAGGCATTGTAATCTGTTTCAAAATTACTTTCATTTTAAATTTATTGTGATGCCACCTAAAGAAAAAGGCAAACCTAAAAGTGCCGCTGGAGGAAAATCGGCTGGTGAAGCGAAAGGTTAGAAAATAGAACGGTTCATCACACTATTTTCCATCACATTAATTATTCCTTACAGTAACAATAACTCATTTATTTTGAATTTAGAAGCCGCTGGAAAGGAGAAAAAAGGTGGGACAGCTGTCAAAGTTAGACACATATTATGCGAAAAACAATCCAAATGCTTAGAGGCCTTAGAAAAGTTGAAGGCTGGTCAAAAATTCCCAGATGTAGCAGCCGCCTACAGTGAAGACAAGGCAAGGCAAGGTGGAGACCTCGGCTGGATGACCCGCGGATCGATGGTTGGCCCTTTCCAGGATGCAGCATTTGCCTTGCCTGTATCATCAGTCACTAGTCCAAAGTACACTGATCCTCCTATCAAAACAAAGTTTGGTTACCATATTATAATGGTTGAAGGGAAAAAATGAAGGATTTATTGTTTGAATTTGAATACTTCTGGGCAATACTTTTGTTATTTATTATGGAAAGAATATGCTGTTTGCAAGAACAATTTGATAAGGACTTTACTGATCTACCTGAACCTCGTAGATCTAATGAGTCATTTGATAGTAACATTAATGAGGTACCTAATACAGAGTAAGTGGGTCTTAATATTTCAAACAAATATAAGACTTATACCAGAATGCACTTATAACCCAAAATGCACAATGTTTCTTTTATTTTTGTAATAATAGTCCATCTATTTTAGATTCATTACTTCACTGCATATTTAAATAGATCAGTAATTGATTAATAGTTAATAAGCTCACTCATTTTACGACTAAACAGATAGATGGTAATCAATCAATAGATTTCTGTTTTTTACTTTAATATTAAAAGAAGGAAGAGTTACTTGTAGTTATTGCAAGTTTTATGTATAGCTGTAATTGTTTTTAGCTTTAATGGGTCAATTGTTGCAGTGTTGGACTGAAGCTGAGTTTCCTACGCCTGTACCGATTGATGCATATTTCAATGCTTCTATCACTTGTGTACTTTTGTAATATCTGCCTCTGGTTTGTTATGGTCAAGAAAGTGCCATCCAGAAGGCTCAAATACAAACTTAAAAGAGGATAATATTTATATTACATACCCTGTAATTGTTTTACGTTTCTTAAATAAAGCATTTATACAGTTTTAATCTTGTTAGTAATTATACACCTATTTTATGAATTTTGCTAAGCAGTCTTAGTACACTTTAATTTTTGGAGGTTAATCAAATATTGAACCTAGATTTTAATATAGCAAGATAAGAAATTTTTCTTTTTTTCCTCTCTTTTTATTGCTTCACACAGATTAGCCAATGTCAAGGAAAAATGGTGGGAAACTGCACTTGGCGGACATGGCTCCATTAATTCAAGAAAAGTGTGAAACAACCGTGCCCGCCGAATACGAAGTTTTTTCAAGATAAGAAATAAAACATTCTAATAATTTTATTGCAGTCTTTATTGACAGATAAATAATGTACTTAAATACTTAATCAAAATATTATATTCTTCACTTTGATATTCTTGGTTAACAACTATTACATAAATTATAATTCAATAAATATGATTTGAGGTAAAACTTATATCTAAGATCCAAATTTTATTTTATAGAAGTAACTGAATGTTGGATTTTAAATTACATTAATAATCAGTTGTGTTCATTTATATTTCCAACCATTAGTTTTATTATAAACTTTACTTTTTATCATAATTTATTTAAAACACAACAAATAAAATTTTGTTCTTGCAATTTTTTTAAGCCATACAACTATAATTTATTGTCATAATGGTTGATTTTCTATATTATAATTATTTTGATATTGACTGTGACTGGGTATATTTTTTTTGTATGTATTAATGTAGCTTGTCAGAATAGGAGCTATCTATACAAAATATTGTTAAGATTGTCTCTGTTAAGCCGTAAACAAACATTTTTAAAAGTCTTGTTGGAATGGCTCCCGGCTTAAAAATATTCCTTAGCTTAGCCCCAGAATGTCTAATTCCTACGTACTAACTTCAAAGTGGTTGAGCTAAACATAGGTAACTAAGAAACGAACACACGCTAATAAGTAAAAAATATGTGATGCACCCGCAGTGAAGGTCAAAATTGTTTTAAAACATTTTACATTGCACATTGTATTAATATTTTATGGGAGTAAAAGTGTTTATTTTTAAATTGCCAACAATATTTGATAATTATTTTTTAAGTTGTATGCCCTGCAGTGACATTTTAACATATTAGGATTATTTTAAACTCGCAAGTTAGGGTTGGTGTACCGTACGTATTTCAGCAGTGCGTCATTCTCTTCACAGACGAACGGTTTGCGATGGTGACAGGCAACGTCATGCCAATGTACATTGTCGTTGTAGAAATTGTTTAGAATCGCGATGCAGTGTTCCGCCGCACCCCCCTGAATCAGCTCCTATAAATGAAAGCTTCAAATTAATATTTTATAACGTTTGTTTGACGATCTCTTCCTCGTTAGTTATTGGTTGATATTCAGCTACATATTTCGAGGTCTTAGTTTGAATTCTCGAGTTAAGTCATAATTGGTGTTACTGTCTCTGCCGGTCCGGGTTATTATCATTAACGCTTGATAATAGTCTTAAACCCTACCAGTATTGAAGCAGCGCGCTGCGTTTAACCTCTAATTCACTCTCCTAAGAGGGAGGAGGCTGTATCCATTCTGAACCAATAGGAGATGAATATTTGTTTTTATGTCTTTAATCATCATCGTAATCAACACATTCTCGGCTCACTACAGAGCACGGGTCTCCTCTCAATATGAGAAGGTTTAGGCCACCACGCTGGCCATGTGCGGATTGGCAGCCTTCACACTCCTTTGAGAACATTATGGAGCAACTCTCAGGCATGCAGGATTCCTCACGATGTTTTCCTTCACCGTTGAAGCAAGTGACAATTTAATTGCTTAAAAACGCACATAACTCCGAAAAGTTATAGGTGCGTGCCCAGATTCGAAACCCCGACCTCTGATTAAGAGGCGGGCTTCCTAACCGCTAGGCTATCATAGCTTCTCTTATACAATATGCTATGTCAATAATGTATCCATATTATCTATGTTATATTATATATATTTTTTCCTTAGCGGATTTCCGCATTTTAGCGCCTACTGACTACAAAGCGGTTAGATAATGGTGGTTGAATAGAAAACGCTAAAATTATTTCAAGCTTGACAATAAAGATTATGCAAGTAACCGCTTAATGAGAGGCCTTGGATTCCTGTGACAAACGATTGTGCTTTATGACGTCTAGCGGATGTTCACATAGTTTGTCCTAGGCCTTTGGCATGTATGAAAAATTACATCCATTTTAGCATTAGGGAATTGCGGGTAATCGTATATTTTTCAACGGTTACTTTTGCGCAAGCTCCTGCAATAGTGGCACAATGGAGATAGGCTTTGCATTTGCGTTAAGCAAATTAGCGCAAGCTGTGAGAGGTAGTTGGGACTTGCGGGTATGTGATCCAGCTAAGCAAGAGTTAGTTTCCCAAACTATGCATGAGTCAAGACTGATTTGCCAGATGATGAGACACAACCCGAAAGCCTTGAGCATTCCCATTTAAGGTTTTACTGATAGCAATAGTGTTTTTATTGTCTGTGCTTTAACGAATATATTATATCTTAGCAAAACACAGCTCTTCTGAAAACCTTCACACTAAACTCGGCTAAGGCACTTTTTAAGGCACAATTTTAAAGCAAATCGTTTGGTAAAACATGATGCTTATTAGAACAATCCAATCACACACCTCTGACTGAAGTTATAAATCGCTTGATTCAACGAAGAAAAACATCGTAAGGAAACGCCTTCTTGCCTAACAATTCTCCATAATGTTGTAAGGAAACACCTTTTTCAACAACAATTCTCCATGTTTCTGGAGGTGTATGAAATTATCCATCCGCACTTGGTGCACGGGATGGACTACTGCCAACATCTTCCTTTTCTGAGATAACATCGCTGAAGCGAGCTTTAATGGCTCAATAACTGTTATGACAATAAATGTCTAAAATAAGTGTAACGTTTTCGCATTTCTTTTTTGGCTCAAGTTGGCTCTTGACTGCATCTCCCCTGATGGTAAGTGATGATGCAGTCTAAGATGGTAGCGGGTTTACCTGTTAGGAGTACGGTAAACTCGTACTCCTAATTGGTTTCTACACGACTTCGTGGTGGGACGCTAAATCGATTGGCAACACGTCTTTGCCGGTAGGGTCGTAACTAGCCACGGCCGAAGCCTCCCACCAGACCCGACTCGAGCCAGGAATCGAACCCAGGACCTCCAACTTAATAATGTCGTCAAAAAATTCCGAATTGTTTAACTTCCATCATTTATGTCCAAGTGCGTGAAAGCAGGGCGGTGCGATTTTGTCGTCGCTGAGTCTGACGCACACCGAATATCGATGAGCTTTTGTCCGTACAGGTTGCTCGGAGAAAGTGGGTTGCATGCATGCGGGTACGCCCTTCGGCGAATATTTCGCGGGCCCATAAATATTCACGCCGGCTTTCGTTTTCATTGTGTCTCACTATTTGCAGTTTTAACGAGTTTATGACACAATATTACTTAACAAGTTAACGTCTCCTCCTAGTCTGTTGTGCAACAGACATAATATTAATTTATACCTACGCAACGAACTCGAAATAGTCTTTTCGAGTTCGTTTGAATGTGCTCGTCTATTACGTCTGCAAAATATATTATTTTATTACATATTATATATTTTAAATCATTCAACAGATACAGAACAGAAATAAAACACAATTTTTCTGCTTGGTTTTGTATGACAGAATATCTCTTACATTATTTATCGACGGCTGTACCTTTTTCACAAACACCTATTAGTTATACAGACTTATGCGGGTAATTATTTATGGAAAAGTGGTTAAGTGGTTTGTTATTATTGGTGTGAGCTCCCGGAAATAATTAGCTGTTTGGGTCATTTTTGAAAAAGGAATTCGTCTTTTTTTTTTTTTTTTATTCGTTTTATGGCTTTACACAGATTAGCCAATGTCAAGTTTATAGCAATGTTAGGTTTGGGAGAAATGGCGGGAAACTTCGCACTCTGCGGACGCGGATCTCTCAAATCTTTCCCAAATTAATACCTGTTAACCATTCAGAAACCTAGCCACTACACAAACGACACCAAAACTGTCCACGACACAACCAACACCAGTCCTTTTCAAAATTAGCCAACAAACATTAATTCAAGAGAAGCGTGAATAAACCGCGCCCGCCATATACGAAGTCTCCCGCCTTTCTCCCAAACTGTTTGGCCCTTCGTCTTTGTTTTTCTCCTTTTAGGTCTTTACACAGATTAGCCAATGTCAAGTGTATAGCAATGGAGAATTGAAGTTAGGGAAAAATGGCGGGAAACTTCGCACGGCGGACGCGGCTCCCTCAAACCTTTTCCAAACTCCTGTTAACCATTTAAAAAAACTAGAAACTACACAAACGACATCAAAACTATGATGTTCACAACACTACCAACACCAATCCTTTTCAAAATTGGCCAACCATCATTAATTCAAGAAAAGCGTGAAAAAACCGCGCCCGCCGAATACGAAGTCTCCCGCCTTTCTCGGAACTCGTCTTAAACCTTGTATGAAGATCGGCACAGATTAGCTAAACTGCTCAATGGCACAGACAACATCAAATTGTCACTCGTCATATTCTGTTTTGGAATAAAAAAATGGAGCGAATCATATCTATTTCTTGGGAAAAGTACAAATGTTAATTCAGAAACAATCAAACCTATACATATACAAAGTAGCTCGTGGTTTCACAAGAATGTAAAACTTACCCGATTGTCCGGTTGCGGTTTTCCAATACCACCGCCTTCGGACCAGTCGTTCTGCTGTCTATTGGTGGTGGGGGCCAGTTTCTGCAGCTCTGCCGTCCAGAACCATCCGTTGATTTCGTTCGGTAATAAATCTGGTCGGTTGCAACCCTTAAAATCGCAAAGGCGACCTGATGTCCAAATGTATTTGACCTGAAGGAAACAGAAGTTACGAGTTAAACCTTATTTATATAATAGGTTTATTAGTTTTACCTGACTTCGGGTGGGTGAAAAATGTTCATTGATTGTATGTCGAATACTTGTTTCTCTTTTTAGATGGCTCTATTGTCCGACTTATACGTACCTATGCATTTAGTGGTACTTGGAATTAGAGTTTTGAAAGTTCCTAAATGTTAGGTATCTATACATTAATTTATTTTGTTAATATCTTCGGAACGTCAGATCGTCAAACTTCTGGTACAATTTATCAAGTCTACAAACGGTACGTAAAAGTTATCTATCTTAATTGAATGGAGCTGCCAATTATTGCTAACTTTCATGTTACATTAGCTTAATTCAAAACACGCTAAGGACACTGGTATAAATAAACAGTGGCTTGAAGCTTGTAAGTTGAACATCGTAGCTATAATGTAAGTATGAAACTTTACTCAGAAAAGTGTTCACTAGTTTTCCATGCGCGGCATGACAAAAACAATACAATCAAGACAAGTGAAGCGAAGGAAAGTAAAATTCACTATTGTTCAATAACTACCCGGCTTGCATGACAATACAATAAAGTTTGTTAAATTCTGAGCATGTTCCGTAGAAGTAGAGTAAAAGGCATTACGGAAAACGGTCACGTCTGATTCATTGAAATATTTGGTGTGCGATACTTTGTTTTCTATTTCAAAATGGGTTTTTTTAGTTACAAATTCTATACAAGGATTTACTCAATGCAATGGGTTCAAATAAGAAGAAGAAAATGCATAAGTGGCCTAAATTAGGTAATCTCTTACAGACATCCTTTGTTGACTTTTGTCGGGTCGAGCCGAAAATCTTTAGCAAGTGATAAGTAATTCTCGGAAGAACGCCGAGCTATGAATCTGGCGTTGTCAGTTGACTCATCTCCCAAGCCTCGGGGTGTACGCTAAGTGGTTGGTCCCTATTATTGTCACTGACATGTTATAAAAGCCCGCTAACTCGCGATGGACTGAAATGTCAAAGCTTTAAAGGCTTTTCTCCTATGAGAGGGCCAGCTGTGGGATATTGATAAGCTGAGGTCGATGGTGACGACTTTTTATTTTTGAAAGTACTTAACACATTTTGAGTATTGCCCAGAGATATCTGCCTTATATTAGATTTTGACAAGATGATAAAAAGAACTGGTACTTAACATTAGCTACTAATTTGGTATAAAAGTGCGTTAGTATATGAATTGGAAGCTCGAAATCTTAAAAGAGTTGAACAATGCATTCTGTATTTTTTTAGTAATCGTGGGTAAAAACGAGATCGATTGAACCCATCCCTGCTTAGGATCCTACGCGTCATCATACCGGCATGTGAAATTGCTTAGAAGCATGTCTGCCAATAACTTGGTAGCTGCAACTGACGCTTCCCACCAGACCAGACTCGAGCTGGGAATCTCCCAATTTATAATACTACCAAAGAACTTTATTTATTTTAACATCTTTATTGGAAATAACAGATAAACAGAAATAAAAATACATAAAAACAAAAGGCGATCTTATCACTAAAAGCGATCTCGTCCAGGCTACCTAACCGAAATCGCAACGGTTATACATATATATACACATAAATAATTACATATTAGCAAGAAATAATATAAATGAATATTTATTCATAAATTTATCCAATTTTCCGCAAGATCAAAATAAATGTTGACGAATTTGAGCTTTAAAACCATTTAACCGTATTAATAGTAATTTAACCGCCACCACTTTTATAATCGAAAATACATATGAGTCTTAGCGAACGTATCTTGCAGTATGTTTGCTTAAAATATTTCTCACCTTATCCTGAACAATGCGGGCTTTCACCCACTCATTCTCATCGCTGGTCTCTAAAGAGACGAGGTCCATACAGCGTTGGCGACAATAATTCCTTGCACTGAGCCAGTCCTCTTCCACACCACGCAACGCAGGGTCCTTCCATGAGAAGAAGTAGCCCTTGTCTGATAAAACAATAAAATGTTATATTCTACCCTAGGTAGGTACGTAGGGATAGGTGTTAGAAAGATGAGGAATTTTTCCTTGAAGTCACATATTCTGGCTAATGTAAGTATGTGGGTATATCTATCTGTATTTTAAATTTGAATAATTATACCTAAGTATAGGTAAAATAATGAAAGAAGAAGCGGTGATAGCCTAGTGGTTAGGGCGTCAGCCACCTAATCAGAGGTCGGCGGTTCGAATCCGGGCACGCACCTCTAACTTTTCGGAGTTATGTGCGTTTTTAAAAATTAAAATATCACTTGCTTCAACGGTGAAGGAAAACATCGTGAGGAAACCTGCACGCCTGAGAGTTCTCCATAATGTTCTCAAAGGCGTGTGAAGTCTGCCAATCCGCACATGGCCAGCGTGGTGGACTATGGCCAAACCCTTCTCATATTGAGAGGAGACCCGTGCTCTGTAGTGAGCCGGTAATGGGTTGATCATGATGATGATAGGTAAAATAAAAAGTATACTGAGAATAATAAATTCGTAAGCTTTTAAACATTTAAATACCACATCATCATCATCATCATCATGATCAACCCATTACCGGCTCACTACAGAGCACAGTTCTCCTCTCAATATGAGAAGGGTTTGGCCATAGTCTACCACGCTGGCCATGTGCGGATTGGCAGACTTCACACGCCTTTGAGAACATTATGGTGAACTCTCAGGCGTGCAGATGATGTTTTCCTTCACCGTTGAAGCAAGTAATATTTTAATTTTTTAAAAACGCACTTAACTCCGAAAAGTTAGTGGTGCGCGCCCGGATTCGAACCGCCGACCTCTGATTGGGAGGCTGACGCCCTAACCACTAGGCTATCACCGCTTCAAATACCACATAAGATTTGACAAATAACACGGACAAGTTCTATTATAACACCAGGCGTCATCGTCAAGAAATATTGAATTTCTTGGTAAGTACTCGTAGGTATTTCCCTGCCGGTAGGGTAACTAGCCGTGACCCAATCCTCCCACAAGATAATTTCGTGGGAAACGTATTTCTAGCATATCATGTATATACTATCAACTTGTATTGTATTTGTTCAGTTGCTTGGGAATACGTCATGTCAATGGAAAAGTTACTTTCTTCATTGAAAGAAAGAAAACCTGCTGCCATTGTTAGTAAATTACGCTCTTCGAAGAGGAACATAATTGAATCCAACAAGTCCACTTTTCATTTTCTATAATTAATATTATTATAATAAATAAATAAAAAATGTGGAATATATTGTAATATATAAAATAAATTATAAGAGTAAAATAAAAAATTTCGCCGCCCGAACAGGGACTTGAACCCTGGACCCTTGGATTAAAAGTCCAATGCTCTACCGACTGAGCTATCCGGGCACTGACTTACTTTGCGAAATGGTAATATAGGTCAAGTTACAATTAATGTATCAGAGTGAAATGATTAAACAAAATGTTGTTTTGAATATATCACCACCGACCAATAACCATCTGTGGTCCCAGAGGAGCTACCAATGCGTTACCAGCATACGCTGCTTCTTGAAAATTCTTAAATCATAATTTTGAGTGACCACAGTAGGTAGATTTAAGATTGTTTCCAAACTTGCCACAAATTGTGGACAGCAGATTGTATCTGGTATTCCGGATGGTGGAAGAATACAAAACATCCAGCTTTCACGAATCTTATCTTATTTGACGAACCTACCTACCTTAATGCGACACCACAAGGTCCCGTTAAGGAACGAGTTTTGCATCTTACATTCTCTTATCAGGCATCCGGGAGAGAATCGAGATAAGCGCGATGTTTTCTAGAAAAAAGCCGCTGTCAAAAATTCTTGTTCCTATATATTATAATATGATTATAATATTTATTACATTCTTGTTAAAATTATTACGTGGACAGACGATTAATATGCGTTTGGAATTAACACATTCTGTGTTTATATAAACACTTTCAAAGAAGCAATTCATTATTTTTATGTATTACCTAATCAATATATGACTTACCGACACGTTTCTATATTACTATAATAAAGTATGATCGTCTTGTTCGTATAGAAAATACATGTATAATATATAAAATATAGAATGGAAATGAATGAACACAGCTATCTATAAAACAAACTTTCAAGAAGTTCTTACTGAAATCATTTCGCATTATTTAAGTTTTTTTTATACACCACAAGTTAGCCCTTGATGGCATCTCATCTAATGCTAAGTTATGATTCGGTCTAAAATGTTAGTGAGCTAACCTGTATGGTAAACCCATACTCCTAATTGGTTTCTACACGAAATCGTGCCGGAACGCTAAATCGCTTTGCGACACGTCTTTGGCGGTAAGGTGGTAACTGGCATGGCCGAAGCCTCTCACCAGACCAGACTCGAGCCGGGCATTGAACCCAGGTACCGTAGTAGTGAGTTTTTGATGTTATTAGAACTACGTCTGTGCTTTTGTAGGAGAGCAACAACGTTAGAAGGTACGTAACTAACTTTTCCGTTCATAAAGTCACAAGAATTTTCAAGTAGCCATATAAAATCGCGTTAGTGTGAAATGACTTGAATTCTGTGGCACAATATTAAACACAACAGCACAATATTGGCGTTATTAGGATCGATCAAGAAACAACAAAACAAAATTATCGCCTTTAATTTTGAATTTAAAAAAAATACATACCTATATACTTAAACCTCATCTACCTGTTACAGTTCATAAGACAACAGACCCCTTAAACGCACAATAGCTTCCGCATTTGGTTTTTTAAGATTTATATTACTTCACACGTCATACGCTATGAACAAATAGATTTAGTGGTATATCAATGAATTAATAGTTAGGCATTTTTTGTTCAATTTAAGTTTTTGCGGGCGTAATTTAGCGTAACGTAAAATCTTGGTGTCTTAATTAACACGTAGCTTTTTTGTTTTCCGCGTCGTTTCTGTGTACATACAACGATACAATGTTTCTACCTAAATATACCTACTATAATCAAGTTTTAGTACCGTGAATGATTGATATTGATGATTTTTTGACCAGGCTTGGCTATCCCCTAGAACCGGCGCGGCAGTAGATTCACTACAAATAGACAGGCCGTGAAGATTCAAAGTGTTATAGTAGGTACCCCTACATGAACGAAATGAATGATGTATTATGAATTTTGAGCCTGATTTTTGGCCAGTGTCTAATGTTCCACGATTATCAGACGAATATATATATTTTTAATTTATTCGTCTGACAATCGGATGCGGTCGACTTATTTATATTATTTCATCAGATCCGCACGACAGAGTAGCCGCTTAGTTAAAGGTTTCGATCAATAAAATAACCGTGCTAGCAGACTTTAAAAACAAAGAATGCACTCGGGAAATTGGTATCTATGTACGTTACTTATATGTTATATCAAACGCCATGCTTAACGTAAATATGGTAGTCAAGTTAAGTCAGCTAAAACATTTTTTGGTTTTAGTTTGGTCATAAAAACCTCAAGCTGACTTAGTGGTATGTTCACATATAAATTCTAGCAGAAAATGTGTCCGGTTTTTGTTTTTTATCTCTCTCTCTCTCTCATAATAAATTATCGTGATGAACATACCACGAAGTCACCTTGAGGTTTTTTTATGACCACCCAAAACCACAGTAACGGGATAAAATTAATGAAATATCTAGGTATGTCGAGATTGATGTTTCGTTTTTTCTCTTTGCAATAAATAAACATGAATACGACGGTTATCGGACGTCTAGCTACTTCTTAAATTATCCGATTGTGGCGACTTGCAACAGTCTTCCTAAAATGTCTATTCATACTTCCTTTGAAGGTACTTAAGTTACAAACGATTTTGTGGTAAGAAACGTAGATGTCGGAAAGACGTTTCAGAAATGGGAATAAGGACTATTTCTTGCGAGTTGATTGGGCGTCAACCACTTTAAGATAGGAACCGCTATCTGCTTACCTACGTCTTTCTTTTGTTTTGTGAAAGAAAATAGAAATGCGTAGGAGGAACTACATCGTGAAGTTCCTTCTGATTATAGTCATAACTTAACCTTTAGTAATCTTAGCTAAGACGACAGATAATCTAGTGAAAGGAAAAAATACATAGATCAACATAATATAATCTATTGGCATTTCATCCGTTATCACAATAATGAATTCCCGATAGGTTTCACAAATTTACAAGAAGATGAACATCTGTTGTGTTTTTCAAAGGCGAACTTGTAAAAAAAGTCAATAATGATTAAGGTACTTACTGTCAGCAAATCTTTCGTGAATAACCCTTTGTACACACTGTGCCGGAACTGGGGGCTCTAGGATCCGTCCGTTGGGGAACTGTGCGTGCGCAACCGCAAGCACCGATAGTAAGAGTAATCGTTTCATTTTCTGTAACAATTATCGTCCTGTACACACAATAAATAATAAAAGTAATCAGTTCCTGTATTAATGCACCATTATTACAAATATTACAAGTATCTTTTTGCAGAAGTCAATAAATAATATCGATTGGATATAAATGTCATAGCTTCATATAAAAGAATTAAACGAGTTTGGATTTGTACCCATTGTTAATAACGATCGATAAACTACTGTTTTAGAAATCAATTATCTTTAAATGTTTTAGAGAATTTTATAAATTGAGTTTATCTTTTATTTAACTGTATTTTATAGGTTCTTTTTTTATAAAGCGTTGCCATGTCAGAGGTGAATGATCGTCAATTTAGGATCGTTTTTGTATGCGTATAAGTAATATTTGTATATGTATTAAAGGAAAGGAAAAGAACTGCTTAAGCCACAGGATGGATCGAGGTGTAAGGCTTACTGATAGCTTTTATAACATTCTCGTTTTACGAATTAAAATTAAAATCTGTTGGAAAAAAACTAAATGTGATAACAAATTCTGCGATATGATTATCGAGAATAATGTAATGTTAAGTTTAGTTTCTACTTTAGGCTTATGAATGCTTTTGACATGGAAAATGTATTTTTCACATAAACGATACAGTAGAAGTAACTTTAGGGTTATTTTAATTTTTCCTTGTTTCTATTATTAGAAACTTATGAATTGTATGCTTTACACAAATATAGGTATTTGTGTCACTACCACAGCAAGTTAAGTTGTTTACAAACACTTTCCATTGAATCTCACGATGAGTTGCGTAATCCTACCAGAAGTCGGGATTCCGGACCGGTTTTGGGGCGTAGAAAGTGACCTTGTCCCCAAGATGGTTCGTTCCACTCGTGACAACTTACACACACCCGGGAAAATTATGTTGCATAAGCATAACGAATAAACTTATAGATTGCTAGTAGCCAGACTTCGCATGGTTACTCTATGGTGGTGATTTTCTACCTTCCATTCCTTTTGAACCTTAACAATGTTTTTTCTTTTCAATTATTTTATTGGATAGTTAAATTGTTTAAATTTAATAATATTATTATTACCTAAGCTATTAAGCCGATAATATAATTAATTTACGAAAATATAGTAGATAAAATAATATAAATTTCCACTAATAAATATTATTTTATGTGCAACTAAATTAAAAGGCTATAGAATAACACAAATAATGTTTTGTTTATCTATACACTAAGTGGGTACTTAAGAAACTTGCAAGATTATAAAGACTTTTATTTACTTACTTTATCGTGTAAGATTACCTAAGTATTTGTTTACAATTAAGTAGTTTACCACTTTAGTTTGGAGATAGATTTTTGATATAGGTAACTGTTTTAAGAATATATTTTTTCAAAAAGATCGAGAATTGCGGAGTCAAGGGGTTTGTTTGGAAGATACTTTATGGTAAAATCTTATTACACTAGTACTCGTAAAGTTTGATGAATAATTGGCGATTATAGCATCTGGATTAACTTGATTTTAACAATTAAACTCTCAATTTTATTAAATAAGCCAGTTTAGTAAAGTATACAAGGCAAATTGTACTTATTTTATTAATGTAATTTGCGTAATCTGAGAAGATAATTTACAGAGAAATTATATAATATCTGAAAAATGTTGATTTTCATCAATGTATATTAATATTGACAAAAAATTTGTGAGAAATTTCAAGAGAGAGTACTATTATTGTAATTATTTTTTATAAATTATTATTTAAATCATACCAACTTTAGAGAATTAAACTGCTCCTGTCACAGCAAAAATATAGGTACTTGCTTTGAACATTAAATTAAAATCAAGGAAGACTGAGATCGGAGACGAATTATTTAATTTATTAATGATACATCCGGTTACTAAGCTTTCAATAAGTTTTCCGAACACAAGTAGTTTTCTTAGTCCCTATTTTATTAATAATAAAAAGCGTTACTCACGTTCTGATGTGTTTGACCCCGCGTCTGTCACTAACTGATGCGCCCGCGCAACACCGCGTTTTATATGGGGGAAACGTGCGTCCGGATCTTAGAGGCATCTTATCCTGGAGGGATGGTTATTGATGTAACGAGATAATGAATGAGATTTTGTGTTCTTAGTGCCTGTTTTAAAAATCATATCTATCATATTAGTTTCTCAATGTGACAATTATAAAAGGCTTGTTAATGCTATTGAAACTATTCACATTTTTCAATTACACGCAATTGTAAAGAAGTTTTCAATGACACGCAATTGTTAAGCTGAATTTACAGTTATCGTGAAGCGACAGTCAGCCACAACCATATATTTGCAAATCTCTGTCGATCTGATCTCTGTCCTTTCTTTTCCTGATTTGATTAATTTTATTTCTTGCTTATAGCACCGTACTGAGTCACTTCTGAAAAAGTTGTCAGACGATTAGAAAAAGAGATCCTGTAGGTAAGTTTAGGCACGTATGTTGCGACGAGTTATTGCGTACTGTTTTGTTATTTATTTGATTTATTATGAAATGTGTCTTCAAGATAATGTTTTTTTTATGTAAATGAAGGTTTTTGGGGATATATATGTAGAACGACCTCCTGTCCGCAGGACCGACGACCTGAAAGGGATAGCTGGTAGCAGGTGGATGACGAAGACGGAGAACCGTGAGTGGTGGCGCGCTCTCGTAAAGGCATAAGTCCAGCATAACGACGCATATATAGACGCCTATAGGCTGACAACAAAAAGGGTTTTTAGCCCGCAATTCCTCGTCCGAGAAAACATAGAAATAGGTAGGAATACTTAAAATTTTTTAGCAGTAGGTATGGCTACTCCATTCATGTAGAACAATAATATTGTTTCGTGCGACGCGTGTTCGAAATATCGTCAACTGTTACAGCGGTTGAAATAAGGTTAGTCATGGTGAAATTTGTTTGCAAAATGCCTTCAAGGCGAGAATGACTAAAGCATTTGTAAAATGGGGGTGTAGACGTTAAGTCGTAAGAGACAAATGGATACATTGCAGGATGCAATATATTTAAGCTTACTTAACCTTATTTATAAGTATATATTTATATATTATATTTATTGATATTTTATTTTATGATTTGTATTGCGCCATTACCCTCATATTTCAATTAATTCTTTCCCCAAGGGTTGTCTGGAAGAGATTGCTCAAGCAATAAGACCGCCTTTGCATACTTATGTGTTAAATGTTTTGTATTGTTGTTTCTTTAAAGTTTGTGTGCAATAAAGAGTATTTATCTTATCTTATCTTATGGCAGTTATATTACACGTTAAAACTTTCTGTACACAGAAATTCCCAAATTCCTGTGCCGGGGATTCAACCCAAAACCTCCCACTTGTAAGAACATAGTGCTCACCACTGCGTCAGGGAGCTCGTCAAAGAAGTCTCTCATGACTACTGTAGGCGATCGGTTGGATATCTGAACAAAATTAAAGGCCCAGCCTGAGATATCATACTTAAATAAAAAAACAACATTTCTCCTGAAGAACAAAAGTAATGAAAAAGCAATTTTCTATCATTCAAATTCAATTCAAATTCAAATAATCTTTATTCAAATAGTCCTTTAAAAGGCGCTTTTGACGCGTCAATAATTTACATAGTAGTGATTTGATGGTGATAACTACATTCGTAAACTTAAAACTAAAGCTATGAGGGTTCCAAACGCGCCCCGGTCTAAGAAGAAGCCCACAACAAACTTAGCCAGGTAAATTTTCTTTTTGTTATCACCACCTCACAAGCCACTTAAAAATATATTAAGAGCTGTCTTATTAGAGCAATATTTCACACCCATACTTGTTTATCATTTACATTATCCTTTACACTAAAGTAGGAATTTTCTACAAGCTTAATTCGCATTCATAAATCATATTATTTGACATGATTTGGTAAAATACAATTGAGTAAATAAAAGGTATATCCGATGGATAAAGCTCGTTTACGAAATCCTCAAATAGCCATGTTTGGCACGTGCGTTTTCCTTTTCCCTTTCCAAGTTGTGTAACGTCTTAGAATTCAAATAGGTAGGTAAGTTTTGGGTGTCATACAATGTAAATTTTACGCATAATTACCTACTTACGTAGTTGTATTATTAACGTGGTGCATACTAAAGTTGCAGAGTTAAATTGCCGAATTACTTTTTTGTCTGGTGGGAGGCTTCGGCCGTGGCTAGTTACCACCCTACCGACAAAGACCGCGTCGCCAAGCGATTTAGCGTTCCGGCACGAAATCGCGTAGAAACCGATTAGGAGTATGGGTTTACCATACCCCTCACAGGTTAGCCCGTTGACATCTTAGACTGCATCATCACTTACCATCAGGTGAGATAGCCGTCAAGGGCTAACTTGTAGTTGATAAAAAAGAAGCTTCGAGTCATACTTTCGTCTTAAACTTTCGAAAAGAGCTTATTACCAGTGAATATTTATGGTTTCGAAAAATGACAATCTGCGGGCATTGGTGATAACTATACAATGCTCGTCATATCTTAATTAAATAAGTAATGAGAGGAAGATTCCTTCACGATTAAGATTAACCCACATTGCCCCGAGGTCTGTAATGTTAAGAAAAAGTAACGTTCGTAAGTTAACGTACGTTAAGAAAGTTGCAAAATGCAGGAAATTCCCTTAAAAATAACAAGTAAAACATAATAAGTTAACTAAAATCGTTCGATAATTTTCGTCAGGAACCATTCGAAATGGTCCGTGACTATCTAATAAATAAAAAAACCATACATTATTATTTTACCTTAGTATGTATACAGGGAAAGTTAAGAAATTATAATAAAACTATTACGCTAGAAAATCTGGCACATTTTGTTGGCAAGGTATAGGCATAATATATCATGTACCTACGGTCTACTCGGTAGGAATCATGTTCAAGTCCTTGATTTAGAGGAGGAGAATTTTTCTAATAATAAAGTCATAGTTAAGTGGGGGTGCACTGCGTGTTGCTAGTGATGACTTACGGATCCGAAACGTGGTCGCTCACTATGGGCCTCATTAGAAGGCTCAGAGTCACTCAGCGAGCAATGGAGAGAGCTATGCTAGGAGTATCTCTACGTGATCAAATCAGAAATGAAGAGATCCGTAGAAGGACCAGAGTTACCGACATAGCTCAGCGAGATGCGAAGTTGAAGTGGCAATGGGCGGGGCACATAGCTCGGAGAACCCATGGACGTTGGGGTCCCAAGGTGCTGGAATGGCGACCCCGCACCGGTAAACGTAGCGTTGGTCGACCCCCAATAAGGGGGACAGACGACATCAAGAGTCGCAGCGAGCCGCTGGATACAAGCGGCCCAAAACCGTGGCCATTGGAACTCCCTAAAAAAGACCTGTGTCAGCATATAGCAGTGGACGACTATCGGTTGAAATGATGATGAAGTGGGGGTGGCTTCTATTTAGGTTTTATCGATAATTTAGCATCGATAATGTTAGGTAACAAACTCAGATAAGTCCTTGGGGCTGTTGAACCTTAATAAACCTGCGAGAGTTTAATCTTAATGAAAGAATTTTTGTTGAGAGTTCAGTTACCTATACGCTGTTTATAAATTTTGTTAAATTTTTATGTTACACAATTAATGATGTAATATTAAAAACATTAACTTAAAAAACTTGATATGGAAAATATTTTTAACCGGTTAGGTTAGACGGGTTCATTTGCGGTTTTTGTATTTCTTTTCAAACTTAAAATACTTACTAACATAAAGCTATTAAACTATTAATCGTTCTCGTACGATTCCATGGATACGGATAAAGATAATTTACCCCTATTCGCGGTAATTAATGTAAGTACTCTGCCTTTTGCGTATGGTTTGAAGGTACCCTAGTTAAACGTCAGTTTAAGTTCTCGGCAAAAAAAAAACTGACTAATTATACTTATTGATCTAGTTACAAAACCCTAACTAATTAATATGGATCAATATTTAATGAAAAATAGATAATATTTGCTTGGCTAATTTTAAACAAACATTGAGTGTTTGTCAAATTTACATATCACCGTGACCTCGGTGTCTAGGTGCTAGGTTGAATTCGATTAGGAAGTTAAAGATAGTTAGATTGGTGTACCTTGGTAATTCACCATACAAACATGACTGACTCACTGAAAATTACTAAAAGCGTTTTAGGAATTCGAGAAGGACTTATTTTTTTTTTTTTATTATTATTCAGAACTGTTTCGTACTTTAAATCTGTAAAATAGATAACTAATTATATCATTAAAAGGCAATACAATTTGGATGGCAAGACAAATGGTTATTGTAACCGTATGTCTTACAATCAGTTTTTTTTTATTTAAAATATCAGAAGTAGTATTAAAACTCTGTTAGATAGTTAAGTTAAGATACTATCAATTAGTTTTAATTATATATATTTTTTACCGGTTATTTTTACTCTATCAACATGATTAGACTTTCTGGTGTAGGTAGATAGATAAGGCGAGGCCTTGATTCTGTTAACTTTATATGAAGATGAAATTAATATATTCATAAAATTCTAGTGGGTGAACTTCTTCTGGAAACATTTGAACCAAGTATTGCGGCAAGTTACGACGCATGTGATTTGAGGATGTCTGTTAATTAACTAAACCCATCAAGTTATTATTTCACAATTGGTATACAACCTAACCAGCGTGATGGCATTGAATGCACGTTCCGGCTCGACTATACGTCGTTCAAGTCTGAGTTGGTAAGGTTTCAGTTAATGAACGAAACTAAAATGTCAGGTGTCATGCGCGTTTTACATAGAAACGTCAATTGAAAATGACGTAGTCTCAACAAACGGGAATAAATAGTAAATACAATTTATGAATAACTAGTCTATTATAATTAAATTCTGATAGCGATTTCAATTTAAGTGAAGACGTTGTGAAATCAAAAATGTTTTGTTGTTTCAAAAACTGTATGAACGGTTTTACACTGACCCAAAGTGTTCCGATACGTGTAAAGAGTAATCCTGTACAGTTAGATACTTTACATATGGGTAACATATGTTTTTTTAAAATTTATTTACAGTTAAATATTATTTATTTATTTATAATTGTATTAATATTAGTGGTTCAATGCTTATGTTGTCGTTTTTATTGATTTTTTGACAGTGCGTGGGTGGTTACTTCTATAAAAGTTTGATTTTGTCACAAGCATCAATTTATTTATTCTTAAATATTGCTCATAAAATTACTTGATTATTTAAATGGATGCGTTATATGATAAACATACTATAAGCCTTTACCCAATAAGATATATTACTTTATCCAATAAGATTAAAGTTTCTTTTTAAAGCTTGTCACCTGTAAAATCTCTTCAGAATCTACATTCTGAAGAGATTTTGCAGGTGGTGTTAGTAGTAACAGGATGTATTATATACATAAAACCATCCTTTATAAAATCTTTTAACAGGATTGTTTGTGAGAATCTACACATAGAATCCTTAATTTTGATAGGTTAGTTTATGTTTTGATATAAATATGACTTACCAGAGTAGTCTGTGAAGGCAAAGCAACAATAAAATAACTTACTAAAAGTATCGTATTTTGTAGCAAACAATATATTCATGCTTATTTTTGTATAAATGATTGGGAATGCTCTGAAAGTTTTTTTATTTAGTTGAACAGTTCTTGATCCACATTACTAGTTCTGTTGAGGCTTAGTATGTTTAACTATTTTACAATGTATAAATTTTAATATTAAAATTACATTTTAATATTAATATTATTACTTATTATTTTACCAATCTAATAAGTAATAATATTATTACAGCTTAATTTTATTAACATCAATCATAATCTCAAATTAAATATAGTCTCAAGTGTTATTATGTATGAATCCATATAGTATTTTTAATATTGAGTTTTGATTGTTATGTCAAACAATATACCTACTGCTAGACATTGGTCTTGTGTTAAGATTTTCACACACAGTGTGTTGTTCTATGATATTTCATCAATATTGTCATCTGCTCATTAACATACCACTGTTGTGGCCTTAACAGGATCCCTCTCTCAAAGGAATGAAGCATTTTTGAATTAAAAATAATAGGTCCAATAGTTTAATACAATATACTCACTGAGGCATGTAGGTGGGCATCACCGATTTTCCAGCTCCTGGCTGCTACTGAGAATTTTTAGAGATACATTAGATACCTTGCAATTCATGACATGACCCAAGAACTCATCCTGGGTTCTACCGTCCGATCCCCCCGTTATCCCAAACGTTGCTTAAGCTTAGTCAGACGTTCCCTTAGTTGAACTTAGTTCTACTTAGTTTCCCGTAGTTAGTAATTGAACATACCAACCACCACACTTGCGACAGTTGCAACAAAGAATTTTAATTCTATTTAAATATTTATTCCAGGTCATGAAATAGTAATAGTGAAAGGAGGTCAGCGTGTGTGTGGGTCTGGATGTGCCCTGGGTAATGCACCACTTGTACAAAACAAAGCATATTTTGAGGTGAAATTGCAACAGGGAGGAGTTTGGGCTGTAGGCCTGGCGACTAGAGAAACAGACCTGAATAGAGTACATGGTGAGAATGATCTATGAAAATGAGTAAAAAAAAAACTATTCAACAATTTTTTAAGAAACCTTAATATGCTCTAGTATAGTTACTGTACAGTGTGTTTTTGCAGTATTGGTAAATGCTTAACTGTAGGAGATACAAGGAATTTGTGTTAGGAACCAATAAGATTTTTTTTTGAGCAATTTTTGTTACAATTTTTTAGTAAATACACTATATAATTCAGAAAGTTGCATGATGTAAAAAAAAACATCAGAGAGCAGAACTTGGTCAGTAAATAATCCAGTTAAATGTTTTTTTTTCTATACTCACAGTGAGTAACAGTGAAAAATTATTGTATTTAATATTTGCTTTGTCATTATTCTCTTTGATTCTGATTTGATCTTCTCTAGCAAGTTCTAAATTTCTTGGTCTTGGACTCCTTGTACCCAGCGGATTACATTTGCTGGACTCATTTTGATGTTCCTTTTTTAACAATAATAAATCACTAAAACAATAAAATTCTTTGTGTATTTCAGGTGGAGTAGATAAGGACTCATGGTGCCTCAACAGCGACGGTACGGTGCGACACGACAACGTAGAATTATATCACCTTAAACCTGCACCACAGGATTCACCAACCACAGAGATTCTTGTCACTACAGCTAATTCCAATGATGACAATGCGACGGAGAGTGAGAAACAGGATAGTGAGAAAGGTTTTGAGAAGGCAGCAGTTATGCCAGGAGAAGGGGATGTTATTGGTGTAGCGTACGACCACGTGGAGCTTAACTTTTTCCTTAATGGCAAGAATATGGAGATACCTGTTAGGAATATTAGAGGTGCACTTTATCCTGCCCTGTATGGTTAGTTTATTTTTAATATAAAATGCGTGATATTAAGTGAAAGGTAGCAGGGTCATCTGGCAAAAATTTATAACAATTGACTCTCAAAAAATGCAATGATGCTTTAATTTTAATTGGCTTTAGTTCTTAACAATATCAGGCCCAAATTCCTTTAAATAACTTTTTTTGGATAAGCCAAGCATGCTCACTTGAAAAACACCTGTATTTAAATTTCATCTTATCAATATTAGACCCAGATTCCTTTAAATAATGTTTTCGAAAAGCTATTTTGAGAAATCAATCCGACGCCCCAACCCTCTCGTAGTTGCGGCTTCTTTTTACTCCCCCGACCTAAGCGCTCCTCTCCGAAAGAGGAGACTTATACATATCCTTCATGACCCTGACGATCAGATACTACTACTGACAACATACTCGTACCACCTACCACACAATCATACGCTACACAGCGTCTTCGCCGGCGAAGGTCCTCGCTATCTTACGTCATCCGGACGTGGGCTCCATCCATGGCCTCGGAGACGTACGGACCACTCATCGTCCAACCCCCCCGTTTTCCCAAACGTCGCCTAAGCCGAGGTTCGGCCTCAAAGGAGGCGCCCTTAGGCAGTCGTTCCCTTAGTTTCTTCGAGCCCTAGGGCAAAAAATTTCTTCTGGCAGAGCTTCTTTCCGAAGCTCGCCAAACAGCCCGGTTACGCTGTGGCAACCAATAGGGTTAGTACAGCTAATAGACAGTCCGAAAAAAAAAATTAATGAATTTTTTATAATTAATTAAAAATTAAATAATTTGTTTTGGATAGGGCCATTGAAAAATACAGCTGTATTTAAATTTGATATTAATGTAAATTATTTATCCATTATATACGAATATAAATCAGTTAACATGTATATCTATCTAAATGATATTGTATTATTTTGTTCTAGTTGATGATGGTGCTATCCTGGATATCATATTAGACAACTTCCGGTACCCACCACCGTCGGGCTACGAGAAGATAATGGTGGAACAGTCTCTACTTTAACAGAAGAATACTTGTTTTGCTTGTGTGAATTGTTTATGAACTATATATCATCTGTGAACCTCTTAAAGCTCAATTCAATCCCTACTAATATTATGTATGCCAGTGTGTGTTTTTTTGTAACCCACGTTGACTCAGTCACTACACCAATTTTGATTAAAATCACGCACGCATCCAGGATTAGATTTCAAGATAATTTGTATCCTGATAAAGCACCCAGGGTACCGTTTTAAGAGATTAGAAATGATTTATTGAATAGATTGGTTTGCCTCGAGGTATCTTGCCTAGAGAATACTTCAGCGCGGGAAAATAAAACAGACGATTAAAAACAAAAATCGTTGACGCAGCCTCCGGCATCAGGTAATTTATGATATAAGTAAAGATTAAGAAATCTAACAAGTATTCAATGTTTTTAATGTTGGCCTTTCCGTACATCATATTTGGCTTAAGATAATGTATTATTGCTCTAGTTGTGTTCTCGTGTAACTTATCGATTAAAAAACGTCACATGAACGTTCATGCGAATCTGTCATATTTGAATGGAGTTGTCAAAGTTTGACATTTGGTTGTACCAAATGCCAGATGTACATTAACTTTTATGTGACGTTAGTTTACATCAAAACTTAGACTAAGTACTATGTATGAGTGTGAACACTTTAACGTAAGACTGTTTAAAATTTATATTATACATTCTATAAGCATTTCAGGTCCAGTTTAACTTTCCTGTTTACTAACAATTCTATAACAATAGTCAAATATCCCTGTTTTCTCTCTATTGTATTAAAATATTCTGTGCGAGTACTATAGGACTTGTGGTACTATGGGATATATAGTAATCTACAGATACAGGTGTTTATTACAGTATACTAAATAATTTCATGTATTAGGTGGATATCGTAAGTTATTTGATGCTATATATAACCTATTTATTCAAGCCTTATTTGTTCTACTGAAAAGTGTGGTTATAAACCATAGATTACAAAATATGGTTTAGTTTTATACTGTACTAATATGGATCGTATAGGCTTTCGGGTCCAAAAAATCTACGTTTATATATTTTTTGTTTTTCATCTGGCAATTCAACGCATGCTGGGTATAGTTAGTAATTTATAAAAATACTTATTAAATTAGTCACCCTATATGCAAAATATTTGAAAATTTAATCGCAATGTTACATTTAAGTAGAACTTATGGGGTGGTACTTATTGTAATCTCACTATACTAGATTTGTGTGCGAATTCAGGCTTAGTGTTGCCAGTTGCAATATATCATTAATTTATAAGCAATATTATGTATTTTATAGTTAATTAGCAATTAATTTAAGTGGCTAATAGACGTGTACTTGTATATCCTGAGCCTTGTGTACTATTGTAGTTTAGGTGCGTAGGGCACAAGCACGCTGTGCGATTTCCTGCAAAGCGTGAAA
This sequence comes from Lasiommata megera, assembly GCA_928268935.1. NCBI lineage: Eukaryota > Metazoa > Arthropoda > Insecta > Lepidoptera > Nymphalidae > Lasiommata > Lasiommata megera. The sequence goes on along the minus strand of OV743311.1, from coordinate 6,676,370 downwards.
ACCGCGCGGTTGCTGGATGGTGCCTTTGAACTCGCGACTCAAATCCGAGGTTAATAATCATATTCAAAAACATCAGATAGCCGAATGAATTCAGTAGCGTCATCCTTTTCTTTTTTTTTTTTGTTTCTTTTTATGGCTTTGCACAGATTAGTCAATGTCAAGTTTATAACAGTGTAAAAGGGAGAAATGGCGGGAAACCTCGCATTCTGCGGACGCGGCTCCCTCAAACCTTTCCCAAATCAATACCTGTTAACCATTCAGAATACCAGCCACTACACAAACGACACCAAAACTGTCCACGACACAACCAACACCAGTCCTTTTCAAAATCAGCCAACAAACATTAATTCAAGAAAAGCGTGGAAAACCGCGACCGCCATATACAAAGTCTCCCGCCTTTCTCTCAGCGTCATCCTTATCGACAGTCAAGAGTAGGATACAGGATAGCATTAGTAAAATCAATTTGCTATCCAAGTAGATTGAGATTGGGTAGCTGAATTCACAGCCGGATTGAAACAAGTTGAAAACGAATAGCGAAGTGTGATAGCATCCGGGAAACCGTGATGCGGTTTGATGGCCTAATTTTTTTATAATATTATTGGCGGCAAGCGGTTTATCTGATGCATTTTTTTTTTCGGACTGTCTATTAGCTGTACTAACCCTATTGGTTGCCACAGCGTAACCGGGCTGTTTGGCGAGGTTGGGAAATAAGCTCTGCTAGAAGAAATTTTGAGCCCTAGGTCTCGAAGAAACTAAGGGAACGTCTGCCTAAGAGCGCCTCTTTTGGGATAACGGGGGACGGACGGTTCTCTGATGCAAAGTGATTACGTCGCCGCCTATAAACTACTGCCACTGGAGCCATCGATGCATTGAATTTTTTTTTATTACGTTCATCTCGCTCGATGGTAAGCGGTGATACAGTTTAATATGGTAGCGGGCTAACCTTTTTAATATGCTTATTGAACAACTCCTTGTCGTTAGTTTTAGCGACAACATATATATATATATATATATATATATATATATATATATATATATATATATATATATATATCTTCTAGTTTGTGAGTAAGTGTGCGGCAGAAAAAAGCTTTTATTATTAATGGTAGAAGAATACGGGACATCTAGTTGGTGGGGATGAAAATTGTTTTCACGGCGTCAGATACAGGGAGTATTCAGACCGTACCTGATCGTACCGTATCTCTTTTTGTTATTTCACTACAAGTTAGCCTTTGCACGCTACCCCATTACAAAGTCAAAAGGGAGCTAACGTCTCTTCGGTAAGGCGAGAAACCGTACTGAGGGGTCTTACTTCTTAGATAACTAAGACGCAAAATGGATAATAACCGACTTTTCTGTAATCAGAATCACACTCGAATCGATTTAATTTTATTAATCAACATTGTTTTCGCAAAAATATGTATAGTTGTAAAAACATAAATTATATAATATTAAACCTAAAATGTTACTAAGTCATTCCAATTGTGAAATACCTAACCAATATTATATTTTCATTAATTACATTTTTCTATATTTTTTAATAGAATATATCATTTTTAATAATACTATGTAATTCGAAAATTAAGTTATATCCTGTTTTGTAGAAACCTTGTTTTATTTCAGTAATTCAAACATATCAGGGTTAAAGTAATAACATAAGACGGGAAGACTGTAGGCTCAATGCAATTTTATCAAAATATATGAAACCTCGTTCTTATTTCATTATTTTAGATTTATGGTCTTCGTACACCGACTCGACTCGGCTAGAATATAGAGGGAATGAGAGCTTTGTGTTATGTCACATATATTTGTACAAGTAATAACGAAAGAACTGCGCGTCACATCAAATTTAAAACAACACTTTACGTCACATGATATAAAGGTTTCACGTTGGGCAATGCTTTTACGCATCCCCTCCGGAGGCGACGCAGGCAAGACTGTGCCGCTTCCGACGGGGTATGTGGGACTCCCCGGCGGCCAGGCTGGCGACCAGAATACCCACTAAAACCCAGCGATGCTCCTTCGCGTCGCCTGGTGGATGAGTCACGGGAACACTTGTGCACTCGACCGCGGTCCAACCAAAGATATAAGCTTAGTCGAGTCGGTGTTGAGTTGAGCGTATGAAGTGCTAAAGTCGTTAGGTGTATCGAATAAAATAAAGCGATACTAGTCTTTTTTCCAATTACAGTGTTTTTACCTACGGATGAAGAAAATAATCTTATATTAATATATCCGTTCCTGTCACAACAATCTCCATTGCGAAGTCTTGTCAGCGCGTATTATGCGCGGTTGAATAATGCAAACTCCACGCGTATTAGACGCTAGTATGTATCGACCTTTTGTAATGCTGCGCAGGTATACTGTATAGTGATTAGTCCTGAAGGCCAGCGTACACCAGGGATTGCTATCCCTGGGAGTAGAACTTCCCATTTTTACCATACGTAAATTCATACTTAAGTAGTGGTAACAAGAATCATATTTCAATGTTGAGAGAGCGACCCCCAGGCATTAAAGTATTTTCCCGGGTCGTTCTCTCAACGTTGGAATCTGAATCTTATTAATACTGGTTAAATAGCATTTTGCTTTGGGTTAAGGTTGAATACTCTGTGCTGCCGAAATAAAAGATTTTATAGGTTGCAGGGTTTTCTTGCAAAAATGTGTAAGGGTTTCTCATGGCTTTGGCCTAATGGAACGATCAGCGTTTTAAAGTTTGTTTTTCTGCTATATATTTTTGCGTACATAAAACGCGTACTGTACGCAGTTTTTCTTCTACTTACGCTAATTACAGACAGTCGGCTTCAGTCTATTGTCTAATCATTCCGCAGCCTAAGATGTTAAGTTACAGTAAAAAAAAAAAAAAAATTTCAAGAATACAACAAACTTTGGAAAGCTGATTTTTAATGACGATCAATATTAAAATAGGCACCTATGTATACAATATGTAAGTAATACTAATTTGATCTCAAAATATTTTTTTATTTACTGTATCTGTTATATTTTTTTTATTTTCAATTAACTCCAGTTTATTGTGCTTTATTATTATTATTGCTAAATATTTGACATTAATAATGTGCTATCCATGTGCTGTAATAATAATTGGCTATGATCGGAAAGACTATAACTATTAATAAATAAAAATGTAACTACATACATATATTATTTTTTGAATATGAATTAAAAAACTTAATCAATTGAACAGTTTATTTGTTTTAGTTCTCGCAGCGCTCCTATTAACTGGATCCATTGAAGTCCACAGCTAACTCAGAACAAAAAAAAAAACATTCGATCGCTTTTCAAATCTACTAAGATTATGTCGAAGATATGTGAATGATTGCTACTCAATTATGCATATTTGTAAATGTTTATTGGGTTGTAATCATTTATAATCAAGTGCGCCGTTAAATATAAAGAACATAACTAAACGGACTAAATGTTAATAGGTCCAGCCGTTTAAATTCGACCTCCTCGAAAACATCGGACCGTATAACAAAGATTCAGCGTAAAGATTATTATCGCTGAAAGCCATTATAACATTTATGTTATAAAAGATAATTTGCATTTATTTAATTTAATATATCTTTTGTATCTCTTTAAATATACTTATCGAAGCCTCGTACTATAATAGCATATATTTAACAGGAATGTTATTTTTTTGTACATACCTTTTTTATGATTTGACGTCTATCTGGGTGTTTTTTTAAATACCCTAGAAAAATCGGACTGACCGTCAAATTGTTTTTTTTTTTGTGAATTAGGTGAATGTTTCAAATCTAATGTCATTAAAAGGTGCCATAAAAAGCGTATAGGTATTTTTAATTAAAAAAAAAACGAATGAAGATGAAATCTTTTCAAATGCATCTCAATTGTAAGATATACTATAGGTGTGTGTATCTTGTACAATATCTGACTTTTACAATATTTTGTTGGCGGTCCTGGGATCGATTCCCGGGTCGAGTCTGGTCTGGCGGGACACTTCGGCCATAGTTAGTTATCACCCTGCCGACAAAGACGTATCACCAAGCGATTTAGCGTTCCGGCACGATGTCACGTAGAAAGGAATTTGGAGTTTGGGTTTACCATAACAGGTTAGCCGGTAACCATTCTAGACTGCATCACTTACCACCAGATGAGATAGCCGTCAAGGGCTAACTTGTAGTGTATAAAAAATAATATCGGTGAAAACTATTTCAGCCGATTCTATTCTATTTATTTTTACTATTTTGCTGACGGAACACCCAAAAAAATTCGTACAAATTCATACTGCATCTACCTATTTTAATCAAAACGATGAGTATTCATTGGCGAGAACAAAAAGTCCGCACTGGGAACTAAATTGCAATATCGTGCAAATTCCAGCGGAGATACATTCGCGAACTTTTTAACGCCTGAATGAAACTGGTATTTTTCCCGGACGAAATATACCCACTGAATCTATCGGTCTGTTTATTTCAGTAGGTATAATATTTCGATTTTATCACAGAAAAAATAATAGAAGAAAACCAAGGAAGAGATGGACGGATTGTGTGAAAGAGAATATGTGTATAAATGGAGTAGGTAGTGAGTTGACGGGAAAAGAAGTGAGTGACGGAAGAAGATAAAGACAAATAGAAGAAAAGCTTGGTAATAAAATGTAATATTTTCAGTTAAATGAAAACTATTTTGGTATCTAGACAGAGGTCCTTTAATGATATCATCATCATCATCATCATGTTGAACCTATTCTCGGCTCACTACAGAACAGTCTCCTCTCAACATGAGAAGGGTTTGGCCATAGTCCACCGCGCTGGCCATGTGCGGATTGTGCGCAGACTTCACACGCCTTTGAGAACATTATGGAGAATTGTTAGGCATGAATGATTGAATGAATACACTTTTATAGCACACCACAAGATAGGAATAAAACAAAAAAGACAGAAAATAACACAGAAACAGTAGTATACAATTTGGCGGCCTTATCGCTACGTAGCGATCTCTTCCAGGCAACCAAAAGGCAAAGGCTCAGGTTTCCTCACGATGTTTTCCTTCAACGTCCAGAAAATGATATTTTAATTGCTTAAAAACGTAGATAACGAAAAAGTATAGGTGCGTGCCCGGGTTAGAACCCCCGATTTCTGATTAGGAGGTTGATGTCCTAGCCACTAGGCTATCACAGCTTTGCTCTGTTGCCGCGTGGTCGAAAAAAAAAACTAATTTTTAATGTTGGTTAAGATTAGATAATTCATATATGTTTTTGTATGTGGATGAAGAGGCTTATCCAGTCATGAAAAAACAAAAAGGAGAGGGTGCTATATAAACATTTTTCATTTTATCAAATGTTAAGGTCGTCGCTCATTACAACCGCACCACCGCTACCCACAATAAGCCGTGTTATTTAATGTTCCTGACTCAGACGGAATTAGGGGGCCTCGATCAAAGGTCCCCGATGGAGGGTCTGCCTCGGCGTTCGTTGCTGATTGGGTTGTGGTCGAGTAGTCGCTAGTCTGGCCCCACATACCCCGTCGGAGGAGGCGCAGTCTTGCCTGCGTCGGGGATGCGTAAACGCATTTCCCAGCGTGAAAAAATAAAAATATGATTGAAAAATTATTATATTACTAGCTGTTGCCCGCGACTTCGTCTGCGTAGAATTGCTGATTTTACTTGAGATTGAGGTTACCCTTGCAGCCAATTCCCTGCTTGAGAAAGTAAGCTATAGGCAAATGTCAAATTGCCGATTTTCGTATCTCTAAATTAAAAAACATAGGACTTTCATACAAACTTCAAACCCCTATTTTGCCCCCTTCGGGGTAGATTTGGGTGAAAAAAAATTTTAACCTTATATTTACGCCCTAAAAGAAACCTATTTTCAAAATTTCAAGCTTGTAGACTTCATAATAAAAAAATAAGCAAAAACTGTCATCCCCTTTTTTACCACCCTTAACAGGTAAAATTTAAAAAAAAATCATGTACATGTTTTTTATTTATTATTAATCTTAATGCAAATTTTTGTGTCTCTAACTCTACAAACAAAGAAATTTCATACAAACTTCCAACCCCCCTTTTACCCTCTTAGAGGTGGAATTTCCAAATATCCTTTCTTAGCTGACATCTCTTAACTATCAACTACCTACTTGCTAAATTATAGCTTTATACGTACAATAGTTTTTGAGATCTCGTGTTTAATCAGTACGTCAGTAAGTCAGTATGTAAGTATGTAAGTGACCTTTCGCTTTTATATATATAGATAAAAGCTTTTACTCCAAGTTATAACTCCATCTCACTTGAATATAAAATACACTGACAATGTACCAATCTGAGCAATAAAGACTAAGTTCTCCGTTCAACTTTTCTTTGAGATGACAGTAGTATTTTAACAGAACTCAATAACTGAAAGATAGATTTAACCGAATTAGTGTTCGATTATCGAATAATCTTTTCTTATGTTTACTTACTTTAATCAAACAATACACAATCCAAATTTTATGTCTCTAAGACTAGTTAAAGCTGAAGCTGATGAAAACATGAACTATTTAAACAATTTATTTGCGGCTAAAACTGGATTTGTTATGTTAAATGTATCTAGTCATTTAATATTGCGTTCGAGCGTTAAATTGACATTTAGAGAAAAATCATCATCATCATCGTCATGATCGACCCATTCTTGGCTCACTACAGAGCACAGGTCTCCTCTCAATATGAGAAGGGTTTGGCCATAGTCCACCACGCTGGCCATGTGCGGATTGGCAGACTTCACACGCCTTTGAGAACATTATGAGAACTCTCAGGTGTGCAGGTTTCCTCACGATGTTTTCCTTCACCGTTGAAACAAGTCATATTTTAATTGTTTTAAAAAAACGCACATAACTCCGAAAAGTTAGAGGTGCGTGCCCGGATTCGAACCGCCAACCTCTGATTAGGAGGCTGACGCCCTAACCACTTGGCTATCACCGCTTTAATAATCAACGCAAATTATATTTCTTTTCCCAGCGCTAGTGTGTGGGTGGTGTGCCGTGTGTGCAGTGGTGCGGTGGTGCGGTGGTGCGGTGGTGCGGTGGTGCGGTTGCAATGTGTGACGAGCCTCGACCGGGTCACGGTAGCCGCAGCGTAGCCGGCTAGCTGCTAGTGGCGACGGACACGACGGTCCGATTAATATTCATTAAAACGGGAACTAATTAAATTTTCCGCGCCGGAATAAATTTATAAAGGCCGGAGTTTCTTTTGTTTGTACATTATTGAATACCTCCGTCGCGTAGTGCGTGCGTTGTCGCATTATAAAGTTCTTGGTTCTGGGTTCGATTCCCGGCTCGAGTCTGGTTTGGTGGGAGGCTTCGGCCGTGGTTACTTACCAACCTACCGACAACGTGTCGCCAAGCGATTTAGCGTTCCGGCACGATGTCGCTTGGAAACCAATTAGGAGTGTGGGCAACCATACCCCAATCAGGTTAGCCCGCTACCATCTTATACTGTATCATCACTTACCATCAGGTTAGATTGCCGTCAAATGCCTCGTACCTTACCTACTACACCCCTCAAACGTATCTTAATTTTTTCAAATCGGCTGTCCCCACTGGTTCACTAGAACCGAGAGCATCAAGCGAGACGCAGGGCTTCGCAAGCCACGAGTGGGAAGTGTTGAAATCCTATAAAAATTTAAATAGTGACGTTGAATGATACGTCTAGAGTTCAGGAGTTACGCTATATTTGTCGTCTTATACCACATACATAGCACGTTTGCGATGTCATCGTTATGTGGTTGATATATCCAATAGTTTTTACCCCCGCTTCTGATACGTAGGTGAGTGAATTTGGATAGTATTTTTAAGCATTCGGGTTCCAACCTAGACCTTAACATTGCTTTCCATCATTTAAACTGTCTACATGCAAGTCGTAAATAAAAAAAAATCCAAACTAAGCCAACTGACACCGAAATTCCATCGCAGCTTTTTTATACAAAAATTAAATTTTTAGCGTGAAATGGTATAGAAAACGCTCGCCGAAGCACTCTACATGGCACTTCGCACGACGGGGAATTTGCAATAGATTTAAGTGAGGGGGAATATTCAAAAATGCTTTTCAAAGAAATCTGTGTCGGCCGATTGGAAATTATTGTGCATTGAAGTAAAAATTGTGTGCTACATTTTAATATTTTACTCTCCCCACAGGGTTTGCGTTAATGGCATTTGTATCGTTATATTAATTTATGCTCAAGTATTAACTAAACTATGTTTACCTAATCACACCTACATCTAATCTATACATCGTGCCTATGCCATTGTTAAAAATTCGATAAAGTTTGTAAAGGAAAAGGGGGACTCTTTTTTATCATTTAGTAGATACTGTGTAAACTAGTTGTAGAGAGGAGAACTTTAGCTGTGTACATTTAAGTTCAAACGGGGTCACGGGGTACTAATATAAATATGACAAAAGATGAAATATTATAACGATTATACATCTGTATATGTTCGCACATATACACTAATTTGTGGTCAATTCTTAACTACCAATGTATTGTTTAAATTGTTGGCCATTCTTTTTTCAGATTTCTTTTAGGTACCTATATGAAAACGGAAAATACGTTATTTTTTTAAGCTGAATATTAGTATTACTCTGTCTATGTTATGTTGTCCTAGTACCTCGTATTCAACTAGCCTCGTACCTTTATCTGAAATACGACGTGCCGAGTACCTTACCTATAGTCGGAGACACAAGAACCATTAATATTCATTAAAATTGGGGCTAATTTTAATTTTCCGCGTCGGTATTCATTTTAAAACGCCGAAATCCCTTTTGTTGCGCTTCGTACAGCTAGTATAACATTGGACAAGTGATTGCAGCTATTCTTAATGTTTAAATAGGCTCCTTTTGTTTCGTATTCATGAATGTCTGTTATAAAAGTGAAATATTTTGTACCGTATTTCTGGTATATGCAAATAACTACACCGAATATCTGTAGAATCTTGTAACATTATTTTATTTGTACAAACCAAAAACAAAAGAATAGATACCTTCTCGCCTTATTAATATGTTTACAGCAGTAATTTTGGTTTAATTATGTAGTGCAACTGCCGAAGAGTCAGAGGCAATATATTGTGGTATAAATAAGAGCATTTTAAAGTATTTTTTCTTGATATTTTATTTATTTAAATAGTCACTTTTAAGCGTAGTTATACATATGAATAACGATTTTTTTGAAGCGTAAGATACTCAGGGTTAAACCTTCCTTTAAAGGGAAAGACCCTTTTAAAGAAACGTTCACCCTTGTATCTTGAGTACTTTGGGATTCCTTGCTGTGCCGTCTCTCTTAAATCGGTGCTTTCTTCGATACTTCTCAACCTCATAAAAACATAGGAATCAGTGCGAACAAGGTTGGGTGAATATGGAGGATTCCTAAGTATATCAAAGCCAGTAACTCCGATTGCACTATAAGTTCATTTGACGTACCCTTCTCATTAGTTCTATGATTCATGTATCAGAAACACTAGCTGGCTTACGTCCGTATCTCTCATGTACAGAAATCCTGTGGGAAGCACTTATTTCTTATTAGAAAGTATTTTGTCTGTGTTTTAATTCTTCGATCATCTGCATTATTTTTTTTTGTTAAGATCGGCGTTGCACAGTATTCATAGATACAGAAAGTTTTTGTTATTTCTGCTGGAGCCATCCCTAAGGCCTGTTACCCCTGGCAGAAATTTGGCCAGGATTTGTGCAGGGTTTAAAACTAAAAAAAAATAAACATACATTGATAATATAAAGTGTCCCTCGGTTATAACAAAAATTAAAACCTGATCTTATATGTGACCGCCAAACAGTAAGAACTATAGATAAAAATCCACAATTAGTGTTTTAAATCATTTCTATGAGCTCTCTGTGTCTCAACTTGAAATTCGTAGGAGTTGATGGCATTCCAAAGCGAGACGTTCTGTTTTATGATAATAATGGTGTGGTCATGTTATATCCATTGTTATTGACCGAGCTAACAAATCTGATTCTAATAGTTCCAAACAGCATGAAGCCAACGTATTCAGTCCGATTTGTATTACTTGGAAACCACTCTAGGTATCTACGAAATTTTGCTTCAAAGCATGGATATTAATGTTGATCCACAAATAGTTGTTGGTATTTGCTCATACAATGATAGGCTAGTAAGCAGTTTGAAACTTCGGTTTTGACCCTTCGAGTGGACCGAGTTCGATCTCCGGCGCGCTCCTCTAAATTTTTATGAGTTATGAACGTTTCAAATTTAATTTACGCATTTTCAAATTAAATATCGCTTGCTTTAACAAGGAAGGAAAACAACTTCAGGAAACCTGTATGCTTGAGAATTCTCTGTAATGTACTCAACGGCGTGTGATATTTACCAAAGCGCACTTGGCCAGCGTGGTAGACTGCCACAACACGTCTCATGCTGAGAGGAGATACGCGCCCTGTATTAAGTCGGTAACAGGTTGATAATAAAGATGATGATGTGCTCATACCAGGTAATTCAGCAAGTTGTACCTTCTTATTGAGCTATCTTCCTATATCGCCAATCTTCACCGTCATCATGATCAACCTATTACCAGCTCACTACAGAGCACGGGTCTCCTCTCAATATGAGAAGGGTTAGGCCATAGTCCACCACGTTGGCCATGTGTGGATTAGCAGACTTCACACGCCTTTGAGAACATTATGGAGAACAGATAGGCGCGCATGTTTCCTCACGATGTTTTCCTTCACCGTTGAAGCAAGTGATATTATAATTATTTAAAAACGCACATAACTCCGAAAAGTTAGAGGTGCGTGCCCGGATTCGAACCGACGACCTCTGATTAGGAAGCTGACGCCCTAACCACTATCTCAGCTATCACAGCTTTATCGCCAATATCGCCAATATTTATACTCAATTAAACACCAGGATCTTTAATACGATCACTGATCAGTGAAATAAATTGTTATTGTATGAACTTGAGAACGAATGCACAAGACAAGCGGAAAATTGAAAACCGTTCACGTCCGGAGATAGCTTAGGAGTCAGGACGTAAATATAAACCGTTTTTCACGCTACAAGACGTAATTACTAACATAAACAGTGAAGTATTAGGATTTCCCTAAATTTTGTAACAAAAAATGTTTACACAATTTGTTTTCGAATATAATGTATTCTTGATCCCAAAACAGCTGTGCGGTAGCCAAATTTTATTAAAATAATATCCATATTGAGCAAAGTTTTCTTTCTGCTCCACACGATTAAATTCGGTACTTAGATACACTACTTATTTTGCTATTTATTATTATTATTATTATCAGCCCGTACTGTCCCAATGTTGGGCAAACGCCTCCCTTTCTTCCTTCCATTTGTCTCTATGTAGGGATAATTGGGCCCAAGCCGACATATAGGCATCGAGTTCGTCACGCCAACGACGCCTCGGTCTGCCTCGACGTCTTTTTGTTTTTGGTGGCACCCAATGTGTAGCGGCCTTTGCCCACAGTTCGTCGGACATGCGCATAACATGCCCAGCCCAGTCCCATTTGAGTTTGGCAGCTTTATCTCCCACATCCGTTATATGAGTCTTGGAGCGTAGTATGCTGTTTTTTTTTTTTTTTTGGGGTGTTGCGATATTGGTACGGAGGCCAAAGGAATCATGTAAGGTGGGGTGACACAACCTCTGGCGCGTATAGGTCAGAGTGTGGAGTTCGCCAGGGCGGGTTAACCTCTCCGGACCTTTTCAACGTGTATGTCAACGACCTGATCGGTGAGCTGAGGAGCACTGGCATCGGATGCCATGTCGACGGTATTTGCTTTAATAACCTGAGCTACGCAGACGATATGGTGCTCCTTAGCCCATCGGTCAGTGGTCTCAGGAAGTTACTTTCAGTGTGTGAGAGTTACGCTAGCTCTCACGGACTGAAGTACAACGTGTTGAAGACTGATATGCTTGTCTTTAAAGCAGGAAAGGGTCCGGAGAGGATCCCCGAGGTGTATTTGAATGGTACAGTGGTTCGGATTGTGTGACAATTCAGATACCTTGGACATATCGTCACGGACGATTGTAAGGACGACCTTGACATGGAACGTGAAAGGCGGGCATTGTCGGTTCGGTGCAACATGCTCGCGCGCAGATTTGCTAAATGCAGTAACGATGTCAAAGACACCCTTTTCAAGGCCTACTGCCAGTGTTTCTATACCTGTCAGTTATGGTACCGGTATAAGAGGGTATCTTTTAGCACCATAAGGGTGCAATATAATAATGCATACCGCATCCTTATGAAGTTACCGAGATACTGCAGCGCGTCGGGCATGTTCGCCGAGGCGGGGATGCCCGATTTCTTTGCTGTTGTCAGAGCGCGTATATCTTCCTTCTGGGAAAGATTGTGTAGTTCTGGTAACAACATCCTTCAGGTGATAGGCCAGGACTTGAGAAGTCCAATGATGACGCATTGGATCTCGAAACATCGAGATCCAAATAGAAAATAACTGGCACAATTATTTTATTTTATTCATTTTTATTATATTATTATTATTTTATGTCTGTACTATTGTACTTTTGGGTATTTACCTCAATAAAGAAAATTATAAAAAAAAAAGCACATTTTACCGTAATAGTTACCCTACGTGATAAGCAAACTGACATATTTCAGTATTCTAACAGACATAGTGGTCTCTATCTCGCCCGGAGATTAACTGGACCGGTCCATTTGTTCGACCAAAATGTTGGACGTGCTCGTTGTTTATGGCATTTCGTAGAGCCCAAACCAGCTTAATCCTCTTCTCACTATTGTACACAAATCTCTTAATATAAACATTAACAACTCTATTTAACAGGGAAGTCTAAAAGTACTGTCCTTATTAAATTGTATCCTATGGAAAAGGATAACATTACTTTTAAACTCGCATTTTAGTCTAGTTTAGAGATTTCTGTCAAAAGAATATCGAATAATATAGCGAGGCTCATAGGATATTGGACTTATTTAATTAGTTCCTTAGTTCAAATACGAAAAATATATCATCATCATGATCAACATATTACCGACTCACTACAGAGCACGGGTCTCTTCTCAATATGAGAAGGGTTTGGCCATAGTCCACCACGCTGGCCATGTGCGGATTGGCAGACTTCACAAGTGACATTATGGAGAACTCTCAGGCGTGCAAGTTTCTTCACGATGTTTTGCTTCACCGTTGAAGCAAGTGATGTTTTAATGTTTTAAAAATGCACATAACTCCGAAAAGTTAGAGGTGCGTGCCCGGATTCGAACCGCCGACCTCTGATTAGGAGGCTGACGCCCTATCCACTAGGCTATCACCGCTTACGAAAAAAAAAAGAAAAATATATACAAGCAGTAAATATAATCAATAATACTTATTTAATTATTTCAATGTACGATGGCCATTGATCTAGGAGTGATCTAAGTTTGTCAAGCCTTGATAACTTTCGGCATTGCTCCAAATCCCTTCCAAGAGGTTTATGTTTCAGTTGACTGAATTTGTACGTTCATTTGTATCGAAACCACTACCAAATGTATATTGAAATATTTGGAATTAAAAGTATATAATAATCCTAATTACATGTGTATATTGTAACATTTGGAATTAATTGTATTTAATAATCCTATTTAAATGAGTTTCAATCGATTGATTACAAACGTACAAATTCAACTATTGCATAAATGTCAACTATTGCACAAGTATCTTTCTGAAGGGTTCCGAAATACACGTTCATGGGAGATTGCTTCCAGTAGCTCATTCAAGTCGTTTGATATTGCCTGTTTATCTAATCTAATTTGGGGTAAAAAGTTAGCTCCGACTTCAATCTCACATTCTCAGACTCCAATATCCTCAACTTTCCCACCAGACTAGACCAGTGAAATTTAAAATTTAAAAATTAAAAATATCCTATTTGTGCCCGCCTACACCTTCCAATTATTAGGTTCCCACTTAGCCAAGGACTTATTCCAATGTAAGCTTATTTCGATTTGGCCGATTGTCCGCATTTAGTAATCTACAGTACAGAACTACTGTTTTGTTTTTTATTCAAACCTCCTTGGTCTTACCATGATTGATTATCAAGAACTTTCCAAGGCATGGCAGTGGACTACGTAAATTTACTTACACCGGGCTGGAATACAAGGGACCGATCGTATTATTTTATTGATAGAAAAAAAAACTGAGTAGGTAGATACATCATTATTTTTTGACGATATAGGTTTCGAATCCAAGTTCTCGAGATTCGTAGTTGCAAAACACTAGATCAAAGAACTTTTAAACCTAATTTGTAAAACTGTATAATAATGAAAATAATTTCAATGTCTTTAAGGATAGTTGTTATTTAAAAACTCTTTTTCTTCTCCACACTGTTCTCAAATGCGAGAATTAGCTGGTGAGGATTAGTTATACGGTCAACTCTTCTCTGAGGGGAGACTCGTGCCCTGGATTGTAATGACGGAGAGAAAACCTTGATTTCTCTAAATCGAATAAAACTTATTTTTGACCTATTCCGCTTTATAAATCATCTTATCACATGTGAGGCTGGATGAGATCTCTTATAGAGATAAGCTTTCCTTTGTATACCTCTTATATAAGTGTGTTATCACAAATTTGGTACAATAATAAAAACAAATAAGTAAATATAAGTGGTATCTTATTCAGATGACCTTGTACATGCCTGGCATCTTATTTCATTGGTAGGGGCAATAGAGCAAGTTAAATCCCTGTAATAATTGTTTGCTCCCCAATTTCGGCTTCTTTGACCTTCATCCAATTAACTTCACAACGTAACGTAGAACGGCGGAACTGAGCGTCCTGGAGACTAGATCCTGGGAAAGGATCTTAATAAATTTCTGAAATATTAATGCACGCAACAATTGCAATAAATATAAATGGAGATAACTCTTATACCTTTTTGACGAGCTCCGTGGCGCAGCGCGCGCGCTGTCGCATTTTAAAGTTGGAGGTCCTGGGTTCGATTCCCGGCTCGAGTCTGGTCTGGTGGGAGGCTACGGCCGTGGCTAGTTACCACCCTACCGACAAAGACGTGTCGCCAAGCGATTTAGCGTTCCGGCTCGATGTCGCGTAGAAACCAATTAGGGGAGTAGGTTTACCATAGTCCTAACAGGTCAGCCCGCTACTATCTAGACAGCATCATCACTTACCACCAGGTGAGATAGCAGTCAAGGGCTAACTTGTAGTGTGTAAAAAAAATCCTCAATAAATATAACTCTAAGTAACTGGTATTTATTATAAACAAACATAACACTAAACTCAATCAGTACTTACCCAATATTTTACGTTTTTCCGGTATATTTAAGCATTATTTATCTGAGATAGTTCACGAGGCTTTAGCTTGGTAATATCTAAGCCTGCATGTAAAATGTAAACTTGGGCCAACTGATATTCTAAAGAATATTGCACAGTTTCAAAAAAATCAGTTCAGATTAATCGCAAGAGCATTTTTAATATTTTGCTCGACTAAATCTTTTGCAATTTCCTGTCGATCGAATGCACTTCGGTGTGCTGTGGTAGCATTTCAATTTGTGAGCATGGTGTCACTATATTTTATTGCGAGTTAATATTTAATATTAATATAATATAGTATACGGATACCAGGAAATGGTTAAATCACACCTAAAGTTCATACATATCAATTTCCACTACAAAAGCATACAATCAAGTTATTAGCCGTCCATTATTTACTAAATTACCTGGTACTTATATGAACATAATGACATCATTAGTGCACTATGAGGAGGATTCGTTTATTTTTATAATTTGACAAGCAGTCTAAAATGATTCATGATAGCAGTCTGGTATCTTTTCTATCAGCCTAGTTATGTAACCAGCTTTCGCCTAGCGACATCGGCTCTCGGCCTTGAAACGGTAGTTTTGTTTTATACACTACCATTAAGCCCTTGACGGTAATATCAACTCATCAGTGACGATGCAATCTAAGATGGAGGAAAAACGTTAACTTATATGAGAAAAGGTCGCCTCCCTGCGACGGGCTACTAAAATGGGAGATCGTGGATTTAACTCTCCAACGGTCGGCATATATTTTAGTCAGTCGGTTTATTTTAGTTTTAACTATTTTCTTTCATTAAACTCTCAATTCAAAAGTAAATGCTCCAAACGTCCATAGCTGTAGTCTATTGCAACAATATGCAAAAGGTGATTAAGTTTTTACGATTACGTTTTAATATTTTTTGTACTAAGTACTACTACTAACAAAATTATATTACTTATAAAATAATATTAAATATAATAATTATTATATTTAATCGCTTCTTAGGCTATCACAGCTCTATTAGGGCGTCAGCCTCTTAATTAGAGGTCGGCGGTTCGAATCCGGGCACGCACCTCTAACTTTGCGGAATTATGTGTAACATCGTGAGAAAACCTGCACGCCTGAGAGCTCTCCATAATGTTCTCAAAGGCGTGTGAAGTCTGCCAATCCGCACATGGCCAGCGTGGTGGACTATGGCCAAAACCCTTCTCAAATTGGGAGGAGACAAGTGCTCTGTAGTGAGCCAGTAATGGGTTGATCATGATGATGATGATGATGATATTTAATCGTAAAAATATCGTAAATTGCGGATTTATCTAAGAGTAAGAGACCTTTGCACGCACCTACCTTCAAAGCATTGGGTTTGTTAGGTAGATTTTTTGTGCAACGCAGTCAGCAGAGTAGACCATACAAAAGTTAAGTTGTAGGTATGCGTGTACCAACTTTAGTGGTTTAACGTTTGCATTGTTAAAAGAACACAGATAATTTAATATTTCACCAGGCTGCCCTTTAATGTTCGATTGCACAGGCGTTCTGCACGGTTTTAAGAGCTTAAGATTATATTGGGCCATAACGATTAGTACCACGTTTACCCTAAAGATGGACAAGGTTGTGACGCTACCATTGTGAATTTCTTAACAGAAACCTAACAATTTGGGACCCAACCGTAGAATCGAATCCAGGACCTCGTTATCCATTTTGTACTACTAGGCCTAGGCTATGATGCTTCTATGTTTACTTTTATCAGTTTAATTACCTAGTTAAGATTATAATCATTAATGAGGGTTGCAGAGACAGACACAGAGTACAGAGAGAGTTCCGTATAGTTAATTTATGAATGATTGATTTATTTTAATAGGATATTCGATAGCAACAGAATTTTTTTCTTAGTCTGTGAGTTTGTGTTTAATAGTCTGCGATTTACAATGAACATCTGGGTTATATTGCTATCATCAGCGAAAACCAGGCAAAAGTAAAAAAAAAAACAAATAAATACTGACAGATTGCCGAGTTTAATGATTTAAGCAATTGTACGATGTGACGTCAACAGCTTTCAAGGACGCCGGAGTGAAATCTTCGCTGAGAACGAATTTTAGAAGATTTGCACGATTGATTGGAATGTATAAAGATTAAAGAAATTCTAAATTGCATCGAGAAAATTTTCCTGGTTTTTGCATAATAAACATATTAGGCTTAATGTTCATTTATTTAAAGTTTTCGACCGCCTCAAATACAAAAATAACCTATGTTTCAAATAACTAAGTTTGTATGATGCTAATTCTCAATATCAATGTTTGTTACGCAATCGACTAACTTTATCTGTAATAATTACATAAACCTCTATTAACCTTTTCAATTTGCAAACATTAGAGATACGGAACTGAATGGAATTATTCTGATTCAGTTTATAATTTTTATGGAAAATTAATAAATGCGGCTTGCAAGAATATCTACTTTATAATAATATAACTATGCGAACGAAGCCATTTCTAATTCTATAATTTTCTACCCAGTAGCATAACTTTCTTTTTTTAAACTCAACATTTCTGGTACAATTATTTAGCATCAAAATAATACCTTTGATTTATGGATTTATTTCTTTACTCGTGGCAAGAAATCTAGAATGTTTCAATCACCAATGATGCCTAATCGTTACTAGGTCGTGCCTTGTTTAGATTTTATCTAGTGAATAGAAATTTTGTGGCGTAATGTTTTAAAGGGGTTGAATATGTTGAGTGCATTTTTCTATGCCGATGGTCGGATGGATGGACATAAAATGTACAGACATACGTTCAACAACGTATTTATTAGTAGTCTTTAAATTATGTTTTTGCATTATTTTCAAATACCATATTTATGTTTTACTTAGAGTCAGATCAACATTAAGTAGTAAATTTTGCATATTTTTGTACATAATCTTTTATCTATATAGGTACACAACTAACTATACTATGTACATACGAGTCCATCGTAATACTTACTAATGTTATAAATGCGAATGTAGGTTTCCATGGCTTTTTTTTAACGCATTCACTCCTAAACTACTAAACGGATTAAAACAAATCTTTCACCAAAGGAAAGCTACATTATCAGCGAGTAACAAAGGCTAAATTCTATCCCCGTATGCCCACGGGAACATGAACTATGCGACGGAAACCGCGGAGCTCACCATTAAGTAATATTTTATATTATTCTTCTACTAGATATATATAGATTCATTATGAATTGCATCCATCGTCTAGAAGATGTTTTTAACGTGTATGATTTTGCAATGTATTTCACTGCGGAATCCTAGATCGATATTATCTTACATTATAAAGGTAGGATATGGTTTAAGTGTGAACTGGTTTCTGTTATCGAACAAAAGCGAGCGAATAACGAGTGCTTTATAAATCTATTTAAACTTTTTTGTTAGAACTGTGTTTGTGTGCCGTTGTGATGCTTCTGTTAGGGTTGTTCTGCTATTTCTACGCAATTGCGAGTACGTTATGTGATGGTGACCAATGGCGAACGGTTCACTTGGAGCAGGGTACAGTGCGAGGGTATAAGGATCCCGATGTGGGCATATACAGCTTCTACGGTGTTCCCTACGCTAAAGCGCCTACGGGAACAGACAGGTTTAAGGTACTTAAACAATTAAGTGATATTTTTTATTATTTGACGTCGATTATATTAATTAAGACGCATATTGAAAATCTCCGACTATTAAGAAAGAAACTTAACTTTTTGATGAAACAATGCAAGGATTATGAAAAGATATTTTCCTTAAAGATTAAAATCAAACGTAAATTAACTTAAACATTATTCATGTGGTTAAAAACACGTAATGATTTTTACCCTTTCAAGTTCCGATAAGGCTGAAATTTCAAATAATAGAAAATGATTATTTTTCATATTATATGTTTTATATAAACTTTAAACTTATAGACAGACATCCCAGAAATGTCATTTGATAATTTGTTATAAAAATGTATGTTGTAGTTATTTTTATAACTTTCAATGAATTTTTCTCTTTATATAGCATTTTTAATTGAATTTTATTATATACATAATTTTTTTAAACATGTATTGGCCAAGCAAGGTCATTATTTTGAACAACTTCTTTTAATTTTAATTAGAGTCATTAAAAGAAAAATTTAATGGCTCTAAAGCCATTTGTAAAATTGCAGAAACTCTTCTGCAGCACGAATATAGTGTCATTATCGGCAGCATTTCCTCATAATAAAATATCATTTGACATACCGTTATGAAAATCACTAAAATGCCCAGCCGTTTCTATGTTTGCCATGTATTGTTTCATGGCGTATAATTTTAATTGCATATGCATATATATTGCAGCAGAACTTAGTCTGTTCGTTAAATTGCACAGTTCGTTAAACATGAGGGCCACATTGAAGCTGTGCATTTAACGTTATTCCAAGAAAACCTGTCGTATTTACTAGATCTAACTATCAGCAGTAGGATATGGAGATTGAAATAATATGAATTATGGTAGGACTAAAGATTACAACCTAAGCCCTAAACTTCAAAAAACTTAATGGAATATTCAAAATTTATCTCCAATCATTAGTATAAGGTTTACAGCTCATAATTATTAATAAGGGACTGTTTTAAACAGGCCTTGAATTTTACAGGTTAGTCAGATTAGTGAAGAAATACTCTTAATTAAACACTGTGCAGGTAACATTTAATATGTTTTAATTTTAGGCACCTCTACCCGCTCCAGTTTGGTCAGACACCTTCGAAGCTGTGGATAAAGAAATAGTTTGTCCACAAAGTAATTTGATGAACATACTTCCATCATCTAAAGTAACAAAAGAAGACTGCCTTATAGCAAACGTTTACGTGCCCGATTCGAACAAAACTAACCTTCCAGTTCTTATAGTTGTCCACGGTGGGGCTTATGCTATTGGATGGGGCAATATGTTTACGCCAAAGAAAATAGCTGGTACTGGAAAAGTGATTTCTGTCACTTTTAATTATAGGCTTGGGCCTCATGGTTTTCTTTGTTTAGGCACAAAAGATGTGCCTGGGAATGCCGGAATGAAAGACCAAGTAGCGTTAATTCGCTGGGTGAAGAAAAACATAAAAAAATTCGGTGGTAATCCTGACGACATTATAATATCAGGGTTTAGTTCTGGTGCATCTGTAGTTGACGTTTTATTACTCTCTAAAATGACCAAAGGATATTTTAAAAAGGTGATACCAGAGAGTGCTGGGGGTCTATCTCCATTCAATGTACAGTTAGATCCTATAGAAAACGCGAAACAGTATGCAAAATTATTACAATTTGACAATGTAGACGATTTAGAAGCCTTGGAAAACTTTTATAAGACTGTTCCTTATGAGCTTCTTAATTCCGGAAATGTTATGGCTAGACAGAACTCTGGAACTGTTATGGCACCTTGTATAGAACGAGATATAGGAGAGGAAAGATTTCTTGATGATAATCCAGTCAATATATTAAAAAGTGGTAATTTCGAAAAGCTGCCAACCTTGTATGGCTTTGTCGATATGGACGGATTGTTTCGATTTCCACAGTTTCACTATTGGCAGAATGAAATGAATGATCATTTTTCCGATTTCTTGCCCGTTGATTTACAGTTTAAGAACGTAAATGAGAAAGAAAAAGTTGCCGATCAGGTGAGAAGTTTTTACTTTGGCGATAAACTTGTTGGCCAGGAAACGGTATTAGGCTATATTGACTATTTTACCGATGTTTTATTCGCGTGGCCGATATTGAGGTCTGTGAAATATCAAGTTGCAGCAGGACATGATAGAATATACTTGTATCAGTATTCGTATGTCGAGGATAGCACACCCTTTATACCGTATACAAATGTACGTGGTGCAAATCACTGTGCTCAAACATTTGGAATTTTAGATGGATTTTGGAATGACACTATTGTGGATGAGTCTGACGTATCAGAAGATATAAGACAACGAAAAGTATTCATGAAAAAAATATGGTTAAATTTTATGTTAACGGGGTGAGTTAAAAACTTAAAATTAAAAATCGAAACTGTTTGTCTATTGAGTAAAAGTTATTTGCATATGAACTGTACAATATGTATATGTGTGAAATATATACGCTATCTGTTTGCACAGAATTTTTATATGGGTATCGTATTTTTCTGATAATGCGTATTGCTGATGCCCACATCTATAACTGCATTTGTTTTTGTTTTCAATTAACAGTCCCGCGGTTAGCGTATTCTGGGTCTAAAAAGTATCTTTACGCAAAATTTATCCAATCGGTTTTGTTTTGACGTGCTCATGGGTAACAAAGTTAATTTGATACTGGGCATCTCGAATGCAAAACATTTTTTCAAGATCGGTACGAAGCCAATATATGGGATTTCCGAAAAACATTGGAACCCTTGTAGAATTATTCTTTTTCAGTCCGTCCTCCTTCAATCTGTCCGTTCGTGTGTAACCAGCCCTTTTCTGGGAGACGGCTTGACCTACTAATATGAAACTTGGTCAATGGTCTCTCTTTCCGTGTAAATTCCAAGATTCTAGTTAAACGCAATAAAAAGTTTTAAACTTTCAAAATGTATTTTCATGGTAAAATTCAATGGCTAACCATTATTCTCAAACTCACAAGAAGCTTTCCGGAGATCTACAAATTTATGATTTGGTACGAAGGTAGGTCATTTGACATAACTAACGTACCTTCAGAACTGATGCGAAGAATTCGAAACTAATGATTTACCGTCTTGATTCAGAGCCAAAACCCATTTTTGGGTGTTCAAAACTTTGAAATATGGAATTTAATTTTAGCGGTGTACTTTAAGAGTGTAAAACTGGGTACGAATCCTTTCCGTTCTGCAATTTTTGATAAACAAATATACTTCTAAAATAGCTGGAAATAGTGAATACAAAATAATATTCTTTTTCAGAGAGCCCATACCTGAAGGGTCAGATTTGCCTGCGTGGCCACCAGTGAACTTCGACTTGTCGCCTCATATGTCCATCAACAGGACCTTGGAATTAAAAGGACCTCTTTTAAAGGAACGCAGACAATTTTGGGAGAAAATATACGACAAATACTATCGTTTACCTGTACCACCGATGGTTGCTACTTAGTACAGACACCTCAACCGTGGCAAAGCCAGTTTGCTAAACCATACGTAAAAGATTTATGTACGTTTTAGTTTTTTTAACTTAATTAAGTATGCTTCATATGTAAGATTAAAAAACTATAATCAGATCATAAAATTATACAGAGCCTTCCCAAACAGACTGCCCAATGACTTTAATTCAATTTAATATTAAGGAAAAGATATTAGGAACAACAAAGCGGTCTAAAAGTCTGTATCTTGTGAACTAAGTTTCGAAATTTTCACCTAGAATATTTAAGTACTTACCTATTGTCTACTACGAAAAAAGAGAGTCTAGATGGCAATCATGGCTTCTACATATTTACAGATTTGTTAACAAGGTGTTTTACTTTTCATTGACTGAATTTGCAAAGGACCAGATCTGACCAGTAATCTGGAGCAGGCATCACACTCTGTAACCTACTAATAGATCATGGCAGTGTACTGTCACTATCGTAGGCTCGCAATCCGACTGGGTATACAGAATAGTTAGCCCACAACCCCTGAATCATCATCATGATCAACCCATTACCGGCTCACTACAGAGCACGGGTCTCCTCTTAATATGAGAAGAGTTTGGCCATAGTCCACAACCCCTGAATGGAACCTATCAAATAAGATTTGGTGATCATTATTTAATTTGTCTGCGAATATATTAATTTGATGTCCAATTATGTAATGCCCAATATATTATTTAGAATACGAGAGAGATTGTACTTTTAAAGTAATAAATTTGTCATGTTGCCACATCATACTAATTTAATTTATTAGTAGGGGAAGTCTACATCCTTGTGATCCTACTAGTACTGGTTGATCCATGAGGAAACATCCCATTAAACAATTAGTGAGGTAAACAAACCGTGGAAATACTAAGCAAGGCTTTGAATAGCCCGTAGTGGACGTCCATGGGTTGATATGATATCATATCATGGAGATTATGATGATAATGGTACATCACACCTTTTTATACCAAATGTATAAATAAGTGTCAGATTGAAGCAGTCACGGTACCTGCACACTAACGGACGTATTAACAAAAGTATGATAATAGCATTAAATCAAATTATAATCCAACAAAGTCGTTTTTGTAAACGTACTTAGCATACTTATATTAAAATAGCGAATGTGTGTGTGTGTGTGTGTACATCTGTGTGTGTGTGTGCGTGTGTGTGTGTATGTTTGTAAATGTATGTGTGTAATAAGTTCAAGCATATGCAAAAATATAAATAAACAGACCCAGTTATTTTGTAGCGGTGATATTTTTTGAACATTTTTAGTTTTGGTATTGTATCTCTATAACTGATAGTTTTTGGAGGCCCTAGGAATACTCCAGCCCATTTTAAATTTTAATGATGTTATATATTAATTGTAAATGAAGACTGTTGATCTCTATGCATTTGATATGCTGTACAAAACAGTTTCATACTTAGTCTTGCTTTTCAAAAAAATAAGTTTTTGTATGGAAAAGAATTTTGTTTTTGTTTGGTAGCAATCTTTCTTCAGATCTCCTAAATTCCCAAGGTTTTGAACACTAACAACAAGATTTTAGTTCTGGCATCCTATCTCACCGATTGTTACTTTCTCCAACTCCATATTTTTCTAAAGCAAACATTTTTGTATGTTACTAAGCAAAGAGTTTCATGAAAATATAATTATAGCAAATTGTTCAGGACGACAGATCATATATCGCATTTTGTGTAAAATTATTAGAACGATTTTTGATCGTAATTTTTAGGGATTTTTAAATATGGTAAATAAAGTTATATTAGGTATATTATCGTCTAGATTCTAGACCATAATATAATTCTTATGTAGATAAATTTGCCCTTCATAATATACTTAAAATGTTATAAAGTTTAGGTAATATGCAAATTAAAATTACAATTAAAAGGCCATAAACGAATATCGTCTGTTTTTTATTCCATAGAATTCTAATAGTAGTTATTTTAGTTGTAGCAACCATTTTCGTGTGCCTTTTTTGTGTAACGAAAATAACGATTATCCCAAAAC
This sequence comes from Lasiommata megera, assembly GCA_928268935.1. Classification (NCBI taxonomy): domain Eukaryota; kingdom Metazoa; phylum Arthropoda; class Insecta; order Lepidoptera; family Nymphalidae; genus Lasiommata; species Lasiommata megera. The sequence goes on along the minus strand of OV743311.1, from coordinate 6,652,024 downwards.
AATTATGTTAAAATCGTCGTCATCATGATCAACCCATTACCTGCTCACTAAAGAACACGGTCTCCTCTCAATATGAGAAGGGTTTGGCCATAGTTCACCACGCTGGCCATGTGCGGATTGGCAGACTTCACACGCCTTAGAGACATTATAGAGAACTCTCAGGCATGCAGGTTTCCTCGAGATGTTTTCCTTCACCGTTACAGCGAGTGATATTTGAAATCCTTAAAAACGCACATAACTCCGAAAAGTTAGAGGTGCGTGCGTGTGAAAAAACATACGGCTGGACCGAATTTTGATAAAATTTCAGTTTGATGAAACGAACGTACAGAAGAATTCGTGTTTTTGAATCATCATCATCATCATGATCAACCCATTATCGGCTCACTACAGAGCACGGGTCTCCTCTCAATATGAGAAGGGTTTGGCCATAGTCCACCACGCTGGCCATGTGCGAATTGGCAGACTTCACACGCTTTTGAGAACATTATGGAGAACTCTCAGGCGTGCAGGTTTCCTCACGATGTTTTCCTTCACCGTTGAAGCAAGTGATATTTTAATTGGTTAAAAAATCACATAACTCCGAAAAGTTAGAGGTGCGTGCCCGGATTCGAATCGCCGACCTCTGATTAGGAGGCTAATGCCTTAACTACTACGCTATCACCGCTTCGTTTTTGAATATTATAAAATATATAATGAATATAAGTTAGTACTATTTATACTCTGTACTGAAAAAGCCAAGTCGACAAAATGGTATCAAAATAGATAACGCGGTGTCAACTCGTGTCAAGTTTACATAATTTTATATCACATTGCAAATATATCGTTATGGTTGATAACTTTATTGTAAGAAGTTTAAAATACGCATTGGTTCCGTAGAAAATTATATTAGGTAAGTTATACTCTACAATTGATAGATGGCGCTTTTTCGATTATATACAAATTGAAGTTAACTTTCACGCGACCGCACAAGTAAAATATCTCACTCTGAACCGACGCTCACAGCCAACGCTGAAATGAGGGCTGCCTGTACCTACTAGTGGTGACCTGGTACAGAAAGTTTGCGATGCAACTGTCGTTGTTTACTAATCCGCTCTGCATATAGGCTGTCCGTTGGTAAACTATTTATGTATATGAAACAAGAAAAGCTGTACATTCCAATTCCAACTACCAAGTAATAAGTACACCAATTTAATTTTTCATGTTTAGTTGGAAGGATAAAACGTAATTGCAATAGTTTCGTCTCTCGTCAATAGTCCATTTCTATGAAATCAACTCCACGCGATGAAGATATGGTGAAACACTTACCATGTCGTACCTTGACAGTAAGGTCAAGTGTTGAGATTCAACTCTTTGCCTAGGTATTGGGTCGGTCCCGGTTCTTGTCTGGTCTGGTGGGAGGTTTCGACCGTGGCAACACCTATATGTTATGGGCTCACTGCAAACCACCTTCACTTACAGAGGTTGCAATTAAGGGGATCATTGTAATAGATGATTTTTTTTTAATTGAAACTAAACTGTGCTGGTTCAAAGCGTAGTTCATTATCAGCATTATTTACCGGAAATGTGCTTTTCATTATTTATTCTTTATTGGTTTTGTCTGTGTAAACAATGACCATCCACCGCTGTTCATAAGTTTCTAGTCGAGCGGGTCCCAGCTATTCATTTGATTAGTCTTTACATCACTGGGACATTTACTTGAAGCACCTGCAGCATCCTCGTTATTGTGTACCCGAAACCCTATTTTATTATTACTAAATTGAGTACATGTTATTAATATTATTTACTTGTCTAAATGTTTAATTAAACTATTTCTTATTATTCTATATTTATATTGCCACAGATATTATAATCATTAGGATCACAATGTTTTGGCTTGTGCTGTCATGCTTGTACTCAGTTTCGTTATGTGATAATTACTATTCACGAATAGTGAACATAGGTCAGGGTTCGGTACGAGGATATAAAGAAAATGAATATGGAATTTACAGCTTCTACGGAATTCCCTATGCTACGGTACCGACGGGAAACGACAGATTTAAGGTTAGTTATAATAAATTATAATTTATACATAAGATAAACGGAATTTATAACCGTGCATATATAAACCAAGAGAATGAGACCAATGCTCTGTAGTTAGCATTGGTCTCATTCTCTCGAAGTTCTCGCTCTCCTACATGTTTTAAATGTTTAAGCCTCTTTTAAGAAATGCTCTTTGCTTTATTGAGTTTTAAATCACAACGTTACTACTGTAGCAATTTTCATTTCGATTTAGTGTTGCATTTTCCATTCATTGAATTTCAAAAGTACTCGAATAATCGAGGTTTTCAATAATTTTTTATTTTTAAATTGGTTATCGTTATATCATTATATTGACCTCTTCGGATACATGATATTTGCATGTGTGTGTGTATACGTATGTACGTATGTAGAAAAAAGAAACCTTTCTTGCAAAGCAGCTGTTTAAAGCAACGCAAAGGATAAATAATATGATAACTTTTGATTTTAGGGTCCTCTGCCACCACCAACATGGTCAGAGACTTTTGACGCAGTGGATGAAGAAATAATATGTCCGCAAAGTGATTTAATGAATATATTTAGATCATCTAAAGTTATAAAAGAAGATTGTCTCATAGCAAATGTTTACGTACCCGATACGAAGGAAACGAACCTTCCAGTTCTTGTAATTGTTCATGGTGGAGCTTATTCGATAGGATGGGGAAACATGTTTACTCCAAAGAAGTTGGTAAAAAGTAAAAAAATCATTGCGGTAACTTTTAACTATAGACTTGGACCCCAAGGCTTTCTTTGCCTAGGTACAAAGGATGTTCCCGGGAATGCTGGCATGAGAGACCAAGTTGCATTAATTCACTGGGTGAAGAAGAATATCGCAAGTTTCGGTGGTGATCCTGACGAGATTACTATATCAGGTTTCAGTTCTGGAGCATCCGCAGTAGATGTTTTAGTATTATCGAAAATGACAAAAGGCTTCTTCAAGAGGGTCATACCAGAGAGTGCTTCAGGCATTGGTCCCTATGCTGTCCAGTTAGATCCTATTCAGAATGCCAAAACATATGCCAAATTGTTAAATTTTGAAAATGTCGATGATATAGAGGCCCTAGAAAAGTTCTATAAGAGCCTTCCTCTTGACACCCTGAACTCAGCACAAGTTACACATAGGAAAGATTCTGTCACAATTATGGCACCTTGCATAGAACGAGATACAGGCGAGGAAAGATTTCTTGATGACAGCCCAATGAATATAATAAAGAGTGGTAATTTCGAAAAGTTACCTCTACTGTACGGGTACACCGATATGGATGGATTGTTAAAATTTCCTCAATTTTACAATTGGATAGGTCCAATGAATGCCAAGTTTTCCGATTTTTTGCCAGCTGACCTACAATTCACAAATGAAAACGAAAAGGAAAAGGTAGCACAACACGTAAAACATTTTTATTTTGGTGAAAAGCAAATAAACGAATACACACCATTAGAATTCATTTATTATTTCACAGATGTCATGTTTGCGTGCCCAATGTTGAGATATGTTAAATATCAAGTTGAGGCTGGACATAAGCAGATATATTTGTATGAGTATTCTTATGTTGAGGATAGTACACCTTTTATACCACATACTAAAGCACGTGGTGCGAATCACTGTGCTCAAACATTTAGTATCTTAGATGGTTTTTGGAATGATACTATTGTCGATGAAAAAGACGTATCACATGACATTATACAAAGAAAGTCATATGTGAAGCCTGTTTGGTTAAATTTTATGATAACAGGGTAAGTTTCATATTTTGTAATGTTGTTAAAATTTTAATATATGTAGTTTTAACGCGTAGTGTACTTAAAGTATAAGAGACAAAGATTTATGAATGAATGAATGTGAATTAACACACATATGTTTTAAAATTAAAGTTTTTATTCCAGTCAATTTTAATTTATGGTAGAGCCTTTAAGCCCGATGGCATGATTCATACATTTTTTTTAACGGTTTTTTTCGTCTGATCTGAGATGAAATCTTGACTTGTACGTTTATGTATGAAAGTTAATCTTTATTGCGTAACAGTTGTCTACATTGATACTCGAATAGCTCTAAACAACACTCATTTTTATAAACTCCTCAACTAAGCTAATATTCAATATAATCATATGTTCAATAATGTCTATCGTACAATATTTAAGGCAACGATGTTTGACTTAAGTTATAATGAGGAAAATTTAACTCCATATGACATATGTCGAAATAGCTAAAATAGCACAAAAAACTCAAGGACAAAATCAAAAATAGCTTGCGACCTTCCTATTGGACTACGGCTTAAATTAAATAATGTGTGTCAATATGTAGAGTAACTATTCGTTACTCGTATAGTAGATGTGTTAACATACTAGTTCCATTTGGCTGAAAGGCCTACTTTTATTTGCATAGAAGCCGTTTAGTTCGCTTTTTTGCTGTGAAAAATTAAATAACTTTCTAATTGCTAATTTGTTAAACGTTGTTGTTGAAAAAAAAGCTAGAGCATCTTGCCGGCTTTATCGCGGTAGAATTCTACTTCCCGAACAATTGTAGAGTCACTAGAAACAGATTCGACGCATACGAAAAATGCACTATAACATGAAACCTACTTGAAATTAATATTTATTTTTTTCATTTTAAGGAAACCAATACCTGAAGGATCTGATCTGCCGCCGTGGCCACCAGCAGGCTTGGATTTGACACCATACATGTCCATTAATAGAACATTTGAATTAATAGGAACTCCACCTTTAAAGGAACGAAATCTATTTTGGCAAGGAATCTACGACAAATACTATCGGGAACCGATACCACCGAAGTTGCCGACGAAGTATGCGAGCAATAAATCAAGAAGAACAATTAGTGTTAATTTAAAAGAGACTTTTTTTACCGGTTTTCATATGCTTTTGTTATCCAAATTAGTACGTATTGCGCACGGTGATTTTTAAATGTAACTTTAAGGGCTGCATTCTTACAAATACTTATTTATTACAAATTGATGCATTTATTTGTATTTAATTGCCCATATAAGCGATTAATATATCACTTACTTCAACGGTGAAGGAAAACCTCGTGAGGAAACCTGCAAGCCTGAGAGTTCTCTATAATGTTCTCAAAGGCGTGTGATGGCCAAACCCTTTTAATATTGAGAGGAGACCCGTGCTCTGTAGTGAGCCGAGAATGGGTTAATTATGATGATAATGATGAATTTTGGTACTTCGGCTTTTCCACAGTAGGTACGACAAAATTACTGCGTAAAGAAAAAAAAAACAAATATTCCAAATTTTAAGTGGCATGGCGACCATGCCGTGTCGGCGTGTCTCCCGTCCTCATCTATTAAAAATTAGGTTTACGTAATGACTCATAAGGACCCGTTCAAATTAACACGAATGTAAGTGAATTGTTGAGTTATGTGCGTTTAATTATTTTTTATTTTGTATTGTAATTATTGAATGTCACTTGCTTCGACGGTGAAGGAAAACAATTTGAGGAAACTTGCATGCCTTAGAGATTCTGTATATTGTTCTCAAATGTGTAAATTCTACCACTATGCACTTGGACGGTATGGACAACGGCCAGCAACCCTTCTCGAGCTGAGAACAGGTCGGCGCCTTGTAGAGAGTGTTTGTGTGTGTGAGTAATGGTAGCCCATCAAAATCTGACGCAAGTTCATGTAACTCAAACGGTGAATTACCTGATAAAACGCTCTATAAACATTATACGATGTGTATATGTGTTTCATTTTTGTGGCCCTTCTATCATCTATTCTATCAGCAGGAAAATGTATTGCGAATTTATTATTTTAAGATATTCGATGATTTAGAAAAATGAATAGTTCCTAAGGAATAAATAGAATCAAATAACAATTTTATAATACCTCTTCATCCTAAAAGGCCTAAAAGATTGGAATGAAATTTGGATTTATTTAAAAACAAAATTAGATTGTTTATAAGGGCTCAAACACTGCACCAGTTATGATATAACTTAACACAGACATAGCTTGCATCCTGGAGACGAACATATGAGTTCTTAGAGGAGGAGTTTTTATATCGCGAAGTCACGACTATTCTCGCGAGATAAAAAACACTCGCGCATTTACCTAAGGCTTAACAGCAAAACTACTCTAGACATAGTGACATAGTTTTGAACAGAGGTGAGTTTTTTTATGCCGCGAAAATTAATTCTTTACGCATATTTACAGAAACGAATGAACTCGTACGACTTTTTTTTTTTTTCGGACTGTCTGTTAGCTGTACAAACCCTATTGGTTGCCACAGCGTAACCGGGCTGTTTGGCGAGCTTTGGAAAGAAGCTCTGCCAGAAGAAATTTTGAGCCCTAGGGCTCGAAGAAACTATGGGAACGACTGCCTAAGGGCGCCTCCTTTGAGGCCGAACCTCGGCTTAGGCGACGTTTGGGATAACGGGGGGGTCGGACGGTACTCGTACGATGTTGCGAGCATCAAGTATTTAAGATAATTTTGTAACGTATTAAAACCTTACATCTGCAACGTATCACCTACAATATTTTAAGCTGACGCGTACCATACCAAAGGAAGGTTACCTTATTTTAACGGCACCCCGTTTCAACGAAGCTACCTTGTTTATTGAGGTGTGCTAATATTTGGTTAATCTCAAGACGATGCTCTATCGAAGATGCTGCAGGTTTTTTTGTATGCACGAAGCCTACGTAGGAGGGGAGTTCGAAGCTTTGTATAAGGCATATACTTTGTAGGGGAACAATAATAATATGATAGGAATATATTTATTCATACTAAATTTTTTTTTTTTCGGACTGTCTATTAGCTGTACAAACCCTATTGGTTGCCACAGCGTAACCGGGCTGTTTGGCGAGCTTTGGAAAGAGGCTCTGCCAGAAGAACATACTAAATAGAATCATAGTCCACATATTGCCATCTTGATGGGACCTCCAGATAAATTCGTATCAATATAAAAGTATCATAGCGAATAGTTTTTTTTTAATATTACGTCGCGGGCAATCTTACAGACGGGTCGCCTGATGTTGATGAATGAAATTAATGATGATTTGATTGATGATGATTCCCGGATCGAGTCTGGTCTGGTGGGAGGCTTCGGCTGTGGCAAGTTACCCTACCAACAAAGACGTGTCGCCAAGCGCTTTAGCGTTCCGGCACGATGTCGTGTAGAAACCAAATAGGAGTATGGGTTTACCATACCCCTAACAGACCACATTATCACTTACCATCAGGTGAGATGCCGTCAAGGGCTAACTTGTGGTGTATAAAAAAGAAAAAAACCCCGGCCAAGCCTCCCACCAGATCAGACTCGTGCCGGGAATTCAACCCGACTTTTCATACCCAAGCGCACGCGCTACGCCACTGAGGTCGCATAATTCTACCTTATTCAGCAGTTAGTTATGATTAATTGGAAACGCGCGTTGGGCATGAGCTGTCTTCATTATTGAAAATATAGGTTACAGATAATCATTGCTAAATAATATGTTATTTAGCTTCGTCATGCGCCTATTTCACTAACGATCTATACAAACAATGTGAGGAGCTTATTAGCCTGGAGCTCATTATGTGACATTATAAAGCATTTTATAGCAGAGGATATATTGTTCTGGTGACTCGCTGTCCGGCTGTGAAAAGTGGTAGCCGTACTTCGTGTATCAATGATTTCGTTAGTTTTACTGTGTTGTATTTTCGGCGCTGCTTCGTGCGGGCGCGAATCTCGATTAGTTAACCTAGCTCAGGGGCCAGTGCTAGGGTTTAAACAGCCGGATGAAGATATTTACGTCTATTATAACATTCCCTATGCAAAGGCACCAACTGGACCACATAGGTTCATGGTAATGTATTAATACACATATATTATCTAGTGCTCAAGCAATATAACTATCAATCCATCATGTCCACTCCATTGAAACGATAAGATAGAGGTGCTAAAAGTTTAAACCCCTGCCACATCACTTAGTGATAATCAGTAACTGGAACTGACTGAGCTTAGAGTATCTTCTCTAGGTCCAGATCTAGGAAATTGGCGATGTCCACTTCTAACGTAGACCCAATCCAATCCAAACTCCAAACCTTTGATTGGTAACCACCAATGACGCATTTATAGAACGGGGCAGTAGTAACGACCTGTAATAGAATTATTAACAATCTTAAAACCTCTAGTTTTAAGCCGAAAGTTTCAGACTAGCACCTCTTCGGTTTTTTCGGTGCCGTTATTGCTATATAAATTGTTTTTTCTATTTATTTTAATAAATGAATAATATCAAAAAAACAACAATATTTTGTTGGTAGTAATTTTTAAATTGCTTCAATTTTTAAGTATTGGTTTTTTGATTAAATTCTAGGCTCCTTTGCCACCTCCAGAGTGGAAGGATCCCTACGAAGCTGTGGACAAAGAAATAATATGCCCACAAGCAAATTTAACTGGACTTATACGGAAATCAAAAACTATACAAGAGGATTGTCTTGTTGCAAGTATTTACGTTCCCAATACAAACACTAAAAATATTCCAGTTGTTGTATATGTTCATGGCGGTGCATTTGTAATAGGGTGGGGTGATCTTGCAGTACCTAAAAGTTTAGTGAAGACTAAAAAAGTAATTGCAGTTACTTTTAACTACAGACTCGGGGCGCATGGCTTCCTTTGCTTAGGAACGAAAGATATACCTGGCAATGCTGGTATGAAAGACCAGGTAGCTTTACTGCGTTGGGTAAAGAAGAATATTGGATTTTTTGGGGGCAATCCTGATGAGGTTACATTAGCTGGATATAGTGCTGGAGCATCCTCTGTAGATCTTTTGATGCTTTCAAAAATGGCTGATGGTTTGTTTAAAAGGATTATTCCTGAAAGTGGTGCAAATATTGCTGCCTTCAGCATTCAGACAGATCCTATAAAAAATGCTAAGGAGTATGCAATGATGTTAAAGTTTGATAAATATAACAACATTAATGCTTTACAAGATTTTTACAAAACGATTTCTTACGAGCAATTAAATTCAGTTGATGTAATGAGCAGACAAGATTCCACATTTTTGATATCTCCGTGTGTAGAGCGTTATTTAGGGGAAGAAACCTTTCTTGAGGATAATCCAGTTAATATACTGAAAAGTGGGAACTTTGAGAAGGTACCAATGTTGTATGGATTTACTAACATGGAAGGATTGTTTCGCCTACCACTTTTTGAACAATGGAAGAATCCCATGAATGAAAAGTTTTCCAATTTTTTACCAGCTGACTTGAAATTCCAAAACGAGATAGAAATGGAACAAGTTGCGAGAAAAGTTAAACATTTTTATTTTGGACAAAAACCGGTGGGAGACGATTCCATTTTATCATATATTGATTACTTTACGGATGTTATATTTGCATATCCCATCCTAAGGTCAGTGAAATTACAAGTCGAAGCTGGAAATCGCGAAATATATTTATATGAGTATTCGTATATTGATGATAATACACCAATTGTACCTCATACAAATACGCGTGGTGCAGCTCATTGTGCCCAGACATTTGCAATACTGGACGGATTTGCGTCGAATGATGAAAGCTATTCATCAAGATTGAGAGAAATATGGCTTAATTTTATAACAACAGGGTCAGTACATAGCTAGATAATAAATAAATAAATAATAGTTATTTTTGTCTTCCTCTAACATAATGCTTAATTTACAGGAACCCCTTTCCAAATGGTGCTAATTCGATCACGTGGCCGTCGGTTCGTGAAAATTGGTCACCCCACATGTCCTTAAACAGTACATTCGTATTGAAAGGTTCATTATTAAAAGATAGAGCAATGTTATGGGAGGATATTTACGATAAATACTACTATTACCCTCTTTCGCCGAACCCTCACATGGATCTCTAAACTTATTGTAATTTTTTTTGTTTGCTCTTAAATAATTTATATGTAGCTTACAACTAGAATATTTTCTAGTATTTTATTTGTATTTTGTGGTTTGGAATAAAGTTTCTTATATTATTTTTAATTCATAATAATTTATTTCATAAATGGTCATCCGATTTACCACGAGAAGCATCAGGTTTGATTGTTCGCAAAAAATTCTGTTTATATTTGTTAATTACTTTTTATTACAACCTAAATAGAACAGTATATTTTGTAAATTGTAATGTGTGGCGTGATTTATTGGTGAATTTTTCCGTCTAGATAGCTTTTATTTTGATATAATATATATATATTCAGCAATTGAAGCGGTGATAGCCTAGTCGTTAGGGCGTCAGCCTCCTAATCAGAGGTCGGCGGTTCGAATCCGGGCACGCACCTCTAACTTTTCGGAGTTATGTGCGTTTTTAAAAATTAAAATATCATTTGCTTCAACGGTGAAGGAAAACATCGCGAGGAAACCTGAGAGTTCTCCATAATGATCTCAAAGGCGTGTGAAGTCTGAAAATCCGCACATGGCCAGTGTGGACTATGGCCAAACCCCGTTCTCATATTGAGAGGAGACCCGTGCTCTGTACTGAACCGGTAATGAGTTGATCATGATAATGATGATGATTCAGCAGTTTTTTCGTCATAAATGGAATGACCATTTAACTTAATTTTTTTCTGGTCGTAATTTTCGTTATTAGTTATACAACAGTCTTATTAATAGTTCTTCAGCATTATCAGCCTATTACCGGTACAACAGAGCGTGCGAAGCCACCGCGCTAGCTTAGTATAAATATGTAAATATGTAAAAATAATTCACACGCCTTTAAAAAGTATCTAAGTTCACTTCCTCTTGTATGGAAGTTTCGTCGCCATTTAAAGCAAGTAATATTTAATGTATAATTGCTCAAGTTAATTTAAAAATATGTTCATAACTCCGAAAAGCTTCATCGTATCGGTTTTAACAGAATCGTCTAGGATGCTGTTATAATCGGGCTGTTTTGAAACCGACCTATAAGGTAACTTAACTTTTATGTAGTAGTAAAGGACAGCGATTGAACTTAGTTATTTTAGTTTTTATAAATAAATTTACATCATTGGCGAACAGGCAGATGGGCCACCGTCGTGAAGAGATTTCTAGAACCCTGGATCTCCCTCCCTATAATCATGATCAACCCATTCTCGGCTCACTACAGAGCACGGGTCTCCTCTCAATATGAGAAGGGTTTGGCCATAGTCTACCACTCTGGCGATGTGCGGATTGCCAGACACGCTTTTGAGAACATTATTTAGAACTCTCAGGCGTGCAGGTGTCCTCACGATGTTTTCCTTCACCGTTGAAGCAAGTGATATTTTAATTGCTTAAAAACGCACATAACTCCGAAAAGTTATAGGTGCGTGCCCGGGTTCGAAACCGCGACCTCTGATTAGGAGGCTGACTTCTTAACCACTAGGCTATCACAGCTTGCCTATATTATGACGGTCCCTATAATATTATGTTGTTTTATATAACCTAACACGAGCTAGCACAACCAAGTGTATAGTCGGCCAGGCGTGAGCTGGACTAGGCACATTATTTTGATATTATTAATATTGATTGGTCGTAACTTTTGTTGGTTTATTATCAATAAATAGAACGACGTTGTCACGTCTAAATTTTCGCACTGTTGTGGATCAAATTATCGCAATGTGATAAATAATATTGAAGATACGGCGCAGCAGGCGTCAGTGGCCGCCAGGATGTGGTTCGGAGCAGTTGTTTGTCAATTATTGGGAGTAGTGACCTTAGGTTTAAGTGAACAGACTGAATCAAGATTAGTACGTATAGATTCAGGTCCTGTTCGAGGTTACAAAGATCCTAATGAAGACATATTCGTGTTCTACGGAATACCTTATGCAAAGGCTCCAAGTGGACTCGATAAGTTCAAGGTAAGTGCTTTTATAAAATAATAATATCAATTCTTTATTTTGGCAACACACCAAGAATATATATTAAAAATAAATTATTAAATTAAACTCCCGACAGTTCCCTACCTACGGGCAATTTTAAAAACTATTTATAGGTTGTACAGTACGTACATTATCGGTCTATTAATGTTTTCAGAATGTTGTAACTTGCCCACGCTCTTCCTACCAAACATGACTTTTTTCTTCTAGCAGAAAGCTGCCACTGTGAGCTCTTGCGAATATTCCGGATGCACTACAATAGCGCGGCAAGTCCAACAACATTCTGAAGCCGTTATTATGTTGAACTCATCTTCATCATCATAATCATCATCATGATCAACCCATTGCTCACTACAGAGCACAGGTCTCTTCTCAGTATGAGAAAGGTTTGGCCATAGTTCACACGCCTTTAAAAACATTATAGAGAACTCTCAGGCATGCAGGTTTCCTTTCGATGTTTTCGATTGCTTAGAAACGCACATAACTTGGAAAAGTTACAGGTTGCCCGTGATCGAACCCCTGACCTCTGATTAAGAGGCGGACGTCCTAACAACAAGACTATCACATCTTCCCTCATAGTGATGATAGCTGGTCTACAAGGTCAAAGGAAATTCAAATCACCTTAGCTTGTAGTTTTGGCTTTGGAAGATATGATAAAATCGTATCTAATATTATATATGCTGAAGAAAATTGGGAATTGGCTATACCCAATCATCATAGCCTTTGTATTTATAACTATATTGCTATTGCTTGCATCCTGTAGGATTATGAACCCGGTATAGATAACAAGCCCCGCAGGATTAAAAAAAATAACGACAATCGCAAAGAACTAAAAGTTATGTTTTTTATATTGATTAATAAATAAAATGTAATAATCTAAATCTTAAAAAAGTTACAATAATATTAAGAGTATTTTTCATAGACAACATTTAATTTTACTTTGATGTTAATAAATCATTCTAGTGACTTGGTATTATTTTAGTCTACAAGAAAAAGGATGCTTCTTGTTTCTTAATCATAGGTTTAACGAGCGATTTGTTTACAAACTGAACCCAGGCAGTACGATGCCTCATTCAAATATCTTACTACCTCATGGGAAGTATTCTAACTTTTAATCTGAGTGTGTTCTAAGAAAAAAAATCTATCAAAATTATTATTCGACAAACTAACACTCAAAGTTAATAAGTATATAAATTGGGCTGGTTCTATTTAGTAATGCTTTCTTTATATCAGGGATGAAAAAAAGGATGGCATTGCAAAATTCAATCTGCTATCAGAAGATTTTGGATTTGATTATAAGACGTGTTGTACAATTAGGGATACAAATGAGATTATTCAGTATACCTTAGGTAAAGTGGTAAAGTTTTAAAGTCAATGAGAACGTGAGTAGTACTCGTTTTGGATTACAACTATACAAGTTATTATTGCTAAGTAGACCACACATCTTGTTTACATTCCTTATCTCTTTTATCATAATTAGATAATATCACATATTATTATCAGATATTTTATATTTTAACGTCTGTAAAGTGGCTTATAAAATACAATTTTATTATTATTATTATTTGTGAATTTTTAATTACCTCAAATTTCACGTTATATTTTAGGCACCTCGGCCGTCGCCAAAATGGATCGAGCCACTAGACGCTGTGGATAAAGGAATTGTATGTCCGCAAGCTGATACTTTTAATTTAATAAATTCTAAAACTATGCAAGAAGATTGTCTCATTGCAAATGTCTACGTACCAAATACTGAAAAACAAAATCTACCCGTTGTAGTGTATGTACATGGTGGTGGATTTATGATGGGATATGGAGACGTTGTGACACCTAAAAAGATCGTCAGTACCAAAGAAATTATTGTTGTAACCTTTAATTATAGACTTGGAGCACATGGTTTTCTATGCTTAGGCACAAAAGATGTACCTGGTAATGCTGGAATGAAGGATCAAGTTGCATTACTTCGTTGGATAAAGAAAAATATTTCTAATTTCGGGGGAAATCCTAGTGATGTAACAATAGCGGGTTACAGTGCTGGATCTGTTTCAGTAGATTTATTGATCTTATCTAAGACAACTCAAGGTTTGTTCAAAAAAGTTATCCCGGAGAGCGGCGCAAGTTTATCACCTTTCAGCGTTCAAGTTGATCCAATAAAAAATGCTATAGAATATGGAAAGATATTAAAATTTGAAAATAGCGATATACACGCTTTAGAAGATTTCTACAAAACTATTTCCTATGAACTTCTACAATCAGGAACTGATATGGTTAATCCCGATCTTCTAATGGCACCATGTGTCGAGCGAGAACATGGAAAAGAAAGATTCCTTGAGGACAGTCCTTTCAATATTCTTAATAGTGGCAATTTCATTAAACTTCCCATGTTGCACGGTTTTGCGAATATGGAAGGATTACTCAGGATGGCTGTTTTTGATCAATGGAAGGACCAGATGAATACAAACTTTAGTAATTTTTTACCAGTTGATTTACAATTTAAGAACGATAAAGAGAAAGCTACAGTTGTAGAGAAAATAAAAAAGTTCTATTTTAAAGATAACCCCATCGATGAGCAAAATATTTTAGGGTTTATCGATTATGTATCCGATACGTATTTCACTTGCCCAACACGCAGATCTATTAATCTTCAATTAAAAGCTGGTAATAATAATGTTTTTCTCTACGAATATTCTTTCGTAGAAGACAGCACACCTTTAGTACCACACACGGATGTGCGTGGAGCGGGACATTGCTCTCAAACAATAGCCGTTTTAGATGGAGTCCAATTTAATGTAACAGATGAAAGTATTATGTCAGAAGATTTAAGACAAATTAAGGTGTTAATGAGGAATCTCTGGGCGAGTTTTGCTAAAAATGGGTATGCACATTTAATTTCTATACAATTATTATTGTATCATCATCAACAATTAGCATCTCTTCATCTCATCTGGCGACCTTATCACTAATAGTGATAAGGTCGCCAGATGCTATTATATATAAAATATAATATATACATGAAATAAATATACAAACAATTACGTTAATAAATATTTACACGGACAGAAAATGTTGTCTCACACGGGCTTTAAATATCGGGTATCAATGATTGCGAGCGCCGAACATGATCAGGAAGAGCGTTCCAGAGCGTTGCTGCTCTTAAAGTAAAAGAAGCCAAATAACTTTGTGAAAATTATGGAAAACTCTCAGGCATGCAGGTATCCTCACGATGTTTTCATTCACCGTTAAAGCAAGTGATGTTTTAATTACTTGATAAAACGCACATAACTCCGAAAAGTTATAGGTGCCTGCATGCCCGGGTTCGAGCCCCTGACCTCTGATTAGGAGGCTGACGTCCTAATCACTAGGCTATCACAGCTTTATTATATTTTAAAGGAAGTGATAATGAGGAATTTTCAAAAACTATATACGTCATCGATGTTGCGTAAAAATTATTTATTTAACTTCTTTAGTTCATACACGAGTGAAAAAGGTGTTATCGTATACAACCAAATTTTCTAAACTTTTTAACAGGCGACCTGAAAGCCCTGGAGCACCAAGCTGGCCACCTGTTGGAGAAGACATGACTCCGTACATGGTCCTCAACAAAAATCCACAACTCGGAAAATATTTGTTGAAAGAAAGATGCAATTTTTGGGAGGAAATTTATGAAAAACATTACAATAATCCTAAACCACCTTACATGCCTTCGTTATTTAAAAACACTGAACTGTAAAGTCTATTTTATTTATGCTCTATTATATTAAGCGAATATAAATTGATTGCACCTTGTTGATACTTTGTTAAATGTTACGATCTACCATGGAAAAATTATTGTTAAAAATAAAATGTTTTTTAGTATGACTTGGCAGTTTTTATTAATCTCTTGTAATGGGCTAGCTTTGCACTCATGGTGCCGAGGTCAATCCAACCCATATATATATCTATATTTTATACATATTTATCCCGTGAAATGCACATAATATAGGGACAGTATATGCGAAATCACGGACACTTCTAGTTTTAAATAAGCCTCGCAAGACAGTCTCATTATTAATTATTAAAATTTTTAGGCACCGCTGCCATCCTCAATTTGGTTCGAGACTTTGGAGGCCGTAAATAATGAGATTATTTGCCCACAAATGAATGTGCCTGTGTTTGGTATAAATACTAAAACCATGCAAGAAGATTGCCTCATCGCTAATGTTTATGTACCCAATACAGATGAAAAAAATCTTCCAGTTTTGGTTTATGTTCACGGAGGTGCATTTATTATTGGATTTGGAAATATGGCCACTCCGAAAAAATTGGTTAGCAGAAAAAAGATAATTGCAATTACATTTAATTACCGACTTGGAGCACACGGTTTTCTGTGTTTAGGTACGGAAGATGCGCCTGGCAATGCCGGTATGAAAGATCAGGTTGCTCTTTTACGTTGGGTAAAGAAAAATATTGCAAGTTTTGGTGGCAACCCTGACGATGTCACAATAGCAGGTGGCAGTGCAGGCTCAACTTCAGTAGATCTGTTAATGATATCTAAAATGGCAAAAGGTTTATTTACCAAAGTTATACCTGAGAGCGGTGCCAATATTGCTCCTTATAGTGTCCAAATGGATCCATTACATAATGCTCAAGAGTATGCTAAATTATTGCAATATGGTGGGACAGAAGATGTATATGAATTACAAGAATTTTATAAAAGCTCTCCATATGAACTATTACAATCAGGGAACGTCATATATAGACCTGAGTCCACCTTTTTAATGGCACCTTGTGTGGAGCGAGATATAGGTCAAGAAATATTTCTTCAAGATAGTCCTGTAAATATTTTAAAAAGAGGAGATTTCGATAAATTGCCAATGTTGTACGGTTTTGCAAACATGGAAGGACTGATGAGAATCGATATATTTGATTCGTGGAAAAATGAAATGAACAGTAAATTTTCCGTTTTTTTGCCACCTGATTTACAATTTAAATCCGAATCAGAAAAAGGAGCTGTGGCTAGAAAAATTAAAAAGTTCTATTTCGGTGACAAACTCGTTGGTGATGATACTGTATTGGATTATGTGAATTACTTCTCAGATGTAATGTTTGCATGTCCAACTTTGAGATCTATAAAACATCAGTTAAAAGCAGGCAATAATGAAATATACTTATACGAGTACTCTTACGTGGACGAAAGTACACCGGTAGTTCCATATACAAATATGCGTGGAGCACATCATTGTGCTCAGACGGTAGCAGTATTGGATGGAGCTAATTCGACATCAACAGACGAAAATACCATATCAGAAGACTTCAGAAAAATGAAAAGTATAATGAGAAATCTTTGGCTAAATTTTATAACTACAGGGTAAGTATATATGTATGATCTAGATTTTACTAGGTAGTTAGTTAGGATCCAAGTTTAAAAGAATTTGAAAAATAAACACACATTCTAGAAGTATTGTCAGCTTTTATAGTGAATGCTTAAGTGCATAATGGTTTTGATATATATGTTGTAAATATTTTAGGAAACTCTTGGCAGACGGGTTAAAGAATTTTTTGATATATTAATATATTATGTTGTACGGTTGAGTACACCAAAATTATTGCAGGATTGTTGCGTAGTGGGAAATTCTTCCATGAAACAATTCACCGCCGCTTCGAAGGTCTTATTCGCTCTTCTCGAGTACCGCTACCTATTAATTTCTTCTGTTTTCACTGTTCAGGCAAATGCCAAGAACTGGTTGCCCCGAAACAAGCATCACTTAAACCTATTAAAATCTGTTTGTCTTTTACGTGTATGTGCACCCGCAACTTACACGTAAAGGTCATCGCTATTGTTTGTTGCCCGCACATATATTTTAAGAAATAGTTATAATAGAAAGTATAATATATATTCAGAAAGGTTGTAAGGTAAGTCAACGAAAACTCATTAATGTTGTATTACAGAAAACCTGAAAGTCCTGAAGTACCGGTATGGCTACCCGTTAGTGCGGATTGGTCACCACATATGGCTCTGAAAAAGAATCCAGAACTTCGGGGATCTTTATTGAAAAAGAGATGTTCATTCTGGGAGGATATCTTTGACAAATACTACCGGTCTCCAGTACCGCCCGCAGCACCGCCAACAAGACGTAATGAGTTGTAAGAAGTGCAGAAGAACTTAAGGGTACAGAGCAATGTGAATAAAATCTGTTTTACTTTAAAGTTGCAGTGTTTAAAATCCTATACTGATAGTAACCTAATAATTACTTATTAGTTCCCGACGACCTCCGTGGCGCATCGCGCGTGCTGTCACATTATAAAGTTGGAGGTCCTGAGTTCGATTCCTGGCTCGAGTCTGGTCTGGTCGGAGGCTTCAGCTGTGGCTAGTTACCACCCTACCGACAAAGACGTGCCGCAAAGCGATTTAGCGTTCCGGCACGATGTTGCGTACAAACCAATGAGGAGTATGGGTTTACCATACCTCTAACAGATTAGCCTGCTACCATCTTAGACTGCATCATCACTTACCATCAGGTGAGGTTGCCGTCAAAAGCTAACTTGTAGAGTATAAAAAAAAATTGTTGATTTCTTTCTTCTTCTTGATAAAATAGCTCAATGTAGATTTTAAAGATTTATTATTAGTTTATGGTGAGATTGTCTTAGATAGCTGGTGTTCCATATTCCACTTCAACAAGATGTGAGAATACGTTGTATTAGTTCGAGGCGAACCACTAGTTATACTGACTGCAGTAAACACTACAGTACAGTACAGTATCTACACTGGTAGAAGTTACGTTACGATTATCTAGCCACTGGACTGATTAGGTGAAATCAATGACTGGCCTTCCGATAACAACCGCAATTAGAAAAGCCGAGGACCGTACACAGTGAAAGGCATTAGTTACCAACGTGACGACGGCCACGACTTTCAACAATGAAGTGTGCGACCAAGAAGGAGAAGAAGAAGTTAGGTATGTGCATCCTTCGTTCTCCCATATACTGAGGCAGTAAAGCTAAGTAGTAGTACTACGAAGCCTGAAAGCGACATCCCTCGTTTTCAGGCTTTTGCTCACGTTATTTCATATTCAAACTTGTAGGCTATGTGCGTGCATTTTACTTGCATTATCGCAGTAATTTAAGCGCCTCTGAGCTCGGAATGGGGCTGGAATCAAGTTTAAAATGCATATGAGTTTCTCGCCAACAGTTGAATGGAGTGTAAAATGTGGAAATGTATTTTATAATTTTAGAGGAGAGCATATGAATACCTATACAAAATTATCTCTTATAGAATTTTATATTATAGTAAGACGTTATATATCTTCTATTTTGTTAAGTTAATTATTCTTTGGTACATTAATTTATGTGTAACATCCTATTTTTTTTTTATGAATCTTTTCTATAATACTGGTGAAATTCCGTAGGACTGGCTAAAATCAGTTTTTGTAACTATAACAAGTAAGCAAAACTCCAAAAATGAGCCTTAAGGATATTCTAAGGAATAGGATTAAGACGTGATATAAGAACGAATCAAATGCGATTAAAAACTTGGGGATTATAAATTTGGATTCAGAGCTGGCGTAGGCAATAGGGAAACCTTGTTTGCTCTGCATATACTCGTACAGAAATGCAGGGAGTAACGTGATGTGTTTGTGTTTCATTGATTACGAGATAGCATTTGACCGAGTAAAGCATGACCGGCTTGGAGTACTTAAGATTCACTAGGGTTAGACGTAAAAGACCTTCGTATCATACAAAACCTTTACTACAACCAAAAAGTTACGTGAAGTGTGCATGAAGTATTCAAAGAGGTGGATATAAAGAAAGGAGTTCGACAAGGCTGTATTTTGTCCCAAACACTTTTCAATATATATTCGGAGGCAATCATGGCCGAAGCATTTGAAGACCTGGACTGTGGTTTTAAGGTTAATGGAAATCTCATTAACAATTTGCGATACGTAGATGACACAGTTCTAATAGCGTCTACTACCACCCACCACCTGCAGAAGATTGTCGACCGTATTAATAAGTGTAATGAAGAAGCTGGTAAAGCTATGAACATCAAGAAAACAAAGGTCTTTGTAGTCTCTCACAATGTTAGTGTAGATCCAACGATTAGAGTGACTAACCAACTACTGGAAAAAGAGTATTTCTATTTACGTACCTAGTTTTATTTGAGTTTGAAAAGGAGTGTAAGAGTATAAGTTACATAAATATTTTTATCGAACTTAGTGAGTCATGTGCACTGTGCAGTCTAGTCTGATGGAAGGCTTCGGCCACGGCTAGATGCCACTCAACTAGCAAATACATGCCCCTAAGCATATTACCTTTCCGTTATGATGCCATAAACCGATTAGATGGTCCGTTCAGTGGTTTTCGGTGATAAAATCGTCAGTCAGTCACTTTTCCTATTTATACATAATTATAAAGATTACTTAATTTTTTAAATATTAAATGCCTCCTGATTGATAAGATATCGAAAACTAACCTTTGGTTACCAGATAATAATGCAGTAAGATCTCTAGATAAGTATCATCATTCATTACTTATCGACGGACAAGTTTGTTTTTAAAGACTATTTTTATTCTCGTTTGCCTCCAACTAATAGTCATCCCTAGAAGTGGACTTAAATAGGTGTTAATAACACCTAGGTATATGTTATTTTTTGGTAAATTAAGAAATCAATAGGAATTAGTAGTAATTAGGAACAACAAAAGGTTCTCCTTCAATCCAGCGCACAAATTCCTCTCTTTCGTAAGAGGGAAGATGAAACCTGAAAAGGATTATGGATTTTATATCCTTATATAATATCAAACTACAATTTATAGTAATTGCGGAGGTTTGTTAGATCCCTCCCTTTCTACTTCTATTTCAAAGACTTCTACTTCCAAGTTTATTCTTATTTTCTTACTGATATTATAAATACGATGTTTAAGTTTCTGATGGTTATTCGGTATGTTGTTTTCTTATTCAATCACGCAGCAAAAGTGCAAAGATAAGAAATGAGTAATTGTATAAAGATAATTTATTAGCTGGTGAGTGACATAGGCTACTTTTTATCAGTATAATTCTTAGAGATACTAAGCTAACAATTAAGATATGTGTTGTTGGCAATTTTTACACTTTTAACACAATAGGGAAGAAAGGTTTCGAAGGTTTACTTTAAATCTGTCGGATACTTTGACGACCTCCGAAGTGCAGTGCGCGCATTATAAAGTTGGAGGTTCCGGGTTCGATTCCCGGCTCGAGTCTGGTCTGGTGGGAGGCTTCTGCTAGTTACTACCTGAGATATTTGTGATAAATAATAAATAATTACGACGCGTCTATGCAAACTCCATTTAACTCACAGGTTAGCCCGCTACCATCTTAGACTGCATCATCACTTACCATTAGGTGATATTGCCGTCAAGGGCTAACTTGTAGTGGATAAAAAAAAAAAAAAAAACTGACACACACGAAAGGCATCCTGACATCAGGCACTTATAAAAATACCACCCTCGTTTTTATTATAATTATAAGTCCATACATTATTACACTACCCTACCAACAAAGACGTGTCGCCAAGCAATTAAGCGTACCGGCACGATGTCGCGTAGAAACCAATTAGGAGTGTGGGTTTACCATACCCTTAACAGGTTAGCCCGCTACCATCTTACACTGCATCACCACTTACCATCAGGTGAGGTAGCAGTTAAGGGCTAACTTGTAGTGTATAAAAAATATATATATTATTACTATACTCTGCATATATCGAGTATATTGTAGAATTACAGGAAGGGAAAATTTCATCAAAATCTATTTAGCCGTTATTACATAAATAATAATAATATATACAATTATCTAGTCTTGTGCATATACTTTTATATCTTAATGCTCTCATAAAATAATATGTATGGTTGGATGAATTTATGTTGGTTATTCAGCTACACAAGAACGGCTGAAAAGATGTGGATGAAATTTAATTTATAGTCTGGAATAACAGATATGCTACTTATTATTTTGGATAAATGTATTTTTCCCGTGGGATATATTTTTATGATCAGGCTGACGATTCCTGAACACGATCAAAATTTCCACCCGAACGAAGTCATGGGCAACAGCTAATTTCTTATTTAAACTTTTTATCAAATGCAAAAAGGATTTTTCAAATTGTGATGTTTAGTCCAGCGGGAATACCAGGATTAGGGATTTCTTAATAAGAAGACGTTCGCTTGCTTCATTATAAAACTATAATAATGGCACGATTGAAATTAGACACCAGACTAAAGATATACAAGATATATATACAATCTACATACGTCACACAAATTCAACTAGTAGTTGCATTGAACTGTTTTTTCGTGTGTTAGATCACTAGAGACTCACTATTGGTTATTGGTTATGAAAATGGGTATGAAAAATCGAATATTTTCAAATATACCCAATTGTATATAGTCAATTGAAAGGGCATGTTTTATATGCATTGAGGTTTCTTTTTAATTTTCATTTATTTCTATCTCTCTCTGCGCGTCGTATTCCTCATTACTGAGGGTCGTGACCCCTTCCACTGAAGACTTTCTTGCGGACGATGTCGCGCCATGTTGCTCTGTTGGTTGCGACATGTAGAGCATCGTGGACTTTTGTGTCAAGTGCGGTGCGGATTTGATCTGACCAACGCATCGGACTTCGTCCCCGAGGTCTCTTTCCTTCCACTTTGCCGGTGATAACCAATTTCTCCAGGTTGTTACCTTCCCGTCGGGCAATGTGACCGAAGTACTCGAGAATCCTCTGTAGGCAGATGGTGGATAGCCTTTTCGTTATTTTCTATATTATGTTTAATTTTCATTTAATTTTTAGTACAGACAGGTGCATATAAAATATAATGAAATATGGGGCACCGACATCGTATCTACATTACGTTACAAAGCCCTAGTAATGCCATATTTCATACACGAATAGGTTTCATTGTTACCTACTTTGCTAAGCTATTTATCGCATTGGAGCTTGGGATCGTGTTCCCCCATAAATTTGCAAGGGACGCGAGCTGCCGTTAAAGTCTTTATTAAGCCGTGAAGCGTATTTTATAATATATTTGTTCCTGTTTTGTATTCAAAATGATGTTCTTTTTATTTTTTATTTTACATCGGGGCGAACGAGCAGACGGGTCACATAATTTTAGCGATGCGTTGTTGGCTGAAACCATCCTCCTTAACAGTTTCTACTTGACAAATTCAAATACAAATTTAATAGATATATATTTTTTTTTAATTATTTAATATTTTTTTTTTTATTTAAATATCACTTGCTTCAACGGTGAAGGGAAACATCGTGAGGAAACCTGCACGCCTAAGAGTTCTCCATAATGTTCTCAAAGGCGTGTGAAGTCTGCCAATCCCCAAATGGCCAGCGTGGTGGACTATGGCCAAACCCTTCTCATATTGAGAGGAGACCCGCGCTCTGTAGTGAGCCGGTAATGGGTTGATCATGATTCAAATAGAAGGACTATTTGTATTTTTATATAGCGACTTAGGTAACGCTTTCAAGAACACATAAGTAAATAGAATTTATATGTAACTTCAAATGTGTCATGAAACTTGTTAAATGAAGAAGAAATCGATACAGATATTGAATTTTATTATTTAAAAAAAAAGACAATGCATTGGTTGCAATTGTTAAAATTATAAAGAGAAAATATTTAACAATAATCCCACAATTCTGAAACTGATATAAAATAAATGCAAAGGAGTGGATCTGGGAATATCAAATTCAAAATTCAAATTCAAGTAATCTTTATTGAAATAGTCCTTTAAAAGGCACTTTTGACGCGTCAATAATTTACATAGTAGTGATTTGATGGTGATAACTACATTCGTAAACTTAAAACTAAAGCTATGAGGGTTCCAAACGCGTCTAAGAACAAGCCCACAACAAACTTAGCCAGGTTCCAAACGCGTCTAAGAACAAGCCCACAACAAACTTAGCCAAGTAAATTTTCTTTTTGCTATCACCATCTCATATTCCACTTAAAATTATGTTAAGAGCTATCTTATTAGAGCAATATTTCATACCCATGCTTACCGTCCGACCCCCCGTTATCCCAAACGTTGCCTAAGCCGAGGTTCGGCCTCAAAGGAGGCGCCCTTAGGCAGTCGTTCCATTAGTTTCTTCGAGCCCTAGGGCTCAAAATTTCTTCTGACAGAGCTTCTTTCCGAAGCCCGCCAAACAGCCCGGTTACGTTGTGGCAACCAATAGGGTTAGTACAGCTAATAGACAGTCCGAAAAAAAAACACCCATGCTTGTTTATCATTTACATCATACCACAACGATAAGTCGCTTGGTATGTCTTTGCCGGTTGCGTGGTAACTTCAAAAGTGTTGCTGCTATCATGATTGGTATTTTTCATCTCCACTAATAATTCCAATTTTAATATTAGCGTTTGCTCGCGAACGTGTTAGCAAGGAAATTTGAGGTCTATGTGTAAGTGGTCTGGTAAAAAATCCATCCGACGGAAACCGTTCATTGTTCAAGAATAAAAAGTGGCCTATGTTTTAAAACAGACTATAAATCAAGACCAAATTCCATCCATGTTCTTTCAGCCGTTTGGGTGTATATGAGTCCATATTCTTTGAACCGTTCTGGTGTATCTAAGTGACTAACATCCAAACATCAAAACATTCGCATTTATAATAGCTGTAAAAATTTAAGTATTTATATACTGGTCAGCTGGCACACAATGCGTAGATTCAGGTAAAAAAAAAATTGTTGGCATTCGAAACGTTGAGTCAACTATGTAAATGGAACTTTCTGAAAGTTGCTCACTGGTAGCATTCGTAAAAATCTTCAAACAAAATTAGTGATGATAACACCAGCTCTCAAATTATATGGTTTGAATTAAGTTTTCCACCGCTAAGTACATAAAGAATCTACTATGCGTCACCGGATATCGCTATATCGACGGTCAGTTTGCTTATTGCTATGAAATAAATAAACTTGTGTTGCACGCTACTAGACTACAAAAAATTAGAAATTCATTTAAAGGTAATTGTATACAATTGTATGACAAATTGCCTAATGAAATTTCTGGGATGTCTCTCAATAAGTTCAAAGTTTATATAAAACGTAAGCTTGTAGAAAAGTCCTACTATAGTGTAAAGGATTACGTAAATGATAAACAAGCATGGGTGTGAAATATTGCTCTAATAAGATAGCTCTTAATATAATTTTAAGTGGCATGTGAGATGGTGATAACAAAAAGAAAATTTACCTGGCTAAGTTTGTTGTTGGCTTCTTCTTAGACCGGGGCGCGTTTGGAACCCTCATAGCTTTAGTTTTAAGTTTACGAATGTAGTTATCACCATCAAATCACTACTTTGTAAATTATTGACGCGTCAAAAGCGCCTTTTAAAGGACTATTTGAATAAAGATTATTTAAGAAAAATTTAAAATAAAAAATTACACATTTTCACTCAAGAATTGTTCACGTTTTAATACGAAATTAAAAATGTTTTTCCTAAAAAATCATGTTAACCTAGTATGAAGCGTTAATCTCAATTTTATATGTATTTTAAATACGAACGTGAGTTGGTTTGTTTGTCACGCAATCACGCCTAAACCACTAAGCCTATTTTAACAATTTCTCATCGATGGAAAGATATATTATCAGCTAGTAAAAAAGGTTATATTACATCTCCAAATTATCACAACCGGGAGCTACGTGGGTCAAGCCGCTGAGCGTGGCGAACGTATGTTTTCAATATTTTGATTAGTGATGGTGATAACTACATTTGTTAAATTGTTTGGTGGTATAAAGAAGCTCACAAATCATTTGAACGCCTTATCGAATAAGGACCTTACATTATTTCATGACGTCAACTTGTACTGTACTTGCTGAAGATTTAACCTCGCGGCCGTTAACTACTTAAAACTTGTGATAAGACTTTTGCTATTCAGGAAGCGAAGGCGCTTTATGTAGATACACTTAATTGCACACATTTTTTTTTATACAGCACAAGTTAGCCCTTGACGGCATCTCACCTGATGGTAAGTGATGATGCGGTCTAAGATGGTAGCGGACTAACCTGTTAGGGCATACCCTACCATATATGGTTTACCATAGTAAACCCATACTCCTAATTGGTTTCTACACGACATCGTGCCGGAACGCTAAATCGCTTGGCGACACGTCTTTGTCGGTAGGGCGGTAACTAGCCACGGACAAAGCCTCCCACCAGACCAGACTCGAGCCGGGAATCTAGGACCTCCAACTTTAAAATGGGACTGCGCCACGGAGGCTGTCCCAAGAATTTAATAAGGTAGGTATGGAACAAAGTTGAGGGAACCCGATGCTTGATATTCGTTCTTATCTAAATTAAACCGTAAGCAAACATAATATGTTTCTGTAAACCCTATAAGTCTGTGTAATGTATCGTTTGCGAGCGCTTCATAAGTTTTATTTCTTTCCTCCGTGATATCACAAGTAGGCAGTCTTATAATACTCTCCTCACATAAAGCCCTTTTGCTAACATATTGTACAGCGGTGTTGTCTCAGGATTTTGTAGGATTAGGTATTTTATGGTTTAAAAACAAAACTAAATTTGATAAATCAATCAATCAATCAACCAGCCTATAGACGCCCACTACTGGACATAGGCCTTTCCGAGATCGCGCCTCAACACACGGTCCTCCGCCTTCCTCATCCACCCGCCACCAGCGATCCTTTTCAGGTCATCAGTCCAGCGAGCAGGACCAGGTTGTCCTACGATGCGCTTACCCGTACGCGGTCTCCACTCCAGAACACGTCTGCCCCAACGGCCGTTCTGCGACAAATATGACCCGCCCACTGCCACTTCAGCTTGCTAATCCGTTGGGCTATGTCGGTTACTTTGGTTCTCCTAAAACTGATAAAAATCTGTCCAATTTTGTGTATGTTATCTAAGTTGAAACCGTAAGCTAACAGATGTTTCTTAAAACTTGTGATTTAGTTTGTATATTGTACCGTTAAGGCATTTGTGGACCAAAGCCTCCGATACAGTTCGACAGCTTTGTTTTGCGGCTCGAAACCAACGTCTTCCAAGTCGCTGGGATCGACGGCTTTTGTTTGTTGACTCCTTTATAGAGCGGGGCGATAAAAAAATATTTGTAATAATGCTACACTCATATTAAGGCCCTCGGAGAATATATTTTATAGCGGTTTCGGTGTTTTCTAAACTTTAGCTACAGCTGTTATAAATTCTCGAGTGACGCGACCTAAAAAGCCACAATTTTTATTCGATATCATATTCTTCTCGCTTTTTTTTGGATTTATCCACCCACTAATTGAGAGTTCCAAAATAGGCAGAAGTTTAAAAATTTGTTACGTAAAATAAGAATTCTGGAATTTATTATGATAATGCAATCAAATATCACCGATCTATAGTTTTACATAATATTTTTCAAAACTTACTTATTTTATTTTTAAAAGACTTCGTCTAACGTGTAACTTCGTCGCCAAGGAACAAGTTTTAGTAAAAAAAAAAGAAATTATTAATTTAACTAATTGCGGTTTTTGTGTAAGTAAATAAGGTTTGAACTTGTTTAAAGTTTTTTTTTGCAATTACTTCTTTTATAAAAATAACTGTAATTTTAACATTAGTAATGATTACATTTTTGTTTGTACCGTACAACTTCTGCCAGATTTTGTAAGGGACTACTGAACACGTATGCTAATGACTGGATAGTTAAATGTTGAGACACGAAAAAATTAAAGATTTTGTTGTTTGTAGATTTGTTTACTATTTTAATTGCGCCCGTTTTGGAAAACTCCATAGTTGCCATTAAATCTTAAAGAACAAACATATGCGTAAAATATAAATATATTTATAATATGTGTATGATATGTGTATATAAATATAAATATATTTATAATATGTGTAATATTTATATATGTTATAATAACATATTATTATGTTGCTAAATTTCAAAGATTGCATATATTGTTTGGTATTTTCTTTTATATAAATTGTAATCTTATTTGGCCTTATTTAAGTCTGAAATGTAAATAAATTGCTTTAAACGCTGTTGATTACAAATAAATAAATAAAAAAAAAACATAATAATATAGACTCAGACATTGTAACTGAAACGACATGGGTTGCTAGATACTTTAAACACAGTTGGATGTCTCTTAGGTCATATATTTTTACAGAAAGGTTAATATTATATTTAGCTCGTAGATCAGTGGAGTTTAATATGTTCGAATGATACATCACACTGTCATATAAATTATGTTAACAATACCAATAAGATTATGAATTGCCTGCCTCGAACACGAAACTGGTGAAAGAGTCAGAGGCCTTAATAAAATTGAAAAAAAGGTAATAAACTAAGTGTCATGCTAACGCATCGTGAGATATAAACCCTTGAAGGAAATTATTTAAAAATACAGAACTTAAAAGCAAAAGGCTACTTTATCACTAAAAGCGATTTCTACCAGGCCACCTTTTCGAAAGAAGCCGACAAATGTATTAAGGCGGGAAATCGCAACATTTATACATATATACATGCTATTAAAAAATAATGGAAGCGGTGATAGCCTAGTGGTTAGGGCGTCAGCCTCTTAATCAGAGGTCGGCGGTTCGAATCCGGGCACGCACCTCTAACTTTTCGGAGTTATGTGCGTGTTTTAAAAAAAAAATTAAAATATCACTTGCTTCAACGGTGAAGGAAAACTTCGTGAGGAAACCTGCACGCCTGAGAGTTCTCCATAATGTTCTCAAAGGCGTGTGAAGTCTGCCAATCCGCACATGGCCAGCGTGGTGGACTATGGCCAAATCCTTCTCATATTGAGAGGAGACCCGTGCTCTGTTGTGAGCCGGTAATGGGTTGATCATGATGAAAAAATAAAATAAATAAATAATTTCTATACATACATACTCATAAAGAATAAATTGACAGATAACGATTCTTGACACGGGTTTTAAAACCGCTTACGATTGAGAACGCCGAATTTTATCTTGGAGAGCATTCCACAGCTTAGCTTCTTTCAGAGTAAAGGACAATGAATAGCTCTGCGAATTACATCTCAACATTCTGAGCTTATTTTCGCTCAAGGAACGCTGGGTAATTTAGAGATATGGGTTCGGAGAGTGTCTCTAATATTCACCTTCTTAGTCTGCAAGACGTTTCCACGCTCTCACGGGTGTTACGCTCTCACGGGTAAGTTAAGACGCTATTGATCCTTTGCTTACAATTAACGCGAGAGGGCGACATGTCTAACTCGTATCATCGGGACGGACACTGTTAGCGGAGTAGAGGTAATGTAAATTACTTTTACTGCACGGCCATAGGTACATTAATTCACCGAGTATCTAATCAACTGCCTGTTAGAGATGCGAACTCGCTTGTGTTGTGAAAACAAAGAAATCATTTGTATGTGTCATATTAATAGTTTGACATAGTAGACTTAGCTAAATAAATCATCATCATCATCATCATCATATTATACGATGTCCACCACTGAACTTTGGTGTAGAAACCGATTAGGAATTCTCTTCAATAATTTATTTTATTTATTTATCTCCTCTTATTCTAGCTTAACAGGATAAAAACCTAATTTGCTAGAGTAGCCTAATATAAAAGTATATATATATAATTATATATATAAATTGCCTAAATTTAAATCCGGTAACATATCATCCATGATGTCACTCTTGTGAGGTCACTCAGATTACAACTGAATAGGTCCGGCCTCTCTGCGACATCGTTTAGCCTACGATAGGTGGCTCCTAAGGCGCTGCAGATGGAAAAAAGCACTATAGCTATGCACAGTACCTGACCTTGACACGCCACACTGCAAACCAATTTGTAGCAAAAAGGCGCTAAAATGGCAATTGAGTAGAGCATTCCAAAGTGGCCGTAACAGCAGTAATACCTTAGCAGTATCTAATTAGTTTATTAGTTATTATTATTAGTTTTATTAGTTAGATTAGTTATCTTTGCCAGTAAGGTAGAAACTAGTCCCCCAAACCAGACTCAAACCGGGAATCGAGCCCGGGACTGTCCTCTTTATAATATACCATCTGAAATTATTCTGCTTGAGATATTCTCGCGGCAAACCCGTGGCCCACTCAAAATTAATTGTAATAGGATTAAAATAAATTTATTTGTTCAGTGAAGCGGGTGTAGTCCTAATAAATAATTCAATCTTGCGGATTACTACTTGAGTACTAGGTGTCACACCATATGTCATTATCATCATCATCATCATCAGCCAACATTAATCCACTGCTGGACATAGGCCTCTTTGAAGCAGCGCCAACTCATCATGTCTCCGGCCTTACGCATCCAGTCGATGCCTGCCACTTTTCGGAGATCATCGCTCCACCTGGCCGGAGGCTGGCCCACAAACCGTTTTTTATCATCATCATGGTATAAAAAGTAGTAGATAGAGTTATTGCTGAGTAATATTTTTACGACCTCCGTGGCGCAGCGCGTGCGCTGTTACATTGTAAAGTTGCAGGTCCTATTCCCAGGTTGCAGGTTCGAATCTCAGCTCGAGAGGAAAGGTGGTTGCGACGGTGGCCAGTTACCACGCTACCGACAAAGACGTGTCCCCAAGCGACTAAGCGTTCCAGCCCGATGCCAGGTAGAGACCAATCAGGAGTGTAGGTTCACCATTAACAGCTTAGAACGTTACCCTCTCAGAGTACATCACTTTCCAACAGATGATGTTGCCGTCAATAGCTAACTTGTTAAAAATATAACATATATGTTATATGCTCAATGCTGAATGATCACAGGAATATCTGCGACATCTCCTGCAGTTCTGTGGTCTCTTTTAAAAAGCAAGTAAGACCGTCTATTACTGCATTATAGGTATAAATTGAATTATTTAGATGTAAGGTTAATTTTAAGGTTGCATGCTGTGGTCATTTCTAGAAAGTCTGTTAGTTCTTCTGAAATGTTTTTTGTTGTTTTTACATAGATTGTGACTAGTTTAATGAGCCAATAAAATAAAGAAGTAAGCAATACATCATTTTGTTTATAAATATCTACTGCTGTTTCTCGCAGAGTAGGTGAAGCTATGTCAAGATATACGCACTAAAACTGCGTGGTGGGGTTACTAAGAAAGTTTCTCATAGGCTCTGAATATCTTTTATATGATGACAGGGTCCGTGCTCAGCTGTGGGGATGAATAGGCTGAGAGGGATAACAAAAGAAAATAAAATGGACTGTAAAAGTTTTTTCGCATTTCATATGGAAACTTTTTTCATTTAAGACAGATCAGAGTATATACATATTTTTTTATCAAAGTTTATTTTCATTTAGTGACTTCTCATAAGTTATGATAGCCTAGTGGTTAGGGCGTCCGCCTCGTATCCAGTAGTCGGGGGTTCAATCCCGGGCACGCACCTCTAACTTTTCGGAGTTATGTGTGTTTTTAAGCAATTCAAATTTCACTTGCTTCAACGGTGAAGGAAAACGTCGTGAGGAAACCTGTATGCTTGACAATTCTCCATAATGTTCTCAAGGCGTGTGAAGTTTGCCAATCCGCACGTGCCCAGCGTGATTGCCTATGGCCAAACCCTTGTCATATCGAGAGGAGACCCGGGCTCTGTAATGAGTCGGCAACGGGTTGATGATGATGAACTTCTGATATAAAAAAACGCACGCAAAAGTAATTTAGCATGGATATGCATGGATAAATATGCGAGTAAAATATAACTTCTTCCTTTTATACATGCAGAAGTTATTTGTGAAGTTGAATATACGCTTTCATAACGTTATAATATAACGAAATGGTTAAGACAGCGTGCTTAAAACTTTCTTTGTGACGAGGATACTATAAAATTCATGAATTTCTTAATGACAAAGATGCTTGAAAGCATGCCGCTTGCTTTTTAGCCGTTTTAATTTACTCAAAAAAACAAGGCTAAGTTAAAATACAGTGACCTTTAAGAAAAGAAATTGCTAGAAACTCTGCAATTACCTTTCTTGCTGGCCGGTAAGGTCACAATAAACAGACAGACTTGACGTTTCAAGATATAATAATATGGTTCTATTTGCGAACCTTATTTGAAACGTATAGGTTTAAATTAATTAACAACGTTCGTATTAAAACGTAATTTTTTAAAGTCAATTATAGACGCGTTAAGCGATTACTGGTACGGGCAAAACTTACGTGGGCGTCACCGACATGCAACATGCTTATGAGTCGTGTTGATTTGTTTTATATGACTGGTCGTGATACGCTGTTTATAGTTTTCACTTCCATCAACAGTCCCTATACAGTCGGCAGTGGCGTGCACTTTATACATGCATAAAAGAAGTGCATACCCTACCCTAGGAGCCTCAGCAAAAATTTAACATATTAAAAGGAAATCTTGATTTGATGTTGTAGATAGTAAGCAATAAATCCGAAATAACCGAAATAAGTATATTTTTGTATGTAGTTTAAACATACCTTGTTTGACCTATTCCACTTTATAAATTCATCTTACTGAAATCTGAGGATTTCTTATAGAGATAAGCTTTCCTTTGTAAACTTCTTTTGTAAGTGTTTAATATCACAAACTTGGTACAAAAATATTCAAAATACAATAAATAAATAACCATATTTTTTTATGTTGGCCCTTGACGGCCTCTCACGTTGTGGGATGTGATGATGCAGTCTAAGACAGTAGCGGGCTAACCTGTTAGGGGTATGGTAAACCCATATTCCTTATTGGTTTCTACACGACATTCAGCCGTAACGCTAAATCGCGTAGCGACACGTCTTTGTCGATATTAGAGACGAATTTGTCGATATTGAATCATCGGTTTACCCTATCATCATCATCATCATCATGATCAACCCATTACCGGCTCACTACAGAGCACGGGTCTCTTCATATGAGAAGGGTTTGGTCATAGTGCACCACGCCGGCATGTGCGGATTGGCAGACTGCACACGCCTTTGTGAACATTACGGAGAACTCTCAGGCGTGCAGGTTTCCTCACGATGTTTTCCTTCACCGTTGAAGCAATGTTATTTTAATTTTTAA
The DNA here is from genome assembly GCA_928268935.1 of Lasiommata megera. NCBI lineage: Eukaryota > Metazoa > Arthropoda > Insecta > Lepidoptera > Nymphalidae > Lasiommata > Lasiommata megera. The sequence continues at coordinate 6,619,210 of OV743311.1, read as the reverse complement.
AAACGCACATAACTCCGAAAAGTTAGGGGTGCGTGCCCGGATTCGAACCGCCGACCTCTGATTAGGAGACTGACGCCCTTAACCACTAGGCTATCACCGCTTGCTGCCTATTTCATTTTTGAATTAAACATCCAGCCAAACAAAAGTATGGTTGCTGAACTGTAATTTGAATTACAAACAAACCTGTGTACAAAGCATTTTCATTCATAAACGTAGTTAGGTTTAAAATTTAAAGAGCGTTCATTGCTCGGTAATTAGAGTTGCAGACCAGACCAGTATAATTTTGTTTGACGAGCTTGGAAACGGTGACGGCTGGAAATTTATGGAATTTTTAATTATGTTTGTACAGATTATTTCTCGTTATTTGTTTCGTAACTCTGCCGACAACTCGGAAACTGAAGTGTTTGTTTGGATCTGTTTTCAAAGGATAAGTATTAATGTTATAATTTAACCTAGCAAGCCCTAAGCAACAAATAAAAGCTTTGTATTATATTTGTATGAGTTAGCCCTTGACGGCAATCTCTTGGTAAGTGATGATGCAGTCTAAGATGGTAGCGTGCTAACCTGTTAGGGGTATAGTAAACCCATACTCCTATTGGTTTCTACGCGACATCGTGCCGGAACGCTAAATCGCTTGGCGACACGTCTTTGTCGGTAGGGTGGTAACTAACCACAGCACAAACCTCCCACCAGACCAGACTCGAGTCAGGAATCGAACCCAGGACCTCCAACTTTATAATGCAACAGCGCGCGCTGCACCACGGAGGTCGTCAAAGTGTTATAAGATTGACCTACAATAATAACATTTGTATGTATATGTATAACGTATATATATATAATAATAATAATAATAATAACTTTATTTTCCAAACAGTTTAAAATAATAACAAATTCCAATATATATATGTATACATGAACTCTCTGATAATCATCATCATCATCATGAACAACTCATTGCTGGCTCACTACAGAGCACGGGTCTCCTCTCAATATGAGAAGGGTTTGGCCATAGTCCACCACGCTGGCCGTGTGCGGATTGGCAGACTTCACACGCCTTTGAGAACATTACGGAGAACTCTCAGGCGTACAGGTTTCCTCACGATGTTTTCCTTCACCGTTGAAGCAAGTGATATTTTTTTTTTAAACCGCACATAACTCCGAAAAGTTAGAGGTGCGTGCCCGGATTCGAACCGCCGACGTCTGATTAGGAGGCTAACGCACGAACCACTAGGCTATCACCGATTCATTTACGATTTTCATTTACGATTATTGTTTATTTTGTAATCTAAAGTTAAGACTGCGTTTGACTGCTATCACACTTGATGGTAAAATGTCTCACCATCATCTTTACCCATTTATGTCTCTCCGCTGTCCATACCTCCTCTCTCATGCGAAAGAGCAATATATTACATTGACCCTGATATTGATCTCTGATAATGTTAATTGGCAAATAGCACATATAGGTATTCATTGCTTGATTCCATTTGAATGCTTGATTAAATGGATTCACAATATAAGCAAATGAGGTCGTCTCTGATCGCCGGTCGCTGTAATGAATTAAGTAGCCCATTATTCACGTAAATGTCGCTGAGAACTGCTTCAATATGTCCAATTAAGCGATTTGTTGTAATAAACTCTCGCAAATGAGCTCACAATGAGCTACTAACAACTCCGGTAGGAATCCATTGAAAAAATAATCTGAATTCTCACTGCCATTCAACCTTTACTTAAGTATCGGTCTATAACGAGCTTTTCTAATTTGTGAATATTTGTCTGCGTTAATCACCTGATAAATTAAAACAATGAGAAATATATTAAATATGAACGCTTCACAGATGTAATGTTATAGGTTTGCTGGCTGGGTTGCGGTTGAGTGCACAAGCGTTCCCGTGACCCAGCCACCAGGCGACGCGAAGGATCATCGCTGGGTTTTAGTGGGTATTCTGGTCGCCGGGGAGTCCCACATACCCCGTCGGAAGCGGCGCAGTCTTGCCTGCGTCGCTTCCGGAGGGGATGCGTAAACGCATTTCTCAGCGGGGGAGAAAAAAAAAAGGTTAACATGAATAAAGCAGTATTGATTATAATAGATTTCTGAGTTTTAAAATGTCTCACAGACAGTAACGTACAAATAATCTAAACACTGCTCGTGAATGCCTAAAAATTAAATCCCTACTTACTAAAGATTTCAAACGGTTCAAAATCGTTTCATGCGAATGGCGAATGTCTGTCCCTGGTACGAGCGCAACGTAGGCCTACATAGCGACCTAGATCTAGACACTATCGCTCAATACTTATGAAAATCTCAAAAAGATATTTCGAGACATCAATCCGAACGCTCCCCAATCCTCTCGCTTTCTTCGCTACCTCTTTTTACTGCCCCGACCGCTCCTCTCCGAAAGAAGAGGCCTAAGTACATCCTTTACGACTCTGACCATCAGATGACAACTGACAGCACATTCCTACACGAACAACGTCAATACACCGTCTTCGCAGCCGAAGACGTGGTCCCCGCTATCTTTCGTCATCCGGACTTGGGCTCAATCGACGACCTCGGCGACGTACGGAACACACCCCGTCGAACCCCCACGTCATCCCAAACGTCGTCTAAGCCGAGATTCAGCCTCACAGGTGGCGCACGGTCCTCTAGTTTCTTCAAACCCTAGGGCTCAAAATTCTCTTCTGACAGAGCTTCTTTTCGAAGCTGAAATTGCCCGGATACGCTGTCGCAACCAATAAGTACACACTGATGAAAAAAAGGAATATAAATCTAGTATTATGTGTTATGACGGTGAACTTGTGAATGCGCAACAAGTCCTAATAAACGGTTAGGTGATAAGTTAAAACTTGGGCATACCATATTGGAACACGCCGTGAAAGGCGGTTAAACTCCACAAGTAAGATTAGTAGATAAATAGAGTAGTGGAGAATCTAAGTCGATTCGGTATCGTTGGGCACCCACGTTGACCGTGATCGTTGTTTTCTTCGCGATCCATTCATCATCATCATCATCATTTCAACCGATTGACGTCCACTGAGCGTGACGTCTGAGCTATGACGGTAACTCTGGTCCTTCTACGGAACTCTTCATTTCTGATTTGATCACGTAGAGATACTCCTAGCATAGCTCTCTGCATGGCTCGCTGAGTGACTCTGAGCCTTCTTATGAGGCCCATAGTGAGCGACCACGTTTCTGAGCCGTAAGTCACCACTGGCAACACGCACTGTTCGAAAACTTTAGTCTTCAGACAATGAGGGATTACGATCCATTACGAGCTACAAATTTAGTAAATCGTTGCTTCATATTCTATCAATAAGTTCAAAGTTTTTATAAAACGAATGCTTGTAGAAAAATCATATTATAATATTAAGGATTATATAAACGATAAAAAAGCTTGGGTGTGAATTGCTCTATCTCCATAGGTACTATAGTTTATTATTATGTGGGATGGTGATAACGAAAAAAAGAAAAACCCCGGCTAAGTTTGTTGTGGGCTTCTTCTTAGACCGGGGCGCGTTTGGAACCCTCATAGCTTTAGTTTTAAGTTTACGAATATAGTTATCACCATGAAATAACTACTGTGTAAATTATTGACGCGTCAAAAGTGCCTTTTTAAGGTCTATTTGAATAAAGATTATTTTGAATTTGAATTCATAATTTTATTTATTTATTTTTAATATTTATGTACCAAATTTGTTACATCAAACACAAGTATAAAAGTATCCAAAGGAAAGCTTATCTCTAATCTAATAAATATCTAATTTTCGTTTTTATTTAAGTTTAAGACGCCAGTGTACAAGTTAACGTACACAGTGTACGTTAACTTGTACCTTCCACCCTTATATATTTAATTATATATTTAATGTTAATCTTGCAATGGTTCCGCTACATGTTGAGGCAGTTAAAAACACTTTACCACACAGCCTACGCTGTCTGTATGTAAAGGATACCTATATAGTTCGTTTGCTAACGACTCACGTCCCCCTCATTTGCAAACCATCTCATTTGCATTTTTGCATCGTGGGAGCTCGGAGCGACAGCTTGATAGTAGCGCTAGGTGACTGTCCGGCCAGTGCACGCACTATCTCCATCACAACTCATTCAATACTCATTCACTCATTAGAATTCGGACGTAAGCTATAATAATAATATTATTCGGACGTAAGTTATAATTCTCTAGATCATGAGCTACGAAGTAGGTTGTTATAGCCTAGTGGTTAGGACGTCAGCCTCCTAATCAAAGGGTCGGGGTTCGATCCCGGGCGCTCACCTCTAACTTTTCAGAGTTTTTTTTTATACACTACAAGTTAGCCCTTGATGGCAATCTCACCAGATAGTAAGTGATGATGCAGTCTACGATGGTTTCTACGCGACATCGTACGGGAACGCTAAATCGCTTGGCGACACGTCTTCGTCGGTAGGGTGGTAACAAGCCACGGCTAAAGCCTCCCACCAGACCAGACTCGAGCCGGGAAGCAAAACCAGGACCTCAAACTGCATAATGCGACAGCGCGTGCGCTGCGCCACAGAGGTCGTAAAAAAAAACTCTTAAATAAACTCAAAATCTTTTATAGATTAATATAATTTTGACTCCTTGTATAGTTTTCGGGAAAAGATATTTGTATCGCATTTATGGATTATGTGAGAAAATTGAGACATAGGTAGACATAGCCTCTTAGTCATACAGCGGGCCAGTTTTATTTGTTTGGCCAAGTTTAAAAGTTAGTCAAACTATACTTCTTTATGTACAAACTAACGGTGGCTTTATTTGTATTCAGCCTGAGCTGAAATCAGACAAAATCGACGTTTCATAAGTGCTTATAAAATTTAAACTTGATAAGAATTAATTTTAAGTTTTGACGAACTCTGTGAAGGACCACGGGTAAAGTTGGATGACCTGGATTCTATTCCGATTAAAAATAAAAAAGGTAGAGGTGTCTGCTTAACTGAACTGTGTGACTGACTGACCTACTGAGTGACCGAGTAACTAACTGAATGAATGATCTATCAACTCGCAATTTTAAAGCATGTCAGTTTTGAAGGTAGAACGACCGACAAACTTAACGTGACCGAAGCTGTGAGGAGTATGTTTGTATGTTTAAATTAGAAACGCATTTATAAAAAGACGATTACTGTATAGAGGTACTCGTGTGAAGTTCTTCGTGGGCGCCAAAGCCCTCAATGCAGTAGGGAAGCCTCTCAGTATGGCCTCGCGAATGTGATTACCGCACGACGCTAACGAGCTTTGCGTTATAAGCCACAGCCTAAGGGCTGTAAGTATATACACAACCCGAATTTCATTATTAGAATAGAGTTCAGCCTTCCTTTATGATTCGTAGAATCTGAATACGAGGATGAGTTATGCCGGCAATGCATCCGGATGATCAGATAGATAGATAGATACTCTTTATTGGAGGCAAATTAATAATTAACTGGCAATGGTACTGGCAGACTTTGCACGCCTTTGAGAACATTATGGATAACTCTTAGGCATGCAGGTTTCCTCACAATGTTTCCTTCACCGTTGAAGCAATATATTATTTTCTTAAAAACGCACATAACTCCGAAAAGTTTATTTATTTATTTATCTCCTTTTATTCCAGCTTTACAGGATAAAAACCCAATTTGCTAGAGTAGCCTAATATAAAGTAAGTATATGTATATATATATATATATATATATATATATATATATATGACGTCACTCTTGTGAATTCACTCAGATTGCAACTGAAAAGGTCCAGCCTCTCTGCGCCATCGTTCAGAGTGATAAGTGCGCGCGTCAGGGGCGCCTGCTTGTGCAGGTTGGTGCGTCAGCAGCGGCGACCTGCGCCTTCAATACACGTACCTATCTGGGACCTTAAGCTGCACCTGCATTAACACATCTGCGTTAAATATTTGCATTAATTTCGATGTATATGTAACTAGTGTAAGCTCACTCCTAACTAGTTAAAGAGCGTAACCGGGTTCGAGCCCCCGAGCTCTATTTAGGAGGCGGACGTCCTAACCACTAGGCTATACTATACAGCTTCCTCATACTTCACTCATACAGTAAAACGTTTCAAAACTACAGATACCACTCATAGTGAAATTAAGTATTTCAACATTGTCCGACGAAAAGTCGCAGCATTCAGTTTACTGTTTTTGTTTTTACACTGTGGTAAACGACATAACTGACGGTAATAATATACCACAAGTGAGACATTAACTTATGTAGATGTTTTTAAAACATTAATATACGGACCTAAAGCGCCACGCCGCTCTGGTGCATTAAAGAAAATTTCCAACCATTCACAGTCGTAACTATCCCATGAATATGGTTTACGGAACCGAACGGAACGGAATTTTCTTTAATAGCTTAAGAGCTTCCCGGATACGGGAGGCGTTATAATGAAGGCTTCGAATACGTACTTTACCTCCCAAGTAGGTAGGAAGAGGCAATAATTAATATGGAGTTAAAATGCTATACTAATAGCTTGTATATGAGAATTCTCAGTACCGGAGTCCGGAGTATGGGAAGTCTTCTTCTGTTATTCGGAGAGTACGTTACAAACATGTGACAACAAAAGTTAGAGCCCATTAACCTGCATTGTAGTAGCGTGGTGGATGCAGAAGCTACAGAACGAAATATTAAGATATTAGTTTTTGAAAATACAATAATTAAAATATTGTATTAAAAGAGTTAACATTATTGTACAATATTTATTCGTGTCATAAGTATGAATGCCACAATATTCGAACATGCCAGCACAATCGCATAATTTAGAACTCTCACTTCTTTGTTTTTTCCAACCTGTCATTCTACGTTCGACTCTTTTCTTTTTTCTTTTTATATGGCGCCCTCATCCGCTTGAATCCACAAGGAGGGGCCTCTCCCAACCAATCACCTATATCACCTTTGTTGACTTCTTAGAAAAATATTGCCAGCGATAACAGGATGTACTATTACCAACTTTATGTTAATTTCGGCTCATCTATCATTTACGAAAAGTATACAATTGAATGTTCAGTTCTTTATTCAGTTTTGGGTCAAAAGTTCACCCAAAATATCCAAATGTCAGTTAAAGTACGACGTACGACGTTGATAGATATAGATAGATAGATAATATTTGATAGATAATATTTTATTGTTCAAAAACGATTTACAATAATAATTTGTCCCTACCCTCTGCACTAGGAAAACCTGTATTGCAGAGGGTAGTTCCTTCCAGGGATATAGTAAATTACATCTTAAAGATAAATTATCTAAACTAAAGCTAACATTTTATAGTATGAGCGTGTGTGTGTATGTATGTGTGTGTGAACGAGTGTGAATGTGTGTTTGTGTATGTGCGTTATGTGAATTATTTTAATATTTTTAAAATATCCTCAGTTTCAGCATACCCCTTAGATGACAACCAGGCCCAAAGCGTTTTAGTTAGATTTGACCTATTCAGCCTGACAATGCCCTTGTTAGACCTACAGAACTTATAATAAACGCAAAATGAATTAAATTCATATTGTGACTTGGCGAAACTAGTGCTTGATAAAGGTTTAGGAAATCTGAGCACTCTTTTGCCGTCATCTACAGTGTTGGGGTCAATTCTTGAGTGGAAATGCAAGACTATTGAATACAAATACAGCTGGCGAACATTGAGTAGACCGCACTCATCGTACAATTTGTCAGTGGGATATCTGAAAGGTTTTTTATATATAGTTTTAAGTATAGTTCTATTAGCTCGCTCTAACTGTAGTAAAGATGTTTTTCCAGCTCCACCCCATGCACTAATACAGTATGTCAAAATTGGAACACATAAAGACTTATAAACCATTATTGTAGTTTCAATGGGGGCAATATCTCTAAGGTTTCGGAATAAAGGAATGAGTTTCTTTATCTTATTAGAGGTGTTAAGGATATGCGATGTCCAATTAAGATGTTCATCTAATGTAATGCCAAGATATTTTATGTTTGCTTCTTTGGATAAAATAGCACAGCTACAAGCGACTTGGCCACTTGTACGATTACAAGGATAGGTGTGTATCGGCAATGTGATATCCGTGACGCACAGATTGACCGATAGACATCAGAGTGACATTAATATAGATTGCTTTTGCGTTTCGGTAAGAGTAACTTTTAAAAATGGTCTGTGTTATTAGAAAGTATTAAGCTTAATTTTTTCGAGAGAAACTCAATTGAAGGTATTGTGATGGGCTAAATTCATTAATTCATTCAAACTCGTGATGTTTCTTTTCTAATTCCATATGAATTGAATGAAAATAAATAAAATTTCTAAATTCAATTGTTTTATTCAAGTTCAGGAATCTATGAAGTGTTTGTTATCATTATATGGTTAAAAGGGTTCATTCATTATTTAATTCATACACGTGTTGTTTCTTTCCTAATTGGAATTAGGAGAGGAGGAGAGGAAACTTCTGGCTTAAATCTCATAACTTGTTGGCAGTTGAGATCCGAAGCGATAGCTCGGCGGTAAAAGCTCATAATGAACAATGACCTTCGAATCCCATACAGACAGCGTAATTTCATTAAAATTATTCAATTAGGGTTAAGCGTTTCGATATTGTTACAACCGATAAGGAGGATGGGTTCGGCCGGCAACGCATCGGTGGCGACGGTAATCACTTGACATCGGGTGACCCGTGAGATCAATTGGAAGCGATGTTAATTAAAAAAATATATAAATCAATATCATCATCATCATCATGATCAACCCATTATAGGCTCACTATAGAACACGAGTCTCCTCTCAATATGAGAAGAATTTGGCCATAGTCCACCACGCTGGCCATGTGCGGATTGGCAGACTTCACACGACTCTGAGAACATTATGGAGAACTCTCAGGCGTGCAGGTTTCCTCACGATGTTTTCCTTCACCGTTGAAGCAAGTGATATTTTTTTTTTCAAAACGCACATAACTCCGAAATATTAGAGGTGCGTGACCGGATTAGAACCGCCGACCTGTGATTAGGAGGCTGACGCCCTAACCACTAGGCTATCACTGCTTTAAAAAAATTCTAAATAAATATAAAAGCGTGTAATGTTGATTGCACAAAATACATTAATTCTTATATTTATGTATATGTATTTTTATATGTATTTTTTATCACTCTGTACTATGATATCATCGATTGACTGATACCTTTTTTTATCCACTACAGGTTAGCCCTTGACGACAACCTCACCTGGTGTTAGTGATAATGCAGTCTAAGATGGTAGCGAGCTAACCTTTTAGGAATATGGTAAACCAATACACCCAGTGGGTTTCTACGCGACATCGTGCCGGAACGCTAAATCACTTTGCGACACGTCTCTGTCGATAGGGTGGTAAATAACACGGGCCGAAGTCTCCCATCAGACCAGACTCGAGCCGGAAATCGAACCGAGGACCTCCAATTTTAAAATGTGACACAATGTCGTCACACCTAATTACAATAGCAGACTTAGTATAGTAGGCCTAGTAGTAGGTATGTCTGCCATTTTCTCGTCCTATTTATATAGCTAAATGGAGGAAATGGCTAGACATGTATGGCTAGACTACGGGAAACGAACCCCGGACTTGCGGGTGATTTAGCACCTACACCGTTACGCAAGAGCGGTCGTAAACATTGCCGCGTCGTAAATATACGGCTTCTGTGTTATACTTCTAGACGCCTGATACAAATAAAATGCATTATTAATCACATTCCTGTCTACATAACATTGTTTTTAGGGTCCCGCAATAGAATGTTGAAAAAAAAGCAGCAAGTAAGATGCTATTTCGTCTGTGCATCAACATTACTTGTATCTTCAGTAATAACATGTGATCCGCATATATTAACATGTTTTTTTAATTGTCATATATAAAGAGTCAAGGCCGTCTGAGTAACGTTTTTGTTTACTTTCGCTCATAGTAATTATAACCACAACAGGCGGGATTATACTTGTATTGTGACAACAACCAAGAGGTCCGAACGGGCCGACGTCACGAGCGAGAAAGCCACGAAAGGCATTGACCGCCCGTATTTATAGCAAAGCATCCTTGTACAAAATTGATTGCTACCGTCGAAATTGTGTTATCAAAATCATCAAGAGTGCAAATGTGGGTAATTATTGAATTCTTGTTGTTCTTGGCGCCGCTGAATGAAGTAAATAACTCCTTCGCGCCGACATATATATTTATTTATTAAATTAATATTTATTATTACTTAGATTGCATTCACTTAATTTCTTTAAAGTGATTATAAGTTAAATAGCACCTAGAATGTTATTTCAAAAGTTGTAAGATCGATTAAGATCGATTTAAAATGTGTTTATAATTAGGTTCAATTTAAACCTAAATATACACCTATATAACCTTTTATCGTTTATTTATAATAAATAAATGCCTTATGATTATTTATTTATTCATAAGGCATGCCAGCGATAAGTTGAAAGTTACATTTATATCAATCTAAATAAGCTAGTGCTGGTGCTGTTACAACTTAACAATTACAGGCACACTCAACACTGCCAACATTCTCCGAATCATCATCATCATCATGAACAACCCATTACTGGCTCACTATAGAGCACGGGTTTCCTCTCAATATAAGAAGGGTTTGGCCATAGTCCACCACGCTGGCCATGTGCGGATTGACTTCACACGCCTTTGAGAACATTATGGAGAACTCTCAGGCGTGCAGGTTTCCTCACGATGTTTTCCTTCACCGTTGAAGCAAGTGATATTTAATTTTTTTTTTAATTCTCCGAATAATATTTATTAAATAGTTTATAAAAATTTACACATTTATAGTTAGATTAGATAGTTATTAAATATTTAAAATGTCAGGCCATAAAATTACTCCCGGCGTCACGTGGAAGTGAGGTGCGTATGTCAAACTCTTAGGCTGACACATTCGTGTTTTGTCTCGTTTTAACTGATTCTTATGTTAGAGGCAATCACGGTGTTTTAGTTTCACATTTTTTTTTTCATTCTTCAACACCTCTACAGCACCTACCAAGGCAGACTCCCCTCTTGGTTGACTCAGTGTTCCTACACACCGTCAGAGGCTCATTTGATAAAAAAGTACGTTTAAAGTGTTTGTATACTCTATGTATGTTAGTCGAATACTTTCTATATTGCGGTGTGCCTCTTTGCTACATTGCGGTGTTTTTATACGCTTTTGGTTGCAAAAGATGACTAGGTAGCGATAAGCTCGGTAAAAGTATAGATATCCGGTACTCGCGTACGGATGTGGGAGTGGGCAGGGTGAAGGAGGGGGGAGGTAGAGTAAGCCCCCCACCTTTCCCCTTTGTCGGAAAAGTATAGTTTTTGAGTAATGATTTTTTTATAAATCATAACCTTACAATTTTTACTCAGGAATATTGAATAATTATCCAGTGGTAAATATACCTTTTTGGTCTTTTATGTTCTAACCTAAGCTAATAAGTAAGATCAAGTACCGGATATCTATACTCAACCTATGGGTTAGTTTTTAGGTCACTTAGTTGAACACGCTGTGTTGTGACAGTTTACTATTTTCTATCTGTACTTTGTGTAGTACTATAAAAGTGTGTTCATTCACACAAAGTGCGCCACCCAACACGAGAGCATATCTCCTGCGGACTGCGTTTGACAGGTCCCTGTTTAAACGCCCTAACATTGTCGCAAACACTCCGCTAAAACGTTCCACGAGTGAATTTTAATTATTTTCTATTTGCGCTCGGTTAATATGGCATGCGCATCTTTACTTCCTTAATGTTATTATAATATTTGTAATATGAATTATTTAAACATATTATTTATGTAATAGTTGAACATTAATTCATCATATAATTTTGCAAGTTTAATTACGAATGAAAACTAACGCTGAATATTAAATGCTTCCTACAACAAACATTGTTTGCGGGTTTCAAGTATGCAAAATAACTATGAGATAGGAAAGTATTATAGAAAGCTTTGGTAGCCTAGTGGTTAGGACGTCCGCCTCCTAATCAAAGGCATGCACCTGTAACTTGTCGGAGTTATGCGCGTTTTTAAGCAATTAAAATATCACTTGCTTTAACGGTGAAGGAAAACATCGCGAGGAAACCTGCATGAGAGTTCTCCATATTGTTCTCAAAAACGTGTGAAGTCTGTCAATCTGATAGCATGGTGGACTATGGCCAAACCTTTCTCAAATTGAGAGAAGACCCGTGCTCTGTAGTGAGCCGAAAATGGGTTGATCATAAGGTAGCTTAAATAAACGCTATAGCTAAACAATAAACAGCAAGTCTAATTTGCTATATTCCGCTGACAACCGGGAGATTTGTATAATATAACACCACACAAAATCTTCCACTAGAACCTCTTCGCACGTTTAGACCCGACACCGGATCATCCTCAGGAGATGTTGACTTCACAAGCGAGAAAAGTAAAGTCTAAAAGCTATAGCTAAACTTAATTCAACGAATATGGATAATTATCACCGCAGTAATAAACAAAGTATGGCACGTAATAACTATTCAAGAGCCAGACAACGTTTATTATATCTTTGATTTCTGTCTGACATTAGTAATTTGACAGTCGAAAGGAAAAGACAAAGCATTGTTTAACTATACAGCCGCTCATACATTGTTTGTTATTAAGTGGGTTAACGTTCTAAGCGCTGACTATATATATATATATACACTTAGGTATATATATACTTAGGTATGTTGTGAAAGAAAGGAAAAAATAATAATAAATATCCTTTTCTCTCTGATGTAAATAATGTTTAAGTTCGTTTAGACTAAACTCTTTTCATTGGCAGCAGTTTACATGCAAGTAGCTAGAGAGTAGGGTTTGCACCCTTAATCGCCTGCAAACTTACCTTGGTTGCTGTCTGTATAAACATTTAAAAAACAAAAAATATTAGCAGCCGCCAACAAAACGTTGTGGGTCAATATTAAGTAAAGAGAACATAAAGCACCTTGCTACTTACAATAAAGCTGACTTTGTCACTGAGTTTACCACATAACATATTAAAATTAAGGCAGCAGTTTACATGCAAGTAGCAACAGAGTAGGGTTTGCACCCTCAATCGCCTGCAAACTTACCTTGGTTGATATCTGTATAAACATTAAAAAAACAAAAAAATATTAGTAGCCGTTAACAAAATGTTGTGAGTCATTATCAAGTAACGAGAACATAAAGCACCTTGTTACTTACAATAAAGCTGACTTTGTCACTGAGTTTACCACGTAACATAGGATAATTAATTAAGTAGCATGTAATGCCAAGTCAGTCTCACCTTGATACTAAATTAAATTCACAAATGATATTCCAAAATGATTGTTTTTATTAAGTCATCATTTTGACATTATAGCTATCGACAAATACGATTTATCAGTACTAAATTATCTTATTGGAAACAATACATTCATTTTTTTTTTCAATGTAGCTTAGTGCAAGATCAGTGCAGTGACAGAAAATATGGAATAATATGCTAGCATGGTATGGTCATATAATGCGGAGGAAAGAAAGTAATGTCACCATAATAATGTTATATATGAACGTGGGACGGGCAAGGGAGTAGAAGAAGACCAAAGAAGAGATGGATGGATTGTGTAAAAGAGGTTATGCGTGTAATAGGTATGGGTAGTGAGGTGACGGCTGATAGAAGTGAGTGGAAGAAGAAGACGTGTTGTGCCGAATCCACATAATGTGGGATGAGGGCAAGCAAAAAAGAGTAGCTTAGTGCAAGATCATAAATAAATTTTAAAGACAAGTGCAGCAAATATAGTGTAGCAAATATAAGACAGTTATATTTTTCTAAAAACAAAAAAAAGGAAGGCTTAGTCAGTGGAAAACCCATTACGGCGCGCGGTTAGGGTGTTATTTTTGTGCAACATGCAACTGTAGTTTGATGGAGGGTTGGAAACTGCAATTTTATTTTATACAAAATTTCAATGCAAGCAACCAAGCAGTAGTGTTCTGAACAAAAATTGCTCGCTCCACTCACAAGTTTTGCATAATCAAAAATCAACACTGTCTTAAGAAAAAAGTAGAGAAAAATTGAATTTTAAAATTTCTCGCTCAGTTCATGATCGTACTACGAAAATTATATAGGATACTAGCTGACCCGGCAAATAAACTTTGTTTTGCCATATAAATTATTTCTAGGGAATTTCTAGTGTTGAAAAAAAAATAATTTATTAAGTGTGTAAGGATGTGGTATATGAGTGAAAGAGGCATAGGGCGCTGTGAACGATGAGGGTATATAAAAATAACATAAAAATTGTTAGGGGTGGACAACCTTTATCACTTAGGAATAGAATGATAGATAGTAGCCGATTCTCAGATTTACTGAATATGCATAAAAAAAAATATAAGAATCGGTTGAGCCGTTTTGGAGGGGTATGGGAACGAACATTGTGACACGAGAATTTTATATATAAGATTTATTATGTATGAGATACATACCTAATCGATCAAAAATATGAATACTAATTAATCATTACGATGAGGATTTATTGTAACTGCCATGCAACTGCCTGCTCTTTACTAGCTGGTGCCTCGGAGAAGCAAAAGTGTGATACGTATAGCAGCAACGTGGCAGCTCTTAATCCCTCTCTCCTATAAGAGAGGAGGCCTGAGCTATGGAAACTTAATAGGCTGAAGTTGTATGTGTGCATATTAGCGAGTTGGCACAACTTTAATCAACTTCGCTAATCTTTCCACTCGTCAGCGTTCCTACTTGTGGACCTAAAGTACGTAACACTCTAAAGATAAACACTTTGTATTCCATTAGCCTACACATGTTAACGCGGAAGTACTGCATTAGGGTTGACATTCGCTGACAGTGCTTATAAATAAAGAGGTTTATTTTCCCTGGACAAACAGATTGACAAGTCCTCGTTTTACGTGCTTTGTCCTCGCCAAAAAACAATTCAACCGTTTTTTTTTAATAAATACTATTATTACAGTATGAACAAGGATTTCCAATTTAAAAGAATAATGGTCTCAATGAACGTTATTTTTGGTTAGTGTTTAAATTTTTTAATTAGATGGTAAGTAGGTATCATGTGTTTATATCCTCTTTGTAAGTTAGTTTGATGACAAAGAACCACGGATAGATCAGATAATTGTATTCATTCTTTTTTTTTTTTTTTTTCTTTCGTTTTATGGCTTTACACAGATTAGCCAATGTCAAGTTTATTATTTTATTAGTTCTCTCTTTTTATGGCTTTGCAGAGATTAGCCAATGTCAAGTTTATAACAATGTAGAAATTAGGGAGAAATGGCGGGAAACTTCGCACTCCGCGAACGCAGCTCCCTCAAACCTTTCCCAAATCAATACCTGTTAACCATTCAGAAAACCAACCACTACACAAACGAGACCAACACTGTCCACGACACAACCAACACCAGTCCTTTCCAAAACCAGCCAACAAACATTAATTCAAGAAAAGCGTGAAAAAACCGCACCCGCCATATACGAAGTCTCCCGCCTTTCTCCTTGGCAATTCTGTATTCATTCTGTAAATGTTAGTTTTTTTTTAAATAAAAATAAAAAAACATTTCTTTGTTTAAACTTTTATAAAATAGCAATAATTAATATAAACTCTTTAGGTGTACTACGTGCAAATGCCGTTAAACTCTTATAAGTTAGGTTAAGGTTTAAAGGCATCTGCACAAATTATGATTTCATTATTTTAGATCTAACCTAACCTAAACATTTACACCTTAATTATGTTTAGTTATAATTCTTATTTCTAAAATTCTTTACATACTTTAGAAAGTTGCCTTAGTTTGGGTTATTGTTTCATAACCCTACTCGCAGTAACTCCCATTTAAATAAAAATTGGTGAATTAGATAGTATATTTACAGATAGAGTTTGCTTAACATTTTTAAAAAGAGTGCGGTCGTAATGGCAGTGCACAGATCATCACCATAATCAAGATCAACCCATTACCGGCTCACTACAGAGCACGGGTCTCCTCTCAATATGAGAAGGGTTTGGCCATAGTCCACCATGCTGGCCATGTGTGGATTGACACACTTCACACGCCTTTGAGAACATTATGGAGAACTCTCAGGCGTGCAGGTTTCCTCACGATGTTTTCCTTCACCGTTAAAGCAAGTGATATTTTAAATTTGTAAAAACGCACATAATTCCGTAAAGTTAGAGGTATGTGCCCGGATTCGAACCGCCGACCTCTGATTAGGACGCTGACGCCTTAATCACGAGGCTATCACCGCTTCCACCAGGCTAGTGCACAGATAAATATTAATATTTTGTATAATTCTCAATTCATATTCAAAGGTTGGCAGCCCTTAATTACCGGTCATTCCGTCGTAGCCGGGTACGTAAGCAGCAAGCAGTATTTAAGCGATCAATGCGCATAATTGCCCAGTCTCTTCAAGACGCCCAACGTTATCAGCATTCCGTCTGAGTTGGGTAATCATTCTGTCATAACCCAAGACATTTTCTAATTGACCAAACGGAGATGGGACACATTTGACTTCTCCCAGAATTTACTTGGGTGGAATCCCACTGTGTTCTGTGACGAAGTTTTATTTTATTTTATGCCTCTTTATTGCATACAAAAGAAAGGAGAAGAAAAATAAAAAATACATAATATAAAAGCAAAAGGCGACCTTATCTCTAAGTTATACATTTAATGAAATTAATACCTAGTTAGAATTATTGTACACTCATAAATAGTTTACTTAGGTTAGTTACCTAATGGTTTTTCTCATATAAGCGAGGTTTTGTAATTCATTTGAGAAATAAAGACGTTTAATTGTATTTTAAAAATATATAGGTTCTAGGTTTTATCCGCGACTTCGACGCGTTCGCATTGGTATCGTAAATAAGTATCAGAGATCATTACAATAGAAATGAATCAATATGATAACTATATTTTAACAAACCATTTTTGTTCCATATTTTTTTTTTTTTCATAAAATGTATCCTTTGTTACTTCTAATACCTCCATGAATATGTCCACAAAGTTTCATGATTATCAGTTGGGTAGTTTTCGCGTGAAAGAGCAACAAACAAACTAACATTCACATTTATAATATTAGTATGATAACAACTATATGTAATATATAAGGTTTTATATGCATACAAGCGTGTATTGTTAATGACAACGGTTTTATTATGACAATGACTTTTACTTTATATCTGGAAACATTCATATACCTTTATTATGAGCCCACGATTCCCCATCGGAATTACGTGGTGGATCTAAGCTCTACTTTGCTATACTTAGCAATGGCCGTTTACTTTATGATGTTATACTTGTTTAAAATAAAGAAAGATTGATTAATGAAATCTATTTAGACTTAGTCGTAGATCCAAAGTTTATTAAGTTATTCGGTTGATATGTATAGAATCCAATTAAAAACACAAAATGGGTCAGAGCCATACAAATTTTACAGTACATTTTTTGTGCTCTGGAGACGTGGAACGGAGACGCCGTCTACCGCTGCTAGCGGTACCGTGGTACCAACTTGCTCAAAAGGCGCTGCTGATGCTCTCCGCACCCTTAATCTCATTATTCTCTTAAATCTCATTATTTAATGGATAAAACTTAATATCTTCTTAATATTTTTGCTGACATCTAATTTATTGTATTTTATTTTAAATTGATTGGACATTCAATATTTTTATAATGTTAATAATTTATATGAAAATTTGCACACTGTTAATTTAGTAGAATGTAATGACCTCTAAACCATTGACGTCGCTTAATAACATCTGACTATTGTACATACATTCTTGCAAATAAATGATTATTATTATTATTGATTGATAGAAAAGATTGATATTTTTGGTTACTCTTCGAGTGAACTCACAAGAACAGCAATGTGGACTCTTTGTTTTATCTAAGTATGTGTAGATGTAAGATAGTTTTAACACTTAAAATTAGTATAACCTCACTATCTAATTGGAATTCTGTAATGATAGTGGTAAGTGGTGTAATATAAATAAATAAATAAAAATTAAACAGTACACAATCGAATTAATCATACCGAACAACATAGCACAATGAGATGATCAAACCAACGAAGTTAAAATGTGTAATTTTCAAAAATATTTTTATCATTACCTTTATATCACCACCGTTTACCATCATAGTTTCGCTTAAATTTAAAAATGCTAAAAACAATGGTTTTCATTTCGTTTGATTAAAAAGTTTTAAGTTAATCGATTACCTATATTTATTTAAAAAATTAATGAAAGCGTTATTACTTAGTAAATTTAGTTTTAAAATATATAGGATGGACAGGGGCGTGTTCGTCGGCAATTTGGGTAGTGTGTAGTTTCGGGCAAAGAGACCAGATACTCTTGGTACAACAGAATAACAATTATAAGTATCTTTAATCAGTCAAAGTAATTATAATTTATAAGGAGCAGACTATATGCTCCACCAAGTATGACTATGCACTACCGCGTCTCGATCCCCGATCAGAACCGACCGAATGCAATGAATGCAATGCGCCGCCCCGCGCCGGTGAGTCTTATAAGAACCTGCATATGGCACTTAGTGTTGCGTAAAGAGGGGAGAGGGGGCGATGCCACTCTCTTGTCTGTCGTACATGATTCTGAAACTAGATGGCACTGCCCTCTCATTGCCGTCAAATATATTAAGTTCAATGATGTTAGTTTATAAGTAGTATAAGTAGTAGTTTATAGGTAGTATTTAGCTTTTAAGTCAAGTTACGAGTTTACGATTACACCTAATTATTATAAAAACTATGTAAATGTATTTTCTTAAATAAATAAATAAAGGATTTAAAATAATAGTTTATACATAATAATCATCCATTCTATGCATACTCTCTAGTCAAAAGCGTACAGCACTGGCCCGGAAACCCATATTGCAAGTTTAACGGAGTTTTGACCACACATCCTCAAGCGCCTGCATGGAAATTGCAGCAATTTATGTTTATAGCGGTTGGTTTTGCGTTTATAAACAGTTGTAAAACTAGTCTGGGAGCTTTATGACGCCTTGTATACTAAGTATCTACGATGTTTTTTTTTAGGAAACATTGCATCACGTCGTGAAACTTCTGCAAACTCAGCAATAAGATTTGCTCGACTATGTATTAACAGAGTGAAAATGAATTCATTATTTATGAGTAGATAATAAAAGAAATTCGACTAACCTTAATCTTATGTACATATAGTAATACTATTAATCCAGTATTGACGCTTATATGACATTTTTTTCCCCTTTTTATTTTTATCCGAGTACATATTCGCCAATGTCACGAAACACACTCCAATATCGTGATTATAATATCACAGGCCTCTAGCCTTTTGTTTCATTACTTAAACTTAAATGTATTTTCCGCACAGAAAAAGCAGTCAGTGTGTTAGTATCCTCATTGATTTGGTTATTGTAACAATAAAATTACTTCTACATACTATCTCTTTTGTGGGATCAATCACTCTCGTCTTATTGATCTGGAAAATAAAAAATAATATGTGCCGGCCACGCACGCACGCACACATACACACACACACACACGTACACACACACATACACACACACACACACACACACACATGTGATTCTGTTTTTTTTATTAGCCAGGAAAAATGTACGGTTCCTGTGAGATAGAATTTTGATTAGACCATCAGTTCTGACACGTACTCATCAAAATATCCGCGAGTGGTTGGAAACAGCTGGTCTGAAATAAAAATTACACACATACCTACCTACATACTAAACCACTTATATCAGTTTTATAATCTTTTCGCGAATAGTAAAACTAATATAATAAGTCTATAATTATTTTACTGTGCGCTTGCTGTGTCTATTCTCAAAACTAAGCAAAGTTACTGATTGTGGTTTAACATAACGAATACCCGGATATGAAGAAACTTCAACAATCATCGTATCGAATGAAAACCTCTGCCTATTTTGGTATAGGTTATTGAAATAAAATGGGTATGAAATAGATAAAATCATCTGTGGATGGAGTAGATCCCTAATTCAGCAGTCATTCTTCGTATTTCCATTTTCATATATTATGAAGGATTCCATTGACTTTTACGACGCGTGTTATATTTCTCTGCGCGCTGGGGGGAAATATAACATCAGCGATTTGGGCGTTACCTACATTTTCCATTTCCTGTTACTAAGCGAATACGCTTGATGCATTGCAAGTATATACGGCAGGTAACGATGCTCAAATATTTCATACTTATTATGCTGTTATAACATTTTTGTATAAGTATAAATTCATTCAATTATTACGTTTATTATAAAAAGAACTAAAGCAAAAGAAGAAAACAATGAACTCACTAACCAAAGTGAATTTATTTTGTGTTAATGCGTTAGGGTCGACCTTTGTCATTCATATTCAACCTATTTCTGGATGAGTTAAAGATTTGAAAATTTAATGAAAGCTGTATCGTATGATAATGCTCGAAAATGAAATAAAAACCTGGTATATTATATTCTATTAACAAAAATTTTACTTACCTTATTCGCAAAATACATTTAAAACAAATTTAATGATTTTTTACGCTTAGTTTACTCCCTTGGTTCCCTTATTTTTTGGATGACTTTAAAATCTATCACCGAAACCAAACCAAACATTGTTTATGTTTCTGCAAGACAATTTTTTTTTTTTTTTTCATCACATATACACTTTATAGTGTTATCTTAGTTTATAGTGTCATGCTTGTTTATATTTTTCCTGAAAGAAAGGAATTCCTCTTTAAAAAAGTTTTTTATTTGCCTAAAGTATTTAGGCGTTGAGCATATTTAGATCTGACACCTTACCTCTCAGACTGATAATTTTCAAGAACGGGTTACAACAGTTCCCACCATATTTTAATAGACTTCCATCCATACCTAGAAAAAACATTGAATGTTGTTTTAACCATAGTAAATAATTTCGTGTCAGAAGCGCAAGGCTTTCCGTGCTCATTGATTGCAGGTATTTGGAGTTTAGTTTAAGTCAGAAAGTTTTCCAAGAAGTTGTCAACTTACATAAAAATAGCATATATTTTGACAGAAACGGCTGTTTAATAACACATCGCGAATATTTGATAGAGAAGGCAGCATTCCACATTTACCAAAAATCAGAAATGTTTCTGATTGTATAATTCTTTTTTTAGTGTTGACAATCAATTTTTTGTTTGATTTTATATACGATTGGAGTCATGACTAAGACGCAGGTTTTGAACGGAAGTTATTTCTAAGCATCGATTATTATAAACTCTGAAATAGTTCGTAAATCCATGCAGTTGTTCGTCGTGAACTAGTTGCACCGTAAATAGCTCCGCCATTCATACTTTCCGCTTTTAAAATCGTACGCTAAGGTAGATACTAAAATGTCTGACCTGATTTAGCGTTTCAGCCTCTGGTACACTGTTTTCATACGATAAAATCTTTGGTACGGTTTGTTCTTTTCATGTTGTTTTATGGCCCAATCTTTTTTGTTATGTTACTGAATGTTAAACGGGCGTTTTTTCAAGGTGCTGGAATATGTAACTCCAGTAGGACAAAGTCCATGTTGGACGTATGGGCAAATATTTATTAATTTGATTTTAATAATACTTAATTATAAACTTAAAGAGGGCAAATAACGTATTTTTGTTACATGATGATTTCTAGGACTTACTCTTATTAAAACCGCGACCACGAACTTATTTTTAAACAAAAACTATCTTCAATACTTCTGAAAAAATCAGAAGTATAGAAGTTTTTCTTTAATGATAAATCTGTTTGTCAACATATTCGTAACTACCAAAATACGTTACTGTAAATTTTGTTAAATCTATGTCAAATAAGAATAACTATCATTTTATATAAAATCTTAATTAATTTTATATAATACCTGGAGGAATGAGTTAAAGTTATGTTTTTATAGAGACTAAAAAATAAAGTTTTATACAAACTCAAAAAATACAGCTAAAAATCCCGTAACATATTCGTGTATAGGTTCTGTTTCATGAGAAATTAATCACGCAATTTTAGACAACATCATGAAGTGAGCTTACATTTGTAATATCGCGCCTGAAAATACGTTTCCAGCTTTATTAACCAACTCCATTGTAGTATTTAAATGCGATGCAAGAGGGAAAATGACATTTGTCAGTATTTATTCGCTTATTATTGAACATTTTTTTTTTACATTTAACAACTAATGGTATTTTCATGCCATCGAGTGCATTATATTTTTAATGAATCTATATATATATAAAAGCGAAAGGTCACTTACATACTTACATACTGATTAAACACGAGATCTCAAAAACTATTGTACGTATAAAGCTATAATTTAGCAAGTAGGTAGTTGATAGTTAAGAGATGTCAGCTAAGAAAGGATATTTGGAAATTCCACCCCTGAGGGGGTAAAATAGGGGTTTGAAGTTCGTATGAAAGTCCTATGTTTTTTAATTTAGATACACGAAAACAGGCAATTTGGCATTTGCCTGTAGCTTTCTTTCTAAAGCAATAGGATCGGGAAATCAGTAATTCTACGCAGACGAAGTCGCGGGCAACAGCTAGTATAATAATATATTAGTTATATAGAAACATAATATATAAAAGCGTACCATTTTTCTAAAACGAAGCATTGGTAAATAATATTGACGACCTCCGTGGCGCAGTGCGCGCGCATTATAAAGTTGGAGGTTCTGGGTTCGATTCCCGGCTCGAGTCTGGTCTGGTCGGAGGCTTCGGCCGTGGCAAGTTACCACCCTACCGGCAAAGACGTGTCGCCAAGCTATTAAGCGTTCTGGCACGATGTCGCGTAACCAATTAGGAGTGTGGTTTTACCATACCCCCCAACAGGTTAGCCCGCTACCATCGTAGACTGCATCATCACTTATCATCAGGTGAGATAACCGTCAAGGGCTAACTTGTAGTGTAAAAAACATAAATCTGCGAATGCTGATTTCTTATCTGGTGCATATAGAAAGGTTATAAGATGAAAGCACGTGAGAACTAATTAATGCAACTTTTTTGTCACGATTTCCGAGTGCTGTTAAAACGCAGCTAAAAACGTAGGGTTGCTTACAAGTGAGATTTCACCCTAAACGTCATAATCACAGTATTGTTCTGAAAATCGAACTTTACTGCCTTCACATTAATATCAAAATTGAGTGTACAGAGATTTCATGGTATGATTTAACGATGTTATTTCCGTGAACAGCTAAGTTATAATCGACGTCATTTTTTTAAAATTCTGTGGTGAAATGGATTTAATTTAACGGCGCCATATTATTATTTTTTTAATGCAAATTTAGGAATATCAAAAACATTGAATCACCTCGTATACAATCATCATCATGATCAACCCACTGCCGTCTCACTACAGAGCACGGATGCCCTCTCAATGTGAGATGGGTTCGGTCATAGTCCCCCACGCTGGCCATGTGCGGATTGGCACACTTCACACGCCTTTGAGAACATTATGGAGAACTCTCAGGCATGCAGGTTTCCTCACGATGTTGCCCTTGACCGTTGAAGCAAAAGGTATTTTAATTGCTTAAAAAACGCACATAAACGCACCCCAAAAGTTAGAGATGAATAACTATTATATTATGTAATAATAATATATAATATAATTATTATACAAATATTAAATATTATTAATAAATAAATATTAAGACACAATACAAAAGCTCTAACAAGTGAGAATTCCACTTATTTAACTATAAGTTGTTTTAAGTTTATTCTAAACGATAAAGTCAAAATGATTAAAATATGCTAAGTACTCGTACAATTAATAAATCATTTTGACAACATAACATTGTCAAAAATGATAACTTGCTTAAATTCACTATATTAAATGTGATCAGTGATAAAGTCAGCTTTATTTCTAGAGAACTGCTTATGCTCCCTTACGCAAACATTTTACTTGATAATAACAATATTTTGTTGCCAGCAATATTTTTTTTAGTTTCAGTGTCTAATAGTAATCGTTTATAAAATCTAAATTTACATTACTTAGTTCCACTAGACCTGTTGCGTGGCAAAAAATAATAATGGAATGTTGTTTGTTGTATGGAATAATTAAAAAATGTCATTAGGAAACAATTAACTACGTCGCAACACTGAAGCACGTGCCATTCATTTACTAAAGCAATAATATAGCTGGGTAATGCATATTAACAATATCATAGGCGCCTTATAAGGAAGCTTATTGACGACCTCCGTGGCGCAGCTGTTGCATTGCAGCTGTTGCATTTTAAAAAGTTGGAGGTCCTGGGTTCGATTCCCGGCTCGAGTCTGGTCTGGTGGGAGGCTTCGGCCGTGGCTAGTTACCACCCTACCGACAAAGACGTGTCGCCAAGCGATTTAGCGTTCCGGCACGATGTCGTGTAGAAACCAATTAGGAGTATGGGTTTTCCATACCCCTAACAGGTTAGCCCGCTACCATCTTGACTGCATCATCACTTACCATCAGGTGAGATTGCCGTCAAGGGCTAACTTGTAGTGGATAAAAAAAAAGCACGTGCCATTCATTTACTAAAGCTTAAAAATAATATAGCTGGGTAATGCATATTAACAATATCATAGGCGCCTTATTAGGAAGCTGTTTATAAAACCTAACATACACAGAGAGTAATATTGTATTATTTGCATCCATTGAAGATTACTGTGATGGTGATAACTACACTCGCCAACTTAAAACTAAAAGTATTAAACGTGGCCGCCTAATACGTAACGAGATTAATTAAGATAACGTTCCAAGGTAGGTTTCCAGGTGTGAAAGTCCAAAGGTTCCTTCTAGAAGCACGCGGCTCTTTGAGACCACCTACAAGAAACCTACGTGATAGTGAAAGAGTTGATATGAAGATAATGTACAGTGATCTTTAATTATTTATTGTTCCATAAAAAACAAACTCTACAACTTAAAGGCTAAGTTATTAAAAGTTTCATCCTCGAGAGCACAAACGGACGACCTCGGTGGCGCAGTGCGTGTGCTGTCGCATTATAAAAAAGGTCCTAGGTTCGATTCCCGGCTCGCGTCTTGTCTGGCGGCAGGCTTCGTCCGTGGCTAGTTACCACCCTACCGACAAAGACGTGTCGCCAAGCGATTTAGCGTTTCGGCACGATGTCGAGCAGAAACCATTAGGAGCATGGGCTAGCCATACCCATTAACAGGTTAGCCCGCTACCATCCTAGACTGCATTATCACTTACCATCAGGTGAGATTGCCATCAAGGGCTAACTTGTAGCATATAAAAAAAAACAAATACATGGAAGCAAAGAAGCTGTGTAGGCAAATACATTCATTACAAAATCTTATGGAATTAGTATATACCCATTATATCAAAACAAACATCATCCATTTACGACCGCGGGATTTTCCGACTTGAAAAAGCTGGCACATTGCATCAAGTAGGTACTTTTGTTCCGAGAAGCCCTCACTTGACCTTAACATCGCAGAATGATCGTTTAGACATTTTGCATAAATACGACTTGACCAAAGAGCGCCTTTCATTCGCACAGCTATTTGTGGTACCCTAAGTAGCACTTACGTGTTTTAATAAATGGAAATGGTATAAATGGTATATTTTTTTTTTTATTAAAAAGTTGTAGATACAACACTATGGAAAGAGTCATAAAAGGTAGTTGTAGATACAACAACACTATGGGAATATTCATAAAAGGTATACTTAAATGACAATTCACAAATAGAAACGTTTAAGACTATGGCAAGTTGGTTTCTTTCAATTTTGCAGTTATTGTCGAGTATCTAATTGAAAAATTGGTGATAGCCTTGTGGTTAGGGCGTCAGCCTCCTAATCAGAGGTCGGCGGTTGGAATCTGGGCACTCACCTCTAACTTTTCGGAGTTATGTGCGTTTTAAAAAGGAGGAGGAAACCTGCAGGCCTGAGAGTTCTCCATAATGTTCTCGTGTGAAGTTTGCCAATCCGCACAAGGTCAACGTGGTGGACTATGGCCAAACCCTTCTCATATTGAGAGGAGACCCGTGCTCTGTAGTGAGCTGGTAATGGGTTGATCATGATGATGATGGTATACGATCAGCGAGTGAATGAATAACATAGCTTTAATTAATTATTGGAGACAGTTAAAAACGCGTCTATTGCCTTGACTTCTCTTCAAGACTACAGCCTTCATCAGCGGTGCGAAATTCGATTTCCGGCACGCATCTGTTACTTATTGTAATAACCTTTTTTTTTATCCACTACAAGGGCTAACCCCTTGAAGGCAATCTCATCTGTGATGATGCAGTGTAAGATGGTAGCGGGCTAACCTGTTAGGGGGGCTTGGCGACACGTCTTTGTCGGTAGGTAGAGTGGTAACTAGCCTCGGCCCAAGCCTCCCACCAGACCAGACACGAGCCAGGAATCGAACCCATGACCTCCAACTTTATAATGCAACAACGCGCGCTGCGTTACGGAGGTCGTCAACGTGTTTTTATAGAATCAATCAAATATCACTAGATTTAACGATGAAGGAATCGCGGGGAAACCAGCATGTCTCAGAGTTCTCCATTATGTCCTCAAAGGCGTGTAAAGTGGAGGGCTAAGGCTGTTACTCTGGACACTCCTGAAGTAGGCCGGTAATGGATTCATAATGATGAGAATGATGAAGATAATTATAAGTATCAAGTGAAAGACTGTTAGATTTTGTATAACACATTTTCTACATTATGACGTCAAACTTGACAGATCTTTATAAATCAAGCACCTTTGCACATATAGTTATGCGAATCTCTTCCTTCAATTTGGCTCGTAAATAATGACTTTTAGAGAAATTGTATCTACTGAGAATTTCTTGTAATAAAAACTAAACACATTGTAACGAAGCGTTACACTTTTTAACTTATTTAAGTATGATATTTATAGTATTCTTATCTATTATTATCTATTAATGAATTTATTTATAATTTCTAAACGGTCATTTTAAAATAGCAATATCACCGATATTGCTATTTGAAAAGCAGCCGCAATAGAAAAGCCGTTAGGCGCTAGCGTCGCTTCCTCGTTGGCTGGCGGGGGGCACCTTCAACACTCAGTCGTCACCCATTCGCTTTAGAAGTGGGTCGGCTGTCGCCTTTACCAGCAAAATACAAGTCTAACGTTTTAGTAGACGCGTATTTTGTTTTCTTTATTAATTTACATTAACGCCAAGTAAATTACAACAAATTAATTATTCTCAGTGTGTTTTAAGCTCCCGTACTAGGGAGTATAGCTGGGGTTTTCTCTGCACCGCTTAGTGCATAGTCTCCTGGACGCAGCGTGCGAGACCTGCTGCACACCACCGTTCCTGTCTCCTCTTCGACCCTTGGCCACCCTACATCTTCGGCCGTCACACACACGGGGGAGTACTATGATATCAGCATAAGCTCAGGCGGATATTGCCCGTTACCACGACCCTATAAATTTTGTGTGCCTACCAGCCTAGCCGTGGCATATTTGCAACATTTGAATAAATGCTTGGTAAGCGAGCCTAGTTTTTTTATTTAAAATCCTAGTAAGCCGCTTACCGGCACGCTGCCCTCCTTGTTGGCCGCTTAGCCAGCCTGGTCCGGTACACTGGCGCCCTGATCGTGGTTATCTGCTTGTGCTTATGCTGTATAGTAGGTAGTTTTGTTCGCTGTGTAGTTGTTTTTGTAAAACGCTTTTATTATTTTTTGGTTTGCAGTAACTGAGGTTAACGTAGTATTTTTTTCGTTTGATTTCTTTTGTTCTTGCCACTGTTTACTATATTTACAAAACTGTTAAATCGTAAATTTTAATTTAGTACAGTCGGCAGAAAAAGTTATAACTTATTTTTCTTGTATATTTTTTTTCTGATTTATGTTTTTTTTATAAAGTTTGTATACTTTAGTACATACTTTGCAATTATAAAGCTGCGTTCACACCAGTTACATTTTTTTTTGATCATAATTTTTTTTTACATGTAATTTTTTTTTTTTCATTATCATAATCAACAAACCAAAGCGTTCTGTTAAGTTGATTGTAACAGAACGGAATATTTTTTTTTTCACTCTCTTAATTTTTTTATGTGCCATTTACAACGAACTTACGAATTTTTTTTTCTTCTGATTTGTTCATTTACTTTTACCTTGTTTAGGATTTATTTTTTTTAAATCGCATTAATTTTTTTTTTTTTCTTTCATTATGGCTTATCCAATTAAATTTTTTTCACTTCAAAAGTCTGAATTGGAGTATGAAGTAGCGGTTAGAGGTGAAACACCCGCTAGTACTGTCGCTGACCTCAGAAAACAAATTAATAAACTGAGTCAGATTTATCCATCTGAGGACATTTTGTGCTCCCATCTTGAACCCGATGAGGACTTGGCCAGTTGCTTAGTTCTACTGGATAAGATCAATACATCATTTATTGCTGATGTTGTTGATAAAAATACCCTCGGTCGCTACGAGAATCTTTTACATCATTTATATCATAGATTCAATAGAATCGAATCAAACAAAGATACCTTGGATGATCAATTACAATGCAATGTATTGTTCAAGGAGCTTTATACAAAACTTATTAATTTACAAAAGAAGAGTGTTGACCCACTGTCAGTAGCTGGGCCAAGCTCCGATTATCCGATGCCTTCTGCACCTATTAATGTAAATGTCACCTGTGAAGGTGGTAACCGAATTTCATCGGACTTAGGTAAATTAAAATTTAATGGTAAAACGTGTGTACGCTCCTTTATTCAACGAGCGAACGAATTTAGTTTAGCTCGTAATATATCTGGCACGAAGCTTCTTGCTTACGCTACGGAGATTTTTGTTGAGGATGCTTTACACTGGTACCGCGGTGTTAGGGAACAGGTTTCAACTTGGGATGAGCTTACCGTTCTTTTAAAGACGGATTTTGACAGATCTGATTTTGACTACCGCCTCTTATCTGAGATTCGCGCTAGAACTCAAGGTAAGAACGAGAACATTACCATTTATCTATCCATCTTATCAGGCATGTTTGCCCGTCTGTCAAAACCCTTGCCGGAGGAAGACAAGCTCGAAATAGTGTTGCACAATATTCGGCCTTTTTATGCAAACACGTTAGCCTCTTCTACACAAATTGATTCCATAGAACAATTACGATCATTGTGTAGAAATTATGAAAATGTTCAGTCACGTTTATCTACGTTTCGTGAACCTTCGGCTGCCACTTCAGACACATTAGCACCGGAGTTTGCGTACAAACAAGACTCGAATACTGGCAACAATAATTATAATTCACATTTCTATAAAAATTTCAATTCACAACATAATAATGATAATAAACAATCGGCTAATTCTAAACCTAACACTACTAATAATGATAATAATAAACAATATTTACACTCTATCAATAAAACTAATCCTACTAATACTTCTAAATCTAACCTATATTGTCCTCGCTGCCGAGTCAAAACGCATAGCTTTAAGGACTGTAAAAATACTGAGGTCATTTGTTTTAAATGCGGTTCCAAGGGGGTAAAAAAGCCTGACTGTCTCAACTGTAATAAAATATCAAAAAAAACTAGGTTTGCAGAATTGTAGCAGTATTACTAAAGTTAAAGGTCACCTCGATAAGAAAGAATGGGAGGATTGGCTAGATACTATTCGTAAGTTTTTCGCTTGCTACAAAATTGCTACAATTCTGCATGATAAACCCTTAGATGATACTCGACCCTATGTCAATATTAAAATCAATGATATTGAGGCGTCAGGTCTTTTAGATTCTGGAGCGACAATTACAATTGTTGGCAATGGTGCTCATGACGTCTTGCTTAGTCATGGTCTTAAATTGATAAAGGACGATGAGTTATCGATTGTCGCTGCAGGCGGAAATTCATTTGGCAGTATAGGATATATTAATTTGCCGATACATTTTGAGAGCCAATTTCACATTATTAAAGCACTTGTTGTCCCAGGAATTAAAATGTCGCTTATTTTAGGCATCGATTTTTGGCGAGCTTTTCATTTATGTCCAAAATATTTAGGTTCGCTTAATTTATCAGTTGCACCGCTCATGGACTTAAATGCTAATATTAATTCAAAAAATTTAATTCATTCGTATGAAAATTTAGATGACACTCAAAAAGCTATTGCAGATAATGTCATCGCGCAATTTCGTGACATTTCTTTTGAACATCGTGGTCTAGGTCGAACACATTTAATTACTCACCGTATCGATACCGGCGATTCTCCACCCATTAGACAGAGGTATTACAGACTCTCTCCTGAGAAGCAGAAGATCCTTGTCGAACAGGTTGATGAGATGCTAGAATTAGATGTGGTTGAGCCGTGTGAGAGTGCTTGGCAGTCTCCAGTTCTCCTAGTCACTAAAAAGAATGGACAACCTCGCTTCTGCCTTGACAGCAGGAAACTTAATTCTGTGACGAAGAAGGACGCCTATAACCTGCCTTACATCTCGGAAATCTTGGATAACTTGCGCGATGCTAGGTTCCTTACTAGCTTAGATTTGTCCAAAGCTTTTTGGCAAATCCCTATCGCCGAGATAGACAGAGATAAGACAGCTTTTTACGTTCCAGGCCGAGGTACGCTACGTTTCAAGAATACTCCGTTTGGATTGACGAATGCTCCCGCTACTCAACAGCGTTTAGTTGATGCCCTATTAGGTGATGTTGATCATCGCATCTTTGCTTACTTAGATGACATCATCATCGTCAGTGGTACCTTCGATGAGCACGTTTCTCTCTTACTTCGTGTCTTGGAGAAGTTGCGTAAGGCGAACTTAACCATCA
Source organism: Lasiommata megera (assembly GCA_928268935.1). Classification (NCBI taxonomy): domain Eukaryota; kingdom Metazoa; phylum Arthropoda; class Insecta; order Lepidoptera; family Nymphalidae; genus Lasiommata; species Lasiommata megera. The sequence goes on along the minus strand of OV743311.1, from coordinate 6,588,570 downwards.
ACCTTGACAAGTGTGAGTTTTTTAGAAATCAGCTCAAATATTTAGGCTATGTGGTTGATGCAAATGGTTTAAGGACCGACCCAGATAAAGTAGAGGCCATCCTTAACTACGCTACTCCTACAAATCGTAAGGAGCTTAAGCGGTTTTTAGGCACTGCTACCTGGTATCGTCGTTTCGTGCCAAATTTTAGCACAATTGCAGGGCCGCTCAACAAGCTGACTTCCAATAAAAAGAATGCTCCACCTTTTCAATGGTCTGATGAGGCCGACGCTGCTTTTAAGAAGCTCAAAGAATGCTTAGTTTCTGCTCCAGTTCTTTCTTGCCCGAATTACGATTTGCCGTTCGAAGTCCACACCGATGCGAGCAATTATGGGGTAGGTAACAATTGTTTGGACCACGGAATCGTACCTAGGGCCTCATGATTTCAATTGATAACACTAAATCATCGATATTATAACATGTCATCATCATGATCCACCCATTGCCGGCTCACTACAGAGCACAGGTCTTCTCTCAATATGAGATGGGTTTGGCCATAGTCCACCACGCTGGCCATGTGCGGATTGGCGACTTCACATGCCTTTGAGAACATTTTAAGGAGAACTCTCAGGCGTGCAGGTTTCCTCACGATGTTTTCCTCCACCGTTGAAGCAAGTGATATTTTAATTGTTTAAAAACGCACATACCTCTGATTAGGAGGCGGACGCTCTAACCACTAGGCTATCACAGCTTCAGCAACATAATATGTACCAGCATACAATGCGAAATATAATACTATTAACTCAGGGAACCTGTAGAAATAATTTTCATTTCAGCACCGTACCTATATCGGATTTCAATTTAAACCTCGGAATTTATTATCAATTTATACTCCATCATTCGGGCGGGCTTCTATTTGAAGGCTTCATATTATGCATCATTTACGTAAATTTATTATGATTACTTATATAATAATATTGTGTATACCGTAATTTATAGATATAGTAAAAGAATATAAAATTATATTTCTTTTCGGTCCTCCTTAATTTGCTATTCAAAGGGGGAACGCTGCCAGTATCTTCGGATCCTAGCCTAAAGGGATTCCTTTTAATAATACATTTTAGTTAAGATATTATATTTGTTAAGATTTTTAGATTTAGGTTCATGTGAAAGAAATAATATTGTATTAATGTGAGTAACTGTGTTTTATTTGTGTGTATTAGGTGTATGTACCGATAAAGACGTGTCGCCAAGCGATTTAGCGTTCCGGCACGATGTTGCGTAGAAACCAATTAGGAGCGTGGGTTTACCATACCCCTAACAGGTTAGCCCGCTACCATCCTAGACTGCATCATCATCTACCACCAGGTGAGAGAGCTATCAAGGGCTAAGTTGTAGTGTTTTTTTTTTTTTATCTACTACAAGTTAGTTCATGACGGCAATCTCACCTGATTGTAAGTGATGATGTCTAAGATGGTAGCGGGCTAACCAGTTTACGGTAAACCCATTCTCCTAATTTGACGTTAAATTGTTTGGCGACACGTCTTTGTCGGTAGGGTGGTAACTAGCCACGGCCGATGCCTCCCACCAATCCAAGCCGGGAATGTAACCCAGGACCTCCAACTTTATAATGCGACAACACAAGCGCTGCGCCACGGAGGTCGTGTATAAAAAAACATATCATCGTCATCATGATCAACCCATTGTTAGAGGTGCGTGCCCGGATTCGAACCGCCGACCTCTGATTAGAAGGCTGACGCCTTAACCACTACGGCTATCACCGCTTTTAAAAAACATATATGTTTAAACATTTGCTATGCGATTTGTTACTTTGGCTCTACGAGTATTTACGATTTGTTCAAGTTGTACGTGTTAAAGCGATGGGGAGTCGACTGATACCAACTCTAACAATATGAACGTACCTAACATTCAAACAAGAAATCTACCCACACCATAAATAAGTTAGTACGTTATCTTGTTTATAGTTATAGAGGTAACACAATGTGGATTTTATATGCACAAAATATCCCTCTGCCGATGATCTCCGCTGTCGCATTTTAAAGTAGAGGTCCTGGTTCGATTCCTCATCATCATCATCATCATCAATCCATTGTCGGCTCACTACAGAGCACGGGTCTCCTCTCAATATGAGCAGGGTTCGGCCATAGTCAACCACGCTGGCCATGTGCTTTACACGCCTTTGAGGACATTATGGAGAACTCTTAGACAGACAGTGCAGGTTTCCTCGCGATGTTTTCCTTCTTCGCTGAAGCAAATTATATTATAATTGCTTAAAAACGCACATACTCGTAACTCCAAAAACTTAGGTGCGATTGAACCCCCGATCTCTGATTAGGAGGCGGACATCCTAACCACTAGGCTATTACAACTTATCGATTCCTGAATTTGACAAAGGTATATTATAATTTATCATTAATGTTGTTAAGGGCTAATTTACTTTAGTTATTGCATTAGTTTTGAATACAGCATCAAAGAATTTAGTTTAGTTTTAATTCATCTTACAATGCCAATTTGTTTCTATCATAATTGGATTGCTCATCATTCATCGGTCTCCGTTCAATAGTCTAATTGCGCTCACTGGAGAATTACTCGTTGTTCATCTTCGTATCTTAAATTTCGTATCTTTCGGGCATAACATCAAAATAGTTAAGCAGTGTTTTGTCACACTTCAACTACATAACCTTTCAAATGTCAGAGCTGAAGGGATCCATGAATCCTCAGCTAAGGTAATCTTATAATTTATATTTTATAATTTCTAGATTCTGCCTGGACTGTAGGTCTTGTTTTATGAGGTTAGATGAGAAAATGGTAGGTTAGTTCTCTCGTGGTGCGCATCTTCGACTAAATTGCACTCTACCTTAGAAACCGATTAGGGGTGAGTATGGGTTTGCCGTACAGGTTAGCTCGCTCTCATCACTTATCACCAGGTGATATAGCAGCCCCGGGCTTACATATAGTGGAATAAAAATAAAAACAAACTCATGTTCTATACGGTTCTACTCATTTCCGAATACATGTTTATGTTATATAGGCACATAGGGGAAGGTGGTAAAAAATGATCCCCCTAAGCGAAAATTACAGTAAAAGTGTGTTAAGTAAGCATTACCTTCAATTAGTAAATCTTATGGTCAGCTAATTAATCGCATATTTATCAGTTTTCTTTTTAATTATCTATAAAGATTTATCTTCTATTTGTTTTTTGTTAAGGTCTAATAAAGGATCATTTATTTTATTTCATTTATTTTATTTAATAGGTTTACTAGTGATACTTACATTTACTAACACTATAGTTACATAATAATTTACATGCTTATTGTATGTAAAATCGTCTCGAAGTAAACACAGCGTGCAGTTGAAGTTACATTGCAATATCGCGATAGTTAGAAACAAAATTTATGAAGTATTTTGTTTATTATTCTTCTTAAGCAATCATAATGTTTAGCATTTGAACAATGTACGTTTTGAATTTTAACATATTCGTAGCAACAAAACAAAAGATACTCTATATCTTCTATACTGGGAATTCTATAGTTTACTAAAGTACTATACGGTAGTTAAGCCTCAATACTAATACTGCTAAAGCTCAGTTAAGCAGACTTCAGCCACTTGAACTACTAGGAAGTACTAAAAAACTAGGAATTGAAGATTGTCAGATTAGCGTATGGCTCTTATATCACCATGAAAGCAAAAAATCCAAGTTGCCCTGAATCATTTGTTCCTGCACGTAATCTATACTTTTGATTCTTTTTCTCCGACGTTCATGAGTAGATACTTCTTCAATCACTTGAGCTCTAGGAACTTAAGCTTATCATGTTAGGTAATGGCATTTATAACATCATATGTTCCTGTTATTGATTTTTCTTTGACGTTTACAGTTGCGGTCGAGTGCACAAGTGTTCCCGTGACCCAGCTACCAGGCGACGCGAAGGAGCATCGCTGGGTTTTAGTGGGTATTCTGGTCGCCAGTCTGGCCGCCGGGGAGTCCTACATACCCCGTCGGAAGCGGCGTGGTCTTACCTGCATCGCTTCCGGAGGGGATGCGTAAACGCATTTCCCAGCGTAAAAAAAAATGGCATTTACAGTTACTTCACACCGCTCTTACATAGGTAGTAGGCCCTTACATCATCGTCAACCATCATAAACCTATTAAAGTCTCAATGCTGGGCACAGGCCTCATCTTCAATAGGAGAAAGAGTTTTTGAACGTACGGATGCTGCGCTTCCTGCTCGAAGATTTAAAAATAAGACACTAAGAAATTTGGACGCAGAGATGTCACGGATTTTTCCAAAACGCTGATAGAGAGTGCTAGGATATTTGCACATAAAAAGTTAACAGTTATCCCAAAAAAATACTTGTGGTACTTACTTGTGATAGCAAAATCACATCTGACATCAGGTGTGTTGAAGCATATAAGTTCAAAGTTTTTATAAAACGAAAGCTTACAGAAAAATTATATTACAATATAAAGGATTATATAAACGATAAAAAAGCTTGGGTATGAATTGCTCTATCTCCATAGGTACTATAATTTATTATTGATTATGTGAGATGGTGATAACGAAAAAAAACCGAAAAAAAGTTTGTTGTGGGCTTCTTCTTAGACCGGGGCGCGTTTGGAACCCTCATAGCTTTAGTTTTAAGTTTACGAATGTAGTTATCACCATCGAATCACTAATATGTAAATAATTGACGCATGAAAAGTGCCTTGTAAAGGACTATTTGAATTGTGGGCAACATTATAATACCGCAATATACACACCTATTAAATACACAATATTCAAACACATACATATAATATATTAACAAATTACACAACGAAACTACATAATAATATATCTACATACATATAAATATATAATCTATATCATATTTATATGTACACATCAGTTCACATCAGCACACACGTAATAAATAACAATACACACATAATCCGACATCAACACACAGACAGAAAATTAATTCATAGGCATAGCCGAGTGCAGGCCGCAGTATAGCTTGTCGAGCGAGTCGGTGAATGAGCCGTACGAACGAACGGCGCGCCGCGCGCCACTTGCGCCCGCGCAAGTGGCGCTGCAGTGGCGAGTAGCCGATACACTATGACCTTCACACCGCTGACACGACAGTTTATGGATATCTGCCGCGCACGAATTATTGAAACGTCTTTCAACTGTTTTGAGACTTTGTTTTGAACCTGTAAACGAATGTGTAGTTGTCCCGTTACATGTGCTATTCGGATTAAAGGTGATAACAAGTATTGTTGTGATTCTTTAGTCCCACGATATCAAATCGTCGGACTGAATAGTGGTAATACCCACACTGGTGACCCCGACGTGATCTGAACGCGCAACATCTTGACGTCATCATCTGAATACGCCAAAAAAAAATGAGCTCCAGCAGTAGCGACGAACAAGCGGGACACTCGAACATCACTACACGTCCAGGTAAAAAGCTCCGTTCCTCACCAACACAAGTCGACGACCCGACACCAATTAGCAACCGGCGAATTAAGGTGAAAGTGCCACCATTCTCTCCCGAGGAACCTGAAATTTGGTTCGCTCTTTTAGAGGGCCAATTTGAGATCTATGGTATACGGGACGATGCCACAAAATTTACACAAGTGATCACGAATTTGGACCTCCCTCACGCCAAGGCAGTGAAAGAACTGATTGTTAACCCTCCAGAGCGCCACCGCTATACGAGAATAAAATCAGAACTAATACGCCGTCTCTCAGCGTCTCACGAGAAGAAGGTGAAGCAGCTGCTCACCCATGAGGAGCTAGGAGACAGGAAGGCTTCACAGTTCTTACGGCACTTACAAGATTTAGCTGGCCCATCTGTACCTGAGGACTTCATAAGAACCATATGGAGCAATCGACTACCGCACAATATCCAAACCGTACTGGCGTCGCAACCAACACATTCTCTGGAACAGCTCGCAGATCTCGCAGACCGGATCCAGGATCTGACGTCCTCGTGCACCGTCGCCGCCGCGTCACCGCGTAGCACACAAGCGCCCTCCCCATCCGACGAAATAGGGGAGCTGAAGAAAATGGTGCAGCAGCTGACCCTGCAACTGGAAGAGCATACCCGGAGAGCATGTGGTTCCACCAGTCGATCCAGAGCGCATGAACGCCGTCACTCAGCATCGCGGCAAAGAGACAGATCCGAATCTAATCACAGAAGACATGCGATATGTTATTACCATAACAGATTCGGATCTGAGGCTCGAAGATGCTCTAAGCCCTGCAATTTTAAAAAGGCGGAAAACTCAACTGGCAGTCACTAATGGCGACTAGCGATTGCCCCACCTCGTCAGGTCGCCTCTTCGTCACCGATCGCAGCACGAACACCCAGTTCCTGGTAGACACTGGTAGCGACCTCTGTGTGTACCCTCGTGCTGCAATTCGCGATCGTCGAAACAAAACTGACTACGAACTTTGTGCGGCCAACGGAACGATAATCGATACCTTCGGTTTTATAGAGCTTAATTTAAACTTAGGTCTAAGGCGCGATTTTCCATGGCGATTCATTGTGGCTAATGTAACAAAACCAATAATTGGCGTTGATTTTCTTAGCTTTTATAATTTAATTGTAGATTGCCGTAACCAACGCCTAATAGACAACACCACGACATTGTACTCTAATGCGTCTTTTGCTCGAGGTGACATTTTCTCTGTTAAAGTCTCAACAGGTGACACACGTTTTCATGATGTACTGAGTAAATTCCCGGAAATTACACGCCCTTCTGGTACACCAATAATTCCCAAGCACAACACAGTACACCACATTAGGACTACACCAGGACCTCCTATATCAACCACCCCTCGGAGACTAGCACCTGACAAACTCAAAATCGCCAAACAGGAATTCGAGCTTATGCTTAAAAATGGTACAGCGCGTCCTTCTGAAAGCCCCTGGGCTTCACCGTTACATCTTGCACCTAAGAAAGATAACGGCTGGCGACCTTGTGGTGACTATCGCATGCTTAACGCACGGACTATTCCAGACCGTTATCCCATTAAGCATATCCACGACTTTTCCCACAATATCGCCGGTTGCACTATCTTCTCAACAATAGACTTAACGAAGGCATATAACCAAATCCCTGTTTTCGAGGCGGATATACAGAAGACTGCGATTACCACCCCCTTTGGTCTCTATGAATTCCCTTTCATGACGTTCGGCTTGAGAAACGCAGGCCAGACATTTCAGAGGTTTGTCGACGAGATGACGCGAGGCCTAGATTTCTGCTACGCGTACTTGGACGATTTTTTGGTGTTTTCCAAGGACGAGACCGAACACGAGGCCCACCTTCACCAACTCTTCACTCGCATGAAGGAATACGGCGTCTTGGTCAATACCTCAAAATGCGTCTTTGGAGCAACCGAGGTAACTTTTTTGGGATATCGTATCTCCGCATCCGGCACTAAACCCCTGGAAACCAAAGTCGAAGCCATTTATGACTTTCCTGCACCTAAGACAGCCAAAGAGCTTAGGCGTTTTCTAGGAATGCTCAACTTTTATAGGCGGTTCTTACCCCATTCTGCCGAAGTTCAAGCACCTCTGAACGCATTGCTGACTGGCAGTGTAAAGGCTTCCCACCCCATCGACTTGACTGGTGACTCACTGCTAGCCTTTAACGAATGCAAGGAAAGTCTCGCAAACGCTGCATTACTTGCACACCCAGACTGTCAGGCCGAACTTGCTCTGGTAACAGATGCATCCGACCTAGCAATGGGTGCAGTACTACAGCAGAAAAAGGACGAAATCTGGGAACCATTAGCATTCTTCTCGCGGAAGTTGAGTCCCTCGCAACAAAAATACTCACCATACGACCGCGAACTCTTAGCCATATACGAGAGCATCAAACACTTTCGTCACATGGTAGAAGCGAGGCATTTCGTAGTGTACACGGACCACAAGCCGCTCAGTTATGCTTTCAGTGAAAGGAAAGCTAACTGTTCGCCTCGGCAGTACCGCCATCTCGATTACATCTCGCAGTTCACGACTGACATTAGACACATCTCGGGAAAAGACAATGTCGTCGCTGACCCACTGTCACGCATCGAGGAACTGCAGATGCCAATCGACTTAGACGTGCTGGCTTCGTCACAATCTACTGACCAGGAGTTGACCCAACTTTTGAGCGATGAATCTTCACTGCGCCTGAAAAAGTTGAGAATCCCTAACTCTCAAACCGAACTTTATTGTGACGGCAGCACCCCTTCACCCAGACCCTTTGTTACCAAGCCCTTGAGGAGACAAATTTTCGACAGTCTTCACAGTCTAAGCCACCCAGGCGCCAACGCTACCGCCAAATTAGTCGCTGAGCGATTTGTTTGGCCTGGCGTACGCAAAGACTGCCGGGAATGGTCTCGTCAATGCTTAGCTTGTCAACGCACTAAGGTTTATCGCCACGTGTCTTCTCCCTTAGGCACATTCGATCTTCCTCGTACTCGATTTGCCTTCATTCACATTGACATTATCGGCCCTCTTCCTGTTTCACAGGGCTATCGCTATTGCCTTACTGCTGTGGATCGTTTCACACGCTGGCCAGAAGTCACCCCAATGGTAGACATGACAGCCGAAACGGTTGGGAAGGCATTGATATCGTGGATATCCAGATTCGGATGTCCATCAGATATTGTCACTGACCGCGGGCGGCAGTTTGAATCCTCGCTCTTTCAATATCTTGGAAGAATGATTGGATTCAAGCACCGCAAAACAACCGCGTACCATCCAGCCAGTAATGGCCTAGTGGAACGATTCCATAGGCAACTAAAAGCGGCCATAATGTGCCATGCTGATGTGAATTGGGTTGATACATTACCTTTGGTGCTGTTGGGCATAAGAAGTGCATTTAAAAGTGACCTGCAAACATCATCAGCCGAGTTGGTCTACGGTGAGCCGTTACGCTTACCTGGAGAGTTTTTCCAGGCAACGACTCCCCACTCCACCGATATATCGGATTTCACAACTCAGATACGCAAATTTGCATCCAAAATAAAACCTTCACCAGCTGCACGTCACAATAAAGGCAAAATCTTTATCTACAAAGATCTAACCTCCTCTAGTCACGTATTTCTAAGGGACGATACATCACGCGGCTCCTTACAGCCTCCTTACTCCGGCCCTCACGAAGTACTAGAGCGTACAGACAAATTTTTCAAAATTTTAGTAAAAGGTAAAAGCGTCACTGTATCCATAGACCGCCTCAAACCGGCCTATATACTGGTTGACCCATCTCCCGATCCTACCCCAACCCCATCCCCCTCTTTCAACCCCAATCCTCATCCTCCTTCTGACCTCATGCCGGCGGCTCAAGGCCAGAATGACGTCAAAAGGACACGTTCGGGACGAGTAGTTCGTTTCCCGGATTTCTATCGCCCTTAACCAGGTCTCTGGGGGGGAGTGATGTGGGCAACATTATAATACCGCAATATACACACCTATTAAATACACAATATTCAAACACATACATATAATATATTAACAAATTACACAACGAAACTACATAATAATATATCTACATACATATAAATATATAATCTATATCATATTTATATGTACACATCAGTTCACATCAGCACACACGTAATAAATAACAATACACACATAATCCGACATCAACACACAGACAGAAAATTAATTCATAGGCATAGCCGAGTGCAGGCCGCAGTATAGCTTGTCGAGCGAGTCGGTGAATGAGCCGTACGAACGAACGGCGCGCCGCGCGCCACTTGCGCCCGCGCAAGTGGCGCTGCAGTGGCGAGTAGCCGATACACTATGACCTTCACACCGCTGACACGACAGTTTATGGATATCTGCCGCGCACGAATTATTGAAACGTCTTTCAACTGTTTTGAGACTTTGTTTTGAACCTGTAAACGAATGTGTAGTTTTCCCGTTACATGTGCTATTCGGATTAAAGGTGATAACAAGTATTGTTGTGATTCTTTAGTCCCACGATATCAAATCGTCGGACTGAATAGTGGTAATACCCACAGAATAAAGATTATTTGAATTTTGAATTTTATGTAATGTTAATTAATAGAAATTAAAAGCGCTTAGTCCCACTTTCCATAATAATGCTCTGCACTTTCCGGTGAAAATGACTCTTAATTAAACAGACAGCGGTATTGATTACGCATGCGGACAATTTAGTAATAGAAAAGTAGCACGTTAAAAAGATTGCCAACTTCAACTTTTTTAAGCAATTAACGAGATTAAAATAGAAATTTACCTACTAAACTCGTTTCTGAGACGCAAACTGAAAATGCAGCCCTTTTGTGTTCACTATTGTCATATTTTAATTCAATTAACATTTCAATAGAGTTATTAATTTAATATTCTAGTTTATATTCAATTTGATGTGGTAATTGAATATTCGAGCTGTACACATCCAAAATTGTCCGATCACAAATATGTTTAGTATTCTGTTATGATTTTATAAAAATGCGTTTATCAGTTAATTTAATTCCACACAACAGTAATTGATTCCATACAACATAGTAAAGTTTTTCTAAGGCTGCATGCGACTCGTTTTATATCGTCTCTCCGTCTGATCCTGTCCCCGGCTTTTCGCATCCAGACGATGCCTGCCCACCTAACTAGATGACGGCCCACACTCCGTTTGCCGAGACGTGGTCTCCATTTAAGGAACTTCCGACTCCAACGTCCGGAAGTACACCAACAAACCTTACCAGCCCACTGCCACTTCAGCGTGGAAGCCCTTCGAGCTATGTCGGTTAGCTTTGCTTTTTGTCGAATCAACTCGTTACGAACAATAGATGCCAATCTTTATTTTAAGACCACTTACTTATCTTCCTAACAAACCCATAAGTAATTCTGCTTATGTCTCTAATCCTTCTGTAATAGAAGAATGAGTTTTAATGGCACTTTAATTGTTTCACAATTGCAAAGTCGCGGGTAAGTCATACTTGCACAGTCATGCAAAGTACGGCTGCAGCGTCGATTTTTGAAGTTTATAATCCGGATCGAAAATCAAATCATGAACTCCTTCGAAAACCTCTAAACAAATAACTCGATCGCAATTTAATCAGGTGGCGAACAATGAAAAGACATCTAAAACCGGTCGCGGGAGCCTCGGAAGGAATTCTTTATCAGTTTCAATGCAGCCCCGAGACTCACCAGCCCGCATAATAACTACGAATCGGTAGGCGCGATAAGGACACAATAGCGACTACAAGGCGCGCAACACCAGACAAAGAGTGGAGGCCCTCAAAACGCGACTTTCGAAAGCTTTTAGATGGAACCCGAAGGTTTCTCTCGTTCCTTTGTAAAACTTCAAACGCTTAAAACAGTGAAGTGTCTCTCGTAAAACCCCGGTCGTTCGCTGAGAAAATCTCGCAATTTTATGTAGATAATATTGTAAACGAAAAAGTCGCCGAGTGATTCTTTGTTACTTGCACCCAGTTGCTGAGGGTTCTCACTAGGGTGGGCAATGAAGCCATTTTCGTTGTTCATAAATCTCAGAATAGCCGGTAAATTATTTATTTATAATCGGGGTTCGACGACCTCTGTGGCGCAGCGCGTGCGCTGTAGTATTAGTAGCTGGTCTGGTGGATGGCTTCGGCCATGGCTTGTTACCAGTCACAAACGTGTCGCCAAGGGATTTAAAGTTTCGCCACGATATCGCGTAGAAACCAAATTAGGAGTTTGTGCATATGTATAAACATATAATGATCTCTTTATAAAAGCAATGACTACCCTAAGATTTTTGTATTCAGGGTATTACAAGAGGTTTTCATCTATTTTGTACAAGTACATATGTGTCTTTACAGAAATATTTCGGTTGATCGCTGACTGAATTATGTAATTTTGGAATTTTATCACCATTTATTTTTATTTTTGTGATCTTGCCTATTATTTAATTTTAAATATAATTAACTTATTTTACTTACGTTCCTTCTTAAATTAAGTAACTTACAATATAGCACATTGCCGGCATTAGCACAAGCAAACTAAATTATAAATAAGATCCCAATTCTTGAGCCAACTATTCGTTTATACGGTAATTTCTTGAGAAAGGACAATACATTTAATATAGCTATTTAATTGGATTTATTCATCTAAGTAACATATAAAAATACAGAATTTTAACTGAACACTTAACTGTTTGTTACTTTTATTATAACACTCCTTGCTAACCTTTTTACATGGTAAAAGCTCAGTTTTGTTTCTACAAATTGGTAGCTAAGTCTATCTTACATTTACTTTGTAAGCTAACCCTATTCTGATAAGTAAGATCACATCTTACCCTAGTGGTTAGGACGTCCGCATCCTAATCAGAGGTCGGGGTTTCGATCCCGGGCACGCACCTCTAACTTTTCGGTGTTATGTGGGGTCTTAATCAATTAAAATATCACTTTCTTTAACGGTGAAGAAAAATATCGTGAGAAAGCATGCCTGAGAGTTATCCATAATTTTCTCAAAGGCGTGTGAAGTCTGCCAATCCGCACATGGCCAGCGTGGTGGACTATGGCCAAACACCTCTCACCTCTCATACTGAGAAGAGACCCGTGATCTGTGTCTCTCTAATGAGCCGGCAATGAGTTGATCATGATGATGATGATGACCCTATTCTGGCGCAAAGACTACAGACTACAGTTCGTAGGTGATGCACCCAATATTTCCGCTTTAGAATGCTCGCCACATGTTTTCAGTGAGCGACGACAACTTCACCCGCTAGACTATATCGGAAAAGGTTTATTTCGCAAATAAAGACACAAACTCCTGGCGGAGGGTAGTACAATACAATTTGGTAACGAATGAAAATCCCTCCCTTGTGTGAATTTGTTGGGAACTTTCCGTCGTTTATTTTGTTAAATTGTAGAAATATACGCCGTTCTCGCTAAGCATCTGGTACAATACTAACTTGGAAATAACATTTCAGTGCGACAGTCTATTTCTGTTTCAAAACAAAGAGATTTACTCAGCCATTGTATTTAGATAGTATACTTTTGTTTTGACACAATTGTATTACCGGGGTTCTCTCATATTTATTTATTGGCAATCTCCCATTTTTAGATTCAGAAAGAAAAATCGTAGTTTCCATTTATTTACCTTTTCCGAATTATGTACCCAGCAACTAAAAGGATACGAAACCTAAACGAAAAAATTAATTAATTTGACATAATATTGATAATCACCATAGTAATTGTAGAGCGAGATATTTATACCATTACCAATCAATGGACGTCCATTATTGGACATAAATGTTTTGTAGCTGTTGTTGTAATTCCACGGTATTGTTCCGCTTGATATCGACATCAAACAAGTGTCAGGGTCCCTTTTTTTTCCGCTGGGACATGCGTTTACGCATCCCCTCCGGAAGCGATGCAGGCAAGACTGCGCCGCTTCCGACGAGGTATGTGGGACTCCCTGGCGGCAAGACTGGCGACCAGAATACCCACTAAAACCCAGCGATGCTCCTTCGCGCCGCCTGGTGGCTGGAACACTTGTGCACTCGACCGCAACCCAGACAGCGGCGTCCGCCGAGGCAGACCCCCCACGGGGGGCCTATGATGGAGGCCCCCTAACTCCGTCCGAGGCGCGCCAGGACCATTGGACGCGCCTCACGACCCGAGGATAAGGCTCGACGGGTGAGGATGCCTCTCATCCGTCACCCGGAGCTCCACGTCAGGGGGGCAGGCGGCGATCGTGCGCTCGTCGCCTGCGCCCCGCCCTACGACGCCGGAGAGGGTGCGCATCTGCGTCATTCTCCCGGCGTAAGTGTCAGGGTCCCTGATAATTTTGTTTTGACACAACACAAAACAAGTGTTGAACAAGGTAACTGATTCCTGACACTTTGATGTCGTCTGTCCATCAAGTTGGAGTTGTACCAACGCTGCGTTTTTCTGTGGCGCGATCGTTTATACCTCATAGTGTATGTCGGGATAATGAAGTTAAAAACAATTTGGGTTTTCATATACACTAACTGCAGTAAGTCTGTATGCGGACTTCACTTCGCTATAGAATGTTATTCTCAGGAGTCATCTTGACCCTTTGACAAACCGGGATAGCTTGCCTCATCAACTTTTTTTGTCGTGGTGGAAAAGTTTTATGGCATCCTCTGTCCCTTGGGCAGAACAAGGTTATGTTAGACTCCCACACCCGTTGAAGGGTTTACGCGAACTAAAAACCACCACGGCCTTCCCCTTTTTGCTGGACACACGGGGGACCCGTTATTCTTCCCGGATTTACCTCATCAACCAAAATAAATTGTTAAAATTATAAAATTGTAAGGGATAATAAACTAAATGAAATAAACTCTAAATCGAAGGTTAAATTAAAGACGGAATACAATAGTATAAAAAGAAAAAAGGAGTGTGAAAAGTTTTTAACTCATAGTCATTTTAGGGCGTCGTAACAATATTATGTAAAAAATTTCACTGTCCTCTCTCATAAGAGGTCCTTCAGACGTAAAAAATACCTATGCCTTAAAGATATTCAAGTTATACGTGGTAGGAACCACAGAGATCGGACTTGAGCCGGGAATCGAACCCAGCACCTCCCTCTTTATAATACGACTGCGCTGCGGAGGTCTTCAAAAGCGCTTTACGGAGGTCTTCAATTAATCTAATCGCTTGCTAATATTAATCGTTGAGTTTGCTGGTTTTAGCATCTCGTATAAATTAATATAGGTAACAGTATTTCTGTGAGATGTTCCTTAATATGCAAGTTTCTATTAGTTTAGGACACGCTCTCGGTAACCACAACGGCTGTAGCGTTTGATATAACGTACGTTAGCTGGTACCCTTCAGCTTTGTGTTGTATGCAAACATTCTGAAGCCAAACAACCCACAACTGGCTTAATTATGAATTATTGTATAATCCACGACCACATACTAGCCGCAAATACGTGATTATTTGCGGTGGGAAATAAATGGCCTTTGCGTTCACTAGATGGGAAACTAGGTACTCGGTTTGTTAATGTTTTTTTTACCTCAACTTAATTAATTTTAAACATAAAATATTATACAGACATTTTTCACAACTAAACACGTACATTTATACTATAGTATAAAGTATTACTCAATTTAGTTTCTAGTATTTTTTACGTATATTAAATTTTTATTTTTTGTTTCGTTATTTAGATATGTTTTGGTATGGTGTAGAAACTTGATTGGATGATAAAAGAATAATATAATATTACTTTTAAGCATATAACTATTGCATTTGACGACCTCCGTGGCGCAGCGCGCGCTCTGTCGCATTATAAAGTTGGAGGTCCTGGGTTCGATTCCCGGCTCGAGTCTGGCCTGGTGGGAGGCTTCGTACGTAGCTAATAACCATCCTACCGACAAAGCGATTTAGCGTTCCGGCACGATGACGAGTAGAAACCAATTAGGAGTATGGGTCTACCATACCCTTAACAAGTTAGCCCGCTACCATCTTAGACTGCATCATCACTTACATCAGGTGAGATTGCCGTCAGGGGCTAACTTGTAGTAAATAAAAAATATATATAACATGACAATATAAAATTGGGTTTAACTTAAAAATTTGTTAAGGTGCCGCGTCGCCGTGTATTTTAGGGCCACTTTATTACAGTTTTTTTTTCCATTGATATCAGGAAAAAGTATGCATGGAAGAAGTTTTCCCAACCAAATTAATTAGCCTGTGCTATTCATCCGCGTGCACTAAGGTTTGTAAAAAAATAATAATAAGAATTAGCGGAATAAAAGTATAATATGCCAATCTCCAGTATGCTATTAATAACACTTGTATGTACTATTAAATATATAATATCGAAAGTATCTACCGCCTTTCCAAATGGGTTTTGCATTTTATTAAATATTATTGTGCATTAGTAGCTGATGCCCGCGACTACGTTCGCGTTGATCAGCATTTTAAAGCAATCCAGTTTGTGGTTTAAACAATCTAATGTCGTTCTCCGGGAAACAGTCCTCTCTCCTCACCAAATGTTACTGAATTCTATTTGCAGCCGTTAACACGCGAAAAGGTAATCGTCAAACGGTGTTAATTTCTAATTATATGTATATATGTTCATAAGTAGGTGTGGAGTATGCTTCTTTCACCAGTTAAATGAAATCGAAGCCAAAGAACAACTTTACAAAGTATAGTACATCCGATGGGACACACTAGGTAATCCTGTATCGTGGGGCGAATATTCATAACTGAGTGATATCTACCACTCAGTAATGAGTATTGACATTTTGTGGTCTTCATCATCGATTCCACTGGTAAAAATGGTGAAAATGTATACATACATTTACACTCAAATCAATCATACGTTTTATTTAAATTAACATACTAAATGCCTCTTTCCATGTTCAACTACGGATATTTTCACGTAAAATTGTTAGGTAGATTGGTATTTAGGCTTTCTGTTCTCAGTGTCTCGGTGTCCTGGTGACGGAGAAGGTAAAGGTGTCGCATCCGAGCAGCGTTAGACTCTGATACTGTGAACAAATATATTTCGGTAAATTCAGATCCTACATATTGAAATGACCACCTCTGGCATATTAATAATATCAAACCTCAGAAGTGAGATCGAGATAAAATGTTTTTCTAAAATTCACGAGATTAAGTTCGGGTGTAAAAACTTCAACTTAATCAGTCTATTTATCTCGTATAAAAATACAGTTTGTATCAAATGGGACGAAATATTGGTTTATTTCCGGGCTGCGTCGACGGAAAACGTTTGGGGTAACTTGAGACGGGGATGAAGTCTGGGCCGCATGTTAATGTGACGGATCCGACACTCACTGGAAATTTGATAGTTTTATTATGCGGCCGAAATAATCTGACGGATGGGAGCGTCTCTGTGAGAAAATGTTTGATAAATAAACGAATAAAAATACATGCATGAATAACTGGTCTACCAAGTTCTCAGACTGATTCAGCATAAATTGGGTAAACCAACAAGCTACTTAAGCTACATTCAAAGTATGAAAGTATTTTTGATATTTATCGCATATTCATTGCAAGGTTTTTTTTCATCTTAACAAGTAGTGTGAAAATGAGCCAAACTGCCAAGTTAATGTGATTATACACTTAATGGGTATTTTCTGCTTGATCTTAATTAAATATTATGTAGTGTTTATTGCACCATAGTACTGAACCTTCCTGACAATAATTCCAATATAACAATTATAACTAACAATGTTTACGTTAAGTTCAATTTACATTGGACATTTGTTGCAGTGGAAGTCTGCTTATTGTGACCGGCAGTTACAGAACCTTTCGTTGGACGTGGCCCGACACGATATTGATAATTTTTAATTTATCAAGAAATCAATCAATCAATTTCATTAGAATATTAAATTGTTATTGATAATTAAAACGCTTGTTAGCAAATAAATGTTAACGAACCTAAAATCGGACCGAATTAAAATTTATAGAGAACGAGAAATTTGTAACGAAAAAAATATTAACTTGAGCACGGTTGAGGATAGCCGATGAATGCAAATAAATGCATAGAAGTTTTGCGAAAGTTAAGAAAAAATTAATACGATTGATTCAAAGAGTTTACCATCTGTTGTTGAACAAGAGAGTCCCTAGTTCCATCAAGGGATTTTAAAATAAAATAAGATACGATGAATACTCTTTATTGCACACAAGTTTTAAAGAAACAACAAACGGAATACTTAACACATGAGTATGCAAAGGCGGTCTTATTGCTAAAGCAATCTCTTCCAGACAACCCTTGAGGAAAGAATTAAATAAAAGATGAGGGTAACGGCGCAATTTTAAAATTTATTACAAGTTATCAATAAAAATAATATATAAATATATACTTTTATGTATAAATAAATATATATCAATACATATTTAACAATAAGTTAATATTTATAAAGAAATAGCTTAGACGTTAAACTTTTAGAACGTGTTTGTTTAATCAATTAAATTACCAAATTATTTATATATATTAACAGAGTAATATTCGTGTACTTATTAAATAGTTAGTTACTTATATTAGTATATACTTTTATATTAGGCTAGCAAATTAGGTTTAGTATCCTGTAAAACTAGAATTAAGAGCAGATAAATAAATGGATTAATTCTTAAATTTTTTCGAGAGACCAATCCTCAATACTGTTCTTAATTACAGTGACACAGTTTCACCTAAAATCAATTGTCTTCATTAAGTCAATCGGTCCGTTAACCGTATCAATACTAGCTCAACATTGTTCATGCACTGCGTAATTCCTCCGACCTACATACGTGGATGTGGAGCCATTCCTTTATTCATAGGACCACGTGCGGCGGGCTCCTGAATATTTATGACAAATAAACTGCGACGAAGAATAACGGCTTCCTAGATGGAAAAGGTTTT
The DNA here is from genome assembly GCA_928268935.1 of Lasiommata megera. Classification (NCBI taxonomy): domain Eukaryota; kingdom Metazoa; phylum Arthropoda; class Insecta; order Lepidoptera; family Nymphalidae; genus Lasiommata; species Lasiommata megera. The sequence goes on along the minus strand of OV743311.1, from coordinate 6,570,245 downwards.
TTAAACTGCTTTATATACGTCGCGGTTGTACGTTCGGGTTGCATGGCGATAATAATTATTATACGTAGCCTGCTATTTATCGTAATTTTCTAACCCGTATTTAAAATGCTATACGTTTTTGAACCGAACAATTGAATTATAACCCGCAATTATCCTTTAAATATAGTATATTGATTCTATTCAACGTTTATTTATTTTCTTGGTAGTATGATTACTGTTTGTATATCGGCGTGAATACGTTGTTCAATTAGAGTTATAAGAATAATTAAGTTCATATGAGTGAGTTAAAGAACACAGAAAAGTTAAGACACAAGCCGGGTTTTAGTAAAAAACAACTTTGATTTATTATAAGAAAAGTATTGATTAAAATTTCCACACTATTAAGATTTTTTAATAGTGCGGATATTTTATTACTTTGATTAATTGTTTCACGAATAATAATATCTAGATGATAGAGCTGTGATAGCCTAATGATTAGGACGTCAGCCTCTTAATCCGAGATCGGCGGTTCGATCCCGGCGACGTCTAACTTTACGGAGTTATGTGCTTTTTTAAGCAAATATCACTTGCTTCAATGGTAAAGGAAAACATCGTGAGGAAACCTGCATGCCTGAGAGTACGTTTTCGAAGGCGTGTAAAGGCTGCCGATCCGCACATGGCCAGCGTGGACATGGACTAAGGCAAACCCTTCTCATATTGAGAGGAGACCCGTGCTCTGTAGTGAGCTGAGAATGGATTGATCATGAATATCTAGATATCTGATTTACATAAATTATGTGAACCACACTCACGGTGTGTGATCGGGGATCTAGGTTGTAATTAAATAAATACTTTTGATCTGAAAATGGCAACCCAAAATACAAATAAGAGACTACCTTACAATTCTCATTGTTTACTTTCTACCATGTCTATTAAATATCAACTGTCAAAACGTTTGACGTTAAATCATAGACTCTTGTCTATGATCTTGTCTCAAACGTCAAATTCCAACAGTGCGTGGACTCTAAAGGTAAATACATCTCACTGGTTAACATTAACAAATTGAGCTTAATATCTTTCCAATTACTATTTGTATGACAGCGCGTAATGCCCGCCATTTGATGCCAGCGCTTAATTGATGTCATGTTTTTCGCTCAATTTTAATTGCGCTTTCAATTTTGTATCGGATACAGATCGGTCGCGAAAAAGTCACACCTAAATTTTTAAAATTTCTGCTGAAGACAATAAAACATACCTAATATACGAAAAAATACCTAATATACGTAGCGTTGGTCGACCCCCAACAAGGTGGACAGACGACATCAAACGAGTCGCAGGGAGCCGCTGGATACAAGCGGCCCAAGACCGTGGCCGTTGGAACTCCTTACAAAAGACCTATGTCCAGCAGTGGACGTCTATAGGTTGAAGTGATGATGATGATGATACGATAAAAAATAATACAACAGGTGAGCAACGTGACGTCATAAGTGTGACGTTAAACTCCGTCCGCTTGTAAGCAATTAAAATATCACTTAGTACAACGGTGAAGGAATAACACCGTGAGGAAACCCGCATGCCTGAGATTTCTCCATAATGTTCTCAAAGGCGTGTGAAGTCTGCCAATCCGCACATGGCCAGCGTGGTGGACTATGGCTAAACCCTTCTCACATCGAGAGGAGACCCGTGCTCTGTAGTGAGCCGACAATGGGTTGACCATGATAATAAAGCTTGCCAATCTCATTTGTTTATGCTGCAACAGAATACAGTTAACAATCTAAACCGTGTTGTCCAATGCGACGTAATGTTCCGGCAAACCTATATGTCGCTGTCTATCCAAGGTTTATAGGTAATAATAATACGGTGCCCTTTAAGTTGGTCCTAATTTGGTATTATATAAGAACGAATACCGTCGATTGAATATCGGAATTCAAAAGAAAATATTTCAAAAGAATCCCTGCCGGATATGACTTACATGAAAGAGTAAATCCCAACGCCGAATGTCCCACTTATTGGTCACTTTATATACCTTTACGAGGGACTGCGGAAAAGGTATTCGAAAGATAAATCCAGGATTATTTATTTCGACAGTTTCCCTAGCGTGAATAATATTTATTTTAAACAAGGAAGATAAATTTCTATATATATATATATATATATATATATATATATATATAAGGGATATTATTGAGGATTTTCAAACTAAACCACAAATTGTTTCTCTGAAAATACAAAGTTTTGTTTTATTTAACACACCTTTACAGTATTACAACAATCTTTAAATTATAATAATTAAACTTCCATCTCACCTGAAAATACAAAGAAACGACATTTAAAGTTTACTAATATAGCTTCCTCAATCGTATCCTTCAGTTAATCGCTCTACAACTTTTTATCACAATAAAATGCACAAAAACATCTAAACTTTAACCGCCATTTAATTATAGTTTTCATGACACGTCTATCTACCATCTTCCACAGACTATGTATCGATACGCGAAGCGCGGCAAATTCAAATCCATGAAATGTCAATCATTTCATTACATCTCCCCCCCTAAGAGCGAAAATTGTAAGCAATATATTTATACAATGTACCTATAAGTTATCTTCATATTTGTTTTCTTCCCCTTCATTTTCTTCAGCTTCTGTTATGACAGTTTGCAACATATCTTGAAACAATTAATAGAAACTACATCTGAGAAAGAAAGTCAACATAACTTAAAACACATTTCAGAAAAAATTATTATTGAAAAATTCACAAGCAAGAATCCTAATGCCATGCAATGGATAGAGATGTTTGAAAAAGAGTGTGCGCGCTTCAATATAACAAAAGATGAAACAAAAATAGAAATATTGAGGTTATTTCTAGATAAACCTTGTTTGGATTGGTATAGCTCGATGATCATAAAACTATCAGTAAACTCAGAATGGAGTGAATGGAAAGACAAATTTTTAGAAACTTTTAGAAATCGAGGATGGGACATAGTCACATATGCTATCGCATTTAGGTATAAAGAAGGACTGTTAATTGATTATGCCATTAAAAAAGAACGGCTTATATTAGATATGAACAAATCTATAGACCCCAAAACAATGATAGATCTTATTGCAACTGGTTTACCTGGATTTATCTTAAATAAGTTAAACAGAGACGAGCTCAACAACACTACCGATTTGTTCAACGAGATAAGAAAATATGAAGGTAAACCTTCATATTTTCTTATCTCGTTATTTCATTACATATATATCAAATCAAATCAAATGTAGTTTTATTCACATAAACCTATTACAGGCATCTATGAATCGTTCATTTAGTGTAGTGATGGTGATAACTACACTCGACAATTTATAACTAAAGCTAAGAACAAACAAACTTAGCCGGGTTTTTTTTTTGTTATTACCTTCTCACATATACAATAATATCCAATAATAATCGTCAAAAATAATGAATAATTTTATTTTTGACCAAATCCGCGGCAAAGCGCGTGCGCAGTTGCGTTACAAAGTTTGAGGTCCTGGGTTCGATTCCCGGCTCGAGTCTGATCTGGTGGGAGTTGTCATCATTTGCTAGTTACCACACTACCGACAAAAATTTAGCGTTCCGGCACGATGTCGCATAGAATCCATCTCCGAGAATTTCTAACAGGATAGCCAGCTACCATCTCAGACTGCAACATAACTTACCATCAGGTGAGATTGCCGCCAAGGGCTAACTTGTAGTGTATAGAAAAAAAGAAAAGTTTAGAACAATATTGGCTATTTCACATAAACGTCACACCGGGTTAGAGGAATTGTTTTCCTTCCATACATATAATACGTGTTGCCTGCGAATCCGTTCACGATACCTGTTGTATAAAAATCCCACAGCAATATATACTACGACTAGTAAATATTGCAGTTTCATAAAGATTCGTCAAATGCTTGAGGCGATCATACACTAAAACAAACAAACTACGACAATCTTTTAACCTTTTAAAGGACATTCTGGAATCTGAATTCAAATTACATAGAGATTACGGTGGCGGAATAGCAGCCTAATGTTGAAACTTAGAAACAGATAAGAAATATCAAGGAACTGAACGAGACTAAGGAACTGTCAATTAATTTTTATTTATTTTACGGCCCTGGATTCAAGTCCTATATGTCATAAGAGATCTGTCAAATTCTTTTCCAACTTTAGAGCGTGTGCAAAATTGCAAATTTAAATTAAGTACACATTTTTGATAAGATATCTAAGATATCAAATTAGACTTGCTGTTTGTCGTTTATCATGGACTTCCGCAAAGTAACGCCTGCTTCTATTCAAGATATCTAAAATTCATTCGTCACTATAGTTGGGACAAAAGTTTTTTCGACATCGGAAGTTTTTTCTGGTTCAAAATCGTATACAGTGAAGATTAAGAAGTGATACAGCGAAAAGTGAGAGACTTTAGGTGTCACCGACTCACTTTACGAGACTACATCTCGTAAAGTGAGTCGTAATAAAGGTCCGGTTTGAAGCTCACTCGCTATTATCCAATCCCAGAACCGTAGCTCGTAAAACTATTTCACAAAATGGAAATGACGCTTTTTCACGAATTCATCAGATATTCGACCTAGTAACCTTACTTTAAAATTTCTGCTTCCCATTTCTGGCAATAATTCAACTCTGGTATCGAAAGCTTTTGATTTTCAGATTCACTTCTTTACTGGTGCCAAAACACCTTTGTGCAAATTTCTAGAATGGGATCACCGGAAAGAATAGATTATATTTTAAAATATTTTAGTTAGTATAAAGCTTGTATTAAAAATGGCAAAAAAACAAACTCGTTTTAAAACTAATAAAATGAAGAGAGCTTTTATTTATGTATGTATGGTTTTTTTTTAAATATATAAAATGAAAAGAGGTTTTATTTATGTGCGTATGTTTTTTTTTAAAACATACTTTGAGCTTAAGAATCTTTACAGCAATAGCCTATTTAGTATTGAGTTAAGTTTTGCAACGATTAGGTGTCATTTTATTAATTTTCGATTCATGAAATTTACGAAGCATTGTAAGCAATTTGTAAATTTAATTTAATTCCCGTTTAACTTACGAATTGTATTGCCATTTTACTCCCCTTCAAACGTTGTAAGTTTTTTTTTTTAATTCACTACAAGTTCAAACTATAGCTTACCTATTTCTCCTTCCTACTTGGTAGACTATCCAACTATAATCTATATTCCTTAAGTTATTACCTATATCTAGTGTTCAAGGTAATTACTACAGAACGTTTCACTGTTATTTCTATTTGTCCTGTATTTGTAATTGTATTATTTACATTATAATATTATGCAATCAATCGCATAAATTAACGTGTATATCTTAAATACCGTTTCCACGCGGTATCATATGCGTTAACTGACAATCGTAACATAATGTTATTCAGCATAATGTGATCCTGAACGAACACCACAATTCGCAAATATACATAAACTTACCTGCCGTAAGTTAAACGTCCAAATTAAATGCGGTAATGGGAATAATTTAACTACACATAATAAAATAATTTTCATTTTGAAAGGATTAAAACTTTACCCCAAATATTGTGGGTTGAAAATTTACTTTTAGTATTGAATTATTTTCGACATAAAATGTGCAATTGTGTTAGCCACATTTAAGTGGACTTTATTTATTGACTATAGACTAATGTACTTGACGGCAGTCAGAAAACAGCGCGATCTAGTTTTAGAATCATGTACGACAGACAAGAGAGTTGGATCGCCCCCTCTCTTTACTCAACACTAAGGGGCGTATGCAGGTTCTCAAAAGACGCACCGGCATGGGACGGCGCATTGCATTCATTGCATTCGGTCGGTTCGGATCGGTGGTCGAGTCGCGGTAGTGCATAGTCGTACTTGGTGGAGCGTGTAGTCTCCTTATAAATTACCATACTTATAATTGTAATTCTGTTCTAACAAGAGTATCTGGTCTCTTTGCCCGAAACTATCCATGTCTACCCAAACAAGGAACAATATCTTATCGCACTTAACTTTGGCTGTACTAGTTACCAGCCTATTGACTAAGTCGAGCCGCCAAGCGTTTTAGCGAACTGGCACGATGAAGAGTAGAAACCAATTAGGAGTATGGGTTTACTATACCCTTAACAGGTTAGCCCGCTACCATCTAAGACTGCAGCATCACTTCCCACCAGGTAAGATTGCCGTCAAGAGCTAACATGTAGTAAAATAAAAAATAAAAGTCATATAAGAAAGAAAGAAAAAATATTTATTCTTAGATACACTGTACATCTTATTCTAATCAGAAATTTTATGTCGTGAGCCGACAATGGGTTGAGCATGATAATGAAGCTTGCCAATCACATTTGTTTATGCTGCAACAGAATACAGTTAACAATCTAAACCGTGTTGTCCAATGCGACGTAATGTTCCGGCAAACCTACATGTCGCTATCTATCCAAGGTTTAATAATAATACGGTACCCTTTAAGTTAGTCCTAATTTGGTATTATATAAGAACGAATACCGTCGATTGAATATCGGAATTCAAAAGAAAATATTTCAAAAGAATCCCTGCCGGATATGACTTACATGAAAGAGTAAATCCCAACGCCGAATGTCCCACTTATTGGTCACTTTATATACCTTTACGAGGGACTGCGGAAAAGGTATTCGAAAGATAAATCCAGGATTATTTATTTCGACAGTTTCCCTAGCGTGAAATAATATTTATTATAAATAAGGAAGATAAATTTCTATATATATATATATATATATATATATATATATAGAAATATCAAATATATATCAAATCAAATCAAATGTAGTTTTATTCACATAAACCTATTACAGGCATCTATGAATCGTTCATTTAGTGTAGTGATGGTGATAACTACACTCGACAATTTATAACTAAAGCTAAGAATGGTTTTTTTTTTGTTATTACCATCTCACATATACAATAATATCCAATAATATTATACAAACAGAGTTCATCAAAAATAATGAATAATTTTATTTTTGACTAAATCCGCGGCAAAGCGCGTGCGCTGCGTTACAAAGTTTGTGGTCCTGGGTTCGATTCCCGGCTCGAGTCTGATCTGGTGGGAGTTTTCGTCATTGGCTAGTTACCACACTACCGACAAAGATTTAGCGTTCCGGCACGATGTCGCGTAGAATCCATCTCCGAGAATTTCTAACAGGATAGCCAGCTACCATCTCAGACTGCAACATAACTTACCATCAGGTGAGATTGCCGCCAAGGGCTAACTTGTAGTGTATAAAAAAAGAAGTTAACTTTAGAAAAATATTGCCTATTTCACATAAACGTCACGCCGGGTTAGAGGAATTGTTTTCCTTTCATACATATTATAAGTGTTGCCTGCGAATCCGTTCACGATACCGGTTGTATAACAATCCCACAGCAATATTTACTATGACTAGTAAATATTGCAGTTTCATAAAGATTCGTCAAATGCTTGAGGCGATCATACACTAAAACAAACAAACTACGACAGTCTTTTAACCTGGTAAAGGACATTCTGGAATCTGAATTCAAATTACTTAGAGATTACAGCGGCGGCGGAATAGCAGCCTAATGTTGAAACTTAGAAACAGATAAGAAATATCAAGGAACTGAACGAGACTAAGGATCTGTCAATTAATTTTTATTTATATTACGGCCCTGGATTCAAGTCCTATATGTCATAAGAGATCTGTCAAATTCTTTTCCAACTTTAGAGCGTGTGCAAAATTGCAAATTTAAATTAAGTACACATTTTTGACAAGATATCTAAGATATCAAATTAGACTTGCTGTTTGTTGTTTATCATGGACTTCCGCAAAGTAACGCCTGCTTCTATTCAAGATATCTAAAATTCTTTCGTCATTATAGTTGGGACAAAAAGGCGACATCGGAAGTTTATTCTAGTTCAAAATCGTATACAATGAAGATTAAGAAGTGATACAGCGAAAAGTGAGAGACTTTAGGTATAACCGACTCACTTTACGAGACTACATCTCGTAAAGTGAGTCGTAATAAAGGTCCGGTTTGAAGCTCACTCGCTATTATCCAATCCCAGAACCGTAGCTCGTAAAACTATTTCACAAAATGGAAATGACGCTTTTTTCACGAATTCATCAGATATTCGACCTAGTAACCTTACTTTAAAATTTCTGCCTCCCATTTCTGGCAATAATTCAACACTGGTATCGAAAGCTTTTGATTTTCAGATTCACTTCTTTACTGGTGCCAAAACACCTTTGTGCAAATTTCAAGAATGGGATCACGGGGGAGAATAGATTATATCTTAATATATTTCAGTTAGTATAAAGCTTGTATTAAAAATGGCAAAAAAACAAACTCGTTTTAAAATTAATAATATGAAGAGAGGTTTTATTTATGTGCATATGTTTTTTTTAAAACAATAGCAATAGCCTATTTAGTATTGAGTTAAGTTTTCAAATGGTTAGGTGCCATTTTATTAATTTTCGATTCATGAAATTTACAAAGCATTGTAAGCAATTAGAAAATTTCATTTAATTCCCGTTTAACTTACGAATTATATTGCCATTTTACTCGCCTTCAAACGTTGTAAGTTTTTTTATTTAATCCACTACAAGTTCAAACTATAGATTACCTATTTCTCCTTTCTACTTGGTAGACTATCCAACTATAATCTATATTCCGTAAGTTATTACCTATATCTAGTGTTCAAGGTAATTACTACAGAACGTTTCACTGTTATTTCTATTTGTCCTGTATTTGTAATTGTATTATTTACATTATAATATTATGCAATCAATCGCATAAATTAACGTGTATATCTTAAATACCGTTTCCACGCGGTATCATATGCGTTAACTGACAATCGTAACATAATGTTATTCAGCATAATGTGATCCTGAACGAACACCACAATTCGCAAATATACATAAACTTACCTGCCGTAAGTTAAACGTCCAAATTAAATGCGGTAATGGGAATAATTTAACTACACATAATAAAATAATTTTCATTTTGAAAGGATTAAAACTTTACCCCAAATATTGTGGGTTGAAAATTTACTTTTAGTATTGAATTATTTTCGACATAAAATGTGCAATTGTGTTAGCCACATTTAAGTGGACTTTATTTATTGACTATAGACTAATGTACTTGACGGCAGTCAGAAAACAGCGCGATCTAGTTTTAGAATCATGTACGACAGACAAGAGAGTTGGATCGCCCCCTCTCTTTACTCAACACTAAGGGGCGTATGCAGGTTCTCAAAAGACGCACCGGCATGGGACGGCGCATTGCATTCATTGCATTCGGTCGGTTCGGATCGGTGGTCGAGTCGCGGTAGTGCATAGTCGTACTTGGTGGAGCGTGTAGTCTCCTTATAAATTACCATACTTATAATTGTAATTCTGTTCTAACAAGAGTATCTGGTCTCTTTGCCCGAAACTATCCATGTCTACCCAAACAAGGAACAATATCTTATCGCACTTAACTTTGGCTGTACTAGTTACCAGCCTATTGACTAAGTCGAGCCGCCAAGCGTTTTAGCGAACTGGCACGATGAAGAGTAGAAACCAATTAGGAGTATGGGTTTACTATACCCTTAACAGGTTAGCCCGCTACCATCTAAGACTGCAGCATCACTTCCCACCAGGTAAGATTGCCGTCAAGAGCTAACATGTAGTAAAATAAAAAATAAAAGTCATATAAGAAAGAAAGAAAAAATATTTATTCTTAGATACACTGTACATCTTATTCTAATCAGAAATTTTATGTCTGTCTGTAAAACCAACCAGAAAGTGTGTACAGCTCAGCATATGTCGTGTCTTATATGAAAAACACGTCGCTGATTTTCAGCCGAGACCGGAATGACGTCACGACCACAACAAAAAAAATAAGTAGCTATTAAAAATAATAATTAAAAGGAAAAAACACATTACAAATAACGGGGAACCGAAGGAAACGGCAAAAACTATAGCTACTTATAACTTCTACTAATACTTCTAACCACTACTAAACATTATTTAATTTTATTTGAAAACTCCTCATGATCAGTAAACGAACCTTGAAACGAAGCAGTATATGAAGCGAAACGAGAGAACACCCCTGTGGGACTCGACGGAGTCCATGTCTATTTGGGTGGTGTTAACTTAATTCTTGTTTAAAAAGGAAATAAGTGAGTACCAAATTTAGGCTTCAACCGTGAATCGAACCCTCGTGATCAATAAACGAACGATGTAGAAGCAGTTGCAAGAATATGAAGTCAAATGAGTTCACACCCAGATTCGACGGAATCCGTAATGTCGTAAGACATCGCGGTCTAGAAGGTATCAAAGTATCAAACCCATTTCAGGTCACGTCAAAGATATCGGTGAAGCGGACGCATGGCCGCACCCTTAGGAACAAACTTGGCCTTATCTACACAACTCAATGTGGCTTAGTTTAGACAGATTTGTATTGTTCCTGTTATAGTAGCTTCAAATCTATTGGCGTTAGTGAGTCCCTACAGACTAATATTTTAATAAAGGTTAGAAGATAGGTATCTTTCATAATTCCACCGATCCTTCTTCTTATCCGTAATCTTAATTCAAAATATTTTGTTACATTTTTACTGCTTTCCTTTTTTACCTTTAAGTAATAATTATTAAGTACATTTGTGTTCAATAATCAGATTTACATTGAAATTGATAAATTTTTGAAGTGAAAACTTCTTTAGCGGCGTTGAGCACTTTTTCTGTATGGGTATAAAATCTTAAACTCGCGTCAGGACACGTGACCTGATCGAAAAAGCGAAAGACGGATGGAGAGTAGACAGCTATCCCCTCTCTACGGCGCGGCGAAAATGTATGCCTTGGCCTACTGTTTCGTTTAGGCAGCGCAGGGCGCTTGCGCGAATGTTCGTGTATGTTACAGCGTGCCACGCGCATCCATGGATGGTGACAGCTGATGGCTCGACCGTCTGTGTAGTGATCACATTGTTGTGTATTCGTAAAATTCGTGAATGTAAAGTGCTTAAAATATGGAAAATGATATAGATAAACTTTTTAATGTAAAATAATTGTAATAGTTTTAAAGTGTTAAATTTTTAATGTAATATAAATTGTCATGTTTGTGTACGATAGCGCAATAAATGAATATTGTATTCTACCACATAAATGATAGTACTTTTATACTGATAAAGCAATTGGTGCAAAATTATTCCCTAACCATTCCAAAATATCAAACATGCTCAACGTTAATAATCAAGTTTTCACTTCTGCCGGCACTCCCGGAGTGCAACCCGTCTTTTTTTATGTTATTTTATTTAGTTAGTAACAGAGATAGTTGTTTTTTTCTAAAATAAATATTTTTATGTTGGATTTTTCGTTTTTTTAAACGCACACCCATTAGTTATGCCTAAAAGAAAGTCAAATCTATCTAAAAACACGACAAAAACTGAATTAATAATTATTAAAATTAAAATGCAAAAACCAAAATAAAAAACTAAATAATCCAATTAACTTTTTTATTACATTCCAAGCGGACAAAGTCGCGGGTACAGCTAGTATTTTAATAAAGGTTAGCAGTAAGCACCTAATACTTTGTATAAGTAAAAATAAATAAATACTTATCTTTCATAACTTGGCTAAGTTCTAAGTAACTCGTTTTTTTAGATCGAGAGGAAACCTGCATGTGTGAAAGTTTCATCATAATGTTCTCAAAGGCGTTTGAAGGCTATCGATATATACTTGGCCAGCGTGGTGGACTAAATCCTCAACTCTTCTCATGCTAATAAGAGACCAGCGGCGGGAAGTTCCAGGTTTGATCCCTGGCAATGTAAAATTTTTAATTTTTGATACGTCAGCTCGGAAATCGCTAGTCACCGACCAAGACGTGATGCTAAGCGAATTAGCGTTCCAGTACGATGCCGCTACAAACTGATAAGGGATATGAGTGTATTATTACTAACATACCCTTAACAGGTTGGCTCGTGGCCTGATGCAGCCAAGATGGTAGATCTTGGCTGCATCACTTGCCACCAGGTGTGATAACATTCTGGGCACGTCTAGTGTCTAGTCAGTGGAAACCAGAGGTGATATGGCGACAAGAAGGTATATATAAGGTATTTCTCTATCTTCAATGTTCATCTTGAACTGTTATATAATCGTCTACAAATGCGTGGTGAGGGAACTCCAAAAGATTAATCACTGCAGTCAAAGATCATGACGTAATTAACGTTTCGGTACATAACCCATTTTGTATAGGGCATATTGGTTGATACATGAAAGATGGATATGCCTGGATCTAGGATACATTTGAACATAATAACTAACTCTTCATCCATCTTCGGTTTTCAGTTTTCGTTTTTGGTTTCGGTTCGGATCGGTTTTGGTTTGTTTTTGTCTAATAAGTTGTAACCATAACTGTTTTCGTGCGCGTGAACCCAATTGTTTAGTTGCAGGCATTTAATTAAGTAATAAGTGTTAATATTTCACTGGAGACTATTATTTTAATTATTACCGTTTGTTTTCATTAAATAAATAAATGAAATTTGATTACTTTGACTTTTGGTGCAGTTTTAGTTTCGCTACATTTTTTTAGTTTCTATGGAATTCACTTTAATTAAATCTCGACTAGCCACATGCTTGTTTATGAAAAAGCTACGTGAAAGCTACGTACTTTTTATAACTAAAATAATCAAAAAAATAAACTTATTTCATCATCAACATTTCTCTTTCCAGCCTATTATTTGCGAGATACTGAAAAAAATATTGAAATACGTACGGGATAAGTCACGTCTTATGTTACGAGTCTAAATTAATGTGGGTAAAATCGCGGGGAACAGCTAGTTCATAAAATACATCAATTTAACAATCAAAAACGATGAGGGCCCCCTAACTCGAAACGATCTGAGAGGATGCAAACAACGATCACAGACGAAATACCCACACATAAGAACTAAATGGACGCAGACAGCCTACAGTCTTACTACCCCAATGACCTATAAAATCAAAGTCAATAACAAACGAAATTGAACCCAATGAAAATACTTAGGTAACTAGGTACTTGCCATCTGCGACATATCCGGCGATTACGTTATCTATATTATGTAACAAAGAGAATAGATTTGTTTGTTTATTTGTAACCTATACAATCTGAAATCATTATCATCATCATCACGATCAACCCATTACCGGCTCACTACAGAGCACGGGTCTCCTCTCAATATGAGAAGGGTTTGGCCATAGTCCACCAAGCTGGCCATGTGCGGATTGGCAGACTTCACACGCCTTTGAGAACATTATGGAGAACTCCTAGGCGTGCAGGTTTCCTCACGATGTTTTCCTTCACCGTTGAAGCAAGTGATATTTTTTTTTTTTTAAATGCACATAACTCCGAAAAGTTAGAGGTGCGAGCCCGGATTCGAAACACCGACCTCTGATTAGGAGGCTGACGCCCTAACCACTAGGCTATCACCGCTTATCTGAAATACCTAAACCTATTTCAAAAATTATTTCAACGTTATAAAGCTATTAACGAATTATCATAGGCTATCTGTGCTTTCATCTATAATATATAGCAACCTACTCTATCCACGTTCACTGTGTAAATGGTACGTCTTTGGTACATAAATCAAATCAAATCAAAAATTGTTTTATTCAAATAAACCTATTACAGGCATCTATGAATCGTCATATATTACGTTTTTCATTATATCTATTCGTGCAGTGATGGTGATAACTCAATATTGCTCTAATAAGATCTTAAGATAATTTTAAGTGGCATGTAAGATGGTGATAACGAAAAGTTAATTTAACTGTCTAAGTTTGTTGTGGGCTTCTTCTTTGACCGGGGCTCGTTTGGAACCCTCATAGCTTTAGTTTCAAGTTTACGAATGTAGTTACCACCATCAAATCACTACTATGTAAATTATTGATGCGTCAAAAGTGCCTTTTATATATATATATATATATATATATATATATATATATATATATATATATATATATATGGATGCCTTTTATACATATAGAATCGCGGCGATAACATGTATTTCAACAAAGTGTCAGACTTTATTTTCAACTACTGGATTAATGGATAATATCAAAACACATTTTTGAGCAACGAGTAAGTGCAGGTAGAATGAAATAGCTTCCACCCTCTTGTAATATTCTGCGTGATACTAAAATTTTAAAAGGAATGCGCATTTTCTGTGTTCAATTGAATCGTTTTATGTTTCGCAAAAATGGTGACAGTCAGTTAAGTTACGGCGAGTGCTAAAAGCTTTACATTAAAATAAAGTATTGCGAGACGAAATGTTTTCACTTTTTAATGTGATACCAAAAAGCTTACTTGATAGTTTCATTTACTAACTAAGTATAGACAGTAGCGGGTAGAAGCTATGCCTACGATTTTTTGACTAAATCAAGATTCTGGCGACGACAGCTTGTCTGCGATACGGTTAACAGTGCATTAAAAGAAGAAGCCTATTCGATGTGTATATCAAATTTATATGGATTTGATTATTACGCACTGCTCGGCTGATGCTTAGCGACCTCTTTCTTAATAGGCGCAGCAAAGATCTCGAATGCTCTCCCGACTTCGGTTTTCCCCATTTGATCTGGTGGGAGGCTCAGCCGTGACTAGTTACCACCCTATCGACAAAGACGTGTCGCCAAGCGATTTATCGTTCCGGCACGATGTTGCGTAATATTTTGTCACCTTTATTTGGTAATAGGATTTTTCTATAAGCTTTCGGTTAATTAAAACTTTCAGTTTTTTTATTCTCTACAAGTTAGCCCTTGACGGAAATCACATTTGATAGTAAGTGACGATGCAGTTTAAGATGTTATCGAGCTAACCTGTTAGGGGTATGGTAAACCCATACTCCTAATTGGTTTCTACGCGACATCGTGCCGGTAGTAACTAGCCACGGCCGCAGCCTCCCACCAGACGAGACTCGATCGGGGATCGAATCCAGGACCTCCAACTTTATATTGTGACAGCGCACGCACTGCGCCACGGAGGTCGTCAAAGCTTTCACTTTATAAAAAATTTGAATTTATAAAAATATAGACTAATCGACTATTAATAAAAGTTGTAAAGTATAGACAAGCAAAGGTGTGGCAATCAACAAAAAACAAATTTAGTTTTTTCCTGTGCTCACAAAAAAGGTTTTATAAATATGATAATAGAAAAGCTAATGGGGCCTATCAATAATTTTGATCGATAGATGAAATAAAGTAACAACATCGGACGATATATTGCTTCCTGCGCAGCGCTTGATTGGTGCAACATGGTTCCCAATCCTCGGGACGGATGTTCCAATAGCATAATGCAAATTGGACCATTCAAACTTCCCGAGTTTACACTCGCTATAGGTACCCATCATAACATAGCTATCAGAATGGCATGTTTTGGGGTTCCATTTTGTACTTCCTCTTTGTAGAAGCTGACTTCCGAACCGGTAAATATAAAATATATATATATATATATATATATATATATACTAGCTGTGTAAAAACGGTGATAGCCTAGTGGTTAGGGCGTCAGCCTCCTAATCAGAGGTCGGCGGTTCGAATCCGGCACGCACCTCTAACTTTTCGGATTTATGTGCGTTTTTAAACAATTAAAATATCACTTGCTTCAACGGTGAAGGAAAACATCGTGAGGAAACCTGCACGCCGGAGAGTTTTCCATAATGTTCTCAAAAGCGTGTGAAGTCTGCGAATCCGCTGGCTAGCGTGGTTAGCGTGGTGGACTATGGCCAAACCCTTCTCATATTGAGAGGAGACCCGTGCTCTGTAGTGGGCCGGTAATGGGTTGATCATGATGAGTAGCTGTTGACCGCGACTTCTTCTGCGTAGAATTGCTGATTTCCCGTGAGATTGAGGTTTCCCGTACGGCCAATGCCCTGCTTCAGAAAGTAAGCTACTTAATGCGAATTTTTGTGTCTCTAACTCCAAAAACAAAGGAATTTCATACAAACTTCCAACCCCTATTTTACCCCCTTACGAGTGAAATTTCCAAATATCCTTTCTTAGCTAACATCTCTTAACTATGAACTACCTAATTGCTAAATTATAGCTTTTTACGTACAATCGTTTTTGAGATCTCGTGTTTAATCAGTAAGTACGTCAGTGACCTTTCGCTTTTATATATATTTAAGTATAGATATATATTTAAGTAGAAACCTACCTAACCTATTAGGATTTTGATTTAACAAAAAAAAACATTAAAAACCTTTAAGTATTGCTATCACAAAAGTGTATGGTACGAGTATATTTTATTAACTGCTTGCATTTAAAACAAAGGAAATTGTATTTTATTTTATAATAAATTACCTATATAATTTATATCTTGGAGATGTCTATCAATAAGTGCAAAGTTATTATAAAACGAAATCTTATAGAAATATCATATTACGATATTAGCGATTATATAAACGATAAAAAAGCTTGGGCGTTAATTACTCTATCTCCTCAGGTACTATAATTTAGTATTGATTATGTGAGATGGTGATAAAAAAAACCGGCTGTTTCTTGCGGGTTTCTTCTCAGACCTGGGCGCGATTTGAACCCTCTTAACTTTAGTTTTAAGCTGGCAAGTGTAGTTATCACAATCACTATTAGAAAAATGAAAAATGTGATATATATGAATGATTCATAGATGCCTGTTATGATAGGTTAACATTAATAAAGCTATTTTTGATTTGATTTATATAAAGATTCAAGTAGAAACCTACCTATTGGTATTTTGTTGTTGCGTCTCAATAGTTCTTCTTACTGTAGTTTAGGAATATGTTAAGACTTACTTATACTTTTTATTATTATTTGAAAAACTTCCCTCCAAAAAATATATATTAAAGTCATATATTC
Organism: Lasiommata megera; assembly: GCA_928268935.1. Lineage (NCBI taxonomy): Eukaryota > Metazoa > Arthropoda > Insecta > Lepidoptera > Nymphalidae > Lasiommata > Lasiommata megera. Next base: position 6,553,431 of record OV743311.1, on the reverse strand, counting down.
AAATAGCGCTATCACAGAGGTATTTTTCAGCGTAAGGTTGCCGTCGACTAACATATTAAGTAAAATATGGCAAGAGTACCTGTTTTATAAATTGCTTGAATTTAAAATTAATGGCGATTAAAACGTTAAGAGTATACTTACCTACCTACCTTCTTCCTATTGGTCGTGGCTGCAGACGTGATGCACGGCGCCAATCTTTATTGGTTCTTAACACTACAAGTTAGCCCTTGACGGCTATCTCACCTGATGGTAAGTGATGATGCAGTCTAGGATGGTAGCGGGCTAACCTCTTAGGGGCAAGGTAAACCCACCCTCCTTATTGGTTTCTACGCGACAACGTGCCGGAACGCTAAATCGCTTAGCGACACGTCTTTGTCGGTAGGGTGGTAACTAGCTACGGCCGAAGCCTCCCACCAGAAAAGACTCGAGCCGGGAATCGAACCCAGGACCTCCAACTTTATAATGCTACAGCACACGCACTGCGCCACGGAGGTCGTCGTTCTAGACCAACTCCTGTGTTGACTAACATATTAAGTAAATGACAAGAGTATGTTTTATAAATGGCTTGAATTTAAAATTAATGGGTATTAAGACGTTGTATAGAGTATACTCACCTACCTACCTTCTTCCTATTGGTCGTGGCAGCAGAGGTGATGTACGGCGCCAATCGTCATTGGTTCTAGACCAACTCCTGTGTCCATGACATTTTTGAGCGTCGGTAGCATTGCGGGAGCTCTCCATCTAATAAGATAGCTCTTAATATAATTTTAAGTGGCATGTGCGATGGTGATAACAAAAAGAAAATTTACCTGGCTAAGTTTTGTTGTGGGCTTCTTCTTAGACCGGGGCGCGTTTGGAACCCTCATAGCTTTAGTTTACGAATGTAGTTATCACCATCAAATCACTACTTTGTAAATTATTGACGCGTCAAAAGCGCCTTTTAAAGGACTATTTGAATAAAGATTATCTGAATTTGAATTTAAATTTGAAAACAATAAGCAAACATAATTTCAACTACCTGTTAGGTTATAGCAAATCCTGCAGGAACCATAATTTTTTTCGAGATAAAAATTTGTCTATATGTTAATCCAAGGTATAATCTATTTACATTCCGAATTTCAGTAAAATTGGTCCAGTAGTTTTTGCGTGAAAGAGTAAAAAACATCCATACATACAAACTTTCACGTTTATATTATTAATTAGTATTATAGCAAGGAAAAGCACCACCATACGGGCTTGTCTAGTATCGGTAATAATAGCAATTTCGTATGAGAATAACTACATTTTCTTTCTTCTTTTCTTCATTTTCTATTTATTGTAAAACTGTTTAATAACTTCTATCATTTTCCTTTAAGCCACATCTGTTTTTTTTATCCACTACAAGTTAGCCCTTGACGGCAATCTTACCTGGTGTAAGTGATGATGCAGTCCAAGATGGTAACGGGCTAACATGTTAGGAGACCCATGGGTTAATGGGTTTCTACGCGACATCGTGCCGAAACGCTAAACCGCTTTGCGACACATCTTTGTAGGACCAGAGCCACAAAACTCGTGCCGGGATTCGAACCCAGGACCTCCAATATTAAAATGTGACAGCGCACGCGCTGTGCCAAGTAGGTTGTCATAACTAGTCCACTAAACTCTCATCCAGTAACCGTATGTAAACACACCTTACTTATTCTCGGCGTAAATGCCATATCTGGACAAATACGCCTAACGAACGTTCCTCAGATCTCTAATTAGGTTGTTATTTCCGTAATATTTCTTCTGGGTTTTATTTTTCTTGCGTTAATTGGGTACTTGGGTTTGCGACTTTCCTAAGCGGTTAGGGCTGCCCAATCAATTTGCATTTTTAGTCTTGTTTAAAACATACGTACATCTTGTAAATTTATTTAAAGGTAATTATTACTAACTGTTATTCGCTTGGTATTTATGTATCATTATCATCATGATCAACCCATTGTTGGCTCACTACAGAGCACGGGTCTCCTCTCAATATGAGAAGGGTTTGGCCATAGTCCACCACGCTTTACGTACCCATAGTATTTATATAGAATTCAAAGTATATTTAAGGTCATACCTTAGTGACTATACTGTTTCAGAAACCTTTACCTTTCATTACCTGTTGGAAGTTATTATATTATTTATAAAAGTATTTCTTTTCTTTCGAGTATCTAGGAAAATCCATTATCTTTTTGATTGTTGGTATTTTCAAACTGCAAATGAAATAGCTGTCTCCTGCCCACGTTTCACGTTTTGGATTCACCGATTATGATGCAATTTTTTGTTTTATAGATGATATGTAAAACATATTTATATTGACATCACTGCATACCATACCATATTCGAATTTCAGTTGAACCAAGGTAGATACCGTAATATTTTTTTTATTTTATCTTGTATAACATTGTGAGATAACGTTACGGAGTGTAACCAGAATAAGGTACAGTGACAGCCCTGAATACAGTCGAACGTGGCACTAAGATTTTATTTACTGGTACTTTTAATTGATCCGTCTGTGTATTGCGCGTGGAAAGGGGATTGGCTGAAATCAAATCCGCTGATACGTGTTTAAACATTTTTATTTTATTCCACATACTCGTATCTACATTATTTTGGTTCAGTCGGAAACTTAAAAAACTAAACACTAGATTTTGGTACTAGAATGCATGCACAAGCGCTATGCATCAGCTGTATAAACTATTAGATCGGAGCTGGCAATATGGAATCCACGCCCATTTATACCAACCAAATTTTACAAAGACAATCACACTTAAAAAGGAAAAAAAAAACAGTTAAAAATAATACAAAAATTTTAAATAAATAATATTTTAAAGTGGTTTAAACAAACCATAAACACAAACTAATCTAGATTTGTATAAAATGACTCGGAATCCACGTTCCCAGCTCTCCATATAGTAAATAAACACTAAATATTTAACAAGTCACGAACATTTATACGCATACAATTTCCTATGGCTTACGCTCCCATCATCATGTTACTCTAACATCGTTTTCACAAACAATACTATGAAGTCTCACAGTGCAGCCGAACGCACAGTGTAATAATATGATATGGCATTGCCATACACTGTCAGACATTAAAAGTTTGTGAAAGCGTTTACAATATTTACATTACATGTTCAACTATAAAATATGATTTATTCAGTTTTTACATTTCTATAGAAACATATTTTCGTTTCAACATATTTCAGTGCAGTTTTAGAACGATTATTCGAACTTCATTCATATATTCGAATGTATTTTCACTTATTGTGTAGTGATAAGACTTTATGTTATATTGGGTTATTTTTTACAGAATACTAATATTTGAAATAGATATTAATTTTTTTGTAAATGCAAACAAATTAACAATACAATTTTAAATTAAGATGAAATTAATAAAAAGTCAAGCTTTCCATATTATCTCCATATCACAGTAATTTGTATGAAAATTTATATTCTGTTAATTATATACTATTGTATTGCATAAAGTACCTACCACCACCCTTATGGCAAATCCGCGTAGAAACTGATACTTATTATGGGTTAAACCTTCTTGAACCTTCTTTCTTTCGTTAAATTGTCATACATCGTCCAGGTTAAAGCATATATATCGTAAGACTACATCGTCATATACCACCACCTGAGATCGCATTCATAATTAAATTGCTTTAATAAAAAACCAATGGGTAATAATTATAAAAATACTCTGCAAGAGGACTTCGATAAGAATAACTGTGATAATTCAGAACTCTAGAACATTATAATATAATATTATATATTAAATAAAGTATAATAATAGACCTACTCCTGTCTATAAATAGTAAATAAATGACATAATATAGTGACATAATAATCCTTTCAATACTATTGATTAGAGAAGATAATTATGAATTTTGTGTTGCCACAAATAAAGCAATTGAACAATTTGTGTTTTTCTTACGTAACATGTCTCTGATAAAGTACCAAACCATACCGTAGCTAGTCAACCTACACCCTTTGCCCCCCCCTGGACCCTTCGCCCTTGTAAAGTAAATTATTTATAGAGGCGAACGTGGGTAGGTCTTTTACTATTCACAATTTCACCATTTAAATCATGTTTTATTTATTTGGAGCTGTGTTGGTTGTTGGTTGTGATTGATTTAATGGAAAATTTATTTAGGCGTGTAAAATATAAGCGTGCTTTAACGCTCTTTCGGATTTTATATACAGTTGGTGAATGTTCTAAAAGCTTATCATTTTTATGTGATACCATACATTTAAATTTAGACATGCGACGTACCTGTACATACTACACGTGTGAACTTTTATTTTTATATAATACTGTCTTACTATTGTCATTTTAGAGTAATAACGTCTCTCGAACCTATGTAATTTTATAACTAAACATTCGGATATAGAAGCACATATGCAATTGATGCGAAAATCTTTCACCTAACCCTGGTGAAGGGTTTGAGGGTAGGCAGTATTTAATATCCTTGTATACATTGCGCTCCCTAAGTTTTTAACTTTTGATTTGCAATATGTGTCTCTTATATTATAATATACACTCGTCATGTTCATCCATTTTAAAGTAAAAAGTTCACTAGATACACTCTCAAATTCATAAAAATATAATTTTATAATATGTATGCTACACGTACGTTTATGTACAATTTATTCAAAATATAAATAGAATATAATTATTCTATAAATATTTGTGGTTTGAATATGAATAATCTATATTACGTTTCAAGAATATATGAAAATTATACAAACACATACACAAATAATTAAAATGTATCCCTAATAAGTAAAATCTATATGAATCAAGATTTTCAGACGACTGAAATTTGTTTCTTTATTAATAGGGCAATCAATATATATCAAGATTGTGGAACAATATTTAAACACTGATATAATAGAAATATATCTGATATAGTTCAAATGTAAGGTAGTAAAACAAAATATGAATATGGACGACCCTATCAAAAGTTCATAAATTTATAAATGCTAGAAAAACAAATGAACGCGTGAAAGAAATCGTCTCTACGCAATTCCAGTAGTCAAATACTAAACTCAAAACATTTATTAGATCCCAACAGTAAAACAACCATATCGAATGAAGATAAAGGGATGTTTCCATGGCCAACAATCTCGAACTTGGAAATTTGAAACGTCGACGTCTCTCACTTCATAGGGCCCTAATGTTTACTGCTTGTCAAAAGTTAAACGATAAAACTGAACTCGCGCCATAATCCATTTTCGAAAGTAATCTCTAGTTAGATGGGCTTGTTTAAGTAAGCTACGAGGGTGACCATACAGAAACATATAAAATTTCCGAACAGGAAAAATTCATCCAGGACTTCTGTCATCAGTATATTTTATTACGTACGCTTGTTCCGTTCAATATTTACGATATCATTTCTCGAACGCAACTTCGTTCTATTGCAAATGTTTAATGTGGTTTTGAATTATTTTCAATGAAAAATCTTTTAAAATATAAAACAAATGCATTATAAACTTCTGCATAAATTTAAGCTCTTTTTTATAATATTCTGAATTGCTTTACTTTATTCGCTTGTAATTTCCCTTTTTTAGCACGTATATCTGGGTTTGTTTACGTGCAAATCGATATGGTATTTATGGCTGACATGCTTAGATTGTTACTTAAAGCAGCACTTCATAAAGCGAATTTAGCCTTACCTTTGACTTAAGAAATAGTTAAATCTGTCTCATTTTAATACAACTTTTGTTAGTATTAAAATGAGATATTCAAAGTACGCTCTATAGATTCAGCCAGCTTAAAGATAAATAAATCGATAAAAAGTCGATAAATAATTGGCTTACCCACTTAACTATAAGCAGATTCAAATGGAGGTTAGGATGCGATGATGGGAAGGTCTTCACGGCATCATTAAAATTTGATTTTTATTCACAAAATGGTATAAATTAATTCTTCAAAACTGTCTCATGTCACAAATGGTAACCCTAATTGTACTTAACGGAGAAAAAATTCAGTAATAAAAATGCACAAAAATACCCTTAAAGTTTCCGCTTCAGGAATATTTTATGATAAACTGAGAGAGATCATGGATATAATATATAAAAAAAAAACTTAATACTACAGTTATTTATAACTTACAGAGATAAAACTTCATGGAACATTTAAAAGCTGCTTCTTTATAATCATATGCTGCCGAATGTATAATAGTGACAAAATCTTGGTAACACTTTTAGAAGTCAGCAAGATTTTGTCTATATTATTATTAATAATAGCGTATTCTGATCAACAACTGTTTCGCCTGTTCTAGCTTCTTCGTCGTAAGCAAGATGATATAGTATGACTTACAAATATACAGTCTGTACCTACGTAACTTCGACCAGTTTATAATACCGCAGTTTTTTAATATTATGTTAGAAGTTAGCCCTTGACGGCAAAACTCACTTAGTAGTAAGTGATGATGCAGTCTAATATGGTAACAAGCTAACCTGTTAGTAAAGCCAACTTCTAATTGATTTTTACGCGAAATCTTGTCGGAGCATTTGAAAAACTTTAATTTTATTATTATTTCGAGTTGAGTTTTAGAAGATGGGTATTATACTATTTAAGAATTTGATAAAATAGTAATATTTAAGTGTTAATATGTTCTTCAAATGTTCTGGATGAATTCGTGGCTTATAATTATTATAATACATATTAAATATTATAATACAATGAATATATGTATGTTTGAAAATAAATTCAGAGATTATTATAAAGATATTAAATCATACTTTGAGTTGAAGTTAACGGCGAATCGTTAATTTTAACTCGAAATTTATACCCCATACATGTTTCACCGCGGTATCAACATAAATCGCCGCGTGACATAGATAAAACAATTTGCTCAAATGATAAAATTAATAATCAATTTATATAGCACATGTTTTTTGTTCTTTGGTTCCATTCACTGCGAGAATTTCAATACAAACAACATTGCAACATAACGAAACATATAAAATACTTATATTAAAGCTTAAAACGATCGTGAGTTAAACTAATATTTTACGAACATAAACGGGATAAACTGACTTCACGTGACATGACTAAGAGACTAAGAGATATCGGAAGAGTCACTTGGACAAACCATAGATATAATTTCGCGTTGAAATTGTGTTTGAAATATTAAATTTCATTCGCGATCTTACGAGTCTATGCATTCATAACAGAGTCAGGGCCGGTCAGGGAATGAAACACAAATGCTTGTATGCATAATCTTAATTAGTGTCCTCATGTTATTAACGTCCCGTAACAAAACACTGGTCTCTTCCTCTCATAGGAGAGAGGGATATAGAACTGAAGCCTACCTAAGTGCCTTAGAGCGGGTTTGCCGTCTAGAACGGTTAATCATTAACGCCTATTAATGATACAAATTCAAACCGCTTCACATGCTCGCTGAGTCACCAGGGAGAACAACGTTAATTTAACTACTTGGTACTGAGAATTTACTTGTTCCTACCTATTTGGTTTGCTAGTTTAGAAAATTTCCAAATTAATAATAGGTTGGAATTTTTTTTGGCTGAATCCAATACCAATCCAGATTTTATCCAATAAACCAAAGAAGAACAAAAAAATTGTATGAACTCGTTAATAATAACGTTTATACATACTAACGCAGGTTCCGTATTCTTAGTGACACTGAGATAACTGAAAGCAATTCAAGGTTAATTCAAGGATTTCAAGGTCCACATAGCCTAGAGTCCGGCATCCCTGACCTTGATGTATGTGCATATACTACATCAATACTGGTACCTATTTTATTGTAGGATTGAAAATAAATTGTAATTTATTATTTAATAAGCTTATTTAAGCGGCGTAAATCGGACCGGTTTTATGCTCACAACATAAAGAATCGTTATCTACAATCGCGTTTTAAACGATACTAAAATATATCGCAACAACCAAATTAAATCTTGCTTACCAACTATTTAAAACTAACTATTCACAATTATTTTTAATCGGGAATATTAATTACATAATGAGTAGATTAAAGTTTTGAATACTGAGCATTAAAATGGTAAAAGTATAGTGTTTCTATATTTGATATTTTAGATAGCCTTGTGTGTAGGTTTGGTTTGGCGTTAGGTTTTTTTTAAACGCACATAACTCCGAAAAGTTAGAGGTGCGTGTCCGGATTCGAACCGCCGACCTCTGATTAGGAGGCTGACGCCCTGACCACTAGGCTATCACCGCTTCAAAGGATTCTATGAATAGAGTTTATTTTGATTTCATTTGATTTGTCTAGTTGTCGTGGTTTATAGCAATTTCAACACACTTAAACATCTACAAAGGAACAAATGCTTCTATTATGTAGAATAAACTTGCCTCTCTGTATGCCGAGGCGTGTTTTACTCGCGGTACTAAGCAATATAGGTAGTTAAGATATCGACATCATAGAGAATAGAGGTATTTTTTTATGATTTCCGGCTCTAGGTATACCCGAAACCTAAGAACACTGCAAAACTTTATTGTTACATTATTCAAAGGAAATTTATAACAAGCACGATAAAGTTACACAACGTCCTTACTGGTTCCGGTTGTTATCATTTTAGAGAACTGCAGTTCGGTCTCGACAACAGTGCTCGAAGTTTTCAAAACTTCCAAAATATTATTACGATTTATGGCAACGCGAATAACAGTGCGAGAGGTAGACAGCGATGGTTCTATAACGAACGACGGAGGTTTAACACAACATGACCATTGGCACAGATTCTATTATAATTTACTTGGAAATATTTCAAGTTGATATCATCATCATCATCATCATGATCAACCCAAAACCGGCTCACTACAGAGCACGGGTCTCATCTCAATATAAGAAGCGATTGGCAGACTTCATACGCCTTTGAGAACAATATGGAGAATTCTCAGGCATGCAGTTTTCCTCACGATGTTTTCCTTCAACGTTGAAGCAAGTGATATTTTAATTGCTTAAAAACGCACAGAACTCTGAAAAGTTAGAGGTTCGACCCCCGACCTTTGATTAGGAGGCGGACGCTCTAACCACTAGGCTATCACTGCTTCAAGTTGATGTAAATAGTAATAATCAGTGACAAAAATATACTATATAATTATACCGCGACATATATAGGTGAGTTGCGAAGGGTATTTATATCGCATGACCAAAAATGTAGGTACATTGTTTAAGAATTAAACTCACCACTCGATTACGTATCTATAAGTGTACTTATTGATTAAAAAAACCTAGCAATCAAGGCTAGAAATAGTCGACCTAGCTTATCTTAAACTCAGGTATTACATTAGAGTTACGAATGGCTGTGAATGAAATGCCACGTTTTGTAATTTTCTAGTGTGCCACAAAACTAAGGCCATCTACTAGTATAGTACGTGAAACAGGTTGCATACCCATAACAGATAAACAGTGGAATTAACTACCTATTTATCTAACTTTAAAGTTTCTTTAGCTGCCGATAAACATTATAAATAAAATATATCAAAAATATCACAATACAGAAAAGAAAAAACAACCACTTTATTAAAATTTTGTGATCTAATTTACGAGTGAAGATCACACTCACATAAGTAGTATGTGATATATAAAAAAGCTGGAATATCGAAAAAAACATACGAAGACATAAAAAACTACTCCAACATATTATATCGTGCGATTTACGACCCGTGTACCTACTTAGCGTATCATCAGGTGATATTTCAAAGGTATAGGTATCTTACATTCACATTCTAATGGTGTAGTCAGATGTATTAAAGTTTGCGAGACTTTATTTTTAAATTTATTATTAAATTTTATTTTTCTATAAGCACATGAAACTACAGAGGTCTCATACACGTGAATTTAATAAATTTGATCGCTTGAAAGTGATGTTTCATTCTTATTTCATATATATCGACGCATCAAAAGTGCCTTTTAAAGGACTATTTGAATTTGAATTTTATAGTATCTATTCGAATTATGTTTAGAGATGAACCTGAAACCATTGCAACTGAATCGAAAATTCAGCCACCAAACGAATTGAATAAGTGAATCGTTTGGTTATTTCAGATGAGTTAATATTTTATTTTTGATGTGATTAATAAGTTAGCTCAATAAGTTGCTTTTTTGTTTTTTAAACTCTCGCTGACTTTTAGGTATTTATTGAATAGATCGTTTCATAATCATTCGGTGCCAATTACTGTTTATTTACATCTTACATAATCACCACCAGACGTCAGTGTTCAAAGTATACACTCTTATATAGTTATCCCATTGTTTTGAACTTAGCTGTTTAGGAACGTCGTACCGATTCCAGTTTCATGTATCATATACCCTTGCGTATCCCACATATGAAGATTGCCAGGTAGCCCAGTAAGCCCTGACCGGGTGTATCTGAATATACCCTTAAATGAGTGTGTGACAATTTTATGGAGACATTTCGGTCATCGTATTCGAAGATGCAACTCCGAACTAAGTAATCTTTTTCTGTGAATATGTATTCAAGAATATTCATTAGCTTATTATTCATAGGAGCAATATGCAATAAAATAAAACTATCACAAACCTCAATTAAATATTACTCATAAATTACCTCATTAATAGCACATCGTTTATATTGACAAATTAAAAATAATACCAAAAAAACATAATAAGAATTTTATCTACTATTACAAATGCTAAAGTGTATATATATCATAATCTTATTAGAAATAGACATAGCTTGCATTGAAGAACGACATCCTGTAAAATCAAATGAAAAACATTCATTACCCCCAATACGAAATTCATCGTCAAATACAGAGACAACAACTAGTCTTTTGTGTATAACGAAATAAGACGCCAAATGTCCACAATTCTCTAGACTAAATAGTTCCAAGGAGAGATGCTGGATGCAGAATACCTAGTATGTATGCAGTATGCGCCTTTAAATATACATGTGATATTCGCATAAGGCTTTTCACGGCGGGGACTTCTTTGAGCGCTCTGGAAATTCCTTCAGAAAATTTTGGAAGCTTGTTTAAAATCTTTTCTCGAGAATACTTGGACATGGAACGGCAAACTTTGCATATACTTGCCCTGGTCTTAAAATGCATCGACAAAATCCACTTTTCTGTTGTTACATTATCATGAACTTGTATTATATTAATATTTTATAGAAACAGTGGAGCAATCTTGCCTTGAGCTTTTTTAATTCTGATGTGATTTGTAATCAACTCGTCGTTACCCGAGTTAGAATATAATGAAAGAAAAAGGCCAATCTTTATCGAACTATTACCTAGGCGTGTACCATTAGATATAAAATACTATAGCCTGTATATTATTCTTCTTGGCCTTATTCAACGCTATGTGGGGTCGGCACAACGTGTCGTCTTCTTCCAATCACTTCTATCAGCCGTCACTTCACTACTCACACCTTTTACACACTCCATCCATCTTTTCTTTGGTTCTTCCTACTCCATTGCCCTTTCATATACATATATAACATTAGTTTTGTAATATTGCTTTCTTCCTTCCGCATTATATGAACATGCCATGCTAGCCTATTACTCCTCATCTATTATAATTATATTAGCCTGTATAATTTTTTAAATAGCTCAATTTATATTCAAATAACTAGAAATATTTTCGTTCCTTATAAATACAGATCAATTACCTCTAGACTACCTTTTAGTCTGTTATTTAATTATATCGATTTTGTGAAACAAATATAGTTTAATGCTCAGTATTCAAAGAGTTTAGTATATTATTGTAAGGCGACATTAGAGTTTACATTTCGTTCGGCTCATTTTGGATTGCATAACCTATCCTGTGCCTATCAAAATGTATCATATCTTCCACTCAATAAACCAGGAACATTTGGAACACCTCACCCGATAACCTCACCACGTATGTTAAGTCAAATCAAATTAACAATTTATATTTTAATATGGTCAATTTCAACACACCGTGCGTGGGACAAACTTCGCACTTTGTCGCCCTGTCATGCGGAAAATTATAAAGTGGGGTGATGCATACGTATTTCCAACATTATTTTAGTATCTATAAACAGTTAATTATACTTAAGGGGATGGATTTATAGCACATCTTGTAGATAGATTATTCATAAACTTAAATTAATTTTAGGAAATTATAATTAGCTGCCATTATACACAACATAATGTCAAGTAAATTTAAAAAGTCCAAGTAAAACTAATACATCTAGCTTAAAGTTAACAAACATTTTTAATTAAAGTTTTTAAAAGAACACATTCCGCATTACAATAAACTTTAACATTAATTTGCTGTAATCCGCATATAAATTGGTAATTTTGCTCGCTGCAGTTTAATCCTTATACAGATCTTCTAGAATGCTCATTCAACGCAAGTTTCTTGAGATGTTGACTTAACAATGTTCAATTGCTTAGTGACGAATTCACCAAACTGTTTTTTGACTGCACCAAATCTTAAATTAAAAATTTAACCTTGCAGATTTTGCCAATTATACGCGGATTATTACCTATTAAGCTTAATTTTCATTGTATACCATGGATTTTCGCAAATTACCTCTTGCTTCCATTCAACATTATGCAATGTTGACTTATATTAAAATAAAATACAATTGAGTATTTGATATTATATAAATATTATTTTTTAAATAGACTAATAAATGATACAGATGTTCCATTAAGTAATCTATGTATTTTAATATTATTATTATTAATAATGGTAAGAGAAACTTACAGGGTTTAACTTTTAATAACCCTTTAGTAATAAATGTTTCTTAGCGGTTTAATAATTAAAAAATGCTTTGTTGTATTCTTTCGAATATAAAATTACTCATGATACAAAGTCTTGAGTAAAGATAAAGCTGTTTAGCGAAAGTTTATTGGAAACGCCGTTGAGTACCCTGGTGCTAATTATTTTTGTTACTCATCTTAAACGGAACTCGATTGCCAGATAATAAAGTATGTTAGTTATACTAAGGCGAATTGGAACGGATATATAATGAGTTCCTGATAACTATAATTCACACACACCTGTATACACCTGTATGTGTGAATGTGTAACATACCCACACATACATAAAATTAAATTAAATTTTGCTAGGATTGACAGTGTCTTTTTTTTAAATGATGCATACGTTATTTCCCATAGTAATATATTTGTTTTTAAATTATATCTGACTGGTACACAATCAGTTAGACCACCTTCATAAAGTTATACATTCCTAGTACCACTTTCCAAATAACCTTGTATATTGTGGAGTGTAGAGCTGACCCGTTTCATATTTCGGTAGTTATGTCTGTGACGTTATTTCGATTGGCCATTTGCTAACCAAAATGGCAAAATTTCGGCTACATTACCCCGTGCAATGGTGCAACATTAATGTAATGATAATGATGATCGCCATAGTGTCTTATGTAAAAGAACAGGCCTGTAGACCAACTGTCAGTTTTCAGTAACTTAAACAAATTATCAACTGGTCCTTGTTATAAAACGCACGGGGGGAAAAAATCTGTGGGTGGGTGTGGAAGGGGCGATAAATATCATCAAAGAGAAATTAGTATCAGCATTTTTTCAGTGTAATCTGAGGGCTTACTACCAACGCACAAACCGGTATGATTAAATGAATGGATGAATGCACTTTTATTGTGCATTACGAAAAAGTACATTAAACTGTCAATTGGATTAGTCATTAAAATAATACTGCTTAATGGATTCTATTACATTACATCTATTACACACGTAATTCGTGACGTATTAATTAACATCCCTAAATTTGCCCAAAATTTCAATGTCACAAAGTCACAATATATGACATTGTAAACGTCTATATCTTACAGTATTATTCATGATCCATATTGTTCGAAAATTGCTTGCGGGTTCTTTGATCAAAATGCCAAGCAATGTCACAGTGTCGTGATGATAGGGGTGATATTTCGCGAATGGCATTTTAAAATACATAAGGTATTGAGGGCTGTCTATGAAAGATGTAACAATACAATAAAGGCGAGTGTAAGCGACAGACAAAAAAATCTTCGTAATTTGTATGCATAAGAATATCGTATTAATTTAATAATAAAACGTATGGGTTTCATATGGCATACTAGGTTTCGGTTATCTATGAACCACGTGCTTTATTAATTGGATAGTTAACTAAGTTACTTGAGTTACATTAAGACCGATGAATTTTCTTTGCTGAAATTAATAAGTTTAAGTTCATTGTTTTAGAAATAGTTAATTTTTAACTTTTAAGGATTTCATGAAATAAAAATATTCATATATAATGTGATTAATAAACAATCTACAAATCGAAACCCACTTTTCTGAGTTATATTATTGTGAAATGCAAGTAATATCTTGCACATAGGCAGCCTAGACAGAAGCCGTACGTACCTTTAAAGAGCTATGTTTACCAGAAAAAGTTCATCGGTAGGATTAATTATTATAACAGTGATCTAATTTAAGACTGTTAGTGAAACCTTAAAAATCAAAATCTAGATTTAATCAATAACTGATTTTGCTTATCTTTATTAATCCAACGTTGTTGTTGTCGCAATTAAGCCAATAAAACGTAAGAATTTTATCACGTCATCTAAGAATAATTCGATTGGTTTTTTCGACTTATCCCCCCTGCCTTAGTGTAAACACACACTAATACTTCTATATCCAACACGAAAATTTCGATGCCAAAGATCGTCAGTTTGCACCCGCCCTTTAATATTAAATATTGACACTTAGACCTCCTTCTGACATGAGTCGAGACATTATTAAAAAGCTTATATCGGGCAAGAGCTATGAAATTGCTATAGTGCTTTTCGCGTGATGGAGGGAAAGAATTTTCTATTTTGTATTTTCCATGAAGAAGGGTTGACAACTATTTCCATAAAATTCAGTAGTTTTTTGACGTTAATAGTAATGATGTCGATCAAACTGCCTACCTACTCATCATCAATCATCATCAATTAATCGACAGAGCATCTCTCCTGATAGGAGAGAAGATTCTTAAGTTAGTGATAATAAAAACAAATTAATATGGTCTTCGAGGCACAGGAGTGTTTCACCACAAACTGTTTATTTGATTGGTCCATACTGGTGTATATATTTAAAAACGAGAGGTGCTACATCGAACTACGAAAAAAATTAAAACAATAACGAACTGTTAATTTGCGTTCTAAATCTCAACATTGCTTACTGGTCTTAGCTAATGAGAACTTTTATTTATTATGTGTTCAGTGAGTGGTGTCTGGAATTATTTACTACTTTTACTTATTTATTTACTTCTCGTAATTTTCAACAAGCCGACACCCCTCCTACCAACTGTATTTAGAAATGCTGCTTTAACGTGTATATGGTTACAATGTTTTTGCTTCCCTTTTTCCCTTTGTGACATATAAATTCCCCTTGTCAATCCATCACGTGATGTCACATTACGGGCTTTCTCACCCAATTATATTGTACACGTTTTATTGACAGTCCCCAAGTTTGTTTACACTTGCCGTGAATGTATTGATCGTGTCCGACTCCATGGTCATCGGCAGAATTATTTACAGAAGCATGGCGTTTGTAACTGGTCTAACGTTAAGTTGCAAGACAACTGTGGACGCGGTCTGGATGCGTTGATTTGGCCTTGCCTTAATGTGATTTTATTATAGAAAGAAATTCTTTAGTTAATTAGCTCTGGCTACGTTCCAAATGAAATTTAGTATTTATTTGAATTAAAATTCGGACGCAACGATCTATATATAATATTACACGTTCGAATGCCCCTAAAAATATGAAATTAGAATGTTTGAAATAAATCAAAATTTACTTGATTAAAATTCTAGTATTCTGAGCAAGTAAATATTGCAATCAAGGCATGAGCGAAGCGAGCCAGTCTTTTTCATTTGATTTACAGGATATTATTTTTAGTTGCAATATAAACCGCACCTCTTTCTGCTGTACTGTTGGTACCCATATTATGTTCTCGTTTATTATATCGGACATTATAAACATATAGTTGTGTTCAGCTGCCACAGTTTCTTAAAATTAAGTTAACATTTGTATAAAGCTGCATACAATTTCATAATGGCTGGGAAAAGAGAAGGACAATATACATCTTGGGCCCCAGCTCAGCAAATTTTGTATATAAAATGACTTGCCATATTTTGAAATGTTTATTAAGAAATATTGTTTATATGATGAGACAGAGTTTTTAATCGTCACAACCTAAGGAATAATCGTGACTGACTTCTTATGAGAAGTATGTATATTTTGTATGCAAAAACCTTCGGACATCGAATTCATCTTTGAATCGTCGACGCGAAAGATAAATTTTTATTTTAGTCTGACGTTACAGTTATTCGATGCTCGATAAGGACTCTAAGATTGATAGCGTAATGATCAAATAATAAACTTACTGTTAAAAATAAAATCTATTAACAAATAATAAATTGGTACTCCTTTTGTCAAAGATTGACTAGTGTACTATGCAATTTCATAACAAATCTCTGAACCTCTTCAAAAATCACTGAGAGAAGTAACTATAATGAAATATACACGTAGCTCTTATTCTGATATTAAAATATCGTTACAAACAGTTTAAAAAGGTCGCAGACCAAATTGCCTTTCTTCATTATTTCGCCCTTCGTCTAAAAATCGAGGGGTGAAGTAATTATTAAACAAAAGGGGGATATTAACTAGATGTTGAGTTACAAACAATGCAGATCCAAGATGGCTAACACATCGAAAGCCTACATCCAAACTGTCTCAATTCAAAAATCCCTGCCTGTTGAGAAAACCTTATTTACTTATCCTTGATTCGATTACATATTTAACAAGAATTTTAGTAATACTTTCTAACGATAGCGTTTTCTCAACATTAATAAATTAGTTGCATTTTATTTTCTGGTATGTGTACTTATATTGTTTAGTTTGTGTGAAAAAAGTGCTATTTCGAGTTGAAACAGTTTCGAATTTACAAAATTATCTTCAACTATGCACAAATTTCAGGTTTCCTCCGTATGCAATGGTGGTGAAATGCGGCGTCATTCTCAAACTTTCTTCGACTTAAAGGATTTGCCTGCACACAGACCAACAATTTGTTACTATAGAACATCAACTTCTCAGACAATACGCTCAGGATTGTCGCGGATTACGGAACTCGGGCTTCGAGAGCGCTTGAGGTGAACCTATAAGAGCAATTACTGGTAATAGCTCTTGTAGGTTTAAGCATCCGTTTGCATTATATGAGTTATTGAAAGCTACACGACTATTGTCTTTTTTATTATTGTTTAGTTAACTAGTTATATTTATAGTTAGTTTTCACAAATTTTATCTATGTTCAACAAATAAAAATGATTAGGATTCCGATTAAATTAGCAGAAGGAATCCTCAATTAATATTCCACTGTTGGACACAGGCCTACTTTCTTATAGGTCAGATCCACTATATTACTATGCGAATCGGCTTTATATTTTTAAAAGGTTAATATTACATATTATAGTGATAATAATCAGGATAATGCGTGATTTCTGAGGCATTAACCTATCGACACAAATTTTTAATTCCCTCATGGTCCAACTCAGGAATCGAACCCGGGACTTTAACATGCTAAAAGCTTGGCCAATTGATAGTCGAGGCAATTAGCAGAAATGTTCCATTTAAAAGTTCGACGTAATAGTGACTTATCAATTAGTAACCAATACCATGAAAAATAGGTTTGACAAAAGCGTTTATACACTTTAAGCCATTGATATTTGTGATGTTAGTCCAGGAAACTTGGAACAAGTTTATCCAAGCACACTGTTAGGTTTCTTGAACTATGCAAATCCTAAAGTTTGTTTATCGTTAGCGTGCCCAGACTATGTTCTGATACTTACCTTCACTAGTTAAGGTAGCTCTTTCACAAAGTCCCAATTTTGTATTTATACTTTTTATATTTCTATGAACATTTTCATAAAATATTCGATGGACCAAAAGACTCTTCTTTGCCTTATTTGAGACTTAATGGAGAAGCGTCAAAGATAAAACCTCATCCAAGAACAAGCCCTTGTTAAACGGGTTTTATTTGCTTTTATTCTAAACATCGATAGTGTAAGAGACAGACAAGCATAGATAGCGATAGATCGTGTTAAATTACACTTAGTGACAAACATGTATTTCAAAGCCTTTGCACGTGACGACCTTTACGTGGCTGTTAAACGCGCGAGATCCAATTTAAATGATCTAATCGAAATGCATATAGTATTGGAGCGTTTAGCATATATAGTTAATATAACGCATATGACACTCTTGCATGAAAGACTAACTCAACAAATCAATTATTAAATTAAAAATATCAGAAATTTTGAAGACATAGAGAGATAGGAAAGATCTGGATGCTTATCGCGATCATCTTAAAGCTAGGCCACCCTCAAATATAACCTAAGTAGACGGTACCCTTTTATGTCCCCCCCGTGCGCATATTTCGTGCTAGAATAATGTTTTTTTTTTTTCGGACTGTATATTAGCTGTGCTAACCTTAACTATTGGTTGTCACAGCGTAATCGGGCTGTTTCGCTAACTTCGCAAAGAAGCTCTGCCAGAAGAAATGTTGAGCTCTAGAGCTCGAAGAAACTAAGGGTACGTCTGCCTAAGGGCGCCTTCTGTGAGGCCGAATCTCGGCTTTGGCGACGTTTGTGATAACGTGGGGGTCAGAGGTGAGTGGTCCGTACGTCTCCGAGGCCGTGGATGGAGCCCACGTCCGGATGACGTAAGATAGCGGGGACCTCGCCTTAGCCGGCGAAGACGGTGTGTAGCATATGATTGTGTGGTAGGTGGTACGAACGAGTACTTTGTCAGTAGTCATCTGATCATCAGGGTCATGAAGGATATGTTTAGGTCTCCTCTTTCGGAGAGGAACGCTTGGGTTGGGGGAGTAAAAAGAAACCGCAAGTACGAGAGGGTTGGGGTGTATATAAGCTTCATCCAATATGGTACATGAGAGAAGCCAAGAAGTAAAAAACAGTGTAATTAGAATATAACTGTAATAGCAATTTAATTCCTTTTAATGACCCTCTATTTACTTGGATTCATAGCACGAGTGCACACGTCTCACACGTAAACATCGATGGAGACTTAAAAGCTCGAGTTATGCGTTTCCTGCCAACTAAGTTAAATCATAAGCGGTAACTGAGTGTATGGACTTAAAACTAGATTTTCTTCAATAACCAGATACATTATAATAGTATTTAGTTTTAAGAACAGAAGGCGTTACTTTGCGGAAGTCCATGATAAACAATAAACAGCAAGTATAATTTGCTATATTTCGCCGACAACCGGGAGATTTGTATAATATATAACCCCACACAAAATCTTCCACTAGAACCTCTAAGTGAGAAAAGTAAAGGCTTTACTTTCGCGCTTGTGAAGTCAACATCTCCTGAGGATGATCCGGTGTCGGGTCGAAACGTGCGTAGAGGTTCTAGCGGAAGATTTTGTGTGGTGTTATATTATACAAATCTCCCGGTTGTCGGCGGAATTCAGCAAATTATACTTGCTGTTTATTGTTTAGTATTTAGTTTATGTATTACGATGAAAGTAGTAAGATTTGTTATCTAGTTCTAAGGATAGCTATAATGGGGATGTATGCATTTGAGCAATTTTGCGTCGCATGCTCAGGTAAAAGTCGTCAAGTGCACGGCGCTTAATGTACGAGGCCTTTTCCCAGATGTTACTTGCCTCTAGACTTTTCAGTGGTAGCGTCTTCCAAATTGCTGTCCCAATCGAACTCCGTCACGCCGCTCCGTGGGGCGACCTCGCCGAGATGTCGCCACCGGAACTCAAAGTCACTGTCGCGTTTCTTCAGCGTTTCGAATCTGTTTGGATTAGCAAAGACCTAGATGTTATGTTAGGTCTGAGTTTCTAACTTCTAATCTTAAAATTGTTAATAGTAGTGACATATTTTTCCCTTTTAGCAGTTTGTCGACCTCCGTTGGGCAGCGCGAGCGCTGTCGCAATATAAAGTCGGAGGTCCTGGGTTCGATTCCCGGCTCGAGTCTGGTCTGGTGGGAGGCTTTGGCCGTGGCTAATTACCGACAATGACGTGTCGCCAAGCGATTTCGGGACAATGTCACATTAGAAGTATGGGTTTACAATACCCCTAACAGATTAACCCGCTACCATCTTAGACTGCACCATCACTTATCATCGGGTGAGTTTGCCATCAAGGGCTAACTTTTAGTGTATTAAAAAAAAACTCAATACTAACAAAGTGATAAGTTACTATCCCTAGTTTGCATGACAACTGTAATGTTTAGATTGAAATATCGCACTGCTCTATCAAAAATGATTTAACTCGAGAAAAAAAATTATTAAGACATATTTGATATTTTACAATTTAAAGAAGATAAAATGCCACAACCACTAGGTTTTGACTTAAGACAGTCTTGATGGAGGGGTGCGATATCTAGTTTGCTGTAGTGGTGAAATTTTGGAATCATCACTGGACTGGACTGGAATGAACAACTTTCATATTTCAACTTTATACATTGAAAAATAAATAATGTAACGAAATCAAACTATGTTTTAACTATTATGTTGTTATTTCTATTCAATTAGGAAGTCTATTAACGGAAGACAGAAGGCGGGTGGAGAAATCGTTGTGACAGCTGTTGTATTCAGCTGTCAGAATGTTACAGATCAGTCACAACTTTTAAGCATAACCTCCGTACACATACGTTCATCGAGCCAAGTTTTAAAGAAGATTACCTACCTACCTATATTTTATTTGCTCTCTTACTTGAAAACGAAAAAAAAAGTTGGGTTGTTTTAAATAAAAACACAATATCAAACGAATTTGTATCACAGTATATTTGGTAGTAGTCGCTTACAAACGTCTTATATGTGTATAATTTAGTACTTTCATCCTATGGAGCCTCTATCTTTCGAGGTGCTTTGCTGAAGGCCAGGCGCGGGTAGGCCTAGCAGCCCCCGCAGGCAGCTGGGCAGCGAGTCTACACCCAGAGATAGATAACCATGTAATTTATTATCCAGAAGATCGTCAAATACCTATTCAGCTAATTGTATTCCATGCTAAGCCAAAACATAAAGTATCGATAATAATATCAAATAATATTAACTATATGTGATGGGAGTTAAGTATGAAGTCCTTGAACAGTACTGTTTAATCTGTCAACATTGATGTGAAAGGTAAGTGATTCATTCCGAAACTGGAAGACTAAACTAAAGCCCAGCGTCACATGCGTCCAGCCCGCATCTACGTTGGCATCTGCGTGCAAAACTGCGTTCTACTTGTCCAATATGTCCAACCAATCACAAATCGCGTGCCAAAATCGACAAGCCTGTCAATTGGTCGTAAATTTGCAAGATTATAAGCTTAGGTTAAGAAATCTCGAAACTTAAATTAATAGATGTGAAAGTCTTGCACTATTTTCTCTGTGTATGGAAATAATAGCACTATTTATCTGTCAATATGGATTAAAAAGATCTTTGCATGACCAGATAAGTATAAGTAATGCAGTCCCTTAAAGCCACGGTCTATGGTAAAATTGCTTCATACTACTTACTAACAATGTTGCGGTTTGCATTTCATAGCGTCAGCTGAAATGGGATGCAAAGACGAAGCATTAAGCGGGCGCACTTAGCGTATAAATATTCTCGTCTATAAGTCGACGCCAATTCAGACAGTCGTGCATATCTGAGGAGAGTGAATTGTCGAAAAAGTCCAGCAAAGCACATATTCAGAACTAACATTCAAACGTCACATACATCGACCATGTCAACTAAAGATCAAAAATACCCAATATTTTACGTAGATCATTCTGTTTTATGTTTTCTGCATCTATCTGAGTCTATAGACTAATCATAACTAGTCATATTGCTAAATAAATATAGTATTATTAAAAAATACGGCTTTCTGAAAATGTTATAATTCCCGGTGAACTACAGTCTTTATTAGACGAAGGGAGGTCTTTCAGTAAATCCTGAATTTCATAAGACTTTGAGAATTAGTACATTTACCGCTCGATATGGTCCGCTGAACCTAACTCCATGCTTGATTGAGCTAAACTGATATTTAAGGTTAATCTTATTCACAATATACAACGTTTACGTCTCCGTAATCATATGTATGAAGTAAAATAATACTGTAAAAAAACTATGAATTCTTTAAACTGTTAAGAGCGCGCATTATTCTAGCATTAAATTATCTTATTGCAAAAGTAGCCCGTTTGCGACAGCCATAGCGGTGCGGTTAAGATTGCTTATAATTATGAATAGATACTGACCTTTTGAACATGAGGTTCTTGGCAAATTCATACAACTCCAAGTCGAGAGAGTTGAGCCGCCTGATGTGGGATACTTGTGTTGGTGACAGAGCAGCAAGGGTCGCGCCAGACACCGTGGCGTTATGCTGGGTGAAGGGCACCGCGAATCGCAGGTTGAACGTCTCCTCGAACACGTACTGGGATATCTGCACAAACAAGTACATGACATATAAAAAGTCAGAATAATAGCCTCTTTTGGTCTAGGGGTTGTCGTTTCCCGGCGGCGCACCGTGAGGGGATGCATGGCTGATGGGTAGTTCAGTCGATAGTGCGACCCCCGCCAGGGTACCGGCCGACACTCTTTGGTGGGTTACACTTAGGCTTATCTGGGCGCAGGGGGCACCACCCGGATGGACTTATTATTTCCCCCACACTCGTGGGAATAAACATGGAATTTTTAAAAGAAAAAAACAACAACAATGTGAGAGAGCTCGAAGGCTCGATAGGAGAGGAGATGGCATGTCCAGCACGCGTAGGACGAAAAGAGGATAGCAGCAAAATAGTCCTCCCAACACCGATGAGAGAAGGGAAGGACACCGAGTACATCATGGACTCAGATTCTGAGGCGGACCATATGGTGGGAGCTTTAGTGGGGCCGAGGAAGTCAACCGGAGCTACCTCCAAGCGGCCACGGGAGGTACGCAAAACAAAAAGGTCGCACCCTGCTAAAAAGTATCCAGCAGAGGAGGAAGGAGAGCCTGTGGAGAAAGCGTATGCCGTTGATCCCGACCAGGAGGAGTCCACATCAGGGCGGACGAAAGAAAAGGATAGGGCGCCCATGGAACGTGAGGCCGCCAAGAAATACCTTAAGAATATCACCGAGGGGGAGGTGGATGCTGAGCAGGCGAACGAGGAGACAGATCGGTCCAGAAGTCTAATCCTGCCGCGTAAGACCGATACTAATGATCTAGTCCTCGATAGGGACGAAATAATTGAGAGGGCTAAGGACGGAGTGGCCACGATTCTGGCGGAAGTTAAAAGATCCGCCAACCTCAAGACGACGGTACGGGGTGGCATGAACCGAGCCTCACGTAGTGTACTAGAGGCCTTAGATGCCCTCCAGGACATCTCACCCGATGATGAGGCTCGTAGAATAAGGGCCGACAATAGGCGTATGCGGGAGGAGCTAGCCGTAGTGAGAGCTGAGGTCGCGGCCCTCCGTCGCGCCTTCTCTACTAGAGAGAAGACCACCCCTCTCGTCACTCCACCAGTGATCCAGCCCTTCAATACCTCGGATCCCCAGACTCCTTCGTCTTTTGGAGATATGCTGGAGGTTCTCAAAAGGGATTTATTTACATCCTTGGGAGAGATGATAAATGTCCGTCTGGGGGAAATCGAAAGGCGTCTCCCACAGGAACCCATCTTGAGGCCACCCCTCGCGGCAGATAAAAGGAAAGAGGCGGAAACTGCATCCTCTACCCCAAGACCCACAGCTGCTACAAAGAGGGCACAAGCGACTCATCGCCCCGTGGATGAACCGTCTGCAGGTCCCTCGCCGGCGCGTCTGGCTAGGGTTCGCTCGGCGGTGGCGCCTAAGGGTACCAAGCCAGCCTCTTTGCTGCAAGCAAAGCGCAATGCCCCCCCGACAAATGGTGCAATAAGTACGGAAGCCACCGAGGCAGTGGCCCCAGCCACGGCTCCGATTCAACAAGCATGGTCGAAGGTGGCTAGGGGAAAAGCGAAGGCGAAGTCTACCGCATCAAAACCTGCTGACACAGGCAAAGTTTCTGCCAAAGTCGCGCCGTTCACCCGTAAGGGTAATTTGAC
Source organism: Lasiommata megera (assembly GCA_928268935.1). Classification (NCBI taxonomy): domain Eukaryota; kingdom Metazoa; phylum Arthropoda; class Insecta; order Lepidoptera; family Nymphalidae; genus Lasiommata; species Lasiommata megera. The sequence goes on along the minus strand of OV743311.1, from coordinate 6,529,397 downwards.
CTCCCCGAAGTCCGCGGCGGTCGTCATCTCACTGAGACCGGAAGCCATCGCGTCACATACTTATGCGATGGTTCTGAAGACGGCCGCCTCAGCCCTGGCCTTAAAGGACATCGGGGTAGATCATGTCCGCGTACGGAAGTCAGCTACCGGGGCTCGAATTATTGAGGTTCCAGGGGCTAGCAGCACCAAAGCTGCAGATGAGTTAGCTGGTAGGCTGCAAGACCTTATTGGTGAATTGGCAACAGTGTCCCGGCCCACGAAAACGGCCGACCTGCGGCTTGCCGGCCTGGACGAGTCGGTAACCCCGGAAGAAGTACATCGAGCGATTGTCGATAAGTGCAGCATCCCGCCGGAGCAGGTGAAGATTGGTGTGATCCGGGTGGGGCCCGGCGGATCTGGGTCAACCCTAGTCCGCTGCCCGGTGAACGCAGCCAAGCTGCTCATTGAGGCGGGACGGGTAATCGTTGGGTGGTCGTCGGCCCGAGTTACACTCCTCGATCCTCTCCCCATGCGCTGCTATAGGTGCATGGGAGTAGGGCACACTAGAGCCCTCTGTCCGTCTACGATAGACCGAAGTATAATGTGTTACCGTTGTGGTGGTGAGGGCCACATGAAGGCGGCGTGTTTGGCTGATCCGAAGTGTGCAATTTGCATTCACCTACAACGGCCTGCCGGTCACGTCATGGGAGGACGTAATTGTCTCCCACCCCCCAAAAAAGGAAGGGAGGCCGCCTCGACTCCGGTTGCCAATGTAGCGGAAACCAATCGCGCGCCCGTGCGGGATGAGATAGTCATGGAAACATAATGCCAAGACGCCATATCGACTTTCTCCAAGGGAATCTGAACCACTCTGCCCGTGCGCAGGATCTTTTAATGCAGCACATGGCGGAGTGGCAGATAGATGTGGCGGTAATCGCGGAGCCCTATTTTGTCCTGCCCCAACCACACTGGGCAGGAGACACCGAAGGATCCGTGGCCATCGTGGTGTCGGCGCAGGGCAATGCACCTCCCCTGGTCCCAGTACAGAGGGGCCCAGGTTTTGTGGCGGTCAAACGAGGGGAAATTATGCTTCTAGGAGTTTATTTTTCCCCCAATAAACCCCTATCCGACTTCGAAGGATTCCTGCGGCGGCTGGAGCCAGTGGTGCGAGGGGCGGCTCCGGCCCAAATAATATTGATGGGGGACCTAAATGCGAAATCCACTGCGTGGGGATCTCCTAGAACAGACCCGAGGGGGACTGAGTTGGGGGACTGGGTGGCGGCAGTCGGCCTAGTCCTTCTTAACCAAGGGTGCGTCAACACCTGTGTGCGGCGGCAGGGGGGGTCGATAGTGGATGTTACATTCGCTACCCCTGCCATCGCTGCGCGTGTTAGGGATTGGCGCGTTCTAGAAGACGTCGAGACCCTTTCCGACCACCGTTATATTCGGTGGACGGTTTCCTCATCCATTCCAGCCACCCGGAACCGGGGAGGTAGATCTGGTGGGCTATTCCCGAGGTGGAATCTGGCGCGCCTCGACCTTGATATGCTAGAAGAGGCAGCCATTGTAGAGGCCTGGAATATGGCTACTCCAACCACCACTGGAGTCGAAGAGAGGGCAGAGAATTTCCGCATCGCACTAACGAGGGTGTGTGATGCGGCAATGCCCCGGGCAAGACGGCCTTTACCTTGGAGAGCGGTGTACTGGTGGTCAGCGGAGATTGAGGCTACCCGCAACATAACTAACAGCGCCCGGCGGGCGTATACTCGTTGTCGCCGTAGAACCCGGGTGCCCGCGGAGGAGGAAGAGCAACTTTATGAGGAGCTTCGGGCAGCTACAATACTACTGCAGGAGGCAATTGCCGATGCCAAGGAATCTGCCCATAAGGAGTTCTTGGCTACTCTGGATAGAGACCCTTGGGGACGGCCATACCGCATTGTGCGCAACAAGATGCGGAGTGCCCTCCCTTCGGAATCCCTGGAGCCAGAGCTCCTTACCCGGGTAGTGGCTAGCCTCTTTCCCCGGCCACCGGTGTCTTTCACACCCCCGAGCATGGCTCCGCCTATACAAGCGTATCAGCAAGGACCCCTAGTCGCACCTATAATAACAGATGACGAAATGAAGGGGGCGGTAGATCGCCTTCGGGGAGCCAAAAAAGCACCAGGACCTGACGGAGTTCCAAGGAAGGTCTTGTTAGTGGCAGGAAAATTCATGGGAGACCGCCTGAGACAGTTGTTTAACGATTGCCTCATGGCTGGGCGTTTCCCCAGGGTGTGGAAGGAAGGACGACTAGTTCTACTGGAAAAGAAGGGTCGCGCAAGAGACTCTCCTTCAGCCTATAGACCAGTCGTCCTTCTGGATGAGACGGCCAAGATGTTGGAGAGGATTGTGGCCTCCAGAATTCACCAACATCTTGCTCAAATGGGGCCGGATATATCGGATTGCCAATACGGTTTCAGGGTCGGAAGATCGACCCTAGATGCTATTGGTGCTTTGAAGAACTTTACAAGGTACGCGGCGCAGCAAAAGGAGGGGGTTGTGGCGGTGTCTCTGGACATCGCCAACGCTTTTGGAACCCTTCCCTTTTCCGTAATAGAGGAGGCGCTCCGTTTTCATGCTGTGCCTCTCTATCTGCGACGCATGATAAGACACTACCTGGAGGAAAGGGCAGTGCTCTATCAGGGGAGTGGAGGCGAGAGACTCCAAAAACGGATGGAGTGCGGTGTTCCACAGGGCTCTGTCCTGGGACCACTCCTGTGGAACATCGGGTTTGACTGGGCAATCCGACCCGTACTACTCCCCTGGATGGCGATTATGTGTTATGCGGATGACACATTGGTTGCCGTCAGGGGTAGTGGGTACGAGGAGACGGTGAGAAGGGCCACAATAGCAACGGAGTTGATCGTGACCCGGATTGAGATGCTGGGCCTCAAGGTGGCTCTCGCGAAGACTGAGGCAATCGTCTTCGGGGGACCGGGATGGCGGCCCCCAGCAAGCGCCTGCGTCTCGGTGGCGGGGGAGAGGGTACGAATCAAGCCCCATATCAAATATCTGGGCCTGATCCTGGACCGCAAGTGGTCATTCGAAGAGCACTTTCGCCAACTGGCTCCTCGGGTGACAGGAGCAGCCTCAGCCCTGAGCCGGCTGCTCCCGAATGTTGGGGGCCCTGGAACCCCATGTCGTCGTCTCTTTGCGGGGGTGGTGCGAAGTATGGCTACGTATGGGGCCCCTATATGGTATGACTCGCTCCGTGCGTCAACCAAAGCCCTTCTACGTAGGCCACAGAGGGTAGTTGCTACACGAATCTGTAGGGCCTACGTCACGGTATGTTTTGCGGCGGCGTGCGTCCTCGCGGGCACCCCTCCCTGGGAAATGGAGGCTGAGGTACTTGCTGAGGTCCATAATGCGAGGGTAGAGAGCCGGGTTAGAGGGGAAAGCATGGCTTCCGAAGTCGTGGAGAAAACGCGACGGCAAGCGTCCCGGCGGATGCGGGACCGCTGGAAAGAGAGCCTCGCGGATGCCCTCTATGGTAAACGTACGATAGAGGCCATCTGTCCGGTGTTGGAACAGTGGTGCCAGCGAACACATGGATCGCTCTCCTTCCGGCTCGTGCAGGTCCTGACCGGGCACGGTTGCTTTGGTCACTACCTGCACCGGGTCGCGAGGAGAGAACCGACCATGACGTGCCACGAATGCGGAGCTGGCGATGACACGGCTCAGCACACTCTTGAGGCGTGCGGCCAGTGGGATCCCCAGCGCAGTTCCCTGATTGCGATAATTGGTGGAGACCTATCGCTGCCCAGCATAGTCAAAGCCATGCTGAGCAGCGAGAGATCCTGGGATGCCATGACCACCTTCTGCGAGGCCGTGATATCGCAAAAGGAGGCTGCGGAACGAGCGCGTGAGCAAGCCGCTGATGCGCACCCACTCCGCCGTAGACGGGTCGGAAGAAGACAGCGGCAATTTGCCGCTCGTCAGCTTCCCTTGGGAGGCGGCGGGTAGCTATTGGGCTAGCTACCTGACATTTAACAAGCCTCCTGACAGTCTGGGAGGGATCGTGCTGTCCCGATCTTCTCCCCTCTCCACGCGGAGCCCCGTCTCATGGCTGGGGCGCCTGTTAGATGCCCGGGAAGAATACAATGGTGTTCCCCGGGCGCCTGGAAAAAACTCAGCGCGAGGGACACGCCGTGGTGGTTTTTAGTTTGGGTATACCCCCTAGGGGGGAGTCCCACATAACCTGTAGTCCTGCCCAAGGGACGGAGGTAGCATCAAGCTTTTCCACCACGAAAAAAAAAAAAAAAAAAAAAAAAAAAAGGGGTTGTCGTTTCCATTGCATATAACTGTAACATATCGGATTTTTATGTTCGAAATTCCCATCACCTAACCCGGAATGAGGTGCCTCATTTGCCTCACAATTTTGGGATGAATTGCTACACTCTCTGCTAAACATCATCATATAAACAAATTGACGTCCACTGCTGGACATGGGTCTTCCTTTTAGTAGGGTGTTCCGAAGTCCACGACCTTGGGCCGTATGTTTCCAGCGGTTTCCTGCAACCATCTGGAGATCCAGTTGGAGATCGACACCATTTGGACCAAATTCTCCGAGTTACGCGCCCATTAGCAGCATCAGCTTCACAACTCGTTGAGCTACTAGTATGTATTGCCAGTTCTTCTGCGGATTTCCTCATATCTCATCTGATCGCGTAGTGATACTCCGAGCATAGCTGTCTTCATTGCCCTTTGAGTGAGCATGCATTAATGTTAAATTACGAGTATGTCGCATAATATTGTTGCCGTTTGTAGGGACTATAGCGTCAACATTTACTGTGGTTGACCCACATATCTTAATCCAATATCTAAAGGTAACCGCAGAAATATGAAACTTTGGGTGCGTAACTTATACCAAAAACTCATATCGTTTTTCTCAAATTGTTGTTCGGTTTTGTTGAAACACATGAAGGATATGACACCGCATGCATTGCAGCCATCTTAGTTAATACTAGCCGGAAATGCATACAACGAACAGAAGAATTGGAAACTTTTCTAAGTACTACTAAAATAGATTTATAAGTATATTTTATAGTAATAAACCACCCCAAAGTAGTGACCTCCTGAAGGACGTATTTTATCAGCACCGGAAATTGTTCAGGCAGCATCGAGCGCAGCAAAATAAAAGTACCAGAGTTCAAAGCGAAAGCTTGGCAGCAGTTACAGAAACCAGAAGGAAGAAAGTTGATGTCTTATTATCTGAATCTTTTGCAGTTTTGCAGTTTAGTAATAACGGCTATTCACTGGTGTTAATATCATTTGCTTCAACGGTGAAGGAAAACATCGTGAGGAAACCTGCACGCCTGACAGTTCTCCATAATGTTCTCAAAGGCGTATGAAGTCTGCCAATCCGCACATGGCCAGCATGGTGGACTATGGCCAAACCCTTCTCATATTGAGAGGAGACCCGTGCTCTGTAGTGAGCCGGCAATTGTTGATGATGACTGGTGTTAGTATATTATATATTTTTTTTATCACTTTTAGTTTCACATAATTATACAATATAATTATTTGGCCATTGATAAATAAAGAAAAATGCAAAAAAAAAAGAAACAAAAGTCGTTTATAGTATTCTATTATGCCAATCACTATTTAGCCCAACATGGCCAACATGATCTAATGGTACAACAGAAAAGGTGAACTCGAGTAGTTAGTAAACAAGAAATGTCTCTTAAGTTTGGACTACTTGAAAAGTCACCACATCAGTCCAAAAGTTACTGTTCGCATTAAGGTACTGTATTTCTATTTCACCTCTGATGTTTTAAATGCGAAACTAACCTACGTCACTCTCCGGCCCTTTATCTATATGCAAGAAAACCCCTCGACCCGCATCTGTGTTGCCTCTGATAATTTATTGTGTAGGTATAATATATAATTTAATAACGGAATATTTGCCGTGTTTTTTTATGCTTTACTCGATCGGTTATTTGGCTTGGCAGTAGGAATCGGTTGATGGTAATTGCATATACTCGTAGGGCTACAAAGTATGCATTAGAGAGTCCCATTCAGGCGTCCGTGCATCGACCCCGCCGGAGATAAGTACTGTCATTATTTGCACTTAGCTCATTGTTCGCCTATCTCCATTTGTCGGCGATTTGCCATCGCCCGCTCCGTCGTGAGCCATATAGTTTAGCGGAATATTTATTGCCTTCTCTATTAGAAGATGCATTTTCACAACCGATAGATAACGCAATACTTCAACGAAGAATCTACAGAAAATAATATAGTTTGAAGTCTTTAAGTTTTTACATATTGTAAGCCATAAATACTGAAATTTATTTTTAATAAAAAAATACTATGATTATAAAAGAACCATGCCGGTATATGCATAAATAATACAAGGTTTATGCTGCGGCGCTATTTTGTAAAAAAATTTAATAGGCTAGTTGTTAAGTCGACTTCCATACTACGAGTAGAATATTCAAATCCCTTTTGCAGTACCACATCGGATTAAGGAAGTTTGCCTTTTTCACTCCGAGTGCCTCGGAGAACACATTAATCCGTCAATCTATGTATAACTAATATGGGATGTTTAACTATAAACACAGCCAATATACATTTGAATTTGGAGTTTAGCTCTCGAATATAGAAGTCCGTGCCCAACAGTACGTACCTACATTAAAAGAAAAATTACGATTATGATAATCACTATAAAAAAAATCCCACAGAAATACTGCAGATGTTATGATGTAACAAATAATTTGTGAAAACAATATGCCGCCAGTTCGCGGTAGTAAATTGTGACAAATGGAGATAGGCGTACAAGAGCTAAGTGCAAATAATGGACACACTTATCTCCCGCGCCCGTTAGATAGACGGCGTTAGGGATGTTCGTCTACCGTATGCATATTATGTTACAACGAACTTGCTCCACTTGAAACTTTAGGGTCATAATCATACCTACAGCTGCGGAGGCCGACGTCGGTGCTTATTAAATAGTGGAGAATACAACACCATAAATTTCGTAATCTGATAAAAGATAATAAAAACTCAGTTCAAATCCTTCCGGAAGTTCGATGATGTAATGACATAAAAAATAATTCTTGAAAGTTTGTAGTAAATGGAGATAGGCAAATCATAAGACAGAATTTTTCACCATTTATTCATCACGAGTAACATTTCAGTTGCAGTTGTGATAGCCTAGAGGTCAGCCTCCTAATTAGAGGTCGGGGGTTCGATCCTGGGCACGCACCTCTAACTTTCGGAGTTATGTGCGTTTTTATGCAAATAAAATGTCACTAGCTTCAACGGTGAAGGAAAACATCGTGAGGAAACCTGCATGCCTGAGAGTTCTCTACAATGTTCTCAAAGGCGTGTGAAGTCTGCCAATCCGCATATGGCCAGCGTGGTGGACCATGGCCAAACCCTTCTCATATTGAAAAGAGACCCGTGCTCTGTAGTGAGCCGGCAATGGGTTGTTTATGATGATGATGATGAGTAAAATTTCATGTCATATTTGCAAAAACGTATTCGCCATAATATATACTGCAATTTATAATCTTCAACTGCTGAAAGCTTGAGCTCGGGCTTCGGAAATAATCCGTGATATATCATACAATATAGCTCGCGGCGGTATTACGGCAAATTGCGACAAATGAAGAAGTGGACTGAGCTTAGTGCTAATAATGTTACTAGGTGACAGGCTTATACTGGATGAATATTGCCCGATTGTTCCACACGCCTATACTGTGTCTCTTTTCCTCTAAAAATCTGCTATCAATTATAAACTAGTCTAGAGACTGCAATCTATTTTTGCAAATCCCACAGTAACTATATTTTTTTAGCCTATGTGTTACAGGGTAATACAGGGTATAATCTATCTTCATTCAAAACTCAGTCTAATTTCATTACATTAGCAAAAGTAAAAAACCTACATATATATAAATCTTCGCGTTGACAATATTAGTAAGCATGTGCTTTCATCTTATTCATCAAAAAGTTTCATAGAAAATAAAAAATCACTTAAAATGAACATTGACCATCATTTTCTGTAATCCACATAAAACAGGCAAATTAGCACTATAATTTATAATGGAGATTTATTGTCGAGTTGATTTCACAGTATTGCAATTGGACATTGTGAAGTCAACGTCTCCACAGGAACCGTGGACATTTCCGGGATAAAACCTCCCATTAACAGCTTTATCTACGCAAAATCATCGATCGATCGAATCAAACTTTTAAAGCATAGATTGAGTGACACTTGCAGACCGGATATTATCTCGATGTCACCTTATTAATAAAGGCGCTAGTGTTGAATTTAAGCCCTGATTGTGACAGTATCATAAAAATGGATGGCCGTAATAGGCGTTCTTAATAAATATCCCGTGTAACAACGCGCGCGTGCCGGCGGTGGCAAATCGCGACAAATGGCGATAAGCACAATGAGTTAAGTGCAAATAATGGGTCCACTTATCTCCCGCGGGGTCGTCGGACGGATGGCGAATGGATCACTATTCGTGCTGCATACTTACATTACTATTATGGCGGGCGATTCATTTAAACAACTGTATCCTTGTTGATAACAGAAGTGTTATATAATTTTTTTTTTTAATTTAAAAAGTTTATTTTCTCAAAAGAACAAAAGTTCACTTTCCCCTGGGAGAGCTCTGGCTGCCCCATTTCTAGATGGGATTCCTTTATTAGTTAATAATGATGAGCGTTAAACTTAACGCTCATCATTAATAAAGGTGATATCATTTAATTATCTTTGTTTGCATATAATATTATAAACTTCCTTTTAAACATTCATCATTTCAACCGATTGACGTCCACGGCTGGGCATAGATCTTTTGTAGGGCGTTCCAATATCCACAGTCTTGGGCCACTTGTATCCAGCGGCTCCCTGCGACTCGTCTGATGTCATCTGTCCACCTAGTTGGGGGTCGACCAACGCTACGTTTACCGGTGCGGGGTGGCCATTCCAGCACCTTGGGACCCCATCGTCGATCGGTTCTCCGAGCTATGGCACATTGCCACATTTAAAACATTAAATCGTAAAAATTATTTCCTATAGGATTCAGTGTTGCAAAGGGAGTATTTTTCTCGGTGCCTGTGATAGTCCTGTTAGAAACCGAAATATTTGATTGTTAGCTCTCCTAATACTCCATAAACTTTCTAATAATTAAAGAAGGTAATTTTATGTGAATGAAGAAGAGTGTTTTTCCTAAGGTGGCATTAAAATTTCAAACTACAAGAAGCATAAAGAGCGAAACGCTCAATAAAGGCTGGAGAGGTACAAAAAACTGAGAGAAAGCTTATATAGCAATAAATAAAATCTCATCTTTCTGTCGCTGCAGACATCCACTTAGACTTCATTGTAGGACGGCTGCCCGGCATAATATTAACTGGTCAACTTCTATGCTATTATTTGAGAATAGCCATTTTCGAGCTCGACATTTCAACGCAATATTTATTTCACAATAAAAGTTTTGCGGGCCAGTTAAATAGAGAATAAGTTTATTAGAGCCAAGTCAAAGTGCAAAGGAAGTTGTAATAAGAGAATATTAAACGTAACTGCATTAAAAGATTTAGCTGGATAATAAAACGGAGCTCTTTACAAAGCTTTGAGCATAACCGTTCAATTTGTTTTATTAAATGCAGCTTTCCTCTTTGAGAAATACTAATTATGTTCAACCGTTTTAAGGCTCCTTGTACCAACCTTGTTCCTTTAGAACGCAACTTTGTTATGGTACAATACTATAGAGAATTATAGTAGATACACAACCTATTAGTTATATAGATCCCACAGCTAGATAAAAGCTTCCTATCTCATAAGAAGGAGCTGTGCCTAGTGGTAAGAACATCCGCCTCCTAATCAGAGGTCGGCAGTGCGAATCCGGAAGTCTAACTTTTCGGAGTTATGTGCGTTTTTAAGAAATTTAAATATCACTTGTTTCAACGGTGAAGGAAAACATCGAGAGGAAACCTGCACGCCTGAAAGTTCTCTATAATGTTCTCAAGTGCATGTGAAGTCTGCCAATCCGCACATGGCCAGCGTGGTGGACTATGAAACAACCGTTCTCATATTGAAAGGAGACCCGTGCTCTGTAGTGAGCCGGCAATAGGTTGATCTTGATGATGATGATGATCTCGTAAGAACGAAAGACACAAAGCATATATAAACAACTGATTGGATAACCTCCCTGGCGTAATGACGAGATCTGTAGTACTCGTAATATAAGTTAGAGGTGCCGGGTTCGGCAAGAAACTGTTCAGCAGTTTGACGGGATACAGTTTTTAAACCATATTTGAGTCATATATTATTAATTGAAAAAAAAAAAAAATTTAAATCTACCCCTTCTTGTTACGGGTCTTCTTTTGAGTGTCCTAAAAGTAGTGTGATGCTTTTTAGAATTTATATATTATTACTAGCTGACGACCGCGACTTCGTCTGCGTTGAGTTAGTGTGTTTGTTTGTCTTTCAGTCACGATTCAATAGATTACTAACCCGTATTACTTGGCCGTACCGACCGTACATACTGGGCGCGGTACATGTCAGTACTTGGACATTGCAACATTACTTTATTTTTCTAAAATAAAAGACTTTTTCTAAAATAAAAGTAGCCGAAGATACTCCTTATTACATCAGCTACCTGCCAATAAAACAAATCGGTTCAGCCCTTTTAGAGATTAGCCGGAACAAACAGACAGACAGACAAAAATTGTAAAAAATGTTATTTTGGTGCATGTACCGTATACATATTCATATGCATGTAGTAAGAAACGGTTATTTCAATATTACAAACAGACACTCAAATTTTATTTATTTGTATAGATGAATACGCAGGGTTCTCTTCATTGCCCCCTTACCCCCTGCCTGCCTAAATAGATTTAGATGAAGGTATGGAGTAGCTAGAATCCGACAACCGATATAGTTAGTGGAACAACCACAACCTTTCGGTTTACACGGGTACGGTTACAATACCCTTTTAATCGCAGTAAGTATCACTTAGTATCCGGATGATTTTAATCCGGACCCTTTCGCATGAGCTCCTTTGCATCAGACTCATTATAAAAATAAATAATAATTAAAAATCTTTATTGAGAACACTTAACTCATACAGACAAATGGCAAGGACGGCACTGCATTAGTAAATACTGTGTTGCATGGGCCACCGATTGTAATTCCTTTGACACAAGTGGTATTTATAAAATATTACAATTATCTTTACATTTAATTTTAAATTCTTGATGAATTCGTTAAGTTCCACTCATACCGAACGCGTGAGCCGCGTGTCTTTGGTACAGGCTTTCATTGCTCTTTTTTAGTTTTCATATTAGTTTGGTCTACGTAGCTTGCACTATAATTTAAACAAACACAAAAAAACTCAATTCTTTAAAAAAGTTCCGAGTAAAAAAAGTATTAGATAAAACGCGTAAACGAGTCTGGTCCGGTGGGAAGCTTCGGCCGTGACTAGTTATCATCCTACCGATGAAGACGTGTCGCCAAGCGATTTAGCGTTCTGGCAAGATATCGCGTTGAAACCGATTAGGAGTATATGTTTACCATACCCCAAAGGTTAGCCTGCTACCATTTTAGACAGGCTCATCACTAACCAGCATGTGAGATAGCCGTGAAGAGCTAACTGGTTGTATAAAAAAATAGTTACCTTCTGAAATTCTGTCAGTCCGAAATACGCCATAGCAGCCAAGTTGCGCTTGGCAGATGCCAGCAGCACTCTGTCGGTATCGGCGTTTCTATGGCGCAGAGTTCCGTTGTAACACCCGACCAGCGCCAAGTCTGCCAGCATGCGCGTCTGTCTGTTGTTCGCCAAGTTCCACGGACAAGACGCGAACTCCTCTAAAGTCACCCCTCGCCAAGATTCTCCAGTGTAACACGGTGGAACTTCACCCGCTGCGTGGAAAAGAGCATATTATAAAATCAATCAGCAGTGACAATTTCTCTATGGTCTAATGGTACATCACAATCCATAGTTGAATTAGGTCGAGAATTTATTCACCAGTCATAGAGTAGATGGTAATAAGGTCAACCTTATAAGAAATGCCCTAATATTATAAAGAGGAACGTTAGTAGCAAGTGTGTATATGTTTATGTCGAAACTTTTTGTTCGATTCAGAAACGATTTGGTACAACGTTTCTGTATCGAACCGCTAAGGTGTGGAACTCACTTCCAGCATCTGTGTTTCCAGCCACATATAACCTTAGAGCGTACAGCTGTGATAGCCTAGTGGTCAGGACGTCAGCCTCCTAATCAGAGATCGGGTTCGAACCCGGGCACGCATCTATAACGAGTTATGTGCGTTTTTACGCGATTAAAATATCACTTGCTTGAACGGTGAAGGAAAACATCGTGAGGCGAAACCTGCATGCCTGAGAGTTCTCCGTAATGTTCTCAAAGGCGTGTGAAGTCTGCCAATCCGCACATGGCCAGCGTGGTGGACTGTGGCCAAACCCTTCTCATATTGAGAGGTGCTCTGTAGTGAGCCGAGAATGGGTTGATCATCATCATAACCTTAGTTCCTTCAAGGGAAGAGTGAATATGCATTTTCTAGACAAGCGCGCTCCAACCTAGACCGCTCGAGACCTAGGCTTTCTGGTACTGGTGGCGTCAAGGGCAAACCTATTTCTAAAAAAAACTTAAATAGCCAAAATGTTTGTAGGTCTATCCTATGGGATAGAACTAAAGCGTTCCCATGGAAACTGTTGCAAAATGTATCTATTGGTTTGTTTTTCATTTTCTTTGTTTTTCTGTGTTGTTTGTTTTTACAGCTCAATTGCTACTTCGAATTTGATCAACCGGATATCGATCTCGTGGTTTTAAAAAAACGGTACTTGCATCCTGACCTAGACATATGACTACTTTCAGCCCGAGAAACATGATTCACGGGGATAATCTTCCCTATTTTTTCGAGTATATATTTATGTATATATATATATATATACGGGCAATATAAATATGCGCGGGGCACATAGCTCGGAGAACCGATGGACTTTGGGGTCCCAAGGTGCTGGAATGGCACTGATAAACGTTGCCTTGGTCGACCCCCAACTAGGTGGACAGACGACATCAGACGAGTCGCAGGGAGCCGCTGGATACAAGCGGCCCAAGACCCTGGATATTGGAAATCCCTACAAAAGAACTATGTCCAGCAGTGGCCGTCAATCGGTTGAAATTATGATGATGACGATATAAATATATACGGCCGATAGAACAAGAAAAACTAGCAATAGCCAGTTTATAATAATTACGTCTTTTAATACAACCGAAGGCCGTTATTTGTTTTCCTCAACCACTTCAACATTACTTGACAGTTTGCGATTAAACTGCACATCGAAATAGCGTGCAACAAACGTTTAATAACTACATTCAGCACTTCCTCTGTGAATAATAAATGCGGTGTACGAAGGTGAAGATATAAGTACGAAAGCATAAATATTATGTTGTTTAGTATGAAATGGACTGTAGCTGACAGTCATATGAATTAGTACAGCGTCACCGGGAGCATTGGGCGCAAAAGCTCAACCAACTACTCCGGTTAGGGAAGATGTTGCACATCCGAAAACCTGCCAGCCCACCTTTTGAACCCGAATTTGGTCGACGTAGCCACACAACCCATAGAACGGGTTTTATTAGTTTTATCGTGACTATCTTCGTGACTGTGAATAAGACCTAATTTCAGTTAGTCTAAGGTTAGGAATCGTAACCTAATCAAAACGTGCTCCGGTTAGAGAAGATCACCAGACGTTGCACGTCCGTAAATCATGCATCCGTCTATGTAGGAGACTAATTCATAACATAGAATATCTACAAACCCTCTTTCTTCTACAGATTGATGAATAGGCAAAACTTTTCCTTACCTGTAGCAGTGCGGCCTTGACACCAGTGCCTTGAACCCTTCCACGTGGCGCCGCGCTTCACGTGCCGGTACTCTGACAAATACCTGAAACAATCGTTTTTTTTAGCCACTACAAGTTAGCCCTTAACGGCAATCTCACCTGATGGTAAGTGATGATGCAGTCTAAGATGGTAGCGGGCTAATCTGTTAGCAGTATGGTAAAACCACACTTCTTATTAGTTTCTACGCTACAACATGCAGGAACGCTAAATCACTTGGCGACACGTCTTTGTCGGTAGGGTGGTAACCCAGCCACGGCCAGAGCCTCCCACCAGACAAGACTCGAGCCGGGAATCGAACCCAGGACCTCCAACTTTATAATGTGACAGCGTGCGCCTTGCGGCACCGAAGTCGTCATTGTCAAGTTGGCAATCCCTCAAAACATATAGAATACATAGAAACGTAAGTGGATAAGAGAGAGTATTAGGCTTAAATCTATTAGATCAACATATACGATCGAGACATTGCAAATAGTGTGGCAGTTTTAAAGGCGATTGAATACGCTGTTTATACTGCGTGTCCATTCCTATATAATATGGTAAAGGAGTTCAAGAAACGTCTGGAATAATCTAGATGACGCAAATTATGCTTGGCCTTACTCTAGGAGAACTCCAAAGTTATACCAAATGATTCCACAACTCGCTACTGGAAGGTACTGATTTAATTGGCAGAAAAGTACGTAAAGCAGAAAAGAATCATTCCTTTTCTTAAAAAGGACAGAAATAACCCTACGAAATGTAGAACAATAAACTTATCTTATCTTATCTTAATGTCCCCAAAATTTAATTAAAATAGTCGATAGGGATTTCCTAACATTTTAAGTCACCTTTGTGATATTAAATTCTAGAAATTTGTCATGCGGTCATGTTTAGACCCTTCTGACAGAGACGTGGCGAATAAGAGTTCCAATACGATGCCTATTAAAATCCTAATAGAGGTATGTGTTTAATATAATTGACATACCCCTATAAAGTATTATTACTATCTCTCTGAATGCATACAGGTGTGATTGCAGTCAAGGGATCACTTGCAGTTAATTTTAAATAATAGTAATTTGTATTACTACGGCCAAATTGTACAGTGTTTTGTATTGTTTCCTGTTCTTATTTTTTCCTATTCTTTTGTAGTATAGAATAAGAGTATTCATTCATTCATTATTAAAATATACTCTCCCACAGAAAAAGTGTTAAATGTATTAGTAATATTTATAGCCGTTAGTATTATATTTCTAAAAGTACATCAATATAAACTAGGACGATAGGAGGATCTGTGAAAACTTTCAAGAATCTGGAATTACAAAATTAAACTAAATGGTTTGTTCATAGGAACATACTGAATATGGCAGAGGTATGGCAGAGGTATAGTAAAGAATATACGAGGGAATTAGATGAGAATGTTCGCATAAATTAAGTGTTGCCAAAATTCGACGGGAATCAGTTCAATCGAGCTCTAGTAACAGATAAACAAACAGATATACTTATGCTAATTAATGCTACAACAGCATTGTCTCGATAAAGCGTTGATTTGCGCTGTCGGGATTAGTCAGGCTAAGCAATTCATCCTATCGCGAATCATTAGCGCGAATTCGAACGCTCTGAGCGCGGCTGTCGGTAGATTGCATACATCGAACGGTATTATTTATTTAAGGTAAGTAAACTGTGAACGTTTGCCAGAACAATTCCCTTTAGTACGAACGGGATGATATCGTGACAACGCGTCTCGTATCTTTGGGCTACAGTGGCCGTAGAAATATACCTGATAATATGTATGGATTATGGATCTAAATAAACACGACATAGCACGTGTTCAGATTATAATAATGCGATGCATTTGCCTGGCATTAGAATCTCTGAGCATTTCGGCATAATTACTTAAGCGGCGTGGGTTAAGACATCGGCCTCCCTTTCGGGGGGGACTTAGTTCGAATCGCGGCACGCACCTCTCTTACTTCAGAGTTATGTGCCTTATTTTTTAATTATTTAACTTAAACGAATTTTAAATTCAATATAACACGCTTTAAAGGTGAAGGAAAACATAGCGAGGAAACCCTGCCTAAGAGTTCTTTATATAGTTCTTTGTCCAAGGCGCGTGAAGACTCCTAATCCCCATTTGGCCAAAGTTGTCCGGCCAAAACCCTCTTTTAAAAGAACCGGTGCCTTCTCGTGGCCCGGTAATTTGAGTATGCCAAAGATTATGGAGGACGTATATTGTATATAGTGTGTAATAGTGGTCCGGTAATGAATTGAGAATGTACAAGATTATGGAGTGCGTATATTGTTAGTGTGTAATATTACATAGTACGAGTTAAAGGATTCAAGTTCACCAACGATTCCTTAGAACGTTCATTTACCTGGCAACGGGTTCCCTGAGCAGTGTTATGTAGAAGTAACGCCGATGCACCGCCGAGCCCTCATGACGGTCCAGCTCGCCGCCCACGCACGCTGTCAGCTCCGTAAAATCCGCGTGAAGCCCGCATCTACGGACAAAAGCGTACAATATAGTGAAACGGGTTTCTTGAAATCGTCCTCCGATGCGTTAATAGTATTAATTGCAATATCCTGTATCATCATCATGATCAACCCATTCTCAGCTCACTACAGAGCGCGGGTCTCCTCTTAATATGAGAAGGGTTTAGCCATAGTCCACCACGCTGGCCGTGTGCGGATTGGCAGATTTTACACTCCTTTGAGATGTTTGATTTATACTCTGTATAAATGGATCTATCTCCTCAAGAGCTGACTGACTATCCTTAGGATGCTCCGGTTTCGGAACGAAACGTGCGTTGAGAGCGTATTCTGGAAGATTTGTATGGTTTTTTGTACAGATTTGTCTGTTTTACAGCAAATTAAGCCTAATGTTATATGTACGAGACTTTTACGTTAATACTGAATCTAAGTATTTTAAACTATATTTGAAAAAAAAAAATGGCTGAACCTAGCCCAACTTTAGCACTAGCTAATAAACCAATTAATGCTCTGTCAACTAATAACAACAAGAAATCAAGGTCACCTACTGCATTTCTAAGAAGCTCGAATACCATACGTCGTACATTAACTATTCAGCAAAAAAGGAACGTTTGAATGCACGACGTGGATGCGGCTTAGTGGAGCGTGAAGCAGATAGTTTGGCAACGGGGCGCATTAGACGCATGCCTGTAGTAAGCCGTGTAGTCGACAAAAGAACCGCATCGACTGAAAGTGTGTTAGCCGCGAACATAATTTTAGACGATCCCTGACACCTCAAGCACTTTAATTGGCACGAACTCCCCTAACTGGAAGAGTTAACTGGTAGAAATCAAGTAATGAAAAAGCGTTATAGCCCCTCATTGATGGGATAAAATGTCTGTATTAGAACTTTTACTTCTTTCAAGATATGCGGAAATATGGTCTGTTATTGAGCTGCAGTTTGGAGATGTTATATCATTAAGAACTTTATCTATTTATTACAAGTCAATAATATGGACTCCAAGTGGTGAACTAAGGGGTTCTGAAAGTGGTGTATTAATGGGTTCTTCAAGTTGTGAATTAATGGGTTCAGCAAATGGTTAATTGGTTAAGTGCTGGTAGCTGGTGAAGTGCCCGGCTGTACAGTGCTTTACATCATGCGTTAGTTAGAGTATTTCTACGGTCGTCAGATTAGAGTACAAAACTTGCTTCCGCACACTTATGAAGGAATTATAAAGGCTTTGCTGAACACTTTTATTACTTTCCACGCCTTAGTTTAAAGAGACACTGAACTCGAGACCATGTTTTTCGAGGGATCGCCGAATGCACCGGAAAAGGAAAAGACCGTCTGTCATATTTATTGTTTTTATACTACCCGCGTTGCCGAAGAAAATGATCCCAATCAATGCCTTGAAGTACCTCCCAATTATTTTGTATACTAACACCTAGTTTGTTTTATTATGATTATATTATAGTACATAAATAGTATGTAACTAATGCCATACGTATAGTTATCACAATTGAATTTAAAAACTGAGATTTATCGGTATACACTGCACAAGACGTGTCATAATATTTTATTTCACAGATACGTATTAATTATTACAATTAAATGTATGTCTGTGTTCTTGGAATAATATTTTGATAGTCAAAATAATATGTGGTAAATTATTATTATTAATAATAATACACTTTGTTCAGCTTCCACACATTATTTACTCAAACTAAAGCAAATTAAACTCATTTTATTTTCGTATTAAATTACAAATGAAAATGCCATATTCAAATAAAACTACCTGCAAAGCCAACTATGAATCATTAATAATGTTTTTATTGCGTTACTATGCTGTGATGGTGTTTATTACTGCGGGGTATTTTTTCGTATATTATAATAGAGTCATCACGTCTACCTTACTTATTAAAGCTTACTCTAACAACTTACTCCAATGGTAGTATTTTTTTTTAATTTACATCGCGGGCAAACGAGCAGACGGGTCACCTGATGTTAAGTGATTACCATCGTCCGTCTACATCTGCAGCGCCAGTGGATGTACTGATGCGTTGCAGGCTGAACCCATCATGCTTATCGGTTTCTACGCGGCTATAAACGCTATATCGCTTAGTGATATGATTATGCTAGTAGGGTAACTAGCCGAGGGTTTTTTTTTGTTATCACCATCTCACATAATCAATAATAAATTATAGTACCTATGGAGATAGAGCCATTCATACCCAATCATTTTTACCGTTTATACAATCCTTAATATACAGAAGTAATATCGTAAAAAACCGATTCTGACATTACTTTAACTGACAGGCGGAGAAAATTTTTAAAAGAGTGTTGAAACTCTAAATTACCGCCTTCTTTTTAAAGCGGGAAAAAGCTTTACAAATTATAACAAACATCGATAAACGGAAATCCGAACAGATGTCGCGGGCCACTGCCAGTTTACACTGAATCCAATTAATGTATTTAATCAAATAAAAACAAGCATGGCAGCTCATGCAACACTAACATTAACAAAATCGATAAGACGCCGAGGTCGTGCTGTTGGATTACAACAACAAGTTCAAGGGTATTTTACTACTAACTACATTATTACTACCTGAGATAAATTAAAAAGTTTGATTGAACATTTCAATACTTCGTTTTCCAACGCGTCTACTATCATCATCATGATCAACCCATTACCGGCTCACTACAGAGCACGGGTCTCCTCTCAATATGAGAAGGGTTTGGCCATAGTCCACCACGTTGGCCATGTGCGGATTGGCAGACTTCACACGTCTTTGGGAACATTACGGAGAACTCTCAGGCGTGCAGGTTTCCTCACGATGTTTTCCTTCACCGTTGAAGCAAGTGATATTTTAATTTTTTTTAAACGCACATAACTCCGAAAAGTTAGAGGTGCGTGCCCGGATTCGAACTGCCGACCTCTGATTAGGAGGCTGACACCCTAACCACTAGGCTATCACCGCTTCCTAACACCAATTTTTAACAGGGAATGTCTGAAAGAACGCCTAACTAGGCCGACTAGTACGCGAACGGTGGTTTTGAACCGTGGATTGGAACACAATTTAATTATCAAAATAGTTGATTCTAATTATCAAAGTTATAAATTAAATTGACAGATAATGGTTCTTGAATGATTTTAACTTTTTAGCATTTTTGAGCGTAGTTTATTTTTTATACACTACAAGTCAGCCCTTGACGGCCATTTCACCTGATGATAAGTGATGCAGTCTAAGATGGTAGCGGGCTAACCTGTTAGGAGTATGGTTAACCCATACTACTAATTGATTTCTACGCGACATCGTGTCGGAACGCTACATCGCTTGGCGACACGTCTTTGTCGGTAGGGTGGTAACTAGCCACGGCCGAAGACTCAGACCAGACCAGATTTGGAACCCAGGACCTCCGACTTTATAATGCGTCAGCGCGTGCTGCGCTACGGAGGTCGTCAAAATTATTTATTGCTTCATTGTCAAGCGACAAGTAATCAGTTAGGTAGATAGGTACTAGGCAAACATAAATCCGGGTGATCTCAAAAACGACGTCCGCATAGGTCGCCCAATACAATGTTCGATTCAGTGGCAGTGAAGTGAAGCATGAAGCGACTTGTTTGACTAGAATGGCACGTACGCTTTTATTGTCCGTCCACATTATCTTCGATAGATGGATATTTAGTTTATAAAACGTAAAAATAAAAAAAAACACGTTGGAACACACTTATTATATGGATATGAAGCGTTGATGCATAGCACTTTTGGGTGATGGTAATAACTAATATTCGGTAACTAAAAAAACTAGGTATGAAAAAACCCGCACCAAACTTAGCCTGATCTATATTTTGTTCTTATAGCCTATATTACCTATAATTTTAGTTTAAGTAACATTACTAATTTATATAACTATATGTTATGTATTTTTTTTTTTAATAATACTAATCGAAAAATCGCCCGCGAAAAAAGAGATTTCTTCTGAAAAGCAGGCCCGCTATAACTTTCAGTAAGTTTTTTTTGGACAAATAAAATTATTTCATTCAGTTCGATAATTTATTTTTATTATTCTGACCCCTCTTCAAGCTTGTTCTCTTTTCTGCGGCATATCAAACAGACTTTCATTAAAAGACTTTAGGGTAGCCTACTTAAAAATAAAAAATCCCTATAGAACCTATCATAATTTAAAGGCTGCATTTAAAAATTATTGAAAATGTAGTCTTATGTATTTTGAAACTTCAAAATATGCCTAATAGAAAAGCCAACAGACTGAACCATTATTCCGTATAAATAGCATTAATTAAGTTAAACAATGGCGGCTAAATTGGCACAGATTGGCAACATTTCGCTTTACAGCATCGGATAATCGCTAACAGCCACGGTCCTATGCCCCGTGGACGTGTTATTGCAGTAAAATATTGGCGATAATCGATAATGATTAAAAACTCTATAACCCGTATTAACAAACCTTGCCTGTTATTAAAATTACATTCGAATCGGATCGGAATCTATATCGGACGAAACGGCACGAATATATCGTGCCGTTTGAGTCTCTTAACAAGACCGGAATGTATCCCTAATGCACCCGTATTTATCAAAGTACACGTCCAGATCATACTCGGTGAGTTTCAAAGCAATTTGAAACTATTACCTATTAAATAACTGTAAAAAACAGTCCATTTTCATCAAGTTAATAAAAACCTATGTAGCGTGACCTTTTCGTTACCACATATAATATTTTTTGTTAGTTTTTGGGCTGTCTGTGGCCTAATTAGAACCACGCTAAGAAAATTCCCGTCATATGTAAATATAACTAATATGGAAACAATGCGTTCTAACCAATAGGTACGCAATATTAAACATTTAAAAAGTGCCTTATTGGTTGAACCGCTTTAATTCTTGAAAGATCTTAGAAAGGATCCACTTGGAACCCCGAGATCCAAGTTTGCCAGTGTCGAATTTTAACCGATAGTTGAGTTGACACTAGCTGATACAACCCATTATTTATTACAGCGTCACTGGGGAGCTTTAGCGAGCGAACAACTCTGTCTGAGAGAAGGGCTCGGCGACGTTGGGAGAATGCCCCCCTAAAGGCGCCTCCTGTGAGGCTCGGAGCTCGACTTAGAATGACGTTAGGAATTCGGCGTTTTGTACGGGGAGTTTTAGTCAGTACCGTTAGCATAAGATTAGAGTATGCTAAGTCAAAGAGTCGTTTTCCAAAATCGAACCCCACGTCATACTAAATTGAAACGACATTGCGAAATTGCAACTGATTGCAGGATTGGTAATGTAAGGTCCATTTTACATTGTCGCTACAGTGTTTCAATACTCCAAAGCGACTCCACGGTTGCCAGTGTTCAAATCTCATACTACTAACTAAATATTAATCCCCCGAGACCGTGAATGAGACCCGAGTAAGACTATATTGTTGTTACTTGGTCTGTTTGTGCGACCTATTTGGCTACTAGCGTATCTGTCGGTAGTCTGCTGATCGTCGGGGTCGCAACGAACGTGTTTTAGCGTATCTCGATGAGAGCGCCGTTGGGGTAGGGAGTGTAGTCGGACACCTAAACCACTAGCGGGATGGGGTATCGGGAGACAAAGGTGCGCCTATACAATCGCTTGTAACATATCCAGGATGCAAACATAAATTTCGTGTCAAACTACGTCAAAATAGTTGTATCGGTTGCTGACAAATAAACCAACAGACTTTCGCATTCGTAATATTAGCATGGCCGTTATAAAAACCATTGTATTTAAATGGTCTAGGGAACAAGATTCCCATCATTTTATTGCGAATCAGATAAGATATCAAAATGTAAATTTTATTTCTACCAAATTGCTCTTTTTTTTTACATAGAATTTCAATGTCATTGTTTTTATTAGGAAATGCAAATACCGACGGATGGACGTTGACATATTGACGACAGATGAGATCAAAGATAGTTACATAGTAAAAGAGCTAGTACAAAAACAACCCTAAAAAAAGTTAAGGCTGTCAACATTTTGTAAGTCACTGTCGAGTAAAATACGGGAACATAAAGTGGGAATAATAAATTCTTAATGAAGAAAACTTTATCACCGATTTTACCAATTAACACAGTAAAATTAAGTTAAGTTAAAATTAAGTAATTGGTGTCAGTATAGGACATTTAAGCCTCACTATGATGCTATATTAAATTTACAAAGATTGATACCTACTAAGCTTATTTAATCATTCTAACTTTATCGCTATTAACATGTATGCTTTATCGGTACTTAAACTTTCTTAATGCAATATTAAATAAAAAAAATAAAAAGCGAAATTTTCACTTGTTAGACAATCTTTCCTGTGTTATAAATATATAAATTGCCAATTATGACTTACATTCTACATATCTACAATTGTTGAATAGGAAAACTAATACATTTATTTTCCGATAAGGTTATCTTACGATTGATAGTACCCCCTAGATCGAACCCCTATATCCAGAGAACTAGGTTATCAAATCAAATCAAAATAGATTTATTCTTGTGAACCTAAAACAAGCACTCTATGAAGTGTTCATATAATATATTTGTAATTTTTTTAATAAGTAAGGTGAAGGTGATAACTGTTACACTCGCCAACTTACAACTATAGCTAGGAGGATTCCTGACGCGCCCAGGTCTAAGAAGTCCGAAACAAACCTAGACTTTTTTTTTTGTATCACTATTGCACATACTCAATAATTAATTACAATTAAAGCAAGTTAGAGCACAACGAAGTTTATATATCGCTTGTTGTATTGCAATTATTAATTTTATTTAATCCGATTATTAAACTTTGAACTTAATTTTGAGACTTCTGCGGCCTTCAGCTATGGTTAAAATAATACGAAATTTCCTTTGAATGTGTTACTAAATTTGTGCAGCATACGAAATATAGTCTGCCAATCCGCACATGGCCAGCGTGGTGGACTATGGCCAAACCCTTCTCATATTGAGAGGAGACCCGTGCTCTGTAGTGAGCCGATAATGTGTTGATCATGATGATGATGAGGATGATGACTAAATATAGAACGTAGACCCACAAATTCGTTCCAATGTAGGTAAATAAACATTGATAAACGATTGACTTCTTTTTTTTGCGTTCTCCAAAAAAATACTTCTGATACATTTCAAGAACTATAAAGTTAGTTACGGCTTGTCTAGTCTCGAACTATCTCATATTTCAATTTTATTTCCAATTCAATTCATTACAATAATGTGACCTTTTTATCTCCAAGATCTACTGAAACGGAATGAAATATGAAATCTGACAGTAATAATTCATTCATTGAAAAAAGTCAAAGGTGACAAGTAAAAAATGATAGACATATTATAGTTTAGCAATAGGCATATTCTATTTATTAGGTAACTTACACAAGGTTTTCCATAACGTTATAATAAATTTACGTGTATATCACACCATTATTCTGTGAGTATCAAATTATTCCACGACCAAAAATTCTTTTTTATTGTAATACTTTCAGGTTTCATGTATGAATGTGAGTTTATTAACTCCACTATAATTTCTTAATGCCGAAATAGGTTTGGGATATCGTTAAAGTCCTTTTTATGCCGAATTATATAAGTTTTTATATAATATACTCGTATATACATATTGTGATTTAATTCAATTGGGCGACTATATGACAGCACTCTTAGTAAAATTATTCGTGCTGTGTTCATGCAATAAAAGCTTGTTTGTTGCACGCTTTTATATTATTTATTTTTATACCGTTTCAAGTTTCGGCCTTAGAATCAGTTTAGGTATTCGCATTTTATAATACAACTAATAACAATACAGGTTGAGGGAGCACAAATGTATAATAGCTTACCTAAAGATTTTTTTTGCGAAAAGTCCTTTCCATCTTTTAAAAAGAAACTTAAAAAGCATTGTTTAAATTTATAAAAGCGCCACTTTTGGCCAACTATGTATTTATGTAAACTGTTTTTATTTTATATTATTAATTTCTCATTAAGTGAAATTGTTTTCTTTTGAGAATAAATCTTTAAACCTAACTAATAAAGTCTTACACTTCTCTTAAACATTCGTATGAGTTCAGCAATAACAAAAGTCACAAGCTCTCGAGCCATAACGTTTTAAATATTATCGACACATTATCATTCCAATGGATCGTGAGCAGGCAAGTCATAAATCGGATAAACGATAAAATATATTAAAAACGGCATTTTTAAAAGGAAAGAATGTTAGAACGCACTAGTTTCGAAGACGTCTAATATACGGGCGTGTTTTGCATGAGTTTCCCATAAATATGCAACAGTCATATTTCCTTATTGGATTGGAATTGTTAGAGAGGTTTGCCTTCAGACTGCCTGGCGGCGATACGTGGGCGGGTTTATGGCCTTCGCACACCATATCGACTGTTGGGATTCCAATTTAACCAGTTTTGTAATTTCACTGTGTTTTTGTTTTCACGTTGGAATTAATATTTGTGGGTTTTCATTCATAACATTTGCATCATTTCGTAGCCATTTATAATAATAATAATTTAATTTAATCTTTCTTAAAGTACCCTGGCACCCCAAACTAGGATAGCTCGTATCTTGGAGGCCAGTCTCTTCCAATTGGACAATAAAAAAAATAAACTACTATGCCTTAAAGTTCATACGACTCAACACCTTGATTACCGTGCTTAAATAAAAATATATTAGCTTTATGTTGTGAAATACATAAAAAAAAAATCTTTATATATTCGTAACCGCGACTTAGTTTGCATACATTAAGGTCATTCAAAAATTCCCGCAGGAAAGCTTCAACAGAATTACCTAGTTCCGAATTTATAACATTGGTATAGATTCTTCTATTATTCACTCACTCTTGGCAGAGTGGTCGTGGTTATGATTTGGCCTTCACAGCAGCTCTTACGATCTCCTTCCAGCGATTTCTGCTGGTAGCATCACGGGGTCATCGGTAGTCATCACCATCCCTTAGATTCTACAACTAGAAAAAATTTGAATGTGATAAAGAAAAATGTTGTTTTTCAACACCATTTTTACAAATTTTAGTGGACCACTCGTTGTCCACGCGTCATAAAACCTTTTTATCAAAATGATATAAAGCTCAAATTTATGTGTAGTACTATAATGTGCGAAGGCCATTATGGCCTTGTGTTCAAACTAGATTTGAGATTATGAGATGCGGATTCAAATGTCATTATCATTTAAATTATATTCTCCTTGAAGAGAGGTTTTACGATTATGACTAGGCATTTCATCGGAGTTTGTAATGAAAGCTGACGTTCGATCTTTATCTCGCGTTAAACTTTTTACTTACACAACATATCTATCATATAGAAGCAAAACTAGGTAATAAGTATATAGAGAAGAAGAGTTTTTTATGTTTTTTTTTAAATACAAGTTAGCCCTTGATGGCAATTTCACCTGATGGTAAGTGATGATGCAGTCTAATTTTAATAATAGAAAATTTGAGGGGTATGGTTACTCTTAATTGATTTTAACACGACATAGCGCCGAAACGCTAAATCTCTTGGCGACCTCTTTGTCGGTAGGATGGTAACTAGCTACGGCGAAAGCCTCCCACTAAACCAGACTCAAAACAGAAATCGAGCCTCCAATTTAAAAATGCGACACCGCTCGTGTTGCGCCATGGAGGTCCTCATGTCGTCATAATTTATTGAGAGAAAATGACACGGCCGGATTCTGCCCTAATAAAAAATATCAAAATTTCTCCTACGCGTAACTCTTTTTAAATATTATCCCTGATATAATTAGTTTCATAGCGTATTGTTCATGAATATTATTTAATTAAAATACTTTTTGTTTTCTATTATACGATCCCTCGCTTGGTCTCTGATCATAAAACTTAAACGGATGTAAACACACACTTATAATCTTTAATATGATGTACTATATATTAATGAACTTGAATATTTTAATTGAGGCACAGCTCCATATACATTTCGACCATGTTATTTAGACGATTGTTCTATTTAATGTAATATAAAGTTTAATAAGAAAAATCATTCATCATTCATTTGAGTAACTTTAATTTTGTTTTAATATATTTTTTTTGGGCTAAGAAGTATTCCATACTTCGCTAGAATACAATCTACTTCGTTGACAAATTTTATTTAAATCTTTAGTTTTGGCGTTAAAAGGTGAAAGACAAACAGGTACTTTCGAATCTATTACAATATGAATATGTTTAAGTTAGTTTAGTAGTTTTCGTAAAATTGTGTGTAAACTTTAAATATGAGGCGGTGACGTGAAATCTGTTTATGTTAGCAATCACGTCCTTCAGAAGACAAGTAAACAGCCCGAAGACAATCCTCGTAAAGTGTATCTATTTGGAGGGGGGTATTAAGCATACAGCCATTGTTTATCGGTAAACAAATGTCATGATTTCGTTGTTCACATAGCTGTTATTTGCTAAGGATAAATATCACTAAACAGTACCATTTTTTTTTTAACGTGGGTAATCCTCATGGATACCTCGAGTCCGAGGAGACGCGGCGGTTATGTCAGACTCTTACTGACTAAACCCCCACGGTGCATATCCTTTCCCGCCGCCTGGTGGCCGGGTCACGGGTTTCGCTCGCGCACACAACCGCAACCAGGCCGGCAGAACTAAACAGTACCAAGGAAATACTCTTTACAGCCTCTCTGTGTCTTAAATCGCTAATCTCAAGAAAATAATATGATCTTTTTATATTATTTTCTTAATACATAGATTTGAATGAAATCGCCACAAAAATTGTCTCTCTGAGTTGGCTTTAAGACAAGGCATTCTTGAAGATATGTATGTTGTGTAAAGTTTGTAGAAATTACAAACAGCACAGTGTAGATTTGCCAATTTTACGCGGCTCACAGCAAAGCATAATGGTTATTGCATACTATAGATTTCGATCCAGCATCTGTTCGATGTCGTGCGGACTGAGAGTATAGATCGATAATGTTTCGAAGGCTTGTGAAGGGTACCAATCCTGCTGAGAAGAGACCCGGTAGGGGACCCGCAATGAATAATGATGATAATACTTATATGTTAAGCCCTTGGTGATTACAACAGGGAGTGACGAATAAGGAGTCATAGTAAGAGTATCATTATCATCATAACGATCAACCCATTACCCGCTCACTACAGAGCACGGGTGTCCTCTCAATATGAGAAGGGTTTGGCCATAGTCCACCACTGGTCACGCGGATTGGCAGACTTCGCAACGCCTTTGAGAACATTATGGAGAACTCTCAGGCTTGCAGGTTTAATCACGATGTTTTCCTTCACCGTTGAAGCAAGTGATATTTTGGTTAAAAACGCACATAAAAGCAAGTGATAATTGGTTAAAAACGCACATAACTGCGAAAAGTTAGAGGTACGTGCCCGGGATGGAACCCTCGACCTCTGATAAGGATGCGGACGTCCTAACCTAGTGGTTAGGACGTCCGCCTCCTAATCAGAGCTATCACAGCTTATTACTTGATAATGGTATTTTTTTAGTCAGATTATAGGAAGACTTAATTCAACGTCACTTAACCAACGCAATCGACACGATAACGCAACTGGGGCACCCCGGTCTCACACCACAATAGCCTTCAATAAATAATGTAAGCGATTTTGATTGTGAGTGCTCCATTACCTATATTGGAATAGTCAATAAAGCGCATGCATTACGAGTTGTTTTATTTCATGTGGCGGTAATCGCTATATAGTATAGCTACCGATAACGCATTGGCCTACTGACAATTTCTTACTCTTTAATCCATTAGTAATTAGCATAGACGGCAATCTAACCTGGTGGTAAGTGGTAATGCAGGGAATAAATTGAGGGAAACTCCTGATACCAAATCCACGCGTTACTTTCTACGTTATCCTTTATACTCTTTTCCTTTATCCTTTATACTCTTTAACGTAAGCTTATAGAAAAACCCCGTTATACTACTATAACGGGGTTTGTCTATAAGCTTACGTTTAATATTAACATTGAACTTTTTGCGAGACAACTCCAAGCTGTCATCCGATAGTGTATCGTAAATTTACTATAGATATTATATATATTTAACATAGATTGGAAGCAATAAGTATGGTATATCCTTTCATACGACCTAGTCCGTGGATACTCATAAATACCTACCTAGGGTATCTAGTTCGGCAGCGGAACATTTTTCGGACGCACTGTATTAATAAGCAAGATAGCGATGACGTATGGCTTCGGGAGGCATGAGCGGTATATTGCGAAGTAATTTTCTACCCCGCATGGCATATATTTATCATCGAACAGGGAACACGCTCCCGCTGGCACCTCGCCATACGCGTTACTCGGTACAAATTACACATGCCTGTTAAATTAAAATAAGGCTTTAGCAAACGCGCGGAAAGCTGACGGGAGACAGAATAAATATTTCGAATTAAAAACACTGAGTACACGTGAACAGTTTAAGTATTATGATACTAGCTTTTGCCCTTTATCATCCCACATATTTTACCACCATTAAAAGGTAATATTCAAAAAAAATTGATGTACATTTTTTTTAATTTATTATTATTAATCTTAATGCGAATGGGTTTGTCTCCAACTTCAAAAACAAAGGATTTAAATACAAACTTCCTACCCCTATTTTACCCCCTTAGGAGTGGAATTTCCAAATTTCCTTTCTTGGCTGACATCTCTTAACTTTCAACTACTTACTTGCTAAATTATAACTTTATACGTACAATAGTTTTTGAGATCTCGTGTTTAATCAGTAAATAAGAAAGCAGTCAGTGAACTTTCGCTTTTATATATATATATATATATATATATATATAAAAGCGATATATATATATATAAAAGCGATATATAAGAAGAAGATAAACCAATCTTTATAATCTATATATATAAAAGCGAAATACCACTGACTGACTGACTGACTGATGATCACGATATCTCAGGAACCATAGAACGAACGAACTTGAAATTTGGAAGGTAGATTTCTTTTATGAAGTAGAGGTCAGCTAAGAAACGGTTTTGAGAAAATCCACCCCTAAAGGGTTGAAATGGGGGTTGGAAGTTTGTATGAAAGTCCTATATTTTTGAAGTTAGAGACATGAAAATAGGCAACTAAGTTTTTTATTATAAATGATAAAGACCTGTATGATCAATAATGCGAAAATCTACTCCGAGGGGGGTGAAATGGGGGTAGGAAGTTTTCGTGAGGATTCTAAGTTTTCGAAGTTAGGGACATGAAAATTGGCAACTAAATTGTTAATTATAAATAATAAAGACCTGTATAATCAATGTTACGAAAATCTACCCCAAGGGGGGTGAAATGGGGGTGGAGCGTTTTCATGAGGATTGTATGTTTTCTAAATTAGGGACATGAAAATGGGCATTTAGGTAATTTGTTTTAAATAATAAAAACTTTTATACACAATAATACAAAAATCCACCCCTAAGGGGTAGAAATGGGGGTTGGAAGTTTGTATGAAAGTCCTATATTTTTGAAGTTAGAGACATGAAAGTTGGCAACTAAGTTGTTAATTATAAATGATAAAGATCTGTATAATCAATGTTACGAAAATCTACCCCAAGGGGGGTGAAATGGGGGTGGAGCGTTTTCATGAGGATTGTATGTTTTCTAAATTAGGGACATGAAAATAGGCATTTAGGTAATTTGTTTTAAATAATAAAAACTTTTATACACAATAATACAAAAATCCACCCCTAAGGGGTAGAAATGGGGGTCGGAAGTTTGTATGAAAGTCCTATATTTTTGAAGTTAGAGACATGAAAGTTGGCAACTAAATTGTTAATTATAAATAATAAAGACCTGTATGATCAATAATGCGAAAATCTACTCCGTGGGGGGTGAAATGGGGGTAGGAAGTTTTCGTGAGGATTCTAAGTTTGAGACATGAAAATTGGCATTTAGGTTATTTGATTTAAATAATAAAAACCTGTATACACGCAATATTACAAAAATCCATCCCAAAAGGGGTGAGAGGGGTGAGCGGTTGGAAGGTTACGTGTAAGTTTTGAGTTTTTGGAATTAGAGAAATGATAATCGGCAATTAGAGCATTACTTTTCAGTAACTACGACATGTCGGTATAAGCTCTTTTGCAAAAACACACATTGAAAGTGGAAATATAAAGAATGAAAAGGAATTTGGAAGTTAGTCCCTGCTTAGGCGTAGACATCCGCTAATAATTTGTAAAACCCCGCCGCAAAGAGGTTAATACCGGGGTTCATGTTGGTTGAAAATCTTATAAAGTTTTACTTCTTTGAATCCATTGAAATACTTTGTACTAAGAAATCCTTACTATCCAGACAAAATCATAGTTATATTATAAATGCGAATGTGAGTTTGTCCTTCAATCACGTCGCAACAGCAATGGATCGTCGTGATTTTTGAAATTATAGTTGAGAACCTAGAGAGTGACATAGGAGAGTTCCCGTTGGAATTTTTACAACTTATTCTGACTGAATTTTAAAAACTTATTCCACGCGGGCGAAGTCGCGGGCGCCAGCTAGTATATATATATAAAAGCGAAATACCACTGACTGACTGACTGATGATCACGATATCTCAGGAACTATATAACGAACGAACTTGAAATTTAGAAGGTAGATTTCTTTTATGAAGTAGAGGTCAGCTAAGAACCGGTTTTGAAAAATCCACCCCTAAAGGGTTGAAATGGGGGTTGGAAGTTTGTATGAAAGTCCTATATTTTTGAAGTTAGAGTCATGAAAGTTGGCAACTAAGTTGTTTATTATAAATAATAAAGATCTGTATGATCAATAATGCGAAAATCTACTCCAAGGGGGGTGAAATGGGGGAGGGGCCTTTTCATGAGGATTCTATGTTTTCGAAGTTAGGGACATGAAGTTTGGCATTTAGGTAATTTGTTTTAAATTATAAAAACCTGTATACGCAATATTACAAAAATCCACCCCTAAGGGGTAGAAATGGGGGTTGGAAGTTTGTATGAAAGTCCTATATTTTTGAAGTTAGCGACATGAAAGTTGGCAACTAAGTTGTTTATTATAAATAATAAAGATCTGTATGATCAATAATGCGAAAATCTACTCCAAGGGGGGTGAAATGGGGGTAGGAAGTTTTCCTGAGGATTCTAAGTTTTCAAAGTTAGGGACATGAAAATTGGCATTTAGGTAATTTGTTTTAAATAATAAAAACCTGTTTACGCAATATTACAAAAACCCACCCTTAAGGGGTAGAAATGGGGGTTGGAAGTTTATATGAAAGTCCTATATTTTTGAAGTTAAGGACGTGAAAGTTGGCAACTAAGTTGTTAATTATAAATAATAAAGATCTGTATGATCAATTTTGTGAAAATCCACCCGAAAGGGGGTAAAATGGGGGTTGGAAGTCTTCATCAGGATTCTAAGTTTTCGAGGTTATGGACATGAAAATTGGCATTTAAGTTATTTGATTTAAATAATAAAAGCCTGTATATACGCCATATTACAAAAATCCATCCCAAAAGGGGTGAGAGGGGTGAGGGGTTGGAAGATTACATGTAAGCTCTGAGTTTTTGGAATTAGAGAAATGAAAATCGGCAATTAGAGCATTACTTTTCAGTAACTATGACATGTAGGTATAAGCTCTTTTGCAAAATCATACATTGAAAGTGGAAACATAACGAATGAGAAGGAATTTGGAAGTTAGGCCCTGCTTAGGCGTAGACATCCGCTAATAATTTGTGAAAATCCGCCGCAAAGAGGTTAATACTGGGGTTCATGTTGGTTGAAAATCTTATAAAGTTTTACTTCTTTGAATCCATTGGAATACTTTGTACTCCTTACTATCCAGACAAAATCATAGTAATATTATAAATGCGAAAGTGAGTTGGTATGTTGGTTTGTCCTTCAATCACGTCGCAACAGAGCAATGGATCGACGTGATTTTTGAAATTATAGGTGAGGACCTGGAGAGTGACATAGGAGAGTTCCCGTTGGCATTTTTACAACTTATTCTGACAGAAGTTTAAAAACTTATGCCACGCGGGCGAAGTCGCGGGCGCCAGCTAGTATATATATATATATATATATATATATATAGATTGGTTTATCTTTATTAACTAAATGGGGTCTTTTCTGTTTTTTAACGCATTTCCCTGCGTTATCGAACGAGTCGAGCTATTGGCACAAAATGTGGTAGGCTCACGTAATAGGAAAGATATCTTACCTTAATTACTTTAAAATTCTTCAAATGCTGGTAGGTGTTAACTTATAATGCCTGATGCCAGAAATCTAGTTACAACCTAAATATAGAACTGCATATGCCACTTTACACCACGCCGTATGTAACCGCAAAAAAACACGACGCGTCAAACATATTTGTAAAACATTGTTTTTAAAGCTTTGGCATCCCGCCAAAGTTGGATGTTCAGAATATAAAATATTTTATTTTTATATCCATCATTTAGCGGGCACGGGCGGGCATTAACATAAGTATTATACGAAAAAAAAAACATCAAATAAACCGTGTTGTTTTACAGCCTTTGTTATTTTCAAATTCGCGATGAAAACATAACAATTTCCTTTAAAATTATATACAATCGCGTTGTCGGATATGGATTGAGGTCCAACCATTTTCCATGACATAAACAAATTATTTTTGATAAAAATAAACATGATGGTGTGCGAATAGAAAGAAGTATGTTGTGAGGGTTCGCTTGGCTCAAAAATGGTAGTCAAAAGTAACTCGAGAGTCAAGACGCAAATTCAATTTTAATAACTAAAGGGCATCTGTTCTTTTTTTTATAATAATAAGTTTATTTATTTAACACATTTTACGTTTTCATTGTAATAAGACACAAAGAAAAAACAATGCAAAATAACAAGTATAGTATGCAGCCTTATGACTTTACATTAGTTTTATTATTTAATTTAGTTCTGAGATCCATTGACATTACAAAATCCGCAAGTGTCTTAATACAACCATAAGATGACGCTCAATAATAAAGTGACCATGACGTAACCAATCTAATCGACTTGTCAACTTCATATAAACGCTCAAACATTAAGATATGATAAAAAACCATACTGGCTCCGAAAGTCATAATTTTGCTACAGTAACGGTAAACTTTTAATTGTTTACTAAACTTTTATACTTACCAAATATTGTCGAAGGGTTTGTCTTTTATGTTCTACACCAAAATAAAACACGACGAATTGATAACCTCTAAGTTAAGGGAAAAGTCAATTAAGCCGCACTGAACTCAATCAACAAAACACAAGTGTACTTAACTCTGGCAGAACGAGAGGAAATCTTCAAACTTCATAAGCCGTTGTAGCTGGTATTATATAATATGCTGATTGCAGCTGATTTTAATAAAAGGCATTTCAGTAAAGATACGGACTAAGTCGGCACTTTATAATTCCTAAACACAAACATTCCTAAATCAATCAGCACAGAAACACGCAAAATAGTTAATGATTCATATGACATAGCGAGAAAGTCATTTCTCCCGCGAGGGTTCATTTCAGTGCCAATTTCCATGCTTACACAAGCACAAATTTTTGGACAATGACAAATTGATGATGACCATGTCAAATAAATTAACAAAAGTCTATGAAAAATATTTGCTATAAATAAAAAAAAAGAAATTATATTTATTTAAGCACGATGGCCACTCAGATGGAAAAGTTTTGGCAGGTAATTGTGATGATATATACACATCTACTACTATCATCAAAATTATTATTTAGTGCTTTTTTAACCAATTAAAATATCACTTGCTTCAAAAGTGAAGGAAAACAATGTGAGGAAACCTACATGCTTGACAGTTGTCCATAATTATCTCAAAGGCGTGTGAAGTCTGCCAATCCGCACATGGCCAGCGTGGTGGACTATGGCCAGACCCGTCTCATATTGAGAGGAGACCCGTGCTCTGAAGTGAGCCGGTAATGGTTTGATCATTATGTACACAAATAAGCCGGTTTGATAGGATAAGTTCATCATTGTTAGGCTCATCAAGATTATTACCAAAAGGCTGAGCTATTATGTGACTACATAGAAGTAGATAGAAGAAGAACGGCTGCATACACGTTTAAGCAAAACGTACGTGAATACCCAAAGAATTTATAGAACGCTGAACATTTTGGATAATGTTTATCAGTTGTAGTGTGAATAAACATTGTCTAACTTGTCACAACTTCATGTAACTCCTGTAGTTCCTATAAACTTATATAGAACGTGTCACATCCACTTGTAGTACTCGAAATACCTACTAACAATATACTGGTTTGGTGATATTGCCGACTGTTGGCAAATATTACTCTCTATTCGGCGGTTGTAAGTGAAGTGATACCCGATAAGGCTTTCCGTAGAGGATATTCGGCTGGTTTGGCACAGCGCCACCGCGATACCCGAACCGCAATTTTCTTCGCTTTTTCGCATCTTTACAAGTCTATAAGTCATGCATGGTTGAATGTTGGCCATACCGCGGTAATCTACATTGGGACGACGTTCCTTCATGCGGAAAACCATTAAATAATTTTGAGATAATAACTCACTAACATCCGCAAAAAACTGCTTTGTTAGCGCTCTTACAAGAACGTTATTTTTTTGTTTTTTGCATGATCTTAATATTTGTACGTTGTTGGTACGGAAGCTATCGAGTAGATGTGTAGAGTCGGTTTAGTTTCTATACGGTATAAACTTAAATGAGGTGTTAAATACTTAACTGAATTAAACATTATAGATCGTTTCTTTTTGTAGGCCGGCAATATTTGAGAGAAAATAAGTGTCATAAAGATTATGAAAATTAAATATTACTAATATATCGTCATGCTTTCTGAAATGTTTATGGAGACTGTTAAGTTGAGTAAGGTTTGGCTTTAAACCCCTCATTATTCTAATTGAGATTCGGTCTAAACCGCCACTCAAATAAATTAAATGTTACCAGATACCGTACTGATCTGGCATAGCATGTACGAGTTTATATCGATATCATTTGCTGAGGGTTCGGTTGGCATGACGCCACGGACAATCGCCCACCGATTTCGCCGTTCATTCACCGAGCCCACTTATATTTACCGCACATGCTTGAACGTGTTTGATAGTTTGGATAAAATGGCCCTTTAGCTAGCAAGAAACCTTCTAAGAGTTTGTTGGTTACTCGTATTCAAGCATGTTTTATTTGCAAGTATAATGTGTTACAAAACACACTTTCTCAGTAACAATTCTTGTTTATTTTCAGGATTGTACACGCCTTTATAAAAACACACTTCTTCGATATCTATTCTTGTATATGCGTATGATTTTATAAACTTTTTAAAACCATAACCTTTGAGACCACTTTTCTGTACCAACACTAAACAAGAACTAAAAAAAAGTCAAAAGTAAACCAAAATCATTTAAGTCAAATCACGTACATTAATTTTATATTTTCATTTAATTATTAAGTTATTATATGTATGTAAATTTAAAGACACTAAAATATACCTAAAACATTTGGAAAGCATGACAAATGTCTCAACAAACAGGTAGGTATTATATTAACCGCAAAGAAATGTTTGAAAGTGTTTTTATAGTTTACAATCAACTGCTTCGTGTAAGATCAGACAAGGGATACCAAAGTCCTGGGTGCAAAAATAAATAGATTCTAGGTATTCACAGTAACGTAATACCTGCCAGCTGCTCGGAAGGCAGTTGAGCCTTCATTCGGTCTCTGTCACCATCGCAAACAAGCAATACTATTCATTAAAACCCGCTTATCAGCATTTACATTATGTATATATGATCCTCCTTGACGTGTCCGTCAACGGCGGTCCTGGCTAGAGCCGATTATGAGAGCGAATATGGCTCGCGAAACCAAATTTGGTTTTGAAAATCCTATTGCACGGCGCACAGTACAACTGGCCCAATGCGTTAAGAGTGTAGAGGTAGGAGGTCCTTGGCTTGGTTTTTATGATTAATTGTGTATATTACTCATAAACGTAGCGTTGGTCGACCCCCAACAAGGTGGACAGACGACATCAAACGAGTCGCAGGGAGCCGCTGGATACAAGCGGCCCAAGACCGTGGCCGTTGGAACTCCTTACAAAAGACCTATGTCCAGCAGTGGACGTCTATCGGTTGAAGTGATGATGATGATTACTCATAAGGCCAGTACAGATATATAAATGCACAAAGTGCAAATATATATAGGGGATATTCTAAATATATAATCAGCTTTTAGAAAAGTTCTATTATAGTGTCAAGGATAATGTAAATGATAAACAAGCTTGGGTATGAAATATTGTTCTAATAAGATAAAACTCTTAAATAATTTTAAGTGGCATGTGAGATGGTGATACCTTAAAGAAAAGTTAGCCGGCTAAGTTTGTTGTGGCCTTCTTCTTAGACCAGGGCGCGTTTGGAACCCTCACAGCTTTAGTTTTAAGTTTACGAATGTAGTTATCACCATCATTCCACCACTATGTAATTGAGTGCCTTTTTAAGGATAATTCGAATAAAGTTTACGATTGATTGATATGAGGAATAATTAACAATTAGAAAAGTCTTCAGTAGAATCGTTTATTGTTTCGCAGACATATATTAATGAGGTTAACATAAGACAAGATAATTAATTAGCCAAAATATCATCAGTCATTCATTCATTAATTTATTTACCATTCATCGGTCATTTTTGGAGTAACATGTAAAGACTCCGTCGTAAGCTAGTGTTTCGTGTACAAACATTTGAAAAGATCAACCTGTTCGAAAGATAGCCTTTTATCGCGTTAAGTCTATATACTATGTCTACTATAATTTATTATTTATTATGTGAGATGGTGATAATGAAAAAAAAATCCCAGCTAAGTTTGTTGTGGGTTTTTATGTAAGATGGTGATAACGAAAAAAAAACCCCGACTAAGTTTGTTTTGGGCTTCTTCTTAGACCGGGGCGCGTTTGGAACCCTCATAGCTCATAGCTTTAGTTTTAAGTTTACGGATATAGTTATCACCATGAAATAACTACTACGTAAATTATTGACGGGTCAAAAGTGCCTTTTAAAGGACTATTTGAATAAAGAATTTGAATTTTGTCATTCAAACTGTCTAATGACTTGTGTAGGGCACCTTTGTCTAGTGTATCTGTGTCTTCCACCATGAAGTACGCAATTGTGTATCAATCAGGAAAGTAATTCATCTTTGTCCAACGTCTTTGACACACTTCAACAATCGCGCGCTGATATTCTACAAGCGATTGTTCTATTGTCGCTTTAGTCTACCGCGCATTCTAGCTTGGAACCGTCCGGTCCGATCCGTCAAATACCTAAAG
Source organism: Lasiommata megera (assembly GCA_928268935.1). NCBI lineage: Eukaryota > Metazoa > Arthropoda > Insecta > Lepidoptera > Nymphalidae > Lasiommata > Lasiommata megera. The sequence goes on along the minus strand of OV743311.1, from coordinate 6,491,810 downwards.
CCTATCATGCCCCATCACTCAGAACTGAGACAATGTTATCACATTGCGAATCTAGGATGGTTTCTATAGTACTATAACATTACAAACTGTCTTTAACTATAAGGTATGATTGAGATTCGTGTACGTAAGCGAGATGCCAGTTGAATAATGGACAGGAATCATTTGTGCTCACACGAAAACCTGTCCAATAATCGAATAGAAATTACAGTTACAATTATAACAACTCGAACGTAATGATAGTGATGGGTCTAACTTTCTAAACAACTATGAATATTTTAAATAAACCTTTTTTATTATTTTACAAAATATTGCTACGAATACGAGGGACCAGTGGGCTCCTACTATTCTTTAATGCAGTATTATTTTTAAATGATTTTTTCTAGTATGTGACGCAAATAAACGTCGCTAAAAAAGGGTTGATATTGTGAAGCTAGACCATCTATAATATAACAATATTACTGCTTAAATCGATAGCAGAAAAACCCTGCCTCTATCGAAGAAGATCTCTATCCTCATCAAAAGCTAAAGCATGTAACCTTTGATTCTCAAAATAAGTAAATCCAAATTTATATAACTGCTGTGGTAAATAATTGTTTTAAGAAAATATATCTCCCAAACTAAAAGAATACCTAGTCACGGATTTTTTTATTCGAATATTGAATAGCATTCCTTTCAACACGTTAATAGGTTGAGATGACACGCCTAACGACATTTTCTGTCTAGACTGGAGCTACTTATCAGTGAATGTACCTAAGCCGAAAAGTTTTTATCTTTTTTGTTTGTTACGCATAAAGGCAACAAAAACAATGTTAATATCACGTGTATTATTCCTTTGATACATCTATTGTATAAAACACTTTGTTTCACATGTTGAAATTCGTCCTTGTTCAAATTGTGAGGCCTCAATACACGGTGATGGTTTACCACACAATAACAAATAACATACAGTGATTATGAAAGTATATCATTTTTAGATAATTTTAGTAGTGGAATATACCCCATGCGTTCGGATACACTTTCATATTTTATAATCGATATATTTTATGTGAAGATCGAACGAAAAAATATAAATTTAAGTCAAAATTTTTTTTTTTTTTCATATAGACATTTGGGATGTGTACAATTTTTTTCCATTGAAATGAGTTGATGGGAATCGTACTATCATATATATATATATATATATACTAATCATCTACATTTGGTAATTGAGGTTAATCAAAATTTGAGCAAAAAAAAAATACAGTCAAGGCGACATATGACAAACCAAGTCCTGTCATCAAACGCAAATCCTAGAGAGATCACAAGGCTTACCTTGCATTGTGATCTCTCTTTGATTTGCGAACCAACCACACAACCAACCAACCAACCAACGAACCAACCAACCAACCAACAGACCAAAAAAAAACTGGTTTTAGGAACAATATTTTTATTCCCGCAGAAAATTAAAAACGAATCAATCGATTAAATAATATGATGGATTTGTTTGACAGCTACTTAAAATTATTTTTTAGCATAATCATATCAATAATGATGGATGTCGCAGCACTCCAGCGGCATCCGAGGAGATTTATCATTCGATCCGAAGACGCGGAATTAGATTTGAAGATATAATTATCGTGTCGAATCTATCAACTTAGCCAGTAGATTAGGAGGCAGTGGCACAATTTTTTCTAAATCGTTACTTAATTTAGCTCGTGTTACAGACAGTATCTGTGACGAGAAAGATGACAATAAAGACTAACAGCCGTCACAAAAGGTATGGCATGCCATTATTACTGCGCATTTACTTCTAGTTACAAGTATATAACAGTTGTTAAAATAATAATAGTTGTAAATATATAATGTGTTTAAAATGTACTCGAAACATTTCTAACACTTTTAATACGAATGATTTTTACACATCAATGAATTTTACACATCACTTATTTATTTATAAAATATGGACTATGGCCAAACCCTTGTCATATTGAGAGGAGACCCGTGCTCTGTAGTGAGCCGGTAATGGGTTGATCACGATTGCACAAAATTACCGAATATAAAACACAAATAAATAAATACGCAGTCTTAAAATCATATAGCTCATTTCACAGACAACCAAATAACTGTCATCACTCGACAAGTCTATGACACATATTATTATGTGTGTTTTTAAATTTTGGTTAACTATTCGATAAGTAAAATCATCGACTGACGTATTGTTTCTCTGTGTATGTATATATATAACGATTTAATCAATAATTAAACCATGCCAGGAGTGATTAATTAATTTATGACATCTTATCGAGTAAAAAACTAATTATCAAAATTATCGATCTGCAAGACGAACTTGTCATATACCGAATCAATCAATCAATCAAACAATCATAATCTTTATTCAAATAGTCCTTTATTTTGACGTGTCAATAATTTACATAGTAGTGATTTGATGGTTATCACCATTCGTAAACTTAAAACTTCCAAACACACCCCCGTCTAAGAAGAAGCCCACAACATCTCACATGCCACTTAAAATAATATTAAAAGCTGCCTATGAGAGCCTGCCTTTTTGCTATCGCCATCTCACATGCCACTTAAAATAATATTAAAAGCTGCCTATTAGAGCAAAATTTCATACCCATGCTTGTTTATCATTTACATAATCCTTAACAATATAGTAGGACTTTTCTACTACTACTTATAGTAGGAATTTACCATTATCTCCTCACCTACATTGTCAGATTGATGTGCGACAATGACAAACGACGTTTCCTTATGAATGAGTACTTCTAAAAGAAGCCGCGCCGCGCTCCAGGCAACGTTCCATACGACAAAAGAGTTTTTGTTTCCACCGCTTTCCACGACGTGTAAAACGCAAACTTTGTTTTCAATTTCTCCCACGACAGTGCCGCGAGATAAAACCGCGTCCTTTATGTAAAGTTAAGAAACGGGTCGCGATACTGGAAACTTCATCGGCGAGTTCCATCGGACTTCTCGGGTATTAGTCGAAACTGGGTTTGGGGTTGAACGGCACACTAACTAACTATTGAGGTTAACGTTTATTATTATCCTATAGTATCATGATTACGAAACTGAAAATATCCCATTTCCCAAGGTGATGATAACGTTATGAGTGAAAATTTAATTGTTATTCTAGCTGTGCTTTTTTTGTTTATATCCATTAAACTTTATCCCTTAACTATAATCTGCCTGGAAGTAAGTAATAATGCAGTATAAGAATTACTAGTAAACTAAACTGTAGCAGATATCCCAGTTATATTAAACACTTGGAAGCATGGTTTTGTTGGTATTTTAGTAACTAGCCACGGCTGTTACACTTTTTTTTTATATTTACATCAGCGTTAAACGAGTAGTCGAATCACCTGATGGTAAGTGGTTACCGTTGCCCATGAACGACGACACGTAGTGCATTACCGGCGGAACCCTCCTCCTTCTCGGTTTCTCCTCTGCGTCATACCGATAATCGCTTGGTGGTATGTTTTACTAGTAGGGTTGTAACTAGCCAAAGCCTAAGCCTCCCACCAGACAAAACTCAAGCTGGGAATCGGACCCAGGTCCTCCCACTTTATAATGCGACAGCGCACACGCTGCGCCACGAGAGGTCGATGGAGATTATGTTATGGTCTATTATTTATTATCAGCACTTGTCGAATCACTAACCGTCGTGTAAAGTATGCTTCCGCCTTAATATTAATGATATAGTGCAAGGTGTCAAGCGTTGTATAGATTAGAGAAAAATAGTGGAGACACATGCGAACCTGGGTTAAGCTCTAACACATGCCTAATCCATCAATGCAACGTGTTAAATCTTCATGTCCGTTACTACTAAGAAACATCCGTACAGAAATGTAACACGGGGTTTTTACTTAGACTGTCAGTTAATTAATGTTTTAAGATTAACGTGTCACGGTGCCTAACGGCAGCAGCATTTGACGCGAAATATGGGTGAATAGATTCAGCCAATCTCATAAATCGCAAAACAGTTCAAGAGTCAGTATGAACTAACTAAATAAAATTATATCTTTTTATTTATTAATATATTTATCATAATAAATAAAGATACAATTAATGCAAAATATGAAATACACTGAAAAAAGCGCAGAGGTTTGCCCTCGATGCAACAAGCGTTTTGGAAACGAGCGAGCGAAATTAACGTACGCTCGAAATTACTTATTGTATCTATTTTGTAAAAAAAAAAATATATAGTAATGTAACCATTTTGTCAAATATGTTTTTACAATTTTTTATACAGCAATAGAAATAAATGTGGAATGGCATCGGAATAAGATAAGTAGTGTTTTGTCAAGCTCAAAACAATATCTAATCCGACGCCATGTTTTATTAAGACAGAGTTGTCACATAGGATTTATTCGTAAGGTAGAGAACGTGTTTCAAATTGGACTATTTCAGAAAATTCTCTGAAGAATAAATAGCACTAAGAAAAAAGGCCAAGTAATCGTTGAACGCCTCTTAAAAATTCAGCTAATTTCGCCGCTTTTTTGGTTAACAAAAGTAGCATGAATACGAGTAAACTTGCCTTAAACGAGGTCAGCCTATTTATTAAACTTTGCCAACGTCCATACCATGTTGAATACACCGGTTCTCGTCCGATCACCGAAGATAAGCAACATCGGGCGCGGTCAGTACTTGGATGGGTGACCGCCTGGGAACACCGCGTGATGTTGGCTTTTTTTTTTTTTTGGGGTGCCAGGTCGGGTAACCTCCACGTGTGCCCGGGTGCTGTGGGTCCCTCTTGATTCGTCCGGAGGGAAGAGCAGCACTCGGGCCGGTGCACCCTGGTAACATCGGTTAACAATCTCTTTTGTGCGAGATTGTTAGCCGATGGCCAATGACCCGACGCGGAGGGGGTCTCCGCGCGTCCCTCTGACCAAGCTGAGGGCGCAGTGGATGACCCAGGGGGTGTATCACCCCGTGTGGTGGAAGGCCTGTCCAGGTATGGGACTGGCAGGCGGGGGTGGGCGGCAGGCTGCTGCTGGAGGTGGGGGTGACGACTGTGACTGGTCGTCCCCATTGGAAGTTTGCGGCCCGTCCAGGTATGGGACTGGCGGGCCGGGCCCGTCCAGGAATGGGACTGGTGGGCCGGGCTGGACGGCGAGCGTTCGCTGTGCTTGCCGTCGGTGATGGAAGGCCGGGTGCAAGAGAGTGTTTTTCTTCCACCTCTCTTGCTCCTGTGCCTTCGGAGGACTTGTGGGCGATGGAAACGGGGCCGTCCATCACTCAGAGTACAGTCCTCAAGTTGGCTGGTGTGCTGTTGTTCTGGCACACCTCTAACAGGCGAAACTGGGCACGTTGTGCCCAAGGAGGGTCTGCTGCGGCGGACACCCGCTGGTGGAGTTGCGGTTGTATGCGAAAGCCTTCCCGTGGCTCCACCATACAGCGGTGAGTAGGAACACGTGGGGGTTTTAGTCAGTAGGAGTCTGACATAACCTCTGTGCCTCCCCGTGGCGCAGAGGTATCCATGAGGATTTACCCACGATAAAAAAAAAAAAAAAAAAATTTATTAAACTAATTATCAACCCTATAACACAAGCATAAAGATTTTATTTTACATGACGCGTATTTTATTTGTCTGCTTTCATCATTATCACCAGGCCACGTTTAGGCAAAAGCCTTTTCTCTTACAAGAGAGACGGTTTTTATTCATCACTAACATGAGCTCGTAAATATGTGAACAGAACCACAGAAATCAGCAAGTAAGCACACATAACATGGAGTTAAAATAACTTTCCTCAAACTCGGGGTATTTTCGGTCACTCCTCAAAAACCGAAAGGTGTACACGTAATGAGCAAGCATTAGCGTAGATGAGAGTTCTTGACTGACGAAAAGCCAGTAATGGCTGCCACTAATTTCCCGAGCGAAGATTTTCCTCGACCCTTTGCCGCATTAACGCGGTTTAAACATGAGAACAAAATTACATCTTTTATTTTGCCTTCCTTTACCCCGTAATGAAAATCTTTGTCAACGTAATCCTCAACGCCGGATCGCGTTTACGCGCGCACTGCTCCAAATATTGGATAAGCTTAAAAGAAAGCTTTTTGAAAGGCGTCGTAATGAAAACTTGGCGGTTATTATTGTCATACATTTACAATTTCTCGTTTCATTGTAAGTGAATTCATTTCACACTTTTATTATTTTCACTATATTTTACATCTCACGCACGTGTGCAAAATAAATACATATAAAAACCAAAAGACTAATAAACATAAATAGATAAAAATAAATACACCTACATACTTATTATTTTTATTTTTAATATAACTATTATCTTTCGTCATTTGTACACCATAAAATCAAGGAAAATTGATAAGAAAAACAGATAGGTACAGAAGCTGGATACAAAAGGAGCATTATAGCTTACGGGCGATATCGATTTTCATGTACTTTACAACGAAAGCTTTCCATTCGACACATATAATTTGTCGAATCTAAGCTCCCTCAAAAATATGCGGCAGTTAAAATTACTAAAAAATAAAGAACATAGCGTTATAGTTTTCGGATTGTTAAATATTTAGTTATTAGTAGTAAATCTGATTTTGTACTGTAAGTATTATTTTATTAGGGAGATACCCTAAAAGTTGAGACCTTCTGTTGAATTCCTTGTGTTGTGGTGCGTAAATAAAAAGGAGGTATATTATTTGTTGTTTAAATGTTCACGCAAACTCTTTATTGAATTAACTAATTTGGAAGATTATCTTTTATTACTTTAAAAGAATAACCTATCACAATATTCGTGCAATCCATTTGTTCGAGATAAAAATAAAGTAGAGATTTTTTCGAAGTTTGATCGACAAAACAATACAGCTTTATCTGCGTTAACCTTAATAGTATTATCCAGATAATCCCCGATGTTTTTTTTCCGTTTGATTCAATAAAGGCTTTGCGATTTTCAAAGCAATTTCATTATTGGATTACGTTTGCCGTAAACATATTTTGTTTAAACCAAGCCATTCTAATACCTTGAATCCAAATGTAGGTCGGTCTACGATCAACGCCCCGACATTTGCCACTTTAGGATCGCGACTTATTGACCTTTAATAGTTAATTTAGTCTATCTGGGCAGTCTTTTTCTTTCTATTTTTTATTTAGTTTGCTGTTTTAATCACCTGTTGTGTGATCAAGAGCACACTTGGTATTTTATGAAGTCTGATCTTCAGGCAATGAGATATTTCAGATGATAATGTCGAAGATGTCGCGAAATTTTTGCTCGAAAGAAAAGAACTCCAAGATTGTTTATCAAGATGTGGTAAATCTGTGATGCCAAATTTTACGATATTACATACAGCAACTCTATTTATTTCCCACATGTCACCAGCCTGAGACTTATTCTGCGTTTACAATTTCAATATAAAAACATATATAATTGAAATTGCAGGCTACTAATTTCTTAATTATTTATTAAACTTTAATAACGTACATTATTTTTTGCTATTTCCAGTAAAGTTCGCAGATAAATTAATGCTATAAGTGAATAAATTTTCCGAATTACTCTTATATCATACGAATCGAAGTTAGATATGCCCACGAGTATCCCCTGAAGGAAAAAAAAACGAAGAAATACTAAAGACATTAAAATTTATTAGTCCAGGAACACTTACGATTTATGACGCATTTGGTATCGTTTACCATTAGCGACGTCTCTGAGAAGTGATAAAAAGTAGCCGAGTAAAGCGTAATGTTATTATCCGGATTAGTCAAGAAACTCGCGTCTGCAAGCGCGGGGGCTTAGGCAGAGTTATGAAACAATCTCTGACGGATGCTGATTATTTTATTACCTGCCTACCTGCTGCTCGTGTTTAACGTAACAGATTAGAAAGCGAGGATGTAAATGGAACTGAAGTGGTCGTGATTTCATGAGATAAAGTTATCAACATGTGTATAACAAACTGGCTAATACAGCGAAGCAGACCAAATGATTATGGGGCGGGAATTATTTGTACTTACACAAACGTATGTAAAAAAAATAAAATCAGCTTCGTACAATGTTTCACTTTCAAAACACTTGAAGATTCTCGTGCAACGTATGACACGCAAATCCATAAATCAGCCAGTGCTGCAGTCACTTGAAAAATGGCAAGGCACTAAGAAATATCTATTTATATATATATTTATTGCACAGGTTGTATATATACTAGCTGTATTTGGCATCAGCATTAGTTACGGTTTATACCGGGCTAAAGTGTATCTCCTTACTGTAAATATTGTATGTTACTAAACCGCAATCTAAAGTTTGTTTTCAAAATCTGCATATTAGTTTGAGCTTAGAATGGCACCAGTCAAAAATATGTACGTTATGAATAATAATAGATTATCTATATATGTATAGATGAATATGGATGTATTATGAAATCTTGGACGGTGGTTCATATCATCATCATCATCATGATCAACCCATTACCGGCTCATTACAGAGCACGGGTCTCCTCTCAATATGAGAAGGGTTTGGCCACAATCCAACACGCTGGCCATGTGCAGATTGGCAGACTTCACACGCCTTTGAGAACATTATGGAGAACTCTCAGGTGTGCAGGTTTCCTCACGATGTTTTCCTTCACCGTTGAAGCAAATGATATTTTATTTTTTAAAAACGAACATAAATCCGAAAAGTTAGAGGTGCGTGCTTGAATTCGAACCGCCGACCTCTGATTAGGAGGCTCACGCCCTAACCACTAGGCTACCACCGCTTCGTGGTTCATATAAACATACCTTATTACTTTTTGATTACCTGAATACAACAAACGAAAACCAATTTTATTTCATTTTTGAACGCTTAATTTACTTTTGTAATAGCAAATGTACAATTTCGCCGACGGGGTTAAATAAATGTTAAGGCAGCTTTCTTTTTAATGGGCTTTCAAAGGAGGGAACCGTTATCAAGGCATAACGGTTCAGACATTTTCGGTACATTTTCTATTAATTATATTGAAATATTCGTAATTGCATGTTATAATGATTTAGTTACCCATAACGAGTTAGGAAAAAGGCAAAAAGTAAAATTTATTTCATTAAGCAAAGATAGATAAAAAAATAAATGTCCTTAATTTTTTTTTTATATTTTATAGCTTAAACGAACACTCAATGTTTTATGCGCTACAAAAATAGATAATATACCAACTGGGATAATGACACAACACAAAACTCTACGTTGCTCTACGTTGAAATTTCTGGGATGTCTCTCAATAAGTTCAAAGTTTATATAAAACGTAAGCTTGTAGAAAAGTCCTACTATAGTGTAAAGGAATATGTAAATGATAAACAAGCATGGGTATGAAATATTGCTCTAATAATGTAGCTCTTAATATAATTTTAAGTGGCATGTGAGATGGTGATAACAAAAAGAAAATTTAGCTGGCTAAGTTTGTTGTAAGTATTGTTATTCTAGCAATGTGACTGATTTTACTACAATTTTTACCGTACTGTAGATATTTATAACTTTTGGTTTACTCATTTTTTGATCATTGTTATTTTGTGTTTGACTTGATATTCCGTTTTTACGATCGATAAGATCTAAAACCTTCTTACAGTTTTACTCGATTTTATCGGTCGTTTATATGCGTTTTTGCGATCGATTGAGTAAATTCAAAATGATTTATCGATCAATACAAACTATTGGTTTACCCTTTGCTGTTCTACAAAAATTTGCTTTTGACCATGTAAACAACTATCTCGCTTAAGTAGTAGAATGGTTTGAAGTTAATTATTTAGCTCATAATGAAAAAACAAAGTGTATTAAATTGACATTACCAAATTTAAAACGTGTAAATAGCCTATAATTGAAGCCCTCGTACTCCGGCCGAGGCGCCAGGAACTTTGGGTGCGCCTCACGAATCAAGGAAACTTACCAAATCCTTAACAACTTCATTGTAACCGCTACTTTCAACTTCATTGTAACCGCTAATTTTCAAATTCAGAATAGTTTTAAATATTTCTTATATAACGTACATTTTTTTTTACTTTTTTTTTAAATACAGATTTAGTGACGGCTTTTTTTAAATTCCAATAAAGAATCTTAATGGAACACGAACTAACCGTGCCGAACTATTTGTACCTATGTACAAATTACGTGATGCTGGCGGTGTATCTTTGACACAGAAATCCGAGCGACGGTTCAAATTTTTTGTCCTAACATTCCAATTTAACTTGATGACAGTGTATTGCCTTGTTGCGTCGAATAAGCGCAAAGCAATCAATAGAGGCTTGACAAAGGTCTATAAGTCGCAGAGTTGTACGTTCATAAAGCGCGATACTCAAAATTCAAATTAGCTTTAATCGTGTTATCCTGTTACAGGCATCTGTGAAGCGTTCATCTATATATATATATAAAAGCGAAAGGTCACTTACTTACTTACATACTGATTAAACACGAGAACTCAAAAAATATTGTACGTATAAAGCTATAATATAGCAAGTAGGTAGTTGATAGTTAAGAGATGTCAGCTAAGAAAGGATATTTGGAAATTCCACCCCTAAGGGGGTATAATAGGGGTTGGAAATTTGTATGAAATTTCTTTGTTTTTAGAGTTAGAGACACAAAAATTTGCATTAAGCTTAATAATAAAATCAGCAATGCTACGCAAACGAAGTCGCGGGCAACAGCTAGTACATAATATACTCGAATTTTATTTATAATAATTCGTTAGGTGATGTTGTTAACTAAACTCGCCAACTTAAAACTAAAGCTAAGATGGTTCCAATCGCGCTCATGTCTTAGAAGAAGCCCACAACAAACTTGTCAGTTGTCTTGTTTAATAGTATCTAGTCGATAAAAAAATTAAAATTAGATATGAAGTTAGAGCAATTCACACCCAAGCTTTTTTATCATGGATATTGTTATCGTAATAGGATTTTTCTATAAGCTTGCGTTTTATAAATACTATTTGTACAGTGTGATGGGTATAAGCTCTATGAATATTATTTACAAGAGAGAGAGGTCAGAGCGCATTAGTTAGCCCAATTAATGACAATAGTGCATGCACAATGTATTTATTTTGTTAAAATCATTTCATTTATAAATGCAAAAAGTATATATTCACGAGAGCTCTTTACACTCATTCGTTATTTATTCATGAATTATAAATGAAATGAAATGAAATATAGATTGAAATTGCGAAAATATATTTTATTTAATTACAGAAAAAACAAGCGCTCTCAATTCGCGGAATTCAATTTGAGAGACTTTCATGAAGTGACGAATGATTTTCATTAATTTTCGAGAGCAAATCCCTTAATGTTTCAGTATTCAACGATGTAACTCACTTAAATACTATAATGGCTCGTTAATCAAATCTCTAATTAATCTCTACCCTGACACTTGCCCTCGTGGTACAACACGATATAGTGTAATTATACAAACACTTGCTTACTCTAATAATAAATGAATTACCACTAGTAGGTTGTAATGTTTATCTCGCAACCTAAGAAATAATTTCGTTCGTACATGTATAATAATTAGTCCCGCTGAGTTTAGACTTATCATCTCCTTTTACTGCCTCGTTACTGGGGATATTATATAAAAGTATAGATCCTCAGAGATGAAGGTGTTCTATACTGCCAGTGTGCCTTTCTGTTGTTACATGAAACTGTCGGAGAAGGGGCTGAGTAAGAGAGTAATGGACTGGTTACTTTGTTTTCGCAATTAGGCCTGGTCAGTTGGATTTTAATTGTTATGGAGTAGCTTGAACGGTGTAAACTTTTTGAAATTAGTAGTCTTAATATGAGATTGGAGATCTGTTTTAAGAAGCAGAACATGAATAGATCAAGGTTACATTTACTCGGACGGACGGAATATCGTCTTTAATGAATTTAGGTGGTAAACATCAAGAGATGATAGACTAGATGGCGGATAAGCGAATTAACAGAATCACAAAGTCAGGTGACGGAATATACAGATTAAAATAAGGACATATTTCTAAAATAACAGATTCTCAGATAAAATAAAAAGTAACGTTCCTTTATTATTCTCTTTGAGATGAAATACTGACCACACATCTGATAAGTCACTAATATGACGTTCAAAGCCACGACACGTTTGGACATTTCTTGGTAGAAGTCTAACATAACAACCTCCCTTCCTAGTAAAGTGGGTGGTATTCATGAAGTCCGATTCCCGGGGTTGAGTCAGTTGAGTTTTCTGTCGTTGTCTATTTATGATAAGCTAATTCAAAATGATGCATACCATACAAGGAATCGGGAAAAATTATGATAATTAGTGACAAATGAATTAAAATTATGAAATCGTATGTAACTATAATGCATTGCACAAATTAATAATTTTAAAGTAAAGCTTCGTGCATACGTACAAATTAATATTGGCATATTATTTTTAACCTCTGACCCAAAACAGGGTTATTTTAGGTTGGACACATGCATTCGCGTCTGAATGGACCGATTTTATGCGGATTTTTAGATTTGAAAGCAAACATGACCATAAAATGAGTTTCAGCTTTAATAAGTTAAGATCTATTCAGGCGTTTGAAGATCATCAGTTCACAACTATCTCTACAAACTATTTTAACAAAAGAAAGTTACTAACATTCACGAGCCCCAACGAACTACAAGAACTTCCAAGACATGGTAGGTATTATCAGCATGCTACAGCATCTATTAGTCAATGGGATACCCGACCGCTCTTAAAGCATCCTAACCCCGATGGGATCACAAGAATGGTCTCAATGCATAGGTGTCAAATATATCTAAAGTCATGTCAGAATTCATTTAGTTTGTTTTTAAAAAGATCATCATCATCATAATCAACCCATTACCGGCTCACTACAGAGCGCGGGTCTCCTCTCAACATGTGAAGGGTTCGGCCGAAGTCCACCACGCTGGCCATGTGCGGATTGGCAGACTTCACACGCCTTTCAGAACATTATGGAGAACTCTCAGGCGTGCAGGTTTCCTCACGATGTTTTCCTTCACCGTTGAAGCAAGTGATATTTTAATTGCTTAAAAACGCACCTAACTCCGAAAAGTTAGAGGTACGTCCCGGATTCGAACCGCCGACCTCTGATTAGGAGGCTGACGCCCTAACTACTAGGTTATCACCGCTTCTTTTAAAAGGATAATAAACATAAAAGCAAACGGTTTATATGCAGACAAAGCCACCAAGGACGTTGGAATTTCCAAAATATATAGATATCTATTTCTATAGAAATAATAATAGCGGTATACAGGCAGGTTTCAAGTCCCGTAGAGGTTATTCGTGATCAAATAAACAATCAGACTTTAAGAAATGGATTGTATTGGGTGGATAAGGAAGGCGGAGGGTCATGTGTTGTGGCACGCTCTCGGAAAGGCCTATGTCCAGCAGTGGACGTCTATAGGCCGATTACGTAAGTTAAGTAAGTTCTCCAGAAAGTCTTCATGATGTACGGTGTGCAGTATCGGTAGAAAAGAGTGCCGCCATTTGGGCATACCTTTATCAATATCGTGCAAGATCCGCGTCATATCGCGTGACAGCATTCGACCACATACCTGCAGTGGCACTGGAATCGGCGAACAAATTACTGCCTCATTGAGTTCATTATCAGTTCATTTACACGTAATGTCACCAGTGCACCTCATTTGTGGACCGACTTTCGCAGATAAAATAGCAGTTAAATTTTCTTTATCAATTGTTGCATCACGTTCATCATTGATATCGTTTTTATTAAGCTACTTTCCTGACAAGCGTGGGACTTAAAACAGTTTTATCACATCTTAGAACTGGATCATATAACGAGTATTGCAATCGATTTTAAATAAACATCCCGATGACATATAATTAAACGTCGAACATAGTTAAAAGACAGTTAAGTTTCTTTTCCGAAAAACAAATATTTCAATATCGGTAAAAACCCTAAAAGAAAGTCTAATATAAACCTTTTATGAATTATATTTTTGCATAAAAACCCCTTTCTCATCGTTAAGAGCAATTTTATAAAGTTTATTTGAAGTTGTGCGTACCTCTTTTATGAAACTAAAACTTCCATTTATCACTATGATTTAAATTTTCCTGAAACATCAATTCGTCTTACCCAATCTCGAATAAAAGTTTGTAATTTATTATGAAAGTTGTTCAAATAATTTTGGACTAGTTCAAAGATGTATAAAACGCGTTATGTGCCCACTCATGTGAGATTTCAAATAAAAGTTTTCTAATTCAGGGATATATCCCAGTGGAGTAGGAGTTACGACACGGAGCGTGTATTGTTAACAGTAAGAGTTCTATAGCACTCGAGTTTTATAATAGTTGTAAGACTATCTCATCATCATCCTCATCCTGGCCAACTCTCAATAGGATATAGGGATTTATAGCTTTTACCCTCCAAGATTCACCAATTCTGGGTCGCGGGCTTCAATGATAAAAATGGTCACATACGAAAATAGATAACTCAGACCGACGGCTTAAATCTTTAGAGTACTCGTAAATACCAAAAACTTATTGGATAACGAATGTATAGAAATCGCGCGACGAAATGTTTTGGTGGTTGTCTCATGCAAGTTATGATTGCAACGCACAACAAAACCCTCGAAAACCTCTTGAAAGACGGTGACTGAAAACAAGATAAGTTAAGAGTAAACAAACTTAACAAAAAAGTTAGACGAAAACAATCGAATACGAAACTTCAAGAAACACGTACACTAAGTCAAGAAATGCCTGCGATTCTTTTGGTGCCGTTTCTCAATCTCCTAATGGGTGATCGACATTATATGGGCTTCCGGTGCGAGTTAGGAATACCAGCAATACACCACTTGACAACTGTCCACTGCTGTAACTCCACCTATCACTTTTTTTTGGAACGAAGTTCCTTATCGCGCGTTGTGAAAGGGGGCTAGACGGAAAAAAATCTTACGAAAAGTTGTCACGACACTTTTTGTTATTGTAAGCTGTGCGGCGTCGCATGTTTCTCTGTCTGTCTCTCTCTCTCTTATGGAAAGCAAGCCAGATATTTTCATTTCTATTTCACATTGAACAGAGTGGTGTCGCAACGATTATTGTTGTTGAGTGTATACAGGTTTTCTGTAAATAATAAATAATAAAAAACAATAATAATAATGAATCCTGACAGTGTTTCTGCACAAGTTCCGGATATTGCTGATGGAGTACAAAATTGAGCCTACTGATTAAGTTTATATAACATTATATTTGTTAATAATAAAAAAAATATTATTATAACTTAAATAAAATAAAATTTTATTACAATTCCTTCACTAATGATTTTTTATTTTGAGATAGGTTTGCGCTTGACGACAGTCAGTACCAGAAGGCACTGATGAGGTCTAGGTTGGAGCGCGCTTGCCTAGAAAATGCCTATTCACTCTTCCCTTGAAGGAACTAAGGTTATAAAACTTAACACACTACACATAACTCGTAGGGCTACTACGTCATAACCGGGGTTTCATCTACGGATTACTGAGATTACATGTTAGTGTGATTTAACGATATGAGCATGAAAAACATTTCTGATGATTTTTTAGTTTTGCGTGCGCAGAAACTCTACTAATTGACGTGATAATGTAGGTATTATTCTCGAGCTTATAAAAGGTCTTTAAAATAAAGCATTGTATTATCACTCGATAAAATTACCGGATTAAATTTGGAAACGCAAACCATAAATTAGCATTAATTAGCGACCGTAGATTAATATGATTTTGTTTCTTTATTGTGGAGGTTCTTTATTAAATTGATATGGGACATTCGGGGATATCTATGTTTACATCATCATGATCAACCCATTAACGACTCACTACAGAGCACGGGTCTCCTCTCAATATGAGAAGGGTTTGGCCATAGTCCACCACGCTGGCCATGTGCGGATTGGCAGACTTCACACGCCTTTGAGAACATTATGGAGAATTCTCAGGCGTACAGGTTTCCTCACGATGTTTTCATTTACCGTTGAAGCAAGTGGTATTTTAATTGCTTAAATGTTTACATATAGACTACTACTAATACAACGTATCTCTTTCGTAGTTGGGTGAATATGTAGAATCCACATCTTTTCTTCTACTGGTACCAATGTTTAATATAGTTTCAACTTACATAGTGAACGGAGAGACCCTTATGATTTTTTGAACCTCAACGAAATTTACGAATGTATGTCGTATTTTAAAGTAGGAGTTCCCTGATTCGATTCGCGGTTCGATTTGGCCTGGTGGAAGGCTGCTAGTTGTTAATCTACTGGCATAGACAAACCCCAAGCTATTTAGCGTTTTGGTATGATTCCCAGTAGAAACCAACCAGGTGGATCAGATTGGGTTCAAATTTAAACTCGTCGGTGGCTCCCCCGCAGAATATCGCGTGACCGATCTGCTTGTTTACCACGATGTATATATAAAACGAAAAGTCCTAGAGTACAAATTGTAAACAACGCAATCTCTTGAGATATTAAACATTTTTAATTTTCCGCTCGCCGACCAAGCTTCAGCAACAGTGTTTTCAGCGGGAAACCGTTTGGTATTTTGCTTTTAATGGAATCTAAATAATTACTTCTTAGATAAATTCATCCTCAAAAAAAATTTATAGTTTATAATATCGATGATAAATGCAACACAATTTATACTATGTCATCAAGGTTAAAGCAATATTGTTCATGTTAAAAATCTTTTCATTTATTTGCATTTTATAGAAATTCCGTATTAAAATTACAATTCCATTCTACCTACAAATATTTACGAATAGGTAAAGATTGAATAGATTAAAAATCTATTGAAACCGTTAATTTTACTTCAGATGTTTACTTACCACTGTAAATCAAAAACAGGGGACTTGCTTACAATTTCTAACCCCCATCCAATCCTTTGGGAGTGGATTTTATATGCCTTTTAGAAGAAACCCAGTGGAGGGCTACATAACGTCATGCCATTTGCCGTGACGTCAAACCGATCGTTTTTATCGCAAGGCACCCCTAAAAAATTTACGTCAAAAATGGACGTATAATCCTATTGTATTAAACGTGAATAATTGAAACCTTAATAGGAAACAAAATAGATGTAACCTCAAGACTGTAGACAATAGGGTTGACGCTTGCCTTGGGCGTGGCACTTTGCGAGTTAACTCGTCTCAGGAATCTCTTTGTCCGTCCATCACGCGCCACGCTCCTATCTATTGCTGGTCTAATCGCGCGAATAAGCCCCCGTCTCACATATTAATCAATTTCAGTACCTACCCCTAGTGTAAGATTTGCAAACTCGTTTTCGATTACTGCCTCTCTTTGCCTCGGATTGCATACCAGGCTAAACTTTTAAAATAGTTATCATAAGAGACTCGAGAAATCGCATGCGGGCGTTATGAACGGTCTCGTCTCAAATGCGTATTTATTCATAAAAAAGTATTTATTCGGTTAAATTTGACGGTGTCTTCCCCGAGCATCAGAAGCAACGATAAGCACTAATCTGCTTTCAAGCAGAACTGTCAATCTTTCTCAAACACTCTAAAACACAGCGATTGAAGCTGTTTTTTCCTGGTGCTGGAATGGCACCCACACCCGAAAATAGTATTGGTAGTACTTTCACTAACTGAGGCAATCAATTTAAACTGGGTCGCAGAAAACCCTTCACATAAGTGGCTCAAACCCGTACTATTTGGAAATCTCAAAAAAATATTTTCTTCGTGCATCGGTTGAAATGATAATGATGAAACGTTGCACTAAGATTGCTATCTTAAGCATATTAAAATAAGGTTCTTTTTACTCCGACATAACAGTGTTGATATCTAATCGAGAACGACTCTGCATTTGCGAGAGCTCTATTCATATAACTCAGAGTACAGAAGCTTAACCGATTTAAGGGAGCGTGAGCCAGGGCTGTTTAAAGTGTATAATTAACTCGAATGAGTTTCACAACAGCACGACATCATAAATAAGTCAATAATGCGACAATTTGTTAGTAACGAAAAATAACAAGTTATTCTAGTTAATAATGAAATATGTAATTGAAACGGCATCGCATTGCGTTACCTTTTATGGGCAAGCGTCTAGTGACATGTGTATCTGACAGTCGAACGCTAAATGTGGAAGACACTAAAAATAAAACTACCTCAAAATGTTATTCTACATAATTTGATGCCACTATCAGCCCCCTGATTATCCACGATCGCATTGAAATATGAGATACGAATGTTCTTCTACGTATCAAGAACATTAATACAAAAAATTTGCTTGACAAGTTTTGTGATTGTCGCAGCAGTTAAAATATAAATAATTAAAGTAATAATGGCGGACAAGAGACGCCATGCCTATCCGCAAATATGATGTATTAATGAGTTTGTCTTTAGTCCGTGGTAGATGTGTACTGACTAGCATACCTAACTACATGACCAAGTAAGTGAATTAAAATTCCTTTTTTTATTTCAATGGGGTGATATGGTGATAATTTTCTGTAACCGTATCTCAAATGGTTATTGGCTTATATGAAGTGTAGTTAGTGCTTCTGAATTGAGTTGTTAAATTAAGCTTGGTTTATCGACTATCACTTGTAATTATTAAACTATCTAATTAAAAATCTTAAGATTAAGTTAGCGAAGAACAGAAAAATTATAGCACAATGGACTTAAATCTGCGATTTGAAGATTTTGGATTAGATTGATTATTAATAATTTCAGGCTTATTACAACTCCCTTTTATTTAGGCTGTCGTAAACTTCGGAACACTCTCGTATCTATAGTTTTCCGTAATATCCTGTTGGGCGATACTGTTCCTTTGTTGCCATATTAGCTGACAATAAATCAGATAGTTCTCCGGGGAGAAAATGTCAACGGAAGCGGAAACCCCGCAACAAATAACTACTATGAAATAGCAGCAATGAATTTATCTACGTGTGCGGCTTCGAGGCGAACCAATGAAATTTATGATCGTGTAATGAAACTGCAAGATCGTTTTATAGCTGTGCGGAATAAGGTGATATAACTTATACCTACTGGTTTCTATCGTAAACAACCCAATGCAACGTACAAGCACCCTCGCCAATATAGGAGGTAAAGCCAATAGTAAGAAAAGATACATCAATCTTGTAAGTATTGATGGTATTAATTTATCATCAGTTATGACTTATATACGAGGTTGCAAGGACATCAGGACCACGATCTTCAGTAATGAAGGAACGACTGGAGAGAGAGAGAAGACAACTTTCAAACATACAAAAAATTCTTCTAAGACACAATAACCAAAATAATACAATTGAAGGTCTTATATACGAGGTTGCAAGGGCACCAGGACCACGATCTTCAGTAATGAAGGAACGACTGGATAGAGAGAGAGAAGACGTATAACTTTCAAACATACAAAAAATTCTTCTAAGACACAAGAACCAAAATAATCCAATTGAAGGTACTGGGCAACGTGAAGGGCAATTTTACTGTAGTAGTTATCAGTGTTTACATATAATTATATAAACTTCTAAATATACCGTAAATTTTTAAGAATAAAAAATTGTTAAATTAAAAATAAATCCAATTGAACTACTCATAACACACTAAACTATTTGAATTACGGATGTATTGCAGTTGCGCCAGGGAAAGTTATCGGGTAACATGCATGAGACGCTAATTGCGCCACACAACGAACCACCCGGAAAATCGCTTTAAAGTAGGTGAGCGAAAATAAGATTATTTATTTTCCCGTCAAACTTGACGAACCATGACATCGATATCTTTCACGACACCCTAACTAGTTTTAAGAAAAAAATATACCTTCATGCATAGTTCTGTTAATTATTATAATCTTATTATTTATTTTAAGTCTGAATATTTCATAATTAATTAATTTCATAGTTTTTTTTTATATTCTTTAACATCAATATTACTAATAACTGTAATGTACTGTAAATTTTAATCTGAGAAACTAGAATGCTGTATATACCTGCAATGATAACTGTACTCGGCTTAGACAAACATTATATTGCAATATTTTTAATGCTAATACAGTGTATCGATGGTGTATCATGTGAAATAAATAAATAAAACAGTAAACCTATCAAAAATTAGCACACTAACTGCCGCTGAGTCAAGAAGTCCCTGCGACCTGTGATGCCGTCTCCTCTTGCTTAGTGACAGTCATGTCATGTGTCAAACTGTCCTTTGCTTAACTCCACCAAATTCCGATCCACGTTATCACTACTACGTAGTAACTTGAGTTTATTTCATCTACCAATCACCTTTTTCTGACTCCATACACTATTGGGATATAACATCTTTATCATATAACTATATGGCAGATGAAAGATGTTTCTGATGTTTATTTTAAGTTTTGCGTGTGGCAGAAACCCACCACTAATACTTAGGAACGTTCACGCGAAATTGTAGGAATTATTCTCAAGCTTTTAAAAGGTCATTACGGTCATACATGCATTGTATTACCACACCATAAAATAACCGGATTCAATCTAGAATCGCAAACCATACATTAGCATTAATTAACGACCGTACATTTATAATTTAGTATTTCTATTGTGTTGGTTGTTCATTCAATTGATATAGGTCAGTCGAGGGTTAGAGGATTCCGTGCTAAACCTCCTAACCCGGGTGTATCATCCGAGGTAGCTGTTTCTGCCAAGGCTTATTGTGTTTACAGTTTAAGCCCTATTATACTCACGACGGTACTGGAAGAGGTTGTATTTGTTTTATTTATGTGCACGTCTGTTAATATTTTTGAACGTAGAGCAGTTTCTTTGAGAAGCTGAAATACCAAATGAGAAATAAGAAACAGGCTCGTTATTGTTTATGCCAATATTGTTTCTTATTAGTTTTTTGTATTTTAAATTTCATTTTATCTACATCTATACAAATAAATAAAATTGGAGTGTCTGTTTGTAATATTGAAATAACCGTTTTTTACTACACGCATATGAATATGTATACGGTACATGCACCAAAATAACATTTTTTACAATTTTTGTCTGTCTGTCAGTCTGTCTGTTTGTTCCGGCTAATCTCTGAAATGGCTGGACCGATTTTTACGTGACTTTTATTGGCAGGTAACTAATGTAATAAGGAGTAACTTAGGCTACTTTTATTTTAGAAAGTCTTTTATTTTGGAAAAATAGAGTAATGTTGCAATGTCCAAGTACTGTCCAGTACCACCAACGCCTGTGCCATCACGTCTCGGGCGCCTCCCACCAACGAATCAATATCCGATTTCACTCATTCTTTTTTTTTAGAAAGGAGATACTTTAATGTTTATCCTGTAATTATTTCAAGTAATTCGGCTTAGTAATCTATTGCTTCTTGATTGAAAGTCAAACAAACACACTAACTCAACGCAGACGAAGTCGCGGGCGTCAGCTAGTAATACATAAGGGTAACTTATTACTTATTAGCCGTTATTATAAGAGCTTGCTCCTGATATGTGCCGATCAATCAAGCGCAGCACAATCCGCCCCGCGCCTTGCGTTCAAACATTTCGGAAAGCTGTTCTCTTTATTGCCCCCATAACGCTCCATATTGTTTTTATTGGTGACTATTTATATTAGTAGAGACGTGTATCCGACGCGTGTGCTATTTCAGTACGTGCAAGCTCCGGAATTATTACGAACATCCAGGTGTGTCGAATGTTACTTTGAATCATGAGTCGTACAGTTTTTGGAAGCACTCTTTGAATCTGCACTATTAACATCTTTAAAGTTTTTCCTGTTCCTGATTCAATTTGGGGAAATATTACTCGTGCGCAGATTATTAGAACAATATCACGAAAACTGAAAATATACCTATGACTACTGGCATTAAGTTTTAGTTCCTGAACAATATTACCCGTAGGACTCATCGCTCAACGATAAGAAGAATTTACAGATGTCCTTCACGCTGTTTTAATGCGGGCTGGCAACTTTATTATTGCAAGTTCTGTGATAAAATCTATTGAGCCAAAGAATAGAATCGCATTTGTAACATCGTCGTGATCCCCCGTAATTTATGCTAGCCAATAGACCTAATAGAGGTTAAATCACAACTATTAAAGTGTTAATTGGTTTAACCTTGAATAAATAACAAGTTTGTGTATGCATCCAACAGCTGCATTCGCAGCCCTCGCATGATTCAATTAATTGCAATGAGCATATTAAGTCAATGTCAAAAGTCAACGAGATAATTAGCGCGTATCGTGTATAGATGAGTTTAATAAACGGTAGACGGGTAATAAAATCTCGACTCATCAGATAAACAGACTAGAGGGTATTCTGTTGCTAACATAGTTCTGTACCTCATAGTGGGCCAAAAAAACAAGGAAAAAATTACCTAATTAATTATATAAAACCAGAAACAACAAAAGCAGAAAAAAGAGATCTCTTATAATATATAATTATTTTCAGTAATATTAAATAGTTTCTAGATCAACACAAATATAGAAGGAATAATAAGTTCTAATGCGCAACATATCGTACTGACTTGAACAGTCGGGACCCATTAATAATCTAGATTCTCGTGTTATCCCAGACGTGTCAAACTTTCTTCTAAACGCTCGTCGACATTTTATAAAATATCTATCTAGTGTTACATTAATAGAAACAAGAAATAAAGTTCATGTATTATAATTTACATTGATTAATACGCCTGTGTTGAAACAAAAAATGTGTCAATAAATCTCTACACTGGAAACCTAATTGACATAAAACGTTTTTAGTACCAGCGAAAATTCCTTCGTTATAGACATTTAACGACCATCTGTGACTAAGTCGGCATGGAAATTGTTTTATTTACATACTATTATGAAGCCCTTTTGAAATAGAATTATCTGAAAATCCTAATTTTTTTTACAGATATCGGTATGCAATATCATATTGTAGTGATAGCACCACTAAAGTTTTAACAGAAATGTCAACAACGTCGGATCAAAACTATTAGTTACTAGTCGATGTCCGCGACTTCGTCCGCGTAGATTAGGGGTTTATAAAAACTCCTATGGGAAAAGCTACCAATTCGAGGATTTTTGTGGCAAGCTAAAACTATAGTTATAGGCGTGAAATGCAGTTTTTCATGAATCCCGCGGGAAATGTAACGGGAAAAATTACCGTATCTCCGTCTCCTGGTTCTAAGCTACCTCCTCACCGATTTTCAGCCAAATCAGTTCAGCCGTTCTTGAGTTATAAATAGTGTAACTAACACGTCTTTCTTTTATATAAATAGACTATCGTCTAATGTTTTGTACCATTCTATGAATCACGCGTGGTCTTCATGGTCCGAATCCAGGGTCGGGCTGAAAAATTTCACTTGTATTTTGTCAAGAAGAGAAGTGAGTGCTTAGTTTCAGTCAGAGTTCGGAAATTGACCTTGGGCTACCCGTGTTTCGAGCCTTAAAGCCCGTTAGTTGCAGGTCCAGATTACTGTTACCAAAATAACGTGAAAATAGCAAGCAAAAAACCCAAGTAAGCAAACAAATCTTTCCTCATAAAAATTTTAGTATGGATATAGATGTATATATAATCATACATACATCTGAGTGGTAAGTACGTAAGTGCAATGCAAGTGCTGTGGAATTTATGAGACCAACATTTGTAAAATTAGAGCTTTTGAGGTTAAATTAGACAAGCTTGGTAATTTATAGACACCTTCAAGTACTATTTTCTTACGAATGCACTCAACGAAAATAGAAATATGCATGCATTCATTATAGGCCTGGATTAGTACAAAGCACTCGTTAGACACGTAGAATAAGTCCAAGATTTAAATGTAATAGCAAACCTGACCTTTTTGACTGACTGACCTTTGAATATATGTTTTGTTATCTACAATTCTAATGAAGTAAATCAGCGATATATAAATTATTGCTTTCGCGGATTACAGCAAATTCGATAACATACGCATCTATCCAATACTTTCTTATGTTAAACGAGGACTTGTTCATATTCCAAGTGTTCCGATTAGGTACAGGGAACATCCTTTATGGAAATGGCGCCCTAATAAACAGTGAAGGGAAACAAAAGCTCTATTAAGGCGATTGAGCGCCCCACGATTGAAAGAGACGCCCTCCAAATTTGCACTCGGTAACGTAAAATACTTGGGGGAATCATAACTGTCGAGTGAATGGGCTACAGAACATTTGTTGGAATAACGAAGTGATCACAACTTCTTGGTCCGAATAACTCAACAATAGCCCGCAAGATTTATGTGTTGACTATGATATATATACACAGTTAAGAAATTCAGTGATTTTAAAAGCATGTGGCTGGAAACTAGGTTGTACAGTTTTTAGATACCAAAATAGCTTTATAAGAAACCTCAACGTCAAGTGATTGTTTTCGTGCAGTATATTATATCAGATATTATAGGATTAGTATATTAGTATTATTATTGCGAAAGTGTGTTTCAAATACAAGGTTTGTAAATACATGTTGATTCTTGTAGATCTGAATCTCAAACACTGTAGCGTCGCAAATTGTCATCTCACTATTTCACGTAAGCGCTACGATATCTGAAGAAATCGGTGGAATCTGCGTGATGAGAGAGGCAGGTTCTACCGATTACGTTTCGAAAGTACTTAATACGTTACCCTATTTAAAGGAATGAATTTTTAATTTGTGCAACAAAAAGGGTAACTAACTGGGCGTTTAGTTTCCCCTCGATTCAGGCATCAGCGCCGACAGAATAAACGATGCAATTAGATCTGTCATCCCAACCACTGGACGATATTTATATACACATATAAGGATGAGATTGACAGTCCATAACCTTAAGACCGACGACAACCAGGCGCGACCTCAACACTGTTCTTAAAAGGCTTCAAAGAGAATTCAGCTAACTGGACAGTTAACAAAAACTAGATCGCCTATAAAAAAAAAAGTTGCCTCAGTGACTCAAATTAGAGGCTCCCAATTAGAGCAGCCCAGCGGAGCCTCGAACTGAATTGAATTAAGGAATCTATGCATTGGAACAGGAATTTTTGCTTCAGTTTCGAACTGAACTACAGATTTCGCTGCTGTAGCTTCACATAGTTTACACATTCATTTCTTGCATGCCACCATTACTTTAACGTTTCAACTTGGAACGTGCTTAGAAATAATCAAAATAATTTCGCTCGATATATAACGCTCGTTTACACGGACAACATGAAACGAAACATGTCGCCCCCGTTAAAAGTTGAGGCAGATAAATTTTAATTATAAAATTTATATGTCCACTAAGTTTAACGAGCGACGGGATGTTAATTAAATACTTTACGACTTTCGATCACTTTGGTTTCGTATTGGCTTATGGGCTTACATTGAAAGCTGTAAATTTGTTCGTTTGATTTTATTAATTTAGCCTGACGTGTTGATAGCGTGAAATAAGTTTCTGCCAGCAGCTGTATTATAAATTTGACTTGGTTTACTAATAATATCATCCCAGCAGATCGATTCAGTAATTTTTCCAAAAAGTTACTCAAAACTGGTGGCAGGCTTCGACCGTAGATGGTTACCATTCCTACCGACAACAATGTATCACAAATTAGCATTCCGCCATGGTGTCACATAGAAACCAATTAGAATTATGAGTTCACCATAGCAAGTTAGCCCGCTATGATCTTAGAATGCATCATCATTTACCACCAAGTGAGATAGCCGTCAAGAGCTAAGTGTGTAGTGGAATCAAAAAAAAATACAGGTCACCACCATTTAGCAATATATAGATAATTTACTGTTCAGGGTCACGAATTCAATTTATTTAATGGTTCAATCTTAAATTATTTGACATGGGGTCACAAGGTCTATCACCACAGCATACAACTTTTGACCCTACCAGAAAATCGAGTCGAGCCTCGCGCTCTATTGCGGAACCGATAGACCAACGAAGCACTTTTACATTGACCGCATGAAAAAATATACCTGTGACATTAAAATATCAAGACCATTTCCTACCGCACTATAATCGAGAAGTGTGTGAAAGAAGCAATATACCTAGCCGCATTGGAGCTCAGGTCACGTGCCAGGGTGCCTTCGGGGAGACGTCACGCGCCCCTCTTCCGCTGGCAGCCTCATCGTTATGACATGTGTCGGTAGGACACGAGACAAGCCGAGGAATTTTTAAGTAGCATCATATGCAAATATTCAACGAGTGTATAGTACAAATTACAACTTACATCTTAAGTACGTGGGACAGTGATACTTTTAGCATCAACGATCAGCGATTTTCCGGCTGCTCTTTACTCCTTAACGATGCTGTATTGTGACTGTGAAATTGTGTATTTAGATTTAGCTTTGAGGTTAATTTTAATAATGCATGTGGTCACTTATAATTTTCATATACGTTTTACTCAATTACGTTCAATTGTTACCAGTTCATTATCATCATGACCAACCCATTACCAGCTCACTGCAGAACACGGGTCTCCTCTCAATATGAGAAGGGTTTAGCCATAGTCCACCGCACTAGCCAAGTGCGCATTGGCAGACTCCACACGCCACACGATGTTTTCCTTCACCATTGAAGCAAGTGAAATTTAAATTGCTTAAAAAGACAAATAACTCCGAAGAGTTATAGGTGCGTGTCTGGGATCGAACCCCCAACCTCTGTTTAGGAGGCAGACGTCTTAACCACTAGGCTATCACAGCTTATTCGTTGTTACCAGTTAAATGATAAAATTGAAAATACTGCAAGTTTTTTTTTTAATTGCGTCGATACAGCATCGGTTTTGAGCAACTTATTTCATGTTTGAGAGTGGCGAGTTTTAACGTTTCTATAGTGTTCCGTAAACGCAACAAAAGCCCCATTTAATTGCTGAGACTAGCAATCGATTGTGTGCGGAATGGAACGTTCAGTTGCTGCATCGAGCTCTCCAAAAACTACTTAATCGCCAACGCTAAATTATATATCTTGTGTACGTGTAGCACACACGTTATATGTACGTGCTCTTATTAAGAATGTGTGTGTTGCTATTACAATAATTTATACTAATATTGGCAACTGGCCACTGATGTTCTTTTGATGAAATAGACATAAAAGCAAATGTCTGTGCTTTAACGTCTCTTTCGTCAAAAGAATATTTTATTCACTACATTTTGTCGACGTCGGTATTTCTTGTCAATTCTTTAGAGACGTCAGGACTTACGCGTTGGCGGAAAGGACGAGACGTCATATTGTTATTGAGATTGCAGTTTCTGATGGTGTTCTTTTTAAATTGCGCTATAACACGTGACGTCACATGAGACAATTAATATGAAGAACTGACTGGCGCTGTGTTCCCAAAATCGGAGGTTCCAGATTCAATCCATCGCACGGGCAAGTTGGAATATTATCGTTTCCAATTTTTATATAGTACACCTTATACTCTATACAGACCTCTGTAGACGCTTTACCGTGATTAGTAACCAACACTTCAACAAAGACGTGTCGCCAAGCAATACTATGACGACAAGTAGAAACCGATCAGAATTGGTTTAATCGAACTCCCATACGTGCCTCTAAAAGCCGATACCATCGTAGACTGTGACATCGCTATCACCAGGTAGGATAACAGTCAAAACCTTTTAGTGGAACATGAAAAAAAGTTCGATATTCAACTTTGCAAAATCAACGACGAATTTGGAAAGATAGCCCCTATACATGATATTCGAGTTGCTATAATTGGTCTGCACATTTCCCAAGGAAATTATTAATGGTCATTAGTTACGTGACCAATTTCATGTTTATTTAAAGGTAATTTACAGTTCGCGTTTCTGCTAGCCAGACAATTTATGGCCATGGCGTTTCAGTTTACAGCCAGTCGTGCTGCGTTAACAACCTCGACCTCGAACGAAAGTACGGGAGCTACTTACAATTAGGTACTGGCAGCTGGTACTTCGTGACAACATTTGAACATGGAAAAAAAGCTGCGATCGCCTCTCGTAAGTTTCGTGGAATAGGATTTTCGTAACGTTTGTGATTGTCTCATTGGTGATATTCGCATATGAAAATATTCATCGGATGTATGAAATTAATTACTAAACAGACAATAGTTTTGGCATCAGCGTTCAACGATTTTGCGGCTGATGATAAAGCATCGTAAAAGAGCAAACACTGGCCCCAGCGTAATTGCACGTTTTCACTTCTTAGCTACTTATACTGCGTTTGTGAATAACAATACTGGAACTGGAATAATAATAATGGCTTAGCTACGGATGACGAAGTAGTTAATTCAATTTCAGGATCGGGGAATTCCGATACAATTTAACCCTTGACTGCGATCCTACGTGGTTATGTATCAAGACTAAGATGATAACGGGCTAACCGGTCAACGTTATCCTTATTTTTTTACATGTTAGGTCACTACTATTTTAAGCTAACTATTCAGCCTATTAGGTGTTTAACATACGAAATATTTTTCACGACCTCCACGGAGGGCATATATCAGACTTCTCCAGCAAATAAGAGGTGTAAGTGCATATCTCGCCTCAATTTGATTTTGAGGATTTCTATTTTCTTAAGTCCAGTAAAGTCTTATCCGAATCAATATAGAACATAGAAAGGTGGGTGGGGGGCTTTGGGCATGCTTTTCCAGTTATCGAACTATGACCAAATGCCTAATGAGTATAACCACCTTTTTGCTTCATCATTAGACCATGTTCGTGTTCCTTACTCGACTATTCCCCATCTGCTAAAGAGCAGTTACAAATATAGTGGGACAAAAAAACGGTCAAGCCTACACCCCCCGTTTTGCATTAACAAAACTAGTGACTAACTAAAAAAAGGGCGTCCTTTCAGTAAAACTACTGAAGTTGATTAATATGTAAAACTTAAGTGTATTCACGCTATGAACACAGCAATATATCGGAGTGTCGCACGTGATGATCGGACAAAGGGATTTCTGAGACGACTCAGCTTGGAATAATGAACCGTAGCCAGAGGCGAGTGTACCCTATTGTCTTCGGCATAAGGGTTACGTCTCCTATCGATGGCACAAACATTTAAATCGATACTTTCGAATAAGAATGTAAAGACTTCCTGCATAGTCGTTCTTTTGGAAAACTAAAGAGTACTGTAGGAAGATCCATGGGAATATATCAAAATTCAATTTAAAAAACTATTTTTTATTTATTATCTCATTGTCGGCCAAAAGTTTCCCATAATCTTGCAAGTTGGTGATTATAATTTTAGAATTGTACTTTAGCTTCAGAAGAGAAACAGATGAATTAACAAGACTTTGTTTATTATATGGCCGTAAAAGTTGTTTAACTAAGGGGTTAAACGATGCGATTTGGTACTTTGGAGTTTATTGGGTAAACGAAAATTAATTAAACTTACTCGTTTAAGGTTAATTATTCTATATTAATAGGTATTTATAAGATGGTTTAACGTTATTGAAGACGTCAAAGGATCCGCACTTGGTGGACTCGTTCCGTAAAGTGGGTAGATAATGGCTGGATAATACATACATAGTCATTTTAATTAATATTCAGGAGAAAGGCGGGAGACTTCGTATATGGCGAGCGCGGTTTTTTCACGCTTTTCTTGAATTAATGTTTGTTGGCTAATTTTTAAAAGGTTTCGTGGTGGTTGTGTCGTGGACAGTTTTGGTGAAAGCATTAAAAGCATTGAAAGCATTAAAAGGAAGGAAAAAAAAATAATATTCATTATTTTTTTTATCTTAAATCATCAAGTCGGTTTGTGTGGAGATGCCAGTTTCTAGTATGTCCATATCACCAATAACGTGCGCAAGTGGATTTTCATGAGCCGAAGTAATATTGTGTGGATTCACATCGCGTGACAGCAGTCGACCTGATACAATAGCGCTGGAATCAGCCGGTGTAACGGCTGTCTCATTGAGTTTTTATCTATGTGCACCTGTCTATATGCACGTCGGTGGAATGAATACGTTAGTGCTTAATTAGATAATGGAGTGGATCATTCGATAATAGCTTTGCTCTAATTTGTTTACCTTTTAACTGGAATACCATAAGGTAAATAGGTATCTGTGTATATATCAGTTTATAACACACATTGAGGTATATCAATTAGATTGTCATCAACGAATTGCTGCTTTTCGAACAGTGGTTTTGTTTGCTATGAAACTGGCTGATTCTTCTTTTTCTTGCTCTTATCCCACGCTATGTGAGGTCGGCATAATACATCTTCTTCCACTCACTTCTATCAGCCGTCACTTCACTACGCAGACCTTTTACACGCATATCCTCTTTTACACAATCCATCCGCCTCTTCTTTAATCCTCCTTCACATATATATATTTACATGAATAAAACATTAACAATATTTTGTTTCTTTTTGTTTTGATGCTATAAAAGAGAAAAATGTTCATATATGTATGTAGGTTAACTTGGCGAGACAGTGCAAGATTTCCTTATCTCTATATATATATCTTATTCTATCGCATATATATAAAGTTAGTTGAAGTTAACTCACTTGACAAGGAGCTATTAAAAAGTAAGCGACCGCTGAGATAGCATTTTTGAAAATTCACAACACATCGTTGTAAAATAGCGGGTTTATGTTTCGGTTCGAGTAAGGCACCATACAAATCGTTTATAAATTTAATTTTACTTTTGGTATTACGTATCATGTTTTGATTTAATAACTTGCACATTAAAGTTATAGCCATAAATAAATTATAGTTATTGCACAATAAATACAATGTATTTTTGGCAGGAATGTTTGAAGGATGAATAAACATGAAGAAAATGCAAGTTATACATAGGGTTCGACAAGAATACGAGATATTGTTAAAGTATCCCCTTTGGGCTACATTCCTCCTACATAAACCATTTAGGTTTATGTCGGAGCGGTGAGCTACGTGAGAATACAGTGGAATTAATTAAACAATACAAAGACAAGACGCTTAAATTAATAAGGTATTACTACTCGTCAAGAGGCTTCGAATAATTAATACTGAACGTTTAAATTATTAACATAGTCCATATTAAAGCGCTAAGCACGGATGTTTTTTTGCTGCCATCATCATCTTCATGATCAACCCGTTTTTCGGCTCACTACAGAGCACGGGTCTCATCTCAATATGAGAAAGGTTTGGCCATAGTCCGTCACGCTGGACATGTGCGGATTGGCAGACTTCACACGCCTTTGATAACATTATGGAGAACTCTCAGGCGTGCAGGTTTCCTCACGATGTTTTCCTTCACCGTTAAAGCAAGTGATATTTTAATTGCTTAAAAAGGCACATAACTCCGAAAAGTTATACGTGCCCGGGTTCGAATCTCCAACCTCTGATTAGGAGGCTGACATCCTAACCACTAGGCTATCACATTTTTTTTGCTGTGATTTAATGCAGTAAAGTTTTAATATTGGGATACTTTTTTCGAATTAAAAATTAAAAGTAGTATTCCGTTTTCATATATTATGTTTTTGGAATACAACATTTTATATAATAAGATATAGAAGCTTCATAGTTTAAATTACGATTTGTTATTGAGTGCTCGCCGTCGCCCGCGACTTATCCCGCGTTTTATTCGGTTGTCTGAAAATTCCGTGAGTCTGTGTGTCACACGAGTTATATGGAGACAAATTGTCAAGATCGTCCTTGCTCAGGAACTGTTCGATTTGACACCATTCTGCCGCTGTAGTGGGAGACATCAAAAATCTCTCCCTAAGTAAATCAAATCCCTTCGAGACCTACTTATCAACCCTGTTGTTATCGCGCACCTTGCAGCATTCGAATTGCTCGCTATCTATTGAACAGGTTCCCTCAAATCAAACCTTCTAGACAAGTCCACCGTAAGTTGCACCGTCGCTTAACATCAAGTGCATTGCATTCGGGATCTGGTCTTTATTTTATGTTAAAAAAAACTTTTACCGTTCTTTAAAGTAGTTAAAATGCCTATCTTACCAAAAGAATTTCCTATACAACCTAATAGGAATGAATGCACCTGACATACATTACAATAATCATCAAATTAAAATGCGCATGACAGACCTTCACATATCCGAAACCGTGTGAAGAATTCTTAAGACGAAAGCACTAGGCGATGTTCCGTAACTTATCGACGATATGATCAAATTTACTGATGCCCCTTCCGGACATTTCATGACAATTTCCTGTCCATGTATAAAACCAAATATAATCCCGTATATTTTTCTATTCATCAATAATATTAACTTGATTTGGATTGTTAACTATACTTTTTTTACTAGATAGATAGGTTTTGTTTTTAAACTATAACTATTTTATTTTAAACTTTAACTAAATGTTATTATTGATTGGTAGAGTAATATCACTAACATCAACTCTCGTTGAATTATTAACCGACTTAAAACTCAGTTCAGTGTAAGAGGAGATCATAAATTGGGTTGAAAAGAAGTCTATATATAATTTTTTCAAAACTCAGAACTCCGTCATTTAAGAAACGATTTGATTTTTTTTTTATTTGAAAGGGTATTTTCTAGTTGCCCCCATTTGTCATCTACTTGGTCTTTGATGATGGGCTTCTGGAAAAATCGAGGACAATCTTCAGAATGACCACAGTAGTTCACAAAGAAAATTATAATATATTAATATTAATTTGTTGAGTAGCAACATCAATAATAAAGTTATGTTTATTGCTAGTAACATAGTGCGTAATGCTCAACTATGCAAACATTTCACTTGCTACCAACAACTAGCAATTTTTTTCCAGTTCATGCTAAAATTCAGACCATCGAGATAGTTAGGTACATTCTGTAAAAGATATAACAACCTTTCCAAGCACGTTCCTGTCCTGAACAAACTGAGCAATCCAAGCGCCGAAGATTGATAAACGTATCCGGCAAACAATATAACGGATAAGTACAAGTTTTCCGGACCATTAACCAAGCGAATACATCACGCGACCGTGTGTTGGACGTTCACGACCTAAGAACGAGTCCCCGGAAAATCACAGTAAGTTGTCAAAAACGACACGCCATTATATAAACGCGTGTCGGAGAAGGTGATACATGGCTGTAATAAAACAAAAAGTGGTTTACATTGTTGGACCGGCGCTGGGACCCCTGAACAATGGACGCCTAAGTACGGTCTGGCTCTTTCATCCTGAAACAAATTTTCCCGACTTGCCGTAATAAGCATCCGTGGTCAAACAAAGACGTTTCCCGCTCCGCAGCAGGCGGAAACATTAACATTCGAAATAAATATTTCAGGAATTTAATGCTCGCAGTGTTATTACAAAATTGGTCAAGTTCGACTCAAGTGCAGCTACGGTAGGATTCCGTGGTTACTTTAAGCTGTCTCTTTAAGTCATTTTTTGCCATTTTTTTTTTGGAAAAGCTTTATGGCTACCTTCGTACCCTTGGGCAGGAAGTATGTTATGTTGGACTCCCACCCCCGAAGGGGGGAATACCCGAACCAAAAACCACCACGGCATGCCCCTTTCGCTGATTTTACTGGACACCTGTTTGCCTGTATCATACCTCTAGTTGACCGCTACTGGACCGTTAATATAAGATATGTTTGCTCACAATACTAACGTCATGGTAAATGTGCTTGCAGCACAATGTAATAAAACTATTTTCTACGGAAATTGCGAATAAGAACTATTTTTCTTTGCCGTCATAGTGGTTTGATAGACGAAATCGGCTCCGCGAGTGCGAGCGCGACAATCTTATACTAAGGATACAGGAGAGATTGCAGTCAAGTACTAACTTAAAAATAATATAAAAAAACCTTTTTGCGTGGTTAACTAAAACAGTGTATTTGCTGATTATTTTATATCAATAAAGAAAACTTCGTATCCACGTACCCGCATAACAAAATAGGCGAAGATACCAACAAAGTTATGTTGCAGTTAAAAATTA
Organism: Lasiommata megera; assembly: GCA_928268935.1. Taxonomy (NCBI): domain Eukaryota; kingdom Metazoa; phylum Arthropoda; class Insecta; order Lepidoptera; family Nymphalidae; genus Lasiommata; species Lasiommata megera. The sequence goes on along the minus strand of OV743311.1, from coordinate 6,458,139 downwards.
CTTAGATCAATAATCATGATAATTTTCATTTATTATATAAAATATATAAAATCATTTAAATTATTATTTAAAGAGGCAACTTGTAAATTTTAAGTCAAATTATGCGAAAATTTTTTTTAACGTTTTGGCTGTGACTAGGGAACCCTAAAAACTTTTAAATTAAAAGCTTGTTTAAAATAAAAGGGACTGTCGAGTCGAGTTCGTTATTATTACGAAAATTTAACAAACAATAAAAATAGTGAAAAATAGTGAAACTGCTTTCTTTGTTGTAAATTTTTTCATAAAGAGTATAAAGGTAGAGTTGAGATCGGCATTTAAAATGCAGCTTGCAAGTGGAAATGCGTCAGCTATGTCGCTTAAAGCAAGAACGAAAGGCATGTGAAAAGATGAAGACAAATCAGCTGCTGTCACAGAATAAGAAGGAGTTTTTGTCTTAATAATTCTCATGACATCTTTTGACAACATAGTAGCGTTGTAGAATACAAATAAAGAAAATATGGTAGCTGTTTGTCTGAATACTGGAAAGATATTTGAATTAATATCATGATATTAAGTAGAAAATAATGAAACGTAATTATTGTTAAAATTCCGTGCCTAAAATGATAAAAACGAACCTTAGTCGAACTGGCTTTGATCTAATTTGGAGGTCATTATTAAAGCAATCAGAAAATTATAGATATGTATCTATAATTAAGTTACGTAGTATCTAATTTTGATAATAAAAAACAATCAATGTAAAGTGACTACAGTTAAAATCGGTATTAAGAATGAAGCGTGCAAGTTGTGAAACGTACTTTACGTCGCTTCAAGCAAGAACAAAAAGCATGCGGAAAGATGAGAACATATCTACGCCAGTCCCAGATAACGAAGGAGTTTTTTATTCCAAATCTCATTACATTCTGCTTTCAAAATACTATACTAGCGACTTTAGGTAATTATACCAAGATGTTCTGTTGTTACAGCGGTTTTTAATACTGGGTAAGTAATGTACATTTATTTTATAAGTTACTCCTTATTACATTAGCTACCTGCCAATAAAAGTCCCGTAAAAATCGGTCCAGTCATTTCAGAGATTAGCCGGAACAAACATACAAACAGACAGACAGACAGACAGACAGACACAAAAATTGTAAAAATTGTTATTTTGGTGTACTTACCGTACATATTCATATGCATGTTGTAAAAAACGGTTATTTCAATATTACAGACAGACACTCTAATTTTATTTTTTTGTATAGATGTATAGATTTGCTGAAAATGTATAGCTTTTTAGAGTCTAAAAGTCAATGAGTAGCTATGGAACTGTACCTTATTTGTAAGATGTGTTCGCTGACTCCCGAAGAGTTGTTGTCGAGTCAAAACATTCAATGAATTTAGTTAAAAAGTCTCCGTGTCAAATCTTCACACCTGAATTGTTACGATTTTTTCTTTTCAAGTCATATAGTTCGTATGACGGTAACAAGGATATACCAAGTAAACATCTACATGAAGACAATATAATAAAGACTCTGAAGCTATTGCTCACTATCGTATATATCATCATGATCAACTCATTGCCAGCTCATTACAGAACACGGGTCTCCTCTCAATATGAGGAGGGTTTGGCCATAGTCCACCACGCTGGCCATGTGCGTATGGATTGACATGTCTTCGAGAACTTTATAGAGAACTCTCAGGCATGTAGTTCTCCTCACGGTGTTTTCCTTCACCGTTGAAGCAAGTGATAAAATTAGTAACTCTTTCAAAGAAAATTGTATTTTATTTTATAATAAATTACCTATTTATATCTTGGAGATGTCTATCAATAAGTTCAAAATTTTATAAAACGAAAGGTTATAGAAAATTCATATTACGATATTAAGGGTTATATTAACAATAAACAAGCTTGGGTGCTAATTACTCCATTTCCATAGGTACTATAATTATTATTATGTGAGATGGTGATAACAAAAAAAGGGCTAAGTTTGTGATGGGCTTTTTCTTAGATCTTAGGCGCGATTTGAACCTCATAGCTTTAGTTTTAAGTTGGCGAGTGTAGTAATCACCGTCAATAATAGAAATAATGAAAAATGTGGTATATATATATATACGATTCATAGATGCCTGTAACAAGTTTATATGAATAGAGCTAATTTTGATTTGAGTTGATATTTTAATTGCTTAACTCGAACTCTGATTAGGAGGCGCACGCACCTCCTATTCACTAGGCTATCACAGCTAAGCTATCTATATTATATAATGACTCGAAACTAACATACTCCTATATATAGTCGCCCACTAGTCCGCAGTTTGCCGTGACCTTGTTAGCAAAGATGACACATGCAATAATTATTCATGTATCGTAAATCGATACTCATAGTTGAAACATCGCTCTACACATCTATATGCAATATGTTACTCGTCTTAATTTAAACGCGGTCGGTGAGACGTTAACTGTTAGTAATGCAGAAGTTTGACAGGCTAAGGCTATAGGATAAGGCTTCTTAGCATGGCGTCAATATAAGAGGTGCAAAAATGCATCTATATTTTTTTAGATCTTCTGATATTCATTTATACGCTACAAGTTAGCCCTTGACGGCTATCTCACCTAGTGGTAAGTGATGATGATGAAGTCTAAGATGGTAACGAGCTAACCTGTTAGGGGTATGGTAAACCCATACTCCTAATCTGCGCGACATCGTGCCGGAACGCTAAATCGCTTGGCGACACGTCTTTGTCGGCAGGGTGGTAACTAGCCACGGTCGAAGCCTCCCACCAGACCAGACTCGAGCCAGGAATCGTACCCAGGACCTCCAACTTAATAATGCGACAGAGCACGCGCTGCGCCACGGAGGTCGTCGACGCATTCATGTACATCTATCTACTGCCACATAATATCTTAATATTATAGTTAGACTACATGATGATTGGAATACGATAGGATTGGAATAAAAAAAAAAGTAACGGGATAAGGCGAGGCCAAAGAAGAAGAAGATTTATTGGAATACGAAAATTTAACTATAGGAATTACTAGAAAATAATTATCAATTAATATGTAATTCAATATGTCAAAATGGTTCGCCAGATTCATTAAATTAAGTCATGAGTCATAAGATCTATAACATTCAAGTGTTGTGTTTTATGTTAAAGACCTCTAGTTAATATAATTAATCGACAATAGATTTATAACACAAGTGCCCGTTATAAAATAAACTAGTGACTTACATAAATAAGAAGAGTAGTCTTCACTTGAAGTTAAGTCGCTTAATTGAATAATCCACTCAACAATTCATTTGGCAGGTGATTATAAAAGCAAAATCTTATACTGTAGAGGCTTTCAAGAAAATTTTATTCGGCCTTGTTTCTCTTTTAAAACCGGTTATTTAATAATCATTCTGAAATATAAGAGTTCAATTATTCGTCCCACTAACAGTGTAAGATTTTTTATTGCGCTTTTATAGAGCTGAGTGATGTTGATTTGTGACATAAACAGTGCGAATAGATAATGGTCAATATATAGAAGATTGATTTTTATTGCGCAAGGTTATACTTTTTCAAATGAAGGGTGAACAAGTCTGAAATAAGTGAATTAAAAAAAACCGCTCGTGCAACTTGAGCACGAAGGTTTCCGTGCCGCGAAACGAAACCCTACATAATATTGGTTTTATGGATAAAAAGTATAAAAAATGCGTTTCATGTTTTGTTTTTGTTTGTCGTGGTGGCAATAGTTATAGTGCTCCATTCTGTGAATATTCAAAAATTCTACCAATTACGGTTCATGAGATACGGGCCGCTGACTGACGGAGGAAGCAGTCATAGGATCTTGTTAATAATGAATTTCGAAACTAAGCGCTTTTTGGAAGTCTAGTAAAAAAACACTTTTGCTAAGCAAGCCTAGGGTCAAGCCGAGGGCGATACCCAAGAAACGTGCAAATGGGTAACATTATTTGCCTAAGCACAGTCATTATCGCTCCTCGTGAGATCTCAAGTCTCTCATCTACATACGTAATATGTAGAAAGGTTATTCAGGATCCAAAGTTGTAAAAATCTGGTAGAAAATTCGCTACTAAAGTGTTTGTAAACGGAGTTGTCGCTTAGTATCAAGGAGACGAGGATAAATGTGACTTATACATTTTTCATATCAGCCTTATTAAATAATGACACAAATGTTTCTTTCTAATATTATAGGAGATAATTAATTACGATACTTTACCACACTACTACGATAAGCAGTGGCGGGCTTTATAACTAACAACATTAAAAAAAAACAATATCGTTATTGTTTCATATTTTTTTACTTAAGTCGCGATATTAGAAGAAATTGTTTCTTTTTTTCATAAAAGTGGAAGTGGACGAATATGAATTTTACAAATAGCTAAATACGTTTCAATTTACTTTGACGTTAGGAATATCTATATTTGAAAACAACTCTACTATTGTGAGTATACAATTCTTATAGTAGTGGTACTTCTAATAAGCGAGTTAATACGATTATGCTGATCACAAGTAAATCTAGAACACATACTTATGTCCTAAAGGTGCAAGTAATACCAGCGCAGCAGAGGCGTCTAGCTACTTATAGGTACCTATTGGGAGTTATTACGACATACTTAAATGAATAGCGAAATAAAAATTACATGTGCAAGATTTTTACTCCATCACACCGAAACTTTGAACTTATTTTGCTGAAATTTTGAATGGAGATTGATTATATCCTGAATTAACACATAGGCTACTCTTTATCCCTAGATTTGTAAAAAACTGAATTTTACAAGATATATTTTATAGATATAGATTGGCATAAAAAACTTCCTCGAAATTAGCTTTATAGGTAAGACAATCTCCAATTTGAAATGTTGCTTGTTACACAGGTATTTTTAGAAACCCTTATTTTACGCAGACCAAAGTCGCGGGCATGAGTTAGTGTTCATTAAAAAAATAGCATTTATATGTAAGTATATCAATGCAGTGACAACCCCAGGGAGGTTTTCACCGGAAGCAGAATTGAATACCTTCTGCACTTTTTTTAATTCAGATGAACCCGAGAAAAACAGCAGCGAGCGGCGCGAGCGGGCCGAAATCAAACAATCCTCCAAATTGTTACACTAGAAAAACAAACAGGGATAAAAAAAAAACTCGCAGGGCTGCGATGTGTTTGTGAACCCCATTACGGAACGTGCCGGAATGGGTTCATTCGCTTTTTCATTCGAAAACTTATTTTACCATTCTCAAATGGTAGGATTGGAGGATTAGGTACTGTAGGATTCTTTCTTTTGGCTTCGCATATGAAATTCGTATGATTTAAAAAACAAAAAAGGACCCACATATGTTGTGCACTCGTACTTTGTCTTCATGTTTAGCAATGTATACGAGAAACTAAGCAGTGCATAGCCAATATATATATGAAAATTTAATGTATGTTCATAAAAATATTGATAAATTCAAGAAAAAAATGGACTGTAACGCACTGAACATTAGAAGTAAAAGTAAGCTTGTAGTACCGTTTAGTAGGCTGCACAAAATTAGTAACTCATTCAAAGGAAATTGTATTTTATTCTATAATAAATTACCTATTGATATCTTGGAGATGTCTATCAATAAGTTCAAAGTTTTTATAAAACGAAAGCTTGTAGAAAAATCATATTATGATATTAAGGATTATATAAACGATAAAAAAGCTTGGGTGTGAATTGCTCTATCTCCATAGGTACTATAGTTTATTATTAATTTTATTCATTATGTGAGATGGTGATAACGAAAAAAAAGAAAAACCCTGGCTAAGTTTGTTGTGGGCTTCTTCTTAGACCGGGGCGCGTTTGGAACCCTCATAGCTTTAGTTTTAAGTTTACGAATATAGTTATCACCATGAAATAACTACTGTGTAAATTATTGACGCGTCAAAAGTGCCTTTTTAAGGACTATTTGAATAAAGATTATTTTGAATTTGAATTTGCAAATGTACTGACAGCGAGTGTTTTTCTGCTGACCGTGTACGTCAGTGTGTTCTTCGAAACCTCTTGGAATTTTAGGAAATTGTTCTACACTTTTAATAAGATGCCCTTAACACTACGGTTTCATTTAAAATAACGTGACGTAATCTGTAATTGTATACGCAAATCCATACGTCATAATCATCTACGTGACGTCTGTTTACTAGTTAACTTACACTAGTTCGATTATTTTGCTGAATTTCGAAAATAACTGCGCTACTTACACAGATTTTTTATTTCATTATAAGTTATTGTAGGTATATACGTTTTGTGTACGGCGTTTAGCATGAAAAAACACGCTTCGTAATATTTTAATAGCGTTTACTGGAAAATCCAAATAATATAAAAAATACTCATAGTATTTTAAGCATTATGAAGAACCTCCTCAAAATATCATAAATAATACATACGAGTATAGAAAACAAAAAAAATATTTCTGCCGTATTATTTAGGATTTAATACTAACTATTAAATTATTTAACGACATAATCTAAATCAAACCTCTTAAAGTTTTAGCTGTTATAGAACATAAATGACCGCTAATTCGGCGTTATTACAAGCAATGAGGCAGGCAAGACACAGCGATCTTTGAAAACACGAAACTTGACATCTGTTGTATAACATTACTCACTCAGTCACCGTCTCAAATAGACAACCCTACTTGGGAACGCTGTCAGCACCATGTGCTCTGAAACAAATCCAAATTTCGAACCAAAACAATAACATCACTACCACCCGGTTCGTCCAAGACGTGAACTACTTTAGACTTTTTTTAGGTTCATACCCTGGTACACTTAGTTTTCATTTATCTGTATTTTTTTTTATAACTTGTAGTCAACACAAAGTGACGACAATGTCACGTGACGACAATGTCACGTGATGGTAAGTGAAGATGCAGACTAAGTCGGTGGTGGGCTGACCTAATTGATTTCTACGCGACATCGTGCCAGTAAATCGATTGGCGACACGTTTTTGTTGGTAGCGTGGTAACTAGCGGCCGAAGATTCCAACCCGACCAGACTCAAGCCGGGAATCGAACCCAGGACCTCCAATATTATAATGCGACAGCGCGCTGCGCCACGCTGTTCATAACTATTGAAGTTTGAACCCTACCATAATTTCACATTTAATAGGGTCTTTACCTGTGGTATTAGGAAAGAAGCCACGAATCAAAACCAATATTTAAAATGGATGTAGCGGTTTCTCGAAGCTAAAGCGGCGAAATATCGCAACAGAAAACGCAGCATTGGTAGATCCTTAAGAAGGACATTCAACATCAAGCTGGGATTCGCCATAACGACGGAATAGATATGCAGTGTTTTATCACATTTTAACTGAAAGAATCTTTCAATTGTCAGAGTGTGACAGAAAACTGCATAGCAGTTCCGAAGTTATGTCACGTTTATTTATAAAGGCCTTATTGTCTGAAAATCGCTTCCAAATATCCAGCCGTGTACGATTATGTTGATTTAAATAATGATTATGATTATTATATTTAAAAAATAAAATATAAAAAAGCTTACTTAAACCAAATTAAAGTAATAAAGAAGCCTCTCCACGCAATAACATCTATATATTACTCTTCGACGCGCGCATATACTCGAATTTAATTGCACCCATAAATTGAAATTCGATGTTTATTTTTCTGGGCCGTACGAGACCAATTAATATGCAGAAAACTAGACACCTCTATTCCACTCGACATGCGAATATTGAGCATCAAATAAGCCGTGCCAAGTTGCCGAGTGCACTTTATAATGTTTTTTCCATTCGCTCATTATTTGAACAGCTTCAATTTATTCGTAAAATCGAACGAGCCGTGAGATGGATTGATGATTATGATGAAACAAGGAGAGACCAAATATTTAGCATGGGAAATTTTATCTAATTTAGTTTTCAAGAAATTGTTTACATGTTTACTACAGGCTTCAAGTTGCCAAGTGCACATAATAATGTTTTTTCCATTCGCTCATTATTTGAACAGCTTCAATTTATTCGTAAAATCGAACGAGCCGTGAGATGGATTGATGATTATGATGAAACACGTAGAAACCAAATATTTAGCCTAGCAAATTATATCTAATATAGTTTTTGAGACATTGTTCACATGTTTTCTAAAGGCTTACAGTTAGAGTTAGTCTGTAAAGTGTGCGTGTCTTTAAAGACTTACTATTACTGGTCTTTAAAGTTGTGTGTATCTAAAGACTACATTTTACTTTAGCCTGTGTGCGAATGGTGAAGATATAATTCGAAAAGAGCAATCTATAAAAATATGATATATCAAAACTCCCGCAGTAATTCCATCATTGATTTGAAATTAATAGGTGACACTACAAGTCATTTGGTAGTTTCAGTTTACTATTGATGGCTTGAATGGTAAAGATACAATTCGAAAAAAGGAATCTATAAAAATATGAATTATCAAAACTCCCGCAGTAATTCCATCATTGATTTGAAATTAATAGGTGACACTACAAGTCATTTGGTAGTTTCAGTTTACTATTGATGGCTTGAATGGTAAAGATACAATTCGAAAAAAGGAATCTATAAAAATATGAATTATCAAAACTCCCGCAGTAATTCCATCATTGATTTGAAATTAATAGGTGACACTACAAGTCATTTGGTAGTTTCAGTTTACTATTGATGGCTTGAATGGTAAAGATACAATTCGAAAAAAGAAATCTATAAAAATATGAAATATCAAAACTCCCGCAGTAATTCCATCATTGATTTGAAATGAATAGGTGACACTACAAGTCAGTTGGTAGTTTCAGTTTACTATTGATGGCTTGAATGGTAAAGATACAATTCGAACAAAGGAATCTTTAAAAATATGAATTATCAAAGCTCCCGCAGAAATTAGACCATTGTGCATTGGTTTGAAATTAATATTTGACACAAGTCATTTGGTAGTTTCAGTTTACCATTGATGGCGCGAATGGTGAAGATAATTTTATTTTTACCATTCGCGAAAAGAGAAATCTATAAAAATATGAATTATCAAAACTCCCGCAGTAATTAAACCATTGGTTTAAAATTAATATGTGACTCAACAATTCACTTGGTAGTTTCACACAAAATCAAATGGCTAGTTTTAAATCAATTAATCGGAGCTTTAATTCTCTCTCTTATTATATTTCTCATTCCTCCCGTTTGAAGCAGATACGAATGTACTTAAATTTGTAAAGCAAACGATTCAGTGTGGAAATAGACAGTGGTCAATTGATTTAGTGACGCCGTCGTCCCGTTGAGCCAGACAGATGGTCGAGTCGGAACTGGGAAGTGGAGAAATTAATTAACCACTTATATCATGAAAATAAACGAAAACCGTTTTAATACTAGTATCGCACTAGTATCACATCGCACCAATATGCCTGGTCACATGAATAACAAATATCGTAGTACTAATGTAATTCATACTTTATACTGCATGACATTTTTTTTTAATTATCTAAAAAACGTTGGTAAAAAAGAATTCATCCTGAATTTTTATTGCCAAGTAAAGTAAAGTTTTTTTTTTAATCAGAAAAATAAGGTAGGTGAGTTATAATATGTTAAGTGATATAGTTAGGTTTATTGCTAGTGACCTTTGAGTTGCCCTATACAAAAATGTTACATCATCATCATGATCAACCCATTGTCGGCTCACTACAGAGCACGGGTCTCCTCTCAATATGAGACGGGTTCAGCCATAGTCCACCACGCTGGCTGTGTGCGGATTGGCAGACTTCACACGCCATTGAGAACATTACGTAGAACTCCCAGGCGTGCAGGTTTCCTCACGATGTTTTCCTTCACCATTGAAGCAAGTGATATTTTAATTGCTTAAAAAAGCACATAACTCCGAAAAGTTATAGGTGCCCGGGTTCGAACCCTCGACCTCTGTTTAGGAGGATTATTATTAATGTTACATAATTTTATTTTATTTTAAACATCTTTATTTCATATAAAGGAGCTTCATGGTGCCTATGAAGTTTTTAACTCGAAACATGACTTTGATAATTCTTTCCCTGTTTTATTAATATGGTAACCGTCCGTTGCGGAGACCGAACATTCTAGTGTGAGTACTAAAGTCGAAGTGAATGAAAAGAGCCAATTCTTAAGATAAGTACAAGGAGCGCCGCAATTGAGCGGCGGCAAGTTCATGACCGATGCCATTCATTAGAAGTGAATGACTGAATCATGTCGTACGTGAGACCCCGACAGATAAGTAAAAGAATGAACACGTTTCATTTCATTTATACAAAGGAACTAAGTGTGTGCGATAGCTTAGATAACATTATTATTTCATTAAAGGAAATATAGTATGAGGATGCATCCTCATACTTGTTAAAGATATGATGTGTTATTATATCTTTTAGCTACTTTTACTGAAAGTTATATATAAAAAAAAAACTTTTATAATATATTTCCTTTAATGAAATAATAATGTTATCTAAGCTATCGCACACACTTAGTTCCTTTGTATACAAGGGACGCGTTTATCTTTTTACCTTTTCACTTTATACTTTCATTTCCCACTGCTGGGAACAATTGAGGTTAATTGAGGTAAGGAACTGGGCTTATTCTTTAACAAGAAGAAAAGGGGCCTCCCCTTTAAAAACTTAAGCAGTAAAAATCTGTGTTTTTTTTTAAGACGAAAATCCCGCATGGTCTCCGCATCGCATTGTTCGTTTCGGACAAAAACCAGTCCGAGCTGACGTGACAAATTGTCGAAATTCTAGCCGGACCGCCGCCGCCGGGTAACTTCGGTGTGGGTGTGCCGAACGAATTGCACGGATCACCGTTGTTCGCTATCTATTCGAAACTCGACAAGCCTTTAGATTTATATCGGAGGTGGATGGGCGGGAGCCTCACGCAAACTCTACAGAAAGCAATTTCAGTATCGACTGCAGCGCCGCAATTCACTGTTCCAACGTTCCCAATCCTCGGAAATATAAACATTAGTTATACTCTCGATCCGCCTACCTGAGGGACTTCTGTAAACAGTACAGCATTGATTTTATCGTCGTGGGCGGAATTTCGTAATAAAAATTCGTATCACGTAACACAATAAGGAAATACCACTGCAAAATATGAGGGCTGTTTCACTCACGAAACACCTACGTCGCTTGTGCCGCTGAAATGCATGTAAGATCTTTAGCCTGAATCCTGCATTTTAGGACCTCTATTATAGGACAAAGTGTTTTTAGAATATGACCAATTTAACAGCCTCATTTAAAGAGCTTTAAATATCGTTATTTTTTTATATACGTACGTTTATATGTCGGACTAGCGTTTAGCTGCAATAAATAACTCCTGACGTTAAACGATGATGCAGGTAAAGCACGCTTTTCTAGAAGATGCAGTTTCAATCTTGAATAATAAACATTATTTATATATTTTTTTATTTTATATATAGACACATTTGTTGGTGGGTGTGTGTGGGTGTGTGTGGGTGCGTGTGCATGTGTGTGTGTGTGTGTTTGCGTGTGTGTGTGTATGCGTATTATGTTGCGCTTGTATATCGGTGTGTAGAGTTGAGTATTCCGTATCGGTTAACGGTTACGCTGTGGCAACCAATAGGGTTAGCACAGCTAATAGACAGTCCGAAAAAAAAGTATTCCGAGAATTTCAGAGAAACGCCTCCCTTGTTAGCAGTTTATTGTCGCAAGATAAGGTGATCTTTAGTCGTTTGTGCTAACCAGGCAGTTTAAGTTGCATCTAACAACAATGGTAATTTTTTGCTCGGATAGCAAAACTAGACAATGCGTCAGTGAGTGGCCATTAGCTGAGCAATTAGTGCAATTGTCGTTAATTTATTGTTGTGACGCGTCAACGGCAAAGCGGGGAAATGTTGGAAGAGCTAAATCATTCAACGCTTTCCCATCCCATCGGGTTAAGCCCTCATTAGCTATATATCAGTAGGGCTGAACATCATAATAAAAAAACCGGTCAAGTGCGCGACGTATGCGAACACGAAGGGTTCCATATTACAGTATTAAGATTCAAATACTTTTTTTGTTATGTCTAATACATTTTTGTCTATGCTGTGCTGGTTTTTAAAGTAAACACTACACTTATCTAGAATATATTTAAATTATATATTCTGGAATGTATGTGTTTGAGTAAGTAAGCCTAATTAATACAACACTAAAAACAATAATACATTCTTAGATCCTATTTTAGTACTTTAACTCAGTATTTAAGTTAGTACTAAGATATCGAGTTTTATACATGTATGTGCATAAAACTCGATATCTTATGAGGGCTTACCTCGATATCTTACGTATGAGGGCAAACTAATTATTGTAATTTTTAATGATTCAGAAGCCGAGCTAAGAAAAAAATATGATCAATTTCAGTGCCGACTGATAAAATAAATAACGAAAAGATAAAATGAAAATAAAAACCAGTTTGCTACAATAAAAATAAAGTCATCATAAATTAAATACCTAATTCGAATCAATGAAGTTGAATATAATATATTTATAAATACGAGTAATATTTGTTCACCACTTAATTAGATTAGAAATAGGGCAGCAATTTTGAATTACCGCAGTCTAACCTGCTTATCACCATTTTTAGGATGCTGCTGTTACTACTCCGAAGCCTACGCAAGAGAGATCCACATCCTTTCCGCTTTATGGCACAATAGCATTCACCATGTCCCATTGCGACCGGCACTGATGCCCTAAAAGTTGTATGACCAAGAAAAAACAGATACTAGCCCACTAGTATCTGTTTTTTTCTTGGACATACTTAGATTGGTTGGTAGTTTATATTATTTGTTGTAATAGCGGCAATAGAAATACATCTTCACGAGATAAAGATCGCACGCCAACGGACGGAAAGCGGAGGCTTAGTGATAGGGTTTCGTTGCCACCCTTCGATTGCGGAACCCTAAAAAGCACCCCACTCGTACCACTCCCATTCTAATCAGAACGCTTTGTTTAATATCTAAACAACGCTGCTGGAATGTCACATCCGTTGAACGTCACGAATGAAAAGGCTTTCAGATCGATTAAAAGCTAAGTGGTGTAATGGGAATGTTTTGTGATGTTATTTGTTATTGGCGACAACAGGAAGGGGTGCCAGTCCTTCATTACAGCTATCCAAGTCAAATCGGTTGACAATCATTTGTCAAACTAAAATGCAATTAAACAACGAGCTGTAAAATTTAATTAATTGTTCAATATTCTAAATAAATTCGAGTGAACGTAAGGATTAAAATATTTCAAGATTAAGTAATCAATCAAATATTTGTAAATTAAGCTAAATTTATGCTGATATCATAAAATTAAATTGTTTGCTTTAAAAAATTATGAAACTACTATAAATATGAAAATATTATAAACTACTAAAAAAAACAGTGAAACATATTGCTTATATGGGTAAATAAGCCACAATAACGCATTCTGTGTCAAAAAAATATTTTAAAATAAAAGGAGAATTTTTAGTTATTGCAAAGAACAAAAGAGCACCTTCACAATACATTTCCTTTTACAGCTTGTTATTTGAACGTAAAGTTTGGAGATAAATTTAAATTTAAATTCTTACGGGAGTTAAGTTGGTTGATAGGTCGTGCACCGCGCAGCTCTTATTGAAATAACATTACGAGTACAATAACGTTAATAGTAACTTATTTAATGCGAATGAAATCGCAGAGAACAGTTTAATCTGAATTTGCAAGATATAGTATCCTAGCAATTTGCATTGTAAAATCACATCATTTATTGCATCTCGTAAAGTTATTGGAAGATATGAATGAATAAATGGATGACTGAATGAATTAATGAATGTAAGGATCAATTAATATATGAATGAATTAATACACATTTATTGTACACCAGAGAAAATAAAAAATGTTAATACAATTTGGCGACCTTATCGCTAAACAGAGATTTCTTCCAAGCAACCAAATTACAAATTATACCGCATATATTATAGCAAATTTAGCAAAATGGTTACATAATATCTTCGACTTCTGCAAAGTGCTACCTCATCATCATCATCATGATCAACCCATTACCGGCTCACTACAGAGCACGGGTCTCCTCTCAATATGAAAAGGGTTTGGCCATAGTCCACCACGCTGGCCATGTGCGGATTGGCAAACTTCACACGCCTTTGAGAAAATTATGGAGAACTCTCAGGCGTGCAGGTTTCCTCACGATGTCTTCCTTCACCGTTGAAGCAAGTGATATTTTAATCGTTTAAAAACGCACATAACTCCGAAAAGTTAGAGGTGCGTGCCCTGATTCGAACCACCGACCTCTGATTAGGAGGCTGACGCCCTAACCACTAGGCTATCACCGCTTCTAAGTGCTACCTACTACTCTCATATATTATTATACTGTTTCGAAATATTTGACTATACAAAGTACATACAACGGAGTAGGGTCGCCAGAAAATGTTTTCTCGTTAATAATGTGTACCGTAAAATTAGTTTATTAGTACCATTCGGCTGGGGAATCAAAGACGACAAAACTATATCGATTCATCTAACGTTATCGGTTTAATATTTGTATTTGAGTCAATTAGTGGATAGGTACACGTTTCTTTCGGGGTTCTATACATTCATTCGGACCGTAGTTTATTTTATTTTATTTAATCTGCAATCAGTCGTTAAACTAGAAGAAGATTTATAGTGGTTTCTGGCTTCATCAGATAATCATTCGTCATTCATTCGTCAGACTGGGTTGTTTCAGTAAATTTACCCAATTTGATTACACTTCTATGATTTGTTTCTTTCATGCCAGATAAAATATATTGTTTAAATCATTTGTTAAAGTGAAATAAACTATTAACAAGACATACAGTAAGTATTTTAATAGGACCAAAAATGTGTTATGTAACAACTCTACTAAAAAAATTCAATTGTCAGATTTTAAAGTTATAGTAAAAAAAAATGTTATTTGAATGGAATGGCTTATCAATTCTGCGGAGTCACTTTTGATTCTTCTTATGTATTAATCCGAAGGGTTGTATGTAGTCCCAAGTCCCGATGTTATACCAATTAGGTAGGATCAGAATACAGCCTTTTCGGCAGCAACCAAGATTTAATATGGAAGAATATTAAACTGAATTCAACAAAAATCTAGTAACAGGTTTCATAGTCATTATTATCTAATCTCTGTTTTTGTTTTTCGATTAAGGAAACATACTGTAATTGAATTGTTACTTTAACGATGTGGACATCGCAGAAGCTTTGGTAATCAAAACATTAACCAATTAATTGAACACCGAAAATGGAAATGGAACTTTTGATCTTGTTAGTGAATAATGAGATTCAGTATCATGAATATGTATGTATATGTACAAAACATTGTAGCGTCGAAAACAATGATTTGTTCGCATTTATGACAATAATGTATCCTCTTTGCTTGTGCCGCAGCATGTACACAAAGAGGATACCAAAAACCCATCTTTCTTTGACGCAGACTTTAAAATGCAAATAATAAAACAGACAATATATAATAATAATAAACGACTATTCTTTTTTTTTCTTTTTTCTTATAAATTATCGATAATAAGGCTTTGTGACAGATATCTTAAGTAGTAAGGTAGTAGTAGTAGATTTTATAGGCTAACATGCACGCTGTGAGATTTCTCTTCTCTTACAGAAATTTTACAAGAAATGATTATCTCGTGACTCTTATAGGGCACGAATTGAACTGTCAAAGTTTTAGTTATAAGTTATACTTAATCAATATCATTCTACAAGACTAAGCTCGAAGTGTTTATACGTACAAACGTAGAAAAGTCTGATTATACTTAATATAAAGGATTAAGCAAATGATGAATAGGACTTTTTTATTGCTCTAAATAGGTTGTATTTTAATAGTTTGAAGTGAGAATTACAATGAAATCCATAGATTTGAATATGCAGGCATTAAATGATGAATGCTTGGATTTAATCAATGGTATAGCGAAACGCCAGTACAGCGTTTGAAGACGCCCTACCAGGCTGGCAGACGTAATCAAGAGGTTCGATGAGAGCGGTACGCGAGAATTTTGCACTCCTTACAAAAGATCGATGTACATCAGTGGCAGTTTATCAACCGATATATGCTCCACATAGCCTTCTGCAAAAATCTATTCGAGTATAACATATAAAAGAGTTTATACCAAGACTTTGAATCATAAAATACACGCTATTCTCAAATCAAAAAGACAGAAAACAACAAGATTTATTTTA
The DNA here is from genome assembly GCA_928268935.1 of Lasiommata megera. NCBI lineage: Eukaryota > Metazoa > Arthropoda > Insecta > Lepidoptera > Nymphalidae > Lasiommata > Lasiommata megera. The sequence goes on along the minus strand of OV743311.1, from coordinate 6,441,987 downwards.
AATTATCACGTGTAGTCTACCAGCGTGTTAATTATTTCCAACCAATCGCACTGAAGTACCTGTTCGTTAAACATAAGATAAACTTAAGTGGGTATTGACTGCAGCAGATAAGGGTTATGAATATATTAAGCGTGCATCGCGCATAGATTTTACTATGGAGTTATTCCGTAATCAGTTTGTTACGACAACCATATATCAGACACAACCATTAGCGTCCATACGCATACTCATACATTAGATCGCAAGCAAGGCGATAAGATAACTAACTAGGACTAGATTTTAGCCTTGGAATTGAAAATAAAACGAGAACAGGTATTTTTTATGATAAATTATTCATTTTAAAAAATGTTATCCTTCTTTGTAGGAGGACGATGCTGTAGAGAAATTTACAGCAACTTTGGGCTATTCGAGGTGTGAAATTAAAATAATTTTAGTTTCTTTACCTATCTGTCATAGTTCTTATAGTCCGATTCTGCTGATTCGAAGCCAAATAAACCAAGCCCGGACAAAGTTGACAAAAGTTTCATAATCATGTGTTAGAAGTTCATTAAAAATAATTAGGAAGAGGAGGCAGTTATTTTCTAATCCTATGATTTGGAAATAACTGCCTCCAATATAAATCCTATGATTTGGAAATAACAAAGAAATTTGTTCTTCAAAAACCATTCATTAATGTCAATTAATTTATACTATTCTAATTGAACACACGCAAACGCAATGCCCTGCAACTATATAGGAGATCGTGATTGTCACTGAATCAATTAAGCCTCACTAGTAAAAATAGGAGCAGTCTCGCGCAATAATTTAAAATAACAAAATCATGGACAAAGAAATTTGTTCTTTAAAAGCAATTCAAATGTAAATTAATTTATACTATTCTAATTGAACACACGTAAACACAATGCCCTGCAACGATATAGGAGATCGTGATTGTCACTGCATCAATTAACCCTCACTAGTAAAAATAGGAGCAGTCTCACGCAATAATTTAAAATAACAGATCATTATATCCGAGACAAAAATATTAACAGCTTTCGTATGTTATTCGGGCTACAATACGGTGGTTATAAATAAAAATAAATGTCTATCAACTCTTTTTATACTCGCTAATTAGCCACGATTCTGATTGTAATTTATTCTTTTGTCAAGTATTTTCTATTTGTAGTATTCGGTACTTTTGTAAGAAGTTGTGTTTCATAGAAAATAAGGGCATATATATAATACATCTACATATAGGCTACCTTTTTCATAATTTTTGATGTAATAACATGTCCGCTAACCATTTTAATACTACAATCGATTTCCGATGACCTCCGTGGCGCAGCGCTGCGGTTTCGTATAATAAAGTCGTATGTAAGGGCACCAGAGGGCGAGGAAGGTCACCCATGCGATGGACCGATCAGATAAAGTGGGTGGTTCTTTGTATGAGCGAAGTGAGCCAGCCCCGGCCAGCAGAGGGCAAGTGGCGAATGCTTGTGAGGCACATAAAATCTGACCTCCAAGACATTGCTTCGTGATGATCACGACCGCTCCGCAAAGAGTGCAACGACGAAGAAGAAGATATCCTGGGTATTTTCCCTGGCTCGAGTGATGGTGGTAAGCATACATTGACTGGACTTCAGAAACTGATCTTAGCTCGCTATTAGTTTATAAATACGGGCCATATTATGACTTAAACGCTCTTAAAACTTTGTCGTGCGAGCCTGTTGTGGCACCCTAGATAAGAAACAGTCAGTGTCTGAGTAGATATACGCCCGATGTTAATAATCAATCTAAATCAAAAACTAGAAACAACAGATTGAATATAGCAACGCCATTCTTATCTCCAGGAAAGAGTAAGAAAAGGACAGCATTACTACATTCAATCTGCTATCTGAAGATTTCGGATTGGAATGACTGTCAAAATCGGACGATAATCTGCAAATTAGAATATAGTTTAACGCTTTAGTTATATATAACGGAAATTTCATATCCTAACGGAATTTGTCATTACGACATAGCTTAAGAGATTGAAAGAAAGGTCATCAGAGGACACAATGAAATGGAAATCTGGAAGATCTGTTAAAAATGTTATAACGTTTTTTTTTAAGACCTTATTGCACACGAAAATAATGTAAAAAAAGGAAAGTGTATTGAAAGTGTGTAAGGAATATCCAAAAAATTTGTCAATTGTCCATTTTACACGTGTATCATAGATTTCCCCGAAGCGACTCCTGATTCCATCCAATACTTGTCAAGAGGAATTGTTATTGAACAAAAAGTTAACTTGAGTTAAAAGTGGATATAAAGCCGAACAGGGTACGTGCCAACGTGCTGTTGACATTATGTAGAGTAAGTACATAAGCAACGGCTATACGAAATGGCATCGGATCGAATCAAGAATGGACGGGAAATGAGTAGGCGAAATATTCCGGCTCACGTAGCTGGTATAAACAAGTTCATTAGAGAGCAGCGATAAATATAAACGTGCGACTTCATTCGTAACTTTAAACGTAACGATATCTTAGTTAGACGTGTCAAATATATTTTAAACTAGTAGGTCAGTTGTAGGGTGGTGTGTAGGTGGTAACTAGTGTTTATCTAACATGTGTATGTGTGTGTTCAACCCATTACCGGCTCACTACAGAGCACGGGTCTCCTCTCAATATGAGAAGGGTTTGGCCATAGTCCACCACGCTGGCCATGTGCGGATTGGCAGACTTCACACGCCTTTGAGAACATTACGGAGAACTCACAGGCAGGTTTCCTCACGATGTTTTCCTTCACCGTTGACATAAATATAGCTAGCAACAAATAGGTGCACGTCCGAGAGATGGGACAATGACCGATTAATTCGCGCGATAGTTCTAGTTCCTTGTTTATCATACTAATAAAGATATTCAGTTGTTTAGTGTCGGCCGCGATGATGTAATCAGAAACTGACACATTGAATAAACACATGCATATATCAAGAAATAGTAATGAATTATTTACTACACTCATGTGTACACAGAAGTATCTACGCATTTGGTGGCCATATTTCTTTTTAATCTATAGTACTATTTCAAATATAACGCCTCTGTTCTCGCTCGATTACACACATGATTTTCGTCTATTCGGAAATTCTGTTTTTGAACGGCACTCAAATATTTTCCCGCTGTAATAAAAATCCTGTGTTTGATGTAACTAATTATTTTCTTCAAGGATTCTTATTTAATTTACTATACTCATGTGTACACAGAAGTATCTACGCATTTGGTGGCCATATTTCCTTTTTAATCTATAATACTATTTTAAATATAACGCCTCTTTTTTTTCGTTTTATGGCTTTACACAGATTAGCCAATGTCAAGTTAATAGCAATGTAGAAGTTAAGGAGAAATGGCGGGAAACTTCGTACTCTGCGGACGCGGCTCCCTCAAAACTTTCCCAAATCAATACCTGTTAACCATTCAGAAAACTAGCCACTACACAAACGACATCAAAACTGTCCACGACACAACCAACACCAGTCCTTTTCAAAACTAGCCAACAAACATTAATTCAAGAAAAGCGTGAAAAAACCGCGCCCGCCATATACGAAGTCTCCCGCCTTTCTCTATAACGCCTCTGTTCTCGCTCGATTACACACATGATTTTCGTCTATTCGGAAATTCTGTTTTCGACCGGCACTCAAATATTTTCCCGCCGTAATAAGAATCCCGTGTTTGATGTAACTAATTATTTTCTTCAAGGATTCTTATTTAACGTTTAACCGTATATAAAACCGTATACAGTTGAGTAATTAACATCCACACATGCAGACCTCACATTTAGCATTCTACGAGCTGAGTCTTGCGGATTCATCCGCTTTTAATCGCATTTTACCAGTCTATCCTCGAAGCCATCTAACTAACGCTAAAATAACGCTATTTAGCGTAGTTATTTAAATTTGACATCATCTCAAATATATTCAAAGACCTATAATTAAGTTCAGGGTTTATATAATATTAAAAAAATACTTTTTCAATCGGACTAGAAACTCCTGTAATCAGCGCTTTCAAATATACAAAAATAGAAACCCTAACGCTTGATAATTGTAGTATGGCCATCTGCGCAGACGACGGCTGCACGATCGCCGCATGCCTGACGAGGAACTCCGGGTGATGGATGAGAGTCTAATCATCAGGTCGTGGGGCGCGCCAAATGTTCCTGGCGCGCCTCGGTTGGAGTTAGGAGCCTCGACCAGATGCTCCCGGTGGACTACCCAGCCATCGGCGTCTACCCAGTAAGACGAGTGCGCCCTTGATTCAGCCATAAGGCGACGCTCGGTTTTAGTGGGTATTAAAGGTCACATACCCCGCCGAGGCTTCCGGTGGGGATACGTAAACGCATTTCCCATCGTTAGAAAAAAAAGTATGAACATCTATTTAATTTTAATTTGCCTGTATAGATAATGTAAACAATTTTGTGATTACTGTTTAGTGTTAATTACATTTTTCAAGTTGTTATATTTATTAAGTGTTAAGAAAAATGTACAAAAAAAAAAAAACAATTTTACACTATGAATGTATGGTTATATTATTTTTATATATTTTCAAAACGTACTAAACGATATCAAGTAATTAAAGATTGCACACATAGCATTGCAAGACAAGTAAGGTAACAGATTACAGACTGGGTATGGATGGTTTTATATAATTCCAAGAAAGGTGTTGGAAATGTCGTACGTAAATAGATCGGTTGGACTGAGCGTAAACTAAAAATGCGCAATGGGATCTCTCCATTTACATTTACGATAGCGTAACTGGATCGTTCGCCCAGTAGTTAGCATGCATGACTTCAGCTCAAGTTATTCCTGAGTCTAGCAAAAGTTTGTTATAGTGGGTTATCCGAAAAATCGCAGTACCAAGCGGGATTTATAAGAACCCCGTAACGTGGAGAGAACTTTGAACCGGTTTGGTTATCAGAACATTACAGTTTTTATATTTTCTGTAAAATGGATTAATTCAAGACTCATATTAGACAGTCATTTTTCTATTTTTTTTTTATTCACTACAAGTTAGCCCTTGACGGCAGTCTCATGAAGTCTGATGAAGTGATGATGCAGTCTAAGATGGTAGTGGACTAACCTGTTAGGGGTATGGTAAACCCATTCTGCGCATACGGCGCAGAGGTATCCATGAGGATTTACCCACGATAACAATAAAAGAAAAACCCTTGGCGGCTATCTCACCTGGGGCTAACTTGTTAGGGGTAGGGTAAATCCGCACTCCTAATTGGTTACTTCGCGTCATCGTGCCGGAACGCTAAATCGCTTTGCGATACGTCTTTGTCCGTAGGGTGGTAACTAGCCACGGCCGAAGCCTCCCACCAGACTAGAATCGAGTAGGAAATCGAACCCAGGACTTCCAACTTGATAATGCGACAGCGCTGCACAACGGAGGTCATCAAAATATTTCAGCAAATGTCTGCAATCATGATCAACCCATTACCGACTCACTACAGAGCACGGGTCTCCTCTCAATATGAGAAGGGTTTGGCCATAGTCCACCACGCTGGCCATTTGCGGATTGGCAGACTTCACACGCCTTTGAGAACATTATGGAGAACTCTCAGGCGCGCAGGTTTCCGCGCGATGTTTTCCTTCACCGTTGAAGCAAGTGATATTTAATTTTTTTTTAAACGCACGTAACTCCGAACAGTTAGATGTGCGTGCCCGGATTCGAACCGCAGACCTCTGATTAGGAGGCTGACGCCCTAACCACTAGGCTATCACCCCTTTTTTATATAATAATATAATAAAATATAATATATAAGAAACATATAGCTAATAAGCCATTTAGCTATATGTCTATATTTTGATGCATGCGTACGTTTTCTTACTGTACATATAAGTATTGCATTTCTTAGTCGCATTGTTATGCGCTTGAGCTATTTATAAATAACTAGGTTTGAGTTATTTTCACCATAGGTATTTCTACGCAGTGCAATATCCTTTTGTTCGTATCGAGTATTTAGTGTTGCACGTTTCAATGTGGAAGTTGTGTAATGCAGATATATTATGTTAGAGTGTTGCTCTTTAGAATAGCAACAAGTTATACGCTGACCAAAATAATTTAAAGGAGACTTAAAAATTAATAAAAGGACTATAAGGAATATAAGGATATTTGTTTGTATATTTATTTCACGTATATATATTTTAGATATGTATTATTTCATATATTTATTAGCCTTTAGTTATTAGTCTGTGTGTATATTTAACTATTGCAACTTCTCGTATAACTTTAAACTCATTGGCTCCAAAGAAATTGTTCTCTGGAAGAGATTTTTTTTAGTGATAAGGTCGACAATTGCTGATTATTTTGTTATTTTCATGTATTTTATGTCATTTATGTATTGAAATAAAGTTGTATAAAAAAAAGGTAATGAAATAGATTTTCAAAACGCGTTCAACATTAGAACATTTTATTTACTACAATGAAATCCCATCTGGTGGTAAGTGATGGTACAACAAAAGATGGTAGCTGGTCAATCTGTGAGGGGTATGGCAGTTGGACCCTTATTCGATTGACAGCACGTCTTGGTCGGTAGGGTACTTACTAGCCACGACTATAGGCTCCCACCAGAGTAGGCCAGAGACAATTCAGAATTTAAAAATTCCCGTATTGACCCAGCCGTGGTTTGAATCCGGGACCTACCACTTAAAAGACCTAAACGCTCAGCCCTGAGCCATGGAGGTCATCAAAGCATTCAGCTCATCCAATCTGATGTCAAGAGTGTAGCGGTAGTAATTAGTGTTTAATCTACTAGAAATACGATAAAATACCAAATATTAAAGACACACGACAAATTACCTCACATACTTATACAACTTCAAAGAGATTGTTTGTATGTTTGAACGCTGGAACGATTATGGACTTACGAGTATATACAAAATACGTAACACTTATTTCTCATAAGAAAATGCTCGAAGTACTAGAAACTTGTTATTTTCCCTAAATTCTGTCTGAAATCGGTTCTTAAGATAAATGTTGTGACATAATATAAGATATCATAGATAATCATTTGCTTCAACGGTGAAGGAAAACATCGTGAGGAAAACTGCACGCCTGAGAGTTCTCCATAATGTTCTCAAAGGCGTGTGAAGTCTCCCAATCCGCACATGGCCAGCGTGGTGGACTATGGCCAAACCCTTCTCATATTGAGAGGAGACCCGTGCTCTGTAGTGAGCCGGTAATGGGTTGATCATGATGATGATGAATATAAGATAGTTATTTTTTTAAGATTTTTAGTGTTAGGTCAATCTAAGTCTTATTTTAAGTTATATATGTATTCGAGCAAATAAAAGATATTGTTTGCTGCAAAAAAAAAAAATTAAAATAAGATAGCAATATAAATGATATATATAAACATTAAAGCAATGATTGTTAGGTCAACATCTATTGAGGATTCTCCGGTAACGGACCGAAACGTGCGTACAGAGAAAGCACATAGCGTGCGTGCGTCTTAAATCATTATGCGGTGTTCGTTATAAAAAATATTAAGTACGAATAAATCCGCATAGATACTAACTTGCTTATAATAGTTTTGTGTAGCGGCCGCAACACCTGTTAAATCTACCTATTGACGCATCAAATGTGCCTTTCAAAGGATGGTATTTGAATAAAGTTTTTTGATTGACGTGTTCGTCTATCCAACAATTCACCTTTTTTCCTTTTCTTACTTCCTTACTACTTATTATTTTATCTCAACGTAAAATCATGTTTTAATTTGGGCATATTTTTACGACCGGCCGCCTACTTGGCTATGTTTTAGCTGCTAGAATAAGCGCCACTCTTCGGTTCAATGGGGTAAGGTTATATTGCGCTTTAAATTGCAAATCGACACATAATAATAATAAAGACCCTATAGGAGTTCCTTCCTATCAGACTCGCTGTAATCCTTCTGGCATAGGTGTTAATTTAATAGCAGATCTCCATCTTATCCGTTACGATTGTTTGTATACGAATAAATGTTTACTGAAGCGGTGATAGCCTAGTATAACTACTACTACTACTGGCGTCAGCCTTCTAATCAGAGGTCGGCGTTTTGAATCCGGGCACGCACCTCTAACTTTTCGAGTTATGTGCGTTTTAAAAATTAAAACATCACTTGCTTCAACGGTGAAGGAAAACATCGTGAGGAAACCTGCACGCCTGAGAGTTCTCCATAATGTTCTCAAAGATGTGTGAAGTCTGCCAATCCGCACATGGCCAGCGTGGTGGACTATGGCTAAATCCTTCTCACATTGAGAGGAGATCAGGATGAAATGTTTACTTTCATTTCAAATATTTAATTCTAGATGATGTTCTGGTTCCGCACATACCGAATGCCTAACAAATGACGTCGAATGTTGCTAGTTATGCGCGTTAAGAAAAATGAAGAATCGTGTAGATTCAATTGTCTCTCCAATTATACGTTTACCAAAGATTTCGTTCAAATTGAGTTTAACAGAGTTTTTGTCCATGAAAACCTACATCCACCGGTCAAAAAAGATTCTACTGTTCGCATATCTAGTCTACATATCTATACATTCACTTTATTTTATATCCTTTAGCGGATGGGTAAAATAAATTCGTATTAATTGTTTCACGCTCGGATACATCGCGTAGTTGGCGTTCAAAACAATTGTCACGCACAGTTTTTAATAAAACCGCAAGAATAGCATATTATTTCCAATCGTACAATTTTATTCAGGAAGATTTGTCTATGCAGCTAAGTTCAAACAGACCTTTTAGTTTTCACTACATGAGCTCTTGATTACAAACTCATCTGATGGTTGATTATCCAGTTAAAATACGTTAACCTGTCGGCTACTGTAAGCGGTGATAGCCTAGTGGTTAGGGCGTCAGCCTTCTAATCAGAGGTCGGTTTAAAAAGTTATACTATATAGGTTACGATAACGCATCCCGCAAGATTTTATAGAAACAATGCCGGAACGCTAAATCGCTTGGTGACACGTCTTTGTCGGTAGGGTGGTAACTAGCCACGGCCGACGCCTCCAACCAGACTAGACAAGCCGGGAATCGAACCCAAGAACTCCAACTTTATAATGCGACAGCACACCCATTGCGCCACGGAGCTCTTCAAAAATGTTCGATGAAACAACACAAAAGTAAACTGTTCTTTCTAATCGCGTTGTCGAATTTGATTTTCTAAAGATGACAACACTGACACATTGCAGAAAATATCGAAATGTCAGATAACCGATATTGCAGTTCGTTATTAAAGTTGACAGCTCCGTTTCAAAAATGGAGCGAAGTGGCGGGGGCTATGAAAGTTTAATCGCCATTCGAGATACGACTTAAGTTACTAAAGTTATCCCGTTTGTAAGGTACAATGCGTTATTTATTTACTAACATGTTTGATTACATGAGGTTCTAATCGGTTTGACAAACCATTTAGAGACAATCTCGACAATTGCTACAAAATAACCGTACTAACCGTATGAAGCGGTGATAGCCTAGTGGTTAGGGCGTCAGCCTTCTAATCAGAGGTCGGCGGTTCAAATCCGGGCACGCACCTCTAACTTTTCGGAGTTATGTGCGTTTATAAACAATAAAATATCACTTGCTTCAACGGTGAAGGAAAACATCGTGAGGAAACCTGCACACCTGAGAGTTCTCCATAATGTTCTCAAAGGCGTGTGAAGTCTGGCAATCCGCACATGGCCAGCGTGGTGGAATTATCTATGCAAATATCTCGTGTAGTGTTTCTTTATGTTACATCGAGGGCAAACAAACAAACAGACTGGCCACCTGATGTGAAGTCGCCCAAGGACATCTGCAGCGCCGAAGGAGCTACCGAAACCTGAACCTATTCTACTACCCATTACTATAGGAATAGGTAGAGAATAATCTAGAAACATTATGAATCTCTCACAAGAGTAAAGTGTATCTTTTTTTTTTTCGGACTGTGCCAGTGACAGCTTAACTGTGCAAAACAATACTTATCGAAGCTCTGCCAGAAGATATTAAGGGAATACCTGCCTAAAGGCGCCTCCTGTGAGATCGAAAATCTGCTTAGGCGACGTTTAGGTCAGTCAGACCCCCAATACAACAACCGATTCTATCGCAAAACATTCACGAAAGGCAAATACGTCATCGTTTCGGTGAATTATTAATGTTTTGTAATCAATATTTTTATTTTTATTGCCTCTATTGTATGCTTAAAATTTTATAACAGCAGCACTCCGCGGCTTCACCCGCCTAGTTCTAGTTCCCGTAGGAATACGGGGATAAAATATAGTTTAAGTTAGTCGCTGATAATATAGCTTTACATTTATGAAAAAGATTTAAAATCGTTTTAGTGGTTTAAGCGTGAAAGCTTAACGAACTCCCACTCACATATATAATTATTAATAATATAATACTCGTATATATTACAAATTTTATAAGAACGTTTATCTAAGTTTTATAAGCTTCACAACATGCATGGCTCCCTTGCGCGTACCTGAGGCAGGCTGCGGGTTGCGTGCATGGGTCTGTAGGATCGTAAGTCATACCCCTAATTGCCGCTTACACGGCATCGTGTTGCAACGTGAGTCGCATGGTGGTACCGCTTTGTTCGTGGAATGGTAATTAAATGCAGCAACTAAAGGCATCTACGTGAGGAAACTTGTAAATTTAAACCAGTTCTCAATTTATTATTAATTATTTATATATGTCAATAAAAAAAAAGGAAGGAAGTAATCGCACATCCGCGAATATTCCTATGTGTCAGGGGTTCTTGGCTCGTTTCCGATCTGGTGGGAGGCTTCGGGCGCGATTAGTTTCCACCTTACTGGCAAATACACACCGCCAAGCAATTTAGCGTTCCGGTATGATGCCGAGTGGAAACCTATTTGGAGGATGCAGTGTTCAGCCGGCCACGCATCGTCTACTCTTCTGGTGCTGCAGAGTTTCATGACCGACGGTAATCACTTAATATCAGGTGACCCGTCTGCTCGTAAAAAAAAAAACATGGGAAAACATTATCTTTAGAAACCCCGCAAGAAAGAAACTCGGTACGCAAAAATTAAAAAAAAAAAAAACCTGCTAAGCGAGTCCAGCATTAAAGTGCACCAAATACTACATGACATCATTACAAACTTTTTGTTTCAATGCAAATAGAAGTTCCCAATCTGCGATAATTTAAACTGTCTACCTATACGACTTATGACATACCGCCCGCTGACAGTGGAGGCTTGGCGGGCTTCGGGTATGGACCACTATGCACGACCGGCCAGCCAACTGATAAAACAATCCTGCCGAAGTTTGACAGTTATGGAGCCAGGCGTAACACCTTTAAACCAGAAAAAACTGGTCTCTCGAGATTAAACAATACAAAAGTGTTCTAGTTTCTTTCGGTTGGATAAATATTTTGGATGGTGTTAAGGAATCATTACGACGAGGTTTGGTAATGCTATCTCTCTGATAAGTAACATCAAAACGCGTTATGCATCGAACACTTTGAGCTTCAATGTCGTACTTTATTCTGATTTACACTGTTCATCATAATCGTTAAACAAAAATTAAGTCATACACTCTGATGCGAAAACCTACGATTATATTATAGACTTCGAAACCAACATGACTCTATCAAGTTCTAATGCGAAGTCGAATTACACTTGGAATCTGATATTATTTCATGATCAAACCATTAGCGGTTCACTACAGAGCACGGGTCTCCTCTCAATATGAGAAGGATTTACCCATAATCCACCACGCTGATCATGTGCGGATTGGCAGACTTCACACGACTTTGAGAACATTATGGAGAACTCTTAGGCGTGCAGGTTTCCGCACGATGTTTTCCTTCACCGGTGAAGCAAGTGATATTTTTTTTTTTAAACGCACATAACTCCGAAAAGTTAGAGGTGCCCGGATTCGAACCGCCGACCTGATTAGGAGGCTGACGCCCTAACCACTAGGGTATTGATATTATTTAATATTCTAAACATGGTTCCGAAACAGTAACAATAAATAACAAGCGTGGAAAGTGTACGTCTGACGACGGACGAAGCGACATTATAAATTGTAGAAATACCAAAAGTAAACAGTGGGCTAAGTGCAAAGCAGTGACAGATACTGATTAATCCTTAGAACGGAATTAATGCAAACAAGTTATTTTAGGAGAATTATTTCACGAAACAAGCACGTTAAAATTTTACAGCACATCCCCTTTTTGTATCAAAACGTTTAAGAGATTACAGAAAGTAATATCTGGATTAATTGTAGCGATCCGGCAAATTGTGATAATGAACGAATATTTGCCAACGAAACTTCTTACTTCTTCAATAGTTGGTTTCAATCCGATAGGATCGGATAACCTACACTTTGCGCTCCCGTCAGATTTTATCAGATTTTAGTCCAACTAACGATTGGTGTGGAGGTGGATTTGACAGATACAATTCATCATTATATTATTGTGGGTATATTGCGTTAAAATGATGATAAATTACGAATGGTATCCACGGACAACTATACATTACCAGTATCACAAAACCCACTGTGATATAAGAAATATGTTCCCTTGTATCCTTTAAAATGTACAATACTGAATTAAAACAAACAAACAATAATTAATTGAATCACTACAGAAAGCAATTTAGGCCAAATATTCGCTGTCATTTCTAATTAACAGCTGCCTAAAATGGCAAATTCCTGCCAATTACAATTTAACTCAATCTATCTGATGTTTTGTTGGCAAACTATGCTTTTTAGCTAGTATAGTGGGGATACACAAATATTCAACAAAATTAGTTTGTACCTTACGCAGCCTTAGCGTTAAGATGGTGGATGAATTAAACACATGGCAGTATTGCGCGTAAAGCGGCGATAGCCTAGTGGTTAGGGCGTCAGCCTCCTAATTAGAGGTCGTCGGTTCGAATCCGAATACGCACCTTTAACTTTCGGAGTTATGTCGTTTCACAAAAAAAAAAACACTTGCTTCAATGGTGAAGGAAAACATCGTGAGGAAACCTGCACGCCTGAGAGTTCTCCATAATGTTCTCAAAGGCGTGTGAAGTCTGCCAATCCGCACATGGCCAGCGTGGTGGACTATGGCCAAACCCTTCTCATATTCAGAGGAGATCCGTGCTCTGTAGTGAGCCGGTAATGGGTTGATCATGATGATGATGATGATAACGCGTGGAATAAACCTAAATTGTTGCGACTTTTCAAAAGGATGTGAACTCTAGTAGTGAATATAGTACTAGTAGTCATGTACTCAAAGAACTTGAGAAGCTCGTTCAAGAATAAAACTTCTGACTGGCATGCACTACTATAACATACGAACTAATAGTCAATGAAATAAAGTTGGGGGACAAAAAAAATATTTTCAGTAATTGAAGCTGTTTTGTTCACCATCCTCCATTATCATCGTCACTTACCATCAGCGGGTAGCGTTGTCAAGCGCTTACCTATCGTTAATGCAATCAAATAAAGTTACGAAGGTCATAAGCATAACCACTTGTGAAGACTCATAAAACGCTATTAATAAACTCTCAATCTCAACATTTCCAATTCTTTTATTGTAATGAAAATTACATTTCGTATTTCGCTCGTAGAAGCCAGCAATAAGATAAATGGATAATATTAGTAAGCCCCGCGCGGCGATGAAAGGAGAAAAAAAAAGGTAGTTGAATACACAAATTAATTTTTTCTTCTCTCGAGGCGGAACATTGGCTTCGTGTTTAGAATATAAGTTATGGTTTCCAATATGCCAAGCGAAGAGCGAGTGGGGGTTGGCAACAGATAATTTGAGTTAATTTACGATGGAAGATAACTGTAGGTTGACGTGATAGATAGGCACCGAACTCGTTAAAACTGAAGTGAATCGAAACAGCAAACTTTAATTAGTGAACGACATAGAATTCGATTTCATGGAACGTGAAATGGATAGTAGATTGGAGGACTGTATGGATGTTACCCTATTGATTCAAATAAATGTATTTACACGGCACAATAATTGATTTCAATGAATAATTATGTATATTTCTCTTATATAACAAAAAAGGCATTTGCCCATTAAAGTAAGAACATTAATTGAGCTGCGGATGAATGAACGACATAACAGAATGCAAATCATAAAATGGATAATATATTGGATCAGATTAAAATTAATTAATTTTTTATTTTATTTGAGTAGTACCTAAAAATATGCAATATTTGGTAAGTATATAATATGATATTTTTATGTGTAATCAATGCTAAAGAAATGATTTAAAATAAAAGATACAGAAATAATTCAAACATACACGGATACGATAAATATAGTCTAGAGTTAAAATTGGCTTTCATTAACTGCCGAAAAGTTTAATTGGTGAGCGTTCTTCGAGTACAATAAAATTCGATTTCTCGAAACAAGAAATGGGTGTTAGAGAATTTAACGAGTGTCGTGTACATGAATTATTTGTTTATGTATTATGTTAGTATGTGTATATTATGTAACATTTACTTCTCTTTTGTAGGTACTAATAGAAGTAGCTTCTTCACATCGTGTCCTGGAAGATTTAAAGCCGCCAAAATCGTATACGTTGACTGTGCTTATTTTTCCGTTCCGTTGAATGAAATTGAAGTTCTTATTAAATTGAAACAGAATATTTTTATAATACTTAGAATTGTTTAGTTTTGACTGATAAAGTGTCACAAGTTTCTATACCTCATAAGATTACTTTTAAGCCGCTGTTTACTTAAGCCGTATAAACAAACAGACAAGAGCGCGGAGCTAATCTCAAGGATGAACAATGATATGCACAGTCACGGCGCCCGTAGACGAGTTTCGTCCATTTATTACCAGACATTCAGGAGTTAGGAGTGTTAATCGCTTGCGCTGTTTTAAAAGGACTCGTCGTAAGTTTGTCAAAATGCTGAGACCGCCCGCTTCGGGCGCCTTGGGAGGTCTCTTAAAAAGAGTAACGGATTTAATAGCTGCAAGCTAATGCGGTAGTAACGTCACTTCTATCACCGATCACCCCGTGGGAACAATTAAAATAGCTTAAAAACCAATGCCACGCCTTATTAAAGTCTTTAAACTCCAAACGTTACGTTAAATTTATTTTTACACTTTTCTAAGAACAATGACCTCACGAATAGAAAGAAATGCTACCCGACTAGAAATAAGAGAACCAAAGCTGACTTTAATAATAAAAAGTTTTGCTTCAACAATGTAAAGATTAATTCTATAATCTAAAGTTGGTGGTGTGTAAATATTTGAATAAACTAATCAAAGCATTCTTGAAAACATTGAATGGATCGTTATGTTAACACTACTGTAAGATAGACCCCAATCCTTCGGCACCGAAACGAGCCATTGTATAGAAATGAAGAAAAACTTCATGCCAGGATAGAATACATCACGCTGTAGTCAAACAAATGACTCCTTGAAAGAATAGAATTTTATCAATGTGTTTTTTAAGACGGTCTGAACCCCGCTTCGAAGATAAAATAAACATTAAAACCAAACAAGGTGCAGCTTCATTCATGAGATAAGAAATATATTATATCTGACATTATAAAGAAAAGAATCTATGATGGAAACAGGGCGGAGATAACAATGAAAGAATATTTATTTCTAAATGTATTTCGTCGCTAGAAACAGAAGCCGGGTTCGGATTCATATTTGATGGCGCGCGTCTTCCATTCAATGTATCTACAGATATGGGGCGTTAATTTACGACACATCATCATCATCATCATCATGTTCAACCCATTATCGGTTCACTACAGAGCACGGGTCTCCTCTCAATATGAGAAGGATTTGGCCATAGTCCACCACGCTGGCCATGTGCGGATTGGCGGACTTCACACGCCTTTGAGAACATTATGGAGAGCTCTCAGGCGTGCAGGTTTCCTCACGATGTTTTCCTTCACCGTTGAAGCAAGTGATATTTTAATTGCTTAAAAAAAACGCACATAACTCCGAAAAGTTAGAGGTGCGTGCCAGGATTCGAACCGCCAACCTCTGATTAGGAGGCTGACGCTCTAACCACTGGACTATCACCGCTTCGACACATACGTCAAGCATATTAATAAAGTAACGCTACGAAATTGATCTAGTCAAGGGCTACAAATTAATCGCCAATTGTTCGAGCCGTAAATAAAATAACAGTCCAGACAATTCACATTGTGAACGCGTGCTCACTAGAAATCGTAGCCGAATACCGGACTACGCAACCTTTGTATGTGATTCGGTGCGAATACCCTCCGGTGGGCCTCCGGAAGAGCAATACGTGCAGAGATGGTTTGTGAATCCTTGTAACAGCCGAATTGAAAATTCCAGTCATCTAGCCGAATTAAAAATCGATTTCGCTCAGGCATTCGCACCACGTATAATCGAACGGTCGTATAATCCCCAAGGTTAGTGGACAATAGTGTGGAGAGGTGATTTCAATACACAAAGTACGCATATTCGGCACATTTGCATGCCCAAAATGAATTGAGACGGCGTTCATGCCCGAGGACACGGCTACTTCGGCGCCGAGCTGATGTAATCGTATCGGTGTGTTGAACAATATCAATTCAAATTCAAACTTCATGCCGCCAAATTGTTATTGTGACATGAATTTATCGCTCTTAAATATGGTAGCGAGCAGGGGCAAATACTTTGTCGCCAGTCGTGAAACGAGATTAAGATGACACACGTGTGGTTGAAACAGACGTACCGAATGTTCCGACAAAATATGTCTACAAAAAACCCATGAGAATCGTTCATTTTTAAGGTATGCCATTATTTAGTTTGTCGTCACTTCGTGTGGGAATATGTGGTAGATATGTATGACGCAAAGGTACTCACTTCCAGCCAGTTGAGTATCTCGAAAAGAGCCATATTTCGTTGCTGTGCGGACGAAAACAGTGGCAGCGTTTACGCGCCCGTTGACAGTTGCACGGTCTCTGCAAATAAAAAAAAATATGCTATTAAATATAGATTGCTACCAACGCTTACTATAAACATATCTAAGGGTTTAAATAAATGCTAGCACTAAATCTACTTCAATGATCAAGAAATGCGACAAATCTATATATATAAAAGCGAAAGGTCACTTACATACTTACTAATTAAACACGAGATCTCAAAAACTATTTTACGTACGCTGTAATTTAGCAAGTAGGTAGTTGATAGTTAAGAGATGTCAGCTAAGAAAAGATATTTGGAAATTCCACCCCGAAGGGGGTAAAATAGGGGTTTAAAGTTTGTATGAAAGTCCTATGCTTTTTGCCTGTAGCTTAAAACCTCAATCTCACAGGAAATCAGCAATTCTACGCAGACGAAGTCGCGGGCAACAGCTAGTAATTATATAAATGTCATTTGATTCGAACTTCGATGTTTAAAAATATATCTCAAAGAAATCTAAATGTGAAAAGCCTATAACACACACACGATTTAAAATGCAAAGCCTTTTTAGTTCCCCCTCCGGGCGGCGGGCCGGAGGTTCTTTGAGTCTCGCACGAAGCGCGGAAATGACCAGTGAAATCAGTAACTTTGCACAAGTAAAGCATATCCGGCGCGGAATTAGGTCAAAGACGGTGTAGGAATTCACTAAAGTGATATTTTTATAAGGAAAACATTTTAATACGCGCTCTATTAAACGTGATATTTCCGTCATATCCGCCTTGTCATATTTCCGCTTAATTGGGATCGATCATTCTTTCTAATTTGCACCTCCGTTTTGACGACCTACGTGGCGCAGCGCGTGCGCTGTCAAATTTTGAATTTGAGGTCCTGGGTTCGATTCCCGGCTCGAGTCTGGTCTGGTGGAACGCTTCGGCCGTGGCTAGTTACCACCCTACCGCCAAAGACGTGTGGCAAAGCGGTTTAGCGTTCCGGTACGATGTCGCGTAGAAACCCATTAAGTTTATGGGCTTACCATAAACCTTCCATCTTAGGCTGCATCATCACTTACATTAGGTGAGATTACAGTCAAGGGCTAACTTGTAAAAAAAACACGAATCTGTGTCTTAGTACGATTCGCATACACTAGCAATAGTAGAGTCGTTTTCGTGTATCGAAACACTGTAACGCCACAGTAAAATGGAACTTGACACATAGTTATAAAGCTCTAGTTCGTTTACACTTCAGCAGCCAGCGCTTTCGGAATATTTAAATAAATATCAGTACAGGACCGAGTTTGCGCGATTTTAAGGAGTGCTATTAGTTCCGCTTTACATTGTCGTTTATGGTAATTAAATATATTATATATATGTAATTAATCAATATTTACCATAAATTAAGCAATATTTGAGAGTTTGTAAATCTAATAAAAAAGGTAACCAAATAATTAGAGAGTTCAGTGTGGGCATCGAACACACCCAATTTACGGAATTTGGTCACACACGTTGTAAAATTCCGCTTAAACGATACTATATATCACAAAAGCCAATAACGGGGACTATTTCAACTGCAGAACCTTTTCATTATGCGAATGAACCAGTTTTAGCTGGAAGAGCGGAAATAATCAATAAAATAGGCAAGGTTGTAGATGAAGTCCGGTACATATTATGTCAGTATGGATCTTGAAAAACATCGATACTGTACCAACCTGGTATAGTTAAAATGACAACATTAATCAAAAAGCACATAAAAATGGATACCATCAACTTTACTTTTAAATTAAATGTTTTTTTCTTAAAGTTAATGGGTTCTGCTCCGAAGCATGGGCGCTTGCTATGATATATATATATATATATATATATATATATATATATATATATATATATATATATAATAAAGGCTTTATCAGAAAGCTCGGAGTCACTGAATGGCAACGGAAACCACATGTCGATACGCAATCCCTAGTGTAGAAAAATCATTGTGTTGTTATTGAACCAGTTCGACGCGTACATTTTTATGGGTTTACTTTAAAAATGACAAATTTCTACACAAACTTTCATCACCTATTTTACCCCCTTTGTTCTTTCTTACTAAATGTCTTGAATTTAGTGCAAGTTATTAAAAAAACCCGGATAGAAGTAGCCCGTGGTGCTTTTCAAAACAAAAAAGTGCTCAGTAGCCGTAACCTGCCCATCGTACTACGTAAACGCCTTTTACATTGTTATATATGGCCCATACTTCTGTACGGATGCGAATCCTGGACAGTCAAAGAGTAAGTTAATTTGTAACCTTTACTCATGAACGTTATATAATGATTGTATTGTATAACAATGATTTGTTTTCTCTTTTTAGTTGTCAAATTGCTGATGACAGACAGAGACAAAATGGTCTTAAACTGATCACGCGTTATACAGTAATAGCTGGTGCCCGCGACTTGGTCTGCGCAGGATTAGTATTTCGAGTAGCTTTTAGCGTGGCGTTAAAAAGAACTAATATTATCACGCAGATGGTAGATTTTTTCCTACTTACTTGACACGTATCGATTTTGGACAATTCACACAATATCTTTATAAATTGTAGCCTATGTATTCCGATGTATAAGTTATATTATTGTTAAGTTTCATAAAAATCCATTCAGTAGTTTTTACGTGAAAGAGTAACAAACATTCATCCATATATACAAACTTCGCTTTTATAATATTAGTAGGATACTACCTCCATTGAGGCAATGGTTTAGTCTTTATACCTCACCGTCTGACCCCCCCGTTGTCCCAATCGTCGCCTAAGCCGAGGCTCGGCTTCAAAGGAGACGCCCTCAGGCAGACGTTCCTTTAGTTTCTTCGAGCCCTAGGGCTCAAAATTTCTTCTGGCAGAGCTTCTTTCTGAAGCTCGCCAAATAGCCCGCTCACGCTGTGGCAACCTAAAGGGTTAGCACAGCTAATAGACAGTCCGAAAAAAAAAGTCTTTATAGGTGAAGTTTGCTGGATTGAAAATATTGTATAATATAAACTAACTGGAAGTTTGGAGCATTTTTCGACATAAGAAATATACAATACCTCACTACTGTTGGGCTGTACAGGAAATTAAAATCAGGACCATAAAAACCGTACTTGAAAATGTACTTCTAAGCCAACAAGGCATTTCTCATCCTAAGCTCGTTAACTATTCTGTGAGTGATTCAGCAGGCGATGGGGCCTGTACTCAAATAAACACTAAACAGTTTCCTGTGCCTCCGAAATGTTTGAATACGTGACACGATTATATTATATCAAACAATACTTGTTTAAAAAACTTATTTATTTGGTCGTCACAAATATTTAACCAACTGCCAAACGCGTACAGAGACATCCCCATGGATAAGTTTGTATATACGTATGGATAAGTTTGTATATACGTATACTATACACGCAAACCTTACACTGTTGCAGTGTGTACAAATCTACTACGGAAATGACTACGGAAGTGGCTATCGTTCTGTTTGTCTTGTAATATTGGTCAGTTCGTCGTCGCGATTAACATTTAATCACCATGCGAGATTTAATCTTCACGAGAATCGACATGTGTTTAGAAAGTTAGACCTATCTTTTTTATTCGAGTCGTTATAATTGCCACATAAATTCTGTTTACAAGCGATGTTCGAGTAAAAATCGATTTCTTACCTATTTGCCACACACACGCTAGTTTTAAGAACAAAGTAACTCTATATATACTGCTAACAAGTTTTCAACGCGACCTCCCGACATTCCGTTTTACAGCCGATAACCGTACCATCGTCGCCCTCTAATCTTTTCTAACTCCATGTCCTTCCGAACAAAGGATAAATGTATTCAGACCCGACTTAAATTTTATACCTCATGTATGAATATGAACACGGTTACCTATAAAATCCTGTTAAGTTCACATTGTTTAACACAATGTACCGTCTCTTATTAAGCGTATAATGTTGTGTTTACCTCGGAATGTATATGACAGTTCGTGAATGTTAATTAGTGAGTGTACAGTTCAGTTGGAAAACGGAAAATGGTCTCCATTGCTCCGAAAAATACGGAAAATACAATTTGAGTTTTTTTTTTAAAATCTTCTTCTTCTTTAGGTGCCTCTCCAACTAGTGAAGGTTGGCAGTCAGAATGGCATATTTTGCCGTGTTTCTCGCGAAGCTGAAAAGCTGGGCGGCACTCGCGATCCCTGTCCACTCCCTAATGTTTCGCAACCAAGACTTCCTCTTGCAGCCGATGCGCCTCCTTCCCGCTACTTTGCCCATTTCTGAGTTGCAGGAGCCTGTATCTGTCATGCCTAATCGCATGCCCCAGATAAGCAACTTTTTTCTTTTTGACAGTCTTCCAAAGTTCGCGATGACAACTAACACGTCACAAGACCTCCTCATTGGTGACCTTTTGGGTCCAGCTGATCTTTAACATCCGTCGATAAGCCCACATCTCGAATGCGTCTAGACGTTTTCTTTGATCCTCTTTGACTGTCCAGGATTCGCATCCGTACAGAAGTATGGGCCATATATAACAATGTAAAAGGCGTTTACGTAGTACGATGGGCAGGTTACGGCTACTGAGCACTTTTTTGTTTTGAAAAGCACCACGGGCTACTTCTATCGATAAAGCCTTTATTATATATATATATATATATATATATATATATATATATATATAATAAAGGCTTTATCAGAAAGCTCGGAGTCACTGAATGGCAACGGAAACCACATGTCGATACGCAATCCCTAGTGTAGAAAAATCATTGTGTTGTTATTGAACCAGTTCGACGCGTACATTTTTATGGGTTTACTTTAAAAATGACAAATTTCTACACAAACTTTCATCACCTATTTTACCCCCTTTGTTCTTTCTTACTAAATGTCTTGAATTTAGTGCAAGTTATTAAAAAAACCCGGATAGAAGTAGCCCGTGGTGCTTTTCAAAACAAAAAAGTGCTCAGTAGCCGTAACCTGCCCATCGTACTACGTAAACGCCTTTTACATTGTTATATATGGCCCATACTTCTGTACGGATGCGAATCCTGGACAGTCAAAGAGGATCAAAGAAAACGTCTAGACGCATTCGAGATGTGGGCTTATCGACGGATGTTAAAGATCAGCTGGACCCAAAAGGTCACCAATGAGGAGGTCTTGTGACGTGTTAGTTGTCATCGCGAACTTTGGAAGACTGTCAAAAAGAAAAAAGTTGCTTATCTGGGGCATGCGATTAGGCATGACAGATACAGGCAACTCAGAAATGGGCAAAGTAGCGGGAAGGAGGCGCATCGGCTTCAAGAGGAAGTCTTGGTTGCGAAACATTAGGGAGTGGACAGGGATCGCGAGTGCCGCCCAGCTTTTCAGCTTCGCGAGAAACACGGCAAAATATGCCATTCTAACTGCCAACCTTCACTAGTTGGAGAGGCACCTAAAGAAGAAGATTAAAAAAAACTCAATTTGTATTTTCCGTATTTTTCGGAACAATGGAGACCATTTTCCGTTTTCCAACTGAACTGTACACTCACTAATTAACATTCACGAACTGTCATATACATTCCGAGGTAAACACAACATTATACGCTTAATAAGAGGCGGTATATTGTGTTAAACAATGTGAACTTAACAGGATTTTATAGGTAACCGTGTTCATATTCATACATGAGGTATAAAATTTAAGTCGGGTCTGAATACATTTATCCTTTGTTCGGGAGGACATGGAGTTAGAAAAGATTAGAGGGCGACGATGGTACGGTTATCGGCTGTAAAACGGAATGTCGGGAGGTCGCGTTGAAAACTTGTTACCAGTATATATAGAGTTACTTTGTTCTTAAAACTAGCGTGTGTGTGGCAAATAGGTAAGAAATCGATTTTTACTCGAACATCGCTTGTAAACAGAATTTATGTAGCAATTGTAACGAATCGAATAAAAAGTAATGATAGGTCTAACTTTCTAAACACATGTCGATTCTCCTGCAGATTAAATCTCGCATGGTGATTAAATGTTAATCGCAACTACGAACTGACCAATATTACAAGACAAACAGAACGATAACCACTTCCGTAGTCATTTCCGTAGTAGATTTGTACACACTGCAACAGTGTAAGGTTTGCGTGTATAGTATACGTATATAATAAATAAACTTATCCATACGTATATACAAACTTATCCATGGGGATGTCTCTGTACGCGTTTGGCAGTTGGTTAAATATTTGTGACGACCAAATAAATAAGTTTTTTAACAAGTATTGTTTGATATAATATAATCGTGTCACGTTTTCAAACATTTCGGGGGCACAGGAAACTGTTTAGTGTTTATTTGAGTACAGGCCCCATCGCCTGCTGAATCACTTACAGAATAGTTAACGAGCTTAGGATGAGAAATGCCTTGTTGGCTTAGTAGTACATTTTCAAGTACGGTTTTTATGGTCCTGATTTTAATTTCCTGTGCAGCCCAACGATAGTGAGGTATTTTATATTTCTTATGTCGATAAATGCTGCGAACTTCCAGTTAGTTTATATCAATTTAACAATATTTTTAATCAAGCGACCTTCAACTATAAAGACTTTTTTTTTCGGACTATTGGTTGCCACAGCGTAACCGGGCTGTTTGGCGAGCTTCAGAAAGAAGCTCTGCCAGAAGAAATTTTGAGCCCTAGGGTTCGAAGAAACTAAAGGAACGACTGCCTAAGGTCTCCTTTGAGGCCGAGCCTCGGCTTAGGCGACGATTGGGACAACGGGGGGGTCGGACGGTGAGGTATAAAGACTAAACCATTGCCTCAATGGAGGTAGTATTCTACTAATATTATAAAAGCGAAGTTTGTAAATATAGATGAATGTTTGTTACTCTTTCAAGTAAAAACTACTGAATGGATATTTATGAAACTTTACAATAATATAGTTTATACATCGGAATAACACATAGGCTACAATTTATAAAGATATTGTGTGAATTGTCCAAAATCGATATGTGTCAAGTAAGTAGGAAAAAATCTACCATCTGCGTGATAATGTTATTTCTTTTTAACGCCACGCTAAAAGCTACTCGATATACTAATCCTGCGCAGACCGAGTCGCGGGCACCAGCTATTACTGTATAACGCGTGATCAGTTTAAGACCATTTTGTCTCTGTCTGTCATCAGCAATTTAACAACTAAAACGAGAAAACAAATCATTGTATAACTGTACAATCATTATATAACGTTCATGAGTAAAGGCTACAAATTAAATATACAGGATTATCTACCGCCTGGTTCCAACGGTAGTGTTAAATGTGTTTAAGTCGTTTTTCCGATATTTTTTTAATTTTCATTTTCAATCAGAGTCGGTAATTTCATTATCATCGATAAATTCGGTTATCATCGATATCAAGATATTACGATATTTAATACTTAAAATGTTAAAAAATATTTTTATTTTTTGTACATTATATTTTGGGAAAAGGGCCTGTTTGAAAGATATGTTTTATTTATTTCAAACTCCAGTCCCCCACATATAACATTTATACAGAATAGCTCGTAACATGTTTGTTAGTTCAATAAGTAATGCGGAGGAACACGAGTAAATCATTAATTCAATCATGCACACCCCAATCAATAAACCCCAAACTTGGAGTGAAGTTGAAATGAGAAATTTGCTACTGGCTTGCGTTGCTTCAAGTCTATACCCAGCATAGGGATATTGAGATATCAACTAATAATAACACGTAACTCCACTCACAATAAGACAAAACTAAATATTGTTTTCATCATGATCAAACCCATTACTGGCTCACTACAGAGCACGGGTCTCCTCTCAATATGAGAAGGGTTTGTCCATAGTCCACCACGCTGGCCATGTTTCTGCTGGTTTGTTTCTGGTGGGAGGCTTCGACCGTGGCTGGTTACCACCCTACCGACAAAGACGTGTCGCCAAGCGACTTAGCGTTCCGGCACGATGTCGTGTAGAAACCAATTAGGAGTATGAGTTTACCCCATACCCCATAACAGGTTAGCCCGCTACCATCTTAGACCGCATCATCACTTACCATCAGGTGAGATAGCCGTCAAGGGCTAACTTGTGGTGTATATAAAAAAAAAATGTGCGGATTAGCAGACTTCACACGCCTTTAAGAACATTATGGAGAGCTCTCAGGCGTGCAGGTTTCCTCACGATGTTTTCCTTCACCATCAACGGCAAGTGATATATATTTTTTTTATTTAAATAAAATATATATTGTTTTAGTATTTACATAACTGTAGGTATCCAAGATCGCTCGAATGCTTTGTTTATTGTCCGTCTTTCAAAACAATCTCTCAAATAAGAGCCGCAATTCTCAACCTCAAATTCACAATTAATAACATGTACATAGCCTAGAGCCGAAAGTGGCAAGTCATAAAAAACTTCATTTGTGAAGCAAATTCCCTATTTGCTTCACAAAGGATGATTGAACCTGACACAGGCTCAATTTAAAAAGTAAAAAAGAATCTTCTTCAGAAAATAGTCAATTTGCAAATCTATTAAAAGTTTTAGTCGTAAAAAAAGTATTACATTCTTTTTTCAGAGATTTATTCTTCAAATTACAATAAGTCGCAACATTTGAGTCATATTCTGAACTTAAAACAAAATAAAGAGGGAAAGAAATTAAAAAAAAGTTTCTTTACTAAGTTCATATAGGTATTAAGATTTTCTCTATGGGATTCAAATAGGTAAACGTCTCGTCTAATTAACTAGTCATATAATTAAAAGGGTAAAGATGTTCCGTCAAACAAATCATCATCATCACCATCATCATAAACAACCCATTGACGGCTCACTACAGAGCACGGGTCTCCTCTTAATATGAGAAGGATTCTTCCATAGTCCACCACGCTGGCCATGTGCGGATTGGCAGACTTCACACGCCTTTGAGAACATTATGCACTCTCAGGCGTGTAGGTTTCCTCATGATGTTTTCCTTCACCGTTGAAGCAAGTGATATTTTAATTGCTTAAAAACGTACATAACTCCGAAAAGTTAGAGGTGCGTGCCCGGGTTCGAACCACCGACCTCTGATTAGGAGGCGGACGCCCTAACCACTAGGCTATCACAGCTTCACACAAATAAATATACCTATATATATCGTAGATATATTCAAAATCTCTTACATAGCTAGCTTACTATTAGCAATCAAAAGCTATTTGAGACAAATTTAAACATTGTTTGTATTTTACTAGCCTCGTTCGTCGCTACGTGTCCCGCTGTCCAATGAGAGCTATTAACATACAAATCTTTATTTTTTCCTAGGAACGGAGGCGAATAAGAACGCCGCATCCGATGCATCCCATTTGCATTCGAGAAACATGATTTCCCAATAACGCAAGCAGTAAGCAAGGGAGGTATAATAAACTACCGTCGAAACGACGTGCTACGTTCTACGATTACAATGCGACAAGAAGCGAGCATCTTAATTTTTTTTACGAAACTGCTGGGTAGCAGTTTCGTACGAATGCCTTCACAGCAAATGAAATTACGCTCTCTTTTGCCGTCATGCCCCATTTGCATAAATTCCAGCTACTTATTGGAATCTATAGCTTCAGTTTTAAGTGTGCGACAATAACTACACGAATAGAAATAATGGAAAATGTGATATATATGAACGATTCACAGATGCTTGTAATAGGTTTACGTGAATAAAGCTTTTTTTTTAATTTGATTTGATTTTCATTTACAATATCTATGCTTAACATAATTATGCCGGATGTTTAACTACCTTCGTTTTTGTAATAAGAAACATATTTTTTTTATAAGGAAATCAACGTTGCTTAGAACTGTTCTACTCGAAAACGTGTCGGGACGCTAAATATATTGGCGACACGTCTTTGTTGGTAATTAACTAAGCCTCCCACCAGACCAGACTCGCGACGGGAATCGAAACCGGGACCTCCAACTTTATAAGGCGACAGAGCACGCGCTGCGCCTCGGAAGTCGTCAAGGCTGCTTGCATTAGTGTTAAAAATGCGAAATTGGCTACATGAAAATAGTTAACAAATTAGTTAAATAGAAACAAAATGAATATTGAATGAATAAATGAATAAACGAATGAATGAATGAATGAACGAATGTATGAATGAATACACTTTTTGTACACCACAAGATAGGAAAAAATAAAAAACAGAAAATAACACAAAAACAGTAGATTTTTTTTTTTTTTTTCTTCAAATCTTAATTTTTTTCTACGAACGGAGGTAAATGTGAATGTCGCATCCGATGCATCACATTTACATTCAAGCAACATCATGCTTTCCCAATATCGTAGACATTGATAATAGCCGACGCAGCGCGCCGCAGAAACGACGTGCGACGTCCTATGATTTCAGTGAATTTGTTTTGTGTTGTGTTGTGTTGTGTTGTGTTGTCATGTTGTTGCTCTGTTCGATTTTTGTTTTCGTTGTTGTGCATGTCTTTAAATGGCTTTTCACACCGTTATGTGAATATGCTTTGTGAACAAGCGTAACAAATTAATTGATTTGCCTAATAAATTAAAAATTATATATTTATTAATATGCGGTGATATACTGGCTCTGTTATTTATTTACATTTATTTGGAAACTGTTCAAAATTAACTATACTATAATAACTATACTTTCATGTTATAATAATTATACTTGCTTTTTTGCGTCCGACATGGTGCTAGGAGATTTTTATTGAGAGTTGATGGTGATAACTAAATTCTTGAACTTAAAACTAAAGCTATGAGAGTTCTAAACGCACCCTGATCTAAAATGAGCAAATATATACATCGGAGTAGACAATCCGTTGGTAACATATATTGAAAGAAAATTCTTTCCTAACTTAATATTAAACATTATTTTTATTACCCACAGCCTTTTTTAAGTTAATTAAATTACCTAAGCTTTTTTTGCCGTAAGCTACATTCACAGCTGTAAATAAATATTCACAATAAAAATAAATCTTCACAATAAAAATAAATTGTCAATACCAATATACCAGCTCCGATGGACCCCTTATATTCGTTCTCGATGACCGCTCCCTGCGTACTCAATATTGTAGACAGAGGCAATAATCACGAAGCGCCTGCTATGGTGAAACTTACGGGGCGTTAAATATTCACAATGACCCGACCATTATATTGATCCAAAGTTAAATAAAGCTCTCTTTTGCTTAACGTGTCAAAAGGTAGAAGCTTTCTTAACAAAGATATTATCTTATCATGTTATCAATCGGAAAAAAAATTGTTAAACTCAAAAAATATCAGCAACATATCTATGTTTATAAGTTTGACGACGATCAGAGAGCGCCATCTAGTTTTAGAATCATGTACGAAAGACAAAAGTGTGAGTGGGATCGCCCCCTCTCTTTACGCAACACTAAGTGGGGTATGCAGGTTCTGAAAGACGTACCGGGGGGTGAGGGGTGCGGGGTGCAGGCAACGGGCGCATGATCGCCGCCTGCCCCCTGACTAAGAGCTCCTCCGGGTGATGGACTCGAGCCTAATCCTCGGGTCGCGTGAGGCGCGCCCAATGTTGTTGGCATGCCTCGGACGGAGGTAGGCGGCCTTGATAATAGGCCCCAGATGAGGGTCTGCCTCGGCGGACGCCGCTGGTGGCGTTGCGGTCGAGTGCGCAGGTGTTACCGTGACCCAGCCACCAGGCGACGCGAAGGAGCATCGCTAGGTTTTAGTGGGTATTCTAGTCGCCAGTCTAGCCGCCGGGGAGTCCCACGTAGGACTCCGGAGGGGATACGTAAAAGCAGTTCCCAGCGTGAAAAGAGACAATAATATTAGGAAATTCTGATATAAATGTCAGGTTAACAAAGATGGCAATAGGTGACATTAATTAAACTGCTATGTTATGATTTGGATAACTATTTCTTTTAGCTCAAAAAATATCAGGAAGCATCCTCAATTATAATAATTGCTACTATAAATTCCAGGCTATTATTATAACAAATATAATTGCTATCCTCCAAATAATCGTTAAAATAACAGTTTAGGTGAGATCACAGTTATTTTAACATTTGGACATGTATTTCTTTTAACTCAAAAATATCATCATCATTATCATCATGATCAACCCATTACCGGCTCACTACAGAGCACGGGTCTCTTTTCAATATGAGAAGGATTTGGCCATAGTCCACCACGCTGGCCATGTGCGGATTGGAAGACTTCACACGCCTTTGAGAACATTATGGAGAACTCTCCGGCGTGCAGGTTTGCTCACGATGTTTTCCTTTACCGTTGAAGCAAGTGATATTTTAATATTTTTTTTAAACGCACATAACTCCGAAAAGTTAGAGGTGCGTGCCCGGATTCAAACCGCCGACCTCTGATTAGTAGGCTGACGCCCTAACAACTACGCTATCACCGCTTCTCACGATAATAATTAATCAATAATAATTAATATTTGTCAATAAAAATACCACATTCGATGCATCCCTCAAATTAGCACTCGACGTCCAGTCTCTACTAACTCAATATTGCAGATATAGGCAATTCGCACGAACCGCAGCGATGGCGGAACTAACTCGGCGTTAAATATGCACGACGACTATTTCTATTGACCCGAAAATGTTGCCGAACAAGGCTTTATGTTCTTCTTAAACGTACTGCCAAAACGTGGAAGCAATGTTTGTATGAACAACTCTTTACTTGGCAAGACCACCGCTACTCAGTATCTCGCAACCAGGTCAAAGAACGCTTGTGGGCATTATCCTCAGACTCCAAAGTTTGAATACTAAAGTTTGCTTGAACTTCAAAACCTACAAACGCAATTTAGGTTGAGCAAAGTTTGGTGCATTTACAAGATGTACAAAGAGAAAACTTCTAAGCATATTGCTATACGCATACTGCCTTTAAACTTTTATCCACCGCTAGCTGATGCTCACGACTTCGGCACCATAGATTTGTATCAGCAGATTATCTGATGTGTCATTCCTCTTCCCGTTCCCATTTTCGCACGCTTTCCCAAGCTATAAATACAATTTTGAGGAAGTCTGCTGTAGTAATAGCTTTAGATATAGCGCATCGACATGAAAGTCAGTTTTTCTCAAATCTTTCAGGAACCTAGGATTATTCTGTGATAAAAATTGCCTATCTAATAATACAGGGCAAATTCAATCTTCATTCTTAAATTCAGCCAAATTGGTTCTGTAATTCCAGCGTGAAGGAATAACAAACATACACACATTCACACTTGCATAAAAACTTTAGCTTTTTAATTAAATTTAAATACATTTATTATGTGTACTTCTTTCTAAAATAATAGTAGTTTTACTTGATGAATATCTGATTGAATTGGTTGAATTAAATCATAATTGTCAAAAAAAAATCTTGTGTTACTTTGATAGATCTTTGCTAATTTCTTGTGTAATAAACTTTGACTAGTATTTCCTACGATTAGATAAGTACGCATGAAATAGGGTTCTGTATTGAAAAAATTAACTAGAAGTACATAACCGCATTAGGCTAAATTTAGGTGAGATTATTTATTTAAGCGTTAAAGCTCTGGGAATCTGTACTCTACAAAATGCCTCGACATAAACTATGTAGAGGCATTTAAAAAGGAGAAAAGAAAAATGTTTGCCCTTACAGGAAATTGTGTCTGATCCGCTTTACTGTTGACGCAAAACGGTATTTCGAACAATTAAGATATAATAGCCAGAGAAGTTCTTCCTTACAAAGTCTTGAAACTTCTTAGAAGAAATCTGGTGTTTCTCATCACAAAAGGGAAAGCTAGGAAATTAAACTATCAAGCGACCACCAAACAGTTACCAAACCTAATTATGTCCCTTGAACCATTAGCACCTCTCTTATGCTATCATGTTCGATAACGTAAGCGAACAAACCACTACAACTAGGCCGTTTTGGTAGCGTAACGTTACCAATATAAACAGAAGATCCCAAGAAATTTAACGATATCGTTTCGGTGAAGTACTCCGGCTGTAAGTGCTAGACGCTGCTGGCGGCAGGAAACAGCATGGCGTTAAATATTAACAATGCGGTAGGAAACACTCCTCCGCTGTGACCTAACTCTTGACCCAGTTAAAACTAACCCAGTATATACCGGGTGTGTGTAATTATATGGCGTGTACGCTTACCTTATCAGTTCCGAAGGCATTTATTATTTACTTCATGCATTCTTTAGATGCTTAGGAACTTTTTTTTACATACTGCGATCTAAACGGCGGCGTGCACTGTATACAAGTATGCATATTCGAAACATATACTTGTAGACTGGCGTCGTTTGAGATGTTTTATACCGCGATTTTATATCTTATACCATCCCTGATAGAAGCCTGGTATATGTAATGTTACGATTGTCACTTTACTTTTCTCGTTTGTGAAGTCAACATCTCCTGAGGATGATCCGGTGTCGGGTCGAAACGTGCGTAGAGGTTCTAGTGGAAGATTTTGTGTGGTGTTATATTATACAAATCTCCCGGTTGTCGGCGGAATATAGCAAATTAAACTTGCTGTTTATTGTTTATCATGGACTTTCGCAAAGTAACGCCTGCTTCTATTCATTATTAGAAGGCTAAAAATCAATCAGCATGTGATGGCGAGAGCTGTGCTCGGAGTATCTGTCGTAGAACTAATTTACTTACATATATCAAAGATGCAAGGTTAACTGACAGGGTAGGACCGAAAGGTCCCGAAATGCTGTAATGGCGATCGCAAAAGCAGCGATCATGGACTCGACCAAGAAGATGGACAGACAATCGCAAACGAATCGCTGGGAGCCGCTTGACAAAAGCAGAACAATACTGTGGCCTGACATTTTTAGGTATTGGAAATTCCTACAAAAGAAATGAGCTATCTTCAAAGTGGAGTTTAACGGAAATATAGTGATGATACAACGATTCTACGTGATATGAATATTGAAACTCTTCCGAAATGATTGAACTAAAAGTAGTTAGGCCATCGAATCAAGTTACTATCATCATTAATTAATTATCATAGTCTGATCTTTAAATCTTTTTCTATTTTTAGAGAAATGGCCTATACCCAGCTTTGGGACCATGATGGACCAAGTATCGTAGCTCATAAAAAGCGATGAATAAAACATAAAGATATTTTCGATTTATGATGCAATGAGTAACTTGTTTACTTTTTTTACACTGTTCAAGCCCTCGCTGATTAGTTACTTTCTATATGCACGCAACTGCATATTATTAATGTAGGTAATACGGTTATGTTTCCTTATTTTATGACGCTTTAGAACAATAAATTACGTCCCGACGATGAAAAACTAAAAAAAGGCCATTATTTTTTTAAATTACAGACTGCCACTCTACTCCGTGCAATTATAAGCCGCCAATGTTTATTAAGACTCGATAACTAGCTTAAGTTTATAAGTGAAGTTTTTAAAGCGAATATTCATTTAATTATAGTTAGTGAGTTTTTTTTTACAGGTTTATGTCACCTTTGAAATTATTGAAACTTACAGATTCTATATAAATACATGGCGTATTATCTGGACAGTATTATTGAAGACAAGGTTAAGTTGAAGAGAGAACGTAAGAACGTAAGCTAAAAAGGGTAAGCGAAAAAAAATAAGGCATAAATTATAATTTAGATCGAACAATTTTAACGATTAAATTATAATTACAACTATGCGAGAACGTCGATGATACATTCACACCTTTATACTTTTTGTACTATGTGCGTTTAGATGTGTAGATGTCACATCTTGCTCGCACAAGGTAGGCTTCTTTTCGAAGAAAAGGTTTTTTCTCTAGCTTATAGTAGTAAATGTATCTAGCGGATTAAACGGTGAAACTTCGCCTTAAACAAAGACAGTAGTCATTAAACTGACAGCAACACCGTGACGAAGCTGATTAGTGAATAAAGAGTTCTTTATATATCTTAGACAGAACTGATGAACTGTGACTATAGACTTCTTGTTCTAATCACTCACAAAAAATACCGCACAATTGAGCTAGTCTTCTAAGAGGGCAATTTGACACGAAGCAACAACAAAAATATATATATTCATATATTTCGACTAAATACAAAATTTCTTAAACTACCCTGACCCCCAAACTAGGATAGCCCGTATCTTGGGGGTCAGTCTCTTCCAGATGTGAAATAAAAAATAAACTATTGTGCCTTAAAGTTTACTTAATAACATTTAAACATGAGTGAGAAATGAGTGATTGGATGGGTGTGTGAGTGAGTGGATGTGTGTGTGTGTGAGTGGGTGAGTAATACGAACACATTTTATAGGTGAAAAATGAAACAAGTAAGATATTAAAAATGAGCTGAATTAAAGAAATCGCTGATAACTTATACTACGAAGAACAGCGATGAGAATGTCGACATGCAGGAACGAGGTTTTAAGGTAATTGACAGAAAGTAAAAGATTTTTATTTGGTCCCATAAACAGTAACGTAATTTGACATAAGATAGATGCTGATAACGACCCAATAAAGGCAACCTACTTTTTTTTTCAAGGTTTTCAGTGGGAGCCTAAATTTTGGTACTAATTTTAGTTTTTAACGATCTTTTTTGAATAAGCTGTACGTTTTCTTGTTCTTAAACAAGGTCTGATGTTGAAAACTAACTACCATATGCATTTCTGGCATATCCCAGCAAAATGCTTATATCTAATGCATATCGTCTGATGTTGCGTCTACATGTCCCTTCAAGTAGAAGACTATAATTAAGCCGGATAGGTCAATTTATGTGGTAGATATTCTAACAAGTCTGGATGTTATTTAGGTAGATATCGCTTGTTTTATTTTTGTTACGACGTCTTGTTGAGGTGGCACATATCCTGACACAGACCAATAATAAAGTCAACAATAGTTTCTTATATCTCTATCTATTATATAAACCCAAACTACGTTAGGCAGCAACGTGATTTGCGACGCATAAGGGATGATTAATTTACATATAGACCGGGCTCTGTCTGAGCAGAGTCGTGCACGTGGTCCGGACGGGGAAAGGATTTGAATCATTACTGTTTACATACTGTATGAAGCAATAAAGTGTATTCATGATAATGATAAAATACTAGACATAATTGGTGGTTAGTTTTAAGAGATAGTTAGCAATAAAGACAAGGTGAGCTACTGCAGCATCGACCACATCAACGCAACACCGCAGTTTTAGGGAACAATCTAGTGAGCTTCACGCCTTGCCTATAATATCGTTCATACGTATATAAAGTTAGCCTCACGTAAGTCTATCGCTTTAAAGTGAGGTTTCAAGTATAGTCACCATTAACACTAAAAGCAGTACATTCATGTCTTACTGGCCACTTTGATCTCCAATATCTCCTCTTTGATTTCAATTTCAAATGAATTTGTGTTTTGAAAACCCTAATTCATTTGTTTCTTCCTCTTTTGTTATTTACTTTGCGTCAAGCTGTTTACAAAATTGTAATATCAGGCTATATACGAGTTCCATAGTGGCACCAGTGCTGCATAAACGGCTCGAAGGATTAATGATGAGTATGGTGGCGATGTCGCCAAAGAAAACACAGTATGTTTTTGGTTTCAACGCGTTCGTTCTGCAAATTTGGACCTGCAGAACAAGCCCCGTGGACGGCCGGAGACTAATGTTGATATTGAAGAATTGAAGGCTATTGTTGAA
This sequence comes from Lasiommata megera, assembly GCA_928268935.1. Taxonomy (NCBI): domain Eukaryota; kingdom Metazoa; phylum Arthropoda; class Insecta; order Lepidoptera; family Nymphalidae; genus Lasiommata; species Lasiommata megera. The sequence goes on along the minus strand of OV743311.1, from coordinate 6,407,615 downwards.
GGCGATCGATCGCAAACCACGTTCAAGATAGCTGAAGGCTGCGGTGTTAGTGATAAAACTGTTTTAATCCACTTGAAGCAAATTGGGAAGTTAAAATACCTCATGAATTGAGTGCAGCAAACCGACAAACGCTCGTCGACTGCTACGTACGTAATTTAGACAACATGGCTGCAATTGACGGTCAAAAGTAGTAGTTCAGTAACTTTTACCTAGTTTTTAGTAATAAAATAAGTACATATAATGGACCTTGATGAATGATTTTATATTCGCACAGCTGTACCAAGTATTTTTGTAAAACTTTCCTAAAAGAGCGCTGGCTGTAGAAATGTAAAAGAATTTGAGCTTTAAAACAAATGAGATAGGTTCCATTTTACTATGAACTTACAGTATACCGATGCTCTAAAAGGACTCAAGGATTGCGTGCTCGTAAATGTTACTTCTCAGCGGTAACCTTAAGAGACGCAAATTGTACCTACTACTGTGACTGAATGAAAGAAGCTTTGTCAATGAATATTCAGTTGTTTATTTTTCCACTCTAGAATTTTTGATTTCGACATCTCGAGTCGCTTTACAAATCGTGAAATCGTAACTTTAAAATTTATACTGATATTAACACATTAGGTCTCGAGCATTCCAGTATGCAACAATAGAATAACTTGAAAAGGCATGCCCGCAATTTTACTTAACTTCGCCATTAGAACGTAATTAATCTTGGCGGGAAAAAGTTAGGTGCTATGAAAATGTTGAGCTTTTACCGCAGTTCTTTCTCATAAAATTAAAACTGATTTAGCGAGGACGCCTTTAGAATAGCGTGACGTTACATTTTTCTTACAAAGAATCCGCCATTTTCGTTCTTGCTACGTCATTGCACGCATGCCTATCTCTAAAGTTAATGGCACACTGTAAGACGACTGCGCGACTAAACGTGTCAAATCGTTGTATGATCGGGCGCATTGAAGGATTAAGGAAATAGGTGTTTTCCGGTATATAATATGAGTAATAATAACTGACAGTCCAATAACTGCGACCTAATAAACTCATTTAGAAAGTTGATTTATAATAAAGATAACCCATTAATTTATGTATATTCTTTAGTTAAATATAATAAAACTAAAGTTAATAATAAAATTGACGACCTCCGTGACGCAGTGGGTGCGCTGTCGCATAATAAAGTTTGAGGTCCTGGGTTCCATTCCCGGCTCGAGTCTGGTCTGGTGGGAGGTTCCGGCCGTGGCTAGTTACCACCCTACCGATAAAGACGTGTCGCCAAGCTATTTAGCGCGTAGAAACCAATTAGGAGTGTGGGTTTACTATACTCCTAACAGATTAGCCCGCTACCATTAAGACTGCATCATCGCTTACCACCAGGCGAGATAGCCGTCAAGGGCTAACTTGTAGAGTATAAAAAAATCAGGCGCATCGAATTACCACCCTACTGGCAAAGACATACGTTTAACGTTCCGCTAAGATAAGAAGGTTCGGTTCTGCCGGAAATGCATCAACGAAGGTCCTCCGTTGCTGTAGATGTTCATCAGCGGCAGTAATCACTAAACATCAGAGACCCGTCGGCTCGTTACCCCGCGATTTGAGTTTTTTTTTTTATACACTACAAGTCAGCCCTTGACGGCTATCTCACCTGGTGGTAAGTGATGATGCTGTCTAGGATGGTAGCGGGCTAACCTGTTAGAAGTGTGATAAATCCACGCTCCTAGTTGGTTTCTACGCGACCTCGTGCCGGAACGCTAAATCGCTTGGCGACACGTCTGTCGGTAGGGTGGTAACTAGCCACGGCCGAAGCCTCCCACCAGACCAGACTCAAGCCGGGAATCGAACCCAGGACCTCCAAATTTTAAAATGCGACAGCGCACGCACTGCGCCACGGAGGTCGTCAAAGATCGTCGGTCGTCGAGTAAGATAATAAGCCTTCAAAATAACTACTTGTACAATAAATAACATATCTCATCATATCAGGTTAATACTATATACTATATAAAACAACTTTCCTACGTTTGCGATCACTCAATCGATTTGAAGCCTTTTATACCAGAAATAATATGCCAATCGATCTCTATTACAGTTTTAGTAGCTATATAAAATATATTCTGTTTTTGTTAATTTCATCATTTTGTTTCTATTTAGTTTGTGTTCTTAATAACTTAAGCTTTACTGTTTAGTATAAAAAGTATACAACATTTATTCACATTTTAGCAAAAATAGAACAGGTTACATAGCCACGATCTTATGCCCCAGATTCCGATGTACATGTAACCTAACAGCTCGTCGGATTGCCTGCTTCGAATGTTCGCCGCGTCCCTTAGCATTTGTCAAGAAGACTTTACGTTTAAAATTGATCGCGAAGGATTTGCTGCTTGACTCACTAGATCCTTCTTGATGGATCGACACCAAAAAAAAGGTGACAGATTGTTAACGCGTAAAAAATATATTGTTTTTGGTTGTGAAAATTTCATGTAGCGCTAATGTTTAAATTTAAAGCATTGCATTAGATCTACTCTTGACTTGTTCTTAGGTTTAAATAGATCCTAATTATACTTGATTCCCAATTAGTTCTACAGAACAAAGATACATGAGCTCAAAACTTTTAGACGTTATAACTATTTGTTACGCCACACAATGGTTGACTTTAGAATAACTATAAATTGACATTTGCTGTCAAATAGGACCTATGTTAAATAAAAGTTACTTATAATTAAATGTATGCGTAGCACCGAGCTTACAAATACCAAATGCTATCAACCAATAAGAGTCACAGAGTAATTTTTTCGCTGACATTCCACGATAATCGAACCCCTGCCAAAATTTATAAGATAAACTGCTTAGTGTTTTTACGGTAACATGCTTTTTAATAGCCCATATTCCAAGCAATAGCTACAAAACCAAAGAAACTTTTCATCATCAATAAACAAGAAATAACATAACTATCCAAAATTGATATATCATACCGATTCCACTCGTTTAGTTGAAAACATGTACTAGGGTTTCAGATACAAGAGGCAGGCGCGCTCAAGGCGTCGCCCAATCAACAGAAAGACAGCCTGATTAATACAAACGGCACAGGTTACAAGGGCGTACCTTGTTGCTGCCGGCATTGTTAAACAGTTGCTAACTTATATGGCTGATTAGCAATCAAACCTGCTACAAATAGTTCAGTTTAATAATACGAAATCACTACTAGATACAATTAAATAAATGACCTGAGAGCGTATCCAGATATAGAATGTTAAATGAATGAATGCAGTCAGACAAACATGAACTGTTGAAATAAATTTGAAATATAAATTGTTTCATGTACTTTTAACTTGATTAGAACTCGACAGTAGGCGTAAAGTCTTATAGCAAAAACAACATGAAAATCTAAGCGTAAAATTGTCCAGCAGCACAAGTTAAAATAATGATGAAGAGACCTAATTAAATAAATCATTACCCATTAACGTAACGTACCTTCAAGTCCAGATCCATTACTAGGTGTCTCCCAAAGGAAGTGCCTCCGGTCTTCTGTATGTGCAAGAAGACCATGACGTCGTGAGCGTTTAGGTCGAATCTAAAGTCGTCGTGCAAGACTTCGTCGTATGAGAGGCCAGGTTGGGCCATCACGTCTGGTAGCGGTCTCCCGGGTGCCTCCGCGTACGTCAGTGCGAGGGATTCAGACACCCGGTCCCTTGGAGACAGTGCGCACACCTGCAAGAGAAAAAAATCTAAGTACATTTATTTCTAGTGGACCTAATTTACTAGTACTTCGAATCTGCTTGTTCTTTTCATGTTTAATGCTACTGATTTCAAAGACTGGTTCTTTTTTTTTTATTCACCATAAGTTAGCCCTTGACTGCATCTCACCTGATGGTCAGTGATGATGCGGTCTAAGATGGTAGCGGGCTAACCTGTTAGGGGTATGGTAAACTTATACTCCAAATCGGCTTCTACACGACATCGTGCCGGAACGCTAAATCACTTGGCGACACGTCTTTGTCGGTAGGGTGGTAACCAGCCACGGCGGAAGCCTCCCACAGACCAGACTTGAGCCGGGAATCGAACCCAGAACCTCAGACTTTAAAATGCAACAGAGCACGCGCTGCGCCACGGAAGTCGTCACGGAGGAGGTTCTATGGACAAGAAGCCGACATGAAACTAAGCAGTCGTTTATAACGATGCTGATTAAATACGAGTACCATTAGTCCAATAGAACTTTTACTAGATTAAGGAAAAAGATTTCATACGTATATCAACCATTACATATATTATGTAACTAGGAAACCATAAATATTACTGACTGGAGTACGCAGACTTAGCTATATCATTTAATAGCAGGTTTTATTAGTAAACTAAAATAGATAGTAGTATATTCATATATGTCTTACAGAAATGTGGCGATAACCAACCATTAATTTAAGTAAACTAAAAAAAGCTTCTATAAAGTAAATGTTGGATGGATAAATGTATGTTTGTTACTCAGTCACGCAAGACAGCTGTTCTTATTGACCCGGAAAAATTACAGCTCCCGTGGGATACATTTTTGACCAGTCCGTCAGTTCTCCCATATACACATGAGAATTTCCAAGTGAATAAAGTCGCAGACAATAGCTAGTAAATAAATATAATAGAAGAAGAAATAAACAGACTTCGATGAGTATTGTTTAAAATGTTACTGTTTATTAAACCATTGCACTATTTGCAAATGACTTGCTGTCAACGTTCGAAGAGGAAGCGGTGATAGCCTAGTGGTTCAAGCGTCAGCCTCCTAATCAGAGGTCGGCGGTTCGAATCCGTGCATGCACCTCTGACTTTTCGGAGTTATGTGCGTTAAAAAAAAATTAAAATATCACTTGCTTCAACGGTGAAGGAAAACATCATGAGGAAACCTACACGCCTGAGAGTTCTCCATAATGTTCTCAAGGGCGTGAGAAGTCTGCCAATCCGCACATAGCCAGCGTGGTGGACTATGGCCAAACCCTTCTCATATTGAGAGTAGACCCGTGCTCTGTAGTGAGCCGGTAATGGGTTGATCATGATGTTCGAGGAGATCCAACTTGTATCCACAAAGTTCCACATCAGATAAACATCGAGAAAAAAGTAGGCGAACTATAAAACCTCGTTAATTGACTGAAGAGAGTGAATTAAGCACCAAAAGGAAACGGACGAACTGCGTCACTCCTGTATCCATTTACAGGCGAAGGTCAAACTTGTTTAACCAATAAACACTTTTGATAATACGTTGCCAACGTTTAGCTACCAGACTACACGACTCCTCAAAGCCATTAGTTACCGTCGACGGTGTTTTACGAAGTTAGTGAAGTGTGTCTCTGCACATAAAACCATAATGTAAGTTTTACTGTGTAGAGTCGCGGAGTTAATAGAACCTGCTTAATGTTTTGCACCTTTTATTTGGACACTTTGAAACGTCATAAAGACTGTGTAAATGTACTGGTGTTCTTTACTGCAAGTTGTAATAGGAATGGCTTTCGTTTGAAATTAATGTGTAATTCTTAGCATCACCTCATTTAAACCAAAAATTATGTCTGCATTTGACTATAACTTCAACTCAAACTATTTTTACGTGAATGTTTGAATAAGGTTGACTGGCCAAAGTATGTGCTGTCTAAAGATATGTTTTGATACAAGAAACACATTGGAATTTCTCAAGGAGTAAAATATATGAAGCGGCCAATGGATTTTGACAACCAAATCCATTGATCGTGCCATCAGCAGCAAGACCACACCTTAATGCAAAAATAAATATATATTATATATATATTTTTTTATACACTACAAGTTAGCCCTTGACTATCCTAGTGGTAAGTGATGATACAGTCTAGGATGGTAGTGGGCTAACCTGTTACGGGTATGATAAACCCGCGTTGGATACGAGGATCTGTCCAACACCCAGGAGTTAGGTCCTCGAGCTGGAAGACGCACCCTGTGCTCCTGGTGCGTCTTATGGCGTTCAATTGGGGGGCATCTGATATTGTCCCCGAGTTGGCACCGTCCTAAGGACGGACTCTGCCGGCCTGGTTGCGGTTGTGTGCGCGAGGGAAACCCGTGACCCGGCCACCAGGCGGCGGGAAAGGATATGCACCGTGGGGGTTTAGTCAGTAAGAGTCTGACATAACCGCCGCGTCTCCTCGGACGCGGGGTATCCATGAGGATTACCCACGTTAAAAAAAAAAAAGGGTATGATAAACCCACACTCCTAATTGGGGGTCCTACGCGACATGTGCCGGAACGCTAAATCGCTTTGCGACACGTCTTTGTCGGTAGGGAGGAAACTAGCCACGGCCGAAGCCTCCCACCAGACCAGACTCGAGCTGGGAATCGAACCCAGGACCTCCAACTTTATAATGTGACAGCGCACACACTGCGCCACGGAGGTCGTCAAAGTCACATATGTTAAGTAGGCAAGTTAACGTACCAAGTAGTAAACAATGAATACTGAATTAATAATATTATTAAAGCTGAGCAGTATTAACAGGTGAACTGAGTATTAAAAAATAACACAAAACTGTTTACTGATACAAAGCGGATTTTCTCACAAACTTAATTAATTTCAACGGTTTTCATTCAGCTGCAAAAAGAACTGGGGTCTCTTTGCTTATTTTTGCAACCTCTCCTGAAAACAAATTAAACGCTTTCATAAAAGAAGGTAATCCCCCGTAAAAAGTAGATATTACGTAATTGAATTTTCTACGAGTACATTTCATTTTATAGAAATTCATCGGAAAATATACAAGAATGTAGGTAAAACTAATAATAAAAAAGATTCGATCAAATTTTTAGCAAAGATGATGAATGTTAAGCGATATATATATATATATATATATATATTAATTGCCAAAAGAATATTATTATGTATACACTTTTGGCGATTTACAAATACTTGTGATAATGATCGATGAATTGATTCTGAATAGATCTACTCGTATATAAAGATATTATATTATGATAGGCATGCTGCGCGGATGGAGGATATTTGACATACCTATGTCTGTATCTATATAGATCTATTCAGAATTAATTCATCGATTCAAGGCCATATGGAGAATTGTTAAAATTATAACCATAGTCCTCAGTAGAATTCCGACCACTAGGCGATCACAAGTCTATTTAAGAGCTTCTCTTGCAGCGTTGAGGTCTTGAGTGTAATAACCTCAACCAGTAGTGGGTTGGGGTGTGCGGCGGCTCTCTCAGAGTAATCTTTGGAGAGCTTTATGAAATTCTGATGTAATGTTGTTAGGTCGAGGAATATAGGTCTTCGTTGCGCGCCTACCACGGTCAGCTCGCATGTGCATCCACTTATTCTGGAGAGCTTGAAAGCTCGTGTATGATTTAGGAGGGTCATGAGCAAATACAACACTAGCTTTATCGTTCGCAGGAGTGTATGGCTAATGAACCCGTATTTATAGCAAAATACCCACACTATGTATTTGAAACAAGGTGGACAAACGAGTCGCAGGGAGCCGCTGGATACAAGCGGCCCAGGATGTCCAGCATTGGACGTCATTGGACGGTTGAAATGATGATGATGTATTTGCCATGCATTCGCGGCGAGTCAAATAGAATTTTAATTATTTTTTTGTAAACTATTCAGTAAATTAAACAAGAATTACACTACACTACCATATTGAGTAAACGAAGGAGCTTGGGAATGTGATAAAGCTAAAATGTATACATCACTGATCGCATCGGTATAGTTTAAAACTTTTAGTTCATTGCATACTCTGGACTTCCAACTACACCCACCAGCCAGTGTGCAGAATTCAAGCAATGCCGCATGTAATCTTGTTCTAATTAATAAAAAGACAACATTCTGAAAGCGTAATAGTAATTTCAGATAAGGATTAGGGTCGGAACTGGGACGGTTAAGAGGGTGCCGAGAGAAAGAGCCCATCAGCACCCCCTCTTGTTTGTTCGGCTTAATGAAGTGGGCCGGCCGTTCATCCATTAATACAGTAGCAATCACCACTGTGCGGGCGTTTGGACGTAGGTTCTCTCACCTTAGATTGGATTTGTTTTTGTTCAACATCTAATAATTGTATGTTAAACTTGGGATGATGCCTTTCCATAATCTGATCCGATATCGGGTCAGATAATTAAAAAACGATCGAAGAACTCTTTCATTCATGTTACGCCTAAAACTCGAACACTCTTTTAAGTGCGGTCAATTGGAAATGTATCTTTTTGTGACGATGGTGATATGCCATATTATAGTCAAATCTGAACCGTTTTCATTAATTGAAGTTAAATGCCTTAGTTACCAGTCTGATTTTCAAAGTCTAAGTCTACTTTTATATTTCACCTTAGCCAAACCAAAAAAAATCATTTGAAAATTTATTTGAAATCACTACTCTTTTGGACATTGAACGCTCCCATGCTTCTATTTCTATAAAAATTATATTATTCTCTTGTTGAACGGTAGACCCGTTATCAATGGATATTTAAATGTAATTTTTAATAAGGTATTATAAACATTTTCAAGTTAAATATAAAAGGTGTTGGTTACCATAGATTCTCCAAAACAAAATGAACGCTTATCTCACTTAATCCCTGAGTAACTTAAAGCTTATCATCAACCGTATCAGAACTTAATGCCGTAATAAATTGCATATCACTGTTGACAGGTTAGTAGTGTAAAGAAAAAAAAATAGTCATTTCAATAACTGGAGTTTACAATCTAGCTTATAAGAACTACAGGCCAAAAGCTAAAAAGTGTCGCAGTACTCAAATTAAAGGTGGTGAGGCGCGGAAGGTTAAGAGGGTGACGAGATAAAGAGCAATCCGTGCCCCCTCTTGTTTGTTCGCTTTAATGAAGTGCCAGGCCCTTCATCCATTAATCTACAGTCGCAATCACAAACTCTTACAAGTATTATTTCGGCCAAGGTTCGCTCGTGCTTCGTGAATTTGTATTCCACTCAGCAAAAGGCTAATTGGATGGTTTCCTTGAGACCTTTCAACTTTGAAATCGTCACGTTGTGTCAAGCAGGATAAAGTTTACATTTTTCCTTCGTTGAAACACATTTAAACGCGATTATAGATAATGGTCAGTAGATCTCTTATGTTATTAGGCAACACACCGAGACAATCCGACACGGATTAATTTACTTTGTGTGGTCCTTTTCTTATTTCATTATGAAGAAATCACAAACATGCTGATCAAAGTGCAAGCGATATTGTTTTCTTTTTAAGCGGTCAAATTGTTTAAATATATAAATACGACACAGAACGAGCATGAGTCTGACTCGGACCTAGTCAGTTTTATTCTTTTAATAGCTTTTAAATTATGTCTTTCTTGTCGGTGAGGTAGATTTTCAAAAACCATTTCTTTTCGGACGCCTACGTTATAATACCAATTTGTACCAAAGCTAAATTTCATCCCAATTCGAACCAGTAGTTTGAACTGTTCGATGATAGATCAGTCAAACAGTCAGTTCTCTTTTGATATACATACAAATATGTACAAATACATCGATTTCTACCTGGAAAAATTTAAAGTGGGTGAAAATTAACACTGTTAATTCTCAACTGTGTCATTGTTCTTATCTAATGAAATAAAGGTTCGAATTACGCCACAGCCCACAGGGTGCTATTCCAACCAAGGTTAGTCGCTCTTCGTGAATTGGATTCGTTTTTGTCCAGCAATTGTTAATTGGAAAATGTCGCCCCTGAGACAACTCTTGCTGAATCACGTTTCTTATATGGCTCGAGGGTCCGTAAATTTTAGTATTTTTGCTACTAAAGTCCAATTTTATTTTGTTCACATTTTAACTTTAGTGAAATTATAGGCCCGTCAATAACGTGACTGTTTACTTTTTTCCGTCAATAAGTCAGCGAAGTAATATTCTAATATTTTCATAACTTATTTAAGTTCAAACAGTATTCACGATTTTTTTATTAGTTATTTGGCCAACAACACTTCTTACAGAGTCCTCTTACATAACAATAATAATACTTAAATTTGATACAGTCTTTCTCGGCGTTTAGCAGTAGCCAAGATTGATTATGAGTATTATGAGTGATATATTGTGTTCAGCCGTTCTGAAATTAGCTTGATAAGGCATTTTTTTTTTAATTTGGCTTATGATATCGTTGAAAACTCAATGAGAGGCAGTTATTAAATATTACAGAAAGATATGTATCCAAAACTCTAGACACAGTAATAGCGGATATATCATTACAATAGGTTATTACAGTTCCATCGTATCCATAGACGTGACATTATCTATGAGATCTTTAATCTGTTCTGGAAATAGAAATGCATCTTCAAAAAGTTGAGAATCAATAGGCACTTCACACTTTCCTTTTTTGGGCATTAATGAATTAATGCCATTAAATCTACTTGACGTTTTATAAGGTTCACTTTAAAATTATTTTCTTGTCGCAGTTTGTATTTGCCATATTTCCACAACACCCTATGTATTACTATATCATCGTCGCAAAGTCCCCTTATCTATCGTTATCTATACGAGATCTAAAATTTTGTTCTGGAAATAAAGCAAAGCATTAAGAAATTTTGATATATATATATATATATTACTATTCAAATATACGCGGAGCTACCTGCCTCCCTATTTTGATTGCATGCGTCGTAAGAATTATTTTTTTATAGTTGTAGATTATTTTATAGCTTAGAAATAAAACTTAACGGCTTAAATTTTAAACAATAAACAGCAAGTATAATTTGCTATACTCCGCCGACAACTTTAAAATAAAGTTTAGCTTCTTTAGGAAAAAATATAATTTTTTTGAAGCGCATTTCATTTTTGAACGTAACTTCTGCTTTAAGTTCCGATTTACTTCACCTAAATGCCCGACATGCGGTGAGAACAATTCTCGACGCCGTTTATTTTGGTCCTATCACGACAATAGCCTATTACTGTCCCATCGTCCGACGGACGCGAGGTTTATCTAAGACATCTGCACCAGAAATAGAGTCCTTCCTCGTAAATTGTGGAAAAACTTTCCATAAAAGACTCGCTCTTCAAATTATATATTCTTATGTAAAAAACAGCATTTAATAAATAAAAATATGGCTATTGCGAGTTGGACTTGTAAGCAAAGGGTTCTGTACAACGGTGAAATATGAAAACATGAAATGGGATGATATTTCAACTTAAATTAATTTTTATAGTTGGTTATTAAAGCAGCAAAAGAAATACACTCTACCTATAGCGGTTGTTGAAATACAGCCTACTTACAGACAGACAGACGGCGGAACAGTCGGGCGGAGAGGTGAGTATTAGGAACCGGTTCTCATTGGTATTCTTCGGGTACAAAACACTTATATAGATTAGATAAAAGGGAATAAATACATCTACATTTTAATGTAAAAGCAATACAATATTATGTACAGTAGCAATATAAGTTTACAGGACACACGAAAACACATGGCAAAATACTCGGCTTAGATTGCAAACATTAGTCGGTTGCTGTGTGCCATATATGCTACAAAAGCTTTTTCTGAGTAAGAATAATCCATGCATCTGTCATGCGGGCTTTGGTATCAGATTACCACCATTGATGCATCGACGGCTGTTTCAATGCCAATATTATGTGAAGAAACCTGACCCGGCGCCAGCCGTTAATTGTAGATAACCATATCAAATGCTTTTTATGAATCGTCAAATATAATATAACTAAAAATAAAAGTAATACCATGTAAGCGTAACCTACTACACGTAAAACTTTTTTCAAAAAGGTTGAGTGTAATAAGTAAGAGCAGAAACACAAATATTCCAGTTTAAACTCTCATATCCCGTTAAACCAAAATACATATAAGAATGCGCGTTGCGGGAACCTAAGATTATATTCATGTTAAAAATACAAAAAAATCGTTTGATAGTTTGGACGTCTTTCACAGAGCAAGAACACAACTATAGTACAACGGGAATATCTTTATGCTCAAATGACTAAATGGATTTTTAATTCATTGGTAATTATATTCTAGGTATTACATATTTTCTAAACGTAGGATATTCCTTAAACACCTAGAAATTAAAATTACGCGAGTGATTACTAACTCGGTGTAACAATCCCTACTACAATGTTCACTTGAATAGAATACGATAATGTTTAATGAAATTTGTGAATTATCAAACATGATAGCTAAGTAAACGTAAGGTCCAAAACTTCTCCAATTAGGTACATTTAAATGTAACTACCAGCAACACGAAAATGATGAGATACATATATTTAATAAAACCACTGCGCGGCCTCTATGTTCCCGTTTGTGGTGACTGCATAAAAGCAAATGTGGCAAAACTTTCAAACGAACATTATGACAAACTCCTACAGTTAGCAACAAAGCCACTGAACAACATGTAACTCGGTGGCGTAATGGATATCAAAGGAGAGGCGCTGTCAAACGAAACTGAAAAAGTAAAGTAAGTATATATCTCAATTTTGGACGGCGTAAACAGTAAAAATTTCAAGTAAATGAAGCCTCTACAGGGCTTTTTGGCGTATTCAAGTCATGCAGTATATTAATAACGATAACAAAGCTGTAAAACATGATACTCATTACCACATGCATCTTATTTCAAAGAAATATCAGTTAGTCAGTCTAAGTTCAATGAGATAAATCCTAATATCTAATTAATTGTGCATTTCTTAATATAAATTAGGAATATATGTTACATAAAGGAATCTAAAGAAGAAACCTAGATAATGTGGTAATGCTAGTACTTAATCAGTGTAACCTACCTACGTAGCTAGATTAACAACGTCAATGTACAAAACAAATGTAATGGTCGCGTGAGTGGTACCCATTCAGGGGACCTTTATTGAAACACTGGCGATGGCCACAACTCGTGTATTACACACGATTAGTTTTAACACCTACGGGTAAGGTTCAAAGTTTATTGAAATAAAAATAAAGACAGCAGTTAATAATAAAGAAATTTTAATCTTAACCTTAATCAACTTACACAAACAAAAATTTTATAACATTAGAATACCTCATTGTACTCGTGCCATGGAATATACCATAAGCATGCGATTAACTCTGACTTCGGGACTACCAGACCATATATATCCCAGGACTGAAACCGTTTTAATGTCAACTAAAATTACGAAAATATCTCGGAGAAATTGTCATAACCATAATAAAGGTTTGAGATCGAGAGATAGTAAACTACAAAAGCCTTTTCCACATACACTAATTGGAAAGTGTAGTATTATTTCATATGAGCCATAAAAGCTTAGGTAATATTTCTTATAAAGTTGCATGGAATTCTCGAATCATAATAAATATGAAAAGTGTCAATAAAAGAATATCGAACTATATTTATCAGCAAAAGAGATTAAACGAACGACAAAGTTATTCAAGCGAAAAGGTCAGCTCCTTACGTAGTTTATTTTTATCTAATCAATGACATTTAAGACTTACCACCCAAGAATAGTGAACTGATGGACTCCAGATCGTCGTTGTATCTTTGGCCTTTAAATTAGCGAGGCGTTAGTTTGAGCATTATTCTGTGGGTGGACTGTAGACCAGGTGTTATCCTACCTATTATAATGCACTGCGCAATCCGGAATACGAGCTCATGGTCAAAGCGAGTACACAAGCCATTCGCACCAAAAGAGGATGCGTATCTTTAGCTAACACAACGTGCAAAATTGCAATTTAATTCTTTGTCTGGACTGAATATCAAGCGTGTGACCAAAACGGGAACTTGGAAGTGGTAATTCGAGTTGCCAGCTCAGGTCAAGTGACTAGTTTGCAATTGAATCGCCAGAAGAGCACAGTGTTAAAATAGTTGGATTAATTACATTAACTTGCTGATATACAGAGCCTATTAATGAAGTAATACAGAGATAGGAAAGAAAGATAAAACTACTTTAATTAATTATTCCTTATTTGGTACAAATGTGATTTATTATTTTGACATGGACACTTACGTAAGCTGAGTCAATAAGAAGCAATGTTGAAATCAGCTTGGAAACTGTAACATTTTTATGTCTGGCTATTTTAGTCATTAGGGTAAAACAAAGTAGTGGCAAAATTGCGGGACAAATGAAAGTCCCTTATGTTTAGAACTGCTCCGGAACTGAGCCCAATTTCCATATTGCACGGGGTGTGTGAAAATAAGTTTAATTTTAACACTGTAGCGGTACAGAGGCGCGCTAGTCATTAATGGGCAGCGCCATGTTTGAAACAATCCAGTATGGAACTTGCACGGCCAGTGTCCATATACAGATGATCCTTTTCCCATTCGGAAAGTGGCAACAAAGCTTTTAAAACGATACCATGTTTATTTATATTGGTATCGACACGATCGATTATTCCATTTAGGCTGTTTATATGCCAATTATTTATAAAAAAGTGTCTTCGCATTTTATATGAAGCCTCACTTTTTGAAGACTTTTATTGTATATTTAAAGTTTTTTATTGACATTTAATTACAGTTTATATTCGTATGTATCATTTAGTAGAAGTTGAAAACAACTTTTTACTAATTTATTCCATTTCTTAAATGTTACCAATTTAATTTCATCGATGTCAGCCAGATACAAATAATATAGCCAAAGTTTCTTTTACTAGTTTAATCATACAATATGGGACCTAACATGTTATATTTAAGAGGTAAAAACCAAGTGGCGTTTTATTTCTTTTAGAGCTGGTAAAGTGCCTAAATCGTGTGCTCAATTCTGATTTTGTTTTTTGGGGTCCGTACCCAAAGAGTGCCAAGTTGACCGTATTTATAAGTGCTGTCATCCTGTTTACCTGTCTGTCTGTAAGCGGGCTGTATGTCATATATCTTATAGATATAGAGAAGAAGCTTTGTCAGAATGTGTATTTCTATTGCCGCTGTAACAACAGATAAAAAAAAGTACATAGTGTTATATCTTGTACGATGGAACGAAACCCAGTGAACAAATCTACGCGTGTAATGACAGAGCGCGCTAGAAGATTTAATTCACTGTTAATTTGGAGGAACCTTCCATTTAGGTATTAGAAATGATGAAAAAAGTGGAAGGACATTTCTGATGATTTCTGTGAGAACCACAAACGATGAACACCGCTCATACGCTTCCACAGTATACCAACTATGTATTAATATCAATTAATTAGCAACATAGTGACTTACGTGTCTCAAAAGTGATCGGTTACTTTGGATCTCATAAGAATGCTGAGTCTTTCAGAGACTGACGGAAAAAGCCACGCTCGGTGAATCTCTACGTGATAAATCCAGAAATGTGGAGATCCGTAAAAGAACTTGAGTTACCGACATAGCTCAACGAGTTGCGAAGCTGAAGTGGCAATAAAACTGCATCGCAGGAGGCCGCTCCACTTTCATCTCTCACAAGATAGCAAATGATGTTGGAAAAGAGCAACTGCTTAGTTTCTCACCAGCTTTATTTCGTAAGAATCTGTCTTTAGATCCGTGTACAAAAAGCAACAGATACGACATTCAAAAGTAAAGCTATCTTAAAAGAATTTAAATACGCCTTGTAACGTTTAAAAGGACAGATATCCTGGACCTTTCGTGTTGGATCCCTCTTCCCGGCGTACATAAAAATACTGAGCACTTTTGCAACCATCAAAGTGACTGCAAAATCGTCCTTTGAGAATTTAATATTACAGCAGCGTAAACGTTCGCATTCATATGTGAATTTTAAAATCGTCTCAGTGAGATGCACTCGCGATACATATTGAATTTGCATTCACTTTGAGAATGTTTTCAAGGTATTTACACACTCAGTTAGTGTATTGCTGAAGCTTACAAGTTCTTGCCTCTGTGTATGCAACTGAGCAGATAAAACTATATAGATACATATATTAAAGAAATTCTTCATCATTGGCAAGCTACATTATCAGCGAGTAACATAGGCTATATTTTATCCTCTTGTGCTTAGGAGAACGGGAACTACGCAGGTAAAACCTTAGGACTCAAGAAATAGAACATAAATTTTAAAGTAGCTCTGGTCTGCCTGTCCACTTTTCGCGCATAAACTGCTTACCAAATTTCAGTCAAATCTGGCAAGAAGACATTGTATAGTGGCGATGTCCATCTCTTCTTTTGTTACCGAAAGATTGAAAATCCCACAGGATTTTTGATCAATGCACTTTTGGATGAAGCAAATAATGTGTGTATAGTTAACGGTTTTTTTTTAGTTATAATCTGAAATTGTATGGAGGTTGGAGGGATGATGGCTAAGACGGTAGCGGGCAAACATGTTAGGGATAGGGCAAACCCATACTCGTAATTGGTTACCACGGGACATCGTGCAGGAACGCTAAACCGTTTAGCGACACGTTTTTGTCGGTAGGGTGATAACTAGCCACGACCGAAGCTTCCCACGAGACCAGACTCGGAATCGAACACAGAGCACGCGCTGCGCCACGGAGGTCGTCAAAACAATCTTTAAGTCTACTTACTGAATGATATAGAACAATTGTATTTGACTAACATGAATAAAATCTAGAACTCACGAATTTATTTGTCATATTCATTATTTAGGATAATAAAACCTTTCCTAAACCACTAAAATATTGTTGCAAATCGGACTGGCGCTTAAAACATACAAATACACAGATCTTCAACTTAAAAATATTATTAACGGTCCAGGATAGCACACGCGTTCACTTTGGTAGCGTAGTCCACAATAAAGAGCTTTTTAAATCAAATTTCCTTTCAGACTATAGTTCCTTAGGTAAACACGTGTTATTGTGATCTCAAGTTAAAACCACGATTTCCAGTATGTAGGTATTACTTACTTATAATTAAAGGAGACGTCTGGGCGACAAAGAAGGCGCCATAAAAGAACTTATGTACGTATTTAAAATATATGAGAAGGTATTAAATGAAATCCAACGCGTGTATTATGAATCTCATTAAAATATTACCGGTCATAGCCTGCAACCGCAAATGTACACGCGTCTTACGCTAAAGCCACAGCCTTATGGTGCATTTCCACTGACTCTTAGACGAGCGAAACGCAGAACTAACGTGCAGGAAGAAAAGCAAACACACACAAATACTTTAGTACCTATTGGTCTTAGTAATTATCACTAACACCTGATGATAATCGTTAATTAATAATTGAGAAACGCAAGGTGGATTCCAAGACGCTCTAGACAGGAGTCTTATCAAATGACAACGCCAAATGGCCTTATTTTCTCTGTAACTTCTCCTAACTACTCCTGTAGGAGAGTGGATTGTGCTCAACAATCGGGACATAAATAATTAATTAATATTCACTACAAAATATATCCAGAAGCATAAAGCACGAAGTTTGACAACGGTCACCTTTCTCATTAGAGAGGTTAAATCCCTCTCTTAACCCTCCACTTTTAACACGCGATAATTACCGATATAGAAGGCTTATCAAACTCTCCTAGTCCTCGCTATTTTTCATCTCCGATCACTTCCACCGAAAAATTGCACTCTTAACAATTCGAGGCCGAATCAACTCTTGCCCAACGAGTGCGGAACCATGATCACTATCAACTGATGACGAAGGACATTCTAGGCTTAACACAGGTATTTTTGATTTATCCTAACATCAAGTCATTTTCCATCTAGTGACGGATCTACCAATGTTGCTCCTTTTGCGGGTCCTTACGCCAACATTTAGTTTTGCAACTCTTATATATAGTTTATTGAATGAGAACGCATTGATAATGACAAAACCCAACCAAGATCATACGGGGTTTTCCAGAAGATAT
The DNA here is from genome assembly GCA_928268935.1 of Lasiommata megera. Lineage (NCBI taxonomy): Eukaryota > Metazoa > Arthropoda > Insecta > Lepidoptera > Nymphalidae > Lasiommata > Lasiommata megera. The sequence goes on along the minus strand of OV743311.1, from coordinate 6,389,941 downwards.
ATTTAGGAAATATGCTTCCGCTTCCGTGGAAAACTACCCTAAGCAGCTTTAAAGGGTCGCAAGCGGATTTTTTGCAGCTCGCTCGCTTGCATGTACGCAAAACAAATGAAAGCGACTTGCATGGCTGCCACCCTCTTTAATTAGTGGAGTCAACGCTATAACGGAGTTGCACTGTTAAATAAGTCCGCCCATTTAGGTGAGTGCTACTTTTAAATAGTATGTATTAAAAAAAAAAAAACTACCTTTAATACTACTTGTTAAAAATTGTGAACAAGTTATAATTTAAAATTCACTTTAATGTTTACTTTCAATTTCCTTTGTTAGCATACACTTTATTAACTAACGAGTGTTTCGTTAGTTAATAAATCGGAATTATAATGCGCGCGTAATAATGTTAATAAAAAAAGCCTACTCCACAAAAAGATATCGTCCATACAAGCAGATCGGTCACACGATATTTAATGATCTGATGCCCATTAACGTCTGCAGAACGAGAGGAGGCACCGATACGTTACCGTCGTTCGGTTTACCGGCTGAAATCTCTCCCAATCGGTTTTTACTCGGCATTATACTGGATTACTGGTGGTACCTAATCTGTGTAGGAGTATCTTTCATCATGTTGTTTGAAATAGGAAACTTTGCAACTCGGGAAACACACGAAAACTGATTCCGGGGCTGTTAAACAAAGATTTAAATTCGGCATAAGATTACTTTTATCCTTAGGGAACTGTTGCCGAACTAAGGCGCAAGAAACCGTTGGTATATTATAAAATCACTACCATCTAAATAACTAAATTTCAGTGTGAACAATTCCTACATTTGAAACAGTAATGCCTACTTTTAAGTACATTATTTGAATAAGATGAATTATTCCAAGCTAAGAAAGTAAGTAAGAAATGCATTTAGAAATAGTTTTTTTTTCTTAGTGATCTATAAAACTCTTGGATCCTGTAGACCCAAGTATATATATATATATATATATATATATAAGACAAAATGTATATTAAAAATACATTGCAGGATCTAAGTGATCAAATAGAACATATTTTTTTATATTAACTACTCGTAATTAAAACTTTTTCTGGACTGCTTTTATTTATTTGACCTATATTTGTTAATGTTTACATAAGGTACTAGTGTAAGATTATTTTTCTAGCAGAGAAATATTTTTTTGACATATATATATATATATATATATAAACATAGACATTATTTAACATTAATTTTTTTTTGGCAAAAATGCATATCATTGAGATGTTACAGTAACTGGTTAACATGTCCAATAGTTTTTTGAATCTTAAGGGAATTCTCAGGACTTTAAATAAGAAAATTGAAGAACCCGGCATTATATCGGCTACAGCTTGCTAAACTATTGGCCTCGGCAATGATAATCATTAATACCGGGTAATAATAATTATTAGAGCATAATAATCTGTACTAGAGCATCAAAGCTGTGAATACCTATTCTATCTCTATAATCCCTATAATAATAAAACCTCTGTCTGAGAATCTTGATAAAGATAAGTATTTATGTAAAAGTGAATAATGCCTGTATGCAGTCAGAAAAGGCTTACACATAAATTTGAAGATGTCTCAATTTACAAGAATTGTTTGTTACTTAAGAACAGCTGTTATTTTTGGTTTAGATTGTTGTATAATAATAACCACATATACCACATATTTTTTATGACTGCAAATTTAGAAAATAGCTGTGTTTTACAAAACTGAATATTGAGGTAAACAATTTGTACCTTGTAAGGTATCTAACAATTTTATAACTGTGTGTTTTTTATTTGCAAGTCCTTCCCAGTGTATGCAATATGCCAAGAAATCAATGTTTTAATAAAAATAAATAAGTAATTATTTTTTTAATTAAAACTCTTTCGTTACTATTTGAGAGATAAGAAATTGATGGCACTTTTTAAAAGGGTATAAAGAAAACTTCAAAGTTATAATTTTTAAGCAATTATGCCACCAGTTAAGAAGGAAGAGTTTGTCAAGAAACTATATGATTGTATTACAGGCTATTTAATCGTAGAGAAATTGTATGAGAATGTTACCTGATCGGAACAGAAATATCCAAATGCCACCATTCCAAACAGTGAAAGTAGTAAACAGAACAAGATCACTTTACGAAGCTTGGATCTTGGCTCCATCTTTTTAATTTCATACACACCACTGGGCAGTAAAAGGGCAAAATCACTATCTACTTGCACTGATACACTTTTTTGCATTTCGGTCGGATGCATGTCTCATTTTTAAAAATATATCATAGCCACTCACAATATTGGTCTATTGCGCTTCGTACGCATTATTTATGGAAATTACAAGCAGTCCGGAACGAAGTCATGTTATTATTATCGTCTTTCGATTATCTGATAGTGATACGAGTTCGATAACATTGTTTTGGTGTCGCGCGAGCAGCGTCGTGTCAGCATCGACGCCAGTACTAAAATGCGAGACATCAGCCCGTGCCCACATGAGGAGTGTCGGACGATTGACAGACAACAGAAGTATAAACATAGCCTCCTTTCAGTATTTTATGTAACACTTCTTCACTAAAACTTATTAATTTCGCATGCATACTGAATTCACTGTTAAGTCACATTTATATATAAAAGCACTGAGTTTCCAAGGCGATGTTTATCATTATATTTTGTAAATTTCACCGTCAAACAGTTATTGTACACAATCATAGATTTTTAATACTGTGACATATGTCAACTGTCATCTATCAGTGTCAAGTGTTTTTTTTATTAACTACAATACTAGCTTGGGATTCTAGTTTTTAGAGCAATAACAAAGGTAAGTTAGCAAGTTATTTTGGTCATTGTTTTAAGTCTTGATCTATAAAGCGAGCTTAGCATTACGTCTGATTTAAGAGAGTTAAAACAAGACAATTGGAGTAGTTACTCCAGCTGCAAATTAAAGTTAAACGTTTCCCTGCGCAGCTAAGCTGTGCTAGCGCGATGAGTTTATGATCGGAATTTAGCAATAATTTGTAAAAATTAAGGAGTTACATGCTACGTACGTTTAAGAAAAATAATGAGAAACGTAGTTTTTCGAAGATAACCTATAAATTTTTCTATAGACCATAACTTTTTCCACATACTGAGAGACTATCGTCTTCTGGATACTTTTTAAAAACTATATATTAAAATTAAATAATCTAATCAAACCTATTTAGTATTTTTAAATTTTACGCATTACAACACGATTTTTCTTTGCCAATGTTGTACAAATTTAAATAATTAATATTTGGTATATAAATCATTATTGTAGGACCTGCCTAGTCTGAGAAATGGAAACCATGCTCGCAATGGACACTTTTGCTCGGAGCGGCTATTTTCATTAGCACATATTCATCACATTATCTCAAAGACTATATCACATAGACTTATTCTTTAGAAATGAATACCAAACTAAATTTCAGTGGGTTCCTCCGGGTGGTTCTCGAGATCCCATGGCTTCTTCAATATTTTAGAAAAACATCAACTTTTAGATTTTACTATTTAATCCTAGCCCTCGTTCGAGATTAGTTTTTATTTGTTAATGTGCAATGGATCGCTGTTGATGCGACAGTAATTCTTAGCAAGATTTTTTAAACCTAGTTTTTGTTTTATATATACTCGTATGTACAGTCTTTTTTTTCCTATCAGCCTAAATTTCATTATCAGCCAGAGATAGCCACTCGAATATAAGACTATCTTTTGTATTCTTGTCTTAATGTTTCTATATTATTTTCTTGTATATTATGTCCTCAACTTTTTGAGGTTTAGGTACAAATAAATAATTAAAATAATGACCTAATACATAAATTCTGCACCCCCCAATAAAGAGTTCCTGATGACCCCGTATGTCCCTATTCGGATCTGTTGCTGGACAAGGCAGGGATAAAAATAAAGCTTAACAACGTCTATGACAGTTTAATTCAGTATCAATATCGAACTTAATACAAGTTCACATAATTTCTTTAAAATAAACAAACACTGCATAATTACAGAAAATTAACATAAGCGATTTCAAAATTTAACAATTTGATTGGGTTTTTTGCAGTTAAATATTTTATTATAAAAATAAAATATATCTCAAGCATTTACTTCTTTTGTAAAAAATGTTGACAACAATATCAATATTGTATGTAAAAAAATGGTAAAACCAAATAATGCTATGAAATCAATAATTACATTTGAATTAACCATAACACATATAATATTTAAGCGTTACAATTCTGAAGCGGAAAAACATATTGCAAAAATTTACACTTGAAAAAATTAAGGTGGGTAATTAAACATATACAGTTAAAGAATACAATGGCAAAACATCTTTTCAACCAATTTTCCTTCGATACACTATTGTTGCACTTAATAGTAGAAAATATTTTAAGTTCTCCTTCATTAAAATACATATTATGTACAAAGGTTTATGAAACATGAACTGCCGTCAGCCGGTTCATCTTAGTAAATCAATGGGATAAAATTATTGTTTACAATGATTTTGCAAATGCAATTCATATTGCATTAAGGTAACAAGATGATGGGTCACAAATAAAAAATAATGTTAAAATAAGATCATGTAGCACTTATCATATGAAATTAAAACAAATGTATATTACGAGAGAATTCCTGTATGAATATAAAACTGTATATAAAATGTCCATGTACATCTCACGTGATTACATTTCTCTTGTATTATAAAAGTCATACAAGTATCCATACATAAGTATAAACTATTTCCGATATTTGTAACACTGATCTTTAAAATATTGTTTGTACACTACACCAAATCAGTGCACTATAGCGATGTTATTGTAATCATCATACTCGTTTATTTCACCAGTCCTTAAACAAGGGATCAACTCCTCTCACCACAGAATTTTCTAGTTATAATATTACTATATTTCATTGATTTAGTCCACAAATTTGAAACAAAGTCCACAATTCCACACAACAATCATGCGATATGAAACCAACACATGACAATTTATGACAATTAATTAATGGTCTGTTCACTATTCGTTATTTAAGTAAACGTTCTTCTAGTATAAAATATTATTTAGCACATTTTAATTTGTTGAATGTTTCTTTTCCTTAGCGAAAGCACTGTTCAAAAGAATTAATAATCTATTTTACATAATAGTTCAGGTTGCCGTAGCGATGGTTGAGTCCAATCGCTTGTGGTTCCTCATTCCAGTTTTGTGTATGATAATAAATAACATACACTTCTCGTAATGCGGTACCAATTATTTACTAGTTGTCTATGGAGAGAAGCCAGTCCTCAAATTATCCTGACGCACTAAGTATGATCAGTTACGAGGACGTCCGCGGCCGCGCGAACCGTCACGATCCTGAAAGTGAAAATAACCCTTAATAGACTTGTTTTTTAAGCAAAAAAAAGGAAACGGGATGGAAGTAGTAATCAAACCTTATGGTGGGGCCTATAACCAGAATCCCTATCGCGGTAACCACCATGGTCGCGATTGTCGCGCCCGTCACGATCGTCTCTGTGGTCGCGGGTGTCCCGCGGGTCGCGATGATCTCTCGCGTCCCGATGATGCTCCCTGTTGTCGCGCGGGTCGCGGTGCTCACGCCCGTCCCGCCCGTCGCGGTGGTCCCGATAATCACGATAATTACGATACCCGCGACCTCCATCTTGGTCTTCGCGGTTGTTGTCCTGCGGGCTGTGGAGGGGAACTTTGCGGGAGTCCTCCTCCTCTTGGCGCCGCTCGTAGTGTATAAAATCATCAAAAATCGAGGTGGAATGGCAGTAACTATGCATAATGCGTAGCACTTGGAGACCCTTGACGTGCGGAACCTCCTGAGTATCGCGAGAGTTTGTCACCGGTTTGTTCTCATTGTTCTCTAATTTGATATGACGCAGTTGAATATTGGGAACATCTTTAACATATATCCACCTAACGCGAAATTGTCCCTTCCACTTGTCTTGCGACCACACACTTGAGTTCGAATTATAATCAACGGCACTGATCATGCGCGCCATACCACAGAAATGGCCACTACCATTCACAGAGAACAAGAGATAAACCATACCGCCTTCCCTTTCACGATCGCGAAACGCAGCGTCGAGGCGTTTATTACCATGTTCGGTACTGCACCAGATCTCGTATTTGATACTACGATGAATATCGTCCTCAGAGTACGATTTGATCACAAAGAAGCGAGCGAGTGGAGCGCTGAGGTCGAATTCCTTGGGGTTATATTCATTTTTCACGCGCAACTCTTCCAGCACTGGGTGCGGGTTGATGGGAGTGGGCGCGGGGACGACCGTCGGCAGGGGCGCGGGGGGCACCGGTAGCGGAGCGCGCGGCTGGTGTGCTAGCTGTGCGCGTGGCGTGTGCGTCCAGGCGGGCGGCGGCTGGTGCGGAGGCGGCGGGCCGCGCGGCATGGGCGCGGGGGCCGGAACGGGCGCAGGCTGCGGCATGGGCAGCGGAGCAGGCACGGGCGGCGCTTGGTGCGGCGGCGGCGGTGGGGCCGTCACCACAGGAGCGCTTTTTCCAGCGTCCCACGTACTGATGTCCATATTATGTTTTCCTGGCACTATTGGCGGTGGCGGCATTCCTGGTCCCTTCTTCTTGAGCCCTCCGGTCTGCAAGGCTGGAGTGGGCTTCGCTGGCTGGCTGGCTATTGAAGCCCACGTCATCTTTTTGGGTTGCGATCCGCCCGAAACGTCTTTGAGTTCTGGTGTTCGATCTTTGTCGCCCTTATTGTGGTCGCCGAGCGACAGCGCCTGCACGCCGCTCTCCACCGCTTTAACTCCATCCGGTACGTACAGCCCATCATTTCTGTAATAATCATCGTACTGCTTCGCTCGACCTAATTGACCCCATGTAGAGTAGTCACCGTTTCCGGGAAAATAATTAAATGTTGATGGCTGACCGAATGCAGCTGTTGAAAATGGTGTTGTAGACGGTCCAAATACACCTGGAATGTATAAAATATTGTAATTAATATGTAACATCTAGGTTTAAAAAAAAAAAAATGTAACAACATCTACTCAAAATAGTAAAATAGGTAGTTCGACTGGAATAAATACTAACTACCGTCCATGCCATATGAATCGTGAGGATTGTATCCTCCAAGGAAAGTCATTGGGTCTGTCCCATTGGTGGACCATGTTCCATCCCCAACTCCAAATGCCTGATAAGGAAGAGCTGTTGTGCCATAATAACCTGAAACAACAAGAGCAATATTTATTGAGGTAAACGGTGCGAACTATTAAAGCGATTACATGTTACAAGTTCTTAATTACCCAAAAATAAGTTTCTAAGTTTATTTTTGACACATACAACATACATATTTTACACTTTCCAGTATAGCATACACACAATAACATGCACTTTTATGCATTTCAAGTGAGCAGAAATTGAAATCATGTAAATAAAAAAGTATTTAAAAAAAGCATAAATAATATTAATGTTAAATAATTCGATCACAATATTAATCAGTATTTGATCTCCGGAATTATTTTATATACATTATATACATTTGTGAGCATTCAGAGTAAAATTGTTATATTATGTCAAAAAAATATGAGTTTTATTAAACTGATTTTAAACTGAATTTTTTATCAGGCAAAGCGTTTTTGCGTCCGGTAAATATTCGAAGCAGTCGGCATCGAGTCGGTTGACATCAACAAAAGGTTTTATTTTGGAACGTTATGAATGGATGGGGTTGAGGATCGATCTCGCGTTTATTTGTGGTCACGTTACGTCTTTACAGGGTTCCCTGCCACGTGCGCTGGCATTTTCTCGACCGATTTTAATGTAAAGCAGCGCAATAATTAAGACTATATATTATACTAGCGAGTCAAGTTTAAATTCGGTCAGTGATTTACCAATGATGCGAATAGAAACGCATTATATCTATCATAAAACACACTCTTTCGCTCAAAAGACTTATATGGTTTGTTCAAATTAATAATAATATAATAAACTTAATATGTTAAAACTCAAGCTGTCTGATCTTTAGTAAATCGGTTTTATTTCAGCATTTTTTTGTATTTAAATTTAATCTTTAATAATTATAGAAAAATAGTGTCGAATGTCGTAGTGAGAGCTTACAGAGAGTTCCATTAAGTTCACGCAAATTGTGAAAAACTTCTGAAAGCAAACTTATTTAAAAAAAACGTGCCAGAGTTGCCGCCATAACAAGGATTGTGTCGAGGATGTTGAATAGTTTACAATTTACAGTAGGGTACATATGTTAAAAAAATATATTACCCATAGTGGGTTGTTTTTTTTTATAACAAAATTAACAGGTGTGAAACCGATACACCTTGTTTTATAATTTACAACCTTAAGTTCACAATAGGTCATGACTCTTGAGAGAATAGTGATAAAGGTTACAGTCGAGTATAAGATTGGAGGTCAGTGTTAGGTTCAAGGCTAAAGGTCAAGGTCGGTCGTCCGCAGGTGCCAACTTTCTTTGAAATCATGTGATTCTTCTCATGTATTATTGTTGAAGGAATGCGGTGATTTTTAGTTGTACTATTTTAGCGATGTGAGACATCGTGAGGAACGGCCTGCCTGAGAGGTCCCTGCAATGTGCTCAGAGGTGAGATAAGTCTTCTAATTTATTTATTTTTCGGTCTGTCTATTACCTGTACTAACCCTATTGGTTGCGACAGTGTAACCGGGCTGTTTGGCTCTGCCAAAAGAAATTTTGAGCCCTAGGGCTCGAAGAAACTAAGGGAACGTCTGCCTAAGGGCGCCTCCTTTGAGGCCGAACCTCGGCTAAGGCGACGTTTGGGATAACGGGGGAGGTCGGACTGTGAGTGGTTTCTACCAATCCGAACTTGGCCAGCGTCCTCGACTCGATCAATCATTTTAAAAGACTCGAGCATTGTAACTGGGCTGGGCTCGTAACATATTTTTACGAGTATGATGTTTACTTAAAACATCTTCGTCTTTATATGTATACACATAATATACTATGCAAAGAAAATATGATATAATAAATTGCATGCAATTTTGTAAATAATATCCCCAACCATGAGTACATGCCACAAAAAGTGTTTATCTAATTCTGCCAAACTACTTCTACTAGTGCATTTAATTTTTTGGGTGAATCAGATAGTAATTGTAATTTTTGCAAAACCCTACCCACATCACTTCACAGGTTTGGAGTTACGCTCAGTTTGCTCTTTGTCAACATTGGATAGTAACTGGTGCGAACGAACTTTGAGATAGCTCATAAAACACAACCCTAATTTACGAAACAAATCGAAGTGTTTACAAATTCAGAATCACTTTCACGTATGTCGACGGCTGACGAAGTTATGACCGACGCATTTAATATAGCAATAGTTGTGATATGAACTGTTGTATTGGAAGGCCTAGTTTACTACCTTTCAACATTTAGTGTTACTATTGTAATACATTGTGAAAAGGTGGGCCTGTCAATTATGTTGAGTATAAATATTTGTGTATGGTTGTTGAGCTACAGCAGAATACAGAAAATTAAGGTAAATGTTTGTTTCTAGTTCTAAATCGAATCGGTGAGGTGTTACAAAATTCAACTTTTCTTGCTATACAACATACATTACATACAACTAATAAATAAAGCTTCTATTCTACGGCAGAAAGTTAAATTTACAAAGTTATGTACCTACCTGCCGCACTGTAGGGGTCGGCCGCTGACGAAATCGGTGGTGCATAGGATGGTTGCTGCTGGTGACGCCATGACACCTCCGCCAGCTCGTCCCCGCCACTCTCTAACTGTTGCTCCTTAGGTACATTTGTTGCTGGAATTCAGTCAAAATACAAAAGGTCATTTAAGTTAAGTACACCTAGACTTTACTCCATTATTTCTTATTTTACTTTTGATATAAACTGTCTTTGTACTGTACACACAACATTTTTCATGGTATTGTACCTTTAGTGTTTCAATAATGAAAATAAAATGAAATTGTATATTAAAAAAAAACATGCAAGAAACAAGTTGGTCTTATTGCTAAAGAAAAGTAATTAAGTAAGAGTAGTTTTTAGCTGATTATTATTTATGTAAAATGTATTTCATATAAAAAAAAAAAAAAAATTATTTACTACAAATTACCCGTTGGCTGCACACTTATTGTGGTAAGTGATGAAGCAGTTTGAGATGGCCCTAATCAATTGTTGTTGTTGCTATATTAAACACATGCCTCTCATCAAAGAGTGCTTCTTTCTTTCTTAGCAGTATGTCTTAGTATGTTGTAACTAGCTACAGTTGTAGCCTACCAACAGATCAGACCAGACAACCGTAAATTCCCTCTGCCATAGGCCTGGTAACTCTTAATAACAAAACAGTATGCTTAACCACATCAAGAAAATTCTCAATTAAGTACTCTCTTATATTTCATTACCTGCATCAGTAAAATAATTCACTTGTGCAGAATTATTAAAACTTTTATCTATTATACAAATATCAATATAATAAATGCAAATGTTCTTATGTGTACAATTCTATGAAATTTGGCAAACAAATTGTTGAAGCTAGTCTAGTATAAATAAAGCTTATGATTATTTTTACCATATTATTAGATTTAAAGCTTACAAATAACATTTAAGCACTTTTTAGGGAAAATTAAATATTATTGCTGTTTTATTATAAAACTACATGTGTAGTTTTAAAATAAGCATAATAACCTTTTAAGAATGTATGTATGTATTTCACTACTATAATACGAAAATTATTATCTAGCTCTAGTTTAGATTATGTCTCAGCATAAGCTAATTTAGCAGAAATTGCCTCGTTAGCAACAACATTGTTAGTATTTATTAGCAATATTATAAATGCAAGTGTGTTTGTTTATTTGTTGTTTTGTTTATTTGCTGTTTTATAGCTCAATTACTCCACCCATACCACATAAGGAATAAAAGGTAACCAGGGGATTTTTGAAAATATCCGACAGCCATATTTAATATAACTCTAGATTTTGTAATACAATTCAATCATTTGATGGTTTATACCATAGAGACAAACAATTATTTGTGCATACACAAAAAGTACAGTAGGTGGATTCAAATCAAAGAGAAAGAAAAAACAAGTTAGCAAAATCATACATTATGTAATCAATACATAATTTATAATAAGCAGTTTTAGTAAATTGTTACTAGGCTAAATTTCCTTTACTAATTAAAATCAATAAAATTTTTTTTTACTATACGTACTGAGAAAATTAGTATTGATTTGCTTTATTGCTTATCAGATAAGCTTGATGTATTTAAGTAAATAATAAGTAACTTAATATACCATCCTCATTAGCGCAAGTTGTTTCTCAGAAACCGACAACAATGAAAGCTATAAAACGAATAATTGGTTCCTAGTGAGTAGGTATTTAAATAAATAAGAAAGTGAAAATAAGATGACGCTAACGACGCGACGGCATCACGATTTGACGATAACGGACGCGTGAGCCGACCGCCGACCGGTACGAGGTTCTTCCTACTCACAAAACACCTGCAACGTCATAATCGCAAGTCTTTACCTTGGTTCCCTTGCCCTTTCATCCGCTACACGCCCAACAAACATGAAACAAGAAACAAAACCGTATAAGAATCACACATAATAACCGTACAGTTACACGTAAATAATGCACAATTAAGCGTAAACGCGAAATACCTGATCTGACACGCCTGCTGACATTGGCCGCGATTTTAGCGTATTGAACACTTATTAAAGTCTTTACTCACGACAATATCAATATTAATCACATGAGTTTCATTACACAGAGTCCGGTGTGTCCGAAAATCACTTAAAAATAATAAAGAACAAGGTAATATACAAAGAATTGCCCTATGTCCGAAAAGGAATAAGAACGAAATTGAACGTAGCAAATAGCAATGGCGATTTGATGGCGACCATTTGGTGTTGCCGCATGCCAATTGTTGCATTTATTTTAATAGACAATATATTTCATAGATATTGCTTGCATTTACATCCTCTTTGGCTACCGGCATCGGCAAATAATGTTTATCAATTTCCTTCTCGTTAATATTGTTTGTCTAATATGGTGCGTACTGCCGATTTAGTTGTATACATAACTCTTATTTATGCGAATTGAAATTGTCAGTTTGAATAGAAAAATATAGCGCCATTAGTAAATCTGTTACTTTTATTAAATGATTTATTTACAACGGAATCAGGACTATATTATTTCGGTTGCACGCAACATTAATACTATTTTAAACAACACGTACTTTACGTACGTAACAGTAAAAATTGAATTTTAGACTGGAGATCTGGAGGTAAATAGTAACCAGAAACGTTTATCTTTTAAACAATTTTGATAAGTATTTACTTTGCATCTTTAACCTGACATTGCAGCATGCATTGTTTGCCAAGTGCGGTTTGCACTTACAAATCTTATTAGCAGTTTTTTTTAATCCACCTTCCCATGTAAAGATGAAATTAGGGTGGGGCTCTGTCATTTTTAACACATACCACATTATTTTTAAAATCTCTTTTATTTTTTCAAATGTTATCACTTTTTACAAAAGAATGAAGAGATGGTTTTGCTTTTACCAGCAGCTTTTTGTCTAGCCTTCTCTTTTGCTGTCAATGGTTTTTCTTTTTTGGTATCTGTAATTTTATTACTTAAGCTGATTTTAACATCTGATTCCCCATTCAAACTCAAATCAAGTTTAATTCTTTTATTCACTTCTTCTCCTTCTACCTCTGATTGTCTTTTGTTGCCAACATATTCAATTTCCTCATTCTTGAAGTTGAATTTCTTTTCAAGTAACAGAATAATATCATCTGCAATGTAATCTGTCAGCATTCCATGAGCATATTTAAGATAAAATTCTAAAAAAAAAACAATATGTATTATTTGGAATTAAAAATAATTAATTTTGAGTTGGCTTTATGCTATATTAATAGTTTTTTATTATTATGGTACTATAGTATGCATACATTGGTGCGACACATATTACATTTACCTATAAATTATAAAAATGTTTTTTTACAGTATTATTTGTTAGGTTGACCACAATTTGGAGATTTTTTTCAATACTGTCAAATAGCCTAATCACCCCTTGATTAGGCTACTTCCTTATCAAATTTTGGGTAATTCCCTTGCAGTCTTAAAAATAATATTACAGCATATTCCATAACAAGAAATATTCGAATGCTAGCTAGCATTTATTATTGCTTAAGTTATAGGAAACCTATAACAAAACAATCTCAGCATTGGAGTCGGGGATAAAGTTAGTGTAGCCTCAATACAATTTTTAATAGTCCAGACATAGATTCACTAGACCAACTAAGGAATAAGTATTTATTATGATAAGACTTACCTGTGTCTATATTTTCATTGGTAACATTACTTGATACAAAGGTAGCTGAAACTGCTCCTGATGTTACATGTACATTTTTCTCTCTCAATACATCAGCTAATTTACATATTTTATTTTCTAACCAACTTAAAGTCTTCTCTTGATTATATTTATATGCTCTTAAACCTTCTGGACCCTTAAATTAAATAATTACATTATATTAATTTAAGTCAGTTGGCAATCTCTGATCACAAGTATCAAGCAATTTCAACTGTTTATTAGTCAGTAATTGTGTGTGTCAGAATTATTATAATCAGCTCATTAGCAAGATTTCTTTGTTGTGTCTGATGAACATGCATGTACATAGTGTCAAGTTTGTAAGCCAAATCTTGAGATTTGTGCTTGCATTCCAGTTTTTTAATAAGAACAACCAAGAATGTATCATCATCAAAAAATTACTACAGAGCAGTTTGTAAACAGTGAAAAATTATTATACAAAAATAATACCTTTATATCCGCAATAGCATCCAAATTAGTGATAAAGTTCAAGATTTTGTCAAAACCCTTCTCTGATAATAAGTCTTCTAAGGGTATTGCTCTGTTTGTACACTGTTCCCTCAGCCTAGGTAAAACTAAAAAATAAAAACAATCACTAATGTAAGGTTTTATTTAATTAGCACCTATACAACACAAATCTATAAACTAAACTTGAGCAGGTCTGAAACTAGTGCTTCCCCTTTTGCTTAGTTTTTTGTGGAAAACATCAGACCTGTCAATTTAGTTTGATCAGATATTTGCATATAACATTATTGGCACAAATATCTTGTTCCCTAAACTATCTACATAGTAAATCTCTTACAAAATCATTGAGGAAGAAAATTTTGAATAAATAATATGATACCCATCCTTGAAAATACAAATATGTTTGTGTAAGTTAATTGCAAATAAATATTAGTAATTTTTATCATGTCTAATATGCTTGCTCAGTTCCTCTAGTTTTAAGCTGTTAAGTTACAGATTAGCACAGAGTGTCCTCTGGTTTGGTTTTTTCGGTGCCTTTATTGTATAATTAATTATATTCCTTTTATATTAATAATAAATAAATAATAATATTTTATACATTAATATTTTAAACATTTCAAAGAAACACACACCTAAAAACAATGGATTAATAGGTGTTACCATCATAATACTGCCATCAGACTTTACTGTATCATCTATAAACCATGATCTGTATGGTTCACTGAAGGTCATAACCTCATATATCTTGAGATGAACATTATCCAGAACATACTTTGCCGGATTCCCATGCGCTGGATGTGGCAATGTAATAATTTTAAAGTTATCAGTATCCAGTAGTGATTCTGTAAAACATTTAAATGCATCAAATTCTTGGCTGATTAAGGATTGACATATGATAAAACTGGCTTGGAAAGATAGTGCTGATTGAATTCTGTATTCTGCAAGACAACGAAATCAGTTCTAGAACTGCCTGGGAAACTGGGAACAAATAGTAAATGATATTAGCATAATTGATATAAGCAAAACAGCAAAAGATAGCCAATAAACAATATGGATGAATAATGGATGATCAATATCCAACGTAAAATTGTTTGACTAATGAAATAATTTGAGTAACCTTTTATTAGGAGAATCCACGAGTTCTCTACGCGTTTTCGTATTGTTGTCTTTGTATCTGAGACTATCTGCTTCTTTTTTGATCTTGTACTCATTTTATATGAATATTTAATATAATTTAGTATATGTACAAATAAATTTAAATTACATAAACTATATAATACATAATTGGCTAAACAAAATTGATTTTCCTTTTCTTTCCCGCCTTCGATAAGACGAGTTCACTCAAGTGACAAGTCATATCAAACATCTGTCGCCGTCATATCAAATGTCATAGATAACATTGTAGGTAGTGTTACCTATAATATCCCCTTTAATGTTTATATCATTTGGTTAAATGATTTAGTTTGTTAGAGCTTTTTTTGGGTTAGGATGGAACTTTAATTTTAATCATCTGCAACTGAATGTTGTAATTACCGTAACAGTTATTCCTAAATTAATAGAATATTTGAATTGATTATATAACACAGATATTTTTGAACGCTAGGAAATGAATATATGCACATAAACCCATAAATTACTGAACAGATTTGATTTTCGTTATAAGCCCTAACAAGACATTTGGTTTACATTTTAAATCACTTAATTGCAATACTACAAAACAATTTATTGTGCTTATAAGGGATTTTTTTAAGTTCATTCTGACGGCCTCCATGGCGCAGTGCGTGCGCTGTAGCATTATAAAGTTGGAAGTCATGGGTTCGATTCCCGGCTCGAGTCTGTTACCACCCTACTGACAAAGACGTGTCGCTAGCGATTTAGCGTTCCGGCATGATGTCGCGTAGAAACCAATTAGGAGTGTGGGTCACATACCTCTAAAAGATTAGCCCGCTACCATCCTAGACTGCATCATCACTTACCACCAGGTGAAATAGCCGTCAAGGGCAAACTTGTAGTTTATAAAAAAATCTTACGATTATAGGAGATAATCTTTTTAGAGGCTGGCAACTCTGCGTCGATCAATATTTAATATTCAACTGTCTAAACTCAGTGTTATTCTTGATTTTAAATTAAATTGCCGGCATTCGGCTTGTTCGTATTTGAATCATTGTAATCCAATTTATAAAATGCAAGCATTTCTGAAAACTGGGAAAATATCTAGTACCGAAAAACCATCTTCTTCAGGTGTCAAACCTAGTAAAAAGAAACCACCTGCACCATGGGTAGAAAAATAGTAAGTTAATGTTTGATTTAATTTAGGCATTTTACTTAATATATGACATGATATTTTGCATAACAATAGGTGCCTATTGTTTCTTCTACCTTACAACTTTTGTAACCGTTAAATTTTCAGTCGTCCGAAAACTATCGATGATATCGTAGACCAAGGTGAAGTGATTCAAGTGTTAAGAGAATGTTTGGCTGGAGGAGATCTTCCGCATCTACTGTTTTACGGTCCACCTGGTAGTGGCAAGACGAGCGCGATTCTAGCAGCGGCCAGGCAGCTGTTCGGGGATATCACCAGAGATCGTGTGTTAGAACTAAATGCCTCTGATGAACGTGGTATACAGGTTATAAGAGACAAAGTGAAGTCATTCGCTCAATTGACTGTCAGCAGTAACAGACCTGAGTAAGCATGTTTTGGTGTTTCATAAACACATTTCAGTTATGGTGCTTTTTGCATTTATTATTCTATATATCTATTCAAAAGTCAGAGGTGCGCCCGGGTTCAAACCCCCAACCTCTTATTAGGAGGTGGAAATCCTAACCACTAGGCTATCAGAGCTTTTAGATTTATTTATTTATAATTATTTATTAAAACAAATATCACCTTTCATGCTTCAGGCATGTTAAGCATAACTGCAAGCATATATGGGCCTTTCTCTACTAACAGGAAAATCATGGTCCAAGCATGTTTTTTTTTATTTTGGCTATATTAATGCATAGTTTTATTTATTAAAACACATAATATATACTCTGTTATTTGAGGAGCCAAGCTTAATCAATATTTAGAATCATAATCATTTCATAAATTCGGTCTAAAAGCCACTAAAAACAGCCCTCTGTATGTCCTAATTCCGGATCGAGTATGATTCGATTCGGGTTTTATTAGCTGTATTTAAAAATGTAAAATCTCATTACTCTATGAACATAAAGAATATTGGATGCAAGTGAACAAAAAACAATTATAATTTTAGAGTTTTTTTTTGTACTAAAAACTAGTGTTTGAATTTTGTCCGATACATTTTTGAACAGTCCTCTGTCACAATTTAAATATCGCGCCACAAAAATATTAAACACTATTATGGCTTAATTTCGCGTCAAACGGAAGATTAACAGTGTGAAGTTTACTTGGTTGCCATGCTAAAAAAGTCGCTGCCATTTTTCGCAGAGAAAACTCCGCGTCTGTGTGGAAACCACGTCTCTATAGTGTTAAGTGAACATTCCTCTGGTAAGTCTATTTTAGGGTGTTTTATGTGTTTTAATTATATTTATTTTACAAAAAAATTGCTCAGTGTGATTATTTATAGCTGTTTCTGTGTTGTGAAGAAATATTTAAACTAATACGTGGTATGACATTTTTAGGTAAAAATAACAGTCCTCTGTGCAACAGTCCTCTGGAAATTTATAATACAGAGGACTGTTCAATGTGACAGAGGACTGTTTTATTTGACGTCCGTGTATTTTATAAATAGTGTTTATGATCTGCCCTAACCTGCTGCTTGCCGATAGCCTCTTTCTTTCTTACATTGGCTTCTCACGCTAATTCAGATCTTTTGTTTTCTATTATTATGGATTTTGGAATAATACGTACCTAGTAACCACCTGTTTTTAAACCCTTATGGTTTTTTAATATTGAAAGTATGTTTTAATGTTTTAGTATTTCCGCAATGCCACCAAAGAAGAAATCTAAAACTAAGGAAGAAATAAAAGAGCAGAAACGAATTGTAGAAAGATTAAGATATCAACGGCTAAAAAATGACCCTGTAAAAAGAGAGCAATTGAAGGAAAAAGAACGACGAAACTATCAAAGAATGAAGGAACCAGGTATAAGAAAGTCAGTTAAATATATGAGTCGACGTGAACACAAAGCTGTGACTAAAGAATGAAGAAAGCACTGTGTTACCTATCGCGCAAAAAAAAAGGTTTGAAAGAAATTACAAACAATTTTGTACGACATAATACGCCCGAATCCGAGGGTTCACCTTTTCCTCAAAGTTCTGTTGCTCCATCAATACTACCTATGACCACTCCACGAAGTGATGCAAGTAATGCTAGAAAGAAACCAAAATTATAAAAGACAAAAAGATCGAATACTACAGAAAAAAATCCGAGAAGTATAGGAAGAGATTAGAACGTTTGGAAAAAGCTAAGACAAAGGAAAATGTAAACAGACCTAACACTACCGAATTGTGTGATTCGCCAGGAGCTCGCAGAGAAGTAGTCAAAAATGAAAAGTTAAAGTTGCACTTGTGAAGACGAGTGCCAGCATTTGAATTTAGGAGTGTTAGAGTACAAAAACAAGACAAAACTTAACGTAGATGTAATTTACACAGACTCTGAAAGTAAAAACACGGACAACTCACAGGATTCCACAGTGAAAATCGAAGACGCCTCTGCACTGGCTGGACCTAGTTCAATCAACCAACAGAATTATACCATCGGTGATTACGTCTTAGTTAAATTTCTAGTAAGAAACACTGAATATTTTTATGCTGCAGTAATCAATAAGATAGACACACAAGAAGGAGAAGTAACAGTAACTTTCTTAAAAAATTGTGATGACAAAGGATTCAGAGTCGATGAAAATTATGTTTTTGATGTGCCCTTTGACCAAGTAATAAAAATGTTGCCCTAAAGGGAAACGGATTTTTTTATTATTTTAATATACCTGTAACTGTTTTTGAGAAATAAGTCTGGATTGATAAGTAAACAAGGCTGATTGTTGTAGTACCTAAGCTTAATATTGATTATAATTATTTTAATTTGTTACTTAGAGACCTTAGCTCGCAATTTGTTCCTGATTTATCATCAATACTTATAAATATTAAAATTCTGTATGTGATTCAGTATTCAATAAAGAAGGGACTTTGTTTGATTACATTCAATAATTAATATTGCATTTTTCCTCATATAAACATTGACGTAAACTGTTCTTCGGGTGGAAAAAACAGTCCTCTGGGTGGCAAAACAGTCCTCTGCCGCATTTTTTTACAAAATTGCCTACCATTCGAAAAATAAGGGAAAATAACAATGGTTTCTTGTTTATATGTACTTATATTATAACTATCTATCGACTTAACATATAATATTTTTAATTTTCTAGAAAAAAGGGTTGGGACAACTGTCAATAGACAAGTTTCCAGTTAGTAGAGAAAGGCCCATATACACTATTGTACATTCCTGTAAGAATTATTTCATCATGATCAACCCATTGCCCTCACTACAGAGCATGGGTATCCTCTCAGTATGAGAAGGGTTTGGCCGTAGTCCACCATGCTGGCCATGTGCCGATTGGCAGACTTCACACACCTTTGAGAACATTATGGAGAACTCTTAGGCATTCCTCACGATGTTTTTTTTCATCGTTGAAGCAAGTGATATTTTAATTGCTTAAAAACGTAACTCCAAAAAGTTAAAGCCCATGATCAAACCACTGACCTTTGATTAGGAGGCGGACTCCCAAACCACTGGGCTATCACAGCTTCAAACATTTATAACATACTGTTTATTAACAAAACATTATTTTTCTCAGTGGCAGACCATGTCCTCCGTACAAACTAGTCATACTTGATGAAGCTGACTCTATGACAAATGCAGCGCAGGCAGCACTACGTCGCACCATGGAAAGGGAGACTCGGACCACACGCTTCTGTCTCATTTGCAATTATGTGTCCAGAATCATTCCACCAATCACTAGTAGATGCTCCAAGTTCCGTTTTAAGCCATTGGCGAGAGAGAATGTCCTCAAAAGGTAACTAATTCCTTCTATATTTTTGTATTAGTATGTATATATTATAGAGATTAGTATGTGTATATGTATAAGTGTTGAGATTTCCCATCTTTTATTTCTGGCGGCTTCTTGCAAAATGTGGCCTGGAAGAGATTGCTTTTATTGATAAGGTCACCTATTGTTTTTATATAAAGTATTTTTTTTCCTTTTCCATTCTTTTGCATGCAATAAAGTTGTATAAATAAATAAATAAATCTATGCTTATAAATATAGTTACTGACTTATATACAAATTCAAAATTCAAATAATCTTTATTCAAATAGTCCTTTAAAAGGCACTTTTGACGCGTCAATAATCGTAAACTTAAAACTAAAGCTATGAGGGTTTCATACGCTCCCCGGTCTAAGATAAAGCCCACAACAAACTTAGCCAGGTAATTTTTTTTTTGTTATCACCATCTCACATGCCACTTAAAATTATATTAAGAGCTTTCTTATTTGAGCAATAATTCACACCCATGCTTGTTTATCATTTACATAATCCTTTACACTATAGTAGGACTTTTCTACAAGCTTACACTTACAGCTAAATGTATTATGGTTAGCCTAGCTTTAAGTGCTTAAGTCAAAAGCGCCTTTTAAAGGACTATTTGAATAAAGATTATTTGAATTTGAATTTGAACTTATAAAGAGTATAGTATATGAGTATTAGAGCAGATATCGTTATTTAAAGGTTGCAAGATATCTGTGAAGCGGAGGGTGTGGATGTTGGCACCGGTGAAGTCCTACATCAAGCAGTTGATACATGCGACGGAGACATGCGTCGTGCGCTCACTGCCTTGCAGTGTTGCCAGCGTCTAATTGGAAAGATAACAGCTGAGGGATTAATTGAAGTAAGTAATCTATCTAGTACGGGTAACATTACGTGCGTTTTTGATGACCTCCGTGGCGCAGCGCGTGTGCTGTCGTATCATAAATTTGGAGGTCCTGTTTTCGATTCTCGGCTCGAGCCTGGTCTGGTGGGAGGCTTCGGCCGTGGCTAGTTACCACCCTACCGACAAAGACATTTCGCTAAGCGTTTTAGCGTTCCGGCACGATGTTGCGTGGAAACTAAAAGGAGTATGGGTTTACCATACCCCTAACAGGTTAGCTCGCTACCTATCCTAGACTGCATCATAACTTACCACCAGGTGAGATACCTGTCAAGGGCCAACTTGTAGTGTATAAAAAAAGCTATTTTTCCAATATTCGTTATCGAAAGCACGATTGGAAGTTTACACGTGGCGTTTTGCAACAGTCGTTATGATAATCCTTACTCCTTACCTTACACAAACGTTATGTAGTAGACTACAAGTGTAGCCGTATAAACTTAGGCGATTTTGTTCCATGAATTATTCGTAATCCGACACAAATATTGTTGGCGCGAAACTAAAGCAGGACGGGTCTGGTCGGGGAAGTATACAACGGGTCCCCCGGGTGTCCAGTAAAACCAGCGAGAGGGACATGCCGTGGTGGTTATTAGTTTGGTGGCCTACGGGAGTGGGAGTCCAACATAACCTCCTTCCCGCCCAAGGGTACGGAGGTAGCCATATAGCTTTTCCACGAAAAAAAAAAGGACGGGTCTGGTGCCTAGTTGATTTTTTTTGCGCGTGTAATTTGCCTCGGTATGAAACAAGTTTAACATTATTGTGTTTACTAAAAAATAAAAAAAAGTGCTAGAACCTAGCCCCTTCGTTCAGTAACTTGGCGGTCACGTTGACAGTCATTCAACCTTAGACAAAAACCATAATTTGACAGCGCTAGTACGAATACATGTTACAAATTTTATATGGCGACGACAGGTTGCTAGCTGTCTAAGTCATAAAAGCCACTGAAGTGTATTTCAGTGACTGAACCTTCGTGTATGGATCTTCAGTTTTAAGCTTATCAATCACTCCCCAAAATTTATGTTACATTAGCTTGTTTCATCATCATCATCATCATTTCAACCGATAGACGTCCACTGCTGGACGTAGGTCTTTGTAGGGAGTTCCAATGGCAACGGTTTTGGGCCTCTTGTATCCGGCGGCTCCCTGCGACTCGTTTGATGTCGTCTGTCCACCTTGTTGGGGGTCGACCAACGCTACGTTTACCGGTGCGGGGTCGCCATTCTAGCACCTTGGGACACCAACGTCCATCGGTTCTCCGAGCTATGTTTGTTTAGTTCATAATAATTTGATGAATATTTTAGGTGACAGGCCAGGTTCCCGAAAAATTTGTAAATGAATACCTCAGCATCAAAAACTACAATGAACTAGAAAAGTTTGTTGATGAGTAAGTTTTTAACTATTTTATGTAATTAACTTAATATTTGCTATAATTTTTCAATATTCGTTTTTTTAGTTGGTAATTCTTGTAATTTTTCGACAATATTTTTAATTTTTTGCCATATAGGACACTTTTAAGTTTTACTTGTAAATTAAAACAAAAGTTGTTCCCTGGCTCGCTTCCTTAAACTATGAATCAATCGAAAAGCTCCTCATGTCTTTGAAATAAGGGCATTAGAATCTGAACTTGAACTAACGAGCTTTAGCTGAAATGCAATATCTTTTTCTTTTTTCAAAATTTCATAATATGTAATTTATATGATTATTTAAGTCTCAATTTATTCGTCTCTTCATCCGAGCGTCTACTGTAAACATAAATTGTTGATAGCGTTGAAATGGGCTTCACGATACAGGATTACCTAGTGTGGGTCCCAACGGATGTACTAAACTCTGTAAAGTTTTTTTTGGCAAATAAATATTTTTCATTTTTTTTTCATTTTCAAGCAAATCGAATGCGCTGGTGAATCATAGCCACGTATATCAAATGTTTCTAGCATTAAAGTGTTCTTTACTCGCAACAGAGTCGAACGAAAATAGTCAATAATTTACGCGTATCATTACAGTTTCCTCATGGAAGCCTATTCGGCGTCTCAGCTATTAGAACAAGTGAGCGCCACTGCCATAAGCTGTGGATACTTAACCAACAAACAGAAATGTGTAATCAGTGAAAAACTCGCTGTCTGTTATAATAGACTGCTGGATGGGGGCGCTGAAGTCATGCAGCTCACCGACCTTGGATGCACTATTGTTATCGCCAATAATGTCCATTGATTTGTTTAATATAAGCAAGAGAGTGAAGCGGTGATAGCCTAGTGGTTAGGGCGTCAGCCTCCTAATCAGAGGTCGGCGGTCCGAATCCGGGCACGGATCTCTAACTTTTCGGAGTGTGTGCGTTTTCTTAAACAATTAAAATATCACTTGTTTCAACGGTGAAGGAAAACATCGTGAGGAAACCTGCACGCCTGAGAGTTCTCCATAATGTTCTCAAAGGCGTGTGAAGACTGCCAATCCGCACATGGCCAGCGTGGTGGACTATGGCCAAACTCTTCAAATGTTGAGAGGGACCCGTGTTCTGTAGTGAGCCGGTAATGGGTTGATCATGATGAAGCAAGAGTTAAGCGTTTTGTCAAAGTTCACAGCTTTGGACTTATTTCGATAACAATTTCAAACTTTATTCTCAACATGGAGTTGTACTGTTCTTTATAATTCTTAGCCTATTTTGTAATATGTATAAAATCAAGCGGGATTTGTCCAAAGTACACAATGAACTCGCGACATCCAGAATGCACAATGGTGTGTTGTGAACTTACCACCTTAGATCATCATAAAATGGTAACTTCAAAACATGCATGAAGTGCGTAGTACCAAATAAAACCTTATGTTCATTGTTTTATATCAATATAATGAAAATGTTGAAACACAAGTAGGGGTACATGAAGTGTCCTTGAAGAACCATGTCATACTTTTTGAACTTAATATAAACATGTTTATTACCTTAAAAGTTGATAGAGTATATCTTCTATTTTGTAGTTATGTGTGTATATATGTGTGTGTGTGGTTCGTGCATATGTAGGTTCGATCTGTATCTTTAAATCACTTAAAACTTGTAACTTTCACTGTGTCCATGGAGATTACATGCAGAGTTAATTCAGAAAATATCTTCCGTAACCTTAACAACATGCATAGTGAATCGACAATTCACTTTGCACGTTTGCTATTCATTTTTTCAATATTATTTATAATTATGTTCAATAGATTTTTCAGAACTTTTTTGTTCGTCAATTTTGGCAATAGCGGCAATGGCTGTCGTGGATTAAAGTACTTTTATCTCATTGTTTATCTTCCGCAAAATAATGCCTGCTTTATGCTGTTATCGCAGCTAAAAAGAAATTTCCTAGTTCTGCTATTATCTTTCCCATTTCAACAGTGGACATTGGTGGAAAGTCGCATTATATTTTGTATTATTGTTAGATTTGGTTATTTACGCCATTATATTTTAGGCATTTCCACATCACAAATGGTCTCTTAAGGGTTTTCTTGTAAAATAAGTATAAGTAAATGTGAATGATTACAACCATTTAATGCATTTAGA
This sequence comes from Lasiommata megera, assembly GCA_928268935.1. Classification (NCBI taxonomy): domain Eukaryota; kingdom Metazoa; phylum Arthropoda; class Insecta; order Lepidoptera; family Nymphalidae; genus Lasiommata; species Lasiommata megera. The sequence goes on along the minus strand of OV743311.1, from coordinate 6,365,676 downwards.
TATTTGCTGTTGTAAAAAGTTGCTTAAACGATTATTCTCACATAAATGTTTTCATGTTAGCAAGTAACGCGCAAAATTATGCAACACATTCCGAGTTTAGTAATAACTCATTGTTAATCAAGAATATAATATATACCTTGCTCTTTATGGCCTTGTTATAAAGAGCAGAATTGTTTGATCTGTAAAATCGATGGATGTGAGTTGTTCTTATTAAAAATCAATACTGAGAAACGTTTTTATGTTGATTCTGATGCTTTAATTTAGTATTCTGAGAATTGTCCCATTGTCGTCACTTTACAGTAAATAAACGTTTTGTAATACATGGCAGTTTGTTTTTGTTATTCTCCGAATTGTAATTTCTTCACATCGATGATACGTTTTTTTAGCTTAGATAACAATGGTGTGAGTCAACTGTAAAAATGTATTTTCAAGACTACCTATTTAATAATTCATCGGTCATCCACATAAAGATAACTCGTAATGGTCGATTCAATCGAGGCAGGTGCACAACAGCCCGGCCGATGCCGGCGTCGTGGTACTACCATCATGGCTGTAGTTTACGCTCACGTTCATTTCACTTCCGCTGTCGGTTGAACGGACGAGCGAGCGAGTAGGAAAGAAAGAAAATAACGTTCTTCAAGAAAAGATAATATCGGGTGGCGTTGCGCGGCGGTTCGCCCCACCACGTCACGGTTTGCGCGCGCACGCACGCCATTGGCCGTCACCGACCGCCGCTACTCCTTCCCCGCCGCACGCGCAGCGTCTACGCTCCCAGATTTCAAATCTCGACCGTTTATTTCGTGATGAACGGCCGAAGCGCGCGGTCGTGTCGTGTCGCCGGAAACGCTCGGCCACATTTTAGTACCTGTTTTTTTATCACGGCAACGTGCTAACTTATTTATGCACGTTAATAGGCGTTCGGTTCGGTGCAACGTGACATCGCGAACGATTAGTGCGTGCAGTGCATCGTGCCACGGATTCTCCTGCGGCAGGCGTAAAAGTCAATTTCTTTCGATGAGTGGAGGTTTAGTGCATGTTTTTTCATCATGACTAGATCCACACTCATCCATGGAAGTTGCGATGCTCTTCGTGCTGCGATAAGGAGCGAGATGGCGCGCCGGTGATTACGAAGGGGTATCATTACCTGCGTACCGTACTAATGATACGTTGGGCGCAGGTACGCGCTGACTGGAGGCAATCATCTACCTGCCCGCGCCGCCTTCGATGTCGTAAAATTCCGGTCAGCTTAACAGCTTGTATTCAGTGAGTTTTTTGCTATGGTTTTTTACACGGTCTTAATATTGCCGAAGGCAATTTATCATAGGCGGACAGGTAAAGTATGTTTAATATTATGTGTGATGTAATTTTCTTTAGTATTTTAACAAAATTGTCTTCACGACGTTGTCGCGCGAGGGGAGTGCTCGCCGGGCGGAGAGAGGGGCGAGGTAAATAGCGGCTCAAGCGCATCTGCTCCTTCTGAGAAAGGCCCATTGTGGCGGGTCCCGGAGTGGTCAGTGAGGTGACGTCACAGGCTGGGGCCGTCAACCGGACGCTAATGACCTACCCTTTGCAACTACACACTGCACGCCACATTGTTTGTCATATTCAAACAAGACAATTTATTTATTTTACGATGATTTTCACAAGGTTATGCGATTTATAGTAAAGTCATGTTAGGTATACTAATAGCTAACTGCTGTTTCATTAGGAATCATATTATCTACTAAATAAATGACACGGTGGTATCTTAGAATTCGCATTTTTAAAAGCTGTTAATTGATAGTGCCGTGCCCGGTAACTAGCATTGTTAAATATTTGAGTGATCTAAATGGTCCAAAGAATGGAAGCAATACCGCGTCAACGGTTTCGTGAAAAATCTTCTGGGAAGGTCAACTTTTAAATAAGTGGGTAGGTACATTAGTTAAAAGAGTACTTATAAGGTGTTTACTAAATATCCTAACAAAGTTAATAGATACCTACCTACGCGGTACCTGCTTCGTTTGCTTGATGGTTAGAAAAAGCCGTTAGGCTGACTAAGGCAAACTTTATTTTTATGTCGTTCGGATCTTTATCAATATTTGCTTATGAGCAGGTAGGTATCAGAGATAAATGCTCAACCCAATCGAGACATTAAATTTATTTAAATGATAATATGATTTAACGTAAGTTTAAGTAACTCCAAGCTCATTTAATTATTTTAACGAAAGTATACCAAAACTACATATCTTCTATAATGTCTTACCGGCATTGACAAGACTTGAAGCAGGCAGGTAGAATACTTACCATGCATTCTTATATTTCAGCTTATTTATATCCTGAAATACGATTTTGCATCTAAGAAGCCTTTACATTTTAACTAGGAAGCTTTAGTAATTACCAGCTAACTTAACCTTAAATTAATACGACTTAATAGATACATAATACAAATTAAGAACCGCTCGCAATATATTTCGCAAAAACTTAAAAATAAAGAAACGTAAAATCAAATAGGCACTCGTCCGCCTCGTATTCATCTACCCCACAATGAGATGACCGAAACGGCGAATCTTAGCGAACAATACCCCATTTAGTTGAATTGCCGCCGCATGGCTCCAAAGCTATGAAAAGACATTCAAAACCAAAATCCCATACACGTATGCCATTTATACTATATTTACGAGCACCTTTTGAATCTGCAAATATTCGCGTGGTAACAGTACTCTATCGTTTTGGTTTCCGCTGGATCTTCGAGAACCATCGGCCACAAACTACAGTATTGTTCAAGATCACAATAAGCCGATGTCAAAACATCTATACCGCGTAAGTACCTCCACGTTTTAATTGCCGCGTTTTTGTACTTTAATTTCACTTGAGTAGCTTTAAACGGAATAAGTTTGTTTTACATATATATTATATATATATATATATATATATATATATATATATATATATATATATATGTATAGTTTATAAGAATCTAGGATAAGTGGTTTAAGAAATTACTTAGAGATTTGTAGAAGTCCCGGAAGAACACATACAGAAGTTAAGAAACCTCTTGACGTCGATATCTTTTCTTACTGAAATTCAGTGAAGTGATCATAAACTGCTGAACATTTTTTAGTGTTGATATATAGAAATATACAAAGACTGGCTTACCTTTACATAGGTAAGAACCAACCACCTGTAATTATTTTATACATAATATAGAAAATAGTTCAGTTTTATAAAATTAAATTATATGTTTTAACCACGAGTTCGTACATACTACCTCAACAATCCAATATCAAGCGTTATTGCTAGGAAAATAGAGTAGATACATTTTATTCATGGTCCAGGTATTATATGTCTGATTGTGATAGACAGATTGACAGTACAAAACTACTACGCCATAGCTAAAAGGGACTATTATAGTTAAGTGGGGCTATTGGCCAACGAAATTCTTAAAATCAGCCGTCATTCCGAGAAAATTACAACAATTTGTCCAAAGTGCTATTCCAGAATAAATTACCCTCTTTCTCTAAGAATGACTTGATACCTTTTACGCTTTGTGGAATTGGTTAATGACGTTCCGGGTAGTGGGCAGGTTTTGTGTAGCAGGTATTTTTACCAGGTAGAAAGGTCTATGACGAATTGCCATAACTTATTCAAATAGTTTAGGCATGATTTATTTCATAACAGTGAAATTGTATCTGTGGGTACGTACCTACTAACTAATATTTTTTATGATGGAGGTAGTAAAGATATTTAATGCCTATCAAACCTATACCCGTGCCTATACCTTATGGGGTTAAGTAGGTGTAAAACTAGTGATTAAACAATTGCAATATCTACATAATTGATATTTTCAGGTATTATCGGAGTTCCATCTTAGATATCATCATATTCTATTCTATCATCGGGTTTAAATTTACCTATCTTGTACCTTTCATAGCTTCAAAGTAGGTACTTTGAAGCTATGCTACATTCGATTAAAGTTAAAAACTATAAAGATTTTTTGGCCAAGGAATCTTCTTTCAGAACAGTCTACCAAAGTTTTCTAGTTTCATCACAATTTGAAAAATCTTTAGAACGCATATAGGACCAAAAATACAAACAAGTTCAATTCAAGAGCGATAATGATCCAGAAGCAATACCGCGTATTTAAAACTTGTTAACACAGTACTGGATTTTTTATCTTTAATGCTTTAGTTTAATTAGAATGATCCTAAGCACTAAATAACTATATAAGAATCTTTTAAACTTTTTCTTTTTTATATTCCTTTTTATATATCTTTTTTATATAAGGCAATTTACAGGCTTTTCTTTCATCATGCACACGAGTTGTTTTTCTGCAAATTTTTTGTCTTATTTGCAAATAAGCAATAATAGCAATTGGAGAGACTGGCAGGCCACGTGTAGGTCAAATACCTAGATCTATTGTTACACAGTTTGTCATGATTTAGATATGTGCGTATAATTGTAATTTGATACAAGTTTTACACCGAACATACAATTTTAATAGCGTAGACTAACATTTTATTACTAGAGCATCCAGCCTATGAGCTGAAGTAAGAACTTTTAATTTTTCAAGACAGGTACGCAACAATTTGGTTTTTATCATTTTGTTATTTAGTAGACCCCATTTAGTTTATATCCCATTTACAATTTTTTTATTAAATATCTATTTCATTTCCATTGTCTTGTACATAACCTCCCTACAAAGCATTTTCGATCCTCGTTTTACGGATTGCATAAATCTCGAACGCTTTTCCAGCTACCGCCACTTTCACATCTAGAAAGAATCGCGGAACGCATCTTCCAGGCAAAATTCATCAATAAACCGCCTATAGGGTCTTTCATTATATTTAACTGTGTTATAGTTTTCAATATATTTTCTATGGACACCGCTTTTGCAAAGCGCTTTGTTTCCTCCTTTCTTTTACGCACCGCAAAGATCAGAAATGCTTTTCCGGCTATTGTTGTCCCGTCATATAATACCTTCAGATCAACAGTGAATCATAAAACGCACACTTTTATACACTTTTCTTTGTTTTGAAATGCCAAATCTCTCGTCTAGGATGCCTTTTTTCTCTTCTGTATCCAATACCCATAAAAACCACGCCAAATAATCTACAGTTGTTACTGCTAGAAAGACTGACAAATCAAACAATTCTTTCGCACGGATGATAATGAGATGTACTTCTAAGGTACTTATGCAGTAATAGATTGCTATGTTGATTCAGTTTGTGATTATGTATTATTATTTATTAGATACCGTGATCAATCTAATTTGGCTTATAGTATGGTTGAATTCCTAGAGCAGCCATTTTTTCCGGGAAACTTCGATAGTCGTAAAAATAATGATTTTACTCTTGGCCATATTTGTACATGTTCAACAAATAGCTTTCGGTTATATAACTTTATCATAATAGGATTGACATTTAGCCAAGGTCGTAATAATAAATTTCGCGAGTGAATTTTATTGATGCTTGATCCGTTCATACAGTGTAGGTAGCTACTGTATTATAACTTGATGTGATTGATGCCGATCTTAGTTTATCGTCAAAAACGAACGACTGTGTCAACTCTGGACACAGATCTTCTATATGATAGCCGGATGGGAGTTGTCATCCATGTTAGAGTAAAGATATAACCAGTCTTTATAAGTTATAATTACATAATCACGCCGGAGATAATAACCGGAGCCGACGTTGGGACGGCTTTAGGAACCGAGTTTCGTATGTAATGTGGAAATCATAACATAAAGATGATGGATCATGATTCATTTTCTATAAGAAAACATTTAACGTAAAGTAACGTTTACACATCGGATTGGGTCGATTTCGTTCCAGTGTCGAACTGATAGTTTTTGGAAATATTAAGCCTTTGAACAAAAATCTAATACTAGTTTATAAAGTGAAGTAGCCGAAAGTTTCTAAGAAGTAAATCTGTCTTTATGACAGCTCAAAGAAAAGAAGGCATCCCTAATATTATCCTAAATGTTTCAGCATTCATAAATCATCGAAATCCTTTACGTTAGCAATATTGAAGACATGCAGATGTATATGTATTTGCTATAGGCTTAATAGTATTTAAGCTATGAAACGAAACATAGTTACGCGAAAAACACCTTTATTATACTGGTTGATCTTACGCTGCCTGCAAACGTTTATGAGCGAGATAGCCGAATCTTGGTGTTACAGTACTTCAAATTTAAAGCTGTAGCAATAACGCACATATTTCATAGGTGTGTAATCAATCCTCAATTGTCATTTATTTGAGGGAGATTACTCGTTCATCATCATCATCATCATCATGATCAGCCCATTACCGTGCACTACAGAGCGCGGGTCTCCTCTCAATATGAGAAGGGTTTGGCCATAGTCCACCACGCTGGCCATGTGCGGATTGGCAGACTTCACACGCTTTTGAGAACATTATGGAGAACTCTCAGGCGTGCAGGTTTCCTCACGATGTTTTCCTTCACCGTTGAAGCAAGTGATATTTTAATTTATTTTTATTTTTAAATAAATTTTTTTATTTTTATTTTTAAATAATTTTTTTTTTATTTTTAAATAATGGTGATAGCCTAGTGGTTAGGGCGTCAGCCTCCTAATCAGAGGTCGGCGGTTCGAATCCCGGCACGCACCTCTAACTTTTCAGAGTTATGTGCGTTTTTAAAAATAAAAAAATTACTCGTTCATGCGACATCAATTAATGTTGTCGACTTAAAGACATTCCAGTAGGAACTGCGGTTATCTTTATGCAGATAACTGCTAAATAAAAGTTAACCAGATATATAAGTTTTATACATATTAGACAGTGATGTTTTGAGTATATCAGTTTGTCTCTTTTTATTAATTATGCTTTAAACATAAAAATCCGGCACTCACTATTTGTCAATTTAGCTATGTCGCTTTAACAGCCGCTTAGAGTTCGGACAAAAATTTGTTAATTATGTATTACAACTAATAAATTTTAGTTTAAAAAAATTGCGTTTTAACAATACTGAGTATTTATTAACACAAAGAAAATGAAGCATATTACTATATACTTATCTAATTTATTTAACGAAGGTATACGCGTAAAAATGATATTGAAGTTTTATGATCATATTGCAAATATTGAACGGTGTGTATTGTATTGTACACCCCTTGTAGTTCCGTGCAGAGCTATTCCGCGTAATCACATATTAATTAGACTCACGTCAAACAAAAGTTCACCAAGCATAGCAGCGCATCGCTCTCCCATGGCATACGGGGACGTTATGGTATTGTGCGTTCATTTTTTGCCGTATAAACACTTCCGTGGGCCGTGCGAACGTTAGGGTTGACGGAACGGGCCGACCTAGCGTAACTTTCTTTTGTTTAAACGCAAACGCACTTACACACACACACATAAACAGTTCAGGGACCGTTTGACTTGGTGGTACACAGTTCAAAAGACAGTTTTATTTAAAAGCTGCACGTACGTACCTATTAATGCAAACGATTCAGGGCTGGGTTTGCGAAACATACTACTAAACTGTATTTTAAAAGTATTTTTAAATGTTGTGTACTTTTTTAATGACCTAGTTTAAAATTTGATTCATTGATGATGGTAATTTCAAGATTCAATGGTTCATTGGTCGAGGTGGTCCCATTTTTGCCAAGTCAAGTTCTGATGAGGAAAACCATGTACTCCAATCGAAGGAAAACCTCATCACCTTTATGGTGGTTGTTTCCAACTCGAATTAAAAATAGCCCCTTGACCCTCAGAACCACTGAAATATGTTACTTTTCTCTGTTTTGTCAGTGTCTAGGTTTATACAAAATAATTAACATCTTATACTCTTGAATGTTGTTGTTTTTGTACCCTTAAACTGCTGTTTATGCTCTCGTGCATAAAAATTTAACAGGTAAATCAAATTCAGAGTAAATGAACAGTAAAATTATTTTTTAATATTTTATTATTTCAGTAATATTTTTTATGAAAATAAAGCAGTGGGTAAATTGTTTCCGATTCTAATGTTACAACTTAAAATTTACTATAGTTTTTTAGTACATAACTGTATGCCATCTTTCATATATATAGCGAAACTATCAGTTTTAAGAAGAACACGTTCATGAGCCCCATTTTGTTCTCAACTTTAATTCATTCTCGCCTTCCAATCAGTGTATTAAAAAATCATGCTGTAATGAAAGCAGGAAAACTATTGCTGATATATCACGACATAAAGTATATTCGAACATATATTACATGGTAAGTATCCATAGAAATATGGTGACGGATTCATGGTGGTGAAACAGAAGATGGGTTACCTCATACAAAGAAATATGGTAAGCTGTATTTCAAAAAATAATTATGATGGAAACGTTCTGACCGGATTATAGCCTTTTTTTCACACTACATTATTGTTTAGTATTTTAATCTCTCAGATCCAGTAATGTTAAATTTTACGTATCATAAGTATGTTCATACACGGAAAATTGTGGAAATTGTAATACAATCATTACTTTTAGAAGTTCCAGTTTACTTTAGTTGAGATTAGTGCAAGGTACACGGAATTCGCATCATTTATCTTCATCTTATGATCGAGGTGGCGAAACCGAACCAAATGAAAAAGAGAAAGCTGTCTTGAAAAACACCGAGCGGAAAAAAAGAACAATAGGTAGGTACCCCGACTTCCGTGAGGTTCTGCGAGGTGCAGTAATCGTAAAACGAGTCGGTAGGTATTTCAATCATAACACGAGGCGTACAGCTCCGTCGTGAACTAAGAGTTTAAGATCTCAGTGTTGTTTCGAATTGTCAATAGCTGATAACCCTATTAATTAGAAATTTTTTTTTCGGACTGCCTATTAGCTGTACTAACCCTATTGGTTGCCACAGCGTAACCGGGCTGTTTGGCGAGCTTCGCAAAGAAGCTCTGCCAGAATAAATTTTGAGTCCTAGGGCTCGAACAAACTAAGGGAACGTCTGCCTAAGGGAACGTCTGCCTTTGAGGTCGAACCTCGGCTTTGGGATAACGGGGGGGGGGGTCGGACGATGAGTGGTCCGTTCGTCTTCGAGGCCGTGGATGGAGCCCACGTCCGGATGACGTAAGATAGCGGGGACCTCGTCTTCGCCGGCGAATACGGTGTGTAGCGTATGATTGAGAGGTGGTACGGGTATGTTGTCAGTAGTCATCTGATCGTCAGGGTCATGAAGGATATATTTAGGTCTCCTCTTTCTGAGAGGAGCGCTTAGGTCGGGGGAGTAAAAAGAAGCCGCATCTACGAGAGGTTTGGGGTGTCGAAAAATTTTTTACAGTGTCATTCACAGCGGTATTTAGCGAGCGTGAAGCTTGGTCTGAGCACCAGAACGACGTTATGAGAACCTCAACTTAAAGGCACCTCTCGTGAGGCTCGGATCTCAGCACCGCCACATGCCGCCGCGTTGCCATTTCAGATTGGACAACATATTTTGCGAGTAGGTTGCTAGATACAAATGCAGTTTGCCACCTAGTCGACTTAATCATACCTGACATGGTTTGGGACATGTACTGACAAGTTCGAGGTCATAAATTCATAGTAGGTACGATTAATATCTCTCCCTGTCTTTTTCTCATCATCATCATCATCGTCATGATCAACCCATTGTTGACTCACTACGGAGCACGGATCTCCGCTCAATAAGAGAAGGGAATTGGCGGATTGGCAGACTTTACACGCCTTTGTGTGGGTTCCAACGGATGTACTAAAGTTGGTACTTTGTAAAGTTGTTTAATATTTTTCATTTTTTTTCATTATTTTGCCGAAGAAAAAAAGGTAGATACAGGTGCAGTGGTAACGATATGTACTTTGCCCTAGTTATGTAAAACTTACATGTAGTACGCATGCAAAGAATGAAAAAACAAGTTGTGAGCGTGTGTAACGTTACCGCTTACTATGCATAGCGCATGACAAAAAACGTAGGTCGTTTATTTTTGATAAAGTTCCTACCCACACTGATCTTCTCTCTCTGTCTCTCTCTTTTTATGGCTTAGCACAGATTAGCCAATGTCAAGTTTATAGCAATATAGAATTGAAGTTAGGGAAAAATGGTGGGAAACTTTGCACTCTGCGGACGCGGCTCTTTCTCCAAATTAATACATGTTAACCATTCCAAAAACTAGGCACTATACAAACAACACCAAAACTATAATGTCCACGACACAACCAACACTAGTCCTTTTTAAAATTAGCCAACAAACATTAATTCAAGAAGAGCGTGAAAAAATCGCGTCCGCCATATACGAAGTCTCCCGCCTTTCTCCATCTTGTTATTGGTTCGTTTCAAATTTAACGGAATATACCTTAGTTTTTATATGTCGAAATTTGTTTTGGCCAAGTTACGACCAAAACAGTGCGGAGAAACACTGTTTACAACACCAATGTGAATCCATTATTGTTATGGGAACTTTCCAAGAAATAGACGTGTGGGATTTGCGGTTGACTTGTTATTACGACGCTTTAGGCTGGGTTCACACGTTCGGTTATTTTTTTTATCGAATACGTTTCTTGAGAAAACATAACTTTAGCCTTAATTTAAGGTTTGGATATCCGCAATGTTAGAGTTGCTATTGAAAATCGAAACACAATAACGTAAGAGTAAATAGGACGTTGATTTTTCAAATTAGAGGTGTAAATTCCTTTTTTTTATTTTACAATCTTAGCTGGCTGTCGAAGTGTGGAATTTGAGTTTTAAAGATAAGTAGATACATATCAATTTACTTTATCGTTAGTTAGTAAGTGTAAGTGTTAGTAAGTGAAAACTACTTCAACAATTCTAGTCTAACGGAATTTGTATCGGTATAGCATTTTTCATAGACATGACCTTTTAATTGTGTCCTTAAATTTTTTTTGCTGTGGATGACCGTTGGTGCTGATTCTAGCTGTAACCTAATCTAAAGCTGTAAACTAATCTCTAAACTAAAGTGACATGGCATAAGTACTATTATCTGCACTATATTATTTGAAGCAATAAATCTGTTAATTTAAATAAATAGTTGAAATAGTCTGCGGTTATCTGCTGCTAATTTATTAAACTTGGGAAATAGTTGCGGTTATCTATGATTGCGTGGCATAGATAGGTTTTGGTGTATCACTAAGAGTTGACAGCAAAATAAGAGAGAAAAAGTTTTAAAACTAACACAGCTTTGCATATTCTCAATGTAAACTGTATACTTAAAATAAATAAAGTGTTGAGATACACATTGGAAGTTTCAATCTATACCTTGCACCTACGGGATAGATAAATAGATAAGATAAATAATTAGAGAGAGATAAGTTTCCTCAACGTTAAAAGTTATATATAGTCGAATTAATAGAAAAGAAGACATAGAACTCTTCATTGAAATAGTTTCCAGATTTATAGAAACTCAGTCATAAGTTCAATATTATTTACACTGAGGAGATTTACGAACTTGCCACTACAATTCTTTTTTGCGTTGTATTGAAAACATTTAAAAGTAGGAGGTCCTGGGTTCGATTCCTGGCTCGAGTCTGGTCTGGTGGGAGGCTTCGGCCGTGGCTAGTACCGACATAGACGTGTCGCCAAGCGATTTACCGTTCCGGCACGATGTCGTGTAGAAACCAATCAGGAATATGGGTTTACCATACCCCTAACAGGTAAGCCCGTTACCATCTTAGACCGCATCATCACTTACCATCAGATGAGATGCCGTCAAGGGCTAGCTTGTGGTGTATAAAAAAAACATAATGTAAGTAATGAAAGCTGGAAAAAGATGTCATGCGAAAGTTTTCATAAAACACGTAGGTAGCGCGTGGTGTTGTGTGGCTCTAGCCTAATATGTCATATTATTTTTTGACATAATGAATTCGACATATGATTTATACACTATAGCGTTTATCGTAAAGTTCACAGGTACATTCTTATGAAATGTGCATTTTGATTAATAGTTGTCTATGAGCTGTCACTATTTATCTGTGACACTGAATTTAGTTTACGCGCGAAATACATTTATTTATTAACGCTAAGTAAAACCTAAGAACGAGATTTGGATTTTTTGAAAGTGTTTCAATTAACGATTTTTTTACAATAAAATATTAGAATATTTTTTTTTAAAACCTCAAATTTAATTGTCATGCGCAATTTTGCTGACAGTAGGTATTTCTAAAAGTTCAACCATCATCTTCTAACTATACTGTAGGCGTTTTAAAGCCGATTTGAATAAAAGTAATTTAGAATTATGTAATTTAAATTTTGAAATATAGTATTGGGCCACTAAGCCGCGTAAAAATCGATGGGACTGTAGGGTCCCAAGGTGTTTTTGGGGATCATCATAGGCCCCCTCCCCCAGTGGAGGGTCCGTCTAGGCAGACGCCGCTGGCTGGGCCGCGTTCTAGTGCACGAGTGTTCCCGTGACTCAGCCACCAGGCGACGCGATGGATTATCGCTGGGCTTTAGTGGGTATTCTGATCGCCAGTCTGGCCGCCGTGGAGTCCCACAGACCCCGTCGGACAAAAAGGGTCCCAAGGCGAAGGAGATGTGATCGCACGCCGGTCAACGTGCTCTTAGACTGCACTAAAAGAAGAACAATCGAAGAAACGATTTATCAATCAATTGAATGGGAATTACTCGACACAAGATGGTTGAAAAATGAAAAATATTTATTTGCCAAAAAATAACTTTACAAAGTTTAGTACATCCATTGGGAACCCACTAGGTAATCCTGTATAGTGGTTAAATATGATGCTCTTATTTAGAACCATTAAGCCATCGCTCATCACCGCTGCAAACCAATCTCCACGAGGAAAACCTTAGTCCGCTATATAGCTCTATAAAAGATGGTATGGTTCCTGAAACCAAGTAACACAAGTAAGTTCGATGATTTCCGTGGCACAACGCGAGCGCTGTCGCACTATAAAGTTAGAGGTCCTGGGTTCGATTCCAGGCTCGAATATTGTCCGGCGGGAGGCTTCAGCCCTACCTAGTTACCACCCTACCGATAAAGGCGTGTCGCCAAGCGGTTAAGCGTTCCGTCACGATGTCGCGTAGAAACGAATTAGGAGTAGGTATGGATTTACCATACCCCTTAGGTGAGTTTAGCATCTTAGAATGCTTTATCAATAACCTTCAATTGCTTTTGCCTTTAAGAGTTCACTACAATAAAAAAAAAAACATGCCGTTAAACATGAGGAATAAACGTCGGAGACGCCGAAATCCTAGAGTAATTTTATTTAGTTTATTTTTACGTTCATTGCGGACATGGAAGCGTCCAGAGATTGTTAGTAACATTTCGCCCTTAATTACTAGGTTAGTTTTGTTATTAATGCATTAATAAAAAAAAATTACCCGCCCAATGGTTACCGCCATACAGTACATGTACAGGAATGAACACAAACAAACACACTTTTGTAGGATATCAAATTTTTTTTTATATATTATATGTATATATATATATATAATATTTATTTATGTTATTACATACTTGAGTGAATGCTTATTTTTTTGCCGTTTGTACATGTCGTACCATTCTTTTTCACAGAACTCGGCTCGCTGACAAATTGCACCAGCATTACGAGGGCACGTAAGGGTTGTCAACAGCGACAAATATAAATTTGTTTGTTGGGTGTACAGATGAATGTACAGAATAAACATCGTAGTATGATACAGAATAAACATCGTTGGTAGTGACGAGCTAATGACTTACAACTAAAAAACACAGTCCACAATTCTGGACCTGCTTGAATTTCCCAATTCTCAATTCTCTGAGTGTAGTTTTTATTTCAAGAGTGTATAAAGGAGTTTTATATCAAAATGAGGAATTTCCTCATCAAATTCCTTTGCCGGATCACGGATGATCTTTGATTTAAAATAGGATTTTACAGAGATTGGGAGTTTGGTTTAGCAAATGGCGTGAAGTAATGAGTTTACACACATCGTCGGTGCTTAGGATTTAAACACATCAGCTTCACCAGAGTTTACATTAGTAAGAGAAGTAGAGAAACTGACACCTATCTATTATGCGTATTTCAGTGGCTACAATTGTTACATTATATCTATTTATTTAAATTAAGCTGTGATAGCCTAGTGGTTAGGACGTGCGCCTCCTAATCAGAGGTGTGGGGTTCGATCCTGGGCAAGCACCTCTAACTTTTTAGAGTTATGTTCGTTTTTAAGAAAATAAAATGTCGATTGCTTCAATGGTGAAGGAAAATGCATGCCTGAGAGTTCTCCATAATGTTCTCAATGGCGTGTTAAGTCTGCCAATCTACACATGGCTAGCGTGGTGGACTATGGCTAAACCCTTCTTACATTGAGAGCAGACCCATGCTCTGTAGTGAGTCGACAATGGGTTGATCATGATGAACTGGGTCATGTTTTTAAAAGGTCGTCTACGCAATCCCATTTTCCAAACGTTGTGGCAACCCTAGTCGCTACCGTTATTGAAGTAATTAACGACAAACAAGCGACTGGTTTGTTGGGGAATATTTTCCAACACTTCGATATTATAAACTCCGAGTGCCATCAATCATAATTTCAGCATGTTCTGCATCTACCTAGGTAGGTGGGTTCCTTCTTGGACACTTTAGATCTGAAGAACTTCTTTAGACACGGTGGATGGTGTCGATCCTGTATCAAAATGGCTGCCACTTTTTTTTTTTTCGGACTGTCTATTAGCTGTACAAACCCTATTGGTTGCCACAGCGTAACCGGGCTGTTTGGCGTGCTTTGGGAAAAAGCTCTGCCAGAAGAAATTTTGAGCCCTAGGGCTCGAAGAAACTAAGGGAACGACTGCCTAAGGGCGCCTCCTTTGAGGCCGAACCTCGGCTTAGGCGACGTTTTGGGATAACGGGGGGGTTGGACGGTGAGTGTTCCGTACGTCTCCGAGGCCGTGGATGGAGCCCACGTCCGCATGACGTAAGATAGCAGGGACCTCGTCTTCGCCGGCGAAGACGGTGTGTAGCGGGCCGCCACTGCTTCAGTGCATATACATACGACTGTGATACAATGCGGTTTAATTGGAATTGCAACTCAATACATATATGTATATGCCTATAGGCAATAGGCCTAGTGAGTACTTGAGTTTTGGAAGAATAATTAATAACTAAAGAACAAGATGTTTTATTTGGTTTTTCGTAAATCCCACAGGAACCATGCATTTCTCCAGTTAAAATACTTTTGTATATTAATCCACACTATAATCTAATCTTTAATCTAATCTTTAATCTAATCTACCTCTATTCCAAATTTCAGTGAAATTGGTTCAGCAGTTTTCGCGTGAAAGAGACATATAAACTTAGGCTTTATAATATTAGTAAGAATATATTTGAAATATATTAATATTACTGTGATTATTGTAGTCGAAGAAACTAGGTACTTCAATAAAATGTATTTATTTGAAAGTACCAATTCTATTTAAATAACGGTAGGTAATTTTTTTAGCACGTAAACATTTTTCGCCATTGAAATTTTTTAACAACGAAATTACTCCGTTTTCCGGTTATGATTTGTGATGTATTTATTTGACACCTGTACGGATCGTGAAGCATATTCGACACACAATAAAAGTTATAAAACTATTCCATCTCAGTCGGAAGCTTTTGTAACGACTTCGTGGGCTAAAAAACCAAGCCAGCATCGTGGCGTGTTGATGGCCGTGCATAACGAAAGGCGGTATTTAATCACTTTAGATTAGGAAATTCTTTTGTGTAGTATCTATGCTGACGAGGTCGATGCCTCCGATTCATTCCGAGTTGTTACGCGATACCTCTGGCTTGACTTGAATGGGCTTCCAAAATGATCCTTTAATTCTTCACAACATTTTGGTTAAATACTCAGTACTAGACCTTTTTTTTAGTCGTGGTGGAAAAGCTTTATGGCTACCTGCGACCCTTGGGCAGGACAAGGGATGTCCCACACAACCCACCTCCGTAGGGGGTGTACTCGGACTAAAAACCACCGCGGCATGTCCCTCTCTCTGGTTTTGCTGGACGCCCGATTTACCCGTTGTATACTTACCGGACGATCAATACTAGTAATTAAAAATAAAATCTACTGAACCTTTGAGAATTTATTCAAGCTAAAATTCGTATAAACTTTACCGCCAACAATTTGCGGATAGTTGTTCTGTAATTATCATATTTTTTTAAAAGTGTGAAGTTATTTGCCTTAATTTAAGTACTATTTTATAAAAGTAAAAACAAAATTAAAGTTACAAACCCAATACGAAATTGAAGCCTATCAACTCGATAAGGAAGCAATAAAAATAGTGTATCTTAAATGCCTACAGAAGCTGAGAAAATAGCTGATTATCTATACTCAAACGACCGAATAACAAACATAGCTAAGAACCACTTTCAAAATGTATCTAAAGGTATATATATAAAGCATGATAAGTTGGTCCACTCAAATGGTTTATAGTATAGCAAAGCCATGAATGAACGATTGAGACTTCGCGAGTCACCTTTCTATCATACTCGGTTCACAATTCGCCGCTAGTACTATTTTTTATTCTGTTTCGTTATCACGTAGCTCAGATACAAAAATAAATGAGACGAGAGAACCTCCTCCTTTCATGGAATGTCGATGAGCGATTTGATGCCATCAAATTCTGTCTTAATTCCTTGCGTCACGTTCAATTCTATAGTATAAAGCTTTCTTTGCACGCAAACTAGTTAAGATCGTTGAAAAGTTAACTTGGCTTAAGCAAAAAGAGACTCTTCACACCTTTGTAACTATTTGTTGTAGTCTGTACCCTTATCTACCGTATTTTAATTAAGTGATGCATTTTGAAGTAAATTTTTGCACTTCGTTTAATTAATTTAAATTACAAGTAGTTAGATCAATGAGAGACTTGATAATTGAAGTTGATTTACATACGAAAAGTCTTGATGGTTTGAGGTTAATTAAATACTAGTTCTAAACTAGTTAACGGTGACGATCTGGTGTACAGAAACATTTAAAAATAAATTTAACTGACAGGTACCTACTGTTCTTACTACTATTATATATCCCATGGCAATGGTTAGCACTGTTTCCAGACATGTTAATTTAGTATACTTTTATTATGCCTTCTCTTCTCGGACTTATCCCACATTGTGGGGTCGGCACAACACGTCTTCTTCTTCCACTCACTTCTATCAGCCGTCACCTCACTAAGCACACCTTTTACCCGCATATTTTCTTTTACACAATCCATCCATCTCTTCTTTGGTCTTCCTCTACTCTTTTGCCCTTCCACGTTCATATATATTATAACAATTATAATTAACAACTAAAACAATGTAACTGTATTATAAACACTTATATGTATGTATAGTTAAATTTGCACCTATGTACCTAAGCCCACTTCCCTCCTCTTGTTGAAGACATGAAACTTGTTGCGTGAACACATGAGAAAACGTTCAACTAAACTTTTAAAAGTACAAAAAGCTATAGCGTTTTCCGAGATTATACTGGATATTATTCTTAGATCTTCCATATCAAACATCGTAAACCGTTCAGCGATTCGTGGTCGATGGAAGGATGATGAGTTAGGAAATCACAATAAAATAACACAAGCATATAAATGTAATGTAAAATAACGTATATATCATCATCATGATCAACCCATTCTCGGCTCAGTACAGAGCACGGATCTCCTCTCAATATGAGAAGGGTTTGGCTATAGTCCACCACGCTGGCCATATGCGGATTGGCAGACTTCACACGCCTTTGAAAACATTATGGAGAACTCTCAGGCGTGTAGGTTTCTTCACGATGTTTTCCTGATGATGTATAGAGGGTATATAAGTTATAAATAAGTAAATTAAAAACTTTATATTATTGAATATATTAATGTATCTACATAAAAATTTACTATAGGGACTAAACATAATATATTTGATTTATAATGTACTGCACATACAAATACTGAGTAGGCAAATGATATCGCATGAATGTTATTTATTAGATTCATAAGTGCACGGAGATCTGTCATGGCGTGTGCTTCTGTAGATATCTTTTATTGGCGTGATTATTGACTGAACTTACAATAACTGCATGCTGGGTGCTAACGATACTTAATGAGAAACTAAACGTGCTATCATCGATACCATCCATATGTACAATTATTATATATGCGATAGTTTGTTTTTTTGTTTTCTACGAGTATGAGCACACGGGTTTAAACTAGTGCTCTAGTGCATAAAAATATCATAGAAATCATTTATTTATATTATTTTTTTAATAGTATTTAATTATTTGTATGTTGTATATGTATAAGTGTTACGATTTCCCGCATTTATATATCTGTCTGCTTGTTTTAAAAAGGTGGCCTGGAAAAGATCGCTTTTAGTGAAAAGGTCACCTTTTGTTTTTATGATATGTATTTTTTTTCTTTAAACTTTTCTTTTGTTTCAATGTGCAATAAAGTTGTTTAAATAATATGGTATGGTAATATAATGGTAATAAATATCTAATAACTAACTTTCCGACTTTTTGTTCTAGACCTTTTGATTCTAAAGCTGGGATATATAAGCTGAGATATATAAAATTGCTCAGGCAAAAACGAGACAGATTTATGTCTGTTACAGTACTTTGTCTCGCTTTAACTGTATCATAAGTCAGAGATAAGGCTAAGCCCGATTAAACGATCTCCTGACATTGAAGACAACCGTTAGGACTTAAGATTTGTTGCTTTATTCATTTTTCATAATGATTTCTTGTTTTCTTGCACTTCTTGTGTAATAAATTTAATTCATTATGTAATATTTCATATAACTACAATAGCGTAGTGTCACATTCTCTTTGTATAATATATTTGTACTCGACAAATGACAACTATGTATAAAAAATAAGTACCTACCTACCTTATTGACATTGCCAGAGGACTGTACTTAGAAAGAAGCCTATGCATTTTTTTTTTAATTATTGTTTTCGAATTAAACTGTTATTGAACAATTCCTATAGGTTCATTGAATATATTTCAAAAGAGTGAGAATCATATATCGATATAGAATCCATGAGCATTTTTATTTAATTTTTGTCTGTGCCGAGTTTTTTTTTGGCTTGGAAGTTTTACATTCATTACTTATTCTGAAAATAGTAGAGGTATCTACTAGTATGAAACGTTGTTTTGCCATGTAAATTATTTCTAGGGAATTTCTATTTTAGAAAAAAAATAACTAACTTATTGTGTGTAAGGATGTGGTATATCAGTGAAAGAGGCATGCAGCGCTGTGAACGATGAAGGGATATAAGAATAACATAAATATTGCTAATGTTCAAAAATTTTTGCTTTACTAATTAGAGAATTAAATATTGTTCAGTTATCGAGCGGGATGACAAATGATTAAATTACTAAAATGATATTAAAAAATAGAGGTTGGCGATAGAAGGGTGAAAATTTAGGTTTGTATTTTTTTTCAATGTCACATAATACAAAAAAAAATATCCATATAATAAAAAAAATTTTTGGGTTGGACAACCCTTATCACTTTGGGGTTACAAAAATAGATAGTAGCCGATTCTCAGACTTACCGAATATGCATAAAAAATTTCATAAGAATCGGTTGATCCGTTTCGGAAGAGTATGGGAACAAACATTGTGACACGAGAATTGTATATATACGATGGTAATTGTGGATTGTGATATGACATGACACGATGACATAATATGTGGTATGACAATAAAATTGTACCTACAAGCAATCCAGATTTCGGACATTGTCTGTCATAGGTACCCACTATGATAGCAGTTAATTTGGCGGTTGATTACTTGCAAAATTTATTTCCACGCAATAATGCCACGGCTCGTGTTACCGCCGGTCAGCGGCTAATGGTGTTGTAACGTTAACTTCATGACTCATTCGCCTGATTATATTGTTATAGCGTTTTGTTTTCATGACGGACGTGAAATTGATGTATTTCCCATTGATTTCGCAAGATCGCTGTGCCGGCTCGTATCATTACCTACAAGGTAGTTGGTGAATTGTTTTAACTACAGGAATTAGCTACACGCATAAGTTAGGTTTCCACACTGAATTGCCATTACATAATATTTTCAAAGCGGTGATAGCCTAGTGGTGCCTAATTAAAATATCACTTGCTTCAACGGTGAAGGCAAACATCGTGAGGAAACCTGCATGCCTGAGAGTTCTCCATAATGTTCTCAAAGGCGAAGTTCTCAAAGGTGAAGTCTGCCAATCTGCACATGGCCAGCGTGGTGGACTATGGCCAAACCCTTCCCATATTGAGAGGAGACCTGTGCTCTGTAGTGAGCCGGCAATGGGTTGATCGTGATGATAATGATGATGATGATGATGAATATTTTTCAATTATAATTTTAACTGCAAACACGTCTTGAGTTCGACGTAGAAATTGCGTGGTGTTGGATTATTGACAAATTGTCAGTATTAAGTACCTGTCACGATAGGTACATCTGTTAGGAAATGAACACGTTTAGCCGATGTTTCTGGTTATCATCATAAACACCTCACCTCTTAACCTCTTTCGTATGATAGAGGATTTCGTAGGAGATCTGGCCCAATCCCACTTCATATACGCATAAACGTATTGCATACCCCAGGAGGTAGGACACATATTCGTGAGAAATTTGTGTCGGCTTGATGTTGGTAAAAACGTACTTGGACACATAAAGCGCGTGCCAAACACGTTCAAAAGCGGTTATTAGAGAAAAAAACTATATATTGTATATTGTAACAAATGTACATATAACCTGGTCAAACCTAGTTCACGTCACTGCTGTATTCTTCAAATCATATACTAAAGCGATAAAGTTGGGTTGCGGACAACTGCGCGAGCGTTCTCGTGACCCAGGCACAAGGTGACGCGAAGGAGCATCGCTGGGTTTTAACGGGTATTCTGGTCACCAATCTGGCCGCCGGGGAGTCTCACATACTCCGCTGGAAGCAGCGCAGTTCTACCTACGTCGCTTTAACCATACGTCTGTTAACCATACTCCTAATAGGTGCTAACCTGTTACATGGTAACGGGCTACCGTTACCACCTTAGACTGCATCATCACTTACACCAGGTGAGATTGCCGTCATGAGCTAACTTGTAGTGGATTAAAAACGATCTATCGCTTCGTGAGGACAAAATAAAACCTACCTCATTCCACTGATTATACAGTCCCAAATTCATACTTATGTTTTTTTTTGTATTTTACGCTCTGACTGTAGTAATATATAACGTAATAAAACTGTAGTAAAATGTAAATATAGTAATGGATAATTTTTGTAAAGTAAAATAAAGTTATGTTCAAACAAACAGGTTTTCGATATCCGAAAACATTTCCATAACTGCGAGCATATAAATGTATACCATTTATTATATATGTATGAAGTATACTGCTAGTAGTATACTTTTAGTAAAATTGTCAGTCGACAATTAAATTGGTGCTAATATTGAATAGAAAGGAATAGAATAAAAAACATTTATTTATAAGAACAACACAATGACAAATATACAACACATAACAGATCAAATCATAGTAACTTATTATCTAATGCTTATTGTTGACACTTTAAATTAAACTCTTAATGATCTGTCGCGCCAATTAAAAGGTGCTAACTCAGCCTAATGTTGCGGATACTAAAGTCCCCCAACGTTGGCATTCTGTCAGTACCGTGCTGAGGGTAGTCAGGACTACCCTCAGTATTTAAAAGTACAACTATCATTATAAGAAACAAAAAAAAAGTAGATAAGCTGTGATAGTTCGCCTTCTAATCAGAGGTCGGGGGTTCCAACACGGGCACGCACGCACCTCTAACTTTTCGGAGTAGTGTGCGGTTTAAAGCAATTAAAATATCACTTGCTTCAACGGGGAAGGAAAACATCGTGAGGAAACCTGCACGCCTTAGAGTTCTCCGTAATGTTCTCGAAGGCGTGTGTATTCTGCCAATCCGCATATGGTCAGCATGGTGGACTATGGCCAAACCCTTCTCGTATTGGAAGAAGACCCGTGCTCTGTAGTGAGCCGATAATGGGTTGATCATGATGAAGTAGGTAAGATTGCTCGTTGGTTCTCAATAATACTCGTTGGTGCTGTATGAATGAAAGTGAAACGAGCAGTATTAGCATATAGATAGATACGAGTAGATAGATAGATAACTCTTTATTGCACAATACAAACTTGAATTCAAAATAAATAAAACGAAAAAAAAAAAGCAATGCGCAAAGGCAGTCTTATCGATAAAAGCGATCTCCTCCAGACAACCTTTTGTAAAAGGAAAGAGTTAAAAGGCTTTCCTTTTAACTCTTTCCTATGGATAGATTTCTATTTTACCACATTTCCGCCAAAATGTTTGCCAGCTTAAAAACTGTATACTAGGGGTTCAGAATTCTAGGTGGGTAAATTTCGCGGGCTGCAGGCTATAACAGCGGTTCATACAATAATTGCGCACTAAAACGCGTCTACAGCGCTGTTTACGCGTCGAATCTAATTTTCTCCGAAGGCGGTCCGCAATCTAGGATCATTATTTTCGCAAAGACAAATCCATTTCTGCCGCTGTACGTGACTGGGGGTAATGAGAGGTAATGACGGAGTTGCCATTATGTACCTCCACCACTCGGCCGCGTTGCTCGGGTACCTATATTTCGCACTCGCTGCTCGACATTCTTCTGATTTGCTTTTGCTTATCTCAGATAAGTAAAAGCGAATCAAAAGTATGTTCACACTAACCTGGTCTGTCTAGTCTAGTGCTTATTTTCTTTTTTTTTACGCATAACTATATTCAGATGTATTAATCTGTTTTTGAGTCTGTATTATAAAGGAATTATAAGTTCTAGTATAACCATATTTTTGACTACCTCCGTGGCGATAGGCATTATAAAGCTAGCCCTAGGGCTCTAAATTTCTTCTGGCAGAGCTTCTTTCCGAAACAGCCCGGTTACGCTGTCGCAACCAATAGGTGTTAGCACAGCTAATAGTCAGTCCAAAAAAAAAAATTACAAAGCTTCTGCCGTGGCTAGTTACCACCCTACCGACAATACGTGTCGCAAAGCGATTTAGCGTTCCGGCACGATGTCGCATAGAAACCAATTAGGAGTGTGGATTTACCGCACCCTTAACAGGTTAGCTCGTTACCATCCAAGACTAGGTACATCATCACTTACCACCAGGTGAGAAAGCCGTCAAGGGCTGACTTGTAGTGTATAAAAAAAAAATTAAGGGTCGGTCCATAAGATGTGTTTTGCCAGTAGTGTAACATCTATACGGTGATGGTGAAGCGTTCTACTACGATGAAATCCATTTGATGACACATAGAGCAGTCCGGCGCCGCAGCGTCCTCTCGCCGGACTCGTAACCATCGGTATGACGGTAGAATATCTGTGTTGGGAAGCCTTAATAAAATGTCAATTTGCGGCGCCGCACTGCCTGTTATAAAAAAAATACTATTTAGCGGCCGTTACACAACCGTAAGAAAATCTTCTAAAACATCGCATAAAATGTTACTTACATTGAAACAGCGGAGGTTGCAAGCAACAAATCCATCTCTATTATAAGAGCGGACCTCATTCGGGTAGTTCATTAATTCGCTAAGGCTGTAGCATCGTCAGGGTGGGACATTAATTAGCTGAGGATTATGATAAGGCTGTAGCATCGTGAAAACGAGTAATAACAATCTAACTAAACTTGCAAAGCAGTAGAATTATTTTCCGCGGGCCAAGGCCCCGGAATGAACAACTTGATTGTGGAAACCTTTGCAATAGGTCACTTACCTACCTATATATAATTGCATTATTAGCAACTAGCGATAAATCAAACTTGTTCACGTCTAGCTCGATGTTCGTTCACACTTTTGAGACAAAAATTTATTCGTGACGAAAATTTCAGCTAATCAATCATCCGTATAGAGATAACGTAGGTGAACCAAAATTAATGATAAATTATCCAGGACTTCAGCTGTTTTAGTGGGCCTCGATCATAGGCCCCCGTTGGAGGGTCTGCCTAGGTAATATTTAACTAAAATTAAAAATCTAAATTTTTTAAGTTATAAATATCGATTTAAAAAATTTTCGGCTCAGAATTTACACTCATTGCACAGCAAAATACTAAAAACTAAATGTTAATATTGGAGCAACTATTTAAGTTATTACCACCAAATCCAGTTGCCATCATTTTAGTACAATGAAAGAAAAAATATCGTAGTCTAAATTTATATTTTCGAATTGCTTCTTGTAATTGTTTTGTTAATCAAATCAATTATCATGCTAAAAATAAACACTTTCTTATATAATTAATAGATAATAATTCAGATAACGTGTTTCGTCTTTTGTAATTTAAACAAAATAATAAATATTATGTTTATGAATTATAATAAAATAAATAGAGTAAATACGTCAATGCGTTCTCATGAGAACATAAGCTTTTCTTATTTACTCCAGTGTTAATTTTTCTTTGGTCTTTCTCGAATATTAAGCATAATTCGACACTGATAGATGTAAAGTAAACTCTTGCCAATTTTGTACAAACATAATCGGTCGCATCACGCTACCAACTGTAATAATGTTGCTGAACAGGTCAGGATCTTCCTGGAATCACTTATTAATTGGTTACCTCAGTCACGATAGATACGACGTGACATTTTAATTCAACAATGCTTTCGCCATTTTGCACGCGCAGCTTTATCTAAAAGCAATTTAAAATGTCTCTGCCAATAATGACAATAAGAGAATAATCGATTATCGAAGTGTCGATGTTAATGATGACTTTAGATTTAAATCGGATATAGTTCGTCTTGCGTCTATACCTAAATACAAATTGTATTCAAGTAACTTAAGCCTCTGTATTGATAGCCTCTTGACAATAAGTCAAGGACTGTATAAGTATTATATGTGAACTACCTGATGCCCGCGACTTCGTCTGCATTGAGTTCGTTTGTGTGAAAGTGTGTTTGTTTGCTTACAGTACAATGCATACAATCCATTTATTTTTAAAATTATTTTTAAAATTTGAATTTGATCTTTATAAAGCGGTAATAAAGTGCAAATTGACTATTTGACATTAGGAACACACCCACATTACTTAGACAACAGTGAGTGCTTGTAATTTAACATGAACTTTATGCAATAGCAATAAAGCTCAAATTGACTCTACATTTTTGTTAGAAAACGTTTGTATGAGAAAAAGTAAAGGGCTGTTTTAAGAGTTTTCCCGGCAATTATTCGATTTTTTTTCACTTTTTAAACCTTCCCTAGACCTTCACGAACATTTCAAGATCGAGATAACATAAATCCGTTCAGCCGTTCTCGAGTTTTAGCGAGACGAACGAACAGCAATTGATTTTTATATATATAGATAGATAGAAGATAGAGGAAGATAGATAGATAAATAAATATCATGCATAAACTTTATAGCTAACTGGTCCCCTCGGTTTAAGTCGAAGTAAGGGTCGTAATGTAATGTTATTTCATAACAACGCTGCGTTGTGCACACCTTTATTTTAAGGTACAATCTTAGTATTAAGGGTATCAAGTATATAATTAAAAATACTATCTAATATTTCTAATTATAATATGGTTTAATTAGTTTTTGTTCGAATTATTGATCTTAATTTAACGTGATATTTTTTTTGAATATTTTTATTAATGTAGTTTAGGTTATGTTTTATTAATGTTTAAGTTGGATATTATTGTTAGTTAGAAAATATTAAACAGTATAGTAAACATAAATAGTTGTTTCCATTCGACCAACGAAGTACTTAATAATAATCTATTTATTATAAAAGCTATTCAATTATTATTAAATAAATATTTAAAAGAGTAGGATAGGTGAGTATGTGGGATGTATGCATGTAAGTACCTTCCTAACCAGATAGGGATTCCAGTGTATGCAATTAAACACCGCTCCGTCAATTAAATACCGATATTGAACAGAACAAGAAACGAATTGATCCAACGCCGTGGGATACAACCTGAAGGACGCAAGATGGAATTAATTACCAGCAAGTGGGTCGGTCCACTAATCTATGTCCGGTCCATTGCCCATTTGTTAAGTAACCGTAGGGCTATCACCAGGCCGTTCCAATTCAAACATTTGCTTTACATTTGGATGTGAATTGTTCTTACTCCATAGCTAATAATAATTGATTATTGTTTATGTGATATCTCTCACAAAAAATAAAGAAAAAATAAGTTTGTGGGCTTCTTCTTAGACCTGGGCGCGATTAGAACCTTCTTAGGTTTAGTTTGAAGTTGGCGAGTGTAGCTATCACCATCACCTCATGAATTAAAATAATGGAAAACGTGTTATATATGAACGCTTCATAGATGCCTTTAATATGTTTACGGTTTATAATAGGTTTGTGTCCGACTCGTGAGTGCTCGGTTAATGTTTTATTTATCCGTTTTTAAAAATCTTTAGGATCACAAAATACTTGTAACTATTCAGCATCGTGAGGAACTTCTAATAAATAGTACGAACAAATTGACTTTTTAAAAGCAAACTTCCGAAAGTAGTAAATTTTGGCTCAGCGCTTGACGGGAGAGGAGGTCTCAGTATAGATACTGGAGTGGACATATGAATTATTCTTAGTAATTACCTCGTAATTTTAGTTCATTAAATGTAGCGTATCGTTTTGTTGAATATGTCCATTCCCCAAATATATATATTTTTTTCAGTCAAATATTTAACAATCGAAGGTATTTAACGAACCCCATCAAAAACCAACAAATTTAAGGTGTTGGTCGATTTCTTGCCATTTTGTTTTAAATCCGTTACATGCCTGGGGTGCTTTGAAACAAAAATTATATATTTATAATATGGACAACAAGCCCTCGCGGGCGTCCGAAGAAGACATTACCAATGTTGTATAGCAATCTGTACAATGGTTGGAGATTCTTATTTATCGATCAATGGATCAATTAAGTACAATGAAGTAATGGAGAATTCAACACGCTTGATTTGGAAAAACTATTGAAAAACAATACATTTTAACAATTTCCAGCTGATAACCCTACTAGTCTACAGCTGTTCATTGAAGCATTGATATCGATCAAGCTATTTGTGTAATACGCGTTACTTGTATTGTAGACTTCAGTCTTGTTAACGCTGCAATCTAAAGCACTGTGATACCTATATTAATCATCATCATTATGATCAACCCATTAACGGGTCTCCTCTTAATATGAGAAGGGCTTGGCCATAGTCCACCACGCTGTGACTGCTAGTGAAGAGTCTTGGCAGACTTCACACGTCTTTGAGAACATCATGAAGAACTCTCAGGTGTGCAGGTTTCCTCACGATGTTTTCCTTCACCGTTGAAGCAAGTGATATTTTTTTTTTTTAAAACGCACATAATTTCGAATAGTTAGAGGTGCGTGCCAGGATTAAAACCTGACGCTCTAACCACTAAGGTAATAGGGTTAGGGCGTCATGCTTCTAACCGTTTAAAAAAATTATCTGTCTTAAAGGAGTTTGATGTTCATGGTAGGCAAGAAACAAAACATGAGATCTGATTACCTGTTAATCTAACAGCCAGAATAGACAGTATATTACTAATGCATGTGATAATAATGTCTATTTTTCATTGAACCACTCTGAAGCTGGAACATATGCAGGCTGGAGGTCTATAACTCTTTAACAATTTATCTCGTATTAGTACACATTTTACAGTTTAATGTGAGTTTCGCTTCACATGGATGGACAACATCAAATTTAGGTCCCGATCCTGTAATCAACATGAGAACCTTGCTTTAACTATGAGGACCAATGAGGTTGAGTTTGTACAAACTCTTTTTTTTTCTCTTAGATATAATCAGTAGCATATACCAAATAAGATGTAAAGCCCTCTTGGGGAAGCTGTTTTTTTTTAAATATATATACTATGGAGGCAAACAAGCAGATAAGCCACTGGTGATTACCTCCGCTCATGAACCTCTGCAGCACCCGATGCGTTGCCGGCTGAACCCATTCTACCAATCATAATGTGTTACCACCTAGTTACCACCCTATCTTTTTTAGCGCTGGTCTATTTTATTTGTACGAGCAGTGACCCATGGTTTCGTCCGCTTAGAATTTATATTATTTTATTATTTTTTGACGATCTCCGTGGCGCAGCGCGTGCACTGTTGCATTGCATAGTTGGAAATCCTGGGTTCAATTCCCGGATCGAGTCTGGTCTGGTGGGAGGCTTTGGCCGTGGCTAGCTGTACCACCCTATCGACAAAGACGTCGCCAAGCGATTTAGCGTTCCGGCGCTTACCTTACCCCTAACAGGTTAGCCCGCTACTATCTCAAACTGCACCATCAGTAACACCAGGTGAGATTGCCGTCAAGGGCTATTATAGGTTGGCGTTATGTCTTTGTCAGCAGGGTAATAACTAGATAAAGTTCTCACAACTAGACTTGGGCTGGAAATCGAACCACGGGCACTCACTGTATAGTACGTACCTACTGTATACTCCAACGGTAACATTTAAAAACAAATATTACATCATTATCTACACATTAGCATTAGTTGAGCATCAAGGGCTTATTTTGATAGCCCGGTTAAAGTATAGTTTGTAAAAATACCATTGGATTTTTATTACTACCATATTTATTTCTTTCTTCTCATTATTTATCTGTATTTAAGTACATATGGGCTACACTCGAAACACCAAAAATATTATTATGAGGACAATTTAGATACCTAATGAGCAGTTGCTCAAACTCCAACATATTTAACGCATATTATCCACAACACAGCATTCGAGAACCGTCCATGTCTTCAAGCCAACTACGGGCCGCCAATTAATCTGTCCAATTGAATATCGCTCGCAACGCGAACGTCCAAACCGCGTGCGGGCGTTTGGTTGCCAAGCAAAGCCAGTAACATCGATACCTTATACAATTTATTACGAGTACAAATATTAAAGCTCCCAATGAAAACCTTTCTGCTGCTTATGTTTAGGGCATTTGGTCAATATTGGTATATGCCTTACTCAAATTATATTCATCATCATCATCATCATCATGATCAACCCATTATCGGCTCACTACAGAGCACGGGTCTCCTCTCTATATGAGAAGGGTTTGGCCATACACACAGGCCATGTGCGGATTGGCAGACTTCACACGCCTTTGAGAACATTATGTAGAACTTTCAGGCATGCAGGTTTCCTCACGATGTTTTCCTTCACCGTTGAAGCAAGTGATATTTTAATTGCTTAAAAACGCACATAACTCCGAAAAGAGGTTCGTGATCGGGCGTGCAAATTATATTATGTTTACCTAATTGTGGAGTATTGTGAGTGAGCGTTTAACATTCTTCGCACTGTACAGGTTGAATTCTCTCTGTCCACCGCACTAAAACATAATTTTTATTTACCTACCCACATTTATTTAAAAAAAATATATTTTAATTATTACATTTAGTTTTAAAAGAACCTATATTTATATCCATGATTTTAGTTTATAAGTAGAAGTTATTTAGCTTCTAAGTAAGTATTATTAGCGCCATTAGATTAGCGTGTTACGTGTAATACCCAACCGTCCGACCCCCCCGTTATCCCAAACGTCGCCTAAGCCGAGGTTCGGCCTCAAAGGAGGCGCCCTTAGGCAGTCGTTCCCATAGTTTCTTCGAGCCCTAGGGCTCAAAATTTCTTCTGGCAGAGCTTCTTTCCAAAGCTCGCCAAACAGCCCGGTTACGCTGTAGCAACCAATAGGGTTTGTACAGCTAATAGACAGTCCGAAAAAAAAAAAAAAAATTTAATACCCAAAGTATAAAATCTTATTCCGGAATTCAACACGGTTCCTTTTTTAGATTTATACTTTTCGCAGAAAATCTCTGTTGGTAGTTTATTAAAAATTTGTGCTCCCTCAACCTGTATTGTTTTACTGCCATAATTAGTTCTAGTTTTGGGCAATCTCAACTTATGTCTACCTAGATGTGATATGGTTTTAAAAGTAATTTGTGTGTATACGGTTTTGGTAAATATTTTTCTAACTAGTATACATGTTATAGATTTATATAATTTGTTAAGGGAAAGTATGTTTTTTTGTAAACTTTTTTTTTATAGCCCTTGACGGCTATCTCACCTGGTAGGAAGTGATGATGCTGTCTAGGATGGTAGCGGGCTAACCTGTTAGGGGTATGGTAAGCCCTAATCGATTTCTACGCGACATCGTACCGGAACGCTAAATCGCTTGGCGACACGTCTTTGTTGCTAGGTTGGTAACTAGCCACGGCCGAAGCCTCCCACAAGACCCGACTCAAGCCGGGAATCGAACCCAGGACCTCGAACTTTATAATGCGAAAGCGCACGCACTCACTGCGCCACGGAGGTCGTCAAGTTCTTTAGTTGGAAAACGATAATCAACTTTATTACACAGATTCAATTCTAAACATAAATACGCAGGAATGTTATCTATTTTCTATTTTACTAATAAAGTTGGAGACTCAGAAATCTTGTCTGATGCGGATAACATGAATAATTCCAACGGCGGAGGATGTAGTGGACGGCTTTGAGCGGAAATCCTGCATCAGATTAGGTAGCAATCTGCACGTGTAAGTATAATTGTTGGTGCGGAACCTGCCTGCACCGCACGGTTTACCTAGCTGTGTTAGAGAACCGTCACACTGAAAGAAACAAAGAACACCTTTGTTCATCATCATAATCACAACCACTGAAACCATCCAGATCATAGCTTATATATCCAGCAGTCATCATCATCATCATCATTTCAACCGATTGAAGTCCACTGCTGGATATAGGCCTTTTGTAGGGAGTTCCAATGGCCACGGTCTTGGGCCGCTTGTATCCAGCGGCTCCCTGCGACTCGTTTGACGTCGTCTGTCCACCTTGTTGGGGGGCGACTAACGCTATTTTTACCGGTGCAGGGTCGCCATTCCAGCACCTTGGGACCCCAACGTATATCGGTTCTCCGACCTATGTGCCCCGCACATAGCCACTTCAACTTCGCTACTCGCTGAGCTATGTCGGTAACTCTGGTCTATCCGCGCCATATCGTTGTCTGTTTTAAATAAGCTTTTTTAACTCCTCCCCTCCCCCGTGACCCCTTTTTACCTTTTGATGGCCTTTTTCGGTGCTAGGTTATCAATTCCACCACCAAAGTGGAAATGACTATGTCCGTATTAGAAGAACCAGTGTAACCTGTTCTTTGTTTGAATTCTTCGATAATGATTGGTTTCTGCTGTTCTCCAACTAGATGGTGCTACTACATACGCTTACTACTTTGGAAAATGCGGTTTTGACTCATTCATCATCATCATGATCAACCCATTATCGGCTCACTACAGAGCAAGGGTTCCTCTCAATATGAGAAGGGTTTGGCCATAGTCCACCACGTTGGCCATTTGCGGATTGGCAGACTTCACACGCCTTTGAGAACATTATGGAGAACTCTCAGGCATGCAGGTTTCCTCACGATGTTTTCCTTCACCGTTAGAGCAAGTGATATTTTAATTGCTTAAAAACGCACATAACTCCGAAAAGTTCTAGGTGCGTGCCCAGGTTCGAACCCCCGACCTCTGATTAGAATCACAGCATAACTCGCACTCATTATGGAAGTGTATTTAAATTTTTTTTAACCTACTACAAGATATCCCTTGACGGCAATCTCACCTGATGGTAAGTCATGATGCGGGCTAAGATGGTAACGGGCTAACCTGTTAGGAGTATGGTAAACACTCCTAATTGGTTTGTTCGCTACATCGTGCCGGAACGCTATATCTCTGTATATTGTAGCGGGCCGTAATAAATTAATTACATAATCTAGCATAAATGTTCTTCTAAGTACTTTTCGTCGACCTTGAATTCAAGTGGTTTTTCATTCTCTTAAACACACTTAACTGCGAAAAGTTTTAGATCTAACTCACCCGATAGGCCGATCACCTATTTTAACAACTGGGCTAACAGAGCTTATTATATAATATTTATAAAATGCATAAAAAAAAAAAATCCGGCGGAATTTGAAACAACATCTCTACGGCAATCGCGGCCTGAATGCTTTGCCAATTAAGCAATGGTCCACATACCACCGACGCCGAAATAATGTACACCTTTCACCAGTGTTACAGCTTATTATATATTTCATACTTTATATATACTTCCCTTTATACGAAGCTGTGATAGCCTAGTGGTTAGGACGTCAGCCTCCTAATCAGTGGTCGGGGGTTAGAACTCGGGCATGCAGCCCTTACTTTTCGGAGTTATGTGCGTTTTTAAGCAATTAAAATATCAGTTCCTTCAACGGTAAAGGAAAACATCGTGAGGAAACCTGCACGCCTGAGAATTCTCCATAATGTTCTCAAAGGCGTGTGAAGTCTGCCAATCCGCACATGGCCAGCGTGGTGAACTATGGCCAAACCCATCTCATATTAGGAGGAGACCCGTGCTCTGTAGTGAGCCGGCAATGGATTGATCATGATACGGACTTGTAATCAATTTACTATTATGGTCTATGGCTTAATGTAGCTTGATAATTAAATAAAACACTGATTCTAGTACGCCAACTTAATACGCCTCGTCATATACCAAGAATACAGAGGATATGTTACGCAATACGCATGTCAGTGTTACAGAGCCTTTATAGCACGGCTACCGATTGTCTTGTCAGTGAAATAATTATATATAATAATTACGAGTTTTGCTGTTATTTTGTACTTACTAGGTAATTATTAAGTTAAACGAATTACGATTTATTCATTTAGTACTTCTCATAAACCTATCACAGAAAGATAATTGTAGGAACAATTAAAGAATACCTTTTTTTCGTATGCACCAAATTCAAAAGCCACTGTATAGTGAACTCTCCAGTGTGTAAGATATAGATATATATGTGCGAGATTCAATTAAGATCGACGCCATAGTTGAAAGGAACATAGTTGTAGGACCAATATTTTCGATTTTTTTTACTAGTAGCCCTTGACGGTAAGTGATGATGTAGTCTAAGACGGTAGCGGGCTAACCTGTTAGGGGTATGGTAAACCCATACTAATAATTGGTTTCTACGCGACATCGTTAAGCTTAATCGCGTGGCGACACGTCTTTGTCGGTAGGGTAAGCAGCCATGGCCGGAACCTCCCACCAGACCAGACTCGAGCCGGGAATCGAATCCAGGACATCCAATATTATAATGTGACAGCGCACGCGCTTTGCCACGGAGGTCGTATTAGTATTTATAATCATCATGATCAACCCACGCACTGGTCTCCCCTCTATATGAGAAGGGATTTGCGTATTGGCAGACTTCACACGCCTTTGAGAATATTATAGAGAACACTCAGGCGTGCAGGTTTCCTCACGATGTTTCCTTTACCGTTGAAGCAACTGATATTTTAATTGCTAAAAAACGCACATAACTCCGAAAAGTAAAAGGTGGAGAATATGGAGAATTCTCAGGCAAGCAGGTTTCCTCACGATGTTTTCTTTCACCGTTGAAGCGAGTGATATTTTAATTACTTAAAAAAAAAGTTATTTATAATATTAGCATAGATTTATGTATGTGATTTAATGTGGTTTTTACTGTTGCGTAACGTGGGGCCGCGGGGCCGGGGGACTGGGGGCAAATTACGGAGCACAATGCGTGTCGCCGTTGTCATGTCGGCGTTTCATTGCCATCCTCGCGGTTCCGAACTGTTAGCTTACATGTCTTCTATTTTAACGTAGGATTTATGAAAATTAACCCTCTAAGGTTACAAAATAGCCTTGGGCAAAAGCTTGTTCCGTTTTAACGTAGATGATTCACTGCAAATGGCACTAGGGCATAGAATACTTTTTATTCCCGCAACGGTAAATGCTTTCGAAAACCGTTCCCGCGGGCTTCAAAAAATAACATTTATTACCTTTATCGCTGTCAGCTATACACATCTTTGTGATTTTTTGCGTAGAGATTGCTTACATTAGACCGGGGAAACAAAAATGTTTTTAGAAACTGTGATGCTTAGTTCCGCGGGAATAGGTATACCAGACTTAGGGATTTATAATAAGAGACGTTGGCTCGCTTCACATTTAAAACTATAATAAAACTGACATAGCTGACATTAGACCAGACAAAAGATATACAGCCTACATACGTCACAGAAACCAAATCAACCGCGGACAAAGTGGTCTATAAAAAAAATAAAAGTGGACAGATAAGATTAGACCAGTCAAGACTATGGTGTTGGAATCTATGTCTAGGAGTGGTAGGCGTCGTTGTTGGCTCCTTGGCGCATTGATGAGCGATGTGTCTTAGTTTAGAGTATGGTTAAGGCTTCGCTCCCCGGCAGAGATTTTTTTTCAAATATACAATTACTGAATATTCACTGGTCTGAATTGGTGTATCGTGCCAAGGCCTGTGGCAAGTTTTGGCGGTTTCCACATCACCATACTAGATGGCGCCACAAGTGAATGCTGCATCGCACTATCGAAGTTTTCATACGCAAGCGCTATACATACAACTTCCCATGATGAAGGGTGTGACCACAGGGCCCTCGCATTTAACACGGGCCCGGATTGGTCGAGCGTCTGTCAATAGCTCACGTTCAGGGATAGCTGCCTAACTTTACCAGTTTAGCGAGTTACCATCTTAGGCTGTTTCACCACTAACCATCAGTTGAGATTGCAGAAAAGGGTTAGCTTGCAGTTAAATAATTAAAAAACCGATGCATACCATTGATGCCCCGCTGTCTCAGCTACTTGGAGTCACGCGCGTCGCACTCTGTGACGGTCATGCTCATAGCACCACTAATGACAGGTCTTGCGGACCATGCTCCAGCCATTATAATTAATAACTGTTCTGCGTGACACGTGGTGATAGCCCAGTGGTTAGGGCGTCAGCCTCCTAATCAGAGGTCGGCGGTTCGAATCCGGGCACGCACCTCTAACTTTTCGGAGTTATGTGCGTTTTTTTTAAACAATTAAAATATCACTTGCTTCAACGGTGAAGGAAAACATCGTGAGGAAACCTGCACGCCTGAGAGTGCTCCATAATGTTCTCAAAGGAGTGTGCCAATCCGCACATGGCCAGCGTGGTGGACTATGGCCAAACCCTTCTCATATTGAGAGGAGACCCGTGCTCTGTAGTGAGCCGTTAATGGGTTCATCATGATGATGAAGATGATGAAATGTATAGCGTCCTTTTTAGAGGTGAACTGATGCAATAAGGTACACTATAAAAACCTCCTGGCCGACCAAAGTGACAACTTTTAGTTACTTTTACGAGCGCAGTTGATGTTCTCTCAGATGGTAGCCATTTTGATTTGAAATGTGCGGCCAACTTGACAGCTTGTCCGTTTGGAATAAGGTAAAATTGGCCATGGATTGTGGATTGATGGACGATTTTCTGAATAATGCAGGAATTAAACTCACCTTTTTTTATAGACTACAAATTAACCCTTGACGGCTATCTCACCTAGTGGTAAGTGATGACGCTGTCTAGGATGGTAGTGGGCTAACCTTTTAGGAGTATGTTAATCCAACGCTCCTAATTGGTTTCTACGCGACATCGTGCCGGAACGTTAAATCGCTAGCAACACGTCTATGCCGGTAGGGTGGTAACGAGCCACGGCCGAAGCCTCCCACCAGACCAGACTCGTACCGGGAATCGAACCCAGGACCTCCAACTTTAAAATGCGATGGCGCACGCACTGTGGCAACCTGTGGCATTTGATAAAACCAAATGTATTATATGTACTTACTGTAACGTTTAAAAAGACATTCAAAATATAAGCACATCTGACTCCAAGAGCGGTCCAGGATGAAGAAAGAGATGTACCTATCAAATGGTCATGTCCCATGTGATTGTTAGTTCATACATTGCATTATACTAATTGATTGCTAACACTGGCTATGGATATAAAACATAGGACCTATTCTCTAGACATCGTCCGACTTATCATTGTCATCGTAACTTAACTCAAGGTTCGGCCTTAGACTGGGTGCACTTAGGCAGACGTTCCCTTCCCTTCATCGGGCCTTAGGGTCAAATTCCTCTTGTAGTTGCGTTTTTATCAATAAATTCACAGCATCAACCCGAAGTTTGGAAATTTTCCGGTTTCCGGATATTATTAATCACTTACCTACTGATAAAATCCTTCAACCCGCACTGTAGCATCCAAGAGGGCCTAAGCTCTAAATTGCTCTCTCATGAGATAGAAGGTCTGTTCTAAGAAGGAAACAAATAATATGCGTACATGAACGTCTCCGAGAACCAATATCAGGCCAACCAAATAAGTACGTACATCCATAGTTCTAAGAACATGGACAATTTGCACCAAAATGGCCATGTTCTTATCCTAATTCGAGAGATCAGCGAATCCATTAAAATTCACTCATTCCGCTTATTTTGTGAAACCGTATTAATAGATGGGCATAAAGGCCGTTCGTCCATTCTTGGCAGCAAAATCACCGTATGCAGTTAACATTGGTTCCGAGAAGTGACGCGCGCAATCGCCTTTGCTTGAACTGTGAGCTTTTTAACTTTACCCCCTCTATGTGTTGTGATGGTTAGTAATAATACACTGAAAACTTGCTTCAACGGTGAAGGAAAACATCGTAAGGAAACCTGCACGCCTGAGAGTTCTCCATAATGTTCTTCAAAGGCGTGTGAAGTCTGCCAATCCGCGCATGGCCAGCGTGGTGGACTATGGCCAAACCCTTCTCATATTGAGAGGAGACCCGTGTTCTGTAGTGAGCCGGTAATGGGTTGATCATGATTATAATGATGACTCTGAAAAAACGTTTAGATTTTGAAGATATATCGCTTCAATGGTATGACATGTACACTTCTTTCACAGCGCTTGCATGCCACGATAAAATGATCATGTAGGTGTTTTTCGCCTTATAGCTTTAAGTCTATCAAAGCACACATAGTACGTACATACGTCATGTTACGTCAAAAGTCGATATAAAGTTTTTAACCCTTAGTTTTCCGAAATTTCACCGAATTTACGGCATGCTGAGTGGAATCGTTAGCTTTATGATAGGAATGTGAGTAGGTATACGTAATTTTCTCATGGCGCGAATGTTTTAGCTGAACACGAGGAGATGCGATAAAAGTGCGAGGGCGTAGTCGGCGTCGTTGCCTCCGCTTGACTTGCCCCGTTAGTAGGAATAACGTTCTGAAGTATTGCCTTGCCTCTCCAACGCGATGGACGCTTCGGTATCCGTTCTATGGCTGGAGTCAAAGGCGTTAGGTGCTAAACGAAACTGTCACACTTACAGCCTCCGCCCACTATGGCTCAAGCGAAAACCTTAGGATAAAGGACATAGGAGTGTGGAGAGTTCCTTGTTTGACTAAGGAACCGTAAAACAGAATATTTATAGGAATAAGATGAATTTAGCATGCATGCAGCCTTTGACATGGAAAAGAGCATAGGCTATCTTTTATCTCGATTCCTTAAGTGTAAAAATGAAGAAAATGGAAAATTGTTTACGAGATAACCCGCGGGCATAAAGGTATGCATAATTGGTTTTCTACCCGATCTCTCAAATAGTTCCCGTGGGAAGATTAAAAATTGTTAGCGAGCGAATTTTAGACCCAATTCTGAAGTCCACGCAGACGAAGTGGCGAGCAGATGCTAGTAAATAAATAAATAACAAAACACAATCGGTTCTTTTAAACGTTCATTCAGTTGACCGGTGTAACAAATAGCAATTTTTCTAAACCCGGTACCCAGACCTTAGTCTAGCGACCACTACACTAGACCGCCCGACCCCCCGTTATCCCAAACGTCGCCTAAGCCGAGGTTCGGCCTCAAAGGAGGCGCCCTTAGGCAGTCGTTCCCTTAGTTTTTTCGAGCCCTAGGGCTTAAAATTTCTTCTGGCAAACAGCCCGGTTACGCTGTGGATACATCCTATAGGATTAGTACAGCTAATAGACAGTCCGAAAAAAAAAAACTACACTAGAGTAGTTCTACTACTCTAGCTGAGTTTTTGGTCGGGTACTATAAAGCAAGCTTAGCCTTACTTAACTTAAGGTACAGTTTAAACGAGACTGACTTAGTCGTATGACGGAGGCATGCGTCAAGTGTGTTTCTAATCTCGCTTCATAGATCTCGGCTTTAGCTTAGTTAATAATAATATCGCGTGGTGGTAATGACTTGTAGAAGATCGGTTTCATGAGCTAATGGGGCTGGCGTGCATGCCCCCTTCCGTCCGCCATGCAGTTGTATTTTGTCCCACATTGTAAACGCTTTTATTGTACGATGTAAGTTTTAATATATGTCATCAATCGATGAACTGAAGAGTGTGCGTATCTTAAGTTATGTCGTATAAGACACACACGATCTATAGGTCATCATCATGATCAACCCATTACCGGCTCACTACAGAGCACGGGTCTCCTCTCAATATGAGAAGGGTTTGGCCATAGTCCACCACGCTGGCCATGTGCGGATTGGCAGACTTCACACGCCTTTGAGAATATTATGGAGAAGTCTCAGGCGTGCAGGTTTCCTCATGATGTTTTCCTTCACCGTTAAAGCGAGTGATATTTTAATTAAAAAAAAATCTATAGGTACTTAATAGGATTGTAACTGAACAACTTCTGCACAGTGAATTTATGTTTAAAAATTCAGTGAAGCTATAAAATAGTTAAAGAAACCAACACAGATCTTTATTGAATGTTTGTTAGTCTGTCTGTCTGCAAGCATGAAGCTAAAATTACAGAACAGATAAAAGTGCAATTAAGTGAATTTATTTATAGCTGTGTGTTAGGCTTTAGACCATTTTTATCCCCAAAAATAATATGGTTTCTAATAATACATAATGAATAATATTCATTCATTCATTTATCATTCATCATTCATTCATCATTCATTCATCATTCATTCATCATTCATGACAGATTCACTACAGAGCACGGGTCTCTTCTCAATATGAGAAGGGTTTGGCCATAGTCCACCACGCTGGCTATGTGCGCATTAACCGACTTCACATGCCTTTGAGAACATTATGCAGAACTCTCAGGCGTGCAGGTTTCCTAACGATGTTTTCCTTCACCGTTGAAGTAAGTGATATTTAAATTGCTTAAAAACGCACATAACTCCGAAAGGTTAGAGGTGCGTGCCCGGGTTCGAACCCCGACCTCTGATTAGGAGGCGGACGTCCTAACCACTGGGCTATCACAGCTATGAATAATATATATAATAAATAATATGATACGGTATAAATACTAATTACAAATGTTAGCAGACCATGATGCAAGTATTTCTTCCTAATGCAAAACATGTAAATTCCGAGTGACTTAGTTAAACGCGGAAGCTTGCAGGTGGCCAATTATAACTAAATAAGTCGATAAGAAACACTTATTCTAGTGGGCAATGATTATACCAGCATAGTACAAATCATTAAGAAATTTCGAATAATAAATTATTACTCGATTCTAAACCAAATAATTTACCTTAAACGTAAACGGTATGGAATAAACGGCATGCTAAATGTTATACTCGTATATGAACGTGGAATTGCAAAGGAGTAGAGGAAGACCAAAGAAGAGATGCATGGATTGTGTAAAAGAGGATATGCTGGTAAAACGTGTGGGTAGTGAGGTGACGGCTGATAGAAGTGAGTGGAAGAAGAAGACGTGTTGTGCCGACCCCATATAATGTGGGATAAGGGCAAGAAAAAGAAGAAGTATACGGTATGGTATGGAATTGTAATGCAATACTACCCTATTCGGACCCTACGATACAGGTCATCACCTAGTGTTGCGTTCACTGGCAATTTTGTTATGATAAGAAGAAATAGGTACTTATGTAGTAAATTGTAATTGTAGTAAATTTAACCGAGTCAGAACCTTTTTATTGATATAGTAATTGTTTAATTTTTTTAAATGTTGTCATTAAGTATTACATAAGTTATAATTTTTGTCATTTTTTTTATACACAACAAGTTAGCCCTTGACGGCTATCTCACCTCGTGGTAAGTGATGATGCTGTCTGGGATGGTAGCGGGCTACCTGTTAAACCCACGCTCCTAATTGGTTTCTACATGACATCGTGCCGGAACGCTAAAACGCTTTGCCACACGTCTTTGTTGGTAGGGTGGTAACTAGCCACGGCCGAAGCCTTCCACCAGACCAGACTCGAGCCGGGAATCGAACCCAAGACCTCCAATTTTAAAATTTAATAGTATAATTAATGTTGTAAGTAATTGTCTCTTGGTGGCTCCTGTAAGACCTGTGCGGAAAGTGATCACTTACAAAAGAGATCCTAGTGTGACGTTTTGATACTTTTGAAATAACCAAACAGTAGCGCGAGTTAAAACCGGTAAGCGCCATCTAGTATTCCGTATCCCCACTTGCGAGTATATAAAGTTAACCCTGAAGGTAAAGTAGTGGCGCAATTCGCAAAGGCAGTGACTTTAAACTATGACGAATATGTTTTTGTAATTTCATGGATATTTCTGATGTAAGAATTAGGTTCGGTAGGGTTACTTAATAAAACAATGGCATGAAAATATGAATGAATGCTTAACTGGCTTTGCATTCCCCCTGGGCCCTTTAGTTTCTGACCTAAGTCATGAATTGAACGGACATGTGCCGTGCCAACCATTTCTGTAGAACGGTAATATGGAAACAAAATAAACCCTAATGGCTAAAGCTTAAATAAATTTGAAAACTTGTTCAGAAGAGAAATTAAAAAATACATTCTGTATTTCATTTATAGCACTTCCAAAAAATGTATAATAGTTTTCAGTAAATAAAGAAACCTTCATTTGTTTTTCTCAGTGTCTTTATGAACGTTCTTCACTGAGTAGGTTGCTCTTTTCAGAACTTAATCCGAGCATGGAAGTTTAAATAGTTAAGTTAATATATATATAAAGTCTTATTATATATATAAAGTCGCTTCCCTATGTTTGTGTGACAGAAGCATTATATACAAGTAACAAAAGCATTATTAAATTTGATGTTTATAGCAAAACTTCTTTGGTTGCCTGGAAGAAACCGTTATGTAGCGATAAGGCCAAAGAGTACCTGCTATCTAACTGCTATATTGTATTTGCTTTTTGTATAATTTTTTTTTGGTATACAATAAAAGTGATTATATAACAAAATATTCATTCAATCTTTCAAACTGAGCCACTACATCGCCTCGATGGGAACAGCTATAAAAAAATATTGAAATTTATGGCCCGACGACTCAGTTCATAGCGCGCACTATAGTAAAGTGTTAGCGTCTTGAATCTGATTTGTAATGGTGGATACCCCACTCTAAACACAGGGCTGCGGTCACGAGGAATGCGGCGCTGCCGGCACTGCGGCGCCCACACCACCCTCCTCTCATTTCACGTTTCTCAGAAGGGAATTTTCAATCATTTCTCCCGACTGTCATTTGATGCAATAACGTGGAAACATTGACACCTAGATTATTGACCGTGCGGAGCAGTTACATTGTACTTAAGGGCGAAATTGCTCTGCAGTCCATTCGCATTAAGAAAATAGTGAGACATCACACCCATTAAAGCTAATATTATATTGGAAAAGATTATATTTATTAAATAAAAATCAACTTGATTATCTCAAATTAAAATTTAGTATTTTAGATGCGTGGCTATAGGCTGAGATTTATAGAGCGTACTTTGACTTGGCTTAGCGAAAGTTAGTGTCAAAAACAGACAGATTTATTAAAGACATAACTTTGTCTCGTTTTAACTGTCCCAAATTATAGTTGAGGCGCGCTTTAAAGACACCCTTTTTGTGGGGAATTAATATTTTTTGCGTTAGTACTTTTTTGTAATGATTTCTGACTTTCTTGCTCTTTTATTTAAGGTGCGATTGTTTGATTGTAAAATCATATACTGGTAAGAGAAAAAAGAAAATTGTTATGTTAAAAAAAGAAGAGATGCGTCATATAAATTTTAATAATGTAGTACAACATTGTTTTCGTCAATTGCAGTGCGGTAGACCTTTATAGAAGGTTACCTGTACCTTCTATAAAGGTCCAAGAAACGACTTTAAAAATGGCAGGAATGATTTCAAAGTATCTGAACGTGGTTTATGGTCGTCTAGCCCTGGTCTAAGAAAAAGCCCACAACAAACTTGGCCACGTTTTTTTTGTTATCACCATCTCACAAAATCAATAATAAATTATAGTAGGTACCTATGGAGATAGAGCATTCACACCCAAGCTTTTTTATCGTTTATATAATCCTTAATATCGTAATAAGATTATAAACTGAGACCTAAAGAGAACTTGTAAAGTTGGGAAACAAAAATCAAATGAAACGAGGCATTTGATTTTTGTGTTTGACCATTGAGGCAGCGAGCGGGCGTGCGCCATTATTCATAAAAATTAGAGAGCGAGCGTTACGAAATGTTAAAGTAAGATCTTTCAATTCCGGTGCACAAAAAACTCGAACGATGACTCGTCGAAACAGGTATAGTAAGATGAACTAACAAAAATGTGTTGAATTGATAATAACATTCATTGGATCTTTACAAGTGTAAATCGGTCCGATGGGCCCCGTCAAGCGTGTTTTTGCTGTTATATAAAGGATAATGCCTAAAGACAAAAGTCTTCAACGCCTGCGTCTTACCGGTCATGACGTACTGAGCAGAAATGTGGACACTCACAGTAGTTGTCCACAAGTTCAAAATCGCTCAGCGTGCTATGGAGAGAGCTATGCTGGGTGTTTCTCTGAGGGCTAATCTGTAACGAGGACATCCGTAGGAGAACAAAAGTAACCGACATAGCCCAACGGATTAGCAAGCTGAAGTGGCAGTGGCCGGGTCATATCTGTCGCAGAACCGACGGCCGTTGAGACAGACGTGTTCTGGTGGGGAGACCCCGTACCCGTAATCGCAGTGTAGGACGACCTGAAAAGGATCGCTGGTGGCGGGTGGATGAGGAAGGCGGAGGACAGTGTGTGGTGGCGCGCTCTCGGATAGGCAAATGTCCAGCCGTGGGCGTCTATAGGCTGATTGATTGAAAGGAAAATATATGAGCACTTACTTTGATATTAACGAGACGGCCTTAAGTCCCCCAGTGCCATTTTAGATTACATACAAATAGATAAAGCCACCGCGTGGCCACAAATGAATATACTTATCTGTCTGTACTACTTTTTATATTCTTAATTTAAGTTAAAAAACATATATTTTTTCCTCCAGACCAGACTCGAGCCGGGAATCAAACCCAGGACCTTCCAGAACTTTAAAATGCGACGGCACGCGCACTGCGCTACGGAGGTCGTCTTTTATAAAGATCAAGCATAAAACTATTGTTTTTTTTTTTTTTACTTTAAATAATGTTAAAAAAATACGGGCTATTATTTGTAGACTATGTTTCTAATCCGACGTTTTTCAACCACATCATATTCATGATCAATCCATTATCGGCTCACTGCAGAGCACGGGTGTCCTCTCAATATGAAAAGGGTTTGGCCATAGTCCACCACGCTGGCCATGTGTAGATTGGAAGACTTCACACGCCTTTGAGAACATTACGGAGAACTCTCAGGCGTGCAGGTTTCCTCACGATGTTTTCCTTTACCGTTAAGCAAGTGATATTTTGTGCTTTACGGAATTATACTCATAACTCTGTAAAGTTAGAGGTGCGTGCCGGGTTCGAACCCCCGACCTCTGATTAGGAGGCGAACGTCCTAACCACTAGGTTATCACAGCTTCACATCATATTAACATGTAGTGGTAACCTACTTACCGTAATAAAGTTGCCAGTATACAAAATTTATACATATAGATACAAGTAGAAAATGTTTTCGTGGAACATTTCTCACGAGAACACGTAATCCATTTCGTCACATCTAGATAACAGTATTTACATTAAGAGATCAGGATCTAACTAAGGAAACGAGTGTTTAGTTTTAAATTTATGTTTTTTTTTGTCATATTAAGGGTAGGTTTGTCTATGACAGTAAGTATTAAAAAAAAATAGTAAAGTAAACTTTAATCTCGTTACTAAATCTCGGTGAAATGTGGAACATCTACCATCAATCAATCGATCATAAACTGAATACAAATTATCCTTTAAAAGGCACTTTTGGTGTTTTGACTTGATGGTGATAACTACATTCGTAAACATAAAACTAAATCTATTGATGATTCGAACGCGCCCTGGTCTAAGAAGAAGCCCACGAGAAATTTAGCCGGGTAACCTTTCTTTATGTTATTACCATCTCACTATATAAATAT
Source organism: Lasiommata megera (assembly GCA_928268935.1). Taxonomy (NCBI): domain Eukaryota; kingdom Metazoa; phylum Arthropoda; class Insecta; order Lepidoptera; family Nymphalidae; genus Lasiommata; species Lasiommata megera. The sequence continues at coordinate 6,321,665 of OV743311.1, read as the reverse complement.
GCCAACTTATTTATCATTTAGTTATCCTTTACCATTTACCAGCCGTATTTAACATCGTTCAACATATTTCGCAGATTCAATATTTCTAACTATTCTTTTATTTATAGTTTTCTATACTGTTATTTACTGTAGGTACTTAACACGATATTATTCCGGACTCCCTTTGAAATGAGTTCACCAGAACTGTAAAAGACGAAAAGTGTTATTATGTATGAGACAAAAAATAATGGTGTATTCTATTGTAGAAGCATAAATATTGCGCATGTTCGCTAGGCTGTAAAAGCTTACAAATAAGAGAACAGAGCAGAAATACGTACGTACATTACAATAGAATTATTATAAAATACAATTAAACAAAACAACACTCTAACTATTTAGTATATATTTGTGCACAGCTGGTCATTAAATAAAAAAAAAAATTGGTACTAATTTAAAAACATAGTTTTCACGATCACGAGCAAATGAATCCCACGTCATAGTTTGTAATAGTAGTGATTAGGGTTACCATGTCTTATATTGTTCAACATATACTTATTTTTTTAAGTGTCATCCAGGCTGTATTTATTTGCAACTTTATTTACTTACTTTTTGATCACTTTTTATTCGGTAAATAAAGATGAATTGAATAAAACAAGCTTTTCAGGTCATTTAATGGGTGGTGTAATAATTCAGGTGTGATGAGAAACTTTTGAAAGTTCACTATCGAATACTCCCCCAGATATCCACTCATATCCACCCAGGATATATATATATATATATATAAATATATATATATATATTTTATATACTTTATACAGGTGCGCGCCCGGGTTCGAACCTCCGATTCTGATTTGGAGGCTGACGTCCTAACCACTAAACTTTACTAGGCTATCACAGCTTGTTATGTTAACAATATGTAAAGTGCATGCTAATTGAGAAGTTAAGGAGAACAAACACAAACTCTGATTCGCATTTCTGAGATAGGATTCAAACGTCCATAGTAGACAAGACAAGAATATAAGTCTTGGCATCACATACGACAAAACAAATTGCATAGATAGGCACAAAAATCGCGCCTAGTATGGTAACCCTGTGAGTAATAATTTAATAAATCTCGAGTAATGTTTGAGGTATAAAGACTTACGAAGGGCAAGGCCAGGGGGTCGACGACCGGCTATTTAAGGACCGGTCTCTCAATGATCGCTATCAACGAATCAACGATAACTGCTAGATATGACGGGCCGAGTTATAACTTATAAGACTGTTTAGTTTTACCTATCTAGTCTTTTGTCTGTGTTCCTGTATTTGTTTATCTGTGTACATTCGTACTTACCTCGTTACTCCTTCGTTCTTTGGTTTGGATCACGAGGTTAGATTTGAGGTCACGGGAAATATTTGTTTTGCATCTTCTAAGAAATTATTTTTCGCCCTGACCAGTGGTGGCAGTGATGGGCTTATAAGTGGAACACTTGGCACTTATAAGTGGAACGTCCGGGGTACGATCCTCGGAAGAAGTAATTGGGGAATTTAGATTTTTCTAGATATCTCTGTTCTGATCTGGCAGAAGGCTCCTGGAAGGCATTGGCTTGTTACCACAATCTTATCAACAAAGTCGTGCAGCCAATCAGCCCGCTACTTTCTGAGATTACATCATCACTTACCACCAGGTAAGATTGCAGTCAAGTGCTAACTTGCAGAGGAATAAAAACAAACTTCTTGGTACCTACCTAGAATTAGAATATTGGCATTGTGCCTCGGAGATCATTTTAGGACCTGTCTTAGTTATGCATTATATCCTCATATCAACAAAGACGTGCCGCCAAATATCCCCCTATCATCTGAGATTACATCATTACTTACCACCAGGTGAGATTGCAGTCAATTTAGCACTTGTAGAGGACTATAAACAAATTTCTTAGTAAACAATAAACAGCAAGTATAATTTGCTATATTCCGCCGACAACCGGGAGATTTGTATAATATAACATACAACACCAGAAAAGTACTTTTCGCGCTTGTGAAGTCAACATCTTCTGAGGATGATCCGGTGTCGGGTCGAAACGTGCGTAGAGGTTCTAGTGGAAGATTTTGTGTGGTGTTATATTATACAAATCTCCCGGTTGTCGGCGAAATATAGCAAATTATACTTGCTGTTTATTGTTTATCATGGACTTCCGCAAAGTAACGCCTGCTTCTATTCAAACTTCTTAGTGCCTAGAATTAGAATATTGGCGGGAGTAGATTTAACACCGATTATATCTACGATATAACAAACTTTTAACTGTCTATAAAAATGTTAACTGGCAACGGTCAACCTAGGAGCCCCATAAATAATATTATGAATGTAACGCGTTAACGACTTTTAACTACCGGTGTTGGCTTGTGAACATTTTCCCCCATTTACATAGATTTATGATATGACACCGTGTCCCGCTTTTTGTTGCTCGTGGTCAGTGAATAATAGCTAATGGTAGATAAGGCAAAAGCAATGCATAATTTAACAGATTAAAATGCATAGCTGATTGGCAAAGTGAGCAGCGCCAATAAAGTTTTTCTAGCTATCTGAATCTTTTTATCGATGAGGATATATTATATCATATCAATTAAAATATCACTTGCTTAAACGGTGAAGGAAAACATCGTGAGGAAACCTGCACGCCTGAGAGTTCTCCATAATGTTCTCAAAGGCGTGTGAAGTCTGCCAATCCGCACATGGCCAGCGTGGTGGACTATGGCCAAACCCTTCTCATATTGAGAGGAGACCCGTGCTCTGTAGTGAGCCGGTAATGGGTTGATCATGATGATGATGATGATATAAATATGTGTTATTTTATTGTTATTTTTTTTTAATTTATCTAAGTATATTTTTGTATGTAGTTTAAACATACCTTGTTTGACCTATTCCACTTTATAAATTCATCTTACTTACATCTAAGAGATCTCTTATAGAGATAAGCTTTCCTTTGTATACTTCTTTTGTAAGTGTTCGATATAACAAATTTGGTACAAAAATAATAAAAATTAAATAAAAATAAATACATACAATTATGATTGGTGTAATTATAGTCTGTTACCATAGACTTGTGGTTCCCAATTAGTATTTGCTGCGTACCATTACAGAAAAGACCACTAACCTGCGTACCCCTTCTTGTAGCAATGGTATATAAAAAAAGTCAGTTTAAATAACATTTATTATCTTCAAATTACAGAACTAAAGAAAAATGGGCAGCTGAGTCCCAATTAATATGGTGTGTACCTTGCGGATACTTTTTCTAAAATAGTAGAAAAAGAATGCCTACATTACATTTCACAGATATGTCTTGAATTATTTATTTATTTACTATGAAAAATCAATAGCTTATATATTTTTCATAACCATTTTTGTTCATTGTGAGCTAATGTGAATGTTTGAGTTTTTACAGGTTTCACAATTACATAGTTACAAAATATGATACGTCTTGAGTCATTTGCTTGAATCAATATTTATATGAAAATTATGGCAAATCAAACTTAAATGTTCATTACAAGCTTACATAAGTAATTTAAGTCAGTTGAATTGCATGAGGTTAGTGAGAAATTATTTAATTCAATACCGCTCTACATAAGGCCGTGGAGCGACAACGCGGAAGAAGTCATTTCCCACACCAGATCATTAGTAGTTCCAAGGAATCTCCGGTGGGAACCCGCTCGTTATTGACACGCACCTAGGTCGTCTTCTCTGATTTTTATATTTCCAAGATGTTTATTGTGGTAGACGCAACTAATAATTAATTCCGCATAGTCATTAGATGCCAGTACCACTTCTTTGCAATTATATTGTCTATAATATAAAATAATAACGCACATTGTTAACGTAATAGTGCACTTGTATCATAGATCTTCAGGAAACGTGTTTCTCCCTTAATCTATACATTTTGTGTTATAGTGACGTAACTTAAAACAAATTTAGGTACGAGTTTTGTCTAGCTATCAGTCAGTGTAAGTGAGTTGAAAATATGCTTTATAATTTAATGACTGACTGTATACTAACACTATTAAAGACTAGAGTCAAAATAAATTTCTCATAGTAAAAGCTGTTTTTTATGGCATTCACTTTCGTAATAATTTTGTCTAATGCTTTCCAACGAAACCATACCTGTTTATTGAGTAAAGTAAAAAAAAAATAATATCAAAAAGGTCTTATTTTTTTTTTTAAATATGTAATAAATAAATAACTCGTCCTAAAAAAATAAAGATTAGGGCCTCAGATTTTTCATCCACCTTAAAAACTTAAAACTAAATTCAATGTAAACAATGTAGGCCGCAGACAAAGGTATTTAAAAAACCATCATTGTTATCCATTTCACATCATAAACATTATCTAGAAATCTACTCAAAATAATAACAGTAGAATCTTTCCAAAAAATATGTAAGTATAGTGTACCTTTTTTATGTCAGATCATATGAATTACTTGATTTTTTTTTGTGAGAATGAGGGTGTATCTCAAAACTCATATGCTAGGATAAACCCGTATTTATTTACGGAAGCTGCTAACCAATTGCTTCTTCTTGTTGTTCGTTCACTCTTGGCAGAGTGGTCGTGGTTATGATTTGGCCTTCACAGCAGCTCTTACGATCTCCTTCCAGCGATTTCTGTTGGTGGCATCACGTGAGCAATCGGAGACCGATAAATTTGTAGCGGAACAGATTGAGTCCGTCCACCTAGTAGGAGAGAAACCACGTGGACGTGTGCCCTCGACTCGACCTTGTACGACGAGGTGTTCGATAGTACCAGTCATCCTTGTTATATGCCCAAAGAAGTTAAGGATTCGCAGTTGTACAAGCAACGAAGGCCTTTGATTTTCAGCTCTTAGAGTATGAATGTTGTTCGATGCGCTGTCCAGCTTATTCGCAATAGGCGTCTCCAGCACCACATTTCCAGTGCGTTTATTTTTCGTCGTTCAGCTTGTCTCAGGGTCCATGTTTCAGACCATTAAATTCAAGACCAGACATTTCATTAGACGAACTTTTGTGTTTTTCGTAAGTTTATTTAGAGATGCCGCTACCGGCAAACAACTTTAAAATCTATCAAATTATTAGTCTACATAATTAGTCTAGAAATGGGCAGACTGTATAAAATCAAATTGCATTTCAATATATTTAAGACACTCGTATTTAAAAGGAAACTATGCATCCAAATACATTTTTAATTGTAGATATAAGATATATTGTTATCTAACATAGAACAAGAAAGAATTACCCAAGACTGTGGCGGGTAAATTCTAAAAGGTCAAAAAAAAATTACAGGACTACAGAATATTTTTTAACTGAGTTGTATAGTTGACTTATTTATGTCAATCATTTAACTCAGTTAAAAGATGTTATTTTCATGTCAAATGCTTACTACTTAGTCTCTCTTGTTTTATAATGTAACCGTTTACATCACTCACAGCCCAATCGTAAGTTGCGAATTGTCACCGAGAACAAACCTCTGTGGTTTTTTCTGTGTATTTATTGTTTTGGTTAATTGTTTTTTTATAATGATAAATAAATAAAATATAAAAAAAGCGGGATAAGTGAAACATCATGGTCGCCCTGTAAGGTGACACGACATTTGATGTCAGTTAAAAATAGTTGCCGACGGGCAATTTGAACCGATGTGAGTGAAGTTCTGCCTTAATAGCTTTAGAAGCCAAATTTATTATATTTTTCTTATTATATTAGTATGTTGCTATTTCGTATTTCGTATTTTTGAAATTCGTTATATAACGAGATCCCGTTGTCTCTGTATGTAGGCAGATGATCCAATATAAAAAGAAAATCTTATCTTTTATCCTTTTCATAAAAATCACGGTCTATTCTGACAGCCCCGTTACGCTGTCGCAACCAATAGGGTTAGCACAGCTAATAAATCAGTCCGAAAAAAAACCTCGAATGACACATTTTAAAATGTAATGAAGTGGCATTAGGGTGTCTTGTAGTACGGTTTCCAATAACACCAAGCATAGATTTCTCACTTATATGTTAAATTTTTCGAGATGCTACTTTATGCGATCCACCACCATGCGAAAGCGGTGCGCATCCTTGTTGCGTAGAGTTTGGGCCAGCTCCAACAGCCTCCTGAGGGTATTTGCTGATTAGCGCGATTGTCAGTACTTGAATCACTGTAGTATGGTTCATGTGCTGACAAAATATCTGTGCCGTCTTAGGTTAAATTTTAGATTTTAATCATACTTACATATTATAGATTTAAGTTTTTGTTTCTTACTAACACACTATAATCCTAGTTGGTCGAAATAAAATATTTTTATTTAATATTTCAGAGTTGGTATGAGTGGGTTCCTGAATGATTTAGATTCGCAATTGTACTCTCTTAGTATTTCTGCGGTTTATAGGTTACTTATTTATGGGTAAGTTTGCCTTGCTACTTAGTACTAACTGTAGTAGTACTTAACAAAAAAACAGTTTCGTCGCATATTGAACAAAAGATTATGCAGCCTATAAAAACTCTTTTTACCATCAGTCTCTTTTACTTTTCTTCTTTGTCGTTACACTGTTGACAGAGTGCATCGCATGGGATCGCTTTTTTACTTAAATACTACATTTTCCCCATCTTGTTGCTCAATGTAGTCTTTGTTGAAAGTTACCAGAAAGCTTTTGCAGTTATTCATAAATTTTTAACTTATTGTGCCTTCTGCTTTGATCATCATGTCGCGCATTGATTTGGTGTAAACTATATCTATATATAATACCTACATACATTACAAAAAGTATAAGATAGAGAACGCTTCGAATTTAAAGGGAGTTAAGATTGCTGAAAATGATGCAATTTACTAAGGTGTCTACTTAGGTGCAATGGTAAAATCTTTATCATGAAATAAATCATAAACGCTAGAAACAAAAGCTGTAGAATAAAATGTGCAAAAAAAACGTCGTTTAAATGATTTGAGACAATGTTGCATTTTATTACCCCGGACGTAATATTAAAAGTATAATGCGTATTATATACTACACTATAAAATTATCTTCCCCTTTAATGATCAAAGAATTATGAATTAAACATACGAAATATAAAGCTGCACCTTTTTATGACGCAGTTTGTGTGTCTGTGTTGTCTAGGCAGTTTAGACTATAACTATATAGTAGCTCGGGTCGTGAGGCGCGTCCAATGTTCCTGGCGCGCCTCGGACGGAGTTCGGGGGTCACCATCATAGGCCCCTCGTGGAGGGTCTGCCTCCGCGGACGCCACGGGCTGGGTCGCGGTCGAGTGCACGAGTTTTCCAGTGACCCAGCCACCAGGCAACGCGAAGGAGCATCGCTGGGTTTTAGTTGGTATTCTGGTCGCCAGTCTGGTCGCCGGGGAGTCCCACATATCCCGTCGGAAGCGACGCAGGCAAGACTGGATACTGCTACTGGGATGCATAAACGCATTTCCCAGTAACAGTATATTTTCCTTATGTATCCTAAGCAATGCCGGATAGTAAGAATAGCTATTGCTACAGAACCTGCGCAAAAGCGGGCCCTACATTTATGCCTTATGAATCTTTAGCTGAGCGTATATTTTTTACCGAAACATTATTTAGACGTGGTATATTGAAATCTTTTCCTACTTAGGAAATCCACGATAGACAATCGGTGACCGGTATTTCCATGGCGTAAATAGAACCTATACCATAGATAAAACATAGCCTGTACCTAAAAATATAATAAACTTTTTATATGTTATATAAACTTTGAAATACAGTCAGTTTTTAAATGTTAGTTTATTATCAAAATTATTCTAAAAACTCGTCTTTAGCTTGAGCCCAACAGGGCCTTTAGTAATGTAATGTAGTTTTTACCCACAAAAATTGTAACTAATAGATGGCATGGCATGGCATAATGATAATACATGGCATATGTTTATTACATATTTTATACCACTTTAAATAGTCAGAACTCGCAGCATAGATCGAAGACTCTTGATTATTAATTAATTTTTACTCCTTTATATCCTTAGAACTTAAAGGAGAATCTTTCAAGGAGCCTTCCTTGAAAGAATTTGCAATAGCTTAATCCGTCAGTTATTCTAAGCAACAATCTCGGTTGAAAATGAGCAAATATCTGCGGTTTATCGGTAATCTTTAGCAGTCAATAACGAGTTATCCTTACGAGATTATATGTCATCTTACCGGTTTTATATTCAACCGTCATGGCTAACATAACCAGTGATGCCAAAGCAAAAATTATCTTACATTACGATAACCACACTACCTCTATAACATTGTTTTACTTAAGCCCAACTTTGAATTCGTTGGACAAATAAAGAATGTTTTCAAAACCTGTGAAATCCTACAGCAAGATTAGAAGAAACGAGTAAAAAACAACGATTTATTTAAATTTTAATTTTACTTACCTTTAATTTACTTATCTTTACTTATTAATACGTCGTACAGTCGAACCAAGAAACGTAAAACAAAAAGTTAGTTGTGGTATGTTATAGGATATAACTTTTTTTTTTTTTGAAAGAAAATGATAAATACTTTTTAGTAAAACTAGTGAGATGCTAGTAAGACGCTAGAATGATGCTGGAAGGTCGTTAGTAATACACTAGCAAGACACGAGTAAGATACTGTACTGTAAATCAGTAGAACCAAGTTAGTAAGACGTCGACGACCTCCGTGGCGCAGCGCGCGCTCTGTTGCATTATAAAGTTGGAGGTCCTGGGTTCGATTCCCGGCTCGAGTCTGGTCTGATGGGAGGCTTCAGCCGTGGCTAGTTACCAACCTACAGACAAAGACGTGTCGCCAAGATTTAGCATCCGGCACGATGTCGCGTAGAAACCAATTAGGAGTGTGGGTTAACCATACCCCTAACAGGTTAGCCCGCTACCATCTTAGACTGCATCGTCACTTACCATTAGGTGAGATTGCCATCAACGTGAGAAAACTTCTGCATGATGGCGGGTTAAGCCTGCTAACCCGCCCTTGGCTACTACGGCCGAAAACCTATTCTGCGAGGACATCCGTGCCCTGTACCTCTCAACGTCCGACCCCCCCGTTATCCCAAACGTCGCGTAAGCCGAGGTTCGGCCTCAAAGGAGGCGCCCTTAGGCAGTCGTTCCCTTAGTTTCTTTGAGCCATAGGGCTCAAAATTTCTTCTGGCAGAGCTTCTTTCCAAAGCTCGCCAAACAGCCCGGTTACGCTGTGGCAACCAATAGGGTTTGTACAGCTAATAGACAGTCCGAAAAAAAAATGCCCTGTACTGGGTCGTTATATGGTGATGATTATTCGAAGTACCACACACGTTTATATTCAAAGTTATAAAATGTTTACGACTGCAATAGAATAGCTTCTGAGTGGTATCTCAATTAGCCTGCTAGGTATTTAGTAGGTATGTTGCAAATTGCAATGTAATGTTATCTGTGGAAATAAAGATAATTACACAATGGATACACCTATTGTGTAATCACGACAACTGGCCAAGTGTGTAAAGTTTTTTAGCTACATAATATATTCGAAGCTGTGATAGTAACTAGGCTAGGACATCCGCCTCCTAGTCAGAGGTCGGGGGTTCGAACCTATAACTTCTCGGAGTTTTAAGGCAATTTAAATATCACTTGCTTCAACGGTGAAGGAAAACATCGTGAGGAAACCTGCATGCCTGAGAGTTCTTCTTAATGTTCTCGAAGGCGTGTGAAGTCTGCAAACCGCACCTGGCCAGCGGGGTGGACTATGGCCAAACCCTTCTCATGAGAGGAGACCCTTGCTCTGTAGTGAGCCGGCAATGGGTTGATCAATGAATACTGTATATTGGCGATCTAATCTATAAATATAAATAGTTACCTATCTTGTTATCAAAGTAAAGAGGGTATGAAAACCGTCAATTTTGTAGTGGTTTCATTTTATGTGTATCTTAGTACGTAAATAACTATTGTGTTATACTCGAAGTGATAATTTTTCTGTCTCTAGTTAAAAAATTATGCCAAATAGTTAAATGTATGACGAGTTAAGGCCGTCGAGTTGTTTTTAATAAGAATGACGTCAGCATTGCTGACGTCACGCTTTTGTTTACTTTCGCTCATAGTAATTAAAACCACAACTTGCGGGATTACACTTTTATTGCGGCAATAACTAAGAGTTCCGAACGGTTCGACGTCTTGAGCGAGAATGCCACGAAAGGCATCGACCGCCCGTATTTATAGCAAAGCGCTTGCTTATACAAAATTGATTGCTACCGTCGAAATTGTGTTAACAAAATCAACAGGAGTTAAAATGTGGGTTATTATTGAATTCTTGTTGTTCTTGGCGCCGTTGATTAACTTAATAACTCCTTCGCGCCGACATGTATATGACGAATAGATTCAATATAGTTTAGATCATTGATAGATACAAAATCATGGGGAGATATTTATTGATAGATACAAAATCATGAGGAACATATCTTTAATGTCTGTTAGCTACAAGAAATTTCGGTTTTTCGCAAAAAGGAACAGAGGGGAGAAAATACAAATATTTATACACAAAATTAGGTTAAATAAATATTATCTCAATTCATTTCATTGTATTTCTTCGATTGATTGATTGATTGTTTCATTGGTATTAACTTTCCAATGTTAATGCAAACACTGGGAATTCCCGAAAGCAGAAAGCAGAAAGTTATTTATAGGGACTTGCAGATAATAAAATCTATTCATAGTAACAATACTTGCTTATAGTTTTGCACAGATATTTTGGTATTTTCCTGTAGTGGTGCCGGTATTAAGTATTGAGCGCTTTTTTTGTACACGACAGTGACACGACATCGTGAACCTGCGTTGTACGATACGTCATGCTCACGTTCGAAGCAAGACGAGTAATAATGCTCGTTTAGCTTACCTTTTCTTTTGTACACTACAAGTTAGCCCTTGACGGCAATCTCACCTGATGGTAAGTGATGATGCAAGTCTAAGATGGTAACGGGCTAACCTATTAGGGGTATGGTAAACCCCAAGCGCTAACTTATAGTGGAAAAAATAAAAACTTAAAACATTGATACTAGTAGGCCAACTTAAAACGCCTCGTCATATACCGAGAATACGGAGGATATGTTACGCAATACGCATGTCAGTGTTACAGAGCCTTTATAGCACGGCTACCGATTGTCTTGTCAGTGAAATAATTACGCGTGTTTACGAGTTTTACTGTTATTCTGTACTTACTAGGTAATTATTAAGTTAAACGAATTACGATTTATTCATTTAGTACTTCTCATAAACCTATCACAGAAAGATAACTGTAGTAACAATTACAAAACCTATCAAAAATATTCTCGTAACTGTAGGAACAATTAAAGAATATTTTTTATGCGCCAAATTGAAAAGCCACTGTATAGTGAACTCTGTCCAGGATGTTAGATAGAGATATATAAGTGCGAGATTCAATTAAGATCGACGCCATAGTTGAAAGGAACATAGTTGTAGACCAATATTTTAGTTTATTTTTACAAGTAGCCCTTGTAAGTGATGATGTAGTCTAATATGGTAGCGGGCTAAGCTTTTAGGGGTATGGTAAATCCATACTCCTAATTGGTTTCCACGCGACATCGTGCCGGAACGCTAAATCGCTTGGCGACACGTCTTCGTCGGTAGGGTGGTAACTAGCCACGGCCAAAGCCTCCCACCAGACCAGACTCAAGCCGGGAATCGAACCCAGACCTCCAACTTTATAATGTGACAGCGCACGCACTGCGCCACGGAGGTCGTCAAAAACTTTACTAGCTTATACCACATACCAGAAATATATTCGTATAGTACATATATATTTAATAGTGTATTTGTTCATATAGTAGTTGAAGAGATTTGACTAGATCGTTTAGGGATATTTAAAACATTAAGCATTTAGCGCCCATTTATTTTTTGTAATTTTCCTCACAGGTATTTATGAGTTTTTTGGTAAGCTTTGCTTTGCTTTGCTTAAATTTATATAACTCGCATGCAACACAGATTTCTCAAATTAATAACTAATTCAAAGCACAAGCGCAACTAATCATTAATCAAAAACATAAACAATGCTACTATTTTTTCACTTTTATCTATTTATGGCCATCTTTTTATTAATGTGCATTATTTATGCATGATTTATGTATTTTATCTTGTAATCAATCGTAAACTTTATTCGAATAACCCTTTAACAGGCAATTTTGATGCCTCATTAACTTACATAGTAGTGAGTTGATGGTGATAACTACATTCGTAAACTTAAAACTAAAGCTATAAGGGTCAAACGCAATCGATTTCTCGCGTTGTAGACCCACAAATATGTCTGATGTCATGCCCACGATAATAAGACACCTAGGCCTTCATCATATAGATATTTGGATTTCAATATATTTGGATAAACCGTCTGAAATGAAAATGACGCCAATATTGTATCGAAATATAAATATCGTCCTGGTGTCGATTGTCGCATCGTGGATTATAAATAATGTGGTCATTGCCACGGAGCTCAATTCACGTTTTATTGTGGCAGAATGACGTCACAGAGAGGCCCATGGCGACTAAATTGTTTCGCCTCTCAATGATTACTGTAGTTTACAATGCTATTAAAAAAGGCTTAACGCAAAATCTACATTATTAATAATGTTAATATTATTCAGAATTACTAGATAGTCATACACTCATTGGGGGACGTAGGATTTTTTTTTTATCGTGGCTAAATCCTCATGGATACCTCTGCGCCACGGGGAAGCACAGAGGTTATGTCAGACTCCTACTGACTAAAACCCCCACGTGTTCCTACTCACCGCTGTATGGTGGAGCCACGGGAAAGCTTTCGCATACAACCGCGACTCCACCATTTCGCATACAGTCGCGGTGGTGACGTAGGCTAACATTTTAGTTTTAAATTTCAATCATCATCATCATCATCATGATCAACCCATTACCTCACTACTACAGAGCACTGCTCACTACAGAGCACGGGTCTCCTCTCAATATGAGAAGGGTTTGGCCATAGTCCACCACACTGGCCATGTGCGGATTGGCAGACTTCACACGCCTTTGAGAACATTATGGAGAACTCTCAGGCGTGCAGGTTTCCTCACGATGTTTTCCTTCACCGTTGAAGCAAGCATACTAATTTCAATGTATTTATTTAATTTAGAGTCAGTAACAATAAAAAATTATCATTTAAAACTAAAAAGAAAGACTGATATATTTATAGGTACTTTATAACTAACATGGATTTAGTCTTATATGAAGAATATTAATCGGAGGAGAATCCATCTACCGACACTCATGCGTCATTGAATCTACAAAAAACCTAGTTTTAGATGCCACTTAACATTGCTAGTACGTACGACCTACTAGATACCTACCTGCTGCATAGCAACTAAATGTTGCCATTAATTTCTACAACTATTTCATGTTACTTTTCCTTGGCTGAGTAAATATAAACAGATTGACATGTCGAAGGTTTTTCTAGTAGAAACACGTAAGCAAGGTTCTTTGCATAGCGCTCAAGATGGAAATAAGCGATGAAATCGTTTAAAAATGGTTAAGTTTTTTTTTATTCACTACAAGTTAACCGATGGTGGATACCAGGTGAGATTGCTACCAAGGTCAAGGTAGCGAGCAAATTGGTTTCTATGCGACATCGTGCCGGAACTTGTCTGGTGGAAGGCTTTGGCCGTGGCTAGTTACCACCCTACCGACAAAGACGTGTCGCCAAGCGATTAAGCGTTCCGGCACGGTGTCGCGTAGAAACCAATTAGGAGTGTGGGTTTACCATTCCCCTAACAGGTTAGCCCGCTACCATCTTAGACTGCATCATCACTTAACATCAGGTGAGTTGCCGTCAAGGGCTATCTTGTGGTGGATAAAAAAAAACGCGAAATCCCTTGGCTAGAAATGACGCTAGAATGGTAACTATCTACGGTCGAAGCCTTCTATTAGATCAGGCTCGAGCTGGAAATCAAACCTGGGACCTTCAACTTGATCATGAGACGTCTCAAAAATATTAGAATATAACATTATAAATGTGAAAGTGTGTCTCTTCGTTTTTTTTTGTTGCATATTTTTAGCTACTATTATAGCGTTTATTTTTATTTATTTTTTTAGCGCCTATTTCGTTATCTGTCTTTGGCATAAACTGCACCGATTTTGATGATAAATAAGCTCATATAATTAGTATATAGTCTTAATACTATTCATGAAATAGGATCCTTATTTTAATAGACACAAGAAAAAATATTCGAGCGGGAATTATAAAGAACTGAAATAAGCTAGCTAATATGTATCTAGCTCATTACAGTTCACGCTTTTTATATAATAAAAATATCTACCTAATAGGTATGAATTAATGTTAGGTTATAGTTTTATCTATAGGCTTGGGCCTTGACCACCCGGCCACGGTAATATAGACCCGGCCGACAAAGATATGTCGATAAGCGATTTAACATTCCGGCGCGATGTTGGGTAGAAACCAATTAGGAATATAGGTTTACCATATACCTAAAAGGTTAGCCCGTTACCATCTTAGGCTGCATAACCACTTACCATCAGGTGAGAATACCGTCAAGGGTTAAAAAAATAAAAAAATAAAATATACTTTTTATCACGTGTCACACTAAAATAAAAACACATAGGAGTTATAGCCACGTTTAAGATATCTGCCCTTGTAATTTTATCAGCCCTATAGATTAAAACAAGGGTGGATTCCCGCGTAGACGCAAGATGGCTGTCGCCACCTGACGCGGAGGTTCAACGATCTTTGACTCAGCGAGAAGCCTCAATGTCTTGAAATTTTCTTGCCTATTCTTTACACACAGAATTTATATATATTTGTTTCATTATTGAGTAGTGCCTACTAATAATAATTTGATGACGTTACGTACGCTAAGTAGGTACATATCTACCTACTCACTTATACTTTCTATGAAACCATTAAGTCACTCCAAATTAGTCAATACGTTTTCCTATATAGTAGTAATTGGTACGCAAGTAACGTAAGTTTGTTATTGTCACATTTATACTTCTATTTTTTTCTCTGTTCCGTTATTTATTTTGATCTATGGATTATGAAGAGTGTTTTAATGATACAAAAAATAAAATATGAATAAATCATGATCAACCCATTGCCGGCTCACTACAGAACACGGGTCTCCTCTCAATGTGAGAAGGGTGTGGTCATATTCCACCACGCTGGCCATGTGCGGATTGGCAGACTTCACAAGCCTTTGAGAGCATTGGAGAAAATGGAGAACTCTCAGGCGTGTAGGTTTCCTCACGATATTTTACTTCGCCGTTGAAGCAAGTGATATTTTAATTGCTTAAAAATCGCACATAACTCTGAAAAGTTAGGAGTGCGTGCCCGAGATCGGCCTCTGATTAAAGAGCTTTAAATCCTCTATAAATTCTGTGTGAGAGTAGCGAGAAAGAGGAATATGCTAAGGGCGATGTTCGTGATAACTGCAGGTAAGACTCGATGGTAAGAAACACATTGTATGAAGAGCTAAGGGTTTTTTTATAGTATTGATGAATGAAAATAAAAATGATCAAAAATGTTAATATACTCGTAACTAAAATATTTTGTATAATAGTAAGTTTCCGAACGAAAAGTACACCACTCGAATCGGGATCGGTATCATATGGGTCCCAACGGCAATTACATTAGAGTATCTCGTTTATTATATATATATATTTCAAATTTTTATCGTTAGTACAAAAATGTCATTGATCGACAATTGAGACACGATAAATGTCATAGCAGACTGGGATGTCGGGTTACGCGCGATTTACTACGAAGCCAGTCACGTCACTCATACTAGCAATGTAGCACGTAATGAAGCTCCCCCCCACACCCCACCCGCGCCGCAGCACTCGCATTTCAAGTTTTTTACACCACCCCGACGGACTCGAGCCTCCTTGTATCTCTAGTTTTTGAATTGCCGCTTTGACGAATCGCAACGTGCCTTAAAGGCTTTTTGGGACTGTCTATTAGCTTTGCTAACCTTATTGGTTGCCACAGCGTAACCGGGCTGTTTGGCAAGCTTCGGAAAGAAGCTCTGCCAGAAGAAATTTTGAGCCCTAGGGCTCGAAGAAACTAAGGGAACGTCTGCCTCCTTAGGCACCCTTGCGCCTCCTTTGAGACCGAACCTCGGCTTAGGCGACGTTTGGGATAACGGGGGGGTCGGACGGTGAGTGTTCCGTACGTCACAGAGGCCTGGACGGAGCCCACGTCCGGATGACGTAAGATAGCGTATGATTGTGTGGTAGGTTGTACGAGTATGTTGTCAGTAGTTATCTGATCGTCAGGGTCATGAAGGATATGTTTAGGTCTCCTCTTTCGGAGAGGAGCGCTTAGGTCGGGGGAAGGCAACGAATATTTCATATCAAAGCGTCAGAAAAGAATAATGGTTGTTATTGTACTTACCGTTTACTAACTAAGCAGTATCCGATATTTTTTTTTCAATAAGTACCTTAATACTCATTAGGGAGGCCTAAGCCAGAGAGACTTCTGCCATAACCGTATTGTAAGAGACTTCTACTACAGAAAGTAGAATAAGTATGCATAAGTTTTATATTTTTCATTATGGTATACATTTTATAATAACACAGAAAATATAACCGGTCGGTAATTGTTATACGAACTAGGACATAATTATTCTTCTTATTTTTGGTATTACAATAAATGGGTTTTTATTTATTTTATCTTTTTTATCCTAATACTCATATGATAAAAAAAATGCCTAGAAAAATTAAAAGTTATTTGCTAATATGACCGTAATCGCAAATCTAAAGCCTAGTGTGAAGTGTCATTATCATGTGGTCCGCGGGAGACATTTTATTTCCCACCTCTCTCCTCCTCTTTTCTCTATAGATATTTGAATCTCGAACAAGTTCTTCCATAATCGCCACCTTAGGAATAATCCTCTAGACAATCAGGCTGCATCGAGGAAAGTCTGAAAAAAAAAAAATCAAATTCGTATAATATTCGAAAAAAGTACCACCTAACCTGTGACAGTAAAACCTTTTGGGTTATATAGCTCTATAATATAGACAGCTTTTGAAAGTTGCCTGAACTTGATATTACTTTTTTTATTCTCTAATCGCCGCGTTCCGGTCAATCTGTTCGAGCCCTACAATAATAAAGCGGTCAAACTTGCAACAACCCTGTTTTTGCGTGAGCGCTTAAAAATATTGCAAAAGCTTTTGAAATATCATATTCGTAAAGGGAAACCGTATCTATTGTTAATTTAATAAATTTATGATGGGTTGTCAATATGTTTATAGAAAATAATAATGGAAGTGTACCTATGCCACGTGGTGGTATTTAAACTGGCGCATGTTGGCGTTCTCAACCTTTTAAATAAAACGTTTACAATCTATAATATAAACATTACAGAATTACAATAACATTGTTCGATCATTTTTGTCTGGTGGGAGGCTTCGGCCGTGGCTATTTACCAAACAAAGACGTGTCGCCAAGCAATTAAGAGTTCCGGCACGATGTCGCGTAGAAACCAAAAAGGAGTACGGGTTTACCGTACACCTTACAGGTTAGTCCGCTACCATCTTAGACTGAATCATCACTTACGTTGTTAAAAAAAAAAACAAAAATATGGCCTATTGTTAGTTAAAGTATAAATCCTTACAGTAATTGAAATAAATATGCATGCACGTTTAATAATATTGTTCACAAAGGATTTGATTTTTGATTTTGATTTACCACTTTACTTGTTAGCCAAAGTGGTGTTCCGGTTCTAACGGGCCCTAGCCTGGATTGGACAAACCACAACAACGATATAGTCTGTAATTGGTTTTGTGTCAAGGTACTCTTATTATAAGCCCAGGGTAGAGTAAGAGTAAGCCTCAGATAGTACAGAATGAAACGGCATAAACTAGCTCGGTCAAGGAGTATACAATCACGACCTTAGACTTAGACGCTACTTCTCTGTATCTTAGGGTCGCTACTGAAATTCGGCTTTGCACGCATAATATAATGTGTTACTCATTCATTATTATAAATGCTTTATGTTTTTATCGTTATATTATTTACTCTGTTCTTTATTTTTTGTTGCTTTTATTTGTAAATATTGTGGTCAATAAAGTTTTATTTTTGAGATCTACTTTCTACGAATCTACAAACTTGTTAGCTTAATTAATTTATTTTATTTTTTTAACCCTCTGAAGTCCAAATACACTTTGATCGCGTGTGAAACTTCTAGTCAAGGGTATCGACCGGACCCGCAGCGTCACCCTATTATTGGCCCATATAATTATCACGATGTGCGTTAACATAACGGTGTAATTTAGTAACTCATTCTTTATCACACCCAAGAGCGCGGAAATACAAATCGAGGCACGTAATACGAGTGATAGTCTGATGCCACTAGAACCAAGAGAGAATTGCCTTCATTGAGTTTTTGATCATTTAAAATAAAAAGTTTACTATCTATAATTTTAAAGATCTGTAGGTCAAGATTTATCAGCATCACAACAAGCGGATTGAACTTTTTACGTACCATTTTTAATGATCCTGCGAATACCTAACTTCTACCGGATGTTTATTACGCATTTAATTCAAGTAGCAATCGACGAATTAAATTAGTTGTAGATAGGTACCTAAACTATACCTACGCACTTGACGAAAAACAAGAGCGAGAAGGATCCGGTTGCGTGAGTAAATAGTGTGGTACATTGGACTCTATCAATGCCAACGCGTCCAATCAACCTCTAGAGCAGACGTAAGAGCAGGAATATCCTAATTTGTGGCAGCAAGACGCAAATTCCGACGCGCCGCGCGTGCGCTATCGCATTATACAGTTGGAGGTCCTGGGTACGATTCCCGGTTCAAGTCTGGTCTGGCGGGAGGCTTCAGCCGTGGCTAGTTTACCACCCTACCGACAAAGACGTGTCGCCAAGCTATTTAGTGTTCCGGCACGATGGCGTTTAGAAACCAATAAGGAGTATGGGTTTACCATACCCTTAACAAGTTAGCCCGCTGTCATGTTAGACTGCATCATCACTACCAAGTAAGGGTTAACTTGTAGTGGGAAAAAAATATCCTTACCTGACGCTAGATTACACAGCAGGTAGGTACTTCGAATAAAAAGCCGTCGAACATAGCTGAAAATGATTTTGATGAAACTCTCCTTGAAACAGAAAAAAAGCATCCAAATATGTCCATCATTGCTTTGGATTGTCTGCCTTCTTAGACAATATTATAGTTTTAAAATGAAGTTAGCCTACGTCTCTTATTAATAAATTCCTAATTCTGGTATACCCGCTATTCCCGCTGGACTAAACATCACACTGTTCCATTTACGTCCAATAATACAACTAAAACGTTAAGCTAGCTCAAAGCGGCGGCGAATTTTGTCGTAAATTTGTACGCCACCACACGCGGTACTGTAAGATTTGGTATGCACTTAGCTGCAGTAAGAAATTTGTAAACGTAGAGACGGTTTGAAAGAGTAGTTCATTTTTTTAAATAGATAAGTTGCAGGTAACATTTTGTTGTACTACACGCGAAAATATAGCATATAATAAAGTTATTCAACGCTATTGCGTTGTCGGCCTTCATGGATGTTTTATTTTATTTATTTAACTCTTTGTAAGCAGATACAGGAAGAACTGAGATATGAAAATAGAAGTAGAATATGATATATGACTCATTGACATTGTGGCCATGATTGCTAGGCAAAAAGAGAACACACTGCACGTGGTATATATATATTATCGATCTCCAAGAAGTACTAGCCTGTTAACACTGTTAAGAACTAAATTTCTATCGGGATTTTAGCAAATTCAGCATTTTTGTGTTACATATGGTAAAATTTTTAAGATCATCATGATCAAATCATTTGCGGCTCACTACAGAGTACGGGTCTCCTCAATAATAGAAGGGTTTGGCCATAGTCGACCACGCTGGCCTTGTGCGGATTGACAGACTTCACACGCCTTTGAGAACATTATGGTAAAATTTAAGATCATCATCATGATCAAATTATTCTCGGCGCACTACAGAGTACGGGGCTCCTCTCAATATGAGAAGGGTTTGGCCATAGTCCACCACGCTGGCCTTGTGCGGATGGGCAGACTTCACACGCCTTAGAGAACATTATGGTTAACTCTCAGGCATGCAGGTTTCCTCACGATGTTTTCCTTCACCGTTGAAACAAGTTACATTTTAATTGATTAAAAACGCACATAACTCAGAAAAGTTGTAGGTGCGTGCTGGGGTTCGAATCCCCGACCTCTGATTAGGAGGCGGACGTCCTGACCACTAGGCTATCACAGTTTCAATTTTTTTTTAAATCTAAATAAAAGCTAGTTATATCAATTCAAACGTACAGAATTGCGTCTACAATTGTATATAAAAAGAATGAATGAAAAAGTTTATTATTTAGTACGATACGTACACTTAAATAATAAAAGCTGATAAATTATGCTTATCTTGTGGTTTTCAGTAGGAGGCTGGATAAAATCACAAAAATGAATATATAGTATTAGGCCTAATATAGCCACGCATGTAGGCAATAAATTTTTATTTCACGTAGGTACCTACCCAATTTTCCAATAGAATTTGACCGCGACGAAAAATTTGATGTTATCCGCATTTTTTTATAATTAGAAAATGATTAGTTCCGGGTGTTTTCGATTAGTTTTCGTCGTTATTTAAGCGATGGACCGCGTAGCCTGGCGTGACTTGACGGATTCTGCCTAGTTTCTTTGTTTGTGAACGGATAACTGCTAGTGGTGTACCTACTACCTACATATATTTTCTTATCGAGTGATGATACTCACTTGTCTATGCCATAGATAAACTTGTCTATCATGTTATCATGTATATATGATAGTACGATAGACAAGTCTGTGGTGTCAAAACATGACAATATTTCTGCCGATATCTTTAATGTTTGCCCTTAAATCAATAAAAATAATTACCCAAAGAAATAACCGAAAGATTGAAAAACAAACAAATTCTACCGGGTCATCTAGTCTGTAACAAAAAATAAAAAAGTTTTTATCATCAGTCTTCTCAGCCAACTTAGCATATAAAAACTCCATTGCTGAACACCGGTTTCCGTGATCATAAGAGACAAGAAATTAGCCTCACTGCCTATTTTCGATGTCATTTTTAGCGCAGTTTTTCTGGTCTGGTCTGCAGAACAATTAAGAGGTCCGCAATGATGTCGCGTAAGAACCTATGGTGTATGAATTTATTGTAACTACATCCTTTAGAATTTGATGGCTCTCGATAACGTTTAATGACTATTTACCATCGCGCTAATATCCTGAGGAGCTTAACAATGGGAGGACGATGACGACGCGGTGGGTCGCAGAGTAAAATTTTCTATTGAACAAATTTACTTATCAGAAGTGTTATGTGTTTTAAATGCGATATAGAACCAGGATCCCGGAATTAGGGAGTTAAACTTTAACTCGACCTTTGATAAAATAAAGAATTTTTCCTTAGCGACAAGAATGTGTAGGCATATCACACTTCCTCAATATAATATTTATTGGATGATGCATGCCAAATGAATGCCAATGGTATTTAAAATGATACTGGTTTTATAATTAATGCCGATCATCAAACTTTCCATTGAGGTTGATTCGTCAATGGAAATACGATAGTCGATAAAAAGCTCGCCCGGGTCTACGGCGAGCAGCGTAAGCTAGTGCCCTACGACGGTTACTATAAAACCGGTTCTCCGGGGCCCTTTACTATTGTCTATAGTACGTACACCATTCTACACGAAAATATCGCAAGTAAATAACATTCATATTACCATAACGTAAGAACGATTTTAGTGTGCGTGTGTGCGTTAGCTAACGTACCGATTCTACAGCCTCGCCTTCCACGTGTTGCTACCACAGTTTTTCATCTATTTTGCCTCTTAAGCTAACCAATTAAGGCAGGCCTCATGACGCTGTTGCAATAGCATCAAATTATATTAGTATTTGAAGTTCTACGTAAAGAGGTTTTAACCCTGAATCTACCTTTTTTTTCAGACTGTCTATTAGCTGTACTAACCCAATTGGTTGCTACAGCGTAACCGGGCTGTTTGGCGAGCTTTGGAAAGAAGCTCTGCCAGAAGAAATTTAAAGCCCTAGGGCTCGAAGAAACTAAGGGAACGTCTGCCGAACCTCGGCTTAGGCGACGTTTGGGATAATGGGGTCCGTACGTCTCCCAGGCCGTTGATGGAGCCCACGTCCGGATGACGTATGATAGCAGGGACCTCGTCTTCGCCAGCGAAGACGGTGTGTAGCGAATGATTGTGTGGTAGGTGGTACGAGTATGTTGTCAGTAGTAATCTGATCGTCAGGGTCATGAAGGATATCTATAGGTCTCCTTTTTCGGAGAGGAGCGCTTAGGTCGGGGGAGTGCTGAATATACCGTTTCCATAGACTTATATGATTGTTTTTTTTTTTTATCTCTTTTTGAATTACCAGAAATGCAATATCAAAAATACTAGCTAGATCCTAATATTGTGTTACCATAGGAAAAATAACAGTGCCGACAGTTATTTTATTCAAGAAATAGTTATGAGTAGGATTCGAGGTCGATAACCGACATTGATAGATGTATTTCTAAATTTCTCTAGTCTAGTGGGAGGCTTTGGCCGTGGCTAGTTACCTATCGACAAAGACGTGCCAAGCGACAAAACGTTCCGGTACGATGTCGTGTAAAAAACGATCAAGCGTATGGGATTGATATAATTGTTAGAACCAAACAGTTTAGCCCAGTACCACCTTGATAATATTATCACTTACCATTAGGTGAGAAACAGTCAATAGTAAATTATAAAAAAATCAATAAAATCTGGGAAACCTGACACTTTATATAATTATTAATTGTATCGATGCTAACGATTTTTAATACAAGATACTTTATATTGAAGAAAAAGAAGACATTGTAGCTTCCCACAATGTCCGGACATGCTTTTAAAGATGGATATAATTATATGGCACATGTTATTTTGTTTATAAACTATAAGTTAGCCCTTGACGGCAATCTCACCTTGTGGTAAGTGATGATGCTGTCTATGATGATGATTTTTATATATATATATATATATATATATATATATATATATATATATATACTAGCTGACCCGGCAGACTTCGTACTGCCAAATATAGCCTGTCAAAATGATTTGTAATGTGTAATTTTTTTGTTCCTACATATTTTATAGTCGGGGCAAGAAATTCACCTGAACAGAACCGTCACCCTGGTGATAGGGCGTTGTGAATAAGAAATATAATTAAATAAAACATATATAAGCATTTAAAAATAAGTAATCTCTTTATTGTTAATCATATGAATCATAATTATTAACAAAAATCAGTTTTATTTTCATTGTAGTGCTTTGTGATATACGATGTTTTTTGTTTGATTATCTGGCGCATAGACAAACAAATCTGATGGTTTTCCAACACGGGAACAGGCAACATACAATTGACCATGTGAGAAACATGGGTTTTCCAGATTAATACCACAAACACTTAATGATTG
Source organism: Lasiommata megera (assembly GCA_928268935.1). Lineage (NCBI taxonomy): Eukaryota > Metazoa > Arthropoda > Insecta > Lepidoptera > Nymphalidae > Lasiommata > Lasiommata megera. The sequence continues at coordinate 6,298,224 of OV743311.1, read as the reverse complement.
CCCCTGGGACTTGTTTATGGTCATAGCAAAAGCAAGCCGAACTGGAAACTGTAGTCGTTTAAAGACAAACGGCACATCATTCGGAATCATTGGGATGCGCGGTATGAGTACGTCTTCTCCTTTATACTTTCCTTTCAGTATAGTTGCTTCTATCACGTTGTTTAGTAATTTTTTTATCGCTAACCGTGTGCCGTTGCAAAGACGCGGTTGGTTGATATTTCGCAACATTATAACTACCGATCCAACCTTTAATTGAAGATTGTGAGGTGGCAATCCTGGCAAATCCAGCGAGTTTAAAAATTCTGGTGGATAGTTCACTACATCATCTTGGTTAGTAGCCGAATCAACTGATTTATATATCCTCGATTCGCCTGTAATTTGTTCTTGTATTTTTAAATTTAATTCATTTCAACTATGTTTTTTGCAGCCAATATAGCTCGTTCGCTCAACCAATCATGGTTTCATGTAATTTTGAGAAACATCTGGAAACACCTTCTGAATAAGTTCATCTTTTGATCGAGTTAACTGACAAAAACTTTGAGGAATGTTAATGGAGCCAGTCAACATGTCTATAGGAAATTTGCCATTACCAATGTCAATGAGTTGTATAGAGAATATGTTTCCAGATTGGTCATTTTGTACAACTATTGAAAAAGTGTAGGAAATTGTGTATCATTTTTGCATTGACATTTTAATTAAATTTTATAATTATGTGATAATACTTACATACATATATTCAAATTAAATTATAAAGTTTTGATCAATGAAGCACAAATAAGTAAAAAACAGGATTAATATCACTGTATTATCTTCATTATAATATTAATTCAATTTACGCTTCAGTCTAAGTAACACGTGGCCGGCTATGCTAACACCAAAAATTTAAAAAGTGGAAATAATTGAATTATACGGTATTTCCTTCACTACAAAATAAATTTAATTAATTTTATAGCGTCAACAACACGTGGTAATTATGCTGTTAAAATGTAGCTTATATGACACGTTCGTAGATTTACCATAGCAGCGCCATCTATTGATTACTTACTCAACCCAGTCGAAAGGTATCGACATCTGTTAGAATCATTTGGAGTTAACAGATAATTGTGACTGTCAAATTATAACAAACAAATAATTAGCAATAAATTAAAATTGCGACTATAATTTGAGATTTAAACTATCCTATCTCTCAAGTTGGATCGAAATGCACATGGTGTGCGAATTTTATTATAATAGGTTAAGTGGTTTAGGAGTCCATTGAGGATAAACATTGTGACACGAGATTTATATATATTAAGATATATAGCGAGCAAACGAGCAGGCTGGTCACCTGATGGTAAGTGATTACCGCCGCCCATGAACATTTGCAGCACCAGAGGAACCGCCAATGATTACGAGTATGGTAAACCCAGGCCGCACTTTTGTGCACCTATAAAACTGTTCTCAATACGAACGTTTATTGTTTTTCTATTGATAGTGTGAGATTTGATTTTGATTTTATCCACTACAAATAAGCCCTTGACGGCAATCTCACCTGATGGTAAGTTATGATGCAATCTTAGATGGTAGCGGGCTAACCTGTAAGGGGCATGTTAAACCCACACTCCTAATTGGTTTCTACGCGACATCGTGCCGGAACGCTAAATCGCTTGGCAACACATCTTTGTCGGTGGGGTGGTAACTACGGCTGAAGCCTCCCACCAGACAAATGTATATATATTACTATGCAATACAAAAATTATCAAAACATGTTAAACTTATGTGGACGTTGTGAAACAGTAACTGTGTGAACCAACTTAGTTCGTGTATCTAGATAACAGGGTGATTCTTAAATGATGTAGGTACAATGGCCCTTATATAAGAACAGTTGATGTACCAGAGTGAATCACGAACACCTACCATTTTCCTTACCGTTCAGCAAGATTTCCAATTTTATGTGCTCGTAAAATATATGACATAATATAGTGATTGGTATTATTTTGTATTCACTTTGCCTGTATGGATTGAAGTGCATATTGCAATTGCCTAGGCTAGCGGCGTGTTTCACATGTTAGTTAGAGGTTAGGTGTCAATTTGCTATGTTGGAACTTGGGGCTAATGTTTACCGCTACTTTGAAAATTAAGCACACATTCATATACATCAATGAAGTGTATACCATATCATCATCATCATCATCATCATTTCAACCAATTGACGTCCACTGCTGGACATAAGTCTTTTGTAGGGAGTTCCAATGGCCACGGTTTTTCGCCGCTTGTATCCAGGCTCCCTGCGACTCGTTTGATGTCGTCTGTCCACCTTGTTGGGGGTCGACCATATAATATACTAAAATAATATACTAGCTGATGCCCGCGATTTCGTCTGCGTTGAGTTGGTATGTGTGAAAGTATTTGTTTGTCGTCCAATCACGAAGCAATGGCTCACTAAACCGACGACCTTGAAATAATTACAGGATAAACATTAAAGTTTCTCCTTTGTAACACAAAAAAAGAATGAGTGAAATCGGAGTAAGAGTTAATGAATTACAACTAAATACACATTATGACTTTCATCCCCTCTCCCAAGGAAACCGCGCTGAATTCCGGGATAAAAACTGTCCTGTATGTTGAACCGGAGTATCAGCTACTCCTATACCAAATTCATTCAAATCTATCCATTAGTTTCGGCATGATGCGCGTCCAAGATACAGACAGACAGACTGGCAGCTAAACAATAAAAAAAAAATGTTTTGGGCTCAGTATTGATAGTAAAGCATCCTGCAATTAAAATTTTCAAAATATATTTAATGTACAGAATTCGTGATGTTACAGTTTTATTATATAATAGATATCCATTATTTTAATTCCTGAAGTGATGGTGATAACTACATTCCTTAATTCAAAACTAGGAGGGTTCTAAAACACCCAGGTGTAAGAAGAAGGCAACAAACTACACTATTATCACATGTGAGTGCAAATACAACAGGTCGACGGCTTAATTTGCTCTTCGAATTGCTGGAAAGACCAATTTCGTAATCACAATATGCCCTACCTGGGTTCGATCCTGAGACGTTAACTGTCGGATCATCGAGGTTGTTTAAATTCTATTGAAGAATTCACCTTATATATTTATCAATAACGAAACAAGCCTATAAACTAAAAGCCAAGCAATCTTAAATCTCCATTAAAAAAAATGAAAACACATAAACTCTTGATTATAGTATCAATCAAAAACACAGTATGCCAGTACAATACAACGGAATTAAATCAATTGAGCTTGGATTGCGCCCGCATCTCGGCACGTGGCCCTGCGGGTAGACTCGCATTACTACCAACTTATCACCCCTCGTTGTCATTAGGCCGAGTGCCCTCATAGCCGTCGCTCCAGATTTTCACACGCGCCTTTCATTTTTACCGCTTTCCAACCTTGTTGCCTAATTTCCCATATCGCAACACAAATATATTGAACACTAGAAATGCTGCTTAGCCCAAGTGAGCTATTTCATACATAAATATTCCAATAAAATCACAAAGCGCAAATATATTGAACACTAGAAATGCTTCTTAGCACAAGTGAGCTATTTCATACATAAATATTCTAATAAAATCACAAAACGCAAATATATTGCACACTAGAAATGCTGCTTAGCCCAAGTGAGCTATTTTATATATAAATATTCCAATTAAATCACAAAGCGCAGATATATTGAACACTAGAAATGCTTCTTAGCCCAAGTGAGCTATTTCATATATAATTATTCCAATTAAATCACAAAGCGCAGATATATTGAACATTAGTAATGCTGCTTAGCACAAGTGAGCTATTTCACACATAAATATTCCAATTAAATCACAAAGCGCAGATATATTGAACACTAGAAATGTTGCTTAGTTCAAGTGAGCTATTTCATATATAATTATTCCAATTAAATCACAAAGCGTAAATATATTGAACACTAGAAATATTACTTAGTCCAAGTGAGCTATTTCATATATAAATATTCCAATTAAATCACAAAGCGCAAATATATTGTACACTAGAAATGTTGCTTAGCCCAAGTGAGCTATTCCGTATATGAATATTCCGATTAAATTATATATCCTTTTATAGCGTCAACGGTTTTGGCGAGCGCGAAACTCGGGCTGACAGTAGTCACCATCTCGAGCTCAGATACATCGGGTGCCATCCCCATGAGCATTATTGGTTTACGGTTGTATTTGGCCTATTTGGTTGCTAGCGTTGACAGTTGATCGTGCGGGTCATAAACACCGTGTGCCGTCATTCAGAGCGACTATGTCGAGAGTGTAATTGGACGCCTTAACTACTAGCTGCAGGCTATCCTTATACCTTTTACCAAACCTTACCTTTTATCTTTAAATAGATGTTTTTTTTTATCCACTACAACTTAGCCCTTGACGAAAATCTTACTTGGTGTAAGTGATGAAGCGTGTTTGAATCTTACTTGGTGTAAGTGATGAAGCGTGTTTGAATCTTACTTGGTGTAAGTGATGAAGCGTGTTTGAATGATGAAGCGATTTATCCGTGCAGTTCCGGATAAGAATGCAACAGCTCCATATCATCCCATGGATGTCGTAAAAGGCGACTAAGGGATAAAGGTCGTAAAAGTAGGTAACTGTAGAACATTATGGTATACTGTTACCCATTTCTGCGATTAAAAAAAGGGGGATATCAGCGTGACCCTTGAACCGAAGGTGGCGGTTAATCCACCAACGAAAACATTCCCAAAGAGGGTTGATGTCAGGCAGGCGGCCGGTCGTAAAAATATATGCCAAAACCCATACAACATGTCAAGTTTGAACGGTGTAAGTGATGAAGCAGTTTAAGATAGCAGCAGACTAACCTGTTAGGGGTATGTTAAACCCATACTCCTCATTGGTTTCTGCGCGACATCGTGCCGGAACACCAAATAGCTTGGCGACACGACTTTGTTGGTAGGGTGGTAACTAGCCTACACCGAAGCCTTCCACCAGACCAGACTCGAGCCGGGAATCGAACCCAGGACCTTCAGCTTTATAATGCGACAGCGCACGCGTTGCTCCATGGAGGTCGTCAAAAAACAAGGTGATTTTGATTTAGTCATGAAACTGTGACGTGTAGTGTAGTGTGTATACATACTGTGAAGCGTATGTACGGGTTATGTAAGAAAATTGAGACAAAACACCATATAAGAGCAGAAGCCACTAAAAAACTATTTATTTATTTTTATTTTTATTTTTATTATTTTTGCACCAAATTTGTTACATCAATAACTTACAAAAGAAGTATACAAAGGAAAGCTTATCCCTATAAGAGATCTCTTCCTCTTCTTTTTTCTATTTAGGTTCATTGACGAAAGCCCAGTTGGACATGAAAAATGTGTATAATTTTCTATACAATTTTCATCTCTGCGATAATGGCAAAGCCTACTTTTACGGCCACTATAATAATGTTCTATTGGCTGGAATAAAAAATGCGAGCTTACTATGGGAATTTATGACTCAACCGGACTCTCCATTACTTCTTTCCGTATTTGTATTGACAGCAGTAACTCATTTGCATATGCTTAATGGATGTTTATCTTGTTGCTAATTAACCAATTTCAGTCACAATACAAACCAAGACATAGAAAATTGCATTTACAATCATCATCATCATCATCATCAACCCATTGCCGGCTCACTACAGACCACGGGTCTCCTCTCAATATGAGAAGGGTTTGGCCATAGTCCACCACGCTGGCTATTGGCAGTCTTAACACGCCTTTGAGAACATTATGGAGAGCTCTCAAGCATGCAGGTTTCCTCGCGATGTTTTCTTTCGCCGTTGAAGCAAGTGATATTTTAATTGCTTAAAAACGCACATAACTCGGAAAAGTTAAACCTCTGATTAGGAGGCAGACGTCCTAACCACTAGTCTATCATAGCTTCAAATTACAATAAGTAGCCTGAATAGCTGACTCCAAAAAAGCGGATATTCGATACGTATTTCCTTATAAAAGTCCAATGGTCAAAGTCTTATCTAGAACTAGCTGTTGCCCGCGACTTCGTTAAATATCAAACATAGGACTTTCATACAAACCTCAAACCCCTATTTTACCCCCTTCGGGGTAGATTTGGATGAGAAAAAAATCTAACCTTATACTTACGCCCTAAAATAACCTATTTTCAAAATTTCAAGCCTGTAGACTTCATAATAAAAAAATAAGTAATAACTATCAATCCCTTGTTTACCATCCTTAAGGGTGATACCACCCCCAGGTAATATTAAAAAAAAAATGGATGTACATGTTTTTTATATATTATTATTAATCTTAATGCAAATTTTTGTGTCTCTAACTCTAAAAACAAAGAAATTTCATACAAATTTCCAACCCCTATTTTACCCCCTTAGGGGTGGAATTTCCAAATATCCTTTCTTAGCTGACATCTTTAACTATCAACTATCAACTAACTACTTGCTAAAATTATAGCTTTATACGTAGAATAGTTTTTGAGATCTCGTGTTTAATCAGTATGTAAGTATGTAAGTGACCTTTCGCTTTTATATATATAGACTAGCTGTTGCCCGCGACTTCGTCTGCGTGGACTCCAGAATTAGGTCTAAAGCTTCGCTCGTTAAAATTTTTAATCTTCTTCTTCTTCTTCTTCTTCTTCTTCTCCTTCTCCTACTCCTTCTTCTTCTCCTTCTCCTTCTTCTTCTTCTTCTTCTTCATGAGGTATTTCGTAGAAAACAAAAACACGTGTTAACATGAAAAAAGAAAAATGTTCTTTCTTTCAAGACTCTGACTATGTAAGTAAGTATGTTAGTGTGTAAGTGACCTTTCGCTTTTATATATTATATAGATTATGTAACGACTAAGAAATGTAAAAGAAATGTAATGCAATAAAAATAAAAAAGTAGATGCAGTTTTTTTATTCAACTACAAGTTAGCTTTTTACCGCAACCACAAGAAATCCCTGTGGGTAAGCGATGCTACAGTCTATGATAGAAACGGGCTAATACCACCCATACAAACTCGAAATCGGTTCATATTCGAGGCTTCCTATCGAAACGCTTAATGACTTGATTGCAAGTCTGTCGCTGGTAACTAGACCAGACCAGACTAAATAAAAATTAACCATTACACAGCCAAAGAAGGTTCACAAAAATTACCCGGCTAAATTTGTTGTAGGTTTCTTCTTAGACCATGGCGCGTTTGGAACCCTCATAGCTTTAGTTTTAAGTTTACCAATGTAGATATCACCATCAACTCACTTCTATGTAAGTGACGCATCAAAATTGCCTTTTATGGGATTATTTGAAAAGACTTTATGAATAATATGTACCTGTTCTCTCAGATCGCACCACATCTATAAGTATTTAATAAGGTGTATGTACCTATATAGAGCGCTATTTTATTTCTACGTAATATTTTAATTTAAATTTTATAGACATCGCATCAACACGAAAACGTGGACACTGACAGCGAGGCTAGTCCACAAACTTCAAGTAGCTCAGCGTGCTATGGAAAGAGCAATGCTTGGAATCTCTTTGAGAGATAAAGTCCGTAACGCGGTGATTCGGCAAAATACGAAGGTAAGCGACATAGCTCGAAGGGCTTGCACGCTGAAGTGGCAGTGGGCTGGTCACGTTTGTCGGAGAACCGACGGACGTTGGAGTCGGAAGGTCCTCGAGTGGAGACCACGTCTCGGCATACGGTGGGCCGTCCTCCGGCCAGGTGGAGTGATGACCTCCGAAAAGTGGCAGGCATCGACTGGATGCGAAAAGCCGAAGGCAGGATGAGTTGGCGCTACTTCAAAGAGGCCTATGTCCAGCAGTGCATTAATGTTGGCTGATGATGATGATGATGAGACATCTCAGGGAGAGAAAGTTCCTACAGAGGGCGGTAGTGGATGCCCGGTTTAGATGATGGTTATGAATAAGCCTTAAACATATATTGGAAAATGTCCCCACTAGTCTTCTAGTGACTACCCGAGTATATGAATTTAAATTACAAAAAATCACTGGGCCAGACGATTGGGTATTTACAATCAATTGATTGGTAAAGAGTGTGATCGGTCGATGAACTCAAATTCCAGTAGGATCCATTTCAAGTCTGGGTCTGGCATGGAGATTGAACAATCCATGTTCATCCATGAAGGCAAGTTATATCACGAAAAATTAGTTATTATGACTTTATTAGTCTATATGACTATGAATAAAAATATATATTATTATATAGACTATACAATTATTATATTATTATTTAATCATAAGAAATCATATAAAGAATAAACATTAAAAAGCGATATAGCGTTTGGGTATGATGTTACGTAGAAAACTAAAAACCAATAATTAGGGGTATGGCTAACTGTCGTACCCCTATCAGGGTAGCCAGCTACCATCTTAGACTGCAACACTTACCACCAGGTGAAATTACAGCTAAGGTCTAATTTGTAGTGAAAAAAAGGAAGAAAAAAAACACAAGAAGTATAATGAACTTAACAGATATTTAAGTTAGGTAGGTGCTTTTTCACTTTAAATTTATCTAGGGTTTTATTAACCCGTTCGAGTAATTGCAGTTCAGCCTCGAGGCATAAAATACAAGAAAATACGCACGCAATACATTATCTCATAATCTTCCACAATAACATTTACCTGCAGTAACTTCATCGGCGCTGACAGCTGATTTATCGATACAGAAATTGGTAGAGCCTTCATCCTGTATAAACATTTGAACAATATGTTTTTTATTGACAAGCAGCCCATCAGATCTGCCTCGAGCTGGGAATCGAACCCGGGGCCTGCGCCTCGGAGTTCTTTGAAATTATTATTAACTAGCTGACGAATGCGACTTCGCCCGAATTTATTAAGTGATTTTAAAAATTCCTGTGGTATAGGCAGAAATTGTAATTGAAGATTATGAAATATCCCATTTCTGTTCCAGATCCCGTTTCCGCTCTCTACCCTAACATATAAAGGAAGGAGGAGGAAATCTTAAAATGAAGGCCACACCGCAGCGTCCAACGTGCCTTCTTGTAAGCGTTCAATTTTGAGTTCTGCGGTCGACCAATCACACGCCTCATGATCTAACTGGCGCGTTTTGTGATTGGTTGCACAAAGGACGCTATTTTTAACGCCTAAAGACTTTACGTAAATGCAACGAAGTTTTTTGGAGGTCCGCAACGTGTTAGATAAAAAAAAAAGACGGGTTGCACTCCGGGAGTGCCGGCAGAAGTGAAAACTTGATTATTAACGTTGAGCATGTTTGATATTTTGGAATGGTTAGGGAATAATTTTGCACCAATTGCTTTATCAGTATAAAAGTACTATCATTTATGTGGTAGAATACAATATTCATTTATTGCGCTATCGTACACAAACATGACAATTTATATTACATTAAAAATTTAACACTTTAAAACTAGCCATCAGCTGTCACCATCCATGGATGCGCGTGGCACGCTGTAACATACACGAACATTCGCGCAAGCGCCCTGCGCTGCCTAAACGAAACAGTAGGCCCAGGCATACATTTTCGCCGCGCCGTAGAGAGGGGATAGCTGTCTACTCTCCATGCGTCTTACGCTTTTTCGATCAGGTCACGTGTCCTGACGCGAGTTTAAGATTTTATACCCATTACAGAAAAAGTGCTCAACGCCGCTAAAGAAGTTTTCACTTCAAAAATTATGCTCTTGTACACGCACGCATCTTGGAAGTTATGTTCGTTTTAATTTAATAAGTCAAATATCACTTGCTTTAACGGTGAAGGAAAACATCGTGACGTAATCTGCATGAGAGTTCTCTATAATGTTCACCAAAAATTGTGAAGTCTACCAAACCGCGGTTTGGATTTTGAACTGATACAGATTTTGGAAACCTTTCTCAGGGAGTACACCCGTGTCCTGTAGTGAACCGATAAGGGGTTGATAGAGTTGATGATTATCATTCTCCGTGTAAAAGTTAGATTTTTTTATATTTACCGGTCCAGCTGTTTCATTTCCTCGCTATCAAAGTGTTAAGCGTAATCGGTCGTAAAACCCATTTTACGCACGTGTCTACGAACAATAAAATTGTAACCCACCCAAAATCGGTTGAACTGTGAATTGATTGGTTGAACTTGAATCGTGGAGGCTTTTATAAAATTGTACATAGAAGCCTACATTGTGGTAACGTTCACGTAACCCCATTGTTCGGGTGGCTTGTTTCGGGAAAGTAAATCATTGTTTCTCGCCTACCGCAAAGTCCGCGGCGCAACGCGGGAAATGTCAAATTATGGACGGGTTCGGAACCGACGCGTCCGACCAGAACATGACGAATTATCAGCGCGCTCGAAAGCCGGTCCCGTAATTATTGTGGACAAGGCACTTTTTGCCGCTGACAAATAGTAGGAGCGTGGAATGACTCTGGAGCTTTGTGCCGCTACTAATGACACTCGTGAAGAAGCGAGCTCTAATATTAACTATTTCTTTTGTGAGAGGACCAGACTTGGTTTTGCTTCGTGCTTCGCGGGGCAACGACCTCCCCTTTATTTGTTTCATTACTTGAGCGCGGGGTTGCCAGGTATTTGACTTATATTTCTAGGACACTTTTGCTATCAGAAATATTCCTACGACCACCTACAATTGCGTCACCTACATTCATGTATATATAGTATAAAGGATACTATATACTATACCTTCGGTCAATTATAAATTCAAATGCTAATAGTTTTTTAAAAATCCACCTGCTCCATCCAAACTTTGAATTATTGGTATGTATTTCGCAGTGCCGGGCTGTCGTTCGGCACATGGCATCTAATTTCAATGCACCCTTATGTCAATCTATCACATACGTACTCCATTGTATTTCAAAGACATTCAAGCATTTTATGGTTGTATAATTTCAGTGGGCATCACATAGAAGCGTTTTTTTTAAACGAATGAAGAGTATATAAATAACAGCTATAATTCTGACACAAGAGTAGCAATAATAAATGACATTAAGTTATTGATGTATAAATAACTGCCTCGTTGGAGTTGTAGTAGGCATGTTCCACTTCTGTTCAGTTTCAAAGTACTAGAGCAGAGTGTAATGCTTAGCTCTACATCCCCTTTCCCAGCCGAAGGATGACCTGAGGGGGGGAATCTAAGCTAATAATGATCCTTAGACAACGTTGCGCAGAAATTCCGTTTTCCTGTTTCCCGCGAAGTAATATAGCTCTTAAGACCGCCTTCCTTTCTATCTTCTCTTCTTGCCAGTGAAAGTCACGTCAAAATCGATTAAGTTGTGCCAAGGATAAGCTAAAGTTGTATCCAATGGACTTGTAGACATGCACAACGTTTATTTTATTTTATTTTATTTTTATTATTTTTGTACCAAATTTGTTATAACAATAACTTACAAAAGAAGTATACAAAGGAAAGCTTATCCCTATAAGAGATCTCTTCCAGCTACCCTTTGAACAACGTTGATACAATCCTGAAAATCCCTGAAACGTGGCGGCCCCACTCGGGCGTTAATACGAATCAAATGGACGCCAGTGATGGGCTCAAGTTTCCCTGGCTCGCTCAACAGCTTTCTGCGTCACGCGAGCCTTTTTGACGGACGTGAAATTGTTTATGGACTTAACAAAATGCGGGTACAATTGACTAGAACGAGTTAAGCTGATGATAATGCTGCTTATATTATAAAGAAAAAATATATATTTTTTATTCATTTTAAATTTACTTATCATTTTACATTGTTTATTAATTTTATTATTTCCTCCAAGTGTAGAAAAAAACTTAAAATAAAATATAACATTATAAAAATACAAAATGTCGTGTCTCGCTTTAATGTGTAAGATGGACTTTTAAATTGTAGTATCACTGTAAGATGGACTTTTCAATTGTACATTGAAACTTTAATGTTTGCTACTAGATGACGCTACAGTCGCTATAAAATTGGTAAAAGTCATACAATAATTTCAGCATCGGTGCTATGGTTGTGTGTTGCTTAATCGCAAGTTCAAATCTCGCCGTTTCCGAAATAATTAAGCAGTAATTTTTTTTTTATTAAAATTTTTTTCTATAAAAGTGTAGAAATATATACTAAAGAGTGTGGTGGTATAATAATTTACTAAAGAGTGTGGTGTACAAAAAAACTGTTTTTATTCGTTCATAAGGCGACGTAAGACGGCTTGTATACCCGCCATTTAAATATAAAAAAGATGCAGGTAGATTTAGAAGGCGGCAGTAATCCTGGTGATGATAAATAGGGTTGTTCGCGCCATTTATTAAATGGGCCAGAGTCAGATCAGGCTCAGTGTGAGAGTTTTTAAAATAATGGCAATATCGCAAACCAATACATATGATGAATGAATGAGAATTTATTGGATGGAATGGCTTCTTCTAAGAAGCCATTCGAACGAACTCTTAACTTAGTTGAAATATATATGAAAATGAAAGATTGCTCTAATAAGATAGCTCTTAACATTAAGTGGCATGTAAGATGGTGATTACAAAAAGAAAATTTACCTGCCTAAGTTTTTTGTGGGCTTCTTCTTAGACCAGAGCGCGTTTGGAACACTCATAGCTTTAGTTTTAAGTTTACGAATGTAGTTATCACCATCAAATCACTACTATGTAAATTACTGACGCGTCTAAAATGCCTTTTAAAGGCCTATTTGAATAAAGATTATTTGAATTTGTTATTAAATTAATGGAAATTTTCTACTATTTCATACTAAACTACCGGATTGGTATTCAGTATAAATATAGGACCCAGGATTAAACGATTAGGTATTACAATATCATACTAACAATTTAATAACTCCTATCCCGATGTATTACAATTAGAGCATGGAGATGGAACTTATCGCCTTTTATAGAGAAGCCTAGCAATGGAAATATTTTTTAAAGCTCTGCTTTCATTTTTAATAAACTAAAAGGGAATAAAATATGCTCCTAGACCTGCTTCATAAATGTGTAATACAAACAAAACCCAATTATATAGTTTTTTTTTGACGATTTATATTCAGTATTTTCACCTTGAAGGTCACAAGTTCGCAAGATCCAAAAAAGTTTAAGATAAAAAAAAAAATCAAAATTGATACATGGGAGTTATCTTCGTACATTTGTAATGACCTATTGAGTTCAATTAAATATTTAATAAAAAGCTGATGTCACTTTTTTGAGTGTCATAAAACACTGTGCTATATAATAGAAAGCTGTGATAGCCTAGTGGTTAGGACGTCAGCCTCTTAATCAAAGGTCGGCGGTTCGAATCCGGACACGCACCTCTAACTTTTCGGAGTTATGTGCGTTTTTAAGCAATTAAATTATCACTTGCTTCAACGGTGAAGGAAAAACATCGTGAGGAAACCTGCACGCCTGAGAGTTCTCCATAATGTTCTCAAAGGCGTGTGAAGTCTGCCAATCCGCACATGGCCAGCTTGGTGGACTGTGGCCAAAACTCTTCTCATATTGCAAGGAGACCCGTGCTCTCTAGTGAACCAGTAATGGCTTGATCATGATGATATAATAGGTAATGACTGTCGATTAATAATGGCGCAGATCAAATTTTATCAACAAATAAAAGGGCATTTGAATGCAATAGGTCATAATATTAAAATGCCAACATAAATCATTTTCGAATCGTTCAATATTAATAGCTACAAATATCAATATTGCATAAAATTATTTGTGGTCGTTGATTTATAACTACTACCTTATCCTAGTCACCGTTAATGTCTCAATGTATTGTGGGAGGCTTCGGCCGTAGCTAGTTACCACCCGTATATATACCGACAAAGATTTGTCGCCAAGCGATTTAGCCTTCCGGCACGATGTCGTGTAGAAACCAATTAGGAGTGTGGGTTTACCATACCCCTAATTGGTTTCTACTTTAGCGATAAATACGTATCGCCAAGCGAGTAACTTGGCAGGATGTCAGGTAGAAACCAATTAGAAGTACGGCTTACCGTACATAACAGATTAGCCCGCTACCATCTTAGACCGCATCATCACTTACCATCAGATGAGATGCCTTCAAAGGCTAACTTGTGGTGTATAAAAAAAAATATGCAGGTTTAAGCCGGCAACGCATGGGTGGCTCCTGGTGTTGCAGATCAGGCAGTTCATGGGGGATGGGGAATCACTTAAAATGATAAAAGTCTGCTTCTTTGCCAGCGATGTAATATTAAAAAAAATAACATCGGGAACGGGATAATTAGCCTTTATCTCAGCAAAAATAACATAAAAGTATGCTCTGTTGCTGTGTTAGAGAAGGACAAATTAACAAACACGCATTTATAAGAACATTCCTCTTATTTCCTTTGTCTGGTGGGAGGCTTCGGCCGCGGCTAGTTACCACCCGGTGTCGGTAACAATGACGTGTCGCCAAGCGATTTAGCGTTCCGGCACGATTTCGTGTAGAAACCAATTAGGAGCGGGGCTTACCATACTCCTAACAGGTTAGCCCGCTACCATCCTAGACAGCATCATTACTTACCACAAGGTGAGATTGCCGTCAAGGGCTAACTTGGAGTAAATAAAAAATTAAAAAAATAAAAATTAATATTAGAAACTATCACGGTCTATTTTCTCTCATAATATAACTGAACTCTATAATTTTATATGGTGACCGTTTTATTTCCATATTATTAAGTTAAGTAGCGGATGCAAAACTGGAATTTGATATTTTTTCTGTTTCACGCATCTCTAACTTATGTGCGTTTTTAAGCAATTAAAATATCACTTGCTTCAACGGTGCAGGAGAACATAGTGAGGAAACCTGCAAGCCTGAGAGTTCTCCGTAATGTTCTCAAAGGCGTGTAGTGGACTATGGCCAAACCCTTCTCATATTGAGAGGAGATCCGTACTTTGTTGTGAGCCGTCTATGGGTTGATACAACAAAGTAAGAACAATAAACATATCACACAATCTATTACAAAAGGCATAGAAATAAAATAATAATTTACAAGAAAGTATATTGACCGCGTCAACTAATGGTTGTCTAATTTCACGCTCGGCGGCACTTGGAAATCATCGAGCGGGCTGTATGAGAATGTCATACCGAAATATTATTTATTTTTCAACCGCAGTCTCTTGAAACATGCGACTTTCTAATAATATTGAGTTATAAGCAGCTCCAAAGTTATTTTTACGAATAGGCACCAATATGGAATTCCCTGATCTGTAGGCAGAGCTATATTTTTGTCACAGAAGTAATAAAAAACTATATTAAAAGGAATATATATTTGAGGCAGCTGTTTATATATTTCTTAAGTATATTTTGTTTCTATGAAAGTAAAATTTATTGTAAATTATACAGATATAAACTTATACTAAATACAACATTTATAATTTATAATACACAATAATTATAAACGAATTGGTAACTATGTATTCATGGATAAAAAAAAATCCACATGTGTAGTTTAGGACCTTTTATTTTTTTTTTTTCACGCTGGGAAATGCTTTTACGCATCCCCTCCGGAGGCGACGCAGACAAGACTGCGCCGCTTCCGACGGGGTATGTGGGACTCCCTGGTGGCCAGGCTGGCGACCAGAATACCCACTAAAACCCAGCGATGCTCCTTCGCGTCGCCTGGAGGCTGGGTCACGGGAACACTTGTGCACTCGACCGCGGCCCAGCCAGATGTGTAGTTTAGGACCTATAATTTGTTTCGATATAAAATATATCGAGCAACGACCACCGTTTTTCGCATTTCATGCTTATATAGTTCATAATATATATTTTTTTTAAATTTAACGTCAAAATAGACTCATTTAATGCGTAGCCAGCTAGTTATAATATAGTTTAAGAAAGTAAATTCGGTCTAATATATTTTACACTAATAAGATAAAACTACATTATATCTAAAACGGTGATAGCCTAGTGGTTAGGGCGTCAGCCTCCTAATCAGAGGTCGGCGGTTCGAATCCGGGCACGCACCTCTAACTTTTCGGAGTTATGTGCGTTTTTAAAAACCATTAAAATATCACTTGCTTCAACGGTGAAGGAAAACATCGTGAGGAAACCTGCGCGCCTGAGAGTTCTCCATAATGTTCTCAAAAGGCGTGTGAAGTCTGCCAATCCGCACATGGCCAGCGTGTTGGACTATGGCCAAACCCTTCTCATATTGAGAGGAGACCCGTGCTCTGTAGTGAGCCGGTAATGGGTTGATCATGATCATGATGATGAGTTATAAGCCGTTTAAATTTAGCATATTGATACATCAACAGATTACGGTGCAACGTTATACCCAGAACACGCCATATTTAGCGAAATAAATATTTAATTTCATTTGGACATTTTCAGTAACCTAAACTGAACCGGCAACGCGTGTGTGGGCGGCAACTAAGGCTCTCGCGATATCTAAGACGCGATTCAACCCGTTTCACAACACATTCCCGTAATGTTAAGCGAAGCTAACAGAACGTTTCGACACCTGAGCTAATTTTGTAAATATCATATTAATTTTTCATCGAACCCAGTGCAATATGAGATGCGGCGCCGGTGGTCGCTGCCCGCGGTCATCGTCCGTTGCGACGATTTATAATTAAAAATTCTGACCTGCTTCACTAATCCTGACTTGTCCTTTTTGATTATAGACTGCGAGTTTTACTGCTGATTAAGAGCTAACGAGTTAGGTTAGTATGAGATATGAGTTAGTATGAGATGGCTTCGGGTCGTGAGGCACGCTTAATGTTCCCGGCGCGCCTCGTACTTAAGGTCGTAATTAATAAGCAATCAAATACTAATAATTTGAACAAAAAATATATTTTTAAAAGAACAATCAACGACAAAAATATTGACTGCTCGTAATTTTTTATATATTTAATCTTTTAATTAAACGCTCCTTCCTTTTACTAATTATATTTAATGATTGATCTCATTTAGTTATCTTTGCACACGTCATTAGTAGTTTTTAAGTTTAAGTTGTGTACTTTGAGTTTTAGCTTGACTCAAAAGTTGTAATTATTTGTATTTCGATTTTTATATAGTTATTACCGGTTTTGTAAACCTAATAAATAAGTATAATAATCTAATAATTCGAAATTCGGTATTATAGGTACCATAGATACGAACTCGACTGTATGACGAACAATACTCTGAACACACTGTTTATGACTATAGTGTAGTCTATTCCCGTTCATAAAATATAATAAAATGCTTCCTATGTGGTTTCTTATAATGTTAATTTAGATTTTACAATCCTTTGTATAGTAACGATCCTTAACATCTCATATAAACGTGTACGGACTAGATAAAATTGATTTACAGCTTGCTTCCAGGTCATATAGGTAAGTCTAGCAATATCAGATCTCCGATATAGCGGACTTAGGGTTTAAGCAATTTTAAATCTTAGTTATTAAAAAATAGAGTTGGCATTTCATATCAATCGAAACATAAATGCTTTATTGGACGCCGGGGCCGTGATGAAGTCTTACGCTCGAGGTTAGTAATCAATCTAATACAAAAACTATGCAGTTTATTTTTTTCTCTTAACGTTCGGAAACGCGTTTCAGCATCCCCTCCGCAAGCGACGCAGGTAGAACTGCTTCGCTTTCATAGGGGTATGAGAGACTCCCCGGCAGCCAGAGTGGCGACCAGAATACCCACTAAAACCCAGCTATCATTAAAACTCTTCGCGTCGCCTGGTGGCTGGGTCACGGGAACGCTCGCACACTCGTCCGCAACCCACCTTTCACCCCGATAGCAGATATAATTAAGTAGTAAACACACTCAATAATGAGCCCCCTTTTTTTTTTTGTCGTGGTGGAAATGCTTTATTGCTACTTCCGTCCCTTGGGCAGGACTAGAGGTTATGTGGGACTCCTCCCTAGGGGGTATACCCAAACTAAAAACCACCACAGCGTGTCGCTCACGCTGAGTTTTTTCCAGGCGCCCGATGAACACCATTGCATTCTTCCCGGGCATCTAACAGGCGCCCCAGCCATGAGCCGGGACTCCGTGTGGAGAGGGGAGAGGATCGGGATCTAAATGCAAGCAATTTGATCGCAATATTTTATTCACTGTTAAAGCAAGCGGATATGTAATCTAAAATTACCTACTTGAATTAATTTGTTTAAAGCTCCGTGTCTGGGGTCGAATTGGAATCCTCAGGGAGGAAGTCTACCGCCCTACCCAGCAGGAAACAGATAGGTAGGTACACACGATCAATTTGACAATAAAGAAAAGATAACACTTACTTAGCCAACTAAGTAGTAGGTAAGATATTTCACGTAAGTTCTAATACTAATATTCACCTTTATAAATATCTTTGAATGTCCTTTATTGACTTTTGAAACTAGCGTGAGAGTTCATTATTTGGGACAAGATACGTTACCACGAGATCGTATTACGATTAAGGAATGAGTGAATAGACATATGTAACGTATCTAATAGGCTGTTTGAAATCCGGCTTACGTGTGCAAAGAATGCTGTTTTTTTTTCGTACGCTGTGCAAGTTTATCTAACTTTGTTATCATGCATTTAACCTAAATGGGAACAAGACTATCTTATTTTATAGGGATAAATATATTGAATGTAGAGAATTTAGTTTTATTTAACTACAAATCTCTTTTGACGACCTACGTGGCGCAGCGCGTGCGCTGTTCCATTTTAAAGTTGGAGGTCCTGGGTTCGATTCCTTGCACGAGTCTGGTCTGGTGGGAGGCTTCGACCGTGGCTAGTTACTACCCTACCGACAAAGACGTGTCGCCAAGCGATTTAGCGTTCCGGCGCGATGTCGTGTAGAAACCAATTAGGAGTATTGGTTTACCATACCCTAACAGGTTAGTCCGCTACCATCTTAGACCGCATGATCACTTACCATCAGGTGAGATGCCGTCAAGGGCTAACTTGTGGTGTATAAAAAAAATAAACAAATCTCCTAAAAAGCGCATGCGTGAGCATAATAATCAAATACCTATACTTATCTACATACTTCGACGTAGATAAATACAGCTTTTAATTAATTATCAAAAGAGACAAAGGCTAGATAACTTTTATGGCACAAATGACAAGTACAATAATGTTGCAGATATTTACCTTTCAGCTATTAATGTCACACCAGGCATAAGACGACAAATTCTCTAAATGTCGATGTTTTAGAATATCTACATGCGACCTTTAGATACAAATATCTGTTGCTGATAAATATGGAAATGTTTCACCGTTCTCATTACTCCAATCTTAGTGCCTATTGTATAAATTTCGTTTAGTGAGTAAGTATCCCGCCGATTTTATTATTTATTTTTTACACTACACGTTGCCCTTGACGGCTATCACGCCTGGTGGTAAATGATGATGCGGTCTGGGTTGGTAGCGGGCTAACCTGTTAAAGGTATGGGAAAACCATACTCCTAGTTGGTTTCTACGCGACATCGTGCCGGAACGCTAAATCGCTTTGCGATACGTCTTCGTCGGTAGGGTGGTAACTAGCCACGGCCGAAGTCTCCCACCAGACCAGACTCCAGCCGGGAATCGAACCCAGGAGGTACTTTTCAATTCAATTATGTGTGCTTACTTATAAACAGCTTTATGGATCTATTTCCCATGAGGGAGGAGGCCTATAGGTCTATGGGTATACCCAGCAATAGGATATTAACATGCTTATGTTGATTATGCAAGAAATAAAATTTAAATGCCGTGATTTCAAAGACTCTGTCTTTCTAATGATGACCATAACGTTCGAATCGCCGAATATTAACTTGACTCTCACAGATACAAAAAGATTTATGAGGTAATATAGGTTATGAAAAGGAATAAAGGAAACCTCTTTAAAGTTTACCTATTTTCTATAATCCTAATAAGGCAGGAAAATGTCACGCGAAAATAACTATAGCCCCAACGCATAAGAGCAATAGCTAGAAATAATGAATTATTTTACCTACCTGCTGTTTTAAATGAGTCATAAAAATGTAAATCAAGCAATTAAATGAAATCGAAAATGATGTATTAGAAACACATCCGTCTAAATTCATATTAAAATATTATTTAGCTCAACGGTTTCGAGTGTCGCTATGTAGAGCAGGTTCAATAGGCCGGCGGAAACCGGCTTACTAGGCGCCATCGAAAATATGCGTGTGAAAAAAAGTAAAGGTCACTTTTATACAGCAATATATCTTCGTAATATATGATCAAAAATCTAAATCAAAAATAGCTTTATTCACATAAACCTATTACAGGCATCTATGAATCGTTCATTTTATTATTTCTATTCGTAAAGTGATGGTGATAACTACAATCGACAACTTAAAACTAAAGCTAAGAGGGTTCAAATCGCGCCCAGGTCTACGAAGAAACTCACGTCAAACTTAGCCGGGTTTTTTTGTTGTCACCATCTCACATAATCAATAATAAGTTATAGTACCTATGGAGATAGAGCAATTCACACTCAAGCGATTTTTGTCGTTTATACAATCCTTAATATTGTAATATGATTTTTCTATAAGCTTTCGTTTTATAAAAACTTTGAACATATATAAGTTTACATACGAACGAATAATGACGACCTGGCATGTTTAGAGTAATAAAATCTGTCAGTAAATGTGTTTTTTATTCCTTAACATGTAAAATAGCCCCCGAATGAATTGGTAGCAGAGTAAATCTATTAATTGTATGGCAGTTTTATGCCTATGGTCCCAATAGGTTCCTACGCGTCATCGTCTTTGTCCGTAGTGTGGTAACTAGCCACAGCCAAAGCCTCCTACCAGACAAGACCAGAGACAGTCTGAAAAAATAAATATGTTATCTGTCCCTGTCACCACAGCACTGCGCCTGGGAGGTCGTAAGAGCATTTCAAAATATTAAAATATCAGGAAACAACGTTACGCAAAGCGTATATAAACACTTCTTCGAAGTGACGTTTGACGGCTAAGAAACATCCAAAGTCAACCACCCAGCTGCGGGTTCATAATTATAAAAAATCGGTCAAGCTGTTTAGGGAAAACAACATATATTTATTTCTTTATTTACTTCCTGTTAGCTCTAGCCTTATACAGGATTATAAACCTTATTTGCTAGAGTAACCAAATATAAAAAGTATACAAATTTATGATTATAAAACTTATGAAAATATAAAAATTGCCTTTTACATATTATGACATTAAATACATAGTTCCGAGCTAGGAAGCTAAACTTTTTTCTAACTCTAACTTGCAACAGACTGCAGCAAAAATAGACTAGTGAATCCCTACAAAAGTCACCACAAAGGCTTTTACAGTCTGTTAAACAAAATAGTCGGTACCTCATTTGTATAGGTAATTACCAGCTACGGAGTATTGTTATCCGAAATGCCATGGTATTTGCCGGTCCGCTATTTCGTAACAGCGGAGTAAAGAACAATAAAATCATTACCTAGTTTTGTATAAAGTACTCTATACTTAACTACTGTTATCTATGGTCCGATATAGGAAAATTAGGGTTGTCAATGTGCTTATTATTCTGATGTATGAAATATGTGTTTACGTGTTTTATATTCCGACCGAAATTTTTTGTGAATTGAAATATAATTATATCTAAAATTACGGAATAGATTAGATTCGTCAGCTTTTCTGTCGTTTTGACTTACCCGGCATGATGATTCTATGTCTAATATGTAACTGCTTAGAAAACCAAAACTTTATATGTATGAACCACGCCAATGAGTAAATTCGCACCAATTAGACGTCGCCGATCATGAAGATGGACTTTGTTACACACCGCGTAAATAATTTTTTTAATTTTTTTCAATAATATAATTGTTTCTAAGCGTTCTAGTTCATTATCAGTAAACTTGCATATATAACGGTGAAGTAAAGCCGTGAGTCACTATTATAACGAATGAATGAAGAATACACTTTTATTATAAGTACACCACGAAAGAATATATAAAAAAAAACAGGAAGCAATTAGGCGGCCTTATCGCTACATAGCGATATCTTTCAGGCTACCAAAGACGTAGAAGATACAGATAGGCAAAAAAGAAGGTGGTGCAATGATAATATGTACACTTAAATATATATATGAATTTATATAAATAAAGACACATACGTACTAATATATTACCAAATTAATACATACTATATTATATATAAATATGATAAATAAAGTAAAAATAAATTAACACACGTACATGTTATCGTCGATCGATACGAAAAAGAATTTTACAATAAAGCTTAGCTCAATGAATATCTAACGAGTAGTTTGAAAAGACATATTTGTAGCAGTCTTATACTTACTCAGTATAAATCTATCCAATCCTGGGCGTCGGAGTAATAGCGGTCTTTCCGTACCAGACCGTAGGCTGTTCGGCTTTCCGAGCAGTTTGCGATCTTTGACCTCTACAAGCGTAAACATGAACCCAGTTCACCTTATTTGTATCAGGTGTTTCGCAATGACGGAATTCTCCGAGTTGCTATGAAAGGAACCTTTGCTGTTATTTTAGCAGTCGTAGTATATATAGTATAGATTTTATCTCAGTTTAAGTAGATGAAAATTAAAGTATATAAAAAGCATGTGATAGCCTAGGCACCAACCCGTGTACGCACGCTGTGATAGCCTAGTACTTCACCTCTTTCGCTGCTATGTGCATTTTTAAGCAATGAAAATATCACTGGCTTCAAAAGTGAAGGAAAACGTCGTGAGGAAACCTGCATGCCTGAGAGTAGGTACTTTTTTTTTCACGCTGGGAAATGCTTTTACGCATCCCCTCCGGAGGTGACGCAGGCAAGACTGCGCCGCTTCCGACGGGGTATGTGGGACTCCCCGGCGGCCAGACTGGCGACCGGAATACCCACTAAAACCCAGCGATGCTCCTTCGCACCGCCTGGTGGCTGGGTCACGGGAACACAGGCAGACCCTCCACGGGGGGCCTATATTGACCCCCGAGGTCCGTCCGAGGCGCGCCAGGACCATTGGACGCGCCAATTGCATATTGCATATTGTAGGTATATTGTTTTGTTTTTATTTTATTCTATTATTTTTTGGTGTACAAAAGTAGTGTGATTATTAATTCATTCGTTTATTCCCATTTCCCTTGTGCGTTTTGATTGCGACGATGCCTCCTTGCAATAAGCTACACGTAAAATTAATCCTTCTGATAACTACCCGTTTTAAATAGCTAACATATTTTCCTGTGGGAAGCACGCGTAGATATAATCGCACAATGACGCAGTCTATCGAAGTTCAGCAATTACAACGAGCAGTGCGTACAATTTTAATAATCGCCCACGATTTTTACGCCCCATGCCTACTTCATCCATTATTTATGCGTCTGTGTGAACGTAATATAGTTGCGTATTATTCAATTTAGTCATGGATACCTTTGTTTTTCCGTTGGATAATTGCCATTAAGGTATTCTAATTGTAGATCTGCTATCGCTAAATATACGACGAAGACAAATTGTTGATTTTTAATATTGATTTGTATTTTTCACTACAGAGAGAGATAGAGAAGGAAGTCTCCTAATTTGAATCAACGCTGTAAGTACTACATATTTAGTTACCTAGTTACTGAATAACTAGGTAAGTAAATGTGTAGTATTATTCAATAAATAAACTCAGCGAGAGGGACATGCCAAGGTGGTTTTTAGTTCGGGTATACCACCCAAGGGTGGGAGTCCCACATAACCTCCATCCTGCCCAAGGGACGGAAGTAATCTTAGAACTTTTCCACCACGATAAAAAAAAGGACTGCATAGCACAGTGCCGATTTGTTTCGGTAATACGCCTAGATTGCATAGGTAAACTTAGTAATGTTCTGATACACATTCCATTAAGTATAAGTGTTTTATTCTAGGTTTTACCGACACACAACTGTGGAGAACACACATGAACCCACATAACACCCACAGTTCCACTCTCTCGGACCTTCGGAAACTTAAGCGACCTGGTTTGAAATGAAATGAAATGAAAATATACTTTATTGCACACCAATACAAAAGAAATAACCACACACAGAAAATAAATAAGTGCAATAGGCGGCCTTATCGCTAATGAGCGATCTCTACCAATCAACCTAGCACAAATCAGGAATAAAATATAAAGTAAGGCGAGGTTGGGCTGTACAATCATAAATAGAAAATATACGGTTAAATATATGTACAACTAAAAATATAAATAAGATATGGTTTCATCACGATATTTACATAGATCATGATATTTACATTGGAGGCTTATTTTACAGAATCGGTACTCTAAAAATGGACTATATCACTCTAGGTATCAATTCAAAAACACTAAATGACATGAAATGATAATACACTTTGACGACCTCTGTAACGCAGTGCGTGCACTGTCCTACTATAAAGTTGTAGGTCCTGGGTTCGATTCCCGGCTCGAGTCTGGTCTGGTGGGAGGCTTCGGCCGTGGCTAGTTACCACCCTACCGACAAAGACGTGTCGCCAAGCGATTTAGCGTTCAGGCACGATGTCGTGTAGAAACCAATTAGGAGTATTTGTTTACATACCCCTAACAGGTTAGCCCGCTACCATCTTAGACTGCATCATCACTTACCATCAGGTGAGATTTCCGTCAAGGGCTAACTTGTAGTGGATAAAAAATATTTATATATATATTGTACACCACATAAAAGTAGAACGAATCTACAAAGATATTACAGGTTGTGTTGTTAAAAATAAATCATCAAAGTCTATTTCCATGATTCATTGTTGCTGTGGGAAGAGTGCTGACTTGCTGAGTGAGCTCAGTTTGTAAAGTAACTCGCAGCGCAGTATCGTATCAGCCGGGGTGAACGACCGTAATTACCGCAACCGCATCATTACTGGAATAGTATATTCATCCGCGCCTGCCTTTCCTATCTCTACATCCTGAATTGAAATTTTTTATTCATAATCTAAGTCAAGATTTCTCGAGTGTACTTTGAATTTGCTTAAAGTTAGTGTTGAAGCGGGACAGATTTACGTCGCACTTACCTTGCCTCGTTTTAACTGTTTCTTAAGATAAAGGTAAGATTAAGAACGCCTTATAGATAACAGCAGAAGTGCGGCAATTTTTTTAAGTTAATAAGTTTCTACAGTGACTGCCAAAGTTCGAACACGATTCTTGCACTTATAAGACCACAGCAGACTACGCAGAGGTTTAATTATAGTTGACATAATTAATAATTATTAACAAAAACGATACGCGTGATGGTTAATAAAGGTCAAAACGACAGCTCCTATCCCATAATACCGTCTGGTATACCTAAACATAGATGACGAACTAAAATTTGTTTGACGTTTGTAATTTATTATTGATAAATAATAAAAATCCTTGTATTTCACGAACACCGTTGCAGTTCGGCTGTAGTAGTGCAGTGTAGATAGAAGCTGTGATAGCCTAGTGGTTAGGACGTCCGCCTCCTAATCAGAGGTCGGGTGTTCGAACCCGTGCACACACTCTAACTTTCGGATTTTTTTGTTTTTAAGCAATTAAAATTTCACTTGCTTCAACGGTGAAGGAAAACATCGTGAGGAAATCTGCATGCCTGAACCGCCATAATGTTCTCAAAGGCGTGTGAATTCTACCAATCCCCACATGGCCAGCGTGGTGGACTATGGCTAAACCCTTCTCATACTGAAAGGAGACCCGTGCTCTGTAGTGAGCCGAGAATGGGTTGATCATGACGAGTGCAGTGTACCGACCTACAGGCATAGGTAAATCTGATGTGTAGTGTTTGTTCTATTTTATTCTATAGAATAAGGGTTTTCTTTTCAGTTACATCATGGCACCGTACCACATATCCGATCTAGAATGGTACATCCGTAGATCATAATTAATTTGGGGGAAAATATTATGCCTATTTAATAAAGCAAATGTCATCATGTCCGAACGCAAACTAGCGTATGCTATATATAACTATATTTCGCATAGAGCTTACAGACATTGTTTTCGATAAATAGAACCACACTCTTTATATAAAGAAAATAAAACAGGTTCACGTGCAAATATTTAATTGACAACAAATATTATCTTTATTACATTACATAGACATACTATTTTACAATTTTAGCTCTTTCAAGCTTCTCTAATAATGATTATATCAAATGTTTAAAAAAATAACATACAAAATCAGGTGAGTTTCATATAAATGTATTACTCTTATTAAAATTCAGGAACTAAATAACTTATATGTAGTTAGGCGTTGAAAATTATTTACATTTTTGATAGAACTGTATACATAGGTTAACGAAGACGGGCAAAAATATATGGCATCGATCACAAACTACTCGATATATGTAAATCCACAATAGCGCTGCGATCAATAATAAAGTTTCAGCTCCAAAAAGCAATTAAAAATGCCATGTTATCTTATTTTCACTTTTCAGACCCCACATTTCTACACACATTTTTCTTTATAAATTTGTTCAATGGGATCTGAATGTTTAGTTAAGGATATATACATATTGTTAACTACGAGTAAATACATTTTAAAATTTCGAAAATAAAAAATTAAATTCGGTACAATAAATATTTCCTCAAAATGTTTGTGTTAAATGCATCACCTCTGTAAGTTGTATATAATATAATAATTAGTTTTTAAGAAATTATTGTACACAATATAATCCTGATAGGTAATGATTGTGTATATTATATTGTATAAGCCAATAGATAGGTCACAGCTAGATGTATCTGCCAAAATTACCCATTTTCTTTTGCTTGTAAAATTATATTTCTAGCTATATAATATTATAGTACCGATTCTGTTATACACCAATCTCTAAATTAAATTAAAAATTCAAATAGTATTACTATTCTTATCATCATACATATTCATATTATCATACTGTATACTTGAAAGAACAATCATTATTTTTAGAAATACCAGTAATAAAAAATGAAAGAAACAGGCTTGAGTATTTTGACTAACGTACTCCTATTTTCTTTAATATTCGTAATAGCTATCTAAAATCCGTTTTACCATGCTTAAAGTGTACTTCGTATAAGAAAAAAGCGTACCTTTAGGATGAAATTCGTACGCTCACAGATTAACGACAGAGTAAATTGAGACGTATCTCACTTGTTTTAAAGCTCAAATTAGTCAACACGTTCAGTCCACGCAAGTTTGTAAAATAAAATTACTATTCATTCTTACTTTGACATTAGTGTTTCATTACTCGAAAGCGAGCGTGCAAATATTATACAAAGGGTACTATGTCAATAAACATCTAGCAAAGATACAAATACGTATTTTAGAATACCAAAATCGTCTAAGGTAGCTGCTTTCCGGGATTTAACTAATCAAGCTATTTGATACTAAAGGTTTTAATTTAATAGTGGTTGCAATTTCGAAAAAAAAATACACGCAAGCTATGCTTCGTACAAGGATATCGATATTCAAACCCCTAGTGCCTTCCAAATAAACGTGGCACAGCGTAGGAATAGTTATGCAGTGTTTTGTCACGTTCTGGCATTTAAGATATGCTGCCAATTGAAGTGGGACAAAACACTGTAACATCCACAGTCCACGTTTATTTGTAAGTTTTATCGTTTAATTTAGAGATTTATGTACGACAGAATAAACAGGCTCTATTGTCATTAAGTACCTTAGGCCTAAGATTATAAACGAATATGTTACACATTAAAACTTACATAGAAATAACAGTCAAGGAATATAAAATTATTTAGTACCCTTTTATCACGGTTTAAATAAGAAGTAGATTTACTAATTACAATAATATAAGATATGGTAAGTCTGCTCATTAAAAAAAGTTTTATTATATCAAGAGAGCTGAGAATATCATTTCGTTTAAAAACAATAATAAAAAATAACAGCTAACGAGCAAGCGGGTCACTTGATGGATAGTGATCGTCACCTCTTATGAATTTCTACAGCACCAGAGAAGCCAACAGTGTATAGCCTACTCATTATAATAACGTCATTAGAGTCTCTCATTAGCTGTACAAAAAAAATAAAAGTATATAGATTTTGTTGACCCAGGACCCCGAGGATGTTTAAAAACATGAAACAAAGAAAGGGTACAAAAAGGATTACATAAGAAATTTACTTTTTTACACTGGCTTAACTTGTTCATTGTAATACGGCTTAATTTGCTATAATCCGCCAATACTAAAGCTTTATCAAATCATGGACTTCCACAAAGTATCCAACATTGAATATTTTTTTTTTTTTAATTTCTTCATACTTTAACTCATTGGGGTTTTCATTTTAAGACAGGTGAAACTATTAAATTTATATCGTTTTTTTTTAAGTCAATAGACTTTTAATGAAAAGAATATGAAAATTACAAATACAGACATTATAGACAGCATAAACATATTCATCAGCTAATATTCGCGATTCTATCAGCCTGGAAAAACTTTTTATTTTGTTCATATATTTACACACATTCTTTTAGAAAAAAGGCTTACTTCCATCGCTTAAAGTAGTATTCTTTTTAAAGTGTCAACAACAAATGATACATGATTCAAAATATTAATATTATTACTTTTAGTTGCAATTTTCAAAATTACGTTAGAATTATAAATAAATAACATATCAATAAGTTATGCGGTTCTTTTATATAATTTCCAAGTTTTTTAAACGGTTTGTAATGCATTGTGCGAAACTGCCTTGGTATGGCCGAATTTTATTTTTAAAATACCAACGCCAATAGCCGGTATCGTAATCGGTATCATTTGACAGCTTACTGACCTTCGCACGACGAGTCAACTTAAATTGAATTGTAAGCTATGAAATAAACTGTTTTTTTTTAAATATCTTTGAAAGTAAAAGATGTCCCACGATAAAAAGCTCACATTTCAATGCTTTACCGAATTTGTCGTTGTTTGTTTTGTAGGACATGTGGTTACCCATAAAACATCATAAATACGTTATGGTGCATTCCTTAAATTCTTCTGGGTTTGAGTCTAAAATCTTAATTGGTAACACTGAAATCGACATTAACGATGACGGTAGATGACTACTACTATTATAATATTATAGTAAGGTTGCGGTCCTTATAACGTATTTAGAACCACAATAATATTAGTTTTCTCGTGAGGTTACATATATACATATTCAAAACTTACCTTTTACCAGTATATAAATATAACATTCCTGGCAGTTTTATTTAGCCTTTATGGAAATTCGCTTAGGGTTTAATAGAGCCCCATAGACATCTATACAAGAAAAGTTTTTTTTCTCCCTTATCTTATAATATAAACTAACTGTACGATGGTTCTATTTATTATTTATTAGTGTATAGATAGTAAAATTAAAAAAAAAAAACAAAGTGTGTTAAAATAAATAAAATACAACAAAGCCTTTTCCCAATGTCTATGTTATTATTTCTAAGTATTGAAAAGTTACGTAAAAAGTTTGCATTGTCAGACAGGGAACAAAAACTACTTCACTTATTTTTACTTATTAAACTAAATAAAATTTAATAAATGATGTCAAAAGTTTCAATTCATGCTAAAAATGCCTCTTATAAAAGCATCAATATTTAAAAAAATAACTTATATTTATTCAGATTAAACAGATTTAGCAATACATGCCCTTGTTGAAGCGGTGATAGCCTAGTGGTTAGGACGTCATCCTCCTAATCAGAGGTCGGCGGTTCAAATCCTGGCACGCACCTCTAACTTTTCGGAGTTCTGTGCATTTAAAAAAATTAAAATATCACTTGCTTCAACGGTGAAGGAAAAAATCGTGAGGAAACCTGCACGCCTGAGAGTTCTCCATAATGTTATCAAAGGCGTGTGAAGTCTGCCAATCCGCACATGGCCAGCGTGGTGGAATATGGCCAAACCCTTCTCATATTGAGAGGAGACCCGTGCTCTGTAGTGAGCCGGCGATGGGTTGTTCATGATGATGATGATGATGCCCATGTACATGGTGGGGACATAAAAATGTGGAGGGAACAGAATTGGCTAAAACGATTAATGAACAGTTTTAATTGCATTATTTAAATTCTTGCTTTACATAATTTACAAAAATGAAATATGGCCGCTTACCGGGGGTGAACATTTTCAAAATGCACGGCGGTCCTATTCATGCAAATATTTAAAGGATTAAAAAAAAATAACTTATTAACTAAATTGAAATGATGAGGCATGGAAATCACAACTTCCTGTGAAAACGTATATGAACACAACATGAAATGTAAAAGGTGCTATTAATTTTGGATGAGAACAGTAATATATAGATGGCACTAATTGGAAACTTTGTAGATGGGATTTTCGGGAAAATATATTCGATATTGTAAGAGGAATGTTCCTTATGATAAAAGATAAAATAGGCTATTCTTCTATATGACAGAATGCATAGCATGCATATTTTCAAAACTTATCTTAGCTGCAGTGAAGGTTCATTGTAACTTCTTATATAATCGTCGAAGAGAGTAATATTAGTAATATTTTTCAGAATTTCACTTTTATATATACCGCTTAACTTACTAGTGTCTTCTTGATAGAAGGGTTTTAACGGTCCAGGTTTTAAACGCGTCGCATGAAAACTTACATGTTAGAATAGTTTTTCATCTAGCTTTCTTGGAGTTACTGTTCTAATTTAGGAACAAGGCGCTTTTTTGCATATTGGGAATGAAACCTTTTTGTTTAAATTCCTGTACCTGTTAGGGGTTTTATGCGCTTTGGGCATGAAACCTTTTTTGTTTTAAAATCCAGTACCTGTTAGCAGTAATATAAAACCCATCCTTGTTTGTTACTCTTGGTTATGTTGTTTAAGTTACACCGGCTTTGAACGATAGTTCAAACCGTTATTAAACCCGCTGCTAAGTGCAAGATCGAACAGAAACGGCCAATCAACCCAGTTAGCGCTCACATAAGGAAATCTTTCACTAACCGTTCAATAGATTACGTTGCCGATAAATGCGAACTCTTAACAAACGAAATCGTTTTTTTATTTCTGGAAAGGTCTGTGTAACTGGTGCGAATTTTATAAGCGGTTTTCAATCCCTATGTTGATTGATTGATTGCTGCTTTGATTGATTGCTTAAATATACCCCAGGAATTTTTAGACATAGACCGTTTTTTTGAAACTATAAAGTAAATTAGATGGAATGACGAGTTGAACTATGTATTTCCCTACAGTCCTGTTGAGTGAAACCAACTAACCCCTTTCATTTACTACTCGGTGCGTAGTACTGGTTCGCTAGGTCGAGCAATTCCCTGCGCAGTTGCAGAGCTTGCGCGCGCAAATGTTGTTCGCGCGTTCGTATGATTTTGTACTGCTCTTCACGTTCTTCTGTATGTTGGTCAGCTAGCCAGCGGAGATATAGTTCTGGAATAATGAAAACTCAATATCATTCTTAAGTACTTATCATTAAGATTCCAGAGATAAATATCGCTTTTTTCAAATATTATTACGCCTTCAAACTTTATACGACCCTTCTGGAATCTGGGCGTACATTAAACTGACAAATATCGACCATCAAAAAATACTCTGGAGTCAGTTGTGGAGTACGGATAAAGTTGTGCTGGATATATGGTTTATGGATACGCAAATGCTATTGAAATACGAAACTGGAGGAACCGTGCATATTACATATATATAACCCTCATAGCTTTAGTTTTAAGTGTACGAATATAGTTATCACCCTTAAATCACTACTATGTAAATTATCAACGTGTCAAAAGTGCCTTTTAAAGGACTATTTGAATAAAGATTATTTGAATTTAAATTTAGATGCAGAACAGCCGGAAACAGGATCGGGTTTGTAAAGATTTCTAAAAGCGCCTAAAAGTATGATAAGTCAACGTCCATGATACGACAAATATAGCTAAATCGACTGCAACATAAATTCATTATGCCTTCATGTCCATGAGGATTTCGCTATGACTTTAATAGACTTCATTTCGTCTCATTGGTCGAGCAGTATACTTATCAAGTCTTTAAGAAAGGAAAATAAAAATAACAAAAACAAAAGTCTCCCGCTAATGAAGCAGCTCATTGGCTACAACAAACGGTTATAACGCATTGTACATATCCTAGTAGCTAGATGAAGTCCTTTATTTATTTCATTGAAATGGCGATAAGGCCACCAAATTGTATACGATGTGTTGTGTTTATTTGCCGTTTTCTTACTGAACTTCTATGTTGTGTACAATAAGTTTGTTCATTCATTCATACATATCCAACTTCCTAATGGCGTATCTTACCTTTCCCTATGACCTAGCTTATTGGTGATACAGATGGCCATATAACATTATGCGAGGGTTGATGAAGGCCGTGCAATGCAAGCATATGAATTAACGACTTGATAGACAATAATGCACTGTAAGCTAGATCAGGTATTTGCATTTATCTTACCTTCCCATATGACGTAGCTCATCGGTGCTACAGATGGCCATATAACGTTTGGCGTGGGGTCGTACAATGGGTTAATATAGGTCGTCAATTCATCTGGCTGGTTGATCCACGACCATATACTCGTTGTTTGGTCATAAACGCCGCGTGTTTCGCGTTCTTGATCGCTATCACAGAGGAATGTACCTTAAACGAAGAAATTGACCGTAAAGTTTCATTTTGATTGCAAGTAGTGTGCTGCACGAAGTTCCTTATCGCGCGTTGTGAAAGGGGGCTAGACGGAAAAAATTCTTACGAAAAGTTGTCACGACACTTTTTGTTATTGTAAGCTGTGCGGTGTCGCATGTTTCTCTGTCTGTATCTCTCCCTCTTATAGAAAGCAAGCCAGATATTTTCATTTCTATTTCGCATTGAACAGTGTGGTGTCGCGACGATTATTTTTGTTGAGTGTATACAGGTTTTTTGTAAATAATAAATAATAATAATAATGAATCCTGACAGTGTTTCTGCACAAGTTCCGGATATTGCTGATGGAGTACAAAATTGAGCCTACTGATTAAGTTTATATAACATTATATTTGTTAATAATAAAGAAATATTATTATAACTTAAATAAAATAAAATTTTATTACAATTCCTTCACTAATTAATCGAAAGGAACTTCGTTCCATCCTTGTGTCCCTTGACACCTCTCAAGTTTTTTTTTTTTATGTAAAGATTTAAAAATAAAATTTTAATAAGATAATGACAGTTATCATAAAATATGATGTTGATGAATATTATCAGTTATAATTTTTTTTTTTATAACTTACCAAATTGGCTAGAATAAGCGTGTTCAAACAGTGTCACAAGGAAGCACTGTCGATATTCAAAACTGCAGGGGAACTGCTCCAAGAATTGTCTTATGCAGTCCAAAAACAGGGGGAATGTTGGTGCAGACCTGGCTTGGGATGCTGAGTATGGACCGGATCTAAGTCTGGATCCAAACGGGTGGCCCGCTTGTAGCCAATCCCGTTCTATTAAAGCTTGTAACCTACAAATAAAAATAATTTATATTTTTAGTAGCAAGCTTACAAAGGTTTTCAGCATGCCATTTAATATCCAAATCACGGACGTGCATATCGAATTTTGATCTTGTTGGATATTCTTTTATGCATATAGATGGAATTAACTTTATTGCAATAAAACACAGAAACAATACAGTAAAAACAAAGTAAGTAGTGATAGGCTATTGTGTGATTTGGATTTTTGACCAGTGTATTTATGTACAACATTTCAATTCTTCTCTATTGGTTTTAAGCGTATACAGCAGTTTAAAGCATGTATCAAGTGAACGCTAATGGCTTAAAATTTGATATATCATCATCATCATCATGATCAAACCATTATCGGCTCACTACAGAGCACGGGACTCTTCTCAATATGAGAAGGGTTTGGCCATAGTCCACCACGCTGGCCATGTGCAGATTGGCAGACTTCACACGCCTTTGAGAACATTATGGAGAACTCTCAGGCGTGCAGGTTTCCTACGGCGTTTTCCTTCACCGTTGAAGCAAGTGATATTTAATTTTTTTTTTAAACGCACATATCTCCGAAAAGTTAGAGGTGCGTGCACGGATTCGAACCGCCGACCTCTGATCAGGAGGCTGACGCCTTAACCACTAGACTATCATCGCTTCGACAAATATTATCGCATAATGACAAATATAAAGAATGGAGAAAATGGTAAGAATTAATACATTTATATAAATACCCTCGGATAGTCCGGCAGTCTGGATTGAGAATAATTTGGACCAAGGAGCAAACCAATAACGTTGCATCCTCGCCCCGCGTGCCGTGTATTAAGACAGGTTCGGCTTTCTGTAAGTTTAAGTATTTGTTGTTACACACATTACGCGTGATTTAATTGGGTTTGTATTGAAGTAAGTCACAAGTGGGTGGATATAGTTTTCAGGGTTTCAGTGATGATAACACAGTTTGTGTGCAAACTTCTCTGAGACGACTTCGAGCCGGCCAAGTAATACGTGCGATTTGCAACGCTAAATTAAGTCTGCAACACATTTCAAAATACTACATAAGTTCAAGACAATACAGGAGCGTTTTCTAGTAGTTTATCTGGTGGGAGGCTTCGACCGTGGCTAGTTACCACACTACCGACAAAGACATGTCGCCAAGCGATTTAGCGTTCCGGCACGATGTCGCGTAGAATCCAATTAGGAGCGTGGGTACATACCATACATAGCCATACTCCTAACAAGTTAGCCCGCTACTATCCTAGACAGCATGTCACTTACCACCAGGTGAGATAGCCGTTAAGATAACTTGTAGTGAATAAAAAAAAAATAGTACACAGACACGAGATCTTGATCAGAAATTTACTTCCACTATTATTTATCACTACTACTGAACCCAGTTCAGTCGATAAATTCTGAGTATCAGGTCAGATTTAAGATTTTTTTCAAACTCTCAGATTCCTTAGGCAAATTCGTTAATCGAATTAGCGTGTCCTGACTAGCCCTCCATTATATTATTACTGCTCTCCTAAGCTGAATGAATTCTACCTTGACTGTTTAAGAGGCAAACCATAGTTTGTTAAGAAATCTCTAGATCTCTCAGCGCCCGTTTGGGGGAGATTGCTATGAGAGGCGTATCTCTACGTGGCTATCTGATGAGGAGTTTAAAGAATATGTTTCATTATTCTGCAGGTTCTTTAAGCGCGAGTTCATCTGGGCAAAGGCGCTATACTTAATATATATAACAAACAGTGATAAAAACGACTTAGAATATAATAAATGACTGAAATCGTTATAAAATTTAATGCAGCTAAGCTTTTAATTAATTTTAATTTTCGGTAG
Organism: Lasiommata megera; assembly: GCA_928268935.1. Lineage (NCBI taxonomy): Eukaryota > Metazoa > Arthropoda > Insecta > Lepidoptera > Nymphalidae > Lasiommata > Lasiommata megera. Next base: position 6,263,189 of record OV743311.1, on the reverse strand, counting down.
TGAGGGTGCATAGTACAAACAGGCAGATTGGCGTTAAAAATGTGCCTATAAAGGCATCATCATTAACAACCCATTAGAAGCCCACAGCTGGACGCGGGTCTTTTCTCAGCAAGAGAAGGGTTGTGGCCGTAGTTCACCACGCTGGCCAAGTTCAAGTTAAATTATAACACGCAAATAACTATATAAAAATTGAGGTGCGTGCCAGGGATGAAATTTTATCCCCCCCAAAAGAGGGCCGAAATAATAAATACTATCTATATAGTATAGATATACTACAGGCTATGTATTCATGTAGGTTATGTATACATGCACTTTTAATCAAACCCGAAATGGGGAGATCCATGAAGATATGTGCTCTTAAGCCTTGGTATGAGACTAAATGATGGGAATAATTATAAATACCTGATGTATATGTTGGGCTATTATACAGGCAGTGTGCAGCGAGTTCCTGACGGCTTCCGGCCATCCGCTGGACTCAAGTTTAGATAGCCATTTGTCACTCGAAATTTCCCGATCTACGCATGCTGAAATGCAAAACCATACAATCAAGTATTCATCGTACATTCCTTGTTGTTCTTATGGCAGACGCACTTAATCTGCTGCTTCTGTTGGATTTTACATAAGCAGTAAGACTACGAGTGTATATAAATAACTTGGTTATAAAACACATTTTATCCACGTTTTAAATACCGGGCCACGCTTTCAGGATAGGGTGGTTTAGGATACAATTTTAATTTTAGGCCTTTCAAACCTTCCTGGTCATACGGAACATATAGTTCCGATAGCGGAATGTGAAAAGATGGTAAAAACTAAATTGGTTTCATCGGTTAACTGCATTTCAGAAAACGACTCTACGATTGTGGGCAAACCAACAAAGCATAATATATAATATGTATACCAACTTTATACGTTTTATAATTATTATTATTCATGATATTTTCAAGTGTTTACCTACACTTGAAGGAAATATCAAATTTTAAAATGCACCGTACACATTTTTATGGAACCGCCGGGATTTTTGTAAGCATATCAAATAAAGTTACCATACAATTTGTTACCTTCAATAAGTTTGGAAAAGCTTTCAAGTAATTGCTGTTGGTTATCCACTTCATCCATAGACCTGTTATATATTTTCCATTGCGAATAGTTAGCGGCACTTTCGCTCCCTCCCCCTACAATATTATAAAAAAAAATCTAAGGATATTATAAGCTAGGATAAAAAAAAAATGCTGTGAATGCACCGATAAATATAAATTAAAACAAACGTCTCCTAAACGTAACAAAACAGATAAGATTTCAGTTTTGTTTTTTCGTTAACAAATTGAATTAATTACAGACATAACATTACTGACGGAAATTTTATTTTAGGGTTTGGTAAATAGTCAATACTATTAAAAGATATCTCACAACCGTGCCTTCATATCTGCTCAGATTACATAAATCTTAAAACAAAACTAAACTGACAGTTCTAAAAATAATCTTTTCTACAAGTAATATTATAAAAGGACAGCAGTATACTTTTCGACCTATCAATTAAGTATAGTTGTATTATCAGCACCATTATGGGCCGAAACCAGTGGACCAAAAACTAAAAACTTTAAAACTTGGCTAAGAAGATTATAATATAATGAAAGTTACAATTAGTAATTAAGAATTGTCAATAAATCTTGTACAGAAGAGAAGAGAAAGACACTTTACTAAAGCTGTAAAACCACAAACGTATTTTCATACCAGTTTGCACTCATTTTCTCTTAAGCGAAATGCTTTGCGGTAGTGTATTTTTTTTTATCCACTACAAGTTAGCCCTTGACGACAACCTCACCTGATGGTAAGTAATGATATAGTTTAGTATGTGGTAGCGGGCTAACCTGTTAGGGGTATATTAAACCCATACTCCTAATTGGTTTCTATACGACATCGTGCCGGAACGCTAAATCGCTTGGCGGCACGCCTATGTCGGTAGGGTGGTAACTAGCCACGGCCGAAACCTCCCACCAGACAATAATGGTATGGTTATCATATATGATGATTTTACCTTTATTTTGCTGCTGTAGTATCGCATTAGAGCTCCTTAGGTCGTATATGATGCCTTTCATGCCAGCGCTAACAACTGTATTTAATATCGCCTCATCTGGTCGACAGCGGCGGTGCTTAGGTCCATAGAGTGGCTGACCAGCTCTTAGTAACACTGCCTGGAAACAAGGTATCATGAGTCAGTATTCCAGGCTATTCATTTAATAAAACATTTATGTTTCATCTAGCCGATGCCCGCAACTTCGTCTGCGTTGAGTTAGTGTGTGTGAAAGTGTGTTTGTGTCTTCCGATCATGAAGCAATGGATTACTAAACCGACTACTTTGAAATAATTACAGGATAATCTGTAAAGTATCACCTTTTTAACAAAAAAAGAATGAATGAAAACGAAGTACGCGATATTGAATTACAACTAAATAAACATTTTGTTTTTCAACCCCTCTCCCAAGGGAACCATGCTGAATAAAAATTATCCTATATGTTGAAATGGAATATACGCTACTCCTATATCAAATTCCATTCAAATCCATCCACTACCGACAAAAATTGTTTTGGGCTCAGTATCAATAGTAAAGCATCCTCCAATAAAAAATATATATATATATATATTTAATGTACAGAAGTTGTCCTGTTACACTTCTATTGTATTACTAGCTGTTGCCCGCGACTTCGTCTGCGTAGAATTGCTGATTTCCTTTGAGATTGAGGTTACCCGTGCGGCCAATGCCCTGCTTCAGAAAGTAAGCTACAGGCAAATGTCAAATTGCCGATTTTCGTGTTTCTAAATTAAAAACCATAGGACTTTCATACAAACCTCAAACCCCTATTTTACCCCCTTAGCATTAGCCATCCTTTCTTAGCTGACATCTCTTAACTATCAACTACCTACTTGCTAAATTATAGCTTTATACATACAATAGTTTTTGAGATCTCGTGTTTAATCAATAAGTATGTAAGTAAGTGACCTTTCACTTTTATATATATATAGATAGATATGCAAGCAACAGTTTCAATGAGCTATCGCAATAGTGTTTGAGTATCAATCAATGAAATCATAAAACTGAAATACTTCAGATAGAATCGCTTTCAAAGGCAACATAAATAAGTTTAATAGTTAGATAAATGTTAATTTGCATTCTAAAATATGAACTTACACCATTATTATGTCTATAAGAGAGCACAGGAAACCTGCCACCTTGTCTGAAGGTAGCAGCAGCAGCTAATGTTTCATCATCAATTATTTTAGGCACCACCACACCCTTGGGGTAAGCGGGACACACTGTATAGTGTTGGTTTACGCGTGATATACGCCATTCTTCTGTGGCTAACACTTTTGTGAATTCTCCTTCAACACTGGAAAATTGTTAGTATGTAATATTGTTGTGATTGCCTAGTGGTTAGGGCGTCCGCCTCCTAATCAGAGGTTCAGGGTTCGAATCCGGACACGCATCTCTAACTTTTAAAAGTTATATACATTTTTAAGCAATTAAAATATCACTTGCTTCACGTTGAAGGAAAACATCATGAGAAAACCTGCAAGCTTGAGAGTTTATAATATTCTCAAAGGCGTGTGAAAACTGCCAATCCGCAAATGGCCAGCGTGGTGGACTATGGGTTGATCATGATGAATAATATTGCTTATATTTTTATGTTTATATATACTACTACATAAGAGATGTTACAATATTAGGTATATTTTAGTTATTAACATAAATTTTAAATTTTTTTAATTTTGGGGTATGGCTTTAATATAACAGCCATATTCCTGGCTAACCTGCTATTATCAAAACCACCATTATCCTTTACCATCAAGGGAGATTGCAAGGCCTTACTTAATTTACCTACTAAGAAAAATCTAAATAGGATAGTCATAGCCTTACGGACAAAGATTGATCAGAGCAGATAAATTAAATTTGTTATTTTAAAACATAATAAATTTACTAATTTTATACTAAATATATAAACATGGAAGCTGTGATAGCCTAGTGGTTAGGGCATTCACCTCCTAATCAGAGGATGGGGGCTTGATCCCAGACACGCACCTCTAACTTTTGAGAGTTATGTGGGTTTTTAAGCAATTAAAAAATCACTTGCTTTAACCGTAGACTATGGCCAAACCCTTCTCATATTGAGAGGAATCCCGTGCTCTGTAGTGAGCCTACAATGGGTTTATCATGATGATGATTATATACTTGAACATACAATTAAAACTACCTATATAATGTATATCCATTTTCCATGATAGGGTGCATGTGCCTATAAAAGAATGGGTAAAATAGGATTGGATCCTGTATACTAGAAAGGTTCTCAAGGGTTTGCGTCACAAGGTTTAACTCTGTTGTGCTGCTGATGTCCAGTTGGAATATTCGGAGATCCTTGCATTTTAAAAACAGGGATCCACCCTGTATGATGCCTCCGCTCACTTTAGTCTCTTTTTTCTCTATGTTATCTATATTTTTGTGTAGCAGCTGAAAAATTCACTCTATTTATTTACTATAAATTTAATAAGCAAATACATGGTAGGTTATTAGGTATAAAGTTATTACATCTTTGTGATGGTTGGCAGATAGTAGTTGATTGCTATATCATCTATACGTATTTTTTATGTTGCTTACATTTGTATTTCAATTTTTTTTTTCAATCACGTCAGGCGCTAATGCGGAAGGAGTTACAACCATCAAAAGAACAAACAAATTCTCAACATTTCATATATTTCATTTTATAGTGTTGTCTCTATTTTATTAGTTTATTGAAAAAAACAATGTAAAATTTCTACCCACCCATAACTCACGAACGCCTTCTTTTCTTGAGCTTAAAATGAGGTGATGTCCAGTTATACAGACTGTTCCATCAACGTTGTCATGGTGAGGATATTTAAGTATAACTCCGTCTAATTTGTTAATAAGTATAAGCTCTATAAACTCCATTACAACAATCCTTTCAATTTCCTAAATTAAATTTAATAATCACATTACTTTGAGTTTGAAATAAAACATCATATTCAACCTAATAATTTGACAGTGACATTGATTTCATATTTTAAATAAAACATTTGACAAAAAGATATCAGCTGTAAGCTGAAAATAGTCACGTCTAAATTCGAGCGACACAGAATCGATTAAATAATCGATTTTTCTTACGAATTACTTCGCATTCCATGAATTCATCGTGCGGGTGACTGGATTCATTCGTAATCCAGTTGGCAAGTAATAATTATTAATGAAAGGGCTCACTGATCTTAACAAAAACGTTAAATGCTATTGTATGGAAGAAACCTTTATTTATTTGCTGTTACTGATGATTTTAGTGAATATATCTTTGACCCACCGGATTACCACTAAATTCACGAGGTCGAGAGCTCTGATTCTAAATATAACACAAACTACCAGATTGCCCATAAATATTCTATTGATAATTTTCCAGATAAGTTGGTACTGTACCTACAGCTCAACTATTCATATTTATTTCTTTTACTAAATCGGCTTATTGAACGATTGTTCATTCTTAATTCAATGGATAGTATTAAATTTAGAAATTAATTATTTATTTAAACGAGATTTTAAAAAAATGAAAATCTGAAATCGAATTTCGTAAAATGGATAAGCGGAAGAGAAATCTCTAAAAACGAAACATGTCATATCAGTTCGAAAGTCATTATAAGAAATACTGTTTCCGATTTTCGAACGAACAAAATAGTAAATGTTAAAATTTAATTTTATCAACCACTTAACATGGTTCTTATTTATCATAAGTAATGTACAAGATAAGCAAAATTTAATTGTCTTTTTAAAGAAATTGCGAATTTTATATTATGGCAGCATTCAATAATTCCAACCTAATATTATTTATTTATTTATGGTAACAACATGAAAGAGAGATGGCTATACGATTAACAGGACAAGGATTGAAAAGAGATGGTGGATCGTAATTTTCTTACAATAGTATGAGATGCAAACAGCACGAGCTCGGAATAAAACAAATGACGTCGGGCAACGGGCTCCATCTGTCTGCTAACCAATAGCACTAAAGAAGGAACGACAGTTTGTGAATTTGTGCTATCTACTATGGTAATGTGTGATTTCTTTCGTTCATTGTAATGTAATATAAAACGCTAAATCTTAATAACTCGTGTATAAATGGACAAACATAAAATAGTGATATCTAAATTAACTATTTATTGGAAGAAACATCGTTCTGACGCATCACAAAGACGCCAAACGTGCAGTAAGTTACTGTATGAATTCTTATGTATTGAAAGTAGGTAGGTTACTGGCTGGATGTCTAAGCTTGGGTAATGACCGGTTCTAATATTTAGATGTCTATTGTCGATGTGCCACACATAATTAAAATTTATCATGTCAATGTTTTCATTCAAGTTCATAGGTCAATTGACTGACTAGACTTTTTTTTTGTTTAGGAGATGGAGGAGAATTCTGAGGTTCAAATGGAGACCGACGTGTCTTCAACTACTGTGGACATGCCTGACACCATGCAGGTGACAGGAATACATGGCAATGTTAAGACTACTATTGTTGTTGAGGAGATTAAAGAAGAAGATATTAATAGCAATATTTCTGCAGAGCCTTCACCAACTAAGTCCAATGAGGTGCAAAAGGTTCTGTTAAGTTCTAAACTTCCCTTAGAAAAGGGCCTGCCCAAGGAAATTATAATATCCTCAATAAAAGAAATTCAGGTAACTCAAAAAATCACACCACCCAATTCAAAAGAGGTAAATTGTACACCAACAGAGTCAGAAACAGAGCAAAAGACTCCCACAAAGACTGATTATATGCAGACCACTCTAACCAAATCAGAGCAAGTGCAGAAAACACAACCAAAGTTAATACAGGTGCTAAAGGCACCTGCCAAATTTGAGCATGTGCAAAAGATAGTATCTAAATCTGACCAGCTGCAAAATACCCCAAACAAAGAATTGGTTAAAACAGCACCTAAGTCTGAGCAGTTGCAAATAAAAGCATCTATGACTGAGCAAGTGCCTAAAAAGTTAGAACAGATGGAAGAAGTTCTTAGAGTATCTGAGACAATGTTACAACACACATCAAAGAAGGACCAGAATTCAAAAACACTGCCTAAGTTAGAACAGGTGCATAAAACACCTGTAGAACAGGTTAATAAGAAGTTAGATCAATTTAAAAAATATCTAGGACTGAAGTCAATATCAATTTCAGAGCAACTACAAAAAGCACAAACTAATTCAGAGCAGATAAAAAAAACATCAGCTGTACTAGAGGTACATAATAAGTCAGATCAGGTGAAGAATACACATGAGTTGAACTCAAAAAGTATTACTCCTAGTATTACTCCTTCTGAGCAGCAAACATCTAAAGATGCAATACATACTACATTGAATTTTACAGCTGTTAAGTCTTCAGATGTGCCTGATACAATTGTAATTGATAAGTCTTTAAAAGAAACAAAACAACCAGAGGAGTCAAATGAACAACAAGAATCACCTAAGGAAAGTCCTAGGAAACCCGACCCAGGCAATAAATCTGACCACTCAAGCAAATCTAATAAAACATCAATCAAAGAGTCTATAGACCAACAAACATTAAATAAAGATTGTTTTAATAGCACAGACCAAACAAAGGAATCCTCTGACAAACTCAAAGGAGATAAAAATAATGAGAGGAAATCAGTAGTAAACAACACTTCAATAGATATTGTTGAAAAATCAAATGACTCTCAACCAGAAGCTAGCTCTGATATACCTGAAAAGGACCAGAATAGGAGTATAAGCAGAGAACTAAAATCACTTATTAAGTCAGCCAAAGAGTCGAAGATTATTAGTGAGTGTACACAGCTTACAAGTAAAACTAGGAAGTCCAGAGCTGTTGCAGACAGTTCTAACACAAGCTTGAATGTTTCTGTGGAGGCAGACAAAATACAAAATGTAAGACGTAGCAGTATCAACTCCCAAGAGAGCAATTGCAGTGAGAAGTCAGAGAGGGCGCCAGCAAAAAGATCTATGAGGTCCCAGAACCCAGAATTTGTAAACAAGGTAAAGCTATTTCTCAACTCAGTCACAGGAAAGAATCAAAAAGGTGATGACGAAGATGAGCTGGATGATAGCAAAAAAGAAACTCTTAATGAAAGTTCATCCCCATTGCCCAAAAAGAAAAAACTGGTAGACAGCCAAAAGCAAGAAGTATGTATTTTTAGTTACCACTATTTTGATAAATTGATTTACAAACTGGTGAAAGTTAGAAAGTTAATGTACTTTTTTAAAAATTTTGAAATCTTAGTTTTTTGCTCATTATATAAGACAGTAGTATAACATCAAATAAATGGTATGATCTGACTACACCAATTTAAGTTATTTTTGTATAATATATAGAAACAATAATTTGATGTAAGTTTTCCTGACTTAATGTTATTGCATGCATTTTTTATTCATTTATACTCCATAGGCTGCTGAGCATACTAATAGACTGCGTTCGGATTTATACTGTTGGCGTTGTCACTGGGTTGCGGAACAAGCTGTTAATGAAAAGGGCCATCCTCCATTGCTGTGTACAGTGTGTCCAAGATCTTTCCACTACAAGTGTCTGTCCAGCACTGAGCGAAGTAAAATAACAAATGAAAAAAGCTGGATCTGTCCGGAATGCTTGGTTGTATTGCATGCAGAAAGCTCAGAGACTAGGTGAGTTTTCATATGATTGCATTAATTTTATTCCATTATTATAACCATGGTTCCAATGTATGTTAACTACACAATTGATGTTAATAGACTGATGATGATGATGATGAAAATACATAAAAGGATAATTATTGTACTATTCAAGCAATATGAGGAAGTAAAAAAATATGAAAAAAGTTAAATATTACTAAATAATCAAAATATAATATTTTTATAACTACCTACTTAACAAATAGTGTAGAGACTAGTGCTGATAAAAAAGCTGCTTCTCTGCTCTCTCAACAATAGTGTACATTGTGGAGCTGTGATATGTGTAAAAAACCCATTGGATTTCATATTGCATAGCTTAGCTAAGCTTAGTTCTAGTGGAGATTGATTCAGCAAACATATCATATGGGTTACATGTGCCAATCCCTCATTTCTCAGAAAACTAGAAATAGTAGATCTTTGCATCTTCAGTACATGTTCACAATGCTACAACAAACAATAAGTAATTTAAAACAGTCTATATATAACTAAGAGATATTGAAAGGTTAATAATTATGCAAAATTAATACAAAAGATACATTGCAGGATCTAAGTGGTTAATTGTTGTAAAAGTCCATTCTCAGATAATTATCAATATTTATTTTTAGCAATTTAGGCAGCCTAAGAAATTACACAATATCTTATAATTATTGGTTATTATTATACATCTTAAATGCCTCCCTAAATCATAAGTTTGCTTTAACTGTCTCATACAAGTAACATTCACCTGTCAGCCTTTAATAACTAATATACAAATTTGTATGGCACATATATTTTTTCTAAAGGAAAATTGAAAAATTTGTTATAAATGGATGATCTATCAATGAGTAGCTTAAGCTATGGGAAGTAATAGGCTGAAATTTGGCATACAGATAAGCATGCATTAAGAAATGATTTTTGAAGTTTTTTAACAAATCAGAGAACGTGAGCAAAGCAGTAGGTTTTTATACTCAGTTAGTTATCTATGGAATTCTATTATTAAATGGAAATAGATACCTAAAGTTACTTAACATTGAACATGATTATTCTAATTTTCATATATAGCAATGAATGGTCTCTGAGTCGGGGTTCTTATTCCTAACGCGTGTCTGTTAATTCTTCCCGATATTATGGTGCGCTGAATGCAGTTGTATAATTTTATTTTCCAGATCTCTAGCTATGAAGAAGATCTCGCTGGGGCATTTGTGCGAGCTGTTGCAGTATGCTTTGGAGCGAATGATGGATCTAAATGGGGTAAATATTGTCTCATTATTTTAAACATTACTAAAATGTTGTCTTTTATTATTGAAAGCCATTAGTAACGGTTACTTTATCAAACCATTTGTATCTAAGAATGACAAGTATCTATCAAAGTTAATGTTTAATATGAAAATGTATTGTATGTTCAGGCGTCCTTTCTTAGTCGGAAGAGAAAGGACAAAGCAATATTCATTTAAAATTTAGATTTTTTTACTTAATAATATTACCTAGGTATAAACCTACCACTACGAAAATATGAGAGGTATTTTATTTAAAAAAATATGTGCTATTTTTTTTACTTTATTTATTTATTTATTTTTGGCACAGTTATAAAATCTTTTTATTCATAAATTATAATAGGTACTTTTTAATCATAGTAGGTTACTTTGTACTGTGTTAGTATAGCTTTAGAAATAGGTAATAAAGGATAATAATAAGCTCATAAAACAATTGCATTAATTGATACGATAATGTGATTAGACTAGCAGCTTCATCTTATTACCCAGTAGGTAGTACTTAAAAATATTTGGAATTAGAAATCTTATCTTGAGTAATACTAACTGTATCAGACTGCCTAAAAACCTACACAATTTTTCATATGCAAAGTAAGTTTATTTTTAAATGATCTGTTCTTATTTTTCTACAATTTATGTAATGCAGCAACATAATACACGCCAAAGACGTAGGTAATTGAGTAATACGACAAATTATCATGTCATGTCTTGACCGTTTACGACAAAATGGCCGACGCTCGCTCGCTGAATAAGTAGTTCATATCGTTCACATTGCATTCCCGTACGCGAATGAAAAGATTAATCTATTAATTCACGCGTTAAATTTTCCTTAGTTGATTTGTAACAAATAAATTAACAGCGTGAATAATTTTCATAGCTAATGATTAATGAACTAACGTTATCAGGTATATCAATACATCTCTCAGTAGTACTAAGTGCACGGCGTTGTGAAGGAATCTATATATTCAAAACTTTCACCACATGTAGGTACATAAATGTAGCAATTCGTTTAATACGTGCTGAAGACAAAGTATGCAATGCGAAACGCAAACGCGTCGCTCGGTCGGTTAGGTGAAATGACCTTGCTAGTCGCTACTTATCTGTAGTGTACTGTGTAGGCACTGGCAGGGCCCGTCATCTCCCCTCCCTTTCCGCCGCGAAATAATCGATACAGGCGTGCCGCTATAGCGCTCTCCTTCTGTGCTAATAATAAACGATTCACGTAGATCGGTGTGTTACGCTTGTTCTGCATTTCTCGGCCCGGGCCTCGGCATTTGTCATGCCTGTACACATATTATAGGAACTATCGAATTATCTCGTTCATAATGCGTGTTTGCACTTATTGCTGTACCGTACCTACTTTACTCAAACCAATAACTCTTGGCGGTACCTGTGTATTACAGTACTGAAGAAGCATCATAGGTATTGAAAGTACACGAGTTAAATGAAAAAAGCTTAATCGATTTTGATGAAACTTTATTTATTTATACAATCTTATTGCTTACATATTGAAAAAGAGAACAATGAGAAATACATAATATAAAAGCAAAAGGCGACCTTATCACTTAAAGCGATCTCTTCCACCTTTTTGTAAGAAGCTGACAGAAATAAAAGACGGGAAATCGCAACACTTATACATATATACATACTAATATAAAAAATAAAGAAAGAATAAATATTAACTTTATGATGAAGTATAATTCAAATTATTACTGTGATATCGCTGGTAAATTTATATGGATCTATATTGTTAATTTATATGTCTAATGTTTGACCGCGATAATCTCAGAAACTGCTTGCTCTAATTAGAAAAATATTTTCGTATTACATTATACCTAGAAAGAATAGTCTAGACATATTATAATTGTAATATCGGGACATCCTGGCACAAGTAAAATAATTACTTAAAAGGATGTCCCAACAACGAATAAATGTTATGTAAAACGTATTTTTTGAATAAATTTTTTCAATGCGAAATCATTGGACAGAGCTAGTAGTATGGGTTGAAAATTCTCAATTAAAAATAGGGTAAAGTTATATCATCAAACGCGAATATTAAATAGTACTTTAATCATTTATTATAAACTTGAATCTTCTTTGCTTTTTTATGATTAATCTGCGTTACTGGCACAGCTGAAATGTACGTACCCATCCTTTCACCTCAAAGATCTCTCAAGTCATTGTTTTCAAAATATCAATAACCAACAGTTTTGATACTGATTCAACTGTTTTCTGAAAATAATGAACTGGCTATCTAAAATTCTAGAGGAAGAGGCATTATAAGCCGTTTTTTACAGTACAATTTTTACTAGAAATTTTACGTAATAATAATAAAACACTTTTTTTTTTAAGTTATGCCCTTATATAACAAAAGCGAATCTAAGTCCACTCGACGCGTGGTACGGTAAACTCGTTATGGTAAAGTGAGCATTAGAAAACACGTGACGCCCACTCCCCCGCTTGTAATTTCCAAAAATACAGACGCTTTGCTTGGTCTGTTGTATATATAGAAGTGTTTCGGGTGTAGATACGTATCAACACCCGAAACACTTCTCGCTTTGACGATCAGTACATAATGATAATTTAAAAATGAAAAACTTATTAAGTTTTGCCCCTATCAATCGTCTCTACAATGGAGAGTGCTCTGAGGAGCTATTTAATCTAATACCACCTTCCGTGTTCTCCAGTCGCACTTTTCGTCGCAGAAACAAATTTCATCCTCACCACCTGAATGCCTGGTCCTCTTCCACCACCCGCTATTCCAGGTCATTTCTGCCACGTATTTGCAAATTGTGGAACCTGCTTCCATCTTCTGTATTCCCTAATGTTTATAATATGGGGATCTTCAAAAGGCGGATAAACAAATTACTCAAAAGCCAGCAACGCATTGGCGGTTCCTCTGGTGCTGCAAATGTTCATGGGCGACGGTAATCACTTACCATCAGGTGACCCGCCTGCTCGTTTGCTCGCTATAAATATATAAAAAAAAAAACAAATAAAATTTACTTATCCAACACTCCACTCGTGGTGTGGCAGTTCATCACAAGACACGTGACACCCATTCTCTTGCTAGCTAAATTCTACATGACAGCTAATCGTAGCTTGTGTTGGTGTCTAGGAATAATAATTATTCAATTCAACGTTGCGACACTTAGGGTGCGGCGTACTAGTGCGATTACGTCGGTAGTTTTTGAGCATATAAAATGGATACAAACTTAGTACCTATTAACTTTTAAAAAGAGTACCAGTCACTCAATGAGTAAAATGTTACAGTAATATGAAACTATGGGCCTTAGAACAAAGTGTGTACTTTCATAGTTACATAGTATTAATTCACGAATAAATAAGTAAAATTCCTGTGGTACTCTGTTCTATTTAATAATCAAATGAACTAAAACATTTATGACATAAATTCTTTGGAAAAAAAATTACTGGTTGATAATGAGGTAGCTACTCTCATATGACTATTAACATTTACGAACATTTCTAACATGAAAGTTATTCGTCTAGAAAAATTAAGGCAAAAAATTTTTGGACCTATCTTTTGGTTTAATTACCATTTTATTTTACCTATGTTTAATGCAAATAAAGGATTTATTGTTACTGGTATTATTATAGGTGGAGCCATTTATACTTCCCGTAGACAGGACAGCTTTCCCTGATTACGAGAAGTACGTGGTGCATCCTATGGACCTGTCTCTGATGAAGAAGAACATATCGGAAGGCCTCTACGGTAGCACAGAGGCGTTCCTTGCAGACTCGCAGTGGATTCTACACAATAGCATTATTTTTAACACATGTATGAGTATGTCATTTTGAAGAATTTTATTTTTATTTAATTTTCTTTTGTTTTGAGACTAGTTTGATTCATTTATTTCATCTATAATAATCACGAAGAGGTTTTGCACGAGGTATGGATGCGGACAAGCCAATAGCACCAAAACTGCCCCAAAGCAGACTGTGAGTTTAGACACAACAATTTGTTAACAAATTACATATAGTGTTTTCTGTTTAATGTGTTTTACTTTTTGCTTGAGTTTTAAAATCACTTTCTTATCTGATTATCACTGTTGCCAATTTATTCATCATTATCATCATAATCAACCCATTGCCGGCTCCCTACTCACACTAGAGCACGGATCTCCTCTCAATATGAGAAGGGTTTGGCCATAGTCCACCACGCTGGCCATGTGCGAATTGGTAGACTTCACACGCCTTTGAGAACATTATGAACTCTTTGGCGTGCAGTTTTCTTCACGATGTGTTCCTTCACCGTTGAAGAAAGTGATATTTTAATTGCTTAAAAATTTATAAATTTATTTGAATTTACCTTTTAGTTTATTTGAGTTATATTTTTTTAGCTGTAGTCACGAATAGCCAATCAAAACTGTAATTCAGAAACTGAACATCTTAACTCTAACATATTTTTACGTACATCTTGCCATAATATACGTTATAACGTTTGTTAAGCCTGAAGACCTAGGTCAGTCATTCAATGAATATATTTTCGCTGTAGTTTTGTTTGTGCTCTCAAGTAATGTGAAAGCAGAGTAGCAGTATACTGCTTTCCTTTTTTTACCGTGTGAGAGCTTTCTCTCACACGTGAACATTGCTAGAACAATAAACCTAGTTAAAATACCACAAATTCAAATTCAAATTCAAAATAACCTTTATTCAAATAGTCCTTAAAAAGGCACTTTTGACGCGTCAATAATTTACATAGTAGTTATTTCATGCTGATAACTATATTCGTAAACTTAAAACTAAAGCTATGAGGGTTCCAAACGCGCCCCGGTCTAAGAAGAAGCCCACAACAAACTTAGACGGGAATTAAATTTTTTAGCCACTTAGATTATAACTCAAATGATATGTTTTGTGATTTTAATCTATTATTTTCAGTGCAATCAAAACTAACCGCCGTAGCTCGAGCGCTAGTGCGTTCCTGTCGCGCTGAGATGGGTGAAATAGAAGCCTGTCCGGAATGTTATTCGGCAGCTCACGCTCGCCGCCCCACTTGGTTCACCGACGTGTGCTCGACACCACACATGCTTCTTTGGGCTAAACTGAAAGGTAGTACTTTGTGTTATGTATGTAGGTTGTATTGTAGCCGCCAGACGATAGATATATATTTTGTATATCTTTTGTCACCAGACAGTAACCACCAGACAAAAGATATATATATTGTATATCTTTTGTCACCAGACAGTAACAACCAGACAAAAGATATATATATTGTATATCTTTTGTCACCAGACAGTAACAACCAGACAAAAGATATATATTTTGTATATCTTTTGTCACCAGACAGTAACCACCAGACAAAAGATATATATATTGTATATCTTTTGTCACCAGACAGTAACAACCAGACAAAAGATATATATATTGTATATCTTTTGTCACCAGACAGTAACAACCAGATAAAAGATATATATATTGTATATCTTTTGTCACCAGACAGTAACAACCAGACAAAAGATATATATATTGTATATCTTTTGTCACCAGACAGTAACAACCAGACAAAAGATATATATTTTGTATATCTTTTGTCACCAGACAGTAATCACCAGACAAAAGATATATATATTTTGTATATCTTTTGTCACCAGACAGTAACAACCAGACAAAAGATATATATTTTGTATATCTTTTGTCACCAGACAGTAACAACCAGACAAAAGATATATATTTTGTATATCTTTTGTCACCAGACAGTAACAACCAGACAAAAGATATATATTTTGTATATCTTTTGTCACCAGACAGTAACAACCAGACAAAAGATATATATTTTGTATATCTTTTGTCACCAGACAGTAACAACCAGACAAAAGATATATATTTTGTATATCTTTTGTCACCAGACAGTAACCACCAGACAAAAGATATATATTTTGTATATCTTTTGTCACCAGACAGTAACAACCAGACAAAAGATATATATTTTGTATATCTTTTGTCACCAGACAGTAACCACCAGACAAAAGATATATATTTTGTCTGGTGGCTAATGTCAGCTATGTCAGTCTTGTGGATATTATAGTTTTAAAATGAAGCAAGCCCACGTCTCTTATTAATAAATCACTAAGTCTGTTATACCTATTCCCGCGGGACTAAACGTCAATCACACTTGGAATAAATCAAGAAGTGGTTTTTGTGCTAGGTGCTGGAAGAAATGTTTGCGAGAAACCATAATTAAGAGAACTGGGTTGGTGGCACGACTTGTTTTCTTTAAAAACAATAAACAGCAAGTATAATTTGCTATATTCCGCCGACAACCGGGAGATTTGTATAATATAACACCACACAAAATCTTCCACTAGAACCTAAAGTTTGTGACTTTATTTTCACATTATTAAAGGTGTGACTTTACTTTTCTCGCTTGTGAAGTCAATATCTCCTGAGGATGATCCGGTGTCAGGTCGAAAGGTGCGTAGAGGTTCTAGTGGAAGATTTTGTGTGGTGTTATATTATACAAATCTCCCGGTTGTCGGCGGAATATAGCAAATTATACTTGCTGTTTATTGTTTATCATGGACTTCCGCAAAGTAACGCCTGCTTCTATTCATTATTTGTTTTCTTTATGCTGCACATTTCAATGCAAGCAAATCATTAGTCATTGTTACCTGTAACTGATAGGCTTAAGATTCTTTCGGGCCAGCTCACGCATGGTGCCCCACTTTCACCAACGTGTGTTCAACGCCATATATGCTACCGTGGGCTCAACTTATGGTATGAGTTAGTTGAGTGTAACTAATGGATAAGTCATCAGTGACTTATATAATAGGTTCATAATGAAGGCTAGGCGCCACACTGGGTTCACCATACAATAAACTCTGATAAAACTTTTTTCTTTAAAAAGAGGTTTTATAATATGAAACATGATATTATATAATACGCCATTTTGAATTTTGAAGCTCATTTCAACTTTTAATAACGAAAAATTTGTATTCATATTTATCATTTTTTTAAACCTAGTCATATGTAATTTGCATGCAGAAATCTAAATGGCATATACAAAACTGTAGTTGGTTGTCAAAGATTTCTTGTAAACTGTGTCAGATGCGCAAAATAATTTTAAATCTAAGTAGTAAGAAGTTATTTCAAAGTGAATTGTATTTGCAGGTTTTCCGTACTGGCCTGCTAAAGGCATGTCCGTCAACAGTCAGGGGTTGGTCGACGTCAGGTTTTTCGGCGCTCACGACCGCGCGTGGGTGCCCGCAAGAGATTGCTTCCTGTACTGCGAGAAGGATCCGAACAATTTTAAAGCCAAACGTCAGGATATATTGGAAAGCATGCATGTATGTTGTTTTTATTACGTATAGTTTTACAATTTACTCACTAAGAACTCATCTGATAACAGTAAAATTTGGATTCGATTGCAAAAACATCTGAGTAAAATCAGGTATTATAAATATAGGAGGGTGGCGCGCTATATTGGAAGATGTATGGCAGTTTAACTTCGATCTATACCTCAAAAAATTTCTACGCTTTCCGCCTATGGCTACTACGGCTTTTTTTCTAGCTAGTAGTTCTTTGAAAACTTCGCTTCTTTTACTTACCATGAGGATGGAGATGACATATATCTGTAAGATACGAGGCTCACGTTATACTAAATAACATTACTTTCCGACTTTAACTCAACATAGGCGCAACCGCGAGAAAGTTTACTTTAATACAAAATAGTGATCCAGATTCGTTAATAATAGTGACACTGAATTCTAAATAAACAGAATCTGGGAAAGATTGAATATAACCACATTAAAATTGAATTAACATCTGAATAATGAGTATAAAAATAATCAAATGGTTGAGCGAAACCAATTCAGATCAAATCAGTTACAATCATATCAATACCTGGTTGTCACAGTAGACAGCTGTTGAAAGTATATAAATATTTACATAAGGTAAATAAAAAATAAAATAAAATAAAAGAAAACTATCCTAGATAGTTTTCTTTTAAATTTATTTCTAAACACCATTCAAAACAATGCATTCTTTAATATCCATATTTTAGCATAATACATACAGCTATACAAACAGTTGTCAAGTTCATGTAAACTTATTCAATTTAATAAACCCCTTAAATAACTCATACAAATAAATTTTCAGAAAATTTCATTAACCATAATGTCTTTTCTAGATTGTTCAACATAAATAGTTTTATCATGTATTATTTTCTTATAAATATATTAATCGTTTGAATAGTGTATGTCCTTCAATCCAAGGAATTCCTTTTTTTTGTATCCCTCAAGCTAGTTTTCTTATATCAATAAAGAACAGTGGTAATCGTGACTCGTCAGTGATCTGTTATATTACTCAGTTAGCGATGAAATTTTAAAAGTTCTGTGTAAGATCTTAAACGATTTTGACGTTGATTCGATGACTCGAGGCGTAAACTATATTTTAATACCAAAAGTGGCATCAATTTTTACTTTTTGCAGCATAATCCTATAAATTAAACGAGCTGCTATCTTCTCCCCTGTTTTTGCACCTTTTGCTTTGGCTCTGGCTCGTGCCCTTTCTATCAGTATCAAATCTGCCTTGTGGCGATCGCTCAAGTCGTTTGATCGGTAGGCCAAATCGTGTTCCCTGCAGTGTCCATCCAACTGATTAATAGGTTTCCTCTCCATCGACTTCGTACCTGGCCCACAATACTTGTATCCAGGTATATGAAGTTCGAAAGGCAAATGATTGATGGCCCAATTAATTGCTTGGCTCTTGCCCATAACCTCACTGAATAAAAGTAACAAAAGTGCACATTAAAAAAAAAGTTATGTTTAAACTTATAATACGACATTGTTCACCTTAATCTCACTATTTGTAATTTCATCCTAGCTGTATTACGAATACTTAGCGCCCTTATTTTTGATAATTTTTCAACAATTTATTTTTCGACGGCAATCTCGCCTGATGGCAAGTGATTATGCAGTCTAAGATGGTAGCGGGCTAACCTGTCAGGGGTATGGTAAACCCATACTCCTAATTGGTTTCTACGCGACAACGTGCCGGAACGCATAATCGTTTGGCGACACGTCTTTCTCGGTAGGGTGGTAAAACATTCAGATTTTTTTATCTATTGATTTTACCTTAAGTATATACTTTATTGTATACACTGAACATTTCTGTCTATTAGTTATACTATATATATATATATATATATTCAAATGTAAACTATCTATTTTTTACTTAAAAAAATACTAATATAATTATTTCTTCTAGCTTATTACAGGATTCTGTTGTGTCATAATATTATGCCATGTAAATCTACACCTACCCTTTTATTATCATCTTTTCATAGAATTGATCGTTGTTATCCGCATCTGTAACATATTAAACCCCATTCCTAAAACAGCTGGTTAAAACAAGACACAGTTACATATCTAGGAATCTTTTGCGGCAAAATGAACTAAATATATACAAGCTATGATGACTTTGAATTGGTATTATTTTTAACTATCTTTTATGGTGTCTACGCTATATTATGTATGCTATAATTAATGCTAGTAAATTTAATTAAGAAACAGATCATCAGATAGTAGTACCTTCAATTTTGCAGATATTCTTACATTTGGCACGTGTTGCAAAATTGTTTTCGTTACCAGAACAACCTCTATATGTAAATCGTTTGCAATTGTTTGATTTGTGATCGTAATAATATCTGAAAAGTAAATCAATTAATACATTTATTACACTGCACTTTTGATTATAATGCTTTATAATTTACTAGCAATTACTGGAACTATTTTACCGTTCGGTAAATAAGGGTCGTAACTTAAAGTTAATTGGAAAAATACGAGACGTGCAGGTCACCTTGCTAAGAGACATAGTCCACCCGTATATATTTTTTTTCATTGTATGTTATGCGTCCAAATAATATACTGTAAAGAGCATGGTTCAAATGTATATTCTATTCCTAGTTAATTACAATGACCTTTCAATTTTAAATATTTTTCAACATATAATGCGTGTTTGTTGCTTATTTATAAGGAATAAGTAGATTTATGGTTTCGAATATAACTTACTTACCTGGTCATACGGCCGTTGCAATTACCAGCGCGACGCGGCAAATAACAGAGTCTTGGTCGATCGAAATCAAATTGAAGTTTGTCATTCTCTAGAAATGTTTAGAGGTTAAAGTTTTATTTGGCGGCAATTATTTTTAAAATATATAAAACAGTTTTTGTTTACAATCTGATGGTAAGTGATGATGCAGGATAAGGCACTAATGTTCAGAAGATACCTTTTCACTATTGATTTGTAGAAACCATTAAAGCAGCAATTAAGACGGAAAAGTATTTCAATTTTCGTTATCAAAAGGATAGAAAAAAAGATAGAAACCTGAAATATTTTTTTTTATTTTGTTCTGACTATCGCTATATTGCAATGTAACTTAAACTGCATGTTGTGTTTACTTCATGACGATTTTACATATAATAAGCATGTAAATTATTATGTAACTATAGTGAAAGTAAATGTAAAAATCACTAGTAAACCTATTAAATATAATAAAATAAAATAAAATTACAAAAAGCGCTAACGAGCTGTGCGCTAACCAAATCTTGCGTTGAAGTACATAAATGCTATAAATTACAAAAATACGGAAAAATAGATATATAAATAAGACATATATTTATATATGTCTATTATAAGCTACAATAACGCATTTTATGTTAAATATGTGTGGTTTGCAGTCATGATCATTTTATGTCAACTTAAGTTCGAGTATATGGACCTTAAAAATTGGTTTTTATATATATGTATTTTGATATTGGTTTTTAAAACAATATAGGGTTTTTCACAATCTTCTGATAGAAAAATGCACTGTTAAGAGTTTTCTTAATTTAAATATATAACATATTACCTTCAGTATCATCATTAATCCACGAAAGTGGTCCACTTCTTAAACCATACAAACTTTCTAATGGAATATCAACATCTAAAATATCATCTGTCGCTTTAACGTCATAATATAAAATGGGAAATATTAATAAAGTTTGCACTGGAATAATGTCTTGAATGAACATATTTCTTATTGAGGCTTTAAATTATTTTTTTGTGAAGTATTTATACAAGTTGGCGTATAATCAATTAGTGAGTTATGTAAGAATAAATGAAGTTTTTGTTCATTTATTAACTCAGTTATGCAGGTTCTGTACATTTTCATTTGAGTGCTACTAAAAATGTTGTGTTTTAATTAGTTTTGCGATAAGATTACTAAAAATTATCGTCTTAATTATCTTTGCTAATTGTAAGGTTAAAAATTTAAGGTCAAAGAGAACTATTTGCTTAATGAAAATCTATTAACTTTGGGTAGCTTTGACGATATTCATAAATACCTCTGAAAATGGCATTTGTTATATTATGTTATTTATTTTTTGTTTTAGGAAGCAGAAGATCACATTCGTAATATATCCCGAAAATATGGCAAATTCGTTTATGCCGCTTTTAAGACACACTTAGATCCAACTAAGTTAAGTGAACAGCTTAAAATGATGGTATGATATATCGATTGGGCAAGGCTGAAATCTATACAGTGTACTTAAACCTTACTTAAGACTTAAGGGTAAATTTAAAAGGAACAAAATTATGACCGTTACTTTAATTTGGCTGAGGCAAATTAAAAAGTACGATCTATAGATCTCAGCCTTTATTGTCGTGCTAATACCTTATTTCGGTTACTATAATACTTTATCTTTCCGCAGATTCCTTCATTCGACGGTGAAGTAAGGTCCCAACTAAAAGAAAAATCTTCAAATGCGTCACCCAAAACTGTAAAAGACAAAGGTCGATCAAGCTCGAAAAGTTCAAAAAGTTCCATTAATGAAAGGTAAGATAAAAATTTGTATATACCCTTAAAAATAATATTTAATTTATTTTATATCTGTTCTAATCTGTCTGTTCGATCGGTTTTAGTGATGTTAGCGAAAATGAGGATGCGAAAACGATTCTACCTCGAAAGATGGCGGATGGTGCTGAAATTGCTCGAGAGCAAGATTACTATTCAACTGATAAGTGAGTTACAATTAATTATGGTTATTTTTATTAAATTGATTATTATTTACCAACTAATGAAATTTAACCGTTACCGTTTTACAGGAATTCACCAATGGAGGTTGATGAACAAAATGTATCAAAAAAAGATGACCAAAATATAACAAAAAAAGAAAAATCACCTTCCAGAAAACGTCGCAGATCAGGTCTCGAAGAGGCTGTTATAACAATAATCACTACCAGTTCCAATGAAAAACGGAAAAGAGTAGAAGACGAAAGAGTGAAACATGATAAACAAGCTGAAAGTGTAGAAGAAAGTACCGAAAAGAGAGAAGAAAATTTATTAAACAGTAACAAAAGCGACGAAACCGCTGAAAAATTCATGGAAGATAAGGAAGAATTCACAATACCTGTTATTAGTAAGGTTGAAGATAAAGAGGTTTCAGTTGTTAATATTGATAAGACACAAACTGTTCCTTCAATGTTAATAAAGTCACAACCAAGAGGAAGACCGGCTAAAACCAGTACACCAAAAGATAAAGAAGAAAAAACAATAAATCTAAAACAAAAGTCCATAAAATCAGACAAAATTGAAAAGGATAAGCAAGATGCCACTCTCAAATCCCATAAAAGGAATTCCAGAACGAAATCTCTTAGTTCCAGCCAAGTTGGAAAAGGAGACAAGAATGCTGATAAGAAAAATGATAAAGATATTTACACTAACACAAAAGATAAAGTTAAGGATATAAACATATCTCTTAAGGATAAGGAAAGTGTATCGGAGAAGCCTATTGAAAAGGCAAACAAAACCAATAATGACGCAATAGATAGTGTAAAACCTGTGAAGGATCAAATGCAGATTGATGACAATATAAGCTTAGCTGTGCTAGCTCGGGAGACTGCTAACAAAAATATTTCAGGGCTCCCAACAATAACTAGCGTGCGCAGTCTCTCAACGACAGCACAAAGTACAAGCACGATCACAAATACAACTACAATTACAACTACAACTCCCAAGACCATTGAAACAACGATACCAACGAGTAGTACATCGAACGTGTTTACGCCGCTTTCTTCAGAAAACGTTCGTAACATGAAGGATGCGGTGGAAAAACTGCAGAAGTTGCGAACTGAGACTGACAAAACGTTAGTGGGCCGGGTTGGTGTGCGGTCGTTCGCAAGAATGACGTCACCGCCCGCACCACCACCAGAAAGTGAGAAACAAAACGACACCGTAGAAGTAGAGGTGAAAAGTGAACCAATAGACTTCGACGATGCGGATCGCCAAGTGGAAAAAATGGATCTGATGAAAGCTTTCCAATTGCGGCCGGTGAATCCGGTTACCATGGCAAACTTACGTGATGTGAGAATAAATAAAGTGGTGGTTGCGCCCCCAGCCCAAAAAGCCGTTACGAAAACCGCGGAAGTGAAAATAAGGGCTAGGAAGACTTTCCCGCAACCGAGAAAGGATGGAAATGAGAGTCGATCGGAGTTGAATGGGAAGAATTCCATGGTATATATTCCGATACAACCGCCGACTACCCAGGCGCCAACACAGAGGCCTACGCGTCCTATAACTATAAACGGCAACGTGAATACACAGACAGTTAGACCTCAAGCACCAACTATTATACGTGAGCTTATTTTTCTCCTATAAATATTATTTTCGTAATGCCACCATCGATCAATAATGTTCTAGATTCTATGCAAAAACTCTTTTTTTTTCTGTTATACACTACAAGTTAGCCCTTGATGGCTATCTCACCTGGTGGTAAGTGATGATGCAGTCGAGGATGGTAGCGGGCTAACCTGTTAGGGGTATGGTAAACCCACACTCTTAATTGGTTTCTATCGCGACATCGTAGCGGAACGCTAAATCGCATTATTAAGTTGGAGGTCCTGGGTTCGATTCCCGGCTTGAGTCTGGTCTGGTGGGAGGCTTCGGCCGTGGCTACCAACCTACCGACAAAGACGTGTCACCAAGCGATTTAGCGTTCCGGCACGATGTCGCGTAGAAACCATTTAGGAGTGTGGGTTTACCATACACCTAACAGGTTAGCCGGCTACCATCCTAGACAGCATCATCATTTACCACCAGGTGAGACGGAGGAGCTGTCAAGGGCTAAAAAAAGGGTAGAGTGGTTACAAATACTTAATTTCTCTTTCAGCCAACAGTGTGGTAAATACGCAATCAACACCGCTTGTATCTCTGCCGGTGAATACGTCCTTGGCGGTCTCCACGCCAAAGCCTACAGCGACATTTGCAACCAACTCTCACAATAGCTCGATAAGCGTGCCCGCCGCTGGACAGTTGCCCACCATTGGGCATGTTCCCACCACTGTGCACACTGTGCCATTGCTCACGTCTGTGAACGGACAGTGGACTTTCAGCCTGCAACCTATGATGTCTGTTGGAGGTGATGTAAGTAAAATAACCCATACTAATGTCGTTAGTGCGCAATTGTGCCTGGAGTACTAAAGGATTCCTATAGATGTTATCGCGCAATCGATCGAGATAGCTTAATACGGATGGTGAAGTTAAAGTGGCAATTTGTAGCTCGGAAACCCCACCCTCCGATCCTGACCTGACCCGAGAAAACTTTAAAAAGACCTGAGAAGAGTTATTCAATAAGTAACTTTTCTTACTAACTGATGACTAGTGTGTGGACGAACAGTTGATAACTCGTTGGAAAAATTACTGAATCGGCCTGCTGCGTCCATTAATGGACAACTATCGATTGAAATGATGATGTATATCTTTCAGGGTACAGGCTCCCCAGCAGTTATGAACGGATTAGCTGATCGTAACCAGCAGTTCATCCCCATAGCGCCAGCCAACCCGCTCGCTATGCATTCTTCGCAATTATTACCGAACTCCAATAACAATAGCTGCAGTAATAATAGTAACTGTGAAAATACGCCGGTAGAAGTGAGTGTGGCTTTCTTTAGAGTATCAATAATTTGCTATTAATTTTCTCTTGCAAGTAAAAGCCTTTGTTGTTATTAAAAGATACAAAGGTAAGCAAAAATTATATGAACTTGCAATAGTTCGGTAATTGGCATGGCAAGCGTGTTTTAAAACTTCGATTAAGAGGTTAATGTACGTTTTTAATTTAATTGAAATAAATATTACGTGTTTTAACGATGAGAGAAAACATCGTGAGACCTACCTGCGAAATCTCCATAACATCTGCATGCCTATAAATTCTCCGTGCTTCTTAAAGTCATGCGAATTCTACTTATCCGATCTTTGCGAGCTTGGTGCTTTGACCAAAACCCTTCTTATATTCCAAGAGGTCATTTGCGCCCTGTAGTACTGGTAATGGGTTGAAAATGGTGCCAATGGTGATTTTTCTTCCAGATGCCACGCCTGCAACAGCGGCCGCCGTTAGTGAATCCCTTCGATACGAGCGCACCCGCGGGACCAGTGCCAGTACCGTCATGTGCTGGACCGATCACTGCCAAACTCAGCCAGAACGCGGTTAAGGTGATAATTCCTTTATTCTTTTCGGTTTATATTTTAATTTTTATTTACGGATGGTACAACATAAAATCGTTTCGTAGCACGACTTTATCGGTAGGTTTGAGTGTAGCCACCGATGATCCCACATGATTAACTGCCCAATGTTTTACTCTGCGCCCGGCAGGCCATCAATTTCCTTAGTCGAATAAAAAAATAAGGTTGCCACGTTCAAATCTAAAGTCTAATTACAATTATATACACATTTTGACTTTCATTCCCTCTCCCAAGGGAAAAGTGCTGAATTCCGGGATAACAACTATCCTATATGTTGAACCGGAGAATCAGCTACTCCTATACCAAATTTAATTAAAGTCCGTAAAGAAGTTTCAGACAGATAAACGAAAAATAAAAATAAAATGTTTTGGGCTCACTATCGATAGTAAAGCATCCTCCAATTAAAATTTTCAAAATATATTTAATGTACAGAATTCGTGCTGTTACAGTTTTATTACATTATAGATATGTAAGTTGACCACGAACCAACAATAATATTTTATTTCCAGTTAGCAGATTTCTTCAGAAATCTGTTAGTGGATTCGTTGGAGGTCATAGACGACCCCTCGGCGCAGGCGGCGCTTCTGAAGGTGCAGTTGGAACAGGCCAAGTGGAAGCATCAGCAGGAGGTCAACGAGTTGAAGCATACACATGGTAAGTTAAAAAAAAAGCTCGTTGGAGGGGTTTGCGCAGTATTAAATCAATCGACTTGTTATTTATAACAATGAAAACTCGTTCCAAAAATGTTCCTAAGAAAATCGGTGTAGAAAGTTTTCATTAAAGAAATACCCTGTTACAAACATAAAATTTGATGTGTTCATGATTAATGCAAAATTTACATTAATTTAACTGTCAATTTACATTAATTTAAAATCAATTTCTCTAAGTCGAGTTTATAAGAGATATCTAAATTTTCCTCTGGTGAGCTATTTATAACAGTTAAATATCTCAATGGATGGGCAAATGATTTGCAGAATTATTAACAACCGAGATGCGAGTGGCGTTCGAGAAGGAGAAGGCGCGCACGGTCAGCGAGCTGCGGCGAGTGGCGCAAGCAGAACTGGAGGCGGCTGTAAAGGCTGCTAAAACGAAGCAGTGGTGAGTGATGAGGAGAGGCGTCTAAAAACATCACGCATATTACGTATTAAGCATAAACTCGTATTATGAATACTTCGCTGGCAGTTAAATACCGAAATTTAATCTAATTATTATATATGGACCTCCCTGAAGGTCAGGCGGACTTGCGACCAAATTAAAATAATGTGCCGAATTTTGCGGGGAGATGTCGATGCTCCTGATCTCCATGACCAACTGTGTTGTATACGTGTCCCCAAAAATAATAATTTGCGTCCGCGAGAAAATGAACTTTTCGTGGTCCCACTTCATCGCACTGTTGCCCGAGCCATGGTACCCCATACCGCGTTCTCTGGCGTCTTTCAACGCGCTCTTGGATAAGAATTTTCAATGGTACCCATTCAATGACGGGTGGACGGTTCTGTTTTCGGAGTTGCTTAAGTACGCCGAGAGCACTGATTAATCTTTGTTGTGTGTGTTGTTTAGTAATTATTAGTTTGTATTGAATAATTTGTTTAATTTTGTCTAGTTAGTGTAAGTGGCATTTGCCGTTCTAATTGGATGTAAATAAATAAATAAATATGTACGTTGATGACATATCGAGCATTTTGTAAATCTTATATAATTGTCATTTTATTGCATTGTAATCTTATTGCTTTTGGCTTAATCTAAAACCTAAAAATTTGCGCGCCTGTGAATTGGCAAAACATTAATTATTGCATAACACCTATAGTTTCACATGCTATTGCAAATAAATGATTTCGATGATTGTATTTATCAATATGCTCGTGAAAGAATCGCGTGCGTTCTATTTATAGAACTGTGTAATTTCTTATGCGAAATGAGACTGTGCTTGATGATTGTGCAACGCCACGTGGGTAAATTATGCTAAAATATATAGAGCGTACTATGACTCTGTTTAACATAAGTTAGTGTTAAACCGAGGCAGATTTATTTCGGACGCACAATTTTGTCTCGGTTTAAATTTATGTTAGTCGCAGTGAAGGCTAAGCGCTTTATAGATTTCGCACTAAGCTAAGAGACCATTTCTATCAATGCAAAACTTTGTTGCTGAGTCAATAAGTCTAAATTTGTGCAGTTCAGTTCGAGTTATTTTATATAGGTGTGTTTAAAAAAAGAAACAGTAGACTTGAGAAAAAACAGATCTCAATCTTTCATAGCGCACGCACATCGCTTAAAAATTTATACGTAGAATTATATTATTTTGTCAATGGGTGCATACGTTTCTAACTTTTAGCTAAATAATCTTTCGCATCCCGCTCGTCTAAACTGTCCTACAATTAATATTAATCTAGTGTTAGAAATTGCTGAGGTTATATCGTTGCGATTTTTTGTTATATAATTTCGCCATTAATTGAGAATTAATTATTATATATATTATATATATTATATATTAATTAAGAATTTATTGTGCCTCGTGATGTGTAGGTGCGCGAATTGCAATCAAGAGGCTCAGTTCTACTGCTGTTGGAACACGTCTTACTGCGACTATTCGTGCCAGAGGTCGCACTGGACACAGCACTTCGCCGTTTGCACGCAACAGAGGAATGCCGTAAGTATTCACGCCAAATGCCACATGATGGGTAATTGATAGGTTTTTTTTTTGGAACGAAGTTCATTAGCGCAGGCTTGGAGGAGATAGGGATTTTGCTGCGCGACCGAACTGAAAAAAATGTCATAGTAAAACCGTAAGAAAAAGTCCGTGGAATAAAACCGTTAAATGAGACGTGCGCAGGCGCGACAGTCGTATACACAAGCAAGTAGTGTATATGGAGGAGATAGGGATTTTGCTGCGCGATCGAACTGAAAAAAATGTTATATTAAAATCGTAAGAAAAAGTCCGTGGAATAAAACCATTAAATGAGACGTGCGCAGGCGCGACAGTTGTATACACAAGCGAGTAGTGTATATAGAGGAGATAGGGATTTTGCTGCGCGACCGAACTGAAAAAAATGTGATATTAAAATCGTAAGAAAAAGTCCGTGGAATAAAACCATTAAATGCGACGTGCGCAGGCGCGACAGTCACACACAAGCGAGTAGTGTATGATACCTTTCTCTTTCTCCCTCTTTGTTTTCGTTCTCTCATCCCTTTGTAGATTCTACATTAGCCGAAGGAACTTCGTTCCTACCTGGTGTCCCACTACGCCACATCTTTAATTATATTTTTTGGACTGACTTTTAGCTGTGTTAACCCTATCGGTTGCGACAGCTTAACCAGGCTTCGGAGAGAAGCTTTGCCAGAAGAAATTTTGAGCCCTAGGGCTCGAAGAAACTAAGGGAACGTCTGTCGAAACAAAGTTGGGGATAACCGGAGGGTCGGACGGTGATAGGTTTTGTCCGGCCCATGATAATTATAGATGTAAAGATTCCAAGGTTAAGTGAACGGAATTAATGTTGCATGTCTTAGGATTTTCGCTTTCACGTTTCTCTCGATACGGATTGCAAAATCTAAATACGGATACGGATAAGGATTGTAAATTGCAGATCTAGAACGCCTGACGTGCTTCCCAGCAAACTATAACTCGACAGGAGGAGCAAATGAACAGGCTAGCACATTTAGAATGCATGAAACGTTGTATAATTACTTTAAATTTGTGTGAGCGTACCGCTATCAAGTCGCGTAAAAAATAAAGTAATACTATTGGTTTATGTTATCCCTAACAGGTTATCATCTTAGATTGCAAAATCCACTGACAACCAGATGAGATTGCTGTCCAAAGCCTTGAAATGAATTTAAAATAAGAATAGTGTATGCAGTGTTTCGTCCCAAATCAACACCTTTAAAATGACAAATCTATTCCGATTTACTTTTCTGTTTTTATAATGTATTGTTTACACTATTTTGATTTGTTTCAGGATAATAACGCAAACGAAAATGGCAATTTATTAGACAGAAGACTGCAACCAGGTCCTGAAAATCTCCCAGTAAGTTCGTCCTAGGATTATCCATTATGTAACCGCACAAACTTTACTTATAAATCGTCTCTTGTCTATGCGTGATTTAAAAAAAAGAATAAAAACTTTATTATATGTAATAGAAAAAAAACAAATTGGGGTGTTAGCGTCCTTATCACAGCAAGTGATCTCTTCCAGGCAATTAAGGAGATTCAAAGTTCAAAGTTGGTGCACAATTCAAAAGGTTTATCATAAAATAAACTTACGTAATAATTTATATAATTAATGTAAGTATTATAATATATAGTAAGTAATGTATAAAGATATTATATCATGTTATAATAAATATAATTAGGTAAGATTGTGTATCAATAAATTAAGTTTTATTAAATAATGAGCAAATTAGTAACCGAAGTATCTGGGGTATTAGGAGTCGGGGAACTCATGTGACAATGAACCAACACGGAAAGGGTAGCAATGGCAGACCCTCACTAGGCGTATGGTCTAATACACCAAAGAGATTGCTGGAATTTAGTGATCTAATTCAATAGATCAACGTTAGCGTTCGCTAGCATTATTTTTTGACGACATCCGTTGCACAGGTCCTGGGTTCGATTCCCAGAGTCTGGTCTGGTGGGTGGCTTCGCCCGTGGCTAGTTAACACCGTACCGACAAGGACGTATCGCCAAGCGATTGAGCGTAGAAACCAAGAGAGAGAGGAGTATGGACCGGCCATATTGGAAGTATGGGCTGGCCATACCCCTTACAGATTAGCCCGCTACCATCCTATTCTGCATCGTCACTTACTATCAGGTGAGATTCCCATCAAGGGCTAACTCGTAGCATTTAAAAAGAGAACCTGTTTTATTTGTATTTAAATTTCAAACCGAACCGTTTATAACGTGTCCATGATATCATGGATTTTTCGAACCAACACCTTCTTCTAACCGTCGTGGACGACTATATTTTGATGTTGTTCGTGTACGGGTTTTGCAGAAGAGCTCAACAGCGCCGACGCTCGCTGTCGGCACAAAGATCACACCCACCAGAGTATATGCGCAGGCGCAGGAGGGACATCCGCAGAAAACGTCCATCATTGGTAAGTATAGGTCTAATTAATAATTGATTATTATTTTCTAGTAACTCCAATTGTTAAACTTGTAAAATTGCAATTATTAATGAGAAATATTAATTCAACATTTGTAATTTTAAATAATGAAGCGAATATTATATTATATACTATTTATAATTGAAACTTGCAGCAACCTGACGAGCCTCATGTAGTCTAACTATATTATGATATTTTGTGTAAGTAGATGTACATGAATGCAAGTATTGAATAAAATAAATAAATAAAAATAAATAATAAATTAAAAAACCACGCTTTAATGAATAAACCTAACATAACTAGATACTGATAGGAGTAGCAACATTGAAGAAATATTTTTCAGAAAGCACCCCACGCTTTTTTGCATACATACTACAGAAATATAAAAAAAAAAATTGGTTTTAAACATCATCTATAATATAATTGAAAAACTACTTCATGGCAACGATACACTTCTGGTGAACCATCACTAAGTGATGCCAGGAAAAGTGTATAGATGGCGCTGTTTGGAATATCGCTATTATTATCGCTGTACAAGTTAATAATATCCTGAAGATCCTAATTAGGATAATAGAATAATAAAGTTATTAAATTATTGTATTGTCATCGGTCCTCGATGAATCTATCGAGTTTGAATGAAATCTGACCGTTCGAGGAGGGTCAAAATCGAGTCCAAAGGAGTCGGTTACAAAAAATCATACAGGTGAAGCTAATAAAAGCGTGGTAAAAATAGGTCTGCCTCACCTCACCCTAAAGGAATTATGCATCATAAAAACTAAAGTATTTATAGCTTTATATCGTTTGTAGAAGTTACAAGTAATTTGTGAAATATTTGTTAAAATAAATTCAAAAAAAAAATAACGTCCTCTCGACAGTATTTCCAGGCAAAATCTGTTTAATTACTATGAAATCCTTTTACGATATATAAGGACAACTTAACGATAAAGCGCTCGAGTGTGAATTGCTCTAGCTTCATTGCTATCTTCACATCACCATGATAACAAAAAAAGTTTGTTGTGGACTTAGATCTGCATGAATTTGGAACCCTACTAGCTATAGTTTTAAATCAATCTCACGAATTAAAATAATGAAAAACTTCATGGCTAGCTGTATAGGGTTCACATGAACAAAACAATTTATGATTTCCATTTTATATAATTCAATGAACTTGTTTCCAGTGAGTATGGTGGAGGATCCCAGCGGGAACCCAATGGTGAAGTGCGTTGGTACCTACAAGTCACCAGGCACTCAGCAAGTCTCGCCGCTTCTGTTAAACAAACAAGTGAGTCGAACGATTTGTTACCATAATTTTTTTTTAAATAATACTAATAATAATCGATTATTTCAATCTAGTAAAATTTTTCTTAAACTACCCTAACCCCCAAACTAGGATAGCCCGTATGTTGGCCAGTCTCTTCCAATTGAACTGTAAAAAATAGACTATTATGTCTTAAAGGTAGGACTTACTGTCAGTTGCACAAACGCACTTTAATTTTTAAAGCCGACATTAAACCCTAATCTTTCGTTAAATGGTTGCACAAAAAAAAAGTATGAGAAATTTTAATGGTCCGTTAAATTTATCTAATGAAATGTCAAACACTCCCTTAACATGAAGTTTGCGTTGCACGAAACGTCATTAGCGCCCATTAGCACCTAATGAGTCTTTAGTTTGACAGTAATTAGTTAAAATTTTAATTGGTCAAGAATCGTTCATTAAAACTTTAATTTCCGTGTTACTACAAGTGCTCAAGTAGAAAAATGTCCATGACTAGCCTTTCTTCGTTGTCTGATGTAGAAGAATTACCACGACGTCAAATTCCCGACCGTCAAAATTTATTTACTAAACATGATGGAGAAGAATTTCGGGTGAGGTACAGAATTTCGAAAGATGCAGTGCTTCTGATACTTAATAAAATAAGGGTAGAGCCAATGACCCAAAGAAATAAAGCGATTGATGGTTTAACACAGCTATTGATATGTTTAAGGTTCTTTGCTACGGGATCTTTCCAGCAAGTACTTGGTGATTTGGTAAATATACACAAATCAACAGTTTGTCGTATTGTTCAGAGAATTAGTAGAGAATTGGCAAAATTAAGCTCTACTTATATTAAAATGCCGGATAGGCATGAAATAAGACAAGTAGCAGAAGATTTTTATGCTATTGATGGATTTCCACGTGTTGCAGGAACTTTGGATTGTACTCATATTAAAATAATTAGTAGAGGTGGTGAATTTTCTGAACTGTATAGGTGCAGGAAAGGATTCTTTTCTATTAATGTCCAAGTTGTATGTGACTCATCTCTGAAAATAAGAGATATTATTGCTCGTTGGCCTGGATCTGTTCATGACAGTACTATATTTAATAATTCTCACTTATGTGCAGATTTTGAAATGGGAAAATACCATCCTTACTATTTGTTGGGGGATAGTGGATACTATAGTAAAAATTTTTTACTCACTCCATTTTTGCAACCCCAAACGAATGCTCAAGAAGCTTACAACAAAAGCCATATAGCAACAAGAAATACTGTAGAACGATGTTTTGGAGTTTGGAAACGGCGTTGCCCTTGTTTGGCAAAAGGAATAACTCTAAATAAAACTTCTACAGTCTTGCAAGTAATAGTTGCATGTGCTGTATTGCATAATATTTGCATTGAACTCGATGAAACTGCACCACCCAATGATATGGAATTTATTTCTAGCTCAGATGACATTATTTTGCCTAATTTAAATAGTAGTGAAACATCTGTTCGAAGTGCTCTTGTCAATACAATATTTTCATAAGTTATTTTCTCTTTTATTTATATACAAACACACCTTTATCATTTTAATTTAACTTTATGGGAATGTGAGATTTTAAATAGCAAATATATATAATTTATATATATATACACTCATATCTTGTTTATCAATGGTAATCTTAGAAAGACAAGTATAAAAATCTATGACATATGAAGTAATCTATGATGTATGAGCGGAGAGAACCTGCATTCTGTGATAGATAGATCTTTTTCAATGGGATATCATTGCTTAATTAAATTAAATAACACAATGAGCACTGCTGGACACACTAGTACTCTCGGCCCGTCAGCAGTATTGTTTTAATAAAATAAATTAACATTACATAAGTTGAACAGCCCATTCTGAGTTAAATTTTAACTTACTTTATATGAAAAGATCTAGAAATAAAATAAAATATAAGAAATAATAAGTGAAAATTCACATTGTCTAAACAGAAAAATGTTTATTCATCTTTATCTATTCTGAGATTCATCTCATCTCAGACAATTTTAATTTCAGTTTAAGGCATGCTGAATAAAACGAAGTATATTTACACAACAATTAATTTATTCTTTATTTTTTAACTCTAATTTTCTTTTTAAAATTTGCATTTTCAGTTTGTGAATTTGTTTATCTTGCAAAATTTGCATCATCAATCTTTTCTTCTCTAAATATGCATTTTGACATTTATTTTTAAAATATATCCTTTTATATGCTTCGCTCGATTTATGTTGGGATATTGCTGAAAAAGATTAAAAATTTTGTTAAAAGCACAGAACACTGTTTTAGGGTGGAACATATCCTATTGATTAAAATTATTATTAGGACTGTTTAGTCTGTCATAATAAATAATATCCTTGGACAGGATTATATTAAATTTGTACAAACTGATGGTATTTAAAGATATAAAAGTAGATAAAAATATAGGATTTAAGTATATTACCATCTCTAGTTTTTATAATTTTTTTCCGAGCTGGGGTAATTTTCCTTGACGGTGTAGTTGAAGGAGCTGAAATATTTAAATATTTTGAGTTTTACATAAAATTACATATTTAATAAAGTCATGAGATCATTACCTTCCTT
Organism: Lasiommata megera; assembly: GCA_928268935.1. Classification (NCBI taxonomy): domain Eukaryota; kingdom Metazoa; phylum Arthropoda; class Insecta; order Lepidoptera; family Nymphalidae; genus Lasiommata; species Lasiommata megera. The sequence continues at coordinate 6,228,737 of OV743311.1, read as the reverse complement.
GAATAACCTTTGGTTTGGGGTATTTATTGTTTTTGGTGTACTATGATTTTGATCTGAAAGAAGTATAACATGTTATGATTAGAAATTATTTTAAATAATAATGATCATCAATGAATGACACATAAATTATAAACATACCCAATGGCACTGTTAGTGTTAAGTGTGTAGTTTCTACCAATTTTACATCGCTGTGCTCAGTGACTGTCTCTGATAGTAATAAATATTTATTATATTATTATTGACAACAGACAACTATTTCGACTGAATATAATGTAATACCTTTAAAATATGCTGCCCCACTATCATAGGGGTTGGAAAGAGGTTCTACCTGGCTTGATATTATAGCCAATACTTTGGCATCACTGTCTGTGAACTTAGGTTTCCACGCACCACCTCCTGTCTTATGTATCTGAACCTAGTAATAAAAGTATAGTTAACATTTCATTGAAAACAGGTTATATGCAATAAACTTCTATACATATTTATATCTATATCATCATAATCAAAAAATTACCTTGTCTTCTTTATTATGTTGTAAGGCTTTTGATAAAGCATTTTCTGTTACCACATCATCTATCTGGCTATTTATGTATTCTAATTTCTACAAAAATAAAAAATATATATTAAGTACATATATGCCTGATGCCTACAATAATGTAAAGTGCTAGTTGTGGTTTTTATATATTATACTAACATTATTTTCACCCACATGCTTGCGCGATTTCTGTTTCATATTATCATATAGGGCTTTTAGTTGATCAGTTTGCCTAGGTCCAGTTGTACTATTACTATTAAAAGTGGCAGTTACTGCCTTCCAAGCTTCTTTCTTTTTCAATATTATATTTCCTCCTGTTCTCTTATCTTCAATTATAAATTTATATCTGAAAATAGGTAGGCAAATAGTTAACTACAAATATTACCACATTAGGTTTTTTCATAAATAAAAATACTTACTTTGCTATAAGATCCACCAACATAGATTTTTCTTCCGGTGTATAATTTGCCCCACGTTCACGCTTTTTAATTGATATCTCAGCCATTTCAGCGCAGAAGTAAATTAAATAACGTACAAAAAATCACTTTAAAATTACCACGCTCACGACAATATAACGGATAAATACCAGAGATTGACGCTTGTCACTGTGACAACTGACATAAGTTGTAGCTCAATTTGACGTTTTCGTTTTAGTTCAGCTATTTTTAACGCTCATGTTCATTCTTTTCATTCATTAAGGCATTTAAAATGACTTTAGCTAATGGACCATTACAAGTGACTAATTTGATTTTGTGCAACGCCATTAAATTTAATGTCACATTACCTTTAATGATACATTTAAGTAATGAAGTATTAAAGTAGAGCTTTGTGCAACTGGGTGTTAATCACATTTATACATGAGAGTGAGATTTGACGACCTCCGTGGCGCAGCGCGCGCGCGGTCCCATTATTGACTTGAGAGGTCCTGGGTCGAATCCCCGCTCGAGTCTGGTCTGGTGGGAGGCTGCGGCCGTGGCTAGTTACTACCCTACTTTTTTTTATCCACTACAAGTTAGCTCTTGACGGCAATCTCACCTGACGGTAAGTGATGATGCAGTCTAAGATGATAGCGGGCTAGCCTGTTAGGGGTATGGTAAACCCATACTCCTGATTGGTTTCTACACACGTCTTTGTCGGTAGAGTGCTAACTAGCCACGGCCGAAGCCTCCCACTCGAGCCGGGAATCGCACTCAGGACCCCCAACTTTATAATGAGTCAGCACGCACACTGCGCCACGGCGGTCGTCTTTTTAGGGTATACGTAGTTACTATAGAAAGTTATCGGTGTAGGCAAGTAAGTAGGCGCATTAAAAATTACAAATAGTTTCTAATGTCCACCAACTTCCTAAATGTTTAAATTACCTAGTTTCTTTCAATATGCTTATATAATGCTGCTCACTTGGAACTTAAAATGTCGCGTATTCCGTTGTTTTTACTGCCTACGGTAACTAACTACGTCTCTGTCATAGAATGTCCAAAACTCAACTCGCAAGCGAAAGACACCTGTACGGTCGACTGGCAAATCCAAAATCGTCAAAGTTTTGACCGTACCAGTATAATTCCCGGTAGAAACAATTTAAATACCATGCCTCGTACAGGTTAGCGGATTATAAATCAAATCAGATTGTAGTTACAAGTAGTAAGATAGACATGGGATTAAATTGCCGTGGTCGAACCCCCCTCCCCCCACTAGTCAGGACTCGAACCCAGGACATCCATTATATAACACGACAACTCAGGCGCTGCGCCACGCAATTCAACATATTTTTGGGGTTGTTCCGCAAATCATTTGGCTGTTCGTAGACTGTCATTCACCATTAAAAAACATTATGTAGCTAAGGATAAAATACTATATATGTTAACTACATTATTATGTTGATTTTAATATCATTCTAAATTAGCTCGGATTCGTAGTTTTCCACCTAAGTATAGTGTATGATCTTCTATTGAATTTCACTCATTATTATTTCATAATTAGATATTGCAAACGAACATACCCCTAATTAACTTTCTTTAATTATATATTAAAATGAAAACAATCTTTTCATCACTTTATATCCTCAAGTATATTTTAATAATATATGGAATAACAACTACAGCAAAAAAAAAAAAAGTTAAGATAAAACCGAAAAACATTAAAAACAAAAAATATGTGAGGGTGCAAGGCCATACAGATTTTGTTTACTCCTCTACAAACTAACCCTTGACTGCAATCCCACATGGTGATAAGTGATGGTGCAGTCTAAGATATTAACGGGCTAACTTGGTACGGCAGTCATATTAAACCGTACCCCATCACGACATCGTACCCGAACGATTTTTTTAATATTGTTTTGTGTAATAGATTCACAAGACTAAAAAAAACTAGGGATAATAATTACATTACAAAATATAAGTCTTCTTATTTTTTTTCTTGTCCTTATCTCACATTATGCGGGGTCGGCAGTACACGTCTTCTTCTTCCACTCACTTCTATCAGCCGTCACCTCACTACCGACACCTTTTACCCGCATATCCTCTTTTACACAATCCAATCCATCTCTTCTTTGGTTTTCCTCTACTCTTTTGCCCTTTCACGTTCATATATAACATTATTTTGGTGAAATCACTTTCTTCCCTCCGCATTATATGGCCATACTATGCTAGCCTCTTACTCCTCATCTATTCACATTACAAAATATAAGTGATATTTTAATTTTCTTTTCAATTATTTCCAGCTAATGAACGACGAAAACGCTGCCAAAAAGGTGATGACGTCAGGCGGTTACCTGATTGTAGGAGCCGGTAACAATACCCCCCTTACAACGACTAGGCGCAACCTGCCCGTACAGTTTACGTACAATACGTGAGAAACAATGATAGGAAATGATGAACTCTTTGCTATTTTGTTCCAATAGCAATGAACCCTATTGTGGTATAAATAAGACACATTATGGAAGTACAGACGCGTCGCGTCGTTGCTAGTGCAGTCAAGTGAATAGTTGTTCAAGTGATAGTGAACCTCATTACAGTGCCTAATAAGACACAATTGAGATGTAGCATAACTATTTTGTTCAAGTATTTTATTTTTCAAGTGGTAATAAGTGATTCAGAGTGCATCTAGTTCATGTGAAACTCTTTTTGCTGCACTTGTGCCAATAAATATATAATATTCACATAATGAAATAGAAATCTGTGGTAGCCTAGTGGTTAGGACGTCCGCCTCTTAATTAGAGGTCGGAGGTTCGAACCCGGGCACGCACCACTGACTTTTCGGATCTGTGTGCGTTTTTATACCGTAAAAAATATCATTTGCTTCAACGGTGAAGGAAAACATCGTGAAGAAACCTGCATGCTTGAGAGTTCTTCATAATGTTCTCAAAGGCGTGTGGAGTCTGCCAGTCCGTACATGGCCAGGTTGGTAGACTATGGCCATACCCTTCTCATATTGAGAGGAGACCCGTGCTATGTAGTGAGCCGGCTATGGGTTGATCATGATGATCATGATTCAAAGAATAATAATCTTACAAGCATTACACACTAAAATAGAACACTAACATATGAATTATATTCATAAGAAAACAAGCAAACAACCGAGATGTGCCAATCAAAGCATCAAATTCTAATTTTCTTGCAATCTAAGATCTCCAGATTTGTTAGGTGTTGAATACTTCTATGGGGATTTTTTTCTAGAATTATTTAATTCTGCCCCTTCTTCCGCAGAATTTGTTAGGGTTTTACCTCTGGTAATAATGACTAACATTTAATAATATTCACCATAGTACGTTTTAATATTGAAACAATGGACAGTCTAAGACCGAGAACTATAAATCGAGCTTAGCTTTACCTCTAACCCATAATGGACCCAACACACGAGGTATGGCTAGGCTAGCATTATAGATCCCGGACTAATTTCTAAACCTATCTAATAATGAGAAATAATGTAATATGTAAAGTCTCTGTCATCGTGGGATCTTGGAAACCCGAAAGCCTTTTATTTATCCTATACATGTTGGCCCTTGACGGCAATCTCAACTGGTTGTAAGTGAAGATCATAGGGGGCTAATTTGTTCAATAAAAAAAAAATGCTAAATCGCTTGGCAGCACGTCTCTGTCTTGTGGTAACTAGCCGTGGCCGAAGCCTCCCACCAGTCCAGACTCGAGGCGGGAATTGAACCCAGAACCCAACTTTATAATGCAACAGCGCGCGAGCTGCGCCACTGAAGTCGTCAAAAGTCCGCTACTTCATGATCCTTTAGTGGTATATAATGTAATTTTTTAAAAATTCATTCATTATTGAACTAATATAGTTTTAAATGTATATATAAATAACTTGGTAATTCTATTATGTAAACAGAACAAAAAGTTAAACCTAGAAAAGCGCTTTGCGTGGTATAAATTTGGGATTCATAATATATTTTCGTTCTTTAGTAGCATATAAGTTTTTAGTCATAGTATAATTTCATAAATAGTATAAGTGCGATCCATAAATATTCATATCTATTTGTATTGATGTATATTACTACATTATGTAGTTTTGTTTTTTATCGTACATATTTTTCTCTGTATGTTAACATTTTGTAATTAGGTTAGAACACTACATTGTAGTCATCATATTTCTATATTGTATAATTTGCAAGCCATGTTTTAAGAGATCAGAGTTATTTTTATCCTAACCCCATACAAGTCCCATGTATGGTTTAATCTGATTCTATCTTTATAGTTATGATTACATGTTAAACTTAGTCTAGTTATCTAAATTTATATTCCAATAGATGATTCCAGATCCGATGAGTGAATTCGGGTTTTTAAAAATTCGAGAAATCTCTTTAATTTTCTTAAAAAGCTTCTTTGCCAAATTTTACTCAAACTGTTTAGGCCTGAACATACATACAATAGTTATTTTCATATTAATAATTAGTATGGAGTATGGATTATCAGAATTTCTTAATTTTTAGTCACAGCAGAGGTTTAAATGACTATATTCAAGTTGTTGTAACTGAAGTGAAACATCAAAAACATCAAATAAATATGAATAAATAACTTCCATCTCAATCAAAAAAATTCCATCTTATTCAATTTTCTTTGGAGATGTTTTCTGTGTAAAGCCCTCTAGCAGAACGCGTTATTCAATATTTAAATAGAACTGGATTCTGAACTTCTGATAAACATGCTCCATCCACCTCGTGTAAGAATAAACGAATATTTAGCAATAGAAGATGCAGAGATGTGGAGTGTGTTTCTTAGTAATAAATACGTCATGACTTTAAGAATTTGGGATATTGGAACAGTTGATGGAAAAATGGGGTCTCTGGGTGGCCTAATTTTGAGAGCTTCTGTGAGTTCCAATTGCGGCTCAACTCAAATTGTGAAAGAACACAAAACAGAAATTCAATAAATAATATGGTTCGCTGGAACCAAATACTTTAAAATATAATAAGGATATTTTAAATATCTTCAGATCATATTATTTCTTGAATCTGTTATACAGCTATATAAAATATGCATAATAAGAATTTCGAATTGTTGAGAAGGCTCTGGTTTGTCACAATTTGACATGTGCTTGTGTCTTATAAAAATTGCAATAATATAGTGACAATTTAATGTTAATAATAAAATAGATAAGATGTTCATTGGCGGATAGTTTAGGACCCTTTACTGATAACATAACGTGTAAAAATCTAGTTTTTATATACTAAAGTGCGATAAATGTGGACATGGTATAACAACACTGCGATTTAGTTATTATTGTCATAGAATGGAAACTATATTAAGACTGGTAATTTTAAGTTGGTATTATGATACGTTTGAACAATGTATGCTGGGTTAGTAAGAATGGACGAAGATACAGCTCGCAAGTTTAAATTGGAAACTGTAATGTTTATTTTTATTTAAAGGTATCTTCAGACACATGCTGTGTGGAGTAGGATGTGCGCACAAACCAAACATTTCAGTAATTGTCATATTAACCCAATAGTTCCACTATTTTGTATAACTTCTTTAAAAGTGGCTTACCAGGATATGCAATACTTTTGCTTATAAAAAAAATATTCTTTATGTATGTGTGGTGTGCTCAGTACATCTTTTGCCTGCCTAACTCCATGTTTAAGTTTGATGTAAAACTTGCACTCCCAAGCTCAAGTTTCTGAAGACTTCCAGGACATGGATGAGTGTACAACCGTGTCAAATCATAATCATTATATTATGGAGATGACAGGTTGCCAAATGTTAAGTAGTGGAAGGTTGTAAATATAAATCTCTTCTTATCTATTAAGTATCCGTAAATGAGGTGCAACGATTTTAGTAAGTGGAAATCCATTGTACTACGTAAGGTTGCACCATTTAATAAATATTTGATATACATACTATTTTCTCTTATAAATGCATCTTTCTTTCTAATTTATTATTACTATTTTATAGCAATAATAGTGGAATTACGTACATTCAATGTGTATGTGAAATATAGTGTGTAGAACAGTTTAGTATGTTACTTATAATTTTGTAAATAGGCATAAAAAAAATTTTTACCCTCCTAGCATGTAGGCAGTTAAGCATTTTTCTTATTAATTAAATTCATTTTTATGTCAAGTAAATTATCCACCACGCGGCCTATCATTTTATGGGATTTTATCACAGTAACAGCACTAGTAGTCAAATTTTAAATTTCATCAGCTAAGCTCATTATGATTTCCACTGTCTGTTTTAATAAATATATGCTATAATTTTTGTTCTAATTACTTGTATTTGAAGATACAGTTTCAACTTTATATTACAGTAATATTCGTAGATGGCAACAATATTTGGATAAAACTTTAGAAATTCACTGAAAATTTTGAGATCAAGTGCAAATAAATATTTGTTTTATTTAGGTATCATGTACAAAATTGTCTTTATTTTAAAAATGATTTATACGTAGCTTAAAGTCTAGCGTAACATTATGTCGTTGAATCGAATCACATTAAATTTCACCATCTACATAATTAATTATTAACAAATCGATCATTTACTTACAGTAAGTATATGATATTTACTCGATACGATTCGATTCGTCGACCTAATGAACGTTAGTCATATTTTAATTTGAAGAGTTCAGAGTGCCTTGCGCGTGATTTTATACCTATTCGATCGCGTGAAAGTAAACTTAAATGTTATAGATATAGAGATAGACGATAGATGGAGCTGTTTCGATTCTATGCAAATTGAAGTGTAACTTTCACGAGATCGAATAAGTAGAAAATATCGCAAAACGCACTCTAGAGGTATGTTGCGGCTAGTGTTTTAGTGCGCACGAAATGTTTTGGTTTCAATAAAGAATGTCGGTGTAATTATTGTTTCATTTGCATTGCAGTCACAACACAAAACCCAATAGGTCTAAGGATGGCTATATAAGCTGTACAAGGTAGAGATAAACTGGTAGAATGGAGAGCTATACATGTGTCCCACTGCTGGGTACAGGCATCCGCTCCCATAAAAAATAGATAGCCATGACTTTACACCCATTTTCTAAGTCGTAACCTCGAAAGTAACTCTACTCCAACTCAGTCTAGGCAGCCCCAAGGAATGACTTGAAAGAACCTCATATCTGATTGTTATATATATTGTACTGACGCTATCTCAGGGTCGCTGCACAAGGGCCTCCCGACAGCCACAAACACCGCCACGAGAAGCTAGGCTGAGGCCGACACTTGCAGCCGGTGACTGTTACTTTTGTTTTAACACTTGCGTGCAGTATCATAATGGACTCTGACGAAGGTTTAATTGCGCTGCTTCTGAATAACTTAAAGGTCATAGACGACGAAACCGTAATTGTTGGATACATACAATTTTAACCAACGTACACAATGTAACAAGCATTCCGATAATCTTTTAAAGACTGAACTCTCACCAGTCTACAACAAGGTAAATTGCACAAGAAACTTGTTAACTAATTTGGAACCGCTTGAAAACAGTTTGTATTTCCGTACCAACCCAAGACATGTGAAACGAAATTGCCAGTGGATTTCGTCGAAGTACCATTTTTCCTAATTGCTTAGCGGCCATAGATGGCAAGCATATAAAAACCATATAAGCATCCATTTGACACTTTTAACGTTCGTGGATTTCGTGGCTTACGGTAAAGCATCCGATTCTACAATATTTAAAGTTACGAGGCCGACCAGACCTAGTCATTCATTAGTAGATATCTAAGTAATTCATAGCTTTTGTACCTATGGATCACAACGGACGGACGATGGACACGTTAAAAAAAAACAACTAGTAAATTTAATAATAACTTATGAAAATATTTAATAATTAAATTAGAAAATTATTACAGAACACTTAATATTATTTTTTAACAAAAAACAATTACATTATTTTAATCACAGCATATAATCAGTACATCTTGGGCCCTGATTCTTATATAATAAGAATAATAATACTTACATTTCTAAAAAGTTACTTACATTATTATAATTCGCGCACTTTAAAAGGTAGGCCGGCCACCTCAAGGAGTTGTATTGCAGCGCAACTGAACAAGATTGATTCAAAAAAAAAAAACTTTTAAAAGCTTGATCACACTACAGAACGCGATAATGAAAATGTTGGCCACAGTAAGTTTCATCTGGTGCTCGAACCAAACTATGTATACAAACAATACAAATCACATTGGAAACATTGACCAGCAGTGAAAATTAATGATTTGTAAGATAATTATGGAAATGTGTTACAGGAATAGGATTTAAGAAACAGAAGAATTGTTTTATAAAGAAATATACTGAAAAGAGCAGTAGATTTAATTCGAGTTGAGAAAAAAGCTAATGCAGTGACACTTCTTCAAACTGTGTCAAGAGTGCTAATCTTCGATTTTTAGTGCATGTCTCCTTGATTTGTATTCTCATAAGGCAATTGCCAAATATTTTACTTTAATATCTACTGTAAGTCTGTTAAACATCTTAAGTTTTTTATAGCTGCTGCTCTTATGTGGAATCTTGGTGTATACTTTACAAGAAACACAATTACAAGAAGGAATAAAACATGCCATATTTTCACTAACAACATGGTGGCAACTACCATCCAACATTCATCACTCCAGGATAATAAAAATTTTAAACATGTTTTCACAAAAATATAATACACAACTGCATTTTATTCCTTGTATACTTCTCATTCTTGCCTAAATAACAGAATGAAAGATGTGCCTATATCACCAGAACCATGCTCCAACAAAAAAAATCTGTTCATGTTGGTACCACTAGTCTATAAGATTTTGAGAGAAGACAATACATTTTAGGCACTGAGGTGGAGGAAGTGCTCTTTTGCCTAATAAAGGGGCACTAATAGCCTGAGAAATACCAGTTCTAGTACTTTTTTGTCCCTTAAAACTTCAGAATTTTATTTGCCGTACATAGAAGCTCCAGCTTTCGCCAATTGATCTGCTCTTTCGTTACCATGTATGCCTTTGTGTGCTTCTACATAATTCCACTTTATATAAATCTTATTTTGTATGCTGTCCAATTCTTTAAAGTCATTTTCATTTTTCACAGGCTCGCCTGACTTCAGCTTCCATCCTTTTTGTTTCCAACCTGATAAAGTAAAAAATTAACCATTACAGAATAGTAAAGCTTATAATGCTGAAATAATTAAGAGGCATCCAGACAGACAGAATATGTGTATGTATATTACACTCATTTTCTATTACGCTACATATAAATACACTTAATTCACCTCTAGTTTATTTTTATTTATTTATTTATTTATACAACATTTTTGCTATATATAGGACAGAACATACATGAAAATTGCAAATCAAACAGCAACTGGCGACCTTATCACTCCAAAGAAATGGTTGCCTGGAAGAGAGTGATTTCTTTGGAGTCACCATTTATTTCTTCACAGGTTATGAAGTAAATTATTTTTCTCTAACTTTATGTCATTGAAAATTATGTATTAAAAATATTATAAAAAAAAATAATTAGGCCCAGCCAATGGTGTCCCGCTATTTGTTACAGAACCAAAATTGATTAGGTAATATACTGTGACCACAATAATAATTTTACAGTCAAAATACAGACTTCTAACTTTGCATGGCCAGGAGAAATTTTTTTTTGCTATTATGCTTACCAGTCATCCATTTGGTCACAGAGTTGATAAGAAACTTGGAGTCAGTGTTTATAGCCAGTTTATCTACACCATTAGCAATTGCCTGCTTGATGGCACATGTAGCAGCTTGAATCTCCCCACAATTGTTTGTAGCCCGACCAGAGACTGGTGCACTAAAGTTCAATGGGTGTCCTTCGGCCCAGTATACTCCTAGACCAGCCTTGGCGCCGTTTCTACCGTTAGACGAGCAAGCGCCATCAGTATAGACTTGGACATACCCATCACTATCAGTTTCAAACTTATCAGTACCGTTTGCCCTACTATGGCTCTGAGGTTCTATCATTATAGGTTTTTTTTCAGTCTTAGTGCTTTTTTTTATGATTTTATCAACGCCTTTTTCAAAACCTTTTAATCTCTTCTCTATGTCGTCTATTTGTTTGGCAATCATTTCACTGAGGTCGTCGGAATCATCGCTATCGTCAGATGCAAGTTTAGACTTTTTATTATTCGACTTACTTGATGTACTTTTATTTGTATCATTTTGGTTAGAACTGCTAAATTGCCTTTTAAGAGTTGATTTTCCATTGGCTGTAGAGGGCTGAGTCAATAAACCTCCGCGGATATGCGAAGACGCCTTCTTATTCAGAGACGCTATTCCCTGTGATTTATTCCCACCATGCGTGTCAATGAAGTCCTGGGCTGCAATAACAGTATCAAATTTTTTGTAGCGAGCTCCAGGGAAACCTTTTACTTGGGATTCGCAGTCTGGCCAAGTACTAAAGATGCCAGATGTCCGACCCTTTGCTACAGCGTAGAATGGCATTTTAGGCTTTTTTACAGCTTGAAAAAATTCGGTTTTAATACGCGAGAAAGACCATTTATGAATAAGAAACTTCCATAACATTTATAAATTCTTTTAATCCACATTTGTAGTGGATGTAACCCAAATTAACCGTAAGCGCGATAACTGACAGATTTCGATTTAATTTTGCCTCATATAAAGACCTTACTTTTTTTTTACTGGCTCTGGGTTTTAGTTCTTTTATTTTTGAATGTCAAAACACAGACTAAACAACAAACGTTGCCACACTAAGTTGATCTTGAATAAAACCTCAAAACTCAATTATCACCAACAGAAGTTAGAATTTTGGCGTTTCCAAACAAAACCATAATATAGGGATAATAAACGTTTAAAGCCCGCTAATTCGGAATCGATAAGCGCGGTGTGCTCTAAATCTTTCTCACCTGTAAAAGAGACCTCTTACCTGTACCTAACAGCATGAACACGTATTGTCAGCCAGTCATTCCGTCACGTCACTCAACAGTCCCAAACCTATAGTTTATTATACAAAGTCCCAAACGAGGTTCAGACCGGTAAATATTTATACGGCAATCTGAATTAAATTTTGAAAACTCGAGTACTCTAAACTCATTAAACATAATTTATTAGCTCGCCTGACTGCTGTTTCCATTCGCATTAATAATTGCATAGCAGAACGTTCAGAACCTTCATTTTTCCTTACCAAAAGGTAGGGACCATAATATATGTTTGGAAATTCTCTATTTTATAGATGGTTGGGAGTTATTTAGTAAATAAAAGAAAAATTTCAAATACAGTTATGTACTTTATTAGAATACTTATCTTTATATATAGGTCTGTTACCTCCATAATTGTGTTAACACATCCAATCTACGTCTTTACTAACATTTGTAAAAAAATCTGAATTTATTGTTGTATTTTGCAACATAATTTACCACTTGGTGCGGATTAAATATAAGGTTTCTAAATATTTAGATAATATGTTAGATATAAGATAGAAGAAAAATACACTATTCAATTAAAAATTATTATACTGTGGTAATACTGGAAACACCATCCAGTTTCCCATTTTTAATTAATACCGTGTCTCTAGTTTTATTCAAACGCACAAATTTCTACTTCTTAATTTTAAATAGGTAAATTAATAATACAATATTTTATAAGCCCAACATATTCATCTTAACATAAATTCATTCACAATGGAACTAAAATGTTTCTTTTTTTTAAACTAAATAATGTTAGGTAGATAGGTATGTTGTTAAGAAAAGTTCTTTAAATGTTTCTTTAAAGTTTATGGTACCAATTAATCATGTATATTTAAATAATATTCAACGATAAAAACATTTCATTCGCAAGTAGGTACAATTTCGCGATGTTATCTTTTTTGATATTATAAACAAATTATCATTTTATGTATGATAAAGTAGGTAGGTAGGTACTGTCACTTATTTTTATTTATTTGCTATGATGCTTATTTATATTTGAAATGCAGTTTTGTAGGTATTTACTTAAATTTACACAATACCAAGATTTATAAAGCAAACTGAAACTGTTAAAATATTAAGTGGCTTCAATCACAGTAACAAACTAAAATTAAGAAAACTTTCTTAAAAAAAATTTAATGGCACTACTTACCTACTTACATATATATACTTGTTATTATTGGCATGGGGTCTTCGTTTGGAAGATTTAGATTCAAATACTTGTTTATTAATTAAAAATCCAAAAAAAAAAAACAACAGAAGACTCACTCAAACCAAGGCCGAACTTTTTTCATTTTTAAATTTATTGCAATGTAAAATATTTATCCCTTAGGAATTACTTATATTTACCACGTGAAATATAAACCAAAAGTACTTAAGAATAAAATCATGATAATATCATCATGAAATGATAGGTAACTAAGTTAGACTTTAGGCTAATTATACACTAAAATACGTAGTAATTCGATCTTATAAAAATAAGATCAGTGCACATAGTGAATGGTATTAACCTTGTAATAAAACAACATATTATATAAATAATACAACATAATAATAAAATTTAACAAACACTTGAACAATTGTTTTGGTTAATAATTGGTAAATGTTAATACATCAATAACATACATGGGTTTCAATACATAATGGGGATTTGATAATAATTATTGAAATGACTAGTTATTAGTAACACGTGTACAAGAAACATGTGCAATATATATATTGAAATATTTTGTTTATTAAAAGAGGCACAAATGTTATTTTAATGTATTTTTCATCGTTTCACGTAAATGTGTGATTAAAATTTTTTATTTCATAATAGGATAGGATAATAATTAACATAAAAAATATAGTTTAAAAATCAAGAGTTATCTGTTAATTAAAATATAAGAACATTCAACACAAGTAATTTGACAGGTCATTTGCAACAACCTTTTCTTTGGCTGTAGTACATTTCCGGTACATTTTATATAGAAACTAAAGTCAATAAAGGTAGACCGTCCAAGCTTTTATTCAGCACCCTGTAGACTAGAGAAAAACGATAGATCTACCTAGCAGTCACTAAAAGCTTATTTACAGCTGCCCACTATCTCATTTACTAAGAAGTATAAATTTTAAGTTTACCGATTTATCAACTAAGTACATTTTAAAAATACATACCAGTTAAAACGGTTTTCTTAATTCAAACTAAACAAGAAAATATGGAAGAAAGATTGCGTATAGATAATGCTGTTATATTTAATTTTGTTACTAAGCAATGAAACAACATGAGATTCCGTATTACGTAAAAAAGTGTAGAAAAAAATTGTAGTGAATGTTTTGAAAACGCCATCCTATCTAAACTTATGAGTTATGATATCTAACAAGTACAAAACTAAATGTTGTACCCATTTAAATTATTCGTACCTACAATTATTCTAAGAATACGTGTTGTGGTTTCAATATTATGACGCTAAATGCAATTCTGTAAAATATTGATCGATGCATTATTATCGATAAGTAATTTGACACTATTTGTTTAAAAAACCTACTAACCGTTCTTGACGCTTTACAAAAATATTTCATTATCTAAACTAATTATCTGTGCGTGTTTCCTATAAACGATTGTTTTGACGTATAAAAGCGCGAATAGTAAAAATTATTTCTATATTTTTCTTTGCATCTTTGTATATCCAAAATATTAATTTGACATGGATGGAGCGATGATATGAGTACTTATGCAATGACGGATAATAACGAGGCCTCTTATTTAAGAATTTGATTACAAGCAATTTCATAAGAGATTGTTCTTAATTTCATAACGTTATTTCATACCTTACAAGCTGAAACTTAAATAGCCACCTTACCTCAACGTTCACCTACATACGCGAAGGTGACTCTTTGTGTTGCAATATAATCTAATAAATTACTTATCATTTTGGTAAAGTAACGGCTGGGTGTCATGTTAAGAACTAAACGTTGTTTATTTAAAATTTAATAATTCTATTACGTACTTAAATTATTAATTTTGTTATAAATAAAATTAACATTGCATGTAATTTTACTTTGTTAGTCAATATTAAACGTTTGTATATCGATTAGTTAATTAGTTTACATTTAACAAACCGTTAAAAACAACGTTTATAATACCATTTCTAGTCTCGTAGACGTAAAACTGAGTGGAAGAATTTTTGACTATTAATAGGACACACAGATAAAAGACATTGTTGGTGTTGGTCTGTGAATGTTATTCTACAGAGTAATCTATAATTGGTCTGTGGTAATATTTTTCTTAAATAATCAAACTGTTTTGGGTTTAAGGCCTTTTAAGCCGGTGACTATGTGAGAGGATACAAACACTATAGTAAGAGTACAAGTATGTTTCAAACAATATTTATGTAAACCTGCATATTTTGGATTATAATCTTACATTTAAATAATAGACCGGCATTAGGTATCAACGTAAAGTAAAAAACAATAAAAAAAACAACCTGGTGTGAGCTATAAGATAAAGGCCAAAAATATGATCTACAGAACATACATAATACAATTAGTATTATAACATGGACGATAAAATACTAGTAAAATGCTGAAACTAACTTAAAGCGATGTTAAAACACACCGTTCGCACTCTAAATAACAGTCTCCGAGGATTAACGCACTTTACAACTACACCTTTACTACTATTTCTAATTTAATGTCCACACGGAAACTACAAATCTACATTCACAAGGCACGTATCGAAACTAGGATACGCTGTAAAAATATTTCTCTGACTAACAAAACAGTACTTTTTCAAATAATGTCAGTATATAGACATCATAAAGTCAAAATTGCACACTATGACCATCTTTGGCGTTCGCACTTACCACCGCACGCCTCTCTCATAAACGTGCGAAATTATCGACCGGGATTCGGGCGTGAATTATCACAATGCATCATTTTGATACATGCTTGAGAGTACATGTCTTGCACAACTCGTCACTCCAACCGAACTAACAATCCGGCCGGCCTGTACTGTTTGTATTTCGAGTACATGGCCTACCCATATTCGCACACACGACCTCGCAAACGTTGCAAAATAAAATCCAACAGGATTAGTCATGTGATGAATTGATCGGTATTGACGTACTTATTTCTATCAACATTTTGCACAGTTTAGGAGAGGCGTCAGAGTCTATAGTATAGGGCAGTGCCACATTTTCAACGAGGTCTAAATGGAACATTCATCGCTATCACGCGCGTAATCCTCATCTTCGTCTTCCTGGCGGCCGTTTTTCTTAACTTTTGCAGAAACGACGCCTGTATTGACTTTACTGAACAAACTACTTCGATTTAGCCTAGATATCTCTCTTTGAGGACTGAGCCGTTCCGCCACAGCCTTTTCATAGTTATCCGAGATTTTGCTTACTCCATTCACAGGACTCGTGACAGGCGACTGAACGGTTTTACTGGGAGATGTTGCAGCCTTTTTAGCTTCACCATTCTTGTCGAAAACCCCACTAGTAGCAGCTGTATAAGATGGCGGATCTTTCGCTCTAGCGCCACCCACTCCTGCAGGGTTCAACAGTTGCGAGTAAAGGAAGCTGTTGTTGCCGTAACCGTATCTGTTGTCTATTTTCCCGTTCATCATCATTAAACTAACTGGTTTCTCTGGTGGTATGGGTTTTTCTCCTTTCTTTTCTAACGCAACATTCTTTTGACCGGCCCATCTTTCGCTGCTTCCAATGGAGTAAATTGAACTAAGATTAACAAAGCCTGCTGGATTAGTTGAAACGGGAGTTCGTGGTCCAATTGCGACTCCCGCTGGGTCTCTTGCGCGTCCTGCTATAGTGGTTGCCAACCCCTCGCTCAGAGTCGACTCCTCAACACTAGATTCCTCGATAACCTCCGTGCTCGTGACATCGTCTAGGTTAGGCGACATACAGTCCTCATCTGTCTCATCGTATGAGCTGAAATATTAAAAAATTAATTATTTGACTTTAGCACATTGACCTAATCGAGCGTTTGTACTACATTATCTGTTGCATTACGATAATCAAAAAGGTTGCTACTCGCCGGATTTATGGGACTCTCGGTAAAAAACTAATTGTAGCCGGAATAAGGTATATGCAAGAGTTATCCACCCAAAGGGATTTCCAACTATCACTGTTGAAGCCAGTAACTGACACTTTGTAAGAGAGTTATAAACTACATTAATTAATTAATTCGTAATACAATTGCTGATAACACATTCGTCAGAAACTCGAGTGAATGTTTTTGAGTAAACTGATGTCGTCATAAATATTGCAAATTTTTACTGTTATCAATCTTCATTTATAGCCATTTTTTTCTTATTTGTCTTATAATGTAAGTAATAATAATAAATTTCGTAATTTTTTTAATATAAGTATTTATAGGGGATACAAACCAATTGCGATATTTTAACCTTAACATCATCCTTTCTTTAATATTGTTCAAAAATGTTCTTAGCTTAAAAGTACTGAATAGATTGTTTATATTTAGACAGTTAAGAAAAAATGTACTATAGCAACTCTAGTGTGGGGTTTAATTTATGCAAAAAGTTACACTCAAAGATCACATTAATTATTATATTATATATTATTATATTATATGTGCTGAATGCAACAGATCGTAATCAATGTTAGTCTCTTCATGCCTGATAAAATGCCAATGATTTTGTATATTATTTACAAACATAAGCAAAGTAAAATATTTGTGACGGGATGATATTTACATGGGTGATATAATATAGGTATTCAGTTATTATGTTTCATCAGTAAGGCAGACTTTCCAAGCGAAATTGGAGTCACGAATTTCTTTAAGAAACTAATGCTGCGGCGTAGAAATCACGATACATATTTTTAAGCGATGTTATAAAAAACAAAATGCATTTTCTTGTGAATCCATTTCATAGTTACCACGTCATTCAAGCTTATGGCAGACATCGGTATCAGAACATCGGAAGAAGATAAGATAGATAAGAGAGCGTTAGGTCAACTTGTTTGTCAATTTTGTTTCTATAATGAGCTTATATTTCGGCAAACGGGTACCAGGACATCATGGGGTTTATCCTGTGCCGGATTAACCATTTAGAAATTGCTACGGGCTGCTAAATGGAGGCGTCGTTTAATACTGATTTTTTTTATCGAAATTATTCTTAATGACAGAAAAAATTCAGGACTTTTTGTATTTGGTCAGAGCTTAAAAGGGCCTATAAAAATGCTGTACTATTAAACAGATATATGGGATAGATGTGCTGTACTATAGATGGGATCTAATCGCATTGAGTATGAATTCTTTTTACCACTTTGAACTTGCTAAGACCTAAATACGAGTTCATTATAATGTTCATTATAATTACAGTAATTACAGCGATCAGATAAAAACCTAAAATAAATCGTTATCAATTATAAATCGTTATATTTCGTATTAAACAAATTCACGGTGTCTTACATTTTTAGTGATTTTAAAGGTATTATGAAACCAACAATTAATGCTTCATGGCTGTTGACTCTTAGATGAACTGTGTAGGTGCTGAGCCCTTTATATTATTTGAAATCTTTTTATATATTAACGTAAATATACATGTGATAGAATTTTAATGACCTAGTTCTGATGACGATGAACTCAAGCAAAGGTCGTAGTTCGATTTTATTCAAACTATTATGTGTCAATGCAGCAAAATTACACAATACAATATTATCATACACGGCAATACACGAACACAATCTTACCCTAGCATAGCCAGTTCTGTCTTCCTCCCTGATGAAAGAAATCGAAATAAATAGTGAACATATTAATAAAAAATGATATCTAAATGAATAAGTACATACTATTTTATATTGAAGTGAAACTTGCTTCAGCGCGTTCGCAACTTTGGAAATTAAAATAAAATGCTTATTGGAGGCGATCAAATCCAATAAAAAGCTTATTTAAATTGACGTATAATAAAGGCGCTTATGAATCTTATGTTTGTAATATTAAATTGATAATATATATTGAAAGATTTTTTGTAGTTATAAAAGGTTATCCTAGCTTATTTCATCGGAAGGTAATTCATAGGCCGCCGGTTTAATATCTTCGCAAAAGTTCTGCTGTCACTTTATTGATTAATATGTGTAAAGTTAACGACTTTACAAGAACCACATAAATAGTAGTCGCAGTTGACTGTTGAGGCTTTATTGCTTTGCGACCAAAGTTCTATAATATAAGTGTATTTTACCCCTTACAAGTTTCACTTCGTACGATCGCGTACACCATTTAGCGTATACAACAATGTATATATAAAAGAAAATATATAAGTAGGAAAACATGATAAAATAAATAGACATCTATTTATTAATAAGCTCGTAGGTAAATAAATGGTCTATAATAACTGCACATTGTTCACAATAGCTCGCGTTTTTATCGGCAAGTTTTACAGCAATTGTGTGCGCAATTATATGCAAATCATATATAGATAAATATATAGCAAAACGTGTAAATAATATAGATAAGATATAGAAAGAATAATATGATGATATCCATAGGAATGAACATTTCGTCTCCGCCTAATCATAAAGTAGGTACGGCTAGGACTTTTTTGTTTTGGTGCATTCAGGACATATTCGAAAGTAGGTACTGCGTGGAGTTTCAGTTATTCGTGGGTTTGAATAATCGTGCACTAGCAGATTGCTCTAAGATCAGTGCGACACAATGCATCAAATGCTTGTGGTCTAAAATATCTGGTGCCTTTTAATCAACGTTTACTTTACCACGTTACGGTACACTATTTGTCTGTTTTAAATCCAGGAAACCCACTGTTCCTGAACAAGTCATAGAAACGATTAACATACTTCCTTCTCTCCGTTTCTTTAATTATGAACAACTGCCTGTTTTGTAAAGAAAAGCATTATTACGTATGGATTGTATTAAAACTAATAAAATAGTTGTAGGAATGCTTACATTTGGTCCTGCGCGTCGCTACCTCCTTCTTCCGCGACTAATAGTTCGTATTCTTCTGCAGCAAATCTGTCCCATTCTGACATCTGGAATTCAAATTCAAATACGTTTACTGAGAGAAAATTGGTATATTCATATAAAGATCTTAACAAACTTAAAGTTTAGAAACCTAACACATTCTGCCTAAAAAGCTAGCAAGAAAAATCTTGAATAGAAAAAAAATTGGCAATCTAAAACAAATAAAATAAAAGATATGAAACCAATAAATAAAATAAAATGAAACAGTAATAAAGATTTAAATATTGCTTTGCGCTAAAAATATATTGCATACTAATTCCACAATGTCGTAAACAAAATCTAAATCTATCTGTCAATCGCAATCAATGTATAGACAATACAGTTATCCTGTAGACACTCATTTTCACTCAGTAATTGGTTCCTTTTTTTCGGACTGTCTATTAGCTGTACCAACGCTATTGGTTGCCACAGCGTAACCGGGCTGTTTGGCGAGCTTCGGAAAGAAGCTCTGCCAGAAGAAATTTTGAGCCCTAGGGCTCGAAGAAACTAAGTGAACGACTGCCTAAGGGCGCCTCCTTTGAGGCCGAACCTCGGCTTAGGCGACGTTTGGGATAACGGAGGGGTCGGACGGTGAGTGAGTAATTGGTACAGACAATACATTACCTTCTAGATCTTACAATGGACAGCAGGGGGCCACGTGTGCATTTCAATTGAGTCTCAGAAGAATTTTAATAAAGATGAAATAACGTTACGCGGCTCATATTTTAATTAACTGACCTCGGAATCAGAATCGCGTTGGGTCGCAAACGGATCCCGCTGCTCGTGGTCTAGGTATTTCTCCAAATTGAAGAACGTGTCGAAGAAGATAGGTGTCAGTTTGCACTTCTTCAGGTCGGTGAGTGTGATCTTGCCGTCTACTGCTGGGTGGACCATGTCTAACATCTGTAAATATATTTTGAATACTTCAAATTGATGTATTATTTGATTTTTTTTTTTTTCTTATTAAACTTTTATTATACATCAAACATTTTACATAAAACTTAAACATAGATTAACCTAAAACTAAAAATCTTAAAAAATAAATAACATCATAACTAAAATATATTATTAAAAGGAGTCCCTTTAGGCAAGGTTCCGAAGATACTGGCAGCGTTCCCCCTTTGAATTGCTAGACTAATTCTTTGTCCGAGGTAGCTGGCAGCTCTTCGGTCCCCTGTGATGTCGACTAACCTTTTTGCTATTTTCTTAAAAAGCCTTAGTGCGCTAGGACCCCACGGACCAAGGGTCTCGACACCGAATGGGACAAAATCGTATTCGGAGCCTAGACCCCTGTATTTGTATGCTTTAGCTTTTTCAGCCATTATTATTTGAATTGGCGCACCTTACGAGTATATTAACCTTTACTGACGTCATACAGATCGCCGAATAGCTGAACAACTAGTTGGCAGCTAGAAACTTAAGTGGGTATAAGCTTTGACGCTTCCGTCAGACAACTAGCTAGAATAGGTATAACATTTCATTCACTCTTACGGTAAGATTGCACAAGGAGTTTCTCAAGTGTTAGCGACAGATTTTTACTAGGCAATCATCTTGTTTCTTTCCTTTTCTAAACAATTATTGCTTTCTCAAACTCTGTCTGGTCTGGTGGGAGGCTTCGGCCGTGGCTAGTTACCAGCCTACCGATAAAGACGTGTCGCCAAGCGATTTTAGCGTTCCGGCACGATGTCGCGTAGAAACCAATTAGGAGCGTGGATTTACCATACTCCTTACAGGTTAGCCCGCTACCATCCTAGACAGCAGCTTCACTTACCTCCAGGTAAGATAGCAGTCAAGGGTTAACTTGTAGTGGATAAAAAAAAAATGTATACGACGCTAACCTGTTAGGGATATGGTAAACTCATACTCTTAATTGGTTTCTACGCGACATCGTGCCGGAACGTTAAACCGCTTGGCGATACGACCAGACCAGACTCAATGTAAATTGACAAAGTTGCGTCGTGGAGATCGCATGCTTCTCCGTTAAAGCATGTACGGTTTGGCTATTCGATGGATACCCATTGCCACTAATAGCGAGTCTCTTTCATGAAACGAATACAGAGTTATTTGTTCGAATCAAACATCGTCAATCGAGTTCACGCCCTAGCATTTTTGCACACAAATCGCGAATTACGACTTCGTTCTAGTGTGTAATTATGATTTCTTGCTGTCGTTGGTTCGGAGTTATGTGCGTTTTTAAACAATTAAAATATCACTTGCTTCAACGATGAAGGAAAACATCGTGAGGAAACCTGCATGCCTGGGAGTTCTCCATAATGTTCTCAAAGGCGTATGAAGTCTGCCAATCCGCACATGACCATGGCCAAACCCTTCTCATATTGAGAGGAGACCCGTGCTCTGTAGTGAGCCAATAATGGGTTGATCACATCGACTGTCGTTGGTATTCGGCAATGGGGCTTCAGAATCGAGAAAACCACTTTTGATAGTTTTAATGCTTACTCACCTGACATAAACAATCGCTGAAAGGCAGAGTCTCAATACCTATAGCCTCCATCCTCTGCATCTGCTCCTCGTAGAAGTATTCCAGCTCGTACATAGAAATGTAACCATCACCGTCAACGTCCATACACCTGAAAACATAGGTTATTTATTTATACAACTTTTTAGCACTATATAGGACTATAGTATATTCTATACATGAAAATTACAAAACATACAGCATCTGGCGACCTTATAGTATATAGTACCTTATAGTATAATATTGCCGGGCCTAACTACATTTTGATAGTAACGATATTTGCTTATTACAGTTACACTTTACGCTCCCAATAACGCTCATTACAAAAGAAATCAGTCATGTTATCTTGAATTAGAAAATATTTACTACAGTTAAATCCCCAAATCTCTTTAGTCTGTTGTGTTTCATTAATTATTCTTATTCGGTATGAACAAGGAAATGTTAACTGTATTTAAATAGACATTTTCATGCGCACCTACGTGGGATATTAATGTTTGGTTTAGCGCAAGGATTTTGACAGATTCATTATACGAAAACTATGGTTGAAAACGCAATACGGTCTGAGATAGAAAAGAAGCCCGTATCTAACTTGCTTTGTGTTTGCATTTTTTCTGATTCCATTGTCGTTTAAAATCGGAAGCATAAATAAGATGGAATCTTATTTATGCTTCCTACAAGTTGCAGTTAACTTTTGATTGAAAATCTCGCACTCATTTTATCACTAGAAATATCTATAGATCGGTAGCTTTATCAGCTTTTATAATATTATTGATCCACACAGCATTGCTCAAGTGGGTGAAGGTAAACCATAAAAGCTTAATAACGAGGGGTTCAAACCGCCCGAATGCCTTAATTAATATGTAAACTGTTTTTATATTTGTAAGTAGCGATATGTCCCATTGCACGAGGGAAACAAAAATGTTACAGAAACATGTATTTTCTCGTTATTATATTTTAGAGTGTTTTATACTTTATTTAAAAAAAAAACAAATATCGGCCTCTGACCCGACATATATCCATTACTAACAAACCACCAAAACTCGTCTTTTAATGATATTAGTAAAGATACCAGAAGGTGGAAATTGCTAATTATACCTGAACCAGTATTCGATGGCGGTGGGATGCGTCTTGTCCTCTTCTGCTAGTAGGAACCACACGAACTCGGTGTAGGACATACGCGGTTCACCATCCGGGGTCAGTCTATTCTGGTTGCCTCTTGTAACGCATCCGGACAGAACGCGCTCGATCATACGACTTGAAAGTGCTGGAATACAAAATATTTTATTGAACATAAAACTGAAGTGATAGTGGTTTGCTTTCGGGGGAATCGAGTCTCATCGCCGACATGGACATCTGACATTTCGGAGTTGTGTAGGGTTTTAAATTAAGCATTTTTTTATTAAATTTCACTTCGCTTCGGCTTCGGACGTGGCTATTTACCACCCTACCGACAAAGACTTGTCGTCAATAGCTTTCCGGCAAGATGTTGCGTAGAAACCAATTGTGGGTTTACCATATCCAGTTTAGCAGTTACCCTCTACCATCCTAGACTGCATCATCACTTACCACCAGGTGAGATAGCCCGCAAGGGCTAATTGGTAGTGTATAAAAAAATATGATGCATTAGCGAGCACTAAAAACATTCTGAGAAGAACTGCCTCCCGAGATCCGATAATTACTTAATTAGGAAATAGCACCGCTGTAGAATTGGTTTAAACCAAAGAATATCAAATATAAAGTCAAATCCCATACTAACCGTGATCATTATGCCTGGCGAGGTCATGCTTGTCAATAAACAGATCGTGGTCTTTGTCCAACTCCCAGAATTTGCAGTAGATGACGTAGAAATGCTCGTAACTGGAATCACAAGAGAAACACTTTAAAGCAGAAGTCAAGACATTTTTATCTACAGACCATTTGCCATGTTTAGTTTAGTTTTGGGTAGGTAGGTGGTAGACCCCGTAGATATAAGGTAAATATCGGTTTCTAGTTTAATCAACTTCAAACTAATGTGTTTCGATAGGTAGGTATACTTCCACTTATTGCTAAAAGATTACTTTAAACATTCTATTTATGGATATTCTTAAATGAGACTTGTTGAGTCCGTGGAACCCCATTTACAGCTTATGGACTCCATATTTTCTTTTGAGTTTACGAAGAAGTTTCTAGACGTATTTTTCCTTACAACCTTATTAACCTTTGGATCTGTTCGGAATCTACACGTGTATCTACTTACCTAAAGTATTGTGTAACTTGATTGATGTCTTCCTCGTCTTCTAAGAGTTGTATCACTTGGAGGAGATTGGATCTTCTGAGCTCGGGTATCGATATCCGCCCGGACCACGACCGGTTGACGCAATAAAATATCCTAGCGATAACCTGCAAATATGATAAAGGTATTTTATTTAAAACGATCGATAGTATTCAAGCTTCAGTTTCCTAGCAGGTAAAGCCTAGTCTCGATGTAGTCTATACTAATTGAAACTATTAGGTATTTATACAGATAAATAAACACGCCATGAAGTTAATAACATTTAATAACAATTCAGTGGTTCACGCGCTCACTCCTCTTATGACATTTCTCAACAAGAAGTTGAGAGTGGCGGCAAGATAACAAACAGCACAAGAGAGCGTCAGGCCATTTGCCGTGCCGGCATACAGATTTTAATGTCATAATAATCGTCTATATAAATCTATATAAATATTTAAAATGGGTAACTACTAAAAAAAACCATTTCAAACCGATATGACCATTTATACGTATACTCGTATATAATATTTATAAAGGGTTATATCGGTTGAAAATCGATTTTATAATTCTTATTCACTTAAGATATTGTAAATTTGTCGCACCCGGGTACTAAGTGCACGTGCATTTCTCCCGGGTATTAACTACACATGAGTTTCTCTCGAGTTAAATTAATCAGTCAAGGCTAATTATTAGAAGTTAGTACCAGAAAATCGCCATTTCACGGAAAGAAGGATCTAAGGGCCCGAGTTCAGTAAATACATTGTTACAGACAGTATTAGACGATACACGTCATGGTGAATTTTTTTTTTTTTTTTTTTTTATTTTTTTTTTTTTTTTTTTATTTTTTATCCACTACAAGTTAGCCCTTGACGGCAATCTCACCTGATGGTAAGTGATGATGCAGTCTAAGATGGTAGCGGGCTAACCTGTTAGGAGTGTGGTAAAGCCATACTCCAAATTGGTTTCTACACGACATCGTGCCGGAACGCTAAATCGCTTGGCGACACGCCTTTGTCGGTAGGGTGGTAACTAGCCACGGCCGCAGCCTCCCACCAGACCAGACTCGAGCCGGGAATCGAACCCAGGACCTCCAACTTTATAATGCAATAGCGCGCGCGCTGCGCCACGGAGGTCGTCAAAGCTAGCTTAGCTAGCATAGCTTTCTCCACCCCAAGGGCCATTTGTTAGCAATCATGCATCGTCCCGGGATCACATGGAGGCAAAAGAGAGGCAAGCATACGTCACCCTCACTCGCCATTGTACCTACTTTTATAGGAAGCAATGAGGAAATAAAATAAACGGATTATTCATACGTGAACTTGTTTATACTTACGGTATGAACGTATCTGGAGTGGAACTCAGTGGCTTCCTTCAAAAACGATAGCCCAGGGTGGGTGTCGACGACGTCTTGCACTAGCGGCACGAAGTCTTCGGGAGTGAGATTGCTGTTCTTCCCCCTGGTCAATATGTACACGAACCGGGAGGCTTCGTCATGGCATTGTGATGTCATGCTGTAAACAAAGATAGAAATATTTTTACTAATTATATTTCATAATCAGCCTCAACAAAAATACCATAAACAGATGCAAGAGCCGCAGTATAAAAATTCAAACTTCTTCTGTATGTCTCCTCCTCTTATTAGCGGGTCTTAAAGATGCTAGTGGCATTAATCTCAATTAACCCAATAGCTCCAATTTATGTACCTAACATTTATCAATTTGTGGCCTAAGACAGTCAAACATACCAACCACTAGACCAAATAAGCAAGTTGGAAGGTACCGGCATTTTCCGGTAGTAGAAGCTTTACTAACAATGCCTTGACGTTATAAAAGAGCTACGCGAAATAAATATTAGGTGTATTGTATTTTATTCTATGACCATGAGGTTCTTCTGTACCTACAATAGTTTATATAGATACTATTATTTCTATTATAATGTATGCTATCTTTTCGTGACTATGTGATACATAAAAAACCTTAATTTCATAACAAGAAATAACAATTTTATTGTACAACAAATCAGAAAAAATGCAACAGTAAATGGGAAATAAGTGAAAAAAAAAATTGATTGGATATAAGATTCCTCTGTAAATTGAGAATCAATAAAGATTTTTCAATTATCATCATCATTATCACTATAATTTTCGTAACTTATTTCTAAACTGTCGTAAATCATACACAGTCAGCTGCGTTGCGGTTACTCCGTGGTTGAAGGAATAACTTTTGAGCGAGCTAACCGCAAATAAATATTCGTAAATTAACCAAACAATTTGGCCGTATTTGTTTACTTATCGTGTAAACCTACTGTGATAGCCTAGTGGTTAGGGCGTCGGCCTCCTAATCAGAGGTCGGCGGTTCGAATCCGGGCACGCACCTCTAACTTGGAGTTATGTGCTTTTTTTAAAAAAAAAAAAAATTAACCAGCTTCAACGGTGAAGGAAAACATCGTGAGGAAACCTGCGCGCCTGAGAGTTCTCTATAATGTTCTCAAAGGCGTGTGAAGTCTGCCAATCCGCACATGGCCAGCGTGGTGGACTAGGGCCGAACCCTTCTCATATTGAGAGGAAACCCGTGGTCTGTAGTGAGCCGCTAATGGATTGATCATGATGATGAAACCTACTTATTAATTTGCCCATTCACTTCAACAACAACTGCAGAATCAGAGGAGCTACTGATGCGAAGACAGCAGAAACCATCATCCTAATCAGTTTCACTCTCTCTATGAATAATCTCTCTCTCTGAGTAGGATAGCTTGGCTATATGTATTTACCAATTTTTTATTCCTCTAGTTGTCCTACTAGTTTACCTTTGACAGCAAGCCTGGTTTCTTTTGTAATTAAAGTAAGTGATGCAGTTCAAAGAAAGATAGAAGCGGGCTAACCTGTTAGGGGTACGGTAAATACATATACCCAATTGGTTTCTACGCGACATTGTGCTGGAACGTTAAACCTCTTGGCGACACGTCTTTGTTGGTAGGGTGGTAACTAGCCACGGCCGAAACTTACCAACAGACCAGATTCGAGCTGGGAATCGAAGTCCTTTAACTTTAAAATTTTATAGCGCGCTGCGCCACAAAACTTACCTTACCTTATCTATATACCTTTCGAAATTCTCAACCGACACTTACTCTCTCCAAAAATGTTACAGCGCACGCGCTGCACTATGAAGGTCGTCAAAACTTACCTTACCTTACCTACCTAGAGAAATATCGAAATTCTTAAGTGACACTTACTCTCTCCAAAAATCAATGAACTTATGGCCGTCAACGGCGGCGTTGAGGTTCTGCTGCGTCGCCAGGAACAAAGGCATCTTCCAGTACAGAGGGCACTCGCACGCTTTCACGATGTGTTTGAAACTTTCCCGCGGCACCTGGGGACAAGGGGGTTTCTAATATTATAATGATGTTTTGATGACGCTGTTATATTAGAAAGCTGTTTTATGAGCCATTGATAGTGCGCGGTTATATGTCAATTACAGGTTGCATTATGTACCTAGTCCTTCTAATTTTATGTTGATATCATTAGTACGAAACTAGTGGAGTGTCGGAGATTAGATGCAGATGTAAATAATCTATTCCTAGGTCAAAAAGGTCCACTAGCACTATTTTAGGAAGCGTCAATTTTGTTTAGTTTAGATATTTGTTCTCAGCGTACCATTATCTAACATCGTCATGATCAACCTATTGCTGGCTCACTACAGAGCACGGGTCTCCTCTCAATATGAGAAGGTATTGGCGATAGTGCACCACGCTGGCCATGTGCGGATTGGCAGACTTCACACGCCTTTGAGAACATCATGGGATCTCTCAGGCGTGCAGGTTTCCTCACGATGTTTTTCTTCACCATTGAAGCAAGTTAATTTAATTGTTTAAAAACGCACATAACTCCGAAAAGTGACAGGTGCGTGCCCGGGTTAGAACCCCCGAACTCTGATTAGGAGGCGGACGCCCTAACCACTAGGCTATCATAGCTTCCCACTATCTAACAAAAATGATTAATTGAGCAATGATTGTGGGTGCATTTATATATCTCTATTCACTATTTAGTGTACCTAGCGGATTGGAATTAGAACAAGTCTAGCTTATGCACGCACATGAAGGTTTTGTAAAAAAGTATTATTTATGTAGGTGTCTTTCGTGAATAAACGCGATTCTGAGCAAGATTATAAATAATATAAAACAATGCTTGTAACCCCGTCTCTTAAATCTCTAAGGTACGTGCCTTGTTCTTGAATCCAACAGGATTGAAGCCTATAGGTACTTCAATATAATGGTTAAAACGAATATACGGTTAACGTTTTACTAAAAAATCTACGGTTTAAAAATGAGACACGAGCGAAGCCCAGGTTGCCTGGGTGTAATTGAATATTTAATGCATTGTCTAAACTCTCGTCTAATAACTCGAAAATCGGGATATTCGTGATTCAAAAGAGTTTCATTAATTTAAACGTCGTTTTGAATTTCAGTGTTTATTTAAGGTACATAATGTATAGATACGTCTATTAGTTGACGTATGTAATTTTATGTAAGTTTATAAGATGTTACTTTTATTTGCACACCCAAAGTACCTGTAACTAAGAATTTACTTTTGCTTAGCGGTGCGCTGTCGAATTATAAAGTTGGAGGTCTTGGGATCGATTCCCGGCTCAAATCTGGTCTGGTGGGATGCTTCGGCCGTGGCTAATTACCACCCTGCCAACAAAGACGTGTCGCTAAGCGATTTAGTGTTCCGGCACGATGCCACGTAGAAACCAATTCAGAGTGTGGTTTACCATAGCCCTAACAGGTTAGCCCGCTACCATCCCAGAGTGCATCATCACACCACCAAGTGAGATCGCCGTCAAGGGCCAACTTGTATGAAAAAAATATTATATTCTATGTCGCAACGCATATAATATCATATAGCATGTGATGTTCGAGCATGAACAAAGGGGATGTTCTTGCATGTTTTTTTATTCAAACATAATAATCGCCGATGAAGGCGCGGGCAAAAGCACCTTAATAATATTTGTACGGATTCTGTGTCAAGGTAGACTCGGTCACGCGCATCCCATGGGTGGTCTGTCACATACATAATATAGTTTCCACTACACGTTTCGGCGAAATGCATTGGTGCCTCTATGTCTGATTGTCACGAAATATTTTAATGTCATTCGAATACTCGAGCCGCATTTTAATCGAATCACTGAATATTATCTGTTCAATTCAATCGAGCAAAAACGATTTTTCGTTTTCTTCTTTCTCCATGTTGGCCTATCACCGATAATTATTAGCTCATTAGAAATTAGAAGTTAAAACTAAAGCTATGAGGGTTTCCGAGAAGGATGGTTCAAAATGAACTTCCCGTATTCTACGAATTTCACAGAGATCTCACCGGTGTAAAATGCTTATTTCCGAACTTAGAACTGGTAACTACCAAACAATTCTTGACAGAATAAAAATACAAATTCGACCTACCTAGGAATCGAAGACCTAAATATAAAGATAAATTACCATTACTAATAACTAAACCACACGTACGTTTTCTAGTTGCATGTGTATCTGTGAACCCAGGCTAATCTACGGAATGCCTGGACTGATTTTGATGATACATTCACAGGTATATAGAGGAATATTGCAAGCGGTGATAGCCTAGTGGTTAGGGCGTCAGCCTCCTAATCAGAGGTCGGCGGTTCGAATCCGGGCACGCACCTCCAACTTTTCGGAGTTATGTGCGTTTTTAAACAATTGAAATATCACTTGCTTCAACGGTGAAGGAAAACATCGTGAGGAAGGCTGAGAGTTCTCCATAATGTTCTCAAGGGTGTGTGAAGTCTGCCAATCCGCACATGGCCAGCGTGGTGGACTATGGCCAAACCCTTCTCATATTGAGAGGAGACCCGTGCTCTGTAGTGAGCCGGTAATGGGTTGTTCATGATGATAGAGGAATATATAGGCATTTCAGTAATTAAGTAGCCTATATAAATATAGGCTACTTAATTCCTGAAATGCACTTAGGTGACTTATCAGAACTTATGTGCGAATACGATCGCCTGTAAACGCTTGTGACATCACTATTCAATGCAATCATATTATTCATAGCAATTCACACTATATAAGGATCTATCTAGTCTATACCGCTGTCTCGCGGTATTTGAGACAAAGGAACCGAGACGACTTCCTGCTATGGCAATTAGCAGTGTTCTACTTATTTGGTACTCATGACAGGGATGTCACTAAAGTAACGTATACGATTATGTATATAACGTATATTATTATATGTAAAAGATTATGTACGATTTTCGAACAAATCTTATACAAACGTTACTCGACATACGATTCAAACTAACGTCATAGTAAATTAAAACATTGTTAAAATACAATTTCGTCCACACTTCCATACCAGTTCATTTGTATAATAAAAACATGTGGTATTGAAATTTCAACTCTAATTCAAATCAATAAGGTTAATTTTACTTTGATATTATAGTGTTTCGATAGTCGAAAGCAACTCCACGTTTGCGAGCTTGTACAAAGAGAGACGAAATATGTCACATGCATAACATTTGAATAGCAGGTATCCTAATAATTTTCAAAGATTGAATTGCTAAAGTTCATTGATATATTATTTTATTTCACTACAAGTTAGCCCTCGATTGCAATCTCACCAGTGATAATCCAATCTAAACAGTCTAAGATGCTAGCGGGCTTTCATGTTAGGGAAATGTCAATTATAGTAAACCAATACCCCATATTGGTTTTTACACGGTATTGTACCGCTTAGTTGAATCTTTGTCGATATAGTTGGTAGGGGGGTAGCTGTTACGGACGAAGTATTTTTTACCAGACAAAATCCTTGCAGCAAAACACTTTCAGTAGGTACAATACCTTTAGGTAAATCTAAACTTATATATACACCATAGCAAGAAATCTATTCGAGTGTGTCCTATTTAAAAAATAAACACCAAATTGACCAACAAGCGGCGAGAAAATATTCACTAAACTGAAGCCAGCTCTTTGTCCACTATAAATAGTCAATTTCATGACCGCTTGCTCTATTTCTTATATTGTCCCATTTAGCTGACGTTGAAAATGCACATAAGGAAGTTTCTATCTCCTATGTCGTCATGTTGCACTGGTATGTGAGATGTATTTTTCTTTGTACGTTCGCTGGACTTTGTTTTAATTAGCCTATAAAATCTCAAATGTATTTAATGTATAGAAGCAGGCGTCACTTTGCGGAAGTCTCACACAGTTACGCCTTGGAGATCATTTGGAAGCATCCGATGTAAAGTCACCATCTTAAGATGCTTCGTTGACCTTTCCGTGACTGAGCGTGAATTTTAGAAGATCTCTGTGGTGTTGCGTGTTAGTATCATCATCATTAGTTCGTTACGATGTTGTCCTTCACCATTTAAGCAGTTATATTTAATATAAAAACCTTAAAATAAACGCTCATGACTACGAAATGTGAGTGGAGCGTGCTGGAGAACTAACTCAGTCTTCCTGAAACGGAGACAATAAACTCTTATGGTCTCCACGATACAGGTCACCCACTGGAAATAGTTTAAATTTAGACCGGTTGAAAATAAAGTTTATTTTATTTTTAAGCTATTGCATAGCTTCTATCGAGGGCCTTGAGCGCGGGGACCGAATCCAGAAATTCCGTAACGAAAAAAAACCTCACGCCTCACTCCGATGGGCACAGCGGTGATACTTTTTACCATATAGATATTTCGCCACGGCCATTATTATTTTATTTGTATTTTGTGTGTATACATCAAACTACTAAGTTAAACACAATTTTTGCGATTGCGTTATGCGTCGATGGTTAACCTAATATTAAGCGATTACTGGCGCCCTGTATTGCATGGGTCTCTTATACGAATTTCCACACTTCACGGATTTGTCCTGCTTGTATACTATATTCGAGGTGGCTTTGGGCAGGGCATATAGCTCGATTAACCGATGGACTTTACGGTGCGACCCTAAACCGCTGCGTTTCACCATTACAAGGTCGACAGACATCATCGAGCTTTTCCGGAACAAAAGGTAAATTTTAATTTAAGCTATTAAAGAATTTGCTAGACCTAAAAATTATCACTTGAATTGACCTACCTTATCTCGGCGAATTCAAATTCAAATTCAAAATTTCTTTGGGACATTTCTTAAGAATATAATGAAGAATCAATCCTCTGTTTCTTATACGAAAATTAATGCATCATTGGCTGTCTAGTAAATAAAATATAGTTTTATATATTTAACGCTCGACTTTCACTTTTATTTTTTGCAGGATTCACGCCAGAGTTGTGGTCACCACACACTATTTGTCATCCCTCAACAAATATAAAGACAAGAGATCACTAAGTTCCAGCAGCCATAACCTTTAACGGTTGCATTTGTGAAGCAAAAGTCGGTAAGGTCAGTTAATGCATGGGTAACTCGATTATGTACCTATAAACCTTTCTATAAAACTGTAAGTATAAATAAAGTTATATGATATATATAGCGGTGATAGCCTAGTGGTTAGGGCGTCAGCCTCCTAATCAGAGGTCGGCGGTTCGCATCCGGGCACGCACCTGTAACTTTTCGGAGTTATGTGCGTTTTTAAACAATTAAAATATCACTTGCTTCAACGGTGAAGGAAAACATGGTGAGGAAACCTCTACGCCTGAGAGTTCTCCATAATGTTCTCAAAGGCGTGTGAAGTCTGCCAATCCGCACATGGCCAGCGTGGTGGACTATGGCCAAGCCCTTCTCACATTGAGAGGAGACCCGTGCTCTGTAGTGAGCCGTAATGGGTTGATCCTGATGATGATATAATATAAGAGAGTTTCGATGTTTGTGTATCAAAACATCGAGTCTTTAGTAGAAAAGTGGGGCACTTGAAAATAATTGGAATGGAACAACAGAATGATTTGGGAATATATAAAAATAAGGATCCTTTTTGTACTCGTCGAGAAATTTGCTGTGTGGAAATGCAGTATAGAAATTCATGGAATAAATGAAAAATAGTTATTTTGTGTCCTACAAAAACGGCTAGTACAGATGTTTGAGTAATTATTCCAGTTGGTAGGTTTATAGCACCGATCTCCATGTACTCGATTTACAGGAAATCTCACGTCTGCCTATTGAAACGGCAATTTATAGTTTCCTAGCTTGCGTAACGGGCAGTCAGTCAAACCAAGTGGCTCTATATATAGGCAAGGCGTGACCCACTTCCGCGGTCAATGACCCCGAGGGCTAGGACAGGCGAAGGAGATAGAATTAAGGGCGCGAATCATATAATACTGTAACAGCGTGACTTTTTATTGGTAGGACTAATCGGTCAAATTGTCCGTTATTTCTTCCGGTGGTCAAGTGTTCCAATCTGGTGGAATCTATTCAATAATGAATACCACCAATAGTTATCATTGTAGTTTTAATAGGCGGTTGAAAAATTGTTTTTTAATTTTTTTTATTGATACACAAAATTGTTTCAGTGTTTCATCACGTGTTCAGAAATACTTTTTTACATAGTACAATTTACTTATGGTATTTTTAGGAACTTCTGTTTTAATTTTCTCAATGTCATATAGACGCAATGAATATTGAAAAAATATATATATATATATATATAAATACCATAGAATATAAATATTAAAAAAAATATTAAAAAGTGTGTCTGTTTGCTTATTTCATTATTTGTTCGGGACATTTGTTAGGGTCAACTAGTGAGGTGATTTTCACGAAATTTGGTCATCATGAATGGTCCTTTTTTCCCAGAAAAGCAAAACGATTTTATATATACATATATATATATATATATATATATGTATATATATATATATATATATATATATATGCGATGAGTGTAGCTTAACATATCTTGTTCAGATTTTGCTTTATAATAGCTCGCATCTAGTAGAAAAGTATTGGCTACTTTTTGTCCAAGGAAAACGAACTTTTGGGTGAACCCAGGATGAGTTTACATAGAAAAACGAACGCGGAAGAAGCCATGGACATCATCTAGTCATATAATTTATTGCTAGTAAAAAAAAGAGAGTTTACAGATGGTCACACTAGTCTACCTGCCATAAAAGTTTAGTATGAAGTTTTGTTACCTTAAGTGAACTATAATGGACGGAAACTTAGATCAGTTCCTGCAAACGATACCTCGGTTGTACTTAAAGTTAATATAAACTTAAATTTTTCCATAGAGAATACATTTTTCTTTTATATTTTACTAAAACTGTTTTAACAAGTAATGGATGCCTTTATTCTCTCATCGCAATATCCGATACCTGTTAAAGTTGATTTATATTTAATACAGCATTGTTATCAAAATCTACTGTTTTGTTCAGAAAAATGAAGGAAACTTGAAACAAATGTTTTTGTTTGCATTACGTTTCTCCATTGTATTTTTATGCGGTATTATTTTGAGGTCTTATATATTAAAACA
The DNA here is from genome assembly GCA_928268935.1 of Lasiommata megera. NCBI lineage: Eukaryota > Metazoa > Arthropoda > Insecta > Lepidoptera > Nymphalidae > Lasiommata > Lasiommata megera. The sequence goes on along the minus strand of OV743311.1, from coordinate 6,193,721 downwards.
CACTTTCTTAGGTTAATAAACGTTATTTGGTCGTTGTATAGTTACACATTATTTTATTATAGTTTTTTTATCAATCCATAAAAAAACTGTAATAAAAAAAAACCTTTACAAGGGACTTTTGATGCGTCAATAACTTACATTGTAGCGAGTTGATGGTGATAACTACATTCGTAAACTTAAAACTATGAGGGTTCCAAACGCGCCCTGTTCTAAGTAGAAGCCAAGAACAAAAATTTGCTCAAACATTATTTTAGTTATTACTATCCCATATTATAACTTCAAACTATTTAAGCTTGTCTATTAATTTACATAATGTGTTATACCAAAAAAGTGCTTATATAGTTGTCTTGTTCTGTTAAATGTTACAACTGCTGATGACAGAGAGAGAAATCAGTGTATAACTATTTACCGACGATCAACAATTTTTTTTGAAGAAAAACGTGACATATAATCGAAACACACACACACCCATACACACACACACACACACACACACACATACACACGCACACACAAGCGCGCGCGCACCCCTTTTATTTATAAAAAGAGGAAAAAGGTAGTGTGTGAAAATGTTAAGGCGTGAACATAGTGCCGATAGACAACCTTTCAACTATTGTATTATACACTTATTTACGAACTTTCAAGATGGTTAATATTTCGGTTAAATTTGCATATTATTATACTCTATAAATTTAATAGATATATAAAAAAAAGTTACACTAATATTTCGACCCTTAAAGCTCGACCTGTAGCGAGTATTTCGTACACAAAAGCACTGCCTACCCTACACTTTTGTTTTATTAATTCTTATTAAGGATTTCTCTATTTTATATTATCTGCTATCTACTCCCTATCCTAGCTGGTAGACTGGTTTGTGCCCGTGTCTAATACTGATCTTGCTTACACAAAAACCCGTTGAATGTTTGTAGATCAGTCATTGTGCGTCAAACCTAACCATGTTTCTCCATCGTACGTGAGGTGATTTGTAAACACCATGCAATCTTTGTTACATCTTAGAGAGCTGGTGATTTAGCATAACATAATGGGAAGAAATCACCTACTAGTACATTACGGGGTATATATGTATATAGCTATAGGTACCTACTTACATACACATAGAGTAAATATTTAAATGCGTACTGTTATATTGCCCTTAAAATATGGTTTAGTCGTTTTTTTTATACACCAGAAGTTAGGCCTTGACGACATCTCACCTGATGGTTAGTGATGATGCAGTCTAAGATGGTAGCGTAGGCTAACCGGCTAAGAGTTAGGTTAGACCCATACTTATAATGGGTTTCTAAGCGACATCGTGCCAAAACGCTAAATCGCTTGGCGACACGTCTTGTCGGTGAGGGGGTAACCGCCGCAGCCTCCAGCCCACCAGACCAGACTCGAGCCGGGAATCGAAACCAGCACCTCCAACTTTATACTGCAACAGCGCGCTGCGTCACGAAGGTTTAAAAAAAGAAAAAAAAAAGTTTTTTTTATCCACTACAAGTTAGCCCTTGACGGCTATCTCACCTGATGGTTAGTGATGATGCAGTCTAAGATGGTAGCGGGCTATCCTGCTAAGGGTAATGTTAGACCCATAATGGGTTTCTAAGCGACATCGTGCCGAAACGCTAAATCGCATGGCGACACGTCCTTGTCAGTTAGGCGGTAACGGCCGCAGCCTTAAGCCCACCAGATCAGACTCGAGCCGGGAATCGAAACCAGGAACTCCAACTTTATACTGCAACAGCGCGCTGCGTCACTAAGGTTTCAAAAAAAAAAAAAAGTACTTTCCGATAAACCTAGTTACGAAAGCCTACTTTAATCTTAAGGCTTAAACGCAAAGTTCGCAGTTCACAAAGTGGTTTCTTAATCCCCAGCTCTCAATCGGTTAGCCCCCAGCTACTTCGAGATGAGATGTCACGTTAGTAGGTCAGCCGCTAGTAGGCAGGCGACGCTCCGATATTAAAAAAAATGTTCCATGGTTCTTTTTTATCCAGACCAAAGGAATCTTAGTGGGGGATATCGTTTTTTTAGCATACGTATGTAAGCTTTTGTTTTCTGGGACACATTATGCTTCTCTTGTTTAGTTTATTTATTGCATTGAAGCGGTGATAGCCTAGTGGTTAGGTCCTCAGCCTCCTAATCAGAGGTCGGCGGTGCGAATCCGGGCACGGACCTCTAACTTTTCGGAGTTATGTGGGTTAAAAAGAAAATTAAAATATCACTTGCTTCAACAGTGAAGGAAAACATCGTGGGGAAACCTGCACGCCTGAGAGTTCTCCATATTGTTCTCAAAGGCGTGTGAAGTCTGCCAATCCGCACATGACCAGCGTGGTGGACTATGGCCAAACCCTTCTCATATTGAGAGGAGACCCGTGATCTGTAGTGACCCGGTAATGGGTTGATGATGATGATGAGAATAGCATACATGATAAGTGGACGTAGGCATAATGGAATGCAAAGCAGAAGAAGCTGTTTTTTGCCGGCTTCTTCTCGTTAGAATCTGACTTCCGAACCGAAACGAACATTCGCACATACATACATATACATTTACTTAAATAAAACTGTCGCCTTTATAATATAAGTGCGATACATATTTAAATATAAACACAACTTTTTATGTTTCTTAAAAAAAAAAAAAATTGTCAAAATTCTTTGATAAAAACATTCTCCTGTTTCTCTGTATTTTTGTTCAACGAACAGAGAAAGAGGAGAATGGACAATGTGCTAATTCACCGAAGGAAACACGAATACCTAGCTTCACTCTGTAGACATAGTCTTTCCAGTCTTAGGGATTCGTGGCAATTCAAAGACCTTGTTGAACAGTCTATTACTGAGCCAACGGCTACTTTCTCATAGAAGAAAGGATGAAGGTATTCTGCAGGCGACACGCTGTCTCAACAAGGGTTGGCGGGACACAGATTTTATAATCAAATGGTCGGTGCTGAGAATTACTTGACCGTAATCAAATATCTAAAAATTTTTTGTCCGATCGACAGACCTAAGACATAGTTCAATATGCAAGTTAAAAAAGTATGACGTAGATTAAAATACCTTAGTAACTAATTTCTACATAACGTAAGAGATAGACAAATAATGAAATACCGTATTAATTAAATACTATGAGATATAGGATTCAAGGATAATGGTCCATTTAAGATGATAATGCTCCATTATTTGGCGGTTTGTTTATCGGCGGGCGGCGCATCAAAGACATGCTCGGCCGAACGCAACCAGCCTCGGTGACCTCATTCCTCCTGTCATCATATTTAGGTCGAACGCCCATGACTTTTAACCAAGACAATGTAGGGACCTACCCATTTCTTTTTTTAATAAACCTACATCGTTATAAAGCGTTCCAAAAGCCTCAAAGCGATTCTGAGTTGATATGGGGAGTTAGTATGGGGATATCACTAAGGCTAAATCTTTAAATATGCACAGCTTCAAGCCCAATCCAGTGGTTTGGTAAATGTTTGATAGATTGAACGTTTTTAAACGAAACGAAATTATCTAGGTTATACATAAGCGAGCGTTAATGGTATATTAAAAATATATATCATACATCTAATCTTTAAGTGATACATACACCTAGCCACTAGATAATTTTTTTTTTAACTCTCTGTGGGCGCGTTTTTTTATTACAAAAAAGACTGAATTATCCGTTTTATGAACCAGTTTATTTCAGATCATTGAGCGAAATCGATCATGACACATTGTCTCATTTAACCGGTTGAATAGGCGCAACCGAACCTTAACCCAAAATACTGGGATAAATTTTTACGGTTTAAAATAATTACCGATTTAGAAGCCCCGTTTTTAAATATGCTTAGTCAGTCCCGACAGCCAGTTTCTTGTATCAACATGATCAACCCACTACCGGCTAACTACAGAGCATGGGAGATTTCAATATGAGGACGGCTTGGCCATAGTCCACCACGCTGGCCATATTGTGCAGATTGGCTGACTTCACACGCCTTTGAGAACATTACGGAAAGTTTTCTCACGATGTTCTCCTTCACCGTTGAAGCAAGTGATATTTTAATTGCTTAAAAACGCACTCCGAAAAGTTAGAGGTTCTAACCCCCGACCTCTGATTAGGAGGCGAACGTTCTAACCACTAGGCTATCACAACTTCAATTTCTTGTGTTGTTATATAAAACGGTTTCTTGTATATATACAGATAATTAAACAACGTGAAGACACAGGTGGACTCGCATAATGACCTTCCTAGTGCAGCTCATAGCCCGGAAGGGACACAATGGAGTCGCGAGGACGTCACTTACATCATTATTTGCATGTTTACATCCGTGAGAATGCTCCCACGTTAGCGCATTAATGGACAGATAATGGTCCTTATTCGGCTGTATAGTAATCATATACCAAACTTATTTGACAAGCCTAACAGTAGTCACTTCAATATTGTCATAACGTTATTTTTTGGAAATGGATACCACTTTTTTAAAACCGGTAAATTTGTTGTTTAGGGACTGTGTTTTTAAATTAATTTTCCTTTTTTTTTATATCCACTACAAGCTAGCCCTTGACGGCAATCACATCTGAAGTGATAATGCAGTCTAAGATGGTAGCGGGCGAGCGCATTAGGGATATGGTAAACCCATACTCCCAATTGGTTTCTACGCGACATCGTGCCGGAACGCTAAATCGCTTGGCGACACGTCTTTGTCGATAGGGTGGTAACTAGCCACGGCCGAAGCCTTCCACCAGACAAACCAGCTTATATAATCTTCCCTCTCTAATTAGTTGACTAAGTTCAGTTTAGACATAACCGAAATGCGTTTACTGTTTTGTTTTTATATGTTCGAATAAGGTTTAATGCAACGATTAAAAAAGGAAAAGGATATTCGGTTTCTATCTTTTCGTAACAGTCCATAATATGCATATATTAAAAACAAATTCTGGCATGCAAATGAGGGGTCTTAATTCGTTTTGCTGGGTGAGAAATGAGGCACGTGATTGAATCCGTTGGAGGAATCTGTATACGCTTCAATAATAACGACTTTAAATATCTCGTTTTATTTTGCTGACTAGATTTTTGACTGCGGATCTTATCAAACGTAAAGAAAATCAAGGCATACAAACATAGATAGAATATAATTTCTTATGTCTTTGGTTCCACAGTCCACAATCTCGTTCACTTTATAATATTATATCTATATATATATTTTTTTTAACCAAGAAATAATTATTTATTATTATAATTAACAACTAAAACAATGTAACTGTATTATAAACACTTAAAAACTTAAAATAAACCTTAAATAAACCTAAAACTATAACTAAAATGTATATGTAATATCTATATTCTGTCTTACTTCATAGTCTGTGTCAATAAGTTTGCACTCACGAATTTATTATTTTTTTTACATGTCATGTAAACAGCTATCTATATATAACTTTTTACTGTAAAGTATGTTTCGATATCATAATAAATAAAATAAAAAACAGAAATATATTAATATAAACTATATGAACTCACATAATAAGGTGAAAAAATAATATATGTTCGTTAGTTTGCTAGGAAAAATGTCTCTGTATGTGCGCTTAATATCTAGGGTGGTATGTTCATATGTACATCATCATGATCAATCCATTATCGGCTCAATACAGAGCACGGGTCTCCTCTCAATATGAGAAGGGTTTGGCCATAGTCCACCGCGATGGCCATGTGCGGATTGGCAGACTTCATACGCCTTTGAGTACATTATGGAGAACTCTCAGGTGTGAGGTTTCCTCACGATGTTTTCCTTCACCGTTGAAGCAAGTGATATTTTAATTGCTTAAAAACGCACATAACATAGAGGTGGGTGCCCGGATTTGAACCGCCGACCTCTGATTAGAAGGCTGACGTCCTAACCACTAGGCTATCACCGCTTCATATGTACATATTATAAGTTATATGCAATGATTTGAAACAGATAACTAATAAATATGAATATAGACAAGAACTTATTGGTTCGATATTTCGTAACACTGAAATACTTTACTGATCGAATTATTGAGTTAAAGTACCAGTAGATCAGTTCCGGATTTGTTTCAACGTTACGTTCTGTCTGTTTTTATGTTTTCATTTATAGTTACTGACCTTTTACCACACTATGTTCAAATAATTTTCCTTCCAAATTAATTTATTCTACCGCGGCTTTTTAAGAAGTGTTATTTCAAAATCTGATTCCGTGCATTTTGAGAGGCGGATTTAAGCAGATTTATTGAAATATTATATAATTGAAATCGCGTTCTCCTTGAATACAGATAAATCTCTTTAATCTCATCCCATTGCCATATTAAATACTAGTTATGAATGAACGATTATTCAACATCTATTATTACTTTAAGACGAATTAAATGGCACGTTACTTAGTAGGTAATCTTGTGCCATAAATGTTAAACAATAAACCGCAAGTATAATTTGCTATATTCCGCCGACAACCGGGAGATTTGTATCATATAACACCACACAAAATCTTCCACAAGAACGTCTACGCACGTTTCGACCCGACACCGGATCATCCTCAGGAGATGTTGACTTCACAAGCGCGAAAAGTAAAGTCAAAAATAAGGCCATAAATGTTATCACTATTTCTGGAACATTCAATCCCTTAGGCAGTCGTTCCCTTAGTTTCTTCAAGCCCTAGGACTCATAATTTCTTCTGGCAGAGCTTCTTTTCGAAGCTCGCCAAACAGCCCGGTTACGCTGTGGCAACCAATAGGTTTAGTACAGTAGTTACAGCTAATAGACAGTCCGAAAAAACAGCTTTGATTCAACATTCGAAACTGTGGTAACTAATATTGTTGCTTACAATGCGGAACAAAAGACTTATAAAACAGACATTTCACTCACTAGGTTAACGTTGAATCACAACCGTTCTGTTATAGCTCTTATCTTTATTGTCAGTGGTTTAATAATATTGCTCATAACATGTTTCTCTTACACAATAATTGAGTTAATTGCTTTTTTTATGTCTAGCGTTTTGAATATTCATGTTTTTCAACCTGCTTCGCGATTACTTTTACTTTTGATTTAAGACCAGATTTACGTACACAATCTCTTGTGAGTGTTGGATGAAATCAAAAGAATGGTAGATTATTCTTCTTCTTTTCCTTGCTTTTATACCACATCATGTGTTTTTTTGATCCACTACAAGTTAGCCCTTGACATCAATCGCACCTGATAGTAAGTGATGATGCAGTCTAAGATGGTAGCGGGCTAACCTGTTAGGGGTATGGTAAACCCATACTCCTAATTGGTTTGTACACATCGTGCCGGAACGCTAAATCGCTTGGCGACACGTCTTTGTCGGTTCCGATTTTGCTAAAGCTTCGCTCGGAGACAAGTAGCATCCTGGACTTTTTCATAGGCTTCTAATCCGTAACAATATATTACTCCCTAATTAGTTAAAGTAGAAAAAAACTATAGAGCTTAGACCAATGCTGCAATGAAGTTCGGAAAGCTTGCAATAGGTAAGTCACGCTAGTATAAAGGACTGCAAAGCAAGACTAAATGCCAAAGCAAGTCGTAGACACAGACAGTTCAAATATATCCTTGTGTCCGTTTATCGGAGTGCATTTGACGCATTCAAGCAGAATAGCAAGGGCGCAGAGGATAAGGTGGAACGCAAACGACTTTGTTTCTTTGACAAAACTGCGTAAAAGAAGATCATACATGGCGTGGTACTTCAATGCAAGCAAAATAAATTAAAAAATCAAAAATAGTTTTATTCATGCATTTTTTTTTTAATTAAAATATCACTTGCTTCAACGGTGAAGGAAAACATCGTGAGGAAGCCTGGACGCCTGAGAGTTCTCCATAATGTTCTCAAAGGCGTGTGAAGTCTGCCAATCCGCACATGACCAGCGTGGTGGACCCGTGCTCTGTAGTGAGCCGGTAATAGGTTGATCATGATGATGCAAACATATAACACCATTTTATTTTAAATGTAAACATAATTACCGATGTTATGGTTGTCATCGCATACTTTTTTCAGAAACCCATAGGCAATTATTACTCTAAAAGTATTGTGTTCAGTATAGAGTTAAAAATATTTCCACTATCGTAAAATTATCAGTACCATTTATGATTCCTCGGTTTTCAATTCTCCTTACTCGTAAAGCGAAAATGAAAATTATGATAATTAATACGGAAGGCTGAAATGACGTAATGATCATATTTTCCTAACTTACACTAAAGTGACGCATTCCGTGGTCCGGTGCTAGGTAATAACAAAGGGTAACTCATGAGACGTAATCTCATAGCCTAGTCTGGGTGACCTCATTAGAGTATACTACGAATTTGCAGACTAAAGAAAAAAGACAAAGTTATATGGCTGCCATAAAACTTTGTCTCGTTCTAACACTCAGTAAAGTCTTAGTAGCAGAAACGAAATTTTTGCTCGATAGTTGGTTTGTGTCAACGTTATGACGTGTTTATTGCGTAGGCGACAGTTACAAAAGCTATTAAACATTTTTAAAAGTCGACTGAAAAAGTTTTATTTGAATAAATGCCATAATGTTGAATAGTTTATGTGTATTGATATATATTTATTTATACATAAAAGTATATATTTATTTATTATATTTATTGTAACTTTATATTCGATTTTAAAAATTGCGCCATTACCCTTATCTTTATTTTATTCTTTCCCCAAGGGTTGTCTGGAAGAGATTGCTTAAGCAATAAGACCGCCTTTAGAACATACTCCTAACACCACTATGACTGTCATAGATCGTAAATATTTGTTTTTGTCTCTCTTGTCTGTTTTTTTTTTGTTTTTAGTGAATATTTGTTTTGTTTAGATTTTTGTTTTTGTAATAATGTTACTGTGTAATCATTTAATTAGTGTTATTGGATATTGTCCGTTCTAATTAAAATAAATTAAATAAATAAATAAATACTCATGTGTTAAGTGTTCTGTGTTGCTTTTTCTTTAAAATTTTTGTGCAATAAAGAGTATTTATCTTATCTTATCTATTTATGTGTCTAAATCAAATCCACATTATATGGACATAAGGTAGACGTGTAATTCGGTGACGTGTTAAAACGTCTGCGGTAGACCTAACAAGGCGAAGGCATGTTACTTGGTGTTGGACACGCGCCAAAGTGACGCGGACCGCCAGAGATCGATGTAGTTTGTTTCTTTTTAGGTGGTATTTATAAATATTGCCTATGACAGGCCCCACTACTTATGATAATAACGCGATCATGATACTATATCGTGATTCTATGTTTACCAAATAATTTCGTAGTAACAAATACGGGGAAGATTATACATACGTTTTGACGACCCCCGTGGCGCAGCGCGTGCGCTATTGCATTTTAAAGTTGGAGGTCCTGGGTTCGATTCCCGGCTCGAGTCTGATCTGGTGGGAGGCTTCGGCCGTGGCTGGTTACCACCCTACCGACAAAGACGTGTCGCCAAGCGATTTAGCGTTCCGGCACGATTTTGTGTAGAAACCAATTAGGAGTATGAGTTTACCATACCCCTAACAAGTTAGCCCGCTACCATCTTAGACCGTATCATCCCTTACCATCAGGTGAGATGCAGTCAAGGGCTAACTTGTGGTGAATAAAAAAAAAGTGTTCTTGTATAAAATATATAATATAACTTAAATCGATCAAAAACTCGGCAATTGCTCGATCGATTTAAGTAAATATATTTCAAAACCTCTATGTTCATAATTTAAAAAAAAATAAGTAATACCAAATTAAATGACAAAAACAAAATGGAAATTGCTTATTTAGTACGGGAATTGGGACGTCGAATTACTTTCGACAGATAGCGTTACTAAGAAGATTCAAAGTTCCATAAAACAGGCCCAGTGGTATTAAATGAAAGTTCATACTAAAAAGCGCCTACAGGGAATCAAACTTTAGATGAAAATTCAAACTGAATAGGGAACACATAACAATATAAAAAGTTTAAATTCTTTTAAGACTTAATAATAAAAGTCTTTAAACATTAAAAGGCGTTTTCACTGGCTATCCATTCTACTTTACTCAATCGCATCGGAAACATGGAACATATACAAACATTCAGCCTGTTAATTACCGAATTAAATTATTTCGTGTTCAGAAATATAATAAATTCAGAATAAAAAATTCAAAATTCATGTTAGCTTTATTCCCGTCAACCTATTACAGGCATTTATGAAGCGTTTAGATATAACTCATTTTCCATTATTTTAATTCATGATAACTAAACTCGCCAACTTAAAACTAAAGCTAAGAGCTAAAGCTAAAAGCTAAACTAAGCTAAGCACATGTCTAAGAAGAAGCCCAATACAAACTTCACCGAGTAAATATTTGGGACTGTATATAACTTAAAATATTCTGAAATCTAAAGACTATGAGGTTGCTTAGGTTAAGCAAAAGAACTGCCGTATAAATGGCTAACGCAAAAATGCGATATCAATATTTATTTTCACAATGAATTTATAAAACCTTTGTGATACCATCTGGTATTCTTACAACATAATGTTTGAAGCTTTAACACTGAATGAGAAATTCTCTCCTTTACAAATTATATAGTTGCCCTTTGCAATTCGGGGGTTATCCTACTAACGTTATAAATATGAAAGCGTGGATGTTTGTTACTCAATCACGCAAAAACGGCTAAACGGATTTGGATGAAATTTGGCATTCATGTAGCCTGACTTAGTTAAGCAGTTTCCGAGAGAAAATTGAAAATTGTTTACGAGCTAAACCGCGGGCAGACAGCTTTTAAATTTGCCATGCATGTCACCTATGCCATGGAAAAGGACATGTACTTTCTATACTGATCTCTCAAATAGTTCCCAATGGAAGATTAAAAATTGTTAACGAGCGAAGCTTTAGACCCCATTCTGAAGTCCACCCAGACGAAGTTCATTTATTTATTTATTATTCTCTATAAAAGGAATATAATTAATTATACAATAAAGGCACCGAAAAAACCAAAGAGGCTTGTCCTCGGTGCTAATCTGTAACTTAACAGCTTAAAACTAGAGGAACTGAGTAAGCATATTAGGCATGAAAAGAACATTTCCTAACTGGGGTAGAAGCTAGTTTTAAAAATATTTTTATACGCATAAATTAATTAATTTAAACGGCAACGGCCAAGCTCCACACAGTAGTGCAGATGTTTATGAGTGGTATTAATTTAACATCAAAGAAGCCGCCTACTCGTTTCCCTATCTTGGAAATAAAAGTATACACATACTTGTCTGCATAAATCTGGAAGCTTTATTCTTATAGGTATCCTTGGAGCGTCTTAAAGCGCTACGGAATACAAAAGATTTGGAAGCGCTTATGATATTGAAAACGTTACATGTTTTATTCATGCATACGAACACGTTTTAGTAAAACAGTTTATTAGCAACCGAAAATAACGTTATTAGTATAAATAAACCTTACCCAGTGTTGATATTATCCCCATAAATTTGGGTCGTCTAGACATAAATGATTCCAATATTTTTCTATGTAATAAATAATGCTTAACGATGTAGGCAATGCAAAATTCAAATATAGCTAAGACTTCAAATAAAATATTTGATTGACAAGAGATCTGGCACATTTTTTGCCTAAAAACAGTATACGGCGATTCTTTATACATATCATCATAATATTAATTATTTTTACATGTAAACATGATTACTTATTAACTAACAATTAAAACTCGTTAAGAACGGATCCACAGTTTCAGATAATTAAAAAGATTAAGTGTGACCATATCGACCGATCGATCTTCTGTTCAATTACATAATATAATTTTTTTTAAACCATTGACTCGATTCTGACTTTTCGATTTCTCTTTCACCAACTATGAAAAGCTTGATTTTCAGCAAGTATTGACGACTTTCGTTTTTCCGACATTATAAAGTTGGTTGGTTGGAGGTCCTGAGTTCATTTCCCGGCTGGAGTCTGGTCTGTGGGAGGCTTCAGCCATGGTTAGTTCCACCCAACAAGGACGTGACGTAGAAACCAATTAGGAGTAAGGGTTTACCATATCCCTAATAGGTTTGTCCGCTACCATCTAGACTGCTTCATCACTTACACCAACAGGTAAGATTGCCATCAAGAGCATTCCTGTAGTGGATAAAAAAAGAGTAAAATGAGCTTTATTTGATTTAGTCTAACGAGAACGACATAATGCGGTTGACACCGCGGGCCGCCGCTAGTGTTGAATAACCTTAACGTACGATAAACGCTTTCGCAAAGATCGAAAGAATTGTTCCAGTCCTAATCAATTTGTGAACTATCCATTACGAAGCGATTTTGGATATCTGATTCCATTCTTAAATGATTCAAACAATCTAATAAAAAAAACATGGTCTTTTATTTTATTATATTGTATTTTAATTTTTTTATTATTTGGCAATCATAACAAATTACAATCTTTATAATTAAATCTTAACTTAGTTACGTTTTCTATATCAAATTGTAATTCTACAATTGTAATTGACTGCACGGCATGACAAAAGTTTAATATTAACAAAATATATAAATAATAAAAAAATATAATTATAGAAATATAAATATATAGAAGTTAGGTGTAATACTTACTATTGTAAAAAATGGTTAATATACTTACTACTAATAACATAAAAATACAAAATACAAAATTAATCTTTTAACCAACATCTAACACTTAACATTATAAATGTACTTATAAACTTCCATCTATAAATTGTTGTGCTAAAGAACCATAAGTGTTACTTTTCTCTTCAATTCGCTATGTTAATATTGTAAATCATTGTATAAATGATGCATTAATTTTTCAATTGATCAATCAATCAATACAGTAATTGTGTGCTTGACATGCAAAATAATTTGAATCACGTATGATTATGCGAATTTTTTGGCACCGCATTACCATTGGATTGATTTATGGCGAAGAGGGTGTGCTTGTAAAACAATTGAACCATATCTTATTATTTGTTGTATACGTAAGATAAGAAAGAGCTTTGACCAGATTTGGATGTGTTCCAAATAAAGTATATTTTTTAACGACAAAGTTTTTGCCAAGCAAGCGGTTTCTTTGATACGGTGTCTAGTATTTGTCATCGGTTATCTTGTATTTGTTTATATATATATATTTTTTCTTTGAATAGTATAGAGTATATTAACTATTTAACCATTTGAGTATGTCTTTTCTTCTTGCACTGTTTTTATAAATTTTATAGTTATTAATAAAGCTAGCTAAAGTTTTTGAAGTTGGATGTTCGGGGTATAATCCGGTGCTAATGTACTGATTATAAAAAAAAATCACTAACGGAAAACTATTTTATATTATCTGTATTCCATCGAAAATGGGGACTATATGGGAGAAAACGCCTGTCGAGGCTGGTTTTAATCGTAATTGTAATCCTAGCCTCCAATAAACAATATCGCAGTTAGCGAATGAATTATCCTAATCCTAGTCAATTCATCATTCAAATAGATATTTCCCTATACTAAGCTAAGAAGGCAATAAACTTTAATAAAGGTTCTACAAAAACATGTATTCATACAATTTAAAATGTTACTTTATTTTCAATTCAAACAGCTGTGAGCTAAGCTCTTGACACAAGTTGCCTCACAATACGACAAATTAATATTTTAAACTTAATATAAGTTCAGAGACTGGATTCATATACAGTAGTTCAACTATGAATGTTTAATAAAATTCAACGTGAACGCTTTTGTGTTTTAACTCCTTAATATTTCATGGGCGACGTCGTTAGAATCTAGAGCTGAAGGTCGAAGATATTGTATCAAGAGTATGTATAGAATTTCATATTCTACATACTACCATTCAACTTTGGTTACGTTGTCCCAATATTGAGCACAGGTAGGAAGAAGGAAAGTAGAGCATAGGTAATCTCTTGAAAGTTCTTGAATACATAAGTACCCTTGAAACCAAGAGATCTCCAGCATTCGGAGAAGTAAGCTTTTCTCAATCTTGAAGACATTTTTCTTTGGTTTGTTCAGTCAACCCTCATTGGAAATATTTTTCGTAAATCAATTGCAATCTATTATTGTAGACTTATTCTTAGATTTATGTAATTCCATTGGACTCTTGCATTGAACGGGCAATTAAGCACTTGTTAGAAGTCAGGACAGATAAAAACAAAAAAAATACAAATAAGCAAAGAAAATAATTTATTATTAGAATTTTTGCAAAAAGCGCTTTTCATAATTAGTTTAAACAACAAACTCTTCAATAGTATTATTTTAATGTCATTACATAATATGTATATACTAGGGGTATATATTTACATTTATTTTTAAAAGAAATATTTAGTTAATTTAATAAATAGAATGAAATCATCATCTTCAAGTAATTCTCAATTTAAAATACATAATCCATCAGCAATTCTACATAGTAATTACATAATACTTATCTTTAATTAAGTTTGATACTCAGAGCCGTATAAAACCGGCAGGGGCAGAGTACCGTTCGCTCCAACGTTCGTTAGAAGACTGAGCATTGTTCTGACGCTCGTTTCTATTTATAACCGGAGACAAACAAGTTCCCCCACCCAACCTCTGACTATCCGGAAGCTATTAAAATCACTTTTTGTATAATGACTCAAACGTTTGTTTATTCTTAAGTCCCAAACACCGCCACTCAATGCCAAAATACATATATATATATATATATAAATATATATATATTTTTGCCCTTTAATATAAATCGTCTCACACGGCCATTCTGATAGTTACTTCGTTCTCGAAGTAACCTTTTAATCATCGTCCGAAACTTTATTAATTAAATCTGGGAATAAAACAAAGTACTTCAACAATCTCTGGTTGGGCTGTCGTGATCAGTCCCACCATGTGCTGCATCATGGTGTCTAGACTTCACACCAGGCCACCTTTTACAGCATATCGAAACTCATCATGAAAATCTCACATTATTCCAAATGACCATGTACATCTCACACGGCCTAGTAAACTTGTCGCGTAAAATTCAACCATGTACTGCTCATGATTCCAGAATTGAACACCAAGTTTACTGCAGTATCAATTCCCTCACTCACTCACACACACACAAACACACACACAGCTTCCATAAGTGACGTCACTTAACATACATCTCTTTAAAATTAAATTGCAAACCTTGTTCAGTGCTTCCGTTTTCTTCAGTCCATTCTCCAAGCCATTTCCTAAGTTTTTCCTTAGCAGCAATAATATTATGTAATCTTCCTTGTCCCTTCAATCGATATCTTTCATTCGGTAGTATTTCGATAATTTCATTATAGGGCTTAGCTTACTATGACGACGGTGGTCTTGGCAAAAGTAAACAGTGTCTCCTATAGGATATTCCTTGTTATTTCGTCTGGTAGAGTTAAATGAGACTCTTGATTTTTCTGCTGCAGATTGTGTCCTATTATATGCCTCAAATCTCTCGGCCTTCAGATCAATTATTTGCTCACTATTTAAACTACTCGGTTCCCCAATATCGGTTAGTCAAGCCTGAACGCAGGGTATATTAACATTTCGGCCTATCAACAATCGTAATGGCGAAAAACCTGTTGTCTTTTGTATTGTAGTATTAAGAGTTAGTTGTACTTTATATAGCGAGTTCGGCCATTCTGCCTCATTGTTACAAGTAGTGGTAACATATTTATAACTGTAGCGACATATCTCTCTACTTGTCCATTTCCACGGGGAGTACCGGTCGAAATCATGTGATGTTCAATATTCCATTCTCTAAATAAACCGCGCAGATTCTCATTTGAAAAATTTGTAGCTCGATCGGTTATTACTCGTGATGGAGTCCCAAACATAGATAACGATTCTTTTAAAACTGTTAACACCGCCCATGCTTTTTAGTGGTTTTAATATGCAGTATTTCGTAATGACATAGATGCCCTTTTTGTAAATCACTTCAAAATTAAAATCTTGCATAAAAGTCCACCAACGAGCGACCCTGGGCGACAGGTCTTTTTTAAACATGGTGGATTTGATTGCGTTACAATCAGTTTTATCTATAATATATTTTCTCGCCTCTTCCTGTTCATCTCCCCATTCCCATTTCTGCTCATTTTTTTGTGAGTTTAGTTATACATGCAGTTTTAGTATTGCCTTACTTGCTTGATAGTTTTGGGAGTGGGAGAATTAATCAGAGCTTTAACTTTAACGTTGCTTGGACGCACAACTCATTCAGAGATATTCCATCCCAAATAATCAATGGACTGCACAAAGAATTTACACTTTTTCAAATTAATCGTAAAACCTGATTTAACAAGTGCTGCCAAGGTAAGATTAAGATAATTAAGGCCCTGTTCTATAGTCTCAGAAAGTATCAAAAGATCATCTACATAAACTCTGAGAAATTTTAGGTCTTTAACAGCTCTTGATATGGCTCGTTGAAACACAGACGGTCCATTACAAATACCAAACGGCATTTTTACATATTCATAATGGCCGTCAGGTGTAACAAATGCAGTGTATTTAATGCTGTTTTTAGAGACGGGGATTTGATGAAACCCGTTTTTCATATCTATTGCTATGAAGTATTTTGCCTTGCCTAACTGATCAATTTCATCTTGGATCAACGGAAGAGGAAACCTTTCTTTTTCAATTATAGCATTTAAAGCTTTATAGTCCACACACATTCGGTCGTCGCCATCTCGCTTCTTTACCAGTAAGATGGGGCTTGCATAGGGGGAATCACTCTCTCGGATAATTCCTGTTTTTAAAAGATTAGAGACTATCTGCTTTACTTTTTCACGCTCTACTGGAGCTAAGCGATAGGGACGGTAATTTATATTTTTGTCACTTCTTAATTTTATTTCCAATTCACCGGTATTAACGTTTCCAATGTAGTTATCGGCTAGTGCTACCATTTGCAGAGTGCTCCAGTTGAACTCTCCGCCAATATCTTCAACGCTCTTGCACCAAGCTTCGGCTCCGTTATCCATCTTCTCAGGGTTGAAGACTGGTAGAGAAACGTCATCATGGCGTCGGCCGGATAATAGTGCCGAATTAATCGACTCCAGCAACTTTTGTACCAACTCACCATCCATGATACTTGTTTGTTTGATTGATTTTTTTTTTTTTTCTGTAAAGTATCTCTCTCTCTCTTTAAAAAAATAAAAATTAGATAATGTGTTTGCAAGCCGATCCCACTTCTGATGTTAGAAGTCAGGACAGATAAAAACAAAAAAAATACAAATAAGCAAAGAAAATAATTTATTATTAGAATTTTTGCAAAAAGCGCTTTTCATAATTAGTTTAAACAACAAACTCTTCAATAGTATTATTTTAATGTCATTACATAATATGTATATACTAGGGGTATATATTTACATTTATTTTTAAAAGAAATATTTAGTTAATTTAATAAATAGAATGAAATCATCATCTTCAAGTAATTCTCAATTTAAAATACATAATCCATCAGCAATTCTACATAGTAATTACATAATACTTATCTTTAATTAAGTTTGATACTCAGAGCCGTATAAAACCGGCAGGGGCAGAGTACCGTTCGCTCCAACGTTCGTTAGAAGACTGAGCATTGTTCTGACGCTCGTTTCTATTTATAACCGGAGACAAACAAGTTCCCCCACCCAACCTCTGACTATCCGGAAGCTATTAAAATCACTTTTTGTATAATGACTCAAACGTTTGTTTATTCTTAAGTCCCAAACACCGCCACTCAATGCCAAAATACATATATATATATATATATATAAATATATATATATTTTTGCCCTTTAATATAAATCGTCTCACACACTCAAGTTAAACACGCTATTAGACATTTCCCCAAAGTGTCTAATAGCGTGTCGCTACTCACCAACAGTTTGCAAAGATCGCTCGTGTACAAGAATAATTATATTCTTATTTTTGACCATTCAGTGAAATCTATAAACCACTGAACGATTTAGCATTTCAAAACGATGGGGGCTATATGAAATCCGTTGAACAGATAAAGTGTGGATAAAGGTTTATCTTCGTACATTTAAATTGGGTTCTTATAGACATTTTTGTCAGATAATCCGCGAAAATGCCAATCTTGCACAATAAGCTTAAGAAATCGAATTATTTATCGTTTTGTGTAATTTGTTTCTAAAGTTACTTTAACATTGTGTAACAAATAAATTTTGCCTTGTGCTTAATAGAGAAATGATAAGTAGCTAGTCTGCAAAGTGACAGAGTTATTCGATTGATTAGAAACCAGACGTCTTCAAATGAATATCTTCTTCGTAAATAATTGATCTATACTGTGATATCCTCATCCATATTTGATCTGAGATAATTGCCTGTCTTTCAGAGATGACAAAATATAAAATGATTACGAAATTAAATTCCTGGAGAGTAGAATTAAGAAAATGATGTATCTAAACTGAGTAAATAAATTGGGTTTTATCGTCTATATTTTATCAAGGGGCAGGTTATTACATATATTTTGAGGAAATTATCATGTCCGTTAAAAACATTTACGATTTTATTATAAAATTGAATTGCTCTTCATTCCTTTATAAGAGTTTCTTGAAAGATGGATGGTTTCTCGTAGAAATAGAAGCAGTAGAAAAACTGGTAGAACTTGACTTTTATAAAATAATCAATTTTTGTTTTATTCATCCTTATAATGACGACACAAGTCCGCGTACTGTATCCATTGTTGATGATTGAAGAGCGATTAGTGTTATATGGAGAATCTTCTGTCTAATGACTCTATTTGTCTGGTGGGTGGCTTCGGCCGTTGCTTGTTACCACCCTAACAACAAAGGCCTGTCACCAAGCGATTTAGCGTTCCGGCACGATGTCGCGTAGAAACCAATTAGGAGCGTGTGTTTACCATACTCCTAACAGGTTAGCCCGCTACCATCCTGGACTGCATCATCACTCACCACCAGGTGAGATAGCCGTCAAGGGCTAACTTGTAGTGCATAAAAAAAAATGTTTGTTTTATTATGTAATAATTTCCTGCCTTTTTGATCAAGTATCCCTATTGCCTAATTAGCATTAGGTAAACGGAACAAGGAAACTGTATAGGGAAGCCGTGACTGCAGGCTTATATTCCGACAGAAGGGGAAATTCGGTGCAAGCTTAATTGTTTAAACTCATAGAGACGGTCGCTTTTTATTTTAGCTCCCAATTAACTTTTCTCATCGTTCCTCTCATAGCATAATATATTAAGAGCGTTTCCAAATTATTAAAATGGTGCTTTCATCAGTGTTTAAAGTTGCGTAACTTTAAACACCTGTTTAAATGTACGCAAATTTAGAAGATGTTCTTTATATTTTTCTCCAGTTTTGTTTAATGAAATCAAATCAAAATAGCTTTATTATAAAACCTATTACAGGCATCTATGAATCGTTCATATATGTAGCATTTTTCATTATTTCTATTCGTGAATTTTAGATTTATACACTTTCTCAGGAAGTCTGAATTATTATTAAATGCTAATCAAAATAACCGTGACTGATTTTGTATTGGGGAAATCGCTAATTTCCTAACTTTAGGCTATTAACAAAAAAATTAACAGATGTTTACTGTATTTTATTTCTTAAGCGAAAAACTAATGTTCTTGCCTAATACGAGTAATTTCAGGTATGTAGCTTTAGAAACATAATTTCCAGCGAGACTAAACAATTTTATATTTTATCCCAATTCGCTCAGGCCGAAATAACGTTTCGCTTAAAAACTCGATACTGACCTGGCTATTCGGGAAGGTCGCAAACGCTGACTGGACTTTGTGCAGCGCATGGTCCTGTTGGTGGGCCGGAGGTGGTCTGCCTTTGGGGAAGTGGAACCGGGGGATTACTCTGGACGGTCCGGCCGCGCGCACTGACCTCTGGAGCGTTGTGTGCGGCGGCGCTGACGAGGGTTTCGGAGGTGTCGATGCTGCGTAGTTCTGCGGAAGAAATAACATGGTTAAAACCTCATTATAATTTTTTCGTTTCCTTCTTTATGTGGTACGGGACTAACAGCAAGCAACGCAAATTCAGTACAATAAATGGTGTCACATGTACATTTGCCAATTTTTTTTTGTTTTTTTTTTATCATTATTTTTACTAATTTAATCTGAGCTTGCAAGCATGCAAGTGTTTCTTAGCAAGTAATACTTTTTCTTTATAACACAAAATTAAATGAAATACATTAGGAAAATATTAAGCAATATAGTAAATACATAAATAGTTGTACATGCTAACTATTCGACCAACGAAGTACCAAGTTGTAAAGTTTGTAAATTTATTATAAGCTCTGTTCTATTATTATTAAATTACAATTTAAAAGAGAAGGTATATGGTGAGTGGTTAGTATGGTGAGTAGGTAAGTGAGATGTATGGATTCAAATCAAATAAAACTTTATTGAAATAACACTTTACAAGGCATTTTTGATACGTCTGCTAACATTGCAGTGAGTCGATGGTGGTAACTGCATTCGTAAACTCATAACTTAGCTACTATTGTTCCGAACGAGCCCTTGTCTAAGAGAAGTCCAACAACAAATAAAAAGATTCATTTATATTTATATGGAAGATTGATAATCCCAGACAACACTGTTGACTCTCGCGCTATGAGATTCATTTTATTTTCCTTTTCTCATAAATCTGTGTACCTACTTACGTCATAAAGGAATGCCCTTGTCTGTAACATTACGTAGCAACTTGAACAATAACAATCTTACAATTCCATTTGCCCTTCGTAAGGACAAGTTTATGTGTATTTTGCTGATTGTTTATTTGGATTACAATAATAATTCCAGTTTTAGGGTTTTTTAAGTACCTATATTAATTCTTCTTGGGACGGGAAGTGGACACTCCAAAAGTGGAAAAATAATACTAAATCGTAATTCATAATCTTTTCATGCTTACTCAGTTCCTCTAGTTTTAAGCTGTTAAGTTACAGATTAGGACCGAGGACCAACCTCTCGGTTTTTTCGGTGCCGTTATTGTAAGATTAATTATATTCCGTTTATATTAATAATAAATAAATAAATAATATGAACGCAGTCAAATTCAAAAATCATTTATTTCAAGATCAAATTTGAAATGATGCTTCGGTCAGACTTTTGGGTTCGCAAGACAAAACTTTAATATAATTTTTAATCTTTCATACTCTGATACAGAAGAGCTTTTGCAAGTTACCAAATAGCATTTATAAACACAAACACACACACACACATACATACACACATATATAGTTTATATATTAAATGGAATTTCGATTTTTTTTTTTCGATTCAGCTTTCTATTAAATAATCCTACAAAAAATTATTTGCTTCAAAACAAACTTGACTATAGAATAGTTTAGTTTCGGCCGAACTTCGATGAAATCAACACCTGGACGGTGCATCTCAATCAACGTGAATTAATGTTTTCAGTCAACATTCGCTAACTAGCGAAATCTGCCTGAATTTGCAAGTCGTTTATTTAAAACTTTATCTAGTTAGGAATATGATAGCCTTGACACGTAGTTATTGCTCGGCAAAATAAAGTTAAAAGTTAAAATATCGCTGATTTGTGCACTTTCTCATTAATTACTAATTACTAAAACACACACACCTACCCACCCACCCACACGTATATAAGTGATCAACTTAATCACTTACATACGTGACTTCAGAGTAAAATTATTTATGCCAAAGGATTTATAGTTATAGTTATAGTTTAGAACACGCTTAACTCACAGGATATCCAATTTTTAGCCACTTAATATTATAGAGTACACACACACACACACACACACACACACACACACACGCCTTTGTCTGTTTCATGATTGTTAAGTATCAACTTTGTGACATACTCGTAATACTGTAGTCGAACTAATTTTTTACTGCACAATTGGAATAGACTTACCCCCAAGATATGGGCTATCCTAGTTATGGGACTAGGGTAGTATAAGTAAAATTGTACTGCTTTGAAATAAAATTAACGATTATTATCATTCCAATTATAATTTTTTTCTCACGCCCGTGAGCAAAATAAATACATATTAAAGCCAAAAGAAATATAATTAATGATTAAACGAACTTACCTGTACGTGAAGTTCTATCATAATTATACGAAGGCTTCGTCCGAAGAGATTAAGATATAAACACATTGTAGTTACACATCCGGTGTTGCCTTTGTGCACTGAAAGTTGAAAGCCCTAACTAAAAAATAAAAGATAATTTAGTTTTTAGGTGGGGGTAGGTACCCCACTCCACCTTCATTTTGTATCGTGTTCCGTCGCTCATTTAGTTCAGAGCCTCGATCTTTCATTCCTGTTTTTTGATATTTCAGGACATGGCTAAGGGTTTTTTGGGAGGGTGGGTTGTTAATCTCTTCGGACGAAGCCTTCGTATAATTATGATAGAACTTCACGTACAGGTAAGTTCGTTTAATCATTAATTATACTCAGGCTTCGTCCTCGAGATTAAGATATAAACACATTGTAGACTTTGAGAGCTACTGAAATATCAAAGTAAAGTCGTGTATTGATACAATTAGAATTATTCCAAATCATTATGATTATTTTCTTACTAGAAAAACATCCATTTGAATTTAATTTTTGATTAACATTAAAGTTTTACTTGGTAGTAAAAATTGAGTGCCACACTATTCATCTCATGGTAGATATAATTATGTGATCTGGCTTATCATGTTTAATTGATATTTAAGTATTAAAATTATTTTTAAATTAATACATTAATCTGTATTTCTAGGATATTTTTAGATACAAAGCAATAATTCCTTAAATGATTGTTGTTTAAAATTGGCCTGAAGGAATCGTCTGCCTCATGTTGTAAATTTATAGATTCTTCTGCATGTTTGTAAGTGCCAACGGTTTTCTAAATATCCAAATTAAATCCTAATTTGAGAGGTCGCATAACGGCTGTTCTGCGATATAAGGATCTATCCAACACTCACCCGGGCAAGTTTTACCCAGCTGCCTTTTTTATACACAACATGTTAGCCCTTGACTGCATCTCACCTGATGGTAAGTGATGACGCAGTCTAGGATGGTAGCGGGCTAACCTGTTAGGGGCACGGTAAACCCACACTCCTAATTGGTTTCTACACAACATCGTGCCGGAACGCCAAACCGCTTGGCGACAAATCTTTGTCGGTAGGGTGGCAACTAGCCACGGCAGAAGCCCACCAGACCAGAATCGAGCCGGGAATCGCACCCAGAACCTCCAATTTTATAATGCAACAGCGCACGCGTTGCGCCACGGACGCCTAAGTCTTAACAGAAACTAATTTCTGTGGTTTCTATAAACCGATAAATAGGCTGTGGCCATTACCTCGAAATGGACTGGTTAAGATAAGATATGGTAAAGGTTATGCCTGGGCAAATAATTAATATTTGGTGGTATAGCACATATCTTGGATATCTTTATTAATCGAGGAATTATAATGGTGATTTTGTGTGAAAACATCTTTATATTATTGATGTTAATTTTTGTCAAAATTTCCATTCGATGTACTTTCACCAGGTGTAACAAGGTGCCTTATTTCCCTGAAAGTTTCTCTGACCCTATACTATCGTCAGGATACCAGGAAACAGCTTGTTTAAAACTTAAGATCTATCTCAATTATTTATTACTTTGGTAATGGAGGAATTGTAACAAAATCTGTAAAAACCGGTTTATATGATCTCACTATCGCCAATTTCTTCTGAAAGAATCAAGACTAAGATCGATCCGTTTAGAGAGCCAGTGCTAGTCATCCGAATCGAACAATGTTGTTAAAAATAATATCACTTCACTGCTTGTAGCCTCAAAGATATCAATACTTTTACTTAAACAAGAACTACTTCTTGAGGCTGGTATTGTATTGCTTTCATTGGTTTTCGAAAAGGAAAACCATAATGTCAAGAGCCGCTGAAGGAGCATTTCACCCCGTCCCGGGTACCCGACCAGCGGACAGGTTAAACCAAAGGTGACTGGAAGCGGATAGAATTGTTTGTATATTAGAACAGTTTGATAAAATTAGCTTACTGTATACAGGTTACCAATTCTGGGTAAAATATCCTGAGCCTTCTCGACCAAAGAGGCAGGAGGAAAAAGACAAATCATTTTCTGACCGCGATATGGGAATTGCATTTATGATCGTCACGTCAGGATCTCCAAGCCAGAATCTATAGTTGAGACAGTTTCTGTTGACACGACTAGCGAAATTTTCTATGTCCAATCCAAACGTCTTTGTTTTTTGATTGAAAACAGAGTAGCTTAATTCCCTTTCTACTTCTGGATAATTTCTACCCGATTCCTTATCAGCTACTATCACTAAACAAACACAACAAACACATACAAACTATGTATGTACGACGCATATAAAATAATACTCCTAGATTGACAGCATTTTAATTTGCTTCATGGCGGGGGGGTCCTGGATGCCACCCATCCTATTTATATGTAAGTTTTAAGTGATGCAGCGAAAACTTTTAGATCAAAATGTGGTTTGTACATGCCCCGTTGCCTATGTTCCCAACTCGCCTCGGACCCTATCCCCCCGTAGTCGAACTATCGCTAAAAAATATAACAGTAGTCGTTATATTTTATTTCACTAAAAAGATTATCTAATGCATTATTAGACCACCCATTGATTTCGGATAATAAGAAAGCCATAAAATTATCAAAGTTTCTTTTTTTTATCGGAGTTCCTTTAAACATCTTCCGAATTATATAGTAAATAATATCTAGTATAGCACAGGAACATAATGAACTAACCAAATTACCAAAATCTCCAATTTTGAACTAATAACCTCTTTTGTAGATGGCTAATTCTAAATCTTTTGTGTATATTACGTATGTAATTTAAATATTTACAAGATAGTTTAAAACCAAATTGCATTTATCTGTATTTATAATGAAAACCTGAGGCTGATTATTGTTGTCTCCTTACAGCCAACCACAATTACAATAAGCAACAATCATAATAATATGATGATTTGTAAAATATCATCAAATACTAAAAATATAGCCACATGATCTGAGCAACCTTATAACCGGTTTCATTATCTTTGTGAAAACAAAAGGTGCTGTGTTTAAATTAAATGAATAAAATGAAATTAGCTTACTCTGCTCCGTTCGTAATTCTATTAAGTATAATCCCCTGTTTACCGTTATGTTTAGCTATCAAGAATATACTTGATATAAACTAGTCTTCATAGGGATCATTGTGAAAAGACAGTACCAGAATATAGCAATTCATCAATACATTTCTTGAATTAATATGTTTCGGAGGAAGAGTACCTTTTTGTACCAGGGAGTGTGTTCAATACTCCATTATAATATAACTCGTCATCATCATCATCATCATCATGATCGACCCCTTGTCACTCTCCACAGAGCACGGGTCTTCTCTCAACATGAGAACGGTTTGGCCTTAGTTTTTCACGCTGGCCATGTGCGGATTGACCAACTTCCTTCGTCCCGTTCTTTGAGAACATTATGAAGAACTCCCAGGCATACAGGCCTCCTCGCGATGTTCTGCTTCACCGTTGAAGCAAGTCATATTATAATTGATTAGAAAAGCATGAAATTCCGAAAAGTTAGAGGATTCTCATTAGGAATTCGCCTTAACCACTAGGCTATCACAGCTTGATGCAATATAACTATTAATCCACGGTAAAATAGTTGGATCAGCAGTGAGTAATGATCAGGTTTTATAAAATAATACAAGTACCGTCTATCAGCATTGTCTTTTACCACGCCATCCATCGACGAAGGCGGTAGCTTGTCCGTGGTGCTGGTGCTGTGGAATGCTGAGGTCGATAAGACCTCCGTGAGCTGATTGCGGGTGGATCATTCGGCGCAGGTTCTTTTTCAGGCAAATGGAGGTTCCATTTGCCTGAAAACTCGGGGAAGGAGCCCGCCAGTAATTTATTTCTCTTTTTAAATTGAACAAAATGAAGTTTTGGCAAACTATTAGTAATCGGAAAGTTGATATAATTCATCAACAGTGATAACACTTCCTCCACAGGAAAAGCGCAACCTAGCTTTTTGGCTTAGTTTCGCTCACTCTTCAATATTCATCGCATCCATTGGCTTGCAATTATATTATGCTGGGCTGGGCGGTAAATATATCTCCGTTAACTCCGTAGGTCACTTGATATAGCTGTCTTAGCCAAATGTTGTAAACGAATGGCCAGGTCGGATTGAATCTGTTTGCCATATATTTATCATCTTATAATATTTGCAGACGGGTCGTCTGCAATTATTTATAAAATGGAGTCCAGAGTCCAGTTCATTGGTCAGAGATATGTTGTCAGTTCAACAAAGACTTCCTTTCGTTGCGTAGAACCAGTAAGAGGAATTGGTTCCGAGTGGTTAGCGATAGTGGATGGAAGTGCATCCGCTGTGTATGTTTGTGGCATTGGCTCATAAATTATTTCTTCTTCTTCAGATTAGTTACATATTTTATTAATTACAACCAATTCTTATCTACCGCTGTTATTGCAATGCAACAAGAATGCTGATGCCAGTTGGGTGTGTATATACAACACAGGTATTCAGCGTGTACGGTGAAGTGACAATCCCACAGATTGCCCGCATCACTCGTGTGGCCTCACGTATACTAATAAAGTAACAGTCCTTGTGACTGCTCGCAGTATTAGCCTTGCACGTGAGAATTTGACCGATTACCTCCTTGTTTGAAGTGTTAACCCCAAAAGTTAACCGCAACAAAACTTAATGAGGTGCGTTAGTATATTATAATACTAGCCGTTGTCCGTGACTTCGTCTGCGTAGAATTACTGATTTCCCATGAGATTGAGGTTACCCGTTCGATCAATGCCCTGCTTCAGAAAGTAAGCTAGGCGATTACCTCCTTGTTTGAAGTGTTAACCCCAAAAGTTAACCGCAACAAAACTTAATGAGGTACGTTAGTATATTATAATACTAGCTGTTGCCCGCGACTTCGTCTGCGTAGAATTACTGATTTCCCATGAGATTGAGGTTACCCGTTCGACCAATGCCCTGCTTCAGAAAGTAAGCTAGGCGATTACCTCCTTGTTTGAAGTGTTAACCCCTAAGGTTAACCGCAACAAAACATAATGAGGTACGTTAGTATATTATAATACTAGCTGTTGCCCCCGACTTCGTCTTTCTTTGGATCTCGATGTAAATCGTTTTCTATGAAGTATTCTTTCTTATTTCCTTACATTTTAAAAGTAAACGAACGTAAAAGTTCGTTTTCCCCACGACTTATATTTTCACTAACGAAATTAATTTTAATATATTTAAAATACGTGCGCTCGGGCAGAGCACTGAAATGTGAATGAGCGACGGAACACGATACAAAATGAAGGTGGAGTGGGGTACCTACCCCCACCTAAAAACTAAATTATCTTTTATTTTTTAGTTAGGGCTTTCAACTTTCAGTGCGCAAAGGCAACACCGGATGTGTAACTACAATGTGTTTATATCTTAATCTCGAGGACGAAGCCTGAGTATAATATACTTACATAGATAAAAATAAATAAACATGCATACACATTACATAAATACATTTATTATTATAAATAATAAGTACTAAAAGCAGCGACGAGAACGCATTATTACGTCACATCATATATTAAGCTAAAATCTTTTATTGTATTATATATAAAACCCAGACAGGATTAAAAGGGTATTCGGTTCAGGATAATATATTTTCAATATCCGGTACGAACTCTACGAATGTTCTTACGTTCAATGTTCTTAGTAGGTAGTGCTTGAAATGAAAATTGCGAACTATTTTTTTCTTTGGTTATATTTCTTAGGATTTATAAAATAAAAGAATTAATTTTTTTATGATATGATATGTGTATATGCATATCTTTCTTCTGTAACGTTGTATTACATTGGTTGCCTGAAAGAGATCGAACAGGCCCAAAATTGTATATCTATTTAATTTTTCTTTTCTTATTGGTTCGCATCTTTCTGTAGTACAATAAAAGTGTCTTCATTCATTCATATAAGTAGATACACTTATAACATCACAGTGGACCGTACAAATAAGAGTGGCGTGTGGGCGCTGCTAGATTCGATAAAATATAAATTGGAACATCTGATTTTATCGCACGATAAGGTTAGGGGCGTCGCTGGCTAGAGTGTCAATAAATAATGATTTGTTATATAAGTATAACTATGTAGAGTAGGTATAAGATCTCTCGTGATATCGTACGCTTATAGCTGAATGTATGCAATGCAAACTTTCTTTGCTACGACCCACCGCGTCGCATCGCCCGCGCTTTTACTTCGTTATCGCTCAGAGAATTACCTGTTTCCTAAATAAAATGTATTCGGATCTACAAGTATGATGTGACACTTGAATTATAATTCTTCCGTCGCAATATATAATAATAATAACCAAAAGAAAAAGTACCTGGCTAAGTTTTTTATGGGCTTTATCTTAGACCAGGGCGTTTTTGGAACCCTCATAGCTATAGTGTTAATTTTACGAATGTACTTAGCACTATCAACTCGCTACTATTTAATAGACATATCAAAAGTGCCTTTTTAAAGGATGATTCGAATAGGCGTATGATTATATGATTGATTGATATAAATCTATGATGATAGATATGTAATTATATAATGTCACTAAATTTAAATGACTCCTTAAACTCTTTCTTCGTGACGCTTTTTTCTCGTTACTAATTCTTGACGGTCTTCCTGGGTTGAGTTCTGTGATCGTAAGCGAATTTCGTCCCTTGAAGGGACAGTGATTTTGGCCATTTACCACCCCACTACCTACAAAAAGCGATTTAGCGTTTCGGTGCGATGAGTATGTATGATGTGTATGATGACGTATTAGGAGTATGGGATTAATTAAACTACTTCCAATAGGTTAGCCCCTTCATCTTCTGTATCATACCTTTGCACCTAATGCGATTAACTGTATTAGTAGAATAAAATAGACACATCTGTTCCAAAGATTGTTCCCTGAATAATTTCCTGGCTACGGCAGTCTGAGTATTTTCAGCAGTAGCGAAACAAACTTAAGTGTTTCCGAAACATGTCATTTAGGACACATTTGATATAATGATTACGTAAACTTATAAATTCATTTATCATTTACTGACAAAGCATTTACTGATTACTCTTGAAACAACGGTCCAAAATTCAGCCCCTCCTGAAATTACTCCTGACTACGCCATTGTGTGGTATTTTCGGTTTTATCGGTATCTGTCTACCAGCTATTCCTGTCCGTGCAGCGAACCAATTTAGCTCAAGTGGTTTCCACTCATAACACTGAAGAGACATGTAATATAATGTCAGTAAACGCAATCATCGAAACGCATTTTTCTTGATACTTGAGGCAAAATGTGGTTCAAAGCCCGGCTTCCCCTGAAATACCTCTTGGCTACGGCATTGCATGGTATGTTCAGTTTTATCGACCACTGTCTACCAGCTGTTTCTGTTCGTGCAGCGTACCAATTTAGCTTCAAGTGGTTCCCCATAACACTGAAGAGACTTATAATATAATGTCAGTAAACGCAATCATCGAAACGCATTTTTCTTGATACTTGAGGCAAAATGTGGTTCAAAGCTCTGCTCCCTTTAAAATACCTGCTGGCTACGCCATTGTATGGTATTTTCAGTTTTACTAACCACTGTCTACCAGCTGTTTCTGTTCGTGCAGCGTACCAATTTAGCTTAAAGTGGTTCCCCATAACACTGAAGAGACTTGTAATATAATGTCAGTCAAAATCGCCGAAAAGCATTTTTCTTGATACTTGAGGCAAAATGTGGTTCAAAGCCCGGCTTCCCCTGAAATACCTCCTGGCTACGGCATTGCGTGGTATGTTCAGTTTATCGACCACTGTCTACCAGCTGTTTCTGTTCGTGCAGCGTACTAATTTAGCTTCAAGGGGTTCCCCATAACGCTGAAGACACTTGTAATATAATGTCAGTCAAAATCGTCGAAAAGCATTTTTCTTGATACTTGAGGCAAAATGTGGTTCAAAGCTCTGCTCCCCCTAAAATATCTCCTGGCTACGGCATTGCGTGGTATTTTCAGTTTATCGACCACTGTCTACCATCTATTTCTGTCCGCAGTCGCAGCTGCAGCGTGCGAATTCAGCTCAAGTGGTTTCCACTCATACTGATACTAGCTAGCCTTGTCGGGCTACGACCCCTTTAACCGCCTCTTGGGCTGCATGCAAACGTAACATTTAGCACACATAGACCGCTGGTATAACTGAGCTGATGCCCGCGACTTTGTTCAGCTTATTCCGTAAAAGGTTGTTTGTCGTTATAGCATTTAACCTTGGTGAAACAAGAATAGTAGAGTCGAAAGAATTCAAAAGATTCACAATCGTTTTCTTTCTGAGGGTCTAGACCCTATTACGTTTCACATGAAAAGGATTTATGAGTTGAACTACGAATTCTTTTTTTTATGAAAATTCTTTTATATTTGCTTAAGTTTCATATGTTGAGGTCCTGGGTTCCGGTTCGAGACTGGTCTGACTTCAGTTGTTGCTAGTTAACACTTTACCACAGATATCTCAAAAGTAACTTGATTGAACTGACAAACCAGTTTTTGACGGTCTTCATGGCGCAGCGCGTAAATCTCATTGTAAAGTTGGAGGTCCTGGGTTCAATTAACGGCTCGAGTCTGGTCTAATGGGAGGCTTCCGCCGTGGCTAGTACCACACTACCGACAAAGGCGTGGCGCCAAGCGATTTAGCATTCCGGCATGATGTCGCGTAGAAACCGATTAGAAGTATAGGTTTACCATTCCCCTAATAGGTTTGCCGCTGTCACCCTAGACTGTATCATCACATACCATCAGATGAAATTGCTGTCACGGGCTAACATGTGGTGTATAAAAAAAAAGTTAAAAGATTTCTATAGATACTGGATTATCATTTTAAACGTGGACTGCTAAGAATTTTACGCAATAAAAGACTTCTTCATGTCTGTGATAACATTCCAAACTTTAATAGCCTGTATCTATCGCCGCGAGATTGGCACGGTCGTTAAATTCGTTTTTGGACTCGCCTTGACCTATAATCTTGTATAACTACGTCATAGCTTACACCCTCGGGAGTGTTTATTAAAATATCCACATGTAACGTTAACTTTAAATATGGGCATCTACGCTAAGCAACGTAACGTGTGAAAATTGGCTAGGAATAAAGTGTGTGTGCCAAAAATAATAACTATAGTCTACGGACGAGTCGGTGCTTCTAATATGATGACCTACATGATAAGAGGAAACTGTCGGTCGTTACAAATAAAAATCTGAATATTGTCTTTGACACAGCCCCACAGATGAAGAATGCGCCACAACCTACTTAGTTTTAATTTTTTTTCCACATTTTTTTTACTTCGAACTTTGTTTTTATACACTACAAGTTAGCCCTTGACGGCTATCTCATCTGGTCGTAAGTGACGATGCTGTCTAGGATGGTAGCGGGCTAATCAGATAGGAGTATGGTAAGCCCACGGTCCTTACAGATAAAAAACTGAATATTGTCTTTGACACAGCCCAACAGATGAAGAATGCGCCACAACCTACTTAGTTTTCATTTTTTTTCCACATTATTTTTTCACGTCGAACTTTTTTTTTTTATACACTACAAGTTAGCCCTTGACGGCTATCTCATCTGGTCGTAATTGACGATGCTGTCTAGGATGGTAGCGGGCTAATCAGATAAGAGTATGGTAAGCCCACGGTCCTTACAGATAAAAAACTGAATATTGTCTTTGACACAGCCCCACAGATGAAGAATGCGCCACAACCTACTTAGTTTTCATTTTTTTTCCACATTTTTTTTACTTCGAACTTTTTTTTTATACACTACAAGTTAGCCCTTGACTGCTATCTAATCTGGTCGTAATTGACGATGCTGTCTAGGATGGTAGCGGGCTAATCAGATAGGAGTATGGTAAACCCACGGTCGTAATTGGTTTCTACGCGACATCGCATCGTGCCGGAACGTTAAATCGCTCGGCGACACGTCTTCGTCAGTAGGATGGTAACTAGCCATGGCCGAAGCCTCCCACCAGACCAGACTCGAGCCGAGAAATAACCCGGGACAACTTTATAATGCGACAGCGCACGCACTGCGCCACGGAGGTCGTCAAAAAACGTCAATATAATATAATATGAGTGTATATTTATGTATATGTATTTTATATATTAAATGATGCCCTCGACTTAGTCTGCATGTATTAAGGATTTTTAAAAATACCTAATGGATTAACTAAGTTTGAAACTGAAGATTATTTCATGGCTTCTGTTCCAATTTTCGCACCCATTCCCAACATATACTCGTAAATCTAATTTCCAGGAAGTTTACTATTGCAAACTAAAGCTATAATTGGAGTTCATGAAACTAAAATATAGTTTTTCACAAATCCCACGGGGTTTTATTGCGATTATAATACAGTTATGAACTGTTTTGTGTACCTTATTAATAAATAACCATTGGGTTAAGGCTAGTAGGATGTGTAATAAGATGCTACTTAACATAGCTTAAGTTTTTAATTCAATTACCAAATGTAATGACTGTAAAAGAGCATGGAAATGCGCACAATAACTATACAAAATAACACATTAAGAAAATGCTCGAGAATGACTACACTACCTTACATTCTGAACGGAAGCACCATAAAAATTATATCTTTGGTTGCCTGGAAGAGATCGCTATATAGCGATAAGGCCGCCAAATTGTGTGCTACTGTTTCTGTTATTGAAGTGAAACTTCTTTATCGGCGTTGGAAAAAAATTTACCGTCACATTTTTCGGTTACGCGTCACATTTTTCCGTTACGCGCCATCTTTTTTTCTTGCACCCTTATTTATTTCTGAAACACAATAGCGACGGTATAAATAATATATCAATACTAAAGTGATCAACACAACCAAAGGCTTTTTTTGTCTTTTTGTTTTCCTTTCCTTTTTTGTGGTGTGCAATAAAAGTGTGTTCATTCATTCATTCATTCAATCATTCAAAAATTAAATAAAGTTTGGGATTTCATCTTCATCAAATTCTTATTTATCCACAAGGTATGGGACCGACAAGCGCCCACACGCTCCGTCCGGTCGTTAGTAAGTCGTAATCCTGGTGGGTTGATTGATTAATTCACTATAATTACCAATTAAAAACATGCCCGCGTCTCACAACCTACCCGTGTTTTGTATTACCTCCTTATGTGTTTAGAGTTCT
Organism: Lasiommata megera; assembly: GCA_928268935.1. Classification (NCBI taxonomy): domain Eukaryota; kingdom Metazoa; phylum Arthropoda; class Insecta; order Lepidoptera; family Nymphalidae; genus Lasiommata; species Lasiommata megera. The sequence goes on along the minus strand of OV743311.1, from coordinate 6,160,634 downwards.
TTATACTGCTACAACCTTTATTATCCTTTTAAACGAAATTGATTTACTTTAGAGGATTTGGGTCTTAAACTGAAAGACAACATAACAAGAAAAATAAAAAAGGCCAAGAATACTGCAAAAAAAACATCTAAAATCGTAATCGTGGTCACTGTTGTGTATACAGTGACCACGTGGCGTAACAAGTTTCGCCACTTGGTCACTGTATACACTACAGTGACCACGTGGCGAAACTTGTATAGAGTGTATTCGGTAGATACAGATAAGGTCAGCGAGTCAGTACGTCAACTTACATACAGAAACAGTTAAATCAGTCGCTTTATGTTAGTTCGCATAAGATGACATTACAAAGGCTACTTCACTTGCGTTGATTAATGCTGAGTCGTCGTTTGCTTTTTACTCAAGACCCTAAGGTTCCTTATTTGAGAACAAATGACGTACTCAACAAAAAATATGCAATCTATACAGACCCCTTTTTAGAGCGATGACATCACAATTCATCGCTAGAGTAAAAATTATAATAAAAAAACACATCATCTAAGGCCAATAATGCCAAGTGCTTGGGAATGTTGACTACCAGACCATAGTTGGTCCCATATCGACGTGTTAACTGGTACCCCGTCAACTATAAACGCAATCAAGACACCACAGAAAATAAAAATGCAAATACAATAGCGCGTAATGATAATAGCCATGGAACAGACAATAGAGTTGCTAAAGACAGATAAACATGGAAAAGGTGGAGAAAAGCATCTTTCTAGATAAGTATAACAATTTATACTGAACTTTATTTATTTTTTACGGTTTATTCTCTGTTAAGAGCCGCCTGCTTATTTGGCTTGCTCATTTGCATTTAAATTAATAAAACGTTTCGACGATAAACCCTAACATTAATAAGTGTTGAGAGCGATCTCTATAAATAGGATGAATATCCCAAAATTGAAAGCTCAATTTTAGCTTTTTTTATCCTGTAAAGATGAAATAATTATTAGGAATTATGTATTTTTTGAAACAGTGGTTAGAAGGTATTTCGACATAGCAGTCAAAATTAGACCGTATATATTTTTAAAATCTAAAGGAGTAGACGAAGGAGGCTTTACGCCATTAAAAACCTACCATAACATTTAAATAGTGTTGTATCTGTAATAAAAGCTTGAATCATTAAAACCTTAAATAATCTGTATCTATTCTAGAATCAAAATAAACCGGCAATTGAACTACTAAATGTACCATCACAAAAATCCTTTTTCATTTGGATAGATGCCCTTTAATTTCTTAACTTGTATCTACTAATATTTATTACAACTAAAATAAATAAAAAAGTTCTTATGTTGACTCCTAGTTGTGTACTTAACATCAGTGTATGGATTATAGGAAAAAATTACAGATTGCAATTAATAAATAGCAAAGTTATACAACAGTAGATAAATACTGATATCTGAAACCTAGAAGCGCTTTCGTTCGCTCGCGTTCGCCGCGGCCATTATCGCACGCACAAGCGTCTATTAAACACGAGGGCGTGTGGGGTTGTGTGGTATTAAGCCTACACTACTAATTTACCAACTACAGAAAAATTATAGAGATTGTGGGAAGTTAGGCTTTTCGAAACCGAGGCCATTATCCAATGTGACATCAATTTTTTTTTTCACTACAAGATAGCCCTGGTCGGCAATCCCATTTGGTGGTAAGTGATAATGCAGTGTAAAGTGGTAACAAGCTAACCAGTTAGGGTTTGTAAGCCCATACCCATTGGTTTGATAACTTGGCAATGGACGTGTCTTTGTCATAACTAGCCCCGGCTGAGGCTTCCAACCAGACCCGAGCCGGGAATCGAACCCAGGACCTCCATCTTTAGAATATCATCCACAAAGCACGCGCTGCGCCTTGGATGTCGTTAAAGTATATAATATATACTTTTAAAAATATATTATATTTTTAATTAGTGTTTAGACTGCAAGTATTTTATGTTATAGTTCTTGGGCACGCAAACATGCTGTTGAGTTTAGGCTTGATTCCCTTTATACACTCCACTCACACTTTGTTACCCATTTAATTGCCAAGTAGGTCTAGTGGCACTTCTAGGAAGGATTTCGAGAGCCTGGGTTCGATATCCGTATTTGGCGAACAATTAATACTTTATCATTATCAACTTATTACCAGCTCACTACGGAACATGGATCTTATAAGAATGTGAAGGGCTTTGGTTGTAGTCGATCACGCTAGCCACGTGCGGATTGGCAGACTTCACACGCCTTTGAGAACATCATGGAGAACTCTCAGGCGTGCAGGTTTCCTCACGATGTTTGAAGCAAGTGATATTTTAATTGTTTAAAAACGCACATAACTCCGAAAAGTTAGAGGTGCGTGCCCGGATTCGAACCGCTGACCTCTGATTAGGAGGCTGACGCCCTGAACACTAGGCTATCACCGCTTAGGGTTGACTAGTAGTGGATAAAAAAAAAGAATAGGTAATAATAAATAGAAGCAGGCGTTACTTTGCGGAAGTCCATGATAAACAATAAACAGCAAGTATAATTTGTTATATTCCGCCGACAACGCGTAACGCGTTTTGTGTGGTGTTGTACTATACTAATCTCCCGGTTGTCGGCGGAATATAGCAAATTATACTTGCTGTTTATTGTTTAGAATAGGTAATGTTTACTTGTAAAGCTTAAATAATTGGCATCATCAACGTTCAACCACCCGCAGCGTCTAATTTGTGTAATTTTGAAAGTTAGACCCTAATAACCAAAGTAGCTATTGTACTAGCAGGGCCACTGTTGTAGTTAATGGCCTAATTCAACTTTTGTTGAGAACATTTCTAGCAACAATGTGCTACAATTGAGGTTTACAAAACAAACAAGGTTTTGCCCATGGGTTCGCTTCGAGTGCAAACAAATTTCTAACCCATATCTTGCCACCTTAGGGAATGAATTTGCAAAAATTATATTCACAAAATACACAGCTGTGAAAACCCCGTGGCTAGGAAATCCGTCTCCTAATCATAGGTCGGGGGTTCAATCCCGGGCACACACCTATAACTTTTCGGAGTTATGTGCGTTTTTAGGCAATTTAAATATCAAACAATAAACAGAAAGTATAATTTGCTATATTCCGCCGACAACCGGGAGATTAGTATATATATAAGCGCGAAAAGCAAAGATCTTTGCTTTTCGCGCTTGTGAAGTCAACATCTCCTGAGGATGATCCGGGGTCGGGTGGGTCGTAGAGGTTCTAGTAGAAGATCCGGGGTCGGTCGGGTCGTAGAGGTTCTAGTGGAAGATTTTGTGTGGTGTTATACTATACTAATCTCCCGGTTGTCGGCGGAATATAGCAAATTATACTTTCTGTTTATTGTTTGTCATGAATTTCCGCAAGGTAACGCCTGCTTCTATTCATTAATTTAAATATCACTTGCTTCAATGGAGAAAGAAACATCGTGAAGGGACCTAAATGCCTGAGAGATCTTCATAGTGTTCTCAAAGGTGTGTGAAGTCTGCTAATTCGCCATGGCCAGCGTGGTGAACTATAGCCAAACCCATCCCATATTGAGAGGAGACCCGTGCTCTGTGGTGAGCCGGCAATGGGTTGATCATGATGATGATGATATTCAAATGCCAAACTTGGTCGCGATCCTTCTAGTGTTTGATAGATCACTCACGTTTCATTTACAGAGAGATACAGTTTACCCTGTTTATTCTGTTTAAGTTATCAATGAAAACTTTGGTATTTAGAGACTGAGACACACGAGTACGGTTTAATACGGTTATTTATTATGGTTTACCACTTTCTCGAATTTAGATCTTTCTTCATGGCTAGATTCTGTTACCGATAAGGTAAATGTGTTTTGAATACTAGCACATGGTTTCTAACCAATATATTGTAATAAATAGCCAATATATAGTAGATATAGTTTTGAACGTAATATTATTTGATAATAAATTTCAAAGGACAGAGTCCGATCGCTGAAACGCATACTTTTCGGCGTAACGTTCATATAATTGTAAGGAATAATATTACGACAACATAAGGAAATGTTCTCAAAGACGTTCTAAGTCTGCTAATCCGCACGTGGCCAGCGTGGTATATTACAGCCCAGACTTTTCTCTTTCAGAGAACCGTAGTCGGTAGTGGGTTGGTAATGGTAATAACATCGCAAGATACGAGATAATGTGCCGCGTACATGATTCGCAATGGGTGGGTCTATAATTATAGCATTGGATAGCCGAGCGCGTCGGCGCGAACGCGGTCCCGTCGTATAAATAGTAGCAAGCGCGTCGCTCGCTCACGCCATATTGGGAAACGGCAATGGCCGATACAGAGTCAATAGTTTTTCCTCTGTATTCCATTGGTTACTGAAAATCCAAAATAATATTATAAATGCATGTGTTATCGACGCATATATATACCTATACGTTATTATGTATTTATCAATTAAGACACATATTTTAAAAGTTGTTTGCAAAGCCAAAATGTTATTAATCTGTATACGTACAAGAGCATAAAACTTGATAAGAATACTTTTATGACGACCTCAATGGCGCAGCGCGCGCGCTGTCGCATTATAAAGTTGGAGGTCCTGGATTCGATTCCCGGCTCGAGTCTGGTCTGGTGGGAGGCTGCGGCCGTGGCTAGTTACCACCCTACCGACAAAGGCGTGTCGCCAAGCGATTTAGCGTTTCGGCACGATGTCGTGTAGAAACCAATTTGGAGTATCGGTTTACTATACCCCTAACAAGTTAGCCCGCTACCATCTTAGACTGCATCATTACTTACCATCAGGTGAGATTGCCGTCAAGGGCTAACTTGTAGTAAATAAAAAAAAAAAAAAAATTATGAATGCATTAAGTTGGTTGTCATCATGTCGCGCCGCCACGCTATTGGTTCCCGCCAAAACGGTGGCAAGTGATAGGTCCACGCAAAATAGTAATAACAATGGACGCCACGAGGACATTTTAGTGAAGAGGAGAAGTTTAGTGATATTTTTGGAACGTTTCAATGTAACTGGCTTATTTATCTAAGTTTTTAAACGTGTTTTTTTTCTTTTCCTCCTGTACATCTATTCGGCTCAGCGTCATCCAATTTTGCACATTTAAAGCTTGGATCCTGAATATAGATATCGAATATAGACTTATTGTCAGATACGGGTGGGGCAGTCGTTTATGTCGACATATTATTATGTTGATAAATTATTCTATAACTAACGCAAAGACACCTTACTACCAACCTCATAATGCACATTGAAAATAATAGTGTCACTATCCAAAATTCCAATTTTTTCAGTAGAAGCATTTAAACATTTATAAGATTTTGAAGGCTAATTCTATGTGAAAATCGGAATGAATTGTTATTAATGTAATAGTCTGTTTATGAAGGACATTAAGTGTAACAGTTGAGTAATATTTAAAAAACAAAAAAGTATTTTAAAATTAGTTATTTTTTTTTAAATATAGAATTTTGGATAGTGACACTATTATTTTCAATGTGCGATTATGGTAAAGAATTATTCTAAAGCTGTTCTACTGCAGTGCGGTACAGCGCTCTGATATAAAAATCTTACCCGTCGCGAGAATCCTGTAATCTGCCATATAATATTAAAAATGAACTTAGCTAAAGAGGCTATTAATTTAAAATTTATAAACAAGATCTTAAGAAAATATAAAGTTATAAAATCAAATATTAAAAGTTATTCTGTGGTGTACTCCCGTACTAACGCAAGTCAGATGAGAGTGGGGGTGTGACGGCATAAGATAGCGTTATGTCTTTTGCTGAGACGGCGCGTGGGTTGATTTTTACTCCAGTGCGTCATGAATATTTAATATTCAATATAAATGATTCACAAAACATTGTTTTGGTTTTGTAAACAAAAATGATTTTCAATCTTTTATTTAGACCGAAATGTTGTCATCACTTTGCTTTTGAAAGCCCCCTTTTAAGCCTCCGGCGTCATGAAACGCTTTCAATCATATTTATTCCTCTTTCAACTCAGCATCTCCACAAATGTAACCTATATCCGTATTATTATGCTGCGGAAATGTTATCGGCGCGAATATTGCTTTCGCTTGAGCCTAGTATTGAGTTGAACTGACTTAGGAACAATATACTATTGATGATTCCAATGCTATTGGATAGATGCTGAAGTAATGTCAATTTTCACGTCACTCGCTAGGTGTGTAATGATCAGAATTTTAAAGAAGGTAACGGGTTTAAAAGTAGGCGCAGTGATAAAATAGATCAAAGGATATAAGCTGGCATGGTCATGTAATGCGAAGGAAAGGAAAATGAAAGTAAGGGGAGGCCAAAAAGGCGTTGGATGGATTGTGTGTAAGAGAAATGAGTAACGAGGTGTCGGTTTATAGGACTGAGTGGAATAAGATATGTTGCGCTATACATAGCGTAGGATTAGGGCAACAAGAAAGTGTGTTTTTTATGCACTGCAAACCTTGACGGCTATCTTACCTGGTGGTAAGTGATGATGCAGTCTAAGATGGTAGCGGGCTAACCTGTTAGGGGTATGGTAAACCCACACTCGTAATTGGTTTCTACGCGACATCGTGCCGGAACGCTAAATCGCTTTGCGACACGTCTTTGTCAGTAGGTAACAAGCCACGGCAGAAGTCTCCCACCAGACAAGACTCGAGCTGGGAATCGAATTCAGGACCTCCAACTTTATAATGCGATAGTGCACGTATTGCTCCACGGAGGTCGTCAAATCGGGGATAATTTTAATTTAGCGCATCATTAGCCCATTTTAAATCGCACTGCTGAGATTGGTCTTCTTTCTCATAGCAGAGCATTACGCCACCACCCTGCTGTAATAGCGAGCTTTAACGACCATTATCACATATGTTAAATCTCTCTGAATCAAATCTGTTATCATATATGTTAGATCTCTTCGAAGCGAGGTGTTAAAGGCTATATGTAACAAGGTGGCGGTCCATGCTCGTCGTGATCAACCCATTATCGGATCAGTACAAAGCACGGGTCTCCTCTCAATATGAGAAGAGTTTGGCCATAGCCCAACACGCTGGCCATGTGCGAGTGGCAGACTTTACACACCTTTGACAACATTATGGTTGAAGCAAGTGATATTTTTTTTGCTTAAAATTGCCCATCTTCTAGACCCTCTTTATTATAAGAAATGTGTCCTTTGCTTTGGATTGAGACGTTAATATGATGACGATGAATATTATGTATATTTCGCAATAACCATAAGCATTAAGAGCTGTTGCTGGGGCATTATATATGATTTTCATTTCGATTCTGTTCCAATACAAACCTAACCCGAATTCAATTATCACGGCAATATTATCATGATATTGGATATCGGCGAAGTTTTCAATATTGGGATCGGTCGTATCGTATTTTGTTCCTCGGTCGTTTAGCACTGACTTGGGATGTAGACATTCCGAAGTCATTATTTGACAAAGCACGGTGGAAACTGTTTTCTGTTGTTTGCTAACACATTTTATTATCAGAAGGGGGATCAAGATCATATTAACGCATTTAATAATTAAAAATTGATACAAAACAGGATGATTTATACCTACTTCTATGTAAAGCATATACTAATATTATAAATGCGAAACTTTTATGTGTGTATGTTTGTTACTTTTCACGCCGGAACTTATTCTGAAACCAAACCCGAATTGGGATGCAGTATACTCTGGATAAAATCATAAGCTTAAATACAATATACAATACAATACAATATATACTTTTTATACCGTTAAATTCAATCAACAGTTACAACAACAGTACAAACAAACTTCCAACTAATTAGATTTAAATGTTGGAAACGAGAGCGAAAACGGAAATCTGTTCAGGTATGAGACGTCAGATAATATTCAGTTACAAACTTATCCTTCTTTTTAAAAATTCCAAAATTTTAAAAAACCTTTCACCTAGTTCATATTATTATAATTTAAAAAAAAACACATGCATTTCTATCCTTAGAATATTTGTATGTTGGTAAAACTTTTCCTTAATTAATAAGTTTATATTGCAAGTTTACTGATATAGTCACTATTATCGCCTAATAGCTTTCTTAACATCGTGGCTTAGTATAGGGCAGACGGACCTGACAGCAATTACCTTTGTGTTGATTAATTAAGTGTATTCAAACGCCTTGTGTAATAACAACAACTTTACTCATCATAAGATCTTATTATCATCGATATAACGAATCCATAAAATTAAACTTAAAATTCCGATTACATAAAAATCACTTTCCAACTAGATTTAATCGACGTCGGTAATATTATATATTGTACACGGGTAATTGCGATTATTATTGGAGTTTTGCTATATAATACTTTGAGGAAGTGTTTTATACTTCGTAGATATGCAATTCCATACATAATCTAGGAGAGAGAATGATTGGTTTTTGTTTTATAGGCTATCTATCAAAACGATTAAAAATATTAACTTTATCTTAGAAGGTCTTCACTTAAAAACATATCCCGTCACTATTAATGTTTTTTCAGCCTGGCATGACTACATCGTTACTTTTTTCACTTACTCACCGAAAATAGGCTCACATTTTGTAACAGATTTTTTTTATTATTAACGGAAATTTATTAACGGAAATCTTTGCTTGACTGTGATCATATCTAATCGGTGTCTTTGCGGAATCGTATCGTTACTGAAAGCCCAATTACTTGGTGGAACTTTTCAGTGGGCTAGTAATCAGACACGGCAGAAGCCTCCCCTATGACTCTAAATAAAAAAAAAAAAGTGCTCCTCCCAGGAATCAAAAACCGGGACCCCCGACTTCTAAAACAACAGTAAACACTGCACGAGAGAAGTCGTCAAAAAAGTAGGTATATAATTATTGCTCAGCCCTCAAAAAAAGATATAATTCTAGTGGAAATATTAAAGGCTTCGTATGCATTATCCTACGAGGCCAGAGAGGCGATTTCTACCAAAAACTTGTGACGGTATTATAATAACCCAGAAAATTGGTCTGACACATAAGAAACTTCGACGTGATTATTATTTTTATTGACTTGGTAGTTGAATAAATGACTTTTTTATTTTTATGCATTTTCCTACCTAAAAAACTATTCATTTTTACGGGATAAATCCTTACTTATTTTGAAGGCTATATAAAATGTTTATAGTTTAGAAACTTCGAAATCTGAGGCACAAACATAAATGAGAGTGCTTAAAGAAGATTGCTCCTTTAATGGATTAAGATAAATTGTTTTCGGGATAAGACGAAGTTAACATACTTCACGGTTCCGTAAATAGAAGCTTTTGATCATATTCGGGTGCGTCACAGATACTATAATCTGTCGGAATAATTTAATGCTTTACTGCGGCAACATTGCCGTTTATTTGATACGCTAAGAAGCTTGAAGTTGGGTGCCTTAATGAGGTGCGTTAAAGTATGCACTCGTTTGGTGAAGCTGTAAATATTTTTTCTTTATGCTAAATGCTATAAACTGGTTCCAAGAGTAATAAAGCGATAAATTTAAACAATCCAAAATAGTGACAGAAAATAATCGTACTTCATTAATATTACATGAGTGAAAACAATGGACTGTAACTCTCTAATATAAGAATTAAAAATAAACTTGTAGTGCCCTATTACAGGCAAAATCGGTAATTTATATTACATATTTTTTCGTAACCAGTAAACTAAAAAAAAATACCGATTGAAAAGTTTCCCTACACATTCCCTATTTTTCTAAACTAATTCCTTATTAGCGACACTATTGCTTGGTGTTTATTTACAAAATGAACAGGTTCCGTTTAAACATTTTACGAAAATTTACTAAAACCGTATCCAGTAAAACTAGTTTTCATCCCAATCAAGCTCGAAACTCCTTTGAGTACTTCCTATACGCCACTCAAATTTTAATTCACAATTAAACTGAAAACCCCAGTTGCCACAACTCCAATCGTAAATACAACAATACAGTTGATAAAACTTCTCAAATTATATTAAAACTTCACGCCTGAAACCATGCAGTCAACTGATATTCGCCTCTCGCCATCTCATTCATCCATCACATTAAACTGTGCCATCTCTTTCTGTTAAACGAAAACCAGCTATGTCTATGGTGTTATGGTTTCAGAAATCCGCGCCAGCTGAGCGGTCCCGACGCGTTTCCATGGCAACCATTGATCGACCGCCATGTTGAATGCAGTCGTCTGCGTCTATTGACAATCAAATCTAGCGTGTGCCAACACGTAGAATTGATACCGTATTATATTTAAACAATCAAGCCTGCATAATTCATCCTCAGATAAGCTTTTTAAATCTTAGAATTCATCATAATTGTAGAAACTAAAACATAATATTGATACCGTATTATATTTAAACAACCAAGGCTGCATAATTCATCCTCAGTTAAAGTTTTTTTGATCTTTTAATTCTAATTCATCATAATTGTAGAAAAGTGACTTTATGCTGTTTTAGTCTGTTTTAACTTGGTAGTAGGCACTTTTAGCACCTCTAACCCGAAAGGTTAAGCTTTTTTGTACAATTACATTAGTTTCTTCCCTTTTAAAAATATTTAATTAGGTATATATTTACAGAGATAGTACTTGTAAGTTGATGACTAATTTATATTTTTTGTATGACGTTACGAAATCACTTTAAAAAATTGTTAACTTTAATAGTAGACTGTAAAATTTTGAAAAACTTAAATCCATAATTTATCGATGATCATGATGAGACATGAATAATTATTTAAAATCAAATTATTTTCGTTATGTTAGTATCTTGAGCTATATGGCTTAGATTAGTGTTTGTGATAAACACTGATCCAAGTTTGAGCCGGATGACAAAGTCCTGAGTCAATCAATTCAAGTAATATGCAAAAAAAAAATCCTTTGAGATTATCCGTTCTCTATAACCGAAGATCATCCAACACCTAACTTTATTTAACTCAATTTACTACCTGACCATTAATGTCTCATCTCGTCAGATTTTATAGCAGTTTAACTTTTAAACTTCTACAACCTTTTAAGGTTCTTGTACAAAATCCGACAGCAAAACAAAAAACTTAGAAACCCTTCAATCCAATTTATTTCGGTTTACGTGTATATAATGTAAATTTTCACCTATAGCTCGCGGGTTTACGGAAATTCTGTGGGTAGGTATCACATACACGTGGAGGCGGGATGGGGTTCTTAAATCAATAACGCGGGGAACGTTCAGCCGTTCCAGGAATATTTGAGACGAATTGCATATGCATCAAAACCACAGCTACATAAAGGTTGTTTTGAAATAGGGTACTTTGGGATTTTTTTATCTATGTCGTATATTGCATGGTAACATAGTGAAAATGAAAATATTTCCAACAAATTGTTACTGAGTTCTGTAACAGTATATTGAAAGGTAATAAGGAGTATTGCCTGACTTTTGTATATGATCTGTGGTCATCTGTCATTTTTGACAGATGACATGATGGCGGTTGGAGTTCAAGCGCTTGACGGAAAATATTTGTAATGGAATATTGATAGAAACGTTATTAAAAGTATTTTAACAACACGAAGTCCTTCTACTTTGGTTCCTGACTACAGGCGAAAGCTTACAGCATTTATTATGAACTTCATCCGTTTTGTTTTGTAATTAATCAAGTGTACCTATGTATACCACGACTTTTACTAGGTGTAAATATGTGTTTGGGTCTACCTTTGTGCACATGAAATCTTTGGGCTAAAATGTGTCAACATATGTCATAACAAATAAACTCACAAACGAAAAATAAAGTAACAGACGCGTCGGTTTGATTAGGTCTTGTGATTGGTCGACCGCAGGCCTCAAACACCGCTAATAATGCCGGTTGGACGCAAAGATATAGTGTTTATTTTTGAACTGTCATTACGCCGCTCTACCTTGGTACTATTGTTTATGCAGATGAGCTCATGTAATCTAGCATTCCTTGCCCCGCTAACGAGCTGTTTCGCACGTCGCCGCTGCATAGCTTGCACATTTAATCAGCTTAGAAAAGGTCATTAGTTTCATAGCTTAGCTTAGCCTCGAATCAGTAACGGGTTTACCAACATGCTGTATAGAATGGAGCCTATAGATTTTAGGGGCGACTAAGGAGCAACTTTTTAATTGGGAGAACAGTATTTGATCGTTTTTGATGGGTTTCCGTAGGAGCCTTCAATTTATGGGTTCATATCATAGACATGGTAAATTGGTAATTGTACTTGACTGAGGACATGTTTAGAATGACATATACGCATTGATCTATATGCATCATAACTAGAGTAATAAAAAGTTTTGTATTCCAATTTTTTAATTATAAATCTTATTGTCAGTTTTTGTAAAAAATAACGATATATACATATAATTGAATAATTTTCCCGTACTTTAGTATTACGGTGCATGATAGGAATACAGATCGCTGATAGACAGAGGCTCGGGCGTAAGGTCGGACCTGCCAATGGGGCAGAGGCTACTAACTTAACTTTATCACATCGTGAGTCTTTTGTTAAGAACTTTATGTAATATACCAAAAAGCGCTGTTAAGTTGATTGAATCCGATTGACGATGTTGGACTGGACTGCGGTATTAATATCAAAGTTTGGTCTTGCGGCCAAAAATGGTCAGACCATCGAAGATTATTATGTTTGCCAATTTTTTTTTTATCTGATATCCTTTTTATTTCAATAATGCTAAGCTCTTAAGAAATTGTTATATTACACAATACCCTCTTCGCAATATTGTAAATGTAACGTGTTTGTTGGTATTTCCTTGTCTCACGCGCAGTTTTACATATCGACGTATTTTTTTTCCATAGAAAAATATTCAAGTCTGACAAAAGCTAGTAATTATGCTTTTAGAATTAAAAAACCCGTATTCAATAAACGCGATATAACAAAACGTTATATTTTTTGCTATCAAAACTACGTAAATGTACACAGATAAATCATGTCGCTATAAATAAATCAGGAAGAGTATTGTATGTGATTGATCATATTCACGTCGCTACCTTCTGTGATTCGTTTTGAATCACCATGGGTATAAATCACAGTTAGACATTAAAGGATATTTTTGACGTAATTTTCTTATTCTTGTCAAGGTTTGTAAGATTGGAAACAACCGTCAGCACAAATTTTATGAATAAAATACACCAAAAATAAAATACCTTAAACGAAAATAACTTGAGGTTTCTGTGGTAGCGTCCCGAAAAACTGCCTTAAAAATATATAATAAGTCTACAGAAAAACGGCTAGGAAATTTCCGTCACTTCAATCAATCTATTTTTCGACGACAATTACTTTAAAAATAGTAACTCCCACAGCGTACCTTATTAAAATTGTATTCCAACGTTCTTGTTTGAGTTACTCATACACAGAAAACAAAATTTCAAAGAAAGAAAGCAAAAAAACCAGTTTATTAGCGCGAAAATGTACCCCTTTGTGTTTTATTATCATTAGCATTAAATTTGGACAAGCATTTTTGTGGCTTTTCCAATTTAAAAGTCACTTATGTACGTTACCTACTAACATATTAAATTATGAAAGACTAAATAGTTATTTGTTTTTAACTACCCTTCTGTTATAAAGCAATAATCATACTTAGATCTTCAATTATTTGTATGCCATTGTATCAGTTAACGCTGGAATACAAAAGTTTTTATTTATCGTGATTAAAACAGTTTTCATCATTATCATCATGATCAACCCATTACCGGCTCACTACAGAGAACGGGTCTCCTCTCAATATGTCAAGGGTTTGGCCATAGTCCACCACGCTGGCCATGTGCGGATTGGCAGACTTCACACGCCTTTGAGAACATTATGGAGAACTTGAAGCAAGAGATATTTTAATGTTTTAAAAACGCACAAACTCCGAAAAGTTAGAGGTGCGTGCCCGATTTGAACTACCGACCTCTGATTCGGAGGCTGACGCTCTAACCACTAGGCTATCAACGCTAATGCTCATGGTTAAAACAGTTTTAACTTCTATAAATCGCCACTTAAGATTCTTACCGAGTACGGCCTTTTGTTAACAGTAAATAGCAATTCATTTTTAAAGTATAAAGTTACGTAAAAGATAAGAACGGATTAGGTAAGGTTTTCTTGCTTCGAGCTTCGCTTAATCATGCCTATCTTTAACATTTTGAGGCTTGACTTTTAATGAAACTTACGGTTGTCATAAAAGATAAAGTGAAACGGCATATAACTAAGCGTTTTGGTAGAGAGCCTACTTTATTACACACTGCTTGAATATCGGATTTAAAATGGGAATCCTTAGTAATATTATAAACCCGAAAGTTTGTATGTATGAATATCGTTGTAACTCTTTCACGCAATATTTTTACGTATTTAACATATTTTGTATATATTGTGTAATCTCTTTGGCCTTATTTTATGTTTTTTCTTAATTGTATACCAATGAATTATAACGCTGTTGATGACTTGCAAATAAATAAATAAATAAATAAATAGATAAATAAATAAATAAAATCTACTGAACAAATTTTATTGAAATTTGGATTGGATATAGATTATATCCTGGATTAATACACAAGTTACATTTTATCCCGGAAAATGTATTGTTTCTGTGGAATCTGTGAAAAACCAAAAACTCTATATTTATGTAAATAAATATTATTGCACCACCTTCCTCTTTCCGTATCTCTGTCTTTTGCATCTTTGGTTGCCTGAAAGAGATCGCTATGTAGATAAGCTAAGGCCGCCAAATTGTATAACTACTGTAGGTGTGTTGTTTTCTGTTTTATTTTTATCCTATCCTATTATATATATGTTTTTGTAGTGTACAATAAAAGTATATTCTTTCATTCATTCTCTCAACTCGGACGAAGGAAGCTGCGGGAAACAGCTAGCTAATTATAATTTTGCTGCCATTGCTTACTTACTAACACGCCATTTTTATTTTTTAGAAAGTTGTTTGAATAGAATTCATAAGCAGGTATAAATTTATAATTGGTACCGAGAACCAACTCATACAATAACTTTTGTATTAGACAAAATTTCAGAGTGGCAGCCGAAATATAGGCTATCAAACAAAATTCCTATCATAAAATGGGTTTATTGTCTAGATTAATTTTAAAAGTCTACTCAGCGGTAGGTATGAAAATAATATATACCCAATAACGTGAAAATACAATAGAGACTTTGATGTTTTTTTATACTACAAGTTAGCCCTTGACGGCGACCTCACCTGGTGGTAAGTGATGATGCAGTCTAGGACGGTAGCGGGTTAACCTGTTAGGGGTATGGTAAACCCACACTCCTACCTGGTTTCTACGCGACATCGTGCCGGAACGCTAAATCGCTTTGCGACACGTTTTTGTCAGTAGGGTGGTAACAAGCCACGGCCGAAGTCTCCCACCAGACAAAATTTTGTTCTCATTTACATAAAAAACTATGCTCTCTGATTTCTAAAAGAACACATCTGCTGTAGTCGCTATTGCTCTGTTGCTGCGTAATTGAAGGACAAACCAACAAACTCTTGCATTTGATTTTTCGCAGTAAACTCTTAATATCGTGTGGGTGGACAATGGACATGTGTTCGAAACGAGAGCGTGCTGCATTAATGCGGCAAATTGATTCCAAGCTAAACCGAACATTGTATCTTTTGGTTTAAAATTCAATTTCAAATGCACTGTTCTGTTGCATCTGCAAATTGCTTTGTGAATAATAACGCAATGTTATTAGATAAATTGAGTTTAATACAACACTTATAATAATATTGCTGCAAGTGTCTCACTTGCATTGCATTTTGTTATTAAATTAATCTTGATATTGTACGCCATTTTGCATTGAAAACTTTTGTTTACATCAAAAAACATTTTAACGTTTTCTTTCATTATTTTTAATTGTAGTTGGACGTTTAGTAGTACGTTTTGGTAAACAGTATCTAAACGTGTTGATCTAAGGCAATATGTAGGTATGTTTTTCTATTGTATGAATTTATTTTTATATTAGTATGTACGCACCATCTCATCATGATCAACCCATTACTGGCTCACTACAGAGCACGGGTCTCCTCCCAATATGAGAAGGTCTTTCGCCATAGTCCCCCCGACTCCCCGACCTCTGATTAGGAGGCGGACGTCCTAACCACTAGGCTGTCACAGCTTTTTGAGCAATGGATATCATTAAATAACAGCCCCGATAAGTATATCTCTTAGATTAAGGGTTGTTTAATAAGGCACTGTGAAAAGGTAGTGTGTTTAATATAATATATATTATTACAACCTGTGCGCCGCCGTTTCAAGCGTGAGTAAAACGGATCAACAAACAAACTTTTTATAGACTGTAAGCTTTATACCTTTATATTCTATTATACTTTTGTTCCCTTGTCACAAATTGTCTATGTAACCTAGGTAGCAGATCCAAGTAATTGTCCATTTCGCCGCCGTCCGAAAAGTATACAGCGGGTCCCCCAGGCGTCCAGTAAAACCAGCGAGAGGGGCATGCCGTGGTCGTTTTTAGTTCGGGTAGACCACCCTTGGGTGGGGGGAGATCCACATAACCTCCGTTCTGCCCAAGGGACGGAAGTAGCTATAGAGCTTTTCCACCACGACAAAAAAAAAGGTAAGTGAAGATTTGCAGGAGAATATGGCAATCGTTGGTCTCAGCTCGTATCACTTTATTTTAAGGCTTTAGAGGGGGATTTGCCGATGTTTTTTCTGAGAAATTCTACCCTCTGGTTTGGATATCGATGTAAAGCTTCCCCAATCAAACTTTTCTAAGAATATTTAATGTACAGGATTCGTCCGGCTACAGTTTTATAATAAATAAACTTTTCGTTACTAATCTGGGAAAATTGAGTTTATTCATGTTAAGCTCCTTGGAGAATGTAAATTTTTGTCCATTCATATAGTTAATAGTGTTTGATTTATGAACCATAAGTTACTATTTTGATGAACCCATAACCTTATGCAGTGGGAAAAAAGGTTCTTAATAGAAGATGGTAATAAGGACGTCAAAAGTATTGACACTTGCAAGGTTATGCCCAAGAAAATTAAAAAAGAATAATTATCTATGGCATTACGTATATGTGGCAATTTGAAAGGGACAGAAATTAAAAAAAAAAAGATTTAATTTTCTGTGGGTTTTACATACGTTTAACATGTTACACGGTAGTTCACTACGCGGGAAGGTCGTGTCTTAATCCTTCAATGTAATAAAACACTTGAGGGAATTGCCTAGACTTCCCTAGAGACTCCTTTCGAGCGCTTGTGGAGGATTTAGTGTACCTAATGAAATTAGGAGTATTTATATAATGGCAGTAGTTTATACTTTTAGCAGTTACTTTAGTAAAGCACAAACGTACCATTTTCTAGGACAGACGTGTATAGAGCTTATAATCTCTGTTCTCACTAGGTTGATTTTTCTATTAAGTATACCGAGGGTATAAGAATTTTTGACCGAAAATCCTTATATAAATCTAACACTACATTTACCGCTAGTCGCAAAAGTGTCCGTAAAAATAAGAACTCACCCACAAATCATTGTCAGCTTCATGTATTCGTTGAAACCTAAAGCTGTAGTGAACAGCTGATGTTCGTCCGAAAATACAATAACTCTATTTTTTTTATTTTGTTTAATAAACTTGGACTCTTTCTTGAGCTGCATAAACCTAATAACGAATTGAGTGTTAGGGTTGGCTCGCACAACATTCTGCTAGTACCACCCCAGACAAGGAGCTTCGGGGGATGGATGAGAAGCATCCTCACCCGTCGAATCTTATTCCTCGGGTGGGCGCGTCTCGGACGGAATTAGGGTGCCTCGGTCATATGCCCCGGGTGGAGGGTCTGCCTTGGCAGACGCCGCTTGGCTGGGTTGTGGATGAGTGCGCGAGCGTTCCCGTGACCCAACCACCAGGCGATGCGAAGGAGTATCGCTGGGTTTTAGTGGGTATTCTTTACGCTACTCTGACTGCCAGATAGTCCCACATACCCCATCGGAAGCGGCGCAGTTATGTCTGCGTCGTTTCGGAGGGAATGCGTAAAAGCATTTCACAGCGTCAAAAAAAAAAAGAACCATTTGTCAGTTCAATCTGGCCTTGAGCGATGGTAGCAACCCAAGCAAATACAAAATATTATTCATAACAAGCCGTAAATAAATCGACCAGAAGGGTATGCTTTAAAACATGAAGACACGCATGACACTGAGCAATAGATATTCCACTAAATTTGCGTCAACATTTGGCTGCAGTAAAGTGCGAAGTTAAACAGGCCTGACACGAATTATTGAGTAAACATTGTTTTAGACGACGCTATAAAATAGCTGTGGGAATTGCCTAACTTCCCTAGATGCCATTCGGGACCTTGACAAGCTTACAAGCATTGAATTTAATATATTTTACGAGTATAACGAATTTGGAGGGCTTAAATATATATTAAATATATTCGTTTAAGAGTTCATATTGCACTTACCGGTTTATACTCTTGTGTTGTAAGTAAACAAGATTATGATTGCAATAGAATCGTATAATATAGGAATTTAATGTTTTTCTTGCGACCACAGCAATAATTCGTGAATTTGACGTTTAATGGAAAAGCAGCTGATTTTATAATAATCACTGCGTACTCTTTAATGATAAGCTGTGATAGCCTAGTGGTTAGGACGTCAGCCTTCTTATCAGAGGTCGGAAGTTCGAACCCGGATACGCACCTATAACTTTTCGGCGTTATGTGCGTTTTTATATAAAATATCACTTGCTTCAACGGTGAAGATAAACGTCGTGAGGAAACCTGCACGCTGAGAGTTCTCCGTAATGTTTTCAAAGGCGTGTGAAGTCTGCAAAACTGCACATGGCCAGCGTGGTGGACTATGACCAAACGCTTATCATATTGAGAGGAGACCCGTGCTCTGTAGTGAGCCGAGAGTGGGTTGATCATGATGATGATGATGACTCTTTAATGATAACTTATAAGGTTATTCTAAAAGGATTGAGGAAAAAGTTATGAAACAAAAATTTTATTTTTTAAAACTGTATATTTTACACCACCACTGCTCTGTATATAGAAGCAGACTTTATACCAACACTGGAATCCTCTAAGTTCAATATTTGAACTTTGTGTAAACTTTACCGAGTCGAATCTAGTTGAACTAAACCCTATATTTTTCGTTCCATGCAAATTGCTGTTTCAGTAACTTTAAAACACAAGTGTCGCCAACAGGGTTCTGAACTAAGAACATAACTTAGTACGTTTTTTTTTATACACTTCAAGTTAGCCCTTGACGGCAATCACACCTGGTGGTAAGTGATGATGCTGTCTAGGATGGTATAGTTCGTCTAAGCCGAAATGACGCGCCCCACCTCTGCATTTACTCACACAAGCCCAACTCAAATATGAACGCAATACATATAAACATGGTATTATAATTGGTCGCTCAGTTGTCGGTTAGGTTTCAACGTAGGTGCACGCATCATTGATCGAAAAAGTACCGTCAGCATGTCAACAAAAAAACATCTTCGTAGCCAGGGAAAAGAAATTATTGCCAAAGTATACCACCGAATGAAATATGAAGCAGAAAATGGAGTGGAAAAACTAAGTGATGCTAGGTGGCGAACTGCCCGAGCTGTCGGTGTTAGTGAATCCACGATTACGCGAATTTTAAAAGAAGAAAATCAAGCTAGTACGTCAGGCGATGTAACGCAGAATTTTTTTAAATCTCCCTCAAAACCAAAAAGAGCGCGTCCCAAGTCCAGGCTGGAAGATTTTGATATGGGTGTGCTTCGAAGAAAGATAGCTTCATTCCATACAGAATTCAATGAAGTACCAACACTAAGAAATCTCATTGAAAAAATATGGGGAATATTAAAAAACTACGTGGCTAGCAAAAACATTGCACAAAATTTAACATCCATTATGGCACTGATAAATGAACGACTCGAAATGATTGACCGTACAATGTGGGCGAACACATGTCGGCATGTCGAAGAGACAGAAAAACAATATTTAAAATACTTTGATATGGATAAAGAATTTATTATTAATGTTAATGACTCTGATTCAGACGAAAACGATTTGGCTGAGATGAGTGAATAGTAATGCTTTTTAGAACATAGTTTATAAAGATAATATTTTTACTTAACCGATTTAAAAATTAATATTTTATTATACCTATACTAAAAGTCATATATAACATAACAATTACACAGGGAGGTCCAAAAGTTCGTGGAATGGAGGGGATGGACTGGGGATAGTTGCGCTCGCTTAGTGTCATACTAATTAGAGACTATTACCCATTGGTATATAAATTGAGTTTCAGCCTTATTGCGTCATTCATTAATGGGTCATTTTGAGGCAAAAGATAAAAAATATTTTTACGATGGTTTAGAAAAATTAATTCATAGATCTAATAAATGTATTCACCTTTATTTATGTATTTTTATGTAACACTTTAATTACCATGTAACCTATTAAAGTGTTACATAAAAATACATAAATTATTTTTCAAGTATTTTTTTTTTGTGAACTATACTTGCTAAGAAACGTTATTCTCGGATTTGTTGTCCAACTAGTTTAGTTAATATTAAACGCGCGAGAGGAGAGGACGTATTGTTTCATACAATGGGACGGCGTTGCTCAATAGAGCGAGCGTTATCGGATTTATTACCCGACTAGTCAACCGTCTTGTGCACTCAGAGATCGTAGTTTACTGATAAATCGACGCTCCCACACAGATGAAATGTTGTTGTTAATATTTGCACTCACACATTTAAATACACTAATTAAGTAGTGGGGCGCGTCATTTCAGTTTAGACAATCTCTAGCGGGCTAACCTGTTAGAAGTATGGTAAGCCCACGCTCCTAATTGGTTTCTACGCGACATCGTGCCGGAACGCTAAATCGCTTGGCGACACGTCTTTGTCGGTAAGGTGGTAACTAGCCACGGCCGAATCCTCCCACCAGACCAGACTCGAGCCGGGAATCGAACCCACAACCTCCAACTTTTTAATGTGACAGCGCACGCACTGCGCGACGGTGGTTGTCAAAATACTGGGGAAACGACTTCTTTTTCCCAGTTCGAAAGCGTCGATTGTATCATGCTCTTATAACGCCCGTATTGATTCGCAATGTACACCTTTTTTTTTTTTTTTAACGTGGGTAATCCTCATGGATACCCCGCGTCCGAGGAGACGCGGCGGTTATGTCAGACTCTTACTGACTAAACCCCCACGGTGCATATCCTTTCCCGCCGCCTGGTGGCCGGGTCACGGGTTTCGCTCGCGCACACAACCAGGCCGGCAGTCGCAATGTACACCTAAAAACCGCTTCTCAAGAGCGATCTTAAGCATACATTAGGCCGGACTTAAGATGGTTTTAGCTCGATTTAGCGGCTTAGCTTAGAATGATCGATGATAAAATGATGACAATGTAGATAGAATAGTTCTAGATACTCATAGGTATTCAAAATTATAAAATTAACATTAATCTATGAGCGATGTTATTATATTTCCAAAAACATATTACCTCGTTGGCCTAGTGGGTAGCACGTTTAACTAAGGATTACGGGATCTTGGGTTCGATGCCTATGTCGGGTCATCAATTGAAGTTCTGTCATGTATTCTCATCAACAGCGCTGTCAAAATAAGCGGTGTCCACTTATGTGTCTCAGAGAGCACTTTCTTAAAGACCACCGCCTGGCATTCAAGCGTTGTGGCTGGTTTATGCTCTAAAACCGTCTCTTCTATGAGATAGGCTCATCATTATGATGCTGATTTAATAACTAGCTTTTTGTTTATAAGGGGTCAAAATAAAGCATCATAATATTACGTGATTTTAAATGTGTATAAATAGTTATAGGTAAACCAAATAGTAGATAAATCCGTCATGTTGTCATGATTAGTACAAAAGTAATTGATTAATGATTGAGTAATCGGGCGCATGAATTGAATTTTAAACATATCCATGGACAAATTAAATGAATAATGCGAGAATAATAATCGCAATTTTTTCTAATCAGGAGATTATAATAATAATCATATTTCACGTTGGATTAAAATTAATCAGAAAGTTAGAAATACACCTGACCTCGTGAACGTGATCCGTGATTCAAAATTACCATCCAGACCAACGGGGTAGTTTTTGATATTTCTATTATAAAATGAAAATTAAACTTACTTTGCTGTATTCCGCGTAATATTTGCAAATCTACACAGCGCAATTTATAATTAATCTCTTTAAACACCACACCATACAGATCATCCAGAATGCTCTCTGAATGCATATTTTGCTCTTACACCGCAGGGAGCATCCTCCATCCATCCATCCATTCTGTATGATTTGTATATGATGTGTAAGGTTCGAAAAGTTATAAATTGCACCGTGCAGATTTGCTAATTTTACGCGGATTAGAGCAAATTAAGCTTAATGTTCATTGTATACCATGGACTTAATATAAGTACTTTGCGGAAAATCTAAAATTACAAAAAGACCATCTTATTTCCTGTTTCTTTGTGCACAAATATAAATTATTGTCTGCAGTCTCAAACAATGGGCGATTGTGTTGATGTTAACACGAGCTTCAGTAACAAACAATGCGATACAATGCGACATTATTTATTAAGATCAACGTGTACTCATCTCCGAATACGAGACATTGTTGTTAATGAAAAATGCAGTTTACTCTTTGATAATCTTGTTTATAAACATCTACTGATATCAACAGCCGGTTTCTGACGCCAATCTTCGATCAAATTTTTTGCTCGGTCATTAATGGAAGATCTGTGGGAATTGTATAGTGATTCGAATTCTATTTCACAAATTTTATTAAAAACTAGCTGTTGGCCGCTTGGGCCTCGATCCAGTAGAAATTTTGACGTCAACTCATCCAACTTTCAGTCGATGTGACATTCAGAAGTGACCTCAACACAGCCCATGTCAAGTTTAATATGTTGTAAATTTTGTTTTTTTTTAATTTAATTAGAACGGACATTATCCAAAAAAAAAAAAATTATTATAGAAACATAGTGGAATTATAACCGCAAGCACTGGCTTACGAAGGTGTTCCATTGGCCTGCAAATATGTCACAGTGAGGCGAGCCCGTCAAAATTGTATTTAGTGCTGACAAGGCGGGACTACAAATGTCAATATCCCGAGTTACACAAAGCGGTTTGCATCTAGTTTTGAATCGTATAATACTATAATCTATATATATATATATAAATCAATTGCTGTTCGTTGGTCTCGCTAAAACTCGAGAACTGCAGAACGAATTTGTCTTCTCTTGGTCTTGAAATGTTCGTGGAGGTCTAGGGAAGGTTTAAAAAGTGAGAAAAATTCAAATAATTGCCGGGAAAACCCTAAAAACAGCCCTTTTCTTTTTCCCATATAAACGTTTTCTAAATAAAATGTTGAGTCAATTTGAACTTTATTGCTATTTAATAAAGTTCATATTAAATTATAATCACTCACTGTTGTTTAAGAAATGTAGGTGTGTTCCTAACTTCAAAGAGTAAATTTGCAATATATATTTAGGCAATATTTTATCCCGGTATTTCCATGGAAACGAAAACTACGCGGGTGAAACCGCGGGTCTCAGCTAGTCTATAATATAATCGTATAATACTCGTAGCTAGAATTTGGAACGCCTTTTTTAGTTCAGTTGTTCTTGTTAAGTTGTTGTCTTTACTTTTCGCGCTTGTAAAGTCAACATCTGAGGATGATCCGGTGTGGGGTCGAAACGTGCGTAGAGGTTCTAGTGGAAGATTTTGTGTGGTGTTATATTATACAAATCTGCCGGTTGTCGGCGGAATATAGCAAATTATACTTGCTGTTTATTGTTGAGTTGTTCTTGCTTCTAAAACCTTTGAAACAAGAGTATAACATCTACATCAATCCATATCTACACTTCTGATCAGGCTGTATTATATTCGAGTACATTTTTTTCTTTAATTTAAATAATTAAAGAAATAACTTGACGCCTTATGTTTGAAGAGGTCAGCTTCTACCCACTAGAGAACACGCTTCGTGGTCACGCAAGGTCCAGGAGAAACCTGCTTGACATGATTTTATTTCGTTTAATACTTATAATTTAAATGCGGAGTGTCGGCTTGTTCGTTTATTTAATTCAACCACTGATTCTGACGATATTTGGTGAAGAATTTCGGTATCCCGAGATAGCTTATACATTCCGGGAAAGCAATCGGACGCCGTTCCCTCGGTATTTTGAGGAATTGTCTGTTACCTACGCACGGCTTAGCAACTAAAATGATTTTGACAAAATATCGTTTTTAAATTTAAACTCGTAGCTTGCTTTTTGGAGACGCACATAATTACAAGATAGGTGCTTTAAGTAAAGGTACTAGTCCAGGGATAAGCGAAATCCGGCTATGTGCGAGTATGACGTTACGATTCACGTTAAAAGTTTATATGAAATACTATAAATAATAATACTTAAACACGCTTGAATAAATTAATACTAATAAAACGGGTTATTTGTGTAAGAATCTCCTTTAACTATGTTGTATTATATATATTTATTATATATATATTTGTTGTAGTAGCGGCATTACAAATATATTCATATTCGACGTAAAGTTTCTAAGTCGCAGATAGAAGGATGGAGAGACGTATGGACGAACAGATGGACAGTGTACGTTTTGTTATAGGCAAATAATTTTATTGAGATTTTCAAAAACTCGAAACAAACTGGTAGCTAGTTTTATATAAAATGTTTTCGCCTCTAGGGCTCGCAATGCAGAATGATCTTGAATCACTAAATCCCACGTCTTAGGGTCTTTTCAAACATCTGTCAAGGGATTTACTCGTAGATTTTCCGCTAAAAAGAATTGAATTTCTGGTAAGTAGTATATTTGATGGAACTGTATCCTGAATTTGTAATATTACTATCTTCATATTATATACTAAGATCTCATGCCACCTACCTCCCAATAACAATTTTATAATTTAACTACATACATTTTTCTGGGATAAAAAGTAATATGTTATTTTAAATCATAACTTTATAACCTTTATGTGTCAAATTTCATCCATATCATTCTTATTACAGTATAATTTCTAAAATCACAGTGTTATATAACGTACCTTGATGTTTGTGAATTAAGGATTGTTTTAGCAAGGACGTTAGCAATATTAAAATAGTATTATATTATTAATGAATAGAAGCAGGTGTCACTTTGCGGAAGTCCATGATAAACAATAAACAGCAAGTATAATTTGCTAAATTACGCCGACAACCGGGAGATTTGTATAATATAACACCACACAAAATCTTCCACTAGAACCTCTACGCACGTTTCGACCCGACACCGGATCATCCTAAGGAGATGTTGACTTCACAAGCGAGAAAAGTAAACTTTTTTATTGTTTATTATATAATTATAGGCACCATGTCGCGTAGAAACCAAGTATGTATGGGTTTACCATACCCCTAACAGATTAGCCCGCTACCATCTAAGACTGCATCATCACTTACCACCTGGTGACATAGCCCTCAAGGGCTAATTTGTAGTGTTTAAAAAAAGAGTAACAAACCGCTATCCATGCATTTATGATTTACTATAAGGATGAAGATTTAAAAGCGTGTATACTGGTGACGTTTTCGGGAGGTGAGCTTCGGCCGCGGTCAGCTACCCATCAACTGGCAAAGAAATACCGCCAAGCGATTTGGCGTTCCGGTATGATGACGTATAAACCCGGATTAAGCCGGCAACGAATCTGTGGAACCCCTTGTGATGCATATGTTCTTGGGCGACGGATACTGCTCAGTGACCTGTATGCTCGATCGCCCATGATGTATAAAAAAAAAAAACAACACACGTTTCATGCTCTGTACTCACTTCAAGGTGAAATGCGAGTAGGTAGTATTTTCGTAACGCGTGTAAGTAAATACCTACGCAACGTGTCGCTATAATAATTCCAATTTGTCATTTTATCTAAACTCAGACTTACCCCATCAGTACTACCGGCAGCATTATCGATAATGACCATAGAGTCAAATTATATTTCCATAGAGGTGAACTAATGTCGCATCCATATTCGGATCACATGCCCGTTACGGGACTTGCCACATAATTGTCTTTGGCTAAGCACTGGTATTGAGCGAGGATGTTATGAAAATTTGAGAAACAGAATTGTCAGAACAAGCGTGATTGAATCCTCCTTTATTAGGCAGTTACAAAAGTTGCTATAAAACACGAATTGACAGTTCCACGTTGCGTGTTTGTAAATATTTTTATTATCAAACTGAGATTAAGAAACGAGGAGCGCGCACGTACGCGTCGCCGCGGTTACACAATTTGAGGTGTATATTTCACGGCGTTGATAAGCGGCGTGCGACTGATAAGGACAGGTAGAGTCTAGAGGGGGGCAATGCCCGTTATCATTCACGTATTTTCAAAAGCTGACTCAATAATTTTTAAAATGCTACACATTATTAAGACAAAAGTTTTTCAAAAGCCAAAATAAACTATCTTATAATAGAACATTTTTTTTATTATTACTTATTATTTAAAATACAAGAGAAATACATTTTGAGTATAAATTCAACCATCTTCTAGAAAGTTTACGTTTCTGGGGAGGATGGCGACTCTATTGAATTTATTCCTTTGTTCCTTTTTGAAATAATAAGTTTTACAAAATTGTAAAATATGAAATAATATGCCGAAACATTCTAATTTCCCCCCTATACAGTGTCGATCTCACTGACCACGCTGCGGTCTTATGAATGGGAGGTCCCGAGTTCGATCCCGGGATACTTTGGGAATTGAACATGTCTAAATTCCCTCTGGCCTGGTCTTGGTGGGAGGCTCCATTTATGGCTGGTTACCATCCAAATAAAAGACGTGTCGCTAAGCGATCACCGAAACAGAAGTTTGTTTTGGCTAGGGTTTTATATCTTTCCGAGATCTATATTTCCTAATTTTTCACAACTTTTTATAACTTTAATAAGTGTGAATAGATATTAATTAGGAAAGTACGTCCTACGAGATCAGATTGTTTGTTAACGCGAGCTCATCATACTACAATCACAAATACGAAATTTCCTCTGATATTTTCCTTGTTAGCTAGGTAGGTACATTCCCACCACAAAAATCTTAAAGAATTTAGATTCTGGAGACGGACATATTTTACCCCGGAAATTTAAAGATACAGTATTTTTTGTAGTACAGGATTTTTTTTAAACACACTCTTTAAATGTCGCGAACATCTGCTGGAATCGAATAACACAAACATTATCAGTGGTTTCTTTCCTGCTGGTTATCATTCCATTGGTGGGTCTCCTTTCAGCATGATAAGAGGTCATGCCGTGGCACGCTTTCCAAGTACGGATTGGGAGACTTTACATGGCTCTGAGAAGAGTACGTAGAATTCTCAAGCATGCTGGTTTCTATACGATGTTTACCATCCCCGTTAAAGCAAGTAATATTTAATTTTAAATTGATTATTTTCAAAAACAATGACTTGGGATTTGATCGATCTCAGTCCCTCTAAATTAAGCCTGGAGAATTATGAAATATCACCTAATCTAGATTATTAAGCAGTTAACAAAGTTAGTTATGAGGTATAGTACCTACTAACAACGTTGTTAAAGAATCTCATGATTCACTATACCAGTCTTATGATCTAATAAACAAAACATTAAACAACGCGACGCTATGACCAATGTTATGACGAATATTTTGTTGAAGTAGGTTGAATAATTCATAACCTCAATACATTGGTAGATAAACAGGTTTGAATTCATCAACAACACAATATGACTACTGTGGCTTCTAATAAAACGCGGCGTTGTAAAACATCAATTTATTATTTATTCTTTATTTGTACACCACATATTAATATAAATAATAAGAAAAACAAGAAGAAACAGGATACAAAAGGCGGCCTTATCGCTTAGCAGCGATCTCTGCCAGGCAACCTTAGGATTAGGAAAAAAGAAAGTAGAAGAAAGTAGGTGGCGTAAGTAGTAATATAAGAAAAAACCTGCATACTAATAACTACATACTAATACATACACCGGATTACATAAATAATACAATACATTAATAAATATGAATTAAATATACTAATATATACCTTATAATATTAATAAAAAGAAATAAAATAAACATAAAAGTCGTCATTCTAGTCGTCATTTTAGTAGAATATCTAAACGAATCCTTCTGACTTTATTGGCTTTATCCTCCTACGTTCTTCAAGGACCACTACGGAATAACTAAAGTTCTTGTAACTTACATCATGATCAACCCATTCTCGGCTCACTAAAGAGCACGGGTCTCCTCTCAATATGAGAAGGATTTGGCCAAAGTCCTTCAGAATTCACACGCCTTTGAGAACATTATGGAGAACTCTCAGGCGTGCAGGTTTTCTCACGATGTTTTCCTTCACCGTTGAAGCAAGTGATATTTTAATTGCTTAAAAACGCACTCAACAACTACGAAAAGTTATAGGTGCTTGCCCGGGTTCGATCCCCCGACCTTATTAGGAGCCTGACGTCCTAACCACTAGACTATCACAGTTACTTTACAATTCTAGAAATACGATGAATGTGGTTGAATTTTAATATCCACTGGTCCACTACAAGGCGCAGGTTTCTTCTCCGCAAGAGAAGGGTATTTTAGCGGTAGCCCACCAAGCTAGCCAATTGTAGAGTGGGAGATTTCACACACCTTTGAGAACATGATGGAAAAAATCAGACATACAGGTTCACTAACAATGTTTTCGTTCATAGCACTTTGGGATGCTAGCATCCCAAAATGTAGCATGTTGCGCCACAAATTGTACACTCAGATTTGACAAAGGGTTTTGTTAGTTTCACTCCATCTGGGCTCAGAATTAAGTAGTATCTTTTGAAAATGACCAAACTTGAGCAGCGAATCGAACCCTGGACCTCCAACTTTATAATGCAACCACTGCACCACGGAGGTAATCGAAACGACAAGTAGAGAAGTTGCAAATTGCTTAGAACAGAACAGTCAGGTCAAGAGAGATCTGTTTCCATTTCCACTTTATCACCAGGCGATTTTTCATACCTATATATATTTTTTCATATATATTGTCAATATCCCGTTAACTCCCACAAAGCGGTATGCATATAGTGTTGAATGCACATAGCTAGAGTTTGAACGACTTTTCGAGTTCAGTTTGTCTTGCTTCTACAACCTTTGAAACAAGAGTGTGCATCTACGTCAATCGATCTTTGGATACCATAGCGTTAGCGGAAACGCCAACAGCAATGAGAAATTATATAATCTCGAAAACAACAAAAGCAAGTTTGAGCTTTTTAAAAACCCTTAAAAACATATTAACTCATCTGCAACTCAAGTCATCAGTCTACATTTAAGTAAAATGTAGGTTGACAACCGCATAATTATGCATATATGCGTCAACTGGGCTGCTATAACAGAGGTCAACTTCATATAATTAGCCGTTGTCCTTAGCTTAGGTAAGGATTATTAATGAATGTATTACCTCATAACTTCATTGCACAATATTAAGCATAGACTCTATTCTGCGTCTTCTGTAACTGTAATATCTCTCCCACATAAATTTAAGGTTAGGTTTGGTTTTTTTTATCTACTACAAGTTAGCCCTTGACGGCAATCTCACCTGGTATAAGTGATGATGCAGCTTTAGATAGTAACGGGCTAACCTGTTAAGAATATGGTAAACCCATACAGGTGTATTATAATGGGTTTCTTATAAAGAAATAAAATAATATATGAGAGTGGGTTTTTAAGCGACATCGTGCCGGAACGCTAAACCGCTTTGCGACACGTCGTCTTTGTCAGTAGAGTGATAACTAACCACTGCCGAAGCCTCCCACCAGACCAGACTTGAGCCAGGAATCGAACCCAGGACTTAGCAGTTCTTACAGGTTCTACCAGTTATATATAATAATATTAAGTAAGTGTAAGATATAATTTTTATTGTTGCACACTCGTACCTGGTATATACAATTGTAAGAAATAAGTGTACAAAGTTTTCGTGAAAATACGCGGTGACTGCCATAGCTATCTATGTTCACGTTTCAGATCACGATTTTTAAAGATGGTATCCTAGTACCCCAGGCCACAGGCAGGAGAAAATTTCTACGGTAAAGGTCAATGATTCATTCAATTGAATACCTAAACGTTTACATTCGATTTCCCTCGTGCCGACGTGGATATTTGGAATCTTATAATCGTATCAAAGATAAGAAAAATTCGTTGAAAATGTTAAAGTGAGTATCCACCAATAAAAAAGTGCGTCAGTTAAGGCATTTCGGACTGGCTTAATTCGATGCACAATTTATATATATTTTTTCTTGAACATTGAAGAAGCCTATACAAGACTCGCTATTTTGTACAGCTTTTAGTGACAATTTAAGTAACTATACTTAATTAATATGATAAAAAAATTATATACTTTTAACTTTGTAAATTATGTGATTAAAATTGGCTAAACCTAAGCTTTAAGCTAAAGACAAGTATCTCTATTCAGATAATTATTTGGTCAGTTTCGAACCGGCCGTTTTCATACAAAAATTTGACGGCAACAAACAATACAAATTACCGACGATTAACAATTTATTAGCCAGAAACGACAAATCCAATTGAGAGCCAATCCTCTCACTGGTCTTGTAGGGAGACAGAAAGTCCTTTGTACCATCCATCATGTCACATATCACACGGATGTCGTTATAGCGTCCGAACTGACGCGCACTTCCGCCGGCGAAGGCAAAGTAACAGAGCGCTTCCTGTTCCCCGCTCCCTGAGGAAGTAATACGCTAATAGATGCATGCATGTGGAAAGAAATGTTATTCTTTCTAGTGTTATTGTGCAAGTGTGTTTATTGGGTAGTCCTTCGATAGCGCAGTTACAGAGGCATGAAATTTAGGACCTTCACCTTTGTTACCTAATGGGCAAAATTGCAGATGCAAAACTTATGTTGCTTAACTTAAGATAAGGATAAGAAGGAAGATAGGCCCTTTGTCACCTAATGGGATTAATTGAAGATCCAAAACTTATGTAGCTTAACTCAAGATAAGGATAAGCTTGGTGATTGTCATACCTAACTTGTCATCATCATCATCATCATGATCAACCCATTACCGTCTCACTAGAGAGCATGGGTTTCCTCTCAATATGAGCAGGGTTTGGCCATAGTGCACCACGGTGGCCATGTGCGGATTGGCAGACTTTCACTCTCAGGCGTGCAGGTTTCCTCACGATGTTTTCCTTCGTCGTTGAAGCAAGTGATATATTATTTAAAAAAAAAAAAAGCACATAACTCTGAAAAGTTAAAGGTGCGCGCCCGAATTCCAACCGCCAACCTCTGATTAGTAGGCAGACGCCCTAACCACTAGGCTATCACCGGTTCAAAAAGTTACTAACTTGTCATAATAATCATTAAAGACCATTAATTCGCAATGTATTAGCGTTTCCGATATATGCTTTAAAGTCTCTCCTACGAGAAAGGAAACCTGTGTCCAACGGCGATCTAAGATCGTAAGGATATAAAGAAACATATTCTATTAACAAACTAAAATTTAGCTTAAGCTATTAAGGAATCTCAGATAATTGATTATGTAAATATACCTATGTAGGTACTTCCACAGTTGCACAATAAAGTTATTAATCTTGCAAATAAATGTGTTCTCGTAAATCAGAAATTTAATGAGAAACAGAAGGCTTTAAAATGCTAATATTGGCGCTAGGACCTTTACATTGCGTTTTAAACTCCACCTACAGTGTAAGGCCTTGTACACATACGCAAAATAATAAACGTGAATTGCATTAACCGTACTTCAAATAAAATAATACTGGAATTTTAAATTACTGCTGAAATAATAAAATATATAATAAAATAATTTTCCAAAAAAAAAGGAAAAGGTGACTGGTTCACTGACTGTTCTCTAACATGATGATGTTATTAATATTATAAGGTATATATTAGTATATTTAATTCATATTTATTAATGTATTGTATTATTTATGTAACCGGTGTATGTATTAGTATGTAGTTATTAGTATGCAGGTTTTTTCTTATATTACTACTTACGCCACCTACTTTCTTCTACTTTCTTTTTTCCTAATCCTAAGGTTGCCTGGCAGAGATCGCTGCTAAGCGATAAGGCCGCCTTTTGTATCCTGTTTCTTCTTGTTTTTCTTATTATTTATATTAATATGTGGTGTACAAATAAAGAATAAATAATAAATAATAATAATGATCATTTGACGGATGGGTCTGAAATTAGGCATAATATTACAACGCAGGCGTCCACTCAAAAAAGGATAATTGGAAATTCATTCCCTTAGTGAGTTCAATAGGGTTTTGAAATATGTATTTTTTCCACTACAAGTTAGCCCGTGACGGCAATCTCACCTGATGGTAAGCGATGATGCGTCTAAGATGGTAGTGGGCTATTCTATTAGGGGTATGGTAAACCCATACTCCTAATTGGTTGGTACGGGACATCGTGCCGGAACGCTAAATCGCTCGACGACACGTCTTCGTCGGCAGGGTGGTGACTAGCCACGACTGAAGCCTCCCACCAGACAAAATGCAAGTTTATCAGTTTTGAATAAAGTTCAAAACAATTTGAACAAGTTGAAGATAGTTTTAATCACGTTCATCTACTGGTTAACAGTATCGCAGAAAACTACCTGATCGTAATTTTAAGTAAAAGGTATTTTCCTGCAAATTTTTACGTGTATTTTGTTTTAAATGATTTATTTGATAATGGAAAAGGCTAAAATGTCTGAGGTGCGAACGTCTGGTGTAAACTTGTCCCAAGCTTCTACTAAATCACTAATACGAAGCAGTTAGACGATAAAAGCCTATTTCGGATATCGATAGATTAACATATAGTAAACCGACCTATAAATGCCACATATTTGGCTTAACCTCATAAATAGTGTATACTCACTAGACTGCTATGGAAGAAAAAGTTTTTTATCAAATCAGACGGTGTGTCGATCGAACCGAGATATTTAGAGTAGAAGATTAACTTAAATTAACATTTAGGAAGTATTAAAGTTCAAATAATCTCAAGCAGTTATTTATAACATACCGATTTGTTATTGACGTTGAACCATCAAGCTTACCTGTAATAAAAAATGTGATTATTAGTTAAGTAACTCTAACAACAATATTATATAAAAGACTTATATGCTTATCGTAAAAACTAATAAATTTAATTATGTACATAAGTATAACAATTGATTTCCCAATCGATTTAGAAAAATCCCAAGAATCAGTTAAGTAAAAGCTTTTTAAATTATAGTGACTATCATTTCTCAGGTTGATATCTTCTTGTTTCATGTAATGAGTATTATGTAAGACATTGCTTCAATCCGATAATATTTTAATATCGAGCCAAATTTGTGTTGATTGGGCGATTGTGCGTATAAAAGAAAATAACTACATTATTAAGAATTGTTTGAAATGGAGTGCTCATGTAGGTGGGCAACCCTATACCTTTTGATATACTTGTCACTTAACGTAAGTAATAGATCATTTTATATGCAAACACAAATTATGTTATCGTAAACAGTTCCTAATCACTGTACTTATTACAGGTTGCTAATGTTTTCAGCCAAAACATTATACTGGAAAGGAAACCACCAGAAGTGGTGAAGCAAACACAAAACTTGAAAAGTGATATAACAAGAACTCCGGGACCATCGAAAGCACAGTTAATAAATGCTTTGTTCTCATATGCATCCGCTAAAGGACTATTACCAAAAACGACTCAAATTATACAATCAACACCAAATGAACAACCAAGAATAGCAACGAGCCAAAATGAACCAAGAGTGTTTAATGTCGGACCACTACAACCGCCTTCCAATTGTGAAAATAGGCTTATAGTTTCTAGTACTCCAACGGTATCGGTAAAACCTATTTCGAATCAAGCACCACCATCTATGAATCAACCCACGCTAAGAACCGAATCAGTTTCTTGGGCGTCTCCACCTCAAACAAACCAAGTAGGATGTTTAGCGAATTCGGCAAGTTACCCACCGACTCTTGCAGTTTGGCACATTCCCCAATCTTCACAGGCAACTGAAATTAACAGTTGTCCACCGAATCAGCCAGTGATCTTCAATAATGCAATGCCCTCATACGCCAATTTACAAATGAGTCCTACAAATTGTGCACCACCGAAAATATCGTCCGAATATTGCACTGTTGAGAATGTCAATACAAATTTTAAGACGTTAAATGAAGAACCAATAACGGTTACTAGTGACGATAAAGAGGGTGTACCTATTAACTTACAAATAAACATACCGTCACCGAATGATCTTTATCCCAGATTAACAATCGTTACTGCAGCACCCACGAATTCTGAAACCGGTTCTACTTTTCCTCCATATGCATTTCCACCTCACCCACCAATTATAATTAAAAGATCACGATCTTGCTTGCGAAATCTGTTACCAATAATATTGCTGACCTTGGCTGATAGCGGGGGAGGATGCGGTTGCTCTTGCAGCTGTGATTCAGACCCTGTACCAATGCCATACCCTATTCCTATTCCTATGAACAACCCCATAATACATTCTGCAAAGTAATGTTCCATACTCTTCTCGAAATTGAGAGTAGAGATATTGGAATTTAAGGTGGGTTTTAAAACAAAAAAAAAAGTATTTATATTTTGTTTATTACGCGTAAATACAATAAAAAGTACTTTCAGCTTATATTACACCTATAGTTTTACTAAATTTATAATAATTTATTGTATAAATAAAACGTTTCATTCAAGAATAAAATAGTTTTTTGTTTAAACACATCCTTGTTCCCTTGAATTTTGGCTAAAGTTGAAATATGACAGTATCAAGGCTCTTGATACTTTTATCAATTGATGCTATTTTTAAGAATTATGTGGAAATATTAGAAGCCAAAAACTATGCAGTGAATATTAATTATAAGCTATTACTAAATGGAGATTGCAATAACATAGATTCTTATGACAAAAATGGTACATAACACGTTATATGTAAGATTTATGTCATCATTGATAAAACAATCGAATAGCACGTGCATTTTGTAATGATGTAACCGATAAGATTAGATAAAGCACAGATCTGATGTAACTACAGTAATATAACTACGTCTCAAGGAGACATATTTGTGTAGAATTTTTTACTTACCAGTTACTATAGACTTCTGAAATGAAAACAATTGTAACTTTTCAAGTATTCTTACTTGTATTTTTATCAGCATATTATCAGGTAAATTTGAAGCTATAGATATTATTTGCATTAACCAAATTAGTTTCAGTAGATGTAGCGACTAAAGATAGAGATAAATAGATATAATATATCTACCATATAGTACGGTGTTGATTTTAATGAAGTTTTACTAAAAATGATTTCAGGAAGTATCAGGCCAATCATTATACCCGCCGTATGGCGGAGCGCCAATTGTGTACGACAACTCCGAAGACGATGACATGGGTCTTCTTCTAACAGTTCTTCTTTTGGCAAGTAGGAACAGAAATGGCAACTGCAAATGTTGCAACTGTTGCAATTGTGGGAGTGCGAAAAGCGTACCCGTTCCTTATCCCATACCATTTCCAACTAACAATCCGATAATAAGTAAATGTTATCGAAATGATGACGAAGATGATGGTGAAGATGGCTATGATGACAACTATGGTAACAATGGCAATAACGGTAAAAATGGCAACAACGGTAACATGGGTAATAACGGTAACATGGGTAATAACGGTAACATGGGTAATAACTGCAACATGGGTAATAATGGTAACATGGGTAAAAATGGTAAAAATTATTATGGGAATAATGGTAACAATAACGATATCGATTATAAAGACAGTTCGTCTTCAATGAATGGTAAATCTAATTCCGATTATTACAAGAATTATTCGGTTAAGTTTGTTCCTGAACAGGTTCAATCTCCGAAGGACTATACTAATTATTGATGTATTTGCTTTTTTTTTACAATAAAGCTGTATTTATTTTACAAAATTGATTTTTTTTTATAAGTAGAAAATCTTACCTATAAAATACAATGCAATTCTTACGTCGTTTGAGAACCTCTTTGTATACTAATTTTTTGCAAAATAATGAATCTGTCTCGCTGACGCCTTCATGAAACCCCAATAATACGCACTAAAAACACTAATTCCATATCGTTGTGTTATACGGTACAAAGTAATAGAAAATAAGAATCTCATCGTGAAAAGAATTACAGTAATAAAATGTGTAACTAAGAGGGCAGAGTTCGATCTCCACGCATCTCTAATTTTTGGAAGTAACGTGGGTTTTAAATTAAGCAATGTTTCAATTAAATTATTTTTAACGGTGAACATTGCGAGGCAACCTGAATATCTGAGAGTTCTCCAAATTGTTGTTAAAAGCGTGCAAAGTGTACCAGTCCGTAGCGTGGTGGATTACAGCCACGATGCTTCTCATTCTGAGAAGAGATTGTACCAATAGGTAGATAATGATTGTGATGTAATTGTTTATCTGCCAATCCTAACCAAATATTGTGTGGCTCCCACTTATTGTGGATAGACAGTATTGCAATATTCAACAGTACTTGATATAGTGTTTTTATCAGAAATACCATGTGTAACTTTCGGACACATATCCGTAAAAATATAGTTAACATTATCTTGCAAGTCACAGACTCTACTGTTATTATTCAGCTAACTATTGCTTTTCCTTTAGTAAAAAAATGTACCTAAGCTCCAATTTTTAGTATGAAATACTTGGAGGTAGAGGGTAGAGTTACTTACCCTACTCCAAGTATTTCATACAAAACGACGCTGCCGAAATTGCCGGCCAGACTCGATCCGGTAATTGAACCCAGGACCTCTAAGTTTTAATACGACGGTGCACTTCACCATGGAGGTCGTCAAAATTAAGAATACTGATTTATTTTCAGAACACGTATCATATTTTCTGAACCGTTGGTAAAGCAATAGCCTCGTAATCCATGTCGTCACAGCTGAAATTACAATTACGATAATTCCATCAGTAGTAGTATAAAAGGCAAAGATGACTAACTAATCTATCATAGCAGGACTAAAAATACCAGACGCTCCAGGCTGAAAATTGGCATACAGATAGCTAATAAAAAGAAGTATCAGTATAAAAGCATAACTGACTGATCTATCATAAAAGGGTGGAAACCACTGGACGTTCCGGACGAATGTGGCATATATATAGCTATTAAAAGAAGGAGTCTGCTAAAAGATAGAGATAGAGATTATGAAATCATTGTATGAAATTTCAAAAATACTAATCAATGTCGAACTTGAGTGGAGTGAGCAAATACGCGGGTAAAAGCTAGTCAGTCTAAATGGACCGTTTTTCCGAAAAATCACTCAGGCTTCGAAATCAAAAGAGATCCAATTCCACTGGGCCTAAATTTTGATACGTATTTTAATTATAAAATTTATTTAATTTGAATATTAACATATGACATATTATCATACATATAACGTTCATATTGATATTAAAAAAAAAAAATACAAATAAAATCATGAAATAAGAGCTTAAATAGGAATAAGAATCATCATGGAATACAAATATAACCTCAAATGACGAAGACGTTAAAGTGGGAATAGAAGTAACTATATTCCTGTTTATTGAATAATTG
Source organism: Lasiommata megera (assembly GCA_928268935.1). Lineage (NCBI taxonomy): Eukaryota > Metazoa > Arthropoda > Insecta > Lepidoptera > Nymphalidae > Lasiommata > Lasiommata megera. The sequence goes on along the minus strand of OV743311.1, from coordinate 6,123,095 downwards.
CTTGATTGTAGTCGGTGTTATGAAAGCTATACCTAGTTTAAGTTATGAATATACGAAGTAGTTATAGAATGAGGCTATTAAGTTACAGATTTAAAAAAAAAACATTAAAAAAATGATTTCATCACGCGATTGACTCTTCGTCACATTTATACATTTATGTACTCGTATATATATCTGAAGGTTGGATTATTGTTTTACCATTAGTGAAGAACTTTTTAATCGGTTTTTTTTTACTTTAAACTACAAATGCCCTTGAAGGTAATCTCACTTGTAACTTAAATATAAGCACAACTTACGTTATTGTTGTCACTGCGTAATTTTAATGAGAACTTCTTACAGCAAACAGTTCATTACAATAGTAGTGTAGTAGTTAGCGAATTAATAGTAGGTAGCGATATCAGGTTAAAGTTGTGGAAGGAACGTTTTTCGTAATTATAAATAGTGTAGGTACTATAGAGTATCCATATATATAAAAGAAAGTTGTGTTACTTACACTATTTATAACTCAAGAACGGCTGAACCGATCTGAAAATCTGTGGGGAGGTAGCCTAGAACCAGGAGCGGCCATAGGATTCTTTTTATGTCGTTACATTTGCCGTGAGATTTATGAAAAACTGAATTTGGCGTCATTGAACTATAACTTAGTCTCAGCTTGCCATAGCAAACTTCTTCGAATTGGTGGCATATTCCATAGAAGTTTTTAAAAACCCCAAATCTACGCGGACGAAGTCGCGGGCATCGACTAGTATAACATAATAACGAAAACATGCTGAAAAAGCAGCCTTAACACTGCAAGTAATTGACTTCCAGAATACTATTAAAATATGCTTATTGCTTATATATGCGTTATAATTTGATACTAAGTATTTTGATCTCGGGTCGCAAGGCGCAACATGATCATAAACATATCTACGAGTATATTCCTTGCATAAGAGTACCTTAAAATACTACACAGATTAAATAATGTTTTACTGTCTAAATCCATATAAGGATACCCGAGTAACATTTCTCAGTCACTAGGGTAAACTATATATATGAAGGATGTAAGAGTAAGTTGATATATAAATAAATCATCAATCATCAAAAAATATAACTATTAAACATTATCTATATATATAAAAGCGAAAGGTCACTTACATACTTACTGATTAAACACGAGATCTCAAAAACTATTCTACGTATAAAGCTATTATTTAGCAAGTAGGTAGTTGATAGTTAAAAGACGTCAGCTAAGAAAGGATATTTGGAAATTCCACCCCTAAGGGGTAATATAGGGCTCGGAAGTTTGTATGAAAGTCCTATGTTTTTTAATTTAGAAACACGAAAATCGGCTATTTGACATTACTACTTAGCTTACTTTCTGAAGAAGGGCATTGGCCGCACGGGAAACCTTAATCAGCAATTCTACGCAGACGAAGTCGCGGGCAACAGCTAGTAACATTATAAAAATGTATACAAATGATAATTAATGAATCATAATATAATAAATAAAGTATGATAAAAAATTGTCAAAAGAAAAGTTAAATAAAGAACATGAAAGATAATCGGAAGAGATACAAAACTTATCAAACATCACGTGTTTTTAGAATTCACTATTTATAATGTATGGTACTTACGAAGTAACACATTTTAACAGTAAAATATATTGAAAACAAATAATTCAAATATTCGTTCAATAAAATTTTTATGTGCGTTATCAAACAATGACAATGGCTATTATAAAATTACGAAATTAGTTATAATCAAATCAGTAATTTATAAAAAAAGGTAAAACTTATAATGTTATATCTTTAAACGATTATTCAGATAAAAGTTAAAAGCAAGTTATGAATTACGACATTTATATTCAAATGAAAATGTTTTGCAGCGGAAGATAAGATAAAATATAAGATAAGATGCATATCAATTGCTTCACTTTTACATAATTAAAATATATAATCAGTTTTACCACTGGAGATGTCATTTGTTAATCTGGAAATGGCTTCAGCGAGGTTTACGATAATAATATCTTTATTACTCTATAATCAAGTAATGTGCAACTTTATATGTCTCCATTAATTTTTTCTATCGTTTTCTGTATTACAATAATTTTTAATGTGTAATCTTTTATTTTTAAGGGAATTCATGGACAGCAGAGTGGTTCAACAAACAGCCCATCCAATGGTCAAAGCACGACAAATCAAAATGGCAAAAGTAATACAGACAATTTTATGCAAAATCAAAGCGGAAATTCAGGCATGCTAGCAACAAATCTTAATGCAAATCGCCCAGTCAATTTTCAATCTTTGGCTCCACAATCAACAATTTCCACCCAGTCAACTGTTTCTTCGCAACAACCGCTGAGTGTTTCACAGCCTTCAAACGGTCAGTTGTCGCAAATACCAAATTTTCAACATACAGTTACTCTTCAACCATCTTTACAGTTTGACACTTCGTTTTTACAATCATCATTACAGTCAGCTGGTTTACAGAAAACGCAGGTAAATCTGCCGCAGCAACAAAATGTATACAAAATACCATTAAATATACAACCTTTTAAACAGATAAATACCCAACAACCTATCCGGGTAGGCGACTTTAATACACAACAACAATTTTCAAATGTAAAGCCTGCAGTGCAACAAATTTCTGTTCAAACTTCTCCAGGCATAACTATCCCAAACTCGCCATACATGTCTTCTTTTCCTGCTGTATCGGCAATGCCTAATTATTATCCTTGCCAACGCACAGATGATGTTGGTAAGTTAGGTAATAAGTACTTACCACCAACTGCAAGTGCATATTCTATTATAGAAGCACCACAGATTTCGACACCTTATTCAAGGTCACCAGTTAGGGCGGTACTATCAACACCCACCCCAATACCTCTAGTTACTCACTCTGCCATGCCAAATGGTAATCAAGTTCCAGATATTATCGAAAGCCCATTAAGGATATCAAATAACTTTTACCCAGATGATGAAGTAAACAATCTAAATCAAGATAGTTTTATGGCTACTTTGATATCATTATTACAATCACCTAAACAATCTGCCAGTGCCTCTGGATATCCAGTAAACCCATATTTACAGTCCTATTTAAATAAAGGAACAAAATCGTCTAGTTTAAAATCTTTACTACCTTTAATTTTCAACATATTAAGTGAAAAAAGAGAAGGCTGCGGATGTCGTGAAAGTTGCCAAAATTGTGAACAAAAAAGAAAAAATAAAAAAGATGTTGAACCGAAAATTTACAGTGGATATTCAAATAAAAAGGATTACAGCATAAGAGATGAAATATTCCAAAAAGATAGATCAGACGAGGATATTCCTAGACTGGTCAGAGAACATAAAAAATCAAAGAAATTAAAAAACTCAATTCCAATCGATAGTTGTGAAGACGAGAGCGCGGATTATGGCGACTGTTACGACGATGAAGATTAAGTTATACATATCTAAATATTAAGAAAGTTAATTTATTTTTATGAATAAAATATTAATAAAAAATGTTAAAGTTAAAAGTTGTTTAAATATTGTACCGACATATCGTAAATTAAATATTATTGAAATAATATAGCTTTATCTTATAGAAGTCATCACATTATAGTAATCAAAGCCCTTAAGGCATAACTTGTTGACCATTGTATACCACTGGAAGGTACTACACATCCTTTTTAGATTCGTCTCTATACCAGGGTATCATAGAATATTTAGAAAATTATGTCTCAGACTCATATCAGACAATCAGATAAACAGACAGACAGATCCTTTGGAACGCGTTGTAACTTAAATACCTACGTTATTTTTAACTCTGTGGCATTTTTTTTTTTTTTACCGCTGGGAAATGCTTTTACGCATCCCCTCCGGAGGCGACGCAGGCAAGACTGCGCCGCTTCCGACGGGGTATGTGGGACTCCCCGGCGGCCAGTCTGGCGACCAGAATACCCACTAAAACCCAGCGATGCTCCTTCGCGTCGCCTGGTGGCTGGGTCATGGGAACACTGATGCACTCGACCGCGGCCCAGCCAGCAACCGTGAGATGGCATACCACTTTCTTGTTACATGAGGATTTTGCAAGTTAATCTTAATCTGACTCGGTGGTAGGACTCAAGCCATGTTAAGAAAATTGTTTTGCCATGATTACATAGCCAACAATTTATTTAGTTCAAATCGCACCACAATATCAGAAGCTAGTAAGGCGGAGACGCCCGAAGACATTTAAAAAACTACGTCAATGATTGAATCAAGCCACATAATACTAAACTGAGTCACGAATTATTTTCGCTTTGTTTTATAATATCTGACACCTGTGTAACATGAATAATAGTACTCGTTAACAGAGATACTCGTATCAAAACAAAGAAGCGCTTGCTGATAAAATTTTAGTATAAAGCTAGATATCCTGTTTTGTAAAAATCATAAAACTAGAACAATGAGTTCCGCTACGTGGGTCGTCTCTTTCGTCGTCCTTGTTATTCTTAATGTAAGTTTGTTTTAGCGCTGGGAGTTAATGTTTCAAATTCAAAATTCAAAATAATCTTTATTCAAATAGTCCTTTAAAAGACGCTTTTGACGCGTCAATAATTTACATAGTAGTGATTTGATGGTGATAACTACATTCGTAAACTTAAAACTAAAGCTATTAGGGTTCCAAACGCGCCCCGGTCTAAAAAGAAGCCCACAACAAACTTAGCCAGGTAAATTGTATTTTTGTTATCACCATCTCACATACCACTTAAAATTATATTAAGAGCTATATTATTTGACGACGTGATTGGACTTCTAATATCACTTCGATAAGGGCAAATGTTTGAGGTGAAATATTATTTTACAAATGTAGTAAATTCGTAGCTGGATCGCTCAGGCACCGGCGCGATCGGTTGGAATAACTCGATTGATGGTTAGATCGACACAAATTTTACCCTCGTTATATTGTGTCGGGTTGTTATCCTTTATTTCTATATGGTTGATGTTGTTATATTATGTCGGGTTGTTATCCCTCATTTCTTTCTACTTTGAAATAAAAATACACATTAGTGTACACCATAAAAATAAAAACAAGAATTACAAAATAGCTAAGAAACAAACAAGACAAAAAAGCATAACGCGGGTTGCGCGCGCGACGTTTCGTTCTGATTACTTCGATCGAAAATTATTTTAAGTGTTATATTGTAATCCTTTACACTATAGTAGGACTTTTCTACAAGCTTACGTTTTATATAAACTTTGAACTTATTGAGAGACATCCCAGAAATTTTATTTGGCAATTTGTTATAAAATTGTATAATTGAAATGAAACCTTTAAATGAATTTCTAATTTTATGTAGTCTAGTTACGTGCAACACAAGTTTATTTTTACTTCTGATGTTAAGATTGTTGCAATCGCATTTTTTATTGAATTTTGTTATATTTCTATGGACATACATTAAATTTTCAAATTTCTTTTTTTTTACATTTCATTCTACGCGATTTCCGCTTATTTTTGTTTTTTTTTCTAGCCCAAAAATAATATACCTTTTATAGTTCACGCGCAAATCCCGCAATAATTTATCCAGATTGCTTATCCGGTGTAAAAGTTATACATACCTGTGGTACCAGCTATCTCTGTACCAAAAAGACATCAACATCAGTGCTTCCTATAACACCAATGGGGATATTCTTTAAAACATTTAGATAAAAAAATAATGAGTAAATAAAAGCTAGAAGCATTTTTCACAGATTGATATAACAAACGGAAGTATAATTATTAACCAGGCAAGAGAGAGCGAGAGAAAGATATAGAGCCAATGTAGGTATACTATGCTAAGGTTATAAATTTACTTCAATTAATTAAATTTAAAGAATTACATGTAGATTCGTAATGGATATTTTTAGGACTTTTAGTAATATGAGAATAACTATATAATGACAATAAAAATGTTTCAGTTTATGGACATTGACTATTTTATATTAGTTCGTAGACTTGATACTCGATTCAAAACAATTTTTACGATGGAAACTCTTCCAAGAATTTGTTTTAAGCCCTTTATAAATTTGTCTGTATTTGTATGTAAGAACGTAAATAGCAAAATAATTCTCCCAATTATTAGGAGAGAAATAAGTTATAACTGATAATTGATATAACATTTAAAACATATTTTAAGGCATTCGGATGCCTTACTGCTTCAATAGCCCTCTCTTTCTAAACTTATCAAATATCACTATCACTATAATTCGAATAAGAAAGTTTTAAATAACAAATTATTGTATCTCTCTTTTCTTATTTTTTTTAGAATTATTACACTTGACTGAACTAATATTAAATTTATAGTATAAAGTCACTTTTTCATCTCAATCCAGAGATTATTACAATATAACACTTAAAATAATTTTCGATCGAAGTAATCGGCCCTTATCGAAGTGATATTAGAAGTCCAATCACGTCGTCAAAAGAAAACTTTTGAAAAGAAGCTCGAGAGAAAATATAAAACATGCGATCAAAAAGTGATAAACGTGTAATCTGAGAAGGTGGGGGGATCATAACTGTTGAATGAGCTAATATTTATTTAATTGAAGCCGTTTATTGATTTATTAAATAACAACATTCTACAAAAGCTGAAATATATGCGACCTATCGTCGAATTTTAGTTTTGCGAAATACCAAATTCAACGTCAACTCAGCATAACTTAGATAGTTTACAGTAATAAATTCTAGAAAATACAGAGAACAAGAAGACAGAACAGAAATTCTATAGCAAAACAAGCAAGGAAGCTACAGTTTAGAAGCCAACAAATAATCACACCAGTGCAACTGAGCAACCAAATACCTAAAATTATATCGAAATAGACAATCAGCAATAGATTCGAAGTAGCAATTGAACGATTCCCTCCATAATGAGCTCCATAATAATTCGTTTGCAATAAAAACAACGATAAGTGTGTATAGCGCAAATGAAAGTTTTAATTATTATAGAGTGACAAGGGCGAATTTGATGTAATAGGCAATAATTCTTCGTTATTCCGGTCTTTTAACTTGTATCTATAGAGACTTTGTTATAAATTTGATATTATCACAAAATTACAATTTATTAATTTCGTGAAATATGAAAATTAAGCTTTTCTTATCTTATAATTTTTTTTCTGCTTTCAACAAAATGAGATAAATTAGATATTGCCCAATTTAGGAAATAATTGTATTAGTATGACCGTACACAAATTAAAATACGTTAACAGATCTATTAGTAGTGTAGAAGCACTACTATTATACCGTAAGAAGATTAACTATTTCTAGAGTATCTAGTTTATTTTAAGACTTATCTTTATAAGCAAAGTCGTAATAATTTAGAGATACTTAATGATATTTTCTATAATTACTGCACTAGGTTTGAACTTGCAATTACTTCTAGTTACGTAAATTACGTGACGGGTCTTCTTGCAAAGATACTTCTTCGATTGAAATCTCTATTCTGTGAGACTCTTACATGGCATTATTATGAACTGTGATAGCCTAGTAAGCTATGCTACCCTAGTGGTCAGGACGGCAGCCTCCTAATCCGAGACCAGGGGTTTGAACCCGGGCACGCACCTATAACTTTTCGGAGTTATGTGCGTTTTTAAGCAATTAAAATATCACTTGCTTCAACGGTGAAGCAAAAAATCGTGAGGAAACCTGCACGCCTGAGAGTTCTCCATAATGTACTCAAAGGCGTGTGAAGTCTAGCAATCTGCACATGGCCAGCGTGGTGCACTATGGCCAAACCCTTCTCATATTGTGGGGAGACCCGTGCTCTGTAGTGAGCTGTGAATGGGTTGATCATGTTATGTGCGCGCAATGAACTGAAAAAGTGGTTCAAAGTTCTCTTCCATGAATATATAGATTACAGAAGCTCGTGTGTGCAGCTATGGTGGCGGCTATTCAGATGGATTGGCGGCAGTGTATGTACCTGTGCCTGGCCAGCCTGCTGTTCCCTTTGTGCCCCCAATTCCGTACGTGACGAAGAGAGACAACGATCTGAAGGACATTCTGCCATGGCTGATCCTCTTACTGGGATGACAAAAGATCCCCTTTCTGAGCCCTTTTAATACCGGTAAAGTAATCGTTCCGCAGTCGAATATCATCTCTAATACTGTTTTTATGATGTTACAGCAATTATGTACATATTACCCGCTGTAGCTTTTTTTTTGTTTTCTCAATGATTTTACCATTTTTGATATGTGATGGTACATCTACGACCGCCCGTACGTTCTAAGTTTGATCACCAGCAGGGTCAATTTGGGAATTTATAATTTCTGCGGTATGTTTTGGCAGGAGGCTATGGCCGTGGCTAGTAACCCCTCTACCGATGAAGACATGCCGCCAAGCGATTTAACTTTTAAAAGTGCGAAGTCGCGTAGAAATCCATTGACATAGGTTTAATATAACTGCTATACCGGTAATAAGTTAGCCCGCTACATTTTTGACTGCAATATCACTTGCCACTAGATGAGACTAGCAGTCAAGTAGTGGAATAAAATAAAACATTAGCTCTAAAGAGTTCTGTATAGTTAGTAGCAGAGATTTATTTTAAATCACTCGGGAACGTTACCAGAGTTCATTTACGGGGTAAAAATATCCGTTGGCCATCCTGGAGATTATATTATATTTCAAGAAGATCTGTATGTATCGAACTAAACAGATCTTATTATTTCATGTCATGCGTGTTTTACGTAGACAACAGCAAATTAAACTTAATGTTCATTATATACCTACCACGGCCTTTCGTAAAGTAACTCCTCCCTTCTATTTAATAGAACTAAAGATATAATTTAAATCCTATTCCACAGGAAATACTCTGATAAGGCTATCCAGTATTTCAATCCTGTCAAGTTAGTAAGGTAGTAGTTATAAGGTTTGTATACAATCGAATTAGTTTCGATTAAGAGTTACGTAAATAATAAAATTTATTGGCTGCCCTTGTGTTTTATTTAGAGTGAAAGTTGTCATATTCAACTAACTTATTTCTTGTTCTGGGTATAGGCAATAGGGTTTAATTAAATATTTCCTTCGTGGCTCACTCGTTTTATAATACGTGATATTTGTAAAAGAGTATTATCTAACTTTTGCAAACATATCGCAATAAATAGCAAAATTTTCTGTTAATGACATCATAGAAAGCTAGAACAAGGTGTTTCAACAGAAAGTTGAAATTATAAAATCTATAAGAATTCTAATTTAACTTTATGTAAAGACGATAATAATGTTGTTTAGAAATACGTTTGTAAGAAATGGTAGTTTCAAAATCAGATATGCAATGTATATAAATGTTATAAATATGAAAGTTGGGCATCAGGTTTTGTTTAATAGGTTACAATGTCGATCCTGTGGTGGTTCAGCTGTCTACTTTTCCTGGGCTGTTTTAATGTAAGACCACTTCTCATATTATATTTTTTTTAGAATTCACAGCATATCACTGTCCTTCAGTACATGGGTCCGTTCCCATTGCTCCAATGCAAGATGACTGGCGTGACGAATTATTGACATGTGTTAGTGCAAAAACAAGGCCAAAGTTTTTACGTGTTCTTCATTACACGGGAGCGTATGGGGCACCACGCTTAGATACAATTTCTTCATCCATAAATATCGAGAACTAGAATAACGAGGCAGTCCGCACCTATCGGTTTAGTTTTTTATAATTGCTTTTGTGTCTTATTTTCTTGTTACCTATGTTTTTCTTGTCGGCCTATTCGTTTAACTAAAGGTTATATTTTATGTAATTGTTTAGTGTCTATAACTTTGGCACATATGAAGGTATAGTTATTATCAGTGTGTGCCATAAAGTATTCTAAATAACACTCGTACACTGGATTTATTTTCAGCTCTAAAAGTAAATAAGTTTTCTGTTACATGGGGACGTTGCGAAAAGTTAGGTGACACTTTAAGACCTGTGAATTAAGAAAAATTTTAGTGTATTGGAATTGGCCCACTCATCATCATCATCATCATGATCAACCCATTACCGGCTCACTACAGAGCGCGGGTCTCCTCTCCATATGAGAAGGGTTTGGCCATAGTCCACCACGCTGGCCATGTGCGAATTGGCAGACTTCACACGCCTTTGAGAACATTATGGACAACTCTCAGGCGTGGAGGTTTCCTCACGATGTTTATTAGGAGGCTGACGCCCTAACCACTGGGCTATCACCGCTTCACCCACTATAAAATATTAATATGCAACTACTATAATATATGTATACTATTTTACAGATAATATCAGCCCAATGTCAGATCCCAGGGTATGGAACGCCATATCCCGTTTACATAGGCAACAGGGACAATGACGATTGGAAATGTATTTTGCCGATACTGATGCTACTGATGAGTGACGGTGGATTTGGCGGCGGTTGTGGGGGGTGCGGATGTGGATGTGGATGCGGGAATTCCGGGAGCACCACTATTCCTATACCGTATCCTATCCCGATACCAATAAACAATCCTATCGTTAATTGTTAATCTTTACATATTAATATTGCGGCGTGCGAGCGTTCGTAACTATTTTTGCCATAAACTGATTTTTTATGTTGTTTTATGAACCATTAAGTTTCTTCGGTTCTTAGCTATATTTACGGCCGGTATGTTTGCTGTTTTTGATAAAGATCTTATGTTAAAAACGTAACTCCAAGTTCTCATTATTATTCTTTTCTAGCTTTGTCTCTGGCAGGGTGTTTGTACCTGGCCTCTATAAATTGCTATACAAAATTTTAGAGGGTAAGGTATAATATGTTCTTTATCGCAATAATTATGATACGTTAACTAGTTCTCTAGCTCCTTAACCCCTTTTTATTGGATAATAAACGAAATTATTTTTACCATCATTGAAGAAGTGAGTAATAAGCAAAAAAATAATGCAAAAAAATACTGCATAGGTCATTCGTAAACTAGGAATAAACGTTATAGATGTTGTATATGTTTAGTACCTACGAACATAAATCTACCTTTTTTTTTATTTTTTCATGTTTTTGTTTACTTATTAAAGTTTTTTGTTATATATATATATATATATATATATATATATATATATATATATATATATATATATATATATATATATATATATATATTAACTAATCTTGATCATCACGAGTTAGTTAAATTTTACTTTTGTACATTTATAAAAAAAAATTATAATTATTTGTAACCATTGTTTCTAGACGAATAAAGAATTGTGCAACATATAAAAGTGTTTTTCAATCCTTTTTGCCTAATATTGAATATATAAATGGTATATTTATAATTGTAACGACCTAATTATAATTTTAAGTTTGTAGTAAAATGCGTTGGGTAAAACGTGCCTTAGCCCTAAAGATATGGCGTTGCATAATGGTATACCGGGTAACCTATATATTTCTTTTGAAATTCACTGCGTATATAAGAAGTGTAAACATATCCTTCAGTCAATTACACCACAATGGAGCCCCAGATATTTCTAACTGTGCTAGTGTTTTTAGCTAAGGTAACTATCGGTCAATCGTTATAGGATCTTGATTTTCTTATTTTCTTATAGATATTTTTATGTTTTGGCTCAGATTTAATAAACGTAGCCATGAAACCATGAATATAGAAGGAATAAGTGGACGTTAAAGGAAAAGTGAGACACAGCATCGATCTCATACAGCCTTCTTATCAAAGGAGAATTCATGATTCCTGCGACATTTTTTAAAAATTGAACACATATAGCTAGATTGCCATAGAAAACTTCCTCGAAATATGATTTATATGTAGAGAAGGAATAAAAATCTACACTAACAAAAAATACTTTAATGTTTAAAATTCCGTAATCTACGCGGACAAAGTCGCGAGTATCATCTAGTAAATTAATATTTTAATTTTCTTTTTAGGGCTGTGATGTTTTAGCTCAGCGAGTGGAATACCTGAAATCTACCCCAACGCTATGTACCGCTTCATATCTCTTCCCAATCGGTGGACAGGCTACTGTACCAACCATTACGCCAGTTGAAACTATTTCTATAGCACCAGCTGTACCAAGTTACCCTGATTTCGGTGGCTATCCGTTTATGCCACCGATGGCAATGCCACCCTTCTACATGAGTGGGAAAGATGATGACGACGATTGGCACCATCTCTTATACTTCCTCATATTTGCGTTGAAGAATAGAGGTGGTGGTGGTGGTGGATACTGTAATTCTTATGGTTGCGGAGGTTGTGGTGGTAATTATAATGGCGGATGTGGTTGCAATGGAGGATGTGGTTGCAATGGAGGATGCGGTTACAATGGAGGTTATGGTTGCAATGGAGGTTATGGTTGCAATGGAGCATGTGGTTCCAATGGAGGATGCGGTTACAACGGAGGTTATGGTTGCAATGGAGGATATGGCTGCAATGGGGGCTGTGGATCCAATGGAGGATTTGGTTCCAGTGGAAACTGTGCTTTCGATAACTTTAATGGAAATGCCATAAACAACAATGGGAATGACGTCGTATACGTTCCCTATCCCATAGCCTTCCCAATGAACTCTCCTTGCTCGTCAGGTTCATCGCTCTCCTATCCTTGTGCGACATCAACACCGGAAATGTACCAGAACATGGGTTCATCTTCTAGCAATTGCGACTGTAGAGATCCAAATGAAATAAGCTTAATCATAAGGACTGAATGTCAATCAAATAATTAATGTGACCGAAATAAAATGGTGGCTAATAATAAAAATATTCTATTACCTATGTGTTTTAATATCACTTTTCGTAGTTATAAATCAATTATATTCAAAAGTTTCTGTAACTAAAGCGTTATAAACTAATATAACCAAATAAAACTACTCATGTATCATAGGCACCAATTTCTGATGAGCATTAACGACAAAATCACCCAAGGTGCTTGAAAGTATTTTGTAATATTTCAAAATATGCTTTGCGAGTTGAAACAGTAGTATAAAAGGACCCAATTCTTAATTTTCAAATATTATTTCAAAATACAACTCGGCGGAAACATGATTTCGATTCAAGCAGCACTACTGGCGTTAATTTTGTGGATAAAGGTAAACACTTATCCATTTAAATACTTTGAAATTTAAGGTTTTCCTAAATAAAATTCATATTTTTATGAAAGAAGAATTTTCAAAAAGGGTTATTGAGTTTACTGTGGACCCTCGAGCAGGTAACTAACCTTGGCCAAAGAATTAGTTTGGTCATCCAAAGGGCAAATGCTGCCAGTATCAACGCCAGTGCCATCAACGACGTTTTAGGTTTAATGTAGTTTTATTTTATTATTCATATATAATTTTAAAATGAAAAACAATAATAATTTAAAACCAACATATTTTATTATTTTAGTGTCAATCCGTGCAAAATCAAAGCTGGAACGGATACTGTAGTGGATCTTCTTGGGATTCCTATGGACAATCTTATAACTACCTCTATGGACCACCTGCTTACGATTATAGCTCGAGCGCGCCAACAATATACGTCAGCACATATCCTCAATCAAGCCCTTATGACTATTACCAACAATCCTCATACAACCCGTATTCAAATGAATGTCAGCAACCTATTGTGATTGTGGTAAATGGAGACGATGACGATTGTGATAGCTTGGGTGATCTTCTAAGTGTAGTTGCTTCTTTGACCAGTAAACCTGAACCCGAACCCATTTATATACCTTATCCCATTCCAGTACAATGCTGTGACAGTAGTAACAACAACTGTGGTTGCGGATCAGATTATTGTCATACGGAATGTGGCTGTAGAAACAGTGGATGCTGTAGTTCAAACTCAGAATGTTGCTGTGATTGTGGTAATCAATGCGATAATAAGTGTGGTGAATGTAAGAAACGACGATCAAAGTCAAAATGCGGTCGCAATTCTGGTTGTGGTTGTTCTAATTCGGATTGCGGTTGCAGTAAATCTATTAAACATAAAAGTGATAAATGCTGCAGGGGTTGATGAATAAATTAAAAGTAAAACAGACGTACATTTTCCTTTCTATCTAGTTTGAATTGTATGACACTATGAAAAATTAATATTGTTAACAGATTGAGTTCAGTTTTGTACTTTGTAATGTTAGCGGAATAAAAGGCTATTTAAATGATGACCTCGTTTTATTCGTCCATATTGACTAAAGAATTGTAATCTAGTTTAGTTGTGATTTAAAATAAAATATTTTTCTATATTCCTTTTCCTTATTATGATTCAGAACATTTAAGATTTGATAACCCCAAACATAAATACTTGTTACATAAACTAAGCTGCCATTAACAAGAAAGTGTTCACAGAAATAGCTAAAACAATTGAAACTTCCGCGTCGATAGTAATATGCTAATGAATCAATTCTTTATTATATTATGCCACAGTTATTCTATTTTAAATGAATACCACGCAAAACGCAAGATATAAATGTAATATTGTAATTCGCTTAACACGTACCTTGTATTATAATAGTACGTTAAGCAGACTATAAAAATCAAATTTTAGGCATTGGTGAATTGATATTTTTTTGTACCTTTATACTTGGTCCGTATAAAGATTTCAGCATAAAAAGAACTTTAAAATTATACATATATTCAAAGTTTAATAGGATTGACTTTTTAAGACGTTCCTACTTAAATGTATATTCATAATTTTAAATCTTAGTAGTAATCAATTTAAAAATATTGATTAGAATTTTACGTACAATCTTGCAAACTGGACCGGTATACAAGCAGAATCACTACGTATAAGTTTTTGTTATGGAAATAATAGATATAGTTTTACAAACATTGTATATTAATCTACCGGTCTGGGAAATGCTAGTTACTGCAGCGCTTTCGCTATATTTCTTTAGTAGAAAATAAGTGATTAGTGCGACTTGCTTGAAGATGTAGTTAAAGAAGTAAGAGTTCCTCGAAACATTAACAGCACAGCAATCTGTGCTTTAGATTTTCATAGCTTTAGCCTTATACTCGTACTAAACTAGATTTAAGCTAATTAGTAATTAGTAGTATTTAGTTCTTATAGAGCATCAAACGCATCAAAGATGCGAACATATGGTTCTCCGTTTATTCACTTTAGTCCGTCAATGAGCCCACCTAGTTGGATTTAGTATTTATATTTGTCCACAGTGACTTTTTAATTAGGGTAGGTAATGATGAATCCCTCTGTAAATAAATAGTCTTTCAGAAGTAATTTATCAAAATCGTCTGTTTCGTCACGATCATTATTGCTGTTTATGATGTCTCATCCACCGTAATTAGTGTACAGAGCTTTGCCTACAACATTGTATTTTCCCATTTGTTGTGAATCAAACTAAAACATAATTGAGGACGTCTCATCAATTTTGTTTATGAAGGCATCTTCTACTGTTTTTTTTAGAATATCATTAAGAATTCCTATTGCAATTTATAGTTGGCTCAATTGTTACTTTGTTGGTGTAGGCTGACGTGACACTAGATAGCGATGGCCTGGGATAATTTCGTTGGTTCTAGCTATAACATAACTCAATGAAAAGTTATACATCATAGTAGATTCGATTATCCCTCGCTGAAGAATTCTGAAGTGGTGATAGCCTAGTGGTTAGGGCGTCAGCCTCCTAAACAGAGGTCGGCGGTTCGAAAGCGGGCACGCACCTCTAACTTTTTGGAGTTATGTGCGTTTTAAAAAAAAATATCACTTGCTTCAACGGTGAAGGAAAACATCATGAGGAAACCTGCACGTCTGAGAGTTCTCCATAATGTTCTCAAAGGCGTGTGAAGTCTGCCAATCCGCACATGGCCAGCGTGGTGGACTATGGGCCAAACCCTTCTCATATTGAGAGGGGACCCGTGCTCGATAGTGAGCCGGTAATGGGTTGATCATGATGATCTGAGAATAACGGTGTATAGAACTTTTACCATGAAATTTCCAATACCAGCAAAGTTAACAAATTAGTCGTGAATGCTCCTAAGAGAACACGATAAACGATTGGTCCCAGTTATCATAACTAACACGTTTTCATGATGATTAAACCTCACTTGACACTCGTTGGGTCTATGTCGTAAGGCCTTAAGGCCTGTTCCCAGGAGTGTTTTGTTTTGTTTCTAATTAATGTTAACAAACCAGCCGTGTAGTGAGAGGGTTGAAATTCACAAACTTTTTGATGTATGGGACACAATCACTAAGCAATCGATGTCCGTCTGTTCATCTATCCGTATGAATAGATGTTCATGCAGAAATCCTGGAATCGAAGTCAGGTGGTTCTATAAACGAAAAAATAGACCCTGGTGCGCGTATATGGCAACTGATAATTATGGCAACTGACAATAGACTTATTCCGTTGAATTTGAATTCATGTTAATCTTCAACTCTTTCATAATTAATACTGGCATCTTTAAACGGTTGGCTCGGATAGCGCTATATCTTAACTGGGCGTATAAATATGAATAATATATTTAATTAATTAAAAACTATGAATTTAATATTATTTTAAAATTTTCGAATTAAGGGTTTTTCTGGCCCGTCTGTCTCATGAACCGGTAGGGAGCTGCAATTTTCATAGCATATGTACGTTGATTGCCGCTACAACAAAATTATAAAAGAGGAAAATGAAATGTATGAAAATTTAAAGAATTACCACTCGATGTTAATAATTGTTATATTAAGTACCTAGTGCTTCAAATTGCACCGGAGTACGGAAATAATCTTAAACGTTTTTTACACACTTATGCATTATACGTTACCGGGGTCAAGAGAATTCTTGAACCGCACAATACTTATCAACGCAGAACACATCGCCAACCGCAACTGCTTTACTCGATATATTTTCTGATAGCTGCCTACTGGTGACGTTTGGTCATCTCCATACAAAACTAGCCCTGTCATATTATGCAATTTGTATGGATACAAACAGTCGGCGTTTTGTATGAAACCGTAAGCGAACGTGTTAATAAGTTACTAGAGGTACCGGGTAGATATCTTAATTTCGTAATTTCTCCTCCTAGTTTATTGACCTATTAATTTTATGAGCGTGTACATTTCAAGGTCACTACGTGCCCTAGTTGACACATATAGGTGATAGAAATATTACGAAATCCTGTAGGCAAAGGCATCAACATATTTCCGCTATAAAAACGGAACTTTGTCTAATTGAGGCTAGACATCAACCATGGCCTCAGCGAAGGTAGTGCTTTTCGCAGTTTTGCTCGTAGCTCTGAAGGTAAGAGATCTTTTTTTTTTAATGCTCTTCATACATACTTAAGGTGTGGAATCCCTCTCTTCATATATATCTGCCAGAATCAAGACAAGAGTGAATAGGCTTTTTAATAAAGCGCACTCCGACAGTAATCTAGTTATTGCTTCTGAACAAACATCCGATTGGAAATTACAAAAAAAAAAACTACTGTAATTTATGATTATAATATAAAGATAGAGAGTTGAATATATAAGTATATCATGGAATATTGCAAATTAACGTCGGCTTATATCTAATTTCTATAGAATTGAAACCGAAACGTGAGTGTTTAGGCTCAGTTTTGGTCAAATAATTATAATTTAAAAGCTTAACAAGCATTATTTTGGCATCAAAGACTCTTTTCAATGTGTCCAATTAAGATTTTTCCGGGGCTTTGGTTACGTTTAGGGCGTAGTTTTCTTTTATAAATTCAACACTGACTAACTTTTATTAAAATTTTCTAGTTGTTTGAATATAAAAGTCCTATTTGGAGGGATATTAAAAAAATCAGGATGCTTGTGTTTTATCTGTACACCAAATTTCATTCCCATTTGTTTAAGCTGTGCGTTGTTAAATCAGTCAGTCAGTCTGCTAGTAATTTTTTGTTTTATATATACTGATTATAAGAAATGTTCAAGTATGAATATAGAAAACCAAATTTAAATGTGTAGAAACTTCTGTCTTTTTGTCCAGACACATCTTTGAGAGTTAATCCATTTTGACGAACTTTTATTCGGAATATTTATGCGGAGATATTTGACTTCTGGTGATTACTAATAACAGCCGATGCGAACTGGCCTTCCCCTTTCGTGTTACTACAAATTTATTATCAGACAGTTTTTCTTTTACTCAGTACTAACTGCCTAATACTTGGCCTTAATAGTTATATTTCATTTCTTCTGTTAACATAGTGCGTCGTAGAGTGCCAATTCTACGGCCCATACGGCTACGGATACCCGGTTCCATGTGGGTATGACGACGATGACGACCTGAAGCTGATCCTCCCGATCCTCATAATGGCTCTGTGTGGGAGAGACTCTGCCTTCGGGGGCTTCGGTGGTTATCCCCCTATCCCGTACGCAAACGGATGTGGATGCGGAGGCTGTGCAGGTTGCGGAGGCTGCGGCGGATGTCGACGATGCTAAGTGGTGGCCTCCCAAATAGCTCTAACAGTTTACAATAAGAGTAAAAACTCTGTTAAGTCAGTCATATCAGCATTTTCTTCATTTAACCATATCCTTATATATAAGGCACTTTTATGAGACCTTCTTACAATTTTTGGACATTTAAAAATAAGATAATTGTAATAACTACACATTTGTTAACTTAGTTCTGCAAAGGCGTAATAATAGCTTTTTAGCTAGGTTTATTTACTGGGACAGTATTGTGAAACCCATATGAATGGGATATACAGGAATACAAGTCTTGTGAACGAAGGAATAAAGGTCTTTATTTGTGAAATCAATTTTGTC
This sequence comes from Lasiommata megera, assembly GCA_928268935.1. Taxonomy (NCBI): domain Eukaryota; kingdom Metazoa; phylum Arthropoda; class Insecta; order Lepidoptera; family Nymphalidae; genus Lasiommata; species Lasiommata megera. Next base: position 6,104,495 of record OV743311.1, on the reverse strand, counting down.
ACCGTCAATTTTTCAATAAAACTGTAGTTCATATTTAATTGCTTTAGATTTCCTTATACTGTTCCATTTACAACAAAGCACACTGAAAACGCACTATATAGCTCTTATATCCTTAAGGGAATGAAACTGGACGCCTGGGGCGCTATATCCAATTGTAACTTATTGTTAACACTATACGCTTCTTACGCCCTTTCAGAAATCGATTTACGTATATATACACTTAAATTGTATGTAGATATATTTGTCTATGCATACCATTTATTTAAACTTACAATAGAATTACAACTAACAGATAATAATAAATCAGAGTACAGATTAACCTTACTTTTTAAAAGACATTCGTTTTGTTACTAATTAATCTTCTTAGTTTCTGATAAGTTGTCCACAAATCATAAATCGAAAAACTATTTCATCTCTTAAAAACAGAGTCTCTTATGACAAATGGAAATGTCATTGGTGCTCAGTTTTTTTTTAAGTTGACAAACCGTTGTATTGCTGTAAGCTTTGGACTCTTACTAAAATAAATGTCATTCATTAAAAAAGTGTATAAAAAAAGTTCAGTAGGTACTGCTGGTGAGACTGTAAAATGCTAAATGTTAAATGGACCGTAGAGCAGAGGATTTAATTTTCAAATCAACAGGAGCAATAAGTGTGCTATAAAAACGATACTAAAGCTGTTAGAGAAAAGAAAGATCTATTCCTGGATAGATCTCCACAAGTGTACAATCCAAGAATTTGACAATAAAAATTTAACTTAAAGAATTGTGTTTTATTTTATTACAATTATAAAACTATATCTTCTACACCAATTATTGAATTTAAAGCCAGCCAGACAAATATAAAATCATCATCATTACGTCTATTTTATTTACTTATTAATTTTACATCCATATGCTTTCTTCAATTGTGACTTTTGAATTAAAACAATTTTTTAATGCTTATAATAAAAAACGATAAGATATTATTACAGATAACTTATATGTTTCTTTTTCATAACATTTGGTAATAATTTTGCATAATAGTAATAGTATATAACGTAATTTTATCACAAAATATATTTATTTTTTGTTAACACAGTAACGTAGACTTTTTTAGATAGCATTTATTTAAGGGTAATTAATAATGAAATTAAAAAGATTGCTACTTTTTATAACGGTGAAGGTATGTAAGAGATAGGGATACCAGCTCTACTCGGCTTCTTACTAAATATCATTATTTATTTATTGTTTTTTCTATATTTTAATTTGATTTCAGATTGTTTGCTGTTTCACAAATTCCATCAAAAATAACAGGTTACCTAAAATTGACGATAACAAAGACATCTCTAACAACTACTTTCCAGAGGTTACATATCCTACAAATATTTTTGAAATCGCAGAACCTTTTTACTATAAACCACATACAGATGATGTCTTGGGACCGTTTTCTGATGATGTGAAAAATTCATTTAAATCTATATGTCCCAGTAATAAAAATACTGTTAAAAATACAGCAAAAAATCTTGAAGACAATTCATCGACCATTGTTTATAATTGTGATAAATCAAACGGTAATAAAACTCAAGAGATATCCGATGACTTTTATAACGAACACAATAAAACTCAGTGGGTAACAAACGATAACTTCGATGAATTAAAAAAAGAAGATGAAAATTATTGCAATGTTGATCTCGAAGAAGGTAACTCGCAAGATGAAAACACAAATTATACAGTTTCAACAGATGTTAATGATGAGACAAACTCTTCTACTACATCGCTAAATGTTGAAATAGGGATTAGAGATTCAAAGGAATGTTTGAATAATCAGAGTGATTCAGAACAAAGCTTTTGTAACATATTAACAGATGAATTTTCAGAAGATTGTAATAAAGTAAATGACTTTCCTGAAGAAAACTTTGTAAACGATTTGAAGGATGAATCAGATTTCAGTCCCGCAGATAATTTTACACAGTTTTATGAAACGAACAAAACTAATTTTGAAAATATACCTGTACAGTTGTACGACTACATCTACAGCCCAGAAAATATATCTTCACAACATTCTATTTTGCAACCTCAAACTGATGAATCAATAAGTTCAAAATCGAGCGAATCCTATGAAAATTCATTTACATACGAACATTTGTATTTACATCACATTCCTGAAGCAGAAGAAGACAGATATGATGACTTCATGGATACAAAAGATAACACTACAATAGCTCTAGAACAACAAATTTACCTTAAAGATGAAGAACAAATAGATAGAAACAATGACTTTTTGGAGATGATAATTTCACTGAATCATCTATTACACACTGACGATTTTCAATTATCATCAAATAACAGTGACTATACTGAACTTGTGAATTATTCTGAAGATACTGAAGAAAATTTATAAAAAGGTGATGACGCTTAGCATTTTTCCCAAATTTGTCAATTTTATCCAACTTTAATTGGTGTTTAAATGAAATACTGCAAAGTAAGATTAATTAATTAAGTATTACGTAAATATCTCTATGAGTTTTTCCTTGATAAGCGTATTTACAAATCATTGTCACATAAATATCACGTTTTCTACGAATGCTGATTGATAGTAGATACGTAATATAAAATAAGAAAGATAATTTAAATAATACATACTACACTATGAGACTTCAGCAAAAAGTAACACTTCCCCTTATAGTGCTTGTAGTTCTACTGGTAAGATTTTTGTTACTGCCTATTTCTATAGAGTAATATAACATATAGGTAACATTACTTTTTCTGTGAAGAATTATGGTAACGAAACTAAAACTAACGAAACTAAACTAAAAACTCTCCATTTTTTGTTTTTCACAGACGTACGCCAGCTGCTTACAATTACCTCGAAAATACACAAATAATCCGTCTACAAGATGCAATAGTTACTTACGGAAACAACAGCTTTTCAATAATAAGCAATTACAACAACCCAACAATTTACAAAATTCAAACGTTGATGCGCAAAACTACGGCGAGTCCATTCGTAAGGATTTTAACTTCCCTGAAGTTCAATATTCGGGTACACCTTTTCAATACCATGAGCCAATCAAAAAGGGTCTAAAAAGAAGAAAATCATTACAGAACCACGATTTTGATTACAAGTCTCATCGTTTATTTTCGTCTCAGATACAAAACAAAATTAATAAAAAGATTATGGATACAAAGATAGAAAAAGAGCTAAACACCTGTTTCCCTGAATTTTCGTCTGCACCCAATTATCGCGATGTTGCTAATTTCCCGGACGTTGAATATCCACTATGTGCTAGTGAGTTATGGAAGCCGAACTTTTGGAATGCCTATTTAACTGACGAACCTTCAAAAAACAACAGCGTAATCGAAGACAAACCTTTCCGACATTTTATTAAAATGAATAAAAATGCAAATATTTGTGATTTTAATAAAAATTTAGATCAAATAACAACGGTGGAGAAAGATTTAAATGTGACATTGGAATCGAAAAGCATTACACTCAACATCAGTTCGTATCATACTAATACATCGAATATTAAAGAGTGTGAAAATAATTTATTGAACACAGATAAAGATTACACAACTTTGTCAGTTGCAGAGGATTGCAGCGATAAGTTATTGCCTATAGTAGATATGGGGAATGGACTTCAAGTTAATGACGAAGAATATACAACAGATGATCCTTTATATGAAGGTAGTTCTTTTTATGCTCAAAGTACAGTAGCACCACCAATTTCAGCTACTAATGAATTCGCGTGGGAAAATTCGAAGGTAGTCGAAATGTGCCTACCAAACGTGGATGAACTTAATGATTATTTTATATCAGTATAGTTTAATCTTATTGGAAAGTTGTTCAATGTTATCAATTATTTTTCTTTTTTAATTTATTTATGGATTAAATTTAGTTTATTGCTCAAATAAAGGAATGTTATAAATATTTTTTGTATTATATACACGTTGAATTTTGTTCCTCTTACACCTAATCCATGGTTTTATTTTCTACTCACATGGAATAGTATTAATTTTGGGTCTTTTACATCAAATCTACCTCCTTGTCAAATATTACCGTCATCTGTTATGCCTAGTGATTGTAATACATATGTATAACAATCACTAGGCATATAGAAGTCATCAAGGAAAAAGCAATATTTAAGATTTCCTGTGCATTTTTTTAAATTTTACATAAGAACCTTTTCCAGAGGAGGAATAAATAATTAAAAAAAAAGTAGGCGAATATGTTTAAAAATACCTGAAGTTCGCGCTTGGCAACACTTAACGATTTGTTTTGGTTCATTCTTATGTATATTGTACTAAATAAAATAAATAAATGTTCAATAAGTAATATCTAATTTATTTTATTATGAAACAGTATTGAATTTGTGCAATACGCGCCTCGGTCCTGTGACGATATTCTTTGTCAATTAAACAGTCTTACTAAAAAGTATTTGAATAAATAATTCACTCGATCAGCTGCTTGAAAAGACGTTGCAGATCACGTTTAACTAGTTATCTTATATAACAGAACACCTAGCAACCGCAAAAGTTCTTGCAAAAATAAGTTCCATGTTTTTTTTTATTTATTAAACTCGTTTTTGATAATCTGAAACGGGTCATCAAATCTTAACTAAATGTTTATGAGTCCAATTTAAAGTTTACTACCTTTCAAACAAGAAAAGAATCAACGATATCGGATCCCATACGGCGGTGATATCCAGTATCATTTGTGCCCCTCTTCGGAGAAAGAACCCACCCCTCCCATCAATCAAATTAAATTCATCAAAGACAAAAATAATGTGTTAAGAAGTTAAACCAAGTTACGCCCAGATAGTTTTTTTTTCTATACGACCTAGAGATGAGTTCAAACAAACAAAGAGTAAAACAAGACCTTAAACAGAAACGCTTTACTCGCTCGGTCAATTAAATAAAATCATTAACTAGAGACACCTAAGATCAGATGAAGAAGAAGGAGATTTAAACAATAAATTTAATTAAATTAAATAATTTAAAAAGGTTCAATCGAGCCCAAGACCTCGTTATTAGTATTCGTCAATGCTCGAATACTGTATCCAACGATCCAGTAGTTACTAATATTTGACTAGTCGAATATTGTATCCAACGATCCAGTAGTTACTAATATTTGAATACTAGTATAATATATAGAATAGTTCACAATTGTATACAAATAGGCAAAGTCACCGAGTGGTCGCACATGAAACAGCAATATATACAATTTCATTTTTGTCATAACAAAAAAATAGTGTTTGTTTTGTAAACTAAAAATAAAATATAAGCACAGAAATACTGATAGATTTCAGGTTCTTAGTAACAGAGGAAACTGTGCTAGTAATTTTATTATTTGCAGGCGATTTTTCTTTGTTTGGCTAACTTTTAAAGATAGCCAAAAAAAGTAACTTCTCACAATGTATCCTGTAGAAAAGAATAGAACTAGTTTAAGACGATGGCGCTAATATCAAAACCGATTCACAATCTAAAGTAAAATAGATTGTCTTGATCTAAAGTAAATAGTCCTGAGGAAAAAAAAACAATTTTCATACGTCTCAATTTAGTTCACAGATTAATGTACAACATAATTATCACCATATGTATTTATAAATATGACACAATATTGAGATACTGACTACGAGAGTGAACGTTAGCAACACTGTAGTACTCGATATAAGGTAGGTGTTAAACGGTTAATATGGCCAGTGCACGCGGTCTCAATACCCATTAAGTATTCAGAACGCGACTTGTATGTAAGGCTTCGTAAGCGTGTCTTGATCTATTTTCCTTTTTATGTTAAATAAGTATCGATCATGATGGACTTTGCGTATATAAATCAAACACGATGGTCTAGCTGTTTTTTTTTTTTTCGGAATGTCTATTAGCTGTGCTAACCCTATTGGTTGCCACAGCGTAACCGGGCTGTTTGGCGAGCTTCGGAAAGAAGCTCTGCCAGAAGAAACCTAGTACTTTTAAAACTCGAAAAATCGTCGTTGGATTTACTTTAATTTTCCCACTATATTGCATTTGTATAATATGTTTATGATTGCTTTTATATTGTTTCGAACAACACACTGAGTTACGGCGAAGCGTGGTGCAGCAAGTTAATTGCAAGTGCAAGGCAATGAGAGGTAAAAAATCAATAGCAGACAACTTGAGGACTATGCGACGTAAGTACAACGCAGAAAACAACGAAGTAGGTTGTATTACATTGTTTATACGAGAAACAATAAATCTAGCCTGAAACTATCGTTGTATAATCTTTGTGTGTGTGTATGAGTGTGTGTTTGTTACAGCTTCACGCTGGAACCCATTGATTTACCACTAGCCGTAGATCGATCATTAACGCTCAAAAAGAGGACGGAAAAGTAGTGCACAAATAGCGACGCGTGCACTCCTTTTCCTCAGTGTGTGACAAGGCTAGACGAAAGTCACCGATTCTAACACTCGAGCCGTATAATCCGAATGAATTGCAAAGTACTACGCGCCGCTATAGATAATATAACAGATGTCTAGTGTATTAGAGGGGTTGTAATACATCGATATACCGATATGTAAGAATGTATAGTTAGTTGGTGACAAATTCTCGCCTTGTTTTTATATGACGCGCTCTATCTACGGCTAGTGGTAAATCAATGCCGAAACCACCAAACAACTAAAATAATCACAACACATCGAAAAAATATTAATCTAGAAAAATCCATCCATTCCGCGACTCCTATGAAAAACTGGATTTAACGTCAATAAGTTATTATAGCTTTGGTTCGCTTAGTTAGCAAACTTCCTCGAAGTTTGATTTATGTGTTGGAAATAGGAGCGAATACGGAAACGGAAATAGGAATGAGACATGAGATAATCTTCCCTTCCAAACTAGTAAACCATGTTACACAAAAATTTTGAACAACCATTAATATACGCGGACGTATACGCGGGCATCAGCTAGTATATAATAAATATGTATGTAATAATTATATATTCTATGGCCCGACTAAGAAATAGATATTTTAAATTCTAATTCGGGAAATAAATAGTCCAAAGTATACTAATTAAAATATCTACTTTATTTTCTCAATGAAAAACGTAAATCATTAATCACAGCATGTCAAACAATTGCGTTATATCATAATCAGAATAGCAATTACTTGACAAGATATAAAATAGGAAAGATATGAATAAAAAAACCGGTGTTAAAATTATACGATACGAAATGTCAGCGATACATACAATCAAAAGGCACTACGCAAAATAGTGGAAGTACTGTCAGGTAGAAAAACGTTAGCCATATGATGAATATTACTATCATTTGACGATCCCTCCGGTAGCGCAGTGGTTGGGCTGAGGTCTTATATGTGGGAGTCTTTGATTCCCGACATAGGCAATATGGGAATTTTTAATGCCTCAATTTTAAGGGAGGCTCGACCAGCGAATCGAACCCAGTGTGCGATACGCACATAAATAATCAAAATATCAAGGTCGCTTTGAATTAATTTATTTGTATAATATACTGATATGACGTGCTTAGATTTACGAGTTCACACTCTTGGTTACGCGTGCGAAAAATGTAGGTGCGGTCGCCCCTGTGCACTCCGGACCCCCCGGCCCCCGCCCCCGGCACCGCATGATTCAACATGTCCATGCGCGAACACCCAGGACCTTCCACTTTACATTACGACAGCGCATAGGCGAAATCAGGGCCACACCTCGTTTTTTTTTTTTTCGGACTGACTATTAGCTTTACTAACCCTATTGGTTGCGACAGCGTAACCGGGCTGTTAGGCGAGCTTCGGAAAGAAGCTCTGCCAGAAGACATTTTGAACCCGAAGAAACTAAGGAAACGTCTGCCTAAGGGCGTCTCCTGTGAGGCCGAACCTCGGTTTAGGACCACACCACGGTGTCCTGCCTGCGCCTTAGCGGCGTTCAAGTTTGTCTCTGACGTATGATCAATCACAAGATGCGCTCGTTTTAGTTAGTTTTGTGGTTGCCACACGCAAGATGCAAACCTCAACGCTAAGGACGCCAAAGGTCTGGTTCACTCATTTTAAGAGGGAAGCCTTTATTAAGACTCCGTTGTTCGTCCTGCCGTCTGGGTGTCAGCGGGCTATATCTCAAGAAATTATAATTGAACGGGAAATTTCGGAAATGGTGTATATCTGATAATTTAAAATATTCGGGAGCGAAGAACTAACAATTTTGTACAGTTAAGTTTTACATTTTTAAAATGAAATACCACATGTGACCTTCACTTAGCAAACGAAAGATACAATTAATTTTTTAGGCTAAATGTAATGATAGCAAAATTATATGAAATATACAAATACATATTCAGATTGTACATAAATAATAGATGTGGCCTTTTGAAATTGCACATGAACACAAATAATAAAAAACAATGCTGAGAATCCTTACACATACTTTACTTTTCGCGCTTGTGAAGTCAACATCTCCTGAGGATGATCCGGTGTCGGGTCGAAACGTGCGTAGAGGTTCTAGTGGAAGATTTTGTGTGGTGTTATATTATACAAATCTCCCGGCGGAATATAGCAAATTATACTTGCTGTTTATTGTTTATCATGGACTTCCGCAAAGTAACGCCTGCTTCTATTCATTACTTATACATAGCATCAAGTTCGCCTTTTATACATAAATTTTTGTGCAATAAAGATTATAAATAAAAAAGACTTAAAGAGACCACATACAAAACGCGTGTCTTTTAGGTGTTAATCGCTCGATTCTAATAAAACGTAGTGTTTCATAATAATTCATATGCAATAGCATGGAACCCTCCCAACTTCCAACTCGCGCCTTGCCGGTATCTTAAGTTTATTTTTTAGAGCCTTAATAAATAAATGGATCAACAACATTTCACCGTTCTCGCTGAATATCCTTCAGAGAACCGGTTGCAGTGCGACAGAGAACGACCTTGCGCGAACGCAGGTTACATCACATTGACATGCGCGGGCGCACCCGACACCGCTCCGCGCCGCGCCACTCGCTGCCCACTACGGTAGACTTGTTTTCCACTACATTTCCATTGAACCCATTACTTTTTTATGTCAGATTCACTATGACTTCACTATGCTGTTACAGATCTGTTAGTCAATCACCTTTTCTTTTTATTTACCTACAATATGTAATTAAAAATATTAGGCATTAATTATTTTATTGATTCTCTTATTGATTTTGCAACATATCTAATATTAAAATTTTCCTTAAAACTTATTGTTAAACTGAAGATCTTCTTAGACCGGGGCGCGTTTGGAACCCTCATAGCTTTAGTTTTAAGTTTACGAATGTAGTTATCACCATTAAATCATTACTATGTAAACTATTGACGCGTCAAAAGCGCCTTTTAAAGGACTATTTGAATAAAGATTATTTGAATTTGAATTTGATATATATTTGAATATTTAGTTTAGAAGAAACCTTTTTAAAGCAATGCCTTATGCTCTCTAGAGCCAGTGCGTTCTGTTTTTCCCCTCAGCGTACAGTTTCGTCCGGACTATTACAGATATCTATCATCAACAAACCCATATTAGGATAACGATACTTTATTTCACCATAGAAAAGTCTATATATAGAAATAATATAATATTTAGAATAATATTGTATTTGGGTAAACTTCGAGTTACAGTAAATTGCTAGTATTTCTAACAATGATGTCCAACTTTATTGATGAGTATATACTGCATTGGGAATTGTGATTTTATAACTGCATACTGAAGCATTTAACACCTACACCTATTGGTTTTGATGTACTATGTGTTAAAAACATCAGAGGTAAAAGATAGCTAGCATTTATTCATTATACCTAAACTCTAACGTTATTATCATCAAACCTTAACCAATAGGTAAATAGGTCTCGGAAAAATTTAACAAAGAGTTGGATTCCGATTGAAAAAAAAAACCGCGAAACAGGCATTGGAAACAACTAAAAGATTTCAGCGAGTATAATTAAATAACATTTTTAAATCAAATGCATGAAAATGTCAAAAAAGATCTTAGTTATATTATTTAAATAGGTCCACTACCTATTTAATATAGGCCTAGGTAGTGCATGTAAGACGCTGTTTAGTGACTTTACATGGGTGTTATCAAAATAACATAAAAAAATGAAATAAAAATACAAACAATTCTATAAAAAAAAATAATAAGTCGCCTACCTAAATTAACAAAAATCATGATATCACGATATATAATCAAATTTTTGTCAATTTTAGTTACACAAGCAATGTAGTATATTGAGACCTATTCATTTTGAATATGTGAATTAGTTAGCACATACACGCAAATGTGTGAAAAAATAAACGTGAAAGTGAACGCTTTCACTTTCGGTGAATACATCGCTCGGAGGAATTGCTTTTAATTATGTGAAGGGACACTTTGATCGTTTGTCATGCACGAGCAGTCAAGATAAACGGAGTTAAACGGAGTTTTCTCACCATTTAGGTGAGAAAACTTATCGTTAAAAATCCGAAATTATATTATATATAAATATCTATTAAATCCTCCACTATTATACCACCCCATTAGTGTTAAAAAATATATTATATGTATAAGAAACAAAAAATTATATGACCTATACTTAATAGGTTGTATAAATTTCTAGTTTCTAACTCTTCATCATCATGATCTACCCATTGCCGACTCACTACAGATCACGGGTCTCCTCTCAATATGAAAAAGGTTAGGATAGTCCACCACGCTGGTCATGTGCGATTGGCAGACAACACACGCCTTTGAGAACATAATGGAAACTCTCAAGCGTGCAGATTTCCTCACGATGTTTTCCTTCGCCTTTGAAGCAAATAATATTTTAATTGCTTAAAAACGTACATAACTCCGAAAAGTTAGACCGTGCCCGGGATCGAACCCCTGACCCCTGATTATAAGGCGGACGTCTTAACCACTAGGCCATCATCAGCATATGTAGCAGCGTGCTTTGTAGTGAGCCGGCAAGCCGGTTTATCATGATGATGCTGATGATGGAGGATTAACTAATTTTTATTATCTGAAGTGTTAACAGGTTTGCTTTTCAATCTGTTTATCATGATAGGAAGTGATTGTAGATTTATATTTTATACCACCCTACGAGTCATATAATCAACCCACAAACGTATTTTTTAGTGGTAAATATTATAATAATTATAATCTACGCTTACCTACATCCATTTTAGTCTAGATTGAAACAGGCGTGAAGGTGAAATATTTGCGAATATGTACAAAGGTATACGCTTAGCGATAATCTGTCGTTGAGGAAATAATTAATCAGTTCTTATGTTTGGTTAAGTGTATTAATCTTTTGCATATATATACTAATATAGGTATATTGTATTTATTGTATATGCCATAATTATTAAAATAAGAAAATAAAGCAATAAATCTTTCATGACTACGCCTTTCTTTATTATCTTAAGGAAGAATAGGACATAAGATAAGTAAAAAGTTAATCAGTTTGAAGTTATAACATGAGAAAGGCGAAATAAACGTAAGCTAAGCCGCAGGCAAAAGCTAACAGATTTAAAGTACCTATCCATAATAACAACTTTTTGAAAATAATATAGTTTTAGAAGCCACATCTTTTTTAATATTTTGGAACGAGAAAAAAAAAACAATGCGATTCTAGACGGACTGAACGCTTCACCGATGTCCTCAGTTTTTATACGCCCATTGTTATATAAACCATTAATTGTATTTATCATTTGGCTGAAAAACTGTAGGTACCTAGTGTGTATGATACGGGATAAATCGTCTGGCAAATTGCCTTTTGTCCAAATGGTTATATCTCAATAAAGAAATCATCTATCAAGGCGCAACGATACGCATAATTCACTAAGTAAGATATCAGTTCCCAGTCCAATTATTTTTCTATTCCATTACAAGTTAAGCAATTAAAATATCACTTGTTTCAACGGTGAAGGAAAACATCGTGAGGAAACCTACATGCCTGAGAGTTTGTCGGTAGAATGGTAACAAGCTAGCCACGGCCTAAGCCTCCCATCGGACCAGATTCAAGCTGAGAATCGATCCCAAGGACCTCCAAATTTTTGCAACGTGCAGTTTTGATACAGAATGCGTGATATGCCCACTAAGACTATAGGTGTATAGTCGTTTTCGTTCCTTTTTAATAATAAAAATATATATAATAATAATAATTGAGGTTCGATTCCAGTGGTCTAGTGGTCTGGTGGGAAGTTTCAGCCGTGGCTAGTTACCACCCGAATAAAGACGTATCGCCAAGCGATTTAGCGTTCCGACACAATGTGGTGTAGAAACCACATGACAGTATGGGTTTACGCAGCTAGCAAGTTAGCCTGCTACCATCTTAGACCGCATCATCACTTACCAGGTGAGATTCCGTCAAGGGCTTGTGGTGTATAAAAAAACTGGTTTTATGTGCAACATCTAATCGCGCAAAGCTGGTCATCCTTATACCGTCACGAAAAATGGCATAACGCTCACGTTCGCATCAGGCTCCTCCACATTGCTTATGTTACTATCAGCTTATATGTTACACATCTGCCAGCTAACTTTTTTTTAATCGTAGATAGCTCTGCCGTTCAGAAAATATAAAATGTCATATGAATTTTTCCTAAAATTGAATTCTATTTTTCGTGATTTATGTGCCAAGGCCCACGAAATATGAAAATTGGAATACTAATGCGATATAGGCGATTATGAATTTTGGCAGATGGCCCACTTGGCTGAGATATGTATGTAGATTTGCCATGATATTTTGCATTGGTAACTTGAACCGTATCATACATTTTTTTCGTTAAATTTTGGTATTTAATTCCGAATAGTGGTCGCTCCGTGTTAGGAATTCCGCGGATTATTATATAAACACTTTAGTTATGATACACTTATCAATATAAATTACAGGCTAGGTTTACTTGCTGTCCACCATTTTAGTTTTTAAAATAGCGGCCACCCATTAATTAGTAACTATAAAAGTTACTATGGGAATAGGTCAGAATCAGTACAAATGAAAATTGAATAGGAAACCACAACAGTCAGGTTTCCCATTACCCAAACCTTAAAAGTTTCACTGGTGCGATACGAATACGAGTATTTAAACCTGGAGCCAAAAATTGGAAAAATTATAAATTAATATTATTAATGATTTTTATTAATTTATAATTAAAACCCATTGATTTACCACTAGCCGTAGATTGATCATTAACGCTCAAAAAATGGGACGGAAAAATAGTGCACAATTAATAGCGTCGCGTGCACTCCTTTCCCCCAGTGTGTGACAAGGCTAGACGAAAGTCACAGACTCTAATACTCGAGCCGTATAATCCGAATGAATTACAAAGCACTACGCGCCGCTATAGATAATATAACTGCCTGATGTCTAGTGTATTAGACGAGTTGTAATACATCGATATAGCGATATGTAGGAATTTATAGTTAGTTGGTGACAAATTCTCGCCTTGTTTTTGTATGACGCGCTCTATCTACGGCTAGTGGTAAATCAATGTTAAAACCATACAATTTTCCCACGCCGCTACAACAGGTGAAACAGGCCAAAAAAAAATCTTCATTAACTTCTAATTCTAGTCATTACATTATCTCTGATATATAGATTACACCTGCTAATTAGATCGAATGTAAGAGGATATGGGTCTGTGTAATGAATCCTCGTTTTGGCGCTTCACTTTTCGCCACGTCTACTTAATGAATCGGAATTATGATTAATGGCTGCATTAGTTGCTTTAAAGTACCTCTCTTTGCAATACCACCTATGCTCAAGGAGTGTGAACAACAGACCGATTTGCCGGTTGATAAGTTAGTTACATTTAGTAGTAGATAGTTTTAATTATTCATCATCATGATCTACCCATTGCCGGCATACGGGTCTCCTCTCAATATGAGTAGGATTAGGATAGTCCACCACGCTGGCCATGTGCGGACTGGCAGACTACACACGCCTTTGAGAACATAATGGAGAACTCTCAAGCGTGCAGGTTTCCTCACGATGGTTCACCGAGGAAGCAAATAATATTTTAATTGCTTAAAAACGTACATAACTCCGAAAAGTTAGAGCGTGCCCGGGATCGAACCCCTGACCTCTGATTAGAAGGCGGACGTCATAACGACTAGGCCATCATCAGCATATGCAGCAGCGTGCTTTGTATTGAGCCGGCAATAGGTTGATCATGATCATGCTGATGATGGAGGATTAACTAATTTTTATTACCTGAAGTTTTAATATGTTTGTTTTTCAATATGTTTATCATGATAGGAAGTGATTCTAGATTTGTATTTTATACCACTCCACGAGTGTAAAATATTATAATAATTATAATCATATAACCAAAAGTTTTTGTGTGACAATAATCACTGTACCATATTTTCTACAGGCTATTTTTAGTGAGTATAGAGAACGTGGTGACCTGTTTGATAACCTGCGGTGAAGTGGGTGTACCGTGATAAGTCGGCAGGTTTAGGTACTACGTCAGGGGCATTATCAGTAGCGTTATATATTTGACTGTTTCGGTTTAAACCACATCACTGCTATTTGTAATTATAATAGCTATTTCGTCAGGTTATTGGAACGAACCGTTTGTAGTAGAAATTAACTGATAAGAATCCAAAACTAACCTTTTAGAATTCATGAGTCATTACATAATTTTGTCTACTTAAGATTTTCCTTTTGTTTGTACTTTTTATTTTTGAATCAAGTTTTAAGTTAAAAGAGTACAACGTCATTATGTTATTCTGATTTTGTGTAGCTTGTGGGTTGAAATGTTTGTGCATACTATCGTTATTGTATTTCTTATTCTACCTACATAAACACAAGGTAGACTGAAGTATTCTTGCATATGATATTGATAAATTGAACATTTTATTTTACTCATAAAATTCGTCCTTACGAATTTCCTTAAAAAATACTTAAACATTCCTCTCAGACTTTTTAGTTTATACTTATACAAAAATAGATCGATATAAGATTGAAAATTATATTTTTAATCTGTGCATAACAACTTATACTGTGGGAACGACCACTCAGTTAGAAACGAATTCAATGAGCAGTTATTGCTAGCACAATAGTTCCCCATTTCATCCAATCACCCTATTACGAGCAATTTCAACGTTAGAACTTCGGACGATATAAATCTTCGTTAGAAGAACTCAAAGAGTAACGTTAAATACAGCTGAAAGAAATATTAAAAATATAATAATAATAAAATTATTTAAAAATTATTTCATCTTACGTTAGGGGTCTGGTGTACCCTAAGCCAGTGCTTATAAAATATATTAATTACTAGCTGATAATACCTGAGCTACTAATCCGTATTACTTGAAATAATTACTAAACTAAAACAATAGGTGGAAGACGTTATTGGACATTGCAACATTACTTTATTTTTCTAAAATAAAAGTAGCCTAAATTACTCCTTATTACATCAGCTACCTGCCAATAAAAGTCCCGTAAAAATCGGTCCAGCCATTTCAGAGATTAGCCGGAACAAACAGACAGACAGACAGACAAAAATTTTAAAAAATGTTATTTTGGTGTATGTACCGTTTACATATTCATATGCATGTAGTAAAAAACGGTTATTTCAATATTACAAACAGACACTCCAATTTTATTTATTTGTATAGATAACGATTATACATTATATCAACAGATGACTTGAGATTTGTAAAAATAATGTGCTCTAGTTAAATTTCAATTTTCATTTTCATTAACATATTTTCTAGTTTGATGCATTGATCTTGTTTTTAATGATAAGTATTCATTACTTCAAGGGTTCCCTAACTCCTTAAGGATATTCAGCGTTGCAGTATCGCGATATACTGCAACAATGCTGAGATCCTTTGGCTTTAAACCACAATTAGTTTTGTCTGATTTATTAATTGCTTAAATTATTTCTTACATTTTTTTGTTTCTTTTTCTGTCTTTATATAATTTTAGGTAACTTAAGTCAATTTCAAGTTGAAATAAATTCCAAAAATATCTCAACTCAACGCAAAATCAGCGGATTCTTATCTGGTCACAACCAGTGAAAAACTCATGCATCCCTTCGACGGCCGCAGTGTAAAGAGCCTAGACTATCAAAGCTTATTTTTTTTTTTTATTCACCACAAGTTAGCCCTTGACTGCATCTCACGTGATGGCAAGTGATGATGCGGTCTAAGATGGTAGCGGGCAAACCTGTTAGGGGTATGGTAAACTTATACTCCTAATTGGTTTCTACACAACATCGTGCCGGAACGCTAAATCGCTTGGCGACACGTCTTTGTCGGTAGGGTGGTAACTAGCCACGGCCGAAGCCTCCCACCAGACCAGACTCGAGCCGGGAATCGAACCCAGGACCTCCAACTTTAAAATGCAACAGCGCACGCGCTGCGCCACGGAGGTCGTCAACTCACTATAATATATATACCGATAGCTCATAGCTTTCACTGATACAGATTTTCATAACCCATAAGTAGAATACCACATAATACAGGTTTTATCTTCCATGGCGTTTTATGAAACGATAAAGCCGTTATAAAATATTAACGCTGGCAATAAAATGCGTTATATCATTTATCTGAGCCTATTTGACGTTCGCTGACGCCATTTAAAGCAGTTCATATGGGAAAGTAAGGTCTCGTTATTTTGTATCAAATTTCATATAATAGTTACAAAAACCAGGTACGCGACAAACTGTTAAAGGTAATATTTTGTAATAGGTAAAATATTACATCCCATTTTAACGTTATATATTTATTATATATATATATATATAGCGGTAAAGTTTGTGAGTTTGAATGTACGGTACCGCTGATACGATTTTGGAAACTCTTTCCCACGGAAACGGGAACTACACGCGTATAGCCACAGAGAGCAGTTTTATATATACGATCAGTTCCACAGGTCATATTATCCTACATAACGTTATAACGTATGCGAAGGTCTATAAAGATCATATCACACGCTAAGTAATTCAGCCGGGGTTTTTATGAAAATCGCCGAGTCACTAAGATCAGCAAAAAAAGGGATGCTGAACGTACGGTTCTTTTAGGTATTTTCTCATACCTAACAGTATTAAAAAAAAACAGATGTGGTAAGTAAAAGTGTAGATTGACTTAATTGAGATTGTAGTGTACTCTAATATATCCTTGGTAGTGTGGCGATCGATAAAACCAAAAAAAACTTGAGAGGTGACTTGAGGGAGGGACACTCGGATGGAACGAAGTTCCTTTCGATTAATTAGTGAAGGAATAGTAATAAAATTTTATTTTATTTAAGTTATAATATTTTTTTTATTATTAACAAATATAATGTTATATAAACTGATATTGTAATATTAAAATATGATTTGTTTTTGAATTTATTAAAATTATGACGCGTACACTTGCTAAACACACAAAATGTGGAGATTATAATGCGTATACCACCACTGTACCACACTGTTCAATGCGAAATAGAAATGAAAATATCTGGCTTGCTTTCTATAAGAGAGAGAGACAGACCCCAAACAAAAAGTGTCGTGACAACTTTTCGTAAGATTTTTTTCCGTCTAGCCCCCTTTCACAACGCGCGATAAGGAACTTCGTTCCAATAAATAATTATATAACTCTTTATTCAAGATAAGGAATCCTATGCCAGTCTAATTGGCACATAGTCTGTATAAGCTACACGTTGTTTTCATGACATCATTTCATTACCTATAAGTAGACCGCTCTATTAAACTTTTATCGTACCTGGAGGATTTAGCACTTAAGTTAACGTGGTCGATATAAAATGTTACACTCCATTGTTATGGGGGGAGTTACTTTAAGGGATAGCTCTAGGTTTATGGGATTTTTTGAGGCTGTAAAAGTGCTCATTTGTTTTTTTTTTCGTTTGATTCCAAATAGTTAACGCTTGACTGCTTGGATATATGTAAGCAACGATAACGTATTGTGCGGAAATATAGAATCAGCAGGTTTGACATAGACGCTCTTTCGAGCCTTCTCTGTCTACCGAAAACAGAAGGTTTTAAATCTGTTGTTGAAATATTTCTGCAGAAGTAGCTTATATCTGTTACATTTTTAGTACTAACTACTACTTTTATTTCGTTTTTTTTTTATAATTTAGTTTTAGTTATAAGTTGTTTGTTATTTATTTTGGAGATAATGGGGCCGGCATGTTCGTTTCGGACAAAAGTCCCAAAAAAATAAATTAAAAAAAAAAAGAACGACATAGGAAGCTCATGGCTAAATGTGGTCTCCGAAGTACGCGAGTGGACCAAGCCAGTATAGTACTTCATACCCAAGCTTTTTATCACTTACGTAATCCTGTATACTAATATAGAAATTGTATGTACATGAAAATATATGTGATATTAAAAATGGTATTGTGCTGGAGGCTTATGCTAAAGTGGATTGTAAATAACGAACAATATAATGGAGAACACTATCGGATATCTATAAAAAAACAGATAAGCTCGAGTGGCGATTACCGCTTCTTTTAGCTGTTTATTCACAGATATAGGTATTCTGAGACCCATTGGTTTATATCTTAGGTTAGCAAATTCTTTCAAGCAGCTAAACGCTCACATAGATTTATCTACGTACCTAGATGTTTCTTTAAACTTACTTTGAATTTGATCTGCCCAATAGTGTTAAAGCGATACAGACGTATGCCGGACATAGTCGTATAACGACATACGACTATGTCTCTCGTTTTAACTGTGTTTATTGTGTTCAGATTTTCAAGCCAGAGGCAAGCATACTCGATAGTTGGGTAAGTAATATTTTATAGCATTAACACTAGAGTATATATTTCATTATCGGTTGCAACGCGGGTAGTATGAAAAAAAAAACCACCGACCGTCGTTTATTGTTTTTTCATACTACCCGCGGATTAACAGGACGGTTTTTTCCCTTTCCGGCTGGCCATTCGGTGATCTTTCGTGAAAACGCTGTCTTGAGTTCGGTGACTTTGTAAATAACCGATGTGCGGAAGTTAATTGAAATGTTTTAGTAGTAAGGCCTGAATAATTCTTACAGCCCGTTTTATAGGTCTTACACTTTATAGTCTACAGTATCGGAATCAATGAAATAGACTCGAGAGTGAGAAGCTGTGATAGCCTAGTAATTAGAACGTCAGCCTCCTAATCAGAGGTCGGGGGTTCTTACCCGGGCACGCACTCATACCTTTTCGGAGTTATTGCGTTTTTAAGCTATTTAAATATCACCTGTTTCAACGGTGAAGGAAAACATCGTGAGGAAACCTGCACGTCTGAGAGTTCCCTATAATGTTCTTAAAGGCTTGTGAAGTCTGTCAATCCGCACATGGCCAGCGTGGTGGACTATGGCCAAACCCTTCCCATATTGAGAGGAGACCCGTGCTCTGTAGTGAACCGACAATAGGTTCATCATAGTCTACAGTACAAATTAAATCTATTTTATATTTTGTCTTATAAGTTACCTACGCCTGTAATTGACAAACATACTGACAATTTATGAACAAAATAAAAAATACATAAATACTTGTAGTAAGGCTACCTACTGATCGTGGATGCAAAATGAGTACGTCAATGCATAAATAAGTGACCATTATAATAGCAAAATAGACATCATGTTTATAAGCATTTTCCTTATTTATGGTGCTAGTTAATGGCTCGCTTAGACATATTATTGATGCGACTTTTAATTCAGTTTGTAACTTACAAAACTATTAAAACTATAGTGCTAGTTAGTTGTATTTTTTTTTAGTTATAATCAAGTAGATACAAACTAAAAAATGTTTTTCTATGAGGACCACCGTGCCGAAGCGCGTGCGCTGTCACTTTTTAAAATTAGAGGTCCTGGGTTCGAACCCCGCTAGAGTCTGGTCTGGCTTCGGCCGTAGGTAGTTACCATATTAGGCTGCATCATCACTTTACATACTATATTTATATATTACCATATTTATAAAAAAAGGCCAATTGTGTAAAACTTATATTTAGGAGCGCGATCTGAATTCCTTGCGAAAAAAAAAATTGGTTCTAGTTATGTAGACTACACTTCATATTAAATACTACTTTGACATGAGAAGAAATGGTCATATTATTGTGTACAGATTCTTGATTATTGGTATAATAATTAAACGATGAAGTTTTAATTTTGCTCTTAACACTCTCTTATTCTTTTTCATACATAACGTCACAAACATTAAAATCGTAATAATTTGCGCTGTAAAGCCTCTTAAAGCGTAGGTTTATTATTGCTGTTTCTTAATATTTTACGTTATTTCATTATAACTCCCGTCACGGTGTAGGTGTTATTTCTCATTGAAGGTCACGTTTGGGCGTCTGGGATAAATACCTTACCGTATTTTATTTTAGTAAAAATTCAAGCGTTGAACATTTCAGATTTAAACCCATCGTTTTCTGAAACGAAAAAAGATCCTTTGACAACTTTCTATAGCTCTATAAATCTAAGGAGACTGATAAGAACCGAAGACTGATACCGAAGTGACAGTTAAGCTTATGCAGTGAGCTCAGCATGACATTTTCGCACGAGGAACTACACTGATAGCTCTACGAAGGACTTGCCACTGCCACTTATCAATGCTGAACTTTTGGAGTAAACTACGCACTACGCCGAAATGACGAGACGGTACGAGTGTTGCATTGTTTACAGCCACGCCAATAAACCAGAAAATAATTGGAATATACCTGTTCTTGTCTCATTATTGTAAGCCACATTGGCATCTCAACGATCAAACCCTCCCAAGTGTACAGCGAAAGCGTGATTCCAAGTTTTCTTTTAGATGAAACTACATCATGAAAGATCTTGTTTTAGTTCATTTCATACTATCTCATAAAAATGCAATAAAAATAGATACTCAGATTTATCAAGACCATCTTGTTAGTTCAGGAGATTATGACTATTAGACTGATCTGTCTATCTATGTCAAGACAAATCCAAAGAGTTCTACGGGGTATCTTATTAATTATTATGGTTCCTAAAACTGAGCAAATTTCCCTCTATATCAATCAGTCAATCAATTATAAACTTTATTCAAATAATCCTTTGATACGTCGATAACTTACATATTAGTGAGTTGATAGTGATAACAACGTTAGTAAACTTTAAATTATCCTGGTCCAAATGGTTTATGTATATAAGAAAAATAAAATTCTATATCCTTCTAGGTCCATCAACAGCGTCTTGGCACCACCACATGTAAAGAAAATCAATCTTGTACAGACATAACAAAGCTGTCTTATAAAGTACATATGCATATTTTCACTTTCCAGTTCCATTTAATGACCATGCCTATGGTAATACATACTTGGTATAAAAAAACAATAAATGAAACCATTTGGTTTCATTTATACAACGAGAGTATTTTGCTAGATGAATAGTTTCTTGTCCACTTTCTTGCTCCATCCTATAACTGAATTCCAAGATAACCTCATTATTATATAAGGCTTCATTACCAGATATAAGCTCCGTGGTACTCAATAATTGAATAGATAAATTCGCAGTTAGCAGGATTACCCATGTGGAACTAAAAAAAATATATTTCAGCGTTCAAAAAAAGCACGTTTCCAGACGATGTCGTTTATCAAGGCCTTGGGGTTTTTGCGGTTAATAAATCCATTCGTCGCGGTTATAAGGTTAATGATTATAATTAAATAATAAATATTATCTTACTGATTACGATTTTATTAAAAAACAACGAAATACAGAACAAAGATATCGGGTGTGCTCAAACTTGTGTGTTTCATCTTCATCTTAATCTCCTGTAACAAAGCCGCATGAAAGGAGGCTATAGGCGTTTAATTTCACTTTAGAACATCTGCTATCTTAATAGCCGCAATAGATCATGTAATTAATCTATCCCATCAATTGTTCCCACGCTGTTTGTTCACCATGCCCCATCTCCATAGATCGGCATTTGATTTTGCAAGGTAAAGCGCGGGGGCGGAGTGGGTGCGAGGTCGCTTGCACAATGCACCCAGTAAAGTAAACGTCACAAATGTAGCGGATAATAACTTCATAAGCTTCACTTACAAGATTTTATTTGATTGACTTTGAATTTTGAATCTTTCTGTGTTATATTACCTGATCCTTTAATGAACGTGTATCCAAGATCTAAAGGCTTTATAACTTGACACAAAAATTTATTTTCATTTAGTTTTGATCCAAATTTGAATTAATAAACTAACCTGTTTTTATATTGGAGCACGTGCCTGAAATAGTAAGATGTAACTATGATTTATTCATATTAAAATAATTCACTATCCAAACTCACATAACATCAAAGTTGTACACGATCAAAGCAAACAATGCACTTGACGAATGAAAAATATGATTTGCCATGAGTCTTCAAGTGAATTCAAATTCAAATTCTTATATAATAATCTTTATTCAAATAGTCCTTTAAAAGGCACTTTTGACGCGTCAATAATTTACATAGTAGTGATTTCATGGTGATAACTACAATCGTAAACATAAAACTAAAACTATGAGGGTTCCAAACGCGCCCCGGTCTAAAAGAAGCCCACAACGAACAGCCAGGTAAATTTTCTTTTAGTTATCACCATCTCACATGCCACTTAAAATTATATTAGGAGCTATCTTATTAGAGCAATATTTCACACCCATGCTTGTTTATCATTTACATAATCCATTACACTATAGTAGGACTTTTCTACAAGCGTACGTTTTATATAAACTTTGAACTTATTGACAGCAAGTGCTCATTTTGTATATTGGCTAACTGGGCTTGGGAGTTGTATGAACATACAGGGAATTAAGGATATGGACGGCAGGCGAGCAGCATTGGTATCCTGCGTGCGACCAATCACGAATCAAGAATCTTGAGAATGGTCAACCGCAGGAATCAAACTTGAACGCGGTCGAACGCGGGTATGACGCCGCGGTGTTGTCTACGCTTTACGGTATGTAGACGTATAATGCGGTTGACTGCGGTGCAATGTTCTACTTAGCAAAGCTTTACTCCACCATCCATGTTAAATATCTAGCCTCATTGAGCATTGCGCCGTTCTACTTGTTAATTACAGAGTCCTTAAGCCTGCCGTCAGCTTACTGCATTCTAGACAGCAGTCGCGGCGCCGGTCGCCTCGACGCAAACACTCCGCCTTCTAGCCACTTCATTGCTATCGTCTTTCGCACCATCTTTGTTACTATTGTACTTATATGTGCATATTGTAGAAATTAAGATTCATTTTTAGCCTAAAAATGATAATTTAATTCGTTTATTTAGTTTTAAGTAGAGTAGGGCTTATATTTAATTTTGGTTTTAAAAAACAAGAAACATGTTCTAGGTTATTATGGTTATTTCTTATGAATTGTTATTTAAGAATTAATTTTTCATTACCAAAATTTATTTGTTTCAACCAGACTTTTGTTCCTTACAGATGTGTAACGTAAAGTCTAGTCTGTCTTTTGTAGTATATCTACAACGGATTTGGAAGGCAGATTCTACCGAAAAGAGACTGACAAGAAAATGAGAACTTTTTTCTTCAGCCTATTAGTATCCCACTTCTGAGCAAAGGTCTCCTCTTTTATGCGATATGATATAAATCGTTTACCCGACATATAGCACTCGATATGAGAGAAGTCATGCAGGACCAAATAAAAGAGTAAACACAAGAACAAATGAAACAGAGACCAAATATCGCGGAGTTCAGTCCATAACATCCAACGTCCTTGGCTGAACTTGAATTTTAAGATGCATTGTGACCGTAACGCCTCAAGCATTGTTGTGTTTTTGTCTTCAATCTACCATGGCGTAATTTGTCTACTTCCTTTTTATATAAATCCTCTTCCTGGTAGTTCAGTTTTATTGTGTTTATGCGTACTCGTTAGGTAATAAATCTCAGAACTCAGAATATAACGGCATTGAAATCATGCCCATGGTGAGACATCTTACAATCAAGTGTGATAGCAGTCAAACGCAATCCTAACTTTAGATTACAAAATAAACAATAATCGTAAATAAAAATCAATACCTAATTCCCTAGTTAAATGAAATGATATTCGGTAAAGATAGATGCGTAAAAGTAATTATCAAAATTTGTTTTTTTTTGTTATAATTTTAAATTATTAGGTAAATGTAAACTTTTACTGTTATGGATGTACCAGTAAAAATGTCTTCAATGATAGTCTTTACAAAAATCTTGTTTAAATCATAATGAACAATAAAAAAAACTACCTAACTAAAGCATGAATCAAAGTTTTGCACGTAATTTTTTGAATATTTTGTGATTTCATTTGAAGGAGTAGATAGGTGTTGAATAACAGTATCTTGAAAGGCGTAAAGTATACAAAACTTTTAAAAGGGTGTCTCAATCAATCTGATGTGGAAAGTTTACTACTTTTAACAGCCTAGCTCAAGTTTATGGGTGCCATAAATGCTAATACATGGGTTGCATGATGTACGCGATTTCGCACAAAAGAAGGTTACGTATTTTTCGATGAAAATCGCTTAATTAGCTACGTAATACTAGTGATATACGAATATCATAGCAACCGAATCTCACACATGTTGCAACTAAGAAATAATTTCCCAAAAGAGATTAACAATTAACATAGATATATAATAGAACAAGCTAAAATCGGTTTACATCAATGTATCGATTATAAAACGCTTTTAATAACGTTTGACAAGGTATACTTGTTTGTATAAGTTTAGTACATACAAATGATTATTTTAATAAAAAATAATTACTATCAACAATTAACCGCTATAGTAAATTATATAATCGTTTATCGATTAAAATTACATCGATAATAGTCGCTGTAACGAAATCATCCTATTTTTTCTGATGATCACTGCCATTAAATCTAAGATTGAAAAAACGAAAGAAAAAAAAGTATTACTGTAACGTCGGACTCAAAATCGAGCTTCAACATTACATTCTTTGGTAGTTATAATGTCAAATTACTCGTTGGCTAGTGTACTCGTTCGGATGAATAAAGCGTAACAGGAAAACGTACAACGCATGAATGAGCTAGCGTGGGCTTAATGGTTAATTGACCGACCATCTGATACTTTGCCCATATATATAACTATACCTTGTATCACACAGCAAGCATGTTAGGTTATGCTCCTAAAGAACATGATATTCGTGAAACTCTGATCAAACTACTCATGCCTAGCCATCTCTGATAGTTACATTAGAGCCCTTGCCATATCCATTTTAGTCTGGTGGGAGGCTTCGGCCGTGGCTAGTTACCACCCTACCGACAAAGGCGTGTCGCCAAGCGATTTAGCGTTCCGGTACGATGTCGCGTAGAAACCAATTAGGAGCGTGGGTTTACCATACTCCTAACAGGTTAGCCTGCTACCATCCTAGGCAGCTTCATCACTTACCACCAGGTGAGATAGCCGTCAAGGGCTAACTTGTAGTGTATAAAAAAAAATATATATCAGTACATTTCATAATTGAAACGTTATAATGACAGTAACAGTAAAAAATACCTCAATTCAAATAATTTTTATTCAAATAGTCCTTTAACGCGTCAGCGTACGCGCGTACTCTTGACGGGTCAATTATTTACATAGTAGTAAGTTGATGGTGATAACTACATTCGTAAACTTAAAACTAAAGCTATGAGGATTCCAAATGCGCTCCGGTCTAAGAAGAAGCCCACAAAAAAACTTAGCCAGGTAAATTTTCTTTTTGTTATCACCATCCCACATGCCACTTAAAATTGTGTTAAGGTCAATATTTCATACCCATGCTTGTTTATCATTTTCATGATCCTTTACACTATAGTAGGACTTTTCAACAAGCTTACCTCGGTACTATTAGTTTGTATTATATCACTCTCCCTAAGGATTGGTAGCTGCTGAAGTGTGAACGAAATTGATCCTTATAGATATGCAAATTCGGTATTTCTTACTTTGACGCTGCCATACATTTCTTTCTCGATAGCGAAACTACAACTGCAAGGGTACGAAATGCAAAACCTATTATAACAGGAGTGGCTCTCGAACTGTAGCTTCAAACTTTTCAGAAATGTATGGCCTTACAATAGAATATATTTTTGTGATAATCTTTGAATATTAGTGTAATAAGTAAAAGTTGTAAATATTGTATCTACTTAAGCAATAATATCCGTCGAAATTTATGTGCATCATAGATCTAGATTCAGCCTTAGTATTTTAGACCTAAACGTTCTGATCATTGTTGGTAGTGTAAGAGGCAAACGATCACGAAGCAAATCTTCAACCCGGGGCGTGGTGGGAATAATCAAATATCTCTCTCGCTGTTGCTCGCGAATTTTATGGCGTGGTTTCAGATTGCTAGCGATTTTAAGGAAATTAGAGCGAATTACGAAATAACTCCTTGCATATCGTCGGTCGTACTGTTATGCTGTACATAGGTGAAATAAGTATAGTTTTTTTAAATCCCGGTCAGTTTTCTCGGAATGGAAATTAGTTTTTGACGACCTCCGTGGCGCAGAGCGCGCTGTCGCATTATAAAGTTGGAGGTTCTGGATTCGATTTCCGGCTCGAATCTGTCTGGTGGGAGGCTTCGGCCGTGGCTAGTTACCACCCTACCGACAAAGACGTGTCGCCAAGCGATTTAGCGTTCCTGTACGATGTCGCGTAGAAACCAATCAGGAGTATGGGTTTACTATACTCATACAACAGGGTAGCCTGCTACCATCTTAGACTGCATCATCACTTACCATCATGTGAGGTTGCCGTCAAGGGCTAACTTGTGCTGGATAATGAATAAAAATAAATAGTTTTTACCCTTCTCCAGGATGCAAGCTATCCTTGTGCCAAATGTCATCGAAACGGGTGAAATGGTTGAGACGAACATATTTAGCAAATAAACACGCTTTCGTATTTTTATATCATTTTTAATATAAGTAAATTAATAATATGAGTAGAAAATATTTTTATCATGAATGTACATATATTTATATTATATACGATACGTCATTATTGGCCAGTGGGTAGCAACATAAAGGGTAACAAGTTTAACCCAAGCCCAAGCCGTTGACCGTGGGCCGTATTAAACGTACAAGGACTTGTTTTATGACCCTGATAATGAAGTGTTTGGTTTGCACGTGAGAGGTTAACGTTTGTTTGCCCTGTACCTTAGTTTTTGTTGAGTTTCATGGCCAAACTTTGATGATTAATTAATTCCTATTACAGTTTACGCAAACTTTGCTCTTTCTAACCGACAA
This sequence comes from Lasiommata megera, assembly GCA_928268935.1. NCBI lineage: Eukaryota > Metazoa > Arthropoda > Insecta > Lepidoptera > Nymphalidae > Lasiommata > Lasiommata megera. The sequence continues at coordinate 6,077,370 of OV743311.1, read as the reverse complement.
AGGAAGAAAACAGAAATTAATAAATCTGAATGGTATTTTTTATTAAATATATAATATCAACAATATTGGGTCTTATACTGCAACAAATGAAATCATTTTCATATACATTTTAAGATTTTTTTTTTATTTAAGGCAATAGTTACAATAAACGAATGATAGAATAATTATAATAAAGCCTTTAATTCCAATTTAATTATCAAAGAAACAAACCATTACTTTCTTTTTTAGATAAACATGTAATTTTGTTTTTCTAAATAGTGTTTAGTGTAATTTCTATCTCCCGCCCACCTCGTCCAATAGGTTCCCGCCGAATCGCCGAAGTCGTCGCACCAGCTAGCTCGGCCGACGTCTCGACCGTCTTTCCTCTCGTAGGCACCACTACATTCACAGGGGACCGAAGAGCTGCCAGCTACCTCGGACAAAGAATAAGTCTAGCCATTCAAAGGGGGAACGCTGCCAGTATCTTCGGAACCTTGCCTAAAGGGACTCCTTTTAATAATATATTTTAGTTATGATGTTTAAATATTTATTTATTTTTTAAGATTTTTAGTTGTAGGTTAATCTAAGTTTTATTTTAAGTTTTACGTAAAATAAGGCTATCATAATCATCATACTTACAGCCTATAAACGTCAACTCTTGAGTAGGCCTTTCCAAGCGAAATGTTTATAAATATCAACGGCTAACTTTAACAGGTGGTGAAGTTGTAAATTTTACCGTTGCTTACTAAAACCGGTAGTTCGTGCCTACGTGATTTAAATACCGCATTATGCGACTGTGTAAGCAAAAACTTTTTCCTATTCTCATAAGCTACGCTAACTATTCCCAACGTTAACCTTTGAAACATAATTACTCTTTGACCAAAACGGCAGAAAACTCACGCTCGTACACTCAAGGAAAGTATTTAAGCATGTGAATGAACGGGCGAGGTGTAGTGTAGGGTGACCGTTTATGGTACTGTTAAAAAAATAAAGTCCTAACATGATAACTATTTAAACACTAAAAGCATCGATCGAGAAAAAAAAATTTATTACGAATAAAAATCCTGGTTCCAATTAAATGTAAATAAATAAATAAATATAAGAAGCGGTGATAGCCTAGTGGTTAGGGCGTCAGCCTCCTAATCAGAGGTCGGCGGTTCGAATCCGGGCACGCACCTCTAAATTTTCGGAGTTATGTGCGTTTAAAAAAAAAAAAAATATCACTTGTTTCAACGGTGAAGGAAAACATCGTGAGGAAACCTGCACGCCTGAGGGTTCTCCATAATGTTCTCAAAGGCGTGTGAAGTCTGCCAATCCGCACATGGCCAGCGTGGTGGACTATGGCCAAACCCTTCTCATATTGAGAGGTGACCCGTGCTCTGTAGTGAGCCGGTAATGGGTTGATCATGATGAAATAAATAAATATATGCAAAGATTGATTTAGATTTTCTCTCAAGAAATTTGAAACGCCATCCCGGACCCCTTTGTAGCACGTTAAGTCCTTGGCCTTTTGTTACAGATTAACGATCAGTATAGGACAGCGTAAACATTCAAGCTCCTAATGAGAAAACACAGGCTCATTTTTTTCTTCTAGAGAAAGAAGAGTTAGAGGAAAAAACATGTCGTAGACATTAGATTATAGTAAAGTAAGATAGACTGTCATATATATAAATTATTACATAAAAGTCCTGAATAATAAGAGATTTAAAAAAACACACACACAGGCTCTCTCTTCTTTGAGATTGAGAGAGAGCCTGTCTCCGACAGTTTACTAAGCTGAGGATAAATAATAAAAAAAATTATAAAAAATAAAAGATAGAAATCGGAACACAAAAGGGGCAGCAGCTAATTATTTCTGATCAGTTTAAAAGTAAAACCTACGTCTACAATCAGTATGTTGATGGGTAATCCCTAAACATACGCGATGCGTACAGCCGCTATGGTAGAATCATTACAAAAAGACATTTAAAATTTTAAATGTAAGTTTTTTATTTTTAAAATAATTCAAGATTTTAACCCAAATAAATTTCTTTATTTGTTGACGGGTATTTAAAATTTACAATATTCAGTCCGCTAAAAATAGGACTCTCTGTAAACCCTAGTTGTGAGTGTCGCATATTATTGTTCTTTGTCTCAACTGTCTTGAATAGAACATTTGTTTTATAAAAAATGTACCTATATAGATCGCGTGAGATAGCTGTGTTAGTTACGAATGTGACAAGTCACTCATTTTATCAAGTCGATTGCCGAGTTTATATATAACGTTGACTTTGATAGGGTTAACTCTGACATATACTTAGTTATTCTATATAGTGTGTAACGATGGGCCTGATATGTAAATTACCTATAAAAGACCCTTAAAATAAAACAGATTAAAAATTACATTCAAATTCCGAACTGTTACCTACATGAGAAAGCTTATAGAAAAATCCTATTACGAAATTACGGATTATATAAATGATAAAATAACTTGGGTGATAATTGCTCTAACTCCACAGCTAATTATAATTTATTATTAATCATGCGAAATGGTGATAACAAATAAAACCCGCTAAGTTCATTGCGGGCTTCTTCTTAGACCTGGGCACGATTGGAACCCTCTTAGCTTTAGTTCACGAATAGCCATAATGGAAAAAGCGATATGGATATATGAATATAGGTTTACATGAATAAAGATATTTTGATTAAATTTGGTAACTTCTTGACGGAAAACTCACCCACAACCAATTTGACCCGGAAATCAAACCCATTACCGCGTCGTCCATGATTAAGTTTTGATTTTTGGATTTTGATATTTTACATCCTATTTTTTATATTTCATTTAGTAAACGAATAAAATAGCGAAAGATTATTGGCGAAATTCCAAAGAGAAACGTGTTATGCGATAATAAATAAATAACATCGAACTGCCATTCAGAACTAGTACACTTAATCTAAGTTAAGACACAAAAGATAACAATAAACACAAAAAACAGATAGAAGAGTTTCATAACTCGTAAACGTAACATTATGTTAGTAAGGAGTAACTGAATTATTTCACGGTTCAGAGGTTTTCTAGTCTAGCATTGCGTAAGAGATGACGGGATTTTAGCACTAAGATCGACTTCAAATTTATCGACATTTTCTATTTATTTCGTTCGAAATATTTATGTTTTATCTATTTGTAGCATAAAAAAAAATCACTTGCTTCAACGATGAAAGAAAACATCGTGAGGAAACCTGCACGCCTGAGTTTTCTCATAATGTTCTCAAAGGCGTGTGAAGTCTGCCAATCCGCACATGGCCAGCGTGGTGGACTATGGCCAAACCCTTCTCATATTGAGAGGAGACCCGTGCTCTGTAGTGAGCCGGTAATGGGTTGATCATAGGCGCCCTTAGGCAGACGTTCCCTTAGTTTCAAAAATTTCTCCAAAATTAGCTGTACTAATGCCACAGCCCGGTCACGCTGTGACATTAGCACAGCTAATAGACAGTCCGAAAAAAAAAAATCCTTTATTTATTGATACACGAACTTACTCGAAGTTACTCATAATCACAATAAAACCGTTTAAAATGACGCATAGACTGATATCTGTTTCTGAAAAGGCTGACTATGTATTGTTAGTATTTAATCAGGTGAAGTGTATTATAATTAATTGATAAACTCACTTCGATGGTTATTTGCTGTTTATTTCTAAAATTTTTTTTTAAGTAAATGGATTTGAAGGCTTTATTTCTTCAGCCGTTGCTGCGAACTGAGACGACGGAGGTCATGTTAACTTCCAATTATGAAATGCTAGCAAAAATACCACTCTATACGATTGGGGCAACATTTACATAATTTTAGCGTAACAAGAAGCTGTGATAGCCTAGTGGTTATAACGTCAGAGGTCGGGGGTGTTCGAACCTGGGCACGCACCTATAACTTTTCGGTGTTATGTGCGTTTTTAAGCAAATAAAATATCTCTTGCATGAACGGTGAAAGAACACATCGTGAGGAAACCTGCACGCCTGAGAGTTCTCCATAATGTTGTCAAAGGTGAAGTCGGCCAATCCGCACATGGCTAGCGTAGTGGACTATGCCAAACCCTTCTCATATTGAGAGGAGACCCGTGCTCTGTAGTGAGCCGGTAATGGTTGGGTTGGTCGCTAGCATTATGAACAATGAATCACGATAGTTCAATATACCGATCTGCAGTCGGGACAAATTTTCGAAGTGAAAACTGATGCGTTTTCGTCACCGACATGCAACATACTCGTGTGACGTATTTTACCACACTTACAATAATGACATTTTATATAGTTTTCAATCGTAGTGCGTTATATTTTTTGGTAAGTGTTATTCGAGAATGTTGCTTTGTCACATGTTAAATTTATTCGCAGGTTTTAAGGCTTCATTAAAAAGTTCGTAGGATACTGCTTACGTTTATAATACTCACTATGGTCAATGTAATTTACATAACCTTCCGATACGAGGGCATATTCGCAATCCAATCTATAAATGGAGCAAAAATATACGAACCCATATTTACCTTCGCTATAGAAGCCTTACGATATTCTATAGCAAGATCACGCGATAAATTAAATTCTATGCGCTTCACCGAGCACAAGTCAAACTTAATGAGGCATTAAAACTAGGGTTGACATGAAAATGCGGAAAACATTAGCGACCCCACGCTTTGAGGTCGAAAGCGACCCTTATGTTTCTTAACTCTTGCACAGATTTCGAAACCATTCATTTAAAACTGTTGATACCTGAGACTTGATTGACGACCTCTGTCGCATTATAAAGTTGGAGGTCCTGGGTTCGATTCCCGGTTCGAGTCTGGTCTGTTGATAGGCGTCGGCCGTGGCTAGTTACTGCCCTACCGACAAAGACGTGTCGCCAAGCGATTTAGCGTTCCGGCACGATGTCGCGTTGAAACCAATTAGGAGTACGGTACCATTCCCCTAACAGGTTAGCCCGCTACTATCTTGGACTGTATCATCACTTATCACCAGGTGAGATTGCTGTCAAGGGCTAACTTGTAGTTTATAAAAAAAAGACTTTGTATAAGAAGATCGAGACCGGGGTCTCGATCCTCGAGCGGCAATTTGAGGCTACGTCACTGGCTAGCTACCACCCTATTGGCAAAGACATCACCAATCGTTGTGGTATGAAGCCGAGTAAAAACCGATTAGGTTCGGTACAGCCGGCAACACATAGGTGGCTCTTCAGGTACTGTGCTTATGGTGGGCGATGGTAATGCCTCTAAGAACAGCTGCTACAAAAAAACCAAAGACATCCAAGCAATTTAGCGGCCCAGTACGATAACACTTCGTAACCTATTCATCATGATCAACCCATTTCCAGCTCACTACAGAGCACGGGTCTCCTCTCAATATGAGAAGGGTGTGGCCATAGTCCACCACGCTGGCCATGTGCGGATTGGCAGACTTCACACGCCTTTGAGAACATTATGGAGAACTCTCAGGCATGCAGGTTTCCTCACGCTGTTTTCCTTCACCGTTGAAGCAAATGATATTTTAATTTTATAAAACGCACATAATTTCGAAAAGTTAGAGTAACCGTAACCTATTAACGACGACAAATTTGACGACATCCGTGGCGCAGTGCGTGCGCTGTCTTATTATAAAGTTGGAGGTCCTGGATTCGATTCCCGGCGCGAATCTGGTCCGGTGGGAGGTCTCGGCCGAGACTAGTTACCACCCTGCCGACTTAGCGTTCCGACACGATGTCACGTAGAAACCAATTAGGAGTTGGCTTACCATACTCCCAACAGGTTAGCCGGCTACTATCCTAGACTGCATCGTCACTTACCACCAGGTGAGATAGTGGGCAAGGGCAATTTGTAGTGTATAAAAAAAGACTATGGGTTTCATATAACAGCCCTACCGTTAAAAGGTTAGCCAGGCACTACCGCCCCAAGATAATAATCAATGTAATCATAAACTTAACATAACGTAGACAACAAATTGAATTCATAAGAAAATTCTGATTCTAGAGTGGTAATTAATTTCGGCCTTTAGATTGCACAATCACATACACATATCGAGATCGCAATCAAGGGCTGAATTCTTTGTAATTTAACTAAAAATATACCTGTGAACAGAGTCCTGGAACTCAATCAAGCTTTTATTGTATTAGAAAACACCACCCTCATCCTACAAGTGTCTAGGTATTCACATTTAACCTCTCACCCGGTGTCTGAAAGTTTAAGGCTTAGACACTCTACACTGCTCTATTACAGGTTGGCGAGTGACACCTTACATACTATAGCAAACATTTACCGCAAGTTTTACTGAACTTACACTGGACGAGAAACTTTGCAAGGAGTTTCTAGACAAATTAATACCGCAGAATTAAACTGGACAGCAGATATTCCACGTATAGAAAATTCTAAATTCAAAAATCGCTTGATCTATAAATAACATTGGAGAGTCTATTTGTAATATTGAAATAACCGTTTTTTACGACATGCATATGAATATATATACGGTACATACACCAAAATAACATTTTTTCCAATTTTTGTCTGTCTGTCTGTTTGTTCCGGCTAATCTCTGAAATGGCTGGACCGATTTTTACGGGACTTTTATTAGCAGATAGCTGATGTAATAAGGAGTAACTTAGGCTACTTTTATTTTAGAAAAATAAAGTAATGTTGCAATGTCCAAGTACTGTCCAGTACCGCGCGCAGCTCACGCGCATGCCACCGCCTGTGCCTTCACGTCTCGGGCGCCTCCCACAGCTAGTATAAAATATAATTTAGATCAATTATTTGTTACGTAGTTACATTACTATTGGGATTTGTACATTTAGAATTTTAAACAAAGAAGCTTATTGCGCCTGAACAAATGTCACCTTGTTAATTAGTCTTTATTTAGAGCTCATAAATCTCGTTAATGTCTATACGAACCATTAGATCGGTCAAATCTTAATCTATATCTGCTGCTAACTAGGTTGAAGTCGAGTGCGCGAGCGTTTCCATGACCCAGCCACCAGCCGACGCGAAGGAGCATCGCTGAGTTTTAGTGGGTATTCTGGTCGCCCCGTCGGAAGCGGTGCGTCGCTTCCGGAGGGGATGGATAAACGCATTTCACAGCGATAAAAGAATGCCTATCTAATGAAATAGGTTTTGGCCACTAGATTGGATGATTTCAGTCTATCACGGATATAGGTAACACTGCTTGATTTAATTAGATTAAGGATTATTATTTTTACAAAGAGATATATGTGACAGTCTCAGCATATGTTTGTCGTGTCGTACCGTCGTATCGTGCCGTCGTGTCGCACTCACTGGAAATTTCCCATTATCCATTATTAGCGCCTACTTAATGACATCAAGCGAGCTGCGCACACTTTGACTAGGCTGCGGATTGATTGCCCTGAACATTCAATTTACGTTGCCAAATAGGTGAGAGAATAAATAGAGCTTTGACGCCTCGGGGTAAGGTAATTAGAGTGCCTCCTAACTTTGACTAGAAGCGATATTTTTTCAGATCGGCTGGTAGGTAAATGTTTTTTATTAAACTAATAACGATTTTTTTTAAACCTGGCTATTGAATTACCGTTGACGTCATCACGCTAATTCAGTTCCAACTGGACTTAAATGCAATTAGGATTAATTTAAGAACTGGACAAGTTCTTAAATTAATCCTAATTGCATTTTTCAATTTACTTATAAACTGTTTTCTTTTGCATGGAATCTATATATATAAAAATCAATTGCTGTTCCTTGGTCTCGCTAAAACTCGAGAACGGCTGAACGAATTTGTCTTATCTTGGTCTTGAAATGTTCGTGGAGGTCTAGGGAAGGTTTAAAAGGTGAGAAAAATTCGAATAATTGCCGGGAAATCCCTAAAACAGCCCTTTTCTTTTTCCCATATAAACGTTTTCTTAATAAAATGTGGAGTCAATTTGAACTCAGTTCATATTAAATTATAATCACTCACTGTTGTCTAAGAAATGTAAGTGTGTTCCTAACTTCAAAGAGTCCTAACTTCCACGGAAACGAAAACTACGCGGGTGAAACCGCGGGTCTCAGCTAGTATTATATAAATATTTAATACTGTTTTTGTCAACGTATTATATGAAGACGCTCGAGAAGTAATCTGTTCGAAAACTTTCCATTAATATATAACAGATCCTAGTTTACAAAACGTCTATACCAAATTGCTGACTAGTCTTATAAAGGAGAAAGCTACAATCAAGATTTGACTCAAGCACAAACGAAGTTAAGCGAATGACCCAATGACAGAGTACGCAACAAGACAAGTGCGTCCCACGTTAAAAAAAACCCCTAAAATGGTAAAAGAAAACGCCACTGGCGATGCACAAGCCACTGGTAGCTCGCTAAGTTACCACAGAAAACACTTTCACTTTCGCGCCGGATAAGCCGCGTAAAGCGATTCGCGCCGTGTCACGCTAAAGCCATGAGAGTTTGTACATTTCACGCCTATCAGGTTCTCTTTGAATGAATGGATGACTACAGATTTTACCTTCAATCCAAATTGTACCTTCTATCTAACCGTTCTATTGTATTTGCATTTTTTTTATTATCATCTGCGGTGTACAATAAAAGTGTATTCATTCATTTATTGTAAAGTAAACAAAAGGGTAAAAAAATATCCAATACAGAGTATACAATTTGCCATCTTTATTGGAACATTCAGTCTCTTCCAGGCAGCCAATAGTTTAACACGCATTTACGGAAAAAGTAAACTTTTTTTTTTTTTTTCACTACAAGATAGCCCTTGACGGCAATCTCGCCTGGCGTAAGTGATGATGCTGTCTAGGCTGGTAGCGGGCTAACCTGTTAGGAGTATGGTAAACCCACGCTCCCAATTGGTTTCTACGCGACATCGTGTTGGAACGCTAAATCGCTTGGCGACACGTCTTTGTCGGTAGGGTGGTAACTAGCCACGGCCGAAGCCTCCCACCATACAAAACATAACCACTAGTAAATAAAAATAAATCTGTGTTTATCTGTATTAGCAAAAATATTCTTGTTGTTTTTTCATCTCCTTGAAAGTGTAGGGATGATTGTACTATTATGATTTGGTAAGGAACTTTGCAAGCGATTTCCACGAAACTTCGGATATTATATAGAAAAAAACTTCACAAGGTGTGTTCAAACCACTTTATACAACATTAAGAAACGGAATCATTACAACAATGCTAGTAGATAATATGGCTTTCCGATAATATACGCAAAATCAAGGTGTATAATATTATCGTTAAGAAAATTCCAGGACTAAAATAATGTGTGTGGTACCTATTTAATAAATAATATGTATGTAAAATTAAAAATGGTGTAGTTTATTTGGACTTTAATTCTATTCATGACGTATATGAGCTACATTTTATACTAGAAATACTTATAATAAGATAACCTTTGTGGCGTCTTTGGGGCGAATTCTTCCAACCCCTCATGTCTAGGTCACAGGAAAGTTAAAGTGTCGTGGCCAAGGGTGAGTACGAGCAAATATTTTTACGCATTCCAACTTTTTAAATTAAAATGTTGAGATGTATGTGTGGTGTGACACGAACGGATAAGATAAGAAATGAAAACATAGGTGAAGTCTAAAAGTTGTGCCAGAGACAGAAAAGATGACGAGTAATAGGCTAGCATGGTATGGTCATATAATGCGGAGAGAAGAAAGTGATGAATGTTAATGAAATGTGATGTTAGTGAAAGAATGTTATTTATGAACGTGGAAGGGGCAAAGGAGTAGAGGAAGACCAAAGAAGATATGGATGGATTGTGTAAAAGAGGATATGCGTGTAAAAGGTGTGGGTAGTGAGGTGACGGCTGATAGAAGTGAGTGGAAGAAGAAGACATGTTGTGCCGATCCCACATAATGTAGCACAAGGGCAAGAAAACTTTGTAAAATAACTCGTTTGATTGCTCCTTCAATTAAGGTGCGCGAATAAATTTAACACAATAATATTCAAGCTTAATTAAATAGCCCAAAAATAAATGAACCACTAAAAATTTAGAAAAAGCATAGTCATTGCTTTAAATAGAAATTCTTCTGGAACCCAAACTCAAGTTAACTAAAAGTGCCCGGCCATGAACATTTTTTCATGGGTTAGGTAATTAGGTAAACTCGAAGTTAATATATAAATGCAATAGAACGATCTTTATTTTGACTTATTAAAATTGCTTATATTTATATTCTATTCGGAACAATATAAATAATAACAATTATTAAGGAATTTATGACTTTTATTAATATAAGTCCTAAATTTATTTATTTCACTATTATTTTTGGAACATAAAATTAAGTTCGGAATCATCTAGAGGGAAATGGATAAAGTTAAACACTGATTTTATCTAACAGCAACAAAGTTTTCTCTATACTTATATGTATCATGATCAACTCATTGCACTGAGTTTCCTCTCAATATGAGAAGGGTTTAGCCATAGTCCACCACGCTGGCCATTGGCGAACTTCACATGGCTTTGAGAACATTATGGAGAACTCTTACCCATGCAGGTTTCTTCACGATGTTTCCTTCACCATTGAAGCAAGTGATATTTTAATAGCTTAAAAACGCACATAACTCCGAAACCTTAGAGGTACGTGCCCGATGGAACCGACCTCTGATTAGGAGTCGGACCTCCTAAACACTAGGCTGTCACAGCTTTTTACGTATAATACACCAACAGTTATTAATTAAAACATAAATCATATCTACATTTATCGATAATTACAAAAATAATTTATTTGGAACCGGTCTCTTTAAAGTACAAAGCTATAAAATAGCAAGCGTTTAACACATAACTTTCTCCTCTCACAAAATACTGTCGAAGTTTGAAGATTGTTATCAGTTTGTTTAGATTATATTTTATCCACAAGATACCTACCACTAGAAATTAAAATAAATTTATTTAATGAATAATTAGACAATTAGTTGTTAGGAATACATATATAACTTAAAATAAAACTTAGATTAACCTAAAACTAAAAATCTTAAAAAATTAATAAATATTTAATATCATGACTAAAATATATTATTAAAAGGAGTCCCTTTAGATACCTACCATATACATGTAATGGATATAAAATAATATGATGTTTTTTTTTATTCACCACAAGATAGCCCTTGACTGCATCTCACCTGATGGCAAGTGGTGATGCGGTCTAAGATGGTAGCGGGCTAACCTGTTAGGGGTATAGTTAGCTCATGCTCCCAATTGGTTTCTCCACGACATGCCGGAACGCTTAATCGCTTGGCGACACGTCTTTTGTCGGTAGGGTGGTAACTAGCCACCGCCGAAGCCTCCCACCAGACCAGACTCGAGCCGGGAATCGAACCCAGGACCATATGTAATATTAAAATAAACTGCAACATAAAATCTTACCTACGTACGGCAAACGTTTTCTTATAATATTTAATTAAAGACATAGGTAGAAATCGGGTTATTCCAGCAAGGATTATCTATAATGTCTGTTTACAATGTTCCAATCCAGTTATTAAGTAATGTATTAAGGCCATTCCAGCGTTGGACGTGGCGTTGAAGTAAATGGCTTCATTAGATATTCTAGTAATTTTGAGGTCAGACTTATTCACTATTACAGTGTAGATAACAGGTTCACTATTCCAGAAAATTCAGCTGGAACGGTTTTTTTATATGCTGCAAGTTAGCCCTTGACGGCAATCTCACCTTAAGGTAAGTGATGATGCAGTCTAGGATGGTAGCGGGCGAACCTGTTAGGGGTATAGCTAGCCCATGCTCCTAATTGGTTTCTACGCGACTTCGTCCCGGAACGCTAAATTACTTGGCAATACGTCTTTGTCGGTAGGGTGGTAACTAGCCACGGCCGAAGCCTCCCACCAAACCAGACTTGAGCCGGGAATCGAATCCAGGACCTCCAACTTTATAATACGACAGCGCACGAACTGCGCCACGGAGGTCTTCAAAAACGGTATTGCGTATAAAGAAAAAAGGTTCATTGCAAAAATCCAAAGAACGCTAAAATTTTTACGTATTTATTAGGTAATTACGCACACAGTTCCCGAACTCAAAAGAGTCTTTATATTATTAAATTTATTCAAAAATTACAAGTAGGGTAGGCTTTAAAATACTTGTCCAGAACTTAACAAGTTCAACCAATATATATTAAGCTTTTGCTGAAAGTCGTTATTTCACCTTCAAGGTCTAGAACAGTTAGGTAAGCATGCTCCACGCGATTAACGGAAAGCATAAGCGATAACCGATCTCTTATGTAGTTGCGTGTCGGTCGCCATTAGCGAAACTGATAGCGAATGATGGTGCTAATGATAACAGGGTAGGTGAGTACCAAAGCAATGTTCTTATTTCCCGATTTGCGAACCCCTACTGCAGTGATGTAGTGCTAGAAATAGATGCCATTTTGTTTAGATTAAAAATAAAAATGTTATCAAACATTTTACGGCGGAGAATTCACGACTAGTATGATTATTTTGTAAGTTAAAACGTCCGTGGCGTTATTAGCGAACGTAGAAAAGAGGATGATAGATAGATACACACCGTTTTCTCTCTTTAATTTAACATTTGACAGAGGAAGACAAAAGAATATATAACTAAAAGATCGAAACACAACTTTTATTAATAAAGGAAGGTATATGATAAAACCCGCGACCGTATATCCAATATAGACGTTGGTCCAATCGACGACATTTGCAATCGTAAAGGGACTGTTTTACACACAAATTTAATGTAAGACACAAGAAGAAATTGCAATATGTATACAAGCTTGTTTACTTGGATACAAGAACACCTATTAACAGTATATTTAATACTTGATTAAGAGAAATGATAAAAATATGGAGTATCGTATATTTAAGTATTTAAAAAATAACAAGTTGACAACCATATCTAATTGACATTGGCTTGACATGACATTTACACCTGTGTGAGTGTACGTGTGAACGTGTGTGTTAACTTGCCTTTTTTTGTTTTGCGCTTGAAACCATAACCATATCTGTCTTTCACTGATGATAACTTGAGCCTTAAGATTGGCATCATTTAAAAAACTTTGTTGAACTAGTTGTCTGTATTACTTACATCACTCAATTAAATAACATTTACCTAATATAAATAATATTTTATAACACTGCAACTAAGTTTCCTATTTTAAAATTTTGCCGTCTGTCAAACTTCTTTTTAAATTGGTTTGGTTTTTAAAGTTAACCTTACGCGTTCTCACTGTTTAAATCATTTTTTTTATAAATCGCGGTCCGAACCAAGCGGTTCTAATACTAGCCAGTAACATCTCCACTGAATAACAATCAATTTATCTTCTAGGAGACTTTCAAGGAGTTTGTTTATCAGCCCCATGGCCAGATGCAGACTTTCTAGGAGTTTGTTTATCAAAGTGACAGCCCATAATTGCGTTTTTGAGGGAACAAGACGTCTGGTGTAACGGCTGGTAGAGAACCAGGCATTAATACGATGAAGACGATATTTCCACAGTCCACTTACGAAATTACTTGAGCATGTCCACTCTGGCAAAGTATAGTGGAGCATAGGAAGTCAAATCGGTCAGTAGGAAATTGTACGGGCGGAAGTAGTGAACAATGACCGAATGAAAGCAGTGCGCGTAAACGTAACGCATGCGTGTAATTGACGCACGGATTTAAAATTGACGTTTTATATACGACCGGTTCTGGATATGTAGTCAAGCGAATAGTTGTTAAGGTGATTTAATTAATCGTCCAACTCTAGATAATCTGTTGAATATACACAGCAGGTTATAATTTTTTTTTTTTTGCGCTAGCGGGTTTCTTTCATTTTTTATCAAAAAATTAACTAGTACAGTATGTGTATATAAGCATTGAGATATGAGGTTGCGTGTTTGTTTGTTTGTTTGTTCATTAATTTGTGATGTCATAGTGTTGCAGTTATTAATAACCTCAGAATTGGTTCCTAGATACGAAAAGCTATATACAAGTTACCTTGAAGGCAATCTCACCTGATGGTAAAGTCTAAGATGGTAGCGGGTCACCCTTTTATGGGTATGGTAAACCCATACTCCTAATTGGTTTCTGCACGATGCCGATTGGTTTCTGCAATCGTGCCGGTACTCTATATCTCTTGGTGAGATGTCTTTATCGGTGGGGTGGTAACTAGCCACGACCAAAGCCAAAGGGGTTAACCGTTTAATAAGTGGTGTATAAAAAAACAAAGGTCGCCAAAATCATTGCCTTGTTGTTTCGCCTATTAGAGTGAGCCCGCACTACGAATAAACCGCACGTTTTTATTAATTCTGTACTGTTTTAACTCATACATACATACACACATCAGATTTAAAATTCGTGCAGCTAAAAAAAATTGATTTAATGCAAATTTCTTCAAAAGCCACGCGAACGTTTTTCGGACAGAAAAGAAACATACAGATAGATAGATATATAGATGAGAGCGACGTGGTGATAGATGGTGATAACTAAAAAATCCCGGCTAAGTTTGTTGTGGGCTTCTTCTTAAACCTCGGCGCGATTGGAACCCTAGGAGGGTTTATTTATTTACACACTTTTATTCTACACCACGAAAAAGGAAAAATAAAACAAAAAAAGCAATATACAATTTGGCGGCCTTATCGCTACATAGCGATCTCTTCCAGGCAACCAAATATGTAGAAAATATAGAGGGTTTTAATTTAAATTCGCGAGTATAGTTATCACGATCACCTCATAAATTAAAAGAACGAGAAATATATTATATATGAACGCTTCATAGATGCCTGTACTACTCGTAGGTTTACATGAATAAAGCTATTTTGATTTGATTTATTGATGAATTATTTTCACTGTACTGGAAATAAATATATTGAAAAACGTAGACGTTATCATAAGCTAACGTCTTCGTCTAAAAATACGAGTATCTAAGAACACGTCTGCATTAATAATTTTCCTTTCTACGCCTAAGCTTCGTGGCGAAAATCTGCCCCTCGACCCTCATAATAAACTTATACAAAGACTTTCAAAGAAAATCTAAAGTATTAAATATAATTTGAAGTGGTTTTCTGTGAATAATTTGGCACATTAGCCACTGCAGTCATAATGAATGTTTAAATATATTAAAGCTCTCGTATTCGAGTTCCGTTTAAGAATTCTTGACCTCTTTTATCCGCGTGTCCCATTTAAACTGTGAATGGGCGGCGTATATGAATTACAAGACAATAAAATAAATATAAAACTAACGACATATAAGAAAAACTTTTACTGCATCACGTTCTTGTGGCATATCTATTAACTGCTTTATATCTAAGCTGTAAAATTTATCATCTAGCCTATTAATATCCCATTTCTGCGCACACCTCTGCTATATGACGCCAAATTTATTGTATTTTATACATATATATATATATATATATATATATATATATATATATATATATATATATATATATATAAATAATTTTGACGACCTCCGTGGCGCAGCGCGTGTACTATTTTTTACATTCTATTATTGGTTGAACTTGTTAAGTTCTGGACAAGTATTTCGATATAGAGCCTACCTTACTTGGAATCTTTGAATAAATTTAACAATATAAAGACTCTTTTGAGTTCGGGAACTGTGTGCGTAATTACCTAATAATAGCGTTCTTTGGATTTTTGCAACGAACCTTTTTTGTTTATACACAATACCGTTTTTGACGACCTCCGTGGCGCAGTTCGTGCGCTGTCGCATTATAAAGTCGGTGGTCCCGGGTTCGATTCCCGGCTCGAGTCTGGTCTGGTGGGACGCATTGGCCGTAGCTTTATATCACCCTACCGACAAAGACGTGTCGCACAGCGCCTATGCGTTCCAGCACGACGTCGAGTAGAAACCAATTAGGAGTATGGATTGACCATAACATATGGTTAGCCCGTTACCATCTTAGACTGCATCATCACTTACTATCAGGTGAGATTGCCGTCAATGGCTAGCTTGTAGTGTATATATAAAAAAAAAAAATTACATTGTCTACCCCAGTGTCTTACGGAGAACAAAGAAAAAAAAACCGCAACAACTTTCGTAAAAGTGCTCAAAGTGAATTGGACAATTCTACCGCAGCGCTGAAAACTTAATGTTATAAAATCACGTAAACTTCGAATACGTTAGCAAAATTGTAACTTGAAGTCATCGAGTAACTTTCTATAGTTATAAGATTGCGATGATCCCGAAATGGCGACCGTAGTGTTCCTTTGTTCCGCCCACCAGACTATTACCGCTTCTATTATCCAACAAAAAACCATCATCTTCATAAGCTAAAATTTTTTTTTTTATTTATTAAAAAAATACAATGCATAAAGGCCTACTAGTGGCGTATAGGTAGTAGACGATGGTGACTGCAGAGTACAGTATGCAGAATGCATGTGTGAGATCGTATGACCCTTATTAACAGACAAGATATTGGGGTGAACAAGTTTCAAAGAAAATACATTTCTTTTATTCCGTAACAACTTTAACTGCAGTCCTACTTGGTAGTAAGTGATGATTCAGGCCTAGATAGCAACACAGTAAGTTTAAGCAGTACGAAAGTTATATTATATAACCCCATCGAATTAAGAAATAAAAATGGCTTAAAAGTACATATACAAATATGCCAACTTTATTGAGAAATTTGTTGATATAGTAAGTACTTTTTAAAAGCTCTTAATATAATTTTAAGTGGCATGTGAGATGGTGATAACAAAAACGAACCCTCATAGCTTTAGTTTTAAGTTTACGAATGTAGTTAAAACTATCAAATCACTACTGTGTAAATTATTGACCCGTCAAAAGTGCCTTTTAAATGACTATTTGAATTTGAATTTATAATATGGCCATCGTACGATAGGCGTTAAGATCTGACTTTATTACCATTGTTTTTTTGTTATATATATAACAAAAAACAATGACATATGTATATATATATATATGTGTGTGTGTGTGTGTGTGTGTCTTTGTAAATTATTGACGCGTGCCTTTTAAAGTACTATTTCAATAAAGATTATTTGAATTTGATAACATAAAGTAAGCTTTTATTGTATTGAAAAATAAATGACAAAAACTTACTGATATACATGAGTATATGATTGATAACAGTTTCTATTACGTTGCAGTTACCGATCTAATCCAATAATCAATAGATCCGATACTGGAAATAATGAAATTTGCAGATTAAGTTCTATTTACATAGCGGTCCGCATTGCAGTTAGTATCTAAATGGCGCTACGCAAACTCTAATGGGAATTATTGTGATGCTTGCTTGTTAAAATATATTTTTTTATACACTACAAGTTAACCCATTACCGCAATCTTACGTGATTGTTAGTGATGATGAAGTCTAAGATGGTAGCGGGCTAACCTGTTAGGGGTAAGTAAGCCCATACTCCTAATTGGTTTCTACGCAACATCGTGCTGGAACGCTAAATCGCTTGGCGACACGTCTTTGTCGGTAGGGTGGTAAACAACTACGGCAGAAGCCTCCCACCAGACCAGACTCGAGCCGGGAATTTATAGTTTTTTAGTCTATTGCTAGCTTATTGGCTTGGTATTTTTTTTAACATGTGTTGAGTTTTTTGGAGTCGAGGTAATGCTATTAAGGTTAAGTTATGAAAAAAAACTAAAATATTACATTAAATCGGCCAATAAGCCTTGCGTACATTATAATGTATGGTAATTTTCAACAACGTCCACAAGCTACTAAAACATAAAATCCTTCATGTTCCTCGTATTTTCCCTCGGTTTGTGCCGCATGCACTCGGTTGTCCCTCGTCTATCGCGCCGCTGGGCGTCAGCCAACCCATTCCCGTCGTTCCGAGTTTAATTTTGGAACGCTATTTTTTCTGTACGGTTAGAAGACACGTCCGGCGAGGTGAACAATCTCTTTCCGCTGTGCATTTAAAAAAAAGGGAACACGACATAGACAAAATGAAATGATTCTTTTATCTAGTGCCAAAAATAAATTAATCTCAGAACAATGAATATACATTAATATTAAGCACTAAAGGTCTTTTACGCCCTCAACTTTCCCATTCCTGATGGTACAAACATACTTATATACTTAATGCATAAAGAATAAAGAATAGATCTATATATATATGAATAGAATTTTAGTACTGACAAAATGAGAATACATGAGACCAATGAGTATACATACATACACTGTATTAGCAGCAAATCAGTGTAACGTTCTTACAGCCTACTCATCGCTATCACGTACACATATTTAAGTATACGACTGAACAGGCTGTTTAGACACTGATCATTGCCTTTCCTGAAAGGGATAAATTAATTTAAAAAACTAAACTAAACAAAAGGAACATATTTTAAATAAACAATAAACTCTTTCTAAAATGGCTTATTTAATTTTATATGTAACATATTTTAATAAGGAAAGTTTTAAATTGAAGCAGCTCATGCAAGGATTTACAATGTAGCTCAGTCCGTGACCCGAATATATCAAATCATATCCTGTTCATCGGTACTTGTAATTCTAAACGCGTAAAACACACTGTTATATTCAAAGATGTGTGTCAATGGCCCCTGCAATGAAAGTAGGTACAAGCAAATAAGATGTACGCGTTTACAAAGATCCTAAATTATTAAACACTAGTGGTTACCGGACGAAGTTGCGGCTTTATATATCGTCTCCTCAACCCATTACCGGCTCACTACAGAGCACGGGTCTCCTCTCAATATGAGAAGGGGTTGGCCATAGTCCACCATGCTGGCCATGTGCGGATTGGCAGACTTCACACGCCTTTGAGAACATTATGGAGAACTCTCAAGCGTGCAGGTTTCCTCACGATGTTTTCCTTCACCGTTGAAACAAGTGATATTTTAATGTTTAAAAACGCACATAACTCCGAAAAGTTAGAGGTGCTTGCCCGGATTCGAACCGCCGACCTCTGATTAGGAGGCTGTTGCCCTAACCACTAGGCTATCACAGCTTCATGTATATTGGTTTTTAAAAGTCCCAACCTAACTGTTTTCCCGGGATAAAAAACAAATTCCAGGAAAAACCTGATGTCGCCTTGACAGGTCTTGATACAAAACGCGAGCTACTTGACTAAATACGAATTTATGTACAGCATTTTAATAAATGACGACATAAATCATGGCGTTGACGCATCACGAAGCAGTCAAGCGCAGTGAGCAAAGTAAAAATATATTCTTAGCCTTTACGACATTTCCGAACCTATATTTAAGACGGAGTTTACAACGTACAAGATTATAGAGTAACTGTGGTACATGCAAAAGGCATGCACTCTTTCGTAATCTGTGGCGAGTTATGACTGAGCTATGATTTAAAAAAGGTTTTTTTTAGTTTCATAATACAATATTAAGACCTGATTAACCATGGAATTAGAATTTAAAATTTAGGCTTTAGATCTCTATATTGTGAAAAAAAAATTCAGAGAGATGCAGTTTAGCTTTACAAATCTAAAAAGTCGTATTGCATTTTTCGAGCAAAAGTCCGTGACCGTATAATAGCTCTATGAAAAGAGCCCTTCCGGAAGAATCTCTGCGGCATCTGAGTCTTCATTTGAAGAACAATTCCGCATAAAAACTAGAGTCACCGATGGAATGACGTTAAGAGAGGATATATGACTGTTCATGTTTGGGTCATAAAGACGTGGAAACGCACAACGAACCGCAGTGCAAGCATTCCACTAGAACTATGTAGACAGACAATATACAACGAGTCAAGACATCGACACAAAACGACGATGAGACTCGCGTAATAAAGATAATTTACCTATATTACGTTTACATTCTACAAAAGCTAGTAGATGTTAATTTATATTTATTATTAATTTATAAGGATTTTATTATTAATAAGTATATAAGGATCATTATTCCTCGATTTACAATGAATTTATAGTTTCGTTTTCATCATCATCATCATGATCAACCCATTACCGGCTCACTACAGAGCACGGTTCTCCTGAGAAGGGTTCGGCCATAGTCCACAAAGCTTGGAGGCCATGTGCGGATTGGTAGACTTCACACGCCTTTGAGAACATTATGGAGAACTCTCAGGCGTGCAGGTTTCCTCACGATGTTTACCTTCACCGTTGAAGCAAGTGATATTTTAATTTCTTAATAACTCCGAAAAGTTGTATTTGTGGATAGGTCCGAATTCTGTTCATTGTTTTCATGCACAAAACTGAAAAGTTAAAGTTCTAAAGAAATTCGATCAGCTTTCGTTGAAACTTTAACGATAACAATTTGCCTAACTTCGAAGACGGTAGTAGGAAATTCAGACTTGTGCATCCGATTATAATAGTCTTTGATTGCACCAAGTCAATTTCCTTGAACATCGCGTGCTTATAACGACATCAATTGAAAATGTTAGTAATTGCTCATGAAACGAATTACTTAACACCAGTCCACTATGTCTCTTATGTAAGGTTTGACACAAACAAGATAATTGTTGTAATTGGAACGAGAATGCTGGTGCCAAGAGTACTTACCGTACATATACCGGAACCGTATTGACTTATTAGATAACTTCTATATGTGTAGTAAAGGCACAGAGTTTTTGTTTGAAGTATTCGTCCTAAATAAAGTTCTCATTGATTTGGTTTTTATCAAAATACCTTCAAATATGAATTTAAGACATTTTGCAATGGATCGGAGACAAGATCAATATTGCTGGTATATATAATACATTTTCTTCAATGTTCACATGCTATTACCGCATGGGTGTTATATTTAATTTCAAGAATACACATATAACTTAAAATAAACCTTTGATTAACCGAAAACTAAAAAATCTTAAAAAAATATATAACCTCATAATATATGAACGTGGAAGGGCAAAAGAGTAGAGGAAGACCAAAGAAGAGATGGATGGATTGTTTAAAAGAGGATATGCGGGTAGAAGGTGTGTGTAGTGAGGTGACGGCTGATAGAAGTGAGTGGAAGAAGAAGACGTGTTGTGCCGACCCCAAATAATGTGGGATAAGGGCAAGAAGAAGAAGAAAGAACCAAAAATATATTATTTAAAGGAGTCTCTTTAGGCAAGGTTCCGAAGATACCGGCAGCGTTCCCCCTTTGACTCGCTTGACAAATTTTATGTCCGAGGTAGCTGGAAGCTCTTCCGTGTCCTGTGATGTCGACTAACCTTTTTGCTATTTTATATAAATATTAGATTATGTTTCCTTTTAGTTAGTGACACTAGTATTACACGCCAACCCATGTATAAAATATGAAAGATAAAAACATACAATATTGGACCTGATGATGGTATATTATGATATAATATTAATGATAAATATCTAGGTACTTCAGATACAGGTGATTTACTTTAAAATGCACTCAGTTGACTCACTTATAATAATATGAACTACATAAATACCGAAAGTATCGATAAAACTTGTAATGTTCTTGCTGATAAGATCAGCTTTTGGGTTTCTTGCTGTCCCACTTTATACTAATCTTGAGCCTAGCTTACTGATACGAGAAAAAATTATATTCAGGACGTATTTGGGTCATTAAGTACCTCTTGAAGATATGATGTGAGTCATGGTATTACACTCGTCCAAGTCGGGTATTTTAATAATTGTCAGAAAATTATACGCGTACATCGTTGCTTGTTTTATTATTATGTGTAGGTTTATTCAAGTTTATATTATATACTAGCTGAGGCCCGCGACTTCGTCTGCGTTGATTTAGTGTGTTTGTTTGTCTTTCAATCACGAATCAATAGATTACTAACCCGTATTACTTGAAATAATTACTAAACTAAAATAATTGGTGGAAGAAGTGGGAGGCGCCCGAGACGTGATGGCACAGGCGGTGGCATGCACGTGAGCTGCGTGCGGTACTGGACAGTACTTGAACATTGGAACATTACTTTATTTTTCTAAAATAAAAGTAGCCTAAGTTACTCCTTATTACATCAGCTACCTGCCAATAAAAGTCCCGTAAAAATTGGTCCAGCCATTTCAGAGATGAGTTGGAACAAACAGACAGACAAAAATTGTAAAAAATGTTATTTTGGTGTATGTATCGTATACATATTCATGTGCATGTAGTAAAAAATGGTTACTTCAATATTACAAACAGACACTCCAATTTTATTTATTTGTATAGATTTGTTCAATAAATTCGTTATCATTAATGTTAATAATAGATAGTCAGGTATAAGTTTCACTGTCAAGTTTTAAAAATACGTTTACATCGTGTTTTTGATAATATTGTGAGCTCGTTGACGAAACTCGCAATGAGCAGTGTAATGTGTCTACAGTGACAATGATTGTACTAACGATGACGATGGCTAGACAAACTGTCTTATATCCAGTGGACATATCATGTCCGAATAGATTACGGTATATCAGAATGATCTTTGTCTCAGAAGACATTTGGCACGACCTCATTAATAAGTTTGGAATCCCTTGTTTTATATTACCGTCAAAACATCTTGAACTCTGATCGTTAATTCGCCCGATAACTGCGATTTGATCGTTAAAAGTTTACTTACATCGTTTGACCTGAAATTTCGAGCTCTGGTTCGTTCAACATACAATTGTAATTAGCCACTATTTTATTGCCTGTTTATGCAAAAGTATTTCATTTAAGACCAGACTTTAACCTTAGGTTTGCCCGCTTATTTAAACTGTCTCACAATTTCTATTGCAGGAATTGATTTTGGTCAAAATTGGGGAATTAGTATTTAATTGTATATAGCTTTTTTACTACAACTGAGCCCACTAAGAATCTCATGGTGATAAGCTATGATGAAGTCTATTAAAGCAGCGAACTAACCTATTAGGATTATGGTAGTTATCGTCTACCGTTTTATTTACTTTAAGTTTTTTACTTGTGGACTTTTAAGTTTTATCTGAACGATTTGCTAATTTGGACCTGCTAGGTAGCTAGTTTCCATTGAGTTGGATTATTCCAGTTCCCATATCCCTAATCGGTTATCACGTTACATCGAACTTGCCGCCACGTCTGTTTTCCGATGATAATGTAATCATGATAAATCAAATCAGTTAAAAGCGCGGTTATACCAACGTTGACTCGACGAGTTACATAAGGTAAATATATGTTGTGATCAACAAAATTTCTTTACCGTTAGATTTATCATTCTGTGTCAAAGTGTTGCTGCTACTAAAGTATACACATCGATCATAATTCCCATATAATAAACCTACCCTATGCTACTTCATAACTCCCAAATAAATACAAATTACGCATGGAAGTAGAAGGTAGGTAACGAGAATATCAACACATTGATTATCCCAAATATTTGGATAATCGTTGGAACTAAACGGTTTCATTAGATCTACATAATAACCAATTCCACAATCTTATTTTACCCATTTATTGTAGAAGCATTTTTTTTTCCTGCTGGGAAAAAATAAAGACGTACCCCAGGCTCGAACCTACGACTTTCTGCACAAAAAGCATACGTGATAACCGCTGTTCCTCGGCAACTGTATTTATTGTAGGAGCAATCACAAGAAATAAATTCAATATTCTGACATGCGATATATTATTTAATTATTTATTTTATATTTCCAATGAAATGTACAGAAATAAAACTCTTGTATAAGATCTAATTGCTTGCTTTCATGTATTCCTCCTATACATATAAATTGGTCAAAGCTCAAAATAGCACATATCGTGGGCTAATTTTATAACGTATTATTCATCTTACAGAGGATTCATCAATAACTACACTGAGCTAGTATTGAGGTCAACATTGATTAGTACTTTTAAATGCTATTTTTGCATATTACGTCGCATGCGAATCTTTAAGAGAGGATCCTTCTTTCAAAATCATTATTCACCTCGTAATTTTAAATATCTAAAGAATATAAAATATTTTTTTAGATTAATTCTTTGATGACATCGAATCTAACATTGATAATATAACATTATGTAGATTCGTTTTATTTTTTTTATTTTGTTTCATCAACTATCTACTTTATATTTATTGTTTAAATTCGTTCAAGTTTTTATGGAGATCTATGGTTTTATCAGTTCCATTTATTCGTTTGTTGTTTATTTATGGCACTTTTAACACACTAATAAACTATATTATTTTACATACTCAAACTCTGTTAATGATTATACTGTTTAAACTCTGTACAACTAATTATATGTACATTATAGTAGACCTTGTTTACTTACATTGATTGTGATGAGCAATTGGTTTTAAAGCCACAATCAAATATGCCTGACATCATTATTTTAGTTATTTAAAAATTATTTTTTTTCTATGTTGTTTATGTTTCCCGAACTTTTTTTCTAATCCGCAATTTTTTTTTTTTTGATCATCCCAATATCGGCTCACTACAGAGCACGGGTCTCCTCTCAATATGAGAAGGGTTTGGCCCATAGTCCACCACGCTGGCCATGTGCGGCTTGGCAGACTTCACACGCCTTTGAGAACATTATGGAGAACTCTCAGGCGTGCAGGTTTCCTCACGATGTTTTCCTTCACCGTTGAAGCAAGTGATATTTTAATTGTTTAAAAACGCACATAACTATGAAAAGTTAGAGGTGCGTGCCCGGATTCGAACCGCCGACCTCTAATTAAGAGGTTGACGCCCTAACCACTAGGCTATCACCACTATCTATATATTTAACTTTATTCAAGAAAAAAGGGGCTCTTCAATTATTTTTTGTTTTACCATAAAAATTTCCTTCTAAATCAACGTTTATAACTCTTTTGAGTATACTGAACGGTTGGTCCCGACACCCATTTAAGTTTGTTTACAATATAAACAATCTTCACAGTAACGAAGTCACGTTTTTTCAATCCTTATATTTTATACATTCAGTGCTTTTTAACGCTAAGAGTTTTAAATTCTGTTCAGATGTATCCAATGTATATCAGAATAGTTTATCTAAAAAAAACGTATAGTTTTTGGTAACAAATTAAAAAAAGTCCTAAAATTTTTAGTGTTCGTGCACTAAACCCAACCAAATTACTGTAATTGTACTGATTATGTTAACCGAAAAATTACTCGCATGACCGCTTGGACTATGAGCTGAAGGTCAAAGTTATAATAATCATGACATCGTCACTAAAAAATAAATTTCATGACACGTTGAAGCTTTTCCACGTTCCGTGTTTCTAGAGGCATTCTACAAATTATTCTCAAGTGTCATAAGTCTCAAGTTCTGTAAGAACTAAGCAGCTAAATCTCCTAGCAGGCTTAAGAATTTAAAAAAGATTATGCGATGACAGGGAATATATGGTTACATGCAGTTTTTGCAATTAGCAAGCGAAAATATCAGTAAAGTAAATAATTATAAAACATACTTTTACACATTTCTATATTCTATTTCCAGAATACGCAATTCCGTTGAACGGTATAAGAGCTATTGAGCAAATATGGCATGTAGAAAAATTGGGACCATCCCCTGGGGCGAATCTCGGCAATCATGATCAAGAAGGAAAAGCCCCTACTTATATATTATAAGTATACCCTGCGAATAAAGAAGCAAATCATAGGTGGCATCCATAAAAAACAACTTAGAACAATGATAAATGGTTAAAATTTAATTATACTACTAAGACACAAGGCTATTTTCACTCAACACTAACTTCATGAACAAGTAAGATTTATGACTGTGAAGTACTGTAGGTATATTGCTGGAATGCAAGAAGTTGAAATATTGGACTTCCTCTTCCAAGTCTCAAAACTAGATTCGGCATAGCAAGAGCATTCACAGACAGAGGTTTTATTAGGAACTAAAAAAATTAAGATCAGTATGGCTTGACTTTTACAATGATGTGTCAAGAATCAGAGTAAAAGATGTCAGTTTCATCGGGTTCAACGGGCAGCGTATTGGCAATTTGTCAAAAATGCCGCGATCTACTAACCACATGGCGTCAGGCGCACCTAGCCCTAAAACAAGCTATTTGTAACCTATACGCAGGTTTCTCAGTACATAAACCAAAAATAATAATACAAAGAGTCATATATTGAACATGACTACTTGTATAACTATCGGGGACATTTTGATTCACTAAATAACGAATTACCCTCATTCATCAAAATCATGCCTGTTTCTAATAATCCTACCACAATGCGGAATACTATGAAAGTTTCTTAGCTATCAGACTAAATTAACAAGGGAGTTAGATATAATGTGATGTTTTGTAAGCTATCAGACTAAATTAACAATTAAGCTAGATATAATTTGATGCTTTCTGATGGTGTACAATGGATAGAAATTATACGCTTACAATTAACGCAATCAATCTTACAATGATAATATATTGGCAATCATGAAGGTCAGGTAAGAATCTGGTCAGTGGTAACTCTCTGTATTAGTGCGGTTAATTTATTCAAACACGGTATTCTTCTTTCTGTGTTTTTCACAGGTACATTCCTTGCCAAGGCATTGTTTATTAAAACACAAATACTCACGACGCGTTTGTTTTATCCACCGCTGTGAATGTTATTTTGTAGCTGATGTCATTGAGTAGCTAGACAGCTAAATATTGATGCTGCAATCATGTTGCTCGTAAACGTACATAATGAATTCATAAGTACTGCTCTGTCCATAATTCTATTTCAATTTTCGTCCGTGTGAGGCTGAATGACGGCATATTAACAAACACTCTCGAATTAATATTTACTTTGGGGCACACGACGTACAAATGTTTTGAACTTGGCATTACGCTGTTTAAAACTTTAAAATGTTGAGTATGAAAACTATTAAAACCTACCTGGGCTCTTATGATAACATCGTGTGGTCCTCGCCACGTGGTAGCTGCTGGGGATTTCCTCTTGGCTAACTCTAATGTAGCTTCACTTGGACATCGTTCAAACATAAGGACACGCTCAGCTACGGAACCACGAGTGAGGAACGGCCTCACAGGCGCCGTGCCCTGCGCTGAGGCGGTCTCTCCGACTGCGCCAGCGCTGGACGCGCGCCGAGCGCGAGCTTCAAATTTAGACCTGGCTTCTGTAACATGTGATCCGAAAGAAGCTCTTCTCTCCCCACTTGCTCCGGTAGATGGCTTCCTTGCTCCTGTGTCTAACCGATCCTGATATCTACTTTTAGCGTAATCCACAAGTGATATAGGAGGAACAACGTCAGGTCTTTCAGCAGGCCGCTCAGCAACGACCCCGCCTGTACGCAAAGCTCGCAGAAGTCTCTCTTCTTCCCGAGCGACTTCCAAACGCATTGCCGCGTTATCCGGCCGCCTGACATTAGGGCCAGAACCAGTTCCGTTCCGTTCCGGTACCAAGTCTGGAGGCAACATGACTTCTACAGTTTCAATTTCAGAATTTAGTCGTAAATCTCGCCTAGGCTCAGATCTCTGGTCCGTGCGTAACTCGGGACGTTCCCGGATCTCCGGGCGGTCTCTGCGAAGCTCTGGCCGCTGCTTTATTTCAGGTTTGGGTTCCGGTTTAGGTTTAGTCCGTAGGCTCTCGGCCAACTTAAGGCCGGGCGTGGGCCTGCATGACAATATTTCTGTGGGTGCGAGGCCACGCGCTTTCCAAGTCTGATATATGGCTTCCGCATGATCTGAAATCTGCTTGGCGATCGCGGCGATGTCCTCCTCGCCGGTGTCGATCTCCCGGCGAGCCGTGGCCGCCATCGCCGGGCTTCGCGAGCACTGCTGCACTACTGCAGGGGAGGCCCCGCGAGCTCCATCAAACACTGAGCACAAGAACACAACGGGCGCACTGATTCCAATCTGGCACAAAAACTGCACTAGCAATGTCCACGATTAGCAACAGTACACTGGGAACAGCTGTTGGTGCGGGCGCGTGGGGAGTAAACAAAGGCGGTCGCAGTGTCGAAAGTGTTCGCGATCGGCGGCGTGAGTCGCGATCAAAGGCACGAGACACAGAACTCGCCAGCGGCGGCTCCGCGCGCGGACTGCGGCGGCGGCCGGGAGGAGTGAGGACCGCGCCGGCCCCGCGCCGCTCCCTCCCGGCGCGCCGTGCTCGTTGCTCCCGGCCAGCACATGTCCTCCTTGCTCACTCGGTTAGCACTTCATGGAATTACAACTTCTATTATGTAGCCCACAGTCTAGACCTATCGATGTTTTTAATAATAGTTATTCGACATTTCTGAGCTGTTAATTAAAAGATTAGGTTAACAGATTTAAATTTACGCTATCAATTTCATTCCGGAAGGATATTTCCTTCAAGCGCATAAGTATACCTAGCATTCTTTATAGCAACTACAGTACCTACATAATTACGGAATTACGAATGATAAAGCAACGATTTCCATGCAGATATACCTATCTGTTTTGATGGGAAGAGCAATTCTTGCCTAAGAGTGCTGTTAGAATTTACGTCACTGAATCATAAGCTAGGCTAGACTAAGATACGCTAACATAACCGATGATTTGCCAAGTAGATAAATACGGTGAATTGGGAAGTTGTTGTTTTATGAAAACTATGGTAGTTTCACAAGAGCTTAAATAATAAAAATGAAAGTATTTGGATTACTTTCATTTTTATTATTTTCGAGTTCATTTCATTTAGTACATACAACTGTAGAAAGCTTTCAACCTGAACCCCATAAAGATGCGAGTGAAGTGGTCCCGACAAACCTATCTATTTTACTGTTTATACCCACTTTTAAAATAATATTTTTTGCATGCCTACCCGGCAGATAATGAAGCATCACTTATTTAATGTATCACCAATATACCGACACAATCTGTGCAGAATAAATGATTTGATTTTCGTT
Source organism: Lasiommata megera (assembly GCA_928268935.1). Taxonomy (NCBI): domain Eukaryota; kingdom Metazoa; phylum Arthropoda; class Insecta; order Lepidoptera; family Nymphalidae; genus Lasiommata; species Lasiommata megera. The sequence continues at coordinate 6,048,760 of OV743311.1, read as the reverse complement.
GTAGGTCCTGGGTTCGATTCCCGGCTAGAGTCTGGTCTGGTGGGAAACCAATGATGGTTAGGGTGGTGTAGAAACCAATTAGGAGTATGGGTTTACCATACCCTTAACAGGTTAGCCCACTACCATCGTAGACTACATCATCACTTACCATCAGGTGAGATGCCGTCAAGGGCTAACTTGTTGTGTTTAAAAAGAAAATACTATACTTAGAAACCACGCAGCATCGTACTTATAAAGTTTTGGGTTCCGGTTACGGTACAGTTCCGGTACTTAAAAGCAATGCTTCGTCAAGTAAAGGATTCATTTAAAAAAAAAATCACTTTTGTGTCTTCAATTAAATTTGACACGAACATGTATTGAATATATTATAATAGGACGGACATAAGATTTTAAATTCAAATTTCCGTATCAAGTTGACAAAATACGTGTTCTACTTTGAGTGGCTTATAATTAATATCGGTAATGTTTATATACGAATGTACTGATTCGTCTATATCAAACATTAGTACCGGATGCTTGTTATAAAACATAGCGAAAGATGGATTGAAACCCCGCTTAGTTTGGTTGGGGGTTTCATCTTAGACATGAGCACATTTGGTACCATCATAGCTTTAGTTTTAAGTTTAGCCCACAAGAAAATTAGCCAGGTAAATTTTCTTTTTGTCATCATCATCTCACATGCCACGTAAAATTATTTCATACCCATTGTATTTATATAATTTACATAATCCTTTACACTATAGTAGGACTTTTCTATTCTTTTTTTTTATATAAACTTTGGACTTATTGAAAGACATCCCAGAAATTTCATTTGGTAATTTGTTATAGAATAGTATACAATTACCTACCTAATGAATTTCTAATTTTTTATAGTTTGGTATCATGCAACACAAGTATATTTTTATCGCATTTTTTATTGAATTTTATTATATTCCTATGGACATATAATATATATCAACGCGTATGCCAACACGGCGCAAAACGCGTGTTGGCATACGCGGACGGCCGAAGCGACTCCGCGAATAGCGCACTATTTATTTACTCTCCCCTAGTTTTTTTTACCATTTCCCCGCATCGCGTCGTTCGCCGCGACGCGACGCTCCTTTTAGTTTTAGTTCATCGCTGACTGATGCGAGGGGCACAAAAAACCTCTGGTATCGTGTCTTTCAATATTAAAAATTAACCAATTAAATACCCATGTTGCGTAGTAACCAATTAGGAGTGCGGGCCTACCATACCTTTAAAAAGTTAGCCCGCTGCCATCTTAGACTGCATATCTCAGTACCAGGTGAGATTGCTAACTTGTAGTGGGGAAAAACGACCTTGGTACATCCTATGTGATTGTCTACCGTTTTCTATAACATTGTAATCTTAAGTGCACGCGATATCAAATTTGTGATATAAACACTTTTGGCAAATCTTTTAAATTAACACTGTTAGTTTTTATGCCACATATTAACATGTTTGGGTGACGGTTTTAATGTTATATTTGGACGGAGTCAACAACTCGTTTTTAGTAGGTAGCGAAGAGCTCGTTATTTAGTTTATGGCAATCTGCCATAACAACCAAAAGAGACTCGAGACTGCAAGAGAAAAAAAACCCAAGAGACCCAAGTATTTTATTTCATGAAATAATTAGAAGCATCCTAATATTCTTGTATACAAAATTTTATCAAATTCGTCAGAGGTAAAACGTAACTCGATTACGCTCTAGGTATTCCTATAGGTACTGTGCCTTTTTTCGCAGGACAAAAAGGAGCCTGTCACTAAATATTTCACTTATAAACCAAGTCACTAAATATCTCACTTACAGACCAAGTTGCAACACCCAAACTGGGTATGTGTAAACAATATGCAACGAAAATAAAATAAATAAATAAATAAATAAAATAAACTATGATAATAATCACGATTTGACGACCTCCGTGGCGCAGTGCGTGCTCTGTCGCATTATAAAAAGTTGGTGGCCCTGGGTGCGATTCCCGGTTTGAGTCTGGTCTGGTGGGAGGCTTCGGCCGTGTCTAACTACCATCCTACCGACAAAGACGTGTCGCCAAGCATTTAGCGTTCCGGCACGATGTCGCGCAGAAACTAATTAGGAGCGTGGGTTTACCATACTCCTAACAGCTTAGCCCGCTACCATCCTAGTCAGCATCATCACTTACCAACAGATGAGATAGCCGTCAAGGGTTAACTTGTAGTGTATGGAATAAAAAAACGACAGTCCATTCTGTCACTTCACATTATCATGCTAGGAAATAGAGAGGGAATTATAATGCGATCGGCATTTCCAAATCTTTAGCAGCAGTCTGTGGTTAACTTTTTACGCCTCCCTTTCATCTACTGACAAAACGAATCTGCAACTTTGTAGCTACGTTACGCTCGACCATTGTATGAATGTCGTTTCGGTACCTTGCACTGTACTATATTTTGTATGCAGGAAGCTGTGAAAGTAGCCGTGAGATTTATTCGCGTGTTTATATTCGTAGTTCAATACATTTTCATTCGTTATTCATTACAGGCCCTATTTGTATTAGATTTCAGTAAAACGTTACAACTCCGCTCAGTTTAATGACGTACTTTTTCACCTTTGGATAACAAGTCTTGGCATGAGGCATCAACTAGCGAATGGTGTGAAAAATAAATTATATGTAAGGTACCACCGTGATGATTCAAAATCTACAATATTATAAAACTGTAACAGGACGAATTCTGTACATTAAATATATTTTGAAAATTTTAATTGGAAGATGCTTACTATCGATACTGAGCTCAAAACATTTATTTTTATTTTTTGTCTGTCTGTCTGTCTGTCTGTATCTTGGCCATGATTCACGCTGAAAGTAATGGATGGATTTAAATGAAATTTGGTATAGGAGTAGTTGATACTCCAGTTCAACATATAGGATAGTTTTTATCCTGGAATTCAGCACGGTTCCCTTGGGAGATGGAATAGAAGTCAAAATGTGTATTTAGTTATAATTTATTAACGCTTACTCCGATTTCACTCATTCTTTTTTTTTGTTAGACTGTAATGTTTATCCTGTAATTATTTCAAGGTACATGTTTAGTAAGCCATTGTTTCGTGATTGGAAGACAAACAAACACACTTTCACGCACACTAACACAACGTACACGAAGTCGCGGTCGTATCCCAGTACGGTCCTCAAGTTGGCTGGTGCGCTGTTGTTCCAGCACACCTCTAACAGGCGAAACTGGGCACGTTGTGCCGTGCCCGTGCGGCGGACTACGGCTGGTGGAGTCGCGGTTGTATGCGAGAGCGTTCCCGTGGCTCCGCCATACAGGCGAGAAGGAACACGTGGGGGCTTTAGTCAGTAAGAGCCTGACATAACCTCTGTGCTTCCCCGTGGCGCAGAGGTATCCACGAGGATTTACGCATGATAAAAAAATAGCATCAGCTATTACCAAATAAAAGTATTGATTGTCAGCGAACGTTTCAACTTTATTTAACTTTCATAATTCTCATCCATTACATCGAGTTCACACTTCGAAGGGTAGGTAATGTTGTGTAATATATTTTATTGTCAGTGTTGCCACCCTCGGGTGCGGCGAACGTTGACCTCAAGCGTAAAAGAACATCGATATAATAAACACGAACCTTGTATTTCTCAAACTATTTTAAGAAAATTACCGGCCACCGTATTCTATTTTAAGCGGGATAAAATTGACGATATTTATCGACTTTTTATCTTATTTCTCGTTACTATCTTTGAATTAGTAACCGGATTTGTAGACAACTTGTAACTGATATACAGGCAAGATGTATTATATTTTATCATCCTCAACCTACTCATCCTTTTCTGGCTTCGGCCGTGGCTAGTTACCACCCTACCGACAAAGACTTGTCGCTAAGCGATTTAGCGTTCCGGCACGATGTCGCGTAGAAACCAATTAGGAGTGTCGGTTTACTATACCCCTAACAGGTTAGCCCGCTACCATCCTAGACTGCATCATCACAAGCCACCAGAAAATAGCCGTCAAGGGTTAACTTTGTAGTATATAAAAAAAAAACCTATTATTCTCATAGTGATAGGACTCGGTTCTTCCTGCTTCCTTCCACAGAAGAGAATGTTTCAGCGTACCCCACGCTGCTGCAATGCGGGTTTGTATTTAATGTTACACCAGGTATCGTGACGCTCTATTCTCTGCCGTTATGATCGCCGTTCTCGTAGTTTTGACTTCAGAACTGAGTAAAACTTATCTACTGTCCGCCATTTTTATTTTTTCTCAAAATGGCGACCATAACAAATTCTGTACCTAGTCATAAATAGGTGTATACGATCTATATCAGATAAAGCCGTCTAAAGTGGCAGGTCTCGTCTATAAATATAAGCAAAAAGATTTTTTTGTCCTGGTGGTATTAGGCATTAATGAACAAACTTAAAAATAAATAATACATTCGCCAATTAGCTCTTAAATATTATTTTAAGGGTAATAACGGTAACTCAATACTGGATCAGACGTTAAACTGAATTAATATGGTATTTTCAGTAAAAGTATGTTATTTTTTTACAGTACATTTTTCCCTATCGCACTTTTAAGAAAATTTATACTTAATGAACGAAAAACAATACTTAAGAGCCAATTTATACGTTTAACTTTAACTTGTATTATTTTATGGTGTCACTAAAACAACTTTTTTTGATTAATTTATTTAATTTGTTAAAAATAGTTCATACCAACTCACTTAGAGCAGTCAAAGAGCTCTTAATATTTCTGATTCCTACGTTCAGCCGTTTGAGCTGTCTGTACTATAGAAAGCCTTTTATAATAAATAGATACTAATATAGAATGTGGAATAGAATAATGGGTGCCTTCTGCCTATGTTATTGGGCGCAATATTATATCAATCTTTTCAAAAACGTAGTTTGTTTTTACGATTTGATATAATATAGAGATATAATTAAAGCTGCGGTGATAGCCTAGTGGTTAGAGCGTCATCCTCCTAATCAGAGGTCGGCGGTTCGAATCCGGGCACGTACCTCTAACTTTTCGGAGTTATGTGCGTTTAAAAAAAAAATATCACTTGCTTCAACGGTGAAGGAAAACATCGCGAGGAAACCTGCACGCTAGAGAGTTCTCCATAATGTTCTGAAAGGCGTGTGAAGTCTGCCAATCTGCACATGGCCAGCGTGGTGGGCTATGGCCAAATCTTTCTCAAATTGAGAGGAGACCCGTGCTCTGTAGTGAGCCGGCAATGGGATGATTATGATGTCGATCAAAACTCTCGGAAAAGCTCTCGGAGTCGTCATGTACCCATGTAGTGCTTACATACTCTTTGCATCAAATATTTAATAACAGAGAAGAAAAAACGAAGTTTGTCATGGATATCAAGCTCGGTGCCAATCACAGAGTAAAATATAATATGTTATGTCAAATTGACTCAGAATTGTGATGTCAAGTTGATATGTTTATTTTGCGATGTATTCATTCACACGCTTGTTAACAATATTAGCTTAGAACACTAATTTATAAAACTTTTTTTGTATTAATACAAAATTGTATGTAATGTAATAAAATGCAGTAAAATTAGCATACAACTGTATTAACAAAAGAAATTAATTTATATATCATTCTATTAAATATTCCACTCAAACTCGTATCATTTATTTTGCTGTTACGATTGACCAAATGAATTATCCAAGAGCTCCAGACGATTTTAGAAATTGGCGTTCGATTGACATATTCCTATTCACTAATGGACAGGAGTATTCACCTCCGAGGAAGTACCATTTGACAACCGAAGAATTAAAAATGTGGGATGCCACTCTACATTATTTAGCCCGTTCACAATTCGGATCCTTGTAAGAATATTTCTAATACATAATATTTATTGATAACTATAAAGTATATACTTATTTAGAGAATCTATCATACCAATAAAAATATACATCATCATCATCATGAACAACCCATTACCGGCTCACTACAGAGCACGGGTCTCCGCTCAATATGAGAAGGGTTTGGCCATAGTCCACCACGCTGGCCATGTGCGGATTGGCAGACTTCACACGCCTTTGAGAACATTATGGAGAACTCTCAGGCGTGCAGGTTTCCTCAGGATGTTTTCCTTCACCGTTGAAGCAAGAGATATATTTTTTTTTAAAACGCACATAACTCCGAAAAGTTAGAGGTGCGTGCCCGGATTCGAACCGCCGACCTCTGTTTACGAGGCTGACGCCCTAACCCCCTAGGCTATCACCGCTTATAAAAATATACACAGATTATAAATAAATAAATTTAAGTAAGTTTCGACTACAATATATGCGCTGCCGTATTTTAAAGTGAGGAGTCCTGGGTTCAAACCCCGGCTGGAGCCTGATCAGGTGGGAGGCTTCGGCCGCGGCCAGTTACCACCTAACTGGCGAAAACATACCGCCAAGCGATTTAGAGTTCCGGGGTTATGCCTAGTAAAAACTGATTAGGAGGATGGGGTCAGCCAGAATCGAATCGGTGACTTCTCTGATGCTGCAGATGTGACGGTAATCACTTAAAATCAGGTGATCCATCGCTAAACAAGAGAAACGATGTTTTTAAGCGACTGGTATTTACCCTATTTTGCGTAAATTTACCTTGGTAAGTTATGCAATATATTTATTACCTATGTCTAAGATCAAATGCAATAATAAGATAAACCATTAGACAAATCACTGTACAGTACAGTAAAAAAATATAATGTAAATTTCAGATATTCTAATATAGAGTTATACACATTGGATGGTGTAAAGATTTTAACACCTTTGGAGTTGACGAATGACATAGCTTACGTTGCAGTAAATCCTCCAGATGCATTTATACAATCTGGATATGAAAAATATCTTTTAAAAGCGTCAAGGTAAACATCTAACAGATTAAAATGAAATTAATTTAAGAATCAATAAATATTTAAATTGACAACTTGCCTTGTACCGGATAGTGTATAATTTTTTTATGTACTGTAATTATTATTTAACAAAAGTTACAAACTAAACTAAAAAACAACAGAGTAATACACTAAGAGTATTTCATTTCTTTCATAGATCCTGGGAAAAACGTAACGAGAAGCTGAATGGTTAGGAAAAATATAAAATTTATTTCAATCTAATCAACGCTTATTACGTAGTATTATTTTTATAGATTATTTTGCTGGAGTTGCCAGATTACATATGCTTACTAGATTATAGAATATAGACTATAGCATACACAGCATAGAATTATATATAAATTTATAATTTTGTTTTTTTTTTATATTTTTTATGTAATCCATCTTTAACGTCGATTTGAAAGCATTGCTTCTAATATTTTTCAGGAAACATTGGTATAAATAAGGATCAGGTTAAAACTGTTTCCAGCGCTATGAAAAATAACAATAGGGGGGAAATAGATAACAACCTCCTTTTAGATACAGTAAGCAGGTTTTAATTTTCCTTTAATATTCATTACGTTTGCTTACTTAAACAACCTTAGATGTTCTAAAAACTTTTTTATTTTCCACAAAAGGAGTTTTTACCTACGTCTGAAAATTTACGAACATTTACCGAATCACAAAAGGATGCCAAAGGTCTGAAACAAATTGAAGCAACTAACAATTCTTCGTCGATTGACAGAAGAAAACTTATGCAAAGAAGGAAACCTCAAATGAATTCTAAAAATAATACAATCTTTAAAAAAAAATACGCAAATTCGAAAATCAAAGATGATGAAAATAATTTGAATAAAAATAAAACTGCACCTAAAACCATAATTAAATCTGGTAACGATAGTAAAAGGCTAAGAATGTCTTCAAATAATGCAAATATTTCGAAAACAAACATAGAAAATCAATATAAGATAAAGGATGAACCTCAAACTAATATTAAAACTGACCAAAAAATTACAGATGTTGATGATAAAACCGAACAATCAATAAATTTTCTTGATACAAAAAAATTGCCAAACAATTCTGAAAAAGATTTGACTATATTATCCGATGTTTACAATAATACTGAAAGCGATATCCAATCAGTTTCCCTAGATATTGATCGAAAAGCAGCAGCATACAGTAAGTGCCAAAAAATACTACCACCCGCATCAGAAACCCTTGATGAATTGGCAGAAACTACAAAAAATTGTTTGAAAACGAACAAAATATTGTTCCAATACAGCCCAAGCAACTTATCTGATTCACATGCGTCATATAAAGAAAATCAACAGGGCACATTCAATATAAATTTAAATATAGATTTAAACGGTTACACGGTCATGAAAACTGAGGAAAAGAAACTTGCAAATAAATACAAAACTTTTATCACATTCGCGAAACCAGAAAAAGCTACACAGATTAATTTTGACGCAGTTAAAGATAATTTAAATTTTGTGGATGAATCTTTGCCTCGAGAACAACCCGTAGAATCAGGTACTACAAAAATATATGAAGAAAAGGTAGACTTTAATAAAACTAATGTGATAGTTCGTTGTAAATGTAATATTTTAAAATCAGACAACACATCATCCGCGCATTCCTTTAAAGATAACGATCATTATCTAATTGTAATTCCATCTGAAAGAATTGATAAACTTTTGTCAAGGTAATTTAAACGGTATTTTCTTTTTTATTATTAAGGACAAACAAATAAGTTGATTAACACAATAAGTTCAATAAAATCAACAGACAATGATTTTACAGAGGGGATCTGGAAAATATTCGTTGGTCAGATAAGGATATACAGGAGTTATTCAATTCTGGTATTCCTGTACCACTGTCGTCTAATTCAGAAAAGCATAAAGTAATAACAAAACTAAATAACAAAATAATATCGCAAGATGCTTGTGAAGAACATAAATTTAATAATACTGTAAAATTTAAATCCCAGGGAGATATAGTACAACCTACATTGATAAATGATCTTAAAATGCCTAACCATACAATCAACAGATTTACACAAACTGACTGGTCCAATATTTTGGTGAGTTCTAAATAATTAAGTCATTATAATTAATCACAATATTGTAAGTACAATAAAAACAAGAAATTCACCATTTTGTTCAATTTTATTTCAGTTACAAGCAAAATGCCACGAAGATAGACGCTACACATTTCATCTACCACCTTTACATCTGTTGATGCATTACAATTTGTTATAATACTCTTGTTATTTTAATGATTTACTTATACTCGTCTCTTAAACCAATTAAAAAAATATAAACCTGGAATAATGTATTCTAGCATACTAGATTTCATTTGCATTCCAGAACTATATGATTGCAGTTGGTCGTAGTGCAATTTTAATTTTCGGGCCAGTATACTCAAAGGCTTCGGTTGGAGGTACTTCAATTGATTTACATTTAAAAGTCGTAACCTCAGTGGGGACATTTGCAGCATCACCTAAAGTTATAATGTACCATAAAGTATTAACTTTGATTATTAGATTTTGATCGCTTATGCTCAAATTATAAGTTATAGCGATATATTAGTCCATTAACTATCAAGCTATAGCTTGGTATTTAAAGGACCAATTATTATGCTCAAAGTTAAAGCAATAACTTAGTTTGGCTATAATCTTTTGAATCGCAAAAGTTTCATACAAGTTGCCCTTGTTGTTTCTTAATCACGTGCGGAAATTAGAACAAACAGTTTTTTATCTCTAACTTCTCAGGTTCCTATTGTTATTTTAATATATTCGTAAATTTCAAATACCTTTGAAGTGATTCCAGACATAGCTTCAGGATTAATGGCACTCAGATCATTTCCCTCCACTTCAGTCAATAGTAAGCCCAAACGAGATACGTCTCTAGCGTTCCAACTGAAAGACTTGCCAAGTGCCTGTCAATATATATTAGCAATGCCGTATATGAGAATATTTTCTAAACGTTTAACTACAATATTATTTGTGTCTTCCCTTCTCTGTTATTATTATTGTAATTTTAAATGTTTTAAACTGCGATATATACTTATATGAGGTATTATTTGTTTATTTGTAATTTATAAACTCTGTAATTACTGAACCGATTCTAAAAAATTAGTTGCCGTTCGAAAGGTATTTTTTGCCCTAGTGAGGAGTAATAAATCTTTCATTTCAGTAATTATAAGATTTTAGTCTGAAATAACAATATAAATAGCTACCCAGCTTCTTTACAAATAATGCGTTGTACAGAAATACCATATATACTACAAAAATACAGGTCTTAATTAGATCTTGTTCATTTAGAACGGTCATTATTAGGGAAAGTTATTTAGTTCTAACGAAAATCTTATGAAGATAAACTTTCCCGTTAACAGCAAGTTATTTGGACGAACAGTATAATATGCCGTGAAGGACAAATGACTTTTTTAAATAATAATACGCAGTGGAAGGAATATCTATGTGTAAGGTAAAAGGCTCGTAAACATAATATAACGGTACGACTCTTTGTTAACGGGGGGATCAGTACAGAACTAATATATGATATACTAGCTGACCCAGCAAACGTTGTTTTACCATATAAATTATTTCTAGGGGAATTTCTATTGTAGAAAAAAATAACTAACTTATTGTGTACTCGTATAAGGATGTGGTATATGAGTGAAAGAGGCATAGAGCGCTGTGAACGATGAGGGAATATAAAAAAAAAACATAAATATTGTTCATGTCCAAAAATGTTAGCTTTACAATATCTCTAGCTCATCGAAATTTTACTCCTGGAAATGAGATGACAAATGATTAAATTACTAAAATGACTATTAAAAAATAGGGGTTGTCTATAGAAAGGTGAAAATTTAGGGTTTAGGTATTTATTTTTCAATGCCACATAATAGAAAATAAATAAATAAAAATTCATAAGAATCGGTCGAGCTGTTTCGGAAGAGTTTGGAAACAAACATTGTGAATTTTATATATAGGATTAAAATTTGGTTGATATTTATTTATGTCAATTGGAACTTATTTGAAATAAGCCTTAGCTGCTATAACGTCAACGTCACAGTTTCATTAATTAAAAATAATTAATATTAAATGACGATTTTCGACGTACCTTAGTCCTGGTCATCATAGCGAGATAAAATCGCCGTTGCAAAGGGTCGCAAGCTCGAATATGATAAAACACCTATCATTGAAAAATTGTTCAATAAGTTTTATTTTAAAAGTATTGCTACTTTACTTTACTTTAGTAATACTAGATTTGGTATCTCATCGGTTCTTATCTTTATAACGTATTTCTTGAAAACTAGTTACTGTATTTGTTAGGTACAGTTTAGGGATTTTGATTTCAATATTATAATAATATTTAGATTAAGATTTATTAAAATAATAGTATATTGAATTCCTATTGTAGATGAATAGGCTCTCAACGAGTTCCTTTTTCCTATACACCACAAGTTAGCCCTTGACTGCATCTCACTTAATGGTAAGTGATGATGCGGTCTGAGATGGTAGCGGGCTAACCTGTTGGGGGTGAAACCATACACACGACATCGTGCCGGAACGCTAAATCTCTTGGCGACACGTCTTTGTCGGTAGGTTGGTAACTAGCCACGACTGTAGCCTCACCACCAGACCAGGCCGGGAATCGAACCCAGGACCTCCAGCTTTAAAATGTTACAGCGCACGCACTGCGCCACGGAGGTCGTCAGAACTTTACTTTTCTTAGGAACCAAGGAGGTTTGACGACCGCAGTAAGCGATTTAGCGTTCCGGCACGATGTCGCGTAGAAACCAATAAGGAGTGTGTAACAGGTTACCATCCTCGACTGCATCATCACTTACCACCAGGCGAGATAGCCGTTAAGGGCTAACATGTAGTGTATAAAAAAAAAGTTTACCTGATGTGACAATTGTAAATAGGTGTTAACAGGGAGTCTTCTCATCAACGTCATTGGTACACCGCACAGAAGATTATTCATTATGTTCAAATATCTGGGATTGGCCCAGTTTTTGTTCAGCTCTATGTATTTACTGGCCACCACACCAACCTGTCATCATTGACATTTCATATTAATTATTGCCTATTTATGCCAATACTGCCCAGACTCACGTTTTTTCAATTGTTGATACTTCAAAATCAAAACCTACCCAGATTGTTTGTTATTTAGAATTGACTCGTTAACAAAATTACGCCTTTGCGTCCTCGCTTTGAAGTTATCAAATATAGTATGCAAAGAGTTTGCGTTGGTTTTACAATATAATAGAGTAGAAACTAGTTTATCAGAACAACACATTTACAAGTATACACATAAGAGCTATGTATTTTGGGTATATAGATAATGATGTCGGCGCGAAGAAGTTATTAACTTTATTAAGCGGCGCCAAAAACCTCAAGAATTCAATAATTACCCACATCTTAACTATTGATGATTTTGCTATCACAATTTAGCCAGTAACAATTAATTTTCTACAAGCATTCTTTGTGCTTTAAATACGGGCGGTCGATGCCTTTCGCGGAATCTCTCGCTCGAGACGTCGGACTGTTCGGACCTCTTAGTTATTATCGCAATAAAAGTGTAAACCGGCCAGTTGTCATTTTAATTACTATGAGCGAAAGGAAACAAAATCGTGACGTCATCAATGCTGACGTCACCCTTACAAAAAACACCTCGGAAGCCCTTGACTCAACATGTCTAATGTTTATAGGGGTTGTGTGTTACTAAGTAGGCAACACAAGCTATGATAGTCTAGTGGTTAGGACGTCCGCCTCCTGATTAGAGGTCGGGGGTTCGGATCCGGGCACGCACCTCTAACTTTTTAAAGTTATGTGCGTTTTTAAGCAATTGAAATATCACTTGCTTCAACGGTGAAGGAAAACATCGCGAGGAAACCTGCAAGCCTGAGAGTTTATAATTATTATATTCTCAAAGGCGTGTGAAGTCTGCCAATCCGCACATGGCCAGCGTGGTGGACTATGTGGCTAAACCCTTGTCATATTGAGAGGAGACCCGTGGTCTGTTGTGAGCCGGCCACGGGTAGATCATGAAGTAGGCAACATGTCCAAATAAATAAAGCATCTTCAAATTAAAGGGCATTGATTGATTTTACGTGTTTTAGTATAGACCTTACCTTAGACCTTAGTATAATTCGGTTATAATTCGGCTATAAGCATCTAATATAGCCCGGTACTGACAGAATACCAGCATCGTGGGCACTTTAGTATCCACAACATTAAGCTGAGTCAGTGACCTTTTTATTGGCGCGACACAGCATCAAAAGTTTAATTCAAAGTCTTTACTAAAGTATTAATAATAAGTTACTCTAATTCAATCTCCTATGTGTTCATCATCATCATGATCAACCCATTCTCGGCTCACTACAGATGTTATATGTCTATTCTCAATATGAAAAGGGTTTGGCCATGTGCGGATGTCTACCAGACTTCATACGCCATAGAGAACGTTATGGAGAACTCTCAGACATGCAGGTTTCATTACTATGTTTTCCTTCACCGTTGAAGCAAGTGATATTTTAATTACTTAAAAACGCACATAACTACGAAAAGTTAGAGGTGCATGCCTTGGTTGAAACCCTCGACCTCTAATTAGAAGTCTGATGTCCTAACCGCTATTACAGCTTTAATATTTTTTATTATCTATTGTATCCGGTTTATTATCAAGTTAATACTATCAACAAATCCAACACACCTGATGTCTATCTAAATCGGCATGGGTCCCTATATATGTTAAAATTCTGTCATCACTCAGATTCAGCCTGGCCATTTCTCTCCCGTTGATGTATTTGAACAACGGCCGATACATTTCCAGGGTGAGATGTGAGATGTCTTTGGTATTCCTGCCCGCCTTCACCACGTCCCAGGTCGCTGCCAGTTTCTCACGCGCTATCTTCATCATAGATATAGTACGAGCCTGAAGGAGTTTCCCGATATTTAAATCTACGAAAAGCATTGAAACCTTCATCGGAAGCTCCCTATATACTATATGGTTAATATAATATGGTATCATTTATTAAAATTCTTCAGAAAATTTATCACATCGTTCACATACAGTTACAATAAAATATTATTTTGTAACATTTTGTAACATTTTCTGCAAATAAATATGTAAATTAATTAAATAAAAACATCCGCAACGGACAGTTATTTATAGAATGTGTAATAATGACTGATATTTGGGTTTTACAATAAGTATGAAATTTTTTAAGTTAATTTATGATGTTACTATAACATCATAAATTAAACTTTAATATTAATTAGGACTTTGTTATGAATTCTTAAATAAGTAATAATTGGAATGCAATGTAAAATTGAAGCATTATGACGTAACACAACATTTTTTATTTCTATATTTCCGCAGTCTCATATTTTTGTTTGCCTAGAGAAATGCGGGACAGTGGAACAAGTAAGGATAAAAGATATAACTTAAATAAATAATAACATGAATATTTCAGAATAAACAAACTCCTGTAAAAATTGTCATTTTGCTCTCTGTTTACATTTTTTATTTCTCAACTCGTTAGTTTATTTATGGTACTAACGGATCGCAAAACATAATCAGCAGGCAAACGTTCTACGTCATCCAACGTGCCATATAGGAAGATGGCGAACGCATTGATAGCGGTTTGCATGTGATCTCTTGTTATCTTGAGCTCGCAATAACCTCGATGCATGAACTCCAGCAGAGGGAGATGGACCCCGCTTCTGTTGTTGAATAATTCTGACCTGCGGAATATTGCTTGGTAAAATAAATCCAGGGTTTCTCTTCATCTGTCACTTGTACGTGTACCAATGCTTTTCGGTATTTCCTTAACTAAAATCAGCCTACACTTTAAATAGTAATCTTATTATGAAAACGACAAAGTCAAATGCCTTAAGTTGACGCTTGCGTACATTTTTATTTGTTGAGATGAACTTGATAATAACATTCGTCATGTTAAAACTGTAGACCAATCGTTTTAAAAATATATGTACGTTATCACACAAACCACTAATTATAAAAGTAACGTTAAAATAATATTTTTAGAAAGATTAAGTGTAAGAAAATCAATTAAATTATCTGTCTTAAACAAAAATTAAGTTATGAATAATAATATTTAAACTTGCGTGGCTAGGTAGATGAAAATCGAAATTTTGATAATGAAAATGAACGAACTGGACAATTACAAAAAAAACTCTGGTCTTAGAAGCTTTTCAAACAAACTTGCCATGATATAACACGAAAATGCTACTTGAAGATATGTCTTAACAACAGACAGTCGGTTGCAAAAGAAAGCTCGTAAAAGCACCTACGTCAAATCTATTGTAGTGACACTATAGTTGTTACATCACCGTATAGAAACACCTTCCCTTTTCACGTTGTACATACTACCTACGTTCCACTTAGATGTATATGTTGGCAGGTATCACGTAAGCTATGATAGCCTAGTGTTTAGGACGTCCATCTCCTAATCAGAGGTCGGGGGCTTTCGGGCACGCAGCTAAAACTTTTCGGGAGTCATGCGCGTTTTTAAGCAATTAAAATTTCACTTGCTTCAACGGTGAAGGAAAACATCGTGAGGAAACCTACATGCCTGAGAGTCAGACCTTCTCATGTTGAGAGGAGACCCGTGCTCTGTAGTAAGCTGAGAATGGGTTGATCATGATGATGATGATGAACTACGTATTGTAACGGACTTACCTGCGTTTAAAAAAGAGTAAAAGAAGCATGCATGTACAAATCAGAGCCTCTTTTACTCAATCCTGTTGTCAAATTTATTTTATTACTTTTATCTAAATAATCTTTGAAAAACTGAACCAACTTGTGTGTTCTTTGGCCTAGCATTTAATGGTAAAAACGCACTATTAGAGACTGGAAACCCAAACTGAAATTAATAACAAAGCAAATCCTAAAACGTATCTAAGACACAGCCTTTAATATCGCCTGGCAGCGAAAAATCTCAGATATATACCTACAAGAGATATATTCAAATTCAAAATAATCTTTATTCAAATAGTCCTTAAAAAGGCACGTTTGACGCGTCAATAATTTACATAGTAGTTATTTCATGGTAATAACTATATTCGTAAACTTAAAACTAAAGCTATGAGGGTTCCAAACGCGCCCCGGTCTAAGAAGAAGCCCACAACAAACTTAGGCGGGTTTTTTTTTTCGTTATCACTATCTCACATAATGAATAATAAATTATAGTACCTATGGAGATAGAGCAATTCACACGCAAGCTTTTTTATCGTTTATATAATCCTTAATGTCGTAATATGATTTTTCTACAAGCTTTCGCTTTATAAAAACAAAATATACAAGAACAAGATACAAAAATATCTCACCGCATGTAATTACCCACAACGTAATGTTTAAAGCTGGCTGTATTATTTTTGTCTTCCTGACTCAACAGTTTGTATTCCGATGCAGTTGAATCTGATAGAAAAATAAGATTTCAGTTATTCTTATTTACGAGCCCCGATACAACGCCCGTACTGTTGCCATATCTACCATCCATTTCAATGTTCTCTCCGTAGAGAAATTTGTGAAGGTAATTCTGATACACTTCAAAGGGATCTGTAAGTAATAAAACATTAAAAGCGTCTTAATTAAAATGAGCACTAACGAAAAGAGAATTAAAATAAAAGTGTTTACGAGAAAAGGAATCATTTAAGGACTAGTGTCGCTATTGATTTAAAGGGGAATTTGAATGTGAGGCAATCTCAGCTTATTAATACATTTTTCCCATTGAAGACAAGACTTCGCTCTTCTTACATTTCAAAACTAAGTTTTTGTGCACCTTCCTCAACCTGTCTGGCTAGTTCGTTTGTTTTCCAAGCTATTCATCTTTGGAATTCACTTCCTGAAGACATAAGAGTGTTGCAAAGTGTTTCTTCTTTTAAAATTAGAGTAAAAAAAAATTGTTTTGTGGGTATTAATTATTATTTATTATTTGGCGCTTGTTTACATTTTCTGTAACTCTCGTATTGCATTTTTTTTTTATATTTATATATTTTTAATTATCTGTTGGTATTTATTTATTATTATGTTATTGTATGTATTACTTTTTTATATACACATATACTTTTTTTTTTGTTTGTGCACCTACCATAGCTTTTCTCAATATTCCAAGGTTGACTGGTGGAGATTGCTTTTAGCATTAAGTTCGCCTTATGTATAGTTTTTTTGTGCAATAAAGTTTATAAAAAAAAAGACAAAAAATATCAATAGGTTCTCATTCAAAACGGCCTGGACGGTTTTTGTCACCTACTGGTGATTAGAAGCTATGCCTTATTTTTTTAAATTCAGGAGCCAGAAGATATGCTTGCCAAATAATCATTACAGTAATCAAGTGAAATACTCTTACTTTCTTCAATAGTAGACGTTGAAGAACCGGGTGTAATTGTTGACAGGGACGTTCTTCTTGAACTGTTTATGCCATTGCGTTGGACTTCTGTTGAAGACCTAATTCCTTCATAAACTGCGCATTTGTATTCTGAAATCGAGCTGGTCGATAATAAAGCAAGTCAATCGTTAAAGAATCATGACTGTGAATCGACTCGTCCTAGTTCTCGTCGAACAATTTATCTAATAATGTTATCAGACGTTTACACTGCATACTGAATATTATTTGTGAAATACAATTTATAATTTTCTTTGCTTATTTATTTTTTATATTTATTCGGCAGATGGTCTAACAGAAAAACAAAGAAAAAGCCAAATATACGCTGAGAAACTCCTTTTATGCAGTTATATAGTTAACATTTTTTTATACGGCTTGACGGCTTTAAGTGATGATGCTGTCTAGGCCATCCTAGAGAGCATCGGGCTAACCTGTGTAATACTCCTAGTATGGTGATCCCGCGCTCCTAATTGGTTTCTACGCGACATCGTGCCAGAACGCCAAATCGCTTGGCGACACGTCTTTGTCGGTCGACGCCACGGCCGAAGCCTCCCACCAGACCAGACTCGAGCTAGGAATCGAACCAGGACCTCCATCTTTATAATGCGACAGCGCAGGTACTGCACCACGGAGGTCGTCAAAACTCAAAGTTTTAGTAATTTTGTATATCAATCAATGAACATACTTTTAAATTATTGTTATATAGAGAGCAATATATAAGAATGCGAAATGATCGAAGATATAATTTTTTATATATATGGAAGAATTATCACTTTCGCTTGCACTTTTATATAGCATTAGTTCTTCTTTTAGGTATCTTAAAATTTCAACTTAAAGCATAACATTTGTTTATGCAATCTCAGCTACCTACCTAGTTCAAGTCTTAAATGTTTACCTCTAGTTCTACCTTCGTCCAACTTGGCTATGGTAAAGAGGTGATTCCGATACGCATTTACAAATACAAACCAGCATAAACTCACTAAAATATCATGAAATAAGTTCATTTTGGTCAAATTTAAGATGACAAGAAAATGTACCGAAATCTCTGGAGGGCCATGCTTTTAATGTTTTTAGGAGCCCAGAGTTGACGCGAAACTAGAATATGTAGGTGAATAGGTAGTTTTTTTATTTTTATTTTACACCACCTTAAACTCTCATTACATAACTTCCAATTCGAAAGTAAAGTTATACTAAAGTTAAAATTTAAAGAGTTAAAACTATCTTACATCAACACAAACTTAGGTATAACAAATAGTCCACATTGCTGTCCTTGTGAGTTCACCTAAAGAGCAACCAGAATTATTAATCTTTTCGGCTATGAGATTAAGGTTGTTGTTTCGGATTGACAGTTGCAGATAACCATAATAATTAATTCTGCGTCACCGGGGGTTTTTAGCGAGCATGAAGCTCGGCCTGTAAGAAGAGAACTTGGGCTCGACGACTGGGGGAACGTCCCCCTAAGGGCGTCTCCTGTGAGACTCGACTTAGGGTGACGTTGCGACTTCTTGGGTTAGTTGGACTGGTGTATCAGTCCGAGATTAAGGGTGCGGAGAACACGCGTCAGCGTCAATTAATGTTTGCAAGTGAGACCAATATAGGATGAAACATATACTAACTTTCTTTTAAATCTATATTTAAGTATACAACCAGTACTGACGCACAGAGAGAAATGTAACAGAGGATTTTTTTTAGACTTTACTGCAAATCAACTTCCACATAATAAATGTAGTTATATATATGACAGTTGACGAAAGATAACAGCAGTGAACGTTAACATTTAAATATACAACTCAGAGTTATCGAAAGAACACACAACAATAGCGATATTTATTCTACTATGAACGCTGCAAAAATAACCTATTTTCCTAGTAATTTGGTCTTTATATATGTCTGCAGTTAGAGTGAAAACCACTGATCTGATTACCCTGAAATCTTCTCAGAATCATACTGTAAAAGTCTGTTCTATTGTCTGTTGTTACAGCGAACGAAGCTATTTTCGTCTCAGATTAAAGCTCGATAAAGGACTATACTCGAAGATCTAGGAATATTTAAGATTTTCGTGCCCTGACATCCAAGCTATTTAAACTGACTGATAAGACAAAGCGTTCTTCACTTCGGCAGCGAGATCATCATTCTTCATTAGCCAAAAAAATTAGATAAAAGAATCGCTAACTATCTTGTAAGCTAAATTTAAAAATGAAGCGGTAGGCATACGAATTATCTTAGAAAACTCTTTTCGACGTGCTACATATGAGCATAATAATATCCTTTAACTTCAGAATAAATAATAGTCCTAGTAATAATATCCTTTTATATAGTTGATAATATTATTTTTTTGCAAATCATTATTTTTTGCTAAATATTAATAAATTAACATCAAAGTTACTATGCAAATATTATTTATTAGGTATAAAATTGAAATCTTTATTGTAAACATTTTTTTCCTCTTTTCTCTGTTATTTTTCAGTAAATTGTTGGAATCAAGATCAGGAATTCTTTTTTTTTTACTTTTTTATTTGAGCGTTTAACAATGCAATCGAACAGTTTTTATGAAGATTCATTGACTTGCCCTGGATTCCGAGATTTAAAATTTTTTATGCATTACGGCGCTCCACTATTATACATATATGTACATAGTCCAGAGTATAAACATAAAACCTCGTTCATAAAAAGTTTCATAGATAAAGTATGTAAGAAAATGAGATTTTGTTTCGTGACAAACGATGTCACAAATAAAAAAGAGAATGCAAACATGAATAAATGGTTTGGCAACTTTACAACAAAATAATCTTCAACAAAATGTGAATCTTTTATTGCATTTTCTTCGATATTTTTAAAGGAAAAGTAGTTAACACGAAATCCTCGGCTATGTCTACATCATCAAATGAGTACGAATGCGATTATTTCCAATATGGCGGTGTTTTGACTAATGAGACGGAGTCGCCGTGGTACTCTACCTTTGGACAACCTTTGATTTACTACTCACACGTTGTACGTAATAATAAATAATATAACAGTATAGAGCTGTGATAGACTAGTGGTTAGCCTCTTAATCAGAGGTCGACGGTTCGAATCCGGGCGCACCTCTAACATTTCGGAGTTATGTGCGTTTTTAAACAATTAAAATATCACTTGCTTCAACGGTGAAGGAAAACATCGTGAGGAAAGCTGCATGCCTGAGAGTTCTCCATAATGTTCTCAAAGGCGTGTAAAGTCTGCCAATCCGCACATGGCCAGCGTGGTGGACTATGGTCAAAACCCTTCTCATATTGGGAGGAGACCCGTGCTTAGTAGTGAGCCAGTTTTTTTTTTTTATATATACAAAGCGAGCAAAGGAACAGGCGGGTCACCTGATGGTAAGTGATTACCGCCGCCCATGAACATTTGCAGCACCAGAGGAACCGCCAATGCGTTGCTGGCCCTTGAGCAATTTGTTAATCCGCCCTTTGAAGATCCCCATATTATAGCCATTAGGGAACACAGAAGATGGAAGCTGGTTCCACAATTTGCAGGTTCGTGGCAGTAATGGGTTGATCAAGATGATAACAGTATATAGGCTAAAAAACCTTGACTAGCGATCAATGGTCTCACATTTAGTTAGGCTATTTGTAAATTAACGTAGATATTTGTTTTCAGCGACCCTTTCATCGATGGCAAAGGAATAAACAAACTGAAAAGGAAAAACCGAATTACTTTAAGAGGGCCTTTCGATGGTACACCCAAGTGAGATTTATTATATTTTATTATAAACTAGCTTCTGTCCGTGACTGCGTCTGCGTGGACTTCAGAATTGGGTCTAAAGCTTCACTCGTTAACAATTTTTAATCTACAGTTCCCGTGGAACTGTTTGAGCGATCGATATAGAAAATACATGTCCTTTTCCATAGGCATAGGTGATATGCATACCAAATTTTAAACCTGTCTGCCCGGAGCTTAGCTCGTAAACAATTTTCAATGTTCCCCCGGAAACTAATAAAGGAATCAAGATAAAAGGTAGCCTATGTTCTTTTCCATATCAAAAGCTATATGCATGCCAAATTTCATCCAAATCCGTTCAGCCGTTTTTGCGTGATCATCAACAGCAACAAACATCCACACTTTCACATTTATAATATATATATAGGATATTGGATTACCTATTAAAGTCTAAAAGATGTCTCTCAATAAGTTCAAAGTCTTCAGACAACGTAAGCTTATAGAGATTAAGTATTATACAACGATAAAAAAACTTGGGCGTGAATTCCTCTAACTTCATAGATCATTATAATTTATTATTGACTATGTGGAATGGTGTTAAAAAAAACCGATTGAAACCCTCTTAGCTTTAATTTTAAGTTGGAGAGTGTACCTAGTTATTACCATCACCTCTTAATTAAAATAATGAAAATAATATTCTATATGAACGCTTCATAGATGCCTGTAATAGATTTACATGATTAAAGCTATTTTGAATTTATTTGATTCAATAAAAATGTAGGTATCTGTGTATTTTATTGTCTCTCGTAGGAGCGTAAACCGCTTATAAACGGGCGCATTGATTCGAGCAATATGAACAACAACGCAAACTTAAAAGGTTTCGCCGCCTGGCTGGATGAGAAATATAATGAGTATCTACAGATTGAGAGAAGTAAATATATTTTAACGCAATCTTCAAAGGTGGAAATAGATAAAACTACTAATCGGTATGTAATTTTGCTTACAGGTAATTTGTTATCTGATGCCCGCGACCTCATTTTGCGTGGATTAAGATTTCTGCATTATTTGAGTCATCATCATCATCATCATGATCAACCCATTACCGGCTCACTACAGAGCACGGGTCTCCTCTCAATATGAGAAGGGTTTGGCCATAGTCCACCACGCATGCCATGTGCGGATTGGCAGACTTCACACGCCTTCGAGAACATTATTTAGAACTCTCAGGCGTGCAGGTTTCCTCACGATGTTTTTCTTCACCGTAGAAGCAAGTGATATTTTAATTGTTTATTAAAAATGCACATAACTCTGAAAAGTTGGAGGTGCGTGCCCGGATTCGAACCGCCGACCTCTGATTAGAAGGCTGACGCCCTAACCACTAGGCTTCCACAGCTTCAATATTTGAGTGTATTAGTTTATTCATTTGCTCGTTAAACATGTTCCGCTCAATCGCTGCGGTGATCTTAATGTATTTGAACACAAAGATATCTGGCATACTTAATATTTATGTTGGAAAAAATCCGATAACAGTATCTTGGGCTGATAAAAGATGTTTAAGGAAAAGAAAATACGGTCGAAGCCTCTCAGCAGACCAGACTTGAACCGGGAATTAAACCCAGGACCTCAAATTTTTTAAATGCAACTGCGCACACGCTGCGCTGACAAAATTATGCATCAAGTTTGGCTTCTTGATGGTAGCCA
The DNA here is from genome assembly GCA_928268935.1 of Lasiommata megera. Lineage (NCBI taxonomy): Eukaryota > Metazoa > Arthropoda > Insecta > Lepidoptera > Nymphalidae > Lasiommata > Lasiommata megera. The sequence goes on along the minus strand of OV743311.1, from coordinate 6,026,085 downwards.
GCTTTTTGTCCCGGAAAATGTAAGAGATCCCGCAGAGTTTCCTAAATATCTTAATCCACGTGGAATTTTAAGACAAATTTAAGCGAAAGATTCTAACCGCGAAATAGTGTTCATATGATGATTATCATATGTTAGTAATATTATCCAGGATTCTGTCCTTTTATAGTCCTTTATGAACACACCATTTGTCTGACTCTGCACTGGTATCCTGCAAATATTTGTACAGAGAGGAAACAATGTAATTTTTTTTCACACGACCTTGAAGTGAACCCCGAAAATTTCGTAAACCATACTTCAAAGTGCAGCCACTATACCAATGAGGTATTACAGCAAACGTAAAGTAACAACAAAATACTATCTAACGCCTTTCAATATTTTTAGCCCGTGTAAGAAACGAAGAAAATATTTAAACGACAGAGAAAAAGGTGACATCGTTATGAAGTAAGTATTTAACAAAAGACAGAATCAGATAAAATGTTGGTCGAAAGCATAGCTGGACATTAATTCCTGTTAAAAAGACCCAAGTTTTAAATATACATGACGGAAAATCAGTGAGCAGCGCCATCTAGTTTTAGAATCATGTACGACATACGTCACTTAGTGTTGCGTAAAGAGAGTGGCATCGCCCCCTCTATAAGACTCACCGGCGCGGGACGGCGCAGTGCATTCATTACATTCGGTCGCTTCGGACCGGTGGTCGAGTCGCGGTATTGCATAGCCGTACTTGGTGGAGCGTATAGTCTGCTCCTTATAAATTACCACACTTATAATTATAATTCTGTTCTACCAAGAGTATCTGATCTCTTTGCCAGAAATTATCCACGTCTACTTAAATTACCAACGAAGACACGCCCCCGCCCCGTAGTCATCCTATATACAAGCAAAACGGGTCACTTGATGTTAAGTGATTACCCTCCCACCGGAACATCTGCAGCACAAGAGGAGCTACCGATGCGTTGCGGTCTGAACCAATTCTTCTTCTACTTGCCATCGTACCGGAACGCTAAATCGCTTCCCGATATATCTCTTGCCAGTAGGATGTGAACGAGCCTACCACCAGACCAGATTCAAGCAGGGAATCGAACCCAGGGCCTTCCAATTTATAATACGATAGCACACACATTGGAATGGGCACCACCTACGCCGATTTCTTGCAGCGACGTTACAGTAACGTGTGACATTACAATAATTGTAAAAAAAATCTTAGCATACTATTTTGTTGTTGAATGCCATACAAGAAGCAGAAGAGCCAAAAGTTCGGACTTAAGTGTTTCCAACTTACTTTGCGCTGAGCTAGCTAGTATGGATGTATATTTTTGTCTGTTCTAGATCCAATAAGAGTTTGCAGATTATTTTGAAACCGAAAGATTTGTCCCGCCCTGCTTCAGAATGCTGCCAAAGGTAATCATTTTATTTAATATAAAGTGAAGGTACCTGCACAGGTAACAAGTAAACTATTCATATGTAAAATATTTAATGCCGATATAATATATTCTACCTTTTGTTCTATAATTTTATAATGCGTTTATGGCTGTATGTGTCCATAGTAAAAAAATATATCGAAGAAGGTAAAGAAAAACATAATTCTGGCGCGCCTCGCCTTCGATGGAGGTTTCGCCTTGATGACCTCCGTGGCGGAGTGCGTACGCTGTCGCATTATAAAATTGGAGGTCCTGGGTTCGATTCCCGGCTGGAGTTTGGTCTGGTGGGAGGCTTCGGTAGGGGCTAGTTATCGATAAAGACGTGTCACTAAGCGATTTAGCGTTGCGGCACGATGTCGCGTAGGAACCAATTAGGAGCGTGGGCTTACCATACTCCTAACAGGTTAGCCCGCTACCATCCTAGGCAGTATCATCATTTCCACCAGGCGTCGTGAAGGAGCATCGCTGAGATCTAGTGGGTCGCCACTCCGGCCACCCGTGAGTCTCACATAACCCGACGGAAGCGACCCAGTTCTGCCTGTCCTAGCATTAAAATAATCCGCGAGACCAACGACTCTGTCTCACTCAGTCATAATAACACCGTCACATCCAATTGTATAGCGAACCTCGGGCATGATATATGACATTTGACGTTCATACGATATCAACAAAGACATTCTACGAGAAGCATTCAATTGAAAATTTGAAAAGAAAGACGCTCGATCACATTGCAATGCGACCTAAATTTTTAATACAATGTGCCATTCCGCAATGCAATGTTGTGATCTTCTTAGATCGTTGTTCACGATACCTCAGGCATCTTAAGCCGGATTCGCATATAACACTTACCTATATGTATATTTCTAGGTATAAATTGAATTATTTAGATGTAAGATTAATTTTAAGGTTGCATGCTGTGGTCATTTCTAAAGTCACTATCTCGTGTTTGTTCTTCTGAAATGTTTTTTGTTATTTTATATAGATTGTGACTAGTTTAATAACCCAATATAAAAAAAAAATCACTGTGTAAAACTTACTTTAACTGTTTGTTACAGACAATCTCCGAAACGTTATAATAATGATTTTAATTAATAACTTCGGCTTCTTTATTATATATCAGCTGTACCCCGCATGAATAGCAATACCACGTATTGTTCAAATAAATAAAAATTTAGATTTTTAGGGCAAGAGCCGGCTGGACGTCCCTAAAACACTCTACCAATGTCCGATCAATGGTTTTTTAACGCGTCAAACAGATTCTTATCTATATAGGTATAGCAAATTATTACTCCAGAGAAGTCGTGCAGACCAGCTAGTGCGTGTGACCCAAATGGGAATTCGAACCCAGATTCAAATTCAAAATAATCTTTATTCAAATAGTCCTTTAAAAATCACTTTTGACGCGTCAATAATGTACATAGTAGTTATTTCATGGTGATAACTATATTCGTAAACTTAAAACTAAAGCTATGAGGGTTCCAAACGCGCCCCGGTCAAAGAAGAAGCCCACAACTAACTTAGCCAGTACCTCGTAGGCCATAATCAAACATGGTGACCACTAGAACATCGACGCTATCGAGTATAGACATAACCGTCGATATCGGGGTCGAAATATGGTTCGTTGTTTGGGAAAGGTGTTTGCTCTTTAACGGTCATTAATATCACGTATTCACGTCTACAGAACCAAGGCCCGGTCGTGCTGCAATCGCTCAAACAGTACCGTCGAATCCAATGCGAGCACAGTGCACGGAGTTGCAAAACCGAAGTCGCAAAGTTTGTCTAGCGTTGTACAAGAGAGGGAGATATTTATGATTCCCTTTGATATTCCTGATTATTGTGCGAATAGACGTGTAGTAAGTTAATAGAATCACTAACAAACACCTATCAATCAAACTGCTGAGCAGTTTCTAAACCCTCTCCCGAGCTTAGACAAACCACAACGTAACTTACTATAATATTATCAGTTATAATCTCAGATTATATACAAATTCTAAAAAACAGCTAAATTCTAAAAACTTCATTTTATGTTATACTGCTGAAATGAAAACAGAGGAATACTGACAATAATTTGTTTCTTAGTAATATTTTACAAATACCTAAACGAATCATCATCATCATGATCAACCGATTGCCAGCTCACTACAGATCACGGGTCTTCTCTAAATATGAGAAGGGTTTGGCCATAGTCCACCAATTCACGCGCCTTAGTAAACATTATGAAATACTCAGGCATGCAGGTTTCCTCACGAATTTTTCCTTCACAATTTAAACAAATGTTATATATATTATTGTTTAAAAACGCACATAACTCCGAAAAGCTAGTGGTGCGCGCCCGAAATCTGAGGATGACGAAGAAGCAGACGTCCTAACATATCACAACTTGTTGCCAAAATGAATGTTGTGTATTATGTTCAGTTTTAGCATATGTCATTTCAAATGAGTAGACTAACAATAAACATTTTAATAATTTAATTACGTTAACCCTCCCCAGCAACGTGAATATGAAAAATCATCAAGCCGCAATGCCCCTAAAGAAACTTCTCGGTGGAATACAAAAAAGGATCGCTCAAGACATGTATCATGTCAATGTTCAAAATACAAAGATGAAAGTGTAGATACACATAGCCAGTTTGGAAATGACAGAGTTAAATCGCAGGACCCGTATCTCATAAATAAAGTAGAAGAAAAACCTTCCCTTTATAAACGCAATATTGAGGAGGTAATTGAAATTATTATATTATTTTCTAGGACAAATACAAAACGTACGTTAGATTATTCACCAACATATGTCTGTTGAGGAGATCCTTAATCAAATTTGTTTCATCAAGCTCTTTTTAAATGGGGCTAGTTAATTGGACGGTAATTATTCTGTCATAAGACATTATTAATATGGAGTCATTTCAGTGGCGTGCACAGAGTTTTTTAGCTGTATATGCAGACCTTTTTTTTTATACATCACAAGTTAGCCCTTGATGGCAAGTCATCTGATGGTAAGTGATGATGCGATATAAGATAGTAACGGGCGATACCTGTTAGAGGTATGGTAAAACCGTAGTACTAATTAGTTTCTACACATCATGCCGGAACGCTAAATCGCTTGGCGTCTTTGTCGGTAGGGCGGTAACTAGCCACGGCCAAAGCCTCCCACCAGACCAGACTCGAGCCGGGAATCGAACCCAGATCCTCCAACTTTTAAAATGCAACAGCGCACGCTCTGAGCTACAGAGGTCGTCAATTGATACAATACAGAAAAAATCTTCTCTTATATGAGTCTTTAGGAAAGACAGTGCTTCTGTGTATGTATGAATTGCGCGTAATGTGTCTAAGCGCATTTCTCAACAACACCACGCCGACACAGATTTCTCACCAATATTCCTTTTTTTATTAGTCCGATGGCTCCTGGGGTAGCACTGCTTTTATACATTTATTAAGTGCACGAGCATTTTTAATATACGAGTATTATACACCCAAATATCTCTGAGTTACCTCCAACTACGGTAATGTACCTATTTAACAATTTATACATGATGACTATTATTTTCTGATGCAAACTAATATAGTTGTCATGTAAACAAGGCTAATTAAAAATACAAACTGAGCCCTTTGGCATTAATTACACTATTCATGGTAAAAAAACTGCTGGTCCATAACTTTTTCTACGTTCAAGGGCTTTTAGAGAAATAACTGTACAATTTGTCCATAATAAAGACGCGTTGGCCAACATAACATCAGCTGTTCTAAGATTCAATTCAAGGTGAAATGACGTCACAAATTACTATATCAGAAAAAATAATCAAGGATCTACAAATGAATAAAACGATATGACCTAATAGTTATATTCATTTTCATATTTTTATTTAGGGAAATGTTTTTTTTTAGTTAAATAATACTGAAATAAATTATGATACTTGTAATTATTATTCTCTGAGGCTTTTAACAGGTGGTGTCCTAGTAACCTATTTCGTGGTTATCTTGTTATTTATTGTATTTATGTATAGATGACCATGTGTAATTTCGCACATCTATTTGGTTGTGTCGAGCAATTTTAAAATTTCACAATAGTGTCATAGGCTATGCGAGTATGTGTTATTTTAGAGGTTATGTATATATGGCAAAATAAGTTATCGTATTTTGTTTGATTGCGACTGATTATAAACGCTATACCCAACCAAACTGAGATCTGCTTATGTACTCAATAGACAGCGACATAGGACGATGTTTAGATTAGACAACTGGTTATAAGACCACGGTAAATAGTGGGCTTAATTTTTTTTACATTATCATTATAAATCTAGAAAAAGGACCTAGTTACTCCCGAGATCCAAACTAATCAAGCAAAACCAAAGACAGCTGTATGTGTACACAAGGAAGAAACAACTACTTATACCCCAACTTCTACGGTAACTGAGAAGAATAAAGCTGCATTTTTAGCATCAGTTAATGACAGTGTCCAAACCTCGGACCATTCGATCAACCTTGTAAGTCATTTATCATTTTTATGATATTGCACAAAATCCAAATTTTATATCAAGGCTTTTTACTCAATCGCCGCTAGTAAGAGGTAATTTTTTTGTAAAGTTCACTCGCCGTGATACCTATAATTTAGATGATTTTGTAACCGCAAGATTCATTAAAAACGATTTTTTAAATTATACCATCATTTATATCATACTATCATCAGTAAATTGGCTATGCGCCTAACAAAGTTTTTTGTTACTTAAAATTTTAAAGATATGAATAATAAAAACAGTCTCGCTGATGTACTCGTAGTCTTAAAGATAAGGAATGGGCACCATGCGCCGATAAACGCGTTGGTGGACTCCTATCAAATGTCTCGCAGGGATTAACTGACGGTCCAAGACCGTAGACTTAAACTCCTCACAAAATATTTGTATCCAGTAGTGGGCGTCAATCTGTTCGAATGATGATGTTGATAATTCATTTCACAATTTCAGGAGCAGAACCCTCAATATCCATTTTTTGTGAAAATTGTACGTGAAGATAAATTGAAAGGATGTTAGCATTGTCATTTGGTACTTGTATTACAAAGTGAAATGTGGAAACGTACAAAATAAATAACAACAAATAATAGAACATTTTATTTACAAAACTTATATCACTAATTTACAAAAGATATGGCAATGTTATCATATACTTATTTAGTTAAGTAAACCATACGAGGTAGAGGGTGGTGTTCTCAATAAACCAAGATTACTCGAACTCGAACCTACCGTCTGGCTGCCTTGATATGACGAACTGGAACTTGAAGCCGACCCTTGGGATAACTGTGAATTCTGTCCTCTAGACAAACTTTCTAGAGGGGAATTTTGAACGAAAGATAAGATTTCGAGGCTTGGTTGAACGTTACCTAAGGACACTCCTGATACGACAGACTGGTATCCTGCGTTTTTAGCTATAGATTGTTCGTTGTCTCTTAAGATATTTTGAACTCTGGTAATAACCGTATCATCTAGCGCTCCGCTAAATTGACCTTGGGAATTGTATTGGTTAGAGTCTGCCTGGTAGCTGGATAGTTGAGGAACAGATTGCACTGGCTGTGATGAAAATTGCCCGTTATACTGTTGCTGTGATTGTTGGACTTGAGATGAGTATTGATTTTGTTGCTGCTGATAGTATTGCTGAGGACTAGGTTGATACGCTGGAGAGAGGTTACGAATAGGTGATACTCCAAAAGCTCCACGAGGTTGGGTTATTTGCGGTTGACGTAAAAATTGCTGTTGGGGTATTTGTTGTTGTTGGGGTATAGGTTGCTGTTGGGGTATTGGTTGTGGTTGCGGTTGCTGTGTTGGTTGAGATTGTGGTGGGCCATAAGATGTACTAGGTAATGGGATTGAAGTTGGTTGAGGCTGTGGGGCTAACTGCGGTAGTGCAGATGGTTGTGCTTCAGATGGGCCATAAGACTGACTTGGTTGAGGAATTGATAATGGTTGTGGTGACGGTGCAGGTGATGGTTGTGGTGACGGTTGTGGAGATGTTTGCGGTTGAGGTATTAGTGCGGTAGGAGAAGGTTGTGGTAATGATGAAGGGCCATATGAAGAACTAAGTTGGGGAATCGACGTTGGCTGTGGTTGCAATGATGATTGCTGTTCCGGTTCGAAGGTTGACAGTGTCGGTGATATAAAAAGTGGTTGTGGTTGTGGTTGTGATTGGGTTGATGATTGTAATTCTGTTGAAGATTGTGATCGAGTTGAAGATTGTGATTGTGTTGATGACTGTGATTGTGTTGAATATTGTTGTTCAGGTTGCAAAGTTGATTGGGGTTGTGATAACAAAGGCGACGACGGTTGTGAAGAGGATTGCTGTAGTGGTTGGAAGGTTGGTTGTGGTGGTGTAATGGTTATCGTTTGTGCAGTTGGCACGGACTGAACAAGGGCTGACGATCTCACATCGATAGGTGGGTATTCAGGTTGCGGTTGCGGTTGTGGTTGGGGCTGTGGTTGAGGATTTGGTTGTGGTTGGGGATTTGGTTGTGGCTGAGGATAATTGTAACCGGGTTGCAGTTGGGGTTGTATTTGCGGCAGTGGGTAGTTGTAAGCAGGCTGTCGCTGCTGTTGTGGTTGCGGTAGAGGGTAGTTGTAACCATTTTGTTGTTGTGGTAGCGGTTGAACTCTTAATTGCTGCTGGGGATAGTTATAACCGGGTTGCGGTTGTGGTGACAACTGTGGCTGTGGTTGGATATAGTTATAGCCAAGTTGTTGTCTTTGCGATTGTTGGTAGTTGTTGCCAGGCTGTTGAGGTTGCTGTTGCGGTTGCGGATAGTTGTAACCTGATTGCTGTTGCGCTTGTGGTGGCAGCGGGAATGGATTGAATGAATTGTACCGCGGCTCGGCTACTGCGGTGACAACCAACGCGAGTAATGCTACCTGAAAATAGTAATGTTACATCTATAAATGACCTTTGAACTTTCCGCGGGCGTACGAATATACTAATAAATACAAGGTGTCTCAAAAGAAAGTTCACATTTAAATCTTTTTTTAAAAGAAAAGTCTTAGCTTTATTGAAAAAATGTTTGTTTTATATTGAAGTACACTGTTTGGGAATTTATTTTTTAAAAATAACATCGTCCAAATGTAAACCGTTGCGCTCTCGGCATTCATTTAGTCGGGCACTAAAATTGCCTATGACAGCTCGGCAGGTAGTCTCCGTGATGGCTGCCATTTCATGACGGATATTTTCTGTTAATTGTGCCAGGGAAGTCGGTTTATTAGCGTAAACTTTTGATTTGACATAACCCCACAGGAAAAAATCCATAGGCGTTAAATCGGGACTCCGTGGAGGCCAATTTATGTCACCTCGCCTGGAGATTAATTTGTTCGGAAAAATTTCTCGAACTCGAGGCAGAGATCTGTTGGACGTGTGTGAAGTTGCTCCATCCTGCTGGAACCATGTTCTTTGGTTGTAACCAGGAAAGTTTTGCAGTTGGGGTACGAAAAACTCGTCTAACATCTCCACATAACGCTCTGAATTCACTGTGAGTGTGCGTCCCCTTCCATCTTCAAAAAAGTAAGGGCCGATAATTCCTCGCGCCGACATCGCTGCCCATACGGTGACTTTGGGTGAATGTAGCGGTTTCTGATGTTTTTGTTTTGGGTTGGTTGCACTCCAGTAACGACAATTTTGCTTTTTACATGCCCATTCAGATGAAAATGGGCTTCATCGGAAAACAAGATGTTGGTGAACGTTGGAAAGCGCTCAATCATCTGATTTACAAAGGCAAGCCTCTGACCAGCATCTTGAGGCTTCAGTTCTTGCACTAACTGAATTTTGTACGGGTGCAGCTTTAAATCTTTGTGTAAAATGCGGCATAATGAAGATCTGTGCACATTTAAAGCAACAGCACGCTTCCGAATCGAGAGGTTTGGATCATCTCGAATAGACTGAGTAACACTGTCCACGTTTTCGGCTGTTCTTGATGTTCTTGGTCGCCCAGATTTTGGTTTCTCCAGAGTTGACCCAGTCTCTTCAAACTTCTCAATCCATTTTGCAATGAGACGAGTGCTAGGCATCATTTAAGTGACGAATATGTCGAATACTGCAGAATTTTCTACGCGCTACAGTCGCCGAATTACCGTTTTTGTAAAACTCACGTACGCACAACGCACGGTCCGCACCAGAGAAACGCTCCATAGCGACTAAATTCCCAAGAGCCAGACTACCGACTGACATACCCCCCGCGCCCCTCAGAATAGTTGCTTTCGCGTAATAAGATAAGCAAATGTGAACTTACTTTTGAGACACCTGTTACTTAATTAAGTGATGTCTTCGACCGAAAAGTATATGATGATAAGGTATGCTCACAAATTAATGTCAGCCTTAAAAATAATTGGATTGGGCAACCTATTCATATTTTAGCATAATATCTCAAAAATGTATAAGAATATAATAGATGCGAAAGTATGTTTGTTGGTATCTCTTCTTACTACATAACAATATGTGGTACTGTGACGTATAATTAGAGGCAAGGTAAAAGAGAGTGCCCCCCCCCCCAATATGCTGCGGAACTGCTTCTTGTATCGCGGGTGTATCAGTTTCATGGTATGTATAAAATCTAAGCAATAGGCGGTGTATTAAAAAACAATTAAAATATCACTTGCTTCAACGGTGAAGGAAAACATCGTGAGGATACCTGCACGCCTGAGAGTTCTCCATAATGGCGTGAGAAGACTGCCAATCCGCACATGGCCAGCGTGGTGGACTATGGCCAAACCCTTCTTATATTGAGAGGAGACCCGTGCTCTGTAGTGAGCCGGTAATGGGTTGATCGTAATGAGGCGGTGTATAAGATAAGATAATATTTTATTGTTTAAATACGATTTACAATATATATAATTTGTTCCTACTGTCTGCACTAGGAAAACCTGTATTGCCGAGGGTAGTTCCTTCCAGGGATATAGTACATTTATTCTTAGAGATTAAAGCTATCATTATTTAAGCGTGTATGAGCGTGTGCGTGTATGTATGTGTGTGTGAACGAGTGTGTTTGTGTATGTGCGTTATGTAAATTATTTTAATATTTTTAAAATATACGGTAAATGTATGGTAAACCTATTATGAACTTTATCCTGGAGTTCAAAACTGAACATAGTTAAATTATTCTTTTAGATTTTGATGTTGAGTTGAGTTCTAGATCTACGGTATACCAGTCATTGCAGTAGACTTAGCTCCGTCTTTTTTAACGTCTTGCATACAGACAATTTTAAAGCTCAAGGTGTACATAATTAAAACATGAAATGATGAATTTCCGAAGACGTAAGAACCGATACTAAATCGAAATAAATAGCTGGCAACGTATAGTTAAAAATAAAATTAACTATTATTAATGACGCAAGTGTCATTAAGTTATCGTTTTGTTGTCTTGCGCCTGCGACGGTACCCGGGTCGCGTCTTTGACAGTTTTGTGAAGCAATTCAAATGACTGTTCGAGAGGTTCCTCGTTACGATGATTGATGTTATTTTACATTAATATCTTTGGTCTACTACTGGCTCATTGTAAAAGTTTTGAAGCTATGTGAATAAACTCAATAAGGAATATTCATTTTCACATAAAAATGTAATTAACGAGCTATTACGGACGGCGCACGCTGTGTTTTGCCACGTGCTTGTTAATTACGAAACTATGAAATATTGCATTAACGTTTCGCTAAGGTTCCACGTTATCCTAACTAATACTATGAAGATTTTTTGTTGGCTGTCACGCCCAAAAGACTGAACTGTTTAGAAATTCTTTAACTAACGGGATGCTTTTGTCAGTAAAGTTTTGTGAGCTACTTATTTATAGATGTAACTATTAATAATAATATTAAAGTAATATTTCAAAATTATCTATAACTAATGAAGTAACAAGTGAGTATTAGCGATTTAAGAATACCGGCACGATGTCGCGTAAAAACAAATAAGGAGTACGAGTTTACCATACCCCTAACAGGTTAGTCCGCTACCATCTTAGACAACATCATCACTAAACAGTAGGTGAGGTTGTTGTCATGAGCTAACTTGTAGTGTATATATCATCATCATCATAATGAACAACCCATTACTGGCTCACTACAGAGCACGAGTCCCCTCTCAATATGAGAAGGGTTTGGTCATAGTCCACCACGCTGGCCATGTGCAGATTGGCAGACTTCACACGCCTTTGAGAATATTATGGAGAACTCTCAGGCGTGCAGGTTTCCTCATGATGTTTTCCTTAACCGTTGAAGCAAGTGATATTTAAATGTTTTTAAAAGCGCACATTATTTCGAAAAGTTAGAGGTGCGTGCCCGGATGCGAACCGCCGACCTCTGATTAGGAGGCTGACGCCCTAACCACTGGGCTATCACCGCTTCATGTATACAATATTACCATTGAATTAACTAAAAGCTGTATGAATTAACGCATATCACTCGTGACTTTGTCCGGCAAAAAATTGCTCTGAGATTACATTACATTACCCTTAATGCCCCCTCAAAGTACCCTTACTTCAAGGGGCATTGAGGGGTAAGTAGTTAGAGCATATCGTTTAGAGGGCAACAAAAGGGCAGTGGTACCGTTATATCGTTTAGCTTCTACGTGTAATAACTGCCATACATTTTGTCTTCTACGAATTTCAAGTTTGCATACGAAGTGATAGTGACGACCTCCGTGGCGCAGCGTGCGCGCTGTCCCATTATAAAGTTGGAGGTCCTAGGTTCGATTCCCGACTCGAATCTAGTCTGGTGGGATGCTTTGGCCCTGGCTAGTAGTTACCACCCCACCGACAAAGACGTGTCGCCAAGCCATTTAGCGTTCCAGAACGATGTCGCATAGAAAACGAATCAGGAGTATTACCGCTAACAGGTTAGCCCGCTATCATCTTAGACTGCATCATCACTTACCATCAGGCGAGATTGCTGTCAAGTGTACTTGTAGTGGATAAAAAACAGTGATATATAGATGATAGATGATAGATAGATGGCACCGTTTCTTATCATCTACCATCTATCTGTAGGTTTCTATCACTATGCCTCTAACAGACTGCATTTCTATTGCCTCTTTAACAACCAACAACTAGTAAAAGTAAGTTTAAAAATTAAGGGGCTCCTTCATGCTTATTTTCACTTGAGCGTTTTTTTTTACTACAAGTTAGCCCTTGACGGCAATCTCATCTGATTGTAAGTGATGATGCAGTCTAAGATGGTAGCGGGCTAACCTGTTAGGGGTATGGTAAAGCCATACTTCTAATTGGTACTAACTGCATTTTCACAATGTCGATGCTGTTAGTACCTCGGTGCGAAACTTCGTACAAAGGTCTCTGCACTCATATAAAGCCTTTTTGTATTTTAAAATACTAACTACTGTCTTTGGGTATGGATTTTCTAGAATCCTTAGTAGATAATAGCTAACTGTATTCCATAAATTTGTCCGATCCGCCCAGTGGTTAGATCTGTGCGTTGTTCAGTCTATATTTTTTAATAATGATAATTACGAGTATATATATTTTTAATAATGATAATATAATTATCTCGTAGATAAAGCGCTCCGCGATATATGAAAACTTATAGTTATTTTGAACCATTTTTTGGCTGTTGGGCATCCTCTATATTAGTAACGATTATTATCGACCGTCAGTGACAATTACTGGGACTTAGACTAAAACATAGGTTTTACCGTAAAATCCAGTACGTTTTACGGTTTTATGGTAAATTCTACGTATTTTATTGTATTGTTATTGTATTGTTTTATGTAAAATTTTGCGCTAAAAATGTCTGTCATATCGACCTCGATCTACGTACATAAACTAGTGCAATGGACCTATGTATCATACCTAAGTCACCTCATCGTCGTGTCACTACTGTCACACAATTGACATTTAATTCGATTCCAAACTATATATAACTAGATTTATAGGTGTGAGGTCCCGGGTTCGATTCGCAGCAAAGACTACATTTTGTGGGACACTTTTGCCAAGCGATTAGCGTTCCGGTACGATTAAGCGTAGAAACCAATCAGGAGTTTTCCATAACCCTGGTTAGCCCGCTGCCATCTTAGACTGCATAATCACTTACCACTATATGAAGTTGTAAGGGCTAACTTGTAGTGAAATAAATAAGTAATTAAGATTTAAAATCACTAATCCACCATGGGGCACATCACATCACTGTTTGTTAAAACATTAAAATTAGGAAAGTCGCGTCAGCCTATTTGAAATTTAACGTTTACACATTTTCACTTTTTCGTGCGTTACTCACCGCGTTCATGTCTCTAGGTTACCGAGGTCAGTGTGCGATGCAAACAGACAAATCTCTGTTATATACTCCACCTCTACTTGCCCATCAATGGACCATCATAGGTTACGCAAAAATTTGTCAGGCAATGTCAATAGTTCACGTGCGCTTGTTTAAAAGACAAGCGCGTACGTGAGATATTAAACTATGTATGAATCGAGATTTAGAGATTGTTCATACGAGTACCAAAATATTAATCGATTTCGATAATACAAAAACTTGAACGGTGAAAGCTTTTGAATATGTTTAAATTCAAATTCAAATTAGTAAGTCGTTTGGATAATTGAATGCGTTCACTCATTCGATCATAAACGACCGAAGGGATTTGAATATAAGCAAACATTCAAGACTATTGTTCATTTTATAATCATAAAAATAGTAACAAAATAGTATTTATTTTGTATTTCATTGCAATAATGTCGTACAAATTAATTTAAACATGACATTTATTCAATCTGATGCCCTTTAAACCATAGAGAAGAAAAATAAAATATTTATTTTTTACATTTAACTTTTCTATCACACTCGGATAAGTTGAAGCGCGGAAATAAATATCACTGTTCATTCCAAAAACAGTCTTTAGCATCGACTAAGTTTTATGTTTTAATTAGGATTCGACAACACTCACATACCTAAAATTGTAACGTTAGATACCCATTAACCTAAAAGGCCTTTAACCTGGATATTTAGATGATTATTATTGATTGAAATCAATGAACAAAACGCCTACAAGAATTAATAAGTGTTATGCGGTTTAGTTAAGAATCACTGACAAAAACAATAACATATTTGATACGATAGTTGACACGAAGAACGAAAAAATTACTTAACTCGCTCCCGATTTATGTATATAGGTACCTAAGGTAATATTGTCGATCATCATCATCATCATCATCCCATTGCCGGCTCACTACAGAGCACGGGTCTCCTCTCAATATGAGAAAGGTTTGGCCATGTGCGGATTGGAAGACTTCACACGCCTTTGAGAACATTATGGAGAACTCTCAGGCATGCAGGTTTCTTCACAATGTTTTCCTTAAAATATTTTAATTGCTGAAAAACGCACATAAGTCTGAAAGTTAGAAGTGCGTGCCCGGGTTCGAACCCCTGACCTCTACTTAAGAGGTGGACGTCCTAACCGCAAGGCTATCACAGCTTTATATACTAAATATAATAGGTATATGAAAGTGTAAAAGAATAGGAACAAATTCATGGATTAAATTAATTTAATAATAATACCTTAATATGAACGCTCTACATAAAAAACAATAGAAAATAAAAATAAGAGTATAAACAAAAGGAACTTGGAATAAAAATGCTATTCGATAGTTTTCTGCTACTGAGACATATCTGTGGTATCGTTAGTTCAAAAGACAATTTTAATTGCCTTAGTATAATGCTACAGTAGGTTGATAACTTCTTTTGCGGACCAGTGCGCGAGCGTTCCTGTGACCCAGCCAGAAGGCGACGCGAAAGAGCATCTCTGTGTTTTAGTGGGTTTTCTGGTCGCCAGTCTGGCCGCCGGCGAGTCCCACATACTCCGCCGGTAGCGGCCCAGTTTTGCCTGCACCACTTCCAGAGGGGGTACATAAACACATTTCCCAGCATAAATAAAAATGTTTAACTCCTATAGCGCTGATTTTGAGCGTGCTCGGACATCCCGGACCGTCCCAGAACTGACACGCTGTTCTCTAGCCTGTGCCTGCCTTATATATGTTTTACCCAATGTTATAGCGATAATATAAAATATATTAACCCTTTTCTGTCATTATGCGACATGTGACTCGCTCCGCAGGCTGTCTCTAAGTTCAGATTTACGAACTGTACAAGGACTCTTCCCATGCTCCTTATAAAATTCATTTTTTTTAAATATTAATTAACAAATAGTACAAAAGAAGGAAAAACGGGGTCACACCACATCTTGTAAAATTTTGGAATAAACTGAGATAGCAGCTTCGTTAGTATACTTCTATTGTGTGGTAAATATCGTACCGGTGTACTTATCGATATGAAGCATAAATTCTCATAAATTATTTTATTCTTTACTAGCTGGTGCCCGCGACTTCGTCTGCGCATGATTAGTATTTCGAATAGCTTATATTATTATTATAAAAAAGAACTAACATTATGATATTTACATCTATTACGCACATGTTAGATTTTTTTCTTACTTACTTGATCCTTGTCGTCATATTTTAGACAATTCACATATTATCTTTATAAATTATAAGGTGTGTTATTCTGACTATTGTAAAGTTTTATTAAATTCCATTCAGTAATTTTTTACGTGAAAGAGTAACAAACATCTAAACACTTACAAACTTTCGCGTTTCTCCTATAATAATAGTAGGAAGTCGGATAAAAATGACGTCTTTAAATTAACTACAGTGCTGTCTCAAACTAGTGGAAAAGAACACTAGTGCTATAATAAGTACCTTAACTTTTAAACTTGCCAATTTAACAAGTTAGTTATTTGGTACAACATAATTGGGACCACTATTTTATAGTGAAAACTATAAATCTTGAATTAAGATAAAATCGCTGTTTGGTTAGCGATATAGCATACAAAATAGTTAAGAATATTAAGTACAATGAATTTTATGTGCCGTTTTGACGAACTCCGTGGGGCAGTATGTGCGTTACAATATTAAATTCGGAGCTTCGATTCCCCGCTCGAGTCTGGTCTGGCTTATTCTGTGCTAATTGCTACCCTTCTGGCAAAGACATACCGAATCTGGTTATGAGGAAGCGCTTAGCTGGCAATATATAGGTGCCTCTTCTGGTACTGCGTTAAGAACTTATTGATCCGATTGCTGCGCGAGATAAAAAAGCATTCGACGACCTCCGTGTCCTCCACGTTGAAACATCTGTTTATGATGTTGGTGCTTCATAAGTACGAAACACTATTGAATGCGCTGTCGCAATATAAAGTTGAAGATACTGGGATCAATTCCCGGTTCGACTCTGGTCTGGTGGGAGGCTTCGGCCGTGGCTAGTTACCACCTTACCGACAAAGACATGTCGTCATACAAGACGTGTCTTAAACCCACCAGAAGGATGAAAATGAAATGAAAAAAAAAATTTTTATTTGCTAAAAAAGATCTTTACAAAGTTTAGTACATCCGTTGGGACCCACACTAGGTAATCCTGTATCGCTTGATCCATAGATTTAATATAAGAGCGTGTGCGCCAATTTGTCTATGCCAAGCCGCCATATTGCCGTACCTTACCGCCATGCCAAAAATTGCCGCCATTATGGTTTGGTACGTCAAGCTAGCCAAAGCCCGCCATTTTTTATGAAAACAATAAAAATATTTTGTTTACCAGTTTTATCTTTTCCCTAGCTGTTGCCCGCGACTTCGTCTGCATAGAATTGCTGATTTCCCGTGATTGGCCTGCTTCAGAAAATAAGCTACAGGCAAATGTCAAATTGCCGAATTTCGTGTTTCTAAATTAAAAAAACATAGGACTTTCATACAAACTTCAAACCCCTATTTTACCCTCTTAGGGGTGGAATTTCCAAATATCCTTTCTTAGCTGACATCTCTTAACTATCAACTACCTACTTGCTAAATTATAGCTTTATACGTACAATAGTTTTTGAGATCTCGTGTTTAATCAGTATGTATGTAAGTGACCTTTCGCTTTTATATATATAGACTTTTATATCTTACTACAATAAGCTCGTAGATCATACATCTATAGCTTAGCTGCGTAGCGCATCACTGCTGGATGGACGTGCTAACGGCTTTATTTGTCGAGAGCCTTCGCCGCCATGGATAAGTCCACGCGTGTTGCAATTCACACAAACGCAATAGCTAATACGCCTGAAGCGCTGGGGCGGCGTGACAACGCAATGCGCTCTTCATATAAAATATACTAATCATTCAAATTATATTAGTTGGTTCGGAAACGAGAAGCTTTATGGTTGAGCGTTTCTACATTAACCGATTCGATGTTTTTTATAGATATGATATCGCAGAATGTTATTTCAAACTAGCTGACCCGGCAAACGTTATCTGCCGATATTGTTCGTACAGAAATATTAAAATCGCTATTAAAAAGGGTTGGTTTCTTCTTAGACCTGGAATTGGAATTAGAGCGCGATTTGAACCCTTTTAGCTCTAGTTTTAAGTTGGCGAATATATGAACGAATATATGAATGAAAAAGTTGGTACCTATATATGAACGATTCATAGATGCCTGTAATAGGTTTATATGAATAAATCTATTTTTGATATATTTGATTTGATTTGAATGGTGAAAATTTAAAGTGATACTCAATAATATACCAAAAGAAACAAAAAACATACAAATCAGTCAAGCCATTTCGATGTTTATATATTAGGTTTACGTAATGTTTATGGTAAGGTATTTTTAAAATAAAAAATAGTTAGAACCTAGAGGAACTGTTTATTCGTGTCCTTAAATATTTAGAAATACAAAGTCCTTAAGTGTGCCTAACAAATAATATCTCACCCACTCAAACGTAATTTAATTTAATTTTGCATTATATTTCAAACTAAACGTCCAATATAATATAGTATAATACCGATATCGAATCGTATTGTATCGTAAAGCTCACACGCACGCGACAAAATCCCCTTGACTTTTGACCAAAACGCAATATTAGGTGTAAATTGGCGTGAACCAACACATATCCCTCAACCCGATTCGGCTTAACATTGTATAGAGATAGTAAACAATTAGATAAGAGTGAAATTTGAACTACTGACACACAGTTGACACCGAGTTTTCACCTTTGTATACTTCTTAGCTTACGTGTGGGTCGTAGAATACGGTCTTCGCAATAGTTTTGCTATTTGACCTTTCAAGTGTTACCATATATATCTTTCATTTCAGTTTTTGACACCTTGGTGTGTTGTAGGATGGTAGGTGATTGACAGACACGTTTATTCCTAGTATCCCAGAGTATAAACGTATTATTAACTAATTATTCGAACAAGCGCTAGTCGCTTTAATAAATTTTAACCTTCTCCATACACGCTTTGCCTTTGCCTCAAATCAATAATAGAAGCAGGAGTTACTCTGAGGAAATCCATGAAACATTAAATTTTCTGTAATCCGCGTAAAACCCACAAAGACGTGTTGCAAAGCGATTTAGCGTTCTAGCTAAATCGCTTTGCGTAGAAAGCAATTAGGAGTATGGGTTTACCATACACCTAACAGGTTAGCCCGTTTCCATCCTAGACTGCATCATCACTTACCACCAAGTGAGATAGCCGTCAAGGGCTAACTTGTAGTGTGTAAAAAAAACTGACAAATCTGCACGGTGCCCTTTTTAATTTACTACATTTTTACACCTCACCATACAGATCTCAACGTAACGTTTTGACAACGATTTGAATGAGCGTTTTTACGTTGTGAAGAGAACATCTTCTAAGGATGCTGGAGTCGTAGCAAAACGAGCGTTCAGAGTGCGTATTGTGAAAGTATAAATTGGACTGTGTAGATTTGCCTGATGTACACTTGGATTACAGCTAATAAAGTAAAAAATTTGATAGAAATTTGAAAATGAAATTAACATGCATAATGGCACACTCTCAGAGCAGTAAGCTTTAGGCTGAAGTTTTCTCTACCCATATAAACAAAAAAAAATGTTTAGGTAATAATTATACTACCGCTTTGAAAACACTTCAATTGCATAAAGTGGTTAGTAAAGGATGTATTTAAAAAAGAAAAAATCTGTGATAGTGAGAGATACTGTTTATTGTGTCCTAGAATATTTACACATCTGTCAGTCGAAACGTTTTTTTTATTAAGTTAAACTACAAGCTTTATTAAAAATTCAACGTCGTTAATTGAAGTTACGTCGCAGTGTACCGTAATGAAACGATCTTGAATCTCCATTTTAAAATATAGTCTATATCGTTTATGTAATGAAAAAGAAAAATAATAATTTAATTTTTAAAATAGCAGATGCAAAGGGCATTCGTATACTATAAACTGGGCAACTAAGTTAATTAAGTAGGCAACGACTTGACACAAACTCCACCAAGGATGTGATCTATAATAACATATTACCTTTGACTTTGCTCAGCAAAAGGCTGAGATATAACTTTGCATAGATAGCTAAATTTAGTGTTAAATAAGAATAATAACTTTGACTCGTTTTAACCGTTTCTTAAATCGGAAATAAGGCTAAGAGTGCTTCATAGATCTCAACTTGAGAAAGTTCTAATAAAATGGTAAAGTCGCCTACTCTAACTACCTGCCCCACTGACCACGCTTTGACCCTAAATTATCAACTCATTTACGCATCAACTTATACCGCGATGCCATTCGATTTGTGAACTAGTTAACGTAATACGCTGACGCCTGTTGGTCAACTAGTGGACCACGAGTTAACACGAAAGCCTTAATTATGCGCTTTACAGTATACATTCTACAAAATAATATTGCGTGGTTTTTTAACAGCATTTGGATTTTTCGTAGTAGGATAATCTCTGACAGGCGGTGGGACACCTTTCCTCCCCTTTAATTCCGCATCCCGCTGCTTCCTCTTCGCTACGATACGCTCGTGGGTCCGCTTCATTTCTAGGATTTCCTTCATTTCTTCTTTGTCTTCATCCTGTAGAGTAATACAGTTAGAAACAAAAATATAGGTTAAAAATCTGAGCAATGCCTGCATTCAGAGAGATTCCATGATATGAATATATTAATTATTTGTCGTTTTTACAATTTTTCTGCATTTTTAGGTGTTCTTAAAATAAAGGAACTGACAGACATGTGCATTCGCTTTTGCTAATAAACATATAAAAAAACAATCTAGTCTGCTTTACAACAAAATAAATAATCCTGGATATTTACCAGTCAAGGTTTAACGACTGTAAAACTAAAATTGCTCCATGGTTAAAAAGCCTAACATATGTAAAGACTGAATTCTCACATACTGCACTTTAGTAAGTAAGCTTTAGTAATAAATAAAAAAAAAATAACTTGTTAAATAATATTGAATATTTAGTAATGGGAAGGGTCTCAGCCTTATCGGATAATTAACAAAAACTGTAATATGTGAACAAATAAATTTTCATTTCATTTCATGCACAGTGAATGAAATATGTAATTATGGCCGAAGAATTCTTACGAAGCTGCAGTAATGAGATGTCCATCGCAAAGATAGCATGCATCTCTGCGGCTTAAAAAGTTACTTATGACTCTTTCTAGCTAATATAACGTCACGTTGGGGCAATTATTGTAATAATGTTGCTTTGTTTCGTATATATAATTTTTTTTTGTATATGATATGATGGCACTGAATATGATTTTGTTTCATTCGATGTCGAGACCCTTGGTCCGTGGGGTCCTAGCGCTATCCCTATAGCGCTAGGACCCCACGGTCTATTAGACACACTATTCAGGGAAATAACAAGAAGGTTAGCCGACATCACAGGGGACCGAAGAAGCTACCTCGGAAAACGAATTAGTCTTGCAATTGAAAGGGGGAACGCTGCCAGTATCTTCGGAACCTTGCCTAAAGGGACTCTTTTTAATAATATATTTTAGTAATTATGTTATATTTTTAAAGATTTTTAGTTTTAGGTTAAATTGAAGGTTTGTTTTAAGTTTCAGATGTTATGATTGTAATAAAATAAAAAATATAGCTTAACTTACAACATATATAATATTAGGAAAGCTACCTAAGCTTACCTTTTGATTGATTCTCAATACCAGAGCCCTTTTGCCACTAGCCATTGGTTGACTGTAAGCCAACAGCTGTTTTAATCTCTGAGCAGGCGGCACCCCTCGTTCCACCACAAGCACGATTCTAGCCCATTGTCTTTGCCATTCGTTTCTAGTTTCGGCTATCTTCTGATATGTGTTGCCCATCATTGCGATCAACATATTTACCAGAAGAATGGCTACAATTATCATGTATATTACGAATAATAGCTGAAAATTAATATTTTCGTTACTTTTGAACGTAGTTTATTTACGTCATAAAATAGATGTACAAAAATGATTGTTTTTACAAATTATCTATATATATAAAAGAAAGTTCATATTGAGAGGAGACCCGTGCTCTGTAGTGAGCCGGTAATGGGTAGATCATCATCATCATAAAAGAAAGTCGTGTTAGTTACACTATTTATAACTCAAGAATGGCTGAACCGATTTGGCTGAAAATCGGTGGAGAGGTAGCTTAGAACCAGGAGATGGGCATAAGGTACTTTTTATCCCGTTACATTTTACGCAGATTTATGATAACCTCTATTTAACTTCAATAAACTATAACTATAGTTTCAGCTTGCCACAGAAATTTTCCTTGAATTGGTAGCTTATATTGGAGTTATTAAAAAACCATAATCTAACGGACGCGGACGATGTCGCGGGCATCATTTAGTTATTTAATAATTTTGATTTCATCGCTACTAACTTGTATGGTTATCGGAACTATAATTTTCTTATTATAATCATACATAAAATACTTAAACAAGTGAAATTGTGACTTGTTAGACAATCTTTTTTTTTCAGATATTTGCATATTTTCAAAATCCTGTCATGTACCGTAGGTACATCCTTTTTTCCAGGATTTCCTATCGGAAAAAATATATTTGCTAATATTATTTAGCAATTGTTAGTCACCCCGGAATCAAACTGAGGGTCAACCACTCGTCCTGAGGGTCCGTGGTCGAACTAGCTTACAACAAGGTCAACGACCATTAAATGCAATTAAAATCACTGCATTTCATCGGTGTTAACAAGTTTTAGAAAGTATTTCCAAGTATCCGTGTTAAAAGACATTACTGTTTAAACAAATCATTAAGCAACTAAATGCGATATGTAAACAACTTAGTGATATGTGCTAGACCACATGTCTGTTGGTCGTTAGCATAAAACCGGCTGAGTGTGAATTGAACTCTTACACAAAATGTTCCGTAAGGTTGATATAATTAGGAGCAAGCAAAAAACAAACGTTAGAAGCACCATATATGGGTAGCCCATTATATTTTTATTGATATAACGGCTATAGAAATACAATATTCTGTCATGAAGCTGTGATAGCTAGTGGTTAGGACAGCCTTTCAGTCAGAGGTCGGGAGTTCGATCCCGGGCAAGCACCTCTAACTTTTCGAAGTTACGTGCGTTTTTAAGCAATTAAAATATCACTTGCTTCAATGGTGAAGGAAAACATCGTGACGAAACCTGCATGCCTGATTTCTGTATAATGTTCTCAAAAGCGTGTAAAGTTTGTCAATCCGCACATGGCCAGCGTGGTGGACTATGGCCAAATCCTTCTCATATTGAGAGGACACCCGTACTCTGTAGTAAGCCGGCAATGGGTTGATCATGATGATGATGATGATGAAACTGGATAAGGTAGAGGTGCGAAATTTCACTCCACCTCTCCATTCTTTAAAGGCACGTTAAGTTGTCGATTATGGTATGATATTATAGTTATCTTATAGCTAACTCATTAGCTAAGGCCGACAACCTGCACTGCAACAATAGCGTGGTGGATCGATGTTCTTTAAGTCATTGAACAGAAGGGACAACATCTTAAGTGAATAATGGATAAAGGGACACTAAACAAATAATCATCAGTTAACATACATATGAATAGTATCAAGCGATATTTTAATTGTTTAAAAACTCACACAACTCCGAAAAGTTAGAGGTGCGTACCCGGGTTCGAACCCCCCGACCTCTGATTAGGAGGTAGACGCCCTAACCACTAGGCTATCAGAGCTCAGTAATCTTAAAACTTATTCAGTTTAGTAAGAGAATTTCTAAAATGATCGTCCGACCAAATGTAGGAGACGAAATAAACATTACCTTAGCTGCTATTTCGTGATCTGTCCTCTCGAAAGCTCCAAAGTAATCCGAAAACGATGTTAGTGACATTAAGAACATAGCCATGATACTCTCCATCGGTGAGGGCATGGGGTTCGATACCGAGTCATCCACTCCTTCTGGCGTGTTTGGGTTGTCAAACGACAGAAATATTATGTAATACGCTAAAAATAAACAAAATTTTAATTAAAAAGATTGAGATCAAAATATACTATAATCTTTAACTGCAAATGATTGCGAATATTGGTCGGTAATAAACCTATAACCTTCCACGAGAATTAAACTGTCCAATACAAAAAAGATTATTGACATCACAGACAGAAATCCCAGTTATAGCTACTACAAATATGAATGAATTAATGGATGAATACTGAATGAAAAAACTTTTATCGTACCCCACACAAAAGTACAAAAATAATTTAAAAAATTAACACAACGTATTCAATTTAAATATAATATAAATACAATAAATCAATCAATTAATCATAATCTTTATTCAAATAGTCCTTTAAAAGGCACTTTCGACGCGTCAATAATTTATATAGTAGTAATTTATATAGTAGTACGACTTGATGGTGATAACTACGTGTTCTAAATTTATTTTATTATTAATAATATCGAAGAGTATATATGAATAAATCAATATGTATAGGCTTGCTTTTTGTATCTTGGACATGTCTAGCCAACCCCCAGATATAGCCTAGCGGAATATGCCACTAGACACTATTGAAAGGATATACCTACCTTTTTAAGCTTCCTTTTTTTTTCGGACTGTCTATTAGCTATACAAACCCCATTGGTTGCCACAGCGTAACCGGGCTGTTTGGCGAGCTTTGGAAAGAAGCTCTGCCAGAAGAAATTTTGAGCCCTAGGGCTCGAAGAAACTAACGGAACGACTGCCTAAGGGCGCCTTCTTTGAGGCCGAACCTCTGCTTAGGCTACGTTTGGGATAACGGGGGGGTCGGACGGTGAGTGGTCCGTACGTCTCCGAGGCCGTGGATGGAGCCCACGTCCCGATGACGTAAGATAGCGGGGACCTCGTCTTCGCCGGCGAAGCTTAGAATTAAAACTTTACTCCCGTAATCCCGTATTGGTAAAACCTACGAAAGGCATTGATGTAATGGCACAACCGAATGACACAGACTTTGTGGTTATTATTTTAAAACCATACAAATAACTTAAAGATAGTTTAGAAGCCTTTGATAAATGTTTGGATATCGTCAGGATATTCCTTAATATCAAACGGCCAATGGTGACTGTTACTACAAAATATTCTTTAACTGAAGAGTTTCGTCATTTTGACAGAAAATGTATAGCAAATCAAAAAGTTAAATTTTTCCTCTGGTAAGATGGAATTCGAAAATATCACAACAGGAGATAAATCACTTCTCAAACGGGAATATAATATCTGACTGGGGAATTCCTTACCTAAAAGTTTAGTTACGAGGGACTTGCAAGTGAAATTGGTTTGCTTAAGTTTCGTATTTACTCGTAAACCAAACAGGTAACAACAAAAAGTTTTGATGAGGGTTGTAAGCGTAGTTTTTGATGAAACAAAAAGATTGGGTTTGCATACTAAACCGCGTCCGTACTGCAAACTTCTCTATGTTGGTGTACTTATGTGGCCTTATGAAACAGCCCGGTTACGGTGTCGCAACCAATAGGGTTAGTTAGCACAGCTAATAGTCAACCCGAAAAAAAAATGGTCCTATAATAAACGTTGCATAGAGGTTTAAAAGTGACAAGCCGAATTATCTCTTTCTGCTTCGATCATTTTTTTTTTTTTATTCACCACAAGTTAGCCCGTGACTGCATCTCACCCGATGGTAAGTGATGATGCGTTCTAAGATAGTAGCGGGCTAACCTGTTAGGGGTATGGTAAACTCATACTCCTAATTGGTTTTTATACGACATCGTGCCGGAACACGTCGGCGACACGTCTTTCTCGGTAGGGTAGTAACCAGCCCCGGCCGAAGCCTCCCACCAGACCAGACTCGAGCCGGGAATCGAACCCAGGACCTCCGACTTTAAAATGCAACAGCGCACGCGCTTCGCCACGGAGGTCGTCGTATTAAAAAGAAACGTTTAACATTGTATCACAAAACAATCCTTTACACAACGTTCATTAATAAGGGGCATGGAGTAAAGTACGTTGACATGTTGGTAGTTTGAAAAAGGCGTGAATCTTGATACACCTATCCCCCGATTTACACTGAAGATAGGTACCAGACCAATACGTGTAAAATGAAATCTTTGTTTTTCCTATATAAAACGAAAAAATCTGCGCAGTCAAGTCATTTATTCAAATAGAACAAGATTAAAATATATCCAGGAATTTTAAACTAGATATAGTTTGCCCAAAATTAGCGTGATGTCGCAGTGAACTTACTCTAAAAATGAAAACAAAACTAGGAACGAAATTTTTTTCAAAAGTACCTTCTGAAACTTAATGAATTCAGGTATGTTCGAAATTAACACTTTTAGAAATTTTCCGAAGTTTATTAGTTTATGAACCGTGTAACAGCGAAATCGAGTATCGTATAAATCGGGGGTTAGGCGTAGTTGCAAAAAATATAACATAAGTGCAATTATTTTTCCGGCACACCTCTAACCGGCGAAACTGGGCACGGCGAAACCCAAGGAGGGTCTGCTGTGGCGGACACCCGCTGGTGGAGTTGCGGTTGTATGCGAAAGCCTTCCCGTGGCTCCAACATACAGCGGTGAGCAGAAACACGTGGGGTTTTAGTCAGTAGGAGTCTGACATAACTTCTGTGCTTCCCCGTGACGCAGAGGTATGATATTTACCCACGTAAAAAAAAAAAAAAAAGTGCAATTTATGATTTTCCTACCAAACTAGGAATAAAGAATTTAAAATAAAAGTTCTACCTTGAGAAAATCCCATAACGAAAACGAGATAAATACAGACGAACCGTAGGAGGTCGCCCATCACCATTCTGTATATCATCACAACGAAAGGCCCCACCGTTTTAAATCCACTGGAATAAGTAAGACATAAATTATCATACAACAATTGGGAACATACAAGATTGTATGTATTCATCATGATCAACCCATTACCGGCTCACTACAGAGCACGGGTCTTCTCTCAATATGAGAAGGGTTTGGCCATAGTCCACCACGCTGGCCATGTGCGGATTGTCAGACTTTACACGCCTTTGAGAAAATTATGGAGAACTCTCAGGCGTGCAGGTTTCCTCACAATGTTTTCCTTCACCGTTGAAGCAAGTGATATTTTTTTTTAAAACGCACATAACTCCGAAAAGTTAGAGGTGCGTGCCCGGATTCGAACCGCCGACCTCTGATTAGGAGGCTGACGCCCTAACCACTAGGCTATCACCGCTTCAGTATGTATTATAGTAATAATAATTTAACTTATAGGTAAGCGATTTTCCTCTCTTATGCTTTTGCGACATCGTGCCGGAACGCTAAATCGCTTGACAACACGTCTTTGTCGGTAGGGTGGTAACTAGCCACGGTCGAAGCCTCCCACTAGACCAGACTCGGGCCGGGAATCGAACCCAGAATCTCCAACTTTATAACGCGACAGCGCACGCACTGCGCCACGGAGGTCGTCAAAATGTATATAAATATAAACAAGATTATTGATTAAGAAAATGTTTTAGTAATTTACTTAGAATTATCTACGTTCAGAAATACATACATAGTTATCTTAATAGTGTAAGGGCACATTGAAACGTCTTAAATAAAGATTAAAACAAATTATTCGGTGTTTCATTTTCCCCTCTGTAAATGATTTTCATAAAAGGTAAAAGTGACCCCTCTCCCCGCTTATTGCGAGCAGTTAATATTTATAATACAGCCAGGTATTTCCACTTTATTTCGTTCTCTTTGATGAAGTTATTAAAACGCCCCAATCCAATTATATTTAATACCGGCCTAGCTCAATTTTGTACAATGTTACTGTGGCATAATTATAAAGTGTAAAATACCTCTATTAAAGCTGGGAACATATTGCCAAGACGCCATTTTTATATGCCCAGAATAAAATTAAAGCGATTGATACCCATTTGGGGCCTAAATGGGGCCTGGGTGAATTTATAAATTCTTAGTGTTCCATACTTGAAGCTGCCAACAGCCTGTCTCTATGTCTCCGCTTTATAACTGTCCACGGAGGTCATTGCTCGATTTTTATCATGTCAATACTATGAGTATGTCATACAGTACGTTGACATGATACCCTTAGTGAGCGAGGTCAAATCGCAATCTGAAGGTTTTTTTAGTTAAACACACAGCACAAAATAAAAAAAATAAAATATCACTTGCTTCTACGGTGAAGGAAAACATCGTGAGGAAACCTGCACGCCTGAGAGTTCTCCATAATGTTCTCAAAAGTCGTGTGAAGTCTGCCAATCCGCACATGGCCAGCGTGGTGGACTATGGCCAAACCCTTCTCATATTGAGAGGAGACCCGTGCTCTGTAGTGAGCCGGAAATGGGTTGATCATAATGATGACACAGCACAAGATTAAAACTTACGTTGACCTTAACTGTATTAGGTGTATGTTGATTTAGGCGAACAGTAAAAAGGTGAAGAAATACGACGATTATGATGTAAAACGAACAAACAAACTAAGCGTTGCTACCGACAGTTTACTCTCTACACCAACTTACCGGCAAAAAAACAAAAAGTAAGGCGCAGTTGTAAGCATAATAATAACTGCAAGGTGGTCTTCCTCTTCATCGGCGCACCATAGACGCAAAGTTGGCAAAGCCACCATCAGCAAGCAAGAGAACAAAAACATCACTCTGAAAATTTACCAATACCAATAAATAAGAACAAAAATATATACTTACATATTTTTGTTACCTGTAGAGAAAACCATGGATTGATCGGTATGAATTAATGAATTAGTTTTATAGTATACAACAGAAAAGCACAGAAATATCTCAAAATACATCTACAAAAGTTAGTAACGGTGTTATATATGGACCTATATTAAGCGTATGTCAAGGCAAACCCATTGCTTTTCAATCTCTTGGATCCCACAATTTACATTTCTAAGTACATATTACCTAATATACTTAGATCATCGAGGAGAGATTAAAAACTAAGACGGCCTATTAAGATTGCCTAATTTTGGGCTTCCCTTTCTTCGAACACTCATCCTAGTCCACTTCTTATACGTTACAATTTATCAGCCATCTTGTTTTGTATAATCTATCTGTAGATCTATTCCCTACATGCCACTCTCCTATCGGAGATGGTATTGTGCCCAACTTTTCGGCATTGGTTAAAATGATGATGATTGTAATGATAACTTATAATTCAGGCATACTAAAATTGAAATGGCAATGGCAAATTGCTAAAGCAAAGATCATCAAGGGAGTAGCCGGCAAATGAAGCGAGAGAAAGCAACTTAGCTAAATGGACCGTTTGGACAGATTTACGTCATGTGCAAACGCGTTACACGGCCTTAACGGGATACTTAAAGCTTATATGTAAAAATGGAAACATAAACACATTATTATGAAATCCTAAACATTTTATATATTTTTTTTTTATTCACCACAAGTTAGCCCTTGACTGCATCTCACCTGATGGCAAGTGATGATGCGGTCTAAGATAGCAGCGGGCTAACCTGTTAGCAGTATAGTTAACTCATACTCCTAATTGGTTTCTAGACGACATCGTGCCGGAACGCTAAATGGCTTAGCGACACGTCTTTGTCGGTAGGGTGGTAACTAGCCACGGCCGAAGCCTCCCACCAGACCAGACTCGAGCCGGGAATCGAACCCAGGACCTCCAACTTTAAACGCAACAGCGTACGCGCTGCGTCAAAAATCGTCTTTATATAGAAGTATCCTATAATTTTCACAGAATATGACAAAGACAATAATACGCGCTCTATCTTTTGCCTTAAAAGGTAAAACGTGCTTGATTAAATGACGCCTATTCACTCAGGACTTCCATGTCCTAAAGGACTTCGTGGTAAGAAAACGATTACCGGAAGGGCATATTCGAGATTTTGTGAGCAAACAAGAAAGCCAATGGCTTCGTAAGCGTTTAATGGGTATTAACTCGAATATTGTATGATGTAAATGTTGTCCGCGACTTCCTGGTTGCTTTCGTATAGGTCACAAACAACCCAAACACATTTTTGCATTTTTATATATATTTTTTATCCACCCCTTGACGGCTCACCTGGTGATGAAGCAGTCTAAAATAGTACCCTCTACTATTATATTATACCTAACCTAACCTGTTAGGGGTATGGCAAATCCATACTCCTAATTGGTTTCTACGCGACATCGAGCCAGAACGCTAAATCGCTTGGTTACACTCCATTGTCGGTAAGGTGGTAACTAGCAACGGCTGAAGTCTCCCTCCAGACCAGACTTGAGCCGGGAATAAAAACCAGGACCTCAAACTGATCTAATGTGCTGCATCACCGAGGTCAAACTGTTGTTCAAGTCTCGAAGCAAGCAGCAGTCGAAATGGTACCAAACATACCAGTCTTCGCATTGCTAACGAGGAATTTAAGAGAAGTTTCATTAGAAGTATGGACGACACTTATACTAGGTTCAGAAATTTAGATTTACCTCGACGGTACAGTGCTTAAGTTCTCAAAGAACATTTTCAGTCCCAGGAATCTTGCTTCGCGTAACGCTGCTCCGATATATGCTAAAGCGCCCACCCATAACATGAGCTCTGAGCTAATTCGTACCTATAATAAAAATAACATTTCAAAAAATGCTGCTTAATTTTAATATATTAGGTAAAAATCTTGTAAAAAACTTTATTTTAGGGCCAAATATTGAGTAGTTCTTGGAGGTCTCTTACTACTAGTCATAGTTTTACAGAGAATTGTGTTACATCGACACGTTCCTTTCGAGAAATCGATAGTAATTAAGATATTCGCATAATCCCCAAAGATACGAAATAATTTACGATTAAGAAAAATTTTACTAGATTGAAATAAACAATAATTATAAAAATAAAAAATAAATAAAAAGCCGCGAAATAATTATAAAGAACTGTCTTCCAACTGTGAAACTAAGTTGCCTCTATATTTTCAGAGAAATATTTTGTAATTGCGCAGGACTGGATATAAACACGTGATTTTGTATGATTAACATCAACAACGTGTCACATTTTTAAATCGGGCCAATATTTGGAGTTAATTAAACCCTGCTTGGTTTTCAACAAAATGTTATGTTACTTAAATACTATTCAGTTATCTCCGGTGTATAACGAAGTTTTAACCTTAGCTTGCCAAGTTTCGAAATTCATCAATCTACATTCTTCAGTTAAATCTTCCCACCAGCCTTCCATATCATTTTCCTTTGGAGCTTCAGTGCTAGCTGTAAAATAGATTGAATTTTCAATACCATAAAAGTTTCATTTTCTGCGGATAAATTTACGATGAACTAATCTTAGATTCGTGATTGAAATTCATTCGCAGGTATTCGAGAAGCTTTTTGTAGAATTCAGATTATAAAACCGGATTAAAAAAGGCGAACGTTCACATTTATTGCATTAAAAAAGAAAGAATCGAGAATTTCCGTCATTCTTACGTTTTTCTTTCTCTTTTGGATGACTTTTGAAACTCTCACACTGGACGCCTCCTGGTTTTGTACTGTTAAAGACTTCAACGTCACCTGGATCAAACTCTACACCAGTTTTTGGCATGGTGCAATTGACTTCTGTGAATTTAAAAATTGGTTAAAGTTGAAACAAAAAAGCATTCTTGCGTTTGCCGTGACGTCAAATAGGTGTTTCAATTTTAGTTCGTCAATTTTAATATTACCACCATCATCTACATATTCATGTCCGTTATGAAAAATAAAAAAGCTGCTAGGCACTGCACACGTTTTTAATTCCGTTTTTTATACTAGGAAAAATAACAGCAGAACTTTAACGACTAGGATTACATACATAGGATTCATGTTTTTCAGAAACTACCTCCAGTTTCCAAAAATTACAAATAAAAAATGTCAATCAGAAATTAAAATAATATTTTTTGGCTGAGTTGGACGGTTGACTCATTTGTGTCGACCGTCTAACTCAGCCGTTCTTTTCATGCCTAATTTGCTTACTCAGTTCCTCTAGTTTTAAGCTGTTAAGTTACAGATACAGCACAGAGGACAAACCTCTTTGGTTTTTTCGGTGCCGTTATTGTAATATTCATTATATTCCTTTTATATTTATCATAATATTCTTTAAATATATTGTTTAATACGAGTGCTTTGATAAATAAGTGTTCATTCAAGCTTACCAACTTCAGTAACCAATTCTGTATCATTGGTTAAGGGTCCCACTGTAGCGTTAACTACCGTATCATTAACGGCCCGATCCGGAGGTCCTGGTCGCAATGTAAAACATACGAGGGAGATCAGGAAATAACATGAGAAGAGAATGAACTGACGATAGAAACGAAACTTAACGAACGTGTTCCATTTCGTCTTTAGAAGATCGATTAGCATGCCCTCCAACAGCTCTAAATGTTCGTCTTTTTCCTGTAATTACAAAAACAAGAGTTTGTTTTGTTTATTTGTAATTATTAGAGATTTCCAAAAAATTGGTTGGAATAAATCATTGCCAACCAAGCACGGGTCTCCTCCCAATATGAAAGGGATTGGCCATAGTCCACCACGCTGACCATGTGCGGATTGGCAGACTTCACACGCATTTTAGAATATTATAAACCCTCAGGCTTTCCTCACGCTGTTTTCTTTCACCGTTGAAGCAATTGATATTTTAATTGCTTAAAAACGCACATAACTTTGAAAAGTTAGAGGTGCCCGGATTCGAACCCCCGACACCTGATTAGGAGGCTGACGCCCTAACCACTAAGCTATCATAGCTTCACTAAATAATCATCGCTGAATTTATAATTTCATTTTAAATATTAGCTACTGTGTAATTGTTATCAATCAAAACTTTGTGCTTGTTTGTGCATGATTCGTAAAAGTTTTGACTTCTCGGTAATGAATATATTAGAATCGTAAACAGTTTTCCTCATTACCATAAACTTTTAGGTAGATAATTAATTTTATATATTAGAGAATGTGAAATATTAATCGGTCGTACGTCTCTTTTATGTCATTGTTGCCTGGAATGCATCACTGTTGTTCTTTTTCTTTTATGTATTTCCTTTGCCCGCGACTTTTTCTGGGTAGAATTGCTGATGTCCCGTGAGATTGAGATTTCCCGTGCGGCCAATGCCCTGCTTCAGAAAGTAAGCTAATGCAAATTTTTGCGTCTCTAACTCCAAAAACAAAGGAATTTCATACAAACTTCGAACCCCGTTTTTACCCCCTTAGGGATGAAATTTCCATATATCCTTTCTTAGCTGACATCTCTTAACCATCAACTACCTACTTGCTAAATTATAGCTTTATACGTACAAAACTTTTTGAGATCTCGTATTTAATCATTAAGTAAGTACGTCAGTGACCTTTCGCTTTTATATAGATTTAATCATGCTTACGCCAAATACAACTAAATTGAGCGCCGAATCCTTACTGATCCTTCCAGTTTCAGTGTCGATTGTATCCACTTGCCCTAATGGATAAGCGGCGCAGGTAGTGGCACCTATTTGCCAGTATATCTCCCTTTCTATATTGAGGATATGGAAGAAGAGCTCCACGCGCGCTAACTTGGCTGCGAGAGTTAGTGGTGTCAAGTTTTGAACGTTTCTTTTGTAGAGAGACGCTCCAACTTCGTAGGCCATATCAAATGTGCTCTGCAAATATAGGATAATAAAGACCATGAATTTATAATAACTAAGTATATTTTCATTGGAAACTAAATGCGCCGTTGAACTTCGCCACGAAAACTTGATCACTATTCATAAGAGACTATATAATTCTTAATCGAACGCCATCTTTTATCTGTACTAGCTATTCTCATATAATATTAATACTTTACTTTTTGGCTGTTCATTTTTCCTTTATTTGCTATTTTTCAAACCATCTCATCTTCATCTTTGAGGCGAGTTTAGCAATAAAAAACATTTACAATTCCGTTCAGACCTTTACGAAATTTTATGTCACACGTGTTTCATATTCACGTCACGTCATATTAATACATATAGATACTAAGATTGATAAATGATAGACTCAAGTTTTATTGGGTGATTAATACGGTTCGGTGTTCTGTTGTTCCGGCACACCTCTAACCGGCGAAACTGGGCACGTCGTGCCCAAGGAGGGTCTGCTGCGGCGGACACCCGCTGGTGGAGTTGCGGTTGCATGCGAAAGCTTTCCCGTGACTCCACCATACAGCGGTGAGTAGGAACACGTGGGGGTTTTAGTCAGTAGGAGTCTGACATAACCTCTGTGCCTCACCGTGGCGCAGAGGTATCCATGAGGATTTACCCACGATAAAAAAAAAAAAAAAAGTTTCTACTCCTTCGCAAAATTGCAGGTCTCCCTTTTTCAACACGACATATTATATATGAAATTTGGTACACCACTTGTCTTTAAATTCCTTAACTCTATAAAAAACTTTTAGTTCATTAAAAATAAAATAAATAAATGGAAAATGGAAATTAAATTCTGCGGTATAAACATTTTTACTTCTTTGTGTAATTATTTAAAGGAACTGCCTAGCTTCCGACCACACTGCTGTCGTGATTGAAATGGCGCTCAAAGCGTTATTATATCCGTTATTTCATTGAACAGGTATTAGAAACACTTTACTGGCTTTGAATAGCCAACGCGAATGCAATTTTTATACCAGCTTTTTATCACTGTAACTGGTCTCGACTCATCGAATTAGGCCCACCTGCTCTATGGAAGTTGCTCAATGTAGATTGAAGATAATTATTACGTCT
This sequence comes from Lasiommata megera, assembly GCA_928268935.1. Classification (NCBI taxonomy): domain Eukaryota; kingdom Metazoa; phylum Arthropoda; class Insecta; order Lepidoptera; family Nymphalidae; genus Lasiommata; species Lasiommata megera. The sequence continues at coordinate 5,991,763 of OV743311.1, read as the reverse complement.
TAGTACTAGGATACTGACTGAAAGACAGACATTCTCTCCGAAGTCTGTGTGTTTGTCTGGTGGGAGGCTTCGGCCGTGGCTAGTTACCACCCTACCGACAAAGGCGTGTCGCCAAGCGATTTAGCGTTCCGGCACAATGTCGTGTAGAAACCAATTAGGAGTATGGCTTTACCATATACCCTAACAGGTTAGCCCGCTACCATCTTAGACTGCATCATAACTTACCATCAGGTGAGATTGCCGTCAAGGGCTAGCTTGTAGTGGATAATATAAAGTATCCCATGGGGATCATCAGGGATTTTGGCAGTAGTGTACCAAGGTGACAAAATGTGTGGTGATACTACAGGCCTTTGATAAACTTATGTAAAACTCTCAGTCATGCCGGTTTCCCCACGATGTTTTTCTTCACCGTAACACACATTACTCGGAAAAGTTAGAGATGAGGGCCAGGTAACTTGACCGATCTCCGACCGACTCGATCGAAGTCTTAACTACTAAGCTATAACCGTTTTTTACCGATGAGTATGGATAACGTTAATTCCCTTGAGACCAGAATTAAGTTCATTCAGCTAAGGAACTAAGATTTTCTTCTTTGGTCTTTTAAAAAGGCGCTATATCATTGCAATATTTATTCAAATTAAACTTATTTAGTATCTTCCGCGATGTGTCAATATATATATATATATATATATATATATATATATATATATCATCAAAGATATTTTTGCCAATACTATACGTTAATCAAAAATGAAATCTTACTATTTTGTCATAAATGATCAGCATATGCAAAACAGTATTTCCGTTAGTGTCCTGCTTGTCAGGATCAGCTCCTCTCGCTAAGATGAGCCTGTAACACTCTTCCTGACCGAGGCATGCTGCGAAGCTAAGTGGGTATTCTCCCCAATACACATACCTGGTGAAGGCAAAGAGTATAGTATTACAACTAAACATACAAAGTTCAAAGATTACTTAATTTTATTATTTTATTATATATCGCACCTTTGGACGAACACATATTCACATATATTGCAATTCAACCGGAGTGCCAAGAGAACCAATGTATGCCATCAAGGGCTTACTTGTAGTGTATTAAAAAAACTTACCACTGGCCTCTTACCACCGGCCTACGATGCTTCTCTAGTATGAAATTTTTTCTGGCTGTAGTCCAACACGTTAGCCTAATGCATATTTGATAGACTCACACGATTTCTCAAACCGACCTCTACGATTTGATATTTGTCTATAATTAATTCAAGCTCGTAGAAAAAAATAACATTATAATAAGGATCTCTCTATTAACTTTTCAAAAGAAACCTGAGAAATGTTTCAAAATTAAGCTTGATATAATAAAAACAGCCTACAAACCCAAAAGCTTTTGCACGTAAAATTAATTATCTGGGAAAAATTAATAACAGGGAGTTAAAAAGCGTAAACTTTCACCTTTGCGTTAAACCTTACATCCCTCGCTCTTTTCAGTGTAAACTGAGTTAAAGGTGAAACACGGCTTATGTGTATTTTTAGTAAAAGCTAAAAAAGTGTGTCGTATTTTTTTACTCTGATGCGGTTTTGTAATTTGTGGCACGTGGAGTGCTGTAAGTATGGTATATTAAAGGAGTGGCATCATTTTCTTTTATTCTCTCAATGCCTACAGATAAAGCATTTGTTTTTTTATTCATATTCTGTTTTTTTTTTCGTTTTATGGCTTTACACAGATTAGCCAACGTCAAGTTTATAGCAATGTAGAAGTTAGGGAGCTTCTAAGTAAAGCCATAAAAGAGAAAAAAAAAAAAATAGGGAGAAATGGCGGTAATCTTCGCACTCTGCGGACGCGGCTCCCTCAAACCTTTCCCAAATCAATACCTGTTAACCATTCAGAAAACTAGCCAAAACGACACCAAAACTGTCCACAACACAACCAACACCAGTCCTTTTCAAAATTAGCCAACAAATATTAATTCAAGAAAAGCGTGAAAAAACCGCGACCGCCATATCTCCCGCCTTTCTCTTGTTATTGTTCTTCTCCATGTACGTTATTTCCATAGAATATATTTAACCATTAGAACCCTCCACAAGAAAAAAAATTGGCACAACAGATTATGCAAGACTGAATAAAAGTATTTGTCAGATTTTTCGAACCTTAGAGAATGTTACTGAATTGAATTTGGAACAAAATAATTCGAAACCTAGACGATTGATTTAATGAATATTCTCGTAAACAGGAAATCTTAAAATGACATTGACAGTTCAATAGGAACAAAATGCTGTAAAGACCAAAGGATGGAATAGTTATTTGTGTGTAGACACATTATTATAAAATACTACCCATTATACCACCCACCCATTATAATTAGTTTCCGGCTGTACATTAACCCATTCGTGGTCGAACGAGTCTGTTCGTGATGCCTTTTGATCCTCAGGGCACATGAAATTTCCGAAGCACCTCTCATGGTAGTCCGCCCCGGCGTCAAGTAGAAACTTCACCATCGTCGGGTCTTCATTCACTATTGTCATGTGTAATACACTCTCGCCTGCGAAAATTATTTTATTAAATAAATAATTAATAAGTTTAAAATCAAAATAAAACGTAAGCTTGTAGAAAATTCCTTTTATAGTGTAAAGAATCATGTAAATAATAAGCAAGTTTGGTATGAAATATTGCTCTAATAAGATGCTCTTAAATAATATTGAGTGGCGTATGAGATGGTGATAACAAGAAGAATAGTTATCCGGCTAACGTTGTTCTTGGCTTCTTCTTAGAACATGGCGCATTTGGAACCCTCAGATCTTTAGTTTTAAGTTAACGAATGTAGTTATCACCATCAACTCGCTACTATGTAAGTTATTGCGGCATCAAAAGTGCCTTTAAACAAAGTTAAAGGATCATTTCAATAAAGTTCATAATTGATTTATTGAATAATTATTATTGGATTGAAGCCGCTGCTCTTTTACGTCAGTCCAATATAAATACAGATACAATATGTATTAAATATATTTTCCTTAAACTATGTCCGCCAGGAAAATTTAAACGGTGTAATTTTTTTTTTTTTTATTCACTACTTTGACAGCAATCTCACCTGATGGTAAGTGATGATGCAGTCTAAGATGGTAGCTTGCTAACCTGTTAGGGGTAAGTTAAACCCACACTCCTACTTGGTTTATACGCGACATCGTGCCGGAACGCTAAATCGCTTTGCGACACAGCTTGGTCGGTAGGGTGGTAACTAGCCACGGCCGAAGCCTCCCACCAGACCAATCTCGAGCCGGGAATCGAACCCAGGACCTCCAACTTTTATAATGCGGCAGCGCACGCACTGCGCCACGGAGGTCGTCAATTCATCATCATCATCATGATCAACCCATTACCGGCTCTCTACAGAGCACGGGTCTCCTCTCAATATGAGAAGGGTTTGGCCATAGTCCACCACGCTGGCCATGTGCGGATTGGCAGACTTCACACTTTCACGCTTCAGACTTCACGCGAGAACATTGTGGAGAACTCTCAGGCGTGCAGTGTTCCTCACGATGTTTTCCTTCACCGTTGCAACAAGTGATGTTTTAATTGGTTAAAATCGCACATAACTCCGAAAAGTTAGAGGTGCGTGCCCGGATTCGAACCGCCGACCTCTGATTAGGAGGCTGACGCCCTAACCACTAGGCTATCACCGCTTTAAGCTGTCGGGCGATGAGGGCTAAACAACGTGTGTGGACTCCTTTAGGTTAAAAGTATCCACGTACCTATTAATTAAAAGTAATGGATACAAAATATTACGCTGCCATAAGTAATTTGATTGAAACAATAACTTAATTAAAACACTGACACGCTCATCACTCAGTTTAATAATAAATCACTGCCAGTTCACATTACTAAGTTACCGGCACTTTGGCAAATTGATATAAGAGGAACCATTAATTTGATAGAGTAACCGATATGTTTAGTGCCCATCTGCTGATGTATCATAAAATTTTATAATATTTTGCGGATACATTCTAGGTCGAAGTAAAAAGTATTGGAGTTGGCAATATGCGGTACACGTTTTTGCGTTTGATAAGTTGTGTTCCGTACAAAATTACCTATAGCCAGATTGCATATATATATATGTTTCATTCCGGCGATGCCGCATAGAAACTGATTAGGGGCTGATTACTGACTGGTTAGGGACGGGGGGGACTGATTAGGGGGGAGGGGTAGGGGTAATATCCAATTACCATTTTTTTTGTGAAACAGTCTAAGATCTACCATCTTAGATTGTACTTATGAAATTAGCCCTTGATGGTAACCTCACCTGATAGTAAGTGAAGACACAGTCTAAGATGGTAGCGGGCTTACCTGTGAAGTGTATGGTAAACTCATAATAATAATTGGTTTTTACGCGATATCGTGCCGGTACGCAAAATCGCTGGCAACGGGTTTTTGTCGGTAGGGTGGTAACAAGCAACGGACAAAGCCATTCATTAGACCAGATACGAGCCGGGAATCGAACCCAGGATCTCCAACTATATTATGCGAAAACACACGCGCTGCGCCATGGAGGTCGTCTTCCATCTTAGACTGCGCCATCATTCATCACATCGGTTGAGACTATAAGCTAGCTTGGAATTAAATGAAAAAGAAATCCTATAACAGATTTATCCACTAAGAAATCATAACCACTAAATCTTTTTCCACCATTAGACAACAATAATACCTATTTTAACCCACACAAGGTTCATAGTCATTGAAAGAATCCCTCATGTCTATCCTGAAGAACAAAAAAGAAACCAACCTGCCTACTTTTTTCTTTCCTTTGCTTTCATTTTATCCACACTCGGATAAAATTGTGGCCGGAACGTCGCGTCGCGGAAATATGAACGAATTCTAAGTTTTTGTCTGAGTTGGACGGTTGACTCATTTGTGTCGACCGTCTAACTCAGTTAGGAAAGGTCTAGGAAGTTCTTTTCATGCCTGCCTGCTTACTCAGTTCCTCTAGTTTTAAGCTGTTAAGTTACAGATTAGCACCGAGAACAAACCTCTTCGGTTTTTTCGGTGCCGTTATCATTTGAGAATCATTTGAACTCGAGTACCATTTTTTTATACGAGCCGATAAAAGCTTGGTTGTGAATTGCTCTAACTTCGTCGATAATTATAATTTATTTTATTTATTTATTTTTATTATTTATGTACCAAATTTGTGATATCAAACTCGTACAAAAGAAGTATACAAATGAAAGCTTATCTCTATAAGAGATATTGCTTGGATTAACTAAAAGACCATACGATTCAGCCCAATCTTTAATGGATGCAAGATCTTTATTAATCCCAAGGATTGCACTTTCCAGATCAGAAAAAGTTGCATGTCTATAAAGCTGCAAATCATCTGCATAAAGATGGTAGTGAGAAGAAAGAATTTTAGTGATTTCGTTAATAAATACTGAGAAAAGAAGAGGGGATAGTATGTCGCCTTGAGGAACACCAGCAGAGATGTTAGCCCATTCCGAGTATGCCCCATAAATGTGGATTCGCTGCTGGCGTCCATGGAGATAAGAGTGAAACCAATAATCATAGAAGAAGAAATGTTAAGAGAGCGAAGGATACCAAGGAGTATATCAAAATCTACTGAGTTGAAAGCATTACTAAAGTCTAACAATATAATCAAAGTAAGCTGTTTGTTATCCATAGCATACCGAATGTCATCGGTAACTTTAATTAAAGCTGTAACGGTACTATGAAATGGGCGAAAACCTTATTGGTACGAACTTTTATTATTATTAAAAAGAAATGAGGACAATTGAATAAACACAGCATTTTCTATAATTTTTGAAAGCAAAGGTAAAATTGAAATAGGCCGAAACTGAGTCAGGGAATTAGCATTAAGGGATTTTGGTAGAGGAATGACATGAGCCATTTTCCAGTCAGTAGGGAAGATCTCAAATGCGAGGGAGAAGTTAACTTCTCCCTCGCATTTGAGATTATTAATAATGTGAGTGATAATAGGCATTATGTGATCCACCACAAGAACTAACATATCGCGGCTCAGTTCATCGCTACCTTTAGTTGAAATTGAAAGAATGCTCTTCCTAACTTCACTCTCCGTGATGTCTTTAAAATTAAAAGAAACGCAGGAATGTGAGGTGATGTTTGATAAAATTTGGAGAGTCAGCGTTTTTTGGGAATCAATAAGCGTAACAGGGGGAGTGGCAAAATGTGAATTTAATGCATTGAGGTCAAAAGGTAAATTAGATGTATTGTGAAATTTAAGATTTATTATTGACTATGTGAGTAGGTGATAACAAAAAAAACCCGGTACTAAGTTAGTGGGTTTCTTCTTAGACCTGGGCGCGATTGGAACCCTCTTAGCTTTAGTTTTGAGTTGGCGAGTGTAATTATCATCATCACCTCATAAATTAATATAATGAATACTATATTTCATACGAACGCTTCATAGATGCCTGTAACAGGTTTACATGAACAAGGCTATTTTTGATTTGATTTGATTTCTAGCCTCGGTGTGCACGCCTTCAAAGTATTAGATGCCCGTACTTCTTTACGCAGAAGTAGGTTTTTTTGACGACCTCCGTGGCGCAGTGTGTGCGCTGTCGCATTATAAAAAAGTTGGAGGTCCTGGGTTCGATTCCCGGCTCGAGTCTGGTCTGATGGGAGGCTTCGGCCGTGGTTAGTTACCACCCTACCGACAAAGACGTGTCGACAAGCGATTTAGCGTTCTGGCACGATGTCGCGTAGAAACCAATTAGGAGTGTGGGTTTACCATACCCCTACCAGGTTAAACCCTGTACTATCTTAGACTGCACTATCTTATATATCATCCCTGTACTATCTTAGATATCATCACTTACCATCGGTGAGATTGCCGTCAGGGGCTTACTTGTAGTGGATAAAAAAAAAACCCAACGAAACCGTGTCAAACAATGATTCAATATGATGTCAATGTAATTTCAGCATTATTTACAAATGCGGTGATCAACAATAATGAATGATAATAAGCGTGCAACTTAACAAACTCAATTTATGTTGCCTTAATCCTAAGGTTGCTTGGCAGAGATCGCCACGATACGATTGGGCCAAGTTGTTGGGAGCTTTTTTTTTAGTTTCTCAACTAAACATAGATTTACATTGAATTATGGTTCATTTACCCATTCATCACGTGAATAAATTATTTTATGATCATTAATTATAAAGCTGTAATAGCCTAGTGGTTAGGGCGTCAGCCTCCTAATCAGAGGTCCGCGGTTCGAATCCGGGCACGCACCTCTAACTTTCGGAGTTATATGCGTTATTAAAACAATTATAATATCACATGCTTCAACGGTGAAGGAAAACATCGTGAGGAAACCTGCGCGACTGAGAGTTTCCATAATGTTCTCAAAGGCGTGTGAAGTCTGCCAATCCGCACATGGCCAGCGTGGTGGACTATGACCAAACCCTTCTCATATTGAGAGGAGACCAGTACTCTGTAGTGAGCCGGCAATGGGTTGATCATGATGATGATGATTTAAAAAGGTCACCAGCACTGTAAAGGGAATATAGCGGTATCCACCCCCGTGCCGTGGAGAGCACGTTTAACTGTCAGTCATGGATATTGCCGCATTACATCTGATATCATTCGTTAAAATTCGCCGAAAAACATTAGAACACCGTGGTTGGTTAATGCTCTAACCACTCTCTCCTATCAAAGAAGAGTATTGTTGTCCTAGCAATGAGGTGTGGTATCTATGAATATATATTCAGAAACAATTGATTATTTTACAACTTTCGCCGGAAAGCGACAACGTCATACCAAGACGCCCGAAGCAAATTACGCAGTACTAATTTCGTTGGTTTACCGTGACCAAAAGTTAAATTACGCAACGGAACTGTATCCACGTAATGTCACATATAGTTACAAAAGCTGTGATCAGAAATAATGAATGACAATCAACGTGCAACTAATGAACTTAATACGTTTATATGTAGCTGTGATATGGTAAATTCAGTGACTATACGATTTTTCTAGCTTTAACATAACTCAATGAAAAGTTATACATCATAGTAGATTCGATTATCCCTTGCTGAAGAAGTCTGAAGCGGTGATAGCCTAGTGGTTAGGGCGTCAGCCTCCTAATCAGAGGTCGGCGATTTGAATCCGGGCACGCACCTTTCGGAGTTATCTGCGTTTTTAAAAATTAAATTATCACTTGCTTCAACGGTGAAGGAAAACATCGTGAGGAAACCTGCACGCCTGAGAGTTCTCCATAATGTTCTTAAAGGCGTGTGAAGTCTGCCAATCCGCACATGGCCAGTGTGGTGGTTTACCTTTAGCTGGATAAATAGATTGACCAGTAAACTTTGCTGGTATAAACGTGTTGCCGACTGAGTTTAAGAAGTTCTTAAACAAATCGACTCAAAAATGATTAATTTAAAAAGAAAATCAATATAAGTATAACTGTTTCAATAGTTAGCATTAGAGGTTATTCGTTTTTGGGTCCTATTGTGAAATTAAATTAAATTCAATATAATGAAATAATGTAAGTACCACTCAAAATTTAAAGATTGATATCATGAAATGCCTTGTTGCTTCATTTCCCTGTAACACAGGTAAACGTTATTGCTAAAGTTACATAACGACATAGTTTTAGATGAAAGGAGTTTAAAAGAATACTAAAAGAAATTTAATGTACTATTGTACCAAGAGCTAAGTACTAATCCACTAGGTAATTAGTTGCGAGTAGTTAGGAAACAATTATTGGTCGTTGAGAAGATTTCATCAGATTATCACCAAACTTAAGTATGTTGTACCAATCCAGAAGACAAAATCTATTATGCGAGGACATCGGCGAAATATACCTTCATGATTTATTATTGTGGAAAAGAGATATCTTATCTGATCTTTCCATATAAATTTAAAAATAATAACTGTCAAGTAATCATTAAATAATCTTTAATTTTTATATAGGCATAGAAATAACGATATCATCATCATCATAATCAACCCATCACCGGCTCACTACAGAGCACGGGTCTCCTTTCAATTGAGAAGTTGGTTTGGCCATAGTCCACCATGCTGGCCATGTGCGGATTGGCAGACTTCACACGCCTTTGAGAACATTATGGAGAACTCTCAGGCATGCAGGTTTCCTCACGATGTTTTCCTTCACCGTTGAAGCAAGTGATATTTTGATTGTTTAAAAAAAAACTATATAATCGTTACAAATAATGAGTTGGATATAACAAAATAGAAATGCAACGTTAACATAAATACAATATGCGTGCGAATGAGGTCGAATCAGTTATAATTATAATAAAAGAATTACGTTGGGCTATTAGCGTATGTACGAGTGATTTAATATTGTATTCTAGTAAGTTAACATTCAGCTGAATTCGCTGTCATCCGCGTAAAACAGGTGATCTGCACGATGCAATGTAATGCAGAGGAAGCAATAGCAAAAATTGCGAATAACCTGAATCTAGAATTTACCGTAATACTCGTCACTCATGTAAATATCGTTGATGAGTTTTGGGTAGAACCGCAGCAATCTCTTGGCCAAATCAGCCAAAAGAGAAGTTGCGTTCAGAAGGCACAGGTGAAGAATTGTTTCACCCACGGCGCCCCGCTCCTAAAAGAAACATCCCATCAAAAAATATTTAATATGATTTTCTGCGCCGTGATAGCCTAGTGGTCAGGACGTCCGCCTCCTAATCACGCACCTCTAACTTTTCGGAGTTTGTGCGTTTTTAAGCAATTAAAATATCACTTCAACGGTGAAGGAAAACATCTTGAGAAAACCTACATGCCTGGGAGTTCTCCACAATGTTATCAAAGGCTTGTGAAGTCTGCCAATCCACACATGGCGAGCGTAATGGACTATGAAACCCTTCTCAATTTGAGAGGAGACCCATGCTCTGTAGTGAGCCAGCAATGGTTTGATCACGATGATTTTCATTGCAGGATGCAATTGTTATAGAAACGTAATAGAATTAAGTTTTTTTGGCCTACTGTAACTTGATTAAAAGAGCTTTTCAAATTGCGATAGAATCCCTTGATGAAAAGAACTCTAAGAAGATAGACGACATTCATGCATCCTTTCTCGTAAGAAATTCTTACCAGGGCAAATTGGACTTCTCGGTGTGAAAAATGTATGGTATGGTAAAGATTATTATTATGGTCATTAGCACATGACAATAACCATATATGATGGCTAGCTCGTTTATAGAAAGCCCCATAAAGACTTGAAACATTGGTAGATCTCATTTACTAGGAACGACTCATCTTTGTATTCTTTGTTCCACCAAGATAGACTTACATCAAAAGTAAACAATCTGTATTAACTACAATAAAAGTGAATCTGATTAAAAATTACCGCGTTTTTCTATTGTTTTTTTTATTAACTATTTAAATTAGTCCCTCCTTGAGAGTTTAAGCTGTAAGTAAATACCTTCAGGTCCCAGCAAAGCTCTCTATATGCAGATGGGTTGGCGTCATATTCCTCTTGAGTGACCGCTGGCCAGTCCTTATCAACGTCAAATTCTTCGTCTGGATTCTCCATGCCTCGTAATGGAGGCAACTGCATGTTGGATAAAAAAACAGGCGTTACTATGCTGTCTGTGTAATATTACCAATATTTAGCTTAATGTCTTAATGTAATTAGCTATAAATCTGCGCCAAACAGAGCGATAAGTGCGGTCTTTTTTTTATTATTTAACATTATACAGATCTATCTAGTATTATACACGTACTAGTAAACAAAAAATATATATGGCGGTTGTTATGGAAAGGACCTCCCAAAAAGGTTTTTTCTTTTTAAATACTTTACTAATTTAAGATGAAAACGTTTTGGATTTACTAATAACTACTACACATTACTAATAACTTTTGCGGACAGGATGTACTTCCCGTTCTCTGATACATTTCAAATTTAAATTCAAATAATCTTTATTCAAATAGTCCTTTAAAAGGCGCTTTTGACGAGTCAATAATTTACATAGTAGTGATTTGATGGTGATAACTACATTCGTAAACTTAAAACTAAAGCTATGAGGTTTCTAAGCACGCCCCGGTCTAAGAAGAAGCCCACAACCAACAAACCTAGCTAGGTATATTCTCTTTTTGTTACCACCATCTCACATGCCACTTAAAATTATTTTAAGAGCTATCTTATTCTTGTTTATCATTAACGTAATCGTTTACACTATAGTTGGACTTTTCTACAAGCTTCTTTTCTTCTTTTTCATTATTTTTTGCTCTCACCAACTTGTGTCTCGGTCGTTCCTTATTCCTCAGTAGTACTAAATGTGATATAGGTATGTACCGCCCCTTCCCTCGGTTGTAGAGAAAGGGCTCCACCTTAGTTTTAATAGCGTGGTCTATCTCGGCATACTGCTTGTTCTGTACTGCACGCTTCATCATATCCACTAGGAGACCACCACCTGGGATTTTGCAAACTGTTTTACTCAAAAAAAGGCTCTAGTGTGTGCGGAATGACAACAATTAAACACGATACGCTTCAGTACATCTCTGTGGTTACGTGTTATATGTATTTAAACGTCTAAAGTGTTGTATTGTGCAGAATGGGCGTGTCGAAAAGTGTCGCTGTTGAATTTCCACTCCCGGTTGCTAGGACTGTGGCAGATTTTTATGAAAATACTAACTGGACAACAACAACAAGGTGGACAGACGACATCAAACGAGTCGCAGGGAGCCGCTGGATACAAGCGGCCCGGGACCGTGGAACTCCCTACAAAAGACCTATGTCCAGCAGTGGACGACTATAGGTTGAAATGATGATGATGAATGATGATGACTAGCTGACCCGGCAAACGTTGTTTTGCCATATACTCGTAAATTATGTCTAGGGAGTTTCTATTGTAGAAAAAAATAACTAAGTTATTGTGTGTATGTGGTATATGAGCGAAAGAGGCATGGAGCGCTGTGAACGATGAGGGAATATAAAAATAGCATAAATATTGTTTAAGTTAAAAAAAAATCCCAGGCCAGGAAAATTTTTGTCGAATTAGAGTGAAAAACATGGACAATAAAGACGATAATTGTTCAGTTATCGAGCGGGATGACAAATGATACAATTACTAAAATGACTATTATAAAATAGGGGTTGGCGATAGAAGGGTGAAAATTTAGGTTTGTATGTATTTTTCAATGCGTCATAATACAAAAATAAAATTAAAATAGAACTCTTATTTTATATAGTGTCCACTATACTAAAACATTCATACTTAGATTATAAATAATTGAAAAAAGTAGTAACTTGGTTTTTTTGGTGTTACTCTTTCACGCCTTATACATGAGGCGTTTACGCCTACAGGCTTAACTGATAAGGAAAGCGTACCGCCTGCCGTATATGGGTAATTAACAATTCCCCTTGGATAACAAGTTTATCGATTTTCTAGTCTACGGGAGCGTCAATTAAATATGTTCATGGCCAATTAACTATAGGTATAGGCAAGTAAAATGAATTTTATGTGCTGTCGAGTTAGTTTTTTCCCACTTGCTTGTAACATAGATTTATAGTTCATGATCTACGATATTAAACACTCATGCTTTTTTCTTTATGTAACCGCACTCGTCTTTTAGTTTATCACATACCAATAAAGTAAGAAAGCATTATTGTTATATGATAAACCTATATTTTAGCTTTTTGTTGTGTATACCATTTAATACAGTTAATACAGTTATACATTACCAGGTAATACAGTTTATAATACGAACTTCAATTTTATGTGGCTATTTATGGCTAGCTCTAAGTCGATTTAATTTACACCCTTAGGTGCCGCGTAAGGGAAACAAAAATCTACGCGCCGTTTTCCATTTAAATTTACTAACTTTTTTAATTGTTTCAAAAATAAAATCAAAATATTTAAATTCAAATGGATCTTCAAAAGCTTTTGATTTTGATTTAAAATGGGTGAGTTTAGTGTAACGATTTTAGTATCACAGTTTTAGAAATGATTAACTGAAATCGACGGCTTAAAATGCTCTCTGAGGCATGCGTTTTACACTCATCGTTTTACTCTTATTCCGCAAAAAGTTATGTACTTACCTTTAAGATCAATGAATCTATAAAGTTTCTGGGAAGACGTCCCGGCCTGCTTCTTCACACCACTTGTGACATTACTCTCTGTATTCCCCATTATGGAATACTATTAATAATGTAAGAACACAATCAGTTTTACTATTAATAAGACTTGTTTAGTATAAATACTACCCTATCTTTTTTAACGCGCTGCGTAAAAATCGCTGGCTGATGAAATCGACCAAGCAACTTCCGTTACTATAACAATAGATTTAAACTACGTCCTGCCACGAAACAGAAAAGTACCATTATACCTACCTACCTACTTAAAAAGCCCGGTTACGCTGTGGCAACCAATAGGGTTTCTACAGCTAATAGGCAGTCCGAAAAAAAAAACTACCTACTTACTTACTATATGCATAGTATATTATACAAAGTATGTAACATAAATATGCGTAAGAGTTATATGAACTCGCGCACTAAGGGGTCCGTTCTTAGAGTACCATCATAGAAACGGGTAAAATTGGGCATCCCCTATAATTTTGAGATTTTATTTTATTATTCGCACAACAACAGATCTGCGTGCCTGCGCTTTCGCATTATGAAGTTGGAGGTCCTGGATTCGATTCCCGGCTCGAGTCTGGTCTGTTGGGAGGCTCCAGCCGTGGCTAGTGACAAACAGGTGTCGCCAAGCGATTTAACGTTCCGGCTCTAAAACTTCTCGGTTAGTCTTGTAAAAACCAATTAGGAGTGTGGGGTTACCATATCTACCCCTTAACAGGTTAGCCCGCTACCAACCTAGGCTGTAGCATCACTTACCACCAGGTGAGATAGCTATCAAGGGCTATCTTGTAGCACATGAAAAAAAAAAAATATATATATTCACATTCAGCAGAATCTCTTAAGCTGAGTCCATTTTTTAATTTATTTTTCATAGACCTATAAAAACAACAACAAAAAATGCTTTATTTGTCATCAACGAAATCAGAAAGATGTACTTAACATAAATTCGTAAAGCTTCTACTTATTTCTAAATTCTAAAAGTTGTTTGTTTTAAAAAAAATATATATGTATTTTTTTTTCGCTTAAAGGACGTCACATAATAGTCACATTGAAAAACTTGCAAGATATTGCATTTTTTAACCAATTTGTGTGACGTAATTGTAATTTAATTATTAAATCTTTTCTGTCTGTTGCTTGCTTCGGTCTCCTTTTCAAATTCTCACAGATTTTATACCAGTTTATCGCTTTAATTTCATATTGGTTGTAATAAAACAGTGATAATGTAACGAAAAATCATTTATTCATCAGGTGATCTGAGTATAAGATAAAATACTTCAGCAAGGCTTAATATCGAAGCACTGAAGAAAAGGCCCGCCATACCGCCTACGGTTACTGTAAATAAAAAAGTCACATCCTTATCATATTCTCATTTTTACACTCTATATATATATCCTGTGTGTCAATCTAACTGCGTGACGTGTTAATTAGGTAACTTGAGTTTGTATTGAGATGCCAATTTTAATACAAAATCAGTAATATCAACATTTATATCCCTATATAATATCAAAGGCGATCAGTAATAATAGTCAATATAACAATGATAAAAACAAGAAAATAATGGACTGTAGCCCACTGAACATTAGAATTAATAGGAAACTTGCAGTACCGTTTACCATGCTGCATAAAATTAGTAACTCATTCAAAGGAAATTGTATTTTATAATATAATAAATTACCTATTGATATCTTTTAAAGCGAAAGCGTATAGAAATGTCCTATTACGAAATTAAGGGTTATATAAACGATAAAAAAGCTTGGGTCTGAATTGCCCTAACTCCACAGCTAATTATAATTTATTATTGATTATATGAGATAGTGATAACAAAAAACCCGGCTTAGTTTATTTTGGGCTTCTTCTTAGACCTGTTTTTGTTTTAAGTTTGCGAGTGTAGTTATCACCATTACTTCACGAATAAAAATAATGGAAAACGTGATATGAACGATTCATAGATGACTGTATATGTTTACATGAATAAAGATATTTTAGAAATGCTGTGCTATGCTCAAAATCTATATGATGTTAAGCTGCCGTAATATGTGAGAGTCATAATAAAATAAATAAAATACCCGTAAATAAAATAGTTTATACCGCAAAATAAATATTCATGGACACAAAGCTTTTGAATATTTAATAAAAACTATAAAACTTTAGTTTCGTACAGACCTACTCTCGCTCCTAGCTGTTTTGCGGACTTGCGATAGCTGCATTGCAGATGTACTCTTACCTCACTTAAAAACACTTGTTAAGAATTATACCTACCTCCTACCTATATCGGACTTACCTACACTCATTTTCTTCTTATTTGTCTTGTGAGTAATGTGAACAATCCCTTTTTTACATTCCAATATATTTCAAATTCAAAATTCAAAATATTATATAATATTTAATTAATTCAAAATATAATTCAAAATATAATATAAATAATATTCAAATAGTGCTTTAAAAGGCACTTTTGACGCGTCAATAATTTACATAGTAGTTATTTCATGGTGATAACTACATTCGTAAACTTAAAACTAAAGCTATGAGGGTTCCAAACGCGCCCCGGTCTAAGAAGAAGCCCACAACAAACTTAGCCGGGTAAATATAAAAATACAAAATCAAGTGTTAGATGAATTCAAAATAAATATCACTTGCTTTAACGGTGACAGAAAACATCGTGAGAATCAGTATGTCGGATTTCATCATAATGTTCTCCAAGGTGTTAGAAGTCCGCATGGGCCGGTATTGAGTTGGTAATGATGATGATGATGATGATGATGATATATAATTGTAAATCCCAAATTCTATCTTCGTCCTTAAGATCTTTTAGCTAATCAATTCTCTCACAAGCGCGCACTTCCAATAAGTTATTAGCTTATTTTTTTTTATAATCAAGAACAAAACCTTGATTTTAATAATAAAATAAAACTAAAAAAAAAGAACCGTACAAAGCTTTTCGGAATATAAAGTAACAAGTCCTTACGCTTAATCCCAGAAAATCTCTCTCACTTGCGAAACGCAATTACTCATTTAAATAATTTAATTATTAATTACAGAGCCAGGATAAAGTTTGACAGGTGTGGCTCAACACATATAAGCCCAGCATCAATAAGTCAATTCAAAACTTTAACTCTTTCTGACCTTTGAACTTTTGATGTATAATTGCAAAACGTCTTGACCTGTGACGTTTGTTGAGGCAGCAAAATAAGTGTGGACATTGAATAGGCGGCGCGTAGCTTGAGGGCTTCATTCAAATCAACGAACTCGAGATAGTTTTACAAATACAATACATGCATAACTTCGGGCGTGACAAATCATTTGCGGTGAGTGGAGAATTTGATCATAATCATGATCAACCCATTGCCGGCTCACTACGGAGCACGGGTCTCCTCTCAATATGAGAAGGGTTTGTCCATAGACAACCACCGCTGGTCATGTGCAGATAGGCTGATTTCACACGCTTTTGTGAACATTATGGAGAACTCTAAGGCATACAGGTTTCCTCACGAAGTTTTCCTTCACCGTTCAAGCAAATGATATTTTAAATACTTTCAACTTTTGAATGTCAATTTAATTGTAGAGTCTAATTAAATACATCGGACTTTTGTGCAATCTTTCTACCTCTAATTCATTCCACTAGGTGTGAGGTCTAAGAATACCCTTTGTCGATTCTAGAAACTAAAAAATGTTATCATCGGAATGTAATAACGCTCCTATCTTCTCTGTTATATTTTAACTTCTGTATCGTTTTACAACTTACTAACCCACGAGATCCAGACTGGTTCGAAGTAAACTCTTCTGGTAGCGCAGCGTGGGCAAGGAAACCATCCGTATGTTTACTAAAGCCCCATCATATTGACCCTGGCGCTGCCGTCTTCTTCAAACGTTCATAAACAAACATAAAGTATGATTATTATGAAATATCGTTAATAGCGTTTATTTGCTTTGCTAAGCACACTTGATGTTACGAGTAGAAAAGACATTTCTATTTTACGACTTAAATGAGAAAGAGGCTCTTAAATCTCAAACAAAACAGCCCAAATTGACCGAAGCTAGATACTAATAAAAGTTTTTTTATAAGTTTTTTCATCATCTTCTTATTAATGGTAGTTGTTAAAGCTCATCTACCAACATTGCAACGGTGTATTGCAACGGAGTTTCATGCGACGTTAATAAGCCGTTGATTAGGATAACAAGCTTAAGCTTATTACGCTACACTACATCATCATACTATTTTAATTACACTACACTAAATTATTACACAATTTAATTACACTGCACTATATTATTACACTATTTTAATAACACTACATTACATTATTATATTATTTTAATTACATTAAACTACATTATTACACTATTTTAAATATTCTAGCAGGTTAACTTGATTTTCGTTGAATGATAAGTGCAAATACATAATCACACTACACAATATTATTACACTTCTTTAATTACATTACATTACATTATTACACTATTTTAAATATTTTAGCCAGTTAACTTGTTTTTCGTTGAATGATAATAATAGCAAATAATAGATCTCATTATTCATACTTAGATAAATGGACTGTGCTCAATTCACTCTCCATACAAGACGGTAAACAGTCTTCAGCATTAGGGTTGTCTGTTTTGCCCAATTTAGTTTTTTGAACTGTAATAAAAACATTAAGTAAAAATTAAACCACTGTATGTATATACACTGTACTTTGATTGTTAATAGGTAATTCGCATTACCTTCGTATCTTATTAAGCAATTCATTCCGGTGTAATTGCAATAGTAATCTTTATCTGAAAGAAAAAAATATTTGAAGATTTGACAACTACAATATATAAATATCTTGCAGAACATTAAGTGGCAGTGATGGAATGGAATTGTGTTCATACGCCCTTAAGCCCAATAAAGCACGAGAATTCGAGTTAAGAGGAACGACTTATGCCTGAAATTAACGACATTTGATACAATATATGGAAATTGTAATAGCCTAGTGGTTAGGACGTCCGCCTCGAGAGTTCGATCCCGGGCACGTACCTATAACTTTTTTTATGTGCGTTTTTACAGAATTAAAATATCTCTGCTTCAACGGTGAAGGAAACTCACAAGTTCTCCATAATGTTCTCAAAGGCGTGTAAAATCTGCCACACATGGCAAGTGTGGTGGACTATGGCCAAACCCTTCTCATATTGAGAGATAGCCGTGCTCTGTAGTAAGCCGACAATAGATTGGTCATAATGATGATGATGATATACAAGAAAGAACTTACACCGCATATAACGTACTGGATGCACGCAACCGCAGTAATCATAAGATTTCTTCGTGCTTTGAGCTAAACGACACTGGCCATAAGAATAAACCTGAAGAAAATAATTTCATTGCAAAAATGCAGCTCATTTCATTGTGCATTATATTTAAACTTGGCTTATTTTACTAGACTTAAAATCGATCAAGCTAAATATCTCAAGCTTATTTCATAGTACAACATGGACATCGTCATGCCGGAACGCTAAAACTTCCGCAAAGTGACTCCATCTTCTATTAAATATTTCAAGCAAGCTATAATATTCGGCAACTGTTTTCATGCGCTGGTTCTATCCATTTAATTTAAGCATTAATTTTTTTATCCAAAGATAAAACATACATATTTCAAATTACCTGATAAGTATGAAAAGGGTGATCTGGTATTTCGTAGCCATAACGACATCGTCTTGTGTTGACATCCTCTTTTTCTAATGCAGGTTCATTTTCTACCTCGATCATAGAAAATAAATAATTCACCACTTTGTCAACGTGAGTCTTAACGTCGAATCTAAATTTTTTGTCCAAAACATTCGTAGATAATTCTTCAGAACTGTGTACAGATATCTAAAAAATATATTGAAGTAATAGACACATCATAGGTTTAATATATTAAATACAAAAATTTAAATAGAAATCTACCGTGTTACTCAAAACAAACGGAACTTTTAAAATTATTTAATAAAAACTATTACTACAAGTTAGCCCTTGATGGCAATCTCACCTGATGGTAAGTGATGATGCAGTCTAAGATGGTAGTGGGCTAACCTGTTAGGGATATGGTTAACCCACACTCCTAATTGGTTTCTACGCGACACGGTGCCGGAACGCTAAATCGCTACGCGACACGTCTTTGTCGGTAGGGTGGTAACTAGCCACAGCTGAAGCCTCCCATCAGACAAACTTTGGTTTAATAGTAAATTTAATAGTAATACTCCCGATTCGTTTTCTACGCGATATCGTTCGGGAACGCTAAATCGCTTGGCAACATTTGTTTGTTGGAAGGGTAAAAATTTAACTCTAAACCAGAGAGTCGTAATAAAGAATAATTTTGACGACCTCCGTGGCGCAGCGCACGCGCTGTCGCATTATAAAGTTGGAGGTCCTGGGTTCGATTCCCGGCTCGAGTTTGGTCTGGTGGGAGGCTGCGGCCGTGGCTAGTTACCACCCTACCGTCAAAGGCGTGTCGCCAAGCGATTTAGCGTTCCGGCACGATGTCGTGTAGAAACCAATTAGGAGTATGGGTTTACTATACCCCTAACAGGTTAGCCCGCTACCATCTTAGACTGCATCATCACTTACCATCAGGTGAGATTGCCGTCAAGGGCTAACTTGTAGTGAATAAAAAAAAAAAAAATTAAGAAACAATCATACTTGCGCATCAGACAATAGACGGAAAGACAATACACCAGGCCGAGTGCTGCTATTGACGTAGAATTGATGATCCGCAAAGCTCCTAGAAGACGTGATCTTTATTCATAAAGATAAAATATCAAGTAATTATGTCATCGGTGTAAACCAAACAAATTCCGAAGGTGTCAAGCCTCTTATCAGTATGATATCCGCTGATTATATTGAAGTTTGCTACGCTATAAACAAAACGTGCTCTATTTTCGACACTCGAATATTTTCTATTGTGTTACTAATAGATTGTGAAAACATATGCGCGTAGTTTCTTGAAAAATACAAAATAATAAAGGATAATAAATATATAAAAAGTGCAGTGTATTAAACCTTTTGATTACGAGTAGATATAGAAAGAATATATCGTGGAAGTTCTTGAAATATTTTTAAAGTGATGTTGGCTATAACAATATACGAAGCAATGAACACACAACATAGAAAAGGTTGCGTATGAAGCTATTTCAAAGCAATGGATTTATAAAAGCCATCAAGTCGATTTTTGAACGAATGATCAGTAAATATTTTGATCTGAGCCATAGACAATTATTTCCGGATAAGGTTAACAAAGAATATATAAACATAACGTACGAGCCTTGTAAACTGTTAAAGGAATAACATGTGCCATATTCGGAGTCGACGGTGTGAAAGTATTTACAGCAAGAAAACTCTTTATTATTGAAATGACAGTCGGCAATCAACTCGTCACATTGTTTGTGAATCTGGAAAAATAAAAAACGGTGAGTAATTCACACCTAACTGTGACCAATTTTAGCTCATTAATCGCGTGAAATTTTTATTAATTTACAATTCCGATGAATATTTAATAGAAGAATCGCAATTTATAACAATATAGAGAAAAGTCATCATCACAACCAACTGTCTCCTCTCAGAAAGAGCTTACGCCGTAGTCCATGGTGATAGCCATGTAGATAGATAGTAGCTAAGACTTTAGCCTCACTTTCGTCTTGTCACATGCGCCTCTCACCTCTAAATCCCTTAGGTTAATATACGTTTCAGGCAATTAAATATCACTCGCTGCTGCTTTAAGAAACATCGTGAAGTAACGCGCATGCCTGAGAGTTCTTCTTTTATGTTTTTGAAGGGATTTCAAGTCAACCAATCCGCACTTGGCCAACGTGGTGTATCTTGTACGACCTGAATGGTTTTCTGAAATTTATATTCTTGCTGTGCGTTAGAATATAATCTAACACCAAAAATAGAAACTCCTGAATGTCTTTACTTTGTAAACAATTCTAACAATCATTTGTGATATTGCTGCTCAAAAAGAGTTATTTTTAAACTATTATAGACACCGATGAAAAATATTACACGCTCTGTATTTCAACTTGAAATTTTCGCTAATAACATATAAGGATGCCAGCTGTAGCCCGTATTTTTTCGCAAATCGCGCAGGAACCATACATTTTTTCGGGATAACAAATAGTATATGTGTTAATACAGAGTATAAGCTATCTCCATTCCAAATGATTGTTCTCAAATCAAAAGTCTATTGATTCAGTAGTGATTGCGTGAAACAATAACACACATCTTTACATCCATACATACAAACGTTCACGTTTATAATATTAGTTAGGATATCAATAAACATCTGAATCTCATACAGTACTATTTTTGTGGTTTCTTACATATTCAATCATACTCCTCCATGTCACATTGCAAGGCACCAGATTGCCACATGGTAAGCAAGGCAAGCTACAGGAGCCGCGCCCATAGAGCCTATCCGCGATATGTCGTCGGTAGTCGAGATTGAAAGAGCTCAAAAAATCCGCTGCAAAATTGTGTTATCATGTATTTTTGTTTTACTCAACAATAAGCGAATGAAATGAATGAATGAAAGAATGAATTAATACAACAACAAATACAGAACAATAAGAAAAACATCTCTATAGAGGATGGATAGGGGCGTGTGCGTCCGCAATTTGGGTAGACGTGGGTAGTTTCGGGCAAAGAGACCAGATACTTGGTAGAACAGAATTACAATTATAAGTATGGTAATTTATAAGGAAAAGACTATACGCTCCACCAAGTACGACTATGCACTACCGCGACACGACCACCGATCCGAACCGGCCGAATGCAATTAATGCAATGCGCCGTCCTGCGCCGATGATCTTTTAAGAACCTGCATACGCCACTTAGTGTTACATAAAGACAGGGGGTGATGCCACTCTCTTAACTGTCGTACATGATTCTAAAACTAGATGGCGCTGCTCTCTGATTGCCGTCATATATAAAGTGAAATAAACATAAATTTTGGCGGCCTGTAGCATATATGTAGCAATAACATAGTATAATATATTAATTTTGCTGATATAGTACTTAGTATAGCACTTATTACGATGTGACTACTTATAAGTAAGGCCCAGAAAAAACGTGGGTACCATAACTGTAAGATAGAACTAAGAGTAAAAAAATTGTATTTTCTAGATTCACATTTACATATAGATACATCTGATACGTTTTATATTCTCACAGAAACTTTGATGAAACTTCCAAAATATTAAATTCAATATTTTTATATTTGAATTTATTATGACTTGAATATACCTATAGAAGGCAATTTTCATGCGTACATACATTGTAGATGGTCATAACAACATTCGTAATCTTACACTTAAGCTATGATGAACCCAAACGAATCCTGTTCATTTATACTTACGATATTTATTCAACATTTCGTTCTCAACTATCTTAGGTATATATTCTTCACACACAGTCACCCCCGGGAATGTTGTGTTCCAATTTAGATAACGAGTATTGGGGGTGACACTGACAGACCCTCCCCTTTGTATAACCGGCACCAGAAGTAGATACAGACAACCCGTAAATATAAGCAGTAATAGCAACCAAGCGGACCTACAAGATAACTTTCCAAATATAATTTCTTAATAAAGAAATTATCACGTAAAAAAAATCTTAATCTAATTTATTTTTTAAACTCTAAAATATTCTTTTGGACGATTTATAACTATTTAAAGATCACTGATCAGTTATCAAGTTGTGTTTATACATATTGGTAAAGTATTTCGTTAATTCCTTGCCAAATAGTTTCGTAGAATCATCATATTTCTGCCATTTGACATTGGCCCAGAATCATCCATATCTAAACATAAAAAAAGTTTCAGAATTGCGATCGCGAGAAGCTATTTTATTAATTTTATTATATATATAAATAAATATATATATATATATATATATATATAAATATATATGTATATATATATGTATATTTATATGTATATATAGAATTGTCTATCTATTATTCAAGCACCACGCAAAAACTGCTGATACTTTCTTTTAAATCTTTTCATTAAATCTTAACCGATTTTTACAATTCTTATTTTTATTAGAAAGGTTGCTTCATCAGTTCGATTTTGCTTGATTTTTATTAAGGTTTGGTGATAATATTCAGACAGGACTCCTTGGCGGACTGCAGCAAACCCCTCATGACAACGTAATAATGGTGTGTTTGTGGGTACATAGGCCACGCAAGTGGCAAACTGTTAATGATAAAAACTGCAAACGACGTATTATTTTCGATTAGACCTCCATAGTTTAAATTTACTGACTCGAGTCAATTAAAGTTGCTTATTGCCCAACTATTTTTAAACTATTTATTTTTGAAACATTAATATTAACAAGCGAACCAAATCTCTTCTTACTACCAGAAAATTAAAAAAAAAAACAATAAAACTTCACTTCAAAAAAATTTTTTTTTTTTTATACACCACAAGTTGCCCTTGACGGCTATCTCACCTGGTGGTTAGTGATGATGCAGTCTAGGATGGTAGCGGGCTAACCTGTTAGGGGTATGGTAAGCCCACACTTCTAATTAGTTTCTATGCGACATCGTGCCGGAACGCTTAATCGCTTGGCGACACGTCTTTGTCGGTTGGTAACCTAGCCTCGGCCGCAGCCTCCCACCAGACCAGACTCGAGCCGGGAATCGAACCCAGGACCTCCAACTTTATAATGCGACAGCGCGCGCCCTGCGCCACGGAGGTCGTCAAAATACTAAATATACTACATAATCTTCTATTGTCTACCAAATGTAACTTAGTTAATGGTTATATAAGAAACTTTAATCTAAACTCCATATTAACACAGAGCTTACCTAGTAATAGCGGTACCATTTTCCTGAAAGACATATTTTAGACCTTGAACGCTGCTGTTACGCCCAAAATATGTAATTCTTTTAAGAAAGGTATTAAAAACACTTTTCAGAGCACTCTTCCGATTCATTGTTATTGCGTTATCGTAAATAAAGTACTAACAAAACTATGAAACCTGCAGTTCTTTCATTAAGGTAAAAGCTTTAATTTTCTGTTTTTAAATACATGTAGTAGCAATTTTAGTCCTGTTGTTCAGGTAATCGCGGTTATTAAAATCTTTACACCAACGTATTGTTTTAATGGCATTAAATGTTTTATAGATCATTATTTCTAGTTTATTTTAGAAGTTATAGATATTGAAATGAAATTAGCTAAGTATGTATGTATGTAATGTAATGTAACTCTCCAAATCTACATTTAATTCATGGATGCTATACTGTTAGATTTTTTACACGCTGTGATAGCCTAGTGGTTAGGACGTCAGCCTCCAAATCAGAGGTCGGAGGTTCGAATCCGGGCACGCACCTCTGACTTTCCGGAGTTATGTGCTTTTTTAAACAATTAAAATATCACTTGCTTCAACGGTGAAGGAAAACATCGTAAGGAAACCTGCACGCCTGAGAGTTCTCCATAATATTCTCAAAGGCGTGTGAAGTCTGCCAATCCGCACATGGCCAGCGTGGTGGACTATGGCCAATACCTTCTCATATTGACCCGTGCTCTGTAGTGAGCCGGTAATGGATCCATGATTAATTCTAGTTTAGTTTAAAAGATATAGATATCGAAATGAAATTAGCCTATGTAATCTTATGTAAACTCTCCAACCCTATATATTTAATTAATGGATGCTATGCTGTTAGATTTTTTAATTAAACTTAACCCTTGACTGCAATCCCCCTGTCGATTATGCAGTTTAAGATGCTAAGATGTTACGAGTATGGCTGTTTTATTAATATACCCTTAATCGGTTTCTATGCGGCATCGTAACGCTAGAAATTATACATTATTAAATTGATCCTCTAAGTATTGTATTGTATAGTAACCCAGGACCATGTATTTATAACACAATAACGCTCGCCACAGCGCCAGAGAGGTTAAAACTACAAACGCAATTTCACATTAAAAGTATTTTTCGGGATAAATTGTATTTAAATTCAATGCCTATTCAAAAATCTAAATAGACCTTTATAACCTTTATTAGGTCTAGATCGGGGTAGACATGATCGACTAGGGAAATCGAGTTAGTTCCCGTCCCGTAGGTTCGATTCCCGGGTGGGACCAAGAATTGCAATGTAATTGATTATTCTATTTTAAAACTACCACCTTTTTTTTTTTTTGTTTACGGGGGGGAAATCTCCTAGTGAGATACCCGACTATTGCTTTGGGGAAAAGCTCGGGTTATGTGAGATTTTTACCCACTAAAACCCCCTCGGTGGCCACCATCAGCATAAAACAGTGGGAGGCTCCGGGATCTCCTAGGAACGCACCGGTGCCTCCCTTGTGCTCCTATTGGCCTCCTCGCGGATGTAGGTCCGCAAAACTAACGCGGCTTACTGAGTAGCTTTTGTCTTTCGACACGAGGTCGCATAAGAGTTACCAGAATTCCCCACTCTGGCCGCTCACGACCCCAAGCTCAGAGTAAACCAGCCCAGAGTAAAGAAATTGGCGGTAAACACACCTGTACTAGAGGATGCCTCTACCCATAGCAGATTTTAATCGGTGGACGTTGATAATGATTTTAGCTAGTTGATAGATAACTGGCAGATAATTTAATGATATTTATTTTAATAAATAATATTATTTATACGATTTTCTATATAACTAGGTTTTAATATTTACCCCCCTAAAAAATATTACTGTAATGCTATTTAGAGAACTTAAAAAAACACATAGTTTAGAATAGCTTATAATCGAATTAAAAATAAATTAATACAGGTTAACATTGTTTACATACAAAATGTTCATTCAAAACCTTAAATAAGTTATTTTGGGTTCCCAGCCTGCATCTCTTGGGTTTCCAGACCTTGGACCAATGCGGCCGAGTTTCACCCGTCAATATTTATAATATCAATTATGCTAATACTATCCTTTTCCACGAACATAGTGAAAAGGATGGCACTACTTTAAGTCTTAAGACCTGTCAAGTTTGTTTACTATACCTAGTTTTTTGTGTCAAGCAAAATTAAAGACATTTCACTACTAACAACATGTCAAGTACGCCTATATCATAATTACAGTTTAAACATCATTAAATTTAAATTTTTATACATTTAATTAATTTTATTATTGGGCACTTTCTCTTTTACAATATTTCAGTCTTCAATATAAAATTTTAATTGATATGTTATTACTTCATAGAAATCTTTGATGTTGTTATCCTAAACTGTCAACAATTTTCCAGAACCAATTCTTGGCAGTAGTGGTTGTTACTTCTTCAATGGGGTCAGCGTACGCTGGCGTCGGTGTAGGTCTAACTTTGACTGACCGATCTATACGGAACCCTTGACGCAAATCTCTCAGCAGATCCGGGAGAGGGTGCCGACGTTCATCTTCAGTGGCTGTTAAAGAAGTAGTACCAATTTTCAAAATCAAATTAAATTCGTTACAGCAGATTACAGTCTTATCTGACATCAAAATTTTACAATTTAACAATCATTAAATGACATAGAATAATTATCCTATTACGATATTAACGAATATATATTTGAAAAACCAAAAATCTTGGATATGTATTGCTCCAAGGTCATAGCTAATTATAATTTATTATTGTCTATACACATAGACAAAAAAAACCCAGCTAAGTTTGTGGGCTTCTTCTTAGACCTGGTTGCGATTGGAACCCTCTTAGCTTTAGTATTAAGTTGACGAGTGTAGACTACTTTCAAGAAACCATGTTATAAGGAATCGTACCGAATTTCTTAACGCCATTAAAGTTCATACTTTAATGGGGTTTTTTTTGGATCTGACGCCATCATAAGAAATATTCTGAAGACATTTCGTTTCGAAGCCTAGATTTGGCACACATTTCCGTCATCTAAATTCATCGGATCGTTATCAACACATCTCATCAAATAACGACCTTATCAATAAAAGCATCTATGCTGTTTGCAAAAGTCTGAAGTGTAATGAAGACCCAAATGATTCATAATTAAGTGTCAAAACAAAAACCGTGATTACAGGTTGGCATGCGAAGAAATTGAATGCAACCACAATGAATAAGCCATGAGATTTTTTACTACAGTTCATGAATACAATGAAAACAGTGTTGCACAAGACACGCGAATTCAGATCTTAAATTGCCAATTGTAATAATTTAGATTAAAATGAATTCAATATAATATCAATATGACAACATTACATAATATCAATGGGACATTTCATACTATCTATTCAATAGTAATATTCGCAGTAATAATAGCCCATAATTTTTTTTTTTTTCGGAGTGACTATTAGCTGTACTACTATTGGTTGCGACAGCGTAACCGGGCTGTTCGGAAGCTTCGGAAAGAAACTCTGCCAGAAGAAATTTTGAGCCCTAGGGCTCCAGCCCTTCAATGACTTACAGCTCTTATAAGAAGGCTCCGGTCGTCGAATTGCGTGGAGTGTCTCTAGGTGAACAAATCAGATATAGTCGAACCTGATTTATCGACACAGCTCAACGGGTTTCAAAGCCGATACGGTTATGGAGATGATACATAGCTCAGAGAACCGATGGACGTTGGGGTCCAAAAGTGCTGAAATAGCATCACTGTAACGCATAACACAACGTTGGTTGACCGCCAACTAGATCGTCACATGGTTCAAAAGCCAAGTGGCCCAAGAACGTTGGGAACTTCGTACAATAAACCCGAGCCCAGCAATACACGTCAATGGTTGATATGCTGATGATGGTCGAACATTTTCGTGAATTAAAAATTAAAAACTTACGACAGTAAGGATTCTTCGCAGTCGTCAAAACGAAATATGCTCCATTGGCACGGGGCTGCCTTGAATCGCCAATAGCATCGATGCCCATCACAGAACACGAGGAGTATTTACGACAAGCCTCTATCAGACTTGCGTTTACCCTAATTAGTCGTAAGAAATTATATTAATAATTTATTTATAATTAATTATTTAGTTATAAGCAGTATTTTTTCGCATGCGCAGTTAGCACATATCTATAAGTTACCTGTACGTAACTAAACATTTTTGTATCGTACTTAAGGATAGTAATTAATCGATTTATAAGCTGTTGGTGAACAAAAAAAAATAAAATCTTCGTTTGGTCCAATGGCAAAGGAAAACATCGTCAAGAGAGCAATATGCCTACGATTTCATGATGTGCTCAAGATTATAAGTCGTATGAAGCCTACCACTTAGCCATCTTGATTGTCTATAGCTAAAACCCTTCTCAGAGAGGAGTTAATGCTCTGTAGTGCTTGGCAGCGGGTTGTTGATTGGATTATTCAGTAAAGAAGAAAACCTACGGCAAATAGCCTTAAGTAACTGCTCTGCTTAATCTACTAGATTATTTACAAAAACACTTACCCTTCGTACGTTAAATTCCATTGATGAGCTCGAAAGCTACAGTTGCTGTTAATCAATGACTCCGTGAACAGAAGGTAAGCACGTCCGTGACTGCATATTGCCTGTTGTAGCTCTACATTGGAATATAAAAGTTAAATCAAATCAAACGACGACCTCCGTGGCGCAGTGCCTGTGCTGTCGCATTATAAAGTTGGAGGTCCTGGGTTCAATCCTAGCTCGAGTCTAGTCTGATGGGAGGCTTCAGCCTTGGCTAGTTACCATCCTACCGACAAAGACGTGTCGCCAAGCGATTTAGCGTTCCGGCACGATGTCGCGTACAAACCAATTAGGAGTACGGGTCTACCATATCCCTAACAGGTTAGCCCGCTACCATCCTAAACTGCATCATCACTTACCACCAGGTGAGATAGCCGTCAAGGGCTAACTTGTAGGGTATAAAAAAAAACAAATCATTTATTTGCATAGATTGAGTCAGTACATTTAACTACAGGTGCTTACAATCTGCCTGGTAGGCATGCAAAAAT
Organism: Lasiommata megera; assembly: GCA_928268935.1. NCBI lineage: Eukaryota > Metazoa > Arthropoda > Insecta > Lepidoptera > Nymphalidae > Lasiommata > Lasiommata megera. Next base: position 5,962,832 of record OV743311.1, on the reverse strand, counting down.
AATATTTTTAAAGTCTTATAAGCAAGGACTGTTTGACTTCATGAATATTTTTAAGACCAATTAAACAATAGCAAGACATATTTAATTGATGGGTAAATGTGCTACTTTATAAGTAAGATATGAAAAAGGTGTAGGGCTAATACAGCGGTATCTGGGAGTCTAAGGTTGAGATCTGTTTAGCTTATTTTAACTTTGCTCAGCCAAAATTTGCGTTAAACGAGACATTTATATCGGACTCATAACGTTGTCTCGTTTTAACTGTTTCTAATTAAGTAAGGTAAGGTTATGTTCAATTTATAGATATCGGCCTTAGTAATAGTGCAGTTGGCAATGATTACTCACTGGCTGTTGATATAGGCATAAGTCGTGCCCACAAAGAGTTCGATCGGTTTGCGCATCCGGGCTGCTGCATACCGCCGTTGGGGTAGAAGTCTGCATGGCCTGAGGAAGAATTAGCGAAAACCTCAATCAAGTCCCATTGCACCTTTGGTATTTACGGTGGTTAGGGATGACGGTGACAGACCAGATGGGATGAAGTTATGTTCGGTGGGGTGAGCTTCGATTCTTTAGCACTTCATCTGTTACGCAGGAGGCGTTGGGTTTTAGTGGGTAGTGTGGCTCGCCGCTTCGGCGGCTGGTCTTGAGTCCCACATACCCGCCTGAAGTTTTATTCCGGGCGGGATGCGTAAAGGCATTTCCCAACCGGGCAGGGGGGGGCTGGTGTCTTATTTTATCTCATATATCTCAAAAAGCAGATGCAACTGCGGAATCTGCTCAATTCGTTAGCATCGCGAAAACTCAGCCATTAGTAAAGACTACATTTTTCTTATTTGGCTTAAGGTGAAACTATCTTAAAAATGACATAAATTTAGTTACTACTATAGCGTGTCCAAGTCTGACAAAACTGATGTATCAATGAAAAAAGAAAAAATGGTTCAAAAAAATATCTTTTCATGATACTTACCAATTGGATCGGGGAGTCCAAATCCTATCCTTTGTAACAGTCGACCGTTAGTGTGAATAATATCGACAAAGTCTGCATCGGTTTCGTCCAAACGCTCCACACGACTCGACGTTCGGAAACATGGTTGAGCTGGATCTAGACCTTGAAAAATTAACGCCTTCTTATAGCACCAGCTGTTGCACGCCACTGATTGTGTCTGTTTTTTTCCAGGGCTTAAAAGGGCTTTATTTTGTTAAATCTATCTCTAGGGTGCAGCATTTTTATTTATCTATTTCTTTATTTAAAAATGCACATAAAGTACAAAGAATGAAAATTAAAAAAAAAAAACAAAATTTTAAATCAATAGGCGATCTTATCACTAAATCTCTCCCAGACTATTACCTATTCGAAAAGAGTCAATCAGGTATAATTAATATATACTACTATATAATAAGAATTGACAGATAATGTCCTTCTGGTTTTTATTAGAGATTTTGTTTTATCAGTTTTGCTGTTAGGCCGTAGAAACAGAATTAACCTAATTCTATTAGGATTTCTCGCTGAAACGTTGATCCATAATTCGCCTGGACAAAAACGTATTGTTTATATTAAGTTTTAATTGGTTTCTTTTGATGGAATTTTTTGCTAAGTTATTATTCTTTTATGTTTATTATTGCGGGAAGTATAATCTTACTTTTTAACGTCGCAAATGCGCACAAATGGCAAAGAGAAACATTTATATAAATAAACTAGCTGAGACCCGCAGTTTCAACCGCGCAGTTTTCGTTTCCGTGGAAATACCGGATAAAATATTACCTAAATATAAATTGCAAATTGACTCTTTAAAGTTAGGAACACACCTAAATTTCTTAGACAACAGTGAGTGATTATAACTTAATATGAACTTTATTGAATAGCAATAAAGTTCAAATTGACTCCAAATTTTATTTAGAAAACGTTTATATGGGAAAAAGATTTTTCCGGCAACTAGACGAATTTTTCTAACTTTTTAAACCTTCCCTAGACCTCCACGAACATTTCAAGACCAAGATAAGACAAATTCGTCCAGCCGTTCTTGAGTTTTAGCGAGACCAACGAACAGCAATTGATTTTTATTTATATAAATGTTTCTCTTTGCCATTAAACTATAGCGCGATTAAAATCTGCTAGCAAATTAATTTAAATAAATACCACTCTTCTAATACTAGACCAATATACCTGTGATCCTTGCAACTATACCGATGTGGAAGGAAACGTAAGAAGCGATGTGAGCTCCTAAGCTATGGCCCACGAAGTGGAAGTCCTTCGCTCTAGCCCCAGTCGCTGCCATTAGTTGCTTCATAAACCTAGAGCATATAAATAAATTATTGCTATGGCTGTGTGGGTGTGAAGCGGTGATAGCCTAGTGGTGAGGGCGTCAGCCTCCTAATCAGAGGTCGGCGGTTCGAATCCGGGCACGCACCTCTAACTTTTCGGAGTTATGTGCGTTTTTAAAAATTAAAATATCATTTGCTTCAACGGTGAAGGAAAACATCGTGAGGAAACCTGCACGCCTGAGAGTTCTCCATAATGTTTTCAAAAGCGTGTGAAGTCTGCCAATCCGCACATGGCCAGCCTGGTGGACTATGGCCAAACCCTTCTCATATTGAGAGGAGACCCGTGCTCTGTAGTGAGCCGGCAATGGGTTGATCATGTCATGGCTGTGGACAAGACCGTGGCCATTGGAACTCCCTACAAAAGACCTATGTCCAGCAGTGGACGTCTATCGGTTGAAATGATGATGATGATGATGATGATGATGGCTGTGGAAGGTTAAGAGAACGAAAAAAAGGATACACTGCTATTAGACTTATGAGGCAGTTGAGCAATTTCCTCACTATTATCCAATCAAACGACAAAGTCAACATCTAGGCTTAGGTCTTTAAACCAACTTGCGATTGGCTTAACTGCAAATCGTTTGATGTCGAGTGTTTACCTAGTCAGGGGTTGGCCAACACTGTGGAGTCGTCTTCGCCTTCGCACAGTACCTTAGGAGACCGATCTGTAAGCCATGGCTGAAGTCACTATTACTTCATTGTTGCGACTCATTGAATTGTGTTGGTAAATGAGATTCGTCAAATCAAATCAAATCAAAATCAAAATTGCGTTTATTCAGCCTTTAAAAGAAAAAAGTACATCTCATCTAAAAACGTATGTGTCTAGACATTGGCTGAACAGGGCGCTGCCTCAGCTTGATGCTGCGTCAAAATTGACTGCAGCGCTGATTTTCAGGCATAACCCATGCTGATATCACGGAGTGACTGGGAAAGCGCTCCTTTAGTGTGTGATGGTGTGTGCGCGTGTGCGTGAGTACGTGTTTGGTTGCTTTTCTGTTTTTTTTCGTCCAGAAATCTCCTCGTTTCACGATTCTAAGGATTATTTACAAGCCATTGCAGACGAGGCAGTAGATAAAAAAATGAATAGGGGTAAGATGCCTCTGGCGCATCCGATGCGAACGTCCCACAATGATAGTATTGGCATTCAATAGGTGAAAATACGTTACGTACCAGCTCTTGTGCCCCTTACGGCACGCGTAATGCCGCACCTTTATTCCTTACGCAATGCCTCACAATGCTAAAGCTTTGAGTTCGTCAGTTAATGCCGACACTTATCTATACAATGAATTGAACTCGTGACACAAATTAACCAACAACTTCAATTGTAAAGGCGATTTAAATTGCAAGTGTGATGTAAAAATAGCCAGAATAGAGATCGTGCAAAATGTGACATTATCTTTTTGAAACCTTATACATCTGATGAACCTAAAAATAGGGCTTAGATGCAAAACACTTCATGATGATAAGCATCTATGCAATGAAACGGTCTTTTGATTGCGCTTAGTTGAAAGTTAAGTCAGGAGTTTGTTTTGGCCTGACACCAGCTTGTCTACATATAAGTAGAGGATATTTCGAAACCCGTTACCGTTAATTAAAACCGTTAACCGTTAATTAACCCGTTATTAAATTAAATCAAACCGATCTATAACTACTTTCTTGCAAGTGTACAAGAAACTTGGCAAGAACGAATACCCAAGCACGTCATCGAACATAACAGGTCAGTGAACCTAGTAAACGCTTTCGGAACGTATCTGCTCTGAATGTATCCATCGCTCGCTGATACTGTTCCCAAATATTTAACCGGTTAAATAATGATAAAAAATAAATTCATTTATTTCCTTTAAACATGGTACAGGGTAACAGATTAGTTATAAGACATATAGAACCAAACGTGTTTTTCCTTAACAGGCGTGCAGTGTTTTTACTTAAGAGATATTTTACGACAGAAATCGCTATTTATTTATGCTATTTTCAATATGTAATATGAAACTGCACATAACTATGGAGTAATCAACCGTTTCATAAATGTTTATATCAGCAGTGATACCTCAGTGGTTAGGGCGTACGCCTTCTAATAAGAGATCGCACGCACCTCTAACTTTTGGAAGTCATGTGCGTTTTTAAGCAATTACAATATCACTTACTTCAACGGTGAAGGAAAACATCGTGAGGAAACCTGCACGCCTGAGAGTTCTCCATAATGTTCTCAAAGGCGTGTGAACTCTGCCACGCCGTGCATGGCCAGCGTGGTGGACTATGGCCAAACCCTTCTCATATTGAGAGGAGACCCGTGCTCTTTAGTGAGCCGGCAATGGGATGATCATGATGATAAATCTCTAATAACATACGTTGTCGTATGAGGTACCTATATTAATCTATTCTGTGGTTAATACTGTTATACATAGGTATGTGCTTTCGTGTTTAGTCACACTTGTTTACTTTTGACCTTACCCGGTAACGTCGGAACCGACGCGTCGCGTGTTGGCCACAGCACGCCAATACTTCCACGTGTTGCCACCTCTACTCCAGTCCACCGCTATAACGTTCACGTCATCCTAAATTAATAGGGTTGAAAAAATTAACACAAACATTTCTCAACTAGATGATAAAAATCGAACCTGTAATTATAAACTTATATATATTATATGAAGCTAGGAACAGGTCATAAAGATCGGCCTTAAGTATACTTTGTTTGTTGGGCTTTCGATATCCATCGATCTAGTAGATCCACTGATCAAGTGGCCTTTGTCATCTACTTACCAACACCAACCTCTTGCCTGTTGCCTGGCAGAGATCGCTACTAAGCGATAAGGCCGCCTTTTGTATCCTGTTTCTTCTTGTTTTTCCTATTATTTCTATTTATATGTGGGGTACAAATAAAAAATAAATAAACCTCTACCAGCTTTTTCCGGCAACCATCTTAAGAACGTTTTTCCAGCAGAATAAATCGGTCCCACGCGAATATCATTACTAAGTCTCCATTTATATTATTGGACTGCTTTTACAGCCATCGGTTTTTTAAACAGATATGTTCTAATAATGAATAGAAGCAGGCGTTACTTTGCGGCAGTCCATGATAAACAATAAACAGCAAGTATAATTTGCTATATTCCGCCGACAACCGGGAGATTTGTATAATATAACACCACACACAAGAGGTTCTAGTGGAAGATTGTGTGTGGTGTTATATTATACAAATCTCCCGGTTTTCGGCGGAATATGGCAAATTATACTTGCTGTTTATTGTTTAGATATGTTCTACCCTCTGCTACTTCAGCTAATCCTTTGAGCATTAAAGGTAAGAGTAGGTTGTTCCTCCTGCGAGTTTTTTCTTTACGAACATTGTCTTTAATATCTCGCCCCATACAGCGAGATCTCGTTGAGCGATTCGACAGTATTTGCAGACGTGGTCAACTGTTCGTGTTCACATTTCAGTTAAGCTTAAAATCCGCAATAGATCTGACAGTTTTTAATGTTTTTAAAAACTTTTTTCCTTTATTTTATATATTACTACAACAGATTCTAATGGATTTTCATGCGTCACTTACGTACGCATTCAATTACATTATAACAAGTAAACACGTACCCATTCCAAAAACGCACTAGTCATGTCAAGAACCCAGGAAGCATTGCTGTGACTCATAAACCCGTGCACAATCATAATGGTTTTTCTTTCAGGTTTGAAGTCGACCCATTCTAATCCAAACTGCGAGCCGGGAAATACCTGTGAGAAGGTTATTGTAATGATCACGTCAAAAAGCAAAAATACTGTTACAAATATTATGACTAACAAGTAGAAGAAATGGGTAAACACAAATGGAGGTTATAAAATTACATTAAATACTTAACATAATTATCATACAAAGTAAAGGAGTACAGAAAATAATAAGTAAAGACCGTACGAAATTAAACGCCAATGTGCTTCCTCTCGACTATAACAAATATTCTTTGGATACTGTTATGAAATTTATAAATATTACATTACAGACGAGTAGAGGTTGCACGCAACGGAAAAGAGTATGAGTTTGACCATCTGAAAATATTCCAATGATTCCAATGGAGTGAATTAAAAAAATATAACTAATAGTTTGCCTGGTGGGAGGCTTCGGCCGTGGCTAGTTACCACCCTACCGACAAAGACGTGTAATAGCCAAGCGATTTAGCGTTCCGGCACGATGACGCGTAGAAACCAATTGGAGTATGGGTTCACCATACCCCTAACAGATTAGCCTGCGACCATCTTAGACTACATCATCACTTACCATCAGGTGAGGTTGCCGTCAACGGCTAAATTGTAGCCAATAAAAAAAAATATCATTTGGGTGAATACTGAACCTGGACCCTTGTCGGACTTCGTCTAGAGGAGAAGAAGAAGTGAGTGTTAATATCATCTGAAGACCCCGGACGCATGTTTAACAGAAGCGTACGTGTAATAGATCCGAGCCCGAAGCAATCTACTGTATCGGGAACTGGGAGTACGGTTGTATCCTAGGAGAAAATACATGCAAAGATTTCAATTTAGCGATCATCGTCATAAACAAAAAATTCTAAATTAATATACAAAGCAAGTGATATTTTAATTGCTTAAAAAACGCGCATAACTCCGAAAAGTTAGAGGTGCTTGCCTGAGATCGAACCCTCGACCTCTGATTAGGAGGCGGCGGCTGCTGGGAAAGCCTAGTGGTTAGGCCACTAGGCTTTCCCAGCAATTTACACTTTTGGAGAAGCCGGCAAAAAATCTCGGCATTTGCCCTTTGCCAACATTATAACTTGACAATATTTCTTTTATATTGTCAGAGACGAAAGCGTAGCATTCTGTTTCCAAGGATTCTTGTCATTAAAACAAGAAGATCAGTTGTACATATTATTAAGTTTGATGTATTAAATGAGTTTTATCAGCCTATTACTAAGGCAAAGGCCTCCTTTCCTTTATTATGAGAAATGGGATTTCAGAGATTTGAAACACCGCCCTTCTCCAATAAGGGTACTTAGGCTTTAAGCAAACGTCAGTGATAATCTGTGACTGGTGAAGGTTGATCCCATGACCATGACCATGTTGTCTGGTGGGAGGCTTCGGCCGTGGCTAGTTACCATCCTACCGAAGACGTGTCGCCAAGTGATTTAGCGTTCCGGCACGATGTCGCGTAGAAACCAATTAGGAGTATTGGCTGGCCATAACCCTAACAGGTTCGCACGCTACCATCCTAGACTGCATCTTTCAAATTAATTTGAAAAATTATATCAAACCGATATCATCACTTACCATCGAGTGAGATTGCCGTCAAAGGGCTTACTTATAGCATATTATAAAAAAACCATGTGATGGAATAGTGACCAATAAAAACAAGGTTAATCAACACCCAACTAGGTGCACAAATGACATCAAACAAGCGGTCAATGAAACAAAACTTTTACAAAAAACCTATGCCCAGAAGTGGACGTCCATCAATAGACTTGAAGACTTGATATGACGGTGATGATGATTAAGCCCTTATTTTATAATGATCTAAAAATAAATCCCTGTAACTTACATCAACAACTGCATAATTAACGTCTTCTTCTCCGCCAATTGTAGTCATTTCAGTCGACTCGTTTCTCCTGCTCCATTTTATGAATTCATCCAAATCTTCAGGACTAATGTGATTTTCAACTGTAATTTAATGATATGAAAAGGTAAGTTAATGTTTGAAATATTTATTTATGCAACTATTTCAAACATTAACAACAATATCTGACTTTACTGTACTAATGCGAAAACCAAACGTTTCAAACTGCGTCCTTGGTTTACTGCTTTGCGTCCTGCGTGCGACCAATCAATAAACGCCAGTTTGAGTTAGATTCTTCTGATTGGTTGCTCACAGATTGCAAAGATGCACACCAAAGCGAACATCATCATGATCAACCCATTACCGGCTCACTACAGAGCACAGGTCTCCTCTCAATATGAGAAGGGTTTGGCCATAGTCCACCACGCTGGCCATGTGCGGATTGGCAGACTTCACACACCTTTGAGAACATTATGGAGAACTCTCAGGCGTGCAGGTTTTCTCACGATGTTTTCCTTCAACGTTGAAGCAAGTGATAATTACATTTTTAAAAACGCACATAACTCCGAAAAGTTAGAGGTGCGTGCCCGGATTTGAACCGCCGACCTCTGATTAGGAGGCTGACGCCCTAACCACTAGGCCGCTTTTTCGCCGCTTTTTAGGCTATCACCAAAGCGAACGTTTACCTACTATACGAATATAGTATTCTCGCAATAGACTAATTAAAATTCAAATTATACTATTAAATCTAAAATAATAAGGAAATCACTGAATTTAATACATAAGGTTTGTTTTGTTTTAAAATTATAAACTTGAAGTTAAGCACTTATAATAAAGAAAACATTATAATCGACTGTTTTTGCAATGGCAAATATAAATTACAGTATAAAAACAGTAAACGCAGTTTTATTTGGAATGTGCAAATTTTGCTGAGACTCGTTGTTTATTTATAAGAAAAATTACATGTAAGTAGGTTTTGTTTATACACTATAAGTTAACCCTTAACGGCCATCTCACCTGGTGGTAAGTGATGATGCAGTCTAGGATGGTAGCGGGCGAACCTGTTAGGGGTATGGCCAGCCAATATTCCTAATTGGTTTCTACGCGACATGGTGCCGAAATGCTAAATCGCTTGGCGCCACGTCTTTAAGGTGGTAACTAGCCACGGCCGAAGCCTCCCACCAGAACAGACTCGAGCCGGGAATCGAACCCAGCACCTCCAACATTATAATACGACAGCGCACGCACTGCGCCACGCAGGTCCTCCAAAAACGTAATGTTCCTGGTCACTCAATGGGTTAACATTTTGCTTAATTTTTTTTATTGAATACCAGAAGCTTTGATCCCTTTTCGTGTTTTACATTAAAAAACCTGTCATGTGTGATGAACTGTAATCCCTATAATAAAACGTATTTACTTTTATACAAATTTGTCACCGACATAGACTTGCTTGTTGGAATCAACTCTTGATGGTCGATAAAGACTAACCACTATGGGAATATTGCCCTATATAATCCAATCTTCTCTCTATATAAACTAACTGTAACCTTTGACCTACATCAGGCATTTACTTAGCTTGATATCTCCAAGGCAACCTATCAACTTGACCTACTGCCGTAATATACCTGACTTAAATAAAACGGCAGTCGAGTAAATATCTTCCAGTAAGAAGCCACTAGACACGCGACTCTATAAAAAACTAGAAAAGTGTTGTTTAAATTGTAAACAATTTTAATTACGTAAAACTTATTATGTTAAGGACGAATATGGATTGATAACAATGAGATAACTATTTAGTGGTCACGAAATTGTGAGTGCGTAACTCTCCGAACAGTTAGCGAATGCATAAGCAGTTACGTTAAGAAGTAAAATGTAATTAGCTTTTGTCACATACGAATTGAACGTTACCAGTATATGATAAATCGTGTGAGTATCCATACAAAGAAAACATTTTATATATGCGCATGAATAGTTTCACTGTTTCGAAACAAAACACTTTTCTTTTATTATGAAAAATCCATTCTCAACTGAAGACGAAGGCAATCTGATCCTTGTATTATAGCCCCATAAACTTTTTATTTCACAATCTTTTACCAATTAAGGCAACAAAATTGCATTTTCATGAATTTTTGCTTAGAGCATGAACCAGAGATCGACAGGTTCCTTTTTCATACCAAAAATGCACAAATTCTAAACAGGGATAGATCTAAAGAAAAATTAAGTTAAGGAAGAAGGCTTAACGTCTGAATAACAAACTATGGGTAGAAATTCATCTTCCCGTGCTTGAGTCAAACTTTTAATATACTTTTACGCCCTAAGTTACTCGGGGAACGGGAGACTTTTCTTCTTTTGAATATTACATCAAAATACAGTGAAACGTTGACTAGCTTCGGTAGAAGATAATATTTTACGTAGGTACATATAAAAAAAAACGTTTTGAAACTCATATAAATAAACCTTGACCTAGATCGCTTCCGTCATGAGAAATCACCACTGTAAATATTATCTTGCACATTCCGTTACCTGATTCATTAAATACACTTATGTGTGTGTGGCACACACATATAAACAGCGTAACCAAATAAAACGGGACTTTTTATATACTACAAGTTAGCCCTTGACGGCTATCTTACCTGGTGGTAAGTCATGGTGCTGTCTAGGAAGGTAGCGGGTTACCCTGTTACGGGTATGGTAAGCCCACATCCTTATTGGTTACTAGGCGACATCGTGCCGGAACGCTAAATCGCTTGGCGACACGTCGTTGTCGGTAGGGTGGTAACTAGCCATGGCCGAAGCCTCCCACCAGTCCAGACTCGATCCGGGAATCGAACCCAAGACCTGCGACTTTATAATGTGACAGCGCACGCACTGCGCCACGGAGGTCGTCAAAATAACAAACTGAAAATTTCAGCTCTAGCCATTATGGATATTAGATACGGCCCGCTGACAGACAGACGGAAGGGCAGATGGACCGGGAAGGCTTAGTAATAGAGTTGTGTTCAGATGTCACCAATCCGGAATAGAAAAAACATTTGCGTTAAAAATCATATACGCAAAACATTGTTACTATGTTACATGAAACACAAAATTGCAGTTAAATTTTTTTTAACAGTTCTACACAGAAAAGGAAGCGGTTGACAAGTGAAAATACTTAAGCCTAAAAGCAACTTTCTAATATACCTCCAAGTATAAGTATAATAAAAAGCCATTGATGGAACTTTCATGTAAGACAACACATATAATTGGATGTAGTAAAACAAAAACGTTCCCACCTACAAGTCACTAAATAGGAATAAAGTGGTAAAGTCTGTTATTATTTCTTTAATACATGTTTTAAGATATTTTTAATAAGAATATTTTAACGTCGTTTTGGTTCCAATCCAACAAAATTTTGTTTATATAAAAAACAAAACGTATATGCTTAACTCCGTCCAATGTTATTGATGCGAAATATTTTATACTTACGTTCGTCCGTCGTCACCCAAGCTCGTCCAGCATCTCCGAAGTTCAAAGAAATGCTCATTAAAACCACGATTACATTCTTGGGAAAAATCATCATAACGAAATTTAATTACTTCGTCGACAAACCACAACCGACTTCTGTTGAACGAATAAAAATAACTATCAGAAAATTATTTAAATACCCTATAGTTCCAACGACTATCGGATTCGGCTTTCTATCTAGTTTTCAATTCATCCTACTAGAAGGAAGACAATATTGTTACTGGTAGTGTTCTATCTATTGTTCCGTAAATCAACGCAAATTCCGTGATTCGATTCGTTGACTTTATATAGTCGATCGCTTAATAATAAATCATTCGCAGGAAGTGCCTCTTTCTGATCTACGGTGGCCATACGACCCCCTTTTTCTAGTACTTTTCAGCGTTCACTTTTTTATCACGGTCAAAAATAAATATTAAAGTTAGATTATATTTTGACCAGTTTGAAACACATATATTTATTTTTAATTTACAGAGTTTACAGATTTACCGGCAATTTTTTTTTTTTTTTGTAAGCGTGTTATTTGGTTGCACTCAAAACTTGAACTAATAATATTAAGCTTAGTTGACAGGATCACAATAAATACATACTGTTCTTTCTGCGGGGAAAATCACTAATGACCTCATAGAATAACAAATAAGTACCTGCTTATTACTTAGTACGCATTATTCATATTATATAAACTATATTTAATCGATATTTGGATAGGTTCCAATACCACGTATGGCGGTCAGTGCAATCCCCTAACCATTGGATAGCTACTTCTTATACATAGCCCAACTTATCATTTTAAATCTCAAAATAATGTTTAATTTTTAATAAATAATGATGAATTGTGTGCATTTATTTTTTGCCTGCCTCGTTGCTAATCTGTGATTCTAGGGTTAAACAATAAACATTTGACTCAATTGAATCAATCCAAAGTTAAGAAATTATAACTATAATTATAGTGTTATTTCACCCTCGAAGCTAAGAGGGTTATTACTAGAAAGTCATCATTTTAAATCAACAAAAAAAGGTTTTCGAGCCGCAGAAAGGGTCTAAGCTCGAAATGGCCTGTGCCAAGTTTTGGACTACTGTGAGGATGGAGATTATTTTTTTATTGTTTACTTTTACTAGCTGTTTTCACGTTCAGTAATTAAGAGTCCAGATGAAAAGTTAATATCTTAAGAAGATATTTGTGCCTTCTACTTGTAACTATTTTTATATTAGATTATCAACATTGGTACATCTACATAATATTACAACTTTTTTCTAAGGATTACACAATGACGAAAGATTTTTTTTTTTGAATATAAAATTATTTTGTTTTGCTAATTGATAACGCTAATAGTAAAATTAAACAAATAATTTATCTTTATAATATTAATATAAAAGTATACATATATAAAAGTATATAAAGGCTGGAGACGTTTTCATATAAAAGTTATCCTTGTTTTTTTTTCTCTTCCAAATGGTCGCCCTAGGCTTGTTCGAGATAAATATTTATCAACTATGTAGTCAGTTTAATAAATAATTAATTATACGTAATATTATTATATATACCTAATACTTATATTTTTTACTTTGTATATACGATTTTTTCCCCTCGTATATTAATAGATGCTGTAGTTGTATCTAAGGTATACAATTAAACTGAATCTTAAAAAGCCTTAGCCTCAGTCTATTATAACAGGAGATTTTTTGTTCTATCAATAACTAGATTTAATTGAGTTTACTAATTTAGGATGATTAGTAGAATAAAAAGGTTCATTACTATTACATTTAGCAAAGTTCATTAATTACTTTTAATTAAAGCCTCAAACTACCGTTTGAGGTAACCCTTAATCGGTTATTTCAATGCTCAACTGCAATTACTTTATTTCATTAATTAATAATTATGTGATGATGCCCGTAGAATGAAAACAGCTTGCTTAGGAAATTCCTGGACAGGTAATATCATGTACTTTAGTATGAGAAGACAACATCAGCATTTAACGAAACACGTTAAAGGACGTGGAAGCATCATGCATCATAGGCCCCCGGTGGAGGGTCTGCCTCGGCGGACGCCGCTGGTTGGGTTGCGGTCGAGTGCGCGGGTGTTCCCGTGACCCAGCCAAGCGACGCGTAGGAGCATCGCTGGGTTTTAGTGGGTATTCTGGTCGCCAGTCTGGCCGCCGGCGAGTCCCATCCCATACCCCGTCTGTCTGTCGTCATCGCTGGGTTTTAGTGGGTATTCTGGTCGCCAGTTTGGCCTGCGTCGCTTCCGAAGGGGATTGCGCAAACGCATATCCCAGAGGAGAAAATAAAACTGAAGTTTGCTATGTTTGTTCGAAGACAATAATTAGACGTAGTTATGCAATAAGGAATCAATCCACAGAAACATCGAAACTGAGTTGGGGCTACAGTGTGTATCTACTAAAGTGATCGTACACTTCCGACACTTTTGTCAGTGAAAAAATCCAGGTATTTAAATCATATATCAAATTATATGCCACTGAAAATATTATGACAGGTATTACGGCAAGACGTGGCAAGAATTTACAAATTACAGATAAAACGTTACAATTTAAGCTGAATGTTACTAAAAACTTCCTTTCTGCATAACTACGTCCAATTTTTGGAAATACCTATCATATAAAGAATCTTTGATGCATTTGATAGCCCAATTCTTGAACAAGGTTATAACGCTCATACAGTACATTACACCTACAAACCTAGCCTATAAGGAACACTTCGCTTACAGCAAAGTTATAGCGCGGGGAGGCGATGCGAACTTGTGGTAAAGGTGTCAAATATTTGTATAGAGTAGCTGTTGAAAGTTATATGAAGAATTTACTTGGCAGTAGTTGTACGTGGTTGAAGTTGTAGGTATTCGAACGAAGTCGTGAGGAACCTTAAGAACCAACTTATTGATATAAATTGCATTTATAAAATGGACTAGTAAGAGCGAATAGATTGAAAACGCTATAACATTTTCGGTAGCTAATATATAGGTAAACTTAAATATTATCTTATATTGCATATTAAATGCGTTTAGAATGGTTAAGCTGTTTTAAGTAAATCAATAATAAATTGAAAGGCAAAGCCTAATATTGCCTAAGCTTTAATAAATCCCGCCTTTTTCTTTAAAAAAATTATGTCGGTAAACACGAAGTTAAGATCAACACCTTACTTTTTATCGTTTCTGCTATGCTTTATGTTCTCACACTACGGTAGTGAACGTTGTAATCTGTATCAGCAAATAGTATTTATGTCCTCTTTGCAACGCAAACATATAATTTATTAAAAAGTTACAAAATACTCTTCACAATTATTTCATTTTTAAAGAATAAAATACATTGATATAATAAATTTAAAAAAAATGTTTGTTATTTTTTTTATTCCCTCACGTTCACGCTCCATGCCTTTTTCACTCATATTCCACATCCTTACACACTTCCAAAAAGTTAGGTAATTTTTTTCTACATGAGAAATTATTTACATGGCAAAACAACGTTTGCCGAGTCAGCTAGATTAATTATATTGGAAAAAGAACGAAATATAAAACGATTTAATGCCTTTCAAATAAACATTTAGTTTATCTGCATGTAAATATTTGTATCCTCTTTATATCATTATACCAGATAAACGAGTTTCCAGACGCATATCTTTGGACAGCTATGATTGGTCAATATTTTACCGTTCAAAAATTTATTAAACAACTGCCATTTTGCTGCCGTTCGTATTCAAACGACTTTACCGTTTGATGTTTGAAATCCTCTTTGTGAATTTGTTAAACTAATCAACACATTTGTGCGTTACTATTACAATTTTATTTCATTTTAATTTATATTTTAAGTTTATTTATAATGACGTCAATCAAAGAAGATGAAAAGAAAGAAATTCCTGAAATTATCCACGATCCCCAAACACATTGCAGTTATCAAAGATTGAGATTCTTCGGAAAGGTGAGTTTTTACTACAGTTTTCTAAAACAATCCTATAATTAGGTGTTAATATAAAGTTAGTTTATCAAACACAACACTTTTATGAATTAAGCATAATATTAAGACTTTATTTATATAAGGTTCATACAGCCGTTAAACAATGTTTAGTACATTTTATTTTGATTGTTCTTTATTTAACATCTGCTATATATTACATTAACAATCGACAGTACATCTTCAGTGTGCACTGTAAATTTTTAGTATCCTTACTCTATATATTCTATACAATGAAAAAAAAACTTATTCAAGTTATTGAATAAGTAATAAAACACCTTCAACTTTCGCTCAAATATTTTATTATATTTGAACTTCTTCCATTTAAGGGTGGCTTTGCAAAATGCTACGAAATACAGGACATAGCAACCAACCAGGTTTATGCTGGCAAAATAGTATCAAAGAAATTGATGGTAAAATCAAGCCAAAGAGATAAAATGTCCCAGGAGATTGACATTCATCGATCGCTAAACCATAAGCATGTTGTTGGTTTCCACAACTTTTTTGAGGACTCCCTTAACATTTATATTGTTCTCGAGCTCTGCAAAAGGAGGGTAAGTAATATACTCATTTATACATCATTTAAGCTCCTTGACATTGTTTATATATAGGTAGTTTAAAAGTTGAGGCTACTTTAACCAACTTCAGCTTTCTTGAGCTTAAAGTTCAACTTATTCGACAATAAACCTCATCATGTCTTCATTTTAGCTTCAAAGGAATTTCGACAATATTAACTATTCACACGTTAGTTGTATCTTAGAAATTAACATTAAATTAATCCTTTTTGGATGGACAGATTTACGAAAGTCCTTTAAATATAACTAATATCTCCTACTGCTTCACTAGATGTTCAAGAAAATAAATTATTAACATTATAATTTCAGCAAAAATGTGTATCAACTGTAGCAAACAAATTTTAAGCAAACCAGTCAGATGACTGAGAGACATGAATTCCATTTTATGTGCAATTTAAGAGAAACATTTTTAAAACTTCCACTATCTTATATGATTATGCTGATTATGAGAACTTCCTTTGTATAGGTGTGTGCATTAAAATAGGAATTCTAAATTAAATTCCTAGATAAGGATATAGCAAGGAATGAAAAAGTAAACTGTGTTAGGTCTCGTCTTAAGAGACATTGGTAACAGTTGTTTACATTAGAAGTTATTTAGCATTGTGTAGCAAATAATTAGGTTTAAATTAACTTATTAATTAATGTCCTGGTTAAATAGGTGTTGTTCAAGAAACCGGACAGGTGCCAATGGCAAGGTTTATGCACCTGGCATTACTTACCTAATCTGTAATTTATGCAAGCTTGGATATCCAAGTTTTCATATTTGTGTTTCTTGATTAAGAATGATTAAACTAAAAATAAATTGCTTTAGATAATTTTTTATTGAATAATTGATTCATTTTATTTTACAACTTTTGTGTTTTTCACACTGACTATTGTTTATCAACAGTCTATGATGGAGCTTCACAAACGTAGAAAAGCTATTACAGAGCCAGAGACCAGATTCTACATGCATCAGATATTATTGGGTGTGCAGTATTTGCACAGCCAGAGAATTATACACAGAGATCTTAAACTTGGGAATCTGTTCCTGGATGATGATCTTCATGTTAAGATTGGGGATTTTGGCCTTGCAGCTAAAATTGAGTATGAAGGTATAGTAAACTTTTTGTGTACCTATTGTTTCTATTTATCAGTAAATTAGGCAGTATTGGAATGCTAAATTGAATTATTACCTAAATATAACAAAGAAGTATGGTGTATATTACATAATATATTAGATCTAATCAATACCTTTGTCTGTGAAAGTGAGAGGCCTTAGAAAAGCAGTGGAATATGACTCTCATGGTGATTCAATGCAAGCTAAATTTTCACGATTGTACAACACACAATACAAATAATTTGCAAAAATGCTGGTTCCTTAATCAATACCAATTTAAGATCTTAAACAATTCAATTTATGATAAAACTTTAGTTTTAGGGTATTTATCAAACCTATGCATAAAAGATCAGTGTCACTGGCATTTTAAGAAATAAATATTTATGTAATTTGTCTTTTTAGAGTGAATTCCAATACTCTTGCGTAGCTTGTCCAGTGAGTCTGCAACCTGTTTAATATTGTATGTCCACCAAGTAAAAGAGTCTTCAAACCTTGAACCCTACATCAATAAACTTTCCTACCTTCACAGTTGCAGGGTCGCCATTGCAGCACCCCAGTTACTCCAGTTACCCTTTAGTCAACTGTTAAAGGAACTAAAAATCAAAGTTATAATGATTCACATTTCATGACCATGTTTCAGGAGAGAGAAAGAGGACTTTGTGCGGTACACCAAACTACATTGCACCAGAAATATTAACGAAGACTGGACATTCTTTTGAAGTCGACATCTGGAGTTTGGGATGCATCATGTACACGTTGCTGGTTGGAAAGCCACCATTTGAAACCTCAACCCTCCGGGACACATATAAGAGGATCAAGCTATGTGAATATAGGTATGATGGTTTAATTATTAGAATACAACAATCGCTTATGAAAAGAACTCCTAGGTCTTCAAATCAGTCAGTGCAACAAGGGGAAAAGATATCCAGTATACTTTAAATATGGTAATGAAAGACAGTTTTTTGTATCATTTTTTATATTGATATGTATCTATATCTATTTTTTTTTTTTTTTGATTAACCATGGAATACCCTTATCCTCTATCATTCAAATCAGAAGTTCAATGTCACAATCATTTGAACTTTCAGCTTGAGCTGTAAATGTTCCAATTGGAGACTAGCCCAAGTGGCTGGTTGATACAGAGTAATAATATAATGTCATCACGATCAACCCATTACCGGCTCACTAAAGAGCACGGGTCTCCTCTCAATATGAGAAGGGTTTGGCCATAGTCCACCACGCTGGCCATGTGCGGATTGGCAGACTTCACACGCCTTTGAGAACATTATGGAGAACTCTCAGGCGTGCAGGTTTCCTCACGATGTTTACCTTCACCGTTGAAGCAAGTGATATTTTAATTGTTTAAAAACGCACATAACTCCGAAAGTTACGAGGTGCGTGCCCGGATTCGAACCGCCGACCTCTGATTAGGAGGCTGACGCCCCAACCACTAGGCTATCACCGCTTCATAATATAATGTAATAATATATAAATGTAGAGAATTAATATATAATTCAATAGTGATATGATACATGCGCAGATTAACTGAAATAGGATCTTGTGATCTGTTCATAGTTAATAGAATTTCGGTACATTTAAAATTACGCTATTGTAGTATGTAGTGAATATTCTTTTATAGTGATGGGGTAAAGCTTGCTCTACACGCATTATTCGCGGGCCCGTGGAACGCGATCGGCACCCGATACGCCCAGGCGGTTATCAACGATAACACGCTCAAACAACGTTACAGGTTCAAATTTAACGATACGGGTGATGGGACGCAGACTGTGATGTTAGTAGCAAGCCATAAGACAATGTGATCGTGCGAATGTATCGTTTGTCGCTTTTGGTAGGAAAATGCTGGATACACATTTAAAACGCCACGTATTTGTTGATTTTCTGGTTGATCAAATCAAAATATGTAGCTTTATTCATGTAAACCTATTACAAGCTTCTATGAATCAAATCAATTTCATTCATTTTTTTTTTCATTTTTCAAATCATTTTTCAATATTTATGGTGATAACTACATTCGCCAACTTAAAACTAAAGTTAAGAGGGTTCCAATCGAGCCCAAGTAAATCAATCATCAAAAACAAAAATAGCTTTATTCACATAAACCTATTACAGGCATCTATGAATCTTTCATTACATTATTTCTATTCGTGTAGTGATGGTGATAACTACATTCGACAACTTAAAACTAAAGCTTAGAGGGTTCAAATCGCCAAATTTAAGAAGAAACCCACAACAAACTTTGCCGGTGTTTTGGTTTTGTTATCACCATCTCACATAGTAGTTATAAATTATAATTAGCTATGGAGTTACAGCCAACGCAACCAAATTTTTTTTATCGTTTATATAATCCTTAATTTCGTAATAGGAGTTTTCTAATGTTAAGGTTATAAGGTTTCCTTTCATAAAAAACTAAACTTGTTGATAGACATCTCCAAGATATCCATAGGTAATTTATTAAAAAATAGAATTCAAGATCTCGTGTGACTTCGGCGGGTAGGATGCTGGCCCCCAATCTATAACTTTTCTGTTACTAAAAGATGCCATATATGATGCTTTATAATTGTATGCCAAATTGTATGTGTCAATATAAAACTTTTTTCTTATAGCAATAGTCTTAAAGTGTCATCTCTAATTAACATTTGCAACGATTATCAACTGTTACTCTCAATTTAATTGCTTTATATGAGGACTTGTAATTGGCAGTTTATTTGAAAGTTGAATGAATGAATCAATACACTTTTATTGCACACTACAAGATAGGAAATAAAATCAGAAATTAACACAGAAACAGTACGTATGCAATTTGACGGCCTTAGCGCTACATAGCGATCTCTTCCAGGCAACCAAAAATTTAAAATATACAGAGATACGGAAAGAGGAAGGTGGTGCATAAATAAATAAATTTGCTGGTTTGGAGCACAGATATCCGAAGCCCTCTCAGAGGAGACGTGTTCGCACTCCGCATCAGGAATTTCCCAACAGCCCGCGTGGCGATCACAGTATCATGGCAGGCAGGGGACGGACTTTCATTATCAAATAATACGGATGTCCTTCGACGGCGATCTGTATTATTGTTTATAAACAGCATGCGACTTCAGATTACAAAATACTAGGATTTAATATGACAAAAATCTGTGGTACTTATAGCGTGCAGTGTTACTAATATGTATATACTATATTGTGCAGGGATAAATAAATATCAAAGTAGGAATATTGAAGTTTGTTTGGGATGAGATTCCTTCCTAAAGTTAAACGAAGGGCACAAGAACACCACGGAATCTTTTATGATAACAGTCTACAAGTGATTAAAGTAAATAACGTATCTTTTTATATTTGAATGTGGGTTTTTAAGATAAGGTAGTAATTTGAATATGTAGTGCGCCCGTATTTATCGTTTTAAAAAGCAAATATATTTGCTCAAAATAAAAAAGTTCTTAACCGCGAACATTATCTATTGCAATAATATTTAATAATATTTAGTTTTACCAAAAATCGAAGTTTACAACGGTTTCCAGCATCAGCTACAACTTACACAACAATTTTAAAATGGAATTTAAAAGGCGGCCTTATTGCTAAAGAGAGATCTGTTCCTGATCTTCAGGCTCTCATTGAAAACAGTATTTAACTATTAACAATTGTGCTTGCCGTGATAAAGAGTGACCCTTTAAGTATTAACACTATGACTATTACGTAAAGAAAGCCCTGACAGATAAGAAAAATGACATCTACTCTGTGCACCAAACAATCCGAAATTAGGTCATTAACACTCATATTAGATTAAGAGAAATATACAAATAATGACCATTTTACATTTGTATTTAACCAACAGAAGCTGAATATTAAGCCACTAACTGTGTATATATTGTGTAATCAGTACATATTTTTGTGTTTAATTTGTTCTCATAAATCATAATGTCAACCAATCAATCTATGTTAGTCATAAAGTGAAATCTGATATTATCATTGCCTTAAACTTGGGTATGTTATTTGTTATCGTCATCATCATCGTCTCAATCAAAGGACTATGCTCGTCAATTAGGTATGTCGAGGTTTCCACACTCTGCTGTTTTATGGTCAAATTATGGCATGGAAATGTAAACTTTATCACATGTATCATAAAGTGTATTTTTGTGTTTACACAAAACATAATGTCCACCAATCATCATCATAATCATGATCAACCCATTGCCGGCTCACTACAGAGCACGGGTCTCCTCTCAACATGAGATGGTTCGGCCATAGTCCACCACGCTGGCCATGTGCGGATTGGCAGACTTCACACGCCTTTGAGAACATTATGAAGAACTCTCAGGCGTGCAGAATTCTTCACGATGTTTACCTTCACCGTTGAAGCGAGTGATATTTTAATTAAAAAAAAAAAAACAAAAACAAACTCCGAAACGATAGAGGTGCGTGCCCGGATTCGAACCGCCGACCTCTGATTAGGAAGCTGACGTCGCACCGCTTCCACCACCAATCATTCTGTGTTTATCATAAAGTGAATTCTGATATTAACATTGCCTTAAACTTGGGTATTTTATTTGTTATCGTCATCTTCAACTTCTCAATCAAAGAACTATGCTAGTCAATTAGGTATGTGGAGATTTCCACACTGTGCTATTTTATGGTCAAATTTTGGCATGGAAATGTAAACTTTATCACATGTGTCATAAAGTGTTGTTTGAAGTGTGTGACGCGTGGGTAACCAAAGAACAACTAGCCTTATATTGAAAATTTTGCTTGGTGTCACATAACGTAAACCTGTTTTTCCAATGCTTTAATTTCAGCAGAGTGCGTTCAGGTCTTTATGCTGCATAAAATCTTCAGTGCCTCCGCGCGACTCCCCCTCAATGTCCCGTCCACCTTTGAGGGTTTTTTTTTTCGATGCGGTGTTAACCCCCTTAAGACCCCTTAAGCACTTCAGGGCCAAATCGTGCTTTAGTTTTCTTAACTATATAATTTAGTATGTTTAGTACTATCTTTGTATACGAAGAAACTGTCGCGTAAACAAGTGCGCAGCTAAGCGAATACAAAAGAACTTCGAGTAATTTCCATGCGCGTAAATAAAATCTAACCGTTCATAATTTATCAGGATCCCATCGTCTCTTCGCAAGCCGGCGGCATCAATGATAGTTCTTCAACTGCAGTCGGTCCCGGCGAAGCGGCCTCCTGTCGACAAATTGCTTCAACACGAGTTCTTCACATCGGGCATAATGCCTGCTGCGCTGCCACTGTCTTGTCTCACCACCGCGCCAAGAACCGACCAACTCGAGGGTCTCGCGTTGCACAGAAGACCGCTTAACGAAGTCAAGAACAACGGTATGTTTTATGCCTCATTGTTAGCAAATGCTTATATCAATCAGGCACTACATTCGATACTTACTAACTCGAGAGAGAGAAAACTGCTTCATTACATTTTTGCATTTTCGAATGCACAGTTATAGATAACCATAGTAGTTATTACTGCGTCACCGGGTGTTTGTGGCGAGCATGAAGCTTAGCCTGAGAGCACTTGGGCTCGATGACATCTGGGGAACATCCCTCTAAGGAGTCTCTTGTGAGACTCGGACCTCGACTTAGGGTGACGTTGGGACTTGTTGGGTTTGTTGGAGTATCAGTTCAAGTGCCTGGTGGATAAAACCCCCGTCCGGATGACGTCAGATATCGGGGATCTCGTCTTTGCCGGCGTAGACGCTGTAAGGTTGAGTGTCGTGTGTGTATAACCTACCTGGGAATGAAAACTGCTTATCAAAGTCAAGTATTAAGTATTAACTTGACTTTAATAAGCAGCAAGCAACTTCTGAGGCATCAGGCATAGTGCTTGCTGCGCTTCCACTATCATTTCTCTTCACTGCACCGTGCGATAGAGGCCACTCAATTAAATTAAGGAAAATAGAATTGAAAAAAAAGGCTATTATGGAATAGATACTAAGTTATTATCTTGCCTAACCCAACGCGTCCAGAACTAGACAGTTTCTCGCCTAACTAAACGAAGATGGTCGTTTACTCAAAATCCTTAAAATCCGTTGGAAAAGGTCCAACTTACTCATCACATATACATCAGGCATATGCCTGAAGCAATTCCTCTATTTTACCTCAGCTTAAATAATTATTGGAAAGTTTGTCCAAAACAAGAGAAACAAATTGCCGTGATACAAAATAGAGGAATTAAAAAATTTGCGTTCACCACGATGCTCGCTTACAGAAAACATTATGGCAGTAGATTCGCCGATGAAGCGCGGCCCTGGGATGCCACTGGAGCACCACGCTGTGGAGCCGCTGTCACACAAGCAGAACCTGGTGGCGCTACGAGATCAGCTGGCCGCTCTACTTAGTGCCAAGGTCATATTCTATTTCTTCTCTATTCTCTCTTCTTTCATCTTTAATTTACGAATAATGGCCCATCCCATAAGCCGCACATGTTACTATCATATCCTAGGTATTCGATAGCATAGCAAACTCACTTTTCAAGATTTTTGCATGTCTCTTTGTTAGTCCATCTAAATCATAAGTGACAAACTATTTTCTGTTTTTTTTTAGAGTTCCTAGTTTGATTTTGGAAACTGTAAATGAATAAAATTACTCCCTAAATTACAAGGTATACAAGCCTACATGCCAGCTTATTGGACATAAATATATAATAACATACTATCACCTTATCACTGTACATCTTATATTATTTATTGCTTATTAGATATAAACCTTGCACATATATTGCTAAGATATTCCTATTCTCGTGAAATAAGAATTACATATATTCAAATTTCAAATTTTGCAGGATACATAAAATGAAATTTGTGAATATAAAGTTATTTTTGACTTCTCAGACTGTTGGGCAGTTGAAATGCCGTCGCGAATGCCTCACCGACGATATGAGCGACCCGGTGGCCCAACCTCTAGTTTGGGTTGGCAAGTGGGTCGACTACAGCGATAAGTACGGCTTCGGGTACCAGCTGTGCGACGAAAGTGTCGGTGTTATGTTTAACGACACGACCAAACTCATCATGTTGGCTAACGGAGTGTGAGTATCAAGAGTTTATTGCAGGCTTCCCCTTACCCTACGTAATCTATAAAGTTCCTTATTGACACACCCTAAAACCTCTATATGGAAGTGGAAGTGATAAATTCTGTTGTACACAATTCCTTAACTAAAATAAATTTACAAAACTAAAATTAGTAGTATGTTTATCACAATGTTTAAAAAATTACAGAAAATAATGGAACTAGTTCTTGTTATTTTAGTTAAAAGATTATTATCGTATTGTGCTTTAAACAATGGGGATAATGCATTACTTTACAAGCAAACATATTATTTGAAGTTATTGTTATGAAATAAAATTGAATTAATAATTGCACTTAAAGATTAACAGGCAAAAAAGCTTAGTTTATGGACAATATAATAGATAAGAAAAACTAAACATTTACTTGATCTTAAAATATAAATTGCAAAAACAAATTAATCTCTATTCTAGGAATGTGCACTATATCAATCGGCAAGGGCAGGAGCAGTATTTGACTATGCAAGAATACCCACATGATCTTGACAAGAAGATGAAACTGCTTACTTACTTTAGGCGATATATGACTGAGCATCTTATGAAAGCTGGTAAGCAAACTTCTTAAATCTTATATTGAAATTTTGCAGCTGTGTGTAGGATATGCAGGCAGGTTATTTATGCTGGAAAAACTAGTAACACCCCTTACCGAGCAAGGCTAAGATAATCTTCAATCAACCATTTAGGCTGAGTTCTATAAAATGTTCTTTGACTTTGCTCAACCAAAGTTAGTGTTCCAGACAAGACAGATTTATGTCAGACACAAAGTTGAATTTTAACTTTATCTTAAGTCAGAGGTGAGGCGAAGCGTGAAGTATTCCGAGTGGTTACATCGGTTGAAGAATGCACTTGAGAAAACTAGTATAAATCTGGCCGTTTATAATATTTTGTATCAAAATTCGGCTCAGTATTAAAAGCCCTCCTTATTATTATATATCAAAGAGTGGTATTATAAAATATCAAATATTAGCAATGATTACGCATACAGCACATAATAAATCCTAATACTAAATCTTCTTGTTTTTTTATTTTATTTTTGTTTATTTTGAATTCAAGTTTGTAGTGTGCAATAAAGAGTTTATCTATCTATCTATCTTCTTCCTAAACGACACAATTAACGGCAAATAACACTCTAATCTAGCTTAAGCTTGTTTGTGCAAGACGCTGCTGGCACCATTCATTTAATGAATCTCTTAAAATTCTGCACACTAATGCGGCTGTGCTAAGACAAAGCAAACAAAGAAAGCAATAGGACAATGTCCCGCAGAATGCAAATTAAAAAAAAATATGAAATGACTCATCATTTTCAACCTTACACAAAGTTAACAGAAATCAAACATTTGCTTACTATATCATTACTAAGACGAGAAATGATATGTTGTATAATTCATGTTTTATTTTATTTTTGTACTTTTCTCAGGTGCATCGGTCCCAGTGAGAGAGACCGACGGGTTGTCAAGATTGCCGCACTTACACCAATGGTTTAGAACCACGCTGGCAGTCATCATGTACCTAACTAATGGAACTTTACAGGTAATGTTTAATTTTCGTAAAACATTTGTGCAAACTATATTTCTAGACAGTCAGTCTTTGTTTGCCTATTTTTCCCATTCGTTTTCGTCAAGACTAAAATATGCTAAAGCAGAAGATCCGATTTTCCAGATTCTACAAAAATCTTTTTGTTGCAACAGTTAAAGTTATATCCATAATTATTAATTACTGTGCTAATATTATGATCGCTTATTAATAATTAAGAGAAACTACTTTGTCGAGAGATATGGCATGCAATACTATATCATTAGAATCAATTGGCGTGTCTCTTCCATCGTTTAAAGTATTATTATTTTAAAATGTCAATTTTGTATGAGATGCTTTGATACCCGAAAATACTACTAGAAAAACAATTCTAAAACTGGCCCATTAACAATATTAAAGTAATACTTCTATAAGCGTTTAGTCATGTCTCAAAACCACAATGACAATAATTAACCAACAATGTTTTGGATTAATTTCACGCCATATATATATATACATATACATATACATAAATGTTTTATAATTCCAGATTAACTACCAAGATCATACCAAAATCATCCTATGTCCGCTGATGCAAGCAGTGACATACATTGACGTTGATAAGAACTTCCGAACATTCCGGTTCAGCACACTTGAGGAACACGGTTGTGACAAGAAACTATACGCAAACCTAAACTACGCGTTAGAAAAACTAAACAGTATATTAGAAAACAAACTAACTGTTTAATGACTTACATTATAGTACAGTATTTGACTATAATTGAATTTATGAATGTATATGGTGATTAAATGAATTGATTTAGTATAAAGGGCAATATGGGCAAGTCATTTTTCGGATTGCAGAATGCCATTTTTGTGATGTTTAATATGGATCAGGACATCTTATTTCACAAATGTAGTCATGGTGTCAAATATATTAACGATACCGAAAACAAATCCTGAAAATACTTTTGGACTATTATTCAATGCAAATAATATTTTACTTGTTTACTAGCATAATTTGATTTATATTTTTGATTGATTGTGCTACATTTGTTTCCAATGTGATATATTCCATTGTGAATCCTTGTGTGCAATGTTAAAAAATTTGCTCCTTTTCAATATATTATGTTGTTTTCTGTGTGCATAGACACACTACACACAAGCTTATGAATTACTTGATACTATGAATATTGAGGGTCCAATTTTCTATAATGCGCTACAACAAGCACGTAAATACGATAATGATGATGTTGAAGGTAGTCTCCACACATCCGTATTTATTGCTTCAACTTAAGAAACTGACTGATCCATCTATGCACAACAAACTCCTGCATAAATAGAGTTAAAATTTGATAAACTTAGCAATGATAACATAGGCGTCAACTAAGAAAGGTGACAAAATAGGAGTTTGAAATGTGTAAGAAAAACTGTTAGAAACCTGTGAACAATGAACTGATGATGATTGATAATGAAACGTAAGCAAAGCTGCGGGCAAGAGCAGAGTGATAATCTAATCTGATTATTTATTACATAATAAACCATCAGTGCTGCAATTATTTGATTTTTTTTCTCTTTTAACTATTACTAAATTCTCAATCATGCTTTTTGTCACAATTCTTCAATCTATTTCTGTAATTTTTTTTTTACAATTAACATAATATATATGTTAGGATTGTATCACATAGTTCTTTTAAATTTAAGTTTTGATAGTACACATTACATTTCACACGATTAATTTATTTTAGAGTCGTGGGTTTATTGCTTCTAATTCCCTAGTTCTTATTCTTAGTCTAATTTAAAAAATACGTATCAAGCATACAATGGGCCTGAACAAGCCAGAAAACATTTTAGAATTAATTAAAAACTAACTGATTTGTTAGTATACCTATCTACTATTGAATGGAAAACTGCAAAGCATTTGCTATGTGTCAGTAATTACGTCTTGCAGAACTTACGAGATCTTTTACAAAATTCAGTATCTATTAATAATAAACCATTTTTTTTTTCCAACACTTATAACTTTCAGTGGAAGAATTTGTTTTTCATTTGGTACCCCAACTCTCGGGGAAGTTATAAGGCAATATTTAATCATCATCACGCTATGTCTCTAAGAAACCGAGCCAACGAAGTTATTATCGTGGGCAAGCGGATGGTGCGGTTATAATCTGTAGAGTAGCGGAAAAATTCACATTTGAGAACTTTACATGGATGAAGTCTTGGCGAACCACTAATTATGGATAAAGGGAAAGTTACAAATTAGCGAAAATTTATAATGATTAACTTAAATTAGATTTAATTGCGACCTCTAGTACATTGAAATACAACTCTTATTTGAAACAAATGAAACTTAATTTATCTGACAGAAAATATTTGCTCTTCGCCTGCCTTACCTAAATTATATAAGCCATTTACACAAAGACTGTCTTAATTTGAAAATGGAATGTCTCAATCCCTTATATTTTCATACAATATGAGACATACCGTTTGTGCCTTTAGATATTAGTTATATTTTAGTTTTCAAAGGATTGTTAACAACATATATGTACAATTTTTTTTTGTCTGAACATATATAAGGTGTTTTAAGACGGTGAGATGTTATTACGTTCTTTTTGTATACAGCCTCTGCAAGCTAAAGCAAGTTCGTAATTTAGAGAACTTATAATTTATGTCAATTAATTATAACTTATAAAACTGTCCCAAAACGAATGTCACAGCATATTTACAGGGAGGGCTAGCGGATTTTTGTGCTGGACTGATCGGGGCTAGAAAACTGTCTATCTGCATCAAATTATATACTTAGAACAAATTTATCAATAAAAGCTATCTAAATTAACATCCGCTCATAATCAGAGGCTTGAGGATTGGGTCGTACGCCATTCAGTTAGAATCAGTACAGAGACAATACAGTCTCCTAATTTTAATAGCATCTCACTGCCTTATTTGCTTTATAATTTGATTTTAAATTTTAGTATTAATTTGTTAGTTTGACCATTTGCACCGTGACTTAAACGGCTGGGGTGCCACTTAAATAATAATTTGTATTTGTTTTATTTAGTTTTAGAGTTATTTATAACAATTATTTCTGTGCTTCACTAGCATCAGACAATTTCTCAGAAATAAGTGCGAATGGTCTATGATTACTGACTTTTAATTGTGATGCACGGCGTTCATACTATGTGGACACCATACTATTTCTTTCTTGATCCACATTTCGGAGCACGCTTCGTTAAACCAATCCAATCATTGCAAACTGCCATATTAGACTTATTCAGTTGCCACTCACCTCGCTTTCATTGGCTCAGGCAAGTTTGTTTTACTCATACCTTGCCGCATAGGCATGTGTGGTACAGTGGAGCGTGAATCAGGTCAAATAATAGGCCAGTGTTTTTGTTATAAATTATATATAAAGAACACATGTATTATTTTGAATGTGTAACATTTTTCACAAACTGTAATTAATTTGAAAAAGCGTTTTACTTTGTTTCGAATGTAAAACCATTATTTTCCATGGAAGTAAGTTTTCAGTATTATAATTTTGTGATGCTCTTGAAGCACTGTTAATTTGTTACTAGAACCTTTCTCAGCGATGTGTTAAGATTGTATAACATATCATTTGACAATAAAGTTTAGTAAAATAAAGAACTAGTTTTATTGACACAACTCTTTGAAACTTTGTTTTCATGATAAAATTAACTAAAAAAACTGAACTGGATTTCATTGTAAAGGCAATATCTATATAATTTACATATTTTTTTCATTATTCATATACATAAAATGGTATAACTGAAAACTCCATTTGAGCTCATATTTATTTCAGACCAGCTGGCTTGTCAATTCATACCCTCCTAACTGATGTAGCCCTATTAACATTTTTATGTGAAATAAAAGTTAATTGATGTAGTCTAACAAACACTTATAGTTAAGTATACAATTCTTTGATGTTTCTACATAAATTTAATTAAAATAAATAACTGGATCTAGCTGTAAAACTAATGTCATAGACTTCATCCATAAACAATGGGTAGGTACTTAAATTATAGGAAATCACAATTTATACAAAACACCCTAACAATCATATTTTTTATAGCTCTGTGTGTGAAATCTGTGCTTGTTGGTGGGGTAACAAGTCACTTGTGTGTACAAACAAACCCTCTTTGGGTTGCCAGTCTGTGTATGCACCGTACTGTGATGATACTCCAACAATTTCTCCTTGACCGCTGATTGGCCTGCCAAATGTTCTTCCTGAACCTGCTAGATACCTGTAAGCAAATCTCACTAGTTATTAACCTACCTAGAATTTATTAAAGATTAAGTTGGTATTGATAATTTTAGTATAGATATTTTATGCTACAATTTCAACTTTTACTTCACATGAGCAGTGACTACCCTAGAACCTAAGTTAAAAACATAAATAACATAATAAAATAAGTTTAATTTCAATATTTTCTTCTGTATTCAACCCTTTGTTTTACCCTCACATCTCAAACAGTGAGCTATTGAAAGAGTGCACCATTACAGATGTTGAACTTTAATGAACACTATTATTAACTGCAACGATTTGGAATACCCTTCTGGATTCCACAATAATTATAATTTTGGATTATTTGAACCTGAGTAGGAATGTCTCAGGCAAACCTTAGCCAATATTACCACTTACAAACTTAATTTGCTACACAATACCACCAGTAAATCTGGCTTTATCTATTTTTAATAACTGTAGAATGAATAATGAACTAATTAATTTCTCTTTAAGGAATATACTTAGTAAGTTACCACCAAGAAAAAAAAAACTTACACTAAAGTGTCAATATGTCGTAATTTCACTGGGGTATCTCTTCTCCAATAGTCATTATTGCAGATAACAGTCCAATTATCACCACTATCACCCTCTCCATTCTCATCCCCATAACATGATACCTCCTGCTGACTCGATAAAGGGGATGAGAAATAATGTGAATGCAAGTTTTTCTTGGTAGATACATGTTGCAATCTTATGTTAGAGTTACATTTTATTGGAGCCCTGAAATAAAAGAAAAATATTATTAAGGGTCAGTATCAGCTATTAAATAAGATTTAATACAGTCTCGGGACAGATGAGTTAGTAATAAGTCCTAATTGTCTTTATAATTTCCTTTTTCTAGTTATAATTATGTAAGGATAGTTTTACTAGGTCTTCCGTCTCACCATTTTTTAATATTAAGTTTAAAATAAGCACAATTAAATAATTTAGTTTGTTAGATTATCATCCTTTCATAAAGGTATAAGGCACTTACTATCTATGTGTTCTGGCGCAATAAAATTCTAACAGCTCAAAGAGTTTCACTTACCCCCTTTTACATGATTCGGCCGTAGCAGCCCTCACCAGCC
Organism: Lasiommata megera; assembly: GCA_928268935.1. NCBI lineage: Eukaryota > Metazoa > Arthropoda > Insecta > Lepidoptera > Nymphalidae > Lasiommata > Lasiommata megera. The sequence continues at coordinate 5,931,872 of OV743311.1, read as the reverse complement.
AATGGCTATTATGGTCGTCACTCACATCGACAGCGGTCACAGATTGCTGTCCCGAGCCTGATCCATACTTCACATCATGGGAATGTAGTCTCAAGTTTAAATCTGTATTCAGTAACTTCAAAATTGAGCCGCACGTCACATATTCTGCTCTTGACCCTATAACAGAAATAATTTTTCATTCACGAAACATCATTAATCTTGCAATTTTTCATGATCCTCCCCTAAGATAAGGCCACGTAATTGTTAACAATTGCTAAGCATGGACAGCAAGAGATAAACAAATGCTTTAATGAAAAAGTTTTGTTGAAAATTATTTTAAACAGACATACCTTCAGCCACTTGAACAGCCCACAAAGAAATCAGTACAAATATCTTCATTAAATAAAAATAGTTTTTGCAAAACTTCCCGAAAAACATTTTCCCTATTACCAACGACGAGCAATACAAATGAAAATAATTGTGATTCCTGACCAATGACAAGTCTCACATTGACGTCTACAGTAATCTGTGGTGACGTCTTCGATTCTGACGTTTGCTTTTTCGTCCTAAATTATTGCCACCGCATTGCTTAGAATTGTAGTATATTTTGAGAGAAAGATTCTCTTACACTTAGTTACTTTGAAACTGTCACCTCTGTTCTGTGCGGAATACGCCTGGGTTATGTTTACACCCCGGCGCACTTGTGCAAAATGAAGCTTGTTTCTGTGGGGAACATGAGGACTTGAACCTTGTTTGTATTCTATATGGACAATATACGATCTACCTATCTTGTCCATCTCGAATAAATATACATTTCTTTACTTACTTATTTATTTATTATATAATCATTGTTACACAGTAACAAAAGCGTAAAAATAATTGCTTGGTTTATAGAAATACTATAAACTAGATAATAATATGTGTATACACAAACCCTCGTCATGTTCCTAACCTAATAATTAAAAATCTGATGTTGCGGTTAAATAAATGATTTTCTTAACTTTACTGTTCTATTTTTATAAACCTGACATTGGCAGAAAAAACCATAATGATAAGAAAAAAAAATTGGACATGACATGACAATTATAGTTGACACATGATACTAGCTGCAAAAATGTGTAGGTAATACACTTGTTTCAGACTACGTGAACAACTTTTGAAAATCAAGTACTTTTAGGATTACTATTAGATTAAATAACTTTTAAGGATAAATATTACTATTGCCATTTTCTTATAGCTGAGGATAGTGATCATGGATAATTGTGAAAACTCTACGGACATGAAAGGTACAAATACAATGCATTTGTTATTATTTTATGTATATACATATGTTTCCTTCAACACTGTTATATGTAACATAATATTTCTTTTAGTATCGTATGACCCTGGGTGGAACGACCCGCCAAGTTTTGCCTACAATGCAAGCCAGCAAACGACGCCTAATCGACCCAGAAATTTCCTTAATAAAAGAGTTGCTTTCCCTTTATCTGGTAACAATAACACTGCAATAACATCCCCATCTTTAACTTTACCTCCATTGCCCGCAACTAAGTTACCGCCCATTCAGAATACTTCTTTAGCAGTAAAATCACAAGATGATATTCTAATAGATAGTGCTAGTCTCCAGAAAGAAGTAACTGATATTTTATTCAAATTACTTGAGTCTAGCAGTGAATTGGGCACAAAAGCAGAGAGCATTAAGAAGAAAATAGGAATAATGGAAGAAATGTGGTCCAGTGGGAAATTAAATAAACAAATTCAGATTCACATGAAAGATCTAGCTTGTGGTAAGTTTTGAAAAATTAACTAATCTAGTAAGTTGTCTTAAAGTTTGTTGGAACAAAAGGGAAATACCTTTGGTATTTATAGCTTTATAGGTAACCTGCCATTATAGAGAGTCCTTAAAGAAGGTTTTTAGCAAGTTTTATAGGTAGGTAAAAGCAACTTGTATCCTGAAGAACTGTTGGTTTGAATGTTTTGTTTATGTTGATTGGTAATCTCAGATTATCCATACTCTTTTGATGTTTACTCTGATCTGGTTGGTTTATGTATTATGTTTGGATTACTTTAAATTTGGAATGCTAGATTTATTTCTTTAGATTGAATTTTGTCAAATTTTGACAAAATTCAATGAAATAAATAGTTCATCACTCTTTGAGTGTCTTTTTGGTTTGGAACTGAACCCACAAGCCACATCTACCACTCAATAGTTTAGTCTATTGAAGCTATTAGTATTGTACAGATAAACAAAAATGTTCCAAGGAAATAACTTTATGGGTGCCTGATCTTGCAGGCCTGTTGTGGACTTTTACCTTTCACTTTACCATCAAAAATTTGTGTCCAATCCTGTACCAAAATGCCACTATGACATCTGAAAATAACTGTAACAGTAATTTTTATTACTAATTGTTATAAGAAACTAGAACAAATCATAAACTGTAGAGAATATGATGGTCACTCATAGCAGGGAGATAATAGTAATCTTAGACTGAGTCAAACAATTTTCAACAATAATATAGATCAGGCCTTGTAGCTTTGCATGTAGATTTGTACAGTATTGTATCAGACAGCAGCTGCAAGAATTTGATTTGTGAAATGTTTCAAAAATGTATGTTAAGGCTATAAAGCTTGTACTAGGAAATAACCGCTGTTAAAATGGCTTAATATCATTTCAGCTCTAAGAGATGACAACCCTCATAAAGCAGATGACATTCACAAAGCTCTTATGGTTGATCACGTAAGCTACATATCAACCTGGATGCCTGGAGTTAAGCAACTCATCTACCACTGCATTGCTCGAACTGAACTATTAGCTATTGATCAAGAGTAACTGTACTTACGAACATATTATGGGCCCTGTTTATACTTAAGTGTAAAAAAAGTATTATTTTTACAAAAAGATTGGTATAGTAAGTATACTCCATAGTTTTATCTTGTTGAGCAAACAATCTTTGCATTACTTTTTAGTTTAGATATAATATATATATATTTACAACATCATGATTAACCCATTACCGGCTCACTACAGAGTTTACATTATAAGATGAAACTTTTGCTCTTTTGGATTGTGACTTCTAGTTATACGTGAATAGTTTAATATAAGTAGGTGCTAGGAATATGTACCAAGACAACTCATGGGGAATATGATTTTTGGATTTATCAAGCCTAGTCACAAAAGTGATTTATTTAGTGGTAAAAAATATAGTTATATTTGTAAAATGTTTGTTTATGTAAAATTCTATTTTATGTGCGTACCTTTGAAACAAATCTCCAGTGCATCATCTAGGCAAACACATTCCATCTGGTATATTTGTTGTGTATATCAAGGCAAGAGTCTATATCAAATAAGAATTATGTAATATCTAATTAATAAAAGAAAAACTCAAACAGCGGTTTGCAATTAATTTTACTGTTAGTTTTAATTATCACCATTTTGGTTATATATGAAAGAAAATAATAATGGTAAATAAGTGTAAGTAACAAATAATGTACTATGAACTGGACTCTAGAGCATTTCCAACTACATCTGCATAGACTGTTGGAAATGTGGATATCATAGAATTGTGTTATTCTAAAATAATATTACTTTTTTTCTTATACCAAGAGGAAATTACAATGAAAACTTATCTTCATCTGTTTTTATTTTTGTCTACCACCAAACCTATACAGTGTAATTCTATGTTTATTTAAACAATTATTTATAGTTCTATGAGGAGCCTCCCAAATCCCTCCTCCTAAATCCAGTTATATTCGAATATTGCTGTACGAAGTCATCTCCAGTACATAGTACATCACTTAAAAAAAAATAACAATACCCTTGTTGATATATATATATTTTATTATTTGTGAAATACATATTCTTTAAGTTTTTAACTTTAAATTGTTTTATTTTAACCACAATTCTATACAACTTTAGTAGGTAAGTACTAATATTTCTTTTACAAATTTTACTGTTTTCCAAGGTGTCATTTTAATAGTATCATATTGGCAGTCCCATTTTATCTATCCAATCTACAACACTATAAATGCTATTGAATTTTCTGCTCTATAGATATATTATTAATACTTTGTTTTCTCAAATTTTCTATAGAAAGAATAAGATTCATATACACACACTATATAATATAAACTTTAAATGTTGCTTAAAAATAATTCAATAAGAACAATTTGAAAATAAAGAAAATTAACGTTATTGATATAACATCACGTCACTGAGCTTGAATGAAACCCTAGGTTGTAGTGCTATGGAGAAAAATACTCATTCTGTCTGATGACGACAGATTCCATATTGGAATTAAACGTAATTACTGTACAATAAAATTATACCATCCCTATTTAACACTAAATAGCCTTAACACGATATTTAAGAACAGTCCGTTATAGATCGCTGCATTTTTTTTTGCACATAATTTAAGAGTAGTAACTATATGCCCCGTTTGATAGGTTTCGGCGCTACGGTGACGCGTACAGGCCGACAAAGTTCGACCAGTGGAGCCGTGTCTCGACTGCTGCCTTCTTCGACCGCGAGGCAAACGGATATGTCGACTCCGCACGGTTCCGTCCACACGCCGTGTGATATCAGCACTTTCGTAAGGAGACGCACGTTTTGTGTGCCGTCATCATCTGAAAAATAAAATTAAAGCAAAATGTTAATCTAATCTAATAATAATGTTAAAAATAAAAAATCTATAGAGTGACCAGGATACGGCTCATGGTACGAATACGAAATAATCTACGAATGACCCAACAAGCGTACCGAACAACTGTAAGCTTAAACATACTCGTTCGTATTCAATACGCATAACTTAATTTTTAAGAAGATAGATACTATGCTATTGATGATTTTTTTTTAATGACAAGGTTAAGCGGTTACTTGTCAGCTCTCACAAGATTGATTAATGAATTTTAAATATTGATGTTAGATCCTCTTCTCTAAGAGAAATAGACAAACTAAATATATTTTGAATACACCTATAAATGTAATGTTTATATAAACTAATTAATTTGTAAATAATATATGTCAATGGAATTAATAATTCTGAGTCTTATTATATTATAGCACCCCATTGGACTTTGAATGTAAAAACAGCCGATGTTACGGTTCTTGTGAAAACTTTGCACAGTAATTACTGAAAAGATCTTGTTGGAGAACTATGATTGTACAGTATCTTAATGTGATACTCCCCTCCACTCTGTTGCACCCCATTAGGATCTTAGATATAGATGTTACGGTTGCTGCAGCGTATTTCTTGTGAAAACTTTTCATAGTAATTTCTGTAAAAGATCTTGTTGTAGAACATAGATTGTTCAGTATCCTAATTAATGTGATACGCCCCCATCGACAAAATACCCCCTTTACATATAGTCTTGTATAAATAACGATCTTACTGGTGTTAGTGTGGTCCAACGGTCGCAAATGGTCCCTTGGCGGCACCAGCGCGTGCACGCGCGTGTCCGGGTACGCCACCCGCACGCGGAGCGCGGACGGATCCTTGACCCGGACTACTTCCGCCTCGAGCGCCACGCCCGCGATGAGCCCCGCGCAGAATCTCAGCACAGTGTCGTTATCTGTTGCCGGCTCTATTATGCTCGCTGAACACATTCTGATCTGTAGCAATGAGGATACAAACACTATCTATATGAATTTAAATCAGGTGAAAGCGGAACTATATCAAATAGTTATGGCGACCTCCGTGGTGCAGTGCATGCGCTGTCGCTTATAAAGTTGGAGGTCCTGGGTTCGATTCCTGGCTCGAGTCTGGTCTGGCTAGTTACCACCCTACCGACAAAGACGTGTCGCCAAGCGATTTAGCGTTCCGGCACGATGTCGCGTAGAAACCAATTAGGAGTGTGGGTTTACGATACCCCTAACAGGTTAGTCCGCTACAGTCTTAGACTGCATAATCACTTACCATCAGGTGAGATTGCCGTCAACGGCTAACTTGTAGTGTATAAAAAAAAAGTTTTTGCACACATGCACACACACTCCAACTTCACTGAGCACACTCTCCAAAATAAATCCTATAAAATTCCGAATGACAAGCAACGTTGTGACGAGTGTTTTACTACCAAAGAATCTTCTAGAAAGGCGATTAAATGAATACCAGCTTGATGCTGGTAATATAATCTGGCTGGTATACTGGTGCTGCTTGCCTTCAGGTTAGGTTTAGGTATGACGGGCAGCGGGGCGGACAGCAGAAGCGGCTGCACAGCGCGCGCCAACGCCGATGGCTTGTGCTCCCCACTCTGCGACAGTTGCTGGAACACCGCTATCGTGAACGGGTCGGGTTCCACACCTGCAAAAGTCAATTACCTTAAATCTATATTTATAAGTATTATTAATGGAAGCCTAGTACAGACATCTGCGAATCTTTCATTAAATTTATTTTTCATTATTATAGAATAAGGTTACAGGTAACTAAAGCTAAGTGCCAAACACGCTCAGGTCTAAGGAAAAGTCCACAACAAACTTAGCCGGGGTTCACCTTCACTATCACATAGTCCATAATAAATTATTATAATTAGCTATGAATAATTAGAAATGAATGCAAATAGAGCATTTAGCAACCAAGCTTTTTTACTTTCACTTACAATATACATAAAATAATACATTTCAGCATGAATATGTGTGAATGTGACACTTTTGTGTGTCAATCAGTTACAAGTGTACACAACATTGACTGCAATAGGTACATGTAAACGGCCACAAAAGAACAATTAGGACAAATTGAAAACAATTACAAGTTTTTATCGTTTATGTAACAATTTATATATTTTATAGGATTTTTCTATAAGCTAAAGTTTTAAGCTCAAAGATTTGTTTATATAGGTTCTAAAGTTTTATAAAAACTGAACCTAATGAGATTACTTAAACATCTCAAAGATTTCTTTATATATGTAAAGTAAATAGTGACAATTTACATACATAATATATGATGTATATGTAAATTGTCCTAACTGAATGAGTGATCTATCAATGCACAGATCAAACCTATGGACGGGATGAGTTGAAATTTTCAATATCAATTACTTTTTCATTAGAGCTTATTCTATTGTCACTAAGATGAAGATCTTCAGAGCCCGCCAAGCGGCACCAGAGCCGTTTTATTAATCCAATGAGAAGTTTTAAATCCATAGGATACGAAAAAACCTAAACCTTTTTCAGAAGACGACCAGCGTTGTGGTCCTATAAGTAGGAGGTCCCAGGTTCGTATCCAGAGTACCCAGCAGCATAATTTCTGAATTATCTCTGGTCTTATCCGGTGGGAGGCTTCCACGATGGCTAGTTACCACCAGGCTGGGTTATATAGCTAACAAGTTAGCCCGCTACTGTCTCAGTCTGAATCAACACATACCACCAGATGGGATTGCAGTCGAGAACTGACTTGTAGTGGAACAAAATAAGTTTTTTATATTTTAATTTTATTTGGCAATCTTAACAAATTACAATCCTTATAATTAAATCTGTACTTAGTTACATGTTCTATATCTAATTGTAATTCTAATTGACTGTACAGCATGACAAAAGTTTAACCAATTACAGAAATTAGGTGTAATACTTAATTAATCCTATTACATTCAAAAAAAATTTCGATTACAGTTTACTTAATTAATCCTTTGACAATGTTACCTGCAGAGGCCAGTATTCTGTCCAAAAGCTCAGCGTGGTGGGTCAAGGCGGCGGCTGCAGACAAGGCGGCGGCACCACTCGCCGTGTTACCAGTGTTGCCAGTCCCCGTGTTAGCTACTGTCGCACTCTCCACGGCAGCGAGCAGTCTCGCCGCGCACACCCTCAACGCGAGCTGCCAAACGCAAGCGTTCTCTTGCTCCGTCACACCGCTGAATTGATATTGTAACCTAATGTGGTGCGAAACACAGACTTCAATGATGTTTTATTAATTAAATCATTACTTTGCAGCAAGTTAGCAGTTACGAAGTCGTTCACGTAGTGGGGATACAAATATATAGTATCAAATTTAATACAACACAAATAGATAGGATCCAAATTGTTGGCAAAGCACTCGGGATTGATTATGATTCGGACTCAGATCACACTGGTTCCAAAATGGTTGTATGCAGTAAATTTACCTGTGTAAATAATAACACTTATCTATACTATAATTATTTAAAGCGGTAAACACTTTAGAGTTTTAATGTTCGATGTCATCTACGATAGTCATCATCATCATCATGATCAAAACATTACCAGCTCACTACAGAGCACGGGTCTCCTCTCAATATGAGAAGGGTTTGGCCATAGTCAACCACGCTGGCCATGTGCGGATCGGCAGACTTCACACGCCTTTGAGAACATTATGGAGAACTCTCAGGCGTGCAGGTTTCCTCACGATGTTTTCCTTCACCGTTGAAGCAAGTGATATTTTAATTGCTTAAAAACGCACATAACTCCGAAAAGTAAGAGGTGCGTGCCCGGATTCGAACCGCCGACCTCTGATTAGGAGGCTGACGACCTAACCACTAGGCCATCACCGCTTCTACGATAGTACTGCTCTGATTTTGAAACTTCGTTCACCACTATAAAGCTACATTATTATAGGGCAACATAGTCTATGTAGAATCTATGGATAGCCTAGTGGTTAGGAGGAGGTCCTAATCAGAGAGAACCTCTAACTTTCGTAGTTAGGTCAACGGTGAAGGGAAACCTTGTGACGATACCTACTTGCATGAGAGTTCTACGTAATGTTCTCAAAGGCGTGTGAATTCTGCCAATCCGCACATGGCCAAACCCTTGTCATATTGAGAGGATACCCGTGCTCTGTAGTGAGCCGAGAATGGGTTGATCATGATGATGGTGATAGTCTAAGTTACACCCCCGTATTGTCACGGAAAAAGTGATATATAATTAGTGACCTGAGGCAGTCCGTTGTCAGTTGTTGGAGGGCGTGTGCGGGTGGCCCGTTGGTCGCGTTCAAGGCCGTGTGCAGAGATAGCACGCAGCGAGCGAACAGCGACGTGAAGTTAGCGGCGCCTGATACCATTGGCTCCATTTCCGATAACCTGCGTTGAAAGAACTTCTATTGCGACGTCGTTGTACACAATTGATCCAACCCACTTTGAGCCAGATTAGAAATATTAAGCTTTCAGCCCCAGACTTGCTACCCACAATTACCTTTTTTTTATCCACTACAAGCTAGCCCTTGACGGCAATCTCACCTGGTGGTAAGTGATGATGCTGTCTAAGATGGTAGCGAGCTACCTGTTAGAGGTATGATAAAGCCATACTCCTAATTGGTTTCTACACGACATCGTGCCGGAACGCTAAATCGCTTGGCGACACGCCTTTGTCGGTAGGGTGGTAACTAGCCACGGCTGAAGCCTCCCACCAGACCAGAATCGAACCCAGGACCTCCAACTTTAAAATGCAACAGCGCACGCGCTGTGCCACGGAGGTCGTCAAAACCTTACCTATTCACAAATAAAACTTCTAATACTTAAGCAAACGAAAAAAAAATGCCATTAATATTAATATAAGGTCAGATACAAAGAAATTTACCTACATATGTGAAAATCTACTTAAAAAAACCCGTTTAATCTATAATTCAGAGCCAATTCAATCTATTTATCACTACTTTAGAATTGTCACCATTTTGTTATCATACGTTGCACATACCTGCAGCACACAATGTATGTGTTTTTGTTTGAAAATTTATTATTGGCTACACTCGTATGATTGCCTCTAAGAGATCACTATTAGAAAAGATCTACTATCGTGTTAAGGATAATGTAAATGATAAACAAGCATGGTTATGAAATATTGCTCTAATAAGATAGCCCTTAAATAATTTTAATAGGCATGTGAGACGGTGATCACAAAAAGAAAATTTACCTGGCTTAGTTTGTTGTGGGCTTCTTCTTACGACTAGGGCGCGTTTGGAACCCTCATAGCTTTAGTTTTAAGTTTACGAATGTAGTTATCACCATCAACTTACTACTATGTAAATTATTGATTGAAGGTCGCCTATTGTTTTTTATTTTATTATTTTAATTTTTGATGTTAAGTTGTTTAAATAAAAATAAAAATAAAATAGTTAAAATAGTTAGATATTCATAGATATAATGAAAAGCTTACTTGTTTAGTTGCTCTTCGGCGGACTGCAACATTTTGAGTCTAACCATAGCGGATAGAGTGACATTGTCGATATGCTGCAGAACTGTATCGAAGAAGCGTATCACCGCGCTATCGTCTATTGCGGCTTCGCTCAGCTCGCTGCGGGACTGTTTTGTATCACCTGGACAAGTTTTATGTTTTTTACGGCAAACGGTGTGTGGGCCGTCCTCCGGCCAGGTGGAGTGATGACCTCCGAAAAGTGGCAGGCATCGACTGGATGCGAAAGGCCGGAGACAGGATGAGTTGGCGCTACTTGAAAGAGGCCTATGTCCAGTAGTGGATAAATGTTGGCTGATGATGATGAATATCCTATTATCCTTGTTCTTACTATGATACATGATAACAAAAAAAAGCAAACTTAATCGATGTTTGCTTCTTCCTAGACAAGAGCGAGTTTGCTCACTTAGCTTTAGGCTGTATCCCCAGAAGGCAAACTATTAGCGGCCGAGAGTGAGTCGCAAATTTGTGGCAAACTGAAATTTGAGCATTTGGCATCACCCCCTCTCTTTACGCAACACTAAATGGCGTATGCGAGTTTTTATGTCGGTTCGGATCGGTGGTCGAGTCGCGGTAGTGCATAGTCGTATTTGGTGTAGCTTATACTCTGCTCCTTATAAATTACCATACTTATAATTGTAATTCTGTTCTATCAAGTGTATCTGGTCTCTTTACCCGAAACTACCCACGTCTACCCAAATTACCAACGCACACGCCCCTGTCCATCCTATAAATAAATAACCAGCACTTACCTATAGGCAGATGGGGCACCAAATGCGGCATGGTATCGCGTAGGTACGTGTAATGCTTGACGGTGTGCTCTTCGAACAGCGGCAACATTGTGGTGCAATGCTGAGCAGCGTTGAGTACAAGAATCAACACGCACATATCTTTAGCGTGCGAGTTAAGAAAATGCTAACCCAAAAAGCCAACTTACCGAGGCCTTCGTTTTTACAGAGGTAATGTCAGACTCCTACTGAATAAAACTTTTTGGTGACCTCCGTGGCGCAGTGCGTGCGCTGTCGCATTATAAAGTTGGAGGTCCTGGGTTTGATTCCCGGCTCAAGACTGGTCTTGTGGGAGGCTTCGGCCGTAGCTAGTTACCACCCTACCCACAAAGACGTGTCAGCGTTCCGGCACGATGTCGCGTAGACACCAATTAGGAGTGCGGGTTTACCATACCCCTAACAGGTCAGCCCGCTAACCATTCCAGACTGCACCATCACTTACCAACAGGTGAGATAGTCGTTAAGGGCTAACTTGTAGTGAATAAAATTTTTATTAGCGTACTGATAAGTGGATACAAAGGTTTTTGTTTTATAAATTTGTGAAGCTTTTATTAATATTAAGTTTAAGTAACTTTTGTTAAAGGATACAAGATGGATCTTCTACATCCGGTTCGGGCATATCAAAGAAAGGATGAACTGCGAGGAGCCGTGTTGTCAATGGCAACACCAGTGTTGCGTGTTTACTGCCCATTTGTTGTACACAACGGAACGTCGACCTTTTGTCCTGCAAGTTAATTCATCATCATCATCATCATCATCATGATCAACCCATTACCGGATCACTACAGAGCACGGGTCTCCTCTCAATATGAGAAGGGTTTGGCCATAGTCCACCACGCTGGCCATGTGCGGATTGTCAGACTTCACACGCCTTTGAGAACATTATGGATAACTCTCAGGTTTCCTCACGAAGTTTTCCATCACCGTTGAAGCAAGTAATATTTTAATTTTTAAACACGCACATAACTCCGTAAAGTTAGAGGTACGTGCCCGGATTCGAACCGCCGACCTCTGATTAGGAGGCTGACGCCCTAACCACTAGGCTATCACCGCTTTTTAAAGCAAGTAAATTGTACAGTAATTTCTACTGTACAAAGTTAAAACGAATATAATCTGTGTATTAAATTGCTGATTTTACCTGCGAAGTACTTTTTTTTACTTTAATTGCCTTGCCATTTAAAAGTTATGTTTATAAATATGTAAAAAAAATCCTACGCGACATAGAGAGAAAATGGATTTATAAAGCAAACATTTAAGTATTGAAATTATATTAAAATCCCTTAAATATTGGAACTGAAAATGCCGATGAAATGCTTTAGTTATCACGTGGCGTTATTAGATGGAGATAGACGGTTGATAGATGGTTTACATAATAACACACGGATAACAAAATACCAATCACATAGCGTAAGTTATTTGACTGCGCTATTACCTGTGGGTATCGCTTGAGGTTTTCGAGTATTTTGTCGATGCACATTTCAAGACAGGTCTTCGAAGCCACTGTACACGAGCCAAGCATTCTGTGTAACCCTTCTCTGACATCCATTGAATAGTCCTGTGAAGAATAATAGAGGTTACAAAAAAATACGGACGATATCCCAGAAACGCTACATAATCCATCATTATTTTGCATTACATTCTCTGTACAGAAACATAACGGAATTAATAATTTTTAAATTGGTCATAATTTTCACAAACATATCTGATCAACTGAATAGGTATTTAATGACCTGGGCTGCAGGAACGAGCTAGAACAGGAGTAGCGAGTTCAACAGTAAGCTACGTGTGTAAAACGAAGAAGAAAAGTCCTACTATAGTGCAAAGGATTATGTAAATGATAAACAAGCATGGGTACGAAATATTGCTAAATAAGATATCTCTTAATATAATTTTAAAAGGCATGTGAGACGGTGATCATCAAAAGAAAATTTACCTGGCTAAGTTTGTTGTGGGCTTCCTTAGACCGGGGCGCGTTTGGAACCCTCATAGCTTTAGTTTTGAGTTTACGAATGTAGTTATCACCATCAAATCACTACTATGTAAATTATGGGCGCGTCAAAAGTGCCTTTTATAGGACTATTGGAAAATGTTAGAAGGAGAATGGTATTTTCAGAAACCTGACCAAAATAGCTCTTAGTTTAATAAGGTTACTTTACCTCTAAAGCTCCCAAAATTATTTCCAGCTGGTCCTCTCTCAGCACGATATGGTGTGATATCCTTGTAAGGCTGTCTATAGCGCGCAGGCGGACGTCCTCTATCTCATCGTTGAACATGTCCACTAGGAAGTCGAGTGATGTGGTCGCGAATACCGGGTTCTCCATGGACAGCTGGCATACCGCCTCGACGGCTGCCGTTCGCACCTCTAACATTACAAACATTGTACAATTAAATAGTTAGAAATTAAAAAGAAACAGAACCTTGACCACTTCCGTGGCGCTGCGCGTGCGCAGGCGTGGCATCTAAACACCACATATCCAGTAGAATCCTAATAACAAGCGCTCGAATTCTGCCACCACATCCAAATAGGTGTGATACAATCGTCGAAATAACAGAGAAGCTGTAACTCCTGTTTGAACTCTTTTACCGCTGCATCTCTTTTTATCATACACGCTCCATAACTCTATTGCTCTTCTTTACCTCTTCGTTATACTGGTTGACAAAATTTGACGACCTCCGTGGTGCAGCGTGTGGGCTGTTGCATTATAAAGTTGGAGGTCCTGGGTTCGATTCTCAGCCGTGGCTAGTTACCCTACCGACAAAGACGTGTAGCCAAACGATTAAGCGTTCCGACACGAAGTCGTCTACAAATCAATAAGGAGTATGGGTTTACCATATACCATATAGGTTAGCCCGCTACCATCTTAGACCGCATCATCACTTACCATCAGGTGAGGTAACGTCAAGGGCTAACTGGTGGTGAATAAAAAAAAAAACAAAAATATAAACTAGCAATCCAGTAGGCTACCTACTGGATTGCTAGTAAACACACTGTTCGACGACTCAGAACGCCTTTTTAGCTGGATCATCATCATGATCAACCCATTATCGGCTCACTACAGAGCACGGGTCTCCTCTCAATATGAGAAGGGTTTGGCCATAGTCCACCACGCTGGCAATGGCCAGCTTTAGCTGGATAATTGGCTTTGAAGGGCTAAGGCCGCCAAAAATGTATTGGTTTTTCAGCTTTAAAAAAGTGTATTGTATATTCATTTATTCTTTTATCTGTTGCAAATGCCACTTACCCATGAACTCGTCCTCGAGGCCATGGACGAAGGCACCGGCCGCGCCGCCTGGCAGCAGCTGTACTGCCGCCTGCTCGATGAGCTGTCCGGGCGCGTCGTCAGCCCAGCGCCGTCCGCTCGCCCACGCGCCTGAACGCACCAGCTCCGCGCCTCTCTCATGCGCCGTGCGCTTTTTCTAAATTCGGAAAGAAGCGTGAGATTTCGCCATCACAGGCCAAACTAAAATTTTCGGCTCTCGTGATTTTAATAACCAAAAATCTAACACAAAAACTGAACTAAATTGACAGTTCTATCATTTTCACAAAGACCATGTTCATTCGTTCATCGTCATCATCATGATCACTACAGAGCACGGGTCTCCTCTCAATATGAGAAGGGTTTGGTCATAGTACACCACACTGGCCATGTGCGGATTGGCAGACTTCATACGCCTTTGAGAACATTCGTTCAAACATAGTGAAAAGAATGTAGCCCAAAACGTAGGTTACTAGATCTGTCAATTTAGTTTCATTAAGAAATTTATGTACAAAACAATTGGCACACATATAAAAGATAAAATCGCTCTAACCTATGAGATATGTGAGGCTTGTGCCCATCAGTTGGATATCCCTTAGGGTTTTGAGGATGTAATTACGTTCCTTTAGAAATAAAGCAAACTTTCTTTACAGAAGTATTCTTACCTTCATATTACTCATAAGCTGTTTATCCAATGTTTGCAGCAGGAATCGATCAGATACGGCGCGCGTAGTCCCGAGCAAGGAACACGAGAGCGCCCGCACTTGCATGCACAGGTCGTTAACAGCTGAACATATTCGAATAAACGCATCGTCCACTAGTCTCATTGTTGTTTCACCATCTTGTAATGTCACTGTTCTAGGGAATAAAGATTTTCTTGAATATCCGGCTTGAAGGACCAAAAATGTGTTACAAGAATGGATCACAAATTAAATTGACGTTCTCTCACATTTACTGTTTTTTAGATCTGTTATTTTTTGGCTTTTATGTTGTATATTATACAATATGAAGTAATTTCCTTTGAAATGTTATGCTTTATACTTCACATGGGCTAATGTGACAAGTGTATAAGTCTCTGATGCTTGCAGTCGAAATAAAACATTAAAAAAAAACTCTAAAAGCTGTTCTGTCTAAATACACAAAATGTTCTAAATTCTTATACTCAAAGCAATAAAATATACTGACGAATAATGATGAGAATAGTGGCTTGAACCTAAATTTTGTTACATAACATGATATCTTAGTATTACTGTGACGTATGTAGGTTCTATATATTTTATATATCTTTTGCATAATGTCAGCTATGTCAGTCATGGTATATAGTTGTAAAATGAAGCCAAGGTCCCTTATTAAGAAATCCCTAATCCTGGTATTCCTGCGGGACTAAACGTCACAATTATGATAACTGTTTAATTTACTTCGTCACAAGGGGCACTTACCCAGCCAAAATTAGGCTGATGAGAGATGAAAAAGCTTATTATACTTACTTTTCTGGATATTTATTGCCCAGTAGCCAAACAAGTTTGAGAGCCACCTCTCTAACAATCTCATAGTCGTCCGATAGAGCTGCACACACTGGTTCATACAAGTCAAAGCTAATTGTCAAGCCACGCTCATGTAACGTGAGAAGAGATTGGAAGGCTTCACAACGCACTCTTGCATCCTGAATTTTTTACATGTACAAAGATAGTTAAAGTATTCATTGTACTCATTTTGTCAAGTTTTCCCTAATAGATAATGGCTTGAACTAATTTTCCCATTTTCCAATATCCCAAAAACTAATATAATTGCAAAAGTGATGATTCTTTGCAGTTCTTTTAACCTCCTTCTTTATTGCTTAAATTATGTAAACACCCAGTTTGAAATTGAAATTGAAGTTTCGTAGAATAAAACCAGTGTTTTTTGAAAAAACAAATTCATCATCATCATCATGATCAACCCATTACCGGCTCACTACAGAGCACGGGTCTCCTCTCAATATCAAAAGGATTTGGCCATGGTCCACCACGCTGGCCATGTGAGGATTGGCAGACTTCACACGACTTTGAGAACATTATGGAGAACTCTCAGGCGTGCAGGCTTCCTCACGATGTTTTCCTTCACCGTTGAAGCAAGTGATATTTATTTTTTTTAAACGCACATAACGCCGTAAAGTTAGAGGTGCGTGCCCGGATTCGAACCGCCGACCTCTGATTAGGAGGCTGACGCCCTAACCACTAGGTTATCACCGCTTCTCAAAAAACAAATTATGGAATAATAATTACATTATAAAGTAAAATTGTAGATTTTGCATTATATTATTTGGTCATTGGGATCTGAGTGTTTTATACCTAATTGAAACAAATTTAATTAGTTCAACCATTAACTGCTACAATCAATAATATATTTACCTCTGCATTACTGTAGTCTCCAAGCAATTTGACCATAGCATCAGATTCTACTGTCATTTCTGTTGTTCGATCTGATTCTGGACATATTGGGTACAATTCACTCATTAACTGCAAACACCTACACTTGACTTGGTGGCTTGTGTCCTTCAAATTGTCTCGTGCTACATTCACTAGCCGTGTCATGAGGATTTTGTCATCATTAAGCTTACTGCCTAGCTTTACTAATGTTGCAATACCTTGAGCTATTACCTATAAAAGGATTAAACATGAAAGGCCTTACTGCTAAATATTAAGTTGTTTGTTTCTACTTGGTACTTATGTCTTTTTTCCACTCTATATTACTCTCATGAGACGTACAATAAATAAGCATGTACTATGGACTTGAAGAGGTGATAGCTCCTAATAAGAGGTTGGCGGTTCGAATCACGGCACGCACCTCTAGCTTTTCAGAGTTATGTGTTTTTAAAAAATTAAAATATCACTTGCTTCAACTGTGGAGGGAAAACATCGTGAGGAAACCTGCACGCCTGAGAGTTCTCCATAATGTTCTTAAAAGTTGTGTGAAGTCTACCAATCCGCACATGGCCAGCGTGGTGGACTATGGCCAAACCCTTCTCATATTGAGAACAGACCCGTGCTCTGTAGTGAGCCGGTAATGGGTTAATCATGATGATGGACTTGTAACATTGATCAGTTCTCACTTTGTTACATTACACTTGTGTACCACATGCAGTATAGAAACTGGGCAGAACTTGTCCAGGTGTACATCTACTACAGTTAACTAGAAATAGTAGTAAAAATAAAAACATTGTTCTGAAGTTGCAAGTGCACACCTACCTTATGTGATGTTTCATTTTTAATCAAGTGTATGGTTTCATCGATCAAATTGTTAAGGTTTGCTCCAGGACACTCTAATCCAATATCACAGAACAACCACAGAATTTTAACCCTTACAACTGACTCCTCCTCTGACTGGAAATGTTCTGAAAGCTTCTTTATTGCCTCTTCTACGTCTGATTCTTGAAACTGAAGGCAATCTGAGATACGGAGAAGTAACTGTAGGGCCTCGTCACTGGATTTACACTTTTCAAGTAAGCCAACAAAAGCAGCTGCAGAACTTCCTATGAGTGGTTTCTTGGCTAAGTGCAATTTCTTCGAAGCTGGACCATCCTGATAACATACATATACATACAGTTCCAAGATACAAAATTAAACCAGACATTGTCAAATCAAATTGGTTAAAAGACAAGTCATCATTGTCATCAACAGTAGACGTTAATGTCCTATCAAGGTAATTGATGAGCTAGATAGCTTCAATGCTGGTTGGAAGGCTTTTAATGGCACATGTTAGTGATATAAACTGGAGTCACTCAGCTAACATGCTCCACAACATATATATAGTCTAAAGCAGGTTTCAAACCTAGAACTTTGCAATCTCTAAACAATGTTTGTTTACTATTAGACCTAAAAGACAGTTGAGTATACATAAATTATTATCCAGGATTGGCTACCCGAGGAGCGTAGTACTTTGTTAAGTTTCTCAGCCCTATCTATTTCGCTCTGAAAAGAGGTGACCTGTGTTCAGCTATGGGTCTTTAATTGGGCTTGAAAATAATGACAATTAAGGTTACGAAACGTTAATTAAGTGTTATGATATACTTTAAAGTCACCAACCGGCAAGATAATGCTTTTTAAAAATATAGGGTAAAAGGAGCACACTTCATTAAATACCTGGAATGATTTATTGTATTCAGCCAAGGCTCGCTTTTTTAGAACGGCTGCCATTGTATTAGTTAATCGAAAATTAAGCTTTGAATAACTAAACGAAGTTATTACTTGAACAATGTTATTCACTAAACTTTTGTTTTTAAACATACATAATACAACTCAAGAGTCAAGACATACGGCCTCAGATTATGTATACTACTGTATATTATTATACTATTTGGTATACTTTTTTTCTCTCTCGTTATGGCTGTACACAGATTAGCCAATGTCAAGTTTATAGCAATGGAGAATTGGATTTAGGGAAAAATGGCGGGAAACTTCGTACTCGGCGGACGCGGCTTCCTCAATCCTTTCCCAAATTGATAGATTAATTCAAGAAAACCGTGAAAAACCGTGAAAAAAATGTGGAAATGAAAAAATATAACTATACAGATAAACCTTAAATTAAACCTAAAACTAAAAATCTTAAAAAATATAATATAATATATTTTAAAAGGCAGGATTCCTAGGATACTGGCAGCGTTCCCCCTTTGAATTGCAAGACTAATTCGTTGTCCGAGGTAGCTGGCAGCTCTTCAGTTACCTGTGATGTCGACTAACCTCTTTAAAGATTATGTACGAAAATTGAGATGAAGCATCATATTTTCTGTCTCATACAGCGTGCAGTTTGCACGTGGCGAACTTTAAAAGTTCGCCAAACGATTACTACTGAAGTTCTGGCACTGAAGTACTTTTATAGTTTCAGTGCTTTTTTAGTAGTTTCAGCATTACATATTTTTTTAATTTGTGTAGTAACGTCTCGGATAAATTTTGCAGAGAGATGTATGATGTATGATAATATACATATTGAAAGATGCATATTATTGCAACACGTATTAACACTATAGAAACAGATTAAAAATCGCAGAAAATTGTCACATTGATAGAGAATTTCCGGTGCTTTCCAAGAGGAAATAAGCATTGCAAAAGTAGGTATACACGTTTCCTTCCAGTGCCAGCCGTTTCTGATCGTTAAATCAAATGTCAATTATGACTAACACTGTCACTATGACATTTATATTCTCGCGAAAACTAATAATTCTTCTAAGCGAGAGGCTAATTTTATTAAATTTGTAAAAATTTAAAGTATACTTCTTAGTTGAAATATCTTTATTTTGCAAATTATGTAATTGACAATTTTCTTTAAGTTTTGAGCCCATTGTGCGTACATATAGCCATAAAAATGGCTTTGGCAGAAGTGTAAAAATTCCATGCTACACGTAACACTACCATTAATTAGGAAAGGTAACAGAAATCTTACGTATTTCGTGAATAATAATTCAGAAAATCTGTAGAGATATGAGAAATTAAAGTAGTTAATTATTAAATTAAGTTGTAATTGGTTATTGAATCTCACAGAAGAATTTAAGAAATGGCCTTGTAATAAGGTTTATGATAACTTGTGCTACGGTTTAACCATTTACCAATTGGTAAATTATTCACCAGTTAAGAGTGGCAGGCATTTCATTCTATCTTACATTAAACTGTAGGTAATTGTTAATAATCTGTTTCCCTATTAAGTAATGTCAAAATCTTTATTAAACCCTATAGAATGAAGTTTGTTCTGTTTGAAATAATAGACTCAGGGTAACTTTTAAACAAAGCTGTGCAAAGTACCTTAGCAGTGAGAAACATTAATGCTAATACTTAGTGGAGCAGTTAAAATGTGCTGCATGAGCTAGTGGTTCTAAGAGGATGCACTCATGAGTGTGTCTACACTTTGTGACCAATGTCTGCTTATGACCTAAATGTTGTGTAATATGCTCTTTATATAACTATATCACTCACTCATCCCTAGCGCACATGCTTTGCTCCAATCCTTAACATGAATCTCTCAATACAATATAAGAATAGCATTTTAAATGACTTTCCACCAGCTAAACTAAGCTAAGCTGAAGTCACTCATCTACAACTGGAATAGTAGCTTATGCTAAAGTAAAGTTATGTTTCTTTGATTGCAAATCAATGGTTTACTTAGTAAAATTTAGTTCTAGTTTAGTTTCATTAAATTTGCATCATTGTGTATGTGCATATTAAATTCCCTAGTCCTAGTCGCAAGTCCTACATCATAGGTAAGAAGGTTTAAAGCATAGCAACCACCCACCTACGATGCTGCTGAGAGCTAGCCTTAAGTTAAGGTTTACCTAAATTATTTTCTGCTTTTTTATTACAGATGGTTGGTAAATAAATGGTGGTAAATAATAACATGATGGGCCAAGGATGTCAGAGCGCCAGTTATTAGACCGAAGTTGCTTAAATGAAGGCAGCATGGCTGTGCCAGCCAGTGTCAATAGTCTACCACAACACTGGAGGGAGTTTGCTTGCGGAGGTGGCGCAGCATTCTGCAATATTCTCATTAGCTACCCTTTGAACAAACTTATATTTAGACAGGTTAAACATTTAGCTTTTTTCTTATAATCCAGTTAGTCCATATTTCATATACTGCATGTTTACTTTTCTAATTTAAAACTCTGTTCCTTCCCCAAATATACGTTAGGTTATTTTGGAACTATACAACTGTAGCACCTGGATGATATTTTTAAATAAGGGTTTTTATGATCATTGAATTAATAATATTATTGCATAAGTTATGGCAGTTTTATATATTGATTAACTACTTGTCCAAAAATTTCTTTATTCACCAATTCATGGTGCACTAACAGCTTGGTTGGTGCAACGAGGCTGGATGCTGACAAGTTAGGATTTTTTCAGTGATTTGCCAATTTAAGGTTCAGTAATTTAACCTTTTATATTTAGATTTTGATTTGATTGTAGTATTATTCTGAATCATCAATGAATAAATAAACAAAGTTTTAAGAGTAACATTAAGATATATAGTATGCTAAAGCTAACTTATTAATTAAATTAAAACTATTAAAATTTTTAAATGGTAATTAATTATTTGATATTTCATATATTTTGCAATTTAAATATTTGCATTATAATGTTTAATTTCAGATGATGCATGGAGTAGAAGCAACATTTGCATTGAACCAACTACAGAAAGAGGGTATGGGATATCTGTACCGTGGTATGCTCCCACCCTTACTACAAAGATCTTTGTCAATGTCCCTTATGTTTGGAGTGTACGATGAATGCCTACAGCCCCTCCTCGAGTACAAAGTAAATCCCTATGCTGCCAAAACAATAGCAGGAGTAGTTGCGGGTTGTTTTGAAGCGACTCTTATGCCTTTTGAAAGACTGCAAACTTTGCTGATACATCCCAAATATCATAGCCAGTTCAAAAACACGGCTCACGCATCAACACACATTGCTAGATACTATGGAATAAAAGAATTTTATAGAGGGCTTGTGCCAATCCTATTAAGAAACGGTCCATCAAATGCCATGTTCTTTATCATTAGAGATGAAGTGCGTATACGTTTACCGAATCAAGAGAATATGTTATATGAAAGTATACAGAATTTTATTGCCGGTGCTTCTATTGGGGCTTTTCTTAGCACATTATTTTACCCGTTGAATGTCATAAAGATTGCCATGCAGTGTGAACTCGGAGGACCTCACCGAACACTTATTTATGAGTTTAACTACATTCTAAGAAAAAGAGGATCCAAGTTTGCGAATTTTTATCATGGTGCATTACTCAATATATCTCGAGCATTTCTAAGTTGGGGTATAATTAATGCTTCTTATGAAATTTTTAGGAAATTCTTATATCCCTAGTCACCGTTTCTGTTATACCTGATTATTATTTGTTGTTTGTTTGTTAATTTTACTTTGAAAAACAGTTTGTACATATAAATATATATATGGTATATTAAAGTATTGTGAAAGTGTAAATTAAGTAGAAACTTTTATTATGAAATGCAGCATTTATGTGTTGTTACGAACTTGTATTTTTTAGTCAATGAAATTGTGATCAAATATTTAATGCATGTATAATAAAATATGTGATAGGTTTTCAAGGAATATTGTCTTTAATACATTTGATAAATCAAAGATTCTATTACGTTTATAAAATTTAATCATGATAAATAGATTTCTGCAATAGTCATGCAAAAGTATCTCTTGAAATTAAAATACATAGAGAAATGATCTTTAATCATATACCAGAGTTTATTTACGGCGTAGTTATATTGAGTAGGTTTTAAACAGAAATAAAGCATTCTCGGAAATTAAATAGCGTGTTTCATATTTCTGCTGTTTGCCTGGCACTAAGTTTGTATAATTTTCCGGTGTTTGCAATAATTTCTTACGATGTTGATAAAATCGTCAAGCTTGTTTGAGATATTGACTGTGTGCGTACAATACATATTATGAACAGCAATGATTGATAATGAAAAAGGATCTCTATATTAAACTTCGTATATGTGTTATTCTATTGCTAAACGCATTTATAGGTAAGTGTTGTAATCGTCGAGTCTCATAACTATCACTGCTATATACCGCGTAAATATAATTTTGCTAAATTTACAGAAGAGCCTGAAAAACAGTATATGCTTATTTTGGAGTTTATACTTACATACTTCTTTTTTTCGTTAAAAAAAATAAGTATTTTTTTTTAGAATTTATAATAACTACATATATGAGGCCATGAGAACCATAGTGGCCTAATTCAATGGACAAGCCTTTTGAGTACCATAGAAAACAAAAACAGTATTTTTTTAATCAACTATCACTCTTCAAAATACATACTTTTTATTACTTTTATATTTTAATTAACTTAATAATGTTCCAATTTATGATTTTAGTAGTTAGAAAATAGCTTTATTGCTATTTTTCAACATTTTATACACAGATAGGCCACTTTGGCAATAGGTTTTTATAAATAAGTTAGAAAAAAATGGTTATTAGGCCAATTGTTTATTAAACACTTAAACAAAAACACCAATAACAGTAAGTGCACTTAACAATAAAAGTATTCCTAGTCACTATCAATGTCATTCTTAACATCTATGTCATTTCTAACTGACACATTATCTTTGATACTGGTATAAAAGCTGTGATGCACTGGAGGTATAAAAGGCAAAAGATCTAATAAGTCCTTTTTTTTCTCAGTACTGATGGGTTTCCCATCAGGGTATAAAGGATCCAGCTTAATACCAGTCCAATGTATAGAGACCCTTTTCTTTAAATCAACATTTTCAAATAAAACATCTTCATTATTAGAATATTTAAAAAAAAGAATAAATGGATGCATTTTGTTAAACAAAAGCCACTGAATGCTGAGCCACTGTACCTTTGATTTTTCAGCAGTTACCTTCCTATTGGTAATGTTATTCTCCAGTTTTTTTGTTGAAATAAAGTCATCTTTCGTCATTTTTATAACATTGAATGGGTTCCTGTCCCTAGCTGCCTTAATAACAGTAATCCAGTCATCTGGTAAGTAAATATTTTTGTAAAACTTTTTCTTTTTCTCCACCAATCCAAAATCTTGGTCACATGCTAAGTATGAGTGCCCACTAACATAGAACTTATGGTCTATGTTATCTACTGTGTAATCTGGATGGGCAACAATATACTGGCAAAGAGTAGCCATTTTAATATTTCTATTTTGACCACCGCATTGGTCTGAGTACATAATTAACTTTTTAGTCTTGACTTTCTCTTTGATGTAACGCAACAGACAGGAACCAATCTCCTGAGGACCCCTTGAGGCTATAGTTTCATTCCACACATACATTGTTACTTCATCATTATGAGCATTATGAATTCCCAGGCAGTAAGTCCAAAGCTGTCTTTTATAATAGCAAATTCCTGTAGAAATAACAGGAGTAGGTAAAGTTTTCATGAGATCAAATACTATAACTGTTAAATCAGAATCATCTGCAGCTCTATTCTTATCTATCTTAAAATTATTTCTTGCAGATTCAGCCTTTAAAAGATGTAGTTTCCTTTGAGAATTAAGTTCATCCTTTTTGACAGATGATTCTTCAGCTTCTATTTTTATTTTAAAATTATCACATTTTTTACAGGAATCCGTAATTGGTGCATGAAAAGATAGGTTGAATTGCTCATTAAAAACTTTTCTGAACATGAAATTTGATACTTGTTCAGAAGGTGGGGTTTCTTCTTTGTATAAAGCAATCAGTTTAGGCAAGCCCAAGTCAGGTGCTAAAAACATTCTGTTTGTGCTCTTGTGTAAAGTATAATGTGACTCGTATTTGGGAAATTTATTGATAAAGTTTTTAACAATTTGAATTTTGTTCTCTGGAGTTTTATTTGAAGGCACATGATTTCCTCTTTGATCAGTAGGAGGTATGGGAATTGCTAATTTATTTTTTAAAACTCTAGACAATCTGCCATCACTGACACCAAATAGCTTTTTAAAAAATTCTTTGCATACAGTTACATGCAAGCCATCACAATTAGGAACCTGATACACCCTTGAATTTGAACGCCTAGATACAGCAGAAGCAGTGTGACATGTCTTTTTTGGCATCACCTTAATTAAAGAAAAAAGGAAAGATGACTGCAAGTTATAATTTCCCAAAGCATAAAAGCTGTTGAACAGAATAATTTGCTGACTAGGCAGAATCTTTTCATGACACTTTCGTTGGCAATTACACTCACAAGCAGTATCAATTTGTTTTGGTGGCACTAGAACACCTTTAACATTAATATACTCCTCACCTCTTGAACGCTTTTCCTTTCTCACATTCTTCTTCCATTTGCTTGTTTGTCTCACTCTTTTTCTAGGTTTACTTTGAACTGGAGTTATTTCAGAAGTTATATTATTTGGAGATTGGTTTTCGTCACCTAAAATATCAATTAGATCTGTACTAGATGCTGTCGAATTACGTCCAGATGGCTGGTAGTCTGAACCAGAGTCTTGAAATGGGTCTTCTTCTGATTCAGGCCCAAAGATTTCTGTAAACAATGAAAACTCTTAGAACACTATTATCAAATAACACGTCATATAATTATTGCAATACAATACAATGGAATATTGTAATACATACCTCGAAGTTCGTTATCCACATTGTTTGAGCTTTCTTGTTGATCGTTTTCCATATTCCAGTCAAATAGCTACTTTTCACAAATAATTTTACTGAAAGATAAAGCACGCACGGGCGGGAAAATAATGACATTTGTTATCAACAGATTGCCAAAAGAAGCCTAACTAATGTCATCATGACAGTGAAGTTTTAGCAGGCTTATACCATATTGGCCTATTTACTTAGGCCAGTATGGCACCTCAAATTTAGATCACAGACTAAAAACCATAACAGTGATTATGCTGTCATCTAGTGAATATTCGTTGTATCACTTTTAGGCCACTCTGGTTCTATCAAAATGTTCAATTTTAGCTGGAAAAAATCATAAACTCATCATTGTAAAAAAGTTAGTTAGGCCACTATGGTTCTTATGGCCTCATATGTACTTTATGATATATGTATTTAAAAAAACTACTCTCTCACTCAAACGAGTTTTGTTTCTTCTTTATGTAATAAATAAAAATGTAATTTTAAAGCTGCTAAATTTAAACTCGTGGTAATATGGTTTCTGGTTGTTAACTACTACCAGTTCGGAAAGCAGATTCAACCGAGAAGATTCCACCAGGAAAATCAGCAGCTTTTTTCAGCTCTTTTCCAACATCATTTAACTATTTAACAATAATAAATGTTATGATTAATCTTTTGAGTGTTGCTTCTATGCTATAAAATTTATAAAGTTTTATTTTATATAACATCATTAATAAAATATTTGTTTTAACAAATTGTATAAAATATGTATCGGTAGGTCCAATAAAAAAATAACAGCTCTGGATTATATCCGCTTATATGTCGAAGGGTTATGCAGTAAAAGACCGTCAACTATGCTAACATTTTAAAGTAGATATCACATGATAATTAATAGAACTGGTAACAGAGTCGGAGCGTCCGAAGTTTCGCGACGACTACCGTTACGAGAAGGCTTTCGGCGCGTTTTACAAACTGCACTCCGAGGCGGTGAACTGGCATCAATCGCGTATACGCTGTGAGGCTGAAGGCACTGAGCTACTTGTACCGGCTAACCTGGACGAGGCTGACAGTATTCCGCTCCTAATTGTTCCGATATTGACAAAGTATGAAGGAGTCTACGTTGGCATACACGATTTGTACTCTGAAAGAACGTTTATTACAATTAAAGGTAAGCGCCTTGTGAAAATATACAACTAAGTATAATTAATAACTTTTTATCAAAACATACAAATATACTAAATATGTAAAAATCATATGAACATATTGAACAATGTCATGCTTAGGACTTAGGCAGTAGGAGGTACTGTAATGTTACGGACGAGTGCTCGAGCGTTCCCGTCACCCAGCCATCGGGCGTCGTGAAGGAGCGTCGGTGGGTTTTAATAAGTATTTGGTCGCCAAGAAGTCCCACATACCCCACCAATAACGGCCTAGGTCGGGCCGCTTCCGGAGGAGAAGCATAAAAGAATTAAAAAAAAAGTTATTTTAATATTGTAATTATACCGCTATTTGCATAAAATCATATACGAGCATATTTAAATGTGAGTGTGGATGTTTGAATGTTTGTTACTCAATCACGCTAAAATGGCTGAACAGATTTGGATGAAATTTGGCATGCTTGTAGCCCTTTACATGGAAAAGAACATAGGCTACCATTTTTCCCGATTCCTTAAGTAGTTCCCGAGGAAAAATTGAAAATTGTTTACGAGCTAATCCGCGTAGACAGCTTTGAAATTCGCTTTCTGAACAAAATCCGTCCACTTGCGTCATCCATCAAGGGGCCTGGCAAAATAAATCTTGCACACATACATTTTAGGTCTTGCCAGTGGCGGCACTGGTTATGAAAATCATAAAGGGGTAGTTTATTAAGGGAAATAAATATAGCTTAGATAGATTTGACCAAAATATATTCTAATTTATTCGTCGATTTTGACGCTCACCGTTAGTACTTTGGATAAAGTATGTAAAAATACTGAACAAGAAAGTAACCGACGCAATGTCTAATTATAAAATAGTGAACATCATCAAAATACAGACCCGTTATTTTTTCTTATTTGTATGTATGGATGGTAACAATACGCAGTAATCTGAGATGCAATCGCATAAAAGTACTTATAATGAGGTAAGGCTTCACGACGGCGGTAAGTACTAGCACAGAATAAATAAAACATTGTTAGCTAAGACTAGGGATTGTAATGATTTATTCTGTGCGTCAACCTAGAAAAACAACAAAATGATAAGAAAAACTGCTAAGTTTGTTGTGGGTTTCTGCTTAGGCGCGGTTTAGTTTTAATTTGGCGAGTGTAGATATCACCATCACTAATAGAAATAATGAAATATGTTATATATTGAACGATTCATAGATGCCTGTAATATGTTTATAAGAATAAAACTATATTTGCAAGTAAATTTTGGTATTTTTGGTATTTGTGAGTGGCTTTTTGTCACAAATCCTTATTAGTGGTCTGCGGTAGAAATTCCCAAACTGAGAATAAGAGATCGCCCTTTGTGTGAATGTGGTCTTACCGATGGTTCGGCTATGTTTTTTTCCTGTAAAAAACTCCATTATAACTTCATGAGCATTACGACGTCTTTCCCGCAAATTTCACCGGCCCCTTAAATTTAGAATGTTTTTTTATGCAATAAGTATTACTTAGTTGCAAATATATTCGATCTATCTTCAAATATTGTACTATACGTATTATATGATATGCTTTTATTTTAGTATCCTTATAACAGCGGTTCCCAATTAGTTTTTGCTGCGTACCACTTCAAAAAGGGCTTCAAACCTGCGTACCTACCCCTTATTGTAGCAATGATATATAAATAACATTTATTATCTTCAAATTACAGAACAATAGTGAAAATCAGAATATGATGTACCTATCGGCGAAGACGCTAATGTGGGAAATGTGCACGTTTTTCTTTGTACAGCTCTTGAAAATCTGGCGCGGGATGGTGATCGGTGCTCCATGCTTTTAAGATGATGATCGTTAAACAGTAACATTTTGGCAGTTGTTCTTGTTTTTACTGATAGCCGCGTACCCCTTGATGCAACTTCACGTACCCCTGGGGGTACGCGTACCACTAATTGGGAAACACTGTCCTAGAAGATCCGAATCCGTTTTTCTTGCTTATAGTCCATTCGCGTTAAGACAATAGTAACTACCTAAGCGGTGTGTGTGATAGTTACGATTATTTTAATACAGAAGTTTTAGGAAGGATTATGTCTAAAGGAAATAAAACAATTTAAAATTGGCATAAAGTGATCAATGTGATTTATGTTACACGCAGGGCCCAAGACAATATTTAATGGACTAGGGTTATAGCTTATAGTCTACCAACTAATTACTGGATGACTCGGTAACTTCACTAAGCTATTGTAAACTATGGGGTGGGAAGTTAGTAAAGTAAGTTTTGAGGACCTCCGTGGCGCAGTGACTCGATTCCCGGCTCGAGTCTGGTCTGGTGGTAGGCTTCGGCCGTGGCCGTCTCCCTACCGACAAAGACGTGTCGCCAAGCTATTACATAAAAAAACATATTTTGCAAACTCTGGTACATACAAACGCAATTGCTATACTTAAATACCTCCTTATCTTCCAGCTCAACAGTACAACTTACATTTAAATTGAAGTTTTTCATTGTAATTTAACATAAGTACTATTAATATTACCTAGGATACCTAAGCACTTAAACGGTACGTATGTTTTATTACCTAGATAAATTCTGAACTCCAGAATTATACAGGCATTTGTATGGGCGTGGACACACGGGTAGGTACAATTTATATATAATTCATCTTAGATAATTGCCAAGTTTCCTGAATAGAGACAGTATTTTAGTTAAATCTTTTACCTAGTTCGTATTTTCAATTGTTCGTTACTTCGATGATAAAAAGTTGAATTTGGTTGATTACAGGATGCAGTTTACAAGATACCATCTTAGAGTTGCTATGGGAACTAAAACAACCGCTACACAGCGGAGGCCGATGCGTAGCGATGCGACGGAACGGAAAACTTTTCGTTCATCCGTGCTCAAACTCTCTACCATTTGCATGCAAAATTAAGGCTTCTGATGTTGTTTACCACGCAGATTGCGATACCTTTGATTTTCGTAAGTTCTATATTAAGCCCTATGTATTTTTAGTAACTTTACATTACATCATCATCATCATCATGATCAACCCATTACAGGCTCACTACAGTGCACGGGTCTCCTCTCAATATGAGAAGGGTTTGGCCATAGTCTCTATGGCCAAACCCTTCAAGTATGCATCTGACATGAAAAGAACATTTGCTAACAGAGTTAGACTGTGGACTCAAACGTATCAACCATCCAACTCAAGTTAAAAAATATTCTTTGGAACCTTGGAGGTAGTTCGTTCATGAATCGCGGAACCAAATAAGCGGTCGTTCGCTCTCCGTATGTACCAATTGTTCGTGCGCGTAAGAGAAAGTGGTGATAGGTAGGAAGTGGTGATAGCCTAGTGAAAGTGGTGATAGCCTAGTGGTTAGGGCGTCAGCCTCCTAATCAGAGGTCGGCGGTTCGAATCCGGGCACGCACCTCTAAATTTCGGAGCTATGTGCGTTTTAAAAAATTAAAATATCACTTGCTTCAACGGTGAAGGAAAACATCGTGAGGAAACCTGTACGCCTGAGAGTTCTCCATAATGTTCTCAAAGGCTTGTGAAGTCTGCCAATCCGCACATGGCCAGCGTGATGGACTATGGCCAAACCCTTCTCATATTGAGAGGAGACCCGTGCTCTGTAGTGAGCCTGTAATGGGTTGAACATGATGATGATGATGATGATGAAAAAAGAAAAAAAGTATACGAACAAAAAAGGGGTAAATGCGAGTAAGTCACGCACGTATGCACGTAAAAACCATAAGGCTGTCTCCATAATCAAACCCCGATTTTTAAAAACAAAACCATTTTGAAAATGTTACTATAATGAACTGCAGGTTCACTAAATCAACCTATCCTAAACTTTATAGGGTGGAAACTAGGCCCTAACAACACGTGCTACCTAGTACATATTGAACCACAGAAATGGCACGTGGCGCATTCGACCTGCTACTCGGCCGGCGGACACCTCGCGATCTTAGATACGCGGGAGGAAGCAGAGTACATCCGTGAAGTGTTCAAGCAGGTAGATCAGCACAAGACGCCTGGTGATTTCGCATTTCTTGGATTTAGTGATTTGTTTCAGAGATATCACTATCGGACACTTTTCGGTAAGCGAGAGTAATTCTGTTCTGCGTCAAATCACGGGTTTGCATTCTTGAGCAAAGCAGCAAATGTTAGGGTTTTTCTGCTAATTAGATTTAGACTAGACTAGATTTAGACTACAGACCAGCCCGAAGTTAAAAATTAAGGTTTTTTTACAACATGCCTCGCATGTTAATCTCGTTTGTAAAAATTGTACTTAACATAGCTTATGTTTATTTGGTGCTTTTTATGAAATTCTGCTTCTGTTAAAAAGTCCCAAGTCCTACAACTTAATGTTACTTATCTTTTACCCACATATTAATGTTACTTTGCCCACAAAGTTTCTTTTTTATTCTATAGTTTTGGGACCAAATAAATAAGAGGTCTTCTGTATCCTGTAAGAGAGGAAATATGTGTAAAAATGTTTGAAGTCCTAATAAATTCATCTTACTCACATCTAAGGGTAGCTGGAAGCGATCTCTTATAAACTTTCCTTTGTATACTTCTTTTATAAGTGTTTAATATCACAAATTTGGTACAAAAATAAACACAACTTCTTTTTTATTCTACATCTCTTATTTTGGGACCAAATAAATGACAGGTATCCTGTAAGAGAAGAAGTATGAATAAAAATGTATAAAGTCCTAGTAGTGGAACACCGATTGGCTGAGTTTGACGGCGTAGATGAAGAACAATAACTCTCTCCGTTAATAATTGTCATATTCATTTCTTCAACTGAATATCATCAAAATGATATGTAATTCACAGGAGAAAGATTACCACAGAAGGAACTAAGCTGGGATTTCAAATGTCCGGGTAACTTTACCAAGTTGGAAAGTCGTTGCGGTGGCATACGCAGAAGCGGTTTGCTCGCTACCGGAAACTGTGGCGTACCCTCCATGTTCTTCTGCGAGAAACCGGCCAAAGGCTCATTCAGATACAAGAATGATTTAAGACACGAACCGAATAGACTTCAAACCCAACATTTAAATACTATTGTTAAACTGAAAGAAACAATGTTAGAAGAATATACTTGATGTTACACTATAAAAATAGGTGGTTTTGGTTTTTGATACCTGCGAAGTGTCTATTTCATACTGCTATATATAGATTAGAGAATACCCAACTAGGGAGTTGCAAATAATTTTGCTGTGGCAAAATTACACTGGTTTTCGTTTTCCAACGCACTACGCACAATGAAAACGAAAACTGAGAAATTAGGTATTACTACAGCTTTGAGCTGCGCAGGAAGAGGCAACGGAACGTTATGTTCAACGGAACTATGTGTTTATTTAATTTTTTTTTTATTTACAGTTTAAAATAATTAAATTTACAGTGATCGTCGAAGACATTGAAAAAACCACAGACATTGAGGCCAAAACGCCTCAATGTCATCCGCACTCAACGCCTTACATACTAATTATAACTTACACAATAAAAACAAAGGTGAATAATATTGCTATTCAGCCAAGGAACTTCCGAAACAACCAAATACATTGCAAAACACGTCAATAGTTAGGTAAATAGGTTCAGGCACACGTTGATAAGAATCTTTTACAGCATTCTTTGAATAATTCCAATATTTTTTGCGCAAACAGCATTTATAACTAGAGAACACTTTAAAAAAATATTTGTTATAAAAACTTATACCTAAGAACTCTTTAGTCGGGCTGATCATGACAATTTTTATAACATTTTTCTGTCCCAAAGAGAAAAATAGAGACTTCGTGAGCCGCCATTAATGTTGCCGCTTGTCACCCCTCATCTTGCTACTCTGGTCATGTCTTGGTCCTTGGTCTTGTCACCCGACTTGGCCCCCTTAAATCAGGCCTTAATCTAACCTAGTAGTGTCACTAAGTGATGACTGCTATAGTAAATATCCTAGCGGGCGCTTTTTGCGTTTTTGCTATTCCTCAACTCCGAGGCAAGTAGGTATATAAAGCAAGCTTTGTATGCAATTTAATAGTACCCACATTTTTTAAATCGGTACCTACTCGAAGAGGTGTACGATTGTTAGTAGATTTTTATAGGCGAGTGTGTTAGTCTGTTAGAAATACAAGATCCAAGTGTACCTGGTAACACACTGTTGTTAAAGTGTAAATAAGTGTGTGTTTGAGTTATAAGAGCAACTTATCATTATATCACTTATCGTTATCAACTACGCATATCGACGAGAATAGGCCAATGTGTTTAAAGTGCATCGATTAGCTCAAACACCATGTCTTGAGATTGGCCTTAATACGAGTCAATCAAACCAAATCACTAATCGATAAGTAATTTAATAAAAATATGAAAACACGTGTATTATTTATTTGAGCGCGAACGGATCTTGCAGGCCAAGTTTCTCAAGCGTCAAGTCCCAAAGTTTTAGAGCTGCTGCGTCACTTCTACATTGCCAGTATAGCCGAGATACTCCACAGTTGCTGAAATTAAAATGTTGAACAACATTAAGTAAACAATCAACACACAACCAACGAAAAATCAGTCGTTTTATGTCACTTGCTCTTTACCCTTTACAAAATAAACGTAATGCAGGATTAGGGAAAGCTATATTTTAAGTGTGAATTGTCAGTCAATCGATCATAATCTTCAAATAATCCTTTAAAAATCACTTTTGACTCGTCAGTAATTTACACAGTAGTGAGTTGATGGTGATAAATACTTTCGTAAACTTAAAACAAAAGCTATGAGTAATCCAAACGCGTCTCGGTCTAAGAAGAAGGCATAGTTTGTTGAGAACTTCTCTTGGTACTTCACCATTAGCTCCACTTCACCAAAAATATTGTGACGAGTATAATTTCTCAGCAACGATATTAAAATGATCGAAACTAATTATTGAGTAATTCCTGTGACCGTATATGGCCCTTATCATCAGTTCCACTTCGAGATATACTATCGAGAGCAAATGTACAAATTACAAAAAAATACCCATAATCGCTTTAGATGCGCCTATAAAATTTGAAGTTCCTTGATCTCCAGGATCCTATTATCAGATACTGATATGATGAAAACTAATAAGCCAAGCTAATAGCTATTTACCTTCAGTGGCGGCCTTAGGGGGTGGCGAGCGGGGCAATCGCCCGGGGCCTCGCTCCTACAGGGCCTCGCGCAACAACCCAAGCAAATTTTAAAAAATATGAAATTTATTAACTATTTTTTTTTATTTAAAATTTTGATTTTGATCATTAGTTACTTATTGTGGTTATAACATAACCGTAAATTAAAATTAAGTTAGTTAACTAATTCATTAATTCAAAACATAATTGAAAAATTCATTATGTCCACGATAACCGTAAGTACAAAAAATTACAAGTCGAAATTTATAAGTACAAATGTGTGTAAACAGAAGTAAACTTTGGGTTATTGTAACCATAAGATGTACTTTATTCTATATTTTTCTTAATCTTAGTACAGTTTTACTTATCATAACCCAAAATTAACTACGATCTACCAACATTTTCATTTGTTAACTTCGAATAGCGGACTTATCACGTTTTGTGCTTGTGGTTATCGAAAAAACTCTCTTAGTGTAGAAATTAATGATAGTGAACTTTTAAAGCAATGAAGCGACTTGCAAATATCTATGACAGTAGGAGAATCATGTTACATTGATGGATATGAATTGTACGAAGAACTGAATATGTTCATCCGTGTGTGTGAAGGAAACGATGACATTATCTCGGTGCTAAAATACATAATAGAAAAAAAATTAACTGAAGTTTACTCCACTATCGAAATAGTCCTGAGAATTATTGCTACCACACCTGTTACAGTTGAAAGGAGTTTTTCGAGGCTTAAAATTATTAAAATATATTTGAGGAATTCGATGACACATGATCGGCTTTCAGCCCTCGCTATTCTTTCAATTGAAAATGACGTAGCTTATTTGTTAGATTATTGTGCTTTAATTAAAGATTTTAGTCTTAGGAGAAGCCGCAAACATCAATTTTAAAATTTATCATCTCTGTATTTGTTAATTTTGTAAATCTTCAATGTAAAATATTTTAAAACTCAAATTTGACTTATTTGTATAATTTAAGCATTTTTCCTTAAACATGACAAATACCTAAACCAAACAACCAGACCTACTTTCGCATCACATACTTTTCACGAAGGACAAAGGGCCTCGCAAAGACCTGCCGCCCGGAGCCTCGCAATGGGTAAGGCCGCCACTGTTTACCTTTTCCAATATAAAAACAACAAATTGCGAAGTTTGAGGTCGCAAACATAAAAATTTAACAAACAACCGAATTAAGAACCAACTCCTTTTTAAAGACGATTAAATAAAGCCTGTCAAGAAAATATTGAAAATAATTTCTAGGTAAAAGAACATAGACTATTTTTTGTTTCAAAAATAATCATAACTAATTAATTTGGCCTTTGAGATTTATATTTTTTGACCATCAATCTTGCAGATATAATTACATATTTTTGGCAAATGTCTATCATGAGCATCATAATTTCGAAAAAACAGTTCATTGTACATCTCATTACAGCGAATAAATTAACTTAATAACTTCAGTGTGTGTTTTATCGCTAGTATCTACATCTGAAGCTAGTTTTTTAATTATGATGCACATAGAAATTTGCCAAAAATATGTAATTATACTGTATGATTAATGGTCAAAAAACATTAATGTCAAAGATTATTATTAATATTTATTTGGTTATGATTATGTTTGAAACAAAAAATAGTCTATGTTCTTTTACCTAGGAATTATTTTCAATATTTCCGTGACAGACTTTATTAAACCGTCTCTAAACAGGAGTTGGTTCTCAACTCGGTTGTTTGTTTATTCTTTGTGTTTGTGACCTCAGACAAACTTGCAAAATGTCGTTTTTATTTTGGAAAGGGTAAATAGCTTGGCTTAATAGTTGATCCCATTATCATCATATCAGGATCTGATAATAGGATCCTGGAGAAATCAAGGAACTTACAATTTTATAGGCGCATCTAAAGCGATTATGGGTATTTTTTAGTAACTTGTTCATTTACTCTCGGTAAGCACCATTAAAGTTTATGAAAAGATATGAACAAGTAACCACAGGCGTGGCTTGATATATTTGCTTCCAAGTGTATAATGCAATATCTTACTCATAGTAAAATCCACTTTCGTTGGCACAAGCTTCGTCAACAGCACAATAGATGATCGTTTGGGCACCGCTGCGAGGCGATCGTATGGCCCACTTCATGACATTGTTGAAGAACCACGTCGCCCCATGAAATATGGTTTTGTCCAAATCCCTACCCAGTTCAGTTGCCACTACTCCTGGATGTAAACTGTACGTGTTCACATTGTGAACATTATGCTCCTAGGTAGAAATAAATATAAATTAAATTTCAGTGCGTTTTGAAACGCTGTACTTGAGAATTATTCAATTTGACGACCTCCGTGGCGCAGCGCGCGCGCTGTCGTTTTATTAAGTTGGAGGCCCTGGGTTCGATTCCCGGCTCGAGTCTGGTCTGGTAGGAGGCTGCGGCCGTGCCTAGTTACCACCCTACCGACAAAGACGTGTCGCCAAGCGATTAAGCGTTCCGGCACGATGTCGCGTAGAAACCAATTAGAAGTATGGGTTTTCTATACCCAAATATCCCCTTACAAGTTAGCCCGCTACCATCTTAGACTGCATCATCACTTACCATCAGGTGAGATTGCCGTCAAGGGCTAACTTGAAGTGGATAAAAAAAAAAAAGATATGTTTCGTAAAGTCATTAGGTTAGGTCATTAGTTTGTTCAAGAAACTTTCTTAAGCTAGCTAGATACACGAACGAACAACACAGTGAAGTGACCATAATATACCTACTTATAATTATATTTTTCCACGCGATACCAATAACGACCCTAAAAAATAGGTACCCACGAATGACGTAATTTTCCTTGAATAGTTTTACTTACTCTTAGTTTTAAATGAAGAGCTCGAGAGAACAAAATATTTGCAGCTTTACTTCTGCTGTACGCTTTTGCCGGGTGATAGAACGTGTTTTCAATATTAACGTCTTCAAAATCAAAGTTAGAGACTGAAAAAATTAAATAAAGTTATTTTCACCCGGGAGATTGGCATATTAAAAGTTGGCTGATGAGCCAACTTAAGGTCAGTCTTTCGTACGTCACGAAGTTTCGGGCCAAATATCCTAGCCACTTTTTACAAATTCTATCTCTAATAAGTATAGATAGAATTTGTACCTATATATTCTAGTCACCTATTTTAACACGTTAAAACGGTGATGGGAGTTAAACAGATCACAGGTAGAATATTTTAGATAACCATAACAAATGGATCAGCTTTTTCACCGAGAGTATAGAAACATATGCTTGCTTACGTGCCCCGGTGTCTGGTAGGCCGCTAAGCCTGAAGTTTGACACCACTTGGATCTTGCTTTTTGGTACGCAAAAAATTATCCGATTTCATACTAACTTCATGTCACCAAAAGAATGTTATACATGAATGCGGAAGGGCAAAAGAGTAGAGGAAGACCACAGAAGGAATTGATGGGTTGTGTAAGGAAATGCGGATAAAAGGTGTGGGTAGTGAGGTGACGGCTGATAGAAGTGAGTGGAAGAAGAAGACGTATTGTGCCGACCCCACATAATGTGGGATAAGGGCAAGAAAAAGAAGAAGACATACCCACAATACAGTTTTAAACGTAGCGTAGATATAAATAACGCTGCAACACTTTAATTTGATGCCATAGAGCTTTACAATGTTCTGGAGTAAAAAGTCGCCATAGGAACTAATTAAACATACTAGGTAATGCATTCTGTGACGGATGTACCATCCGACCCCCCCGTTATCCCAAACGTCGCCTAAGCCGAGGTTCGGCCTCAAAGGAGGCGCCCTTAGGCAGACGTTCCCTTAGTTTCTTCGAGCCCTAGGGCTCAAAATTTCTTCTGGCAGAGCTTCTTTCCGAAGCTCGCCAAACAGCCCGGTTACGCTGTGGCAACCAATAGGGTTAGCACAGCTAATAGACAGTCCGAAAAAAAAATGTGACGAATAACAATACTTACGAATGTGCGCTAATGACGCCACAGTCACAATTCGCGCCGGAACTTCCAAAGCGCTCTCTATTATTCGTGGTAATAACAGCAACGTGAACAATGCGTGTCCGAAGTGGTTCGTCCCGATGTGGATCTCAAAACCATCCTCCGTTTTACATTTGGGAGTCATCATTACTCCCGCGTTGTTTATAAGTATGTTGACTTTGGCCTCCTTCGCCAGTATGCGAGAAGCGCATTCACGAACGGACTGCAAACTGCTAAGATCGAGCTTTTCGATAGCAACTGAACCTTTGTTTTCATCGTTTGTTTGGTGTTTTAAGATATCGTCTTTCGCCTTTTCTGCCTTAGCTATATTGCGGCATGCCAAAATAACCCTTGCACCTAAAAAAATAAAGTAGCTCCCAGATCTATAACGGCCACACCAACTGTCATATTAATTTATTTCCTTTTTTTATACACTACAAGTTAGCCCGTGACGGCGATCTCACCTGATGTTAAGTGATGATCTATTTTCAGGATAGCGAGAATTGCTATTGCCAGGAACAGAACAACCGATAGAGATGCATAGTGCCTCTTGTATCGTTAGCATATATAGATGGCACTATCATATAAGTCGTGTTGTTCTGTTCCTCGAAATAGCCAAGAGGAGGTCGCTGTTCTGCGAACTCCGGGCTCCGAGCTTTGAAGCATTAAAGACCACACCTTCGAGTAGTTATTAAGCTAGTTATAGTGATTTTATTGTTACGTAAATTGAATTAATTATAGACCTTTTAAATGAATAATTATAGTATAGTTTTAAATTAACGAAATTGTTTATGTTGTGAAAAATTTTAATTGTACTGATTCTTAATTTAAAATAAAGCAAATAAGATCTCTTTTTACGAAAGAGGACACCCTGCCAACGCCCTGTGATGACGGGTGCGTGTAAAAAAAAAAAAAAGTGATGATCTAAGATGGTAGCGGGCTAACCTGTTAGGGGTAAGGTCCATACTCCTAATTGACTTCTACGCGACATCGTGCCGGAACACTTAATCGCCTGGCGACACGTCTTTGTCGGTCGGGTGATAACTAGCCACGTTCGAAACCTCCCACCATACTAAACTCGAGCTTGGAATCGAATCCAGGACCTCCGACTGTACAATGCGACAGCGCACACGCTGCGCCACGGAGGTCGTCCTATTCGTTACCATTTACAAAACTGACTTTAATCGGCACGTCTTGGCTTAGGTTGTAGGCCTGTATTATATATTGAACAGAAGTTTAGTCAGGATCGGCTCATGAGTCATGGCTAGTCCAGGTTCCGGGAACCAGGATCGTTCTTTTAATTTACCATACCAAAGAAGTTTCATATAAATGTCGGTATTTGTAGTAAGTCTGTATTACAGGGTTATAAAACCGTAAATAAATCATTTGAACTTTCATAGCTTTGAATTGCGAGGGTTATAAAATTACATACACAAAATTTACTATAACAAACTATATTTTTTACTGTTGTATTTGATGTGGGACTGTAAGTTATACCTAAATAATAAAGTCCTTATACCAAATTTGACGACCTCCGTGGCGCAGGGCGCGCTGTCGCATTATAAAGTTGGAGATCCTGGGTTCGATTTCCAGCTCGAGTCTGGCCTGGTGGGAGGCTTCGGCCGTGGCTTGTTACCACCCTACCGACAAAGACGTGTCGCCAAGAGGTTAAGCGTTCCGGCACGATGTCGCGTAGAAACCAATTGCGTGGGTTAACCATACTCCTAACAGGTTAGCCCGCTACAATCCTAGACAGCAACATCACTTACCACCAGTTGAGATAGCCGTCAAGGGCTAACTTGCAGTGTATAGAAAAAAATTAGTATAGTAACAAAACATAAAACTTATGTATAAAACCTCTTTTAAACAAATCAAGAGCACTTTCTTTTCCCATGCCAGTGTTTCCTCCTGTTATAACAACAGTGTATCCGTTTAAAGTTCTCATGCTTTTGCAACAACCGCTCAAATAATCCATAGTTGAATCTGAAATAACTAATTAGGTATATTATCTGAAATTAGAAGATTACGATGAGATCTCACTTGCACTTAGATACTTGCAAACGGTGCGTTTTCTAAGAAGAATGCCAATTATTAAGCCTTTAGTGTTCGTCTCGTTCACCCTTCTTGTGTCCGTGAGTGATAATTTTCACAGAATGTATCACCTTCCAGTTGAAGCAAGTGTTATTTTAATATTTTAAAAACGCACATAACTCCGAAAAGTTAGAGGTTCGAACCGCCGACCTCTGATTAGGAGGCTGACGCCCTAACCACTAGGCTATCACCGTTTCAACGGTGAAGGAAAACATCATGAGGAAACTTGCACGTCTGAGAGTTCTCCATAATGTTCTCAAAGTCGTGTGAAGTCTGCCAATCCGCACATGGCCAGCGTGGTGGACTATGGCCAAATCCATCCATATTGGGAGGAGACCCGTGCTCTGTAGTGCGCCGGTAATGGGTTGATCATGATGTATATTTATATTGCCGCTACAAATATGAATAAAAAATATACAACAAAAAAATAAAATTAAAGGATGTATTTTTCAGTTTTTGTACTTGTTCTTTTTAATGTCAATACTACGTAAGTAGGTATGTGGTTTCTTAGCAACAAAATTAAATCAAAATTGCTCACGTAGTGTGTACTGGGTTTTAGCCGTGTTATCACCCTCACACAGTCTCACCATGGTACGGGACCTTTGGTGTGCGCAACTCACGCCCGTTCTTTAGGTAAAGTAGTCGTAGTAGCGGCTAGTCCTTACTTTATGTAACGACTAGCCGTGAAACTTAGCTTTTCAGGCAGTTTAGTGAAGTTGAAACTGCTAGGCAATTTTCTAATTTTTACACTAAAATGTCCTACGGTATTCTGATGTGGGGCATTGAAAATGATATTTTTTTAATAGTATGTAATTATTAGTATGTATATAAGAGTTGCGATTTCTCGCCATTTATTTCTGTGAGCTTCTTTCAAAAAGTTGGCCTAGAAGAGGTCGCTTTTAGTGTTAAGGCGACCTTATCACTAAAAGCGACCTCTTTGCTTTTATATTATGTTATTTTTTCCTTTCTTTTGTTCAAAATGCAATAAAGTTGTTTAAACATAATATAAATAAATAAATACACATATTTAGGTAGAGCTATATTACAGAAAAATACTGTACGAGCCATATATTTACTAACTGTATAATAATTATTTAGTATGTATACTCACAGAGACTTCGTAATATATTTATTAAAAGTTAACAAAAAAATAAAAATAAATCGAATATAATAAATCGATTATCTTTAAACGGACATATTATTTAGTGAAAGGTGCAAAAGTCCTTCATAGGGTTGGGTATAGGCTTTTATAATGATTCCGATGATATTTTGGACCAACCACTGACCTTAAAGTTTAAGCAATGCGTTACATAATCAGTAGCTTTACATTTAAAATACTATACAGCCAGTTAAATTTCTTAACTACACCTGTTTAGAAGTAGCCGGCTCGGCTCTCAGAAGATAGTTTTAGGAATGTTAAAAGTATCATGTTAAGGAGAAAAATGTTGATTTTTTTTAAAAGATTGTACCGAGTTTCTTATCGGCTTCTTCTCGGTTGAATCTCCCTATCGCACCGGTGCAAAATTCACTATAAATTCACTAATTGGTCTGCCCTTACAAAAGTGTTTCTAAAGTCTATCAATGACATTTTTGTACTAACGAGGCGGACGGATTGGGTAACCGTAATGACTTTAGCAATAAACATAAAAATTAACTTTGCTATGTATTATTTCTAAGATAACAATTTTAAACATTATCATATTTATTTCCTAATTGTTTTTAACTTATTACTGGCGGAAAACACGCAAAATCAGTGTTTTTCGTTTATTTTTGTGACCCAGTCTGAAATACCCTTAATTAGTTACGTAAACCTAATCTTGTAGAAAAATCCTACTATAGTGTAAAGGATTATGTAAATGATAAACAAGCATAGGTATGAAATATTGCTCTTAATATAATTTTAAGTGGCATGTGAGATGGTGATAACAAATAGAAAATTTACCTGTCTAAGTTTTTTGTGGGCTTATTCTTAGACCGGGGACCGGGCGCGTTTGGAACCCTCATAGCTTTAGCTATAATATTACGAATGTAGTTGTCACCATAAAATCACTACTATGTCAATTATTGACGCGTCAAAAGTGCCTTTAAAAGGACTATTTGAATAAAGGTTATTTGAATTTGATTTTCTACGTGGCATCAACCAGACCAACAAAAATTCAGATAAAATAAAACCCTAAACTGCACCCACCGAAAACAAACCCGGGACCGTCACTTATAAGACCACAGTGCTCACCACTGCACCAGGGTGATTGACAAAAGATAAATTTAAATTATAAGTAAAATATTCACTTACCTACGCAAAATTATTGAAAAATTGTCTATAGAGTGAGTAATCAGTAATTAAAAATGTAACAATAATTTTACACGCGATAAAAAAACAATTAATAATATAAAATGCACGCCATTAAATCCAGATAAACAAGTTCCATAGAGCACAACGCGTTGCTTAATGCAAAGATATTTAAATATTATCCTACTCGTTAATGCGGTGCACGCAAGAAAATAAAAATAGTGGGCATAAATTACCTTAAAGTGGGTTTTGAAAATACAAGGAATGACACTTTGCGTCGATTACAAATTTCATTTAATCATTTATCATTTACTAATTATATTTACAACGGACTTGTTCGCTAGCACAGGAACAAGCTGTTGCCCGCGACTTCGTCTGTATTCATTTCGTTTTTTTTATCCCACGGTAAATGTTTTTTTTTTTGGTTGAAAAAATACCCAGTGACTGTCTCCAGGGTACACGTATCTGTGCGAAGTTTTGTATATTTCGGCTTTACTATAAAGGCATATTGAATTGGTTTTATTATAATAAATCCCGCGAAGACGTTCTTGCAGGATAAAATGTGTCTATCCCATGAACGTTGACAGTATGCAAGGTAGCTCTAGTTCTCTCTCAAGATGGATCGAATGGTTTAACAGACCTTAGGGAACAACAAGAGATACCTACTTTCACATTTAAAATATAATTAAGCGCAGAGTTAAAAAATACATCTTTCGATCTTCAATTTACACCCTATGCATACAATAAATAATGGTACAAGCCTTAGTTAATAATAAATCTGATCTAATTAAAAAAAAAACATTATAGTACCTACTATTCAAGCTGCTATAAATCTACTATATAAAAATAAGTCGGGTTTTCCTTCCTGACGCTATAACTCCAGAAAGCACGAACCGATTTTCACGGTTTTGCATTCGTTGGAAAGGTCTCGGGCTCCGTGAGGTTTATAGCAAAGAAAATTCAGGAAAATTTCAACAGAAAAGCGGGAAAATCTTTTTTCACATACAGCACCATCTCTGACACATAGCGTGTACTACAAACCAATATTTTAAGT
Organism: Lasiommata megera; assembly: GCA_928268935.1. Taxonomy (NCBI): domain Eukaryota; kingdom Metazoa; phylum Arthropoda; class Insecta; order Lepidoptera; family Nymphalidae; genus Lasiommata; species Lasiommata megera. The sequence goes on along the minus strand of OV743311.1, from coordinate 5,888,973 downwards.
AGATGGCGCCGGTGCGTGATACATTGTTTGACAGCTACTCATTTTTCTCTGCTCAGTTAATTTCATGTGACAAACCGGTATTGCGTTCAGTGTGAAATTGTGAAAAAAAAGTAAAAAAATAAGTTAGTCGTTTCCTAACATTTCAATTGGAAACCATCAAATCAATCACGTGTACTGTGCAAATTTTTATTGAATTTCAACAGCAGGCATTTGTCTTTAAGGTGGTAAGTTGAACTGTGTAAATTATGTGGATCGTGCATTTGAGGTTAAATTCACCACTCTGTCCATAGTCCAAAATGCCTAGAGGACGACGTACGAACATCGGCCGCCGCACAAGACATGCAAGCCAGCAACAAGTGTATTCACAGAACTTAAGCGAAGAAAGACAAAATATAATAAGAGAAAATGCCCGATTGAGACAACGCGTGAGCACACGAAGATCATTGGCATCATACAATCGCTTGGCATTCCAATATGATCCCACTGCGAACTACAGTGATGATGAAAATTTAGATATTGGACCAATGACGACTATATGCCGATATTGCAATGCGTTAAAGTTCAAAAGAGAAACGGCTGGATTGTGCTGCGCAAGTGGAAAAGTCAAACTGGATCCATTACTTACACCATCACAGCCACTGAAACCATTGTTCGATGGAAGTGATCCCGATTCCAGCCATTTTCTTCAACACATCCTTGAATACAATAACTGCTTTCGCATGACTTCCTTTGGAGCTAATATCATTCGAGAAGGCGGTTTCATGCCGACTTGCAAGGTAAAAGATACAACATACATAACCAATGCAACACATAACAACTTATACACCACAACATATACACCACACACTACACTATCACACGATCAGAAGTTACACCGTATTCTTCAACAAATGATTGTTTGCAATTACAGATACAAGGACAAATATATCATTTGCATGGTTCAATGGTGCCAACACCAGATGAACCGCATCAATTTCTGCAAATATATTTCATTTCGTCGATGGTGGATCAGCTGAATGCGCGGTGCAATATACAGGTAACACAGTTAAAGAGACGAATTATTGAACAGTTGCAAGCATTTTTTCACGCTAATAATGCTGTAGTCAATATGTTCAAAACAGCATTGGAACGAATGCCATCGGATACGCACAAAATTGTCATAAGAGCGGATTGTACCCCAACAGGTGAACATGTGCGAAGATTCAATGCACCCACCGTTAATGATGTTGCTGCAATTATTGTTGGCGATCCAACTAAATCGCGAGACATTGTCGTTCAGCGAAGAAGTAATATCATGCATCGTGTACACGAGACACATCGTTTGTACGATGCGTTACAATATCCAATCATTTATTGGCGAGGGCAAGACGGATACGACATCACGTTAAAGATGGTCGATCCAATTACAGGTACAATATTCACACACTAATTATTGCTATTATTGCTATTATTGGTTTCCATTAACAATTCATTTAATTTTGCATTTTCAGGCGTATCAAAGAATAAAAATCTAAGCGCAATGAATTACTATGCGTATCGTATGATGATTCGTACACATGAGGAGAATGTCATTCTGAAGTGCCGTCGGCTATTCCAGCAATTCGCTGTCATGTATGTCAAAGTCGAGACCGAACGTTTAGCGTTCATCCGATTCAATCAGGAAAAGCTCCGATCTGAGGACTATATACACTTGCGTGATGCTATTCATTCAGATGGTGATGTTCACAATATTGGACGTCTGACGATTCTCCCATCATCTTATATCGGAAGCCCACGCCACATGCACGAATACGCTCAAGACGCTATGACGTACGTGCGAAATTATGGAACTCCGGATTTATTTATTACGTTCACATGCAATCCGAAGTGGACGGAAATTGAACGTGAGTTGGAACCGGGTCAAAAACCGTAAGATCGCCATGACATAATCGCCAGAGTATTTCAGCAAAAACTCAAGGTTATGATGGATGTGCTTACTAAGTATCGAGTTTTTGGTAACACACGTTGTTATATGTACTCGGTGGAATGGCAGAAGCGTGGACTACCGCATGCTCATATCCTAATTTGGTTGCTGAACAAATTACATTCAAATGAAGTGGATGACATCATATCAGCTGAAATTCCTGATCCAGTCACTGATCCCCACCTACACGACATTGTGACGACACAGATGGTGCATGGACCGTGCGGTGCATTAAATCCATTATCGCCTTGCATGGCTGATGGAAAGTGCACAAAACGATATCCGCGTCCGTTAGTTGCTGAAACAGTCACAGGGAACGATGGATATCCAGTTTATCGTCGGCGTTCAAAAGAAGATAATGGTCGAACTATCAAAGTTAAAGTTCAAAATCAAGAGATTGAGATCGGAAATGAATTCATTGTACCATATTGCCCGCTGCTATAACGAATTGTCGAAACACATGCAAACGTTGAGAGTTGTCATTCGACGAAATCAATCAAATATTTGTGCAAGTACGTAACAAAAGGCAGCGACATGGCTGTGTTTGGTATTGCGTCGGAAAATGCGAATGACGAAATCAGCAACTTCCAAATGGGCAGATACGTCAGTACTAATGAAGCACTGTGGCGATTATTGTCATTTCAAATTCATGAAAGATATCCCACAGTTGTACATTTAGCAGTGCATTTGGAAAATGGCCAAAGAGTTTACTTCACTGAGGCTAATGCGGCACAACGAGCTGAGAGACCACCATCGACAACATTGACTAGCTTCTTTGCAATGTGTGAAGCAGATCCATTCGCAGCGACGCTGATGTACGTTGAAATGCCCAAGTATTACACTTGGAATCAATCAACAAAGAAATTCCAACGTCGCAAACAAGGAACCCCAGTTCCAGATTGGCCACAGGTGTTTTCCACTGATGCACTAGGTCGCATGTATACTGTTCATCCTAGAAATGATGAATGTTTTTATTTGCGACTGCTGTTGGTAAATGTACGTGGACCAAAATCATTTGCGCATTTGAAAACTGTGAATGGCCACCAATGCCAAACATATCGAGAAGCATGTCAACTATTGGGTTTGCTGGAGAACGATTCTCATTGGGATTTAACACTTGCGGATACAGTTGTTTCATCAAATGCGTACCAAGTACGAACGCTGTTCGCAATTATCATCACCACATGTTTTCCTTCACAACCAATTCAGTTATGGAACAAATACAAAGACGACATATGTGAAGATATCTTGCATCGCTTGCGCATTTAAACGAATAATCCTGACATCCAAATAACCGATGAAATCTACAATGAAGGATTGATTCTGATTGAGGATCAATGCTTGACTATTGCAAACAAGCGACTGATTGAAGTAGGAATGATTGCGCCAAATCGATCGATGCACGATGCATTCAACCAAGAATTAAATCGAGAGCTGCAATACAATGTTCATACATTGCAGGAGTTCGTTCAAAATAATGTGCCGTTGCTGAATGAACAGCAAAAACAAGTATACGAAACATTAACGCAAGCGGTGGACAATAATACTGGTGGTCTATTCTTTCTGGACGCACCTGGAGGAACAGGGAAAACGTTTGTCATTTCATTGATTTTGGCCACTATTCGATCAAGATGTGACATAGCTTTGGCGTTAGCATCATCTGGAATTGCGGCGACTCTTCTAGATGGCGGTTGTACTGCACATTCTGCGCTTAAGTTGCCACTCAATTTAAACGCAATTGAAACTCCAACATGCAATATTTCCCGATCCAGTGCAATGGGAAAATTGTTGATGCAATGCAAGCTCATTGTTTGGGATGAGTGCACAATGGCACATAAGAAATCACTTGAAGCACTTAACTTCACACTGAAGGATCTTCGGCGAAATAACAACATCTTTGGCGGCTTGATGATATTGTTGGCAGGCGATTTTAGGCAGACGTTGCCAGTAATTCCCCGTGGAACGCCTGCAGATGAATTGAATGCTTGCCTGAAGGCATCACCTTTATGGAATAACGTAAAAAAATTATCGCTAACCACTAATATGAGAGTTCAACTTCAAAATTATCAAAGTGCTGCACAATTTTCCAAACAATTGTTAGCTGTTGGAAATGGAAAAGTCCCAGTTGATGCGACTTCAGGATTAATTACTCTTACCAACGACTTTTGCCGATTTGTAGACTCTCAATTTGCTCTTATTGAAAATGTTTTCCCAAACATTACTGAGAATTATCAGAATTATGCTTGGTTAAGTCAACGAGCAATTCTTGCCGCAAAGAATAATGATGTACACGCACTGAATTTCACCATTCAATCAAAAATTGCTGGCGATTTGGTGACATACAAATCCGTTGATTCCATAACAAATCCTCGGTACTCGACTTTCAGTAAAAAGACTTATGCCGAATTTGATTGAGGCAACCATTATTAACGGAAAGTACGCAGGTGAAAATGTATGTATTCCTCGAATACCAATGATTCCGACTGATCTTCCGTTTGACTTCAAACGATTGCAATTTCCAGTTCGCCTTGCGTTCGCAATGACAATTAACAAGTCGCAAGGCCAATCGTTTAGTGTTTGCGGGATAAATTTAGAAAATCATCGTTTTTCACATGGGCAGTTATACGTTGCGTGTTCACGAGTTGGGAAACCATCCGCTTTGTTTGTGTTAACGTCAGACCAAAAAACAAAAAATGTGGTTTACCAAAGAGCACTTCAATGAAACGGATAATTTGCGGACACGTATAACGCTTCGATCCAGTATTTTTGTAATCGAAATGAATACATAACTGTTGCGAAATGAAATATTTTTTTTCCTTTTTAAATATAAAACAAAAAAATAATTGCTTCTTTTTTTTAATCACCAAACGAAATATTACATAAAACGAAGCCATCTGGTGGCGAAACGGAGTTCGCCGGGTTTGCTAGTATATATATATATATATATATATATAAATAATTTTGACGACCTCCGTGGCGCAGCGCGTGTACTATTTTTTACATTCTATTATTGGTTGAACTTGTTAAGTTCTGGACAAGTATTTCGATATAGAGCCTACCTTACTTGGAATCTTTGAATAAATTTAATAATATAAAGACTCTTTTGAGTTCGGGAACTGTGTGCGTAATTACCTAATAATAGCGTTCTTTGGATTTTTGCAATGAACCTTTTTTCTTTATACACAATACCGTTTTTGACGACCTCCGTTGCGCAGTGCGCGCTGTCGCATTATAAAGTTGGAGGTCCTGGGTTCGATTCTCGGCTCAAGTCTGGTCTGGTGGGACGCATCGGCCGTAGCTAGATATCACCGTACCGACAAAGACGTGTCGCACAGTCATTATGCGTTCCGGCACGACGTCGCGCAGAAACCAATTAGGAGTATGGATTTACCATAATATATGGTTAACCCGTTACCATCTTACTGCGTCATCACTTACTATCAGGTGAGATTGCCGTCAATGGCTAACTTGTAGTGTATATAAAAAAAAAAATTACATTGTCTACCCCAGTGTCTTACGGAGAACAAAGAAAAAAAAACCGCAACAACTTTCATAAAAGTGCTCAAAGTGAATTGGACAATTCTACCGCAGCGCTGAAAACTTAATGTTATAAAATCACGTAAACTTCGATTGTTTGCGGGATAAATTTAGAAAATCATTATTTTTCACATGGGCAGTTATACGTTGCGTGTTCACGAGTTGGGAAACCATCCGCTTTGTTTGTGTTAACGTCAGACCAAAAAACAAAAAATGTGGTTTACCAAAGAGCACTTCAATGAAACGGATAATTTGCGGACACGTATAACGCTTCGATCCAGTATTTACTTTGGATTCAATTTCATTAACTTAGAGAAGTTAAACTAAATAACACTTAATTTTTGTAATCGAAATGAATACATAACTGTTGCGAAATGAAATATTTTTTTTCCTTTTTAAATATAAAACAAAAAAATAATTGCTTCTTTTTTTTTAATCACCAAACGAAATGTTACATAAAACGAAGCCATCTGGTGGCGAAACGGAGTTCGCCGGGTTTGCTAGTCTATATATATATAAAAGCGAAAGGTCACTTACATACTTACATACTGACTTACTGACATACTGATTAAACACGAGATCTCAAAAACTATCGTACGTATAAAGCTATAATTTAGCAAGTAGGTAGTTGATAATTCCACCCCTAAGAGGGTAAAAGGGGGGTTGGAAGTTTGCATTCAATTTTTTTGTTTTTAGAGTTAGAGACACAAAAATTTGCATTAAGATTAATAATAATAATAAATAAAAAACATGTTCATCAAATTTTTTTCAAAATATTACCTGTTTAGGGTGGTAAAATAGGGGATGATAGTTTTTGCTTATTTTTTTATTATGAAGTATACAAGCTTGAAATTTTGAAAATAGGTTTCTTTTAGGGCGTAAGTATAACGTTAGAAAGAAGAAGAAGAAGGAGAAGAAGGACAGAGAAGGAGAAGAAGGAGAAGAAGGGGAAGAAGGGGAAGAAGGGGAAGAGGGGGAAGAGGAGGAAGAGGAGGAAGAGGAGGAACAGAAGGAACAGGAGGAAGAGGAGGAAGGGGAGGAAGAGGAGGAAGGGGAGGAAGAGGAGGAAGAGGAGGAAGGGGAGGAAGGGGAGGAAGAAGAAGAAGAAAAAGAAGAAGAGGGGGAAGAGGGGGAAGAGGAGGAACAGGAGGAACAGGAGGAGGAGGAAGAAGAAGAAGACGGCAACAAAAATCGGCAATTACAGCATTACTTTTTGCAAAAGTGGAAACATAACGAATGAAAAGAATTTGGAAGTTAGGCCCTGCTTAGGCGACATCGCTAAGAAAATAATTTGTGAAAATCCGCCGCAAAGAGATTATTACCGAGGTTCATGTTGGATGAAAGTCCTATAAAGTTTTACTTCTTTGAATCCACTCCTGGTATACCTAATTAGTATACACTAAAATACTTTGTACTAAGAAATCCTTACTAACCAGACAAAATCATAGTAATATTATAAATGCTAAAGCGTGTTTGTATATTGGTTTGTCCTTCAATCACGTTGCAACAGAGCAATGGATCGACGTGATTTTTGAAAGTATAGTTGAGGAACTGTGACATAGGAGAGTTCCCGTAGGAATTTTTACAACTTATTCAGACTGAATTTTAAAAACCTATTCCACGCGGACGAAGTCGCGGGCGCCAGCTAGTATACAGTAACAATAAATAACAATAAGTAAGTAGTAACAATAAATGTAAATAAATATCGGCGTCTTGATCACGGTATCATATTTGACATTAGCCACTACCTGAAAACTACTGCCAAAAACTATTGCAGACCATTTGGTGAATTTGTTGTCGCCGCAATTCTAAGAAGCTATAAATTTAATGTGAAATGTGTAATTAATTCTGGTAATATTATGCACAAAAAGGTTTCAATTTAACTGGCGTATTTATCCAAGTTTACAGTTGAATGAAAGCATTTTGTATCGATTACTAAATACAATGATTTTTTAAATTACTTTTTCGTTTTAGTGTTTTGTTAATGAAACTATTATTATATTTTAGCATAAAATCACTCCAGTACAAAAGGTTGTCATAGCATGAAACGATTATCCAACCATTTTGATTAAATAATAATTACATAATTAGAAATGTCAAAAAAAAACTTTTAAATACATTTTTCATGTTAAATCCGAATGAAATAGTCACAAACGTGTGACGTAACCTGTGTGTAACTATATTATTTTGTTAGTTTAAAGTAAACAATATTATATTTATTACCAAGACTACTGTGTATGAAAGAGTGTATTAGTCTGAGGCCTGACCTTGAGCACAGAACAGGTAGCTACTTTGTTAAAATGTTAATGACCTTGAGCACACGAGGAGAAAACGGAAAACTTGTTTTCGAATTTCGATCAACACATTATTCGTAAAAACGCAAATTTAAAATTGCGTTATACTTATACAATTTTTTGTTTAAAATATAGTTTAAATCATGCCTATATTCAGTGGACGTTGTTGCAGTAACATAAAATTGATAGGAAAAACTGCGATTGTAACGGGATGCAATACAGGCATAGGAAAGGAAACTGTGCTCGATTTTTATAAAAGAGGTAGGTGATTCCATGGGAGTTCTCACTCACAAGTTCAAACTTTATATTTAAATTTAGCTTAAAGTCCTAATATGGCATAAAGGATTAGGTAAATAATCAAAATGTTTGGGTTTAAATTCTTGCTCAGGTTGTTGTTAAATATTTACAAGGGTGAATGTCGGATGGTGATAGCAAAAATAATAACCTGCTAAGTTTTCATCTCAGATCAGGGTACGAATGTGGTTGTTAACATCTCACTACAGTATAAAAAATATTATGTACGCATTGAGAGCGACTTTAAATTTAAATAAGATTATTTTGAATTTGAGTTTAAAACTCTTTGTATTTTCTTTAGTTAGTTAGCAACTTCTTAAAACGTAAATAGAAATGTTTCATAATAGTTTTCGAATATAATGTCTGATTATTGATTATTGCTGTCTTCCTGTACCAGTAGAAATGTAAAGATAAAATTATAATATACAAACACTTCAAGAAATGCAATATTGTCAAACTCAGGTTTATTGAAGCTAAATTATTCAATTAATATTTTATTTTGTCATACAATCATATTTAAATAATTACCAAAAAACAATTTTAATTCAGAATTAAGTAGTTTGTTTTCACCTCCACATTTGTCAGAAAAGTATTAATGAACAATGTTTTTAAATGATTTTAGGTGCAAAGGTAATAATGGCTTGCAGAAACGTCGATAAAGCAGAAGCTGCTAGAACTGATATAGAACAGATCTGCAAGGATTTACCGGAAAAGGGTAAACTCGTTGTAGAAAAATGTGACTTGTCCTCGTTGACATCTGTTCGAGAATTTTCCAAGAAAATTCTAAACACCGAACCTCAAATAAATATACTAGTGAACAATGCTGGTGTTATGATGTGTCCTAAAGGACTCACGGAGGATGGATTTGAGACTCAGTTTGGTACTAACCACTTGGCACATTTTCTTCTAACAATGTTACTGCTACCTTGTATAAGAAATAGTACACCAGCAAGGATTGTAACTGTGTCGTCTGCCGCTCATACAAGTATGTATCCTGGTTGTGAAGAAATATTTATAGGCTTTTTAATGAAGCCTATATATATTTCTCAAAACAACAAATGTAGGATTTAATCTACCAATAATGACATTATTTAATGTAGCATAGATCATGATTTTCTAAATATATAATAAAATCTTAAGAAAGCTAATTTTGTATCATCAAATATTTTTGGAAAAAGTAAATAGTAATTAGGTATGTATTATTATACAATGAATATATTATTGTATAATGAAATAATTCGTTTCATAATATAATAATGAAATACCTTTATTGTCATACTCTATTGCTAGTAAACATTTCATTAATTTATAACTTTTTTACTAATAATCAGAACTGTTATTCTTGTATAACAATGCAGTATATATGAACCTGTGATAGCCTAGTGGTTACGACGTCTGCCTCCTAATCAGAGGTTGGGTGTTTGAACCCGGGCATGCACCTCTAACTTTTCTGCACTTTATTGTGTGATTTACATGATTAAAATATCACTTGCTTCAACGGAAAAGGAAACATCGTGCTCGCCTGAGAGTTCTCCATAATGTTCTCAAAGGTGTCTGCCAATTTGGATGTGGCCACTGTGGTGCACTATGGCCAAAGGGTTCTGAGGAGACCCACGCTCTGTAGTGAACTGGCAATGGGTTGATCATGATGTTTATGACATATTAAAGATTAATATAAAAATAAAAGAAATATTATAAACTAATAAACTTATAGTTAGAAATGTAATATGCCACAGAACAAATAAAAATTACTTGACTATGTGGGCCAATTTGTCCAGATTTATCTTAAAACTGTAATCAAGAAGACATTTTCACTGTAATGTGATTTTTTCAAATTTGTATTATTTCTTTGAGGTACAAATAGTGGACAACCATTCCTTTTAAGCTAGTTTAGTTTAGTGAAAATTGAATTAGCAGTATAGAAGAGTATCACAGTTGTTGTTACTTGAATAAATATTGATTGCAGGATATGACATAAACTTCGACGATTTGAACTATGAGAAAAGAAATTATAAAGCAGCAGAAGCATATTCACAGAGTAAACTTGCAAATGTGCTATTTTCGAGAGAACTAGCTGCAAAACTTAAGGTTAGCTCCTATACTAGTGTGATATTTATACATTAGGGTAAAATAATTCATTATTGACACTTTAAAAGAAGCTGTGATAGCCTAGTGGTAAGGGCGTCAGCCTCCTAATCAGAGGTTGGCGTTTTGAATCCGGGCACGCACCTCTTACTTTTCGGAGTTATGTATGTTTTAAAAAATTATTAAAATATCACTTGCTTCAATGGTGAAGGAAAACATCGTGAGGAAACCTGCACGCCTGAGAGTTCTCCATAATGTTCTCAAAAGGCGTGTGAAGTCTACCAATCTGAACATGGCCAGCGTGGAGGACTATGGCCAAACCCTTCTCATATTGAGAGGAGACCCGTGATCTGTAGTGAGCCGGTAATGGGTTGATCACGATGATGATGATGATGACACTTTTATACTAAGCAGACTAAAAACTATAAATAATTGTAGACATATTTTAGGCCCATAATATAGAAGGTGTAAACACATACAGCCTGCATCCAGGTGTAATAAGAACTGAGCTGGGTAGGCACATGGATGACGTCCTGTTTAAAGGTGCAAGAAGAATCATTGGTGTTCTATTCTACCCGTTTTTCAAATCGCCGGAACTTGGCGCTCAAACAACAATTTATTGCGCTGTGGACGAGAAATGCGCTAATGAAACTGGATTATACTACAGGTTCCTTTTTTTATTATACACTTTTGGCCGCCCGCGTCCCCCGTTTATAATGTCTCCGTAGCATTGTAAAACGGGGGTGTACCATTTTTCCATACCAAACTTCCAATTGCATTTCTTTCAACCCAAATATGATTGTAAACCTGTTTCATCGCCCATTTATACTATTAAAAAAACTGAGTAGAATTTTTTTTTGAAATAGTAGTATTTTAATTACAGATTAATTTATCTTACTGCTTAATTTTTTGATTGTCAATAACTTTAGGCATTATTGAACGGGCATGAAGTTGTAAAATTTTACTTGCCTACTTTTGTAACTCAATAATTCTTTGTAACATTTAAAATTCTCATACCTCCATTACTCATGTTTATTTTTATGTATTTACTATTTAAACCTCTCAAGGTTGTGCTAGAGAGTGGAAAACATACGGTTGAAGTTGTCAGTTCGAAACTCGAAAGAGTTTATTTCAATGGGATTTTTATAAACAACATTTATAATTAATGTTATTGTGAAAGTGTCTTTCTGTCATTAAAGCCGAGAATCGAGATTTATAAAGCGCGCTTCACCTATCTCTGATTTTAATAACAGTTAGAAAAAGACAAATTGATATGCCTTACATAAATCTGTCTCGTTGTAACATCTTAACCTTAGCGACTTAACGGACTTCAAAATTTTGAAGAAACACATACTAAAAAAATTAAACAATATAGGAAGTTGATGAACTTGCAGGCTAACGTTAGTCTTAAGCCAAGACGTCAACGATAAAACGTGAGTCTCAAGTTAATTTTCAATTACAATGTATAAAAGTTTTTTTTTTCATTTCAGCGATTGCGTTGTAAAAAGTCCAGACAGAAAAGCTCTTAATGATGAATACGCGAAGAAATTGTGGGAAAAGTCCATCGAACTTGTGAAATTGGGAGATTTTGATCCATTCAGTGCTGTCCATTCTGGTGCTGCCAGTAAATAAATTTAATGCTAATTTATTTCCAGCATATTACATCGGTTTTACTTGTATTCTATCTAGTAAATGATGCTTATAATTAAACTGTATCCAATCTATATATATTTTTTAAGGTAAAATGTATAATTTTAAAGGGCCGATTTGATACCTGCAATAAAATATAAATATATTGCTTAAATATGTCAATACTCAAATCATAATTATTTTGTACCTATATCTTTTACACAGTGAAATCACAGAGACTAATAAACTTTTGGTATAAAAGTACTTACTTAATCAATACCTATCCTATATTTTTTTAATAATTCAATTTATTAACTTATACTAAACAAGAAAAACGCGTTATTGCTTGCTATATAAAATTGAGGAGGCAATTGGCGACCACTCATAGCTCAAAGGTTCTATATAAACTTCAAAAGAATGACTCAAGTTTGTAAAAAGAATTTAGTAAGAAGAAAAATGTATCAGTCAGTTTTGATAGAACATTTATTGAATATGTACAATAATTTCGTTTAAATGTTATTATTTAAACTAAATTTCCATGTGATTTCCATATAAATCTTAAAAGGTAAGTCGTGTACTTTGAGCATCTTATTTTATAATAAAATCGCAAGCTACATAACTGCGGTAAGTCATCATTTGCTTTGATATCTTCTCGAACAATTAACCCATAAGAAATACATTTCTACAACAGGGTCAATCTATAACGAAAATAAAATGACTATATCTAAACATTTTAAATTTAAAACACATTTTTGTTTTTGTGAGACGTCATGCCGTAAACTTCCAATAATAAATTGTTTCAAAACGTGCTATTTCCATTATATATTTTGAATGTCATACGAATGGAACGGAAAGAAGCCCGTGCTATATATGAATAGATATCCTTCAATAGGTTTATAGCTAGACTTATTGCCGATATCAAAATCTTAAAGCTCAACAACAGCCAGCCATTATATTATCGCTCAGTTATTAAAATTATAGAATCCAATGTGGAGGACATAGGATTCTAATATTATATTTAGCATTTTTCTTTCAGGCTAAATTATGGCGCGTTGCCGGCGGAGGCGAAAGTACGTTAACTTTGAAACCACTTAATTTAAGTTTTGTTTTTACATCAGGCAACACTGAATGGCCAACTTTGAAACAAAATATTTTGCCAATTTCATCAACATCAGTTTATTTACCCCCTGCTGGGCATATAGGTTAAACAAACCACGCTATTTCTAGACAAGTTTTTATGATGTTATTTGTCTTTTTTTCAAGTAATACCTACCTTTGCGCGGTTTTCTAGTGTCTTTGTCATCTAGCCTTGATGAAAAATATTGTAAATTATATTAATTTGTAGTTTAAACCAATAATTAATAAAACAATTGTCTATTTACATTTCAGAATGTGCAAAACGTAAGTAAGAACGTAACGTAACTAAAGTTAAAAACCCTTACCGAATTACGATGGTTTTCTTATTAGAGAAGAAGTTCAAGCCTTCCTTTCAGGCTCAGAAGGACTAGAACCTAGAGCCGTTAGCAATTCCTGCTGAAGAGTGATCCCGAGCGTTCGCTACCAGGACAATGGGAAAGTGAAGAAGGCTGCAACTTGGATGCCTTCAGTTTAATTCCCCACTAGCTCAGTTATCTTACAATCAGAAAAGTTACATACTAAGCGCATAATTTCTCGCACGCACGCGATGAAAGGTCGCTACTGCCTCTGTTAGCAACTGCCTAAAAAGTTACTGAACAGATGGTCAGGTCATAAGCTTAAGTTGACGATCTAGCTGATGAGTGGTAGCGGAGAATAAGATTATCGTTCGTAAATTTTTTAACCGTACACAATTTAGTCATCCGTTTCGATGTTGTATAGTGCCTTTGGTTAGTATGAGATTTGTACGCTGGCAATAGTAGTCGTCTTTGAATATCGAAACACACTAACGTAATAATTTGTTAAACTTTAGTTTTGAAAAAATTCGCCCACACCATAGTAGTGTAAGCCAGCAAAAGATTATGAAATGAAAATAAAAATAACCATTATTGCGACTATCTACGTATTCGTATATATTCCAATTGGTGCGCTGCTGTATTATAAAGTGACATGTCCTGGTTCGATTCCCGGCTCAATTCTTATCTGGTGGTAGGCTTCAGCGATGACTAGCAAACTGGCAAAGACTTAGCGTTCCCGTATGATTCCGCGTAGAGAAACCAGTTTTCGTTTGCAGCGCATCGGTAGCACTTCTCATCTCTGCTGCTGCAGATGTTCATCGATGGCGGTAAACACTTAAGATTATCTTAAAATAACCTGCTCTTTTGTCCGCACTGTATATATATTATAATTATATAGCATTTTGTGTTTCTAGCCGCTGCCGCTCCAAGTCTGGTAGGTTTAAGCGATGTACCCGGGGTGATCGACGCTACAGGGTCAGACAGACGTCCTGCCGTCACCGTCGCCGCAGCCGATGCAGCCGCCGCCGTTGTGGTCGTCGTTCACGGTAAATATGACTACCTCCGTGGCGCAGCGCGCGCGCTGTTGCATTATAAAATTGGAGGTCCTGGGTTCGATTCCTGGCTAGAGTCTGGTCTGGTGGGAGGCTGCGGCCGTGGCTGGTTACCACCCTACCGACAAAGACGTGTCGCAAAGCGATATAGCGTTCCGGCACGATGTCGCGTAGAAACCATTTAGGAGTGTGGGTTTGACATACCCCTAACAGGTTAGCCCGCTACCATCATAGACTGCATAATCACTTACCATCAGGTGAGATTACCGTCAAGGGCTAACTTGTATTGGATAAAAAAAAAACTTTATTAGTCAACAAACATGCCGAAACATTCTGAGTCATCTTTTTTCAGAACTGTGTCGAAATAAATTTTAGTCACTGTTATGGAAGTGTTGACAATTTGAGTTTTGAAATTTTATACTAACGATACAGCTTATATAACATATAACATATAACAGATAAGATAGTAATATATAATATTTTACAATGGCGGTATTTGTAATTATTTATTCGTTCGAAATTACCTTATATTATACCTTACGTTATACATTACTTACATTATTACCTTATGTTATACAGTTACAATTGGCGTTGCCGCTCGCGCACTGGTTCCTTCAAAAGATGCAGATATTGTGACAGGCGGTATAGAATACGACGTCGGTCCTTGTCCTAGCTGCTGTTGGAAAACAGCGGGAATATTTTCGCAAACAAAGGTTTGACATTAATTCAAAGCTTAATTTACTATAACCCGCAGAAACCAGGTACTCACCGTAATGTGTTGTTGAATGTGTTAAATAATTGAGAGATTATGTTAAGTAAATAAGCACACCTAGATAATACACATAGATTGCAAGTAGCGCTATTTTTTACTTTCTGAATAATGATAATTGATACAGCCTATATTTTTCAGGTATCGTTTCGTCAGTGCAGAGTTTACCATTACCATGTTATTGAAATCGTTTGTGTGTCTACAATAGTATATTTTTTATATAAATAAAATTATTCTTTAAATTCTTGTTTTGTTCAGATTCAAGCTCCCATTGGAGCTTATACACCAAGAAGTAGGCTATTATGAATTATTTTTATTATATATACCTCGTCATTTATGAATTATTGCGTATGGTTTGTATCCTCTTTGGCTGATAGTAATAAGAACTCACTAAATACTGTAACATTCAAGTAAACGTCAATAACAAACAAACTTCAATATTTTATGTACAATATATTACAAACGTCAAATTATAAATGAAAGTGACTGTGTTCCTAGCTCCCTATTTTGTTACGATTTCATCTTAAAAGAAGCTTCTACTTTTTTTTATTAGTGATTGAAATGGACAGCGGTTAAAATTAAGTACTTGAGAGGCTCATTAGAAGCCAAAGTATTGACATAAAACCTCGACCGCCACTATTGCCACTGCTGCTACGAATATTTTACCAATGGAGTACGATAATAATGATACTTGGCGAAGGTAAATATTATTTACGACGCGTCCTTCTTTTCACAACTCAAAATTGTTTTCCTATAATTGCCAATGAATAGTAAGCTCTAGATTGCCGCTTCTTAAACAATAACAAATGACAAGATGAAGATTCCTGTTCTTGTCCCATTTAAGTTTGCCGCGGGCCGTTATGACGTCACAATATCTTATCGATAGGGTCAACAAAAATATATTTGATAAGAAATGTTGAATTTTTTTAACAAGTGTTTTGGTAAGTCCTAAATTTCTTATCAATTGTAAGACACTTGTTTATGTAATAACCACCTCATACCAGCCTCTTTAATATTTATTTATTTATTAGGAAGCCCACATTGTATACAATGTGACTGCTGGCCTATATACTATAGCACATTTTAAAACATAATATCTTTACTGACAAAGTATACCCCTATAAAAAAAATTATACAGAAGAAAAGTTTCTACTTAATATCCTGTTATGGGGCACAGGCCCCCTCTCACAAGAGCTAACATAACAGTATTAAATGAAATCAAAGTTAGTGCATGCATGAATTCATTATATCAGCATTTTTTATACATTGTATGATGAATTAATAATGATTTAAATGGACGGGTTCAGCAGGCAAAACATTGGTGTATCCTCTGATACTGTAGAAATCAGGTAATATGTTGGCTTGTTTACTCTGTATTAGTAGATATAATCAAGGTTAACTTCACATTGGCAATAATAAATTATTGTTTTTGAAGGTCTAGCTCACCAAAGACCCGAGCAACATGTCACACAATACCAAAGAGGTCTACAACTACTGCTGTTGTAGTACTAGGACTGGCAGTTCTCAGTTGCCTGCTAGGGTATTGTGTGCTGAGCGAAACACTTCCTTACGAATCAAAAACATTGAGGCTGGTTATCATTGTAAGTACCTTTAGTTTTAAAGATATTCACATTTTTGTTATAAATATCTCCTGCTTTCGATTTTATTGTTATAAATTCCATAGTTGTTTATTTGTGAGTGTGAGAGTTAGCGCTTAGGACTGTCCAACCTCCCCCAATGTAAGCTTTGAGAATTTTGTAAATTTTAAAGCATTTTTAGACCACACTTTCGATTAGTTTTAAGATAGTTTTAATTGATTTTAATGTATTAAATAATTATTTATAGACCTTTTAAAATTTTTGCTTTTTTGGTGGTATTATTGTAAAATTAAATTGAAGTAATTGTTTATTTTATATTTTAAATTGTAATTTATTTGGAACTGAAAACATTAAAAAGAAAAAAAAATTGTAATTTGAATGATTTAATAATTGTTTTAAATGAAATTTGTTTCTTGATGTAAATAAGTTATTTATAAAAAAGAAGACTAAAAAATGTATAATTGAATTATGACCAATTAAGCACACCAAGGTCTCTTTTTATTGGAAGAGGGCACCCTGCATACAAAAAAAATAGGCTTTGAGAATTGCTAGAGCAGCAATAACCAGGATCAACCTGTTTTAAGTGGCACAGAAGGACATAAGTTATTTCATAACTCTGAGATGATATTGAGTGTTTGTTGAATGAAAACCCAACATTTGCATTAACAATTTTGCATAATTATGCTTACTGAAACCAAAAATGTTCCATCCTTTAGTTCTTCCGCCACGGTGCCCGTACACCAGTGTCCAGTTACAAGAGTGATCCATTCAAGAACTACCAATGGCCAGATGGACTTGGAAGCCTAACAAATGTATGTATGACAATTCTGCCAATCAACAAACAGCTGTAAGAGCTATTCTGTAATAGCCAGGCTCCATTGAGCTACATAGTATTCTATTCTAATTCTAAATTATCATTCTTCAAATTGGTTTTTAATGGCACTTTTGAGGTGTTGATATTTTTTTTTTACATTGTAGTAAAAAGATGATGACAATATTTTTAAACTTAAAGGTATGAGACCACAACAGATTTGGGCGGTTATTATATTATTGTTATCACCATCTCACTGTCACTGAATTCTCTAAAAATCATCTAGTTAGAGTTTTTATCATTAAGTAATATATATACTATACTGCTTACGTTTAATAAAAACTTTGAATGTATATTGAGATACAACTTCATAATGTCATCCAGTAGTTTATTGTATTATATCTGATAGTAATATCACGTTAAATCTCAGAGAAACAGACGTGTGGTTCTACGTCGTCCGAATCTATCTAATCTCAAGGCTGGCCTTGAGTACAACTTCTAACTTATCACAAACCGTTAGCATTTATCTGTCATGTTTAATTGGAGTTGTTAAATGGCAACAATTACACTATATAAAATGAAATATAAATGTTTTCAATCATATTATTATGAGATAACTTATACCGTAGTAACTAATGAGCGAAACACTTTATCACAGACAGGAAAGCTACAAATGTATGAATTGGGAAAGAAATATCGCAGCTACTACGCCAATTTCATACCCGAAGAATACTTTGACAAGGATGTGTACATACGCAGTAGCGATGCGTCCAGGTGTATGATGAGTGCGTACACATTCCTTGCTGGGCTATACCCACCCTCGGAGAGGCAGATGTGGCACCCGGAGATACCTTGGCAGCCAGTACCAGTGCATTCGTTGCCTAGGCATTTAGATAATGTAAGTTTTATTAAGTGCCTGTAGATCAATAATTTATTAAACTGGGTAATATTATCTAAATTATCATCATCATCATTATGATCAATCTACAAGTACTACAGAGCACGGGTGTGCTCTCAATATGAGAAGGGTTTGGCCATCGTCCACCACGCTGGCCATGTGCGGATTGGCAGTCTTCACACGCCTTTGACAACATTATGGAGAACTCTCAGGCGTGCAGGTTTACTCACGATGTTTTCCTTCACCGTTGAAGCAAGCGATATTTTAATTGTTTTATATATGCACATATCATATTTTAGAGGTGCGTGCTCAGGTTTGAACCCCCGACCTTTGATTAGTAGGCTGACGTCCTAACCACTAGGCCATCACAGCTTATTTATCATTTATAATAGAAATTTATGAAATTTTAGATAGTTGCTGCAACCAAACCATGTAGCTTCTACAAGAAATTATATAACGAAGTGCTAACGGAGAAAGACGCTGATCCCAAATACTTGGAGCTATTTGACTACCTGAGTAAACACACAAATCAATCCATGCGTAGTGTAGTACAAGTGGATTACCTATACAGTACACTAGCTTCGCAACAAGAGGCTCGCCTGAAGCTGCCAGAGTGGACGAGAAACGTGTTTCCTCATAAAATGCGTGATCCATTCATGTTGAGTTTAGCTCTCCTGTCTTACAATGAGACAATGCAGAAGTTTCATACTGGCAAGTTGCTTTTATTTATTTAGATGTAGACTATACACATAGATTTGTCCTCGCTGACTATCACGAAGGATAGCAATGAAGAGGTGTTATTGGGGTTGGTCGTTTTTTATTTATTCCGTTAAGTGTGTCGCTTGATTGCAAATCACCTACCTATTTTTAAGTGATGTTTATGTGAGATTAGGTTATCTTAGGCTGCATGTCTTAGATAGCCTAACCTGTTAGGGTTATGGCAGTTATAATCAAATCAAATTAAATCACTATATTCATATAAACCTATTACAGGCGTCTATGAATCATTCATATAAATCTCATTTTTCAATATTCGTGAAGTGATGGTAATAACTACACTTGCCAAATTAAAACTAAAGCTAAGAGGGTCCAAATCGCGCCCAGGTCTAAGAAGAAACCCACAATTTTTTGTATCACCATTTCAATAATAAATAATTTATTATACCTATGGAAATAGAGCAATTCACACCTAACCTTTTTTATCGTTTATATATTCCTTAATATCGTAATATGATTTTTCTATCAGCTTTCGTTTTATAAAAACTTTGAACTTATTGTTGGAAATCTCCAAAATATCAACAGGTAATTTATTATAAAACCGATATCCGGTTTCAATATCTAGTTTGCACCTTACCTAGAAAATTGCTAGTCACACTCTTGCCTTTAAGATATTGAAGTGGTACGTGACAGGAAATGTCGTGATAAAGATACCGAAAGGGCGTGCAACACTTGAGCGTTTCCTTTTATAAACGTGGATAAAATTGTTTAGTTCAAATGTTGAACAATGTATTTTTACAACTGCTAACGATTTTTACCTGTTTTGTGATATAAAACGGAGAGAGATTGAAAAGATCCTGGAGATATTGCCATGTTGACTGTACATGTAAATATATACATGTATATTTAATTTTCTAAGTGACATATTATGCATATAATATAATGAAATTAATGAGAATTCCGCTATCCCATGCTGTCAACGTGACTAGATTACATTCTCATTAGAATAATATGCGGTTGAAATCATTCACTGGAAACCATAAAATAATTTAAATCACTTTGACATTTCAGTTAAGATTTCGGTTTCGTTTGTTGAAGTGGTAAAAACCGTTTCTGGTTCGATTTTGCTCACTTTACAGAAATTAACAGGTTTACAGGAATTCAAAACTCAGATCTCTTTTTTTTTTTTGTTAATAAGGCGTTCACTTCGTTTTTCTGTTGTTTAAAATATTGGAATATTCCAGTTTACAAAGGTACTTTTAATGGTTTGCTTAAGCATAACAATAACTGGTATCATTGCAGTATGTTAGAGACAATAAAGAATTGTATTTTTTAACGGTCAATCACTAACGTTTGTAAAACAAATCGGTCACGCTGTGAACGTTTGAGTTCTTACATTGTTAGCACTAAAGTATAGTACCTAGTAGGTTTATAATATATTATTTGATCTTAATACGATCTTACTACCCAGGTCCACTTCTCAGCGAGATAAAACAGCAACTATTGGACAGCGTTAACAATACCAACACAGAACGTTCCCTATACCTTTACTCTGGCCACGATGTGAACGTAGTATCACTGTGGCGCGCGTTGGGCTTCGACGAACTCTTGGAGCCGGAGTACGGAGCCAGTATCGTCATCGAGCTGCATCAGGAAGTTGAACAGGAAAATTTCTTTATTAGGGTAAGATATACTGCCAATTCTCGTGTTACAATGTTGGTTCCCATACTCCTCTGAAACGGCTCGACCGATTGTTATGAAATTTTTTATGCGTATTCAGTAAGTTTGATTGTTTTGTATATATGTATTAAATATTATCTTATTTATATTTTTAGTTGTACATTTATTTAACCTTATATTTTCTATTTATGATTGTGCACCCCAACCTCGCCTTACTTTATATTTTATTCCAGATTTGTGCTAGGTTGCCTGGTAGAGATCGCTCATTAGCGATAAGGCCGCCTATTGCACCTATTTATTTTCTGTGTGTTTTTTTCTTTTCTTTTTTTTTTCTTCTGTATTGGTGTGCAATAAAGTATATTTTCATTTCATTTCATTCATTTGAGAATCGGCTACCATCTATCTTTCAAACCCTTAAGTGATGAGGGTTGTCCAACCCTAACAATTTTTTTTTAATTTTGAGACAATTTTTTTTTTTTTATATATTTTATATATTGTGGCATTAAAAATACAAAGGACCCTAAAATTTTCACCAATATTTAAATTAATTTTAAATTATATGGTATTACTTGTATTTCAGAATATTGATGAACCCAATTTGGTTTGTTTACATTAAATACTTTTTAGACATCAGTATAGTTAGAAATAAAAAATATATTTTTGGAAATAAGAACTGACGCATTTTCTTAATGTGGTGAATGTTTAAAGTATTTTTTTTTGTTGTTACAGCTGTTCTATAGAAACAATACCAAAGTGGAGGTCCCTATGGAATTGAACCTGCCTTATTGCGGGGATCCATGCACCTATAGCAGATTCGTGGAACATCTCGATACGCTGATACCGGATGATTGGGAAGCTGAATGCCAAAATACGAGTCAGTGAACTTTGAAAGTGGGTTGTTGTCTTTTTAAACGAAACGCGAACGTTTGGTTTTAAACGATAACTAGATTTTGAAACTGTCTTCGTTTCTAATTGCTGTAAAGTAAAACCTTTTTGCACGGTTGGGTCACTTGGTTGTACGTTTGAACCAGGCCACAAACAACGGGTCAAATTAAGCCATTTAGCCAGATAGCCATTTTAAGTTTTATGTCTTGCATTTATCATGGTTTTGCTCTCCTGATAATGGTCTAAAGTATTCCTCTTAGCTTGAAACAAACGATATATTTTTACCTTTCACTTGAATGCAATTCCTTCGTATTGACTACCTCCTTAGCGCAGCGCTGTAGCAATGTAAAGTAGAAGGTCCTGGGTTCGATTCTCGGCTCGAGTCTGGTCTGGAAGAGGCTTCGGCCGTGGCTAGTTACCAGCCTACCGACAGAGACGCGTCGCCAAGCGATTAAACGTTCCGGCACGATGTCGCGTAGAAACCAAGTAGGAACACGAGTTTACCCCTAGGTTAGCCCGCTACCATCTTAGACTGCATCATCACAAACCATTAGGTAATATTGCCGTCAAAGGCTAACTTGTAGTGTATAAAAAAAAATGGTTTACTAACTTCTTATAATTAATTTGTTATTTTCTACAAATATCCACTTGTTGTACCAAAGATGCGATACGTCTTTTAGCGAGCTCCTTGATAAGACAACTTTGTTAGACTAGTTAGATATTAATAACTTTGAAAATCTTACCTTCTTGCGACTAGGTCAATGTCGGGTTGCAGTTAATACTTTCGTTTTCATAAAATTATGCAAGAGCTGTGTTATGCGATCGAACCACGCGAAAAAGGTTTTTCAGCTGTCAATCGATACTGATATTTAATACATAGCACAATAAATACGATTTTTCCTTGTGCTTGCGTTACCAAAATTACTATGAACTGCATCCGAAGAAGGTAAGTAAACCTGTTATTTTGATATTTTTTCCAAAACCCTAATCACGTCAAATTTTAATACGTCGTTATTGAAAGTAATCATTGTTGGTGTCATATTTGAAATTAAATTGGAAGTATAAAGTACTTAATAGTAATAGTACATTAATGGTCTTTAATGTTATTACATTATTACATTTTCCATACTTAAAATATGCTTCATCATCATCATCATCATTATTTCAACCTATAGACGTCCACTGCTGGACATAGGTCTTTTGTAGGGAGTTCCAATGGCCACGGTCCTGGGCCGCTTGCATCCAGCGGCTCCCTGCGACTCGTTTGATGTCGTCTGTCCAGCTTTTTGGGGGTCGACCAACGCTACGTTTACCGGTGCGGGGTCGCCATACCAACCCGACATTGACCTTGGGACCCCAACGTCCATCGGTTCTCCGAGCTATGTGCCCCGCCCGAGCTATATAAAATATGCTTACAAAATTGATATTACTACTACAAACATTTCATCAACATGTGTTTAAAAGTCTGCATGAATTCGTTGTAATTGAAGTTGTTCTGTGCAATATACTTATTTGTATGTGATTAAAACCTAATTTTGAGGACGAGATTAGGTTCCTCTGATTCGGTGACGATAGACTCTGGGTCAGATATAACTTGGTTGTACTCATATTCACCAGAGACCTTTCAAGTGATGCATTTTTGAGCCATCTGAATCCCTTATTTATGGATGATGACATTGAGGCAATAGTTGAGCTCATTTCGTTTGAAGTGCTCGGTTCAGCCTCGTTCAATACACCTTCCGCCTCTAATTTCAATGTATTACAGAATTCCTCTTGATCTAATTTTTGTGCACGCAAGTAAGCAGGTCTTTTCTTGTCCATTTTGAGACTGATGCTGTCTTTTATATTCATATTATGTCAATGTCTGAGCAATTACAGTTAAATTTTTTTATTTTTATTTATTTGGGACAGCAAACAATTAGTGTATATCAAATACTAGTACAAGATAAACTTACACATGATAACTATAAATAAATACACAATTAACAGCACTATCCACGACTTAATGAAAATGACAATATTAAGGGCGTGACAAAATAATTAAAAAAAAAAAGATTAACAATATAAATAACAAGAAAAGTAAAATAAAAATTAAAAAAAACATGTGAAAGAGAAAAAAAAGAAAAAAGTTAAAACGATTGTTACAAAATAAGTTCAGTAACACACAAAATAAAAGCTTATTCGGGCCTTAATTTTAAAATGTCAGTAATATACTTTTTGTATCTGCCTTCAGACAGAGCAAATATGTCTACTTCGTCAAACATTTTATCATTAAATCATGGTCGATTGTTCCATCTCTAGGATCAGTTAGTTATTCCTCTTGCTACTCTTTCAACATAATCTTTGACTTCTTGAGGAAGTGGTCCATTCTTTGATTTCATTAAGATCAACCAATCTGAAGGATCTTAATCATATATTATATATAAAAAGTATAAATATTTTATCGATATTCCAATAAAAACTTATTTGGTTCGTTCGATTAGAAACTGTTAAGAACGCGTTTCTTTCGCCGGCCGAACTTTAAATGTTACCGATTGTTAGCTTTAACTGCGAATATTTTGTTTATAATAACCAATGTTATATACGTAAGAAAACCAAATATTACATTATTCACAATCGTGTGTATCAACTATGTGCCATGTTATATATAGTAAAAAGTTCACAGTTTATTAAATACGTAATTATATCTCGAATACAGACATATTTCGAATTAGTTAAAAATTACTATAACATATAGGTATAACTATAACTATTAAAACAATATTCTCCGTTCTTTTAAATTTTAGTTAGTTCGTTTTGTGTATATAATATTTTAAAGGAGTTCCAGAAAGGAGTAGGTTATTGTTTCCATAAACAGTGCAATTTTAAACCGTACCTACACTATACACGTTCTTTAAATACTGATTAATGTTGAAGAGAAATACCTATTTTGTTTAATTTTAGTTTTTATAACACATGAAATTTGTGATTAGTATTTTTTTTATTATACTTACACAAATTGTTATTTACAATTATATTCTAACACTATAAAATAGTTTTTTTTACATCCTTGTTTAGTGTAACATTTTTGATAACGTATTTTCTGTAATTTTTTCTACGATTGATTTAAAGATTTTTATAACTGGTATTGAGTAAATGTAGAACATTTATATACATACTTATATATCTTTATTATCTATATTCACGCAAAATATAATGTATTTTTTTATGAAATACTGTTAAAACTTGACTGTTTAAACTTTCCTCTATATTTACCGTTGTTTATTTATTTATAATTATATTAAATGAGATATATAAATATAACTCTTATAGTTTTAGACTGATTTTAAGTAAAGAAAAACCATTAGGTTTATTATTAATAAAGTAAAACTTAATTATCATGTTATTGTTTTTAGTTGAGGCCCATGGGTGTTTGTATTGTTCAAAAGCATTTTAATAGTTTTAAGTAAAAACATTGTTGTATATTTTGATATTTTTTAAAATGTGTTCCAACCGTAAAATTATCTATACCTGCACTAGTAAATATAACTATTATCTACATATTATGATATAAAAGTCGTGGTTTCTATGTTTAATAAATGAAAGGTCTAAATATATTTTAATAATACATAATGGTAACAAAATTATCTGTATATTCAGTTGTAACTCTTACATACGTAAAATGTATCCACGTATTTATATCTTATAAATAGATTTATCATATTAATGATTGGTCTTCGATGCGCTGCTAAATCAGCCTAAGATAACGCCAACTACTTCATGTCGTCCCTACTTTCGTAAGTTCATTTGATTTTAAAACACGTCATTTATTGTCGCATATGGATAACAATCTTCAGTTTGCTATCTATATACATATTTTATATACCAAAGAAATTTAAGAAATCCTAAATCTGAAGCTGAAAACCTCTCCCCTAAGAAAGCACCTTGAATTCGGCAACTTTACATAACTGTGATATGCATAACACATATAAATATCACAGTGACGGCAAGAGAGGTAAATTGGGAGTAAAGTTATTTTATAAGATTTGCTGCTTATCCGCATATGATATCCGGAATAGTGTCCGGATACTCGTCGTGAATCTGTAAAAGCCTAGTAGTAAGGACATCAGCCTCCTAATCAGAGATCGGGGATTCGAACCCGGGCACGCACCTATAACTTTTCGGAGTTATATGCGTTTTTGAGCAATTAAAATATCACTTGCTTCAACGGTGAAGGAAACATCGTAAGGAAACCTGCATGCCTGAGAGTTCTCCATAATTTTCTCAAAGGCGTGTGAAGTATGCCAAACCGCACATGGCCAGCGTAGTGGACTAAAGCCAAACCCTTCTCATATTGAGAGGAGACCCGTGCTCTGATGTATCAGTCACTAAGTTACAAGCAACCCTTGCGTCCATCGAGATCAGTGCAGGAGTTTAGCCGAACATGGGTAATAAACAAACAGTTAGTAAACTCTTTCAGAGACACGCATTGAAAGCCGATCATTAATAAGTGTAGATTATTAGAAATAGTTTTTAATTACATGTTGTATTGAGGCCATGCAAAATTTACTATAGACAGCGTAGAGTGCAAAATTTTCTACGCATTCGATTTCGTGAAAGGTTAACTCTGTCGTGTAATAGATGGCGCTTTTTCCATTCTCTACTAATTGCAGTTAACTTTCACGCCATTTTAACAGTAGAAAATCTCGCACGTGATACTCTGGTCTAGTATAATACAAAGCCTGAATATGTGTCAATGTTTTGTATTGTGGTTATATATGAAATAAAATGTTTTATGTGGTTATTTTATATTTTATTCTCACACATTTGCACAGTGAAATTACTATGGGTCTCACATGGCCAATCTCAAGCTACGGCAACCAGTAGTTTATAGACTGGAAGATTTTGGATGTGTTGCCAGTTCTTGCCCCGCTCTTATCCACCGTCTGGAGTGATACAGAATACAACCTAAAGACCTTAGTTCCCATAAAAGATAAACTACTACTACTCTTAGCGGCAATAAATTATTGCTAGACGATTTGACGGCGATTTCCGATTAGGTTGACCAGTTAACACAAAAACAGCCTTGACCTGAAGCCGGCCTACGCTCATACTCGCGAGTGTTTCCGATGGATATGCCTGATCCCGGAGTAAATGACTTCCCACCTTTATAAAATCCGTGTATACCACTTCTGACACCGTGTTTTTAATAATGTTTGGTTTCGGATATACTTATTAGTACTGTAATACACGGAAAGGCGATTTAGCGTTCCGGCACGATGTCATGTAGCAACCAATTAGAAGTATGGGTTTACCATACCCCAAACAGGTTAGCCCGCTACCATCTTAGACAGCATCATCACTTATCATCAGGTGTGATGCCGTCAAGGGCTAACTTGTGGTGTATTAAAAATATATACATATACAATGTTATGAATCCATAGCACATAAATATGCACTGCCCTGCTATTTTTTCAAAATAGAGCTAGATGTATTTGCTAGTAATAGATTTATTGTAGGTTACACTTCTACTTCTAGTCAAGCCATTACGTAATAAAAATGTCATCAAAATTAGAAGTCTAACAGTAGTTCGACCTTAAAGACAGTTCAGTTGGTTCAAAGATGGGTAAATTACGGAATAAAAGAAAATACAAACATTTAATTATCTTTTATTAAGTCACAAACATAAATAGATTGCAATAATTTTACTTATTTATAATATGGACGGCACAATTACATTGACTAATTAATAAGATTGTAAATAATGTACCTAATATCAAAAATATTAAATTATGATATTAATAATATGTAGGTACGTCAAAAATTAAGTCTTATATCTATGAATAATATAATTATATTAATAATATTTAAGGCATAGGTTTCTAGACGGCATCATTATTAAGTTACGTTTAAATGCACAGTTTTGTGTTTTACACATTACGAAAATTTCATTACAAAATATTAAAAATGAAATTACCTCTAACCCTAAAGTACTTGTGGCATCGTTTGTTTCTCTTATATCTTATTACTCATAATAATGTATAGAACCAATGCTAAAAAACAAATGCCTTATAAAAAAAGTGTATTAAAAACACGTTACAAAAAAATACTTTTGATTAAATAATTATAAAAATCCATATAAAATAACCTAAAAAGAATTATAAAATATCAGTTCTTGGTTGCGTTTTTATGTTCGTGGAATCGAGAGTAGCTTTGGTTGCTCATTTAAATACTATCGTGTTCAGTGACTCAGTAGTAAATAAACCTATGTTCATTGTTCACGTTCGTTCTTGGACTAGTATAAAGACAAGGATGGTTTCTTAGCACAAATTGTGACTGCGTCTGAAACCTGGATTCGCTGTTAGTAACCTGAGTCTAAATAAGCAAGACCCCATGGAAGCGCATTTAAACAAAAGTACAAAATCTCCTAAAAACAAAAGGTTACATTCCGATGTCAATTTCAAAAGGTAACTTTTTGTGCACAGACAAATCCTCTTAAATTTTTATGAGTAAAACGGTATCTGTGTGACCGGAGATGTTAAGAGGCTAAAAGCTAGCTTTAAAAAACAGAGAAAAAAATATATAAAAATTATTAATGCTTTAATTATTTCACAAAAGTCGGATTGAATTGGCCGCATTGCGTAATTCGATATTATTAATCACCCTCAAAACTTAGAAATTGCTCCCAGAGATTGTTATGTATTCCTTTATCCAAAAAACTTCAATAACTGATCTGAGAAATGTACTAGGTTTTTAATTTTTTGACAAAGAAAAAAAAATTTATTTCACGAACATAAAAACCCATCCTCGCATCTATTACATTGGTGGGATTTGTTAGGGCGTATCATCATTATGATAAATCCATTAGCGGTCCCCTACAGGGCACGGCTCAATCTTGAGACGGGTTTTTTGGTCGTTTTAACCCCGAGACAGGCAGATTTTGAGCTACGAAAAGTTACGAGATGCCTTGAGTGCATCCTTAAATTAATAACGTAATTTTATTGAAAGCCGCTTACTAGCCTATCTAACGTCATCCTCAAATTGAAAAATTATTCTGGATCCTACGCACAGATTCTCTTACGTAAAGGCAAACGCAGAGAGGAGAAAACTAAGACCCCCATCGCATTTCAGCACGTCTACGGTCAATAAAAAGTTTGGATAATGGTTTTGGTTATATTGATCCAGTTTTATAATCTGAATGATTATGACGTTACGTGCACTTACGCTTAAAGACCAAAAACGAAAACCGACCTTCAAGTCAGGCCATGCCACTTAAAACTTCTAAACTTAATACTTAAATACCCACATTTCATTCGTTATAACTTCGTTGATTAAGATTATTTTAATTTAATATTACAATTACCGATTTCCTTTCCCATCATGATTTTTTCTTGGAATGATTTTCGTTATTGGTTATATACTTTCATTGCTATTTACCACAACATGTCAAAACATCTCTTTCTTTATAAGCCCGCAAAGCTGTATGAACGAGAACCACTATCCACAGAATGAACGCGAACCAAGTAGTAACTAATGCGATCTCAAGTGCAATACCAGTGTTGATGTAGTTACCACGGCGGCTGTTGGGCGCGTCCTTCTGGATGTAGTCCATAAAGTCAAAAATCGATTGACACGATAAACGAAAGTGGATTGTGGTTGCATGGTCGCCAGTGGCGTGAAGTTGCTGTAATTTTGAAATCGTACTATTTATAAGTGTATTTATGTTATATTAAATTTGAGTATTTGGAAAACTTAATGTGTAACATATTTTAATAATTTCTGATCTCTATATAGCAAACTATTATATACTTTACGGAAAAAATTCTTATAGCATAGAAATTGCTAAGATTATTTATTTTGGTTAACTCATACATACACTTATACACTCTCAACAATACTTTTGATAGAGTGAGAAACAGTGAACAAAACAATACCTACTATAATTATAATAAAATATACAATTAAGAAATTTCTAGTATTATTTCATCATAAGTAATAAACTATACTACTAATAACATGCTATGAATAGGCCAGTGAAATAAATACTTGACATTCCAGAAAAATTAAAAAAAAAGAAAATTTGGGTTTAGAATTCAGTGCCTAAAAATTAGGGAGAGGGATACTCATTATAGGGGGTATACTACAATTTTTTCCTTTGGATTGTAGCTGCAGTACCTATAGTTAGATTGGGCTTTACCTAATCTATCTATGATATGTGATCAGCATAATATTTATTTTCTAACCAATACTGGTTGACCTGTAGCACTGCAAATCCCTACACTGTGCCTTAATCAATAACTATCCTGTATAAGTAATTTTGTAAAATTTTTACTCACTCTTACTAAATATCCTCTATACTGCTGACATGTTTTGAAGAAGCCATCGGTCATGATAGCAGCATGTACAAGGTTGTAGATTGCAAATACTGCCGCTAAACAGGCATTTGGTATCCAGCAAAATATCACTGCATCACTCTGAGCGGATATCCGTGCACGTGAAGTTACGATTATAGACTCACCTTCACTAAAATATAAGGACAAGCACTTAAACCTATATTTTGACGACCTCCGTGGCGCAGCGCGCGCGCTGTTGCATTATAAAGTTGGAGGTCCTGGGTTCGATTCCCGGCTCGAGTCTGGTCTGGTGGGAGGCTGCGGCCGTGGCTAGTTACCACCCTACCGACAAAGGCGTGTCGCCAAGCGATTTAGCGTTCCGGCACGATGTCGTGTAGAAACCAATTAGGAGTATGGGTTTGCCATACCCCTAACAGGTTAGCCCGCTACCATCTTAGACTGCATCATCACTACCATCAGGTGAGATTGCCGTCAAGGGCTAACTTGTAGTGGATAAAAAAAAAAGTGGATAAAAAAAAAAAATATATTGATGAATTACAAGTACAGCTGATTTGTATTTGAGTTCACTGCAAGTTTTGTATCATAGTTTATGTCTAACATTGTTTTATATTATAAAAGATAGGCCTGTTTTAAGACAATCAACCCTTGTGGTAAATCAGCCTTGCATTACGTCCATGAATGGTCTATCTTGATCTCAAGATACATAAATGTAGTGGCACAAAAGTCTACCAGTGACCGTTATAGAGCACTAATAAAAAATAAATAGTGTGAAGTGGTATCAAGGGGTAGTAACCAGAATGCACACAAGCAGTGATAGCCTAGTGTTTAGGGCGTCAGCCTCCTAATCAGAGGTTGGCGGTTCCAATCCGGGCACGCACCTCTAACTTTTCGGAGTTATGTGTGTTTTTAAAAAATTAAAATTTAATTTGATTCAACGTTGAAGGA
This sequence comes from Lasiommata megera, assembly GCA_928268935.1. Classification (NCBI taxonomy): domain Eukaryota; kingdom Metazoa; phylum Arthropoda; class Insecta; order Lepidoptera; family Nymphalidae; genus Lasiommata; species Lasiommata megera. The sequence goes on along the minus strand of OV743311.1, from coordinate 5,858,050 downwards.
AAACATCGTGAAGAAACCTGCACGCCTTAGAGTTCTCCATAATGTTCTCAAAGGTGTGTAAAGTCTGCCAATCCGCACATGGCCAACGTGGTGGACTATGGCCAAGCCCTTCTCATATTGAGAGGAGATCCGTGCTCTGTAGTGAGCCGGTAATGGGTTGATCATGATGAACCAGAATGCAGGATAAGGATATAGAGCCATATGAATCAACAGAAGTACACTACTGAATCTATATCTATTACAATTGGTACTTACATAAATATCTCTATATATGTAGAAAATTGATGATATATACAGCTTCATCACATTTCGTTAACTTGGTTTTTACATCAAGCAATATCTTTATACAAATCATTACGTAAAAAAGTATATCTTAAATATACATGCAAAATAAACTTACATTTCCTCAACAGTAGTAGACTTTTCACTCTCATATTTTCCGATGTTATTAATGCAAACTCTGTACATATGAAACACAGCCATCACTAGAGCATACACCAATAATGGGAGCGGGGCAAAGATTGCATACAAACAATATGAATCTCTTCCCCCATTAAAGTACTGAAATGTGCTAACGCCATACAATATACAGCCACAGTTGGTGTTCTCAAGCCAGTTGCCTGGACAGACATCCAAGGTTACCCTCCAATGGTTATATGGTATGGCTATACAAATTATGGATACACCTAGTAAAATTGCAAGCAAACTGTAAGCCCAGCAAAGGCGTTTCTCAGTCTCATATTGATTCATATTATCGTTTAATTTAATTCATCACCTTTTATCTTTCCTGTAAATAAAGTTTAACGATACTCTTAAAGTATAATCAATTGTGGTAAATAAAAAATAATTATTTTATATGCTTTTAGAGGATAATTTAATAAATTACCTACACTTATGACGGACACTTTCTGTATCAGTAAAACAAAATAGCTTATTTGTTCTCTAATTTAAAGTCTTGAGATAAAATCTAAAACAACTAAAATAATCTCCTAAAAACTTTACACAACTGAAAACATGTTTGACACAAATGTCATTGTCAAAACAATGAGTAATTGAGCACCAGCCACAGAGCAGAAACAAAGAGGAGCTGGCCTAAGCAACTGTGCACTGTGATTTTTAACTAGGTCCTGACGTCATCATTGTGGGCGGGGCCTTAGTTAGTATGCTGTCTGCGTTCGTCAGGTTCACATATATTGAGACTCGTATTATCGGTGTGTTTTCGCGTTTTTAAGAACAAAAGGATGAAGTGTTGTGTTTTATCTTGTCAAATTTACTCAGACAGACGTTCTGATGCTATGAATGGTATCACATTTCATGTGTAAGTAATTTTATACGTAATTATTAAAATAGTTCTAGAAAATTCTCGGCTTTCAAGTATAAATTATACTACTTCACACTAGATGGCTTAACTTTTGTGTATTAAAAATATAAGTACGTAAAGTTCCGCATTAGTGTATTGTAATAATCATTCGTGGATACTGAAAACTAAAGTATACATTTAGTCCTAAAATACTTTTTAGCCGCCAAAACAGTGCCTTAGTCGTTTTTATAATTATTTTGTGAACGGGCCGCCATCTATTGTTAAGTATTTTCAACGTACCAAATATCCAGGACCGTAATTAGAATCAAATAATTTTACTGAATAATGCACGGCTATGGTCAATATGAAATTACATTTTCATAGCAAAAATGTTTAAGTAACAAAGTTCTGGCGATGTATACATATTATTCTCCGTGACTGTTCATCAATTGAAAGAACTTCCAATATTAAATAATAATTTTATCCATATTAATGATAATTTAGAACCTAATTAATTTCATTTCTTTTTATGTTTCTTTTTAGATTTCCATCGGATGATAATTTAAAACAACAATGGATCACAAAAATGAATAGACAGGGTTGGACTTCGACTAAATATACAAAGATTTGTTCTTGCCATTTTAATGATGCAGACTTCATAGTGACAAAAAAAGGCCATAAAAAATTAAAGAAAGGCACTTTACCTAGTTTAAAACTGGATTTGTCGGTTGGTTTCGATATTGTTTGTACAACCGAGTTTTAATTATTTTGGGAGAATAAGTGTATTTAATATTTTTTTTTTCTTTTATATTATAACAGCTTAAAAGAAAATTACCAGATTCCGTACTGTCATCTATGGAGCCTACCACAAGTGGTTTAAACGAATTCTTGATACTTCATGATACGCCTAGAAAAAAGAAGCTTAAGCAAGAAATTGAACAACTTCGATGTAGAGAAAAAAAGAGTGGATTAAAGATCAGAAGACTTCAAATGAAAGTTAAGCGCTTGAAAAAAAAGGTACTTGTCTAGTGTCACACTACTTTTGCTTCACGTACCACCAAAGATTATTTCTAAATCAAGTACCTCCCTACGTTTTTACTTTTGTTTCAGGTTCAAAACTTAACTGCTTTAATCAAAGAGTTGGAAAGCAAACATCTTCTACAGGGAGAGGATTCCGAAATTTTAACTTCGATTAATATAAAGTTGAAAGACTTGGTTGGGCGACAATTATCAAAAATTAAAAAGCTTCCCTTGAAGAGGAAATATTCTCCTGCTCTCAGATCATTCGCATTAACGCTTTATTACTTTTCGCCACATGCGTACTCATATGTGAGAAAAACTTTTGATACATGCTTACCGCATCCGAGAACCATTTCTAAATGGTATGAAACTGTCGACGGTGAAGCTGGATTTACAGCTGAAGCTTTTAAAATATTAAAGCACAAAAACAATGTCTCAGGCAAACACGCTTTGTGTAGTCTTATGATGGATGAGATTGCTATTAGAAAAAGCACGTTGAATGGGACGGAAATAAATATCACGGTTATGTTGATCTTGGACTTAATGACGTACAAAAGGATAACTCTGAACAAGTGTCTCAGGCTTTAGTACTGTTACTTGTATCTCAAACTGAAAGATGGAAATTACCTGTGGGCTTCTTTTTGATTCATTCTATGACCGGAGAACAACGGGCTTTAATAGTTAGGCTTTAATACAAGTGTTAGTAAGAATTTTATAACTGAAAAAAGACGGGTTGCACTCCGGGAGTGCCGGCAGAAGTGAAAACTTGATTATTAACGTTGAGCATGTTTGATATTTTGGAATGGTTAGGGAATAATTTTGCACCAATTGCTTTATCAGTATAAAAGCGCTGATAACCACATACTGATAAGAATGTGGTAGAATACAATATTCATTTATTGCGCTATCGTACACAAACATGACAATTTATATTACATTAAAAATTGAACACTTTAAAACTATTACAATTATTTTACATTAAAAAGTTTATCTATATCAATTTCCATATTTTAAGCACTTTACATTCACGAATTTTACGAATACACAACAATGTGATCACTACACAGACGGTCGAGCCATCAGCTGTCACCATCCATGGATGCGCGTGGCACGCTGTAACATACACGAACATTCGCGCAAGCGCCCTGCGCTGCCTAAACGAAACAGTAGGCCCAGGCATACATTTTCGCCGCGCCGTAGAGAGGGGATAGCTGTCTACTCTCCATCCGTCTTACGCTTTTTCGATCAGGTCACGTGTCCTGACGCGAGTTTAAGATTTTATACCCATTACAGAAAAAGTGCTCAACGCCGCTAAAGAAGTTTTCACTTCAAAAACTAATGTTAGAATGACATAACATAACACGTGTGATTTTTTGATTTTACGTACAATAAACTTATTTCAATTTCATTCAATACAGGAAAATTATCAATTCACAAAAATCGAAAACAATACAATATTTTTGCTTTCTTACAAATTTTAAGTAGGTACGTAAGTACACATACAAATCAGTAAAAATGTTAACCCTTATTTTATTCATTTATTACACAAACTTTTTGAAGCTCAAAGTTCTGAGTACGTCCCATTACCTTCTACACTTATTGACATCTAGTGTGAGATAGCTGAACTATCTAGTGACATCAATATATCGATGTTAGATCGCTAAGCGAGTAGTTTTGCTACTAACCCGCAGATGTAAAATTGAGAAGTGGGCGGCGTTCCACAACCCCTCACCCCGCAAAATGTCACGCGATATTTCATAGGGAAATCTTAATACAACATCTCCTCTTTGTTTCTGCTCTGTGGCATAAACCAGTCCCTAGTCTCGAGTAAAGTAGACAAGCAGCTGCCATAGCCCATAAATAGTATAGTAAGTTAGATAGGCATAAAAAAGTAGAATAATTAATATTGTAAAATTATCTTAAATCTAGCAACCCTTCGTAGACTATTTTGTCAATCCTTAACTTTATATTCTAGTTCCTAGATCTAAGAACATTAAAAAAAAATAGTGCAAACGCTAGAACCCAGTGCTAGTAAAAAAAAAACACGTGCCATAAAAAGAAAACAGACAAATGAACATATTGTATATTATCTATGAAATAAGCTACAAAATTTCAAATATTTCATATAATTTTTATATTTTCAGGTTTTTATTATATAATTATAAATTTGTTCACATTTTCATTGTAAAGCCTCATGCCAATTAATAATAATAGTTAAGAAGATATACTTTTTACTTCCTGCATAATGAGAATAAATAGTAATACGCAAATAAATGGACTAAACGTTGTTTTAGTTCCTTATAGAAATTATCATGTGCCGAAGTAAGTCATCGAAAGTTAACATATTGCCATCAAGAGGCCCTTGGTTAGGTTGAAAATTGATAAGCTATATCAGCCGTAAAGAAAATAGTGCTGTCCACTTCGATGCGAACTGGCTCGTTACTCAAGTATTTAGCATTCGACAACAGATCACAAGATCCTGGATTCGATTTCCAGGTTGGCAAAAAATTGACAGATGTTTTCCAAGAAAATGTTAGTACAATCTTGAAGTAAGAAATTGATAACCATTAGCCTCAGAAGTCTAGAATCCTAGTTATTGTTGCTTATTTTTTTAGTAAATTTTATTACTATTGTTATTGTTTATAATCAAACCATTGGACAGCTTGATAAGTCTATGCTATATACCCCTATTGAGAGATTAGATGATTAATTTATATAACAGGTTCAACACCTGTATAATGTGAGGGAGTCCCAGTCCCAGTAAAGTATGACAATCTGTTCAACAGATATCATAATTGGATGAAGTCAGTAGAGCTTCAAAAGTTAACAGCATCAGAACCGCTGACTATAGAGGAAGAATATGAAATGCAAAAGTCTTGGAGAGATGATGAAGATAGTAAGGATACTAATAATTTGAATGTTTTGAATAATAAAAAAAAAAAAAAAATTATTCATTTTACTTTTGTTATGATTCCAGAATGTACTTTTATTATTTTAGACAAAAGGGTTTATACCGAGAAGAATAATGAAATTGGTATGTATGGAATTTGATCTATTAGACAAATTGGTAATAACACATATCAAACCTCTTTGTTTTCTCCGATCAATTCATTCAATATTCATTGGCAATATTCATGCAAGTCTAATTTTGTTTTCTTACTTTTAACTGAGGACATGAAATCTCATGTTAATATCAATGAAATGTGTTAAAAAATTTAAGTCAATCAATTGAATAATTTTTTAAGCTAAGGGGCCAAAGCTTTTAATTTTAAATTTATTATTTTTTGATTAGATTATCCAATCACAGATGTTATTTTGTTAATACCAAAATTGACTTTTTCAAATACCTTCTTAGTCAGTATTAAAAACTAGAGCTATGGTATTGTTGGCAAATGTATAAATAATATTATTGTCTGACACTGGGATATCACAAGTGTATAACAGTTACAGGATCTAATGCACTTACTAGTGGTAATCCTTATATAATTATCTTAAGTCATGAACAGATATCAATTTCCCGGACTATTATATGATCAAGATTTTTGCAATCATCAATCATAGTTTAAGTAGACTTAGTAGTAGAAGACTTGCTACATCTAGAAAAACAGTAAATCAAACCTTGTTTATAGTTGGTTTTCTTTTACTCGTTTTATTATTATGTTTCAGAATCAATGATTGGAGATACAAATATATTTGTCATCGAAAAAGACACTGGGACTGCAGAAATAGAGATAATGATAGCAGAGGAATCGGCCAGGGGCAAAAAATTTGGTTGGGAGGCAGTAATTGCAATGATGATTTACGGTATTCAATATCTTGATATAAAAATTTATGAAGCAAAAATATCTCTTGTAAATGATGTTAGTATAAACATGTTTAAGAAACTTGGTTTTATGGAACAATGTAGAAGTGATGTGTTCCAAGAGATTACATTAGCAAAAAACGTATCTGAAACCTGGACTGAATGGTTGCATGAACAATTTAAATTTACAATAAAAAATTGCTGAGTACATTATATATGTAATATATTATATTTGATTTATTTGGCCTGTGCTTTATACTGACACAAATTTGATTGCTACTTTCAGTTTATTATCATGTACTTGTAATCTATGTTTTTGTATATCTTTTGTATTATTAATTTACGTTGATAATAATACATTTAAAAACTCTGCTAGCTCACACTGTGGATGGTAGAGCAAGTATATCCTCGTTGATGCCTAGGCGATCTCTAAATATTACAATCTGTATCTTATTACCCCAGAGTGTACGGGCCCTAATGCACCATATTAAATGCTTAATTATTCACCCGTCTTCAAGCATCACTATATTACCCATATGTAGTACCCAGGTCCAAAATTCAAATCCTCATATGAATAAGTTCTAAGCGCAGCTTATATCAGTGTTGCCAAAATCGATACAATTGCCTAAGAAATAAATGATATGTATAATTTTATAATTATCATCCATTAATGACGACTTTTGACTAGACACGAGCGTCAGTTTTATAAATTAAATATTTTTATTTAATAAATTATGTACACTCAATATTGTTTACTTCATATAATTGTCCAAATATCGGTGAAGATTTTACAGTACGGCTAAAATGTAAAGTTGACGATAAGTGAATAGAAAAAAATATATATTTATAAACGGCGTAACAAACACAACAGCAACAACTTAATACAATTCTACAACTTATAGCCGGCCAACTGAAAAAAAAAACTTAAAATTAACATTACGTAAAATTTGTATATAATTAACACACCAATTATAAAACGGGTTAAAACAGAATAAAAGATCCTAAAATACGCAAAACAGTACCTTACTGTAAGAACATCTGAGCTTACAGAATGTGTGTGAAATTGTGCGAAGGGTTGCGCCTTGTCTGTCGTTGTAGATAATGTAACTAATCATACTGTATATAACTTTATCTCTAAATTTCGCACTAAGAGCAGTCTTAGTGCGAAATTCCCTAAATGTGAAATGTCGACCCCTCTATAGCTTATTAATACTTTTTTGATTACTCATATACCTAGTTAATATACCTACTGTAGTAAAATATCTTTCTGTATCGTGTACTTCCATTTGCATGATACAGAAACGACAAATGCTCGTGTCCAATTTTCTATAAACGTAGGTTAGTTATGGGTATATTGAACAAACTTCAATCCGTTGTGAAAACACGGACAGAATATGGGCGGCAAAGGTGTTATCCTTTGCGACAAACTTACGGTAGTGATTATATTCTCTTTGCTTTGCGACGAATACAATGGAAGAGGCGGCCCTACTTTTAGACTTGTCAATTTAATTTAGAGATTTGTACAACAGAATTATGTCGATGATATTTAAACACCATTGTGTACATTTTAGGTGATTTTAAAAAAATTGGGAGTTGGTAATTTTGGTGAGTGGATGATGAGTGATTACACAGATTGATTACCGCATACTAAATGGTTAGCGTCAAAGTCAATATATTCATTATTCACTATTGTCACTATAATTCGCTTTGTTTGTAGGTTAGGTTAGGCGTCAAAGAGTTTAAAATAGTAATTAATTATAATTAATTACTGCAAAATATATTAACGACATCAACTAAATTATAAGGGAACGGTCTCTGTGCATATAAACTATAGTGTGAATTCGCTTACTTAGCCTAAGCCCTCTGAAAAACGCCCGGCTCAAGATAAGTTTCCGATATCAAAATAACAATCTTACATGATTAAAAATGTACTTCTATCAAATTGCTTTATTATTTGTTTTCGCAACTTGCATCCATTGCAGTCGTAATGAGGTGAAAACTGAAGAAGACTTGGGTGTTAAATACGCGAACCGTTGTGAAGTGTGTAAAGTACTGGCCACAGAGTTGCAAACCAGGCTCGAGGAGACCGGTAAGGTTCATGATGTTATTGAAATAGGATATTCACTTGACGACGTTCAACCTAAGAAAAAGACTAAGTATCAGAAATCTGAGCTGAGATTGATTGAATCCTTAGATGGTGTGTGTGATAGGATTCTAGAGTACAATATACACAAAGAACGGCAGGATAGTACCCGATTCGCTAAAGGCATGAGTCAAACATTCAAAACTCTACATGGACTTGTTGATAAAGGTGTCAAAGTTGATTTGGGCATCCCATATGAGTTATGGGACAAGCCATCTGCTGAAATAACTCACATGAAAACACAGTGTGAAAGTCTTTTGGAGGATAATGAAGAAGCTATAGAGCATTGGTACTGGAACCTGCAGGGCACAAAGGATTTAAAAGTGCACTTATGTAGTGATCATGCATTAAGGGATTCTGATAAGTCTTGCTTGTTTGAAGAACCAAATTTGAAGGGCGACAATAGCAAAGAATTAAAACAAAACTCAAAGCTGAATGATAAATCAGCTAAGCAAAAAAATAATATAATGACATCTAAGCAACCTGAAGATCCACAAGACACAGTCAAAGAACATGATGATGAAGACCTCCAAAACCAAAAGTCTGAACAAGTATCCTTTGACTCAGAAGAAAAATCGCAGGTAAAAAGTAAACATGTCAAGGAGGATCTTTCTAACAAGCCAGATATGGAGAATTTAAAAAATGAGCATAGGACAGGCAACCAAGACAAAAGTTATTGGACTGAACCTGTGGAGTACGCAAAAAAGCAGCTACTTAAGGATGAAGTGGTTATAAATGAATCTGAAACAGCTAATCTTGAGACTAATGAAGAGGTGTGGATACCAGAAGAGCTTTTATCAGAGAGAGAGGAACTTTAAATTACTTAAGTTAAAATATTGTAACTTTTCTGTGATTTAATTTTATTGAACAAATTCTATGAATAATATCATTTCATATTCATAGATATTTTTTAATTGTTTTTGCTAAATCAAGTGAATCATTTAAAAAAACAGGCTATTTAAGATCTCCCTTTGTGACTTTGTTGACCTGAAGTGAAGAAATCCTCATAAAAAACATTACATTTCAATCTTAATTACTTAATACCTTATATGACAAAGTTTACTTCATATAAGGATGCTTTTTGTAAGTAGTATTTACATAAATTAATATCATAACTATTATTCGGAAAATGATTACATTTAAGTGCAACTGCAAATAACTTGTTAGAATTCAATAATTGGAACAGTTATTTGTTGCTTGCTTTTTTGTCCTTTTTTGATAAAATAAGTCATTCTATAAAAGCTCTATAGACATTATTTTACAAGTTTAGTAGTTTATGCCATTGATGCCCAAACAAGTGTTTTATAATTTACTGGTATTTATGATTGATGACTTTGTATTTATGAAAAGGCAGTAAAATCAGAATTAATAATAATGCATTAAGTCCTTAATTAAACCTAACTATAATCCTTTTGTTATTGCAATTTAGAAGCTATTTCTACGGGCAGGTTAAGCCCTGTTTAGAATTTAAAAAAATCTTTTTAAACAGATAATAGAAATAATAATATGTTTCATTTACTGTAATGAAAAGAATAAATATATTTTATTCAGCATTTAAATTAGTTTATAAGAGTAATTTAACCATATTAGACGTTTATGTGTTGGAAATAGAGAAAAATTGTGTCAATACAAAGGAAATTGACATTTTATCCATTAAGATTTTTTTAAAATATAATTATAAACATTTTCTACTGTGTATAAATCTTAAATTATTGCTTTGTGTTTATTTTAATTACTAAACACAGACTCAACTTATTAACTAACATTAATCAGTTGAGTCTGTATTAAGAAGAATAAACTCACTAAGTATTCATATGTGGTGGCACAAAAATATTGAAAGCTTTGTTGCCCCATGTCACGTATCGTAATGTATTTAATTTCCACCAAGCCATTGTAATGTTGATACCATAGTGTTAAAGGTGGAAATCACTCAAACATTTTGTATTTGCTAACTTTTTAAATATAATTGTAAGACCTATTGTATTTCATTAATATATGTCTGAAGTACAAATTTGTTGAGATTTATTTTTTATAACTGACCACTACCGCAAAAATTAACTCATGCTGCCTGAATTTATATGAACCCAGGTAACATCGCATCAGCAGTTTCACATTAAACTGACGTGTTCCAGCTATTCAAGTATGGATAAGAAAGAAGAGGAAGATATTTTTTACTTATATTTTTCTTATTATAATTATAAATAATAGGTAGGAAAAATCATCATTATCAGCCCATCACCAGTCTACAGCTGGAGAACTGTAGAACCGTGCCTCGTAGAACTCTGCGTTTGGAGGGTTGTGACCGTTTTCCACAACGCTGTTGTCCTCAACTGTTAAAGCAAGTTACATTTAATTCAAAATTGCCTTTATTAATTAAATTCGCACATAAATTGGAAAGCAGATGCGTGCTGGGGATCGAACTCGGACCTCGGACTGAAGGCCGTAGACCAATAATATTGGACGTTTAGTAACAAAGTCATACGTATATAGTAAGGTAATTCAGGATTACAACTTTTAGGTTAGTTATATTTGATATAAATGCAAAGTCCTGTCGTAATAACGTCAATAAAAACAGAATGTAGTAAGAGATTCTCTACTTGTTCGATTGCGTGAAAGTTAGCTTTGAATTTGTATGGAATCGTAGGATAGCCATGTTATAGGGAATAGCCATGAGCCAGCCTGTTATAGGGAATAGCATATCAAATTAATCAATTTCTGTTTTTTCTTTAATTAAAGCTGGTCAGGCTTATTTTAATATGGTAATTTTTTTCGCCAGACGAAAGTAAATGAAAGTAACCAGTATGAATTTCCATATTTTGTGTTGTAAAATACTTCTTCTTCTACTACGAATTCTTAACATAAGATGAATTGGGATTTAAAGAAACCAAATAAGTTTAAGCACCTCTTTAATCAACTGTCAAAAAGTACTATACAAATAATATCTGCAATACTCTTTGCACCTAGAATTCACAGTGCTAACAAAAGTGCAGGCATCCTGCATATTATTTTTTAAATGAGAAAAAAAAAATTTACAATAAACAAACGAATATAAATAATATGTATTAAAACTAATAGGATTAAATACATTCACTCATGTAACCAGACAAGCAGGCATACTTCAGCAACGGCATACTCGTACTCAACAATTTAATACATCAACAGCAGTGTAAGACTAATGTCTACTGACATTTGCCAATCGGTTGGCAATATGAGTTTTTTTTATGATTTGACAGGCAGCGATAGGATGGCAGATGTCATGAAAAATTAGTCTTATCATGCCCAACTCACGAAATGCTCGTCGGAGAATGCGTCTCTAACTTCGATGTGGTATGGACGTTGTACAATGTATAATAATACTATGATACATTTCCATACAGTGGCGTAACTATATACTCGACACCTTTTTAATTATAAACCCGTTTAAGTTTTCAAGTAAAAAAACGTCACGTTCATCATTTAGTATGGATTATTATAATCCATACCAAATTTGACCAATCTTGCACGTTGGTTAACTTGAAAACATTCCAGACAAAAATCCATATATTAGCCTGCATAAAAGTCTTTATGCTCTCATTAACCGACAGTGACGAAACAAATCGGCAGACATTATTTGTTTCACCTTATATATTTTTTTGTCCTATGCTTGCTGAATGTAAATCACTTGATGTGCATAATAATCGCAGGCACAAATCTTCCATCGGTCTATATAAAGCAATTTCGCAGAAAGTGAATTAATCCTACCCATCTGTTTCTTTGTTACTCATGTGTGCAATACAAGTGTATTCCCGCACAATTCATAATAGTAAAATAAAGATGGACATTAAATTGTACTATATTTTAACAAGAAGTTCATTGACCATTTATATTATATTAAGACAGTTAAATTCATGAACGTTACGCTTCAAGCGACTATTGAGCTCTTCCTTAAGGCTCTTGGACGATTTTATACTATTTATTTAATGTGCAAGGCAAATACCTGCAACTTTGGCCATTATTTAAACAGCCCCGAGACACTTGTAGCATGCCATTTGCGGCGCATTAGGTCTAATCAAATTAGGGCAAATCGACGCCGCAACGTCGCGTGATTCTTTTCATAGAAAATATAATTTGACTCAACACGCGACGCGTGGTTTGTGGTGTTACAGGATTTTTCGATTCTCCCATACACTTTTAATGCCCTATCCACACGATATGGTTACGCCATTGCTTCCAATATAGTTAATATCAACTACAGTAATCACAAGGTGTTCTAAAGGTACGGGCTGGTGTCCTGGTACTCGTCGTCGCTGTCGTCGGAGCCGTCGTCTGTCAGCTGGCGCTGTACGGCCTCTTCCGACTCCCCAAGGCACTCAGAGCTCGATGCATCTGTCGACAAACACTTTACGTAAATATTACGACAGTATGGATTGATTCACGTGTTAACACAATCACAACAGGACGGCTGGATGATATGTCACAGAGATAGTTTATAGTCTGTAATATAGTCTGCATTTTCCCTGTCAAAAATGTACAGTTTCCGTGGGATATTTAAGTTGCGAGGGTTCGACAGCATTTTTTGGATAGTGGTAATTTAGTTAGATAAGGCCATCAGTTCTCACACATCGAATCAAAATTTCCACGCGAACAACAGCTAGTTGCTAAATAAATAATAGGTTTATATACTCTGGAGCTGCCCGCCAACCCGTCTTCGTTCGTACTTCACAAGATTTACCAATCTTATTTAATTCAACCTGAAACCTTCTCTTGTGGTTTCGCTGTGGAGGATTGATTTCTTATTTAGATTTGCTTGGGCTCAGTATTATATGGAAAAGATTCAAGAGAAAGCATATGTTTAATGTTTTCGTGTTCGGCTGTATATTTGCAATAGATAGCGTTTTTTTTTACTTTTCAAAAATATTTTTTTAATCTGTTATACTACCCTACTAATTCTATAAATGAGATAGTCAAAAGCAGAGTTAAAAGCAAACTTTGGCTTTGCTCAAATCAAAGTAAGTGTTAAAACGAGAAGACTTATGTCAAACTCATAACACGAGATTAATATTATTTCAAAAACGTACTTATATTATAAATGCATTTTCTTACAGCCCAAACGAATTAAGTTTAAAAAAGCGTAATTTAACGTAAATGCATTAATTTAGCCATTTTTTTGTCACAAAGCCAAAACCGAAAAATACGTTTCCTGCAAAAAAAAAAATTTCATTGTATTTTAGAGAAACGCGTGTATCGTGTACAAACTACGGTGCAATTAAAAACTAAATACTCAAATAAGCATAGCGTGTCTACTGGGGGACAAGTCTGCTATAGCGCTTGTGTCTGACGCTGAGATCTTTAGAGCGTTCTTTGGACTTTGTTCAGCCAATGTTAGTGTTAAAACGAGACAGATTTATATGGGACACATAACGTTGTCCCGCTTAAACAGCTTCTCAAGTCAAACGTCTGTTTTAATATCTCAGCATCAGTGGTCGATCAATGACATCATAGATAGGTAAGCATGCAATAAATTGTAACATTTCCGAGGGAAAAGTTAACAAAACTTGAATAGAGAGCTCAGTTCTTGCCTAGTGGTAGTGATGGTAACATTACGAACGGAATATTATTCGTTGTTAAAATCATCATAATCATCATGATCAACCCATTACCAGCTCACTACAGAGCACGGGTCTCCTCTCAATATGAGAAGGGTTTGGCCATGTGAGGATTGGCAGATTTCACACACCTTTGAGAACATTATGGAGGACTCTCAGGCGTGCAGGATGTTTTCCTTCACCGTTGAAGCAAATGATATTTTAATTACTTAAAACGCACATAACTCCGAAAAGTTAGAGGTGCCCGGGATCACAACCCCGATCTCGGATTAGAAGGCGGACGTCCTAACCACTAGGCTATCACAGCTGTTTTTAAATGTTGTTAAAATGTTCAGTAAGAATGCTCTCATTTCCTATTTTTTATCCTTTGTACAAACCTGTCATTGATCGACTATTGTGATAGCAGAATTGGGCCCGTGGTGAGTGGTGTTACGTGTTACATCAAGAGCTAAGGCAGCGAGCAATAATTACCCAGTTACCTGCTTGTTGATCCCATAGTGCTTCGCAACGTCGTCTCGACTTCGGCGGTGGTGGTGACGCTGAACCTCTGTAACAAGTAGAGAAAGAGCATTATAGAATAGCTGTGATAGCTTAGTTACAGACTGGTGAGAGGTGTGCATAAATTTCGGCGTCAGCGGTATGTGGACCGTTGCTTGATTGGCAAATAACTCTGGCCGCGATTGCTGGAAATTTGGTTTTTTTTATGCTCTTTTAATATATATATTTCCTAGGAGGAATATCAAGTTTGTTGTAAAATATTAATTATATTTAATACTAGCTGACGCCCGCGACTTCATCTGCGTTGAGTTAGTGTGTTTGTTTGTCTTTCAATCACGAAGCAATAGATCACTAGCCCGAATTACTTGAAATAATTATAGGATAAACATTAAAGTATCTCCTTTCTAAAAAAAAAAAAGGAATGAAATCTGATATTGATTCATTGGTGGGAGAAGTTTTGGGAGGCGACCGAGACGTGATGGCACAGGCGGTGGCATGCGCGTGAGCGGTACTGGACAGTACTTCGTCAATAAAAGACTTTTTCTGAATTAAAAGTAGCCTAAGTTATTTTTTATTACATCAGCTACCTGCCAATATAAGTCCCGAACAAATAGGTCCAGCCATTTCAGAGATTAGCCGGAACAAACAGACAGACAAAAATTGTAAAAAATGTTATATTGGTGTATGTACCGTATATATGCATGTAGTAAAAAACGGTTATTTCAATATTACAAACAGACACTCCAATTTTATTTATTTGTATAGATTTGGCACTAAGGTATCTAAACCGCACGCCATTTTGCGTGTCTGAATGTTAAATATAAGAGTAAACAATAAATGGTAAGATTAGTTCACCTATTGAGCGGCTCAGGGTCGTCCCCGTTCTCGCTGGGCGCGGGCGAGCCTCGCGGCGAGGGCGGCTGGCTGAGCGCCTGCATGAGCCGGCCCTTGGACTCGTTCCAGATGTTGGTCAGCCGCCCGTCCGGCCCGAACAGCAGCAGGAATGCGTCGATCAGCTCTCGGGACTTCTCCTCCCACTTCGTCAAGATATCCACTCTCTTCTCACCTATGTTTGTCATCACCTGCAAGTTCCAACAAGCACAAACATGAGCATTTTTATCTTTTATTATATTTTTTTTAATCTCAGTCTCGTTCTTTTTATTAAACATCCTACGCTCACCCCCAATAGAACATGCTATAATCACTTCAAAACTACTGACACTTTTACGGGTGTGCGCATATATTTGCCGAAGCTACACCAAAGAATGGTCGAAAGATAAACTCTTTATTGCAAAAAATAGATAGAAATACCAACATTATTAGCCTAGAGATTAGGACGTCAGCCTCCTAATCAGAGGTTGGGGGTTCGAACCCGGGCACGCACCTATAAATTTTCAAAGTTATGTGCGTTTTTAAGCAATTAAAAATATGACTTGCTTCAACGGTGAAGGAAAATATCGCGAGGAAACCTGCATGCCTGAGAGTTCTCCATAATGTTCTCAAAGGCGTGTGAAGTCTGCCAATCAGCACATGGCCAGAGTGGTGAACTATGTGGCTAAACCCCACTCATATTGAGAGGAAACCCGCGCTCTGTAGTTAGCCAGCAATGGGTTGATGATGATGACCAACATTAAACCGAATTAATGCTTCACTACAAAATATTAATGATACGCAAAGGCGCGAAAATGTTTTAGAGTTTCGATTTGTTACCTTTTTGCCTTTGTCCTTGAGCTCGTCCATCTTGTTCTGCAAGCGGAACTTCTTCTCGTTGAGGAAGGAGACGTTGAGCTCCTTGGCGGAGTAGCCACGCGCGAGGTTCCGCCGCACGTACATGTCGTAGTCGCGTACTATCCTAGCCACTATATCTGACGTTGATACGCCTGCAATTAAAAATCAAGTTGTTCATTTATGTTATAGCCACTTACAAAAAATTATGTTATTTACATATACAATACATAAAAAGTTAATTACAGTTTTACAAAATAAGAAGTTTGGAACCCTCTTTCAGATGTAGTAGGACTAAATCGGTACCATAAAACTCCGTATAAATACTCGTATAAATATATCATCAACATGATCAATGCATTGCCGGCTCACTACAGAGCACAGGTCTCCTCCCAAATTGAGAAGAGTTTAGCCATAGTCCACCGCGCTGGCCATGTGCGCATTGGCAGACTTTACACGCCTTTGAGAACTTTATGGAGAACTCTAAGGCATGCAGATGTCCTTCACTGTTACAATAAGTGTAATAATAATTGCTTAAAAAACGCACATAACTCCGAAAAGTTAAAGGCGCCCGAGATCGCAACCCCGACCTCGGATTAGGCGGCGAACGTCCTAACCACTAAGTTATCACAGCGTCCTATAAACATATAATTAAAATAATTCCAATCATATGTTTAATGTAGATGATACTATTATTTGAATGTAACAGAAAAGTGCCATTTATTCGTGTTCAAAGTGTGCTTGGAAACTGACAATTACCTTTCTTGTTTAAAAATTTAAAATCGCTAGTAAAATATTAATAAAATTATTCAAGTAACCAAGTTTTTTTATACCACAGTTATTACCTCCACGAATATAAGAGATACGTGAGTACCTACTAATTATAGAATGGACTATAGAATTAACCTTGGTTTTAAAAGAAGTTAAAATCGCAAAAACGAATCTTAAAATCGCAGTTATTATTAGATTATTCACTGTTTAAGTAATAAAGCTTTAAACATCGCGTCGTCGCTTCTACATTTTTCCGAGAAAAACCTCGATTTGATCACTTTTTATTTTCGGTTCATACAATTGAACGTCGGTACATAAATTGAATGGTACATTGTATAGATTACTTCATAATACTTATACCTAAGGCCTGGGTCTAGGTCACGGGGCACGGCAATCAGAAACTCCTAAGGTAATTATCGCTGGACCTGTAGACTGATTATGGATTGTAGATCCGCAAATAGCATTTTAAGGGTACAACTAGGTAATACGTAGAAACGTGACTTTATAAAGTGCCAAGTGTATGCTGTTTCATCAGTATATCCTTTAGATAGACGTGGACAAAAAATAGCCTATGTTACTCGCTGATAGCTTTCGTTTTCCATTTGTTGGATTTTTTAATCGGTTAATAGGTTACGGTTAATAAGCGTAACAATGAAACAAACGGTTATGATTGCATTTTTAATATACAGTAACTCTTAGAATTACTACCATGTTCCGTGAGATTAGAGAAGAGAATGGTAGAGTAAGCTATCGAGATATCGTAATTTTAGCCCTACTGGATGCGAACAAATTATTTTTATCCCAAAAATTAAACAATATCAACGGTATAAAAAAATAGCAAATAAAAACAGCCAAAACTATTAAAGCCCAAAGTCTCACCCTCTGTTCTCTCTGTAGCGACGAACATGTCCTTGGCCTTGATCATGGCGTAAGTGTCCTCGCAGTCCTGCGTCGTGTAGGGGATGTCGTCGTGCGCTATGAAGTCGATCTTGTGCTTCTCTAGGAACTCCTCGTCGTACTCCCACGGCGCGTCACGCACTACCTGGACAAAGAGCATTTTAAGTTTAACAAAATGCTTATTAAAATATCGACTAGGCATCACGAGTTCGGGCCAAAAACGATTAGGTATTGTATTTCCCTGCCATCGGTACGGTAGTGGTGTGCACAAGTTGGGCAGTAGGCAGATGACGACAGGTTTGAAAAAAAACGTGAAGACAGTTGAATTACAAAGCTCTTCTTCAATACAGATGGGCGTATAACGAAGTAGTATTTATTAAAACAAATTATAACACATATATAAGCAAGCCAGTAGTTAGTATAAATTGAAAATAGCTGTTTATATTAAAAATTAAGTTATCTCCTTTTTTGTTTAATGTAAACTATAGCCGATAGCAATATTTTGTGCTTTGTAATCCGACTATATAGACTGCCGCAAAGCAACACATAACAATTTGCTTTAAATATATAACATTTAATTTATTTGGTTTTTGTTTTGGTTATTTATAACATAAATATATAGGAATAGGATAGATAATCATGTTCTATTTTTCCATTATTATAATGGATATTAAAAAATAAATTAATAGTGTTTTATTTGTCCATTTTAATATTTATAAAAATGCAGAAAATTAAATAGCTACTGTAAACATGATGTGTGAATAAAATCTATAAACAACTTAATACGCCTGACTTATACGAAATAATGTGCAGACAGACCTGAGATGCAAAGTACGGAGGCAAGTTCATTGACACCGTTGAAATAATTGTAAGCTGTTATTTATGCCCACCTCTTACTTTTCAATGTGAATTTTGCAAACTATTTAGGTTAGGTTGTGCTTTACCACTAAGTTAAATCGTCGGTCTCGCCAATATAAGTATGTAATATGTAATAAAAATTGAAGCGGTGATAGCCTAGTGGTTAAGGCGTCAGCCTCCTAATCAGAGGTCGGCGGTTCGAATCCGGGCACGCACCTCTAAATATTCGGAGTTATGTGCGTTTTTAAAAATTCAAAATATCACTTGCTTCAACGTTGAAGGAAAACATCGTGAGGAAACCTGCACGCCTGAGAGTTGTACATAATGTTCTCAAAGGCGTGTGAAGTCTGCCGATCCGCACATGGCCACATGGCCATTGTCATTTTGAGAGGAGACCGCGCTCTGTAGTGAGCCGGTAATAAGTTGATCATGATGATGATGATAATGTAATAAAAAATCGAAGGTCTTCAACATTTCTCGATTTCTTAATAAAAGTTCCGTTATTTCACTTAAGGAAACCTAAAAAGATCTATATATCTAGCAGTGAACGTCCAGCGGCGTTCCTTTAGGATTGTAACTTAATTAATTGTATTAGATTCGATTAGGTTACTCACATTAAGATCATAAAACCCATAACACCGCATATCGTGATGGACGGTCGAAATAAGTTTTGAGAATTCTCAAGTGGGCTATTTTAAAAGGCACAGAAACCGTAATAGAAAATAAAGGTCATTGGGTTAGAAAATCATACGTTACTAAATTTAGAATGCCGTTGTTGACGGCTAATTATAGTCACTCAGCTGTAAATGAGCGAACGACAGTTTCTGTTATGTGTAAGTGGCGAACTTTAATCAAGGATTGGTTAGTTTTTGGAACGAAGATTTTTAACCGGCGTGCGTTAACTGGTAGAACTGGTAATGAAAAAGCGTTATGCACCCTCGAGCAATTTATCGTCAAGCGCTGGGCGCCATATTTGTTAACATGTGTTAGTACAACGTACCCACAAGGCCGGTGTACCTATCCTGATACACCGTCCGACCCCCCCGTTATACCGTCCGACCTCCCGTTATCCCATACGTTGCCTAAACCGAGGTTCGGCCTCAAAGGAGGCGCCCTTAGGCAGTCGTTCCCTTGGTTTCTTCGAGCCCTCAAAATTTCTTCTAGCAGAGCTTCTTTCCGAAGCTCGCCAAACAGCCCGGTTACGCTGTGGCAACCAATAGGGTTAGTACAGCTAATAGACAGTCCGAAAAAAAAAATATCCTAATCCTTTTTAATTTTCTGTGATTGAATTTAGAAATGCTCTCCTTATCTTTTGTCCTACTCCGACCTGCTGATAGCGACAGCTGTGCTAAGTTCATAACTTGATCTGAAGATTTTGGATTCGACTTATCATATTTGAGTGTCCAGGTACATCAACGTGGGTGTCACCCATCAAATTTTGACAGTTGAAATGACCTTGAACAGATTAAAAACTTATCTGTCCAAGGTACGACTGATGGGTTGGCATCGTAAAAGATTATTTACCTCGTCGACGTATCTGCAATGCCGGACAGCTTCGTACCTTTCGTCTTCGGTCATCACGGTCCGCCCTTTGCGGCTATGTGTTAATCTGTCACTGCACACTGAAAACAAACAAAAGAATCGTTCAGAAACCAGTTTATGACGCGACTAATTGCTGCATTATCAGCATAATAACCGGTTCGAAAAAAACCAAACTGGTTTGGAACTTTTTTCACTATCATCAGCCATTAATGACAAGTGAAGTGGTAGATTGTTAGTACATGTTTTTATCTATTTAGTATTTTGTTTTTGGGTAATTAGGTAATCAAAGCAAGTAGGTTTCAAAGCATCGTATCGTATCAATCGTAAGCCTGACTGAAAACAAACAAAAGTACCGTTCAGAAACCAGTTTATGACGCGACTAATTGCTGCAGTACCAGAATAATAACCGGTTCGAAAAAAACCAAACTGGTTTGGAACTTTTTTCACTATCATCAGCCATTAACGACAAGTGAAGTGGTAGATTGTTAGTACGTGTTTTATCTATTTAGCATTTTGTTTTTGGGTAGTTAGGTAATCAAAGCATGTATGTTTCAAAGCATCGTATCGTATCAATCGTAAGCCTGACCTCCAGGAGTCCAAGGACAAATGTTCTTTTTTACTTTTGGATCCTCCGAATCCATTACGCTTGTATCTTGTTTTACGTCTGTTTTTGTATTTAGATTGAATAGTCGAAATTTTATGTATTTATTTTATTCACCTTATGGTGTGACAAGAATGGACAAGATAAGAAATGAATATATAAGGGGAAGCCTAAAAGTAGCGCCAGTGACAGAAAAGATGAGGAGTAACAGGCTAGCATGGTATGGACATATAATGCGGAGGAAAGAAAGTGATGTCACCAAAAGAATGTTATATATGAACGTGGAAGGGCAAAAGAGAAGAGGAAGACCAAAGAAGAGATGGATGGATTGTGTAAACGAGGATATGCGGGTAAAAGGTGTGGGTAGTGAGGTGACGGCTGATAGAAGTGAGTGGAAGAAGAAGACGTGTTGTGCCGACCCCACATAATGTGGGATAAGGGCAAGAAGAAGAAGAGACCTTATGTTATCTGAGGTACCTGACACAAGATACTATTTAAATGAGACAGACTTATGTCGGTCACATAACGCGGTCTTTTTTTTATTCACTACATGTTAGCCTTTGACGGCAATCTCACCTAGTTGTTAGTGATGATGCTGTCTAGGTTGGAAGCGGGCTAATGATGTGTTACGAACGTGGGTTTACCACGGTTTCTAATTGGTTTCTACGCGCCACGTGCCGGAACTCTAAATCGCTTGGTAACTAGCTACGGCGCAAGCCTCCCACCAGATCAGACTTGAGCCGGGAATCGAACCTAGGACCGCCCACTTAATGCTACAACGCACACACTGCGCCCCGAAGGTCGTTTTACCTTCTTAAGTCGCAGGTCAGGCTAAGCCTACACCGCATTATGTCTTGGCGCAAGACCTGACGCATGTGCCTGATCCACATTCGTAGCGAGAAAGGTGCCGCACCAAACTTTTCCAAACGGCTCCGAAACGTCATTTCTGTGTTTTCCGTAATGTTTGTTCACTCGGCAGCTATTTTTAACAGTCGCGGAAACTTTTTACGCTCGTCATCTATTTATAAAGCGCTACATTAATTTAGATAATCGTAGATTGTTATTTGTTTATTTCAGTAGCTCGCCACAACATGTTATTTGGGACTAAAATTAGAACAAATAAAAAAATAACATTTTAAATTAACTTTTAGTACACATGCAGATTTAAACTTAGTTTATTTTTGTTTCCCACGGTATAAAATAACAACTACTAACACAAAATTACTTGAAGCAAAATCTTCTTAAAAGCTCGGTCACTGGAAAATGATTATATTTATTTTACCACAATATGAACGATAGATTATTGATTTCAAAGTCCTCTTCAAATACCTGTGAGACTTCTGTCAGAATTATATTTATCTATTTAGTTTTAGATGTGGTATCCTTAAACAACATTCTGAATTTAAATAGGCTTATACATATTTCAAAATAGTTTAATCTCATTTTCTTGCATATTTTTATAGACAGATTTAAACAGCTTTGGTAACATGATGATATTAACGATCATCATGATCATCATTATCACCATCCAGTGGCGGTACCACCGTAGAAACTTATGAACTTAATTATGTGAAATTGCTTGCTTTAGCTTAAAAAAGTGATTTCTGTTTTTTTTTTCTTAAAGCTTATTAAAAACTATTTGTTAAAGATAATTTCAGATGAGGTGGTTATTGTGTTTGTTATATTTGTTGTGTTTTGTTGCGGCGGACTAAGATGTTTGAAAATATTAATTGGCGGACAAAAAGTAAACAAACTTTTTTTAGACAAATATCATCTTATAACTTCACAGAAACTTACGCTCGACTTGAGTATCTCTCAAACCAAGACAATCCATAAGAAAATTAAATAGATCAGGTATACCAATCACGTTAGGTTGCTGAGTGGCTCCCATTCTATTATTGGTATTGCATATTTTTCATTAACGAAATAATGCAACGTCCGGATATAATAACTATAGATATATAGGATAGATGCTATATGCTACATATATGCTAAGAAAGACACCAGAATTCACCGAAACATTTGAGGTTTTTTTTCCAAACAGCGAATAGAAACTTGTTTATCTTATTAATAATAATGATCAATCGAAATTTTCAATCATAACAAATAATACTAATATACAAATTATACTCAATATATTACTTAATTCCTTTTTTACCGTGTAATGTAACGCGGCGATCCGGTATCACTAGCTACGATCTAAGCCACCCACCAGACAGGACCTGATGAATCAGGGTCAATACTATATCATATGACAAGCGATAAGTAAGGTACATGATAGCATTAATATTCTTCTAAATTGACCCAATTAAAACCGACCCCGGGTGCACGATGGTGCATTTAAATCGGTTATTGACACGTTACGGCTGTGACAATCGACTACGTCATCAAACAACACTTCGCTCTTTCTTATTTCCTGCACAGACGTTTAACTGGAATAACAACCGCTGCCGCGTACACGTTTACGTAATTTGAAACCTTTCGCGGGAAATGGGGCAACCTGGTTTTAAACGTAGATTCAGAACGATGGCCGCTTTACCTACCATTTTTTATTCATTTACTGTAAAGTCTATTCGTTACGTTCCAACGCTAAGCATAGAACACAATATATTACGTTCCACGGCTAAGCAAAGCCCTCCTCTCACATATACTGGTATGAAAGGGAATTTAGAGAACACTAGACTACTAACGTAGTTACGTAAGCGGTCATTTGTTTATAGACATACGATCATGTTGTGATTATAGTGAGCTAAGACAGACTACGAAAACCTCCTTTAAGGGTCAAAAATTATATCAGATACAATTAATCATCATCACCATCATGATCAACCCATTGCCGGCTCTATACAGATCACAGGTCTCATCTCAATATGAGTACGATTTGGCCATAGTCGACTACGCTGGCCATGAGCGGATTATCAGCCTTCTCACGCCTTTGAGAACATCGATGTTTTAATTGCTTAAAAACGTACATAACTCGGAAAAGTTAATAGGTGCGTGCCCGGGATCGAACCCCCGACCTCTGGGTAGGAAACGGTCGTCCTAATCACTAGGCTATCACAGCTATAATTAATGCTATTTGCATTTTAATTTGATCAAAGATTTCGGGCTGCGCCTAAATTGTCAGATGAGCTAGATCTCAGCTTTGACAAGACTTTTATAACTTCCATTGCGGTATGGAGTATGCGGGTGGAGTGGGTATGCGGGATTTAATGATTATAGTCAAACTAGTCAATACCCGCGATTTTCTCCGCATAGATTACGCGTTTTCAAAAACGCCTGTGCAAGCAAGGTTTTTAATTAAACATTAACCCATGTCTCGTTCCTGTTCCCGTTTCCCCTTCATTTCCGATCATTAAAACTAATTTTTGGGAAGCTTGCTAATTGGTAAGCTAAGGTTGACAACTCAACGACCTGAAATTCAGTTTTTACAAATCCCGCGGGCACCATAGATTTATCCGAGTTTTAATGTTATCTATGTGTTACAAAAAGGGCTATTATAATCAATCTCCTTTCAAACCTTAACTCACATTAGTAATATATTTCTGGCGTTTAGCAGTAAAAAACATAAGCACAGACCAAACTTTCGACTTCTAGTGTGATGTTAGTACATATTTGTAAAACCATCCATTGGTATTGTAACACATCGCAGTGACACGATGTTGATAAACATTGTCTGTCGTATGAACTAACATCGTGTTAGACTTTGTTATAGGATTTGTAATTTTTTTTTCATACAGTGATGTTTGATTAATGTTTATATAACATGATAACATAAGCTAACATTTGTTTCAATTTAACCGAAATGTTAAATAAAATAACAAATGTTGATTAACATTTTATAATTGCGATACAGCAGCGCCATTGTAAAATGTGTTAAACAACAATAATTTGTTATTTTGTGACATAATTTAGACTAACACAATATGATCATCGTCATGATCAACCCATTACAGGCTCACTACAGAGCACGGGTCTCCTCTCAATATGAGAAGGGTTCGGCCATAGTCCACCACGCTGGCCATGTGCGGATCGGCAGACTTCATACGCCTTTGAGAACATTATGGAGAACTCTCAGGCGTGCAGGTTTCTTCACGATGTTTTCCTTCACCGTTGAAGCAAGTGATATTTTAATTTTTAAAAACGCACATAACTCCGATAAGTTAGAGGTGCTAACACAATATATAATTAATAATATTTCATATTAGGCGTGCAATTTTATTCCAGTTTTGACGTCTATGACAAAGGATTTGAACATTGTCTTGAATGCAACGTCTCCTGTGACTCTATACAGCACAATTGTAAAATGTGTAAAAAATAATAATAATAAAGATTTTTCAATATACTTTTCTAAGTGCGCAAGTTCGCGTATCTTATTTACACAGGTGAATAAGATAATATGTACTAATGATAGCATAATATATAGCGTTTACACGGATCTGTAACGACATTCATGAGGCGAACGTGACGTCATAGGTTTTGCAAGTTTACTCAGCCATCGTTTTTAAGCGATCGCCAAGTCAGTAATATCTGATTGAAATTATTAGCAAAGAGACTTAATTCGTCACCCAAGTCTACCAACACGCGTTTGAACAGTTTTGAGGCTCTATAGATATAACTCTATCGATCCCCTCTTGACCTTACCTAGCAGATTTATAGGAGTAAGTCTTATGAATATAGACTGTAACGAAATCTTATATAAATATTATATAGAATATTTCATATAACTCTTAATACACATTGTAATCAATATAGATAATATGATTCAGTCTGAAGGTAAAAAATAAACGTCTCTATGGAATCCTATAATTTTTTTTTCTGCGGTCGAGTGCACAAGTGTTCCCGTGACCCAGCCACCAGGCGACGCGAAGGAGTATCGCTGGGCTTAGTGGGTATTCTGGTCGCCAGTCTGGCCGCCGGGGAGTCGCTTCCGGAGGGGATACGTAAACGCATTTTCCAGCGGGGAAAAAAAAAATGGAATCCTATAATTTTGGTAATAATGTTGTTGAAGAATAAACATAAGTGAACAAAAATGTTGTTATGAAAGTACGGAATTAAAAATCCAAAAACAATACCTACGTACAAAGTTTAACTTTAAACCCTCAGGGTCAACAAGTACGTCGTTCCGTCGGATATGACTAGTAGTATATTATAAGGTTGAAACTTGAATCCATAACAAAAGGTTGATAGTTAACTCCAAAATATGAGTAGAATATTCGTTCAGGTTGGTATAAGATTTATTACCTCGCAATAGTAGAGTCGATTTCGAATATCGAAACACACTATACACGTCATAATAAATTGAAACTTATCGAGCTTGTTTTAAGGCTCAAATTTATTTATACTAGTGTAAGTTAGTAAAATTAAAATAACGGACGTAAGTCCTAGAATATTTTACCATTTCACTTTGACGTTAGTGTTTAAATATAATAGAAAGCTACCTATAATCCACGTTTGCAAGTGTGCAAATTTCATACTCATATTATTGTATTTTTTTGCTTAGTTTAATTTGACTTAAACACGTAGGGTTCCAAATGAACACGATAAAATTAACATATTTCACTGTGAATGTATTGGCATTATAAATAACACTGGCATATATTCCAAAAAGCATGCTTCTTGATTTGGGATCATTTTTATTTAAATTTTAAGGTTATTTTGTTGTTATTGTTAATATATATTAATAATGATTGAAGATTGTAATTTTAGTGGCAATGGAAATAAACTCTGAAATCCTCTATTCTCTATTTATTACAGTTCATGAATCCGCTGACAGACAGACAATGGAGGCTTAGAAATGGTGCCCCGGGACATAAACTTTGACTAAAGATCTACGTGGCGATCTCACTTACGCTACAAAGCATTGTAATTGGAAGGACTTTAAATTGACAGGTGTTGCCCTGAAACACATTGGCCAACACCTGACGATGAGGCACAGAGCTTTTCTTATTCTTCTACAAATTAGATGGTAGCGGGTTAACCTGTTATATAGTGAACCCATGCTCTAATAGGTTTCTACGCGCGAATTCGCTTGTGAGTGAGTAACTAGCCACGGGCGATGCCTGCCACAAGACCAGACCAGATTCTGAAAGGATAAATTTTAATTTTTCCTACCGGGCATCGAACCAGGGACCTCCTCCGCTTATAAGACCACAACGATCAACACTGCGCTGGCGAGGTCGTCAAAATTGCGTCAGGGATATGATTTGACTCAACCTGACCCGCTTGGCAAGCAATTTGCAACTCATCGCTAGCTAGCCAAACAATTAATACGCTGCCTATGGGTTCTCGACAAAGATTATTATTATGTAAGCTGTGATAGCCTAGTAGAAGCTGTGATAGCCTAGGGGTTAGGACGTCCGCCTCCTAATCAGAGGTCGGGGGTTCGAACCCGGGCTACCTATAACGAGTTATGTGCATTTTTAAGCAATTATAATATCACTTGCTCCAACGGTGAAGGAAAACATTGTGAGGAAACCTGGATGCCTGAGAGTTCTCCATAATGTTCTCAAAGGCGTGTGAAGTCTGCCAATCTGCACATGGCCAGCGTGGTGGACTATGGCCAAACCCTTCTCATATTGAGAGGAGACCTGTGCTCTGTAGTGAGCCGAGAATGGGTTGATCAAGATGATGTATACAAATTTTGGTAATCAACAAACATTCGTATGGCATGCTAACATAAAAAAAACCTTTTTTAGGAGCCCATAGGCAGTCCATAAATTGCTTAAAACTAAGTACGAATTGGAATACGTAAAGCGTTGATAGGTACATTCAGGCATGTTGGTTTTCACTAGCTTATAAGTAGTGTTTCCAATTTACCTTTGCAGTTCACAAAAGAAAAATGGGTAATAATTTATATGACAACTTAAATCGTTTAATTATTTTTCATTACCTATTATGAACTGTTTTGAATAGACATCCAGAAGTAGGTATGTGAAACAGAATGTGTGATTTTGTTGACGAGTTCTCATACGTCTTTCACCTTTTTGTTTCCTTATAATTAAATAGTAGGTACACGTATGAGGAACTTTTACTTTTCACACGGCGGTGACGCGCCTGCGTCTTGATACGTCTATGTAAAAGATAGCAGAACAATCGACTTTAGGAGCAGCGGAGGCAATTCTGAGGGGCGATAAAAACCAATTTCGTTGCCCAACTTATTTTTACAACCTATGTTTTTTGAGTAAGTATGCCTTAATGCAGCTTATTCGTATGCCATAAACATTTAATCTTTAATAAGAATTAATCACAAATACAACTATCCCTATGGTTGCGACAGCGTAACCTGGCTGTATGGCGAGCTGCAGAAAGAAGCTCTGCCAGAAGAAATTTTGAGCTCTAGGGCTCGGAGAAACTAAGGACGCTTCCTGTGAGGCCGAACCTCTGCTTACGCGACGTTTAGGAAAACGGGGGGATCGGACGGTGGAATAAATATGTGGTCCTTGTTGTACTCTTAATAAATTTAGTATATAAAATTATTTAGTATTGGATCCACTGCTGGATACAGGCTTCTACACTCATAGGTGTACGTGTATATACAACTTTTACCCACGATTATTAAATTATGCTATTAAATTTGCTTTCCGAGGTAGAAAAGTTCAGGACAAATCTGAACCTTCAAAGTCGAACATACATTCATTATGGACAAAATCTCTAAAAGTAATTTTTAGTATCGAAGACTATGTTACTCATACAAAAATAGTTGTCGAAGGAGAGAAAATGTCTTTCCTTCGACCACTATTTTTGTATGAGTTTTTTACTTTGATTCACTTTTACTGTATAATTAGTAAGTGATCTATAACTATATAGATATATAGTCTTGTGTGAGGTTTGACTGAAAAGTGCCCAATGACGTTAAACTGCTGCAGGGTACTTAAATAAATAAATATTTACTAAATACGTATGAAATATTCAATTTAACACCATCTACTTAGTAAACTATTAGCCCGAGATAAAAATATATCGATATGTGCGACCAAATCTATATATCTATAGCGACTATATCTGCTTTAGTATGGATACATGACTTCTTGACGTATTGAGGCGTAAGACTAAATATGTAAAATAAAAACTTAGTTTTTTATTTGAAGAATCTAATTATTATTCTAAGAATATTCGCATTATAATAAAAAAGAAAAATAACTTTATTTTCTAAAGCTCTATTGTTCAACCTGAAAGTCTACTTTTTTAAATGTGAATTATTCAAAAGTGCGCGCTGAAAAACTAGTTCAGTGTTCTGAGACAATGGGAACTTGTCCTTTTTATTTACGGAATAAAAATGAATAAGATTTAAAACCGACTTTTAACAGTTACCATTTCAAAAGCGGCAAGAGTTTCGGGATATTTGAAAGTTACCTACCCTAAAATGGATGCAAAGCTGGTTCGGAATTTCAATGACGATAGTAATTACAAAATAAAACCACACACGACGATTTAGTAACACATACTCGTACTTCTTTAAAGTCTGATAAAACAAATTTCAAACGGTACAAGCTTAAATTTTTATACTGCTCGTGCCAAGTTCGCTGGCCTAGATATATTTGTTACTCGCACAAACTAGGATGATGTACATATTGTCATGCCATATAGGTATTCTTAGCAGCCCTGCAACGCTCCCCAGGTATGCAAATTCGTCTAAGATGACTAGTTTTATATAAATCTAAAGGAAACAATTTCTATAAAATATCAACCATTTTACGTCAACCCAAGTCTGATGAAGCGGTGATAGCCTAGTGGTTAGGGCGTCAGCCTCCTAATCAAAAGTCGGCGGTTGGAATCCGGACACGCGCCTCTAGCTTTTAGGAGTTATGTGCGTTTTTAACTATTAAAATATCACCTGCTTCAACAGAAAACTGAAGGAAACATCGTGAGGAGACCTGCACTCCTGAGAATTCTCCATAATGTTCTCAAAGGCATATGAAGTCTGCCAATCCGCACATGGCCAGCGTGGTGGACTCTGGCCAAACCCTTTTCATATTGAGAGGAGACCCGTGCTCTGTAGTGAGCCGGTAATGGGTTGATCATGATGAAGTCTCATCGTGAAAACAATGTATATAAATTATAGCAAATCAAGTCAAGTCACTTATCCGTAGCACACATGCAATCCACTGGCTAAAGAAAAAAAATTGAGGGAGATATAATATTCTGCCCAGCTTTGGACAATGAAAAGACTTTGAAATGGATACCTATCCAATCTAAATGTTTGGGACAACAATCTCAAAGGTTCTTACATAAAATTCGTCGGAATTCAAATCGATGATAATAAGGATTGTTTCATCAACATCCATCTATATATATTCTTTTTTATATATATTCTTTAAATTGTATACTACTGTCTGTTATTTTTTGACTTTTTTTGTTTTATTTTTCCTTTTTCGTGGTGTACAATAAAAGTGTGTAAATAATAAATAAATAAAATAAATCTATGAAGTACGAAAACCTGAGTTCAAACCATAAGGATTGTTAAGAATTATTTATGCAAGTGTTGTAGCGTTTACGAAATGTGAAGATTGTGAGTGAATGTGCAAGATAATGTTATGTTGAAAATGTTATGACTTGCGACGATATTAACACTGAGCAAATAATTATTGGCCGTGATATTAAATTGCGTAATGTTTATTAAATCGTAAAGATAAAAATACACAAATACTATAGATAAAAAAAAATATTAAACATGTAATCGAATTTTTACACGATAAAGTAAAAGTAGTTAATGATAAAGTCCTACTCGTTAAAGAATGTCCAAGGCGTCTTCCTACTCGTACTAATGTATGTAGAATTTTTGTACTTACATTAAAATAACATTAATTATTATTGAATCCTATAGTTAACATAATGTCATCAAATTAAAAGAAGTAAGACAATTTCCAAAAGTAATTAATATCTAAAAATATTATTTATATGGTACTTTATTTGATACCTGTAATTTAACTCTCAACGTACCTTCGGAATGTGTCATGTAGCCTAAAAGCTAGTCATGCGAATCGGATATAGAATTACGACAACAATATTTAATTGTAAAGGGCTCCCACAAAGCTAGGGTATTATAATTTTGTCGATCATTTCAATCGGCATGTTAATACTTCACTTAAAAGTCTCATGCAAATGAAACTTTTAAGTGAAGTATTATTACTTTGGTAACAAAGTATGTACCAAAGTAAATATGTAAAAAAGAAAAGCACTATTTGAGGATGCTTTACTATCGATACTGACCCAAAACAATTTTTTTTGTCTGTGTGTATCTTGGCCGCGCGTCACGTCGGAACTACTAGATGGATTTGAATGAAATTTGGGGTAGGAGTAGCTGATACTCCGCTTCAACATATAGGATAGATTTTTATCCCGGAATTCAGCACGTTCCCATAAATTATATACATATATATAATATGTTAATTAAACATATAGATAGATGGATAACTCACCTCCTACAATAAGGTAGACATTGGGAAAGACAGCCTTCGCTTGCTGCAGTTGCCTCGCGTGCCCTTGGTGGAACATGTCGTAGATGCCGTCCGAGTAGACCCGCACCCTGCGGTTGGCGGTGCCGGCGACCGCCGCGGCCCTTGGTATGCGTCCATATGAACATCGTTCTCTTTCTGCTATCGCCATTGCGTCGTCACTGTAAGGTGCTGGGGTCATCAGTGACTGGAAATAAAAAAAGAATTCTTAACCATCAAATTAATATACATATGTATATTAAATATTATCTATGTGCTGAGCAAATTTTTTACTTTCATATAATTAATAGAGTTCGACCTTCAACCACCATTGCTGATTGAAATACTAACTAACTAAATGAAAGTTAACTAACGCAACATTGCATGAAGACGATGACGACGATGATGAACCAGTTATCTTATTTACCAACTTGTCTTCTAGCAAAACAAAATTTTTCGGGTTACACTTTCTCTGTATTTTATAAAAGCCTTAATGAAATATTATAGACTTAGCGGTTTAATGAGTTAAACGTTTTGTTTTTATCAGATTATAGTGTCGATTACAATATGGGATGGCGATTCTATATACCTATATATTTCTTATAAGACCCCACAACGGATCAGCCCCGATTCAGTATTTTTTTAAGTATTAAGTTACTTAATTGTGGCGACGTGTCATCTCCACACCAGAATTGCCATTAGTATAAATAATAAAACAACATTTGACTACTTAAAAACACTGAATAAGTCTGCAGAACTAGAAACCAGTTGCGAACCGAGCTCAGAATTGCCAGAGAATAATTTCTGGCTTGCCTTCAGAGCACGTGATTAAGCGAATACTGCGGAGCAAACTACGTTATCAAAGTTTAGATAAGATTAGACTTTATAAAAACGTAAAGAAATAATTATAAAAAATCAAGATTGCTGTATTAACGATAAGTTCGTCTATTTCCTATTTTACTGTAAACGTGCATTGTTGTTTTAATGTGTTTGGGAAAACCTTGGCAAACCTGTATATTGCAGACATTGTAGGTATTAATAATTGTAAACTTAAAACCATTTTTAATAGACCTATTTAAGAAGGTTGGGAAATTATCATATAAAGTTATTCCTGTCAAATCAGAAACAAACCTCAAACATAACAAGCAAGTAACTTCGAAACCAAAGAGGCAATAAAAATGACTATGATAGGTACACGGTATTGATGGTTTCCATCCATCACGATTGATATTAGTGATACGAAAATATTGCCAAAATAACTAATTAAATTTTTCAAAATTCCTGTATTTTAATAGACAATATTAGAACAATGTAATGACGTAACTAATTTGCATTTAAATTCACAAGTCACCATGACCTTTGCGGTCATTTTTTTGTTTTACATCACGTTCAACTCAGACGATCTTCACACAAAAAATATACGGTCTGCGCGCTGCTTGCCGTAGTTACTGTATAATTAGAAATAAGTAATAATTATTCAAGAAATCAGCAAACAAATAACAATCCATTAGAGAGATGGCTTCATCTTACATCCGCATAGTAATCACATTATTAAGATTAACCTAAAAATCCCAGTCCTAGTAATTTCCAGCTTAATTTTAGTTAAAATATTTTAGTACTCAGCAAAGGAGGAGCGACTGTCGCGAAACCTTCTGGGACCGGTTTCGCCCACAGTTAAATTTGCATACAAACAAGGAGTTCAATTACTTATGTCATTTGACTCATTCTTCGTGACGTCATACCCATTAGTGTATAATTATTACGAGAAAATAAAGATAGTTAAATTTAGGGCATGTTAGTACCGAAAGTAAACGCGTTAATCAATACGAACTAATAATTTATTTGTGTAATAATTTATCAATAACAGGGGTGTGGCCCGTTATGTCCACAGTTACAAGTGACATTAGAAGTTCGAAGTGAAGGAAACAGTTTTGTATTTAGCTAATTGTTGATAAGCAGTTAGCAGTGATTAAAATATAGGTATTACAAAATTATTTTACCATACAAACATATTAGGAAGAAGAGATTCTCTAGAATTTATTAAGACGTTTTAGTGTTTCGGTAAGTAAACACAGGAGTTATGTTATCATTCAAACGATCAATATGAGCTTAGTAAAGTACATATATTGCGAACAATGTTTATCCTGTATCGGTAGCATAATCATAATTTATTTTATTATATGATCATTATCATCGTAGACTATTGAAATCCAACTGCTGGGTTTTTTTGTTCATAGTAGAGAGATTCAGAGTATGGACCTTCCAAGCTACTGAATTGTGGCTTGGCGGGACATTAAACAAAATATATTAGTGTTATATATACATAATATATAACCGGGAACACTACTGGGTTCACAGAGTTAATAAATGTCAAATAACAATGCAATCTAATAATTAATAATAATAATCTATAGTACAAAGGACAAGTTTAGTGCGGTAGGATGACTAAAATTTAAGTCTTAAAATGTCGTCATTTAATCTTTAAAAGAGTGCATGAAGTTCTTTTTCATACTATATATAATAAACATGTTTTTAACTAAATTTGGTTCTGTCATGAGTTTCAACAGAGCTCGTCAGTTTTCACCGTTTATATACTACAAGGTCGGTGAACAAAAAAGTCGATTAGGAAACGCGAGTAGTAAAACCAGAAATAGACGTGATAAAAAGATACCTAAAATTGAAAACGAAAGTTTATTAGCCGGTGTATCGCTAAACGCCATCAGTTGACATATATACCAGTCTTTGAATGCAAGCACCACTATTTGAAGGAATGTATAGATGATAATATGGAATAAACTTTCCTGGAAGATCTGGCATCTTTTAGGAGGATTCAGGAACACAGTACCTGATTTTTGGGTGATGATATTATGATGACGTTGATACATATTTTTTTATTTTACTACAAAATCGCCGTTGACGGTAATCTCATCTGATGGTAAGACATTGGTACGCAAAATTATGCCGGCACGGAATATCGCTTTGTCGGTAGCTTTGAAACCAGCCACGGCGAAACAGACCAAACTGGAACCGAAACCAGAAACCGAACCGAAATGAATAGCGCAACGGAGATCGTCAAATATTTTTGAGTCATCGACGAATATTTCTAAGCTCATCAAATCACGGTTTAATTTAGTTCGCAAGTGATACTGTGACTAGTATTTAGTCATTAATTACTAGTGTGTGTCAAGGTTCGGCCGGAGACTGTGATTAGCGTGCGATAATGAAGTGGCGTGATTTGACGTGGTCATTCGCCGTACTGCCGTTATCAGGCCCCGTTCACTAGCCTCGTGTATGCACGGATTCAAAGGGCAGGGTCTTCCCCTTTATTGAATGATCATCCAGACCTGTACTGTGTAGTTCTTATTATTTTTATTTGTCTAAAGAGGCATCGACTGCGGCGTGCACTACATACATACTTAAAAGCAATGCATACACCCTAAGTGCCTCCGGAGAAAAAGAAAATATTTGGGAGCAATATTTTGCTGGCAAACGTTTTAAGAGACATAAGTAGACTACCTGTAGACCCGTATGAGTGATTTTTTTTTTTCTATATTAAACCATCTGCCTGCATAAGTGCATACCCTGGTCAAAACCACGGGGCATCGCTAGTTAAGACGTATCCGCAAGCGATCTTAGATTCGTCCGCACTCAGAGACTGAATGAATCTCACCATCACTTAAGATAAGAAATTAACACTTGCAGCGAAATCAAAACACGTTCTCATTCTCTATTACATTTTGTTGCTAAACAAAACAATTCAGTATATAAAAATAAAAAACAGATTCGTATGAAATCGTGGATTAGCTCATATGTGACGATCTTTAAATAGCAAATTCCATAATATTGTTTTTCTTTTAAGTATATCACGCAATCCTTTAATAATCTATATGATAAGAACCCGTTTGTATCCGTTTCAAGTCTCTGAGACCGGTCTAGTCGAGATAAAAAAAAATGCATTTATGAGATCAAATATTATGTAATTTGTATCTATAATAAGATACATAACTAGGCATAGTAAAATGACGTCGAATAAAAAGACTTCACTAAGCTTTTGCATTGTTAATAATAATAAAAAAAAGGTCAAATTGATCATCAGTTAGCTACTTAAAACTCCATAGGTAATGAATGTCAAACCTGAGTCATTTGAGACGTTATCGTTTAATAAATAGTTAAACAGAATGACTCGTATACCTACGCCTATTCTAATAATAGTTTTATTATTATCTATTTACAATAACGGTATTCTAGAACTGTGACTAATGTTTAAACAACAGATTTGCTAATGCATGTTCTCATGACATTGGCTTTAATAATATGTCGATATCCTGATTGGTTAAAATTATTTATGATTTTGAAAATACTTCTCAGAGCACAACTCTAGATTTCTATAAATGAGCAGATGGCGTAAAAACAAGGCCGAACCAACGTCAAGGCAGACCGCGTCCGCAAAAGCGTGCAAAATGTGCGTCAAATCAGAAGGCTTTTTGTTCGAATCTACACATCCTCTCATTGGTTGTGTTACTTGTAAAATAGTAGTAAACTAATATTGTTTAAAATGTTACATTTATGTACTTATTAACTAATTACTTGAGGGTAGTTGGAAGAGATTTCTTATAGAGATAAGCTTTCGTTTGTATACTTCTTCAATAAGTGTTGTTATCACAAATTTGGTACAAACAATAAAAAAACAGTGATTTCATTTTAATTAAAAGTCAATTTCATTTCATTTGCGTATTTTAAAACCACTTTCACATTTAGTGTGGATTTAAGGCCACGCACGCGTCTAGCATAAGCTTAGGTTCAATGTAGCGTAGGAGGTTATACTTATCTAATTTTCAGGGCTCTTGATTTTGTCCGAATGACAAAAGAAAAGTATTTTTGTAGAGATAAAACTAGTGCTATTCTGTTCGGTCTTGTCCAGTTGCTTCGTAATTTCGCTTTATTTAATTTGATCGAACAAGAAGATTCAGGAGAATATATTGATAGAGGAAATCATCTCAGCCTCCTGACAAGAAAAAGATATCTCCGTCTGTAGACAATCTAAACCATACTAAATATAATAACGAGCATAGCGAGTTCGTTACATTATTCGAATATTTATATACTCCGATCCTGTATTCCGGCGATACCAGCAAGTAATGCGCTCTTATAAGAATTTTAATATTTTATTTTTAAAGGGATAATCACTCGGACTTTGCGGTCGTGTCATCTTATCAAGAAGTAATATAGAAATATAATAAAACAACACTGAAGGGCGAAAGGATGGGCAGGTAAACAACAAATGAGAGTTAAGAAAAAGCGTAGCCCAGAAATCAGTATTATTTGATCGTGGGTTAGCGCTGACACACGAAAGGCAGAGCATGGCTGAGAGACCACGCAGGGTCACAATGGCTTTCGCCAGATTTGTGAATCCATTTTGAAATATAATAAATTCATATTGATGTATGAATTTATTATTATATATTTCAAAATGGATACACAAATCTGTTGTCCATTTTGAATTTATAATTTTGTATAGTTTTATGTTGCACTAACAAAAATTTCAATTCCCGCCACGCAGATCTTAGCGCATCCAGTCCTTTCGCAAAATATATTATGCTATACAAATAACATTTTGCGCTCGGCCACTCAGCCTCGCCCCGCCGCCAGTCTGAAACCACCTTTTCCAATTGTGACAATTGGAAAACTTAGTTCTCCAAGTGTCTGTGAAATACCTTTTTTAAAAAGATACAGAATACTCAGATTGAGAGCTATAAAATTCGCTTATTCTCAACGACGGAGTTTAAAAAAACAGTTGAAACGAGACAAGGCTGTGTTTGAGATAAAACTGTCCTGTTTTAGCGAGTACTTTGGCTGATCAAAATCGAAGTACGCTACAAGTCAAAGTATAGATCTCAGCGTCATTGTGCAAGTCTGACTGGTGCTTCGAAGGTTTGTTTTACCATTGCAGCAGCGAACGTTCGTAGGTGGACAAGGTTGGTGTTATTAATAGTACGGTAGTGACTTTCTAAAACATATTATAGAGGCTGTATGACTGTTGTACTAATGCAATAAATGCTACTCAAGTATGTGGAATTTGAATGAAAGTGAATTTAAAATGAAGGTGTACAAACACTTCTCGCGTAAGCAAATTATTCCCATACACGACGAATGCGTTACGCGGTAAGTTCGTACATTATTCATTATCTAAGAAAAGACAATCTTTATTTTGCTTCATGGAATAATTACGAATAGTCAAACAAAGAGTACAAAGAGTAAGTCCGAAAGAATCTTATTATTTAATCAGAATAATTCCAAGTCATGGTTTCGAATTCGACCATCATATAATTATGTTGTCGACCGTCAATTTATTTGTAGTTATTATTAATATTATATTAATTAATATAACACTGAACTGAAATAATTAATAGTTATTAAATTAAACCCACAAAATGACCGAATGAATTCGATGTTTAGTAATTTCATAAAGATTTGCCACGAGTTCTCTTAAACGTAATGAAAAGATTTATAACTGTTGTTTGAACAGCATTCGGTGTTATCACCCGTGTTGCCTAAGGACCGTAGCGAGATGCCGATAACCGTATCCAATAAACGGATGGACTGAGTAAAACATACCCATAGATGTGCGCGTATCAATAAAAAAACTTAAGCCTTTAAGAGTTACGGAACTGTATTATTAAGACTGTCCGTCCGTCCAAACTGCAATAGGTAGAGAATTTTTAATATTATTGCAATTTGCTTTTGCAACAAACAGAGGTTGCTCGTACAAAAAACGTGTTTGCAGTTGTTTTTGCGGAACCCTTCGTTTGCGTTTAAAAATCAAACAGAAACAAATAAATCTTGATAGTTATTTAAAATCTATACTTATATATAAACCCTACCCAAGAATCCTTATGCCTATTGGTAATTTGGTTTTTGGTAAGATGTTACGAAAAATTATAACAACCAAACTGGTTGTGATTTTAATGAAGAAAATGGGCAATGTCTGCGACTAGTATATATTTTAAGGTACCCAAAAAAACAGAGTCAAAGTTTATCGCATGGAACGTAATTTTTGGTCCATAGCATCAGCCTTGCGGGTCAAGAACCGAATGGAAAATCCGGTTCGATTAGGCCATGATAAGCTCGAAACAATGCGGTCGTTATTTGTTAAAGTATTGTAACATTTTACGTACGTGTCCGTTAATTTATCTGCAGATCTATCTTCGAACGAATCACCCTTTGTATTATAAATATTATATACATATCTACTTAAACTTCAACGATATCATCATAATTAATAGTAGAATACCTAGGGGTAACCAAGTAGCTCTAACATTTTATGATAATTTAATGATAATTAACTATTTGCTAATTAAATTCTTATCTAATAATAATTATTATTTAAATGACACTCTAGACATTAACTACATAAAAAGAGTCGACTATAGTAAGCATTTTGTTTCCCACCGATGACAACTAACGATCTATCTAACACATATTCTTTCAGACAGTTTCTTTGAGCCAAAATACTCAAACTGCTGAAAGTTGCAGAGTTTTTGGGAATTCCTACTAGATGTTGCAGCATTACCTTAAGAGGGCTATGTGATAAGATGATTTTAAAACCGCGATGAATATAAATAATAAATAGATATCGAAAAATGTCAGCTTTCATACAGAAAATATTGCATCGTACATTCCTTTGGCAGTGATGACGTCACAAGTTACACACACATTAATCTTGCAGCACCTGACGTTTTGCTTTGGGGATTATAAATTCAGTTTCATAGGTAGTTAAGAGAAGTTCAGTAATATTATTTTATATCTTATAGGAAACAATAACCACACACGGATGTGGTTAGGTAAGATGGAATAAGATCAGCGCATTAAAATTACAACCACAAAGTATACTACCTCTAGTGGCATTAAAACTGTATGGGAATGTGTTATCAATAAATAACACATTATGTACCTACGTATGATTAAATCTAATCTGAATTCAAAAATTTCTTCTTTTTCTTGCCCTTATCCCACATTATGTGGGGTCGGCACAACACGTCTTCTTCTTCCACTCACTTCTATCAGCCGTCACCTCACTAAGCACACTTTTTACCCGCATATCCTCTGTTAAACAATCAATCCATCCATCCATCCATCCATCCAAAATTTATAGTGCACAAAATCACATTTTTTTTTCCATACCTGTTAAACGTAAGAGTATCTTTAAATAAATTACATTATCGGTATCAAATCGACTACAGTACACAAGTTTGAATTTAAATCTTAAGCCACTATATTGTTTCATACATGTCAATTAGAAGATGTCTCAGATTAACACTAATATTATGTAGATGAAAGATTTGCTTATTCGTAAAAGATAAACTCTCAAGCTACTGAATCTGTTTTAATTTCATTAGAAAGCTATTTTAGTTATAAATAATACATGCTATATTTAATGTTAGCAATGTTAAGATTTCAGCACGTGCATTTTAAGCACGAAATAATGATGATTGTAAAGCAAGCCAGTAAATCTGATATCGACCAGATTTATCCGCGTACGCTGAGTGTTACCAACGTCGTACCTAAACATTAAATACTATTTACTACAAAAAGGCTGATCTCAAGTGATATTTAAAGTTAGGAAATACTATCGATTTCATTTAAGCTAAATAAAGTAATGCATTTTATGTAAGATGAGGAGTAACAGGCTAGCATGGTATGGTCATATATTGCAGAGGAAAGAAAGTGATGTCACCAAAAGAATATTATATATGAACGTGGAAGGGCAAAGGAGTAGAGGAAGACCACAGAAGAGGAAGACCACAGAAGAGATGGATGGATTGTGTAAAAGAGGATATGCGAGTAAAAGGTGTGGGTAGTGAGGTGACGGCTGATATAATTGAGTAGAAGAAGACGTTTTGCCGACCCCACATAATGTGGAATAAGGGCAAGAAAAAGAAAAAAAAAAGAAAGATTTTAAGTACAAATAATAATAAAAAGGTAAATAACAAAAAACTATATTATTTTATGAAGATAATATGAGCTTCCTTGACGTGTCCATCAACGGATTGTATAGCAAGAAAGTTAGGAGAAATATTAAATTTGAAACACGTACCTACGTGAGGAAAATTTACGTAGCGTACTGAAAAAAATACGTTACAAAAGACCGTTACCGTTAAGAAAAGCCATAATTGTTGTTTTCAATTAATAAAGTTTTATTAGTTTCGATCTGAGCCGAGCGAGCTGAGGCAATATTCACAGCGGAAAAATAATAATAATTGATTCTCAGATGCACTATAATAATTCCCGTCTATTATTTATTTACTTTTTACCTCGTTACGTGTTCTTGAGTCAGCTGTGACTAAACTGACGTAGATATTACCTTTAATTCATATTACCGGTTGAATAAACGCTATTATGCCGACATTGACGTAAAAGGAAAACCATAATCACAGTAAACACGTGAATAATTAAGCAAAAGGTTGTAAAATTTAAATTTTAAAACCCCGTTTCTTGTTTACATTTCGGCTCATATATCTTCACATATGGGTTTAGAACAGAAATTTATGTCCTCTTATAGTTTTGATTTCAATGTCTCTCAATTAAGATCTACTGTATCTAATAAATCAGCCTTTCCAAATATCTTAAAACTGATTTTAAGATGAAAATATGACTAAATTAGAAAAAAATAGGAATAACAACCTATAATTTAAATATATCTTTTTATTTGCCGAATTATTTTACTGGAAGTGTGTGAGTGTCACTGTGACTTTTGAATATTGAATAAGATTATTGAATAAGATATACATATAATATGACTAACAGACTTTTTAGTCTACACTAATATTACTTCCTTATACTCGACTTTGAAGTTTTTAGTAAATGAAATCGCCTTATTTATTTTTAGCTTCTCATCAGAAATAAAATTTTTTCGGTGAGAGAATTTTTTTCGAACGTAAAGTAAACACGCACACACACGTAGTTTCTACAAATGGGTAGGTATTGATTTACTTTGGAAAACTGTCCATCAAATAAAACTTTCTATGCCGGTTCACTCAATCCTATACTGCTTTCACTCGCCTGGTTCGCGCTTGGAAAAGGTCAGGAAGTACTATTCAATTTTTTTTTATACCTTGCATACAAATTACTAAGGAGTTCTAATCAGTTTTTCACTGACTGCACAGCGTTCACATTGAAAAATTTAAAAAATTTGTAGCTGTTACACAACACCATATCAAGGTGAAGCTTTCGGTCTTTGGACCTCGATTTAATACTAAGTCGATTCGCTGCTGTATATTCAGATATTAGGTCTATGATAGTATTGAGGATATGTTACCAGTTGATCGCCTATTTATTGTAAAAATCTATGCACACAACTTACAAATCCACAGGGCTCTGGCTCCGATTTCACGTATCCATTTTTCCTGTAACCATTTAAACTAGTCTCTAGTTTCCCATTGTAGGTCCCGTTGTGGTGTCCATTCGTTAACGTCGTCGTCACGGTTAAAGCTGACATCGTAAATTGATTTTTTTAAACTATATTTATTTAAACGGGGCACAATAAAAGTTCAGTTAGCACTTGTATTCACTATACGATGGTCGCATTATTTGCAAAGGTTTGAATTGTCTATATTGGACGTTCAAGGAATATTTGCAGCGATCTTAACAAATTAACAATTGTATTGTATCACATGCAAGTTATCAAATACCGCTGTGATAAT
Source organism: Lasiommata megera (assembly GCA_928268935.1). Classification (NCBI taxonomy): domain Eukaryota; kingdom Metazoa; phylum Arthropoda; class Insecta; order Lepidoptera; family Nymphalidae; genus Lasiommata; species Lasiommata megera. The sequence continues at coordinate 5,816,172 of OV743311.1, read as the reverse complement.
GTATTGATATCGGAATGGAGCACACGTGCGCGCTTCACGATTGTTGGGAAGTGACTAACGAATGTTAGCTTGGCAGATTTGAAGCAGGGAGTGAGGAATGTACAGCGTGTTGGGCGTCGGCGGGTGTGAGGGAAGGGCGAGAGGAGCTTCGAATGGCGCGACGCCGACGTGGAGGCTCGTCTGACACGCGTCGTATGCCCGGAGGGGATACCGACCACCCTCCGTTAAAATTTCGTATTTTAAATTAATTTATTTTATCTCTGACGTATCTTCTCTCGAATTGCAATGCCGAACGTGCTTTATCACCCGATCTTCGATATTAAACAGCAGGCAGGTTATCTGCTGTGGTTAGTGGAGTGATGGGCTTGACATTGAGATTCTACGCGATAGTATTTTTTCATGCCATGACTAATTGCTCTCTGCCTGACATATTATTTTCTGTAACATGCAGCATATACGTGACTTTAACAGATGAATTTCGTGACCTTGGCTTTTAAAATTTTATTTTAGCTGTGCCTGCGAATTCATACGTGCAAATATGTATCATTTACGCAGAACGCACATTAAAATCATTCAAGAAAAGTAGTTTTAAATTGAATAAAACGGTAAATGCGCCAAAGAATATCTCATAATATTTTATAAATAGAAATGTATTAACAAATGAATGCTACTGACAAGATGTCAGTAATATTAATTATATTAAAGCAATTATAACACAGCCTAACCTATGACTTAAGACAGTTTTACGTGATAACTTTGTGAATCCGTAGTAAGTGATCTCGGACTTTATATTTAATGAAATAGGTTTTATAGTAATAAAAATATGTTAAATTCGTAACAGTATTTTCATTTAAAATAATTTCAATGCTAAATTGCTAGTTCTAACTCTTATTAGAAAGGAATTACTCCGAAGAAAGGAATTGGCATTTAGCGGTATACAAACCGGTCAGAGTCAAGGTTGTGATTTTAGTGACCACATGGAGATAGGAGACGCCGCGCCGCCGTCGCCGGTTTTATATAGTTATTTATTAAGTTCTACATTTCTAAAGTTAGGTACAGCTTACGACCTTTCTGACGCAATAGATCTACGCGATTTCGCCGTACCAGGAAGTTATTAGGGTTATAAGATAAAATGATATTTTCCTTGGGTTTATTACTTAAGATTTAAGGATAAGAATCGTTAGTGTGTTTATCAAAATTCTTTTTCTGATCATTCAAACACTATTTAAATAAAAAAAATGAATTTGTATATAAACTTAGTACATTTATGCTTCTGACAAAATTACTTAGTTGACAGTTAATTATTATCAAATCCAGTTAAACCAGTTTGTTAAATTTTTTATAAAAGAATGTTCATCTAAAGTTGAAATGCAGATATTCACTGATTACGTAAGATATTGCTTATAAGGAAGGAATAGAAAACCCGGTCATAGTCAAGGTTGGCGATTTGAGTGAACACATTGATTGGAGACGCCGCTGAAACCGCCGCCGCCATTAATTAAGAGTTTACGATCTTTTTCAGGCAATAACTGTGTTATTTATATTGGTTTATATTAGCCTTAGATTTGTCAAACTTAAATTTGTTGTGGATATTGGTGCCTTATTTCTTAACGTGTGCTTTTCTTTATCATGTATTAGACTGGCATCTCACATTTTTTACCTATAATTCGTTCGCTTTTGCGTAACAAATAATTAATAACACATCATTAATAGTGAGTAATTACCTTTCAATGGCCTAGCCACTTCAGATAAAGCATATAAAAATACTACTGACAAGATGTGTAGTTGACTCATTTTTAAATTGCGATAACTAAGTTGATTTCTATCCACTATACATACAAACTTTTTAATCTATATATATAAAAGCGAAATACCACTGACTGATGATCACGATATCTCAGGAACTATAAAACATACGATCTTTAAATTTGGAAGGTAGATGCCTTTTATGAAGTAGAGGTCAGCTAAGAAACGGTTTTGAGAAATTCTACCCCTAAGGGGTAGAAATGGGGGTTGGAAGTTTGTATGAAAGTCCTATATTTTTGAAGTTAGAGACATGAAAATTGGCAACTAAGTTTTTTATTATAAATGATAAAGATTTGTATAATCAATGTTACGAAAATCTACCCCAAGGGGGGTGAAATGGGGGTGGAGCGTTTTCATGAGGATTCTATGTTTTCGAAGTTAGGGACATGAAAATGGGCATTTAGGTAATTTGTTTTAAATAATAAAAACATGTATACGCAATATTACAAAAAAACACCCCTAAGGGGTAGAAATGGGGGATGGAAGTTTTTATGAAAGTCCTATATTTTTGAAGTAAGAGACATGAAAGTTGGCAACTAAGTTGTTAATTATAAATAATAAAGATCTGTATGATCAATAATGCGAAGATCTACTCCGAGGGGGGTGAAATGGGGGTTGGAAGTTTTCATGAGGATTCTAAGTTTTCGAAGTTAGGGACATGAAAATTGGCATTTAGGTAATTTGTTTTAAATAATAAAAACCTGTATACGCAATATTACAAAAATCCACCCCTAAGGGGTAGAAATGGGGGTTGGAAGTTTGTATGAAAGTCCTATATTTTTGAAGTTAGTGACATAAAAATTGGTAATTAAGTTTTTAATTATAAATGATAATGATCTGTATAATCAATGTTATGAAAATCTACACCAAGGAGGGTAAGATGGGGGTTGGAAGTTTTCATGAGAATTGTATGTTTTCGAAGTTAGGGACATGAAAATTGGCATTTAGGTAATTCGTTTTAAAAAGAAAAACCTGTATACGCAAAATTACAAAAATCCACCCCTAAGGGGTAGAACAGGGGTTGGAAGTTTGTGTGAAAGTCCTATATTTTTGAAGTTAGAGACATGAAAGTTGGTAACTAAGTTGTTAATTATAAATAATAAAGATCTCTTTCAATCAATGTTACGAAAATCTACCCCAAAGAGGGTAAAATGAGGGTTGGAAGTTTTTATGAGGATTCTTAAGTTTTCGAAGTTAGGGACAAAAAAATTGTCATTTAGGTTATTTGTTTTAAATATTAAAATCCTATTCACGCAATATTATAAAAATCTACTCCAAAAGGGTTAAAATGGGGGTTGGAAGTTTATATGAAAGTCCTATATTTTTTAAGTTAAAGACATGAAAGTTGGCAACTAAATTGTTAATTATAAATAATAAAGATCTGTATCAATCAATGTTACGAAAATCTACCCCAAAGGGGGTAAAATGAGGGTTGGAAGTTTTCATGGAGATTCTAAGATTTCGAAGTTAGGGACATGAAAATTGACATTTAGGTTATTTGTTTTAAATAAAAAAACATTTAAAAAATCCACCCCAAAAGGAGTGAGGTGAGGTGAGGTGAGTTAGGAATTAGAGAAATTAAAATAGGCAATTAGAGCATTACTTTTCAGTAATAATACATGTAAGTATAAGGCTCTTTGCAAAATCACACCTTGAAAGTAGAAACATAAATAATGAAAAGGAATTTGGAAGTTAGACCGTAGAGCCGTAGACATCGCTTAGAAAGTAAAAGTCCGAATAGTAATATTATAAATGCGAAAGTGTGTTTGTATATTGGTATGTCCTTCAATCACGTCGCAACACAGCAATGGATCGAAGTGATTTTTAAAAGTATAGTTGAGGATCTGGAGAGTGACTTAGGAATTTTTACAACTTATTCTGACTGAATTTTTAAAACTTATTCCACGCGGACGAAGTCGCGGGCGCCAGCTAGTTTATTATATGTACTCATACTTATAGGTACTCGTTTTTTACAGAATCACTTTTATCTTTATTAAAATCTGCAAATTTGCAGTTCATTACAATGGTTAACAGCAGAAGTGAATTTATATTATATATTACTATATTCGATTCATTTAATATATTTTTGACAATTTAAAAACCTCTGTGGATTTCAGCTTTCAAGAGAACGAAATTTAAAAAAAAAAACCTATAAAAACACTGCGGTTTTTTTTAAAAAGAATTAAAGCAAAAGCCAATAGAATAAAGATTATTTTGAATTTGATTTGAGTAAAAATATTTACCAAGATTTCATTCGGTAATTTCAATAAACTATTTATTATGAATCACATCAAAATCTAGTTATGTGAACTAAAATTTTATATATGTTTACTTATCATAATAAGTGTAAAGCATAGCATATATGAAGAAGAAGCGGTGATAGCCTAGTGGTTAGGGCGTCAGCGTCCTAATCAGAGGTCGGCGGTTCGAATCCGGGTACGCACCTATAACTTTTCGAAGTTATGTGCGTTTTTAAGTAATTAAAATATCACTTGCTTCAACGGTGAAGGAAAACATCGTGAGGAAACCTGCACGCCTGAAAGTTCTCCATAATGTTCTCAAAGGCGTGTGAAGTCTGCCAATCCGCACATGGCCAGCGTGGTGGACTATGGCCAAACCCGTCTCATATTGAGAGGAGACCTGTGCTCTGTAGTGAGCCTGTAATGGGTTGATCATGATGATAGCATATATTAACATTTGTATTTAAAAAATTCTACCATGTATTGAAAGCAGCTAATGAAACACGCAAGCATAAAAATTAATGATTCGGACATCTGGAAGTGTGTGCAATTTTAATTATGTTAAAATTCCATTAAGTTCATTGAAAAATATGCAAGCATTGTTCTCTCATTGTCTTGATAGTGGTGTGATATGTTGTGAACGATGAGCTCTTTCAGCTATTAATTAGCATCATAGTGGCGAAGCTGGCTCAATGCCAGAGGTGCTAGCTTTGAATGGGCCTCAGCTCTAAGAGTGCCTTGTGCTTTTGCTATATTCTCAGTTATGTTTCGATAATTTTTCACATAGAACATTGAAAATAGGACAGAATATTTTCCATGTTCGTCACGTCAACCTATTTGCGTTCACTGCTAGACATACGTATTCTGTCGGAACTTCTGCGACTCGTTTGATGTCGTCTGTCCATCTATCTAGTCTATCATCGTCGCCATTATAGCACCTTAGGAATGTAAAGACCATCAATTCAACACACTATGTGCCATCAGCTTCGCAACCCGTTTAGCGTAACTCTGGTTTTTCTAACGTTCTTCTCATTTCGGATTCGATGACGTCATCATACGTCATATACGTATATAATTATACGTACGTCGAGAGTAATTTGATGGTACCTATGAAAAGTTCTGTTTTCCTTAACTTTCACAATAGCTTTATAACATCCTATTGTTCCTCTACAAAGATAGAGAGGGGGGGGGGGGGGTATCATCGACCTGCCACGCTGTTCTAGTGTCTATTTTGTTTCAACAAGCTTGAGGCCAAGCTATTTATAAACTGGAAGGTACGGACATAAAAACGTAGGTCAAGATTAAATTAATAGTTTCAAATAAAACACCTAAAAAGGGTGCAGCATAACAGATATGGTAGTAATGCACGAGCACAACTATCAGTAATGGTACGCGGGTGAAGTCACCGGCAACCGCTAGTAATGAATAATGATTAATAACGAACACTTACTGCACCAATCGGCATGCACTAAACACATAACACGAGTAGGTATACTCTAGACGTGCCGTTATTAGCATATCTTAACAATGCGAAGTACGGTGGTACTTGTCGATTTGATAACAAAATAAGTCACGTCCAACACTAACTAAATGCTGTAACTATAAAAAGCTTCATTATTTTGCCTCGGAGAGTACGTTAAGCCAGAGGTGCCGGTTTTCATCACTGCTGATGAACATCGTAAAAGCCTTTTCGCCAACCGGCAGTTGATGAAGAGCCTTGCTTAAGGCTGTAATTTTACAGAGCGTACTTTGATTAAACTGAGCCAAAGTTAGCGGTAATTGATTTATGACTTTGTATCGATTTAATAAATGATATATTATTTATACGACCACCTCCGTGGCGCAGTGCGCGCACTGTTGCATTATAAACTTGAAAGTCCTGGGTTCGATTCCCAGGTCGAGTCTGGTGGGTGATTTCGGCCGTGGCTAGTTACCACCCTACGCCAGTGTCACCAAGCGATTTAGCGTTCCGGCACGATGTCGCGTAGAAACCAATTAGGAGTATGGCTTTACCATAACCTAACAGGTTAGCCCGCTACCATCTTAGACTGCATCATCATTTACCATCAGTTGAGATTGCCGTCAAGGGCTAACTTGTAGTGGATAAAAAAAACAAATCCTATTTGTTGTTACTTATATGTATTTTCAATGGCGTGCATCCGCCGTAACAACGAATTATTAATAACTAACCTTCAAGATATTCATAATAATTGGACTAGGCACGGTTGCTATCGGACCACACGGTAAATCACAAACAAAATAACAACTGTATTATTTCTTTACTTGTCGCTGAGTCTTTCAGAGAAGGGAATTAGTTTTGTGTTGAGCTACACCGGTATTTGAAAAGTAAATTAATCACCAAAACAGCTCGTCATTATAGTTTGCGTTAAGTCAAACATAATAACTGTGGTTATTTCCTTAAACCCATTCAATAAATTTTGTACCTCCCTACCGCTGTGTTAAGCGCTGCTGGGATGAATGGGAGTCCCGCGTTGTATTCGGGAGTCTTTTTTTCTTTTTATACATCACAAGTCAGCCCTTACCTCACCCCGCGGTAAGTGAAAAGACGCATCGCCAATCGATTTCGCGTTCCAGTACGATGTCGCGTAAAATCCGATAAGGAGTATGATTTAGTGTATCTGCCTTACCTAGCAAGATTGCAGTCAGGGGATAAATTGTATTGGTATAAGAAAATATATATATGTGTAAAAATTTTAATAAATTTAATAAAATATTTTTCACTTAAGTCTAAACCAAGTGCCTCCTGTGAGATAGGAGATTTGTGTCCAGCTGTGGGACTTAAATAGGACCATGTCGAACCTAAGGATCATCACATAGCGTAGGCCACGTTTAACATGGTTATTAATTGTAATTCATCTCGGGTTCTCCGATATCGTAACGCTGATGACCTCATCGCGCACCGCCTCTGACGCGCGATGTCTCACGTGATCCTTATATTTAATTCACGTTACATTAATTTAACAAATAAATTTGCCACGCAGTTTACTAGCATTTAATTCATAATGATAAAGATAAAAATTACTATAAGTAAACATATTTGTCAGTTATCCTAGCTCGAGTCTGGTTTGGTGACAGTCTTCGGCAGTGGCTAGTTACCACTTTACCAAGAAAAACGTGTCATCAAGCGATTTAGCGTTCCGGCACGCGAGTAGAAACTAATTAAGAGAATGTGTTCAAAGTACCCCTGCCTAGCTACCATCTTTGACTGCATCATCAACTACCACGACTAAACACCGTTTTCGCCGGCGAAGACGAGGTCCCCGCTATCTTACGTCATCCGGACGTAAGATAGCGGGCTCCATCCACGGCCTCGGAAACGTACGGACCACTTACCGTCCGACCCCCCCGTTATTCCAAACGTCTCACAGGAGGCGCCCTTGGGCAGGCGTTCCCTTAGTTTCTTCGAGCCCTAGGGCTCAAAATTTCTTCTGGCAGAGCTTCTTTCCGAAGTTCGTCAAACAGTCCGGTTACGCTGTGGCAACCAATAGGGTGTAATAGCACAGCTAATAGACAGTCCGAAAAAAAAACTTATCACAAGGTAAAATTGCGAGATTTCCGTCAAGGGCTAACTTGTAGTGGAATAAAAACAAAACTGCAATTGATAGCTTTAATGATAATAGGTAATTTATTTAGCAGTAATTATTGCCTTGGATTATAGTAAATTAAGCCCAATTAAAGTTCATCGTTATTAATTTGTTAGTAGGCAAGGTAATGCGTCGGATTTAGGTATTTAACATGTCAGCTATCACTAATTATATTATTTGACATCAATGCATTTAATAATCAGTTCAGCTAACATCTAAATCTTTGGCCAAAACTTCTTAACCGTAATTTGCATTGCTTGACTAATGACTATAGGTACAGTTTGGTCTCATCAATTTTATATTATACAACATATCAGAATCAGGGTCCCGTTAGTCATCCATCAAGATCAGAAAAACATTACTTGCAAGCTATTTGTAAAAACATTTCTGAAGGTTAAACCTCTTCGGAACGGCTGACTTCAGAGGGGTAATAAAACGGCAGGAATTGTTCCGGGTAATGCCTTGATGAAGCGGTAATAGCCTAGTGGTTAGGGCGTCAGCCTCGTAATCAGAGGTCAGCGGTTCGAATCCGGGCATAACTTTTCGGAGTTATGTGCGTTTTTATAAAATTATAATATCACTTGCTTCAACGGTTAAGGTAAACATCGTGAGGAAACCTGCACGCCTGAGAGTTCTCCATAATGTTCTCAAAGGCGTGTAGTCTGCCCATCCGCACATGGCCATGCGACCATGCTGGTGGACTATGGCCAAACCCTTCTCATATTGAGAGGAGACCCGTGCTCTGTAGTGAGAGCCGGTAATGGGTTGATCATGAATGCCTTGATAAGTCTTTTTTGACGTCACCTGATAGAGCTGCGTAAATATCATTACTCAAAACCAAATCTGAAACACTTAGTCGATTTGCTTTTCCCGATATTATGAGTGAACGAAGATTGCTTACAGAACGTTGCTGGGTTTCACAGTTTGTTTGCTGGAGACCAGAAAGGCTTGACTATGTTATGTCTGTATGGACCATAATGAGCACAAGGTCAAAGTAATTAAAGCCTTGGTAGTACTTTAAACGTATGTGCACTATGCGCGTTCTAGTTTCCCGTGTAATTACAGTTTCCCTTTGCAAAATAGTTCTTTACAAAGAGGAAATAAATAGGGCAATACGATTTGTGTTCTAGCTGGAATATACACCTAGGTATTCGTTAAAACGAGATTTACAATAACGAAAATATTGTTTCTCAAATAAACTATCATCATGATCAACCCATTATAGGCTCACTACAGAACTCTCAATATGAGAAGGGTTTGGCCATAGTCTACCACGCTGGCCATGTGCGGATTGGCAGACTTCACACGCCTTTGAGAACATTATGGAGAACTCTCAGGCGTGCAGGTTTCCTCACGATGTTTTCCTTCACCGTTGAAGCAAGTGATATTTTGTTTTTTTATAAACGCACATAACTCCGAAAAGTTAGAGGTGCGTGCGCGGATTCGAACCACCGACCTCTGATTAGGAGGCTGACGCCCTAACCACTAGGCTATCACCGCTTCACTACAAAAAATAACTTCACTACTAAATAAACTATGCTATTAGGAAATCATATAGATACTTGTAAGAAAACGCTACCACAGTGTCAATCTGTATACTGACAGTACTGGTAACTGGTTGGTTTTTATTTTAAATTTATATATACTAGCGCTTAGCTGCCATCATACATGATGGAAAGGTATAACACAGCCTAAGGAGAAGCTGGCCTAGAAAATGCATATTCACTCTTAATTTGAAGGTATATTATAAGGGGTGAGGAAAACGGAAGGGCATTCCAAATGATGAGCAAAACAATTGGGACTTTCCGACTGATACACGTGTAGTGGTGAGTATAAACTCATTAGACAAGTAGGCAAACTGTGGCATGGTCAGTGATCACGCCACATACTAAATACTTGGCCGTACGCCCGAGCTACGCGTTTGGCTGTCGCTTTTCCTATCGACCACCAAAACAGATCGATTCGATATTTTATTTCAGTTTATATTCGATATGTTGCAGGTCAAGCCAGCAGACTGGACAAAGGCGACCATGCCCGTATGCGAAAGCCTTCCCGTGGCTCCACCATACAGCGGTGAGTAGGAACACGTGGGGGTTTTAGTCAGTAGGAGTCTGACATAACCTCTGTGCCTCCCCGTGGCGCAGAGGTATCCATGAGGATTTACCCACGATAAAAAAAAAAAAAAAAATCTTTCATTTACATTGCTTAAATTCTGGAATATTTTGTTTTCCCCCAAATAACAGTTCCTACATGTTTCTGCACTTTATTATTAAACCAACAAGACTGTTGCAACAAATTGACAGTTGGATTGCAAACATTTCCTGCCATTTTGTCAATTTTGCACACATGTCAAAGAGAATTTAAAGGCAAAATGAAAAAGTGTAATATGTGGCAACATATTCATCCTCGACATGCATGAGCCTTAACAGTTAGTGGATCAGCTAGAAAATCTCATAATATAAGAATTGGAACAATAAACTAGGACAAGGGCTCACACTAATGCCATTATAATTGTTAATACTTTGACATTTTCAATTTACTACTGGTAAGTAGTAGCTTAGTGTCTGTATCCACTGGTTTTAATTCACAACTTGAACTCATTAAAAGCAGATTAACTATACCAAGGTTAAGGTTTGTGTTTGCAATTTTATTTGGTAATGAATTTTTTTTTATAACACATAAATTATTCATAAATATACTTGCTCAATTTAGAAATAATAATGAATCTTTTTAATTGATGATAAGTAATTTCTTAAAATTTTGCAAAAAAAAAATATGAATGATATGGGGTATAGCTTTGCTAGTAACAAAGAAAATCTCCTGATTGAGGTAGTAATCTATACACACAGCCATAAATCAAAAAAAGGATCCAATCCACTAAATAATTATATTCAGCCTTGACAAAAAATGTCTCATATAATATATCTAAATCCTGTGTATAATACAGTTACAGTGAAATGTCACACTCCAAGCTTATTATTTAAACTTGCTCTATGTGGTTTGGATCTTTTTGATAAATAATGCCCCTTATAATATTATTGAAGTATCCTCATTTCCAAAATGTAGGTGCAAAAAATAATAATAATAATTAATAAATTTAATAATAATATATTTTTATTCACGCTTGGAAATGCTTTTACGCATCCCCTCCGGAGGCGACACAGGCAAGACTGCGCCGCTTCAGACGGGGTATGTGGGTCTCAGACTGTTGACCAGTTACAATGGTGACAACAGTTTTTTGTGTAGTAATTTGATTTAGTTGAATAAAGATTTCAGTATTTTTTTAAATCTAAATATATCTTTTTTTGTTTTAGTTCCTAAGCATATATGTTCCTAATTAATGAAAATTATTTTACCATATTGCTTTGTGCCATTGATCTGCACAGTCACCTCTGATGTTTAGCTGGTACTCTGATAGATGACTCTGAGAGATGATTCATTACAATAAATAAATTTAGCATATTATGTTAAAATAAGGACATTTTTATAAGAAACATTCAAATTAGAATTTAGCTAAGAACACCTTCACATACTTAGTTCTTTTTGTGTATTATTACCATGTGTCTACAATAGCCAGAATGTATAAAAAGCACCCTGGAATTCCTGGTCATAAGTCTCAAGTAGGGATTTCCACATTCCAAAATCTTGTGTCCCTTATGTACAGTGACTCCCGGGGATAACTTCCTTGATTAAACTTAATTATTATCATATATGTTATGCTAAGTACAGAAAATAGAGATGCACAGATCTCAAAGATTTGGTTTAAACCCCTGGATTGTGCCCAAACATTCTTCTTACGCAAAAGGGGCCTATTCCTGGCCCTGTGGGATGTTAATAGGCTGGGGTTGAGATAAATAACTAGGATGGGCACTATAGGTGTAGTATGTAATATATACTGTAATACAGAAGTGTTAAAAATAGAAAGACATTCACTTTTTTACATGTAATTGTTGTAACAAGTAACTAGACAAGATCTCTTACCTGCTGGTAGAACCTAGGATCATCAGATATCAACAAGATTTTTTTATAAAATTAAACTTACCGGCCCTGCATCCATAATAGAGGTACGACTCGTGCTTTCGAAACTCGAATCACTCCCGTTCGGCCCCTCACCGCCACCAGACTCCAAGTTTGAACTCATTTCCTCCTCTTTCCTGACTCGAGATCTCTTGCGGGACATTATATCATCGCATGGGAATATTTAATCGTTTTATCCAAACTTATTCCGTGGTTTTTCCGCCCAAGGGTAAATCACACTTCTCTAATTGAAATATTATTATTAATTACTCTATTAAGTCATAACCTCACAATCACACCACGTAATATTTTAAAGCTTCTGTTTATCTTTATAAAGAATTAAGTCTGGTGAAAAATAAAATACTACTAACAAAGCGTAGAATAAATAAAGTTGCTAAATTCGATTAATTCTCAAAATTGTATTTCAAATGTGTTGATTTGAACCATGACAACAAAACACGGCTAAACAGATTGAAAAGTGAATAATTCAGCAGTCAACTGTTTTAAAGTCAGTTGTCAATGTCACGTCAATTTTTTTTCTCTCAACTCTCCGAAGTGCAATAGATTGCGGTAAATAAGAAGGAACGAGACGCTTACTAGTCATTCAATTCGTCTATTCATCAATAGTAAGAAATAACTGTTTTCCGACTTTGTAAAGGATTATTTTATATTATTTCTACCTGTGCATATAGACTAACAGCCTACTTTACTCTTGGGGAAATAAAAAAAAGTTCTTTTTAACTTACGGCAGAAAAAAGGCGGGAGACTTCATATTAGGCGGGCGCGGTTTCTTCACGCTTTTCTTGAATTAATGTTTGTTGGCAAATTTTGAAAAGGTGCGAAAGGCGCACCAGGCGCTTTTCCCCCTAAGTTAAACTCTCCATTTTTATAAACTTGACATTGGCTAATCTGCATAAAGCCATAAAAATAGAAAAAAATCTAATATAACCAATAAATAGGTAAAACATCGAAAAAATAATGCAATATTACGGTGAGAGCTAGATAGCATAGTTTTGTATAAGTGCAACAAGGACGTAAGACCATGACAAAGTTAATTCAATGATTGATATGAACAGCTCCTTAATTTGTGTTCAAGTTTTGAAAAAAGAATAGTTTCTTTATGATAATGACTTCTGAAGCCCTTCACAGTTTTATACAAAAAATTTAAACAACTTACATTGTTAAACGTCATTTCCTGTAGAAGAAATAAGCACTAGCTTCTTCAAGTTTAGAGAACTGTGTACATAAACTTTTTACTTACATATTTTTTAATTAATATTGAACCAATATTTGATATATATTATATTAAAATTTGTTTCCTTTAAAATGAGGTATTGTTTGACTTTTGTGACAACATTACTGAGGATTGTATGAATGAAGATTCCAAATCACATATTTTAATTATATTTACATAAACATGTAAAAACTGAAATGAATTTCTATACTACAATAAATTAGTACATATCTATATTTGTACTACATATATTGCTAATCATAATAAAACTTATACAGAGGGATGGATATTAATATATATAGCTGGTAACCAATTTCCCAAACCACCTGTTAAAAGAAAGCTCCACTAAAATCCCTGAATTCAGTTCCCGTTTATTATAATGTTGATAACTAACAGTTTACCATGTAACAGTATAAAAATACCATCTTACAAAAAATAGAATTTTAAAAATAAAACAAATTTTCAATGCCAATAACTTTTATTTTCGATAAACAAAGAAATGTATATGAAATATTATATATACGTACTGCATAAAATTATTTCTTATAAACTGACAGGTCTTCTTTTGCAAGAAACAACTACCAAGATCCCAACGCAGCCAAAAAAGAACTAAAAGACGGGAATGTGACAGTCCAATTTTTATATAAAATGAATGAATAAATAATGTCCATGATAAATGCTGAAATTGATGGGGATCGCCGTAGCAGGAAATGTAAAATGCGATGTCTCTACAACAACAATAACATGAACTCAATATGTGAAACATCCTTCCCTATGCCTTGGCACGCTTAATGTAATAAAATCGTTATATTGTGTAGTAAGTATTGTTGGCCCGAAAATTGCAACAAAATAGCGATTTTCCAATATTGTTATTAATTATTAGGAGAAATTATAGCACTCCAAACCAGAGCTATTCATTATGGCTTAGCTATTAACTAAGGTTAAATTAGCTAGCCTTTGTTTGTTTGTCAATACAAGGTTACATAACGTGTGAATTTCATCCTATCAGAAAAGGCTTGTGTTTGTGGCATGATGGCACTATGAATTTGATATGTTATAAAGACATCACGAAAATAATGTAATATAATTCTTTTGTATACAGAAGTGTAACGTTTTCCATAAAAATTAAATAGTTACGATTAACAACAACAGTAACAACATCAAAATTGGACCATCTACATTAAATATTTTCAAATATTGACATTAGAAAAGACGTTAAACGTTTAGAAATCGTGGTCAAGTTAAGTTACAAAAGCGCTACTTTGTGTGGCTGATCATCAAAATTAGTATAAAATATATCACAGCAATTTTAGCCCAACTGATAGAAACTTCACGAGATCGAAGAAAACAATTCACAGAATGGAATAGGGATAATATTTTATATTAATTACAATAGGTTATAGTTTTTACAGTCATTTTAACGAACTAAGTTCAAATATACCTACAGATCACACAACACAATTTGTGTTCACATGACAAATATATTTTGTTGTAGTTTTTTTTATAAAGATTTGATTACAATATTGTAATAACTGCATATTTTTACCGGTCGTAGAGACTTAGTCTGCGGGATGGATGCGGGCTCGTATAGGGAGCATGACTGGAGTCAGGCGGTGCGAGTGGACACTGGGAGGGAGCGACGGGCGAGGTGAATAAATACAAGCGGCGAACGTGAAGCTGGCACTAGGTGGAGAGAGCCAATTTCAGGGCCTCTTTGTGCGCGCTGCTCAGTTGTATCAGGCACGAGTTGAAAAGTTCTGCATTACTCTGTAAACAAACACCAAACATTATTAGCACGATAATTACAACATCTTGTAATAGCATCCTGGTCCCACAGTCCAGCTGCCCATTTCAGTCACATAACCAAAAAGTTGTCAATAGAACAAAATATAATGACAGTGGCAGATATATATGGTTAGTTTTCATAAACTGGCACCTATATGACAGCAGTTGTAAAAATTTTTAGATCCACGAAATTAAGTCAATACTTTGTCAATAAGGTTTGTTTTTGGTTTCTTTTTAAGTTTCAATGTGAATTATCGGCGCCTTATCTATGTAGTTCAAATTAAATACACATAGACAAAATCCGGAAGCAAGTGTATGCACTCAAAACAGCAATATACAATCTAATGTTTGGTTTTATATAAAATTATCCTCAAATGTGGCGTAGATCCTTTTTCAAATAACCGATGAAAGATAATATGTCAGTGCGTACCGATATTTGTCGCACGAGCGCCACCATCTGCGCGTACACGGGGTCGTCGTCAGGTACTGCATCACGGAGGAAGGCTTCCGCCAGGGTCGCGATTACTCGTTGCGGCGCGTCCGCTGTCGCGAGCGCCGAGTGTCCGCTTGCCACTAGTTCACACAGTAGGGAATATACGTGAGGCGCTTCTTCAGTGTCTTCTACTACTGGTAGCCAAGTTAACCTTTAAGAGAAAAAAAACATTTTGGTCAAGTCAATAATCGTACCATGTCTTCATCACTATTTTATTAATATTTTACTGCTATAATTTATTATTAATCTTATGCTGCTGGATATAAGTCGCCGCTCTCATGGGAGAGTCTGAGCTTACTTCTAGTTGCTAGTGGTAGGTAACGTACCACACTGCTCAAATGCGGTAAAGTATTGCCTTACGAAGCAGCGTGTTGAAACCCCTAGATGAATATTGAAATCTGAAGTACATCATCAGTAATGACCAGAATAAATATAAGATACAGAGGAAAGATAAATGCCAGAGTGGAACATCCAATGTGATACATTCAACCTATAATAAATTTGGTTTATCATTAATCATTTGTTTTTATATTTGCTATCATAATTTCTGTACAGGCCAAACAATCTGGTTAACCTAAAGTTGATTTTGGGGATTTCTTCGTATGTAGCATGTACAGTGTAACCGCGAAATCTTCAGACTAACTTATCTTCACTTATTTTCAGTATAATTAGGAAGCCTTAACGATACATAGCTATCTCTACCAAGCAATCCAATAATATAAAAAATCTTGTAGAATCTTCTTTTCTTATTAATGAAAGAAATTCTCACCAATGCCTTATAATTTCATCCCTGTTGATTTGCGAGTGGTTATACTTGATGATCTTGGTTACGGCGGAAATGGCGTTCTCGGTTGCATTGAGGTTTTCGACAGTGCGGGAGTCCGGCTCTGCTATGACCGCGGCCAGCAGGGGCACAGCCCGCGCGCACGCGCCTGCGAATTGCGGTCCACCGAACTGGGCCAGCACGCCGCATCCGTAAGCAGAGGCTTGCCGGAGCTCGGGCTCGGGCTCGCGCAGCCCACTCAACATTGGTTCGAGGAATATGTCTTGGTATTTGACGCATGCTGGACCTAATGAAAAAAATTACTATTACAAGTAAAAATTCAAGGTAACATAATCATCATCATCAGCGTTTTAATGTCTGCTGGGCAAAGGCCCACTCACTCTTACACAGATTAAGAATTAGGCATACAATGCTGATGCAAATTAGTTGGCTGTTAGCAACTATTATAAAACAGGGATTTAAGAAATTGGACACCTACTCTGGGCTGGTACTGAATATTTTTAACAGATCAACTCAATTTAACTCAATAACTATTACAGCAATGGTTCTGTTGTAGCGAAATCACACAAAAAATATACTGGATTGAATCTGTTGCTTTGTGTCTTATGCCTGAAACATAGGTGAATTTATCCAAATAACAATAAACTCCAAAAAAGCAAGCGCATGTAAAACTGAAGTATACCTGATATTAAAATCTAAATTATAATATATATAATATATATTTATATTACTTACCACCAAATTCTATGACGTCGTCAAATATACAGATTGCCCACTGACGATCGGCGTATGGTCTCCCGGGGGCTAGTAGTTGTATGAGGTGGGGCAGCAGAGAGTCGAGATGAGGGAAGAAGCTTTCGTGGTATGCAGACATGAGCGCGTGGAGGACATCTGCCACTCGAGACAGACCATACACATCTTCATTGTCTTCGTCAGCTAATTGTTCTTCGACCACCTACAATATTAGTGAGTATATTACTTTTTTTTAATTGTTAGGATGTTGCATGTCTTGGGTGTACAAAAGGTAGAATACTAAGATTACGTTAGGTTACACAATTTATAGAAATCTAATGAGTACTTGAAAAATAAAACCGAATAAAACATTACCAAGATTTTTCGTTCAACACATCAGATGAACTAACAAACACATAAGTACAAACTGACAAAACAATAATTATTGTAGAAAATGGTTTTTACCTCATCATAATCCTCATCGGCACGTTTCTGCCGGCGTTCGGTAGCGCGTTCGAAATGCTCAGTGAGTAGTTTGTTTAGGATGCGCAGAACCTCTGCCATCATTTCATCTGATAAGCATCCTGTGCCCAATAGTTCAATGCACTGCAACAAAAACACTTATTTGCTGAAGGCCCAACAAATCAGATGTTGTGTGATCGATGGCAGGAATAATATTATTCATATTAGTCGTAAGTTAATCTAGTGCATCATTCTAGTGCAGACAGTTCTCAACTATCTGGACTAGAATGATTTATTATATTTATTTTGAAGAAAGGACCATTATAGAAAAGTTCTGGTATTAACATCAGTGAGTAATTTTAAAAAAGTATCATATTATGATAAAAATATAATATATCTCAGTACAAATAATACCACTACGAACAGAAAAAAAATCTAAAACGGGCCTTAAAAAAATGTCCACATAAAATAAGCATTCTGGTATTTAATTCGGACCTAGTGTGATTAATATAAGCAAGTCTCACCAATTTATACTTTGGAGATTTTACATTTTTTATTCCAAGTGTATCTTTAATTTATCGCTTAAAAGCGGGAATAATCTCTTCTATGGGGACTGCTTATCTTTTATATCAGTGATTAATGCTACTATTAATTATTATTTATTAAACTAAAACTACTACTACTATCTCATAAAAGGAACAAAAATTACCTTTGCAAGACTGTTGAGAAGCTCCACCTGCACTTCCTGCTCAGGTTCAGAGTCGATAGCCTTGAGCAACTCTGGCAGTATATACGCCCACATGCCCTGTATGTACTGCGGGCCGCGGATACGTGCGCACTCGAGCAAGTATGGTAGCGATTCAGCTGCTGCCGTGCGTACGTTGTCGTGAAAGTAGAACTTCAGCATAGGCACCATAAGTTTGACGACATCCTCCGCGTATTCGGCGAAGGCCTCTTTCAGTTCCCGCGCGTAACATACAAGCATGTCGCATGCGGAGGCTTTGTCTTCAAGACCTATAAATAATTGACGTGTGTTTTGAGTATGCAGTATTGTATCCATTTCTCATATGAAATGGTAGGATTGAAAGCTAATTAGGCTGATTTAAAGCTTGTAAGTGAACTGAGATCCTTGACTTATCTACAAAAGATAGAAATGGAGCAATTGCCACTATTATTTTGCCAATGTTATGGAAGTGATAAAACCATATTGGTGTCACCACTAACGAACATTGGGGCATCACAAATGTGCCATACACAAATAGTAATAATATTTGTTAACTGACTTCAATGTAAAATATCCGTACAGAAAATCATAAAAATGTTTAGTTAATTTTTATAGAGCAACATAGACACATTCAAATATGTTTAAGTATTACTTACAAATAGCAAGCAGCTATACAAAGCAACCTTGCTTACGCGTTTTCAAATAAATAAAGTTTACGTTAACTGTGAAAGCACATGCTTTGCACAAAGCATTTATTAAACAAAGAAAGAAAGTAAAGAAATTTTCAAAGTCTGATATTCGAGATAAATTCTATACCTGCGGTTTTGATACCGAAGTTCTGTTGCTCGCCCAGTGTAACGAAATGCCAGTCCAGGTCTCCCTCGATCACTTCCAGGTCTTCATTGTCCAACAGCGCCACTTCTGGTTTCATAGCTGCCGTACGCATCACTGGCTCCATTACCATAGGCAGGTATTGAGCGAATTTCTTGCCTTCAGGGACAGAAAAAATCCTTGTTTGAAAGTAATAAAAATAAGTCCTGTCCTAACAAGTTTCTCAAGGTAATATATTTACTTTAACATTATTAACATAGTACCTAGCAATTTGTTATTCTGTATATTATACTATTTACAACTCTTCAAGTATAAAATAATAAAAAAAAGACAACTTGATGAATAAACTATGTGTGTTTGTTGCCCCTTCTCCCCGGAACTACTGAACCAATTTAGCTGAAATTCTTATGGTAGATAGATTATGTAATTGATTATTGTAGGATTTTCATCCTAAAAAAATTAATGGATCCCACAGGATTTTAAAACTTTAAAACTAAGCGGTTCAAAACTGAATTTCACTTTGATGAGCAATAACTATAGCTACAGTTTTGTTTTTTTACAGTTTCTAATTTTGTAATTAGATATATTTTTAAATAGGAATGGGAACTAAATTGCGAAAAATGGATAATCGTCAATTATAAATTGAAACTATTAAAATACTTGCGGACGAAGTCGAGGTCGACAGCTAGTTTAAAATAAGGTTTATATACAATCGTATGAAGGGGGCACAGTGCGTTTTCGTTAGGTTACGATTTCTGTCAGTTACTCTTACCTTATTAAAAAAAAAACGAAATTTGGGACCATAAGGTGGGAAGCATATAAAATTAAAATAAAGACCAAATTAAACATGATCCCATATGTATTCACATTATGAATAATAATTCTTACCCATTATCCTACAAATTCTGGACCAAGCGGAAATTAGGTAGGAAGTCTGCGGGTCATCTGGAGGCAGCTGGTCGCCCTCAGTGTGTGTTTTCAAGAGCAGGTCCATTACATCTGATGCATCCGACATGAACTTTTCCTCGCCAACAGCCAACCCTAATAAACAAATCGTGTAGCTATATTATTATAGTTGATGATTTTGTTGTACTGTATTGGTAAACAAATTCATGCCAAAATTTTAAAGCTAAATTCATTAATGTTTACTTAAGTAACAAATACTATATTTTCAAATAGATTGTGTAAGTAAAATGAATTATGTAAACATTTTGTATCCTTTACATTATTTTCTAGTGTACAGTATGTATTCCAAATATTTTCTATTGCACATGCTTGATTTTTTTCCCCTTAAAACAAATGTAAAACTCAAAGGATAGCTAAGCATAAGTTATAGCATGGCCAACACCCTGGTCAAAAGCAAGTGAATAAATGATCTGAATAGTTAGAGGGGAGTGCGCGGGATCAAAATCTTGGTATTATGTAAGATATAAAGACTGTAAATTTATAATAAATGTAATCGAGGGACTGACATCCACATGCATAATAATCATAGGATGCTAATAATCTCGATAATTTGCTCTAGTAAGATTATTCAATTATTTCATTAACCAAAGGGAACAACGCAATATTATAATCTTACATTCAATTAACAAACTCAAATTGCAATTGGAATGATGTCCAGAACAATTATGGTCTTGATATTATCAGCAATCTATTAACCTCCCACAACTAGGCTCAGGCCTCTTAGGGGGAGGGGTTTCATACACAGATAAAATGATTGAGTCTTCATATCTATAATATTACTATTTATATTTATTTTTAATATAACCTTACCAATAAGACTAACGCATTCAATGGTCTTGCCGCGAAGCATCTTAAACTCGTCAGTGGTAGCATTCGCGATGATGTACTTTAGGCACGGCATCAATCTGTCATAGTATTCTACAAAATCTTTCTCCACCGTGTCGGCGACCGACGCTATAGTTGTCACTATCTGTTCTAGTACCAGCTTTGTACCAGTCTCTACCAACTGTAAGAATAAATATAACCATAAAAATATTGATACAGAGTTTCGAAGGTTGCATTATTAATATGCCACATATGTGAAATTTTCAGTGTATCAATAACCAGTACAAAAGTATAACAATAACCTTTTACCCTTCCTCAACAAAACAAAAATAATTCTTGGAATGATAATTTATATGATTGAAAGATGTATATTGTATTTAATTACAACTTTAAATAATAATTTTTATTCAGGCAAGTCTCATGTCATAACATTAGAAAACATTGAATCTTTAAAACAGTTTTAATATTTTAACAATGTAAAAAGTCAATAGAGCTTAACAAAATAATATATTTTTATATATATGTATGGGATAAATGACTTTCTAAAAGTTCACTGCTCATAAGTACGAATCGTAAAGTTCTAAAGTTAAATAACGATGTAAGACTTTATGTCACATTTTTCCTGTCTTTATGACATATTAGTATGACTATTGCTTTTATATGAAAGCTTGTAAGTGAACTGAGATCCTTGACTATCTATAAGAGATAGAAATGGAGCAATTGCCACTTTTACTCTGCCAATGTTATGGAAGTGATAAAACCATAATGGAGTCACCACTAACGAACATTGGGACATTGCAAAAGTTGTATAAATAGGTATATTGGAATAGTCACCTTAGATTAGGATAGCATAGTAATAGTGAGATTTGAGAATATAGTTACCTCTTTAAACTTAGCAGTAAGTATGGCTTCAAGCTTTCCCATTAGTGGGCCCAAGTATTGTGTAAGGATTGGCTTAGGGCAGTCTTCGCTGAAGTTGACCAATGCAGCTGCAGCATGAGCCTGTTAAATATGGACAAATCAAAATTAGCCAAAATTACATTTTGAATTTTCTAATTTTCAAATATTAGAAGTAATAATCAAATATTTTTTACATAAATATTAGTTTAATCGATTTTGAATGGTTTAAATTGAAATCATCCAGCCTGTCACAAAACTGGAATAGTTATATTCATGACAAATCAGTCACTGTTGAAATTGTAAAATATTTTGAAAATATGATTTTTGATAAATAAATTGTCTTTTTACCTGCACGCGTGGGTTTGCGCTATCGTCAAGTACTAATAGAAGGCCTGGCACAACCTTGTCATGGAATTTCTTTTCAAACACAGGTGCAAAATCGGTTGACATCTGTCCTACTGCATTGCATGCAGCATATCGAACTCGTGGATGCTGCAAATAAATTTCCATGCATAAATTACAGTGTATAGCAACTAAAAAGTTACAATATAATCCAACAAATTATTTTTATTAAAGGTCCAGAAACTATGGAGACTGTGGAACAACAATAGTACATACACAATAGTACAATTTAATATAACTACTAATCTATAAAGATAATAAAAAACTCACTGGGTCCGTAAGATAGTTAAGTAGAGCTGACACAACTTGGTCTAACATCTGTTCCATTTGTTTGTGACAGCCCTCACCAGCTGATGAAACAGCCATGAGGGCTGCATGACGTCGCTTCCAATCTTCTGAAGCTAACATTTCAGGGACTTGGCTGACAATCAGTCCTAACATGATCTTGCCTCCAAGGCCACAGCACATGCGGTCCAAAGCAGATTCAGCTGCAACATAATTCCTGTTGGATAGGACATAGGATTGTGTTAATAAATTATAATTGTGTTATAAATTATATATAAATATTCCACCAATCTGCTTATTAAATAATCAAGACTCATATTCTAAGACTAAAGTGTAGTAAACATCTATACTATTTACAATGGCAAAAGTACTATGCGTTAATTTTCCTGAGTTCAATTGTGTATGAAATTTATAGATTTTCTTTTTGACATACTAGGCATTAAGAAACTTCTCATGATCCAGTGTTTTGCTTTAAGGTACATTATGACTTTGTTTTGAAAAATAACCTGTAATCGAGGGACTGACATCAACATGTATAAGGAACATGGGATGCTAATAATCTCGATAATTTGCTCTAGTAAGATTATTGATAGCAACATTATGTGAACACAATAAAGCCAATTAACATAACCTTACCAATCAATTATCACTCACAATTGCTCATTGGAATGATTTTCAGAACAATTATCATTAATTAACAATTATAGATATTGTATTATCAATCATGCAAAAAAATATATAGGTAGCCTATATATTGCCCATATAAGTGTTTGTTGCATTCTGTCTGATTTTTTTGCAATATAGAAGTATCTTTAGTTAAATAACTGCTCTAAAAACTCTTTACCCTGTCACAGTTTTTTTTTCACAGTATTCTGTTTTCTGTCACACACATAATTTTCATTGCTGTGTTACATACACATATTATGTGTATGTAACCCAGCAATGAAAATTACAATACTTACAGTTCGTTGTCGTCATCAGCTGCATTATCCTGCACAGACCAGTTGGCATCTTCCTCCAGTTCACACATCATCTCCAATATGAGCGGTGTCAGCATCCTCACTGCATTTGGCACCACTTTCCGAACCATTGCTGGTGCTGTTTCACAAAGTGTTACCACCACTTCTAGAGCGAGTTGTCGCCAGTTGTCCTCAGCATCAGTGTCACCAATAACCTATAAAAAATGTACTCAATGAATGAAAAGCTTACTTAATTCTCTACATTAGACTGCTTAGGTATGAAAACTGAGATATTAAAGGAGCATGACTGACAAGCATAAAAGAAAACAACTTAATGAGCCTTCCTCAATTGCTTTTAATCTTTAATGTATATTCCATTAATGCACTTGCATATTCTGAACATTGCTAGCTAGATGTAATGATGTGTGAGAACATTTTTTTTGTAAACTTATATGACTAGTTGAAGTATTAAATTACCAAAAATAATGGTTAAATGTGCACTCTAGTAATCTGAGCATTTTCGCAATGAAGGTTTTTTTCACAGGGATCAAATTTGGGACATACAATAAAGTGTTTTTGTTGATCCAACACAAAATAAAAAAGCATTTTTAGTAAATTTAATTAAATAAATAGTTATTTATTAAGACATGTATTGAGGGCTACTATCAAACTCGAATCTATTGAAAGATAGGTGTTAGCGAAACCATCAATTTACTGTTGCACACTATGGCAGTGAACATCTCATTAGGAAACGCTCACGTAGGAGTTTGTGTGCAAATTGTGTAAAAACATTATCTAATTATTTTAATACAGATATCCAATCATAACTAGTTGATTTGCACCTACACACCTATCTGCCATTGAAATTGAAATTTTACATATAATGTGAATGTGTTTTTTGGTAGGTTGGCTTGTTGATTTTAATTGATGTTCTGTATGAAGGTATCTGAAAACTGGAATACACAAATAATTTTTGAAAACCCCACCAATATCATAACTGCGATAGTAAGTTTGTTTTTGAAGTGGCATATGTGCAAGTGCCAACTGTGCCTCATTACAAGGAATCTAGAAGTATAATAATAGTAATAAAGTAGATTTCTTTTAAGAATTATTTTCATTGCTGCTATAAACAAGAAATAAGAAAATATAAAAAATTAAAGAGATCTCCATACAAGAAGTATGTTATGGGGATCTCTTTAATTTTTTATATGTCATAATTTAAATAATGTCAACTCCATGTAGTGTTTTCTATTGCATCTGGATATGGAATCTTAAGCATTTATTCATCCTGAATAAAATAAATGAATTGTACTTGTATTCTTGCAGATATCTAGTTTTAGAACTATCAGTTGAGTATGTAGTTAGGTTATATCTATACATAACTAATATAAAATATACTATGAGTGATAAGCCAAATCTACCATAGAATGGTTATGTGATAAGGAGTATTCATGAATAAATAAATACAAAATGAAATATTACACAATGTTTTCATAATTTACATACATAAAATGCACTTCTATATATTCATAGAACTAGTCAATGAATTATTTAATTAGAATCTGTCACTCATCTATGTAAAAGATTTTGTTTATACTTTTTAATCCTAGGTTTACATGGAAACCACAGTTTACATGAGTCTGAACCATAGGGTAGTTTAGGCAGGATTAGCTAGTTAAAAAATAAGTGTAATAAAACTCACCTTTATGCAAACTTGGAAGATAGATTCCACTTGTGGACGAAGAAATTTAGGTGCAGTCTCTGCCAGTTCAATGAGGACTTTCAATGCAGAATCATCATCTGACTTGGTGATCGATTCAACAACAACCTGGTGACAAAGTTACTTAGATCATTATCCTTTAATGGGTAACAAAAGGAAATATTATTTAATAGGTGTAATTTTTACAACTAAAGCTAATTGAATAAATTTAAACAGCTTTTTTTCTATAATTTAATTGTTTTTTTTAGCTTAGTAAAGAACATCTTAGATAACCGAGTTTTAAATTACCTACAATACTGGATAAATTGGTACACTGGTAACTTAACCTATATAAACAAATTCTTTAGCAAATCCTAAGCATTTCCTCCATGAAGGTGACAAATTTAATCTGTCTTACATAGAATAAATATGCATTTTTTCATAAATTCTACACAGATATAAAGATATTCTTTACAATTTCAAAAAACTAAGAGAACTATGACATGAAACAAATTTTTGATTCTATCAGGAAGTTTATTTATTTATTTATCCAAAGCGCCACCAACAGATTTATATGTAAAAAAATAAACATTTTAAAAACCTGTGTTAGGATATACATATAAATCAATTTAGAGGTAACTACGGCATGCCTAATATAATAACTTAAGTCGACGCTAATATGTCGCTAATAATGTAATATGGAAATTAACTAACAACAAATAACAAAAAACACAAAAAGGAACTTATTACAAATGAACAGAAAAGTAAACCTTGTGTTTATAATAACTAAATAAGGAATATATATATACAGGTATATACACACTATGCAAAATCTAACTAGACTAGTGTTTTCATTATTTTATTTTTGAAATTGTGTAGTTTGTCATTAAAAATATCAATCGATTATCTTTAAAAACGAAATGTTTGTATCAATTGCTTAGTCGGGGTATCAAAGAGTGGCGACCAAGATTAGTCCTACAAACTCGGTGCGTGAAAAGTGGAACAGGGTAGCGCGGATTTTCATTCGGATGGGAACCTTGAAAGAGATTTGGCGCATCAACTCTGAGTTATTAAATGTACCGTTTACGAGCTTGTGCAAGAAGACCATGTCATGAATTTTACGTCTATCGGACAATGAGATTAATTTAACAGTGCCCAGTCGAGTGCTTTAAGGTAATCTTTTGATTTTGCCAGTTAAACACAATAGTGTAAATCGCCTCTGTACGCTTTCTATCCAATCCTTAGTTTAAGTTCCATATAATAAGTATAATTTATGTATTGAAGGTTACTATCAAACTCCAATCTATCAAAAGACAGGTGTTAGCGAATCCCTCAATTTGCTGTTGCACATTATGGCAGTGTACATTTCATTTGGAAATGCTCACGTAGGAGTATATGTGCTAAATTTGAAGATTTTAATCTTTAGTCAAGTATAGTTGTTGAATGTAAAAATGGAATAACTAAATTTTTTCCCATACTTTCACTTGAAGATATACCTTGATTATTCAGCAATCAAACAGACTGTTAGCTGGAGAAAAGCACTAACCTGCATAAAGGGCAGGAGTAGATCACTGAAGTGTTTCTGTATGGCAGGCTCCTTGTCGTGAAGCAGAATGAATGCACCAACAGCCTTGACAGCTTGCATGCGTAGCACCTCAGACTCTGTTGGTTGTAATGCAGAGAGCAGCATACGCTTGATCACATCTAGGTTTTCATTTTGTTGGTTACCAAAAACTCCTGGCACTGATCTGTTGACAAAATTTTGCAATTACACTTTTTTTTATAACACTACAAGTTAGCTCTAGATGGCAAAATAACCTGTTAGCAAGTTATGACACAGTCTAAGATAGTTGTAAGCTACTAGTTTATCGAACCCTAAAGGTACGGTAATATGTACTTAGCGCAGTGCAAGCCTACCTATATACACTAAGTACCATACATAGAAATGTAGATAATACAACTGATACTGTAATATAAACTGATATACATATGATATGGCAGTTTTTTTAAAACCAAAAACAAAATCACTATAAATGCACAAAAGGAAATATAAAAAAATTGGTGCAATGCATATTAAGTCAAATAACAGTTTATGCTTACGTAAACATTCTAATGCCAGCTTCTTTTATGTTAGAATCCTGTGCACTTGCACAACTGAACATGAACTGAAGAAACTCTGGCCATTGGTTGACTCCATCATCATTTATGTGGTTCCTTGCTAATTCTGATACAACATCACAAATCTGTAAACAAGATTACCAGTAACCTTCTACAGTCTATTTGATGATGATGATGTTTATTTCTTTCTATTGCATTTCTGACAGTCAATGAATTAATTTTGTTGGACATTATATTATATCACATATGTAACATATTCATACAAAATACATGTAAAAGAAAGATGTATTAGCCTCAAATTAGATATGACTAGTCTGCTTATAATGAGTCATAATCAAATGAATACCTAATTCAATGGAACAATAAGAATATTTGTCACATGAATTTTAAACAAGTATTTAAGAAGCTTGATAGCCTAGTGGTTAGGACGTCAGAGGTTGGAGGTTTGAACCTGAGTACATATATCTGATTTTTTGGAGTTACGTGCTTTTTTAAGGAATTAAAATATCACTTGCTTCAACGGTGAAGGAAAACATCGTGAAAAAACATGAATGAGAGTTCTCAATAATGTTCTCAAAGATGAAGTGTGCCAATCCGCACATGGCCTACATGGTGGACTATAGCCATCCCTTCCTATATTGTCAGTAGACCTGTGCTCTGTAGTGTGCCGGGTTGATCATGATGACGATGATGATTTAAAAAAAAAAATGTTCTTTTAACACAAGCATAAATAATAACCTCTTTTTTTAGTAAATGAAAGTTCTTTTACCTTGCGTCTCAACGATTGGGTAAGTTCCATTTGAAGGGTAAAGAGAAGTTGTTCTCGCAGCATTGTTTGCTGTTCAAATGGAAGTTTGGGGAAGAATTCAAAAAATTCTGCACTGAAAAGCCTCCGTAAAAGGACTGCAGCTGTTTCTCTGCATTCTTCTCCGAGGTCTGCATGTTGTAAAGCACCTACTAGGTGTA
The DNA here is from genome assembly GCA_928268935.1 of Lasiommata megera. Taxonomy (NCBI): domain Eukaryota; kingdom Metazoa; phylum Arthropoda; class Insecta; order Lepidoptera; family Nymphalidae; genus Lasiommata; species Lasiommata megera. The sequence goes on along the minus strand of OV743311.1, from coordinate 5,788,339 downwards.
CCACTTTAGTTTCTGTCGGGATGTCGTTGTATACTTTCTGTTGTTATAGTAAAAAATATTCTTAGCCTTTATTTGATTACACATTAAATTAGAAATTAACAATTATATATATTTATGTCACTAGTTTTATTTAGAGAACATGAAATCAAATCAAAAGTTTTATTATATAATATATATATATATATAAAACTAACAAAACTGAGTAATAAAGCAAACTTGAACAGAAAATTAAGTTTTTCAAAAACTATTGTATAACAAGTAGTGTTTCAGCATATATAAATCAAAAATCTAAGTTGCAGTGATAAATGATCTAATTATCGGACTGTATTTATATACAGAACCACATGCCGGAGAAATCACATATAACCGCCTCGCCAAATGCCGCTAAACATGGGCAGATGTTGTTTGATAAAAATAATATAGCATCAACTTTGTATGTCAATGCGCAGGTATCACAAAACTACAGCGCAAAAATAATACTTACAATTTAAAATACATTGTGCAAATTAAATTTGCTGGCCTCCATGACCACGTTTTGACACGAGGCCACAACTCATCGTTTTTAAAGATATCACACATCTAAATATAGCCATTCACTTGAAAATTATTACAATTAAAACAACAAAATTAGCACTTACTTCTGCCTGGGATCGTATTTCATTATCTATTGACAATATTGTGCTAAGTAATTGGTAAAATTGCGCTTGATCTCCTGCCATGTTGAACCTCTTCGAAAAGGCTCAATTTTTTTTTATAAAATTTTACGCGGCTGTCCGCCAGCAACCTTTCAATGTGTTGCCAGTACGATTTGGCACAAAGAGTATAAAATCACTACCTACTTGATTTCATCCAAATCAAAATTATTTTAAAACGATAAAACCGATTTTTTATTTAGAGAATTTAAAAGGCTCTCTAAACGTAAGGATAATAAAAAAAAAAGACGGGTTGCACTCCGGGAGTGCCGGCAGAAGTGAAAACTTGATTATTAACGTTGAGCATGTTTGATATTTTGGAATGGTTAGGGAATAATTTTGCACCCATTGCTTTATCAGTATAAAAGTACTATCATTTATGTGGTAGAATACAATATTCATTTATTGCGCTATCGTACACAAACATGACAATTTATATTACATTAAAAATTTAACACTTTAAAACTATTACAATTATTTCTGTCACCATCCATGGAAGCGCGTGGCACGCTGTAACATACACGAACATTCGCGCAAGCGCCCTGCGCTGCCTAAACGAAACAGTAGGCCCAGGCATACATTTTCGCCGCGCCGTAGAGAGGGGATAGCTGTCTACTCTCCATCCGTCTTACGCTTTTTCGATCAGGTCACGTGTCCTGACGCGAGTTTAAGATTTTATACCCATTACAGAAAAAGTGCTCAACGCCGCTAAAGAAGTTTTCACTTCAAAAACCCCTTGGTTAATATTTCTGTGGTAACTAAGTAGAAATGCATTAATTCATAAAGTCAGTTTGCATAACTAAAAAAAACTAATGTAAAGTAATTGTTTAATACAAGCTGCCGAGTTGTGGAACGTCACTATAATTTTGTTCTTTTTAAGATTTCTAAGACTCAAGGTTAGTTAGAGCGATCCGCTAAACCACAGAATAATAGTATTACAGGCTGTCAATGTTATTTATCAAATAGAGTTAATTTGACAGCTGATGAAATTGTAACCACAATTGGAACAATATCGTGCAAAACTGATTGTTTTTTTACATAATTATGTATAGACACAATTTAGTCTCAAGTAAATAACCAAACATAAAACAAACTTCATACACATACCTACTATTTCATTAATATACTTTTCTAATATGGTACGTTGAAAATATAACCTCTATAACAAAATATTTTTTAAAGTTTTTTTACGTAATAAATATTTTCTATTGTTTGTAGGCTAGTTCAATAATCTTAGCAGGCCTCGGTATGGCCGCAGTGGGATTTGCAGGTCGCTACATACTTAGGCAAATGCCAAACGCATCAACGAAATTTGCCGAAGCAATGAAAAGTATACCTAAATTTGATTCTGAAAGTTTAGCTAACTCTAAATATTATAAAGGAGGATTTGAGCCTAAAATGACGAAAAGAGAAGCAGCTTTAATTTTGGGTGTTAGTCCTACAGCTAACAAAGCTAAGGTATAGTACAAATGTATCCTGTGAAGTCAACTATTAGGATTGTGTGTAATAATATATTAATGTTTAGTGTTATTAATAAAAGCAAAATATACATGTATGATCCAACTATAATTTAATCAGAATTGAGAAGGTGTTTGAAAGAACCAGTTTTGTTATAACTGAAGTCTATCCCACACCTATAGCTCATACTTGATGCTTCTATAATCTTGTTTATATTTAACACATCTCTTTTGTAGTCTGTAATACATTTTTTCTTCTTCAATATAGATACGGGAAGCACACAGAAGAATTATGTTACTAAACCATCCAGACAAAGGGGGATCTCCACTTATTGCTGCTAAAATCAATGAAGCCAAAGATATACTTGAAAGTGGAAAATCATGAGTTATAATAGGGAAAATAGATAATTTGAAATCCAATAATTTTAAGAGGCTACTTTTGACATATCTGAGAAGTACCAAAAACTCAAGCAAGTAAGGGGTAGCCAAAATTATTCTTTCACAAAAATAAAATATATACTAGAAGTTTCCTATGTAACCAATATGTTGCTGTTGTATAATCTACATTATGTTAAAATTTAAATTGTAAAATTTAATTTTCTTGGGATGATTGGAGACAGACATGTCCACAAGTGTGTGCTGTGTGGATCCATCCGTCATACATCCGTGTGTGCTAGCTAACTGCCACATTTTTTACTACCTATGTTAAAACATGACATGTAAATAACACAGATTGAAACCAGGGAACAGTTTATGGTCTGTGCTGAACTAGTTTGCTTGGGATTTATAAAAACTGAAACACATAGACAAAATCACATGCAACAGCTATTTAATGTTATATATCTCTATGAATGTTTTATTGTTTTATTTAAAGTATTAATTAATGTATTGATCAATAAACAGCTGTCAAAAGTGGCCTATTAAAATAGTATAACTGTAGTAATGTACATAGTTCCTTGAGAAGACAAATAAATAATAATTTTGAACATCTCAATAATTTATTCTAAAACTAACTCATCAAACATGTATTATTTTAACACACTAACACATATTATTGGAATCCTTAGCAAATAGCATAGCTAAGCTTTATAAAACATCAAGATATTATTTAAAACTTTTAAAAATTACAATGTTTTCTGAAGCGCTAGCACTAATTTTAGTAGGAAATGCAAAATACTATCATAAAAATATATAATAATTCTTGAAGCTCATTCAAGTAATTAGTTTTATTACCAATATATATTGTTAATCTAACCTATTTAATATAAAAAATTGATAAATGTCACAAGGAAATACAATAAATATCTACAAAATTTCAACTACCTACAAAAACACAAGCAATTTGTATAGAGAGTAAAAGCTGGGAAACATACACATTAACAATGAAGTTTTAATCCTTATTATAGAATTTTGTATTGTAGGAAAATTACTCTAAAATGAGTTAAAAAATAATGCCCAGACAAAGATATGATACTGATTTATGATACCTGATTATTTTATTCATTTACTAAATTTTTAAAAGTTGAAGTTTTATTTGTGTCAGGGTGTCTGTCCATAGACAAATAGCTGTACCTGTTTATTTTAGTAACATGTTTGAATAAAAACTAAAATCTTTTGTGGTTGTAGTAATTAGTAATAGTTTTTTTTTCTAGTATAAGATTTGTACACTCTATTTGATCATGGAGTATGATGACGCTTCAGATTATCGAAACACCGTAACGTTATAGAGAAAATTACTTATGACTTGAGCATAGAGACGCAATTTACGAGACCTATTTTTATTTAAAAATCTCATAGTGGTTTTTTCTCATAGAGGAATAAGAGTTGTAAATCTAGATGAAAATTTTTCAATTTACTACGACTTTACTATGTTTCTATATTTGAAAACTAGCATTGTGAGCAAACAAATCTTATACTAACGGTAAAAGTGACGTCCCTGCTCGTATGCCCGCGATGAAATATAAAAAAAATAATTATCAAAATTACCCATCCTTAAAATTGCTCTTATAATTTATTGTCTTTAGATTTTATCAAAATTCATCACCAAACCTTTTATAGAACTTAACAAATAAATTTCATCCACATCAGAAAATTTCATTTGCACAGAAGAATAAATAAAATGTATGAGTAGGTATAAAAATATGTAATAGGAGTTACTGTTATTTACTACCTTAATTGTAAAAATATGATGATTGAATATTTTATAGGTGTTTAAATGATGGAAGGTATTTAATATAATTTGATTCTTTTATCTTGGAGCCTGTAGCCTGAGTTCTCATTATTGGATTCATTTTCTCAAAATTAACATTCAAATAATCTTTTCACTGACAAAACTAAATCATAATTTTGTCCAACTAAAATCGTAAACGGTGCTGTTTCCGAAGCAATCAAAGATTTACTGGTAGTATGTGGTAATGAAAATACTGAACTGAATGCCTAGTGCTAGATTTGAACTTATAAATAATCTATAGCGTTTGTGTGAACATAATTTTTTATTCTATAAACCGAATCGAAATTAACAGATGTAGTTTATTCATATGGTACTTTAGGGATATCTTTTGTTTCATTATTTTTAGGTAGTTTTAATGCTAAGGTATAACTGTTATGGTAAATCTAGTCTTAATTGAACGAAAAATAATACTTTCAGCAATTTTTAAGTTTTATTCTGTATTTTATAATTAAAAGATGGAGTCAACTGTGTTTTGTATTTCAAATTTCGATATATAATGCTTTTTGTAATGTAGCTATTTCAGAATAACAAATGGCGGACGTGTTGGTATGCCAAAATATGCAAACTTCTTTGAAGTAGTTATTACTAAAGAAACAATTTTTAATCCTTTAAGTATTATTTGTAATTTATATTTTGCATGAATATTCTCACTCATTTGTTGTGTAAATAAAATAAATACTTAAATCTAAATCCTATTACTTAAGTAAATAATTAATTTTAAAACATTTTAATATATCAGTTGAATAATCACTAGATATACAGGTAAAAGTAGACATATACATGGCGGACAGTTTATTGTTAATCAGTGGCACAATGATATTATGGTATATAATATTGTTGTGCCAATTAAGTATGAGGAAAAATATTATGTAAACTTAATAGACAGGTTAAAATTCAATAGTCTAACTTTTTCCACACTACTTAGTGTGAGCTTGATGAGGTTAACAAAGTAGTTTTAGGCCATACCTATTATTCTATTAATCGAATAACCAAAGATAGCAAGAAAATATTCACGTTTTATTAATTTAATATTAATAATTTCTTGCAATCTGAGAGTTCCTAGCGTAAGTTTTTAAGTTGACAAACACGGAGCACCATTGTAAGGTAACATGAGCTTTGCACGTCCGTATAAGAAGCCAGTAATCCAAAAGTAGAGTCTTACCTTTGTTTGTTTATTTGAAAATTATACTTAGAGCATATTCCTTTGAAATTCCCAGATTGAGTAAAATATTCAATAAAGTGCCTATCAAACAAAAAAAAAAATCAATAAAATCAAATTGGATCAATAAAAGTTGTTGTACACAACGAACATTTGGCTTGTTTTGATACAATCTATGGAAACAATACAATTTCAAACGCTAAGGATTTTTTTTTGTTCTGAAGTCAACACATCCTGGGGACGCTCCGGCGTCGTCGGAGCGAAACGTGCGTACAGAGCGAGTTTTGGAAGATCCGAGTGTCGTGTTGTATATGGTATGGGTATGTTGATTTAGTTTAAAGACATATAAAATTGCACTGTTGCGTGAACATCGACAAAAGAAGCTTTGAGGGATGTCTGCATTTCATTTCATTATAAAATTAAAACAGAATTAAAGGCAAGTTCAGATTTCTGTATCTGAGTTATAAAGTGACATCGCAGATAACGAAAAATTGCTACCTTTGGTTAACTTAGCTAATATGGAAGGTAAGATTGCCCTTAGATCAGCGTTAATGACCGTACAAGTAAGCTGTAACTCGTGTTTGTAAGTTATATTTTCACCACAGAACAGAAAAAAAATTAGAAGTTAGATCACAAACCAGGAGAGGGCTGGATGAGTTACTTTTAAACTCGGGAAAACAGCATTTCCCCTTCCGCCCGCTTCTCAACCCTGCGTAGGATTTTAAAAAAACTGATTCAAACGCGGGCCAAGACGCTGGAAAAAGATTTTTTATTTTATTTTAAATAAATAAAAATGAATTTTTATTTATTTTACAACAGGCGCAAATATTAGTTCAGTTTTAGGACTTGTACTGCTTATAAATTAACAATAATAATACTTAACAACACGTTATGATATGTGCAATAAAAACACTTAAAACGATTATTGTTCACAAACTCATTTGTCATGTGTACCTAAAAAATAATTAAATTAAATAAAAATTAATAAAATCGATTACTGCAATGTTTTGGAGACTAGTCAGAGTATGATAAAAGCGGATGGTATATAGGGCGAAAAGTCTTAATTTTAATTATTTATTATCGATTATTATTGCTTTTTCTTCATATATCCAATTCAAACACTAAATCAAACGTGTAATGTACTAAAGAGAATTTTAAATTTCATTAAAATTTATGCAAATTTTGGAACTGGCTAATATGTAATTTTTACCGTTGGTGGACAAACAAATGAACCCACATTCTGTTAGTTTGGTTTGGAACATAATAATAAAACTTTACACAAATAAACACATGTGCTATGTACCCAAAATTAATTGTACGAAGCGAATAATTGTGTTCAAATCAATTTGCGCTTGGAAGTTAGTAAAAATATAATTTTTGTCTGTTAACAAAACTCTAGTTGTAGTCATTTGGTAAATCTTTTGAAAAGATGAGATCAAAAGTTCCTTAGGATTGAATAACTGGGTTCACCGTGGTTCCTTTTGCAGTTGCTCCCGGCGTTGCTTCGCGAAACGGGCTCTTAGCTTCAGGATTGTAGAGTTGGATAGGGTTCCAGGTACTTTAAATATTGACTGAAAACAAAATTACAGGGTTACTTTTTCTATATTTGTGTTAATACAAGCTTATGATATAAGGTACCATATTTCTCATACACATCCATAAATCAATAAGGCTTATCAGACAGGCTTTAAAGGATTTGAATCCAGGGCTGTAAGATGTTTTTTTTTATCTTACAAATAAACACAAAGTCGTAATAATTACGAAGTGTTTTGTTACACTTACATTTCAAAGGTGTTGCAATTTAAAAAAAAAACTGGATTACTATTCCGATTTTATGCGACGTTTATTTATTAAGACCTCAGTGATTGAAGTGTGACAGTTAATAGATGTGTATGATAATATATTTAAGAAAAAATAAATAAGCAGAAATGGGGGTAATCGATTATTTTTAAAGTGTGTAAATATATGTGGGCTATTTTGAAGGATTTTATTGAAAGATTCCAAACTATTGCTAATGGTATAGTGTCTACTCATCGTGATTAAAAAAGCAAGAGCGAGTCACTCGTTCAGTACCTTGACTAAGAGTACACAATTTAGCTTATCTATTGAAATAAAATTATTATTATATCCAAAAAAAATTTAAATATACAAACCTGCATAAACTCATGGCAATGTAATGCACTTGCATTTTTAACAATGGCCTTAAAACATTCTGCCAAAGTAGTGAAGTCATTACAAGCCATTATAGCTGCTCTGTTATTCTTGATCAATGTCAGACAAACTCTGAAAAGTATCTTGGAGCCCTCATAGAAAAGACAGTCCCATATTCTCAGTACTGTTTCTATGGGTAGGACTTCTGCAAAGAGGCATACAAACCACTTTGTTGTTATAACAGCCCAGGGCAGACCTAAAAAATAAAGATTATAATTTATTTTAATAAATACACTTGCTTGTTAACAATCAGACATTTTGGATGTTTAGGATATTTCCGATAATTGTGCTTTAAATTTGTTTACAGTCTAATGAAGAGATTCTACCTGAAGGATCAAGTTGGACTTAACAAGAGTCTTCAGAAGTTACTTGCAATATTTTGTTCATGTGATAATTAAATACTTAAACCATATAACCTGGAAAAGTTTGGAGTTGTATCCCAGGATCAAACATCTATTAAGATAAAATATATTTATCTATTAATTATATACAATAGATTCTAAAACAAATAATCAAATATATGGCATGTTATGAAATAAGGAATCCTAAGTATGAGTTTATGAACATTTAGCTCTAGGTGAGGTGTTATACAAGTTTTCAATATACAAACCTCAGTTTCAAGTTTTAAATAAGATAAACTGACCTAAATTAATTACATGTTGATGTACGTCAGGTGCCTTTGATTTGACTAGTTCCGACAACACTTCTATATCTACGATAAGACCATCCATGGTCTTTGTATAGTAGTCTGGTAGAATTTTTTCCACCAACACTTTAAGAAGCCAAAACGATGTTTCTTCACTCTTGGTAGACAGCAGAAGTAACCCTAAAAAAAAAATCACTTCTGTATCATAAATTTTGCTTTTTGCCAGTGCCACGTAAGCCTTTATTGACTAATATAAAGTAGAAATACAAACCAGCAATATAATTTAAGCCTTGGCAATACCCAACAGCTCTGTTATTATGAGCGTAAGCAATCAATACATTAAACAGATGAGCTTGGTGATTGGCTTCCTTAGTAAAGTAGATGTTGTCAGGGAAAGTGCGAGGCAGGTCTGTTTTAACTAGGTCAACTAGCTCCTTTTCAAAAGGACTATCAAGGATCTTCTGGTATAAGTCAGGACATTGATCTTTCATTTTATCTGCTTGTGAAATGGCCATCCATACTGATGGACGATGTTCTCCTGCAAAAAAGTTTTATTCTTGTTAACATCCTCGAATGAAATACCTAATTAGTAATTTTGTTATAATTTTTTGCCTATTGGGAAAGACAATAAAAACAAAGAATTCCTTTTCATCCATGATAAACAAGTCCTTAGACAAGGTCAAAAAATCATATTGACGGTAAATTAGCAAAATAGAATAAAATCCAGCTGTAACAATAGGTAGATTTGGATTTTATAATGCAAAAGTAATCAGTTCCTATGGGGTTTTAAAGTAGAAAGCTTGAAATGTTTTACTAGAAAACACTAAGGATGATCAAGTAGGTACTAGCCAAAGATTCAAAGTCATTTCAAGTAGGCTTACGTTGTAAATTCATTTGAAACACCTAATCCCTTTGCAGTGACTATACCAACCTTTTAAAATGGTTTTAATACTTAGGCTAATGGGTTCTTAAATATGATACCTAATGGATTATAAAACATACCTACCTGTATGAATTAAGAAGTTAATTTCAGATGAAGTGTCGAAAATAACCATGCTTTAGTAGGCTACCTGAATATAGGTCAAAGTTTAAATACAGCTTGACCCACAAAATACGAGGTCAAGAGCATATAATTTATAACTTACCGGGAACACCTTTTCGAACATATCTTTTGACAGTGTTAGTGCGTTTAACAGACTTTCCTTCTCCAAGCAGAACAGCCCACTTTTGTGCCCTTGATGCCAACACTTTGAGATACACTGACATAAATTCTTCATAGCTCTCAAAGTCAAAATCGTCATGTCTTTCAAAACCATATTCATCGACAGCACTAAAAATAATTATAAACATTAGAGACTTCTAAAAGGTGAAGTAAATAAACTAAAGCACATAAATAATCATCCACTTATTTATACCTGAAACTGGAGTGAGCCATTTCAAAAAACTTCCTTTGCGTATGGATTATTTGATTTTACATTATACCATAGTTGAAATCGTAATTATTTACCATCAATCAAATGATAGGTAATCGTAAATAGATACGCCCCCGAAAAGTTTTTTTTATCATCCCCACATGACGGATAAAAGTTGAATGACAGATTGAGTTTTCAGATTTCAGAATACATAAGTGATAACGATTGAGTGATGAGTGATGTAGAAAATTAATGTGAATGAATGACTGTGCGCAATTCACATTCCGGATTTATATCAAAGAAGATATGAACAATCACGAGGTCAGTACTACTACTAGTACTACTAGTACTACGTCAGATTAAACCTTAAAAATATATTTTATGTGCTGATTAAAAATAAAATATATAATACCCACAGCTTAGCCAATATCATATCAAGGAGATGATCACCTTTAATCGTACTCTCAACTTTAATCTGAGCCACTCCGAGCTAGGAGCACCTAGAAGTATAATCTAGCTAGCTCAATAAATCTTTAATTGTATTGACACTTGCCAATGACAATTGTATGTTTTGACTTTTGAATTTTTGACATCACAGATTTGATAGCAAAATAAATAAGAGAAGACACTTTCGAATTGTTTTAATAATTATATTCGCCTGATTCATGATTTACGTTATTGAATAAAAGTTTATATACCAATTCAATATATCTTGTCATTATGGGTCCCCCGCCAGTCGTAACTGGTATTTCTCCAAAAGAGGGCCCTCCAGGAACGAAAGTGACCATTCGGGGGGAGTTCCTTGGTACTAGTCCTACGGATTTATTTGGTAATTAATTATATATAATAATATAATTAATTTAATAATAACTCATATAGTATAAAACCTAATTATAGTCAAAAAATTATATCGTAAAAAAAAGGTTTGGATAGAGTGTTGATCTTTAATACAAAACTTTTAACAGGTTGTATTGTAGAAGCACTACGTTCAATAATAACATATAGTAACTTATAGGTCTCAAGATTTGTGGCTGTGACTGCCTGCTCTCAGCAGAATGGAAGAGCAAGAACAAAATAGTGGCAAGGTCTGGTCCTTGCAAGGGGCGCGGAGACATCATTGTCACTACTAAGTCTGGTGGTGAAGGAACTTCGACTGTACAGTTTAGAGGTTGGTGTAATAAAATTAAGCAGTAATTTTACTATAAAAACAAAAACAATAGTATCAATGATTCTTGAATCCTTACTGGATAACAATGGTTGGCACTAATTTAAATAATACCTTGTCATTTAAATAAAGAGTAACTAATTAGAGTTGGCACATGCAGAGGTAGTAAGTAAGCCAGTTACCTTTCGTCGGTCTTGCATCTGTTAATCACCACTGAATTATTGCTAAAGCATCATCAACCCAATACCTGCCTACCTACTGGGTCTCCTATTAGAATAAGAAAAGTTGGGGCAGTAGTACACACATAACACTGTCCAAGTGATAATTGACAGATGTCATATGCTTTTGAAGAATATTAGAGAACTTTGGAAATTTCACTTTGGCAACTGATAAGTACTATTTACTGCAGGCAAACGATTGATCATTGGGGAGAGCCAAAAACTCAATTAGGTACGGTATAAGATATTTATAGTTCCATAAAGGAATTGCCACTTCAATCTAAATTTCTGGTTATGTAAAAATAACTAGGTATTTGTATTAAACTGCACCTTTGAGCTCTCATACATAGTAATTAAAATAGGTAATAGCACTACAATATTTCTTATAAAATATTTACAACACAAGTCCTTGTATTCTAGTAATTGAAGTAGGTTAAATGGGTAAGTATAGCCTAACAAAGTTTCTTATAAAATATTATATAACACAAGTCTTTAGTATCGTCATCCTATAAAAATCAATCAGAAAACATAAGAAAAATCAACAGCCTACGCGAACCATGGCTGTGCAATGAGCAACATTTACTGTAGCACTAATTTTATGGGTGTTTTCAGAACGGAACTTCTTTAAACATGATCTTACACTTGATTCATTTACCATTCTAAACTTTCCCAGGTTACCATGAATCCATAGGGCCAGTAAAAGAGAGTGCTGTGTGGGTGGAAGAAGCTGCCCCGCCGTCATTGCCATGGGGCCGTAGACCTATGTCACCTACTGCTTACACTCCACCTGATCCCCTTGGTCTCTCGACTGAAGGTGATGATTGTAAGTTCCCTGAGGAAGAGCTGAATGAATTATTTCCGGATGGGTAAGTTTTGGGCTCAGAATTGGGATGAGTATGTTTTGATACAATCCTTCAGCTAAAAATTCGTGTCGCATTCGTGTCGTGTTGGAATATAACTACGTGTTCAGTCTACGACGTACTTTAATTGTCACATTATATAAAACTACAGAGTACAAAATCTAATCAGGTGTTTCTTTGCAATATGCCGCAAATACACGCCCTGTCGTTAGAATTAAAATCATTGGCTCATCTCGACTATGTTTTGTTGCAGCTCTGGAAAGTTATCTGATGAAAATTTCCAACCTGGCTGGTATCTTTTGGAACATCACAGTAACACTTCATTCGAGGACTTGAGAGCTGGCATGATGTTTTTGCAGAGAAAGGTAGGTATTTCTCTTTCGTAGATGTATGCAAACACTTGTTATCGTTTAGTCTATTATATTCAGTGTCCCAGCGCTGGGCACATAGGAGACCTCTCACATAGGATATTGTTTAGGGCATTATATTCAGTGTCCCAGCGCTGGGCACATAGGAGACCTCTCACATAGGATATTGTTTAGGGCATTATATTCAGTGTCCCAGCGCAGGGCACATAGGAGACCTCTCACATAGGAGATCGTTTAGGGCATTATATTCAGTGTCCCAGCGCTGGGCACATAGGAGACCTCTCACATAGGAGAGAGAGGGTTTTAAGCCACCCAGCTTTCCAATGAAATGCGGGTTGTCGGGCTTCAAGTTTTTCAGTTGATACGACTCCCATGTTAGGGATAATAAATTTCTCTCGTCCATGTAGATTTTTTTTTCTCGTTTGCCAAAGTATAAAAATAGTAAACAAATCGTTTAATTCGTCATGTCCTCTCCAATTTATAACTTTATTTCTTGTTAAAATGTAATGTAATCTACTTTTTATTGCAAAGATTTCAGAAAGAGAAACATAAACAATAATTGTGATAAATGCTCTTTATGCGACTTCTACGTAATGAGGGTAATTTTAACTCGAGTACAGTTTTTGTAATTTAAATTCAGTATAACAAATCGCGTGATTGAAAGTGATTTTTTTGGAATGCTATAAAAGTAGCACGTCCTGTCTATAAGAAGCTTCTCTAGATTACACCTTGAGTTTGCAGAAAATGTTGTATTATATTCTTAATTTTGTTACTACATTTTTTATTTTGTTATATTCTAGATGTATTTCCTGTATGTTTCAAGTATTTTTTGATAGTTTTAAACGTTTTCTTAAATAACATAAGTAAGAAAAATTACACTATGTCTTTAACAAATCATCGAAATCTAGAATATTTAGTGTTTCCCTTGGAATAAAATAGTCTATATATTATAGGTAACTTATTGTAAAATTTAATTACGTTTCCATTTAATTTACCATATAATTTATTATAGGTTGAAGGCCAAAAAGAAGGGCAACTGAGCTTCTTGAAAGCAAACACTGGTGCTGTAATGGATCAGTTGGACCGACTTGTTCTACTAAAGAACATGTATGAAGAGGATCAGAGGAAGAATGGCAAAGAACCTTTACCTAGCTTGCAAGCTGCCATCGAAGGTATAGAAACAGTATGCCAAAATGTTAAGTTCGTAATATATTCAGATGTTGGCTTTCATCATCATCATGATTAACTCATTTTCGGCTCACTACAGAGCGCGGGTCTCCTCTCAATATGAGAAGCTTTTGGCCATAGTCCACAAGGCTGGCCATGTGCGGATTGGCAGACTTCACACGCCTTTGAGAACATTATGAAGGAAAAAATCGTGAGGAAACCATCTCAAGCTGGTTTCCTCACGATGTTTTCCTTCACCGTTGAAGCAAGTGAAATTTTAATTGCTTAAAAAGGCACATAACTCCCGAAAAGTTATAGGTGCGTGCCCGGGTTCGAATCCCCGATTAGGAGGCGGACGTCCTAACCACTAGGCTATCACAGCTTACTGATGATCTACATTTAATTGTCTTGTGAGAGTTGCTAAAAAATATTTGACGACCTCCGTGGCGCAGCGCGCGCGCTGTCACTTTATAAAGTTGGAGGTCCTGGGTTCGATTCCCGGCTCGAGTCTGGTCTGGTGGGAGGCTGCGGCCGTGGCTAGTTACCACCCTACCGATAAAGACGTGTCGCCAAGCGATTTAGCGTTCCGGCACGATGTCGTGTAGAAACCAATTAGGAGTGTGGATTTACCATACCCCTAACAGGTTAGCCCGCTACCATCTTAGACTGCATCATCACTTACCATAAGGTGAGATTGCCGTCAAGGGCTAACTTGTAGTGGATAAAAAAAAAAAAAAAAATCGGGATAATCATCAAAATCTTTCATCTCTCTTATAACATGTAATAAATGGTATAAACACTGTATGAAAAAATAAATATTTATCAACAATTTCAGAATCAATATCTCTCGCGGATTCCTTATTTTCTGAGATTTTGTCCCGCAAAGAAAATGCGGACAAGACACGGGAGGCGCTCTCACTGCTCACGAGGCACAAATTCCTATTCCAACTGCCCGCATCCATTGACAAGAATATACGCAAGAAAGAGTACGATTTAGTGGTCAATGATTACAGTCGAGTGAAGAACCTCTTTGGGAATACTGATGTTAAGGTGAGGTTTTTTTTATTATACAGTACAAGTTAACCCTTGACGCCATACTCATCTGATGGTAAGTCATGATGCAGACGGTAGCGGCTTAACCTGTTAGGGGTATGGTAAACCAATACTCCTAATTGGTTTTGACGCGACATCGTGCCGGAACGCTTTATCGCTTGGCGACATGTCTTTGTAGGTAGGGTGGTAGGCCACGACCGAAGCCTCCCACCAGACCAGACTCGAGCCGGGAGTCGAACCCAGGACCTCCAACTTTATAATGCGACAGCGCACTACGGAGGTCGTCAAAGTCATGTGCGATACTAGTGTTGAAATTTAGTATTGTTTAAACAAATAGTGGATATAAATATAATCCTATAGCTATGATAATCCACTGAAAACTTTATAACATGTTGTATTTGTTTTAAATTTACATATTAAGTTTTTCCCCCTGGGAAGTAAAGCTTAAAGTTTTTTTGACAAGTTTGCCTAACTGTTTTATCATATATTCCATCCATTCATTCACTTAAGCAGACTTATGTTCCATAGGTTAAGCATCTACATGATTAAGACATTTTTGGTTTAATTTGAATTTCTTCCTTTCATACTTTCTGGGTACGTTTGAGTGAATTTGTTGGTCGAGTTCGCGAGTGTTCCCGTGACCCAGCCACCAGGCGACGCGTAGGAGCATCGCTGGGTTTTAGTGGGTATTCTGGTCGCCAATTCTGGCCCCCGGCGAGTCCCACATACCCGTCCCCGTCGGAAGCGACGCAGTCTGGACTGCGTCGCTTCCGACGGGGATGCGTAAACGCATTTCCCAGCGGCAAAAAAAAAAAACGTTTGAGTGAAAACAAAGAGCGCGAACAGCGCCGCGCTGCACTCTTGTGTATTTATGGTATTCTGTTATGTAGCGTTTTTTATTTATACTTTTATTATGGTATATATCATCTTTTTCACAGCTATTCCAAAAGATCCTCGATGAAATTGATAAGAAAATCGAAGATTTAAAAGAAAATTTACACACGAGAATGAAAACGATGCCAGTTAATGTGCAAGAGCAAACTAAATACATAAGGTAAAAAAAAAAATACATATAATTTACACCAGGTCGGATAGTTAATGTCGATTGTTGACTGAAGATCGCATGAAGATTTCTTTAAAGATGTAGATTTTGTAAGGAAAAAGAAATAAATAAGTTATTTTTTTTTCTTTTTCTTGCTATCTACCTACGAGTATATCTGGTTGAAAAATATAACCGCTAAATATAAAATCAAATCGTTTTAGCTGGCCCAATACAATTATCTTAGATTTATATTTCGTAGGACAATATGGTAAAATCAAGAATTAAAACAAAAAATACTGTCTATTCTAAAGGAGCAGATATTTTTTTTTTCCACGCTGGAAATGCGTTTACGCATCCTCTATGGAAGGGGTATGTCGGCTCTTCGTCGGCCAGACTGGCGACCAGAATACCCACTAAAACCCAGCGATGCTCCTACGCGTCGCCTGGTGGCTGGGTCACGGAAACACCCGCGCACTCGGACGCAACCCAATCAGCGGTGTCCGCCGATGCAGACCCTCCACCGGGGGCCTAAGATCGAGGCCCCCTAACTCCGTCCGAAGCGCGCCAGGAACCCAAAAGGAGACTAATTTAACCAATCCGCCATCATCTGAATTGGTACATGTGCTAATTAGAAATAAATACGCGTAGTAATTGGCAAAAAATACTGTTTAGATTATTTTTTAAATAATAACTTACAACTATAACTTTAAATAATTATTATATTTATAAAACTGTTAATTTCAGGCTGCTCAATAGCTTGAACTGGGAAGGCGATGCGGCCTGGATCGCAATAACAACTCGTAAGGAATATCTGATGAGCCTAATGAATAAAGTGAAGGACCATTTCAAACGAAAGGAGGACCAAGAGTCCAGTGAGAAAGGTATGTAAAAACATTTTTTTTAAATAATTATATGTTACCTATATTCTCCATTGTCTTTTTTTCCCACTACACTACCCGTTGACGGTAATCTCACCTGGTGTAAGTGATAATGCAGTCTAAGATGGTAGCGGGCTAACTTGTTAAGGGTATGGTATAGACACGTACTTCTAATTGGTTTCTACAAGACATCGGGCCGGAACGCTAAATCGCTTGGTGACACGTTTATGTAGGGTGCTAACTAGCCACGCATGAAGCTTCCCACCAGACCAGACTCGAGCCGGGAATCGAACCCAGGACCTTCAACTTTATAATACGACAGCGCTCGCGCTGCGACACGGATTTCATCAAACGTCGTCAAGTTGTTCATACATTAGGATGAAAAAAAAGCTGGGACCAACCTGGACACGTCTTTGTCGGTAGGGTGGTAACTAGCCAAGGCCGTACTCGAGCCGGGAATCGAACCCATGACCCTCCAACTTTATAATACGAGTGCAATATATAATAAGCGCAATCTTATCTTAAAAGGTAGACGCAAAACGAAAGAACCTGAAGGTGAAGGTTCCTGGAGTGCCGTTCGCTCCGCGTGGTGCGCTGCCGCTTGTGGTGCCCTCGCCGCTGAACTACATGCTCTATGGCCGTTGGCCAGGCGATACTTCGCCGGGGAGCTGGCTGGACAGCCTTCTGACCCTCAAAGGCATTCTGATCTCAAGGTAAATTTGGGATAGAAAAATTGCGATGAACAAATTAGTTTTAAATTTAAATTTATTTGCGATATTGCAGGTTAACAGTTTTGGCCTTATATCACACGACATGTTCCATGCTATATAACATGCAAGACAATACAATAATGATAAATGAAAAAAACAAATCATAAAATTAATTATCATTAGATGCTACTAAAATAAAATAAAATCAATTTTATCTATTTCACAATATTAAAGTCTATTAAAAGTTGATACTTTTAGTTTTTGCAATCACAAATTGTAATTTTAATTTTGAAAGATATGTATGACCCATTTATAATTGCATAAAATTATATTAATCATGACCCTAATATAATAGCAAATAACTGTTAATCATAATCATGATATTATCACATTATAATCATAGTATCATCATGCTTTCAGGAAATGATAATAGCAGCAGTGCAATTGTTCTCGGAGCATATGCGTGCTTGTTTACTGTCCGGTGGGGTCCCGCCCAGTGCGGACGTGCTGCGATCCCGTCTGCTCGCGAACCTGCGCAGCCTCCGCGAGGCCTATGAGTCATTGCTGAAACTAGATCTGCCCTCCCAGGCAAGTACTTTAATGAATCCATTAAGGAAAGTCCCTGGTGCAGTGGGGAGTGCTTCAGGGCTATAAGTTGGATATCCAGTATTCTGTATTCGAATACTGGATATATAGAAAATTTATCTAATATGAATACTAATGACAGGTCAAAAGTGACTTTTAAAGGACTATTTGAATAAAGATTATTTGAATTGGAATTATCATTTTTGATATTTTGACGACCTCCGTGGCGCAAAGCGTGCGCTGTCGCATTATAAAGTTGGAGGTCCTGGGTTCGATTCCCGGCCCGATTCTGGTTGGTTTCGTCCGTGGCTAGTTACCACCCTACCGTCAAAGACGTGTCGATTACAACCGGCACGGTTTCGCGTAGAAACCTATTAGAAACGTGGGTTTACCATACTCCTAACAGGTTAGCCCACTACCATCCTAGACAGCATCATCACTGACCACCAGGTGAGATAGCCGTCAAGGGCTAACTTGTAGTGTATAAAAAGAAAAAACCACACTCAGCATGGCGTTGGTGCTCCCCCTCACTCTGCGCATGAGCGACGCGACTCGCTTTCGCATGTCCGACAATAAATGTGTCAATTATGTTAATTTCAGCCATTGAGCATTGTAGAAAAGGTGATATTCGACTACCGCGTGCACGGTATGACCGTGTTCTTGCAGAGAGCGCACAAACGCGTGAAGGGGCTCGCGGAAAAGGAAGCGTGGAAGATACAGGAGTTCACCGACTACGGTGCTATAACTGTCCTTGTAAGTAACGATCGTATTATTGCTCCTTTGTGTTAACCAAATGTATCACGGGGTCGGGGCCACTTGTCAACTTTATTTGACCTTGAGCCTTTTTGAAAGTGCCTTGGATGTGCGGGCTTATTTACATATGAAGTGAAACGAAAATAAAATGAAAATATACTTTATTGCACACTATACAAAATAGGAAACACACACAGAAATGAAAAAAGGGGCAATTGGCGGCCTTATCGCTAAAGAGCGATCTCTACCAGGCAACCTAGTACAATCTGGGAATAACATATAAAGAAAGGCGATGTTGCGGTGTACAATTATAAATAATAAAAAGTTAAATATAAAAACATCTAAAAATATAAATAAATATAATATAATATTTTACATATATGCAAATAATACTTATAAAATACATGTTTAAATTAAATATATGCTTTCAATCCACATTATATTTGGCTATGACCAAATCACTACACAGATGGTGGATTCTGACTAACGATATTGTTAGTTTTGCACTAAGTTTTGTGACAAATTTCGTTTCATAATTTGGTTTAAATCCGAGACTGTATATCCAATCTCATATTTGTATTCTGTGCAGCTTTAGATCAAAGTTAATCTATTTGTTTTTTATAAAATCATTCTTTTAAAAATGGATTGTCTTGTTTAAAATAATATCTAATCTCAAATGTAAATATTTAGCAAGAGGTTCTTATTTCGTTGTTTCTTATTTCTTCGCTATTAACCTTTTAAGAGTATGGTACAATAGTTTTCTTCATAACCAATCTTTTTCTTGTTAGTAAGGAATACCCTCGAATATTCCATTTTAAAACGTCATCAAATTTGGCTTTCCTATTATTATTTATTGTTAGGAAAATGATTGTTTAATGACGCGTGTTATTTTAAATACTACTAAAATCTGTACTAAAATCTCTTAAATTGGGTTGCTTCCAGCCACATCTCCTTGAAACGTACCTGAATGATGCACTGTCATCAATACATAAATGCGTATTCACTAGCGGCAGACGAGAGACACCGCTGTTGAGTGAGGGCAGTGAACCTCACGCCATACTTCAGAAACACACTCAGCAGATATTGCTGGCTTTCGAGCGCGTGCTAGAAGATCTGGCGTTACAGCAAGACGAACAGGTAAAGAGGCTTTGCAGTGACATTGGTCTCAATTCAATTACGACTGACCTTGAATAACTTTGAGATCCAGTTAGACAAATCAGTTTGGGATGGTATATTTTTTATAAAGTCCTACTTCTATTAAATGAAGGATTGATGCGACTTGTAAAAAATACTGTTTTTGTTCAACCCATTGCGGGCTCACTACAGAATACGGGTGATAGACCCGTATCAATATGAGAAGGGTTCGGCCATAGTCCACCACGCTGGTCATGTGCGGTTTGGCAGCCTTCACACGCCTTTGAGAACATTATGGAGAACTCTCAGGCGTGCAGGTTTCCTCACGATGTTTTCTTTCACGATTGTAGCAAGTGATATTTTAATTGCTTAAAAACGACGTAAGTTTTCGTTTGACGTCAGCATTTTTGTACCTTTTATATGATCATTAGTCGCAAACCCGTTACCCGGCTCGAGGATTCCTTTACTGATGCATTTATATTTTACTTTCATCGTTCCAAACCATTGCTTCGAGAAGACTGTTCGAGTGCGCACTATATGACAAGATTTTGCTCTAAATTTGGTTCTCTGTTGTTTAACGACACTTTTTATTTTTTCACGCTGGGAAATGCGTTAACGCATCCCCTCCGGAAGCGACGCAGGCAAGTCTGCGTCGTTTCCGACGGGGTATGTGGGCCTCTTCGGCGGCCAGACTTGTGACCAGAATACCCACTAAAACCCAGCGATGCTCCTTCGCGTCGCCTGTTGGCTGGGTCACGGGAACACTTGTGCACTAGACCGCCATTGTTTAACGAAACTAACAAAAGTGTGTCCTACCTTTCAGAATTTCAATAACACCAGTCTCTCGGTAGCATTAGACCAGCCGTTAGAGGAGCCGAATCGTACACTGGGCGACGGGAAAGTACGGTCGTCCCAACAGAGGTTGTTGATCGCAGCCAGTAACGCGCAGTACACGCGGCGCGTTACACTGCCATCCGTCGCTACTTCCTTCCAAAAGTATGTTTTCATTTTCACTATATATATACTATCGACAAATGCGACAGTATATACTGTCTTCACTATCATCATGACATGACCGTATATCATCATCATCATGATCAACCCATTACCGGCTCACTACGGAGCACGGGTCTCCTCAAAATGTGAGACGGGTTTAGGTCATAGTCCACCACGCTGGCCATGTGCGGATTGGCAGACTTCACACGCCTTTGAGAACATTATGGAGAACTCTCAGGCGTGAAGGTTTCCTCACGATGTTTTCCTTCACCGTTGAAGCAAGTGATATTTTAACTGCTTAAAAACGCACATAACTCCATAAACATAGTTAAAGCTGCGTGCCCGGGTTCGAACCCCCGACCTCTAATGAAGAGGCGGACGTCCTAACCACTAGGCTATCAATGCTTTTTTACACTACATTTATACTATCGACAAATGCTACAGTATATACTGTTGCATTATTA
This sequence comes from Lasiommata megera, assembly GCA_928268935.1. Taxonomy (NCBI): domain Eukaryota; kingdom Metazoa; phylum Arthropoda; class Insecta; order Lepidoptera; family Nymphalidae; genus Lasiommata; species Lasiommata megera. The sequence continues at coordinate 5,767,139 of OV743311.1, read as the reverse complement.
AGTCGGAGGTCCTGGGTTCGATTCCCGGCTCGAGTCTGGTCTGGTGGGAGGCTTCGGTCGTGGCTAGTTACCACCCTACCGACAAAGACGTGTCGTTAAGCGATTTAGCGTAGAAACCAATTAGGAGTACGGGTCTACCATAACCTTAACAAGTTAGCTCGCTACCATCGTAGACTGCATCATCACTGCCAGGTGAGATTGCCGTCAAACTTGTAGTTTAATATCAGCTGAGCAGATTCTCAGAGTATGCCTGACTAGTTTAGATCCCTTTCGGGGTTATTAATCATAAGCTCGTCAACATAAGCAAACTATGCAAGGCGCTTGCAGCAGAGCGCATTGAGCGCTGCAAGCTTAGCTGAGATAGATAGATAGGTACTCTTTATTGCACACAAATTATAGAGAAACAATAACACGGGACACTTAACACAAGTATTCAAATGCGGTCTTATTGCTTAAGCAATCTCTTCCAGGCAACCCTTGGAGAAAGAAAAGTAAATGATAGATGAGGGTAGCGGCGCAATATATAAACTAAAAGTAATAAATATTACCAATTTGAGCTTTGTTTTATAAAATTTTCTTTTTAACTCAACCGCCCCGCAAAACTTCGATCTATGTATATATTGCACGTTATTAAAATTAAGTTTTAAGCAATACACTAAATATCTGCTATATACAGTACCCTGGAAACTTACTGATATCAAAAATTTCGCGAACATCATTATTCTTAAAGATAACAACCTTTTTTTTTTATTTTCAGTTTCGAATTCCCGAAGCCGGTGCTAGCTTTGCAAACCACCAAAGAAGCTCTGAGCAACCTCGAGTCAAGGATTGCGGAGACGTATTTGGAGCTCAAAGGAGACCCACTTGTGGGTACGATCGAGCCCAGCATGTACATGGGCAGGCATGAAATAGATCCAGATGCGATCGTCGACGACGCCCGCCCTTATGTTTACGAGATTATAAACAACCTTATTGCAGTACACGCAGAGGTAAGGTCTAAATGTTAACAAATGCAGAAACCTTCCAAAAAAATCGCTAAATTATTACTATCTAAGTAAAAGATACAGAAATGTTTTATCTCATAAAATTCGCAAAATGACCTGTACACTGAATGTTCGGTTTTGCACGACTTGCCCTATTGAACCCATCATTCTGTTGTTTTCTCAGGTTCATAAGTTCACTCCAATCTATTATCAAACAATCATGAATAATTAAAAAAAAAGTTTTACAAGAATCAGCCATTAAACTTGTTTACTTTTATTCAATTATGCTAATGAGTAATGACTGTCCTTCCTAATTCTCTATACATATAATATAACTTTTCATCCGATATTAAAGCACGTAAATTTTGTATGCGCTTATTTACGTTTCAACACGAACACTCCGATAGCGCGATTTATTCTACAACTAACGCCATCTGTTATAGCTAGGAACAAAAATTATGTTACTCTCAGTAAATCTGTCTTTGTGTCTGTCAGCCAAAGTTTGTCGTTCTGTCTGTTGACGTGAAAAACACTGATGTGAATGCCCTGAAATTTTGCAGAATCATACTTTAAAAGATAAATTCACCTTTACCTTGTCTTACTTATTTTTTTTTTGGTATGAGCTATACCATTATTACAGCTCTGTTCATGTCAGTAGAATAAAGCATAGGATGTAGTAACGCATATAGTTCTACCTTTAATTTTTTATTTTTTCTTGTATGAATATAAAAAAAAAAACATTAATATAATAAGGGGAATTTAACAATCTTCCAATAATCTTCAAATTCTAGATTTGAACAGTGGTATTTTTTTTCTAAATCCGTAGTTTCAGTGTTTATCGATCATAAATAAACAAATAAATAAATCTTTCCTTAGTAGTGCAAACAAACCTTTTTATAAAAACATATATGGATATATCAATAGTTTTATCATAAATTCCTAAATAATAAATTTTATCATCAGCCACAACAAACCTCTACGCCACACATCGTCGATTCGTTTAAGCCCTGTCAGGAACGCATTCTTTACACGGGTAAACTTCTGGTAATTTTTTAGAACGGCTAAGATAAAATTAAAAGGGCTCCTCAATAAAAAATTATTTTGATGTCCAAATTTTATTACATGCTCTTTTTATTTAATTTTCGTTGTGATTGTAAATTTTTTCATGAAATTCTTATGCAATACCAATTTTCGTATAAAATTCGCGTTGGCTAAATAGTCTAACCAGCAATCTGACAACAAAGAAACACCGATTTTTACTTTCCAATATAAAATAATTTTTATTTAACTTCACTTGTTAATCATAGATGGCACCACCATCCATATGCATCGCGCTAGCGTTTGTTCAATACGAAACCTTGATATACGGCGATTTCGCCTGGTCATGCTAACTTTGCGCAGAGGCAATATCGTAACCAATGAGGTTAATCCGAGGTGCGATTATTGCTAGTTGAAAACTTTACCAATACCCCGCCTTGTGGACGTGAAATACCGTCCGCGATGGCAATTTTTGGACGGCTGTAATGGCCTTAATATATTGTAAGATCGCTATGCTTAAACAAATTTACCAACGAAGACTTAAAATCATGAAACTAATGATTCGAAATTGTATTGTTAGTTAATTTGAATGCAGAAACAAGGTGGTTCTGACTTCTGAGCGATTTGCTGTTGATATTTTATTTATGTATCTGTCAGATGAAATCAGCGTTGAGTTCTAAGTCTTATTTCGTTTTTTTTTTTTAATTATATTTATTGCGCAGGAATCACGAAAAAGATAAGGATATCCATATAATAATGATCAATATTTTTAATCACATGGGGAACAGAATGGGTCTGAGAAAGGCGGGTAGACTTCGTATATGGCCGGCGCGGTTATTTCACGCTTTTCTTGAATTAATGTTTGTTGGCTAATTTTGAAAAGGACTGGTGTCGTGGAATTATACTTTTGGTGTCGTTTGTATAGTGGCTAGTTTTTTGAATGATAACATGTATTAATTTGGGAAAGGTTTGAGGAAATCACGTCCGGCGAGTGCGAAGTTTCCCGTCATTTTTCCTTAACTTCAATTCTACATTGCTATAAACTTGTAAAAAGCCATAAAAAGTGAGAAAAAAAAAGAATGGTTCTACATATTATTTACAGATCGATGTCGTTTGTGTTAATGTTTATTATATACGTATATATATATTATACGTATAGGTGGATAGCATCTGCGGCGCGTCCTGTTCACGCTACGTGCGTGATATAAGCGAGACGGTGTGCGAGGAGGTCTCTCGTCTATGGGCCGGTGCGAGACCCACTTCGCGCGCTGCGGTATTCCGAGCGCGCCTAGAAACCACTCTACTGCGGATGGCATGCGCTTCTCATCTTACTTTGAAAGCTGAGTGAGCAAATTATTTTATTTTATATAAAACGTATGCTAATGGAAAAATAATATTACGAGAATTACATAAACGATATATTATAAGCTTGGGTGTGTGAGCTACTCTAACTTTATAGGTTATCATAAGTAATAATCGGCTATGTAAGATGGTCATAACAAAAAGAAAACCCAGTCAAGTTTATTGTGGGCTTCTTAGACCAGGGTGCGTTTGGAACCCTCCTAGTTTTAGTTTTAAGTTAAATAATGTAGCTATTTTCAATTTGAAAAAAATAAATAAATTTAATATATTTTATTGCATTAGAATTTTTAGAGATACGAGCAAATTATAAATATGTTTCGTAATTGATCCTATGGACTGGTTGACAATAATTGGGATCTTAAAAGAGCGTTTTTTTTGTTTTACAGTGATTATCTTGTTAAAACATTGGAAGCGTTGGATCTACAAGAAAGCGAAGAAGAAAAAAAGTGAGTAAATACACAATAATAGAAAACATATTGCCTCGTAAATTTTTTTTAATGTTAATTATTTATCATTAGGTAGGTAAAAGTAAAAGATGGGTACGTTTGGTAGATTAGTAGTTAAAGCTAGTTTCTAAGAATAATTTTTATATAGTCCACAAGTAAAGGTTTCCGAAAACGACGTCGTCCAAAATTCTCATAGGTTATAAACGTTGATAGGTTTGTCTATTATTAAATAGATCTAGTAAATAATTGATTGATGAATTTTGGGCTTAAAATTGTAGGAGATTTTTGTACACTAACTGTCAAATGGTACAGTTTACTTTGATGTTCATGATATATGCATTTTTATTCATGTAGAATGCGTTGTTTTTTTTTCTTTCATTAACTTGCTCATTACCATCATGATCAACCCATTGCCGGCTCACTACAGAGATCAATATGAGATGGGTTTTGGCACGCTGGCCAATGTGCATATTGGTAGACTTCACACGCTTTTGAGAACATCATAGAGAACTCTCAGGCGTGCAGGTTTCCTCACGATGTTTTCCTTCACCGTTGAAGCAAGTGATATTATAATTGGTTAAAAATGCACATAACTCCGAAAAGTTAGAGGTGCGTGCCGGGTTCGAACCTCCGACCTCTAATTAGGAGGCGGACGACCTAACCATGACGTTTCACACCATTTTAATTAACTTATATAACAATTATTAATTTGCAGGCGCATGGAAATAATTATTCAAAACATCAAAAAACGGATGGAGTTGCAACTCTCTAGTCTTAACAGCTGCAATATAGAGACTATATAAAACATTTTTCTAGTGCTATTAAATAATTCATTCTGACTGCCAACCTTCACTGGTTGGAGAGGCACCTAAAGAAGAGAAGTTTAAATAATTGCCAATTTAATTTAATTAAATGACAAGGCCAGATCAACGTGCCCTGCTTTTCTTGCGAGCACGCCTTGTGATTTGTAGTTTTGCACGCCACCTCGGAGTAGAATTTGACGCCTTGTTTCTTCATCAGCTTTAAAGTTTGAGCCATAATAAAATATATTCAAATCAATGGCTAGTTAGTCCGACGTATTATTTGCATTGTATTCACTCGTAAAATGTTGTTAAGAATTAGGTTATTATAAAAACATAAATTATATTATAGAAAGACACTGTATATTATACATAAGATTTGTACTACATTTAAAGAATAAATATTATATTTGATATTATTGCACATGTTTTATTTTCTTATAATTCTGAAACAAATGAATAGAATTCAATTTTAGTTGGATAAAGTACTTAGTTTTACTTGCAAGCAAGGTTCACAATAAATTATATATACTTTGAAGTAAATTGAAAAAAAAATTAAAATAATACGTAAAATTAAATAGCATAATAATGTTTCCACACTATCTTTCTTTTTATTGGCTGAAATGCAATATTTATGGTTTGACCGCTATATTTGTGTCTATATGTGGCACCTTAAATCCAATCTCTTGATCATCCTTCTCACTCACTTCACCCCAACTCTTCAATGATTCAACCGATTTAGATACGGGTTTTTTATATGAAAGCTGGTTTCTTTGTGATGGTTCTCAGGCTAGTTTTATAAAAATCGGTGCGGCCATTTACTAGACATGGGGATGAAAGTCGGTTGAAAAAACCTAATATTTATATCTAATGGGAAATATTTTCCAAATTTTTATAAATTGCGCATCACAATATAAATGACCGATACATTAAAAAAGTACTTTATACGTTATTAAAGGTCTTAAGACATTACAATGAATCTAACTTACGTCTGCAGCAGATTTATGCAACAACTGTGACATTGCGGTGCCGGTCTCCGCGACCATTTTACGGAAGTAACCCTTCTTGTTCTGCAGTAATAAATGTGGGTGGTCAAATTCCATCAAAAAACCAGCATCTAGCACCAAAATCTGTTCAAAATATAAAAATTAAGTATTTTGTTTTCTCTATCTTTATCTATATTACTGAAATATAAAATTTTCAGTAACAACAATGCCTTATAATTATTATAATTCATTACTTAATTTATAATTACTTAAAATCAGATGACGTCTGCACATTTGCTCTCAATGTAAATATATGCAATAAACCCTATGTGGTTACAGCAAATTCTCAAGATACATTTATAACGTAATCCGGACTTAACGTTACGTGGTCTTACTTAATTGCCTGATCAATTCCACGTTATTTCCGTAATCACTCAAGCCGAGTTCGGCCTTGCATTAGCCCTCCTTAGGCAGACATTTCCCTTGCGTTTTAAGAACCCTAGCTGCTCCACCCAGCTGATCCCCACATTTGGAGTTTTCCGACCATCTCGTTAGTTTTTGTACAATATGTGATTTTGTGCTAACTCTTACGGTGTTGGCATGCATGTTGAAAATGTAAAAAAGTCACATAACTCTGAAAAGTTAGAGGTTTCTAGGCTATCACAGCTTCCGTAGTATTAATCAATTAGCATTTACGCTGCAATTAATATTATCTTATATTAAAGCTATTTATCAGGGAAGCCCCACATACACATGCATCGCTTCCGGAGGGGATGCGTAAACGTATTACACAGCGTTAAAACAAAAGGCACGATTAAAGCATGTACCTTGTCTGAATCAATGACCGTGTTCAGTCTATGAGCCACGGTGAGCACAGTACAATTCATGAAATGTTCCTTTATAGCAGATTGTATTAGCGCGTCTGTCTGCGCGTCCACATTCGCCGTGGCTTCATCCAACAAGAGTATCTTGTCGTTGTTTACGATAGCTCTCGCCAGGCATACTAGCTGACGCTCGCCGACACTGAAGTTCGTCCCACAGTCCGATACTTGTTTATATAGGGCTTCTGGAATTATCAGCTCAAATATTATTCAAATTAATCTAATTAATTATTCCTTCCAAATTTTTATATTACTATGTACGAGTATATATTATAGAAAATATTTATTTATGTTAGTATAAGTGTTGCGATTTCGCGTATTTATCTGTCGGCTTGTTTCGAAAAGGTGGCCTGGAAGAGATCGCTTTTAGTGATAAGGTCGCCGTTTGCTTTTATAAAATAAATAAACCTTGCTTCTAAAATTAAACGTTAAGTGACGTAAAAACAGAATAATTGCGGGGAAGCCCAGAGACATCGTTTCCTTTTGATGTTAAAATGAAATTACCTGAGCTGAAAAAGATTGTAATACCTTAAAATGTAATGCCACATAATCATGCATTCACTTTAAATAAATATACATAATTGTTTTTTTACCAACGCCTTCGTCTTCTGATAGTAGCTCAACTTTGTCGAGAGCTCGTAACAACAAGTCGTCTGGGTGCTCATTAAAGGGATCTAAATTTTTTCTCAGTGTACCGCTGAATAATACGGGTTCCTGGAATAAGTTAAAGGACTTTGTATTTTTTTTTTTACACTATACATCTATCTACTGATAAGTTAGTTTTGGGTTACTGGAATAAAATATAATCGTCTCGAAACGTACTGCTTTCATTTGGTGAGCATAATTGTTATTTTGTGCTTACCTGGGGTATTATGGATATCTTCTGTCTTAAATATTTTAAACCGATAGACGTGGTGTCTAAACCGTCTATGGTAATCGTTCCTTCCAAATAAGCCAATCGAAATAGAGCCTGTATTATCGATGATTTGCCCGCACCAGTTCTTCCGACAATACCTATCTACAATAATGTCGCAAGCTTATTTAATTCGTCTTAAAAATCTATAAGTTATATGAAAGTTAGAGAAGCACTATTATAATCTAGATAATGCACTGTAAACCCGAGAGCACTTTATGAGTATGGGCAGTACAAATAAATGCGGCTTAATGTCAGAGCACCTGTTGCGCAGTTCTTGGCACACTTCGACCAGCAGCACAGGTTTTGATATGGTCAGTGTGTGACAAAACCTTGCATTCCGACGTTTTGCGACGTTTATTTTTAAGGCCTATGTTTAAAGTTAATAACGAAATGGCTTTTTACCTTTTCTTGAGGTAGAATATTGAACTGTAAATCATTAAGGACATTAGCGCCACTGGGAGAATATCTCAAACTGAGGTGATTGAATTGTATTGCACCTTCAGTTGGCCAGCCTTCCGGAGGCTTTTGTTTTGACATCTGATAGAGAAATGTTCAAAGGTATAATATTTTTTTAAACAATAAACAGCAAGTATAATTTGCTTTATTCCGCTGACAACCGGGAGATTTGTATAATATAACACCACACAAAATCTTCCACTAGAAACTCTACGGTACGTGCGTAGAGGTAGAGGAAATTATACTTGCTGTTTATTGTTCTTCTTCCGCAAAGTAACGCCTGCTTCTATTCATTAATATTTTTTGTTCGACGGCGATGTAATTGCCAAATCATAACAACTAATAGTGTAGCCACAAACATAGGTGGGAGAAATTAAAATCTCACTTCGGATAAGGTGGCTTCTTGTGGTAATTTTGTGTAGTCGAGTACTCTTTCGACGCTTATCATCTGGTTTTCCATCTCGGCAGATTGCCGCATGCCCCATTGAAAGATGCCGGTGAGCGATATGGATTGAGTTATTATCAGTCCTACTTTGCTACCTTCCATGTCTGTTGGTGGAAAGAGAAAGAGGGTATTCTAAATAAATCTAAAACATTCAAGCTACTTTATGTTAATATTTGACAACCTTCTGTAGGTCTTGAAGTACGAATTGAAATAAATCAATTGTTTCCGTCGTAATAACAATATGTACACCTAATAAAATTGACTTGCACTTTTTTTTTTAAGTTTAATATTTGTAATTATTTCTCTTTCTGTTTTAAAAATTAGAGATATAGCAGTGGATATATTTAGGTAAGTTTATAAAAGTACAATAACAAGAATGGATTGCCCATCTAACTTTGTAAATTCGGAATATTAGTGACTTACCAGTCTTCATTAAGCAGCTGAAGGTCACACATATAATAAACAACAGACAAATAACATCGAGGAAGTAGCCAAACGCGCGACTGCAGGAGATGAAGAGGTACCAGGCCGCGCTGTGCAAGTCCTGATGCCGGTCAAACTCTTGGGCAAGCAGTTGTTCTGCACCGAACGAGCGAATCGTTGGCAGGCCTTGTATAGTTGCGTTCACGTGACCGAAGACGGGACTTCGGGCTGAATATAATTTTTTTTTAAATGAATATCATAATATCATTGGTTTGATGATTTGTCCTTTAATTTCACAGTAGCAGAGCCCCGGATAGCCGTGATTTTTTTGTTTACGAGTCGGAGAGTGACCAAAGCTCTTTTTTACTCAGGGAAAATGCACCTGGGATAGAGGATTATATCCTCTATTTGCTCGAACTTACAACATAAGCGCGGAAATAGGAATACAGTTCTTGCGTATAGTACAAGCGAGTGACACCACATTCCTTCTATTGCATGTTTTTATTTAGGGACAGCTATTATTAATACGGCGCTTCATAATCAATACAAGTTTTATGTTATCACTTTCCTTTTGATGGATACAGAAAATAGGATAAAAATTTTAGAAATATGACAGTGAAAAGAAATTAAGGCATACTTATTCCTTCCAATCGTTTTATGGCACCAGTCGTACGGACGTAAATTAGTCGAAAAATGTAGAATATTATAAGCGCCGCTGCTATTGGTATAAGAAGAGCCATTTCTGTCATCAGAATCACTATCAGGACACCAACTAAGTTCAACATTATCTAAAAAGAGATGAATATATTTTTAAATTTTCTATCTGTAAATATTTTTAAATTGTGGTTGCTTAGTAGCTTTACGTAGCCTCCTAATTCCCAGAATCCCAAATAAGATCCCATCCCTGATACTGCATGAAACTTCTCAAAATGTATATTGAATCGCATTTCTTGGTAAAACAATTGACAGTGTTTACGTCATAATTTGTAGTTAAGCATGTATCATTAATTGGAATACCGTCCGGCAGCCCCGTTATCCCAAACGTCGCCTAAGCCGAGGTTCGTTCTCACAGGAGGCGCCCTTAGGCAGACGTCTCTAAGTTTCTTCGAGTTCTGGGGCTCAAAATTTCTACTGGCAGAGCTTATTTCCGAAGCTCGTCAAACAGCCTGGTTACGCTGAGGCAACCAATAGGGTTAGCACAGCTAAAAGACAGTCCAAAAAAGAAAAAATTGGAATATAAAAGAGTACTAGGGCCTGCGTTATTATTGAAATATTTTATATTTTCACCTGAAAACAATCCAGCATAGCTTGAGGTAGTAATTCATCGATCGATCCCATATCTTTACTAAAACGATTAAGAATTCTCCCCGAAGGGTTTGTGTGAAAGAAGCTCATTGGTGAAAACGATATTCGCCCAAACATGTTGTCATGTAACCTGCAAAGAGTTGATGTGGGGAACCAAGGAAACCCAACCAACCAACCAAGGAAAGGAAAGGTATATTGAGTTTAAGAACTTTTTTCTATGTGGTTAAAATTAAGGTAGTCAAAATAGCAAAGTTTATAAACTATTTAGTATTAAAAATGACAAGATATGATCATCATTGCATCGATTTCTTGGTGGCAGATAGAAAACAAAACTATACTAACTTTATAGAAGACCTCATGCATAAAGAGAAGAATAGAAATGCGCGAATTAGCGCGACAATAACTGTTGCTATTGTAAGCACACCAAATATGAGCGCAAAATCCTTTCTCCTCAAACCGTGCTGTGACCACAAGAGATTGTCCATCGTTGTGTCACCAGTTAAATGATCCTCTGCATGACTCCTAAAAGATATTCTAGAGCTACTAAGTTACTACTCTTAAATATAATATCTAAGAATGAGAGAGATTGAATGAGAGTTTTAACTTGTTTGCATGGTTCGGGTTTTTATCTGTGTAACTTAAGGATAGATAGACTGAATAACTTTATTTCAAAAACAAAATAAACCAAAAAAAGTACAAAAGAAAGTGGAATATAAAAAATAAATGTTGTCCATAAGTTCTTTTCCGTTCCGTTCCTGTCCAGTTCCGGTAAAGTTCATCATTAGGAATGAAGTGAATGGCGAATGAAGGGTTAGTTAGCTGTGCTAGGGCCAACCCATTTTCAATTATTCTCAATATAGTTAATTTAACCTAGTAAGTTAAATTAACGAAGCTGTGATAGCCTAGTGGTTAGGACGTCCGCCTCCTAATCAAAGGTTGGGGGTTCGAACCCGGCCACGCACCTATAACCTTTCGGAGCTATGTGCGTTTTTAAGCAATTAAAATATCATTTGCTTGAACGGTGAAGGAAAATATCGTGAGGAAACCTGCATGCCTGAGAGTTCTCCATAATGTTCTCAAAGGCGTGTGAAGACTGCCAATCCGCACGTGACCAGCGTGGTGGACTATGGCCAAACCCTTCTCATATTGAGAGGAGCCCTGTGCTCTGTAGTGAACCGAGAATGGGTTGATCATGATGATGATGATGATGATGAAGTTAAATTAAACCACATTACCACCGACTAATCCAATAATCACTTGCGCTGGCAAAAAATTGCGCCAAAACGAACATACAAAATACGAGTGATACAAAAATACAAGACGAATCGGCCAAGAAGTATTCCTTGTAAACTGATCCTCTCACTCGTCCAACAATCTGCGCCTCCTCTTCCTGTTTCTGATCCTGAAAATATTCAAGCCATTAATTTCTTACAAGTGTTAGAAATTATATTAAAGACCACTCAATTCAATATTTGTATCACGCATATAAACTCACAATCAAGACACACCAGTGCTCACTTCAAGGACGAGACAACTTCGGTTTTCGAACGTAATGTGAAAAATAAAAAAAGAACGCCGATGGCGGGGATGTTAGATAAAGAGCGGGAACTAGGCTGACGTTTCTTTTAGAGTACGTGGTATAAGCGCGTTTGATTTAGTTAAATTGATAATAATTCATTATGTTAACTTGAAAAGAAGTTGTTCATTGTCAAAGAATAATGTGCTAGTGCCAGTTGTAAATAAAAACGAAGTGGTTATTAATTTCACCCACTTTCTAATACAAGTGTATAACGCAAAATGTACATCATGTAAATTTCGTTTATCTCGGAGGTTAAATATTAAACTTTACGGCTATTGTGATTCCGAGTACATGAATAAGTTACCAAAAACTATTTTAGTTTCTGATTAATTCGAGAATATTTTTAAAAAGGCAGTTGGAGATAAGGCAGTCAGCAAAACGTAGAGATACCAAATCGTGTCTTCAAAGGATTGTTTACGCTTATTTGGAGTAGTAGGAGCATTTTGTTATTTTATTATTTTTACAATTGATTTTTGTCATTACAATCACACGCAGTTTGGATACATCTACTGCATAAATACTTCTTAAGACTTAAGTTGATAAATTAAGTTGGACCCGTAATTATATTTCTTTGCTTCATTATTCTCATTATATTATTCATATATGATTTTATACACAGTAGTTTCCCTATTTGATTGGTAACTCCGCACAATTTTACAGATTTTTAAAAATAATTTAAATACGCATTTCCGGCAAGTCCGCTCCGATTACGATATTTCAACTTTAGCTCATTCCTTTTTTGTGCGCGGTAATATTCGAACGCGCCTTCTAACCATCATCATGCCTAAACGAAGTGCGCAGTCAATAATAATAGTTTAAAAAACTAAAAAAACACGCTACTGCACGCATGCGTAGTTCGCGCACTAGCTCTGTCTCTCTTACTCGCATGCAAAGGATGCGGAAAGAAATTAATTAATCCTGGCGAATCTAATTAGGATAATCGGATATTTTGATCGGATTATTGCATTGTCATCGACCTTTGACAGGTGTGCAAAGTTTGAATCAAATCTGATCGTTCAAAGTAGGGCAAAATCGAGCTCAAAGGAGTCGGTTACAAACAAACAAACAAACAAACAAACAAACAAACAAACAAACAAACAAACAAACAAACAAACAAACAAACAAACAAACAAACAAACAAACAAACAAACAAACAAACAAACAAACAAACATACATACATACAGGTGAAGCTAATAAAAGCGTGTTAAAAATACGCTAAGAAAATAAGAAAGATCGAAGAAAAATACAAAAAGAAACGTAGAATTATTTATTACTTACAGTTAAATCGAACATCATTGACCAATGGGACCAATGCGACCGTTTAATACTGAGAGTGCTTGTGCCTTGTAAAAGTTTGCTGGGCGATGAGGCATCTTCTTTACGCGTTTCGTGGCATTTGTCTTGCATTAATTGGATTATTGCTAAATCTTGTTTCTATATCCAAAAATTCATCATCTTATATATAAAATTACAGTGTCACAATGTTCGTTCCCATACTCGAAACGGCTCGACCGATTTATGTGAAATTTTTTATGTATATTCATTAAGTTTGAGAATCGGCTACTATTTATTTTTCAAACGCCCTCACTTTAGTCTGAGTGAAGGGGTGTCCAACCCAAAACTTTTTTTTTAATTTTTTGGATATTTTTTTTTTTAATTTGTTGATTTTTGTATTAAGTGGCTTTGGAAAATACATACAACCCTAAATTTTCACCGTTCTATCACCAACCCCTGCTTTTAAATAGTCATTTTAATAATTCGTGCTATAATATAGGCGACCGTATTTATTTATCACGTTCACATGTAATCCAAAAACGCCAGAGATTACGTCTTTGCTGTTGTCTGGCCAAATCGTAAAAAAAAAACTACACTAGAAATTCTCTAGAAATAATTTACATGGCAAAACAGCGTTTGCTGGGTCAGCTAGTCATTGATAAAATGTACTTAAGTGATGTAAATTATTTGGATTGAGCAAGATTTCTTACAATTAAGTCGTTATAATCTCCCTCAGCGATAACTTTGCCTTTCTCCACAATGACTATTTGGTCGACAGATTTTATGAACTGTAGTTGATGAGTCACTAGTATCACTGTTTTGTTCTCCAAGTATCTAAAGGAGTAATCATTTAAAACCAAAGGTATTATTAACTATGTAATTAAATAAAAGTGTTTTATACTACACTTGAAGGAAATATATCTGTAAGATTTAAAAGGCAAAAAGTTGCAATACTAAATAAATGCAGATCATGGGTGCTGATCATAAACAAAGTTGCAACTGGACAGTTGCGTGATTGGCAAAGCACTCGGGCCACAATGAGATTTGAGAGATGCGATATAAAATCTCACTTACAAAATAAAATATTTTATCCACTGTAGATATGTACAATCACCATCATCATGATCAACCCATTACCGGCTACTACAGAGCACGGGTCTCCTCTCAATATGAGAAGGGTTTGGCCATAGTCCACCACGCTGGCCATGTGCGGATTGGCAGACTTCACACACCTCTGAGAACATTATGGAGAACTCTCAGGCGTGCAGGTTTCCTCATGATGTTTTGCTTTACCGTTGAAACAAGTGATATTTTAATTTTTAAAAACGCACATAACTCCTAAAAGTTACGAGGAGCGTGCCGGGATTCGAATTGCGGACCTCAGATTAGGCTGACGCCCCAACCACTAGGCTATCACCGCTTCTGTACAATGCGTGGTTAATATTATTGTGCTTACCTTTTAATACAACTTTCGAATATGTGTCTTGCAACATGTGTATCCACAGCTGATAAAGGATCATCAAGCAAATAAATATCAGCCTACAATAAATTTCATCTAGATTAGGTGATATAATAAAATTGATAAAACTTATTGTACTAAATGCATCACCTCTTTGTACACAGCTCGTGCTAAGTTTATCCTCGCACGTTGTCCTCCACTGAGGGATACTCCTCGCTCTCCGACAATGGTTTTATCTCCGTGTGGAAATAAAGATATGTCCCTTTCGAGGGCACAAACCTTGCACACCTCCATGTACCGTGATTTAACAAACGGCTGACCAAAAAGAATATTTTGGCGAACCGAACCTATATAAGTTTGACCCATTAATATAATCCACGAAGGAAAATTATTAATCTTGATCTTCATTGGAGAGAGGAATTGGATCAGAAAACCAACCTAATGATTGCAACCTAGTGATTGTCTAATGGTTATTATCTAGTACCCTTACTTGGCCAGCGGCGGACTACGACCACTCACAGCCCGGTTACGCTGTGGCAACCAATAGGGTTAGTGCAGCTAAGAAAAAAAAAACTACGACCACATACCTTCCTTGTTTTGGGAGTAGGTAGACCCAAGCCCATTATGAGTAATAAGCTCATAATTTGTTGATAACTATTATGTCTATGCCCAGACTTACTACGCTACTCGAATGCGAGTTATTAAAACATATTCTTAATCTGACTTCATTGCAAGGTTTCATTATGCCATCCTTTATAAATGTCATTTTCAAAATTTGGAGAATATATAACATAAATGATCCATGCATCATAAAACAGTGTAATGAGTTGTGTTCTTGTATAATCGTGCCGACTCACCAACAAAAAGCCAAGGGTCCTGACTGGCATAACTCACGCTGCCCATAATAGCCATACTGCCAGTTGAACATGGAAGTTCGCTTAACATCATTTGAAGTAATGTGGACTTGCCAGAGCCTACTGCCCCTATGATTGTTGTTAACGAACCACCGTAAATCTATAAATCAATTAAATCTGGACGAAGGACCACAAGAAAGTAAAATATTATAATTACGTATATTTAAATATCGTATTGCATGGCTATTGCAATATAACTCCAAGAAGGGTAACCAATTTTAGTAATGAATTCTTTTGAATTTTTATATTCCCTATAATAGCTTTAAAATTTTATCATTATCAATGTTTTTTAATTTATGTAGAATTGACCGGAGTTTCAGCTAAAAACAGTTGAATGCTTTTATGGTTCGTAGGCCTTCGGCCCAATGCTGAGCAGACAACTTTTTACTAGATTGTGCCACACATGTCAAACGTTATTCTGGACCTTCTACTATTCAAGTTTGCTAGTTAAATGCTTAGGTAGGGTAATGTGATGAGTGGCGTGATTTGATAATGAAAGACATTTTTCTTTCTTTCTTATCTAGAAATATCTTTTATGTAGTTGCCCATTCTGTTTACATAAATCTCTAGACTAAACATTGATTAATTTTAGGAAAAGTATGGCTTTATTTTAAACATGTGAATTTAGTTTGCTTTAAGATATTTATGTATGTACATATCAGAATTGGCACCAATATTTATGTGCCTTTGGCGGTACACTTACGAGTATGTTGCAGATAAGGAAATACCCATATTAATATTGGTAACTTGTCGGAGCAAAGAAACTTACACTTAAAGTAATATCCTTGACATCATCCTTTGCCGACGATTTTATCCAACGGCTGCAAGCCCCCTCGAACCTTACGGCTATTTGGTCTTCACGCAATTCTATTAACACAAAAATTTAAATGCATATTACATATGCCATAAGCAGTACTTACTATAACATATTAGTATCACTTAGAAAAGAAAATTTTGTTAACCTTTAGGTTTTTCCTGGGACCTAATACTGGAAATGTTGGGCTCAATTCTAGGAGATCGTCTTACAGCCGGGCGTACGGGATTTACTAAGAAATTTAAAAAATATATTGGTTAAAGTTTCTAGGTATGTTATTTTATTTTTGTATTCTTTTCTGACTAGTTTAAGTGTGCTTGGCTGTAAACAACCTGCGTAGAGTCTTTTAAATACTTAAGCTTGCTATCTGGAGTGTAATTAGGGAACTAGGTTTTCTTTGTATAATATACCTAGGTATGGTGTATCACTTGGCGATAGTTACCTCTCGTAATAGTAAGTGATGATGCAACCTATGGTAGAACACGCTTGTCTTTAAGATATTACTGGATTTTTAGTTGGGTATCCGTATAATATATACCAGAAGGATCAGATTCCAGGTCTTAGCGGTATTAGAAACCAGACACAAAACATCGGGGTATACGTGTCTATGAGATATTGATAACATTCCTTGTAGCTTGAAAGGTTAAATTTATAAATAAATAACAAAGTTAATACATAACAGTTACTTAACTAGTTAATGTGTTAATTCAATCAATAGATTGAGAGTAGCTTGATAAATATTGGCCTGCTATGTATATTTGATTATATTGATAACTAACATGGAATAATAACACGTTTCTTTGGTTTATTTTGTGCCAGTGGTAATTCGGATGACAAGGTCCTAGTTGGAAGTTGACATTCCTCACTCAGTAAGAAGTCGTTAATTCTCTGCACAGCCACGTTCATTTCTGCGATCTAAAGATATTTGGAGAATACAGCCATTACTAACATACGAATATTTTTTCTTGGCCATCTTATTGTTGTCTTTCATAATGCTGTTACCTCCAATACAAATAACAGATCCTAATTTCAGATGTAGGTCTTAACAACTATTCTACATACTCATGATCAACCCATTCTCGGCTCACTACAGAGCACGGGTCTCCTCTCAATTAAAGAAAGGTTTGGCAGACTTCACACGCCTTTATGAACATTATGGAGAACTCTCAGGCGTGCAGGTTTCCTCACGATGTTTTCTTTCGCCATTGATATTTTAATTGCTTTAAAACGCACATAACTCTGAAAAGTTGTAGGTGCGTGCCCGGGTTCGAACCCCCGACCTCTGATTAGGAGGCTGACGTCCTAACTACTAGGCTATCACAGCTTCTTTTTCTATTTAAATATTCTAAAACAATTTTGAATATTGACCATAGCTTAGAAAAACCTTTCAATCCGTAATCGAGTCGAACAACTCGCGTGGAGGAAGCATAACGCTTTTTCCTTACGTGACGATATCTATCAGTTACCTTTAACCACAAGCCTTAAGGAAAGTGGATCGTCAAATACTTACTTGTCCAACAGCCTGTGGAAAGAAAAGCGTCATAGTCTGCTTGAGAATATTGTAATAACAGGTAAGAAAGAACACATTCTCCACTGTGATACGGTTCACATAGACCACATAGAGTAGAACTGTGATGAAAATGCTGAATCGCGCAGTGAACATGATAAAGGACATCACAACGCCACGTATATAGGACGTCATCTTGATGTAATAAACCTCTTGCCTGTAAAATTAAAAAATGTAGCTAGTACCAATCTAGGTAAAATCATTTCATCATCATCATCATCATCATCATCATGATCAACCGTAAGAGAAGGTCAAGAGGAGCCGTAGCTCCTTTTAGAGTCTTTTATGCCCGTAAACTCTTTTTTACTTACACTATATATCTTCTCTCCAGTACTTCATACCTCAGCTAGTTGACAAAAATATTTGGCCACTAACAATAAATATTAAGGACGTTATAAGGACGTTGTCAGAAATTAAATTAAAAAATAAAAGATGCCAATTCATAGTTGAAGCTACTCAAATAACAAGTTATACTTAGGATGGATAAATAACTTACCGCCTCACAATATCAATGATTTTCCTGAACGGTTTCTCCCAGGTGAACATTTTTATCACCTCTATCCCCATAACTATTTCCTCCATCAACCTTACTCTTTCATCTGATTTAACAGCCGTTTTTCTTCGGTAGTAAGATGTTCCAGTTCCGAGAAAAACTGAATAGTATTTCATTGGTATGCACAAATTAGTTTTTCCTTTTAGTTAGTATTAAATAGCTAAATTATTTATGGAACAATCTACTGCTAATTGTATTTATATTCTCGTTGCTTAAGTGCTTAAGTATATTCAACTACAAATCCCTGTGATCGATTCCAAGGACGTTCCAAAAGCTTCTAGGTATTAAAATCGAAGTTATAATCCCCTTGCCTCGGAGAGCACGTCAATTCCGACAGACTCTAACATGTGGTGATAATTAAACCGCACACCTGCATTGAAGCATCGTAATCCGTCTAGGACTCAAATATGCGTCTTTCCTATGCCTGTGCCTAGCAGTGGCTTAAAAGACAAATGATCATAATAGTGACTAAATAAACCTTCTTACGGTGCAGGAACGCACCTCTAACTTTTCGGAATTATGTGCGCTTAAAAAAATATATATATCACTTGCTTCAACGGTGAAGGAAAACATCGTGAAGGAACCTGCACGCCTGAGAGTTCTCCATAGTGTTCTCAAAGGCGTGTGAAGTCTGCTAATCCGCACATGGCCAGCGTGGTGGACAATAGCCAAAACCCTTCTCATATTGAGAGCTCTGTAGTGAGCCGGTAATGGGTTGATCATGATGATGATGATGATGATACCTTCTTAAGCGCCAAATCAATAACTCACTTTGGAATGGTACCACAGCTACGATCATCAGTGCGCCATAAACTGCAGGCATGCCCATCTCCCGATATAAATACGCGGTCATAAGCTTAAAATAGAACAAAGAACTTCTATTCAAAAAATCGTAATTCTTCAATTAACATTGAATTTTGAAGCTTCAACCTTCGACTAAAATGAGGACCGTAATTTTCTGTTGAAACCAAAAAATGAGGACCGTAATTTTCTGTCGAAATCAAATGGTGGGTTAACTCATAAGTCAAACTTATAAGAGGAGATGAAGAGGAGAGTTGTATCGTGAAAGTCAGATCGATTTATTAATTTGGTGAAAAGATAAATCCTACTCTTACCAACATTTCTACAGGCCCAATCCACAGATAATGAATGAAAAGTGGTCCAGAGTCGAAGCGGTTTACATCATTCGCCATTAAGTTGACGACTAATCCACCCCTGTTTTCAGACATCGCTTGTAGATTTACTTTTAAAGCCTACGATGATTAATAAAATAATAATTATTGATTATGTATTCAATATATATATAGCTTGGTAACTGTTTTTTTTTTGTCAGTGCATGTTGTTTGCAGTGTGCAAAAGACAAAAGAAGTTTCGTCTTTGAACAAATGAATATCAGGTGTATCTGATTAGAAGTAAGAAGGTAGTTAAGTTTAAGCATTATAGAAATTTGGTTAAGACTCTATTCAAACTGCTTTATATATGTTTGATCCACTACAAGTTAGCCCTTGACGGCAATTTCACCTGATGGTAAGTGATGATGCAGTCTAAGATGGTAGCGGGCTAACCTGTTAGGTGTATAGTAAACCCATACTTCTAATTAGTTTCTACGCTTGGAAACACGTCTTTATCGGCATGTTGGTAACTAACCACAGGCGAAGCCAGACCAGGCTCGAGCCAGGAATCGAACCCAGGAAATAACTTTATAATTGAAATTGGTTAAAAGTGCTAATTTTTGGTCTCAGTATTAAAATTACCTTTCTATAAATGAGACTGCATACTCCCACACGCATTTTCATGCCCAAATGCATCACTCCCATCATGAAAGGATGTTGTACCATTACGTTCGCCATGCTACAGAAGACTAGGCCGAAAGAGAAGAAAACCGCCTCGCCCCATGCAATGCCACTCGACACATCATTGTATTTAAACAGGCGAGATAAATACGTATGGCTAGTAGCTCTGGAAAGCAAACTATGTAAGTACCTGCCTACTTAGTAGAAAATCAGACTACTTTTAGTCTTGCCCTTTTTATTAAAATATTTTTTTATCCTAAATATTACGTAGGGATTAAATAGGCTCAGTTTTATTTGGGAAGAAGTAAGAATAAGAAGAAAAAAATGCTTTCTTACAAACGTAGTTTTTATATAGCTTTTTTTTGTATTTTTTATTTTATTATGCGTATGTAATACGGAGTTTTATTATAATTTGTATTATAGATCTATCTATAGACTTGAGATGGCCAGGGATCGTATATGGAAATCTAAAAGTCATGAACAATATGACTTAATTTACCCGGCTAAGTTTGTTGTGGGCTTCTTCTTAGACCGAGGCGCGTTTGGAACCCTCATAGCTTTAGTTTTAAGTTTACTAATATAGTTATCACCATGAAATAACTACTATGTAAATTATTGACGCGTCAAAAGTGCCTTTTAAAGGACTAATTGAATAAAGATTATTTTGAATTTGAATTATATTATTTATGGTTACTTGTATTTTGTACTTATATTATACGTACTTGCGTCTATTATTATTGTCAGATACATTAACTTTATTTATTGGTTATAAAAATGTATAGTCAATTCAATCGACTTACGTATTGTTATAGAAATCTTGAGCTGGACTATAATAACGAAGCAATAGACCAAGGAATAATGGTTGCTGCAATCTGTAGGTATAAAACCAACAAGGTATAAAAGGCGCAAGTTTTGGAACGAAGTTCCTTAATGCGGTAGATGTTAACTTGTAGAAATCGTCATGTAACATATATGCGTTATACCGAGTCGTTGGTTTCGATATACGATAAGGAGTGGTTAATTTCAATGGACAATGCACAACCTGCGAAAAATCCCCAGTTAATATATATTTTTTTTCGGACTGTCTATTGGTCGTACTAACCCTATTGGTTGCCACAGCGTAACCGGGCTTTTTGGCGAACTGTTCGGGCTGTTCGGAAAGAAGCTCTACCAGAAGAAATTATAAGTACTAGGGCTCGAAGAAACTAAGGGAACGACTGCCTAAGGGTGCCTCCTTTAAGGCCGAACCTCGGCTTAGGCCACGTTTGGGATAACGGTGGGTCGGACGGTATAACGGGGGGGGGGGGTCGGACGGTGACCCCAGTTAATGTAATCATCATGATCAACCCATTAACGGCTCACTACAGAGCACGGGTCTCCTCTCAATATGAGAAGGGTTTGGCCATAGTCCACCACGCTGGCCATGTGCGGATTGGCAGACTTCACACGCCTTTGAGAACATTATGGAGAACTCTCAGGCGTGCAGGTTTCCTCACGATGTTTTCCTTCACCGTTGAAGCAAGTGATATTTTAATTATTTAAAAACGCACATAACTCCGAAAAGTTAGAGGTGCGTGCCCGGATTCGAACCGCCGACCTCTGATTAGGAGGCTGACGCCCTAACCACTAGGCTATCACCGCTTGTTAATGTAATATGTTCATTCAATGTATATTACATTATATAGGTATAGCCTGCGATTGTATGCGATGCGCTGCCTTTATCACCGTTACAAGGCTGGTAAGCGCCCGGTACAAAAATATAATTTCAGTCCTGGCTCATGTGCTTTTCTAGTCTTTCTGGGCGCCTTCTAGATCTGCAGTGCCTGGTAACGCTGGCACTGCCCTACCGATTTATCGCCCTTACAAAAATACGCCTTTGTATTCTAATGACACGTACCTGATTAAAAACTCCATCGCGGCCAGAACCAGTCCATAGAGCATTAGCTCGAAACCAAAAACCTTTGACAGCACTTTTATTAGACTTGGTTTCCTGCCGACACTTCGCGCTAGTGCAGTGTTTTCAACCTCCCGGTCCCATGCAATTTGCAAAGCATCTCCTAAAATATTTATATCACCTAAGTTTCGGTCGACAAAACTCGGCTGTGCCTTACGGCTCACATAAAGCGTTACTGATTA
Source organism: Lasiommata megera (assembly GCA_928268935.1). Taxonomy (NCBI): domain Eukaryota; kingdom Metazoa; phylum Arthropoda; class Insecta; order Lepidoptera; family Nymphalidae; genus Lasiommata; species Lasiommata megera. Next base: position 5,745,007 of record OV743311.1, on the reverse strand, counting down.
GATATATTCTTTCATAGCACTTAGTTAAATGAGCTATACTAAAAACTAGACGAACCAGATGCCAAGTATAATAAATCCTTTTGGACAGACCTGTCAATTAAGATCGTAGAATACACCCCACACCAAAAGGATGTGGGGTGTATTCTACGATCTTGAGATGATCCTGGTGCTGCAGAGGTGATATGATGATAAGAAGAGATGATAGGCTTATACGTGATAAGGTGCTGCTAATGAAACAAAGTTCACCGCTGATATATATTATTATTTAAGTTATTAGTGTAACTATTTAATATACACAAATTATTATCCCAATATGCGCTAGAAGAATATTTTTAATGGTACCAAACTTCATAAATCATTATAGACGACTTTTAATCATCGGTTAGAAACCGAATCGTGTATGACCTTGTATTATCAGTTATCACCCGTTCCCATAATATGTCATCATGATACGCGTCGACGAAGGTACAGATAAGGACGATTGAGACAATGTTCCAAGGACTAAAAGAGTCATCTACTAAAACAAAAGGAAGTTATAAAGCGTGTGTTACCTAATAGATCTGATCGATGTTCTGGTAACGGCGCATAAAGGTCTCCTTCCTTGATATCACGACTGTATCCAAGCATAAATGTTTCTATAGTCCATCTGAAATTTTTAAGTTCTGGAAGTTTTTAGAAAACCTACCCCTGCGGTCTCCTGGCTGTAGTCGTGTAGATAAATTGCGACTTTTAAGCAAAACCAAAATAGAGCATTCAATATGCAGTGGGATGCAAATTTGCGTATTTCGTGTTAGCAATCATAAGATTTTTTTTTTTCATACATTACAAGTTAGCCCTTGACGGCTATCTCACCTGGTGGTAAGTGATGATGCTGTCTAGGATGGTAGCGGGCCAATCTGTTAGGAGTATGGTAAGCCCAAGCTCCTAATTGGTTTCTACGCGACATCGTGCCGGAACGCTAAAATCGCTTGGCGACACGTCTTTGTCGGTAGGGTGGTAACTAGCCACGGCCGAAGCCTCCCACCAGACCAGACTCGAGCTGGGAATCGAACCCAGGACCTCCAACTTTATAATGCGATAGTGCACGCACTGCACCACGGAGGTCGTCGAAAAAGATGACCTGTTCAAATCGATGTGTCTCATGTTTCATGAGACTTCCTCGAGATTTAATTTATTTGAACATTTCATATATGTATGTATCTATCTCTACTGAAAACTAGGTTACGATACATCTTACTGCGTTCAGACAGGCCAGAGTTAAGTGCAATTCTGTGGGTCTTTATTAAATAGGTTGGTAGGTACTAACCCAAAAGTTAATACAGAAATTAGGTTTGCTTTGTAGCGTGGGTTCATTTGCCTTCTTTGCTTTGGACCTGTATCCATATTGTTATTATTTTATTGCTTACAGTCAACAATTTTGCGTTGAGTGCATGAGCATAATATTTTTTTTTTAATCTAGCTGGCCATGGTACTTTATGTAGGTACTTAACGCAACTGCCGTCCGAATCCCCCCCGTTATCCCAAACGTCGCCTAAGCCGAGGTTCGGCCCCACAGGAGGCGCTCTTAGGCAGACGTTCCCTTAGTTTCTTCGAGCCTAGGGATTAAAATTTTTTCTGGCAGAGCTTCTCTCCGAAGCTAAACAGCCCGGTTACGTTGCCGCAACCAATAGAGTTGGCACAGCTAATAGTCAGTCCAAAAATAAATAAATAACGAAAGTGTCTTTTTAACAATACGTTTTACCTTATTGCAGTGCATGATTAACTAAGAGGCGGGCCCTTAGACATTCCACGGAGGAGACCATGATCATCTAATTACAGCTAGTTCACATTTTCTTAAGACCGCCACCCAAAAAAAAGCATGTAATTGAAACAAATTGTAGGCGGTACCTGTGAAAAATTAATAAAAAAAAAAGTTCCTGCCGCGAATTTGGCGGGTGATGATGCAGGAAACAATAAAGTTAAAAAGCTAAATACGTTAACATTAAACTGGCTGGGTTGCGGTCGAGTGCACAAGTGTTCCCGTGACCCAGCCACCAGGCGACGCGAAGAAGCATCGCTGGGTTTTAGTGGGTATTCTGGTCGCCAGTCTGGCCACCAGGGAGTCCCACATACCCCGTCGGAAGCGGCGCAGTCTTGCCTGCGTCGCTTCCGGAGGGGATGCGTAAACGCATTTCCCAGCGGAAGAAAAAAAAAACATTAATTGTACATCTCTTTTAGTATATCTACTAAAAGTGGTAGACATACACACGAAGGGTCTCCTTTTGCGCGGGACTCTTACCAATTGCTGCATGACGAAATAGATGAACGAGACAGTAAAACATCCTATCTATCAGATTTTTGTTAAATCTATCAAACTATACAATTCATTGCTCTTCAGACAAATAAAAAAAAGTATTAAAAACCGTACTAAAGCAGACTAAGAATTTCTACTGAAGTAATGTGTATGTGTGTAAGTAGAAATACCTTATCAAAATTGGTCCAGCAAATAGTTAAATATCTACTAAGTAACTTAGTATCACCGTATTCCGTAAAAAAACCGTCGAAAACAAAAGAATTTTGTCCAAAAACAATAACAAGATAGATCACATATAATTACGTGCGCAATTGTACTTTTAGATTAGCCGTATCGTTTTACGCAATGGTAGCATATTTTTAAGTTGTACCAATACTTTGTCATCCAAAACTGCCAGGTGGTGGGTATGTCGCAATAAATAAAGTTTATAAAGTCTATATAAATGCATCCTCTACTTTAGTTAACGAAGCACCTAAGATGAACGGAATTACAATAGCATTGTTAGTTTTCGCATTTGTTGCGGTGAGTTGTTTTAGAACTTTTTACTTTTAACCGTAATCCTCAGCCTATTCATTAAGAGACGGCCTAATGCTCTTAAACACGCGGTGGTGAAAGATGCCAATTCAGTAATAGTTAATGATTTTGAAATCGGAAATTGAGTATGGCGTTGATACCTCTAATTCTTTTGGCATATCCCAAGAATTTAACCCGGTACTTTTACAGATTTTTCTCAGATAATTCTGTTAAAATCAAATCAAACCAACTCTGTTCACAGCGGCGTAAATTATTCTTATTTTGAAAAAAGACCCGTGCCTATTGTGGGTAGTCAATATATTAAAAATAATATTGAAATAATGTATAAGTAATAACTTTATAAGTTGTTTATGGACTAATTTTGATTCCTAATGTTGTGTTATAAAGAATTTATATTGTTACTATTTTCATAACTTTTATTTGTATTTGAAGCAGGTTTCCTATGGCCATCCACATGGTCGTATGCGAAGCAATATGCATCCTCTGCAAAACATCCATCGAGACCTAAGTTGCAGTTGCTCCTGTGATGATCTCGGCGCTCTCGTGACTCTCGTGCGAGCGTTAGAAGAAAAGGAATGCACCTCTGCTACACCTACATCAAACGGAAGCGTTAGCAACGCAGAAGACCTTGTTATGAATTTAGTGAACGCCTTAATCACACTCACTACACAAGCATTAAGCCGTAACAACTGTCACTGTCCTAATCAAAGTGGTACGAATAACAATCCCACTCCAGTACATAACGGAGGATCCGGCTATTACGGAGGATCGAGTAACAGTCCCAATACTGGTTATAATGGTGGATCTGGCTATAATCATCATAATAGCGGATCTAGTTATTCCCATTCAGATGGAGGGGTGTTAAATATTGATTTACTCAATCCAAACAAAAAAGACAATGTATTCGATCTTGATATTTCTAAACAACATCTATTCGGTTTTGGAATAGAAGGAGGCGCGCAAGCCTCTCAAGGTTCCAATACCTACTATCCTAATGGTCGAAGCGCTAATGGGGCTAGTGATGAAAGTTTAAAAAATGTAAACCTCAATTACTCTAATAAAAAAAATAACGAGGTTGAACTTGGAAAACAAAACGTTGTCGACGTGGGTGTAGATGGCGATGGCAGTCCACCTTCTCAAATTGCTCCTGGCAATACAACATCAAGCAAAGTCTCTAATAATAATGCTGATGTTTTGAATCCTATTGTACAAAATAACATAGCTCATGTGGATATCGAGAAACAAACCGTAATAGGTATCGGAGTAGGAAATAAAGATGGCGGTAAAGTAATTGGTTAGTCGTAAGTACCTATTGTCAAGTAGGTTAACTGTGGTGGACTTTATCGTATATAAAAATATAATTCAGTAATTTACCATGCAATATTAACCTTGTGGCTAGCATCAAGGCAACTCCCAGCCAAGGCTCAATCGAAGGTGCACAAAATATTGGACAGTTCTGGCGCTGAAGAGATAACATCGTAAAATATGGGGAAGAGAGACAAGCGATACACAAATGTGGAAAAGATTTGCCGAGGCTTATACCGCTTACTTATATTTCATATACTAATACAAATTACTATTTCCTTGTTTTTAATTTAACTAGAACCTTTATGTCCATATTTCCTACGCCAGGAAGTAGATTTGAAAAATTAGTGCAGTTGGGAATTTCGATATCCAGGTTTCTACCACGATATCAAGATGTGTGAAATCTAACCTACAAAATCCAAACATGATCTTTATACATTTGGTATTTATCCACTAACTTTTAAGAAATGTAGTAATATTAAGAACTGTCTTAAAAGTAATACATAATTGTACTTTTCTTGTAAACTTTTCTCTGGGGATGAGGGACTGTATTTTGCTCTATGTTTGTTACAATTGACAACCTATTAGCCTAAAAGCGTTAGAACTCAGAACCGTAAAGCTAGTTAAAAAACCTATCGTTTGACACATTCGTTCGTTTGTGAAGTGCTTTAATGATTTGAACTTCAAAAAAGTTTTTAACGTTTCATGTTTATTTTATAAAAATGTTGCTCGCAACTTATGCAAACTTATATTATTATAGTGGTAGTTTACGACTTTTATAGTGCTTAGAAAAATATCAATATGAGTTCTAAAGTTGATGCTCCTAAAACAAATGAATTTCTAAGACGTCGGAAGTTAAGATTACAACAGGTAAGAGGTTTTATAGGTGGGAAATGAAAAAAGTATCAAAAAGAAAACAAACTACAAAGGGTTCATTGACATTTTTTTTAGGTTAGGGAACAGTCAAAGGACATTGCTAGGAAAATAAGACAACGCGCTAAAGTTGAAAATTTGCGGAATCTAAGCAGTATTGATCCTAAGAAAGAAAAAGAATACTTGGACTGTCAAGAGAAATTAGTAAAACATTTAGAATTTTTATACTCTAAGGGATTACAAAATGTTGGAACCAGTCACAAAGATGCATTAGAGGTCACTGAACAAGGTATAGTATAATATTAATTTACCGGCACATAACAAAGTTTTAAGTTCTAAGAAAAATCCGCACTCATACTCACTATGTCAATAGGCTGTATTCATACAAAATGTATAATTTGACAGCTTTTCTTGTTTACTGAATTTGTATGAAGTGTTAAGTTTCTAAATATACTGAAATTGGGGACCAGGGTACGTAGTGGATTTAAAGTGTTAGTATCTTCCATCATTGCTAATGTTCAGATACACTTGAAGTATCAGTCTCACTTCACATTGTGTAGCTCAGCTATTGCTAGTTTTCAACAGGAACTCTGAATAATTTTTCGTGAGTGCTATTATATGTAGGAGGTCCCTGGCTGAGTGAATTATTTGAATTGCTTCTGGTTAGTCTGGCCTTAGTCATGCTACCCGACCAAAAAGGTGGATGATGGGCTTATTATAACTGCTGTACCCCAGACAGGTTAGCTTGTTATTATCTTAGGCGGCATCATTTGCCACTCCCGGTGGAATTGGAGTCAAGGGCTAACTTGTAGAGTAGTAGAAAACTAGCCATGTGCACATTAGAAGAGTTCACAAATCCAAATGAAAGTGAAGACTCCTCATCTTCAATACTAGGCTATCCCTACATAAATACTATAATCTTGGTCATTAGTGTGTTATCAAATTTTTTACTATTTTATGCCAGTCTCCATATGTGGAGACTATACATCCTTTTTCAATTTAGCCCATACTGCCTAAATTATTCCTGCTTTTAGATCTAAGCTAGCTATTTTATCTGGAATTTATTGTGAGTTTTATAATAACTAGTAAATATTTGTAGACTGTGTAAAGAAAATAGATCTATCTAAATTACGTGGGAAGGAAGCAACAGAAGCACTTAGGAAAAAAAAACAAGAAAAATTGGATGAACAAAAAAAACTTTTAGATCGAAAATTACAAGCGAGGTCAGTGTATGCTTTGGTTTGTTACTTTTTTCACTCTATGATATTATGAAATTCATTTAAAAAATACTTTAATAATAATTTATTTTAAATAAGTTTACATTAAACTAGATTTCAAAATCATAGTCATAATTAATTAAGTCTTTCATTTAGTAATTTTAATTAGCAGTTAACTGTATTTAAGTTACAACCAGTAAGAAAATTAATAGGAATAATTAAATTCATTGTCAAAAACAACAAACTGACATCTTATTCTGAATTTGGCTCAAAAGAGAAATTCTTTAATGTAAGAAGTTAAAAGTTGCACAGTTTTTTACTTATAATTTTAGGGAAACAGCAAATGAGTTAAGCAGAGAAAGATCTGCAGTAGTTTCAAAAAGTTTGACAAAGCTAACATCCAATAAATGTGAAGATATTCCTAGTAAACCGACTCATGACACTGTCAATCAGAACCAGGACTGCAAAGACGATGACCTCCATTTGACAAAGAATGATATGGGTACACAGTGGGAATCTGAGGATTTGCCTAATGAATGGATACCAAATGTGCCCATACTATCCTTACCGAAGGATGACAGTGTTAAGGATTCATTAGTTCCAAATACAGAGAAAACTGATAAAAGTAAAAGGGTCAACCTTTTTGCGTTAAGTGATGAAATGCCTTCAAGTTTACGTGGTGGACTCAATGAATCCACCGAAAACCAACTACATACAAAGCCCTCATTAACCCTTGTATCAGAGTACTTGCAAAATAGAAATTTGAGGTTAAGACACAATGACCCTATTTCAAGTAAGAAAGCAGAAGACTTACAAAGTATTAAGCAGACAATTCTACGTACTAGAGCAACTAGAACAAATGGTAATGTATTTGATAATGTTTGCCATGTACTTGACCGACAAATAATTCCTGTACCATCGTGGCAGCAAGCTGAGAACTTTGATTTATGTACCAACAATTATAATCATAATTATTGTTCCAATAGCTTGTACAATCAATACATAACCAAGGCACCTTTAAATAAATTTCCCAGTTCTCAGATATTGATGAAAAGAAATTTACAATATAGTACTTCATTGAAAGAGCAAAATTTCCATAGACGAAATATAACTTCGCATGGAACCTGTAAACAGACAGGTGAAATAACAACATGCATTATCATATTGTTCAGTTTTAGTCAACTATTTTATTAGTTGTTAACATTATTTAGTTTCATTTTAAATAAAGTAATTATACTATTGTATATGTCGAGTAATTTAACAACCAAGACAAGACTGTGTGTGAAAAAACCATTTTACAATATTGTATCATTTGTTGCATTTTGACATTGTATCTACACACCCCGGCATATTTCGCGGAACACAAAAAAAAGGTTCATAATGAAATAAACATTCACAAATAGCATTTACTCGCAAAATCTGTTATCTCATTTTAAGTAAAACAAATGAAACTTTAAATAACAAAAGAAGTTAATTATTGACCTTTTTTGTGTTCTGCTAAATATGCCGCGGTGTGTATATGTGGTCCATAGTATTGTATATAAAGTAAATTAATGCAACAGTTTTCTGATAGATTGTTGTTAATAATAATAGTGTTCTATTGTTTATTGTATTGTTTTATGTAGTGCTGATTAAATAGGCTGTCTTCACAAAAGATGTCAAATAATGTGTTTACGAATTATAATCAACTTTAATAGAAGACTTAGAACACTGAAATTAAATTATTATTATATTATTTCTGCCAAATTAGATCTGATCTGGAATCTTTATTTTACAAAAAACATCTTCATATATAGGGTTATCACACTTAGTAAGGACAAGTAAATTTCATATTTTATTTCTATTTTTTATTCCCTTAAGAAATCAATGGCCGGCAAATTTTATCATCTTACTTTAACATCAGTAGTGATAATAAATTTAGCTTTTAAACATTATTATAATATTATTACTAAATTAATTAAATAATTCCAGGAAGTAAAGACAAATCATCTCGCTCGACTGAACCAAACTCTAGTCTTAGTAGAAAAAAATCTATAACAGTTTATAACCATAACACAAGGAGTATACAGGACATGCCGTGCGTTGAGGACAGACTTGTGTCCCGCGATGATAAAACGGAAGAAGATGCATATGCTCAAGCCTTAAAAGAAACCACTAATGCAAACTCTATAGAGAACGATCAATCAAAAAAACAGCAAAAGGATATGAGGACGAGAGTAGCTGTAAATAAAAATAATGTAGATAAAGAATATCGGGACACACTCGCCTTTCTAAATTCTCTTGGAAAAGACAAGAGTGAAAAGCCAATAGTATGTATTTTATACTTAAAGGCGCAATTAGCTTATTTTGAAAAATTATAATTATACGTAGTAAATAACCTATTAAAATCTGTTTGTGGTGAAAATGAACAAACTATGAACTTTGCCTTTAGATTTGATTTACATGGTGTAAATAGTCATAACTTTTGTTATAATATTTTCTATGAAAAAGTCACCTGTCTCGATGTTTTCCTTAAATTTTGTTGCCTTTTTTTATTTACCAACTATCAGTATAAATCTTAATTCAACTTGTTTATATTATCCATGATTTAGGTTCTTTCACTTTGTTATGTAATATTTAACGTAACTTGATTGTCTGTCGATTAATTTCAGAAAACAGCATATATGGATGAACATCAACAGCAATTGCAAAATGAGAGATATCAGAGGAAACTTCAAGAAGAATTTAATAAAATTGAGAAGGAATGTCGTAAACACAACTGTAAGGTAAGTTATTTATATTGTTGTGTGTTATAATAATTTATACTACATAGAAAAAATCTTTTACGAAGACTAATATAGAAAAGCATAATATGTAAATATTATTTTAATATTGCATTTGACGTGAATTACTAAAATGTAGCTCTAATGATTTAAATATCCCTTTTATTTATATTATGTTTCTAGCATTCTCATAGAAAATCAACAATATCTGAAAATAAAAGAAACAAATGCAGATCACCAGCACAAAGCGAAATGAGACAGGACTTTGAATATTCATGGATGCCAGTTCCCGAAAGCGATGGTAGCCTTGCTGTCCACACCATTCCTAACACTAACACGAGAAATAAATCTGGAAGCACTGTGAAATTTAGCCAAGCTGACAGTTATCACGAATACAGATCAAGACATAAGCATACACCTCCGACGAAAGATGTTGGCAATGAAAGACAAAGTAAGAGGGCTATGGAAACTGTTATACTTCAAGAAAATAAAGATTATGATAGTAATGAATCATCAACCACATCTGAAACCGACTCTGTTGAAAACTTGAATCTTATAAAAGATAAAATCGATGAAGACTCTAGACTCAAAGATGCAGAGAGAATTATAATATACAAGATTCTAGAACCTAAAAAGGATAAGAAATGCAAAGAACACAAAAAAGATAAGTCAAAAGGATTGCCAAATTCCGTAAATTTTGTAGATGAAGTAAATAAAAAGGGGGTTGTAGAAGGTGAAGGGGATAAACCTCAGAAAAATAAAAACATTGAAAAATCTACGGGCGACATACAAAGAGGTGTTTCCTTTGAACAACTTCAGGAAGGTAGCTATACTACTAATTAAAAAATATATATAAAGACATGTTGTCTTTCTATTTTATTGAGAATTATAAATATTTGATTTTTGTTTCAGGTGTCTATGAAGCCGTTAACAGTAATGGGTAAGAAAATTACATGAATATATATTTTCGAATAGTTGGTTTAAAGTACATGCTTTACATGTCTTGGACATGTATTGTCGTGATAATTTATTACTCAATACTTAAATAAATAAAAAAATACTGTAGTCATAAAATTTGAAAGTTATAACTGGACGATGACCCACATCGATAGGTTTCGTTATATTTTTTGTTCATAATAATGATGATTCATAATGATGATTGTTGTCTACTCTCAAAAGAATCTACAATTTTTTTTTCGACTTTCGCGACTCGTCTTATTATTTTATAGTTAATATTGACGATTAAAAAAGAAAAATGAGTGATCGATTCACTAAACATTTTTTAGCGAATCGATCGTAATATTTAAAAATGGCATTTTCCTGTTTTGATTTCTTTCCATTATATCTATCCCTTATAGACATATCTACAACGTTAGAAGCTGCTATACTGCAAATGTAGAAATGTGGCAGACATGTGCTGACCGCACACCGTGGTGGTAATCTATTCGTTATAATAAGTAATATGAAACGTAACCGTTTCTTTCACTTATGTATGAGTTAAACGTACTTAGATGTAAACAGTTGCGTAGTTGGTGTCGATTTGAAATCCGTATGATGTTACTCCAAGTATGCTCACATAAATATCTTGTGTTGCCAGTGCATATTAATTTCTTAAAATAACGAAAGATTTGTCTTTTGTTCTACGTCAGACCGAGCTATATAGATATACGACTTGTAGAATCAACTTTATCACGTACTTATATACGCTTACGTATATTCCATAGCATATAAGCACGATCATAGAGAAAAAACTTATTTTAAAAATAGACGCTGTTACATCTAGTAAAACATAGTCAAAGTTTAATTTAGCAGTAATTTCATTTTATAGTATTTATTGGATAAGGAAGTAATGTCCCGAGATTACATTTCGGAAATTAATGTAGTAAATTAAAAAATGTAGAAAATTAATAAAGTCCCGTAAAGAAGCGACGCAAACTCGCGTTGCAGAAACGCGTTGCTGAATCGCTGTAAAAAGAACAGAACGAAGTCGAACTCGCCCGCATGCAATTGTAATAACGCTGACGCCGGCACTGACCCAAAACCCCACAAATTATAATAAGTTATATCGAAACGTAGTATTTTAATTGGTAGATAAGTAAGTCCAGTGAGGTGTGTAATGCAATATATGGTATTTAGTAGTTAAATGTGTAGTTGCTGAGTAATTGTAAACATGTTATCTTATGGTGTTCTAGGAACAACATAGCTTCAATGTACTTCACAGAAAAATCACATGACAACGTTGATAGTCATAAAAGCCAAAAATGTAATAATCCAGGAACGTGCTGTTGCTGTATTAGGAACAAAGGTATATATTAAAAACGTAAAGCGATTCAAACATATATATTACATAACCTTACAATAATTAGAGTTGCAGCCCAATGTTAGTTGCCCCAATTAGAAATAACAGTTCACTAACTTTTATTTCTATTTAATTTAATGTTTTAATAATTAGATAAGTACTTACTATATAATTCCAGTATAGAAAAATTAAATTAAAAAATTGGATATTTTTGAAGCTATACTTTTCCTGGCACATAATCAAAATGATATAAAGAGTTTTTTTTTTCAGTGCCAGCAATTGTAATAATGTAATAGCTGAGCCGTTTAACAGTGAATGCTATTATACTATAAACTTTCCCATAACAAGCTTATTTAGCTCAATAATACTATTTCAAATTGGATTCTTGTTTTTCATCTTAATATTTGTAAAAACATTAAACTTTTTCACCCATTTATTTATAAATTTCGTCATATTGCAGATAACAATGATGTTTCTAACAACAATGATGGTAAAAAAAAAGAAAATAATAATTTGGCCCAACCTTCGGCTGCTACATCTACTACTTCATTTACAACGGCTTTAAACGACAAAACTGATAATCGAGTACCTGACAAAGGCTTTGATAAGCTTATTGAAGAAGGAGGACAAGACAGTAATAAGTTTTATGTTGGTGCTTCTGGCTTCTTAAAAGATGATAACTATGAAGTTGTTATACAGCTTAGAAAGAAAGAAATTGATAAAGTCAATGATATCAATAAAAATCTACTCATGTCACATACGAAACCTGTTAACACTGCTAATATACAAGGTACGCAACAAAATATATTAAATAATGTACCTTCTAGTAAAAGTGGAACCGAATGTTCAACAATAAAAGCAGCAACAAGTGCTGAAAAAATTGATATTGTTCCTAACATTCAAGAAGACAGTGAAAAGAATTTAGAGAAAGATAATAGAGAAGTTGAGATATCAGAAGAACCAAAGGAAGATTTCCAGAATAGAAACATGCGCGATCAAGCAGTGCTTACTTCTTTTCATGACGATTTTGCTATTCCTGCAAATGTTCCTAAAACGGATTCAGTAGCAAAACCGGCTACTTCTACATATACCCAAACTTCCTTTAACTCTTCCATGCCAAGACCAACCTTTATGCATATGAGTTCTTCTACATCAACAGCATATATGAGTCCACCAGAATTAATTTTACCAAAATTTTTAAAACAGAATTATATTATAACAAAAGATGAACTCTATGAATCAGAAAATACAATGAATCAATTGGATTCTAATTTTGATGTAATAGAAAGTGAAAATTGTAATGAATTTATTGACCGCAGATATAGAGCTTGCGAGAGATACCCATCCAAGACACCGCCTAATACTGCTCGAAGTCGTAGCAAAGAAAGTGATGCTGGTGACTGTAAAAAACGGAAATGTCACAAATGTCGAAGTCACAGTGACACTAATATATGTCATAAAACTCATAGGAAGAAATCTTCTGATTCGAAAACACAATCATCAAGATATTTGCCTTCTGAAAATGCTTCCTCTTTGTTAAAACAATCTGCAAAAAACAACATTACTAATGCACCATCTAAAGCGAGTAATAAAATGAAACCTATCGTAAAAGAGTATGTAAATAAACTTTTAGCTCTTAATAATGAAGGACTTAAGGCTATTGATATTATCAATCAAGACTGTAGTGCAGTAACCACCCCTGGCAGTTCTGTTATGAATTTGCCTTGTAACAAAGATAAATCAACTTTAGAACACAAAATTTCTCTTGAACAAATTAAAATATTTCTTAAACAAAAGATTTTGAAAGAGAATATACTAGAAAATGCTCTTTCAAATGATGCCGTTAAAACAAATAGAAAAAGTGAAAATGAAAAGAAATCAAATATATCGGGACCGACAAACTCGCAAAATAATTTTAAAATTTCCAAAAGAAAATCATTACATAAAGTAAAATCATTGAACATTTCGAAAAATATTTCAAAGAAAAAGAAACCATCTAGTTCTCAAGTAAATTTATCAAGACGGCGTATCACAAAAACTGCAACTTCTGTATCATCTACGACACCTGAATATAATAAGTTATTACACACAGATAAAGAACGAGTAGTAAGAAATCAGAGAAAATTTTCTACTTCTCCCAGAAAGTTTAATTATTCGCAATATAAAACTAGTACTAGTTCTGATGTCGTTGAAACTTTAAATAGCAAATCGTGCGATAGCCATAGTGCAGATAGAAATACTAAAGAAGTTGTAAACAATAAAAAAGTCAAAAGTACCAGGTACGTAAAATCACAGCAAAAGAAAAATTTCAGTGTGCTCTCAAATAGAGACGTTAGGACTTCTCTATCATCAGATTCCGGTGCTAATAATGCCATCTTCAGGTTTCTACATCCACCACAACCACCGGTACATATATCTACTCAAACAAATGGCATTATTGATACTGAAATACATTACATGAAGATTGCTGAAGATAAATTGCAAAATATGGAGAAAATAGCTGATTTAACGGAGAAATGCACTAAACGTTTATCAAACTTAGCTAAAGTTTTAGAAGAAGTTAGGAAAAACAAGTCTTTAGCTTATAGCCAGATTTCTACGTCCGACTCTTCGCCAGAATGCGACCCAAAACCTGATAAAAATGAGTTATCCAACGAAACTTCTGGACTTACATCTGATCCTAACATAGTTGCTCAAAGAAAGATGAGTGTTAATAATTTAACTTCTTTAAGTGTGCCAGATAAACTTATCGGTGAATATGTAGAGTTCACGCCATTATTAAAAGATATCCCTAAACCAGACACATTTGCAACACCCTCCTCTTCAAATCTAATGGATGTGACTGAAAAATCCACAAAGGTGCATAAAGAAACAGATAATACTAAAACTAGGGGAAAGCCGCCGCCTGCGTTGTCTCGTATACATTTAAAATGCGGACAAGATGTTAACATAATTCCACATGAGTTGTCAACAGTTATAGAAGTAGATTCTCCTATGAGCATAAGAGTTAAAAGTATACCTTCGCGACAAGACAGCAAATTGGAAGTGTTAGAAAAATCGGATTCCTCATTGAATGAACACAATAAAAGTAGTACAACAACCAAGAAATTGACTAATAAAAGTTCTGGAGATCCTGATTTACTGAAAAGTAATTTTCGTTTATCGAGACGCCTGTCGAAGTTATCGTCAACCGATTCTTCAGATGATTCTAAAATGCGAATGATGGACATGAAAAAGTTTAATGATATTATGCTAAAGCCATTTATCAGCTTAAAGGAATATGCAAAACAACGCAATATTGGATTAGATGAGGGTTCTAATCTTGAAGATATAATTAATGATGGACCATTACATGACGACTTAAGTTCTCTTCATTCAGATGGCAGCTTACCAGACGTGATTGCGGAATTATTGAAAAGAAATATAATAAGTGAGCCTTTTAAGTTTGACACAGGTTCAAATGTTAATTCAACAACCGTGTCATCAGAATCAACTCTGTCAGTAGCTTTGTCTAAAGCAAGAAAGGAAAAAAAGAAATCTTTATTTCTCAAAAATAAAGAAAATATAGCAGAGACATCTGAAACGTTAAGTTTATCATCTAACCCCGATTTAGAAAACGCTTTTCAAAAACTTGGTATGGGTTGGGCTTCGTCGACCCTAAAGAAAACAAAAGAAAGATTGGCTTTATCGTCCTCGTCTAACACCTCTAGTTCCAGCATGACACAGTTTAAAATTAAAAGTTTTAGCCAAGATGTACCCAATTTAGCCACTGACTCGACTTCATCTTTGCTTGAAGTCTCAAATAATCGTGACGGAAAATTATCTTCGCCAAGAAAATACAACGTGAAAGAAGTATCTAAGAACGCCGTTCAGCAGACTTCACTAACAAATTCTATGACTGTTAAAGAGTTTCTTACGAATGAACTGGCGAAAAAAATTACTTTCAACAATAAATCAACCAGAAAGGGAGAAGAGGAATTTCTATCTTTATATGAAACTAAAATGCCTGATGAGATGAAACATAATAATGAAGGAATAGAGGAACAGTTGAGCGTAACTAGTGCTAATCAAAACAGAGCACGTACTTCAACACCAGTGCAAATATTTAAATCTCATACGTATAATTCAACTTCTACTTCAAATACATCGAACGGGTTTTTTAGTAATGCCGATGATTTGTCTTCTGTGAAAGTGACTTCCTCCTTACGCAACCATTCCACATCTGATAAAGATGATTTAACCATTCCAAACTACAGCCTGAAAACAAAAAGAGGGCATTCTGATTGCAGCAAGAGTGAATGAAATTGTATTTTTTTTCCTATATATTTATTTTTTATAAATTTTTTACTGGCATGTTACTTAAAATTAAATGATTGTTGTATTTTTTATGTGTATATTATGAATAAAAAAATGATTTGTTTTACTAGGTTTTTTAATAGCCTCCCACAGATTTTTAGGTTATAATAACAACCAGGGAATTGGATTATAGAATTGTATGGTACTGCCCGACGGTAAAAGCTCATAATGAACAATGCCCTTCTTATCTCAGCATACACACATCATCACCTTGCGAGTTAACCGGGCTTTTACAGTCTGTGGAGCCTGAGCCAGGCCGACCTTTGACCACGGCCTTTTTGGCGATCTTCTCGCGTCGCGTTTACTTCATCACCAGTCTCCATCAATATCTTTAAAACACTTCCGTTTCACTACATCTCAATAAAGAATCGCCAATAATTACAGAATTCATAAGGTTTCTTTCAGTGTGCTGGTGTGGCGGTTTTTTGTAATCTACATTCTTAAATTCGTCTAAAACTGTTTTGTTGCCCATTCCCTACCTATATCATAACTACTGACATGCAGATCATACTCTAAAAAATAGCGTCAAAAACAGGACGACCAGAGCGAAGTGCATCGTTGACATAAAAAATCCCCCAATTTAAAACGCTTAAAGCAATACCTAATAATTTATTAAATACTACTACTGCTACTGATTCTACTCTTTTTTTTTTTTGAACTACGCATCCCCTCCGGAAGCGACCGAGGCAGAACTACGCCACTTCCAGCGGGACATATGGAACTCCCCAGTGGCGACCAGAATACCCCTAAACCCAGCGTTGCTCTTTTGCGTCGCCTGGTGACTGTCACGGAAACGTTCGCGCACTCGTCCGCGACCCAGCCAGCGGCTGTTCTACCAAAGAATATAATCACTATGTATATGTAATATGTGTATATATATTTCTAATCTTACTGACACTGCATTAAGTCCATAAACATCACAAATTTAGAACACGGGTTGCATTGCAGTTTTTTCTAATTTGAATTGATTTTTAAATTTTATCGAATTTCTTTATTCAAACCCTTGCAGATTGCAGCACAAGCTCCCTGTGTTATCTCTGGTTTATATAAAAAAAAAAAAAAAAACAAAATAGAGGCAAAATATTTAATAAATATTCATATTATCTTATATCTATTGACAGGTATGACAAATTATATTCAATTAATCACAAATTAAATATTCGAATCAACAGTATTCATTTCAAATACATTATAATTTATGTAAGTACATTCTATTAGCCTAGCACAACTGCCGCAGTATACCATCTAAAATCACAGAACACAAACTTAGAAGTTTAAACTCATATAAATATTTTCTTATTAATAAATTATGTGTTTAGTCAGTTGGGAATAAAAAGTAAGGATGGAACTTATTAATCTATGATTATAATAAAGAAAATTTTGTTGTTTTGACTGCTATATTGTTGATTTTACTTATTTAAAATATGTTTATGTACAGCTCGGTGTAATATTGAATTTTTTCTTTTCTAATCAAGTTCTTTTAGAGTGAAGTTAAGAGAAAGTTAGAAATGAATAAGATAACTGTGCAGGTAAAAATTCAAGCTTAAAAACTTATTTGGTATTTTAATTTCTTTTAGTTAAAATATTTTTAGGTACCTTTGGTACATAATCCAGTTATATATTTATGTTAAACTTTTCTAATGTCACTGTATATAAATAATTATATGTAGTTCAGTGGGTCCCTGGATGATTTAGTTTTATAATAGTACCAGTAGGTGGCTCTGCCATCAGATTCCATGTTAATTATATTTTCTGGGCAGGAGGTATGCTGAGCCAGCTAGCTTAACATAAAATGTGTATTATATCTAAATTAACTTAAATATTTTGAGGAACCACCTATTCAGGATTGTATACACATTTGTATGTTGCAACATATAGATACAATCCTGTTACATTTGCATCTACATTAAACAAGTGAATTTGCTACTTAATAAATAAATAAATCCTCATTCGTGCTTCTCCCCTCTGTGTAATAATCTTTGAGATAGGGAATATCCTATACCAACAGTGAGAGCAGCTACAACTGTGCCTTGCGCTGCAACTCTTAACTGCATCAGGAATACACTTGTGCTCATTTGCCCTCTCCTCTTGTATGCGTAGGCTCCATAACCACACACACCTATCAAGCCTAAAATACCTGAAAAGGAATTGGTAAAAATAATTTATAGATCTATAATTAAGTCATCGTCATCATCATGATCTACCCATTACCAGCTCTCTACAGAGCACGGGACTCCTCTCAATATGAGAAGGGTTTGGCTATAGTCCACTACACTGACCATGTGCGGATTGGCAGACTTAACATGCCTTTAAGAACATTATGGAGAACTCTCTTTATTTTAAATTCACATCACTCAGAAAAGTTATGAGGTGCATGCCCGGATTCGAACCAACCGCCAAAATATCATATAAAATCAAGATTTTTTAGAAACTATCTAATTTTATGGTTCTATTATATCATCATCATAATCAACCCATTCTCGGCTGACTACAGAGCACGGGTCTCCCAATATTTTTTTGCCATAGTTCATGTGTCACACTGGCCATATGCAGATTATATATTGGCTTTACTTTTGTTGCACCATAGTGTGCGCATTAAAGTTATCACCCTCTTTTTATAATGGCTAGACTGAACTGGAAACTGGATCATTTTAATTACATCTTGACAACCTGTTACATACATTTTAAGATTAATCAAAATTCTATAATAATGAGTTATTGGTGTAAAACTCACTGTAACCTAAAGTTGACCTTGAAGTCACGACATACCTACGATCATAAACGGCGAATCCTTTGACTTCCTGGCGAAACGTTCTGTTTGAGATTCATCTCTATATTCAAATACTTTTTGTTGAGGATTCATGATGAGATTTCACTGAAAGTTTAAATTGAATGATCAAATTTCACAATAATTTGTAATCGTTAATCGATCAGTCGAAGATATTACTTATAAAAAAACGTATCATGGTTATATAATAGTAAATTAGCAAAAGAACGTGTAAAACATACTTTAATAACTGGCACAAAACCAAAATAATTAAAAATAATTTTATCAGCATGTGACTCTTTCCCTATCGACGTGAATAAGCAAAATTGTATTACCTACCTTAAATTCCAGTCGGAAAATTTATAACAATTATATAATTTTCAAAATTTCCCACTACATTGCATCACAAAATGTGTATGTCGACTTTCAAGCACACAGCACCTTTTGTTGTCAAATGTCGCACGATATTGAATGAAAAAATTACGACAAAATCGTAGTGACATCATGACATTGACATTTGTTGATGGACACAAATGTCAATAACTAAGTCTATGAGCAAGTGAGTTAAATAATTTTAATCCTTAAAGTTAAGATTTTGCACGCTCATTCATAAAGCTTCTTATATAGCGTGTAATATAAATTAGGTTTCTTTTGACTTATCAAATTATTCCAAAATACTCTTGAGTTTTCAAACAGTGCGTCCTTACCGCCCTCGTTTATGGCGTGGACAATTACAAACGGACTGTTCCACTTTAAAGTCGTTTAATGAGCTTTGTTAGGAGTTTCATGAAGGATTAACTTCGCAACGGAGATAACCAAAGTCACTGGCATAGCCATTAGCAAGTTGAAAAGGCAATGGGCATGTCTTGATTGTAGGTTGGAGGGCTGTCGGACCAGGAAGTCTTGAGTGGAGATCGCGACTTAGCAGCGAAGCGCGGGACGGCCTAGCGCAACTCGTCTTTATTGAGTTGGAATTGCTTGTTAAGATAAATGTGAAAGAAAAATAGATACAATGTTTTTTATTTAACAAGATACAAAATTCGTACAAAAATAATTAAGGAACTTATTTAGTGTATTTTTAATCAATACTAAAGTTACTGTGCTAATAGATACTTGCTTGAAACAATATTGCTACCCATGAATTCAAATAATTTAAAAACCAATCATTAAGCAGCTTCATTGTAACAAGAAAAAGGTACATTGACTCGAATTATCGTAATTTACTTACAGTAAAACGTTTCTGAGATGATATGATTTATAAAATTTTTGTTGATCATTTTGGAGAATACGAATCTATTACACAGTTAAAACTGTCGTTTTTATTAAATTTAAACTTAAAATAAGTAAGCAGTATATCAACTATAAATACCAAGATATTAAATATAAAATTATATATATATTATTATTAAATATATAATTACAAATAACTCTTAAGAATAGTATCTCCTGATTTCTGCTAAAATTATTTCATAACTTGATTCATCTATTATGAGGAATCTTTTAGCTCGTCTGCTAAAATAGTATATATCACCGGTATAAATATCAAACCACAAAGCATGTATATGTAAATCATGTTTCTGAAGGCGTTTTTTTAACATTCCGTATGATGCAATGTTCTGCAGTTGTTGCAATGTATTAACCTGAAATGAAATCACATAGTAGGAACTTTAAATTTTACTAATTATCTCTTTTTAAATTATAATAGTTTTTATGGCAACTGAAAAGAATGTTTGGACATCCTATTATCAGAACCTACAGTCCAATTCCATTTGTGTTACATTGCCTTTTAACTAAATAAAGCTTTTTTTGATGCGGATGACTAGACATTTACCTGTGACAATTTATCTTCAATGCAAAATTTATTTTCAGGATCGATGTATGCAACAAATTTTCTTTGTGGTGTTTCGGCAGTAAATAGTATTGGCTTTTCAAAATCACCTCCAATCTCGAGAAACTTGTCCAAACTCGATTTTCCGTGAGAACAGAGCCATGATTTTAATGGAGAGATTCTTCGTTGTTCCTGGAGTAAAAAATATTTGGAGAAATATTTTAAATATTAAAGAATATTTTGATTATTTAAAGTCAACTAGTCACGTAACATACTATGCTTGATTCTTCTTTACTCTTAAGTTTGTACAGTAGATTCATGGCCTTGCAGTCACTATGCCCACACACAATTACGTGTCTTATATCATTAACGATACAGCTAAGTTCTAAGCCAGCTGGTTCACAACTGGTCATCTCATCAATAAAATGTTGTGAATGTGGTATTAGATTTCCAGCATTTCTAACTGTAATTATATAAAATTCATCATGTGAAAAGTCATTTTAAAAGTAGTTATTATATTAATGAGATGATATTAGACAATACTAACCAACAAACATATCTCCTACACAAGTTTCAGTAAATCTCGTAGGTATCATTCTGCTGTCCATGCAAGTGTAAAATATGGCTTTCGGCTGAAAAGTTAGTATTATAATTTTAAAATAGTATCAATATTGTCATAATTTGCTAGCTCGTTTCTTTTAAAGTTATATTCATTTTACAGTTCTCTACAATGATATCAAAAATATGTTCTTGCTCTTGGCCTATAACGTTTATTACATGTACCGCACTTTAACGGAATTACGCGAAACCATGGCGCCGAATTTTTGTTACACACTTCAACGTTCAACGTTTATCATTTTCCGTAGTAATCATTTGGTAAATTGGTAAATGATTACTACGGAAAAGTGGTTAGTGTGAGATGATTTCAAAACGGATATTAAAACGTCAAGTGAAATAAACAAGAATGTTAATGTCAACTATCAACTGTCAATGTTAAATCTTGCTTCTTGACTAGCAAAAAAAAATTTGTTCTTATCCTACCTACCAACCTATATTCTTATTTCATAAAACATAAGATATAATTTTTTAATGAATAACGAATATTCAAATTGTTAACTAATTTCTAAAAAAGTGTATTTACAAAAAAGGTTAGTTGCAGTTACATACCACCGGATTATCCTTTACTTCTTGAAACTGTTTAACCATGGTTGCACGGTCCAAAATACGATATCGCATGATACCGCGCAATATTCTGTCCATTATAGAAATAAAACAAGTGCTAGTCCGCTTCAACTAGGTCATAAATATGAGGGTTCGACCATGTGTATATTGTACATCCGTTTTGACATCTCTGACCTTCATTGGCGAAGCCACAAGCTTATCGCGGGCGAACTAAACTATTACTGTATAAAGGCAAATTAAATCAGAATACTTAATTAACGTCACACAGATAAAGTGGTTAAGAGATGCTTTAATGAAAATGTATTTTTTAATCATGGTTGTAAGATTGTTATCAATCCAAATTTAAGTACAAAGATACTATTAGTAATTATGATTAAATAATTTTAATAATAACACTTAATTACTATGTGTGTTACTAGCTATTGGATATTAGGATTAATAGCTTAAACCATACAAACTTTAACAATTATTGTAGTATCTTGTAGATGAACAGATCTAATTTTTTAACTTGGGTAATAAATATCCTTACCTTATTTTTACTGCTAGTGTACATTTCAACAGTTCCACACCCACCAAGGATAAATTTCAGTCTCACTTGTGTACTGAAGGGTTAGAGTGCATGTTTAGTTTTAATTCAAATTTTCACAAAACCTTGGCCTCAAGCTGACTTTTAAATTAGTAATAATTTTTATTATAACATAAAATATTATTATTTGCATTATAGATGAATACTGAAAGCGAAATTGGTGATGGATCTAAAATGGAAAGGATAGCTGCACCCCTTCCTTTGAACCACCGTTTTCTTGAGCCTGTGAAATCAGTTAAAACAATAACAGATATGGCCATTTGGGAGAAATCTGAAGCATACATGGAATATACTGGCTTTATTGCCACTCTAAATGAAGCTATCAAAGCTAAACCATTATCTGTTGACTGTAAGGTTTCAGAGAATATCACTAAGCTAGTTAATTTACTCCAGAAACTTGACTTGCTGATAAATCAGTTCCCACCAGTGGAACAGCCACAGAGGTTTGGTAATACAGCATTTAGAGATTGGCTAGCCAAAGTGAAAATGAATTCAACAGAACTGCTACAAGAAGTACTAAGTCAACAACTACACTTGGCTATACCAGAAATAAAAGTCTACTTGGAGGAAAGCTTTGGCAATGCAACTAGAATAGACTATGGGACAGGCCATGAAATGTCATTTATAATGTTTCTATGTTGTCTTTATAAAATAGGTTATTTACAAATGGATGACAAAGTGGCAACTGTTTTTCTAGTATTCAATAGATATCTGGATATTGCAAGAAGATTGCAGCAGACTTATAGGATGGAACCAGCTGGGAGTCACGGCGTCTGGAGCTTAGATGATTATCAGTTTGTTCCGTTTATATGGGGAAGTTCGCAACTTGTAGACCAGCCAAGAATTTATCCACCCGCAAAATTCTTAGAAGATGATATCATTGATAAATTTTCAGAGGAATATATGTTCCTCTCCTGCATTAAATACATTAAGGAGGTGAAAAAGGGACCATTTGCTGAGCACTCAAATCAATTATGGAGTATAAGTGCAGTTGGATCTTGGTCAAAAATTAACCAGGGTTTAATAAAAATGTACAAAAAAGAAGTTCTGGCAAAGTTCCCTGTGATACAGCATGTTTTTTTTGGATCCCTACTTCCAATACGTAGATTTCCAATTCAACAGTAATACTGTTATACAATATTTACTGTAGTTTTACTTGTATATGTAGTATTTTCTCACTTCATCTGTAATGATGCACTAAATTCAGTATTAAAGTTGTGTTTGTTAAAAAGCTATTTTTAATTATTTGAATCAAATTTGAAATGTGATATAGTAATATAAAGATATTAAATGTATTACAAACATTTTTGTACTTGAATATTTTATTCATGCATTTGATAATTTTGCAACATTAGAGTAGGTATTTATATTAATAAAAATAAAGAAAGTTTGTTTTATTTTTTTCTCAAAATTATGGAGTAAATGAATGATGTTTAATTGCTGGAATCAATGCAAATAAGAATTGTTTCAGACGAAATTGTATACTTTCAGGTTTTATGAAAATATTGGTCAAGTAACACGTTAATTGTACCTATTGTTAGCATTATCTGGAAATAATTAAAACTAAATTGAAACAAACAAATTGGCTGTAGTATTGTTTTTCATTCATTTAAGTTAAACTTTTCCTTAAAGCCAGCAGATGTGTATGTGAAGTAACTTTAGTATTACCTATTGAAAAGTCGTCATCATCATGATGACCCATTGCCGGCTCACTACAGATCAGGGTTCTCCTCTCAATATGAGAAGAGTTTGGTCATAGTCCACCATGGCTGGCCATGTGCGCATTGGCAGACTTCACACGCCTTTAAGAATATTATGGAGAACTCTCAGGCATGCATGCTTCACACGATGATTTCCTTCGCCGTTGAAGCAAGCGATATTTTAATTGCTTTAATTTAAAATCTCACCTAACTCCGAAAGTTATAGGTGCGTGATTAAGAGGCGGACGTCTTATCACAGCTATTGAGAAGTACCTATGTGGTGGTAATTTTGTTCTACACAAATCCCTAAACGAAATCGACATGTATAAAAGTAATGTCAAACGTGAACAAGCGCCTCCGTACTCAAAGAGCTGAAAATAAAACAAAGGCTTTCGTCGCTTGTACAACTGCGAATCCTTAAGTTCTTTGGGCATATAACAAGGAAGACTGGTACCATCGAACATCTCGTAGTACAAGGTCGAGTCAAGGGCACACGTCCACGTAGTCGCTCCCCTAATAGGTGGACGGACTCAATCCGTTCCGCTACAGATTTATCGATCTCCGAGTGCTCCCGTGATCCCATGACAGAAATCGCTGGAGGGAGATCGTAAGAGCTGCTGTGAAGGCCAAATCATAACCACGACCACTCTGCCAAGAGTGAACGAATAAGAAGAAGAAAAGTAGTGTCACCTTAATAATTACCCATAATTATTATGTAGTTTGACAATAACGAGATCACTATATTTAGATTTTCATATCAATTTAGATTAGTGTAGAGATTTTGTACAATCGAATTGATGCCATTATGTTCTGTCTAATAACTTTATCGTTGCTAAATCCAAATGAATAAAAAGCTGCTAAGTAGAAGATTCGGTTTCATTTTATTTTAATAAAACATTTTTTTAAATTTAATAATTTAATTTCATCCAAATAAGAATTATAAGGAAAACTTTCACAACACTTAATGTAGCCTTAGACATTAACCTATGGTGTACATGCAAACAAATCTAAATATTAACTAGACACTTACTTTTAACATACGACTATACCTTATAGTAAATAATGTATGTAATCACTGTTAACATTTATATTATTATATAAAGGCCCAGTGTAGTGAATGGGAGAAATGCAACAAATAAAAAGTGGTGGATATATCTTTACTTTTTACATGAACATACTTAAGAAGGAGCAGATGTCTTAAAACAGAAAGTTTTTTATTAATGCAATATAATATATATGCTATCACAGTTATTATTATAAAGGTAGTCCGAAAGAAAGAAGCCTGAAACCTACGCCGGTCTTTGGATGAGTTTTCAATAAAGCACCGACCAACAAAGGGGAGCGAGGTTTCACATAGCCGCTGATGCCGTTGGACATATGGGTAGTATTATTGATTATGTGAGATGGTGATAACAAAAAAAAACCGACTAACAAAAAAAGTTTGTTGTGGGTTTCTTCTTA
This sequence comes from Lasiommata megera, assembly GCA_928268935.1. Lineage (NCBI taxonomy): Eukaryota > Metazoa > Arthropoda > Insecta > Lepidoptera > Nymphalidae > Lasiommata > Lasiommata megera. Next base: position 5,719,844 of record OV743311.1, on the reverse strand, counting down.
GATTTGAACCCTCTTAGCTTTAGTTTTAAGTTGTCTAGTGTAAATATCATCATCACTTCACGAATAGAAGCAATGAAATGAACGATTCATAGATGCCTATAATTAGTTTACGTGAATAAAGCTATTTTTGATTTGATTTGATTTGATTTGGACATTGTAGTAAAAATAGACGTAACTGCGTGCGAGATGCATTTATTGTGACGACGAAATTCACGCGCTAATAGTCAAGATTGGACTTTTCCAAAACTACAGATAATATTATGTAATAGTGTTAGGTCTCCAGGTACAATTTTACCATTTACCTAAACGATCATTCGATCCAGTTCGAACTAGCGGACTAGTCAATGTTTTATCTAATTCGCGCTAGATAATTTGTGTCCTATTTTCGAAACAAATTTATATTTGCAATGAATTTAGATAACAATAGATCAATCTGGGACCTCATTCTGGTAATTCAGATCGAAACAATGTTATGATTAAAATGTAAAACGTATGTTGTGACGTAGCACGAGGTAGAATCAATTGCCGTCAAAATTAGCATCACCCGTAAATAATATAACACATTTACAAAGCAGTGATTATGAATCAAAAATCGGAACCGATATCGATGATAGTTTTACTTGGACATTTAAAACGAAAAAAAAAACCATCAATTACAATCTAATTATATCCAACATTAAAATAAAATGCCATAGAAAAACAGGGCCGGGCACAACGAGTATTATGCGAGGTTGTGATAAAGCGTATCATTCGGTTTTCAATGTTCGACATCAACAGGTTTCGGTTTATTAATAAAGTTATTATAGAGAGAGTAGCACATGCCCGCCGTCAATGCCCCGACTACTAGGCCTTGTGATATTACGCGAAATTGCATTAGGAAGACGCTGGTGCTCATGCTGCCGCGGTTCTTGTATGAATACAGTCCGTACCCAACTCCGGACGCTAAGCCCGCTAATCCTGGAAAAATAAAACCAAAACCATTGAAGGAAGGTATTTTATTAGAGTGACAGTTCACAACGACCTTGGATTGTGTTTATGGGCTACGATAATTGTTGTGCAATAAAGGTGCAATCAGCAACAGCTCGTCTTCTTTTAAAGAATTATTCTTTATATAAATATTCTTTGTATATTATTTATTTTAAACAGGTTGGTAAGAGAATATTTATAATTTATTATTTCTTTATGGTCCTATGGGAGATATATTGAGTCATTTTGGCACATCACAGACTTTTTTCGTGAATATTAGAAGCGGACGTTCGATCCGTCAAAATGTAAAAGTAAATATACCTAATGTTTTTGTTCAGACTAACAAAAAATGTCACGCAAACTACCACGCAAAAATCATCCTTAGTACCGTTGTTCATTCGATACATGTGCCATATCATTGTATGATGAAATTATACATGATGTCACTTCTAATTGATTTTAGCGGCGAAACACTGTAAACCATTACTGTACCTACCTACCCACCCACCTACTGTACTAGTAGAAACGGGAAATATTTGGGCTTTCCTGTGAAATGCCTAATTGTAATGTGTACAGTAATATTCTAGACTGTGATACGATTATTACATTTCATGTTTCCAGTTCGGGACATTCTGGGATCTGACAGAGAAGTCGATAACTGAACTATTTTTTGCTTGAATGCTTTTACGCATATGTTAGGTGGCGGGTTATGTGGGAATCGCCGGCGGTCAGAGTAGCGACCAAAATATCTAAATACTAAAACCCAGCCATTCTCCTTCGCGTCACCGGGTGAATGGGTCACGGAACGTTCACGCACTCGTTCGCAACTCAGCCAGCGGGGTTCACCGAAGCGGACCCTCCAACGAGGACCTATCTACGATGCCTCCTAACTCCTACCGAGGCGCGCTATTAACATTGAGCGTGTCTCACAACACAAGGACTAGACTCGACGGGTTATGATGCTTTATGATCTGAACTCCTTTAATTTTTTTGCTTTATGATTTGACGACCTCCGTGGCGCAGCGCGTGCGCTGTTGCGTTTTAAAGTTGGAGGTCCTGGGTTCGATTCCCGGCTCGAGTCTGGACTGGTGGGAGGCTTCGGCCGTGGCTAGTTACCACCCTACCGACAAAGACGTGTCGCCAAGCGATTTAGCGTTCCGGCACGATGTCGCGTAAAAACCAATTAGGAGTGTGGGTTTACCGTGCCCCTAACAGGTTAGCCCTCTACCATCCTAGACTGCATCATCACTTACCATCAGGTGAGATTGCCGTCAAGGGCTAACTTGTAGTGGAAAAAAAAAAAAAAAAATTTGATCCATCAACGGGAGCTCCTCATTAGGGGGGCAGGCGGCCCAATACGTGCGGTTTATTAATAAAATACAGCATACAGCTCGCGATTTGTTTACTTAGTAAAATATTTTTTTAGTAGGTACTGGTTTGCTTACCGATAACCATAAATGGTGATTCCTTTGTTTTCCTCGCTAACTTTTCCGACTGGCTTTCGTCGTGATAATCGAATGTCGGTTTATTCTGGGCCATCGTGGAAACTGAAAAATGATATATTATGTTTTGTTAGTACAAATCTTAACACGAATCGAATAAGCTAGTACCTACCTATTGGATTCTTGCCAATTAATTTTTAGTAATTACAATTCAGAGTTAGGAAATTGGTATAGCTGTCGATTCCGGTTTTTATCATTTACAGGTGATATCAACAGGCAGATGTTTATGATAAAGGAATTTTAGAAACTGGGGTTGCCTGGTGACCGATGGTATAAAGACAAAAATAAAGCAATTTTTTGTGCTAAGTTATTCATTTAACCAAAAATTTTGTGACTAACTAAGTAGGTTGTCATATTAAATTCAAACCGTGACGATATGAATATTTCAGTTATTATGTATGCAAGTTTACTGTAGTTAAAATTTAACAAAATTATTTCTTTACTCATCGTCTTCAGGTCAAATTAAATATAAAGCCTTAAGTTGTAGATATCTTAAAATATTGGCTTTCTCTGGCAAGAATTCATTAATTCGAACAGATTCATTAATGTACAAAATACCTACCTCATCAGTTAGGATCCCACCTACATTTTCTTAATACAATTTTCTTATAAAAACATAACTCGTATTCTCTAATGAAATGCCTACGAAATATTTAAAAATTTTAATATAATAAAAACCTCATATTCCTAGTTTTTGCCTTTAAATTTAAACCATATTGCTGCAAATTTCCTTCCCTATAAATATCATTTCGGTGTAAAGTCAACCACACCGATCGATTATTATCAAGAACTACAATACGTATGCCTACCTTATCATAAAAAAAGGTAATTTAATAAAGTAGGTACTTATGAGATGAAAGATGTGTTACAAAATCTTAAATATAGTAGGTAGAAGTACTGATTACACACAGATTAGGTACGATAGACAAGTAATTTATGTCAACTCACCGTATTAGAAAGTCAAGGTCGCCAAAACAGGACTACAATATAATTACGTGTTTTATTAAACAACTGAATAATGACGTAACTAACTCAAACACTAGTCTTCAAGCTTGAACTACTTCGTCATCCGAATTACAATCATCTACTTAAAGGAAACTCCGAGACATACGGTACGGTAATCGGGATCGCTATATTTTTTATCGCCTTCACGGAAACCTGAGCTTAACTGCGCACGGCACTTGCGTTGATTCAGTCCTCCATCTCTACATTTGTATGGAAGTTAACATTTGAGGTTGGTGTTTAGCGAGTAATGGATGACCTACCCACAGTCATGGTGATAACACGGCGTTACGTAATAGAATTTTGTATGTATTTCACACGGCGCGAGGCTACGCAATGGTTAAGATTGGGCATGGGCGTGTTTTTCCGGGAAAAATTATTACGTAGGTACTTTTTACTCTGAATGGAATTTTCACTTCAAGCTGTCAGGGAAATCTGCTATGCTTTCACACCTAAAACAATAAACTGACTTAAAAATTCATCGCCCAAGGAAAATAAAATATGGGTTAAATAATAAAAAATATGGGTTAAAATATGTTTCAGAATTTAATTTTAACAATTTTACCTACTGAGAATTTTGAGATGTCTTTCAATAAGTTCAAAGTTTTTTTAAAACGTAAGCCCATAGAAAAATCTAATTACGCTAATCTAATAAGCTATTGTGATTTTGATTATTATTTTGTCAGCCGAAGCGATGTAGTCCCGTAGGCCCTGTTGACCGAATCCCCATTAACGGTGACGATGGGATTTGCATAAAATTATTACGTAAGTAGGTATCGTTTTAAACCACGTTAACGAAGAACCATTTCATTAGAGCTGAACATTTATTTCTGTACGTGCCTTTATGAGGAGCCATAAAATAATTGTGCACATATATAGCACCGAAAGTACCGGTGGTCGGCAGCGGGGACGACAGGAGTACATCAGCGAAGCCGCAGGTATAATCTTATATACCATAAAGTCACCGAAATTGGGCCTTAATTGCTATATAGTGAGACATGTATGTAATAAATTGCATAGGTAATTCATTTATTTTTATGTGGTTATACTAGGATATAATTGTAGGACTGCTAATCTAAGTAACTCTGCTTAAATTAAAATGATAGCAAGCAAGTATCGATATTGCCGAAGTGGGTACCTAACACCTAGATACGGTAGCATGACTAACTAATAGATAGTATGTTTTATTAGATAGATACGTTTGAATCTTCTGTACCTACGTGCTTATTGTATTAATACGATACCATATCGGTAGTATGTATGTTAAATTATTACGAAAGAATACCGACTGAAGTATTGCTAGTAAAAATACCTTTAAGAAGGCAGAAGTAATTTTGAAATAATGACATTATTTATCGTCTTCACCGGTATCTTTAAATATAATCTCTAAATTATATTATTATTTATTGACTAGCTGATGCCCACGGCTCCGTGCGCGTTTTAATAAGGGTTTATAAAAAAACCTGTGAATTAAGCATCATACAAAAATTATCCCATTCGTGTTCCCAATTCATTTGTTATGACTCTGCCCTGCCATCTTAATCTAATTTCGGGGAAGTATTCTATGGAAAACATAAGTTATAGTTCTAAGACGTTCATTTAGTTTATAGCAAATCCCGCGGGAACGATGGATTTTTCCGGAATAAAAAGTAGCCTATTTATTAAATCCAGGTTATAATCTATCCCCATTAAAACTTACAGCCCAAGTGGTTCAGTAATTTTGGTGTGAAGGAGTAACAAACATACATATTTATACATTTCCATAGAAACTTTCACCTTAAAAATACAGACAGGATTTACCTAGTGTGGGTACCATCGGAATACTTACTGTATGACTGTGTTTTTAGTCATTTTTTTTTTCAATACTATAAAGGTTAAAATTATTAGTTTGATAATAAAATTTTTAGAAATGTTGAACCGCTTTTGACTAAACTTTCACAGGTAGGTGGTACACTTTGCAATGAGAAATCTTCTGTATCGAGGATGTGTACTAAAATTTTTAAGACGTGTTTTGAGCGGGAAACTGGAAACGGAAATATCCCATATCGTCGTGTGTTGACGGGTAAACAAAAAGAAAGAAAAAAAGCATCAAATTACTATAAAATTATTTATTGTAGTAAGGAAGAACTTATTTCGATATGTAGTATAAATAAATAAAGCTTATATTATTTACTTTTATAAGCAGTACAAAAAAATATAATTAATAGACAGGAGTGCGAAAAACGAAACATAAAAAATATTTTTGACAGGTAGCCGAGTATTACTTACATCTATGATGCAATCATTTCTTATTAAGAAACAATCTGTTGTTTAATCTAATCTTAAAACTGCACACGAATGTCTAGTGACGTAAATTCGGATTCGTCTCCAAATATTTTGACGTCACATATTCATTAGTGCCAATTCTAGTACGCTGGTCCATAAAAAATGTCTTGTAGTACATTTATACTTTGTTGGCTGTGTTGTTTTGGGCTTATTTTTTGGCTACTGTATTTGATTGATATACAATGTTGGACGAACTGTTCTTATCCACGTTTGTGTACGCTTCAACACCATTTTGGTATGTGTTTTCTGGCACTTGAAACTTCGGTACCTTCAAGGTTTTTTATTGGCAATCGCTTCTAAACCTCAGGGTTGCATTTCATCAGGCCTGTTTATTGTTATGGATGGTGAGTAGGATGATCTTAGATGTATATGACGCCGCGTCAGAGGATTCCATACTCCATTCTGTGGTCAGTTTCTTTAATAATGCTGAGAAAGAATGATTGTAGGGTCTGTGTGACAAACTGTCATTCTGATTGGACCGGTGGTTGCGTCATCGGAGCGTGGGAAAACTTAGAAGAGAAGGGCGAAAAAGCTTGGTGATTTATGATTTTGGGTTGGAATATAAAAAAGGGGAGAATTAGTTGCCTTATCTGAATACAAATAAACCGTATGTATTTTGTGTTAATTACAAGACAATTGGTTTTCTTATCAGTTGAGTTTTGTTACATGACTATTTATGCTGTGAGAGTGATGGAACACGCTGATAAAAGCCTTCCTGCACTTTTTGTTCTAATTATATATATATATATATATATATATATATATATAATTAGAACAAAAACATCAACTCAAAAACCGAGAACTCGTCCCTTTTTATATATCGTCCCAACATCTATATGTTCACTCGATAGCTTTAATCTTGGTCGAACTATGTTGCCATCATTAAATAAAGAAGAAATTGTAAAGGATCTAAGTTAACAGATAATAACATTCTTATAAATAAGTCAGTTTAGTTTCGAAAAAGATTTGTGTAAATCTGAATTAGCATTATTATTACATATAACGGTACGGTATTAACGGTAATATACATAAATTATAACCTAGATAACTTAGATTAATAAAATAAATAATATTAAAAAAAGAGAGAAAATTATATTGACTGTTTAGGGAATGATGATATGGAACTTTCAATGATGCTAAATCGGTTGTACTTCCACGAATCAAGTTAATATATTACCCACTAAGTTATAAAAAAGAAACATTTATACGACGAAAGTTGACACATTTTTCAACAAGATAAAAAAGTCCTATCAATTCGGTCTAAAAATAATAGTAGCCATATTGACCATAGCGTAGACATTCATTAGACGGGTGTGTTAAAATTAAAAAAAAAAACGGGTGCGTGTACTTAAGTACGCGCGTGAGAAGTTATACTTCTTTGGCATGATTAAACAAATGGTTTTTAATTACAATAAAAAAATATGTAACAATTTTTTCTCTAATATTAACGAATAGTAAATAATGTTAATCAAAATATTCAATCACTACTGAATAAATATAATTCGCACTTGTTTGAAACTAAAACACGTGTTTTTAATGTAGATACTAAAAACATGTGGTTAAATATTATAAACATGAAAACAGTGATCAGAGGCGACGAGCGTACCAACATGCGTGACTAATAGTGGTTTTATTCTATTATGTTGGTAGCTTTTTTTCGAGACTTAATAAGCGGGATAGCGGGCAGCTTCAATCTGTGACTTTTGCGTTAGTACGCGCCGAAAAAAGTATAACTTCAAAAAATCAAATTTTTTAAACCGGAACTGCTCGCTGCCTCGCTCAATGCGGTGATTGAGCAAAGTTTACGAACCGAGTGAAAAATGTCCGGTAAACGGTTCAGCAAATATTATATTTTCATATAGTATCTCATTTTGTACCAAAACGTCGCTGCCAAGTGAGCTCAGTAGAAACGATAATGTTCTATATAACAAAACGAGGGAAAATTAACACTCATTTTAACTAATTACGCAGTGTCTTTTAGAAATAAATGGAAATTAGATACATGGGTACTCGGGCAATACACTTGGACCCATATTTATAATATCGTGTATGAAAAGTTGCTAAGCCCAGTGATAAGCATAAATTGAGAATCTTATGTTATTTCGATGTGAGGTTGTTAGTATTTTACGGCATTTTTAACGTTATACTTTATATAGTGGGGTATGAATACCGCATGACTTATTCGCACTAATTTCCTCACACACTGAAAATAAAGGAGAAGATAGCTTTTAAATTGTTCAAGTGTACCTATGAGAGAAATAAAAATCTGCATCCTTAATTTTTTCTTATCCGATATTTGCATTACTTTTTAATGTAAATTTGGCTTAAATATTTAAAAAAAAAATACGCACGGTTACTCCATGCAAATTTTTTTCGATGGAATTTTCATCGGGATTAGCTTCTTAAATACATAATTAACCCTATATATATATAATAACTAACGAAAGATTGTTTAATTTGTAAGGTAAATCTAAAACTTAGTTTACAGATACAACAATTAGACTCAGAAATTTACAAATAATGAATCAGTAAATATTTTGTATTTATTATTTAATATACTAGTTTAATTATATAAAAACAATTTTATCTAGTCTTGCTTTGGCAAGTAACATGCTAGGCATGTATAAGACCCCAGCACTGTTATGACTTCCCCGCCTGAATACGCGTATTGAGTCTTCGGTGATACGCGGAAATAATATAAGCGAAGGCCAGTTCAGTTAATACATAAATACCCGTCAGTATTTACCAAAAATCGGGGTACTCCTAAATCGTGTATTTGCGGATATCAGAATTATAGATTTTTGGATTTCCGAATTACGGAATGTTAGTTTAGTAACATCCTCCATTCTATCTCTATTCTAGATTGCACATCAGTAAAAATACAACATCGTTTCAAGATTCGACAATCGTGGAGTCTTTATCGAACATAGGAACTCTATAGCGTCGAAGTAAAATGGACCTAATGCTCCTATATTTAGAGTCATAAGTTATGTATTTTTCATTACACTTTATTCATTTTATAATTTAACTGGCCAGTGTACGAATTTGATCTTTAAAACAAGGTGGATAGTTTCATTTTACTCTGACATCATTTCAATATTCGAAAAGGAGTACGATTTTCAGCGTACAAATTTTATCATACCGATGTTCGTTATATCCCCGTTGGGCATACAATAAGTTTCAAGTGACATCTTTCTTAAAGTTGTTACCGAGTAATTTGTGAACGCTAGGATTTCCGTTGATATGTCTAGATTACAGTAAGGCCCAAACGTTCGTGTTCGGTTGAAAAACCTTTGTTTGCGTTGTTTCAAAATTCTACGCCAGAGACACACCACCAATACCCAGCGCGACCCTTATGGTGCGTTTTTGAAACCCTTAAGATATTAAGATTTTATTTTAAACACCTGCCTACTGTGGGGTAGTTAATTTAACCACATATTTATTATTTTTGAGTGATAGGCCATTAATGACGATGATGTAATGAGGATTTGACTCAATACGCATGACATGGCATCTGCATCAGGTATTTAGCGTGTCATAAATATGTTTCTGGCCTTAGGCACTAAACTTTCTTCACTGGTACTGGTTCGGGGCGCTAGAAGATACTTTTTCGAGCTTTTCAAAGTGTTTTCTCGCGTTCCTGATGTTTATTAGAGCCGCCTCGGAGGGGATCTTGGGGTCAGACATTTCCACCATGACGTATGTGTTGCTCGTGAAACCGTCTATGAAAGCTGCAAAAACGCTATTCCTGACCTGTAAAAAATTAACATAATCGTTAATTGGCTACCACCATGGCCATTTATCCATTAAAGAACTATACAGTGTATTCAATGGAAGTGCGAGAGACCACGCTGGCGGAATGGGAGCATGAATTTTTGACGACTTCCATGGCGCAGCGCGTGCTCTGTCGTATTATAAAGCTTTGGCCGTGGCTAGTTACCACCCTACCGACAAAGACGTGTCGCCAAGCGATTTAGCGTTCCGGCACGATGTCGCGTAGAAACCAATTAGGAGTATGGGTTTACCATAACAGGTTAGCCCGTTACCATCTTAGACTGCTGCATCATTACCATCAGGTGAGATGCCGTCAAGGGCTAACTTGTAGTGGCTAAAAAAAGAAAAAAAAAAGGTTCGGTATGCTCTGATGTTCAGGGCAATAATTATTAGGAGGGGAAAAATAAAGAATAGAAAGGGATAAAAGAGAGAGCACACTAAGAAGATCAGCATGAAGTTATGCTAAGCGGTTCCGTGTTGAATCGGGAGAACTAGGGAGATTATCGGAGTCCATGCAAGTCGTCATGCCCTGTCAAGTTAGTAATGTTTTTAACAAGTGTGTCCAATGTAAAAAATTGTCATTTCAACCTTTTGGAACAAATCTATTGAGGTCCTGGGAAAAAAGTATCCTTTGTTGGTTTCAAGATTTTTTTTAAAATAGCTTGCCGACAATATCTATTCAGCTTTATTTGAAAGAATCCATAGTATATAGGTAGAACGGAAGATGGAAGCCGGATCTTTGCAGGCACATTACGAACAAGAGCTTTGTGAACTATGTAGATTAAAGCCACATACTTCAATAGAAGGTAAGCACACTTCGGAATATATATAGCAGTAAGGCGACCTTGCTACTAAAACCTCTTTTTGAAGAATGTTCTGCTGCAATACATACTATTACATTATTTGTCAAACTTTGAGAAGATTGTCAAGGCGTTTGAACGGTCAAAAATAATATAAACACTCACCTCCATGCTTTGAAATTGGGCCGCTAGCTTGGAACAGGACAGTTTGAACTGTTTAACGATGTTGGAGACCTTCTCAAACCGATGCGCGTCGCGGTGCGGCCGCCTTTGACAGTGTGACACTACCAGGAAGGTCGCCCGTTCGAATAATAGTACCTGGAAGTGGAAAAAACGTATCATTACTTTGTATTGAATAGAAGCAGGAGTTACTTTGGGGGGAGTCCACGGTATGCAATGATCATGCAGAATAATTTGAAAGAATCCGCGTAAAACAGGTTCTAAAGAAGAGCGCATTTCTCGGAGATCTGCATGGTGTGGTGCATTAAGATTAAAGAATAAAAAACTTGAGAGGTGTCAAGGGACACCCGGATGGAACGATCCTTTCGATTAATTAGTGAAGGAATTGTAATAAAATTTTATTTTACTTAAGTTATAAAATTTTTTTTTTTTTTCTTAACAAATATAATGTTATATAAACTTAATCAGTAGGCTCAATTTTGTACTCCATCAGCAATATCCGGAACTTGTGCAGAAACACTGTCAGGATTATTATTATTTTTTTTTTATTATTTATTATTTACAAAAAACCTGTATACACTCAACAAAAATAATCGTCGCGACACCACACTGTTCAATGCGAAATAGAAATGGAAATATCTGGCTTGATTTCTATAAGAGAGAGAGAGAGAGAGACATGCGACGCCGCACAGCTTACAATAACAAAAAGTGTCGTGACAACTTCTCGTAAGAATTTTTTCCGTTGTGAAAGGGGGCTACCGTTTCACAACGCGCGATAAGGAACTTCTTTCCAAAATTTAAATTGCACCATACAACTGTTCACTGTATCATTACTAGATGTTTAGATTTTACGTTAAAATCCTGGATACAAGTAGTTATTAAGCATCATATAACTAAACAGTCAAAATAAAATGAATCTTATCACTCTAGTTTACAATCCACCAGTACCAGAAGTAAAAGTAACACCATCTCAATTTGTACCAAAATATATAATATATAAATTATAAACTTTATAATGTAACACTAACCTCATCTGCGTCCACTATAGCTGCAAACTGCTTTAGCGAAGATTCTAGCGCTTTGACATTAGGTATTAATTTGTAAACTATGCTAGACCATGCCCTGAAAGGAAATTTTATAATTTAACAATAAAAAAAGCATGCCGCGGTTCAAAAATGATTATGAACCAACAATATGTAAAGGCGGCCTTATTGCTTAAGCAATCTCTTTCAGAGAGAAAAGAAGTCATTGAAAGAAGAGGGTAGCGACGCAATATAAATTAGCAATAGATATAACATTTTTTTTAAACGTCTGAGTACAATTATGTACTAAAATTAATTAATTTATGTGATATTAATAATATATTAATATATCAATACACATAAATTACTTAATTATTATGGCATGCAGTAGTACTGACTTTGCTGTCCGTTCGTATGTTGGTCTGTCAGCGTGCTATATGCTCATAAACTCAAATAGATAAAGAGCAAAGTTTTTCACTGTGTACCTATATAATTTATATATATAATAACAAATATAAAATTAATATATAATATTTTTAATAAATATTACAAGAAACATGTTTTTCGTTGATCCTAATAATGTTAATACTATGTTTTTACAATGTAAATGTTCTCGTTACTCATGAGTACCAAGTTTGTTTTCAAAATATAAAAGTTAAAAGATCAAAATTACATCAGGCCAAATGTACGAGAAGTTTTTACTAACATGTGTATTATATGTATAAAGAAATAAGCTTAAAGTCAATCCAAGTACATACCTTAAACACCAGTGTGGGCGTATTTTTTTTTAAATGAACAAGTATTTAAAAGAATATTAAAATGTAAAAACAATACGTAATTAGTCATGGACGCTTGATGGGTAGTGTCGCAGTTATATATAAATTATTTTTGTTCTTACTTATACAAAGTTTCATCCCATATACTAGTTCTGAAGCATGTACATTCTAGAGGTCTAGAGAGCCTTTTGAGATCCTCCTCGCGTGATCTGAACATTTCCTCTTGCCTTTCTTCAGCTACTAAGTCCATTTTGTGTACTAAACAAAATATTCTTGCTTCCGGAGAATTCTAGAAAGGTAATATTGAGTATTGTTCAAATATTCTATGGTTTTTATAACAATACAATATATCCAATTTTAAATGTCCACAGAAACATGATCAAATAGTTTCATATATGTTAAAAATTACTCAAGAATGTTATTTCTGAGTGCAAAACAAGGTTATAGTTGGCAACAGGTGATTCCTGCTTGTTGCCTGTTTCTTTAGAAAGCATATTTTTAATTAAGGATCATCCTGTAGACTATTGGGTATAGTGTTGAAGAATAAATGATTATGCTTTTTGTACCATTGCTTAAAGAAGTTTGATTTTAAAACAAGTTTTATATGTCATAACTGAAATTATTTCTATAATATGTAATACTTCAGAAACAAGTTTATGCATTTTATAATTAACCCATGTAAATTGGTTAAAAATTTTTAACTGCACAAACCAAAACCAAACCACAAACCAGTACCAGTTGTGCAGTTTTGGTTACTGTTTAAAACTTCACTACAGTGGATATCGCAAATGGCAACAAGAGATAAACGTTGCAAGGTGTATAACACTTGTAAGCGTAACAGGTGAAATATTGCTACCCCGGAAGATGATTACGACTGTACGCCTTTGAATCTGCGTTTATTTCTCCACTGAAAACATTGACGTCAGAAAGTTCAAACCCTCATGTTACCTAACCTAACCCACATAGTGTTGGTTTTGTACTAAGAGAAGAGAGTATGTACCTGTAAAATAGCTTCTAAACATGACTGATAATAATGTGTATCTTTCTCCATTTCTCTACTCTCCACATCAAACACATAAATGAGAACCTCCACATTTCTGAATATATTGTCTCTTTGTGATGCAAAGTAGTTTTCCATGAACGCTTCCTGACCCCCACAGTCCCATAAGTTAAGGACAAGGTTACCCAGGAATCGAACGTGGGAATGTTCCACATCAACTGTAACAGAAATTTCTTCATTAAAACAAATGGCTTTGTCTGTTATATCAACAATAATATTATGTTAATGAACAGTTGTCAAAACGGTGATAGCCTAGTGGTTAGGGCGTCAACCTTATCAGAGGTTGGTGGTTCGAATCATAGAACGCACCTGGGTAGTTAATTACAGTCTATATATTTTATTTTCCTTGATGATTATGTTATCTTATAGGTAGTGCCATGACACAATCAAGAACCATTGTAATAAGAGCAATAGTGGCAGAGTCATCAAGTTAGGAGCACCTCGTGAGAGGTCTACTTGCTGTCCATTCAGTGCTGCACTGATAGACACTGCTTGATGCAACTGACTAAATGACAGGTAATAAAAATTAAAAAAAAACATAAACTGCTCATAATATTAAAATTCAGATGCCTTAATTAATAATATCTGTTTCATAAATTCTAGTTATAAATGAACTAATATTAATAATGCATGTAAAATAATTTGGTTAAGCCTTTGGGCCTTTGTATAAAATTTATTTATTTAATTACCTTAACCTTTGAGGTAAAGGAAATGGCCTTGGGCATTATCATTTATTATATATTTCAGTCACTTATGTTGGAGCCTCAAATGCAATGAAAAATTATCAAACAAAGTTTTATCCTATCTCAATTTTATTTTAACTAAAACCATGGGCAAAAATATGTTGATAACTATTTAGAAGGTTAACATTATTAGAGAGTATAAAAATAGACAATTAAGAAAAAATGTTTCTTTGTGGGATATAGGATATGTTGTATGTTAACTTACTTGTGGCTCCTAGTCTTCTTGTATCTCTAGCAATATAGTTGGCAAATATGATCGATCTCATGCTCGTCTTTCCAGAACCACTTTTCCCCATCAACAGTACCTTAAAATTTGCGTATTAGAAAATTAAGTTAAATTAATTTCACTGTATAACAGTACCAATCCAATTAGTTTCTAGTTAGAATTTATTACCTTTTTCTTCATATTGACCAACTTGTTTTGGGCCAGGGTCTAAGAACAAAAGCTATTCGACTATGTTAGTTCTATCCAATCTTTTGTAACTTTGGACCTTATATTATTCCAATGTACCTTGGACTAGTTCATTTAAGAGTATTCTTTTGTTTTGTTTTACCGTGGCACTGTGTTGATAAAAATCAGAAAGTAATCAAGAATTAAACAAGAGTTGAGGGCGTTGCAATATAATATATTATTGCTTGAATGATTTACACGATTTACGAAATTACGATACGACTGCAAATAAAAACGACATGATCTGACACTGATTTATGACATTGACATTTGACATCTGTGCTATGAACATTGAAATTCCTGTTTCATGTATCAAAAAAAAATCCAAAAATTTATTATTCATTTTTTGTTTGGCTGCAAACCCTTATTAACTCCAATCTCATTTGGTTTTATGTAATCTAAGATGTTAATCAATTAGGTCTCAGTTAGGTCTTGAAAACAAACGAGAAAAAGATCATGTTTATTATTTCTAGTCTTGGTTATTGGGTTCAAACACACAACTAAGAAGAAACCCACAACAAACTAAGCTGTTTTTTTTGTTCCCACCATCTCACATAATCAATAATAAATTATTGTACTTAATGTACAATTCAACTGGTAGTGCAGTGTAATACATGTATACTTGAGTTGGCAGTATTTGACCATCAAAAGTTATAATTACTGTAACAATATTAATTATTTGATTTACGATAACTTATAAATGCGTCTTATTTTAATTATTGGCCCGCAACCAAACGGTGTATTCACACTTGACATTATTTCACCTTCCGACCAATCATTGCTAAAACCCCTTACCACACCCATGCCTGTTACATTAAATGTAGGTATAAAAGCTCTTTACTATGCCAATTCTAGATTTTTAATTGTCAAAAAGTTGTTGGCATTCATGTATGTAGAGAAAGCCATACTAATACGATTTCTACCTACAAGTTTCAGATTTCCGTTCACACTTCACAACACCATCAAATTTATTATGTTACAAAAAGTGACCGAAAGTTATGGGAAGCAGAGTAGTGGAGCTGTCATTATTTTCAGTTTCTTTTATACAATGCATTGTTAGATTTCTGATACTGAGTGCGACGAATTGACACCCGAGTTGGTAATGATGCATCAGTGGGAGTAGGAGTGGGTTCAGTAGGCAATGGAACTGTCGAGCCAGGAATCTCAGCACTATTCAATTCATACTTGCTAAGGTTCAATCTCTTTTTTTCGTCACTAGCTTAGCCTAAATTTTCGTTTCTTTTTTTACATGTCGTACAAACGCGCGAAAATATTTCACGTTTCAGTATTTGAACAGCATTGGACACGACATATGCATCCGTGTCCATTAAAGACTCAACCGCAGCAATTAATGTATTCATTTTCGGCAGATTATTTCCAGATCCTGGAGGAAATGATCCCCCAGGGAAGTTCGGGAGGCCTATCTATCCCCCATAAAAGTTTTAGATATAAATTTTAATCAATTAATGGACTTACCTATTAAAAAGAACTAGCCACTATACAAATGGCACTAAAACTATAATATTTACAATATAACCAACACCAAACCTATTCAAAATTAGCTAACAAATATTAATTTAAGAAAAGTTTGAAATAACCGCGTCCACCAAATACGAAGTTTACCGCTTTCTTTTTCTCTGTGCAAATTATTGATGAACTGAAATAAACTAGATGTTTTATTCTATTCTTTAGAGTATTCCCTTTCGATGGCCTCTGTTGAAAGAAAAAGAAGTCTGATGCCGGCTAGTAAGTATTTGGCTCAAATGGATTTAATAATATAGGCGTACACTCTCCACACTTACATTTTCGTTCATGACACTCGTTCATACAGATTATAACAGAGTTTCATTTTATGACTGACAATCGATGACACCTGTTAGCATATTGCTTTGTCAGATTGTAAATCAATAACTTCTATCCAAAACCTATAATAATCAATAAAATTTGCAAGAACGTGTTCAATGTGTGAAAAACTAACGTGTGTTTTATAAAGTTAGCAGTTTTAATTTTCACATCATCATGGCTCGTCATCGCAATGTAAGAAATCGCAACTATTCAGATGAATACGATTACGATGATGTTTATGGACATTCTGTCGAGGAGGACAGCTGTATGTCCCCTAGTGATGCGGAGCAGTGGATGTATGACCGTTCTCGCGACCAGCCGGCTATTTCTAATTTCTTAGACAGCCGAAACGATATCCAAGAAGAGACTGAGGAGCAGACTGCGGCTGCACATCAAAGTTTGAAGCGGCGCGAGTCCGTGGACCTACGCGGACTAAACTTAAAAGAAGATGACGAAGCAAAGCTGATGTCGTGTCTGGATGAACTCCAAAATGTTTTGGGTGATACAATTCCTGAAACAATTTTAGTGCACTCTGTACTCAAACACAATTTTAATTGTGAAAAAGCGTTGGAAGAAATACTAAATAATAAAACTCCTAAAGACAAAACTGAACCGGCAGTAGCCCTCACACCTGTTACTATTGAACCTGCTAAAGCACCTGAAATAACTGCAGTTGATTCTCCAAAAGTGATCAGTACAAATAATGAACCAAATAAAGCAGCAATAATCAAAGGATTTACAATTGGTGATGAAAGCTCAAAAAGTTGCCCACAAACTTCCAGAGATCAGTCACCAGCCAATAAAGATAGAACTCTATCTAAAGCAGATCAAGTAGATGAAAATAAAGTGAAAGACACTAAACCTGATCCTGATACACAGTATGCTATTGAGAGAGGATCTGACAAAGAAGATCTTTATATAATTGTTATAGGTCATGTTGATGCTGGTAAATCTACTTTAATAGGACGTCTCCTGTGGGAATTGGGTGAAGTAAGCCAAAGAACTTTGCATAAATATGAGCAAGAGAGTAAAAAAATTGGTAAGCAAAGCTTTATGTATGCTTGGGTGCTAGATGAAACAGGTGAAGAGAGAGTGAGAGGTATCACTATGGATGTGGGAAAAGCTCAGTTCGAGACCAAATCAAAGAAGGTTATAATTTTAGATGCACCTGGCCATGCTGATTTTATACCTAACATGATAACAGGGGCAGGGCAAGCAGATGTTGCCTTACTTGTAGTAGATGCTACAAGGGGAGAATTTGAGTCTGGTTTTGACCTTGGAGGACAAACTAGAGAACATGCTTTGCTTGTTAGATCTCTGGGAGTTTCACAGATAGCTGTGGCTATCAATAAGTTAGACACTAGTAACTGGTCAGAGGAGAGGTTTGTTGAAATTAATATAAAACTCAAATATTTCCTTAAAGCAGCTGGTTTCCAAAATTCAGATGTAGTATTTGTGCCTTGTTCAGGGCTAACAGGAGAAAATCTGATTAAAACTCCAACGGAAGCTGAGTTTCTCAAGTGGTATACAGGCCCTAGCTTGCTAGATGTTATTGACAATTTTAAAGTTCCAGAGAGACCAGTATCTAAGCCATTATGTATGTCCATTAGTGACATCTTTAAGGGCACAGGCTCAGGATTTTGTGTAGCTGGCCGCATTATAAATGGTATGCTCACTAAAGGTGACAAAGTTGTTGTTTGCCCATCAAAAGAGATGGCAGAGGTAAAAAGCTTGAGCATTAATGACATATCAAGTAATATTGCATTTGCTGGTGATCAAGTTACTGTGACATTATCTGGTATTGAAATGCAGAATGTTGGTTTGGGATTTATGCTCTGTGATCCAGTTCAACTGATACCAATCTGTACACGCTTTGAAGCAAGAGCATTAATTTTTAATCTAAAGGTTCCAATTACAATTGGATTCCCAGTTTTCATTCACCATCTGTCACTGGCTGAGAGTGCAAATATTACAAAGCTTAAGGTAGTATTGGAAAAGACTACTGATAAAGTATTGAAGATGAATCCCAGGTGTTTGAAGAACAATTGTGTGGCTGTGTTTGAAATGCAGGTTTCTAGGCCAATATGTATTGAGCGGTACAAAGATGACAAGAAATTGGGACGCATAGTTCTACGCGTTGGCGGTGTTACAATTGCTGTTGGCTTTGTAACTAATGTTTATACCACTTAATCCACTTAAAGTAGATCTGTGTGAAATGAGTATCAATTTGAAATTGTGGACTGTACAATTTTGAATTGTGCAATACATAAACTACTTTCATAATTATTGCTATTTATCCAATACATAATATGCTGGTCTGTAAAGTTTTACTATATAAATGTCTTAAAACAATTGTCAGATTACTTGATTGTTGATTTGGTTCTAACTAATTTAAACATAATTTGGCTATAAAATATTGTTAAATAAGGTAATATTTAAAATAATCCAAAACAAGGTAATCGTTTTAATGGTTATAATCAATCTGTAAGATATTTATAGGG
Source organism: Lasiommata megera (assembly GCA_928268935.1). Taxonomy (NCBI): domain Eukaryota; kingdom Metazoa; phylum Arthropoda; class Insecta; order Lepidoptera; family Nymphalidae; genus Lasiommata; species Lasiommata megera. Next base: position 5,700,897 of record OV743311.1, on the reverse strand, counting down.
TCCTGTCTGATTATTTTTTAATGGTAGTCAGTTTTCTTTGATTTACTAGGCTTATCTTGAATTAATGAAAGACTATACTCTAGGAAAAAGTTTCCTTTTCAAATATGTTTACAACATAATTGAGTATTATTAATGATTAACACAAACTGACGTAAACCCATATGTGAAATTTTATCTATATTTGTCCAATATATACACATTGTAGTTACAGTTACAGTGCTTCCTTTGTGCATTGAAAGTTGAATCAAAGATTATTCAGTTGTAATGTGGGGGCAGGTTAACCTCACCTTTATTTATATATCGTGTTCTACTTGTAGCCTGAGAGCCACTGAAATATCAAAGAATAACTCTTGTAGCAATACGATCACAATTATTCCAAATAATTATGATCGTAAATTTACTATTATATACTAGAAAAGCATATATTTGATTTTTATTTAAGTACCCAGTAATAAGTTTAACTTATAAATTAATAATTTAATTTATTCTTAGTAGTAAAAATTAACTGCCACACTATTCATCTTGTGATAGATACAATTATGTGATGTGTCTGGCTTATTAAAATACAATATTTTGTATTTCTAAGAGAACTTTATTAAACTCACTTTCTTAAATTATTGTTGTTTAAAAATGACATTCCAAAGCAGTCATCTGCATCCGATTACATTATCCAAGTACATTAATGCTATTTTACACATGTCTGTGAGGAACTGCACGAGCCAAGAGTTTCCCGAATTAATTCCTAATTTAGGTGCCTTAGAGTTGAGCATGTTTTGCAGTATGAAAAATATATCTAGCCCACACTCACCCAGGGGCGTTTTACTTAGCGACTCTTAAACAGAAACTATGTGGTTTCCTTAAATCGATAAATAGGCTATGAACCTCGAAATGAACTGGTCAAGTTAAGATATGCTATGCCTAAGGGTTAAGCCTGAGCAATTTTCTAATTTTTTTTTTGTGAAAAAAGGGTGAAGTGGGATTTGATTGTACTGCTGAAAAATTAGAGGTGCGTGCCCGGGTTCGAACCCCCCACCTCTGATTAAGAGGTGGACGTTCAACCACTAGGCTATTACAGCTTCTAGCTTCCAAAACAAGGGATACTACCAATATTGAGTGGGCCATAAAAGTAGCACTACAATAAATACTTCGTCGTCACGTTTTAAGGACCATAAAGATAGGAAGAAACGCATCGAAAAACATTTCTGACTACGATATGGTAAATGCATTTATGACTGTAGCGCCAAGATCTCCAAACCAGGATATATGGTTGAGACCGTTTCTAAATTTCTTTTGTTAATATGGAGCAGTCCTATTCTTATTTACGAAGTTACGTATGACTGCACTACCGTGCAATGCGAATAAGTTACCACTTCATTTTAAATTCATTAAATATTTGTTGTGCTTGTGCTTCAAAGGTGAACGTCTGTGTGTACTTTGCAATAACTTGGCGTAATGGATGAAAAGGTTTTGTCTGTGTTCTAACCTCAAAAACAAACGCCAGAACATAAGTTATTGCTTTATGAGTTTATGGTTATATTTACTTTGATAAATCAAATTCTATAATATGGCTAAGCCCGTGGACTTAGAATTGAAAAAGGCATTCGTTGAATTGCAAGTAAAAATGGTTGAGACCAGTAAGAAAATCCAGGGGATAGACAGCCAAATTGGTGTTCTGAAACGAGTGTTACAACATGCAGATATTACTCAGCGAGAGATCAGTACTCTGCCACCTGAAACAAAAACATACGAGTCTGTAGGCAGAATGTTTCTTTTAACAGACTTGGCAGAAATCAAAAGTAATCTAAGCAATAGGACTGCCCTTCTAACATCACGGGCGGCCGAATTGGAGAACAATAAAGAATATTTAGAGAAAAACCTTAAAGAAAGCGAGAATAACATCAGAGAAATGGTACAGCAGAAGAAAGAACAAAGCGAGGCGAAGTAACTTTTGGCTTATAAGCCTATTATAGTCACTTTTTAATGTGAAAATAACCTTTTGCTATATTTATAAAGTTCTTGTAATCTTTAAATTATGTATATGTAAGCCAGCTCCTTGACAAACTGTGTTAGCCACTTTGTCATATTTGTAATTCTCATTGACTGCATCAGCATTATCATCATCATCATCTTCAACATAACAACCGATTGATGAGATCACTGTCTTCCAGTAACTCTCTGCAACTCATTTGATTATGTCTGTCCACACAGTTTAAGTTTTGACCAAAGATGGATGGACGGAAATCTTTGCAGTGTGTCGTGTTAATCAAATTGTAAGTATACCATTTGAGAAGAATATGATAAATTGACACTATATATTAAGGCAGAAGAAAGAACTCAACCACCCTCGGATAAAGCTCAATTTATGCTTTAAAGGTTGGCAGAGATTTAAATGGGTGGTTGACACAAAAGGTTAGACTGGTTTAGCTATCTAAAACTTTAAAATATGCTAATAACATGCAAGCTTTTAGAATGCTGCTGCCAACATGAATATGATTAATACAATATAATTTCCATGTATTAGTAATCAGATAATTAGACAATTTGATTTGTTGTTTTCTAGTTTAATTTTCTTTTAGTCAAATAGATCTATTAATTAGTGTTCTCACCCTTTTAATGCCATTAAAAGGGCTCCAATAATCATGTTTTTTATCTTTATCCAGCAGTAGGTTCATTGTTTATTAATCATACATTTGCTGTCATTGCTTGGACCTTATGCTTCATGGAATTTAAATCTCTTCAAAATACAATGCATTTTGTGAAATATAAGGATTATAAATTGTTTCTTGTACAACATATGACTATAGATTTGCGACTATCAAAGTAGACCTGGGACCTTAAGCTCAAAGAAGAAGATAAACACAAACTATGTTAAACGTGAATGCAATGGAGTGGAGTGGGCTCTTAAGGCTGTTGACAGTCCCTTCTATCATTAATGTACTGGTATTGCAGTCCTATACAAAATCTAGCTCAGTGTTCAGTTTTTGCGTTTTACTGTTGGTTCTCTGTTTAGTGTTCATTGATAGAACTTAAACCTTGTAAATCCCATGTCAAATTTCATACTTAATCACTTTAAATGCTGTTTATACATTAAGCAGGAATAGGTTGGCTTTTATACTAGCTAGTTAATGAAAATAAACTCTGAATTAGTGAGTGAATTTTAATTTTTCCAATATACTCGCAGTTTATTCTTGATCGAACAGTTGATAAAATTTTACAACAGAAATCTTATGAATGTGAAATTACAGCTATGAATATTTGTTAACGGAAATGCTCAAACTGTTGGATGGATACAAATACCATGTTACCATAATAACATGTTATACACATATTATAATCCATTTTTCTGCAACTGTGTTTTGTTATAACAAGATGAAAAATTGGTATTTTGTTTTAATATAACTTCCATCTTTTTATGACAAAGCAAACATGCACCAAATAATGGAAATTTACTGTAATATAATAATCATTCTCATGGGATCCAGTATTATGTTAATCGCATGGAATTGAAGCCCTCAAGTAGATACAACATTTCTTTATTTACTGATTTACAAACTAAAACTCAACATGTTTATTCTATAACAAAATTAATTTATTTCCAAAAATAATTGTATTTTTATTTGTTGTTAAGCTTTATATAATAAATGTCTTAAACTACTATGTGTTTAATTGATTATACCAATTATCTATAGTAATATGGTTTATGGTTATTTAGGGAGCTACTGTGTTTAGATGAATTATATTGCTACATCATAATTATTATAATTATGGGGTCTTGTCTCATCGCGGTCATGCAAATTGGCAGTCTTCACACAACTTAGAAAACATTATGCAGAACCCTTAGGCGTGTAGGTTTCTGCTCGATATTTTACTTTATTATTAAAACAATTGATACTTATTGTATTGTCTTTGCATTGGGTGCCGACTGTTGAACTCTGCACCCCCGAAAAAGAGTCCGAAGTCTTGATAACAAAGCTAGCACTGCTTTTTCATAATCCGATTCCTTAAATCTAATAATAATCGTTAGCAAGGCCTGCTTAACGACATTAGAGCAGCGTGGTTGGTTTCTCATCCCCATCTATTTGAAAATCTTCCACACATAACTTGAGGTACAGCGATATATAAATTAGGTCCCAGAGAGTCATTAAGAGATAAATTTAAAGATTATAAAATAATGACAGTGCATAGCCATAATATATGAAAATTTAATGTATGTTCATAAAAATATTGATAAATTCAAGAAAAAAATGGACTATTGATATCTTGGAGATGTGTATCAATAATAAGTTTAAAGTTTTTATAAAAAAGCTTGTAGAAAAATCATATTACGATATTAAGGATTATATAAACGATAAAAAAGCTTGGGTGTGAATTGCTCTATCTCCATAATAAAATAAAAAATAAACTATAGTACCTCTATAGTTTATTATTCATTATGTGGATGGTGATAACGAAAAAAAACCCTAAGTCTGTTGTGGGCTTCTTCTTAGACCGGGGCGCGTTTGGAACCCTCATAGCTTTAGTTTTAAGTTTACGAATATAGCTATCACCATCAAATATACGGGAAAAAAACAAAATGCGGTTGAAGTACAACCTAAGAAAAGTAGGAGCATGTAGACAGATCTGTCCCTTTGGCCCCTTAACCTAAAAGAAAAGAAGCCACCTATGATCTAGTAAGTAGGTAAACATGAAAGTAATCTCATAAAGTAATTTCCTAGATTACTTTCAGAGCAGTCAAAGGGAACTACATTTTCGTATCGTGCAAACTCATTTGTCATTTTTTATTCCATTTGCTTTACGTATGCTGTTCTAAGACAAAACGAGAACATCGAAATTCGAGCTCGTTTGTGACTAGGAAATGTTTGTCAGGAATGGAGGCGGAATAATGGGAACTGTCGCATTCCTTTGTAGCTACATGTAGGTACACTCCACAAGATATTTTAAGATTGTTGATATGATATAAAACAATAGCCACACAATTCTACCACCGCCCTATAAGTCTTCTCAACTCCTTAGCAAAGGTGTACGAGAGGATAATACTCGTCCGACTTAAAGTCGTCATCGAAGCTAAAAAGCTTATCAATGACGAGCAATTTGGCTTTCGATCCAAACATTCTAGCGTCCACCAAGTGCACCGCCTAACGAAGCACGTGGCGCGAGGGCTTTACGATTGGAAACGTGGTCGCCTCACAGGAGCCGTATTCTTCGACGTAGCCAAGGCTTTCGACAAAGTCTGGCACGCCGGTCTCATTTATAAATTGCAAACCCAGGGTATCCCGGATAGGCTTTTATACCTATTAAAAGACTATTTAACCGATCGCACCTTTAGGTTTCGAATAGACGGCACTCTGTCGTCTAGGAGACCCCTAAAGGTCGGCGTACCCCAGGGTTCAGTTCTAGCGCCCTACCTCTATACGCTGTACACGAGCGATATACCCAAGAGCCCTTATGTAGAGCTAGCCCAGTACGCGGACGACACTGCTCTTTACACGACCAGTCGTTTGAGCCCGCCTTCAGAAAGCGATCAAGCGCTTAGGCGCTTGGTTCCGCCAATGGAGGATAGAAGCTAACCCGGAAAAGAGCAAAGCGCTTCTTTTTACCGGGTTAAACCGCCCTGACCCCAGATACAAAAAGGACCTTATATTATTTAATCGTGTGATTCCATGGGAACGCACTGTCAAATATCTAGGTGTAACCTTTGATAGTCGCCTGTCCTTTTCGCCGCACATACGTAGAGTCAGTCAGAAAGCCCGTTTTGTTCTTAACAGACTCTACTTCATGATTAATAAACGCAGTAGGCTACCTCTCCGTCACAAAGTGACATTATATAAAACTTGTATCCGCCCAATCATGTCTTACGCGAGCGCCGCTATAGCGCTTCGTCCCACGTATAAAACCTTTCAAACGATTCAGAATCGTTTCATGCGCACGGCAACCGGCTGTCCCTGGTATGTGCGTAACGTAGATCTGCACAGAGACCTAGAACTTGACACTATCGCTCAGCACTTTAAGAAACTCTCGAAAATCTATTTCGAGAAATCAATCCGACACCCCAACCCTCTCGTAGTTGCGGCTTCTTTTTACTCCCCCGACCTAAGCGCTCCTCTCCGAAAGAGGAGACCTAAACATATCCTTCATGACCCTGACGATCAGATGACTACTGACAACACACTCGTACCACCTACCACACAATCATACGCTACATACCGTCTTCGCCGGCGAAGACGAGGTCCCCGCTATCTTACGTCATCCGGACGTGGGCTCCATCCAAGACCTCGGAGACGTACGGACCACTCACCGTCCGACCCCCCCCGTTATCCCAAACGTCGCCTAAGCCGAGGTTCAGCCTCAAAGGAGGCGCCCTTAGGCAGTCGTTCCCATAGTTTCTTCGAGCCCTAGGGCTCAAAATTTCTTCTGGCAGAGCTTCTTTCCAAAGCTCGCCAAACAGTCCGGTTACGCTGTGGCAACCAATAGGGTTTGTACAGCTAATAGACAGTCCGAAAAAAAAAAAAAACTCAACTGCATGCTTTTGGACTTTTTTTTTGTTTTCACTTATTATTTAATTGTAATTTTGTTGTTTATTTTGTTTTTGGTAAACTTACAATGTTATTCTCATTGCTGTGTTTTTGTATAATTGGTACTATTTGTTGTTTGGAGGTGGACAATAATACAACAATATGTCACCCTGTCTTAATTCGAATAAAATAAATTAATAAATATGTGTTGTGATGTACTACTAAACGCAATAGTTGCATATGAAGCAGTCACAAGTGCCTCTCAACGATCTCGGCTCCACACAGCTTCAACATGGCAATCATTACCGCAACAAAGCGGCCAGAACTAATTACCTGGAGGACGCTCAAGGCCAAGTAACACTTGACCGCACCAGCGGTTTAGAGCACCTCGTCGAGGGTTGCTCTAATTTGAACAGAGACGAATTGCGGCCAAGCTCTATAGTTCACAGTACGACAATAATTTAATTTGTAAACACTTTGTTAGCATAGACTGAATACTAACCGTAATTTAGCGATCTATTGACACACGGTTATGAATTCTCACTGTGCATCCGCAGTGTGGGTTCCTTCATGTCAGATTATCGTTATAGAGGTCATTTGAACTAATTTTTTTTTATACACATTAGCCCTTGACGGCTATCTCACCTGGTAGTAAGTGATGATGCAGTCTAGGAGGGTATCGGGCTAACCTGTTAGGGGTATGGTAAAACCACACTCCTAACTGGTTTCTACGCGACATCGTGCCGGAATGGTAAATCGCTTTGCGACGCGTCTTTTTCGGTCGGGTGGTAACTAGCTACCGCCAAAGCCTCCCACCAGACCAGACTCGAGCAGCGCACGCACTGTGCCACGAGGTCGTCAAATATGACAAATTGCGGCGAAGAGCAGTGAGATATTAATTTTATTTGTAAGAACCAACACACTTACACATACCTTCCTATGAATTTTCATAGTTAAGCCGATAACCTCAGGCAGATGTCTATATAGCCCGCTAAGCGACCATTGAGTAATATGTACCTTTCATCTTATTTCATCTACTATAATAACTTAACTAACTTAATTTTTATAGTATCAAATTGGAGGCTTGAACCTATCTCCTCCTCGAGCTGAATATGAATTATTATAAATGTGATTAATAACTACGAAGTGAACCCACAATTACATATATCTATATATATAAAAGCGAAATACCACTGACTGACGATCGACGATCACGATATCTCAGGAACTATAGAACGAACGAACTTGAAATTTGGAAGGTAGATTTCTTTTATGAAGTAGAGGTCAGCTAAGAACCGGTTTTGAGGAAATCCACCCCTAAAGGGTTGAAATGGGGGTTGGAAGTTTGTATGAAAGTCCTTTATTTTTGCAGTTAGAGACATGAAAATTGGCAACTAAGTTTTTTATTATAAATGATAAAGATCTGTATAATCAATGTTACGAAAATCTACCCCAGGGGGGGTGAAATGGGGGTGGGGCGTTTTCATGAGGATTCTATGTTTTCGAAGTTAGGGACATGAAAATTGACATTTAGGTTATTTGTTTTAAATTATAAAAACCTGTCTACGCAATATTACCAAAATCTACCCCTAAGGGGTAGAAATGGGGGTTGGAAGTTTGTATGAAAGTCCTATATTTTTGAAGTCAGAGACATGAAAGTTGGCAACTAAGTTGTTAATTATAAATAATAAAGATCTGCATGATCAATGTTGCGAAAAACCACCCCAAAGGGGTAAAATGGGGGTTGTAAATTTGTATGAAAGTCCTATATTTTTGAAGTTGGAGTCATGACAAATGGCAATTAAGTTTTTAATTATAAATGATAAAGATCTGTATAATCAATGTTATGAAAATCTACACCAAGGGGGGTAAGATGGGGGTTGGAAGTTTTCATGAGGATTCTATGTTTTCGAAGTACGGGACATGAAAATTGACATTTAGGTAATTTGTTTTAAAAAATAAAAACCTGTATACGCAATATTACAAAATATCCACCCCTAAGGGGTAGAAATGGGGGTTGGAAATTTGTGTGAAAGTCCTATATTTTGAAGTTAGAGACATGAAAATTGGCAACTAAGTTTTTTATTATAAATGATAAAGATCTGTATAATCAATGTTACGAAAATCTACCCCAGGGGGGGTGAAATGGGGGTTGGAAGTTTGTATGAAAGTCCTTTATTTTTGCAGTTAGAGACATGAAAATTGGCAACTAAGTTTTTTATTATAAATGATAAAGATCTGTATAATCAATGTTACGAAAATCTACCCCAGGGGGGGTGAAATGGGGGTGGGGCGTTTTCATGAGGATTCTATGTTTTCGAAGTTAGGGACATGAAAATTGACATTTAGGTTATTTGTTTTAAATTATAAAAACCTGTCTACGCAATATTACCAAAATCTACCCCTAAGGGGTAGAAATGGGGGTTGGAAGTTTGTATGAAAGTCCTATATTTTTGAAGTCAGAGACATGAAAGTTGGCAACTAAGTTGTTAATTATAAATAATAAAGATCTGCATGATCAATGTTGCGAAAAACCACCCCAAAGGGGTAAAATGGGGGTTGTAAATTTGTATGAAAGTCCTATATTTTTGAAGTTGGAGTCATGACAAATGGCAATTAAGTTTTTAATTATAAATGATAAAGATCTGTATAATCAATGTTATGAAAATCTACACCAAGGGGGGTAAGATGGGGGTTGGAAGTTTTCATGAGGATTCTATGTTTTCGAAGTACGGGACATGAAAATTGACATTTAGGTAATTTGTTTTAAAAAATAAAAACCTGTATACGCAATATTACAAAAAATCCACCCCTAAGGGGTAGAAATGGGGGTTGGAAATTTGTGTGAAAGTCCTATATTTTGAAGTTAGAGACATGAAAGTTGGTCACTAAGTTGTTAATTATAAATAATAAAGAATCTCTTTCAATCAATGTTACGAAAATTTACTCCAAGGGGGGAGAAATGGGGGTTGGAAGTTTTCATGAGGATTCTATGTTTTCGAAGATAGGGACATGAAAATTGACATTTAGGTTATTTGTTTTAAATAATAAAAACCTATAAAAAATCCACCCCAAAAGAAGTGAGAGGGATGAGGGTTGGTAGGTAAGTTTTGCGTTTTTGGAATTAGAGAAATTAAAATCAGCAATTTTCAGTAATAATACATGTAGGTATAAGCTCTTTTGCAAAATCACACCTTGAAAGTAGAAACAAATAATTGTAAGGAATAATGGATTAAGGACCAATAAGGAATTTGGAAGAGCCGTAGACATCGCTAAGAAAGTAATTTGTAAAAGTCCGAATAGTAATATTATAAATGCGAAAGTGTGTTTGTATATTGGTATGTGCTTCAATCACGTCGCAACAGAGCAATGGATCGACGTGATTTTTGAAAGTATAGTTGAGGATCTGGAGAGTGACATAGGAGAGTTCCCGTAGGAATTTTTACAACTTATTCAGACTGAATTTTGAAAACTTATTCCACGCGGACGAAGTCGCGGGCGCCAGCTAGTATATACTATATACCCAACTAATTTTTGAAATTTGTTAGGTTAGGTTATCAATTTCACGAAATAGATAGTTCAAAAATCTATTCCCATGTCATAAATGTGTTATGCGGGTAAAATAATCAAAAGCTATTAATTAAATTAAACTCTATTAAGATCAGATGCTTGTACGCAGCCTGTTAAAAATTAATTATAATAAATTACTTTATAATTAACCTAGTAGTAAGGAAGAGAGTAATGTGTAGGAATTGAAAATATCTTCTTGTTATGGAGGTAGGTTTTATTTATTAAAACAAACCTCCTACCCTATGGAAGTGTCTCTCTACTAACAAAAAAACTTGAGAGGTGTCAAGGGACACCCGGATGGAACGAAGTTCCTTTCGATTAATTAGTGAAGAAATTGTAATAAAATTTTATTTTATTTAAGTTATTATAATATTTTTTTTATTATTAACAAATATAATGTTATATAAACTTAATCAGTAGGCTCAATTTTGTACTCCATCAGCAATATCCGAAACTTGTGCAGAAACACTGTCAGGATTCATTATTATTCTTATCTTTTATTATTTATTATTTACAAAAAAACTGTATACACTCAACAAAAATAATCGTCGCGACACCACACTGTTCAATGCGAAATAGAAATGAAAATATCTGGCTTGCTTTCTATAAGAGAGAGAGAGAGACAGACAGAGAATCATGCGACGCCGCACAGCTTACAATAACAAAAAGTGTCGTGACAACTTTTCGTAAGAATTTTTTCCGTCTAGCCCCCTTTCACAACGCGCGATAAGGAACTTCGTTCCAACAAATAGTATTATAAATAGAGTATATAAAGGATCTGTATAAAAATTACGTTTATTTTACAATTATAAGAAGGGTAGTCCACGCGACCAAGTGCGGATTGGTAGACCTTACGCGCATTTGCGAACATATGGAGAATTATCAGGTATGCAGGTTTCTGCGCAATGGTGCTTAGCAATTGAAACTCATTACAAAATTGCTTAGATTTGACGACCTCCGTGGCGCAGTGCGTGGGCTGTCGCATCATAAAAGGAGGTCCTGGGTTCGATTCCCGGCTCGAGTCAGGTCTGGTGGGAGGCTTAGCCGTGGCTAGTTAACACCCTACCGATAAAGACCGGTCGCCAAGTGATTTAGCGTTCCGGCACGATGTAGCATAAAAACCAATTAGGAGTGTGGGTTTACCATACCCCTAACAGGTTAGCCCGCTACCATCTTAGACTGCACCATCACTTACCACCGATTATATTATACAGGTGAGATTGCCGTCAAGGGCTAAGTTGAAGTGTATAAAAAAAAGATTGAATTAAAAACGCACATAGGTAACTCCGAAAAGTTAGAGGTGCGGGACGCGGCTTCAACTGGATCCCCCCGAAGGAAGGCTTTATTTACTGTTCTTGACTGAAATTGCTAACCCGATTTGTTATGCGTTGCGAAATGCCTGCCTACTTACTCCAGTTTTAATTAACCCCACGTCGGTAAACGACAAACATTCAAACATATTGCGCCGGGGCTAATTAAATACGGCTTAATTTCCTACGCTGCTGTCAAGTGTATTATAAGCATTAAGGAAAATTATTTGTATAAATCTTGTCTTCTAACAAATACAAAATTGGAGTTATACTAAATAGTAATACTCATTTTTTTTTGTACTTCATTATAAATTCTAAGGTTTTTGTGGTTTATATTATTCGATATGAACGGATCAAGGTTTTTTTTTTATGCATAGAAGATATTTTATTTCGACGTTTATATAAATGATGAAGGTGCGGAGGCACTAAGAAATGGCAGCGCTGAAGGGCTTTTGCATAAAAAAACTCTAAAAATGATACAAAAATGAACATTTAACAAAACAGCTCGTTAAATTTACTCAAATTAATTATTTTCGTATTGAGTCAATTTCAGTAAATTTATAAATAGATACATTCAATATTTTGCTATCGTGCTATAGGCTTAAGGTTATATTTAAGTATGGAGCCCTACTTACTTATAGGCCGCAATTTTTATTTGTTCACAATATGCAGTTTTACAATATGAATGAGTAGGTGTGATTTTAGTTTTTATTAATTGCTGATGCCGCCATCAATACAACTTTGATAGCCTATATATTGACAAAAAGACATTTTTCATAACATAACCGTGGCCGCTATTTAGAAAATGGCAGGCTTAAATTAAATAAAATTCAGCCCTCCTTCCAACTGTACAAAATGAGAGGTGTCTAGATTTGCATACATGTATATTGATATGTGATTACTACCTACTTACTACTCGTACTTTGCTTCCACCACCCGCACCATGTATGAAATATAATTTTGAAACATTGACGTCATTCGCCGACTTCCCGATTTCCCTCTAGAAAAACATTCGGCCAGACTGAGCAGAATCTACACGGAGAACACGAGTATTTTCTTCAATAAAAGCTGTTCAAATATTACAGTCATTTCGGGGAAAACAAACGGAAATCGGCTCCATTTATCAAACGTTTCCCGTAAACTTTTTCCTTGATTTCCTCAGAAGTTCTTTTACGAACGTACGTGTCTCTTGTACGATTTGTTTGATGGTATGTACTTGTAATGTAATTTTATAAGGGTTATTTTTTATTTATATTACGATTAATAACTTCAGTTTTTTGTCCCGGACTGACTATTAGCTGTGCTAACTCCTATTGGTTGCGACAGCGTAACCGGGCTGTTTGGCTAGCATCGGAGAGCTCTGCCAGAAGAAATTTTGAAGAAACTATGGGACGTTTGCCTAAGGGCGCCGTTTGAGATAACGGGGGGGTCGGACGGTGAGTGGTCCGTACGTCTCCGAGGCCGTGGATGAAGTCCACGTCCAGATGATGTAAGATAGCGAGGCCCTCGCCTTTGTCGGCGAAGACGGCGTGTATAATTGTGTGGTAGGTGGTACGAGTATGTTATCAGTAGTCATCTGATCGTCAGGGTCATGAAGGGTATATTTAGGTTTCCTCTTTCGGAGAGGAGCGCTTAGGTCGGGCGAGTAAAAAGAAGCCGCAATTACGAGAGGGTTGGGGTGTCGGAATAACTACATACCTACGATTTACTGTAATGAAAATGAAATACATAACATTTAGGTAGAGACAGTCCTTTTTCTTATGAAAGAGGAAAATTTTACCAGAACATCATTATCATTTATAATCTATCTACTAATTTCTCAGAGCTCAGCTCGTAGCTGCTTTCTCATAGGATATAGATATATAGGATCTGAGGCCGACATTGTTTTTTTTTTTTAAAAGAAATTATGAAACAGTTTTTCCAAGATGAGTTATTCAGTGACATCTGCCAAACCTTGAGATGCCACAGGTTGTAAAATTTTGTATGAAAAATAATGAACAAAACCGTTGTGAAAAATTTAAGTTGATTTACGTAGATCAGACAAAATGGTAGATCAGAGCGTAAGTTGTTTGCCGTGAGCTGACTGATTGATGATTGATGACAGACTGATGATAGGTGTTTCACATAAAAAGGTCCATTATAATAATAAAAAAATATATTTTTGTTTTGGCAACATTATCTAGGAACGAATATTTGAATCCTCTGTTTCTGAAACACAGACACGATGCGATCACACTTTGCAAACGAGTTTGCAAGTCAGGATATATAGAGTGTTTCCTCGGAAACTTCCTGAGAAGGCAATTAGGAGGCGATGTGTAAATAGCACTTTAACTAGACTTGTCCATTAACTTCCCATGCACTTCTCTAACTTGTGTTCTAGCTGGAATCACTTATCGGCTCCCGCGTGCGATGAGAGAATATACGATTACCTACAATCAAAGACCGATTTACCAAACTTGCTAGTCTTGCTTTTCCCGCCACCTACTACTTACCTGCTTTAAAATTAAGTATTTTATTACTTAATTTACGTTTTTTCGATTTTCTTTTATTTACACACTTTTATTGTACACCAAGAAAAAGGAAAAATAAAACAAAAAAAGACAGAAAATAACAGACACAGTAGTATAGAATTTGGCGGCCTTATCGCTATATAGCGATCTCTTCAGTATTTCTATCTTTAAAATTACGTAAGTAGTATGTTCAAGAATTAAGATCAAAAATTTTGACTATATTCCTTCACAAGGTATTCTTATGATTAATAAGTTACAACTCCAGAGACACATTAAGCCATAATAATAAAAAACAAAACCTCATTATATGTTTTTATTACTTTTATATTATTTTGTAAATAAATACATCATAATGTACATACTCGTATATAATATAGCTTCTTATAATCGCGGTGACAATATATTTAAATTAGAGAAATAAATTTAAAATAAAGTACATTATACAAACATCAACGAAATCAGTAAATAAAACAGAGTACCTACATCGAGTGATGTTCTATATAATCAGATCGGGCGGTCAAGTTTCACCTTTGAGAACACGTAGAGCAATCGATTCACGGCGCTTTGTTGCGGCAACTAATTGAGGGCACTGTCTCATTTTGCGTTTGAGGTAGATACCTATTCGATGTGGCGGCTCATTCATCACAATAAGTACTATTTTTCAGTTACAAGGTTAGTTGCAACGCTTTACTAATAGCTTTTTTTTTAACACCGGGTAATGCTTTGACGTGTTCTCTTCTAAAGCCCAGGTCTGCCTGTACCGCTTCCGGTGGGCTTCCTGCCGACCAGAATATCCACTAAAAGTAATACCCATCGATGCTCCTTTGCGTCGTCTGATGTCTTGGTCACGGGAACGCCCGTGCACTCGTCCGCATTCCGATTTAGAATAATGCTTATATATATAATAATTAAGCTGTGATAGCCTAGTGGTTAGGACGTCAGCCTCCTAATCGGAGGTCGGGGGTTCGAACCCGGGCACGCACCTAAAAGTTTCGGAGTTACGTGCGTTTTTAAGCAATTAAAATATCACTTGCTTCAACGGTGAAGGAAAACATCGTGAGGAAACCTCTACGCCTGAGAGTTCTCCATAGTGTTCTGTAGTCAAAGGCGTGTGAAGTCTACCAATCCGCATATGGCCAGCGTGGTGGACTATGGTCAAACCCTTCTCATATTGAGAGGATATCCATGCTCTGTAGTGAGCCGAGAATGGGTCGATCGATCGATCATCTAATAATTATTATATCACCGTTAATACATATGAACTAGGTACTAGGACTATATAACATTTGCACGTGTGAACGTGAATTATTGTTTTAATAATATACAGTCTTAATATATTTTTTTCTTAGTACGTACTCTGTGAACCCATTGAATACAGCTGACGTTATGACTCCCATATTTTTTATGAAAACTTGGTACAGGTACTCTTAAGTAATGGACCTCAGGATAAAGTTGTGGATTAAAAAGTTTTTCATTATCATAAAACGTGCAATATACCAGGCATAGTATCGACCCCTTTCCAACTAACTTGTATGTCGCTTTGTTTTTCTACTTTTCTAGCGTAGTAAAAATTATGAAATATGGATCTTAGGTTCAAGGATTTCAGTATTGTTATACCAGACCTCCGGTAGTGGATACGTTAATGATAACGATTCTCATTGGTTTTATCTAATAGGTTGTTACCTAATGTCATAAAAAAGATGGATACCGCATGTTCGCCAGACTTGCATGCCACCAAAACTACCATCAAAATAAAAAAAAACATTTTTAATCTAACTTGTGTGCTGACAGCCACATGTTTTTTTCCTTTCCCTTATCCCACATTATGTGGGGTCGGCATAACACGTCTTCTTCTTCCACTCACTTCTATCAGCGGTCACCTCACTACCCACACCTTTTATCCACATATCCTCTTTTACACAATTCATTGTGTGCTTCGATATAGAGTTACTACATGATGAAACGGGATGGGACTATATCACTAGTTATCTCTCGCACATTACTAAAGTCACGGCATTGCATTCGATATATATAATCTGTGTTGTTATTAAAAGTTTGAAGTTCTGTGTCCATTTTTATTTGTGTGTAAGTTTAGTGATGAGAAAGGCGGGAGACTTCGTATATGGCGGGCGCGGTTTTTTCACGCTTTTCTTGAATTAATGTTTGTTGGCTAATTTTGAAAAGGACTAGTGTTGGTTGTGTCGTGGACAGTTTTGTTTGTGTAGTGGCTAGTTTTCTGAATGGTTAACAGGTATTAATTTGGTAAATGTTTGAGGGAGCTGCGTCTGTGGAGTGCGAAGTTTCCCGCCATTTCTCCCTAACTTCTACATTGCTATAAACTTGACATTGGCTAATCTGTGCAAAGCCATAAAATGAGAGAACTAATAAGTGTCCATTTTTATTTTATGATCATAGGTATGTTATTGCCGCGATTATCAGAAGCTATATTTTATAGATAATGACGTATTTATTAATTAAGACATATATTTTACAAGTTGCTTGTAAGGGTTAAAATGTTATTAATTTGTATAAGTACAAAAGAGTATAAAACTTGACTGGAATCTATTATTGTTGTCATCAAATCCTGCCGCCATTTTTTGGATCCCGCCAAAATATTGGCAAGTTGTAACGAAAAATAGCAATAAAAATGGACGCCTCGAGGACATTGTTATAAGTTTAGTGATATTTTTGGAAGAAAGGAGTAGATTAACTGGCGTATTTATCGAAGTTTTTATACATATAATATGCCAATCTATTATAACCTATCATTTTGTTCAGTCGTAAGGAGGTCTGAATTTTATTTAATTTAAGGCTGGCATTTTCTTTATTTTTCTAAATAGCGGCCACGGTTATGTTATGAAAAAGTGTCTGATTTTCAATATATAGTATTCAAAGTTGTATTGATGGCGACATCAGCAATTAATAAAAACTAAAATCACACCTACTTATTAATATTGAAAAACTGCATATTGTGAACAAATAAAAATCGCGGCCTATAAGTAGGGCCCAATACTCTCCGTCTCCGTAGGGCGTTATTATCGAAGTTTTTACAGGTAAACCACACGTTCAATAGTAACGTTTAGAACATAAAAGCTCTATAAAATGTGTAAGACAAATGTGCTGTTTTAGAATAATCTCGGTTTACGATATTTCCTGCGCCATTACTCTCGAGTCACCGCTACCTGCAGAAAAGTCGAATAATACAGTCGCCGAGCAATATATCAGGTGTCACCTAATGTAGATAATGGATCTGTCCCTGATATATGTGGGAAAGAGGCAACCCGCAGCGAAATCATTACATGCGAATATGTGTTTACATGTGCATTACCTATATAAACATTACTACTTACTCGTACCTAGCCTATATACTTATTATATCTGTATATTAAGCTTTTTATAATGGGTATGATATAGTTTTTATTATAATATATATGTCGGCGCGAAGGAGTTATTAACTTCATTCAGCGGCGCCAAGAACTTCAAGAATTTAATAATTACCCATATTTGAACTATTTAAATAACTAATAACACAATTTTAACGGTAGCAATCAATTTTGTACAAGCATGCTTTGCTATAAATACCGGAGGTCGATGCCTCTTGTGGCATTCTCGCTAGAGACGTCGGACCGTTCGGACCTCTTAGTTATTGTCACAATAAAAGTGTAATCCCTCAAGTTGTGGTTTTAATTACTATGAGCGAAAGTAAAAAAACGAAGCGAAACGTCGAACTAAGAGTTGTGGATATTGGGAGCCTAATTTACTTCCTCTAAGTGTCTGTAAAAGTCCCATCAAAATCGGTCAGACCAACCGAGGAGCATATTAATTTTACAGACGTATTTGATTAACGATATATCGTTATTTATAATTAGACAGATAATGATAATGTTTTTGTTTTAAATATGTAGATTGCTATTACATATAGCAATAAAGAGCCATAGGTATAATAGCATAATAAATAATCCCGCGTGTAAATTGTAAGTGCTTGGGTACCTGTTTACGTTACAATGTTGGGGATTTAATCAATTTTAGGCAAATCCATTTTCCCCGCTGTGCGTTTTTACGTAATTTCAGTAAACGGTGTTTAGCTGCGAAACCAATCTCGTAAAGAACAGGTAGGTGGCTTAGATGTTATTTATGAGATTGTTTTATCAGTTATCACTTATAAGGTAAGAGCTTTGACTTGCCAAGTGAAATTCCAAGGGTTGAATTTTCCTTTTTGCAATTCATTGTTTGTTTGCAGTACAAATGTTTTAACGAATCATGTGTTTTAGTCGTCATAAAGATATATAAGAAAATCGCACAATAATATTACTAAGTCAAAAGTTTATATATACTAATAATATATTTATTTATTAAAGGCAGTTCACCCAGTTACAAACAAGCACTTACAAACTTACAAAAAAAAAATGTACTTACAAAAAAACAAAATAAAGGATAAAAACAAACTAAAAAGTAGATAATAATAACAAATAACCGATTATTTATGATTCTTACCGCGATGCTGTGACAACCAATGCCGCAAGATTGAGGGATCCAAGTGGTCACACATCGAGCGGAGAATCTCATTATTGGAGTGACGTATATATGTGAGCGAGTATTTGTGTATGTTTGTTTCTCCTTCAAGCTGGAACTACAAAACCAATTTAGCTGAAATATGGAATGGAGTTTGATTGCACCCTGGATTAAGACATAGGCTACTTTGTATCCCGCAGTAATCCATAGTTCGCGCGGGATTTGTAATAACTGAATTTAACCTCAATGAAGCTATAACTATAAAATTAATATATTACTTGCTTCAACGGTGAAGGAAAACATCGTGAGGAAACCTGCACGTCTGAGAGTTCTCCATAATGTTCTCAAAGGCGTGTGAAGTGTGCCAATCCGCACATGGCCAGCGTGGTGGACTATGGCCAAACCCTTCTCATATTGAGAGGAGACCCGTGCTCTGTAGTGAGCCGGCAATGGGTTGATCATGATGATGATGAAGCTATAACTTTAGTTTTCGTTTAACGTATAAAAATCTTCCTCGAAATTAATATATTATTGAAAGCTCTAGTCCAGCAAAAATATTTTGATTGTTGATCAATCAATTAATAGATATATCTTCACTGTACAGTATACGCTCATTCGGATAATACAACTACAGATCACTCACTATGTACGTTTGTGAGTAAATTGGATTTTGGAAGCGGATAAGCCCGCATTTCTCTTTTGGCAAATGTAATTCGGTGATCGTTCATCAATCAATTCCTGTTGCGTATACTGCTTGGATTTAGCATTTTGAATGCTTATCGTTTGTGCTTAGTGCTAGTAACTCGTAGGTTGAGTTTCAGCGTTTATTGTGTACATAATTATTTATTTAACCGTTACTTGGTTAAATAAACGAAATACGAATTTGTTGTTTGCAACTATTCAAATGAACACAGAACACAGGGTGAAGTGCGTTCCAAATAAATTATCTTACGTGCGAGGGTTTCGCCTTGAAATCTCGTCAAAACAAAATGTTATACCCATTATTCAGGTCGATATAAGCCGGACTTTCATTGTGATTCAGATAAATCAACTAGGTATAGACAACTCTACTAACATTTACTCGCAAATAGGATTTTGGGAAGGGCCCGCATTTCCCGTCCGGCATTTGTAGTTCGGTGATCATTCATCAGTAAATTACCGCGCCTGTGAACGTCTCGGATCCCAGAACTCCGATCGGTAACAGGCAATCAGTCTATTACGCAAATTATGCCCTATATTGGTTCTAATAATCCAATTTGCCGCTTAGTTGTGTTGCCTCCTCATAATACCTAGTTACTTCAGTTAGGTACTTGGCTTAGTAGTAGGGTTTTTTCTCTATTCCATTAGAATTTAGCACTTGATTGCAATCTCACCTAAGTAAGTAATAATGCAATTTAAGACGTAGCGGGCTAACCTATTTGGGGGGGGGGGGTATGGATTTTACCCTTATCCTAATCTGTTTCTACGGAATTCACTTCATCGTAACGGAACGCTAAACCCCTTGGCGGCACGTTTTGCTGGCAACTAGCAACGGCCATAGCCAGACCAGTCTAGAGAAATCTTGTATTATTCCCAAATGGCTTCTGCAGGGTGTCGAATCCAAGGTCTTCCACTTATAATACCACTGCTCACCACTGCGCCAGAGTGCTAGAGGAGTTAATATTTAGTTTATATTTACTAGCTTCTGGATTGGGTCTAAAGCTTTGCTTGTTAACAAGTTTTAATCTTAACACGGGAACTATTTGAGAGAACGGTATACAAAGTACATGTTTTCCATGCTATGGAAAAGGACATGTACTGTGACATGCATACCAAATTTCAAAGCAGTCTGCCCGCGGCTTAGCTTGTACACAATTTTCAATGTTCCCTCGGAAAGTACTTAAGGAATGGGATAAAAGGTAGCCTATGTTCTTTTCCATGTGAAAGGCTACATGAGTGCCAAATTTAATCCAAATCCGTTCAGCCAGTTTTAGTGTGATTCAGTAACAAACATTTATAAAATATAGAGGATTGACCAGTTAACATCATGATGGAAAAGTTACTGAATAAGGCAGCTAGTGAAGTTACAATCAAGATCTAAGGAGTCATCCACTGATAAATGTTCTTGATACCGAATCGCAGAACCTTATCACACCGCATACGAATTTTTTATACACAATTTCAGCGAACTTTGGGCTGCTTTATTTATATGCAAAGGTCATGAATATTTAATCAGAGCAATTTAAATTCGTATTTCGGCGGCACGTTGCGGTGTCACCGTAAGATTTATTTTCAATCGACTTAGAAAAGTAATTTTTTTATAGATAGATCGTGATTTTGCAGCAATGCCTTGTTTGGTGATAATCATCGACGAATACAAATGACGACTGTATTGTTTCAATTTTCAGGTCACACTTTTTTCTAGCTTTGGGATTTTGTCGTGAAGTTATAATACGAAGTTAGGAAACTGGCTTCTTCTACCCTGGAATCTGGAGTGGAGAAAGTTAACCAAGAATCACGTCATTACACTTTACGCACGCTAATTTAAAACATGTGATGTCTTAAAATAGTTCCTAGAGGAATACAGTGTGGAAAGGATGGCATTACATTTACCTCTTTTAATATAGATTATTGTACATTTTTGAAAAACTTTTCAATTGGTGTCATTGTCATGGTATGGCATGTCGGTAAAACGGTTGCCTCATATGCGAAGTGCATAAAGTATGCGCATAGAAAATAGATATGCACGGCTTTGTATGAGGTTGGAGGGTGGATAATATTACGGACTTTTGTATATTTAAAGGTTATTACAACTTTGCAACCTTGTTACGTACCAAGTTACGTGGCGTTCATTCCTCCTACGATTCCTTATTTAGATTGCTGACCTCAACTCTATTTTATAATATCAAAAATAAATTAAGTAACCTACAAAAACATGCTTTTGAGTTGGATTCACGTTGCGCCGCCTCAGTTGAGAGTGAGAACTTCTATCTCAGTACTTAACTGAAGAAGAGAGTTGGAATATCTACCGGAACTTCTCCACAGTCCCTGGGAAACGAAAGTACCTTTACCTGGGAAAAATATTCCAAGATCTACTTTATTAAACTTGTGTAGAGCTTTTAAAAGCTTTTGAAGATTACACTTACAACCAACTTTATCTATAAGTTACGTCGAGAAAGACGGAAGTTGCACTTAAGGCAGTGGCCCCTCAAAAATCAAGATATTCGTGAAATATACATATTGAGTCGGGCTTGAATATAAGATACACCTATAGATGTTTTCACACATTTATCTACTAATACAGGAATAGTTTAAAGCATTATTAAAAGTTTCTCATTTCGATATTGACACTGTTTTAAATTCAAAAAGTATTATTAACGGACCTTATTCAAACAGATATTTGTAACTATTCTACTGTTGTACAGTTTCAATGCAAGTTTTCATTCAACTGCGATCTCATATGATTGTTTTTTCGCAGCATCATAGCAAATCAATAAGTACGAGATCGATAAAGCCTCGCCTCTGACTTGACAAAGTTATATGTCCGATATAAATCTGTCTCGCTGTAACAATTACTTTGACTTGACTTGGCTTGACTGAGCAAATTTAAAGTACCATTTTTATATCTCAACCTCGGCGTCTCTCTTTGCCGGTGAAAAACATGGGACATGTCTTCGTCCAGTTTATGTAGTAAGGAGATTGCTGACAACTGTGCACTTCATTGTTTACGTGTATATATACGAGTATATAAAAGTGTTTTTTATTTTCACTATTCATTTGTTTTATTCGGTAGCCCCTTAATCTCAATTTTACGTAACAACTAAATTTCTGTAATTTTTTATATTAATTCTCAATCTATTAAAGCTTCCGCTGCCCACACCTAGCCACTAAACCAGTCTATGGATTAAGATAAATCTTTGTGTATTTATACTGATTCGGTTGCGACGTGCTTAATTGAGTATACATTTTACTTGTCACGCTTGGGTATTAATAGTATTGCCCAACTTAAGAGGCCTATCAAATTTTTTACTGACTCGCAATGTCATCTCACCAGGATACTTACTAAGCAATTATTATCTCTTATATTATTGCAATTGTCTCTCATTCGATCATTGCTTTTATAGTACTGATGAAACAAGGTAAAAGTAATAGAAACTGTGATAGCCATGTGGTTAGGACGACCGCCTATTAATCAGAGGTCGGGAGTTCGTTCCCGGGTACGCACCTCTAAGTTTTCAGAGTTATGTGCGTTTTTAAGCAATTATAATGTCACGTGCTTCAACGGTGAAGGAAAACATCGTGATTAAACCTGCATGCCTGAGAGTTCTCTATAATGTTCTCAAAAGCGTATGAAGTCTGCCAATCCGCACATGGTCAGCTTGGTCAATGATCAAACCCTTCTCGATTTCAACTTGGCTAGTAGTGTAGTGTGCCAACTGGAATTTAGTTTATATCAAATCTGTTCAATAAACGTTTTGTTAAAAAAATATTTTTTAATTTATTCTTCCTGGTTTATAAAAAAAAACTTGAAAACATAAGTTAGGTTAGGTTCAGTTGTTGATTGGGATATCATAAGTAGTTGTAGCTTTAAATTTTTATGTGAATATGTATAATATTGTTAAACTATATTAATATGGAAATCTAAGTAGGATTTACTAATTTAATTAATAGGAGGATAATATTATTTATACATACATATATGTATCATGTGCGCGGTGTACTCAGACATTCTTATTGGGTTATGAAATCACAGACAACGACCTTACCGTGCACCCCAGAGCAGCGATTAGGAATAAAAATAAGGAAATATAATATTATCTGCGCATTCACCACAGATTCGATATGAAAACTTCATGAAAAGTATGGTTTGTAATCGATTAAAGGTTTATTGTTCTCGGATTTGGCCCACGGTTTCACTTACTTCAAGTTAATTATTCTTGTCATGCCTACTTCTAAATTAAGACGAATTCACATTTCAAACCCCTATTTTCCATCAGAAATTTATATTAGTTACTATCATAAATTCTTTCTTCCATTAAAAAAAAATATATCCAAGTTCATCAAATGATATATACTTGCCACTTGAGTTATAGTAGGAGTAGTTCTGAATGTATAAAATCCAAAGTTCTCAAAATGTCACCTAACATTAAAAGTAAAGTGCCAATATAAAAATAAAAAGTTATTTAATTTTCCATTCAAAAGTGCGATTACATTTGAATCTTTTATCCGTCTCCTTTAGTGGTTTGCTTTGCTAGGTAAAATTATTACAATAATATTTTTTATCGCGATGAGATTTCTTATGTTATTTGAAAGCTTTGTAAAAGGTAATTGAAGCAAAAGCGAGGTGAAATCAGGGGAAGTAAACAACCTGTAATAATCGGGCGCTAAAATAAACACCAAGTGAAACGCCACAGGGGAGTAAATGACTGTAATGAGAAATTTCCTTTGTAATATTGTGTACGTCTTATCGTCATTCCTCAAATCTCTTTTTCCCCTGCTATGCGGAATAAATCCTTTCTTATAGGGTATCACATTACAATTTTAAATTACCCATCTTCACGGATGCGTTCATACCTTTTTATATGGTAGCAGTTTTTGCGCTCAATAATAGGAATTCAAATATAGCATTCCAGTGTTATTTTTTGCAACTTCGATTGTCATATGCATGATACCGAACTTACAAGTGGAAACCACGTGACTATTAACTTACCATTATGGGTTGCACATATAAAAAAACTTGCACATAATAATTAAGTACGTACTTTTTTTTATATACCATAAGTTAGCACTTGACGGCAATCTCACCTGGTAAGTGATGATTCGGTCTAAGATGGTAGTGGGCTAACCTTTTAGGGGTATGGTAAACCCATACTCCTAATTGGTTTCTGCACGACATCGTGCTGGAACGCTAAATCGCTTGGCGACACGTCTTTGTCGGTAGGGTGGTAACTATCCACGGCCGAAGCCTCCCACCAGACCAGACTCGAGCCGGGAATCGAGCCCAGGACCTCTAGCTTAATAATGCGACGGCGCACGCGCTGCACCACGGCAGTCGTCAAACTTATTGAAATTTGTATATATCCTATATTTTTTTTATGTATTTTCGGACTTCTTTCGGACAATTTCGGACTATACAAAACATTAAGATCACTTCTGGTTGAAATTATATTGATAGAGCTAAAGTTTTTGATTGATTTATTGACGTGAGTGAAGTGACCATTAGGAAATAAAGACGAAGGAAAATACGTAAATACAAATGAAAGTAATGAACAGTGATTATTAATATTTAAAATGATTGTGATCGTAAATTCTATACTTTTGTATTATTTAATATCGTACACTGTTATTTACTTAATCTACGTTTAGATCGATCGATATTTACACCGATGGGTCTGGTCGGTACAAACAAATTTCCTTGAGCAAACCAATTTCCGTGTCAGTACTCTAGTGCTGTGGGCAATAATTCATTATATTGTGTAACGTACTTGCGATTCTTCTCACGGTCTGTTAGTATGAAATGATCATTGACTCTATGAATGCGACTGGCTGAATGAATCGATATAATCTTATGTCTTCCGGAAGACGGCATTTCTTGTCGCAGATTTATGATTGAGTGCTGCTATCTATGCTTGTTATAATTATTGTGTCTTTAGCAACTTTGTAAAAACTGTATCAAATAATTGATTTAATATTTTTTGCAATATATCTTGCGCAATTCTTCTTCAATCATTTTATATAAACTGAATTAATCGATTATAATTACTTGACTTAAAGGTGCACTTTCCGTCCAAATATATTATATATTTTTTTTCACTGTAGTTATGCCTATTATTGCATAGCCAATATATATATGAAAATTTAATGTATGTTCATAAAAATATTGATAAATTCAAGAAAAAAATGGACTGTAACGCACTGAACATCAGAAGTAAAAGTAAACTTGTAGTACCGTTTAGTAGGCTGTACAAAATTAGTAACTCATTCAAAGGAAATTGTATTTTATTTTATAATAAATTACCTACTGATATCTTGGAGATGTCTATCAATAAGTTCAAAGTTGTTATAAAACGAAAGCTTGTAGAAAAATTATATTACGATATTAAGGATTATATAAACGATAAAAAAGCTTGGGTGTGAATTGCTCTATCTCCATAGGTACTATAGTTTGTTATTCATTATGTGAGATGGTGATAACGAAAAAAAGAAAAACCCCGGCTAAGTTTGTTGTGGGCTTCTTCTTAGACCGGGGCGCATTTGGAACCCTCATAGCTTTAGTTTTAAGTTTACGAATATAGTTATCACCATGAAATAACTACTATGTAAATTATTGACGCGTCAAAAGTGCCTTTTTAAGGACTATTTGAATAAAGATTATTTTGAATTTGAATTATAAAAAAAAAAATACTGAATTGATTTCTGATAATATTTAACATTAATATTTGTTTAATATTTCATCGATAGGGTATTAAGCCAGAAAGGAATGCGCAAGGAAAGCTTATGATAAATAATTCTAAGCTCAGTAAGTACTAAACGAAAGGATAAAGGGGGGAAGTATTATACACTAGCTCACGCATACGAATTCTCAATATAAAAATAAATTCCCCCACAGAGCAAACACTAAGGGAATGGTAATTTATACAAAGATTCGACGTTTTCAGGTCATACCTTTGTTATAGGTTTGATATTTACGATTTATTGGTTTTTTAGATTTTTGTACACGAAAGGATCTACGAGTATTAACGCATATATAATATCTATCTTATATATAATATCTTCAAATCGAATAGAATAAGGTTGAGATGTTTGTAGAGTTGATTTTCGCGTGTATTTTTATTATAAGTGGGTTTAATACTCTACAAACTACACAACACATATAAATCTTCAAATCGAATAGAATAAGATTGAGATGTTTTTAGAGTTAATTTTCGCGTGTATTTTTATTATAAGTGGGTTTAATACTCTACAAACTACACAACGCATATATAATATATCTTCAAATCGAATAGAATAAGGTTGAGATGTTAGTAGAGTTGATTTTCGCGTGTATTTTTATTATAAGTAGGTTTAATACTCTACAAACTACACAACGCATATATAATATATCTTCAAATCGAATAGAATAAGGTTGAGATGTTAGTAGAGTTGATTTTCGCGTGTATTTTTATTATAAGTAGGTTTAATACTCTACAAACTACAAAACACATATATAATATATCTTCAAATCGAATAGAATAAGGTTGAGATGTTTGTAGAGTTGATTTTCGCGTGTATTTTTATTATAAGTGGGTTTAATACTCTACAAACTATACAGCACTTTTGGGTAAAATAGGAAAATCAAAATGACAGTCGTATGAATGGAAACTTAGAGTGGTTTCAACACTAAACGCTGCACGTGTAGAGTAAAGGGTTTTGATAAAGGGACGGAAATGGGCCTTTCAGGGGGGCTGGAACTGCCAAATTAATACGGGAAATAGGTAATCACGACCTGCCACTTCAATTTCTGCTAAAATGTTATGGAATTTACTACGAAAAGGTACTTATTTACTATTTACCTAGTACCTATCTGCCAATAAATTAGCTTCTTTGGCAGTGCCTAACATATGCTGGATGTTTTTTTTTTTACATGCTACAACTTAGCCCTTGACGGCTATCTCACCTGGTGGTAAGTGATGATGCAGTCTAGGATGGAAACGGGCTAACCTGTTAGGGGTATGGTAAGCCCACACTCCTAATTGGTTTCTACGCGACATCGTGCCGGAAAGCTCGATCGCTTGGCGACACGTCTTTGTCGGTAGGGTGGTAACTAGCCACGGCTGAAGTCTCCCACCAGGCAAAAACTAGTGTACAGATTACTAGTTGAAAGTATTCGGTTCCAAGGTTAAAATTTTTACCTTGTGTCTGGGCGGCTTCGGCCGTGGCTAGTTACCACCTTATCGACAAAGACGAGTCGCTAACCGATTTAGCGTACCGGGACGATGTCGTGTAGAAACACATTACGAGTATGGGTTTACCATACCCCTTACAGGTTAGCCCGCTACGCATCGACACTTGCAATCAGGTGAAATGCCGTCAAGGGCTAAGGGAAGGGCTTGTGGTGAATAAAATAAAAAAAGCCTATTCAATTATATTATAGAATTCATTGACTGAAAAGTTAAGGAATTCTTAGTAAAACAAGCCAAATTTGTGGTAAGGTAATTGGAGTTTAAGTAAAATATTATTTTCAACAAGTACTGTGAAGTAAGATACAAAAATGAAAAGACAAAACTGGTAAACAAAATATTTTTATTGTTTTCATAAAAATGGCGGGCTTTGGCTAGCTTGACGTACAAAACCATAAAGGCGGCAATTTTTGGCATGGCGGTAAGGTACGGCAATTTTTGGCATGGCGGTAAGGTACGGCAATAATTGGCGCACTCGCTGATGTGTCATCCGTTACAACTGTTTAATATAACACGCGTCGAACGAGTCGCGCGGGTTTTGTTTTTTTTAATTTTAATCGAATGCTATTTTATCTTTATTCCACATGTATCGAGATTAGGGTTGTCTGACCCAAAAAAAAAGGTTTCGCGATGACTATCGTCCGGGCATTTCAAACAGTTGAGTCACTGCTTATTTCGTGCATGCTCGTGGATGACTAATAAAATATATATTATACATCAATCATTTTACATAAAACTTAAAATAAAACTAAGATTAACCTACAACTAAAAATCTTAAAAAATAATTAAACATCATAACTAAAATATATTATTAAAAGGCAAGCCTAACCCTTTAGGAAAGGTTCCGCAGATACTGGCAGCGTTCCCCCTTTGAATGGCTAGACTTATTCTTTGTCCGAGGTAGCTGGCAGCTCTTCGGTCCCCTGTGATGTCGACTAACCTTTTTGCTATTTCCTTAAAAAGCCTTAGAGCGCTGGGACCCCACAGACCAAGGGTCTCGACCCCGAATGGGACAAAATCTAATCAGGACTAATAAAATAAAACAATAATATGGCGAACTGAAAAAAATACGCAACGCACTTTACATTACAGGATAAATATTTTATAAAATACGGGTTATGCAATTTTTTTGCGTTACAATTAATTGACTAAAGTCAATAGTAGTAGAATTTTTTGGATTAAAGAAATAACAAAAAATATCTTGGTCATGTTGGAAATACATAATGTTATATTTATTGCAATTACGCAATTAAAATATCACTCGCTTCAACGGTGGAGCAAAACATCGTGAGGAAACCTGCATGCCTGAGTGTTCTCCATAATGATCTCAAAGGCGTGTGAAGTCTGCCAATCCGCACATGGTCAGCGTGGTGAACTATGGCCAAACCGTTCTCATATTGAGAAGAGACCCGTGCTCTGTAGTGAGGCGGCAATGAGTTGATCATGATGATGATGATGATTATTTATAATAAACCTAATATGTCTGAATGTTACTACCTCGTTAGTGCTTTAGTTATCAATAGAGTTAGTGGCTAAAAACTTGATTTACGCGGGCAATATCTTACAACAGATATCATCATCATCTTGGTTTTCAACTCATTATTTTTTTAGGGTTAGGGTTTTATTCTTATTCCACCTCGCTGGTCAATCTCTTAGATCTGAAGGTCAATTCAATATGTTTTCTTTGATGTTTACATAAAGTCCACATTTAATTTAAAGTTGCGTAAATTAAATTGCACATAACACCGAAAATCCAACGAATCGATCGAACTGTAGCACGACTGTCGTCTAACAATCAATTTTCAATCTCATAGAAATAAAGGGTTCAGCCATTAATGACTTATAACTCAGTTAACTATAAGCTAAGTAACTAAAATAAAAGAGGCCCATAAACTAACCAATAAATTCATAAATTAATCAAATTCTAATTTTGTAGGTACTTTTAATATTAGAAGCCAGACGATCCGAGTCAATGTAAGGGCCTTTAAGAATTTCGCAGAATTCGATAGCAATAGTATCTATTTCATAGTATTTGGCCTGATATTGACTGATACCTCTGAAAGTTAATCTCAGAAGCGGCAATTGGGTTTTTCATATGGCTTTCAATAATCCATTTGGCCTCTTTTAAGATTATGTAATCTAAAAGGTTTAAATGTTAAAGATTTAACTATATGTTAAGCAGAATTTGAATAAAAGGCTTTCAAAGGGCTTGGATTTGGCTTGGAAAAAAAAGATTTTATCTGAGCACTTCTTCTTTGATACATGTCGATTAATAAATTTTTAATTCAACAACCTCGCTCTCTGGGTATAATTATTTCACATAGAACTTTATGAAATAACTCATATCATTTGGCGTAGTCCTTTTACTCAATAATCGTAAAAATGGAGCATAAACTCAAATTGATTTTCACAAAAATTCGGCGCAGTCGTTTGTAAAAACACTCGAACCTTCGCGATATTCAAGTCGCGTCGAGTCGACGGGATAATGACGTCCAGAGAGCTTCTTTTTTTTTGGAAATTGAACGAGTTTCAGTCTTTCGAATACAAAGTAATCTTTTATCTCATCGAAACCTCACAATAGATAACTCGTACCTACGAGTACTTATGGTAAACCTTACTTTGTACATAACCACATAATAGGTAGTCCTAGAAATGACATCGATTGCTATTTAGAAGTTCACCTGGCATCTTCTCGTGCGCTGTCGTATTATAAAGTTGGAGGTCCTGGGTTCGAGTCTGGTCTTGGCTACGGCCATGGCTACCCAAGTAACAAAGTTCTCCTGTAGTGCACAGTTTACAGGCTCACAGCACTAGTACCTCTCTCTTAGTGGTTCCAGGTTTTACTACCAAGCTTATAACAGGTTACACGGAGTTCGTTTAGGTTTATAGTACACCTGTTCCTATAAGTTGACTTATAGTCATGTATAGAACGAAATTATAGGCGCAGTAAAGGCTAAGAAGGCCTATAAAAGTGTTGTATAGGTGTAAATACACTTGAGAAAACTTGCTCCAATAAGTTACACTTATAATTGTCTAGAAGTATAAGTGCTATAATCCGCTATAAGTGTCTTAAGTCAGTAATAGTAATTTATAGAACTAAATACACTTAGAACCATTTGCATTTGTTACTTGACCTTGTAGGGGCTTATAAGTCAACTTTACGTGCCAATTATAAGTGAATTCGTTCTACAATGGTTTCCTCTAAGAGTAAGTGTACGTGGTATTATTGTGGACTCTCGAATGCTGTTATAGTCTTAATTTCTATGTAAAGGTTTCTTGTAAAACTATTAGTGTCCAAAGATATCTTCGTGAAGTCCATTTAAGAAGACAATTGCTTTTAATGTTTATCGCATCTTCACGGCCATTTTGATTTCTTTTGAGTCATTGGGTTTTTATTAAATTATTATAAAAATGGATATAAACAAATGGAAGCGGTTAAAAAAAAGCGGTTCATATAAAAGGAAAGTGCAGAAAACATACCAACAAATGATAAGTGGGCCGAGTACTAGATTTACATCGAGCCAAGAACGTTCTGTAGAAGATAGTGAGGGTTCCGGACGAAATAATAATTTTCAAGATATTAGTCCAGGAGTTAGTAGTGGCGTTTCGGTACAAAACAAGGTTTTACCCACAACAAGTGATTTAGACTCGGACGATGACGACGAATATATTTGTGACAACTCTGATTCTGAGCAGGAAGATGAAAGTGACTGCTATTCAACATACGAGGAGAATAATAAACTACGTAGTAACCTTAGTAAATGGGCAGTAGAACACAATATTCCACATGTGGCGTTAAATTCATTATTAAAAATTTTAAATATAAAGTTGAAAAATATCCTCCCTAATGACGCACGAACTCTTCTACAAACAAACAAGGCAAATGTGGATATTATTTGTTCAGCTCCAGGGGAATATTGGCATAATGGTCTGAAAAAATGTTTAAAAAATATTGTTGAAGAGCTCTCTTTCCCACCTGATGAAATTTCTTTAAAAATAAACATCGACGGTCTTCCAGTGTTTAAAAGTTCTAAGTACCAGTTTTGGCCCATTTTATGTTCAGTATCTGAAATTCCACTGCCGCCTTTTGTCGTAGGTAAGTACCTGTTACGTCAGCTTCGTAGACAAAATAATTAAAATCTTAGATGACAATGTTTGCTTTTTTCATAGGTATCTATGCTGGTGATGGAAAGCCTAAAGATCTTGACACTTTTTTGGGACCTTTTGTAACAGAAATGCAGCAACTTCAAGAAGGACTTAAAATAACAGACAAATCACAAAGAGAAAAAATAATACATGTCAAATTAGGAGCATTCATTTGCGATTCACCTGCAAGAGCTATGATAAAAGGTTTTTATTTCACTAATTACATAGTATAGAAACATATAGTACTGTCAGCTAATTAACTAATTCAGCTAATTAAAAACAATATAATTGTTTCAGGTGTATCGAACTTTAATAGTAAACATGGATGCCTTAAATGCACGGTGGTCGGGGAATACTCTCACAAATCAAATACTGTGACATTTCCCCAGTTTAATTGCCCCAAAAGGAATGACCAAGACTTTCGTGAAAAGAAATACGGGCAACACCACAAGTTAGACTCGCCGTTACTCAAACTCAACATTGATATGATTGAAGATTTTCCGGTGTCAGATTCGCTGCATCTCATTGACCTGGGGCTTATGAAAAGATTACTAATAGGATGGCGTGATGGCAATTTTGGTATTTATCTAACTAAATGGAGTGCTAGCGATATAGATAAAGTTGACAATTTCTTAAATGATTGTGAACTGCCTACAGAAATACATCGGTCAGTTAGATCACTGGACATTTTAAAACACTGGAAAGGTTCAGAGTTTCGTAGTTTTCTTTACTACCTTAGCTTGGTGATTCTTAAGGAGGTCTTAAAAGAAGAAGCTTATACACATTTCATGCATTTCTTTTGTGCTATCACAATCTGTTCGATCGAAAAACATTTTAAATTCCTTCAGATTGCTGAAGAAATGTTGGCACATTTTACAGAACAGTTCAAAAGAATATACGGTAAAGACTATGTGACAAGTAACATTCACAATCTCTCACGTTTAGTTGACGAGGTTAAAAAATTCGGGACTCTGCAAAATTTTAATGCCTACGAATTCGAAAATAAACTTCAACATTTGAAGCATATGGTAAGACATGGAAAAAAGCCACTACGTCAAATTGCAAGGAGAATCATTGAAAGGGATTTAGTTGAGTTAAATAGTCTAACAACAGAGAACAACAAATGCCCAGTTATAAAGAAAGGTAAACGTGGTAACAATGTTTTATGTTTTAATTCATTTATATTATCAAAAAAGAAACAAGACAAATGGTTTCTCACTAATGATAATCACGTGGTTGAATTCATATCAGTTTATATTAAAAACAATAGTCAGACCCAGGAGCAAGATATAGAAATACGTGGTTTTGTTGTGCAACAAACTCAAGATGCATTTGAAAAGCCACTAAAATCTTCTTTTTTAAACATTTATCATTGTGATAATGATGAATTACATCGCAACAGAGAGGCCGATATTTTCAAAATTTCAATTATTAAGTGTAAAATGGTGAGTATTTTGTATGGTAGGAAATAGTTTTTCATACCTTTGTTACATACTCTGTAAGTGAACATAATAAAAGTCTGTAATAATCAAAATTAAAGTTTTATTATTTCAATAACAATTTTTTTTTATCACAATAATCTTAAAGCGAGACCAAAATCAATCTTAAATGGTACAATCAATGAGGTAATCACGTTCCTTTCCTTTAGCATATTGACGAAAAACAGTCACAATCATTTATCACAATTACAAGTCCTTCAGTATCTTGTGTTTCAAATATTTTTTGCTAAACATACACTAATTCCTTTATTTATGCTTACATATAGATAAAAATATATATTTTTGACTAACCAAACGTGACTTTAAAATTAATAGCCAAAATTCGTCAGATTACTAAGTTATGCTAACGAAATACTCTATAGTTGTAGGTTACACAAAAAAAAGTTAAAAAATTGAACATTAAAAAATTATGTGCTTAAAAATTAATGAACAAAACTCACAATTCCAACAAATTAAAAAAAATATATAAAATTATGGTAAAAACAGTATTTGGCCTAGGTTGGGCCCGGCCTACCTACAACTTTTTTGTGAAAAGTCGCAGCCATTGATGGAACTTCCATAATTCGATAGTTCGCTTTAATACAAATTGAAACTAAAGAGTGATAAAATCTCTTAAAGTGTCACATTTCCAAGGTAAAGGCTGTCAAAAGTTTCAAAACTCCAATATTATAACGTTTGATGGCCTGTATCTCGGAAATGTGACACTTTAAGAGATTTTATCACTCTTCAGTTTCGATTCGTATTGAAACAATCTATCGATTTATGGAAGTTCCATCAATGGCTGCGACTTTTCACAAGAAAAGTTGTAGGTGGGACGCAACCCCTCAGGCTCCACACAAAAATCTTCCAATCCGTTTTCATTCATCAATACAAACAGCTTTTACTATTGGTATTACTATCTTCTACATTGCTTGTTTGCTTTTTAATTTTAGGTATAAGTACTACAATACAAAATTTTGTTATATAGGTACATCAAAAATCACTTTTTTCACGTTTAGTTAAATAGGTGCTCTTTTATTCAACCAATAAGTCTTAGCTACCAAAGGAACTTTAAAATAAACTTAGAAAATAAAATAACAACTATGAAAAAACTTAACCTCTTGTTAAGTAATATCACTATCAATCATTATTCCCACCTAATCTAGGATTATTCAAAAATCAGCGACAAAAAATGAATCAAGTTACCAAATGTAGGTGTGTAAACATTATATGAAAACATTGACTACGTACTCGGACATCCCTTCGTCGTTTTATTAGGCCTCTCGATTTTCTATCAAAGTGATGAACACTTTGATAGAAAATCTAAACATCATTTTGGTCAGATCTCTCTTCATTGTTTAAATCGGGAGTCTCGAGTTCGTATCTCCTTCGTCAGTTTCAGTATCTGATTTGTCACTCATTGTATCAATTTCATCCTGTGCCTCTTGAAATGTTTTAAGATTTTTTCTTTTTACATCACATGACATGATTTCCCAAGAAGCATCAGGTGAACTATTTTCCTGCCTCCTTAATTTATCTGCTGACTTCTTTGGCCAAAAAAGTAATTTATTATGCACCCACAGATCTGGTACGGCCGTTAATCTTAATTCGCCTTTTTCAATTGTTTGCACTACTGAGAAAGGCATGGCAGGAATCTGTAAAAAAATACATGTAACTATAAATACATTTTACATCAAACCAAAGAAACAAACCGAACGAACTTACGGAGACAGATGCAATAGTTTACATAGAGCTCCGTTATATTGGCAGCATTGCGAATTGTCCAAAAATAATCTGTATGGAGATGCAATAAGGACGTCCTTATACCCATTCTTTAATGAACGTCCTTATTACATGAGCCTACGGATTCTTTTCGAACAATTTCGCAATGCTGCCAACATAACGAAAAGAGAGCTCACTTGTGAAACGCACACAAGTTAATTTGCACGTAATACAATTTTGCTTAAACGATATAGGTAGAATATTAGGGACGAAAGTAAGCACTAAGAAAACACCGGTTCAGGTACGCAAGGCGTCATGAGTCAAGATGCAAGAACAATTGAAATTTTAGGCCTTAGTTCCCACCTGCACCAATACTTATCCCAAAATATGTTCCTATGGTATGATGTTGTCAAAGTTCGGTTAACCGGCGCCGGTAGTTTATCTTTGGTGCTAGTGGGCGTCAGATGAACAGGTTAAGTAAGCAGTGCATAACATCAACCTTTGTGATGTAAACGAAAAATTATTGCTCAATATTATTCACGCACGTCCGCCGTCATCACATTAGCACAGCTAACTAAGAGCTTACTGAACAAGAACAGACACGCACGCGGCATGCGACTTGCGAGTTGCGAGCGAGCGCCGCGCCAGCTATCCCGCGCGCGCGGCTACCTTCAGTTCAAACATTACCTACATAACACAGGGATTCCCCGCAGTTATACCACAGGTTAAACCATAAAAATACTTATCTAGTATATTTACGGATGATTTCCACCAAGCAGCAATTACAATCTTTAAAAAATATTTATGAAATGAAGTAATAAAATTAATAACCTAGTTCACATTCGTCACTAGTGAAATGGTCATAAACGGCGAAGAAGTTGCAATTTTCACACCAAAATTTTTTTTCGTTTAATAATAATTTTATGTGTTCTTCCTTCAAAACAATGTGAACTGGCCTTTTTCCAGAATATGTTGAAACTCTCTTGCCACAACCATGGCAATTGCGAGATAACAAGAAATGAGTTTCAATCCAAGGCCATCTCGCAGTTTTTAAGGCTCGGATATCATTTTTAGTCAAAAAACGGTCTACTTCTAGAAATATGACCATAGTAGTTCGATCCAAGTCACAACTAAAACATAAAAATAATAAACTCTTAGTTATTAAAATGAAGCAAGCATTTAAGACATTTGTGTGCGGAACTCTAATTCGTCACAATATGGCGCGACAATGCTGTTAGGACTAATATTATTTTTAAACACAACTTTGTAAATACGCCGTGTTCAAAAGGTGAATAAAAATTGAGATGTAAAACACAATATACTTCACCGAAAATACTTACGCGTTTGCCGTGCACACACGTATGCACGTATAATATTACGTGCGAAATACTTATTAATATATTTTATATAAAATAGATGAACTTACCTTTTATTTTTTTTATTTTTCTCCACGACCGCACAACACAACACAATAACAATTCACAAATGTTTGAAGTAGCTAGTAATAGAAGCGCGGAGTACGTTACACGCCTGTCTGGTTCTATTAAATGCTAATAGTGAGCTTCGCGGGAGCAAATGGTTCTTCGGAGTCTAACTATAAGTGTATTATGGGCTTAAGTCGTAGTGGCTGGTTCTGTTAGATGCTCATAGCTGGCTTCGCAGGAGCAAATAGTTCTGCGTAGTCCAACTATAAGTGTATTATTGATCTAAGTGGTGCTCGTCAAGTCTACTATGAGTGTTTTATTAGCAAAAGTACGCGTATAAAATGGGCCCTTTTCTGTGGTTATAAACTTTTACTAGCCTGTTATAGACCTGGCTCCGGAACCACTACAAGACCACTTTTTGTTACTTGGGTAGTTACCGACAAGGGCGGGTCGCCAATCGATTTAGCGCTCCGGTACGATGTCGCGTAGAAACCAATTAGTAGCGTGGGTTTACCATACTCCTAACCGATTAGCCCGATACCATCCTTGACAGCAGAATCACTTACTACCAGATGAGATAACCGTCAAGGGCTTACTAGTAGTGTAAAAAAAAAAAAATTATATGTTTAAATATATTTTTACAATTTCTTATGCAGTTTTTAATATTAATTTGTAATTGTAACTGTAATTTTGATCAAAATCACATAAGGCATCAACAGCCCCAGATTTTCCTGTCGGTATGGCGTAATTTCTTTGTCGTCTTGTTAAAAATGGACGTACATTGCGGGATGTAAGATCTCTTGTTAAGATTTGTACAAAAAATTTACCAGCGAGTTTAACTTTCTGCGATGCACTGGAGTCACGCTAATAGAGAATTGAACACTACAACTGAATGACAGAAAAAGGAACTTTAAATAAATCTTAGATTAAGATGACCTAACACTAAAAATCATTAAAAATTAATATAATAACTAAAATATATCATTAAAAGGCAAGCCTAACCCTTCATTAAAGGTTGCGAAGATACTGGCAGCGTTCCCGCTTTGAATAGCAAGACTAATTCTTTGTCCGAGATACCTGGCAGCTCTTCGTTCTCTTGTGATGTCGACTAACCTTTTTGCTATTTCCTTAAAAGCCTTATAGCGTTAGGACCCCACAGACCAAGGGTCTCGACCCCGAATGGGACAAAATCATATTCGGAGCCTAGACCCCTGTATTTGCATGCTTTAGCTTTTCCAGCCGCTTCACAAGCCACAGCAGCTCTGTTAGGTGATTTGGTACCTCGTCATTTCTGTCATGAAATACTTACACATCCAATTACCTACAGAGTACTTCTGGCACTAAAATACACTCTACTATACTCATCTTATGAGGCCTCTAGTTAGTTATCGTATCAGAGCCCTATAGGACGAATTACGTTATGACAATCCGACTAAAGAGGATGCATCCTGTTTATGTCATCGATACAAAGAGTAATAGTTTGAAGTGACGGCACTACATCGACACAATAAATTGAAATTGATTGTATTGCAGACGCACCCAATATTCCCACGGCGATAATTTGCCTATATATTTAAAAATGCATAGGCAATTAGTCAGTAAACGAGATGAATCGTTGAGTCGATGAATGAGATGATGTACTGCATATAATATTAGAATACTAAAAGAAGAAAGATAAAGTCGATCAGTCCAGAGCGTCCAGCAGCGTCGTAGGTCCACAATACTGCTCCAATGCGGAATGGCAACGAAGTCTAGAGAGTATGATACTGGTTCCCATACCTATACCATGCCTACGAGTATTTTGTATACCATAAACAACTAGGTTTTTCCCATTTATCTATATATATAAAAGCGAAATACCACTGACTGACTGACTGACTGATGATCACGATATCTCAGGAACTATAAAACATACGAACTTGAAATTTGGAAGGTAGATTCCTTTTATGAAGTAGAGGTCAGCTAAGAAACGGTTTTGAGAAAATCCACCCATAAGGGGTTGAAATGGGGGTTGGAAATTTGTATGAAAGTCCTATATTTTTGAAGTTAGAGACATGAAAATTGGCAACTAAATTTTTAATTACAAATAATAAAGATCAGTATAATCAATGTTACGAAAATCTACCCCAAGGGGGGTGAAATGGGGGTTGGAAGTTTTTATGAGGATTCTATGTTTTCGAAGTTAGGGACATGAAAATGGGCATTTAGGTAATTTGTTTTAAATAATAAAAACCTGTACACGCAATATTACAAAAATCCACCCCTAAGGGGTAGAAATGGGGGTTGGAAGTTTGTATGAAAGTCCTATATTTTTGAAGTTAGAGACATGAAAGTTGGCCATTAAGTTGTTAATTATAAATAATAAAGATCTGTGTGATTAACAATGCGAAAATCTACTCCGAGGGGGGTGAAATGGGGGTAGGAAGTTTTCATGAGGATTCTAAGTTTTCGAAGTTAGGGACATGAAAATTGGCATTTAGGTAATTTGTTTTAAATAATAAAAACCTGTATACGCAATATTACAAAAATCCACCGCTAAGGGGTAGAAATGGGGGTTGGAAGTTTGTATGAAAGTCCTATATTTTTGAAGTTAGTGACATGAAAGTTGGCCATTAAGTTGTTAATTATAAATGATAATGATCTGTATAATCAATGTTATGAAAATCTACAACAAGGAGGGTAAGATCGGGGTAGGAAGTTTTCATGAGAATTCTATGTTTTCGAAGTTAGGGACATGAAAATTGGCATTTAGGTAATTTGTTTTAAAAAATAAAAACCTGTATACGCAATATTACAAAAATCCACCCCTAAGGGGTAGAACAGGGGTTGGAAGTTTGTGTGAAAGTCCTATATTTTTGAAGTTAGAGACATGAAAGTTGGTAACTAAGTTGTTAATTATAAATAATAAAGATCTCTTTCAATCAATGTTACGAAAATCTACCCCCGAGGGTAACATGAGGGTTGGAAGTTTTTATGGGGATTCTTAAGTTTTCGAAATTAGGGACATGAAAATTGTCATTTAGGTTATTTGTTTTAAATATTAAAATCCTATACACGCAATATTATAAAAATCCACCCCTAAGAGGTTAAAATGGGGTTTGGAAGTTTATATGAAAGTCCTATATTTTTGAAGTTAAAGACATGAAAGTTGGCAACTAAATTGTTAATTATAAATAATAAAGATCTGTATGTTACGTTATGTCAATCAATGTTACGAAAATCTACCCCAAACAGGGTAAAATGAGGGTTGGAAGTTTTCATGGAGATTCTAAGATTTCGAAGTTAGGGACATGAAAATTGACATTTAGGTTATTTGTTTTAAATAATAAAAACATTTAAAAAATCCAACCCAAAAGGAGTGAGAGAGGTGAGGGGTTGGTAGGAAAGCATTGAGTTTTTGGAATTAGAGAAATTAAAATCGGCAATTACAGCATTACTTTTCAGTAATAATACATGTAGGTATAAGCTCTTTTGCCAAATCACACCTTGAAAGTAGAAAAATAAATAATGAAAAGGAATTTGGAAGTTAGACTGTAGAGCCGTAGACATCGCTAATAAAATAATTTGTAAATGTCCGAATAGTAATATTATAAATGCGAAAGTGTGTTTGTATATTGGTATGTCCTTCAATCACGTCGCAAAAGAGCAATGGATTGACGTGATTTTTGAAAGTATTGTTGAGGATCTAGGGAGTGACATAGGAGAGTTCCCGTAGGAATTTTTACAACTTATTCTGACTGAATTTTTAAAACTTATTCCACGCGGACGAAGTCGCAGGCGCCAGCTAGTAGACTTATAAATGTTATCTGTGTTTGAATTGACACTTATTTTATTTTATTTTTTGAATTTGAATTTATTTTACAAGGAAAACTTACTAGGCTACTTTATAACTGATATTAGGTGGAGGTTTGTATAGTTGCTTGTACAGAATATTCTCTAGGAGTGCAAGGTTTTACATATAATACTAGGTACGTATGGAACTAAACATCAGCGTGGGCTAAACAATGATCCCAAGTAATTGGTTATAATAATTATTCCCCAAGATCAGTGATTGTCTATTGTAGGCGCCCGTCTATTCAAGCCCAGCCGAGTGGGCGTAAACAATACGAGAGCTCATCTCTATAAAACAAGGAAGTAAACACTTGCGTCCCACTCTCGAAGAGAAATTATTAAGCGACGTTATGTGTGAAATTGTTTTTCGCGAAGTGTGGGATTACGTTGGGTCAAGTATTCATCTTGGTCGATGGTAGATCACAAGATTTTTAAGTTTTGAGCCGAAAATGTTGTTTTGGGTATTTCGTATAGACAAAATGTTGTCAAGAATATCTCAGTATATCCAACTCCAGAGACAAAGGTTAGATTAGATTTTGTCATCTCGGAGTTTGATAACTTGCTGAAACGCTGCGTCCTAGTTTAGAGAGCACATTAAGCTGGTGTCCCAGTTTTTACCACTGACGTGTGAAAATAATCGTTCAAAATTATCCAGCAGCGTAAATTGGTTCAATTGTTTATTACTCTCTCCCATCAGCGAGGGAATCCGTGGCCAGTCTTTGCAGATAGGCTAAAACTGTGGCAGCATGCCTATCGACAAAGACGTACTATTTAGCGGTTTAGGTCATTTACATGCAATATAGAAACTAATGTGTTTAACAAACAATCACAATCCATCTGTGAAGCACATTCATTTGTGTATACTCGTACAGTGAGGGACCAATAGAGGTTTAATTTTTATAATATAGCTATATTAAATAGATTTTAAGGAAGCGCGTGGGACCTAAGCTTAACCAGCTGGGACAAGCAGCTTCCATAAATAAACACTAGATCTACATACAACTCGAATGCATTTGAACTTATGCCGGAAATTAATAATAATCAATCCAATCCAAATTGTTCAGATCATAGAATGACGTGAGCGCAGTCATTACATTAGTTCTCTCTTTTTATGGCTTTGCACAGATTAGCCAATGTCAAGTTTATAGCAATGTAGAAGTTAGGGAGAAATGGTGGGAAACTTCACACTCTGCGGACGCGGCTCCCTCAAACCTTTCCCAAACTAATACCTGTTAACCATTCAGAAAACTAGCCACTATACAAACTACACCAAAACTTTCCACGACACAACCAACACTAGTTCTTTTCAAAATTAGCCAACAAACATAAATTCAAGAAAAGCGTTAAAAAACCGCGCCCGCCATATACGAAGTCTCCCCAGTCATTACATAGAAGGATGATTAAGGATGGGCACACAGATCATAGAATGACGTTAGTGCAGTCATTACACAGAAGGATGACTAAGGATGGGCACACAGAAGGTTGATTAAGGAAGGGTACACTAATGCATTTAAGGCCTGATATATGAACGTGGCATAGCGTGCGTATAGCCCAGTAGTGTTTTGTAACGCTCTAATATTTCAAAGGTGTTGTCAGTTGAAGTCGAAAACACTGGAAAACTATTCCTATTTTACGCCACGTTTATCTGTAAAACTCTTAAACTTTGATCCAATTATGAATTGTGTTGAATGTTATATTTTATATATAGAGATGTTACGAGATGCATCGTGAGATCGCAGCAAAGCGTCGATGAAAAGTTAACCTTAAAATCCAGTTAGACAACGCGGTACGCCTACCTATTCTATCAACAGCTCTTTATGCTACGCCTACTCTAGCCATTTGAATTTGACACCACTTATATATTGTTTGAATGGATGACTAGCTTAAAAGAAGTGTTAATGTTCGAGTGTTTTTATTTTTTATTGTATTATGTTCATGTTTTTCCATAACAACTTCGAGCATGACAAAAGTGTTACAAGTAGGTGCCTAGAGCATTGTAAGAAGTTAATTTAGATATTGAATATGCGTTCTCACGTTTTTCACGTAGTAAGTGAGCGTGTCCTTCCCAGAAATAGAAAATTGGAATCATGGAGTTAAAATTTATAAAGGTTGTAATGATTCAGGGTTGTTTTTCTTTTACTAATTGGTGCAAGGGTTAGCAAGGTTAGGCCAAAGATATATCGTGGAAATTTTAAATTTTCTTAGGTCAAAGATTTACTGTGAAATTTTTAAATTTTCTATAGTCGTTCATTATGAGATCTGGTCGTGGATAACTCTTTATTTTTTCATAGACATAATAGCCAGAAACGCAGTCATTGTTTTGTTACATACTTTTGTACATTTGGCGGTTAGGTTCCTATGATGAACAGGGTGATTCAATATGAGATGACAGATTGAGAAGAAACTAACAACTGCTTCAAAAATAACATATCTATAGGCATACCTAGAGACGCCGAGCTGAAAATTTATCAGATGTTACATATACATGGTGGTTTTGACGACCCCCATGGCACAGCGCGTGCGCTTTGCAAAGTTGGAGATCCTGGGTTCGATTCCTAGCTCGAGTCTGCTCTGGTGGGAGGCTTCGTTACCACCCTACTGACAAAGACGCTTCAGCGTTCCGGCAAAATGTCGCGTAGAAACCAATTAGCGGTATGGGCTGGCCATACCCCTAACAGGTTCGCCCGCTACCATCCTAGTCTGCATTATCACTTACCATCAGGTGAGATTGCCGCCAAGGGCTAACTTGTAGTTTGAAAAAAAAACATACACGGTAGCGTATATTTCTCAAACTTTGATACAGAAAAAAGTTAACCTCTAGTTGGTTTACTTCTTCTTCTTCACATATACACATATAGGATACTGGGGCAATACTGTTAGCCAACCGTCTACAGATCTATCGAATACATGATAGCTTTATTATGTGTACTTCAACTTTAATTCTGATTATTGTGAGTTGACGACTTTCTTCATTCATGAATTTAATATTATTTCGAAAATTGGACTATATATAAGCACCAGAAAGGTAAGGCACATCCAGTACAAAAGTAGTAGTTGCAAATGTTTTGTATTTAAAAAATCCTCTTTTAGCACTAC
The DNA here is from genome assembly GCA_928268935.1 of Lasiommata megera. Classification (NCBI taxonomy): domain Eukaryota; kingdom Metazoa; phylum Arthropoda; class Insecta; order Lepidoptera; family Nymphalidae; genus Lasiommata; species Lasiommata megera. The sequence continues at coordinate 5,657,868 of OV743311.1, read as the reverse complement.
ATACATAACATATAGTTTAAGCAACATGATTGTACCCTTGCGTATTTTTTCCATACATTGTGATACTACCATATCTCGTTCACCACAAGTTTACGAAGCTTTTGGTATTTGAGATATGATAGTGTCCGTACAATGCGACCCGCATGATCGCATGCACCGAGGTAACAATGCTCGTTGAACGTGAAAATTAATACTTCATGGTGGTACTATGAAAAGCTTTTCGGGATGATTGTTAAGCAAGAACAAAAATTTATAAATAAGATAACGTGAATATAAGTTAACGTATATTTTTAACGCTTGTTTTTCGTTCATTTTATTTTTCGTTTTTACTTCGCTTTTTGGCATCCGTTATCAAAGTTTATAACTATATTTTTGGTGCAATTTCGTCGTGTTTCAACTGTAACGCTTGAAATTTTGATGGATAATCATTTGTGAGATATCACTATGAATATATTGATTTAAAATTGTAGACGGACAAAAAATTTGGTAATTTTTGTCCGCCAAGGCGTGTACTAATTTTAAATTATTCCTATAAAGTTAGCTCTTAGGTTAGACGATACGTGATTATGTTTAAAAGAGATATGTATGGCAGTTTACTTAATACCTACACACCTACCAAAGTATCAAAAATTATATCGCTCGTTAAGTAAGCAAACCTTCATTCAAGCAAAAACATCCGCAGCACCTGAAATCATCTGTTCCCATCCTCCTTATCGGTTTCTACTTGGCATCATATGAAAACTAAATGTTTTGCCAGCAGGGTGGTAACAAGCCGCGGCCACCAGAATACACTAGAGTCGGGAACTGAACTCAGGACCGACAGCGGTTTTATAATGCGACAGCGCACGCGCTTCTCTGCGGAGGCGAAATAGATGACTAAATGGTATAATTGACATCAATAATACCATTACCTATATAAGTATACTGTAAATACCCTAGATAGCTTATAGTGATATTACGAGTATAATGATATAACTTTATTGATAGAGAGTACTCTTAAAGTGGCAGTCCGCATTACACCGTCATTCATCGCGATTTAGCGTTCCGGCATGAGATCTAGTCCAGTCAAAATAGACTAAATTATGATTTCAGTTTGCATTAATTCCCAACAAGCTGGATTTTTGTGCCGGCCTCGGATGCTTCATTACAAGTGACATGTCAAAAGTCGCAATCGATCCCGCTTGTGCGTTGTTTTTTATTCGAGGTATTTTGCGTTTTTTGCGTATATCTCTGAAACAATGAGAGCTACCGAAAAATAGTTCAAGCAAAGTTTGTAGATCGTAAAATTGTCTACAAAAGAGATTTCAACACTTTTTCTTCTACGGTGCACTGTTCTCGAATTATGGCTATTTTAAACAAATCATCAAATAATCATGCCGATCGTCCCAAGTTACTCGCAAATCGCAATCACCTGATCAAACTTTAAGCAAATGAATTATAGTTTAGAAAATTTTATGCAATCATATTTTCATTACTCTCATATTGCTTATATAATTCTGTACAAAATATAGATGTCGCGGGCAGAAGTAACATGTAAATTAACATTGTAGGTTGCCAAGTTATCTAACTTGATACATTAAAAAAAATCTAATTCGATATGCAAACTTCTTTTCCATTAAATTTACATAAGCGGTGTCGATTAGTTAAATAGTTTTATTGCTGTGTGACTAAATTTATTCGACAAAAAACTCCACACGTACCTATTGTTTGTTATGTATGGCGGTCGTTGTTATTTTAACGAGATCGTGTCGCATGAGTGTTCGTAAGGCCAAGTTCTGGTCGAACGTCTACGAAAATCAATAATTTTCTACAGTTTCGGAAGATATACCTTTGTTGTAGCTCACGCTCGATAGACAAAATTAACAAAATTAGGTATACAGTTTAGAATAAGAGACAAAATATCCTACCTTAATACCTACCTAAGTTCTGTTTGAACGCATGCACCTTAGGCCAAACAAACAGAACTATAGGTGTAGGTAGTTTAAGGAGATATACCACAGTTCCGTTGAATGCCCTAGGTAGGCAAAAGAAACATAATTAGGTAAACAATTTTAGCAGATATAGTTTAGTTCTGTTTCACTGTACGTATGTAAAGAATCAACAGAACTACACAGTTTTAGAAGATACCTTAGGTATATCTTTAACACGTTGAAGTCTGCTTATTCCTATATAATACGAGTGAAATGACAAAATAGAAAAGATCTTAGGGATCTTCTTATTATTTAAACAATTTTGCCTAGTCATTAGGTTACTACTAGTAATATACCTTTTAATCTCTTGAATAATTAGAAATTAAAAAAAAAAAGAATTGCAAAGTTGTGACAGAGTTTTTTTTGGCTTTTTTTTCCATTAGTATTAAAGCAATGTGAATTCTCGCCATGGATATCAGATGGATTCTAGAAATAAGAAGACAAGTTCAATCCAAGAAATATTTTTCTGAAGACCTTTTACTCTTCCTAGTTTAGAATTAGGTTATTTATATATACATACTCGTATAGGTACTATAATTTATTATTGATTATGTGAGATGGCGATTTGTTGTGGGTTTCTTCTTAGACCTGGGCGCGATTTGAACCCTCTTAGCTTTAGTTTTAAGTTGTCGATTGTACTTATTACCATCACTTCACAATTAGAAATAATCAAATTAACGATTCTTAGGTGCCTGTAATAGGTTTATGTGAATAAAGCTGTTTTTAATTTGATTTAAAATAAAATATTTTATTAGTAAAAATATTTCCTTTTTTCACATTTATACAGTTTTTGCTCGGAAAGAGATTATCATAAATTACATACAATGGCTAGATTATATTTATTTTCCAGTTCACGTTTGACTAGCGAAAGCGGCCGGAACAACTTTGCTCTAGAGGTTTTATGACTCGGGTGTTTGTAGGAGTTTACATTATTGTAATGCATTAGCGCCGGTAACATAAATTAACACCCGTTCAGGTATTTGCATACTTGTAAATATTCTCGCTTCATGTATCTATGTGAACTAGCATCATCATCATGAAAAATGAAAATATACTTTATTGTACACCGCACAAAAGAAATACAAGACAGTAAAGAAACCAGGTACAATAGGCGGCCTTATCGCTAAAGAGCGATCTCTACCAGACAACCCATCAGGCGTCATCGTCATAATCAACGCATTCTCGGCTCACTACAGAGCACAGGTCCCCTCTCAATATGAAAAGGGTTTGGCTATAGTCCACCACGCTGGGCATGTGCGGATTGGCAGAATTCACAAGCTTTTGAGAGCTTTATGGAGAACTCTCAGGCATGCAGGTCTCCTCACGATTCTTCACCGTTTTCCTTCACCGTTAAAGCAAGTGATCTTTTAATTGCTTAAAAACGCACATAACACACGAAAAGTTATAGATACGTGCCCGGCTTCGAACCTCCGACCTCTGATTAGGAGGCTGACGTCCTAACCACTAGGCTATCACAGCTTTCTACCTAGTGACCTAGCATATGTTCACGTAATTAGGGAACGCCGAAGGACAGGCGATTTAAGATGTGAAACGAAGTTACTTTATCCTTCCTTGGTCTATTAATGTCCGACAAGTGGAATTAGCTCTATGCTTGAGATGCTTTAGAGTATCGACTTCTATTAATGTCCCACAACTAGAAACAGATGTGCTTGAGAAGCTTTAGGATTGACACTCGGCCATGCGCCAATGTGGTTATGAAGCCCTAATCCATTATTATCATAAGTGATAGGGTCCAGCTGATTTATTGGCTTTCTGAGGCACGTACGTGGTTGCCAAAGCCAATATGCAATTTCACCTGTTGCTATGTAATAACACACTCGGAGATGTTAGCTAACCTTTTATGGTATGGCAGTTATCATCATCATCATCATGAACAACCCATTGCCGGCTCACTACAGAGCACGGGTCTCCTCTCAATATGAGAAGGGTTTGGCCATAGTCCACCACGCTGGCCATGTGCGGATTGGCAGACTTCACACGCCTTTGAGAACATTATGGAGAACTCTCAGGCGTGCAGGTTTCCTCACCATGTTTTCATTCACCGTTGAAGCAAGTGATATTTTAATTGTTTTTTAAAAAACGCACATAACTCATAACATTAGGAGGCTGACGCCCTAACCACTAGGCTTTTACTGCTTATATTAAACAGTTGGCAGTTATATTAAACTAAAACTCATAATCGGTTTCGACGACATCGTACCGGAACGCTAAATCGCTTGGAGGTTAGTCTTTATCGGTGTACTGGTAATTAGTAATCAATAAAGCCTCCCACGAGACAACTCAGACTGTTGCTTGTGCTGGTTCTTGATAGAAACAATTATATCTAGGAATTTCTGTCCAATCAAGAATCGAAGCAGGACCTCTTGATCCTTTCATAAATTTGACAAAGGCAATACAGTACAGGCACGATACTTCATGTGTTTTAAATTGTCGAAATCGCGATCGCGAGTAAAAGTGAACAATACCTAACTAAATTTAATTACATTCCATTATAATATATACATAATCCTAATCTTCCCTGGAAATTAAGCCGGCTAGCATCCGCTCGATATTACATTTTCATCATCATCATCATCATCATCAACAATATTCGAGAACATGTGCATGCTTATTTTTATAAGCACTCTGGGTCATCATAAAGATATTTCCAGTCATAAAGAGTCCATTTTACGTGCCACTTTTGTGGAAAGCCTTCTGTCTCTAACAGAGAGCACCATGCTGCGAGCACCAATGAGAGCACCAAGAGCACCAATGAGAGCTATAACTACCTTAGTCACAGACCACAGTCATGACAACAACTGGGACAAACGGCTGAACGTGCTAAAGAACAGGGATGAAACACCTTCAAAAATTTTTACGAATTCTTAAAGACAGCTTTACCATATTATTGTAACTTAACTTTGCAGTGATTCAATATTTAAAATCGTTTTTTCTTTTGCCGGTGAGCATAGCCAAAAAATATACAGTGCGTGCATAGCCAAACTTACTGTATTGAAACATATATATTTGCTCAGGTTTTCTTATAGTACGCTGCGCATAATCTGAATCTGAATTATCTTTACTAAAAGACGTGTTTATGTGTTTACTTGATATCTGCATTAACTTATTCTGAGCTAAGTACTTTTACACTTTTTTATTACGTGCCTTAAAACTAAGATTTCTATACCACCATTATAACAGTCTCACAAGACAGCTTCCATTTTCTGTTTGCTTTGGCCTTTACTGTATGGATTAGGTTTTCTTTATACAGTCTCAAATTACCACAAGCAATTTCCTTCTGCAATTTAAAGCAATAATAACTCCTTGAAAATAAACTGCATTTTGTTAATAAACTACTATTATCCATTTCGTTAAAGTTCTCGGAAACTGCACAGACTCTTTATGTTCCTACTTGTAGTACAGTCAGACCATTTATCCTCTCCAAACAATTCGGAATAGAGCAGGTCCGATAAGATCTTTGGAGTGACTTCCCCAAAGTCTTCCAAGTTAATAATTTATTTGACACACGACCACGCCAGTTTATTTAGAACTTATGAACTGGAATTGAAAGGCGTGAATGGAGGCCATTCAGTGTGGACATTAAATTCGCGATGAATAATAAATACTCCATGTTCTTTACGCTGCAAAGAATTCTCCTTTAATTATCCTAAGTACGAGTTTTCATACAATCGACAACGTTGATGTTTCTCGTGGGAAATCTTAAACTAGTTAAGAAATAGCTCTCATATCACTCCAGTGCTTTGGAGAGTACGTGCCAACCAACGGTCCCATTTATTATTATTTGATAATATGCTTTAAGCCCTCCAATAAGCATTCTTCCAGTCTAGTCCGGTCTATTCTGGAAACAAGAATACTTCGGACGAAATCTTCAGCTAAGTAAAATTAGTTTCAAGAAAGATAAATAAGAAAATACAGCTAGGCTGGGCACCTTTTGACAAACTCTGCCGAGTCTTCTCTTCGTCCGACAAATCCTGAAGACATTGACTGATTTTCATCAGTGCGTCCAATCTGCCATGACATGACATGACATGCCATGCCATGCCATCTGATAGGTCCTTTACGTGATCACTGACAATTCCCAGACTTCAAGACAAGACAGTGATCAAATAGATGGATCTAAAAACATTTATTCCACTCCAGATATCCTAAAAAAAACAATAACATTCCATTAGATATTAAAGACGCTTGCGACGCGATGTCACGATGCTCGTTCTTAAAAGTTTTTATTGTCTGCACGTTCAGTCCGATAGTCGTGAAATAATTTGTTTTAACATAATATATTATCGAACAATGCGGTTGGCATGCGAATCCGATGGAACCAGTCTCAACTTGTTCAGACCGAGTTCCGAATTGGAACTTTAATTGATATTTATAGTTCCACATTTCAAATTGGGAGTCAAGCAATGGTGATTTTATTTTGGCACTCAGTTTTTACACTTTTAATTGGAATTGGGATACATCTCCAACTAAGTATGTTTGTAGGTACCCATTGTTCTTTTTATAAAGAATTTTAGAGACGGCTGAATGAATGTTATGCAATATTTTTTTGGTATTGAATTGGGATACCTACTAGGTTACGTTTGATATTTTTTAAGCTTTTGCTTTTCCAGAAATTAATTAAAAAATGTTCAATATGTTCTTTAACTTGACGAGATATCCTTATTTGACATGCCCTTAAATAATTCTGCAGTTTTAGTCACTTAAAAAACCTTTTGCAATGAATCGTTTGTTGAAGTCGTTAAAGCAAAAAAATATATCAATTATTATATTTTTTACTAATTAAAAAATGAATATTGAATTACAATATTCGCGTTTGGAGTGAGATATTAATAAAACATTTTTTTTTTGTTTTTTTTTTTACCAATTTTAATAAGTCTGTCTCCAGGAAATGCAGCAGTTGAGGACTATCAAATTTAGTTTTTTTTTTTAATTCTTTTTTATGTTAATATTTGTCTTAGTTTTTTTTAGATATCCTAATAGTACATAAATGGCAAGATATATAAATTCATTTATACTTGTTAAAGTCACTGCGCAGTTAGATTGTTGTGAAGTGATTTATAGAAGCTTCCGATTGACCGTTACGATGTGTAATTTAAAAATGCCGGTTTAAAAAGTAAATTTATTGATGTTTTCATCGGCGCTTCGGCGACAATGGGTCGCGTATAGAGATCAAACTATAGTGCTGGGAAGTAATTATACTAATGCATGGGACTATAAAATAATAATCGATACCTGATAATCTTGTCTTTAAAGCTGTGATAGGACGTTAGCCTCAGAAACAGAGGTGGGGGGTTCGAACCCGGGCACGCATCTCTAACTTTTCGGTGTTATATGCGTTAAAATATCACTTGTTTCAACGGTGAAGGAAAACATCGTGAGGAAACCTGCACGTCTGAGAGTTCTCCATAATGTTATCAAAGGCGTGTGAAGTCTGCCAATTCGCACCTGGCCAGCGTGGTGGACTATGGCCAAACCCTTCTCATATTGAGAGGAGACCCGTGCTCTGTAGTGGGCTATGGCTTGATCATGGATAATCTTGTCTTTAACGGACATGGTGTAAGCTAGCGTGCCAACATGCAATATATTGCTAAATCCATTTTTTTTCCAACATGGAACATTAGAATGAGTATGTAAGCGGAGTATGTAGGAAAATCTAATTTTTCTTGCTCGCTCGTCGCTTAATTGGACAGTAGGTATATTCTCTGAAGTACACAGTATTTAATGTAAATCTGTGAACCGATGATGATGATTATTTTCCGACCGGTTTACCAAATAATGCATATTTTCTCAGAAATTTTTAAATTTCGTATTGTCTCCTTTATTTTTGGCTTTTCGTTCTGCTGAGGAATCTTACAGCCGGGATATTTTTAGAATTGCTACTTCGTAAGGAAAATCCACATTTAACACACTGCAATGTTGCAGTTTGGAAAAATTAAGAAAAATTTAAACTGTTCAACCGTTCTTTCGGGACAGTTAAATTTTGAGCCTAGAGATGAAACACCAACACTTTTCTATATTAAAATGACTAGATGACCGTCCTAAACTAGTAATATTATGATCTCGAATATCGGGACATTCCTTAAAAGCGGGACACTGGACAACACTAGCCATAAAGGTAAAATATCGATATTATGCGAAAGCTTCACCTCGGGGTCACCGTTAGTTTTCTATTATCGGTCCCAGTTTATTGAATGCTGGTCGCACACCGGTTAACTTGCATTCTAGCGCTGAATGCATCACATTATTTTGTTCAAAATTCCAGCGACACCGATATTTAGTTAACTTTCCTCACCCTTGAAGACATTACGGAGAAATCTCACGCATACAGGGTTTAGTGGGTTTTAATTTCAAAATGCTCAAAATCCCTCAAAAGTTATTACCTCATTATATAAAACAAGGTTGAAACAAGCGCTTCGCTGGGGAAGAATTTATATAAAAAAATCACTGAAAGCTTAATATATTTCAAACATTAATGAAAGACTTACTTTTATTCATGAAATAATTACGAGAAAATAAATTGTACGGGTAACTTATAAATAATTCAGATGTTGACGACCTCCGTGGCAAAGTGCGTGCGGTGTCGCATTATAAAGTTGGAGGTCCTGGGTTCGATTTCTGGGTCGAGTCTGGTCTGTTGCGGTCGAGTGCACAAGTGTTCCCGTGACCCAGCCACCAGGCGACGCGAAGGAGCATCGCTGGGTTTTAGTGGGTATTCTGGTCGCCAGTCTGGCCGCCGGGGAGGCCCACATACCCCGTCGGAAGTGGCGCAGTCTTGCCTGCATTGCTTCCGGATGCGTAAACGCATTTCCCAGCGGAAAAAAAAGGGTCGAGTCTGGTCTGGTGGGAGGCTTCGGCAGTGGCTACCACCCTAGCGACAAAGACGTGTCGCCAAGCGATTTAGCGTTTCGGCACGATGTCGCGTAGAAACCAATTATGAGCGTGGGTTTACCATACTCTTAACAGCATCATAACTTACCACCAGGTGAAATATCCGTCAAGGGCTAACAGTTACACTATAGACTATAAAATAAATAAAAAATCTAATACGTAAAAACTTACAACTTTTTCGATGTGATTAATAATATGAGCTAAGCCAGAACATACGGATCGACAGTAGGACATGGAGGAATTACAAGGGTGCAAAGTTGACTAAGGAACTCTTATAGTGCATCACTAAGTAAAAGATCGTGGTCGTCTTGGCAGCTTCTGCTGTGTGTGCGATCATCGTTAATTGGTGCCAGATAGCATGTATTCATCCAATATGAACAAAACATGTATTCGAACTCACAAGCATACAAATAAATTACTTATGGTAATGACCGGTTAAATTATATATTTGATGGTAATGGAGTCTAGGGTTTAAGTATTTGTGTCAAAATCTCGTGCCCGGTGCAACTGCAGTGTAGACCCGATCTGTACTATTTTTATTACGGGGAAATGAGCAGACGTGAAGGTGACCGTCGCCCATGAAAACAGACCATATTTGGCTGCTTTTTTTTTATTCACCACAAGTTAGCCCTTGACTGCATCTCACCTGATGACAAGTGATGATGCGGTCTAAGATGGTAGCGGGCTAACCTGTTAGGGGTATAGTAAACTATGGTTTCTACACAACATCGTGCCGGAACGCTAAATCGCTTGGCGACACGTCTTTGTCGGTAGGGTCATAACTAGCCACGGCCGAAGCCTCCCATCAGACCAGACTCGAGCCGGGAATCGCACCCAGGACCTCCAACTTTAAAATGCAACAGCGCACGCACTGCGCCACGGAGGTTGTCTATGGTGCTTCAGATGTTTATGGGCGATGGTAATCATTTGACTTCAGCTAACCTGTCAGCACGCGTGTTGTTTGCATACATCATCATCATAATCATCATCATCATCATTAACCCGAAATCTACTACTACTACCGTAACTACTATCGTAGTGTAAAATATCATGATCATCCATTCTCGGCTCACTACAAAGCACGGGTCGCCTTTTAATATGAGAATGGTTTGGCCATCGTCCACCACGCTGGCCATGTGCGGATTAGCAGTCTTCACACGCCGTTGAGAACATTATGGAGAACTCTCAGGCGTGCAAGTTTCCTCACGATGTTTTCCTTCTCCGTTGAGGCAATGTATATCATTAGCTTATCATTACTAGATCAGAGGCGTGCGCTTTAAACTTTATAGTCTAGTAGGCAGGTGTGTTTTCAAAATAGCGTTAGTCACGTTCGTGTCTGGACGTGCATACACGAAATATCGTAGCGAATTCACTTCAAGGTTTCGCAGCACAGTATAATTGATTGAGCATGCCGGTTCATTGGCCTTTCAAAGTCATAACTATCAATTTTATGGTGAATTTATCGTGACTGCCAGATGTATTCATAAGGCCCGGTGCCTATTGAAAAAGTTTAGTTACATTCATTGTACATTATTTAAACTGACTTCCGAAAAAAGTCGGTGGTTGGTACGCGATTAATTCGCGATCAATCCTTGTAAATATATATAGGATGAACAGGAGCGTCTCCGTCGGTAATTTGGGTAGATGACGTGGGTAGTTTTGGGCAAAGAGACCAGATACTCAGATAGATAATTAATCGGTTTTATTCTTGGTAGAACAGAATTACAATTATAAGTATCGTATTATATAAAGAGCAAACTATACGTTCCACCAAGTACGACTATGCACTACCGCGTCTCGACCACCAATCAATGCGCTGTCCCGCGCCGGTGCGTCTTTAAGAACCTGCATACCCCACTTAATGTTGCGTAAAGAGAGGGGGCGATCCCACTCTCTTGTCTGTCGTACATGATTCTAAAACTAGATGGCACTGCTCTCTGATTGCCGTCATATATTTATTCAATATTATCAACCGATTGACGTCCACTGCTGGACCTAAGTTTTTTGGGGGGAGTTCCGATGTCCAAGGTCTTGAGCTGCTTGTATCCAGCGGTTACCTCGTCTGATGTTGTCTGTCTACCTAGTTGGGAGTCGACGCTTTGATTACCGGCGCGGGTTTGCTATTCCAGCACCTTGGGAAACCAATGTCCATCAGTTCTCCGAGCTATGGGCCCCGCACATTGCCACTTAACTTTGCAAACTGTTGAGCTATGTCGGTAACTCTGGTTCTTCTACGGATTCCTTTATTTCTGATTTGTAAATCGCGTAGAGACACTCCTAGAATAGCTCTCTCCATCCATCTGAGTAACTCTGAGCCTTTTTATAGGGCCCATAGGGAGCAAACACGTTTCTGAGCCGTAAGTTTTTAGTTATATATATGTACAACAATATAATTATTATTTATAAATATATTGGTCATCTTTTTTTAAATAAATTATTGCCGTTTCCTAATGTTTCTATTTGTGGATATATGGCATACATCCACAGTATATTGCTATTAGAGAATCTATCCAGTTATTTCTCTAACAACTCAGAGTTTACTCCAACTTATTACTTTGCTTCGCAAGTACTACATGCTACAAGCTTCACCGCGTTAGAATGCAGATCCTTTACCGTGTCTTACGGTTTGATGATGAACAAGGCGAAGAGTACCAAATTAATTGGTGCATGGGCACATTTTCCAAAATCTATATTGTAGAATACCGATAAGACAACTAACATTGCGACGTTGATCTTTGAAGTCTATGATGATCCAACATTGTACCAGCGCAGATGCAAACTGCTCATCTAGCAGAACTACTTCCCAGAATCATCTCCAATTAATGGAACGCCTCTGCCAAGTAAAAGAGCAGAACTAGATGCATGATCGAAACTGAGGCTGAGATGTTGTTCCGACGTGAAGTACCTCTTGACCTTTTTGAGGATGCCAAGGCCAAGTATTTTGGCAGCAATTTTGCCTTGGATTCAATGCTTGGCCCAAAGTTCAGGTTAGACGATTTTACACCCATTACAATATATTAACGGAAGTGATGATAATGAACAAGTGTGTGGGGATATGCCATAAAAGCTTTTAGGATTACGCAAATATAGAGAATTGGTTTGGTCAGTTTTTGCGTTAGCAATGGTTTGGCTGATTGGTTAGTCTAAACAAGTCCTATTCATATTTTCACGAAAACAATCAACAAGTACAATAAGATGTATTTCTAAGAAGGCTTTGTTATGTATGTGTATTAAGTTTGACAAATATATGCCTATAACAAATATATGCCTATAACAATTAAAATATCACTTGCTTCAACGGTGAAGGAAAACATCGTGAGGAAACCTGCACGCCTGAGAGTTCTCTATAATGTTATGTAAAGTCTGCTAATCCGCACATGGCCAGCGTGGTGGACTATGGCCAAACCCTTCTCATATTGAGAAGAGACCCGTGCTCTGTAGTGAGCTGGTAATAGGTTGTTCATGATGATGCCTGTAAAGTTTAATAAATTTTTGTGTCCCAGGATCTTGGAAAAAATAAGTGGAAAAACGGCTGAAAATTTATACAGTGTTTTATCACGCTTCAACTTGCAGCATCTATCAAATACCAGATTATGACAGAACACTGTATAACTATTCCGAAGTTATACCACGATAAATTTTAAGGTACTATTGACGGGAAATATCTAATTGGTAAGTATTCCATAATTACTTATAGTTCATCAGGTGTCCAGGGTTTTCTCTTATGCATGCGTAAGAAACCATATTGGTTACGCCAGTCTTACTAGCTACTTATTTAATTAAAATAATATGAGTAAGCGGTGAACCCTTGGTAATGCTCGTGATGCTTTATGTTACAAGGATTATACAAATCTTATAAATGCAATTAAATAAGTAATCAAAAATATTTTTATCTCAGATTCGTGTTGATCGTTGTGATAATGAATTTGCATGGAAGTTATAGTACCAAAACTACAATTTTGAACAATGAGACGTGAAATTTTCTTAAACTTAGGTATTATTACAGTTTCGTTCCGCTGATTTAACGTTAATAGAATAAAAAGCGTTAGTGTGAGTTTGATAATGCACATTGAATTTAAGACTTGCTGGAACTTAAATTTATGCTGATAAAGATATAAATGGTCATGGCCGGTCAAATTAATTCGTTCGCGTGTGCTCGAAAATCACAGTTATTAGGCATAGTTTAATAATCATAATCACGAATCAAAGCAATAAAAAAAAATAAGTAAAGCTCTCTCGTTCATTAATTAAAACGCTGTGATAAGCCGTTAAAGGCCGAAAGGTGGCTGAAAACGATCTGAAAACCACGGAGTCTTTATTTAAAAATATGGAAACGATGTAAATGTTGTGTTGCATGATATATTTTCACTTTCTTTCCAAAGTAGTTTGTGATTGTTCTGCGAACCATTCGAGCGGAAGATTTTATAGATATAGATAGTAAATTTAAGTTAAACTGAAACATATATTAATAATCTCAAGTGTCAACTAACTGACTCAGCGTCAGAAGCGAGGCAGAGTGGTTGACGGAACTTGATACGACAACGAATGAACAGCTATTAATATACTCGTATAGTAATGTCGATATAGATCTGCTCGCCATGTGTTTAGGCTGCAGAAGCATAAGGCGAATAACTTGCAGTTGATTGTGCTTACCTTTCAAAAAGCGTACGCAGTTTTTCGACATTTTGGATCTCGTTCATTCCGACACCGACAGTTCGATTTCCAGGCTTTACAGCAAAACTATGGGTGAAATTTATATTCAGATATTGTAATTATTTGCCTAATAATTACGCAGATTTATGTATTAATTGTACAATTTAATCTTCCCAATCAAATTGTTAAACTATTAATTTCTAATTTGGTAACAAGGTAGGTAAGTCGATTCGGTCCAGTTTGAGGGTAGATGTTACGAAGATGATCAACATGATCTACCCATTACCGGCTCACTACAGAGCACGGGTCTTCTCTCATGAGAGGGGTTTGGCCATAGTCCACCACGCTGGCCATGTGCGGATTGGCAGACTTCACACGCCTTTGAGAACATTTTTGGAGAACTCTCAGGCGTGCAGGTTTCCTCACGATGTTTTCCTTCACCGTTGAAGCAAGTGATATTTTAATTGCTTAAAAACGCACATAACTCCGACAAGTTAGAGGTGCGTGCCCGGATTCGAACCGCCGACCTCTGATTAGGAAGCTGACGACCTAACCACTAGGCTATCACCGCTTCGATACTAAGATATCGAATCGCTTTAATTAAGAACACTACCAGTACTTTTATAGCCAGATTTATTCCTGCGTGACTATTTCTTGGAAGAAATAATGAAAGTGCAAATTGTGGGATACGGAAAAACTTGCCTTCGCTCAGGCGCTTATTTTTATTTACGGTAACACAGTACAATGTATTTTAAATCATGAATTTCTGTAGCATTCAGGTCAAAAGTACTTGTCTACTCTGTTTATTTTAATTATGCACTCGTTTGTAATCAGAGATTTTATTGCGCAGTGAAATCGCAGTTTACTAACATTTTACTTAAATTAACAAAAAATGTACTTAAAATTATTGAATACATTACAAATGTTTTGAAATATGAAATTAATGAATCGATTAATCATAAACTGTATTCAAAAAAATCGTATTGAAAGGCTTATTTTTTTACACACTACAAGTTACCCCTTGACTGCTATCTCACCTGGTGGTAAGTAATGATGCTGTCTAGGATGATAGCGGGCTAACCTGTTGGAGTATGATAAACACGCGCCCCTAATTGGCCATTCAATCTAATCACATTCTCATCTATTCGATCGACGAATGAGATAGCTATGTCGTGCTTTGTGCTGATTCCCGAATTTGAAGCCGACATAAAACGTAAAAAAATGTATATACGTTAACGTTACACGTTAAACTTTTTTTAGTTAGTGGCTGACAAAAAACAAATGGAAGGGGGGGGATCCATCATACAAACTTTAACTATGTCAAATCTGACTCTCCTCAATCCGCCCAGTGAGTCCAAAACTTCGTACGAAGTTTCTCTCATATAAAAGCTAGCGTACGATGACTTGCACCGTCCGACCCCCCTCCGTTATCCCAAACGTCGCTTAAGCCGAGGTTCGGCCTCAAATGAGGCGCCCTTAGGCAGACATTTCCCTTAGTTTCTTCGAGGCCTAGGGCTCAAAATTTCTTCTGGCAGAGCTTCTTTCCGAAGCTCGCCAAACAGCCCGGTTACGCTGTGGCAACCAATAGGGTAAGTACAACTAATAGACAGTCCGAAAAAAAAATGTGACGCGTAACCGAAAAATGTGACGCGTAACCGAATTTACCGGTAATTTTTTTTCCAACGCCGATAAAGAAGTTTCACTTCAAAAAGATGACGTGTATCGTGGTAATTGTCACTTTATGACAACAATCGCACCGCTAATTATGGGCGCGCACGCTTTCGTCACTTTTTACTCTCATTTGCAAGTTTTCTGGAGAATGTTGTGTCTAGTAAAATGTTTAGCCGCTGATTGCCGCTAATTAATGTTAATGAGTGTAAATACGCAGGCGCTTTAAACGTCTCTTCTGATGAAGGGTTTTTTGAACTTTTGTTTGTGGACTTGTTCTGTTGCAATTATTTTTTTGCCAGAGCGAAGACTGTTAACAGTGACTTTTGAATAACGAATTTGTAATAATAATAATCAGAAAATGAATTGTGTATTGCGAAAAATTAATCTGAAATTATGTGCAAGGGAATACTGAAAACTTTATTTTGATTTGCTTTAGGGTATGTTAGCAAATGTAACTCTCAGGACACATCATCAACATCATCATCATAATCAACCCATTGCCAGCTAACTACAGAGCACGGGTCTCCCCTCAACATGGAAATGATTTAGGTTATGTTTGATGATAGTCCACCACGCTGGCCATATGCGGACTGGCAGACTTCACACTCCTTTGAAAACATTGGGGTGAACTCTCAGTCGTGCAGGTTTTCTCACGATGTTTTCACCGTTGAAGCAAGTGATAGAATAGATATTTTAATTGCTTTTGCACATAACTCCGAAAAGTTAGAGGTGCGTGCCCCGATCTCTGAATAAGCGACGGACGTCCTAACCACTAGGCTATCGCAGCTTCCTCAGGACACATACACTGTTTTTCGTTTGATTTCATACCTGCTTACCTACGAGTAGATTTAGATTTTTTGGAAATCAACTTCAATCAATGTGTTTTAACTGGTTCTCAGTTTGAAAGACTTAAATTTAAAATCAGCATATTCTTGTCTCCAAAAATTAAAGTCAACACCTGCTTGAATGTAATTAAAGAAATAATGAGCATTGTGGTATAATATAAGTGGGCGGTCTTGGGGATTGATTCCCGGTAATTTGGGAATTTATAATTGCAGATTTTTTTTTTTCTCCGGTTTGTGAGCGGTCGTGGTTAGTTACTAGAACCGAATGGGGTTAGATTTGAGTAATGAAAACGGCCTTTACTGCTTTGCTTATCATCTTAGTCGGCACGGCACGGCATGCATGTTTTCCTTCACCGATGAAGCAAGTGATATTTTAATTGCTTAAAAACTCACATAACTCCGAAAAGTTTGAGGTTCGTGCCTGGGATCGAACCCCTGACCTCCGATAAGGAGGCAGACGTCCTAACCTTTAGGCTATCACAGCTTCAAAATAGCTATACAAGATAATAAATAATGTAATAAAGTAAATGAATAGAACTAAAAAACATCTCTGGACATTCTTTTTATTTCTGTGACACCGTCGACCCTTGGGGATCTAAACGGAATACTTCTGGCATTATTGTATTAAACTGTCAATTCTGCCATTTAGTATGGACGTGGTAAAAATATTCTCGAACACTCGTGCCCAAAACAAACTCAATTGAGTAACTATTCTTTTTGTGACACATTTTTTAAGCCTAAACTATTTAAGATCAATCCTGTTAGAGCTATATTCATACGCAAGCTTTTTTATCACTAACATAATCCTTTATACCGTGATGAAGCTTTTCTAAAAAGGCTAATGAGGATGGGTAGGTTTTTAAATTCCCCCACATAAGCGACAATAGATTAAACGTGCTACAGTATCAGCTTGCTAAGCTAATATGAAATTTGTGTCAACAATATTTAGCCCCTTAGGCCTTGCATGTAATATGAGCACATGCTAATTGTCTTCATGGTAACGAGGTACTAGACTTTAATGTTTTGCTCACACTGTACCCAGTTTATGAGTGTCTTTCAGATTTAATGTCGACATTTAATATTAGGGGCTATATAATATAAAATAAAACGTTTGCTTTAATGTAAACACATATAAACAAACATTAAATATATCATCATCATCATGATCAACCCATTCCCGGTTCACTACAGAGCACGGGTATCCTCTCAATATGAGAAGGGTTTGGCCATAGTCCACCATGCTGGCCACGTGTGGATTGGCAGACTTCACACGCCTTTGAGAACATTATGGAGAAATCTCAGGCGTGCAGGTTTCCTCACGACGTTTTCCTTCACCGTTGAAGCAAGTGATATTTTAATTTTTAAAAACGCACACAACTCCCGAAAAGTTACAGGTGTCCGGATTAGAACCGCCGACCCCTGATTAGGAGGTTGATGCCCTAACCACTAGGCTATCACCGCTTATTAAATATATACGTTTAATAAAATGTACCTGTGCGTTTAGATATATCTTAGTATATGCTCTTTATCAAAGAATAGTTACTGTCAGTACTGGCGATTTTGTTTTGGCACAATAAAGATAAAATAGACTGTAATGCATTTGCGAAAAGTTGAAAATTGCTTGCATCCGTGTCGCGCTGTTCACGTTATATTACCTTGACTAATATACTGCAAGTAAAATTGTACCTAAACACCAAACCGAAGGGCTCATAATGCATTCAGCAAGCCAGTTAATAATAATAATGGCAGTTCTGGGCTGGCTCACGTGAGGCGCCTATTGATTCCATTTTACTAATCGTGTTTTTTATTTTTGTTAGTCAGATAAGACTTTATTTTCGATGTCATTTATTTTCAAATCTAATTATTAATTCAATATTGCACCAAGTGTGTTGTCTATTAAAAGACTAAGTTAAAAAGGATCTGATTTTTTATATAAAAATTAACAAACAAAACTATTTAAAAATAAATAAATAAATTATAAAGTTGGTTCTAACGAATAAATAAAATCTTTGGACGAATGTGTGTATGATCAAAAAGACTAAATTAACTAAATTCTGTCGTAATTATTGATTTTGGTAATATTTCGATTAAATTTTTAAATTATTTTATTTTTTTAATTTATTCGTGTTTACAGTTGTCAGGCTGAATATACACATTGTGTATGAATAATAACGTACAACATTCACATTTCAAAACAACTTTACCAATTAGTACTCAATAAATATAAAAGTATAATAAACAAATATATAGAAATACTTTAAGTATTTCTTTTCAAACAAAAAAAAAATTAGTTAAATCAGAGTGCGCGTTAATGAATTACAACAAAATACACATTTTGACTTTCCGGAATAAAAACTATTCTATATGTTAAACCGGAGTATCAGCTCCTATACAAAATTTTATTCAAATCCATCTTGTAGTTTCGGCGTAATGCGCGGCCAAGATACAGACAAAAAAAAAATTGTTTTGGGCTCAGTATCGATAGCATAGCATCCTCAAAAAATTAATAAATAATATAATAAATTTTCAAAATATATTTAATAATTCGTCCTGTTACAGTTTTAATATATTATAGATAGAATGAGTACAATATTAACTATTCTTTCATAGTGTGTCAGACGCTTACCATACTAATGTAAAGATGGTGTATCATCTTACAAGCGCTTTCTCTTCCTCATTCATGACAATTCTGCATGCCTTTATGAATTTATTGCTCATAAATGTTAATCCTGTTCAATCCTTATAATCTGCAAGACGCTACGTTTGAAAGAGATGAATTGCCATGTACTCGTACCAGTTGGTGCTGGTTTGTTCTTGTTGACAGCACCAATTACTAAGCTCCGTTAGCAGTCTTATGTATCACGGTGGACTGGAAATTACGTTACAAACATTTTATTTTGAAACAATATTATAATAAGAATAATTAAGCTGTGATAGCTTAGTGATTAGGACGTCTGCCTGTTTTATCGGTCGGGGGTTCGATCCCGGGCACCTCTAACTTTTCGGAGTTATGTGCGTTTTCAAGCAATTCAAATGTCACTTGCTTCAACGGTGAAGGAAAACATCGTGAGGAAACCTGCACGCCTGAGAGTTCTGGATAATGTTATCAAAGGCGTGTGCAGTCTGCCAAATGAAGATGATAGCTGTTACTGAAAAGGTACAAAAGGTGATGATGACCTGTATCGTAGGATCCGAGAAATACAAATTGAAATGACATGGCGGATTTTGTCCCTATCAAACATTAGTTCTTCTGCCACCTATGCTGAAACAAAATATGAAACTTTTTGAGGTCTAGGTTGAATTTCCGCTGTTTCTGTAATGTTTTTTTGTTTAAAAAATAAATATTAGTTTTTTTCCCGAAAATGAAAAATAAAGAATAAAAAGTTCAAGTTGCTATCGAATAACTGAGGTGACATTTTAAGCAATGGATCTCGGTTTGTAACTGAGGTAGGCATTTTTTATACTAACATTAACCGAGACACAAATAGGCAGGGTGGTCATTTTTACTGTGTACCGTTTATCTGTTTGGAATTAAAACCGGCTAAGTGAGTCAATCTCGAAAGGTTCCGTAGCAAACTTTTCCGGTTATACGAGTAGGTACAGTCAAATATAGGTCACATAATAGTAGTTTAACCAATAGATTAATTAACAACATTTTACCAACTCTCACACTTAAAAACCTAAAAAAAGGGAACGAAGTTTTCCCTTCACGAATTGATATAATATTGGATCTGTCCTAAAACCAGTCAAAACACAAAGGATAACAAAATAGGAGACCTTAATATTTTGTTCTATAATAGGTATGTTTTTGTATGTCTGCTAAGAGATATATTACGTACGTTTATTGCGAAGCTAAGAGAATTGAATAAATCACTTTAAAACTATTTGTCTTGGAATCGAAAGCTCAGCGAAGTTCGATCTAAGTTGAACGTCGCGGCAATTCATAGAATTTGCATTTAAATAGCATGCCCGTGTAGTACAATGGAATTTGTCATATTGCTCTGTATATGCTCTTAAATATGCCTTTGTTTATATTGAACTAGATAATGCCCGTGAGTTCATATACCTAGATTAATTGATCTTGAAAACGCCTATGGAATAATAATAATCCTTTAATAATATACCATTTATTTGCAAGATATTTGTACATGATGAGATGGTGAATACAATTTTGTCAATAAATAGACCATTCAACTAAATTATTAATTATAATATTTTATATACTTTAGCCTTTGACGGCAATCTCACCTGCTGGTAAGTGATGATGCAGTTTATGATGGTAGCGGGCTCGCCTGTTAGGGGTATGTTAAACCCACACTCCTAATTGGTTTCTACGCGACATAGTGTCTGAACGCTAAATCGCTAGGCAACACGTCTTTGTCGGTAGGGTGGTAACTAGCCACGGCTGAAGCCTCCCATCAGACCAGACTCGAGCCGAGAATAGACCCGGGACCTACAACTTTTATAATGCGACAACGCCCGCTCTGCACCACGCAGGTCGTCAAATTTTAATATAACAAAGTAGTCATATAAAATGTATATTTAAATGATTAGTCATAGTAACATTTATTGAGTCTACTCTTACAACAAAATATATCAGACCCCCAAAAGCTTATAAAGCTAATTTCTTATAAGCTTTTGCTCGTCACTCCAGCTCTCGCAGCTTGAGTGCCTGTATCAAGCATAGCCTCCACCTCCTGCCGCCTAAGCTAAAATATAAGATCTGCAACTTTGTAAGTTTTACTGCGTCTTTAAAAACAAAATATAAGAAGAAACGCTTTGTTCACGTCCGTATAACAATAAAGCGATGGCAATGAGGCAAGAGGGTCTTTGCTGCAATGTGTAAACGAGGAGACTTGTTTATTTAGACGCTCTCAAATATTTTTTAATTTTATGAGTATATAGGCGGAGCGGCTACCCAATCGGTCATTTTGGGTAGACGTGGGTAATCGCGGGCAGAGACCAAATACACGGGTAGATAATTAATCGGCTATATTTAAACGTATCGTAATTTTATAAAGGGGCAGACTGATATACTTGTCTGCGGTACATGCTTCTTAAACTAGATGGCGGTACTATCTGTCCTTCGTCAAGTATTTAAACTATTAATTTCAAATTGTTTTACTAAAAATTTTGTTCGAAATCGCATTTTTCTAGTCATGGTATACAAATAGAGCCTTGAAACATTAGGTCGCGGTACCATCCGCCATACAATGTTTATCCATAAGTTTGATCCTTTGCTATGTTCCCTCAATCATTTTGAGAGCACAAGACAAGCTATCACTGCTATCGTGGTATCTGAAGTGGCCCATTAATTGGTTGAAAGTGTTACTGGAAGATCTACATGGTGTGGTGTATAAGGATTAGTATAAACTATATAAATTACACTGTGCAGATTTGCAGAAAATTAAACTTAATGTTCAGTATGCACCATCATCATGATCAACCCATTGCCGGCTCACTACAGAACACGACTCTCCTCTCAATATGAGAAGGGTTTGGCCATAGTCCACCACGCTGGCCAGGTACGAATTGGCAGAGTCCACACGCCTTTGAGAACATCATGTATAACTCTCAGGCAGTTAGGTTACCTTACGATGTTTTCCTTCACCGTTGAAGCAAGTGAAATTTTAATTGCTTAAAGACGCACATAATTCTGAAATGCAAGAGTTGCTCGGGATCGGACCCCTGACATCTGATTAAGAAGCAGACGTCCTAACCAGGCTATCTCTCTATCTACTATTTAGCAAGGGCACCACTTATTCTTTAGTATTTTTTTAATTAAATCATTCATTATCATGATCAACCCATTACCGGCTCACTACAGAGCACGGGTCTCCTCTCAATATGAGAGGGGTTTGGCCTATTTTAATCAGTCGTCCCGAAATGTGCGCAAATTTAGAACAAAATCTCGTCATTCGTTAAATTATATAATTCCGTGAAGCCAGCAACGCCGACAAATAACATTGTGAGATGTTATTATTAAATTATAATTAACGTCCCCGCTTACGAATATTACAAGAATACTGAGAAATAACATTGAAGTTGACTTAATTAAATTCACTTAAGATTAGCGAACTATCTCTCGTACGATTTGTTTGACTTAGTTAATTTTTTTAACCACACGGAAAGCCTTTGTTTCACGGGCCATAATCTATATGATGCAATCAATAGCCTTGCCAAATTTAATCATAAAATTCAAGTGGTGTGAAAACGTAACAAAAATAGACAACTTTAGGAATTTTATCATTCAATAAGTATGATTCAAATTCAAATTCAAATAATCTTTATTCAAATAGTCCTTTCAAAGGCACTTTTGACGCGTCAATAATTTACATAGTAGTGATTTAATGGCGATAACTACATTCGTAAACTTAAAACTAAAGCTATGAAGGTTCTAAACAGTCTAAGAAGAAGCCCACAACAAACTTAGCCGGGTTTTTTTTCTGTTATCACCATCTCACATTATCAATAAAAAATTATGGTACCTATGGAGATAGAGCAATTCATACCCAAGCTTTTTTATCGTTTATATAATCTTTAAAATAGTAATAGGATTTTTCTATATAGATTAGGATTAGCGTGCTCATAAGGTATATCTACAATATATAATTTTCTATTGTATTCACGTGACAAAATATATTAAGTATAACAAAGCGAATGGTTTATGGATTTAAACGGACAACATCAATTTATCGGTCCAGATCGGCAAGCCTTCGGTGTTTGATTTATAAGGTGGCAAATACCCCCCCTTGATATACTGTGGGCACGAAAATCGTGCGCAACTAATTGTGTACAAACGATATATTATTTATTTCTACTGGTTCAGTAGTTGTATTCATGTTAAGTTTATGGTAAACAAAGTTCCAGCTTTTAGTATGTTTGCATATCGACGTATTCATGTGAATGATCAGGGCTTAATCTGCTCAACCGTGCGAGCAAACTCATGATTAATAGACCCGAATGGTTTTTTTATTACCGTTTATTTATATAAGATGGTGATCGGAATTAAAATAAGAATCAAACAGCGATCTATAAAGCGCACTTACCTTTAAACCTTACCTCTAATTTTAGAAACGGTTAAAACGACGCAAAGTTATGTGTAATCTGTTTCGATTTAACATGAATTTGACTGTCAAAGTAAGTCAAACTATAGATCTTCCTCTACAATAGTCACATATTATGTCAAAAATGAGCTTAACAATTTTATTGTGATATCACTTGTACCGAGTAACCGACGTTGCTCGAAGGGCTTGCACGCTGAAGTGGCAGTGGGCTGGTCACGTTTGTCAGAGAACGGACGGAAGTTGGAGTTGGAAAGTCCGGAGTGAAGACCACGCCTCGGCAAACGGAGTGTGGGCCGTCTTCCGGCAAAGTGAAGCGATGATCTCCGAAAAGTGGCAGGCATCGATCGCATGCAAAAAGCCGGAGACAGGATTAGTTGATGCTGCTTTAAAGAGGCCTATGTCCAGCAGTGGATGATCATTGGCTGATGATGATGATGATGATGATGATGATGATGATGATCACATGTACCGTAGCTAACTAATACTGCTAAAGAAGTATTGTATAGGCAATGATCCAAAACCGTTTGAAATAATGCCTCGCTCTTCAGCAATTTAGTGAACAAAGTACAGGCTATATATTATGTTTTAAAAATTTGCCGATTAGTTAAAAGAGAAGAATGATTATAGAGAATTAGTTTACTCCGGGGCTCCTGTAAAATCAGCGGTACATATTTAGCAACACTTATTACTGTACATAGTACTGGACAACGAGATAGTGAAAGAAAATATCTTGTTACGGGTAGAAAGAAAACTTTAGTGTTACGTATTTCCCTGCCACTACTTTGAAAAGATTAATTATTAGGAACTAGGCAACTTGCTACAACTTATAGTTTTCAGTTCAAATGCAATCAAACTTAAGATCATATCCCCAGTTTCATCATATAGTAAGCCTATCTGTTATATCCATGCAAAATTTGCAATTTGATGTATGTTGACGACCTCCGTGGCGCAGTGCGTGCTATCGCATTACTCATTATAAAGTTGGAGGTCGACTCATTATAAAGTTGGACTCGAGCCGATTCCCGGCTCGAGTCTGGTCTGGTGGGAGTCTTCGGCCGTGGCTAGTTACCACCCTACCGACAAAGACGTGTCGCCAAGCTATTAAGCGTTCCGACACGATGTCGCGTAGAACCCAATTAGGAGTGTGGCCATACCCCTAACAGGTTAGCCCGCATCCATCTAAGACTGTATCATCACTTAACATCAGGTGAGATAGCCGTCAAAGGCTAACTTGTAGGTATATAAAAAAATGTTAATGCAACTTGCATCAGTGTGCAATTATGCGTTTTGTATGTTGTTGCGTTCACCTCCTGTGAGGCTGAACCTCGGCTTCGGCGACGTTTGGGATAACGGGCGGGTCGGACGGGTCCAATGACATAGTATTACCTCTATTTTATTCTGCAATAAAATTAATAGTAAAAGTTTCCTAGCGAAAAGTAAACAATACTTGAATAGGCAGCACAACACACGCTTACCTAGTGTTGGTACCTAATAATAGGTATTTTATTCATTGAAAAATTGCTTCATTAAAGTTTCTACTAAACCTCATTGATCTATACCATTGAAACACAATTGTACTTGGGTCCCATGAGTTATATGTATGATTTTGTAATATGTTTATTTCATGATATTATTTAAATTTATAATTAAAACTTGTGTTAGTTTTCTTGTCACGTCATGTTTTATTATTACCGATGCAACTATCCAATAAGAAAATTATCGACCACACAATTAATTATGTACGAAATAATTCATGACTTTTACATCTCTATATTGGGCTCAAGATCCAAATCAACGGATATGCGATAGACGTAAGGCTGATTGTATGATAACTTTTTAATTTTTTTGTCGGTAATGTAGACGGCTCGAAAATACATAAACTATAGTATCATCATCATCATCATCATCATCATCATGAACAACCTATTACCGGCTCACTACAGAGCACGGGTCTCCTCTCAATATGAGAAGGGTTTCGCCATACTCCACCACGCTGGCCATGTGCGGATTGGTAGGCTTATAAAAATAAAAAAAACAGGAATCCTACTCTTTATTTCATCACAATCATACGTCTAATTATGTCCCATTGCTGAGAACAGGAAGTTTTTGGAGGTTTAGAGTATATAATGGACTTGTGACAATTTTGATGTTTTTATGGGATAAACCCGCGCGCTCCTCTTCTGGATTCGCTGATGGCCGGATGGCTCCCGGAGTGAAGAGCCGCGATATTAAGAAACCGCCGGAAAAGTGTGACTATGTGGGAGATATGAGGAAAAATCACGACAAAGGCCGGAAAATTGACGTCTGTTTTTCCTCTGCAGGATTATAGGGCAGCACCTCAACGACCTTTGTGCAGAGCGGGACCTTTATATTCCCGAAAATAAGCAAAGGATGAGTAAAAATGTGTGATACTTGTTAGACGAATTTGACCAATGTATAGGGAATATCAACTGGTTATCAAGTCTTTTAGTACTAAGATTTTAGAAGAACGATTATTATACATGATTGTGTTAATTTAATATCTGAGACGGAACACTAAACGTGCTCTTCGGAGCACCGGCGTGTTCATCGTCAATAACTCATGGCTGTTGAGAATATTGAAGAGAAAAATACGGTACAAAACGATTACTCCTCATTTAATTGCAGGTGATTGTTTCCTCTATGAAACTTGTAATACGTTATCATGAATGATAAATATTATTTACTGCCTGCGACTTCGTTCGTGTTTGTGTCGGTATTTTTTCGGAACAGACAGCGTTCCATCCAAAACAGTATTATCACTAAGTCTTATTAAAGTTATTTTTTTTTATAATTTTTGTATTCGTTTATGTATTCGTGACATTGTGAAACCGGAAACCTAAGTCGCTTGTGTTGGACGGTAGGGTGGTAATTAGCCAAGGCCGAAGATTCTTACCTGAAAAATGATATTCCTAAAGCTAGTAGAATTGAATAAAACAAATGCGTGTCACGTGAAAGACTATTGAAATTATAACAAGAAAATCTTTCGTTGTAAGATGCAGCAAAACTATTAAAAAAATTCTTTCTAATTAAGACTGACAAAAAAATGTTGCCTAGCGATCTAGCGTTCCGGAACGATGTCGCGTAAAAACCAATTTGAAGTAAGGGTTTACCATACCCTAACAGGTTAGCCTGCTACCATCTTAGACTGTATCATTACTTACCATCAGGTGAGATTGCCGTCAAGGGCTAACTTGTACTGTCTGAAAATAAAAACTAGTATGGCCGAATCTCATACAAGAAACAGAAAAGTGTAAGAAAACTTAGACAGCCTATTTAGGTAGCAGACGTTTATTTTTCGATTAAAATATTCAGAGTGTTTTATAAACAGACATTAATCCTATCGAAATGGGGATAAATCTCAGCGTACCAATTCTCAGTCGATTAAAACCGATCGTTAAGTAAAGTGTGTAGCCGGCCTAATATAAGCCGACGACAGGCGCCACGTGATAACGCTATTTTTAAATTTATTGATTAAGTAACTCGGCACGAGTCTCATTAGCTTAACAAAGGCATTAATCAGTTGCTTTCACGCGAGATTAACGTGAAACAAATTGTGGATAGGTGCGTAGGCGGCCTACGAGACATGTTTACGGCCCTGGATTCATTCTCGCGGTTCAAATTGATTTCAATAATTAATTGGTACCCATTTGGGTAGAGCCCTTGTTACTATTAAACCAAAAAAGCTATGAAGTTAATTTGTTATCTAGCGGGAGGCCGTTGGCTTGATACTAGCTCATTGACGAACGTGCTTCATAAAAACTCCCCCGAGCTAAGCGCTCCTCTCCGAAAGAGGAGAAGTAAACATATCCTTCACGACCCTGACGATCAGATAACTACTGACAACATACTCGTACTACCTACCACACAATCATACGCTACACACCGTCTCTCCCGGCGAAGACGAGGTTCCCGCTATCTTACGTCATCTGGACGTGGGCTCCGTCCACGGCCTCGGAGACGTACGGACCACTCACCGTCCAACCCCCCCGTAATGTTCCGAGGTTCGGCCTCACAGGAGGCGCCCTTAGGCAAACAGCCCGGTTACGCTGTCGCAACCTATAGGGTTAGTACAGCGGGCGTTTCCTTTTGTTCCTATTGAGTCGAATCCCTTCTAACACCAGAGATAGACGTCGAGCAATTATAGTTGATGATAATAATTTGTGGCACTTAAGCAATAAATCAATAAATATCTTTTTACATAGTTTTTCACTCTAATTTTAATTGCTTGTATTTTTTTTCGTTCCTTTATTTTTGTTAAATCTGTATCTCGTACATACATGCTTATCTTCTTCTTCTTTTGGTGCCATCTCCTACCGGAGGTTGGCAATCCTTAAGGCTAATTGGATCTTGTTCACTACCGCCCTAAACAATGAACTTGAGCTCATATTTAACCACTGGCGAAGGTTCTTAAGCTAGGAGGTTCGTCTTCGGCCAGGTCTTCGTTTGCCCTTTATTTTGCCTTATTGGGGTATTTTTTTTAATAAGTTATTATCTATATTGTTTTTGATATAAAATATTGTATGCAACGTGGGCTTTCTATTAATAAATATATAGCAAACTCGTCAAGTTGGCACTGGTACTTCCCGCTGTTTTAAAGTAGATTTTTAATCCTATATTTTGGTTACGACCATAGAAGTTTACCAGTTTTTGGTAAACTAGATAAGAAAGTATGTTAAATAAATAAAACAATTAAAATTAATGTAAAATTTAAACCAAAATCAAATGTTTTGTTGAGCAGTCTCTACCCCTGTGTTTTTGTGTGTGCTTTTGTGGAATATACTAATAATAATTGTACAAGTAGTGTTATCACTAAAAATTTTAATTTTTTCGAAAATTCTTTTTCTAATCATAATTAATTTTCATCTACAGTAACTTTTACTAACAGACGGTCTTGTTCAGTTTGAATAATATTCTGTTAGTAGTGAAGATAGTCAGGTTTTATTTTACTAAAATAAATGAAATAACGGGCTGCGTTTATCTATAAAATCTCCGGGCAGAGATTCCATACCTGTGTGTACATTACAAAGCAACTTTTGATGCCATAGTGCACGCAGCTTAAGGTGAAAGAGGTTTCGTTCATCAATTAACAGTTAAGGTATGTATTCATCAAGCGCGTACAACCCACGTGCTCGGTGTCACGAAATGCCATTGATTTCACTGGAGATTAAACGTTATCGTTTATTTATTCATATTACGTCAGCGGCTGCAGTTGGCCTTATTTACGACCGTGTCATCTCCGTTTTTTTTTTTAAATTTAGGAATTTGGTGTTGTCGCCTCTTTATCGTCGAATTACTTAACAGCTATGATCAATCTTTTATTATAGTTGGGAGGACGCCTTTATTATAGTAATAATTCATATATTTATGGCATAGAATGTAATTGGTGTGTCTACGTAATATGTGCGCTTTTTATATTAATTCTAACCGACTTTATAAATCCACAGTGTATGTTTATAAAAATGTTTTTGGGTCATTAGTTTTGTCGTTCCATAATATGTCCTAACATGCCTATATTGTTGGGAGAGTAAAGCACATCATAGACCTCTGTCTGTATGCATGCATGTCTGTGACGTCAGATTGGCGTGATGCTGGTACGAGACGAAGAGGTGATGACTTTGGGCGGAAGCGTGTGTATAAATTTCGACGCATTAGTACGAAGTATTATTAATGAGAAAGTTTATTTGTAGTTGAAAACAGAATATCTACCTACTCAGTAACACAACCGTTTTAGTCTTAAGCAAGGTAGGACATATCGTCAGTTACGATAACGTGTCCGTGACATGTTACTCAAAAGAAGGGTGTAAACACTACTTTATTACTAAATAATTGTCAAAGAGGATACAAACATTTGGACTCAACAATACAAAGTAATCAGTAGCAAAAGGAATTCGCAAGATGAGTTTTTCGAAAAGAGTTTTGAATCCTCTATAACGTGTATTAGAAATTCACGCAAGCCAAACAAAGAGGATGTAAGCCAAGTCAACATTAAGTAGGCACGTTACATTATCAGAGATTAGAATCTCGGCATTCCGACTGACTAGTATAAATTAAGACGTAGGTGTACAGTGTACATCACAGTTTGGAAGTTATTTGAACAACCGACGATATGATTGATAAAAGCGTTTTAGATTACGAAATAATTCTCTCCTTCTTTAGATAATTATCTACGCGGTAGAAAGTGCGTTCATGATGTTTTTAAGAACCATTACTTCGGAGTGTGGGTGTTTTATTCGTTTTCTTGGAGATCTTACTGTTGTTCACATAAACGGCTATAAAACAGTAGGTTCTAATTTTAAGGGTTATAAATGGGTAGGTTCTTAAATGGGTATTCAATCTCAGTATTAATTATTCTCTAACGAAGCCACGTTACTTACTACTATTTACGTGTTAGGCCCAGTTCCCAAAACCAAAATTTTCAATACTAGCCGGGTTTCAAATGTAGTGGCCGAGATTATAATAAAACAATAATAATTATTTTATTGGAACGAAGTTCCTTATCGCGTGTTGTTAAAGGCGGCGAGACGGAAAAAATTCTTACGAAAAGTTGTCACGACACTTTTTGTTATTGTAAGCTGTGCGGCGTCGCATGTTTCTCTGTCTGCCTCTCTCTCTCTCTTATAGAAAGCAAGCCAGATATTTTCATTTCTATTTCGCATTGAACAGTGTGGTGTCGCGACGATTATTTTTCTTGAGTGTATACAGGTTTTTTGTAAATAATAATGAATGAATCCTGACAGTGTTTCTGCACAAGTTCCGGATATTGCTGATGGAGTACAAAATTGAGCCTACTGATTAAGTTTATATAACATTATATTTGTAAATAATAATAAAAAAAAATTATTTTAACTTAAATAAAATAAAATTTTATTACAATTCCTTCACTAATTAATCGAAAGAAACTTCGTTCCATCCGGGTGTCCCTTGACACCTCTCAAGTTTTTTTTTTATTTAATAGATCACTAGTGATTTTTACATTTACTTACACTATAGTTACATAATAATTTACATGCTTATTGTATGTAAAATCGTTTTGAAGTAAACACAACATGCAGTTTAAGTTACATTGCAATATAGCGATAGTTAGAAACGAAATGAAGTAATTTAATATTGTACATAATTTTAAACATTATAAAGAAGTATATAATTAATAAAATATAGGTTATTATTATAACGATGAACGGGATGTTCATAATGTTCTTTAAGACGTGTGAAGTCTGCCAGTCGCACATGGCCAGCGTGGTGGACTATGGCCAAACTCTTCTCATATTGAGAGGAGGCCCGTGCGTGAGTGAGCCGATAATGGGTTGATCATGATGATGGTGATGATGAATGCGAGCGAAGCTGCGGGTAAAAGCTAGTATTCTGTAAATTACATCGACTCGGCATTATGCGTTCCCTTGTTATCAATTACGAGTCAGATTATATAGGTATTTTTACTTTCAAGGGAAAATTTCGTGTTCTACTTTGATAAAAAAAAGTTTGATGCTCTAAATTAATTTTCATGTAAGAAGGCACTTGCGAAACGTAATGCTTTTTAATTTAAAATAACGACGATAGCTGTTTGCGAGTTTACGAGCTCTCGAGTTGTTAACCTTTAGCGTTCAACGCGCTCGCATATAATCGCCATTCCTAGCCAAGTGGCCAGTTTTTATATGACTACCATGAGCTATAGTGGTTGAAAAATTACCTGTCTGTCCTCTTAGTCTATATAAAATCAAATCAAAAGTAGCTTTATTCATATAAACTTATTACAGTCGTCTATGAATATTTAAATATATCACAGTTTTCATTATTTCTATTCGTGAAGTGATGGTGATAACTGCACTCGCCAACCCAAATCTAAAATATCACATTTTTTTTCATTATTTATATTCGTGAAATGATGGTGATAACTACACTCGCCAACCCAAAACTAAAGCTAAGAGGATTCAAATCGCGCCCAGGTCTAAGAAGAAACCCACAACCAACTTAGCCGGGTTTTTTTTTGTTATTAACAAGTTTTAAAATTATCATCATTATCATCATCATCATTAACAACCGATTGACGTCCACTGCTGGACATAGGTCTTTTGTAGGGAGTGCCAATGCTCACGGACTTGGGCCGCTTGCTTCCAGCGGCTCCCTGCGATTCGTCTGATGTCGTCTGTCCACCTAGTTGGGGGTCGACCAACGCTACGTTTACCGGTGCGTGGTCGCCATTCCAGCACCTTGGGACCCCTACGTCTATCGGTTCTCCGAGCTATGTGCCCCGCCCATTGCCACTTCAACTTCGCAATTCGCTGAGCTATGTCGGTAACTCTGGTTCTTTTACGGATCTCCTCATTTCTGATTTGATCACGTATAGATACTCCCAGCATAGCTCTCTCCATTGCCCGTTGAGTAACTCTGAGCCTTCTAATGAGGCCCATAGTGAGCGACCATGTTTCAGAGCCGTAAGTCATCACATCATTAAAATTATATGATAAGCTATTTGCCTTTCCCAAATCATATATGTATATATATTATATAATTTGATAACGGTTGCCGTCTATTTTAACGACCTCCGTCTAGGCATAAGCTAGCGCATTATAAAGTGGCGGTCCTGGGTTCGATTCCCGGCTCGAGTCTGGTCTTGTGCGAGGCTTCGGTCGTGGCTAGTTACCATCTTTCCGATAACGATGTGCCGCCAAATGATTTATCGTTGCGCAAGGAGACAGGCCAGGAACAATTAGGAGTGTGTTTAACATACCCTTAATAGGTTATCCTGACCATTTTAGACTGACTGCATCATCACAAGGTAAAAAGCCGTCAAGGGAAAACTCATAGTGTATAAAATATATATATATATATATATATATATATATCTTCTTTTTCTTGCCCCTATCCCACATTATGTGGGGTCGGCAAAATACGTCTTCTTCTTCCACTCACTTCTATCAGCCCACACCTTTTACCCGCATATCCTCTTTTACACATTCCATACATCTCTTCTTTGGTCTTCCTCTGGTCTTTTGCCCTTCCACGTTGATATATAACATTCTTTTTCATAATTTTTCATATTGTATTTATATTAAGAGTTTTTTTTGTAATATTGGAGTCCATAGTGACTACTCTGCTGTCATTCTTAGGACAGAGAGATATGGAGCTTGACCTTTCGTGATAATGTCAGTGCTGGATGGTGGACATAGGCCAGCTGGAGACATTGGGTGAGACTTCGACGGCCAAAATATAAACAGAAACTAACATACGACCACATTGCATATATGTCTGATATATTATCTCCCCCGACAGTTTATTTGTCTATCAGCAATAATAAAAACTCTTTTACGTAAACCGTTTTTGTTTCAACACTGGTTCACGATTTACCATCGCGCGGTTGTCTGCGGTTTTAATAAACGATTCGTGAATGCTTTTCAATCAATTTCGTGTTCATACTACGGTTGAATTGTTAAATGCGTTGAGAGTAAACTCGTTTAAATAACTGCATTGGATCCGTGATATATATTTTAAGATTATGTTCATTGTTTGCTAGTTCTTCCTTTTGTTCGTTCACTAGCTCGCTCGTTATATATACATATATATATATTATATATATATATATATATATATATAAAATGCTGTGCTGTGCTCTTCTCTGCTCGTCTCGTCTCGTATCCTCTCCTCTTGCAGCCACGCTATTGGTTCCCGCCAAAGCGGTGGCGGATGAGTGGTCCACGAAAAAGAACAATAACAATGGACGCCACGATATTGCGATAAGTTTGGTGATATTTTTGGAAGAAAGGTTTCATTTTACACGACATTTTTGCACTTACGATGCAAATACGTATATATATAGCACATCGTGTTGCTTGTGTGAGAGATTATATTAAAGTTTATTTAAATGTTGTGGGGTTCGCATAACACGTCTTCTTCTTCCACTCACTTCTATTAGCCGTCACCTTACTACCCACACCTTTTACCCGTATATCCTCTTTTACACAATCCATCTATCTCTTCTTTGGTCCTCTTCTACTCCTTTACCCTTCCACATATATCTTCATAACAGTATTTTGGTGCCATTATTTTCTTCCTTCCGCATTATATAACGCATTACATTTTCAAAGTGATATTCCAAAATTATTAATTTGATTCAATTGCTTGTAATGTGTATGGTGTAGTTATAATTTTCTCCTTGGAAACATATTATATGAAATATTAAAACGAGTGAAGTTCTCACATATTAGACAATCCTTTCTTTCAGTGCATGCGTTAAGGAGGGGAAAACAGATGGTTATTACACTTGATTATAGATCTGTTACGTGATCAAATCAGAAATGAGGAGATCCGTAGAAGAACCAGAGTTACCGACATAGCTTAGCGAATTGCGAAGTTGAAGTGGCAATGGGCGGGGCACATAGCTCGGAGAACCGATGGACGCTGGGGTCCCAAGGTGCTGGAATGGCGACCCCGCACCGGTAAACGTAGCGTTGGTCGACCCCCAACAAGGTGGACAGACGACATCAAACGAGTCGCAGGGAGCTGCATCCATACAAGCGGCCCAAGACCGTGGCCATTGGAACTCCCTACAAAAGACCTATGTCCCGCAGTGGACGTCTATCGGTTGAAGTGATGATAGATCTGTTTATTGAACAGGACAAAGTCTGGTTGCACTCTATTAGTAGTCGTGACGTTAAACCCTTTACGCATTATCGACTAGAATTAGGACAGCTAGCGAGTAGTCGATAGTGCGAAATGTCTCTTATACAGTGGTTGAACATCCATCACTGGCTGTCATTCTTTGATCTCAGATATTACTGCGAGTCGGTACCGTTACATAGCCGACTTGAGTTAGTGCTCGCCTCGGTTTATTTTAGCTGAGCAGAAATAATAGAGGCTAGATGAGACGTTATTAATGGTTCGCAATAACTAACCGGACTATTGCTCTATAATGTCGTTAAATGTACAGTTCCGGTTATCTGTCTATATAATTGTCAGTCATTGAAATAAAACATCGAAATTTCACTTCCTAAAATCACAAATTCTAAGTAACCATTAGGCTTACGATCATGAAATTTCTTCTAAAGCGTTTGATATATATATATATATAATCGAATGCAACTCTGTTACGTACAGATTTCAATAAAATTTGTCGATAGATAGTAATAAGATTTGTCTATAGTAGTGTGAAGGTAGCCTAGTGGTTAGGGCGTGAGCCTCCTAATCAGAGGCCGGGTTTCGAACCCGGGCACGCACCTATAACTTCTCGGAGTTATGTGCGTTTTTAAGTAATTAAAATATCACTTGCTTCAACGGTGATGGAAAACATCGTGGGGAAACCTGCACGCCAGAGAGTTCTCCATAATGTTCTCAAAAGCGTGTGAAGTCTGGCGATCCGCACACGGCCAGCGTGTTGGACTATGGCCAAAGCCTTCTCATATTGAGAGGAGACCCGTGCTCTGTAGTGAGCCGAGAATGGGTTGATCATGATAGTAAAATATTTCTATAGATAGGTTGCATTCTATACAAGACTAAAGGTTTTTTTTCTCATTTTTTATTATTTGCTAATTGCTGCTGTAGACGATAAGCAAAACACTCTCTGTAAGATATCCAACTATTATGAATATAAAAATTATTACGAAACGTTAATTAGAATCGATGTCCCCTTTAGAAACACCCTAGAACTGACCTATCAAGTCATTATTGAAACGCTTGTTCCTACAATATTTACTCAATATGTCTTAATAGGAGCAACGCCTAAGTAAACAACATGCTACGTAGGATTATCGAGGAGAAAAGTTTCATGCATAAGCGCATCTAAAGTTAAATTAATAACAAAAGTTGTCGGAAGCTTGCACATCCATGGTATTAAGGAAACTTTAAGGAATTTTCTCATCCAGTAGCTGGCAGAAAATATATCTTTTCTTATAAAATACTTCTGTTCTTACACCGAATCGTAGAAGAACCAGAGTTACCGACATAGCTCAGCGAATTGCGAAGTTGAAGTGGCAATGGGCGGGGCACATAGCTCGGAGAACCGATGGACGCTGGGGTCCCAAGGTGCTGGAATGGCGACCCCGCACCGGTAAACGTAGCGTTGGTCGACCCCCAACAAGGTGGACAGACGACATCAAACGAGTCGCAGGGAGCTGCATCCATACAAGCGGCCCAAGAGCGTGGCCATTGGAACTCCCTACAAAAGACCTATGTCCATCAGTGGACGTCTATCGGTTGAAGTGATGATAGATCTGTTTATTGAACAGGACAAAGTCTGGTTGCACTCTATTAGTAGTCGTGATTTTAAACCCTTTACGCATTATCGACTAGAATTGGGACAGCTAGCGAGTAGTCGATAGTGCGAAATGTCTCTTATACGGTGGTTGAACATCAATCACTGGCTGTCATTCTTTGATCTCAGATATTACTGCGAGTCGGTACCGTTACATAGCCGACTTGAGTTAGTGCTCGCCTCGGTTTATTTTAGCTGAGCAGAAATAATAGAGGCTAGATGAGACGTTATTAATGGTTCGCAATAACTAACCGGACTATTGCTCTATAATGTCGTTAAATGTACAGTTCCGGTTATCAAATTCAAATTCAAATAGTCCTTTAAAAGGCGCTTTTGACGCGTCAATAATTTACAAAGTAGTGATTTGATGGTGATAACTACATTCGTAAACTTAAAACTAAAGCTATGAGGGTTCCAAACGCGGCCCGGTCTAAGAAGAAGCCCACAACAAACTTAGCCAGGTAAATTTTCTTTTTGTTATCACCATCTCACATGCCACTTAAAATTATATTAAGAGCTATCTTGTTAGAGCAATATTTCACACCCATGCTTGTTTATCATTTACGTAATCCTTTACACTATAGTAGGACTTTTCTACAAGCTTACGTTTTATATAAACTTTGAACTTATCTGTCTATATAATTGTCATTGAAATAAAACATCGATATTTCACTCCCTAAAATCACAAATTCTAAGTAACCAGGCTTACGATCATGAAATTTCCTTCTAAAGCGTTTATATCAGCTAAGAAAGAATTGGTAAGGGAATGAGATGAGCGTTATATGATTATATATAAGAAGATTATATATGAAGAACCTTTATTTTATATTGAACATGAAAATAATAAAATAAATTAATAAACGAGATGTATGTGTGGACTTTGTGGAAAACAAACATTAACGATGTAAAATAGAGGACATTGACCGATAAAATAAAATATCTAATCATGAAGTCTCGTAACTAGATTTTTATTTTGTTTTAAACTTCCTTTCCTTACGCGCGCGTTGTCCTCAAGATGTTGATCTTGAGGACAACGCGCGTGAAGAGGATTTGTGTTATGCATGCAGTAGTGTGAAGGTAGCTGTGATAGCCTAGTGGTTAGGACGTGAGCCTCCTAATAAGAGGTCGGGGGTCCGAACCCGGGCACGCACCTATAACTTCTCGGAGTTATGTGCGTTTTTAAGTTATTAAAATATCACTTGCTTCAACGGTGATGGAAAACATCGTGGGGAAACCTGCACGCCCGAGAGTTCTCCATAATGTTCTCAAAGGCGTGTGAAGTCACATGGCCAGCGTGGTGGACTATGGCCAAAGCCTTCTCATATTGAGAGGAGACCCGTGCTCTGTAGTGAGCTGAGAATGGGTTGATCATGATAGTAGTGTAAAATATGTTAATAGATAGGTTGCATTCTGTACAAGACAAGTTTTTATTTATCTTAATTTTTATTATTTGCTAATTGCTGCTGTAGACGATAAGCAAAACACTCTCTGTAAGATATCCAACTATTATGAATATAAAAATTATTACGAAACGTTAATTAGAATCGATGTCCCCTTTAGAAACACCCTAGAACTGACCTATCAAGTCATTATTGAAACGCTTGTTCCTACAATATTTACTCAATATGTCTTAATAGGAGCAACGCCTAAGTAAACAACATGCTACGTAGGATTATCGAGGAGAAAAGTTTCATGCATAAGCGCATCTAAAGTTAAATTAATAACAAAAGTTGTCGGAAGCTTGCACATCCATGGTATTAAGGAAACTTTAAGGAATTTTCTCATCTAGTAGCTGGCAGAAAATATATCTTTTCTTATAAAATACTTCTGTTCTTACACCGAATCGTAGTATGTATAAACTTGCGCGAGGCATAAATTCAGCCATCTGGAAGTTGCCGACTATATTGGAAGTTCTTTATTGTCTACTATATTATATAGATACGCGATATTTGCAATGTTCGAGGGTCGACTTGTTATAAAAGCCATATGGACGTAAAACAAGATTGCTAATTTCTTTAAATACACGTGTAGGTTTTCTTATAAAACCTTTATGAGAAGACTGAAATCATTTGTCAAAATACTCGTATAAATATGCATTATAAATATAAATAAACTAGCTGTTGCCCGCGACTTCGTCTGCGTAGAATTGCTGATTTCCCTTGAGATTGAGGTTACCCGTGCGGCCAATGCCTTGCTTCAGAAAGTAAGCTACAGGCAAATGTCAAATTGCCGATTTTCGTGTTTCTAAATTAAAAACATAGGACTTTCATACAAACTTCAAACCCCTATTTTACCCCCTTCGGGGTAAATTTAGATGAAAAAAAAACTACCTACGCCCTAAAAGAAACCTATTTTCAAAATTCCAAGCTTGTAGACTTCATAATAAAAAAATAAGCAATAACTATCATCCCCTTTTTTACCACCCTTAACAGGTAGTATTTAAAAAAAAATTGATGTACATGTTTTTTATTTATTATTATTAATCTTTATGCAAATTTTTGTGTCTCTAACTCTAAAAACAAAGAAATTTCATACAAACTTCCAACCCCTATTTTACCCCCTTAGGGGTGGAATTTCCAAATATCCTTTCTTAGCTGACATCTCTTAACTATCAACTACCTACTTGCTAAGTTATAGCTTTATACGTACAATAGTTTTTGAGATCTCGTGTTTAATCAGTACGTCAGTAAGTCGGTATATAAGTGACCTTTCGCTTTTATATATATAGATATCCGATGTTTATACTAAACAAATCAAGTGTTTAACAAAAATGTTAAGCGCGTTTTAAGATACATTATGTATAAAGAAGCTGTGATAGCCTAGTGGTTAGGACATCTGCCTCCTAATCTGTGGTCAGTGATTCGTACCTCTTCAGAACTTTTCAAAGCTATGTGCGTTTTTAAGCAATTAAAATATCACTTGCTTCAACGGTGAGGAAAAACGTCGTGAGGAAATCTGCACGCCTGAGAGTTCTCTGCAATGTTCTAAAAGGCGTGTGAAGTCTGCTCACAAGACCGGCGTGGTGGACTATGGCCAAACTCTGCTCATACTAAGAGGAGACCCGTGCTCTGTAGTGAGCCGTCAATGGATTGATCATGAAGATGATGATATAATAGTGTCACAAACATTAGCAATGCTATTTCATATTGATCGCAATTTAGTTTACATTATCATAACCTCTACTTTAATATATAGTAATATATGAATTAAAAACAAAATTATAAGTAGACTTTACTGAATAGTAAGCGGATTAAATTTAAGCACTACCGTTATGATAGTTGTTTCTAAACTACAAAGTTGTTTGCCTGAAACTAAGTCGGCCTCGGTAAAACTATATTTACCTACGCTTTAATAAGCGGAATGAATAGGCGAAACTAATAATGTGTACCTAACTTACCAAGTTGTTCCCGGTCTCGGTCTGTGTGAAATGTTCCGATGAACAGCTCGTTTTATATTAATTCTGGATGGCTGTAGCCGGTCAAGCGTTTCTGTTATTCAGGACCCTCCCATTGTCTAGCGTGGGTTGTTTTTACGAATGTCGTACTATAAATTAATTCTGTCCATCCTTTGATAGGTTCCAGGTCTCCTTTATTCAGTTATTTCATTTAACGTGACGTTTTGCTGCTCCACTCCACAAAATCGGTCTCTTTTTGGTATCTCTTAGTTAGTAGTTAGAGTTAGTAAGAGAAGAGTCTCCGCTGGGGTCTTTTGATTGTAATTCTTTTTTTTTTATCCACTACAAGTTAGCCCTTGACGGCTATCTCACCTGGTGGTAAGTGATGATGCTGCCTAGGATGGTAGCAGGCTAACCTGTTAGGAGTATGGTAAACCCACGCTCCTAATTGGTTTCTACTCGACATCGTGCCGGAACGCTAAAATCACTTGGCGACACGTCTTTGTCGGTAGGGTGGTAACTAGCCACGGCCGAAGCCTCCCACCAGACCAGACTCAAGCCGGGAATCGAACCCAGGACCTCCAACTTTATAATGCGACAGAGCACGCACTGCGCCACGGAGGTCGTCAAAAAATTCTTGCGGGTAGTCGGACTTCCAAGTTCCAGGTTAAACATCCATCTTAGATATGACTTACAATACCTGACAACGGTTTTCTGGACGAACAGAACTTGTAGTTCATTTGATTCAACCGTTGACGGTAACTGTCATCAGATTCTTGCATTTTTCATGGTGTTTGGCGCAGTCTTGAAGATTTTTACAAAAAATAAAACATACACGTTTCTTTCTTCGTTTCTAATTATGTGTCGAAATGTTAAAGCAATTACTGTTTAAGAAGTTTCGAAGATTTTAGACATTTTCATATATTAATTGATTTTATTCGTGTCTAGCTATAGAATCAGAATTGGATCCCGATTTCTTATGACGTCAATACAATAGCTGTGGTTTACTAAATAAAGAATCGTCAAATTGTATGGCATAGAATTTCGACTGCAACGCCATACAGAATCAGTGCCCTGTTTAATAATGTCTGAATTGAGATCAGAGGAACATTTTTGAAATCAGGAGCCTTATAAGTTCACATGCTTGGATTGCGGCATACCTATGTCGATCGGTATCGCTACAACGTAATGCATGTTAGGCTGGGAATACATTGTTGATTTTAAACAGCATATCATCAACATCATCCTCTCTCTATTTATGTTCCAGAGGCATAGGTCTCTTTAAGGTGAGAAGAGCTCTGACCCTTCGTATGTAGGTTGGCGCACGCTAACTTTTTGCATCTATATGAAATAACCCTTAAACATAATCCTCGGGTTATGTTTAAGGGTTATTTCCTAACTCAAGGTTTACTCGGTCACTAACTTATTCTGTCAAGAAGCTCTCAGTAGTAGACTCAGAAATTCTTAACCAGCAGTAATAACAGCCTGTAGATAGCTGATTATGCGATACATGGACAAAGAAGTTTTTTTTATATACACTACAAGTTAGCCCTTGACGGCAATGTCATCTGGTAATTGGTGATGATGTAGTCTGAGGTATTTGTAGACTAACCTGTTAGGAATATGGTAAAGTCATACTTTTCACACACGTCTTTGTCGGTAGGATGGTAACAAACCACATAATTAAACAAAATAATATGACAAAGTCGTAGGGAGCCGCTGGATGCAAGCGGCCCAAGACCGTGGCCATTGGAACTCCCTACAAAAGACCTATGTCCAGCAGTGGACGTCTATCGGTTGAAATGATGAAAATGCTCCCGGCCATAATTCCCAGTTCGTTTGGTCTGGTGTGGCTTTGGCCTCGGCTAATGACAACTCTATTGGCAAAGAAATATCGCCAATCCATTGAGCGTTCTGGTAAGATGCCTTGTAGAAACGGATTAGGCCAGCAACGAATTGGTGGCTACTCTGGTGTTGATAGATCTCTTCTGATGATCAGGTGGTGTGTGTATATAAAAAAAGTGCTTCTGCATTCGTGAACTCACGGCCTAACGAATGGAAGCAATCCCCAAGTCACGAAGGTGACACGACTCGACACGGCGACCCCACAATGCTAATTCTAATTCATACGGCAAGATATCCGAGTTATTGAATCGCAATTCGCATAATCCGACATCTTGTCATGCGAATGAAATATAACTAACGGTGGAAGTGGAAAGTGATCGTGTTATGGACTGTACGCAGTGTTGGGACCAATACATCTGGCTGGGCCAAATGCTTTTATGGGATATACCACCTATTACATCATCTGGAGAACAGAACAAACCTTTATTTTCAACATCAACCCAAGTGGTGGACGAGGTCTCACATTAGATGGCCTTAACGTTCTAAACGAATCTCCTGGTAAAGAAGCACGTGATTACGTGCCTCTATCCTTCTGGTGAAACTTTCGCGGTTGAACCAAGACACTATCGCTGTGGCAAATTTGGTTGACAGTCTCAATCGGAAATAATAAATCATATTGATTCGAAGGTAGTATTAACATTATATACATTGAATGACATAGATAACACCTTCCGATCCCCCCGTTATGCAAAACGTCGCCTAAGCCAAGGTGCGGCCTCATAGGAGGCGCCCTTAGACAGACGTTCACTTAGTTTCTTTCTTCGAGCCCTAGGGCTCAAAATTTCTTCTGGCAGAGCTTATTTCCGAAGCTTGGGAAATAGCCCGGTTACGCTATGGCAACCA
Source organism: Lasiommata megera (assembly GCA_928268935.1). NCBI lineage: Eukaryota > Metazoa > Arthropoda > Insecta > Lepidoptera > Nymphalidae > Lasiommata > Lasiommata megera. The sequence goes on along the minus strand of OV743311.1, from coordinate 5,616,346 downwards.
ATAGGGTTAGTACAACTAAAAGACAGTCCGAAAAAAAAACAAATATCAAAACAAACAATGCTTTTATGTTTATTTCGGTTGACATCAGAAGACTTCGGCATTATTTCACCACTAAAACCTGATATAATAAAAACCGAAGAATTATAAAGAGTTTCTGTGAAGCAACTCTTTATAATTCTTCAGTTCTTTGCACTAATATATGCTACAGTAGAAGAGGACAAGCACTATCGGGTATTTTCACAGTGGCAACCACAATGATAAAACCGGCTTACCAAACCTTACAAACGAAGTGGACGAACGCACTAAACATAAAGGTAAATACTGTTTATATTACCTGAATTAATAGGTGCCTATTTATCTAGAGTAGGCACTTAACTGTACCTTCTAGACTTCTAGACAAAATACCAATACTGGGCAGCGCAATATCTAGTTTATTGAATTGCAAATCGTCTAATACGACGGGTTGTCAAGCGAATTAAATTCCATACAAATAAGATATAACAGGCTTGTCGTTAGTGCAAATATAAGTGTATTTCGAGTAGAGCAATCAATATCCAGATAATAAGTAAGGGAAATTAGCATAAGCTGTAAACAGTGCATTTTTTTCAGTTCAAACGAGTTGAAGGTCACCTCATGTTAATTACCGTCGCCCATGAGGCATGAAGCAAGCCATCCTGCTAATCGGTTTATATTCGACATCATACCAGATCGGTAAATCGAGGTATGATCTGGTATCTGGATCGTGGTATGGTAATGATATGTCTTTGCAAGTAGAATGACAACTAACTGAAGTTGAATTCTTCCACCAGACCAGGAGTTCATGGGTTTCGTTCCCAGTATGAATCTGATACTCCCAGTATAGATTCATACTGGAAACGAATCCATGAACTCCTACTTTATAATATTCCAGTGCATGAGATGCGCCTAGATTATTGTCACGCGGTTAGTAGACGGATTGTTATCAAATGTTATTGTAATAGTATACTAGTAGTTCAAAGCAAAGGTAAAGATTTCTAAGGGTCTAGTTTTTTAATCTCAGTCCAGATTAAAATTTGTAGGGCATTGGGTTTTAATGACGAGAACGACATAAACACCCAATTTAGACGACCTCCGTGGGTTCGATGGTTCGTTCGGCTCAAGTCTGGTCTTCAGCCGTGGCTATTTACCACCCTACCGATAAAAACGTGTCGCCAAGCGATTCAGCGTTCCAGCAGGATTTCCCGTAGAAACCAATTAGGAGTATGGGTTTACCATACCCCTAAGAGGTTAGCCCGCTACCATCTTAGACTGCATGATTAGTTATATCAGGTGAGATTGCCGTCAAAGGCTAACTTGTTACTCAGAATTAGAAAATTGGTGTGGTCTACCTAAGTTCTTAACGTTTATGCCCCATGCCATAAACACAATACTGCCGAATTAAATAGGCATCCAGTAGTAATACTTGCAATGTATCTTTTTAAAGCGGTGATAGCCTAGTGGTTAGAGCGTCAGCTTCCTAATCAGAGGTCGGCGGTTCGAATCCGGGCACGCACCTCTAACTTTTCGGAGCTATGTGCGTTTTTAAAAATCGTGAGGAAACCTGCACGCCTGAGAGTTCTCCATAATGTTCTCAAAGGCGTGTGAAGTCTGCCAATCCGCACATGGCCAGCGTGGTGGACTATGGCCAAATCCTTCTCATATTGAGAGGAGACCCGTGCTCTGTAGTGTGCCGGTAATGGGTTGATCATGATGATGATGATCGTTTTATTTAATAATTGTCATTATCTTAGTTTCATAACTTACTAAATTGTAGTTATTTATGGGTAACTTATGAAATGTTACCGCTGATTAACTGTACATGAAATGAGAACTCCAATTGCTTTGTCAGTCAATACTCTTAATCTGCTTTGATCTTTTTGAAGTTGTGTTTCTCGATATAGCCCCGATGTCCCCATTAGCCGTATACCCGTTAAAGAGGACAGCGGGATTTGCATAAAAATATTAAAAATCATCTCGTTGTCCCCGATACCGGGAAACGAGGAATGTGAATTTTTTTCATATTATATAAAACAACCCACGGTAAATATAGCTTCCTCATAAAGGTACAAACATAACTTTTCTATTCAGTTCAGCCCAAAAGTAACGGTTAAATTTTAATAATTTTATTCCTTCCCTATTATTCAATAAATTACTTCTAGGGACCAAAGGGCATAAAGGTTCGGAAAGCACGTGAAGCTGGTAGCTCCGCTAATTATCACCAGTATCTGTGAGATAATCTGAAACAATCGCGTGGAGGGTCTAAACACCAATCTCTTATGAAGATCTGGGCTTCCTGTGATGATTATGACGGGACAAATAATATAGACAAACAGATAAAGGAACATTTGTCAACATGAGTGATAAAGTTCGTTTTTAAAATCTATTTTTTTTTATTACCTTCCGGCAAGAAATATCACATTTTGTAGATTGCAGAGAAATTGTTGTATGAAGACATTTCTACATAATAAACGTGATATGATACGGTTAATCTAAGTTTAAGTTTAAGTTTTATGTAAAATGTTTGATGTATAATAAAAATTAGGATACGAGTAGGGAGTTTAATGAAACATATTGAATATTATACGAGCATGAGACGTCTCGAAAATAGATTGCTGAGAATGCCAGCCTTATTCTTAGAAAGGCAGACGGTTAGAGAAGTTACGTAAGCATTTTCTACATTGACTATAGCTGCCTATTTATACTGAGCCATTTCGAAATGCCAGTTATTTAATAAATGAGTTATCCCGCTGAGTTACGAACAAAAGTCATCAAGTCCAGATCTGTAGGTATTATTTACCCGATGCCAAGATGCCGATCGATCTTAACTTCGCGTTGTAAATAGCAGTTCTGAAGTAAAGAAATTAATTATACTCATAGCAACGGTTTCTGTAAGTGTTTCTGTCTTTCTAAGTGTAAGTATAGACCAAATTGAGGAGAGATATGACCACGCTTTTATCGCTTTACTAATTAACGTCATATGTTTTTTTTAAAATTAATACCAAATATATAACTAAGTTTTTTAAATTAACCAGTAATTCAAATTAAAAAACAAATATAACACGTAGTTAATTAGATCCTTGTCACTTATTCTCCTTCATAGAATGCGTGAAACATATGTAAAGATTCTATGCAAGATCTATGTATGTTTTACAAGGCCTAATGTCAAGCGAATAGTTTATATGTCGAACATGTGTCTTGAATTCGTCAGACGCCATGATCGCGTTATAATAAAAACCCACCAGACTAAAGAGCGTTTTACTGAAGTTATGCTAACTGCAAGTTACTAGTACTTTCTACTAGTAATTATATTACTTGATACATTTTCATACAATGAAAACGGGAAAAGACAGTAATGTGTCCTGTTCTTATTATCATTATGCGAGACTGTACAAACAATGAAACGTATGAATATTATATCCTGAAAGGGGGCCTCAGGTCGCGAAGCTTCCTTTGTGCGGTATTTTTGTAAAATGTACCGGCAAATACAAAAGGTACTGCATAAAATATTTTAGCAGATGAAATTTGCATAAATGCTATTTTAAAATAGTTGCTTTCATCCGCCATTTTGCTGGTATGCTTATGTATAGTAGCAAAATTCTGTCTATAAGTGCATTTATATTCAAACTCAAAACACATCAAATAGGTACTTAAAGAGCATTCAAGCTAATTTGACATAGTCTGCGAAAGGCAAACAAATCTCAGGAAGTATACTGTGTAATTAATCTATTTATATTTTGTCATACGTTACGTCATAAAGAGCCTTTATAAAAACGCACGTTTCACTTCAAAACCAGAGCATCTTGAAGAGATCTTAACGTAACTATGCACAATTGTAAGCAATTGGGAAAAATATAAAATATATATTTTTTTGTCTCAGATTATATCATATTAATTGTTCAATAACTTTCTTAAAGTAAGACCTTTCTTTCCCATAGGCCTTTTTTAGCATTCGGCCGCCAAAGGTCTCTAACTTGTCTGTATTTGTAAAAACTTGAGTCCAGATCATCACTGCGTTATTTGGCCTGAGTCTCACGAGTACAAGAAATACCTTTTTGTGGCGATACAAGGTTGAAAATTAATTCTGCGTCGTACACGAACTTTTACTGTCTTTTAATCTTTATTCAAAGGTTCATCTTTGGAAAGTTGTAAGGCATCGATATGGTTCCTCTTAGTTATATTAATCTGTGAATTTATAAGTTTACAATAATGATCATCATCATCATCAGCCAAAATTAATCCACTGCTGGACATAGGCCTCTTTGAAGCAGCGTCAACTCATCCTGTCTCCGGTCTTTCGCATCCAGTCGATGCCTATTACACTTTTCGGAGGTCATCGCTCCACCTGGCTTGAGAACGGCCCACACACCGTTTATTGTAACGTCTCGGACGTTACAATAAAAATTTGTAGTAATTTGTTATTATAATATTAAATTCATGCAGCTTCTGTGCATTTGTAAGACACGTAGTCTTATACTCGTAGATCTTAATATATTTCCCTTGGGATTAAGATATTGTTTAAGGTTAATTAATAACTTACCTTTACTTTTTTAAGAAATTAATATATCACTTGCTTCATCGTTGAAGGAAAACATCGTGAGAAAACCTGCATGCCCGAGAGTTCTCCATAATGTTCTCCAAGGCGCGTGAAGTCTGCCAATCCGCACATGGCCAGCGTGGTGGACTATGACCAAACCCTTCTCATATTGAGAGGAGACCCGCGCTCTGTAGTGAGCCGGCAATGGGTTGATTATGATGATGATGATGATGAATAACCTACCTAAAATGACAATGCATATAAAAAGTAGAAGCTGAATTAATTCAAGATCGGCTACAAATATTAGTTTCCGACAGATGAAAATTTCCATTTTAAGAACAAATTTATTTATCTCGAGGCGAGATGTTGTTAATAAAATAAAACTAGTAATATATGGTACAGAATTTATTTTTCATAATATAAACACACTATCTGTCCAATAATATTTACAATAGATTAGGGATCCATTTCGAGTTACCCACGCAAATAACTATCTATTTCTCATTGCAATATCTAATTTTGAAGCAATATAATAATATGTTCGAATAACAAATAAGGTGTCACTTCAACGATTAGGTACTATTATCATGAACTATTAATTTTTGAGTTTCACGCCGCGTTTATTTACTTTCAAAACACATTTTAAGTTTTATAATATGGTTCGAATGATCGATTAAAGTATGGTTCGATCATAAATCTTGGAGTTTAGTCAGATTAAAGTAAGTTAACCAGCACATTTTCAGCAATAGGTACGACAATAAATAAGTTGAAAAAGGTAGTTACATTTTCATCGATTTTACGTATACGATGTTTATTAGTTTCATTAAATTTAGTTTGATCATTTTATTTTAGTGTTAGTATATAAAATGTAATGTATTAATTATATTTGTCTTTATAATCTGACGCTGCTTGAAACTCACCTATAAGAATGGTCCTTATTGGAAAGAGTAACATCGAAATTTGAAAAGATTCCTTGCATGGTCCTCACCTTCTCCAACAATTAATAATAATTTACAACGCATTCAAAATACCTCTCAAATCACCATTAAATGGTGATCGATTAAACACATTTAATATAATTTTTGATTTTACGACTTTGACATATTTATTATTGCAATTGAGTTGGAAATTTCACTTTTCATGAACAATAATTATCTACGACATTGCGTAAAAAGGCAGTCTTAAAAAAAGATTTCGTAAAGGAGAAAAACGTCTTTACGTTTATATATTTGATTTTACATTCGTTAAACTTATACGAAATAACTTAATTTAATATAATTACAATTATGCGAATTGGAATATCTTCGGTATTTGGGCCTAGTGCGCTAATATACAACTCATTAGAAGCTCCCAACATGGTACAGATTGAAAATCTTACTCACGAATTCCTATTCCCACTTTTAAACTATTTGTTACAGAAAATGGCCATAATAGATTTAGGTATTAATACGTAATCCATAGTTTCATCCGATAGCATGCCTTGAGTTTAATTCAAAGCAGACGTTCTCTGCAAGTAAGTTATCTTTGTTTTTCGTCTTTCTTCTCAAGTTGTCAAACCATTTCTTGATAGTTTTATAGCAAATAGTAGGTAGTTTATATTCGTTACAATTATTTGTATTCATTTATTTGTAGAACTGCCTACATATTATTCATTAAAAATAGTCACTTTGTGTTAATTATAAATGAGAATTTAATTATTCCAAATTTTATGATTTGCCGTATTCTTGCCTAAATACATTGCAGGTCATCTAAGATCTTGAAGGGTGGTGAATAGATAATTGTTTAAAATAAAAACATATAAATAATGCAGGGAATTTCGCAATAACTTAAGCCTACTAAATCTGTATCACATAATATAAGATTAATTTATGACTTAATTAGAATTATAAATAATAATATTCGTAACATTAATATGGCAACAAAACATGTTACTAGCTAAGCACCTAGATCAGTAGGATTTTAGGTATTTACATAACTGTACAATCGTTCCTATATATTTTGTATCACTGATGTCTAATAGTCATATTTCTCTAATATTTTTATTGCCAATCAGCTAGTTTCAACATTGATTAGAGATTCTTCAAGTTAATATTCACGACGATTTATACAATAAATATTTTAAGGCTATTAAATTAACAAGCGAAAGGTTGATAGTACCCAATTTTAAAATGAAGTCATAATTAATGTTTTATTTTTATTTTGTTTTGCATTAAACTTTGTATAACGTGAATAGAGCCAAAAAGTTTCTTTATGTTCTAAAATTCTAAATATTTGATCGAAAATTTCGCCAATTAATTCAATAATACCTTATAAACTCTCGCCAAGGAGTAAATTTGTAATATTTAATACTAATATAAAATAGATCCCGAATATATTTACAAATCGATAAACATTTTGATATGCTGTACATTACACATTAAAATGATATATTTTAAATGCATCTTTTTTATCAGATACTTCATAATAACCTCTATTCTATTAATTATACTCTGTAGTTAATTTAGAAGCTGGCATTAAACACTAGTTTGAGACTAGCTACGCAGGAGACTTATATTTTCTAAATTTTTTATTGATACTTCCACAGTAATATATATATTTTTAAAGTTCAAGTTGTCTTTTAGATAAGAGACTACACTTTTATCGTGCAATATTATTATTATTAAAAAGAACTACAAAAGAGCTATCAACTTTTAGTTGTTTCGAATCGGTAGCACATCTGAGATTCTTCTTAGTGTTAAAAGCTATAATAACTTCGTTATTACCTGCTTGATTTAATTTATAACATCTAATAGTAGTATACATTCGCCATGTATACTGCTATAGCGTAATTAGCTTTAATGCTTATGTTTCCCATATTCTAAGAAAATTTTAAATTGTAATTATTTGATGGAGGCATATAGTAATGTGTGTCCAAAACATTTTTCGTAGTTCACAAATTCATAATTTTCGTTACAGCTTCAGAATCAACCAAATCCGATGAGATTATTCCTCACTAAAATATGTCTCCATCTCCGTAGATTTTCTAACAATTAACGCCAAATATAGAACAATAATACTACTTTATAACTTTTTGTTAAAGTCACTTAAGTCCTCACACTCACTCGCATCACTTCACTTGTATGATATGATCATTCTTAAGTAATTCCTTCACAGAGCTCCACTGGGATAATTTATTGGCCTGAACAAATTTAAGTAATGCAGCAACTGATATGTAGCGAAGCTGATAACAACGGATAGAACGGGTCTGATCGCTGTAGCTGATGAGGTTCTTGGCGTAGAAGAATATGTTGTCTCTTCAGATGTTTTGCTTCCTGTTGATAGAAATAAGTTTTTCAATATACCTATTAAACTACCTAGCAAGTGTTAATTAGCTGCCATAATGATCATTTTAAACAACAAAAACGACACAAAAAATCAAATTTAAATGTATTCAGTTTGAGAGAATCTTAAAGACATACTTTAATGGGCTATGTTTATGATTCCTCTTTATGAAATCATAAATATGACCTCTGGTCTATTTACTAAATTAAATTGATTAGCTATATCATATCATTATCACTAATTTTATTTGGCCCTTAACTGAGAAAAGTATAACTAAGATTACCATATGGGTAATAAACAAATCAGAGGCTCATTAGAGTAAAATTATGGAATGCTCACCAGTTTCCTCTATGCCAGAACCTTCTTCGCCTGAGCCTTCTGCGTCATATGCAGCGTCGTCTTCATTATAACTTCTGCCTGACCCTGATCCTTCATCACCAGCCTCGTCCCCTTGCATGAAAGCTTCAGCCGCTGGTGCAGATCCGCCCCAGGAATGGGAGACCAACAACTGTACGGGGAAACAAATCAATGTTTAATAACTCATTTTCTTCAATTGACTGTACAATTCTTTGCCAATACTTTTACAGACAAAAAGGACAAGTTCAAATTACAAAAAGTAAAATGTATTTTGATTGTAAAAAATACTTTTATAGGCTATTTTCCTTGTTTGTCCGTCCGCTATTTTGCTATTCTTGCAGTACTTCCCTGGCACAGTCGTGAGTAGGTCTAAAGCTCGATCCCCGGCAGGCACAATTTGGGAATTTATAATTTCATTTCATTTTGGGTTAATATATATGATGGATATATTAAGGTTAGCCCGTTTCTATCTTAGACTGCATCATCGCACTGGCCATTATAGATGTGATTAGTCAATGGCACAATAAAATGTTAGAATATTATGTATAAAGTACTGATAAGGAATGACAATTGTATTTTAGGGGTAAAACATATTTCTAACTAAAACGTTTTAGAGAGTAGCAATATTAGTCAATACGGAACAAAAGGGATATCTTTATTTTTGAAGCTGATGGACCTGGAGGGTCTGCCTCAGCGGACGCCGCTGTCTGGATTGCGGTCGAGTGCACAAGTGTTCCCGTGACCCAGAAACCAGGCGACGCGAAAGGGCATCGCTGGGTTTTAGTGGGTATTCTGGTCGCCAGTCTGGCTGCCTGGGAGTCCCACATACCCCGTCGGAAGCGGCGCAGTCTTGCCTGCATCGCTTCCGGGGGGGATGCGTAAACGCATTTCCCAGCGAAAAAAAAGGGGCAGTTTGGTAATTATCACTTTCTTAATGTTCTCAGGCAGGCTTCGGCAAGTAACCGAATATGTACAGCCAAGCGACGCTGGGAATAAACCAACTAGGTTTAATATTTAGCTACCAGTAAGGTACGGAAGCCTCAAGGCGCGAATCTGACTCGTACTCCCTTGGCTTACCTGTCTAGCTTGTCGCAATCTATCGCCCAATGCCGCTACTCTGAAATCTTGGTGACTGGCCGCGGTGATCTCTGGATTGTACTTCTGATCACTTAGTGAGGCAGAAGCGACCAATGCTTTCGTGTACCTGTCAAAAATGTAACATATAACCATACGACCAACTGTAAACATAAATTAGTTTTGACTTTCAATTAACAGTAAGTAGGTAATTAAACTCATTAAAAAAACATAATCATGTAATAACAGATAATTTCTTTAATATCGTAACATTATTCTTTTATCCTAGAAAGACCGGCTTGGAGGTAAGAAACTTATGTGATCGATATGGAAGACAAACATATCCGAAACTATGGAAATAAATTGTGATATTCAAGTAATTGAATTCTTGTCAGTTGAAAGACTTTATTGATGTACTTACTCTCCTATTGTGTCTCCATTCCAGCATTGTTCGTTATTCTCATTTGCAAAGTCTGGTTCATCACACAGTCTATCCGAGAGACCCGCGAACAGTTTCTTGCTTGCTGCCAGGGTTGCAGCAAACTGTAGTAGTTCGGTGTCAGGTGGTGGAGCACGAAGGGCATCTCGCCTTGTAGCTCCGGGAGTAGACCAGGATGTGGCCGGGTTGGCGACGTCCAGTGTGGACGGTGGTCCGCATTCTTGTCGAACCTAAAACAAAAGGTTTCATTTTTATATGGGAGCTTAGATATGACTAACTCCGTTGGGATGGTATCGCTACGGCATAAAGATTTAAAAAACATGATCTGCAATAACGTAATTTTTAAATTTGGCAACAAGGCGTCCCATGAATGGAATCTCACCATGGTAAGTGATGCAACATTCTAAGATGGTAGGTTTGTCAATACAAGTGTTGGCAAAATGTATGTATTATGGTTCGCAGATTATACATCTAAACTGGATCATTTAATAAGTTGAAATTAAACTGAATCATTTAATTACTTAAACTTTCTAATATAGAAACCCATATAATATCTAAAAAAAATCTGCCCTGACTTACTCTTCGATAACATTTAAGCCATTACTAGTGAATTATATATTCTTTTTCCATTTATTTGTGAATACCACAAACAATTCTTGACATTACACATTGCTACGCCATTTTAAAATGCATATAATTACAAAAAGCAATAGGTATTCTTAAGGTACTTTACATAATTGTATGTAATTTTTACGGCTGTAAAGGAAAATAGCTACAAGCAAATTGGCGCAAAAACAAAGTATGCGTCTATAATTAAATCTACATGCCAGTGACCATTAACTGGGGACTTTTTACGTTAATTACAGCTTCTTTTCTGCGTTCTGTATTCGTTTTATAAGTGAAATAAAGACACATGGAAAAAATATAGAAGCCTTCGCGAAAAAAAGTATTTAGAAAAGAAGTGCCAGAGGAGGTAAGATTTTAATGAATCGGCTTCGTTTAAGCTACGAGAGCGTGATGATTTTAGGTACAAAACAAACACGAGTTTAGGTTGTTTTGTACCTATATTAAATATATCATCAGGATCAACCCATTACCGGTTCACTTCAGAGCTACCTCTCATTATGAGAACATAATGAGAGGACACCCGTGCTCTGTGTGTGTCTCTGTCGTGTTATGGCCATTCCACCACGCTGGCCATGTGCGGATTGGCAGATTTCAGATATTGGAGGATCTTTTGTCTCTATTAAATTGGTGTTTGTATATAAGTTCTGTACATTATAATTATATTAATGAATTAAAGTGTGCAAAGTCACTCTTTAATTAATTAATATAATTATAATAAGGCAATAAGTGCCATAATCTTATTTTTATAGTCTTGACGTTTGACTCTATATGTATTAAGTTTGATAACAAATGATAGGTCTCAAAGGAAATTTAGAAAACATATAATTTATATACCTTATATAGAGATTTATACATTAAGAGATTATTTTAGGTATCAGGTTCAACCGTAAATATAACAGATGACAGTTTATCAAACGCGCTAAGTACGTGCCATATTTTATCTTATTTTTTAAAATTATAATACTATTTTTTGTGCCCAACTCGTGGATGAGTTCAGATGTGCAAGATGTGTAGCTCCTTATCTTTTTCCTTTAGTCTGTGGTGTTAATTACCTTGTTTTACCTTATTATTTGTGAGGTATAAATTATTAAAGTTGAGAGGGTGGAATAAAAAGTAAAAAAACTTGTCTCCAGTATGGTTTACTGTACGTATCAAGCTATGACTTCTACGTCAAATGTTGTCTAAAATTTATTGTTTAATTCCATCCTAATAAAAATACTTATATATTGATAATTATTTTGTTCAATTTTATTTGTTGAGCTTAAAATATAATTGATATAGATCCTAAATAATGTTCTACACAAGAAAACGTCTCTTCACGTTTTCATCTCGTATCTTATAAGGCAACGAAGGGGAAAATTCAAATAAAATATTTCTGGCAACACCAAAAATTGTAATCTTTAATGTAATGTACACGTACTGTAATCACTTCTTGTACTAAACTGATTGATTACTTGACTGAAACTGCAAAAAGAAGCTTCTAGGCGTGTATATATATATATATCATCATCATCATCTTAATCAACCCATTACCGGCTTACTACAGAGCACGGGTCTCCTCTCAATATGAGAGGGGTTTGGCCATAGTCCACCACGCTGGCCATGAGCGGATTGGCAGACTTCACACGCCTTTGAGAACATTATGGAGAACTCTCAGGCGTACAGGTTTCCTCACGATGTTTTCCTTCACCGTTGAAGCAAGTGATATTTTAATTTATTTTTTTAAGCGCACATAGCTCCGAATAGTTAGAGGTGCGTGCCCGGATTCGAACCGCCGACCTCTGATTAGGAGGCTGACGCCGTAACCACTAGACTATCACCGCTTCATATATATATATATATCTTATCTTACTGAAAAACAATAAAGCCACAGGCAGGTACAGTAAAATTTAAATGTGGTGTGCGACCACATCAACTTTAGTTGAACGGTCATTGCGAGGTAAATAAACTATAACGGTATTTCAATTGAAGTGTAAATGTCAGAATCGTTGCAAATTTTAATTAATAGGAATAGCGCTTACAAAAAAGAGGCAATCTAAGTCGTTTTATGGGCTCGCAAAAAGCAGTACAAAAACTCTCAGTGGGTAATAACGAGCGACAAAATCGATCAATCAATACAGCGTGCAAAATGCGACTTGTATTGTAAAAATATGAATATAAATTAAACATATCAGTCTCTAGTCATTTGACAGGCCCCCGGCGCATCAATATCGGTTAGTGTTGCCAAGATTAAAAACGGGACTTGTATTCGTAGTTGCAAGCGAGACATTTTGATGATAATTTGAACAGATTGAACGATCAGGCCTAGACTCTCCAATGCATTCTTATCGTAACACATTCCTAACCACAAATAAAAATGAACAGTGTAATGAATACTATAATGAAGGGTAATCCGGATTTACGTACGCAAAATCAAGGTATCATACCTTGCTTCAATGCCTTATGAAATTAGTATAGAGTTTTTGTGTAGATTGTATTATCTACGCACCATATCAAATGTATAGATCAAACACCGTTTTAACCCTCATTTACGTGAGTGATTTAAATGCCATATGAAATCAGTACAGAGTTCTTGTATAGCTTGTACTCTCTACGTACTATATCAAATATATAGCTCCAACACTATATACAATTTACAGTTTAACACCGTTTTAACTCTCATTTACGTGAGTGATTTAAATGCCATATGAAATCAGTACAGAGTTCTTGTATAGCTTGTACTCTACTTACTATATCAAATATAAAGCTCTAATACCGTTTTAACTCTCTTTTAAATGAGTGATAAATAATGAACGTCATCATCGCACTGCTGATACTCAAAGGCTTCAGAAGAATAAGGAGCTTTAGCTCTAAGTGTCAATGCGTTGTTTATCCGTTATTCTCATAATTCACAAGTTAGTTATACCTGACAATGACCAACGAGTCACCGAGCTTCCAAATATATGCCAACTTCCTAAGCTTAATATAGGTAACAACCAAACTAATAAACAGTAACACTTTCAAATTAACAATATTAGTATGGATTATACGTTTGTTTTGTTGTGTACTGTAAACAAAAAAAAAACACGTAGTTCGAAACAAAAACGTTCGGTATCGAACTAAATGAACAAAAAACGGGACGTCCTTTAAAAAGCTGGACACCTGGCAACACTAGTGGCGGAGTTGTGCGGAAATAGACGGGTTCGTGTGAACGCCCTTACCGACGCGCGACACACGCAAATAAACCATGCACCTCGCCGCAGACGCAAATAGTCGCGCACTTCGCGTAGTCTCAACCGTAATTCCGGCCAAGTGTGTAAAAAAATCGCACTTGACGTGCAATTATTAAGACTACAAAAGAATTTTGCGGTAGAGGCATCGTGCGCCGTCTCAAACGAAAAGTTTCTTGAGGATGGTTAAATTTATAATTTAAATGTGTATCTTGAACAATAAACTAAAAATAAAAAGTGAAAATGCATCACGCTAACGCCACCACGCTGTCCATGTGCGGATTGGCAGACTTCACACGCTTTTGAGAACATTACGGAGAACTCTCAGGCGTGCAGGTTTCCTCACGATGTTTTCCTTTACCGTTGAAGCAAATTATATTTTAATTGTTTAAAAAAAAACGCACATAACTCCGAAAAGTTAGAGGTGCGTGCCCGGATTTGAACCGCCGACCTCTGATTAGGAGGCTGACGCCCTAACCACTAGGCTATCACCGCTTCACTAGTACTAATTGTCATGGCTTATTTTTTTCATGACAATATGTGTGTTAAACAGTTATTTCATTAAATATGGCAACTAGTTTTATATCTTCAATTTTGCGTAAAAACATAATCGAACGCCCACAGAGTCCAAGGGCCGACCGCGAACCGCATGCTTGTTAAACTTATAATTTAATACAAGCATTTCGAAAGAGAACACGTACGTAATCACCGGCAAGTAATGGGATTTAATGAGACGATCCGGGGATGAAAAAAGATTTTCTTGTATACAAGAGCGAGACAACGAAATTAAACCTTAAAAACGTACGTTGGTTGCATTTAATAGGGTAAAAGGGTAACTGTTTCATCCGACAATGGCGTCGTTTCAGTTGTATTATTTTTTAAATGTTACTCTGTTTAATAATGTTAATTCAATAACTTATTAGATTTTGTCAAGTTGCAAAAGGTTTGTGAGTGTTTAAGACATCCTATAAGTGCGAGTGTTAGTTTGTTTGTTCGTTACGCTTTGAAGCCTATGCAACTAAACCGATTCTAAAAATTCTTTCACCATTGGAAAGCTCCATTATCTGCGACTAATGTTAGAGATATCTATAAGTGCTATATATCTCGTAATAGGTTTCATGTAATAGCCTGTCTATAGAGTAATTACGTTCACTACATGATTAATACAGTGTCTGTCTGTCTGCTTTTAAATTTAGTATTTTCATAATCATCGTGCGCCTTTTCCTATAAGGTTAATATTATGTATTTTTTTAATCCACTACATGTTTTTTGACGGCAATCGCACCTAGTGTTAAGTGATGATGCAATCTAAGTGAAACCATCACTAAAAGTGATCTCTTCTTCAAGGCAACATGAAATTTTGAATAGAGGCAAATTTTTGTGCCGGGAAAATGCATTGTTACTACATGATTGGTGAAAAACTGAATTTCACGTCTTTAAGCTACAACCAATAGCTATAGTTTCTAATCTAAAGACCTATTTAGGAATTCAATGCGAAAGTGTACATTGCAACAAGTGGACATAAATTAAAGCATTGTTTTTCTTTTGCAGAAATAATAAACATAGCCGATTTCAAAATATAAACTCTCTGTTTTTTTATCCACTACAAGTTAGCCCTTGATGGCAATCTCACCTGATGGTAAATGATGATGCAGTCTAAGATGCAAGCGGGCTAACCTTTTAGGGGTATGGTAAACTCATACTCCTAGTTGGTTTCTACGCGACGTCGTGCCGGAACGCTAAATAGCTTGGCGACACGTCTTTGTCGGTAGGGTGGTAACTAGCCACGGCCGAAGCCTCCCACCAGGCAAAACTCTAATGATATGAAGATGAAAGTTTGTTATTAAGTATGTTTGTTTTTACTTGGTTAGGTTAGATAATTTTGTTCTCCACCCAGAAACACTAATCGCTTGGCATGAAGGGTGGTAACTAGCCATGGCCGAAGCCACCCACCAGACCAGACTCGAGCAGGGAATCGAACCTAGGACCTCCAACTTTATAATGCGACAGCGCGCGCACTGCAAATAACATTGACTTTATTGTATGTAAGTAGTAATGGGATAGACTAACTATAAGCCGTTTAGACCATATTTTATTGCTGAATTAAACAACTAATATTACTGGATTATACTTATTGGGTAAGACTCTTACTATAATAAGTAGTTAGGTATGAAGGTAAAAGCCAGATCTCTAAGTAGATTCAATCAGGAATCGTGCCGGCTCTCTATACCTCGCGAGACAGACTTACGCTTGATCAATATAAGATTATTATAATGATGTAACCTCTAATAGGGATGTAAACGAGACGATAAAGAAACAAGACGATTTCAAAATACGAAAAGTTCATTTACCCACCTAGGTACTTAAAACTGTTATATGACATCCATTTCACATTGATTGAAGTCGGCGTTACAAACAACGATATGTCTCTTAAATACATTTAACGAGCTAATAAACAGAAATTTACCATTCGGAATTTCACTTATTAAAAAGAGTTATGTGACGACAGTGTGAAACAGTTGATTTAGATTGGTTACGGATGGGTGGCCAATATTTAAAATAAGCTTTTGACTTGAATCAGATTAAACAGTAAATGTTTCTTGCGTGTTTAAAGTGAAAAAGTGTTTTTCACATAAAATGAATAAAAATATTCACTGGCCATATAACAACCCTAACAAACTAGGTAAGTGTGGATCGAATCTTGCTACTACTCTTTTAACAATTTTTAAACAAATTTATAGTAACTATATATTATTTTGTAAAACTACATGCTTGGTTTGAAGCACCAATGAAAAGGGCTTGAAAGCATATGCAAAAGATTGTTTTAAAAAATATTATTAAGTTAATATGTATCATAAATTAAATTAAATGAAAATATACTTTATTGTGCACCACATAATAGAAGAAATACAAGACAGTAAAGAAAAATACAAAGAAAAGAAGGTACAATGGGCGGCCTTATCGCTAAAGAGCGAACTCTGCTAGGCAATTTAGAGACCAGGATATATATACATACAAGCAGGCTTAGGGTGTACAATTACAAAAAATACATGATTAACAATATAAACACTTAAAAATATAATATAATACATACAATATATTACACATACATATAAATGAGAGTAATGATTCAAAATTACAGAAAAACATTTAAAAAAAAATTATAAAAAACCCTGCACGCCTGAAAGTTCTCTATAATGTTCTCAAAGGCGTGTGAAGTTTGCCAATCCGCACATGGCCAGCGTGGTGGACTATGGCCAAACTCTTCTCATATTGAGAGGAGACCCGTGCTCTGTAGTGAGCCGGTAATGGGTTGATCATGATGATGATGATTTAAAAAAAATATTAAACATTCTATCGACTAACGTCCCATCACTAGAAGGTAAAAATTAATATGAATATCGCGTCCGTCCGCTGTTGCATCACTTCGATCGGACGACGCGACAAAAACCTAAAATGGAAAACTAGTTAATGGCGTGTCGATTACTGTTAAACGCCATGATTTTAACGGTGTTACATTACCTAAGTATTTGCATAAATTTGGTAATAAATACACGCTTTTAACTGGCGTGAAGTAATGACATACGTAATTATAAACTTTTCTTTTAATTACAAAATCCGGGCTTGTGCTGAGAATGATATTGTATATAAATCTAAGCATTCTCAAATGGTACATAAAAGCTGTGATAGCGTAGTGGTTACGACGTCCGCCTCCTAATTAAAGGTCCTCGATCCTCGGCACCTTTAACTTTTTGGAGTTAAGTGCGTTTTTAAACATTTAAAATATCACTTGCTTCAACGGTGAAGAAAAACATCGTGAGGAAACCTGCACGCTTGAGAGTTCTCCATATTGTTCTCAAAGGCGTGTGAAGTCTGCCAATACACACATGGCCCGCGTGGTGGACTATGGTCAAACCCTTCTCATATTGAGAGGAGACACGTGCTCTGTAGTGAGCCGGCAATGGGTTGATCATGATGGTTATGATGATCACATTATGTTAGATATCTTTTGATTGCAAAAGCCCTTAATATCGGCATTATAAAATAATATAATATAACCCATGTGGAGCCCATTTCCTCTGAATTAATAGACCCTTTTATACGTATCTATAGATCAGAAGACAAGCGATCGAAAGACATCTTTGTATATTCGATGTCTCGTAAATTGAACACAATGTTTCCGTGGAAAAAGTGCAAAACTAAATAAATCCAAAAACAATTGACAGAAGCTAGCTTCATTGTAAAGTGTAACTGAAATAAAACTATGCATTGTTTCAGCTGCAACTTTTTGGGGCGGAAAGGGAAGGCGGCAGCGGAGAGAGCTTTTGTCACAAAAAAAAACAACTATTTCCACGAAATGGTTACATTCACAAAGTGGTATTATATTAAAGTATTGTGCTGAAAAGAGTTTTTTGACTTGAAAATAAAATAAAAAACATCTTGCGTCATTAAAAATAGATTAAACAATTGTGGTGTGCATACCTATTACGTAATATATCTAAGATAGTAAGATAAATAAATAAAGACACCCAAAGTTGAATTGCAGAAAAGGTCAGAGCTGGAAGGTATAGTGGACCTCTCGTGTCATACGGAATTAAATTATAATATTAAGCTTACATCAACGTTCGTTAAGCTGTTATGATATATATTTGAAGACCTCAGTGGCGCAGTGCGTACGCTGTCGCATTATAAAGTTGGAGGTTAAAGTTCGATTTCCGGCTCGAGTTCAGACCAGTATGGTCTCGAAAGGCTCTTAAGATTTTAATACATACTACTTTTGAATATACATATATATAATATATATATATTCAAATAGTAATAGTCGGTCCAATAAATATCCAATACATTTATAAATGTATGCACAAATAAATTATTTATTAAAAATATTAACCTTAACTCAATATAAATTTCCATTAAAATCTTAAGAGCCTTCAAAAAACATATATGATTACTTATAGATATTAGACGTTCATATTTTAGTAGTCTTGCTAAGTAGTTATTACTTTGTCTCATGGAAAATGTTGTAAAACTGAACGTAAGCCAATCCTTATCATAAATAACGACGTACGGTTCAACGTGATCGGCTTAACGCCGTTTTCTAGCTCTAATTTATAGCCGCTTACACCGGCCATAAAATCGCATCTGCTGCAAAATAACTAATTTATTTATATGATCCTGCAAATAGTAAAAAATAGGCTATTTTATTATTAACATCATTAGAATAATCAACGTTTTATGAAGGAAATAAAATATATCATCATCATCATGATCAACCTATTACAAGCTCACGACAGAACACGGGTCTCCTTTGGCCTATGAGGAGGGTTTGGCCATAGTCCACCACGCTGGCCATGTGCGGATTGGCAGACTTCACACACCTTTGAAAACATTATGGAGAACTCTCAGGCGTGCAGGTTTCCTCACGATGTGTTCCTTCACCGTTGAAGCAAGTGATATTTTAATTGTTTAAAAACGCACATAACTCCGAAAAGTTAGAGGTGCGTGCCTGGATTCTAACCGACGACCTCTGATTAGGAGGCTAACGCCCTAACCACTGGGCTATCACCGCTTCATTAATTAATTTATTTATATGATCCTGCAAATAGTAAAAAATACGCTATTTTATTATTAACATCATTAGAATAATCAACCGAGTTATACGAATTTATAATGGTACATAGCATATGTTTTTAAGGCAGCGAATTATTAGATGACATATCGTGATGTTTATACAATACCATACAAAGTGACAGATTTACGGCATCCATTGTACGTTTTGATTACCAGCTTGAATTGTTACGTAAATGGTTTTTAAACATATATTAATTGTTAAGTCAGAATCTCCGTGCACATTTTCATCGATCTAAAGTGAAAACATTTCAATGCTGCAAAATTTGTTAAAAACATGCCGTAAAGCTTAGCAAAGATTATCACTGCTAGTAGGTAAGTACCTATTTAATTCGTTAAAAGCATGAGTTCCTGATAGGATCGAATAATGATAACGAATGGTAATACTTTGTAACTTTGACTAACGAAGTATGATTATTAAAACTACCGAAATTGAATTATTTATTGATATAAATACAGAAGTATTTAAATTCTATTATAAGCTGTTACCAATGAACCTAAAATTAAAAACCTTGAAAATATAATTAATAACTAAAATATATTATTAGGACGATTCCCTTTAGGCAAGGTTCTGAAGATACTGGCAGCGTTCCCCATTTGAATAGCAAGACTAATTCTTTGTCCGAGGTAGCTGGCAGCTCCTCGGTAGCAGCTTGTGATGTTGGCTAACCTTTTTGCTATTTCCATAAACAGCCTTATTAGGCTGGATATGTTCAACGTATGTCGTCATTACGTACGTCAAGATAATGACGTCTCAGCCTGACGGCCAGAGATCCTACCGCTTTAGGGAAATGGGGACATTGCTATAACTTCAATGATATTTTTGGAAGAAAGCTTTAAATGTAACTGGGGTATTTCTCTAAGTGTTTACACCAGACACACTAAATTTTGACGACTTCCGTAGCGCAGCGCGCGCGCTATCACATTAAAGT
Source organism: Lasiommata megera (assembly GCA_928268935.1). Taxonomy (NCBI): domain Eukaryota; kingdom Metazoa; phylum Arthropoda; class Insecta; order Lepidoptera; family Nymphalidae; genus Lasiommata; species Lasiommata megera. The sequence continues at coordinate 5,596,207 of OV743311.1, read as the reverse complement.
TGGAGGTCCTGGGTTCGATTCTCGGCTCGAGTCTGGTCTGGTGGGAGGCTTCGGCCGTGGCTAGTTACCACCCTACCGACAAAGACGTGTCGCAAAGCGATTTAGCGTTCCGGCACGATGTCGTGTAGAAACCAATTAGGAGTATGGGTTTACCATACCCTTAACAGGTTAGCCCGCTACCATCTTAGATCGCATCACCACCTGCTATCAGGTGAGATTGACTTGTAGTGGATAAAAAAAAAAAAATCAGAACCTCGTGATCCTATGTCAAACATAGATAACTCCCCCGACCATCGAGGCAGTTAATTGAAAAATATGAATCGATAAAATGCATATGTTAATGTAAGGTCCCGTTAACTTTCACCTATGACCAAAGCAATAAAATTGGGAAACCAGTTAATACAAAAGTCGGTAGTGGGCTGAATTTATCATAGCTATAAAGACGTATTGACGTTTAATAAATATGTGTGATGCGGCCATCTATAAATTGCGGGCTCCAAAGACCTGGCGCCTACAAAACGTCATATGACCCGTGTAAGTTAATAGCCCAAGAGACAGTCGTAAAAAATATATTCAATCCCGCGCACGTGCTACGCGTTAAATAAGCATAATCGGCTGACCGATTCGGTAATTCTCCCAAGTTGCTTATCGGTCGTTACCCATCATCATATTAAATATGCCTACTATAAGTGTGATAATACAACTATTCTAATGCAAGCCTGAATTGACTTCATTAAAATTTCGATTTTTATACCATATTTTTGTTATTATAATTTTTTACTTTTATTTTTTAAGCAACTAAAATATCACTTGCTTCCACAGTCAAGGAAAAAATCGGGAGGAAACCTGCATACCTGAGAGTTCTCCATAATGTTCTCAAAGGCGTGTGAAGTCTGACAATCCGCACATGACCAGCGTGGTGGACTATGGCCGAACCCTTCTCATATCGAGAGGAGACCCGTGGTCTGTAGTGAGCCGGCAATGGGTTTATCATGATGATTTTTATTTGTAATGGTTTTTTTTTAGTAATAGTTACTAATCGTCGTCGAAATTGAATATTTGTTTTAATTTTGTAATTTTTATATTATGTACCAAATATGGTTGGCATGGATGGTTAAACAAATTGATAACACAAATAAACTATTAAAGGTACAACGGAGATGTATGAAATTGGGCAAATACATCGTTTCAAATGTTGATGTTACATGAACAAAAGCAAAAAAGAAAGTAGAAAAATACATCACTACAAGACTTGCACAAGCGAATGGTTTTTATCTCTTTACAATACCGGAATATGTAACTAATGTTTTAAAATGTCACAAGACCATAATAGGCATAAATGTTTTTTTATTGTCGAAAATTATTTGTCTCGAAAACAAAATGTTCATTAACTTTTTGAACTAAACACAACTTAAAAAGCCACTACGACACAACATTCCTCACAGTTTAATAAACGTTTTTTTTTCATTTCTTATTTGTTCAAAAATAAGACAAGAAAGTAATTGTTAAAATCATTAAAATACAATTGCAATTACTTACGAGTACCTGGTTCCAGGAAGAAGGAATAAAATTGAATGTCTATTATCAAAGGGACATGAAATCTAAATAAACCTCAAGATATAATTACGTACGAACATTATCATAAAGATAGATTGAGGTTATTAAAATAAATAAGTGTGATGCGGTGATACATCAATAAATTGCTTCATAAGGCCGGCCCGAGCGGCGCCTACGCACGCCATGACCCTAGCATAAAATATACTGGCCATTAACTGCATTGTTGTTCACGTAGAATAAATGGATTTTATTGCAAAACAAACGTAGAACTAAATTCCAGTCAAAGCACTAGTAAATTAATTTCTTTTCAAAACGCTATATTTTATTTTTTTATTTTATTTATAAGGATCTCCATGGTGCTGTGCACGCGCTGTCGCTTTATAAAGTTGGAGGTCCTGGGTTCGATTCCCGGCTCGAGTCTGGTCTGTTGGGAGGCTGCGGCCGTGGCTTACGTTACCCTACCGACAAAGGCGTATCGCCAAGTGATTAAGCGTTCCGGCACGATGTCGTGTAGAAACCAATTAGGAGTATAGGTTTTCCATTCCCCTAACAGGTTAGCCCGCTAGCATCTTAGACTGCATCATCACTTACCATCAAGTTACTTACCGTCAATTTATAAATATTTACAAAGTCAGGCCAAGTAATAATTACAAGATAAATGTTATTAGGTAAATTTAATTAAAATATATAGAACAGAATTATGTAAACATCAGTTAGTTTAACATAACAGCTTTGTTTAATATCAAACTGGTAGATGTTTAAAAAGAGAGAGTAAAAAGAGAAATATAAACATAGGTTTTATTTTTTATTTGAAGTGATTTTACCTACACTTGAAGGAAATATCAAATTAAAAGGAGAAGACAAGAAAAATCCAGTTCATTTCACTTATTAATTTTTGATATGGTTACGAAAATTTTTGTATTTTTAATTTTTTAATTTAATTAATAAACAGATACACTTTCGCAATTATAATATTTATGAAAATAATGATGGAAAAAATGGCCAATTATTGGTAGGGAAACGGGCATATAAAGTGCCGCCAGAAAGGTCACGCCGCAAGGGTCTCGCTACGAGGGTCACTACAAGAATCAAGCCACAAAATATACACTACAAAGTCACGGAACAGGGCTCAAGCCACAAGGATCACGATTTAAGGGTAATGCCACAAGTGTCACACCACGAATGTCACATCACAACTGTCACGCCACAAAAGGGCACACAAAGCCGGAGCACATGGAGTTCATAAACTAAATTGCAACTTTTCATAGGAATGTAGTTGGCCTTAAATAATAATAACGAACCAAGGTAACCAAATAGCTATTTCTGAAATACTAAAATTACCTAACTAAAACACAAGGAAAATAAAAAAAAGTTCAATTCTCATTCGCTACCAGAATTTTCTACCTAATTATTTCCATAATGTAAGCATAAATTAATTTATAAGCGGCCGCCACAGACGCTACAATTTTCACGGCGACGCCATTTTTACGATGTTTGAATTGCCTTTAAATTACGCTAATTTCCATTTACGCATAATTAAACAAAGCCGTAAAATAAATGAGTAGCATTTATAGAGAGAAAGCTCGCGCGTGGGCGGACGCCGGCGCTAAGCAGATGCAATAGCCTTTTATTATACTTACGAGTAACTGTTGTGATACACGCAATGATAAGCCAATTATATTTTAAGCCTGCATTGCATTTGCTAATCTGAAGAGAAAGTAGCTTCCATTAAATGTCATAGGAAAGTAGTACTTGTACCCTTAGTTCGAGATGAACTACTCGAGAGCTTGGACGTCTGTAATGTCGAAGCCATTTCCCTAAAGCGGGAGGATCTCTGGCCGTCTGTGACGTCATTATCTTTTTTTTTTTTTTATCCACTACAAGTTAGCCCTTGACGGCAATCTCACCTGATGGTAAGTGATGATGCAGTCTAAGATGGTAGCGGGCTAACCTGTTAGGGGTATGGTAAAGCCATTCTCCTAATTGGTTTCTACACGACATCGTGCCGGAACGCTAAATTGCTTGGCGAAACGCCTTTGTCGGTAGGGTGGTAACTAGCCACGGCCGCAGCCTCCCACCAGACCAGACTCGAGCCGGGAATCGAACCCAGGACCTCCAACTTTATAATGCAACAGCGCGCGCGCTGCGCCACGGAGGTCGTCAAAAACGTCTTGACGTACGTAATGACATACATATAAGTCTTTAAGATATTAATGCGCTGGATAATGTTTGGTTCACAAAAGAAGTTTTCTTATAACTTCTGCCTTTGGTATTAACGGAAATTTTAATTTGCTCTCAACTGCAATCCGATATCGATGTAATGAACGCTGAATGCTGATACAGCTTGAGATGGTAGAGCGGGCTAAATTGTTATGTTAGGGGTAATGTTAAACCCATAGGTTTGACACAGTACTGGAACGCATAATCGCTAGGCGGCACGTCTATGACGGTAGGGTAGGAACTAGCCGCGGCCATAGCCTTCTCCATCTCCCACTTAATAGACAGCGCTTACCACTGCGACAGGGACGTCTAACAGACTGTAGATTTCACCCTCAAATAAATATCAGTGACATTTGTTAGAATACTATTGAACGGATGGAGAATAAATCGACTACATCGTATATTTATAGCATTTATGTTACCCGAATATGTTTAAATTTTTAGATAACAAATAAATGAAGCCGTGATAGCCTAGGACGTCCGCCTCCTAATCAGAGGTCTAGGTTAGGTTAGGTTTTAAAGCAATTAAAATACCACTTGCTTCAACGGTGAAGGAAAACAATCGCGAGGAAACTTGCACGCCTGAGAGTTCTTCATAATGTTCTCGTGTGAAGTGTGCCAATCAGCACATGGCCACCGTGGTGGACTATGGCCAAACCCTTCTCATATTGAGAGGAGGTCCTTGCTCTGTAGTGAGCCGGCAATGGGTTGATCATGAAGTTACCCGACGTAGCCTTGTCAGAACGACTCGTTATGAAACTTCAACCAAGAACTGCGAAGTCGGCAGAACAAAGTTATCTTGTGATGACTAGAGGATGGCTTTGTAATATGCGAAATGTTTAGCAGTAAGTAGACGAAAGGACCCTGGCGCTTCTCAGCTAAGGTTAATTAGATAGTTTTATATCCAATGTCGATGACTTTTGAATATAACAATACATTATACAGATAATAGCGAAATTATACAGCATCCATGCTTAATATATTTAAATTAGTGATTTTTATAACTTGACTATGACTTTTATCGGTTAAAAATTAATAATTTATTTATGGGTGGGTGAACGCATTGTTCAGATATTCTAGTTTTATTGTTTGATCGTTTAAAATAATTTGGAAGTTTCTTTTTTTGGGTATATAATTTATGCAGTTATATGGCGAAATCGCGGGCGTCAGTTTCGATATTGGAATAATTTTACATAATATAAAGATAGAAATGCTGTAAACTATGTGCTTCTGTAATCAAAGAAAAATGGCGGAATGAATGTCAGGCGCGCCTGTATTGTCATCTCAACATTTTAGGGCATGTAATAAAATTTTTATATATTACAAAATAATATGAAAAATAATATTACTGAAATGCGACCGTTGAAGATATTTTAACTCTATGTAGTTAATTCTAAAACTTAAGAAAAAGTTTTTAACAATGACACCCTAACGTCAGAGTAAATTAATGTAGGAAAGTCCTACTATAGTGTTAAGGATTACATAAATGATAAACAAGCATGAGTGTGAAATATTGCTCTAATAAGATAGCTCTTAATATAATTTTAAGTGGCATGTGAGATGGTGATAACAAAAATAAACGGTGGGCTTCTTCTTAGACCGGGGCGCGTTTGGAACCCTCATAGCTTTAGTTTTAAGTTTACGAATCTAGTTATCACCATCAAATCACTACTATGTAAATTATTGACGCGTCAAAAGCGCCTTCTAAAGGACTATTTGAATAAAGATTATTTTGAATTTTGAATTTTTTGAATTGAATTAGACGAGAGAGAACGAGTTCATATCTTCCTAGTTTCGGAAGCTTAATTTCGTCACACTTCTAGAGCCAGTTTATTCATAAGTATACGATTACATTCAATAAGTAATGCGAGGATTGCTACTCTAAATTGTAATTCATAAGGTCTATTTTACTTTGATTTGTTATTAAATACATTTCGAACGTACTCATCTTATACTACGGGTCGAGGTTTATTATGTATATTTATGTAACGTTATGATTGAGTATTGGTTAACAATAATTTGACGACAATTAACATTTTTTTAAGTATTCCGATATATTCGTTAGTTGTGAATCAATAATACTAAAAATATACGTTTCTATTTGTATCTAATATTCTGATGATAAATCTTTTGAAATAAAAATATACATGTTACCCTGTCATAAACGTAAAGTTCAGTTTTCCACTAACGTGTAGCGTTACTGGAAAAAATACTTTTTACTAAAACATGCTGTAAATAACTTTAATATGACCATCGCTTGACGATTGAGTGGGGAGGGCATAACGCATTTCCCTTACGTGATCATATTTACCAGTTAATTGCTATAACAAGTGACGAAGTTATGACGCGGTGTCTAATGTTGTTATTTACCAAATATATAAAATTAGGCGAAAATATAACTGCATCATAATCAAATATTTACTTCAAATAGATACACTTTTAATTTCGAAGTAGCTCTAAAAAAAAACTTTACTAGATTAAGCAACCAAACTTAAAATAAATACAATGTAAAATGAAATGAAAGAATGGACTGTGCCGAGAGTGGAACCAAAACCTATTACCATGAAAATTGAAAGTCAACATTTTCCGAGACTTCAGCCTTTTACCTACCATAAAAGCCTTTTCAGTCTTTTGAAACTGTTTTGCAGAATAAAATCATTCTCTTATATATTTTTGGTTTAAAGCAAGTTCCTTTGATAATTCAAAAAGATTTTGAGTTAAGTGAATGATTTGCGAATTGTGATTCTTTCTTTTGTAAGAAAGGGTGTTATTTTATTAAAAAGCAATTTATGATTGAAAATAAGTTATCTTTTTACCTTTTGCCTTTACATGAATCAAATAAATAATGAAAGGACAGAATGGGGCTGTTAATTTTCGGTCATCAGTCATGAATTAAAGAGCATAATTAATGATTTCCGATTACATTGAACTCCATTTTTCAATGCTGATTTTGTAAATGTACAAAGAATGAATTATCGTATTTAATACACTATGTGTATCATATATTACTGCTTGATTTGCATGACATTTGATTTAGTTAAATGAATGATATTGGTATATGTATTGGTTGGATCGATGAATATTTGAGTCTCCAGAGCTGGTATAGCGATCTCGCTCATTTGGAAGACCCCCTAGAAACCAGTCCAGACGCTGGATAGATCAAGTGGTACAATATTGCTAAATCTGATAATTTCAATAAGTTTTCAGTGAATCCAATGTAATTTTATTTACAACATACTTTATAGAAGATAAGCAGTATTACAAAGCCGTATACAACATCATGATCAACCCATTACCGGCTCACTACAGAGCGCGGGTCTCCTCTCAACATGAGAAGGGCTTGGCTACGCTGACCATGTGCGGATTGGCAGACTTCACACGCCTTTGAGAACATTATGGAGAACTCTCAGGCGTGCAGGTTTCCTCGCGATGTTTTCTAAAGGAAAACATCGCGAGGAAACCTGCACGCCGTCGAAGCATGTGATATTTTAATCGTTTAAAAACACACATAACTCAAAGTTAGAGGTGCATGCCCGGATTCGAACCGCCGACCTCTGATTAGGAGGCTGACGCCCTAACCACTAGGTAGCACCTATAAAACATATTACTTATGAATTACCTCAAGAATATATCTTCAGTGATAGCATCCCTAGTATTAAGATTAAATTAAGAAATGGCAATAGTTTTTGAGGATTGTTTTTTCTCTTTTGTTTTATTTATGACCTGGATGAGGTTAATTTTAAGTTATTATTATAATTAATAACGGTTTTTACCCCATCTTGTGCATGCTATGCTCGCATCAAGAAGTCAATATTGTATAATATGATATTTTGTATGTATAAAAGTATGACTATTCAATTTTTGTCAGTTTTGCGAACTAATAAAAAAAAGTATATAATTCAACGCTCCTGATACTACGCTCCAAGACTCATATAACGGATGTGGGAGATAAAGCTGCCAAACTCAAATGGGACTGGGCTGGGCATGTTATGCGCATGTCCGACGAACTTTGGGCAAAGGCCGCTACACATTGGGTGCCACCAAAAACAAAAAGACGTCGAGGCAGACCGAGGCGTCGTTGGCGTGACGAACTCGATGCCTATATGTCGGCTTGGCCCCAAATATCCCTACATAAAGACAAATGGAAGGAAGAAAGGGAGGCCTTTGCCCAACATTGGGACAGTACGGGCTGATAATAATAATAATTCAATGCTCTTATAAGTACCCAATCGCACTATGGACGTACATTCACCTTCGATCGTATGTAAATTATTTTAATCCCTTCCGGTTATACATATTCCTCATTAACTCCATTCAGAGTCGCAACGGGTCCGGAATCAGTGTCCTTGATGTATGAATGACATAATCAGTGAGTCAACGGGATGTCTGTGTTTTGTCTGCCACCGCTAATACGACCCTATTGTCTTTGCACTTTGTTTAGCGTTCACAAGGCGTATATTAGCTATATAAATGTCTACCTATGTACCAAATAGTTACTGTAGCCAGTATTACGTGTCCAAATTTGAAAATAATTATATTGTAGGATGTCTGAGCGAAATCTCCAATAATAACTATTTTTGGAGATTTCTCCTCCTGCATATCAGATTTGTCGAGAAGGATTTGTCCGGATATGAGCAGCGTGATCATACATTTCTGATGATTTTTATACTCTTTGCAGAAAGACCCACTTTATGGATCCTTTAATTCTTATACTAAGTTAAGCTCAGTTCAATATATACTGCATTTTTATAATGCCTGCTTGGGATAGCGCCTTGCTTCTTTGGAGACCGTTAAGTATAACGTAATAAAATACAGCACCAAGGCGTTGGTTCAGGTAAAGTTAGTTCACAGCACAGACAATACCTCCCACGTTTTTAATCATCTATAATATAATAAAACTGCATCAGGACGAATTCTGTACATAAATATATTTTGAATATTTTAATTGGAGCATGCTTTACTATCGATACTGAGCCCAAAACATTTTTTTTTATATTTTTGTCTGTCTGCCTGTCTGTATCTTGGCCGCGCATCACGCCGAAACTACTACATGGAATTGAATGAAATTAAGTATAGGAGTAGCTGATACTCCGGTTCAATAAATAGGATAGTCTTTATCCCGGAGTTCAGCACGGTTTCCTAGAGAGAGGGGATGAAAGTCATAATGTGTATTTAGTTGTAATTCATTAAAGCGTACTTCGATTTCACTCATTCTTTTTTTTTAGAAAGTATGTATATATAACTATATACATACTTTCTATGTTCTTTCTATATTCTTTTCTATTATATAGTTATATTAACATACTTTCTTAAAAAAAAAGAATGTCTTTAATGTTTATCCTGTAATTATTCAAGGTCGTCGTTTTAGTAATCCATTGCTTCGTCATTGGAAGACAAACAAACACACTTTCACACACACTAACTCAACGCAGACGGAGTCGCGAGTATCAGCTAGTTTTAAATATAGAAAACTGACAAAATGATAAAATCTAATAATAATCATTGGACGCTACGATGAAGTTATGAGTGATTTTATTCTATATAAAAATAATATTGTTATAAATACATCGTTCAATCGTTCAAAACGGAATGAATAATGTTTCTAAAATGGCGACAATATGGCTGCCAGTGGACGATATCGGTCGTGTGACTAAGTAACATTATCAGAGGTCATTTCTGTTTGGAAGTTTATTGTTGCAGACGACCAATTGTCTTTATGGCACCGTTTAGGCTAATTAGTGTTTCCTGTCTCAATTGAAAGTGATTTCATTAAAAACCGTTCTAATTGCTTCCGATCTTTCTTATATCATATAAGTTGTAGAATAGAAAGTTTTATTGCTTTTGATCTTTGTTGTCTGGGTGATCGGCTAAAGCCACGGTAGATAGTTTTTATCTGAGAAGCTATCGAATACTTCCGGCCGACAAGGTATTGTCTTGGCAAACGGTTAGAAACGAAATAATACGATAAATAAGTACTACTATAAAGTATAATATAAAGCTGTGATAGCTTAGTGGTTAGGACGTCCACCTTTAAATCACTGGTCGGGGGTTCGAACACGGGCATGCACCTCGGTACGCGGTCAGTCATGGGCTGCTCTATAACGAGGATAAAAGTGAATTTCATCATTTTTAATCTATTTTTTAAAAAAAAGCATGTGATTGCCTAGTGGTTAGGGCGTCAGCCTCCTAATCAAAGGTCGGCAGATCGAATCCGGGCACGCACCTCTAACTTTTCGGAGTTATGTGCGTTTAAAAAAAATATATATATCACTTGCTTCAACTGTGAAGGAAAACATCGTGAGGAAACCTGCATGTCTGACAGTTCTCCATAATGTTCTCAAAGGCGTGAAGTCTGCCAATCCGCACATGGCCAGCGTGGTGGACTGTGGCCAAATCCTTATCATATTGAGAGAACCGTGCTCTGTAGTGAGCCGATAATGGGTTCATCATGATGATGATGATGATAGAATAGAAAGTTTTATTGCCTTTGATCTTTGTTGGGTGATCGGCTAACGCCAAAGATTTAGTTGTTATCTGATAAGCTATCGGACTCTTCCGGCCGACAAGGTGTATTGGCAAACGGTCAGAAATGAAATAATACGATATAATAACTACGAGAATAAAGTATGAAACAATTGGTCTGAACTACTGAGCATGCGTTTCGTAATTATGTTACATACAGAAGATATTTATTCTAAAAACGCGCAAGTGATTTAACTACGGAAGTTCATGGGGTGGGTTGTACAAAAATAAAATATATTCGAAAGGAATATTTTCTTACTTTCTGTTCCTTTGGTATTATATTGCATGTATGTACAATCGGATAGAATTTAGCTCTAAATCGATGGTCACTTCTAGAACACAATTTCTATTTTGCAGGTATGCAGTCTATCAAAAGTATATATATACGTATATGTATATGTATATACCTATGGGTACACAAGTATTTAATAGTTTTCGTCTCACTGAATATATATTTTTTTTATAAACCACAAGTTAGCCCTTGACGACATCTCACCTGATGGTAAGTGATGATGCGGTCTAAGACGGTAGCGGTCTAACCTGTTAGGAGTATGGTAAACCCATACTCCTAATTGGTTTCTACACGACATCGTGCCGGAACACTAAATCTCTTGGCGACACTTTGTTGTCGGTCGTAACTAGCCACGGCCGAAGCTTCTCACCAGACCAGACTCGAGCCGGGAATCGAACCCAGGACCGCCAACTTTATAATGCGACAGCGCACGTACCCAAGGAGGTGTTGCATAGACAGAATCGCTTATAGAATCGCGAATATAGAACCGTCTTTACAGGAAACATGCTGCGTCGAAGAAGTATATCTGTTTCAATTGGGTCAAACCTCCCCCAACAAAGGGAAATTTCCTCAAACAACAAGAGTTTTGTAAGTACATATTGTACTGGGCTAGGTCGACCCGCACCCACGTCTAACCTGCCTCGCCTACGACCGTTCCGCCATCTTTATGGTACCATAACATCGCGTAAACTTAATCTGAAGAAAGATTTCAAACTTTACGGCCACGCTATGAACCATTCGTGCACGTGAAACAAAGACTGTCTGTTTATAAAGATTTTTTATTGTTGTATGATTAATTTATGAAACTAACTTTGTAACTGGAAAACTTATGAGTGAAGCTAAAACTCTAATACAATTGTAACCCTCTTAGGTTATATAGCTCGCAACTTTCGATAGGTATGTATATTATTGGCATGAGAAGGAGATTTCTAGTTAAGACCCTATACGTTGATCCAATGCTTTAACTATAATGCGACGACTTCCGTGGAGTAACGCGTGCGCACGCGTGTTATTAAGTTGGGAATCCTGAGTTCCCAGCATGCCCAGCTCGAGTCTGGTCTGGCGGGAGGCTTTGGCCGTGGCTAGTTACCATAATACCAAAAACGACGCGAAGCGCGTATAAAAGTTTAAAATATTTAGCACCATCCGCAGTCTATTTTCATGATGTTTTCCGAACTCTAAGGTTACCTGGCATAGTGCCGTCTATTGTATTTTAAATAATGAATAGAAGCAGGCGTTACTTTGCGGAAGTCCATGATAAACAATAAACAGCAAGTATAATTTGCTATATTCCGCCGACAACCGGGAGATTAGTATAGTATAACACCACACAAAATCCTCCACTAGAACCTCTACGCACGTTTCGACTCGACACCGGATCATCCTCAGGAGATATTGACCTCACAAGCGCGAACAGTAAAGACTTTACTTGTAATTTAACCATTGTATCATATTATGGAAACCTATTAAGAGTATTTGTTTACCATATCCCTAGAAAATTAGCCTGCTACCATCTTAGACTGCATCACTAACAAGTGAGATTGACGTCAAGGGCTATCTTGTGGTGGAATAAAAAAAAATACAAGTTTTGGCACAAGCCAGATATCTAACCCCACCTGTTCGTCAGCCGCAGTCAAACATGTTAACTTCAAGACCAAAGACGCAGATATTGTAATCGAATATAAGAAATATATAATACTCAAGTCTTGCCCATTATCTGAATTCTGGCTATTGCTTTTGTTCACTTAAATCCAGCGATAACCGAATTATCATTGAATCTTTCAGCTGAACGGAAATCTCTAAGCATGGCTCGCTGCCAAGCTCGGCGACGGTGTGAGAACGTTTGATAACTTTACTGCAGACACTGCACACTCGATGGAGTTACATTTTTGGGCAACGATCGCGTAACAAGCCACAATTCATATCTGTGTGGCTGCGGCAGCAATTTCATGCTAAAATAGCATGCAAAATGGAACTTCTATTAGTTTCCGGTGGAACGGTAAATCAGGGGAAATTATAGTGGGGATCATATTTTATCGTGCAGAAAATTATCTCGTTCAACACGATCAAATTGTACGTCAAAACAGTTCTCCGAATGAGTTCAGAAAGTTTATTTCGCTTTGTTGCGCTGTAATTTACGGCTGCGAATGAATTTTAGTTGCGAATTCAACTAAGTAGATTACGCCAGTGCACTACTATAGATACCTAGGTTCAGGAATGTGTACTGGATCAGAAGTTTAATTAACGAATCTCGGTTCTTTAATCTTCACTTAAAATAGGCAAAGGTTTGTTGTTGCTTCTAACGCTCTAAACTCTGCTATTAAATTTTTTAACAGGATTAAGTTAGAATTAGATAGTTAGAATTCGTGCTGCTAAATAAATGAACTTGAATACTACTTGTTACGCGCAGTATTTCTCCCTTACTGTACCCGCAGTATAAATTAGTGAGGTTAGTCTTTGTTACGTCCTCTTCCTACCCAAAAAAATAAGTTTCACCAAATTTGTCACAGTTTTTCGCTCATCACATGACTAAAACGTCACCAACCGTTGCCAATGTATTAGCGTGCTCTCTGAGGGCTGACATCGGCAGTTCCCTAACAAGCTGATATTGGAGTCATCATAATCATCATGATCAATCCATTACCGGCTCACTACAGAGCACGGGTCTCCTCTCAATATAAGAAGGGTTTGGCCATAGTCCACCACGCTGGCCATGTGCGGATTTGCAGATTTCTCACACCTTTGAGAACATTAGGGAGAACTTTCAGGCGTGCAGGTTTCCTCGCGATGTTTTCCTTCACCGTTGAAGCAAGCGATATTTTTTTTTGAACACACATACCTTCGAAAAGTTAGAAATTCGTGCCCGGATTCGAACCACCGACCTGAGGCTGACGATCTAACCACTAGGTTATGTAGGCTTCACTTGTTATTGGAGTATTAAACAGTAAAGTCCAATACCTAACTCTGTAATAGCTGAATATGTTAACATCTAGGGCTAAAATCTATAAAAAAATAAATGAATTTAATCTTATATCGAAATATTTCGATACGTTGGTTTTGTTAACTTCGGCCACAACCAACGAGTCAGATAGAATAGGTCATGTAATATTGGAATTACCGCAGCATTGTTATGAAAATTGGACTTACATAACACTTGTGAACACGTCGAGCATTGCAAATGTACCTATGTAGGAGTGGTGAATAACTTAAAACTTGGAAGTTGTTCCAAGTCTCAAGCTGACTTCGGCTACACTCGAAACGTGTTTCGCCTCTCAACAAGACATTCCCGGAAAAGTTTCGACGACAATTAGCTCAGTTTCTAGAACAATTATTTAACAAGTGATCGTCTCTTCTTACATAAGATTTTTTCCCCTAAGTTTTCTTTAGCTTTTTGCGATAAATGCCAGATACTCGTTTAATAACTTAGCGGCTATTTTGTAAGTTAGTTCCTGATGTTGTATTAAAATAAGTAGTTTGTTTACTTGCACATTTTTATTTCTTATTACCATATGAAATTACGTCAGAGTACCTAGAGGATCTAAGTTATGCAGTGTTTTGTCACGCTCTGACATATAAAATGTGCAGTCTGTAAGCACTAAGTAAGTAAGTTACATTTACTTTGGATACGTGGTATTATCTCGGAATAGTTACGTAAGTTGTGTTTTTCACATTTTAACGACAACACCGTACGAACGTCAGAGTGTGACAAACCACTGCATAACTATTTCGGAGTTATGTAAGGTTCGAAGGTTCGTGAAAGAACGACTGGCTTATTAAAAATTTAAATAATTCTGCCTATAAATATATAGTAATCCTTACAGTTTAAGAGCTAGACATATTATGTACTATGTATGTGGGTGGTAGTTTCTTTAGTGAGTCTATTTCGTTGAACTGATTAATAAATTAATCTAATAGTATAGTATAAATTGGGACCAATTATATTGTTCACGACTTTCAAAGCTGAACTAAATTAGTACGTCTAAAAATAGTGCTGTCCTATTAATAAATAGTTTTAGGCTTACCAATTTAGTTCAGTTTAGAGAACTACGCAACAGAATTGGTGCTAAAGAATAAAATAACACGTGCGGCATTGCAATGAGGTTATTGAATTTTTTTTTTATCCACAACAAGTTAGCCCTTGACGGCAATCTCACCTGATGGTAAGTGATGATGCATCTAATATGGTGGCGGGCTAACCTGTTAGGGGCATGGTCAGACAGATCCCGGAGCCTCCCACTATACTTTATGCTGATGGTGGCGACGGAGGGGATTTTATTGGGTAAAAATCCCATATAACCCGAGCTATTCCCCAGCAATAATCGGGTATCTCAGTAGGAGATTTCCCCCCCGTAAACAAAAAAAAAGGGGCATGGTAAACTCACACTCCTAATTGGTTTCTACGCGACTCTTCTGATCTGTCTTTGTCCGTTAAGTTCCATGATTAGTAAGATATACTGAGACATATACAAGCTTATATATATATTAATATTATAGCAATATATATATATTCAAGTCACGGAACTAAAAATCCAATACAGATTTTAAACCTTTAATGTGAATTATACCACTAACCTTTTTCTCCAGAATCACATGGTTTTCAAGAGCATGCATGATAGCTGATGAAACTTTTGAGTCCAAAGCACGCAGGGCCGCGTCCGCATCTGGCCGAGCAAGTCGCTCTACGCCCTCCACGTATCCCACCCAGGGCGCATCCAGTTCAACCACCAGGGAGCCTATGCATCTGCGGAAGAGGGTATTTATCAGTACAGAGTATAAAACAAAAATTTTAGCATAGGGTAGCGGATCTATAGGGTTCTGATTATTGTGTGTTGGTTTAAATTCGTTGGAGTTTGGAAATTAGAGGTGTTTAACCCTGTGTCTTATTAAACTTCCAGTCCCGATGATACGTTATCATCATTGTCAACCCATTACTGGCCCACTACAGGGCACAGGTTTTCTCTCAGATTCATAACGCTGGTGGCTTTACATCAACAACGCGGATTGGTAGACTTCAGACGCCTTTGAGAACATTATGGAGAACTCTCAGGCATGCAGGTTACCTCATCATTATAGCACGTGATACATTATTCGAAGATCGAACCCGGGACCTCCAACTTTATAATGCAACAGCATTATATATTATATTATGTCCTGGGTTCGATTCCTGGCTCGAGTCTTGTCTGGTGGAGGGTTCGGCCGTTGCTAGTTACCACCCCACCGACAAAGACGTGTTGCCAAGCGATTTAGCGTTCCGGCACGATGTCGCGTAGAAGCCGATTAGGAGTAAGTGTTTATCATACCCCTAACCCACTACCATCTTAGACTGCATCATCAGTTACCATCAGGAGATTGCCGTCAAGGGCTAACTTATAGTGGATAAAAAAAACTGTGGTACCCCAAAAGGCTATCACCGTTTCAAGTTGCATTATCACGAACCTATAATGATAACAACCGTTATCATTGGATAGGTTTGGTGAGCTTGGGCTCTAAAACCCTCTCTCCTAAGCCAGAGGAGTTCTGTGCCCAACATTCGGTCATCACTAGGTCATGATGATTATTGGAGGAAGTGATTTTACATGATTCAATGACTTGCGGTTGAGGCGCGTGTACCAGGATCTCAGAAGTCTAAGAAGAACACGTGTAAACGTAGCACATTCAATAAATTTCATGGATTCAAGTTTACATGACGTTTAGTATTAATTCTCTAACCAATAAACGATGTTTAATGGTTGTTTAGTTACACAATGTTTTGTATTCGTCTTTCAATTCTGGATTAACCGATGAAAGAAAGAGATAAATCGTTGTTTATATACAACGTTATAGTAACATGTAGTAGGTTCGTAAATGTTAAACTAAGCTGCATTTTCCATACTGCACTGCGCAAAGAAGTTCGTCAAACTTTATTAATATACCTTAATGCAATTTAAGCTTACACTCTCAATTTCATTTCACAAACATTACCCTACTCCTACCTACATTAAGTGCTAGAATGTAGGTACAACTCACTTAAAACTTTTCGTGTAAAAAATGTAGGATAAAAGTTTTATACAGAAGAACGAACTTGTCTGCAGAATTACTTATTTGCGTTCGTTAGTGTAGAAAACTTTTAAGTCTCAAACAAGCAACATAATTAAAAGCGAAAAGCAATTCTAAGTTTTCTAAGTTACGCTATTAGAGCGCTACTATAAAGTATTAACTTAGTGAAACCCTGGGTACATATTTCACGAGCAAAGCTTCCAATAATTTACATTACGTGTCTAAAAAGCTGTACGATAAATTTATTTTGTCTTTATTGGTATAGAATATTCCATCTTTTTAGGGTCCCGTACCCGACGGGTGCCAATCTAACCCTATATATAATTAATATTGTCAGTCCGTCAGTCTTATATTAAAACAAATAATTTAAATTAAGTTAAAAGTGCAATAGAAGAATCTACGAGTTGATGTTTTTTGCTCGATCCTAATTATATATGTAAATACAATTTTTTGCTGTAGGTATTTTTCTATTGGATCTAGGTACGACGCCCTTAAAGTGCGAGTCCAATTCTCTATCTTTATGTAAATTTAAAACGCAAAATTAGGCAGGCGATAATACGAGGATATTTTTGGAGCCAAAGTTGGTCAACCATCCATTTACTGACTTGAGTAAACGTAGATTATTTCCACAGCATTTATTTGAAGACCTTGTTCATCATTATAACTACCAATTCCAGCCAATATCCACTTATCACACTAATATTATAAATGCGAAATATGGTATTTTGTGTATGTATGTTTGTTACTCCTTGACGTCGGAGCTACGAAACCATTTTGGCTGAATTTATGAATGAAGATAGAATATATTATAGGGTATATACCCTGGATTAAAATATAGGATACCTTATATTCCGGGATGATTCATGGTTTCTGAGATATGTTAAAAATTGATGACGTATAACTTTACCTGTTGAGAAAGGGAGCGAAACTAACAGATTTGCATTTTTATGTATTCTCGCTTATTTCTTAGAGACAAAGACGCTGCAATATAGTAATAAAATATAGCCCAGTATCTTACATATTCATAAATTGTCTGCTCAATTAGAATATTTGAAAGGCTGTAAATTTAACAGTACCATTACTGGCATGTAAAATAGGTAAGTACTTGACAAGTTTGCATATTCATATAAGTACATTGCACAAGTACTACCCAAGAGCGGGTGTACTCGAAAAGGGGAACAAATATTTGGTTTGACAGAAACTATCAAACCGCTACCGGAACACGAAAGGTTTGTTTTTCCTTTATTTTTCACTGTTGTACCACGATCACTTTGTTTGCTTGCGGTGAGTGTGTCGGAAACACGTAAACTAAACGCAATCCAGCATTGCATATCTATATATAATATAACGCTGTAAGTCATTTATTTTAATAATTTGTACGACACATTACATATTTATATATAATATATTTATGCAGATTCACGATAAAACTTTTTTTTTTAATCTCTTACGTTTCCAAGTCCACAAAATGAAGTTTAACAGAAAATCAAGGAATTATTGAAATGTTAGCTATCAGATAATGCAAAAAAAAGGTTAAAATAGGACATTCTTTCAGGCACAGTTTTTTTTTGCCAAAAATCGATATTTAGAAATAAAAACTAAAAAAAAATATTAACTCAAAAACTAATCACGGCTTGGGTACCACATGACAAAATCGATCACAAATGTGCTCTACTTCTATCACTCACAAGGAATGTATCGAATTTCTAGTATCATCAACATTATGTACCATCAACATGATCAACCCATTGCCAGCTCACTACAGAGCACGGTCTCCTTTCAATCTGAGAATAATAATTACCGTTAATCTACCATGCTGGCCATGTGCGGATTGGCAGACTTCACACGTCTTTGAGAACATTATGGAAAACTCTCAGGCTCTCAGTGGTTTCCTCACGATGTTTTCATTCACCGTTACCTATATTTAGCTATATTTGGTCGATATGACCATAAGGTCAAAATATGTCATTTATCGTACCAACTTTTCATTCTATTTCTTTCATTTATAATATTAGTGTGATTGAAGCGGTGATAGCCTAGTGGTTAGGACGTCAGCCTCCTAATCAGAGGTCGGCGATTCGAATCCGCGCACGCACCTCTAACTTTTCGGAGTAATGTGCGTTTAAAAAAAAAATTAAATATCACTTGCTTCAACGGTGAAGGAAAACATCGTGAGGAAACCTGCACGCCTGAGAGTTCTCCATAATGTTCTCAAAGGCGTGTGAAGTCTGTCAATCCGTACATGGCCAGCGTGGTGGACTATGGCCAAACCCTCCCATATTGAGAGGAGACCCGAGCTCTGTAGTGAGCCGGTAATGGGTTGTTCATGATGATGATGATGATGATTAGTGTGATTCAGTTTCTCTGCTAAATTCTGAAAATCAGCCGGGTATTAAGAAAACGGTGTAGTCTATCGGTAACGGTACTACATGAAGCCGGCTATTCTCATTATCACGTGATTATTACTGTGAAGTCCCCCAACTCGCATCGGAACACCTTGGTGCTTTATTCTTTAACACTCCTAGGAGAGAAGAGGTCCCCGGCAACCCCACTGCTGGTTATAACATAAATAACAAGACCCACCACTTACCCTCTCGCAACGTTCAAGCAGTAATTCCTACAAGGGCCTAAGTTGTACCCATTGCAACGTGAACATCCGCCCAACTTGAGCAGTTTTGTTGAACATTCTTCATTGGAGGCAGACAGTACGTGCTCGCTCGTAGAGAGAGCGCCAGCTCCCACCACCAGTACTTGAAGTAACGCTCTTGCCGCTTCTAAAGACTGTGATAATGACATCCCCAGCTAGAAAAAAAAAAACTAGCTTTATTATAGATATATTGAGGGGGGGAAAAACAATTTAATGATTAAAAGTTACACCACATATCTAATTTATTATAACGATTACGTTACTAAAAATTAATGAATTCTTAAGGTTGCCGACTCCTTTTTTAGTCGGCTCTGCTTTCATCTAAAGTTGAATAGAATAATGATTTATTATAATTGTTATTTAACATATTGAATGGATCACAAGGAAATTTTAACATTATTAAATAATCAAATAGTCAAATAGACTTGTCGTGAATATTCATGAGGACATAATATGAAACATAATAGGTATATATATTATTTTTTTCTAGCGATATAAATGAGTACTGTGAGAGACTCAAGACGTGACTATCGTATCTTATAATCCTGTAGAAATGGGACGAAAACATAGTAGATATAATTATCTCGTGGCGTGCTTACTGGTGCTTTAAGTCGTTACAGATTCTTCAATTGTAAAAAATTGAAGTTGAGTAAGAGGAACAGCGTCTGTTTTTGCAGTCGAGCGTTTGCATTTCAATCTTAGCAAAGTTAAAACCGACTTGAATTTTCAGAGTAGCCCAAATACTAAGTAAAAAAACCATTTACTTGGTGGTATTTGTTGGCATCGTGCAAAAAGGATAAATCGTTTGGTGGAGGGTTTTGTCGCTAAAGTGATAAACCACTAGACCAGAACAAAAAAATTTATAAATTTAAAATAACCAAGTTGTGCCTGCGCGCTGAATCCAGGACCTTCCACTTATAAAGCTAGAGCAATCAGCGCAGAAACATTTGAAAATTTACCTGTTGAGGCACATCTCCAAATGGCTTGACAGCGTCATATGCATCCTTCAAACACGCTTCATATTCAGGCGTGAACTGCTTCGGGTCTAACTTCAGCACGTTTTGATAAGCCACTGGGAACACCTCGCGAAAGAACTTGTTGGCACTTATAGTCAAGTCTTTAGGCGAAGGAGTGCCCAGTTCTTCTCCGCTGTCTTCTTCTTTTGACTTGAGAAGTATCCTTATGTCGTCGTAGAGGGCTGCGAGCGGCGCGTGAGCTCGCGTCGCGTGACTCTTGTACAGCTGAGTGAAAAATATTGCCGTTTTGTTCTGGGACTGGTAAGATAACGCCGTTAGGTGTTCTGTGGACAAGAGAGAACGATTGGTTCAGTTTAATAATTTTTAAGGGTTACCTTACGTTTTTTCTTCCGAAGAGCATACCGCCGATCGATCTGAAATTGGGTATCATAACGTAATTTGACCATGTACCATGACCAACGTTATGAAAGTCGTGATTAGGATCACGAATTTCACAACCAAAATCGGCGCTAAGGCCATCTTGAGTATGGAAAACTAAGGAGATCGTATTCT
The DNA here is from genome assembly GCA_928268935.1 of Lasiommata megera. Taxonomy (NCBI): domain Eukaryota; kingdom Metazoa; phylum Arthropoda; class Insecta; order Lepidoptera; family Nymphalidae; genus Lasiommata; species Lasiommata megera. The sequence continues at coordinate 5,575,404 of OV743311.1, read as the reverse complement.
CGTGCGGTGTGTATAATAATGTCTTCCTTACTGAATTAGACCATTTTTGCTTTCGGTAGAACCCTTTCCTTTAGAAGTTGGTCAGAACCATCAAACAGCGTAAGATCTCGTACCTAGGTCATATATTGCGTAACGATAGGTACCGCCTGCTGCAAACTATTTTGATGGGGAAGATTGCTGGAAAAAGAGGTGTTGGAAGGCGAAAGAAGTCGTGGCTCAGAAACATACGGGAGTGGACTGGCATGGACAAGGAACGTTACAAAAAACTGACTGCTGACCTCCAGTAATGGAGAGGCACTTGAAGAAGAAGAGAAGAACCCTTCCAGCTAATTTCTGTTATAATACGCGTCTATCTAATATGTTGATGGACGAGGGTAATCCCTTAACATCATACGATCGTTTGCCCGCGGTGTAAATATTAAAAAAATACCTTCAACTAAGTAAATACCTAAACCTAGTAGTGCAGCACCTTTATTGTTATTTTTTAATCCCCGACTGAACAGTTAGTTACTATTATCGTCTTTGTAAATAGTCCTAGACATCTCTTTGGTATTTGCTTGTACCTGGTTGTCCTGGTATATAATCTACTCGTTATCTCGATGGAATGCGGCGAGGGATCAACGCCTTCACACATTCCTGCGTCGAGATATAAATTCGTTTTGAACCAAGAATTCTCAAACTTTTCGCACCCAGTATGTAGGATCTTGGACTGACTGATACTCGACTACAATGTTCATACAATAAGTAATAAGTGTACCAATAGCTTTTCGTTAGAAAGCTGTGTTAGGACGTCCGCCTCCTAATCAGAAGTCGGAGGTTCGATCCCGTACCTCTAACTTCTCGGAGTTATGTGCTTTTAAATTATCACTTGTTTCAATAGTAAAGGAAAGCATCGTGAGGAAACCTGCATGCCTGAGAGTTCTCCATAATGTTCTCAAAGGCGTGTGAAATCTACCAATACGCACATGGCCAGCGTGGTGGACTATGGCCAAACCCTTCTCACATTGAGAGACCCATGCTCTGTAGTGAGCCGGCAATGGGACGATGGTGTGTGTCCCAGTCTAGGAATATAAATTTTCCTTCAAGCTGCGCCCTGATTTATTTTAAATAAATATTTGAATAAACCTATAACTTTAATATTTGCCCGACCTTTTTATTTTTACTAGACGATAAAAAATACGTGAGATTTGTTTTAAAATATTCTTCGCATTTTCGAAAGGGTTTGACAAGTGACATTTTTTTTTTAATTTGAATTAATCCATACAGATATATTATCAAATAAAAGTTACAAGATTATTTTGTAAAATTTGACATCACAAATTAATTTTACTTGTATTATTTATTTCAGAAAAGTAAATGTAATAGTTTCTCAATTTATTAAATTTAAAAAATATATGTATAAGTAAGTACTTATAAGCATATGTATATACTTACTTAATAGTAGTTTTTATTCATTACTTTGAGAAACACGACCCTAAACACTCAAATGGGGTATAACTTAGCCCACCAACGAGAAAGAAAAACACACTAGCTACTTAGCCCCGCTTATTCTATTTAATTAAATATCTTTGTGTTATCCTTTACTGTAACACGAAGCAAATTAAGAGTGCGTAAAGGTAGTGGGTATTTGAGAACATGTACACAAGGGTTAGAAAGCCTTTGATGTCTAAGCCCGCGCCGGGCTTTGAAAGAACTGTGAACATAATATTCACGCTGCCTTCACACAAATGACATGAGTTTGTATGGACGATACAAATTTTATGCGAGAGCTTTATTTTGTACTGGATTCAGAAACAACACTCGAGAGCTTTTCTAATGAATAATAACTAAATTTATAAATGCGAGAGGTCCTAAAGCGTAGGTCTAGGTTGTTATGGTAAAATATGATTATAATCCTTTGATGCCCGAGATGAATTTTGATATACTATACTAAAACGTTCTCTAAAACGTTATATGGGAAATGTTAGTGACTATTCTGAGTTTCGATAAAAAAAACGTTTTTCCTATATACATATTTATGTATAAGATTTTTAAAGAAATTTTAGTCCGCTATATGTAGCAACAATAACTTTATAGTATAGAGAATATATTACTTGCTTGTACTGCAAGGCTCCTGACTTAATTTTTTTGAAGTGAAAACTTCTTTAGCGGCGTTGAGCACTTTTTCTGTAATGGGTATAAAATCTTAAACTCGCGTCAGGACACGTGACCTGATCGAAAAAGCGTAAGACGGATGGAGAGTAGACAGCTATCCCCTCTCTACGGCGCGGCGAAAATGTATGCCTGGGCCTACTGTTTCGTTTAGGCAGCGCAGGGCGCTTGCGCGAATGTTCGTGTATGTTACAGCGTGCCACGCGCATCCATGGATGGTGACAGCTGATGGCTCGACCGTCTGTGTAGTGATCACATTGTTGTGTATTCGTAAAATTCGTGAATGTAAAGTGCTTAAAATATGGAAATTGATATAGATAAACTTTTTAATGTAAAATAATTGTAATAGTTTTAAAGTGTTAAATTTTTAATGTAATATAAATTGTCATGTTTGTGTACGATAGCGCAATAAATGAATATTGTATTCTTCCACATAAATGATAGTACTTTTATACTGATAAAGCAATTGGTGCAAAATTATTCCCTAACCATTCCAAAATATCAAACATGCTCAACGTTAATAAACAAGTTTTCACTTCTGCCGGCACTCCCGGAGTGCAACCTGTCTTTTTTTTATATATATTACGGCGTGTCTATGGTACTTGGTAAGAGTAAAGGATGACTGCCACAGTCGCTCTAGAAGGCCTTCGCGTTTGTGGCACTGACGTGGCCGCATGTGAAATAGCATAATAATACTTCATTTTGGTTATAATCCAAATTTTTTACAAATGTGACTAGAAAACAATTAAAAAAAGGAATGCTCAAACCGCTTGGGTAAAAACGGAAGTAGTAATAGAAATCTAATTCTTAGTAAATGTGGGTAAATTGCCAGCACTTTGTTTGGATAACTTTTAAACTTGCCAAACAAAGAAAAACTGGCACGCTGCATGAGGCAGATGCTTCGTCCCAAGTACGTCTTGGGACGGTCTTGTGACTAAGAGCGGTAGAAATAGTGCTATTAAAGAGCTGGCTATCAGCCTAGTGGTTAGGGCGTCTGCCTCCAAATCCTACGCACCTACGCATTTTAACTTTTCGGAGTTATGTGCGTTTTTTTGCAATTAAAATATCAATTGCTTTAATGGCGAAGCAAAACATCGTGAGGATACCTGCATACCTGAGAGTTCTCCATAATGTTCTCAAAGGTGTGTGAAGTCTGCCAATCCGCACATGACCAGCGTGGCGGACTATGGCCAAACCCTTCTCATACTGATAGAAGACCCGTGCTCCGTAGTGAACCGGCAGTTGATCATGATGCTCTTCATCATGATCAACTGCCTGCTGTTCTGTTAATAAATTACTGTGAAAGCAATAAATGTGTCAGTGATTAACAATTATTGATAAATTGTATTAAATAAATATTATTTACATTTTGTTTCAAAAAGAAGTCTCTTGTACGCATTTATATATTAAAAAAAAGACGGGTTGCACTCCGGGAGTGCCGGCAGAAGTGAAAACTTGATTATTAACGTTGAGCATGTTTGATATTTTGGAATGGTTAGGGAATAATTTTGCACCAATTGCTTTATCAGTATAAAAGTACTATCATTTATGTGGTAGAATACAATATTCATTTATTGCGCTATCGTACACAAACATGACAATTTATATTACATTAAAAATTTAACACTTTAAAACTATTACAATTATTTTACATTAAAAAGTTTATCTCTCCGAAAAATCAACTTTCATCCATAATTTCAACGACTTTTTCACCATCATCATTACCAGAACTATCCATGGATGCGCGTGGCACGCTGTAACATACACGAACATTCGCGCAAGCGCCCTGCGCTGCCTAAACGAAACAGTAGGCCCAGGCATACATTTTCGCCGCGCCGTAGAGAGGGGATAGCTGTCTACTCTCCATCCGTCTTACGCTTTTTCGATCAGGTCACGTGTCCTGACGCGAGTTTAAGATTTTATACCCATTACAGAAAAAGTGCTCAACGCCGCTAAAGAAGTTTTCACTTCAAAAATATATATTTTTTACGACTTTGGTCGCTCTCCAAATATCACACGCTGTGTCAGACTATTTGTTTATTTACAGTTAACGCATTGTTACGGTCCACGATATAGAGTACACAATTTCACTATTCGTTAAAATAAAAAGCTTGGCATTCTTTTTTCAGTCGTTTCGATAGAATTACGAGTGCCAGTCGTCTTTCAGCCGCAGTCCTCCAGACGCCCTTCAAGTTAAATTTTACAGCAGCGTCTATGTAAAGCCGCGCGCCATATTAAACGGGTTACGATTGCTCGATGTCTCCATCTAACGTGGGGAACTAGTGGAATAAGCTATTACAGCAATGCACAAAATACCCGTATATTGAATAAGCTGTTATATATTGCAATCTCATTATTAGAGCTGCCTGATGAGTCAAATTTCATAGTAAATGCTTTAGCCATTTTTGCATGAACAGGTAGGTAATAACAATACAGCGTTTTGGATAACAGAAAGACTGTCTGGGACATTATCACTATGTCATCATCATCATGATCAACCCATTGCCGGCTCACTCACACGGGTCTCCTCTCAATATGAGAACGGTTTGGCCATAGTTCACCACACTGGCCATGTTTTTTTTATCCACTACAACTTATCCCTTGACGACAATCTGTTACACACACAAACACTCTTTCGCACGCATATCATTATTAGGGATTACTAGCGTTAGTTGGGATTTGCGGTGTCCTTTCATCCAGTATTAATTAATGTATTCATGGTATTCTAAAAGGATAGGCTCTGCTGTTAATTGAGATAAAATGAAAATGTATTCAACAGACTGATGAGGGGTTGGAAACAACAAATATCAGATATTTTCCGAGCGAAAATGTATAAGCTTAGTAGCGTAGTCCAAATTGACTTACAACTTTTTGATGAATACTCCACAGAGCGGTTTTTATAAATTTTGCCCGCAATGTAAACGACAGTTGTAAAGTAAATGAAACGAGGGAAAACGTTTTTGTATCGTGATTCATTTCAGAGCTTCTCTAATGGGTCTGCAGATATTTTTCTATATTTTATACCTATACAATTCGTCATCATGTCGAGCCCCAAGTGAGAGCCAAGATAGTTCATTTATTTTTTTTACACCACCTAACACTATCATTACACTACTTTCGATTCAATATTGTAGTTATACTAATCTAAAGACCGACAAAGACGTATCGCCAAGCGATTTAGCCGTCGTGTATTAACCAATTAAGAGTATGGGTTAACAATACCCGTAACAGGTTAGCCCGCTACCATCTTAGACCGCATCATCACTTACAGTAACGTAAAGTTGGAATTTCAGTGGCGCAGCGCGCGCATTGTCGCATTATAAAGTTGGAGGTCCTGGGCTCGAGTCTGGTCTGGTGGGAGGCTTCGGCCTTGGCTAGTTACCACCCTACCGACAAAGACGTGTCGTCAAACGATTTAGCGTTCCGGCAGGATGTCGTGTAGAAACCAATTAGGAGTATTGGTTTACCATACCCTAATATGTGTTTAAGTCCATTTATTCTGTTACATTTTTGTATGGGACTTATATTTAGTGTAATATTGGTCGATGGCAAACAAAACTTCGTACACAGCACACTTCGTGACTAATCAATACTTGTGGCACACTCCATCCACAAAACAATCAAGTATCAAGCTTATTTATCGGTTAGCAAAGCACGAGTGGTGTTTTAAAAAGGACCCTTACTTCCTTTTACTCAAACCGAGGGTGAGGCGCATTGTTTTAACCTGCTCGTTACCGAGGTCATTGCACTTGCGAATTCGCGACTGGCGATAGGGTTACACTGAGTGCCTGTCACATCTGTCCACAACAAGTATTCATAGCTCCCTGAATATCAACTTAATAAATAAAAATTATATTGTTTTAGTAAAGAACGAATGCGCAAGAAAACTAGATCGTGTTTTTGATGGACCATTTAAAGTGTTGGAAGATTTAGGTGTGAATGTGAAAATAGAACGCAATGGTAAACTTGACATTATTCATAAGGATAGAATTAAGAATTTTAACAACTGGTTTTCACTCAAAGAACAGCCAAAGATATCAATTCCTTCGCTTTCTTGAGTTCATCGTCATCATGATCAACTCATTAACGGCTCACTATAGAGCACGGGTCTCCTCTCAATATGAGAAGGGTTTGGCCATAGTCCACCACGCTGGCCATGTGCGGATTGGCAGACTTTTCACGCCTTTGAGAACATTATGGAGAACTCTCAGACGTATAGGTTTCACCGTTTCACCGTTGAAGCAAGTGATATTTTAGTGTGAGTCCCGATTCGAACCTCTGATTAGGAGGCTGACGTCCTAACCACTAGGCTATCACAGCTATCTATCCCATAAAACCACGTAATTCGTAACACATACTACAGTGGGAACCGCGTTTTATGACGTTCTTCATCCTAATTGCATTAACAGAGTTAATCTTTCCCATTAAACGTGCCTGTAAAACACTAGAACACACAATGTCAGTAGCATTTTACGCCTTAACCGCACTGAACTGAGTCGTTTCTGAGTTAAAAGCTCCGGTGATTAAATTTTATGGAATATAAAGATTTTGTAACTAAAACTGATTTGTTGTTCGAAATAATCGTTCGGTACACTGTGTAACTAATTTAATAATCAACATTACCATGGGACTAAATAAATATATAAGAATATATTTATTTAGTCCACAAAACTGAAAACAATTGTATGTATAGCAAGGTGGATATACAAAAATCATCATCATCATCATCATGATCAACCCATTACCGGCTCACTACAGAGCACGGATCTCTTCTCAATATGAAAAGGTTTTGGCCATAGTCCACCACGCTGGCCATGTGCGGATTAGCAGACTTCACACGCCTTTGAGAACATTATGAAGAACTCTCAGGCATGCAGGTTTCCTCACGATGTTTTCCTTCACCGTTGAAGCAAGTGATATTTTAATTGTTTAAAAACGCACATAACCTCGAAAAGTTAGAGGTGCGTGCCGGGATTCGAACCGCCGACCTCTGATTAGGAGGCTGACGCCCTAACCACTGGGCTATCACCGCTTCCGCACCGCACAAAAATACTGGTCGTCAATTGAGTCTTGTGGATTTTGACGTGACATGCGCGATTAATGGTCCTATAACAGTACTAAACAAACAGCTTTTTTTTTTCGGACTGTCTATTAGCTGTACAAACCCTATTGGTTGCCACAGCGTAACCGGGCTGTTTGGCGAGCTTCGGAAAGAAGCTCTGCCAGAAGAAATTTTGAGCTAGGGCTCAAAATTTAAAAAAAAATTTAAATTATTAAACAGGGAGTAAGTGATATTTTAATTTTTTTAAAACGCACATAACTCTGATAAGTGCGTGTCCGGATTCGAACCGCCGACCTCTGATTAGGAGGCTGACGCCCTAACCACTAGGCTATTACCCCTTCCTGTATTATATTATATTATGTTTATGTAATAATAACCTACCGTAATATAGTAGTGTAGATTAAGAGATTTTTTAAAGTTGGGAACACGCATAAAAAACGTAGAGGAGAAACGTACGAACATAATGGCTATTCCTATTATAATTTGCGTTTAATATCGATGCTCCAGGTAGTATATTGTTATAGACCGCTGTCATAGTTACCCTACGCGCCTGTGCTCCAATATTCAATAAGAAGGCAATAAATTTCATTTATGCGAGGACGTTTCCATTTTATGTCCAATACTTGCACATGATATAAGGGATGACGATTTTATGATCACAGGTGAGTAATTTTTACAGCGTAAATAGAATATAAAATGAAGTTATTGGTTTACTACACATAACTATATTATCTGAATTTGTGGATAGATTGATACTAATGTTATATCTTTTCTGTACATAGAGAAGAGGACTGGGTATATGTTACTTTGTTTCCATCATCAGATTAGTTCTTCCAAGATGCTTTAGTGCGAGCTCAAGAGATTATAACAGAGACCGAGACACCTTCACGTGCTCTCCGAATCTAGGTGTGGGTCTCTTATCTTGAAACTATGCCGGAGTTTTCTTGACAGAAATAATCATTACATTACATTTAGCCGGTTATAGTTACGAGGAGCTCAAGATCCGTAGTCGTCTACCTCTAGGCTCAAGACTAATAAAGCAGTAAACTTCAAATATTAAATTTTTGTCTGGTGGGAGGCTTCGGCCGTGACTGGTTACCACCCTACCGACAAAGACGATTTAGCGTTCCGGCACGATGTCGCGTAGAAACCGATAGGAGTATGGGTTTACCATACCCATTACAGGTTAGCCCGCTACCATCTTAGACTGCATCTTCACTTACCATCAGGTGAGATTGCCGTCAAGGGCTAACTTGTAGTGGATAAAAAAAAACTGTCCGTTTTCGCGAATTGTGTCCATCACTTAATCTGTGGAAACCTAAAATTGCCGGGAGCAAAAATTCCTACGTACGATACAATTTATTCCCTTGCCAAATTTATCGAAATATGTTGAGTTTTTAAAGTTAATTTTCAATATATAAATCAAGTGTGGATTGATAGGCACAGTTATTCACCTCATATCTTTATAAAGACTAAGCTAATAAAGAGAGGAACTATGACCTCACAATTCACGCAAAAGTTGCACCCATAAACACAGCCCTTTGCGTAACCGAGCAGAATAATTATAGCCATGTATAACGGCCTCTGTATTCTAATATTTACAATGGCAGCCGGTGTTGCAGTACACAGGACGCCCAATTTGTCGGCGCTCCGAGTGTTCGGTAAACAAGTATCGTTGTTTCACGACCCTAGTATTTATTGTTCTTGCCGTCCTTCACAAACATCACAAACTCCCAAAGCCGTGTGTGGTAAAACAACCTCTATCCCGTATACAAAATGGTCACATTAGGATTAATTGATTTCTTTCACAATCAATCAATGCGCGGTAGGGTTAGTTTGATTCGATACATTTGGTCATAGTATAAGCTATCCTATGATTGTTATTGAAAAATAAACTATTTCGCCGTGTATCCAGTGGCCGGTACAAAGTTTTTAATTAAAGTATGTAGGCAGATGATATATTATGGAAATAATCTGTTTTTATAAAACGAAAGCTTGTAGAAAAATCATATTACGATATTAAGGATTATATAAACGATAAAAAAGCTTGGGTATGAATTGCTCTATCTCCATAGGTACTATAGTTTATTATTCATTATGTGAGATGGTGATGACGAAAAGAAAACCCGGCTATGTTTGTTGTGGGCTTCTTCTTAGACCGGGACGCGTTTGAAACCCTCACAGCTTTACTTTTAAGTTTACGAATATAGTTATCACCATGAAATAACTACTATGTAAATTATTGACGCGTCAAAAGTGCCTTTTCAAGGACTATTTGAATAAAGATTATTTTGAATTTGAATTTGAATTTGATATATCGGTCTTTAGGATGCTCACGAATATGTTGCGATTTCTCCAGAGACTGGGTTAGCACTTATGTTAAGCAGTGATGAGCGAACTGATTGTCAGTACCTTAGTATAAGATTTGCAAACTCGCAAAAGTCGAATCGCTTTCGATTATTGAAATACTATAACGTGAAAGTCAAATTGATCTTATATTTAGGGAATAAGAGTCGCAATTTCGAAAATGTATCTTATAGAACAACAAAAAATTTAAATGATAGGAAGAAAAATAAATATTATCGTTCCAGCACTTAGAACAAGTATTCGTATTAGTATTAGTTTTGGTATTAGTATTAGTATTAGTTTTAGTTTTATTTAATAATTGGTAATATCGTTTTTTCTTTGTCTTGTTTTTTATTTTTTTATTATTTCTGATCTTTTGTGATTATGCATGTATATATAGGTGATCGCGTCCGTGATGCTACCAGTATTCAGGCTCCCACTGAAAACCAGCGCTGCGGCTTGCCGCAGCTGACGCTGAGTGGGTTGCCTTTATTTAGTCATGTCGATCATATGTATGTATAGTAGAGATAGTATGTATAGCAAATTATGACTAAATAAAAAACTTTTTCTTTCTTTCTTTCTTTCAATTCCCGTACATCTTATTTTTAATTTACAAACTTTTGGTGGTATAGTTCGAGTTTTATAACGAATTAGATAAGTTTTAGTTTACTATGACAGTGGTGTGTTTCGATGTTCGAACAATTATATACGAGTGTGGGCTAACAAATCTTATATAACGGTGAATGTGCTGAAAGTACCGCTTCTGTTTCAAACATTGGAGGTAATTTTAAGTATGGGAAGTAAACATACAAGTGCATCATGAATAGATGTGTACAGTGAACTATACTTACTCTTCTGCGTAAGTTTGAACACTCCATTCCATTATCAACTGATATCACAAAAATAAAATGGGTTCCACTTGTTTATGCACGGCCTTTGTTTTTCGTAATCCAACCGCACTTATACCGAAATGTTTGCTTTATATCGCTTTTGTTAAAGCCGCAAAGCTAAGCGTTATCGATTTTATATTATTTTCAGCGATGCGTGTATTCTCTTATATTATAATAGTACTGTAGTATATAAAAGGTTACACATATGCTTTATATAACACTAAATCACTTTTACGTACTATTTTTAATTTGTTTAATAATTGAGAACAGAGCGCGTAGTGCGAGATTTTTTACGTATTCGATCACGTGAAAATTAACTTCAAATTAATCTTTAAACAAAAGATGGCGCTCTTTGCAATTTCATGCATATTGAAATAAACTTTCAGTATATAATAAATTAGATAATATGTTATGCAATGGACGAAATAAAAAACTTTCTCCTTTAAATACAAACCATTTTTTTTGGGACCTCTGGTCTCCGACGATAAGAAGTGCACATGGACACATACACACACACAAACTTTCGCCTATATCATTATATTGTGATTGTGCACTTATTTGCAGTTACAAAACCGATAGGTTTATTTAAAGCACGGTCAGGCGAATAGACAAACCCGCTTAATTACTGGAAACCAGTTTCCTAAAAAGAAGACAATCAAGCTGCAATTTATCTTTGATTTGCACGAGGTAATGTTAAAGAGTTTGTATCTAGTGTGAGAAGGACATTTTATCTTTTACACTCTACTTACACACATCTGACACTGTAGACATTATCATGTTAAGGGAGCCACTTACACCGAATAGTGTTCGCGATTACTTAGATTTATTGCGAGCAATTAAAACAAAAAAGAAAAAATCTGTCCTCGATATAAAGAATGCAGTAATCAAAATTAGCAATGCATTAATCATTATATATTAGCAAAAGAATTATCATAATTATTAATAAAAAAATGTAATACTTATTTTGTATCATTGATTTCCAGAATTAAGTTTAATATCAATAAAGTAAACATTTTTAATTGAAACCGCTATTTTGGAAATACTAAATTATTGTCATTCAAATACAAATAATCTTTATTCAAATAGTCCTTTAAAAGGCACTTTTGACGCGTCAATAATTTACATAGTAGTGATTTGATGGTGATACTACGTTCGTAAACTTAAAACTAAAGCTATGAGAGTATTAAACGCGCCCCGGTCTAAGTAGAAGCCAACAACAAACTTAGCCAGGTAAATTTTCTTTTTATTATCACCTATCGTATTAGAGCAATACTTCAGCTTGTTTATCATTTACATAATCCTTTACACTATAGTAGGTCTTTTCTACAAGCTTAGGTTTTTTATAAACTTTGAACATTAAGAGAGAAGTATTGTCAATGCTTTGTTTAGTTCTTGATTTCGATTCATCATCATCATCATCATCATGATCAACCCATTACCGGTTCACTACAGAGCACGGGTCTCCTCTCAATATGAGAAGGGTTTAGCATAGTCCACCACGCTGGCCATGTGCGGATTGGCAGACTTCACACGCCTTTGAGAACATTATGGAGAACTTTCAGGCGTGCAGGTTTCCTCACGATGTTTTCCTTCACCGTTGAAACAAATGATATTTTAAATTTTAAAAACGCACATAACTCCGAAAAGTTAGAGGTGCGTGCCCGGATTTGAACCGCCGACCTCCGATTAGGACGCTGACGCCCTAAGCACTAGGCTATCACCGCTTACAAGGCTAACATTTGATTAATTTCGATTAATGTTATTTTATAGAAAAATTTAGTTACCTTGCAACGTTCTTTTGGTGGCTAACAGTAACTCTGAGATGGGCCTCAATGCAGTTGCAACTCGTTGCTCCGCTGTCCGACGGAGAACGTTCCTTAGCTGCGTTTCTCTACCTCGCCCGCAGCATTGCCCTCCACATACTGATCCTGAGGACAAAAATAAAGTTGAATAATACTAATCATCATCATCATGATCAAACCACTACAGAGCACGAGTCTCCTCTCAATATGAAAAGGGTTTGGCCAAAGTCCACCGCGCCTTGGAGAACATTATGCACACAGACATGCAGATTTCTTCACGATTTTTTCGTTCACGGTTAAAGCAAGTGATATTTTAATTGATTAATAACGCACATAACTTCGAAAAGTTAGAGGTGCGTGCCCGGGATCGAACCCCCGACTTCTGTTTAGGAGGGCCTTCTGACTAATTACATCATTATCACAGCTTCAATAATACTAATGGTGAGGATTAAAAACCTAGAACAAGAGTCCTTAAGTGATCTAAGAGCTCGTTCACAACTGTCGATTACGTAATCTGAGTTTATAATCATATTGAAAATCATAAGGATAGTAACAAAAAATATCTTCATGCCCTGTTACACTACGGTGTCGAAATATTGCAAATGTTTAATATCACTAGTTAGAAGAAGATCCTAGCTAGATATTGAAATATATCTTAGATAATAAGATAATAAGATTTTATATTAGTTAACAGAAAAACATTTCCATTGGGTCCCGCAATACTTTTTTATTATTGTATTATTCGTTGATTAAATTATGTAGGATGGAAAAAAAAATTAAAGAAGTCCATGCCCACAAAAGTTAGTTGAACTGCGAATTAGCGATTCACGAAGCAATCTAAGATTGAACAATCAAGATTTTATATAAATATTATTATATAACTCAAGATAAAGAAGTGGTTTAGATAAATATCTAGTTAGATTCCCAGCGTGCCCCATTACTTTCCGGAATAACTTGCGTTTCATAGACAGTGGTTTCATAATGTTCTACAATTTCAGGTTATTTTTGTATTTATAGTTAACAACTAAAACAATGTCATTGTATTATAAACACTTAAAAACTTAAAATAAACCTTAAATTGAACCTAAAACTAAAAATCTTAAAAAAAAAAAAACTATATATATATACAATATAATAACTAAAATATATTATTAAAAGGAGTCCCTTTAGGCAAGGTTCCGAAGATACTGGCAGCGTTCCCCTTTGGATTGCAAGACTAATTCGTTGTTCGAGGTAGCTGGCACCTCTTCGATCTCCTGTGATGTCGACTAACCTTTTTGCTATTTCCCAAAAAAGACATCATACATCTAAAAAAGGTGTGGTTGCACTTAGCAGTGGAAGAATAAAGTTAATAAAATTAAAGTTAACATTTTAAAAGTAAAATAACTAGTTGTATACAACAAAATATCGAATACAGTTTCCATGGAAGACCATGTTTGAATAATCTTTGTCTGAACAGATGTTAATTAAATTAAGCGTAAATTAATAATCCTTTAGACCCTTTGAGGTTTCCGGCGAAGGTCAATCTAATTACTCCTTCATTTAATATTTGCATCCTTGAAAACATCTCTCAACTTTTCATAATAAAATGCTTTACTGAAGTTATATGACCGTTACTCGTAAAAACCTGTAAAATGGACTCACACACGAATGGTTCCGTAACTAAGTATAATATGAAACACTTAGAAGTTATATATGATTATTTTAATTAATTAAAATGTTTAAACATAAAAATTAAAATTCATTTTTAGATATACATAATACCTTCCTATACGGCGTACAAAACCCGACCGGCCAATTTTTTTCAATAATTTATATTAACAAACTTTCATCACCCATATCCAGTTGATGGCTGCATCGATTTCGATAATGCATATCTAAGGTACATCGCCAAGAAACTAGCTTTCAAATAATATTTAAAAAAAAACCGTTTAAGAGCCATATGCCAGACATAGCCGTCCAACTTATAACATCCCTCTTTTGCGTTAGGTCATAAACAAGATTCTAGTATAGGAGTCCTCTATTACATATTTATTTTACATCTCATCTTGCAAAAATTTCTACTCTCTAACTATAGACAGATGATCGGAAAGATAGCATACGTTTAGTAATAAGGTCCCTTCCCGTACGAAACACTGAAATATATGCACTTAAGTGCCTACCAACCCCAAGAAAGGGTGAGGTTTTGCATACACTCTTTTATGACCCAACATAACATTTCTAAAGGACTTCACTTAAGCCTTTTTTCAGACAGCTAAAAGAGGGTAGAAAATACCGTGCACTTTAAGGAGGCCTAATAACGACAAAGATCCGCGTAAAAACAGGGAGTAGATCGTAAAGACCAACAGCAGGTGGCACGGACGAGGGTTAACCCACTTAATCGTTTATTAAAATAAATCCAATAAATCTTTATGAACCTTTAGTTGGAACAACTTTGACTGATTATCCTAGCGGATTGTTTAATATTAGTCGCTTTCACATTGAAATACCCACCAACGCAATGCCATTAGCATTCGCGGCGAATCAAACACAGTTTTTCTTTGTAACCTGTTTAATAAATTAAATAAGAATTATTAGCACCGATGTTAAAAAATCCTAATCAATTTTATTGTATTACTGTCTTTTATTAAGGTTAAATTTATTATTTAGACGCCGATGCCCGCCCGTGTCTAGAATATATCTATCAGCGGGTTATATACACTTCTATATATAGAAATATATAGAAGTGGAATTGTCACAGAATAAGTAATTCTCATGACGTCGTAAACAATAAATAAAAAAATAATAATAGCTCTTAAAAAAAACTTGTTCAAAATTAATGAAATGATGCCAATACAATAGTCTAATTCGACATTAAGTAGTTGTTTTTTTTTTTACTTCTCAACGAATCTTATTTTTAATACTAGTAAGTGGGTATCGGAAAGTGAGCTGTTTTGATGATGACAGCCTGGTTCTACTAATAATCATAATGATCAACCTATTACCGGCTCACTACAGAGCACGGGTCTCCTCTCAGTATGAGAAGGGTTTGGCCGTAGTCCACCACGCTGGCCATATGCAGATTGGCAGACTTCACACGCCTTTAAGAACCTCTATGGAGAACTCTCAGGCGTGTAGGTTTCCTCACGATGTTTTCCTTCACTGTTGAAGCAAGTGATATATTTTTTTTAAACGCACATAACTCCCAAAAGTTAGAGGCGCGTGCCCAGATTAGAACCGCCGACCTCTGATTAGGAGGCGGACGACCTAACCACTACGCTATCACTGCTTCTTACTACTCCTAATAATAACTGAACTAAACTGAATGCTTAGTAAAATTCGGCAGTTAAATAACATCCTTAATCGTCGAAATTTACGATCGATGAAAGGAATTCGGTTAAATTTGGCCATATAATAAAGTTTATAAACGTACCAAATATATTGATAAAAGTGATTTCCACGTTGAATACTAAATATTCAATATGTTTGTAAATGGAGATTTCTGGTTGCCAAAGTTATTTTTACAAACAATAATAAAAATGTAACGAGGAAATAATGCAAAAGCGTTCAAATCACGTTTCCCGGAGGGTTGGGTGGCGAGCGTTATTTATTCGAAAGTTTTGGAGCTGTTCCAACAGTAATCAGTGTTGAGAGGCAAGTGATTTTTCTCGGAACTAGCAACGAATCTGAAAACAACGGTCCTACAATGAAAACCACTCTACAAGTATCAGATACTGACACACTTACGAAATAATTCAGTTCATTTTCTGCTTATTATTTGTTTTTCAGATATTTCTTGCATCTTTCGAATACTAAGCATATTAAGTTTCTTTTTTATACACTACAAGTTAGCCCTTGACTGCAATCTCACTTGATGGTTCGTGATGATCATCAATCATCGAAGGCCTAGTAATTCACCCAAGTACACCCTGGGTATGGAACCTAAATAGTTCCACTAAATAGATTCCGGCAGAATGTCGTGTAGAAATCAATTAAGAGTGTGGTTTTACTATACCCCTAACAGGTTAGCCCGCTACCATCCTAGACTGCATCATCACGTACAGATGAGATTTCCGTCAAGAGTTTACTCTTATTGTATAAAAAAAAAAAAACAGGCCAGCCCGTTACCAACTTAGGCGGCATAATCCCTCACCACCAGGGGAGATTATCGCCACGGGACTTGAATGGAATAAAAAAAACGTTCTTACTGAAGTAAATACCAGATACTCATTTTTCGATCTTAATAATTGCAATGTACATTTAGGCGTTTTTTTAAATTCCTGACCTTACACTTTGTCTTATGTGTAAATTTATCTATTAATTATCTTCATTATCGTTATCTTCCTCAGCCTAATGATATCTTTTTTTAATATGAAATAGTGATTACAAACACTGTAACGGGCTTTAAAAGTATTTTTTTTTTTATTGGATCATTAAAGGTCTAAACATAACGAAAGAAGAATAAACATGAGATAGTGACCGTCTTGAAATGATCAGAACATGCATAATTAAAATACTTACATCTAAATTTAACAAATGCAAATAATACCTACAGTAATGGACAATTTGTTACTATAATGAAGTAGGCAGCTATTTAACAGCATTAGTAACTGGTACCAAAAGCTTAACGAAGTCTCCGAGGCCCGAGTTGAACAACGCTGTTGTTTCTAAATCCGAGGTAGTTATTACGAACCCTGAAAACATTGTTTGTTATCAATCAATCAGCTCATAGACGCCCGCTACTGGACATAGGCCTTTTCGAGTGCGCGCCACCACACACGGTCCTCCGCCTTCCTCATCCACCCGCCACCAGCGATCCTTTTCAGGTCGTCGGTCCAGCGAGCAGGTGTTCGTCCTACGCTGCGCTTACCGGTACGCGGTCTCCACTCCAGAACACGTCTGCCCCAACGGCCGTCGGTTCTGGTCTGATCTGGTGTTCGATATATTCATTGGTAGCGCTTTATAAATATTACGATACTAAAAATTTTACTCATTGGCGAATGAATCATTTAAAAAGATTTGGCACATTGTCGCAGGCAGTGAACGCCCGCTCAAGTTCAAGGCAAGACACCGCTTCATAAATTACGAAGATTGCATCATTTGTAACATTTTAAACTCTGTAAGCGCGGAGTAAGATTTATATTGCGGTGCCAACTTTCTTCCTTTATCTTAAAAGACCGCAGATTCAGCTGAGATATGTGTGAGAGGATAACAGATCCAATATTATTTATTTTACTGTATTATAATTCATCACTTCTAGATAGTTTATCTGGTATTTTTAACGTAGCACAGGTGCCGAAATAATTATTACATTATATTTTTTTAGCAATTCTCTTTGTGAATCACACTAGTATTATAAATATACGCTTTTATATGTGTATGTTTGTAATTCTTTCAAGCCGGAAATACTAAAGAAATTTGCCTGTTAAAATTGAAATATAAATGTACCAGATATAGGCTACCTTTAATCCTGGGAAAACTCAAGGTTCCTGCGGGATTTGCAAGAAAACTGTATGTGAGGGCGTGGAACTATATCCGTAGTTCGCCATAGAAAACATCCGAAATTACGTTCATATATTGGGAAAGGGAGCGTTGACGGAAATCGGAATGAGACGTGGGATAGTCTACGATTACAAACTAATATGTCGCGTAGAAAACAATTAGGAGTGTGGGTTTACATCATCATCATCATGATCAACCCATTAACGGCTCACTACAGAGCATGGGTCTCCTCTCAATATGAGAAGGGTATGGCCATAGTCCACCACGCTGGCCATGTGCGGATTGGCAGACTTCACACGCCTTTGAGAACATTATGGAGAACTCTCAGGCGTGCAGGTTTCCTCACGATGTTTTCCTTCGCCGTTGAAGCAAGTGATATTTTAATTTTTAAAAACGCACATAACTCCGAAAGTTATAGGTGCGTGTCCGGAGGGAAGGTAGAAGGCTATCACCGCTTAATACCATACCCCCAAAAAGGTAAGCCCGCTACCATCTTAGACTGCACCATCACTTACCGTCAGGTGAGATTGCCATCAAGGGCTATCTTGTAGTATAAAAAAAATACTAACTAAATAGTTACTAATATCAAAGGGATTTTTAAAAAAACGCGTATTTATTCGCTGGCTCTAAGTGTTTAATAAAATTGGTCTGTGTTCTGCGTGCATGCGTAATATGTGCGTCACAGACAACACCACCCCACATGTAGGTAATTAAGTAAAACAGCTGTAGATACTAGGTAGGCAGCCATAATTGCTACGATGTCGGCAGCCGGCGTCAAGGTTACGGCCGCATAGCCGCAGACTGGTTGGTGCCGATACATCCGTGCCTATATCATTTATAGAAAGGACTCTTGTATTAAGGTCGGGGGTTCGAACCCGGGCACGCACTTTCCGGAGTTATGTGCGTTTTTTAGGCAATTATATAAAACGTAAGCTTGTAGAAAAGTCATACTATAGTGTAAAGGATTATGTAAATGATAAAAAGGAATGGGTGTGAAATATGGCTCTAATAAGATAGCTCATAATATAATTTTAAGTGGCATGTGTGATGGTGATAACAAAAAGAAAATTTACCTGGCTAAGTTTTTTGTAGGCTTCTTCTTAGACCAGGGTGCGTTAGCATAGCTTTAGTTTTAAGTTTACAAATGTAGTTATCAAAATCAAATCACTACTATGTTAATTTTATTGACGCGTCAAAAATGCCTTTAAAAGGACTATTTGAACAAAGGTTATTTGAATTTGATTTTTAAACTTGGAAATATTGACATAATTTGACAACCTCTGTGGCGTAGCGCGTGCGCTGTTGCATTATATAGCATAATTGGAGATTCTAGGTTCGATTCCCGGCTCAAGTCTTGTCTGGTGGGAAGCTTCGGATTAAGTTTTCTGGCACGATGTCGCGTAGAAACCAATTAGGAGTATGGCTTTATCCTATCCCTAACAGGTTCTCCCGCTACCATCTTAGACTGCATTATCTCTTACCATTAGGTAAAGTTGCCTTCAAGGGCTAACTTGTACATACATTGCGGGATCTGAGAGATAAACGTTAAATAAAAACATAATATATAAAGAATACTTTCTACATTAATACAAACTGAATTCCAACCTATATCCGTTCTACATCTATCATCACAGACTGTGTAAATGAAGGCTTCAAAAACATAACATACAACGGAGAGTGAAGTGCGAAATGAATGCAAAATATACCGTTTACGAAGCATGCAAAATGTACTTGTATACATTGCAGACAGACCGGCAAACCGATACGGCTGGGTAGCGAGAAACGAAGAAAAGATAAAGCCCGAAACCGGAACAGGCGCGCGTGGAGTTACTGGACTGTGGACACTGCGCCACTGCATTCAATGGTGCTTATTCCATTTATACAGAATTTTTTAAACTAAATTAAAGTGTATAAAGTTGCTATAAGTTAATTTCGTTCTTCTGTTTTTTTTTTTTAATATTTATATAGCGAGCAAACGACGCCCACGAATATCGCCCATGAATATCTGCAGTCATCCTGCAGTTGAACCCATAGTAATAATCGGTTCGTATTCGGCATCTAACCGGAAAGCTACCTCCGTGGCGCAGTGATGCGCTGTCGCATTATAAAGTTGTCCTGGGTTCGATTCCCGGTTCGAGTTCTGGTGGAAGGCATCGGCCGTGGCTAGTTACAGACAAAGACGTGTCGCCAAGCGATTTAATTTTGTACTATTAACGAAGAGTATAACGTTATATCCTCATCATCATCATCAGCCAATATTAATCCACAGCTGGACATAGGCTTCTTTGAAGCAGCGCTAACTCATTAAATCCTAAACTATTAATTTTGTATTTAAAATAGAAAAGAGATTTCTAAGTTACTCAAAAGTTAATATTATTTTGAACGGATGATATAATGTTCACTCGCCAAAATTATCTTTAATAAGACTCCGTCATAAGTTCTAACTAAAGTATTCTAAAGTCTTATATTAAACGTAAGTTTGAAAGATTAAGACGGAGCTAATCCACGCTTCGCAGATTCACTACTGAACAGGCGCGCGTTGTCACATCTTGAAAAATAAAGTATATTAAAGCCTAAAGTATATTAAACTTTTAGTAAAGCCTGCTTTGTAGTTGCAATATTATTTTTGCACGCCTACCCGGCAGATTGTAAGAAACTCTAATTAAATGTAACACCAATCAACTACACAATCTATGCAAATAAATGATTTGATTTGATTTGATTTGATTTGATTTGTATGAAATACCCACTTACTACCTCTGCTGCTATGTTAACTTTTCACACCAAAAATACTGCACTATTTTTTTTTTGAAAAATCCGATATGGAGATGGTAAACAATGGTTCACACTGAGTAAGAAAAGACATTTTTTATCACGGTAAACCGAATTCCGGGTTAACCGAAACAAACATAGTCTAAAGAAAACAACTCGATTAAAAATACCTCATACATAAACAATAAAATTTATTTATTTTACAGAAATCTATATCAAAATAGACTTCGCGTGCGCGCGCATTGGAGGATCTAATGTCGCGTTCCGAAACTCAAAATGTGTATTTAGTTGTAATTCATTACTGCGTACTTTCATTAATTTTTTTTGTTAGAAAGAAGATACTTTACAGATTATCCTGTAATTATTTCGAGGTCGTCGGTTTAGTAATCAATCGTGATTGGCAGACAAACAAACACACTTTCACACACACTAACTCAACGCAGACGAAGTGGTGTTATCATTTTTCATAGGAAACATTGTGAAAAGAACGACACTGGACTGGTTCACTATCTAGTGAACCATCCTCGTGTAGCAACTGATCAGGTTTCTGGGTAACACCCCTAACAGGTTAGCCCAGACAAGGGGGCCGACATGTGTGTCAGTATCAATAACATCAGACAAATTGATAATAATGATCATTTAATTAAATATCCGATCAACTATCTCACATGTAAATAATTAAAACGACATTTAAACTTTTACCTAACTAATCTATTAAAATCGACGTAACCCGTTTTTATTATATAAGTAATCTGTTTATGAATGCTAATCAAGATTTTGTATGCAATAAGATCACTTTGAAGCTGTGATAGCCTATTGGTTAGGACGTCAGCCTCCTAAGCAGAGGTCGGGGGTTCGAAACGGGGCACGCACCTCTTACTTTTATGTTATGTGCGTTTTTAAGCAATTAAAAATATCACTTGCTTCAACGGTGAAGGAAAACATCGTGAGGAAACCTACACGCCTGAGAGCTCTCCATAATGTTTTTAATGACGTGAGAAGTCTGCCAATCCGCACATGGCCAGCGTGGTGGACTATGGCCAAACCCTTCTCATATTGAGAGGACACCTGTGCTCTGTAGTGAGCCGGCAATGGGTCAATCATGATGATGATTAAGATCACTTTTCTTGATTGCAATTTTAATATTCGCATGCTTCATAGCAGAATATGAAGGAATGTTATATTGTAATAAGACTACGTTATATCATATTCCACGAATAAATTTAATTTCACCACCCGAAATCTACATATAACACTTCGGATATAACAGTCTCAATAACAATTAAGTAGACTATTAAGTAGTGAGCATCTAATGAAACAGTGTCTTGCGAGTACGTAAATCTCAAGTTTATGGCAAATAGATCGGCAATAAAGCTGTCTTCGACTTGTTTGTGTAGCGTAGACAATCAGTGGAGTCGAGAACACGCTTACTGCAATACACTGTACACTCTGAGGCCAATTCACAAGTGCACACAGAGATTGGAGATTGGCCCGATTGTATGTTGGTTTTATTTATGTTTGTACAATTTGAAATCGGAAATATTGCTAACTTGATGTAGTCAGCATTCGATGCAGGCTTAGCTTATGTATTTAGATACATTGAGGGTAGCGAAAGAAGGTTCAATTTTAAGCGAAAACTTTATGAGTATAAAAATAATAACAAGATTCAATTAAATTTGAAGTTTTTACAATAGGTATTCGTGTTGAAAAACGACTTCAAAATGTACATTTTAAGTGCATTTTGTTACGTACAGTTCGTGTTGTTAAGGTTACAGTTAAGGTACTTAAAATTTAGCTGCATAATAGTAAAATCCCTAAATAAATGAATATCTAATTACATTATGGCCCAGACTTCTTTATGGATGCGCATGCGAGTTAATCAAAGAGAATCTTAAGAAACGTCTAGAGGAATTCGAGGTGTGAGCTTATCGACGGATGCTATAGATCAGCTGGACCCATAAGGCTACCAATGCGGAAGTCTTGCAACGTGTTGGTTGACATCGCGACCTTAGATTCAGTCATAAAGATAAAAGTTTGTTATCTGGGGCATGTGCTTAGGTATGACTGTACAGGCTCCTGCAACTCACAATGATGGGTAAAGTAGCTGGAATCGGTTGTAAGAGGAAGTCTCGGCTGCGAAACATTAGGGAGTGGACTGGTATCGCGAGTGCCGCCCAGCTGTTCAGCCTCGCAAGAGGCAAGGCGAAAGATACGAGGCGAACTAACTTTTTGTCTGGTGGGAGGCTTCGGCCGTGGCTGGTTACCACCCTACCGACAAAGACGTGTCGCCCAGCGATTTAGCGTTCCGGCACGACGTCGTGTAGAAACCAATTAGGAGTATGAGTTTACCATACCCCTAACAGGTTAGCCCGCTACCATCTTAGACCGCATCATCACTTACCATCAGGTGCTAACTTGTGGTGAATAAAAAAAAAAAGATGGCATTCTGACGGCCAACCTTCACAACTGTATGTCTGCACAACTTAACTAAAGAACTGTAAGTGAAACAATTTCAGCTATCGGCTATCCTGTGATAATACTAAAAAGAAAGGCTAGATTCGGAATTTTATGCTCACTTACCATTGAAAGAATAAATAGATAGATGGCCAGCATAAAAGTTATAGGTATTGGAAAACAACAGAAAGTCAGTCAAAAGTTTATTTACGGCTCTGTTACCAAGAAACACTCTTACTTCATTCCCCATTTCATTGGATGGGTACCCAGATAGTTTTTTATATGGATATTTGAATAACTATGGTGTAACTAGGGTCGAGCTATAAAACTTAATCCGGAATCGTAATTTTTATCAAACGACACGAAGACAAATGCCCAACTTGCCATTTACGCCAACGCGGCTATTAAAATAATTTACTATATTCACAGAACGTGATTCCTATGACTGTTATCCGTAAAGTGGGTGTTAGAGGACCGGGTTCCGTAGGCTATCTGTAATTGTTCCTTCGTGTTGATAAATGGGAGAGCTTCAGAGATAATAAACAGCTATTGCATTTGCGAATTACTTCACCTAACGCATGAAATAGTATCATTATTATAAGCAAACATTTTCACAGTCACACTTATCGATGGTTTAAATAAATCGTCCTATAGAAGCATTTATTTGTTAGTCCAAAAAAATTATCAAATATACTTTCACAGACAGAGATAAAGCTATTTTAACTAACAGGACTATCTACTGTTTCATGTCCATATACTACCCTACGTTGGATCGGCATAACATGATGAGCATGTCAAAGAAGTGAAAATTAAGTGACGTCATTTTCACTTCCTATACTTGTAGGTATATTTCAGTTAACTCAATTTATCTATTTTTTCTTTAGTGCTTAGTGCTTCCACTACACGTCAATACTTTCATATACTTAACTAGATATTAAACATTATTCTTGTGACATGAAACCTTATTTTATATCAACAGCATTCTTGCTAGTCTGTTTTATTTTATTTTATGAAACTTTCTTTTATAATAATGTCTGATATATTATATTATTACTAACGTTAATTTTTTTATTGGAAATCATGAAAAATTGGTAACAATTTTGTCGCGGATCCCCAAGAGAACAGAGCATACTGTATTAAAGTTAGAATCGTGGGCAGATCGAAATCTCTCAAATATTTTATTTGGTGATTATCTTTAAGTGCAGTAAAACTGATATAGACTATCAACACTATTCTTATACTTTTATGATAACTCAACCAGCACATGGCCGTGTTAGGCCGCACTTTTGTGTACCTATAAAACTGTTCTCAATACGAACGTTTATTGTTTTTCTATTGATAGTGTGAGATCGTTCTCAAATATTCGGCAAACAGCTGTACTATTAACATATCTCGTTATGAACATATCTAGCACGATTTTTTTTATTTTTTTTATATACTCCAAGTCAGCCCTTGACGGCAATCTCACCTGATGGTAAGTTATGATGCAATCTAAGATGGTAGCGGGCTAACCTGTTAGGGGCATGGTAAACCCACACTCCTAATTGGTTTCTACGCGACATCGTGTCGGGACGCTAAATCGCATGTCGACACGTCTTTGTCGGTAGGGTGGTAACTAGCCACGGCCGAAGCCTCCCACTAGACCAGACTCGAGCCGGGAATCGAACCCAGGACCTCCAACGCCACGGAGGTCGTCAAAAAGATCGTTCCCAAATATTCGGCAAATAGCTGTACTATTAACATATCTCGCGCGATTGAATGATGAATCTGAAAAAAGTTCCGATGGGCCTAAGTAGATTTATGAATGCATCCTTGAATTGCATGTTACATTTACTTAAATACAGGCTTATTTCCTTGGGCGTCAAGAAAAGCCAACGATAGTGAAACGACGTAGTTGTTTGCATTTCCAGAATAGTCCTGGTAAATTTGATGAAAAGGTAAACTTGATATAACTTTAATAACTCGCTCGTAATTGGTAATAGAATAAATAGCTTTTTTCGAAACCTGCATGCCTGAGAGTTCTCCATAATGTCAAAGGCGTGTAAAGTCTGTCAATCTACACATGGCCACTACGCCAAACCTTTCTCATATTGAGTGGAGACCCGTGTTCTGTAGTGAGCCGGCAATGGGTTGATCATGATGATGATTGTATTTGCAATTTTGTATTATTTTTTTGTGGTGTACAATACTTATAAAAATGGAAATATCAAAAAGAAAAAAATGGAATTTTGCCAACAATCACCACGTTTTGTGATGTTCATAATTTTATCAATCGGAAAATGTCACCAGAATTGGAGGGTCTTGCATAATTACAGCCACAGTATGCAATCAGTCCACATCATTACTGATTAATTTATTTAAAAAAAAGTGCATGTAAGTGCACCATAATTATAACGAGGCAGTTACAACTTGGCAGTTAGTGTTAAGGGGCTACCGTGAAACTAAAATACTATAAAATAAAATAAAAAAAAACATTTATTCGGTCTCATATACCTAAGAGGGATAGGCTTAGCAGGCAAGAAAGCATATCTGGCATTGGAAAAAGTTATTACTATATTAACATTTACTACTTTATCGAAAAACAAAAATTACCGAAAGGCTTTTGTAGGTTTGTCTGAGTGCACAAGAGTAAAGTAATTTACGTAACTAAAATTAGAGTAAATAATATTAGAATAATTATACAATAATAAAATAATAAATAAACATATTTATTATTTTAAAATTATTCTTCAATTATTTTCTCCGATTATCTAATTAATTCCTATTGGTTGTGTTTTTTTTATTATCTTAAGCGCTAGAGTCCAAATGAAAGTATATAAATATAAATTGATGTATTCGACCCGAGCTAGTATCCACACTGTTTTAGTTAAAACTGAATGAAATTTAGATTTGCCAACGTTTCGGAAGTTTGTCACTCGTCACTCAGTCAGCATACAAGTGAGTGCTACTTCGCTTTATTCACTGTAAAGTTAATGAGCGCTCAAAGGTTGAGTACAGCTGTTTAAACATGCATAAATACTCCGATGATAATTCCGATTCCTTCACAGTCACGCAAACTCGACACAAGTTTGATAATAGTTAAATCGTGTGAGTTTTAGGTACATGATTTACGAGTGCGAGTGTGCCGGCTTAAATAATGACCGCACAAGTTTTAATCAACGCTCAACGGCGCGAATGCGGCATGCGGATATGTGTAAAATATCAATGCAGATATCCAACTGCGCTCTCGATTTTACTACGGGGGCTATCTGCATCGGCGTTCCCCTTTTATGTTTCACAGTGATCGCTCAACGCTACGGTCGACGTAGCAATAATAAGATACTGCTATATATAAGCTAATGTTACAAAACTTCTTCTTCTTTTTCTTGCTCTTATACCCATTACCGGCTCACTACAGAGCACTTGTTCTTTGGCTCCTCTCAATATGAAAAGGGTTTGGCCATAGTCCACCACGCTGGCCATGTGCGGATTGGCAGACTTCACGCGCCTTTGAGAACCTTATGGAAAACTCACAGGTGTGCAGGTTTCCTCGCGATGTTTTCGTTCACCGTTGAAGCAAGTGATATTTTATTTTTTTAAAAACGCACATAACTCCCAAAAGTTAGAGGTAAAGTTAGAGGTAAGGTAATTAAAATAAATTAAACATTAAATTAACCACCCGACCGTTCCCGATCTACATGTAATTTTAAAAACTGTTTGTAGATTGGAGAGTCATATCGGTCTGTTACAGTTCTCAGAATGAAATTGCCAACGCTCTTAAGTCGTATATGATATCCCGTATATATCGTTTTCGATCGTTATCTCAAATTTTCCCATTGTACCTTTTTGTTACAGATGATTCTAAAAACTTTATCATTTGAATTGAACATTATCCAACAATACGTTAGTTTTATTTATTCGGACAACTTAAATCCGCATATGTCATAAAATAAAATTAGTACTTAATAACTAAAAGGGATTTAGTTATCTGTGATTGAAGTCATTGATTTCCAAGATAACGAATCACTATATACGAGTATATCTTTTGCCCTTTCATCCAACTCTATTACGGGTAGACTACACGGGCTTTAGAAGTAAATATCCCGGTACATCTCTCACGTCGTCGCATCGCCCGATTATGGGATCTTGAAGAGCATTTTCTCCGTGAAATGGGATGAAGCAGGTACAATAAAATGACGTTACCAATATACTCGTAGGTTGAAATGGAAATCTAGAATGTTTTAAAGGAGAATTTAAAGACTTTTTTGTGCAGGTGTTCTCCATCTTTTTTTTAAATATACGATACAAGTTAGCCCTTGACGGCAATCTTACGTAGTGGTAAGTGATGATGCAGTTTAAGATGGTAGCAGGCTAACCTGTTAGGGGTATGGTAAACGCACACTCCTAATTGGTTTCTACGCGAAGTCATGCCGGAAAGCTAAATCGCTTGGCAACACGTCTTTGTCGGTAGGGTGGTAACTAGGCACGGCCGAAGCCTCCTGGTACCAGACTCGAGCCGGGATCGAACTCAGGACCAACCTTATAATGCGACAGCGCACGCACTGCGCCACGGAGTTCGTCCAATAGTACGAATTATGTTTTTGTACGTAAGGGGTCTAGGGATATCTAGAAATATTAAACTTCTTTAGTAACCAATATTTGCCATCCAGGGTAAACAAAAAGACGGGTCACCGACCCGGGTTACGGGTTAAGTAATTAAAGGTTGGTGATTACCGTTGTTCTCAAAGGCGTGTGAAGTCTGCCAATTCGCACATGGTCAGCGTGGTGGACTATGGCCAAACCCTTCTCATATTGTGAGGAGACCCGTGCTCTGTAGTGAGCCGGTAATGGGTTGATCATGATGATGATGATGATTACCGTCGCCCAAAATTTGCACTATCAGAAGAGCCACTCATGCGTTGCCACTTGAACACCTCCTAATCGGTTTCATACCGAAACGCTTAATCGCTTGGCATTACTTACGTTAGAGTCGGAACTAGCCGCGGCCGAAGCCTCCTATTAGTCCAGACACGAGCCGGGAGTCGAACCCAGGACCTCTATAAAACGGCAGCGATCACGGCAAGTCGTCAAAGGCGGTAAAGGTGTTTTACTATGTCAATCACACACACAAATTGACATAACGGCTTACGTCACAGTTTTACGACGTATTTCACCCCAGCTCTGTTATAGCCTAGCGTGAGAACAAAAAAATTGCTAACATTTAACTATTTCGAATGTTAGAATTTAGTAAATAGCCACACGATACGTTTAGTTGGTTTGAAGTCAGCGTGATTCCAGTTAAGAAATAGCCGGCAATAAACGTCAGAACATAACCCAAGGTCAAGATTAACAGTGCATTTCCGGCCTTGACGTCAAATTCTTAATGTCAGATGCAACTCAACCGTATATCAAAGGTCGATATAGAGTAAACAAGCAAACAATAAATATTTGTAAAACTGAATTATTGTACCTCATAGAAATTAGAGTCGAGTCTCGTCCAGTGGGCGTGATTTTAAAGTTGGAGGTCCTGGGTTCGATTCCCGGCTCGAGTCTAGTGGGAGGCTCCGGCCGTGGCTAGTTACCACCCTACCAACAAAGACATGTCGCCAAGCGATTTAGCGTTCCGGCACGATGTCGCGTAGAAACCAATTAGGAGTATGTGTTTACCATACCCCTGGACCCCTAACAGGTTAGCCGGCTACCATCACTTACCACCAGTTGAGATAGCCATCAAGGGCTAATTTGCTGTGGATAAAAAAAAAACATAAATAAACCACAACCATGTGTCTCCTCTTATTCTTTATTCATAATAGTTGAATCAGGTCGAAGTTCTTCATCGAAATCAATCAACGCAATTTATGGTCGAACTATGTGATTTTCCAAACGGGTTGCTAAATGAATATTGTTTAAACTTTAAAGGTATCGTTGACCAGGGGTTGCATGAATAATGTCTGACGTAATGCTTTGTTGTCGGGAACGATCGATTTTTGACACAAAACGCTACATCATTGGCTAGATCCTAACGCACAACTAAACCATACCTATTCAGCTCTTATTTAATTAAAGAGAAATCTTAATACTTTATAATTTTTTTATATACACTACAAGTTAGCCCTTGACGGCAATGTCCCTGGTGGTAAGTGTAAAGTAAGTGATGATGCTGTCTAGGATGGTAGCGGGCTAACCTGCTAGGAGTATGGTAAACCCACGCTAGTAATTGGTTTCTACGTGCTGGAACGCTAAATCGCTTGGCGACACGTCTTTGACGGTAGGGTGGTAACTAGCCACGGCCAAAGCCCAGACAACATAAGCACAAAAAATATACAAGTAGATTATAAATAATACTTGATTATTTTGCATCGGCTTTTTACATTCAAAGAGATTTCAAATAAAATTTAAATAAGGTTTTAATTAATGATGTGACCCAGTGAATGGTCCATCCTCAGCCTATAACGTTTTACCTTCAAGTCCCACAGAGTTTTAGAGCATTGCGGATTGGAGGATTATTATTGCCATATATTGATGTGTATTGTGTGGTTAGGGCGTCAGCCTCCTAATCAGAGGTTGGCGGTTCGAATCCGGGCACGCACTTCTAACTTTTCGGAGTTATGTGCGTTTTTATAAATTAAAATATCACTTGCTACAACTGTGAAGGAAAACATCGTGAGGAAACCTGCACGCCTGAGAGTTCTCCATAATTTTCTCAAACGCGTGTGAAGTCTGCCAATCCGCACATGGCCAGCGTGGTGGACTATGACCAAACCCTTCTCATATTGAGAGGAGACCCGTGCTCTGTAGTGAGCCGGTAATGGATTGATCATGATGATGATGATGTCGATAACCGAAGATTAATCGAATCATCTACTAATTATACTCTGATACTTTTTAAAGAAGTTCGTAATAAAAGAAAGGAATCCATGAAAATTTACTTATCGCTGAAAAGCAAAGGTATTTGGTGATTAAACTTTTACCGCAAAAGAAAAGCTTTTTAAATCCATGCGGGTCGCAACGTAAACAATGCTTGGAGATATTTCATTTCAAACGTAATGAAGCCCTCAACGGTGATGAGTTGGAAAAGAGCGTGGAAAATTTATACCGCACGACAAAACGTCGGTATAATTTAAAATAAAATCCAAGATATTTCGTTAAGTAATAAAGAGGTCACTGGAAGTTTTAACAACAGTGTTGGTAGGTGGAGGAAAATACGTCCGAGAAGTATACAACGGGTCCAACGGGCTTCCAGCAAAACTAGCGAGAGAGACATGCCCTGGTGGTTTTTAGTTCGGGTACCTATGGGGGCGGGAGTCCAACATAACCTCGTCCTGCTCAAGGGACGGAGGTACCCATAAAGCTTTCCCACCAAAAACAACACAACAAAAAAAATGTGGATGAACCTACCCAACTTCCAAATATTTACACAACAGAGGTATTCATTCATTTCAGGTACGGTCTAAAGCTCAATCTTACCAAATTCAAATTCAAAATAATCTTTATTCAAATAGTCTTTTAAAAAGGCACTTTTGACGCGTCAATAATTTACATAGTAGTTATTTCATGGTGATAACTATATTCGTAAACTTAAAACTAAAGCTATGAAGGTTCCAAACGCGCCGTGGTCTAAGAAGAAGCCCACAAAAAACTTAGCCGGGGTTTTTCTTTTTTTTCGTTATCACCATCTCACATAATGAATAAAATGAATAATAAACTATAGTACCCATAGAGATAGAGCAATTCACACCCAAGCTTTTTTATCGTTTATCATCCTTAATATCGTAATATGATTTTTCTACAAGCTTTCGTTTTATAAAAACTTTGAACTTATTGATAGACATTTGTAAGATATCAATAGGTAATTTATTATAAAACCTATATGCCTGAAATGAATTCCTAGCTACGGCTTGTTAAATACCATTAATACCAAATACAAAACTTCGGGACACGACGCAAAATAATAAATAATTAAAAATCTAATATTTGTACAGCAAAAATTCCACGCAGAGATTTTTCCCCTCTGGCTCATACACTTGTACTGTTTGAGAAGAGACATAGAGCTTCTTTCCGAAGCCCGCCAAACAGCCCGGTTACGTTGTCGCAACCAATATTAGCATAGCTAATAGTCAGTCCGAAAAAAAAATATATTATATTCAAATTCAAATTCAAAAAAATTTTTATTCAAATAGTCCTTAAAAAAGCACTTTTGACGCGTCAATAATTTACATAGTAGTTATTTCATGGTGATAACTTTATTCGTAAACTTAAAACTAAAGCTATGAGGGTTGCAAACGCGCCCCGGTCTAAGAAGAAGCCAACAACAAACTTAGCCGGGGTATATGAAATTTGAACAGAATTAGCACCAATGTCGTATGTATACCGTATGCTGTAATAGAGCCTTGTGACAGAATATCATATAACCCTTTGACAACGCATTATATTCGTACGCAAGCCGCGCTGGTCCCCAGGGCAAGGCGTGTCAATGCACGACAAAATGCGAGCTAATGCAATTTTTTCGTAAAACCGACTCTTTGCGTCGTATTTCAATACGTAGGTACGAAACATGACACACAAAAGCATATTTTATATCGACCCGGTGTCAATGAACTATTGTTTAATGTATAGAAATATTTGTAATCTACACCTACTTTTTCTTGATCAATTGTGTAATATATATATTACTTCGGTTATTTACTTCTCTAAATAATTTAGTAGTTTTTAAGGTACTATAGCTTGATTGAACAGATGTCCCACGTGAAGTGAGTGAAAACAGAAAAACAAATGCAATACAGCGTCCCTGTTAAATTTAGCGGCCTTTCTTACACACTATAAGTTAGCCCTTGACGGCTATCTCACCTGGTGGTAAGTGATGAAGCAGTCTAGGATGGAAACGGGCTTACCTGTTAGGGGTATGGTACACCCACACTCCTAATTGGTTTCTACGCGACATCGTGCCGGAACGCTAAATCGCTTAGCGACATGTCTTTTACGGTAGGGTAGTAACTAGCCACGGCTGAAAGAGCCCACCAGACCAGACTCGAGCCAGGAATCGAACTCAGGTCCTCCAACTTTATAACGTGACACCGCGCGCGCTGCGCCACGGAGGTCGTCAAAGGAGGCCTTATCGCTACATTGTGGTCTCTTCAGCTATTTCGACTATATATATATTTTAAATTAAAATATCATTTGCTTCAACGGTGAAGGAAAACATCGTGAGGAAACCTGCACGCCTGGGAGTTCTCCATAATGTTCTCAAAGGCGTGAGAAGTCTGCAAATCCGCACATGGCCAGCGTGGTGGACTATGGCTAAACCCTTTTCATATTGAGAGGAGATCCGTGCTCTGTATTGAGCCGGTAATGGGTTGATCATGATGATGATGATATATTTTTAGTCTAGGATTATCGTTTAGTTTTTAACAGAGCTCCGCCCTTAGCTAACTGGCCTCGCGTGGGTTGTCAGTTTTCGGAAAGGGTCGTTTCTCATCGGCCGTCCATTACATTACGCATATCGAATATTGATGGCCTGCCTCATCAGTGCTCTATTTTGCGGCTGGACGAAACATTAGATACCGTTTGCCGGTAGATTAAGTACACTGAACTGATGTCCGCGAGCTTCAGCCACGACCTATATCTGTTTAACTATGAAATTTTACCTCACTTAAAAAAATATACTAAGAAAAGTCTCGACCTGTGAATTCCAACAGATAAACAAAACAAAACGGGTGTTTGTATTTTGATAATAAGCGAGTTTCCGATTCGAAATCATCTTCTTTTTTTTGTCATTCGAAAATAAAGACATAATATATTCACTTCTATGTATATCTGCCCGTCATCCGGACGTGGGCTCCATCCACGGCCTCGGAGACGTACGGATCACTTACCGTCCGACCCCCCCGTTATCCCAAACGTCGCCTAAGCCGAGGTTCGGCCTCAAAGGAGGCGCCCTTAGGCAGTCGTTCCCTTAGTTTCTTCGAGCCCTAGGGCTCAAAATTTCTTCTGGCAGAGCTTCTTTTTGAAGCTCGCCAAACAGCCTGGTTACGCTGTGGCAACCAAGGGTTAGTACAGCTAATAGACAGTTCGAAAAAAAAAATGTATATCTGATTTCATATCATCTCCATGTTCAGTTATCATAGTCATAAGATACAAACAAAAAAGATACAAAAAAGAAAAGCATAGTGCAGTAGTATAAAATAATAATATGCGAAATTTTGTAAAGCAATATTGTTACCGCTAAAAATCGATTTGTACGCAAAGGTTACATATGTAACTGTAGATCAAAAATAATAATTATTGCTCTTATAAAAAAACAATGAGCCAGAATAGAATTTCATAATAAAAAAACTTTTACATATAAATAATTGCAACAGTTGAATATGATGGAACAAGAATAAAATTTACGAGCCAATTATAAGTTCAACTTAAAACTTAATGCGAATAACGGACGATAAAAGATAACGGATAAGATGAGAAATGTGATAAAGATAACATAAAGAATGATAATAAAAAATACAAAAATTATCGATATCACAGCGGTTCGCCGCCCACGAGGGATACAAGACAAAAATTATATGTTATTTATATGATACTCAGTGATAATAAGAGATGAACATAAGACCGAAATTATGTAAAGAATATCTATCAAAACGCTCGTAAAGTTGACTTATCATCTGAAAAACAAAAGTTATTGCGTTCACAGATTTTTGTGTCCAATTATATATTTATATGAAAATCGTCAATTTATCTTCGGTAAGCAATGGTATAGTATAAATATATTAGATGTTTTAGAATGTTAATTTTAAAGGTTATATCATGCTACCAACTTTGGTCGAATGTCGAATTATGATATACCTTGGTCCGATAATTATAATTTCAAAACATTATATAATTTATGTGCGTTTTTAAGTAATTAAAATATTACTTGCTTCAACGGTGGAGGAAAACATTGTGGGGAAACCTGCACCCCTGAGAGTTCCCAATAATGTTCTCAAAGGCGTCTGAAGTCAGCCAACCCGCACATGGCCAGCGTGGTGGACTATGGCCAAACCCTTCTCAAATTGAGAGGAGACCCGTGCTCTGTAGTGAGCCGGCAATGGGTTGATCATGATGAAGATGATATAATTTATAATTATTAATAAAAACATCGTGAGGAAACCTGCATGCCATGCATGCATGAGAGATCTCCATAACATTCTCGAAGGCGTGTGAAGTCTGCCAACCCGCACATAGTCCTCAATAGAGAGGAAACCCATCCTTCTGTAGTGTGCTGGCAATCGGTTGATAATGATGATGATGGTTAATAATAATATAAGCAATACAGTGCTTTAATTTTGCATGTATATGTATCAGTAGAATATGTATATTATATCCAGAAGACCTATGGGTACATATAAATACATTTAAATTAATTTCCCAACGGCCCAGCGTATAACGAAGCCTCCGCTGTTTTTCTCTTGTATCTCATGGACTGTAATAGTTTGATATTTGAATTTTTCAGATTGTGTATTTCTATTGTATATTTCTATTTATAAGTATTGTATATTTTTATTATAAGTATTAATATAATATAAAATATTATCTATTGTATATTTCTATTTATAAGTATTAATTATAAGTATTTATATAACTGTGTATTCTGGATACAAGCGGCCCAAGACCGTGGCCATTGGACCTATAAAAGACTTATGTCCAGCAGTGGACGTCTATCGGTTGAAATGATGATGATGCCGATGATTTCTATTGCCGCTACAACAACAAATAATTAAAAATAGCTGCTGCCGGCAATTTTCTTCGCGATGAATTTTATTGAGTATGAGATATAACCGCGTCGACCCTGACCTTTAGCTTGATGAAGCTAAACTGTGGAGAAAAAAATACAAATCTTTCCAACGGGACCCGTACTTTTTATGGAAAAATTTGTAGCTGTTCCATACTGTAATCTACGTGCGCGTGTGATCTCACCTGATGGTAAGTGATGGTCTAAGATGGTAGCGTGCTAACCTGTTAGGGGTATGGTAAACCCATACTCCTAATTGGTTTCTACATGATATCATGCTGGAACGCTAAATCGCTTGGCAACACGTCTTTGACGGTAGGGTACTGAAGCCTCCTACCAGATAAGACTCGAGCCGGAAATCGAACCCAGGACCTCCAAATTTATAATGCGGCAGCGCATGCACTGCGCCACGGAGGTCGTCGTCGTGTGTGTGTATGTGTAGATGTGTGAGTGTGTGATTCCTCCTGTGCTGTATTGATCCAGATCCGTTCAGACGTTCTCCATCCATCCATCAATACTTTCGCATTTATTTATATTAGTAGTAGGATACATATATGATAAGCGTTTCCCCCTAATGGCTGTATTAAATTGGGTTAGACTCCCAAATGAAAATTAACGTAGAACCGTTCGTAGCAGAAAGTGTACGGATCGATCGCTACCGTCCACGAGTACAAGGCGGGTGATAGATCATTATTCATGTCGGGCGGGTAGCGAGGCTTTTATACTGTTACAAAGTGTTTTAGCGAAAATAATAATTCAGTTTATATCAATACAAGCATTTACCGCGCCTTCGATCAATTCTGACAGACTTACGAGTAAATACAAATTTTTAAACCCTATTTGGCTCGTAAGGGATTAATTTTCATAAATAATGTAGCGGCATCCTCATTTTGTAGTAAGCCCGCTACCATCTTAGCCTGCATTATCACTTACTATCAGGTGAGATTGCCGTCATGGGCTAACTTATAGTGGATAAAAAAAAATTATATTAAGTTACAAGTTTAGTTCTAAAGTAAGTCTGCCGTTACTAAAACTCAGTTAAAAACGAGCAAAACGTAATCCGCAAAGTAATTTTCCATACGCTATAATTTTATAAGTATCAAATAAGACGTTCATGTTACCCCAAGGCGGGTAAATATTGAAATTGCAGCTTTACTTGGAATATTTAGCGCTCGCTTACAAAGCAAGCGTAGTGTAATTTACACCTATTTCAGAAGTTGCGTTAGGTACAAACAAACACTCGAGTTACCTACATGCAGCGTAGCTAAGTGCGCCTCAAGTCTAACATTGTGCAGTAAACGCCACGAGTCGAAGCACGCTCGGCTTCTAGATCATGTCGGCAATTATATATTCTTCGATTAACGTGGAACGAAAAGGGGCGTTGTAACAGATGGTTATTTAAACGAGCCTACTTATAAATTCAGCATACTATATTAGGGAACTGTCCTTTTTCTTCTGTCCTTTTCTTATCCCACGCTACTACTTATCCTACGCTATTATTATTTATTTATTTAGTTTAATTTAATTAGAACGGACATTATCCAATAACACTAATTAAATTCACTGATAACACAATTAAATTAAACATAAAAACATTATAGCGGAAAAGGGACACCGACGACATCTCCTGCAGTTCTATGACCTTCTTTAAAAAACAAGTAAGTCTGTCCATTACTGCATTATATTATTAATTGAATTATTTAATTTTAAGGATGCATGCTGTGATCATGTCTAGAAATTCACTATCTCATCTTTGTTCTTCTGTTTCTGGTTTTAGTTGTTTATATTCGGATAGTGACTAGGTTTATGATCCAATAAATAAAAAAAATTAGCTGCAATGAAGTAGAAACAATACAAATTAAACCAATAAGTACTTAATAGAAACAGACAAAGAGTTAAGATAACAATACAAAAAAAAACTTAACATAGAAACATATAGCTATGTGGTTTCGGTATTTTTATCCACTCGTTTTATTCTAACCTTTTACATAATCGATCTTCTTTTGGTCTTCCTTTACTCCTTTGCCCTTTAACGTACTTATTTAACATTCGTCTGGTATTATGACATACTGAATTGGGTAATACTTTAACAAGACACTTAGTAGTAAAGTTTGAGAGATATAGTTTATTGTATTATATACACATGAAGTTGTGATAGCCTAGTGGTTAGGACGTCAGCCTCCACATCGGAGGTCGGAGGTTCGAAGCCGGGCACACACCTCTAACTTTTCGGAGTAATATGCTTTTTAAGGCAATTCAAATATCACTTGCTTCAACGGTGAAGGAAAACATCGTGAGGAAACCTGCATGCTTGAGAGTTCTCCATAATGTTCTCAAAAGCGTGTGAAGTCTGCCAATCCGCACATGGCCAGCGTGGTGGACTATGGCCAAACCTTTCTCATATTGAGAGAAGGCCCGTGCTCTGTAGTGAGCCGGTAATGGGTTGTTCATGATGCTACACATTAAACAACCTCATATCTACGGTTTGGACATTCAATCAAATAATCTTCATTCAACCTCATCAATGTTGAATACATCCAATCCATTCAGTCCCGTATATGCGGCAAAGTATTCGCCGTAATTAAAGCAGTGTTATTCGATACCCCACGTCCCCCGCCCGGCAATTATTTCACGTAACGTGCGAAACACACAGCAGGTGCTTTTCTTAATACGTCGTTACCGTGTACAGGGAAACATTACCGGTTACGATGCAACCTCCCACTGAGACATGCTTATGTTTATTACCTACGTCTTTATAATATAACTAGATTTTGCCCGCGGCTCAGCTCGCGTTAAGTCCGTCGTTTTTTATACACTACAAATTAACTTGAAGTCTATCTCAATGATGATGGCAGCGGACTAACTTGTACGCTAAACTCACACTCCTAATCGTTTTCTAAGCGACATCATGCCGGAACGCTTAATCGCTTGGCGACACGTCTTTGTCGGTAGGGTGGTAACAAGCCACGGCCGAAGCCTCCCACCAAACCAGACTCGAGTCGGGAATCGAACCCAGCACCTCCAGTTTTATGGAGGTCGTCAAAAAAGTCTGGTTTATTTAAACCTGCTTGTTTGATGCAATACCTAAAATCGATGCTAACATTAAAACCGTTTGATTTATGTAGCTATGTTAATAAAAAAAGCTGATAAAACATAAAGGCTGGGACGTTGATCAAACTTTATATCAAAATATCTAGTGCTCAAAATTCGTCAGCGACATATTAAATACTCCTATATATCAAGTTGAAATGTCAAGTTAATCCGGCCTCGCTGCGATAAAGCCGTTAAAGCTACGCGCAAGCCACGACTGGCAGCAATAGCGACGTAAAAATTCGCGTACAATTTGTTATATAAAGTTTTCAGCCAACCTCCAAAAGGCGAAGGTTTATCACTTTGATGTATTACTTAAATATACTCACATCGTAAGATTAACGCGACTTTTAGTCAATACAAACGTAAAAGGGTTTATATTGATTTGATCTAAAAGCGGTGATAGCCTAGTAAAAAAGCGGTGATAGCCTAGTGGTGAGGGCGTCAGCCTTCTATTCAGAGGTCGGCGGTTCGAATCCGGGCACGCAACTCTAACTTTTCGGAGTTATGTGCGTTTTTTCAAAAAAAAATTAAATATCACTTGCTTCAACGGTGAAGGAAAACATCGTGAGGAAACCTGCATGCCTGAGAGTTCTCCATAATGTTCTCAAAGGCGTGTGAAGTCTGCCAATCCGCACATGGCCAGCGTGGTGGACTATGGCCAAACCCTTCTCATATTGAGAGGAGACCCGTGCTCTGTAGTGAGCCGGTAATGGGTTGTTCATGATGATGATGATGATGATGATCTAAAAGCATAAAATCGAAATTAAAAATAGATAAAAATTGTATAACTTCATCTTATCATCATGATCAACCTATTGTCGGCTTACTACAGAGCAGTCAGTATGAGAAGGGTTTAGCCATAAGTCCACCACGCTGGCCATGTGCGGATTGGCCGACTTCACACGCCTCTGAGAACATTATGGAGAACTCTCAGGCGTGCAGGTTTCCTCACGATGTTTTCCTTCACCGTTGAAGCAAGTGATATTTTTACTGGCCAAACCCTTCTCAAATTGAGAGGAGACCCGTGCTCTGTAGTGAGCCGGTAATGGGTTGTTCATGATGATGATGATGACATGCCTTTGAGAACATTATGGCGAACTCTCAGGCGTGCAGGTTTCCTCGCGATGTTTTCCATAACCGTTGAAGCAAGTGATATTTTAATTATTTTTCACTATTACGATACAGGAAAAATTCAAGCATTGAATGTCGTCGAGGAGATTCCATCGATGGTTTTTTTTAATGAACCGAATATGTGGGGCGCGTCATATTTACAGCATTACAGGAAATATTTCATTTCAATTTTTACATATCTGAGCCAGAGCGTGATGCGTTGAGTTTCGACGCAATTCATAATTTTATCTGAATTTAGTGAGATATTTTTTATATTTCTCATATTTTTATGCTTGCCATAGATAAAAGATTCTATGCAACTGTACGAAAATATATATAATTAGTTAATGTATTTTCGTAATGTACGATTTGACGACCTTCGTGGCGCAGTGCGTGTGCTGTCGCATTATAAAGTTGGAGGTCCTGGGTTCGATTCCCGGCTCGAGTCCGGTCTGCTGGGAGGCTTCGGCTGTGGCTAGTTACCACCCTACCGACAAAGACGTGTCGCCAAGCGAATGAGTGTTCCGGCACGATGTCGCGTAGAAACCAATTAGGAGTATGTGTTTTACCGTCAAGGGCTAATTAGTAGCGGATAAAAAAAAAAGTAATTTGATACTCGACAAGCAATCAAAAGACAGTCAACCCTTATTATGCAGCAGTTGAAACAAGAGTGCATAGGAATTTTTAGACAAGCGCGTCACATCTCAGGCTACATCTATACTTTCCACCAATTGAGACAGTGGTTAAATGCTATTTGTCTATTTCTCAAGAAAAAAGTAACGTCATCATTATTTTAATCGAATCATCATTATTTTCTACAGTACATAATTCTTTTCTCATACACCATCCACGGAAGAACTCAATGATTTCCTTCCAAAGGGTTAGTTAAGTTGCCGTAGACTAACAGTTCCTATGGGAAAAAATTAATGAAGATATAGGAATTTCAAGTAGATACAAATGAAATAAAGTAAACAGGTAATCATTTCAAATCATCAATTCATCCATATTAAGCGATTTTTCAAATTTTTTTGGAACTCGTCGAAACAAAAATGTAATTATTTAAGAAAAAACAAGAGATACCTACATGAAAACTCGATACGTACCTACACTGTTTCATCTAACAGAAATAAATTTTGCAATACAAAAATATGTTTGTCACCTCCCCGAAGTTTTTGCACTCTTGTACCGTAACTTCGATATTTATTTCGAGAACAGCACGGTATGTTTACACATTGCAAATTACGCTTAGGCTTATATACGCTGATGTTTACGAGGAAAATTTTAATTTGAGAACCTGCGTGCATAATAACACTCATTTTAAAGTAATTTATGAACGCGTTCCGTTCGTTTATCTCCAATTGTGTTGTATATTACAATAAAAAAAAACACATGGTCTCTCATTCCGAAATATCATATACAACATTTTGTAGGTATGTAACATTTTATTTCATTCGGACCCACAGAGTATGCCACCGCTGTTAAATTGTCATTATAGCCCGTACTACAAATGTAACTGTTTGTATCATCTTTGCAAACGTATCTAAAGTGTTAACAAATTATTAAACGAATGGCTCATACTCCAAAGACAAACTAACGGTGTTTGTTGACCGATAGCTTACGGTGCTCTATGTAGCAAGGGAATAAAATCCAGACCTCCATCCAACGTCTGACAACAATCTATTTAGCAAACTGGATTAGTGTTAAGTTATAGTTCATATTTAATTCATAGCATATAATTTTACGAAAAGATAATTAAAATGATATTTGACTTGCCGCGAAAATTAATGACGTATTGTGTAGGCTAGTATTTTTATATATAGCATGGACAGGGGCGTATCCGTTGGTAATTTGGGTAGACGTGGGTAGTTTAGGGCAAAGAGACCAGATACTCTTGGTAGAACAGAATTACAATTATAAGTATCGTAATTTATAAAGAGCAGACTATACGCTCCACCAAGTACGACTATGCACTACCGCGTCTCGACCACCGATCCGAACCGACCGAATGCAATGAATGCAATGCGCCGTCCCGCTCAGGTGGGTCTTATAAGAACCTGCATACGTCACTCTCTTGTCTGTCGTACATGATTCTAAAACTAGATATCGCTGCTCTCTGATTGCCGTCATATATAAATTCATCAGTTCACTAGCAATACACTTCAGTTTTTTTTTTAAAGATCAAATGACTGTTATTTGGTTCCTTCTAACGTCACGATTACTTAGCTAAAACTAACAGCCTCGTTGGTATAGCTGTTGTAGTTTTTAACTTAAATATTTCTCAATGGCTCAGAGCTCAGAGCCGTAAAACTGGCCTATCTACCCTCGTGTCTCGGCGAGCAAGTTAAACCATCAGACCCGATTATAACGCCTTAAATGTGATAATAGTTAATCATTTAAGTCCGACATTAGAGCAGGTGAACCTCTCTACATTGAGAAAGGAAGCCTGTGACTATAAGGCAGTGGGACGCTAACGGGGAAAAGTAAATAGGCCGTACGGCATAACAACAAAGCAGATTTGCAAAAGCGCAATATCGTAAATGAATTGATAAGACAATAGGGATTTCATTGTCTTTTTATGTATTTAAAGGACGGCGGCGCTTCGCGGATGTTCGTACAAAAAGAGCCACGATCCAACACAAAGGCAACAGCAAAGAAAGGAATAAAACGGGTGACCGGCCAAGAACGGGTTGTGCGTGAATGCATGTGCCGTAAAATGATGACTCTACCGCCATGTCAGCGAAACTTTTGGGAATGATTCCTAAAATAATGTTAAAAGAAATTTGTGCCGACGGAGTATCATTATAGCCCGTAATACAAATGTAACAAAGTGTTTGTATCATCTTTGCAAACGTGTCTAAGAAGATTAACTGACACATTATAATGGAAAACAGTATGGCGGCCAGCGCTTGACTATAATATCCGAAATACGCCGGATGCAACCGAACGACGCGCACGAAGGGGGCCTAATGTTTTTCGTTACGCCATTTCCACCAGCTAAATCCTACCGAAGTCGAACGAACTTTGTTCCAGAAAATCTTTTATATTTTAAGTTTGTTTTTTTTTATTTAAATATTATTAAGCCCAAGCCTTTTACTTTAATAGTAAACTAAACTAATAAGGAAATTAAAAAAATGCCAAATATATTCATATAGGTACTGTAATTACAAAAAAATAGCAAGGGACAGAAAAAAAACTTTTAACATAATTTTCACATTACACTTCTATTTTTGTTGTTGTTAACTTAACAACCAATTTTAATACAGTCTTGTAAAGCCGCGAAAATATCAAAAGGAACGGGAATTAAGAAAAAAATCACGAGAGTGGGCGTAGATTTTTCCAACTGACTTTACGCAATATTTCAAATATTGCATATGTATACTTAGAGCTGTTTAGTATTTAGTGGTTAGGACGTCCATCTCCTAATCAGAGGTCGGCGGTTCGAATCTGGGCACCCACCTCTAACTTTTCGAAGTTATGTGCGTTTTTAAAAAAATTAAAATATCACTTGCTTCAACGGTGAAGGAAAACATCGTAAGAAAACCTTCATGCCTGTGAGTTCTCCACAATGTTCTCAAAGGCGTGTGAAGTCTGCCAATCCTTACATGGCCAGCTAGGTGGACTATGGCCATACCCATCTCATATTAAAAGGAAACCCGTGAGCAATTGGTTGATTATGATGAAGATGATAGGTATACTTTAACTTGAATAGATCAAAGAAGCCGTCAGTGGAAGATTATACAAAAGTTCACGTGTATAATAATATGATTAGTGTTACGCATTCTTGGTCATATAAGGCAACGTTTATTTTTCGGGACATTTTATTACGTATCAAACGTTACGTTTAGGATACGTAATAAAATATCCCGAAAGTAATAATGCGGTGTCTGGATACTGTTCTCTCACGGAGCCTCCGGCAACGCAGCCGCGAGTGACTTATGGGCCTTTACATGTCACAATGGCAATTTATTAGACCCATACCTACCTATTAACATCGTTTCAATTTCGTAATCTATTCAAATATCAAAAGCATTACAGTCCTAATAAACAATTAGGATTATATTGACTCAGCAAACTACGAGTATCACCATGATCAACCCACCGGCTCACTACAGAGCACGGTTCTCCTCTCAATATGAGAAGGGTTCGGCCATAGTCCACCACGCTGGCCATGTGCGGATTGGCAGACTTCACACGCCTTTGAGAACATTGTGGAAAACACTCAGGCGTGCAGGTTTCCTCACGATGTTTTCCTTCGCCGTTGAAGCAAGTGATATTTTAATTGCTTAAGAACGCACATAGCTCTGAAAAGTTAGAGGTGCGTGTCAGGTTTCGAACCCCCACCTCTTGTTAAGAGGTGGGCGTACTAAAGGTTATCACAGCTTCTTGACTAAGATTAAAAGTAACTGCTATTGCTAGTTTATATAGTTCCATCCATTATGGAAACATTATTGTATTTAAATAGGTAGCTCTTTTCAAAAGTACTAGATTAGGGAAAAAGATTTTTCACATATGGTAGATAAACAGTTATTATAAAATATATTTGGCTGTACTATTTGGCTGGTTTTGGTGAGATTGAAAAGGTTGCATAAAAAAAAACGATACATTTAAAAAAGTTATTAAGAGGAAAAATGCAACGCAAAAAAGATATCTTTCGAATAGTGTAATCATTTGCGATTCTTTATTGGGACTCTGCGAAAAAGGTCGTGGTTAAGGGTCGGTGAGGCTTCACAAATTGAGCCAAAACGCAGGTAAACTCGCAACAATGTGATGCTGCGTGTATGGTGTGATTGGAGGGGCGTTTTGAGCTATTACCGCCGGGCGGAACCATCTTTTCCACTCTCTACTGCAAATAACTGATGAGATTAAAGCAAGAAGATAAGAGAAAGCGGCCAGAAAATATCAAAACATTTTTTTGATTTATACACTACAAGTTAGCCCTTGAGGGCTATCTCACCTGGTGGTAAGTGATGATGCTGTCTAGGATGGTAATGGGCTAACCTGTTAGATGTATGCTAAACCAACGCACCTAATTGGTTTCTACGTGACATCGTGCCGGAATGCTTTTTGTCGGTAGGGTGGTAACTAGCCACGGCTGAAGCCTCTCACCAGACCAGACTCGAGCTGGGAATCGAACCCGGGACCTTTTTATAATGTGACAGCGCACGCATTGCGCCATGGAGGTCGTCATTGCGGTCTTTCATCACGACAACGCTAGACCAAGTATGGCTGGGAGGTGTAATTCGTAATAAGGCCCTGTCTTGCATCTCCAAATAGACACTATCAGGTTAACATCAAGAGAGGACTGCCAAAACTACTTGTCACAATTTTTGGATCATTAGTTCCAAAATTTCAACAGCAACTATATAGATCATATCATTGCCTACAAGATGATACAAAAGTACTGTATTGAATTTTAAATAAACTTAAAAAAAAATGGTCTTAAGTTTACATATGAAATACGAAGAAACTTTTCCCCCGACCTATTAATATCAAAAAATAAGTTGATAAACTTTTTGTTTGCCGCCACGAACAATAGAACACTTTTAGCCACACCACAGCAGCTGCACG
The DNA here is from genome assembly GCA_928268935.1 of Lasiommata megera. Taxonomy (NCBI): domain Eukaryota; kingdom Metazoa; phylum Arthropoda; class Insecta; order Lepidoptera; family Nymphalidae; genus Lasiommata; species Lasiommata megera. The sequence goes on along the minus strand of OV743311.1, from coordinate 5,530,932 downwards.
GCAGTCATGTGTTACAAGACCTCGCTTCGTTAGAGCCGCAGATTTAAAATAAAAACTCTTTGCAGCGTAAACAAAAAGAAAACCCTTCTGCGGCACAGAGTACGCTTGACCCGTAAATTAAAAGGCCATGACTGCAATATGCAACTCCAACAAAATGCGCGCTACGCCGCGGTTCGAAGCATTAATTTCGCTTACGGCGACTAACCATTCTGCATCTTTTTCTCCTGACAGATGTTCTCAGCTGCAATGTTTTATTTCAATTTGTCTCTGCGGGTGGATTGCCCTATTTCGAGATGGCACTTGCGAACAATTTTCACGGAATCAAATTTAGAGCACTCATTACGAACGCCGAGTCAATGTTCAGATTTGGGTGTGCACAGCATCATTTAAATGGACACACAAAGGACCTCAACCCTGCTGTTTTAAGCACTGAGGTGCCAATTAACATCAACCAACTTCATTAATCAGATCTTCCTTTAATAAACGCAAATTCAAATGGAACTTTTTATCTATGTTGTGTTTGTGGTTTGCCATTGATTACGAGATTACAGATCAAAGATCGTAATGAGAACTTTTTACCCTATCAGTATACAGGTAGACCGAACGAGACTCGAACATGAATGTATTGCATTATATAAGACCTAAGACCTGAGAAGCGGTGATAGCCTAGTGGTTAAGGCGTCAGCCTCCTAATCAGAGGCCAGCGGTTAAAATCCGGGCACGCACCTTTAACTTTTCGGAGTTATGTGCGTTTTAAAAAAATGTAAATATCACTTACTTGCTTCAACGTTGAAGGAAAACATCGTGAGGAAACCTGCACGCCTAAGAGTTCTCCATAATGTTCTCAAAGGCGTATGAAGTCTGCCAATCCGCACATGGCCAGCGTGGTGGACTATGGCCAAACCCCTCTCACATTGAGAGGAGACCCGCGCTCTGTAGTGAGCCGGTAATGGGTTGATCATGATGATATAAGACCTATTTACAGCCAACTAAAACTGAAAAATGAGTTTTCTATGGATCTGATATTTCGCTAATCTTACCTAATCTCTTGTTTTGATCAAAGTTACAGTCCAAAGAATAACAGTACTGTGTATGCCGAGGAATTTGTTTGCAATATTGTTGCAACATTATAACAGAATTGTTAAATTGTTGAGAGACGTTTCGTGAACTTTAATGAATGGTGCTCGGATTACGAACAAGGGCCGTCTATCCGTTGATTGAGTGAAATTAGTTGTGATTGTATATCAGATTACTCGGGCGCCCGCCATTTTCTGCCTCGTTGCTTTCATTCTCAGACGGAGCGGCGCGGGCGGATTTTAAAAATAAAACCCTTTCGACATCGTCCGCATGCACGTGGCTGTGGCGACAGTGGGAATAAATTGGGGGAAATAAGGCTTCGCCACTCGAGACACGAACTTCCTATACCAACACATAGTACTTGTACGTAGACATTTTCATAGCATTTCTATTTTAGTTTTTTGGCTACTCCCTATACCGATTGGATGCAATCAACTTCACAATTTTTATCGTAGGTGTAAAATAATTTAGCTTCAAAGGTTTAGGCGTTTCCTAGTAGTCCCACTGTCTGAATCATCTTCATATCCAATTAGAGCATAAGTTTTTTATTACTATACAAATGGTTTGGTAAATAAATATTTTTAATTTTTTTTTCATTTCATTTCAATAAGTTAAGTTTTAGGTTTTAAAAAACAAAATAAAAATCCCGCGCGATAATGTGATCAATTTTAATTTCAAAAATCTCTGCCTTTAATTCCATAAGTACAATATACAAAATTTTATAGTTTGGTACATATTATATAGTAATACATACCAAAATTTATTCTCATGTTGGTTGAGCAAACTTTACTAAATCAGTCAAGATTCTCCAAGAATGCAATATATATGGACTACACATCTAACAACAACCCATTTAAAATAACCCATTGTAACGTAAAGTGTACAAACCAACTAGTTTCTAGTCACAGGTGTGTGCGAAGCTAAACCCTAGACGATCATCGCCTCAACTACAAGCAAAATCACTTTATCCATTACTGGATTAGTCCTTCGTGCTAATGTAATTAAAATTTGTGCTATTACAGAGAGAGCGGTCCACGGAGCACTTAACTGAGATAAAATAAATTCCTTTTCATTTTTAGCTAAGTAGTAGAAGTACGAGTATACGATAGAAGCGGGCTGTGGACTGGAGTGCTTGATTTAACTTAAATTAAGTTTGGAGCATGTATTAACAGTAGGTTTGTCTGGCCCGACAACTATAATTCAAGTTCAAAATAGCATTACTAATGTTAACCACAGGCGTCTATGAAGCGAACACGATTTTCCTTCATATGTTACCAACGCCTGCGCTATATATGAGACTATTTCGGACACATCATGCGACGGGGGAGTAGTAGATAATCTAGAAAAACTAATTGTGACGGGCAATGCAGACGGCAAAAGATCGCGAGGCCACTCACCAACCAAATGGACAGACCAGCTGAGGGACTCTTAGTGCAAATTTCACACAATTGCCAGACTAGCCTCTTAGCCTCTAGAAACAATTAGTCCGCACGAGGTTGCAAGGACACCAGGACCACGATCTTTAGTAATAAAGGAACCACTGGAGAGAGATAAAGCGTTCATATATAATATATTTTCAATTATTTTCATTCGTGAGGGGATAACTATACTCGCCAACTTAAAACTAAAGCTAAGAGGGTTTCAATTATGCCCAGGTCTAAGTAGAAGCCCACAACAAATTTAGCCGGGTAAGTCGAGATATATTGGTGATTTGTTTAGAGGAAGTCTAGCCACAGGACATTAAATAGGATAATGATGAAATATGGATGAACGAGGATAAATCGTGATAAATTTAAATGCATGACGTAGTGAATTTCAGTATCTTGATCCAATTTCTTGATTTTGCTCTTCGCGTGCTGAATCAAGATATTGGAGATGTGTTGTGGTTTCGCACAAACCCTTAATATTATAAAACCCGCTAATACTATTATTGACGTTATAAAGATCGAGCAAATGATAACAATAAATGTACCCATTTTGCCCCAGTAAATATTGTTATATTTAATGGGGAAAAATGGGTAGTAAAGTAAAATCTGTGAAATAAAGTCAACTCACGACCGGCATATTGTTTCCACAAGCAGAATAATTAAAAGTAAACAGCTCGGGAAGACGAATTTATTTCCACGCTTAATTAGTTATGTTAATTTTTAAAACGTGATTGCGCTGTTGTTTTTTCACTTATTTCATATTCTATCTTTAACTTACTAACATTGTTGGAATTAAAATTGCCAAATCAGGTCACATTTGCACTCTGCCTCGCTTAAGAACCTTCGCCAGTGGTTTAATATGAGCTCAATATCATTGTTTAGGGCGGTAGTGAACAAGATCCAATTAGCTTTAATGATTGCCAACCTCCGGTAGGAGATGGCACTAAAAGAAGAAAAGAAGAAGATTGCACTCTTATGGTAACGTCGTCCAATGAACACCAATATTAAATAGTTGCATTTTATTTATTTTTACCATCTGTAAGATCAGTCTGATTTGTTATTTCATCATCATAATCAACCCATTACCGGCTCACTACAGAACACGGGTCTCCTCTCAATATGAGAAGGGTTTGGCCATATTCCACCAGGCTGGCCATGTGCGGATCGGCAGACTTCACACACCTTTGAGAACATTATGGAGAACTCTCAGGCGTGCAGGTTTCCTCACGATGTTTTCCTTCACCGTAGAAGCAAGTGATATTTTAATCGTTTAAAAACGCACATAACCCCGAAAAGTTAAAGGTGCGTGCCTGGATTCGAACCGCCGACCTCTGATTAGGAGGCTGACGCCCTAACCACTGGGCTATCACCGCTTCATTATTTGTTATTTATTATATACCTATCTAATGTTAGTAAACGATCCTTGAGCAAATCCTTACACAAACCTCAATTAAAAACTAGCTTAGAGCACCATTTTAATTACTTTTAGTAATTTTATAATTTTTTGTGATCTACTTTTATACGGGAACGTGCTCTGACGTACAATTATTATTTATACTTAGCTCCTATGTGCTTATATAAGGTATTGTATTAATGTTATTATAATATTTAAAGTGCATGGCGCATAACGGTATATTCAATGTTAACTGCAAATGTTTTAAGATGCCAGCCTTTAGTTGTAAGATTTCAGGTTTACTGAATAAGTTCGGAAATTGTGTTTGCTTGAAACTAAAATATGCAAATTTCCATTGGCACTTCGCAGACGTAAAACCGCTATAGGGCCGTTTATTTCAACTTGAACGATAGGAATATATTTCATGACGGGGCTATCCGAACCTTTTAAACGGTACATTCAATTCTAATCTCAAACACATAGATACAAGGATGAAATTTGCATTTAAATTAAACATTTTACTTTAAGACATTAGCTTCACGAATAGAACCTGAAGTAATCATGCAATGACTTCGAAACAGCGTTAGGTCATAGAAATATATTAAACATGAATTATTTATCTACAGTTTTTACACCATGTTGAGTCTAGGGCATATGTTGTTGTGCTCATGCTATGAAGCTGTGATAGCCTAGTGGTGAGGGCGTCAGCCTCTTAATCAGAGGTCGGCGGTTCGAATCCGGGCACGCACCTCTAACTTTTCAGAGCTATGTGCGTTTTTAAACAATTAAAATATCAGTTGCTTCAAACGGTGAAGGAAAACATCGTGAGGAAACCTGCACGCCTAAGAGTTCTCCATAATGTTCTCAAAAGCGTGTGAAGTCTGCCAATCCGCACATGGCCAGCGTAGTAGACTATGGCCAAACCCTTCTCATATTGAGAGGAGACCCGTGCTCTGTTCTGAGCCGGTAATGGGTTGATCATGATGATGATACCCGCTACTTTGTCTTAGCTATCTAATTTTCTTGTGGAAAACGCATTAATAACATTAAATAAGCGTTTAAAATATGATACTACATTCATTGCGTAAAAACCTGACTAGTGTACTACGAAACGTAAAGTTTTGGTGGTTTGGCCAAAAAAAAGCTACTGTTCAAAATATTTTAATTAACAAGATCCTAAAGGGACTCCTTTTAATAATATATTTTAGTTATGATGTTAAATATTTATTTATTTTGTAAGAATTTTAGTTTTAGGTCAATCTAATTTTATTTTAATTAATATATGTAGTCTTGAAATTAATAGACAGCCAATAAAGATTCATATTATACGTAAAAAAAAACATTAACAAGATTTAAAGTTAACATGGTACGTTATTATTAAACTGTAGAAAGACGGGGTGCCAGGTCGGGTAACCTCCACGTGTGCCCGGGTGCTGTGGGTCCCTCTTGATTCGTCCGGGGGGAAGAGCAGCATTCGGGCCGGTGCACCCTGGTAACATCGGTTAACAATTTCTTTTGTGCGAGATTGTTAGCCGATGGCCAATGACCCGACGCGGAGGGGGTCTCTGCGCGTCCCTCTGACCAAGCTGAGGGCGCAGTGGATGACCCAGGGGGTGTATCACCCCGTGTGGTGGAAGGCCTGTCCAGGTATGGGACTGGCAGGCGGGGGTGGGCGGCAGTCTGCTGCTGGAGTCGGGGGTGACGACTGAGACTGGTCGTCCCCATTGGAAGTTTGCGGCCCGTCCAGGTATGGGACTGGCGGGCCGGGACCGTCCAGGAATGGGACTGGTGGGCCGGGCTGGACGGCGAGCGTTCGCTGCGCTTGCCGTCGGTGACGGAAGGCCGGGTGCGAGAGAGTGTTTCTTTACCACCTCTTGCTCCTGTGCCTTCGGAGGACTTGTGGGCGATGGAAACGGGGCCGTCCATCACTCACAGTACGGTTCTCAAGTTGGCTGGTGTGCTGTTGTTCCGGTACACCTCTAACAGGCGAAACTGGGCAGGTTGTGCCCAAGGAGGGTCTGCTGCGGCGGACACCCGCTGGTGGAGTTGCGGTTGTATGCGAAAGCTTTCCCGTGACTCCACCATACAGCGGTGAGTAGGAACACGTGGGGGTTTTAGTCAGTAGGAGTCTGACATAACCTCTGTGCCTCCCCGTGGCGCAGAGGTATCCATGAGGATTTACCCACGATAAAAAAAAAAAAAAAAAAAAAAAAACTGTAGAAAGACTGCACAAACTTTATTGAAATGAACCTCTCGAAATAAACAGGTGAAAAGAGAAACAAAAGCTTTGTTACAAAGGGCGAGGCTTTACGATCTGTTACCAAGCAACTCTTCGTATACCACTTCGTTCGCGTATCCCTTTGATGAAAAGCGCCTATTGCTACTTTGGGTATATGAGTACGCAAATGTCACAAAATATGTTCTCCAATAACAATCCCAGGTGGGAAATAAAGTTCTTCTGCACACCCTGATGGCTTTGTAGTTTGATAATGGGTTGATAATGATATACTATATATATATATGTCGGAAAATGTTGCCGATTAGACTTGAACGGAACGCAAACGCCACCTATAGGCGTTAGACGGAGTCTATGGAATGAACCGGAAGACTGAAGTTAGGAATTTAACTTAAGTGTGAATTCAGTAATAAGGGCACACAGTTCGCCACGAAGTTTCGTGCCAGGCGGGTCTTCTGAGTGTTCGTAGAAACTGTCTGTGTTCCGTATCACGTGTGTGTAATTAGTTAAATTAGTCTTTATATAATAAGAGTAACTAGAATAGTAATTAAAGTGAATATTGTATCCAGTACCTATTATCATTTGAAACCAACCTACCCACAAACGCCCACAGTAAAATAACTTGCCTGTTATCAAGTCTAGGTTAGATCTAAAAAATGGAATCAGATAACATAGGCAAGAATGCACAAGTCCCGTTATCAGAAGTGGGATACGGGTTGGTTCAAAGTGAAGACACAGAGAGTAGCCGTTGGCGTGCGTTGTTTGAACAACAAAATGCGAATATGCGCGCGCTAATCGAAGCCTTGCAATCACCGAGGACAAACTCCGTGGAATTACCTGAGTTCGACCCTGACAAGAAAGATACGGACGCAAGATCATGGTGTGCGACCGCGGATTTATGTTTTGCCGAAAATCCTTTTTCCGGCGGTCAACTTGTGGTGGCGATAAGCAAATCTCTCAAAGGCGAGGCGTCGACGTGGCTCTCACAAATAGCATACCCAGGAATGTCATGGAGTGAGTTTCAAGTGCTATTCTCAAGTAGATTTGTGTCGACGGAAACATTGACGGGTAGCCTCATAAACATGCAAAGTGAACGACCATCTGACAAAGAATCCCTTGTTGCTTATGCAAGTCGTATGATGACGTCACTCACTAACAAGTGGAAAGATGTGGATAAAGAACAAATTGCGGTGGCAACGGTATTGTCACACATATCGCAGTTCGATCAAAGCTTGCAGCGTTTGGCGTTTACCACCAACATTACGTCAAGAGAACAACTTCAACAAGAAATTCATGCGTTTTCTCATTTAAAACGCAAGATCTCTGCTGAAACTCCAGGCACGTCAGAGACCAAGAGGATGACTCAATTGAAATGTTTTGACTGTGGTAAAACTGGACACAAAAGGGCGGAGTGTCGGAGCAAACCAATGGAGTCAAGATCAATACTACCAAATCAGGCGGCTCAAAAGCCCGCTACGAAGTCCCTGGTGTGCTTCAAATGTGGCCAGCCTGGTCACATCGCCGTTCGATGCACGAGCGGCGGCGGTCAAGCTGATGGCGGCGGAGGCGCGGGCGCTTCGCCTCCCACTGGACGTTTACAACATAACGGTGAGCAGTATTGTTTTTCGTATGATTCTGGTGCTGAATGCTCTTTGATTAAAGAAAGTTTTGGTGCTAAATTCAGTGGTAAAAGGTTTAATAATGTTGCCATGTCCGGTATAGGACAGACAAGAGTATTTAGTACCGAACAGATTTTATGTTGTGTAACAATTAACGATCACACTTTAGAGATTTTATTTCATGTACTACCGGATAGTTATTTACAAACTGATATTATGGTCGGTCGGGAAATTTTAAAATTGGGTTTTTCTGTTAAGATGACGGCGACCGCGCTTTTGTTAGAAAAAGTGCGAGTAGTGAATTCTTTACGTAATGTAGCTAATTATAAAATTGATTTAAATTTAATTGATACCGACGTTTCTGAAATCGATAAGCCAATACTTTTGCAAGTTTTAAATTCTTTTTATGATTTTTTTATTACGGGCATGCCAACGACGCGTGTTAAGAATGATGAATTAAAAATTCGGTTAATTGATCCAAGTCGTACGGTTCAGCGTAGACCATATAGAATGTCAGCAGACGAGCGTACCGTTATTCGTGAACGAGTTAAAGAGCTTTTAGACGCTAATATTATTAGGCCTAGCTGCTCCCCATTTGCGAGTCCTGCTCTCTTAGTTAAAAAGCGCGACGGTTCCGATCGAATGTGTGTTGATTATCGGGAACTTAATAATAATACGGTGTCGGATCGGTATCCTATTCCTTTGATATCAGAACAGATTGCTCGTTTAAGTGGTGCAAATTGTTTTAGTAAATTAGATTGCGCGAGTGGTTTTCACTTAATCCCCGTAAATGTTGACTCTATAGAGACTACCGCTTTTATTACACCGGAAGGGCAGTATGAATTTTAACGATGCCTTTTGGTTTGAAAAACGCTATATCGGTTTTTCAGCGGTCAATTATGAACGCTTTAGGTGACTTTTGCGAGAGCAAAAACATCAACTTACATCTCATAGCGACAGGATCATCTCGTGCTAACGGGCAAGTAGAGCGTATCATGAGCGTCTTAAAATCAATGTTAACTGCTGTAGAAATAGACGGTGATAAGTCATGGCAAGATGCGATCGGTGAAGTACAACTCGCTATTAACTGTACCATCAGTAGAGTTACAAAAGCATCTCCTTTAGAACTACTGATAGGTAAAGTAGCAAGACCGTTATCGTTGATGAATACTTGTGACGTAGATACAGAGGTTAACTTGGACGAAATACGTGATAGAGCGTCGGAAAACATTAAAAAATGCGCTACATACGATAAGGCTAGATTCGATCGTACGTAGGCTCAGATCGTTAGATTTTGCGTAGGTGACTTTGTTTTATTAAAGAACGAAGAAAGGAACCAAACTAAACTAGACCCGAAGTTTAAGGGTCCGTTTAAAGTTATTGAAGTGTTGGACGGTGATCGTTATGTGTTACAAGCTTTGAATTGTAAAAGAACTTACAAATATGCACACGATCGTTTGAGAAGGATGCCTGCGGGACATGTACCAGATGATATTGAAGTTGTTGATGATAATTTAACGGAGTAAAGTTATATTATGGTGTGAGCGCGAGTGTGAACTCTATCGGCCGTATGTTGTCGACCGTACCAGGTGTTATTACGTAGTCGTAGCCCGTTGGAAATCGGTGTCTCTTGGGGAAACCCAAGTAGTCCGTGGGTGCGCGATGCGCGTTTAGCTCTGGCGGAGGTCGGGGTCTTGTGTGACCGTATCGTGTGTAGTCTAAGAGAGATGCACACGAGCCATCCAAGTGAGTGGATGTGCGTCTGTGAGCAATATTTCGTGGCGATAGAGGGGTTCACTCGTGGTGCTGATAACCAAAGTATGGTCAAATGTTTTGCTGTGTTTGTGTGATGGTACATGATCCCTACGGTTTCAATCTGGTAATTGATTGTTGTCAATTGATAATTTGTTTAGTTAATGGATTAAAAAAGATCATTGATAGTAAAACTGTGTTTAATTTTTACTATGGTTTTAATTCTTGGTAGTCAGGAATAGCCGAGTTGAGCAAATACTGTGTTTGGAATTTTGTTGACAGATTAACACACGAGGGCGTGTGCTAGCAGGATGGCCGTGTCGGAAAATGTTGCCGATTAGACTTGAACGGAACGCAAACGCCACCTATAGGCGTTAGACGGAGTCTATGGAATGAACCGGAAGACTGAAGTTAGGAATTTAACTTAAGTGTGAATTCAGTAATAAGGGCACACAGTTCGCCACGAAGTTTCGTGCCAGGCGGGTCTTCTGAGTGTTCGTAGAAACTGTCTGTGTTCCGTATCACGTGTGTGTAATTAGTTAAATTAGTCTTTATATAATAAGAGTAACTAGAATAGTAATTAAAGTGAATATTGTATCCAGTACCTATTATCATTTGAAACCAACCTACCCACAAACGCCCACAGTAAAATAACTTGCCTGTTATCAAGTCTAGGTTAGATCTAAAAAATGGAATCAGATAACATAGGCAAGAATGCACAAGTCCCGTTATATATAATATACTTGGCGCAATGGTAAGCAAGGTTTTATAAGACCTATTCGTTAGTTCTTTGAAGGGAATTAAAACAAAATGTTTTAAAAAATATCTATAATATAACTATAAACCTAACTTAATTTTACCAAAACTATACTTAAATTTAGAAAAAGTTTTTGTTTTGTTTTCTGTTTCATTTCTATTTTAATTTTTAAAAACGCACATTACTCCGAAAAGTTAGAGGTGCGTGCCCGGATTCGAACCGCCGACCTCTGATTAGGAGGCTGACGCCCTAACCACTAGGCTATCACCGCTTCAATCTTGGGTGGGGGGGCTTACAAATATACACATTGAATCAAGTGGCTACTGTTTATTTTAGTTAGTTAATTAAAGCACAACTGTTACGCGAATTATACATTCAACGTACTCCGGGCGTACAAACGAAAATATAAAACGAAATGGAAATTGTGAATTTAATTTTAAAACCGTGCCACGTAAACTCTGCAGTAGGTTATATACAAATGCGAGGGCTTTATACGAAAGACAACAGCTGGCAGCCATCGATTTGCAATTAAGGGCTGCTATACTCTCCGCTCATACTAAGGAAGCTGTGGTTAGGACGTCCGCCTCCTAATCAGAGGTCGGGGTTCGAACCCGGTCACGCACCTCTAACTTTTCGGAGTTGTGTCCGTTTTTAAGCAATTTAAATATCTCTTGCTTCAACGGTGAAGGAAAACATCGTGAGGAAATCTGCACGCCTGGGAGTTCTCCATAATGTTCTCAAAGGCGTGTGAAGTCTACCAATCCGCACATGGCCAGCGGACTGGTGCACTATGGCCAAACCCTCTCATATTGATAGGAGACCCGTGCTCTGTAGTGAGCCGATAATTTAAACCAAATTTCGAAGCAAGGTGGAATTGCTTAAGCAAACGAAATACCTCGACTTATGTGATTACGATAAAGTGGTAGCACATGAATCTGCACCTTGCAGCAAGTGACATGGCGACGGCATCATACCGTAATCGTAAATCTTTTGGGGGCATGCCCAATCCCCCCGACTAGACTCTGTAATGCAGCAGCGCACGCACTGCACCACGAAGGTAATCAAATTTTTTTCCCTTACTGTCTCCTTTTGGATATTTCCCTATACTGTTATGGTGTTAACATCAAGAAAAGCATATAATGCGATTTAATTCGTATATAAACGTTTAATTTAGTATATACTCGTATACTCGTAGTGGAATTCCAACTCCGATTTTATATTATTCTATTGCCACCATTTGGTGTGTTCCACCCAAGAGTTCAACTTGAGAAATAAAAAAACCGCATTTTAGATAAATCAACCAATTTCTTGAAAAATGCATTAATTAAATTATCAAAAGTTTTTTAACGGAAAGGAAAACGGATTAGAGCAAGTAAAATGAAACTATATAAAATACAAACTCGTGAAATTTAATGTGTGATCCAAATGTTTTAGATTTAAAAAAGCTATATATCATAAGAAGCAGAAAGTTAATGTAATTAATTAATACGCGTATGAAAAGAGAAAAATTAACGGCAAAATATGATCACACATTACCTAGGCGCGGCTCGTTATTTGAAAGGCCTAGATGATGGTCGTAAAGGTTTATTAATGCTTTACGACTTCTCGGGCGTAATGTTGTCTTACCCGCAATGCTATAACAATCCCGTTAAGACATTAGCGGTGGAGAAAATGAATAGCAACTTGCAACCTCTTGAATATGAGAAACGTTTTTATCTGCGATAATATTCTCGGGACTTACGAAAGTAATGAAAGCTTTTCTATTGGTAACAGTTCGTTCAAATCGTTAAGGGTTAAATAAGTAGAGAAAATGAATATAAAAAAACATGTTACTAAAAAAAACTGTAAATCAGTAAATTATTAGATAAGATCAATAGAGTCTTTATGGAGTTTCTCTCACTACAGAGCAAGGGTCTCCTTTCAATATGACATCAACCGAATCCTGGGCAGCAAGATAAAAGTACAGGACGTGTTACTATTCTGTGCCCCAGACCGTTAGAAATATAAAAAACAAAAAAAAAATTCGAACCGACCTAAGAAATTTGTTGGTTGATATAGTAATAATTTAGTTACTCTTAAAAACAAATAGTAAATCCTAACATGCTTGTTATTTGCCAAACTAATCAATTAATTCTGTTGAATCCATGTTGAGTTATATCAATATATGCCGAATAATCCCTAAGATTAGTGATAGCCTAGTGGTTAGGACACCCGCCTCTTAATCAGAGGTCGGGGGTTTGATCCTGGGCACGCACCTTTAACTTTTCGTAGTTATTTTTAAATTATCACTTGCTTCAACTGAAGGAAAATCTCGTGAAGAAACCTGCACACCTGAGAGTTCAACATAATGTTCTTAAAGGCGTGTGAAGTCTGCCAATCCGCACATGGACAGCGTGGTGGACTATGCTCAAACTCTTCTCATATTAAGAGGAGATCATGATTTTCTAATAAATCAAATCAAAATAGCTTTATTCATATAAATTTATTACATGCATCTATGAATCGTTCATATATCACATTTTTCATTATTTCTATTCGTGAAGTGATAGTGATAACTACAATCCAAAATTATATTGGTATACCAAAATTGACTTCATACGAATTTCAATATTCGAACTCCTTCCAACATGAAATTGATCTTTTACCTATTAATACAGATGTACCTTATCTTAAAAACACACGAAGGCGAAGAATTTTAATATCTTCCATTCGCCCTAGCCAAGTAATGAAAGCGCCTTACACAGGTAATATAGAATACAGATTTTGCGACGGCGAAATGAGGCTAGTAACATTCATCGCGTATGAATTATGTATTACCATTTGCGAAAGCAGCGCTCGCTTTAAGTGCCATTTCATAGGTTAGCTTATATACTCGTTATACAGAAAAAGATGCCATTCGTACAAAATATGTATTTCAATTTATTATACGTTGAATTTGCGGTACTTATTATTATCAACTTAATTATAGGCTATATAGAACTTAATAACGCGTGGGACTTTTTAATATACCGACAAATAGACAAGATATGACCGGTATTTAAATTTAAAATTTTATATTCCCAGGATCGTCAGGAATAGAGTAATTCTGTTAATCTTTCACGTATAAAACCTCAGCTATTTCGGTACTTACTCTTATCATACCTATTTGTTATCTCGAATCAGCTGGACTGAATCGATTGTCTGAACAAAGATCCAAAATACAACATTTTTTAAACTACCTACATAAAACACAAAAATTGGGTAAAACCCTCTATTTATCCAAATGCAATTCTCGATAGTTGATTTGTCTCTTCGCGCATTAAACACTTTACTGATACAGTTTAAATATATTTTTAGTTAAATTGAACTATACGACTTCGGACAAATTGGGTCCACTAGATATCGAGATACCTAATCGAGGGTGGTTAAAAATGTGTAACCAAAATTCCAATGCTTCTAATTAGAGCTCTGCAAGGTCGTCTGCCCGTGCGGTGATAGCCTAGTGGTTAGGGCGTCAGCCTCTAATCAGAGGTCGGCGGTTCGAATCCGGGCAAGCACCTCTAACTTTTCGGAGTTATATGGTTTTTTAAACAATTAAAATATCACTTGCTTCAACGGAGAAGGAAAACATCGTGAGGAAACCTGCACGCCTGAGAGTTCTCCATAATGTTCTCAAAGGCGTGTGAAGTTTCATTCCAACCCATTCTCATATTGAGAGGAGACCCGTGCTCTGTAGTAAGCCGGTAATGGGTTGATCATGATGTAGGTCGTCTGAAAAAAGGAATTTATAAATAAGGGTAGACAATCCCGAATCTCTCTCAGCTCTATATAAACTAATAACCAACTCACTTTCACATTTGTAATATATCAGTTTGTATTAGTAAAGCCCAGTATTTCAAAAGTACTTCAATGATAGCGAGCTACGAAAACGCTTTGAAGCGCTTGCATCGTTCTGTTAAGATAAAATTTGCACAAAGCGATTCGTCTACTTCGAACTAAATTCCACCTAACAATTTCGCAGAGAACGTGTAATTTTAGTAAGTATATCCATCCATTACGACACAGTGCTCGTTTGTTTAGAGAGAGAAAGAGTTCTTAGTAACTTATGTCCGTTTCAGCCGCCAAACCGATCATGATGAAATTTGGCACAAAGATATCTTGTATTGATGTCTTGAAGAGCTTGGATGCGCGCTGAGTCTCTCGCGTAGCACCCGTCGTCGATGCACTCTCATCTAATCACATAGAAATAGAATCCCGAGTTTTTTTTTTTTTTTTTTTTCTTTTTATGGCTTTTCACAGATTAGCCAGTGTCAAGTTTATAGCAATGGAGGATTGAAGTCAGGGATAAAGGGCGAGAAACTTCGCACCGGGCGGACGCGGCTCCCTCAAACCTTTCCATAATTAATATCTGTTAACTATTCAAAAAACTAGCCACCACCACCACAACACAACCAACACGGTTTCAAAATTAGCCATCAAACACTCATTCAAGAAAAGCGTGAAAAAACCGCACCCGCCCAAAATCGTTATGCATCTAAGCCCTTCTAAAGAAGAACAGACCATAGGATACCGTTTAAGACAGAACATCAAATAGCACGTGAAAAAAAAATAACCTTCGTGTTTATGCACGGTTAGAATAGCCAATAATACTGGCGGGATTTTTAAAACTATTTTTTTTTATTACCAGATTTTATTTAAAGTTAAAAAAATATAAACATGATTTTAACTTTGAACAATAGAATCCTCATAGAAATTAATGCGAATATAAGAAAATTTGTAAAACACTTGTAAGCAATTAGTATGGTAAATAGCGAAACAAGCAATTTTTAGCAAATTTTGTGTTAAGCGGCCTCCAACGTTATTGCTTAGCTGCGATTAATATATACGCTGGTATATAATGATATATTAAGGCTTTATATTGGAAAAGGTCTTTAAGTAAACTCAAAGTAGTTACTAAATGTTCGCGCGACTTTTTCCCCATGGAATTATGTATGTTTTTGCTTTTTAACAGCTCCGAACGAACCAACCATGAAATAAAACACTTTCGAATTCATGACATTAGTAGATATTTAAAATAATTACCACTAACATCCCTCTAGAGATTTTCTTTGTCCTATTATTGCAATTATATAATTTTCTATTATTAAACAAAAGTAATTTTATCATTGTGCTATTCCCAGAGCTTAAGCCGAGATATTTATTTTTATAGTTTGTTTAAAATACAATTATTTTACCCGCTATTAAGATTATTGATCCATTTACAAAAAAAATAGAACTGGTGTTCCATAGAGATATGTTCTTAGTATAAGAAACTGGTAATTATATCCCTAAATTTAGTTGAAAACCGGCTCTGTAGGTTTGAGACGTACTATTGGATGGCAATACAAAATTATGAACCCTCTCATGACAACAGAATGTTAGTGAAATGAATTAATTAAAAATATAATAAATACTACTGTATCGGAGTATTAAAGACATGACCATTTTATGATGATTTTTTATGGAAATAACTTCACGGCGGACTATATAACTAGGATAGTACTGGAACCATAGCGCTGCGTGCGACCTGGTAACCATCTTTTGTCATAAAAGATTAAGGTGACATTCAAGCTTCTTCTACTATTATAGAGGGACGTACGTTACGTTGTTTTACTTGTGGATTTCTTAGGAAAACACTGTAAGTAAACTTAAAATAAGAAGAGGGTTCTAGTGTTTGTAATTTTTCGAGTAGATTTGTTATCTACCAATTAATTTAGGTGAAGGTAGTGAAAAAAAACGTGACATATAGAACTTCTTTATTTAGATTGCCATTAAAATATTAATTTTTCTTATTCCTGACCTTTAAGCAATATCGTATAATAAGTTACTAGAAGGGATCCATTAAAATGCATGGCACACAGCAACTGAGCGACGCAGCAATCCGCGCTTTGTGCCAAGGAAATTGTGCATGGAGTGGCATTTCAAAAGATCCCAATCAACGATAAATTTGCGCCGACAAAAAAACATTGCATTTATTTCAGAATGTGTTTAAGTTGAATAACAGGGGATATTCGCCAAAAGGAAAACTAATAGAATTATTGCTAAAGAAAATTCTCTTTGCGTACATGTGCATGATGTAGTAGATAATATGGTAGGGGTAGCTATCTGTATATAAGAACAGGCAACGGCAAAAAAGACTAATTAACGAGTATGTATCAAGGTATATATTTATGTATATATTTTGCGCCACCTTCCTCTTTCCGTATCTCTATATCTTCTACATATTTGGTTGCCTGGAAGAGATCGCTATGTAGCGATAAGGCCGCCAAATTGTATACTACTGTGTCTGTTATTTTCTGTCTTTTTTTGTTTTATTTTTCCTTTTTCGAGGTGTACAATAATAGTGTGTAAATAAATAAATATGTCCAGTAGCTGAGTAGTATGTTGAAGCTGTGATAGCCTAGTGGTTAGGACGTCAGACCCCTAATCAGAGGTCGGGGGTTCGAACCCGGGCACGCACCTATAACTTTTCGGAGTTATGTGCGTTTTTAAACAATTAAAATATCACTTGCCCCAACGGTGACGGAAAACATCGTGAGGAAACCTGCATACCTGAGAGTTCTCCATAATGTTCTCAAAGGCATGTAAAGTCTGCAAATCCGCACATGGCCAGCGTGGTGGACTATGACAAACCCGAGACCCGTGCTCTGTAGTGAACCGAGAATGGGTCGATCATGATGATGATGATGATAATGTTGTTCAGTAGACCTATTCTATAATAACTTATTAAACATCAAGTCTGTACTTTAGGTGAGGGAACCATTCGATTAATTTTCCTTTAAAGGAATAGCTACGCTGCTGCAAAATGGTTTCTAAACAATCTGCTCTTTGTTTTCCGAAGAAAAAATTATGTATGAATAATTTGACTAGGCATACATGAGTGTAACGTTATCTTATCAAGAGCCCGTTCATTCAAAGATAGTAGATACAATTTAGTTCCGACGAAGCGTCCAAGCCGCCCACGCCTTTCACACACGTTTTGAACTAATAAACACATTTGCATCAATCATATTTATAACTAGCTGACGCCCGCGACTTCGTCTGCGTTGAGTTAGTATGTTTTTTTGTCTTTCAATCACGAAGCAATAGATAACTAACCCGTATTACTTGAAATAATTACTAAACTAAAACAATTGGTGGAAGAACTGGGAGGCGCCCGAGACGTGATGGCACAGGCGGTGGCATGCGCGTGAACTGCGCGCGGTACTGGACACTACTTGGACATTGCAACATTACTTTATTTTTTCTAAAATAAAAGTAGCCTAAGTTACTCCTTTTTACATCAGCTACCTGCCAATAGAAGTCCCGTAAAAATCAGTCCAGCCATTTCAGAGATTAGCCGGAACAAACTGACAGACAGACAAAAATTGTAAAAAATGTTATTTTGGTTTATGTACCATATACATATTCATATGCATGTATTAAAAAACGGTTACTTCAATATTACAAACAGACACTCCAATTTTATTTATATGTATAGATGAAATAACTCTCAAGTCTATAAACGTGGTCTTATTTTAGAGGCAAAGAAAACTTCCTATTCGTATCTTTATCAGATAAGAATCTTATGAAAGTTTAGTTTTTGTATTCATAGATGAATGACGTTTTTAAAGAAATTTTAAAATGTGTAGGTTTTGTTATCTTCAAATACTTTCTAAGTCTTGCTTTACTTAGGATAGAATAGAATAGAATAGACATACGTTTATTTATTAGCTCAACACAATTACAAATATACGCATAACAAAACAAAACAGAGTAACCTATCTAATGCCTTATTGTTAACTTAGTCTCAAGATGCACTTTTAAAGGGCCGCCGATATCCCAAAATTTAGTTATGTATTTGTTTTATTGACTCATCTCAAACACCGAAACCACCCAGCTACAAGTCGTACATCTTAAAAATTCATCGTAGTCAGTTCACGTAATACCGATGTATATTTTTAAGTTAAATGTCACTTCTACAGTCACAACAAACGATAATATCTAAAACAAAGTCATTTAGAAAATTACCCATTCAATGATTTAAAACAGCTCCTATAGATGTGTTTAAAAGTTAAAAGCGCAAGAGAAATAAAACTTGTATCCGATAAATCTCATAGTGATTGGAACGGATATATCGTCATCATAAATAGCCTCCTAAACTTTGAATTTGTGATCGAGGCTAACTGTCAGTATCCACATGATCAACCCATTACCAGCTCACTACAGAGCACTGGTCTCCTCTCAATATGAGAAGAGTTTGGCCATAGTCCACCACCCTGGCCATGTGCGGATTGGCAGACTTCACACGCCTTTGAGAACATTATGGAGAACTCTCAGGCGTGCGGGTTTCCGTACGATGTTTTCCTTCACCGTTGCAGCAAGTGATATTTTAATTGTAAAAGATAATAATATTATAAATCGATAATGCTTCGAGCCAATTTCGTAAAAAACGGTTTAGCAGTAAATCACTCTCTTTTTTCACCTGAATAAGCATTGGGATCTAACGCCTGTTCAGGTCTTGTCTTTCTGAAATCAAAATACTTACGGGACCCTCGTTACGAAGTGTCACAACACAAAATATGTCAAGGATCACGCTCAAAGGGTTAAAATTCTCTTACATTCAGAAGTGAAGACTTGCTTTTCAACTTTGTGAGGGCGTCAAAGTAATGAATGCGAGAGACATGAACATGACGTCTCACCGAGGTTGCCTACCGCTTTAATGTATTATTACAGATTTATTATTTGAAAAACCGACGATGTGTAAGTAATTAGACTCGACGAAAGTTCCGGTGCAATGTTAAAAGCAATAAAGTACCCATGTACGTTATTACGAACAAAAACCCACGAAAAAATCTCGTTTTTTTTTATACACTACAAGTTAGCCCTTGACGGCAATCTCACCTGGTGGTAAGAGATCTTGCTGTCTAGGATGGGGCGGGCTAATCTGTTAGGAGTATGGTAAACCCACGCTCCCAATTAGTTTTTACGCGACACTCTGTCGGAACGCATAATCGCTTGGCGATACGTCTTTGTCGATAAGGTGGTAACTAGCCACGACTGAAGCCTAATACCAGACCAGACTCGAGCTGGGAATCGAACCCAGGACCTCCAACTTTATAATGCGACAGTGCGCGCGCTGCGCGACGGAGGTCGTCGTCGTTTCATTAATAGAAATGCACATTCGATCAAATAATCTCTTTACCTTTAACGTTTCATAGTAAACAATTCGCTGATGAACAGACAAATGAATGGACCATCAGACGGGCAGCAGAGTTTTATTATTAAGGCCCGGTTTGCACATCAGGTAAGTTACCCTATAAATGTAGATACGCGAAACCAGTAACCTTTACACTATACTATACACGTAATAACTGATGCCTGTGGCATATTCAGCGTTGATTATAATTACAAAATCCTGTGGAATGAGCAACGTTTGTAATTAAACATTATGTCTCATTCCTGTTTCCGTTCCCCTTTCAGACTTATTAATCTAATTTTCAGGAAGTTTGTTATAAATATAAAAAGTGAAGTAATATAATTACAGTACATGAACATGCTTCAACCGTGAAGGAAAACATCGTGAGGAAACCTGCACGCCCGAGTCCTCCATAATGTTCTTAAAGGCGTGTGAAGTCTGCCAATCCGCACATGGCCAGCGTGGTGGACTATGGCCAAACCCTTCTCATTTTGAAAGGAGACCCGTGCTCTGTAGTGAGCTGGTAATGGGTTGATCATGACATGAACATTTTTTTTTTCACTACACGTAGCCCTTAACGGCGATCTCACCTGATGATAAGTGATGATGCAGTCTAAGATGGTAGCGGGCTAACCTGTTAGGGGTATGGAAAACCCATACTCCTAATTGGTTTCTATACGACATCGTGTCGGAACGCTAAATCGCTTGGCGACACGCCTTTGTCGGTAGGGCCGTGGGAGGTTGTGGCCGTGGCTAACTAGCCACGGCCGCAGCCTCCCACCAGACATAAGTATTAGTTAATCAAATCATCGTATTAGAGTATTAGATAAAATAAGATTAATCTATTTTAGAGCATAAACAGGACGATCATTTTTCCTTGTGTAAGATATCATTACACAAGTAGGTCACATGAGCGGGCTCCTTTTTGATACCACTGAGATTGACTGCGCTCGAGAGCCCTTCATTTGCGAAATTAAAGTAGGTATCACGTGTGCGAAATATGTCAAGGGCCCAGCACAAAGGATTCACAAAGAAGATATTCACGTATGTGAAAAATTCAATTTGTGTTTTAGCTTTTTTTTTATTTAGCTATTTGTTAAAATATCCCAAATTCTGACGATGTGATGAACGCTGTTCTGTATAGAAATAAAATATAGAAAACGCCAAACATGAGCAGAAATCGTCTGACTTCATTCGACTGAAGGAATTAAATTCAAATTCAAAATTCAAATTCAAATAATCTTTATTCAAATAGTCCTTTAAAAGGCACTTTTGACGCCTCAATAATTTACATACTAGTGATTTAATGGTTATAACTACATTCGTAAACTTAAAACTAAAGCTATGAGGGTTCCAAACGCGCCCTGGTCTAAGAAGAAGCCCACAACAAACTTAGCCGGGCAGAGCGTTTAATAAAGCAATTCACCCAATTGAGGTGAACAATGATTTCAAAAATAAACGATTAAAAAGCATATTAATAGATAATACAACAGAAAGAAAGAAAAAGTTTTCTATTCAGTCATACAGACGTACGTACGTAAAAAAAAGCCCCCCCCCCCCCCCCCCCCCAGCATCAGCTCACGGACGTGATAACTTATAAACACATAACCTAACTTACCATAATTACACAAGAGATCACAAAAAAAAGCGAGATTATAAATTATGAAATATTAATGCTAGTACAAATACTAATACTAAGTGCCGGAACGATAAGCTAATACTAATACGCGATTCTAAAGTTCGATAAAAACAGAGATCCGTATTAACCTTCCTAGGGGCATATGATCTTAGCTGATTAGATAAAGAATAAATCTATACTTGAAACTATCAAACATTGATCATCGCAACTCGTACTACACGAGTATCAAGAACAGCGTACCACAAACAATATTTAAATAATGAACAAGCATCACAAAGTTAGTTGAACAATGCAACGAATAATTGAATATTAATTGGACGCCTCGATATAATTGATATCTCAGATCGACGATGCCGGCACCTGATTGATAACATCCGGTGTCACTTGCCTTGCTTACTGCGATCCGTGTCTACGATAGACGCTATAAGAAAACTTCCACAAAAAGGTCCTACCATAATGTTTTTTACAAAGCGCAACGAAAAGCTCAAAATATCTGCTGTCTTTTCATTAGAGATATGAGAGGATGCGTAGCGAAAGCCTTAAATAGGTGCGCATAATCTTTAACCTCATTAGTTCGTTTACATATATCATCATCATGATCAACCTATTACCGGCTCACTGTAGAGCACGGGTCTCCTCTCAATATGAGAAGGGTTTGGCCATAGTCTAGCTATGTGCGGATTGGCAGACTTCACACGCCTTTGAGATCACTATGAAGAACACTCAAGCATGCAGGTTTCCTCACGATGTTTTCCTTCACCGTCGAAGCAAGTGATATTATAATTTTTTTAAAACGCACTTAACTGAAAAGTTAGAGGTGCGTGCTCGGATTCGAACCACCGACCTCTGATTAGGAGGCGGACGCGCTAACCACTAGGCTATCACCGCATTTTTTACATGTGTGAATACCTAATTACAGTTTTCAACATCATATATTCCAGTGAAGAAATTCTTATCTGCCCATATTTTGTAACCTTAGTCTAGCAACCGATCTGCCCACACGTTCAATTCCAGCAATTATGAGAGAAGGGCCTCGTTATCTATAATAGGGCACTTTTTAAATCGAAGCCTAACGTGTACTAGACTAATAAAATTATATTAAAAATTCAGCATCTGCTTGCAACTTAAACCTGCGGAGACTTGGCTTACCAAGATAAATGTAGCCTATTATTTAATTAAAAGTATAAAAGCTCTAACCAAAACGACTTTTCAATCGTGACATAATGGAATGAATATTTCTAAATATATATATAAATTTTCGCGTCAATTCTATTGCCTTTACAGAGAGCTTTGAGAGATTGGTGAGAGCTAAATAAAATTTTGTGCTACAAAACTAAATACAAAATGACAAGTAGATACTCAAATGGCACATAATGAAATATTTCCAATTATTTTGTAATTAAAAAAATGCAATTATTGATTAAAAATTATAATTATATATCAAAGGAATCGCGAAACAGTAAAGGTGCAATACACTACTTCAATTTGAAAAAATCATTTGAGGATTCGATATCATGTTATCTGAATATTCATTAGTATTAATATTATTCAGATGTTTGCGATAATAATGAACAAAGTGCTTAGTTACTTTCGAGGGGTATTTATTACTGGTATTATAATAATACACTTGCAACGGTACACAAAATCTGTCAGACCGATCGATGCTTATCATAATCTGTTACAGTTCATTCAACTGTGTAACGCAATTACTTTACAAATCCCGTTAAATTATGTTCAATAATCACTCGTATTTACACGAGTGTAACTCTGTTAAAATATTACGTATCATTCGGATAGAACGCTTTGATAGATCTAACATTCTAAACGCATTTAGGTTCTCGCGTGATGCTAAATATCTGACGTTATTCGCCATTTACAAAACAAAGTTACCGACTTCGGTGTTTTAACATTACCGTCCATGTGGTACACATAGATAAAGAATACCCCTTTACTTTTAATCATACGTAAAAACTTAGCAAACTAACCCGGAACAGAGCCGACCTAATCGGACTTGACCTACCCTTGCACAACTACGTTAGGAAACACACTAAAGGTATATATTTTCATTATTTTCTCTAAACGAAAAGGTAACTAACTGACTGTCTTACTGATCTTTCAATGCAGATCTCAAACCACTAAGCGGATCGGAAGGAAATCTGACACACAGATATCTATAAACACTTTGCTAATACAGGATTGTTTTAAATTTATCCTCCAAGGGGACAAGATGTTTGAAATTCGTTTAAAAGTCTGAGTTTGAAACAGAAGAACTACGAACTTACCGCGATTGAGGGTAAGCGCAGTCGGAAATGAACTGCATACCATTTCAATTAGAAAATTACATTGGTCTAGGCGTCGAATATGATTTTGTCCCATTCGGTGTCGAGACCCTTGGTCCATGGGGTCCTAGCGCTCTAAGGCTTTTTAAGGAAATAGCAAAAAGGTTAGCTGCCAGCTACCTCGGACAAAGAATTAGTCTAGCCATTCAAAGGGGGACCGCTGCCAGTATCTTCGGAACCTTGCCTAAAGAAACTCCTTTTAATAATTTATTTTGGTTTAGATGTTATATATTTATTAATTTTTTAAGATTTTTAGTTTTAGGTCAAGAAATTCTTATATATATATTCTTGAAATTTAATATATATAACTTTATACATGTAGAATAAATAAATTCATACAACATTTTATTAGAAAATCACATGACGACAAAAAATTCAATGTTGCGAATGCTATAACTTGGAGTCTCCAGCGTTGAAAACACTTTCAACTTTGACGTTGAGTACTACATAAAACGTTATTGAATACTGGCCCTCATACGCGGAGGCATAAGAGCCATGGCTGGACGTTCTTAGCACTTTCTTCCTGTCTCCGTGCACTTATTATTTCCCTCAAAGCGAGAAATTCAACGGTTTGTGCGAAGCACTTGACATGCGGCAAAAAGCTAAAAACTCTCAGAAAACGAGCAAGAATAATAAAAACCTATCTAGCGCAGTCTATGGCGGATCTTTTTTTGCGACATCTACATTACGTAATAACACAAACTTTTACACAGACAAAATAGATGCAATATGTTGCACAAATAATAGACAGAAACTTAGATAGTGGGAAATAACTCTTATATTATGCAGTCAATTAAAAATTGTGCAGAAATTCAAATTTGTGTTTTTAGATTTTCTATATATTTGTTTCTAAAAAACGTGTCTAAAAGTTTCATTATTCTACAACTAAGGCTTATGAAATCTATGCACCCTTTTTTACACAGATAAATAAATGCCTGATTTAAAAAGTTAGAGGTTCCAGTCGACATACTCGTATATATAATTTCAAGATGTTCAAGGTAAAAACTCTTTGAAAGTGGGAACACGGGCTGTTTTCTCTTAACTGACTCATTACCCATCGAGGACGAACTTCCGAACTTATTCACGTTTTAATGGTCCGTTGCTCAACTCCTAAATAGCTTCACAAGTCTAATTTGTATGGTAATATTTTTAACGTTGCAGAAGTTGGGTAATATTTTGACTATACAAGTGCAAACATAAGGTGCACGATCATGGCAGGCCACGTATAGTACGAAGCGGGTAGAATTTTTCAATTTTTTTAGATTATTTATCATATATAAATATATGATAAATTTCTCTTACGGGTATCCTACTTTTGCACAATCCTTGACCATCATTTCAACCGATTGACGTCCACTGCTGGTCATAGGTCTTTTGTAGGGCTCCCTGCGACTCGTTTGATGTCGTCTGTCCACCTTGTTGGGGGTCAACCAACGCTAGGTTTACCGGTGCGGTCGCCATTCCAGCACCTTGGGACCCCAACGTCCATCGGTTCTCCGAGCTATGTGCCCTGCCCATTGCTACTTCAACTTCGCAACTCGCTGAGCTATGTCGGTAACTCTGGTCCTTCTACGGATTTCTTCATTTCTGATTTGACCACGTAGAAATACTCTTAGCAAAGCTCTCTCCATTACTCACTGAGTGACTCTGAGCCTTCTTATGACGCCCATAGTGAGCGACCATCTTTCTGAACCGTAAGTTCATCACAGCCCTTGACCGGAACTAGTAAAATTAAATTTTTAAAAATATTTTTTTTAGAACAGTAACAGCAGTTTTTGCTTGAACACCGGGGAATGTTTTAACTGTCATACTAACCTTAGTAATGTTTTAAAATATTCCAGAACCCTTACTATAAAATTAACACAGCTTTAGCTTTTAGTATATAGAAAAAAAAATTGAAGTAAAATTGACCTCTATCATTAAGTTTTAAATAACTTTAGCGCTCCTCTCCGAAAGAGTTGGCATTAACACATCTTTTACGACCCTGACGACCAGATGACAGCTGACAACACATCACCTACAACACACACAAAGTCAACACATCGTCTTCGCCGGCGAAGACGAGTGCTCCGCTTTCTTACGCCATCCGGACGTAGGCCAAATCTACAGCCCCGGAGGCGTACGGACCACTCATCGTTTGACCTCCCCGTCATCAGCCGAGGTTTTCGGCCTTCCAGGAGGCCCATCTATGTAAACAATACGTTAACTCTATTGGTTGCACAGATTAGTAAACCCAAGTGGATTCGTGTGACTTACCAACTGGTGATATAATAGCGAGAGACAAACCTGTAATAAACAGAAAAAAATATGTTAGAAGTGTCAGAACATTAAAATTTCACAATACATTGACGATCTAAGTGGAGCAGCGCGTGACGTTATATAAAGTGAAAGGTCCTGGGTTCGATTTCCAGCTGGATTCTGGTCAGGTGGTACGCTTTGATTGCAGCTAGTTACCCCCTTAAGGCAAAATTCACATGAAAATGTACTGCAATGGTAGCAAAAGGTTAAGTGATGATGATAGATAACACTAGTAGAAGCAACCAGATTCACCCTCATTGTAATAAACAATAAACAGCAAGTATAATTAGCTATATTCCGCCGACAACCAGGAGATTTATATAATATAACACCACACAAAATCTTCCACTAGAACCTCTAAGCTCGTTCCGACCCGACACCGGATCATCCTCAGGAGATGTTGACTTCACAAGCGAAATATATTCACTAGCAAATTATACTTGCTGTTTATTGTTTATCATGGACTTCCGCAAAGTAACGCCTGCTTCTATTCATTACTCATTGTAATAACACAAAATCAAACTATGCCTGTGTATACTATAAGCTTTAATCCATTTGGGCGGACTTGTACGCCGTAGGCTAAAACGCTGAGGTATAATTAACTATAAACAAGAAACAAGTAAACAGACTCGATGAGCGAATAACAAATTTATAAACATTTTGACGACCTCCGTGGCGCAGTGCGGGCGCTGTCGCATTACAAAGTTGGAGGTTCTGGGTTCGATTCCCGGCTCGAGTCTGGTCTGGTGGGAGGCTTCGGCCGTGACTAGTTACCACCCTACCGACAAAGACGTGTCGCCAAGCGATTTAGCGTTCCGGCACGATATCGCATAGAAATCTATAAGAAGTGTGAATCTATAAGAGTTTGAATGGGAAATACCTCCTAACAGTTACTATTTTAGACTGCATCACTTACCACTAGGTGTGATTGGCGATTGTAGTGGAATTAAAAATCTATGCTATTGTATTTGTCATTATAAAAAACGTTTGACGAACAAAGTAGACAGCGTATTCCCCACTTGCATACTAGGTACCATTCGGATTTCCGTTACTGAAGCTTTATTTGTTTAAAAAGCTAAAATCACGAGAAATAACTCATTTAAAATCCATTAAACGTCTTGCACGGGAAACAACATCGCAGGCCGCCCTATGGTCTGAGACTCGAGAGCAGGTTGCTAGAACAGTTCGAGGAATATTATGCTAGTTAATATGCAATGCAATATGTAATGACAAACGCATGACTGACGAGGAGAATTTATGCTAAGGCCATCGGTAATGCAATGCGCGGGCGCATACGTGCGCTGGAGTTCACGAATACCCGCCAACTTTAATTACGAACATCTAGGAATTGGGACGGCATCTGAATGTACCGTTTCTAGGAATTTTATTGAAGAAGATGAGGTAGCTTATGAACGGTCCTACAAGGAACTTTTTGGGTTATACGACGTGCTAATATTTCTATATCGTCGTCACACAGCTGGATGTCTTTCGTTGAGATTTTCAAGTTCTCCAGTCTTGTTTTATTACTGTAGGTATACGGGTTACATCTCTCCCCAGTCGTTCCTTCATTACTGAAGATCGTGGTCCTGGTGTCCTTGTAACCTCGTGCGGATAATTTGTTTACAACGGCTTCTATCGGAGGCTAGTCTCGCCATTGTGTGTAACTTGCACTTAGGCAAATCACTTTGCAACACGTCTGCGGTGGTAACTAGCCGCGGCCGAAGAATATCATCAGACCAGACTCGAGCCGAAATTCGAACTCAGGACCTCAAACTTTATAAAGAAAATATACAACGATAGTGTACAACAAATTACACGCACATAACTATGATAAATTATTGAAGAATCCAATTTTATTATTATCACACTAAAAATTAATGTCACTAGTTACAAGAGTTAATCTATTTCCCTAGACTCAGAATAAAAAGCGTATTTTAAGGAACATTTTAAATTTACATTTTTAAAGTTGCACAGACGTTACTTTGCGGAAATCCATGACAATATATTATGCTCATTGTTTTATTTTGCAATTCGTGACAAGAATAAATTAGTTTCTTTATTATATATCTTAGTATTTAAATAATAATGTTGTGCATTATTTAAAAAAAAAAAAAATATCACTTGCTTCAACGGTGAAGGAAAACATCGTGAGGAAACCTGCACTCCTGAGAGTTCTCCATAATGTTCTCAAAGGCGTGTGAAGTCTGCCAATCCGCGCATGGCCAGCGTGGTGGTATATGGCCAAACCCTTCTCTTATTGAGAGGAGACCCGTGCTCTGTAGTGAGCCGGTAATGGGTTGATCATGATGATGATGATGATGTTGTGCATTGAATACTGAACTAATTAAGTAAATATCTGAGTATTAAAGCTATTATATAAAGCTGTAGTGAAGGTAATTGTATTAGTAAACAATTTTATAACAAATTACCAAATGAATTTTTGGGGATGTAAGCAAAAATTTCAATATATTCATAAATGTATTTCGAATACATGGTACATAACTTCATACATTGTGTCTGATATTTTCAAGCCATTTCATTCATTTAACATCCTACGTTCAAAACCTGTAAAAGAGATTTATTTATTTATTCAAAGCGCCACCAACAGAATTATATGCAAAAAATATAAACATTTTAAAAACCTTAAGTGCTAGGATATACATATAAATCAATTTAGAGGTAACTACAGCATGCCTCAAAACTTAAGTC
This sequence comes from Lasiommata megera, assembly GCA_928268935.1. Classification (NCBI taxonomy): domain Eukaryota; kingdom Metazoa; phylum Arthropoda; class Insecta; order Lepidoptera; family Nymphalidae; genus Lasiommata; species Lasiommata megera. Next base: position 5,502,490 of record OV743311.1, on the reverse strand, counting down.
GACGCTAATATGTCGCTAATAATAGATATAGTATGCAAAATTTTTAGATTAACAAACAGCAAATAATAAAAAACAGAAAAAGGAACCTATAACAAAAGAATAGAGATTCACCGTTATACAGTGTAATTTGTTTTCGGTACTATGTAATCTTGCTGGTTGTCGCCCACCCCTGGAGTTCGATATAGGACTTTGGGTATCATCGGTTTAATTAAGCTTTATATACAAAATACTAAAGGAAAATAATCCTCTTAGAAGAGAAGCGGTTCAAAGGGATTTCTAAAAGTATTAAATTTGAGGGGATGAAGCAGACCGAAAACATGCCGCAAAAGAAGGTTCCAAGCGCTTATCAATAGTAAAGTTGGTAAAACGCTTTTAGAAGACGGTGTTTATGAAAATTATTAATTGGAACGGCCGTAGCCACTAATAAAGGGTAATTAATGGTGTGGTATACCAATCTAACAAATAGGTTAATTACTATTAAAATTTCATAATAATTAAAGGTAAAGTGTTTTAGTGTACCACATACAAAATATTAATTTTATGATATACAGAACTTGATAGATTTTCAACGTTGAATAAACCAGTATTAATAAACAGTAATTATATTAAAAAGCTGTGACAGCCTAGTGGTTAGGACGTCAGCCTCCTAATCAGAGGTCGGGGGTTCGAACCCGGGCACACACCTGTAACTTTTCGGAGTTATGTGCGTTTTTAAGCAATTAGATAGTTGTCTTCTATATATACGAACTTCCGAACTGAGCAAATATTTGGAATAGCCGACAAGTCGGTCTTACTTTCTAAACGAATGTAGATGCTCTCTGAGTTGAAACTTAGCAATGTGATCGTCATAGCTTGAATGGTTATCTATCTGCGTCTATGTGAGAACCTCAGTAACAAACTGTATCTTTTGATTATATATGTATGTCTAGAAAAATTACAAGATATATAAATGCCAATAACACTTCTTCTTGAAGCTGTGATGGCCTAGTGGTTAGGGCGTCCGCCTCCTAATCAGACGTCGGGGGTTCGAATCCGGGCACGCACTCTAACTTTTCAAAGTTATGTGCGTTTTTAAGCAAATGAAATATAACAACTGTAAGGGAAAACATCGTGAGGAAACCTGCACGCCTGAGAGTTCTCCATAATGTACTCAAAGGCGTGTGCAGTCTGCCAATCCGCACATGGCCAGCTAGATGGACTATGGCCGAAACTTGTTCATATTGAGTGGAGACACGTGGTCTGTAGTGAGCCGAGAATGGATTGATCATGATGATAATGAAAAATACAAAAAATAAATTCAATTCTGTTAATTTTGTATTTTAACGAAGAAAATAAACGAAAAATAAATTAAAACAACAAAACAAAAAGTATTTAAAATAACGAAAACAAATTCAGAAAAACATATCTCGCTTGAATAAATAGACAATATAAACATGCATATATTTCCATGAAGCAGTCGCAATAATTAAGAGTTCCACGAAACCTGATTGCCACCTTGATATGATCGCTTTTCCTGTCGACAGTAATCAACTACAATTAACAATTATACAATTGTAGGAGTATTACTTCAGGTTTCGAATATACAAAACCCACACTGTGTTTACATATTTGACCCTACCAAAAAACATTTGAATTAATAGCCTTACCATTAAATTAAGAACTTAAGACAGTTAAATCGAGACAAATGTGTCCGACATAATTATATCGGTCTCGTTTTAACACTAACCTAGGACGAGCAAAGCCAAATTACGCTCTTAGGATCTCAGCATGAATCTAGACACATTCGTATGGATTTCATCAGCGCGGCGTTTACAAACGATATATATTAGATCGAGCGTACTTAAATTGTGCACAGACAAAGTTCGTGTTAAAACGCGACAAAGTTATGTTCTCATAAACTTTATTTTTTGCCTCGTTTTAACTGTATCTCAATTCAGAGGTAAGGCTAAACGCGCTTAATAGCGGGCCTTAATCTGCCTATATTGCGAACGTTATATACGAGCTATACGCTTTATAGCTAAGACTGATTAACATTCTATATTCATATTAAATAGCGTTAACTCTTAGATAAAATACTTAGCTATACTTATCATAAAGCTGAATGTAATATATAACATAGTTACTGGGTTCTTCATTTTTCTGATGAAGCTTTATTATTATTTTCCTGAATAACCTTTGAATTTGTTGAATTTAACGACGTGGCGTACCGCGTGTGCCGTTGCCTTATAAGGTCGGTGGTCTGAGGTCGAGTCTGGTCTGGTGGAAGGTTTTGGCCGTGGCTAGTTACCACCCATCCGACAAAGACGTGTCGCCAAGCGATTTAGCGTTCCGGCACGATGTCATGTAGAAACCAATTAGGTGTATGGGCTTACCATACCCCTAACTGCATCATCACTTACCACCACGTGAGATTGCCACCAAGGGCTAACTTGTAGTGGATAAAGAAAAGCCTTCGTTATCCGTCGACTTTTATATAAAGTTTTTCGGTGGACGGTAACTATATAACCTCCGCACAGTTAAATTAGTAATAGTTATCTGAAAATGATACATTTTGACATTATAGGAATAAAGAGTATAACTCTTTGCACCTGAGTGCTTCTAACATAAAGTATAAACCTATATAAGTAGGTTCCTAAACCTACCTTATACATATAAATGAAATGAAAACATTTTCTGAGTTGTATTTACTGATAAGCGCTTGGAACGTTTGAATTGCTACGACGGAGGCGCGGTTTCGAATGTTTCTCCGGGATACTTGTTAAGGAATCATGGATGTATAGCTATGCGGTTTAAGGGGGGTGAAGACCTCTGTGGCGCAACGCGCGCGCTGTCACATTATAAACTCGAAGCTCCTAGGTTCATCGAACCTAGCTCGAGTCTAGTCTGGTGGGAGGTCTCGGCCGTGGCTAGTTACCACCCTACCGATAAAAACGTGTCGCAAAGCGATATAGCGTGGTTTACCATACCCCTAACAGGTAAGCCTGCTACCATCTTAGACTGCATCATCACTTACCATCAGGTGAGGTTGCCGTCCAGGGTTAACTCGTAGTGGATAAAAAAAAAGCTGTAGACTACTTTGCTATCTCTCGACCAATCTTCGCATTTCAAGCTTAGCTATAACTATTATACCTAACACTGTGTCAGTCTAAATTCCTGCGCAGACCATGTATATCAATTCACAAGCGCCAAGAATTATTTTATTCTTAATTATTGTACCCTCGCATAAATTACTGGTGATTTTTTATTTATAAACACTTGAGATAAACCACAAGTTATGTGCCCCTTTTACCGGCTCCCTTTCATGTTCATTATAATTAAAAGAACGACGTGATAAAACTTTATTTTTAATTCGGATATTTATATCGGGGACAGTTTTAGGCGCCATATGCACTAATTCGATTCCATTCGGCACATTTGCTCACTTAAGACTGTGTGGTATGCTAAACAAAAATATAAAAAGGGCCATAAAAAAGGCCAATTTACATAAAATTCCTCGAGCGAGGGCCGAAGAACGCAGGGTAGACACGTTTCTGCAAGCGTTCCGATGGGCGGTATCAGATTTAAGTCAGTGCCTGTGATAAAGGTTCTAACACATGGAGTTTATTCATAAAGGTTATTAAGTTTCTCTACAATTAACCTATCGACTTATGTATTCATGAAATTTTATAAACATTTTACATTCTTTCAGTTTCATAACATAAAAAGATATTAATTCATTAATTCATTGGGAATTCCTCACATCGAATCTTAGATAAATTGCTTATTATATACTCTATATCATTTGTCTGAGTTAAGTCAGCTAACTGGGTATTTCTACGGGATAACCTTCAGTTAAAAACCCTACCTATTCTATGAAATTTTTAAAAAACCTTTACTCTACGCGTTAATTGTCGCGGGCATCAGATAGTAATATAATATGACCTATATATCTATATATATAAAAGCGAAATACCACTCACTGAATGACTGACTGATTGACATATGATCACGATATCTCAGGAACTATAGAACGAATGAACTTGAAATTTGGAAGGTAGATTCCTTTTATGAAGTAAAGGTCAGCTATGAAACGGGTTTGAGAAAATCCACCCCTAAAGGATTGAAATGGGGGTTGGAAGTTTTGTATGAAAGTCCTATATTTTTGAAGTTAGAGACATGAAAGTTGGCTACTAATTTATTAATTATAAATAATAAAGATCTGTATGATCACTGTTACGAAAATCCACCCCAAGAGGGGAGAAATGGAGGTTGGAAGTTTTCATGAGGATTCTATGTTTTCGAAGTTAGGGACATGAAAATTGGCATTTAGTTTATTTGTTTTAAATAATAAAAACCTGTATACGCAATATTACAAAAATCCACTCCAAAAGGGGTGAGATGGGTGAGGGGTTGAAAGGTTACATGTAAGTTCTGCGTTTTTGGAATTAGAGAAATGAAAATCAGCAATAAGAGCATTACTTTTCAGCAATAATGACATGTAGGTATAAGCTCTTTTGCAAAATCTTGAAAGAAAAGGAATATGGAAGTTAGGCCCTGCTTAGGCGTAGACAAAATCATAGTAATATTATAAATGCGAAAGTGTGTTTGTATGTTGGTTTGTCGTTCAATCACGTCGCAACAGAGCAATGGATCGACGTGATTATTGAAAGTATAGTTGAGGACCTGGAATGGCATAGGAGAGTTCCCGTAGGAATTTTACAACTTATTGTCTGAATTTTAAAAACTTATTCCACGCGGACGAAGTCGCGGGTGCCAGCTAGTAATATATATAAAAAAGATTCCTAGGACACGGTTCAGATAATTGCTACTAAAATATCGATCGCATTAGTCATCAGTGGTTTGTGGTAGCACCATAAAGAATGCAAGGATGAAGAGGGTCTCTTTATATAATACAAACGCTTAGCCGCTGCGAATGAGAAAAAATAATCCACGAGGAAAAATAAATCGCTCGCAGATAATAACGAGTGATAATTCACGCCGAGCGACCGTTGCTCGGGCAAACATGTCCTGCCTTATAAAGTAATCATTATTACATGGGGGCATCGAGATTGTCTCGTAATAAAACGTGTTTTCTTATTATCGAAAATTAATTGTGTTTTAATAAAAGTTTATATATCAATGACACCTTTATCAATATTGATTGTGTTCAAGATAAATGAGTTGTAGGCGGTTAATTGTACCGGTTTTAAACGGCATTTAATGTGATTTTTATTAACGATTTAATCTTAAGATTAGAACCCAAATGTTAGGCTGCTTTTCCACCAGAGATGTGCTATGCTACGTCGCTGTGGATGCTTTAATATCCAACCATCATATTCATTGTTGTACATAGCTGGTGCAAACGAATTCAGCTAATTTATGTTTTTTATATGGAAGGATGCGTGCTATGGACCGTCGCGTATGGTGTAAGTATGGGCAGAGCAAAAAAACGTTTGTCGCTGAAAGTTGACATGCCATCGTGGAAGCAAAAAGTTATTTTATATATATATTTTTTATAGATAGCCCTTCACGGCAATCTCACCTGATGGTAAGTGATAATGCTGTCTAAGATGGCAGCGGGCTAACCTGTTAGGGGTATGGTAAACCTATACTCCTAATTGTTTATACGCGACATCGTGCCGGAACGTTAAATCGCTTGGCGACACGTCTTTATATCTCGCAGTACGCGAACAATAACTCATGGCGGCGCATCTTCCTCGCACAGCTACAGAACTAAGTATTGGAACGGTCACATATTTTCGTGGCGTAGATTTAACATCTTCGCAGCACAGCTGTATAGCACATCTGTGGAAAAGCAACCTTAGAGTTGTATTGTGTCGACTCACTATCGATGGCTATCTTTTGTTTGCGAAGTTACTTTTGATGGTATCGAAGAAACTATTCTAACATATCATTTCTCTTACCGACCTCGCCGTTGCATTTAGGGCAAGTATTTGTGCTGCTTACAGAGGTCTTATTTATTTAACTATACGGATTTATATTAATATACAAGATCATGTCAAATGCGAGGCTTCAGATGTACGGTAAAAAAAAAAACAAACGGTTAGAAATAAAATGAGGGAAGAAGTCAAATTAATTACACCATGTACCACTTCAATGGCTTGGAGGCTTGTATCATAACAAGCCCCCTCTCACGTGATTAGAGAATTGACTCATCAGGCTGTTCTTATGCCGGTTGGTGGGCTATAACGACTTATCACATATCAGTGATCATAACAGTAACATACGGCTTATTGTGCTCTCCAAGGCACTTGAGTGGACACGTGCAATTTCCCAAATCCTAGCTGGTACTGAAAATTTCTGGACGAACGAACTCAATAGCCAACATTGTCCCGATCTGGAATTCGAACCCGTGACCTCGTGATCCATATGCCAATACGCTCACTATTAGACGTCATAGGGTATAAAATTAGACACTAAGTAAAGTAAAACGGTCTTTGTTAGCCCGTAAAGGGGGCGAGCGGGAATATCCAAGCTCCTAGAATAAGGAATTATCTTATCTCTACAGCTACTCTAAGGTTAAGCGGTAAACGATGTTAGGCATTCCATTCTTACTTTAGAACTTCAACTAATTACCGTACCTATACTTCGTAAGGCGGTGGCAGTTCTCTGCATAACAATTAACAAAAGGCTGTTGGCAGAAACCAGTTAGGTGGTCAGCCTTATTACATTGTAAATGTTTGCGTTTCGTCCAGACAAAAGCCATGGCTCATCTGCTCTGGCGGGAGGCTTCGGTCGTGGCTAGTTACCACCCTACTGGCAAAGACACACCGCCAAGCGATCTAGCGTTCCGCTATGAAACCTACCAAAAGTTTGTTAGCAGAAACAATTTAGGTGGCGTACTTATTTCATTGATAATGTTTGTTTTTATCCACACCAACTTATCCCTTGACCATCTAACCTGATGGCAAGTGATGATGCGGTTTGAGATGGTAGCAGGCTAACCTGTTAGGGGTATGATAAACCCACACACCTAATTGGTTTAGCTAAATCGCTTTGCGACATATCTTTATCGGTAGGGTAGAAATTCGAGCCGGGAATCAAACCTAGGACCTCCAACTTTACAATGCAACTCGGCACTGCGCCACGGAGGTCGTCAACTTTTGTGTTGTCCAAACAAAAACCAAGGTTCGTCTGGTCTTATGAGAGGCTTCGGCCACGACTAGTTATCACCCCAGTAAGTAAGACATATATTATGCCGAATAGAAACAGACTAGGAAAATGGATTCATCCGCATCTGTGGCTCCACTGGTGCTACAGTTGTACGTATGTAGGTAATCACTTAACATCAGGTGACCCGTCTGATCATTACGCCGTGATGTAATATAAAAAAAATTAAACTCATCTATATGTCATCGAAAAGGGAAGCTTGAACAGGGCTCGTCGCACGGGCTCTTTATGCCGTAAATGGGTCACCTGAATTTGGAAGCATTAAATTATACTCGTATCATAACTGCGTCGTACCTTCGCTCGTTAACCATCGATTCCGGTTATTATCGCTAACATTTTGGAACTTGATGATCCTTATTTGCCTCGGGAAGGAAGATACCGGTTTAAGGGTAAAACAAAATAACGATGCATTACCACCAATACGTGTACGAAAATTATGTATGTCCAAAAAATTAAAGGGTTGAATAAAAACTACAGTACATTACCAATACGTATATTAAGTTCAGTGTTGTTAGTTTATAAGTAGTAATTATTTAGCTTTTAAGTAAGGATTAAATAGATTAGCGTGTACGTGTAAGTACTTATTGTCAAAGGCTCTGGTGTACGGAAAAACTCAAGTTACGAGTTTATGATAACACCTAATTATTATAAAAACTATGTAAATGTTTTTTCTTAAATAAATAAATAAAATATGAAAAATTTATGAATGGCTAAAAATATATTGCAAAATTAAAAAAGAAAATGGACTGTAACGCACTGTACATTAAAAGTAAAAGTAAACTTGTAGTGCCGTTTAGTAGGCTGCACAAAATTACTTACTCATCTAAAAAAATTGTATTTTATTTTATAACAAACTACCTATTGAAATCTTGAAGATGTCTATCAATATATTCAAAGTTTTTAAAAAACGTAAGCTTATAATACAAAAGCTCAAATGCCTCGCTATTTATGTTCAAATTATAATGTTTCAACCACAACAAAAATATTTGGACACGCAAAAAGGGGAAATGTCTGTCGCTTTCGTTGTGTTCGATATGCATGAAATTTGTTTGTCTCTGAACCGTGTCACCAGTCACCAACGCTCCCAATGGAAATGAGAGGCAGGAAATCGGAGTAGCTGTTACGGATTGCCCGTATGTATCATGTTATATAAGCAATTGCTTGTATAGGGTGGAAACGTTGTTTGTTTAACTCAACGTAACAACTTTAAATTATCTTTGAAGATTTGGTTTAATTAGGCTCACCGCCGGAGCCGAGGTTCGGCCTCAAAGGAGGCGCCCTTAGGCAGACGTAGTCTTAGTTTCTTCGAGCCCTAGGGCTCAAAATTTCATCTGGCAGAGCTTCTTTCCGAAGCTCGCCAAACAGCCCGGTTACGCCGTGGCAATTTGCTATGTACCTCAGACAAAATCCGCTAGGCAGTATGTAGTTAAAACCTAACTGCAGAGAAGCATGTCTCCTGTGAAGACCTAGATAAGATAAGATAAGATAAATACTCTTTATTGCACACAAACTTTAAAGAAACAACAATACAAAAACATTTAACACATACGTATGCAAAGGCGGTCTTATTGCTTCAGCAATCTCTTCCAGACAACCCTTGGGGAAAGAATTAATTAAAAAATATGAGGGTAATGGTATAGCTGCCCTTGTAGTAGACTTCCTTTCAGCGCATCCTCCTTTTTCTCAATAAAAAAAAATAAATAACAGGCTAACAAGTAGCCAGCATTATTCGCATAACGTTACATGGGCCACCACCTCTTATTCGGCAGTTATTTTTTTTTTTGTGACTTTAATTTATTTTATCATTGCTACATTCAATCCTATCCTATCTTAATTAAAATCGAAACTTTTGAGCAAAACTAAATCAACGCCAAGCCAAAGGCCCAATACCTACCGTAATCCATACAACGCTTAACAAAAAAAATATGCAACACCGAGCGATCCTATTACCAATGACCGGGCAAAGGCCGCTAATAAAACAACCGTCCGAAATAACCGCCTTATGGGAATTGCCTATACATCCTCGCTGGTATTATAATTGCGAAATCGCGTTTTTTCTTCTTGCGTTGGTTGGTCTTTCTGTCACGTGGAACCAGATGTTGGCAGTATGAACACCACGGCACTGTTGACTCGGTCATATAACATATATGAAAAGGTCTTCACTGAAATTGGTTCCTGGGTCTGCCAAGAACCAGACCTCTTGAAAAAAAAGTCTATTTCTGTTTATAATGTGATTGTATAACCATAAAAATCATGTAATTACTTACATCTTTCATTAATAGATTAATTACATCACATTTGCATAGAATAATACTTAACAGAACTCACTCTTTTCAAATAGGTATTTTCTCAAAAATCGACGGGTATTGTACTGTATGAAATACACTGTATGAAAATTAGTAGATTTAAGCTGCAAGGATTTCTCTCAAAACTGACTATTCGATTGTTTATAGAGATGAAGCAACCGACAAGGTAGGTGTACCTTACCTTCATACCGAATAATCAAAGATTTAAAATTCATGGTTTAATCATTGCTAAATGCACGTACAAATTTCGCCTAAGAAACAACAGACATGAAAGATTAATTATTGGTTTTCTAACAACACTTCTAAAATCTATAACGAAGATTTAAACCACGGACTCTGCTGAGAATTTATTTGTAACAAAAATTTACTCGAATTTTAGGTTATTTTCACCTTGCTCTTTGAATTAATTTTGTGAAGCAGCTACTTCACGCTGGTTTAAGGTTTATTTAAAGGCAAATTCGGAGTATGTCCTTTAGAAAATTTTAACTTAATTGCAAACTGCCTCTGGTCCTAGCGAATTATTCTGATTTCATTACTCAAAAGTTGGGCTTATCTACCGAAATTCATTTTCATTGTTTGCAACTGTACATTTTCAATACAATATCACCTAAGCTACACGCTAAATAGTTATCTATATTACGTATTGCGAAGGTTGTGTGGTATAATTTACAAATTTAGATGAATAAAACAAAGATTACATCCCTATCACAGATTTCTCCTCGTGTCGCAGATTATAGAAAAGTGTAACGGGCAAGACTTGTTTCACAGTATGACTGCGGTTCTATATAACATTATTCCTGAATCAAGAATTAAATGGTTAGTCGAAATTATTGAAGTTATTGTGTACAGCATGAAACAAGTTGATAAATGAAGCAAATATTAAATATTAAAATATTTGCTTGATTTATAAACTAAAGTTAAAACAATGATCTACAAAACGTGTTGTCTACTTAAAATGTTTTTTTCTATGATTAAAAATTTTGCCTCTCGAGGACGCAGTTTCTGGAGGTGATGCGTAAATGCCCCAGCAGGGTAGAGTATAGTATAATATAGATAGTAGGAATGCAAAACAGGGTAGAGTAGTAAAAGGTAGGGTAGGTATATAATAGCTACTAGCTACCTATGAATGTCAATCAACGGAGAATTTTGTGACATTGGTAAATATAATACTGTACCAGCCCTTCACAATGTTCCCTGCAAATTATATTATTTTATTCTATTTCAACGTCTTTGACAAACTAAGGAATAAACACATGACTCAGTTGATACGAAGGTAGGTAGGGACGCTAAAAAGGTTAATTAGGGTTTGGGCAGATGAATCCGTCCCTAAGATGATTAACTCGATATTCCGGAGTTCGTTGTACTCGTGGGCGGACCAGCCACTATCTAATGATCAGTTGCCTAATGAAGTCATAAAGGTGAATGATGAGCTTCTAGGTGACCTATTTAAAAAATTGTTGTGGTGTGTGGATTTTATAGACAAAAGCTTTTGTTAAGTGCGCTCCACTAAAGCACAGGAATGTGCAATAATAAATCATGATCAGACCATTTGCCTCATAACAGGAGAAGTTAGTGCCACCGCGATTTTAATTTAGCATTGTTTAGGATAACAGATAGAATTGGATATCCTAACCTGCTTTGGGAAACTTACATAATAAGATACTTTTTATGAAATTAACTAAGTGTTCCGAGGTTCTAATTTATAAATGGCTTATTTTTGTGTTTCTTTCTAACTTTCTGTCATAAAAGATAGCATTTCATTGGCACATTATAAGTAATCATTAATACATATTAATATGATTGCAATTTCTTGCTGCTTATGCTGTGAAAATAGATGGAATAAATTTCATTTCAAGTTACATGCAAGTAATTTCCGAGCAAAGCTAATATAGCTAATACCTACCCTAGCTAGTAAGCTTGATGCAATATCAAAATTGAACGAAAAGCGATATCTCGCTCGCTTTACCCTCACCAGTATCGCAAAACCAATAACTGACAAATCTCGGTAAAAATCTGTAGCTAAACATCTAAAATTTATAAAAACAGCTGCGCTCATCCCATTAGAATGAATTTTATATATACCCAAGCACCGACTCTAACTCGGTGAGACTGTGCGGTTAGGAAAATTCGTTTACTAGAGACGGCATTATTGGTAGGTACTTCTACTACTTCATATATATTATTGAGTCATGTATTTTTTTTTTTATATACATATTGACTGGAATTATATTATATTAATTATTTACATTTTAAAGTGTTTATGTTTTATATCTAATTGTGCACCCTAAATCTGCTTATCTATATATTATATCCTGGGTTGCCTGGCAGAGATCGCTCTTTAGCGATAAGGTCGCCTATTGTACCTGTTTTCTTTTCTGTGTTTTTCTTTAATGTCTGTATTTCTTCTTTTGTGTGGTGTACAATAAAGTGTATTTTCATTTAATTTTCATTACTTCTAGTGGAAATATTCGACCTGATACTCATGTGGTACACGTTTAGACCAATATTAAAACATAGCACTTAATTAGTTGAGTGAACCTTCATGATTCAATTAGTTGGGCATCCGTCCAGTTAAAATTTACAAGTCTTTACAATTAATCATGTGTAATATGTAGATATATAACCAACATGAAGATGTTTCTGTATATGTGCAAAACGTGCGTGTAGAGTGTATTTTAGGGGATCTTAATTGAAATTTTGAAAAAGAGTTCGATTGTAGAGTTTTGTAAAACCAATTATGCATTGATATTATCATTTTATTTGATTCATTTTTTAGGTAGAAAAAACATAAGAAATGGTCAAATACAATGATTATCATACTAATATTATAAATGTGAAAGTGTTTATCACGCTAAACGAACAACGAAAGATATCAAATGGTTTGTTAAAATATAGTTCAGATATTGATTCATTTCTATTGTAATGATTTGCGATACTTTTTTATGGCTTTAATGCGAACTAAGCTGCCGGTAAAAGCTAGTATCAAAATATATTTTTTTAATAATTTCTCTGAAATTGAAATACTCGTATCATGGTACAACTTTTGTGATCAAAGGGTCGTTATAGAATCTCCGCTATAGAAATGATGGAACCATTGAGTATGAAAAAGATTGGTCGGTATGAATGTAGTTGCTTTTAAGATGGTTATTAGTTTATGAAAACAGCATAGTCGCTATTATCAGGACGTTCTAGCCATTTTTAAAGAAGTGATTCTTAATTAAGATCATTATAGATACTTGCTTCAACGGTGAAGGAAAACGTCGTGAGGAAACCTGCACGCCTGAGAGTTCTCCATAATGTTCTCAAAGGCGTGTGAAGTCTGCCAATCCGCACATGGCCAGCGTGGTGGACTATGGCTAAACCCTTCCCATATTGAGAGGAGACCCGTGCTCTGTAGTGAGCCGGTAATGGGTTGATCATGATGATGATGATACATAATCAGTGTTGCCAACAAAACGAGATAAACCATAAAATAACCGTTAACTTAGGTACATTTCCATATAACATTAAAACATTTATGAGTCAATTCAACCTTTGATCTTTGACGTTAGGCTTTAATTGTCTTAACCGATGGCGATTTCAACTTTGTGTGTTAATTCGTTAACAAAGGCAATTTATCTGTATGCGGTAGGTCTTAAATTTAATAGCCTTAAAGGTGACCACATATATACTTACTAAAAATACTAATTGGCTTAATACCATTGCTTTAAGCATTTTTTTTTTATATACCAGCTTTATGTTACTTACTACTTACTACTACTAACTACTACCAACTTTTGGAGCTATGTGCGTTTTTAAAAATAATTAAAATATCACTTGCTTCAACGGTGAAGGAAAACATCGTGAGGAAACCTGCACGCCTGAGAGTTCTCCATAATGTTCTCAAAGGCGTGTGAAGTCTGCCAATCCGCACATGGCCAAACCCTTCTCATATTGAGAGGAGATCCGTGCTCAGTAGTGAACAGGTAATGGGTTGATCATGATATTTTTTTAATAAAATCCTTTTTCTATTTAAATTCTTTACAAAGTGTTATCTTAAATATGACTGAAAAAGTTTGCTCGCCATCAATTTGCATTTTTGGAACGAAGTTCGGAAAAAATTCTTACGAAAAGTTGTCACGACACTTTTTGTTATTGTAAGCTGTGCGGCGTCGCATGTTTCTCTGTGTGTCTCTCTCTCTCTCATAGAAAGCAAGCCAGATATTTTCATTTCTATTTCGCATTGAACAGTGTGGTGTCGCGACGATTATTTTTGTTGAGTGTATACAGGTTTTTTGTAAATAATAAATAATAAAAAATAATAATAATAATGAATCCTGACAGTGTTTCTGCACAAGTTCCGGATATTGCTGATGGAGTACAAAATTGAGCCTACTGATTAAGTTTATATAACATTATATTTGTTAATAATAAAAAAAAAATTATTATAACTTAAATAAAATAAAATTTAATACAATTCCTTCACTAATTAATCGAAAGGAACTTCGTTCCATCCGGGTGTCCCTTGACACCTCTCAAGTTTTTTATGTTTTCAGTTTTCCACGTTGTAATTTTTTTATCCACTACAAGTTAGCACGATTTATCCATAAGCCGTATATATTGCAGTCATGGGCTAACCTGTAGTGGATTAAAAAAAAACCAGTAAGCCTAACCTGAATACTTGTGTTAGTAACAGATAAATTGTACAGAGGTCAAGCAGCGACGGAACACTATCTAAGAAAACGAGTCGCGGTTCAGCTAATTAATTAAGCAAGTGATAGTTATTTAATCATTAAATTTCATTAACCCAAAGATATAGCGCGCGTAATCTCAACTATTTGGTTGTTTTTTTTAAACATTCTCTCGAATATTGTTATTTGATCTGCATATTTACAAGAATTTCTACTGATTGAGGGGTCAAGAGGCCATGGGGTTAAAGAACTGTAATTTCGTAAAGTCCGTCTTGAACTCCACAGATTTGATCTTATTTACATAAATTTAGTAAGCGGTGATAGCCTAGTGGTTAGGGCGTCAGCCTCCGAATCAGAGGTCGGCGGTTCGAATCCGGGCACGCACCTCTAACTTTTCGAAAATATGTGCATTTTTAAACAATTAAAATATCACGTGCTTCAACGGTGAAGGAAAACATCGTGCCATGTGCGGATTGGCAGACTTCACACGCCTTTGAGAACATTATTTATATTGTTTCTTCTTCTTTGTCGTTACACTCTTGACAGAGTGGTCGTGGTCATCATGAAGCAGTGTCTTTAAGGTAAGATTTATATTGTATCACCCTTGAAACAAGTGATGTTTTAATTACTTAAAAACACACATAACTCCTAAAAGTTAGAAAATGCCCGACCTCTGATTGTAAGGTTGACGTCCTAACCACTAGGCTATCACAGCTTATACAGTATTACCTAATCACAATATCTTTAAGTGAAATCTATGTAGAAAATAATTCGGTTTTAAGTAATTAGATAAACAATTCACACCCACAAAATGATAATTAAGTGAAATACAGTCCAGGAATAGCGTGTTCGCATCTGCCTGCGTCGCTTATTATTCAGACCTAGTTATATGATTCAGTAAATAGGACAACGTGTTCGCTGAAAGGAGATAGGGTACAGTGTGCATTGATGTTACGCTAGATAATTTTCAAATGAAATTGAGGCACTTGTATGCATGCATACATGTATGTTAATTACGTTGGATGATTCTCAGTATAGCATACGTTTGCGTTGATCACAAAGTGCCGTCAAACGCACATGCATAAACTTTAACGAAGTGTGTTTCTAGTCACACTACATATACTACGGGGTCAGTTTAAAAATATATAACCTTGGATCAAAGGCGTTTTGCATTGATAATGTTTGAAGCGGTGATAGCCTAGTGGTTAGGGCGTCAGCCTCCTAATCAGAGGTCGGCAGTTCGAATCCGGGCACGCACCTCTAACTTTTCGGAGTTATGTATTTTAAAAAAATTAAAATA
Organism: Lasiommata megera; assembly: GCA_928268935.1. Taxonomy (NCBI): domain Eukaryota; kingdom Metazoa; phylum Arthropoda; class Insecta; order Lepidoptera; family Nymphalidae; genus Lasiommata; species Lasiommata megera. The sequence goes on along the minus strand of OV743311.1, from coordinate 5,487,044 downwards.
TAACTTGCTTCAATTGTGAAGGAAAACATCGTGAGGAAACCTGCACGCCTGAGAGTTCTCCATAATGTTCTCAAAGGCGTATGAAGTCTGCCAATCCGCACATGGCCAGCGTGGTAGACTATGGCCAAACCCTTCTCATATTGAGAGGAGACCCGTGCTCTGTAGTGAGCCGGTAATGGGTTGATCATGATGATGATGATGAATGTTTGCAATATTGGGGTTAATTAGCGAAAGTCCATGATTTAAAAACAACATTAAGCCTAATTTGCTGTAATCCGGGAAACGAGGCAGACCTGTACAATCAATTTACAATTCTTCAACTTTAAACAATAAACAGCAAGTATAATTTGCTATATTCCGCCGACAACCGGGAGATTTGTATAATATAACACCACACAAAATCTTCCACTAGAACCTCTACGCACGTTTCGACCCGACACCGGATCATCCTCAGGAGATGTTGACTTCACAAGCGCGAAAAGTAAAGAGGTTCTTGTGGGAGATTTTGTGTGGTGTTATATTATACAAATCTCCCGGTTGTCGGCGGAATATAGCAAATTATACTTGCTGTTTATTGTTTATCATGGACTTCCGCAAAGTAACGCCTGCTTCTATTCATTATCTTCAACTATATACAATAAGCCATGTAGACATTTCAATATGCACTTTCAGTGTACGTTTCGCTCCGATGTAACAGCAGCCTAAGGAGACGTTGACCTGGCAACATACCTTCAATTACAGACGTAATATTGATTATTAAATTCAATTGTATCATATGTTTTGCTAAGTCAGGTTATCTATTGCTGACTCGTGCGAATTTCGTGCTTATTGTATCTCTTGAAACGCTTTGCATCAAAATAAACTTTTATCATTAATGTCAACTAATGAAAAACGGCAACAAATGGATTGTAGGTATTAAAATATAATATATCAATTTAAAATACACACAAACATTTTCGGAACCGGCGGGATTTGAACTCAGATACCTCCGGCAATAGCGGCCTGAGTGCATTGGCAAATCAAGCAACGGTCCACATACTACTGATACCGAAATTAATCACCCTTTAATTAATCTTATAGCCATTGTTAGCGCCATCTAGCAGCAAACATTGCAGTTTCAAAGATCCGTATTACAATATTATTATACATAATATTTGACACGTTTTTTCAATTTTATATTTTAATCAAGTATTTCTTAGACACTTGAAGGATTATCAAATTTATGAATGTAAAATGCATACAAAAACTTCAGAACTTTTGAAATGAAACAAAGAATCATTGAAAACTGCAATGAAATATTTATAGAAAACTGAGCTAAAGTCATAGCGTGAGTATTCGCCGCCCCAGGGCAAAACTCTCATAGGCCGTGACAGTAGATCGACAGTCACGCAAGTTGTTTTAAATGATGGAAACCTTTATTGGAAACCTAAGGTATTTGTGTCGTAAGTTGTATTCGCAATCGAAGTGTTATGCTCGTTAGAGAATAATATAAGGAAACTTTGTGCGACTTTCAGTGAGTGTATTCCACAGTATTTCCACAGTTACAACAGTGGAAATGTTGAGTCTGAGTATTTAAAATATGAATAATATGTACCAAATATTTTTTTATTTTATTTTTATTTGATTGGCAGACTTTACACGCCTTTGAGAACATTATGGAGAACTGTCAGGCGTGCAGGTTTCCTCACGATGTTTTTCCTTCACCGTTGAAGCAAGTGATATTTGAATTTTTTTTTAAACGCACATAACTCCGAAAAGTTAGAGGTGCGTGCCCGGATTCGAACCGCCGACCTGTGATTAGGAGGCTGACGCCCTTACCACTAGGCTATCACCGCTTCGCACTTAGTATTAATAATTAATTAATAAAAGATTAATTAGTAATAATCTAATTTATTTCGCCTTAGTCTGAATTGTTAATATGTTTATTTAGAATATTTTATTTCAGGTTAGTTAGGTTACGTTTTATTATTATGTTAAGTAAGTTATTATTATATTTTATTAAGTCTTTGGTTGATATCATTCAGATATCATATATCAGAAAAGGACCTAAACGAGGTTTTGGGTATTCATCTAATATTGACTTCTGTCACTACGTATTCGAGCACCAAGATTTAGTATCGTAAGATGAATGTGGCACGGTCTTTCAGAGCAACAACCGGCTCACTAACCTAAATATTCAAACGGGCGCCTTTATGTCATGCAGTCCGGATAAGCGAACATTATTATTACGGTTTCCGTGATAAACGTAAAGTATTACGAGCTATTACGACTCTGGCAATATCTGCACGAAGGCAGGAACATTATGCAAGCAGTGTTCCAACACTTCGCGAACCTGATTAGACTTTGTATGATGTTTTAATTATATTGGCTGATCTGCACAATCATAGTTTTTCTTAACATGCACTTAAATCTCGTGTTTCTACGGATCGTTTCATTTCCATACCTCAAGAATAGATGTGATTTGAAATGCAGCGAAAAAAGCGCCACTTATCTGGTTTTTCCACAGAACTTCACTTTCCACCTCAATTCTGATAGGACCATACTGCTAATTAACCTGGTGGTATGTGATGGTGGCATGGTTACCTGTTAAGGTTAACAGGTAGACCTGATAATCAGATTCTACCTGGTGTCGTACCAAAAGCATAGCTAAATCACTTGGCAGCACATCTTTATCGGTAATACGAAACTAAATATAGCCTCTCACTGCTTTTGTTTGTTATTCCTGTGTAAGTTTTGTTATAAAACTCATATTTAAATATCATTCTTCGGCTTAGTTATTTAAAATCGAAATACACGCTTTTGGTATTTCACGTCACAGTAAATGAAGTAGTTTAGTTAATCAATCTCCAGCCAACACTCCAAACCGAACTATATAAAAATATTTCAGAACATACGACCTAAAATCCAGCATGATTAGGATCATTTTCCTGAGACACTACAATGGTTTTACAGTCGATAACGACTTAACGACTGCGAGACTGTACGTCAAAATTTAAAACTTAGTCTAAGATTGCTTAAAAATAAACCATTATGACTATTCAATTAAAATTTAACATTACATAAGCACTGATATAGGTGCATTCGTCGCATCGCTATCTCGTCGGACTATTGAGTATTGACACCGGAGACTGACCTTTGCGAGAATAGTCCGTACGGTGGCCCGTGGAACGTCGCCAATTTTATACAAGCATACTCACATCTCAAGCATGAGACATTTACAACTGAAATAATTGAACATCTCTCAATGATTTCGTTTCAATTCTTCAACCTGCATACAGAAATAGTCTTCAATTCTTGTGATTACGTCGACCTACTTACTAATATTTATTCCAATTTGTATTTTTTATTCCGCTTTAGCCCCTGACTGCAAACTCACTCTGTGTATGATGCAGTCTAAGACCATCTTAGGGGCTCAGAAAAATGGTAGTTTTTTTTTTTTTTTTATTCACCACAAGTTAGCCCTTAACTGCATCCCACCTGATGGCAAGTGTTGATGCGGTCTAAGATGGTAGCGGGCTAACCTGTTAGGGGTATGGTAAACTCATACTCCTAATCGGTTTCTACACGACATCGTGCCGGAACGCTAAATCGCTTGGCGATACGTCTTTGTCGGTAGGGTGGTAACTAGCCACAGCCGAAGCCTCCCACCAGACCAGACTCGAGCCGGGAATCGAACCCAGGACCTCCAACTTTTTTAAATGCAACACGCACGCGCTGCGCCACGGAGGTCGTCAAAAATTTTATTAAACCCGAATCTGTGGTGGTTTTTGAAAACCGGTTAGGAGTACCTATGTACTCCTAATCGGTTTCCAAGCGACATCCTACCGAAACGCTTAAAAGCTAGACATATCTTTGTTAGTTGGGGTGGGTTGGTAGGGTTTTTTGGTACCTAGCCACGGCCAAAGCCTCCCACTAGAAAGTTCTAGTTAAATTAAATTTTAATTGTAATCTTTGGTATTTTTATTTTTATTTTTTTCTATTTATTTCACAAATATTGTGGCTAACAGTCTGTCCATCACAAATACACTAACGAGCAAATACACTATAAATTTTATAAATGCGAAAATTTATATTGAAAAACGGAAATTCACTTTCTAATTTATAATAGGCCACCACTGATTCGATTGGTCTAGATTGGATCTTTTTTTTTATCCACTACAAGTTAGCCCTTGACGGCAATCTGGTAGCGGGCTAACCTGGAAGGGGTATGGTAAACCCATAATCCTATCGATTTCTACGCGACATCGTGCCAGAACGCTAAATCGCTTGGCGACACGTCTTTGTCGGTAGGGTGGTAACTAGTCACGGCTGAAGCCTCCCACCTGACCAGACTCGAGCCGGGAATCGAACCCAGAACCTCTAACTTTATAATCTGACAGCGCGCACGCTGCGCCACGGAGGTCGTCAAAAATCCATCTACACCACACCAAAGACCTCTTTCTTGCTCACATCAAACATGAGGCACTAGGCCAAGAAGTAAAACCAACATAGCTGTCTCAGATACGTAAATATAAACGTGTTCAAGATATTGTAAAAATGTGTGATGACTATAAATCCTTTCATAATGTTATTCATAAACTAGCTACAGCGAAAAATTTCTTTTTGATTTATAAAAGTACCGCAGGAAGCATTATTTTTCCCAGAATATTACTATGCCGGAAGCAAGCTACCTGTTTTTCCAATTATGTTAATCGATCAGCCATTATTAATCCTTTTTATATTGTTGAGACGTCACTCTGTCTCAGTTGAAAATCAGCGTCGTGTTTTTCAAATACGACACGACATATGCTAAGCGGTACACCCTTTCTGGTTGGTGTAACAGACAGACAAAATTTCTGATTAGTATAAGATGTACTGTGTATAACACCATATGAGAATAAATCAATTTCTTTCTTTCTTCTTCTTTCTTTCTATTAATATCTCAGTGCTTTGCAAGACCTTCTTCACGTAAAGGAGAGAGAGATTAACAGCTTACACGCTGTTTTACGCTGCTTCAATGCAAGTTGGCGTAAAGATTACGAGTATTATCAAGTGTATCGAATAACCCGGTCTGACGACTTATCGTACGCCAACTCCTAAACAACATGGATTTCCATATTTAAACTGAAGTCACGGATGACGTATACGTCTAAAGTCGGGTTAGCCAGAATTAGCACATTAACATTTCAATTTTTTTTTTTCGGACTGTCTATTAGCTGTGCTAACCCTATTGGTTGCCACAGGGTAACCGGGCTGTTTGGCGGGCTTCGGAAAGAAGCTCTGCTAAAAGAAATTTTGAGCCCTAGGGCTCGAAGAAACTAAGGGAACGTCTGCCTAAGGGCGCCTCCTTTGAGGCTGAACCTCGGCTTAAGTTTGGGATAACGTTCAAAGTTTCATAATTTAAGCGACAATTGAATGGTATGGCTATTAAAACTTAAATTCTCTTCTTTTCTTTTTCTTGCCCTTTTCCCACGCTATGTGGGGTTGACACAACACGTCTTTTTCTTCCACTCACTAATCAGCCGTCACTAAGAATCAAATCTTTACATCGCTTTGATATTATAACTAGTTTACTTGTGAAAGTTTAAAGCATCGTCGAATTATAAACAGAACGTGCTTAGCTATTATGCTCTCATATAAAAAAGCGGGTAAGAATATGAACCTAGACCGGTTTCAGCGCACCGTATTACTGGAAAGTTACATCCCTTAATACTTACTAATCGCGGCAAGATACTGGACTAACTCCACATTAACAGCTGTGAATCTTTTACCTCCTTTACCTCTTTCTCTATACTACTCTACTATAGGTCTTACATCTTTTGAGAACTTGCATTTGTCTGCGATATTTTTTTTTTAAAACACCATTAAGCCCTTGACTGCAATCTCATGGTAAGTGATGATACAGTCTAACCTGTTAGGGGAATGGTAAACCCATACTTCTAATTGGTTTCTACGCGACATCGTGCTCGAACGCTAAATCGCTTGGCGACAAGTCTTCGTCGGTAGGGTGGTAACTAGCCACGGCCGAAGCTTCCCACCAGACCAGACTCAAGCCGAGAATCGAATCCAGGACTTCCAACTTCATAATGCGACAGCACACGCGCTGCGCTCCGGAGCTCGTCAAAAGTGAAATTAAGTTATTAGCAGTGTAAGTTGTATTAAAACAGAATGCACCTAAACACTATTAGGTGCAAATTATAATGTAAAGAATTAATTCGCTGACACGTTACATTACCAAGCTTGATATGCTGTCAATGCAAATTAATACAGAAACAATGTATGGTACATAATGAACGCTTTATACAAACGAAAACATATTACATTTTAATATAGGCACTTACGAGTGTATAATGTATATGTCGTGGACGTATTGTTTGCCATTGTTACCTGATGTTTGCGAACGGTCTCGATGAATATTAACTCGTGTAAGTGGGACTAATTTAATTTAAATAGTTGGAATCATGCTGTGCGAGAAGATTGAGAGTGTCTGGCTTTGGCTTAAAAGAATTGACAATCGTGTGTTTACTTTTAAGGCCGTTTATTTTTTTATTTCTTTAAACAACTTTATTGCACATTGAAACAAAAGAAAATAGTAATGAATAGAAGCAGGCGTTACTTTGCGGAAGTCCATGACAAACAATAAACAGAAAGTATAATTTGCTATATTCCGCCGACAACCGGGAGATTAGTATAGTATAACACCACACAAAATCCTCCACTAGAACCTCTACACACGTTTCGACCCGACACCGGATCATCCTCAGGAGATGTTGACTTCACAAGCGCGAAAGGCAAAGACTTTTGACTGGATTTTGTGTGGTGTTATACTATACTAATCTCCCGGTTGTCGGCGGAATATAGCAAATTATACTTTCTGTTTATTGTTTGAAAAGAAAAGAGAAAAAAATACGTAGCATAAAAGCAAAAGGCGACCTTATCACTAAAAGCGATCTCTTCCAGGCCACCTTTTTGAAAGAAGCCGACAGATATATAAAGGCGGGAATTCGCAACACTTATACTAAAAACAACTCGGACATATATGTATATACATATAAGACGAGTTAAGGCCGACTATTAAAAAATAATATAAATATATAATTTTTATGATATGTTCATACTAATATAAAGATATGGAAGGAATAATTATAAATTAAATTGACGGATGATGCTTCTCGATACGACTTGGCGAAGAATTATTTATAACTTTTAATTGCCTGCTTAGGTCAATGTTTCAAAATTATCCTGTGGGAATAAGCAACATTTTCTCAAGTCGGAAAATTTATGGGTAAAATTTGGAGCTTCGGAGGATAATTGAGCCTACGTCGTTTGCAGTTACTTTCATCAGTAATGAATAGTAATAATCATTGAATTAAAGGTCTGGATGGAATTCTTACTTATATAAAGAAGATTAAGGAGAAATCTTACTACTTTTTATTAATTTACATATTTAAAGTGGGCGGTGGCTCATGGACCATTTTTCTGTATGACTTAAGTGTTCTCAATAAAGTAAATAATATTTAATTTTATTGAAGTATCGTTAAGTCTTAAGTTAGTTAACATATATTCACATAACTGAAAAAGTAGTTGATGGATTGACTTCAAATTTTAACACAACGTCGCATTTCTGTGTTAGAGCGTTTTATATATTTTTTTATATCTAAGGTTCAAGGGAACGAAAAATTCTCATTATCGGTCCCAATCTTATTTAATCACGACGAAGTTTGGCCGGGTTAAATCATTATTTTTAATAATATTCAAAAAAAACGTCGCTGCCAATTACCGTCACCTACTTGAATAATCTCTGATTATCGAACTCCATTTAAATCGATCCATTACTAAATACAGCGTACGTATCAATTAAGATCAACTTTAACATTTCAATCGTAAAAAAAAAACTCGATCTTGTTAACACTTATGATTGGTATCGCAATACCCATTGCTATTTACTTATGTCACTCTAACTGACATGGCCTAATTGAAAAAAAGTTCTCACAGCGACTATCCACTGACTTCGGAATTGAGGCCGACTAAGTAATCCGCCCGTATATGGGAAAAGGTGCGTAGGCGCATGTGGGCCTAAATTGTAGTAATCCTGCACAATCATCCGTAGATATCGTGTAACGAGTAACTTTGAAGTATGCAGGTAATGAAGATACGTATTTCTTTACATGAATGAATTTTGTGATGTATTTTACGTGATGTAAGCTGTGATAGCCTCGTTGTTAGGACGTCCGCTTCTTAATCAGAGGTCGGGGTTCGAACCCGGGCACGCAACTCTAACTTTTCGGGGTTATCTGCGTTTTTAATCAATTAAAATATCACTTGCTTAAAAGGTGGAGGATAAAGGAGCGTGAAGTCTGCCAATTCGCACATGGCCAGCGTGGTGAACTATGGCCAAACAAATGGTTTAGGGTTACGTAGGGAAGACTCAATCTTCGGGTAAGAAACCCTAAACATTATATTTATTTTTATTTACATATATATTACAAGTTTAAATAGACCGGAGTTATAAAAGTTCTGTAGCGTTAAAACGAACGCTACTGAACGAACTGTTATTACTAAAGTACAGTAGGTACATCGACTAGTAATGATTATATGACCGTTTATTGTTTCGTAACAAAACAATAATATTATTTGTTTTCAATAAAAATCTATGATATTATACAAACTTTGAATTGCTTGTCAACAAACTTAGACAAAAATACAGATAAGCGTAGATTGAGAAAATGTTACGGCCGATATTAATAATGTATCTACATTCTGAGATTGAAACCAATCGCAGATTGATCAATATCGAAAGATCTATCTCCAATCTGCGTGCCAATATGGGAACTTGACAATCCCGATCTTATTCTCTCCGTGGATAGCATAGCAATCCATTCCCTCTTGAACGTTCCGTTGTAAGCAAAACGCAGTAGAATCTACTTAAGTTGGCATAATTTTATAATCGTTAATTTACTATTTAAACAAAAAACAAGTAGAATATGCCTGAATTTGTATTGGAAACTATAATATATCTTAATGTAATACTATATTTGTATCAAAATATGAAGACATAACTATTTTTATTCTTGCATTTAAGTTAAGAATTTGCATAAGTTGGAACGCAAACCGAACTTATGACGCTTAGGATTGGCGTTGTCTAACGGCTACGGTCAAGTTGTTTTGCGCGTGTTTACGTTTAACACCACGTTTAATTACTCTGCGTCTTTTTATAAATCTTTGTTTTTTACCAATTTGAGAACAACAGTGTAAAAATGGATTCGGTAACCGTAAGTGATAAAGTAATTTTATATTATTTGTTACAACAATAATTAACTTCTTTCCTCATAAAAGATCCCTGCTGACTATAAAGTTTGATTTCATACGTTACAGTTAGTTAGATATTGGATGGTAATTAAGGGATGAATAAATAATATTACTTGTTGCCTTAACTAATTCATGAGTCGTCGTAATGATGTAGTTGGCGAAAACTCAGGAATTAGTCTGTTTATATATTATATTATAAGAAATGTAGTAAAGCCTCATTAACCTAGTTTCATGGTTTAAGTAATTTCTATAATTTTTTATTCTGTAACCACCTTTTCTATTTTATAGGTAAAAGGTAAACCCTTAACCAAAGAGGAGACTAAAGCTCTTCTACAGCTTATTGAATCCAGCAAAATTATAACCACTAAGACCACAAATGCTGCCAGCAACAAAATGAAACTGGATGAATGGAAGAATATAACTCATATATTCAATGCCACTGCTACCTCTTGTCTCCGAACACCGCAGCAATTAAGATTAAAATGGGAAAATCTAAAAAAGAATGCTCGGAAGCGTAGTACAAGAATTAGAATGAACCATATTCAGGTTTCTGTCCATAGCATAAAGATATGAATTATGTATATCTATTGTTTTCTTATCTTTCTCACAGCTAGATAAACATATTTGAAAAAGGATTAAAAAATATCTACTGTAAAGAAGCCTATGAATACACTAGATACACTGAATAGATGAGATGTGTTTTATGTAAATAATTATGGTAATGGTAAACCAATTTAAAGTTAAGCCAGTACAGAGTTATAATAAATACATATTTTTGTTTATAATAAAACTGCATGCTTTAGTATATAGTGGGCTTATATTTTAGTTATTTCAACTATTATTTTCAGACAGGTGGTGGTCCCGCTGACTATATACCCCCAGATGATATATTGGACAGAGTTACTGGCATGCTAGGAAGTACTGCCAGTGGATTTACTGTGCCATTTGGGGGTGACAAAGAAGTAATGGGGCTTGATGTTGGTGATGGTAGTATTAGTGGGGATGGTGATGGTACTGTTGATGCTAAGGTATCCATAGAATCAGATATAGATATGATGCCAATATTTATTGACAATAGTGTAGAGACATTAGTCTGTAATGCTACTCACGATAATGCTAATTTGCAGAATAATGACCAAAAGATAACACCAAATAAACCAAAGAGGTTCACATTAAGTACACCTAGGACAGGTAATTATTTTAGTATTATTGGGTAGGTGTTTTAATATGTATGGTTTAATAAATTAATTAGTTTTGGGGTGTTATCTGGAAGCCCAATCTATAGAGTATACTAAAACTGTATTATTTTAAATCTAAGCAAAGTCCAAGTGCACTGGACTGTCGAGGAATACATACATCTAAATTGTAAATTTTAGAACAAAATACAGAGCAACCATAGTTGTTCTGTATGTTGTCTGCCACTCAATTATACAGTACATAACCATAGATGCAATCAATCTGCAAGCAATCCTAATACTTGTTTATTTTTCAGTGGGCAAGAAATTTAGATCCGATGACAGCAGGACTCTAAAAAATAATGCCATTGCTGAATATTTTTCAGTGAAAAAACAGTGCCTAGATGAGAGGCTAAAAAATATTGCTCTTGAAAACGAAAATTTAAAATTATTAAACAATAAATTGTTATTAGAAACAGAAAAATTAAAAGTAGAATTAGAGGCATTAAAGAAGCAATAGCACTTTCGTCTTTTTGTATTATTTTTTTATTATTGTTATGTGTAAGTTACAGAATGTTTAAATAAATAAAACGTGAATTAAAACAACTGTTTTTAATTATTTTTTAACATATTATTACCCATCCTAGTAACAGAAAGTATGAGTTATACTTTCTGTTATTGAAAATAATTACTTATAAGCATGGCTCTTTCTTGAATATCATGGCCTTCATTATTTACATTTTCAGTACTAAATTCTAAAATACTGTCTTCTGGTGGTAGATCCACTTCTGCAGGTACTTCTTCTAAATTATAGTTCCTGCAAATGTTATGAAGCACAGCAGTGGCAATTATTACTGCTTGGGCTTTGGGTAACGATAAACGCAACATTAGAGCCACAACAGGAAATCGCCTCTTCCAAATGCCAAAAGTTCTGAAACATTCAAAATATTTCTATAACAACTTGGAGGGGCTTCGCCACCCAATTTTATGGTCTAACCACAAAGACAAGCCTTTTTTATTATAGGTATTGGTCTGGCAAGTTATATCAAAGTAACTTAAAAGAAGCTATTTTTAAAATTACCTCTCTATGGTATTCCTAGTTTTGATGTGTGCTTCATTGTATTGTTGTTCTGCTTGAGTAACAGGATTTAAAAGTGGTGTTAATAAATAAGGTCTATTTGGATAAGCACTGTCACCAAGCATCCAACGATTACCAAACAGACCTGCGTCACATTGAGCTGTAGACAAGTACTTATTTATTAATTTATTTATTCAATTAAACAAAAAAAGTTTGGTTACTACTTTAAAAGATACTTATAATTAATCAAAACACTATAAGCTTACCTCTAAGAACAGAATTGTTGAAAATTGTAGCATCATGTGTTGAACCTGGCCACCGGGCAACCACATTCATAAATTTTAAATCCGCATCACAGATTGCTTGGACATTCAAGGAAAAGTAACCCTTGCGATTTCGAAATTCTTCACCTATTAAAACACCTGCAAGAAATAATTATTTCACTTTACTATTACATTAAGAACATAATATTAAATAATTTATTGAGCTGTTAAACACTTACATGGCGACTGGATACGTATATGAGTGCAATCAATTGCAGCAAGAACGCGAGGAAACTGTGCAAATCTGTAGAAGTTTTCTGCACTTTGTTGGTGCACAACAATATATTCATCATATAAGTTGGCGATTGCTGATGAGATATCTCTGACAATTCGACCTGCTGTTGATGTGGAGACTCCAACAAAATCGGCTACAGAAATTAACATAGTACCTAATGAATAAAACCTTAATGTTAACAACAGTTGATGGAGTGGTGCCACACCATGATTCCTGTAAAATAAAACATGAATTATTAGATATACTGCTATGTATGAGAACAAAAAGTTTCAAGTCTAAAGACATGCTTAGGTAGGTACCTACCTGGTAGAGGTTACACGGACAAACGGCATTAACTGTGTTAGCAAATTATTCACTGCAGGTTTCGATAACCTAAACCTAAAGGTGAACTCGGCATCATCCAGACTCTGCATGTAGTTGACCCTTTTTAATTTTCGTGCGCGTTGCCTTTCTTCCTCTTCGCTATCTGTATCACATTCCGATAACTGAGCAAGTATCTCCATATCACTATCGTCACTATCAAATAACACTGCCATTTTCCGAAGAGGTATTAAAATGATTTAACGCTTATATTTGTTTCTATGAAAGAAAACAATCACAGAGTCTACTATCTCTTATTTTACTCAACAAACCCACGACTTTCTCAGATTGCAATCTGGATTGTTTACACCGATCGAACTTAATGTCAAATCTGACGGATTGGTTATTGACACGCACAAACTGTCATTTTCGAACAGAGGCCAATCTTTAATTTGCAATCTGCCCTCCCAGAGATCGATTGATTCCAAAGATACCAAACTCAATCCGAGGATCGGTTATTGGCATGCTTAGTCCAAAAAATAGATTGAAAAATCTGTCTTAGATAGAAAGAAATGGATTGAGATTGATTATTAATTTCGGGCGTTAGTCGAGTGGATGTTTGTTAATCAATCACGCCAGAAACACGACATGTCATCGTCATCATCATGAACAACCCACAACCGGCTCACTACAAAGCACGGGTCTCCTCTCAATATGAGAAGGGTTTGGCCATAGTCCACCACGCTGGCCGTGTGCGGATTGGCAGACTTCACACGCCTTTGAGAACATTATGGAGAACTCTCAGGCGTGCAGGTTTCCTCACGATGTTTTCCTTTACCGGTGAAGCAAGTGACATTTTTTTTTTAAACGCACATAACTCCGAAAAGTTAGAGGTACGTGCCCGGATTCGAACCGCCGACCTCTGATTAGGAGGCTGACGCCGTTACCACTGGGCTATCACCGCTTCTCGACACGTAACTGGACGAAATTTTGCGCAGCAATTGACAGTCTAGAACAGCTTATAGGCTATTCATATGCCGGATTTTATCTAGGATCATCGTAATGATATAAAAGACGGGCCACCCTCCAATATTAGCTAGAACTACGTGGACGGTACGCTTACATGTCCTCACTGTGCGCGCAAAATTCGTGCGAGAGTAGGATATGTAATCACATGGATAGGATATGTCAATCGCTGTTGCCGCACGCCGCAGTGTATGAGTATAAAATTTATCTAGGAAAAACTATATGGTTTCTGGTTTCCGTTGGACAGAATATAGATCAGGCCGTCAGTCCTCACACATACGCATCAAGTCGCATATCTATTTGAATTGCACATTCAAAGAACAATCATAGGTAGGTATTTGTTACTAAGGAATGAGATCACCGTCATGGCACCGCAGCCCACAATCTACCAATCAGATGTAATAGTTCATATCTCGGCTCATCTCGCAACTGCGGCTATTCAACCGAGGATGAATTTTTTGTGTTCCCAATAAGTCCTATTTATTATTACGGTCACTTTGTGTCTAGACAAAAAATCGCAAACGTTGTTTGAATTTAAGATACAAGATTAAATTAATTAAATTATTTTATCGTTCCAACCAACTATATTTGACGTCCGTGGCGCAGTGTGTGCGCTGTCGCATTATAAAGTTGGAGGTCCTGGGTTCGATTCCCAGCTCGAGTCTGGTCTGGTGGGAGGTTGAGCCGTGGTTAGTTACCACCCTACCGATATAAACGTGTCGCAAAGCAAAGCGATTTAGCGTTCCGGCACCGGAAACCAATTTGGAGTGTGAGTTTACCATAAGGTTAGTAAGGAACAGGTTAGCCGCTACCATCCTAGACTGCATTACCACTTACCACCAGGTGAGATAGCCTTCAAGGACTAACTTGTAGTATATACAAAAAAAATGTGTCACAAATGCATACATCAGGCACAACGGTAGCTTTAGCACATAATAACTTAGCATACCCCTAACAGGTTAGCCCGCAACCATCTTAGACTGCATCATCACCTACCATCAGGTGAGATAGCCTAACTTGTAGTGGAAAAAAAAAAAACAAGTAATATGAGAGTGCTAATAGAGGCTATACGTTTTTAATAACCCTTTAGCTGGTATTACCTACGAGTTACGACGGCAGGATCGGATTCAATGCGCAATTAATCTGCTTGTCCGGTGAAATAGTCCGCGTCGTCTATATTCCAGCTAGTTGCCGAGCACCCGAAACGTGTCAGGAATGCAGAACCGTGTCGTAACACCCTCAGTCTGGATCGCCCACACCAAGGCAATCGCCCTTACACAGATTAAATAACAAACAGGTATATCAAATTGGACTCTCGAAATTCATCGGCCGACCTGTTCCCGTTAATCTGTAATCATTTATAACTGAGATGAAAGTTTAATGAGGATATAGGTACAATGCAATCGTTCATTGTGATCTTGTTTTCTTAATACAAATACCTAAATAACGAGCCCTGAAAGGCAGATTGACTATTGTATTGCAAGGCATTGATGATGAACTTGTCTCAATCATCATCATCATGATCAACCCATTCTCACTACTGTTAGCATACACAATAATTGGGTGTGAGGTATTTGAACACTGATTGGGAGTTTCATTATCTCCGGCAATGCGGGTAGTATAAAAACAATAAATATGACAGACGGTCTTTTTTCTTTTTTCCGGTGCATTCGGCGATCCCTCGAAAACACGGTCTTGAGCTCAGTGTCTTTTTAAACTAAGGCGTGGAAAGTTATAAGTGTTCTGCAAAGTCTATGTAATTATTTCAAGAAAGCAAAGTCTATGTATTTATTATAATAATAAGTGTTCAACAAATCTGTGTAGTTCTTTCAATAGTAATAAAAAGTGTTCAGCAAGTTTATATAATTCTTTCAAGTCAGAAGTGTCGATAATTATCTACGTGCCTGATGCGGCGGCTTCCTGAATTAAGGACGGTCAAAGGTCTGAGTTTCATGTGTTATGCCGTTGTCTCGAAATGTTACCTTACAACTTAAATGTCACTGCTGCTGAATTTGAAGACATTTTTAATAAATGAGTGATATAAATAAACCTGTCAGTGTTGAGTAGAGAAAAGTGAAATAAGTCAATCATAGTTATGTTTTACAAGTGTTTTTTTTTCGTAAACAGGCTAAATATATAATGTCAATATATTGAATTGATAATTTCAATAATCTGATGTGAGAATTAAAGTGAATATCTTATAAATACTAATATTAATCAAATTGCTGCCTACTTGTTATTATAGATAAGTTTTTGTTTTGTTAAATTTGTTTAGAGATTAGTCTCTTTCTTGTGTCATGTCATTGTGCTTATCTCATGTTAATGGTTATACATATAATAATAATATATATTTACCCACTTAGAAGTACATAAGTTGACTATATATTATTCATATTATTATTTTTTAGGGTAAACGTTAATATTTTGGATTAATTTTGTATATTCTACCTAAAATTACTTGTTACTGTGAATCACTTCAGATAAATTAACTGTGATTATGGGCAATAAAAAAAAACGAACGCATCGTGACTCCAGTAAGAGTAGTGTGCCGATTAGTATTAGAGGCAGTGACAATCAAAATAGTAAGTCACGGCGTCATAAAGGCCGTCGTGATAAAAGACATAGTAGTAGCCATCAGCGTAGAAAGAAAGTAGGAAGCATTCTCGCTCCTAATATCATGTTACAAGATCTTGTAAAAGAGATGAAAACCGCCAACTATGACTCCTCTGCTAGACTAGACTTCTGCACACTTAAGAATTTCTAACAATAATAATAATTCATCAAAAAAATTCTACAATAGCGAATAATCCCATGAGCAATTCTGCGGCAATAATACCTCCGAACTTTTGGGCACAAAATAATTTTCCTGTAAATTTTAATTTTATTAGTATTTTAATTAAATTAGTGTTGTACCTGAATTTGACCCTAGTGAAAATAGTCAAACTATAGAAATAAAATAAGACTAAATAAATAATAAATTATCAAAGTTAGTGAATGTGTAATGATGAACTGATCGCCAAATATCTCATCACGCCAAAATTACGTGGGTTAGCAAAAAAAAAAAATACAATGTCCCAAAACGTTAATAGAATGATTAACGAACAAACAAGTGATGTAATCCAATGTTGTAATTGCAATGAAAATAGGCCACATAACTTTGAAACGTAATAGACCCTTTACGAAATATAATTTTTGCTTTAAATTAAGCCATGACGCCAAAGACTGCCGTAAATAAAAAGTTTAAATAGTAGTGAAGAGATAAGTAAAAACAGAATCACATCGAATCTCAACTGACGGTTTACGTCATGTGTATCAGTAGTAGCGAAATTGTTAATTCTAAATATTACAAGGATGTAAAAGTTAACAATATTTCTTTGAAATAATATGTTAGGCAGTAAATGTACACTAATTAGGGAATCAAATGCATGCATGCAGGTAATCAGTGGAATACAAATGATTTATCCATTCTACACGGATTCGGAAATTCTAAAGTAAATCCTTTGGGAAAGTGTATAATTACTTTAGCGATAGAAATGATAAGGGCCGAAACGGAAGTTTTAGTCGTAGCTGATAATTATTTGCGGATACTAATTTTAGTAGGACAATCTTTTACGAAAAAAAACGTTATTAGAAACGGTGGATGAATTGAAGGGTATAGATTTTTGTGATAATGAGAATAAAATTATGGTTTACTCAGATTGCGATAAAGTTATCAAAAGTAAAACAACTACCGCAATTAATGTTTGAAAATAAATGTAGAGGGAGTTTACTCGTGGAATACAACCTTCGTACCCTCCTTTTTAATAAATATGCGGTTTTAGCTGGGCTTTTTGAATTTGAAGCAGGCAATGGATATTTAATGTTAATAAACTTATCATCTAACGATTTAAGATTAATAAAGGAACTTTACTATATCGCGGCCAGGAATATCTGGAAGTGAATACTGAATATATAGGACTAACGATGGATACTAATAATTATGACGAATCGCCTTGAAGAGATATCATAAACAGTTCCGATATTACAGAACTTCAAAAACACTAATTATTTGATTTATTGAAACAGTACAGGGATGAATTTGGCGGAATACGGTGAAACTAGTTTAAAAAGAAAAAAATATTAAGTTAACGTAAGATAGACCCGTAGATTATAATCCATACAGAATTACACAGAGTGAGCGTGGTTAATTGAATACAATTATTGAAGAATTATTAACTAATGGTATTATCAGCAAAAGCACTTCAGATTATTCGAGTCCTGTTATATTTAGGGAGTAACAAAAATTTCGATAAATGCTTGTGTATTGAATATAGGTCTCCAAATAGGAAAACGTTAAAGGATGAATAACCGTTGTCTCGCATTGAAGATCAGCTGGACCGATTGGGGGAGTAATAGGTATTTTACCACCCTTGACTTTACGTCCGGTTACTATCCAGTACCCATGAGTGAAGTTAGTAAGAGGATTACCGCATTTGTAACGCCTGATGGTTTGTATGAGTTTGCAAAAATGTCTTTTGACCTAACCAATGCACCAAGTGTCTTCCAAAGTACAATTAATTGTATACTCAAGGGTAAAAATAATTTTGTACTCGCCTATATGGATGACCTACTGGTGACGTCACAATCAATTGAAGAAGGCTTTGATAAATTAGAGAAGGTTTTTCAGTTGTTGAGGTTTGCTCGTCTTACGTTAGACTTAAAGAAGTGCGATTTCTTCCAAACTCGTATAAATTACTTGGAGTACGAGATCGATTCCGATAGCATACACCTTAGAACTATTAAAATTAAGGCCGTAATCGACTTCCCTATACCTAAAAAAAAATGTTCATGAGGTTCCACAGTTTGTAGGTCTCACAAGTTACTTAAATTACTTGAGTTTATTCAAAATTATTCCTTAATAATACTGAATAATAAAGCCTCTAACGATACAAAGAAAAATATGCCATGGTGCTTTGATGAACTTCAAAGAAAGGCATTTAATAAATTAAAAACAAAATTGACTACGCGACCAGTATTAGCATTATATGACTCAGAGGCTGAGTTAGAAATTTACACTGAGGCAGTAAAGTAGGCATAGGCGCTATTTTACTTCAACAGTCGAATTTTGGTGAAACATTGTACACTATCAAATTTCGTATTACAGTCGTGGTAAACTACCGTTGATGAATGCAAATTTCACTCATAAGAGTTAGAAACTTTGGCGGTTGTTTGAGCTTTTAACCAATTTAGAGTTTACGTTAAGGGTAAATCATTCAAATTAGTAACTGACTGTGCCGCTATCCGTAGTACTATGTCAAAAAAAGATTTAATACTGAGAGTGGCGCGTTGTTATATATTGATGCAGGAATATGATTTTATAGTAGAACATCGAAATGGTACAAAATGAGTCACGTTGATACATTATCGCGCAATCCCTATGAAACTCAAGATTAAAATCTGTTGATATCTTAACAATGGGTGGATGATGATGGGTGGTTATACACAGTATACAAAAACAAGGTTCAGAAATAATAGTTAATATATTGAGCGATTCGACTATTAAGAATATTGTCGAGATTCATAAAAAAAAATATACTGTAAAAATTAGTCGTTTGCACCGAATTATTATATATAAGAACGAAGAAATAAACCTAAAGTGGGTCGTCCGATCATTTCCTGATCATTTGAACTTTCCGCCAAGTAAAAAGAAGAATTGTAATATTCTAGTGATTATTGATGCTTTTATTAATATGATTTACATAAAGCCAGTTAAAATTGTCAAAAGTAGCACTAGGAGTCAGGTATTTGCAGAATATTTCTCGTTGCGTGCCACGTCGTCTTATATCCGACCGCGGCACTAGTTTTACTAGCAAGGAGGTCTCAGATTTTACCAATTAAAGTAGGAGATCTAGTTCGTGTCGAAAAGCATATACTTACGGATCCTGGAGTCATAAATTATTACCTAAATGAATATATCGAAAATAATCGGTAATGATTGCTATTTAACAGAGGATATTCCAATTACCAGGAAATGTTGTAAACCGTATAGAACTATTTATGCCGTTGATAAATTACACCCCTTGCTTGTATTTAGTTATGATGCGATGTCAAGTGATTCAGAGTAAAAAGTCAAAAATATTTAAAATAGTGATTTACTATGAGATGTTTGTGATTCGTAATTAATTGTACAATCTAATGATGAAGTGATAAAGTAATATATATATAATGAGTTAACTAAGTGTAATTTACATGTAATAAAAAGAGAAAGTTTTATAAAATAAATGATTAGTGAAAATCTTAATAAATTATTGTTAATATAAGAGGTAAATTGAATAGATTTGAGAAGAGAATGTACTGTTGAATTTACGAATTCACGTTGATTAATATAAGCAGGTTGTTAAGTGATAATGATAAAAGTAAAAAGGATGAGTAGAGACGATAAGTCAGTGATGATTATGAAAATCCTAATAAATGATTGATAGTATAAGAGATAAATTTAATAAGATTTTAGAAGAGAATGTATTGTTGAATCTGCGAATTCATGTTGATTAATATAAGCAGGCTGTTGAGTGATAATGATATAAGTGAAAATGATGAGTAGAGATGATAAGTCAGTGATAATTATCATGCCTGCCATTATATAATGCGATCATACTTTGATAAGTGACTATTAGTGAGTCGCTATGGGTGAGAGTACCCATAGTCAATGTTAATTACAAGAGTGAGCCGCTATGGGTGAGAGTGCCCATAGTCGATGTTAATTATAAGAGTGAGCCGCTATGGGTGAGAGTGCCCATAGTCAATGTTAATTACAAGAGTGAATCGCTATGGGTGAGAGTGCCCATAGTCGATGTTAATTATAAGAGTGAGCCGCTATGGGTGAGAGTGCCCATAGTCAATGTTAATTACAAGAGTGAGTCGCTATGGGTGAGAGTGCCCATAGTCGATATTAGTTATAAGAGTGAGTCGCTATGGGTGAGAGTGCCCATAGTCGATATTATTTATAAGAGTGAGTCGCTATGGGTGAGAGTGCCCATAGTCGATATTAGTTATAAGAGTGAGTCGCTATGGGTGAGAGTGCCCATAGTCGATATTAGTTATAAGAGTGAGTCGCTATGGGTGAGAGTGCCCATAGTCGATATTAGTTATAAGAGTGAGTCGCTATGGGTGAGAGTGCCCATAGTCGATATTAGTTATAAGAGTGAGTCGCTATGAGTGAGAGTGCCCATAGTCGATATTAGTTATAAAAATGAGTCGCTATGGGTGAGAGTGCCCATAGTCGATATTAGTTATAAGAGTGAGTCGCTATGGGTGAGAGTGCCCATAGTCGATATTAATTATAACAGTGAGTCGCTGTGGGTGAGAGTAACCATTGTCGATGTTAGTTTTAATAGTGAGTCGCTTTAAGTGACAATGTCTATAGTTGATGTTTTAGTTTTGAAAGTGTTATTAATGTATCTTTCGCTAGCTATAGAATTGAAATATGCATTTTTGTTTTTTTTTTTGTTGTTTTTTTTGTTTGTTTTGTTTATTATTAAACGCGAGGCCGCGTTTGACGTCAGGATTAGCCGAATGTTAGCATACACAATAATTGGGTGTGAGGTATTTGAACACTGATTGGGAGTTTCATTATCTCCGGCAATGCGGGTAGTATAAAAACAATAAATATGACAGACGGTCTTTTTTCTTTTTTCCGGTGCATTCGGCGATCCCTCGAAAACACGGTCTTGAGCTCAGTGTCTTTTTAAACTAAAGGCGTGTCCAAACATAGCGCGGCAATCGTGAGCGGCATGCCGCGCGCGATTTCCGCGCTGTGTTTGGACGGCCGCCGCGCACGAATGCCGCGTGTTGCTGCCGCGCGCGAACGAGGTTGCCGCGCGCGTAGTGTTCGTTCGTCAGTGAAGGTGTGTGGACGTAAACGATGGATAACGAAACGGCAATTCGACTTATTGAAATATATGGTTCATTTAATGCATTATGGGACACCAGGCGCAAAGAATATCATAACAATAATTTAAGAGAAGACATGTGGGATGAAATCGCAAAAAATTTCGAGCAACCGAAAGCAGTTCTAAAAACCAAAATGAAAAGTCTTTTAAGCTCATACAGAAGGGAGAGAAACAGAGAAAAAACGAGTAACATTACTGGTTCGGGTAAGTTTAATCTTTTATTTAATGATATTGATGAAATGACAATAAGTACTCCTACAGCAAACAATAACAAAATGAAGTACTTGTAACAAAAGATTCTATTCTACTTACATATAGGTATCTAAGTTAAATGTATACTGTGGTATATGTAGTTCTTGGAATTTACGTAACCGAGTGAGCTTTATTTGTGGTTACGTCGTGTACATGTATAATTGTGTAAGTGTGCGTGCCTGTCGGAGCCTAGGTGAGAGCGGTCAGGCGCATGCATTGCGCTCGCTCACATAATGATAGTAATATGGTTCGTACGCAGTTCGCACGTTTGTAATGCTCAACTAAGTATAGTACGTTTTTTCATGCACGACCCAAAATATAAATAAATATGGCAAACCGATTGAGTTTGACATTTCTTAGAGCGCAAAATCATTGAATGAATGTTTTTAATAAATCAATGAATTAATGCAATTACGTAGATTGAATAATTTTCGAAATACGTATAATCATTATCGAAATATTTTGGTTAAAATATGTGACCGTTGTAAAATATGTTTAACGGTCTGATCAGCTGGTAAACTAGACTGATGGTCGTGAGTTTATACACACATGTTTAGGAAAGTATTTCTCACAAGCAGATGGATATAACAGAATTGACACTTTTATTGTTACAGATAGAAACAAGGCCTACAAGTCTAAATGGTTTGCCTACGAATCTTTCCACTTTTTGCATGATAGGGGTAATCCTATTGACACAGTGGTAAGTACGCTAATTTCATACATACATTCATGTATAACCATACTAATATTATAAATGCGAAAGTGTGTTTGTTGGTTTGTCCTTCAATCACGCCGCAACAGAGTTACGGATCGACGTGATTTTTTGCATAGGTATAGCTGAGGACCTGGAGAGTGACATAGGCTACTTTTTATCCCGGAAAATCAAAGAGTTCCCGAGGGATTTTAAAAAATAAATTCACGCGGACGAAGTCGCGGGCGTCATCTAGTTTCTCATAACGTAATTATTTAATATCTATCTTGCCAAATAATCGACCCGTTTGCCATAAAATGTTCTGCCAAAAAATTACGAATATCGGTTGGAGTGCCACCTATACATTCGTTCGGTGTTAAAGTAACTGATTCATTCATTGAGTTATTAGAGGTTGTTATTGAAGAGCTGTTTCGAAGAAAATTATGCAAGTGAACAGCAGCTAGAACTACCTTTTTAGCTGATGTTGGGTTTAACATAATTGCATTTCTCAGTACTCTAAATTTAGACGCCAAAATACCAAAAGCATTTTCAACTACTCTACGTGCTCTCGATAGTCTGTAGTTAAAAATCCGTTCTTTAGACCCTTTTGAATGAATTCCTGCAAAAGGTGTCAACATATATTTAGTTAAAGCAAAAGCTTGATCTCCTAATATGACATAGGGTACTTTTGTTGTGTAGGGTATATTTAAAATTTCTGGTGCTGGTACATTAAGTTGATTATTTTCTAACTTTCGGTACAATTCACAATGTTTAAAAACGCCTCCATCTGATATTCGACCTTGACTTCCAACGTTAACGTACATAAAATTGTAATTTGAGTCTACTAATGCTAAAAGTACAATACTAAAATATTTTTTATAATTGTAATACTCGGTGCCGCTTCTAAAAGGAGCCTGAATAGTTATATGTTTTCCGTCCAAAGCACCGATGACATGTGGGAAATTCCATTTTTCCTCGAATTCTTTAGAGACTATCTTCCAATCTTGTTCCGATACTGGTAACTGAAAAATATAAAGTTCACATTAAAAAAATGCGAAATTTATCTTGTATTGTAAATGTATAATAACACGGGTGGGGGTGGGTAACCTCAAAGAATCGCGTGGAAATCTAACTACGACATTCTACGACAGATATAAATGAAAACAGTCGGACATCATACGAAAGCATTTTAGTCCTAGCTGAAACGGAGACACTTCTTAAATCCCAAAGACTATACCTATATTCTACAAACACAACTAAACATCGTTGTTTTGATTACAGGATTGTGGCTCATCGTCGCAGTCACATAATACAGAACAAGGAGCTACAGAACAAGGCGCTACAGAACAAGGCGCTACAGAACAAAGCGCTACAGAACAAGGCACTTCAGAACAAGGCGCTACAGAACAAAGCGCTACAGAACAAGGCACTTCAGAACTAAATACGACTAACATGAATACTGCATCTACGATTCCAACTAAAAGGAAGCCAACAAAGAGAACACACGAAGATCCGGAGTATGATGCCGAGAATAAAATGTTAGAAGATGCATTGGAAGAAATGCGAAAACAAAGCGATAACAGCAACGATTTATACGTTGCTTTTGGCATGCACGTAGCGGCAGAGTTGAGAAAATACGATCCCATAACCTTAGCAAGAGTAAAACATTCCATAAATACTATAATATTTGACGCTGATATGGCATGTATAAACCAACTCAATCAGTCTACAATTCAAGAAAACGATGAAAGAAGACCAGGTTATTTTACTACACGTTATACCGATATCTCCAATACGGCATCCTCTAGTGACTCTAGTATGGGATCCGGACTTACACAATTGATTAACGATTTGAATACTGAGAATAGTTTATAATTAAATAGTGATTGTTTCATTTTTATTGTCTGCACATTAAACATGCACATATTTATGATTGATTAAAAACTTAATAAAAATAATGTAAGTAATAAAGTTGTTCTTTTTTACCTTTATCACATCCTTCAGAGCTTTCACTAGGGCATCGCACACCTCTGGGACTATTTTTGAGATTGTTTGCTTTGACACGTGAAATATATATTGTAGACTAGTATATGAGTCTCCTGTGGCCAAATATCGCAAAGTTATTGCGAGTCTCTCTTTCGTCGTTATTGCTACACGCCAGTGTGTATCAGTTTTTTTAATAAATGGTTCCACCAGTGTATGTATATGTTCAAATTCTTCCAAGGTCAATCTTAAAAACTGTGTTGTTCGATAGTGGATTTCATAATTAATCACTTTCAAATTCTTTACCCTCTGTTGGAAAAGTGGTCGTATCCAGCATTGCCTTGTTTTTTTCAGTCTCTTCCTTCTGCGTAATTTTCGAATAATAAGTAGAGCTACAACACACGCGGCCGCTTTCATTTTGGATCGAATGCAAACTGAGAGCACAGCGTGTCTAGGACATGCCGCGCAGTATTGCCGCGCACACATTTCTGGGATGTCTACACTAGTCGCGCATCAGAGCTGTGTCTCGCGATTGCCGCGTGTTGCTGCCGCGCACTCGCAGCGCTATGTTTGGACACGCCTTAAGGCGTGGAAAGTTATAAGTGTTCTGCAAAGTCTATGTAATTATTTCAAGAAAGCAAAGTCTATGTATTTATTATAATAATAAGTGTTCAACAAATCTGTGTAGTTCTTTCAATAGTAATAAAAAGTGTTCAGCAAGTTTATATAATTCTTTCACTACAGAGCACGGGTCTTCTCTCAATATGAGAAGAGTTTGGCCATAGTCCACCACGCTGGCCATGTGCAGATTAGCAGACTTCACACGCCTTTGAGAACATTATGGAGAACTCTCAGGCGTGCAGGTTTCCTCACGTTGAAGCAAGTGATATTTTTTTTTTTAAACGCACATAACTCTGAAAACTAAGAGGTGCGTGCCCGGATTCGAACCGCCAACCTCTGATTAGGAGGCTGACGCCCTAACCACTAGGCTATCACCGCTTCGCTTGTCTCAATAACGGATTTATATTACAAGTAACTGTATTACGCATCACTAGAAATGTGACGTAAAATAAACATTTAAGTACAGATTTTTTGAGCCATAAACCATCGTGGGTTTACCTGGATCCCCCTACCAAAGTTTAATTACCTACAATTTGATAACTGCTTTCAGAACGCATAAAATACAAACATACAAAAAAAAATTCTATACATACATTTTAAATTATAATGTCCAAAATGGATCATGGATATTTTATCAATTATTGAAGCGGATCTCCGCTGCTTAACTAACCTAATCGATGGATTTTCCAGCCAGCTATTTTGCACCATTGAACTAGATCGACTTTACAGCCCATTAGTGTTCGATAATTGGGCATGAGTCTCCTTTACCATAAGATAAACGGATTTAAAGCTTTTTCTGCTGCTATGAATCTATTTGGTGAGGTTAATAATGTATATATTATCAAACGTTAGTTGCAATGACCGACAGCGTGACAAAAGAAATACCCACACATAACATATGTTGACGACCTCCGTTGCGCAGCGTGCGCTGTCGTATTATAAAGTTGGAGGTCCTGGGTTCGATTCCCGGCTCGAGTCTGGTGGGAGGCTTCGGCCGTGGCTAGTTACAATACCGACAAAACGTGTCGCCAAGCAATTTAGCGTTCTGGCACGATGTCGTGTAGAAACCAATTAGGACTATGAGTTTACCATTGCAGGTTAGCCCGCTACCATCGTAGACCGCATCATCACTTACCATCAGGTATCATAACCGTCAAGGGCTAACTTGAAATGTATAAAAAAAATAACAACATTTAGCTCGACCTCGAAGTTATATCGAACACGTTGTGAGCGATGGTCTTTGTATATACTAGACTAACAATACCTAGTATCAACTAGCATTAAATTAAACAGCAGTTCAATGCTACAAACTGAGTGGCTCTTCAAACGTACTCAAATGCCCAGGCACGGCGCGCTCCAGTTTCGGGCATATCACCGCGTCAATTTTATAAATGAGTTTCGACCCTCACGCTGATGGCCGACCAGAGGCCGTGGGAATCGTGTGCAGGCCCGTAGGACATCATCTGCATAAATAATTAATTAAAGATACTAGGATTCTTCGTAACGCAGTGTTATTTTATTCTTTTTTATGGTGTGAATAAATTATGAACGAATATTGAATTATAAGGTATAACCAGAAAATTAGATTAGAGTTATATTATAATTATGTTTGAGGTCTTAATTACGTGTTCAATTTTAATACTGTATCAGTAAATTTCCTAATAAAAATTGCAACGTAAAAGACGGAGAAATACTACTAGATAATACACTTTCGCATTTAGTAGGTTGAGTTGGCATCACTATCTATCATGCTCATTATATAAAGTAATATTCCTCAACAAAATGATCAGTAAGAGTTTCGCAATAGGCAGGCCAACTTGGGGCAGACGGAGATGATGCTTGGTGCTCACGATCCGCTCCACCCAGCATTCGTTTAGAGCACTTTTACGATATTTTAGATCAGGATACGCGATCCAGTTACGTGGTACAACAGCAAGAATGAATTAAAAAGGTAAAAACATGCATTAATAAGGAAATCCCCATTTACGTAATGCTCCGATACAACGGTGCAGCAGAGCAACACACAGCAAACCTTGGCTCCATAGCATCTTTCGGAAGCTCTCGGTGATCTGAGCAGCCTGGAAAGCATCCGAAGTGAGCCGCTTTTTAATATGATGAGGACATCTGTAGGTAATAATTTAATAGCTTAACAAATCGCAAACCTAAGGCTAACCTAATCGACGGAACACATAGCTTGAATAACCTATCGATCGACTTTAGGGGCTTGAATGGAAAACATACAGCGGAAAACGCAATTTTTGTCTGACTGAGGTGGGTACAGGATTTCAAAAAAGTTGTCATCGCAGTGTAGGGAGCCGCTTGACAGATGCGGTTCAAGATAGTTGAAAATCTTTGTCCAACTTATAGATTACCAGTCAATAATGGAGCTGGTAATAAGACCTTTAAAATCCAAACAAAATCATTTATGTGTAGGCATGTGTAACAAAGTGACTACGAATTCACGCTCATGTCCGAGTAGTTAAAAGTGATTTGCAAATGTTTGACTCCATTAAAATGACAATAAACCAGAAGTTTATTGATGGGGCGCCAACCAAAATCAACCGCGAGTATTGCATGACCGCCTCTGATTGATATTGATAGCGGAAGACTACAAACACGCGTCTAAAAGGAACGCTGCCTAGCAATTACGCCTCGCTACACCCACATTTAATACCATGACGTTTGCTTTTTCTATTATTAAGAAAAGCAATAGTACGAACTTGTTACCGACAGAGGCAAGACATTTCAGAGATAGCAATACTGGCATTGACAAAATACCTAGATGCATTGTAACCGCGTTGGTGCCAAATGATGTACAATATAAACATCTCTATACTGAACGAAATTGAAAAAATGCCATCCCTTTCATTGCGTTCTAAGTGGAAAAGGATAGTACTATTTCAGAGCCGTAATTTAATTTCGAGATTTTTGTGCAACTGAATTAGCACCATTGCATATACTCGTGCACATCAATTCGTTAAACATTTTGAGTCCTAAGAATAAACCCATTTGAGTAAGATAGTCCTCTATAGGACTGGTGGAATGGAAAAAGTCTGACAGAAATTGGATAAATTGTTTTTTTAGGTTCTATATTAATATTACGGCTTCCCACGATGAATGTTTAAAAAATAATATTTATTGTGGAAATCGTAAATTATATAAGTAAAGAACGAAGCGACTATGAAATTAAATTAAAAAAAAATTGCAGAGGCTCCTTTTACAAACACTTGTAAAATATTACAAGTATTTGTAAAACAAAAACAGGGTAATATTGTTGTACACATCTTTTTACGCCGGTGCATTTGGAACCTTCGTAAGTTATGAAGTTAGTTGTAAGTTAACGAATGCAGTAATTAACATCAGCTCGCAATAATTAAAATAATATGACGTACGCTTAGGACGTACTCGTAAACGTACGTAACTCGTTTACGAGTATATGCTCCATATATGTTTTCTTCATGTCTAAGTCTAGTAGTCTAGTAGTTTATTAATGTAAGACAGTAATACACTAGACTTAACTGAGTAAAGTATAACTATTTTTTTATTACAAATATTTTTTGCTTGTATTTTTTTCATATACATATGATCAGAAAAACCTACTAAATATATATTGACTTGCTTCAATAGCTATAAAGCCTGGTAAGCGCTTAAGTTCACGTTGGAAAAACTATTATTACTCTAATAAGATATCTCATATATAATATAATTAGATAAAAATCCGTATTTCGTTTTGTTTTCTAGTCACATTTGGAGTAAATTTTGCATTATAACAAAAATTAAGTTCAAGTAAGAAAAAGTATACTTAATAGAATAATTTTAAGTGTCATGTAAGATGGTGATAACATTAAGACTGGTTACCCTGCTAAGTATATGGCTTCTTCTTAGACAAGGTCGCATTGGGAATTCTCATAGCTTTACTTTTACGAATGTAGTCATCACATTCAACTCTACTACTAGGTAAGTTATTGGCGTATCATAAGTGCCTTTTCAAGGATTTTACAAAAAAAAATTATGATTGATTATGTAACAAAACCAGTAGTAAAACAAAAACACGATATCAGGTACACAGTCCTTTTCTTTCAAAAGCCATGCAACAGAACAACATATTCAACGATAGAAAATGTGTCAGTAGGTACCGCCTTTTAACACTTTTAAAAAGCATTTTAAAAGTGTACATGATACATTAATTAAACTTCTGCTCGGAAGTGAGACTCGTTATTGCATTATTCATGCCTTATCCCATTTAATATCATGAACTATATCTTATCGGTTTGAGAGCTGGTGGGAAATTTTAAGGATTCACTTTTAGGTATAAAAAACAAAAATGGGTTTGTACACACGCAGTAAATATGACCGTGTAGTTTCATTAAAGATGTAGGTATTTAATTTTGATCATGAATTAGGGTCATTCTTAATTGAAATACTATTTTGATGACCTCTGTGGCGCAGTGCGTGCGCTATCATATTATAAAGATGCTGGTCCTGGGTTCGATTCCCAGCTCGAGTCTGGTTTGGTGGGAGGCTTCGGCAGTGGCTAGTTACCAAGGGATTTAGCGTTCCGGTACGACGTCGCGTAGAAACCAAATAGGAGTGTGGGTTTACCATAGTCCTAACAGGTTAGCCCGCTTTCATCTTAGACTGCATATTTAGATATAGCTTTCAAGAGCTAATTGGCAGTTAAAAAATAACTAGCTATTTTTAATTACTGAACCTGATAGGACCAATTTATTAGCACTTGTACCATAAAGCAGTGAATGAATACAACAAAGAATAAAACCCTTATTGTGTCTCGGTAGATTCCACACGTAAAAAATATTGATAAAGGATCGGGAGTGTTAGAAAATGATTATTATAGAATGTGAGTAAAATTAGTTTATAGTAGTAAATCGGGAATTATACCTCTCTGAGAACGGAACAAAGATAAGATCAAAATTTGGATCTTCAAAGCCACCACGGTAACCGGTGCTATAATAATTGGGCCACCGACTTCAAGTCACATTACCTGTAACAAAAAGATAATCATTGTAAAACACAATACGCATTACAGCATTTTAAATTAAAAAAAAATCTTTTTTTGATGATTATCTGGGTAGCCCGAATTGTCTATGAATTTGACATACAAAGCTAAGAACTTAAAGAATGTATTAATGTGCCACATTTTTTATTACATTAATTTACCATGATATTAAGTTAAAATTTAGACCAAAATACACGCGTATACAAACACGCGTCCGCGGTGATAAAGTTTTCACAGCAATCTTAATTTTTTGTTCACCCACAGCTAGTGTTTATTAAAATCGACTCGTTACTTCTGGCGCTCTATATATATGTATGTATATATATATATATATATATATATATATATATATATATATATATATATATTATAATTGCGACCTGTATATATATATAACTTTATATATATATATAAACATCGCAAGCAAATAAATATACGTCAATTTGAGCAACAGTTCTGAGATTGGTCGCAACAGAAAACAAATTGAGACGCCATCGTAGACGCGAGCTGGATGCCTTGATTTCTCTAAGGCTTTATTAAATTGGAACGTTGCAAACAAACGAACCAATGTTATGTACATATTACGTACAAAAGGCAGAATTTCCTGCCCTAAAAAGTTGTAAAGAAGGTAATGAATTCGAATAAAAACTGAATACTTATTATTATGAAGCGGTGATAGCCTAGTGTTTAGGGTGTCAGCCTCCTAATCAAAGGTCGGCGGTTCGAATCCGGGCACACCTCTAACTTTTCGGAGTAATGTGCGTTTTTAAAAATTTAAAAATATCACTTGCTTCAACGGTGAAGGAAAACATCGTGAGGAAACCTGCATGCCTGAGAGTTCTCCATAATGTTCTCAAAGGCGTGTGAAGTCTGCCAATCCGCCCTTGGCCAGTGTGGTGGACTATGGCCAAACCCTTCTCATATTGAGAGGAGACCCGTGCTCTGTAGTGAGCCGATAATGGGTTGATCATGATGATGATGATGACTTATTATAGCGACTTCTTACGCACTAGAAAAATATGTCTAACGGTCCGTAAAAAGTAGTAAGTGATGTGATCTACCGGATGTTCAACGTAAATTATACACGAACCGTATATACTTAGTCACACTGAACGTACAAATTATACAATATCGATTATTTTTATAATAAACAAGAAGCTGTAATTAGTAGAGCTAATAAATGATTCATGCAGTCGGAGGCAATCTTTATTCCCGCATAATTTCAGTGAAGGAAGACAGTTGAAATTGATGGAATTGAATTAATTATTCGGGTCGAACGGACCCGTCTCCGATACCCGGGGCTTAATTAATCGCACGAACACTTAATACGAATTGTTTAGCGCCTTCTCGCATTCTAATCGATATAAACAAGTGAAGTATACCCGCTCGAGTCGAGTACTTACTTTAAGCGAGACAATACTAATCATATACTTGAGAATAATTACATTTAACATTTATAAAAAAAAATCTTTTCTGTTTTTTTTTTATAAATATTCACGTAAAAAATACTTTACCAGCTAGCTTAAGCTGTTTTTTAAGCTTTTTTGGGTGCTTTAGAAAGAAGCGTTGATTTAATTGGATTCCAATATTTTGTGAGAGGTTTTATTATTATTTATTTATTTATTTATTATT
Source organism: Lasiommata megera (assembly GCA_928268935.1). Classification (NCBI taxonomy): domain Eukaryota; kingdom Metazoa; phylum Arthropoda; class Insecta; order Lepidoptera; family Nymphalidae; genus Lasiommata; species Lasiommata megera. The sequence continues at coordinate 5,455,495 of OV743311.1, read as the reverse complement.
AATATACAAGGAATATAATTAGTTATTCAATAAAGGCACCGAAAAAACCAAAGAGGTTTGTCCTCGGTGCTAATCAGTAACTTAACAAAGTGTGGTTTGCTTATATCGAAAAACTACGGTACACAGTAACATTACAAAAATGATTATAAGACTATTTATTAGATAGCAGTTAATAACTATATTATAGTTGAAATATAAAGAATAATAATTTTTGAAACAAGTTTAAGAATAAATATTAAAAAGTGAAGTTTGCAAACATTTCTAAATTAAATAATAAATTTTTTTTTTAAATACTACAAGTTAGCCCTTGACTGCTATCCCACCTGGTGGTAAGTGATGATGCTATCTAGGGTGATAGCGGGCTAACCTGTTATGGTAAACCCATATTCCTAATTGGTTTTTTGACGACATCGTGCCGGAACGCTAAATCGCTTGGCGACACGTCTTTTTCGGTAGGGTAACTAGCTACGGCCGAACGCGAGACCAGACTCGAGCCGGGAATCGAACCCAGGACCTCCAACTTTATCATGCGACAACGCACGCAATGCGCCACGGAGGTCGTCAAAATATCACTAGGATGCATTCGTCAAAATAGGCACAACAAACAAAACGTTCTCATTCATAATGTCTGCTTGGATGCTGGTTACTCTGATCGTTCTAACTAAACTCTAAGTTCGTCTGGCGGTAGGCTGCGCGTCTGGTGGGAGGCTGCGGCCGTGGCTAGTTACCACCCTACCGACAAAGGCGTGTCGCCAAGCGATTCAGCGTTCCGGCACGATGTCGTGTAGAAACCAATTAGGAGTATGGCTTAACCATACCCCTAACTTACCATCAGGTGAGATTGCCGTCAAGGGTTAACTTGTAGTGGATAAAAAAAAACTTGTATTATTTAATTGAGAAATTTTTGCAAACTTCACTTCTTAATATTTATTCTTAAACTTGTTTCAAAAATTGTTATTCTTTAACAACAAGAACAAGAAGCGCCTATAGGAGTAACTCTCTCCGCGTCATATCAAAAGCGCTTAGCAAAAACAATGGCTGTTCGCGGAAAAGCCTTAAGACCGTTTCAGTAGAACTACCTGCTCAAACTAATGAAGGACTTCATTTGAACAAAGACTTCGCACCTAGCAAACTAATTGTGTTCAACATATTATTTGTTCCCTTCTTAATAGGGTTTTTGTTTTGAAACACCTCACTCGAATGTAGCAGGTAAGCTATCCTTTTTTTACACACAACAACTTAGCCCGTGACGGTAATATCACCTGATGGTAAGTGATGATGCAGTCTAGCGGACTAACCTGTTAGGGTTATGGTTATTTGTGCTAGATATAATGAAACACCTCGGACTGTACCTGGCTTTGACATATTCCACGACACATTCGCGGTGTTTAGAATGAAAGTCATCGATCATGATCGGTGAGTCCCCCATCGCTTACTTAAATATATTAAAATGTGTAGATTGTTCATTTAATTTCTTTTAATTAGTTTGTAATTGTGTTTAATTTGTCTTAATTATTCTCTTGTGGCCGTTTACATGTACCTATTGCAATCAATGTTAAATAAATATGTAAACCTACACTGCTAAATGGTATATACTTACTATATAACATGATCGACCCATTACCGGCTCACTACAGAGCACGGGTCTCCTCTCAATATGAGCAGGGCTTGCCCATAGTCCACCACGCTGGCCATGTGCGGATTGGCAGACTTCACACGCCTTTGAGAACATTATGGAGAACTCTCAGGCGTGCAGGTTTCCTTACGATGTTTTCCTTCACCGTTGAAGCAAGTGATATTTTAATTTCTTAAAAACGCACATAACTCCGAAAAGTTAGAGGTGCGTGCCCGGATTCGAACCGCCGACCTCTGATTAGAAGGCTGACGACCTAACCACTAGGCTATCAGAGCTACCTTTATAACATATTGGTGTATAAATACACAATTAAAGTAAAAGTAACCGCGTAGAAATAACACATGCAAAATTAAATAAACACATACACAGAAGCACACGTAACAAAAATATGTGTATGACTTTGCTCAACGTATAGTCGGAACAATTAATTTTGATCAGCGCAAATTCATTGTTCAAATAAAGTGCCTCGTTCTGACGAGCGGGTAGTTGAACAGAATAGCACTTGGCACTTCTGCGAACTGGAGTTCTCTTTGCAGTGCAGCTATCGCTTAAATCGCTTCATATAAGCGTAACACTACATCCGTTATCAACGTATTAAGTGTATTATATCAGAAGCGGTGATAGCCTAGTGGTTAGGACGTCCGCCTCCTAATCAGAGGTCGGGGGATTGAACCCGGGCACCTCTAACTTTTCGAAGTTATGCGCGTTTTTAAGCAATTAAAATATCACTTGCTTCAACGGTGAAGGAAAACATCGTGAGGAAACCTGCACGCCTGAATGCATAATGTTCTCAAAGGCGTGTGAAGTCTGCCAATCTGCACATGGCCAGCGTGGTGGACTATGGCCAAACCCTTCTCATATTGAGGGAGAACCGTGCTCTGTAGTGAGCCGGCAATGGGTTGATCATGATGATGATGAACACGTCTAACGTCAATTATACTAATATATGAGACGGAGTACTGCTAAAGAAAAACCAGCGTAATATAAAAAGCGTAATATCAACGGCAACTTAACCGTTTTCCCTTTCTTATAAACTTAGTCCAATTTAACCATTAATAAGCTGAAAATGAGATCCGCGCCAATCAAGTAAAGTTCCTTTCGCCTCAACTCGGCCTTGACCTGCCGACGCGAGCTCAGGCTCGGCTCTTGCGGGGTAAGTCGGCGGATATAAAGGCTTAGGAACGGAGCGAGGCCACAAGTAGTGTGAAGAGCGGCTACCGTCATATCGCGTTGAAAATCAATCGAAGTGGATGGATTTTGATAACTCAATTTTGCGAAATGTTGTATAACTTAGAGGGCACTTTAACTGCTTAAAAACGCACATAACTTCGAAAGGTTACAGGTGCGTGCTCGGATTGGAACCCCCGACCTCTGATTAGGAGGCGGACGCCCTAACCACTAGGCCATCACAGCTTCAAGAAGAAGTGTTATTGACATTTATATATATTGTAATTTTTCTAGACATACATATATTATCGACAGATATCAGATACAGTTTGTTACTGAGGTTCTCCATAGACGCAGATAGATTACCATTCAAGCTATGACGCGAGATCACATTGCCAAGTTTCAACTTAGTGAGAATCTACATTTGTTTAGAAAGTTAGACATGTTGTCACTTATGCCAAATTTTTGCTCAATTCGGCTATTGATTTCAATATATATATAGAAGACAACTAACTATATCTTATTAAGAGCTATATTAATTTATGTAAATGTAACCTATTTATACAGGCGACAAATAGGTATACGACATCTTGAACAATCCAAACTAGGTTATCCTAACGCGGCCGTAAACAGTACAATGCATTATGTAGGTACGATAGTGGGTATTGCGTAACGCTACAACAACTTACTTGAGACGTGATACATAAACGATGGCCTGAAGACCAAATTCTATGAATAACTCATGATAGACAAATTTAAAGCAGGCTATACAAAAACATGTAAGCGGCGATAGCCTAGTAAGCGGTGATAGCCTAGTGGTTGGGGCGTCAGCCACCTAATCAGAGATCGGCGGTTCGAATCCGGACACTCACCTCTAACTTCGGAGTTATGTGCGTTTAAAAAAAATATTAAAATATCACTTGCTTCAACGGTGAAGGAAAACATCGTGAGGAAACCTGCACGCCTGAGAGTTCTCCATAATGTTCTCAAAGGCGTGTGAAGTCTGCCAATCCGCACATGGCCAGCGTGGTGGACTATGGCCAAACCCTTCTCATATTGAGAGGAGACCCGTGCTCTGTAGTGAGCCGGTAATGGGTTGATCATGATGATGATGATGATGATACAAAAACTCGTGTTAGGTGCTGCTAAAGTGAAGCTAGATCCATTCACAAAGGTAGACTAAACGCCTTAACAATCAAAATTCGTCATATGTCTTGACAAAACGTGTCATAAGATACCAGTGGCACGGAGTAAACCGTTGAAATTCCAACAAAAGGCGTGTCTGTAAGCAGCCTGTGATAATATATTTCACTTTTAGGTTAGGTTGAAATAAACGAAACAATTTTTTTTATACACTACAAGTTAGCCTTTGACGGCTATCTCACCTGGTGGTAAATTATGATGCTGTCTAGGATGGTAGTGGGCTAACCTGATAGGAGTATGGTAAACCCACGCTCCTAATTGGTTTCTACGCGACACCGTGTCGGAACGCTAAATCGCTTGGGGTTACGTCTTTGTCGGCAGGGTGGTAACTAGCCACGGCCGGAGTCTTCCGCCAGACCAGACTCGAGCCGGAAAACGGACCCAGGGCCTCCTTCTTTATAATGCGACAATGCACGCACCACAGGTTAACTGCAAAGAATACTCCTAACAGGTTAGCACACTGCCATCCTAGACTGCATCATCACATACCACCAGGTGAGATAACTGTCAAGGGGTACAAGTTACCCTTTGACATTTATCTCAGTTATAGTTAGTGTATAAAAAAAAAGTCAAATTAAAACCCTTAGCCTCGCTATCAAGTCAATAAATTCGCTAATAAATATAATCGAATTCTACATATACCTCAACAGTTTCCCAATAATACGACATCCGATATCAAATCCTTACATATAGTATTAGATGACTGGGACGACTCAGTCGAATTCCCGACGATAACGAGTTATAATGCCAGGTTCCGAAGCGGCAGGAAGCGAACCATTTCACTGTCAGGGATAAATTGATTTAATCTAATCAAGCGGTAAATTGCCTCTGACTACGAGCCGTCATATATCCTGGCTTCGTTGCTGCATTCCGCTTTACTTAAGAATACTCATAAGCCCCTACTCACCTGTTGGGAAAATCTTTTAGAGGTCCGTGAATCAAAAGTTGCATTATCAGTCATGAAACTGCATGTTGTGTTTACTTCAAGACGATTTTACATACAGTAAGCATGTAAATTAAAAAACTATAGTGTAAGTAGATTTAAAAATCACTAGTAAACCTATTGAATAAAATTAAAAATTAAAAGCGTATTTTCGTCTGTTTTTGTTCATCCATATTGTCACAGTTATTTTATTAAAATCTATAATATTATAAAACTGTAGCTGGACGGATCCTGTACATTAAATATATTTTGAAAATTTTAATTGGAGGATGCTTTACTATCTATACTGAGCCTTTATTTATTTTTTTGTCTGTCTGTCTGTATCTTGGCCGCGCAACACGCCAAAACTACTGGATGGATTTGCATGAAATTCGGCATAGGAATTCGAAGCTAATGCTTCGGTTTAACATATAGCTTTTATCCCGGAATTCAGCACGGTTCCCTTGGGAGAGGGGATGAAAGTCAAAAAATGTATGTATTTGTAATTCATTAACGCGTTCTCCGATTTCACTAATTTTTTTTTTGTTAAAAATGAGATATTTTAATGTTTATCCTGAAATTATTTCAAAGTCGCCGGTTTAGTAATCCATCGCTTCGTGATTGGAAGACAAAAAAACACTGTCATACACACTCAACGCAGCCGAAGTCGCGGGCGTCAGCTAGAATATAATAAGTTTAAAAAATTCAAGGCACGATAAAAAATAAATTGTTTATTGGTGGTAATTTTACTTGTTTTGTGGTGTGGGGCGGCTATAACGATAATCCACACATTCATACGGCTGGCGAATTAAATTCCGTAGATAAGCTGTCAATGCATCTCAAGACGATGATAATGTTAATAGAACTTAATTCCAGAAGTGGAATATTATAACTCATAAAGAACTGGATTGCACCACCTACAAATTATCTACATCAAATTGTTCGAGGTATCACGACCTGTTAAGTTGATACTGTCACTGACCCCATTATATCTTATGGTTTCCCGATTTTTTGTTCGCTGATTCCCCCCCTCCCCCCTACGAACCCTTATAGGTTGACATCGACCTCTTCTTCTCATCGGGGTATTAATCGTTCACGAGAATCCACACTTAAAATTAAATGTGCTTTTGGCTAACGATAAGAAGTTGTATTTTTATGCCTATGGAACCCTAGCTCAAACATGTTCTGAACACACTCTTAATCATTGTGTTCGTTACACACATCGTCGTTAGCCACAATCATTCCTGTAACATGATGAAAAGTGGAACATCACGGACTTTACCCATATCATCATAAGATATATTTATAAAGGTCATTGCTGGGAATTAAATCATTTGTAAAGTAATATTGGAAGGCTCGTTAAAATTTTAGATGTATACACTGTGCGACACATGCACATCTTATATATGTTTTCTGTTATTCTAAGATTAATATATAAAAAATAATAATAATAAGGGGTGTACGGGGAAGACTTGTACCAGTCGGCCTACCCAAAAGCCACCATCACCTGCCCGTAGTGCACCCTGCCGATTTACCGACGAATCGGAATCGGGCAACAAGGGCCTTACTATTAAAATTAAATATAAAAATAACAAATAATAACGTTCTTAAAAACGTACACGTGTATAAAAATAAAGGGATATTTCCATAAAGGGATATTTTTAGATGCTTCTTAAAGTAATACGTTTCCGATGTGTGACACAGTGAAACGTGGTCGAGTTCAGCAAGTCGGTTATATTTTAAAGAAACGTTTGTAATGCCATTCAAATATAGAAATGGAGTGAACTCGGCAAACATTGAACTCTTTTGCAAATGTGCGAACTATTAAAGTCACTCCTCCGGTATATTTTCGCATTTCCCTTCGCCGGTCGCAGCCGCCGGTGGGCTGGCATTATTTAGTTGTACGCCGCGGGACCGTAAAATATATTTAGCACATCCTGTGACGTCATCACCCACAAAAACACATGTTAGCTCGCTGTGCTATATTTCTTTATATGGATTTTAAAACAGATACCAGATATAACCATTGCAACTGACATGCCCATCGAGGCACCAACACTAAATCGCCAATTTTTTACTTACAGTTTTAATATATTTTCGTATATTATTACATAATGATAATATAGGAAATTACAATGCATAATATGTATATGTACCTATTATGTAATATAATTTCAGTTTAAAGTAAGTATATACTTCTTATGTTATGTAAATTTAGTTTAAAGTAGGTAAACCTAACAATTTTCGACGATTACTGGGTAAAACAAAACATGAACATTATACGACATAAATATGAGTATAAAATCTCATCATGATTAACCCATTACCGGCTCACTACAGAGCACGGGTCTCCTCTCAATATGAGAAGGGTTTGGCCATAGTCCATCAAACAGGTCATGTGCAGATTGGCAGACTTCACACGCCTTTGAGAACATTATGGGGAACTCTCAGGCATGCCGGTTTCTTAACGATGTTTTCCTTCACCGTTGAAGCATATTTTGATTTCTTAAAAAAATAGAGCTTTATTTTTAGTTTAAAGTAGAGTTTAAACCTAGAGTTTCAACGATTACTTACTGGGTGGAACGAAACATGAGCATTATACGACATAAACATGAGTGTTAAATCTCATTTGCAGGATAAAAAATATATATGATGCTCCCTATGATGCTCAAGGAAATGATTTATCCAGTGTGGGCAGAAAATAAATTGTTAGATGTTCCATTTCCCCTATCGTTCGAGCACAACTCGCTATCACATTGCAAATGCAAAATATTACAATCGCAATATTATATCCTCCTTTCTGATAAAATGAAAAATGTTTTTATGTTTATAATAATGTCGCTATTGTTGATACCCTGAAAATGTTTGAGTGAAACAGGTCACATCTCATAAATCTTAGGATGTAGAAAAGAATAAAAGTATTATGGTTCCACTATTTGATCGATATGGTGAACCCGCTTTTCATATGCTCAATCAATCCTATCTGAAGATTTACTAGATGTAAATATCGCGGCGTGGTGGATCACACAAAGATTGCGTACACTTTTTTTCTGTAATTGTTTGATGCTTGTATTTTTTTTTTTAGTATTTCAGTTGTAAGATTGAGTAGAACCTTTTCTTCTGTGTAATTTTTTTAAATAGTTTATAGTATGTAAATAAAATAGTCGTCTTAGTGAAAATAAGGTTGTAATTACACGTTGAGTTAGCCCTTAAATGGGGTATACTATGTCAGTAAAAGATGTTTTAAAATTGTGCTGTAGTATATAAGTCAGCAGTCACATTGTATACAACGTGGGCTTCCTAATAAATAAATACTGTGTGACAAAGGACAGAGAAGAAGGCATGAATAAATAAAAATGGTGACAACCTACAAAATATTTAATAAATGGAAAACTACTACGACCAGAACAAAACTACTTAACTTAGAAATGTTAAGCTAAGTTAAGTTTTGACGACCTCCGTGGCTCTGACGCTCTGTCACATTATAAAGTTGGAGGTCCTGGGTTCGATTCCTGGCTCGATTTTGTTCTGGTGGTGGCTTCGGCCGTGGCTAGTTACCACCCTACCGACAAACACGTGTCGCAAAGCGATTTAGCGTTCCTGCACGATTTCGCGTAGAAACCAATTAGGAGTATGGGTTTACTACATCCCTAACAGCCTGTTAGTTAGCCTGTTACCATCTTAAACTACATCATCACTTACCATCAGGTGAGGTTGCCGTCAATGGCTAACTCGTAGTGGATAAAAAAAACATAATATAGGTCAGCAATAACCGCCGTGCCCCGTTACGTTCTAGTTGTCCAACCCCTCGATCGTTGCCGACAAATACCTAGTGACCTTAGTCCACCTGATTGGTTATCCGATCGACTATCGAATGTCACTGTACTCTTCTGCTATTTGAATACGATAAAAGTTCACATAAAAATGCAAATACGCACTATCCATTTAATTGCTTGAATGCATCATTCGTTTCTATTGCATTCGTTTGAAACGTTAATTAACTGTTGAAATGTAGACTAGTGATGTTATGATTTAAGACACCAGGGGGTTTCCCGCCATCTGAGTCTCTCAAAGCGGTGATAGCCCAGTGGTTAGGGCGTCAGCCTCCTAATTAGAGGTCGGCGGTTCGAATCCTGGCACGCACCTCTAGCTTTTCGGAGTTATGTGCGTTTTTAAGCAATTAAAATATCACTTGCTTCAACGGTGAAGGAAAACATCGTGAGGAAACCTGCACGCCTGAGAGTTCTCCATAATATTCTCAAAGGCGTGTGAAGTCCGCCAATCCGCACATGGCCTGCGTGGTGGACTATGGCCAAACCCTTCTCATATTGAGAGGAGACCCGCGCTCTGTAGTGAGCCGATAATGGGTTGAACATGATGATGATGATGATGATGAGTCTCTCAACAAGACTACAATGCGTCATGAATACTTCGAAACTCAAACATGTAACTTTTACAGTTTTTTTGTGGACTACCAATTAATTAAATGACACATAAAAACATTTGTTGGAATGGTATCTAATTAATTTAATAAAATATCTGGCATATATCAAACTAGTGTCGAGCAATAAGGCCGCCTTTGCGCATATTTAGTTTATGCCTTTATTTTTTGTAGGCTTACCTATCTATCTATCTAGATAGCATATTTTTTATTACTATCCTCACGCTAAGTTTGTCCGAGGCAAGGCACTTTTGAGCAGAAAAACTCAATACATAACAATTTGGACCGACTGGGAATCGATCCCAGGGGCTCTTAATATGAAACCACTAGACTAACTACCTTAACTTCATGACTACCTAGTAGTTATTAAAGAGTAAGTATAAATAAATAAATTAAAATTGCGTTTGCGCATAACTACAGTAAATGAGACAGATTTTTCTGTTCATTCATTTGTTCATTTTTTTTTTATCCACTACAAGTAAGCCCTTGACGGCAATCTCACCTGATGATAAGTGATGATGCAGTCTAAAATGGTAGCGGTCTAACCTGTTAGTTGTATGGTAAACCCTAATCGGTTTCTACACGAAAACGTGACGGAACCCTTAATCGCTTAGCGACACGTCTTAATTGATAGGGTGGTAACTAGCCACGGCCGAAGTCTCCCACCAGACCAGACTTGCGCCAGGAATCGAACCCATGACCTCCAAATTTATAATGCGCGCGCGCTGCGCCACGGAGCTCGTCAATCATTCTAATAGTAGATCTATAAACGTGAACGCTCCGACCACAGCACCGTCACATTAGTCACGGCGTCACAGGTGGTTGCAGCGGTGTCGGTTTCATATCCGACCCCTGGCCGGGGGCTTCCCGATCAGGTTACTCCGTGGCTATGAGTCACCGGTCACGACTCGCGAGTCAATCGGTGTCAGACTTCATTGACTGTTACATGAAGGGATTCAATGAAATACATTGCTTACTAGTGGTTACCGGCAGCTTAACATGCATACAATATCCAATATTGATATTTCATACCCATTATGGGGTTTTGTTTACATTTATAAACTAAAAGTGGATGAAATTATAGGCTTTGATTTCACCTATTTTAGTCAGACCTTAAGCTTGCTTGGTTGTAAAGTAATAATAAAAAATAATAGTTTATAAAACACGCTTTCGTGGAAACCGAACTAAATAGAAATTGCTAATCCTGAAGATTCTTATCCGAATAATGGAACCAACTATTGAAATCATTGCATAATCATCTTTCCTTTATGCAAGTAGATGTGCAAATTTTTAAATTAATCCGCCGATGAAATGGGGGTGAAACATGCGTTCAAAGATTCCGTTACATATATACAAGGTAGTAAAAGCGCGTTAAAAACTGCCCAACCTAATTGACATTGCATCCGTTCTAATCCAAAGCCGTAATAAGAAAATTTGATAAACGCCGGGCCTGTGAACTTAATATTTTTTTTATTAGTGCTGTCGCCGGCAGGTAAGCCCTCCCGCCTCCCAGAGGGAGGTCTAAATCCCAACTTCGTTAAAATCTACCTCGTGACCTGTTTTCGCAGGATAACTTTTATACCTGATATATATAGAGCTGTGATAGCCCAGTGGTTAGGGCGTCAGCCTCCTAATTAGAGGTCGGCGGTTCGAATCCTGGCACGCACCTCTAACTTTTCGGAGTTATGTGCGTTTTTAAGCAATTAAAATATCACTTGCTTCAACGGTGAAGGAAAACATCGCGAGGAAACCTGCACGCCTGAGAGTTCTCCGTAATGTTCTCAAAGGCGTGTGAAGTCTGCCAATCCGCACACGGCCAGCGTGGTGGACTATGGCCAAACCCTTCTCATATTGAGAGGAGACCCGTGCTCTGTAGTGAGCCGGTGATGGGTTGAACATGATGAACTTTTATACCTATTGGAATATATTGTAATCCTAGTATTTTAATAACTATTTGTAATATGCCTATGTATTGATATATTCATTATGGGTAATTCTCATGCAGGTTTCCTCACAATGTATTTCTTCACCCTTACAGCAAGTGATATTTAATTTAGGCTGTTTAATTCCGTAGCGGTGATAGCCTAGTGGTTAGGGCGTCAACCTCCTAATCAGAGGTCGGCGGTTCGAATCCGGGCACGCACCTCTTACTTTTCGGAGTTATGTGCGTTTTTAAAAAATTACAATATCACTTGCTTCAACGGTGAAGGAAAACATCGTGAGGAAACCTGCATGTCTGAGAGTTCTCCGTAATGTTCTCAAAGGCGTGTGAAGTCTGCAAATCCGCACATGGCCAGCGTGGTGGACTATGGCCAAACCCTTCTCATTTTGAGAGGAGACCCGTGCTCTGTAGTGAGCCGGTAATGGGTTGATCATGAATTCCGAAAAGATTGAGATTCGTACCAGTGACGTTTTCATCATACAATTCGGATATCATTGCTTAAAATATGTTAATTATGTTAAATATATTGCTAGGTACAGCTCTTAGCAACGAATAACAGCTAGGTATACCTCAGAGGAATGTCGAGATAACTTCTTGCCCTCCGATCTAAGCATAGTAGACTGTCCAATAGACATTGGAATAATTAGCGATCTCTTATCTGCTTTAATTAATTCCGAGCTAAGACGGTCGCACTATATCTGATTCTGTAATGAAATAGTGTCCAAGGGAATTGTAATCGGGGCCGGAAGATATTTCATCCATGCTAATAACTATACTTATATTGTAGATGTGAAAGTGCGTCCGTTATTTTATTTTTTACCTATATTTGTCACTATCACTTTAATCGGTAAAGTGTGAACTTGATGTTTGGAACCAGGTTATATTACTATAGACTAAGATACTTCTTGGATACGAAAATAGAAGATTTTTTTATTCCAAAAGAACTACCGGGTACCGTACCCGCTTGATTTAATAGAATGAAAATTGTTACTCATTATACCTTCACAACAAAACAGGTCTTGACAATTTTGGGCATAAAGTTAACATTCCGGTGGACGAAATGGGAAATTGTAGCCCCGGAAATTCACGAGGGATTTTCAAAACCAAGAATAATGCGGAATTAGTTGAGAGAAAATGATATATATACTTATAATCATTTTTAAGACCTAGTAATTTTTTTGCCACATAATTGGTCTGTTAGTTTCTTATAACTCTATATAATTTGTCGTAAATAGAATCAGGTCTGCTGAAGATACCATTAGTTATGAATTCAGGATATGCCATTGCAATATTCTTATATAACGAAGAACTTAAGAAATAACTATAATAAATTTTCCTTAATTGTATCTTTATGTCTGAACACGATTAAATTGTTTTTAAAGATTACAAAGTAAATTTATGCATAGAAGCTCTTTTAAATTGGATCGGTCGGCCTTATTATAACCTCTCATGAATAAGAAAATGGCTTCATTAATAAAGACCGTGACAAATCTAATAACCAATGAACAACTTTATAATAAAAACTCCGCTTGGAGAGTAAAATAATTAAGATTTTTGTACATTGTATATTATTATTATTGTGAAAGTATAAATTATTATCGTAATAATTTTAATGACAATTATATAATCAAAGAGGAAAATCAGTCAAGCATTGCTGAGTGACAAAAGTTTTGAAATTATTGCCATTTGCGAAATATTCAGCACCGAAGCGGGACTTTGGAATAATGGGAAGAAATTAGCCGAATTGTATCTTCGGAGCTCCGGAAAGGAGAGCCGAAGATGGACTTTTCATAAGTGCCGGCAAAATTAGCGCCTCAATCATATTCTATGACGCTAAAGGATGCTATTAACAAGTACAAGACCACGTTAAAATACCGGCTTTTAAAGCATCCATCTTTTATCAGCTCACCCACTGATGAGCACAAACTTGCTCTCACATAGAAGAGAGGGTTTTTTGTTTTACACTACAAGTTAACCCTTGACGGCAATCTCACCTAACGGTAAGTTATGTTGCAGTCTGAGATGGTATTGAGCTAACCTGTTAGGGGTCTTGCCTCTAGCTCATACTCGGTAAGAATATATTTGAAACACTAAATCGTTCGTTTAGGCGACACGTCTTTGTCAGTAGAGTGGTAACAAGCCACGGCCGAAACCTCCCACCAGACTAGACTCTAACCTGGAATCGAACCCTGGACCTCCAACTTTATAGCGACAGCGCACGCGCTGCGCCACGGAGATCGTCGGACGGGTGTCAAATCATCAGTCCACAACGCTGATCTACTGAAAGTTGATGGGCTGAAACGATTATAATAACATATAGCCGAAACCAACCAAAGACGATTTAACGTGCTCTTCAAATTATAGATGGATACCACCAATTCCAGGACTTCAAGCTGGGAGATAATTGAGATTTGTTAACACACAAACTCCAATAGCTAACGTTCCTTGGTCCAGCCTGGGTGTCGAAATGAAGAACTCGTGATCCGTGGATGAACATGCTAACCACTAAACCAAGGAGACAGTTTGAAACATTATTTCATGAAATCCACCCACCTACAACCATAAATGTATTAATAAATTTGTATTAACAGGATATATAAAGCTTTTTGTGAGAACTTCCGTTTATAATTTTTTATTTTAATCAACCGTCCGGCCCACCCCAACTTGCATGAATAAATTGTAATAATATGCAGGTTAATTAACTAGGAGAGTCTAAAAAGTGCAATTAGGAGCGCATGGATATGCGTGGATGGGTTTATTCTTATAAGCGTTACCAGCAGTTACAATGTTTAACAGACCAATTTTATAACACACCTCGTATAAAGTCCGCCTTTGTACCTTGTTATAAACTGAGCAAAAAACAGAACACAATCAGACTAATTTGCTGATAATATAAAGCACGAGGATTTGCCTCAAATCCTCTTGTTCTTTATTTTCATCGCATAGCACTCATAAAACCACTAGAGCAACTTCATCAATAATAAAAAACAACAGAAGCAATCACCTTAACAACAAATACAATCACTAATCATACACCGACCAAAACAAACACACAACAGCCAGAACAACAACGACTACGACAATACAAAACCTTTGTGGACCACGGGAGTAAATTTGGTGTCGAGGTCGAGTGTTGTACGGTGCGGAATCGCCATTCCAGCACTTTGGGAACCAGACGTCCATCGGTTCTCCGGGCTATGTGCCCCGCCCATTGCCACTTCAACTACGCAATTCGCTGAGATATATCGGTAACTCTGGTTCTTCTTCTAATCTCCTCATTACTGATTTGATCATATCAGCTCTCTCCATTGTAGCTACGATAACACTCAACCTCAACAACAAACCTTTATGGGACGACGGAACTAAATTTGGTACAGTAGATCAAATCAAGCAAAGCTATGAGCAATGCTACGACTCGATACCCGTAGTCAAACTGATTGGACAAAGTAGTTGGACTTGTGAAAGCTCCCCAAATTAGATTAGATAAAAAGATTAAGAAGCGGTGATAGCCTAGTGGTTAGGGCGTCAGCCTCCTAATCAGAGGTCGGCGGTTCGAATCCGGGCACGCACCTCTAACTTTTCGGTGTTATGTGCGTTTTAAAAAAAAATTAAATATCACTTGCTTCAACGGTGAAGGAAAACATCGTGAGGAAACCTGCAAGCCTGAGAGTTCTCCATAATGTTCTCAAAGGCGTGTGAAGTCTGCCAATCCGCACATGGCCAGCGTGGTGGACTATGGCCAAACCCTTCTCATATTGAGAGGAGACCAGTGCTCTCTAGTGAGCCAGTAATGGGTTGTTCGTGATGAAAAAGATTCCTCAAACCTTCCCTCCAAGGAGGAAGGGGACATGCGCTTAAAGTGGGCATTAATGATGAAGATGATATTTGGTAAGAACACACACACAAATCCCTCCCGCACGGATCTCCGCCGCTCGCATATGAAAAGACATTTCAAAGAGAAAAATAAAAAGTATTTTTCTATACCTACTTTCTGAATTTATAGCGACGTGTTAGCAAAAGCTTAAATCCAGAGCGCTTTCGGAATCGAATTTTCATGTCTTTTTTTCGCAACACGAGGCTAACGATTGCTTCGTGCTTTGATTACTACGCGTAGCTATCGGATTGGAGTGAACACGGAAATCATAAAAGCCAGGTTACGCTGCGTTTTTCTTGGAAATTTGATTTGTCACTTTCTCGGTATAAACTTTAGAATATATATTCATCAATGCCTCTTGAAAAGACATTCTTTGCGTTAGTGCAGATCTGAGGTGCGATTATCTTAAACATTCTTATTCCTTTTAACAAGTCATAATCTTATTTACCATATTTTGTTATACAGTTTGTTACAATTTGGATAAAATTTAGGTAGGTTCTTTTCACTCTTACTAACAGCAAATTCAAATAACTGCACAAATATTACGAGCGTAAGAAATTAAGTGTTTGTCTACTCATGGAAATAGTTATTTCATCAATGTAATTTTTTAATATCTTAGATTGGTTCATAATTAACGTTGTATTATTTTTATTTTTATACCACAAGCCATTTTATGCCATAAGATTTAGAGTTTAAAAAAATATAAATTTGACTACGGTCGATGACAATTCCGTATTCAATCCTACTAATATTATAAATAGGAAAGCGTCTGTTTTTTTTATTTATTTTATTTTGACTGCGGCTCAACCAACTTAACGAATTTACCAAAAAGATACCGAGAAATTTCCGATTGATTAAATTGGGTATAATTTGTTGAGAGACCAATTTATATAATAATTTTTATCCTAGAAAAGTATCCGGGGACAGATTCACTGAATTTAAAATATAAAATTATCTATGAACGCCAAACGGATCTTAACAAAATTCAACAGAGGATACTCTAATCGAGGATAATTTAAAATAAATTAATTAATTTTTAAAACCCCAGAAAAATGTGGAATAAGTTTTGGGGTGCAACAGTTTTGTGTTTAATCATGAGTCACCTTTTACGCATTAGAGATGATTTGATGCAGCTAGAAAGCGTTAACCTAAAAAAGGTATGGCAGTTCTAAACACCTGCCTTCCCATTGCATTATTCTTTAAAATAAATAAATTGTAAGCAGGCCTGCTGTCCTAATTGGCCTCTATATAACATCATTCCAGAAGGCTGACTCACTTAACCATTTACCTTTGCTGTTACGGGTTTTCAAGGCTCAGATAATTTGTTAAAAGATCAAAAATTTTCATATAGAAAAGAGCAAAGGAAGATTCTTGCGAAAGTTAAACTATAGAAAGATATTCCGAAAGCATTGTCATTTTAACCGTTTACCATATGCGTTTGTGAAGTAAATTTGAACACAAATTTGTCATACACAGACTCAATATTTTTACGTCATACATTGTTGATTAGTTTTTTTTTAAGGTTTTTAGGTTATTGATTGACGCAGACTTAATGCAATGTAAGCTCTCGATATTTTATTGATACAAATCTATATATTTTAACCTACAGTGCACTGGAAAAAGAGGTGTTGGAAGGCGAAAGAAGTCGTGGCTCAGAAACATACGGGAGTGGACTGGCATCAAGTCGGTCGAACAACTATTCCGTTTAGCCATTGACAGAGAAGGTTTTTTACTTAAAGAAGAAGAAGCACTGGATTATTTACCAAAAAAAGGTATAAAACATGCAGATTATACAAATAAAAAAGTTGTTCTTCAATAAAGTTTTTTATAATCTGTGGTTTAGTTACTTTGATACATGGGCTTTGTATACTCACTGCCAGGTACTAGTTTACCCAAAGGTGTGCAAGCTTTAGGAATTTTCTCTGTTAAATAAAGGCACTTCTAATTTTATTTTCATGTCTTATTTTATATTACAGTAAATTTAGAATAACTAAATCAGTTATATTATCTTTTGTATATTTTTTGCCACATAATTACTTCATAGGTACAGACAAGATAGGTACACATATTCGTAAGTCTTTAAAAAAAGCGGTCTGAAATGTGAGAGGTGCCTTAAAAAGAATATTTGCATTTCTCAAAAACGTTTTATTTAAAGCGTAACAATACAAATAACGTCTTAAGTAAATTGTGTGGTGTATTCTGACAGCTATTTAGCAGGCTTACCACTCGGTAAACTAATAAAGCCGATAAAGATAATAGCGATCGTGCCACCCTTGTCGTTGATAAGGCTTTGCTTGCAAGTATTTGTCATAGCATAAACAAAAGTTTCGGAAGGGACGATACCTGCGCCGGCGCAGGTAAGCCGGGCACAATGGCATTCCGAACATTCGAAATGAATCAAAAATATGTTTTGCTCTTATAGGAACAAGTCAATGCGTCCTGCTAAAACTTACACTTTCAACTTAGTTATTAGGATCCTACACTTTGGATTATTTCGTAAGCTTAAAGAAGGTGAAGGTTTTATACGATATTATACCTAATCTGTATCTTACAACTGTGATTAAATATATATTCGTCAATATTCATGCAAAATATTTTTTGTCAGAGGACAAAACAAAAACTTTACTGAACTAATTAACTTTAAAAAAATATTTTTTAAATTATCTGCATAAAACTCTTCATATAGGATGGATCATACAATCAGATATACATGTAGTTATGTTCTAATAAGGAACATCGGAAACAACAGGTACCTAGTTTCATCTAGTTGACCACTTCGTCGCCTCTTGAGGTTCGCATGTTCTACTTTTGTTGCATTTGGACACATTTGTTGTGGGATTACTTTAAGAAAAATGTTTTATATACCAGCACCTGTGTATCCGCCGACGAACGAGAACTAAAAGTCCGACCCAGTTTTTAAAACTGGCATGTGATAATAATCGTTAATGCCGGCGTGGTGGGTCCATGCTTTGAAACCCTCTGCCTTATAGCTGTGAGACGGTTATTTTTAGTCTAAAAAGTCACCGTGTCATCAAAGTCAGCAAAAAGCATCAAATAACAAAGAAGTCTATATATCAGATGCCTGCTGTTAGGGTTAGGTAAGTAGTGTTGATTTCGATTAATTATAATGATAATACACCCCATTGTTACCATGTGGGGATGATTTCATTAGCAGGGCCTGCAGGTGCAGCTGAATTTTATACCCACAGTACAGTTGCACGACAACTATATACCTCAATGTTATTTATTACTCACTTTTACCCGCGGCTTCGCTCGCATTGAATCTATCTCTATCATCATGTACAACCCATTACCGGCTCACTACAGAGCAATGGTCTCCTCTCAATATGAGAAGGGTTTTGGCCATAGTCCACCAAGCTGGCCATGTGCGGATTGGCAGACTTCACACGCCTTTGAGAACATTATAGAGAACTCTCAGGCGTGCAGGTTTCCTCACGATGTTTTCCTTCACCGTTGAAGCAAGTGATATATATTTTTTTAAAACGCACATAACTCCGAAAAGTTAGAGGTGCGTGCCCGGATTCGAACCGCCGACCTCTGATTTGGAGGCTGACGCCCTAACCACTAGGCTATCACCGCTTTTTTTTATCATAAAACAGCTGATCTATACAAGCTTCTCTTTTCAACTACAAGTTAAGTAACTCTGAATAAAAAAGACACCGTTAATTTGAATTTTGTTTTCATATTATGTATTTTCGTCTTATCGATTGTTATTTGATATTATAAAAAATACATATTTATAAATTTACACCTTAGGCATAATGTCAGCATTTCACTGCTAGTGATTATACAGACTAAGATGATTGGATTATGGATATTACCCGATTATTAAACACTTGATCGCTTAGCGACACGTCTTTGTCAGTAGGGTGGTAACTAGCAACATTTGAAGCCTCTTACCAGAGGTATGAGTTACCACTGGTGATTGGTGCTTTTTCAAATTTTATGTGTAATCTTAAGATGAAAAACACTATATAAACGAATTCTGTTAGTTCCTTTTAGCACCAAGTTGTTTAGGTTTTTAGTTTTCTCTTATAATGTTCCTTACCATACTATATTTTGATTTAACAGAATTTAAGAAACAAGTGTTCTACAAGCCTATTTCGGGCTGAAAGCACTGAAGTGTAATTGACAATAATTTCCCAGTCGAATCCAGAAAACGTATCCGATTGAGGTTTTATCGATATTTCCAATTGCCCCATTTTCCCTAAATGTCATTTACGGCACGTCGAACGTGTTTATTGGAGTGAGCCAACAAGTCCTCCCCACTTAAACAACTGGTTCCATTATTTGAACGTGGAGCGGCGACCTCCCGCGCCGACGGGAACAATGAAAGTGAGAGAGGGCTGGAATGTGTGGACGTCGCGTTGGACGCGCGGCGGGCGGGGGGAAGCGCGGGGGAGCCCGTTCCCGGTTCCCAGGCGAGGAATGCCAGCACGAGCAACAAAGCCTACCCGCCGCCATTCACCCCGCGCCCCCACCTCTAGCGGTTCTATATCAGACTCGTAATTTTTCGTGACTTTCCCCTACTAACCGTTTACCTTCGGCGACTGATTCAATATTCGATTTGTCGCATGCTCGTTCTGGCTTCTCGCGGTCATAAATAAATCACGTATTATATCATTGTATGTTAAATAAGCGGCGTTACTGTGTTAAGTCATGCGATGACCGTAATGTAACGCAAAAATAATGGATACGGCACGGTGACGGTAATGTTTGATTACGTCTAGAGTCGTCATTCACTCGCATAAAAGTTTCAACTGACTAGTGCCCATAGACAGCAGTAGTGCGATCTCTAGGATGTATACCAGAAACCTGGGACTGGAAAAACCTTCATATCAAAGTTTTTTTTCCTATAGGTCTATTTAACAGAAACTATTACAATCACTTATTAACGTAGTTAAACATACAGTTAACCACTGAAAAAGAACCAAATTTATGAAGTAAATAAGGTGTCTTTATCTTCATAGTATTGTTTCGAAATATTCCTGTTTGGACAACTAATGTACAGGATCTCTCAATATAGAATCATCTCACTGGACGTAGGTATAATAAGCGTTTGTTTCATTCATGAGCTCAGGGTTCAGGGTCAGTCGCACCAGCTGACTTCACATATCGCATTTTATTTACATTACGTACCTACATAATTGCGATGTCTCCGAGTTCACTCGAGTGCATACCTAATTGCCCTTTGTCTGTCTGTTTCACTGTCAGAGCTTAAGAAGTAATATAAAATACTAGTATAAACCAACATTTAAATCTTAAATATTTAAGATTATATTTAAGATTTAAATGGTCATTATCATACTGAGTTCAGTAGGTGAGAGAATGACTTGGTTTACCATTACTCAAGCTTGGGTGGTGTTATTAAAAGAAAAATGCAGTATAAAAGAAAAACATTTATTTTATACTGCATTTTTCATTTTCCTCTGTAAACTATTGCGGGATTCGATATATGTATAACAATTGTTAAAAGTTATGCAAAATTTTAGTATTATTCTGAGTATAAAACTGTAATCAATAAAAAGTAACTAAAAATTAAGTGTCAAAAAATTCGTCAGAATTCCTTTAACGGTTTGTCCAGGTTAATTTAACTTTATGAATTAACATTAACATTTATGAGTTAAACAGATTTTACAGAACTTTCCCAGCAAAATATAAATAATTTGGCACATTTCTTTATAACGCGAAGTTTGAGTTCCAAGCAAACCACGATAATTTAAACGTAATGTACATTTAAATATAACATTTAAACTTGTAACATTTTTATTTAAATTATATCTACTGTTAAGTCTTATCAAATTGTACTACCTACCTACATTCATAACAACTGTGATTGTCGAGACCAGTGAATGTGATTAGTACCTACCCACTTACCAACTTATTAATATTTATCAATATTATCATAGAGTACCTATTAATTAGTGAAATGCTAAATGGTACAATTTAATTACTAATTTAAATAGCATGGAATAAACATGTTTTATCGATTTATTATCTCGTTGCTAACTAGCTGGCATACTAGCTAGTTATGTGCCCACAGTTTTGCCTGAAAGGTTAAAGATTTATTACTGTATGATTTTGAATCCTTAAGTTGTATATGTAATCTAGAGGGCAAATATAGCCATTATGATTACGGATATATAATAGAAAATCTCCTCTCCTCTAATCGCACTAATTATACATACATACATATATACAAACATACATACTTACACAAATACACACACATACACACACATACACACACATACATACATACAGCAAATGCTGGAAAAGCAAGCGATGACACGACGTTGCAACACTTCGCTTGCCCTGCTCTGTCGAGACCGCTCACGTAAAGCAACGTGTGATCGCTTAGTATACAAAAAAACATGAACGTAAGGTACATACATACATCCATCCATCCATCCATACTTGTAAACTTTCGCGTTTACAATATTAGTAGGACTCGTATATACTCGTATATGTGCAAGAATCGAAACTGCTGTAAAATGTAAATGCGACATCATCGAGCTTTAATTTAATGCAATAATTAATTCGCATGTGTAATGTTTTGTATTACATATTTAATTACCAACGAAGCGCCGAGCTGTCTGCCTACGCTATCAGTGACTCTGTAACTAATGAACAATCTAATGCTAAATCTTTTGACAGCAGGTTGAGGTCCTTTTCCTACTCTTACTTGTCGATAAGGATGGCAGATCAATTCCGATTGATTTCTTAATTATTCATAAGTGAATGAGCCAAATTCTTAAACTAAATTGACAGTTAAATAGTAGTGCTGCTCTTATTTTACTTTACAATCTTTACAGTGGAAGAGGATTGCACTATTTGTAGACTTGTCAATTTAGTTCAGTTAAGGCATTTGTGTGAGTGTCTTGTATGTCAACATAATTTCTCAACTCTATAACTTGATTTGTTTCTGTGTTTTGTGTGGTTTTGTAATCAGTCACAAATTTTATATTGGGCTTGTATATATATTTTTTTATTATTTATAGTGGTTGGTTTTTCAATGTAACAAATCAGGGCAGACTTCGGCCGTCATATTTTTAATATTTCTGTTATTTCTCAATAGCTTTTTACTTTTTATACACGACAAATTAGCCCTTGACGGCATCTCTTCTGATGGTAAGTGATTATGCGGTCTAAGATGGTAGCGGGCAAACCTGTTAGGACTATGGTAAACCGATACTCCTAATTGGTTTTTACGCGAAATCCTGCCGGAACGCTAAATCGCTTGGCGACACGTCTTTGTCGGTAGGGTGGTAACTAGCCACGGCTGAAGCCTCCCACCAGACTCGAGCCGGGAATCGAACCCAGGACCTCCAACTTTATAATGCAATGACGATCAAGTTTTTGCTCCGGCTTAGTATAATAAAAGTACCAGGGCTATATCATGTTTTAGGAGGGCGATACGTGGCGGAGACCTTCGTCAACATAGGTACATGCAGTCCTAGAAGTACACAGTACATTGATAATAGCCATATCAGCTGTAATGACTACATCATATCCGGAGCACAAGGACAGATGAACAATACATCGTTTACTGAAACCGATACCTAACAGTGGATTTAAAACATGAAAAATTAGATATATAGCTTCTTCTTCTTGCCCTTATCCCACATTATATGGGTTCGGCACAACACGTCTTCTTCTTCCATTCACTTCTATCAGCCGTCACCTCACTACCCACACCTTTTTCCCGCATATCCTCTTTTACACAATCCATCCATCTCTTCTTTGGTCTTCCTTTACTCTTTTGCCCTTCCACGTTCATATATATATAAAAATTAGATATATAGCGATCCCCACATAACCTCCGTTTTGCCCAAGAAACGGAGGTAGCCATAACGCTTTTCCACCACGACAAAAAAAAAGATAAGTAGGATATGGATCCTTAAACGTGCCTGCCTGTAGTCCGTATACATTTTGTGTGAACTCGTTTACACTTATCTACTCGTATGTCAGGTGCATCCGGACATTCAGCGTTCCGGAGTGTGCCCTGACAGACACACGCAATATCACTGCTATAATTTTTTACACACCGCCAGGACATTATGTACAAACATTATTTATTATTACCATTTCCCTGACGTACTACTATTTCTTTATTCATCATGATCAATCCATTGCCGGCTTACTACAGAGCACGGGTCTCCTCTCAATATGAGAAGGGTTTGGCCATAGTCCACCATGCTGGCCATGTGCGGATGTGCAGACTTCACACGCCTTTGAGAACATTATGGATAACTCTCAGACATGCAGGTTTCTTAACGATGTTTTCCTTCACCGTTCAAGCAAGTGATATTTTAATCGCTTTAAAACGAAAAGTAAGAGCTGCGAATCCCTCTAAACCTCGATCTCTGATAAGAAGGCGCACGTCCTAATCACAAGGCTATCACGTTTATTGTTGAGGTTTTTTCCATTACTAGTTCATTATTTCAAAGCTGATAATATAATTTATATTTTATAAATAAAAGCGGTAATAGCCACTAGGTTAGGGCATCAGCCTCCTAATCAGAGGTCGGCGGTTCGAATCCGGGCACGCACCTCTAACTTTTCGGAGTAATGTGAAAAATTAAAATAACACTGGCTTCAATGGTGAAGGAAAACATCGTGAGGAAACCTGCACGCCCGAGAGTTCTCCATAATATTCTCAAAGGCGTGTGAAGTCTGCCAATCCGCACATGGCTAGCGTGGTGGACTATGGCCAAACCCTTCTCATATTAAGAGGAGACCCGTGCTCATTAGTGAGCCGGCAATGGGTTGATCATGATGAAAATAAAGCTTGTTTCCGTCGTAAACTATGAATTTTATTTATTACAACTTAATTTATGTAATGCCAGAAACATTACATAAACATTTGTCCTACCCGATGCAAAAATTCATGTTCAATTATTAATAAATAACTGGGACGTGAGAGTAGTTCTTTATGTGCAATTTATTTTGAATTGGTGTTCATTGTTTAGTCATTGAGAGCCAAACACATTCGTGACTAACAGGATGGTGTTGATAAATATAACACTCGTATTTAATAACCCAAGTAGATAAGTAATAAATATTATACGTACGATATTTAAGCTATTAGAAAGGAGGCTGAGGTGTTATTATTAATGAATGAATTAGTGAAAGAAGTAATGAAATAGGAGTAGCGTGGAACCGTATTTCTAATAATACTAAGACATTTAAACCCAAACCTAAAGTGAGAAAACAATAATAAATGTCGAAAATGTATGTAAGTATAACAACCATGAACAAATTAACTTTCATTATTCAATTTTAATTTAATTAAAGAACCATAGGAACCATGTCTAGGCTGGACATATAATAGATCTGCACGCCTGATATTTTTTATTTTTAATCATTTTTTTTTTTGGGCACTTTTGTCCGAAACGAACATGCCAGCCGCATTATTTCCTAAACAAATAACAAACAACTAACTAAAACAAGATTATAAAAAAAAAAATCCTAATAAACTGATAACTAAAACAAAATTATGAATAAAAATAAAAAAAAATAAAAGTATGACTACTAAAAATGTAACAGACTCAACCTAACGCCTGATACTTAAACGTTAAAAAATCAATGTTATAAAACTATGCACAAATGTCAATAAAATACATATACTTTTACCTTCATATGTCAACTGATTGTGTATACATAAAGATTATACAGCCATATATAAAATATATACTTTAAAGTGTATACAACGAGTTCGAGTTTCGTAAAATTTAAATATAAACTGTCGGAGCTATTCTTAAACATGCTTGCATTACATGTTTAATCACTCATTGTGCGCCAAGCGGTCTGGATGGCGATTTTAATTATATATAAGCCTGTCATTACGCATCATGCAAGTTGTTTGTCCGTGTGTTGCAGTGAAATTGAGCTTTTAATATTTAAATTATTGTCGACACAAAAAATGTGTTTTTGATGCTTGTTAATAAGATATTGCATAAATTTCCGCGGACCTTTTTATATCTACGACAGAACAGTATCGTAATTATGCTCCACAATAACACTGGTCTATTATAGGTCAGCGCACACGGATAACGTAAAAATATCTTACATCATCATGATCATCATCATGAACAACCCAGTACCGGCTCACTACAGAGCACGGGCCTCCTCTCAATATGAGAAGGCTTTGGCCATAGTCCACCACGCTGGCCATGTGCGGATTGGCAGACTTTACACGCCTTTTGAGAACATTATGGAGAACTCTCAGGCGTGCAGGTTTCCTCACGATGTTTTCCTTCACTGTTGAAGCAAGTGATATTTTCATTGCTTAAAAAAAATATTTTTTTCTAAATTGGTTAGGTTATGAATGATTAATTATTACTCAATTTCAAGGCCACGAGTTCACATAGTCCACTTTGACAGATAAGCTAGTTTAGATTTTTCTTGCAGATTTTTGTAAAACTATTCTTCTTTTTTAAAACTGTCCTTTAATTAATATTTTCCTGAACAAAAAAAAACATTTTTTTCATAAATTTCTTTTCGTAAATTTCGAGGGACGGGGCTTTTTAAGTCTGTTGATAAATACACCACAGGACACAGATGTCCCCCGAGGGTCTGCCTCGGCGGACGCCGCAGGTTGGGTTGCGGTCGAGTGCGCGGGTGTTCCCGTGACCCAGCCACCAGGTGACACGTAGGAACATTCCGCCAGCGAGTACCACATACCCCGTCGGAAGGAGGGGATGCGTAAACGCATTTCCCAGCGAAAAAAAACGACCACAGATGTGTTTTTCTGAATTAAAATGAAAAACAAGCAATACAATCCAAATACCGCAAACTGCAGACCGTGCGCCGGTCATTCGACACTGATCACTCGCCCCGCTTTAGATATACAACACGTTTGTGTAAACACTGCCGTTTATGTTGTAAATGGATCTATTTATTAACATTTTGAAAACATTAGCACTTAAAGTTAGAAAGGTTAATGACTGGAGATGTTCAGTTCCAAATTATGTTAACAGATTTTCCGGCGATGGAGACTCAGTATACACTCATTTGAGTGAAAACCGCTACTCGTGCTGAACCGGCCGAACATTACTATATTAGTATTGCACTTACTCTAATGAGTAATATAGTTGATACCCATTAAAATGAAGAAAATATAAGCCCCCTTGGTTTTATGTACTTCACTTTAATGGGTTTCGATTTTCTTCAAACATACTAATAAATATTGGTATCAAATATATGGGCCTACGGAAATGTATTGCACACGGCGCTGCATTGCAGACCGCTGTGACATCAATTAATAGAAATTGGTCTAATTACTCAAATATAAATTCTAATTGCTATAACAAATTACATTTGCTTATAAGAGGAATCTTGCATTATTAGGTAGCAATAATATCAAATAAAATATGGGGGTTATACTCAAATATCCGCTAGGCTATCACAACTTCAGAACTCCTAATCAGAGGTCGGCGGTTCGAATCTGGGCATGCACCTCTAACTTTTCGAAGTTATGTGCGTTATTAAAAAACTAAAATATCACATGGTTCAACGGTGAAGGAAAACATCGTGAGGAAACCTGCACGCCTAAGAGTTCTCCATAATGTTCTCAAAGGCGTGTGAAGTCTGCCAATCCGCACACGGCCAGCGTGGTGGACTATGGCCAAACCCTTTTCATATTGAGAGGAGATCCGTGCTCTGTAGTGAGCCGGTAATGGGTCGATCATGATGAAGATGATGATGACTCAAATATAAGATAATATTTCTTGAGACGATGTGAAAAATAATAAAATACTCGTCATGATTAAAATAAATTTTCAATCATTTAATAAATTTAATATTTATTTAAAACGTAAGAAATATAATCGTTACGGTAATATAAGCTATTACGTTGATAATAAGAATTACCAAGAAAATGAAATACAGATTGGAAGATTTCAAGCGACTTTGAAAATATAACGAAGTGCTACTCTCAAGCGAGTTTAAGAAAATGAATCAATTTAAAAACGTATGTTAGCTCATAATGGTTAGAGGCGCGTGCCATTACTGTCATCTATGAAGCATTCACATAAGACATATTTTTCATTATTTTATATTCGTGAAGTGATGGTGATAACTGCATTCGCTAACGGAAAACTAAAGCTAGGAGGGTTCCAACGCGTCCAGGTATAAGAAGAAGCCCACATCAAATTTAGACGGGATTTTTTTCGTTATCACCATGTCACAAAATCAATAATTATCATCATCATCACGATTAACCCTTTGCCGGCTCACTACAGAGCACGGGTCTCCTTTCAATTGAGAAGGGTTCGGCAATAGTCCACCATGCTGGCCATGTGCGGATTGACAGACTTCACACGCCTTTAAGAAAATTACGGAGTACTCTCAGGCATGCAGTTTTCCTCACAATGTATTCCTTCACCGTTGAAGCAAGTGATATTTTAATTGCACATAACACGGAAAAGTTTACGTAACGTAACGTCACCCGGGTTCGAACCCTAACCTCTGATTAGGAGGCGGACTTTCCAACCACTAGGCTATCACAGCTCTGAGTCAATAATAATAGTATCTAAATTGGAACCACCGAAAATCTAGCTTAAGCCTTAACCACTAGACTATTATCTCGTATATATGAGGGACTATAGGTACATACTCTTTGAGACTGAGTTATTTCTACCATTCCTACGGTATGTCGCGACTCCGATAAGATCGGGCAGTAATAAACGTTATTATTTATTGGGTTTGCAACAGGCGAGCATTTACCCACTTACATTTATATTTCATTCTTGTCCGTATAACCGATACTAAGAAAATTAATAGACCTAACTTTTACCTACACGTACTGAGGTCATGCAGCTTTTTAATTAGGTATACGACATAATATATGTAGTTCAGTTTCTACCCGAGCTATCACCCAATCTGCCTTTTTGTACGTATTGAATAAAAATATACCCTATGATAAAAAAAAAACCAGAAGCCGCGTCATCTCTAATTTATCAAAAAATATCATGGCTTTGAGCTTTAAGGATTAAAATAAGTAAGTAAGAATGGCAAACTATAATACTCCTATATAAAAGATTAAGTATTCTCTACTTAAAGATATTGTATTTTTTTCCTAAGCTGCTCTTAAATAAATCCCAGGTAACAAATATCACATAAGTTGAGCTCACCGAGAACATACTGTGATTCAACTAAAAATAACGCCTATATAAAACGATAATTCAGTGTAATATTTAGCTTTACGGAAAATATTTAAATTCAGTCCCAGTAATAGAAAAAAATCTCCCGACGCGACTCTACTATACAACAAACCTCTCAAAATACCTCTATTTCCATTGAAAATCTATAATAAGCATCATATTTTCCCGTGTAACGAGTAAATAGTTTTTGTTTACAAAGATCCACACCTGGTATGTTGCGATCATCAGCTGATATGTTGTGTCTCGAGAAGAAGTCTTCAGACAGGGCACACGAGGTTGCGGCGGCGTACACTGCGGCCGCGGACGACGCAATAACAAAAAACACCACTATAAACTTCATGGTCACAGACAACACAGATAATGCAGTTTTTTCAAATTTCGAAACTAAAAAGCGCGTTTGTTTTCGAATTGTGCACTCGCGAACTCGCGGACGTGTTCTACGCACGCGTGTAACCACATCGGCGCGCCTTCACGGACTGGCCACAGTCGAGCGCGAGCGACCGGCCGCAACCACAGATACCATTGTTATAAATTAGCTACAGAAATAAAATGACTTGAAAAACTGAAGCTCTCAAAAGCTCTCCTTTCGTTTACCCTTTTTAGTTTCCACCATGTTTTTATTTGCCGTTGAATTATCGGTTTCGCTGCTCGACAACCGAAATGACTTTAAACAACTCAATTTACTAAGCCGTCATTATTGTGAGCACTTTTCTCTTACGAGCATTTGTTCGCGACTTTAACCGTCTGGACTGATTTACTAGTTATTAAAGTAAACATAGTATTAAATATATTAGTATGACAGTCTCCAACTTTAAAAAATATCTATGCAATAAGATATCATAATATGAGTATATATATATCATAATTGCTTTTTTCGTTTCGTTTATCTTAATACAAACTATAAATATACTCCTATATATAAAAGGTTAACTTCTTGATATTTAGTTGTGTAGGTATACTGTTGACACCATTAGGTGTCATAACATTTTTGCCTATAAAATATATTATATAATGTCATAAACACAGAGGCGTCTATTCCTACGTAATATATTAGCGAGAGCTATCCTTATATTAGATAAGGAATAACATGCATTTCCATAGATAAGGCTGCCGTCATACCGGGCGCTAGGTGATGCCTTGACTGCTGGGAGTACATAAAGCAGTGATGCGCGCGCACCGATATCGAACCAAGCTCGGCTGGCAAGCGCTGAGACAGTGTGCGAACAGAACTTTCGCTGCAGACGTATTGTTAATCAAGATACGCTGTGAAAACCCATATTATACAATCTTATCACATTCACACATATATCCATCTAGTTGTAAGCTAATTTAGCACTGTATATTTGCATATATACATCTTGTTGTAAGGTAATTTAACACATATTTACATTTAAAAAATTAAAACATTAAACAATAAACAGCAAGTATAAATTGCTATATTCCGCCGACAACCGGGAGATTTGTATAATATAACACCACACAAAATCTTCCACTAGAACCTCTACGCACATTTCGACCCGACACCGGGTCATCCTCAGGAGATGTTGACTTCACAAGCGCGAAAAGTAAAGTCACTTTTACTTCTCATGGACTTCCGCAAAGTAACGCCTGTTTCTATGCATTAATTAAAACATCACTTGCTTCAACGGTGAAGGAAAACATCGTGAGGAAACCTGCACGCCTGGGAGTTCTCCGTAATGTTCTCAAAGGCGTGTGAAGTTCGCCAATCCGCACACGGCCAGCGTGGTGGACTATGGCCGAACCCTTCTCATATTAAGAGGAGACCCGTGCTCTGTAGTGAGCCGGTAATGGGTTGATCATGATTTACATGCGGTGTTTGCCTGTAAGTGGTTGATTATTTTTGTTTTATCTCAGAGGTAGGTAATGAATCGATATTATCAGATGTTTTGGCCGTTGGTGAACCAAATTAATTAAAAATAAAACTTATCACATCGTCTAAGTGAAAATATGCTTGAGCCGTTGAAGCAAGTGATATTTTAATTACTTAAAATAGTAGTAATATATAGTATGTAAGTTTGACGGAAGGTACTAAAGTAAGGCCCTTGCATAAAAATGCGGCATAACGTCGGAAAAGTTATACAGTGTTTTGTCACGCTCTAACATATGATAGGCGTTGTATTTATGAGTGTGACAAAACACCTGTACTTCGTTCACCTTCTGGTATTATGCGATTTATAAGGATTTTTTTTTTTAAACTCCCCGTTAAATACAAAACAATAAAATCTACAGTAATACCGCGACATTTGCTGCAACGCTCGGGAACGGTAACACGCGATACCTCAGTAGTCACACGCGATACGACTTTGGCATGTCCGCAACTACGGCTGTGTTTTAATTAAAGGACGACTTGATGATTTTTTATTGTTTCTCGTAAGGTCTCATTATCAGTATTGCAGGCTCAGGATCCTGAGGTCGAACTAAAAAGAGCAAAATGAAATATGGGAACACAAATGTTAGTCAGTTATGAGCAATTGGTCCGGAACGGTCTTTTTTTTGTTACGTAAGTGAGGCCCTGACAGCAATGTCATCTGGTATTAAGTGATAATGCAGACTAAGATGGTAGCGGGCTAACCTGTTAGGGGTATGGTAAACCTACACTTCTGATTGGATCCTACGTGACATCGTGCCGCAACGCTGAATCGCTTGGCGCATTAGACCGCATCATCACTTACCATCAGGTGAGATGCCGTCAAGGACTAACTTGTGTTGTATAAAAACACAACAAAAGCTATTTTTGTTTTTATCCAGTTATCAGATATTATTATAAAGAAAACGACACTTAATAGGGAGGTTTTCTACTGTTGACCGCCGAACTTCAATTTAAGGAAGTTTTTTTTTCCACTACAAGTTAGCTCTTGACGGCAATCTCACCTGATGGCAAGTGATGATGCAATCTAGATGGTAGCTGGATAATGGCCTGTTAGATGGCACGCATGATGAAGATTTAAAGTTTTTATTAGTAGCTTGTTTGATATTTATTAAAATTCTGCTTAAACTTAAAAGAAACTTGAAAGACTGCTTTAACTGCTGCGCTAAAAATAGCAAACCTTTGCCATGAACTCGCATTCGCAATTCGCAATTCTCACTAAAAAAAACGATTTTCAAAAGCGCTCTACATTTCATCAAATAACTAGCAGAAACATCTGAGAGCTAAATTATTAATTTTGGCATTCTTCCCATTTCGGACAAGTTAAAAGAAAGCTTATCGGAGTCAACCTGGCGCATTCTTCGCCTCGCCCCTACCATACTGAGGGAATTACACGCCAAAGAACCGAACAACTTTTAAATTATTTTAACGAGCTTGTCAATTCGCCCGAACTGAATATTTTAACCTAAATTTTAAAATTCAAGTGAACAAGACGTACCTATGTATTTGAAACTTATATGTTTTTATTTTTTGGGTAGATGGTTTGATAAATTTATCTGTAGTTATCGTTCAAGATTTTGACTACTTATATTTCAGAACACAGAAGTGGGATTACGAAATTTTCCCACAATAGCCGATAACCGGAACTAAAGCTCCCGGCTCCACAATAGCCCAACGAGTTCGAGGAAGCTGAAGAGGTAGTGAACAGGACTCAAAACTCGGAGAACCGATTTGCATAGAAGTCCCAAAGAAGAGCTTGAACTGTGATCTCCTATCAATATTTGCACCGTTCCTCCAACTAGTTGGACAGTCCTGGTCATGGACTGACAACTTCCTACAAAAGACCTCACATCTGTTGATATGAGCTCTTTTATACATTATAATGATCCATTCTCGCCCCAGGAAGCAGTATATTATGCATTTTTTTGGCCGGTGTGCTGTTGCTCCGGCACACCTCTAACCGGCGAAACTGGGTACGTTGTGCCCAAGGAGGGTCTGCTGCGGCGGACACCCGCTGGTGGAGCTGCGGTTGTATGCGAAAGCCTTCCCGTGGCTCCACCATACAGCGGCGAGTAGGAACACGTGGGGGTTTTAGCCAGTAGGCAAAAATCTCAAAAATAACTACTTGGCAGTACAATCTGCTTTGACACTCAAACCGAACTTCATATTTCTCGGTAGTAAAGAAAACAATCGTGGGGCTGCATACAAAACACTTGGCATTTTTTTGTGAACAATAGCTATGGTCCAAAATGACCCATTGGGATGATGAATGCCGTGGAAACGCCATATTTTTAATTTATCACCGATAGATAATCCAGGTAGGTAGGTTCATTGAGGCGCTTTGGGTCGCCACCCGCCGCCCGCCGCGTCGCTATTGTTGCCTACGAGTGCCGGCTCCTAACAGTTCTTACTCACCGGCGCAAGGCACGAGAGACTGCAGGGATATGCATGTGACTACGTCACCGTTTATACTTGTAAACTACAATTGCATCGGGCAATGTCATGACGTCACACTCACATTTTTGTATCGTTCGATGGTGGGTCCATTGAACGATATAAAACGAGCAAGTTGTTAGTTAGTTACTTCCCGACGTCACCCTAAGTCGAGGTCCGAGTCTCACAGGAGACGCCCAGGGGGACGTTGCCCAGATGTCGTCGAGCCCAAGTGCAATTCTCTCAGGCTGAGCTTCATGTTCGCCAAAAACCGCTAGTGACGCAGTAATAACTAATATGGTTATCTGCGACTGTCAATTCGAAACAACAACAGTTTGGGACCCTTTGCTAGTCGTCGGTTGTCACAAGTCGATGCCGATATCCGAAGCCTTGGCGTTCGTCAACGTGTCATACGTGGCCGACAGATTCAACCGTTAAATCAAAAATGTGATTGGTCGAAAGCGACTCAAACTTGACTTGGCATGACTATGGATGACCACTAGAGTTAATATGCGCAGCACGATATAATTATTTTTCTATTAAGACAAGAAAATTGAAGAAATAATTATCTCGTGGGGCGCAGCTCAGCCCTATTGGTCTTGGTTATATATTGGATATAATAATTAGCATTCGGGCCGCCTGCCAAGACATTTCCAGTACCAAAACATTTAGCATATCGGACTAGTAGTTCCAGAGATTGTCACGTGATAACAAACCTTTATAAAATATAGGCCAATATATTGGCCTATATACTATACTACTATACTCATAAACTATAGTCCTAATTCAAAGCTTTTAAATGTACATTTATTTGTCAGCAAATGCTTCTTCTGCTATAGGAGTGAGATTTAAAGTTAAGATATACAGATTTTTTTTAATTTTTATTATTTTGATTTTTACTAACCAAAGTAAAATACAAAATGAAAAGACAGTCCTAACGAGTTAGCTCGGATC
The DNA here is from genome assembly GCA_928268935.1 of Lasiommata megera. NCBI lineage: Eukaryota > Metazoa > Arthropoda > Insecta > Lepidoptera > Nymphalidae > Lasiommata > Lasiommata megera. The sequence continues at coordinate 5,421,848 of OV743311.1, read as the reverse complement.
AAATTGATTATTAGGTAAAAAGTGACACAGTAACAAGTAAGTACCGACATATATACTGTCGGCTTCTTTCAAATAGGTGGCTGGAAGAGATCGCTTTTAGTGAAGTCGCCTTTTGCTTTTATGTTATTTTTTTTTTACATTTCCACTTTTCTTAAGTTTTAAGTTTTAATATGTGTACTAAAGTTGTTAAATAAGTATATAATTAACCGCGTTCGCTTGGCACTTAACACGTAACTTATTGATATAGTTTCAAACTAAAGTACACGCAGGCCGTGAACGTTCCTGGCAATAAAAGGGACGTCTCATTTATTATTGACAAATATTTCGCACTGAAATACCTTTTGAACGGCCTAACGGAAGGCGCCACATTTATTTTATTCCATTTATTGCATACAATGAATACAAAGTTACTTTGGCGGTCATTTTTTGCGAGAGCGACAGGAAATTACGTGAATAAAGTGGAAAAAAATTTAGAAGATATGCGCGCGTGGGGCGCGTCGCAGGCAGTTGCGCGCGTTTATGTCTATTCTTTGAAAGTGCGCTTGAGCATCTCATTATGGTTTCAGTTTAAATTATTCGGCATTCGTTTTACTATGGCTTAGTTACTGTTCCATGTCATACATCAACGGGTCATCTGATGATCAGTGACTACCTCCGCCCATGTACGTATACGCGACACCACGGAGAAGTTGTCGGCTGAACCCATAGTCCTAATCGGATTCTAATTAATCACTTGGCAGTATTTCTGTACCAGATAATTAAGTGCGGCCGAAGCCTCCCACTGTGATAGCCTAGTAAGCTATGATAGCCTAGTGGTTAGGACTTCTGCCTCCTAATCAGAGGTCTGGGGTTCGAACACGCACCTCTAACTTTTCGGAGTTAAGTGCGTTTTAAAGCAATTAAAATATTACTTGCTTCAACAGTGAAGGAAAACATCGTGAGGAAATGTGCATGCGTGATAATTCTCCATAATGTTTTCAAAGGCGTGTGAAGTCTGCCAATCCGCACATGGCCAGCGTGCTGGACTATGGCCAAACACTTCTCATATTGAGAGGAGACCCGTGCTCTGTAGTGAGCCGAGAATGGGTTGATCATGATGATGAAGCCAGACCGAGCCGGCTATCAAATTCCGGACAAATTCCGTAACGTACGCACTGTGCTATAGAGGTCGTCAAATATCTTCGACTATGAATCATCCTTTGAATTATTTAAGAAGGAAGATTTAAGCTTAGAACAGTAACAATACGTATTTTGAAGTATTTAAGGGTAAACGAGAAACACGATCAGGTAGCCAGCTGTCGAATAAATTTGTTAGTTTGTAAAGATGCACGTACTAGAGATTTATGAAGATTTTTATATATAATATAAAGATATTTTTTTTTCATTTAATTTTTTACACCGCTAATGACACGTCTTTGTTGATAGGGTGGTAACTAGCCACGGCCGACTCATTTGCGATTTTATAATGCGACAGCGCATGCGCTTCACCAGGTAGGTCTTCAAAACATAATAAACTTATCTTACTTTTTAACTTGTGAGATACAAGATTGAAATTAAGATTAAGAATTTATATTCTTAATAGTCATCGTTTTATTTTGATTAAAACTTTCTGTTAAATTCATTAGGACATGATGGGACTGGCATAAGAAAATAGATAAAAAACGAATAAATTTATTTATTTCTTGTTCTTAAATTTATTTGTTAAACTACTTTAATATTCTGTGACTTATTTTTTTTTGTCGAGGTAGAAAAGCTTTATGGCCTCCATCCGTTGGGCAGGACGGAGATTTTGTGGGACTCCCCCCCTTATCATTGGGGTATACCCGAACTAAAATTCTGTGACTTACTAGGTCAAAACTGCCAGAAAACTAGAGCTATCCGAATACGAAATACGACGTGTTGTTAGGCGTGTCGTTTCATGTCGACACAAGCGAACGATTAGCAGTCCTGGGCAAAAAAAAGGTAACACAAAAACAGACGAACACAATGCCCCCATGAAAAATCACAAATAAAACAACCTTTGTATCACCGCCGGGCGCGGTTTTATACGGTTAAATATGTACATATTAACCATTGGATTGTGCAACGTCATCATTTACCTACGGTTTGGGCAAACGCTCACAATTGCCCGTGTAATATTAATAAGGCCCTTGAAATATTACCTGTCGGCGATTTTTTGACGTAAATTCCTTTATTTTACGCGATGATTCGGTTATATTGGCAATTTATTCGGGATTAACGTTTTATCCAATAAAATCAATTTGCTTTGCGCACGAATTTAGACTGGTAGATTTGGGAAATAAGCTTTACGTGAGTTTAACTGGATAAATAAATTAATTAATAGACCTCTAATGAGAATAAAAGCACTATACCCAACACACATTGATTTACCACTAGCCGTAGATAGAGCGCGTCATACAAAAACAAGGCGAGAATTTGTCACCAACTAACTACACATTCCTGCATGTCGGTATATCGATGTATTACAACCCGTCTAATACTCTAAAGTCTAACACTAGACATCTGTCTAATCACTAATCATTTCGAGTGTGAGAATCGGTGACTTTCGTTTAGCCTTTTAACACTGGGGGAAAGGAGTGCACGCGTCGCTATTTGTGCACTACTTTTCCGTCCCATTTTTTGAACGTTAATGATCGATCTACGGCTAGTGGTAAATCAATGCCAACACAATGTAACTAAAAAAGGCTACGGGTGCTTGGACAGAATGTCCTATTATTGAAATCAAGATATTTCTATACCGAGGTAAGTAGGTACTAAGATAGTCAGATAAATACTCTTTATTGCACATAAATTATAGAGAAACAACAACGTGGAACACTTGCACACATAAGTATGCAAAGGCGGCCTTTTTGCTAAAGCAGACTTCCAGAACCCTTGGGGAAAGTAGTAGTAAATGAAAGATGAGGGTATAAACCAATAAATATATACTTTTACGAAGCATATTTTTCTAGCTAAAGTTAACCTAGCTCCATCGCGAAAATGCTGAGTCGATAAAAAAAATAGGAAATATTAAAACAGCCCGTCGTTTTCTAAGCGTGATTGGAAACGCCATTGTGGTCCAGTTAAGAGAAATAAACGTTCCCATTGTTAGCACAAGTTCCGAATCATTAATATCGTGCAAGGAAACAACAAAAGGAGGTGAAGAATAGAATTTTTTCGCTTTCCTCGGCGTCTCTGTTCCATTTGTGAGAAATGTTTCTGTGTCATTTTTATTTATCTCCCGCGCTGCGTGAATGGGCAGGATGGGCATTGAGCTCGTGTGAGGCTGCTATTTTTCATCACCAATACCGCACTTACCTACAGACGCCTGAAGTGACCAAATTATCATATTTGTAAGGAGATCCATTCAATGTTTTTTTGTATTTTTTTTTAAACAATTAAAATATCACTTGCTTCAACGGTGAAGGAAAACATCGTGAGTAAACCTGCACGCCAGAGAGTTATCCATACTGTTCTCAAAGGCGTGTGAAGTCTGCCAATCCGCACATGGCCAGCGTGGTGGACTATGGCCAAACCCTTCTCATATTGAGAGGAGACCCGTGCTCTGTAGTGAGCCGGTAATGGGTTGATCACGACGACCATTCAATGTCCACTTGGTATGTGACGCCTAGGTAGCTTTAGAACGGTTATATCATTTATGTGTAGTCAAGGTTTTCTAGGTACTCCCCCTCCCGCCAATGAATGTAGGTTTTAGTCCGTAGGGCACTAAGAGGTTACTCTCCGTGAAGTCGGGCATGTCAATTGGTCCAAGCCAAATGGCATCCATGAGGATTTCCTCCTACAATTATAAAAAAAGGTAGGTACTCCTACACAAAAACTTAGCCCTTGATGGCAATCTCACCTGAAGGTAAATGTTGATGCAGTCTAAGATGCGGGCTAACCTGTTAGGGGTATGGTTAGCTTGTTTTCCTAAACGGTGTCTACGCGTCTTTGTTGGTAACTAGTCACGGCCAAAGCCTCCCACCAGACCAGTCTCGAGTCGGGAATCGAACCCATAACCTCCAACTTTATAATGTGACAGAGCACGTGCTGCGCAAGACAGATCGTCTTTGATGAATGCAGCACACGGAAAACTTGCAACCTTGAGAGTCACAGTGGACTTTTTACGCCAAAAAGAAAAGATTTCTAAAACAGGATTTATTCTAATATTTATTCTAATTTGATCCAATTAGCGGTAAAAGGAGCGGATAAAAGATGAGTACACGCGACCGAAATGCGAATGTTGAGATGGATGTGTGGTGTGACAAGAATGATGGAATAGGAAGGAAAAGACTGTTATATATTAATGTGGAAGGGCAAAGAAGCAGAGGCAGACCAAAAAAGAGATGGATGGATTATGTAAAAGAGGATATGCGTGATAGACGTGAGTGGAAGAAGAAGACATGTTGTGCCAACCTCACATATAACCGCACATGACTCCAAAAAGTTAGAGGTGCGTGCCCGGGTTCGAACCCCCGACCTCTGATTAGGAGGCTGACGTCCTAACCACTAGGCTATCACAGCTTCACATACATATTTATATACATATCATAGCGAAAAATCACAATGATTGAAATAAACTCAAGTTAAAAATATTCGTTTTGGAATATCGCTTTGTAAATATCATAAAGTATCATGGTGAGGCTGACATCATTACATTGACACAGATGATAACTTAGTTTTATTACCTACATGGTAAAATAAGTGATAAAGTTAGCTTTATTGCTAGTACCAGTGGTTTATGTTACCCTATGCAAACATTTTACTCGATAGTGAATTTTTTTTCTAGTTATACAGCTCTTATAGATTTAAAGCTAACATGAGGCGAAGCCCAATCTTTTTTTCTAGTTATATTGCTCTTTTAGATTTAAAGCTATCTAATTGACACGAAGCCCAATCTTTATTCTAAGAGCAAAAGAAAAAATAGCCGTAGCTAATAAAATAGATATAAGTTAATCACGATCAATCAACCGATGTGATACAACGTATGATAGTTATATTGATTCATTGCTTCAAACTCTAATCCTCTAAAAGGAATCACGAAAATGCAAAACCGGCTATGTGTTTAACAAAAAATAAATATCAAAATGGCCGCCCCGTATCGGAGCGCGCGTCACACTCCACAGACAACTAATAAAAAGAATGTCATAAGGCAAACAACACTGCGCATACAGGCTTCAGCCCAGCCGTGCGTTCCCATCCCTTCAAAGCCTGTCAGCCGCCCGAGATATGAGCCTAATTTATAATATCGCCTCTGTTGATACACTCGATAAAAAATTCTCGCGCGGATCACATGAACATAACTAGCATTTCACTCTGTCACTCTGTTTTTTACCTTTTCATTGTAAAACGTTATGTAATGGCCGATTTTTAATTGGTAATAATTATCGGTGTTTTAATGAGCGATAATTATTTACGCTCAAAAAGGCTCGAAACCGAAACCACAAAAAAGTTTACTTATAAAAAGCAAATGTTTTCTGCTTTCTTGTTACAGGGAGACTACCGGTGACTCTCCATATTCAAATTATATACAACTGAAATGTTTTTTTTTTTGTGTTAATATCGTCATAGTGTAATTGGTTTTCCGAACACACTTTTTAAAAACCAAAAAGAGATCTTGTAAAAGTTTTCTATAATTATTCTTTATTTTTTTCTATAATTAAATATTTACTGTAATTATATATGTATTTTTGTATATCGTATTAATATACGACGTGCCAAGGGGACACTATTTAAAGTGTCGGTTACAACTTTATGAACGAAAACCAATATAATTTCAAAAAAAAAATTGTAGGTGCAGAAATTAGGATTTAAAAAAAGAACAGTAGTTATAAAATCAGTGCAAGTTCTTTGCTTACATATTCCTATGTGAAACCCGTATTACGAGTATTGGGTATTTTATAGAAGCAATGGCGGCGGGCCCTCAGGTCCGAAGCGCGAAAACAGCCGCAGGCGAGGCTTTGACGCGCCGCTCCTCAGCCATACAAATATGTAGCCGTAATGGACTCTACACACGTTGAATCGTAATACGAGTATACAGCCGTCACGCGCAGATGGGCAGATGTCATGAGAATAAGCACCCAATTTTATTTGAATATGGAATTGCTATTCTTATATATTTCATTAGTGGAATATAAAAGTATATGGGGAGATTCAACCTAGTTTTCTTTCAGTGAAGTAAATCGGTGAGGTCGCCTTCAGATCGCGTAACGTGAAGCGTTGACTGAATATCTAACAGCAAGACAGGCGTTTTATAAAAATTACAGAGGAATGACAGTGCTTTTAAAATAAGGAGGAAAAGAAAATAAGGAAAAATAAGGACCTCAAGCCTCAAGTTAAACCTCAAGGTTTAACATATTATTCATAGAGAATATATATAGAGAATTATATTTTCTATTCGATCCTCTGAAGTCTTTTGGCTTACCAGGGATGTTATCAAATCTACTGTCGGCTTGGTCTTGCAAAAGCGAACAACTGCCTGGTGACCGTAGTACGTGGATATCACGTCTAACAAAATTTAAAACATCAAAATATATTAGAAGGTATTTAAGCTTAAGAATAATGTAATATATCTTCATAATCTAATTTCCATTATAGAAAAACACGTTGAACTAATGAGTTTTACCGATATTGGAAAAAATAATTCTTTGTAACATGAATTTTCCCATCATTATCGCTTAGAGCAACCTAGGTACCAGTCTAAAAAAACTCACCCTGTATAATGCGTGTAGAAGCGCTTTAACGCGTCCTAAGCGATATCGATATTCGATACATCCAAACAGGTTAGTGTGCTACAAAATGTTTACTTTTTGTATGTATGCTAAGATGGTTTTATAAGTGTAGATGCGTTGCTCGCTCGATTTTAAACAAGGTAATTACCTGTATTCAATCAGAAGCTTACCTTAGTGTCCAGCTTGTCCTTCAATTGTCCTAATCAAGCACACTACGATACGATTCATACCTCAAAGTGTTCACATACGACGAGTGATAGACAAACAGATAATAACATAAAATTCTATTTAAATAAAGCTATAAAATAGAGATAGAATTTAAAATTTATCTTATCGCTAAATATAGTAGTGGTATAATTATTTTATTTTATAATAAATTACCTATTCATATCTTGGAGATGTCTATCAATTAGTTTAAAGTTTTTATTTTTAGGGTACGAAAGCTTATGGAAAAATCATATTACGATATTAAGGATTATATAAATGTTACAAAAAGGTTGGGTGTGAATTGCTCTATCTCCATAGGTACTATGATTTATTATTGATTATGTAAGATGGTGATAACAAAAAAAACCGGCTAAGTTTGTTGTGGGTTTCTTCTTAGACCTGGGCGCGATCTGAACCCTCTTAGCTTTAGTTTTAAATTGTCGATTATAGTTATCACCATCACTTCACGAATATAATAATAATGAAATGAACGATTCATAGATGCCTGTAATAGGTTTATGTGAATAAAGCTATTTTTGATTTGATTTGATTTGATAATAAAGGAACACTTTTTTCTGGGTGTTGTAGCCAAAGCCAGGATTCATATTTGCATTTTCATTCAATGTGTGAAAGAACATTATCGGTGCAATTAAAAGTTCAATACTGTTGAAGTATTTCTTTTTACATCTGCATACATCAGACATAGCGCAGTCATAAAAAAAAATGTCATAATGATATTATCTATGATATACTACATCATTATCTATGAGTCATTCACGTCTAACGAACGATGGTTTTGAACCAACCACCGCAAATTAGTAAAAAGGCTTTTCAAGTGTCAGGGGTATATTTACTTCGACAGGCATATGTATTGTGTTATTTATGTAATCTAGTGTATGTATTAGTATGTAGTTATTAGTATGCAGGTTTTTACTTATATATTACGCCACCTATTTTCTTCTAATTTCGATTTTCCTAATCCTAAGGTTGCCTGGCAGAGATCGCTACTAAGCGATAAGACCGCCTTTTGTATCCTGTTTCTTCTTGTTTTTCTTATTATTTGTATCTATATGTGGTGTACAAATAAAGAATAAATAAATAAATAATAAATATTTGGTATTTGATAAAGTTACGAAGATGGACATTATTTATCTACAATTTTTGATTTACTATAATAAGAGAACTTAAAACTAATGATATTGATAAAAATACATTAAATTAAATTAGTGACTGATTTCTTTTATTTACCTTAACTAAATTACTGTAAAATTTTGATAAAATGACGTCAATGTTGCCTATCTGTTATGTTCTTTGGGCAAACTATCACATATAGTCACTCCCTCGAACTGAATAGTTTTAATTATATGATAGTCATTAAAGTGTGCGTAAGAAATCCTAAGGAAACTGTAATATTTTTTTTTTAATAATTTATTGTTTTGACATTGGACAAAGCGTTGAGACACAATTTTATAGCACACTCGAACCTTTCTGAACATTGTACATTGCTTGATCCGTCTATTTATAAAACGTCATAGTGTACATGTGACAAATGTATTCATGGTATTCATTCATGCTTTTTAAGTTCGCCGATACTGGCCTTATTGTATTGTATGTTAACATTAATGGTCATTAAAAAAATTCACAGGTTTTCAAACTACTTTCGTATGCACCGTTTTCCTTTAATTAATTACTACACGTACTTTTATTTTTAAATTCACAAGTTAGCTTGACTGCATCTCACCTGATGGCAAGTGATGATTCAGCCTAAGATGGTAGCGGGCTAACCTTTTAGGGGTATGGTAAACTCATACTCCTAATTGGTTTCTACACGACATCGTGCCGGAACGCTAAATCGCTTGGCGACACGTCTTTGTCGGTAGGGTGGTAACTAGCCACGGCCGAAGCCTCCCACCAGACCAGACTCGAGCCGGGAATCGAACCCAGGACCTCCGACTTTAAAATGCAACAGCGCACGCGCTGCGCCACGGAGGTCGTCAAAAACCTACATTTATTTGTTTAGTAATGACCTATCATAGTGTGACTTGGACAGGTTGCAACAACTTTTTTTGCTTGCAAATTTTTTTCCCCCCAATCGTGACCGGGGTCATTATAACTGAAATGTATCGCTACCCAAGACCGCGAACCCACTTAAAAATTACTCGGTGATTTTTAACTTGATATAACTTTATTCTTTGATAGATAGAAGCCCAGCCTGTGTCTTATTAGGTAAGAACATCATCATGATCAACCCATTACCGGCTCACTACAGAGCACGGGTCTCCTCTCAGTATGAGAAGGCCCACACTGACCATGTGGTAATAGGCAGACTTCACACGCCTTTGAGAACATTATGGAGAACTCTCAGGCGTGCAGGTTTCCTCACGATGTTTTCCTTCACCGTTGAAGCAAGTGATATTATAATTTTTTTTTAAACGCACATAACTCCGAAAAGTTAGAGGTGCATGCCCGGATTCGAACCGCCAACCTCTGATTAGGAGGCTGACGCCCTAACCACTAGGCTATCACCGCTTCACTAGGCTATCACCGCTTCAAAGGTAAGGTAAGAACATCATACCTCAAACTAATTAATTGATATGTGATTTGCTACAAAGCTCTGTAACATACTTACGTAGTGTTAAAAGGACCTTTAACTGTCCTAGAAATTAAAATACGAGTGATTCGAACGGAACCAGTTTCACGGAAGGTCTTCACAAATCATCCTAACGTCATGAGCGTCTAATTAACCTGGCTGCCTCCCCAGCTTGATAAAATCTCGATCTCCACACTAATCCAACGGTTGAGTGACTAACACGCGAGGAATGCGATGCGCGAGCGCCGCTCTCGGGAGCCGGGGTGGCGCATAACCTGCTCGATATGAAAAAAACATTGAATAACCACATCTCCCAAATACCTGTGACTGCAAAAAGAAGCCTTAATTTAACGCGCTACAGTTCATTTTCCATTTCGGAGCACATTCCATGTTTATTCCTCAAAAAATGAACGTTAGCGCCGGCGACAACGTACGCGCAATCGTGGTCGAGATTTCATAGAGGATACGCCGTATTGTTATACGAAATACGAACTTTTTATGGAGATATGAAATAAACGCTCCGTATTCGTTACGAACTATAATACACCTCTAATGCATAGAAATTAAATTTATTTCAAAAAAAGGACTAAGAGTAGTCTTTTTCGAATAAAGTTAAACAGTCTTTTTTTAATAATTTAATTAAAAAAATTGTACTGGGTTAGCTTATGTAATTAATTGTTTTATTTTTATGGACACTTTTAACAAATATTTGATTCACTACATGACCTGGTTATCTATTATAGCTTGTAAAATCTTCTACAACCTAAAAAAAAATTAGGCCTATTCAGGGTGCTCATCTATTAACTGCCCAGTTGCCGTATTTTCATTTCATGGGATAATAATGGCAGGCGTCGTTATTAACCCAAATAGTTTAAATAAATAATATTTTAATATTAGTTTAAAATATTTGTGTCCATTTAATACAATAGTACCTACCTTCCTGCTACCATTGATTAAAGTTCATTGGAACTTATTGATTAATGGAGTTCAAGATGCGATTCTTGCGTCTATTGGAATTTATATATATAATAAATTTCATCTCTCACGAAGCCGCTACGTGTTGGACCCATACACGCGAGTAAAGCGCCAGATTTCAGCCCAAGAGTGCAAACAAATGAGACGATAAGGCTCTTAAATGTCAATTCCACCGCTTTGGTCTAAGCATTTATGGAAACATTTAAGTCTGAGGAAAAACTCAACGTCTAATATTTAATATCATGTAATCCCCTTTCTAAATGGATCAAAACATTTCGAAAATTAACTTTGTGTGGTATTTCGAAACAATGCATATAAGAAGTGGAGTAATAGATACATGCCTATCTAGAAATGATAAGCGATTCATACTAAAGGTCTCTAAAGTGGAATGCACAATTAAAATTAAAATCATTTCAATGTAAAGTCGGAGTGCATTTTATTGCTTGTGCTAGCAAGTCGTCCAGAATTCCGAATGGCCGCATTAACTTTATACCTTTATAAAAACGTTTTGTTGTTCACATTTTTAAAATATTAGAGTAATTTTTCGTCATCGTTAGCCTAATTATTGTCGTATTGCTCGGTTAAGGCATTCTGTCATAAATCATAACTAATGAGTCTCTCAAAGAAACTATAAATTCTAAAGATCTATAAAATAATCATCAAATTACAGGACATTATCCTTCGAATCGATTTTATGGAATGGTATTATTTTTTTAATTTTGAGATAGGTTTGCGCTTGACGACAATCAGTACCAGAAGGCACTGCTGAGGTCTAGGTTGGAGCGCGCTTACCTAGAGAATGCCTATTCACTCTTCCCTTGAAGGAACTAAGCTGGCTATACGTGCTAATTATACGTGGCTGGAAACACAGACGCTGGAAGTGAGTTCCACACCTTAGCGGTTCGATCCAGAAACGTTGATCCAAATCGTTTCGTCCGAGTAGGATGTAATGAATACACCAAATTCCAGGTCTCTTTGTGCTGGTTTGCTTTAAAACTAATCGTTTAGAATGCATATCGCTAGTTAATACTATAGCGGTTCGTACCACAAAAAGTGAAAAGGTGTTGACCTATTCGTTATATATATATATTACTATGTATTGTTTACTGCTAAACCAAAATCTATACAGATAGTCTATTTCTTTTTTCTTTTCTTTTTGACTTTCTTTATGTTGTTTGATTTTTTTTATAAAAAAAACAACATAATAAATGCTTTCGTACTCGTATTCATATAGTATTCGTACATAACGAAGTCGGGGGAAAAGAAATTAAAAAATGAAAATATTAATTTAATTTTTCACATATTACAGTATCCGATAAGGCTGAGACCTTCTGTTAAGTATAAACCTGTGTCAGAAGGACTCGCTCTTCCCGTTATAAAATATTCAATACACATATTAAATTTATAATATTTAACAAGTTTGTTTTTTTTTTATCGGGGTAACGTTTATATGCCGTTTATTACGCACACCGTTATCAGCAGTCAGTATCTTAAAAATAAACGGGATAAAAAATCGGGATAAAGCAATAGAAATGCAACGTTGTCACGCCCATACAAACGTGACCTTTATCCTTTCAAACTATTTCAAAGCTATGAAAGGTGGCTAGAGCGTTATCTACTACATTTTTTATTGATTTAAATCCCGCTCACAAACGTTAAATCGCGTTATATGACATACAGAATATTTTAGATACATTATACTATTTGTGTTACTATTTTAACACATAAATAATACATTTTGTTAGCTATGATAGCCTAGTGGTTAGAACGTCCGCCTCCTAATTAGAGGTCGGGCTTTCGATTACGAGCACGCACCTGTAACTTTTCGGGGTTATGTACGTTTTTAAGCAATCAAAATATCACTTGCGTCAACGGTGAAAGAAAACATCGTAAGGTAACCTGCATGCCTGAGAATACATCATAATGTTCTCAAAGGCGAGTGAAATCTGCTCGGATGCTCGGAAGCTCCAATATACAGACACCCCTACCTACAGGTAGTTCCTATGATAGTTACTAGGGTCTTCTAGCTCGAGGGAAGCCAGTTGCCAAGATCCAAGCTGGTTTAAATTGGCGGCTTCAATCATATGAGACTCGTAAAGAGTTTATTCTATCATAAGCTCAGTCCACTGGCACTGACGCGTCCGATACCTCCCATGAGAGGTTTTCTCATCACCTCGAACTGGACACAAGTAGACCCTACTTTTTTAACAGCCCGGTTACGCTGTGGCAATCAATAGGGTTAGCACAGCTAATAGACAATCCGAAAAAAATATAACAGTAACAAGTACATTCGTCACTATAGTAATAATAAATGCAGAAAAAGTTAGATCAATTTTTGAAGCTAGTCAGTTCTACGCAACAATGCTAGAAACAAACTTTCGCATGAAAAATATTTTGTAGGAATAAATTAGTTCATGAACACATTTACATTGTACACAAAACAAATGTACAGAAATAAATTATATTGCTATTTTTTTTTTCGTTTTATGGCTTTACACAGATTAGCCAATGTCAAGTTTATTATTTTTTCTCTCTTTTTATGGCTTTGCACAGATTAGCCAATGTCAAGTTTATAGCAATGTAGAAGTTAGGGAGAAATGGTGGGAAACTTCGCACTCTGCGGACGCGACTCCATCAAACCTTTCCAAAATCAATACCTCTTAACCATTCAGAAAACTAGCCACTACATAAACGACACCAAAACTGTCCACGACACAACCAACACCAGTCCTTTTCAAAACTAGCCAACAAACATTAATTCAAGAAAAGCATGAAAAAACCGCGCCCGCCATATACGAAGTCTCCCGCCTTTCTCCATTGCTATTTCATGTTCGGAAACATAATTTCTGCAACTATTTGTATTTAATCTGAGCTCTCAGGCAACCAATAACGAAAAAAAAACGAAGTTAGAAAGGAAAGAGGTCGGTGGTTAAATATGTTTAAATATTATTACTGGATGTGTGAACAGCTTAATCCAAATTTCACACTATTCACACTTTCATAGAGGTACGAGGACGTGCGACTGTGTGCCCGGAACGGGTGAACCTCGACCTATTTTATGTGTTAAGTGATGACCTATATAAAAATTGTTTTGTAAAAACCCGCTGCGAACTTGATTTACGTAAAATGTAACATGCCATAAGCTTACCAACTTATATTTACCTCACTCTTCATTCTTGATATAGCTTTCTTTTCCTGGACGTGGTCATCACGTTGGGACACTGTGGCAGAGGTTAGTATCGCCATCTGCCACTTATCCCTGTATCCATATAAATTTCGTAGGTATATCTGCTTAATCAAATGCTTAGTTACCAACTAAGATGTTTATAAATCGCAGGAAGCTTTTTTCGTTGTTGTGGTTTTTGGGTCTATACTCAGGACATATGATTGGCTGAGATTTTCCCACTTCAAGTCCAGGGTCGCAACTCCAGCACCTTGGGATTAAACCTACGTTTACTCTCTTAATTCTGTCCCTGCCCATCGCTAGACAGCGCACTGGCAAAGTTATGAATGAACCAATATAAATCATAACTGAACCCAATATTGTTATATTACTGCTACTATAAATACTGCTAGCTGTGGTCAGTGTTTTTATAGTTTTTTAAAAAACCACATAAACTGCTTTCCCGCGATTTAAAGTATCATATATCCATATCCAAGGTGCAATCTATCAACTGCCCTTTTCTTACGTTTCTCTATCAGGGTGGCCTCAATCTTAGAATGCATTGTCACTTAGGTATCATAAGGTAACATCACAGCCAAGCGCTATGTTATCGTACATAACAAAAATTGTCCATGTCTTACTACGTCATCGATCGTTGAGCGATTCGTTTGTTTTACCGCATACAAGTCTTTTCGACTCCATCGGAAAATAACGAAATATTTGTGACACGCTACCGTTGCGTGTTTACCGGCGCAAAATGAAGCATCGGTTTTATACCCCGCCACAAAGAGCATCCGACGAGCGGAAAACTCTACATATAAATAGGTAGGTACACTCGCAGTTTACCTTACGTGTAATATTCTAGTCTTCAAGATATTGCTTTTAAAGACTATCATCATCATCATCATCATCATCGTGTACAATACGAGAAGGTTTTGCTCCACTATGCCTACTTCAAAACTAACGCGAAAATCAGGTAAGTACCTATCATAACCACGCAGCCAAAACCCTCATGTAACAATTAATCATTGTCAAAACTTTTATTAGCCAACGGTCTGTAGGATGTTTAAAGCATAACATGATATTATAAACACCAAGTAAATATAAAGTTTTGAGTATTATCCTTAGACCATCAATGTACCACGGCTGGGCAAGACACCTCTTCTCTCATTGGGCAACTTCCACACTGCCCCCGCACTATTACGTAGTATAAAGCAGGTCATTTCTGCCACGCACCTGCAAATTGTGGAACCAGCTTCCATCTTCTGTTCCCTAATGGTTATAATATGGGGATCTTCAAAGGGCGGATTAACAAATTGCTCAAGGGCCAGCAACGCATTGGCGGTTCCTCTGGTGCTGCAAATGTTCATGGGCGGCGGTAATCACTTACCATCAGGTGACCCGCGTGCTCGTTTGCTCGCTATGTATATAAAAAATAAAATAAAAATAAAACAAAGTCGCTTTCTCTCTCCCCATATGTATGCTTAAATCTTTAAAATTACGCAACGGATTCTGATGCAGTTTTTTTTAATAGTGATTGAAGAGGAAGGTTTATATGTATAATAACATCCATTAAATAGTGGAGAAATATTGTTATTTTTGAGGTTTCCGATGTGATGTCAGTTGCAGTAATGAATAAATCAAAACTACAGGATCGATTTTAATCATTTTTTCAGTGAAGCTGTATTAAATATAACTGAGACCGACGGACATCTTGTGTGACGGACGGACGTGTTCTTTAAGGCTCAGGAGTGTACAAAGCTAATGGCATACAGTAAACTTGTACTAAGAATTCCTCTGAAAACGTACCTGGGACTCGAACTTAAAACCTCGACTAACGTAAGTAGTCAAACATGCTTACTACTTGATGAAAGATTAGAGTATTAATCGAACATTTTGACTTCTGATATTTGAAGAAATATTAACCAAGTATGCAATTTAAAACTATAAGTAAACCCAATTTTTTCCAGAAAAATAATGTGTAAATGATATATTATATTGATCTTTAATACCTTGGAAGTTTTGACGACCTCCGTGACGAAGCGCGCTGTCACATTATAAAGTTGGAGGTTCTGGGTTCGATTCCCGGCTCGAGTCTAGTCAGGTGGGAGTCTTGGACCGTGGTTAGTTACCACCCTACAAGGACGCGTCGCCAAACGATTTAGCGTTCCGGCACAATGTCGCGTAGAAACCAATTAGGAGTGTGGATTTACCATGCCCCTAACAGGTTAGCCCGCTATCATAGACTACATCATCACTTACCATCAGTTGAGATTACCGTCAAGGGCTAACTTGTAGTAGATAAAAAAAGGTACAATTGACCAGTTCAACGGTAAACTCATGGCAAATAGCATAACGTTTACTTGTGGCGAAATATTCCCGCAACGATGTCCAACTTTTTTGTAATTATGATACTTAGTTTAATGGTAACTTTAAATTTACATTGGTAATTTTAGCAGTTTTAGTTTGATAAATGATTTTTGTTTCGCGAACATGCTGAGTTCGGCATACAAATTACTGGTTGGGTTTCAAAGCTGCAATGCAGTTTCGAAGCAATTAAAATGTACCTACTCCGGTCGTATTACACTTTTAGGTCACTGTTTCGTACATAAATAACATAAATAACACGAAATTCATAATAAAATTTATGAATTTCGTGTTATTTGTAATTCATCAACATCATCATCATGATCAACCCATTGCCGGCCCACTACGGAGCACGGGTCTCCTCTCAATATAAGAAGGGTTTGGCCATAGTCCACCACGCTGGCCATGTGCGGATCGGCAGACTTTAAACGCGTTTGAGAACATTATGGAGAACTCTCAGGCGTGCAGATTTCGGCACTATGTTTTCCTTCACCGTTGAAGCAAGTGACATGTTAATTGCTTTAAAACGCACATAAATCCGAAAAGTTAGAGTATTTTTAATTACGAATTGGTAATGCACGTAAGCTGTGATAGCTTAGTGGTTAGGACGTCAGCCTCCTAATCAGAGGTCGGGGGTTCGAACCCGGGGACGCACCTCGAACTTTTCGGAGCTATATACGTTTTTAAGCAATTAAAGTATCACTTGCTTCAACGGTGAAGGAAAACATCGTGAGAAAACCTGCACGTCTGAGAGTTCACTGTAATGTTCTCAAAGGCGTGTGAAGTCTGCCAATCCACACATGGCCAGCGTGGTGGACTATGGCCAAACCCTTATCTTGAGAGGAGACCCGTGTTCTGTAGTGAGCCGATAATGGGTTGATCATGAATAGGTACACATAATATCTACTCGATTGATAAGCTCGGTAATTAACCTCCCACATCTAGACACAAGTCTACTCGCATAAAGAATATTCCAGAACATAGTCACTACGCTGTTTCGAGTTGAGCTTAAGGTGCTTGACGTACCTAAGTTGTTAAGTAATTACCTCGTATCTGGAGCAAAATTAGGTCATTTAAACGTAGTTTTTTTTTTTTTTCGTTTTATGGCTTTACACAGATTAGCCAATGTCAAGTTTATAGCTATGTAAAGTTAGGGAGAAATGGCGGGAAACTTCGCACTCCGCGGACGCGGCTCACTCAAACCTTTCCCAAAACAATACCTTTTAACCATTCGGACAACCAGCCACTACACAAACGACACCAAAACTGTCCACGACACAACCAACACCTTTTCAAAATTAGCCAACAAACATTAATTCAAGAAAAGCGTGAAAAAACCGCGCCCGCCATATACGGAGTCTCCCGCCTTTCTCCCAACGTAGTTCTTAGACATTCACAATTAAAGTTGCACTTTTTGTAGAAAGCAAATTGCAATTAGATGGTCTTCATTTTACTTTAACTGTGTGTTCTTTTTATAGGTTAACTTTGTACACGAAAAGGTATTACGATATTTTATATAGGTATTCGTTCTACAGCCGTATTAGTACCTAATAGTAGTCTTTTGACGACCTCCGTGGCGCAGTGCGTGCGCAGTCGCATTTTAAAAAGTTTCGAAAAAAAAAGTAAAAGTTTCGTAAAAGGTCCTGGGTTCGATTCCCGGCTCGAGTCTGGCCTGGTGGGAGGCTTCGGCCGTGGCTAGTTACCACCCTACCGACAAAGACGTGTCGCCAAGCGATTTAGCGTTCCGGCACGATGTCGCGTAGAAACCAACTAGGAGCGTGGGTTTTTACCACACTTCTAACAGGTTAGCCCGCTACCATCCTAGACAGCATCACTTACCATCAGGTGAGATAGCCGTCAAGGGCTGACTTGTAATGTATAAAAAAAAAAACCATAGTAAATTACCCATTATAAGCAACTGTACCCTTGCTATATTTAGATTTTATACTGGAATATATAGAGGAAATTATACATGGCACAAGTTACGTGATCAATATAGTTCGTAGCTTTTAACTAGTTAATTAAATCTGTTCAAACATTGAAAGATCATTAGATCATTTCCTACTTACAAAAGGGCCATCCGAAATTTCAGTGCAAAAAATGTATCATAATATGTCGGCTGTTTTAAATAATTTTAATTATACATTACTAGCTTTTATCCGCAGCTTCACTCGCATTGAAGTAGTAACAGAGACCATTACAATAGAAATGAAACTATTTGAGAACTATATTCTGACAAACATTTTTTTGAAATTTCGTATATATTAAAAGTATCCTATGTCACTTCTAATATCTCCAAGTATTATATGCGTACAAAGTGTCGTGACGATCGGTTGAGTAGTTTTTGCGTGAAAGCGTAACAAACATCCCTACATTCACATTTATAATATTAGTAAATATTATTGATAGGTATTTCACTCTGTGATGGAAAACAACAAAAAATCATACTAAAATCATCTTTATTCATAATCATTACAATTCATTCAACAAACAGAACAGGCACAGAGGTATTCCTTAGATAACTATTTGTCCTAATGGCGCATTCGCATTACATAAATGTGATCTTGGTCCGCACTTGGTTCACTTGCCATACGTTGAGATTCTCGTATTCCTCTATGCAAGCATCCACCTGAAAGGATTAAGAGTATAAATCATTGCGAATATGCGTGCTTAGTTAGTTGGTTCCTTATTAATTTGTCTCACCGCTCTTGCTTAAAGGAGTTTGATCAGCGCATATACAAAATTCGCCTACGAACAAACTTTAAAGAAGATTTTTAACACCGGGCATTTTCTAGAACTTGAATTAGAAAAAATATTATTGATTTTTTATTTTGAATAACCCTGCCCTTTTGTTCAATTCGACTTTTTTTCGGTTACTGATTTTCGGTTAATTTATTAGAACATTTACTTCTACGAACCCAACTTACTTTTCAATCCTTTCAATAATAACAAAAAATATTTACCGATATCAGTATTACAAAGCTATGAATTATCTAGAAATTATTATGGCAGTACGTTGATACTAATTAATATCAAACGCCCGTTCCAACTATAGGTAGTAGACAGTCAGAGTTAAAAAGAAGTCACAAAATCCTTCGTCTTTCTTTCTCTATTTAATATTTTCTCCCTAATATTTTAAAGTGTCTTAAAAACTCTAGCAATAAAAGCCAATCAAGCTAAGAATTTTAGCAAATTAAAAATATTTGCTGATTCAAACGGACGATGTGGATTGAGATCCTGAAGGTGGTACATGGATACACTTTATTCTGAAAATGCTCGTAGGTCCCGCGGTTTAAGAAAATTACTTATTCATCTCAGTAGCTTGGAAATGCTTCCTTCCTAAATTTCTAGCGTGGAAAATTTATTCGTATAGCCTGATCGAAATTCCGTATCACCTAGCAAATATACCATTAAATGTTCCAAACTTTCCTATGGAATCGAACAGACAGATATTACTGATCTTTGACGTTTTATAAACCAATTTTGAGTTAAAAAAAACAGTTTTTTTATTCGTTATCGTTACAAAACATTTTAAATTTAACTGGATAACGGTAATTGAGGTAAGATATAATCTAATTAAAACATTTATAGTGAAATGTGCTTACATACGAGTGTCTACTCTTTATTGTATTTATAATTCTGCTATAATTGTCGGCCATTAGTTGAATTTAGCACAAATATTATACCCCGTAAATTATAAAATGATTGATATACAATGTACTAGAGAAGACTTCGCAAAAAGTGTTGAAATGGTTTCATGGTCAATTGGACTGCAAGTTGTTAGTAAACTAACTAACTATTAAAATACTGATTTTCTGACGCTAGCCGAGTTAAAACAGTAAATGTATGGCATTATATGACAATCACCTGAATGAGTTTAGGTTAGCTTACCTGGTCAGGCTTGAAGCCCTTGTCGACACAGCGTTCGATGACGTCAGCAATCTTCACAGTGTTGCTAGTTCCCGCCAACTCACGCACAATTGCGAAGATGCGGTCTGTGGCGCTTATTCCCCTAAAAAATATTAAATCCATGCATATATTGAAAAAAGGAACGGTGAAGGAAAACATAGTGAGGTAACCTGTAGCCTTCTTCATAATGTTCTCGAAGGCGTGTGAAGTCTGCCAATCAGCACATGGCCAGCGTGGTGGACTACGGTCAAACCCTTCTCATTTTGAGAGACCCGTGCTCTGTACTGAACCGGCAATGGGTTTATCATGATGATCATCATGATTGAAAAAAGGATTATGGAAAGTTATGTATTGTACCTTCCAAGTGCAGAATGAACACTTTTTTATCGAACCTTTAATGTAGACTAAAGAATTTATTATCAAATTAAATGATTGCTCATCCCGATTATAAGCAAGATAAATAGTTTAGTTGTAAATATAATCATAAATCATCGAATCGAATAGTGTTATTGGTATATCATACTATCTATATATTTCGTACAAGTTTATTGATAAAAAATATATGTCATCATCCTATGTTACGGGATTCAACAACCCACAAATATTGCCTGTGAACGCAATCAAGTGGAAATTCCGGAATTTTATACTACTCGTATTTCACAGTTCAGACTCTAGAGGTAATAACATCTCACTGCCCTGCTTAAAAATAGTACAAGTTTTTAAAAAAAACCTGTTATTATTGGAGCAGAGATGATGCACAGCATCTGTGAGAGTGCTCAGTACTTTCCATTTAATCTTTATACCAATCCTATGTCTTTATTCGCTTCGCTGTCAAGTACATGTTTGATGGTCACAGATAATTTTTTTTTTCAGACTGTCTATTAGCTGTACAAACCCTATTGGTTGCCACAGCGTAACCGGGCTGTTTGGCGCGCTTCGTAAAGAAGAAGGAAGAAACTTTGAGCCCTAGGGCTCGAAGAAACTAAGGGAACGACTGCCTAAGGGCGCCTCCTTTGAGGCCGAACCTCGGCTTAGGCGACGTTTGGGATAACGGGGGGGTCGGACGGGGGGGTGAGTGGTCCGTACGTCTCCGAGGCCGTGGATGGAGCCCACGTCCGGATGACGTAAGATAACGGGGACCTAGTCTTCGCCAGCGAAGACGGTGTGTAGCGTATGATTGTGTGGTAGGTGGTACGAGTGTGTTGTCAGTAGTCATCTGATCGTCAGGGTCGTGAAGGATATGTTTAGGTCTTCTCTTTCGGAGAGGAGCGCTTAGGTCGGGGGAGTCACAGATAATAGTAACTGTACCAACCTTTGTACATTTTCATCCACATGTTGCAGAGATTGCTTCGACATTTCAACGAGCCGGATAGCCTCCGACACATCTTCTTTGGCCACCACATCTGACAGCCTGAGAACAAACGCCCAATGTTATCATGATGTTAGACGACCACCGTGGCGCAGTGCGCTGTCGCATTTTAAAAGTTGGGGGTCCTGGGTTCGATTCCCGGCTCGAGTCTGGTCTGGTGGGAGGCTTCGGCCGTGGCTATTTACCACCCTACCGACAAAGACGTGTCGCCAAGCGATTTAGCGTTCCGGCACGATGTCGCGTAGAAACCAACTAGGAGCGTGGGTTTACCATACTTCTAACAGGTTAGCCCGCTACCATCCTAGACAGCATCATCACTTACCACTAGATGAGATAGCCGTCAAGGGCTGACTTGTAGTGTATTAAAAAAATGTTTTGGTGGCCATTTTAAAACACACTTCATTTTTGAGTGTTCTGTTGTCTTATAAATTTAAAAAGTTCACTATATTCAAATCAAATTAAATGACCTTGAAATTTATTAATAAAATGTATGTTACAAATCAATCCTCCAACATAATATATTGTTATAACATAATAATAATATAATGTTGTAATAAAATCGCGATAAAAAAAAATAGCACGACAAGCATATTTCCGGGATATGAGTGATTTACGGAAATCCCGAGATAGAACTAAAAATATTCGTACGATAATTTCGTTCATCTTTTTCTGTTATCGTTTTTACGTAGTTAGATAATTTTGATAGTGTAGTAGAATATATTCTAAACTGTCAGTTTAGAATATATTGTCGAATCTATAGTGTAAACTATTCTAAACTGACAGTAATATTTTCCTACACTGTCAAAATTATCAATGTCGTACCCTTAACAATTAGTACAAACTTATTACTTGTTGTACAGAGTGACCAATATCGAAGCTCACTGCACCTAAGTAGATTATAACCTATGGATGATACTAAATTTTTGCTGTTACATGCGTATTGAGAAATTAAATACAAGTTTTTTTGACGGCAGTCTCACTTGTGTGGTAAGTGATGTTGCAGTCTAAGGCTAACCTGTTAGAGGAACAGTGGTGGCTAACTTATTAGGCACTAGCTGACGCCCGCGACTTCGTCTGCTTTGAGTTAGTGTGTTTGTTTATCTTTCAATCAAGAAGCAATAGATTACTAACCCGAATTACTTGGAATAATCACAGGATTAAACATTAAAGTATCTCCTTTGTAAAATAAAATAAAATGAGTGAAATCGGATATTGATTCGTTGGTGGGAGAAGTTGTGGGAGGCGCCCGATACGTGATGGCACAGGCGGTGGCATGCGCGTGAGCTGCGCGCGGTACTGGACAGTACTTGGACATTGCAACATTACTTTATTTTTCTAAAATAAAAGACTTTTTCTAAAATAAAAGTAGCCTAAGTTACTCCTTATTACATCAGCTACCTGCCAATAAAAGTCCCGTGAAAATCGGTTCAGCCATTTCAGAGATTAGCCGAAACAAACAGACAGACAGACAGACAAAAATTGTAAAAAATGTTATTTTGGTGTATATGCATGTAGTAAAATACGGTTATTTCAATATTACAAACAGACACTCCAATTATATTTATTTGTATAGATAAGATAAACCCATACTCCTAATTGGTTTTTACGCGACATCGTACCGGAACGCTAAAACTCTTGGCGACATTGTTGACAGGGTGGTAACTAGCCAACGCTGAAACCTCTTAAGTAAGTAATAAGGGAATGTACATCAATAAAATAAGATCTATGAATGTAATATAGTTTGATTCTATATTTGAGAGTTTACACTTGCTAGCTAATAAATACTATTTATAAATGTGAGTGATAAATTATCACTGAGCCACCATGCAGTTCTTTTTTATTTCGCTAAATATGTTTAATAACAACTGTTTATTTTAGGGGGCCTCCATCCCCGTGGAGGGTCTGCCTCAGCGGACGCCGCTGGCTGGGTTGCGGTCGAGTGCACAAGTGTTCCCGTGACAGCCACGAAGGACGACGCGAAGGAGCATCGCTGGGTTTTAGTGGGTAGTCTGGCCACCGGGGAGTCCCACACCCCGTCGGAAGCGGCGCAGTCTTGCCTACGTCGCTTCCGGAGGGGATGCGTAAACGCATCTCCCAGCGGGAAAAAAAAACAACTGTTTATTGTTTTTCTTTTTATAGTTATGCGACCCGCTGACAGACCTAATTGAAACATTTTTTCGCACATTTTTGCGTGCGACTTCTATACAATACCCGATATATTTACCTCAGACGCGCGAGTGCTGTAGACAATCGGAGTACGGCGAGCAAGTTTCTGGCCGAAGTGAAAGTGACGTCACGCGCGTTCCTAGCTTCCCGCCTCAGCTCCACGTACGACGCTGAAAATAACAATCAGACGTAACCAAAACATTACCCTTTCCGATATTTTTAGGCGGGTAAAAAAAGGACATGTTTAAAAATTAAAACAAAGATATATTTAAGATAATTTTTATGTGTGCAATCAGAGGTCCGGAAGTTCGATCCCAGGCACGCACCACTAACTTTTCGGATTTATGTGCGTTTTTAAGCATTTAAACTATCACTAGCTTCTACGGTGAAGGAAAACATCTTGAGGAAACCTGCATGCCCTGAGAGTTCTCCATCATATTCTCAAAGGCGTGTGAAGTCTGCCAATCCGCACATGGCCAGCGTGGTGGACTATACCCAAACCCTTCTCATATTGAGAGGAGACCCGTACTCTGTTCTGAGCCGGTAATGGGTTGATCATGACGATGATATGCGCTACTTTGTCTTAGCTATCTAATTTTCCTGTGGAAAACGCATTAATTACATTAAATAAGCGTTTAAAATATGATATTACATTAATTGCGTACATTCAAGTCTGCCTATTCCCACATGGCCAGCGTGGGCCTTCTTATACTGAAAGGACCCGTGCTCTGTAGTGAGCCAACAATGGGTTAATCATGATGACATATATATAATCTTTTATCTATCTATATTGTCTATATAGTATATCTATGACTTTGTTTTTGCACACTCACACACAATATATTCAGTGAGGCTCCTGGGCACGGCGGGGTGTTTGCGGTGCGTGAGGCCCAGGTACCGGCGGACCAGTTTCATCGGCAGAGCGCGCGTCTGTCCGGGAGGTTGCATAGAATGCTGATGTACGTAGGCTATGTGTTTGGCCAACTCCAGATCCTTCTCCCTGCCCAATACAAATTATTTATATGAAGATGAGCAATAATTTTTGTATTTAACTAAATTTAATAAAACAGTTCATGTTTGATTACTTAATAAAAACTGAACTCAAATTAAAAAAGGAAATCCTCAAGTACCGTTTAGTAGGCTGCACAAAATTAGTAACTCGTTCAAAGGAAATTGTATTTTATTTTATAATAAACTACCTATTGATATCTTGGAGATGTCTATCAATAAGTTCAAAGTTTTTATAAAACGAAAGCTTGTAGAAAAATCATATAACGATATTAAGGATTATATAAACGATAAAAAAGCTTGGGTGTGAATTGCTCTATCTCCATGGGTACTGTAATTTATTGTTCATTATGTGAGATGGTGATAACGGAAAAAAAACCCGGCTTAGTTTGTTGTGGGCTTCTTAGAGCGGGGCGTGTTTGGAACCCTATAGATTTAGGAAGTTTCGCTTTCGCTCACGTTAAACCTCACTAAGTCCTCGATCTTAGTTATTATAATAAAGCATTTACGCATTTCAAATCGTCTCACTCCTATGAACAAGGCGTGTGTGAAATAGGTTTAAGTCTGTGACTAGTACCCTGAACCCTCACAACTTCAGCTTTAAGTTTACGAATATAGTTATTACCATCTATCAATCACTACTATGAATGCCTTTTTAAGGACTATTTGAATAAATATTATTTTGAATTTGATTTATATATTACGCTTTTCATTATTAGAACTACAAACGATCATGTTTATTTATTTATTTGCAAGTAATCAACAGCGTTATAATTCATTGGTATACAATTAAGAAAAACATAAAATAAAGCCAAAGAGATTACACAATATATACAAAATATGTTAAATAAGTAAAAATTTAAAAATTAAAACGTTGAAATAAAAAGCTACGGGTTGGTGATGGTTGTGGTATGGGTTGATACACTCACCTATTGGGTTTGTCCTGTATCAACCAGAGGAGATCGAAACGCGAGAGCAGAGCCGCCGGAAGCTGGATGTTCTGCTCGATGGTGCGCTTGGGGTTGTAGCGGCCGTACGCAGGGTTCGCGGCCGCGAGGATCGACACGCGCGCGTTTAGACACGTCATTATACCGGCCTGCGAAATAGTTGCTTAGGGTGCATTCAAGTATTACGTAACGCATTTGGGGGGAAAGGGGGGGAGGGTCTTGTAAAACGTTACGGTACGTTCCAAGGGCGGGACGGGGAGTATTTAACCAACGCGTTACGTAATTTTTTTTTAGGCCGGTATGGTCTAATGGCATGGAAACTTGGATATATATTTACAATAGCTTACACAGAAGCACATTGCTGTGTAATACAATTATTTGATTTATGGCTAAAAAAGTTTATGGTATATTTATGGCTCATTTATATGAAAAGAAAGAAAATATACTTTACTATACACCAAGAAACAATAACTAATATACAAACAATCCATTAATTGTATAATTGGCGGCCTTATTCGCTAGAAAGCGCACTGCAGGTTATATAACCTCATCAACGGATTAAAATAATATATAAGTATAGGACTGCATACAATGAATTTGAAAGAAATAAAGTCCAGCTGTTAGTATGGAGTCGCATATTTCATCAAACTCTGGCATTGTTCGTCTTGGGCTCCGCAGAGGCACTCATTGTTGTCACTTCTTAACGGGAACCTCTCCCCCAGGGGGGTTGTTAGATTGCTTACCTTCGCAATGCTTATAGTCTGTTGCTCCATAACTTCGTGTATAGCGGTGCGGTCGTTCTCGGCCATCTTGTCGAACTCGTCGATGCAGCAGACGCCTTGATCCGCCAACACCAGCGCGCCGCCTTCCAACATCATCTCACCGGTGAATGGATCCTGACGGACAGATTTAAAAATTCACCAATTCAAATTCAAATAATCTTTATTCAAATAGTCCTTTAAAAGGCACTTTTGACGCGTCAATAATTTACATAGTAGTGATTTGATGGTGATAACTACATTCGTAAACTTAAAACTAAAGTTATGAGGGTACTAGTCTCAAACCTAAGCCTAAGGAGTGAGACGATTTGAAATGCGTAAATGCTTTATTAAAATAAGTAAGATCGAGGACTTAGTGAGGTTTAACGTGAGCGAAAGAAAGCCAACTTCCTTAATCTGTAGAATATGTCTGATGAAAAAATATGACAGATTAAAAGATCATTCTTCATTTTCTTGTTTCTGCTCAGTGCTCCTATAATTTGTATTAATTATGTATTTTTTTGGCAATATTTTGTCTATTCTTAAGTTTTTTTTTGTATCCATATGTAAATTAGTTTTTAAGCAATGACTTTTTGCCAAAATAAAGGAAAATCGTTGACGGAAAATAATATTGAAACAAATTGATGATATGAGTCAGACTCTCTAAGTTGTATTTATAATAAAACTAACTCTAATACAGTTATTACTATTATTATATGTATTTAAACTATTTTGGAAACACGAAGACTGCAAGACTTCAAATGACATAGTTATTAGCAGACAAAAAAAAATTAACATACCTACATATTATATGGTGTTAATATGTAACATACCTTCAATACTGCAGCAGTTAACCCCACGCCAGAAGATCCTCTCCCAGTGGTGTATTGGCTGCGTGGCGCCAGCCTGTCAATGTAGTTCAGTAGCTGGGACTTGGCCACCCCGGGGTCACCCATCAGACAGATGTTGATGTTGCCACGTATCTTCATGCCGTTCGGACGCCTTAAACATAAACATCACATAAAGCTAGTTATAGCACAGCCCTGTAACGCCAGCCCTCGGCGCTTCTGCAATAACACTTCGTTAGCATCGGCGTAATATTACCGAGCCCGTGAACGACAGAAAAGTGTTCCTACGAATTCTTTCGTAACATCGGAAAAGTATTTTTTTTCTTTTTTAATTTTAAGTTAGGTTTGCGCTTGACGACAATCAGTACTAGAAAGCACTGATGAGGTCTAGGTTAAAGCCCGCTTACCTAGAAAATGCCTATTCACTTTTGCCTTGAAGGTACTAAGGTTTAAGAGTCCCCTTGTGTTAGTAGTAAGAACTTAGAATGTAATTAGATTTTAAGTTTCCCAGAACATTCCTAACATCTGAATGGTCCACTCACATTAGTTAGTAAGATTCTTATTGTAATTCTATAATTAAATTTAATTCTAAGTAAATCCGAATTTTATTTGTTTCCCACCTGTGGCCAACCATAACTAGCTTAAAAATAAAGCAAAACTTGAAACAATAACACTTTGAAGACTAAGCAGTCAATGAGATTAATTTAAAGGTTCTTGTTTTGAAACTTGAACCACACATGTAGCAAAAAAATTGTTCAGTTTTAATTGTTAAAAGTTGATAGTAATATATAAAACGGTTAATAATAGGTTACTGAGTAAATTTTAGGTAGCACAAGGTAAAATGTAAAACTCTATTTACTCCCAATTAAAACATACTAGTAGAGGTAGATAGTTTAAGAATCCAATTTTTTTCTACATTATAAATAACATACTTATCAACACCTCCCACTAAGAGCAGCAAGAGTGCTTTCTTAACATCTTCATGCCCGTAGATCTCAGGAGCAAGACTGCGCGCCATCTTTGAATACAGGTCGTCCTCTGCCAACTCAGATAACTCCTCTTCGGTTAGGGGTTCAGCCATTTCCCCCTCGTCACTTTGGTTTAAACAAGTTACACCCTGGAAATAACATATAATCGAATATATCACGAAAGTTTATAAAGTATATAAGGACATATACATTTCAGTGAATTTATTGCATATGCACATATTTACACATAAGATGTGCATAATTTAGCATTAAAGCAATTTTCACTTAAGAGTCGCAGTTACTGTTAATTATTTTAAACATGAAATGGTTTGAAAGTACACAATGTTTATATCAAATTTAAATGTTTCATACAAACTTAGTAAAGTTATCTCAGCACTCTACATTTTTATTTGTGAGGTGCTGGTTATATGTTTTAATTAGTTATTGTGTACAAATACATACCCAGTTTGGGTGTTGCAACTTGGTCTGGAATTGACCATAGTACATTTATATTTACTTGCATCGTTTAAAAAATTGTTTATGTAATAACACTTCTCCAATAAAACGTCTTTAATACTTTGTAAAATTCATTTTCTTTCATTGTGTAGTGTTGTCTTAAGTTTCGAATACAGTCCATTACAGACATTACGTACATTAGTTATCTTAAAATTAAAGCAAATAATAGGTTTCCAGGTCTTAGAAGAACTCTAGAGCAATTTTTTTTTTCTGTCATTCAATTCCATATTATATCAATAAACAATTATAATAATTCCATAAAATCTGCTTCAATGCTTCTATCTACATAACACAGGAAAAACACAGGAAATATATAATATTTACTGTAAAGAGACAAGTACAAAATAGCAGAAACTCACATGAGCTTCCAAATAAGTGTCAGAGAGTAGTCCTTGCGTCAGCTGCCGGAAGCCAGAATTGAGGAGTGGCAGGAACACCCCAGTAACTGCCACGTGGTCTCCTGGCTGAGCCCGACGCGTTGTGTCTCCTCGACAATACACAGATAGTTGCCGGGGTATGTGGCCTACTGGAACTTGATCGGACTGTAAATAAAAAAGTTTTTACCTTCTATTTCTTTCCCAAGTCATTATGTCACCCAGTCCATTTGATAGCAGGATATTTTTAGCTCCAACCTGAGACCTAGTCTGGTCACAATTGAAAATTTTTAATAGATGACCTATTAAATTTCAGGTGAAATAGTTTTTTTTGATCTTTCAACTATTCAGTAACTTTATAATACAGAACACACTTTTAATAAATGGTTCCAACTGGATTTCACCGAAACAAAAACAAGGACAATGCTGCAGGCAAAAGCTAGTTACTAATAATATTATATTTATCTACCACTTATCATGCCAGCTTGCAAATTTGATGTCCGTATTATGGGTACCGTGGTTATTATTACTATAGGACTATTGGTTTAGAACCTTTATTTTTTGTGAAAATAACAAACTAAAAGTGTATAGAATAAGTTGAAAGATAAATCAACAAAACATAAATCTGTACAAATTTGATTTGAAGCTCACATGCTCTTGTATTTTCAGCTCTTGGAACTTCTGGAACCTGGATCCCCTTGTCTGTAAATGCAGCTGTCCAGCGGTCTTGTTCAGCCTACACTCATCAGCTGTACAAGCAGGTGGAGGTGTGAACTGTAATGCACGCACAGGTTGGTATGTCTCCGCTCCACACGCACTACAGGAGTAGGTTGCCACTACTAATAAAGGCTTAACGTCTGTGCAACGAGTCACTATGCCTCTCACTGTTACTAGTTTGCCAATATGCTCAGCTTTAACATCTCTTATTGGCACTGATTTTGATGTTGACAAATCTTTGAAGTACACTTCACTGAAAGAACAAAAGATACAAGTTAATAGTGGAATACACCTGACCAACATAAAATGATATTCTTAAGAAATAGAAGCATGGAAGATACTATGTACAACATGTTTCAAACAATTGGTCTTGAATAGCTACCTATTTTGCATGTGTCATTTGGTTTTCATCAGTCTATATCTTGTATAATTAAAAAAAATGGGCTTTAATGTATTCAATATCTATAGAGATGAATCATTATCACAAGCGCACAATCATTATCATAAACAACATTTATACTATTATTAGATTTTCTTCACATTAATAAATTGAAAAATACTAATAAAAAATTATAATCCAATTTCAGTTGCAATCTGGAATTGCAGGCAAGGGCTAACTCGTAGAATAAATAAAACTCAGTATGCCGCTTTGGTTGGTTGAATTAACTATTTATCTTTTTATTTAGCCGCATTACTATTAAATAAATAATATACTCCATATTGGAAATTAAAGAGATGCAAATTTTAAATGTCATTAAAGTATAGTTTTATTAGGATTTCTTTATTTTCTTTTTAGTCATCCAAATTCAGAATAATAATCTGTTGTAATCATTATGGGTCATGAGCATGTCTTAAAAAACATTGAAATGTATTTTATATACTACTATACTATATATACAGACAAACTGCTGTTGCGAGTGCAGTCTGCTCTTGTAGTCTTCTACTTCAAAATGTTGGTGACATAGGAGTCAGTTAATAATCACTTTAATTAAAACTTACAATCGTCTTATAAGTTCAGGAGGATATCTGTTTCTTGGGTCCCTCATCTCTCCGGGAATCCTGTGGTTCCGTGCCTCTAACATAATTCTGTGTTCAATGTAAACATCTAAGGTATCTTTTGCCACAACCTGGAAGAACAGCAATAATATTTTATAAGGAGGTGATCAGTAGCTAGGTAGGCCAATGACTACCAAATATTCTGTGATAATGGTATTATTATATGTTATATATTTCAAACATAATACATAATAGGAGGGAGCTTACACTAGTAATATATATATTAAAATTAATGAGAGGCCAGATATTTAACACAGATGTGTTAGTGCAGGTGCAGCTTAGGGTCCCAGATAAGTATTTGTATCGAAGGCGCAGGCCGCCGCTGCTGGCAGTGCCAAGGGGATACACCAACCTGCTCAACCAGGCACCCCTGGCACTTATCACTCTAAACGATGTAGCAGAGAGGCTGGACCTATTCAGTTGCAATCTGAGTGAACTCACAAGAATGACATCATGGATAATATGTTACAGGAATATTTAAATTTAGGCAATTTTTATATACATTATATACTTTTATATTAGGCTACTCTAGCAAATTAGGTTTTTATCCTGTCAAGCTAGAATAAGAGGAGATAAATAAATAAATATTAGAATTCCACACCTCTCTGTGTTTATAATCAGGAATCATATCATAAACAACATCTGACACCATATTTGTATAGCGTCTTGTGTTCTTCATCACTGCCTCAGCTAGCTCTTCGTTCATTTCATGTAAATCATCTAGCTCTACCACAAAAGATACCTGTGAAGAAAATTAACAAAATGAATTCATAAAAATATTTTATTCAATACTTAATTTTACAATCCTAGCTTATTAAGAATGCAAAAGTTTTGATGTATTTATATTTGTTACTCAATCACACTATTCTAGTGAATGGCTGAACAGAATCAGATGAAATTTGGCACACACATAGATTATAGTCTGGAATAGCATATGGGGAAAAAGTGCAGCTTGTAAGGAATAGATTGTTAGTCTTTCAGAGTAATAATGCAATTACTCTATAGTTGAAGTTTAGTTTGATTAGACTGTCTGTTCTCACACATGCCACAAAAGATACCTGAGAAGAAAACTAACTAAATAAATTCATAAAAGTATTTTATTCAATACTTCATACAATCCTAGCTTATTAAGAATGTAAGTTTTGATAGATATATACATTGTTACTCAATCAACTAGAATGGCTGAACAGAATCAGATGAAATATGACACACATAGATTATAGTCTGAAATAGCATATGGGTAAATAGATTGTTCATCTTTCAGAGTTACAATACAATTACTCTTTCTAGTTGAAGTTTAGTTTGATCAGGCTGTCTGTTCTCACACATACACATCAAAATTTCCAAATGAATGAAATTCTGTCCAACATTTCGTTTCACATTAGATAGTTAATAATTACTTATTACATAAAGTCAAAAATATTACACTAACCTGTTCCCTATGTGCAACTTTGCTAAGCTGTTCGGAATATTTGAAAAATTTGTGGCCTTCATCATCAGTTTGACAGAAATCAATAAAAAAGTTCTTAAAACCCTCTGAAACAATAGATGAGATTATCATCAATAATGATTTATCATAAAATACTCTACCTGCGTAAACTTGGATCGCCGCTTGTAGAAACAATACCTTTATCAGAAGCGTAGTCTCGCATGGCCATTGTGATGCCAACTTATTACTTTGTTTAAGGAATACAAAATAACAATAAGAATAAAGACTACTTCGGAAACTTTCAGTTAGTTCAATTTCTATTAATCACTGTTTATCTTTTTACCGGTCTACATTGACAAATGGCAACTGGAACTGACATTACTGCCAAATTGGCGCGAAAACCTTTTAATAAACTGAAGTTGCTGGCTTTGGGCCTTGGCGCCAAACAATTATCAATAATAACACAGACGAATAACATGACGCTACACCATATTATAAAGAATAAATTGGTACATGGATTTTATATATATTTTTTTGTTTATATCAAATCAACTTATAGGAAATTCTAAATCATTTCTTCCCACTATAATTAATAAAAAATACAAAGTTTACCTTTTTAAAAATGTTTCTCAACTTATTTATTTTCGCGCCAGTTTGAACTGTCAACTGTCAAAAATCAAAACAAAGTTTAGAGCAGTTTCGATTATGTTCTGAATGTAATTTTAAGTGTATAACTAAAATTTTAGCGTAATATCATTGTAAATCATGGCTGATTCTATAGGTATACACTAAATAATACACCCCATCAATTGGGTAAAGTTAGCGAATAATGACGCTAAAGTTGGATTGTTTTCAGCGAGTTCTAGATCAAAACGGCAAAAAGTAGACAAACATGGTCGTATGTCAGCTTTCGAGAGGCTGAAACAACTAAAAGGGAAAGGTTCGAAACACAAATATGATGTGGATGAAATGGACAATGTATATGATACGGTGGATGAGTCGGAGTACAGTGAACGAGTGTTACAGAGGCAGGAAGATGATTGGATCGAAGACGGTAAGACGGGACTAGAGACGGTACTGCTTACGCTTTCTTTATGACCCTACCGATTCCTGATATCGCACACACTATCTATCTTACTTGCTCAGACTTTAATTCTGCCCAAAATGGACTCATTTTTTAAAACATTCTGTAGTATATTCTTACTATTACAGATGGTACAGGCTATGTAGAAGATGGAAGAGAAATATTTGATGATGATGAGATTGAAGATTCCTATGTTGCCACAGACAGCAAGGAATCTGGTCGTGGACTAAAGCGAAAGGCTAAAGTTGCACCACTGAGTACTGGGAAAGGCAACATTAGGAACCTGTTAGGTTCTATGCCAACAAAGAAAAAAGAGGTATTTTTGTGGTATAAGCTTTTATTATATATGGCACATAGATTTATATAAATCACAATATTTAAAACCTGATAGGTCTTACCATATATACTGTAATTAGGTATTTGTTTCAAAAACTTGGCCTGACTTGGCAGTTACTACAATAGTAAATTACCTCCACATTGTTAGATATTAATCTGATAACTGAATAGTTTAATATTTTTTTTAAACCTATTTTTAGGATGTTAAAATATCTGAAGATAACATTCTAACAGATATCATGTCAGATTTAGACAATAATGCTGCAACCTCAGTTGTTAAACCAAAGTCTATAATTCCAACGAAAACCAATATTATTGAATCCAGCAAAAGAGATGCACAAAATTACTTCAAAAGCCTGTCGTCTTCATTAAAAAAACCTAGTCCAGTTGTTAAGACTGAAGAATTGTCAGAAGAACTCAAAAATGTAACTAGGGTAAGTTTCCTATTTTTCAATTAAGCAATATTATAAATATGATGTGGCTCACAATATCCTACTGTAAAATCCAACTGTGCAAATATAAAGACCTCAATTTTTTTGTTGTATTCTAAAATCTAATTTAAAAAAAAATATATGGGTTAGTTTTATTTTTTTTTTTACTAAAGAGACATCAACCTTGTATTTAATTTTAATAAGATGTTTTGGACCAAATTTTGTAGGAGAAACATAACATTGAGAAACAATCTAATGGCCATGTTGTATTAAAGAAACCTGAATGGAAAATAGATAGAGAAATAAAGAAAGAACTTGAAGACTCTGCCACACAGAACATAGAAGAGTTTCCATCACAAGACATTGACTTTGGTGATGACTTCAGCAATGATGCAGTTTTATGCGAAGTCAAAGAGGAAACTTCAACAAAACAACTTTCAGATGCAATCAAAGAACTCCCTCCAAGTATTTCCAACACTCCAAACACAATAACAGATGTGGCTGAGGAGTTTTTGAATGAAGATTTTGAAATATTTCCCACAAAAAATGTTAAGACTGAGTTGAAACCTTTAACTAGTAATTGGGTAGACCAAAGTGATAATCAAGTTATAGCAGCAATCCAAACTGATGGTCAACTACCTCTACAGAGCAATAAAGAAGGAGAGAAGGTATGTAAAAGCCAATTGCATGTTAAGAACTTATCTGTAATAAAATTATTACGAAATTTAAAAAAACGTCTCCAAAGAACGCCCTGGAACTAAAAACCAAAAAAATAATTACATATATAATAAACTATTTTGATAGTTATCTGATTATATTCAATGTAATAGTTATGTCTTTGGAATTTATTTATATGTATTTATTAGGACAGTGAAATATTCTCCCTCCATACAAAACATTGCTGTTTTAGACGTCTTGTTTGTCCATACATAACATCGCTGTTTTAGACTTGTTTTTTTTTTTTTTAAATCAAGTACCTATTTTCATTTTATATTAATAATATAACTAAGTGGCTATACACAAATTAAATTAGTGAGCTATTATTATTTTAATAATGCTTTACACTAATAAGCAAAAAAGAAGTGTGTTTTAATGAAAAAAATTCAAGTTCTTCTTTATCAAAACCAAAAAAACCACCCAAGAAATAGAGCATTAAGTGAACAATCAAGTTAAGATTTGTTTTTTTTTATATTTTTATAAAGGTATTAAAGTTCTACTGGCTGGATGCTTGGGAGGACAGATATGTGAAGCCGGGCGTAGTGTACCTGTTTGGTAAAGTGTATGTCAATCCATCAAATAAGAAAGCCGGATGCGCTTCATGCTGTTTGGTTGTTAAGAATGTTGATAGGCAATTGTTTCTACTACCTAGAGAATATGTGAGTATTAAATAATCTTATTACCCTCAGTATTACCACTATTACTATGTATAATAACTCTCTTAATTCTTACCAGCTTAAAAAGACTAACTGAGTGGCTTGTAAAACTAACCTATGAAGGCACTGAGGCATTACTCGAAGTAAACAAGTAAAATTCCATTTGTACGCTATACAAACACTCGCACACACACACAAAATACACACTCCTGGTTATTGATTTGATTTTATATAAGAATATATACTTATATAATACATATTATATACATTTTACGGAAGGCGGGACATCCTGGCACAAGTAAAATAATTACTTAAAAGGATGTCCCAACAACGGATAAATGTTATGTAAAACATATTTTTTGAATATTTTTTTTTTATTTTTTCATATTAAAATACAAATCATAAAATTGTTTTATTAATGTATACCTAATACAGGCTTATCCATGAAGCGTTCATTAAATATATTTTCCATTATTTTAATAAGTGAGGTGATGGTAAATAGCTAAATTTGCTAACTTAAAACTAAAGTTAAGGGGGTACCAAACGAGCCTAGGTTTAAGAAGGAACCCACAACAAGCTTTATAAACTTCTTGATTTAAAACTATTTAAGCAAAGTAAATAGTGAATTATTAGGGCAAAATATTGAAACATATATACATTTTTTTAGAAACTGGACCCCATAACCCTGGAGCCAACTGACCAGGAGGTGACAATGATGGACGTGTATCAAGAGTTCAATACTGCAGTAGCGGGCGAGCTGGGTCTCAAAGAATTCAAGTCACGGAAAGTCACCAAAAACTATTGCTTCAGTCTGCCGGATATACCAGCTCAGTGTGATTACTTGGAAGTTAAATATTCCGTTAGTAATTAATAAAGTAACAATTTTAAGAAAAAAAATTAGTTGAAAAAAAAACCAAGGACAATTTCAAGATATTAGCTGTTTCTTAAATTTTTTCACAATATTTTTTAAATAATCGTGTACTGTACTGGTAGTATTCTAGAGATTGTTCACATTTTATAAATGTGTATTGCTTCATAACAACTTGAACTAGACTTGACGACCTCAGTGGCGCAGAGCGCGCGCTGTCGCATTATAAAGTTGGAGGTCCTGGGTTCGATTCCTGTCTCGAGTCTGGACTGGTGGGAGGCTTCGGCCGTGGCTTGTTACCACCCTAACGACAAAGACGTGTCGCCAAGCGATTTAGCGTTCCGGCACGATGTCGCGTAGAAACCAATTAGGAGTTAGGTTTACCATACCCCTAACAGGTTAGCCCGCTACCATCTTAGACTGCATCATAACTTACCATCAGGTAAGATTGACGTCAAAAGCTAACTTGTAGTGGATATTTTATGTACTAAGAATTATTGTTAATTTTGATTGACGATCTGAATCCTAGTAATCCAATTCAGTGCTAGAAGATACCCATAATATTCATGTTTTTTTTCTTAATTATTCACCAGGCAACTATACCCCCACCGCCGGCCAATAAAAAGTATCTAACATTCTCACACGCTTTCGGTACGAACACGTCTGCGTTGGAAACGTTTCTACTGGAGAGGAAAATCAAAGGACCGTGTTGGCTGGAAGTGAAACAAGTCGAAAATGTACAGGCTAAAGTGTCCTGGTGCAAGCTGGAAGCGGCCTGCGATAAAATAGAGAATGTGAATGTGATTCGGAATGACAGCGATTTGGAAGCACCACCGGTTGTTATTGCTGCGGTAAGTCTGAGTTTCCAGCCACGTGTAACCTCAGTACCTTCAAGGCGAGAGTGAATAGCCATTTTCTAGGCAAGCGCGCTCCAACATCTAGTATTGATTGTCGTCAAGTACAATCAAATCAAATTTTTATCAAAGAAAGAAAGAGTTTTATAAATTTTAGCAGTAATTTGCTAATATTTAAATTAATCACTTCGCATTTACCCTGCAAAACCGAATTTTCAAACCATGATCAAGCTATTCGTATAACCTCAGTACCTTCAAGGCGAGAGTGAATAGCCATTTTCTAGGCAAGCCCGCTCCAACCTAGACCTCATCTAGTATTGATTGTCGTCAAGCGCAATCAAATCAAATTATTATCAAAGAAGGAAAGAGTTTTATAAATTTTAGCAGTCCTTTGCTAATATTTAAATTCATCACTTCGCATTTACTCTACCAAACCAAATTTTCAAACAATGATCAAGGTATTGACAATCTCAACGTTCCACTTTAAATCGCGTCGTAAATAATCCAACATGACCAATGTAGCAAACGAAAAAATACAGAAGATAATTTAATATTACTTTTTTATCTTTAAAGGCTTCGTTTAATACAGAAATAATATAATTTGTAAATATTACCCCAAAAAAAATTGTGAGGTATCAATTTAATAGGCAAGACGCGTCGTATTCAATGTTCATTGTTTTTTTATTATTTTCTGTTTTAGCTGAGTATGAGAACAACTACCGATCCGAAAACGAATAAGACTAAAATATTGATGCTGAGCTGTCTGGCACATAACTTTTTCCCTATACACAAGCCACCCCCAAATCCACCATTTAATCAACATTTTTGTGGTAAGTTTGTATTTTCTTAAATACCAAATTAATATGAAATATCATCAGCAAGACAGTAAATAAATCGACGCACAGTGATTTCTATATTCGTAGCCTAAACCAATTAGGAGTTAAACGTATACCGCTTTGTTTTTTATAAAGATATATATAATATAAGAAAGGAGATCGATCTCTGACGTACATCAGCAAATCACTTGCAGTCATGTAAACAAAGTTTGTGTTTTAATAGCTTGGTGTTCAAAATCTCATATATAGCTATACCTATAAGATCGAACTTTTAATTTTTGAAGTGAAAACTTCTTTAGCGGCGTTGAGCACTTTTTCTGTAATGGGTATAAAATCTTAAACTCGCGTCAGGACACGTGACCTGATCGAAAAAGCGTAAGACGGATGGAGAGTAGACAGCTATCCCCTCTCTACGGCGCGGCGAAAATGTATGCCTGGGCCTACTGTTTCGTTTAGGCAGCGCAGGGCGCTTGCGCGAATGTTCGTGTATGTTACAGCGTGCCACGCGCATCCATGGATGGTGACAGCTGATGGCTCGACCGTCTGTGTAGTGATCACATTGTTGTGTATTCGTAAAATTCGTGAATGTAAAGTGCTTAAAATATGGAAATTGATATAGATAAACTTTTTAACGTAAAATAATTGTAATAGTTTTAAAGTGTTAAATTTTTAATGTAATATAAATTGTCATGTTTGTGTACGATAGCGCAATAAATGAATATTGTATTCTACCACATAAATGATAGTACTTTTATACTGATAAAGCAATTGGTGCAAAATTATTCCCTAACCATTCCAAAATATCAAACATGCTCAACGTTAATAATCAAGTTTTCACTTCTGCCGGCACTCCCGGAGTGCAACCCGTCTTTTTTTTATTGGTTTACAATGATGAAATATGTTTACAGTGATGACAAAATGCAACGAAATTTGGCCGCTTGACCTAAAACAGCACTTACCTCAGTACAAAGCTACTAAATTAACCAAATGCGACACGGAAAGAGAACTTTTAAACTATTTTATGGTACAATTCTGGAAATTAGATCCAGATCTGGTCGTCGGTCATGACTTGCAAGGGTTTCAACAGGACTTGCTTATTGGAAATATACTAGATATGCGCATACCGAATTGGTCAAGACTCGGT
The DNA here is from genome assembly GCA_928268935.1 of Lasiommata megera. Lineage (NCBI taxonomy): Eukaryota > Metazoa > Arthropoda > Insecta > Lepidoptera > Nymphalidae > Lasiommata > Lasiommata megera. The sequence continues at coordinate 5,382,824 of OV743311.1, read as the reverse complement.
CGGCTAAAAAGATCTGTAGCTCCACAAAAAAAGTTCGCTGCGAGGGATGCTTTCCTGGGCAGATTAGTTTGCGATATTAAACTCTCCGCTATGGAACTTATTAGGGCTAGAAGCTTCGATCTTGATACTTTATGTGTCAATGTTCTAAAGATGAAAGAAGGTGAACGCGTGGAGGTTAATCTTGAGGATTTGCCCCGGTATTACGAAAGTAGTCTTGATCTATTACAACTTGTAACATTGAGTATGCAAGATGCGTCTTATATATTGAAAATCATGTGCGAGCTAAATGTTATTCCTTTGGCCCTACAAATTACCCAGATTGCTGGTAACGTTATGTCTCGAACTTTAATGGGCGGTAGATCAGAGAGAAATGAGTTTCTACTCCTTCATGCCTTTACTGAGAAACAGTACATTGTACCTGATAAAGTTTATGGGAAGAAAGCTACAACCGATGAAGCTAATGTTGAGGAAAATGCCGACGGATCACATAACGTTAATAAAAAACAGGGAAAGAAAAAAGCAGCGTATTCCGGTGGTCTTGTACTAGACCCTAAGAAAGGTTTCTATGATAAGCTCATTCTACTCATGGACTTTAATTCCCTTTATCCCAGCATTATTCAAGAGTACAATATTTGTTTTACAACTATCAAAAGAAGAAATGGTGCCGTCTCCGACGACGACATCAATAATCTCGTTTTGCCTGGTACTAATACTGATTTCGGCGTTCTGCCTACACAGATTAGAAAGCTCGTGGAAAGTAGACGAGAAGTGAAAAAGTTAATGAAATCACCCGATTTACCACCGGAGCAGTACATGCAGTATAATATTAGGCAGACTGCTTTGAAACTCACGGCCAATTCAATGTACGGGTGCTTGGGTTTTACTCATTCGAGGTTTTATGCAAAACCTCTAGCAGCGTTGGTGACTATGAAAGGCAGAGAAATTCTAATGGACACAAGAGAAATTGTTCAGAAATTAAATTACGAGGTTGTTTATGGAGATACCGACAGCTTGATGATAAATACGAATTGCCTGGACTACGACTACGTGTTTAAGATTGGTAATGATCTCAAGCGAGAGATCAACAAAAAATATAAGCAGATCGAATTGGATATTGATGGAGTATTTAAATATTTGCTCCTCCTCAAGAAAAAGAAGTATGCTGCAGTGGTTATAAGTAAGAATAAAAATGGCGAGTTTGTTTACATTCAAGAACACAAGGGTTTGGATATAGTAAGACGTGATTGGTCGCAGCTGGCCGCGGAAGCGGGGAAGTTTATTCTAAGTCAAATTCTCTCTGAACAGTCAGCCGACGAAAGACTTGAAAGTATTCAGAATCATTTGTATAAACTGAAAGAAGATTTAATCAACAGTAAAATACCGCTATCGTTGCTAACAATTACTAAACAACTGACTAAAAATCCAAGCGAATATGCTGATAAAAGTTCCCAACCTCACGTTCAAGTAGCTTTACGATTGAATAGCAAAAATAGTAGACGGTTCAAGAAAGGAGATATAGTTCCTTATATAATTTGCGAAGATTTAACAGCCAATTCTGCAACACAAAGAGCTTATCACATAGAAGAATTAAAGAACTCTGAACATCTCAAAGTCGATTACAGATACTATCTAGCGCATCAGCTACATCCTGTCATATCCCGTATATGCGAGCCAATCGAAGGTATGGATCCCGCTAGGGTTGCAGACTGTCTAGGCTTAGACCCTTCCGGTTACCGGCAAATGATTAAAAAAGAAAACTCCAATACTGATCAGTACGAAGTAGAAAACGACCAGGAGAAATATAGGTATTGCAAAGACTTTACGTTCGTTTGCGTTAATGAAGGGTGCAAAACAGAAAATAGAATAAGGGAGACTTTTATAAAGTTGGACAAAGAGAACATTCCATTTTTAGAGCGATGCCAGAATGAAAAATGTCCGGTCAAGCCTATAGACTATTTGGCATGTATACAAAACCAGTTAACTCTGCAAATGCGTCAGTACCATAACCTTTATTATGCGGGCTGGATATCGTGCGAGGATCCCGCCTGTGGTTACCGCACGGTGCGTTTACCGCAAACATTTGCAAGCGGCTATCCACTTTGCAGGCAGTGCGAAAAGGGCGTCATGTTCAGAGAATACACTGAGAAGGATGTATACCTCCAGATTAACTTCTTCCTCTTTCTGTTCGATCTCAACAAAAATAATACCTCAAGTAAGTGTTACTTTTTGTTGCATAGTAAAACCCAATTGTTGTATTTTTGTTATTATTTTTGAAAACGTGAAATTATTTTCCAGAAACAAAAGTTGCCCCGCAAGTAGCTGCAGCCTATCAGGTGCTTAAAGAAATGGTAGAGGATGTTTTAGCGCATTCGGCGTACTCCATTATAAACTTATCTAAATTATTTAGATTCTTTGCAGTGGATAAAAATAGTAAAATTGAACCCATTGAAATAGATATTCTACCAGAAACTGAACACATTGATGCTTTAATGGAAATGGGAACATATTGATGCTACCTTCATGAATTGTAAATAATTAATTACTTATATTTAAATGTAAATAAATCTTTTTCACCAATATTCTTCGTTACTAGCGTACTAGTGTTTGTTCTGTAGTGTCGGAGTTTTCTTTTGTAAGAGTACAGTAGATATGAAGAGTATGGTACTTTGCATCCTGGATAATCCACACATGCTAAAGCAATAAGTAACCAATAAAACCCTTTAATTGTTAAAATTCTGTTTATTGAAAAAATGTACACATAACCCTATTTAGTTATATACTATTAGATTACATTACAGCCTACCCGCACGCGTTGTATTTTTAGTATTATAAAAAAGTCAAGAATGGATTTAAAATGATTGCACCATTTTAAATCCATTCGTACAGCGTGATACGAAATTTATTCCACTCATAATTCCTTTGTAGAATGTAAATGTAATGCAAACTGATAGATACCTTACTTTCGTTATATCATCTCTTAAAAAATATTTTATATTAGATTGCTAACATCTAGAAATGACCCCTTCCGCGACCTCTCTGTCCGCTGAAGCCGCGGCCTCCCCTACCTCTGAAGTTTTTCTGTTGATTACCAACAAACTGCTGTTGGATCATATGGCTCTGTTGATTTCTATGAAAGTTTCCCCTTGAACCCTGATTGTTGTAGGAGTTGTCATTGGTTCCTCTTGTTGGTATAAAATTTTGTCCTTTATTATAATTTGCAGCTAGATTGGGTGGTCCTCTTGGACCTTGATTTAAATTGCCTTGCTGTGCTTGTTTAAAATTACTCTGCTGAACTACTGAATGTTGATTGTTCTGCCATCCCTGGTTTAGTTGAGCTCGTTGGATCTGATTGAAGTTGTCCTGCGGGCCACGCAGACCCTGATTATAATTATTTCCCTGCTGTCCTTGGGATCCCTGATTGTAATTATTATCTTGGGATCCTCTACAGCCTGGATTAAAATTATCTTGGCTACCTCGGAATGCTTGATTGTAACTGCCTTGAGATCCTTGATTGTAACTGCCTGGAGATCCTTGATTGTAACTGCTTGGAGATCCTTGATTAAAATTGTCCTGAGGTCCTTGTAGGCCTTGCTTAAACTTTTCTTGGGGTCCTTGATTGTAACTTTCCTGAGGTCCCTTATTGTAACTATCTTGAGGTCCGTGATTGTAACTGTCCTTAGGTACTTGATTGTAACTTTCTTGAGGTCTCTGATCATAACCGTCCTGAGATGCCTTATTGTAACCGTCGTGAGGTACCTGATTGTAAATGTCCTGATGTCCCCGATTGTAAATGTCCTGAGGTCCCTTGTAGCTGTCCTGGGGGCCTTGATTGTTATTATTTTGGTATTGTTGTGGTCCTTGGTTGAAGTTTTCTTGGGGACCCTCAGATACCCCTTGATTAAATGTGTCTTGTCCCTGAGTATTCAAAGATCCTCTATTGCCATCATCGGGAATTTGCCTTTGCTGCCAAATAGGTATATTTGAAGAAATTTGACTTTCACCAAAATCAGACTGATTTGACGAATTTTGAGCCACATTCTGATCGTTGAAAGCTAGAGGTGGAATAATTGGTTTAAACTGGTCCATTTTCTGTGGTTCAGGTAGGTCTCCGAAAGATCTAGGTTGAGTATTACTTGTCACAACATCAGAAATTTTATTTTGTGCCGTAGTTGGAGCAGGCGTCGGCTGCAAGGCTGCTTGCACCAGTGCTAAAAGATCAGTTGCCGAGGAAATGTTTTTTACCGCAGACAAGCTTTCTGAAACTACTGGAGTGACTGGCGGCGAAGTTTTTGTTTCTTCCAAAGACTTCTTAACTATCTCCATTTCTTGACGGATACGGTCTTCTTTTACTTTCTCTGTCGCTGATTTGAATATCTGTAGCAAAACGATTCAGATTTACAACTTGATACACAGTTAGTAATACTTAACACAAAGCATTGCAATCTCAAAATGTTCCGGATTCTTCAAACTTCTGGAGTTCAACAGTTGTTCTCGGAACTTAGCCCGCGTGTGGTATTGACCTATACTTTAAACACCTACACATTAATCTGTGAGTGTAGGACAAAAACTAAGCACGCTTTTATATTTTAATCACACACTTTTCAGTCAAAGAAACATGCATGTCTTGATACAAATTCTTGATATTAATTAGGGGCAAGAGAAAAGATCCAGAACAGTTTATATATAAAATAAAAGATGTGGTGTCGTGGGACTTGATTTACTATCACATTAGAATCAGTTTTACTATTATATATTAGATTTACATTAGAAGATTATTATTATTATAAGGTATATATATTAGTATATTTATTTAATATGTATTAATGTATTGTGTTATTTATGTAATCTAGTGTATGTATTAGTATATAGTTATTAGTATGCAGGTTTTTACTTGTATATTACGCCACCTATTTTCTTCTAATTTCGATTTTCCTAATCCTAAGGTTGCCTGGCAGAGATCGCTACTAAGCGATAAGGTCGCCTTTTGTATCCTGTTTCTTTTTGTTTTTCTTATTATTTGTATCTATATGTGGTGTACAAATAAAGAATAAATAATAATAATTAGAATCAGTTCGGCCAGCAGCAAAATCCCTATCTCCTCCAAGCCTGCCGTAAGAAACTTCGTTCCAATAATACCATCAATGCACAGAAAATACTTACATCTTCTACCGTATAATCGTCATCATCGTCACTCTCTATGATGACTGGATTTATGCTCGGTTTCAGCTTCTCAACGCCTTCAGCCGGCGCATTGCTCGCTGCCGCGCTCACGTACTGTCGCAATCTTTCCACGCGTTCGGGTTCGCGAGCTTCAAGCTTCTTCAAATATGCTATGAGGCTGTGCTGTTCCTCGGCTGATAGTTCGTTGAAGTTTTTGAGTAAAGTTTCTAGATCTGAGTCGGATAAGCCGTCCATTGCATCCGCCACGTCTTCTTTCTCAGCTCTATAAGAGAAAAAATATATTAAAAGTCGTGCATGCATACCACATTTTCTTACTGATCTTAGATTTCGGAGGAAGTATACTTGGTCAGTTTAGCATGGAAATCTAGAAACATTTGATAAAAGTACCAATTTTTATCTAGGTACTAGAAGGTGCTCGGCTTTAAATTTTTAAAGTAACATAAATGCAAAGATCAGTTTAGCTGTTAAGCCTTGCATGGGTAACAAAGTTTTTTTAATAGCTGCTCTAAACAATTTTATCACAACAAACGACAATAAAACGATACAAGTAAAAGTATGTTTCGGTTTAAATTTCTACTTTTTAACATAGGGCAAATTTCGATAACATTGAGACAATTGGTTGATACTGGATTTTGCTTTTGGCCGAAATTTTCAGGTTTACGACGAACGAAAGTCGCTTTACTTTGACTTTCCAGTCATGTTACTTAATGTTTAACATTAAACTTGCATTATCTGCCGACAAAAAAATACAGCTATTTTCATAATTCTTAAATTGCGCAAATTTAAGAATTAAGAAAATAGATGTATTTTTTGTTTCATTTTAAGATTGTTATAGTCCCTATACTACGAGCCCTAGTTAAATCTTACTTTTTGTCATCGTAAGCGGTTTGCAACATCTGCAACGCCGAGGCAGTGCCGGAGAGAGCAGCGGATGGCGCTCGCGTTGACTGGTCACTGGTCGTTCGCACCTCTACTTTCGTCTTCCATTCTGCCTCGCGTTTTTTTGCTTCGGCCATGCCAATCTAGAGATTGTAGTTAAGAAATGGAACTCATAACATGCTTTCTGAGCACTTTACTTTTGGATTGTAAGGTTATTAAATAAGATTTATTATTTAATAACCTTGCACAAATTTCCCGAATCGTGTTTTATACTCAACTGGAAGGTTTTTGTAGTTAATTTGAACAGTAATAGAAAGGTAAAAATAACTCACGACAGCATCGACCAATTGCGCCAGCTCCTCAGAAGAAACGTCCGTTTTGCCTTGAGCGATGAGAGCGGCGGCCATCTGCTGCGCGATCTCTACGCGGTTCACCTCGCCCACGCCCGCCACCGGCATCGCGGAGCCGCTTTTGGTGTTGGCCGCTGCCTGCAACGTTACAGCACCAAAATAATAAAATATATCATCGTACTTGCTACACCAGACACTATCCGATTCGTCAGTCAGCTCCCCCAGTAACATAAAATTTTACTTTACAAAATAAGAGAGTACCAATTTAAACCTTGATAACCGTATATATCATCTCCAGGGCGATGGAGAGAGCTATGCCAGGAGTATCTCTACGTGATCAAATCAGAAATGAGATCCGTAGAAGAACCAGAGTTACCGACATACGAGTAGCTCAGCGAATTGTAAAGTTAAAGTGGCAATGGACGGGGCACATAGCTCGGAGAACCGGACGTTGGGGTCCCAAGGTGCTGGAATGGCGACCCCGCACCGGTAAACGTAGCGTTGGTCGACCCGCAACTATGTGGACAGACGACATCAGACGAGTCGCAGGGAGCCGCTGGAAGCAAGCGGCCCAAGACCGTGAGCATTGGAACTCCCTACAAAAGACCTATGTCCAGCAGTGGACATCAATCGGTTGTTAATGATGATGATGAACCGTATACCTCGAAGATGAAGCTGATATGGAAAGGGAACGATCCGAGCGATTTACAGACACTGTGAAGGTCACTCTTTTTAAAGCGTACTGTACAACGTTATATTCGTCGAGCCTATGGTTTCAGTCCTCGAAAATGGCTTGCGATATACTGCGAATCCAATAAATACAATAATGCGTTCAAGATGCTGTTGCGGCAACCGCGGTCCTGTTTCGACTTAAAAAACAGCGTCCCTACTCAAAACGTCCAGGGAAGCAGCAACAGTATCCTGTGTAAGATAGCAACAGGTTGGATGCTCCTCTGCTGCTGAAACTCACACAGATCTAAATTCCTTTTAGTTATTAAGTGTCGATATTATTGTTTATAACATATGTAGATTAAAGTTGTCCGAATAAATAAATAGTTTAATGCTAAGACACTCAAGCACCTAAATGTTGTGTACCGAACCTATATTTTGATAATAGCCTGATTGGACGCATCACGCGATGTGTTGAGAAAGTTTCAGTTATGTATACAAAGGTAGTTACAAATGGAGTAAAGCAATTATCTATTTAATGCATAGAAGCAGGCGTTACTTTGCGGAAGTCCATGATTAACAATAAACAGCAAGTATAATAAAGTTATATTCCGCCGACAACCGGGAGATTTGTATAATATAGCACCACACAAAATCTTCCACTAGAACCTCTACGCACGCTTCGACCCGACACCGGATCATCCTCAGGAGATGTTGACTTCACAAGCGAGAAAAGTAAAGTCAAAACTAATCTCACTTTTATGCTGTTTATTGTTTAATTACCTATTTATAATATATGACAAAATTCTTACTTGCTTCCGGACGAAACTATTTGGGTGGTTACGCTTGCGAGTCCGACACCTCTTGCGAACGGGGACCTTGCGCGCCGCTAGCACCTCAGCCTCCTTAGTACAAGTACCAACAGATCGAGTAACTACAATCGTTTTCTCTCATAATCATCATTACAATTACCTTTTTCTTATTCTTAATTCGCTTATCAGCTTCGTGCATGGTGGCCGCGGCGCGCACGACGGCCGCGCGTACGGCTGCTGCCGCACTGCCCGATACTAGTCCCGCTTGGACGGCGCCCTTTAGCTTTTCCTTCGCGGTCTCGATTAGGACAACTGCGGATTCTTGTTCCAAGATCTCTTCTGACGAGTTTGCTTTTTCCTGCGACAAATATGGGTTCCAAGAAATTACCAATTAATCGATTTTATCGAATGTTTGGCTGATGGTAAACCAAATTAATTAATTAAAAAAAATGGATAAGAAAGTCGCCATGATAGATCAACATCATGATCAACCCATTACCAGCTCACTACAGAGCACGGGTCTCCTCTCAATATGAGAAGGGTTTGGCCATAGTCCACCACGCTGGCCATGTGCGGATTGGCAGACTTCACACGCCTTTGAGAACATTATGGAAAACTCCCAGGCGTGCAGGTTTCCTCACGATGTTTTCCTTCACCGTTTAAGCAAGGTATATTTTAATTTTTTTTTAAACACACAACTCCGAAAAGTTAGATTTCGGATTCGAACCGCCGACCTCTGATTAGGAAGCTGACGCCCTAACCACTAGGCTATCACCGAGATCACCATCCCCAAAAAGTAATTTACTCAAAGTCAAAAGAGTCAGGCATTACGTTGTTGGAGTTCAGTTCCATTTAATTTAATTCGTGACAACGTAACTAGGAGTATGTAGGTAGGTAGGTACGTGTGTAGTATATGAAAATAAAACAAAACATGATATAGAACAAAAATGCGCCCGCTACACAGTTTTCGCTTCGTTATTGAAGCATCTTCGAATGTTGACTTTACGACAGATAATTCATTCAACAACAAAAAAATATTTTAATATTATTGAATAGATTTGACATGAGATTATTTTACCTTTTCCATTTTGAGCGCTTCAGCCAGAAGATCTACTATCTTCGGTCCTAAGCTTCCTAAGTAATCCTCGAGAGCGACGAGCAATCTTAAAGTAGCGACAATATTTTCTGCGGAACCAAAATCTTGTGGTGTGACTGGTGGTTTCATCGTTCCGTACTTTTCGGGGCGACGGGAAGCGCGCGAGGCCACGCTACCGGTGCGTGACCGGTGAGTGACGGGAGATCGTGCTTCGAGCAACGAACCCATGGAGTCATCAGAGTTCCACGGTGATAGACCGTCGTCGCTGGGAAAGAATATTTATTATGAGGTGACCTGGAGGAAAGCTGGGATCCTAAAGCAAATAGAGCTAATAGAGCACCCGGAGAGTCAACTATATGTTACGCGCTTTTAATTAGTGGCCCCAATTAGAAAACGTCATTGCTTGGATGTGAATTACAGATTAATGGGGTTTTGAAGGCTTTAAAAAGCGGGAGATTCCTGTCCCCAAATGTGATGTGCGGGAGAGAAAGTGACCGCTACTTACGGCTTCAGTTCGTCATCCGAGACGAGCACGGTGTCGAGCGAGAGCCCCCCTCGTTTAGGGCTGATGTTGCGTGGCGCAGACTCGCGTCTTGAAAGCGGGCTGCGAACCATTCTACGAGGCGGGCTTGGGTTGTGTGACCTATTGAATTATGTAATATAGAATTTAAAAAAAAAGAAAACCGACTGCCCTATTATGTTATACTTAATATGGCTTTGCATGAAAATGCATGCTCGGAAGTGCATGCATTTTCTACCTTTCAATTTCATTGTCATTTCTGTAAATAGTATCATGCGTTTTTGCAGAAGTCCATGATTTGCAATGACCATGATTTTTAATTTGCTATATAGAAGATTTGTGAGGTGGAAATTAAGATGGAAGCAATTATAAATTTCACAATGCAGATTGGACTGTTATTCGCAATTTTCGTAAAATTACCGGATGATAGCAAATGCAGTTTAATGTTCATTGTAGATGAGATAAAGATGTTTCAAGCTTGACCAATTGTATACCATTATTATGAATTAAAGATTGTTGTTGTATTCTTTTTTTCTTGATTTTTAAAACAAAAAAAGTCCTTTATTATCTGCAGTAGCAACTTCTTAAGCACTTTGCGCGTGAAACGAGAAGCGAGAAAAACCTGCGACGATTTTTTTTTTATATTATTCATTTACCAGAACCATGATACAACGTGTGTAACAAATCTCTATTCTTAATCTAATCTAATTCTGACATGTAAACTTATAGAAAACAAAGGAACATTTTTTATACACAAATTCAATAGATTACGATTAGATTCAATTGATTTCATGTCATCTCTTTCAGGGCCATATGTTTTATCATTATTAATTAATGATTTTGAATAGATTTTTTACGCCTACAGTGATTTATGTCTGATTTCCTTTAAATTCCATGTTTATGGGGTATATAAAGGAACGCTTTTCTTTATAATAGATTCCTTCAAAGTTCCAGCCACATTAAGTTGCATATACCTGGGTATAGGACTTCTTGAGCGTGTCCGCAGCAGCCGGAGTGGAGAAGAGCGGCGCGGCGGCGCCTGCTGCAGCTTGCGATAGGGAGAGCGACGACCTGGAGACCTACAGCAATACGGATCTTCACTCCACAAGTACTCCATATTTTCAAAATCGCCAAAATTGTTTTTGCAGAAAATAGATCTACTCGGAAAATGTTCAGTTTATTTAAAAATATACAATAGTTCACCGAAATATTTTAATTATTTTTAGTTTGATTAAAGAAGTATTTATTTTAGTTACATTTTAAAAATAATACTCCCATCTACTGAGATACCCGATTCGCTAGTGATTTCTACTTGTGGGATTTCTACTCACTAAATCCCCCTTGGTGGCCACCATCAGCAAAGAAGTGAAAGGCTCCGGGATCTTACAAAAAAAAACAATACCTACCTACGATTTTTGCCACACTCGCCAATTTATAAACGCAATTTTCAATCGATCTTGTATACTTGTATCTCAAAGGTAAGTAGTGATCTCTTCTCGGTTAGATACATATACTTTTAGATACGAACTGTTTACGAGCGGGTAACGGTCCATAGATAGAGAAGTGAAACATACCAAATAACCACCTACATTTTGAACTTTCGTTAATATTAAGACACTGCACGCAGAATCTGTGTAGGAGGCTTACCTGCGATCTCTACGTTCTGGTGACCTTCGTCGTGGTGGTTCCGGTGAGGGTCGTCTTGGCGGAAGTCTTCTCGTTCCAGGGCTTCTTCGCCTGAACGGAGAGCGACGTCGCGGCAACGAATCGGGGGACCTCCTGCGTGGAACTTCAGGCAAACGACGATGATCGATCGATCTACGTCGTTCAGGTGATCGACGTCGCTCTGGAGACTTTCTGTAAATACATAATTTACTTCATAATTAGTCAGTATGTTTTATGAAGCTGTGATAGCCTAGTGGTTAGGACGTTCGCCTCCTAATTATAGGTCGAGGGTTTGAACCCGAGCACGCACCGCTAACTCCGAGTTATGTGCATTATTAAGCAATTAAAATATCACTCGCTTCAACGGTGAAGGAAAACACCGTGAGAAAACCTGCATGCCTTAGATTTCTCCACAATCTTGAAGGTGTGTGAACATAAAATATTCATATAAAAGCTAGTTTACGAAAGTTATAAATTATCACATTGATATTTCACAATAAACAGAGATTCTATAAACGCTAAATGAGATTTGACAGTTGGAAATAGAAGTGAAATAACGTCTTACCGAATGGCGTCGATCTTCTGGTCAAGCCGCTCGGACACGTCGGGCGGCGTGACGCGCAGGCGGCGGTAGATCTCGCCGATGGTGGAGCGCATCTCCTCCTCGTGCAACTCCTTCATACGCGCCGTCCAGAACACGATCCATTCTGGCTTGAAGTCGTGCTTGGACGGATCTTTGCCCTCTGCAAAAGGTTTATTTTTAGTAACCGCTATTCTTGCCCTCCCTAACTAGTTCGCGACAGAGACCTAGTTTCGGAAGTTAAGCGATATTGATCAAATCAAAAATAGCTTTATTCATATAAGCCTATTACAGGCATCTATGAATCGTTCATATAAATTACATTTTTCATTATTTCTATTAGTGATGGGGACAATTACACTCGCCAACTTAAAACTAAAGCTAAGAGGGTTAAAATCACGCCCATGTCTAAGACGAAACCCACAATAAACTTAGCCGAGTTTTTTTTGATCCGATCCGAACATAATTGGAATAAGGATTAATCTAATCTAACTTCGCAATGCTTTTTGGTCAGGACACAGTTTCGTGTAAATAGGAAAAAGCTAGTGGGACCACTACCTATTTTTATACCTAGTGACATATGGGAGGAACTTGCGCTGCAGGGGCAAGAGTGGCGCAAATCAATGGATAAGGCTGTGGAGTCCTTTGAGGAGCAGCGACTAAAAGCCATCGATGCCAAGCGCCTTACCAAAAAGACCCAGCAAAGGACCTCACCGTCCGACCCTCCCGTTATCCCAAACGTCGCTTAAGCCGAGGTTCGGCCTCAAAGGAGGCGCCCTTAGGTAGTCGTTCCCTTAGTTTCTTCGAGCCCTAGGGCTCAAAATTTCTTCTGGCAGAGCTTCTTTCCAAAGCTAGCCAAACAGCCCGGGTACGCTGTGGCAACCAATAAGGTTTGTACAGCTAATAGACAGTCCGAAAAAAAAAAAGGACCTCCTACTGCTCTTAATGCATTGGGCCAGTTACACTGTGCGTCGAGCAATAGGATTTTCAAAACCAAATTTGGTTTCGCGAGCCATATACGCTCACATAATTTTTATTTTTTTTATCCACTACAACTTAGCCTTTGACGGCACCTGATGGTAAGTGATGATGCAATATAAGACGGTAGCGAGCTAACCTGTTAGGAGTATGGTAAGCCCCATACTCCTGCCGGAACGCGAAATCGCTTAGCGACACGTCTTTATCGGAAAGGTGGTAACTAGTCACGGCTGAAGCCTCCCACCAGACCAGACCCGGGAATCGAACCCAGGACCTCCAACTTTTATAATGCGACAGCGCATGCATGCGCCACGGAGGTCGTCAAATAAATTGGGATCATTCTGTTTATATTTATGTGTTCTGGTCTTGGTGAGAAACAGCAACAAAGACTTGCTAATACTGTAAAAATCACGGGATGAGTTCTTTTATCGCTTATACGCTAACGAGGATCATATAGTTCTCTCTTCTCTGCCAATGTAAACTAATTATTTCACACATTTTCCAAAATGAAATTGGGGGAAAAACAGACCATGTAAATTTGTGGGATAACCACAAATAAGAGTAACGCACAACCTACCGGTCTGTATCTCCTTGTAGCGTCGATTCCAAAACTTCTTCCACTCCTCGGGGTAAAGTGGATGCTTTTCGGGATTCTTCTCGTGGTAGGAGAGCGCTTTCTGTGCAAGTTCCTCGGCTGTGGCGCGTTGGTCTGCCGCCAACTTCAACTTGTACTCGTAGTTAGGGGGACGCGACACCACCTGGTTTGTTTACATCTTTTAACGATACGAAATTAGCTTCATTGCAATAAATTAAAGTTTAAGATGGAAACTTAGAAATACATTGGCGAGAAATCAAATATTCTTGATGCAGGAATGACGTTGAAAGAATATTAGGTCGTTATCATTATCACCCATTGCCGGCTCACTACAGAGCACGGGTCCCCTCTCAATATGAGAAGGGCTTGGTCATAGTTCACTACGCTGTGTGGATTGGTAGACTTCGCACGTCTTAGAGAATATTATAAACTCTCAGGCGTGCAGGTTTCCTCACGATGTTTTCCTTCACCTTTGAAGCAAGTTATATTTTAATTGCTTAAAATCGCACATAACTTTGAAAAGTTAGAGGTGCGTGCCCGAAATCGAACTACCGACCTCTGACTAGGAGGCGGTAGTATCTATTATAAATTCAAATAATCTTTATTCAAATAGTCACCATCTCACATAATCAGTAATAAATTATAGTACCTATGTAGATAGTGCAATTCACACCCAAGTTTTTTTATCGTTTATATAAATCCTTAATTTCATAATATGATTTTTCGACAAGCTTTCGTTTTATAAAAACTTTGAACTCATTGATAGACATCTCCAAGATATCGATAGGTAATTTATTATAAAATAAAATACAATTTCCTTTGAATGAGTTACTAATGTTGTGCAGCCTACTAAACGGTACTACAAGTTTACTTTTACTTGTAATGTTCAGTGCGTATAGTATAGTATAGTATAGTTTTCTTACGCCACCTATTCCCTCCAGTACGGCCGGGTAGCAAAGTACCTCAACAAGCACTTCAATGACGTAAGGCACACAGTGAGACGGAAAGAGCAATTTAGCTTAATGCATCCATAGTTTTGTGGTGTGTTCAAAATGATACCTTCTTATCATCGACAGGCTTGGCGGGCACGTTGCGAAGGCTGTAGCGGGACCGGTACGGGCTATCGCGTCGCTTGTCAAAATACGGCTCAAAGCGCTTAGGCTCCGGTCTACCTCTGTAAAGAGGACATTAGTGTGTTTGTATTGTACACAATCAAGTCTATAGCTAGTAAGCAGTATTTTATGGAGATTTGTGATGTTACAGAAATCATACGTAAACACAAGACAGCGAACAGCAATACTTAAATTTATTGGTATTATTCTGGTGGTTTATTTCTAAAAGAATAATAAATATGCATCTAAAAGGGCAAATGAGGCAGGAAAGACCAAAGAAGAGATGGATGGGTTTTGTGAAAGAGATGTAATGAAATGATGATGTAAAAGAAGTGGATGTGAAGTGACGGCTCATAGAGATGAGTGTTGATAAGTTTTAGGTCAGAAACGTGTGCGAAATTGACTATGCCAGAATAGAACTAACAGTAAATACTCACCCATGACCCCGGTCCTCGCGATTGGCGCGAAATTCTGGCTCATCGCTCACATCAGACAAAACCTCCAATGAATCGGCAGATCGGCCTCTTTTTGCAGGCTAAAGACAAAATAAAAGTTATGCAGCTACGTAACATATGAAACAAGGTTCTGTTTTGGTTGTCTGGAAAAGATCGCTGCAGCGATAAAACAGCATATGCTAATATCTTTAGAATTAATACTATCGTGACCTCAATAGCGCACTGCGTCGCATTATAAAGTTGGAGGTCCTGGGTTCGATTCCCGGCTCGAGTTTGGTCTGGTGG
Source organism: Lasiommata megera (assembly GCA_928268935.1). Taxonomy (NCBI): domain Eukaryota; kingdom Metazoa; phylum Arthropoda; class Insecta; order Lepidoptera; family Nymphalidae; genus Lasiommata; species Lasiommata megera. Next base: position 5,367,647 of record OV743311.1, on the reverse strand, counting down.
GAGGCTTCAGCCGTGGCTAGTTACCACCCTACCGACAAAGACGTGTCGCTAAGCGATTTAGCGTTCCGGCACGATGTCGCGTAGTAACCAATTTGGTGTGGGCTTACCATACCCCCAATAGGTTAGCCCGCTACCATCCTAGACTGCATCATCACTTACCACCAGGTGAGATAGCCGTCAAAGGCTAACTTGAAGTGTATGAAAAAAATAGACTAATTCTTCATTAAAGTGTTCCGGACTGCGCGCGAGCAGGCTCATGAATAAGAACCCTGGAATGGGTTCGAAACTAGGCATAAGCCGGCGATAATTTACGTGAATCCTGTGTATGATTAAGATTTGCAAGCTTTCTTGAAACCGCTTGTGTCACATAGTATTCAATAAATAATAAAGATGGCTACAAATTCATTTCAAATGTACATTTCAATGCTTAGTTATATTTCATGAAAATGTACACTTGGGCCGCGCAGCTCTGCGTTGGCACTTATTAGGGTCTAGTGTCCATTATTTGCGTGTGATGCGTTCAATGGTGCACGTAAGACGTAACTGGTTATGGATATCTAGTGTGTGTCACTAGATATCCATAATCAGGCCAGTTTATTGTTAATCGACGTTCGCATGATGTTCAAGGTCAAATCACACTTTATTTAATGATTAATTAGACAATTAGTTGTTAGAAATACACATATAACTTAAAATAAAACTTAGATTAACCTAAAACTAAAAATCTTAAAAAATAAATAAAAAATTAAAAGGAGTCCCTTTAGGCAAGGTTCCGAAGATACTGGCAGCGTTCCCCCTTTGAATGGCTAGACTAATTCTTTGTCCGAGGTAGCTGGCAGCTCTTCGGTCCCCTAGGTCAAATTAGCACGCACTATCGTACATTGTTAGACTAGCTGATTAGGATTAGTAGTGTTGAAGAAGTGAAGTTTTTTCATACTATAAGACTATTTTCAATTCGAAAAACCTGTCCAACAAGGTGAGCTTTGTTTGAAAATATGAAGTATTTTTGTAGACATCTCACGAACGAATAGAAATGAAACTTACGTTAGGAAGGTTGCTGGACGGCTTTGTAGGCGCCGCAACCACTGGCGGTGAGGGATCACGACTTTTTCTTTAAAACAAAAATAAAAAAACTAAATTTTAAGTACGTTTCGAGAAACGTTACTCTATTTATACATAACAAAAACCAATAGTTTTTCAGATAGGTTTATCGGATTATTAAAAATCGGCTAAGTGCGAGTTTTTTCGACACGAAGGGTTCTGTGCCAATGTGCTATACTAATAAAGCACGTAACATTCCATTGAAATTATTAAGATCTGAGCAAGAAACACGTTTATTTCATGCAATAGGCAAATACAAATTTTAAGAAATCAACTTACTTCATTCCTATTTTGGTAGAATCTGTTGGCGAAAAGAAAAACGATATTTATTATAAAAATGAATAAAGATTTTGCCCATAAACTGTACATAAAGAGATGTCTCTAAAAAGCCTGACCTGAAGTAAAATATTCTTGATGTTGAGGACTTTATTCGAAAAAGGTTATATTATATCATGTTTAAAGGACTAATACCTAGTCAGGAAACACTGTATAAAATTCAACTGTTGTCCTTACTTGTTAAGTTAGTTTAACTAATATTGCCATACAATTTTCAATTCTAAGCAATATGTATTAAAAGTTACCATGTATTACGTACAAAGTGATGTTATTAAGTCAGGATCGACTATTTCTTCAAAGGTGCAGTCGTCCGTTTCACTAAAATGATATCCTCTGAACAACCACTGGTGTACCTGATCCCTGAAACAAAAGAACGAAAACTTTTATTTTTTTTATACCACCACATTTAAGCCCTTAACGCTGATGGTTGTTTACTATCTCTGTTATAAGTATGACAGTAACATTGACCTCCTAAACGTTGCCTAAGCGGTATTGTACGAGAACAATAAATCGCGAGATGCACGAATTATTGGATAGGATGGTAAATAGCCGCAGCAATCAGGCGGATTTTTTATTATCGCCAATACAAAATATAACTTATGTTGCTTCAAGATTTGTTGCATTTTTAAACCAGTATTTTACGGATTTCATTTATTACAAATAATCTTCTGCTTATTTATTAATAGTTTAGATAAGGGATATTATACATAAACTCTACCTTACTGCACTCTTTCTCATGTATTCATACGTTTATACGTTACGTTAAAGATTAGTACGCGCAGTTAAGTTGCAAAATGTACCTGTCTTTCTCGTAATCCTCCTTGTCGATGTTGACGGGTTTGAGCCGGCCGTACTTGTCCTGTATGCGTTGCGCGAGGCGGTTTATGATGACGGCCACGCCTTCGCGGTACTTATTCTGCGAGCGGTACGGCGTCATCAACGCGCACGCCTTGCTGAAGTGGCGCAACTGTAACATGATACATCACAAATTAATACAATAGATAAATGAACATTTTTTTTATACACTACTACTGGTGGTAAGTGATGATGCAGTCTAGGATGGTAGCGGGCTAACGTGTTAAGGGTATGGTAAAAAGCCCAAACTTCTAATTGGTTTCTACGCGACATCGTGCCGGAACGCTAAATCTCTTAGCGACACGTCTTTGTCGGTAGGGTGGTAACTAGCCACGACCGAAGCCTCCCACCAGACCAGATTCGAGCCGGAAATCGAACCCAGGACCTCCGACTGTGCAGCACTATGTAGTACAATTTTTCTATTATTCAAAATGTTCCCCAAATGTGACTAGAAAACAAAATAATACGGACTTTAAAAAAAATATATAGAAACAGAAATACTGATAGAAAATCATGATCTCAGTAACAGTTGATTTACAGCAGAAAGGGAAAAACCTGCACCCTGTATTATTGTCAATGGCAGGGATTAAACCCAGACACAAATTAATAATGGGTTTTTGGCAAACAAAAACATGATTTACTTTGAACATTTGGTATACTTTGTAAAATAATCCCAAAGCTTTCTAGTTTTATTAGTACTGTTTGTCGTGTTGTTTATTAAACGATGTTTTCTTGGAGTCAGAGTACGTATGTGCTGAACACTCACAAGGTAGTTGTATCTGTGCCAGAAGCAGGTGAGGTGGTTGACGATGGTGCGCGGGTGGCCCTGCTTGATGCACAGCACGCAGATGTACGAGGGCTCATAGTGCGCCTGCTCCGGCGGGTGCTCGATTAGGTACTCCACTCCTAGTAGCGGGGCCCTGCACAAAGGAGGTCTTCCATTATCTCTTACCAATAAGTTACGATTTATTAACTATTTAAAGTGCGTTCAACGAAAGCAGATACCAGACGTAAACATCAGTCACATAAGACGGAACAATCAAAATATAGTCTATCTCTTTCTATCTTGTTTGTTTGCTATCTGCCACACGGCTCTTTCTTTCGTTGGACGTACTTTAGTGATTATTTTTTCAATGCATGATAGATTTTGCAAATATCTATATATATGTATTGAAAATACACTGAGACTCGCCTTTTTTAAATAATTAACAGGTCTGCTACATTTATTAAGCAAATACATATAAAGAATCCGGGCACGCACCTCTAACTTTTCGGTGTTATGTGCGCTTTTACACAATTAAAATATCACTTGCTTCAACGGTGAAGGAAAACATCGTGCGGAAACCTGCCCGCCTGAGAGTTCTCCATAATATTCTCAAAGGCGTGTGAAGTCTGCCAATCCGCACATGTCCAGCGCGGTGGACTATGGCCAAACCCTTCTCATATTGAGAGGAGACCCATGCTCTGTAGTGAGTCTATGATGGGTTGATCATGATGATGATGATAGTTTGCCAAGCCGCAAACCTGTATTGAAGCGGCGTTCAAACTATATATATATATATATATAGTTTGAACGCCGCTATTATATATATCATAATATATATATCATAATATATTTGTGAGTTTCGTATTATGATATATTATTATATATCATAATACGAAACTCACAAAGGTAAGACTCACTTGACGCTATCGAGCGTATCCTGAATGTGGCAGCGCACGCCGCTGTACTTGCCAAACTTGACATCGAGCTCCGTCAGAGGCCTCTGCAGCAACTCCGGCTCTTCGGATACCTTCTGAACCGTCGCCGCCTCAGGAGTCATTGGTGCTGCTGATATCATTCACAAAATGAATTACATAAAACATCTGTCATAATAAACTTTTCATATTCCCAGCATAACCTTTCATTTGCCTTTTTTTTATACCCTACAAGTTAGCTCTTGACGGCTATCTCACCTGGTGGTAAGTGATGATGCTGTCTAGGATGGTAGCGGGCTAACCTGTTAGGAGTATGTTAAACCCACGCTCCTAATTGATACCACGCTAAATTGCTTGGAGACACGTCTTTGTCGGTAGGGTGGTAACTAGCCACGGCCGAAGCCTCCCACCAGATAAGACTCGAGCCGCGAATCGAACCCAGGACCTCGCAACTTTATAATGCGACAGCGAACGCACTTCGCCACGGAGAGTACGTTTTTGAAAGCCTTATGACCTATGGATTTGTAAGCGCTGCGGCCTTATGAATTGATGGTCCTGGGTTCGATCCCCGGCAAAAGCAATTTGAGAATTTATAATTTCCAAACTTTCTCTGGTTTCAACCGTACCTGGTTACCACACCAAAAAAAATGTTAATTGGCTACCGCGTCCCACCTATTAACGTCTGCGACTTTGTCAGTTTAGTGGTAAGTAACCGCGGCCGAATCTCACCAGACCAGACTCGAGCCAGGAATCGTACCCAGGACCACCCACTTTATACAGCTGCAACGCAAATGCGTTTAAAGATTTGACCAACACATACTAATTATTAAATAAACTTTAATAATATATAGGATGACTACGGGGCGGGTGCGTGTCTTTGTCGGTAATTTGGGTAGACGTGGGTAGGTTCGGGCAAAGAGACCAGATACAGAACTTGGTAGAACAGAATAACAATTATAAGTATGGTAATTTATAAGGAGCAGACTATACGCTCCACCAAGTACGACTATGCACTACCACGACTTGAACACCGATCGAAACCGACCGAATGCAATGAATGCAATGCGCCGTCTCGCGTCGGTGAGTCTTATAAGAACCTGCATACGTCACTTAGTGTTGCGTAAAGAAAGGGGGCGATGCCACTCTCTTGCCTGTCGTACATGACACCAAAACTAGATGGCGCTGCTCTCTGATTGTCGTCAAATATATAACATGCTTCAAACATTCTTAATTTATACACCTCTAGAACAATCAGTATAACACTCACCATTTTTAGTGATCCCTTTCACATTCAATATATATGGATGCTCCTCGAAAATCGAATTCGGCCAGCAATTCCTCAGTGACAGTTTATTTTTGTGCTTCTTCCCAGATATATGAGACTGTGAACAAAGTATCTATTGCAGAAAACAATAGTTTAAAAACCCCGGCTAAGTGGTAGTTGGATGCTTACACAAAGGGTGTGGAAAATACCTTAACATGGTGTAATATTAAACTGTGATAGCCTAGTGGATAGGTCAGCCCCCTAATCAGAGGTCGGGGGTCCGAACCCGGGCACGCACCTATAACTTTTCGGAGTTATGAGCGTATTTAAGCAATTAAAATATCAAGGCTTCAACGGTGAAGGAAAACATCGTGAGGTAACTTGCATGCCTGAGAGTTCTCCATAATGTTCTTAATGGTGTGTGAAGTCTGCCAATCCGCACATGGCCAGCGTGATGGACTATGGCCAAAACACTTCTCATATAAGGGCGCGTTCTCTGTTTGACACGGGTTATTGAATTTTTTTTGCAACAAAAGTATAGTTATGTCAACCGAGCGTCTGTACTGTAACTGTTAAAGCGGGTATACCATCGGAATACTGTAAAACTGTATAACGGTGTTTTTGGTATAATAAATATTTTTAATTTTTTCATATTGGGAGATCCGAGGTTGGATTTAGAATCGTGCGGCAGGAGTTTGGGGGAGAAAGATTCGGTAGAGGTTTGGTCCCCGATTGTAACAATAGCACTTGCATTAAAAGGTAATGCACTTTTTTCGAGAAAACCAAAAAAAACTAACATAACCTATAAATAGGTAAAACATGGAAAAAATAATGCAATATTACGGGAGAGCTAGATAGCATATATAATTTTGTATAAGTGCAACAAGGACGTAAGATCATGTCAAAGAATAGTGTCACAGTATTTTTATTTTTTTGTGGTCTATGCTCTCTATCAACTGTCATTTCATATGACGAACTAATAATTTCTAAATTTTAACCGAGATCCGTGCTCTGTAGTGAGCCGGGAATGGGTTGATCATGATCATGATGATGATGATGATACCAGATCTGGAGCATTATCGTCAAGTTGAAAATTATCAGCAATATACAACCTGCACGACGCTCTCCCCGTTGCACACGGCCGCGCAGGGATAGCATAAATATATCCAATTGCCGGAGCCGTCCCGCCCGCGGCGCTCCACCATGCACTGTAAGCTGCCATCTTCAGTTTTGATCTTCAAACTGTTTAGGTGTGCCTGGAACTCCTTCTCAGCCTGAGAAACAATGAAAACCATCTAAATATTCAAACAAGACGAGACAATTAGATGATTCTCCAAATTTCAACTCTTACTATCAATGACTAATAGGATGAGTTGATAGTTGGCTTAAAAGTTTTGGGAAGCGACAAATAAAACGATGATTAAAAGATACTCTTTTTATTTTATTTAAAAAAATGTTATATTCTGTTTTTTGTTGTAAACATACTCACCATATTGTAATGTAGTAAATGTTATACTAACTTAGGAAAGTTTAAAGTCAAGCCAATAAGACGGGATAGAGAATGTAAAGCAAACTTTAACGCGAATCACGTGCGTGGGAAAAGGATGGTTAGGACTGACTAATACGACCAATTTTTCTCACTCACGCAATGAGCGCAGAGTCCGTTCACACGCTTAATCGCGTCAAGACTTACTTTAGCGCATAAACTAACTCTTGGATCCTTTCACCATATCCTTCATCACTACGTTGTATAAATTCTCGTTGCCGCGTCTGTCTGTTCGGAACTGGTAAACTGGTTTAAAAGGAACAGTTTATCCTCACCCTAAAGACTATAATTACGTGAACTTCCACGTTTGCGTGGATACGCATTACGGATAAACCTATACGGGCAATAATTGCTTATCGTCACATGGTAAGAACTCGATTATAATCGAATACTTATAAATAAATGGGTAGTTAATTAATTTTATTGAAATTATCTATTTAATGTTATTTCTTACGAATATGTAATTATTAGTGTGAATATATGTATAGCCCTTCATATATCTGTTGGCTCCTTTCAATTATGTAGAATAAGAAGAGATCGCTTTTAGTGATAAGGTTGCCTTAGATGTTTAAATACCCAAATATAATATCTTATATGTATTACAGCCTCCTTGAGGCCTCAAAGAACAAAAACCAATCTAAGTAGATCAACCACTTAAACAACTTGTTCACAGCCTATTTTCAAAAAAGCTAGGTTTGCTACCTAGATTGTTAAAGAAAATTATCAAATAATGTATTTCTACGGAGTCCTTCCTTTGCTCACTTTCCGTCCATGTATGGGTTTTACAAATCCTCGTGGAATAAACAACGCTCCGCTTCCGTTCCCAACATGTAAACATAATTTTGAGAATGCTATGTCAAACTACAGGTATAGTTGTAGCGATGTGAAATTCAGGTTCTCACAAAATCTGCGGGAACCATTTATTTTTCTGGGATAAACAGTATAGTCCAGGGTATAATCTCTCTCCATTCCTATATTCAGCGAAATTGGTTCCGGCGCGATGAAGATACAAAAAAACACACATGCACACTAGTATACAAACATTCGCCTTAATAATATTGTATCTACTTTTTAATTAAATTATACATTCTGAGTTAGAGTTATACAAAATGTATACAACGTTGGCTTCTTCTTAATTAGATCTCTTATTAAAATCTTCAAAAGCTACAATAGTACCTATATTATTCTCCCATTGAGAGAACACTATAAAGCGAGCTTAGCCTTACCTCCGACTTAAGAAATAGTTAAATGAGACAGCGTTATGTCGGACATAAGTCTGTCTTTAACTGACCTGTGCTCTACAATGAAAATAAAAAAAAAAAAATTTGGCGGGCGAAGGTTATAGATGCGAACGCTGCAATGATGCTTAGACGCTGTGAGAAGGAACTCTCGGCTCGCATATTACAGATGTCTATGATATTGACCGGGACAGAGAGCACAGTGCCAGATTTCCACTTATTTGATCGCTTGAAAGTTAAATTGATCGCTTGTAGTAAATGACCGAATTCCTCCAAAAGCACTGACCGATCAAATTACTAGCTTAGATCAAAGATGCTTAATTAAAACAATCGGCTAATTTGCGATTTCACATTAGGCCTCACCTAGCAGATGTTTGTAGTAAATTTTATAATATAATGTAGGTATTTTAGGAGTGGTTGCAAAATAAAGTTTATTACTTAACCATGAACAACTTTATTATACCTTAAGGTAAAAAACATCCAGCAATATTACCAATCCTACAGGAATTTGACCATCCTTTTTCGTACATTTTCCATACATGTATTTCAATCCCTATAACTATATTATATTCTTACAGTAGTCAACTATCCACCCGGTTATCATTTATAACATAGAAACTGTTTTATAATAACATTAAGTCACAATTATTATTTTACTTATCACTGCTAATTAAAAAATAAATATTTTGAAGTCATGCAAGAAATAGAAAGTAGAACTAATAATTGCAAAGTTGGCTAAGATTTTTTTGGCTAAGTTGGCTTTTTGGCGAAGATAAATTGTATTGCTTAAATTCAAACCGCTATTTTTATGTTTTATGTCAAATAGTAGAATTTTTATACTGTGTGTTATATGTATTGATGTCAATAGTCTGCAATTTAGATGCATTATATACTTATAAAAGGTATGCCCTCAGAGATTCAGATCGAGTTCTTAAATATGCTAAGGTTATAATTAGACCAAACAAGGCTCTTCAGAAGTTCATTTAACAGGTGATTTTTACAAATAATTGAATTTTTTGCATAAGAATTTCATGTTGTTATGGTATTTTGATTGTTTTTCTTTGGTCATATAATTTCTTAATTTGCTACTTGTCTTGTTTCTCTTATAAAGAAGTGAATTTGTGTTAATAAAAACATGTGTGAAAGCTTAAAATAAAAGACTGATTGTTACATCCTAACAGGTTTCTGTAATTGAAATCTCATAAATGAAACATTTAGGAGCTCCTAAATGCCTCTTGAAGTTTCTTTGACATTTGTTAGATTGTTAAATATAAAAATAACTAGATTTTGTATTTGTATAAAATTATTATGTTTCACCCACACCCTGTGAGGTGTGAGATTGTCCAAGCATTCCTACAAGCTAATTTATTTATGGCTATTATTCTCATGCCTACAAACAAAAGAATGTTTATGAAGAAAATAAAAGAGACAAAAAAAAAACTTGTGTGAAAAATCCTTTTCTTACTTTGAGATTGGCACACTAATCCCAATAACTGTGGTTGGTTGTACTGTATATGGTTTTAAATTTCACTGATATACTAATGAGTTAACATTGGCTTATAAATTATACAGAAGTGTTATTTTTATTATTAGTTAACAATTATAAAAAGGATATATTGCAATAAATAGATTTTGAAATTGGTACGCACTGAGTATTTTGAAATAATTGAAACAAATGAGGATATCAGTAGACAAAAGTCATAGAAATAGAAGCTTAAGTGTCTACAGGCAGTGTGCATTGCTCAGAAGGCATAAAGACTGGGGTTTCCAAGATCTTCTAGAGTAGAATGGGCACAGGAAAAAGCATCAATAATTGCAACAAATAGACAATAATAAAATAATAATTCAAAAACTAATGTAATTGGAGTTGAAATCCTACTAAAATGTAACAAGCATTTAAAAATAAATTCTTATAATTTTTACATAAAAAATTTTAAACTTTATATAATTTTGATGGGATCTTTATTGCACATTTTTATATGACATTTTTATATAATTTACAAGTGATATAATTCACCAGTAAAAACAAATGATAAAAATTCTTATAAATTACATACAAGACACATTCATCATAAACATCTTTTTAGTGTCATATAATATCCTATAACTTTTTGTCATTATAATTTTTGATAAACATCAAAAACATATGGTCCTCATATCAACAATATTTATATTTCATTTTAATATAAAATATTCATCAAGAAATGGGTTTTAGCCTAATTCTTATTATTTTAAAGGAAGATTACACATAATAGCCTGAAAATCGTAAATGCTCAAAGCCATATTCAACATAGTCATGTTTTATTATTGATTAAATATTTTATAATAATCTTAGGATACTCAACAAAATGTAAAAATTAATAAATTTAATTCTTACCTTAGTGCATGTACTAGAAGTGAAATCTTCAATTTCAGGTTTTTGTTTTGGCACTTCAATAACCGTATCTTCATAACCCTCAGCCCCTGGTGGGCAATCAGGGAGGTCCATCTTGAAACACTAACACTATATAGTTTATGAGCATAGAATGTTCATAAACTATTATCACAAATATTTAAATTTTCACTATCTTCAATCTTCAGCAGCAACTGTAAAACAAATTGATATAACTTCTTAGTGTTTCAATCACTTATGTGCTGTAAAATATTATGATATGATAAAAAAGTGATACTTACGAATTCCAGATGTGTGTTGGAGACCAATTTCATAAACAACTTAAACCAACTTTGAGATACAAAATGCTAGAATTTAGGATTATCAAGCATTTCTTCAGGTCTCATTTAAAAAACTTATAATAAATTCTGCAGGCATCAATTTTTTGTTGAAATTGATGAAAAAGATATTTATATATATATATATATATATATATATATATATATATATATATATTATTATTTCAGTCATATGTGTAACTTTCACTAAAGATAAAATAAAACTTATTTACCAAAATTTTATGAAGTTACAGTTACAGTGCCTATTGCACAACCTCTTGAACATAAAACATGTTAAAAATAAAATAAACACAAATCAAAACTATTTGGATAATCTATCCTGGACTTCTTATATACCATGGTTTACTACAATATAGAGGACATCCTGCCTGACTAAAAAAGGTAACTCCAAATTGTTTTTATTTTGAAGGCAAATCAGTTTATCCATTTTCAAGCTATTGAAAAACAAATGTATAAACAAAGTTGTATATGTGTTATTGCAGTAAATTATTATAAAATTTCCCAAAACGATCCATGTTTATTAAATAAAACCTAAGATATACAGGCACATTTATAGTTCTGAACAAAATAATTTCAACAAAGAACCTAAAGCCCAACCCGTTATAATCCTACTATTCCTAAATATTCATAATAGGGTTGTTCCTGAGTATATTAAGCTAATGTATATAACATAAATTAACACTTACCCATAGTTACTGATATATATATAATTTTATCACTCACAATCACAATACATTCGAATCTTCGGAAACTAAATATAAAGAGCTCTAAGAACGGTTTACCTGATATTTCCTTTAAAATACATGTAAAGGTTAAGAACTATATCCTTTTCTGTTATAATACAATTTCTAGATTATTAAGTTAAAAGTAGGTATTTAGTAAAGATGTAAAATTTACTGACCTTAGGTTTTGAAACAAATCAGTTCCAAATCAATCCCAGTTTTTATTTGATTTTGCAGTTTTGCTGTCGTCAATTTTTGATACTTTTTTCTATGCTCGAGCTACTTGGACAGACAACGCCATCCGTTCTACAAAAAGCAAACCATTTCATAACACGTCATATTTCACCCCGTCGATCAGATTGACATCAAATAATGGATAGAACATAAATTCATAGGTACTTTAATGGACTAAAATGGAAGCCAAACAAAGGCGCATTAAAAATTGCAAAGAAAAATTGGCTAGGAAGCCATTTTGTCATAACAGTTAATATTGTATAATCTATGGTCAAATCTGTTTAAAAACTCGTATCAGTGTTACAAACTCTAAAAAAAATTTTTACCCCTAAATTGAAGTTAAATGTAGACTTTAATACATTTGCTTTTTTATTACTCCAAACTTTGTTGGTCTTCTGATGGCTCCAATTTTTCAAAATAATTATTTCAGATCCATATCTTAGAACATTGAACATATTTTTGATTCGAAGATTGAATTATGATTGTAGAGTCAATTTGATTTATTATCAGTTTTATTTTTATTATCTTCAAATGTTAGTCGTTATTTTAAGTACGACGTAATAACGACTTTTAATCGAAAGATTAAGCAACAAACCAAAAAACATCTTCAAAATTCCTAACATATCATACATTATTTACACATTTTCAATAATATTTATGAACAATGTGTGCATTGTGTTGTATTTTGTCATTGATGATATGACTGGCTATTATCAATGGTTCTATCAAAACTTCGTGGTTTCCTACATAAGCATAGCATTCAGTGGGTTTGTATTATCATTATTTATGTTACATTGCATCATCATAATGCATCTTTACCACGCTCAAAACAAGATAATACTAAGGTAAAGGGAAAAAACACTAGTGCTTTTGCCTCTATACATGGATAAACTTAGCCATTGGGATAAATAACTGCTAGCTCGTGGGTCACCAGACGTGTGGATCAATTCTTTAAACAAGAAATTAATAAATTCGTGTTCGATGATCTTGAGTCCAACGACTAAAACGCTGCGCAAGCGCTGAGAAAAGTAATCCTTACAATGACAGTAATGACAGTATTAGCGAGAGAGAGTAGCGTTGTCCAGAGATGGACGCAGAGGCCAGAGCACGACAGACTATCATTAATTGCAACGGGGCGGTAGAAACAGCCGCACTAACTGAACAACTGAGCCAGTGGTGACCCAACTGGACACGCTGCTATATAGATAATTCAACTTATCAAATATTAAAGCTTACAGGCTTACTCAGCATAAATTAATAAATACATAAAAGGATATAAAATAAAACATGTTAAAATTATTATAAAAATGAAAGTTAAGGTACGAAGGATTACGTAGAACGTTTTTTGATTTTTTGCTTAAATGACCAGGCAGAATGCGTGGACCACAATAGTATAAAAGTTATTTCCTTGATTTGTTGCAAATTTTTTATAACAGAAGGTTTATCCTGCCTGGAGGCAGGTCAACAGTCTCAAAGTAGTCGTAACGCTCCTACCAAGTAGGTAATAAATTTAAAATCGTGTTTCGAATAATACCCACTTAATATATTCATTATTTTCGCGTAAATACGTGCACGGGGCATTCACCGAAAAATGCGGGATCTCAATGCTAATTAGCTACCAAGAAACCTCTATATTTAAGCCGCATCCACTGAACCACGGAGTTCGGAGTACAGTCAGACTACAGAACCGCGACTACGATGATCCGGGCCGGACGCTCGCACGCACTCGCTGCCGCCGGCATTTCGCGTTTGTTTTACGTGTTCTCAATCATCGGTTTAGTCGCATGTACGGAATATGGAATCCCGATAGAAATAAAGTTATGGGACTCCAAACGGTCCCCATTAGCTCACATGGTAGATGTTACAAATGAATTTGGTCTTAAAGTTTTGGCGGAACACAACTTTTTAAATGACAATAATATTGCATTTTCCCCTTATGGGTTAATGGGAATTTTAGTTGCTTTATACGAAGGTGTTGATGGAGAGTCATCGTATCAGATCCAACGGAGCATGCAACTGCCGTGGAACCGAAATGTTATGAGAATTGGATTTCGAGACATACATCGTACACTTAAAGTGAGTCATACAGTGTTTTATTTTATTTTCAAAAAGCGCAAGTCCAACTGTATTCAAGAGTGATTCATGAGACCTTCAGTATAATACATGTATTATAATAAGTGTCGTTTTATATTGCTAGACTAGTAAGCTGAATATCTTATATACAAAATTCTCGTGTTAAAATGTTCGTTCCCATACTCCTCCCAAACGGCTCAACCGATTCTTATGAATTTTTTTATGCATATTCAGTAAGTTTGAGAATCGGCTACTCTCTTTTTTTGAAACCCCTAAGTGATAAAGGGTGTCCACACCAAAAAAAAATTATTTATTTTTTGGATATTTTTTTGTGTATTATGTGGCATCGAGGAATACATATAACCCTAAATTTTCATCCTTATTTCGCCAACCCCTATTTTTTAAGTAATTTTAGTAATTTAATCATTAATTATGAATAAAATAAAATAAATAAAAATTGTCATCCCGCTCGATAATTGAACAAATATCGTCTTTATTGTGAATGTTTTTACCCAGATTCGACTAAAATTTCAATGAGCTGATTGTAAAGCTAAATTTTTGAACAAACAATATTTATGTTATTTTTATATTCCGTCATCGTTCACAGCGCTCCATACCTCTTTCACTCATATACCACATCCTTAAAAACTTACAATAAGTGAGTTATTTTTTTTTTTCTTCAAAAGAAATTCCCTAGAAATAATTTATATAGCAAAACAAAGTTTGCAGGGTCAGCTAGTTCCAATAAATAATGATTTCATTGGATCTCCATTGAAATAATTATATCTAGATAAAAAAATACTATTATTGTGGTAATATTTTTTTTTGTTAACTTTTGTAAAATGAATATGTCTGAGTTCTAAAATAAAACTAATGTTTTCAGACTTATTTCGTCCCTGAAGAAGGTTTCTTAGCAGGGCTAGCTCTGAATAACGAAAATGTCACATTTACCGAAAGCTTCAAAAAAATTCTGCGGTTTTATGGATTTGATTTAGAGGGTGATCAATTACCTACTGCTAAACCAAATAATGCAACAGAAGTACCACAAGTAACTACTAGTAGCATGGATAATTCTACTAGTAGTATTAGCAGTAGTACACCCACAACAATGATCACAATTGCAGAGAAAATTACAAGTCGTGAAGATCCTTCAACTATTCAATCTACTAAAGCAAATAGGGAAGAAACTACACCGAAACCACAATCGGATGCTTTAGACACTGTAGACATTCGTGAGGAAAATTCAGATTCTCCTGTAATCACAACAGCTGCTACTACCACTAATTCGATTCAATCGACAACAATCAATGGAGTTACCACACCGATGACCACACTATCTTCTGATTCAGTAACCGAACCACTTACTACTTCAACTTCTGGTTCAACATTAACGGACTCGTCTACTACGCAAATTACGACACAAGACTCGACTGATACTACAACTACTATGCCCAGCAGTTCAACTATGATTGATGAAGTAACATCAACATTATTTACATCAACCACAGAAGCTTCTACCAGTACAGATTCTTCAACTACAACAACTAATACTCAAACAACACCAACTAGTTTAGGTACACAGCAAACTGACCAAATGTCTACAATCACTGAATCAACTACAGAATCAATTTCAACAATGCCCACAACATTTACATTGGAAACGCTAGAACGTCGAAAGAAGTCAATACTTGACTTTCTATACACAAGTTCGCCATATGATGATGACTATTTGGTGTACAGGTCGTACGATATCGGTTCAGATTTACCCAATGAATACTTGTACAAAGATGATAAAAACTTTATGGCAAATGGGCTGCGGAATATTCAGGTAAGTAGGTACTACTAATGATATTTTTTAATGGATTTATTACGAACATTTTTTTACTAAAATCAACTTACGCCTCGCAGTCATTTATATATCATTTTAATGCAATTTAAATAGTAAAATAATCTTAAGCTATTTTTATGCTCGACTATAATATGTTTGCTATTTGCTACATGTTTTGCAAACAGAGATGACCGCAATTCTTCTTAATATAACGATTTCCCTCCAAAGGTAGCCTACATGCATTACGATTCAGTGATGGAGTATGCCTATCTCCCACACTTGGAAGCGTCAGCCCTTCGTCTCCCGCTGGATAGCGACAGATACTATCTACTTGTCATATTACCAGCAAGGAGGGGTTCTGGTGAATTGGACAGATTGCTGGCTCGAATGGCGCGGGAGTCTGACCTATCCGATGTTTATGCTGCATTGCATCCTCGACGAGTGCGCGCTGTGGTACCAAGTTTTATAGTCAAGGGCCACGTGACTCTTACGACGGATTTGCAAAAGGTATACAACATATTTTCTGCTCAACCAACTTTTTTTATTTTTGACGTCATATCTGTTATTTTATGAGAAATTGATTAATATCTTGGGAGCTAAGAGAATGAAATAACTAACTAACTTCAGTGCAAAAGACAGTTTGTTGCAAAAGTGAACAACAATTTTACCGAAATCGATTAGGTACATACTGAGATAGTATGCACACCTTATTACGTGACATGTACGAAAATCGTTCGAAAGCCTTGTCGTTTTATTGTTTTTAAATTAGTCTTGTAAAACAAGACACGTACAAGTTCATGGTAACCTTACTTACTGGTACTTTCAAAAATTATTCTCAAACCAATTACTATCCAATGTCCTCATTATTATCCGCCCTGTCTATTAATTTAGATTCGTACATCCAGTTTAGTAATTTCTCTTATCTATAAGTGCAGATTCTTGGAAGATTTCAGTATGTATCAATCAAAAAGTGAAATTATATCGAACTAAACCTGTTTCGAATTGGACTCGTAAGTTTATTTGAATTATTTGCTGTTGTAATCTGTCAAGCCAGTACTCAGAGTGTGACCTACTATTTAACAGCAAAACGTTCATGCTCATTTGCATAGCAAAAATCAGTTTTTATTGTTCTGAATCTGATTTCACAATTCTAACTACCGAGTCATTAATCAACTTTGGTATTTTTCGATTTCACATAGGTATAGGGATTTTTTAATGGGATAACCGTTCATAAGCAAAGGTCACCTTAAGCGTAATTAATTTTTTTAAAGTTAGCGTGTAAACATAAACAATTAAACCTTATTACTACCTACTACTTTAGGTTTACCATTACTTTAGTAATTAATTCTTAATATTTTTTTTTAATTCATAATATAAACAAAAGATTATTAATGAAAAGCGTCCGTGGCGGCATAATGTGCGTCCAAGACATGAGGGTGGATAACGCCAAATTAGGTACTGAGAATTTCTTGGCATAACACCGCAACACCCGTTCCATTCGAATTCCGTAATACATAAATCGAAATTGCTAACTAGACACTAACGAACGAATATTAATCTTCTCTTTATAAAGATATCGACTTATTAGTATGGAGCTATAAGTTTGTAATCGAATATCGAACCACTATTGGACGACTGTAGTTTAGTTGGTGCCCATTTGATTACCTAGGTCCGACCGTCTGAGATAGTAACAGCCCTTAGGCTGGGCAGGCGGGCATATTCTTCTGAACAGTTTCTCAGCGCTGATGGGTAGAGAGCCGTCAACAATATTGAGTATGCAATGTAATTGAGAATGTGCGACACAAGGCTGAAAGGACAGAATTAAATTTAAGAAAAAATCTTATTAAGTTCTATGGATTGTGGATCAGCATTTTTGTTTTGCGGTATCTGAGAAGGCAAAAATGATGTACGTATTTTGTTAGGCTTAAGATGGGCGTAGATTAAATTAGTTCTTTTTCTTTATGAAATGTTTTGCTCCTATTAGAAAGATAAAGCAGTTTATAAACAAAAACAAACAGAACAAGTATAGATCAAGAAAAATTAAATTAAGTCGAACAAATGCATCTGTTTCTCTAGATTGGTATTCGCGACGTATTCGAGCCCCGGCAGCATGACTTCACGCCGATGACACAGCAGGCCGGCGTTTATGTCCGCAGTATCGAACAGGCCGTATCGGTGGCCATCCGCAAGTACCAGCCCGACATCAAGAACAGTAAGTCATTAACGCAGATTGGTAGGTAAAGTTAAACCTATTACTAAAATGCAGTTGTGTGCACGAGGTATTCGACCTGGGTAGGTCTTAAACAGGCAGATGCAAAATCTCTCTCCGATACGAATCATAAGAAAACTCTTAGAGCAATGGTGCTTATCAAAATTGACTTTAAAAAAAAAGCCATTGATGCATTCACTGCTTCGCGCTTAACCGATCTTAATCTCTCCGAAATAGCCTGCATCCATGCATAGGGTAGGCACTTTTTTTCCCTTTCTATTTAGTTTTTATAAAAACAATTAAAATGTGGTAGGACTAGCAGGAATTAGCAGTCAGCCAGTTGATTATAGATTATGCGTAAAAGTTGAATAAAGAGAGAAAGAAATAGTCCCAACAGTAGAACATTGATGATTACTAACTACTTATAGTATGATTTGTTAGAAAGTCTTGTATTGCTTATTCCACTACAAGTTAGCATTTGAAAATCTCAACTGTTGGTAAGTGAGATTGCCGTAAAATGTTAACTTGATGCAGTTTAGGATGGAAGCGGGCTAACCTTTAAGGAGTATGAAAAACCCATTATCCTAATAGGTTGAGTTGCTGAACGCCAAATCGTTGGCCACAAAGACGTGTCATGTTTATCGGTGGTATCTAGCCACGCTCAAATCCTCCCGCCAAGCCAGATTCTACCTTACTAACAGGAGCAATGGTTCTTAGATAGAAAAATATAGAATTTTATTCTTTATCACTTTGCATTCTAACTCAAAAGTTAACGGCTTTGTGGTTAAAGTACGGCAGCGTGTCGAGTTATCGCACCACTGTGGAGCGGTTTCGTTATGATTGTAAGCTGGGATTATATGCTTTCTCTTACTTAACAGTTCCTGTCTTTGGTAAAAACAATACCTTCTTTCAATAAGCAACTTAACAATGAAGTTGATTTTTCCCAGTCGGTACGTATTTTGTTTATCTATATAACCTATTTTTCATTTCGCAATATAATAAGTCAAGGATACGCGTATAAATATGGTAATCCAAGATAATTAGCTAAACGAGAAGTAGGTATAAAATAGAATATAAAAAGCGCCCTTATCGCTTAGTATAGTTTTTTTGCCAGATAACCTTAGAATTAGGAAAACAAAGCAAAAGGAAACTCCATCTAAATGAGTCATAAAAAACGAAGGGGCTCGAGTTTCGTTAAATTTATAGCGTAAAAACTCCAAAGATAATGTGCGATGGTGATAAACAAAAGAATAGCCAGTTTAGTTTGTTGCTGATTTCTTCTTGGAATCACTACACGGTTAGAACTTATGTTAATTCTAAGTTAACAATATTGGAAAGTAATCCCTATCACCCCACTAGGTGGTTACTTATTATCCAGGCATTACCGTCCCACTACAGGGTAGTAATTCACGATACTGGCAAATTGTAGATTGTTGGACTTCACACGCCTTTGATAACATTATGGGGAACTCTGAGGCATGCAAGTTACCTAAAGATGTTATGCTATTACATTTTTTTATACACTTCAAGTTAGCCCTTGACAGCTATCTCACCTGGTGGTAAGTGATGATGCAGTCTAGTATGGTAGCGGGCTAACCTGTTAGGACTATGGTAATCCCACGCTCCTAATTATTTTCTACGCGACATTTGTCGGAACGCTAAAATAGCTTGGCGACACGTCTTTGTCGGTAGGGTGGTAACTAGCCACGGCCGAAGCCTCCCACCAAACCAGACACGAGCCGGGAATCGAACCCAGGTCCTCCAACTTTATAATGCGACAGCGCAGGCACTACGTCACGGAGATCGTCAACATTAAAGCATGTGATATTAAATGGTAGATAGTTTCGTCCCGGAGGTAATCTCTTCATTACTAATTAAATTAGTGTGCCTGCCATTTGTATAACTAATTTAACTAACTAAATGCTATGAGCATTTAGTCAATTAAATATTTCGCTATACCATGTTCAGTCTACACTCATCGCGTATGAGCGAGCTTGTCGTGGTAAAAAACCTTAAACAATTTATAATAAGTACTAATATGCAAAAAAATGAAATATATTATACTTCCAACGTAATTGTTCTTAAAAGTAAATCTACCAGCGCGCGGCAACTGGCAAACAAGAGCTGCGGCAGGTTTGACAAGCTCCAGTGTTGAGCGCTTCGGGTTTATAAATGCGAGGTCCCGGGTTCGATAACCGGCAGCGACAATTTGGAAACATAGGTATAATTTACGTTTATTTTTCATATCTGATCTGATCTGTATATAGGTATATAACAAAATATAGAGCTCATATGAAATACTAGCTTTTGCCCGCGACTTGTAAGGCTATTAGGTAGGACTTGTAAGGTTATTTGACGACCTCCGTGGCGCAATGCGCTGTCGCATTATAAAGTTCGAGATACTGGGTTCGATTCCCGGCTCGAGTCTGGTCTGGTGGGAGGCTTCGGCCGTGGCTAGTTACCCTACCGACAAAAGACGTGTCGCCAAGCGATTTAGCGTTCCGGCATGATGACGCGTAGAAACCAATTAGGAGTATGGGTTTACCATACCCCTAACAAGTTAGCCCGTACCATCCTAGACTGCGTCATCACTTACCAGCAGGTGAGATAGCTGTCAAGGGCTAACTTGTAATCTATAAAAAAAAAGTTATTAGTTTGTAACAAAAACGCACAAAAATATGTATTTTACGACATTACAGTACAAATATTTGTTAAGAGTAATATCTTGCTAAGAGATAACCTGCGCTATTGTGATATGTATGTTTTATGCATAAAAGCCTTCGTATTAATTCATTCAGTCTATTTATGAAACAGAATTAAAATCCGTTGCGTACAAACGGCGGCGGATCGATCAGATCTATCCCACAGGAACCGTGCATTTTCCATCCAAACGAACTATCACATTTCACATTAATAATATAAGTGGGAATCTAACTAACTAGTAGGTGTACCTCTCAAAAGGTTAGCGTGCTGCGTGGGTATATTATCATTGTTAATGATTCGAAACAATGGCAGTTGGGCAGGGTCTAACCGGCTAAGGTTACGGTGTGATCCACTTAATTACGTGAGGTAGGGAGGTGAGCGCATGGAATAAAGATCGGTCTTCACCGTTACGCGTGCATGGACACCGGACGATCCTTGAATGACACCTGCGCGCGTCGGACCGTTCATATTGAATAGAATTTTTGATCGGACACTAGAATACAATGTACATAACCATAATTTTGTTCTAATCAGCCGAATTTGAACCGTACTGCCAGGCTTTTCAGTATTTTTTTGACTGTTGTTGACTGAATCATTAACCCGGTATGTTAGGGAACTATCAGAGAAGATTTTTTTATGAGTGGTTTGACTTGGCCAATACACACAACGCAGGTGTAAGCAATGGCTAGTCGGCATTCAATTACTATGCAAATTGACAGTCTACAAATGTCAATGTACGGTGAACGCTACCTTAGGTTACCCTTATTTTATAATCGAAACGTTTTGAAACCGATAAAAACCGAATTGGACCGAAGAAAAAAGTATTTAAATCTTTCGTAAGCTCACTATGTGGAAGATTGTAGTTCGGCCTTACAAGAACTAAATTAACCGCTCGAAACTCGGCGACAAGTTGTTGTAATAAAAACTGAAGCAAATTGCTCGAATTACACATAAACAAGTGTGCCCCCGTTTTACGGTCTAGGGCTAAGATAATTGTGACCAACCGAAAGAGTGCGAATTCCGTATTTTGATGTGGTGAGACCGGCTCTATTGTCTCGCAATGGTGTAACACGGCGATACGCGCATTTGGACTCATTGATGCGCCGCGCGGTTATGAGTAAGGTTGTCTAGAAAGTGAATAAAGTCCGGTATGAAAGCTCCGTAAACAATTTACATGAGTTATACATTACATTAGTTTACATATTATAATCTTAGGTACAAGTTGACGTTTTGCAACGGTTTAACATAGCAATCTTTAAGATGTTGATCACGTTTTCTTAAAGGCGCAACCTGTGAGACTCTGACAATGGTGAGGATAATAGGATAGTTCATAATTGGGAAAATCGGAGCGATCGGAAAAACTATAAGATGGCCTTCATATCTATTTTGGTAGCTATACAGATCTACCGAAATAGTATGGAGGAGAGAGAGAAGAAAGTGTAGGAGAGATGAACCCATTTTGGAGAGATGTCAGTATGAGGTATGAGGAACTTGCAGCGCTTAAAAACCACGCCGTGGTTCGAAGATGTGAAGTCGGTATAGGTACTGCTACTTCTTTATGTATGGTTAAAGAACTTCCTTAGGAAAGCGAAAAACCCTGATTCTGGCTTCGCTAGAGTCTCGGTGATACTGTTCAGGGCAAAACTCTGAACTGGTGAACATCATTATCTTGTCTTAATCTAAAATAAGTGGCGGTCACAGCCCTACGACCGCTCAACACCACCGTAATAGAAAATCGTCCATTGCACCGACATTATTATGACCTAAATGCCTAATCGAAATGGAAATTATGATTTGCTGATACACCAACTTTTCAATTACATCAATGAGGAGAATTACGAGATGATTTGTTTCCTGTCATGTGTATAGATGATTTAAGCTATTTTTTTTTTTCACCGGTCTGCCGCATTTACATGACAAGGACGAGTGTTTGCATTATGTTGGGATGAAATTGTCGAACTTTGAATGAGCGTTAAATGATAAGTAATGGCAGGCTCAAGGTAACCAAGCACTTTACCTTAATGGTGAACCGTGTTGGGCGACATTATGGCGGGACCAATTATTAGACTCCAACGATGTAAAAAATTGTATATATATTTTTTATAAAAGTTAAACCTTGACGGCAATCTCACCTGATGGTACGTGATGCTGCAGTCAGATGGTAGTGGGCTAACCTGTTAGGGGTGAGATAAACCCATACTCCTAATTGGTTTCTACGCGACATCGTGCTGGAACGCTAAATCTCTTGGCGACGCGTCTTTGTCGGTAGGGTGGTAAGAAGCCACGGCCAAACCCTCCCACCAGACCAGACTCAAGACGTGAATCAACCCAGGACTTCCAACTTTATATTGCTACAGCGCACGCGCTGCGCCACGAAGGTCGTCAAAAGCGCTTCCTAAAGGCCAATTTTAAATTGTATCTAAGTATATTCCTCTTTTTCTTACTTCTCTTACAATACATACGATCTTTAGTAGAAATAAATCTATGTTTTAAAATATACAAAATACAAGTTTTCTTTATGCGTAATTATATTATGTTTTTATTACTTTAAAAATAGTGAAGACGCGAATAGTGATGTATTATTATTATTACACAATATATAATCTCTGGCTTATTACGCTTGTGAATAATCTATAGCTATACACTGTGAGAAAGCCTAAAGAGGAAATTATTAAAAACATCATAATTCGTTTAAGAACATAATCATAATCAACCTATTGCTGGAATACTCGTAGAAGGGTTTTGGAAGGGGTTGACCGTAGTCCACTACACTGGCATCTGTACTAGATACCGAACTGTAATCTACCGAGATTTGGGCTTATTCCAATATTTTGGAGAACTTTCAGGCCTGCAAGTTCCCCAACGACTTTTTTCATCGCCGTAATTAAAACACAATATAACGTGGGTACCGGGAATCAGTCTTAAGTACTAGGCTACAACTGCTTTTTTGCTTACCTATCGTTTGTAATCGCTTTATAAAAACATTTTTTTTTTCGGACTGTCTATTAGCTGTACTATTGGTTGCCACAGCGTAACCGGGCTGTTTGGCGAGCTTCGGAAAGAAGCTCTGCCAGAAGAAATTTTGGCTCGAAGAAACTAAGGGAACGACTGCCTTTGAGGCCGAACCTCGGCTTAGGCGTTTGGGATAACGGGGGGGTTGGACGGTGAGTGGTCCGTACGTCTCCGACCCCGTGGATATAGCCCACGTCCGGATGATGTAAGATAGCGGGGACCTCGTCTTCGCCAGCGAAGACGGTGTGTAGCATATGATTGTGTGTTAGGTGGTACGAGTATATTGTCAGTAGTCATCTGATCGTCAGGGTCATGAGGGATACGCAACTACAAGAGGGTTGGGGTGTCGGATTGATTATAAACACCATCACCTTTTCCTTGTTACAGAGTACATCAGCAACCGAGGTCCAGTGCTGTTTTCAGCTACCTACCCGTTTCTGTACTTCGTTATGGACACCAATATTCACGTCGCACTAATGGCTGGCAAGATGGTAGATCCGTTAAATACAAGAATACTATAATATTGAGTTTTATTCCATCTGCTACTGGCGACTCCCAAAATAAGTAGTCCTATCTAAAATTGATCCTGGCGGTATATGCGCTTTGAACTCGCGTATATCTGTAGAAGATTTTTTATTTTATACACAAGTTAGCCCTTGACGGCAATCTCACCTGGTGGTAAGTGATGATGCAGTCTAGGATGGTAGTGGGAAAAACTGTTAGGAGTATGGCAAGCCCACGCTCCTAATTGGTTTTTACGCGACATCGTGCTGAAACGCTAAATTGCTTGGCGACACGTCTTTGTCGGTAGGGTGGTAACCAGCCACGGCCGAAGCCTCCCACCAGACAAGACTCGTGCCGAGAATCGAACCCAGGACCTTTAGCTTTATAATGCGACAGCGCACGCACTGATAATATCGCTATGAAGCTTGCCCAATGTAAAGATTGATGGAAGTGTGATGGACCTAAGCTGTCAACTCTCCAAAAGATGGGCCACATTTACCTCTCAGATCCTGCAACGTAAAGTTTTACGCACATTTGTATCAACTTGGGGAATGTGACCAGCTAAGTTAGACTTGGATAAAAGGCGATTTTGAAGTCAGTTATAAACTTCAAATTAGTCAGTTCTCTATACTGTCATGACAAAAAGCAGACTTACATATTTTGAAGCCAATGGGCTCCCCCGCCGCCCGTAAGACTATAGTTTGCCTAGTGAACTCTCACGGAAAAGTAACGGCTAACGCACTATATTGGTCAGTCGATGACATGTGCGCAGAAATATATGTAACATTTTTTTACTCCAGACTGTAAAAATAATCAGCCAAAATGATCTTAACTAACAAAATAAAAGATATAAATGTGTTTTTTACATTTATTTAACCATTAAACTCCCTACTTCGCCCTCTTGGATTTGATCTTTCTCAGATAGAATTCCAACTCCTTTCCTTCAAGTACGTAGCCGTCAGCGCGACCGCACTGGCCCGGCCGACTCGCCACACACGCTGTAACAAAATAATAAGTATAATCATCTGGAAAACACTAATTAAAATAAAGCAAAATGCAAATTCATATCAGAGTAACTATGACGAAAAGATCATGTGGTGTCTGCTAGATGGGTTCCAAAACGGCACCCATCTAAGATGCAGCCTCAAACTTCTTGTTATCATCATTTATGCCTAACTGAAATAAATAGTGCTGACTGAAGCACCAACCTAACTGCAAAGTTTTTAACCTGCCCTCTATATCCTTCTCTCAACTCAGAACTGTAAACAGCCAATAGTATGTCATGATGTTAGTGAACATTACTAGAAAGAAAATAAAAGAAAAAGTTTAGTTGTAATTTTGGTTGTTTGTTCCTTCTTCTTCTTCTAATTCTAGCTAGTAGTTCCTATTATTTCTATAATAGAAATCTGTACCTAATAAACGTCCGGTATGGAATTGTTCTTCAAGGGCAGCCTCAACCTTTGATAGGCGCTGTCTCGACAGGTATTTCTTTGCAGTCTTCTTGCTGCGTTTCTTGTTAATAATGGCCTCTTCCGCCTCAGTCTGTAAAGAAATTGATGATTTTACATTATAATAATCAAAGAATATATGATAGCATCATACATTAGTTTCAGTCCATGCTTAACAATCATTTTTACAGATCATATGACACGCAAGGTTTCATCACTGCTCAATACAATGAATCAAGGATTATTGCCTCAAGCCTATTTATTAAACAAAATGTTCTGAAATAGATTCTAGTATCTATCATCATTTAAATGTCTGAACCTTTGGACTCCACACACTCCAACAAGCAACAACATAATTCTTGTGACCACTTTCATAAGCAGTCTGCTTAATGATTTATAGTTAAAATTTGAGCAATTCTGACTTAATTGCATTAAT
This sequence comes from Lasiommata megera, assembly GCA_928268935.1. Lineage (NCBI taxonomy): Eukaryota > Metazoa > Arthropoda > Insecta > Lepidoptera > Nymphalidae > Lasiommata > Lasiommata megera. Next base: position 5,341,710 of record OV743311.1, on the reverse strand, counting down.
ATCTATCATGAAATATGCCTATGACACCAAACAAGTTAATTATAAAGTGGATTATTAATGTAACCAGCAAAGAATCGACCATATCATGTAAGTTAATAGTAATAACAATGCAACGATATACAAACAAAAACTATACTCTTGATTCTATGCAAGGGTCTTAAATTTTAAAATGATCAACATTCAAAATAGGCAAACTTAACAAATTGCTCAATTGAAGATATCTGGAATATTTTTTACCAACAGAAAATATGAGTTAAACATGCTTTGTGGCTTAGATAGAATATTATAGTCTGATGAAATGAAAATAATGAAGTACAGTTTACTCACCAACTTGGCACCCTTCTTTCTACCTAGTGGCAGGAGGTAGTGTGACTCGTACCACTGCCTGAATGGTGTAGCGTCCACCACAACAATTGCATTCTTAACCAGTGTCTTTGTACGCACCAACTCATTGTTGGATGCGTTATATACAACGTCAATAATACGCGCTTTGCGAGTTGAACCTGAAAAATAATTATTTAAATGATATAAGTCAAGAAATTTTCCATAGTTACCACACACCAAAGTTATGATTGTCAATTGTTTTGAAGAACATGATTGTTAACATTTAGCCTTAGCAAATAGGACTTTCTTTTGATTATGTCTTCTGTAACAGAGAATGGCTGTATACAGCATTTACCTCTCAAGATCCCCTCTTTTACTGGTTCTGGTTAAGTATATAAGGCTATTTTAATGAAAAATATGCATTGCAGGATCTTAGACATAAATAGATTGAGGGACAAAATGATGAAAATCGAATATATTAATAATGGCTAATGTTTTGAGTCAATAAAATGTAATCCTTACATCATATCCATACAAAATGTGAAAATAGACTTCACAGAAGTAGGTACATCATTTTACACTTCAACTAGACAAATAAGCCAAATTACCTTTACTGTAGATACAAATCATAACTTCAAACAGAAAACTTTCTATACACTGAGACAATAAATATCTACAAATGTTTGAAGTGTCTGCTCATATTTGAGAATAATTTCACTGTACTAAGTAAAAGACAAACATCCTATGACCAAATAAGTAACAATGAAGCAATATGAATAGAAATAATAATTTATAATTTCAGCTGAGAAGATAAAAATGTGCTATTGATGGTTAGTTTGCACATGGCCATTAGTGGTACCCAAATCTAACTTTACTGTACTATCGTTTGAAATAAAATATTAAAAATAAACGAAACAAAAATTTAGTTCAGTGATTTGTTCATAGGGATTGACACTAATAAAAACACAAAATGACCTAGTAAACATTCGATATTCAAAGATATGTGCAAACTTTACTCACATTCGGATCCCCAAGAGAAGTTTCCAGTGTCAAGACGTAGAGCACGGTACTTGATGTTACCACCACGAGCACGTACCAAGTGGATACGTTGTGAGCCAAGCTGAAAAGTAGGTACAAAAACAAGTGCTAATCATACTTGAACTTAAGGTAGTTTAAAATTCTATTGTTACTTCAAAATTCGAGACGTAAATAGCGTGGACTTAAAAAGTGAAGTCCATGCCGAGAATATTAGTTAGGTTAGATTTAAGGTATACCTTGGTGTTGGCAGCCGGGCGACCTAACTCGTACTTCCTCTTCTTACGGATAGGCGCGCGTTTGCCGCCAGTAGCCCTCCTTTTATGCCAGTGATCACGGCTGATACCTGGACAACATTAGCCTATCTGTTAAATTCACTCTCAAAAAACACTTACACTTCACACTTAAATGGACACAAATTAAGAAATATAATCTAATCTTACACTCATGACCAATTTACAATTTCATTAACATAATACTACTGAAAACCTTTAGTAAATTATAAAGATTTCAATAGATTTAATTCACGTGAATCGCTACATACTCACCCATCTTGGCTGGGTCAGAAAGAAAAGATTTGTTTGACAACTAGCAGATTACATCTATGTAAACTATTCTAGTTTATGGTTTAGTGTAGTGCTGCCAAAGAGAAAAAACATATCTCCAACTTTTTTAATTAATTTGAGTGCGGTATTTCTTTATGTTAACTTATTGAATAAATTCTAGTATATTCTAATAGGTATACGCATGTAGTGCCTATTATGTTAGTCATAAATAGGGTTCCATTCATATACCCTAAAAGAATTACACTTTTTTTAGGTGCGGTCCCATATAAAACAGCATTTAACTAAAAAAATTAAAGACAAGCTCAAAAAAATTAAAACCTGAAACTACTACAAAACATATAGAAATAGAAATTCTCATAAAAAATCATGTTAGGAACAGCGAAAAACGGACACGGTGAATAAGGCTGATGATACGATGGTTTGTCTATATTATTTTACACCATCGTTAGCTACTTACTTCAACATTGCTCACTGTTTCGTGGCTTCATCTACTTAATCAGCAATTATCACCACTTTCTTTATGATTGAGGCACTATTAAAGTAAACGAGTATGTAGACGATAGTCTACATACTTTAAACTATGTACTATACTTTAGTTTTATGAAATTTGAATTTTACTTTAATTTGAAAATTCGTTTTATCTTTAAACATCCTCTCGGTAATTGCTGAATCAGAAAAATACTTCTATGAAAGCCTATTTGGCAAACTTATTAATTTAACCCTTTACCAGGCCTCGGACAAATCCTGTAGTAATAGTGATTTTTGAATAGATTTATATTAGTAGATAACGTTTAGTTGGAGATTTCAACAATAATATTTAGAAAAGTAGCTAAAATCCTAAAAAAATCATGTGGGAAAGCATAATCCCGTTGCCTGTCCCAATGTCTACCATTATTATATCTATATATAATGTTTGTCATTTTGTAAGCATTTTAGTTTAGCACTTTTAAATGACAACTATAGGTAAGCTACAAATGAAACATACAATTTAGGCACTTATTTTTTATTTAATTTATAAAAAAAACATTTATCTTAAAAATCTAATTCTGACTTTGGTGGTACGATTTCATGCACGGGGTGATACATAATGTTACCTTACAAATTTCGCATTTATATTTTGACCGCTTTTCCTGTTTTCTTGTGCTACAAAACCTGCATCGTTTGTACGTTGACAATGTCAAAAAATGAAATCTTTTTTGACCCAATCTTATTTCGTCCGGAACCCCAAAAACCGTCGTCTAAAATGTGTAATAACTGTCGATTTGAAGTACCTTGAATTTCGTTCAATCTTGCGTCGAATGATTTTGGGACATAATCTGAATATATATTTAAATCTTCGTCATTTTCGTCCTCTGATGAAAACATCTCACTGAGAACTTTCGATCTCATGATCACGTAATACCTGTATAACAAAAAAACACTAAAGTAGGTAAATATAATACGACTAATAATTCAATGACGACAAAAGTATACCCACAATTTATATTTGATTTTCCATAAAGCAAAACGTAAGTAATATCTTCTTAACTTTTAATGTAAAATGACGGTAAGCAAAACAAACAAGAAAACCCGCGGCAAAAGCAAGTACAAAAAAAATATTTCAATTCACCGGGCAATGTACATATAACTCCCACAGTAATGTTAAGTTTCACAGGCTAAGGTAATATGGTTTCCCACATGCTTTATTTTGTTATGTCATGAATTTTTCCAAGTATTTACTTATAATTTATACACATATCACTAGAAAAACTCTAATTCTACAACATATAAAAAAATCGTACGACTTACCTTTCTCTGGTTCGCCATAATCAATAAAATACGCCACACTTTTCACAAAAATAACCGTTACACGGACGACCATTGAAAGAATGGCCGTAAAAGTGACATTTGACTATGACAGTGACAATTGTTTATCTGCAGCCCTGGGGAATACTTTTATTTAGTCGTTTTTGATAGTTTGCGGTAGCTATTTTGCCATAACCTGGTAATAACATCTTAAAATAGATGTGGGCTCTACTCAGTCCATAGCCTGGTTAAGGGTTAAAATCGTCTCACTGTATGAGACAGAAAGTACGAACCTTTGTCTGAATTTCTTAAACAAACTATATTTATCCATCGTACTTTCGCATTTCTCACTTCTTCATGACTTGATTTACTTCATATTAGTAATCGGATCATTAGGTAACCTCTGTGATTCTTTCAGTTTACTATGGCACATTGACAGTGACAGTTCCTTTCATATTTTGAGATAATCTGTTTTACTAATTTTCAAACGGTAGACGCGGAAACGAGACGCCGATTGTTAGATTTTTAGAAGTTTTTAGTGTATCTGTCTATGATCGTTTAGCTCACATATTATAATTGCATATTTCCATCAATGAATAACTTGAAAACTGTTTCGTTATTCTAAGTAAACGTGAGTTGTAAAAGTTTCTGCTTACTCCATTCCTGTTTGGCTCCAAAATTTCTAAAAAAGATACACTTATGTCTTCCGACTTTTACATACGGTATTATGTAGGCCACAAAGGAAAATTTGGTCATGAATTTCTGGAATTTGAGTTTCGGCCTGATGGCAAACTACGTTACGCCAATAACTCAAATTATAAAAACGATACTATGATTCGTAAAGAAGCGTACGTTCACCCATGCGTAATGGACGAGCTGAAGAGAATAATTGTAGATTCTGAAATAATGCACGAAGACGATCATTTATGGCCACAACCAGATCGTGTTGGCAGACAAGTAAGTTATTCAGACAGATAAAAATAAATTTTATAATTTAATTTCATTAAAATATAACCTCAAAACATAACAAATGGACTGTTAACTTGATACTATACATTAAATATTAATAATGTTAAATATTAGATTGATTGAGTGAACAAATTGAATGAACTTTAGTAGTATTTTTAACTTTAAGGTACAATAATTTAATAATGACAAGCACTGACTGAGTAATCTATACATTTAATATCTTATCTAAAGGAGTAGTAGTAGGAGGAGTAATTATAATGAATAAATGAGGTCAATATTATAAGGAAAGCTTTATAATCAAGAAAGTATAATTTTCTATCGAACTCTCAGATTGCAGTAAGTAAATTGGATCTGAGGGGTTAACATTATGCCAAAATAGAATAATTTATTTATAAATGTACAAATATATGGAAAAAATCTTGAGTAATTTTAATCTTTCTCTTGTCATGATGTAGACAATACACTGTCGCTTGGTCGACAATTAAAATCTAGGGATTCATAGTAAACCCTAGGGCCTAACAACTCTTAGCAATGAAAGTGCAGCTTCAGTAGTCTAGTATAGGTTTGATGTTGTAGAATGGATAGGCTTACACAGTACTTTTTTGCCAATGAAGTTGTCTACTTATCAGTATTGCTAGAAAATCATTAATAGTTTTATGTTTTGTTTTAAGGAACTTGAAATAGTAATTGGTGAGGAGCATATTTCATTTACTACATCAAAGACTGGCTCATTGGTTGATGTCAATCAATCTCGGGATCCGGAAGGGCTACGCTGCTTCTACTATTTGGTGCAGGACCTTAAATGCCTAGTATTTTCTCTCATCGGTCTTCATTTTAAGATTAAGCCAATATAGATTAAGTCTACCATAATATTCAAAATACATTAATTTTCCAATATTCTATTGTTGTTTACTTAATCAAACAAAATAAACCATGAACTTATTGTGAATGCCTGACCTTATGCTGCATTTAGAATGATACATATTCTATATCTTATATTCGCAGATTAATAAAAGGCAATTAATTTTATAACATTATTCAATATGTATGCAATAAGTACACTACAAAAATGTATATATATAAGATTATGAGTAAAACTTATGTTTTATTTGTACAGATTTACTCATAATCTATCTGTATTATACCTGTTTAAAGAAACAGAACCTTGTGAAATTAGGTTATTGAACTGTAACTGTGGTAATAATAAAAAATAATTTTACTTTATTTGCCACTTATGAAATAAACTGGCATATGCGTCAAGATAGCTGGTATGTGTACAATTGCATGCTTTGAACATGAGATTATGACTGAACTGAATGTATGTAAAGTTTGAGGCCTTTTACAATTTAATACCATTGTTAAAAAATAATTGAGCCGCCAGCCATAAGCATGGCAGGTGTATTCTAAACCTAAGCAATCTAATAAATAAATTAAGTGTTAAATATCTACCATGACAAATGTAGGTAAGTGTGTACCTAAACAAGTAAAAATAATAAGCAGATGTAGTTAACTGATACCAAGTAATTTTGAAATTAAAACCTGTATATAAGCAACTGTCGGAATTTATTAGTAATGATTACAAGACATATTGGAAGGAGAGAAATTATGTAATAACACTGCAAGTTATGTTACCAGATACTCTTCAGATTTTTGGACTGGGATGGTTATGGTTTCATAGTGATGTAAAAGAAAAGTGTTGTTTACTTAGTCAAAATAAATGGCTCTTTTGTAATTTGTGAATTAATTCTTATATTTCTATATTGTTCAGTGTATAATTTGTATATTATAGATAATAAAACTAGGTATATAAACAAAGGTAGGGATATACAAAAGAAATATAATCTCTTAAATTTTCAAACTATATCTCGTTTCAAAATTTAAACTTTAAACCAAGAATAATAATAATCTGTTGGTCTGTTGTTGTGTGATCAAAAAGATACAGCAGCAAGCAAAAAAACTAGCTCAATTTTTCATTATTACAAAGAATTATACATGTCATTATGAAGCGGTGATAGCCTAGTGGTTAGGGCGTCAGCCTCCTAATCAGAGGCCGGCGGTACGAATCCGGGCACCTCGAAACTTTTAACTTTTCGAAGTTATGTGCGTTTTAAAAAAATTAAAATATCACTTGCTTCAACGGTGAAAGAAAACATCGCGAGGAAACCTGCATGCCTGAGAGTTCTCCATAATGTTCTCAAAGTCGTGTGAAATCTGCCAATCAGCACATGGCCAGCGTGGTGGACTACGGCCAAATCCTTCCCATATTGAGACTAGACCCGTGCTCTGTAGTGAGCCGGTAATGGGTTGATCATGATGATACATTTTATCATACATTATATACATGTGCAGTGGAAACTACGGCGTCTAGCTTTTTTATTTGTTATTTTTATCATTGGTTTTAATACTTATTCTTCTTCGATTTCCTGAACGACCAAAGCCGTCAGTAGGTTAAGTATCATTGATTTAGTAATTGTCTTCTCTCAGCTTTCGTGCGATAAACAAATCTCTCTGTCTAAAGTGTCTGGAATAATGACACTTTACGGGAAACGTCTGCGTCTCCATCTTACAATATTATACCTACCATGTTTACCATGCTTTGAGAAGTTGCAAGAGAATGGTTGGCGTGCCGCCTGTAAGACTGATAGGAAATGTTGCCATACCAAACTTTTTACCCTGATTCAAGGTTCGGGAAGTCCTGTAATATGAATAATAATTATATATTATACAAAGCAAATAGAAAGAAGGAACTGGTTTTGGAATGACGTTAGTATAAGTCTTAAAATAATGTAGGTTGCCTTGTTATAATTATAATTTTACATTTACAATTTACATTATACACATTCATAAATGTTCACAACACATGCATAATGTTCTTTTATCGCCCCGCAAATTGGCCGAAGAGAAATAACGAAGGTGATCTTCATGTCCCTCCTCAATGTCTAACGATGTACCTGGCATGATATTCGAGGGTTCGCCATGAATTTTCACACCTTATTCAAAACCTGCTCTCAATCCTATTGTCAGAAAAAACCTAAGTTCGCATAAACTTCATCTTCTAATATACGAACTTTGTCATGGTGTGTCATTCGTGAAAGCCTTCGCATTTCAACAACATCTAAAATAAGCGAAACAAATAAACCTACTCAAAATACGGTTGCGGGTAGTTACTCATAAACAATAGGTTAGTTTATTAGTAACTTTAATTTTACTGATTAGTCAAAATTCCCATAAATATTTATTTATTTATTATTAATGTAATGTTTTGAAATTTGTATCATATCATAATACTAAAGTAAAAAAAGTAAGCTTAATAGAAATTTTAATAATAAATCATAAGTTGAACATATTTACATACAAAAGCAAAATAAAACTGAAATTTTGCAATGAATTTTTCACACGACATTTACCTTTTAAGGTTTTGCAACGGTAGCTCTTCGAAGTGTATGTTCAATTATTATAAAATGGGTGATGCCTGCGATAACGACCGCATAGATTAAAAAATACTTTGAAAATATGAAACGTTGATTCAAATAAGTAAATGAATTGGTAATCATTTTAGGACTTAGAGGAGAATCGGGCATCCGTCGTTCGTAATTCATATCAAGCAAGAAGCTTCCTAGCATGTTTTACACGTGCTAGTGTTTTACGCACTGACTTATGTGGCATGTGAACATGCATAAAGTATCTCTTCTAAGTCTAAATTTAAAGGTATATGACTGTCCTCTATCGATCTTATTTTATATGTCCAATAATAATCTTCTGATCGTCGCGTTATTTTAAATTAATTGAACAGGTACAACCACGTCCTTAATAAAATATAATTGACAATATCGTGTTATTGTAAGTAAATAAAAAATAGCCTAATTCTGAGCTATAGAATGAACTATAAATTCAGAATACAGAATTTTTTATGCAGTGTAAAAAATTGCATTTTTTTTTTAGTTTTATGCAAAATTGCATTTAAATAAGTTTAGTAATTGTTGCGTGGTGAGTGAATGGACGGACAGACAAAAATTAAATCTGTTATGGGTTCTATTTTACTTCAAAAAAATTTATATATTCAAAATATTTTCGTCTCTTCATTCACTCTGTCTAGAGTTAAGTGAACTATCAGCGGAATTTATTTTTCATTAATTATCATCGTTGATTGTTTGCAAGTTATTGTAATTTATTTAATCTATGCGTTAAAACTTTGTTTTGTTATTGTTTGTTCGATGTTCCTATTTACGCAAATTCGTTTTCACGTTAATTTTTAAATTCAAACTTGATAATGGTTTAATACATATTATTTTCAAATGCTGTTGTATTTGGCCTGTTTATTATATATTCTACATAATACGAGTTTATTTTCATTTCTGTTGGGTACGTTTGTTGCATTTATAGATTCGTAAATATGAAACAGTCCATAATATCGTGACGAATATTGACCTTCTCTTATTAAAATTGGTTTTCTATAAATGATAAGTATGCAATTATAGAGCACAATACAATTGAATTTAAGTTTATAAGATTTTATGAATGGAACGTTTTTGATTGTATTTATTTATGTTTATAGTATAGGGTTTGCGCGTTGCGCGCGCATCGCATCTGCCTGAACCGCGACCGACTATGGCGGCTAGGCAGTGAAGGATGTTTGCAGTCTTTTCTAAATCGAAAAGTATCGACGGTATCAAATGGCATAATTCAAGTTTTTTGTAAAAATTGTACATTGTAAATAGGCCTGTGTACATATAGTGATTATATTTGTGGCAGTTTTGTTTAGAAATTGTGTGAATAGTGTAATAATTTCAGTGTTTATTCGATTCGTTTCCGACGCCGACAGAGCTATTCTTCCAATAGCCAGTGTTGACGGTTATTAATAAATAACATCTAAGTTCTAAATTATCTCACAAACAGTTTAGTTTATCTCGAACTTCCTTTGTGTTTTCAATCTGAGAAACGGACCGTTGCAGTTCTTAGCAATATTTTGATTCATTTAGCGGCTGTCATCGATAAAACTAGTAGCTGTCATTATAAAGACAAAAAGATTGTAAATGGCTTCAAAGCTCAGTTCAGCTTGCGGTTTTTAGTATTTCGATCATGGTATACTATCGAATCGACATTTGACTGTAAACATATCGGTGGGTACAGTTGATCGTGTGTACAAACAGAAGATCGCAGAGTCTCGAGTGTTTACGGTTGCGACGGCTTGAATTGTAGTGAAACTGAATGCTCGAACCTCACGGTAGCCCAATGAAGTGGCTGGGCACGGGAGGAGAGGAAGAGGCGGGTGAAGCAGGCAGGTCGCAGGCCCGGACCCAGGACGACGCCGCAGTGCACTATGTTTTTCCACGCGACTCACAGGAAGAATTACCCTCGTTAGCACCCAAGCAGCGCTGGGGGGTTGGCGAAGACTCCATCGCGGAGGTTTGTTTGTGCACTCAGCTGTTTACACCTATTAAATAGTTAAATCCTAAGATATAGGTTGTGAGCATTCACATTGGATGCAATCATATTTTGAGGTCTTTAATAATCATCACATATGACCATTATTATATTTTGATATATGCAATATCGAAACCAAGGCATTTTATGAATTATGGAGACCTTGTATCTGGCATGGTTAGTATTTGTCATTTTCCTTTGAGTGCATGTCAATAACCTGTAACAAATGGTCTAACCTTTTAGTATTTGTTAGTTTAATTAAGTTTGTTATAAGTAGGTATGAGTCTTGATATAATCACAAACTATGATGAAGTAATTAATACATTGTTTACTATTTGCTTGAGTTAGAGGTTAGAATAACAGGTATGTATAGTAAATATATACTGGCGAAAGGTAATGAGTTTTTATCTGGACATAATTGTATAGAAAAGATTGTTATTTTTGCAGAATCAAGACAAATGGAAGAATCACTCACAAATGGCTATGAATAACATTCAGCATCAAGGACAAGTTCAGATGAAAAACTCTCAATCAAATCCTCATTATATGAATCAAGCAGTAGCCTCATCTGTTAGCACACTAGCTATAAACCAATCAATTGTTGGTAACCATCCAGGTCACTTAAATACAAACATGGTTCACACACAATTGGCACCTATGCAGAACCACACACTGGGTAATAATTTAACTATACAGAACAGTGCAATGATGATGCCACCTCTCCAGGGGATGCAAAATGCACCTCAGATGGGACAACAAGGTCTTTATGATATGCATCAGCATCCTGGAAATCCAATGCAGCCTATGAATGGAATAGGCAAGAATGCTGAACACCTGATGTATTTGAGCCAGGCTGGAATGCTTGCACCAGGGACAAACCAATATTTACAGCAAGGTCAGAACCAACTTGGCCTTACACCAGTTGCTGCTATTAGAAATCAGGTAAGAGTTTTTATTTTATAATTGGATTTTCAGGGAATAATTTATTTACCTGACATATACATTTTAAGTATAATGACTATACAAAGTCTTTGCACGTCATACACAATACTAATATTACAAATTCAAAAGTAACTATGACTGTAACTTTTAAGCCTTATCATAAATAATAAATTAAGAGATTGACTAAATAATTTCCTTGACTAAAGGTACTGTAATGTAGATTAGAGTTATAGCTGAGTTATAAGTTAGCTATTTCTTTTTATAAAGGATTACTGTTGATAATGGAGGATGTACCGTGTATAAAAAATGAACAGTGCCCTCACCAGTGCAGTCTGTCCTTTCTAACTTACTATGCTACATTCTATTGACCCATAACACCCCTAAAAACATTCAACAACAAAGATTTGTGTGCAGCTAAGGTTTCAGAACCATGTTATGTTTGTTTAGGTTACAGCTCCATGCCTTGGTTTTGACAATATATATTAATTACCAGTGCTTTTTCCAATATAAGATTAGTTTGTCACATGTTTGGCCCACAAGTGATATTAATCACCCCAGATAAATATAATTTGTGGTAAAACATCCCTCATGTTGGTTTAAACTGACTTTGGTTTTGTTTTTCAGACCAAAATAGCTACTTGCAAATTTGAATTGTGTTGGATTGATTGAATTTCAAATAACACAACATTGTTTTCATCCCAGCTTAATTTTGTGGACAGCAGGTCATCCTGCATGATAGCTCTTCTTCTAGGGTAGTTATTTCTCAATACTCTGAAATTTATCTGTGTTGTGCTCATTGTATGGATACTTTAATAATATTTAAATGTAGCTTGTTAAATGGTATGCAATATATAATGGACATAAAGCTAAATTTGCTGTAATCTGCATAAAACAGGCATATATGAATGTTGCAATTTATAATTACTTCGATCATTATATACTGTTCAATACAGAAAGCACAATTGCTTAGATTGCTAAGCAATTCTACATGGTGAAGTCCACATGACTCAAAATGCTCCAGAGTGGGGAGCAAAACTTGTATTCAGCGATCTGTATGGTGTATAAGGATTGATAAAATTGTAAATTATACAGTGCAGATTTACTTTTTTTATACAGGTTAGTGCAAATTAAGCTTTATGTTCAATAAATAACCATAGACTTTCGCAAAGTAACTCCTGCTTCTGTTTAGAGTGTATGTAGAACCAATTTGGTTTGCAGTACACTGGTTTAGAAACAATATTTTATTACAATAAATAATATTATTTTTGACAAGTGTGGCACAAGCCAGCTTATCAAAGAACAAAACCCTTGCCTCAGCTTATGAGGGTAAAAAATATAGGAAAGAAGTCTGGCATATGGTAGATTGTTTAGAAGTACCTTACCAGCCAGTACAGAGCCAGTTCTTTGATTGGTGTTTAACTAGGTTTGCCTCTATCCTACCAAGGTTACCATTTAGTTACACAAATATTTTAAACGGGTCAACTATTATGTATGTTAATTACACAAGTAAATAGTGCCAGGACTGTGTTATGCAACATATTCCTTATTTTAATATATAATGTCAAAACAAACTTTATTGATCTCAAAGAAATCACATAATAAGTAGAATACTATTAAATATTTTGTTCATAAAGAAATTGATTACTTCCAGAATATATTATTTTTAATTGTTGTTGAAACAATTTTTGCCCTGGCAAAGCGGCTGTGTTATTGTCACATGAGATACAATTTTTTCTACAGAAAAAATACTAAAATGAGCATTAAAGCAAAAACAATGATTTCTCCTTACATTCAGTTTCCCTAAAAAAAAAAATGTGTTATTATTTAATAGGGATTTATTTCTTAAGCTAAACAATTGAGAATGGGTCCCTATAAAACCTATTTAAACCTTTAAATGGAAATCCTAAGAAAATTTAGTTTAGGGTTAAAGTTTTAAACTCCACCATCTTTGTTATGGCTATTTTAAGGGTCAAGGGTAATTTCTTCACTCTGGTATACAAATAAAAGATAAATTATACCAAAAAAAATATATTGTAGTATTATTTAGTTTGTCTTTTAAATTTTTTGAATTTTATATGTCTGAGTAACCACTCAGCACGTCTCAAAGGCACAGTAAAGGTAAATGTAGACAGGTAAGGTAGGGTGGTAGGTATGTTAAACTCTAAATTACAGGATTGATAAATATTAGTTCATAAGGATAAATACAATATTATTGTTATAAATGATCTAAACTACTCTATTGGTGCTCATATTAGAATTTCCATTTCATTAGTATTATACTTTTAATGTCAAATTAATTAGGTGACATTTTAGGTAAAAGATAATAAAAAAATGGTGGGGCACACCTGATGTTACTGACGACAGCATGGCTGGGCGGCAGCATATGTTAAAAAAAATTGCCATAAAAAAAAACCTTACTTATGACATCAGCCTTCATTCAAGACTGTATTCTCCTCAGAATTCGAGATACAGCTTAAATACGTGAAATATTTCCAAATTTGTACTGATGAATAGGGATAGCGAGATTTGAATTTAATAATTAAAAAACTATACCGCTGTCCTTGCTTGTTATCGGATCATGGCGGTCAGAATGATACGCGAGTATCACACCATCTCGTGCCAGGCAGCCTGTATTGGCGGGGATACCGCCGTGAGACCTGGACGCCGGAGTGCTCTCCGATGCGTACTGCCGTAAATTGAATGCCCGACTCCGGGAAGAACACCCTACGTCAACGGAGGATCGTGCGTGGAAGTGGTTCGCGGAGGCAATTCTCGTTGCCATTTGGCGGGAGAGGCTTCTTGCCGGCCACCGTGATCTTCTTGTGCAGATCCTCTCTGGGCACGGTTGTTTCTGGAGGGTCGCCAGGCGGGAGCCCACGGAGGAGTGCCATGAGTGTGGTGGTTACGCTCAGGACCCGGTCTAGCATACGTTGAACTTATGCGTCTAGTGGTCGGTCGAGCGAGCCTTACAGGCACAAGTGAGGCCTGACCTTTCGCTGCCCAACATGGTTCGCGCCATGGTGACTAGCGAGACGTTTTGGGCCGTCGTCGCCTTCTTCTGCGAGGAGGTGATGGGTGGCGGATGCCGCTGGTTGGATTGCGGTCGAGTGCACGAGCGTTACCGCGACGCACGAAACAGGTGCAAGAAGCAGCATCGCTGGGTTTTTTGTGGGTATTCTGGCCGCCGGGGAGTTCTTCATACCCCGTCGGAAGCGGCGCAGTCTTGCCTGCGTCGCATCCGGTGGGGATCCGTAAAAAGCATTTCCCAGCGTTAATAAAAAAGTATGGCCGCTCGTACATTATTATTATTTCTACCAGTCGGACATGCTTTGAAACTAACTCTTTCTATATCTTGCAAAATTGTTTTAATGAGACTGAATAACTTTTACAAATTATTACTAAATCCCTAGCGATAGGACAACTTAGCTTATCTAACGGGTCCAACGGTATATATACTAGTCAATACAAAATAAGGGCCACCACGTTTTTACAGCATTCTCATTAATTCTTTAGGTTTAAGAGTTTATAAATGATTTGCTTGGATAAATAATTTGATTTTTATTGTAGAAAGCAAAAAATAATAATGGAAACAATAAAAAAAAAGGTTTTCTCTACTATTTCTAAAAATTAACATTTTTGCAAAAATTATCAGTGAGAGAAAAAAAAATGTAAAAAAAAAACTAAGTGTTGGTTGATCTGTGACTTTCCTCAGTATCTATTTCAGTAAATCCCACATGTATCTGTCTGTCACTTTCATGGACACAAGCAAGCGAAAATCGCTCACCTCCAGATTCTAACGCGACGGTAATCACAAAAAAAAAATTAACTTTGCACTCATTCGTAAACAACACTGTTCCAATAATTCATAGCCCATGCCAGATGCTTCCTTGCGAACGATAATCGGTTTGCACGATGAGCACTTGTTAATGGTATCCGCACACAGCATCTGGAGAACTGCTGGTCCTCTTGTAAACGATTTCTAATGGTTTGATCACTAACGCGTGTACTGCCTGCCGCCAACGGTTTTATAAGGAGACTGCTGTGATGCAGCGTTCTCTGCGAGCAGTCAAGCACACGTAGCGGTCCTCCTGTGCAGTAGGTGCTCGGACTCTGCCACATCCCCGTCTCCTGGTTAGTCTCCCAGTCTCTTGGTTAGCCTCCCTTTTGCTTTTTGAAGCAATGTTACGGCCCTAGTTACGGTTGGTAAGTCCATATGACGTCGAACTCTCAGCATAATTTTTTTTATATTATTCAGCCACTAGTTAAACAAAACTTACAGTATTCTTGACAGAATCATCACTTTGACTGAGTTAAAATCCGTTAGAATAAATTATCAAAAACTAACATTTTAAACAAATATGCAGGTGGAATACTCAAAACATGTTTGTAAACAAATAAGGTAACACCACGATAAATAATCAGCTACTTGAGAATGCATAAAAAAAATTATCGCTAACGAGGTCAAAAAATCAAGTGGCCCTTATTTTGTTTTGACTACTATATATACAAACAAAAAAACTAAATAACCGGTAACACGCTGGAGATGTGCTATCGATAATTTAGATATACCAGCAAGATAAAAGCCCCAATCACACTGCATGCTCTGTGAAGGAATTACTAGACCCAGTCTGTTAACTGATTCTGCATTAGACTTTTCAACTAAAAGCCCAGGTCCTAAGTCACTTAAATGTTTGGAATGATTTGCCAATCAAGATGAAACGTATTGAATGTCGCCTTAATGTTGCCAGTTCAACGCAAAACTCTGAACTAAACTAAATTTACAAAATCTAAAAGATAGTTCTATCGATTTCCTTAGGGAACAACAATATAATACAACCAAAAAGAAAAGAACTAATTTAAAGACTTAACAATTCAGAGAGAATGGCGTACAACGGAATTAACTCCCTAAGTATTGTAATTTGGGAGAGTTTTATGATATATTTCGACATAAATCAATGCTTAGCTGGTGCAAGGCAGTATCTAAGAACCCAGGAGATGCCACCAACTACTAAGTAAAAATAATTCAATTAAGTACCTATCAATAATATTATTAGATATAAGCGCAGATACCTAGAAATACCTACAATAAGTTTGATTTGAAAATATTTTTTTTATTTAATATCCCAATTCATCGATATCAAATTTAGGTTATCTATTCTTTAAGGGAGCCGATCAACCGAAGTAATTGCCTGGATCAGATGCTAGAAGATCGGCTCAAAGTTTGTACCGGAAAAATTTACCAGAAAACATGAACACGGACCAAGTCGTGGAGAACACAATAGTATCAGAATATTATTCTCTAACTTTTAACTGAACGTCCTTAACTAAGTGACTAGCCAAGGAGAAGGACGGAGAACTATCACGCTTGATAGTCACTCTGACGTTCCTCAGACAAAGTTAGTGTTAAACGAAACAGAGTTACGTCGGGCACATAATGTCTCATATAACTGTTTTAATTTTAGTCGTAATTACTCTAAGGCAACATTATAAGATCACTCTGTTGTTCTGATCTGGCCGTCCGTCTTTGACAATACCGTATGAAGTTACTTATACCAAGTAATAGCATCGATGGGCTTTTATTATTTTGAAAAAGGGTTTTAAATATTTTGAGCTACCAATCTTCCGCCATTACTTTTCCAAAATAGCGACCTGGTATCAAAGGAAATAAGTATTTGTTAGAAGACAGTTATTGAATGTGTCTGGTTTCGAAAAAATATTATGTTTTGGGAACCTTACAGTTTCGATATCATTACCAAAATTATTGCACTGACTATTACTAAATAATAAAAAATAAATGCACATATTGGACTAAGACATTGTTGTTCATTCTTTCGTGTGAAGATTTCGTTTCGATTTAGCCCATTTTTGTACCCCAAAAATTAAAGAGCTCTGATATGGCTTTTTAAAAAACCTTTATTATATGCTATTTCATGTTTTTTTATTATTTTCCCTGATCCTTCTTGGTCCTACTGTTTTATGAAGCTTGTTCATTTTTATTTTCTTGCAGATTCTTTTTTTCGCATGATTTCTCCTATTTCTTTGAGTTTGTTTAGTATCATTGTTTCGATTATCACGCCAATCGTTATGCTGTTCTTGAAAGAGAGAGAGATTTTGAGATTTTGAGATTCATTTACATTATCAGATATGTAAGACCTTTTTGGTTATATTTTAGCATGTTCATCATTTTTGTCTTTTTCGCTAATTTTCATTTGGATTGAAAGGACTGATCCTTAAAAGGAAAAACTTACGAAAATCTAAGTCGAAGATTATTTGCGGATATTTTTGAACTTTTTCCATAAGTACTAACATGTTCTTAGAAAGCATACTTTTAGTACACTTGGCAAAGCCCACCCGTCAGTTTTTTTTTTTCATTTCTAGACTTAAGAATTTGACGGCATTCCATTTTCATAGGGTGGATATGCGTGAAGTGTGTGTAAAATACTGAATGAATATATTGACTCTTGCATAGGAATTTTTTGAAATTGACAATAGAGACGATAGATTATCTTGCAACAAGACTTTTTCCTTGCTTTTTTCTAAAAAACAGAATGAGTAGTTGTTTGAATAAATATTTAAATATCTCTGCATCAACCTGATGACGTGCTGTTATATCGACGTACTCTGGTCCTTTTTCACTCACGTATTATAGAGGTTGATAGTTTTTAAAACCACGTAAGGTGGTCATAGTTCCCCATTTGCAGTTCCTGACGACATCATTAATGATACTGATGAATGATTTAGAATCCTTTCCGGATTCCTAAGTTCATCGTGTTTTGATAAACTTCCAAAAAACGGTTGGATTTAAAGATTTTAAACTTTCACACGACAATAAACACTAATTAATACTAGATCTCCAATAATAAAAAAACCGATAGGTTTTGACTGTGGTATCGCTGGCAAACAGTTTCGCTAGAGTAATGTTCCCCCAGCGGACAACGTTTTTGAAGGATATCTTATACGCACAATTTTCTAACACATATTTACACCAACTGAAGGTGAAAATCTAAAATGAAGTAACTACCTACATAAATTCCGCTGGCGAAACTCACTTTCGATTTGCCTTATGCTATGTATGACTGATCTGGATATAACATATTTATCTTCAAATTTATCTAGTTTAGCAGCTAATTTGATAAAATGTTGGTACGTAGTAGCTTCATGAGTAGGTAACTAGAAAAAAAAAAAGGTCTTACAACCAATATTTTCAATATATTACGATAACTTATACAATATATGAATCGCGACAACCCTACTTATTTAAACCCGGTTCACCCATTTCGGATTGCAATGATTCATTAAAGTTGGGGCCCTACTTAATCCATTCCAGGCCTAATTCGCACATGACCCATTACACCCCTTACCTCGGCCATTATCCCCGAATTTTTTCTTATATCCACCTCACTGAGAAATTGTGAAACTTGAAAAATAAGGGTGTTAAATCACTTATTCGAAGCATTAAAAACTGACACTAAAGATTCAAACTTCACTAACACAAGAAAATTCAAATGTTTTACATAGCAAATGTCTCAAGTTTTAATTCAATACTTTGTATTCTTTTGTTTTTACAAATGGCAATAACAGGACTTTCAAATGTTGCCAGGATACATAAAAAAGTGTTACAAGCTTTAAATTTAAAAACCTACCATTTAGTACAAAATTATAAGGTGGGTCGCAAAAAAGGTCTCAGCATACATAACGTGGAAATAGGTATCCTAATACCTATTTCCACGTTATGTACCGTGGGAAATCGAAGAAATGAAATTTCTTTGCGGGGGAAGTAGCGGTTAACTGGTAGTAATTATTCAACAAGCATTATCATTCAATTCAATCAATCATTCATGAAAAATAAAAGAAAGTTAATAATTTATTACCTCGTATCATCGTGTGTAAAATGTATTTTTATTTTTTAAAACATGGAATAAGTAAATATACGAAAGAAATATAACAAACACAAAAACTTTATATACTTAAACTTCGTAGATGTCGTTACGCCATCTATCAAACATAACACGAAGCTTACGCTTCGTCCGACGCTCCCGAGCTCGGAAAGTTTAGCGCAGGCGCTGTAGTCGGCGTATGTCCTTTGTTCGAAACAAGTCAACATTGTACTTTTGAGTTTGGATCTTCCAGTTTTATTTCGTTGCTATTTAACGTTTTAGCGTAAGAAATGTGTTGTGTTATGATTAAATTTAGTGTAAATATAATGTAAAATCGGGTTATGATTGTTTAGTTTTCTATATTCTTTGCTAAGCTTTCCTTGTGGTACATTATCGAGCTTTTGGTGGATTGTACGCATGAAACCTTTGAGTGACTTTTTTTTCGACACTAATGTTAAGGATATGGGCCCCGACATGGTAAGTTTATATGGTTTATCGGGTAGATTATTATATGGAGCTTCAGTTTTAAGTCATCAAATGATGAAATTTCGTTGTTTCTACGCAACAGGTCCGTTTTTGTTTTGTTTACTTGTCACCGGCGTCCGCCATTGCTAGTTCGTAATTATATTATTCACCGGTGTGGTAACTAGCATAATACAAATAAAACTATGTTTAAAGTAATAGATCTTTACAACGCGTGTTGGTTAGTTTATTTTCTAATTTAGTCTACAATGGTCATCAGTCAAGTTACGATTTGTTTCATGTTGTCAAAGGGCTTTTTGTGTCGTTGTTCCCAGGCCCTTAGGGAAGCGGTTGAGTTAATGGAAGTTCAGTTTAAATTACTTAAGCACTATTTCAAATAAGTGCCTCGCGCTTGTTTAGGTTAGAATACTCAGGAAAAGTAACTTTGTTTGTAATACAAAATGTTTTACTATGTTAAAGTAATCTTGGGGAAATGACCTTTACAATCTTACTGTGTACTTTGCATTACAAATCAGCTCAAGAGTTATTGTTTCCACAATTATTGAGCTTTTGCGTAGATTATTTGCTTAGTATATATTTTTTGTTTACATTATTTACTCACAAATTGGTGTGGGCCAGGTAAAAACATGTAGTCTAATGGTAAGTTGGACACAACAAATGTTTTAAGTCTGATCTCAAATACTGTTTGCCATTTATTTGTTTATTTAAAGTACAGACAACAAATTTATATCTTTTTGTTTACAATCCATTCATAGTCTGTATACATATATACCATTATAAGGCAGACTTATCATAACCTTTTGTATCAACCATAGTTATTTTCGTTTTTAAGTGTAAAACACCAAACGTTGATGAATAAGATTTAAAAAATAAAAATGTTAAATTAAACTTAATAAGGATATATGTATCACAAAACTTTCTATGCATCAGCAGTTGAGATAAAATTTCAGTACAGTTTTGTACGGGTCTAACTTTCAGTAGATATATCTACTAGGAATAAGTTAGGTTATTTTGTGATATATCTGCTGTGCAGAGCAGCATTATAAAAAGAATAGGTCTGCAATATGTCACTATTCCAGTACTCAGTACGCAATGTAGTTGCTTTTGTGTATATAACATCAAAACTGATGAAACTTTATACAAATTTCATAAACTTAATTTAACTCTCGTAGGGGACAGTGCAATGAGTGGTGTCAACTGTGTATTGAACAGTCAGTCAGTAACTTGCTTTTATTGATAAAGATGACCATTTGAAATTATGATTGACTTTATAAGTTTGTAAAATTTGTGTGATTTCAAAAGAACTAGCCTGCCCATAATGGTTTTTGAACAATTGCATATCTGTATGTTTTAGTGTTATTTTCTGAATGGCTTCTTAAATAATTTTGATTGGACCTTCATAGACAGTTAGTTTTGTTTTGCATATAATTTATTTTATTTCTTTGAGCGATTTGAATGTTGCTGTATCTAGTGACAAAAGAAGCTTTCTTGGCTATTTTATACTTAATGCAGGGTACTATAAATTTGTAAAAATATTGAGATGTAAGTTTGTTTACAGTTAAATAGTTAAAGATGTCAATTCCATCCATTTATAGTTGTTGTTTATGACAATGTTTATTTCTCAGATTGAATACAAAAAAATAAAATCACCATGTGGCTGCAAACACAATATTAATATTTGTTATTGAAAAGTGTAGAATGCTGAAACTGCTAAAATAAAATCACAGAAATACTGATAGAAATCAGGTTCGTAGCAAGAATGGGAACAGTACTAGTACTTTGTTGTACCTTTAAAAGTTAGCCAACAAATAAAAACCGGCACACTATTTGAGGCAGAAGACAGAATACTTTGTCTCAATTTCCTTTTTCTTGTAAAATCAATGTAAACACTATTTACTTTCACATCCATCCCCCTTAGTTTGCCCCCTAGTGCAACATTTGGGTATCATTCCGAATATTTACAATTAAGATGTTGATCCATTGGTGATTGTTTATACTTTTGCCTAATAGATTGCACCTGCTGCAAAAAAGTTGTGGGACAAGGGTCCAGGCGCCGGAGGCGACAGCAAGGGCTCTCAGCACCTCCCTCCTTTACAACTCAACCCTGAACAAATGTGGCGCGATCCTACTTGGTCTGCTCAAGGTAAGTCCACTGCACAGCGCTGTAGTTATCTGCCACGAAAGTTGAGAAGTTACTATAGATACTTGACCTAACAATTTGATATCTTTTTTGATAAATCTATGCCACATAACTGACATAAAAATGTAATACAACAAAGGTAACTTTTTTAATTCAAATTCACTTGTTAATATAGTAATAGTATTAATTATGTGGTAGGAGATGGTCAACTTAATTAATTATATATTGAATATGAGATTTCTGCGCTCCTAATCTTACACGTTTCATGTATCCAAACACTATAATCGCTCAAAAAATTTACTAAAAATTCCTGATTTATTTACATTCTTTAGCTTTAAAGTATGGGGGACTAGATCTATTCTACTCACTAGGAGGAAAATGATCTGATCTAGTCCTAGTGATATTTGCCTGAGCGTTAGTGTTTTGGTACCTCCCTGTACAAGACTAGGATTGTGAGGAATCACATGCGTGCAAATCTCATACCTTCTGAAGGTAGAGTATAGTACAATTTTGACTTTCGTGGCATTGAGTTTTAGTTAGTAGTTGTCTGTTATGTAGATAAAATGTTGTATTCCAATTCTGAATGTGTCCTTTTTTACCCATATTTCTGTTCAATTATTTATTTAGATGGAGAAATATAATTGCAACTTTCAATTTCGTGTTTTATTATATTTCTATTAAGCTTTGGAGCCGCCTATTATTTTCATTGCTTTATCAACTATATCCTATAATTGTCTTACATGTATGAATGATGTTCATGTTGTGGTCCACTGTAAATGTAGAATCATAAAAATCGTTAAAGCTATTCAACTAAATTCAAAAGAGGGTGATTCGACGCGAATTTTTGTTATATTTCAAGTTAAAGCGTTGATTATATAAAAGAAGATAAATTAACATAGCGTTGATATGGTCTGGTTAGCAGTGGAACACAATGTGGGAGTACCGATGATGGGTGCCCGCCGCGGCGTCACGTTCCCCGGCGGAGATGCGGCGAGCATCCTCTCGCCGCGCGACGCGGCCGGCCTCGGCGTCAAGATGGTCGAGTACGTGCTTCGAGGCTCGCCTACAGGTAATGTGTTGTTGCCACTTTTGATGTGCTTTCCGTGTGCATACAGTTCGTGCGATCTATGTTGGCCAGGTTGAAAAGTGGCGATTGGCTGAGCAGATGTAGTTCTAATGAACATATGGAACATGCGCGTACCACTTGGAGAGCCAAATTCAGGCTGGCTAAGTAATATCGTGCGATCTGATAATGCCTTTGTGTGCCTTTAGCGTTTGTTATACCACATACTTATTGCCCTATTGTCCTAAATCGTTCTTTCCTATGAGAGAGGAGGCCTGGTTTCCTGCTCGGAAATATTTGATTTGATTAAGCTGATGATGTTGCTGGTATAACAAATGTTCTTTTAATTATAATACTTCAGCCAAATTTACTGTGCACCTCGGACAATTATTAATTCACGATATTACAAAAATTGTTTTTATGTGTAGGGTATGTTTATGCTTATGTTTTATTGTAGTGGACGCTTTTCAACACTTTTGAATATTTTTTGCTTCCCCTACTCTTTCCCTAATCTAGTTCCATGTTCAAGATGTTTAGGGATTAGGTGTTTTTCCTTATACAGCGAACGTCGAGAAGTGAGAGGGGCACCACATTCCAGCTCACCCAGCAGGTATATAGTTAATTCGACTGTGTTAGGTAATGGGCGTTAGAATTGTTGCCCATGATCTTTGTTTATCGGGTAGTTTGAGCAGCTAATAATTGTTATTTACGGCCCAGAGGATCATCGCAAAGCTGAAAAATTCTGGGCAATGTCTTCAACCCCCCCACTCTGTAGACGTGGTCCTTAATAACAATACAAAAATACATTTGAAATCATTACTGACTGAAACCAGACACCGTCAACAATGGCCGCTACTGGGAAACTTAAGGCGACCATGTTTCGTAATGTCCAACCCATATAACTTATTATTCTAAATATTTCACTTTCAATGTGTTCAATGAAGCAGAGTCGAAAGTGAAGCCATTGTTTTTAACTCAAACAACCATTCGGTTCCTGTAGCACAATATTAATTGTTTCGCAGTATTCAAATATTTAGTATTCAAAAGACGATAAGAGAAGTTATGTTCAATGTAACAATTGCATCCGTACAAACTTATAGCGATGTGCAGTTTTCGGAGATGCTAACAAATATATTATCTATATTATGTTTGATTCTGCATTATTGTTTTTATGCTACATAAGTTTTCGCAAAACAAAACCTTAACATGGACCTATATTCAAACCACAAAAACAACTTTACACACACAAAAACACAAAATGTAACTTTGCATTGTCTTGCTTAATTTGTTAATCCACGCATTTGGAACTTGCTTCGGCTACATGAGGACCATTTCAATTTGTATCCATGGTTCTTGACATTTGTCGACCGGTCTATCTTCCTTTAACTTACCATACACAAAGTACTATTCACATCCCATTAATCAATAAAATGAACGAATAATGAGTTTACATATTATCATCTTCAATAGTGGTTTGTGTGTCCACAAAATCGTATTCCACGATCTTTTCGCTGTTAGCAACCAAGGTTATTTTGAACAATTCAAATTTTGTTGTTGATTGTTGAAGAGTTAGTATCTTAGCGGTCTATGTTTAGGTACTGGTACGGCCACTCTGCATCGGAAAGCACAGCGCTTGTAGACGTAATAGATGGATTAACAAAATACGATTTCGAAGTCTACATAGCAGTAGCCTTATTATAAGATTTACACACTCTCAAACATATGGAGTCGCTCTCGATTATCGAAACACTTTAACATCAAAGTAAAATAGATTTTATGTTTTCGGATTAGAGTCGCAATTTAAGTACTTCTTATATTTATTTACTTGTCCTGGTCTGGAAATGACGATGTATTTGAGTTTTAAAACTGAAGGTACTTTTCAATTTATTATAACGTTAGTGTTTTGATATTCGAAAACGAATCGACGATTGTTAGCTAAAAATCGAATACTAACGGTACTGACCTTTGTCGAGTATTAGTCGTCCATTCATCGAGATGATAAGGATGGTGATGAAAACACTGTTGCTATCCTTTATATTTTTCATAATGGTTGCTCTGTTACTGATTGTACTGTGCCAAACAAATTAGGAATTCATAATATTATATCCCTTGGGCATTTTGAGTACAAATATGTTAGAACTGATGAAGTGATCAAGAAACATATAACATAATGAGAACCTTTGGTTTTTGCGGGTTAATAAGCAAGCGAACTGTCTTGAACCATAATCTGTCTCTGTGCCAAATTACCTCCGAATCCGTTCAGCCTTTCTGGCGTGATTTAATAACAAACACCCATCCAAACTTTCGCATCTATATACTGTTATAAGATTAATAAGGATAGGATGGCGTCGCCTGGCTTCACTAATACGGTGATTGGACACAGAAGCTGGTGGCGTGGCGGGCGGCGGCGAGAAGGCGGCTGGTGTGGTGGCAGGTCTGCGCGGCATGGTGCTGGAGGAGCGCGCCGACGACAAGGCCGGCTCGCCCTTCGACAAGGACATGCACGAGCTGCACGACCACGCGCCCATGCCCAACGGCCTGCACAATGGCCAAGAGGACGACAAAGCTTTTAAGTGAGTCAATGTTTTTTTTGATTTTGACACTGTCAAATTACGCATCGTCTGAGGAAGCGGCGCATGCAGAACTGCGCCGCTCCCGGCGGGGTATGTGTTATTCGCCGACCGCCAGAATGGCGCCCAGAATACCCACTAAAACCAAGTGATGTTTCACGGGTCCCCTGGTGGGTGGGTAACGGGAACACTTGCACACTCGTTCTGCAGCCCACCCAAGTTGTATATAATTTTTTTTTAACTTTATTTTTATTCTCATTATTTCTCAGTCTATCTCATAAGACGGTTCTACCGTATTTTAAAAATTATTAACGTGGCGAGCATATCAGCCTTATACGGCCCTTCACATCCACGCAGCTTAAGACATATGTTCTCGAGAATAGAGTTTTTTATTCCACTAAAAGTTAGGCCGTGACAGCTATCTCACTTGCTGACAAGTGATGATGCAGTCTAAGATGGTAGCGCCGTTAGCTTGTTATTGGTATGGCAAACCCATACTTCTTATTGGTGTCGCAGTTTTAATCTCTTGGCGACACTTCTTGGCACCGGCCAAGAAGTGTCGCCACCGGACACACTGTGTCTGTGTGTGTGACAGAGTGACTAGTACCACCCACACTCGGTAGTGTGGGTGGTAACTAGTCACGGCCGAAGTCGCTCAACAGACCGGGCTCCAGCCGGGAATCGGGCTTGGATCTCCAACTTAAATTAAGAACGTTAAGGAGGTCATCTGTTACTTAATTACGTAAGAAGGACGTTATAAAACAACTCTTTAAGCATTCATAACAAATTTAAACATAATGAAATATTAGTATTAATAAGATGAAGTTATATTTAACTCCGTCCTATGTTTCATCTTACGTAAATTTCGTTTTATTCGGAAAAATCACTTTCATCTGATTACCATGACGCACGAAAATGATATGTTAATTCCATTCATACGTGGGTCAAGTCTAAATGCAATGTATGTGTTAATGTAAAGTTTCGGGTTTTCGAGGCTCAACAACGTGTTTTGTATGAATACAAGATTAACGGTTCTTATGTTGGATCATTTTTAGGACCATTATACCTCAATTATTGGTCATAGTTTTTAACCCTAAGATCACGTTAAGTGGTTGGTATCGATTATTATTTATTATCCTATGTGATGATCCCTCCCAAACCTCTTAACAAAACGCAGCGTGCATAGTCTATTAGACTGATAGAACGGAGATTTTACCCAGCAGTGGGATATTATAGTACTCCCATCGACAGTCTACGCTAAAATATGAGACCACAAAACAAATAACTAAAAGTAAAAAGCTCAAATATCTGAACAGTGATTCCGACAATTTTTTTTTAATAGCCTCTTTAGTCAATTTCTAACGACTTTGTAAGGCCAAGACTAGCCGATTACCTGCTTCCATGTTATAATTAATGCATATATTTATAAAAAGATCCTTCGAAAAAATTATAGAGGAAGTGATAAAAAAAAGAGGATTAGAATGTATATATTACCCATTTATTATTTTAATTGGTTAATTATACTAGCTAAGGTGACTTTGTCTTTAAAATTTGATGATTTGTCTCACAGTACCAGGTACTTAAGTAGGTACTCGAACTAAGAAAGAAGTAGTTAAATAGGGCGCTTGAGAACAATAATAATGGCAGATTTAATGTGATCGAGATAACCAGTTTAAATGAGTAATCGTCTGCATACCATGTTTTAGGAGCACCTTTCAATATACGCGTAAAGCTTTGTACACACTTTGTGCAATCTTGATTTATCTACGCAAACATTTGCCGACGCGTCTAGTGACTTTTTCATTCAAACCGCCAGCCGTCGCGTAATAAATAAAACAAACAAATATTAAAATTTCTTGGGTCCATGAACTCTGGGAACAGTCATGTCAAATATAAATCTTATTTTATATACTTTAATAAACTGCCAACGTGTCACAGCATTACCAACTAGATTATGCGTTTCGGTGCGTGTAATCCCTCGATGTTATAAGTTACGAATTATATAATTATATTATATGGTAAAGGTTTAATTTTGTTCGTACAAATATACATATATGTTATATTATTTTTTGTAATGCCATTAGAATTTGTTACTTAACGACAATAAATGGGGAATTTATAAACAATGTTATTATTTTTTTTTTGTTTCATAAAACACATATTTAATAATTTTGAAATCGAGAAAACTTGGTCATTTATAGGAAGAGCCAATTATTTTCCTAAGTATTACTATACAATTTATTGCAATTATATTTTAGAGATCACGAAGCTATCGAAAATTACATTACGTTAAATGTTATCATATATTTGATTTATAAATTCATGTTCGTATATTTTATATCAGACCTGTGTCCTTTTCGAAATTGCGTGTTTTTATAATATATCCTTTAACTTACATATTATTTTGAATAGTGCTAGTGTAAACACAGACTCTACTATCAAATTGATTTAGATTTATTGGTGAGGTCGCGTCAGTGTCCCCAACTGACAACCGAAAAATCTACCCAAGTAGGTCACAAACACGCAACCCAATCACAGCGTATGAATACGAGGTGTCCCATTTCTGACGTCACCTGAGCGTGGGTCTCATTCACGGTCATGGGACCGTGCTTATTGACTCTTCTTGTTAGACCTGGGCGCGATTGGAACCCTTCTTAGCTTTAGTTTTAAGTTGGCGACTGTAGCGAGCTACCACCATCACCAAAAGAATGGAAATAATGGAAAATGTGATCTATATGAGCGATGCCTGTTATAGGTTTACATGAACAAAGATATTTTGATTTGATAAAGTCTCAGCCGAATGAGTTAAACTCCCAACATAAGACCGGTCTAAGATTCTTAGGATCGTTCTCACGTCAAAGGGTTTCTCCCTCAAGCCGAGCTTTGCGCTCGCCAAAGCCCTGTTGACGGAATAGCTAATGTTGATTCGAAGCAACAACAACAATAGAGTGTGTCAGAGTCTTTACGGCGAAATGGGACCGTTCGCGTCGCTCGCGAAGGCCGGCGCTGGCGAGGCGCAGTGGTAGCGGGCAATAACCGCACAGCGATCGTGGCCTCTGTCAATGCCACGCGCGGATCGCTAGAACAGACTCGCATTACTCCAGCGCGGCACATTTCAATTGAGAAGCGTTTGCGCTAAACGATACACACAATGAAATATGTTTAATTGCCTGGAAATTAGCTTCAAAATAAAATTGGCTGCCTTCGTGAAAATGCTTTACTACCGCGTCACTCACTGATTCAGCTGTTAATGAGAACCATAACACTGCAATTTTGTTTGATGTATCGTGATAATCCTTCTCAATTATGTGCTCGGCTTTGTTCCGTACTTACACTATTATTTGTAATTGAATGCGTATATTACAGAGTGAAGCAAGGTCGCATTGAGTCAATGGGGTGATATAGCACTTTACCTGTTACGGTCCGTTAATTCACAAATCCTATAAAGGAAACCCGGAATGAAATTACAAGTAGTTAGTTTGCATTTTTCTATTAGCAATCTTGATTTGGAAAACGAGTGATTTTGAGGTCTATCTCTAAGTCTATGTAGAAGTTCTGTCGTATTCAATATTAGGGTTTCAGCTAATAAGTTATTATTAAACGAGCCAGAAGGACCCGTTTACGAATGGTGGTTCCGTATCGCGGTTCAATAGGAAACACTACTTTATATTGCTATTATTAGGGTGTTCCGGCACGATGGCTACGGAATAAAAAATTAATACATATTGTCTAGACCATTGCCTAATATGATGTGACCGTATGTGTTTAGTTAGTAACTCATTTAAAGGAAATTGTATTTTATTTTATTTTATAATAAATTACCTATTGATTGATATTGAAGGTAATTATCAATAAGTTTAAAGTTTTTATAAAACGAAAGCTTATAGAAAAGTCGTGACAAAAAACAGGTTTCTTGTGTGGAGAATCCCTTTATTTTTAATAATTCCACGAACTTGGCCCTTAGCTGCAATCTCTTCTGGTAAGTGATAATACAGTCTAGGATAGCAGCGGCTAACTTGTTAGGGTTATAGCGGTTTAAAACCTATATTCCTGTTTTCTTTCATCATAGTTTAATTATTTGTTGATTCTATATATTAAAGTTCAGAGATACCGTCAGCTGACGTACTTACAGATAGATGGTCCCGTTGTCCAAAGTTCGTGTGCTGTATTCTTAAAACATTGACGAGATCAATCCGACACCCCAACCCTCTCGTAGTTGCGGCTTCTTTTTACTTCCCCGACCTAAGCGCTCCTCTCCGAAAGAGGAGACCTAAACATATCCTTTATGACCCTGACGATCAGATGACTACTGACAACACACTCGTACCACCTACCACACAATCATACGCTACACACCGTCTTCGCCGGCGAAGACGAGATCCCCGCTATCTTACGTCATCCGGACGTGGGCTCCATCTACGGCCTCGGAGACGTACGGACCCCTCGTTATCCCAAACGTCGCCTAAGCCGAGGTTCGGCCTCAAAGGAGGCGCCCTTAGGCAGTCGTTCCCTTAGTTTCTTCGAGCCCTAGGGCTCAAAATGCCCTAGGGCTCTTCTGGCAGAATTTCTTTCCAAAGCTCGCCAAACAGCCCGGCTACGCTGTGGCAACCAATACGGTTTGTACAGCTAATAGACAGTCCGAAAAAAAAAGAAATTGACGAGACAAAATAGAGATCTCGGTCAACGTTTTCGTTCGTCGTAGTTTCGTTTTGCTGTGTATACGCTTCAACATAGTCAGTGACAGCCTTATTACGCCCCCGCACCCGGCCCACCTCACGCAACTAAATCCGTCACTACTCCGTAATCTTTAGTCATTATGTTTTTACTAATTAATGATTCATAGCGCACACATATTATTTTATTAGCTAACTGGCCCGCGCAACTAGTATGCGCTTAAACTACTTTCAAGTGTATTTACAAACGTGAATAATGTTAAAACCTAGGATTCATGCCTGGCGTTAAAATAAGTGTGTATATATATATATATATATACATATGTCGCGTCAAGGGGGTCCGAGGAGTTTTTTTTTAAGGGTGACGTCATGATTTTGTTTACTTTCGCTCATAGTAATTAAAACCACAACTTGCCGGTTTACACTTTTATTGCGATAATAACTTAGAGGTCCGAACAGTACGACGTCTCGAGCGAGAGAATCTTTGAAAGGCATCGAACACCCGTATTTATAGCACAAAGCATGCTTGTACGAAATTGATTGTTACTGTCTAAATTGTGTTAGCAAAATAATCAATAATTAAAATGTGGGTAATTATTGAATTCTTGAGGTTTTTGGCGCCGCTTAATAAAGTTAATAACTTCTTCGCGCCGACATATATATACATTATATATATATATATATATATATATATATATATATATATATATAATGTATATATATGTCGGCGCGAAGAAGTTATTAACTTTATTAAGCGGCGCCAAAAACCTCAAGAATTCAATAATTACCCACATTTTAATTATTGATTATTTTGCTAACACAATTTAGACAGTAACAATCAATTTCGTACAAGCATGCTTTGTGCTATAAATACGGGTGTTCGATGCCTTTCAAAGATTCTCTCGCTCGAGACGTCGTACTGTTCGGACCTCTAAGTTATTATCGCAATAAAAGTGTAAACCGGCAAGTTGTGGTTTTAATTACTATGAGCGAAAGTAAACAAAATCATGACGTCACCCTTAAAAAAAAACTCCTCGGACCCCCTTGACGCGACATATGTATATATATATATATATATACACACTTATTTTAACGCCAGGCATGAATCCTAGGTTTTAACATTATTCACGTTTGTAAATACACTTGAAAGTAGTTTAAGCGCATACTAGTTGCGCGGGCCAGTTAGCTAATAAAATAATATGTGTGCGCTATGAATCATTAATTAGTAAAAACATAATGACTAAAGATTACGGAGTAGTGACGGATTTAGTTGCGTGAGGTGGGCCGGGTGCGGGGGCGTAATAAGGCTGTCACTGACTATGTTGAAGCGTATACACAGCAAAACGAAACTACGACGAACGAAAACGTTGACCGAGATCTCTATTTTGTCTCGTCAATTTCTTTTTTTTTCGGACTGTCTATTAGCTGTACAAACCGTATTGGTTGCCACAGCGTAGCCGGGCTGTTTGGCGAGCTTTGGAAAGAAATTCTGCCAGAAGAGCCCTAGGGCATTTTGAGCCCTAGGGCTCGAAGAAACTAAGGGAACGACTGCCTAAGGGCGCCTCCTTTGAGGCCGAACCTCGGCTTAGGCGACGTTTGGGATAACGAGGGGTCCGTACGTCTCCGAGGCCGTAGATGGAGCCCACGTCCGGATGACGTAAGATAGCGGGGATCTCGTCTTCGCCGGCGAAGACGGTGTGTAGCGTATGATTGTGTGGTAGGTGGTACGAGTGTGTTGTCAGTAGTCATCTGATCGTCAGGGTCATAAAGGATATGTTTAGGTCTCCTCTTTCGGAGAGGAGCGCTTAGGTCGGGGAAGTAAAAAGAAGCCGCAACTACGAGAGGGTTGGGGTGTCGGATTGATCTCGTCAATGTTTTAAGAATACAGCACACGAACTTTGGACAACGGGACCATCTATCTGTAAGTACGTCAGCTGACGGTATCTCTGAACTTTAATATATAGAATCAACAAATAATTAAACTATGATGAAAGAAAACAGGAATATAGGTTTTAAACCGCTATAACCCTAACAAGTTAGCCGCTGCTATCCTAGACTGTATTATCACTTACCAGAAGAGATTGCAGCTAAGGGCCAAGTTCGTGGAATTATTAAAAATAAAGGGATTCTCCACACAAGAAACCTGTTTTTTGTCACGACTTTTCTATAAGCTTTCGTTTTATAAAAACTTTAAACTTATTGATAATTACCTTCAATATCAATCAATAGGTAATTTATTATAAAATAAAATAAAATACAATTTCCTTTAAATGAGTTACTAACTAAACACATACGGTCACATCATATTAGGCAATGGTCTAGACAATATGTATTAATTTTTTATTCCGTAGCCATCGTGCCGGAACACCCTAATAATAGCAATATAAAGTAGTGTTTCCTATTGAACCGCGATACGGAACCACCATTCGTAAACGGGTCCTTCTGGCTCGTTTAATAATAACTTATTAGCTGAAACCCTAATATTGAATACGACAGAACTTCTACATAGACTTAGAGATAGACCTCAAAATCACTCGTTTTCCAAATCAAGATTGCTAATAGAAAAATGCAAACTAACTACTTGTAATTTCATTCCGGGTTTCCTTTATAGGATTTGTGAATTAACGGACCGTAACAGGTAAAGTGCTATATCACCCCATTGACTCAATGCGACCTTGCTTCACTCTGTAATATACGCATTCAATTACAAATAATAGTGTAAGTACGGAACAAAGCCGAGCACATAATTGAGAAGGATTATCACGATACATCAAACAAAATTGCAGTGTTATGGTTCTCATTAACAGCTGAATCAGTGAGTGACGCGGTAGTAAAGCATTTTCACGAAGGCAGCCAATTTTATTTTGAAGCTAATTTCCAGGCAATTAAACATATTTCATTGTGTGTATCGTTTAGCGCAAACGCTTCTCAATTGAAATGTGCCGCGCTGGAGTAATGCGAGTCTGTTCTAGCGATCCGCGCGTGGCATTGACAGAGGCCACGATCGCTGTGCGGTTATTGCCCGCTACCACTGCGCCTCGCCAGCGCCGGCCTTCGCGAGCGACGCGAACGGTCCCATTTCGCCGTAAAGACTCTGACACACTCTATTGTTGTTGTTGCTTCGAATCAACATTAGCTATTCCGTCAACAGGGCTTTGGCGAGCGCAAAGCTCGGCTTGAGGGAGAAACCCTTTGACGTGAGAACGATCCTAAGAATCTTAGACCGGTCTTATGTTGGGAGTTTAACTCATTCGGCTGAGACTTTATCAAATCAAAATATCTTTGTTCATGTAAACCTATAACAGGCATCGCTCATATAGATCACATTTTCCATTATTTCCATTCTTTTGGTGATGGTGGTAGCTCGCTACAGTCGCCAACTTAAAACTAAAGCTAAGAAGGGTTCCAATCGCGCCCAGGTCTAACAAGAAGAGTCAATAAGCACGGTCCCATGACCGTGAATGAGACCCACGCTCAGGTGACGTCAGAAATGGGACACCTCGTATTCATACGCTGTGATTGGGTTGCGTGTTTGTGACCTACTTGGGTAGATTTTTCGGTTGTCAGTTGGGGACACTGACGCGACCTCACCAATAAATCTAAATCAATTTGATAGTAGAGTCTGTGTTTACACTAGCACTATTCAAAATAATATGTAAGTTAAAGGATATATTATAAAAACACGCAATTTCGAAAAGGACACAGGTCTGATATAAAATATACGAACATGAATTTATAAATCAAATATATGATAACATTTAACGTAATGTAATTTTCGATAGCTTCGTGATCTCTAAAATATAATTGCAATAAATTGTATAGTAATACTTAGGAAAATAATTGGCTCTTCCTATAAATGACCAAGTTTTCTCGATTTCAAAATTATTAAATATGTGTTTTATGAAACAAAAAAAAAATAATAACATTGTTTATAAATTCCCCATTTATTGTCGTTAAGTAACAAATTCTAATGGCATTACAAAAAATAATATAACATATATGTATATTTGTACGAACAAAATTAAACCTTTACCATATAATATAATTATATAATTCGTAACTTATAACATCGAGGGATTACACGCACCGAAACGCATAATCTAGTTGGTAATGCTGTGACACGTTGGCAGTTTATTAAAGTATATAAAATAAGATTTATATTTGACATGACTGTTCCCAGAGTTCATGGACCCAAGAAATTTTAATATTTGTTTGTTTTATTTATTACGCGACGGCTGGCGGTTTGAATGAAAAAGTCACTAGACGCGTCGGCAAATGTTTGCGTAGATAAATCAAGATTGCACAAAGTGTGTACAAAGCTTTACGCGTATATTGAAAGGTGCTCCTAAAACATGGTATGCAGACGATTACTCATTTAAACTGGTAACTAAAACCACAACTTGCCGGTTTACACTTTTATTGCGATAATAACTTAGAGGTCCGAACAGTACGACGTCTCGAGCGAGAGAATCTTTGAAAGGCATCGAACACCCGTATTTATAGCACAAAGCATGCTTGTACGAAATTGATTGTTACTGTCTAAATTGTGTTAGCAAAATAATCAATAATTAAAATGTGGGTAATTATTGAATTCTTGAGGTTTTTGGCGCCGCTTAATAAAGTTAATAACTTCTTCGCGCCGACATATATATACATTATATATATATATATATATATATATATATATATATATATATATATATATATATATATATATATATATATATATATATATATATATATATATATATATATATATATATATATATATATATTGTCATTGATATACTTATACTCTCTCTAAAAGTGAAAGAATTTCAAAATGGAGGAAAATTACCATGTTTTATGTGTATTAGTAAGTGGATATCATCATTTAATTCCGATTCGGTTGATTCTACAGATCCACAGTAATATCTACTTGTGCAGTTTGTTTCGATCCCATATTTACTCGTTTAAGGTTAAGTATCTTTACTAAAATAACAAATATTCATACAAAATTTATAATACATAATAACATTAAATAACTAGATGTTGTGTTTATAACGAAGAAAAATATAAAGTTTTTCATATGAGCAAGCTTTCGATTTTAAAACGTGTATAAGTTATAACTGGCATTCCCAACCATTCCCCGAAATCGGCATATATACATAATTAGTGATAGGTAGGCCAGGTTGTTGAGAGTTATGCCCGATGATAGCCAATAAGACGGAAAGATAGGCATGATATACCTCCCTTTCTTATCACCTCTAATTGAAAACGATTTTACGTTACTATATAACAACTGAAGTTAGCCTTCAGTTAGACCTTCTTGCTAACTAGGAAGTTGAAAAGATCTTCCAAATCTTCAAAATTAAAGTTGCTAAATTTTGAACGCAGTCTTTATTTCGTACCTCGGAAGTTTCCGGCGCGTGATCATCTGCGTGATGAAAAATTATAAAAAGGTTATTTATTCTTATGGTTTGACTTGCATTTTTGGTCGGCAACTGCGTTAAAATGTATTATTTATCTCATCATCGTCATTTCAGCCTGTAGACGTTCACTACTGAACTGCCTTTCGCAAAAAGTGCTACGACTCCTGATTCCTCAGCCTTTTTCATCTACCCACCCCTGTCCGTCTCATTATGTCCAGGGTCGACCATGCTGGGTGGCTACACTAATCTTGCTTTTGGAATATCCTGGTCCAACGGCAATCACACCTATGACAACAAGCATGGCTTGCCCATTGCCATTAAAACTTGCTTATGGTTTGGGTTTGGGTTTGGGTTGTCTCTTCGTTTCGAATCCAATTTTTTTTTAGATAGGTTTGCGCTTGACGACAATCAGTACCAAAGAGGCACTGATGAGGTCTAGGTTGGAGCGCGCTTGCCTAGAAAAATGCCTATTCTTTCAGGGAAACTCCTAACTACTTATAAATATTATGGTAAATGTTTGATGCAGCCGCACCCCTGGATCACGGCAGCCGTCGCCTGCGGAGGAGGAGGGTGGGGTGGGCACGGTGAGCAACGTCGGCGTGGGCGGCGTGAACATGGGTGTCGGCGTTGGCATGGGTGCGATGCGCAACGGTGACGCCTTCCAGATGCTTCCACCGCACGCGCTGCCCGCGCCGCAACCGCAACAGCTTCACCACATGCCGCACCTGCAGCACCCGCAGGTATGAAGCTGTTATTTATGGAGCTATCAGTAAGCTGGCGCCTATTAGAATAAAATAGAGGTAGTAAACCTACTAGAGCGCCTATAGGATTTCGCACTTTGAGAAGACGCATGCACGCCAGACATGTGATCAGAGCCCAACATGACGGCCTATTTCATTGTATTATCAATCAATCAATCATAATACAAATAGGCCTTTAAAAGGCACTTCTGACACGTCAATAATTTGCATAGTAGTGAGTTGATGGCGATAACTACATTCGCAAACTTAAAACTAAAGCTATGAGGGTTCCAAACGCGCCCTAGACCGGGGCGCCAGACTAATAAGTAGAGCTTTATTATTGTTCTGCCGCAGCACTCAACAATATCCTCTAGAGAGTGTATTAGGCTGAGATATATAAACCGTACTTTGACTGTTCAGCAAAAGACATTTATGTTGGGCACATTACTTGCTTGCTTGTCTTGCTTTAACTGAATCTTAAGTCAGAGGTAAGGCTAAGCGCGTTTCATAGATATCCTACTTAGTTCTTAGTATTAGATCACCTTTGTGAATAAAAGCATTTAAAAAAACAATTTTTTAGGACTTATCTACTAGTAATGTATTCATCGTACCAACCATCTATATACCTCTACATATTATTTTTATACAAAACAAAACTGCGCAATCAATCTATAGGAGGCATAGGAATCAATCTATTGAATAATATAATGTTATATCACTTCGAAATCGACAGGGTAGATGTTGACTGTCATTAAAAAAAGTTTTTCGTTCAAACTTTTATATACAGTTTTAGTTGTTTTTAGAGCTGATTGAATTATTGTAATGTTTATAGTTTTACAATATGTTTTACTTAAGTGTATATATTTCTTTCCCAGCACCACCCTGGAATGTTAGGAGTGGGACCACTGCAGGGGTTACCGCATCCACAGCACCCACAAATTCATCCCGGTTAGTATTATAAACAAATATTTTACTGTTCTCAAAACGCAATAAATTAGTATCTTTACAATGTCTAACAAAGTTTTATTTAATGAAGCTCTCCCTTATATACAAGCATATAAGTAGATAATCAATAGCTAGAGCTAACTAGGATTGACGACAAATAAAAGACAATTTAACTTATAAAA
The DNA here is from genome assembly GCA_928268935.1 of Lasiommata megera. Taxonomy (NCBI): domain Eukaryota; kingdom Metazoa; phylum Arthropoda; class Insecta; order Lepidoptera; family Nymphalidae; genus Lasiommata; species Lasiommata megera. Next base: position 5,304,581 of record OV743311.1, on the reverse strand, counting down.
GAAGGCTCTGCGGTTCATGCTAAAACAAAGCCCTTCGCAAGCGTCCTTAAGGTATGCTAATGATTGGGCGTTTTGAATGGATACGCATGACAAGCAATGTACTGTACAAACCTCAAATGTTGTGTAGACATTCAGGTAGAAAATATATTAAACGTTGTACTATATAATATACTCAACGTTGTATTAGTTGAGCTTACTGTGCCGGAAAAGAATATGCCGAAAGATAAAGTATAATAATAAATAATAAGATCTTCCAAGCGAGCCTGAAATAGGGCTATGTAGTTAGTTATACGTAACGGAAGTGGGAGCGAGAGGTATACCAGCAATATATATGTATAACTCACGTAGGCCTGGTGAGATCGGCTATAAGTTCTATTGAAAAATCTGTAAATCTGCAAGGATCCAAGTAACTCTGGCATGGCAGTGAGGGAAGTACGAATAGTGTAGGTAAGACTTGATGCTCCCTCAAACCTACACTCAAGTCACCCGATGCACCCGGCAACACCATTGTATATCTATGACATGCTAAGAAGGTCATCTATCGGTTTCGGTCAATTTCGTTTTTTTTTTATACATTATCAGTTAGCTCTAGCTATTTCACCTGGTGATGCAGTCTAAGATGCTTGCGGGCTACCATAGGGGTGTGGTAAAACTGACACTCCTAATTGGTTTCTACGCGACATCGTGCCGGTACGCTGAATCGCTTGGCTGTTTTGTCGTAACCACGGCCAAAGCCTCCCAGTTTGGTTATTTTGTCGTAACCAGTGGTAACCACGGCCGAAGCCTTCCACCAAACAAAATGATGTAGTTTATGTGTTATGACAATTAGTCAGGTGAATAAAAATACCTCTCGCCTTAAACTTAGGCATTTCGTGAACATATGACCCGTCCATATATATCGTGAGTGAATTCTATTGAATAATGTTTATTTTTCCAGGTATGACTCTAAACGACTCAATGAATCAACACATCGAACTTGTTTTACAAATGGAACAGCATCCACAATTCGACAACAACAGTTTTGCAAGCACACAGCAGGTTAATATTTTATGTTTAAGCTTTAGTTTATAAAACAATTGCAAAACATGTGTGTAATATTTTATTAGTTTTAATTTGCGCGCTTTTTGCCTATTTGTTGTGGAATACCCTGGCACTACCCGATGATATGCATGGATTTAGTTCAGATCTGTAGCATCTATCCTTTTCTTGTCGGTCTGTTTGTTTGATGCTACAACCATTGATTTACCACTAGCCGCAGATCGATCATTAACGCTCAAAAAATTGGACGGAAAAGTAGTGCACAAAAAGCGACGCGTGCACTCCTTTCCTCCAGTGTGTGACAAGGCTAGACGAAAGTCATCGATTCTAACACTCGAGCCGTATAATCCGAATGAATACCGAGTGTATTAGACGGGTTGTACGGTATACATCGATATACCGATATGTAGGAATGTATAGTTAGTTGGTGACAAATTCTCGCCTTGTTTTTGTATGACGCGCTCTATCTACAGCTAGTGGTAAATCATTGGCTACAACGTAGAAAATAAAGAGAAATATAAATGAATTAAATCTAAAACTATTAACAATTTATTGCACATATGTGACGAGCAAGTACCAGCAAAATATAAGACCTTGTATCAGAATTGTATGATCACAATTATCGTAGACGTGTAGACGTTTTCGATTAATGGAACAATTTATATTTCACATTTGCCTAAGGTCAAGTCAAATAGTTTTACAAGCCCGTGAATCGTGCTCACGAATATCCATAGGATGGTAAATCATATTTTACTGATGATAATAAGTAAAGAAATATCTACATATTATAAGTTTATTAAATATTTTAAACACACAAAAACGGTAAACAACAGAAACCGGACACTTTTCAGGTAGATTTTGGTAGGACATCTAGTAAATTATCGATCTCTAGTAAATTAGCGACGCAAAGTATAAAAGGACCTAATCTTAAACGTTTCGGAGGTCCGCACTACTAATTTTTTAACGCAATAATTTCATCAAAAGTGATGGCTGCAAGGGTGTGGACAAATGTGATATTTAAATGAGTCGAATAGGTTCAATTTTACTCTGAACTTAATATACACTCGAAAATAGTTCGTATGACATTCAAATTAAATATATATTACAGCCATTTTGTGGACCCACGTGAAATAGCAATACACAGTTATGCAAAATTTTTCCTCAACGTGCTCAAAACCAAAATAACACAATTATACCGATGAAATTCGAATTTCTGTACAGTTTCATGGCTTCATTTACTTAGATTGAGGTATGACGCGATTGTGAAAACTTATACGGAAACTTTCGCGTGATTTTCGCAACGACTGATTGCTCCCTTCAGTACGTTCTTTCATTCAATGAAAAATTATTGTGTATATTCAAATATAATAAATAAATTGCAGTTGAGAGCAAGAAAATCCTATGTCAACATAGGATTTTCTTGCTCTCAACTGCAATCCTACCTGGTGTTAAGCGGTGACGCAGCCTGAGATGACAGCAGCAAAATGACCTGTTGGGGATATGCATTAGCTGTTTCGCAGTTATATTAAACCCATACCTGATCGGTTTCTACGCGACATCGTACCGGCAAGCTTAATCGCTTGGAGGTGTTTTTTGATTCAAATGATTAGTAGTTATTCGCATACAATAATTAGGTATGCAAGTTTATAAGTAATTACATCTTGCGTGACCTTAGTTTTGTTAGTTATGATACACTGTCATGCGCAAATAATAATAATGAATACGATTGAGAATTGATGTCTAGGCGCATTGTTATTAATAGTCGACGTTTTAAAACAATTTCGTTTCACCTATGCGCACGTAATCATACGTTATGCTGAAAACACATTTCTTTTTCACACTCGACAAACGCCTTATTACAAGACCTGTTACATAAAAGTAAAAATCGAGTGTAATGACGAAACTGCATTCATAAAGTTATTATATTGGTACGAGGTGTGAAAAGTAGATTATGCAACTCAGGAGTGATGCTGTCTTCGTTTTGGTTGCCCCCTTCTCCCTCACCCATACTCGAGATTCTAGATGCAAAACTCTATTTACATTCTGGAGTTACCATAAAGTTAATATATTAGTACGAGGTGTGAAAAGTAGATTGTAACTCTGAAGTAATTCTGCCTTCGTCTTGGGTGCCCTTTCTCGCTCGCCATACTCTAGATCTTAGATACGCTGGAGTTACTCTTAAATTCCTCGTCCATTCGAGATTTCAACCAGGCGCGCGTAAAGTGAGACATTGCACCCCTACATGAAAACAGATGTATTAAACTTAAGTAATAGTGCTGCTATAGTATGGTTACAAAATATAAAACAATATTGGACATTAAAGAATATGTACTAACATTTTGTTATATTGTTACAATTTGTTTCATGTTTTCAATGAGAAAAATTGAAAACGTTAATATTGGTTGTGTGTTAACATTTTGTAACAGTAATGAGGTAGCTATATTTACCTAAGTTATGTATACAAATTTTAAAATTTCTTATAATTCAAATTACTATTTATATAGTACAAAATATAGACGAATAGAATAGTATAATGATCTTCCAATTTTATCAGTTCAATGGATAATAAATAAGCGGATTAATGGAGAGTCACATGCTGACATGTTTTCAAAGCAACTGTTTTCTCTCCCCAAAAAACAAATCATAATGTGGAGAGTTCTTAGATTAACTTCTTACTCCAAATAACATCGCCCAGGTCACGCGTTTATCTGTTTAGATTTTCGAAGCCTCGCCAGCCTTCGAGCCTAAGGGACGACATATTAAACATTAGTAATAATTTGCCACAAACTTTTACGAACATTTTATAAGTGATCCGTTGAATTCCATTGATTGAAAACGGATGATGATTCGGTGGAATCATCATCCGTTGGATGATGCACTAAAAATATTGTTTGTTCGCAGTACACTGGCGTCGGCGGCGGCGTGGGCGGAGTCGGCGGCGTGGGCACGGTGGGCGGCGCCAGCAGCGGCGTGGGCGGTGCGGGGCTCGTCAACGGCGCCTCCGTCGTGCAGCCAGCGCCCGACTCCGCGCAGCACCACCAGCCCTTTGAGCTACAGGTCAGTGCTTGACTACTTAATGCTTATAGAAGAGAACCCGTGTGACACTCACTCTGGTAGAGCGAGGTGATGCCGAAAAACAAATTCGAACGGAATGTAACATTATGATGATGTCTTTTAAGCGCGGGGTTAGTTGCACTTTGCTGCTATCTAACAAAGCAATAGTTATGGCGCTTTTTCTTAAATCTGCATTATATATTAATCTGCATAATATTAATTTAAGGCTCTTTAATAGGTTATCTACATGTCAGCCCCATTTACACACACTATATTGAATCTATATACTTAATTATTAAACTATGATAATTTTGAGAGACAAATCTATATACTTCATAGGCAAAATACTCAAAGGGTCATTAACTTCCCTTAAACTTTTATTCCGAACGCTGGCTAATCTACAATGTTTAAATAATCACTAAATATATAACTGCAGTCACAAAATGGTGTTGTAGTTAAATTAGAAGGATGTTAAGTGTTATTGTAAAAAAAAAACGCTAAAAGTAAAATAGCAAATTAAATTATTCAGTCATCATTTCAAATACCTATCGATTGGCTCACATTAAGTCCCTCACAGTTCAACATCACTCCTGCAGTGGTGGGAACAGTTTGAAAATTGGTGTTAAAACAAGAAAGATCTATGTTCTACACATAACCTTTGTATGTGTCTCAAGTCTAGGTAAAGCTAAATGCGCTAAATAGATCTTGTTGTGCCTTAAATATAAGATGGTTATTCTGTTAAGTGTTGTATATGGGAGTTATGTAAGAGCCATATTCAGAAGGAATATATATGGCTCTGCTTGGCGGTATATTTGCCAGTAGGGTGGTAAAGAACCACTGCCGAAGCGTCCAAACAGATCAGCCAAGTAAAGTTCCCCACTCAAGAATAGAATTCGTTGCCTTCCTCTCACAAAACAACTTGTTCCGAGAGGTTGCTAATTCTTAGGGTCACCAAGCGAACTGTAAAGAAAAAATTTGTATGAGCACCAACCATACAGGCTTGCCTAATTTTATTCATCGTAAAATTTTATGTTAACTGAAATTTCCTTTATTTTGATTAAAATGTTTATAATAATACATATTTGTTCGGAGGACGGAGGTTGCCATAAAGCTTTTCTACAAAAAAAAGGATACACCTATCTCGCCCTTCCATCGTGGTCCGTCCCGTTTACATACACCACTAAAAACGAAGCAGCCATAGTTCACAATACCGGAGAGCGCGGACTTCTGTAAACGACCCGGCGCGTTTCTGTCTATCTCATTCTTTGCTTAGCTGCCGTATGTATGTGTTGTAACTGTTCTGTCAGATCGTCCATATAAGAGAAATGTGGTCTTTGACATCGGAGTTGCTGGCGGAAATTATTTATGTGCGGAAAATAGCCAAGAAAAACTGATGTGACAGTGGCGTTGCGTAAGTGTCCCATCTCACTAATGACACCACGGCGGCGCCACTCTCGTTCCACCGTGGTGTTTTGAACTATTAAACGAGAAGCACCTACTACTAGTGTACACGAGTCTGATGCAAAATGGAACGTGCGCTAGAAATCGACACACACTTAATACGCGAGGGGTCTCCCTAGTTGCCCAAAGTCGAGCGAGTGACACGCTTAATTAGCGTTACACATATTTATGGTTGGCTCACCATTATTACTTGATCCGTTCTTGTCACCCCCATTAGATTGTTTGCGTAACATTAGTTACGGACCAATCTGATGATAAAACGCGGGCAACAGGTGAGGACTTTTTATAGAATTGTATACATTATACATGTGGCGTACATTTGAGAATAAATAAATCAACAAAATTTGCACGAATTTCTCATTTTAACTCACGTGATTTGGGCTATATTAGATGACTAATCAATTGCTTATAACAAAGTAATGTGAATTAACGACTATATAATGTTTTTAAGACGAGAAACAAACTGACTTACAATGATTGATAAATTTTGCATGGGCCTGTGTCGCTAAAGAATTCGTTGTTATTTATTACTCTCGCAGACGAGTGTCCCGAAGTGTGCGACTCCAAGCTATGGAATTATAGATAAAAGTTATGGGCTTGCTTTTCGTTTGACGCTCGTAAGTTAACTACTAGTCTGATGGGACAAAACTTTTTTGTATTTGCTAGTCCAATTCATTTAACTTCATGCTTCAAGCCGCCCTTAGTAGTCGTGCTACGGGCGTAATGGCAGAGCAGCTGTTCGTAGAATAAGGGTCAGAATCAGATACCAGAATGTAGGTTTACATAGTCGTGAGGTTCTGACTTGTTTAGGGATAGATCAAAGAGCGTTTACGTGTTTACATCGTATATTAAAATTACTTGCGCGAAAAGTGAAATTAGATTTTTTATAACAAAGGTTACCTGTTCATGGTACTTTTGATATGTAAATAAATATGATTTAAAAACTTTATTGCGCCTATATCAGCCAGTCGCCAGTCGCGTAAGACGCGCGACGAAGAAAGTATTTTTGGTAAATAATAAAAAAGTTCATCGAGCTCATCTAGTATTGGTTGGTACCTTGGTTTTAACGACCTCTATGGCGCAGTGCGTGCGCTGTCGCATTATAAAGTTGGAGAGCCCTGGGTTCGATTTCCGGCTCGAGTCTGGTGATAGGCTTCGGCCGTGGCTAGTTACCACCCTACCGACAAAGACGTGTAGCAAAGCGATTTAGCGTTCCGGCACGATGTCGCGTAGAAACCAATTAGGAGTGTGGTTTTACCATACCCCTAACAGGTTAGCCCGCTACCATCCTAGACTGCATCATCACTTAACACCAGGTGAGATACCTTGGATACCTTTTGGTACCTTGAGCCAAAATGTTAAAGCCAAAAAGGGTCTTTACCAATAGCAGTACGGACTAATGAATGGACTGACACAGATTTTGAAAATTCATACCCCGCGGGAGCGTAATAGGAATTAGAAACTTATATCAAATAATATAGTCTTTATTTCAGAAGATAGGAATACGATATTGACGAACTTACGAGTACGTGAACGACGGCGCGTTCAAACGCTACTTATTTTATAATTGCTAGTATTGTAACAACGATTTATAATTTATAACATCAGATATCGGTAACTTTAAATTGCTTACGGTGAATGCTTTTGTTTGTGTAATAAATAAACAATGAAGGGCATTTTACAGGCGTAGAAAGGAATTGATCAATATTAATGGTGTACCGAAGGGCCATTAAAACAACATTAATAACACGGATGTCGGACATTACTATTGTTGTCTTCGCGAAAAAGAAAAGTTATCAAGGGGAAATTAAATCATTTACTGTACTGGTTTTACATTATTTATTAGAACCTAGCTGTTGCCTGTGACTGTCTCCGTGGAATTTCTGATTACGGTTTTTTTTTGCGTAGCACTCTTGCATTGTTGTAAATTCCTTTCTTAGTGATTGTTGATGCTGATGAACAATGCGTAGAATGAACTTTTTAAATTTATACAAGCTAACATCCTTTTGTACGACGCTATGATGATATGTTCTAAAATCATTGCGTACGCAGTATGTAATTTTAATATATAATTGGGAACGTAAATTTTAAATACAGCATCTTCCTAACTCCATTTAATACCTTAGTGGCAGATTTCGCGGGTCAGGGGATGCAGATAATTATTATTATTATTATTTATTATCAGCCCGTACTGTCCCAATGTTGGGCAAAGGCCTCCCTTTCTTCCTTCCATTTGTCTCTATGTAGGGACATTTGGGGCCAAGCAGACATATAGGCATCGAGTTCGTCACGCCAACGACGCCTCGGTCTGCCTCGACGTCTTTTTGATTGCTACCATACCCTTAACAGGTTAGTCCGCTACCATCTTAGACTGTATCATCACTTACACCAGATGAGATTGCCGTCAAGGGCTAACTTGTAGTAGATAAAATAAAACTACTTCACATCGTAGTAGTAAGTACGCTCTATATATTTATTTTGATCTTACTAAAGTAAAGTTAAAGCCAGTGTTGCGATAGAGTTATTCTATCTATCTATATATAATGCAATTTAAACTTGCGTAAGGAGAAGGGTAGCTAGTATTTAATTCACGCACCTTCATTGTTTGTTACTTCCCAAGCAATGTTTCGAACGTGTGCGTAATACAATGGTGTTTTAAGTTAGAAGAGGGAGATAAACCTTTTGAGCTATGCCAATGAATTTGAATTTTGTTTACACTTTGGAAAAATTCTTATTTTTGTGGTTTACTTTTTACAATTTTTTTGTCAAAAGCGCAGAAATTTAATGTATTTTTCGTATTATGTACGGTTTTTTAACTTTTATGGATATATATGTAATAACTGTGAAGCTGAGATAGCCTAGTGGAAGGACGTCAGCCTCCTAATCAGAGGTCGAGGCTTCGAACCCGGGCACGCACCTATAACTTTTAAGCAATTAAAAAAATAGCACTTACTTCAACGGTGAAGGAAAACATCGTGAGGAAAAACAAACATGCATGTCTGAGAGTTCTCCATAATGTTCTCAAACGACTATGGCCAAACCCTTCTCATATTGAGAGGAGACCCGTGCTCTGTAGTGAGTCCGCAATGGGTTGATCATGATGATGATGATGATGATGATGTAATAACAAGATGAGGCACACATAGTTTTAAAATGTTTACTAAAGTACCCTTTTCCTAAAATCGTTTTTTTTGCATTACACAACCTCAGACAGGGTTCTTAGATTTGTTTTGCGGCAAATGTTACTATTTACGTAAATAACATCTCTGGCATTACGCTTGTGTCTATAAATAGACTCTTCTTAAACTAAGTTCGTGTCCTTCGTCAATCGCTAAAAGGGTTCAACTTTACAGTTACGTCGATGTCGAAGTTGAGAAGTATCTTGAAAGTAATCATTGTTAATTGAAGATATTTTCGTAGGTATATATTTTGTTTTTGCAGCATTTTACTTTATATTTAAAAATAAACGCCACTCAATAGTCTAATTAAAGTCTATAGAAATCTATACTGACAAGAAAATAAATTGTGTCACAAAACATTGGGGTTCCTTTATAACTAGTTGAAAGTCATCTATAGTTCTATTCTTATATTTTAAAGAGGAATTATTTGTTTGCTGGTTTATTTATTTATAAACAATTAAGCTAAGAAACTTTTGCACCTGCATTTTAATAACTCTTTCATCACCCATAGTGAACACGGGCAATCTGCAGGGGACAGTATATCTTGAAAACATAACTTCCAACAAATAAACAATTGCAACCTAATGGTTAATAAAGCTAACCATGCAAAGGATTCAATATAGCCGTAATATACTTTTATACGAGTCCCGCCTTTGATGCCTTACAAACGCATTGCCCGTTTTTAGTACATCTATCTAAAAAAAATACAAGTTTTCTCAATGTGCTCGTAGTAGGTACAACAACGGCAAGTTCGGTGAAAGGCAAAGGTTTTAGGCCGAAGTAATCGTAAACCTACTTTCTTTATGCTAGCGACCATATAACTGAATCCTTAATGCTTAATTGGAGTTGATTGACCATACAACTGGCCTTTATCGACGAGGCTGACGTTTTGTTTATCTTCTTTTGGTACAAAAATCAGAGTGCTCTGCCGTGTTGACAACGTTGACTTTAAAAAGTTAATAATTTTAATGTAGAACAGAACTAGCTGTACCCGCGACTTCGTAGACGTGGTATTTATCAAAAAAGTTAATGGCCCCTTTGTGATATTAATTCGTTGGTCGGAGAAGTGCTGGCATGCGCGAGGTACTGGACAGTACTTCGACATTGCAACATTTCTTTATTTTTCTAAAATCAAAGACTTTTTCTAAAATAAAAGTAGCCTTAGTTACTCCTTATTACATCAGCTACCTGCCAATAAAAGTCCTGTAAAGATCGGTCCAGCCATTTCAGAGATTAGCCGGACAAACAGACAGACAGACAAAAAATTTAAAAAATGTTATTTTGGTGTATGTACCGTATACATATTCATATGAATGTAGTAAAAAACAGTTATTTCAATATTACAAACAGACACTCCAATTTTATTTATTTGTATAGATAATGCTAGCTTTAATAATGGGAGCACTACAACTTCGTACAGTATTTGCGTACAGTTTTTGATCAACACCATTTCAGACTATATGTACACTTCGGCCATCAGGTGACTAAGCGCGTATTTAATTTAATTTCAATCGACGAAATTATTCTCTAGAGATCCGAGAAAATATTATATCTTTATAAATACCTAGTAATAAAAATTATTGTTCTTTCAGCAAAGCTTCTAACTTTGTAGTTTTGTATTAAGCGATGATAATAATAAATACGTATCCTATTATAGATGACGTAAGCTTTTTAAACAGTAACATATCAGCTGATTGATTTAAATTGTTAAAAAAAAATTCTATACTGGTGTCAAAAAAAAATTAAGTGCTATTGTAAAAACGTGAAGCTATATTTTTATTTGTTATTGTTATAAAGAGTTTTAAAACGATTATTTAAAAGTTTAAGGTAAATTAACCTTTCCGGGTTCTTTGCAAAGAAAAAGCTGTCTAAATGTCTAGTCAGGTTTGCTGATTTTTCTACTCATTCCATCGCTTCAATATGTATGGAATGGAAAGAATATGCGATATACTATAGATAGCCCTGTATAAGCTAATTATCACAGCAAAGTCCCGCATGAAAAACGGAACTGTCACGTAGACTAAGTCGTAAGTTAAGACAACTCATAATGTTATCTCTTCTTGTTTTTAACTGCTCCACCATTGCTCAGAAGCCTCTTTTAATTGCGTGCAAATGCCTAAAGTGCCAGCTTCGAGTAAGTTTCGAGTTCGAGTTTTTTTTATCCACTACAAGTTAACCCTTGACGGCAATCTCACCTGATGGTAAGTGGTGATGCAGTCTTAGATGGTAGCGGGCTAACCTGTTAGAGGTATGGTAAACCCATACTCCTAATCGGTTTTTACGCGACATCGTGCCGGAACGCTTAAGTCTTTTGAGATAGGGTAGTAACTAGCCACGGCCGCCGCCAGACCAAACTATAGCCGGGAATCGAACCCAGGACCTCCAACTTTATAATGAGTAATGCAACAGCGCGCACTGCGCCACAGAGGTCGTCCAACTTTATAATGGTACTGGGAAGTGCCTATCCTGGACAACTCCCTGTGCACGCATATATAAATACCGTTTGGTGGAAGTCCAAAACAACACAAACGTGCTAGCTACAGCAAGTACCCAGTGAGCCAGGTCGAGTTGTACACACTTAATCATGTCCGATGACGCATCGCGATCATAGTTATTATTATGTCAATTACGCTATGTAAAGATAGTGTTATGTGGAAGGCGCGTGCTTCTTACGGGCCCAATCTCCGGCCGTGTTCACACGCATAGCGTCGAAGCCGCACTAGGAAGTAATAAAGCTACACCCTAACTGCACACGTCATTACCGATTGTAACGGCGCATATACGCGAGAGAGTCGTCGAGGATCGCGGGACCGCGTACAATATCGCAACACAATGACGCCTTATCGAATTGCCGTCTTCAAACTGCCGATGCCGTGAAGCAACGTTTTATATAGACTACTTTTATTATTATTGCATCTTCTAGTGTATTATATCAGCATCGTAGCGTACTTATCTTGCAAAAGTATTGGAAAGTCGGTAGGCGGGATTTACAATGGACGGCTCAAATAGTCTAGAATCTAAATTCTTCACGGATGATTGGGCATGTTTCTGCGTAATCCCCTCAATCGGTGTTTATTGATTTGCGTGTTCATAAAACACGTGTTTTCTCGATATAATTTGTGACGATTAAAACTACGTTATACTTTCTTAATAAATGATTCATATATCATCATCATCATCATCATTATCAACCGATTGACGTCCACTGCTGGACATAGGTCTTTTGTAGGGAGTTCCAATGCTCACGGTCTTGGGCCGCTTGCTTCCAGCGGCTCCCTGCGACTCGTCTGATGTCGTCTGTCCACCTAGTTGGGGGTCGACCAACGCTCCGTTTACCGGTGCGGGGTCGCCATTCCAATGGCGAATGGCGATTCATATATATCTTGTTAATATTACGGCTTAAATTGTCCAGAATGTCTGAAATGCGCACCACGAGATAGTTATGTCTACTATGTTTATCGATTAAGCTGTAAAAATGGATGCACGCATTTTAGACCTACAGGAATTTGTGTGTCTCATGGTGTCTTGGTCGTTTCAAAAGCTTTTAATCGTCGAAGTTCCTATCTATTGCTCTAAGTGCTGATTACGTAGAAGTGTTGTTTGATTGTTCCTATCGAGAAGAAACATCTGGAAACTCATTCTCTATGCATATTATTGCCTTTTGAACGACTTAATGCCTCTCACTGCAATGGCAATAAAAACTACTTAAATAGTAGTTCTTAAAATCCAAAGAGTGTACTGCCTTTGCTCAGCCAAAGCTAGTGACGAACACATAAATTTGTTTTATTTTAAACTTTCTTAAACCTAAGGTAAGGCTAAGCGCACTTTATACATCTCTCAGTCAAAGAAAGGACAATAAAAATATTAATTTCGTATTCTAGCAAAAACAGAACTAGTGGTCTTTAATGATGGGATGGAGATTCTTTTGATTTTTTTTATATGAACATCTTAAAAATCTCCTTCATCATCATCATCATCATCATCAACCCATTACCGGCTCACGGGTCTCCTCTCAATATGAGAGGGGTTTGGCCATAGTCCACCATGCTGACAATATGTGGATTGGCAGACTTCACACGCCTTTGAGAATATTATGGCGAACTCTCAGGCGTGCAGGTTTCCTCACGATGTTTTCCTTCACCGTTGAAGCATGTAATATTTTAATTGTTTTTAAACGCACATAACTCCGAAAAGTTATAGGTGCGTGCCCGGATTCGAACCGCCGATCTCTGAATAGGAGGCTGACGCCCTAACCACTAGGCTATCACCGCTTCCCAAAATCTCCTTCAATAATTATCAAATAAATTAGTTTATATCACTAGACTAATAATGTAAGCGTATGTTTACAAGCGATCTGTTTACAACGGCTGACTCTTGCGGATTAATGAGGATAATCGCTGTTCGAATGTTTTTATACTTGTGAGCTAATATAGACATTTACGTGGGGCCGCTAAGACGGATTTGCGGATAGAGTACACAAAAAGTCGTAAAAAAAAACTTCACTAATATTTTAAACATAATTTTTTTTCTCTCTGTAATATAATAAATATTAGCTATATATAACACGCACGCGTATATATTACTACGCATATGCTATATAAATGACTGACTAGTGTATGTAGATTTATAAACTTAGTAGTACCTGTCTATTTGTTTGTTTATTACCTACGTTCTGCTTTAACACATATATCTTGATCACTGGATACATATGGAATATGGTATATGCGGGCAGCAATGAGTAATGAATAAAAACACAAAAAAAAAATAGGTAACATATATATCTTGTCGTTCGTATAGATGTCTTTCCGGTTAAAAGTTTTTCAAATCTCCTTTTGATCCAAAATTGAGCACACCTATGTAACTTAGGTGAAATTGCATTTAAATATGGTATCATGGAACTATGACGGCAGAAGTGGAACGCGCCCCTTTCGCCTGAAAACATAAATATTGCAACAAAATAAAATCCTCATGATATAGTCAAAAAATTGTCTACGAGTATATACCATTGCTTCTAAAATTGACGAAGTTGTCTGACAGGTAGTAATTACAACAAAGTCACTTAACAGGATGGATAAAAAAAGAGATTTGTATATTATTATAATTAAAGCAATTATATACGTAGTATAAAGAAGAAAAAACAACAACTTAGTCATCAGAATAAAATTGCCGAGAATAATCAGAGCATATTATATGAGGTTAACGAACTCAAAACAATATGTCGCTTCGCTACCTGCAACTTGGTCTAATTTACCATCCGTGTGAAAATTCTACATTTACGCTGAGAACGAGCTTTAAGTATGTAAAAACAGTGTGGTATATACTTACATGTTCTATTGTTCCCAGCCTGATTTCTAATGTCGATTTTCTGTGAACTAACTGTATCATTAATTCATGACATCACGTGAATATATTTTTTTGCGACATGAGACACTGAGACGTTCTTACTGACATCGTTGTCATTTGATTTTAAGAGAGAGGGACCCTCCTACTCACTGACGAAAATGGGGATATCGTGTTGTTGGTAATTCAGTTTGTTAGCTATTGTTTGTTTTGAAATAATGCGACAGATAAGACATTCGGCCGAGGGTAGTTACCCTACCGACAAAGACGTGTTGCTAAGCGATTTAGAGTTCACGATGTCGAGTGGAAACCAATTGAGTATGGGTGTACCATACCCCTAACAGGTTAGCCTGCCACCATCTTAGCCATCATTTCTTATTTATCTCTCCTGATAGTGAGATTGTCATCAAGAGCAAAATTTTATTGGTAAAAAAAAAACTTCCAATGATTCAGCTCCATGCGAGAATCTACTCGAGTCTAGAAAGTTATATTTACTCATTGTGACATTTGGCCATGTGAGTAAAAAATGGTTTTTAAGATCTATCTAACTTGTAAGAATTATATTCCTATGATCCTTGGCAGTTAAGACGACGATTCCCTTTTATTTGGTCGTGATATTATTTCTTAATTTGAGAACATCTATACATAATTAACGGACGTTCACTTGACTATTCATTACTGGCAATTAATTCCCGCGGGTTGCGCTCCGCGGCGCTGAGATCGACCTCGTGGGAAATTAAACTGCGCGCCCGTCTTGTGCCTCCGCCTCCGGCTCCTTGCGCCTCGCCTCTCGCCCGGCCTCGCCGCCCCGCACTCACATATGAACACTTTCTCTTTTGAATTTTCTCATTTTTCTACGTGCACTTTGCAACGCTGGCGGCTGCTTGCAAGAATGTGTAATTTGTGGACCGCACACAAAGATATGTACACTTTGTTGAGCGAGATAGAAAAAGACAATGTTTTTGTTTTTATAAAGAATTAATTACCTGTCGTGCCTTCTCTTTTGTCTCCCCCTGTTGGTAGCGCGTGGCGCTGTTTATTAAATAATCAGGAGGGTATTGAAATTAGCCTGCAGCTTGCCAGAGGCCCACGTGAGTGGCTCATTAAATATGGAACCGTAATCAGTATGGTGCTCGCAAAGTCCCTTTTGCTTTGCTTTCAAATTCTGCCACAGAGATTCTTGTTTAGTTGGCTTATTTCGGTGTTTCATTAATTCGGTACGTTCAATTAATCATCACTAACATTAAATGCCTGCAGACATTCGACAACCACAACAGACTATAACATCAAACTCGTTGAGGAAGGTTAGGTGAGAACCCTTCTAATAAAATTCAAAATTCACAATAATCTTTATTCTAATAGTCCTTAAAAGGGCACTTTTGACGCGTCAATAATTTACATAGTTATTTCATGGTGATAACTATATTCGTAAACTTAAAACTAAAGCTATGAGGGTTCCAAACACGCCCCGGTCTAAGAACAAGCCCACAACAAACTTAGCCGGGGTAATAGAGTAAAAAGGCCCTGTAACAATCCAACACAGTTTATCTGCGTTTTACGATTCTCCCTATGTAAAGTAGCTATCACGTATAGACTATATCGATTGTGCTGACGTTTTATTTCGCCTTGGCGGAAGAAGCACACTGGCGAGTGTTGCAATGATCCGAGCGGTTGCCGTGAATTGGATCGAATTAACTCAGCTGCGCCCGATTGCGCTGCCACGCTTGGGCGAGCGCGGAGAAATTGAAGTGTACGAGCCGTTACAAACGACTTGCAAAACTTACTGTTTAATTGCTCCAACACCAGATAATAAGGCTTATACTTGGAGGATAATTTTACGACATTAAAATGTTTTATGAAGCTCTACTACGACGAGCGTTACATTAGCACAAAGACAATTCTGCTGCAAATATTACTTTTAAGGGTTTTTGAGGACGTTGAACGAGTTGTCAAGACTAGCGTTATAAGATTATGCTAGCTTTGACGGTCCGCCTCCAACGACCTTCTTCGCGATGCACTTTTAAGTTCGCTCTGTTGAAATTCGAAAAACTAATTGGCCACTTTCAGTGTGTATTGCTGGAAGCATTGAAGTACAATCCTTACTTGAATTATAAATTGCGATGGTGGTTCTTGGTTGCTTCTTTCACTTAGCAATGAAACCAATTAAAAATCGCGGTTGCTATATCATACATTTCAATAGCAATTATATTCATGTCCCAACCGCTTCGTCATGCTAAAATGGCTGTATTTTTGTTTTTTTAAATTGGTAGTAAGGTTCCTTAGTAAATTCATCTTACTTAGTGCAAGTGAATTTCCCAGTTTTATAGTTTTTTTCAGGCACCACTTTTCTCATTTTAAATGTTAGACAAGTATGGATACTGTGCACACTAGACGCAGCCGTGGGCAGAGCTAGTACGAAAAATGCATTTCCGTTATTAGATTATGTCATCCGAGGAAACCAAGTCTCACGTTTTGTGTAATAAAGCATGTTCGCGTCGACGCGCGACGTCCAACACCCCGAGCACGTCAGTGAGTAGCGATTATGAAATATCGACAGCGCAATATCGCAGTCTATCGTTCACGGCCTAATTGATACAATGATCGCGCTGGTGTTGGATGAATTATAACGTGTCGGGAGATTCGAGATGGGCGGGTGAGATGAGAGCGGTAATTTGTTCGGCGCGTCGCTCGCGGCCGCACCCGCGCACCGGAGATAACGCCTTATTGCCAGCGCCGCGCCTCCGTCCGCCAACTAACGCTTATTAAACTTCAACAACGCTCCCGCTGATCACTTCACCTCACCATCTTGTTAACTCTCTAAACTTAGATTAATCGCTCGCTCGGCCCGCTTTGCCATTGTTATTTATTTTCCCAATAGGGACAGCATTTTCCCCGGCAGCGGTGGTTAGGCAATTTTCTATTCCCACGAAAAAGTTTATCGATGGTGATTAACGAGACTTACCCAGGTGAAATCGCTTAGGCACTGGTTTATTAGTCAGCAGAGTCTTATAGTATTGCGATTGTTTTAATATTTAAATAAAAATAAACTTTCGAGTCAACTTAACTTCTCTCGAGCCAAGGCTTTAGATATTTGTTATATTGTTTGTGAGGATAAGTAGGTTTGAAGCGTCCCCTATCTTACTTATTCATCATCATCATCATGATCAACCCATTACACGCTCACTTCAGAGCACGGGTCTCCTCTCAATGAGAGAAGGATTTGTCCATAGTCCACCACGCTAGCCATGTGCGGATTGGCAGACGCCTTTGAGAACATTATGAACTCTCAGGCGTGCAGGTTTCCTCACGATGTTTTCCTTCACCGTTGAAGCAAGTGATATTTTAATTGTTTAAAAACGCACATAACCCCGAAAAGTTAGAGGTTTCGAACCGCCGACCTCTGATTAGGAGGCTTACGCCCTAAGCGCTAGGCTATCACCGCTTCTAAGTTATTATAGCCACAGAATAACTATATAAAATGCTCACTAAACTAGTTTTATAGTTTAGCAGTCGAGCAGGCGTGATACAACACCACGCAACACGAACTATGTGTAGAAACAAAGGAAGTCATCCAAACCTTCCGCGAGACAGTCACGCGAAGCTATTTGTTTTCTATAAAAAAATAAAATGGCGTCCTGTACGCGACGTTAAGGACTTGTTACATACATTCGTTTTAAAGGACGTATGATCGCCAATATTATACAATGGAGACGAATAAGTTGATCGACATTCGTATGTCTTGAGATTTTTCCTGAGACAGACGCATTGAAGGATTTTTTTATTATTATTAATTTAGATGGTTAACCAACAGAACAAAACTTTTGATAACATACGTTCATTGCCTTCCTTTGAGGTACAACACAAAAATGCTCGGCCACTTCCAGGCAAGCATTAAAGAAATGACCGACGTTGCGGTCTAAAATTCAAGAAGGTAGCTCTGTTCTTATAATCGTGCTATGGGGTCTGATGCCACATTTTCAATATAAACGATAAACTTAAATAAAATGGATTAATTTAAAAAAAACGATAAAATGGAAAAAAGTGTCACCGATCACTGTCTCTACATAGTACGGTCTTTAGTGATGTCGTGTATATAATATAGTATAGAATTACAGTTCGTCGGTTTGTCTGTGCATTTTGAGCGCTGTTTTCCTAAAATGCCTTAAGCGATTTGGATACAGTTTTCACTACTGGTTTTCAGTAAGTTTCAATAGTAATCGTTTTTTTTAATCTTTAATCTACATTATTATAATTTGTCAAACTATGATGACTGAAAGTATATAGAAGTATATATATATATATATATATATATATGAACACAAAAAAGTTAAATTACGGTAGTTTTGGAAATTTTAGACATTTTAGACCTTTATGTAAGTTGAGCTCTCATCTATATGGTCAATCATATTAAATAGGGTTCAGCTGAAGCTCGACACGCTTAATAGCCAGGCGCGCCGCTCTCTTGTTACTTAGACCACAAGACACTCCTTACAGAGCTTAAATTCGACGCTCGCCACCACACCCGGTACGAGGAGCTAATGCATACGCGGTACTCTATCGAATATAGAGTGACTCGCAGCAAACGCATGTTTTACGGTGTACAAGTGAACTTTTTTTTGTATACATAGCGAGCAAACGAGCAGGCGGGTCACCTGATGGTTAGTGATTACCGCCGCCCATGAACATTTGCACCACCAGAGGAACCGCCAAAGCATTGCTGGCCCTTGAGCAATTTGTTAATCCGCCCTTTGAAGATCCCCATATTATAACCATTAGGGAACACAGAAGATGGAACCTTTATTTTTTTTATTTCTTTATTAATAATAGGCTTATTAATCTACTAAAAATCCAATTTTAAACGCAGCAGCAATCTAATATATATTTCTATTATAATTGCGAAAGTTTAAGTAAGTGTAAAGTGTAAGTAAGTAAAGTGTAAGTAAGTAAAATTTAGCACAAACAAATAACATTTAAATATAAAATATTTTTTTTCCTTTTAATTTCACTACAAGTTAGTCATTGATGTCACCTGGGGTTAAGTGATGATGCAAATTGAGTGGATAATTAAGTGCAAAAAAAATTATAAATCCCAAATCGTGCCTGCCCGGGCTCCAACCCAGGACCTGTCACTTATGCGCCACACGGCGCTCAATCCAATATAATAACAAAAGTGAATCTATTTCAATCAATTACCACCATTTATGATAGAGGCTCACGTGAGACTACTGGAGTTTAGAAAGTGAGACCTATCTAAACCTTGTATTCGTGTAGTCACAGTTGCAATAACTCATTATACTTTCATAACATACGTTGGTTTGAGCACAAGTGGTTCCTTCCACGGGACTCGTATAGTATGTTTAAGGAAATATATAAAGTAGTATTCCATTGTGCCAAAATAATGGTTAGTACACACACACTGGTAGAATAATTAATAAAATGCGATCTCAACGTGAGTGTTGACTGGGGCGACTCGCAAACTAGCGTGGAACAACGACTTCGCGAAGGCTCCGACACGCACAATGGCCGCTCTGTTTGCTTGCCCCTGTTGTTCTGCTGTACTATTACCTCTTGCATTTATGAGAAATTGCTATACGCTGTCGTGGTCAGAGCCTTGATTAAATTTCAAACCGCATTCGTATTTTAGATGCAGTTTCTGGTCTTTGTATGGTGTGGAGGTAACGCATAAAATTTGCCAAATGTTTGTTATGTCCACTTTACTAAATATGCCCACAGTCCCCCTTGTGCAATAGATTGGAGAGAACTTCTGTAAACTATTAACACTAAAAAAATATTTTTGCGAATAGTAATAATGGCAATAATTGGTCACGTTATCAACTGGTTGATTGATTAAACGAAGGCACACTGCAACTGTTTTGAAAGAGGGAAGAATGATCCCTAAGCTTTGTCGCCCAAGGTTATATTTTTTATTTACATTTAATTAGAACTATTAGATACAAGTTCGCAAAACTGATATAAAATACTTAGTCTGTCTTACACAATCTATAAAAATTACTATTTATCTTATGTATGCAACATTGCCTTCTTCGTGCGATTTATATATAATAAATAATTCGAATTTAAATAGCTTTGTTAAAAATAAATTATAATTAAGCCGAGCGCTAAACAGAAGAAAAAGTTATAATGTTTCAGACCTCTGGTCTGAATCAAGAGCTGTCTAATGTCAAAACCTGTGACATTTAAAGAATTTTAATATCAAAGCAGAAAATATTTTGTTTACAATGTCTTAAGCTCGAAGCGAACCACTAGTACCATAATCATCAGAGATATTTGGTGGAACATCTACGCTTGTCTTAAATGCCACGGAGGATTTGTCAGCGGCGACGCGCGCCGACCCGCGCCGACCCGCGAGGATTGCCAATGTCACCATCGGCACATCACGGCTTAGTTGCGGAAACCCAGATTAATGAGATGAGCTTTGCTTTCATTCCACGTGTAAGACTTCTGAAATTGGCTTCCCGAAATATTGTAACGCGTTTCGGTTACTACTACCCCCGCATGAAATTAATACGCAATTGGTATTTATATACGCAAATATTGACGTTCTTTTAATGTGAAATATGAATTAATTTTTATGGTACAAAATTCTGCTTGCATTCTGTCCTTAAAAATAAACTGTGCGTCTGAAGGAGTCTATAAAATTTCTAATTATTAAAAATCAATATTTATAAAAAAAAGTCGTGTTAGTTACACTATTTATAACTCAAGAACGGCCAAAGCGATTTGGCTTAAAATCGGTGACTTAGATCGAGGACGTGGATATAGGATACTTTTTATCCCGTTAAATTTCCGGCGAGATTTATGAAAAACTGAATTTCACGCCACTGAACTATAACTATAATTTAATGTTACCTAAGAAATTTTTCTCGAATTGATAGCTTATTCCAAAGGAGTTTGTAAAAAACGCCTAATCTACGCGGACGAAGTCGCGGGCATCAACTAGTATAAAATATAAGTATCAAAACGCTACCCCTTCAGTTAAACGAAAGCTCATTATTTTCATAATATAGTTCTGTTATATCCTAATGCTGAATGTATGACGCTTAACCTAATGGCGCATCCACACATGCCGCCGGCTTATGCCGCCGGGTTTGCCGCCGACTTTCAGACCGCCTTGCCGCTGACTTTGCCGCCGGCTTTACCGGCGGCCTGCAGTCGCGGTTGCAATTTACGCAGTAGTGTTGTGACTTTCGTTGAAATTAGTCGTGTACGTAGAATCGAAAGATGTTGGACTATGATATAGTTGCGTGTATCGCAAGTGTAGTGTTGTATGTCATTATTCATAAAAAGAACCGCAAAATCAAACGAAGATATTGGGTCAGACCAAGTCTTCGAAATAGGCCTAATGTGTCCCCGATACTTGAAGATTTTAGAAGGGACGACATAAACCGAAGAAATATTCGTTCGAAATTTAACACTTTTCTAAGGATCTCTAGTGAAGAATTTGAAATATTACTGAATTTAACTGGACCCATGATATCAAAAACTGACACCCGCTGGAGAAATGCTGTGTCAGCTTCCGATCGACTAGCAATTACTTTGAGATACCTGGCTACAGGAGACTCTTATTTTTCACTCGGTACACTGTTTAAAGTGTCTCCACAAGTTATTTCTTTAATAATTCTAGATGTTTGTCAAACTTTGGTGTCTACATTATCCAATTATTTAAGGGTAAGTACAAAATATCCGTAACACATTAGGTAGTTAGAAACTGAACACCTACATTAGAAAACAAAACAGACCACATACATTCACACAGTTACGGCATGTACAAGACACAATTATAATATTTGATTTTATACTGTAGGGGAGAGTGCAATGGGTAACAGTGAATCAACTTTTTTGTAGAGCTAAATATTGCCACAATTTAACACTTTTAGAATGTGTTTTTATAATAAAGCCTGAGCAAAATCAATAAGGTACACACTGCCATAGCAATCTTAGGGCTACCTTTCTCAGGTTTATAGATATGACTATTTTTTTAAAGAAAGGATTTCCCTTTCTTTAAAAAAAATAGTCATATCTGATGACGCCATGTGACTTTTGATTCATATTAAATACTTTTTACAAACTGCAGCATTACATTTTTAAAACATCAAAATATTTTGCTTTCATACTTACTTTTCCGTCGCACCCCGGTAGCGAGTCAAGGGCAATACAAAATAGAACGTAAAATGCTATATCGTGTAAATGTGCGCATTATATAGGCCGCGTTCGATCCACTGTACCCCTTGATCCACCGTTACCCACTCTCCCCTACCTGGAACTTCACACACATTTTACATACATATAACTAGAACTAAACACACAAATATCACAAACAATTTTTTTTACAGATGCCGAATACACATGGAGAATGGCTATCAGTGGCTCGAAGTTTCATGCAGAAATGGAATGTACCTAATTGCGTAGGTGCCCTCGATGGGAAACATATACGTATACTATGTCCAACTAATAGCGGTTCTGAGTTTTTTAATTATAAGTCATATTTCAGTATTGTTTTGCTAGCTTTAATCGATGCCAATTATAACTTTTTATACGTAGACATTGGATGTCAGGGCAGAATATCTGATGGTGGAGTTCTACGAAATTCAACTTTATTTGATATGATACGAGATGGAACTTTAAGTCTGCCACAAGCGATTCCATTACAAGGGAGAAATACACCTGTACCTTTTTATTTCATCGGTGACGATGCTTTCCCCATCTCACAGAATATAATAAAACCGTTTTCTGGATATCATGCAAAAGGATCACCTGAGAGGGTTTTTAATTATAGACTTAGTCGCGGGCGCATGGTTGTAGAAGACGCGTTTGGCATTTTATCTAATAAATTCAGAATTTTGCATTCACGCATTGGTTTACAAAATGAGAAAGCAAAAATTGTCGTGATGGCTTGTGTGCATCTGCATAATTTTATGAAGAGAAATGAAAGAACTACTGATGGAGTTTTGAACGAAATGCAACAAAATATACCGCAGATCGCTCTAAATGTAGAACCAAGTGTAATTAGAAATGAGCTAAAATGTTATTTTCTATCGGAACAAGGTCAGCTTCCTTGGCAATATCAAATATAATGTTTGAAAGAAATAAAATATGATTATTCAAATAATTGTTTTATTTAGGAATCAGAAACATGTATCAATAATTTTAAGCTTTTATTAAAATAAAATAATTTAACCGAAAATATAAACATTTATTTTAGTTTTAAGTAAAGGCATTGCGTTCTTCGTCATTTTAATATGTAACCTTATTTTAATCTATTACACTATTTTCGGTTAAATTATTTTCCAAGACTTGTAACAGACTGTCACTTGTATTGACATCTGGGCTATTTTGCATTTCATAGTCTGATTGAACAGAGTAAGAGCGCGAAGTTGAGGGCGACGGTGACATTGCTAACGTTGTAGGTTGGCCGGTGAAGTATCCTGGACGAACATTTTGATAACGAAGAGGCTGAGTAGTATTACTAGTATCAAAATTCATCGAACCCATTCTCATTTCTGCTTCATAGATAATATTCTGGATTTGATGTTGTACTGTACACATCGTGTAATGATCCATCTTCCTCAACTTGCTACTTATATAGTCTGCAAATATAGCAGCATCATCGCGTTGCCTTGCATTAGACGTGATCTCCCTCAGTAATTGCAAAGCTTCATCAACTTCAGGTTCTCTCTCTATATTTCGCTTTCGTGAAGTCCTTGTCGAAGGTAGCGTAGTCTGGGGAGTGATATTATCTTGAGAAGACTGAAAATAAAAAGGAAATCTTATAAATAATTGCAAACAAGCTTCAATACTATATTTTGAATATATCCTATCAGTATGTAAATATTAAATAAAAACCAAGCTTATAAACATAACATGTATGTATAGTGTATACAAATAATTATGTAAGTTTAAGCTACATTTACTCAGTAAATAATTGATATTATTTCTTTATATATTTTTTTTCATCTTACATATCATACTTCATACTTCATACTAATATATACTAATATTATAAATGCGAAAGTGTGTTTGTTGGTTTGTCCTTGAATCACGCCGCAACAGAGCTACGGATCGACATGATTTTTTGCATGGGGATAGTTAAGGTCCTGGAGAGTGACATAGGCTACTTTTTATCCCGGAAAATCAAAGAGTTCCCAAGGGATTTTAAAAACTTAATCCACGCGAACGAAGTCGCGGGCATCAGCTAGTTGGCCATATATCACGTCCTCAAGTATTGCAAATGTCTCACCAGTAACCCTGTACACTCTTCACGAGCGCTTATTCCCGAATACTTCGCTTTCGGTAAGTGTTATGCCGACTACATAAGGTCAAAAACGAGAGTATGCTCGCCCGCGCTCCGTGGTATTATGTATTGTTACCGGGTTGTAGGTAGTAGGTATCTAAAATATTAATACGCGAAGCAAAAACTTTGTACCTACCCCTATTAACGAAAATATTGCATAATGAAATATGTATTTTAAATTTATTATGGTCGACCAACTAGTCTACTTAGGTAATTATAAGAATTTGATGGGTACTTACACTAGGTGTGTGGCTGTTCAGAGTCGGTACCGGTGCATTCTTGTCATTAAGAAATGATAACGCCTTATAAGCAAACCATTTCGGCAATTGAACATCATCCCGTCCAGATCCACTCCTTTTAGATTCTTCAAATTTGCGTTTTTCTCGAAAATAATGGCTAGATAAATTCTTCAGTTTTCTCTCAATTTCTGTTGATGCTATGTTGAACACAGAAGCAATATCCCTAACAGCATCGTTTCTTTTGTTGCGATTCTTGAAATCCATATGCCTTGGGTTCCACAATAGTTCATTTTCTTGATACTTTTCTATTAATAAAAGTACAGCACTATCATCCCAGTTAAATTCTGTCATTTTGTTATTTAAATGAATACGACAACACTACCACTCCGTATCGAAGCCGCAAGCAAACTGCCGCCGGCACCAAAAGCCGCGCGTGCCGCAGGTAAAAGATGCATGGCCGGCGGCCGGGCCGCCGGCCATGCCGCCGGCCGTGCCGCCGGGCATGTGTGGATGCGCCATAAGGGGCTAAACCTGTTTGTAAATAAAATACGTGATTGAAGAAGAGTCTTGAAACCTAGAGCATTATTTTCATGTACACTAGTTTTTATCCTACACAAATAGAACTATCGACGCTTGCGAAGTTTGCAATATCGTGCTGAGGCTTATGTTACTATCATGTTACCCAGAACGAAAAGCTAGGGTGGCGCCCGGTCAGACAATTCCCCGGCTATCGATTTTGTATATAACCTCACCTCGCTAGCACAACAAGTACAGTTTACAGTTCCTGTTATATATTTTAGTAAATAAGTAAACCGTTAGTGATAATAAAATTCTGAATCGGAACCCTACAATAGAAAGGGGCACGCGAAAACTATTTACTTTATAGTGCAAATTAAGCTTTCTCTGTACCAGTTCAACAATACAACTCTGGGAATGTACTGAAACGAACTCGATTTCGTTATAGGCGATTTATCCGAGCACGTGACATTTTTATTTTAACACCACCAATTCTTTTCAACATTGCACCAACAAACATCTACTATGCATTGTCACGAATCATAGATTATAATAACCTTTAAAGTTCAGTCTGATATTTGCATGAAAGAGGCGGCAGGGTTTTATGACCTTATATTTTCGTTCCTATACAAATTTCCGTGACACCCATTAGTGAAATAATTATTTGGTGCTCAATGCCCAACGTTTGTTAAGTCCGGAACGGGCATAAAGTAATAATAGCAGTGAATTAATCCAGTCGCAACAATCTCACTAATTCTGCTGTGGCTTCAGATCAGCGTCGCCTAATTAGCTCAGCGTTTGCGTCGGTGTAGAGCAGCCGGTCAAAGGATCCGCCGCTCATTACGCGACGTGCCAGCCTGCCACGGTGTCGGTGCGGGATTGTTCAGCTAAACGCTTTGGATTCACCACGCTATGATACAACTAATATATAAAATGTTAACGTTGGTTGGATGTGTTTTTAAATTAATCAAGAGTAAACGCCTCAGCGGATTTTAATAAAGTTTGACTCAAGTTTAATCGAATTCATTTGGTGCGGGTTTGTTGCTAACAGCTTTAGATACATCGCACAATAACATAAATGTTACAATTATTGTTAAAGATCGTGAAGCGCACGCGGACGGAATTAATGAAGTTCTGAGGCTCTGAGATCACGCCTGCTACGGTGACGTTAAGGGAATTTTGTTAAACGCTTTGAAAACTCTATTGCGAATATACAAACTGAAAATGTATGTTTGTATGAAAGTGTGTGGAGAGGTTTTTAATGTTGGATCGTTAATAATTAATTCAAGCTTGACCCAATTTAAATAAAGTTTGGCGTATACTTCTCGTCAAGGGTTTTTTACGCATTAGCTAAAATTGATCTTTATTGGTTTGTATGAAAATCTTACAAACAAAACATTACCTGGATTATTAACACTGGATTTTTCCATACAGGAATACGATAGCGGAATGCGTGGGATATTTGTTAATAAATTAAGCTGTAACGGCTTATTGAATATGTAGATGTTTGGCACGGAGATTTAGCATTCTACTATATTTAAATGGGATGATAGCGTAGTTGACGCTCTGGCCTTGTAATGCTGATATCGGAAATTTAAATTTTATGACATTTTAGTTCAAGACATGTTTGTTATTTGGTAAAGTTTAAACTGTTGAACGAATCAGATGATATTAGGCAAAGATTGGCCATGCTCGTATAAACATACGGTTATAGTACCTACACAAATTAAAATAATAATAATTATTGTACAACATTAATAAGCTGGTTCCAGAATCAGTCTTACCAAATGGCACATTAATATATACAGTGAAATGTGGATCGAAATATATAAATACCTTAACAAACGATGAACGGAAATTGCAGTTTAATTTAAATAATAAATATATCGTTGTTTTGTTAGGGTAAATGATTTGGACACAGAAACAGAATATTTATTAATTGCCAGATTTGGTGCATCATGCGTAGGTACGCCTACTACTGCAATTGTAACTGGATGAAGAATATATTCCTAATTGGTGCCACTTTCTTGTCGAATCAGTAACTCTTCCAATCAATTGCCAACCGATCAATCAGCATACAAGTTTAGTATGGAGATGACAGGTTACAAATTGCAACTAAAGTGCAGGACATAAGAAGGGTTCCATATGCCATAGTAATGTCATTACATTACTATGGTAATGGACTATGGACTTAGAGCTATGTAGAGTAGAGGAGCGGCCTCTATAAAAAGAGCTAAACACAATTGAGTAAGCTTTAATGGGTTTGGCTGTCGGTAACCTTAAATTTAATTTATGGCCGAAGAAATAGTGAAGATAGGGCACAGCACAAAGTCAGTCACGGAACACACGGTCGGGTCGGACAGTGCGATGCTATGCCGGCGGAAACCGCGATAAGATCTAGGCGGGCACGCTCTGCCGCCTGCCGCTTGCGCCTCCCACCGCCGCCCAGGGCCCTCCGCGATGAACCCCCGCGGATGATTCGTCACGCTGCGTTAATGGCCCAACAGCACGCCACCACTTGACTTGTAGTATCTGCAGTGATATATAACTTTAAACTGCTTTTAACTCTTGCCTCGCTAAGTTTCTACCTTGCAACTGTTTATAAATTCATGTCTAAGGCTATGTTTAGTTGCAACCAGCGATGAAAGGTTGACTGAACATAACATAATAGCTAAACCCTATTTATCTGATCGCAGACTCGCGAAAAAACGCACGTCACGTCAAAAAGACATCGTCTGCACCTAGCCTTATGTTACAAGTTAATTTTTTATAAGATATTTTTAGTAAGTAGTGTTTTTATTCTATATCCCTTTAATAAATACTAGGTTGACAACAAACAATTAATTATTGGGTTTTAAAAGTTTGTCCATTTCATCATCACCATTATAAATGAGGTCGTAACGTCGTGGTATGAATGCAACGGTATC
The DNA here is from genome assembly GCA_928268935.1 of Lasiommata megera. Classification (NCBI taxonomy): domain Eukaryota; kingdom Metazoa; phylum Arthropoda; class Insecta; order Lepidoptera; family Nymphalidae; genus Lasiommata; species Lasiommata megera. The sequence goes on along the minus strand of OV743311.1, from coordinate 5,276,515 downwards.
TCAATTTGGGATATAATTAACTTGGAAAAGCTTTGATGTTTTGTTGGCATACTATCACAGTATGCAAAGGTATTTGTAAAAATGTACGCTAATAACGCAGAAATTGTTTTTTTGTATATTATTTCACTAACACGTACAACATAGAAACTGTCGATATCGCCTAATAAGTTAGACATTTTACTTATTTTAAATCAAATTGTTGTACTGAAAGGCTTAATAGGAAACACACTCACATATTTAAAGTTACATGTAAAGCACCTGTAAACTTAATTACTTCTATTCCATAACTATTTTTTGTAATTAGCTAATTATTCCCATATAAATTAAGTTAGTACGTTTGGTACAATTTGATTGCCATATACAAGGATTTTTTTGGGGGCTTTGTCATATGTACACCGAGGACAATACCGTAGCCATTCTAAAAATTTGCCCAAGTAATCAGCCAGTCAGTAGTTTAAATGTGGTTGGTTAGCTGTTGGTTTGGTTTCGTTCAAATACTATACATTAATCTGAAGATTACAAGACAGAATTACTTCGAAAACACAGACAGATCTTTGTTTCATTTGTGTGCATAAATAACTATTGATGTTAATTATTAATGACATAAAAGCGAGTGTAGGGTTTCCCCGACAGATAACAGAGACGGGGGCATATGGTTCGGTATCGTAACAGTATATGATGTGGGCGTCCTCAGGCAGATGGTCGCGGATGATTAAAGTTAATTAACTGAAGCCATTTACAGTCGCGCCGCGCCGCCCGCCCATGGCGTTGCGTGTCGCGCAGCGCTGACGGTGCACTGTCTGACACTCACGACGCATGACGATCGTCTCGATCGCTTTATCTGACCTTAATATATTATAATATTATATATACCTATATACACTAGCTGACACAAGGCAAACTTTGTTCTGCGAATATTGTTTCAAAATACAAAATCATTTATATCGCTACTGAGGTTGTAAATCTAGAATTGTATCACCATGATCATCAACCCATTATCGGCTCACTATAGAGCACGGGTCTCCTCTCGATATAAGAAGGGTTTGGCCATAGTCCACCACGCTGGCCATGTGCGGATTGGCAGACTTCACACGCCTCTGAGAATATTATGGAGAACTCTCAGGCGTGCAGGTTTCCTCGCGATGTTTTCCTTCGCCGTTGATGAAGTAATATTTTAATTGTTTAAAAACGCACATAACTCCGAAAAGTTAGAGGTGCGTGCCCGGATTCGAACCGCCGACCTCTGATTAAGATGCTGGCGCCCTAACCACTGGGCTATCACAGCTTCCTAGAATTGTATGTATTTTGTTAATTCCAATTCACAAAAAAATTATATTGGGGTGGACCACCCATACCACTAATTGCTATGAAAAATAGGTTACGTCTTCAGGTACCAAACCAAATATACAAAATAAAATTCCGAACCATTTCGGTCAAGTTTTGTGACTCGAGAATATTATAAATTAGATGTGCATAAAATATATGCATTTAATTTGTACGTACGTCCAAATGGCCCCTATAGGGCACTTCAACTTGTAGCACCTTTCAAATGTCAGATTATGACACAACACTGCATAACTATGCCACGTTTGTTTGTTATATTGTTATTGTGGCCCTTAATATTCCTTATTTAGTTTAGTCCACTTACACGTTAACAACCTGCACAATGCAAGTTGTTAACGTGTTAGTGGACCTGTCATCTCTATATAAAATTTGCGATGAGTATACAAATAGCAATTGGCGCTTGTCAAATTATGCCTTTTTTATAAGTCCGACTTCGTACAAAACACCTCGCCTCGTTACTCCTTTTTAAGGAAGCACAGAATTTTCCTTGAGCTTCTGAACTATTAGATAGAATCGGACGTTACATTGCAGTAATCCATGATAAACAATGAACATTAACTTTAATTTGCTATTATCAGCGAAAACCAGACAAGCTTGTAAAGATTTACATTTAAAAAGAAAATACTCTCCAGAGAGTTGTCCGATTAATCGTATTGTAAATTATTTTTTAATTTTCAGTAAGTAGTTGCAAAGAATATGTGCCCAATAATGAATTATGAAATGTAAGCCAAAGATATACATACTCAAATATTAAGATCACATAGAACATGTACATATTATAACCGTAACGATGACACAAACTCTGGACAAATTCATTTTTAACTCCGTGCTAGTACTGTAACCGGACCGTAATGGATGTTAATGGATATCTATAACCACGAGACCAATCATTTATGATTATAAATTTATATGAAATAAAAATTTCGTTATTTTTATTTTTATATCGAAAAAATTATTGCTATCAAATGAAACTCACGGAAAAGGAGCATCGTTCATATTATATTCCTCAGCGTTCAAGCGCAATCACCAAGTTTCACTAAACCTTTCACTAACTCGATGTGTATTTTGAATTCGCAAGAAATGCTGAACTGTTTTTTGTTGCATGTTGTAATGTTTCCTGTAAAAAATCAACAATTGACTAGTTTACAACGTAGCATAGCTGTAATAGATTTAGTTATGTTGTTAGTTATACACTGAGAGAAAACACCGATCGCGACGCGCCTCATATTGATTTGCAGACATAGATATAACTTAGTTGAGTTTAATTTCGTGTCAAATAAGATATGTATGATGTATGAATAACCCAAAATTTTACCGATTCTAGACTCATTAAAACTAAGTTACTGGCTTTTATAAAGTCGATATCCAAAGCGTTTTTACTATCTGTGTGTGTAACTTGATGTCACCTAGCTTATCTAGATTATTATCTGTTTTGAATATCGGACTCGTACATCCTGAAAGAGAAGGGCGTTGATTCATTCTAGTAAAGCTTTATAATCCGTACTGTAATAGGTGTCAATTCTCTACTACTACTCCATACTATTATAATACTATAACTCTGTATGCTAACTCATAACGCTTTATCAACTGATAGATTGCAATATTTCGCATTTTTTATGGAAGACATCCAGAGCAGGTAATAGAATATACTTTTTTTTTTAAACAGACGCGAACGGTTCGAGCAAAAAAAAAAAACTAAAGAAATAGTGGGAAAAAACTAATGATTACGTAATTTGTCTCAATTCTTAAAGGTTTGTGACGAAATAAAATTTTATTTCATATTATTCGCTGAGTATGGAAACCTAAACTGCGTCAGAAAATCAGTTCCAGCAAGTTTCTTCGAGCCCTAAGGCTCAAAATTTCTTCTCAAAACAGCCCGGTTACGCTGTGGCAACCAATAGGGTTAGCACAGCTAATAGGCAGTCCGAAAAAAAACAACATGCTGATATTTAGTCGGAGTTTTTAATACAAATAGCTCTTGGAATATGGTGTCTCTACACTCAAGTGTGAAAATCCTTGATACATTTAGCTGCGTTAGTCAGAATGCAGATATAAAACCTGGACGGCCGCGCGCTCGGCTGGCAACGATGATTCTTGGCGGGACCGCGTAGCCCTCCCGACGCCGGACGTGGCCCGTGCCTGCAACGTGCGCCCGCACGCAAGCTGGCGCACTGCCCGCCGCCCTTTTATCACAGACTAAAACACGCCCGCTGAGTTAATTTGTTTACCCTGACGCGGCCCAGCTAATGAAACGCCCCGAGCGAACCCATGTCCGCAACCCCGTACAGAATTAAACTTTACGCCCTTTGAATCGTTACAACCTGTAAATAAATCGTAAATCACTACAATGTTTGATCAGTGCCTACAAATTTGGCGAAGACACTATTTTCACTATCCCTTTAGTCTCATTTTCACGAATACGACATGTGTTGCCGAGATATTGTGACTAATTTACTACTCCGAAAACCGATAGCTGGAAACCTATAAAAAACGAAGTGCCTCGACTGGGCAATTTCGTGAAATCACCTTAATTTCGTGACTAATTAATTGCTTTACTACGCTTACAAAAAATATAGACTTGTAAATGGTAAAATAAGTGGGATCTCGTTATTATATGTGTTAGAACTTTTGCACTCGAAAGTTCACGTGTAAAACACGTGTAGTTTAAACTCGCCTGCCCGTAGCGATTTATGTAGCCGTAGAGCAATAAAGTAGCCATAGAATTAAAGCAGTGTCTGTTAGAGAGCTGCGATGAGAACATCGCGTATGTTTATAAATATGTGGAGCACACGGTTTTAGCAACGTGTGAATCAGACGCGCTCAGGTGAGGTCGCATTCCGCGCGCCGATCTACCTGCGCGCCCAAAATATCCGCCTCACGCGCACCGACCGCCCGCGATCGCACGCCCGCCTTCGCATTTCAGCGCACTGATTATTTTGAAAGCTCCAAACGATGATTATTACTATTCACGTTGCTCTTGATTTGTTGAGTGTGATCATTGTATCATACAAACAGTTCACCGCACTACAACAATTACGTTTTAATTAGGAAAGAAAAGGTGAAATAAAGCTCTACATATCTAACACCTTACGGTAAGGGTCTTATTCTGCCGTAAACGTTTTCTTCTTTTTGTTTGGTTCACCACTTAATTAGGTACTGCTCGTAAAACTGTCTTCCTCATCTTATATTTACCGCGTTTGCCCTTTTTATTATCCGATTACTTGGGCCGCGCGGTTTGCAAAGCGTTCTGTAGCGCGAGGGGAGCCGTTTCATTTGTTTCTTCAGAAATTACTTCAGACGATCTTGTTGGAGCTCTTTAAATCGGCGCGAAACATTTCATTCATAAGGAACGGTATAATTAGCTGCCGTTTTTGTTTTACACACATTTGTAATTTGCATTGCTGCGAGGCGTAATTAATGTTTACGCAGATATGATTACGGTTGGCCTGGCTTATCAGTTGTAGGGTCCTCTGGGTGAAATTTGTCGCGTTGGCGCACATTTTACAATATATGTACACCGCGTAATTCGTGGGAGGATTTTACTTTGATGTTTATATGTATACGGACTCGAATGAATGGTGCATGTTTGATGATCGGGCGTCACACCGCGAGCTGGTTGCGATAGACGGCATTGCAATTAGTAGGACACTCGACGCGTCGCCGCTGCAGCCGCAGCTCGCAATCCACTTGTGTGTCGCCGCGCAAATTAAAACGCCCCTCGACCTGATCGCTCTCTCAAACACCAATTCGTCCAATGAATCTGTGAAAAAAACTATCTCCCAAAAACAGTTGATTGGATTTTTTCTGGCCATGTCAATGGTATCATGTAACACGAATGCTTTAATTTAAAAAAAATGGATATGGGGACAGACAGACTTGACTGAATTGGCTAATTTTGGATTATAATTATGCGAAATGGTGAGAAAATATAAGAAAATTACAAATTTGATTAACTTTATTAAAACTGCGTTGCATTGACCTTTATTCAGAATTGCACAATATATAACTAAATAATCCGAGATTTTTCGCGTTACGAAATAAGTAGCTTATTAGCTTATTATTAGACCTAATGATAGATAGGATAATGGTAGATAGCAAGCTTGTATAAATTAAATGCGTAAAATTCTCATAGACGCTTTTCTCAACGCCAAAGATAAATCAATATGTTTTTGATGATTATTTGGGCAATGTAAGTTCTGCCTCTATCCAATATTTAACCGGTGAAAATAATAATAAATATTTTTGAACATGTTTTTGTACAATTATATACGTTTGGCCACAATCGATATTCGACCGTTCTACGAATATAACTTCTGCTGCAGAAAGAACGAAAGGGTTAGATAAAATTTTCTTTCTCCTATCCTATAAATAATTTTAAACTCTAAAAATGGATACATTTTACCTTTACTTCAATGATTAGCAAATAAGTTGGTGAAGTAACAATTAGAGGTGAAACGTGCAAAAATATTGTACATATTTGAATACAATTATATACGAGTATGTTTGCCTAAATCGATATTCGACCATTCTACTAATATAACTACTGCAGAAAGAAAGAAAAGGCTATATGAAACTTTCTTTAGTTGCACCTATGAGTCATTTAATACTTAAATAATGGATATATTTAACCTAATCTTCAATGATAATAGTAAATAACTCGCTGAAGTAATTGTAAAAGGTGAAACGTACAGGTGGCTGAAATTTAAATTTGTTAGTGTCTAAGGATGTACTCGAGAGCCGGTAAGACTAAAAGATTAGTGGTCGGGTCCGTTGGAAGGCAAAGAGAATTCCCACGAGCGCGCCTCCTTGTAATTGAGAGCGCCCGCGGGCCGAAGATTGTGGCGAGTAGCCCGCGAGGGCACGCGCCGCGCGCCCCTTCCTCCGAGCCCAGCGCCGCTGCGCGTAAATCAAGCTCGTTACTCTCCATTACTTCATAATACCTAATTGACTCGTGAGGATTTCACCACTTGCAAACAGCTTTTCTTGTCTTCTGCTATGCGCCTTTTATTAGACTTTCGTTCCAAAATGGTAAAATCGAACTGGAAACGCATAAAATGGAACTGGAGACTGCCGCGACCAATGTTTCTTTGTACGCTCAAATAATTGTATGAATCGAACTTAACTGCAGCTGAACTACAATTCGCAGTAAATATTAGCTATTTAGATTAGTGAAGTTCCGTCCAGTGCGGCCTAGTATTTGTGACGTATGGCCGTCTATCACAACCACTGATGTGAGTCGTGATCAACTGACAGTACGTTTTAATGTCATTACAAACCGTATTACAAACTTTATTTTTTTATTTTCAAATTTTTTAAATTTTGTAATTTTGCCTTCTAGTTGACCTCTCTCACTTGGTCGGGCTTTTTTTGTATTCATAGCTTCTCTCTGAAACGATACACTCGTAATAATAGTTTGTATGTTGTTGTTACCAGATGTTTTATTATTATACAAAGTACATCTAACAAACATACCACGAGTTCAAGATTTCGTTCTGGAATACGTGACATAAATGTTCACTTTTATTGTGTAAAAGAAGCGAATGTCTAGACAATAAATTACGTGTGATGGCGTTTCAAAAGTTCACTTCATTTAAAAGCTTTTTCTTCGATTCTGGGATATTGAGGGTTACACCACTTGTCACGACAAGGGCGACGATGTAGTAAAGACATGCAAGCTTTTTTTTATCTGTTTATCTACTTTATATGTACTTTATCTGTTCTATAAAACTGGAGGGAAAAAGGTGTGCGATAAAACGATCGCGTGACTGAGGTTTCTGCTGTAGTTTCGTCAATGCCTTGATTACGAGATTTCAAAGAAACAATGCTCCTGGAACGTTTAATGTTTTCATGGTGTAATGCTTAAGCAACTTGACACAAGTTTGAACGAATGCTATCCTTTTATCGACATCAGCATGTCTTGTGATTTCGACAGGGATATTAAGTCACTAAAATATTGAGGGAAATGGCGAGATGTCATGATAACGACGTGACATTTTGTATTTTGAGTTGGTAGCTCTGTTTGAAAAATGGCGCGATGTGATACGGGAGGTGTTTTCGTCGCGACATCAATCGCCATGATACGAGAGATCGATCTGTCTTCACGCTACCAAAAAGTGAGACCTATCTGTACCTTTTATTCGAGTTATGATTTCTCTATTCTCGAAACACGCCGTTGTGAGGTATTACTAGTGGTTCTTGGCATTATCCAACAAGGCCTCCTACAGGTATGGATCGTCGGGCGTGACGTCAGTCCAGGGGCGGTGCCGACGTAAAAGCATGTAGATCGCGAAATTGATTGCATGCTATCAGATGGGGCACGGGTTCTTCGCTAGCGTTTAATACGGGCGTCGGACTCTCTGCACGCGATGCTTTGACAGGAGATCGGCCGCGCCCCGAGCCCCGTCGAGCTGGTAATTACCGGGCGCCGTGAGCGCCGGCGACGTCGCCGCTGCCGCTCTGCGTCCCGACCGATGCGGCAATTACCCCGCACACCTAATGCTTGTTTATCTACCCTAAATACGACCGTGTTACGTGACCATTTCACTTTATCGTAAATTAATTAAAAAAAAAAAAAACAGTTGCCTTAGTTTGACTCGGTAACGTTGTAAGAATTGCTAGCTTAAATATACCAATGTACAAACAGTATAAAATTTAAAAATTGACTGCTTTCATGCAGTCGGGTATTTCCTGTGAAAATAATGATTTCGCTATTGGCAATATATATTTGTATGTTCGTACCAAACTGAATGGCGTAACATAATATAGTAACATTTTTCACTAAAACAGCCCTACCTATCCAAAAGTTTTGTATTGTTTGTATTTGAGAAGACATTTGTAACATGTGTAACTTAAACTACTTGTGTACTGTTTGTTGTTCTTACTTAACGTATACCCATGTCACATTCTGAAATCAACTTGTACTACACCATTCCGAAATGGATACAGTTCGCTTAAGAAGCCGTGTATAAAAGCTATCAGGGGCATAGATCTAATAAGTTGTCATTTCAGATTTGCGCGTTTCCATCAGTTATATCAATTATGATACATCTAGTAAGATCGCAGTCCATCGCAAACAATAACATGCCATTGAAAAAGAGATATTTCGTCACAAACACACCCGTATACAGGCGATCCATTTCCACAATATTTCCATGTAGTTTAACTACACACGCTTGGTTAAATCTTGTTTATGTACATTGTACAATTTTCTTTGTGCTAGTACCGCTAAACTTTTCGCTCATGGCAGAAAGCCTTTGACAAGAATAGAGGTACGGGACTTTTAATTTAAAACCAAAATCTTTTATGTTAGTAAAAAAAAGTATATATAGCTATATTAATCATGATACCAGATAAGAAACGGTTTTCTATTCTATGGGTAGGCTTAACTAAATGCCGTTTGTAGTCGCAGAAAATCATCAGCAACAATAAAGTCGAAGAAGTAAAGGAATAACACAAACACCAAAAACACGTCGCTGGAAATGTTTTCTTTTGTAACCTTGATTTGATAGTTCTCAATTATTATAAAACATTGGAGTGAATTGTTATACCGCATAGCTTTTTTAAATGATACCATTCGAGATGAAATTGTTGAGACCATTAGTTGAAGTGTTGATGTTGCGACAGCAATTGGAATGGTTTAATGGTTCGGCGGGCGAAAAGCGTGGAGCCCGTAATTTGATTGGGCACGAAGAATAGCGCCGCGTCCGACCCGCACTAATTGCCCCGCGGAATATAGAAACAATGACAAAACTTCGGACCGCCTCGGTCGCTCGGCCCTCGACCTCCCGCTTTTTATTTAAAATTCGTTTACCCGACTCGCAGATTGTTACTCGGCCGAGTCGAGTTAGTCCGTCTGACGTTATGAAAACAAGAATAAACTTAATTATTTTCCTATTTTAACTGAAGCCTTACGACAATTACAAACTTATTATACAACCATTTCCGTCGGATATTACCCCGTATTAAAATAAAACACAAATGGAACATTTTTCTCGGGGATAGCCGCTGTTATAATTTGACAAATATGAGCAGAGATCGACAGTTTAATAACCTTATCGGCGCAGTTGTAGCGAGGCAGGGGGCGTGGAGCGCGATGGTAATTGATAGTGACATTTGATGGACGTGCAGCAGCGCGTATTGCACCGCTGGGGACCGTATACAGAGTATCCTTTAGGTACAGCAACGCGGACTGCGTCACCGACCTGCACATCCCCCTTACATGATGTTTGCCGCTCTTCGACACTTAAAATCTTTTGAATATTCATTTAGTACAACGTTTTATGTGCATACTACGTTTTCTCAACATAACGAATGAATATAGCTAAGACGCTGTGTTATTTCTTTCGCTCTTTACTTTTTCGTTTGCTTTGTTCTTTTTAATCAGAACATCACAGTACACATTTTAATTATTCTTTTTTTTAATATCCTATCTATTGTAAGATTTACTACTTTAAGGAACTTATTTCATGCTGCTATTTGTTTTCACAGTCTTCATTTCTTATCGTTCACGCTGCCAAAAATATACTACCTTAGGATAACATACCAATATGAAAACGCATTTATTAAATCAAAACAAATCAAAATAGATAGATAGAAATTATTCATGTAAACCTATTACAGGCATAATGGTTAGAAGCAGGCGTTACTTTGTGGAAGTGCATGATAAACAATAAACAGCAAGTATAATTTGCTATATTCCGCCGACAACCGGGAGATTTGTATAATATAACACCACACAAAATCTTCCACTAGAACCTCTACGCACGTTTCGACCCGCCACCGGATCATCCTCAGGAGATGTTGACTTCACAAGCGCGAAAAGTAAAGTATTAGAGGCATATTATACATCTATGAATCCGTCATATAGCATTAATGCGTATTAACATAATATAGTCGCTGGTACGTCAGAGTAAGGTCCCATTGTAACATTGTACTTGACATAGCACTCAAACTGGCCACGTGCTGTTGACATTACTATGAAAGCAAACTTACTTACCCGACCTCAAGCTTACCTCTGTAAACTAAGCTCGCTCTAAACTTTTAAGGTCTGTCTAATAACGCAAGCAATTTGAGGGTCCCCCTTTGTTTGTTCACTCTTCGTTTACTGAGGTGATTTGATGATTTTGACTTATTTAAGTTTAACCTGTGTCGACTCTAACAAAACTGCTCACTTGTTATTTGTTTATGAAAGTTTAATTATTTGAAGAACAGGGTAATTTCTACAAAGATTTTTTTATGAGAAGAATATAAAACAAGAATAACCTGCCCAGCTGTTTATGTACCTATACGTATATATATCTAAACATTCTTACAAAAAGTAATCCAGAAAACAGATAAGAATTAGCAAAAAGTAAAATTCTATCGTTCTATAACACCACTAAATTCAATATTTTATGAGTGGCATTAAAAATGTTTAAAGATTTTAACCGCTTATATTCTATAGGTACTGATATTATATAGAAGTCAACTAACTCTTGTTTGATGTTATAGTCTAAAGCTCAGTTTCACTACTGGCCGGCGAGTGAAACTACATGCAAGTAATTTCTCTCGCGAAAGCCACTTTGCTAGTTAACTGGTTTCATTTCTTTAAAATCTTCTAACATACATTTTCGATTCGGTTACATACTATAAATGGGGTATTTCTTCAGAACAGCAATATTAATTGTTAGCCAAATGGTAAATTTCTTGCAACGATAAACCGTGAAAATTTATTACAATCATAACATTTAAGCTTTGTAAAGAGGATAAAAGTAGGCACTCCAGTTTAGTGGCAGCTAAAGTAAGGACGTCCTCGGTATAACAGCACACGATGTTATTGCTAAGTAATATTGATTGGTGGAGGTACACAGTCGTAAGAGCATGGGAGCTGGAACACGCGAGGTGAGATGTGTTTTTATTCGCGCAACACGTTCTCGGACGCCGCCTCGCTGCGATGTGTCGTCCTCCCGCGGGACACCGGCCGTACTTCCGAACGGAGATATTTATAGCCGCCCCAGAAGCCGCCGTTACCTAATGTAACGTTTTATGGTAGCCCTTATTACGGTTCTCTCACCGCCCTATCTTCCACTTCACATCCCACTTCGAATAAGGAAATTTATATTACGTATTCAATTGCACTATGCCTACACAGTCATTTAGATTAACTATTAAAAAAGATAGTTGTTATATTATTTAATGAAATTATAGCCGGTGGTCACTAGCGAGCCACAGAAGTGCCACGTCGAAGATATTCTTTGCGGCAATCGTAAATTGGGCAGGTCTCCGGGGAGTTTCGGGTGCGAGGCGGCCGCCTGCTCCGGTTCCGCATACGCTAATCGCGCCACCCTCGGCGCTCCGACCGACGCCTGTTTCTCCTGTGCATTCCGCCGTAATGGCCGCGAGAAAGCCTCTTTTGTTGCGCTAGCGATTTGTTATATCTCGTCGCGCTTTTCTAACTTACCTGCTTTGACTCTGGTAATTGTTCTTTAAGTTTGGCCGTTTTATTGTGCATAAAATGCTTTGTCACAATAATCTGTTAAGACTGCCTTCATCATAGCCCCTTATACACACTGAATCTTATTGTGATTAAATGAGAATCCATTAGTGTGATATTACGAGGGATTATTGCCATTGTTTGTTCCTGAACTGTAAGATCAAGAATAGAAAGCACTTCTGGTTTGGGAGACTCTGTACAGATATTTTTTATTTTCTATACACATAGATTATATTAAATGTAAATACTGACTTACTGACTGATTAACTGACTATTCACAAAAACTGAGGAGCTAACTATTCAACTTTCCAACTTAAAATAACGGAAGCATTCCTTGGAGGATTCTACTAAAATAGTAAAATAGGAGTAGGTTTTGAATATTAAAAACAAACCTGTACGTACGTAGGTATAGATGTTTCTTCGAAACAACCATTTATAATGCAGAATAAGTTTACCTGCCAGTGATCTGCCAGCTAGCTTTGTTACTGAAGCCACCGCGGGAAGAGTTTTTATCTTACGGGAAATCAGCAATTCTGAGCCGTCTATGACGCAGGAAATCGCCGGTGTAATATGTTTCCGCATTTAGTAAATAAGTGTGAATGTGACGAGTCGGTTAGTGCCAAGACAGCGTTCGCGCCACGCTCTGATGCGCCCTCGGCCGTTCAACTTGCTTACAGCGGCAGGTAGCTGTTGTCTGCTTTGTCTATTGTCGTTTCTCACAACTTCATTATTGCACAGTATTAACTATGTAACCTCAAACCTTTTACTAAGTCTCTGCCTGTACAGGACTGTGTGTATGGTTTTTGTCTGTACAGGGTCTACTTTCCTCCCCCACAGAAGCAGACAGAATCCCTTCGTACAGATTTAATATTTAGGTTTGAAGAAATTTATTCTCAATAAAACATAACACAGTCACGTACTTGAGAATACAGTTACACTTACTTAAAATTGAAACATTTAAACATCCTTCAATCAACTGTTTTAAGTAGGAATGGCTACGCAACCATCCACCCAATGCATTTTATCCAGATTGACTCTGTCCCTAAATACCTTGCTAGGTGGGTTTTAAACGCATTGAGTGCGTGCGTCTTAAATGTGTCGTGGAAGCTTATTAAAAAGCTGTGCTCCCTCAAACGTTAATGTTTTCTTACCATAGTTAACCCAGAAGATGACTATTTGTATTGCCTTTTTTTTTCTTTTTACTTTTGTAGAGTTGGTACACAAAACCGTGTCCATCACACACTTTTGTGTCGCTGTGTGTAAATCTGATTGATAGGAATTAATGTTGGGAAAGTAATATAATATACTTCCGGCCTGTTATTTAATATAATTGGGACAGTAAATGATATATTTAAAATGAATACTAACATCAGGCTTCTGTCTGATATTAAATTGTATTGGGAAAGTAAATGAGGATATACCGATTGTAGCTTAGCAACTAAAAGTTGTCAAAAGTTACACACGGCATCGCTTCGCTGTGACTACTCGTCTTAACTCTTATTAATTATCATTGGGAATGTAAATTAGAATATCCCGATCCTATGGAAACATGGCGATAAAAAGTTTTTATAAAAAGTCAATCCATCCATTATTATGTTAAACAGATGCAAACATACGGAAGTATTGTTTTATGTACTCATTATCAATATAAAAAATTATAAAACAAATTATCCATTGAAAAAATATAGACAGTCTTTTTTGCATATTACAGAACACAAGATCCTGACCTTGGCTATATTTTAAAGTGACCCCGAAGTCCGATCTAATATAATAACCTGTTTTTAGTCGTTACTATTCGATATTAATATTAATAAGTTTGGAACAAAACCAATAGAAATTATCTCCTCTGCAAATATTTCATTCTGATGTTAAATCAATGGCTTTATAGAAATGTGTATATCGGAGTGAATATGTAAATTGCCTTTATAATTTCATTCATATTTTGAATTTTTTAGTCTAAAGTACACTTGTAAACAAAATTTAAAATTATTAGAAGAACAACATAGGCTACATCTACAATTAAAATTCTAAATTATAAAGAATTCTAATTTATAAAAGTAATTTATAAAAGTAAATTTAAACTCTTAAACACTCTAGTAACTTAACAAATGCCCTCTAAATCAGCAATAAAATAACTGTCTGGGTTGAATTTACACAGTCTTTGTCCAAGATAGGTACTGCTCAGAGTGACACAAAACAGATATTCCTAAACTAGCGCGATAGACAGTGATTTTTATTAGACGCACATATATGCACGCCATCTGTAGTACACGTTCATATAAAGTCTTTTCCGTAATATATTTTGAATATTTTCTCCAGTCGTAATACCTGGGGGCTTACTAACATGGCTTAAACCAGTATTTTATAACATTGTCACTAATATTGTTGACGCTCTTCTTTCAGAAATATAATCCTAATTTATGTCAAGTATAACTGATATTTTAAAAATAATTTATTAAGCCCACTACATTAAGTACTTCGTTATCTTCGCACAAACTAAGTATAAGAGTGTACTCTGCGAAATATCTTAATTAATTTTGGTCACGTCTTTTTTGTCTGTTTAACGTTTCCTAATATCTGATTTTATCATTCAGAGATAGGTGCTCCATTGCAGCTCTCTCCATTTCTCACTGAGTGACTCTGAGCCTTCTTATCAGCAATTATCATTATCAAAGTTAGCAACAGTAGTAAGAGATATTATGTCGTCACTGGCTACACGCATTATTTGATGACCATAGTCTTCGGTCATTTGAGCGATTTAAAGGGTGAATAATCCTAGTAACAAAATCGTAAGCTGCCCAAGTGGGCACTTTAAAATTATAAAAATAGGGACATAAAAAAATCGTACTATTTTACTTTTAGCCCTATTAATTTATTCAAGAGATTTGTGAGCCCAACGTTTACAAATTTTGTTTGAACAGTGAATGGCGTTTAGTCGATTTATTTAATTGATAACTCATATAACTACGTCCGCGATGAAGTTATGATTAAGTTATATTAAAGTTGCTTAAAAAAGTTTTCGTGAAGTCCTCTTACTCCATAGTAGCGGTTAAAAGTCTACTAGATTATTCTAACTAAGTCCAATAAATGTATGTGGGAAGGGAACTTAAAAATTAATTATTAAAAATATGAGTTTTATCAGTTATTTCGAAATCTATAGGTATTGAATTTTATAGGTATTGTTGATGGGATTACAATAGACATTTGCTAAAAGTCGTTGTTGCCGTCATACATGTCGAAATAATGATACAGCACCTGACATAGTTTGCTTCGTGACATTTTTCGTTGTGAGGGGCTTCTCTTGTACCCCATGATGACTGCGACCGCTCGTTACTGTCTTACTTTAACGAAAGGCTCGCCTGATGTTGTCACTAATGATCCCACAATATTTCCCACAATTCACGCTGTTTATGGAACTATATTTGTTTTGCACATTTACATTTTTTTGGTACTTTTTATCATGTGATGATAGGTCCCCGGTTGTAATAAAATGTTAATATTGTAAGAAAATAATTGTAAAGGCAATCTCTGTACGTAACATATAATATAGGTTTAAAACGCCGTATAGCGAATGCGAGAGACTCGATGCAACGGCGTGGCGGCGGTAACTATTTCATTCATTAATTTTAGCAAGAATCAAATAAGTATTTAATTCGTCCAAAATATAAACTGTCCTGAAAATGTAAATTTTTTATTGTTAATTCAATCATATGGATTAAAAGCATTGCCTATTAAAGGCAGTTAAAAACCACCTTGGTCAACTTCTTTGATCGTGGAAAACCAAGACCCAGACAGACAGATTCATTACGAGTCTTTGTAATTTCGCTGACACTTCGTATGCTTGCTTGTTCAGGAGCATTATCCGGATTTAAAAACACAATATAACTATCTGTAGCAATATATGCCTAAAATGATAAATTGTGTTGTCCGGTGTTTTTTTTTTTGTAATATTTGTTTGTAATCCTGTTTACTGTAAAACTAATCACGATTCTAAATTCGATTCGGATTACATCTCAAGCTTCTGATACTTTTTTTTTCCTGTAAATCTCGCAATTTTTATTCAAGAAACTATTAATCAGGCAGAACATTCATCCGTGTTAAACTATACAATTTTCTTTTCAGTATAAAATTTTGCATTCTTTCTATTATTTTAGCAGGAAATGTGCATATGATGTAAATAGAGTTTTTACTTTGCACCACCACCACCATTCATTCCGGTTCATTGTTCTTCGAAATTGCTCCGCGCCGGGAGTAGCGCTTGTAGGTCTTGCCGTTGTGCCTTGTTTATTTGTATCAACAATAGTACAAGCCTACCAATCTAGTATGTTCTAGAGCAACGTTTACAAAATAGACCTCGTAATAGGGAGTTGGTGTGCACTCGAAATCTTGATCACGCTGTACCGCATTTAAGCCGCGAATTAACCCCCGTCTAACCCTTGTCTTATACAATACGGCGTTGTTTTAATAAATCTCGTAGCAGTTGAATATTTTCCCGTGATTATAAACATCTTTCTGCAGGATGAATGCTCTGTGAATTGGATGCATCTCACGTAGTTGCCAAACAGTCTGGACCAGTTTCGTATTAATAATACTCATCATTATTATTAGTAGCGTAATAAAGTCCCTCAGCTGGGCATCATTTCTCACTGGAGAGGTTTTATAATTATAAGGTTATATTGTTATTAAAATTTACTCAACTTAGGGTGGCGTTGAATTTAGCCTGCATAGTGCATAGTAGCATAAACATTATTACATTCCATGTGGTATAATAATGTTTATACCGCTAACCTGTTTAAAGATATGCTGGGATTTACACATCAATTCCAATTTCGCAAGAGTTTTTTTTTTCTTTTTCCGCCAATGCTTGTTTGTTTAGGTCAATTTTAAACTTTAAAAGAAACATTGTATATTCGTACATATTTTTTCCTTTGCATGGAATAATATTTTTTTAGTGTTTGTAAAATTTAAGTAAATCTTCCAGATATGCTCATTCCAGATATACATAGAAGTAAGAAGGTAGCAGTAAAGTTATCGGGGCTTTTTTAGTTAATCTGTTTTAAAAATATCTCTTATAACAATATTATCTCTCAATAAGCCCATCGACGCTGTAGCAATGTGCATTAAAATAGTGGCAGATAATAACTGAATTCCGTATTTAAGAATGCAGAATCAAGCTTTTCGGTTAAATACGGAGAGTGCAATTTCAGCGATTTTATCGGCATTCGCAAATAGATAGCCGATAAAATGATAGTGTGTTTAGCTGTAGCTGTTTGCTCGACAACGGTAAAAGGTTTGCGAGTCCCTCGCGGCGCGGGCGCGCTTGTTTTCATTTCGTTATTTACTTTTAATTTGGTAGCGAGCGGATGATGTGGCGGGTGAAGCCGCGTCGTGTGAATAATTGAGCGCCGATACATTGCTGTCTGACCGGCCGCGTGCGCCCCGATGTCACGCCCGTACTACTGCAACTGGGGGACTTCAATCAAGTGTTTGATTTCTCTGAACTAAACTAGTGATTCGTATGCTAATTTCATTTTGATACTGAAAGTATCTCTGTAACGTACCGTAATAGTAAGTCTGTGACGCGATCTTCAATTCCAAAAATTCGACCGCGCCTATCCCAAAAACTCACTCACCGGATTGTGTGTGAAAAAGCAGTCTATGAAACCATACGGTGTTAGTGGGCCCCGATAGGACTAACCACCCTTCACTCCCCGTGAAGAGCTTACGTTGGTGGAAGCCGCTGACTGGGTTGCGGACGAGTGTGCGAGCATTCCCGTGACCCCAGCCATCAGGCGATGCGAAGGAACATCGCTGGCTTTAAAAAAAAAAGTCTATGAACGATGTTGTCGGTGGGGTAAGAGGCGAGACGTTTCGTATTAAGCTGAATCCTCCTATCACTTACCTTTATTTCCCAAAATGGATCCTGCTGGTTATCGAGTTCGGCAATTCAAACTTATAAGGCAAACATACCAAACGAAAACATAGAGATCGCTAGAACAGTTACTTCATTCATTTAGGTTCCATATAAAATAAACTTCACGTGGGTGTCTTGTTTTCCGTTATTTGTAAATATTTATAGAAAAATTTGCAATGAGAAGACCGACAAAGTTCATTTATAATGTTTCGCTTGACGTTGCCGTGGGAAAGAAAGTTAATTATGTTCGGTGGAAAGACAGGGAGACGGTTGAGACGGACCGTTTCCTAAAATCTTTAAAATGTAAGAATAATTGATGTGACGTATTTTTATGATAAGGTAATAATTAGGTGTGTTTATTATGCCAATCGTTGCTTGATTCCAACGGTTGACAGGTAGGTTAGTACTAATATTTTTGCATTATATGGGACGTGATTGTGGTCTAATTGTGTCAGTAAGTATCGATGACACTAAATTAACCATGGAACTGTGTGTAGAAACTGAACTTTGGAGTCATTTAGTTGCTTACACCCATCCTCCGTCCATGGTTAGCATTTTCACCTTCACCAACATTTGATAATATCCGCCATTGCACTTATCGGACAAGTTGCGATTTTGTGAGCATATATCAGGAGCTCTTTCTCTCTTCTTTAAATGAGGATCGAGGTCTGTTTAGAACATAATCAGACCGATGACGATTCAACCGAGTGTATGTTTTGTTATTTCAGCCGGGTAATTTATCATTTTTGTCAACTGTTTATACGCTGAGAGATTTTTTGTTTTCAAAAATACCACCCTTGGGCGTCATTTTGTATTCCTGTTAACGGTGAAAACGTACTACCTGTATGCAAATAGTGTGACGGGTGTGAGGGGCGGCGGGCGGCGCGCGAGGCAGTCGGTCGCGTGCCGCGGAACATTAAGTCGCTGGCTGAGCTCGCAGGGGTGGCTTATTGTCTTGTGTCTATTAATACCACTCTTGGTGGCTAATTAATTTTTGCCGCATACACATTCTATTTAACCCTGAATTCGAAGCCCACAACGGTGTCAATACTGTTTAATTGAAAATAAAAGAGCTTTTATCTTCTTCAATTAAAAGTTTCACTACGTTCTCAACCTTTGTATGAGATTTGCGCGATCGCAAGCGCAAGAGTCTTTAAGGAATATCTCAGCAACTTAGAAATAAAATAGACGTCTCTTTATTTTGTGTTTACATGTTGTCCTTTTTACCTACTTACTACAAGTGTTTATTTTTCTAACCTTGTTCTGTACGCACTAGTTGCTGCGAAAGCATGCTCAGCTCAGATTGAAGAAGGCTAACTTTAACTCTTTCACTGAAGGGCAATTTTATGTCTCGTCCTGGAATCGAACCCAAATCTTGATTCTTATTTGTTTGTACATGTAGTACATCACTACCGAGATAACATAGTAACGTACATAGTTTTTTTTTTATTGACGTCTGTTGGGAATCTGTCACCTAAAAAGATGGTTGCTCTTTTATAAATAGATCATCAAATCAAATTATTAAATAGATCATCAAAGTTATTTAACGTAGCAGTAATGAGACATGAGACTTTATGCGCTGTAGATGTAGTATGCTGCGACATAAGGTTCAAAAAAACATGAAACAAAAAGTTATATCCCAACTTTTACATTGTTTCGACGCATCTCCAGAGGACATTCTTATAAATTGGATTCGAGTTTGAATCACTATCGATATCGGATATTTGTTTTGGTTATAATTTCAGTTTCGCCTGAAACGAAATTTTTATGTCATGTGAGGTCAATCGGTAGGTACTGTAACGGGAGTCGGGCCAAGTATCACACGGTTTATACATGGCGGGTTTCTGAAAGTTTAATGCATAATGTTTCGACAGGATCGTGAATTATTATACGGAGTTCCCTAATTGTTTAGAAGTTTGTTGGTTATTGAGACGAAATGTTTCATTTATTCAACGCGGGGGGGCTATAGAAATCGGTCACGTGGCAATCGTTGACGCCTCGTGCCTTTGAACTTCGGTTGATTTATTTCAATTGTGATTTGTTTGGCTATGATTATTGCTTTCAACGTGTCCTCACTCTGGACACTATTATTTTTCGACCTTTGCCATAAAACGAGAGGTCTCTTTATAGTAGAAGTTTAATCAACAAGAAGGAAACGTTTTTATCCATGTTTGCGACACGAGCCGCAAATTTTTGGAAGATCCCTCTCCGTTCTGTATTTTTTCCATGGTAAATGAACTAAAAAGTTGGAAGCCTGGAAATCCACTATAATATACGAAAAGATTGTTTCCAGCGACTATAATAGTCGTCTAGTCCGAGTCTGTCTCGTTAATATAATGTGTATTGTCTAGGATCGACGGTCTCTCTGGTTCCTAGTATTCCTAGCCGTCAGGTATTTCAAAACTACGTTTAAAATGTATTAAAATTTGCGTGGCGAGGCCGGTTGTAATCGATGACTCAGTGTTTTAACAAATAAAATATTACGTTTTATTAATTTGATAACCTAGGTGCCCTCGTTCGCCTAATTTATAATGTGTGAGCACTGTAATGGTCTGATCAAATAATCTATCCTACAGGAATCTTACATATTTCCTGAACAAAAAGTAGCCTATGTGCTATTACAGACTATTATGAAAAAATCATCACCCGATGTAAATTCTTCAAAACTCGAGTGTAATGTAATTTTGGTTATGTATTATTTAAGTATAAGTTGTAACGCCTATTCATTCACAAATGAGGGAATGCGAAGTGGAGCATCGTTGTTGTTGTTGATTGTTGTGTGTGGGAAAGTAGGATGAAAGCGGTCGCGTAGCGGCAGCAGGCTCCGGCGGCTGCTGCGGCGCCGGTGTTTGTTGACGAGCCGGTGGGCGGCGCGGGCGGGCGCGGGGAGCGGGCAGGTGAGCGGCGCGGCAGTTCCGCGACTCTCGCCGCCCGAGCGCCACGCACCGCGTACCAGACATGTAGACCAAGTCGCGCGCGTACCGTACAGTGCAGTGAAATTATAAGTGGTGTTGCCTCCTCCGGTGACAGGACCCTCGCGATAATGGTGGTGCTCGAGGGTGGCGGCGCGCTGCTGGAGCCGGCTCTCGCGCTGGACGGCGCTACCGCTGCGTGCCTCGAGCGGGCCTATGCACAGGCCGATGTTTCCCTAAAACTTTTACCAAAACGATACATAAACTTACACCAGTGGCTATCCCCGGTGACCACCTCGGTGACCGCCGCCGCGACCGCCGGGAAGGATCTCAAATTACAAATTGTAAGTTGAAGAGCTTTTGTGACGGAAAAGAAAGTGGCTCAGAAACTTTAAATTATCTGTTGCGCTGTTTGCTGTATGATTTATCTCTTCCTTCCATATCACATGCTGCTACAATTTATATTTTAAGTTCTATGTGTGATTAGGAATTACTTAGCAAGTAGAGAAAAAATTAAGAAACATAGCATGAATTTTCTTATACTAGAAACCTTATTCTTATTCTCTCTTGTATTAGACAATCGGACTTAAGTATAGTTATGTTTTAATTTCAGTTTTATTTTCCTTATATATAAAGCGAAAGCTTTATAGAGAAATCATATTACGATATTAAGGATTATATAAAAAAAAGCTTGGGTGTGAATAAGTCTATCTCCATAGGTACTATAATTTATTATTGATTATGTGAGATGGTGATAACAAAAAAAACCGGCTAAGTTTGTTGTGGGTTTCATCTTAGACCTGGGCGCGATTTGAATCCTCTTAGCTCTAGTTTTAATTTGTCGAGGTGTCACCATAACTTCACGAATAGAAATAGTGAAACCATTCATAGAGACCTGTAATAGGTTTATGTGAATAACATTATTTTTGATTTAGATTTTTTTTTATTTTAATACAATATTTTGAAAATTAAAAAATTAAGTTCTACTCGTCGTAGGCTTTTTAAAAAAAACGGATGAGCACAATGTTGAAGACCAATCAAAAATTTATATTCGAGACATATCAAAATATTCTGATCCTTACCAATTAATATACAGAATAATGATTACCAAGCTCATTATACCAGTTTATATAAATTCTACCTGTTCTGGTTTGCATCCACAAATGTAGTTAACAGAACGTGCGCGGTGCGGATTGTTTTATTCTATTCGTCATATTGTTTAGATTGTAACAAATTATCGAGCCGACATAATTAATTATACAGGTACGTTTTACACATTCATTACCGATAACATGGACTGTGACACGTTCGTCGTAGTTTGTTTATTACTGATGACAACATAAAAATACGCTTCGCCAAAAAAGAACCTCATGTTGTTTTTAATGTCAGTTTATTATTTGCAATATGAATAAAGTCGTCATTGTTGTAATCTGGAAGAAGTAGTTCACAAGTTACACAGTGCCTTTTTAACATATCTAAGCATACTTTTTAACATACCGTAGCATTGAATAAGGTTCATCCGTGAATCGTAAACTTAACACTAACTAACCGACGTACAGGAAGCGGTCCTTTAACCTTTAGTTTGAGGGTTAAGGAAATATTAAAAAAACGTATAAAAAAATCATGCCTTTGCCTAAATTTATTTGATTAAATAATTTAACATATTATTAGTATCTTCCTGTAACAAGTAAAAAAACAACCGTTTTGTGTACTAAGATACGAATACACTAACGGGGAACGTTACTTGTTGCGTAGATTTGAGAGTAGATATAACGAGAAGCGAAAAGTTTCCCAGTGCTCACTGAGAGCATTGGGACGATGTGATACGAATCTTCTCCTGGCTAGCTGGCTTGTTTGTTTATTTATTTATATGTTAACTTGTTTTCGCTGTATGTTGCAAATTCTAATTAAGATCTAATTAAATGAAGAGAAGTTTGCGCTTTCCTCACTATTTTGTGATGAAAAAATAGAGAAAATTGGCAATAGAATTCGATGTTAAATTAAAGGTCTCATACGTTCAATGTCGATTACAAATTTTTTGATATATTTGATTGAATTGTGAACGTCGCCTTTATAGAAGCTGATTAAGAATATGACAAACCTTTTGGTGGATGTTTCGAAAGAATAAGTTGGGTTAGAGTTATTTTAAACTTCGTTTTTAAGTAAATAGTTCAAAGCCTTATATCATTATTGATCAATGATGACCGAACTACCAGATGAAAATGTAAACCTTTATGTCGTGCGTTAAAATATGTACAGGAATTTTAACATATATTACCATGAAGGATGGAACCGAAAGTTGTTGTGAAATCAATTTATCTGCCGACTTTTGCACGTACCATATATACTAAACAAGTGCGTGTAAAACTACCTCACACTATTCTAGAAAATATCTAAAAATATTTTGTTTTTCCGCTTCCACTTTTCTCTTTCGATATAGTTTGTTCCCACTAATACTAGTAGAAGTAAAAAATAAAAACAGCATGAAATAGCGGATCACCTCCATTTAGGAACTCTGAATAACGATTACCTTTTAAGCGGAACGCCAATTTCAGCGGCTCATGTTATAAGTGTCCTCTTGTAACAAACTTTTGCTATAAACATGAAGTATTTGTACTTTTTTGATAATAGAGAGTAATTTCATTTTCAGTTTTGAATAGATTGAATAGAATAGATTTCAATTTATTTTAATTTGATATTACGTCTTTCATTGAAAGTTATTGGTCGCAGGTAGACGGACTTATACCGTCAATTTCAGCAAGTAAAATCTTAAAACCTTGCTTCTTTTGTTCAATAATAATAAATCCAGTTAAGGTAATTCCACAATGAATAATATTCTTAGGTGTAAAACTTGCGTTGCTGTACTAGTATGAAACCAGAGCAGTTGTTTCCGTTAGCTATTGGAAATATGTTTTCTTTACACATAAATACATTGAATTTTGTACGTATCCAATAATATTCCGCCAAAATTACTAAATGATGATTTTTGACGTGCCGTTTTCATTCTTGTTAAAGACTACTTTGTTGTAAATTTGTGTTAACGAACTCGTCACATAGTCCATTTTGCCTTCAGAGCGACACCTTTACACGGGTAATATCAAGATTATAAGTAAAACGAATATGTAATGTTTGGATAACATATTATGTAACGTAATTGTGTATCATGGTTTCCATAGTAAAGGTTTCGGCTTGCCATATTTAGTGCAGAAATAAATATAAAAATACCCGTTATCATAGCAAAGTAATTATTTTTGCGGAAATTGTCTCATGCCCTCGAATAAAGAATGCTACGGTCGACATTTTTATGAACTCCCGTTTTAAATATCGAAAATCATATTCGCATTAACTTTAAAACCGCTTTTTTGTTTAAATTATTTCGGAACTTGTTGTGTGAGATACAAGTTTGATATAAGCTAAACTTGTTCACTCATTATTTTTGAAGAAGACTTTGTTCGTTTGACATAAACTGCTTGCCTTGGTGACTGCTCCGGTCCAACACTCCACCATACCACGCCGCTGTGTAGTTACAACGTGAAAGTGCAGTCCCGGTCGCTTTTACGCCGCGCCGCCGACCAGCAAAACCGCGTCGCGGACGCGCCGTATCGCGCCGACCGATCTACCGTATTCATTGCTACGACCTGAAAACGCGCTAAATGTAGAGATATTCCTTCCAAACCGCTTTGCCCCGAGCTTTTCGAGAGTTCGTATTTACAGACCAAAAGTTGCATTACACAAATTGAGTCCGCCCTTTGTATTTCGGAACTTATTCATACCGGCTTCCCTCAGATTTCAGGGAAATATAAGCATCGATATTGAACCGTTAGGTGTATTTCTATATTAGGAAGTGGAATTGAGCACCGATTGAGTGTAATTTTTTCCTCCTCATGCAATTTGGTTCCACGTTCCCCTTTGCTTATCCGCGTGTATGTTAGTTAAGGGTTATCTGCTCTTTTTCTCGCAGCTGGTGGGAAGATTTCCAAGAGGATTCTAAGGCTTAAAATATTATGAATATGCTAGTTTAATACAATTGCCACTGAAATTATAAATGCTTACCTTACCTTAATCCGACGCTGTCACCGTAAGGACCTGGATAATTTGCAGCAATTATGTATGTCAATTTTTTAGTTCAGTTTTTTATAATTATTTATTAGTTGTCCAGTTTTCAATACTAGCTGCTGCACAGATCCGATGGATTGAAAAAATATTTTGCATCGGGCATTCACGCGACTGTGTAAGCTATAAAGAAAGATACGGGTAAAAACATTACTCCAAAAAAAAAAAGATGGAAAAATTCAACTTGTTTCCTGTATCGAGCGAAACAATGGCATCTCGGAAACACCTAGCTTTAAACATTAGATATTAGTATTAGGAAGAGGGGCCTAGGTCGGCGCACGCTCGCGCCCGCCCGCTTGCCGCAGCGCTCGTTTATTTGCGCCTTCCTAGCTCTTTTGTTATGCCCTGTCGCCTGTGTCTGCTTTGAAAAATTGTAATGCAGCGGTATTGTAAACGCGACTTGCAGCGATTGTGCGCACTGCACTTCAGCTACATCCAACCACCGCTTTAACCACGAATTTATGGAATTTCTCTCGTTTACCTGCGCTTATGCTAAACAATGATCTTGATTTACTTGGTGTGCCTAATTCATCATTACTGCTTTTGTAATAGTTGACTGGCCACGTTGTTCTACTGGGTAGTAGTACATTTTATTATGGAGGTCCTAGAGTAGATATGATTCCACGGATCGCGTTTAATTTAAAAATCATTTTCTGCAAGGAGCTAGGGAATTGTGATGATTGTAACCTGCGTTAGGAGCACCTTGACTGGCGGGTTTAAGCTCTATATAACATCTTCATGAAAGGTTAGGTCGTTGTCTTGCAGGTCATTAATTAATAGATAATGATTGGCATGACCTCTTGGTTGTCCCCTCATATTGCACTGCCGATGTTTATCATCGTCGCCTATCATTAAATAATATACATGCTATTTGTATAAAAGATTAGATTGTTATCTTATTAGGAAATCAAAATGTAATATGATGATTTTATACAACGTCTTGTATCAATTAAAAACCCTGTCACTTTAAAGCATAAATCAACATATACCTCATTATACCTATATTCTAGGTATTCGAAAGCTTCGTTGGTTAGAAACAATCATAAAATACGTAAGTGGTAAAAGGGTTATCACGTGATGGCCCAGCGTGATTTGCATGAAACGTGTGTCAAGTATAACGTATGCATATTGTGGCCGCGCCGGGCTCGGCCGCACCACAAAGAGCCCGGCAACGCGCGGGCGAAGGCGGTGCGGGCCCCGGCCGTGGAATACATTAGCCGCCACCTAGAGCTGTGTTGGCGGCGGAGCGCCGTAATATATTTCACTGGTGGTCATTTTCGACAATTAACCACATAAAATAAGTGAAATTATGCATGCGGCCAGCGACGGCATATATCACGTCCAGTTACGGGGTACACGATACCTACCCACCCGTATATTCATTATTCAAAGAAATGTTTCGCTCGGCCAAGCTGGCTCCGGAAGCACGGGCTCTGTTCGTGTGATTGATGGAGAGCTCTTTTATTTT
This sequence comes from Lasiommata megera, assembly GCA_928268935.1. NCBI lineage: Eukaryota > Metazoa > Arthropoda > Insecta > Lepidoptera > Nymphalidae > Lasiommata > Lasiommata megera. Next base: position 5,250,293 of record OV743311.1, on the reverse strand, counting down.
TCTGTTCTTTTTCGGTTCATGCCAGTTCGCGCATTCCTTATATCTGCACGCTTGAATAATTACATTACGTGCAACAATGACATCTTATCGTGCGTGTTTAACTTTATAAAACTGCTTATGCCAGTTATCTGCATTGTATCATTTATAATGCGACACACGAGGTTAATGTCATTTATGTAATGTATGCACATGTTTAGCTGATTTCTTGTAATTAGATTACGTATTTAGAAATGAAGGCATATAGTGTTTTGTATCGAAGTCTAAATGCTTTTCCTGTTAAGTAAGCTCTCGCCCGTTTCAGCCGAACCTCTCAAACCGTCGGATTCATTTTCTCTTGCAATTTCCTACAATTTCCGGGCAGCGTTTCGTACACTGACGTGCTGGAAAATTATTTTCCTGTGGATAATACTCGCGTCACGAGTGCTCTCCGGCCGAGAATTTTAATATTTATTGTACAACACCCTCATCAAGCCAACAGTGAGGTCTAGAATTTTAATTGCAAATTAACAGATAGCAATCGCTATTTGTTTGGTTATAGCTTTAAGTTACACTATGAAAAAAAATGGCATGCAACTCAAGTTCAAGCGCGAGATCAACGTCCTGGCCGAGACGCCGTTGCTGTTACGCAACGCGCAACAACTCTCGATGCGCGTGCGCGCTCCGCGAACGAGCACGCCGAGCTCGAGTTCGACACTCGACACGTCTGATGAGCACACACTACATTTACCTGTTGTAGATAATCTTCTCTTTAAACGCAGTGGGCGAATTAAACAAATTTCATAACCAGTGTTAGAACTACTACTACCAAACTTAAAATTATTACGTGGAACTAAAACCCATTTTAGTTAGTAGGGCTTACATTGATAAGGTGAATAATGCATAGAAGCAGGCGTTAGTTTGCGTAAGTCCATGGATAAACAATAAACAGCAAGTATAATTTGCTATATACGGAGTATAGCAAATTATACTTGCTGTTTATTGTTTATTGATAAGGTGTCCTTACTTATGCTCATCCAAAAAATAGGTACACTGAAAAAATTATTCTCGCAACAAAATTTTGTTATTAAGTAAAATCTTTGCACGTTTCCATAAAGTACTATGTTTTTAATTTTATTTTACCACTTAACGTAAACAACTTAAGTTATCATTTGTGTCAATGTAATGCCATGTCAGCCTCTCACCGTAATACTTTATTAAATTAACAACGTAATATTGTAAACTGATGATTTTTACTAAGCATATTATAATCATTTTGACTTATCGCTATTAACACATTTCGTTTATCGGTACTCTAATTTTCTAATATGTTCCAATGAGAAAATTTAATATTATTAAACTAGTGATATTCACTGGTTATCTTTGAATTTGTTATCTCTTTATTCCTCACTGTAAGGGTCATACTATTGTAAAATCCTACCCTAAGGGCTAAATCCAATCACTAGGTGTGACATTAAATGAATCCTTTCATGAGTCGGTACCTGTGTCCGTCATGTCATTACGGCCGAGCACATCTGGAATTAGCCAATTACAAAATCATCTTATTTGTGCAATACAAATCGATGATATTGGGTTGTTCAAGGGATGGTGGGCGGTGCTCTTGCTTATTTTACTACTGTTTATATTTACAATTTCATCATGATCAATCCATTGCCGGCTCACTACAGAGCACGGGTCTCCTCTCAATATGAGAAGGGTTTTGCCATAGTTCACTACGCTGTGCAGATTGGTAGATTACACACGCCTTTGAGAACATTACATAACTACTTCCCAGTTGAAGCCAGAACTTTAATTGCTTAAAAACGTACATAACTCCGAAAAGTTAGAGGTGCGTGCCCGGGATCGAACCTCCACCTCTGATTAGGAGGCGGATTTCCTAACCACTTGTCTAGCGCCACTTATTTACAATATATATATATCATAATTTCACCTGAATTACTAACAGCCCGGTCGCCCAATAAGAGACGTGTGCGCAATTCCATGCGAGAGTACCTTGATGTGAAGATGAATCAGTCCACGCTCGCTCACCGGTGTGACGGTAGATCAAGAATAGCGTGCGGTCTATTTAGGAATCCTCTCCGTTTGTTTGCCAGCAATATGTGTCATTGTTAACTAATTTAAGTAACAACGGCTGCCAGGTGTTACGACATGCCGACTGGTGAGAGCGCTTCGCGAAGGGGATCCCGCTGGCTCAATTAAGAATGTGACCTGATAGGATCTTTTTAGGTCTGCATTTATTAGCGAATGCGACGCAACCCTGCAATATGTGTTGTTATCAAAAACCGGCAGATCGGTCAAATTAGCGATATGTTATATTAAAGCCTTTTTAATTCAAATTGGTAGCCAAAATTTGGACCGTAAGCATTTAAAGATAAAACACTTCAAGATCCAATAAATACAATACAATACATGTGATTAGATAGTTAGACCATTCTATATCATAATATATTCGAGTGGTATTAGTTACAGTATATTTATTCAACAGGCTTCATACATTACGAGTACGCTTCAGTAGTGTGTGTTTCAAAGATTACGAGCTCATTGATTCATGATCCCTAGAAACAGTAAATTTGTGTCCCTTTCGTTTTATTGCCCACTCATTTTTCCTCTTTCCCTCTTTATATGTATCTACGTTACAATAATGAGAAAAAATTTATGCGTTGTGTGTGTGTGTGTGTATTTATCTTTAATTATCACTAATGGACCTAATTCAAATACATTGTGATTACTTACTTCGTACAACAGACGGTGCTTGTAACTATTCCTTATGCAAATAAGCAATCTGTATGCGCTGAACTTTATAACGAGCTCAATAATGAGTGTTTTAATTTTTTAGTGCGGTGGGTCGGGTTAATAATATTTTATTAATTAATGCGAGGCGAAAGTGGCAATGTCCGATGGCAAGCGACATTATCGCTGGAGAGTTGGGTAAACATCACAATGTAAAACACTATACCGTTTAGTCAGTTAATTAATTGCCGTTACCGAGAGTCGGGCGCGCAGACTGCAGGCCGGCCGGCTGTCGTGAACTTATTGTGGAAATAATGAGAGCGATCGGCGAGCCCAATGCACAAGTTTCTCCCGACCGCCGCCGCCGCCCGCCCCTGCTGCTGCCTACTTCTTTTTATTGTCACCAGCGAGCTTTACGTCTCTTAATCATCTATAAATATAAATGCCGAAATATTCGCGCCTTCATACCGATTATTAAAACTTGGAAACTCTCCGGTACACGACTGCGTTGCGCTGAAATTTCATTAGATTGTGATTTACTTTCTTAAAATCCTGTTTGCGGCGGAGACCTTGTTGTTCCTTTGGTGAAATTAGTCGTGAAATGTGAATTGTAGGCAAAGCGTGGGTCCGCATAGACGGGAGCTTATTAAGGTGAACTTTCGTGAAACGTATTTACGATGTAAAATATGTATGTTTTGTGTGAAACACACGCTGCAACGGTAACTGCCTTTACGTAAACTGCTATTAGTACTTTAAATGTTATTTATAGATTTGATTATGTGTAGAAAAATGTGTATTTTACTATGAAAGGGATTTATACGGGATCGTTGCTAAATAATTACTCTGTGATAATTTACTTATTTGCGTTTTGATTGTTATTATTATAACGAAATATAAAGCACTTATAAGAGATACTTGCTAAATAGTTACTGCTGACTTGTGCCTGCGTGTCCCATCTGCGGGGTATTCGGGGTTATACTTATATCCCTTGTTGTAATTAAATCTTCATCCACGCCAAATTTCAGTCGTAATAGTGAAATATACACACATTCACTAACGTACGATATTAAATAAGATTTTAATTGTTATTCGTTTCCATTAGAATATCAGAGCTCAGTTATAGACTGTCATTAGATATCCCCGCACCCACTAGGCAGGGCAGGGTCGGTGGCGTGGAAGGAGCAGAGATACGTTGCGCACGGCTTTATTGAGGTCGTGTGATTGAAGCTACGTACGAGACGTGTCACTTGATTTAATTAAGAGCCGCTTTTCCACCCATTCCGGCGGCCTTACGCCACCGGGTAATTTTGAACGGAGTCGTTTCGTGTGAGATTTATTTCAATATTGAACCCCATCTTATATGTAACCCCTTTTCTTACCTTCTAATAAACAGGCACTAACATTTGTTATGAGATGTAGCTATAGGTATTTATTGTCTGTTGTTGTAGACCTTAACGTGACTCACTGGTACATACATACTCAGAAGGTGTAAGTGAGAGACTTTCACAGAATCTGCTTAAAATAAAACTACGAATTGAGAAAAGCAAACCTTAGAATCATGAGATTTGTAATTTGTAAATGAAATACAGAAATGAGATGAGATTGGGGCTAAATTGTTCTGTAAAATTTTGCTAAGGTTCTAAGGAAATCCCATTTTTTATGTACCATTTGTTTTGCCTAGTTGCCAAAAAGATTGCACTTGTCTATGAACTTTACTGTGTTAAAATATCTAGTTATAACCTAAACATATTATTGTATTTATTCCTTTAATAAGTCACCACCGAAATCAATTCTAAAAATTCAAAGGTTGTAACATTTTTGCCTCCGTTGTTTTCTTTTTACAATAAAAAAGAAAGGTGGAATGCCAGACGAGGTAAGTCTTCGACACAAATCCGCCAGTGATTGCATCGTTTACCGCGGATGGTCGTCATATTTCACCGCATAACCGGTGGTCTAACTTATAATTTAACAAACCGTTTTCATTTATTCCTTAACATTGATTGTCCGATTTTATTTTAATTCATACATTTCATAAATTGACGCAAATTGCCGCAACATCCTAATTTTTTTAAAGTATTTCCTATGTCGTACAGTCCACCTGTCAAAGGCCTATATCGGGCTTGTGCTTTAATCTGAGAATCGAATACCTCTAATATGTAGCCTACATGACCACTGCGCTCGCCGCTTCACTTTGAAACGCGACAAACTCTTTATATTGTAATCATATTAACGTCCTTTACCTATCAAATAAAAGGGGGATGGATTTACAACCTTCTTCTATATAATTATCACACGCTATAGTCAAAATAATTGAGTACAGCTTCACGTACAGACTCCGAGTCGCGGCAGTGTAATGTCGTCTATTTCTAGTCTAGCTGGTTCTGAGAATTTCTTGACAAAAAATCCCGAATCCTTCTAATGTTATAAAAGCGAAATGTCCCGTTTGTTTGTTCCTCATTTTCAACATTACCGATCGCAATGAAATTTCGCACTTATATACTTTTAAAAAGCTGTGATAGCCTAGTGGTTAGGACATCAGCCTCCTAATCAGAGGTCGGGGGCTCGAACCTCGGCACGCACCTTTAACTTTTCGGAGCTATGTGCGATTTTAAGCAATTAAAATATCACTTGCTACAACGGTGAAGGAAAACATCGTGAGGAAACCTGCACGCCTGAGAGTTCTTCGTAATGTTCTCAAAGGCGTGTGATGTCTGCCAATCCGCGCATGGCCAAACCCTTCTCATATTCAGAACAGACCCGTGCTCTGTAGTGAGCCGAGAATGGGTTAATCATGATTACACTTGAAGCCTGAGATTATAGGACGGATTCCGAATTTTGAAAACCAAGCCACAAAACAAACTAGTGTCGACAAAATGTTTGGCTCCGGGTCAACCCAGGGAATCGAACGCAGGTTCTCGAGATTCTAAATAATTAATTGTTAGAGCAAAGAACAGTCTACCAACATTTTAATAGCTCGCGAAATAATACCGAATTATTAATACCGAGCAAAAAAAATTTACATTCTTTCTTATCGAGTTTAAGTAACAAGTTATGTATTATTCTATTTTTGAATAAAAATTACCGGGAAAAATAAAAGCGATAATTAGGAGGAGATTTTGGCGAGTTTCAGTGTTGGCGTCTAATGCGCTACTCTTGTTGGCCGTCATCACGCGTCGCGGGGGAAGTTCGTTATTAATTCATCGCTTCTCAACGCGGCAGGCGGCTTTTACTTGCATTACATTTTAAGTTCTCATACAAACGGCTATTTTTGAACACTCTTATATGTGCGCAGTTAACTGATTTTTTGTTATGATTCCTGCGATAGACAACTCTATTTTGACTGTCGTGTTATTTGACAAATGTTTTCAGCCCCCTTCGCTCTCTATGATATGAAAGTTGGTTAATATTCATGGCTTATAAACCACCGTATGTTTTTATATGTTAGATCCCCTTTAAACAGGCATTCGTTATGTCTATGTACACAATGAGTTGATCTATCAAGGCGTCTGTCGTTAATAACTTTATTTTGAATACCACCGAGCAAATCGTTTATCTACACTCTCATCATCACCAAGTTTTATAGCGGAAATGTGTTATCAAATTCATCGCTTCTGGACTCGGATGCTTTTACTGAGATTTAGCAGTCCTGCCTTAGTGGTTTAACATCTTCTTGATTGTTGGAGTTTATATAATTTTTATACACCCTATAACAATGACTTTATAATGACACATAAACTAAATGCGCAATGTTAAAAATGGAAATCGTAAACAGCAGCTGGAAACAAGTCTTAGTTGCGATTATGGTGAACCACAATCGACAATCATATAACGGCCAAAAAGCGTCCACGCGACGTTGATTGTGATATTGTCTGAGCCGGGTGGAAGCCGCGCTGGTCGGTGGCGTAGGGCGCCGCGCGCATCGCGTCCTCCACCCGCATTTGTGATGCAAATTGTTGCGCCCGCCGCGCCACCCTCGGCCGCGCTGCGCTTCACGCCTTACCTGCTGCACCCGCACCAATTATTGTGAAAAATATTCATTTGTGCCCGCTTTTACACTTTCATTACCACGGGGCTGCTTTCACTGAACCCGTGCAACTTAATGTTTAATCCAATCCAATGTCCTGCAGTTTCTTCAACAACTATAACATCATCATCAGTGAAGTTAGGATAATACACGCACGCTGGAAGAGTAGAATATATTACAATACTAGATACAATATTAAACGTCGTCACAGCATCATGTTATATATAATTTATTCCTATTTCAACGACGACAAAATGAGACAAGGTAAATGGTTTACGCCCTCCCAAGAAATACTTGAGCGTAAAGAGACAAGATTTTCAAACTAGTTTGATGAACTGTATAGGAAACGGACAAGTTACGCTGTAGATGGTAATACAGGACGCTATGGGACACAGGCCGTGTTATTCCTAATTGGTCTTATTGACGACCCAACCTGTAGGGAGTTAATCCAATAAATGCGAAAGCTATAAATGTACGCAAATAAACTTGTCTTTAAGCTACAAAGTATTAATATAGATATTAATGTATATATATTTTTTTTATAAAAGTTGAAACCGACCACAATCCACCAGGCATAATAATAGGGAAATTCAATAGGTAACTCAGACTGCAAGAAGTCCGTGTGAAGTTTCGTGAGAATCTAAGAGTCTCAATAACTCGCTAGAATGGTATCAGATTTCAAACGATTTCGCAAAACGAATAAATAAGAACGAAGGCAAGAAGCGTGCGGTGAAACCGAGTCAAAGCGTGGATATTAGAAACGCTCCGATTACTACGCTAGAACAAGTTGCTGACGTAGCGTCGGGAGAACCTTAACAAGGCTTCAATCCTGACTAAACTTGATATCGGCTTACCTAATTGATTACTTCATTTGTTGTCTGCTGGAACTGTGCACACGTAGTGTTTTCACTTCAGGCTTTTTAGTATATTAAATCGAAAGCGATTAAGGCGATGTTGTGGACACGAACACCGGTACCGCTGCCGGCCTGACCGCGTTCCACTAACGGTATCCATTCCGAAGTATTTCTCCGGCTCGTGGCACACTTTGTGCGTACGTTCACCTCGACCATCTCACCGCCTCCGTCCTGCATACACCCATGTCCCGTACAACCCTGCATTGTAAGCTGGCTTTCGATTGCATAGTTTCCTCTAATAAGGATTTTAAATCTGCAACGTGATACCACCTGTGTTATCGTACAGCCTCAACAAGCCAACGCTACTGAAAAGATATGGTAATGAGATCAAAATACCGTTAGAGGTCGGTGTACCAACTGCTAACGGTTTTTAACTTAGACCAGTCAAATTATTACTGTAAAAGTGGCTCAACGAATAAGGTCTATCTTTTGATTAAGATCTTATTACATGTTGATTTGCGAATGTAGAGAATTTTGGTAAACTTTTATTTTTTATACAGAATACAGAATATAAGTCACTACACACGAAATTCACGAAATTTTAGAAAGTAATGCGTTGTTCATGAACTTAACGCTTTCTTCATTTTTGGTGTAAAATAAAATTCATTATTTCAATTAAACTAAATTCACCATACCATCGTTAGATTACGGAAACGTGTTTTTTAATAGATAGATAGTAATACTGTTATTACACTGGTGTTGTTTCATGACTTGACTTAGGTGTTTGAATATAATATATATACTATTAACTAGTTTTGCTCGTTAGCATTAACTGCTGATTCGGCAACCGAACCGCATCTTTAACAAATTATGTTTAAGTATGAAGGCACTACTTTTGATTAATGCATTGAACGATATCAATTCAGAACTTATTGAGTTTAAACCTTTCTGAAACTTTCTGCTTCTGCATCATCATCTGCTTCATACGTTGCATTCAATAAGATGGTTGGTTTCGACTTGATTTTAATACCTTTTTATTATCCTCGCTTGAAACTCACAATATAACATAATCTTGTAAGTAAATTTTAACTTATTTCTATTTACTGTATGTGCCTGACTGTATACGTATGTCGAATGAAAGTATTGTTGCTTTAAAGGCATTATTAGTATATTATTTGGCGTTTTAGAACTGAACTGATTATTAAGCCAGGAAATGGACAAATGAACTAATTATTAAGGGTTCTTTAGTAAACCTCACATGAGTTTACATTGACATGAAATCCAATAGTTTCTGCTTTATCACGACGGTGTCTGGTGGTGCCTTTAATTTGCGGTTTAGTTTTTTAAACTACGTAATATCAATATGCAAATATTAATATATTCATTATCGCCTATAAACAGATCAGACAGAGTATACTTACTAAAATGTTTTGACTAGGGTTTTTTTTAATTATTCTATTCTACATCGCGATTTGCATTAAAACCCTGAACCATGAATATGTGTAGGAATGGTATACGTTTCCTTGAAATTTATTGTTTTCGAAACGAGCCGAAATTAAAGTGTACGTCGGTGAATTATTGGTTTTACAAATAATATTTCTTCTGGTGTACGGGGGTAGTAACGTTTTCTTGCGTGCGTGTGATTACTTTGCTCGTATTACTGTTTAATATATTCATATTTTCACCACCTTTGCATCCTTAATGTTTTTTTTTTTCTACTTTCCCTACGAGGCACTAATCGCGGGTTGTAAATATGTATTTAGCAGTGCCGCTATAACAAGGCTGATTATTCATACAAAAAAAAAGTTAACATTCTTAAACACCTACCTAGATGGGACGTTGTATCTGCGGTACTCGAATAGTAAGATAAGGAAGTAGCTTCCGTTTTGTTGCAGTCTTGCACCACTGCGCGACCTACTAACATTTGCAGAATCGAACAGATGTATCGCTGAAAATATGTTAGAAATCGATTTCAGATGCATTTTACGCCTATGTTACATCGTAGTCTGCTATTTCCGATACGTAACGATCGAGGTGTTCTTACTTAAACACCGATAATTAAAATTTAATTAATCAATAGGATGTTATCAGTTAAATGCCTTGCTAACCCAGTCATTGACTAGTTTAACAATAAATGTTGGTTTCACATATCGAGTCCTTCGATATTGTTTAACTGACATACATTAATTTTATATAATAGTAAATCATTACTAAAAAAACGTTGATAAGGTGAGCCGAAGTTGGTTCGTCATTTCTCTTTTACTTTTGTCGGTGTCTACTTTCCATTTATCCATTCATGCCAGCAAGTTGACAATTAGAGCAGCAACTTGACTTGTTTTGTACATTCTCGGCTCACACTACGGCACGGGTCTCCTCTCAATATGAGAAAGGTTTGGCCATAGCCCACCACGCTGGCCATATGCGGATGGGCAGATATTACTCCATCGCTTTTTGTATCCCAACAGTGTTTAAAAAAGTAACGATATGTACAGTGCTATAAGTATATCTTATTAGATTTGTCTTTTCCGTTATTATCTGCCTACATTCTTAGCGCCTTTGAAAGGGGCCAGCAGCCGTGAAAGAGTACGACATTGTCAGATGTTATCAGAAGTGTCAGTGTTTATCAGAAGTTGTCTATTTCACGGACGAAGACGTGGGCAATCGCTAGTTTGTATTTATAAAATAAAGATAGAACACTAGTGGAGAAATAGCTAACGTCGCTGTAAGCTACATTGCATACAGATGACCGCTAACCACTCGGCGCGCGAAGCAGTACCTTACCTCGGCCGCTTGACCAACTTATTGTGTCACCAAAATACGCACGCTGGTCGTCGATTTAAAGCCATTGCCATTCTGATCGGCGCAAAATAAAATTAGACCTAATTTCAACATTAAATTATTCTTTGTCTAGTTTCTGAGAATGTTTGAAAAGTTAATTTTGAAATTAAATGCAAAATATGACGTGCTTCTTAAAATATATCTCTCTACAAAATAAAACAAGGCTTACAGTTGCCGATTTAGTATGTCTCTATTAAGATCGTCCCAAAATAAAATTGGTCCTGTTTTCAACAGCAATTTCAAATTCTCTAGATTATGTTTCGTAGAATTCAACTTTATAACTTATTTCTTTGCATCTTATTTCTATAAATACTATGCAATACGATATAGAGTTGCGACTTGAAATATCTCCTTTCATAAAATAAAACAAGTGCCATAGAAGGAAATGTAAGACGTGACAGACTGATCCTCATAAATCCGGCATTCTTCAAAATGTTGCCTCTACTATATTCCGGTTCGTCGGTTTCGTTAGAGCCGCTTAAATCTCTGCCGACCGTGTTTATCCCTATGATAGCCATTTAGGACTTTAAGTGGGTGAAAAATGCTGTCGGACGTGGTGCGCTTTGTGTTGTTTTCTCTGCCAATTTGGATATACCTACGTGCGGGGGTGTCTAGTAAAATATGTTATTCTCGGAATAGCGGACGGGAGGGTGAGTTATAAGGGTGCGACAGCTAGGTGTGGCTCCCAAGTCGTCGATGCGGCGATGACGGTGGTGTTTTATGAGCGGGGTGTGCCGCGGCGCGGGCGCGCCTGCTAATTTTGATAAAAGCCTCGACCGGGCGCGCCCGACCACCGACCGCACGCGGCGACCACCATTGCCACCGCTAAACGCCGCAACATCTTTTAACGTGCCCCACGTTTTGTGCAACAGCAACTACGCCATAGTTCAATTGATACCTAATTGTCCTTTAATTATTATTGGCCCATCAATCTCTCATTCTCCGGTTTTCCCTTCATTTCTAAAGATAGTGGTTTTCTCCATCTGCTTCTGTTGGAGGTCATTTCGGCGATGGTAAACATGTAGGAGTTGGGCTGCCTCATCTTGTCAGCCCATCTCGTTCGTGACTATCGCCATCTATTGGCTCACAGAAAATCACAAACAGTACTAATCATAGTACCGTCTGCATCATGATCAACGGGTTTAAATAGACCCTGGTGGGCAGAGGCCCCCTCGTAGGAAACGAGGCGCTTGGCCTGCTGCTTCAACGCGAATTAACGGTATTGTACTGCAACTATACTCAAACCAGGTTGCGAAAACAATAAATGTAAACTAACCAATTAAGATCATCACAATTTTGGCATGAAAAACAATGCTTAATCTTGTACTTTTTAATCTTAATAATTTTTCAACGATACTATGTTACAGTGGATGAAAACAAGTTCTTTAAAATCTAACCTAGATTTGCCAAAATATCCATAAACATAGTGTTGGAATCTTTAGATACTACTTCAATGTTTGCATCTTTAAAACGATCATAGCTAACAAAATAGGTTTTTATACACTCCGCCCTTTTGCGTCCAAGAAAACAAAATAAAAAATTATACGACAAAAAAATTGAGTAATTGCGTCAAATAAATAAATAATTGTGTATTTTTACTTTTATATAAATGAAGACTCGATTTTAAGATAAATCCGTAAGACTATCGAAAACGAGAAATTATTATCTATATATATAAAAGCGAAATACCACTGACTGACTGACTGACTGACTGACTGATGATCACGATATCTCAGGAACTATAGAACGAACGAACTTGAAATTTGGAAGGTAGATTTCTTTATGAAGTAGAGGTCAGCTAAGAACCGGTTTTGAGGAAATCCACCCCTAAAGGGTTGAAATGGGGGTTGGAAGTTTGTATGAAAGTCCTTTATTTTTGAAGTTAGAGACATGAAAATTGGCAACTAAGCTTTTTATTATAAGTGATAAAGATCTGTATAATCAATGTTACGAAAATCTACCCCAGGGGGGGTGAAATGAGGGTGGGGCGTTTTCATGAGGATTCTATGTTTTCGAAGTTAGGGACATGAAAATTGACATTTAGGTTATATGTTTTAAATTATAAAAATCTGTATACGCAATATTACAAAAATCTACCCTTAAGGGGTAGAAATGGGGGTTGGAAGTTTGTATGAAAGTCCTATATTTTTTAAGTTAGAGACATGAAAGTTGGCAACTAAGTTGTTTATTATAAATAATTAAGATCTGTATGATCAATGTTGCGAGAAACCACAAAATGGGGGTCGAAAGTTTTCATCAGGATTCTAAGTTTGGGACATGCAAATTACCATTTAGTTTATTTGTTTTAAATAATAAAACCCTGTATATGATATATTACAAAAATCCACCCCTAAAGGGTTGAAATGGGGTTTGGAAGTTTGTAAGGAAGCCCTATATTTTTGAAGTTAGAGACATGAAAATTGGCAACTAAGTTGTTAATTATAAATAATAAAGATCTGTACGATCAATGTTGCGAAAAACCACCCCTAAGGGGGTAAAATGGGGGTTGGAAGTTTTCATCAGGATTCTAAGTTTGGGACATGCAAATTGCCATTTAGTTTATTTGTTTTAAATAATAAAAATCTGTATATGATATATTACAAAAATCCACTCCTAAAGGGTTGAAATGGGGTTTGGAAGTTTGTATGAAAGTCCTATATTTTTGAAGTTAGAGACATGAAAATTGGCAACTAAGTTGTTAATTATAAATAATAAAGATCTGTACGATCAATTTTGCGAAAATCCACCCGAAAGGGGGTAAAATGGGGGTTGGACGATTTCATCAGGATTCTAAGTTTTCGAGGTTATGAAAAAAACCTGTATATACTCAATATTACAAAAATCCATCCCAAAAGGGGTGAGAGGGGTGAGGGGTTGGAAGGTTACATGCGAGTTACACTTATACCACGCGGGCGAAGTCGCGGGCGCCAGCTAGTTATTGATATAATTATGTCTGCTATTGGTTGCTACGCATAGCTTTCTTCAATTTGGTTCAAGCATAGTTGACGTTATCAGTCGTTAGTGCTGTATGATCTCTGAATGATGAGCGAAATGTTACGGTCGTAACATAAAGTAGCTAGTAGTAGTCCAAAGTAGCTTACCCATCCAGTATTTATTTCACTCACTAACACCATCAGGTGAGAGTACAGTCAAGGGCTAAATAAGCAGTAGTATATAAAATAAAAATAGACAATGCTGCAATGTATCGAAAATAGTCTCTACATTTTAAAAGTATTTTTCCGCACTATTGTTGAGCAGCTGAGCACGAAAATGGACACCGAATAAAAGGGTTAATTTTTTCCCAAGTATTAGATAGGTACTTCGTTTTATATCCTTGGTATACACATTTGGGTATCAGGGAGTAATCCACGAATGTTTAGTAAACTAAATGAAAAAAAAATTAAATATAAAATTACGTTATATTCGTGAAACACCACGATAAGTTTGCCTAGGCAACCTTTGTTTTCGAACTGATGAGGAAACTTTATTAGTCTTTATTGTTGTTTTTTTTATTGAATTTGTACACGGCGGCTGCTTTTTGTAACAGTTCGATAAATAAACAAAAAATGTCTGATCCGTTTGTTAGCTCGATTGCAGCGATTTTACTTGACGTCTCGCTCTAGCGCGTTCTCTTCCATGACGACTACAAAACAATTAAAACATATTTCTTCTCAAATATGATTTTGAAAATTGTACTTGATAAAAAAATTTTTGGGAGTCTGTTCTTGGCACAAGATACTTTATAGAGAAAAAATACATTTTAGGTGTTCTAAAAATTTTAGTAAGTGAGATGAGCGAACAACAAAATATGCCTGATCCGGTTCGCAGCTCCATTGCAGCAGTTATACTTCTTCCTCAGTTCACACGTCGCGTCACCGAGGCGCGCTCTCTTCGTGACTGACGACAACAGAGACGTTGAATAACGTTTCTATTCACGACAAATTGCATTGTGTTCAATTTCAAAAAACCCTTTGGTACCTTTCCCACATTTACACATTTAACGACAAGATCTTCAACTCATAAAAGTTGTTGTTTAGCCATTGTTTTTTGATTACTATTATTTTATTTTATAATTTAGAATAAACAACTAGAAAGTACTCAATTCAGAACGTATCCATCATAATTGTTTTTTATTATTATTTTACTTGTCTTCGAAGTTTGTCTTCAAATCAAAAGTGACTAGGTTAAAATCTAGACAAGTGCGCTCCACCTAAGGCTGCATAATCAATAAGTAGTCAGTTTTTCTATTTAAAAAAAATTGTTTTATTGCTAGGCTCAAGCCTTTTCTCTTATTGGAGGAATACAGAGCTTAAACCCACCCTACCGTTAGACGAAATCCAAATTTTTATAGGAAGATAGCCTACAGCCTGATCCGGAGTATCAGTTATAAACTATATGCTAAATTGCATTCCAATCCGTTCAGTAAATTTTCCTTGAAGATTTGTTTGGGTTCTAAATCGATATTATAGCGTCCCCCGACCAAGATTTTTTTAAATTGGTATTTTCGATGTACAGGAATACTTCTGTTACAGTATTATTTTAAGTATAGAAAGACTAAACAGACAAGTCTGCTTTGTATAAAACGAAGAGTTATTGGTTTTTGTAGTGATCTTACGTCATGGTAAACGAATGTAGATTTGAAATAGTTATTATTTACTGCTGTTGCTTGCGATTACGTCGGCGTGGATTAAGGTTTAAGTAAAATGGGTTTGAATAATTGCCGCTCGCAGTATGTATGTAGTAGGGATGAATAACGTTCGACGACGACTTGGAAGTTTGAAGGAGCATTGGTTAGCTGACGTTCACAGTTCCTGTCACTAACGAAAAATGTAATGGCCATTAATTAAACTAAGGCTAGAAATCGCATTCGTAGTAAGTAACCTTGTATGCAGAAGGTTAAAAAAACAAAAACAACAAATTTTATCAAATGCCACGTGACATGTATGCTATTAAATATGGTCAGACGATCTATTTTAAATTTTAATATTTTTTTTAATGAACTGTTTCTTATAGTTGAACATTATATTGTAAGCTCGCTTTGATATTACACAGAGTGCAGTGGAAGCATTTTGTTACCACCACGTACCTATATCTACTTAAATGTTACCTTTGTGAAAGGAACAATTGTTTCAAGTGTCACTTACAAAAGCAACCCCCTAAAATTCTGGAATCAAGTAAACGTATTAAAAATACTGAAGGGCGGCGTTTCATTGTCCTTTCGCTCATCATTATTACTCGTTGCTAATACGTCGACCTCTCATTCTGATACCTTGAAAATATAGATTACGCCTATGCAAATTAAAAATAAAAGTGATCAAAATTATTCTTTTGAATTGTTTACCAATAAGATAATTTCTGTTTCCCACGTCTGATGCTAGGTAATTATTGCGTTAAGCTTAACAAAATAAAACTCTTTCCTTTTTTTAGTTTTGAACTTAAATATATAAATTTAGTGACACCAAAAGGTTGTGAACAAAAGTATGATTCTAATAAAATATTGGCAGGTTGGCATACCTATAGCGTACGTTATAATTCTTTAAAGTTTAACCCTTTGGTTACCAATTACGAAGAGTAGCTACTGTCATAACTTTTCGCAGAATGTGTTAAGGTTGTACATAAAAATAATGGCAAGTGTTCGTCAATACAAATATCAAGTTGTAATTCTGACAGGGCGTGGGTGATGTGGGCGTGGTCTCGCTCCGCCCAACTTGGGCCCGCCCTCGCCCTTTGCCACCTTTTCATGAAAATCTACAGGCGCTCTTTCGCGGAGGCAGTAATAGGCACCCAATGAAATCGCGTAATTAATAACAAGAACGAGTTTTTCATTCGTTGTACTTGAAATATTATCTTACTTAGGTAAATTCTCTTGATGCTCGACAAATGGTTACATTACATGATAATAACTGTAATATGCATTAAACTCCTGCGACTGATGTAGACCGTCCCTTAACTAGAAATTGGCAAGGGAGGCATAGGTAGGTATATTTTTGTTTCAGAGCGTTGTCAACAAAATGATTACGTTGAAATTGATTACATTTAGCCGCTGATAGCGTGAGAGATGAGAGTCGCCGAGGCAGCGGCAGCCCGCGGGGCAGATAAACTCGTTAGAGCAAGATACGTCAGCCGCGGCGACAGCGACTGAGCGCAAGCCGCGGGTATCCCAGTAATCTCGTTGGACTTCCGACCCCGTCGTCTCTGATTCGCCCTAAATTAGCTTTTGTATTCGATCGACAATCTAATTCTGTAACTTTTGAAATGTTTTCCTCTGCTCCTTTATTGTTGATAAATGCTCCATTGTGCTCGGTAAACAATTACGCTTTAAAGATGTTAAATGCGCAGGTATCCGGCTCGGTTCGTAGATTGCAGAAGCACCTCGCAGCCGCCGCTAAAAGCTTGTTGTTGACGTAGCGTTCGATTCGAGAGGCGCAGCCACGTTCTTGTCGCAGTAATTGATTGCTTTGTCGCGTAATTTGTTTGCAGTCGCGACGCCCGGAGCGGGCGCGCCTCGCGGGAGCACTGCTACGACGTCCTCTCGTCATCGTCCGCGTAAATAATAAATGTAGCGGCCACTCGCCGCCCGCCCCGTGACGCGGCATCTATTTGCCATTACCACTCGAATTGCTCATTAATGCTTTTATTTATTATGTATTACTGGGCTAAAACAAAACCTCTGCGTTACTGTGTCTGTCCACTGGCTTATAAATTAAACTTTTATATATTCATTGTTAAATACTATCATTTGATAACAAAATCCATCCATCCAGTCCATCGATTAACACTTAGTAGTATATGACAAATTACTGTAATATCATAACAATTGGGGTGCTCAACAGAGCCTGAGTAATTGGTACGCAGGAATTGTAAGCCATAGTTCAGAGGGGCTCGTGCTGCCTGATGTGAAGCACAGGCCCTTTGTAAAATGGAGTACTGTTTACATAGCTGGGGAAAGGATTAATACTCAAGTGTAAATATAAATTTGATGGGGTAGTTGTTCAGAATCGTACAGTTCTGCCGGTGACGTTCCCAAACTTACCAGCAAGTGGGAACTTTAGCTCTTTGCAGAGACATCGGGTTCATTTTGTATTTTTATCATTTCTGTATTAGAGGCGGGTCCGAAGAGTTAGTTGTTTTAATTAGTTAAAGTGTTAGGATCGAAGAATGGAGAAGAAGAAGGTATTCTTCGATCGTAACATGCGATGCAATAACAATCATCTACCAGTTAAAATATCAGACAGTGTTTCTTCCAGCGTCTCTATTTGTATTGCACATAATATTATATACATAAAAGAAAACGAATTAATAGAGACTAAGACGAAAAGTTAGTGACTAAAATATATATTCAGCCAAACTTCGTCTTAAAACTTGAGTTGAGAAAACCTGCCAAGCTAATAATAATAGTAAACAATCTTTAAATACGGCACGTAAACTCTCAAAACGGTTGGAGCTATGATTTCGCAAAGCGCACAACAAAGCGCCGGCTGAGCAGACAGAGCCGTGCACGGCGCTCCGTCACTAATAACCCCGTAATTGGTATCGAAGCTCGCCGCAGCCGGATTACTGAACGTCTAATTGAATGCGAGACGGTAGCCCGCCGCCACCTTCCAGCGACACGACTTAATTTTGTTGCGGTCAAGTTGGGCAGCTTAGCGCACGTGCGCCCCCGCGCGCCAATTACACCACCACCTCGCCGAATTGAACCGCCGCGACATCAAACGCGGAGCCCCCACCGCGCGAGACTCGAGATCTGCCCGCCCGCGGACTTCGACCTCTGATAATCATTCCGTGTCAATTAGCTAATGAAAAATGGAATAGGCACCGGAGTGTAGGAGCGCCGTAGGTAATTAAAATTACCGTGATGGCTGGCATCTGTTTTGAAGTTTACTATCTCTTCACGCAGATTGGGATTTTACTAATCATTTAAATGTATCCGGCGAAGAGGAAGTATTATTACATTTAGGCGATTGTTTATTGATGTATATATGTACTTATGAATATTCGCGAGGCCTATTAAAGACTCCCCGCTGGCTTCGCCTCTCGTAAAAAATAATAATTTTGAGCTTATTAGTCTCACGAGTCTTCTGTTACTCTTAGATAAGGATAATAACAGGTGTAAGTGACATTTACCGATAGTTTAATGTACTCTTCAGTCCATGGGGATATAATATATGAGGCCCGAATTTGTCCTTTACCAGCCTGCCTTGGATTCGCATTCGATAGATTTGCGCTGTTAGCCCCAGCATCCTCCCCGTTATATCACCTCTCCGCAGTAGTGTAAGGGAAAATAATGCTATTCATTATAATCAGATTTACACGAATAGCATATGGATGATTTTGTGCCAAGGTCGAACAGTTGATTTGTAACTGAAACAGTGCGACACGTGTGGGCAGCGGGCGCGGCAGGTGGTGGCGGCGGCGTGGTAGTGTTGTGAAGTGGTATCGGCGTGTTTACACCTCGCTGTAGGTGGTGGCGTGCGCGCCCGCTCTGGAGCATCGCCAACTAATCTCCTCTCGACAGGTAAACGGAGCCGCCCGGCTGCGGTGACATCACACTCGCGTTACGCTCCCCGTACACACTGAATCACCTCATTCCAAATATCTAAGTGCCATTCAGACTACATAACGGTCGTGATTTACGACCGCTGAGCTTTTTGAGTGAATTACAGATTTACAGAACATTAAATATTGATTGCATAACATGTGTTACGGCAAGCTCATCCCACTGTGCCCGATGCGAATACAGTCTTAGCAGTGCGGTGCAACAATACCGTCTTAATAAATCGGTGGAAGTAGAGTTTATATTGTATAAATTCGTTTACATTTCTATATTGTGTTTGAAGGGACTCGAGAGTTTTCCTGTATTGTTTGCACCACGCTCTTAGCCCTTAATGCCGCTCTTAAAAAAATAACGTTCTTGAAGAAAGTTGTCAATTCAAATTATCTATATATTGCTGAAGGTAAATCTATGTTATAGAATAACATATTGAGAATAATATTTCTTGTGTACATTTACGTTATAATTAATATTTATCAGTTAGTAGTTGTTTTTTGGATTTATTCAAACCCGATAATTTTTGTCGGCGTATTCAAAGTTGGGTATTTCAATGTATTTCATTAGACCTTAAGCTCTCTAAAATAATGCAACTATACGACTCAAAACACATGTACTAGAAATATGAACACATTACAAATTTCGATGGACTATTGGCACATTTCCGTTTAGCATATACGAACCTGATGTTGATTAACCACAGTAGTAAAATACACATATTACCTACGCTTAATACGCGAATTATTGATTTAGTCTGCATAATGTTGAAATTCTATTGCATAATCTCACTGAAAAGCATGGCACATTTTTTTTGTGAAATAACAAGAGAATATCCCGGTAGCCGGTAGCCGGTAGCAACATGTGCGTCGGACAGGGATGCGGCTTGTTATTAAGTTTTTAAACGATTGTGTTAATTAGCGCGCTCCGCTGCGAGCTGCCCTCCGGCGCTGCAACCGCGGACAAAAAACAATAAGCGATACATTTCTCCATTAATTAAACATACAGTCGCCCGCCTTCGGGCTCGACCACAGTTCACCTCGTTCGGCCGCGGTAACCTTGCACTTTATATCACTAAGTTGTACGAATTTACCGCCTGTCATAAATCTGTTGGAATTTCCGTGTATTTCGTAATAATCTCTCGCGAGAATAATCCACACACAGCAACAGAGAAAGGTTTAAGCCCTGAGCCACGTGTTGTGCGATGTTTTAGTGTGCCTTGTAAAAAAGTTGTTGCCGTTTGTACCTTGTTAAGTTTTAATTTTTTGACTTAATACTTTTATTTGCCATACCCTTGAAAAAGATCATCAAATTATTACACGTTTAATCACTGAAACGTGTAACGAAATAAAGAGTCCCAATTGAGAACTGGTCAAAACTATATACATATAATATACACATTGAAACAATTATTGAAAGAAGATTTGTCTATTGTTACAGCAGCTGTTTCGCTCGCAACAAGCGGCGGCGGCCGGCGGGCAGGCGGCGGCGGCACAGCTGCAGCTGCTTCAGCAGCAGCAGCAGCAACAGTTCCAACTGCAGCAGCAACTGGCCGCGCAGCAGGCCTTTACACAGGCGCCCTACGTGATCAACGCCGGCCAGGAGGGCGCGCCCTACGTGAGTGCGCTGATAGCGGGCGTGCCGCCGTACTACGGCGTGGCGGCGCCTTGGGGCGTGTACCCCGGCCTGGTGGCTCAGCCGGCGCAGCAGCAGGCGCAGCAGCCGCGCAGGCCGCTCACGCCGCAGCAGGGCGAGCAGCAAGTGAACGGCCAGGGCCAGTATGTGATCCCGTACTACGACCCCGGCTCGCTCGTGATGGGCGGTCGCAACGGAACGCCGCTGCGGCTCGTGTCGCCGGGAGGAGTGCTGGCGCCGCGCCAGTACCCGCCGGCGCCCGCGCACCCCGCCGCCACGCCCGCCTCTGCGCAGCAGCAGCAGCAGCCGCAACCCGGTAAGACGCGACCCGACACCACGCCACCCGACACCATACCACACGATACGACACGACACGGCTCACAACTCACAATTATTGATTTGGCAAAATATTTATCGATACCAGATAATTAATTACCTTCACTTTTAATAATTTGTGAACAATTATCTTGGAAATGATATATATAGTTATTCGTTAAAATAACTTATATTATATATGCGTAATATATGAATAATCTTTCTCACGTTACGAATTATTATTTCCTTGGACAGCTCTGAAATACATACAAAGCAATAACAAATCATTGAAGAAAATTTTATTTTTATTTTATTAGTAGGAATGCATCTGTATAATACTTGAGAATTTTGAAGGTGCTCAATTTGAATAGCAGTTGTTAGCAAATATTTTTATATTTTTCAATCCTTGATTTATGGTTTCATAAGTATCATCTGTCCATGACATTTGTACCTAAAATATTCATACACACTTCGATCAAGTATCAAAACGAATGTTTCGGTATTATTATTCATAATTCGAACTTGACTATCTAAACGAAACATTAAAATTAATAACGTTTTGTTGGACACTTTTTATTTTATGCTCATAAATTAAATTACGTTATTTCACTAGGCCCTGGCTTAATGCCACATTCACGATTTCACCAATTCACAAGAACAGTTGCAAACAGATTTTTTTTTATTAGTTCCCAAAAATGACAAATTGCTTAGTACCTATGAACCAAAATATCTTATGTTTACAATATTGCCTTCTTGATGCGAAAATAGAATGCACTATTAGGGTACAAACCGACAAAAATAATGAGTTAAAATAATACCAGTTTATATAAAAAAAAAACTTTTATTCAGTGTATTTTGGTTAGATCCACTGAAATAAATCAGCTGAAGTCCTAAACATTAAAATTCTACGACTGTGCCATGTTATGTGAAGTATTTCGATAGTTCAGCAACCTGGACTGTGCAAACACCCAAAATTTGTAGTTGCGCCTAGCTGTAAACTTGACAATATTGATTGACACATTGGTGTTATATTTAGATTCATTTATACACTTATACTAGTTCTTTTTTTGAGTGAAGGCGTCAGTTTCGTGTCGTAAAATTACAGTACAGTTACAGTATTTGAAATCTAAATAACAGGTCACAGTTTTCTGATAAAAGTTGCAGTAGGTAATATATATATTAAAATATAAATTTGAATACGGTTGCTATTGTCCGAGAGGGCTATGAGATAAAAAATTTGAGAGGGTTTAAAGCTAGTGTTTCCCTCTGTCTTCCCCAAGTTGTTAACACAAACAAGGTAGTCAGCCTATTAAAATCTCACGGCTTAGACACAGGTCTCATTATTTCATTCATAGGACAAGGAGATTTACAATTCAAAATTTGTGTCTCAGTCGACCATGTTACTACAAAACCATTACGAAAATTTGTTCATATGATACAAACTATGTAGCGATAAACATTCAAATAGTTAACAGTTTGTAGGGAATGAATTAAGACACAAATTAAGAATTAATGTTTTTATGAAATTATACGAACTTAAACGAGAAAAACATTTAAAAATAAGATTTAAATTTGACTTATTAGAAGCGATACCGTACGATATCAGACATTATTGCTATTAGTTATTTTAGGATAACTCCATTTGCGTATGGCTTTTATGTTGACTGATCTCTTAAATTCCCAAATCCTTCACCAGCAACTGGCTGGCTAGTCTACTTTCTCCTAAAGGTTGACCTACCAAGTTGCTGCTCAAATAAAAAAAAACCCCTATACATGTAGATGGCCCCTCCAATAATATTTGTATGTACGAGTAGGTATTTAGTTGAAATTATTGTGAGTGGTGATTTCAACAATAAACCATGATGAAAAAAATAGCAGCGAGTTTTTCAGTCAACGTTTTTCCTTTATCCATCACAAATGACATGGCCGGTTTCTGGCCTAATAATCAATTCATAATACATAAATGTTCAGTAATTATTCATAAGGGAAATTACTAAACTAAATAATATCGATATTTCTTCTACGTGTAACCATTTTTTTATTATTATTCCTGATATAATTTGTTTCATAGCGTATTTTTCAAGAATATTATTTCATCTTTTAATGTAATTGCTATTTAAAATATTAAAGCGAACTTTTTTGTTTTCTATTATACGATCTCTCGCTTCGTCGCTGATCATAAAACTTAAACGGATGTAAACACACACTTATAAACTTTAATATGATGTACTGTATATTAATTAGGGCACAAATCCATATGCATTCCGGCCATGTCATTTGTTAATACTAAATTTACAAAAAAAAACTAAAACCAAAGAAATAGTCCAAAGACAATAACGTTAGCATAATATATACGGTATGATACTGGTTTTATGTTATCATGTAGGAGCGCATGAATATTTAGAAGTTTTGTAGTATAATATGCTACGGATGTTTTTCGGTGTCGTGTCCATTAAATTAGAATTTTGTTACTTTGAACATTGGACAAAATTTATAAATTAAGCTGATTCTACTGCGTCTTGAATATTAATGTGACATTGAAAATTAGCCAACGTTAAATTTAATCTTTTTATATAAAAAATCAAATGTTTTCCAGTGAAAACTTTATTATAACATATCATTACGATAAAGGGAGTATTTTTTATGGAATCTATCTGCTCTTGTTAAATTGTATTGTATATGTCTCTGATATGCACCCCCTCACTTTAGGCGAAAGTTAACATTCCTTACAATTAAGAAATAATGTATACGCATGTTCACACTAAACATTCATCTTTTGTACATAAATATTAAATATGTAACATTGCTTTATTTATGGCTTATATTTTTGAAAGTAAATCAAGTAATACATAATTAATGATTTTTTCTAATCACAATACTTACCGATTAATTACAAAAGTATAGATTTTAATCATTTTTTAAATCATGTCGATGGCCGTAATATCTTTAAGATTCTTAGTTTGGTGCTTATTTATTATTCGAAGGTATATTTGAATGGAATGAATTTCAAAACGTATTCCGTAGCTGTAGCTATATATTTCTTAGAGTACTAGAAACGCATTAAGCGCTCATTGAATAATTAAAGGCCTGTACAATAACACTATCTCTTGTTTATTTAGTTGTGCTCATTTTGAAAGTGTTCATTTTAGCTGCTCTCAAATGAACAAGTTTACTTATGTGTAAATAGCATAATAACGAATCACATAGAGAGGACGTTCAAATTTGTACATACGCGGTGTACAGAGATGAGCGCGTGACGCACTGTCGGAGGGCGGCGGGTGAGGAGAGCAGAGAGCAGAGCGGAGAGTGGAGCGCGGAGGTATGTTGTTGCAGGCGGCGGAGCGGTGGCCGCGCGGCGCGACTCGCTGGAGTTCGGCGGCGGGCCCGCGGGCGCGCTGCAGGAGTACGCGCGCAAGTGGGGCCCCTCGCCGCTGTCGCCGCCGCTGGGCGCCGCGCTCGGCCCCGTGGGGCTGCGCCCTGTGTCCGCCGCGCCGGGCGCCGAGACCGCAAAGTACAGGTGCCGACGACCGACGAGCGTCCGTCCGCACCGCACGCACTTTGACAGCCCGCTTGGCCACATTTTAAACCTTCAAATGTGGAGCATCTTTAGAAACGCACGTGTCACATATAAAAAAATATATACACCCTAATGAAAGTCTACGATGAGCTATCGTAACATTTGACCTGTTATTACTGCCCAGAACTTGATTTTCAGTATTAAAGCTTTCTAAACTACATCCATAGCAGAAACTTAAATAGATACTAGACTGTTTAAAGTAATTTTTCTCTCATTAGCTTTATTTTAAGTTTTGTTCGACAAAATTTTTGATTTAGCATCCTTATAAATTTGAACTTCATTATAGGTTTTAATGAGTTATTGTTCTTGGGTATTGCATTATTTGGAACGCTGCGGAGACCAATAATTAATCTAATAGGAACATAATTTAATATGATGCTAGAGAATTAGTCACACCAAAGTAGTTTCGTATGTCGTACATAGAATCATTTGTGTTAGTAAATAACTTAGAAACTTACCGGTGTGCTTTTCTATGGTGCCGTGGCATATTCTGGAGTGCCGTAGTGCGTGTGGCGTGTGACGTACATACCGATGTGTTACATTGTATATAGCTTTGTATAATTCGTTGTCCGAGCGTGCCTACCATACTACTCTTGTACAGTTGATCTGATGTTAAATACATCTTCATTGAAGCATGCACATTTTAATTTAACATTCCTCATTATAAATTCTAATACAATGCACCTACGTGTACAACATAGTTATACTTCATGATGCGAACAGTTGTTTGTTTGTTTTACAGAACCGTCAGCAATTTAGCGCAGGGCTTAACATCAAATGGTGGAATGTTCGGATCATCATCATCGTTATTGAGCAAACTTAGCGGGGTCGGAACTATCTCAGGTTGGTACGGCATTAGATCGATGTATTTACAGCTATTCACAAACCGTTTGACACTAACTTGTTATTGACGATGGAATTATACAGTCTCCCCTTAATACCTAGATACCTAGTTGGCGAATGCTATGCCTGATACAATGAAAATAGTAAATTTATAGCCAGTATCCGGAATAACGAGGTGATTAATTTGAACATGCCAACAAAACTTATTTTTGACAATATTGCACTGTTGCTACTATTATTTTTATAACAGAACTTTTTCAATACAGAAAAAATGTACACGAACATTGAAACTATCCCCGAGGCTTTGCAAACGTGAACGAGAACTGTAAAATTTGGGACAAATCCTAGTTTTGATTCACCGTTGTTGTACATTTTAAATCTAGCTGCTTTCCTCTATTCTATTGTACCAGACTCTAAAACAAGTGCGACTTTACAATTAATCAATTAAAAGTTATTTTTTGTGTAGTTATACCTACATGAATAAATCTTATCAACTCCTTTTTATCAGATGGTAGGGTACTAATGAGACCCAATACGAAACCGGCTATCGACTATGCGTCTATCTATCAGCAATCTATTTTTCGTGAACCGTTTGTGTGTAGATGTTATTTTTTAAATAAAAGCATAAAGGTGCAACATTCTACGTGTTCGCTAGCCACAAAACGATGTCAACATTATGTATAATATCTTAAAACGTTTTTACACCAATAATGGAAAATAAGTCATAATTCTGTATGATGAATGGCAATGCTACATTGCAGTAGATAATACTTTACCATTTTAACGACTCTATTTTGTTACGATCGTAATATGATTTGTTTATTAGTATATATAGTCCATCCACATCTCACAAAGACCGTTTTTAGCCTCTGTTTTTTTTTTAAAGTAACGCGCGTGTATATTGTGTTCACCTTATTAGAACTGACGTTAAGAAAAAAATACAATACATTTCTAACTTACGCACACTAAAGCATATTGTGAATACACCATGACAGCACTTACTTGGAGCTTGTTTTCGTGAGACAGGTCTGCCTCTTTTATCTTTTTGCGTATGTTATCCATTACTTTTTAATGCACAAACATACTAAAAGATAGCCATATTATATATATATCCTATAATCATATTAGATTACCATATTCTAACAACACATTAATCTTTATACTATTTCAATGAAGATCCTGTGATATGTAGTGGCTATCAGAGATCGGGGGTTCGATCCCGGACACGCTCCTCTAGCTTTTCGGAGTTATATGCGTTTTTAAACATTCAAAATATCACTTCCTTCAACGTGAAGTAATACATCGTGAGGAAACCTGGCATGCCTGAGAGTCCTCCGTAATGTTCTCAAAGGCGAAATCTGCAAACCCGCACTTGACCAGCGTGGTCAATATGGTCAAACGCTTCTCATATTGAGAGGAAACCCGTGCTCTGTAGTGAGCCGGCAATGGGTTGATCATTATGATGATGATGATAACTATTTCATTTAAAATTATTTTTCAATATTTCAATACAAATAATAAAAGTGGTTCTTTTTCCACATTAACATTTACATGTTAATTCTTTGTCACTTTTGGTACCACATATGTGTCGCCGTGAGGATGTCAAGATTAATTTTATTTGTGATATTCATTTTGTTTCCTAACTTCAATAACAATTTAAAAACGGGCCCCGGCATGACGAAACGACTTACTCTCACATATATATAATCAACAAACATAGAAATAGAATATAAGACGCAAAGCTGGCCTTGAACTTGAAGTGTATACTTTAAGAGTTTGCTCTCTTTGCATAACTTGTTATTTATTTCTTTTTATATAAAAACTAGCTGACGCCCGCGACTTCGTCTGCGTTGAGTTAGTGTGTTTGTTTGTCTTTCAATCACGAAGCAATAGATAGAATAGACTAACCCGAATTACTTGAAATAATTATTGGACATTGCAACATTATTTTATTTTTCTAAAATTAAAGTAGCCTAAGTTATTCCTTATTACATCAGCTACCTGCCAATATAAGTCCCGTAAAAATCGGTCTAGCCATTTCAGAGATAAGCCGGAACAAACAGACAGACAGACAAAAATAGTAAAAAATGTTATATTGGTGTATGTACCGTTTACATATTCGTATGAATGTAGTAAAAAACGGTTATTTCAATATTACAAACAGACACTCCAATTGTATTTATTTGTATAGATTAAACATCAAACATTAGGAAATAGCCAACCCTTTGCGATATTTCCATGTTTTAATATCAACCTCATTTGTATTCTTGTTTATTACGAAATTTCTAGGACACCATGTTTTACCACTTCGCTATGGGTATTTCCATATTACTGAACGGCGGGCGTTTTGCATGCATTCACTTTGGCTAGTAGGGGGGCATAACCAACTTGCACTATGGTACAGAAAATTGTAAATATACCGATTTACAATAATTTATTAAAAAGCCATCTTAGTACCTATCCCCAATTTTTTTACACAAACTTTTCAATCTTACAACAACAGAAATCAACAAAACTTATACACTTTATTTTGTCAATGTATCACTTACGCCACAATCATAGACTGCATTTTGGCGCAGTGCGTGCTCTGTCGCATTACAAAGTTGGAGGTCCTGGATTCGATTCCCGGCTTGACTCTGGTCCGGTGGGTGGGAGGCTTCGACCGTGGCTAGTTAGCACCCTACTACCGACCAAGACGTGCCGTCAAGCGATTTTGCGTTCCGGCACTATATCGCGTAGATAACAATATAGAGTATGGTAAACTTATCTTACGCCCGCTACCATCTTAGACTGCATCATCACTTACCATCAGGTGTGATTGTCGTCAAGGGTTAACTTGGAGGGTATAAAAAAAAATTATCATTTACCAACAGGTGAAATTGCTGACTTACACACATACCTAGTGAAATAAAATCTGTGTTCATATTAGCGTCTATGTTGTCTCATCCTTTATCTTATTATATATTTTTACTGTTTTCAGAACTAGTGGGTAGTGGTGTTGGCGGAGTGGGTGTCGGCGTGGGTGTTGGGTCGGTCGGCGGGCTGGTGGCGGGCGACAAGCCGGCCGCGGGAAGATCACGACTCCTCGAAGACTTCCGCAACAACCGCTTCCCCAACCTGCAACTACGAGACCTGGCTAACCATATCGTGGAATTCTCACAGGATCAGCACGGGTCAAGGTAAAATTCATTTTATTCGTTTACTCTTAGCGAACATCCTCATGACTTATGAAATTCAGTAATGTTTGCCATACTTTCACCCGGTATTGTAACACCTACCCACCGCGTCGCATTACCCGCCCTCGCTTATTAATTATCCGCCTTAAAGGGTTTTTTTTGTTCTGCTACTAAATTGTTTTACCTATACAAAATCTAGCAGAAAAAACGACTAGTTTTTATTTCATACTGACATGTAACTGTTTGGTTGTTAAAAATATTGAATTTTATGTCATATATGTATTATCTTACCTAAATATGATATTACTTCGCTTTAATAGCTTTACGGTTAAGCGGGAGCACATTTAATACTGGCAAATTAAACGTTAGTTTAGTTAGTTATAGAAACAAAATTTTTTAGTAAACTTTTAATTTTCACGAGCACCATGTCGTTTGACACCACGTTTAGTTATTATTCGAAGTTACGTTTGTTATTGATCGAAGTGTTTTAAGTTTAAAAGCTTATAAAACAGTCCCGAGAAATATATTTCTTATACAAAAATTATTTTTAGATCATTACTGGTAGTTCCAAACGTTAACTACGTTCAAACAAACTGAAATTTTATATTATACACGCGGACGGATTTCTTTATCTTAGAATTTTTATTCTATATTTATACATCTTCTGGAGATGTTTTTCATTGCTATCCATATATACGAGGGGCTTTACAAATTTTTCCTATCCTCTTTCCATGTTACATAGCTGACTACTTCAGAATATATCCAAATTAAGAAGCAGGCTTAATCCGATAATAATTTCCTTTACCTTTTCAATCTGTCGAGATTCTAGCGGCAACGATAAAACCATCGTGGATATAAAATATGTAATATTTATTAACAGAACGTATCTAATCGCCGCGAATAATTACTGTGCAGTGTATAACAATTAAAGATACGATTGCACTCGGCTATTACATGGTAAATTATAAAACAGTACGATACACTGCCTACATTTGTATGAGTACACGAACAGTATTTAGGCATAACTCATTTTTTTTTTAGTTCAATATAGTAAACATCCTGTTTATTATTACTGCCTGATTATATTTAATTTAATTACCATTTTAAAAACGCATGTTAAACGTGTTACTTAGTAATCAATATAATATGAAGTAAAACGCCTTTTGTCTGATTTTTGTTTTTAACTTCTTAGATAGGTTAGCAAAGCTCCAAATACTTTTAATCTAACATTAACAAAAGGTGAAAGAATCGTTCAAGATACTGAATTATTTGTTTTGAAAAACTGGCGACAGTCACTGTACTCATTTCAATTTAATTTTTTTTTCATAAAACCTTTCTCATTGCAGGTTTATTCAACAAAAGCTAGAAAGAGCAACAGTTCAAGAAAAGCAAATGGTATTCAACGAAATTATTGGTTCAGCGTATAGCCTAATGACAGACGTATTTGGAAATTATGTAATTCAGAAATTCTTTGAATTCGGCACCACGGAACAAAAAACAACATTGGCGCAAAAGGTAAGACGATATTCTATCATGATCTCTTATGTGAATAGAAACCGATAGCTTTAAATAACTTCACAATCGGTGATTTAACGTAATACTGTGTGATGCATAACAGTAATATATACGTGTTTATTACATTGTTATATAAGGCGCACCGGGCATTACGTGCGCTTCAGTAAATCGAAGCTACCATTGCACAATGTTAATTAAACGTTACTTTCACAAAATAATTAATACACTGCGTCAAACTAATTGTACAGGAATAATTGTGAGTTGTTGAGGAGAACCATCCTCTATCAATAAAGTTTTTAATTAGATTCTCTTAATATTTATAACACGACTCCATAGAAAATTAATAAGTATTGAAGGAGAGATTAATATAAATTGACACAGATGGAGTCCTCTCCATCTCGGTAAAAACTATATCATCATCCTTTGGCGTCAGTCGAGTGTGACATCGCCATTATCAAGTCACTTGAAAATATCGTACTACGACTAACTAGTTCAATAACTAGGTGCTACTTTGTCTGTATTGTCAATTCCTCTCGGAGCCTAATACGCTTTGAGCATCAAATGAGAAACGATTCATAAGCTGAATGAATCACAGCAGAGTTTTCTAAACTTGCATTAACATTTATTGCGTCTAGCAACATAATTGTTTTGGTTTTAAGAACCTTTCCTTCACAATCAAGAATCGCTTGTACTCTGTCGAGTAAATGACCCACAAATATTTTGCACGATTAAAATGTATTAAAACATAAAAAGTTTTTATTGCTTATATTATTGGAGTTTACAAATTTGGTACTATTAATTTTATTTTTCACATTTCGTCCGTTCGTGCATGAGAATATTTTACGGGATTTCGCTTTAAAGCTATATAATATAATCGATAATATCATTGCAATTGCATTGTCGGAACTTTACGTAATAAAATGGTAACACTTATTCTTCCTTGAGGTCTGAGTTAGAAAGCGTTCAGGTCCATGGCAACCCACATAAAGAATATCACGAATCGTCTGTTTGGTCTCCTTTGAATTATATCTTGTGAGTTCGATGTCAAACCTACACAAAGGAGAGCATTGAATCGTTTAGTAAAATTTATTATTTTATAGAATAAGAAGTCCTAAAAGTCTGTTTAGTTTTATTTTATGCTTTTATTGCAACATGACCAATGTTTAGTCATTGTGTACGGGTGTGTGACCTGTGTGTGTGTTGCGCAGGTGCGCGGACACGTGCTGGCGCTGGCGCTGCAGATGTACGGCTGCCGCGTGATCCAGAAGGCGCTGGAGTCCATCCCCGCCGAGCAGCAGCAGGAGGTGGTGCGCGAGCTGGACGGACACGTGCTCAAGTGCGTCAAGGACCAAAACGGAAACCATGTAGTGAGTGGCCTGATCTGATACATACTACAACGAACACTTCGTACTGTCTTAAAAATATAATAACTATTGCTCAATATTAAAAGTGTTTCCACATCTGTCATTAATACTCAAATACTGTCGATTACTGTCGATGAAACCTATAAATTGCCAACTTTTCGAGTTCAGTTGGTTTTTTTAACAAATAAACTATTTACCCCACATAAACTATTTGAAACGAGACCTTTGAAGAAACTCAAATGAAATAATCTATCTACTTCACTATTTAATTTTAAAGATTTAGCATCACAATAAATTTTTATTTTCAGGTACAAAAATGTATAGAATGTGTGGAGCCAAATGCACTGCAGTTCATAATAAACGCGTTCGCGGGGCAAGTGTACGCGCTGTCGACGCACCCGTACGGCTGCCGCGTCATCCAGCGCATCCTCGAGCACTGCACGTCCGAGCAGACCGCGCCCGTGCTGGGCGAGCTGCACGCGCACACCGACCAGCTCATACAGGTGAGTCGCGCCCGGCCGCTTGCGATACGCTTGTGCCGCGTGCCACTGACACCACCCCTTATCTCGCGCAGGACCAGTACGGCAACTACGTGGTGCAGCACGTGCTGGAGCACGGCGCGGCGGAGGACCGCTCGCGGCTGGTGGCGGGCGTGCGCGGCAAGGTGCTGCAGCTGTCGCAGCACAAGTTCGCCTCCAACGTGGTGGAGAAGTGCGTCTCGCACGCGACGCGCAACGAGCGCGCGCTGCTCATCGACGAGCTGTGCGGCTTCAACGACAAGTGAGTACCCGCCCCCGCGACCCGCGCCCCGCGGCCCGCGACCCCGCCGCCGGTGCTAACGCGTCTCTCTGTTGCAGCGCCCTACACGTGATGATGAAAGACCAGTACGCCAACTACGTAGTGCAGAAAATGATCGACGTGGCGGAGCCGACGCAGCGCAAGGTCCTGATGCACAAGATCCGGCCGCACATCGGCTCGCTGCGTAAGTACACGTACGGCAAGCACATAATCGCCAAGCTGGAGAAGTTCTTCATGAAGGCGCCCGAGCTGGGCCCCATCGGGCCGCCGCCGCCCGCCGTCTTGTAGTCGGCGCGCTGAGTATTAACGTCCGCGGAGAAGGCTGACGCGACGGCGCGGGCATCCCCCGCCTATTATAAATTTTGTGAATATTTGCGATTGTACATTTGTAAGTATAGAGCTCGCCGCCCCGGCGGCACGGCCTGTACATATAGCGGCAGACTGATGTACAGATTCGATTACCGTAACTGTAACCATAGTTGTACAGCGACGACGCCGAAGTGCCCGGCCGTCGCGTCAGCGCGGCCCGCGACCGCCGCGACTCTAGCTCCTAAGTGTTCTAGTATTATTCGTTGTTCGTATGAATCTATGTATAAATATTTGAACGTCTCTCATTCTCGTGTAATTTATGAATCAAAGGAAAGCCGCGGTCGGATAACCCGTGCGTGTTTCCGTAATTTAGCTCGTTGTAGATTTAATATTAGCTGGGCTAGGGGACCTTGAATCTTCGAAGTGATGAAAGATGCCGCGGGCAGTTCTAGACAATCGGCACTATAGTCGTGATTATGTTAATTTTATGTTGTAGTGTTCAAGTCGAGCTCTCGTTTAAGTTTAAAACCGGCTTAAAATAGTACATAGCTTATCGAATATTTTAGCGCCGGAGTGTATAGTTTGATTATAATTTTGTGAAAATGATATTTTTGTATATTTTAATGTAACGTGTAACTTAAGTTATTAGTGGAGCCGAGCGGGCGATGCTTTAGTTGTGTAGGTTATAGTGATGATTGTAGAGCTGTGCGGTGCAGTCCGAGCTCCGAGGTCTGCCTTGCCGGTTGCACGTCACAAGCGTAGCTGCTACTCTCCTCATTCCCCCTCTGTAATTAATTAATAGGAAGCATAGTTTCCTACGACACCTCAGATTTTTTACGTCTAGATGTAATTGAAAATAAAATTATTGTATATGGCTGTACAAAAATGTTAACAAAATGATTTGTAAAACCTGTATGTGATGGAATGAGGCGGGGCGGCGAGAGCGGCGACGCGCGGCGTGCGATCGCGGCTCCGGCCGCCTCGTCGCGTAGGTTGTACTAGATAACATTTATATGGTGATCCATCTATTTAGACATTAATTAATAAAGCATTTCTGTAATAATATTACAAAGAATTTGTTGTTTTATTTGCACACCCTCGGTTAGGCCACGTGGCTGAAACCATGCAAGTGTAGAGTTCGATCCTCTAACGGAAATTATCTTCCTGACCCAGGATTTAAAAACTATTACTTACAAAAAGGACAATTGTTAAATTAGAGGTCGTTACTTGTTCCGTTTATTCTCTTGTCTGTTTACGTGAAACGCCAGTTCAACTACGATATATTAAAGGAAATATCCAATTTGGCAACGTATAGCCTACTAAAAACTTGTCTGGAAACCCTAATTCGAGACTACGTTTCCTTATAGTAGGGGAGCCCAAGCGGGGATTTCAGGATTTACTCGAGCGCGGCAGATTAATATTTATTTATTTATTTATTTATTCAAAGCGCCACCAACAGAATTATATGCAAAAAAAATAAACATTTTAAAAACCTTAAGTGCTAGGATATACATTTAAATCAATTTAGAGGTAACTACAGCATGACAATAACTTAAGTCGACGCTAATATGTCGCTGATAATATAGTATGCAAAATGTTTAGATTAACAAAGAGCAAATAACAGAAAAAGGAACTTATAACAAAAGAATAGAAAAGTAACCTTGTGTTTATAATAAAGAATATATACAGGTATATATACAAGGGGATACCTTGTACCCGGTTAAGTACCTCCACCAACCATGAGCCCTATATGTAAGGCCGCCCGTGAAGGATACAGTATCAGATTTGTAAAAAAAAACCATCAGAATTTCTCGAGCGCGTCAGATTAAGGTAGGGTGAGTTAATTACATCCTAAAAAGTGTATATTTCACTAATCTGACAATTTGAGAGTTACGTTAAGAAAGGGGAGGGCAGCAAAGTTGTAAAAAAAAACGTCATCTCGACATTCTTGAGCGTAGCTAAATTTTTTTTTATTTTGAAGGAAATAATTCAAACGAAAAATATATAATCTGACGATTTCGGCAAGCCGAAATAACAAAAATTCGTCTACAAAGTTAAATGCGTGCAGCTGCGTGATGCCTTTATTTCCTCCGCGAACAAGAATCATATCTCATGTGCTTACTCGAGCAGGGCTTGATAGAAACTACCATGATATTGCTGCTGATCTACACCCAGATCGAATGACAAAACAACACATCCAAATTGAAGCTTTTTCGAACAATGTCCTGCAGACCGTCAATCCATTCTCTTCTTCAATTGATAAGGATCTGTTGTTTAACATTTCAATGGGACAAGCTGCTTCTCCAGAAATTACAAACTGTTTACTAAATACAGAGTCTGGAGGAACATTTCAGCGCGATAATTCATAATGGAATGTAATTTAAATTCAGACAGGTTTCACCAGCCATTAAGAAAAATAAGGTGCTAACTTTTGCAAGCCTCAAGAAGAAAAAGCCTCAAAATGCAAATTGATGGAAGAGTGCACGAAGTTACATTGCAGCGGGATTTATTCGGTCGGTCATTAGCTCTATCTCGTGACACGAGTATAGACTTTGAGAAAGTACTTTGTTTTCCCATAATTCCTATGCCGTTATCACTGTGCCATATAGATGGTTCTTTAAACAAGACTGATAAGTACTAGAGTTATATGAGTTAGAGAAACGATTTAAAAAAAATAAACTTTTTTTTGTCAGATTAGGCGAATCCCTCTAGATAATCGTCAGATTATGAGACAGTACGTTTAGAACATAAAGATGAACCATATATATTTTAATCTGACGTGCTCGAGTATTTCAAAATCGCAATATTTTTTTTGCACATTATAAAAATGGCCGCGAGTTTGCGTCACATCGGAATCGTCAAATTAGTGAATGAGAGCATTTTTTTGGTGCACTTAATACTCCCTTAGAAAATCTGACGCGCTCGATTAATTTTTGTTTTTCATTTTCAACCCTTACATACAACCAACCGCATCATGCAAACGATCAGATTAACATACATTATTAATAATACGTAGGGCATTGATACTATCAATATCTGACGCGCTCGAAGATGTCCATGCAACAGATTTTTTTTACATATTTAAAATCTATAGCCGCTTCCCCCACCGATGAAAAGGTGTGTATATTTATATACTTATATATATTTTTTTTTTCTTATCATATAAGCTTTGCATCCCAATAGGTCTCTATGACGCTAGAGTAAATCCCCATTTAGCATCATGGGCTCCCCTACCATTAACGTCTCAGGACCCGAGAGCGTTAGATTAGGATTTGTTGCGGACTTACGAATTTAACATGAAATAATACTTATCAAGTCGTCCTCCAGGTTAGTCAGTGGGACGTTTTATTGATATAGGTAGGTACTGCTGAACTCCAAAGTCTATGAATTTTGGGCTAACGATTAACCTGCTGAAATAATTTGTGCAACGTATTTTTTACGCTTTTTCACTTTGCTTTCTACATAACCTTACTAGCCTATAAAAGTATGAAAAATTTTGATACATCACATCTAAGTTTGAGAAAGAAGTTTCTTTGCATTTTATAACCCCTTTTCCCGCGACTAACCCTATTTATTTAAATGTTTTATTGATTAAGGGTTGCTATTCCCTCATATACACGTTTTGGCGTTTTCCGCAAATGTAATTTCTAAAATTATTTCATGAGACTACATATCACTACTTGACAACGTAGGTACGTTGTCAAGAAAAGGTGTCTGATGCCTCAGTATGCCGAATTAGAGTACAAAAATAAACCAGACGTAGTGTATTTAGAATATTTATTTAATAATCGAAAGCACTTGTTTCTAACAATAAATTCTTAAAACTACATAATGCGCGATGAACGCAACCAAATTCCCATGTTTATTTATCTTCCTCCTTCTCTTTAGGCTCTTTTGTTTTGGGCTTGATGCTTCGGTCTCGGTCGCGCGACCTGTCACGGTCTCTGGAGCGCTCGCGCTGTCGCGGCGACCGCGAGCGCGACTTGTGACGTCGCGACCTTGAGCGTGACCGTTCACGTCGGTACGATCTGAAAATAATAAAAGTTAGGTTAGGTTTATGAATGCAGGTAGATGCAAATTTTGAAATTAAACTTACTTAGTAATACTGAGCATTAACACGCGATTGGAGAGAGCAGTTTGTTGCAAATAATGGAAATTAATAAAGAGGAGTTGAGGAGTGACTATTTTGTTTATGAAATGAGATACTGGATGACTGCCTTTACCATACCTTATAACTTTAATTATACAACAGACTGCGACTAGTCTGTTACTAAAAAGTCCAACGGCAGTAAGATTGGAACACCGAATTTATCAGTGTGAGTAGGGTTCTGCGCAGGAGTGTCGCTCATTTTCAAATAACATAATTCTTAATTAGGGTATATTTTGCTTTTGTTGGTCACTGCTCGGCCAGTGGAGACAAAATGGAAGTGTGGTAACAAACCAATTACTAAATCATCTGCTAATCGACTCTTTTTTTTTAATAATATTTAATAAAAAAACGACTTACTTCTCTCTTATTCTTTCGGGCTTAATAGAACGAGAACGTTCGCGATCTCTCTCCCTCTCCTCCTATAAGCAAACATTTTTTACTGTGGTGGCATTCCTTGATTTTTTAAAGGGGTGCAAATATTTTAAGCTGGAACCCGGCTTACATAGTTCGCCAGCCGCCATTTTCAAAATAGCGGCCTTGAATGAAACCTGTATTAATCGATAGCTGGCATGGGCATCGATATAAATAAAAATATTACAAAAAAAAAACAAAAATCGTGTCAGGTAACTATCGATTAATCCAGGTTTTATTTTATTTGATGATGTTATATTATGGAAAAAATACTGCGAATGAGTAGTAGGGTATAAATAAAATATTCAAACACCTCTATTGTGACTTTCCAACTATTAAATCAAAATAAATACATAATATAACCAAAAAGAACGTTTAAGAAATCATACCTCGTCTCTTCTATCTCTTTCCCTCCGGTCCCTGTCGTCACGCTCTCTCAGCCTATCTCTGTCGCGTTCTTTGTCTCTCTCCCTGTCTCTATCTCTGTCCCTGTCTCGGTCGCGCTCTCTCTCGTGCACATGCGGAGGTAAATGCGAGCGATAAGGAGACGTATACGTTTGCCCCATGACGTGCACCGGAGGCAACGTGTGCGGTGGCCCCACTGGTGGTGTCATGCTGATCGGCGGGCCCATCGGAGGTCCCATGGGCGGCCCCATAGGCCCGGGAGTTAGCTCTTTGATTTCGGTCGGTGCCCAATTGGTTTGTGGTGTGTTTTGAGCCGGGTGAGCTGTAGATTATAAAGTAAAAGTACATTTAATAAAAAAAAAATAATGTCAGTGGGTGGAATATTTATATTCCTATTTTAGTGTAAAGAATTATGTAAATGGTAAACAAGATTGGCTTTGAAATATCGCTGTAGTAAGAAGCTCTTAAATAACTTTAAGTGGCATTTGAGATGATGATAACAAAAAGAATAGCTATCGGGCTAAGTTTGTTGTGGGCTTCTTCTTAAATCAGAGCACGTTTGGAACCCTCATATAGCTTT
Organism: Lasiommata megera; assembly: GCA_928268935.1. Lineage (NCBI taxonomy): Eukaryota > Metazoa > Arthropoda > Insecta > Lepidoptera > Nymphalidae > Lasiommata > Lasiommata megera. The sequence goes on along the minus strand of OV743311.1, from coordinate 5,212,227 downwards.
AGTTTTAAGTTTACGAATGTAGTCCATCAACTCACTATGTAAGTTATAGACGCATCAAAAGTGGTTTTTAGGACTAAAGGACTAAAGTCCTAGTGTAATATAAATTGAAACATCTCGTCGTTTGGGTAAAAACTTTCGCTACTAAAACAGATCAGTTTTAATATGGCGTAACGTAATTTTTTTACGAATTGTACATTGAAATCTGGAAAATTACATGGTTATATATTTATATTACTCTGATTGCAAATAATTTATTCCTAATTCGACTTCCTTCTGAATAACTAGAACGCATTTATCGAAATCAGAGACGTCGCCAAACAAATGCCAACAAAACTCCCTACTCGTAACTATCCTACTTGTAGTAAATTGTATTGTAGAAGTAAATTTTCGATTCTATATATATATTTTTTTTTAATCCACTACAAGTTTGCCCTTGACGGCAATCTCATCTGATGGTATGTGATGATGCAGTCTAAGATGGTAGCGGGCTAACCTGTATAGTAAACCCATACTAATTGGTTTCTACACGACATCGTGCCGGAACGTTAAATCGCTTGGCGACACGCCTTTGTCGGTAGGGTGGTAACTAGCCACGGCCGCAGTCTCCCACCAGACCAGACAGGAGCCGGGAATCGAACCCAGGACCTCCAACTTTATAATGCGACAGCGCGCGCGCTGCGCCACGGAGGTCGTCAATATTATCTGCCTATTTAATTGCATGACCTGGTCAAACACACTGCACGCCGCCGATCAGCAAAGATGCTGTATTGACCAACCGCATATCTGTGACGCGAACCCAAAGTTTGGCCCATAAGCTTTCTTTCAGAAAATTTTTGTCCCGGTTCATCCAGTTTTAACCTAAAAGTGTTACGTTCTGGGGTCACGCATACCCAACGCCAGACCGTAACACTGTGGGAACTCACCCCAGGACTCCTCGTAGGGCGCGTGCGGCGGCGGGTAGTACGCGTGCTCCGGGGGCGGCGGCGCGGGGAAGTAGTCGGGCGGGGGGGCGTCGCGAGTGTGCACGCGCCCGTACTCGCGTCGCTCCGCCGTCATCACCTGCGGAGATACGGACGAACACGTCACGTATGAATTTCGATAAAGGTTAATCGCAAAATGGCTCATGAGGTTGGGACGGGCCAGTCGCCATTGGCTTAGTTTTCTATACTTGTGCGCTCTGTGGCAAAGGTCCTCAAACACTCCAAAACGAGGTCCACGATTTCGAAAGTCATCCACGGTCAAAGGGCGCTGGACTAACCCCCAGTCCAACAAGCCAAGTTTTATCTCAGGTCGAGGAGCGAGCCTCACAGGATGTTTCAGAGAACCCCCAAAGAACGTTCTCCCGATTCCCAGTGCTCTCTCAGGCCGAACTTTGAGCTTACTTCTACATACGTGTTGGTCCCACGGATCTTTTCGTCTATTACTGCTTATTTATTAATTCGGGTTTTTATTAATTTATTTGTATTTAGTTTTGGTTGAAAATGTCAAGGACTGGACGAATTAGAGATTGTTAGTCTCGAACCTCGATTAAATACGGCATAATCTGTGATTATCGTAACAGACTATTTTCCAGTACTGGAAGTATTTAACATAGGATTTGTTATGGGATAAAAATGGCTTTATAGACTATATAGTTGTTAACAGGCAAGGTATGATAATATGCAAGAAATTCTGTGCTAGCTCAGGGTTGATAGATATGATCTGTGCCAACCTCATGTCTTTGAAGCTGATACTAATAGGCTGAGCACCCTCAGCTGATGATGGAGTCACAATTCAAACCCTTCTGTGACATACCTGTATTGTGTTTTCTCGAGCTTGATAGTTATTGTTCTGCATTCCCGGTGGTCCACTCATTTCCTCGTGCCTTATCATAGGAGGGCCTTAAACAGAATTTTTATGACTTTATTTATATGATATGGGCTGATATTGTCGGTGATATTTCACCCAAGACCTCAGCCCAAATTATGTACTAGTCAAGATCCTTCTCTGTCCGAATATTCCATAAATTTTATGAGGAATAAGTTAATATGCAAGATTATATTTTATTGCTATCTGAATCACTTATAGTTAATATTCCTGCTTACGAAAGGCTAAAAGATAGCCTAATATCTTTTAGCCCAAAAAGAAAAAGAGGTTTTCTGAGATAGGGAATTAATGTAAAAATTATTTATAATTATTATTACTTATTAATTTCTGTTGATTTTATATATATAACTACTTACTACATTTATACCTGTAACTTCATTTAATCTAAACCAATAAACTAATCAAAATTATTTATTCATGAGAAAATTGGTTTGAAAACCTTGCTGTCAAATGTCATCAAAATTAACAGAGCGTGAAAACATACCCTGTGGTCGGCGTGGCTCAGGTGGCGGTGCGCGCGGTGGCGGCGCGTGCATTGTCACGCCCGCCTCGCTGACGCGCATGCGCCTCTGCCGGTCACAGTATGCACTCCAGGTGACCTCGTTGAATCCATAGTTGAAGTAATCTACAGCACAGAATGATGAGCTTTTTGAACAACTTTTGAAAAAACTGTCAGGCTGTAAAACCTATCAGCACTCTAAATACAATAACATTTTGTGTCTTAGTCTCCTCTATTAATGTATAGCAAATATAGAGTCAAATTAAAATTCCATTATTATAACTACGCAAAGTTTTTGGTGTGTAATCCACTATTAGACCATTATTACTATGACATATAAATCACTATTAGAGGCTTTATTACTATTACTTTTACTATTAGTTCTGTCCCATAGTGTGATAAACATGTATTGATTACAATATTTCAACATCATGTTTCCTTATTTCCATTTAAAATATTTAAAAAGTTATTAACATTCAAAATATAATGGGTATATACACATTCATTGAACACATTGAAGCGGTGATAGCCCAGTGGTAAGACATTTCGGAGTTATGTGTGTTTTTAAAAATTAAAATATCACTTGCTTCAACGGTGAAGGAAAAGATCGTGAGGAAACCAGCACGCCTGAGAGTTCTCCATAATGTTCTCAAAGGCATCATTGAAGTCTGCCAATCCGCACATAGCCAGAGTGGTGGACTATGGCCAAACCCTTTTCATATTGAAAGGAGTGCTGTGCTCTGTAGTGAGCCGGTAATGGGTTGATCATGATGCTGATGATGATACACATTCAATCAGATACACGCACATACACACTAGCCAGTCAATTGTTTATGTCATATACCTTTTGTTTCCTGTGGAAGAGTGAGGCCTCCAAAGACAGATATTTTAATGCTGACGGAGATGTCTGCATGACTTTATTTATTAATATTTAGTACAATGAATCTGATGCACTCTGATTGAGAGAGTAATGAAAGATTGGAGAATTTATTGAGTAGATTGGAGAATCTATTTCTGTCTGTTCATAGTACACCTTGGACTTTTGCATAGTAACTCCTGCTTCTATTCAATTATTTACATCTTCAATACTCATATTATTAAGCTGACATATATTAGAAAACACCAAAACCACTCCAAAACATGATAAATACCTGATATATCAGCGCCAGGCTTGTTCCATGGCTTATCTTCGATGGTATCAATGTTGAACTCAAGAGCAGGTACTCCATTGATGCTGCCTGGTCCATCCAAGTCCTCCAGTGTAACTTTGCTACCTGCAGCTGGTCCTGGGCGGGGCTTTTCACCACCTGATGCTACAAGGCCAACGCCTCGCTAAAAATTATTAAGAATAAAAAACTATTTAAATTTACAATACTCTACAAGTCTGAAAGGTTTGTCACTGGATATTATGGATTTTAAAGGCGTGTCGCCAAGCAATTTAGCGTTCCGTCACGATGTTGTGTAGAAACCAATTAGGAGTATGGCTTTACCATACCCCTAACAGGTTAGCCCGCTACCATCTTAGACTGCATCATAACTTACCATCAGATGAGATTGCCGTCAAGGGCTAACTTGTAGTGGATAATAAAAAAAAATAAAAAAAAACTTAAAATTTTCTAGATGGTTTTTAAACCAAATTTCCAACTAAATATTAACTAATTTAGATCTTAACTTGAACATTAGGTAAGTATGTTGTTAAGGGGCATCTCGTCAGAGTGTCTTTGCAACACGAAGGCCTCCTCCAGCTTTCTCCATTCTGCTCTTGATTCAGTTGTTCTGTGCCATGTTAAACCCGCATACTTTCTTAAATCATCTGACCAAAGTTTTCTTTGTCTTCCTCATTTTCTTTTGTTTGGTATCTCGAGGTCAATTCTTTTATATTTTCCGTCCATTTATTTCTATTCTCTTTCATCATGTGGCCTACCCACCTACATTTGAGTTCAAGTGATCATGGACTTGAATAGTAGAGTAAAGAATAATTAATAATATTATTATTTGACCACTCACCTTTATGTTCATACCAGTATATGTCTGCGGTCCTGACTTAATTTCGCCAATAGTAACTTTAATATCATCACTATCATCAGAGTCGGAGTCTCCATTGTCCTGGCTATCAGCATCCCCGTTAGCTGGCTCCGCGTCGTCGCGGCCCACTTCACCAAAGTGCACATCATTAAAGTGGGAATCATCATTCCCCTCTCCACCTTCACCTTCGCCTTCCTCCTGCTCTTTGTCCTCTGTATCCTGTTAGTCAGACACCCAGAGTTGTCATTTTTACGTACAACAATTGTAATACAAGATTTTATAAAACAAGAACCTTGAAAATATTAACAAGCTTTCATCATCATCATCATGATCAACCCATTGCCGGCTCACTACAGAGCACGGGTCTCCTCTCAATATGAGAAGGGTTTTGGCCACAGTCCACCATGGTGGCTATGTGCGGATTGGCAGACTTCACACACCTTTTAGAACATTATGGAGAACACTCAGGCATGCAGGTTTCCTTACGATGTTTTCCTTCACCGTTGAAGCAAGTGAAATTTTTTTTTTTTTTAAACGCACAACTCCGAATGTTAGAGGTGCGTGCCCGGATTCGGACCGCCGACCTCTGTTTAGGAGGCTGACGCCCTAACCACTAGGCTATCACTGCTCTAGAAGCTTTATTCCATATTTAATGAAAAACCTATTATATTATAAAGAATTAAGTAAATTATAAAAGCTTGGGTATGAAATGTTGCTCTCACTTAGGCTCTTAAAATGTTTAAACAAAACTAATAAGTATATTTAATTTATGTTTTAACAAAACAAACTCTCATTAAAAAGGATATTTTAGGAGATATCAGTGATGTAAAATGCGGTGCCATGCCATCAGTTTTCATACATACATATCAATAATTGGTGGGCAAAAGCTTGTGTACAACATAATTTTCGCATCAGATGTTTACGCTTGCCAGCTTTATGCAGAATTTTAATTACCGCTTTGCCTTGTAGCATATAAGTGATTTATCTTTTCAGTGTATAGTTAAGAAGGATTGTTGGCGAAATTGAAACTGCATTTTAATAAAACAATTTTTAGTACCCATTTAGAAACCCTGTTATGAGGTTATAGGCGGGATATGTCAGTTAGTTAATAACTTACTGCGGCTCCTTCGTCAGCAATTGGTTCTTGCTGTGCTTTGTCGTTAGTGTCTGATGTGTCTCCTTGGATCTGATCATTAGTTGATTCTCCATACAGCCAGTTATCGTCATTTTCGTCTCCAGGAGCAGCTTCTACAGCAACGTCTGCCATTTTTGTTTGACACTACATCACAGACTAACAACTTATTATTTACACTAGCCACAGACAATAAAGATTAAATTGTATCCTTCACCAATGAGGATACAAGCACTAGACGTATTGTAGGCAAACTGCACAAAAACAATGATTAAAGGAACTATAATCTAAATAATTTCTACTCTAACAGCAGTTGACGCAGCAGCACCCTGAGCGCATTATAATATTCGACTCACGGTGCTCGTAAGCCTTTTGCGAATACTGCTATATCCTCGCTAAGTTTAATGATGTACATTATGCTTTGAAGAGTGATTTACACAGCGTCCATGTCCGGGTAAACTTGCGTGCCAACATATTCGTTCGCATTGCAAAATCCTGCAGTTTTTTTTCTATATAATCGCCAAGGATTCAGATTAATGCCACAAATATTTAAATTGGTAGACCAGCCAGCCCCGCCAGAGTAACATAAACTCAAGACTTTTTACATTATATTTCAATTTAAATAGCACATGTTATTTTGATTGCGATAATACAAACAAAATTAAAAAACCAAAGTTGAGGTATTATATTATATTATCAACAAGATTAGAAATCTTAGTAAACACACTTACAAACATTAGAAATCTTAGTAAACGTTGGCAAAGCTGGCTAGTAATTGTTTGAAAATAAGAAGTACATGTAAAGAACAATTAAATTTATTTAGTTTTAGGTTCAATTTAACGTTTATTTTAAGTGTTTAAAGTTACATTGTTTTAGTTGTTAATTATAATTGAATAAAATTAAATTTATTAAAATTTTAATATATAAAAATAATTTAAATTTGAAGCAATTCAATATGAAATGAGATCTAAGCAGATTGTGAATAATTTAATCTAATCCATTTCTCCTTCTGGGAAACATTTTCTGCTCCACATGTTCAACTTTCTGAGCTACATTTGCTAATTGTTCTGATGCATTTGAAGCAGCTGCTCCACATGTTTCGGCCAGTTCTTGAATTCCATGAGAGACCTAGAAATTAAAAAATAACCAATTAGATATACTAAAATTATCGTCTATACACAAGATGTATGGTTAGAAGTGATCTTTTGTGGAATCTTTTATGAACTGAAATTTATTTTTGAAATAGCTATGGTAGGTAATTTATTTATAGTAAGCAAACTGAGTGCCAAGTGAGAGGTGCAGACTACTTATTCTATAGATACAATACAAATTGAAATTAACTTTAATGTGATGGAATAATTAAGACCATCTTGCACTTGGCACAATGAGATGTTTTGTAATCTAGTTTATCAGTAGCAGTCAGATCAATTTTTCCTTTGGGTCACAAAGCACTTGTTTAGGAGGTCTCTTAATGAGAGCGGTGTTGGGCTCGGGAGTGTAATTGGACATCTCAACCAATAGCATGTTGTAGTGGCTCTCCCAAAATAAGCTCTTAATGTGTTTTTTGCTTGTTGATGTACATCTAAGTTGCTCAAGAACCACAGGCAGCTATGGGCAATGGGTTCATAGAACGTTACTCTCAGATATTAGGCTTTGTCATGCCAGGGGATAGGATGCTGTAGAGTGTGACATTTCAAGGGCTTGGCACTCTTTTCAGGGTTCAACTCTATGAACCACTTGCCTAACTAATTCTGTATAGTCTGCAAACGGGAGGTATTTTTGAAGATAAAATAAAAACTCACAACATCAGCTTCAGCCTTCACTTCAGCTGCTCCCACATGCATTTGGTTAACATTGGCCTGCATCTGAGGGACCTGCTGAATGGGTTCAGACTCTAAGACAGGGGCTGCCTGAAATAAAATTTATATTATTAAAAATTATAAAATTTATATTATTTAGTTTGAACATATATAATGACATACACATACATGTAAACACATAGACAATGAATTGAGGACTATATTTATTTTGAGGCAGAGATCTACATATGCTTCTTACTTAAGAAACAGTAAAAGTTATGTTTCCAGTATAATTTTTGTCTGGTGGGAGGCTTCGGCCGTGGCTAGTTACCACCCTACCGACAAAGACGTGTCGCAAAGCGATTTAGCGTTCCGGCACGATGTTGCGTAGAAACCAATTAGGAGTGTGTTTACCATACCCCTAACAGGTTAGCCAGCTACCATCCTAGACTGCATCATCACCTACCACCAGGTGAGATAGCCGTCAGGGGCTAAAAAAAAAAAAAATCTTTATAGATTCTGTATAGATTTCAGCTTTAAACTTAATTTCATGTCACTAGTAGGTTGGAATATTATTGCATAAGTACTCAACATTAATATGGTTCCTCTGCAACATGTACAAAAGAGTTTAATCATCTGGTAGCAACTATGCTTAAAATTTGTTCACCTGTTTACAACGGTGCAAGCATTGGCAATGGTGCTGAATAAGGGGCTCAGCAGCAACAACCTCATGCATGTGCATATTATTCTGCTGCATCTGTAACACAAATTTTTTTTTACTTTATTTTATTTCATCAAAGATCTTTTAATATATAACAATACAGCACAATGACACCCTTGTCGTAAAAAGCTGTGAATATGGAGAAAATGATGCCATTGGTTAAATGACACTAAATACAAATGAAACTATAGTGTGAGATTTGATTGATTAATTTGTAACCACTGCTTTTATATAATAATCAGAAATAAAGGCTTATGTTTTTATTTATTAAATTTCAATATGTATATATTTTATACCCAATGGCTCAACAATCTTGTCATGGTGAAAGCTGGAATGTGCAGTGCGCAGAATATGATGGGGGGCCTAACCAAATGGGTCACATGATTTGTGGACCATATATTTATTTATTCATATTTTGTGTACTATGTATACATACATATATAGTACACACTACTTTCAAAACATAAATTATTGAGGAACTTTTGCAATTTGCCCATATACTTATTAACCATATTGTATATGTAAATTTTACGCTGAGAAAGACACAGGCATTGCTTAGTAATAAACTTATAAAAATCTTTTGTTTTTTTTAGGTAAAAAATATGTGAATAGCACTGGTAATCAGAATTCTCTTCATTAATATTCTATTCCACGTAAAACTTTTACACCTCTAGCAACCTAGAGGTAGGTTACAGCCTCACTTTATTCAAATAAACGAAAAATAACATTCTTAACGTCACTGTTATAAATAAAGAGTAACAGATTAATCATGTGTAACATAGCATTACTCAAACATTTTGAAAAGGTTTTTATTTACGTTCATCACACATTATCAACACATTAAAATATACTGCTTAGGTTCGACAAACGTTAAACAAATCGACCTTAGTTAAGTTAGTCAAGTTCAAATGTGTGTTCAAAATGCAAAACACCATAAAATTAACTTACATTTTCAAGAAGATTGGGATCTGTATAGTTGTTTAGTTCGTTTGCCATTTCCCTTGCTTCTGATAGCTTCTCGTGTCCAGCGGTTGCGTTGTTTATGGCTTGGGCGGCGTTAAGCAGATTGGCCGTAGCAGAGTCTCCTTGTTGGCCATCAAAGTTGCTGGCATTCATACCTAATTTAGCTTCCAGTTGTTCAATTCGGTTTTGCAAAACGGCAATAGGATCCATTTTATTGCACAAATCTAATAAACAAACCCAGTAAAAAGCAAAAAAATCATATACAAAACTATACAGAAAAAAAAACTATCAAAATTAAATTTAGAACCATACAATTTTGTTTTTGTTAAAATCCAAAGAGGCCAATTTTACAATTCATGAGCCAGAAATATAAAAAAAATATGTTTAATATCTTATTGGAAGTGATAAAACAGCTACTTATATATATGATAAAAAACTTAAAATTCAATTGAGAACACGAACGGAAAGTTCAAGTTTGGACATAAATCAGAATCATAGAGTAGGACATAATACATAATATATATAGGGGTAGTATATACATTTAGGTACTCTTTGATCTGACTCCATAGAGTTGCCATCGCAGAACTGTTATTGCTTGCCATAAAGTACGTAGTAAAGTAATACTAGACTAAAAATTAATATTTAATTTCAGATTAAGATAATCTCACTTCATAATGCTGCCCACTCTCAAATCTGAGGCATTTATTTATGGCCAGCGAAGAATTACTGAATAGATATTAAGAAAATTTTGTTCGTCTGCTTACTTTCAAAAGAATATGTCCTTCAAGCAGGTAAATACAGAAAGATCCCCGGGTAAATTTATTACGAGCAACTGCGTACGAAATTTGTTGTCTTTAAAAAAAAACCGGGAACTGGTTATTTTTCCAAGCAAAAATATTCTGTTTCCAAGATACGAGAGATAGCCTGTTCAAGATATTGTCAAGATCAATTTTGCTGCTAATATATGTAAGAAACTTTATATTTATTCCTGAGAAATCGATTCCAAGGTGCTTTTCCGGAATAATAGATGTCTTATGACCGTCTTAAGTAAGCTATCACTGTGCCAAATTTAAAAAATCCGGGTGGTTGAGCCTGACATAGGAAACAAAGAGAATTAGATGGTGATTAGAAGTGTTTGTGTTTGCGTAGGTGTATATTTAAAAGTAGGTACCGAGAATAATTCTCTGTACGTAATTACCTTTACCTTCAATTACCTATTCGATATTTGTTTTTTATCCTCATTACTCTTTGTAACATCCATGGACTTTATAGTCTTATTAACTATTGACACAGAAAATAATTCAAGGGTAAGAATTCTTGCCATAAATTTTGGCACCATAGAGTCATAGACAAGGTTTTAACTTTTAAGTATATACACAGAATATCACTATAATAATTTGTGATTGTATGTATCAAAATTTATTTACTTCCACGATCTATCAAAACAGTTTGTGATTAACTTTCCTATTAAGTTTTAACCTTTAAACCTATTTAAAGTCCGGAAAAGTAATCGAGAAGAACTGTATAAAATGGATGAAGAATTAGAGGGTGGTTTGGTTGAAGAAGACTTTATTATACCACCGGTGAAGTATGAATGTAAGCTCATAATTACATTATTAATTGAATTGCTATTTATATTGGGCTAATATGGGGAGTAATTGTTGACAATTTGTTTGCAGATCTCGACCACACAGCAGATGTGCAGTGAGTAACCATAGAAATTAGAATAGTTAATTTTACAGTGCTACACTGACCTAACCTCAAATTTGATAGATATATTATCTCAGTTTTTATTGCGCCGTTCATTGTAAGAGTTATAATAGTTAATATTATATTTGTCAGTTTTTTAAGCGTACATATGATGTTTTTGAGGAGAATTAGCAGAATTTGTATGCTTGAGGAGTCACAAGTTTGTGTACTTACAATTATAATAGAAACAACTTAAAACTGATGTCAGTGTAATGATCAAAATATTCTGCTACTGCTACACCCTTTGAGCCATTTGTTTATAACTTATTCTAAAAAGTAGATTCAGTGATTCTTATAAGGTTATTTTCTCTTTTGATTTATCAATAGAACAAGGAATGTAAAGTTAAAACTCTATTTATATTCAAAAACGATAGAAATCGAGAACTGTAAAGTCTATAAAAATAAAAACAACCAAAATGTTATTAGTGTCTTTAGTGGTTAAATTATATAAGGTTAAATTTAACTTTGCAGTCTTTCCGTTTGCTTATTTATTGGTGAAACAAACAACTTCTGAATAAGTGGCTAGGATGTAACTTCAATTTCTAAAATATTTATATAGTTATAAAACAAATTAATCTTACAAGTATTTTTCATGCCAATTGATAAAATAATTTATCATATCAATAATTCCAGATGCAAAATATACATAAAATTCTATCACAAACCGATAATGCATATTAACCCTGGGTAATTTGAGAATAACTTCTGGTAATTAGGGAATTTCAATTTATGAAATTATGTTAACTAGTTTATACCCAAATATTGATATAATATGATGAAGATTACTATAAAATAAATTGATGGTTGTTCCAAAAGTGTTTGCTTCCCTTATTGTAGGAAACATTGTTCAATGGATAGAAAACTTATAGAGCTGCCATTTTAGATATTAATGAAGAAGTGCCATGTCTATAATATTGCTGTCAGTTTTATTGTACAAAACTTTCCCTTAAACTCAGGTCAGGTCTGAAAATAGTTGTCTTTATCCACAAGTAGATAGTAAAGATATAGAAAAGAAGATAGGACAACACTAATTTAATACTTATTTATTTTGTTTCATTTAGAGATATATGTACAACAGAATCTGAATTTATGGTGCCAACTAAGTCTTACACAAGTTTAAAAATAGGTCTATCTATACAGAATGTTTCTTGTTGAAAAGATAACAATTTTTTTTAAATCTGCTTAGCTCAAAGTAAAAAAAAGTTCTACTTTACATACCCATATGTATGTCATAAATAACCATGCAAACACAATATTATATATTTTTTTACACCAAGCTATTTAATTGAATGTTATAGTCTATTTATTGATTGATATATACAAAATCATTCCTGAAAAAAAAATGATTTATTATTATTATATACACCACAGATTTTTTAACTCAGTTGATATACTTTATTTTCTCAATGATTTAATTTTAGCAATATATTCAAAAGTTTTTAAGGAATACTTGTTAATGATTTACTTTTCATCACAAAAATGACCTAAAAGGTAAAAGCCTTTTCAGTTAAAAGTGGGAGAGCAAAAGAGATCATTTTTTTTAAATTGTTTGCCATAGTTAGAATATTTTACACACATTGTATTCTATCATGGTCCGAAATTCATTCTGAATTTTAGAGCTTGTTGAAAATTAAAATTGGAATCTTTAAATGTTATGCTCTTTTTTTGTGAACACATCCTCCTGGCATTCTGATATTAATCCTTGTCTGTAAAGTTACAAAAATAATAGGCTTACTTCAGGAATATTACAGTTAATTTACGTATTTAGCTATTCAACCTACTTGTATGTGTATGTGTGTATAAGTTTTATATAATATCTTTCCCTGCATGACTTCTTCGGGCCCTTTATGCCTTCTGTCAGTATAATTTATTAATATGAAATTATATGATGCATATATACATTATATTAGATATAGCAAATAAACAAATGACAAAGTTTGTTTTATTCTATTTCACTGTCATATTTATCAAATGAATTCTCAGTATTTCTACCAAATTTATGCTTCATTACAGATTGCATGCATGGGGAGACACACTAAAGGAATCATTCGAGCAATGTGGAATGGCTATGTTTGCATATATGACAGAAATGGACTATGTGCAGATCAAGGAAGTCCACAGCATTGAAGCAAATGCAGATGATTTAATGGGCCTCCTTTACCATTTCCTCGATGAATTGCTCTACCTATTTTCCGTTGAACCGTTCCTTATTTGCAAAAAAATTGTGATCACAGAGTTTAATACAGAAGAGTTCAGGATAGTTTGTAAGTGCTTCGGTGAAGAGTTCCAGATTGGTAAACATCCACAGGGAACAGAAGTTAAGGCTATTACATACTCGGCTATGCAAATAATAGATCAACCTAAAGATAATAAATATGAAGTGTTTGTAATTATTGATATTTAAGGAATATATTATTTTAACAAATTCTTGGCTTTTTTTCGATAATCTGATGAAGAATGAAGATGTACTTATATCTGTTATTACTAGTCAGATACAGACATACTAGACCAGAGATTATAAAGTATGAATTTACTGTAATCCGCGTAAAATTGGCAAATCTGCCAGGTACCACTTATAATTGCTTCAATCTTTATACACTACACCATACAGATCTTCCGGATGCTCTCTCAACGTACGGGTAGCTCCAACATCCTAGCATTCTCAGGAGATATTGCTTCACAACGTTCAAAGCTTAGTAGAGCGTTAAGCAACTGAAGGTTATGAAGCAAGTTGCAAATACTAAATTGCAGCTTTGCATTGTAAATTGCGTCGTTGCAAGCGAAATTAAGCTAAATGTTCATTTTATATCATGTATTTCAGCAGAGTAACTACACGGCTAACGTGGGTAGGTGGTAATTTTTTTTGTTCTGATAATATCAGGTGGACTAGTACATTTTATCCCTTATCAGTGGATGCAATTGGGGACAAAAAAATTGTCTCCTGTCCATGCTAGCCGTGCTGTTGAGCTCTATTCAAGATTTTTGTGTTATGTCTTACTCAGTAAAGATAAAAAATATTTGATTTTTTGTTATTCTAAATGTATATGGGAGCGCTTTTTCACTGTTTGATTTTGACGATGGAGGTAGCCAAAGGACGTGCTTGTTCAGAGATGATAAATTATATAATTGAGAAATTCTTCGAATCCCGGAAAGGGTTTCCAAACCCTTCGAATGCAGGATAGAAGACTCAAAGCTAGTAGTAGCAAGCAAGCAGTAGCAAGCTACTTGGTGGGATATCGAGGACTGACAATAAGGTCTTAGTGTTTTGCGAGATGGTGATGGAGAAGAAACTGGATCAAATAGTGCACCAATACATTATTATTTATTATGTATCGTTAATACTAAAACCGATAAACTGGCATAGGACTGACCGATTAATTGATTCAAAACTTTCGGTTAAGTGTAAGTATAGGTATCTAGTGGGTTTTCATCATGTTTGGCAGTAATCGCTCTCATAACTAAAAATTAAATAACAAAGTATGTCGATGGATACGGCTCGCGAAGTTGGTAATTGGAGTTAGTTCTTGTCTGACTTTCTAAGCCGATTCCCGCATGCATTATTCGTGATAATGAATAACTTGTTCCAAAATTCTGGGATAATACTATTAAAGATAAAAGTCCCCAAAATATGCGGGGATAAGTAAGCATATTATTGAACGCCTATAGGTATCTTTAAAGGCAAAATATGTTATCACTAGGTGAACAGAAATAAAGAATAATGTCTTATATATATAATTATATAATATCATTAAAAATTCACACACGTATAAAAATATACATGTGTATTTGAAATCATAAAAATTTGTTAGGGTGGATAATTTTGAAAATGTTATCTTTTCTCCAAGTCACTGGACATTACTATCACTACTACTGACCACTGATAGTAATGTCGAGACCGTGGACTGAGTCAATGTACAGTTGACGTAACAAAACGGTCAGAAGATATCTGTTCAAATATTAGTAAAATCTGATGTCTATTATGTATTTTAGGAAAAAAAAAAATTACCAAGGCACTTGTTAAAAGCGGACGGTAGTTGCATTTATCTACTAGGTACAAAATCTCAAGTATTTCAAGTATTATTTACGTTATTCTATTTTTTTTGAAGTGCTGGAAAGTATATTCAACGAATGCAAGCAAGCCTTGGACCCGCAACTGTTGTATTATAAAATTGTAGGATCTTGGTCCGATTCCTTGCTCGAGCCTGGTCTGGCGGGAGGCTTTAGCTGCGGCTGGTTACCATCCTACTCGCAAAATCATTCACCAAGCACTTTAGCGATCCGGTATGACGTCGAGTAGAAACCAATTGGAAGAATTATTTTAGCCCGCAACTCATCGATAGCTAGCTGTTGTAGATGATAGAAACATCAGGTAACCCGCAGATTTGCCCACTAGTTCAAGTATATTTTTGTCCAAAATAGACTTGAACATGAAATACTTTTGTAAAGGTAGTAGGCCATAGATTTAACATATTGTAATACTACGCATATACCGAAATATCATCATCATCAGGCTACTTTTATAAATTTAAATATTAGATTTTTGTTTTGATTACTGATAGTCTTGCGCTTTACAACAATCTTGTCTGATAGCCAGCAATGGTGAGGTCTGGGCTGAAACGCTCTTACCTAGAAAATGCCTATTCACGTTTGTCTTTAAAAGTAGCATACGGGGACGTTCTACAACAGTGCGCATCTGAAACGGATAGAAGACGTTTCGTGCGTTATGATTGAATAACCAGCATATAAGGATACCGTCGTTCCTGGCGGCTGGATGTTCTGCGAGATTAAGACTTGAGCCTAGTAAATTGTAAGCATCCTGTTTTTTAGCTTAATACTCGATAAATTTCTCGAGATTGAAGTTGGATTAGATTTCGATACCCAAGAGCTTAATAAATACGGTGGTTAATTAGATCGATCTGATAAGTCGGAGCCTATACAAAAGAACTGTTCTTTGTTGTCTATAACCCACATTTGGACACCGTGCAGATTCAAGTCAAAACGCATCTCTTCCTTCATTGGATAGTTGCACCTTCGCAACATGTCAAAATTTTAGCTTGAGTACTCGTATTGACGAAGAGACAAAAAGAGTGGAGTTTGTGTGTGTGTGAGCAAGAGTGCACAGAAGATAACTCCTTAGTATTGCTGCGCATTGCACCGCTGAGTATTGCTGCTATTGGTGCACCATCGTCCTGATGGTGCGTTGGCTTTACTCACGTCATTTTTTTAAGACCTCACGCTGGTGTAGGCATACGTCAGACGTGACTGAGCAGCATAGGAGAATGGGTGATGAGTTACCTTCCGCATCAAGACGTGAGTTTTGACTTCTAGTGATATGTCAGAAATAGATATGAAATACCTGACGTATTACGTCTGATGTTTTACAGCAAGACGGGTCTTGGGAAGGGAAATAGGTCTGACGACAAGACAATCTGCTTAAAGATAAAGACTAGGTTCCCGTTATCTGACGTCATCCGGACGTGGACCTTATCCACGATCACGGGGGCGCTCGGACTGATACACCAGTCCAACAAAACCAAAAAGTCCCAACGTCACCCTAAGCCGAGGTCCGAGTTTAACGGGAAACGCCCTTAGGGGGATGTTCCCCATATGTCGTCGAGCCCAAGTGCTCTTCTCTCAGACTGAGCTTCATGTTCACCAAAAAACCCTCGGTGACGCAGAATTAACTACCATGGTCTGTTCAAGGCAACTGTCAATTAGAAACTTAACTAAATCTGCTTAATTGTATCGTTACACTTCACTACGCTACTCCCTTGTCTTAACCGTAAAATCGAAGGCGGGAGTATTAGTTGGGTAGAGACTTAACCAGACAGTTTTCGAAAGTAACAAAGGCATTGCAAAACACCCAAAAAGTGCCTAGATAAGTGCTTAGTAGATAGATCCAAGTAATTTGTTTTGAAGCCGTAACCATCGGTTATTCGTGTTGCTTTGAGAATCAGCTGAGAGAGATTTAGCGATAATGTAAGTTTGAACGCGTATCTTCCAGCATGATCCGTTTTTTTGGTATAGATATGGCCATTCCTGGTGGTGGGTATAACAATCACTACAGTACCAACGGATACTGAGGCTGGATGGTTTGAAAAAATCAGGTAGGTATTCAATTTTACAAAGGCCATGATTTTTTTTGTATACTTTGACCGTTTTAATCAAAAAACCAGAATATTTTATTTCCTGGACATTCATTTTCACATTTGAGATGAAACGGTGCGCTAGTTGATAAGCGCATTCCACAGACAAGGGCGGTCATTATTTCTTGATATTAGTATAATAAAAATGGTTAAAATACAAAAAAATATTTTGAAATACTCATTATTAATACCTAATTAAATACTTACTATACTGTATTATTAGAATACATTATTGTATCCTTTAGTAATAACTAATAATAAAAGTAAAAAATATTAACATAGAGTATAGATTAATGTCTATGATATAGCTGTTTCCTGCCGGCTAAAGTCACATCCGTCGCCTAATGTTTCATAAACGTGACTTCCGCATAAATTATAATTTACTTAAATATATATATGTATATTAAAAAAAAAATTGCTCGGACATGATGAAACTGTAATTTTTTTTTGTATATAGCATAACAATTCTCTTTTAAATTATTCTGAAACAGAAATCGTAGAAAATAAATGAAGCTCTGATATTATTTAATTAAGTACATATAGTTTTTGCTTTATCGTTAAAATGATAAATATTTTAAGAGGCAATTGATTTGATGACTAGGTTTAATTTTATTTTAAAAATATTATATATACGTAGCAATATAAGTATTTGTTAAAAATAATAATGCTAGGGCCATGACTTCGATTATTGGACTTATAAATATCAAGTGAGGGTGACATTTATGAGTTAAGTACTAAAGATCCTACCCTCACTTATTTCTTAGAACGTCTTTTTACTACGATATTTTTCATTTCTAAGGTTTTTTATTTCGCTAAAGAACCAACTCATTTTTAGTCTTTAGTCTTCTAGGTCTCTTGGTATTAAATATACAGTTAGCTTACACAACGTTTAACAAAATGGGTGTGTTACTTAGAGCTGTCTTTCAAACCAAAACTACATATTTCGGTAAATAATTAAACCAGTTTTTCTATGACTAGTCACATTTATTTAAACTTAAGATATTCCCTTCCAAGTCATGTATATTTCAAACTAAGTACCTACCTATTTAAAATTACTTCAACGAAATACAGAAATGCAACGCTCTTATAGATTGTAATCCGTTATTGTCCTTTCGAGGAAAAAACAATTCAATACCAAAATATAATTTCACTGCTATCAAAAAGTAAATGTTGTCCTTATTTATCTATACCTCAAACTAAAATACATTTGGAGTCGGAGCTAGAATAAATTATTAAAGCTTACTTAATTGTAAAGAAACATTTGAAACACTGAAATCGTTCCATTTAATATCCTCTTGGTATGAGAAGCTTAGCGCATTGCGCCGCGGTTCTCTGCATAAAACCGGTCGACGAACGAAAATTCAAAAATTCGTTATATTTTTTATGGCTTCTCAAACGAGGGGAGGAATTTGGAGAACGGCGTCACTATAAGGGTTGCTTGGTTTGTACGGCGGCTTCGCGCCTGCGCGCGTAGTTCGCGCCACTGCTACGTTGCTACTTGCTAGCAAGCCAGATGTTCTGAAAAGCTTCCTGTCGTCGTTACATTGCTCTGCATTTTTATCTTTTAGTAAAATGTGGACTAGGATAATTTTATTATTTTATATTATTAGTGAAGAATTCAGTGTATAATTTAATATGTGTCTATTAGATAGTGTTGTTTAATTGAAAGTTATCGAACGTCTCGATGTCCACGAGTTCACTCGAGACCAACAAAGCGGCGGACATTTTATTTTGAGTACTCGATAATGTAGCGTTTGCGTCGAAAACATTAAATGTCGTTTTATAGTTCTGTATTTGGATATCGTTCGCTTACACCTTTCGTAAGTATAATCATTTCATAGCAGGTAATTTAGGTAAAATCCTTGCTATTTGCACTTCAATCTGCGAGGCGGCTAGGCCTAGCAATTACCGCTAGGTCGTCGATATTTTTGGGAAAATGTCGTTGAAAAAGTGACGTAAGCAAAACTGGACATTCGCAGGTATTGGCAGGGACCTTAGGGATTACATAAAGCACATTACAACCGCTATCGACCCACTCCGCTTCGGAGGCTTCACACTTGTGATTTCCGCGCGCGCGGCGCCCCTAACCTCTTCACTAATTAAATTGAGATGCTTATATTTTGTACGTAGTACATTTTTATCATGTTTGATTAATGCGTGCTGTTCCTGTGTTGAATAACAGCGATGCCGAGGGGGGTGAAGCGAGGGCCGGCGGAGGGCGAAGCTGAGGTGGTAGTACGCGTCACAGCGTCTCCGTCGCACACTACACTCCTGGAAGACAGCCCCAGCCAGCCCATTAGTTACCACCTGCTCGACCACGGCTATGGCGCCACGCCTCAACACCAGATACGGCGGGAGGCACCCTCCGCACCGCCGAAGACATCTGAGGTAAGGCTGGAACTTATTTCAGCACCAAGTCTTACCTTCCTTGAATTTGCACACTTGAAAGTTATTTTCTAATTGACCGAAGATGTTAATGAATATTAATTAAAAGGATTTTGTTCCTATATATTATTTTGAACTATTCCAACATTTAACAGCTGATTACAACAGATGTTTCAGTTTATAGTTGCAAGTTGATTCTTTGGCAAGTTTTGCTAAAGAAAAGAATAATTTTTAAATTGTTATAAATATTATATTATATATATTATTTCTGCACTGTATATGTATTATTTATTATTACTGTCTAAAGTGTTTGACTTCAATTACATTATAATTTTAAGTACTTCCAAAACATTAATTAACCATTTTAATAAGTACTTACTAATAATAATGCAACATAATTTTGTGTAGAAATAGTAAATATAGAATGACTGAAATTGGCTTTGACAAACAGGCACATATTTATTTTTTTGTTATAAACTTTATATATTACATATTGCACAAGAAAATAATGTACAAAAGGCAAACTTAATGCTAATTCTCTACCAATCAAAATGGTTCACTCTATTCATTCATCATCAATAGACATTCTATCATCAATTGATTTTGAAGAATTTTTCTGGTATAAAATACTAAATTGTGGTTATTTAGTTTTTAGTCATTATTTAATCTTCAGAAAATCTTTCGTTCATTAATCATTCTAAGTAATTTAATTAGGTTTTCTTACAAAACTTTTGCCGCAGAATATGAATTTCACAAATTGATATATCATGAAACTTAACCATTTAGCAAAAGTAAATATGTAATGTATTATATTGTTTTGATATACCATTTTTAACCAGTTAATTATCGAATATAATACAAGTTTATTAGATTTGATAATAAAAAATTCTTTCTTTATAGGAATTCTGGGCACAAAAAAAGTCTGAAAAGGATAGTGTTACTGTACTATATAGCTATTTTTTTATCATAAGGATCAATGACCTTAATGGTCTAGGGTTATTGAACTTATTGTGTAGTAAGTGCAGCCTGATAAAAACTTTTTAAATCCACAAAAAACATACTTTTGATTTGCAATCCATGCAAATACAGTTGATTTGATATAGGTACTAAATGTTATTTAGTAAATATGAAATATTTCTTAGATGTAGTAATTTGCTTCAGAATTTTTCAACATGGCTTATATTTAGTTTAACTAAAGTTTGTGCACCATGCCTACCGTGCACAAACTTTAGTTTTCATTAACAAGTAATCTATTACAATCATATTAAGCATTTAAAATATTAACTATTGATTTAAGAGAAGTCTTGCCTATCAGATTAATCTGTTATTTATCATTTACCAATGTTGAATGACCAACAATCAGTTTAGGCCTACAACAATGTTGTTATGACACAATTTGGGAACAGAATTTTATGTAGAGTCAATGATCCTGTGGTGTATATATACCTAAAATCTTTTTTTCTTAGTTTTTGGTTTATTGGTTGGGAAGGCTTCATTCTATCTTAGATAAAATCTGGCTAGTGTTAGTATGCCTCAATTTGAAAAAACTTGGTGGGTACACCTTGACGTGCAGGTGACTTAGTTTCTGCCAAGAACAAACTATAATGTGTTGTAATTTGTCAACTTATAGAAAACAGTCTTATTGGTAATCGTAGATGTCAGCATGATGGTATTGTATAAAGTTAAGGGTCAGTTGTAGGAAAAATACAATGGCTAATTTAATGGAACATTAAACACTGCACAGATAATGTCATCAATCATCATCATGTTTAATAATTAATTAATCACATCTACAACTTTATGTTAAGTGTATGACCCTGACTGAAACCATACAAAACCCAGACTATATCTGAATTGATCCAACTTGATCTGACCTTGAGCTTGATATATGATACAAACTTATGAGAATTTGAAAATAAACCAAAGAAGTTTCTTTCAGTAATGTGTATACAAGCACTAGTTTATTAATTATTAACCCTTAAAGTAATTTTGTCTACTATACTATACATTGAACTTTTAAAAAAGCTACCATTACAATTAAATTGTTTTTAGCCTGAATTATTAGTGAAATGTTATTTTTGAACGTTCCTTTACATGTCAAAAAATAAAAAGTTACGATTGTCTATGGTAATTTAAAGCAGTTGTGAAAAATAACCGACATGGTGCATGCGTCAGTTTTTGATAAGGTAAGTTTTATTTTTTTTATATGTTATACTTAATAATTTTGGATATCTGATGAATAGAATACTTAGCCAAATGTTTGTTCTATTGGTTTTTCATAAAAATAATGTGCTGGGAGCGTGTTTTTATATGTTTTTGTCATTTTTTAGTTGAATGTATAGCATAATATACATTGCTACCGTTGCACGTATCTATAATTTTTTGTTATGTATAGAATAATATACATTGCTACTAACCCGAGAATGATATTATAATATTATGTTATAAGTTTGGGATAACAGTACGTACGTTACTTTCGAATATTTTGAACTAGCTGACCTGCCCCTGCTTCACTCGGATATTCCATGCGTATAACTAGTTTTCTTTTTATTATGGTTATGGTTTGCCTGCATGTTCCGTTTGCTTTGTTTTAGACTGCTTCAAGCGCAAGAGCCAGGCGCATTTTAGCCTTGGTACCTGCACAAAATGCCGGTTCTGACGCTAGTGATAGTATCAGTAGTGAAGATGAAGCTAAAACACCAGAAAGTTCGCCTGCACCTTCTTTAGATTCTTCGCTAGAAAGGCTCAATATTTTAGATAGCCCTGATAATTCTATAGATGAAGAACAAAACCAAACTCAAACACCACTGACGCCGGTGCTTGATGAAGTATTTCCAAGTTCCACACAATGTAACTATGACGCTCTACCTTCAATTTCATCGTTACCATCTTTACCTTCAGTTCAACCATCAACTTTCACACCTACAATACAATCAACATTCAGTCCTCTGATCACTCGCAAACAAAGAAAGCGTTCTGCACCTACTGTTCTTGCTCAAAAAATTAAAAAAACATGCATAAAAAAGATACAGTTATCTTTTCGTTGGAAAAATGTACCATTTGAGCACAAAGCCGAATTAGAAAATCCTGTTTTTCGTGAAGATGTGCCAGTTAATTGGTCACCATTGGATTATTTTTATAGATTCTTTCCGAAGGAAATAGTGACAAGTATTACGGATAACACCAACTTATACAGCGTTCAAGAAACCGGAAAATCCATCAAAGTATCTAATGATGAGATATTAGACTTTTTAGCCATCAATGTTATAATGGGTATCGTGGTTATGCCATCTTACAAAGATTACTGGAACACTTCTTTTCGGTACTCCAAAGTTGCTGATGTAATGTCCCTGAAAAGATTTCAACAAATAAGAAGGTTCATTCATTTCACAGACAATACACAAGCTGATTTGCAGGATAGATACTATAAGCTTCGTCCTTTGATTGACAGTATTCGAGCACGATGTTTGTCGGTTGAAGAAGAGAACGCCTATAGTATAGACGAAATGATCATACCTTATAAAGGTAAAAAGGCAGGTAGTCGTCGTCAATACAACCCTAATAAACCAAGCAAATGGGGATTCAAAAATCTTGTAAGAGCCGGAGTATCAGGAATAATTTATGATTTTATGCTTTATGCTGGAGACGACACTTTCAGGGGTATCCAATTTTCAGAAGAGGAAGAAACTTTAGGTGTTGGAAGTAGAATTGTTATAGCGTTATGCAAAACAGTGAAAAATAAAGCTAGTGTTGTATATTTTGATAACTATTTCACGTCTTTGGAGTTGATATATCTATTGAGGGAAAATTATGGAATTTTCAGCTTGGGAACCATTCGGCAAAATAGATTGAAAGATGCTAGCCAAAAATTACTTACTGATAAGACTCTGAAAAAAAAGGGTAGGGGAGCATTCAGTCAAGTGGTTTGTAATAAAAATAAGCTAAGTGTGGTAAAGTGGTTTGATAATAAACAAGTTACTTTAGTTAGTTCCTATGTTGATGCATATCCATTAGAAAAAATAAAAAGATTTAGTAAAGAAAGCAGTGGTCGTGTTGATGTGACTTGTCCCCAGATCGTAAGGCATTATAATCGGCATATGGGTGGTGTTGATCTAGCAGATATGCTAATATCATTATACCGTACAGGGATCAAGTCCCACAGGTGGTATTTAAACATTTTCTCCCAGCTGTTGGACATTTCTATAAATAATGCCTGGTTGTTGCGGCGTAGGCATGATAGAATGTCTGAAACTGTCAGGAAAAAAGACCACTTAAAGAACTTCCGGTACGAAGTCTATGCGGGACTGCTTAGAAGAGACAGAAGAGCGTCGGTGAAGGAGATAGAGTCGGTCTCTGATAAGAAAAAAATAAAAAAACCGGTAGCGGAAAGACCATCTGATGACGTACGGTACGATCGATATGATCACTGGCCTCAATTAACTGGCTATCAACGATGCAAATATTGCAAAAATGGCCAAGCGAGTACCATTTGCACGAAATGTAATGTACATTTGTGTTATGTCAAAAATAGGAATTGTTTTTGGGCTTACCACAACAAAACCTAAAAGCACTATGTATAGTATACTATACATTGCAAATAATTATATGTTTATGTGGCTAGTGGCAATGTATATTATACTATACTCATTGTTTTTCGAAAATTTTGTACTTTTTATTTTTTTTATTATTTTTACTGTGTGTATTTTCAAGTAATAAACTACCTACATTTCAATTTTTTGGTTTTTTTTCACAAAAATATCTTGCGACTTTAAGGGTTAAATCAGTAAGCCTATCAGGACAGTTTATCTACTGTTTTACATTAGCAATTCATATTGAGTTTCTAATTTCTTATTTTATCAGAGCAGAGCAGGGATTAAACTGCATAATTATTATGGTACTCTTTATTAATTGAGTCTTGATAAAGATGATATAGGTAATAGTTATTGTAATTGGATTACATTTTTAACATTTAAACTTTAGCATTTTAAAAAAGTTTAGTTCAGTTGTAGGTTAGAGAAATGTTTGTAAAAAATGAATGGGTCTGGTTCTTTTTGTAGGATTATTGTGATGTGAGAGTGTGGGATATGTGTGAGGCTGCGTTTGTTATCAACTTCCAAAAAAATATTGGGTATATTGTTGCATTTGATGCATTAAATTCATTTGATGGTTTGAGATATTTTGGAGGTTAGAGGGTGTGAGCGGGTGTTATTTATAATCTTCCTGAATTGGGGCAAATTTAATAACACGTTTTTTTTTGTTATTAACCATTACTTATTGAGATTTATCCCACATGGAGGCAAATTCCTAGATTTATAATGATGTTTAACAGATTTAGAATGAAAATTGAGCAATTGTTTGCAATTTTTTAATATTACGAATTTTTCCTAAAAACTACAGGATTGATTTTATGGCGGTTTTTTTTTGCATTTAACAAGTGAATAGGGACAATATATTTTCTAGAAATAATTGTTATGGGGTCCCCAAGATTCGCCACTAAAGTTATTGCAACTGGGCTTTTTATCCTGATTTTAGCTAAGACCTGTGTTTGTTGTGGCGATGTTAAAATATTAGAGTTAGACTATTTATAATAGCACCGATTTGAGCAAGGATTATCGTGATCTGAAACAACACATACATTGCCAAATGGAGGATAAATATTGTTGAAGCAATGCAACTATATTTATCCTCCATTTTAAGATATAGCCATGCCAACAATGTTTCATTTTGATAAGGCCAACTATATGACATAGTCAGGAAATATTAATGAATGCAAAGAAGTTGCTGTAGTCACTGGCTTTTAGATTAAATAATTTAGTTTTATCCTCCTATTAATAATGTTCCTTTGGAAGAACCAGCATTTATACTGCATTGCCTCTGCAAGTTACCTATGCGAAAAGAGGCCTGTGCCAAGTGGTAACACGTCATCCCTTTTTTGAAGTATAAAATAGTTTTTATACCACCTCTCGGTAATTAGATTTGAAGATCAGTGATCGGAAGAGGTTGTTTAATTTTGGCTTTATATTGTCCAATAAGAGTTCGCATGATATAGTATAATACTGTTTATTTCTTACATCAAAACGAAGTAATTAGAGTCAATAGAAAATATATTTTCCGTCCTAGTCTCACAATTGATAACATACCGATATTGAAATAACGCGCGACTTTAGTGTGATAGTAAAAGCCTCAGTTCTAGTTTATAGTTGTACCACGAACAAGTCGCGAGTAATTTATACGATGCCATTTCAGTGTTATCTTGAGAACTTAGTTCCAGGTTACATATAGCACGAAGCAGTCGCAAGTTATTCCTACGTTGCGATATTTTTGTGCTACTAGTGAGAGCCTTAGTTCTAGGTTTACAGGCTTGCCACGAAGAAGTCGCGAGTAATTTCTACGCTGCCATTTCAGTGTTATCTTGAGAACTTAGTTCCAGGTTGCATATAGCACGAAGAAGTCGCAAGTTATTCCTACGTTGCGATATTAGTGTGCTACTAGTGAGAGCTTTAGCTCTAGGTTTACAGGCGTGCCACGAAGAAGTCGCGAGTAATTTCTACGCTGCCATTTCAGTGTTATCTTGAGAACTTAGTTCCAGGTTACATATAGCACGAAGCAGTCGCAAGTTATTCCTACGTTGCAATACTTGCTACTAGTGAGAGCCTTAGTTCTAGGTTTACAGGAGTGCCACGAAGAAGTCGCGAGTAATTTCTACGCTGCTATTTCAGTGTTATCTTGAGAACTTAGTTCCAGGTTACATATAGCACGGAGAAGTCGCAAGTTATTCCTACGTTGCGATATTAGTGTGCTACTAGTGAGAGCTTTAGCTCTAGGTTTACAGGCGTGCCACGAAGAAGTCGCGAGTAATTTCTACGCTGCCATTTCAGTGTTATCTTGAGAACTTAGTTCCAGGTTACATATAGCACGAAGCAGTCGCAAGTTATTCCTACGTTGCAATACTTGCTACTAGTGAGAGCCTTAGTTCTAGGTTTACAGGAGTGCCACGAAGAAGTCGCGAGTAATTTCTACGCTGCTATTTCAGTGTTATCTTGAGAACTTAGTTCCAGGTTACATATAGCACGGAGAAGTCGCAAGTTATTCCTACGTTGCAATACGTGCTACTAGTGAGAGCCTTAGTTCTAGGTTTACAGTTGTACCACGAACAAGTCGCGAGTAATTTCTACGCTGCTATTTCAGTGTTATCTTGAGAACTTAGTTCCAGGTTACATATAGCACGGAGAAGTCGCAAGTTATTCCTACGTTGCAATACGTGCTACTAGTGAGAGCCTTAGTTCTAGGTTTACAGGAGTGCCACGAAGAAGTTGCGAGTAATTTATGACACGCTACGAATTTAGTGCGATTGTAAGAGTCAGTTCTAGGTAACAATTTTAACATGGAGAAGTTGCAAGTAATTTCTACGCTGTGATATGAGTGTGATAGTGACAGCCTTAGTAGGTTTACAGTCGTACCGCGAAGTAATTTCTACGCTATGAGATTTGGTGCGATATTTGTAGCGTTACGTATTGTGCCACTAAGAAGTCGCAAGAAACTTCTATGCTACAAATTTAGGCGCGATGCTAAGTGCCTTAGGCTACAGTTGTACCATAAAGTATCACGAGTTTCTCAATTTTTTTATATTTAAAAGATTCTGGAAAGAGAGCGCAAGATGCAGAGTTTCTACTTACTCGCATATCATGATATTGTATTTAAGATTTAAGTGATATTGAAGGAAGTCTTAATTATTCGCTTCCTGTGACGTCAGTTGTTAATTTTGACAACAGCCTGTGACGTGGCGAGCAAAGATTATTTTCAACCGACTTCAAAGGAAGATCATCGATTTCACATGTTTGTTGAATATTCCGTACCAAAATGGGTTGGCTAAAACCATCCGTAGCCAAAACACTTTCTACAGAACTTTTTACGCAAAAGTTAACTTAGGTTTTTTTTCAATATTTAATTTTAATAATTACTATTACTAACACTAATATTGTTAATTAATTAATTAGCTAGTTGTGATAATTGCAATCAATTGTTTTCTAATTCCACCTATTGAGAAACACTGGCGAGGTTAATGAGCAATGAACATACCCTTCTAGCAAATTAAGATTTATGTTAATTGTTTTATGATCTCCCAGACGTCTGCCATCACAATTACAACATCGGAAAACGGAGGTTAATAGCATATTTATGTTATGTCCTTTTGCAATTCAGAAGCAAGTAAATAAAATCTATCGTACTTTTCTTTGGTCCTGTTTTCGGACTGATACATTGCTATTTTTTTTATCTGAAACCCTTCCACGAGATTGTAGTCTTTTATGACATCTCATCAGTGATCTTACCACAGAAAGTTTCAATACCACCCAAATCAATAGGCTTCAAATCATACCGATCAAACTTTCTAGTCGTCTACAAACGCTGCAAAATGGCTGGCTTATTTAGCTATTCTTCGGGTCTCCTGTATTATACCCTTCAGTTTAGTTTTATTCAGTTTTTCGGAGAAAATAGGAATGGAATATCTTGTCGAACATAGTAAATAATTCGCCATCAGTAAAATAACTGTTTGTACAGTTTTAATAGGTAACTCTGATTTCCTATTTTAAATGCTAAATAATTAGGTTATCGTGATTCTCTATGCGGACTTTGTAACCGAGGAAAGCCGTTATTGGTATTTAAATTTCATATTATTCGTTTAGTGACGAGGGTTTTGCATTTTGTTATATTCGGTTTGCTATCGATACAAATCATAAGGTTTGTTTTCATTTGACGGAAATAGTGATTTATCGAAGGTTATGTTGGAAATGTTTTTAGATTAGTTTCCTTACTAACTGTTGTTAGTCTACCAGTCTTTGAAATCCGTTCGGGTGATGACTTGTCGAAACTTTATTCGACTGTGGAGTTAACGGGATTTTTAAGGACATTCAACTTTGTAAAAAAGAATCATCTGGGAGGTCTAACCTTAAACTTGCCTTTTTGTGTGGTGTCGCCTAAAATAGCTCCCAAGTTACAAGAGTCCGCACATATGTTACCATTGTGTTAATTAGTAAGTGTGGCCGCGAGTGGGCGATCACCCGCGTTTGTGCGCCATGTGGCTTCGGGGTCACGTGGTCAGGTGCTCACTTCCTGCGCTTCTTCATTGCGCAACGCAACTGTCATTATCCTTATCATCTAACGATACAACGCTCTTCGAATGTTAGACGAATTCTTTTAACGCATTATTTAACTATTGCATGGCTCTTTTTTACAACCCATGGTTAAGATAAGCTTTGGGGTTTTTTGCTCATTCTAAACCAGTTTATTTGATCGTTAATGTTTCCTTTCATAAACTATCCCTATCAGAATAATGGGAAGGGATAAATTGATTATGTAAATAACGTTAGCGAAATTTTTAATGCAGGGGTGTCGAATGGCGTCTATGTCTAACTGACAAGGTTTTAGGCACATCTGCTCTCGATTTCTTGACGCGTAACTTCGGTGAACTAACAATAGGTTCGCCGGTTCTCTATTAATAATAATACAAATTTTGAGATAAGAAATTGGCATTCTTCTGCTAGAATCCCTTCCGAGAGCCCGGTGCCTTTTGTGTCGGTTCTAATTTATGTCGCGTATTGTGTTGGTACGGGTACGTACCCTCCCCACACGCACTTCTTCGAAGGGGGCTTTGCCCGCACTGCTTCACTTTGAATTAGTTGCATCAGCCTATTGAATATGCCTCGTGCATCTATCTGTCTGAATTTTCAATTTATTTTGCAAAATGTGCGCCACCTATTTCGGACTATACTTTTAAGTTGAAAGTGGTATATTTTTTTTTGTGTTTGTTTATATAAAATGAAGCAATGCTCAAGCGAAAAAAGACATTGGTGCTTGTGAAGTATAATCAGGGATAGTTGGATTAACGATGACGTACTTGGTTTTAAGAGTGAGTCGTGCGATTTATCACGTTTTCTTGTGGGGATAATGGAAAGAACAAGCTAAGCATCGGTCTTGACGAAGTGTGATGACATTCCGAATTGGTTAATAAAACCTCGTAGTTTGTCTTCAATCAAGTTTTGTAGAATATTCATTAACCAGCTTGTAAATTTGTGTGGGTTTTCTCGACAAAACTATCGCATAGACAGACACAAGTGTACGGAAGAAATGTTTTTACCTCTTACACTGAGTGAAGCCCTGGTACTCTTTAGTGTTAAAAAAAACTTACTCCGGAAAAATTAATTGGTTAAATATACTACATATTTATACTAAATAGCTTGGTTAAAAAAAAATAGGTTTCACCTGTGCATATTTTGTTTGGACAGTTAGCGACGCATTCAACATAAAATAAACATTTTCACAAATGCAGTGGTAATTCTGAAGTATCATATTCAGCAACAGATTCGTGAACTTGGGCACGTTTTTAATCTTAACATTAAAAATAGGACATTACCTTCCTGGATTATTTTTGTTTACTCTGTACTATTTATTATGTTATTAAATTTATTTTGATATTTCTATACTACTTAGGTACTAACCTAAATATCTTCGACTTGATTGTAACTTTTAGTTGGAGGCACGGTAATCCACTGGTTGTTTATAATCCAGTCCTAGCAGATTGATTAACTTTCTAGCCTATAGCATTCTCATAGCTTCATGTATTCTACGTTTTCGTCACATTCCTTCTTCGTAACTACGGTGCCCTGTAACAGCCGCAATAGCATATTTCTTGGTCGCGTTTCTACTTAGTTTTATTAACCTACCATAACTATATATTTTTTTTTTAATTAAATATTTAAAGATTTTTTAAATTGTTTATAATATAAGGTTATAATTGATACAGGCGGTGAAACGAAGATTGAACCTGAGCGAGAGCAGTTCAGGCAGCCAGGGGCACGTGGTGCCCATGAAGGCGGACTTCAAGACGCCAAAGCAGAAGCGCGTCAAGGTGCTCACCCCCTACAGTCGCCCGTCCAGTTCTATGAAAAAATACACCGAACGCTCCAGGTACAATACTTTTGCTCAAGGTAAAGTACATTTTGTTGAAATTACATAATTTTTGCTGTACAAAAAACTTGTTTTGTTTCAACATTGGCCCAAGATATCCCCCTGGAAGTTTTCTATTGAAAAGTTCATGATTGGAACGAATTATGTACTTCGTTATGTTTAATCTTTATTACGTTGACGAAGCCTGTTTTGAGTACTTTACAGCTGAAGGCCATAAGGGTCGCCCTCGGGCATGTATTATTTTTTTTTAATTATATATCAATTTTCCTGAATTTACTGGGCCGATTTTAAATTTCTTAGATAATGCGCCATTTTGTTTCACGGAAGTGCGAAAGTTTGGGATTCGTCATGGAGATTTTTACAGCACTCATTTTTCATTGACTTTTCTTCTAATCTTGTAATTTAATTTTGTTGTAGCTAAGTTTTCTATCGGAAAAATTTATTAATAAAATAAACGAACCATTTATGCATTGAAATCAGCAGAGTTTCAAAAACCATAAAGTTCACCCGTTAAAAAACAAACAAAGGGTTGATGAATAATGCAGGGTTCATTGTTTACCCGGTTGGCTAGAGATAATACACGTTGTTCGATAATTTGCAATAGTTGCTTAAACGCCAAAGCGTCGTGTTTATTTCATTCATCATCAGGCATCACTCTTGATGACTCAGGATTAGCCCCTTTAGTATATACTAGAACTGAGTCCGAGTGGTATCCTTATCTCCCTTCTGATGTTATAGATGCGAAAGTTGTTGCAGGAAAGTTGTTATAGTTAAGAAACTTAATTTTGCATTAAAAACATAACCTGCCATTTAATAACGCGGAAATAAAAACAATTCTTCTTTATGTCTACCTCATTGAGATCGTGTATTTTCCGGGATAAAAAGTTTACGTACGACGGCTGAAAAATGTAATAAAACATATGGCACGTCAACCTACCTGTTGCCCGCATATACGTGACAAAATGGAAAGTGATCAAAACCCATTCAGCATTTTTGATACAAGTGAGCAGTAAGAATTGACCTTCCGTGCCTTATTGTATTATCTGTATTGTTGCAGGTTTGACACATCATTAGGTTTACTTACAAAAAAGTTCGTCGCGCTACTAAAGTCATCACCCAACGGTGTTCTAGATCTAAATATTGCAGCGGAGCATCTGTCGGTGCAGAAACGACGCATATACGACATCACAAACGTATTAGAGGGAATAGGAATATTAGAGAAGAGATCGAAAAATAATATACAATGGAAGTGCGGTAAGTTTGAACGGCAGGTAGAAAAAATTGGCAATCGCAACTATTATCCCATTTTTTTTCCCGAAGTTTGGCATGTGGTCTACTTTATGGACGCGGTAGACGATAGTATCGCTAATATTTATTTAAATAATAAAATGTGTACATCTTAACTCTACAGTCAACCATCTTTTACAATATGAAAGTGTGATAACATTACAAAATTATTATCACCATCACCACTATCATTCTTCATCAGGCTTTGAAGATCACGTACGTATAAGTGCTCATAACTGTGTCCGTGTGGCTTAGCGTGTTTTCCGAGGAAAACGAGTTAACTGTACAAATTCAAAACTGGTGCTTGAAATTTCGTCAAACACTACCTTTATTTCAAAAGTAAACTTATTCACACAAAGAATTAAACTCAACAGTTGCTCTTTTACAACATGAACCTACAACACATCAATCATTATAATCTTTCATGTATGATTTGAAAGAGGAATTCGGCAATAACATTAATATTATAGCGGCCACAACAAACTGGCAACGGTTTGCGTGACACTGGCAAGTTGAAAATCCAAGAAGAAAATTGAAAAGTAAAATTATTATTTCAGTCATCATCATTATTATCAACCTATTACTGGCCCACTTCCGGGCATTCGCCTACTCTCAGCGAAAGTCGTGTTTTGATCCGTAGTCCTCCACTCATGCTGGCCAGGTGTAGATTGGTAGGCATTACAGAATACTTCAACACTCGATGCTGATATTCACAATACTTCAACTCTGGAGCTGTTTATACAATATTCCGTTACAATGCTTTAGGCCTCGGCGGTGCCGGCGTTATAAACGAGGACAATCGCATGCGGAGGTTACGGCGCGAAGTTCGTACGCTAAACGCGCGGGAAGCGAAGGTGTCGCGCGCCATAACCGTCGCGGAGCATGCGCTTTCGCGGCTGTCCGCCGAGCACCGATCGCGCGCGTATATCACGTACGCGGACCTACGCTCCATCAAGGACTTCAGGAACCAAACGGTCATACCTATCAAGGCACCTCCCGATACCAGGCTCAGTGTAAGTAGTATCTTGACTGAAAATTGTTCGTGTACAATGTACATATTAGTCGCGCGTATTTATCAACCTCATTTTATTGAAGTGTTTCTACTGGGCTCTGGCCTTTAAGAAAACCCTTTGAGAGCTTGCATCAATGTAAGATAGCGGGTCTGGCTGTAAAATCTCAGAACTAGCAAACAGCGTATAAGTGGCGGACTTTAAACTGCAGGCCACGGTACAGAATTGGCCACGGTATTTTAAATCAATTCATCACCAGCCAGCGTTGCTTTCCAGCTATCAGGTTTAGAGGGGAGTAGTAAGGTTACCTGAGAATAAAAAAAATGTCAGCTATGTTTCTGAGCTCACTTGTACTATAAGAATCAAAATGCTATGTTGCAAAGTTCAAAATGAAATTTCACCAACATAAAAATAGCTGAGGTCATTAAAAATTTATTCAATACTTATGGACATATGTTGCAGGTACCACACCCAGATGAGAAGGGGTACATGATACATCTAAAATCAAAGTCGGGTGAAATCGAAGTCTACCTCTGTCCTAAAGAAAGGCCGCCAACACCACCACCCTGTAAGTTAAAACCCAGTTGAAGATTATTTATATGCTATAAAAACAATATTAGTTCAGGTTCATAAAAATACTGTGATAGGTAGTCAATTTCTTCAATTGTATATTTATGCTTAATTACCAGTACTTGTCAAGTGGCAAATTTTTCGTACTACATTTTGACACTCAAATATTAATATTGTTGGTAATAGAGATGCCTTTACCTGTTACTATTTGAAAAAGATGCCGAATGTCTACGATATCTTTTAACTGGTTAATATTGTTCTTGTGCGGGCATTGATTGGGTTGATTGACCGATCTTATTCGATGCCTCATTCGAGCAGTTTTTCTCGAAGCTCGAATATACAATTTTTCGAAATTTCTTTGTTGTTACCTGAAGAAGTCAGTTAAAAAGGTTTGATATTATAATGATCTCAAAATATATTTTCTTGAACACAACCAAAACGATCTACCTGTTAGTACCTATTATTCCAAAATCAGCTTTTTATCATAATATAATTGATATTGACACCATGAAATGTGGCTCGGTAAAATGAAATGTTGTATTTTATTTCACCGTCCTAAGTGCTGAAACTTGTTTCAGCATCAGGGTTGCTGCCATCAGATCCTCTATTAGAAGATAATAAGGCTCTGCTGGCGCCACTAATAGCACAGTTGCAATCAATGCCTTCCAGCACCATCTCCGCAACCTTTTCGTGAGTAACTTTTTTATACTTTATAGTATTCTTAAGTCTTATATTTGTTTTATATAGTAATAATTAATGAATAGAAGCAGGCGTTACTTTGCGGAAGTCCATGATAAAAGTAAAGTTTTACTTTTCGCGCTTGTGAAGTCAACATCTCCTGAGGAATATCCGGTGTCGGGTCGAAACGTGCGTAGAGGTTCTAGTGGAAGATTTTGTGTGGTGTTATATTATACAAATCTCCCGGTTGTCGGCGGAATATAGCAAATTATACTTGCTGTTTATTGTTTATAGTAATAATTTCAGTTTAATTCCTGTTAACGTTGTTGTCAAATAATCGATTTCATATGTGGCAGCTATATAAGCTCACTTCAAAAAGCTCTAACAGGCCGTCCAATTATCATATAACTTTAGGGAGCCCTGCTGGGCAGGGAGATACACTTTGGGGCTGAATCCGGTTACCTTAGTTTTTCCGTCTTCGGCTTTTAGTAGATAATCATCATAAGTTCACCTGTTCACTGGGAGACTCATCGATGATCTATCGCATGATCGGCGAGTCTCCCAGTTTTAATATTTTCAAATAATATAGTTTGTTGGATTTAATGTTTTATTTGGCTGTTTACATGTACCACTTCAGTCAATGTTATGTACACTTGTAATTGCTAAAAGTACTGGTGACTGTGACACCTTATTTGTAAATATGTATTTGTTTTATGTACATTGGAAGTGTATTAGTAAAAAATATAAAAAAGCTTTATTCGCCCATTGCTACGTTACTTTGGCAACTGTGTGTTTGTGTGTGTCGGAGATGTTATTTCATCTACTGATCTTCTTTTGGGTTCTTCTATCTCCCAACTTTCTGATGAGCATTCAATAAATATAATTAGACATATTAAGAGGGATGAAACATGTGGTGTTTATGTCGTAGGACGCCTATAAAGCGTGAGCCGGATTGTGGGGAGCCCTCGACGTCTGCAAGTTGGTCGCGAACCCTGGTGGTGCGCACGCCATGCGTCACGGACCCCACGATGCCGCTGGCCACGCCGCCGCAGCGCCCCGCGCCCATCACGCCTGTGCGCGTAACGGCCGGCGTCGCTTCCTCGCCCGCCGTCGCTTCATTACCGTCCACGCCTGACAGTGAGTTCCTTTATTCACATTAGGCACTATAGGGAACCTTTGTATTGGATCAAAAGATTTTTATTTTTTTTTATTCACCACAAGTTAGCCGTTGACTGCATCTCACCTGATGGTAAGTGATGATGCGGCCCTTGACTGCATCTCACTTGATGGTAAGTGATGATGCGGTCTAAGATGGTAGCGGGCTAACCTGTTAGGGGTATGGTAAACTCATACTCCTAATTGGTTTCTACACGACATCGTGCCGGAACGCTAAATTGCTTGGCGACACGTTTTTGTCGGTAGGGTGGTAACCAGCCGGGAATCGAACCCAGGACCTCCGACTTTAAAATGCAACAGCGCACGCGCTGCGCCACGGAGGTCGTCATCTCTCTGAAATGAATACCGTAATGTTTTCAGACGGCACCGCTCGAGGGCGGTTGCGTAACGCGCTCATCGCGGACAGCGACGATTTCGCTCCCATCATGGGTGGCGGACGCTTCCAGCTGCAGACAGAAGATCAAGAATCAGGTGGGTGCATACTAGTACCGAAAACTCGTTTTTGAGAATAGACACTTAACTTGAATGGCCTCTCAAGGTCTTTGCGTCGTGGTTATAATCCATTTTAGATTATCCATTTTAAATCTTATTCCATTTTAGATTGTTTAAAACAGAGGTTTAGTCTAGCACAACTGTTTTTTCTCGTGTCTAATATGACTCATATTCATGCTCAGTATTTGCTACATAGGATGTGGTAGGGGACTATCAATGGGTGAGATTCGGTTAAAGTTTTCCGATATCGCTTATCTTAACAACGATCTATGTTGACTGGACTAAAGTCACGAGTGACTTATGACAAATTATTTTTTTTTGGAAATTATTATTCAATATTTGTTTGTGTACATGCGCGAACGTTTTCTAACCTCAAAATTTTTGTTTAAGAATACTTGAATCATACACCACATCTAGCTTTAGCAAAGTATTAGTGAACTAAGCCTACAGGTATAGGGGTGTAACGGCTTGCATTGAAGAACGGAATCTTCGCCCCTTGTGGCTAGTACTCGAGACTGTGATTTGTGTGACCTTCACATCACAGTCAGAGTTCTAGCTACACGCTGCGAACTCACTTCTGAAGATCGCATCACGGACCATCTTGGATTTGGGACATTAAGCATTTATTTTTATAACCCTTGTCACACATTTGCGTGTTTCTCCAAATACTTTTTCAATCAAATCTAATGAATTCCCGATAACTTATACCTTTTCAACTCGGCTGTTC
This sequence comes from Lasiommata megera, assembly GCA_928268935.1. Classification (NCBI taxonomy): domain Eukaryota; kingdom Metazoa; phylum Arthropoda; class Insecta; order Lepidoptera; family Nymphalidae; genus Lasiommata; species Lasiommata megera. Next base: position 5,176,037 of record OV743311.1, on the reverse strand, counting down.
TGTGGTTGCTATAAGGGCAGTATTTGGTAAAATAGATCGGGATTCAGTGCAGCTATTTTTATTTTATGAACTAATAAAGTACATATTTGTAATCTTTTGAAATCAGTAATTTTTTTATTATTAGGGGGAGTAAATTCTAAATGATTGTACAAAAAAAAACTTAAATTTTACAGGAGTAAGTATACTCTATGGTTACGTCAGTGTATTTGTGCTTAAAACATTCGCTTTGTAATATTGCAAATAGTCACGCATACTGCGGTTTTAATAAACACGGCAAACGAAGTTTTACACATATTAAAGCATAATTTTTCTATACTTTTTAAAGACAATTGCAAGCACTGTAGAACTTACCTAGTCCTTTACGCTTCTTGTAACAAACGCAACTACGAGGTTTGTCTAAACTGTCTAAAGTTGTTAAACGTTGTGAGGATAAATAATAAGTTTTTTGGAGAATCACCATTTTTGCATTTGATATAACAGTCATACCACTTAATGCATGCTTTTGTTTCCTTGTTTTCCTCACTTGTTCAAACCCATTTTCATTTCGCTTTTTACTAACTCATTAGCTATCTAAGACGTATATTATTATTACGTTATAGTATATGTAATGTGATAGTTACTAATATCATAACGGTTTTTTTTTGACATTAAATAACTGACAAACATGTAAAAATGTACTAGGAAACTAAAAATTTAATGTTTAAATATTTCAACGTGGGCGGTTGTTGTCAAATATATTACGTTGAATACGACGGATTTGTATAGAAGAAAATTTTCGGTGGTTGAGTTAAACTTTATAAATATAGAGTAATCATACTTGAATCTTGAAACTTAGTATCTTTCGAAGTCAATGTTTGAAACATGACAGCACCTAGGTTTTACTAGAGAATCGATATCCAGCAAAAAGCATTTCTTCAATTTTGTTGTCAGAAAACAAAAATATTATTTATTTTAAAATAGTCTATTGACTTATAAGTTTTATTAATTAGTAGTTTAAATCAGTTAGTTTCTAAGAAGTATGTGTTGCCAATACGCTGTTATTTTAATTACAGCTTCTAATAAAGAGATATGGTGTCAAATCTCTGCCATATAGAGTGCACTTGTACTGGTATCCTAGCTAATAGATGGAACTGAAAAATAATGCTCAAATAAAAATTATACTGAATACATTCCTATAAATACGTAATTCTGGTATTAGTCAAACACCGATTCCATAAAATTTTGTTGAACCTTTCACAGAAAAATTGCCAAGAATTCGTCAGTCAGAATCTTTAACTGAAGCCATTTATCAGACAAGATAAACCTGGGTGCAGAGGTTTCCGGCTTATGACTAACATAATATAATAATAATTATGTTTCCAGATACACAATAGTGCGTTTACAACGAATAATAATAAACCTATAAATTGGTAATGGTAAACAAAAATAATATCATGTTCACGATAAGAGTATGATTCAACTTCACATGAGAACACGGCTAGCGCAGTCTAGGCGGGTGCCATTTGTTTCATACGTTACATGAAGTAGAACAGAATAGCTACGCTACTGATGGAACGCGTTTGCCTACGCGTGCGCTAGCTTATAGGTTCTCTATAGTTTCCGTAATCATCAAGATTATGATTATTAAATAATTAAAGAAACGAATATTTATATCAATTGTAACTTTGCACGCTTCCATAATAATTAATAGTTGAAAGAAGCATGCGTTCCCGCTAGGGAAACACGATATAAATATTGTTTTTCATTGAGAAATACTGTAGTTCATTTTATAATGGCTTTAGAATGGCGAATGAATTTTTGGCCATCAAATATAACAAAAATATATGTCATTAGTCAACGTCACATATGAATTGTATATTATGTACTCTTCATAATGAAAAAGTTGGACTGAATCTGCGTTTTCATCGAAGTTACAAAAAACATTCTAAAGCGATTATGGAATTGAACTCAAAGACTTGTCGGGATAACAATCATTTGTGTACATAAACGTTTCGTCTAGCACGCCTGTCTATTGTACATAGAGCGGTGTAGGTGTGGGAGCGGGTGTCACCGGGGGCGGCCCCGAGCTACATCCCGTGGTTCTCCAGCGCTGCGTGTAGCACCATGGGATTCAGCTCAGGGCTGTTCACTAACAGCAACCATCTACTAATACATCATCGTAACACCACCCCTCTCATTGTCTAACTTGTCCCGCACAGAGTGACATCGACGGTTACGGCTTGGCGCTTTTGTCTTAACGCTTTGATATGCCATATTGTGTCTTATTTTTATTAACTTGTGTGCAACTTGGCGATCATCTATTAATTACGTCACACGGATTCCCAATTCTTGCTACCCAAACTCCACTCTTGTTAACTAAATCTATATATATAAAAGGTCACTTACTTACATACATACTTACTGATAAAGCTATAATTTAGCAAGTAGGTAGTTGAAAGTTAAGAGAGGTCAGCTAAGAAAGGATATTTGGAAATTCCACCCCTAAGGGGGTAAAATAGGGGTTGGAAGTTTGTATGAAATATCTTTGTTTTTAGAGTTAGAGACACAAATATTTGCATTAAGATTATTAATAATAAATAAAAAACATGGACATCAAATTTTTTTAAAATATTACCTGGTAAAATCGGGGGATGATAGTTTTTGCTTATTTTTTTATTATGAAGTCTACAAGCTTGAAATTTTGAAAATAGGTTTCTTTTAGGGCTTAAGTATAACGTTAGAATTTTTTCTCATAAAAATCTACCCCCAAGGGGGTAAAATAGGGGTTTGAAGTTTGTATGAAAGTCCTATGTTTTTTAATTTAGAAACACGAAAATCGGCAATTTGACATTTGCCTGTAAGCTTACTTTCTGAAGCAGGGCATTGGCCGCACGGGTAACCTCATTCTCAAAGGAAATCAGCAATTCTACGCAAACGAAGTCGCGGGCAACAGCTAGTTAATAATATGTATGATTCAATATAATAGGATTTTAGATTGGACTGGCTCTGGTCCCCTTTGCGATTCTTCTCCTTTTCCTTTTTGATTCATCTGCGTTAATAGTTGGTCGTAGCATGATGTGATATAGATTATAATTATTATTGGTCTTTCTTCCTAAATGAGCTATATTAGACAGATTAATCTAAACATTAATTCCGTTCAAACAAGCCAACTGACTCAGCTTTATAATATTATTCGTTTTGAAATGACTCTTAAGCACCAACTTGTGACCATTGTCTGGCGCAAGCCTCAAGTTGTTTGCGACTCCTGTGACTTCCTAGTATTCGTTGACACACTTGTCTCGAACATGAGATAAGGCAAGGAATGTCTGTCTACCGTGTGGCGTAAGTATTGGTTGATGTAATCATAAAACTTTGCTTGGGCACATTTACGTGTCTAGGTAAAAATAAATTTAACCTTATCTGTTAACAATAATTTTGCAGGCCAAGTCTGCTCTTGCAATTCTGTTTCAGTTGTCGATCAATGACACCATAATACTGAGGAAAAATAAAAAGTGCAATAAATAGTTGAATTTTCCGAGTAATAAGAAAACAAAACTTGTATCGCGTGTTACCACTAAATATTCAAGTAATTGTTATAGTTGAATTTTCCGAGTGAAAAGTAAACAAAATTTGCATACCGTGTTTACCACTAAAAATAATTGTTATAGCGATTTTTTTTATTTATATGTTTTTATCGTTACTATAATAATGCCATCGATCGACCTTTAAGACACAATGGTAATAGCAGACTTGGGCCCCACTTCAATGATACAGTGAGATCATTCCAGTTCTGGCCTGGAATTAAAAATTCAATTTATTCCAGGAGCAAAAAGGAGTCTCTTTATTACTACTAATAAAGGGACTCGATTTCCCTCTGGACTGGGATAATGTACAGTAAACATAATTATAATTATGCAAGATTTAACTTGCCTGTTAACATTTTAACATTCCACTGCTGAACTAGAATTAAAACGCATTGTTCCAAAAGCTGTTCATCTGAACATTGGATATGAATATTCCTTGAAATCAAATAAATATTGACGTAGATTTTAATAGATGACTGCTTAACATTATTCCAGTCTAGTAATTTAGACAATCTTATAAATCTTTGGCTGGAAAGCTACTGGATCGATGAATGTTCGACGTTATTATGATTTTAATGTTAAGTTGTCCTTGTATAACATCATTCCAGTCAAGTTGTCCAGCAAGTTTATTCTAGCGCGTGACTAGCACAGCATATAATTTCAGTAACTATAGCATAGCATTGGATTGCTGGACTTTAATGTTACTGAAACTATATGAACTATTTAACAATTCACACAATTTAGAAATTTTTTATTGTCTATTATTAAAATGGTACCAATTCTATTTTACACAACATGCTAAGTCTTTTTACGCAGAGAAACACTTTTTGAGTTTTATTTTGTGTTGCTTTTGTCTGTAACAGAATTGGAGCCATCTTGCAGTTGTTGGGATTATATTTAATTAAGGAAATTTGTGGGATTTAAATATGAAATTTGTCTACAATATATTCGTCTTGATTGGTAAAATGTATTTTGTCTTCACGCTACTCGCTCGTCAATGCCTGCCTTATAACAAAAACAGTTACCTGAAGGTAAATTAAGTCATTACCCTTAGCGAGGCTGTGATGTGCAGAAATACATTACACCTATGGACTGTCATGTAATTTTAATTAGAAACATCCCGCATCCTAAGAATAACTCGCGACAAATAGACAAATTAGTGAAATTTTATATATTTTTTATATTTTCGATAGGAACACCACAGCTCAAAAATACTCTCCTCAGGAGTAGTTAGCTTACATTCCTTAAGCATGAAGTGTTTATCACTGCAGTGCTTCGCAAATGTCCGGATGTCGCGGATTATTTAAAGCAAATAAAGCGTGTCGTTCATATAATTTGTAGAGATTTTATTTGTGACTTTAATATGTTATCATTTTTGTTAAAAGTGCAGTCTGTGTTTTTTGTATATATAAAAATCAATTGCTGTTCGTTGGTCTCACTAAAACTCGAGAACGGCTGAACGAATTTGTCTTATCTTGGTCTTGAAATGTTCGTGGAGGTCTAGGGAACGTTTAAAGAACGGCTGAACGAATTTGTCTTATCTTGGTCTTGAAATGTTCGTGGAGGTCTAGGGAAGGTTTAAAAGGTGAGAAAAATTCGAATAATTGCCGGAAAATCTCTAAAAACAACCTTTTTCTTTTTCCCATATAAACGTTATCTAAATAAAATGTGAAGTCAATTTGAACTTTATTTCTATTCAATAAAGTTCATATTAAATTATAATCACCCACTGTTGTCTAAGAAATGTAGGTGTGTTCCTAACTTCAAAGAGTCAATTTGCAATTTATATTTAGGCAATATTTTATCTCGGTATTTCCACGGAAAAGAAAACTACGCGGGTGAAACCGCGGGTCTCAGCTAGTATTCAATGTAATATAACAACTTAATTTAATGTTCTTATGTGCCCCTTCTAAAAATATTCATATTTTAAAGAGGGTTTAAATTAATTAATATGGAAATCAAGCTTTCATACTGTCCAACATATATTTTAATGCGATTTTCTCTACCTAAATATTACTTTTAAATGAAAGAAAAAGACTTGAAGCAATTTGTAAGTTTAAATAACGTTTTTATCATTTATTGATGGAGCCTACAAGTACAAGTTTGGCATTTTATATATCCTAGAAAACCACTTAAGGCGTTTGTATATTTTTTGTTTCAATGATCTATCTAGCAATATATTGTTCAATAGATCAATATGGGTTTTAGACGTGTCCGCCATTTTGTAATATCAAGAAAATTGCGCACAAGTAGGTAGGCCAAATTATTCAAATTCCTTTTTTATACTAGGACACGTAGTCAGTATATTTTGAAAGAACTAAAGCTTCTAATAAACGTGAACGTATTCAATATCACAAAGAGTTAATAGTAAAATGGCTAATCTCAGGGCATCACATTCCAGAGCCGCCGGAGCTGGAGCCGTTCCTGGCGCTGGAGCCGCCCATGTCGGCCAACGACTACGGCTTCTGCCTCGACCACGACGAGGGGTTGGCGGAACTTTTCGACTTCGAATTCTAGTGAGAGTGGAATGTGTCATGGTGACGTGACGTTTTTTATGGTGCCCGTATTGTACAGTGTACGAAATGTCGGCTAGATGTCTAGCCATAGAGCTCGGGCTACTCGAGTTCTGGTTTCATTCAAGTTTCGGTGATGGTTGATTTTTTCCGTGTTGCCGAAACCGGAGTGGACCTACACTCGTCTAGGCCGAGCCTTAAACACATCTACGATTTTACTAGTGCTAAATTGATAGACAATAGCACAATCGGTATCACAGTACCCGCGTGGGAACGTTGCACAAAGACTCGTGAGAGAGAGTACGCTTAAAAATTGTACGTTGTACATGGTTTTAGTTCGGTCGTGATGTTTTTTATGGCGTATACATGCAATATATAACATCGAATCTGCAATAGAAACATTTTTTATTTATTTTAATTCAATTTATTTTTTCTATTGTGGTTAAATCCTATACTATGTCCATTTGGTTAGATGCCTCAATCAACCATCTATGTGATTTTAATAAGTATGTCGAAGGGTGCTTTTTCCGGTATGGAGGAACATTAAAATTGAAAGTTTGTAATTTTTTTTGCATACTTTTGATATTATATTTTCTAAGCATAACTTGAATGGGTGATTTAAGAAACTCATAAATTAAAAAACCAATATTTAATAAATTTTAGTTCAACATTAGTTATTCATAATTCTTATTCTAAAATTTGTGAATTGTACAACTATTTTTGAATATCATTTGGCTAAAGCCTATTTAGTGGTGCATTTCTAGCCTCAGATACATACTTGTTATATTTGCATAGATTGGTACAGTTCGTGCCATGAAAGTCAAATGGCCTAAGGAGGTTACGATTGCCTGTGACTCTACTTCCCAAAAATGGACTCGCACGGGTTTAACTTTCGTGGCGCGTTCTGTAATGAATGTGATTTGTGGGTTCGCGGCCGCAGTGTACATAGTCTCGCTCAAATCGCCGGAGCTTACGGCGCTACTGTACATATTATAATGTAATGAATGGTGATATCTTAGCGGCCTTCGATATTGTAAAGCTAGTTCTAATGTCCTGGTAAAAAACTAATAGCGGGTTTGTGTTGTAAATTTTTACAACTTGGGTGGATACTGCTATTTTGAATTACCAAAATATTTTAGTTACAAATTAAAAACTTATCTTGATTTATATGGCACATTATTGTTCATGTTTTTAAAGACTTGCTGTCCATTTAATGGGAGACACCAAAACTGTAATATATTTCTACGATAGCGATCTGAAATGTTAAATGTTATTGGTACAATCGCACTTCGACAATGATAATTCGGCCAATACTGACGGACCACGTTTACGCACATCTTGTTTCATTATTGGTTATTTGCGTGTTAAAAAAATGGCCTATATTTCATTGGATATTATTAATTGTTTTTGTTTGAGTTTAAATAATTTCTTGCTCTAACTAACTATTGTCAAGCTAACTTGTAATATTGGTAGTACTGAACGCATTGCTAAGCTGTACAGAATAACCACAGCAGTAAATGAATAGCTTCGACTATTGCTTGCCATAATAGTTTCGATTCTCACTCACAATTATTGGGGTAGGTCTAGGCAGCCGTCACAGATTTTATATCAAGAACGAAACTAAAATATCTCATTTACAAATTAAGAAGAACCAAATATGAAAAAGGTTGTATGGTTATACAAAGTTGTTCCCTCTGTATTATTTGTCTTTATTCTTCTTTTATTACTTGCGTGTTATTGGAGAGTGGAGAACAGCAGGTTCGATTTCTATTTTGGGATTTATTATAACTTTGGGCAATGGTCCAGCTTTGTTCGAACGCCTTGTCGCGGTATTGGCTTGTACTCGATTGATCAAGTAATATAACAGTAGACGGCCTAAGATTTCCATCCGTCACTTACCATCGGGTGAGACGACGGCTATTAAGCGCGGAATTATTTATCAACGAAATAATAAAATAAATAATGGGGCAGTTGGTGCATCGCTAGTCTTCCTTGGATAATAATAATAAATGTAGACCTGTGAAGGCATGTGAAAATAACTTAAAAACGCGCGGACGGTTTTTTGGCGAGCAACAATCGCAGATAACAGAATCAAGAAATGCGTGTATAACAATATAATTGTTACGCATTTTTTGTATTAAATATTTTGTATGTTCTTTTCAGTCGATATAAAAAATCTATGGGTATTCTGACACACGAAAAAGAAGTAAAAAAACCGTCGTTTGCCAAATATTTAGTTGATAACTAAATTGTTTTGTCACTTCATTGTTTGGTTGTCATTGTAAATAGCCCCCGGATGGGACGGGCGCAGCGAACGGTATCTTGTTCCTTGTTTTGGCTTAAGTACAAAGTGCTACACCGTTAAACAGTCTGATTTCATGTTACTACGACGCTCGCGCGACAGTGTCTTGTCTCAAATAGTGTGTACAGCACAAACTTCATTGTATAAAGAAATTTTAACATAAGTGCATATCAAAATAAATTTAATGTTAGAATTAATTTAAAAGCACTTAGGCGCTTTGGTGATTCGTAGGACAGGCTTGAACCCTTAGTGCGAAACTTAAATACTGCGCAAGCTACATTCGTCGTCAAGTGTCGAAAGGCTATAAAGTTAGAGTGAGATGGATCTAATTTATCTTGTTTTTAAGCTCGAGCTTTAGTCACACATATCCAACGAGTATATATTGAAAACCTCCGAAAGCGAAATTAAGGACTTAAAAGCACCCAATGAACTTTAATCCTTTCAAAGCTTGCGTCCAGTGACTATCTTGATGTCGTCTTTACGCCTAGTGAAAGACGAAAGTGGCTCACAACGCTGCGTTTTCTGATATGGACACAAAGGTACGGTTACCTTTGTGAGTCACGAATCGAAACAACAAGAGTCAAGTTATTCTAACTTATTATGTGACCCGGTTAATGCTTTGTATTACAACTTATATTTTTGTTGTGAGGTTATAATGTTTCGATACACAAAAATCAATGACGCGTGCTAGGTGTGCAATATCGTACTAAGGGTCTGTTGACGTGACGACTGGAGGGTGTATGAAAATATTCGATCCGAAAAATAAACGGCCACTAAACTGAAGCATGCTGACAATTCTGTTGTATAAAAACTGATACTTAAATAAAATAATGATGCATCTGTGATTTAAAATAAACTCAAATTTCTTTTAAAATCAATTGGTTCAGGCGATTATTCGACGGTTTGGTACAAACTACTAACATGTTCCGCATTAGAAAATATTGCATTGAATCAATCGAAAAGTTTTTTTTAAATCTTACTGGGTTACAGAATACAAATTTGGTTGGAATGAAACTAGGATATACTATTTTTAATCGAATGCTGCCAGTAAGTGATGTGACTTCCTAATCATTTTGTTTTACCAAATAAAAGAGAATTAAAAATCAATACTCTGCTTTTAAATGAAATTTTTAAATGAATTTTAGGCTTTTTCGATTATCAAGAAATAATTATTAAGATAAAATTTTTGCTAGGTTTTTTTGAGTTGTTTAGTTTTCTTTGGCAATTTGGCAAAAGCAAACATTTTCTATACTTTAAAATTATGTTGCTTGTGTCAATGTTACTATCTTCTCTTTAAGTTTATGAATGTTGAAGAAATATTGCAAGATCTATTGCACTTAAGAGTTACATTTGTAATAGACGAAATGATTTTGTTTCAAGTGTTTTAGTGCTATGATTATATTATTATGTTAATTTTTTTGCTTTGATTTTCCGATTGAAATGTTTTATGAAATAATTAGTGACACAAATTCTGGGGCCAAAACAAACGAGAAAAGGAAGTACAAATTAATCAAAATTTTCTCGTAATTTAGTTTAAGATTTCTATACTTACTACTTTCATGTATTAAATATCATCCATTGTTTTCTTAATTTAGGTTTTCACAATCTACTATTCCGTTTCACTGTTATGTTTTGTTCCAAATGGTGATTGGAAATCTGCATCTACATTGATCATTTAATTATTTATTTGATAGATACATGTTTGAGGGAATATCACTAATAAAAAAAAATTGTGCATGATGACGTCTGACGAAACCTTTTACTAACATATTGTTAAATTAATCGCACTTGCAGTTAATAAAAAATTTGATAACAAGTAATTTGTAAAATATATTGTATACAGTGTTGAAACAAACTCTAATAATCCTGGAATCATTCTGTACCTTTAGTTTTCTCTCGTTAATGTATTCTTGTTATGATGTATCGTAACACAAACGTCATAATAAAATGGACCGATTTCACTTTTTATTAAAGCTTAAGTTCATCAGCAGTTCGACATTCAGCACTCCATACGAAATTTTTGAAAAAATTAAATCCAAATTAAGACTGAAATAAGCAATATTAGGTCAGTTTTACTTTGACGTTTTAAGGTTCGATACTCGTCAGTAAATATTATAACCACCTTGAAACAGTGTGATAAGTTGCTCAACAACTACGTGAAAGTAGTATGAATAATGGATTAATAAAATAAAAATGTTAAAAATAATTATTAATTTGCCCAAGTTAGACTAAACCTCCAGCGTGGGTGACTGTCGCAGGAGACTTAACCTTTCAATATATGTACAAACTTTGGAAGCGGAATCACACAATATGAAACGATCCACGTAGATGTTGAGTTTTAGATTCAAAGAAAGGGTTCAAGTAAATTCAGTGTTGCAGTTTTTGAACCATTTAAATATCTAGAGTTTTTAAACGAGGAAATATTTAGTTTCAGTATCGTTACATGTATCCTGCAAGTGCGAAGACATTTTAAATGTAAAAATTGAAAAAAGCAATCTGCTCTAGCGCACTGTTATCGAGATTGGCCTTGTTTCAATTTTAAGTTCCTCTGTTATATATTTGGATGCGGTACAATGTCGGTCTATTTATTAAATCGTAATATATAAGAAAAACCTCATACTTTACGCTTATTATAGAAGTCGTATTGTAGTTTATTTCAAGCAGAATGCTGCGTCCGTTTGAAATGAACTGCCAGAGCAACCATTGTATAAAATTGTTACAACGATTTTAGTCCGTACAGAGACAATGCGTCGATTCGACGGTCCACACAGGGTCCTAATGTAGTAACACGTTTCAATTCAGACAATATAATATTTCGTTGCATTTGAGTTGTTGGTTTATTCTTTCTAAGGATTGGTAAAGATATGATGACATTGACTGCAATTATGAGTTCCATTGTAGAAATCGGTAAAAAAAAAACAGTTAACTATAAATATGTTCCAAAATAGAGTTTAGATTGAATTATAGCCTTAAACATGATCATTTATAACAGCTCCTGTAAAGGAAAAAGAATAAACCATCATGACGAAAGCATCTTAAACTGTGTGACAGAAAGTTGTGTTACAAATGCTTGTGATAATTAATTTCTCATTTTGAGCTATTGTTTAGTGTCATGTTTGACTCAAGTACCTAATGTTGCTTTAAAAAGCTCGCACACATTTCAGTAGAACAACCTGCTAATACACTATTGTTGAATGCACTTGTTATAGCTTTCTTACTTTCAGTATTGAGTCGAACAAATTACCCATTATCAATATAGCTGTTCAATTTTGCGGCCCGCCTCGGCCTAATGAAGCCGATCATAATAGTTAGCCATTTCTCAATTTCATTTAAGTTGTAACTAACTGTGAATACAATATGGACTTTATCGACATGTTTTTGTGTAATTAACTGCTTTTGGTTCAATGTAAAATTGAAGGTGCAATGTTATATAATGCTGTATTTATGGAGTGCACGGAACATTGGTACGCTTGTTGGCGCGTTTATTGTTGGTGAGAGGTTCGGTTGGTATTCATTTGTGTTGGAAGACTGAGGTTGATTATTCCAGTTACGATGGACGTGAGAGTTATTTGTTGATTGAATTTAAATATAGTCATATATATAGTTAGGTTATATTTTTTAATAAATATAATATTGAGATATGTAATATAAAAATGTCTTTTATTTACAAATGAAGTTTCATGATGAAATATTATAATAAGTGAAATTATATGAGTTCACTAATTCTTTTGAGTTTGTACAATATCAAGTGCATGTGCACTGGACTGCACTTAAAGTAATTATTAACTAGGAGCTAACGACTAGTACAATTAACATATAAAAATATCTTATGTATACATTATAAAACACAAAACTATTTTTTAAGATTTTGTATAAACAGTAGAGGTATATAAGCTGGTACTTAGATGCTACTGAAGAAAATCTTTACTCTTCTTTGATGAATGACTTTACTGGGAAATCTTTGAAGGATTTGCTCCAAATGTCTGTGAAGGCAGTGCTGACAAGGTCGTTGATGAGCGGTCGTATCACAGCGAAACCTGGCTTCCACGTAGCGTTTATTATGCGGTCCAGTACTTGCTCTGTTAATTATAAAAAGGTCATTCGTATAATAATTATTAGTTACATTCTTTCTTTCACTTTTCCTATTTATTAACACATTCTTTTCAATTGAAAGTTATAATAGCTTACAGTTCATACAAACATCTAATTTTGTAGTCTAATAAGACGACTTATACCCCCGATAGAATTAAAACTTATAATACTACTGCTCAAATGCATGTTAGAATGTAATCTATGTATTTAATTTATTTTAAAGGTAATTAATTTAGCAAATTGACTGTAAGGTTAAGAGTTTAGCGTTGTTGCTATCCAGCTGGTCAAAATCATGACTCCAGTTGTGGGTCATCAATAAATTTTACTACTTAGGTGAAATCGTAACCATGCCACATTGTCCCGGTACATTTAGTATTCGTTAATACACCACAACACAAAGGAAAAGAAAAGAAAAAAGGAAACAGACGAAGCCGGTTGCCAGGCAACCCTGAGGATTAGCCAATAGAAATTAGATGGCGCGTTATAAACAAACCTGCATAATAGAACAACTATATAATATTACATATGAAATAAATATACTAATATATATCTTATAATATACATGAAAAGGAATAAAGTAAATAAATAAAAGTTAAAGTCGTAATTTTTGCGATATATTAGCAAAAGAATTGGTGAAAAAATATTTCCTGTAGACCATGCCTACAAGAGCGAAACCATATCATTATTAAACTTACCCATAATACTTCTGCCACTTAAAAGATTGCCCACATGAATATCCATGTCGCCTATGTGGTCTACTTCAACGTGGACATCTACGCCGCTGCCGTTGCGCTTGATCCGCGTCGTTTGGGAATAGTCTCGTAAAGTCATGTTCCACCGGCCAGTCCGGAGCGTTTCAAGTCCAAAAAGATCACCCTAAAAATTACATATTTAAATTTAAACAGATACCTACCAGTTTCCACGGAGTTCTTTACAGAATACAAAGAGATGAAGCCATTTTGTGGCCGCACAAGGAACGGAAATACCTATACAACTTCATTTTTTTAATATGCAAAATTTTCCGCCGAATGTTACTAACAAAAAATATGGAATGTTAAAATAAAACAGAAATACTGATAGAAATCAGATTTTTACTAACAGTAAAAATAGTGCCAGTACTGTGCTTGGCTAAATTTAAAAGCATAAAAGAAAAACTGGCACGCTGTATAAGGCAAAAGATACATTGCTTTGTCTTTATTTTCTTATTCATGGTTATATCTTCTAAATCTGTGTATATGTACATTCTTATATATTTACAAAATCTCGGTTTCACTAAAACATTTTTTATGAATTGAATAAAATTTCATATGAAAATATTAAAACGTTCATTTTGGTAAAAGATATGTATTTCTCACAAAGTCGCTTCAGTCTAAATAGAAAAGTAACCATGAAGTGAAAAAAGCGCGTAGTTTGAAAAGTGGCGGGAATAAAACACCCGCTAAAAATAACGGACGCAGAGGTACCAACTGCTACTGACCACACACAACTCTACAATGTAACTTGTCTATGGATGAAGATTTCAAACGGTCTGTTTACATTGTGCCTATTGTATCATAAAGAAAATATATATTTTTTTATTATCAAGACAATGAAATAAATAAATGACGTAAATAATATATGGCGTTTTTGTAAATTTCCTTATCAACACTTGCTTGGTGATTATGTTATTAACTTATTAAGTTGAATGCTCCGACTCTGTCAAAAACAGATTATATATTGAACATAATACCTTAAACTCATAATTTCCTTCTAGCCATTTTTCAGGAAAATATTGCGAATAGATAATACGCTCATTTTCCCAATCGGTCCTGAAATAAAACCAAAAAATAAAAATAAAATTTTACTTTAGCACATTTTTTTTATGTTAAGCGTTCAATGCGGTGGTATGAATAAGACCGGTTTTTAGCTTGTTGACTTACATTGCGGGTAAAACCTTCTTTATAAATTAAGCGGTAATTAGTCAAGACTTCATTATAATGATGAATACAGGTAAAACGTAGTGATTACATTCTCTTTGAATACAGGCTTATTTTACAAAAAATAAAAATGGTGGAAAGGACCGAATTTAACGAGCTACCATAAGAAAATTTCTTCCTATTTTATATGAATACTCTGTAGATTTTTTTTCCAAAGTTATACATTTAATAGTATACATATATTGGGACGTATTTAGCTTTTTTAACCAGCCGTATACAAATAGTGGTCTACAGTCCAAGTTTATAAATAACATGGAATATTTCCCAAACCGAGTATGTATGTTTTTTTTCTGTTGTCGGAGAGAAGATTTAAAAAAAAATGGCCGATCATATTACTTAAATTTGGTAACAGTAGATTGCGACCAGCCGCGCTCGAACACGTCTTTCAAGGTGAGTGAGTAACCCATGCCGAAGACAGAGCGCACCTGCTTTACTTCCTTAGCGAAATGGGGATCAAACGGAGCTACGCCCATTTCCGGAATACCTGTAACATAATAGTTTGCTCTAAATATGAGTTAATATCCAATAATGTTAAGAATGGTTAGCTGTGATAGCCTAATGGTTAGGAGGTCCTCTTAATCAGAGGTCGGGGGTTCGAAGCCGGGCACGCACCTCTAACTTTTCAGAGTTATGTGCGTTTTAAGCAATTAAAATATTACTTGCTTCAACGGTGAAGGAAAACATCCTGAGGAAACCTGCACGCCTGAGAGTTCTCCATAATGTTCTCAAAGACGTGTGGAGTCTGCCAATCCGTACATGGCCAGCGTGGTGGACTATGGCCAAACCCTTCTCATATTGAGAAGAGACCCGTGCTCTGTAGAAAGCCGGCAATGGGTTGATCATGATGATCCAATCGCTTAATATTATTTAAAGGCAATATTAAAACTCGTGGAAGTAACATATCCGGATGCACATTTACTTAGCACGGTTTGTCTGCCGTTGCCGATAGAGTGAATCAATTTAAGGCTTACTTTTAAATTAAAAATATATCTAATTGTATATTAATAAGAAGTTAAAAGTTTCAACCGGAGTTATTTCCGTTCTATCTGTTCGCTTCACGCAAAAGCGATCTTACACACGCACTGAACTGTGTACTTGGTACCTACCTAGGATAAAGAAATAAGATTTTATCAACATCTTAATAGAGCTGGCTAATAAGACTTTACACGGGTTGACTTAAAACACAATGGTAACTTTAGATACAGCACCTAAAAATTGACAAAATAATTCTTGGAATTTTTTATAGCATACCTAGGTCTTATAAAACACATTTGCATAGAAGTCTTGAAGCTTAGCTGAAATTTGTAATAATTACCTCTTTTGAAATACGGACGAAGTTTGTTGAAAACACGTTTCATACAAGCATCGAAATCGGGTGATTTCATTTTGCACTTGGAAAACAGTTTTTCTGGAAAAACATAAAAAAACTCGATTAAATTAAAGTATTAAGTATCAACACACTCTGTATTTCGTATTGCTTGCCCTTCTTATTCGATAGTATTATATATAAAAACAAACAAACAAAAAAAGGGTTTTAATTACCATTTTGGTAACGACCCTCATAAAGAATATTATGTAGAGAATTCGTAACAGATTTATAGATATATATAGATTGGTATATTTTCATTCATTCGGCTTTATTCTTCAATGTACCTATAGTGAGACACAAGGTTCATTAATAATATACAAGTATAATTTAAACCTAATTAAAATAAATTTAATTGATGCTAATCTAAATATTAGGCGATTTCAACGTTGGAATTTTTGAAATGTATATTTCAAAACATTGTTCTACCGCAGTCCACAGCTATGATCGACCTTCACCTCCATAGCGTCCATGTGAATGTAACCTAGCAATGGAATGTTTATTTTGTAAGGAATTAGGTAAACACTCGATCTCCGAGTCGTATCACAATGTAAGTTTTAAGAATATTTTCTCAATATATTGTATGTCATCATCTATAGTCGGCTCGAGTCTTGGCTTGTGGGAGACATTGGCCGCGAAAGAATATAAATATAGAATAGAAACCCATCAAGGGTTTTGCTGATAACACAACGGTGGCTATTCTACTGCTGCAGGTAATCACAGACTTATTAATGCCCCTCAGACTAAAGACCAGTTAAAACGAGACAAAATTATGCGTACGACGTAAACTATACAAACCTAATCAAAAAGTTTACATGTCATTTATGTTGCTTATCACAAACATGCAATTTAATATTTAACAACTTAACGATCTCTTGATTGAATAATTTTATTTTAAAGCATTTCTTTATTGAGTTATTACCGCTTTATTTGATTGGTAGGTGTCCAGCGATGTGTGTGTGTGTGTGTAAAAATTTAAATGCGCCCAATAAATATTAGTACAAATATATTCTTTTGTGCCCGTTTAGGTGTACCTTTTGCAGTCTATGTTGTGTACACTTACAACTGATATGCATACAGGTGAATGTGACACATTGTATGCTGAAATGTATTTTTTTATGTATATTGTAGGTAAGTGTATTTATAATAATAAATAAATAAAAATACATAAAACCCACAACTAGAGACTAATGAATTAAAGAAGACTTAAATATTCTCTAGTTCGATCCCGGAGACATTGTTGATTCCAGCCTTATTAGCTGAAGTGTTTTGTTTTGTAAACGCAATTATCAGTAGAGTTCGACGCGGAAAATTAAACGGGCATTTAGATCTTACCGAGGTAATATCTATTTTGTGTATTACACATTAAATGTACAATAGTGTTTGTTCTTAGATTTCCTATTAAAATATTCCGTTTGCAAACATAATAATATGACTAGGTCTAAGTACCTACGTTACAAACCAGTTGTAGGTAGCTACCTACTATTCAACGAGATTTCTCACCAGTCAAACCCCTTGTCATTTTCAACTTCTACTCTAACGGTTTGATCTTGGAAGTGCGATCGTGGTCGTCACTAAAGAGTTTCGGCACAGTTTATTATCAGTCGCCACCTTTCTAAGACAGCACAGCCTTCCTCAAGCATTTATCCAAAGACATACCTACCGCAGCCTTCACTTGATTGGCTCAGCAATGGGTGCCTTCTACGTGTTTGTGTGCTCTTAACTCTACCATGGACAACTAGACGTTCGATGGAGACATAGTCACGTCTAGATACTTGTCCAAAGAGATGATACGATCCTGTGCAATACAGGATAGACGCTGCTTGATGTCGAGTTTCTTCGAAAATGGACTTATTTCGGTCCGAAACGTATTCGATAGGCATTTTTAATATTAAACGCAAACATTGGAAGATTTTATTTACCCTGTACCTATTCCTCATAGCACTGATTTAAATCTATTTTCGTATCCGATGGAATGTTTACGATATGACTTTCTGTTATTTTTAATTGATTTTGACGATGATTAGCTGCTACGTTTTTTATTATTCTTATACCAAACGCAAAATAACAAAGTAATTAAATAGGCAAGTAGGTAGGTACGTACCTACATCCGTTAAATAAATAGATATTATATGTTTGCATTCTAATGTCGGTAAGTACATTGTACGTTGTAGTTGTAAACACTTGAGTGCTAATGGCACCCAGCAAATATTAACGATTTTTAATGAGACAAAGTGAACGAGCTGTGGGTAGGTATGTAAAGTTAAGAGCAAAGCACGTTTTTATTTGCCACTATAAGTTAGCCCTTGACGGCAACCTCACCTGATGGTAAGTGACGATGCAGTCTAAAATGGTAGCAGGCTAACCTGTTGCGGGGAAGATAAACCCATACTCCTAAATGGGTTTCTACGCGACATCGTGCCGGAACGCTGAATCGCTTGAAACGTACCGATTTACCTAGCGAATTTTTCATTTCTGTCGACATGTTTACAAACTTATTGTAACATCAGCTAGTCTGATATAGATACATTTTGCCCGTTGCTTTATTGTTAATAATTTCTTAGAGGTAGACTAGGCAATCGCACGGGGTGACGACATCTGCTCAGGATGCTTCGGTGTCGGAGCGAAACTTGCATTGAGAGGGCATTCCGAAAGATCTGTATGGCGTGGTGTATAAATATTAAAGAAGTTATATTTTGTACATTGCATTGTCTGTTTCACTTGTATTTCAAAAAAATAAGCATTATTTCCAATGCGAAATAAAAATGTTTCTAAAAGTTGTTGACGACCTAGCCTTACCTAACCATTAGACGTATTAAAAGCGGAAACCGGACGACAACTAGTACAGATTTGGCTTATAAATGTCAAAATTTGAATTAAAATTTGAAAAATGTACTCCAATAGGTAGGTACATTAAAATTAATAAAATTAAAAAAACCTCGCCTAACCTTACATTTTCTTGACGTTAAAATGAAGAGCATTGTTTAACTGCACTGTAGGTAAGCTGTTTTGTTAGGTTCAAGAATCATTACCTAGAATCTCTCTCTTAAAGTAACTCAAAATAACACTGACTTAAGTCTGAAGTCAATATTGATTTAATTTCAATACATATATTCTAGTGTACTGCTTAAAAACACTTCGCTTTTTATGAGCGTTCTCAAAAAGTCTACTTCCTAATAATATTATAAACGCGAAAGTTTGTACGGATGGATGTTTGTTACTCTTTCACGTAAAAACTACTGAATGGATCTTTATATAACATTATAAAAATATAGCTTATAGATCAGAATAACACATGGGATGCAATTTTCAACGCTATTGTGTAAATCATCCAAAATATGACGTAAGTAACTAGGAGAAAATCTACCATCTGCATGATAATTTTAATGTCAAAATCTTAGTTCTTTGCTACGCCACGCTAATAAGTTACTCGAAATATTAATCCTGACGGAGACGAAGTCGCGGGCGTCGGCTATAAATAAATAAATTACGAACCTACCTACTTCTATTAATAAATACTGGTCTGTCTTATTTCATCACAATAAAACTTTTTTTTTTTGTTTATCCATTACAAGTTAGCCCTTGACGGCAATCTCACCTGATGGTAAGTGATGATACAGTCTAAGATGGTAGCGGCCTAACCTGTTAGGGGTATGATAAACCCATACTCCTTTTGGTTTCTACGCGACATCGTGCCGGAACGCTAAATCGCTTGGCGACACGTCTTTGTCGGTAGGGTGGTAACTAGCCACGGCCGAAGCCTCCCACCAGACCAGACTCGAGCCGGGAATCGAACCCAGGACCTCTAACTTTTTTATAATCTGACAGCACGCGCGCTGCGCCACGGAGGTCGTCAAAAAAACTCTATGCAGTTCTATGAATTCAACACTAACACTCTGTCGTTCATTTAATTCTCTTCCCCAAGGGTTGTCTGAAAGAAATAGCTTAAGCAATAAGATATTTTGCATACTTGTGTTAAGTGTTCCGTGTTGTTTCTTTAAAATTTGTGTGCAATAAAGAGTATCTATCTATTTATCTGTCATGTATTCCATCATAATCTGCGTAGCCTTCACTTATAAGTCGAGTCTGGTCTGGTGGGAGGCTGCGGCCGTGGCTAGTTACTACCCTACCGACAAAGGCGTGTCGCCAAGCGATTTAGCGTTCCGGCACGATGTCGTGTAGAAAGCAATTGGGAGTATGGCTTTACCATACCCCTAACAGATTAGCCCGCTACCATCTTAGACTGCATCATCACTTACCATCAGGTGAGATTGCCGTTAAGGGCTAACTTGTAGTGGATAAAAAAAAAATAAGGATAACAGCGACACGGGGAGATGGTTGAAATGCGTAAGTGTAAAAATCACACTTTCAAAGTGCTTAATACTTTTATATTGCCATACTCTACCACCTTTATCTAAAGACCTTATTGAAGACGAAATTTAGAGAGAAAATAACAAGTTTCCGGTTCTTAAAACATTTCCCTATGAAATATATGTGCGATTTATTTTGTATATAGACCCATAATCGTTACATCACCACAAGATGAGAATGTAACCAAGTACTTGAAGCAGAACAAAAAACGAAATAATAATACACGTTTGCCCGCCAACCTGCATCGATGTAGCGTGGTTGTTAAATCTCTCCTATGAGAGGGGACATCTGTTCTGAGGGTCATTATTAAACAAAGTAGGTACGATGAAATGCATATTATTCGGATAAGGAAAGGTGAATGAGGTTAAAACTTAAGTTAAGTTTTGAAGATCTCCGTGGCGCAGAGCACGCTGTCGTATTAAAGTTGGAGGTCTTGGGTTCGATACCCGGCTTGATTCTTGTGGCTAGTTACCACCCTACCGACAAAGACGTGTCACCAAGTGATTTAGCGTTCCGGCACGATGTTGCGTAAAAACCAATAAGGAGCGTGGGGGTACCATACTTAGGTTACATACATAACAGGTTGGCCCGCTACCATCCATAGTATCATCACTTACCACCAGGCGAAATAGCCGTCAAGGGCTAACTAGTAGTGGATAAAAAAAGCCACTTAAAAGCCACGCTGCAATAATGAACGAAATATTGGCCCAATGCGATGTCTACTGCGGAAATTTTTATTAATTTACTTATATAAGATGTAGGGTATTATTAAAGTAGCCTGCTATATAAATAAGTATAATTTGTAAGAGGTAAGCGTTGCAAAATGTCCTTCTTAACCAAAAATCTGGCTCTTGATATTTGAACCACTGAATGTATCTTATGTAAGAAACGCGCGCGATTTGACCCACATCGAATGCTCGATAGTACAAGTAACATTTGGCAAGGTGAAGCAAGATTCGAATTGTTATGTATTTCGAAGAACAAAAATGACTCAAGACTAGATAAATAGATATATTAAAAATAAAACCTTTATTCAAAGGCAATCGATTAACTAAACTGAACTAGATTCTATATTTTGATTAAAACGCTGTGCTATATTGTTTCATTTATTTGCCGTCCCTTTATTAAAATGCAATTATCAAATACTGTACATGACGCTAATAAGATTTAATAATTATTTTTCTATTTAATATAAAAAAAAAACGCCGAAATAAAATTTACACATTTGACATATTTTTGACAATTATGCCGGTAAAAAAACAAAAAAAAGCGTTTTTTGCTCGGGAATATCCCTTGATTTTCAACTCTTTTTATTATTTATGTTTATCTACGAGTATGTAGCAGTAAAAAAATACATCCTTATATATGGATAGATGGATATACGGACTTCGAGTCCGGAACCCTACAAACGTACGTTACACTTCACAGATTCAGAAGTAGTTTAAATTAAATATGTTTTTAACTATTTTTGTAACTACTTAATTATCGTTAAATGTTTAATTTTTAACATAACCATAATAACCTTCCATATCATTCTGTGGTTCATATAATAATAGTTATCTTGACGCAATAATCAAGTTCATCCGTTGCTGATCGAAACACTTTTTATACACCACAAGTTAGCCAGTGACGGCATCTCACCTGATGGCAAGTGATCATGAGGTCTAAGATGGTAGCGGACTAACCTGTTAGGGTTATGGTAAACCCATACTCCATGGACATCGTGCCGGAACACTAAATTGATTGGCGACACGTCTTTGTCGGACCAAACAAAAAATCTAACTTAAACATTCTTCAATTCTTGTATTTAGTGATTTGCCTGTGATTACTTGATTGGTTAAACAAACATAATGTGCGACTCTACCAATTTTAATACATCTTATTTTTTATTTATTTATTATTTTTATACCAAATTTGCTTATATCAATCACTTACAAAAGAAGTATACAAAGGAAAGCTTATCTCTATAAGAGATCTCTTCCAGCTACTCTCAGATGTGAGTACATCTTAAGAACTAAGTAAAATTATACACAAGTGGTAGGTTAATAAGTGAAAATACTTACGAATTTCTATAGCCTCTTTCTCGGATGTAGCCATTTGTAAATAACACAGCACGATTGCACACACACTAATTAAGGGTTTAATGAGACGCATTTTTAATTATTATGATTATAAACTATTGCTAACAATATCGTATTTGTACCTCAAGAGATTGTTAAAGTGTGAAATATTTACATATCCCCGAGATATTAGTAAGTAAAACTTTTTTAGCCTCTCAAGTTGAACTGTAAGTTTGCGTTGGCTGTTGTTAACTTAAGTCATGTATCGACGTTGCAAGAGGTCTGTGAGTTTGTTTTGAATGTTTTCGACGCCGATTGCGAAGTTCTGCGTGCGTCCCCCTACCAAGTTACGAACGCTTGCGAAACTGCGAAGGTAACTCTTCGACTTAATCCCGTGAGATTGATAATATATGACGTATGTAATCTGTAGACGGTGCGGTGGTGAAACTATACCGTTTGAGGCCCGTGGCAAATTCATCACACACTCCCCTAATATAAAGATTCCCTAAGATCAAATAATGACAAAGTTTTTAATAATGCTTTGATTTAGCGTGTGTGAGTGCGTTTGTTTGTCTTCCAATTACGATGCAACCGACGACCTTGAAATTATTACAGGATAAACATTAAAGTATCTCCTTTCTAACAAAAAAAAGGATGAGTGAATTCGGAGTACACGTTAATAAATTACAACTAAATACACATTTTGATTTTCATCCTCTTTTCCTAGGGAAATGTGCTGAATTCCGGGATAAAAACTATCCTATATGTTGAAACGGAGTATCAGCTACTCCTATACCAAATTTCATTTAAATATATCCAGTAGTTTCGACGTTATGCGCGGCCATGATACAGACAGACAGACAAAAAAATAAAAAAAAATAGTTTTGGGCTCAGTATCGATAGTAAAGCAACCTCCAATTAAAATTTTCAAAATATATTTAATATACGGAATTCGTCCTGTTACAGTTTTATTATATTATAGATAAAATACTACGTGATGTAGGTACAAATGCTATTACAATTAAACTTACACTAAAAAAACCTTTTGATTTTCCAGCGACTTTTATTTCTTGGGAGTGTATTGAACTGAAGTCAAAATTATTGATTTATCAAATTTCAATTATTTTAATTATGTACTTTTTTGTGTAGTAACGCTATTGTACTAATGATTCATGGTAAAAATTGCAGGCCATAGAATGTCCGATGGATAAAATAGTTGCATACATTCTCTTACCCTATAGAATTTGTTAAATAAGTCAATCAATTTCAATTATGGAAATGAGGGATTGGCACAAGACGTCACAGAAATGGTCTTAATAACAAAACATGCGGTAACCGGTCTTGCCTAGGCAACTTTAATAAATTATAAGTAAAATGAATCAGTTTTCTGTTTTTTTTCGGTTTTGTCTATTAGCTGTACAAACCCTATTGATTGCCACAGCGTAACCGGGCTGTTTGGCGAGCTTCGGAAAGAATCTCTGCCAGGAAAAAATTGCGCCCGAATTTGCGCGAATCTCTGCCAGAAAAAAGGCTCGAAGAAACTAAGGGAACGTCTGCCTAAGGGCGCCTCCTGTGAGGCCGAATCTCGGTTTAGGCGACGTTTGGGATAATGGGGGGTCGGACGGTGAGTGGTCCGTACGTCTCCGAGGCCGTGGATGGAGCCCACGCCCGGATGGCCTAAGATAGCCGGGACCTCGCCTTCGCCGGCTAAGACGGTGTGTAGCGTATGATTGTGTGGTAGGTGGTACGAGCATGCTGTCAGAAGTTATCTGATCGTCAGGGTCGTGAAGGATATGTCTGGGCGCTTAGGTCGGTGGAGTAAAAAGATGCCGCAACTACGAGAGGATTGGGGTGTCGGATTGAGTTGGAGTGTCGGATTGAATGTTTTCTGAAGTAATCAATATTAGGATCCTTCTCTGTTCTGATCTCTCTCTCTCTCTCTCTCTCTCTCACACTGCCCCTTACGTCTGGGGATCCAGGGCGTTTTGCCGTCTTACCTAGTGTTACGCCACTCTGTGTAGTTAGGCAGCTGTAGTGTTTCAAAATGCGATTGTTTTATGGACGTTTCGCAATATAAAATGGTCTCTGAATAAATTTTACGAGAAATACTATTACGTGTTATAGTGCCGATGGCACAGTATACGTATCGCAAAAGAGATTATGTAAAGAAGATTTAATATCTTCGCGAGTCTCTACTGATACAGATATAAAAAATCATAGATTATATATTTCTTACTAAACTACAAATTTAGACGTATGCAATCTCATTTGGTATTAACGATTGTGATCGCCCAGAAGGTCTTTAAAATCCACACTAGTTTGTAGTTTAATTGTACGAGAGAGGTGCGGGACTGTTGAAAGACGAGGAAAAGACCAAAAGCGACATCGGCTTTGGCTTCCTTAATATTTAAACATGAAAATGCAAGAGTCACATGCGGTAAGACGTAAGTGTCATTCGTGGTCAATTAAATTTGAAGGTTGGTAGTTACTGATGCCATTTTTGAATTATTATTGACTATGAAGTTAGCCAATTGTCATATAACAATTATACTGTGGTCATGAAATGTGACAAGGACGATTCCTAAGCATTAAATATTCGTATATTTAAATTTTTTATCGGCGGTTGATCTATGATGTCGAAGACCCCAAATAGTTTTTTGTTAAGTTTTGTGTTTTTGTCTATTCATTTGCACAACACGCAAAAACTACTGAACGGATTCAAATGCAATAAAGTACACATATGATTCTCTAGATAAGCTTATAAGGTTATAAGCTATTTATAATTTAAAAATAACAGGGTCTCTTCGGGATTGAGAATAAACCTTTTTTTCGATTTTTACGTCATATTGTGTAAAATGGATAACATAACTCCGTTAAGTATTATGTAATTCATAATATTTATACAATTCTTTTTTTCCAGACCATCAGTTTAGTTTCGCCCAAATTGTCTCTAGACGTAGAGAATTTTATTAGAGACATGCGACAGAATGTATTAGGAGATAACAGCCGTGAATAGGCTTTTCCTAGGCAAGCGCACTCCTCCCTAGACCTCATCATAACTGTCCATTAGGCATTGTAGCCAAGCGCCTATCTTTAGTAAACAAAAAAGCATATCCGTCACTTAAGACTTAACGATACTCAATACATGCTACGTGGAACAGGGCGAGAACGCTAGGTCTAGGTGATAAAAATGGTAGGAAGTTTCCTGGTCAACCTTCTGCATACAAATGCACTAAGATTGCGATATCGACCCTTAGTTTAATCACTATTACTTTTCATTTTCATCATCACCATCATCATGATCAACCCATTACCGGCTCACTACAGAGCACGGGTCTCCTCTCAATATGAGAGTTTGGCCATAGTCCACCACGCTGACCATGTGCGGATTGGACTTTACACACCTTTGAGAACATTATGGAGAACTCTCAGGCGTGCAGGTTTCCTCACGATGTTTTCCTTCACCGTTGAAGCAAGTGACATTTTAATTGTTTTTAAGACGCACATAACTCCGAAAAGTTAGAGGTGCGTGCCCGGATTCGAACCGCCGACCTCTGATTAGGAGGCTGACGCCCCAACCACTAGGCTATCACAGCTTCATTTTCAGTGATGCCGAATTCTCCTACAAACCTCCTAAGTTAGTCATCCATCAATTCATCGACTAAACGTGAGCTTATTCCCACAGCCCACTAGTAGTAGGCCGGCTAGTTTATAAATACAAATTTACATATTATATGATAAAGCTTAACATATTGCTATATGCATATTTTCTCTCAATAAGTTCGAAGTTTGTGTAAAACGTAAGCTTGTAGAAAAATCCTACTATAGTATAAAGGATTATGTAAATCATAAACAAGCATGGGTATGAAGTATTGCTCTAATAAGATAGCTCTTAATATAATTTTAAGTGGGATGTGAGATGGTGAAAACAAAAAGAAAATTTACCTGGATAAGTTTGTTGTGGGCTTTAGTTTTAAGTTTACGAATGTAGTTATCACCATCAAATCATTACTATGTAAGGTATTGACGCGTAAAAGTGCCTTTTAAATGACTATTTGAATAAAGATTATTTGAATTTGAATTTGCACCAAATAAGAATGAGTATGGATATCTAATAAATCAATAAATATATGTACGAAAAATATATTTTAGGCATAAATAAAACAAGATTTTATTTTAAGATTATTTTTTCTCACCCTTATATCTAAATCACTGCACCTTATGACATATCCGTTAGAAATAATAATTGTGGACGACCATTAATAAAATCTTTAACTTAGATAAGCCGTGGTATTTAAATCATTTAATTGGTTAATTTAAATAATTTAAAAAAGACATTTAGATTTCATGTTACCTACAAATTGTTTTTCAATATAAATTAATATCTTAAATTTCATAATTATAATAATATTTAGAACTTTAGGACGCTCTAAAAAACCGCTTTTTATTTACGATCGATTTGAACGATTGATACAAAATTGTACAACTATTACGTATTTCTCCAAGTTGTTGGTTAAAAGTTTAAAACATATATAATATTGGTTTTTATATCTAAAATTATAAATAATTGTTAAATGTCTCATTTAATCCACAATCCAGTCGTCGTAAGGGATCTTGTCAAGGATTCTGTCAAGGAATCTGGACATCTTGGCTGCGAGGTCTCTCTTAAGCTGGGGCTTCATCTCCTTCAGTAGTTCTTGCGCGTTAGTGTTGATGAACAGGTTTAGTGCTGCTTCTGTAAGAACAAATTAACATTTGTAGAGATTTTGCCCGACAGATTTCTTAACTCGAGAACTATTTTTGTCTAATACAATCTCGAATGCACACCCACACACACCCACTCACGCACGTACTAACATACCCAACACATGCTAGCAACTATATTTGTATCATAGAGGGAAGTTCCAACTTTCCAAGATACAGTATATACTATTTGGGAGAGTCTGAGAAGTGGGAGATCATAAAATTATTTACCACTGTAATTGTTAGCAAATAAAAAAAAAAAAAATCCTAGAATATAATATCTCGAATAATAGTAAACGAAAAACCCAATTATAATTAATATATCTATAGCTCTTATTTGGATTAAGCCGAATATTCTTTTACCCAATACTTATACTAATAACAAAGGAATCTAAGTTTGTTGTAGGCTTCTCTTTAACAATATTTTTCGACAGTTAAACGATTCAAAGTTTTGTTTCCGATATAAATGTTTTCTTTTAACGTTAACTTTGGCCGAGCTAAGTCAAAGTAAACTCTTGAGATGTAAGCTTTAGACAAGTAACCAGAATAGCTTAACAAGTATAACTGTTATCATAGTGATCTTATTAATATTGATGCAGTAAATATGTATAAACGATTTTGAAACCTTTTTGAATTAGGAGGTTTTTGTCAATACTGCGTGATTGACTGCGATTGCTTATTTTTTTTTAGTTTAATTCATGATTTGTGATCAGCCAAGTTAGCTGTCAAGTGAAAATCTATCTAAAAAATCTATCTTAAAAAAATGTTTGACGCACGTAGCACGGAGTTGCTATTTTCCAGGTTCTCGACGCCCATCTTGATGTCCTTTACGGAGAAGTCCAGTTTGAGCTGCTTGAGCTGCAGGAAGGTTTGCCCATCGCGCTCGTACGGCTCGCCGCGGAAGTACACCTTCGCCTTTACGTTCTCTGTGGAATAACAATAGGGTGTTTCAATCTAAAGCCTGAAGTTAAGCCAACCAAACAGGCGAGTCTTTACTCTAAAATCTCTAATTAGAGAATGGCCTGGGAGATGGAGAACAGAAATGGCATGTGCTCAACAGTAGGATGCGTACAACAAATAAGTAAACTAAAATAATTTGTCTTTGGAATATAGTTTTGGATTTCGTTAGATACATAAGTTAGAATAACTGATTGATTTAAAAACCCCGCAAAGGTAGGAATTAGGGGACGTCATTCCAGTACCTTGGAAAAGCAGCGTCCATCAAAGCCCCAGCTTTACGAATCGTTAAGCTGTGTCGCTAGGTAATTCTATGTATCTCCTCAATTCTGATGTAGAGGATTCCGAGCATAGCTATCTATAGAACCGCCGAATGATTCTTAAGTCTTCCTTCTTATAAGGCATATAGTAAGCCAGCATATTTTAAAGCCACATGAAAAATCACCAACACCACAGTGGGTTCAGCCTGGTTGGAGGCTTTGGTCGTGGCTAGTTACCACCTAACCTGGATGCAAGGTTTTTGAGAGCCTAATGTATTGGTATAAAACCTGATGACTTGTGTTTGTAAATATTTTGAAGTGGTGCAGCGCGCGCACCGTCGCATTATAAAGTTGGAGGTCCTGGGTTCGATTCTTGCCTCGAGTCTGGTCTGGTGGGAGGCTTTGGCCGTGGGTATTTACCACCCTACCGACAAAGACATGTCGCCAAGCGATTTAGTGTTCTGGCACGAAGTCGTGTAGAAACCAATTAGGAGTATAGGTTTACCCTAGCAGGTTAACTCGCTACCATCTTAGACCGCATTGACACTTACCATCAGGTGAGTTGCCGTCGAGTTTTTTTTCGGACTGTCTATTAGCTATGCTTACCCTAATGGTAGCCACAGCGTAACCGAGCTGTGAGCCGTCAAGGGCTAACTTGTGGTATATAAAAAAAATTTAAACATAGTGCCTATTTGAAAGTGTTTTCTCACCATATTCGCCCCAGTAGTCCCCTCCACCAGAAGCGCGCACCAGCAGGAGAATACCAGAGGAACGGTAGCGTGCAGTGGCGCTGATGTGGGGAATGGACAGCGTCAATTGGAACTGATGCGTGTCGAGGTCGGATCTGAAAAATAAAAAAATATAATTTCACTATTTATACGAGTAGCAAAAATGTTTGTATACCTTGTGTTGAGTCGATTTCTTTTTTTAGTTTCTTTATACATTCATTAATTCATACGTCTTTTGTTAAAAATGAGGTACGAAATTCTCTGTGTTTGACTTGCATTTGGTCGGTATTTTTTTAAGGTTTCTTAGAGAAATGGCGACAGCATCTATCTGAGCCTCCGTCTGTCTTATCGGACTGAGCTTATGAACCGTAATACAGTTGAAGTTTCTACGTAATGTAGCTCTAACTATTGCTACTATAACAAAAATAAATCAAAGTTGCGAAACTATGTTTTTTCGGTGTTTATTGTTCAATCTGGATATGTCATCATGATCAACCCATTACCGGCTCATTACAGAGCATGGGTCTCCTCTCAATATGAGAAGGGTTTGGCCATAGTCCACCACGCTGGCCATGTGCGGATTGGCAGACTTCACACGCCCTTGAGAACATTATGGAGAACTCTCAGGCGTGCAGGTTACTCACGATGTTTTTCTTCACCGTTGCAGCAAATGATATTTTAATTTTTAAAAACGCACATAACTCCGAAAAGTTAGAGGTGCGTGCCCGGATTCGAACCGCTGACCTCTGATTAGGAGGCTGACGCCCTAACCACTAGGCTATCACCGCTTCACTAGGCTATCACCGCTTAGTAATATGTGCCTATTTCATATTAGGTACATGTTACTTCAACCTACTTACGAGACCAAGCGCACTTAGTAGGATTAAGTACGCATAAAACTTAAACAAAACTTAAAAACAATATGACACAAACGGAAATACCTATCTTATGTGGTTTGGAATATTACAGCATATGTTATTCAAATTTAATACTGTGGTCACATAGAATTACTTATTCACATGATTATTGCCTACCCGTCGTGATTTCTTCGAAAAAGATTTTAAAAGTTCCACTGTTTTTTAATAATGTTTACGTGGATTGTAGGTAATTAATTTCAATTAAGTTTATATTATATATGACTTTTTTTTATTATTATTAAGCAATCGACTTGGTGTTTACGGAGTATCATTAAGTTTCCTCGATTTGATTGCCATAAAAGATAAATGATTGTCATTATATCGAAATAGGAAGTGAATAATTCTTCCACGAAGGCCAAGGACCTAACGCCATAATGCTATAGGAATCAACTGTGGTTACCGACCGCAGTCATGAAGAATTAATACTTTAAAGTACCTAATATGTTGATATTTATCATGAACAGGAATCGATGATGCATACACGGTCAATAGTCCCTTCACCTGTGCGGAGTCACGTACGACGTGTGAAGAATAAATTAAGACTTTATTTCTTCGTCTAAATTCTTAATTTATTCTGACTAACGCACGTGTTAGAAACTATGCACCTGTAATCTACAAGTTGTTATTTACTTTACGTAAATAACACATAATATATTAGTTTGTTAGTTTGTACGTATACAGAGCACAGATGGACGTGTTATTTTGCATAGAATTTATGGGTCCGAGAGGTGCAACTTACTTTTTATGGTACAGTTGAAAAAAAAACGTACAGAGGCAAGCCTGCTCCGCTGTCCCAGTAGATGGAAACTGTCAGGTTGTTCAATATACCAAAAACGTATGCTGGTTTTTTTGAACATATAGAAAAGCTTTTAGCAAAAAGTAAACAAGATGATTTGGCATCACGAAACGAGCTTTTTTAGTGGGGATGCGAATGAACTTTTTCATTTTCATTTCAGTTTCATTTTCATTGTAATAACTTTTCAATTGTACATGTGATATATATGAACGATTTAAAGATGCCTGTAATAGGTTTATATGAATAAAGCTATTTTTGATTTGATTTAATTTGATAATAGCGGATACTGGCCCAAAAGCAAAGTCACGGACACTTCTAGTACGAAATAGGAAATAAGTAAATGCAATGTCCTAAAAAATGATTATTGTAATGATCGACGCGGACAGCTATCAATTATTGCACATATTATATTTTCACATTTTACAAACAATATTCGAGCTATTCATATTTTATGTAATCCTAGTACCTCAGAAAAAAATTGGTTGTATCGATTCATAGAAAGTGTAAATTTATCTTATCATAATTATCTTAAATGACTAGTTTAATGGGGCTGGCATGTTCGTTTCGGACAAAAGTCCCCCAAAAAAAAAAAAAAAGAATTAAAAAAAAAAACTTAAATGACTGTTTGTATTTTTCATGAAACATGAAAAATTATATATATAGGCATTATATATATACTATATTATACTATTGTTTATTAGCTGTAAGTACGTAGCTGTGTGTTGCAATGCCAACAAAGAAATATTTATCGAGAGCACTACCAAAGTTTTATCACAGTCTGATCAATGGATGGAATTTTTGTATTTTATATACTTTAAATACATGCTACTAGACTTTTTTTTTTAAAGTTCCCGTTTAATCTTAGTTACCTGACGTTAGTGATGCTGACGTCATCTACGCCGCTCGCATTGATGTCTTTGAAAGTAGCCCGGTAGCCGTCGGGTCCACCGCCCAGCGCGATGGACAGCTCGTCGATCAGTATAGATTCAGTCTGTAAACAAAATAATCTCAAAATTTATCTATTCCAACCAACTCTGCAGTGACGTATAACTAGATAAATTGTTTTTCCAAATTGTATGGAATTAGTGAGAGCCTAAAGTGCTATAAACTTTTATCGTAATGAATAATGAATAACCATAGCTAGATATAGGTTTTGTTTTGATTTTCAGTGGAAAAAGAAAGAATGAACATTTATTTTTGCGTAGTGATACAAAGCACATTTTACAGTGTCTATATATATGTCTAATATACAAAGTCTTTGATAATTCAGAAAAGGAGTAAAGATCAGCATATATCTTGTTTAAAAAAAAAAAAACAATACATTAATTTTAACGTAACGTATAAATTTAATTTAGAAGAGTTTGCAAACTATATCTATAGTTTTAGCTCGTAGACGTAAAGTTAAGTTTTTCAAAAATTTCGCGGAACCATGGATTTTCCCGGAACAACGTTTATCCAGGATTATATCCTGTATTACGATATTGAATATATTCAATCTCCATTTAAAATTCCAGCCAAATTGGTTCAGATGTTCCGGTTTGAAGGAGTAACACGTAATCAAACACACATATAACGACTTTCGGATTCATAATATTAGTGTGATTACAATCTTTCAAATAGAGTTGAAGCTCTATCGATCACAGACAGACAGACGCAAGGACAGCCTAGTCGCAGTAGTAATTTTAATATACCCTATATTAGACATCTTCAGGTTCAGAAACCCAAAAGTATATAGGTACCTTTTCAATGCCTAGTTCAGGCGACCCTTCCTTCAGATGCTCGATGAGGTTGTTAAAGCTTTTCAGCAAGCACGCGTCTACATTTGGATCCTGCTTCGAACAATGGCCTCCGAATACATCTGTAAGGAAAAATCAAGTTTACAATCTAAACTAAGGCTGTTGGGAGTAGAAGAAGGTATGAATGAATGATTAGACTTTTATTGCATACCACGATATAGAAAAAAAAACAAAAAAGACAGAAAATAATACAGAAATAGTACTATACAAGGTACATGTACACACCACTGTACGGCATTCACTTTTGTAAAGTTTTTTTTACTTAAAGTAAACATTTAATCTAATGGTTGTAGCAAACTTCTGTAAAGATTTGCTAAGTTTAAAATTATATATCATGTTTTTTTGGTCTAACCTTATCATTTGAAAATATAAAAACTTATAATTTGTTCAACTACTACATACTTTTGGATGCCTGGAAGAGGTCGCTATGTATCGATTCAAAAAAAAGTTCAAATATATAATAGGTTTTGTTTTGATTTTCAGTGGAAAAATGAAAGACTGAACATTTATTTTTGCGTAGTGATACAAAGCACATTTTACCGTGTCTACATATATGTCTAATATTCTTTAAATACAAAGTCTTTGATAATTCAGAAACGGAGTAAAGCTCAGCATATATCGTGTATTTTAAAATAAAAACAATACATTAATTTTAACGTAACGTATAAATTTAATTTAAGAGTTTGCAAACTATACCTATAGTTTTAGATCGTAGACGTAAAGTTAAGTTTTTCAAAAATTTCGCGGAACCATGGATTTTCCCTGATATATATATATATGTATATATATAGCTTCTCAGAATCGCGGTGATAACACGAATACTATCGGCAATGCGATGACTACCGCTCACGGTTAATGTGACATTTAAGAAGTGATTAGAAAATAACGCTTACGTGTACGAATGGCGGTGAAAGTTTAGACGTAGAAGTACCTACTTCAATTCATCACATCAATTATTTTCAATTTATAGTATATCTACTCTAGTGATGGACGACGTCGGATACAGCTTCCGGTTTTAAAAAGGTAGTCAAAAATGTAGTTGTTACAATGCGGAAGTGAATTACTATGCATGCGAGTGAAAACAATGGCGGGACTCGTATACGAATGAGTTCGATTCCCGGCTCGAGTATGGTCTGGTGGGAGGCGACGGCCGTGGCTAGTTACCACACTACCGACAAAGACGTGTCGCCAAGCGATTCAGCGTTCCGGCACGATGTCGCGTAAAAACCAAGTAAGAGTATGGGTTTATCATACCCCTAACAGATTAGCCCACTACCATCTTGAACTGCGATCATCACTTACCCATTTACCATCAGGTGAGATTGCCGTCAAAGGCTAATTTGTAGTGTATAAAAAAAAGAGTTATTTTACTACAAGTGTCTTCTTGTTTTAAGGATTATTTTGAAATCTCAAGTTATGAAGATTTGTTCTGTGAAGAAGCTGGATTCTTTTTTAGCAATTCAATAATAGAAATTACAGATAAAACTCGCTCAACTTTCTTCGCTCATATCACTTAGTATGCGAGGCGTCAGACCGTCCGCGTCTTCCTAACGGTGTCTTTGTCACACCGTCGAATGGCGACAAATATAAAATACAGAGAAAGCAAAAGGTTATATATACAAGCACACAATATATTTTATCTGTGGCACAATTGTAGAGCATACGAGAAGAATGACTGTATTCAATGTTGAGCATCAAAATAGATCTGAAATATTTATTAATCGAGTTTATATCGTGTATTTCTGTATTTTATGTTGTGTGGTGGGAGGTTTCGGCCGTGGCTAGTTACCACCCTACTGACAACGTGCAACGTGCAACAATTTAGCGTTCCGGCACGATGTCGCGTAGAAACCAATTAGTAGTATGGATATGCTATACCCCTAACAGGCTAGCCCGCTACTATCTTAGACTGCATCATCCATTAGGTGAGATTGCCGTCAAGGGCTAACTTTTAGAGGATAAAAAAATATATAATAGACTGCATCATCCATTAGGTAAGATTGCCGTCAAGGGCTAACTTTTAGAGGATAAAAAAAATTATAATATAAGTATACTAATACAAAATATACTGCTATAATTTGCAATAAAAAAAAGCGTATAGAGCAAATCATACTTTCCATTCATAATAGATGAAAGTAAGATTTACTGAGTAGTTATGCAAAATCATTTGATGAATGGATTAAACCATCTATTTATAATTTAAATCATTTATAAGTGCATCAAAACTGTCTTATTAGGTATAAGTAAAGCACGAGTCAAGAGTCATACGATCCAAAGGTGTTTTACGAGGAGCTGTCTTGACTTGATGTTGCCACGTTATTAAACATGTGTTACCTTCACACACTATATTCGTAGAATGGATGACCTAGGAAAATACGTATACATTTTCATAGATACATAGTTGGTAACTTTTGGACAATAATGCACACTGCACATACAGACCAATGGGAAATCACATAGCTTTACCACCAACAATGAGAAAGACCTTCAATTATTTGATGAGATACCGTCTACAATGGCCTCTCAAAATTTGCTAATGGGCATATTGTTAACTTTGATTTAAATATAATAGCGTCACAATATTTTCGTATTTAGCAATGTATTATTATTAGTCTTTTTAAGGACTATTTGAATAAAGATTATTTTGAATTTGAATTTATGAGCTGTTCATAGCTCTTTCTTTATAAATACCTAACCGATGCAACATACCGTAATATGTATGCATTGAATGTCGCATCGGTTTCTATCATAAACTAGGCTGTATGGTTAGCGAGATCTTTAGTATCGATAGCGTATTCTACTTTTGAACGTATTTTTTTGCCGTCCCTAAATACGCGACAAAACATAGCTCTTTATTGGAAAATTCATGTCATTAAAAAGAAATCCATTTGCAGAGTGGGAACATATCTGTGAGAGATTTTTTTTCATATAAGTATTAATGATACTAAACTGTGACACCAAATAATCCAAAATCAACTAAGATTTATAGCAAACCTTTCTAAAGCTTATACTAAAAAATATTCTAATGTTTTTTTTTATCCACTACAAG
This sequence comes from Lasiommata megera, assembly GCA_928268935.1. NCBI lineage: Eukaryota > Metazoa > Arthropoda > Insecta > Lepidoptera > Nymphalidae > Lasiommata > Lasiommata megera. Next base: position 5,140,548 of record OV743311.1, on the reverse strand, counting down.
TTAGCCCTTGACGGCAATCTCACCTGATGGTATGGGATTATGCAGTCTCAGATGGTAGCGTGCTAACCTGTTAGAGGTATGGTAAACCCAGACTCCTAATTGGTTTCTACGCGTTGCATCCATATGAATAGGTTAATTCTACTCCTGTGAATTCTATTGGTGGTATTGGTCTTAATCCCCTTATCCATTCTGTGTACCGCTGTAATACAATGCATTGAGTCGTCCGCGTCGGTGTGATTCGATATCACAGATTATTTTTGCAATATATAAAAACACACAGATATTGCAAAAAAATTAGAACGCATTCAAGCCGAGCTCAAGATTAATTTTTCATGATGAATTCGAAATTCGTATCACATTAGTGGGTAGGTACCTACTAGAAATACGACGACTTCGTAGTGGGTAGACGTAGAAATACCACGACTTGCAGCTTTGTCGTAATTTAGCAGAAACGTTTTCAGTTAAAATGTTCTCAGTTAAAACATAAAAAAACTGTACTGACTCACAGACGTCAGTTTCTGATACTACGCAGTTTTCTGTATTAATATAATTACACTTGTGACAATTAGTACGCGAAATTTGTGAGTAGAAATTTTTGCACCGGAATATCTCTTATCATATTCACATAATGAACGTCAATCAAGTTTTTATTTAAGTTTCAAATATTAATTCGTAATAAATATTTAATGCACAGTATGCTCGTCATTGTTATGACCTACATAATTGAATCACACATATATGTGAAGGTTCAATGCGTCCATAAATTTACTTTTTTACACATTGATTTAGCGCTGACAATTTATGTATTCCAGGTGCATCTGGTATTTTAAAAGATTGATTGTTTTTATGTTATCAGATAAAATAAAGAATACAATATATGCTTCTTATATTCAAAATTATACTTTGTATTCCAACGATTACCTGGTATGTCAGGGCGAAGTAATTCATTATTTAATATTTATTACCTTATCGGATGAGTTTAGGAATTGGGATTTATTACGCAGTATATAGAGCTTAAAGTCTAAAGACTACGTTTCTACTAAATATATACTAAATATTGAAGCTATGAATGATTATTTTTTATTCATTAATCGGAATCAATTTTAAAAATTAAAATATCATTTGCTTCAATGGTGAAGGAAAACATTGTGAGGAAACCTGTACGCCTGAGAGTTCTCCATAATGTTCTCAAAGGCGTGTGAAGTCTGCCAATCCGCACATGGCCAGCGTGGTGGACTATGGCCAAACCCTTTTCATATTGAGAGGAGACCCGTCCTCTGTAGTGAGCCAGTAATGGGTTGATCATGATGAAGCGGAATCAGAATTATTTTGATTCAATAAGGAAAAATTATTTTATTTATTTTTTAGCATTTCAATATATAAAATTGTGTCAACGAGGTGTCAGCACCATTTACACGAAGCACGAAGCAATCTCACACATTGTTAAGTATTGTTTATGTTATCACAATCTCAGAGCTATCTATGAAACTTATAAAACTAGAAAAACTAATTGACTTAAAAAACTGATTCTTCTCGCAGATAACTATCAAAAGACTTCCTGCATGAAACTAATGTAGGTACGGGCGCGGATGCATAGGTAAATAATATGAGATTTTCTTATATATTAAAACAGCACAACTTGTAATGTATGACTTAAACTCTAGAAATAATAATCTCAATCAGTTAGTTCCAAACGCTGCCTAACTGAAATGGGACTGAGCTACACATTGGGTGCCACAAAAAACAAAAAGACGTCGAGGCGTCGTTGACGTGACGAACTCGATGCCTATCTGTCGGCTTGGCCCCAAATATCCCTAGACAGAGACAAACGGAAGGAAGAAAGGGAGGCCTTTGCCCAACATTGGGTCAGTACGGGCTGTTATACGGCAGTATAGTTAGTTATATGGTCTCACTATCACTGTTAAGAGCAGTATTATCTAATATTGTAGACGTGTACAAACTTACTCCTTATTTCAGGGAAGTCAAGGTGTCAAATAGCTACCTATTTTATGTGATAGTCAGGTCATTCCACGTAACTCTATAACACGTATAAGCACATGTCTCAAGTACCGGTACACCATATTCCGTATCGCCATGATAAGATCCGCTCAGAACAGTATCTGATGAACTGGTTCTTATAAAAACGTTTAGGTCAATGGCCGGTTGATACAGAGACCTTGTCCGCGAAACTCGGCCCGATAGCAGTAATACCGTTGTGAAGTAATTAAGCGGGCAGAGTGAGGGTTCAATAAATTTAAATGTAGGGCTAGCTTTTTTTTCGTTGCTGAGATCGTGAGTTCTAGGTTTTTTTTTACAACAAGGTTACAAACACTATTTGGGAAAGGCGGGAGACTTCGTATATGGCGGCGCGGTTTTTTCACGATTTTCTTGAATTAATGTTTGTTGGCTAATTTTGAAAAGGGCTGGTGTTGGTTGTGTCTTGGACAGTTTTGGTGCCGTTTTAGTGGCTGGTTTTCTGAATGGTTAACAGGTATTGATTTGGGAAAGGTTTGAGGGAGCCGCGTCCGCGGAGTGCGAAGTTTCCCGCCATTTCTCCCTAACTTCTACATTGCTAGTAACTTGACATTGGCTAATCTGTGCAAAGCCATAAAAAGAGAGAACTAATAAATAATAAACTTGACATTGGCTTATCTGTGTAAAGTCATAAAACGAAAGAGAAAAAAAAACACTATTTGATTCAACTGTCAATTGAAGCTGATATTATCTAGCAATGTCGGCAGCGTATAAGTTTCGATTCCATAATTCTTTATCATATTCCATATATATATTTTTTCTAATTTATAATTTTTTTGATTCATTAACCATAGACCAGTTTCTCTATAGCATCTATACAGAGTTTGTGAAGGATTTATTGATAATTAATTCCAACATTTCAAACGACTTTTTCATGCGTCAAGTTGATTTAAAACTTAAATAAAAACAAGCTCACAGAGATTGTGACCTTAATGGCAATCGTCAACACTTAGATATCGAAATAGGGACCTAATTGCCTAAATATGTCGAAAGTTTTCCAAACAAAACTCAACCGAAAGTCACATAACAAAATACAGAAATTAATTACCTGATATTATATTATAATATACTACAACAGAGTAAAGTTTGGATCCTTGGTTATAGGCGACATTGTGGTGGAACATGAAATCGCTTGGCGGTACGACTTTGCCATTGGGGTGGTAACTAGCCTCGGCCGAAGCCAGGCCAGAACAGCGAAATTTCAGATAAGATTAACGGCCCTCCACTTATAAGACCACGGCGCTCAACACTATGTCGAGGAGGTCGTCACAAATGTACAATAAAGCACGTCACCAATTTAAAAATAACGTGTTAGGTATAAATCATGCAGATATTTTATTGATTTCATTTAACATAACTTAAATCCTAATGGTCACCTTGAATTATGTATTCCGCGAGGTTTTTTAGATGCTTAATTTTTTCTAGAGCCAACTAAATAGTTTTTGTATCAGTTGGAATATCTAATTCGGTAATGAACAAATATTTTAAAGAAAAAGGCCTAAATTTATAGAAATACCTGGTGGTATAATAGTAAGGACATTCGACTTTAAATCATGAAGACTCGGATTCGCTTCCCGAGAATTAGTTTACAATTGATAGAATTGACATCTAATTCTCGATGATCACTATTAGTGATAAGGTCGCCAGTTGCTGATCGTAATAAAGTTGTAAAAATAAATAAATAATATAAATCAGCGAATAAAATAGGCTAATTCGATCACGGGAACGGAAATTACGCAGGTGATACCGCGGTTAGCAACTAGTACACTATAAATTACTATAGGTCAAGTTTGTAATAATAAAAATTCAGTTTAAATTTTTTTTTTCAAAGCCATAAATTAAGATGTTTTTAGATATTTGACTAAGAGATTTAAGTAGCTAGGTAGGTAAATTCAAAATTCAAATTCAAAATAATCTTTATTCAAATAGTCCTTTAAAAGGCGCTTTTGACGCGTCATAAATTTACATAGTAGTGATTTGATGGTTATAACTACAAATATATATATATATATATTATTATTATTAATTATAAATATATATTAGATAATAGTGTAACACTGAACCCATGAGATACTATAAGTTTGTTACACTTAGATATGTTGTGATAAGGACAATGGGTTAAAAGCAGTAGGTAATAATAAAAGATCGATGTTGAAACTACGTGCAATCAAAATATCACTTATACAGATAAATAATGAGGATAAAAGTTTTATGTTGTTTAATTGGCGGCGGAATATTTATTGCACGGAAAACACTCGTGCTCTTTAGTTGATCTTTTAATAAGAATTCCGAAAAGGCATGTACTATTTAAGGTTCCCAACGTCATAATGGAAAAACCGTATCTATATGTCATACCTTTGTTTCTTATTACAATGAAAATGTAAAATGTGTAAATGTATATAAATAAAGGAATAATTTAGCTCATGCTGTCGATCCGTCCGCGTCTAAGGTAATGTTTCTTTAAAACGACTTTAGTATGTAAATAGTTATTAAGTAACTTCATTACCTCGTAAGTTACAATTAATTTTTATGAAACAAACCAAATTATGCAAATTATCTACGTGAACATAAAAATAATCTCAAATTACATATTTAATTGAGATTTAATTATTGATAGTTTTTCAATTACGCGGTTAATAAATAGCTTAATAAACCAAATTATGCAAATTATTTACGTTTCTACTTTATGGTATGGAAACATAGTTGTTATGGCAAATTATGAACTGCTTAGACATAAAATGAATCTCAAATTACATGTTTAATTGAAATTTAATTATTGTCAGTTTTTCAATTACTCGGTTAATAAATAGTTCAAACACCTGTTTCAAAATCAATCAATTATAATCTTAATTCAAATAATTCTTGAAGTAGTAAAGTAGTGAGTTGATGGTGATAACTACGTTCGTAAACTCGAAAATAAGGCTGATGATCAAATCAAATCAAATGCGCCTTGGCCTATAAATCCAAAATGTCTGGATAAGCGTCAATTCGTGTAGACCTTTGAATTTTGCATTACGAAGACTCAAGTCATCAAATTATTCCATCAAATAAACCTTATCCAGGAAATGTTTAACTGGACGTTTATCATACATTAAGAAAAGGATCCCAATTTGCTCTTAACCAACCAATGGGAGGGGAACTTTTGTCCTATGATGAATGAAGCTACAGAAAGTTTTATTTTTTCCATTTATCTGTACTCTCTATCCAATACCATAAAAGGCTAAAGCATACAGATTATATCAAAACAAATCAATCTTCAATAAGATTTACGAAAAAGTTTCAGGGTAGGCAGTGCTTCTACGCTTATACGAAGTGTCCAGCACTGCTCTTTCCTAGAGTTATGAAACAATACACCGAGGCACCTACAGCCTATTTATTCCTATTCATCTGTTATTTGCGCCAGTACCTGAGTTACACAAGTCAGTGAGAGCAGTCAAACGTAACTAATTTTGCGCCGTGTGACCCCTTTACTGACGTACAATAACACGCATGTATGCGATGGACCATAGAAAACCCTGAAAGATGATTTTCAACTAAGCTAAAAGAAACGATTTTAATCAATTGACGTACCTAGTAGGTAAAATGTCTTTTTCAAAACCAACATTGATCCACAGAAGATTTTATCGATCGATAAAAATTGCTTCGATTTATAGTCCTAGAAAGCCCGGTCTCAGCTTTCATTTAATATCGTTCACATTTAAATCAATGTTAAAAATGAAACCAAAATCGTAATCATCTGCGAAAATCAACGTGAATTATTTTAACGAAACCATGAATTCTACGCCAGCGTAATCCATGACTTCTCACTGCTACAAATATGATTTAGTCAGCTCTAGAGATTCTTTAGAATCCTTTATGGAACCATAATTTAAAACCCCGTTCTTCCTGATGGTATCTGAGCTCATTACGAGTATATTCAAGTTAACTTCTTTAATAGTAGTGTTAAAATTTAGTAGTCATAAGTTTAAAGTTTTTATAAAACGTAAGAATATATAAATATTCTATTATGATATTAAGGTTTATGTAATACGATAAATAAGCTTGAGTGTGAATTGCTCTAAGTTCACAGCTTATTATAAGTTTGTTATGGGTTTCTTCATAGACTTTAGTTTTAAGTTAACGTATTTAGTTATCACCTCACGAAAAAATTATGAAAAGCATTTTATGAACGCTTCATAGATGCCTGTATAAAATTTACATGACCAAAGCTATATTTGATTTGATAACTGAATCATTAAATCGATCATAAAATATATTTAAATATATCAAAATATGTTTTACAGATAAAACAAATTGAGGTTATCTCTATATTAAAACGTTATGTTAAATAATAGAACCTATGTTTATTATACTGTTTAGAGACTTCCTATTTGTACAACTTGAAATATAAATATTAGCTAGGAAGATAAATAATGTTCAAGTTTATGTCGAACAGTAACTAGTGCGCAGTAAAATAATTTATTATACTCGTAAGTTTAAATTTTCTAAATTAAAGTTTCGTATTGAGCACCTAACTAAAACTTTTGGTATATGGACTGAAAATCGGAAATACAGCTTTAAAATAAGTACATTTATTAAAGTAGAACCTCAAGACCAGACCTTCAAAATACGGATGATAAGTCTTGAATGAAAAAGAATCTATCTAGGTCCTTCATTTTGTTAAACTTAACAAATAAGGTTACATTATCTGTCAAACTAGTACAATTCTTTTACTACGTTTTTTTTCCTTTCCTTTTAATGTCAAAATTACCAATGTACGTGTAATTGAATTACTATAAAGAAATTTTATGTAGAAAATAGAATTTACACTAGTGTCTATCTATTCAGGTGTACTGATTTTGACTATAAAGTTTTAGTATGGAAGTTTTTTTTCCACTTGAAATATTTGCATCTATTTAGCATTCTAAAATATATGTAGATGGCTGAAAATTAACAACAAAAATGACGTGGTGTTTACATACTCTTTGTAGAACACTAGCTGGTACAAACCCTAAATAAATTACGAATATGAAAGCTAGAACGATAATACTGTAAAGAAATTATTTGATTAGGTAGGTACGGTAAGTATATAAACTCCACGGAACTCTTAATACACAGAACAGAACACGTAACTACGGAAATGAGACGGTGGATGTCTGACTTGTTTTTTTACATTCATTATCTCTATAAAACTCTACTGGTTTTATTAAAAGAAGTAAGTCGAATATTAATGCACTTTCAACGAACTAATAAAAAACTATCTACCGCGACTAAAATTGTTATAGAATCGAACAGAATATTTTAGCTGGCTGCTTCTTTTGTTTTGCTTTTTGGTTTCCAGATGTGCAAAACCAGCTCTTTCCACTTCACAAATTTCACGTTGTAGGTAGGTAGATAATTGATCGATGAGCAATATATCTAACTCAACCGTACTGAACGACTGTGGTGTAGTTTTAAAGAATTCAAATTTAATAATTGTGCAAATTCTTTTGTACAAAAATCTCTAATAGATTTAAGTATTAAGCGATCTAAAAGTAGAGCTCCTTCTAAGTTTAGTCGGGAGGTGATGCGTATAATTGGGTGTGAATTGCTCTATCTCCATAGGTACTATAATGTATTATTGATTATTGAGATGGTGATAACAAAAAAACCCGGCTAAGTTTGTTGTGGGCTTCTTCTTAGACCAGGGCGCGTTTCGAACCCTCATAGCTGTAGTTTTAAGTTTATGAATGTAGTTATCACCATCAAATCACTACTATGTAAATTATTGACACGTCAAAAATGCATTTTAAAGTACTATTAGGATTTGAATTTATACGAATTTGTCAGAATAAAAAAATAAAAAAAAAGTCCGTTGATCAAACTGCCTATGATTAACAACGAATAATAACTTAGGTTCGAATTTCTACTCTTATTTATCTAGTACGCAGAAGTTTCTACACATAAATTATAATAACGTATGGTTGTTAGGAATTTAAGATCTACAGAAATCGTCGTTTCGGTTCAATAAGTAAAAAAGATGTTACAATAACTTTAAAATGTCGTGGGATTCAAACGCTACAGTCAGTGAATAATCTAAATTCATAATTTTTTTTCCGACTGTCTATTAGCTGTGCTAACCCTATTGGTTGCCACAGCGTAATCGGGCTGTTGGCCAAGACTGCTATGTCTTAGCTGCATAAGACTTGGAGGGATAGAAAAATTTCTATTAACACTAGTGCGTCTTGTCTGTCTTCGTCTAAGAGACATGGACAATTGAGGCAGCTGATTGGAAATGCATTGACGCTTTCGAGATGTGGTGCTGGAGAAGGATGCTTGGATCCGATGGACAGCAACCAACGCAGATAGAACCAACGCATCGATATTGAGACAGCTCAGACTGCGACATCGTGCTGAATTCGTCAGTGGAAGGCAAGAAGAAATTTTGAGTCCTAGGGCTCGAAGAAACTAAGTGAACGTCTGCCTAAGGGCGCCTCCTTGGAGACCGAACCTCGGTTTAGGCGACGTTTGGGATAACGGGTGGTCGGAGGGTGTCATTCATTTGTATTGTGACACTAAGTTATATATACTAGTTAGTAATGTAGTACACAAGTGTAAACAATTTGAGATCTTTTCCCCTAAGCGCTCTTTAGTTAGTTAAGTGTGTATGTATATCAGTTTTCTAGTATCTAGTAAAAGAGAATGGTGCGCGAAAATAAGTAGGTACATATAATGACTATGACGTTTTACATCGTAATATATATTTTTTTGAATTATATTATTATTTTGCGGATGCTGCGGACTGGTTGGTAAACATTAATTAAACATGTTGTTTTCCTTGTATGAAAGTAAATCAATTTTAGAAGTACAAAAAAATAATACTTTATTGCGCTATCAATAAAAATTACGCTTCCAAATTATAAGGTAAAACCCAGGTTTTAAGACATGTTCTTTGGCCATGAAGTTTCGAGGACTTTATACACTAAATTTATGCAAAGCTCCACTGTATAAAAAAAACGTAAATATATAACTTTCCCTAATAATGTTATTATTATGTTTACTTATTAGTTTGTCTCCTTCACGCAGCAACGGATAAGTGACAGATGACACGACGTGATATTCTGCAGTGCGATAGTTTATCAGCTAGAAATAGACATGTAGGCTACTTTTCATGACACTCGAGTCTATGTTAGTGGGCTTCGAGAAATCTCTCTCCCTTCACCGTTACAATATTTAGGTATTAATGTAAATTTGAAAATTTGTTTTTTTTTCGGACTGTCTATTAGCTGTGCTAACCCTATTGGTTGCCACAGCGTAACCGGGCTGTTTAGCGAGCTTCGGAAAGCAGCTTTGCCAGAAGAAATTTTAAGCCCTAGGGCTCGAAGGAAGATTTCATTAACCATAGTTAACCATAGAGCATTGTAAGTTGACATCGTTTCAATTTACTGTCGTCTTTGTTAATAGATAAACTTGGTAAGTACAACATCTAAATACAATATAAGCCATGTATGCACTCAAATTATCATATATATCTCTTTGTACATTTTTATTCCCTAATGTATCGGCAAGTAAAATTCTACGGAATAAATATTAAATACTTTTTAAACCACGCAATTTAATTATAGTTCTTTGTGTAAGTTTATTAGTTTAATTTAAGTAACAGTATATAATAATTGTATTATGGCCTTTTGAATATACGAGTATATGCATGATATGGCTACCTATAAGTGGAATTACCTGTGCCTCACTACCTTATATTTAATTAAGTTTAAGCCCATTTTACACGTAATTTTGTTGCTTGTCCAAATAAAAAAAACCATTTACGCTGTATAAAGCTTTAAAAACCTCGGAATATTCCGCTCTAGATAACTATCTCAAAGCTATTGTTTCTTATAATGAGGATTACTACCGCCTTTTTTATCTTGATCGGGAAAAACTGTCATTGTGTAGATAATAGAGACATAATTAGTGCTTTCGGCTATCTGTGATATCTTCACGTCGCATAGACTAAGTAAGACGTGATTTCATCAAGATATACGAAACGGAAAGGATGAAATTTAGTAGGTAATAGCAATTTAGATAGGTTTGTAAGATACTACATATAATGCAAACATGTGCATTTCTTTCAGTTGCCGTGTTGAGATGTATTAAAAGCCCTTGACTTAAGGTATTAACTATACCAAAGAGAAAAAGTTATGTGTGCCCAATAAATCTGCCTCGTTTTAACATGAGCTTTAGCTAACTTAAGTCTTATAGATTCTATTCAGTCTAGGATTAGATAATTAAATTTCAGTCGTATAGCGAAAATAAATGAGTTCTAATTTTCTGGAGAAACAAGAATATACATTTTTTTTATACCCTAAAAGTTAGCCCTTGACGGCTATCTCACCTGGTGGTACTGGTAAGTGATGATGCTGTCTAGGATGGTAGCGAGCTAACCTGTTAGGAGAATGTTAAACTCACAATCTTAATTGGTTTCTACGCGACATCGTGCCAGAACGCTAAATCGCTTGGCGACACGTCTTTGTCGGTAGGGTGGTAACTAGCCACGGTCGAAGCCTCCCACCAGACATGTATATCACAAATTATATAGGAAAAAATAATATGAAAATCCTGGAGCACGGCCGTTTCTACCTCATGAGCCATCGTTCAAGTACCAGAATTTCAATTAATTGATAAAATGTATCCAGAATATTTTCGCAAATCATTGATTTTGAAGAGGAGCCGTTGTTACTGCCACTTAGCAAGTCCACGTAATTAATCTTAAGAATGTCTTTCTAAAATTTAAGTTAAGTCGACTTAATTAAACGCATTACTAACGGCAATTTCAACGAAGATGTTTTAATCGCAAAGTCAAGATCTGATAATTCAATGAAATCGAGGGAATCTCTCAAAGTTGATAGCCATCCTACATGGTTTTATTAAATTGTCACGTCTAATTAAATGTATTAATGATTATGGTGACTAAGTCTTAGAATGAGTAGAATTTTGAAAAATGACAAAGTTTACAATGAAATTTATTGTGCTAATTTTTGGCAACCAGAAAACTGTCACATGGATGGGTACAGAAACCAAGAAAGTGCTAAAATTTGCAGTGCCAGTGAGAGTAGAGAGGACTTTCACATTTGTTAAGAATACGAATAAAATTTTATTTTATTGTTATGAGCGCTAAACGCTGAGCTATTAATGGAATTGTCTAATCAGTCACGTTTATCTGTTAAAAAAAGCAGTGAACTTTTAAAACTCGCCATTAAAACTAACAACAAAACTTATGTTATGTAATACTAAAAATAAATTCGAAAATCATGCTTATTTGTTTTAATATTTCGCTAAGTTATTGATTTTAAAGTCTAGTATCTAGTTTCTATCGGGAATCGTTTAGCACCAACAGGCTTAATTAACAACATTTTGTTTAAACTGGCGTACCAGCTTCTTATCTGATATCCATGGTCCGATTTTGGTTCAGCATATATATATATGGCATTGATACGTATGTTACTTGCGATAGCGTGCACAGGGTTTTTGACTAGGGTATGCATTATGTAGGCAGATGTTTCCCAGTAAACAATGGGTTTATGCATGTATATGTACCCTTATGTCTATTCATACGTTTCCCAGCAAAACCAAGTTCAGATTTCAGAATAAGTTCCATTTTTTGGATTCTTCTAGGGTAAGCACTACTTTTACGCATGTATGCAGTGCACGCCGCTGGATTTTTGTATCATTGTACTCTTCTATATTTCATGAGTTATGATGGGAATTTTGCCTATATGTTATTTCCTTGTACGAATAATTGACAAAGATTTTTCCGTCAGACGTTAGACGGCAGATAAATTTTACAGTATAGAAAAGGTAGTCGTAGAATTCTGCAAACGCTTGTCCACAAACTTCAATGGCAAAAATAGTTTTAAAGAATGAAAATATTTTTAAAGCATGCATTCTCATGAAGCATGAGTTCCTGATAGGAATTATAAGCTTATAAATTTAAACTTAAAAGCTTTTGATCGCTTTTGCTTTGCTTATTCACGCGATTGTAGGCAAATATTAATTTATCTCATGATACTACTTTAAATAGTTAACTAATAATGATCGGGGATATGCGAAATGAGAGACGTCCCGGGAGTTTCGCACAATGAGGCCATTGTGATCGTATTGATACATAGTAACAGGACTATTGTATTGACCGGAAAAACCCTGTTAATATATATGACATGAAACCTATATCTATACAACTTGAACTTTAATAAATATAAGCATTAATTACACTTAAAATCTTTAATAACTTTAATTATAATTATGGTTTACGAAAGGAAAGGTAAATCAGACAAGTAAAAAACCGCAAAGACAGGATTGAAGTAAAATAGGGTTTTTTGAAAATCCGTCGTGTTTAGTACTTTAGGGTAAAAATTGTTTATGGTACATTGTAATAGGATTCATAAAGATTTCGTTATAATCTTAGCTGGTTTTTATAACAATGTTATTTTTTTCAGATCTAAGGCTAACGAGTATTATATCATACAGTTAGGGACTTGTAAATCTACTTTCTTTTAAAGATACAACTTACTTGTATTTGAGGAAGTCGGTGCCACCGCGACGACGAAAACTAGAAATAAAACTCGATATTCCATTTCAACTATTTTTGAACGAAACTATTTGTTGTCTATTGTTAAAATTTAAAATGTTAAGCCACAGATAAAGAAAAAAAGTTTTTTTTTTGAATAAAATCCCGCGCAGGCGTGCGGCGCGTTCAGCCTGTGGAAGCTATGTGTTCACAGGTTCGCTGTTGGATCAAGATGAGTCCTACACTTTCCATTATAGGCTTGCCTGCAAACCTTGTTTGATTGTTTTTGTTTAGGTGTTCTTTATTTTGAGATACGCTAAGATCGAGAGGAAATACAGCTTGTTGGTACAGACTCTTTATAATTAATCAGTAAATTTTATAATTACTATCATTCCTTGTAGTGAATGTATTCGAAAATAACAAATAATAATATAATGAAGATGATTTTAAATATGTTTTTGAATAATTCAACCAGATACCTACCTTACGTGTACTTTTTGGTAGATTTAATTAGTAATTAATAAATTAATATATTTTAGTTATGATGTTAAATATTTATTTATTTTTTAAGATTTTTAGTTTTAGGTTAATCTAAGTTTTATTTTAAGTTATATATGTATTCCTAACAACTAATTGTCTAATTAGTAATTTTATTAATATATAGAGTAAGATATATACTCGTAGATAAGGGTGAAACGCAAGAAAATAAAACGCAAAGATAATTTCTACGAATGATAAATTAAACAAAAAGTATTTATAACTTTTTAAAAACAAGAATAAAGAATGGTCAAGCTTTCGTAGCCAAATAACAAGTATGGATCTCAAGTTAAAAACCGTTAGTTACCGGTTTACCGTAACCGATTTACCGGCGCTATCGTGGACGGACGACAATATTATTATATTATACAGGGGAAGAATAAATACAAAGAAATTTCTAAGAAGTGCTAAGCGCGGAGTATCTCACGAATCACGACGTCGCGTCATTATATTATTATGCAATCGTAATAACATCTTAAGAAAAAAAAAAATACTTATGATGTAAACAGCTAAAACTATATTACAAGTTCAGTATAATTGAATTTGTGTTTCAGTATATTTGAATGTTGATTTCGACAAACCGATATGTTTGTCGAAATCATCATCATGTGCAATACCAGTGTATCCACCGTTTCCTACTAAATCCATCCTCCTAATTGGGTGAGTCTTGTTTTAGTCAATAGTCTGAATAAATAAAAAGACGTAAATGAATTCTGACCGTTTCAGTCTAGACAATATCATTTTAAGCAACAAAATATGATTACGACTAGGATATTCCAAATATGTTACACATATTTTTAATTTGAATGCTTACGAATTTATAATTTTAGTACTTACATGGATACTCACTAATTAACAATGCAAAATAATAATTAATTCGAAAAATATCTTGGATAGGTCTAGATTGTACCTATAACGAAATCGCAGGCTACAAAACTCGTCCATGAATTTCTGGTTTTTGATAGGACTAATATTAAGCCTGTTGGTATTTAAAAACGTATGACGAGTTTTTTGATGAAAAATTTACTCGGTTAAGGTTATAGATAGTTTTAAGTGACTGATAAAATTTATGACTGATAAACTCTTCAATTTATAATAATAGTGTATATTACAAATATCTTTTTTATTATTTATTGAGTCTTGTTGTTAATATGAACTCTGTGCCCAGTTTAAAATCAAAGTTTGACGACCTCCGTGGTGCAGCGTGCGCGCTGTCACATTATAAAGTTGGAGGTCCTGGGATCGATTCCCGGCTCGAGTCTGGTCTGGTGGGAGGCTTCAGCCGTGGCTAGTTACCACCCTACCGACAAGGACGTGTCGCCAAGCGATTTAGCGTTCCGGCATGATGTCGCGTAGAAACCAATTAGGAGTGTGGGGTTTACCATGCTCCTAACAGGTTAGCCCGCTACCATCTTAGACTGCATCATCACTTACCATCAGGTGAGATTGCCGTCAAGTGCTAACTTGTAGTTGATAACCTCATCCACTCATCACCAGATTTTATCTATAGAGAAATTATTTTTAGGTGATACGAGAAGTCTGTAAGTCTAAGGAGATTAAGTCGTGGACTTCAGAAGATGCCTATGCCATCGTTATCGAGAATGATTAACAAACCGTATTAAAGATAATTTTTATTTTCTTGCGTTTCTAAATACTATCTCTAAGTATATTTATAATATATCACTAGACTGTATTAAATTTTTCTACTAAATTATGGTGTCTATTAATATGAACTTAAGCTAAAAATTAAAGAATTCGTCTTCATCATAAGGTTCTTCGGTTTCACTTTGAACACGAAGAGCTGATAGCTTCAATCCATTTTCTTCCATTTCGTCTACTTTCGGAAGTTCCGCTTTAATCATTTCTTCAACGTTTAATTTATTCAGTTCCTCCTGTACCTTCTCTATGATAGGATTTTCTAAAGCGTCTATTATTTGATATCTTAAAAGATTTGGTAAGACGTTTATAACGAATTCAATGACATAATCCAAAGTACCAGCTCCATCAAATCGCACTTGTATGTTTCCAACATCAAGATCCAAATCTACAAATTGTGGTTTTTTCCTAGTGTCGAGGGGTTGCGCCAATATTATTCTTCCGCTTATGTATTCAACGGAGAATGATGTCCTCCCAGTTCTCGAGAGCAAGCCGCTGATTGCGGATAATTCCCAATGAGTAGTGCCTTCAAGTTTTTGAGTACCAATTTCAAAATCTGCAATCACTGTGTTGTTTTGCATTTTCAGACTTATATTTCCCACTCGTTGAAAAGAAGATATTCCTGTAACCCACGTGTTAGTTAATGATATAGTGAAGACACTTGCAGAAGCATTATAATCTTTGATTTTATAAGGATCCATTTCCATTTCTCTAACTTTTTTTCTTGCATCTGCTATAACCATATCCAATGGAGATATTGAATTCGGGAATTGCATATCACCAGCGACTTCGTCTAGTTTTTTATTTATTTCTTCTCTAGCCTTTGTGTAAGCTTCTTTAAGTATATAAGGTTTGATGGAATCGAAGAGGAATGTTCCGATTGAATTCACTATACCCTGTAGCATGCCACCAAAGAACCCAGCGTTTTCAAAATTCATTGCAATCGTGCTAAAGGATATGTCAATTTTTATTTCTTGGGCTCTTAATTTTCCATCTCTTTCCACGCCTAGACCGGCTTTTGCTGTTATTTCAATACCAGTAATGTCAACAGTGAATGGTCCTTGTACTCTGTTAAGCCAAGTCGACATCGTGTAGTTGCCTCGAGCTTGAAGCTTATCGATAGCGAGCCCTGCATGTACCTGCAAAAATTTAAACGACAATTATATACATTTATCTAAACAGGTTAAATACTTATATATACTTACGACTATATTTTAGTTCCCACGTTCCATGATACCAAACGTCAGCAATTTTTAAGTACCTACGCCTCGCCTACGTATTGCCAAACGTCATCACTATCGGAGTACCAATGTAAGTAGCATATATATACAATTGATTATATATAGATACGTTACTACGCATAAGGTATAATAGATTAAAAATTCATTACCATACTCTGATTGCTTTCCTACTGCTGGGTATAGCTTCTTTCTCTTCGGATAGATATAGCTTTATTGCATAGACCCATAAAACCGCTCGTACTATGGGGTTAGTATTGGTTAATATAATTTACCACATTTATTATCTTTGATGATAATACCTCCGCGGCGCAGTGCGTGCGCTGTCGCATTATAAAGTTGGAGGTCCTGGGTTCGATTTCCAGCTCGAGTCTGGTCTGGTGGGAGGCTTCAGCCGTGGCTAGTTACCACCATATAAACAAAGACGTGTCGCCAATCGATTAAGCGTTCCGGCACGATGTCGCGTAGAAACCAATTAGGAGCGTGTGTTTACAATACCTCCTACAGGTTAGTCCGCTACCATCCCAGACTGCAACATCACTTACCACCACGTGAGATAGCCGTCAATGACTTATTTGTAGTATATGTAAAAAAAAGTATAACAACGGCTTAACGTGCTCTCCAAATGTTGTCGAAGACGTCAGGTAGGCCAACCCACATTTCTAACTGCCGGCTAGTAACTTAGAATTTCTTGACAGAAAATGCCAGTACATAATAAAAATATTTGCCAGATACCTGAATCAAACTGGAGACGTCTAAATGATCTTATGTTGAACACACTTTAATTCAATAATTTATATAATTATTTTAATTTATATTCTCTCTGTCTATCTTTACCATTTTGCAAGTAATTAATTCGTCTGCTATAAGAGTATGTGTCTATCTACAGCAAAAATTTTAATATTTAAAAGATAATTATTTTAATTAGGCAGTAATCACTTCAGTCAGATAATTTCATACACCAATATGATAGACGAAGATAGATTACTTGGAAATGGTTAAACATGGTAGATTTGCATAAATCTGTTTTTCTTACCTCCATAGCCCCAATTTCTGCATTCACATACAGTATCCTAAATTTGCTGATGCCGTAAACAGCTGTGTTCTTAAAATAAAGAGTTCCAATTGAAACAGATTGTTTCATGTCCGGCACACTGTATGGATCTGGTACTTTAGCACCCGGAATTCCAATCGGGTTCGGTTGTTTAAAGTGTTCCAATATTTGTAGGATATATTCGCTCATTTTTTTTTCGCCCTTCTCGAGATCACTCGGAAACGCTGTTGTTGTTGTAACATCTGAAAATACAACAATATATACGTCGGTTACATAGAAAAGTGACGTTATTCAAAAGTATAAAATTTTGCAATACATGCATTTTAAGTTGTCACAATCTATTGTTTACTTTAGAGTACCGAAGTGACACTTGTGCCATCTAGTGAGCTTGCCGTGCCGCTTTTATAAAATGTCTTTTATCCATATAAAAATAATGTTGATAATACTCTTTTTAATGATAACCTCAGTTTCGGAAAATTTTGAGAAATGTCGTTTTTCTATTTAAACACACAATATTATGTGTTACACATAATATTACAACAGAAAAGCGTTTTATTAGAGGGGAAATAGCGATAGCGTTTTGGGCATCTCGTCTATGGGTGACCATTGTATATACCTTGCTTGAAGTCTTTCTTTTGTCATCTTTATTAGCTTTTAAGTTTCTATTGTCATGCATTACGAAAAAACCGGTGTTCGTAAATTATATGAAATGATTCGTAATGGTAATTAAATGTATTTTTTTTTTGTGTTTACTAAAAATTATTAAAAATACATTTATTAAAAAATATGTATATATCTGTTTTGGGAATGGCGGATAATACAATTAATATTTTATATAAATCTGCAGTTTATGAAAATATTTAACCAACTAATATTTTTTTATTTCCCTCAGAATTATTATCACAATAACCTTTTCAACTAAACGTACGGAATGCTACTTATCGCACAACGTAACTCGATATCTAACCTCGTTTATTAGCGAGGTTCGATATCACTGCAAGTTTTAATTTGTATCTAGGAAAAATCTTGGTTAGCTTACCTTGGCTCTGACCGATGACAAACGTAGAGAGTAGTAACAATGTGAAGATCCACATTTCGGAGCAATAACACATTACACTGAACTAAAAGACACACTAAACGATCACATCCCGGCCCGGTCACAGGTCAAATATTATCTCCACTGGCACAACTCCGTCTTTGTTTTGTCATATACTAACGTACATCGCTTATACCCTATTAATTTGTTGACAATGTCAAGTAGTGAAATTGAATTTGACAATGTATGTACTAAAATGAGCAAAAACAATTTAATTGGTGTTCTCATTAGGTAATGAATTATTGAAAACACTAAATAACGCTTCGTTAGAGAATTTAACACACAATAAGTGTTGTTTGTATATCTCTAATGACATAAAATTATGGTTCAGTTAAGATTATAGAAGATCATAATTCATAAGGGATAAACGCATGAGTAGTGACTATTTATGTTATTCAACAGTTTTTAATTTTATTATTTCAATATCGGTACTTTATAGTCTTCAAGAATAGCAGATTATAAGTTACCATGAAATATTCGTTTATTAAAGTGAAAAACAGTTTGTTGAACTGTTTATATTGTTAAGCCTTTGTTTCACAATGTTTGGATAAGCTTTAACTGATCGATAGAATCCTCATAGCTTTAGTTTTAAGTTTACGAATGTAGTTATCACCATCAAATCACTACTATGTAAATTATTGACGCGTCAAAAGTGCCTTTTAAAGGACTATTTGAATAAAGATTATTTCAATTTGAATTTGATATATTTGATAAGTTGATCGATGTAGTATTGCAAATATGTCAAATTTATTCATCAGTTTATAGGATCATTGTATAACAGACCTTAAACTACAATTATTAACAAATATAAGTTATCCCTACACTATTTTTTCAAAGTAAGAAAAAGAAAGATACCATTTCCATTTTAATTCTCATAGCGTAGTAACTATCTTTTATTTTTATAGTGGTATCAAAGAAAGGTATGTGAAATTAAGTATGCTTTAACTATTTGTGTTATGCGAGACGTCTTTGAGAGGCTTCTTTCATTTATTTATCGAGTAGCCTAGAACTAAGTGTAAAAAAGGTTTCCTCGCAGCAAAATGAAAAGATTGATGAAGACGACGACCTCCGTGGCGCAGCGTTTGTGCTGTTGCATTTTAAAGTCGGAGGTCCTGGGTTTGATTCCCGGCTCGAGTCTGGTCTGGTGGGAGGCTTTGGCCGTGGCTAGTTAGTACCCTACCGACAAAGACGTGTCGCCAAGCGATTTAGCGTTCCGGCACGATGTCGTGTAGAAACCATTTAGGAGTTTGAGTTTACCATACCCCTAACAGCTCAGCCCGCTACCATTTTAGACCGCATCATCACTTACCATCAGGTGAGATGCAGTCAAGGGCTAACTTGTGGTGAATAAAAAAAATACTCATATAATAACTATTCTATGAGATTATTATTTTATTATTTGAATTCATAATAAGTTTGAAGGTAGGTAACTTCTGTGGTTTTTAGGTGTATGTACTTATATATACTCTTATTACCTAAAAGTTGTATCAAAAGTTAAAGAACTCGTCATCATGATAAATTTCATCTGTTACATTAATCATTCTTAGTTCAGCTAACTGGAAACCTCTTGCCTGTATTTCATCTATTTTAGGCAGTTCGCTTATTATCAAATCTTCTGTGTTAATGCCATTTAATTCTTGTTGTAATTTCCATTTAATTGGATTTATAACGGCATCTATTATTTGATATCGCAAAAGAGTAGGTAATATATTTAATGACAGCTCAATTATGTAATCAAAAGTTCCTGTACCATCGAGACCGATTTGTATATTTCCAACTTCTAGTTCTAAATCCCTAAATTCCATACTTTTTCTTGTATCCAATGGTTGAGCAAGTACGAATCGTCCTTGTATATAGCTTATCGAAAATGACGAACTACCCGCTCGAGATATGAAACCACCAATTCCTTTTACTTCCCAAAATGTAGACCCTTTGATTTCTTGCGTTCTAATGCTAAAATCTGCAACAACAGTGTCATTTTCTAGATACAGGCTAATATTTCCAAATCGATATAGAGATGATAAACCAGTTACCCATGTATTATAAAGTCTTACGTCAAATATAGTGGTAGAGCTATTGTAGTCGTTAATTTTAAACGGATCCACCTTCATTTCTCTTAGTTTCTTCCTAGCATCTATAATTATCATGTCTACCGGAGATATTGTATTCGGAAACTCTATGTCTCCAACGACTTCATCCAACTTTTTATTGATCTCTTGCCTCATATTACTCTGTGCGTCCCGTAGCAGTACAGGTTTGATGGATTCAAAAAGAAAGGATCCCATAGAATTAACAAGTCCCGATAACAATGTAGCTAATACACCCGCATTTTCAATGTTAACAACAATATTTTGGAACGAGATATCGAGTGAAATGTTCTGTGCCCTTAACTTGCCGTCCCGTTCTACTCCTAATGTGGCGATTGCTATTGCCTTTATATCAGTGACGTTGGATGTTAACTCTCCTGTCGTAGAGGTGAACCACGCTCTATGTATGTATTTGCCTTTAATCTGTAATTTATCCATGACAAGTGCTGCACGACACTGAAAACAAAAAACACAGTTTCATTTCAAATGTATTTAATCTTTAAACATATTAGATTTTTTGACGACCTCCAACATTTTAATGCGACAGTGCGTGCGCTGTCGCATTAAAATGTTGGAGGTCCTGGTATCGATTCCCGGCTCGAGTCTGGTCTGGTGAGAGGCTTCGGCCGTGGCTAGTTACCACCCTACCGACAAAGACGTGTCGCAAAGCGATTTAGCGTTCCGGCACGATGTCGTGTAGAAACCAATTAGGAGTGTGTTTACCATACCCCTAACAGGCTAGCCCGCTACCATCCTAGACTGCATCATCACCTACCACCAGGTGAAATAGCCGTCAAGGGCTAATTTGTAGTGTATAAAAAAAAAAAAGATGTTATGATATTGTGATATCAGTTCAAGCGGTGATAGCCTAGTGGATAGGACGTCAGCCTCCTAATCAGAGGTGGGCGGTTCGAACCCGGGCACCTATAACTTTTCGGAGTTATGTGCGTTTTTAAGCAATTAAAATATCACTTGCTTCAACGGTAAAGGAAAACATCGTGAGGAAACCTGCACACCTGAGAGTTCTCCATAATGTTTTCAAAGGCGTGTGAAGTCTGCCAATCCGCATATGGCCAGCGTGGTGGACTATGGCCAAACCTTTCTCATATTGAGAGGAGAACCGAGCTCTGTAGTAAGCCGAGAATGGATTGATCATGATGATAGCAGTTCAGATTTTTCTTTAAATTAAGATTTCTTTTTGAAAATTTAGTTTAAATTGTCATTGCATACCTCCATATCTTCAATTTCAGTTTTTATATACAGGACGCGGAATTTGCTTATGCCATAAAGAGTAGTTTCTGTAAATGTCAGGCTTGCTCCGAATCCCACAGATTGTTTCATATCAGGTACTAAATACGGATCTGGGATATCTAATCCCGGTAAGCCTTCAGGATGGGGCTGTTTAAAATGATCCAGGGCTTTGCGGATGGATACGCTCAGTTTCTGTTCACCATCAGCAAGCTTGCCAGATGTCGTTGTCTCGTAAGAGTTATCTTCATCTGTAATAATATATATTTTTTTCATTTACTACAAGTTAGCCCTTGACGGCAATCTCACCTGGTGGTAAGTGATGATGCTGTCTAGGATGACAGCGGGCTAACCTGTTAGGAGTATGGTAAACCCACGCTCCTAATTGGTTTCTACGCAAAATCGTGCCGGACTCATCTTTATCGGTAGGGCGGTAACTAGCCACGGCTGAAGCCTCCCACCAGACCAGACTCGAGCCGGGAATCGAACCTAGGACCTCCAACTTCATAACGCGATAGCGCATGAACTGTGCACGGAGGTCCCCAAAAATAATGTAATAGCAATCACATGGGCGGAGGAAACAAACTGTAATATAAGACAGGCGGTTTATAAAACCGTGTTTAACATAACTCTGACTAAGTTGGAGTGTTATAACTAAAAACATATTTTGATCTTTTTTTTTTTTTTATTCACTACAAGTTAGCCCTTGACGGCAATCTCACCTGATGGTAAGTGATGATGCAGTCTAAGATGGTAGCGGGCTAACCTGTTAGGGGTATGGTAAAGCCATACTCCTAATTGGTTTCTACACGACATCGTGCCGGAACGCTAAATCGCTTGGCGACACGCCTTTGTCGGTAGGGTGGTAACTAGCCACGGCCGCAGCCTCCCACCAGACCAGACTCGAGCCGGGAATCGAACCCAGGACCTCCAACTTTATAATGCAACAGCGCGCGCGCTGCGCCATGGAGGTTGATCTATTAACTTCTGTTTGGTTTTATGTAAGGAGCTCATAATAGAACCTGTACTGTATATAGCTAAGACTATTTTATAGATTTATAGGTATACATATGATAGATTCACGTAGCTTGAAGTGTAATAAATCATAAACATTAAAAAAATACTTTGAATTTACCACTAACCTTGGCTTTTCACAATAATCAAATTATTCAATATTATAAGCAATATATTCACATATAACACTGTCCACATTTTGTTGTACAAAAAACAAATAGTTTTAAATTAGTGCAATTTGGGGCATATAACAATTTCCGAAGGTCACCTTATCTTCTACTTAAACGTAATTCGACGATATATACGTAATATTTATCGTGTTTCTCGTTTTATAGTTGCCTAAACTATTATTAAGTTATAGAATAGTTAAAGCTACTCGTACGAGTATAACTATTTTATATCAGTTATTACAGACCTCACATGTTTATAAGAATAACTTATTGTAATAAAATTTTGAAATAAACTTCCGAAAAGCGCATACCATGCATGAATCAGAAATTTCGTATAATAATATTGACCTCTTGATTAGAACTATTATAGCGAAAATCGGCAAAAACGCCATTTTGAATATGAAAATGAAGGAGAACCTCTTTTCGTGAGGTGTGCTTAATCACATATTCCTAACAGATTTAAATATTCTTAATCTGTATCTGTGTTAAGCTTTCCGAAGAAAGGATATGTGTGTGGACAGCGGATATTAGGAACTGCGGGCATCACTCCAAAA
Organism: Lasiommata megera; assembly: GCA_928268935.1. Lineage (NCBI taxonomy): Eukaryota > Metazoa > Arthropoda > Insecta > Lepidoptera > Nymphalidae > Lasiommata > Lasiommata megera. The sequence goes on along the minus strand of OV743311.1, from coordinate 5,117,341 downwards.
TTTTAAAACCCTCTCCACAAAGTCGAATGAACTTTTAAGTGGTGTTGAGATATTTAGGCAAAGAAATGACCCCTAGCACTAAAGAAATATGTCAATCGAGTTCATATAAGTGTAATTTACAGATGCTAAAAATATATTTGAATCTTAAAAAATAATTGTATCGTATATTCAAGGAACTCCTAATGGCAAGTAAGCAAGTTGTAATAGCAAATATCCATCACATAAACTTTAGTACAATATTAAAACAGGCAAATTCAAAATAAGTAATAAATTATGTAAGCCTTATAGTCTTGTGATTAATTCTACGTAGGCTTTATAATCTTTTCTAGATAATAATCAAACTGACCGAACGTAATTAAAAAAATGTAAATCTCCACTTCCGTAAAGATGTGTCTATCAGAAAATAATCCTTAATTTTATTATGGATTTCGGAAATTAATAATACAAACCCGCTTAGTTTGAATTAGACCCGTACATAGAGGACTATTCCGGACATATAACATATAAAACACAAGCATTCATTCAATGCAAAAAAAAGTATTTCAACTTCTTTAATTTTATACTTTAATTTCATAGTCTGATTAGTTGTTTTATTTTCTGTGAGAATGTTAACTCTCAACCTATTACTGTTCATGAAATACCTAGAAATAGGGAACGCCTAGTTGGCATTTTTCGAGTACGGAATTCTTGAAATGATAAACTATCGCGTTAATTTATACATTTTAAATTACATCATTATCAACGTATATCTCGCTCACTACCGAGCACGGGTCTTGTCCCAATATGAGAAGGTTTTGGCCATAGTCCACTACGCGGGCCATGTACGAAATGGCAGACTTCACAGGCCTTTGAGAACTCTCAGGCATGCAGGTTTCCTCATGATGTTATCCATCACCGTTGAAGCAAGTGATATTTTTATTGCTTAAAAGCACTTAAGACCGAAAAGTTAGAAGTGCGTGCCCGGGATCGAACCCCCGACCTCTGATTAGGAGCCTGACGTCCTAACCATTAGGCTATCACAGCTATAAACTTAGTGTAAGATTTTATGTGAACTAACATAACATAAAAAAAACATTAGGTTTTTATGTGACGATTGCCATATTACACAAGTTAGCACCAAACAGAATACTAGTTTAACTTATTCTTTATCACAAACCGCTTTAATGTGAAATTGCGAATTTATTATTAATTTTTAATTTTAATAATCATTAACATAGATTATTATATTATTCGCTATTATTATGAATACGCAAGTTTAAATTAATGTTCAGCCAATCACGCCAGAACAGATGAAAGGATTTGAATGAGCATATATTGGATAAAATGTATGTACCTCGGAAAACATTTTCAGTACAGTACCTAACTTCTCAGACACACACGAAAATCTCCACGAGAAAGAAGTCATCCGCAATCCTAAATGCCATCGTGGGTTTGTTTAACAGCGAATTTCATTCAAAATTTTGCAATCTAAATAGCTATTTGGTTAAAAATATCTTACATCAGTTTATTGATTTATTATTTAATAGGTTTATAATGCGGAAGCGGTGATAGCCTAGTGGTTAAGGCGTCAGCCTCCTAATCAGAGGTCGGCGGTTCGAATCCGGGCACGCACCTCTAACTTTTCGGAGTTATTTGCGTTTTTAAAAAATTAAAATATCACTTGTTTCAGCGGTGAAGGAAAACATCGTGAGGAAACCTGCACGCCTGAGAGTCCTCCATAATGTTCTCAAAGGCGTGTGAAGTCTGCCAATCCGCACATGGCCAGCGTGGTGGACTATGGCCAAACCCTTCTCATCTTGAGAGGAGACCTGTGCTCTGTAGTGAGCCGGTAATGGGTTCATCATGATGATGATGATGAGGTTTAATAATCATAATACATTAACTGAAATTATTAGTGGCATGTAACAATAGGTTATTAATTCACGTGGATTTAAATAGCCACTGTAATTAAACGTGTACAAGTATTTAGTGTTAAAAGTAATATAATATATATTACTAATGTTAATATCGATCACAATCCACAACACACAATTAAAGGTTTCAATTAATCATTTATTGCTGCAGATAATTAATCATAATTGCATTCAAAGAGATTCTCTAGCAATTCCTACATAATATTGTTAACATAATAACTAGTCAGAAATGCCGAAATGTAGGTACCTACTCCATTTTTCATTATCTTTTTGTATTATGTTTAAATGATGACCTCCATGGCGCAGTGAGTGCGCTGTCGTTTTATAAAGTTGGATGTCCTGGGTTCGATTCCCGGCTCGAGTTTGGTCTGGTGGGAGGCTTCAGCCGTGGCTATTTACCCTACCAACAAAGACGTGTCGCCAAGCAATTTGGCGTTCCGACACGATGTCGCGTATAAACCGATTAGGAGTGTGGGCTTACCCCTAACAGGTTAGCCCGCTACCATCCTAGACTGCATGATCACTTACCACCAGGTGACATAGCCGTCAAGGGCTAACTTGTAAAGTAAAAAACACTGAATGATAAGTTACATAAATGTACTTTTGATAAAACCAAATAATAGATTGTACAAATAGGCTGTCTTACAGCGTATTGTTAAAAATAAACAATTAATAAAATTAACGTTTTTGTTTTTAAACTTTAGTCTAAAATATAACTACTCATTATGCTGCAAAAACTTTACGACACTATTATATTTGTATGTATATATTATAGAAATAGCGTATGGATAAAGCATATTAATCGTTTTGTTCTTGAGAGTTAATATTAACCGTTCTCTCCTTCATGCATATTAACAATCATTATTTACAGCATCATTGTGATGTATTTTTTTAAATATAGTCGTGATAGTATATGCGCCAATATTGTATTGGAAATATACTCCAAAATTTATACTATAGTAAAGTCCTTATAGCAAATTAGGACGTTTTACTATAGTTTCATTTGTCTGCAAAATACAATTTTGTCACAGGTCTGTGAAATTAGCAAACAGTACTAATAACATTTGTATACTCCACAATATATATACGAGATAAATAAACTGCGATTTTCAAATAAAAAACGTTATAGAAAAAAAATTTGGTAGACACGAGTTTTTAAGCTAACTTTTTTTTATACATTACAAGTGAGCTCTTGACGGCTATCTCACCTGGTAGTAAGTGGTGATGCAGTCTAGGATGGTAGCGGGCTTACCTGTTAGGGGTATAGTAAACCGACGCTCCTAATTGGTTACTACGCGACATCGAACGCAAAATCGCTTGGCGACACATCTTTGTCGGTAGGGTGGCAACTAGCCTCGACCGAAGCCTCCCACCAGACCAGACTCGAGCCACTCGACTTGGGAGACAAAAAAACAAAGAATAACTAAATATATTCTTTGTTTTATTTTAAAACAGTGTTATTTTCGCTTTTGGTATATAACAACTAAAAAATATCTTGTTACATAATATATTTTTTTCTGTTTAAACTAGGTATGTTACTTTTGCTAAATAAACGTTGGCAAAACCCATGATTACCGTAAACGAGTGTATTTCTGTGACGGTAAGGATTCACGGTTTTCAACGCAGGCCTTGAGCGTGACGATGTAGATCCATTAGCTCGACAACAACCTTTTTTCATTGTAGGGAATGGGCGTTTTGGGTTATTTTCCTTTTTGCATATAATGTACACAAGTATTAAAAATATACGAATTAGTTCTCTCTGCTTAACAATTTCCCTTTCATAGGAGAGTGGAAATTAGAGCAATAACCCACTACGTAAGTTTCACGCGGGCAGGCAGGTTTTAACTATGACCATCGATTGTTTTTGAAAACAACGACGACGAACTCCGTGGCGCAGTACGTGCGCTGTCGCATTATAAAGTTGGAGGTCCTGGGTTCGATTCCCGGCTCGAATCTGGTCTGGTGGGAGGCTTCGGCCGTGGCTAGTTACCACCTTACCGACAAAGACGTGTCGCCAAGCGATTTTAGCGTTCCGGCACGATGTCGCGTAGAAACCAATTAGGAGCGTGGATTTAACATACTCCTAACAGGTTAGCCCGCTGCCATCCTAGATGGCATCATCACTTACCACCAGGTGACATAGCCGTCAAGGGTTAACTTGTAGTGTATAAAAAAAAAAAAACAACAAACTGGCTTAACGTGCTGTACGAGGGAATATGACTAATGCTTCAGTAGCAATGGTAGCCCTCCCAGGATAACTTAACAAACAAAAACTTTGGCCCAACTCGAGAATCGATCCCAGAACCGTGCTATCTAAAGTTGGATACAAACCACTAGACCAATGAGGCAGCTATTATATTATTAATAGGTAATACTGGTAAGATGCGAGTAACATTCATGAACTCATGAAGGGCATATCTACTTAACTCGATTGGCATAGTCATAAGACTTCTAAGGCTATGAGATCTACACAGTTAAAAAGAGACTAAATTATGTAAATGTAAATTAAATAATTTGACGACCTCCGTGGCGCAGCGCGCGCGCTTTCAGATTATAAAAAAAGTTGGAGGTCCTGGGTTCGATTCCCGGCTCGAGTCTGGTCTGGTGGGAGGCTTCGGCCGTGGCTAGTTACCACCCTACCGACAAAGACGTGTCGCCAAGCGATTTAGCGTTCCGGCACGATGTCGCGTAGAAACCGAAAGGGAGTATGGGTTTACCATACCCCTAACAGGTTAGTCCGCTACCATCTTAGACTGTATCATCACTTACCATCAGGTGAGATTGCTGTCAAGGGCTAACTTGTAGTGGATTAAAAAAAAAATAAAGCAAAGTCAAAAACGCGAAAAAATCACAAACTTACTTAATATTACCAAAAAGTGTGCAAAGAATATTACTGCGTAGTATACGGACAAGACAAAACCGTGGCATGGATATTTTTTGTTTTTTTTTCTTTTTTTATCCACTACAGGTATGCCCTTGACGGCAATCTCACCTGATGGTAAGTGATGATGCAGTCTTAGATGGTAGCGGGCTAACCTGTTAGGGGCATGGTAAACCCACACTCCTAATTGGTTTCTACGCGACATCGTGCCGGAACGCTAAATCGCTTGGCGGCAAGTCTTTGTCGGTAGGGTGGTAACTAGCCACGGCCGAAGCCTCCCGACAGACCGGACTCGAGCCGGGAATCGAACCCAGGATCTCCAACTTTTCTAATGCGGAGTCACTTAAGCTCAACTTAAACTTTAATTAACTCATTCACCTTTCCTTATCCAAATAATATGCATTTCATCGTACCTACTATGTTTAATAATGACCCTCAGAACACTGGTAACTAGCCACGGCCGAAGCCTCCCACCAGACCAGACTCGAGCCGGGAATCGAACCCAGGACCTCCAACTTTAAAATGCGTCCTAAGAGGCGCTAAAGTTGGCGTCCTGCATGCGACCAATCACAAGACGCGCCCGTTTGAGCGTCTTGCGTTTCTGGTCGCTGGACGCAAATTTGAACGCTATAATTCGCAACATAGCAAATTAAGCATAAAGAACATTTTGTGATATGGGCATGCACAAAGTAATCCTACCCTGTACTCTATAATTTTTTACAAAGCCGCAGGCATCCGCTAGTATTGAGTGCAAATAATATTCCGATCCATCATATAATGTCACTTATTCACTCAGGTAAATATTTCACATTGTGACAAACCGTTTAATTTGAATCGACGTTGTAATTTAATGTGATCTTTATCACAATAAATTAATCCTTACATATAGATACTTAACCTGAATAGTGGATATATTCAAGGCAAAAGTGAATATGCATCTTTTATTGTAAGTGCACTCCATACAGTCTGAATCTCGAATGAGATACTCGATAGTCACAAAGCCTTCCATAACTACAAACTATGGGATAATTAATACTTTTAACTTAATATAATTACGCGGTGATAGCCTAGTGGTTAGGGCGTCAGCCTCCTATTCAGAGGTTGGCGGTTCGAATCCGGGCACGCACCTCTAACTTTTCGGAGTTATGTGCGTTTTGGTGCATAATGGTAGTGTAATATATTAGACAATTTATGTTATAAGACTTCTGTAAACTATATGTATGTTTTTTTGCTGGAATAAAGTTAAAGTTATATTAAGCAATTAAAATATCACTTGCTTCAACGGTGGAGGAAGAGTTCTCCATAATGTTCTCAAAAGCGTGTGAAGTCTGCCAATCCGCACATGGCCAGCGTGGTGGACTATGGCCAAACCCTTCTCATATTGGGGGAAACCCGTGCTCTGTAGTGAGCCGGTAATGGGTTGATCATGATGATGATGATGAATTTAATTACGTAGTACCGTAGGGTACCATATGCTTACCTTACCGATACCACAATATGTCAAATATTCAATACCTAAACGACAGCTATGAGTACATGACAGACAGTTATGAGTTCATGAGTACACCAGTGAGATACGCTCTAAAGATTAATTTTTGAGAGGGTCATCTTATGAGTGGCGTGCGCCACTAGTCCGTAGAACGCAGTCACTTGCCTATTAGTGACTGTGTTCTACGGTGTCACTAGGCAAGTCAATAGATGCATCAAACTCCTCTTTTTCATGTCACGGTTAAATGTGCAGTTGGATGTTTTATAATAATAGTGCGTTTTGGGCGTGCATCTTTTTCTTTTAATACGCCATAAGTTAGCCCTAGACGGCATCTAACCTGATGGTAAGTGATGATGCGGTCTACGATGGTAGCGGGCTAACCTGTTAGAGGTATGATAAACCCATACTCCTAATTGATTTCTACAGGACACCGGATCGCTAAATCGCTTGGCGACACGTCTTTGGCGGTAGGGTGACAACTAGCCACGGCCGATGCCTTCCAGCAGAACAGACTCGAGCCGGGAATCGAAACCAGGACCTCCAACTTCTTACGTCGGTCTAAGAACTTTCTGTGGAACAAAGAACTAGGCGAGCATAAATTGCAGAAGGTTGTTCAGGAGAATTTTAGTCAAACCCCACCTAGGTTTAACCAGTTGATTATTGGGCATTCTTGTCAGATAGTTCTTCCTACTCTTACACAACCATCCCCGTCCTATTGTTGTCTCTGACCACTAGACTGTCTTTTTTTCAAAGTACATACCTAAATACGTGGTAGTAGGTCTTTTATCCTTTTGTTCTAATAACAGATAAACAAGCACAATACGCGTATCTTTTGCATTCTAAGAATTATAACTAGACATATTTATTGACGGTAATTGTATGTTACATTTATGTGTGTATATAAAAGCATTTATTAAACTGTACGGGAATTTCTATAATATATGTAAATACCTACACAACTATGCTATTAATTTGTTAGTTTATGTAGAGTCGTGAGATGTTTGAATAAAAAGATAAGTGATGTATGGACTGTGCGAGGGGTAGGAGTACGTGGAAATAACTATCCCAAGCGGAATAGTTTAGTTTCTTCATCCTGGAATAGGATGAAGGAAGTTTAGTTAAGTTGAGGGTAGCTGGAAGAGATTTCTTATAGAGATAAGCTTTTCTTTGTATACATCATATATAAATACATGGCCATATACGTGGCCATAGTCCACGCTGGCCATGAGCGGATTGGCAGACTTCACACGCCTTTGAGAACATTATGGAGAACTCTCAACTTATATTTTATTTTACTTTTTTTATGTAAGTAGTAGGTACTTAGCAATGTTAACACAGAATTAAATACTTAATAACAACGATTTTATGTAAAAAAATACTAAATATATTGGTGTCGTATATAGAATGAACAAAACGTTTCCGGTCAAATCCGGTCGGTCATTAATGACGCAGGGCAGTTTATTATTAACGAGTTCTGTGTTGTTGTACTCCGAAATTAAAAGGGCTCCGGTTTTACTAGGATTTCCTTTTTTTCGTTTCCTCTGCGTCTTATTTAATTGATTTGCCTGCTTAACAACATTTTCGTGTTTTGTCATAGTTGCTACCAACTACGTAGTTAATTGTTTATTAGTTCTATCGAAAAGTTTCATTGTTTATGGTAAGAGCGTCTGAAGAACTATGCAAAGCACGATGCTCGATCATTGTTATGTGAGAAATCTGAGACTCATGAAGTGAAGTCACGTCGGGTAACTAATTACTACCCCTATAGTAATTAGAGTAATTAGTTAGTTTTAGTGTAGTTTAAAATTTTGATTTTTTTTTAAATGTTTCAGTTTATAAGCAATGAGCTGATGCCCGCAACTTCGTCTGCGTTGAGTAAGTGTGTGTGTGTGTGTGTGTGTGTGTGTGTGTGTGTGTGTGTGTGTGTGTGTGTGTGTGTGGGTGAATGTGTGTGTGTGTGTGCGTGTGTGTGTTTTTTTTGTGTGAAAAATGAAAGTGTGTTCGTCTTCCGATCACGAAGCAATGGATTACTAAACCTAGCCGGCGTGATGAGCGGCCAAGATACAGACAGACAGACAAAAAAACTAAAAAATGTTTTGGGCTCAGTATCGATAGTAAAGCATCCTCCAATTAAAATTTTCGAAATATATTTAATGTACAGAATTCGTCCTGTTACAGTTTTATTATATTATAGATAGATATAATAAGGCGATACTCGAAAACTGTATGATTCGAATATATATGCAGCCTTTATCTCAGCCTTAAAAACGAAAAGACACCTATCGAAAACTGATGAATGAAACTTAACAGAAAAAAGCTTATTATCGACGTTTTTACAGGACACCGTTTGTGGTGCGTAATTTTCTACATATTCTATCGAGTGAAAGTTAACTTAAATTTCAAAAATCGAATAGAATTTCTAACAATAACTTAATACTTCCTTTTTGCTATAGATGGCGCTATTTGAAATCCATACAAGTTGAAGATTACTTTCACGCGGTCGAACACGTAGAAAATCTCGCACTTGACACTCAGATTTCACAAAAGAGAACTTCGATATGGGCTTTTTCTTTTTTACTTATATAACAGAAGTGATATCACACCAATGATAACAATCAACTTAAGGACTCTTTCGGATCCTTATGGGAAGCGTAACCTTCGGCATAATAAGCAACTCGACACTGTTAACATAACAAGTGGATAGATGATCATCGATTCTTAGTAGTGACACTATAATTGCAAAGTTTATAAACGAATGAATTATTTAGAAGCGGTTAGAAAATCGTGCCCGTATGTAGTATAAACTAAACAGTGGAAAACCCACCCTAAATTATCATGCTTAAAAATTTATGGCTTAAAATAAAAGTCTACAACAACCTTGTGGTCAGATAACATCAACATAATAAATGGACTATTTTAAATCGTTTTTGACGTAAAAGCCATTTCGGAAGGGTTTTGCCCCGCTATCTGACATTCTGTGAGCGTATTTCATTAATGTTACGTCAATAGTATAGGGCGAGTTTCCGGCATTCCTTCCGAGCTGTCCTTTACAGGCCGTTGACTTTTATAAATATTGAGTGTTGATATTTTTTTATACTCGTAATTGGCGTATTACAGTCAAATTGGCTTATTCCGCTTTTAGCAAAATGCAAATAGGCAGTAAATGAAGGAACTGGCTCAAAACGTATATAGCCGATAGTAACAAATAAAATAATTGCATGTATTGCATAACCTAGACACGGTCCAAAGTATCGGTTATTTGAATAAAAATATTCTTTTATCGCAAAAGTTTCCTTGTAACAATATCTTTCGTAAGAATTAGAATTTAATGATGCTTAAAAGTTTGATTTTCCTTACGAAGAATGAGTATGAAAATGAGTATCAAGCTATGGATCTAAAATGGCCATATAATTCTGCGTGTTTTTACACTACAAGTTAGCCCTCGATGGCTATCTCGATGGTAAGTGATGATGCAGTCTAGGATGGTAGCGGGCTAACCTGTTCAGGGTATGGTAAACCCATACTGGTAGCGGGCTTACCTGTTAGGGATACGATAAACCCATACTCCTAATTGGTTTTTACACAACATCGTGCCGGAACGCTAAATCGCTTGACGACACGTCTTTGTCGGCAGGTTGGTAACTAGCCACGGCCGAAACCTCCCACCAAACCAGACTAGAGGCGGGAATCGAATCCAGGACTTCCAACTTTTTACGTTCGTCTAAGAACTTTCTTTGGAACAAAGTACTAGGCGAGCATAAATTGCAGAAGGTTGTACAGGAGAATTTTAGTCAAAGCTCCAACTAGGTGGTCCACGATTTTCAATAAATAACAAATTAATCCGCTAAAAATATGGTTTATGTATTTGGAAGCGTGTGATAAAAACCCGGTCTGGATCAATATGTGCAGAAAAGAGAGCTATCTCAACTTTTTGCGTTTCGTTTCCTCATATTGATTGAATTCAAGCATTTGTGCACTTAAATGTATCCTTGACATTTATATACCGGAAATATGCTTATATTCATTGGCGATGATTGATATAATAGATCTGCGGATACTTAGGAAGTAGGATATTTCGAATGATATTGTAATGACTGTTATTCTTCAGTTTATTGTTTATACGTTATTAATCATGGTAATTAAAACGCAGATGCTCGTGGTTATGATGAAGTTCCATGAGTATCATAGCTTTGCTATCTTATATCTCGTCCATTCCAGATAAGTATCATCATGATCAACCCATTCACGGCTCACTACAGAGCACGGATCTCCCCTCAATATGAGAAGGGTTTGGCCATAGTCCACCACGCTGGCCATGTGCGGATTGGCAGACTTCACACGAAGTTGAGAACATTGTGGAGAACTCTCAGGCGTGCAGGTTTCCTCACGATGTTTTCCATCACCGTTGAAGCAAGTGATAATTTAATTGCTTAAAAAAACGCACATAACTTTGAAAAGTTAGAGGTGTATGCCTGGATTCGAACCCCTGACCTCTGATTGGTAGGCTGACATCCTGACCACTAGGCTATCACAGCTTCTAAAAAGTATAACGCTATTCAATGCTACTGTGTGTGATCTTTTTCCAATATTTAGTCAATATTATGATACTTCTTAACATTTGCCCATATATTGGTGCAACATGAAAGATAGCTAAGAGATATAAACCCAGTAAACTTCAATAAGATTTAGCTTACCTCAATGATAGAAACATAAAAATTTTTGATTTTACTATGGAATTAAATATTAAATAATAGATTCTTCGAGCCGAATTTCATGTTTTCAGCTTACTTCCGCGGCAGAAGCTTTATTCCGAAGCTTTCCAACACTTTTTCTTCTTAATCAGCTGTACACAGTCCGAAAAAAAGGTTACAAAATAATAGACCTGAGATAACGCAGCAGGCACTATTAGAGAAGCTAACAAAATAGTTGAAAATTCACAACCAAAAACCCCGCATTATCCAACCAAACAAAGAATTGACCGGTAATAACATCACCAGTTTAGACGAAGAAAAGTTCACTGAAGATCAACGAACATATTAAATAAAAGCCCATATTAAAATCCTTTTCTGTTCTGAAATTATCTTCAGGCGAAGGGCATTATTTCATATAATATGTCTAGAGCATTCCAGAAGTACCACACGGGTGCTGTGCCTTATTATTGCGAGTGCAAGAACTAACATGAAACTAAGTAAGATAATGGAGGTAACACTGTAATGATGGGTGGTGTCTTTATTAATATAATTAAATGGGCACTTTGCACAGTTATAGTTTATTTCTTTAATTTATTGGCCATTGCTTTAATTGCCAACTCGTTTTGTATACACGCAAGTGGATAAAACCATCTCACATTCTTCATTTCAATTAAAAGCCCCTCTTGACTCGTAATTCATTTATTTCAATTCATCATGACGAATTCTTTGGCGCAGCGTCTTACTGTCTTATTATAAATTGGAAAATCCTGGGTTCATTACCTGGATAGAATTTGGTCCGATTTTAGCTAGTAATTACCCTAATGAAAAAACCCTAATGAAAAATGAACCGATTTAGCGTTTGGGTAGAATGCCGATTAATAGAATCGGTTCAGCTGGAAATGCATCGATGACTCCTCTGCAAATGTTCATGGGCGACGGCAACCACTTAACATCATCTCGCTTCGAGATTCTTCTGCTCTTTTGCCCGTGAAGAAAATATAAAAAACAAAACATACAGAAAGACCCAACTGTGGTTTATCTAAGCCTAAGGGCGGTCTATATGTCTATACAGACCGCTACACATATGTAGTGGAATAAAAAAATACTCTTTCTCAACTAAGACACCTGTATCTTATGTTTCATAATTAACAGGCTATAAACGTCCCAAACATTAATCGAGTGATGATAAATTAAATGATCGGTATTGCTTCGAACCAATCATATAATACATATTGGGATCGTTTTGTGACAATGGCAGGAAATGACAGGTAATCAATTACGTCATACCAATAATAGTGTGGAATTTCCACAGAAATATAATTCGTGAAAAAAAAGGAACCTCAAAGATGTATCGTTGTCTATGACCCGAGTGTAAAGAAATGTCTACAAAACTTTTTTTTTCTTTTCGTTTTATGGCTTAACACAGATTAGCCAATGTCAGGTTTATTATTTTATTAGTTCTCTTTTTTTATGGCTTTGCACAGATTAGCCAATGTCAAGTTTATAACAATGTAGAAGTTAGGGAGAAATGGCGGGAAACTTCGCACTCTGCGGACGCAGCTCCCTCAAACCTTTCCCAAATCAATACCTGTTAACCATTCAGAAAACCAGCCACTACACAAACGACACCAAAACTGTCCACGACACAACCCACACTAGTCCTTTTCAAAATTAGCCAACAAACATTAATTCAAGAAAAGCGTGAAAAAACCGCGCCCGCCATATACGAAGTCTCCCGCCTTTTTCCTCGCAAACTATATATTAACTATCATTTATATTTATAGTCTATTTAAATTATCATGCATTTGAAATACTTTTTAACAATAATTATCGAATTTTAGTTTTAAGTTTATATCCTCATAAAAAAAGATAAAGCTTTATTTTCCAGGAATAGACAAAAATATATATATTTTTGTGAATATACTACAGGCCTCTAAGTCCTTAAAATATGTATAAATTAAGATGTTTAGTTGGAACCTTGACCCAAGAAAAGCTTTGATTGCCAAGGCATTGAAAGTCAGGTCAAGTCTCATTTAAATTTGATGATTTGATTGTAGATCTTTAGAGATGAAAGACAAACTTCCGCAACAGAGATGAAATAACATCAATAGAACTTTAACATTAAAATATGATGAATGTATAACAATTGTACTGTTTGCAATGCCGGGTCTCATGTCTGTTAGATATGGATGCAAATAACTAAATAAATAAATATACCTGTATATTTAAGAAATAGACTAATGATAACAATTTTAAATCGATTCGATGGATTGTTTGTTTTTAACATTTTTTTAGTGTCATCGGATTAGAGAAGCGTTAAATGTGAAAAATAAAACTCTGATATCTTTTCACCGGAGAGAAACTAAAGATCCCATGACTTTTCGAAAACGCGAAGTGGTAATTCGCAGAGCAATAAATGTCCTTTTAGGTTTAATTTCTTACGCTCGTTTTCTCACCTTGATAATACATAATCAGGCACTTCTTAAGCTATATAAAACTATTGGTTTGTCTGGCTGTTGCTTAGTGCTCGTGTTGCCGTAGAGTGAACATCTCGTGAACGCTTAAACGACAAAATGGTTTACAGTTCAGTTTCAATATTAGTTCTTTTGTGTGTCATCAATGGCGGGCTCTTTGCGCAAATACGTGAGTATTTTGCGAAATTGTATAAATGATACCTATTGTTTATAAAAATATTTATACATTTCCTGTTCTAAATACAATGGGTATGAAAAAAAAAATATTATTTCTAAATGAAGAAAATATTATACTTTGACATATTTAATTTTATTAGCTATGTTATATCTCTGAGAATAACATATAAATTTAATATACACTAGTGGTCAGATTTCGATAAATATATAACAATATTAAATAGGTCATCGCTGCCTTTATTATATTAGGTTTTTAAAAACTCAGAAATTTGGATTGGTGAACTTTGGAACTTAAAAGGAATATTAGAAATACACAGTTTCTATTTAATTAACAACGAATAGTAATAGGCATTCAATTATAATTTGAAATCACATTCTTAGTTCTTTTTTATGCTGAAGATAAAGCGAAAAATTCCGTGCTAAGTTTTTTCACGAGTTAGGGGCTCGCCGCTGTCCTTAAGGAGTTCGCTCCTTTATCTTCAATAATCTTTAACTACCCCTTCAGGAAATATAAATTTAACAAAACGCTTTTTCATCACCATTGTTATAAAAAAAGTATGATATTCTATTTCGATATTTCTCTTATTATCATCATCATCTCTAACCTTTAACACGTTATCATGCTTTATTCCCTCTAAACTTATTATTAAGCTTTAATTGTTTTTATTTCAATGTTCAACTCAAAACAGCCATATCGATTGATTACACTTTATCATTAAATATAATGATTCAACATCCTGAAACGCTTTTGAATTTGTTTCATGCTATCGAGAGCAAAGTTATTTGTAAATTTTAGTAACTAACTACGCATTATTTAAAGGACATTGCGAATAACCTAATGTTCGTATAGTGTCATTTATCATTCAATCGCCAATATGTTTGATTATAGAATAAAGAAGTGCAAATTAATTCTCATATACTCGTAAGTTATTCTCGTAGATTTTGTCCTAATGGATTCATAACTAAATTAATAGTCAAACTAATTTAAATAATGTTTAATTCAGCCTCCTTGAACACTTATAAAAATTAATAAAGCATTTGCAAAAAAATTGTTTTCGCCAATAATGTAATTTGTCTTTTAATAATTAAATGTTACCATACCGGAATATAGAGAATCTGAACTGTTTCCCTGTTTACGAAGGAAATAGTGGTCTTAATCTCCTCATCTATAAAGTTCTTGTAATCCCTATCGTAACTAATCGAAATAGTTCCGTGGAAATTTTTCTCTCTCTACTATAATCTGACTTGAGCTATTTGAAGCTCAGTACACACTTATACTAGACAGCACAAGGCAGGCAATCATTATTTTTGTTATCTTTCAAATCATCATCATCATCATGATGATGACATCATGATCAACTCATTACCGGCTCACTACAGAGCACGGGTCTCCTCTCAATATGAGAAGGGTTTGGCCATAGTCTATCGCACTGACCATGTGCGGATTGGCAGACTTCACACGCCTTTGAGAACATTATGAAGAACTCTCAGGCGTGCAGGTTTCGTCACGATGTTTTCCTTCACCGTTGAAGCAAGTGATGTTTTAATTGTTTATAAACGCACATAACTCCAAAAAGTTATAGGTGCGTGCCTGGATTCGAACCGCCGACCTCTGATTAGGAGGCTGACACCCTATCTTTCAAATAACTAAGTTTAAAAGAGTGTCTCTATGCTTATTTGTATTCATATTATATTATTTATCGATTGTTTTCTGCTAAATTCTTGAGGAAGGTTATAGGTTATAACGTTACGACCGTTTTGAATTCAAGCAGTTAGGGCGATGCGACGCGGTGGGTCGCGGAAATAATGTTTGTATGGGCCCAATTTGATCGTTACAAGTTGTAAATGAATACGTGGGAATCCCTAATAAGTTAAAAGAACGTGCTATTTCAAGGAACCTATTATATACGTCTATATAGTTGACCTTTCTATCACGTTTGAAAATTGATGTGGTTAAATGTTTCATTCTGTTCAAACAATAACAAGTCATTTAATAAAATTGTTGTTAGGTACTAGGTATACATAAGTGGGTAGGACGGTATGGTGATAGAGTAGGTAGATTTACGTACGTCAATCCATTACGCTTGTTGTAAAGTTGCCCTTAGTCGGTAAGTGTCACGCGTTGTAATTTTGGCTTCTAGGTTTCATTTAGGACAAGCCTTTAAACCTGGTGAGCCTAATATTAGAATCATCCCAGTCTATAGATAGGCACTATATGAATAGGTTAGGCACTTGGACCTACTCGGTGTTACAACGCGTGTTGAAGGTGTTTTTAAGAGTTATTTTTTACTAAATTTTGTGCGTAATGTTGTATACAAATCTATAATTTAAATTAAATTCGCAGCAATTATTTCAATGCTGTCTTTTCACAAAAGGATAACACTAATTTAAATCTCTAAGTTTTACATAATCAATGATTTTTTTTATAGTTTTGTTTATTATAATTGTTTGCAAAAGAATTAGCACTATTGTCGAAAATTCGAGTTGTCGTTTTAGAAAAGTAATCTCTCTATCACTCGGGAACAGTTCTCTTTGATAGGATGAAAGATACCGTATCCCTGACAAAGTGTAAGCTATTTCTTAGTCATTGGATGGTTAGTTTTGGCGTGAAAGCGGTACAAAATAACTCAAAATTTTATTATTAGATAGGATTACCACTCGTTGCTTATAAAAAATTATATAGATAGATGGTTTTATTGAGGTCACCAAGGCAGGGAGGAGACCAATACCAATTTCCTAACTCAGTGATGTTATCATCTTTAGTGGACTGCCAAAGCGTATTTCTGGTAAGCTGAGCTGAACGCCCGAGGAAAAGTAATGATGAGGCTATGACGCACTTGCCTAAAAAATGCTTATTCACTCTTGCACTCTCTGAATGTACTCCGGTTATACGTGGTATAAACAGAGGGAGGGCGTACCTTACGGGTCATAACAACGTAACAACAACTTAACGTTCATATCATATCATACATACTAAATAACGGTGCACGTTGGACTTGTACACAGAAGGTCTACTACTAGGTAGGTTTACCCTAATCCTAACAGGTTAGCCCGCTACCAGCCTAGACTGAATCATCACTTACCACGGGGTGAGATTGCCGTCAAGGGCTAACTTGTAGTGTATAAAAAAAAGGAGCCTGCTTCGAAAATACAGAGACATTGTTTTAAAGCCCGTTACTGTAAACGCAGATGGAAATCGAGTAACATTTTCTGTAGGAAACAATTCCATGTAAATATTTATTATCACCTTATGTCGATATAAAGAAGCCATAAATTGAGTGGCCGATGTCATCTCAATTAAGACGTTCACTTATAAACGTACGCTAAAATGATAATTTAATCACCTTATAAATGAGTAACAGCATACAAATTATACTCTTCTTCTCCTTTTTTGGGAGGCTAATGGAAGATCTTGCGAGGAAAAACATAAACTACATTAAGGCCGCTTTTTGGTTCAGTGAAAAGGCTATTAAGGGAATATTAATTTTTACATGCCAAAGCCTTCCGACTCCGGCTTTATCTTGTGTATAGAATCGTTCAATTTCATCTGTGAACTCACGAACTACGAACTTCTAATAAATGATTCTCAAAATTTGGTTGAATCAATCATTGTCAATCATTAATCAATCACGAAGGTTTTGATGGATAGATTTTTGTTTTTAAATCACGCAGGAACGGTTGCCGCTCTGTACGAAATTCGGCATAGAAATTTAAGTATGGAATAAGGCTTCCATTTTTCCCGGAAATAACAAAGAAAAACCGTGTAAAGAAACGCTGAAGAAGTGCAAGTAACAAAAAGTATCACATATATAATTGAAAATAGAAACCAAATGCCATATACTGAATACATTAATATTTAATATTGGGACGGACGGAAGGAAGATAAATTTGCACTCAAGTAAACTCCGAGACCTCGCTTTATTCGGTCAAATATATATTGACGTCCCCTATTCACATATATATATATATATATATATATATATATATATATATATATATATATATATATATTGCAGGTATATACAGCATTCTATATTGTTACTGATCGAGGGCTTTAATATTTTTTAAATAATTTTGTAATATTTTAAGGCCTGTAATATTTCGCGGGCAAAAATTGTTTAATAATACGAAAATATATATACTTCAGGCTTTTGTCAATATTAAAGGCACAGTTTTATTTACGAGTCTTAAAGGCCTAGATTAAGCATGATTTAGTTACAAATATCAAACTATCCGAACGTCTTAACAAATCAATCAAGAAATAGGTCTTTCGAAGGAACTTCTATATTCTAGGTTTTTGTTGGCGTTTACTCTGTGATTGTTGTCTATTCACCTATGGGTTATTACCCACGCTTGTTTCCTGGTGTGGAAGCTTCATTACATCCCATCAGGACTACAGACCCTAGGTGTCTTTAAGCAATGTGCCAACACGGACTTAGTATCTCGCTGAGCTAACTTTTGTTTCTTAACAAAATTTCGAATTTCAAATTTGATAGATCATTTTAATTTTGTAGTCTGATCAAATTTATTATAACTAACCTTAGGGAGGGTTTTTTTTTATTTTTATTTTTGTTGTTCTCTACTATTTTTCACGATTGAATTTTCTGTTCGACTGGTGGCGATATATGCTTTTTTAAACTCTCGTAATATTACATAATTATCATGAGATTGTAATGATAAACAAGTTTCGTTTAGGCGGAAAAGTATCGACACGGAAACCGGTTCAATTAATAAGCTTCCTACTATTATTAATAATAAAAAATATGCAAAACACATCCTACCGTGTCGCTAAAATTGTTTTCCGAATTAAGTTTTAAGGACAAAAGTTAAACCAGTTTAGAGTTTTAGTTATAAAACGATAATTTATGTGCGCCGGTTTTTTCCAAGGCTAATATTTCTTTTCGAACGACGTAATAAAGGCCTAGGTTCTTATAATTGGTTAACCGTGTCTTCAGTGAAGTACCAATTCAATTCAATTCAAAATAATCTTTATTCAAATAGTCCTTAAAAAGGCACTTTTGATGCGTCAATAATTTACATAGTAGTTATTTCATGGTGATAACTATATTCCTAAACTTAAAACTAATGCTATGAGGGTTCCAAACCCACCATATAAATTCTGTAAAACTGCCATAAAGAGCTTCGAAGATAGAATATTGCTTAATAGACACTGGCAAATCACATTCCGTTAACGCCAACATTAAGATTTTCTACCATGTTTTAAAACCATAGTCAGATTGTTAATTTTAAAAAAAAACTGCAGGAAAGCTTTTTTCGTTCCTGGTAATACCCCGAAACCTTCGGCTCCGTCTTGTCTTCACTGGGGGTCACGAAGGGGGTCGCGAGAAATTTATGCGGCGCCATTCACCGTCTATCGTATATTTTGAGTCACGAGATATAATGGCAGGCGTTCATCATCTCATTCTATAAAATAAATACCCAGTCCATCATCAACATGATCCACCTATTATCGGCTCACTACAGAGCACGGGTCTCCTCTCACTATGAGAAGGGTTTGGCCATAGTCCACCACGCTGGCCATGTGCGGATTGACAGACTTCACAGGAAACTCACCTTTTTACAACACGGTTAAAAAAACGTACAGGACCCTACTGTAAAACATACTTTATACTTTTCCTTATTACCTTAAAGCCATAACAGTGGTCATTTCTGTTCA
Organism: Lasiommata megera; assembly: GCA_928268935.1. Lineage (NCBI taxonomy): Eukaryota > Metazoa > Arthropoda > Insecta > Lepidoptera > Nymphalidae > Lasiommata > Lasiommata megera. Next base: position 5,098,039 of record OV743311.1, on the reverse strand, counting down.
ACATTGCAAACACTTCATGGTTTACAAAGGTTAAATGGAAATCAGTCTGTGGAAAAACTCCAGCCTTGTGCCGTAACCTACTTATTGCGATTGTTTTTTTTTCGCACAAAATATTTTGAATAATGCTACTCATTAATACATAGGTTTACGAACTTAAAATGTTTGGAATAAGGAAGAAACATTTGAATAAAATTCAAATTCAATGTGTAGATTTACGTACAGTTGAATCTCGAATAACGGTTCAATTTTAATCGCCAACCGTGTACAACCACAAAAAGTTAAAATTGACTAAAGCAACGTAAAAACTAAACGAACTAATATAAGTAGAACCCTGCAATGTGTAAGACTTGGTTCAATTGTTTAATTAGTTTGGGGTTAACTTTATTTTCTAACCTACCCAGATATTCTAATAAAATTGCAAACTAAGGGTCAAGGAGCAAATATAAAAGGTGCAATTAGTGTTCGTATACTCATAGCTATTTAAAAAAAAATCATAAAGTATTCGGTCAGAGGTAAATAGTTATTAGAAACAAAAGAATCATAAGGTTGTCCAATACAGCTAAAATAAATAGAGCCCATAGTAAGATAAGCCAAAGACTCCAAAATCTACAGCTAATAGACTTCACTTACCATTAGGTGGATTAACCTACTGGTACAATTTCTGTAACAAAATGTATACTATCCAAATAACGATTTCATAACATTTTACCACAGCGGCCATATAATAAACGTATCGTCTAATGTATTGAAATTACACTTTGATGTATCATTACAATCGTTTTGCTGGTTTGTTAAGGATAAGTAGATGTAATCTTATGGAATTCGCTTAGTAAATGGGCAATTCTGCACACGTTGATTATGCGTCGTATTGCTTCCGTTTTATGTACTCTTCATCTATTCAGAATGTATAATAAATTCAGAATGAATACTTGTGTAATGTTTTGTCTGGCGGGAGGCTTAGGCCGTTGCTAGTTACCAGCCTACCGACAAAGACGTGTCGCCAAGCGATTTAGCGTTCCGGAACGATGGCCCGTAGAAACCAATTAGGAGTGTGGTAAATACTCCTAACAGGTTAGCCCGCTACTATGCTAGACTGCATCATCACTTACCAGCAGGTAAGATAGCCGTCAAGGGCTAACTTACAGTGTATATAAAAAAAAAAGTCCGCCATTTTATTTAAAAAGGAGACTTAACGTAAATGCACGTACTGTTTTTTTTATTCAAGAAAACAGTAGAATATATGTTATAATAAATCATCGCTCGCATCGCATCGAAGTGGTGCTAGCCTAGTGGTTAGGGCGTCAGCCTCCTAATCAGAGGTCGGCGGTTCGAATCCAGGCACGCACCTTTTTTCGGAGTTATGTGCGTTTTAAAAAAAAAATATCATTTACTTCAACGGTGAAGGAAAACATCGTGAGGAAACCTGCACGCCTGAGAGTTCTCCATATTGTTCTCAAAGGCGTGTGAAGTCTGCCAATCCGCACATGGCCAGCGTGGTGGACTATGGCCAAACCCTTCTCATATTGAGACGAGACCCGCGCTCTGTAGTGAGCCGGCAATGGGTTGATCATGATGATCATGATGAATAAAACATCTTTAAGATAGCAATAAAAAAATAATTATATGCTACTGTTAGATTTTATCTCTTTATCATCGATACAATATTGAAATGAATGATTTCTGATGCGCAACAGGTAATTTAATTCTTGTACAAGATATTGATGTCACCTGTAACTTCCTAATCTGTATTATGATTTGGAAAATGGATAAAATCATTTATGTGTTGCTTACCACAGTTTTATACTATGTAATCAAATGTCTTTTATAATCGCGAGTTCATATATATATCTGTAGATATTTGGGTAGATAAAGATATTTAAGAGGGATAGATACAATGAGCTGTGATAGCCTAGTGGTTAGGACGTCCGCCTTCTAATCAGAGGTCGGGGGTTCGATCCCGGGCACGCACCTCTAGCTTTTCAGCTTTGTGCGTTTTTAAGCATTGAAAATATCACTTACTTCAACGGTGACGGAAAACATTGTGATAAAACCTTTATGCCTGAGAGTTCTCCATAATGTTCTCAAAGGCGTGTGAAGTCTGCCAATCCGCACGTGGCCAGCGTGGTGGACTATGGCCAAGCCCCTCTCATATTGAGAGGAGACCCGTGCTCTGTAGTGAGCCGGCAATGGTTGATCATGATACAATGAACACCAATTAATAACTCGTAATCAAATCTATGGTGTTATTTTAAACAATTGGAATAGGTCTAGGTCTGCACGCACTGTGTACCTTTTATACAAATACTATACATATTCACTATAATATTTATTTATTTATTCTTTATTTGTACACCACAATAAAAATAGAAATAACAAGAAAACAAAATAAAGAAGAAGCAGGATACAAAAGGCGGCCTTATCGCTTGGTAGCGATCAACCAGCAACCTTAGGATTAGGAAAAGTTAAAGAAGAAGAAAGAAGGTGGCGTAATATCAACAAAAAACCTACATACAAATAACTAAATACTAATCCATAAACCAGATTACATAAATAACATAATATAAAAATAGAAATAACAAGAAAACAAAATAAAGAAGAAGCAGGACACAAAAGGCGGCCTTATCGCTTGGTAGCGATCAACCAGCATCCTTAGGATTAGGAAAAGTTAGAGTAGAAGAAAGTAAATGGCGTAATATAAACAAAAAACCTACATACAAATAACTAAATAGATAAACAAACCAGATTACATAAATAACACAATATGGTAATAAATATAACAATATCAGCTAATAAAAATTATATGTAATATTACTTTTCAAACTACGAGTGTATGCTTCCTCATACCTTGTCAGACATAATTTTGCTATAAATAGTACGTAGAAGACTAAATAACCAGTACACTCTTGCATATAGCTGTGCCAATTTTAAGACAAACACAAATTAAATATGCACAAAATCTTTTAGACTTTATTGTGTCACTTTTGATCAACAATGCCGTGTCAATTGATTTGGCTTATTAAAAGAATAAAATTAATATTATTCTTTTAATAAGCCAAATAGGTATATTATATATATGACGACCACCGTGGAGACCAGCGCGTCCGCTGTTGCATTTTAAACTTGGAGGTCCTGAATTCGATTCCCGGCTTGAGTCTGGCTTGGTGGGAGGCTTTGGCCGTGGCTGGTTACCAACCTTCCGACAAAGACGTGTTGTCAAGCGATTTAGCGTTTCGGCACGATGTCATGTAGACCCTAATTAGGAGTATGGGTTTACCATACCCTCTAACAAATTAGCCCGCTACCATCTTAGACCGCATCATCACTTACCATCAGGTGAGATGCCGTCAAGGGCTAACTTGTGGTGTATAAAAAAAAACTATATATTTAATGACGTGTTTATGTATTTTTGAACGTATATATCAATGAAAGGAATATATAGAAAAAAGAAAGACTCCATAAAAAAAAGGAATTACAAAAATAGTGTACAGAAATGGTAGGGAGAATAGGCGGCCTTATCGCTAAAACCTTTTGCAGCCTTGCAGAAGACATGTATTAATAAGAGCAGGGTCAGGGACGTAGGGGGATGGACGTCATATGTTGAGTGTGGCCATACCATAATGGCCTTCACACACTATATCGTTTCACCAACACACCGAATCGAATGAATTAAAGCAGTGCAATGCAAAGTCTATATCACTCATATTATTTACTTCATACATTATATTTGTACACAATATTGCATACTTTAACTAGGTGTATCCACAGTTGGCTGTGTGTATTAGTCAGATGTGCCGTAAGTTTATTTCCTCACTAATGACATAAACGCGAAAGACACTTTATTCAGTGTAATCGATGGAAAATGAAATTTTACTATCTGGAAGAAAACTTTACTATGTCCTTATATTGTCCTCGCTTGGACCGCTTACATGCAAAATTTAATTGTAATCGATTAAGGTGTACAAAGCTGTGATAGCCTAGTGGAAGGACGTCAGCCTCCTAATCAGAGGTCGGCGGTTCGAATCCGGGCACGCACCTCTAACTTTTCGGAGTTATGTGCGTTTTTAAACAATTAAAATATCACTTGCTTCAACGGTGAAAGAAAACATCGTGAGGAAACCTGCCCGCCTGAGTCTTCTCCATAATGTTCTCAAAGGCGTGTGAAGTCTGCCAATCCGCACATGGCCAGCGTGGTGGACTATGGTCAAACCCTTCTCATATTGAGAGGAGACCCGCGCTCTGTAGTGAAGCCGGTAATGGGTTGATCATGATGAAGGTGTACAAACGTAAAAAACGAACTCCAATTTGTGAGCGCTTGAATTTAAGTCGAATCGGATTTGAGTCGAGACGGTTAGCGTGTTCCATCTTACGGATTTCGTTTTTATAAATCAATTTATAAATATAATTTAGCCCTTGATTGCAATTTTACCTGGTTGTAAGTGATGTTTCTGTCTAGGATGGTAGCGGGCTAACCTGTTAGGAGTGTGGTAAACCCACGCTCCTAATTGGTTTCGACGCGTGCCGGAACGCTTAATCGCTTGGCGACATGTCTTTGCCACGGTATTATTTATATGAATGTGATAATTTTACATAGACAAAACGTACAAACACCAAGAAATAAGTATGATACAAACGGCTATATCTATATATATATAGTTGTTATATCCGCCCGGCAACTCTACGATTAAATAAAAACAATAGGTGATGCAGGTGCACAATTAATATAATCCTACATTCATACCTACCTGCTTATTAATAAATATATAATCTAGATTACGCAAATAAAAAAAAAACATCATATCGAACTGTTTATAGTATTCGATCTTCATGTGCAGTATAATTAAACTTATCTGAAAAGTGATTCTAATTTTTTTAGTATAATATATAAGTTTAATAAAGTAAAATAGTATTCGTTAATATTAGTTGGGGGAAAATCTATTTGTAATCTGGCTGATTTTGATGACATTATAAGAATTGCATTTAAAAAAAAAAAACGAAACAAGAATATTAGCATAATGTTTGTCCACAAGCTGTATTTCATTTAATTTACTTCCTGTCAAAAAGAGTAGGTCTGATGACGAAATTCGAAATATTTTAAATTTATATTGCTGAAATAGCAATAAAAAACATGCAATGCGAGCCGCGAAAACATTTTGTGAAGTTTCGCGTTGTTGGATCAGTATCATTTCTACAGATACGGGATCATGTCCAAGTCAAGTCATCAAACGAAATTGCACAAATACACTGTTACTAAATAAATAATCTGGAAATAAAGTATGGCTTGGGAGTTCATATCAAATACGAAGAAACTTTTTCCCAACATACATAATTTAAATTTAACATAATTAAAATAAAAATAAGGATTTTTTTGTATGACTAATTACAGGGACGTCGTTGAAGTCTTTTGAGATAAAACAATATATTTTGTGAATAAAAAAAAATTGGTTTCTAAACACTATAAGTCTTCTTGGTCTAGTGGTGTTATGATAATTAGTTCATGAAATTGGTTACCAGGCTTAAAAATTATAGTTATTGGATTTACCGGGCAATTACTTTTCACTGTCAATCGAGTGTTAAACTGTGAACCCATTAAGCAAAGCAAACACATTGCTGTTGACTGTGATGGTGCAGTCTGGGTTGGTAGCGGGCTAACCGTGTTACCCGGGGGTATGGTAAACCCATATTCACTATTCTAATACCGAATAGACTCACGCCGATCGAACCCAGAACAGAACAGAACCAGATGTTTTGCTTCACCGTTGAAGAAAGTGATATTTGCTTAAAAACGCACATAGCTCCGAAAAGTTATAGGTGGGTGCCCGGATTCGAACCCCCGGCCTCTGATTAGGAGGCTGACGTTCTAACCACTAGGCTATCACAGCTTACTTGTAACGAAAAATGTTTGTATGAAATTAATATTTTAAAAAACCTTAAACTGTTTTTTACAACAATGTTTTTTTTTATAACATAATTTCAACTTTTCTTTCAGCGGACTACATAAAGATATGTAAACGAGATCAAAGCACCGTCTCAGACTGCGTTCGAAACTCAATCGAGAACCTACGGCCTAAGCTGATTTCCGGCATTCCTGAACTCAACGTGCCAACTTTGGAGCCTTTTTACATTCCAGAGGTAATTGCTGAGATGCTTGTATACGAGTACATTATCTAGATTTATTTATACGCATCACCTTAACTCTGGCATCAACGACAATTCATTAATAAGGTCAAACCTTAACCTTACCTTACCTTATTAATCGGTTGTTTGAAATAATCGTAAATGTAACTGAACCGCTTCCTAATGGTAGTGCTAGTTTGTAGGTATTTCCTGGTTTCATATAAATATAATTCCTCTCAGTACCAGTCCTGATCATGTCATGATCATGTCATTCTAATTGCATGCGATCAAACTTTCGCAAATTGATATCAAAGTTACACTGAAAAATATTTATTTAATTTTGGATAAGAATTTAGCGAGACAAATTTACATGTAATGGATACAAAAGAATTGTGTCCGTAACGAAATAGTGAAGCATATCCCATCCACATCCCATATTTCTAATAAAATAATACAACTTTTTAAACAATCACAACTTAGATAATTTAATTTTCAAGCAATTTCCGTGGTTTATTGTGGTATCTCATGGTAATGTTCATCATGATCATGATCAACCCATTGCCGGCTCACGACAGAGCCTCCTCTCAATATGAGAAGGGTTTTGCCTCAGTTCGCCACGCTGAGCATGCCTCACAGGCATGCAAGATATTTCCCTTACGATTATTGTTTCATTAAAATATATTCCAAAAATGGCGCGTGGTGCATTGTTACCTAGACCTCCCCTGCCGTAAGTATTTAAAATTTTGCAGTTTCATCTAGCCAATCCGTGTAATTAACATACTGTAAAAGGTTTATCTACATAAGATGGTATTGACAAAAGAAGCGAAGTGTGAGATGAGAGTTAGTGTATATGAAAGAAATTGTATTAAAGATAGTCAGCTACAAAGCCTTGAACTCACTGCCTACGTTTCCTACTCACCTGACATTCCGGAGATAAACTTTACCCAGATGCAATCATTATGAGGTGCAAGGGCGAACGACAATGCGTCGTTAAATTTATGCTCTTAAAAAGATTTTATGATTAATATATTATCTTAAAAACGTGTTAAATTAAGCATTGTCTTACACATTTGTAGTGTTTTCCGCAATACCAACTCGCACATAAAGTTGTTTTTACTTTCGTGAACTTCAAAGAAAAAAGGAAAATACCCAAAGGTATTTTTTTGACATTTAATAATTTCCTCCTCTCTCTTGAATGTGGGCCCATTTTACTAGGTATACTTATTTTAATATTTTATTTCCAGATAGTTGCAGTGAGCGGTGACTTGGTACCGCTTAAGGCATCTGGGAAAGATGTAAAGGTCTCAGGAGCTGGCAACTTCACAATTAAAAGTGTATCGTGAGTGTCTAAAAGCTTTGTTCTTATGATATATTTATGATATTTTATATTGAGGTAGTTTCTTATGATATATTTATGATTCAAAATACAAGTTAGTCCTGGACGTCAATATCACCTGTAAGTGATAATGCAGCCTAAGATGGTAGCTGGCTAAGCTGTTAGGGGTATGTTAAACTTAGACTTGGTTTGGTGGTAGTTTTATGGTAATTTGGTTTGAGTAAGCATATGACTGAAATAAACAGATCTAAGTCGATGGCTTAAAGGGTGAAAGAATTGAAAAAAAGTACTTACTACCCACGGGCACGAGGGCGCTCTGAATGAGATCCCAGTCCAACAAACCCAAAGACCCAACGCCACCCTAAGCCAAGGTCCGAGTCTCACAGGAGACGGCCTTAGGGGGACATTCCCTAGATGTCGTCGAAGTGTCTCAGAGCTTTGCGCCATAAAGCTGCTATTTCTATTCGAAAGAACATAATTATTCATCAGTGGCATATAAATAAGGCTGATTCTAATCATTATACCATAATTTTTAATCATCGCTGTGGCGGGACGGGCTCTTTTAAGACACGACTGCTCTGTCATAAGTTCTTTTTTATTCTAAATAAATTTGGTACTTATTTACATGATAGTCCTATATTATCCAAGCAGGATACTTTACCAAATCCCCACATCGTATGCATTTATTTTACACATCATACCTTTGCTATCTTTAGTATTAAGTCTTAAGTTGTCTAACTTATTATTTATAGCTTGTTCTGTTAATTTAAATACGATATAGTAGCGCCATCTATGAATACATCCCAGTATTAGCTGGCACTTTACGTTGTGGTTCAAAGTTACGCTGTATGTTTACTGTAGATTGTATTGGAACAAGCGTGATATGTGTTGGGATAAAATATTTACTATGCGTTAACTCAAGGAACTTTCAATAGATGGCGCGTAAAGTTTCATCATGATCAATCCATTCTCGGCTCACTTCACAGCACGGGTCTCCTCTCGATATGAGGTTTGGCTATAGTCCACCACGCTGGCCATGTGCGGATTAGCAGACTTCACACGCCATTGAGAACATTATAGAGAACTCTTAGGCCTGCAGGTTTTCTCACGATGTTTCCCTTCACAGTTGTAGCAAGGGATATTTTAATCGCTTAAAAACGCACATAACTACGAGAAGTTATAGGTGCGTGCCCGGGTTTGAACCCCCGACCTCTGATTAGGAGACTAACTAAAGTTTAATACGTATGAATCAATTAAAAAAAAGTTGCTTATCTGGGGCATGTGCTTAGGCATGACCGATACAGGCTCCTGCAACTCATAATGATGGGCAAAGTAGCGAGAAGGAGGCGTATCAGTCGCAAGAGGAAGTCTTGGTTGCGAAACATCAGGGAGTGGACTGGGATCGCGAGTGCCGCCCAGCTTTTCAGCCTCGCGAGAGACAAGGCAAAATATGCCATTCTGACTGCCAACCTTCACTAGTTGGAGAGGCACCTAAAGAAGAAGAATAATTAATTAAAAATGTGTTTCCTTTTCAGTGTTAACTTGGACACACTCAACATACGCGCCCGGGTGCGGTTCCCGAAGCTTCACTTAGATGGTCGGTACAACCTCGACACCCAGATTCTGATTCTGCCTCTGCGCGGTGAAGGAAACCTTGTCGCTGATGCGGGTTAGTAATTTTTCCCAATAGTAATACGTAATATTATTGCAAATGTACTGTTTTTTTAGTTTGTTCTGCTTATATTCAGCGGCATAGGCGATTGATGATTGTTTATAGTAGTTTTTTATTTATTTAACTACAAGTTAGCGCTTGACTACCACCCCACCTGGTGCTAAGGATTATGAAGTCTAAGATCAGTCATCACCTTGCCAAGTTAGTTGGGTTGTAGCCAGCCTCGGTTGAAGTCTTCAACTAGAACAAACAAGCGAAATTTAGTAATTGTAAATCCCGAAATTGCCGGTGTTTGAACCCAGAAACGTGCAATTATAAGAACACGCAAGTGCCAAGGAGGTTGTCAAATTTATGACTAAGAGTGACCTGCGCTAGTTTTATACCAAAAATGAACTATTTCTATGTACGAAGCCTCGTAGAAGGAGATTAGGGATATGGGAACTGCCGAACCCTGGACATTTCACCAGGTGAGCTCAATGTCAAGGGCTGACTTGTATCTGAATAAAAAAAGAAGATGGCCACAATGTAACTAACACTAAGTGTAACTTTCATCATCATCCTCTTGATCGACCCATTGCCGGCTCACTACAGAGCACGGGTCTCTCTCAGTATTAAAAGGATTTGGGCATAGTCCACCACGCTGGCCATGTGCAGATTGGCAGAATTCACACGCCTTTGAGAACATTTTTGACAACACTCAGGCATGCAGGTTTCCTCACGATGTTTTCCTTCACCGTTTTTAATTACTTTCATTGAAACGTTAGAGGTGCGTGCCGGGATCGAACTCCCTAACTGTTCTAACTCATCAACTCCAGTGTTACTTTATTTTCAAGTAATTATTGGAAGAGCGACCCCCACTCTGTACGTTTCGTAATTTTTTGACATCTGTCTTTCCTTTTGGCTTCGGAGATCACGGTAAAAAAAACTTAACGGTGAAGTCTAAGTGAACCATGACTGAATGGTCAATGCACTCACGTATAAAAACCTCGAGAGTTGCTTGTCAGCTCCCATTATATTTTATTTCAAGCAAATATTTCTGTAGTATTAATTGCGATTTCCTCGCGGCATACTCAGGGCAACGGATTTATATATATTTATTTATTTATTAGGAAGCCAACAGTATACAAAGAAATATTTACATATATTCTAAGACAAATTATGTATACTTAGGACTATCAATGTATACGCACTTACAGGCTAACTCGACATGCATAATATAAAACTAAAATAATAATCATAAACTAATAATCTACCACTATAAAATTATATTAATTAAAAGCCAAAATACTAATTTTATGTTATCTAACAATTTAGTAACAATTTTAAAACAAGCCATATACTTATATACATTTTTTTTACTGTTTCATAAGGTATTTTTTGATTTAGCTTTTAAATATCGCAGCTAGGTTAGCTTTTCTGAACACATTGTTATAGCATATGACAATTCTATTAAGAGGAGCCGCCCTACTACTTACTTTTCGAATGTATGTAAGAATGTGGTAATAAAATACCCAAAATTTTGATTTCAGTCAAATGCGACGCTGAGATCTTGTTACGATCTCGGCTGGTGATGCGTGACGGCAAGGAGTATCTCGACTTTACCAGCTTGAACGTTGACATCGCTATCAAGGATTACCGTATCCGATTAGATGGACTCTTCAACGGGAACAAAGCTTTAGGTATGTATAAATATATGAAATATACTTGCATATAACTCGTTTTAAGAGAGAATTGCGTTGATTCCATTGTACAAAAATCCCTACACTAAATTGCAATTCGAAATAACTTTTCTTATTTAACTCAAGTTAATATGAACATATTATATTTAAATATTATTCATTGCTATGATAAACTGTTTAATTTTATATAATATGTAATTAAAGAGTGTCTGTTGCGTGATCGTATGAATTGACATGACGCTTTGTTAGGTTGGAGGAATTGGGTTCGATTCCCGGCTCCACCCTAGACAAAGACATCGATTTAGTGTTCCGGAATCAGGCGGAAACGCATTTATTTGTCTGCAAATGTTATATAAATATATTATTATATTATGTAGCAGGTTTGCCCGGAAAAATAAATAAAAAAACTGTAATTTCCAAAAAAAAAACAAAAATGACATGTGTTCACATCCTTAAATTGTAAAAAACTATAAAACATAAAATGTAAGGATAAAATGGCGAAACAGTAAACCTCGACTGTAAGCGCAGATAAAACTATCGAATAATATAATAAACATTCAAATATAACATTGCTATAAATATTTTTGCAGGGGACGCAACCAACGAGGCGATCAACCAAAACAGAATCGAGTTCTTGAAAACTATGTTGCCATATCTTGAGAAGACAGTGTCTAAAATTCTCTTAGATACTGCCAACAAGATTGTATCAACAATTCCCTTCGATGAAATCTTACCTAAAGATTAACATATCTATATAAAGTTTTACTAGGACTTAAATAAGAATTTTTAAATTTGAAATGCAATTCCAAAATGACAAAACTGATTTGATACCTCTTTTCCCTGGCTATTATGGCCAATGCTTTGCCAATCAAACAACGTGGCTAGTTACCACCAAAGATGTTTTTCCAAGCGATTAAGCGTTCTGGCACGATATCGCGAAAAAACCAAGCATGGGATTACCATACACCTAACAGGTTGGCCCGCTACCATCTTAAACTGAATTATCACTTACCGTCAGGTAAGATTGCTGTCAAAAGCTGATCTGTAGATTATAAAAAAACGGTCATACTTTCTAAGGCTGATAAAGTTCAGACCCTAAATAGCAGCATCGGTGTTAGTACCCGTTGTTGAATTGCAGGTTCAAATTCTGAAATTTTGGATTTGCATTTTATATTAAAAAATAAATTATATTTAGTGTGTTAGATTTTAATATAAATAAAAAATAATATAAGTAAATTATTGCACGAGAGGTAATTTGACACTGGTGTACTAATAAAGAAACTGTGGTATTTGTACCACATCAAATTATCGTAAAAGATATTTTTTTACATAATATTTGTTAAGTCCACCAGCGTTGATTATTATTTATTTTTAAAATGATTAATATATAAATCCAATGTAGAAAAATAATATTTTCTTTGACAAGTAGGTTTTCTTGTAATATTAAATGAAAAATCTAATACAATGTCAGCCTATACATGTTTTAATTTATATTTCTTTAAGGTTCAAAGGAAGCAACATTGTGATATTGTTTAGTCAAAGTATGACATTTTAAACTAAGTGTATACTTTGAAGGTAGTTGAATTAATAATTTAGAATCATCTACTAACTGGGGAACACGCTAGAATCTATTTATTGAATTTATTATCTACAGTTAGGAAGTCATGTTCTTCTTAAACGATTGTGTCATGAATTGATGACAAAGTATGAAATTCATTGTTTCGCTATTTTGCTTCTTATCATCATTAGGAGTATTGTTCGTAAAACCAATCAGTACAGTAGAAATTACGTCGAGAATTAGACAACACTATATATATAAGGTAACTATTTGTAGGATAGAATTCATGACACATTTTCACATGTAGAATATTTTGTTTGTGTTTCTTTACTTGCATTTTTGTTTGTTTATTAAGTAAGTGCATTTCTGGATTTGAACTTTAAATATAGCATACTTTCTATCCATGAATAGACTTAGAGAATACGGGAATCCAGGAATGTTGAAATGTCTTTCGTATGAACGGCTTTACAGCTGAAGGGAATAAAAGCTTCCCATGAGACTTGAAAACGGAAAAAATCTATGCTAAGGTCGCGGTGCAATAACTGGTGAAGAATATTTTTGACCGTTAAAATTATTTTTATGGCACAAAGTTTGGTTTGAAGTGTGGAACGTTTAGGAAGTTATCCCTAAAGAGCCAGGTCCTAGGGACATTTTTCTTCTTCTAGCCCAAGAAAGGTAACATTTTAGGTCGCCTTTTGTTTATTGTTTACTTTAACGTTCTGAAAGCAGCATATATATATAAAAAAATTAAAACCACATTTTTATTTTATTTATGGTTACTTTTATATTTATTTAAATACCTATATGTTCACATTCAACACTGTAGATCAAACATTAATAGGCATTATAATGTAATTTTAAATACATTGCACGTAAAATTTACTCCTATGTCACTATTAAATTCATAAGTAGAATGTTATGGCATAAAAATATTACTGCACAGACTTTGCAAGGTTGTTTAATATGATTATGCTAAAATATTTTTATAAGCTGTATTGTTTTTGGAGCCTCTTGTAGTCTCATAACGAGGAGTGGTTACTTGTGTTTTTACTAACAAATATGTTGACAAAATGTACTGAAATGCGTTCATCAAAAAACTGTCTCGCCGTAAAAATTTGAGTAAGCCTTTGTTAAGTTTAAAAAATAAAGTGTAAAATAAATAAGACGTCTTGTTTCATTTGGCCTTTGTTAACTTAAGGGTAGAGGGTTCCAAAATGCGTCCAGGTCTGAGAACAAGCCCAAGACAAACCTCGTATGGGTTTATTTTTTGTTATCACGACCTCAAAAGTCAATAAACTAATTTCGACCATGGTGATAGTGGATAACGGGGTTTCTGCTTTGATTCCCGAGTAAGGTCAAAACAATGTTACGAGTTGGTATATTCTGCTAAAAAGGTTTTCTCCTGGGTGAGTGTGTGCGTACGTACGTAGTTGGCATATCGTGCCTCAGAGAGCACGTTGCACGTTAAAACCATTCCTTCCGGTTATTATCGCAAATGAGTGATAATAATCGATAAAGCCCGCCTTACTGCTTTCCGCTCAAAAGGAGCCTATGCCCAATAGTAGTAATGACAGAAATTAAAGCTTTGTTTTTCCGAGTTAACATTTCGTTGCCAACAATGGTTTAGAGCATAAACTACACTCCATACAGAGTTCAACGCTCCTACTTTCGCAAACCTTGACGCATAAGGTTTTCTAATCTGCCATAATTGCGGATAATCGATTCCTCGTTTACATAGCATCCTACAGAAGCATCCGTTGTTTACGGATGGTTCTCGTAATACCAGCGCCGCCGCGCCAAGCCGGTTGAGAAATGAACAATGGAATGAAATATTGAACACTTCATTTATTAGAAATTAATAAAAACGCGGCTTAAATTGATCACAAGTTTCTGTACTGTACTGTTTCAGCTTCTTCTATGACATCAGGTGACTTTATTGGCGATTTTTGGTGACCTCCGTAGCGCAGTGCGTGGGCTGTCACATTACAAAGTTGGAGGTCCTGGGATCGATTTCCAGCTCGAGTCTGGTCTGGTGGGAGGCTTCGGCTGTGGCTTATCAGCTTACCGAAAAAGATGTGTCGCCAAGCGTTTTAGCATTTAGTATGTCGCGTAGAAACCAATTAGGTGACTTTTAGGCGGATTTTTAGCAACCTCCGCAGCGCAGTGCGTGGGCTGTCACATTACAAAGTTGGAGGTCCTGGGTTCAATTTCCGGCTCGAGTCTGGTCTGGCGGGAGACTTCGGTCGAGGCTTACCACACCACCGACAAAGACGTGTCGCCAAGCGTTTTAGCATTTAGTATGTCGCGTAGAAACCAATTAGGTGACTTTAAGGCGGATTTTTAGCAACCTCTGTAGCGCAGTGCGTGCGCTGTTACATTATAAAGTTGGAATCCTAAGTTCGATTCCTGGCTCGAGTCTGGTCTGGACGGAGGCTTCGCCGTGGCTTACCATCCTACCGACAAAGACGTGTCGCCAAGCGTTTTAGCATTTAGTATGTCACGGCCAAACAAAGCTGTGATAGCCTAGTGGTAGTGGACCTACGTCTCTTAATTAGAGGTCGAGGGTTCGAACCCAAGCACGCTCCTCTAACTTCTCAGAGTTATGTGCGTTTTTAAGCAATTAAACTATCACTTGCTTCAACGGTGAAGGAAAAAATCGTGAGAAAACCTGCATGCCTGAGAGTTCTCCGTAATGATCTCAAAGGCGTGTGAAGTCTGCCAATCCGCACATGGCCAGCGTGGTGGACTATGGCCAAACCCTTCTCATATTGAAAGGAGACCCGTGCTCTGCAGTTAGCTGGCAATGGGTTGATTATGTAGAAACCAATTAGGAGTATGGGTTTACCATATCCCTAACAGGTTAGCCCGTCGCCATCTTAGACTGCATCATCTATTTAAAATTCGGTGAGATTGCCGTCAAGGGCTAAAAAGTAGAGTATAAAAATAAGACTGCCAAAAAAAATTACAACGAAAGCAAGATCCTTGGTAGCTTTCTGGCCCTTTCGCTTATTTTATTAACGCTTGTTTGATGACACTGCAGAGTTACGTAAAACCTCCATGCCAAGTGAGATCTTATTTCTACTGTTGCCAATAATCCGCAGTCCGGATTGCCTTGACCACGTGTTGCCTCACCGGCACCGCGCCGCTCGCCAGCGGATACGGAATTAATGCCGTACGCTACACTATTGTGAGAGATGATGGACACATCGCGGAAGATAAATTATGGATAGGGGAAGCAGGCTTTACCTTATGGAAGTCCATGTCGTGAACTACTACGCTCAGCATAATAATAAATCAAATCAGATCAAATTAAAAAATCATATCATCATATCATGAGCAACCTATTGCCGGCTCACTACAGAGCACGGGTCTCCTCTCAATATGAGAAGGGTTTGGCCATAGTCCACCACGCTGGCCATGTGCAGATTGGCAGACTTCACACGCCTTTGAGAACATTATGGAGAACTCTCCGGCATGTAGGTTTCCTCACGATGTTTCCTTTACCGCAAGTGATATTTTAATTGTTAAAAAACGCACATAACTCTGAAAAAATAGAGGTGCCTGCCCGGATTTGGAGGCTGGCGCCCGAATCACTAGGCTATCACCGCTTACACCACTAGGCTAAGCTATTTTTTATTTTTGATTCAAATAAAAAAAAGCTTTAGTCATAAAAAACCTATTACAGGCATCTATGAATCGTTCATATGTATACCATTTTTAATTATTTCTATTCCTGAAGTGATAATTACACTCGCTAAATTAAAACTAAAACTAAGAGGGTTCAAATCGCGCCTGGGTCTAAGAAGAAACCCACAGCAAACTTAGCCGGGGTTTTTTTTTGTTATTGTCATCTCACATAGTCAATAATAAATTATAGTAGGTACTTATAATAAGGAACCCTGCTTGTCTCTGTTAAACTATTCCATGATATTTCACTTGGAGATTCTGTACTGTACTGAGTACTGTAGTGGCGTGTGGCAGTTTTGACGATACAATATGAAAATGTTTTTCTCTTATATGAGTCTCGGTACACAGTGCTTTTAAGCACATATTACATACAAACACCAAGACGACACTAATTGCTCACGAACATGCATCAATTTCATAATGGGGTATGCACTGCATTTATGCATGTATGAAATGCACGTCACTGGAAGGACAGGACTGGATTCTTTTTATCCTAGTAAAGTATCTTCTTTCGCGTTCAAGCGTTCTTCCGGAATTTCAATAAAACCTAAACGAACGTATGCCCCGGTAACATCCAGTTTGCTATAATCTGCGACATGACGCAAGACAGATGTTTCCGAACTAAAGCTCGGTGGAACACGTTGTTACTTTGAAAGGATGCATTCCTCTACCAGATGCATCCTAAAAACATATTTTTCTTTGTATAAAAGTAGAAAGAATAAAGAAAATAACTAGAACACCTTAAAGACACCGTGTCTGTTTACTACTAAACTAAATGGGCAAACAAAGAAATTCGTGAAAAATTACTTTTTCACACACATACCACACACACGCACACACACGCACACACACACACACACACACACAATTTAAAATGGTGACCGAGATTAGTTAATACACCGTTGATAATTTCACAGGGGACCTTAAAAAACAGTACTTCTGTTATTTCTAGCAGAGTGGTGTTTTGTTGTTATGTTTAATTTCTTTCTTCCGTAATTAATGCTCTTATTAATATTAATATACTCACTAAAATTGTATTATTATTTAAAAGCACATACAAAAATCAGCTTTATTTAAAAAAAAATCAATAAAGACTGACTTCATACGAAAAAATTTACCAATAATTCCATTCGTCATATAACCTAGCTATAATATATTCAATACCTAATTATATATGATGAGTTAGGTCACAATATCACCTCCTGTTACCAAACACGACATTCATCGTTACAAACGCCTTATTGTGTACGTATTGTATAATTAACTGCACTTACGAGTATTAAACAGTGCTAGTTACTGGACTAGTGACATAGAAAAACTACTTATAAACTTTTCTGGTTCAGCGTTACTTCTGAAACAGAAGGTTCTAACTGAAGTCTATGATATACCTTGCGTTACTTTATTCTGAGACTGTATAAGTCTTTCGAAAAGTTATTATAACTACTGACCGATTTCTCATCTCCGGACTTTTCAAAGCTTTTCAAAACTGGCTAAGTGCAAAGTGATATTTTAGCACTTTACACTCCGCCAGTGGCAAGTAAAGCCATCAAGTGAAACCAGAAGAAGTTTTTATACACGGTCTAGTCATAGGATGAGCAGCAGAAAATGGACTAAGTCGAATCCATCTAACAGGGTAAGAATTCGTCATTATCTCGTAACACGATATACAATAACCGCCTTTTGCTTTTATATTATGTATTTTTATTTTCCTTTCTTTTGTATGCAATAAAGTTGTATAAATAAATAAATAAATAAGCTTTATTCAAATAGTCCTTTAAAAGGCACTTTTGACATAATTTACATAGCAGTGATTTGATGGTGATAACTACACTCGTAAACTTAAAACAAAAGCTATGAGGGTTCCAAACGCTACAATACTTACATATCCTTGCCAGTTCTACATACCAATTTTCTTTCAATGATTTCGAGAGAGGAGGCTCAACCCATGTGGAACATAAACAAGTAGGGGATAATGACATATAAGATGTAGATGATAATAAAATAGTTAATGATCATTACTCCATCTAAAACAATGAATAGTGTTTTTGTAATTGTATTAAATCGGCGGCGGTCTCTCAGCCTATTTGTTCCCGTGTACTTTATTCACGTGAAAGGAAGCGGGCTGGTATTTATTTAGTGTTTGTTGTTTAGCCCTAAATGTTACTCATGTTACTACTTCAACCCGTTATATACAATTTCAACACACAAACTAAACGTGTAAGGCTAAGATGTTTACTAAAAGAAGAGATCGCAGATAACAAATATGATGCTACACTTTTGTTTATTTTTTGTACGCTACGAGTTAGCCCTTGATGGCAATCTCACTTGATGGTAAGTGATAATGCAGTCTAAGATGGTAGCAGGCTAACCTGTTAGGGGCATGGTAAACCCATACTCCTAATTGGTTTCCACGCGACATCGTTCCGGAACGCTAAATCGCTTTGCGACACGTCTTTGTCGCTAGGGTGGTAACAAGCCATGGACCTCCCACCAGACCAGACTTGAGTCGGGAATCGAACCCAGGACCAGAAAATTTT
This sequence comes from Lasiommata megera, assembly GCA_928268935.1. NCBI lineage: Eukaryota > Metazoa > Arthropoda > Insecta > Lepidoptera > Nymphalidae > Lasiommata > Lasiommata megera. The sequence goes on along the minus strand of OV743311.1, from coordinate 5,079,456 downwards.
ATAATGCGACAGCGCATGCTCTGCGCCACGGAGGTCGTAAAACACAAGTGATTTAAAATGTGCTCGAAAAACTGTGGAGATCCATCCCAGTGGAGATTTAGGTTATAAAGTATAGAAAGAAACTTTAAAAGCCAAGTTAACCCTTTGAAAATTCACTCAGTTAGCCCTGCTGAGGCCGAGATCAACAAAGCTTACCTTGCCAGGTTTATATCGTACACATAACGTAGTCCCTTTTGAACCCTTTTTCAGTCAGACATACTGATTGATGGACATAAAACAAACATACGATTATATTCGAACAAGAGTGGTCAGTTCGAAATCCCAGACGGTAACATCAATCATGCTTATTCATATATTTCCATGGAAGATGGGCCGCAACCTGTACAGACACGCTGGCCCCTTCCCATCTACATGGAACCAACAATAGAGTGGGTGCGGCTTGTGAAGCGGCTGAAAAAGCTAAAGCATGCAAATACAGGGGTCTAGGCCCTTGGTCCGTGGGGTCCTAGCGCACTAAGGCTTTTTAAGGAAATAGCAAAAAGGTTAGTCGACATCACAGGGGACCGAAGAGCTGCCAGCTACCTCGGACAAAGAATTAGTCTAGCCATTCAAAGGGGGAACGCTGCCAGTATCTTCGGAACCTTGCCTAAAGGGACTCCTTTTAATAATATATTTTAGTTATGATGTTATATATTTATTTATTTTTTAAGATTTTTAGTTTTCGGTTAATCTAAGTTTTATTTTAAGTTGTATGTAAAATGTTTGATGTATAATAAAAACCTATGAATATTCATAAATGTATATTGGAATAAAATGAAATCTACTGTTTTATACATAATTATTTTAAAGAGTTTTTCAGTTTTTTTTTCTTGCTCATGTAAACGTTTTTATATATAAAAGGTATATAAGTTAAGTGTAACGGTTCATAATATAAAATATATATAAAATACATAGGTACTAATGTATGAAATATGACGAGTTAGATATTGTTATAAGCAAGGTGCTCGAATGTTAAAATGCCTGTTGAAAAAAAAACTGTTGTTAATATAAACTTTATCTTTTCTTTTATCTGTATTTGCGAATGGTGCTTCAGATTTTGCAACGTTATTTAAAACTGGAATCGACGGGATTCGAACCCGCAACTTTCTTGCCGTATCGTAGCCTTGACCGAGTCGCCAACGGTTCACTAACCCGTCGATGGTTAATTATGTTTTACACACTAAAATTGAAATAAGGCAAAAAACATATACATCTATAAAATTGGAAGTCAGTGTTATTGTTTTAATAACAAAATTACACAATCGTTCTGATTAAAAAAAATCACGAACCCTCATGCCTCGCTTAGCATATTTTATTTTGTGTAACGTACCGGGTTCGATTCTCGGTTCATAGTCTGGTCGTTTTAACCGTAGTTATTTACCATTATACACTGAGATAAGCCAAGTCAAGAGTTTAGTTAATTTAGCGCTCCTGTAAGATGCTGAGTAGAAACAGAGTAGGAGGATTCAGCTGGCAATGCATCGATGGCTACTCTATTTATGGTACAGTAGCTACGCTATCGGTGGTGCTGCAGATGTTCATTGGTTGCCGTAATCACTTACTATCAGGTGACCCATCTTCCCGGATTTTTTTTTATACACTACAAGTTAGCCCTTGACAGCAATCTCACCTAAGTTAGATGATGCTGTCTAAGATGGTAGCGCGCTAACCTGTTTGGGGTATGATAAACCCACACTCCTAATTGGTTTCTACTTGACATCGTGCCGAAACGCTAAATTATTTGGCGACACGTCTTTGTCAGTAGAGTAGTAACTAGCCACAGCCGAAGCTAGGCTAACTTGTAGTATGTAAAAAAAAACTTTAAAGTTTGTTTTATATTTTAACGAATTAGCTGTAAGCTTACTTGGATTGTTGAATTTATCGCCGTCCGTGCATGTAGCAATAACCGACACGTGAACACTTCAGTCACGTGTTTGCGTCAGAATGCGTTCAGGATAGCAGTTCCCGGCTTCCACCTGCAACGAGCGGAAAACGGCCCCCATCTCTCTCCAACAGAGACGAACAGACAAGGAAAGCGATAAAACATTGAGCAAATGCTCAATTCCAGAGTACCGAGACATTCACATGTGTCCTTAGTGGAGTTGGTGGTGGAATGAGAAGGCGCAGTGCCGGTCCACACCGCGACTCGGCTGGGCGAACCCACGGCGGTTTCCACGCGTTTGCGAAATAAGTTGTGCAAGTCAATATGCTGACCAACGCATTGTTCCTGTTAGCGCTGCAGTTTATCGCAGCAGAAATACGTGAGTTCCAAATATAAATTGGGTATTTTTTTTTCTATTTCTAAGAAGGTTTTTGATTGTAGGGTTTAATAAATAATTGCACAAATATTTACTTAATAACACAAAATTAGTTGTGATATTCAAATTACTTCAATAAGTTCAGTTAAGACCATAAGGTGTTTCTACACAATTAAAATGATAAAAAAGGAAAAATCTTTCAAAAATCTAAAAACTATATTTTTTCCAAAAATTATAACGGTATATCATTCAAAATTAACTATTATTATAAGTAATTATAAATGCAATTATTAATATGACAGTTGTAACTTTTCGGGCTTTTTATAGATTTGTTTGCTTTAGATACTGTTAAATAAAAAAAAGAGATTTCCTTGTTTTGGGTAGTGTTAAATTAAAAAAAAATACAAAATAAATTTTTGTCTCGTAAGCTTATCCTAGTGTACTAGAAATGCAGTTTTAAAAGTAAAAGAACTTTCTTAAATCGAAAATAAAATATTAAAAAAAAAAACAAGTTTTTTATTATTGTTGTCGTAATCTAAAGCATTGACAAATTATTACAAAACGTCTAGTAGATTTCAGTTTAGCAAATCATTTCTTAATATTTACTATAAAGGTCAACTAATTGTTTGTTTATATAGGAGTTTAAGCTAACGTCTTGTCTCACGTAATTTCGTCGTTGAACACATTGTTCTCGCGTCTTGATAAATGATAGAGTTTAACACAAAGTTTCTTTCCCCGTTAGAGGTGTCATTAAAAAAAATGGTACCTCTCTATGAAATATCTTGGATTATAGATATTAATTCAATATTTCTATGTTATTTTTAATTATTATGATTATAATTTATTATTCAGTTAGCTTAGGATGAAGCTGTGATAGCCTAGTGGTTGGGGCGTCAGTCTTCTAATCAGAGGTCGGCGGTTCGAATCCGGGCACGCACCTCTAACATTGGTGCTCTGTAACTCGCAGTTATGTGCGTTTTTAAAAATTAAAATATCACTTGCTTCAACGGTGAAGGAAAACATCGTGAGGAAACCTGCATGCCTGAGAGTTCTCCACAATGTTCTCAAAGGCGTGTGAAGCCTGCCAATCCGCACATGGCCATCGTGGTGGACTATGGCCAAACCCTTCTCATATTGAGAGGAGAAACGTGTTCTGTAGCGAGCCGGTAATGGGTTGATCATGATGATGATTCAGTTAGGTTTGCGGAGTTCAAAAAATTTAACAAACAGGTAGTAAGTTGATAATCTAAAAGCATCGAACATAATAATCACGTTATATCAGTTTCCAGAAACCATCTACATAACCAATTTGAATTAACCGTTCTTTATTAGTCATTAAAAGTTTATTGACTTCGGATTTGTTTTGTATTAGACATACGAGACGGTTCATTTGGATTGTCCTCTTTTTTTGTAGCAACGGAGCGATGATCCACGTGTTTTTCTCATATGAAGATAATTATAAAGCCTCGTTGATTTTGTGGTAGCATTATCGACTGCGAATTAAGTCTGGGTTCTGTTCCCGGGTCACTTTAAAACTACTGCTATGTGGTTTTTCTGTTAAGAAATTAATAGCCTTCTACAACCATGTTATTTATGGGAGTGGATTGTGTCCAGCTATGGAATAATTTACTGGTATAGCCTGACGATAATTTATCCAATAGACAGAGATTAACAGGGCTTTTCTTTACTGGGGTAAACAGGAAACATGCATTACATTGTGAGATCTCGGAAGGTCATCGCTCATCATCGGCTTCGTCATTTATTAAGATTTGCGAGAATTACTTTACCCCTTTCGAAACTTAGCTATGATAATTAAGCTTTAACTCAATAGCAACTCGGACACTTTTCCAGGAAAGACGGAGATAATCTCGAATAACTCTCTCGTATTAGACAAATGGAAAGAAAATGATTGCTTTGTCGCAGTCTGATGCGTTGTTTTGATAGCTAAGTATAATTAATTATTGACTAGGTATATCACCAGTTAAAAAAACACCCAGGTAAGCTTGTTGTGAGCTTTTTCTTAAACCTAGGCGCATTTGGAACTCTACTAAATTTAGTTTTAAGCCAACAAAAGTAGTTATCAAATAAATATAATCAATCAAAATAATGGAAAATATGTTATATGAACGCTTTATAGATGCTTGTATTAGCCATGAATAAAGCTTTTTGAAATTTGATTAGATTTGACTAGATTTACGAATACAGCATATCCGATTCCACTATGATATTTTTCTAGTACTCAGAAATGGGATCAGATAACTTGAAGAGTAATACGGGAGGAAGACATTCCACTATCTAAGAACCTTAAATGCTTATTACTAGTTTGTAATGACCAAACTCAACTTTGTTGAATGGTGAAATTAATGTTATAGATATAATTACTTAAATTACCATAATGAATGTCGTAATACAGAAGAACATAAGTAATGAAATACTGACCCCTGAAAGTGCACTTATTTCGTCGTACTTGCTTGTTTATTATTTTTATCAAATGCTTTTTGACAAATGCGTGCTAATGGCGCAAAGCGCAATGATATTTTATCTAAGCTATTCGATTTCATATACTCGTATATATTTACTAAAGCTGTAGACTATCTATTCTGCACATGTGTCCTTTTCATTTTTTGAACGCGTTAATCTCGGAAACTGCCAGACAAATTAAAAAAAAATTGTATCGATAGTCCAAGTCTTGAGGATGGTAAAAGGGAATCGAGTCTTCCGGGTAATGGATGAGAGGCATCCTCACCCGTCGAGCCTAAAGCTCGGGTCGTGAGGCGCGTCCAATGGTGTTGGCGCGCCTCGGACGAAGCTCGGGGGTCAAAATAGGTCCCTCGTGGAGGGTCTGCCTCGGCGGACGCTGGCTGGCTGGGACGCGGTCGAGTGCACAAGTGTTCCCGTGACCCAGCCACCAGGCGACGCGAAGGAGCATCGCTGGGTTTTAGTGGGTATTCTGGTCGCCAGCCTGGCTGCCGGGGAGTCCCACATACCCCGTCGGAAGCGGCGCAGTCTTGCCTGCGTCGCCTCCGGAGGGGATGCGTAAAAGCATATCCCAGCGTGAAAAATAAACCGAGTCAAGAGAGAGAATAAAGAAAATCCAAAAGAGTAAACAGAAAAAGTAATGCGACTCGGTCGCTATGTTATGTAGAAAAACGGATACAAGTTCATCGATAGTAGATCATTGTCATTATAATCATCATCAGTTTATCAATCCCACTGCTGTGCAAAGGTGTACTCCTCTTTCAAAGGAGAGAATAAGAGTTTTTGAGCATGGCCTTACCGCCGCTGCTTCAATGTTGATGGGCGAGGTAGAAAATATTTGCTTAAGCATAATATGTTAAAAATAAGAAGCTACGTTAAATTCACGTTAAAGTAAGTCAAGGTCCTAATTTCTGAGTAACAATGACTACAAAACTATAGGTAATCAATTATCGCCTCGATTGTAGAAAGCGTATTTTGTTGCGGCACGCTTAAATTATTTTAAAATTTGCGGTCGGATAGTACCACCTAGGTGTAACAGCGAAATGTGAAAAATAAACAATTACCGTGGCTTTGCACTAGTGCTAGAATGGATGTAAACAGTAAAACATTCATTAAATTGTGAGGTTCGTCCTTACGAGATCTGCTTTGTCATTCATTTGAAGATTTGGGAGAATATCTTTGCACCTTTGCGAACTTAGCTATGATAATTCAGCTTTTACTCAAAAGCGATTTAGACACTTTGCCAGGAAAGACGGAGATAATCTTCGTAACAGCTAAATGTTAAAATAAACAATTACCGTGGCTTTGCACTAGTGCGAGAATAGATGTAAACAGTAATACATTCATTAAATTGTGAGATCTTGTCCTTACGAAATCTGCTTTGTCTCTAATTTGAAGATTTGCGAGAATATCTTTGCACCTTTGCGAACATAGCTATGATAATTAAGCTTTTACTCAAAAGCGATTTAGGCACTTTGCCAGGAAAGACGGAGATAATCTTCGTAACAGCTAAATGTTAAAATGACCAATTACCGGGGCTTTGCACTAGTGCGAGAATGGATGTTGGGATTGAAGAAAATTTCACCGATGTTTTCACAGAAATAGAGTGATTTCGTTGCGGCACGCTTAAATTATTTTGAAACTTGCGGTCGGATAATACTATAACAGTAAAATGATAAAGTTATCAATACCGCGGTTTTGCACTAGTGCGAGAATGTGATTACGTTTGAACCGAACAAAACGCACACACAGCGACTGTTTGACAGCGTTTTAACATAGATCAATCAAGAAAACATCAACTCAACTTACAAGTTACACCTGCTAAGAATATATGACCTTCGATTTTTGCTTTTAGGAAATTTGACAAGTTGTTAAAAAATTATCAACAAGAATGTGTCAATGTTCTTTTTAAAAATGTTTTTAAAGAAAACCACACTGTACTTTAGTAGATGTTTTTTAAACCGATTCTCGAAAGACCGAAGTTCCTTTTATACGCAGCATTCCTGTATTTTTCTTAGCTCTTTTTTTGAATCAATTTAAATATTTTCGTTAAAGTTAGTAAGGTATATCGAGAAACTCCTCCAAATCAATAGCAAATCGGCCGCAAGTAGAGAATTTAAATATGTCAGTTAGATTTTTTTCTTTAATTAGTTAAAACCACAAAAATACATAACAACCAACCGAAGGGCCATTGCCATAAAGCTTTTCCACCAAAAAAAGGTTGGAAGCAGTCTGCTTCGCTTTCAACAAACAGACCTGACATTACAAAAATGTTCATAAAGTGAGCTTGAATGAAATTATTTTTACATATTGAATTTGATTAGTAAGTACTTAGAGTACTCAATGTTTGAGATAGTTATACGACCCGCTTTGCCAGGTCATTTCTGCCACGAACCTGCAAATTGTGGAACCAGCTTCCATCTTCTCTGTTCCCTAATGGTTATAATATGGGGATCTTCAAAGGGCGGGTTTACAAATTGCTCAAGGGCCAGCAACGCATTGGCGGTTCCTCTGGTGCTGCAAATGTTCATGAGCGGCGGTAATCACTTACCATCAGGTGACCCGCCTGCTCGTTTGCTCGCTATGTATATATATAAAAAAAAAACGATTTATGTTATATGCTTCTCAACTCACCAGTACTAGGTGATTATATTTGAGTTTGTGATAATTGCATGTTGTAAAAATGCTGTTTTGCAAATATAGACTACATTGTTATCGTTTGCGTAATATAAACAAGCTCTTGCGATGTAGGTAATGTTAACTGCTAACTGTCTTGACATGTTTAATTAAAAGAAAAAACTGTTAACAATTTATGAATTCAATGCACTTTCTGATCCTTCATTCTAATTTGGTAGAGATTATGTAGAAAAGCATAGTAAGTCTATATTTGTGTTAATATAAAATGTATGCATGCGTATTCGTGATTGTGATGATTTCATCCCGCATACTATAAATGTGCAAGTTTATATGTAAGTGTGTATTTGTGTAATTTTGTATTTTTATTACGCCGAAACGACTGAACCAATTTGGTTGAATTTTTGCTAATTATCCCGGGGAAATACCCCACGGGATTTGTTAAACCGAATTTAACCTCGATGTGCTTTAACTAGAACTATTTGTTTGTAACTCTTGTTTGTAAGTTTGTTTGTAACTTGTTTGTCATACGAGTAGCAATCTTCCTTAAAATTAGATGTATTTGTCATCATGTCATTTTTGTGAAAGGGAGTCAAACGGGCGATATGTATATGTACAGATTTTTAACCAACTCAGTATTTAGGATAGGAAGCCGTTAAGAGAATAGGGGATAGTCAAAGTAGGATACAGATAAATATTTCGTAGGTTTTCTAAATCAAAACAAAACCAGGTTACGTTCAACACACGATAATTACTCATTTTGTAGTTGTGACTTCCAAATTCAGAATTCCATGTGATTAATTTGTGCAATTATTTCGTATCAATAATGATATTGCGGTTGAAACGCTAATTTGTGAGATACCTAAACCTCCTAATGGACATAATATTATGTCACTTTAAAATAAAAAGAATATCTAGTAGTAGGGTAAATGTTTTAAGATTCGTAATATTCTCCGAATTGGGGGTATAACGATAATTGTATATCAAATAAAGTAACCCTGAGTTTTTTTCTTTCTGTAAAAGTTCTACCACTTATGTTTAGTATCCTCATGTTATCATTGATAGTTAATTTAACCTGCGTAATGTCGCAGGTTTTTTTATCGTAAAATTCGTTCATCTATGTATTTTAGAACGACGTGGTAAGCAAATTGAATTACTACGTCACGCTCAAATATTATTAATCAGTAATATACAGTAATACAGTAATATAGGAAAAAATTATACAGAAAGTACCGCTTACTAGTTAGTGTTATGTGATAACGGGTTCTGCTTTTATTTTACGGCCATATCTCTAAAACTTACCGCGCTATGACCTTACGTACGAAATTATTAATCAGTCCAATCCAAAATCTTCAGATAGGACATTAAATGTTCAGTGCATTAAAGGGCAGTGCTGTCCTCTTTCTACCCATCCCTGTTGATAAGGATAACGATACTAAAGTGAAGTCTGTCAATCCGCACATGGCCAGCATGGTGGACTATGGTCAAACCCTTCTCATATTGAGAGGAGATCTGTGCTCTGTAGTGAGCCCGATAATGGGATGATCATGATGAACATTTAGTTTTTTCTCACCGTGGGATACTAATATATTGAATATGATGAGTTTATAATAGTTTATTGCATTACTATATTGAGATCTTAAACGTGTAAAGTTGTAGGAAATAATTTAAAAGTTAATTTAGAACTTTACAATAACGACATTTGTTAACAGCGTGTGTTATATAACTCATACGGTGGACTAGAATCTAGATGATATACCATGATGGTATGTTGTGACATTTGTTGACACCAATGATGATCATTTAAATTACAAAATACTGATGAAAAATTCCGTGACTAACGACTACCAGTTCGATAAATCGTAATTACTTTATTCCGTATTCCGCATTCTATGTTGTTAAATTGCAATCCATTTTCGTAATCGGTGGCAGCCCACTAGGCTACCCACTAGTATGAAACAGCCCCGATAGATACATCTCTAAATTTACTACTAATTATTCTGGACAGAAAGCTTAACATGCTCTCTTAGGCATGGGAGTAGACCTCGCCAATCCCCAAACTCTGGACTTTACCTGAGAATCTCAAAGTAAAATTGCAACCTTTGAAAAGATCCCTGAAAAAATCGCCCTGATGCCCGTCACATAATACAAATCAAAATGGTCCAATATCAGTTGAATTATCGTAGAAAAGTATCGTAGATGACCTAGCGTTACACCGTTTGCCGTGACGGCTGCAGATCGATTTTATTAATAGGACGTTCCAACAGATATTTTACAACAAAACTAAAATAAATATATTAGTTATGCTATATTACATACATGCTATTTTTATAAAACATACGAGGTTGCAAGCGTTCGCTTATAATAATTGGTATATTTATATAGGCACGGCTATTAGCTGTGTAAAAAAAAAACGTATCAGATTATAAAATTGTATCTGGTTAATAGAAATAAGATACTTTGCGGATCCAAGGCTATGAATATCAGATGTTATTCTATTCTCGTTTTACTGCTTAGGTACCGAGCACAGAGGATACAAATACTGGGCACGTGAAGTACCTTACCCGTGTAGGTATATCCGTATTACCAATGCTAATAGAGCATCTCATAGTTATGTCACGTAGAAGATAAAATTAAACGTTGTTAAATACTACTACCAACATAAAGTAAATTGCCTGCATTTATCTATTATTTAATAATTTTATAAAATAGCAAATAATTGTTTGAATTTTCCGTCCATGCCTCATGTAGGTATGAAGTTCTTATTTTAATTGGAGTTGTTATTGCAGAGGCCATATGGTATTCCACCGTTACCTATTATGAGAAGTACGTACATGATTTATAAATATCTAACCTAATATTACCTCAAACTTAGTGTTTGTATTCTCATTGAGATATGGTTCTCATTTTTGGTTGGAATGTCGGGTGGCAACAATTTTTTTTATCAAATGTCATAAATATTGAATGTTTAAAGAATCATTAATGTAAGTTTAAATTATAACTCACTTATCATTTCTTTTCTCTTTTTCAGCCCCTTACATAAAAGTGTGCCAACGAAATGATCCAAATGTAGACAAATGCATCATTAACTCGGTGGAGGAGCTTCGACCGAAAATGAAAAAGGTATGTATCTTCATTGCTATATTAATATCATGTAGGTGTTTGTAAATATGGCAAAGTTTAGAGCAAATTTAGGAGGTAGGTTTGTCTTTGTTTGCGTTAAACTATCGCCGTTTTCAAAAGTAGGTAAGTAGAAAAAAAAAGAAAAAAAATTCTACACTGTTATGAAAGGTAACAGTGAATGTTGCCTGACTTTGTATATGTTCTGTGGTCAAAAATAATCGGCGCCAGTTTTGTACGGATGACATAATGGCGGTTGCGGGTTCAAGGTCTTGACGGGAAGTCGAAATATTGCTAAAGTGATAAATTACAGTAAAAAAAAATTAAAAATATTTTAGAAATACAAAGTCTTTCTATATATATTTCTATACATAATAATAGTATATAAGTAAATACTATTAATTCTATTATAACTATGTGAAAGTTTGTATATCTAAATTTTTGTTTCGTCACAGTGTCTGGACCGATTTAGCTAACTTATATACTATTGTATTCGGTTTCAATTGTATTCTATGAGCTTGTGATAATAGTCCACAAATGTACCTAAAATTTAAGAGAAATTGAATGGTATCTCTTTTGTCCAGCATTGTGCATAATAAAACTCAATTACCATAAATAATGTGAATTTAATAATTAGTAACGAGCTAAAGTAATAACTTACATAAATATTAAAATATAAATCAATTAAATATTTATAAATAAACAATTTAGAAACTATCCGCATCTGCAACCGCTGTTGCTTTTGGTGTCACGGTTGTTGAGGAATCATTATTGTCAGTCATCTTCTACGTCTTGCCCCGTTTGTGCTGGCGTCGGTTGTTGAGACGCCGGTTTTTCCGTCGACGGTTGTTGAGACGTCGGGTCATTGGACGGCGATTGTTGAGGCGCCTGGCACTCGGTCTCTGGTATTTAGGGTGCTGTTTGTGCGGGTGCTTGTTTGTTAGGTGCTGATTGTTGTGGTGCTGATTTAGGTGGTTGTTCTGCTGGCTCACCCTTTTCTGCTGGTTTTGGGTATTCATCGGCCGCTGGGCGGGGTAGCTAGGTCGAGCTGGTGGAAGATTCTGCTGTTGATTGCGCTGGAGCTTCTGGAAGAGTTTGTTTGGGATTTGAAGGACTCTGATGTGAAGCTGGTTCTTCCGGTTTTTGATGCTTTGGATGTACCTGATGAGGCTGTTGAGGTGGCGGTGGTGGTGGCATAGGCATCTCAGGTGGTGGCGGTGGCATAGGCATTCCGGGTGGTGGTGGTGGTGGTGGCATAGGCTTCTCAGGCGGTGGTGGTGGCATAGGCATTCCGGGTGGTGGTGGTGGTGGCATAGGCATCTCAGGCGGTGGTGGTGGCATATGCTCCTTAGGTGGTGGTGGCATAGGCATTCCAGGTGGTGGTGGTGGCATAGGCATCTCGGGCGGTGGCGGTGGTGGCGGCATAGGCATCTCGGGCGGTGGTGGTGGCATATGCATCTTAGGTGGTGGTGGCATAGGCATCTCGGGCTGTGGTGGCGGCATAGGCATCTCGGGCGGTGGTGGTGGCATATGCATCTTAGGGGGTGGTGGTGGCATAGGCATCTCGGGTGGTGGTGGCGGCATTGGCATCTGAGGCTTTTGAGGCGGCGCCGGTTTTGATGATGCAGGGTTGCCACTAGTGGCACTAGCATATGAATTAGATGTTGACTGAGTATCATCTTCCACGTAGATGTTTTGCTTATCCGGTTTATCGTTATTCGATCCATTGTCGTCTATAGCGGCGATCATAGCGGTATTAGACGTGGAAGTAGACGCAGCCGCTGCACTAGCTGTCCCTCCATTTCCCTGAGCTCCAGCTGAGCTAGAACTGGACGCTGTGGATTTGTCTTGCACAACTATCAGTGTACCATCATCTTTGTTTGGTTTGTGCTGTTCCATCCCATCATGCGATTGCTTGTTTGGCTTATCGCTCTTGGCTAAATCAATTATAATGTTAGTTCTTGTACCAGATCTCGATCTTTGGGTGGGAGCATTTGGACTGAAGCTGTTACACTTTTGGCATGCTGATCCTTGGCACTGGTAACATTGGCCGCTACTGCCCGTCTGCGCGTAGGGATATGGCACGAACTTCACTGGATCAACTTTGGATGGATATTTGATCGTGACATTCGTTCGTTTTGGCAACCGCACTTGTATCACTGTGCTTCGAGCATTGCATACTTGCGAACCGGCTTGTGTTTCTTCGTTCTGAAAAGAATTACCTTTATAATTAGGATCTAAATCAATTTTATCACCAACCAAGTTAGTTCTGCTAAAATATTTAACAGTAATGAGTTTAATATGACTTTAATATGCTTAAATTAATATGCTTAAAACGTTAGCGTAATACTATCTTTGGCTTCTTCTTCACGCACCAGGTTATGATTGTAATCAAGGTTTCAATTACAGAACTCTCTCTTGCACTCTTGCACTCTTCTTTGCTCGCACATGTTCTAATAACGGTTAAGGGTTATTTTTTTATTTAGTTTATTTTTATTTTTTATTGGATCATTAAACTAGTCACAATCTATATAAAAACAACAAAAAACATTTCAGAAGACCAAACACGGGTTACTTGAGTTATAATCTGAACATGTTGGTTAAAATTCCCCAAGATATTTGAACATGTTTAAATAAAACATGTGAAGACATGTGTTAACGCCTTCCCTACGACGTAAGGAGACGTACGTCTAACAAGATCTAGTACTGATAATTAAAAAATTATACAAGTAAAAGTAACTAGACCTGTAAAATAATTCCAAGAGCTAACAGAATAACCACGTTATGCAGCCCCATTATTTGTTCGAGAATCCCAAAGAAAATATTTCTCGAGTCTTATATACTAAGATACATGGGAGTGATAAGACTACATAGTCCTTTGTCTATTAGAGCATTAGAAATGATTCACGCTCTCTCATTTTATCAAAATGGTAAAAAGCACGTATTTTGTCTATTTACGACAGCTATTTACAATATTTCGTGTCAAGTGTAGGCAAATGAGGTAAATGAGTCAATAATTTAGATATTTTTATTTTTCATAGTAAACTCATCGAACTACTATTTACTAGTCACGTCACACTAGTTCTTCCATTAAGATATCAAGTAAGTACTGCTTATACAACATGTTCAAATTATTGGTTTTAAATGTTGCTATTTTACTCAAAGCATTCAGTTTTTTTATGAGTATTGGACGAACACACGAAGCTATGATAGCCTAGCGGTTAGGATGTGCGCCTTTTAGTCTGAGGTTTCGAAGAAATATGCGTTTTTAAGCAATTAAAATATCACTTGCTTCAACGGTGAAGGAAAACATCGTGAGGAAAGGTTTCCTCACGATGTTTTCCTTCACCTGCATACCTGAGAGTTCTGCATAATGTTCTCAAAGGCGTGTGAAGTCTGCCAATCCGCACATGGCTAGCGTGGTGGACTATGGCCAAATCCTTCTCATATGGAGAGGAGACCCGTGCTCTGTAGTGAGCCGACAATGGGTTGATCATTATGATCATGATGGGCGAATAAATAATAATAATTATTCATTAATCAATTTTAATCACACAGGTGATTGAGGTGCAGATTACTCATCCGCAATGATTAAGGAATTAAATATCCCCTAAGACATAAACATTGTATGTATCAATTATAATGTTTTTGTTGCGTTAATTATCGCTATGTTATCATTTGTACAATTAATGCATCACGTAGAGTACAACGAACTGTAGCGAATTTTGATTGTATTCATTGATATCATAGTGTAATTATGTAAATATTAGTTGGTGTATGCTAATAACTTTATTTCAAGGACGGTTATCAATTAGTGGTAATCATGATATTGCACTCAATAGGATATCCGATTACGCCAAATTACGCCAAAAATTGCTTCATTAGAACAACAAAAAAGAGTTTTGCAAGTGTTATACTGATATTACTTGAAGACACGCGAAGTAAGCTGTCAAGTCTAGCGGCTTTTAAATTAAATTAGGTCTAAAAAATTGTTTGTTTATAAGAGAACTAAAAAAATATGTTAATTTCAAGTGCAAAACAAAGTGGCAACCAAACATAATTAGTTGAGTAAAGCACCACAAATAAGCTTTATTTCTGGTGAGCATTTTGAAAATATTTTCCGAAAAAAAAAACTTGTAACTTGAAAAATATGTAAATAATTATACAAAATCAGCCCGCAAGTAAATCTATATATATAAAAGCGAAATACCACTGACTGACTGACTGACTGATGATCACGATATCTCAGGAACTATAGAACGAACGAACTTGAAATTTGGAAAATAGATTTCTTTTATGAAGTAGAGGTCAGCTAAGAACCCGTTTTGAAAAAATCCACCCCTAAAGGGTTGAAATGGGGGTTGGAAGTTTGTATGAAAGTCCTTTATTTTTGAAGTTAGAGACATGAAAATTGGCAACTAAGTTTTTTATTATAAATGATAAAGATCTGTATAATCAATGTTACGGAAATCTACCCCAGGGGGGGTGAAATGGGGGTGGGGCGTTTTCATGAGGATTCTATGTTTTCGAAGTTAGGGACATGAAAATTGACATTTAGGTTATTTGTTTTAAATTATAAAAACCTGTATACGCAATATTACAAAAATCCACCCCTAAGGGGTAGAAATGGGGGTTGGAAGTATGTATGAAAGTCCTATATTTTTGAAGTTAGAGACATGAAAGTTGGCAACTAAGTTGTTTATTATAAATAATAAAGATCTGTATGATCAATAATGCGAAAATGTACTCCAAGGGGGGTGAAATGGGGGTAGGAAGTTTTTATGAGGATTCTAAGTTTTCAAAGTTAGGGACATAAAAATTGGCATTTAGGTAATTTGTTTTAAATAATAAAAACCTGTATACGCAATATTACAAAAATCCACCCTGCAGGGGTAGAAATGGGGGTTGGAAGTTTGTATGAAAGTCCTATATTTTTGAAGTTAGAGACATGAAAGTTGGGAACTAAGTTGTTAATTATAAATAATAAAGATCTGTTTAATCAATGTTACGAAAATCTACCCCAAAGAGGGTAAAATGAGGGTTGGAACTTTATATGAGGATTCTAAGTTTTTGAAGCTAGGGACATGAAAATTTACATTTAGGTTATTTGTTTTAAATTATGAAAACCTTTATACACAATATTACAAAAATTCACCCCTAAGGGGTTGAAATGGGGGTTGGTAGTATATATGAAAGTCCTATATTTTTGAAGTTAAGGACATGAAGTTGGCAACTAAGTTGTTAATTATAAATAATATAGATCTGTATGATCAATGTTGCGAAAAACCACTTCAAAGGGGGTAAAATGGGGGTTGGAAGTTTTCATCAGGATTCTAAGTTTGGGACATGCAAATTACCAATTAGTTTATTTGTTTAAAATAATAAAAACCTGTATATTTTATATTACAAAAATCCACCCCTAAAGGGTTGAAATGGGGGTTGGAAGTTTGTATGACATGAAAATTGGCAACTAAGTTGTTAATTATAAATAATAAAGATCTGTACGATCAATTTTGTGAAAATCCACCCGAAAGGGGGTAAAATGGGGATTGGAAGTTTTCGTCAGGATTCTAAGTTATCGAGGTTATGGACATGAAAATTGGCATTATTTGATGTAAATAATAAAAACCTGTATATACGCAATATTACAAAAATCCATCCCAAAAGGGGTGAGAGGGGTGAGGGGTTACATGTAAGTTCTGAGTTTTTGGAATTAGAGAAATGAAAATCGGCAATTAGAGCATTACTTTTCAGTAACTATGACATGTAGGTATAAGCTCTTTTGCAAAATCACACATTGAAAGCGGAAACATAAAGAATGAGAAGGAATTTGGAAGTTAGGCCCTGCTTAGGCGTAGACATCCGCTAATAATTTGTGAAATTCCGCCGCAAAGAGGTTAATACTGGGGTTCATGTTGGTTGAAAATCTTATAAAGTTTTACTTCTTTGAACCCATTGGAATACTTTGTACTCCTTACTATCCAGACAAAATCATAGTAATATTATAATTGCGAATGTGAGTTGGAATGTTAGTTTGTCCTTCAATCACGTCGCAACAGAGCAATGGATCGAAGTGATTTTTGAAATTATAGTTGAGGACCTGGAGAGTGACATAGGAGGGTTCCGGTTGGCATTTTTACAACTTATTCTGACTGAATTTTAAAAACTTATGCCCCGCGGGCGAAGTCGCGGGCGCCAGCTAGTCTATTATAAAACTCATAAACTACAACGGAGGACGAAAGCAGATATTCTTCGACTATCTACAGATGTATGTGACCTAGGTGAATATGTGATCTTGTTTGTGAAAAGAAGTGTTTGTCCAAAACATAGCCAACTAGCAAACAAAACTACACACTTTCGCATTATCGCATTTCACGCGTGTCGCAATAAACGAAGTAATATACCTATTATATTATATTTTTGAATTAAAACAATAATTATTTAAAAAATAATCAATGTAGAAAGTTTGATATAAAGGGTAATAAACACATAATGTAAATCCATTATAAATGCGAAAGTCTGCCGTGTTTTTTAATTTATTATTTTCTACCCTTTGACTTGGCAGTCTGAGATAGGAGCGGGCTATCCGGTTAAATTGTGGAAGTAACCCTAATCGGTTTCTACGCAACAGCTGGAACGCTAAATCGCTTAGCGGCACGATTCTGTTGGTTGGGCGGTATCTAGTTTGGTAACTAGAAAATATCCTATGTCTTTTCTGGTCTAGTGGAAGGACCACCTTCCACTAGACCAGAAAAGACATAGGATATTTTTAATCCCACTAAAGCACCTGAAAATCATTCCTGCGGGATTTGAAAAAAATTACTTTGTAATGAATGTAT
Source organism: Lasiommata megera (assembly GCA_928268935.1). Lineage (NCBI taxonomy): Eukaryota > Metazoa > Arthropoda > Insecta > Lepidoptera > Nymphalidae > Lasiommata > Lasiommata megera. The sequence goes on along the minus strand of OV743311.1, from coordinate 5,062,088 downwards.
TGATTTACAATAAAATAGATATTCACATATTATGCATACTGAAGACGGGCAAAAGATATTTTTAGTAACCGTACAAAATTGGCAATTCTAAATAAATAGCTCCCACGGGATATAAAAAAAAAGGAAAATAAATGCGTTTTAAGTTGCAGGCAACAGCTAGTATAACTCGTAGTTTCGATAAGAAAAACCACGTGACCGCGGAAATAGTAACTAGATAGGTATTCTTTATAGAATATACTAGAACATCATACATTACCTACGTTTAAAAAGATCAGTCATACCTACTATAAAGATCATGTTAATAGTACTTACTTTCGATTACGTTCGCATTTGGTCAAAACGCAAGAAATGCTTTTAAAGCCAATTGGAAAGTATGTCATTGTCACACAATTTCATAACTTATATGTATGTCAAGACAAACAAACATACACATACCAGAGATTCATACTCTGCATCTGTTGAGTCACTAATTAAGTAGGAGCTAATCCTATTGCTGAGAGCTAGGGTTATAAATTTTTAATATATTACAGTAGTTTGAATTTACAAGTATAACAAAAACCACACCACAACAAGAAGTTTCTGATCTTATTGATTTTATGACAAAGAACAAATACTGATGTTGAGATCTATAAAGCGTACTTTGATTTTGCCAAAGTTAGTGTTAAAGCAAGTCAGACTTATCTGACACCTAACTTTGTCTCTGTATGCTTTGGATTAACGCATTTGCTCTTTTTATCCCGCATAAATTGATGGTTCCCTCGAGCTTCGTGACAAACTGAATTTCACCTCGATGAGCTATACTGAATTTTAGTTTGCCTAAACAACAGAATTTCACCTTGATTTTAGTTTGTCGCAGAAACTTCCTGGAATTTATATAGATTTATATGTTGAAAAAACGCGACAAGAGATTGAACGAGTTTATGCTCATAGGATTTTTTATAATCCCCTAATCAAAGCCGACGTCATCAATTAGTATTTTTTTTTTAAACTCATCAAAAATCTTTTTCTCCCTACACTATATATGGGATACCATACCTAGAACTTCATGATCACGATAAGGTGCACTATGTTGAGCATATAAAAGAGAGCCTATGGCTCTGATTTGCGCTTTTACAAATAAACTACACTATCTTGTAATTAGATAAAGTTATTTTTTTCTCAGTCTGCTAAAGAGATAGACAATTCACAGGTATATTTCCGTAAAACGCGTAATCCATACTTATGTTGCTATTGTTGCCGTCCTCCCCATAAACGTAAAGTTTCTGGTGGGCGGTTAGCTTTACAATTAAAATGTTTTTTAAATTATTTTTAGAACAATAAAATAAAAATAAAAAAAAATGTAAAACGTTCCTTCAAGATATAGTAGATGTAGATAGCAAACATTTATTAATGTAACAAAACATAAACCTTTAAAGGGTTGAATTTGAGTAATTAACTTGATATTAGTGTTTTATAGATTATTTTATAATTTAACTGTTGATAAAAAAAAATAACTTCATTACAATGGTACTTTGCGAGGAATAATTGTTTAATCCGGCACTCCCTGACCCGCTTTCGTAATCTTGATAAAGATTTAAGATCAGTATAATCCAAGGCCGAATGCACTCGATATGATTCATGCATAATGTAGAATCAGCTTTCCAATAAAGATGAGTTCAATAAATAATACGTGATGGTCCATCTAGAATCAGAAGAGAATATAGTAAAGTAAATCTATTATAACCGTAGTAATTTTCAAAACATGTCGGCAATAAAACTCTGCCGGAGCTGTCAAATAAATTTTTTATATTTAGATTATATTAAAGGTATGTTCAAAATAGTTAGTTCGGTGTGATTGCTATACAAACAAACATACAGCATCACATCGCAAAAGTAGGTAGTACGTACGTCGTAGGTACTTTTAATCCTTTAGTTTCATAACTGTATCTCAAAAAATACATAAAATTTATAACTTGGTTAGTAATGTCACACTACCAGTTTCGTACTAAATGAAATTCAAAATGTATTTATTATTTTGTTGTTTTACTACAAGTTAGCTCTTAACTTTAATCTGCAGCAATGATGGAAAGTAATGATGCTGTCTAAGATGGCAGCGGGTTATTCTTATAGTGGTATTATGGTCGTGATACGCCTTATCGATTTCAACGCGGCATTGTACCGAAACAAGAAAATACGTAAATAAATACGTGGCGGCACGACTATTTCGGTAGAGTTGTCACAAGACACGACCGAAACCTCCCACTAGACCAGAAAAAATTGCAATTATGAATTTCCAAATTGACCTTGCCGGGTACCGAGCCCGGCACTTTTACCTGACACCTTTTATGAGGTAATTTGGTATTTATAGCAATAAAACAATTTTAATTTTATTTGCCAGTTGTTGTTTAACATTAATAAACGGAGCGATGACAGATTTTGACCACATTTTCACTGCCAGATAGCTGATGCTATCATCATCATCATCATAATCAACCCATTATCGGCTCACTACGGAGCACGGGTCTCCTCTCAATATGAGAAGGGTTTGGCCATAGTCCACCACGCTGGCCATGTGCGGATTGGCAGACTTCATACGCCTTTGAGAACACTATGGAGAACTCTCAGGCATACATCCTCATGATGTTTTCCTTCATCGTTGAATCAAGTGATATTTTAATTGCTTAAAAACTCCGAAAACTTAAAGGTGCGTGCCCGGGATCGAATCCCCTATATTGATGTTATATACTTATATAAACTGTACTTACTATGTAACTAAGATTACTTTTACTTTCATACGAGTATATGTAGTTAATTATACGAAATGTTCATAGACGGGTTTGTTTGAGCAACTGACAGCATGTTCGATGTGGATTTCGAAAGCATAACAGGATTTTTTTTTTAATTTCAGGGTATTCCCGAACTAGATGTCCCGAGCATTGAACCACTGAGCCTCGGCCAGATAGCTCTGGCCCGCGGTCCACAAGGCGCTAAACTCACTGCAGTCGTGAACGATGTCAAAGTCCTAGGTCCCAGCAATTTTATCATTCAAGAGCTAAAGTAAGTATTCCCTCTTTATGCCTCTTAGCTACTATCCATAATATATGGCTACCTTCAATTCAGATTTTTTAAGACATATTTGTAGATAAAATATCAAATATTTTTTTGATATCTCAACTCAGATAAATTATATTTATTTAATTATTATATGTTATTATTCTATAACTATTCAATTCCTTTAAGAAAGACTAAAACTATGAACCATGGTGACATATCGCTGGGTGAAATTTGATAGCCAAATTTTCCTAACGCATTCAACCCGTCATAAGTAAAGCCTATATTACCCTATTTGGCTAGAAATCGCGGATTTGAGCCCTACCGTTGTAGATTAATCAAAACTAATGTTCTAAAGCTCAAGACTGTTTCTAGAAACAAGCAATCCAATTTTAACAAAGCATAAAACAGCCCGTTTAAAAGATGGCATAGAATCTAAGATTGGTATATAAAATCAAATTTACCGCACTAATCTCAGATCATATCCCATACGATAAGTCATATCTAGATCACGTTTAACATTACAGGTCGGATCTGGACAAGAACCGGTTCGACTTCAAACTACTGCTGCCACGTTTGGATTTCGCCGGAAAGTACAAGATGGACATTCAGGTTCTACTGTTGCGACTGCAGGGGCGAGGGAACATCACGGGATCCTTCAGTTAGTATTATAACGAACGCTAGTTTTATGAGAGCTCAGTGACCAAAGGGACATCCCTGTTCGTCTCCAATCCTCGGGTGTCTTTCTGATGAACCCGTTCATGAAACTCAGTGCGTTAAGGAAGTCTCTTGAAATTTTACGTTTAAATGTGCGGAGGTTTATGTATATAAATGTAGATGATTTATTGTATATCAAAAAATAGAAAAAGGACAAAGACAAATGTGTTAAATCTTAATTTAACATGCGAGGGCTTAATTTAACAAAGCGTTCTTATTAAAGATCAGGTAATATCTCTTCCAGACAACCTTAGGGCTTAGAGAGTCATATTTAAAAATGGGATAAAGGTAGGTGATTTAAATATAATTAACTTACATTCAAGTAACTAAATAAAATAAACGTTTAATAATAATACTATAAATAAACAAATATATGAATAAATATAGCATAATAAATGTCTAAGAGAAACGTGTTTCTTTGGTGGTTTTTGCTCGATCTTAATTGCGCTGGCAGAATTATGAGTGTCCATTTTGCTGATTGCACGGAACTGATCGTATGCGAGTCTAATTCGTTTTTTAGCAGGCTATGCCCGACCACGCTTCGATGTGGCTTACTTATACAGTATTTCCTGTTTCCGTGGAATCTTAAGGTTCAAAATTATACATTCATCATCATGATCAACCCATTACCCGCTCACTACAGAGCACGGGTCTCCTCTCAATATGGGAAGGGATTGGCCATAGTCCACCACGCTAGCTATGTGCGGATTGGCAGACTTCACGCGTCTTTGAGAACATTATGGAGAACTCTCAGGCGTGCAGGTTTCCTCACGATGTTTTCCTTCGCCGTTGATGCAAGTGATTTTTTTTTAAACGCACATAACTCCGAAAAGTTAGAGCTGCGTGCCCGGATTCGAATCGCCGACCTCTGATTAAGAGGCTGACGCCCTAACCACAAGGCTATCACCGCTTCACATTACATACATTAGATGACTAAATAAATAATGAGGGTCTTTACTATAAACGAGGCGGCATAATGTCTGCATTCATTATCCAGTGTTTTGTCACACTTCAACAGACAGCACCTTACAAATGGCAGAGCGTGACAAAACGCTGCATAACGCTGCATAACTATTCCGACGCTATGCCACATTTGTGGTTAAGGTCCTAAGAATGGAATATGCACTCTTCTGTCTATATACACTGCACCTTTATATAAACTAACCCTATACTTACAAATATCAGACAACATTTGAATATACTATAACGATTATTAGTGGTGCATATAAAGATACACTTATATATCTAAACTAAACTAGTATGACAGGTCTAAAAATAGTCCTGTCTCTTTCATAATGTTCCGCGTAAAGGGATGTCAATATTTTAAATATGTCCAATTATTTAGAGGTTTGTGTACGAGAGAAATGGAACCAATACCAATTTTTTAGGCATATAAATAAAAAGATCTTAGCTAATGTCAAAATATTCACGTAAAGTATTAGACGTTTCATATACATAGTCTTTTTTCACGTTTTTTTCTTACGTTTTCTGGTTCCAGTGCTCCGTTTCATATAAGTCCTAATTATCGCGTAATAACATTGCTAAACATATTTTAATTAAAGAGAATATTAACTATGTATCTAATTTAAGAATGTAATTAATTTGACATAAGAATACTAATTTTGAAATTATTGTACTAAAAAAAAGTTCTGCAATCAAAATTTGGTTGATTAGATTTTACAAAGAAACAGTATCTATCTTATTATCAAATTGTATGCAGCCTTCAAGATTGATGGACGAGTAAGTTTATATAATTCGATATAGTGCGTAGTTGATCAGGGACATGGAATAGTTATACTGCCACGGAATCTTTATACTACGATGCCAAGTAGGAAACTGCCTACCATGACCTTGAGGTAGAGGATTGAATCCGTTAAACTATACGTACATATACGCTCTCATAGTGTTTGGTAATTAAGGCCTATGCAATGGTTTACTTTACTTACTCTCCGGGCACAAAAGGGCTGAGACAATATTTAAATTTTCCATCAGCCATCATGATCAACCCATTACCGGTTCAGTACAGAGCACGGGTCTCCTCTTAATATGAGAAGGATTTGGCCATAGTCCACCACGTTGGCCATGTGCGGATTGGCAGACTTCACACAACTTTGAGAACATTATGGAGAACTCTCAGGCGTGCAGGTTTCCTCACGATGTTTTCCTTCACCGTTGGAGCAAGTAATATTTTAATAACGTGCATAACTCCGAAAAGTTAGAGGTGCGTGCCCGTATTCGAACCGCCGACCTCTGATTAGGAGGCTGACGCCCTAACCACTAGGCTATCACCGCTTCTCAATCAGTCCATAAGTTTCATTTCAAGATCCATCAGTATCAACTATTATATCAAGCGACTGACATCAACTCCTGCACATAGATCTTTTGAAAGAGGTTCATGATCTTGGGCCGCTTGTTTCCAGCGGCTCCCTGCGACTCGTTATATGTCGTCTGTCCTATGTAGAATACGTTTCACATCAGAACAACTCTCGCAACGGTACATAATAAATTGAACTATTTATATAAGCATTCCGAGGAAAATTCCGAGTAAATTTCCATCGAAAGGGTTACAACATTTTAGGATATTGGATAATACGTATAGGTAGGTGTAGTACGCGAGGGCCTTTTAACCTACTTGCGTTGAGTCGTAACTGGTAACAGCAAAAACTGGCGTTAGACTTTCTGCGTAACGTTAACCGATTAACACACATTTTGTCATCGGGTGCGGTAAACTATTGTTGTTATATATTCGTTGATTGGTTTAAACGTAGAACGTTACGAGCAAGGGTTCAGAGATCGGAAAATTTCCTCCTCAATCTGGTGTTTAGTAAACTTAGTACTTGAAATTTGATATCTTCCTGTTTACCGATTGATCTAAAATTTGATATATATCTATGTTTAGTTCAGATGACAATACAGTTTGTATTTCATTTAATTATCATTGAAAATCCGAGATGGCCGCCGACAGAAAATGGCCAATTAATTTAGTTTTTCACCATGTACCATCTTGAATTTACTACAAGATTATCTGTCGACATTTCTTCCTTTTCTATATAGGCTTTCCTAATGAGTAGAGGTATCCTAATTACCTGATGCATCACATAAAAATCATTAAATTAAACGCATATACGCTATATGCGTTTAATATGAAGCATAACTATGTACTACTTTAAGAATTTAAGTAATTAGACATAAGAATACTAATTTTGAAACTATTGTACTGAAAAAAGGTTATACATATAGCATATAAGATCTTCAGAATATTAATGATGTATAATTTCCTATTACAGAGGATTACGCTTGCAACGTAACAATGCGCGGCCACAAAGAGAAAAGAGGGGAAGAAGAGTACCTGACATTTGAACCGATGAAAGTGAAACTCCGCGTTGGGGAATCCTCCATTTACCTCACCAACCTCTTTGACGGCGATCCAGTACTCGGACCGGCTACAAACAGGGTCATCAATGAAAACTCCCAAGTTTTCCTGCAAGAGATCAGCCCGGTCCTGGAAAGAAGTCTCGCGGATCTCTTTACGGAGATGGCAAATAAAATTACGTCGAAGTTTACATATAAAGAACTGTTCCCTTGATTAACAGAGTGCGCTCGCAACCGATAACCACACTAGAAACTTTCGAGAAATAAAAAAGAAGTTGCACGTATTGAGTTGAAATTAAATGACGCAATTTGTAGTGAAAACAGTGATGCCAGCATTGAACGTAAAATGTTTCGGCGTTTTATTCACGGAAGCAATAACCACAATCAGTGTCTCTAAATTCTCAGTAAAACGTGTTTTAAAACCATCACCGTTTTGGACGATAACTTAGTGACCATTACTTTGTAATCCTTAAAAAAAAAGCGAAGAAGGTGAAAGTGTTTTTTTATCACAGTTTTTCATCGATGTTGCTAGTGTGGAGCTGGGCTTATTGTGTTTTATACTAGTATTAGGGGTATAGTGATACGTGATGTGATATTTAAAAATAATGAACTCAATTTGGTTTCGCCGTTTATTTCACAGATCTAATTGTATTTTATCGCTCTTTTTCATGCGGATATTAGTTTTAAATCTGTCAAATAGAACCGCTTTATGCAATCTGAAACGACATTTATTAAAACGTAAAATTTTACTCATTTTTTGTAGGAGAATTGATGGCCTTAGAATTAAATTCATCGTCTTTGGGAAAAGTAATATAATTCCATTTTGGATTTAATACACAAAATTGGAAAATAAAATCAAAAGAATACGGCAACTAATTGAGCATACTCCCAGAAAGTGACATTTCGACGCAAAATACTTGTTTTAATTTTTTTCATTTTCATGAGATATTGTTCATTAATCACTAATCATTTTTGTATAATTTAGCAATTATTAAAGTATCATCGATTGTGTAAAAAAACCTACTAACATTTTGTTTGTCTATGATTATATATTGTTATTTAAACATTAGGTAACCTTAACAGGTGTCTTATTTTGTATGTCTACACATTTGCGTTCTCATCTTTATCTAACGACGTGCTACGAAAAAGTGGTATTAATATAATAATTTTTACCCTCTAATCGTGTCTTTAAAGGGCCCACAGAATGGGAGGTGTTAACGAAGGCTGAATCAGCGAGTTTGATTTAAAAAAAAATAAGAGAACAAAATCTTGAACAAAGAACAAATATTTCAAAACTAAAATACTGTAATTAACTACTCATTAATAACTAATTACTCATTAATAATTAATTACCGTAATACTGTCATTACCATTTTTATTATTATTTGAAAGTCTATGCCTTAAACGGTCATTTGACAGTGACAGATTACTTTTTAATATTTTACATTTACTAATAGTTGAACAAAGAGCACATCCAGAATTGCAAATAACGAAATGAGTTAAATAAGAGCAATGAAACTTACGTGAGTTTAAGAACTCATACGTGAGAAGAGAATTTGTTAGTCTGGACGGCACTTTTTTATTATGAGTATGCGCTATATGATACCTATCAGTTGAATTATTTGTAGTTTTATACAATTTTTACAGCTTTAAAACATTTTTGACTAAGAGCATAAATTACTAGGTTAGATAGATACCTCTTCAAATTTTTTGTAGGTACGTTTTTTCTTCCCATATATATTTTTATTTGAAATACGTTCTAAATATTTTATGTAGTGTTTTTATCTTCTTTGTTGCAAGCAGGGAGAGAAAAATTATGTGACACTTATGTACCCACGATAGAATTTATAAGTACTTCTTTGGCGTAATCACAAAGATACAAAAAACTTAGTTTACATCCTCTTTGCTTAAAAAATATTTGGTATAGTCACTCGTAGTGTCTACATCCTCTTTGAAGCCAATATTGCAGGCGTAATAATCGTATCCTATTTGGATTCTAAGTTCTATACATTAGCGGCTAACGTCATGCTGTCACATTAGCTTCTATTTGGTGACTAAATTAGCGCTCATATCTTATGTTTTTTATTTGCAAAAATGTAACATCGAAATTTTATGACTCGTCAAAAGAAGCATACCTTTGTTTCAATAAATTACATTCAGTCATTAATTAATTTTGGAGAACATGTGATACCAAATATTTTAGTATCTATTGAAATTTACTTTTCACAGGTGTTTACTTTAATAATAAGAATGCTGCAGTTATAATATTTCTTAAGAACAACAAAGTATAGGTATTTGGTTAGGCTCAGAAGGGTTTGAATCCTGTGCCGAAAAGCCTATTATTAAAAATAGCTATATTTAAAATATTGTATTAAATTTAATTATTCATTGTTTTTTTCTTTATCATTTATCATATTTCCTAATTTTATTGGCTCTCTTCTACGTGTTTTTTGTATTTGCTAAAACGTTTTAATATCATTAAGTTGTAGATTTAAGTTATGTGTTAAATAAACATTACATAAATTATTTTCTGACTCTTCTTTCCATACCTAATTTTTTTGATAATATATAGCAGATTTAATTTAACAGCGATTTTTTACAACAATACAACAACATATTTACTACCCTAACGACAAAGGCTTGTCGCCAAGCCATTTAGCGTTCCAGCACGATGTCGCGTACAAACCGATTAGGAGTATGGGTTTACCATACTTAGCCCGCTACTATCTTAGACTGCATCTTCACTTACCATCAGGTGAGATTGCCGACAAGGACTAACTTGTAGTGGATAAAAAAAAATTTGGGCGACTAATAGAGGTTCTATTTCTATTTTGTTGGTAGCTGTATTTCGATGCTTAATGAGCGGTTTAGCGGGTAGCTTCAACTTATTACTTTTGTGTAACAGTGATGCGCGCGCATCTTTCTCTCATAATTTTTTCATAACACGCCATACGAAGTATAACTTCAATAAATACTATGAAAGCGCCTGTAACAAATGCAAAAGCAACTACACGTAAATCGAAGAGTGAAGAAAAGTGAATTTAAGAGGAATTTAGTGAATTTAAAATTTTCACTAACATATTTTGTAAATTTTCACTATCATGTTTAGTCAATAAGGTGTTTGGTCTTATGGATACAATAGAATTATGTTAATGTGACGTGTGTTATATAAAAAGTTATGAAGAACCTAACAATCCAGTCACAGGGAGTTGTACTTTGCTTTAATATGTAACAAATATGTAGTATTGCACGAGTTTTATAAACAAGAAACGGGTATGTATAATTTAATCACTCAAAGGACTTGGCTTTTCCAGTCGCTTCATTTTTTAAGAAAGCTTTGTTTTGTTATTTCTTCGACAGATATAAAAGACGAATTAATGGGATATAATATATAGTAAGCTGTGATAGCCTAATGGTTAGGACATCCATCTCTTATGTTAGTGAAAATTTCATCATCATCATGATCAACCCATTACCAGCTCACTACAGAGCACGGGCCTCCTCTCAATATGAGAGGGGTTTGGCCATAGTCCACCACGCTGGCCATGTGCGGATTGGCAGACTTCACACGCCTTTGAGAACATTATGGAGAACTCTCAGGCGTGCATGTATCCTCACGACGTTCTCCTTCACCGTTGAAGCAAGTGATATTTTAATTTGTTTAAAAAACGCACATAACTCCGAAAAGTTAGAGGTGCGTGCCCGGATTCGATTCGCCGACCTCTGATTAGAAGGCTGACGCCCTAACCCCTGGGCTATCACCGCTTCAACTTTCAGATACCTGATATTTAATTATCCATAGCAATAGTTATCCATAGCATAGCACTATACAACATTATGAGTCAACAACGTCTCAGGCTACTATCAAGTCCAACAATATTGGCACCACCTTGACCGGAATTTGGTCTAATAGTAAAGTAAACGGTCAGTTTACTTATTTAATGCATATTTGCACCCTGCAAAGACTGCAAGAGCGTTATATACCTACCACATAACAGCGTCTATATGTAGTTAGTTGAATGACGGTTACACTCGAGGCCTTTCGTTTTTTCTTCTCATTTTTAAGCTATAGCGTAGCTTCTATCGGCGGGCCTTGAGCGTGGAGACCGAATCCAGAAATTCCGTAACGAAAATAATCCTAACACCATGAATGCTTACTTACTAGGTGTATATAGATAATTCGCCATGGATATCACAGATGCTGTGGAACAGCGGTTATCACGTATGCTTTTTGTGCAGAAGGTCCCAGGTTCCAAAATAACCTCAATATTATTACTTTTTTATTTTCATTGTTGTTTTTGAAATATTAATAATTATGTTAACAGGCGACTGGAAATGATGGCGATTCATTCACAGCGGGTGTTATATCACGGAAATGGAATATGGAAAATGTTAGGGAACACGGCATGTGGTTTTATTTTATCACTGTAATGAAATAATACGGTTGGGTAATGTAATTGAGCGGTCAGTAGTACGCTCCTTATGTAATAGTGGCGGAAGTAAGAGATACTTTTTATTTTATACATTGCTAGCGGTTGCCTGCTACTTCGCAGCCGCACAATTTCTGGTACAGGAGTTTTTCGCAGCAAAAAGTATGAATATGTTTCATTTCTTATGTCATCTTTAGGGTTTCGTTGCGAGCAAAGTAAATTTAGAGTTATTGCTGAAGTTTCATTTAATAATAACAAATGATTCTCATACAAATATTCGTTACCCTCTTTCTACATTGTGAGTGATTATAACTTATAAAATAAATTTATTATCTAAAATGTAAGTCTGTAGTTTTTCAAACGTCTTCAAAATAATCTTCAAGCCCTACTTCAGCCTACATAGAGTCTAATTTCTAAAAGGACCCTTTTAAGTTTGCAGAATTTAAGAAATTTCTTAAAATATCTTGATTTGTAAGTCAATAGTCGGAAAGTAAGTTTTCGCTTTTATATATGTATAGCTCGTAGAATTATTGGAGAAATAGAGATATTAATATTAGTTAAGATAGTTAATATTTTCAAAATTGATTAAATTTGCATTTCTTTGTTATATTATTACCCAAATCAAAATTATTAATACTCTTAGATTATTTTGAGTATCTATTACCTATTACATATACCCGGCAAAGAAGATTACAGATAACGAAAAGTTGTTTTCATTTCCGTTAATTCGCTTCTTTACAATCTTCCTACGCTGTACGCAAAAATTCGTGGCTTGTCTATGGTCTTTTATTTATTAATAAATGACGTAAAATAACTTAAGTAACCTGTCATTATAGTAAGAGTTGATCGACATCGTTGTTGATTGGTAATGGTAAATGAAAATCGCTTGAAGAAGCAACATGTCTGACATCTGACATAACTTATGTATTTTATATAAATTTCATAATGAATACGTTTCAGCGAAAATAAATTCAAAATGTTTAAGATAAAATAAATAGTTTTCTAATCAGTCCTTAAGTGTCTTTTTGGTTTGAGAGTGATTCCATTAGCCACATCTGCCATTCAAGAATCGTAACATAATATCACACCAGGGTTTAAATTCTCTCTTGGTAGCTACGCAATGTTTACTAAGATCTTTGGTTATTTTTCTTTCCACTACAAGTAAGAGCTTGACTAAAATCCCTGGTGGTAAGTGATAATGCGGTCTCAAATTGTAGCGGGCTAACCTGTTGGGAGTATAGTAGTTAACTCATTGGTTATTACGCAAAATCCCACCGGAATGCTTAATGCTCCGTGTTTGGATGGCAACTAGTCACCGTTTAAACCTCCGATTTGACTAAAACCGTGATAAATTTTAGTTAAGTAATGTGATAATTTTTAGTTAAATTAGGAATTTCGCTACTCAAAACTACTTTATTAGGAGAATTTGAAGCGTAGGTACATACAAATGTATCCACAGCACAGAATCATGATCAACCCATTACCGTTCACTACAGAGCACGCCGGGTCTCCTCTCAATATGACAAGGGCCATAGTCCACCACGCTGGCCATGTGCGGATTGGCAGATTTCACACGCCTTTGAGAACATTATGGAGAACTCTCAGGCGTGCAGGTTTCCTCACGATGTTTTCCTTCGCCGTTGAAGCAAGTGATATTTTAATTGTTTAAAAACGCACATAACTCCGAAAAGTTAGAGGTGCGTGCCCGGATTCGAACCGTCGACCTCTGATTAGAGGCTGACGCCCTAAACACTGGGCTATCACCGCTTCACCGCTTCACAGCACAGAATAACTACATTTATAAACAAACAACCATAAATACCTATTTAGTTATATACAGGTAACAATACTTATGAACAACTTATCGCCGGTTCGCTCGTTACCAAAATATCATTATAGATCGTTACTTATATAAATTGCACAAAAAATAAACATATAAATACAAGTTTAATTAGGATAATGTAATAATAAAACTCACTTGTTTTATGATATTTATGGATAAAGCAACCAACTGCCTCGTTGGTCCAGTGGTTAGTTGGTCCGATTACAGATCTCGAGGTGTTCTCTATTATGATTAGACAGTTTGGGTTTTATGTAATTCAAATTTTCTTTTCCGGGTTGGTCTGGCCATGTAGATACAGATAAGTATACGTTTAACTTTTCCCCCTAACAGGTTAGTTCTGGACCATCTTGTACTGCATCATCTCTGAGGTGAGATCTTAGTACCAGCCCGGAGTAAGCAAATAGATGTTGCTTATTGCTTGCTTAATCAGAAAAAAGTAAAATATTATTATTATTACTTTGTAAGTTATAATGATCTAATTTGCCCACTTCCAAGGCTTTATTTAAAAAAGTAAAATGAGAAAAAATTTAAACGTACCTTACTTTTTGAAATTCGAGCAATATCAGGTTACGGAAATGCGATCGAGACTTGATAAAGTACTTGCGGCGACCCATTAACTCGAATCGAGTTCCTTATAGTACACTATATAAATAAGGAAGTATGGAAAAAAAAATGGCCGTTCCTATAACTTTCGATGCATACGTAATTGCTATTGGACCGATAATCTTCCGATTGTTTAATAATATTGATGTTTATTTATTTAAAGAATTACATATAATTTTTTTCATACACTACAAGTTAGCCCTTGACGTTAATATCATCTGATGGTAAGTAATGATGTAGTCTAAGATGGTAGCGGGCTAACCTGTTTTACCTATGGGCTTACCATACCCCTAATTAGTTCCTACGCGACATCGTCTCGGAACGCTAAATTGCTTGGCGACACATATTGGTTTGTTGTTTTGTTTTGAATAATAAACAGAAGCACCAAAAATAACTTCATTCCATCATATATATCCAAAAAACAACTATGTTATGTAAACATTTTTTTTTTTGTACAGATCAAGCCATCTGAACATGCAACGTGCTTTAATTTCATCCTATTACAATGACAGTTTCTTTATGTTTATTAAAAAAAAAACTCGTTTTACATTGGCATAGACAATCAACATCTATGTGTCTTTTCTCTATGGAATTCATTTTAACTATCGATTTTATCTAAATTAATATTAACAGTTTTATATTTTGTTGAGTCTGAAATTAATCATATTTATTTCATATTTATTGAGTGGGTCTCATTGCATAAGCGAAGGTGTCGCTTATGCAATGAGACCCACGATAATTTGTGAGTCTTGTTTCGACCATCATCTGAACAGGATTCAAAAGCAAACCTGGCTAATAAAAAAAAAACATAGTAGACAGTAATTCGAAATTTAAACTACAAGACGATTAGTGGATTTTATTATTTTCTGGACCTACCTATTTATCAAATGAATTCTCAGTTCATAAACAATCCATAATTCATTTTTTTGAATTCTATTTTTGAACAATACTTAATTTTCAGCGTGTGTCGATAAAAAAAAGTATTGTCCGACAGTCGAACAGGTAGACAATCCGGGGGAAAAATATAAACCTAGTCTTTCACGATTCCCAGAAGATTTTGATTATTTTCCTTGAATTGCCCAACCGTCACGATGCAGACCACCTTTCCTTTCATACAAATATTGCCCGATTCGGCGTACCGGCGCATTCGTGCACCGGCGGTTGCTAGTTACAATCATATTTGGACCTAATTTTAGTATTTAGAATATTTTTTTTTTCAAAATGAACGCTTTGTTAGTTCTTGCAATGTGCGCGGTAGCGGGACACGCAAAAATTTTACGTGAGTGGGTTTTTATTATATAAAAATGATTGTGGTATTTACTTACGTACAATTACCTAATTACGTTACCTATTATTTAGTCGTAGAAATGGTCGTAAAGTTAATCGTATAAGCACTAATAAGGTTCTCAAATACTTTGTATTACCCCTTTTTTATTACTTCCCGTGTAAAAGGATTAATCTCTATGGTATTTAATTTTGTTTAAGTTTCATATTTGTGTACTGCAAATCAGCACTAATGATACTAATAATAAAGTTTAAAATGAAACCGTCTTCTATGTGTATTAATTTGAATAAGAAATGTATAAAAGTGAACCACTTACGAATTATATAGTACATCTTGCATTGATATATTTTAAACTATATTCTTATACAGTAGTCTATACATTGCATTCAGCAATGTATAGACTACTTTGTATATTGCAATCTCACACAATCAGTTTTGGAGCTGTTATGTTATGATACTTCAAAATTCAAATAACTAGACCGCGAATCAATAATTACACGTCGATTTAAAAGTTTGTTTGAAATAAATAAAGTAAACCAATGAATGGTTAAACAACATGTCAAGGCATCGGGCCTTAATATCTTAGTTTAAGAAAAGATAGATAACGAATTAATTTAACAGGTAAAATAACAGTTACGTTCGCAATAACCCTTGCTTCAGATTCTTTTCGTACCTTTCAAGAGTCATATACAAAATAGAGCGTATAGTAGAGCATTGTCCATCCATAATACATCTCCATTTGCCATTTGATATCGTGGCAGAACTAGATTTTATTAGATGGCATCTCACCTGATAGTAAGTGATGACGCGGTCTAAGATGGTATCGGGCTAACCTTTTAGGGGTATGCTAAACCCACACCCCTGATTGGTTTCTACAGGACATCATGCCGGAACGCTAAATCGCTTGCCGATACGTCTTTGTCGGGTGGGGTGGTAACTAGCCACGGCCGAAGCCTCCCTCCAGACCAGACTCGAGCCGGAAATCGAGCCCAGGACCTCCATGCGCCACGGAGGTCGTCAACAAATTCGTTGCTGCAAAGCTGGCTCTTATTTAGGTCAGCTGCTAAGACTAACCATGCAAAAAGGCAATAGGCATAGTTATGGGTTCCAAGCCCATAAACGACGAATTGGACGGCATATTTTTATTTGTAAATATATTCCCCTTCACTTCAGTTCAATAAAGTTTCTAGGTTCATTGGCCCTAAACGATTTTTTTTTCTTTTGCGCACACACTTTAAAATTGAACATTACAAAGTAAGGGAAGACACAAACAAAAGAAACTTATCACCAAAGAGGTTCAATGAAATGATAAAATTTGAGCCATCATTAATTTTAATATCTAACTTACATCGTAAACAAATTTAAGTGAATTACTTTACAAGTCGTATTATTGAATCAAATAATAAAATGATATTACAGCTATAAATAAATTGCAGTCAAGGGCTCACTTTCACAAATATCATTGTTTCTGAAACAAATGTATTACCTAACCTACTTAAAATTCATTGAAACCGTGCAAAATGGTATACCGGCATAAATATTATGTGTAGACAACTAAAAAGTAAACTAAACTGTTTATCTCTTATATAAATTCTCGTGTGACACGAGAATTTTATATATGTTTGTTTTCATACTCCTCCGAAACGGCTGGACCGATTCTTATGAAATTTTTATGCATATTTAGTAAGTCTGAGAATCGGCTACTATCTTTTTTCAAACCCCTAAGTGATAAGGGGTGTCCACCCCTTACCGAGATCCGTGCTCCGTAGTGAGTCGGTAATGGGTTGATCATGATGAATTTATATTGCAAAACAACGTTTGCTGGGTCAGCTAGTATTACATATAATATTGAAAAGGTGGTATGTAACTGACAAGGGCGTGTTGTGTGTGATTGCTTGGCTACAACCTAGGTACTTTATGCTTTGATATAATATTGGGTTATTAGCATAAGAACTTGATTAGAGTGTAGTTATCTAACCACTTCAAGGCAATTTGCCGTACTGCCACATCTATTTAAGAACGATATTTTCTTTTGGCAAATAAGTATGAAAATAAGTAGAATTTTGAAATTTATCCGTCTGCATTAGGAAGATATTTCACAAACCTTAATACAAATAGATAAAGCCTCCTTATAGCTATTCTTATCTATAAGTGAATTATAAAAAAAATTAAGTCGCATATTGCTATTTCATATGCGACTTTATTTTTGTTATAATTCAATTTGTTTTTTCAAATAACTGCTAAAATAAGTCCACAGGAATCAGGTTCTTAGCAACAGTGGGAACAGTGCCGGTACTTGTTTGGCTATCTTTTAAAGTTAGCCAAACGAAAAAAGTCCGGCACGCTGTATGAGACAGAAGATCGATGTTTTTACTTAATTTTTATTTTACGTAATCCATACATACATTCATCACTATTTCATGGCTTCATCTACTGAATCTGAATTAAAAACGGAAGATATCTTCTGCTAAAAATTACACCTGTATCAAAAGAAATACAATGATTATGATGCGAAGAGAAACTCCTGCGAAAGGGTCCGGACTAATATCATGAGGAAAGTCAGCGTCTTTGCAGTTGCAAAGAGGGTAAAATTATTCCAAAACCAAAATAACACATCTTCGGGTTGAAAAAGTTTAAACGAAACTGTGCTGTGTGAAACATCCTTTCCGCTGAGGCCTTTGTATTTTTCATTTAAATATTTATGTAGTAATGATTTGGATTACATATTAAGTATCGAAAACGACGTCCAAACTAGTAAAATAAGAAATAGCATATTGTATTTTATGCATGCAAAATATTGAATAATAACACATAGGTAATGACCGTGACCAAGCGATGTTCAGATTAGGTATCATGGTCCAACCTTCCTAATAATGACTTTTCAACTTTGAAACATTTCCAAATATGTCAAAAGTAGTAAAAATAAAAAAAATAGGTTTTTTACACGTTTTACATACGAGCTCGGGGTTTCGAACCCGGACCGTACCTATAACTTTTCGGATTTATGTGTTTTTAAGCAATTAAAATATCACTTGCTTCAACGGTGAAGGAAAACATCGTGAGGAAACCTGCACGCCTAAGAGTTCTCCATAATGTTCTCAAAGGCGTGTGAAGTCTGCCAATCCGCACATGGCGAGCGTGGTGGACTATGGCCAAAACCCTTCTCATATTGAGAGGAGACCCGTGCTCTGTAGTGAGCCAGTAATGGGTTGATCATGATGATGATGATGATGACAAACGAGCTTTCGCCTGCAAGCTTGCACATCTAAACCCTCAAGAGGCCTGTGTTCAGAAGTGAAACCTTAATAGCTGAGGATGGTAATAAAATTACAGTGTATCCTCGCTGTTTCCGTGTTGCATACAAGGCGTTGCATAAACAAACGATGTCATGGAACCCAGACGGAACTGGATATGATGAAATTTAATTAGTGACATTTTTTCAAGTGTTTCGTAAGCTAGGTAGGTTTTTAATTTAATCATTTCGTGGCTATAGTTTAACGCTTGGGTAACTTGGGACGAAGGTCGAACTGGAAGATCTATGTGTTTTGCCATCAATTTGTGTATTTTTTATGTCTCAATACAAACATATGTTCATAGTGACGATTGCGAAGGCTAGGTAAAATTGCATTGTCCCATATGCAACACGTCATATATATAATTGAAAATTTGCATCTAAATTTGTGTTCAATTATCAGTGTTCCTAAATTTTATTTCTCGCTAGACCACTTATTAAAAGCACGTTACGTAAATGGTCATGATGTTAATTTGTCACTATTTTTATTATTATATTCAAATGAAATTCACTGACGTTGACCCTGATTTACATATTATAGCCTTTTTATTTCCGGTGGAAGTCTAGCGAGTCAACATCAAACCCTGGAATAAGAAGAAGGGTGGTGCCCCAATATCGTTATCAGTTCATAAATTAGTTAATTAATAAATTAGTAATTAATGTGTCTCAATACTGGACGCAAATTTTGTAAATCTGAAAATAGGAGATAGAGTTTCCTGATAAGACACCGATAAGGAGCATTGTTACAATACAGGACTAAAGTTCTAGGACAATGATTTTCAATGGATATTTTATAATGTAATATTCTATATTTTATTATTTATTATTAAAACTTTTTAGTTGTTGTTGTGACGTCACTCTGGTTTCAGCTGGAAATTAGAGTCGTGATTTTCATAAGCGACATGACATATGCTGAGCTGTACACCCTTTCTGATTGGTGTTACAGACAGACCTACAAATTCTGATTAGAATAAGATGTACTGTGTGTAACACATATGAGAAATAATAAATTTTCTTTCTTTCTTTTGATATATATTCATTCTTAGACTTTTAATTATAGCTTTACTTATTATGGGGTAGAATGTGGTACTATAACTTACAATAGATAATCAAGGCGTTGATTAGCGTGCTTTATCTTAAAATGCGTTGTCTCTTACTTTTAGTTACCTTAACATTTATTAACTTGTTAGTTTTGAGATTGACGGCGGAATTCACACCGTTAAATGTGAAAATTGATATGTACCTACATGTACTTTCCTAACCACTTAGCTTTTGACCCCGTAAAACATATTTCATAGATTAGCATACGTGCAGTTTTATTTACTCATCGATCTTGAAATACAGTGTTTGTCTTGTAATCAAATACACACTTAACTTTGTCTATTTTGGCGTAAAATTTATTTATGCTTATGTTCTTCATACAAAGTTGAAATCACCAAGACTTGAAACTTTATACCAAATTCAAAACTGAATAGGTTCAATTCCGCAATGTGGATTTTCAGACTTTTAATTACCTCTCTATATATCAAATACATATTCGGATATTTTTTGTTCGCTTGGTGGTAGTGTATTCGATGGGTTGTTTAATTTTTGAAAGTTGCATGTATAAATGTGTATTTCGCAAAATTTTCTTATAAATTATATAAAATTATAATAAAATTTAAAATATTTTGTTGGTCTTAATTTGTTTATAACTATGTTCGCACGGGAAATTCTAAGCGTTTTGAATACAAGACTAAGTTATCATCAGTAATTAATATAGTGCAGTAGGTTGCCCAATGGTTGAGATAAGACCGATTAAAAATATTATTTTGCGCTCTCTACACTCTGTCTATATAGAGGACTTTAATTATGTTTGATCTCTCATTTTTTCGTGCTCACGATATTTTTAGTCCTAATATTTACAATGTTCACGCATATACTCGTAGAACGAACCTACGGTTACGGAACTACTAATAACGCCATTTATTGAAAGTAATCTGAAGTGGCAACTCCCATAATACGAAGATTAATTTTCCGCCTTTCTTTAAGGATTTTCAAAACTATCTTTTCTTGAAATTTACTGAGGTGAATAAAACAAAAAAATATATACGAAAAGACTTATATTAGAATTGTGCTATTACTGAGATTTTGCTAGATACTTAAATTAGTAGATTAAAAAATAGATAGTAGAGAGCAAAATTAAAAACTTTTTCTATAACCATTTCAGCCGAGGACTTCCCGCAATGCAAACGGAGTGATCCGAATCTCGAGAACTGCATCCTGGAAGCAGTAGAAGTGGTGAAGCCGCGTCTTCTTAATGGGATTCCTGAAGTCAGCGTACCAGCGCTGGACCCTTTCGCAGTACCCACCCTGAAGTTGGACAGAACAGCCAATAACTTGAGGTTGAAGGCTACAATAAAAAATATGAAGGCGTACGGCGGATCGAACTTCAAGATTGAAAAGCTAAGGTAAATAGGTTTTACTTACACTTAGATTTTTGAGAATCTAGCATTTGGCACGTTAGTAATATATACTACGGCTTTGTGAGTGCGACAGCGAACAAAAAAAAACCAATGGTTATTTTCGGCTATTCAGAATTTTCGTGTAATTAGTTTCAATAAGCAAAGTAGTAAGCAAGTAAGCAAATTTTTATATATGTAAGCATCTAATCTTGTTATTATTAAGTCTATGACCTCCGTTTTCAGATTGCGTTGTTGGTCTAGTTGTAAACATGTTCAACTAAAGCGGCCAAAATATTCAATGTACATTCATGTACATTCAATGCCGACTTCCGTGGCACAGCGCGTGTTCATTATTTGTTGGAGGTCCTGGGTTCGATTCCCAGCTCGAGTCTGGTCTGGTGGGAGGCTTCGGCCGGCTAGTTACCGCTCTACCGATAAAGACGTGTCGCCAAGCGATTGAGCGTTCCGGCGTGATGCCGCATAGAAACCAATTAGGAGTATGGGCTTACCATACCTGGTGAATACCTCGGTAGCGGTGATGGTATCGGGCTAACCTGTTAGGGTTAGCCCACTACCATCTTAGATCGCATCATCACTTACCTATAGAAGTCTCCTATGAGATAGAAGGTCCGTGAGATATTTATTTATTTTATTAGAACCACCAACAGAATTATACATTTTTTTTGTACATAATTTAGGCCTTAGGTGCTAGGTCAACATATAATTCCACTTATAGGAGGCTACAGCATGCAGATTTAGACGGATAAGTCGCGCGAAGGAACTTAACTAAACCTATACAAAATTAACAACTTAATAAGGAACATAGAGGCAAAAAATTTTTTTTTTTATCCACTACAAGTTAGACCTTGACGGCAATCTCACCTGATGGTAAGTGATGATGCAGTTTAAGATGGTAGCGGGCTAACCTGTTAGGGGTATGGTAAAGCCATACTCCTAATTGGTTTCTAGACGACATCGTGCCGGAACGCTAAATCGCTTGGCGACACGCCTTTGTCGGTAGGGTGGTAACTAGCCACGGCCGCAGCCTCCCACCAGACCAGACTCGAGCCGGGAATCGAACCCAGGACCTCCAACTTTATAATGCAACAGCGCGTGCGCTGAGCCACGGAGGTCGTCAATAATTAGTAAAAATTAAAGAATTTTAATCAAAATCCAATCAAATTAGAATCGAATCAAAATATTTAAAGACTGAACATTAATAAACAATATGCCTGGTAGTTTAAAAAGTTTAAACCATTTTGATACACCTCAAATACACTGTAAATGTTACACTAAGCCAACATATCAAGCACTGAACTTTTACTTTCACAATTTCAATTTCTCAACTGACTCGTTACATGTGGTTACATGTTCCGCTTCAGTGATACAATCGCAACTCTTAGCAAACTCAAGTCATGCAAATTGCTGCATTACATCGATGTTGTTTCACTACAGCCCGTAGGGCCGGGTTGGGTTAAGTTTGGATAAATTCAAATTCAAATTCAAAATAGTCTTTATTCAAATAGTCCTTAAAAAGGCACTTTTGACGCGTCAATAATTTACATAGTAGTTATTTCATGGTGATAACTATATTCGTAAACTTAAAAATAAAGCTATGAGGGTTCCAAACGCGCCCCGGTCTAAGAAGAAGCCCACAACAAACTTAGCCGGGGTTTTTCTTTTTTTTCGTTATCTTCATCATCCTCTTTAAAGAAGCGCCAACTTATCATAGATACAAAGTTTTGACGACCTCCGTGGCGTAGCGCCTGCGTTCTTGCATTTTAAAGTTGGAGGTCCTGGGTTCGATTCCCGGCTTGAGTCTGTCTGGTGGGAGGCTTCGGCCGTGGCTAGTTACCACCCTACCGACAAGCGTTTCGGCACGATGTCGCGTAGAAACCAATTAGGAATGTAGGGTCGCCAAGCGATTTAGCGTTCTGGCACGATGTCGCGTAGAAACCAATTAGGAGTGTGGGTTTACCATACCCCTAATGCCGGGTAAGCCCGCTACCATCTAGACTGCATCATGACTTACCATCGGGTGAGATTGCCGTCAAAGGCTTACTTGTAGTGGATAAAAAAAAATGTTGTATGACTACACCCCAGTAGGGCTAAGTTGGGTTATGTTTGGATACAAATCATCATCATCCTCTTTAAAGCAGCGTCAAATTATCATGAATACAAAGTTAGGAGGTAAATAACTGTATGTTTTGCTTTTATTATTTTATTGAAGCTGTGATGGCCTAGTGGTTTGGGCGTCCGCCTCCTAATCAGAAGTCGGTAGCTCGAATCCAGGCACGCACCTCTAACTTTACAAAGTTATGTGCGTTTTTAAGCAATTAAAATATCACTTGCTTCAACGGTGAAAGAAAACATCGTGAGGAAACCTGCAAGCCTGAGAGTTTATAATATTCTGAAAGGCGTGTGAAGTCTGCCAATCCGCACATGGCCAGCATGGTGGACTATGGCCAAACCCTTCTCATATTGAGAAGAGACCCGTGCTCTGTAGTGAGCCGGCAATGGGTTGATCATGACGATGGTTGCTTTTATTTGGTCATCGATTTCACCGTCAATTAGTGGTTTCGCTGACGGAGATCGAACCCACATCCCGCGTATAAGACAAAAGAACTCAACGCTGCACCAGGCAGTTCGATCTATAATCTGCGATCCCATAGATGATCAACTAACACTGCAACAAAAAAATATCATCTTTATAAGCTCCTGTTGTATTCGGCTAAAGAATACTCACGTAAAGTTTTCTAAAAAGCTAACGATAGTGTTCCACTTTTTTCAGACTGAACCTAAACAACAAGTACGTGGGAGAAGTGCGTCTGACACTTCCCAAGTTGGACGTGTCGGCCGACTATGACGTGAGGGGTTCCCGTATTCTCACCCTCGATATCAGTGGCAAAGGCAAATTCAGGAGCAATTTCAGTGAGTAACTTAAATCCCTTTTATAAACCAGGTTTAGCATAAAACAAGCGACAACTTGACTTGCTAAGTACTTGGATTATTCAAAGAGCAACATATGTATATAACGATAAGTAAATAAGCTTCAATTAGGTCCTCATGTAAATAATTTATAACGGTTAAAAGAAGTTAATTTCATAGCGTTATGTCATATGGTATTTTATTATGGGGTAATGCTGCCGATATTGACGCTATATTCGCAGATGAGGGTTGTTCGTGCATTTTATAAAATGGACGAACAACCCTTATTTGAAATCATTTTAATTTTATAAAATGGACGAAAAACTCAACTAAAATTTGAAATCATTTTAAAATATAGAATTAAAATGAGAGAGAGAGAGAGAGAGTCATCTCTTGGAGCCATTTTAATAAGAGAAATTTTTAAGGAAGACGAAATAATGACATTGTATGGACAATACGAATTCAATGTTTGTACATAGGAATACAATAACATTCAATAAAAAATGCAATTGAAATAACCCTAACATTATAAGTACAACTAAACTTATGTTGCACGCTACTTCCATTAAATTAAAAACTCATTTACAGGTAGCGTAACCATATAACCATAATAGCGAAATAACTTTATTTGGCGAACTTTAAAACTTCGCCAGTAAAATTTTAGCAAAATCCGGTAACTCTTTTTATGCCAGGGAGAACACTTTCTTAGCCATTCCAAATAGATTAGTCACAGGTCCAAAATTTTTGTATTAAAATTTCGTATAATATTATTTATTAGTAAGTGGTGTCTGTAATTTAATGGAATGGTTTGTAAGTTTATATTAATCATGCTTATCATATCACTTTGCAGCCGATATTACAGTCATAGCCAAGGGAAGCGCAAAGCCTATCGTCAAAGATGGCGTAGAATACTTGCAGGCAGACAAGTTCATCACAAAACTGAAGATCGGTAATGGGCAGGTTATTATCGAGGACACCGAAAGACCTGTAGCTGGTAAGTTATATACCTAGTATATATAGTTAGTATATATAGCTAGCCTTACTGACAGATGGAGAAGGTTTAAGATTCGATGCGTATATAAAGCTAGCCTTACTGACAGATGGAGAAGGTTTAAGATTCGATGCGTATGTATAGCTAGCCTTACTGACTTTCTGACAGATGGAGAAGGTTTAAGATTCGATGCGTATATATAGCTAGCCTTACTGGCTTACTGACAGATGGAGAAGGTTTAAGATTCGATGCGTATATATAGCTAGCCTTACTGACTTACTGACAGATGGAGAAGGCTTAAGATTCGACGGGTATATATAGCTAGCCTTACTGACTTACTGAAAGATGGAGAAGGCTTAAGATTCGATGCGTATATATAGCTAGCCTTACTGACCTAATGACAGATGGAGAAGGCTTAAGATTCGATGCGCATATATAGCTAGCCTTACTGACTTACTGACAGATGGAGAAGGTTTAAGATTCGATGCGTATATATAGCTAGCCTTACTGACTTACTAACAGCTAGCCTTAGTTCTCCAAAAGGCACGATTTAGCAAAAAATACGATCGCCTTATATTTATGTATAGCTCTAAAAGAAACCTGTTTTAAAGTTGTTGTTTTTTTGCAGCAAGCTCGGCCGCAGCATTTTTCAACGGCAGCCCATCAATTGTTCTGGACATCCTCAATCCTCTAGTGGAAGAAAGCAGCGGCCGCATCTTCAAGGCTTTCTTCAATAAAATATTTGCAACTATTCCTCTCAAGGAAATCCTTGTTGAAGACGCATAGTGGTTTAGTGTATTGGTATGAGACAAACATTAGATAACAAATCCGTGTGTGTGTGTTACTTATTGTGATAATTAGTTTATATGTTAGATATTAATTTATATGTCGACACCAATTATTTGACATGAATACTTATTTTCCTTTTGTTACTTATTTCCTTATCATTTTTATTAGTCTTAAGTACGATTCTATGAGTGAGTAGGTACTAAATTAACCTAATGCCTTCCACTATTCAGAAAATCTTCAAAATGAATAATGCTTTTAGAAGCCAAAGAGCTTTCGGTACCTGCTTTTAGCTTAGTATTATTTATTTATAATATTCTTTTGGTTCTGCAAATACTGTATTACATTTCATCAGTATGTAACTCAACAAATATATGACAAATATTTAAATGTCGTACATAATATGTAAGTTTTTGTACTTCTGGTTTGCTTTGCAAATAATTTCCTGTATTTGTAAGGATATTGAAAGGTTTATGCCATAGTAAGCAATTTACGATACTTTTGTAATATTTTTATTAAA
Organism: Lasiommata megera; assembly: GCA_928268935.1. Classification (NCBI taxonomy): domain Eukaryota; kingdom Metazoa; phylum Arthropoda; class Insecta; order Lepidoptera; family Nymphalidae; genus Lasiommata; species Lasiommata megera. The sequence continues at coordinate 5,035,847 of OV743311.1, read as the reverse complement.
TTATTAATTGAACAATTTTATTTTGATTTGTATCCTCAACCCCAAGCATGAAATTAAAGTCTGACCTAATCAAGAGGTCGAGATTTCGATTCCGGACCTCTAATCTCTAACTCTTCAGAGTTATGTGCGTAAGCACATCAAAATGTCCCTTGCTTCAACGGTGAAGGAACACATCGTGAGGAAACCTGTATGCCTGAGTTTTCTTCTTAACGTTCTCAAAGGTGTGTGAAGTCTGCCAATCTCCTCTCAATATAAGAAGGGTTTGGCCATCGTGGTAGACTATGGCCAAACCCTTCTTATATTGAGAGGAGACTCGTTAAGCTTTTAATGTCTATTTGTCAGCTCCAATTGATAAATCTAACTTGTCCCAACTCTACAGTTCTCCGTTAAACTACCTCAGCCTAATTAAATACCACTCGGCCTCTTTTAAAAGGTTTATTGATATGTATTAGTATACGATACAGCTTATTAATATCATTAAAATTTCAGTATAGAGGTAATATTCAGAAACAATAGCTTGTGAAAATAAGCTTATAAAAAAGAAAAACTAAGAAAACTGTTTTTTATAGTACTCGTATTGATACAGAAAGATAAAACAAATAAAAAACATAATAGCGAAATCACTTTATTTGGCGAACTTCAAAACTTCGCCAATAAAATTTTAGCAAAATCCGGTAACTCTTTTTATGCCAGGGAGAACACTTTCTTAGACATTCCAAATAGATTAGTCCCAGGTCAAAAATTTTTGTATTAAAATTTCGTATAATATAGTTAATATAGCGTTTTTTATTAGTATGTGGTGGCTGTAATATAATGAAATGGTTTGTAAGTTTATATTAATCATGCTTTTTTTTTGCAGCCGAAATTACAGTCAAGGGTAGCGCAAAGCCTATCGTCAAAGATGGCGTAGAATACTTACAGACAAACAAGATCATCACCAAACTGAAGATCGGTAATGGGCAGGTCATTATCGAGGAAACCGAAACAATAGCTTTTGAAAATAAGCATATAAAAAAAACTAAAAAAACACTTTGGTACAGTACTCGTATTGATACAGGAAGATAAAATAAATCTGTATTACCTACTGACAGATATATATTCATATTAAGGCCGTTAATCTGGGTATATACACGAGGTACTAGAAACAAACCTTACAATTTACGTCCTGTAGACCTTAGATGCGAGGCTAAATTTTTTCCACATATGGCAGCCACATTAACCTGTTAGTCCTATTATAAAGGCAAAATGCATCATTGGCAGTCTTAGATGAATTTCCAACTAAAGTGGACTGACATCATGATGGTAGCGGTTGTAAAATTTTTGATTGTAGGGCTTTGTGCCAGTTGTGTAGTTTGTAGACGAGTGTCGGAGGCGAATAGTACAAGTGATGGAGACAAAATGGAAGAATTGGGTGAGTCGTGCTAGGTTAGTCAATCGAAATAGTTCAATATAAAAAAAAATATGAGTCAAGATCATTTACAGTTTATGAATGCCCCAGTTTTGGGCAATGGTTTTCCCAGCTGAATCAGATTTGCAGGGAGGTGCTTTGGAATCGGAAATAGTCTATTGATATGAAATCAGTAGAAAATAGCTTGTTTTTAATAGTTCAATAAAAGTAATAACATTATCTATCTCGCAACGTGCAATTTGTACAGTTAAACGGGCTGCATATAGTTTGCTACGTGATGAGTCGCACGGTGAAGATCATGATTAAGAGACCCGTATGGGTTAGAAGTAGTCTGGCATACTTTGAAATATTAGAACAATATATCATTATTATTTGATACATTAGATAGTAAAATAAGAGATATAACTGAGTCTTTATAACATGATTTATTGTAAGATACTTCAGCAGCCGTGCTTCTGTTCCAAAAAGTTATTTAAAACGAACAAGAACGGCAACAAACACACAACAACAACACAACAACAACACGGCATAATAAATAGAAAATTGTTCTTCGAATAAATCTTTGTTTTGCCCCTAGCCAAGAAGTCGGTATGTCACTACAGTGATCCCAACGTCAGTGAATGCATCAAACGAGTTGCAGAACAAGCGAGACATCTCCTAGCACACGGGATACCGTCATTTGGCATCCAGCCTTTAGAACCTTTGAAAGTACCGAGTATAAGACTGAGGCAACACAACATGCCTCAGAACCGTTTCAAATATGACGCCTGGTTCACTGATACGATTCTGTATGGACTCACGAACTACACTTTTAATAAACTCGAGTAAGTAAAACAACGTGATAAAAAGAGTGTGCAGTAAAATCTTATAATAGTTGATCCAATGAATTTAAGTGAAGCTTGTTATTACTTCTGAATTTTCTGAGAAAATATTAAATATATACTTGTATACATATTACTCGGGACTCTTAACATGAGTTTTGGATGTAATCCGGCTAAGTGCAAATTTGCAGCCTTTAAGAACATTATGGATATCTCTCAAGCGATATTTCGCAGTGTAAAGACACTGCGAGATATCGCAAATTAAAATCGAAATTTAATATATTTCGTTTTAACTACGAAGAAAGATTCGTAGTTAAAGCAAAAGATATTCCATTTCAAATTAAGCACCATTTAAACGCACATAACTCCGAAAAGCTAAAGGTCCTGGGAATACAAATTGGCGCCCCGAAAAGAGGTCAGGAATTAGCATGACAATATAAATAGTAAACTCCAGTTATCATATAAACCGCCTGGAAATCCCAAGATGGCAAATATTCTAGAGATAGAGAAGATATAAAGAATTTTAATTGAAATTTAGACTTAAATACAACCCTTTTTCCAATTCATAGACAAAGGTACAATTTTGTTTGCAGCATCTTCCCAGAGGATATAAAAGTAACAGGCAACATAAGTTTACCGCGTCTCACAATGTCGGGAGAGTATGTTGTGATCGGCGAGTTTCAGATGCTGCCAGTGGAATCTACCGGCATTATCCACGCTAATTTCAGTAAGTAATAAAAAATAAAGGAATCAGTAGATCTGGTATCTTTTCCGGACACTCAATTAACCTAATACAAATAATGAATAGAAGCAGGCGTTACTTTGCGGAAGTCCGTGATAAACAATAAACAGCAAGTATAATTTGCTATATTCCGCCGACGACCGGGAGATTTGTATAAAATAACACCACTCAAAATCTTCCACTAGAACCTCTACGTACGTTTCGACCCGACACCGGATCATCCTCAGAAGATGTTGACTTCACAAGCGAGAAAAGTAAACTGGACTTTACTTTTCTCCTAAACCTAATACAATTACGTAAAACAACACACCAAGGGTTGTTTTTTTTTTTTTTTATCCACTACAAGTTAGCCCTTGACGGCAATCCCACCTGATGGTAAGTGATGATGCAGTCTAAGATGGTAGCGGGCTAACCTATTCCTAACCTATTGGTTTCTACGCGACATCGTGCTGGAACGCTAAATCGCTTGGCGACACGTCTTTGTCGGTAGGTTGGTAACTAGCCACGGCCGAAGCCTCCCACCAGACCAGACTCGAGCCGGGAATCGAACCCAGGACCTCCAAGTTTATAATCCAACAGCGCGCGCGCTGCGCCACGGAGGTTGCCAAGGGTTGTTGCAAACTAGGCTTATAAACTGAATATCTTTTCTAGCAAAATGCACCGCAGCTCTTGATGCTGTGGGTGCCAGAGTACACAAAAGGATGGTGATAAAGGATGCGAATGTAAAACTACGCTGCACGGGACCTCTCGAAGCAACTCTAAGTGAAGCTCATTCAACCACTGGTGAAATGGGTAGGTCTTACACATTGCATTTACAAAAGATTATTTAGGAATAGGTTCTCTACTTATTTTTATGTTAAGTTTTTTTAAACGAGGAAAAACATAGACCAAGGTCAACGGCACAGTTCAAAGGAAAGTGGGTGGGTAAAGCAATTTAAGTTGTATTTACTTTTTTATTAATCGTTTGATGTGTTCTCTTATAAACGAACCACATTCCGTTAAGAACAGAGTTAACTATTGAAAAGAAGCAGGCGAAATACTAAAATCAATAACACAATGAATAAACAATTGGCCCTTTCTACAATGCATTACCATCAGATTATTCTTTGCAGACAAATAAGCACCTGAAACCGCTTGTACTGAATTCCTTTATCTAAATTTTATATCCCATTTATAATATTATATAGAAGGGTTTTCGAATAAAAAGTACTTTGTATATTTGCTTTAAGTATTCCAAGTGAGCAGATCATATTCATCAAAATCGGATGAGCAAATTTAGTATGGAAAATAAAAGCAGCTACGATTTCGATCTAGCCAACAGGAACAAAGGTTATTCCAGGTTTAAAAGTATAAGTCACTTTGGCCCATAAATTATTAAATACACTATTTCTCATTTAAAATATTACGGATACAAGTATGGATTAGGATATTGTCGTTGGTCTTATTAAAGCTTCTATAAATTTATAGTCATCTTTAGCTATAAGTTTAATTCTTTAACTCAAATACCCGGTTCATATTAAAAAATATTAGTGTTCATTTCTTGCAACCGTCATGTACCTACTGGTAGATAAAATCCTGCCGTTTCATCTAACCCACACTTAAGATTAATTCTCTCGCAAAGTCTCAAAGTGCTATATTTAAAAGGACCATCTTTAAATAAGTATAAACTAACATAGTAATTAATCTATCTACTGATAGACTATAGTATGATTCTGAACTCTCAACTTTTATTACAGAGATGATCACCGACCACATAATACGTATGCACGCGAACGAACTTGCCAAGGAAGTGCAACCAGCTGTTGAGACAGCTCTCGGGATGGTCCTAGAAGACATTGCCAACAAATTCCTAAAGCATATTCCCACCAATATGGTCTTCCCGAATTAGAATACCAATCTATGTAATGCATCTAGTCAAGATACATTGATCAATTTAAAAATATGTGTTAGGTTTGACATGTTATTAAGTATTGTTTTTTGATTAACACGTTATTTATTTAATTTATTTGTTTGCAAGTAATAAAGAGTCAAATAATTGATATCGTTTTTATATTTAACAGTTCTCCATATAAATTAAATGTACAAGTATTAATGTATAAAATACGTAAGCATAAATATACGTTATTTGAGGTGTAATACTCATATATCAGACAATAAAAACCAAAACTAGCACAGGAATATATGTGTGTTTTGCAGTTTTAAAACAGCTGATGTAACGAAGCACCTTTTGCTAGTTTTCCAATAGAAGTATTTCCGCTATGTTAGTAGTCCAAAACGGTGATTTTTTCGCCGCAACTTTTCTTTCACTTTCCTAATACACCAAAGATGTGAAAGAGTCATCGTAGTGAGCCAAGCATAAAATCCTAGTGGGTATCTTTTAGCAATTGAATGAGACTGATTATTGGTTCCCAAATAGGTATTCTTGTATACATCTATAGAAAGATACGATCTTTTAGTTACCTTATAATACTTGTTACGTAAATAGAGCGCTGACGGTCGACCAGTTCAAGTACCAATAGACGAAGTTATACAAAAGGGATCCAGTTCACAAAAAAATCACAATTGAGTTGGGTCTAATAAAGAACAATTTATATAATAATGTATAATCATATATAGTTGTGAAGACTATGGCCAAACCATATTGAGAGGAGACCCGTGCTCTGTAGTGAGCCGGCAATGGGTTGATCATATACAGTTGACCAGTACTTTCGGGCAACCAAAATATAACTGATATATATTTTTGACGACCGCCGTGGCGCAGCGCGCGCGCTATAACTTTATAAAGTTGGAGGTCCTGGGTTCGATTCCCGGCTCGAGTTTGGTCTGGTGGGAGGCTGTGGCCGTGGCTAGTTACCACCCTACCGACAAAGACGTGCCGTCAAGCGACTTAGCGTTCCGGCACGATGTCGTCTAGAAACCAATTAGGTGTACAGGTTAGCCCACTACTATCTTAGACTGCATCATCACTTACCATCAGGTGAGATTGCCGTCAAGGGCTAACTTGTAGTGGATAAAAAAATATATATATACTCCTCCGCTCATGGAAGGGCCGTAACAAGCACCCAGCAGTGGGACGTAAATGGTGAAGAGTAGGCAGTCGACTTTTGATTTTTCAAGTCTACCTCATTAAAAGATGGTCCAAAACCTGTCACACAACTTGCACTCAAAGCCAACTATGTGCAAACGCCGCTGCTTAAGTTCGTACCACTTTTCCGAAGTATGCCAGCGTGTCGTTCGGTCACAGGCCTACAAATTCGTTACGTCACCTAAATTACAACATTGCACCTCGGTGACTGTTCCATATAAACACTTCATTAAAATTTCGCTCATATCTCACAGGGTTTATGGTTGAGATTCGTATCCATCTGTTTAGGGTTGCTAGTATGATGTTGCGTCTGTCGCCTCTGTAAAAGTGCATGTAAAATTGCACTGTCACTGTGACCATGGAGAATTGAGTGCCAGTCAATTCGGAGTTGTCTCTTAAGTTATGCTAGTGCCGGTATCATTCTAGGACAAGACGATTTGATATGAATCTAGAAGTACCTTTATTCGAATAGGAATGTTTTTACAGGCTGTTTTTAGGTAAATAACCTTCATAACATGGTAACTCCAATTGAAAGCTTGATTCCTCAAAGATGCCGGTTCTAGGTTAACATGAATGACGTTTTAGAATTTGAATTTGAATACATCGATTTCCATGCCGTATTCAAATTCAAATTCCCAGTCTTTAAGAATAATTACAACAAAATAAGATCCCACACGTATCGCCTAGAAGCTGTGATAGCCTAGTGGTTAGGACGTCAGCCTCCTAATTAGAGCTAGGCGGTTCGATCCTACAACTTTTCGTTATGTGCGTTTTTAAGCAATTAAAATATCACTTGCCGCAACGGTGAAGGAAAACATAGTGAGAAAACCTGCACGCCTGAGAGTTCTCCGTAATGTTCTTAAAGGCGTGTGAAGTCTGCCAATCTGCACATGGCCAGCATGGTGTACTACCGTTCTCATATTGAGAGGAGACCCGTGCTCTGTTGTAAGCCGGCAATGGGTTGATCATGACGTATCGCCTAACTCACATATAGGTTTAGAGGTCAGTAATATATGAAAAGTCATTCAGATTTACGGAAATTTGTTATGGAAATCTGGTTACGGACAACCAATCTTTTATAGGGTTTCTCTCGAGTTTGTTGCTGATATATCCATACTTATAATATTCTCTTTGTTGTTATCCTTTTATTTATTATTTTTGAACAAATTCAGAGAAACCTATACATACAGGCGAGATAGCTTGCTCTAGAGGAGAAAAGTTCATGGGCTAAGTTTTACAGCGACTAACTATTCAATTTCCACGGAAATACAGAAATATCATGCATAGCAAGAATTATTCTTATTTATTTATTCAAAGAGCCACCAACAGAAATATATGTTTAAAAATTAAACATTTTAATAACCGTAAATGCTAGGGGTATACATATAAATCAATTTAGAGGTAACTACAGCAAGCATAGTAACTCAAGTCGATGCCCATCTCGCTTGCCTAGGTCACTATTAATATAAAATACAAAAAAAAAAAAAAATTACCTTACAGCAAATAACAAAAACAGAAAAATCTTTTTACAAAAGAACAGAATAAGTAACCTTGTGTTTATTAATAATAACGAATAAGGGAGATATACAGGTATATACGCTCTATGCAAAATCTAACTAGACCATTTTATTTTGAATTTGTGCAGTTTGTCATTAAAAATATCTACAATCTATTCTTATCCTAAGATGAAAAAAGTATTGATAGCAAAGTGGATCTAGTAACTAATTAATACAATATATTATGACGAAACACTAGAACGTGTGATATTTATAGCGATAAAAATTAAAGATTAAATCAGCATTGCAACACACTATCATCACGTTTCATTGTAGAATGTATTTAAAAGAAAAAGAAAGGCAATCTCATCTTAATAAGATCAGTAATCTAAAAGTGTATTCATGTTAATTTGTATATAGATCTATTTCTTAAGAAAATGTGGAAATTTTTTCTACTATTTAGTGTAGCGAGTTTTGTGAGGTGTGATGAAAAAAGTTTTATAAACTGTAAGTATTTTATAGTTTTTATTTTTTCTATATTTTCATATATTCATAGGGTAAATGGGAAATGTTAAAGGAAGATAGGGCTCATTACCGCTCAGTTAGCTGTAAAACGAAAAAATGTCCCCAGACAATTTCAGATACATTTTGGCGCAGTGCGTGAATTGCCACATAATAAAGTTGGAGGTCCTGGGTTCGATTCCCGGTTCGAGTCTGATCTGGTGGGAGGCATCGACCGTGGCTAGTTACCACCCTACCGACAAAGATGTGTCACGATTTAGCGTTCCGGTACGATGTCGCGTAGAGAACCTCTAGATTTCCTGATACAGTACTCGATTTCGACGTGTTATACAAATGGTTTTTTGTTTAAGAAGTACTTATGTACACTTAACGAAGTATTAAAAAGCGTTCATGGGTACCACTTGGGTACAACATAAGAATTCTGATTAGGTCCAGTTACATTGGTTTTTGAATAATAAGTATTTTAAATAAAAAACACATTATTCACTATATTTGTTTTTCAAAATAAATACACATAGCCAGCATCGCTCCTCTATTTGACGCAGGCACCTCAAGAAGCTGTGAAAAAGGTCCAACCTTTCCGTTAACAAAACCATTGAAAAAAATTACTTCGCTAAATATGTGCCTGTTTAGGAATTTGTATGGGGTTAATGTCGAGCACTATCAAATGAATAAATCCGTTCCGTAGTAGGTATTTCTATTGAAATATGTTTAAAATGTTTTCGCAGTAGGTACATATAATTCTTTTTATATTATTTTAGTCGGTGGCTTCGTGTGTCCTCGGGAAGACAAAGCGCTGGGACGATGTCTACGGGATGCTCTGAATTCCTACATACCACAATTAGCAACAGGTAAAGTGTTTAACGACCTCTAGTACCTACAAATATTTTCTGTTAAGAAGGATTTTCTGGAAATTTCCCTTACGTACCGGGCCACCATCGAAAAGTTTTCATTTTAGACCATTGTTGTCATTTAAGAAATCTTTCCATTTATTCCACTCAGTTTATCTAATTCATTATGTTCGTGCATATACAATATACCAACGTCATCTCAAACTACTATGGAATTCCTAAAATCTATACCTACCTAGATACTCTTGACCCAAATTGTCCGGACATCTTAGAATATAGATCACGCATATTATACAATGAGGTATCTACTATGAAGGTCGGTCTGTACTCTTTTAACAAAACACATTTACAGGCGTACCGGAATACGGTCTACCTCCATGCGAACCACTGCTTGTTCCGTCGCTTTCGGTGCAGCAATCAGCTGGGCCTATATCTATCACATCTTCCTTCAGTGATGTGACAGTACGAGGCCCTTCGCGCATGCGAGTGAAGCATGTTGAGTAAGAACTTTTTATACTGTAAATTTGTCATTCATATTTTAAGGTGAGTGGCTCCACGCTTGGCTAGTTACCACCCTAGCGACATAGATGTGCTGCCAAGCCATTAAATGTGTTGGTATGCCACGTAGAAACAATTACCAGGCTTGCACGCTACCATCTTCGCCTGCCCCATCATATACCAAGTGAGACAGAGAGCAGGGCTAAATTATAGCGGAATTAAAAACAAGAGGAGGCCCGTGCCTATCTTTGGGACGATTATGAATTTTATAGGGTTAATTGAATTCCGTGGTGCGAAGTACGCCAAGTTTAAAACTTCGATTGAAAAACAAAACCAATTGCTTAAATTAAAACGCACATGTAACTCCCAAAAGTTATAGTTACCCCCGTGTCATTGAACCCCTTCGAATCCCTCGAAAGGGACGCTGAAGTCTCAACAATGAGGCTTTAGTAAAAGGAGAAGGTTCATTCTGGGCAACGTGAAAGTTATCGAGATGAGCAAACTCGTATGATTACACTTGAAGTTTGCAAAACATTTGGCATATGCGAACCACGTAGAAATCATCGTGTAACCTCATTAACTCATTACGTATTTCATAATATATGTATGCGTAAGAAATTGACAAGTAGCACTTTGCGAAAATATTCAGCCAATTTGTTTTTATTACTACTTAACCCTATCCTTACTTTTCGACCTAATCAAGTTAAAAATAACAGGCGCTCATCGGAATAGATCATAAATCTTGTCAATAACTCCACTAAATCTCAAGAGATTTTAATGAGAAAAGTGGTGTCTAGTTACTTATAAGTTCATGAAGATTTGGTGACTTTTGTTGGAGACATACCTTCTCAGTGGACAGCAGCAAACTCCTGAATATTCTATTGGCCCTCGGGCCCTTCGTCAAACATGCTAATAACTAGACCAAAAGAAGAAGAAGCACGTTAGTAACCATTAACATTCTTTGAAGAATTAAATGAAGTGGTCATATACTACTGGTTGATACATCGGGCCCCCTTTCGAGAGACTGGTATAGAATCCCGGCACGCAAATTTAACTTTTTGTCATATAAAAATAAATAAATTTGTCTTGTTTAAAACCTGCATATGTAAGAGTTTTTCACAACGTTCTCAAGGGTATATGAAGTCTATCTGTTTTCCACTTGGCCAGCGTGGTGGACCAAGGCCAAAACGCGATGGACTAATGTACCCACGTTGATGATGATGATCATTAATTTACCCATTGTTTTCAGGGTGGAGTCAAGAAACCATTCTGTAGTTGCTACTTTATATATACCTGAGTTAAGGATGAAGGGTGACTACAGTCTGAAGGGACAGTTGCTGATGCTACCGATTGAAGGAAGTGGAAAATTCTCGGCTAAATATGGTAATTATCTGTTTTAAACAAATGCAAAGCCTAGCGGATGTGAAACATAAATTTTACCAAAAAAATACCTAAATTAGAACCACGTCTTTCAGTTAAAAAAGGACATTTAAAGGTACGTTGTGCTTACCCACACCCTTTAACCACATAGCGAGGAATACCTCGCTATGTGGTTAAAGAAGATGAAGAAGAAACTAGGTATATAATAAAAAATACCGCATAATAGGAAGAAACTCCATTACATAAACCTTATCCAAAAAAAGTCAAAACGCTTTCTTTAGCTATTTGACAGAACTCACGCAACGCTCTTGAACTACAAAACCTGGTAGGAGACTGTAGTAGGAAATTAAATTTAGATTTCCCTCCAGTGCGATTACGAGAACTATCATGGACAACTTTATTTACTAAGAAGAGATTTGACTTATTATACAGTATATGTCTAAGCTACTAAAATGCTGTTTATCAGTACTTATTGAAATAAGCCTTTCAAGAAATTTAAATGAAAAGGCATTTCGATTTTATAGCCACTATGCGTAGCTACGCCAACGGTCAGCCTCATTCGCCGCTTCAAATAAGATGTATAAATAAGTTGAATCATAATATAGACACGCAGATGAAATTAACTCTCCCATATTTCAATCTGACGAAACTTTGATTGATGCATCACGAACGTCAACCAATTTTAACCAATTACGCGTGATTGTTTGTCAATGAGGAAATTTGCAGTTACTGCAGAGGAGATTCGTTTTATACAAATGATAATAAATTATTCCTATCACATGATAAATGTCCAGATATTAAATTATGCTTATTATACTAAGTGCTGGCTCAAACACTATCGTGTTGCGATATCTGTTAGTCAAATTATGGTCATTGAAACCGCAGTAGGTGTTACTGCAAATACTTTTAACAATATCGCAATTGCGGTGAAGAATTGTGGCGAATGAAAGTGCGTGATTATTCTTACCTCGTTAATATTAAACTTGTCATTATAGTAACGCAGATTATACTGTCATTGGCTAAACCTAGGTTGAAAGGTACCCTTTTATGTGAGAGGACATATTTTGTGCTCAGCCGACAGAAACCGAAAAAACAGCTGGTCTAAGTTGCCAAATTGAAGAAAATCATCCTTAATACGAGTATCGAGTTGATCAGTAAGATCCGCTCTCTAGTTATCATTATTACTAAAAATCGTTTTTAATATTTAGTATAACTTATAATGTATGTCCTTATTTAAAATCAGATATAAAATACGTGTCTGTATTCCTGTTTTCCCAATTAGCATATCTGGTACATTATTGATCGAAGTCATGCCAAATTTTAATCGCGATTTATAATTTATGAATGCAGGTGACATCGATGCGACAGTAACAATCGTTCTGGGCCGCACGCCTAGAGACAATGCCGCAGCAGACGCTCTGGCCTGCAAAAGCCTCGACGTCAAATTCCATATAGGAAAGGCTACCATGGAATTGAACAATTTGTTTGGAGGAGATGATGATTTAGGTGAGATACTTTACTTTGTTATTCAAATCTAACCCATAGTTACTTACATAGGAGCTCTTGTTGTTACCACGAGATTCCTGGGTTTAATCTTCAATTTGGGCCAAATATTGTAAGTTATTGGAATTTTCTAGCAACCCGAGGTTAGAAAATTAGCGTTATCGACCTTACCGTAGTGAGTGTGTGTTCAGCCTATGATGCTAGTTATCATCAGCAATTTAATGTAGCAAACCACAAAAGGGGTAAACAAAAAAATGCGGTATAACGTCAGAATATATATATATGTTATATACAGAGATGCAGTGTTTTCTTATATCGTTATTTATTTCAACTAACAGCACTTATGTGATAAAATCTGAGTGTGTTATAATGTGACAAAAGACTGCATACATTTTCTAACATCCATGCCACTTTTATTTGTAAGACCCTAAAAGTAATGAATCCAGAATGCACCTACCTGATATATAAAGGTAAAAAATTTATAACTGAATCGATAAAGTAATTTCATATATTTAAGCTAATTGGGATTTTTGTTGTTTATGTATTCTTTTTATTTCGTGGGAACCGTTTTATAATAAAAAAGTATTTTATGACCTTCGTAAGATTCACACTCTAGGCAATATTTCACTAAGACAAGTTTACCTATGAAGCCGTGCATTTATATAGCAAAGGCTATTTTCAAATGCAGTGTACACGTGCTTCTTGTGATTAAATAGTATCCCATATCCAGACCAATATGCCTTCGAACATCTTTTGAAACTATAATTTTAATACGCATTATGTTTATCTTGCAGGAAATGCTATGAACAAATTCCTGAATGAGAACTGGGAGAATCTGTTAGTAGAACTTCAGTCACCGATGGAGGAGGCTTTAAGAGATTTCTTGAAACCGTTGGCCGATCACGCCTTCGGAACATTAGACGCTGATGTCATACTGCTATCGAAGTAGCATGTAAAATATTAGTCTTACAACACACCATTTTTGCAATCCTAAACTTAGGCAATGCATAATTTATAATATTAAATTAAGAAAGACGACTGCTTATAGACCCTGGGCCTGATTAGGTATCTATGACATTGAAAACTTAATTTCGCAATTCAGTGCATTATATATGAATCGATTCGTTGATTTTGATACGTTCTGACTCTTTTACTGGCACGGTCCTGCGTTGTATCCCCATTAATATGATAAATGCAATACGGGAAGTTATAAAAATTATTGACTCTGTCCCATGGAAACTGTGCCTTTCCGGGATAAATATAGATAGATAGATAGATACTCTTTATTGCACACAAATTTTAAAGAAACGACAACACAGAACACATGAGTATGCAAAGGCGGTCTTATTGCAATCTCTTCGAGACAACGCTTGGGGAAAGAATTAAATAAAAGATGAGGGTAACGGCGCAATTTTTAAATATAATATAAATTATCAATAAATATAATATATAAATATATACTTTTATGTATAAATATCTAGCATAATAACATAATTATTTATTGGTCTCGTTATTATCTTGCTGCTTAGTATGTCTGTTCGGGCCTAATTTTGTAATTGATTTGAAATGTCAATCATCGTACGAACATCATGACAATGCACGAAAATGAATTCGTGGAAATAATATTGTATTTCAAGTAGAATAATTAGTTATATTTCACTTTACAATTGTTAGGTATTAGCCAAAGTCTGTTTGTAATTATGTCTCAGTGGTCGGTCATTGACATCATAATACTGATGGTAAAAAGTTATTTATTATTATTACTATCAGGCCGTACTGTCCCAATGTTGGGCAAAGATCTCCCTTTCTTCCTTCCATTTGTCTCTGTCTAGGAATATTTGGGGCTTAGCCGACATATAGGCATCGAGTTAGTCACGCCAACGACGCCTCGGTCTGCCTCGACGTCTTTTTTGTTTTTTGGGGCACCCAATGTGTAGCGGCCTTTGCCCACAGTTCGTCGGACATGCGCATAAAATGCCCAGCCCAGTACCATTTCAGTTTGGCAGCTTTATCTCCCACATCCGTTATAGGTAAAAAGTTAAATGAATAAAATGATTTTTAACACTGAAATATTTTGTGCAGTGAATAAAAGTTTCCGAGAAAAAAGTAAAACACTGATAGAAACTTGCCTTGCATCTGATGACCTTGAATCTCCGTGGCGTAGTGTATGCTGACGTATATAACATGAGAGGTTCTGGTTTCGATCCCGGCTCGAGTCTGGTGTGGTCGGAGGCTAGTTACCTACTGGAAAAGACATTGGAGGATGGGTTTGCCGGCAAAGCATCGGTGATTCCTCTGGTCCTGCAGATGTAGGTACATGCGCGATGGTAATCACTTAACATCAGGTGACCCGCCTGCTCTTTTGACCACGATGTAATAATAAAAAACAGCAACACCCGAGAAAATATTATTTCTTGTAAAATTGTTTTTCAATTTTATTGTTACTGAAAAATGTCACTAGTCGACCACTCAAATATTATTATAATAGCAGACTTAACCCCTGCCAATTATTACGTTAAAAATCATTTTTATTTTGTTTTTTTTCCTTACTTATTTAGTCTCACTCACGAAACGTGATTAAGTGTGTTTCATATCTTGAATGTCATAGTGATCCAAGGCGATTATTATCGACGATTATGATTAGTTATTACTATAATTCATGATTAATATAATTCATCCTATAAGAAAGACCGATCCAGCATGTAGTGTACAAATTATAAAATTATTTATTGAATTTATTGTTTTTGTTTACCTATACACCTGTTTATTGAAGGTATGCGGAGTAAAACTTAATTAATTATAATTCTTATACTTAATTTAAAATGATGCAAGTCATAAGGATGGTTATGAAATTATTTATTGCATTAATACATAAATTCATTGAATACTCTTAATTAGTGATTCTTAAAACATCACAACTTCGTAACTACTTACAACTACATGAATGAACATGTATTTATATAGTAACTTATTTTACTAAATAAATAATAAAGCTTAAATTTAATTAATGTCAAATGTTAGATTCAATACAGTTTTATTTTTCATCGTCAATAGATTTTTTTTTTCGTTTTATGGCTTTACACAGATTAGCCAATGTCAAGTTTATTATTTTATTAGTTCTCACTTTTTATGGCTTTGCACAGATAAACCAATGTCAAGTTTATATCAATGGAGTATTGAAGTTAGGGAAAAATGGCGGGAAACTTCGCACGGCGGACGCGGCTCCCTCAAACCTTTCCCAAATTAATATATACATGTTAACCATTCAAAAAAGAGCCACTACGAAACCAAAGCCCAAACGAAACCAAAACTATAATGTCCACAACACAACCAACACCAATCCTTTACAAAATTAGCCAGCAAACATTAATTCAAGAAAAGCGTGAAAAAACTGCGCCCGCCATATATGAAGTCTCCCGCCTTTCTCCCGTCAATAGATTTATTTTCATCTTCAAATAAAATAATCACAGACTCAAAATATTTATATAAAGATATTAAAATGTTTGATGTTCGTTTTCAGTCTTAGCATAAATTTTATATATATAATGTAGCTCCATATCTACGATACAATTATCGCTTATTACAAAATTGTCAAAACATTACAATCATTTGGAAACCTTAAGTAGAATAACAATTTAATTAACGGTGTAAAAAAAATCCAATTCAATTGTATTGATAAGCTTTTGTAGACAATGTGACGGTGAAGATCTGTAGAGCCTACTTTGATTTTGCCCAGACACAAAAGTTTTGAAACGATACAGATCTACGTCTGCCAAATATTTTCTATCAAAATCTGAGCAAAGACAATGTAAACATTCTACCTAAATAAAAGGCCAAATCGCTCAGTGTTCAAAGCCGTGTAAAAAATAAAAGACATAAAAGTGTCTATGTTTGCGCAGCGATCATAAAACTTGTATTAAAAATCGAACTCTTCCAATTATGAAAGAGTTATTAATCTTATACCTTATGCTGTTACTAAAAGTCACTGTTGTTCACATCACATAACTAGGGTGTGAGCCAGACGTCAATGGGTATCCTCTCGAATGCAGCGTTGAGGAAGACACGGAAATGCTTTGCGATGGCCGCCGAAGCAGCCGGTCTCATCTCGTCAATTATTTCAGCAGCATTGTTATTAAGGAACTGATTCATTGCCTCTCCTGAAATTAGGGGGATTGCAGATAGTTTATATATTTTTATAGTTTCTTTTTAAATCTAAATGACTGACTTTTTTTTTAATTTGAAACGTTATAATAAAACTTACGAGTATGGCTAGCTAAACTAGAATAACTTAATAAACACGTCATGCTCGCGTGGAGTGGTGTCCAATAATTCTGGCTGTAACCTACTTGATTTGCGTAAAATATAAGCCAGCTCTTCTGCCTCTAGATGAGAAATTAATCGGAAATTCACTAGGTAATGTTAACGTTTAAAAATCTGTTTATATTGAAAGGTCGTACAATGCCTTTATATATATATAGATACAAGATGCACGAATTTCATTTATTTAATTGAATGTCACATAACAATATATAATATACAATAATAACTATAATTTAAGTTATGCAATTGTAATGGAAACCCTGTGAGGAGAGCTCACCAATTGGGTTAGGGGATCGAGAAATAATAATTACATTAATGCATTATTGATTCACAAAATCTTTGATTTTATAGTGGGTACATTTTTTCGAATAAATGTTATTTAAGGTTTTAATAGTTTTCGTTGAAATAAAGCTACGAGTATAACACCATAAAATAATAATAAAATCATGTTTTATTGAGTTATTCTTTCAGACAGATCACACGGAAGGCATTTCGAGATTGATTTATTATATGTCTTCTTGACACAGCCAGAAACTCACAAATATATACTTGTCACTCGCAACCTAGTTGGCCATAAAGCATAGCGTAACAAGTTGTTTTGTGACATCGTCTAGTACTCACATATTATTATTACCTGTGTTATTAAACAAAGTTTTATACCCCTATATAAAACCGCTTGCAGTCTATTTGTGTTACATGATAAGCATACATTTCTTATTGAGGTAAATGTAACAAAAAGCAATAACTTTATTAACCTTAAGTAAATAAAAAATAACACAAATTTGTTTAATAGCCGTAAACTTCCTTATCTCTATGGGTTGACGTCAGACGGGCGGTTGTTATACATATGCCAAAATCAAAACAATATTTCATCAAGTTAGAAAAAGTCATGCTGTGCAATCCTCCCATTGCGTACGAAGAAAGCAAGAAGGAAAATTGAACAGCTGTTCTCAATCCATTGATTTTATATCAAGGCATAAACGGAATATTTCTTCTGGCAGTGCTTCTTTCAGAAGCTCTCCAAACAGCCCGGTTACGCTGTGGCAACCAATAGGGTTAGCACAGCCGAAAAAAAAACAGACTGATTTTGGTAATATTAAAATGTTCCGCCTTAATTGGTGTTCGCGTCATTATTTATAAATATTATGCAACTATGACAAAAGTCATATCTTTTGCAAGATTAATTATTAAGGATACGTTTTACGTTTTGGGTCAAAAAATATTGTCAAAAACCGAAGGGGATCCTAGTCTTATCGGAGCTGAGTTTGCGATCTGTTTTTCATTAAAATTTTATTAAACATTCGTCGATTCGTCTTTACTATAGGTCTATAATGAAGTAAAACAATGATTTTTAACTAACTGGTGTTACTATTATTAATCATAGCTGGTAACGTTGCCCTAATTAATTGAAATAAAAAACTTGCTGTGTCAATATTACGATTTATGAATACATAGTCGTGTGATATAAGAGTAAGTGTGAGGAAAACGCAATGCAAAAATTGTGTGGAAAATAACTGATGCTGATTGGAGAGGACATAAAGGTGCAAAAATAATTGAGCATTAAGATATCAACTTACCAATAACACTGCCGTGATTCACGGTGTCCCTGACCTTAAAGCGGGAACTTTTCAGCTTGAAATCCACTTGCATGCGGTCAGCAGTCATGTACTTGACTGCCTGCTTCTCGATTTCCTTACCGAAAATCTTTATTATTGCTACCACGTCGTCTGCAACAGAGTTGAGCATTTAGAGTTTATAAAGCGATACAGTAGCCTTAATTGAATAAGCAAGCTTCGAAGATGCCTATCGCGTTTTAATTTGCGTGAATTTTATGGTAGTGGGAAAGACGGAAGTATAGGCATTCCCGATCAAAGATACCACTTTGTGCATACCAAAAGGATATTTAGTATGTTACGATGACCCCTTTGATGCCTTGCGGTGCGGTGGTAGAAAAATAAGTATAGAAGTAAATCGAACAGTTCCTGAGCACGTTCTCTGAACGATATGGTTACCGCATAAAATGTAGCATTTATTACTAAACAAACTTGATTATTATGACGGAAATTTCAATAGATCAGTTTTCATTCATTTGAAACTTAAATGAATTATTATGAATATTATGACCTAAGAAAATCACAAGATTTTTTTGTTGTTCTTCTAATACTTGTAAAAAGTTATAAGCGGAAATTTACCCAGCCTTTAACTAAATCTCACCCTGAAGCAATAAACCTATAAGGAAATATCATGATCCGATTTTTATACAAAAATTACTATATAATATTAAAAAAATAAAACGAGTTAATATCTGTGTACCCTCAAGGCTCCTTAATTGACATTGTCCAGACCGAATAAAACGATACCTACTTACTTCCGGCCCAACTAGGGAAAAAATATTATTAAGTGTAACCTCGCTCAGGACACGGCTGTTCAGGACCTTGAATTTATTGCAACCTTAACGAAACCGCATTTCACTGCTTTTTTGTACCAAGCCAAAAATAGCCCGATAGATAGTACCGCCAATGTTATTGTATATCATTAAATTTATTCAATTACCTTTTACAGAATAATATTCCCTTTATTTATTCGTTCAAATATCCTCCTCTAAAAATGAATATACATTTATTGATCTGGTACTTTCTAGTACATTTAAAGAGCGAATTTTTACGCTAACGAAATAATTATTTTTGTGCAATATCTACTTTATATATTAAAATGACACTCAAAGTCATGATCGTCGAACATTCGAATAAATAGCACATTTACTAGTTGACGAAACCATCAAGGCTTTCGTAAACTTACTATACATTGAAGGAAAACATCGTGAGTGTTTGCCTGAGAGTTCTCCATAATGTTCTAAGCGGCGTGTAAAGTCTGCCAATCTGCAACTGGCCAGCGTAGTGGACTGTGGCCAAACCCTTCTCATATTGAGAGGAGACCCGTGCTCTGTAGTGAGCCGGCAATGGGTTGATCATGATATGTGTGGTAAGAGATAAGTGAACTCACTGAATGAAGCCCAGAATTCGCCTTGCGAGCGTACGGGGAACAGCAGAACCTGTCCGGACACCTCGTATCTGCCAGTGACTTCAATGCGGGGCAACACGAGCCCCATGTCGATTCGCAGCTTCCTCAGATCTGACCTGAAAGGTATCACAGAAACAAGTAAGAAAATATATTACTGTCCAGGCCTAAAATGAATAACTTTAATAGGCGAAGTGAAATTACTAATTCAAAATTTTACTAAACGAGGCCGTTTAAAGCTATTTTTGGCGAGACTTGATAAACCTAAATATTTTTTAAAAAGGATTTTTTTTTCATATTAGCCGCTATATGATCGCGTTCTTTTCGATTTCATACAAATAACCGTTTGTTTTCCTGGAATAAAGAGTGCCCTGTGTCCGTCAGAATTTTGACACTACAAGTTAGCCCATGACGGCTATCTCACTTGGTGGTTAGTGATGATGCAGGCTAGGATGGTAGCGGGCTAACCTGTTAGGGGTATGGTGAAACCACACTCCTAATTGGTAACCACACACGTCATTGTCGGTAGGGTTTTAACTAGCCACGGCCGAAGCCTCCCACCAGACCAGACTCGAGCCGGGAATCGAACCCAGGACCTCCGGACCTGCGTCACTGAGGTTCTCAGGTGCTACTTTCCAAAATGATATTAAAATCGGTTCATTAAAATCACTCGGTAACGTCTTTCGAACGTATGAATATATAACAAGCTAGATCAAGAATCTAGATAGTTATACAAAGTTTTATAATTCTCGAAATATACTCCGGCCTTGACCT
This sequence comes from Lasiommata megera, assembly GCA_928268935.1. Lineage (NCBI taxonomy): Eukaryota > Metazoa > Arthropoda > Insecta > Lepidoptera > Nymphalidae > Lasiommata > Lasiommata megera. The sequence goes on along the minus strand of OV743311.1, from coordinate 5,015,429 downwards.
AGATTGTACGCTTTTTGAATGAATCAAAATAACACGTTATCATAACAAAAAGCCTATTGCATCGTCCACGCGTTGCATTCGTAATCATATTTAAGTATAATTCTCCACACAACACTGGGCAAGTGTGTCAAAACACGGTGTTTTAGCAGTAACTAGCCGTTGACAGTGACTTAGTTTGCGTCTAGTTCGGTAATTTAGAAAATTGCGTTTGTATTCTTGTTTTTTTTTGTACACTACAAATTAGCACTTGATGGCTATCTCGCCTGGTAGTAAGTGATGATGCAGTCTAGGATGGTAGCGGGCTAACCTGATAGGGGTACGGTAAAACCACATTCTTAAATGGTTTCTACGCGACATCGTGTCGGAACGCTAAATCGCTTTGCGACACGTCTTTGTCAATAGGGTGGTAACTAGCCCCGGCCAAAGCCTACCACCAGACAATTCACAATTCACAGAATTACAAAATTTCTTATGTACATCTCAGGAATTTCTTTCCCTCATTAATATCGCCTGGAATGATTTAGCTGTGAAAGGATGTATTTATCTATCCTACTAATATTATAAATGTGAAAGATTGCGTATTTGTTACTCAATCAGTTACAAAAAACACCTGAACGAATTTGGATGAAATTTGACATGCATGTAGCCTTTGACATGGTAAAGTACATAGGTTACCTTTCATCCCGATTCCTTAAGTAGTTCCCGAGGGAAAATTTAAAATTATTAACGAGCTAAGCTGCGAGCAGACTGCTTTGAAATTTTGTATGCATGAAATCTATGCTATGGAAAAGGTCATGTATTTTCTGAAATCGTTCCCCGAGAAGATTAAAATTGTTAACGAGCGAAGCTTTAGACCCAATTCTAAAGTCCAAGCAGACGAAGTCACGGGCAGAAACTAGTTATTTATATTTTCATCTCGCGGAACGTTTCCTGGGTGATTTTCTGCAATTAAACGTATTTATTTTGATTTGACCCGTGTTGATTTTTATTAATACTAAGCCACATATTTGGTGTAAATAAACGGACATACTTTCGCATATATTACTAGCTGTTGTCCTCGACTTTTGCTTGTTTATTTGATTTTACTCGAACGATCGAAATATATTTTTTTATTTTTTATACACTGCAAGACAGCACTTTACGGCAATCTCAACTGATGGCAATGAGATGCAGTCAGTTTAGCCCGCTACCATCTAAGACTGCATCACTTACCATCAGGTGAGATTGCCGTCAAGGGCCAACTTGTAGAGGATAAAAAAAAACACTTACCTGATTTTCGTGACGGTGTAATTACTGGGTCCAACGACCGTGATGTTGCTGAAGGTGGCTCTCACTCGAACGGGACCTGCGTCGTTCTCCATCGTCAGTCGGTCTATTAACAAGGGTTCCACCGGTGGCACGTCCAGGTCTGTCAGACCCCTCGCCAGGTACGGTCGCAAGTGATTGAAGGACCTCTTGATGCAAGAATTTAGCTCGGGGTCGCTCCGGCTGCATGGTAGTAGATATTCCGCTGAAAGAGACATAGACCTGTCAGTAATTATTATCAGGTGGTAATTGTGTCGAAGCTGTGATAGCCTAGTGGTTAGAGCGACCGCCTCTGAATCGGGTCGGGAGTTTCATCCTGGACCTTAGAGTTATTTGCATTTTTAAGCAATCAATATATCACTTGCTTCAACGGTGAAGGTGAAAATATCGTAAGGAAACCTGCACGCCTTAGAGTACGCCTCCGTAATGTTCTCAAAGGCGTATGAAGTTTACCAATCCGCACATGGCCAGCGTGGTGGACTATGGCCAAACCCTTCTCATATTCAGAGGTGCTCTGTAGTGAGCCGATAATAGTCTGATCATGATGATAAATTTATGTCAGGGTATATAAACGAATCGTTTTCATAATGCACTAACAAGGATAAGGGTTCAGATTACTGCTTCCGAAGTGGTTACACGAAACGTCATAAAGCTTAAGTTTCGTACCAGTTGATTAGAACGGTATCAACTGGCTATAACATAATAAGAAAATAAATAGTAAAAAACTGCATTAGCCTTTTTTTTTGGCTCTGTTTTTTTTACGGCTCTGGATTCAAGTCATCAATGGCCTACTGCGATTTTAAAATATTTATGGGCATACGTAGAATACCACAGATTATAGCAGCGGCTGAGTATCAAGCGTGGGTTATGTAAGACTTGCATTAGTCGCGACTCGCGTGATGTGTAATGGTCAGTGGTGGCAAGGTGACGCCAAGCAATGACCTACAAATTACCAGTTCGCGCCGATCTTTACGAATCATACAGGTTTTAAAGATATATAGTTCAATTTATAGTGGCTACTTTGAAAGTTGATACAGTAGGTATTCGTAACAACAAAAACCTTTTTCCTGACAATAATACCTACTTATAGAACTATAACTGAACAAAATTGTCGTAAATAATAGGCAATGACAACCATTCACATTTATAATCAAATGGATTAAAGGTTAAGTATAAAAAAAAAACATAAATATCTATGGCCTGTAATCTGTTTTAAATTTAGAACATTTCGCGTCCGAAGAAAATTCATGATCATTCACCATGATTCTAATATTTCCATCTCGCTTCTATTAATCATGGCATCCCACTTACAGAACTCCTGAAGTCGATTAAATTTCTTAAACTGTTTTCTTTTGGATACTGTGGTATGAAACCATTTGTGTGCGAGCCCAACTCGCACTTAGCTAGTTATTTATTCGTTCTTCTGGTTTTATTAACTGGCTTAAGGAAAAGGGTATATGTTTTTTTTTAATATTATATAATTTATGTGCAATAAAGTGTTTACATATATGCCTACTACCTTTCTCCTCACAGGCATCTTCTCAAAAGATATCTTGTCTTGAGCATTTCAATGTATATTAAGTAATTCCATGTATAATGCGTACAATCACGATATTGCTATTTATGTCAATGAATAGATAAAACTATGACGTCGGTCGGACGCGGAGAGGTCGTGGGTCGCGGGTTCAATTCCCGCTCGTGACAAAATATACGACGGCCATATTGGTTGCGGCTTTGTACTTGAGCGACAATTTTGTTGTTGGCTTCTTCTTACTAGCATCAACTCACAAATAAAATGGAAAAATATGGATACCTGTGCTTGCAAATCACACATGAATATATATTTCTTTTAATTTAGAATTTTGAGATTGGATCTATACAATAGTCCTTTAAAAGGTACTGACGCGTCAATAATTTACATAGTAGTTGTTTGATGGTGATAAATTTTATGGTGATAACTACATTCGTAAACTTAAAACTAATGCTATGAGGGTTCCAAACGCGCCCGGTGTAAGAAGAAGCCCACAACAAACTTAGCCAGGTAATCATTTTGAGATCGACGATCTCCGTGGCGCAGTGCGTGCGCTGTCGCATTATAAAGATTAAGGTCCTATGTTCGATACCCGGCTCGAGTCTGGTCTGTTGGGAGGTTTCAGCTGTGGCTAGTTACCATTATACCGATAAAGACGCATCGCCAAGCGATTTAGCGTTCCGGCACGATGACGCGTAGTAACCAAGTAGGTGTGTGGGTTTACGATAACAGGTTGGCCTGCTACCATCTTGTACCTACTGTCTCACCGTGTGAGATAACCGTCAAGGGCTAACTTGTAGTGTATAAAATATATATGAGCACGAAAATGAGCACGAAAATGTACTGACGAACTAAATGGCAGATCTTTAATTATTGTCTAGCGACGACTGAATATAAATAAACACCCAAACCATTGGGGTCACTGAAACAGACAGCTTAGAAAACTTCCAAAGAATAAAGGCTACATCATGATCAACCCAATACCGGCTCACTACAGAGCACAGGTCTCCTCTCAATATGAGAAGGGTTCGGCATTGGTCCACCACGATGGCCATGTGCAGATCGGCAGACCTCACACGTCTTTGAGAACATTTTGAGAACTATCAGGCCTGCATTCCTCACGATGTTTTCCTTCACCGTTGAAGCAAGTGATATTTTAATTTTTTTTAACGCACATAACTCCGAAAAGTTAGAGGTGCGTGCCCGGATTTGAACCGCCGACCTCTTATGAAGAGGCTGACGCCCTACCCACTAGGCTTCTATAATAAAGGCTATGTAACCTCCTAAATAAACGTGCATAGAGCTTATGACTTGAACTTGAACGTTCGGTATTTGTAAAACAAACTGTTGCACAAGGTCAGCGGTTATATAACAAGTTTGCGTAATGCAGTAAACAACGTTCCGAAAACCTACTTCTGCTAAAAATTCGGCGAACATGCGCGCTCGTCCGTCTTAAATAAATATCAAAATACCGGCCATAGCTTTGTCACTCGATTAACTTGGTAAAGAAATGTATTTCTATTTTCTCCTATAATCTCCGTTATTACCCGAACCAACAAATCAAATCACAAATCAAATCAAAAATACTTACTTACTTAGAACCAGTATTCGTATTAGTTTTAGTTTTAGTATTATTTAATAATTGGTAATATCGTTTTTTCTTTGTCTTGTTTTTTATTTTTTGTTTTTTTAATTTTTCTGATCTTTTGTGATTATGCATGTATATATATGTGATCGCGTCCGTGATGCTACCAGTGTTCAGGCTCCCACTGAAAACCAGCGCTGCGGCTTGCCGCAGCTGACGCTGAGTGGGTTGCCTTTATTTGGTCATGTCGATATGTATGTATAGTAGAGATAGTATGTATAGCAAATTATGACCTAATAAAAAACTTTTTCTTTCTTTCTTTCTTTTTCTTTCAAATAGCTTTATTCATATAAACCTATTACGGACATCTATGAATCGTTCATATATATCACATTTTTCGTTATTTCTATTTCTTGAAGTGATGGTGCACATAATAGTTAGTTGGTTGTGATAACTACATTCGTAAATTTAAAAATAAAGCTAAGAGGGTTCAAATCGCGCCCAGGTCTAAGAAGAAACCCACAACAAACTTAGCCGGTTTTATTTTTGTTATCACCATCTCACATGATCAATAATAAATTATAGTACCAACTGTATTCGAGCAGCGTATTCTTTAATAAGATTGGAGGTCTACTAGTCTAGCAGTGTTTATATAGATTGATAATGATGATATTTATAAGGTCAATGCCCATTTTGTATAATCATAATGATCCACTCGTCGCTCGCAAAGAAGCCATTAAATAAATATCACTGATCATTACAATAGAAATTAATCAATATCATAACTATATTTTAACAAGTCAATTTTTTATCTTTCGTATTTTTAAAATTTTGTTTTATAGTAATAAGTTTCGTATTTTTAAAATTTTGTTTTATAGTAAAATGTGCAATAATAGAATAAAAATTTCATCATCAAATCGGTTGAGTAGGTTATGTATGAAGCATAAAAAATAAACTTACGTTCACATTTATAATATTACTAAGGATATCGATCCCTAGCTGAGGAACTTTATAAGCAAACATGGAACGCAATAGATCTTATTACACAAAACCTTCGTGGTTCAAAAGAATATAACACTGACTTATATTGTAAGTACCATTGATGTTACTCATTAACTGACATTCAACGTAGCATAAAGTATGTATTACAAAGATGAATACAGATAAATTAAAAAATATAATTATCTGTTATTTATAAATAACATGTTTTTAGACAAAATATTAATTTAGGGAGAAAGGCGGGAGACTTCGTATATGGCGGGCGCGGTTTTTTCACGCTTTTCTTGAATTAATGTTTGTAGGCTGATTTTGAAAAGGACTGGTGTTGGTTGTGTCGTGGACAGTTTTGGTGTAATTTGTGTAGTGGCTAGTTTTCTGAATGGTTAACAGGTATTAGTTTGGAAAAGGTTTGAGGGAGCCGTTCCCGCAGAGTGCAAAGTTTCCCGCCATTTCTCCCTTCTACATTGCTATAAACTTGACTTTTCCACTAGCATAATGTAGCATATGTAATTATTGATTTCCTTAAGTTATGATACCGTCTAAACTGATGATAATTTAAGTAATTTAAACCCGCTACAAAAGAAAACATTTCAACAGACCCTTTTGAAGTAAACTGAAGGAATTTAACAATGATTATATAAGTGAATGTAGGCCGTGAAACACAAAGAAAAACTTTGTATGGCTAAAGTCGCTAGCTGCTAGGTTTTATAACAAAATCATTTTTTTTTTATACCCCACAAGTTAGGCCTTGACAGCATCTCACCTGTAAGTTATGATGCGGTCTAAGATGGTAGCGAGCTAACCTGTTAGGAGTATGGTTCCATACTCCTGATTGGTTTTTACACAACATCGTGCCTGAAAGCTAAATCTCTTTGGCGACACGTCTTTGTCGGTAGGGTGGTAACTAGCCACGGCCGAAGTCTCCCACCAGATCAGACTCGAGCCGGGAATTGAACCCAGGACCTCCACCATTTATAATGCCACAGCGCGCGCGCTGCGCCACGGAGGTCGTCAGCCGTCATTATCTTCCAACGATAAGATAAAGATCACCATGTTGTAACACGTAATTGATTAACGTAATAGTTAATAAAGTTAATGTAACTACTATATACAGGGTGTTTAATCCCATAGGTTTGAAAGAGGCGGAAAGTGCATAATGATAAAAATCTTTTCCAATTTGAGTGCTATGATCCCATCTTATCCCTGCTGCGCAGAGCCCGGGCTAGTATCAGAAACGTCCTGAGAGTATTTGAGGACAGATTCGATTGTCAGTACTTGTGCCATTGTTGTATGGTTCATGTACTGGCCAAACAATTCAGACTTGGGTTTAAGGAGTTACAATTTTAAGTTGAAAGTTTTTTAGTTAAGGTTTTCTAATAAAATGTCAACTCACAATCTACGATGACCCGTTGTTGGTTGAAATATTTTTTTTTTATTACTGTTTATTAAATTATACTAAAATGTTTTTATATGGTTCTTCGACCTGATTAAAAACTAGAGAGTTGAGTACAAAGTATTAAAATATATTTAACACATATCTTATACAGATAGTTTTTACGCTTTATTACTCAACTGACACAATGAGTAGATGAATGATACAGCTTGCATAGATATATTATTAATATATTTATTTATATTAATTTGCTTTCACGTATATGACGAATTTGTAAAATTTGTCTAGCAATAACATGACGACCCGTTAGGGCATTGCATTGGATAATTTTTATACCGGTAAAACAGTCACTAAGGGATTTTTTAAAACACCGATAACACGTAAATTTAAAACGACTTAATCTTTAAACATTTAAAATCAAACAAACAGTGATACATCCAACTAAAATGTTAAAAGTATTCATTAATTATTTATCCAAGGACAGCACAATCTTGGTGACGTAAAATAGTAAAATTAAGGACCTACGTAAACCAAGTTAACTACTAGTGGAGAATATCTTCTGCCCATTTTAATGCCTATACTGGTGGAACACCCTGTATACCACTGAGTGTAACTACAACACCGTGGCTTGGAGGAAAGCTAATTATTTCCTTTCAACACGAAATCATAGGACGTTTCGTCATCCAAGAATTTGATGACATCAGTGAGAACTAAATAGTAATAAATAATAATATAATCAATCACTTATTTGCCAGAATGTATGTACAATAGTCAGATGTTATTAAGCGATGTCAATTGGTTAAGAGGACATTACATTCTACTAAATTAATAGTGTGCAAATTTTCAAAAAAAATTATTAACATCATGAAAAATATTGCATTTCCAATCAAATTAAAATAAATATAATAAATTAGATATCAGCATAAAATAATGAATTATACATTAGATATTAAGTTTTATCCATTAAATATTGTTTAACATCATAATATGATTTTTCCAGAAGCATTATATTCAGTTTTTTCTTAAACATATTTAAATTTAAATTTTCAAAGCCAGCTGATGCCAGCTGCTTTGTCAGCGTAGATTATGGGTTTCGAAAAACTCCTATGTAAAAAATTTGCAACGATTTTTGTTCAAGATTTATCGCGTCTCATTGTAATTTTTCCGCAACCCAACATATAAATCTGATGTCGAGGAAGGTAGCCATGGCAAACTATAGTTACTTTTTCATCCACTACAAGTTAGCCATTGCAATCTCACGTGGTGTAAGTGATGATGCATTCTAAGATGGTAGCTGGCTAACTGTTAGGGGGGTATGGTAAATCCATATATATACTAAATAACAACTTATCCTTTATTATTTAGTACCCAACATAATATGTAACAAAATAGAATAGCTTAGGGAAGAGGATAAGGTCTGAGAGGGAGTCCTAAAAAAATCGATCATAAGTAAATGATCGATTTTTTTAGGACAGGGACCCTGATTAATTGAATTATTTGTTACCAATTTATTTTTCTTTTTTAGTTAATGAGAGTAATAATTTAATGAACTCTGCAATTTCAATTTGATTTGTACAGTTTTTGGTTAGTTTTTAGATTGTGTGTAGTTTTGAGATTTTTATATAATATAATTAATATTAAAACTTTTTAATGCGATTATACTTGAAGCCCATCGACGTCAAATACAGTTTTTAACTAATCCCGTGGAAACCATTTCGCGGAAAAACAGTTTTAAATCCTAACATTGTTATTTTTTTTTTATTTTGATTTTTAAGGATTCCAATATTTAGTCTAATTTTATATACCCCAATGATAGTGCCTAGATGTACCATAGTTAAATAGAATTGCTAGGTTATAGGCCTAAAATCTAGATGATGGGGGTACATTTTATTCATACCACAGTCTAACTCTCACGGTAAAACACATGACAATATTTTCAGGTTATTTACGTCTCACTCAATAAGTTTAGAGAGTCTGCCATAGACCACTACGCTGCTTCTGAGCGAGATGGTACGCTAACATTTTAATAAATGCTTGGTTATATATACTGCTTATTTTTTTTTAGCTTGTTACCGAAAACAAAACATCAATATTCTTAACACTTTATCCGATTTGCAGTGCAAATAAACATATTAGCATTCATATACCAAGGTTTGTTATTAAAAATGTGTGACGAGTAAAAGGCAGCACATCTATCAAGACCAACCTTAACCCACAAGTCATAGGCGAAATTCAGATTTGTATCGGCATAGGGTATCCGAGCTTTTAAATCGTGTCTACGGAGAACGATTTCGCAAGGTGTCAAGGCCAAAATCCGGCGGGCTGCGGTCACTGGAAGTGTGTTTGGAAACTTGGAGAGAAATTACCTTCGCAATTATTATTATACTCTGAGGTTATGACTAATCCTTGCTACTTTTATGGTTGTTTCGCTAAGTGAGCCTAATTTGACGGCGATTTCGCTTGGGCAATAATATTGCAATGAGCCAATTACGGCTGGCTTCCAAAATGAAAGACATTTTGGACGATTTTGGAAATAACTAATATGCTAGATTAAATTGTATGTGAGTATAAAACGTGTCTATGAATTATAGTTTTAACCTCCTTTCTGCTATTGTGATCCGTCACCCAAACTACACTTGCAATTTTGGTTGTCACCGGGTATTTTACTATGAAAACTTTGTTCTCTCGTTTACTGTACAAATGCTTTTTATTATAATGACGAACACCTTTAACTTCAACTAGGTGTTCCCTTTTTAACTAGACTTGTCTGGTGGGAGGCTGCGGCCGTGGCTAGTTACCCTACCGACAAAGACGTGTCAAGCGATTTAGCGTTCCGACACGATGTCGCGTAGAAACTAATTACGGGTTTACCATACCCCTAACAGGTTAGCCCGCTACCATCTTAGACTGCATCATCACTTACCATCAGGCTGAGGTGAGATTGCCGTCAAGGGCTAACTTGTTGTGGATTTAAAAAAACAATAGCATTTTGACAGCTTTTATATTGTACGACTGTTGAAGAGTAACTGAAAATGCTAATTCTAATAATTATGTTCACAATTTTTTCGGTCGACTTTGATCCTATCACTAAGTTTCACTTATCTCCATTAATAATTTTGCATATTAATACTTGTAAGATGAAAATAATTACATTCCAGCTGACACAGGTATTAAATCTTGTTACATTCTATTCCCACTGCTGTGCATAGGTCACTTCAGTCATAGGACTTCAAACCGTTACCCTGCTTTTAGCGATCTTCAGCTATTTCATACGTGTATGCCTGTTTTATAGTAGTGCTAAAAAAACTAGGAACAAGCCGCGGGTCAATGTGCTCTCCAAGGCACGAGGGTAAACAACGCCAATTTCTTAATACAGTGTTAATTCTGGGAATCGTAGGCAGAAAAAAGTAATATCATATAAAATGTGATCAAACCCAAAACCTTTAAAAAACTGTCAACTTTTTGAAACTTTAGCCCAATACTTATCGAAAGATATCGAGTATTTTCCTAGAAGTTGCATGTTCACGGTAAAAGTAATCCCATTAAATGTGGTGGAGAAAACGGAAGCCAGCTTGGCCTTTTCATATGTGGTGCTTATTAAAAAAGCAAAAAGCGAGGATACAAATATAACATTTATTTATTTCTGAATTTACAATGTTGAATTTTCTAAGAAAAAACGTTTTATTCGGCCGTGGGTAGTTACGTAAAAACGCAGTGCCAAGCAATTTAATCTAACTTGTAGCGTAACGAAAAACAAAAAAAAATCGTAAGGCAAATCAAAAAGGAGACATCTTAAATTAAAATTCGGCAATAATTAAAATGATAATTTAAACGAGATTAAAATGGTCAGACTTTTCCTCCAATAACCCTGACTCACTGGTATGGTAAAACATATGCGGCGTATAGGTCAAAGTCGTCTTTATTATATATCGGACAGTCGAATGTCTCAATAGCTCATCCCTTATTAACCAACGAATTCAAGGCACGCTCTCAACATTAAAATTTATGCTGCCCATACAAAGAACCGCAAGGTTAGGAACTGGTCATCTTTTACCCAATAATTCTATACAATGAATAATTGGTGTAGATAAACGTCCTATTTTCTTAAATATACATATATTTGCTTTTCGTTTTGTTAATACTTCCACTAATTATAGGTACGGCATGAAAACGAATTTGTATTATTAGAAGTTATTAGACTAGGATGCATAAATGAAACCGTTTTATTCAAAATAAATAAGAATCAGTAAATTTTTGTGTAGTTCTATAAGTTACGTCGCTTCATTTATCTACTATTTATCTGCATATATATAGGTACTAAACTAACTATTTTACTTTGTAAGTTCAATGTCAGATAAGCTAAGACGTACATGTTTAAATTAGCTACTTAAATAATTAGTAACATTTTGAATAATATTGATGGGTACAAGTAATAAGAAATATTCCAACACAAAATGGTAGTATTTTATTTAATTCACTACATGTTAGTAAACAATTGAGTTACTTTTTATATTCAATAACTAACTTGAACATAGTACATGAATCATCCAGTTACAAGTTCTCTAACAAGTACTCGTATATAACTAGATAAAAATATCATAGCATACATATTTAAATAAACGAATTCTTCTACTGATATCCTATTGTCATTCCAATTTGGTATGTCTAATTCTTATAGTTTTATGGAGCTATTGTTCCGATCAATGAGCAGTTTGTATTATATATAATAACATTTTTCTTTGTCATATTATTTCCTGGAAATATGACGTTCTGCAATAATTCTTACAAGGACAGTAAGACAGACGATAGCAGGTCCGAAAGCTTTAAAACTGGAGATTATTTAAAAAAAACACTAGGACTTGTTATTTGATAACAATATTTGGCGCAGCGATCGCAATATTTCTTTTAACGTTACTAGAATAAACTAATTTGTACGTTACAGTAAGAAATAAATAAATAGGATTATAGAAGTAAATAGGACTTCTACTATTATCTAATTTATTAACGATGAGTTTAAAACGCAAAAAAATAGGCAAGGGTAAGTTAGATTAGTTCCTTGAATAATCATGGTAATAATGCCACCCATCCAAAAGGATGATTTAACAAATTAACGATTAGGTACAGAATAATCGAGCTCTGAATAATTTATTGTTTAAATTGCAGTTAAATATATTAATATGAATAAAAATATCTTATTTACGTGCCTTTTTTATGTGAATCTTCTATCATAAATTATAAAGCTCTGACTGTTCTGGTGTAAAGATTATTGGTACTTATAGGGTTATCAATTCTGTGATACCGGGGATTTCCTTATATATATTTGCAAACAATAATTATTCAACTGCCATTAGCCATAAGTTGAGGTTTTGTTAAGACGTACCTAGGACGTAGGACCTCTGATTTAATGAGCAGGTTACGGGTTATCCGCAGGAGATAGGTAATGTATCTGGTCGGATTGGTCTAAGGGATTAAGTGACTATGCATATTAAAAAAAAAATGATTGCTAGCGGCTTCTTTCACGTTCAGTACATGAATTTCAATCCCCTATGTGGTCCATACGGAGACGAATTTTCAAAAATCCTTTCTTAACTGAATATCAACTTTCAACCCGATCCATCTGTGGTTCAAGCTATGCTTTGATAAATTAATTTCGCAGCAAGTCACCCTTTCCTTACTTTATTCTTTGAAATTAAAAAATTGAGGTATGCCTACGTTTCAATTTGACTCGAAATACATAATCTTATTCAATATGCCATAATATAATTCAATTATTCAATATTTATTCACTTAGAGTTAGGCGACTTATCGTTTATTTTCCTGGACACAAGGCTGAACAAGCAGATTGCATTAGGCCTACATAATCATATAATAAATTCATAGATGGGTCATACAAGGATGTTGACGCTCCGTGCTTAGAATTTTAAACATACTGATGTCTTTGTATTTTCTGCTAAGAAAATAAACGGTAACAACTCGATCCTGAACAAATTGAGACCAAACAAAGAAATCATATTAAGAAAAATAATCACAGTTATCAAGTGGTTTTTGTTATACTTTTGTTACATTTTTGACGACTTAGACTTAAACCTACTATAGTAGGAAGTCAAGACTTTTTCTTTATAATATTGCTTATTTTTAATATTTAAAGTCAGAACAAAATTGGCAGAGGTTAAACAGAGCATTAACTTTTAAGTATCACATCAACTTAGGGATGCAAGCTGTTTACTTGCATAATTTCATCAAAAGCGATAAAGTGGATAAACTAAAAATAAGTAACACAAACAGATACACTTTCGTATTATTGGTATAATACGAAGTTGTGTTAGCCTCGTGGTTAAGACGTCCGCCTCCTAATCAGAAGTCGGGGGTTCGAACCCGTGCACGCGACTATATCTTTTCGGAGTTATGTGCGTTTTTTAGCCATTAAAATATCACTTGCTTCAACGGTGAAGGAGTCGTGAGGAAACCTGCATGCCTGAGAGTTCTCCATAATGTTCTCAAAGGCGTGTGAAGTCTGCCAATCCGCACATTGCCAGCGTGGTGGACTAAGGCCAAACCCTTCTCATATTGAGAGAAGTCTCGTGATCTGTAGTGAGCCGAGAATGGGTTTATCATGATGATGTTGATTATTGGAATATGGTGTATTGCTAATTAAACAATTTTTTGTTTGAAACACAAAGTACGTCGCACGTACGTTGCACGTTTGACCACAACAATCTATTTCACATAATATTACGTTCTTACCTACATGTCACCTTTAATTTTAATGACTAGATACCTATAGACCAATAGACCAATTAACAAACACGCTGGTTTCCTGGTGGACAAACTACGAGTATGATTACTATTTTTCGTTTGTTTTGCGGACAGCTTTGAGTGGCATATTTATCTGATTAGGTATTTAGAATCCTTCATACAAAACACGGTATAGAGATCGGTCATATTATGAGAAACAGTAGATATGACCTACCTAAGCTTTCCATTCAAGGGAAAATAGTCAGCAGAAGATCACACGGCCGTCTAGAACGTCTTTAGTGAAGAAGGACAAACTACGAGTAGGTTTGTTTACTATTTTTCGTCTGTTTTGCGGACAGCTTTAAGTGTTATATTTATCGGATTAGGTATTTAGAATCCTTCATACAATCAAAACACGGTATAGAGATCGGTCATATTATGAGAAACAATATGTATGACCTCTCTAAGACTTTCATTCAAGGGAAAATAGTCAGCAGAAGATCACATGGCCGTCTAGAACGTCTTTGCTGAAGAACCTACGCTAATGGACCTACGCTAATGGAAAAGTTATGTAAAGTTGGTTGGATGTGCTTCCAACTAACATGTTTAGTAAAGCGTGTATTAATACGCCACTTAAAGAGAGCAAATAATCGTTGATAGAACCCATCTGCAGTAGGACTCCTTCCAACTAAGGTTCTTCAAAGGGCGGTTAATATATTTCTAACAAGTCAGCAACTTATTTGATACTTATTTTATGTTATAATCTTATAGATAGTGGTAAACTTAGCTGGATGGTATGCTTTTCAAATGATCAATGTCATTTACATGTAAATTGGAGAACAAACAATACCCCCGCGGAACACTCTTAAAATGGTGTTTTGGGCTTTTCAAGAAGCATTTAAACGAATTATTTTAGCTCGATTCGATTTCGATTCATTGGTAGCTTTTTTCCCGGTTATAACAAAAAGACTTTCCCTTTCATGAAACAAAAAAAAAGTACTTCATCAGGTTTTATATTTTTGTCAAGATTGTTACATTTTAATCACTTATGGTAACCCTAACCAACCACGTGACCGACTCCATTACAATACGCAAGACTCCGCAAACATGGGGTCCGTACAAACATTATGTCTGTCGTATTTCGTCAACGGCTCGAAAGTGACCTTGGCACAAATAGCTCTGGGCACAGAATTCTACTGAGACTGTGGTCAGCCACAGACAATGGCAAAATGATCCTCATTAGCTTGTCAACATGTCTTGCAGTGATTTTCTGTTGACCTTGAATTTCATAATCTTCCCTGATTATAGTCACGATTTGTATACGCAGTGTAATATGGAAGTATTTCTCAGGGTGTCGCACAATGTTCATGAATAATAATGACCACTGGACTTGATTTGAAACAGTTCATAATATAGATATCCAATATAATAGAAGAAAAATCATTTTAATTATAGTAACTCATTGCGCCCGCCACGCAATCAGCAGTCTTTGGTGTATTTGGGCATATTCAATTCGGAATTTCACGCTAAATTTATTCATTATTTATTATCTTATTCATTATTCGATTGATTAATGTATCAGAAAACTGAAGTTTAACATATATTAGGTATAAAGAAGAAAAAATCATTGTTTTGACAAAAGTAACGGTAGAACAATTTCATTGAAAGAAAGTAAATATTATTACCTACTTTGTACAAAATTTATTGCAAAAGATTCGCAGTAATTTATACCATAATCGAGCCTCTACTATTGGGGCCTGCATTAGTAATTCCAATCCTCTCAAACGTACGGAATTACTAATATTGCTGTAATATAACTATTTATAACCTAGTTATTTCTCTTTGTCCTAAAACTAGTAAGAAAATACTATACCTAGTGACTTACAAGGACAATTGTGTCGCTGTAAATATTTATAACAAATCAGAGTTAAATAGACAAGGTCGACGTCACGGACAATCTAATAAGCAAACTTCTAACGTGTCGATAACTACTTAAAGATAAAATGGTGAACCGGGAAGCTGGAATGGTGACTCCGCATACGCTTAACGCAACGCCGGTTAACCCCCAACTAGGTTTAGGTAATATCAATCTAGTCTCAGGGAGCCGGGGCAAACAAGTGACCTTGGACTTTGGAACTCCCTATAAAATCCCTCTCCAGCAGTGGATGTCAAAGCTTATTTTCTTTTTCACTGTAATTATAATATCACGAAAAAGAAGAAGGAGAATTATGCCAGGCCTATTATGGTACTGCAACGCTGATTTCTGTAGGAACCCAAAAGGTATGCGGAGAGTCAGCGTCTAGGCCTGTCTAATGTAGTGTTTGTATACTCCTTGTGGTAGGTTTACCTAGCATCAACCCAAATGAAAAAAACTACAGCGACAACTTTTGTTCTATAACCATCGAACATATCTAAGAAACCTGTTCTAAAGTTATAATTAAAATAATAACATATTATGAGTACATGTATCTGTGAGTTCTTTTGTAAACAAAACTGAGACTCACAACGTGTGATCGAAGGCTGCAAAAAGTGTCAAACCGAACCGATTCATAAAAACACAACCAATAATCAACTTGGAATAAAAATAAATCGCAATTAAAAAAGTCCATCTGTTGGAGTACTAAGATGTCACAGACAGATGGGCAAAAAGGTCAAACTTATTACAACCCTGTTATGGAAAAGGGTTATTAACTGAGTATTGTGATGCAAAATTTAATTGAGATATCCTCAGTGCATTAGTATTCCACCGCTAGGCACAGAACTTAGAGCTTCGACCCTCCACATAGCTCTAATGCGAGTCTCTAGATAAACTAAGCATTAAAGGATTTCTTGATTCGATTCTGGTACTGGAGAGCTCGAGTCATAAGTAAAAACTTTAATGCTGTACAGTAGTACGCCACTAGTGCACCAGAACGTCATTGTTTAGTAAAACAATGACGTTCTGGTGCAATATACTGGGATCCTGTATTTAATTAAAAGGTAACTTCGTCTGGAATGCATATGTCACACTAGAAATCGCAACGTTAAATTCGACACCTCTTCGTACAAAACTGTGTAATTGCAAATAACAACATTTCACAAACCTGGTCAACTCAAAGCATATTTGGTTACTATGTGGTTTATGTGTCCATTTGGAAACGGCCTCGCGGAAATAAGTTTTGCGATTTGTTTTTTTTGCCTTTGTGAAATAAACTTAATTTGATCTGCATTTTTAAAGCTTGCTAGGGGATAGGACAGAAGGGCATCGGAAGATAATTAATCTAAAATGTGAGATAGATGCAATCAAATGCTTCAGCTGATCAATAATATACTCGTACTATATCGGATAAGCCGGTGGAGACAATCCGCACGAGGTTGCAAGGACACCAGGACCACGATTTTCAATAATGAAGGAACGACTGGACAGACATATCGGATAAGGATTGGATACCGACATTTTTAATTTGGGTGCGATATTCATTTAATGAATGATGATGGTTCTCTGAATTATGAGGTCTTTCATATTAATCTTCACAAAATTCAAAATTCAAATTCAAAATAATCTTTATTCAAATAGTCCTTAAAAAGGCACTTTTGACGCGTCAATATTTTACATAGTAGTTATTTCATGGTGATAACTATATTCGTAAACTTAAAACTAAAGCTATGAGGGTTCCAAACGCGCCCCGGTCTAAGAAGAAGCCCACAACAAACTTAGCCGGGGTTTTCTTTTTTCTCGTTATCACCATCTCACATAATGAATAACATTAGATCGTAGTAATCCTAGGAAATTAATTTTGTATTTTCATACATTTTTAAATTCTTCCCTGAATCTAATCGATAGGTTGGTTCAGCAATATTAACCAACCTATCGATTAGAACTAAAGTTTGGGACTTCATCATTTCTGCATAATACCAGGAAACTGTTGTTTAATAGCAAAGAGCGAAGGGTCATAGATTTTCATCACGATTGACAAAATTGCCCAATATACCTACTACTTATTTCAACATTTTAAACCGAGAGAAGAAATACGAAGCCCGAAAGACACTTGTTGCAAAACCTAAATTTAAATACAATCAGTGTTCTGATGAGATCTTTATAAAATGCATGACATGTTGTCTCGACATTAACGCTTGCATTCTCCAAGATTACAGTCTTAATTATAAATAAGTATTAATTGAAAAACTGGAGGTCTTCGAATTTCAAAACCCTTTTTCAATCACAATCTAGTACCCGTGTACACTGCACCTAGAACACTAATAAATAAAAAAAAAAAAGTTCCGAAAACGCTATTTGTAATTCAGCTTATCCTAAAAATATTGAGGTACTTACGTATTGTGGGTGTGTTATCATTCTCGGCAGCCTCTCCATTATGGCAGATGATAGTTAAACAGAAGACGAGAAAAGTTTTGAAAATGAGTCGAGCCATTTTTTTTTGAAATACTAAACGATGTATATTCGATTGTTTTTTTTTTTTATATGTATAGTCCTGACTAACAGTTCGGAAACACAAAGTTTTGAATACACTTTCGAGTTCGAGTTCGAAGTTTAATATTTTTTATTTTTTTTTTATTATAGATTTCCGAATTCGGCCGCGTCCGTTGTTCTGCGGAATCAGCTGGCAATAGGTGCCTGGTCGGTCGGTGGGCGGACGGCCACGCGTCTCATTTTGTTTGAAGTGAAAGCATCAAGCGTTGTGTTTTATTCGGGCATGGTTTTCGACATCCCTCAGCCTAAGCTCCCCCCTCGCCATTCAACAATTTACAAGCCCCACGTGCGCTACACGGCTTGATTAGTTATTTTAGTTATAATTAACGATGGTAAAACACGAAGGTTCAGTTTTAGATTGCAAGTGGGTATCTGCGTAGAGATTTCATACGATACCCAATAATATACTAGTCCAAAAATTCCTACACAATTATGTCTAATGTGCCATGGTCTAATAATGCTTGCGACATTCTAACGCCTAAGAGGCCAACCAATAGCACAAATAAAAAATAAACGATAAAAAATGTAGACACTCCAAGCTGTTTTGTTATATTTTTGTAAATCTTCAAACATATTATTTTCTTAAATTAACTATTCTTAATTCAATAAGACGGTAAATACTTTTTGAAATACAAAATCTATATTGAAATGTAATACGATGTCACATTTTTATTTCACTAATTATTATACATCAAACATAATACTTAAAATAAAACTTAGAAATACGATGTCTACATTAAAAACTGATTAAATATCAAATATAACAGAAAACATCTAATTTTCAAATCTACCCTCGTTTTGGTTTGATGGAAATTAGTAACAATACAGTTGAGCAGTTCTTTGAAAATGGTTTCTCTCATTGTTGGGGGCATTCAACATTACGTTAAAATTATAAAATATACCCACATGTACGATTGTGATTAGAAAAAATATTTACTTCATTAAAATGTTTGCAATATTTGTGTCAATGCATTGTTTTGAGTTTCTTGAAAAGATAAGCCTTATATAACATATGATAATTTGAGCCGAACTTTAAATATTTTTAGGGTTTATAGTTTCACAAGATCGTTCGTTAGTCATAAAGTGACTTAGCTTGCTCGTGTGGGCTTATTTTTTTTCGCAACCCTGTGATTATACAAAAACATTTTTTTTTGTAGATTACCAATTAGCTCTTGACGCCAATCTCACCTGGTGATGAAGATGGCCTGTAAACCTGTTAGGGGTACGATAAACCCATACTCCTAATTGGTTTCTACGCGACATCATGGTAATATTATGTTTAATATTACCGTGGCGACATCTTGCGGAATGATAAATCGTTTGGCGACAAAGACGTCATGCCAAGCGATTTATCATTTATTTATGAACGATGTCGCGTAACCACCCTTAGTAGCTATCCACGGCCAATACCTCCCACCGGACCAGACTCGAGCTGGATATCGAACCCAGGACCTCCAACTTTATAATGTGACAGCGCACACACTGCGCCACGGAGGTCGTCATAATGTTCAATATTATATACAGTTTGACGGATTAACCAAGACGCATTATCGAGTATTGGATTTTTCATCAAATTTATCAAAACCTTCAACAAATATACAATTAAAAAAAAATATATATTATTAGAATATTATATAAACAAACAACGTTATTTTGCCATATAAAATATTTCTAAGGATGTGGCATGGGGCGCTGTGAACGATGAGGGAATATAAAAATAACATAAATATTGTTTATGTTAAAAAAAAATAGCTTTACAATAAGCTCAGGGAAATTTTAGTCGAATTAGAGTGAAAAACATTCACAATAAAGACGATAATTGTTCAGTTATCGAGCGGGATGACAAATGATTAAATTATTAAAATGACTAATAAAATAAAGAGGTTGGCGATAGAAGGGTGAAAATTTAGGTTTGTATTTTTCAATACCACATAATACAAAAATAAAATTTAAAAAAAATAATATAAAAATATTTTTTTTCGGGTGGACTTTTTATCACTTAGGGGTTTGAAAATAGATAGTAGCAGATTCCCAGACTTACTGAATATGCACAGGTGGGGCCTGACCTTTCGCTGCCCACTGTGGTTCGCACCATGGTGGCCAGCCAGACGTCTTGGGCCGCTGTCGCCTCCTTCTGTGAGGAAGTGATGATGCAGCCTTGAGGCGGCAGGACGGTGCCGGGAGAATGACGCAGACGCGCACCCTCTCCGGCGTCGTAGGGCGGGGCGCAGGCGACGGGCGCACGATCGCCGCCTGCCCCCTTGACGAGGAGCTCCAGGTGATGGAGAGGCATCCTCACCCGTCGAGCCTAATCCTCGTGTCGGGAGGCGCGTCCAATAGTCCTGGCGCCCCTCGGACGGAGCTCGGGGGTCAATATAGGCCCCCCGTGGAGGGTCTGCCTCGGCGGACGCCGCTGGCTGGGCCGCGGTCGAGTGCATCAGTGTTCCCGTGACCCAGCCACCAGGCGACGCGAAGGAGCATCGCTGGGTTTTAGTGGGTATTCTGGTCGCCAGACTGGCCGCCGGGGAGTCCCACATACCCCGTCGGAAGCGGCGCAGTCTTGCCTGCGTCGCCTCCGAAGGGGATGCGTAAAAGCATTTCCCAGCGGAAAAAAAAAAGACTTACTAAATATGCATAAAAAACTTCATAAGAATCGGTCGAGCAGTTTCGCAGGAGTATGGGAACAAACATTGTGACACGAGAATTTTATATATAAGATATAGTAGAATAACGCGGATTCTGATTATAGCTTCAAGGTGGCAGTAGATAATATACATAAACAGACTAGGTTATAACGCATAGGAAAGACAGCGTATAATTTTAATACCAATACTGAATAACCCAAAGTGACAGATAAGAAATTCGCCATATTCTCACATTCATATTTTCGTTTGGGATCAGTATGTATATATCACGATTCAATTACGTGTAAGCAATAGAAAAGTCATTGACTCCAAGCCATTGCGGACCCAACATTTGCAATCAAAATGTTTACAGTGATAAAAGCAATTAAAAATTCAATAATAACTCATTTATTATACTGTTATCATGTTACAATTGTTTAACATCTCGTTAATTTTAGGACAGTTACCGACCTTGCATGTGCGGGACTTTTCTGGAATACTATTTCACGAAAGGAGTAACATATTTGATGGAACGATATCGTGTTTTGAATTTTGTGACTAACCTCAATTTTAAAGCTATTTCCGATTTTAATTATACATCGGCGCTGCGATAACAAATGTCAAATGTATTGTCACAACAACCGTTAATGGACACCGCCTTACAATCGTTCAAGACGACTCAATAACTTCGTTATCGTGAAATTGGTACAGTTGCCTCGATATTCCCCTGTCAGTTACCTACCCGCATTGGGAAAATTATGACGTTTTGTTAAATTTAACTTATATTTATCTAGCTTTCGATGTATTATTTTACAATCCGGTGACAACGTTTAACATTAATAATTAATAAAGAATCAAGTTTGAACGCGAAGAATAAATATTAATTATAAATTTATGGGACGCGGACGATATTGTTTATGTAGTAAAAATTAAGTGTCATATCTTCAAGTTTGTATAAAAGTGTTTTAGTCAAAATGCGGGAATTTACTCGAAGACAGTGGTTGACTGTGGCGGTTATTTCTGTTGCTGATTTTTGTAATGCTATATGCGTTGCACTACAAGCTCCATTTTTCCCAAAAGAAGTAAGTGAACTTATTTATTTATTTATTTATTCATTTCACGTGATACACCAATCGATACACTGTATTAGCATTAAAAATATTACGATATAACGTATGTCTAAGCCGAGTACAGTTATCTTTGCAGGTATATACAGCATTACAGTTTCTCCGGCTAAAATTTGCATTACAGTTATTAGAACATTAGTGTTGAACAATATAAAACAAAAAACTATGAAATTAATTAATTATGAAAATGGGAACTATACATGTAGATCATATCCAGCCCAGGTAATCTTCCACCGACCGGGAGAGGTCCCTTTAACATTATTAAGAAAAAAAATTATCTTTTATCATCATCATCATCATAAGAATAATTCAATAGGCATGAAATATCTGTACGATAGTAAAAGAAATTCAGTATTTTTTAAAAAAGAAATTATATTTTCAATACGAGTCGAAATTAAAATATCTAAAGCATTTAACTTAAGAAAACAGTGATTGATATTATCTGCAAAATCATGTCGAAACTTCCGTGTGTAAGAAATTTTAATGCTAAGAATGAAAAAAGTAACTTGGTACCTTGGTTTTGGGTTAAACAAAAAAATATAATAATTGAACAATTGGTCTGTGAGTTTGAAACAACTGCATTATTAACCCAATATTTTAAATGAAATCACAATTCAGAAAAGGTTTTTTTTAAATAATTTTTGTATCTGTTTTTTCGGGAATAGATACAATGACTGTCGTGAAGCTGTTCTGAAAATTAGTCAGGACTTAAATAATACTTATAAATCTTTCAAACATAAGTAGGTAGTTATTTATAAGGTGCTAGTCTACTTTAACATGTAAAATTGAATCGAAAATTGTACGCTGACAAAGTATCTTTTACACTACAACCGTAGATAAAAATAAGTCTATTACTTAATAACACTACACCTAGAGGATGTCTCTAAGTACAAAGATTTAATGACGAAATAATAATTACGTTTCTACAAAATAATGGGTTTAGAATAAGTATTTATTTTGTGTTTATTTAAAAGGAATGACGACCTCCGTGGCGCAGTGCATGCGCTGTCGCATTATAAACTTGGAGGGTTCCTCCTGGGTTCGATTCCCGGTTCGAGTCTGGTCTGGTGGGAGGCTTCGGCCATGGCTAGTTACCACCCTACCGAAAAAGACGTGTCGCAAAGCAATTTAGCGTTCCGGCACGATGTCGCGTAGAAATCAATTTTTATTTACTTTTATTTATACAGTTTTTATACGTATATGAAGTGCACGCCTTCGAAGCGAAAACTCCAGCCTCTTGGAAAAGTCGTATATAAATTAAATTTGTGTAAATATTCTACACATCTAGTTTATTGATAAAACCTTGATAAAACATCTCATTTTGATATGTGTTATTTAAATATATATTTAAAAAAAATGTGATCCTGTAATTTACTATTTGGTGTTGCGTATCAAAACTACGAGTAGGTACTTTGTTACCTAAATTAAACATAAAAGCCGATCATAATATATCCAATATTTAATTTTCTTTTCACAACTCTTTGTTAATATGTAATTATATTACATACCTGTAGATATCTGATTTAAGCGTATCTTTTTTTACTACAAACAAACCAGTGGGGGATTTTTGAATTACATTTGACCTCTAATTTTGTGATGTTAGTTTTTATCTATATTTTATATGATCAGGATTTTTTTTATTCTCCGTCTACGTAGCGGTACTGGTAGCGTCTATTTTCGCTTTCCTTAGAAGTTTACATATGCGTAGTCGTGTCCCAATGATAATGTACTCTATATGATAACCTTAATGGGTTATCGGTTTAATACAATTAGGTACGAGGAGCCCAGTTTCAAATGCAACATTAAACTAACGCAATTAGGGATGCAAGTTCAACTCTTTATCGATATCGAAATGTAGCGCAAAACTTAGACAAGATTTCATCAATTTATCGACGTTGTCTTAGAATAAGTTTATTTTAATAATACCTAATTAATAACTTAAAGCGGTGATAGCCTAGTGGTTAGGACGTCAGCCTCCTAATCAGAGGTCGGCGGTTCGAATACGGGCACGCACCTCTAACTTTTCGGAGTTATGTGAAGGAAAACATCGCACATGGCCATAGTCCACTACGCTGGTGGACTATGGCCAAACCCTTCTCATATTGAGAGGAGTCCCGTGCTCTGTAGTGAGCCAGTAATGGGTTAATCATGATGAATAACTTGTAATTATCAGCCTAAGTTATAAACCTGTACTAAGCGCAGACCTTTCCGTTGGAAATAAAGCTTTAACTGACAGTCACTACACTTCTTTATGTCTGACGAGGTAGTTTATTATCATGAAAATTTTGATGGTGGAAAAGGGTAATTGCCTTGCCTGTTTCTTCTCGGTGTTATCTACCTTCCAAAACCTAACTGCAGTCACAACAAACAGACGTACCGAGTGATTTCAAAGTGCTCATGTATGTATAATATATCGATGTATAGTGTTCTCATTACTAACCTATTTTATAGGACCAATGCGATCTTGACTACATCTTACTTGTTTTCGCTTTATATTATTAAATGCACATTACAATATTATCAATGACAATAATTATGACATGTTAGCTTGCACATTGATAATAATTATATTAATATAATAATTGCACTTTAATATCGCATATAATAAATACCCGCTCTAATTTAACGAATATAGAATATGTTCAAATGATTTTTTGTATTCTTCAATCGAAGTGAGAATCAGTTCAGTGAATGGGTTCTAATCCATTGTATCATCTTCATCAGCCAATATTTATCCACTTCCGGACATAGGCCTCTTTGGAGCAGCGCCAACTTACTATATACCTAACTTTAATATGTTGATATTGCAGTTGAGTATATTGCAATAGTTTGTCTTGCTGAAGGAGTTAACTGATAGAAACCGTCACGTAATGAAAAAGCGTTATGTCACCTTCAGGCGACTCATTTGATTCAAATATTAGTTTTAAAAGTCAGCCTACCTCACTTAAGTTATTTAAATGTTTTTTATTTTCTGAAAATTGACAGTATGTCGTAGGTAGGTACATAAGTTCGTTGTTGAACTTCACGCACACAGCTTTTATAAAAGAGCAGTTACTATTTTCAGGTAGCCTTCCCTACAAGAGGAAAAACTGAACCGTCCCTACTGTTAATGATACTTCTCTTTCCAGGCTGAAAAGAAAGGCTGCTCATCGACAGAGTATGGGCTTGTTTTTGGAGTGTTTGAACTGGCCGTGTTCATTGTCAGCCCGTTCTACGGCGCGCATCTCAACAAGTTAGGGCCTAAGGTAGTCTTCAACGCGGGGATATTGACCACATCAACGTGTGCCATTTTGTTTGGGTAAGCTGAAAACATTTTTTTAGCGTAGTATAAAAACAATACGTCAGGTGTCAGGGAATCAGGGAACAGGGAACTTACAACGACAGTTCAAAGTTTGGTTGGTATAAATATAATATAATAATAATAAATATTTTATTTCAGACAGATGTCTATAATTTGTTAGTAATACATAAACTTATTTATCAACGTTAGTGTTAATTTGTGTTAGTAAAAAATACTTAATCTATGTTAGTCTTTAATCTCTGGTTGGGTTGCGGTCGAGTGCGCGGGTGTTTCCGTGACCCAGCCACCAGGCGACGCGTAGGAGCATCGCTGGGTTTTAGTGGGTATTCTGGTCGCCAATCCGGCCGCCGGCGAGTCCCACATACCCCGTCGGAAGCGACGCAGTCTTGACTGAGGTCTTCCGGAGGGGATGCATAAACGCATTTCCCAGCGGAAAAAAAAAGTCCTTAATCTACGTTAACCTACTCGTATTTAAGGCCACCAGCGTACTCGCTGTGACCTAGTGCCAATGTGCACCGCGTTCCAGTTCCTCTAGAGAGGGCTGTCCAATTTACCGGCCAACGTGCTGAGGATAAAGATTGGTCTTTATCCTCAGCACGTTGGCCGGGACTTGCTTTATTGATATAGTTGTTTTTATGTTTTATTGTGGACTAAGTACGAGGTACTTAGTTCGAATTATTGGATAAGTCTTAAGCTTTTTATCTCTTGACCAGCCCCGTGTTTGGAAAACTGGCGCTGTCTTATAAAGTTAACATGTAATAGGTTACTGTTTTGAGCCTGTCAACTTGGATCGGAACAGCTTGGTGAAACAACGTTTCTATCCACTCAATGAATAATATTTAAGTTAGCAATCTGATACAAAATCTAGCCGAAAACTTACCAATTTTTATTTTAACTGATCACTGTTGAGAGTTAATTTTTTTTTTGTATGAATGTAGATACTTTTATCGCTTTATTGACGTAATACATTTCGGATTTTGTCACCATATCCTTTAATTAGATCGAAGCTATGCCTCATACTGTATGTGTGTCTCAAACTGAGATGAGCGAATGGCCTGCTGCACCCAAAGCAAAGTGTTTTTAGCAAGGAGAGTCTGAGACTAGGGAACCAGAAACCCATACTATATAATACTGGGGATGTCTACTACGTAATGAAGCTATTTTTGATTGGATTTGATTTAATTTTTAACTTACTCGTAGTTATTGTTATTAATGTATATTGTATTCAATTTCGCAGTTTACTAGACAAAGTAGACGGGCACATACCGTTCGTGACGCTGGCTTTCACTATCCGTATCATCGAGGCGATGGGCAACGCGGCCTTCCTCACCGCATCCTTCGCCATCATCGCCAAGGAGTTCCCCAACAACGTCGCCAGTATGTTTGTAAGTAATCCTACAAGAAGTGTTCTAGGCTTAGATACAAATAGATAGAGCCACCGTGTGGTCGTACATGAAACAGCAATATATAACTTCATTTCTCTCTGCTAAACTTCCCCCAATGTAACTTGAAAACAACGAAATACGAAGAACTGAAACTACTTCTATTAGCTATTGCACTATCCCCATCTCCTTTTAACTCTTTCCTTTCACAAAAGGTTGTCTGGAGGAGATCGCTTTTAGCGATAAGGCCGCCTTTGCGCATTATGTTTGTTTTTTAATTTAATTTTTTGTTTTATTTATTTGGAATTCAAGTTTGTAGTGTGCAATAAAGAGTATATCTATCTATCTAACTACCTACTTCTATACAAAACACCGAAATCCAGTCAAGTCTTTGTTTGGCGAATTTTCAATGTTCGCCAAGCGAATAACCATATCGGTTTTTACCTGTATGAGACATACATATGTACGCTTCTCGCTTCCACATTTCTCACTGTTTAATGGCCTTATCTACTTAATCTGAGTATACCCTAAAGGGTACACAATGGTAATAAATATAACCAACATTTAATAGTCTATGTGTCACATAATTATTTTACTAACTACTAACTACTAAAGCTATCCGCATCCAATTTTGAATAGTATCCAATATTAGCGATCATTAATTTTAAATTTGTATAAAAGGGTGGTAGAAATTTTTACTTGTTAATTTTACCTAAGTGCGGATTAGGTATATACATTGAATTGAAAGTGATATTATCTCTCTATTAGGTAGTTTATAGAAGTATAGTTTTATTTAAGCAACAATTCTTTCATTTTTAAGGCTTAATAGTCTTACAAACATGTCCGACCCTCGTCGTACCTACCTATGGTAGAATTTCTATGCGTTTCATGATTAAATTAGTCTAAATACGAACTGACCGCCTAACTGACTGACTAATTTCATAGAACTGTTGTTATTATCATCAGCAAATAAAATGTCATTTCTCAACTGATAATATTATTTATCTTAGAAAGTAGGGTGAGTTCGTCTTAGTATAAGCTCACATTAACTTATGAAGTAAGTACCTAAAGTATTAAAATAATGGTTACAAGTATCAACGTTAAGATACTTGTCAATGTAATATTAATTGGTGTCACACTTTGCAGTTAAAATTTGACCTATTTTTATCTTTCAAGTGACCTGATATCGTATTATCAATTTCTGTATCATCACAAGGAGTTGTGCAATGAAAGTGTACACGCCATAAAAATATGCCTACAGTTCATCTCGTGCATTGCGTTTTTCATATTTGACGACCTCCGTGGCGCAGTGCGTGCTCTGTCGCATTATAAATTTGGTGGTCTTAGAGTCGATTCCCGGCTCGAATCTGGTCTGGTGGGAGGCTTCGGCTGTGGCTAGTTATCACCCTACCGACTTAGCATTCCGACACGATGTCGCGTAGAAACTACGGTTTCTACGGTTTCCCTAACAGATTAGCCCGCTACCATCCTAGACTGCATCACTTACTTGTAGTGGATAAAAAATATTCTTGTACATTTGTTTTCATGATATACTTTAGATTCCGCCATTTAACATATAAATAAAATGAAAATAGATCCTTCAGGTACTAAATAAAATAAGCACCTAAAATGTTACATAGCAATATCTTATTTGTAGGTATTGCTCAAAATCTGATTTTATTAATGAGCTCCTGGTTTTATAATTAAGCTCCGGTGACAGTAACTTAGATTTGCACCACATAAGACATAAAAAAAAAAATATCTAATTTAAATAAATCTTATTTAACAAACAGTTGTATCGCAAAAATCCTCGTTGCGGCACGAACCACGAATTGGAAGTATTCTTATATATTTTCTTATTCCACTACAGTTAGTAAGTAGCCTTTGGAAATGTTTTGGCTGTTGACGAACCAAATAAAAAAAAATAATAAAATAAAATAATAATCTAACCTAATGGTAAATGATGATGCAATCTAGGAGGGTAGCGGGCAAACCTGTTAGGGGTATGATAAATGGGTTCGCTTGGAGACATAGTGCTCGGATTAAGCCACCATTGTTTGAAGGACAATTCCGTCACGTTAAGCTAACAAAGTTGTGAAAATGTTCAGCTATGAGTGACAGAGTCCTGGGTTCGATTCCTGGGTTGAACCTTTTTTGAGTTGAGATATTTTTCTGGTAATTGGAAATCATATTATGGAGAGATAAGATCTCTCTATAATATGATTTCCTCGTTCAAGCCCGCCTAGCCGATTTGGAACAGCTCTAAAACCTCTTTGCTGTGAGATAGGAGGCCTGTGCCCAGCAGTGGAAAGTTAATAGGCTGATGTAGATGATGAAGATGAGCGTAGCCGTATCGTCGACTGGACGTAATTATGCAAAAAATATCCAAGCCATTGCGCAAATTTGGAAATACTCAGTTTGGATTGTGACAATCGCCCTATAATATGTCTAGTATGCCTCCTGAAACGAGGGGTTTGGCGATATAAATCAGCGACTTCTTCATAAGAGATTGGTACCCTAATGCCTAACTAGGTTAAATTATGATATACAGGCAAACGATGCTCTGGATATTTATAAAAAGAACTGAGAAGTCAATGATAATGGTGACTAAAATTCGCAGGCATCCTTGGAAACGTTCTTCGGCCTGGGTCTCATAGTTGGACCGATGCTGGGAGGAGCCCTATACGACTGGGGTGGCTATTCTCTCCCCTTTGCAGTTCTCGGCTCGACACTCTTCCTCACCGCCATACTATGCTACCTCACGCTGCCGAAAACGTTTGACGATGAGGATGTTAAACCTTCAGGGCGTAAGTTTGATCAAAACCTATATATAACTATAGCTATATAGAGTGAATTAACTAATACAGATCCTTTTCATTGTCAGAGAAATTTAAAAAAATACAATAAAAACGTTATAAGAAAGAAGGTATTAATTATTAATATTATAAATGCGAACATGTCGTTATGATATGATCACAAGTGTTTTTTTTTCGGACTGTCAATTAGCTGTACTAACCCTATTGGTTGCCACAGCGTAACCGGGCTGTTTGGCGAGTTTCGAAAAGAAGCTCTACCAGAAAAAAATTGAGCCCTAGGGCTCGAAGAAACTAAGGGAACGTCTGCCTAAGGGCGCCTCCTGTGAGGCCGAACCTCGCTCGCCTCGTATATCGCTCGTGATCACAATTGGCTTGAAGTAACCGAAGTGATTAGTGGCACAGATAAAAAAAGTAATAGAATATTGTTTTCAACGCAGTCGCTAAACAAAACTGCATGCTTTAAATATTTCATAACCGTCCATTTACATTCTATATTCACTTTATATTAGCATGGGTGATATTACATTTTTACTCAACTGAATTATTAATTGTTTAACTAAAATTATATACAACATTTTATTGAGATGAACTCACCGTGCTCACAATAATGACGCTAAAATGGCTAATTTTTTTTTATACACTATAAGTTAGCCCTTGACGGCTATCTCACCTGGTGGTAAGTGATGATGCTGTCTAGGATGGTAGCGGGCTAACCTATTAGGAGTATGGTAAAACCACGCTAATAATTGGTTTCTACGCGACATCGTGCCGGAACGCTAAGTCGCTTGGCGACACGACAAACATGGCCGGTTTTTTTGTTATCACCATCTCACATAATAAATAATAAATTATAATAAGCCATCATACTACATTGGAGAAAAATAATAGAGATACAAGATTTAGACAGGTTTATTTCTACGTATGTAACACGATAAATTTTTAGCGTTTCGTCTACTTAATACATAGTTAACATATTTAATTTTTCTCAGCAACAATGATGTCTTTGTTGAGGATTCCTGGAGTTATGTTAGCTGCAATCAGTATCATATGCACAAGCATGAGTATCGGATTTCTGCAGGCGACATTGGAACCACATTTACGAAAGGTAAGAATAGTGAACTCTTGAAACTTCTTAACACTCCATAACCCTTCAGCATATAGTTTGACTGCCAATTCATAAACCATAAAACTAAAAGCGAGAAGGTGATAGCCCAGTGGTTAGGGCGTCAGCCTCTAAACAATTAAAATATCACTTGCTTCAACGGTGAAGGAAAACATCGTGAGGAAACCTGCACGCCTGAGAGTTTTCCATAATGTTCTCAAAAGCGTGTGAAGTCTGCCAATCCGCACATGGCCAGCGTGGTGGACTATGGCCAAACCCTTCTCATATTGAGAGGAGACCCTTGCTCTGTAGTGAGCCGGCAATGGGTTCATCATGAAAACTAAAAGTGCGGTTTCTCTATATTCAAGCCTACGAAGAACTATTCTTATGTATGTTCATATATTCTGATTAAAATACATGGTCTGTGAATAATATACCAAGAAAAATAATAGTATTATAATTGAATTATATTAGAAGTCGCTTATGGTACAAGATGCCGTGTACCTTCAAATACATAGTCATCATCATAATTTCAACCAATGGACATTCACAGCTTGGACATATGTTGTCTGTTAAAAAACTAAACAGTTATTAAATTGAAATTTCTTGTAAGAAATTAATTCAAAAGTAAAATAAGAGCATTTCAGCAAAACTCACCTAATGTTTTATGACTCCCTGCGATTTGATTCATATGGTAACTCCAATTTCAGATACTTTCAGCACCTTCGAATATTAACGGAGATTTTTCTCTTTCAGTTCGATTTCTCTCCAGTTATTGTGGGCGTTATCTTCATTATCAACGGTGGTATATACGCGATGTCGGCGCCCGGTTGGGGTTGGCTGTGCGACCACCCCTATATCAAGCCCAAATATATTACAGTGATTGGACATATGTTCGTAGTCGGCGCTTTCTTGCTTGTTGGACCGGCGCCTTTTATAGAAGTAGCTCCCTACGAAAATACGTAAGTGCTATGCGTAATTTATATTCACGTAGAGTATTTTATTACTATTGAGTTCTTATTCTTCTTATGTATTCATTTATTAATATTAGCATTTTTAAACATTATTTGTAAACCACAATAAGTTAAGAAAAAATAATTTTGGACGACCTCGGTGGCGCAGTGCGTGCGTTGTCGCATTATAAAATAACATGGTTCGATTCCCGGCTCGAATCTGGTCTGGTGGGAGACTTCGGCCGTGGCTAGTTACCACTCTACCGACAAAGACGTATCGCCAAGCGTGCCGGCACGATGTCGCGTAGAAACCAATTTGAAGCGTGGGTTTATCATACTCCTAACAGGCTAGCCCGCTACCATCCTAGACAGCGTCATCACTTACCACCAGGTGAGATAGCTACCGTCAAGGGCTAACTTGTAGTGTATAAAAAAAATACAAGAAAACGAAGAAAAAAGAAGTAAAATACAAACAGAAAGGTGATATTATAAACTTCAAACGCTAAAACAACTTTATTTCTCATACATTCTTATTTTGGTCTAGGTGCTCTATTAATTACGTTAATTAGCATATTAGTGGTAGGTTATGTTTATTCCGGTACGCAAATGATCAAACATTTATCTTTCAGGATGCTGGGGCTCATCATATGTGGTCTGGTGCTTCATGGTCTGGGAATAGGAAGTCTTCTCGTATCCTCTTTCTCCGATGCCCTTGGTACTGCAATGTAAGTAAATAAAGAAATACATATTTATATTAATAATATTTAAGGCGCTCTGATCTTATACTTTGGACGATCAGGGTGTAAGTCCCGGTAGACGTAGTTGAAGAATTTTTAAATTATGGATTTTATTTGGTCTGTTCGATTGTCTGAAATGTCGCATAGAAACCGCCATATCGGCTTACAATAACTGTAATAAGACATGGGGTAATATGCAATTACAAACGTTGCTCATTCCACAGGAATTATAAAAGACCACGCAGACGAAGTCGTGGGCCTCAGCTAGTATTTAATTTTTAAAGTAAAAACCTATATACTTTACCAATAATCAATCGTACTTTTTCTTGAGATCCTGGAGACTTGCTGGATGACGTAACATTACATCATTTGGTATGAACCCTGGGCAAAACGTCTACTGCGCAATTATTCATTCAGATACAACGTATAAGATGTTATTTTTTTTTTAAATAAAAATAAAGAATCTTACAATAACATAACTTCGATAACCTTAACCTCCATGGATAAAATGTGGTCCGCATTTCATAACAAGTAATTAATTTCAAGTTAATTGACATAATGCTGTGATAACCCCGTAATTAGAGATAGTGGAGTTTTTTTTTACCTGTCTTAGTTCTTAATGACGTTAGCTAATCAATGCGGTAGCCAAATAAATAAAGCAACATATAATCTTGCAAATATTCGAAGTGACGGGTATTTTATCATTAACTGTTATGACCAAAGCTTAAGGTCGAAATATTGTACTAAGTCACAACTAAAACGTTATGTCAAAAACCTCTCAGTTTATTAGGACTTAGGACTACTATAATAGGACTTCGACGAGTCCTATTATAGTATAAAAGATTATAATAATGACAAAAATCTTGGGTTTGAAATTAAACCAGTGACCATGTGATATCAGAGCTTCTTTCCGAAGCTCGCCAAGCAGCCCGGTTACGCTGTGGCAACCAATAGGGTTAGCACAGCTAACAGACAGTCCGAAAAAAAAATTACAATTAAATGGTTTGGACCCTCATGGTTTAAAGTTTATGAATGTAATTATCACTATCAACTGTACAATGTAAGATATTGTTTGTACCTATAAAAAACTTATTAGGGATTATTTGAACAAGTTTTTGATTACATTTTTTTATAGTTGAGGCAATGTAAACGTGCGATATCAGTTGTAAATTATATTTATCGGACCTCTCGCTCGTACTAACAGGCCTTATGCAAATGCCTTGATGATTGTTTAAACGTTATACACCTAAAGTCACCGACCTACACTTTTCACCGTACTAGCGGTATCCTTTTTTTGTAGTCTCACAAACCTATGATCTAGTTATTTACGAATCAGTTCGCATGTTTTAAATGGGTCAACAATTGTACGTACAATTTTAACCTCTTAGATCCCGGAATATACAATTTACCTTATACACTCGGGTCAACGGGGTCTCGAAGCTCAATAAATAAAATAAATGTAACTTATAATGTACGTCCAAATAGCATACTGTAAAGGGCAAAGATCATCTACAAAAGATTGTCATTATGATAAAATATATTTTGTATTGAAGGGTTTTTAAGAAGTCTTGTGGAATAAGCAACGTTTGATGATAATCCCACATCTTATTCCCGAGTGCGGGTCTCCTCTCAATATGAAAAGGGTTTGGCCATAGTCCACCACGCTGGCCATGTGCGAATTGGCAGACTTCACACGCCTTTGAGAACATTACGGAGGCATGCAGGTTTCCTCACGATGTTTTCCTTCACCGTTGAAGCAAGTGATATTTTAAGTTAAAAAAAAAAAAGCATAATATGTAGTAACTATTAAGAAACCTTTTCATTTTTGACAAAAACATGTCATTTTTTAATCTTAACTAGCGTATATTCCTTCGATATAAAGTACCTGTTTAATGGTGAAAAAGTTTTTTAAAATCGGTTCAGTAATTTCAGTTTTATCTATGACAAGCTAACAAATCTTTCCTCTTTATAATATTAGTGAAGAAGTATTGACAGTAGGGATGAATTTGTCTGATTACCCACTATGAATTTACAAATCAATCTTTAATAATGTATTATGGACTTCTTAATTAACAGAATAATTTGTGTTACAGTTCCAGTGGATTACCCAACTCTATTGAAACATATGGCCTGGTGTCTGGTATGTGGACGTCTACCTTCGCGCTGGGAGCTTTCATCGGCCCGACTGTGTCGGGATTGCTCTTTCAATACATTCGGTTCCGGCATTCCACCTATTTCATAGTAATCCTTCATTTTTGCGTGGTAAGCATTTTGGGACACCTACTACAAAGTAGCATAGAACACTGCGTACTTGTCTAGTTCTCAATCTGCCTGTGAAATTTAGTAGTAGTAAATTAAGAAGTAGGCAGAACGACATTTTGAAAATAACCAAATAAGGTTTTTGAATTTAGCTTCGGTTTTTCGGACGATGTTAAGCTATTTCTAAACCTTGCGGCCGATCGAGGCCAATACCGAGTTGGCCAGTTTCGGATAAAAAATATCTATATAATCTCTCAGGATAGAACTTTGTGTTATGTATTTTAAAGAAGCTATTCTAGAAGGGATTCTAACCAATAATCTGTACGTTCTGGAGGCCGTAGAATAGGCCTACGTCCGGAAGATGTACAAAAATCTCCCAAACTTGCAGGAACCTTGTCTTCGCCGACGAAGAACCTAAGCTCAGGTTATTTGTGTATAGTATATAGTTGGCTATAGTTCTCTAATCATCAGAGTCGTGAAAGGACATGAACAGGTTAGGTTTCTCTTATGTAGATGAGCATTAAGGTATGTTCTATAAAAAGAAGCCGCAACTATGAAAGGGTTTGGGTGAATCAAACGTAACGAAATGGATGCAGGAAATAAAAGAAGGAGGAAATAAAACCCTCTTGGAAGACATTTATATACGTAACACTATCCATTCGTGTAGAAATAAGCTACTCGTAATTGCGTTTTAAAAAGTAGTCTGTAATTGGGATAATATATTGGATCGTTTTAGATGCTGAAACTTGATCTATCGATTTAGTATTGAGCCTATATGGACTGTTCTAGAAAATTTAAAAGATTTTTTCTCAATGGATAGCAATGATTTTTAATATGTATCTTTGGAACAGATGGGGGTAGTTCTTCTGTTCCTATGCACGTGTGACCGCTACAAGATGGAGGTGTCCGTGTCTGCGGGAGACCTGATGCAACTGGATGGCACTCTTGACGAGAGCGTTCTGATTGGAGACAAATACATTGTACCTCTCATTAGAACTAAGAGGTGAGTGGATTGTATTACTTTGATTTAAAATTCTGATGGGAGGCGTCGACCGTAGCTACTTACCACCATACCGACAAAGACGTGTCGCGTACGATTTAGCGTTCCGGCACGATGTCGCTTAGAAACCAATTAGTAATGTGCGTTTAGCAGGTTAGCCCGCTACCAGATTAGACTGTATCATCACTTACCATCAGGTATTTAAAAAAAACACCGCGCTTTGTTTTTCACAGTCAGTAAATTCGCACAAGTTTATACTTGTGTAGTGGATGTGTTGTCTTATAAGTTAGAGATCCTGTTTGAGAGTTCCCGAAAGAGGTAAATTGGGAATAAAAATTCCTAATTTATGAATTATCGCTATCGGCTTTGTTCGTGGCTAGTTACCACTATACCGACAATGAGGTGCCATAAATCAATTAAGCGTTTGCAATGCCGTATATATATATATATATATATACGGAATTGATATATATATCAATATCATTGCAATCCAGGCCTAACCGGTAGTTTAATAATAATAAATATATAAAGTAAAAAAATATAATCATTTATTTCAACTTAATATAATATTTCTTAAACTACCGTTTGTTTGTTACTATGTTTTTACTGAGACACTGCTCCTTTCAACCTCACCCTCTGACTATGGTGCTTTTGAGGGATTTCTCAGTCCACATATTTTCTTGTTTATTTGTCACTTATTTTGCTACTAATTAAATGAACAATATTTCATTGCAGCCGCCGATACGGCATCAGCGTGGAGCAGTCGCGGCCGCCAGCCATGAACAGCCTGATCGCTTGCTCCAGCTACAAGAACCGGCGCAGCCCCTGGAGTCAGCGCACTCCTCGCTACCGACCCTCGTACGGCAGCCTGGACCACCGCTTCAGAGCCTCGCTCTCCGTTACATAGTAGCATTAGAACGTATTGCCATTACTATACTACATTTAAGAATAGCTTTAAACTGTATGTTATACTGATTAAATTGAGTACAATTAACAACCAAAGAGACTTTGATATGAAATAGGTGCAATACAGGCAGGCAATATAACTATATGTATAACTAATGTATTTAACAGTCTATGTGTTCATATGTATTTCATGATATTTTAAACTGTATCGTTTTCTAGAACCCCATTTATTAAATTCAAATTCAAATAATCTTTATTGAAATAGTCCTTTAAAAGGCACCTTTGACGCGTCAATAATTTACATAGTAGTGATTTAATGGTGATAACTACATTCGTAAACTTGAAACTAAAACTATGAGGGTGAGGGAACCAAACGCGCCCTGGTCTAAGAAGAAGCCCACAACAAACTCAGCCGGGTTTTTTTTGTTATCACCATCTCACATTATCAATAATAAATTATAGTACCTACGAAGATAGAGCAATTCACACCCAAGCTTATTTATCGTTTATATAATCCTTAAAATCGTAATATGATTTTTCTATAAGATTATTATATAAGGTATCCTTATTTAATAGTTCTTTATCAAAATGCTGTCATAGCTACTAAACATTTAATAAATTTAAAAGATTCTGAGATAGATGTTTGGTTTTAGTTTTATAATATTGTAATACCAAAATAATATATTAAGTGAACGGAAGAAAGTGGGTTTGGCGATTGATTTGACTCAGCATCAAAATAAACTGTCTTAACTTTATTAAGTGTATGTAGAATAAATAAATTAATTGTTTTGTACACCACAAAAAAGTAAAGAACAGTAAAAAATTATTACAATAAAAATAATCGCGACCTGTACAGAGCGATATAGATATCGATATCTTCCAGTCAAAATAATAAAAATTATTGTAATTAAAGTTTTAGGTGTCACTACGGCGTTATAGAATACCTAAGTATTCTATAACGCCCTCTGATTAGCCAGTAATATAAAAAGCCTTAAAACTCTAAAATACATTTAGGATTTTAATTCTGTTTTCATTCACACATTATAATAGCCTAGTTTAAACAGTACAAACAAATCGAAACAACTGTGCTAAAACTTTTTAACGCACTTAGTCTTAGTCAAGGATAGCTTTTAATCTTAAAAAATCAAACATTTCAAAACTGAAAGCTGGAGGCTTTCATAACATTTAATAAAGAACTCTTAGCTGTGTAATATTATAAGCAGTTACATTTAACCACTGTTCAGTTATTAAGCATATAGTCAAGTCTAAACTATTTATTTATTATATAATTTTTTATGTTATATTTTAATTTGATTACACGTTATTATTTTAATTACTAGTGATTAAACATGTTTACTACTCGAGCTGTGGACATTGTATAATTGATTCTGTTTTAATATTATGTTACAAATATATTGTGCAATTGAAGTTACTTATTGGATGTAAATATTATATTGAATAGAAGAACTTCTTTTTTTTATCACCTCCTTTGTAAAAGACATTTTTCAATAGATATTTATATAGACTCCTTGGTATGAAAATTTGGACATACCACAATTTCACGAATCTTATCAGGTTGATATTTAGTTTGTTTATTTATAAGAACACACTTTTCGCTAGATATATTCTTATTCTTACCTTTACAGAGGCAGTTTTGAATGATCACGAAAATTTATTTCCGAAATTTTTTGATCAAAAGCTAAGTAGTCTCTAGGTAAAATTTGGTACTTCTGTTCGGTGTGACATCATTAAAAAATAAAACATAATTGTTTTCTTTCTTTTTTAACACTGATAAGTTCAACATTATGCGATTTCACGTATAATGTTGAACAGTACAGCACAAAAGCATGATCTTTGATTTTTGATTTAAAGACAAATCAAGTGTATGTGCACAAACTAAGATTTGAAACAGCCCTAAAAATTTAAATTTAATACTAGTAAATTTTTTGCTTAGTTGTTACTATGAAATTCATTTTAATACGTAAAGGGTTCAGGGTCCCTTTACGAATAATTCCATCCTAACTAATATAGTGAATGCGAACGGGAGTTTGTTTCTTTGTAACGCTTTCACGTCTCAGATACATTATCTGCGAGTAACATAGGCTATTTTATATCTTCGTATTCCCACGTTAAAGAAAAAAATACGTAAATAATAAATTTGAAAATTTATATGATCGGAAAACTGGTTTATTTCTTCAGTCCGTTCTCATCCTATTCAGATGTAATTTGCAATGGACATTTATAATTTGAATGATCACATAGACAAGTACAGTTTACTTTGGCCCTTTCAAAGGTCCCGCAGGATTAAATATAACTTAAAATTCGATGGTACAAGCTGGTATTCTTTTCAATTCCAATATTGCCGATTCGTATTTTATAAGATTTCAGCGACTTTGCTCGAAGGCGTAGTAGGTAATTTTCGAAAGCAAGGACGTCTATTATTGGTAAATGCATTACGAATTCAGGTCGTTTTCTCTACAACAAATATCTGACAGCCGCGGACGCGATGTAGTTACATAAATTTCAACTATATATTTACTCAATTTGTAATTTCGCCTATACCAACATAGGTATATTGAGAGCATTATGCTTCCGAGGTTTTACACGAAATTAGCTTTAAATACCCATCTAATGATTCATTGACAGATTCACGTTACGTTGATGTACTTAGAAATTAATTGCTTTCTGAAGTTTTTATGGTAATATAATAATTTACAAATTAACTTTCCAGATTTAGCAAGGGTCATTATGCCTCACATACCTATTAATTTCCACGGGAACTGAGAGTTTAACTGGAGACGATTATTTTTTTATTTTTTATTGTGAGTTATATTAATCACAGTGAAATGTTTAAACTGCTAGATTCACAAGCTTTTTCATAGAAGCCATATATGCTATAAAAGTACCAAGAATATATAAATATATATATTTTTAAAATTCTTCGTTAATATTTTATAAGATTTAATATAAAATAATAACGAAGATTTCATTACGATTTAACACAAAGACTATAAGGTATATCGCAACTAAAAATCGCTTGTGAACTCGACTCTCTTTCGAGAAAATAATTTGAGGCGAGTTTGAAAATCACTGCGTTTAGCGTCTGCATAGGGCAGCTTTGAGGAAACTGTTAAAAAACTTTCGCTACTTTGGATTTAATTATTTTTCACTTAATTAAATACGAAATTGACTACGAGCAAATACTATATTATGAGTAATTTATTAAGCAAATGTATATGAAACCATATTGCTAATAATGGCTCGTAGGCGCTGTTAAACACTATATTCGTTCAAAATTTTAACCCGACTTTTTATCGATATTCCAAGCATGTTTATATAAGTATTTTTTTAATTGACAACGTTTTATTGCGTAGTTGATGAGATCTAGCTGCTCAGACGTTATTCACGCCATGTCTTATCCCATTCTACGGTCATGAACAGATAAATATTGAGACTAAAAGGGTAATGAATGGTATGTGATATCAAGGGAGCCACGCACCGCAAAGTTGAAGGACCTATCCCTGAACGAAATATTATTTTGGTTCTATGTCAAATTTATTTATTTATTTATTAGGAGGCCAACGGTATACAAAGAAATATTTATATATATTTTAAGACAAATTATGTATACTTAGGACTATCAATGTATACTCACTTACAGGCTAACTCGACATGCATAATATAAAACTTATAATAATAATCTTAAACTAAAACATTTTTTGCCAAAAAAAAAACTGTAATAACCTACAACTATAAAATTATATTAATTAAAATACTAAAATACTAATTTTATGTTAACTAACAATTTTAAAACAATTTTAAAACAAGCCATATACTTATATACAATTTTTTTTTACTGATTCATAAGGTATTTTTTAATTACATACAATATACGCAAATCATTTGCATCTGATGCTATCCATAATATTTGCTTAAGAATGGTGATGGGAACATCTTAACATCGCAAGCGAAAGGTCGAATTCCTGCAGTAGGTAATCTAGAAAAGGTCACAGATTCATCACACAAGCATTCCGTTGCTGTAACACATAAACAAACAATAAATTGGAGAGATAAAACACAGATAAATTAAGTAAAACAGTCGGCCAGGAGTTCTATTTAGTAAACTGACATGATCAGGAATAAGAGACACTCAAAATATTGCATTTTGTTCATCAATGTTCCAATTGTACCTAGATAATATAATGTACAGAATGCAGAATATAAAAATGTATTTTATAGCAAAAATTACGTTCTATTTGGAAATAGTTTAACCTATGTATGTGTACGATACTAAAAATTAAATTGAATTTAGTTTACGGGATTGAAAAGCATTAGGTATACATATTCTGAATA
The DNA here is from genome assembly GCA_928268935.1 of Lasiommata megera. Classification (NCBI taxonomy): domain Eukaryota; kingdom Metazoa; phylum Arthropoda; class Insecta; order Lepidoptera; family Nymphalidae; genus Lasiommata; species Lasiommata megera. The sequence continues at coordinate 4,974,853 of OV743311.1, read as the reverse complement.
TGGCCAACCTATATTAAGACGAGCATAAGAACCACTCTTCACTAAAGAGTTTGCTTTCAGGAGCTCTCACATGTCAGAAAAAATTAATGCTGAGTACCTAAGTAGGTACATATAATAATTTTTATTTTAACGACTAATATATTACACAACACAGATATGCAATTCACAACATAAAATAAAGAACAAATATAAGTAATCTGTTTTTGAAAAAAGACTTAGATATTATAATATTGCCTTATTCACCCCACAAATCTTAGGTCTATGCTAAATATTTGTGAATTCGAGTTAATTTTTTTTATTTTTATTAAAGTTCATTTTTCATTCTTTATGAATTCACATTCAATTACATAGTTTTAAATATTATATTGACTGAACTTTTCACCATTGATAAAATTCCGTTACAGTCGGCGAAAAATTGTTGTAATATGTATTTGCATATTATCGCCATATCATTTACTACTAAACAATTATTAAATATTGCAACTATAATATTGATGACGACCATAGTCGAGTATGCCGTAGAACAGCCCGAATAATGAAAATAATAAAAAAAAACTACACAAAAGCGATCATCTCTACAGTGATACACATCAACAAAAGAGCGCGTGAGTCATTCAGATCTTTATCCTTGTTCCTTCTTGTTAACATCTCAAAACGTGAATTTTGCAAAACGACGATATAAATCTAGTGCTGCAATATTAAAAAAAAAAACAGTCATAGGTTATATACATTTAGAATGTGTTTTTATCCCATACCCATCTTTGGGAATAATCACCTCCAATAGTCTAGGATGGTAGTGCGCTAACCTGTTAGGGGTATGGTAAACCCATACTGATAATTGGATTTTTACGCGACATCGTGCTGATATGCTAAATCGCTTGGCGACACATCTTCCCTACGATACAGGTATTTACATAGTGTGGGGTCCACTGGCTAATATATTTATAAAAAATGTATAGAATAGCTGTTTCTAACGGAGATTGATTAATTTTTGTAAGAATTCCTATGTATCGTCTCAAAATATTGTAATATCTTAGTTAATTAAAATACATTTTTATTATTATTATCTTGGTGGTAGGGTGGTAACTAGCCACGGCCGAAGCCACCCGCCAGTACAAACTCGAGCTGGTAATTGAACCTAGGACCTCCAACTTAATGCGACAGCGCACGCGCTGCGCCACGGAGTTCGTCGAAACCCGGACTACCACAGAGCCGCTACTCTGTGGTAGCAAAATTTTAAAAGATGGTCATGTCTTGATTGGTTTTCATACGCTTTAGTCCCTAAATAATGGTAAACGAGATTAGGGGCTAAATAATGGAAATAAAGTTACTCTAAATTTGAACCCTGAGTCGTGACTGGTGGCTGTCGAACAGGTTTGATACAAAAATTTAAACTGTGCAGCATTGTTAATTCACCAGCTGTCTCATTCTAGCATAAATATGATAGAGTGAGACAGAAGTATTTCATGCAACACCTGTGAATTTACGCAGTGGCTTTAATATAACATCATCAATAAATGATTATTTACTTAATACTTAATTTTTGTTAAGCTCAGCTAAGACTTAAAAATATTAATTTCTTTTAGTTTTCAGTCACCTCACTTTATTAAGTTTTTAATTCTATTTTCTAAAAATAAGTTGAACGTTTCGCATCACCAAATTACTATCTATTTTACCGTAATTTATTAGCCTACCTTATATATAATAATATAAAATATATAAGTAATAAAAAAGTTCAGAAATCTTTTCCATCATTTACCAAATCTGACCACAGTCATCTTTAGCAGTTACAGGTTGGACTTTTTAAACCACTCAGTATTACGTATTAAATATACCGCTTGTACCTGTATAGTAAGTAGCGCAAGGTGTTCCTTTGTGCCCCGGTGACTTCCATTGAGCAGAAATAGTCAACCATTATCCCATATTTGAATTTATTGGTTATTCTTTATTTTGTTGCTTTTAATAATATTTTAAAACTGAAGTCCTTGGGTATTATTAGAAACGCACTATATCAGAAACTTGCAGTCCGTTTAAAAAAATATATTTGGAAAGGATTATTCCCATAAACTATTTTTAACCGCGAAGTATAGTCACTCATAAAGAAATAATATAGTCTGTAAATTTAAAAGAAATATAAATTAGTTACCTATTATATATATTTTTATTATAAGCTTTTAAAAATTTCCTTACACGTTTTGCGAAAGCAAATAAAACATCATTTGTGTTTAAATACGTAGTATTTTAATACCTATTTTATTAATAATACGTTATTATGACATTAATGTGATTCACACAACCTATCGTTATTCAACAAAACCGGTTTAATGGTGCTAAAAGAGTTTCCATTTACCTTGAGGTCTAATAAAGTAAATGCTAGATTTAAAAAAAACACAGATTTTTCATCAGTTTTGTATAAACGTAAAATACTTTAATAGAAATATTGCATTCATCATCAACATTTCAACCGATAGACGTCCACTGCTGGACATAGGACTACAAAGGAGTTCCAATGGCCACGGTGTTGGGCCGCTTATTTCCAGCGGCTCCCTTGTCGTCTATGTCGGCTTTTGGCGTTTGATGTCGTCTGTCCACCTTGTTGGGGGTCGACCAACGCTACGTTTACCGGTGCGGGATCGCCATTCCAGCACCTTGGGACCCCAACTTCCATCGGTGCTCCGAGCTATTAGCCCCGCCCATATTTATATATTGCATTATTTATAGGCATTGTAAACATTTGACGCACAAACTGTCAATTTAATATCGATTGGTAATTTGCTTTTGTTAGGCTCGCGTAATATATACATATGAGGCTTTGCTGAATACATTCCATTTTAAATAATTTACTCAGTTGTGAGTTTATTTATATAAACTGTCTTACATCTTTAAATACAAAGGTTGTGGCTATAATAAAGAAGCATTGCATTGAAATTTACTAGGTTTAGGTTTAAATAGGTTAAATAGATTGCACCGATTACAAACCGCTTTGGTTTTTTCGGTGCGTTTATTGTATAACTAATTATAATTAGTTATACAATAAAATATAATAAAGGAATATATTCCTTGTATATTAATAATAAATAAAAAAATAAAAAAATAAAAAAATAAAAAAATAAAAAATTATTCTCAATAAAATGTACAATAGTCACTTACCTACTTGAGAATACAGTGACACTTACTTAAAATTGAAACATTTAAACATCCGTCAATCAACTGTTTTAAGTATGAATGGTTACGCAACCATCCATCCAATGCATTTTGTCCAGATTAACTCTGTCCCTAAATACCTTGCTAGGTGGGTTTTAAACGCATTGAGTGCGTGCGTCTTATGTGGTGGAAGCTCATTGAAAAGCTGTGCTCACTCAAAAGTTCATGTTTTCTTACCATAGTTAATTCCTCGCCCTGAGTAAAACCAATAAACTAGCTCTTTATCTATTTTTCAAAACCTAAATAAAATACTAATAAGTCAACTGAGACTTTTAATATCTCGCAAAAACACTCAAACAATTTATTAGGACTTTTTAAAAACATTTATTGAGCGATGCGAAAATAAAAACATGATTTACTTTGTCTGCAAATTCGAATGTTTACGACCCCGTCCCAATTACTTTGTAGATACCGATAATACAAGGTGTCTCAAAAGAAAGTTCACATTTAAATCTTTTTTTAAAAGAAAAGTCTTAGCTTTATTGAAAAAATGTTTATTTTATATTGAAGTACACTGTTTGGGAATTTATTTTTTAAAAATAACATCGTCCAAATGTAAACCGTTGCGCTCTCGGCATTCATTTAGTCGGGCACTAAAATTGCCTATGACAGCTCGGCAGGTAGTCTCCGTGATGGCTGCCATTTCATGACGGATATTTTCTTTTAATTGTGCCAGGGAAGTCGGTTTATTAGCGTAAACTTTTGATTTGACATAACCCCACAGGAAAAAATCCATAGGCGTTAAATCGGGACTCCGTGGAGGCCAATTTATGTCACCTCGCCTGGAGATTAATTTGTTCGGAAAAATTTCTCGAACTCGAGGCAGAGATCTGTTGGACGTGTGTGAAGTTGCTCCATCCTGCTGGAACCATGTTCTTTTGTTGTAACCAGGAAAGTTTTGCAGTTGGGGTACGAAAAACTCGTCTAACATCTCCACATAACGCTCTGAATTGACTGTGAGTGTGCGTCCCCTTCCATCTTCAAAAAAGTAAGGGCCGATAATTCCTCGCGCCGACATCGCTGCCCATACGGTGACTTTGGGTGAATGTAGCGGTTTCTGATGTTTTTGTTTTGGGTTGGTTGCACTCCAGTAACGACAATTTTGCTTGTTTACATGCCCATTCAGATGAAAATGGGCTTCATCGGAAAACAAGATGTTGGTGAACGTTGGAAAGCGCTCAATCATCTGATTTACAAAGGCAAGCCTCTGACCAGCATCTTGAGGCTTCATTTCTTGCACTAACTGAATTTTGTACGGGTGCAGCTTTAAATCTTTGTGTAAAATGCGGCATAATGAAGATCTGTGCACATTTAAAGCAACAGCACGCTTCCGAATCGAGAGGTTTGGATCATCTCGAATAGACTGAGTAACACTGTCCACGTTTTCGGCTGTTCTTGATGTTCTTGGTCGCCCAGATTTTGGTTTCTCCAGAGTTGACCCAGTCTCTTCAAACTTCTCAACCCATTTTGCAATGAGACGAGTGCTAGGCGCATCATTTAAGTGACGAATATGTCGAATACTGCAGAATTTTCTACGCGCTACAGTCGCCGAATTACCGTTTTTGTAAAACTCACGTACGCACAACGCACGGTCCGCACCAGAGAAACGCTCCATAGCGACTAAATTCCCAAGAGCCAGACTACCGACTGACATACCCCCCGCGCCCCTCAGAATAGTTGCTTTCGCGTAATAAGATAAGCAAATGTGAACTTACTTTTGAGACACCTTGTATAAGGGAGCAGTAAGAATGACGCAATCGTTCGTCGACGAATTTTTTCTTCACCGTCAAAGCCAGTGATATTTCATTGCTTTTAAAACTTTCCATGTGTTAGAATATCGTAGGTGTTAGTAATTTATTTAAAAAAAAAACTAATGAAGATTCTAATATTTACTTAAGTTGTTGCCACTTCGATGCTAGGAACAGGAAAGAAGTGCCTCGTTGATTCTCTAGTAAAGAAAGAAAAAAGTTTTACTCCCACTTCATTAACATAGACAAATTAGCAATATGTATGCTATTGCTAATTTGTCTATGTTACTTTATAGGTAAAGAGTATACCAACACTTTCTACATTAGTATACATTAATATTATCATATCTGTCGCAGAACCGACGGCCGTTGGTGCAGACGTGTTCTGGAGTGGGGACCGCGTACCGGTAAGCGCAGCGTAGGACGACCACCTGTTCGCTGGACCGACGACCTGAAAAGGATCGCTGGTGGCAGGTGGATGAGGAAGACGGAGGACCGTGTGTGGTGGCGTGCTCTCGGAAAGGCCTATGTCCAGCAATGGGAGTCTATAGGCTGATTGATTCATACATTAATATTAATAAAAATATATTAGCTTTATCTATTGAATTAGGATATCTAACACGTCATATCGCAATAAGAAACATGAAGAAGGTACGAGCGAGGTTCTTCTAGTAAGTATTATCACAATTTGCATTCAAGTTTATGGGTTTTGGAGCTATGTCTATGAAGTACCTGGGTACATAATTAGTCACAAATCCTCAATAAAAATAGCACGTTCTTTCCCCTTCTCGCAAACAACGTTTTACAATGGAATGAAAAGGACGCTGCGCTAATAAAAAAACCGAAGCCACTATTGTGGGAGGATGAGTCACTGATATTTTTACGTTCTAACGGTTGCCGACGGTTGGGTATCTTCAGATTTTTTTTTTCAATTTACGCGTATGAATACCCAAAGTGAAATATTCCATAGACTATTAATTTATAACAGGTTGGTGTTGTCACAGCGCAGATCACATACTTTCTTCTGTTGTACCGAAATCTGAACTAAATTAATAGGTCTTCAGTTAATAATATTCAGTTACTAATAGTTTTTATGTGATTCAGAGCATTATTAAATTGTTAGGTTTTTTAGTAAGTGGGCTATACCTACTTGAAAAACCCCTTACGTGAGTAGAAATGTGGGGAAATTACCTTTTCCTAAGCCGCAATAAACTCTATCGCCCTTTACAGTATACTAAAATGGTGATGCATCTTAAACGAATAGGAAATATCGTAAAGCACAAAATAATGTGAAGCCCACATCAAATTATTTAGACATCAAATTACATTCGGCTTTAATGGACCAGTATTCAATTCTGAATCAGCGTTATAGATGAATCATCATTTTTTTTCTATCGCTCAACAATATTTGAATATAATTAAAGGTCATGTGTGAGCGTAAGTTGATTCTTACATAATACAATTGTTGTTCACATTTGCTCGTAATCGGTAAACCTAAGTGGGATATTATTCCAACGTACCTAATGTTCTGCCTACAGATTGTTCCTACCGACTGAGTTCCGGAGGTCATTTACTAACTGACAAATGATGGGCGGCGGGTTATTAGTGTAATACGCAAAAATTCTTGTTTTACCACAATTAAATCTGCATCATCATGATCAACCCATTACCGGCTCACTACAGAGCACGGATCTCCTCTCAATATGAGAAGGGTTTGGCCATAGTCCACCACGCTGACCATGTGCGGATTGGCAGACTTCACAAGCTTTTGAGAACATTATGGAGAACTCTCAGGCGTGCAGGTTTCCATAGATGTTTTCCTTCACCGTTGAAGGAAGTGATATATATTTTTTTTTAAAACGCACATAACTCCGAAAAGTTAGGAGTGCGTGCCCGGATTCGAACCGCCGACCTCTGATTAGGAGGCTGACGCCCTAACCACGAGGCTATCACCACTTCTCTTTTGCCTTGTCTCTCGCGAGGCTTAAAATCTGGGCGGCACTCGCGATCCCAGTCCAATCCCTGATGTTTCGCAACCGAAAATTTCTCTTGCGACCGATGCGCCTCTTTCCCGCTACTTTGCGCATCATTATGAGTTGCAAGAGCCTGTATCTGTCAGGCCTAAACACATGCCCTAGATAAGCAACTTTTTTCATTTTGACAGTCTTCCAAAGTTCGCGATGACAACTAACACGTCGCAAGACTTCCACATTGCAAACATTTTGGGTCCAGCATACATTAGAAGATGCTTATTCACTTTACGAATTTTATGAGGATGGTACATCTCTCCTGTACCTATGTAAAAGGCATGATTGGTAGCCTGATTTATCAACGCACATATCGAATCACTCGACGTATCCATCTGAAATTCGACAAACAAATATTTTGAAAAACATCATTCCCTTACTCAATCTTATCCCTCCCAACCCATTTATCCCTCTAAATATATATAAACTTTGTATATTTATTTGTTATCTGTATTGGTTTTCTGTCGAAAATCGATGTTTTGATTGAGGTTACAAATGGAAAAAGGCGGGAGATTTCGTATTGGGCGGTTTTTTCACGCTTTTCTTGAATTAATGTTTATTGGCTAATTTTGAAAAGGACTGGTGTTGGTTGTGTTATGGCTAGTTTTTTGAATGGTTAACAGGTGTTAGTAAGGTAAAGGTTTGAGGGTGCCGCGTCCGCTTCAATTCCTCATTGCTATAAACTAGACATTTGCTAATCTGTGTAAAGCAATAAAAAGAGAAAAGAAAAGAAAGGTTACAAATTGCATTTATATGAAAGGTCCTTTGTATATTTCAATGAGAAACTTAAAAAGCTTTGTGTAAGTTTATAAACGCGCCACTGTGGCACTACTACTTCTTTGTGTAACCTGTTTTATTTTTAATTTCTCATTAAGCAAAATTGTTTCTTTTGAGAATAAATATCTTTAAAGTTAACCTAAACATCAGTGTATAAATGTAATGCTTACAATAAAGAGCATGTTGCCAATGGAATCCCTTTTTATATCCATACAAAAAATTCCTGCACATCCCATTCACAACTCAGGTAAAGACGGATATTCACGACAAAGCTTGTACGTGTTTCGATTTGTCTAAGAATAAAGTATCTTATTCACAGGTGAATGGACCTGTCTAGTGTTTCACTGCTGCACTTGCGTTGATAAATAAATTCTTAGCGTAAATTGCGAGAAGTCAATGAAATCAGAAAATTATATGACGGCTTTTGACAATTTATTGTGAGGCTATTCATATTACTTTCGTTGTTGGGTGAATTTACTTGGTAGGCATTTGTTTAAGGGTTTTTTATGTGCGCCACGGAAGCTATTTGTTTTACCGGGGTTAAAAAAGTGTCTCCGAAAGAAGGAAGGAAGAAAAATTCGGCGCTAACAGCTGTGAAACCGTGCACAGGAAAAAGAGTATTTTTCCGCAGAAATTTTACTCAGGTGCGCTGCCAGAATAAGAAATATGCTATGTTCATGTCCAGGATGCACTCGTTATGTGTCTTTGGGAATGTTTTATTTCCGATTTTTCTCTGCTTTGATTTGGTGGAAGGCTTCGTCAGGGGCGGTTACTACCCAATAGACTCACGTGACCCAATGCCACCTACGTCGTGTAGTAACCGAACTCAAGTAGGTATGGGTTTACTTTAGCTGCCACAATCGTAACAGTTTTACCCGCTGTGTATGTTTTTACTATCTTAGCGCGTGTTGTGCTCTCGAAAAGGCCATGTCCAGCAGTGGACGTCTATGGGCTGATTGATTGATCTAGGCTTACTTTTAGTTTAATAAATGATGTTAGGTATTGTAATGTCTATTTTACTTTACTTTACAGGTACTTACCACCACATTGTAAAAAATAATAATTTAGAATGCTGTGGTGCTTTCACATTAATCATAGAATAATTTTGGAAGTAAGTCTGTATACAAGCCATATCTAAAAACTTAAAACAAAAGCTACGAGTGTCCCAAGACCCCCGGTTAAACAGAAAGCCTAGAACAGAACTCTCATTCCATTAGGGTTTTGTAACCAAACAGAGACATCGGCCCTATAGATTCCTGTGGCCACCCGTCTTCTGTTTATATCGTAAACCGTAACACGTCAAGCTGAGATTTTCAAATATTGTATATTACTTTGCCGCTAGAAAAACAAATAAAATTAAATGAAGGTACCAAACTAAGCTATTTTTAATTTATTATTCAATTTAATTCTGTAATGTAATTTTGATGTTGTAATTTTATATTATTGGTCTGTATATAAATCCCTTAAACAAACGACTGTCGGTGTATTTATTAATTTATGTATGTTATGTATTTGACAAATAAATTTATTTTTATTATTAAACTGTTAAACGGAGAACCGACGGACGTTGGAGTCGGTCCTCCAATGGAGACCACGTATCGGCAAACGGTGTGTGGGCCGTCCTCCGGCCAGGTGGAGTGATGACCTCCGAAAAGTGGCAGGCATCGACTGGATGCAAAAAACCGGAGACAGGATGAGTTGGCGCTACTTTAAAGAGGCCTATGTCCAGCAGTGGATTAATGTTGGCTGATAATGATGATGATTAAACATACATGCTACCAAAAATAAGTTTTTTTTTGTGCTTTCTGCTCTATCTTTCTGATCTTATCTTTATCTTCATATTGCATACGGTACGAAACCATTCGTGTGGAAGTCCAACTCGTACTCAGCGCTTGTCACCATCTCATACTTTCACAAAACTGAGTTTAAGTTCAAGCTTTTTTAATCGTTTTAAGTTATTCTTTATATTATATGCGCGACGCCTCTCAAAAGCCCTGGAGCAAGACGCGTAAACTAAAGCTTGAGTTGTATGAACCCTCAAACGAACGGACACGGAGGCGTATAAAGAAAGTGGTGACACTAGGGAGTCAAGTGGAAAGGTCAAAGGAAGTGGTTCGTGGCAAGTGGGGCGCTCACTGGACTGCGACAGCACATGTTATCCGACCGACTTCCCTGTGTACGTCTTGGATTTTTAATTCCAACCTTGAAATGAACAGTCACGAAAAGTTATTATATTTACAGCTTAAAATGTGTTTGTTTATATTATCTTAGTAATAGAAATTCTTATTATGAATTTGAAATTATATTTATGTTTGAATAACATTAATAGATGCATTCGATTCAATTCAGTTCTCAGTTTTATGACTTGTCATTGTACCAAATGGATACAATTTACTCACCCAATGACGCGCAAGGTAGAAAATTGCTCGTATCTGATAAAATATACCTTCCTACTTATATTGAAATTAAAGAAATGCTTTGTTTATTGTACCTATTCTATTGAAGTACTTCGGCCAGACCACACAATATGTGTAGATAAAGATTTAATGATTTATCTAGTCTGGAATTAAGAACATATAATGAATAAATCCGCACATGACCAGCGTGGTGGACTATGGCCAAACCCTTCTCATATTGAGAGGAGACCCGTGCTCTGTAGTGAGCCGCTAATGGGTTGTTTATGATGATGATGAATGAATAATACATAAGTCCAAGCGATAGGTCTTAGATGCACGCCACGAGATAAATATGTCTTCGATTTTCTTGTTCTATTTCTATGAGCTAAAACGAGATAATGGGTAGAGAATCAGTGCTAAAAATATTGAAAAATTAAAGCATCATTGCGGTTGCAAGTAGGTTATTTATCAATAAAGTAGGTATCAAACGTGACAGCAGGTGTGTGACAATTTTAATATGTCGTCGAATACGCATAGCATATCTGGAATTTCCCTAATCGTGGAAGTGTTCAAGGCCATTGTTAGACAAAACTTACCTACTCTTCAACATGACACTTCAAAACGATACGATACGAATAACGATAGCTTGAGAAACGATTTGACGTCATCGTTATGACGAACTGATGAGGACTAGGGAAGAACAAGAATAATGAGTCACAGCCCAATAATAACAAAACCAATCCACATTGTGAATAGGTTACGTTAAAGCGTGATCAAATCAAATCAAATCATTTAATTTGCATAGATTGGCGTTACATTGAATTAAAGATGCTCTCAATCTACCGGGCAGGCATAAAAAAATAAATCTGTGATCTTCTATTGCTAAGCGTCCGAGAGATCATGTGGATATTTAGGGAGACAAACTAAAAGGTACGGCGAAACCAAAGTCCACCTGCAAAAATATACCTAAAGAGGGTTGAAGTAGTTATGAATAAATTATATTGGCTGAAATTCTTCAAACTAATTAATTACATCAACTGAAAAAATGAGCTGGACAGAACTAAGCGATGCACTTTATGTTGCGAAAAAACAGTGCATAACACAAGTATAACACCCCGTCTAGTGATGAGCATTTTTAACCCTCAGGTCCAAGATTCTATTTCAAGGTCGAACTAAAAATTCTCCGTACCAGCTCAAAAGAATCTGAAGTCTTTGGGCCCGTTTATTAAAAGTAAATTAATTCTCAAGTTATTACCCAGCAACTCACATTGGAGCTACTTCCCCGGTCTACGCTCTAAATCCTCGATGAGAGAAGAGACGTGTTTCCAGCCGTAGAGTATAGACTCATGATTATTGCTGCGTGGATATCCGTGCGAGTATACCTTCCGATAGCATGACTTGTTTTTGCTTTAATAACATAATAGCCACAATCTTAAGATTATAAATGATTGATGACAAATATCAAGTACCTTTCATTGAGTATTAAATCTCTTACACCTAAAGATCTAAGAACTAGAAACAGAAGATGTAGAGTAACTTTCACTTTGAAAATAAACAATCATATCGATTCTGGAATCTTATTTTTCAATGTCTGAATGCATTTTTTATTATTCTCTTATACATAGATTTAGTTACGCATGTACACATACACTTACGTTTTGAGAAAATCGTAAGATACCAAATGTATATTAAATTATGTACATACATCATAATCAACCCATTTTTACTACAGAGCACGGCTGCTCTCAATAGGAGAAGGGTTTGGCCATAGTCCACCACGCTGGCCATGTGTGGATTGGCAGACTTCCCACGCTTTAGAGAACATGGAGAACTCTCAGGCAGGCAGGTTTCCTCACGATCTTTTCCTTCATCGTTGAAACAAACGATACTTAAATTGCTTAAAAACGCACATAACTCCGAAAAGTTATAGGTTGCGTGCCCGGGTTCGAACTCCCGACCTCTGATTAGGAGGCTGACGTCCTAACCACTAGGCCATCACATCTTACTCACCAGATAATATATAAAAAGAAAGGGTTAATAATTTATGTGAAATATCTACAAGAATCTGGCCAAATAAATATTACAGTTAATAATAACAAAGTACATACATAATTAATAATATGCTTAAAAATAATACTTAGGTATTTCGATTAACATTCGCAGTCAGATGTGTAGAAACTTATTCTTTGACGGAGATTGTTTATAGTATAATAATACCATCGAATAGCTGACATTTCACATAAGGAAGCAACCCGTCCACCGACAATATTCCGCGAATCCATAAATAATTCAAAGACAATACCTACTGGTATACCAATAAAGGAATTATTCATATCACAAACGCATTATGCATTAATTTACCTACACAACAAAATATTTTATTGTTACAATGCAAATATATTTGAAGTATCTTACAAGTATCTTATTTTCACTTGGTGTATTATAAAATCAAAAATAAAAAAGAAGGAAGTAGGTAAAGTAAATAATTTCAAAAAGTGTTTCATGTCGACTTCAAAGTTTAGTTTAATCTCTTTATTTCGTCTTCGTTTTTCTTATCTACCTACCCAGTAGTGCAATAATATAGAAAGCTAATCTCGCCACTAAATTTGCATGTCTAAAAATTGTGCTTTCCTATTCCACAAATTACCGTGGTATAGTCTTGGACCTTTAAATTTTAAAGATCAATTTCACCCTCAAAGATGACGTCAATATTTATTTATTTACTCATACCTGCTATACAAAGTACCGTGAAAAAGTTGTAACTCAAAATGTAGTCTGAATTGAAAAATGTTTAAAAAAAATATTGCCGTCTATCGAATTCCCATTTATCTGTATATCTACCTCACATATATTAGTAAATTTTTTTAACTTGTCTTACCATGTAAGATTATAGATTACTTTTTATATATTAGACTTAATTTGTTTAAGCATTCTTGTGATTTCCTTTTTTGCATGCATGCAGGTTCCTTTCAGGCATGCAGGTTTTCTCACGATGTTTTCCTCCACCGTTGAAGCAGACATATTTAGCAGAGATATTAAGCAGTGATATTTTAATTGCTTAAAAAAACGCACATAACTGAAAAGTTAGAGGTTCGAACCCCCGACCTTTGATTAAGAGGTGGACATCCTAACCACTAGGCTATCACAGCTTCAAATTATATCTTAGTCTGAATGTTTTTTTGAAAGAAAACTATTAAACTGTAATTGACTAATACAAATTTGAATAATTATGGATTACCTTCTGTAACTTTCCAAGGTGGTGTTATCTTGTATAAATAGTCCAATGGAGGACAATAGCTTCGCGTGATGATGTGAATCAGAGCGTAACCTACGGCTGCCCTACTGTCTTAACGGAAGACTGACTTCGAGGATTTCTTGGATATATAGATTTCTGTGTGAGGTTGCACTGGCACAAATTAAAATAGAAAACATTTAAACCTATTACAGGCATCTATGAATCGTTCATGTATATCACATTTTTCATTATATCTTTTCGTGAAGGTGATGGTGATAACTACACTCGCCAACTTAAAACTAAAGCTAAGGCTCCGAAACTTATAACTTCTATCTCATCATCATCATCATGAACAACCCATTACCGGCTTACTACAGAGCACGGGTCTCCTCTCAGTATGACAAGGATTTGGCCATAGTCCACCACGCTGGCCATGTGCGGATTGGCAGACTTCACACGCCTGTGAGAACATTATGGAGAACTCTCAGGAATACAGATTTCCTCACGGTGTTTTCATTCAACGTTGAAGCAGTGATATTTTAATTGCTTAAAAAAACGCACATAACTCTGAAAAGTTAGAGGTTCGAACCCCCGACCTCTGATTAAGAGGTGGACATCCTAACCACTAGGCTATCACAGCTTCAAATTATATCTTAATCTAAATGTTTTTTTTTTCAAGAAACTATAATACTGTAACTAAGTAATACAAATTTGAATAATTATGGATTACCTTCTGTAACTTTCCAAGGTGGTGTTATCTTGTATAAATAGTCCAATGGAGGACAATAGCTTCGCGTGATGATGTGAATCAGAGCGTAACCTACGGCTGCCCTACTGTCTTAACGGAAGACTGACTTCGAGGATTTCTTGGATATATAGATTTCTGTGTGAGGTTGCACTGGCACAAATTAAAATAGCTTTATACATTTAAACCTATTACAGACATCTATGAATCGTTCATGTATATCACATTTTTCATTATTTCTTTTCGTGAAGGTGATGGTGATAACTGCACTCGCCAACTTAAAACTAAAGCTAAGGCTCCGAAACTTATAACTTAGATCTATTTGTAAAAAAAAACCCTACAAAAAATCTGGTTTTCCAATGTATTATTTTTTACTTACTTCCAAGTAGTTTTGATATACGAATTAAAGTATTAAATAGGTCATATAGTGATAAAAAAACTTACTCTAATCATTATTTCACGGGCTTCCTTATCAGGGAAAGGAATATAGACGCACCACTCTGAGCTTTGATATGGAAGTCATGATTAATATTTTTCATGCTAACGTTCCCTCATTTAAACTCAAATATTACAGTATATAAAGAGTGAAAAGATTTTTCAACAAAATACAAGTGCATAGATTATACATTTTTTAAATTATACATTAGCCAATGGGTAAATTTTGTTAAAGCAAAAGTTTATTTTTCGGCATTTTATCTAAACGGGTCTTACAAGATACGAAGGTGTTTCATAAATTCTCCAAAACGCAGTCAATGTCATTTCCAAGCACGCAAAACTTACATTCCTTATATAAACTACACCCGGCAACGCAGATGTACATTTAGTCCACTGTACTCCAAGTACGAATTGGTTACAAAAACTTTGTGGCCTACCGTACGTGTATCGCTCGGGGATCGTAATCAAGGATTTCCGAGTATTTCCTTGATAACGACTAAGAAGCTTACCTGCGCTTTGCCCTCTCAATAACCCTGCCGAGTTGAGAAACTTTCACGAAATATTCCACTCGATGACGTTCAAACAATGTATGCTTGCCAACTTGTATTCGCAGTTGGCTGTAGATTATTGGGTTGTTATTGAGTTTTGCTTCTTCATGTTTGTTTTAGTTCAATAAATACGAAATCTTGTTGTGGTGTTGAGAAAAAAAGCTTTAACAAAAGGGCAGAGATGCTACAAAAAAAAATGGACAAGTTGACCTCGCAGCTGTTGTTGTGATTAAATTTGTAATTGTATGATATTTATTTATTATTATATTATTGTATGTATTACTTATATATATATTTTTTGTGCGCCTATGGTTGTTTCTCCATGGTCCAAAGTAGAGAAGGTTCTCCAAGGTGGAGAATGCTTTCGGCATTATCTTCGCCTTAAGTACAGTTTTTGTGCCATAAAGTTTTAAAAAAAAATTAGTATGTTGATTTTGAAGTCTGCCAATCCACACATGGCCAGCGTGGTGGACTATGGCCAAATCCTTCTCATATTGAGAGGAGACCCGTGCTCTGTAGTGAGCCGGTAATGGGTTGATCATGATGATGTTGATTTTGTATTTAAGTTGATCGATAAATTTCCGTGAAACGTTTTGTATTCTGCATGTACCTGTACTCCTGCAAATTATATAGCATGCACTCAGCTCAATGTATATATGACAGTAAAGCAGATTTTATATTTCCAATTAATTGTTATTTATAATAAAGAATCGCATATAAACAAGAATAATCTTACCTTAAACTTATTAATACCTTCGTGAATTTTTAAAAGGATACTTTCGAATTTATCAACAATATTACGTTAAAACGTCAAATCAAATCGTATACAGGTAGACATCCTCTTTGAACACTTTGACACTTGCATCTTTACATTGCATCTATGTTTGACACTTGTTAAATACACAGTATAGAATTTTGCCTATTACCAGCTGCACCGGAAGCAATAATACAATCATTATTTTATTTACCGGAAAATACTAGTTTCACTGATTACATTCAGCCGTCAATTGTCCTTGAAATATAAAGATTTTAATTGATTTCTATTAGTCTGAATTATTTTACTGACACTATTGTTCTTAAATCCTGCCTCATAAAAATAATTGGATATATACAATAAAGACATAAAATTATAAGTCTCGACATCTATATGTAAATTTGTGTTATTATTAAATGAACAATAAATGTAATCCTAGACCATATAAAACACAACACCTACAAAACTAGATAAGTACCTAAAAATAAAAGCTAATATACAAATATTTTTGTCATTCTTTACTATTTCAAAAATTATAGGATATAATGTGAAATTGGATACTTTCACGAGATAGGTTTAGTAAGGAAAAATATATTATCAGGATATAATAATATATAATCAGGAGAAGGAATAATATATAATAATAGTAAATCAGGAAAAAGGACAATAAACGCTCAAGTAGGGAGCTTAACGTAAATCGTGGTAAAAAGGTTTGTAGGTACCTTGATGACGCAGAGCACCTACCAAACTCCGCTGGTTTATCGCAGCGGCCAGCGCACGCGACCGGGCGCCACTCGCGCGCGCACCGCGGACCAAGCCGCTTCGAATTTCGAACGTTACAAACGTCAACGTCAACGCCATTTTTAAAATATCTTTATGAAGTGCCAGTGCATTTGGAACTGAGGATTTTGTGCCAGTATTGTGTTCCAATTTCAAAACAGGTTCGTTTTTATATGTTTAAGTTATTTTTATTGCGGCCTCGTTATTTCGCATTTAAGATTAGCATGATAAAGAACCTTAAACGCTTTTATAAAGCTACCTTTGCTTGAACTTTAAGACTATAAAAGCGATTTAAATGTAACGATTCTGGAAGATTCTCAATTATATTTACACACTATATTAATTTTATTATTATTTTTACGCATAGGTTTTTTTTTAACTGTAACAATATTATATATTTATCCTAGGGAGCTCCTAGGTAAAAGTATAATAATCATCGTTGGCTATATTTAAATAAAAAAATCACATTCTTACTAAGATAAATCATCGATAATTTAACATTTAGAAGAAAACTTCTTAAGAAAAGACATCAACGAGTTCTTGTAACCGAATTTTTGAACCAAGCGCTCCTTGAAAGGAATCGGTCACTCTCAAAGTTATGCAATTGGTTTTGCACGTTTATAAGTGATTGATGGACACATTTTTATATAATGATATTTAATTGCAAGTAAAATTAATTATGTTAAACATAATTTGCAAATATATCATTTGACTGAAACAATGCAATTTCACGTAAGCAATTTCTAGTAGTACTGTAAACTTAAATTAAAAAAAAATCTAACAAAATGAATCTACCTAATAGGTACCTATTTCATTCGATTTGAACAATTTATATAATGATGATTACATGAAAATGTCGAATCGTTCGCATATGGCTGGTAACCTATTGTTACATTACGTTTTGACATTCACTGTAACAGAATAACCAGAATTTATGTTTTTTTTTAAATCGAAATAAGCAGAGGCTACATATATTATGCATTCTAAATAATAAAACCTATTCGTAATCATATTTGGGAGTTATGTTCTGTTTGAGACAAAGACATTCTTAGCCTGTCTTATTGGTATTGGCGTGAGTGTTTTCGAATAAGGATCACCCAGGGTTTTTTTTTAATCTTTTTTTTTTTGGGACTACCCAGGGTCGATTCCAATATCAGAATGACGGGTGGACGGTTCTGTTTTCGGAGTTGCTTAAGTTCGCCGAGAGCAATGATTAACCTTTGTTGTGTGTGTTGTTTAGTAATTATTATTTTGTATTGAAGAGGCATTTTGCCGTTCTAATTGGATGTAAATTAAATGGAAAATTTTAAAAAAAAAATATTCAAAAAATTAAAAATTAAATGAAAATTTTTTTCATTCAAGAAATACGTTTTACATTTATCAAATAAATAAATAAATCAGACCAAAAATTGCGAGATAATGTATTTTATGTTATATTCCCCGAGTTATAAAAGACGTCCACGTACGGTCTATACCAACATGCCGCATTTAAACGTACAAACAGGTTTTTATTCATGAACACATTACGTAGGTACCTATTATGTATTTGAAGACCTCCCTGGCACAGTGGTAAACAATGTTGTTTTATAAGTGGGAAATCCCAGCAGGGGTAACATGATCAACCCAGTACCGGCTCGCTACAGAGCACGGGTCTCCTCTCAATATGAGAAGGGTTTGGCCATAGTCCACCACGCTGGCCATGTGCGGATTGGCAGACTTCACACGCCTTTAAGAACATTATGGAGAATTCTCAAGCGTGCAGGTTTCCTCACGACGTTTTACTTCACCGTTGAAGCAGATATTTTAATTATTTAAAAACGCACATAACTCCGAAAAGTTAGACTTGCGTGCCTGGATTCGAACCGCCGACCTCTGATTAAGAGGCTGACGCCCTAACCACTATCACAGCTTCAACGAGTTTTCAATTCCCGCATTTCCTCTATTCTGGCTGGATGGGGGGCTTCCACTATAACTAGTTATCTTTCTACCGACAAATTATTTACTAAAACTTCCCCCGAACTCCTTAGCCTAATACCTACCACCTTTAACAGCATTATACCTAACCGCTAAGTGATTTTGCTTTTAATTGACCGGTCCTAGCTGTTATGACCAATATTTGAAAGTAATCGTAAAAGCCCATAAACTTTTTGACAACTTTCGTGGCGCAGTCGCATTTTAAAGTTGGAGGTCCTGGGTTCGATTCTCAGTTCGAGTCTGGTATGGTGGGAGGCTTCAGCCGTGGCTAGTTAGCACCCTAGCGACGATTTTTTTAAATGTTTTTATGTTTTGCTATATCCTAAACTGTGTTGAAGCTGTGATAGCCTAGTGGTTAGAGCGTCAGCCTCTTAATCAGCGGTCGGCGGTTCGAATCCGGGCACGCACCTCTAACTTTTCGGAGTTATGCGCGTTTTTAAAACAATTAAAATATCAATTGCTTCAACGGTGAAGGAAAACATCGTGAGGAAACCTGCACGCCTGAGAGTGCTCCATAATGTTCTCAAAGGCGTGTGAAGTCTGCCAATCCGCAAATGGCCAGCGTGGTGGACTATGGCCAAGCCCTTCTCGTATTGGGAGGAGACCCGTGCTCTGTAGTGAGCCAGTAATGGGTTGATCAAGATATCCTAAACTAACGATAGTTTTTGTTTTTAATCGATTTTTCGGATTTTCGGATTTTTGTCCGAAACATGGACATGCCTGTCCCATTATCTTCTAACTAAACAAAACAAAGTTATAACTAAAACAAAACTATGAAAAATAACAAAATAAAAGCATAACAAGTGACAGACACAACGATAGATATTTAAAAATGTATCTGTGATACTCAATTTAACAAAGCTTTTTTAATTTTATTAAGTATTTTATTACTTAATGAGCCGGAGTCGATCTTGCCAGACGCGTGATATAAAAACAGAAATTTCCGTTGTAACTTTAAAATCCTTCTTATTGAAACCAAGTCTATTATGTTAATATTCAGATAAAACTCGTTTTATAGCTCACGTCAAAGCATCATAGATTGCCAGGTAGGTATATACTTGGTACCTACATAATATTACTTATAACGTACTGTAGTTATTACTTTTAATAAATAAAATGGCGGTCACTAATCTTGCTTTTAGTTCCGCATCAGACATTTAAAAGACACTAGACAAGAGATTTTAAATATTGTTTATTAGACAAGAACTAGCTGATTCGTGAATTTCATACAACATTCAAAACCTTATTTTGTAACCTTGGTATATATTAGTGTAGGGGAGGTATTTTCAGTTTTTTTAATGCCTGTATAATTTATAATAGCTATCTATGACAAATTCCAGCTTGATTGATCCAGTGGTTAGAGTCGTTCGTTGATAAATCAGCCAGTCAGTCAGTTGGGACAAATCTTGTTATAGATACATTTTTATACATCGATTTACGCCCGAGGTTAATAGAAAGAAAAAGTTTTTTATTTGATACGATATATAGGTATACAAGACAATTTGACATAAGGTAGATACCACATGCTGATATCGACCTAATAAACGTAACCCACTCAGCATCAGTATGGCTAGCAGCCAACCTTATCGACAACGAAGAGTAGCAAAGGGATAGCACTACTAAATTCAATCTAATATCTAATAATGGATTAAGTTGTTCATTCATTTCGGGCGCTAGCCCACACGTCATTGGAGCAGTATATTCCAATCTTGTGTCAGACTTATCTCGTGACTGACTTATCCAATCTTGTGTCAGACATCTAGTACAGTCTAGATTGATTCTCTGCGGAAATATGGGTCTAACACGCAAAAGCCTTCGTGAGAGCATTAATCAAAACCAATGGGTGCCACTCCAGAACGTACCTTTCAGGATACCTGGTGGACTGCCTGTGTTACTGTCGCAATACGTAAGGTATTTCATGGCTAAAATATTGTCCTCTAAATAGGCCGAAAGTGTCGGCTAGAGGGAAACGCCCAATTAGCGGCTTGGAAGTAGAAGGTTGTGGGCAGGCTCATGAGCAGGTTTCCCCGATGCCAATAAAAACCCCGGAGCAGTACTATTCAGATTGCCATTATATGTCAAAGATTGCCATAATTCAAACAATCAAAACATGGTTTTAATACTATGACTAATTCATTTTAATAAATATTAGGAAGGGTTGTTACTTATAGTAGGTAAACCATCAGAGAATAATATTAACACAGATATTAGTATTTTTCTCATGTATACTACTACTTACTAGAATTACTAGAATCTTAGTAGGTACTGTAGTACTAAGATTTATTACATTATAGCGTTTTCGTTCCATTCTTTCTTGATTCATCGTCATTGGCCGGCAGATGTCCAAAGCAGGTTCCCCTGCTTTACTTCTACATAACATAATATCATCAATATTCACAGCAGTTGCTACTTAAAGTTGACCATCAGAAAATAACATAATTAAGGCATTGGGTATTATTGACATGAAGCACTAAGATTTCTTACATTATACCGTTTTCGTTCCTTTTTTCTTTAATCATCATCAAAAAACGACGCTATGAAAAATAGGTACCTATTTTAAAAACATATTAAGTAAAAGAATCAACGCTTAAATACACTCTGAAATAAAAATCTTCTTTATCGTAGCTTCAATCATATATCAGCAAATTGTAGGTATTTACGTAATATTGACTCATTTACTTTTCGATTATAAGTGTAAAACGTGATCTATCGGCATACTATTTGAAAACATCGTTCTAACTCTTACGTTATTTCTCTGTACATGGTTGCATTATTTACTTACGATTAAATAACTTCGAGGTTACCAACAGCACATAACCAACATTCTCCTTATTGCAGATAAAAAATGTTTACTAAAACTTTGACGACGTCCATGGCGCAGTGCGTGCGCTGTCGCATTATAAAGTTGGAGGTCCTAGGTTCGATTCCCGGCTCGAGTCTGGTTTAGTGGGAGGCTTCGGCCGTGGCTAGTCACCACTCTACCGACAAAGACGTGTCGCCAAGCGATTTAGCATTCCGGCACGATGTCGCGTAAAAAACAATTAGGAGTGTGCGTTTGCCCTACCCCTAACAGGTTAGCCCGCTACCATCTTAGACTGCATCATCACTTTCCATCAGGTGAGATAGCAGTCAAGGCCTAACTTGTAATGTATAAAATATTTAAAAAATACACATTGTGCACCACAAGAAATGATGGTAACCGTCTTACTTGTGTTCTTTTAGTTTAAGGGATCGCGGATTCAGTTATTCCATTAAAGTCTCTGAACCACCTGATGAGATTCAGAAGTATTCACAATATATTCCTACTTCTGTGTGGGTATTATTTTCATACCATGTTTTTAAGTTGGTAAAACTTAATTTTTTATGTTAACGTAACGGCTTACTTTTGTGCTGAGAATATATTTAATGTGAGATATTTCATATTTTTTGTTTCCACTATTGTATTGTAGCATCATATTAAAATCGCTTCTTACTAAAGCAAGATTTCCCATAAAAATAAAAACAGGTTTACAGTTCAAGCCACTCCTGACCTTGTGTGTTTCTTTGGGGCCGATTTGGGATAAAATTAAATTATTATCATTAAAAAACCTTACCGCCTTGGCATTTCGATTGCTTAGATTCGAATTCAGTTTGATAGGACGTAGGACATCCAATTAAAAAAAGCCAGTTGCACATTTGAATTTCCTTGAATTATTATTACGTGGTAAAAAAACATCATTTTTTAATTTATATTAATCTACATATATAAAAGCGAAAGGTCACTTACATACTTACATACTGACTTACATACATACTGATTAAACACGAGATCTCAAAAACTATTGCACGTATAAAGCTATAATTTAGCAAGTAGGTAGTTGGTAGTTAAGAGATCAGCTAAGAAAGGATTTTTGGAAATTCCACCCCTAAGGGGGTAAGATAGGGTTTGGATTATTATGGTTAAGATTTCTTTTATTATTATGGTTAAGATTTCTTTGTTTTTAGAGTAAGAGACACAAAAATTTGCATTAAGATTAATGATAATAAATAAAAAACATGTGCATCAAATTTTTTTTAAATATTATCTGTTAAGGGTGGTAAAATGTGGGATGATAGTTTTTGCTTATTTTTTTATTATGAAGTCTACAAGCGTGAAATTGAAAATAGGTTTCTTTTATGGCTTAAGTATAAGGTTAGAATTTTTTTTTCATCCAAATCTACCCCGAAGGGGGTAAAAAATAGGGGTTTGAAGTTTGCATGAAAGTCCTATGTTTTTTAATTTAGAAACACGAAAATCGGCAATTTGACATTTGCCTGTAGCTTATTTTCTGAAGCAGAGCAATCACAGGAAACCAGCAATTCTACGCAGACGAAGTCGCGGGCAACAGCTAGTGATTTATATATGATTATTTATATTCAATCTGTTCTTGAGTAAATATTTCAGTTACTAAAATCAGTCGACTGCCCTTGTTTGACTACAGAGGTCTGAGTTTAAACTTTGCTATACCGCCGTGCCTCGGATCACATCAATTAGCCCCATCGATTCTGGCGTTAATTAGTAGAACTTGTGACATGATAGTATAATCGCTAGTGGTGGGTCTTTGTTCTATACCAGTCTTCTATAAGCGAGAAGCGCTTTGTCCACCGATCGGATATGAAAGTGGGTGATGATTTATTTTATTTATTTATTTATTTAAGAAAAAACATTGACATAATGTAATAATAGTTAGGTGTAATCACAAACTCGTAGCTTGAGTTTTTCTGTACACCTCGACAATTATTTACTGTACACGCTTGTCTACAAACATAACACTTACTTAAAAGTGAAATAATTGCTACTTATAAACTAACATCATTATATATTAAGATCAATGAAATACATGAATACCATGATCATTCTATAATTTATAATAAGTTACGCAAACACGTATACTACTAGTAACAATTCTACATAATTTTTTGTTATGTTTAAACTGATTTTAAGACATGTAAAAGTTAAGTAACAAATTGCCTAATGAATTGAAAGAATAACCTTTAAAAGTTTTTAAAAGAAGATTGCACCAATGGTTTTTCGATAAATGCTTTTATTGTTTAAGTGAATTTTTCAATACAAAATGACGTACTTATTATTATCGCTATTTAGTTTATTTCTTGACATTTTTTAAATAATTTACATGTAATTACAATATTATTTTTACACGCCTACCCGGCAGATTGTAAGAAACTCTAATTAAATGTAACACCAATCAATTACACAATCTTTGCAAATGATTTGATTTGATGTAAGTTGTGGTTTATATGGCAATCAAATTTTCCACCGATTTTCTTAGAAATAGAACGAGTTTGGAAAAAAAATAATTCGAATAGCTCATTCATTACTAGATCTGAGTCACCCTTTAAAATGAGTTTCCTGTATCGATAAAACAAAAACGATCGAGTCTAACGACGATAATAAACCTCAGACAACTCCCTATTTAGAGTATTGATCTAAATTAAGAAATCTTGCCTTTCACATTGCTCTATTTTTTGCGTAGTTTTGCACTACGCTGAATAGTGTTTATTATTGTTATAACAATGGACTGGAGTGTAGTCTATTAAAGTTTTTCTAAAAACTTCGCTTTCAAAATGCTCAGCCTTTTCTGAATTTAGGAAAAAAAAGTATAGAGGATTGTACAACAAGTGCATAAAACATTTATCTAAAAAGTTTATGTAATCGATCCCAAGGACAAGGTAATGATATTAAAGTCGAGGATAATGGTTTATAATGGAGTTGTACATTGCTTTTCACTTTTTGAGGTGCTTATGTAATTTATACGACCTCCGTGGCGCAGCACGCGTGCTGTCGCATTATAAAGTTGGAGATCCTGGGTTCGATTCCCGGCTCGAGTCTGGTCTAGTGGGATAGTGGCTAGTTAACACCCTACCGACAAAGACGTGTCGCCAAGCGATTTAGCGTTCCGGCACGATGTCGTGTAGCTAACTAATAATAGCTAATAGCTATGTAACAGGTTAGCCCGCTACCATTTTAGATTGCATCTTCACTTACTAGGTGAGATTTCCGTCAAGGGCTAACTTGCAGAGGTTAAAAAAAATACTTATAAATTTATAACAAAATCGAACAATATGAAAAAAAACAAATAAACACTAGGTCTGTCACAGTATACAGCCTAATCGCATGTTTGTATCCTCATTAGATGTCATAGCTCATTGAAAATTATATTGGTACTGTACTATCATCCAACCATTATGAAATGGTTTGTTTTTATTTAAACATATTCTACATATAAAAGAAGAAAAAACAGTTATAGTCGGCGTTTTATTTTAAAGCTGTCGATTTATTTTTTCAAATAAAGTAAAAATCTTTGTTGAAATAAAAAATAAAATAAAACAAATAGAAAAATGTAGTGAGAAATGGATATCAGGAAGGTTGTAGGTATTTATAAAATATATATGTAAGGAAAATTGTTTCAGGCGGTTACAGTTCGTTGTTACAATCTCAGAAGTAATCATCATTCAATTGTTGTTAAATTAAATCTAAATTTGTAAATTGACTTTTTCAAATCCGAAAAAGTACTTGCAAAACCGAAAAAGACTAATAAAACGATTGGTGCAAATAATAAATTATACATTCATCGGATTTCGTTTCTTTTTATCGGTTACTTAGAGGTCGTTGTGTCCCTTCAGTTTTATTTACTAACATTGCATTGACAAAATGAAATCTTTCGATGCGAGAAAAGAATGGGGGTATAGGACTATCATGTGGCAGAGTGAGACACAAGCACGCATGTTTTGGCTGGTAGGAGTGGTGCAGTATGCGTTTTTGCCGCGGCATTCTGCACCTTCAAAGCTGGCCCAAGTTATCAGCATTAAGAGTTAACACGAAGTACCTCAGCGATAATGACAAGATTGTGATCAAAAACATTGTCAACTGATTGAAACCAGTTTCCTACTATTAAAAAATCACTTATCAACGCTATTTCCTATAACTCTAGATTTGGTATAGCATTTCAGGATACATCTACTCTTTTAAATCTGAATCTGTGTAATTTTCTTAGGTAAAGTTACTAGTAGTCGCTCATTATTAAAATGACCATCTCGACGTCGTCTATAATTGCTTACCTATAACACAATTCCTTCGAAATACTATGCATTACAAAGCAGCATTAATATATATTTTTTAATTGATTTGTTTTAATGAAATATGGCCTATGTATCTTGTTTTTATTTATCCTTTATTTTATGGAACACTGTATTTATTTCTCGGAGAGCGATGATTACTGCAACACAGTTCATACTTCGGGATCATTGTTTTCATGTGTTTAAGCTTTTGTATTATTTGTTCCTAATAAAAAATCTTTTTATCTCTTTTTTCATAAAATGACCTCAATACACTAGCATCTTCTTTAACAAAGACTATCCAAATATATAGCAGTATTTATATAGTGTAGTGTAATCCTGACGAAATCTAACCATTGCGTTTCGTTGACACTTTTAACGCTGCTTTAACACGCTGTATGTATTATCCCACTACAACTAAAACCTCCAAGTAATTTATCATTTCATTTATTTTACTACAAGTAAGTAAGTGCAGTCTAAGATAGGTGGTAAACTCATACATCATCGGTTTCCTCGCGACATTGTGCCGGGATACTAGTCTTTAGCAGTCTACCACCTGACCAGACCGCTAAATAGACCGTCTCTGCTGGGCATTAACCCCGAAACCTCCCACTTAAACAACCACAGCGCTGAACACTACGCCAGGGAGGTCGTGAAAAAATATCATACGTAAATACTTGATAAATCATCATCTGTTTTTTTTTTCTGGACGAGCATTGTCGCCTCTGCTTATAACTTAATCATGAACGTTAGACAAAAGCGCTCGCTTGTTGGCCTTCGAGCGACCGGTCTCCACTTACTTTCGCGTGCACCCACAAGTTATTTCGGCCAACTGCAAGCACTATTAACTTTACTAATGAATTGAGCGATTGCTAAACTGATTTTTTGCTATACGAATTCCTTAATATCAGAATAAGCAGTTTCTTAAACACCTTGAGTTTCATTAAAAATACTACAGCCGCATAATTTGACACTAAATTTCGTCACTATATAATATAATAACATTTAGAATGTTATATATGAACGTGGAAGGGCAAAGGAGTAGAGGAAGACCAAAGAAGAGATGGATAGATTGTGTAAAAGGGTATATGCGGGTAAAAGGTGTGGGTAGTGAGGTGACGGCTGATGGAAGTGAGTGGAAGAAGACGTGTTGTGCCGACCCCACATAATGGCAAAAAAAAGAAAAAAGAAGATAGTATAATAACATTTATAATAATGAATCGTTTATTGACAAAAAAAATTAAACTCATGTAAATAAAATAACTACTAAATTAAAAATGCTCAGTAGATGGTTTCAAAAGTAGATGGTTTAAAAAACAATTAAAATATCACTTGCTTCAACGGTGAAGGAAAACATAAGTTCTCCATAATGTTCTCAAATGCGTGTGAAGTCTGCCAATACGCACATCGCCAGCGTGGTGGACTATGGCCAAACCCTTCTCATATTGAGAGGAGACCCGTGCTCTGTAGTGAGCTGGTGATGGGTTGATCATGATGATGAACATCATAATAAGATGGTTCAACTGTTACATAAACATCCTTTCACCGAAATCTGTTTAGTGGTTTAGACGTTAAAATATAACAGACAAAATAAAGCTACTTCCGAATTTATGATATTGGTAGCTATAATATAGCTTGGAGTCATTTGGTTGTGAAAAAGAAAATTGTGAGGTTGACTTATTCGTGTAATTTTTCAAAGTTTTCTCTTCACTATTAGATCTATCGTATTTTATTCTTGGCAACACATTTAAGGGTTTATTTTTAATCATCGTCAGACTATTAATGGAGCTGAGAATCTCTTTTCTCTTCACAATTTTTTATTATTTATCGTATTTTATCCTAGGCACATATAAGGGTTTCTTTTAATCAACGTCAGATTGTTAATGGAGCTGAGAATCTCTTTCATAGCTTTTTTTAAAATTAGTTATTTAGCTCCACAAAAGTTTATCTACGCGAGTCTAGGCTAATATCTTTATCGTATCCCTTCCAGACGGGCTAAGGAAACAGACCTAATCGTCCATTAACACTATGTAAGCTCTCTTAAGTAAATATGTATGAAGAGCCACATCACGAGCCAACACGTGTAATCTTTACACAAGCAATCATGGCGGACTGCTAAAATCATAAAGTAGCAAAATAATTACACATTGACTAAAACGTCATTGCGCATCGCGGTGTGTCGATATTTATTTGATTTTGACGACCTCCTCCTTTATAATGCGCGTGCGCTATATATATAAATTTGGAGGTCCTGGGTTCGATTCCCGGCTCGAGTCTGGTCTGGTGGGAGGCTTCGGCCTTGGCTAGTTACCGACAAAGACGTGTCGCCTAGCGATTTAGCGTAACAATTAAGAGTATGGTACCCCTAATAGGTAAAACCGCTACCATCTTAGACAGTATAAAAAAAATGCAAATGTTACACTACCTTTCTTACTTAACTAGCCTAACCTAAGCATTTTTTTCTCTGTGGGGAAATCTTCATTTCCTCTCAGCATTTTGGAATGGCACAGTGGTTATGTTAGACTTCTACCGACTAAAACAGTAATCCAGGTCTTCGTCTGGTGAATGGGTTGCGGGAGCATATGTTTTATCACAAATTAGGTAGATGAAGCCATGAAATAGTGTGAAGTGAGGAGCGCATATACGGATTTTGTAAAAAAAATTGAGACAAAGCCTTGTAACACAGCGTGCCGGTTTTCCTTTTGGCGAACTTTTAATTAGAATTTAAATATACAAAATCGCACTGACACAATATTGTTCTTAGTATTAAAAATCTTAGCGTGAGGTCTGGCATCTGCATTAAATAATGGTTTATGAAAAAAATAAGTTAAATTAATATAAAAAATATACATATCTCGGAGAACCGATGGACGTTGGGGTCCCAAGGTGTTGGAATGGCGACCCCGCACCGGTAAACGTAGCGTTGGTCGACCCCCAACAAGGTGGACAGACGACATCAAACGAGTCGCAGGGAGCCGCTGGATACAAGCGGCCCAGGACCGTGGCCATTGGAACTCCCTACAAAAGACCTATGTCCAGCAGTGGACGTCTATAGGTTGAAATGATGATGATGAGAAAAACTCCTGTGATTCAATACTCAATTATAGCCCACTTGTATCGCCACACCAATAGCTTAGCCATTTGACCTGCCGCTTCACATATTTTCTATCAAAAAATATCACATATCTCTTAACGCGAATAAATCACCAAAGACAAATCGATATCTCGAGCCAAATGTCAAACCGCAGCCTAGTGAGGTCACCCACTTGAATTGTTGACCTACTGGCTGCCACATGCCACCTGAGTACCGAAAACGTTTTACGTAACCAGTTAAGAGCTTTGGAAAGTCAATTTTCGTATTTACCTCCACTTACATTGGATTTTGTAATATTTGGTTTTTACAATCGCAAATAGTGTTATATTAATATGGTTGACGTTCTACGGTCATGTGATCAATGGCAGTAGATCCGTATGTCACAACGCCTGTTGCAATCGTGAAGCAAATATAAAAACTTGTTACAAAACTAAACGATACGGCGTCGATAAGTCCATATTTCATATATTGAGATATAAGATCATATGTAAGATATGACTGAATAGGCTGTATGGGCACTGATCTTTGCCTTTCCTGGAACCTAATTTTTAATTTTTTTCGCGCCATATATTGCGTAATGTTTGCACCCTTTCGATTCTAGAATCACTTCTATCAGAAGTTTGAATTTTTTTTAATTCACTCAGAAGTTTGTTTTTTTTTTTTTAATTATTACAATATAACTATTTTATTTATTTATTTTATTTTTATTATTTTTAGGTACCAAATTATTATTAGGTACCAAATTTGTGACATCAAACTCTTACAAAAGAAGTATACAAAGGAAATTATTTGAGTATTTATTATTTTATTTACAAAAATAATAAATACTCAAAATTTTGTATCCTTTACGATGTTTGCACAAGTAACACCCAAAAAACCAAAACGTAGTTTGAAGTTGTTTATAACTTCGTTTACCAAATCAAACAAGTAGGTGTGTATTTTCCAATAGAGTTAACAAGGTGTTTACCCAACCCGTTAGCGGCGTGAGTTAGTGCCCGTGTGGATATCGCGCTAATCCATCGTATGACATCCACTCTGTGGAGACAAGTAGCCGATCACGATCATGTTACATCGCTAAGGTCACGTCACCAGCGTTTTATTTAGTAAATCACAGCCTTGCTTTTATTTTACTAGAAACTTGATATTGGTACCTGCAGCTTCGCCGACGTTCATTTACTTTATGCCTACTTGCGAGTGATGTACATTTGAAATAAGATAGCGTACCTATGTGAGAGAAACCGTAACATTTACTCAGCTTCTAATATTGAATACGTTTCATTAATTAAAAAAAGTATTATTCCAGAGCTTTTTAAATTAAATTATTTGTTATTTAATTATTGCAGTCAATCTTATCTTTATACATAATATTGCATTAAAAAAAAAATCTAAAAATTTCTAAAAGAAAAAAATCGAATGTCGAAGTCGTATTTAATTTTTGTGATTTTGTAATTTTAAAAATATATGAATTCAGATTTCAAATCATGTCAAGATAGTTATCGTTTTTATTAATAAACGTACAGAGTAGAATATTAATACCACCGCGAAGTCTGTTCATCCACTTTGGTACGAAGAGGAAATTATAGATGAATTGCGCTTTAAAATTGATATCTATGAAATTAAAATTTTCTACATGATTGATGATACCTGCAAAGAAAACTTTCTCATTTGTTTTTTTATTTTATTAGCAGGGATATCCTTCAGTGTAATCAATACACTATAAAGAACCGCTTTAATACTTTAATGATGTGATGGGTCCACTAAAATAATCGTCTTGATTACAAACGTAGTAGAAGGCTAAATTTTTAATACATATATTATTTTTCGAGCTATTGAATTCGTCACATTCGATCATATTTTATAATGCCACGCCACGTTTCATTTCCTATAGGTCAAACATTATATTGAGCCAATCTAGTAACAAATGTTTATTTTTAATAGGTAAATATTTTTTACAACATTCTTCATGTACCATTACGGATTACGAGTTTTCGGGTTTGTTGTTTTTAAAAAAGTTTTTTTTTAACACCAACAGCAGCAAGTCTGTGCCTCAGATGGCACGCACATATTATTTTATATGAATTAAATTCTGCTCAGGCCAATAATTGACTGAGGATACAAAAGTTGCATAAGTGATAGAATATCCTTGCCTCAGATGGCACGCTATCAAACATTATATTGCGCTAATCTAGTAACAAATCGTAGATGTTTATTTGAAATGGGTACATATTTTTTACAATAGTCTTCATGATCTATTACGGATTATGAACTTTCGGGATTGCTGTTTTTCATACAGATTTTTTTAACACCAGCATCACGTCTGTGCCTCAGATGGCACGCTGATATTATTTTATATTAATCAAATAATGCTCATTTCATTATTTGACTGAGGATATTAAAAGTTGCATGAGTGATAGAAAATCCTTGCCTCAGATGGCACGCTAATGATTTTAAATATTGTCAAAACCTAGTCAGATCCAGCAGTGGGGCATTATTTAACTAAGAATATATAACTGAAAAGCTGTGATAGCCTAGTGGTTAGGACGTCCGCCTCCTAATAAAAGGTCGGCGGTTGCATGCCTGAGAGTTCTCCATAATGTTCTCAAAGGCGTGTGAAGTCTGCCAATCCACGTGGCCAGCGTGGTGGACTATGGCCAAACCCTTCTCATATTGAGAGGAGACCCGTGCTCTGTAGTGAGCCGATAATGGGTTGATCATGATCATGATATTCCTGACATTCAAAAATTTTTTTTTTCAAAGATTCACCTCAAACTATTAATTTACATATTTTTAATGTTATCTTTCTTTGGTTTCAGATTCGTAAAGGTGCGAGCCGTGACTGTGAGCGTGACTTGTGATCTTAAGAAACATTACGAACAAACGATTGACTTCAATTAATCGTTTTTTGTTAAACGAACCACTGATCGAATAGCCGGTCCTTACAAAATGTGTTTACGCCATTACTGAGGCTGTGAAACTTTATTGCAGTGATTACTCATCAAGAAACTTACGTGAAATTTAATAATTAAGTTAAGTGCAGCAACGTATCTTCTATTGGGCTGCGCTCAACACCTATTGCGTTTATTCTTGGTAAGTTATTGTGGATTACTCAGTAATTAAACATAAAAAATAAATTAATTATTAAATCGTTATTTTCTTTTAAACATAAACATAAAAATGCATACAAAAGTAAATGCTATTGAAAGATAGGTACTTTCCATTGGTTTAAAATTAATCACACTTTAAAACTTTACGAAATATCGTAATTAACAAATCTTTTACAAATATGATGTGACTTCTGAACATTTGACAGAATGTGGGTATATATTTAAGTAAAATATACAGTTAATAATGAAAAATGTTCTAAATATTAAAATACTTTACTACATACAACTTTATTTCTTAAATAATCCTTAATACGTACCGAATTACACCATACCATTAACTATATATTACCGAGGCTAAGAATGCAATATGAACACGCTTATGACATAAAACCTTTTTTCGGTCCCCGAAATTTATACGGTTTTGTCACATATATTATCTGATTTAGGATCTGTGAGGTATTAAATGGGAAAATTATCCAAGAGGATTTCAGGCAGGTACTTTGTTCGTCATAGGTAATAATTCACGTCAAGAGAAAGTAATTTTTAATATAGTTTTCAATATAGAGATTATGCATATTGAGGGAGATGAGAAAGTTATTATAGTTCATAAGCATATTTTTATGAGTTTTGTTTTTTAAGATAACCCATACAACACTGCCAAAATCGTTTCCCTAGCTGATAATCGATATATCATTCGTAAACATAATGGCATAGTCGTTTATACAAAAAAGGTTAAATAGGTACTCGTATATTCTAAGCCGTAATCCTAAATATAAACATTAGTATTATATCCGTCTTCATCTGCAATCACAAATATTTAAACTTTTAGATGTTAGATGTAAAAAAAGTCAAAGCATGTAACTTAAAAAAACTTCTATACAAAACATTTATAAACACACGAAAATCAAATCGAAAAAATATTTAAAATCGACTTAGGTTTAAATCTAGTCAAGGATACAATTATTCTTGTAGACTTATCGTTTTATTAACTCTCAAAATTATTTATTTTTAGCGACGTTTATTAGCTCCTTAACTATTCACAGGTGATGAGATACAATCAAAATTTTATTACCCTCGATAAAATTATTAATGTACCTCTGTAATGTAGTGAGAAAACTATGTAAAATACTGCTATCATAGAATTTTCCACAACAACCATATTATGAAATGGAAAAATAGCCGCATTATTCGCGTTGACAGAATAATAACCATAAAATCAGCTTTAATTATGTTTTACAAACGTCAAAGGAAGTTAAACTAGTTTTCATAGTCTACATTGCCCTGCCATTCCACTAACGATGTGATGCGTTGCTAAACTATGCATTCGTCGAAGTCAAATAAAATGTAAAATCGAAAAAATATTTATTTAAATAAATGCATTTAGTAAATTTAATCCTCACTTATACGCTTTCCACTTTTTTTTGGTAGATATGTTATTTCAGTCTTTATATCAATTAGTTTTCCGCCATTAATTACAAAATAACACCGCCTTTTGCAAGCGGTGTTTACCTTTAATTAGCTTAGCATCTCGATTTAATATATTATGTAGAAATATTTTAGTGCTATTACAATGTTTTAAGCCAAATAAATGATTCGCACATATAATTTTCCCATTTTTGTAAGCTGATGGTGATAACTAAATTCGCAAACTCAAAAATTTACCCAATACTGTTTCTTGAATTTTATAGCTAAGCTGGTGGAAATGGCC
This sequence comes from Lasiommata megera, assembly GCA_928268935.1. NCBI lineage: Eukaryota > Metazoa > Arthropoda > Insecta > Lepidoptera > Nymphalidae > Lasiommata > Lasiommata megera. The sequence continues at coordinate 4,941,229 of OV743311.1, read as the reverse complement.
ACAGCGAAGCCAATACTTTTGAAGAAGATATATAACTTTATGCGTTGTACTAGAATTTGTTATAGTGATACTTTTTCAAGACCGGAACTATCTTATCTCTCTCTCCCTAAAATTAAATAACGAATATTTTCTCTAAAATGGATTAGCTAGCTTACTTGCTAAACAATTTATAATCTATAACTATGTTATACCTACTAATAAGATAATACTAAACTAATACTCTGTCAAAGCGCAATGTTCTTCGTATTATTTAATTTATCTGTTATAATTTAATGTCGTGACTCAATACAAACAAAAATGGCCACCGCGTCACCGCACTACTACATTATTGCTATTATTCCCCAAATGTGTCTTAAAATAAAAAAAAATGTATGGAAATATGAGTCTCGTATTAAACATAAAGGAAATACTAATGGTATTTATAGTTATAATTTAATATATAAAACTATTATGGTATATATTCTGTTCTTTTACTGCATTCTTTAACTTCATAATGTAACTGTTTGTTTCCAGAATAAATAAACTACCATGAGAGCTAGGAATATGCCTTATTATATATTAAGGTATATACTAAATTATCTTAATGGAAATAGATACATAGTTACGTAGCTAAGTTAACCCCGCTCATATCTTAGCTACATCGCAGCTATGGTGGTTAGGCCTTATTCCGAAACTGTTCCGGCAACCCGGTGATCTTGCCCTTGCTGTGTCATCAATGTCAAGCATTTGGCTTGTTTGGACTACTTGCTTATGGAGAATCAGCCGTAACCATTTTTTATAATTTAATTATTATTATTACTACGGACGAATGCACTTGTTATGCGCCATAAGTTTAATCATTGCATCGAATAATTGAGAGTAGCCTTCAAAGATTTATAATAATAGGACAACTGAAAAACGTATTTATTATTGTAAAAACTTAAGGCTACTTTTTATAGCGCTAGTTGTCCTAACTGATAAAGAAATCACAAATATTGTTTATTATTCGCAAATATCCACGCTTATTTTCAAGAACCTACGAATTGATCTTGATAAATACAATAGAGTATGAATTAAATTATTAAAAACAACTAGTTGTTATTCATATGAAATAAGTTAAAAATGCCTTTAAATTTTAAATCCGGCAGAAATAAGAATATATGCAATTTAATTTTTTACTTGTGGTCGCAAATTAGACGGAATTCGGCCAATATATTATACATATTTATAAATTTTACCTATACAAAACCCCACACTATCCCGTCCGATCAGTTAGCCTAAAAAGGGTACAACGTGTTCTATTCACGGATTAATGTAACAATATTGCTATATCATATTTCCTCGTAGTGCACGTAAAAAATAAGTAATTAATAGAAGCAGGCGTTACTTTGCGGAAGTCCATAATAAACAATAAACAGCAAGTATAATTTGCTATATTCCGCCGACAACCGCGAGGTTTGAGAAAAGCAAAACTCGTAAGTACTTTTCTCGCTTGTAAAGTCAACATCTCCTGAGGATGATCCGGTGTCGGGTCGAAACGTGCGTACTGGTTCTAGTGGAAGATTTTGTGTGGTGTCATATTATACAAATCTCCCGGTCGTCGGCGGAATATAGCAAATTATACTTGCTGTTTATTGTTCATCGTAAAATAAGTGATCAAAAATCTGAAATGCTATATTCATATTATGTTAGCACACAAAATTAAAATAACTTAAGTATTTTTAACAATCAATTAAAGCGGTAAAACTAGCATTAATTATCTAAATGTTCATTCATCGTACTTGTTGGTATCTACCTAACATTTTGGCGAATTCTTTAAATATCCAAATGTTGTCTATACAGCAAATATAAATTATGTACATCCGCTATTAGCTTCATAGTCAGGCAGTGGTTGTAAATAGCCTTGAAAGGCCAAGGACATTCACAGGCAATTTTATTGTCACGCGGCGTGCGTAGGAAAATCATCCCCACTGTTGTTCTGTCATTTGTCATGCATAGTAGGCTTAGGCAGATTTTCTAGGCTATTAAATATTTTTTACCTTCCGCCTCGTTGGGTATATTGGGATTTCGAGGTAGGCACATAGGTTAGCAAGAATCTTTTCTTAATGGAATATCAATTTCAGTCACTTAAAGTAAAACCAACAGTTATGGTTTTTAATATCCGCAAGAGTTACTTACACGGTATAAAATGAACATAAGGCAAATTCGAACCGTGCAATTTATAATTTCTTAAAACTTTTACACAACGAAGAAATTGAATATTGTGAAGTCATCTCCAGGAGGAGGCTCCAGTGTCAGAACGAAACGTCAAATTATGAAGATAGATAACGAACAAAATGTGGTGGAAAATTACAATATTTTTGTGCATGAATGCACAATCTTTTAACACAACATGTCTATGTAATGATCTGTAAACAGATAAAGTGGTAATATTTATGTGCTTGCATCTGTGGAAGGCGCGCGGCAGTCCCTCGGTATGCAAATGTTTGGACAACTTCACTTTTCACAGCTTTCATTTTTGCTCTTCCGTGATGATGCGTTCAGCGACATCGAAGTGATAATCATTATCGTTATACCACACTCACAAATGTCAGACGTTATACCTTCCGTCCAGGTAGACGGCTAACTATAATGGAAATCCAATTTGTCAGTACAAGTTATAAACAAAAAAATACATTTGTGTCTTTTAAATATCAATAAAAATTAATACTGCTTTCTGTTAGTTACTGTTTTTCTACGCATTCTTATAATGTATTAAAATTAATTAGCTTGTTTCTAAAAGAAAATGATATAAAACTATAAATTAATCTAAGTTTTATTTTAATTAATATATGTATTCCTAACAACTAATTGTCACGAAATAAAAATGGCTAAAATAAATTTAAAAAAAATATTATAAATATTATATATATGTATATAAAAAAACCGAATCCTTTTCCTATCCGAATATTAAAATTCCTGACGGTTCATCTAAATAAATGGTTTTCCTAACTTCAATTCTCCATTGCTATAAACTTAACATTGGCTAATCTGTGTAAAGCCATAAAACGGGAAAAAAAAAATCATACACATAACATTCACATAAAGTTAAACAATAGACAATATGGATACGAATAAAACATTAAATAATACTTAATGCACCGCCATTATATCTGAAACCTGAGCGCGCAATTTTATTACTTTAGAGCAGGGCTCTTGAAGTATGTAGAACCGAAGTATATATAAGGAGTACCTTCAATTCAAAATTGAATAGGCATCTATTAGCCAAGCGCGATCCATTAACTGTGTAAGGGTGTAAGGGTGCATCATCACCATTAACTGGTGTGATTGCAGCCAATGAAGGTGGTAGCTGACAGCACAGTATATGGCGGCTAATTTAAGCGCATAGTTAGCCTGATCTTGCATCAGTACTTTAACAAAGATATGCTCATTATTATTCTAAAAAAGGTTAACCATGCTTTTAAACTTTGTAAAGGTAATATGATTCATAAAATACTATTTATGGGCAGGGAATATCTTTGGGAATGCTTCGGGTCCCAATGAAGTCTTCCCCAGCTTCATTGGGAAATGGACAAATGGAGTTTTGCCAAATGGACTTTAAATCTCCTTCCTAAATCCACTTGAACCGATCCCCTCCACAGACCGCTAATGCCAGATGCCTTGGAAGATGCCGATTCATACATTTACCCTACTGCTTTTTGATTGCTTACCTTAAAGTGCTCATCACCGTTTATAATACGCTTTATGCCTGCATCATACGTACGTTACATATTAAAAACGACGTGAGTTGGATGGTTGAATCATTTGTGTCGTCCGTCTAACTCAGTTAAAAAATGTTCTTTTCATGCCTTAATATGCTTACTCAGTTCCTCTTGTTTTAAGCCGTTAAGTGCAGACTAGCACCGAGGACACACTTCTTCGGTTTTCTCGGTGCCTTTATTGTTCTATGAATTGTATTTTCTTTTTATATTAACAAATAAATAAAGCTGTGATAGCCTAGTGGTTAGGACGTCCGCCTCTTAATCAGGGGTCGGGGGCACGCACCTCTAACTTTTCGGAGTTATGTGTGTTTTTAAGCAATTAAAATATGACTTGCTTCAACGGTGAAGGAAAACATCGTGAAGAAACCTGCACGCCTGAGAGTTCTCCATAATGTTCTCAAAGGCGTGTGAAGTCTGCTAATCCGCACATGGCCAGCGTGGTGGACTATGGCCAAACTCTTCTCTTATTGAGAAGAGACCCGTGCTCTGCAGTGAGCCGAGAATGGGTTGATCATGATGATGAAATAAAAATCTAGTAAAGATAAGCAAACAAACCCCAATCCCGTCGTCAGACATTCTGGTTTGTTCACTTTATTTCCCATCACCGTAGATGGCCAGAAGTGAAGCTGGCCCCACTGCAGTCATTGCACTCGGAAATATATGCGTGTGTCTCACACGTCTTAAGGGAAAGTGCAGGGAGTGCCTGTGAAACTGGATTCCTCCCAGTATAAAAAGTTATGCAACTTAATTTATGGAAATTCCGACGCATGTGGTCGCTTGTACCAAAAAAGAAAAAACTTTTCACGTTTAATGTTTAAGTATTCAAAATTTTTGTTGCCCTGACACAAATAAAAATGTTTTTTTTTTTTTGTAATGCTTAAAATGCAACATTGAATGTTAAGAGTAAAATAAGAAACATACATAGAAACTGAAATAAATTTACTAATATACATCGTGAAGAAACCTGCACGCCTGAGAGTTTCCATAACGGTCTTAAAGGCGTGTGAAGTCTGCCAATCCGCACATGGCCAGCGTAGTGGACTTTGCCAAAACCCTCTCATATTGAGAGGAGACCCGTGTTCTCTAGTGAGCCGGTAATGGGTTGATCATGATGATGATGAGAAGTACGAAACCGTGTCTCTTTTTTTTAATTCGTTAAGTTTTACCGTCTTGATGGAGGATGGATATGAAAGAATGGACCAATATTACAGCATCCAAAATATCAATAATTATTACCATGATCAATACATCCATAAGATCCATTCGTAACTTCATCAATTGGTTTAAATTTCGCGGCATTGGATAGAAGCTATCTTTAAAGTCCTCTTTGATGCTGCAGTGGTCTTAAGAGTTCTAGAATGGTTCCGGTTACTTATTCAATTTACGATGTTTTAAGTTGATGATTATCTAAGGCAGAATACTCTTACAAAGTATTTAATTCATAAATATATATTATACTTTTTTTATGCACTACAAGTTAGCCCTTAACGGCTATCACACCTGGTGGTAAGTGATGATGCAGTCGAGGATGGTAGCGGGCCAACCTGTTAGGGGTACGGTAAAACCACACTCCTAATTGGTTTCTACGCGACATCGTGCCAGAACGCTAAATCGCTTTGCGACACGTCTTTGTCGGTGGGGTGGTAACTAGCCACGGCCGAAGCCTCCCACTAGACCAGACGAGCCGGGAATCGAACCCGGGACCTCCAACTTAATAATGAGACAGCGCGTGCGCTGCGCCACGGAGGTCGTCAAAGGCAAGTACAGTAGTAATACAACACAAACCCTATTGGTTGCCACAGCGTAACCGGGCTGTTTGGCGAGCTTTGGAAAGGAGCTCTGCCAGAAGAATCAGTAGTACTGTGATATCAGCGGCAAATATTATAAAGACAAGATGATTGTGTATAGAAAGCTCCGCGACCCACTTTAGCTCCCGCGAACCTGTTCGTTTTTTACATAACAGAAACTCTCCGCGTTGCATTTTCTGCACCACTGCGCAATATTACGCCAATTATTTAATTGAAAACCGCCACTCGACATTAATTAGTTGCATAACTTTGATTTAAGATCAAATTGAAATGTTAATTGTCATGAGCGAACTATGTGATATACTGATTTGCATATTATAATTGAGTATTTCATAGCATGCACGCATCGGTAAATAACTTTATGCAGATATATGCTTCGTATTAAGCTAAATTGCGTAGTTGGGTGATAATGCGGCCATAAGATGAAAAAAAGGCCTTGTAAGATACCTACCTGCATCAGATATACATCCCATCATTGGACCTGTGATATGATAACAACCCAACGTTATGACTTACTCATACGGGCGCTTTGCCAAAATGTGTTCTTATTCAAAACAATTAGTTTAAATTTTAGATCATCTGGAAATTTCTTTTTTTGACGACCTCCGTGGCGCATTGCGTGCGCTGTTGCATTGTAAAAGTTGGTGGTCCTGGGTTCGATTCCCGGTTCGAATCTGGTCTGGTGGGAGGCTACGGCCGTGGCTAGTTACCACCCTACCGACAAAGATGTGTCGCAAAGCGATTTAGCGTTCCGGCACGATGTCGGGTAGAAACCAAGTAAGAGTGTTGGTTTACCATACCCCTTTAATTTTTAACGGGTTAGCCCGCTACCATCTTAGACTGCATCATCACTTACCAACAGGTGAGAATGCCGTCAAGGGCTAACTTGTAGTGTAGAAAAAAAAACACCTTTTTTATATCCCTTTAGATATAGAGACTAAATTTACTTAAGAGTTTTTCTCGAAAATTCTGTTTTCACGAGTACTAAACTGAGATAGCAGTATAATAGAATAATATATGGGTACTACTACTCCTCCCTACTACGTAAAAAGATTAACATTACTATATTTATATTATATGAACCCAGCCTTATATTACGTGTTTGTATTTTTCCAAAGATGACAGAATGTATGATAAATAATGCCATTCTACATTTACCTAAAAATAAACTGATTTCGGAGATGTCAACCTTAACAAATATTAAATATTTCACGGCTCAAAATGATTCGTCAAGCGATGTTCAAGAAGCGATGACCTCGACTCTTAAACCTATTCGGCAATCCTAATACCAAAACGACTTAAGACTTAAGACACTACAAATAAAATGCTTGCGAAATTAGTCCGATGTTTTTTGTATCGTGCTTATAAAAAGGCTCTCCATTATACTTTTTAGTACTTTTACGGAGAGTTAAAGAAGCAAGGACGTTTTAATAAGGTTAGGTATGCGTTCAAAAAAGATTCCTCGACTAGACAGTCGACCAAAATGTAAGTAAGACTCTTGAACTGAGGTATAAACTAAGTTTTTAGGTAAAACTGTTTGCTAGTATGGTGAATAAATGGCCATTTTTATTAAAAGAGGACAGCCATGGAAAGCAAGTGAAGAATGGAAAAAAGTCGCACGATGAAAGCGGCTATAATTTATAATTAGTCTTTCATCAGCATTCAGCAATCTGTAATATAGAAAGATCGCAAAGTAATAAAACTTGTGGAGGGTCTGCCTCGGCGGACGCCGCTGTCTGGGTTGCGGTCGAGTGCACTAGTGTTCCCGTGACCCAGCCACCAGGCGACGCGAAGGAACATCGCTGGGTTTTAGTGGGTATTCTGGTCGCCAGTAAACTGGCCACCAGGGAGTCCCACATACCCCGTCGGAAGCGGCGCAGTCTTGCCTGCATCGCTTCCGGAGGGGATGCGTAAACGCATTTCCCAGCGGGAAAAAAAAAAAGTAATAAAACATGTTGAGTTATTAATATAATAATAAGACCTAACAGTAATAAAAGTACAACATAGTCTTAAATATCTGAGTAATATTCCGATAAAATATACATTATTAAGAACAAAGCAAAGTGAAAAAAAAATCGAAACTTTTAAAATTATGAAAGTAGGGTTGATTTTTGTGTGAGCATAATTTTAAATGGCTTTTTATCTATCTATCTGTCTATCTGCTTTAATAGATTTGTGATTAAAATATGCCCAATAATGCGACCTTACAGTGGATTATTTATACGTGGAAACTTACATGCATACGGCCTTACAAAAACTTGTATGGTCCAAAGACTTACATAGTCCGGTACCAACGACAAGAATTTACTTGGTATGAAAAAATAATAAGTGAATGTAACGTTCCTTGATAGCTTGAGAGCTAAATATAAATCAATCGATATCATTAAAGCAGAACAACATAGAAAAAACAAATTGTTTATAGGCTATACAGTAACTGGTTAACAGGACATCAGACAGTAGATGGCAGCGAAAATCCATATAAGACGTAACAGCATTCGTTCGTATCTGAATATCTGTATGAAGTTTCATTTCAATAAATCGTATTTCGTTCTAAATTGGCTGCTAAAGGCTAAGTTTTGTGATCAATAGCCAATTTGTTATTTGCTAGTCAAGAATTTACTTTTTTTTATCCACTACAAGTTAGCCCTTGACGACAATCTCACCTGATGGTAAGTGATGATGCGGTCTAAGATGGTAGCCGGGCTAACCTGTTAGGGGTATGGTAAAGCCATACTCCTAATTGGTTTCTACAGGACATCGTGCCGGAACGCTAAATCGCTTGGCGACACGCCTTTGTAGCCACGGCCACAGCCTCCCACCAGACCAGACTTGAGCCGGGAATCTAACCCAGGACCTCCAACTTTATAAAGCGCGCGCGCTGCGCTACGGAGGTCGTCAAAACTCCCAACTGACTAGCATCTATTTGACAAAAAACTAAAGTTTCGATTTAGTGCATAATCTTTTGTTCTAAGTATTTCGTAAAAACTCTGTACCAAATTAAATTCAAATATATCTCTCACGTAATGATCATGGTTTATGTGATCAATAGCCGATTTGTTATTCGCTAGTCAAGAATCTACTCCCAGATAAATTTGTATCTATTTAATAAATAGCTAAGCTAAGTTTCGATTTAGTGCATAATTTTTTGTTTTAAGTATTTCGTAAAAACTCTGTACCAAATTAAATTCAAATATATCTCCCACGTGATGATGATGGTTTATGTGATCAATAGCCAATTTGTTATTTGCTAGTCAAGAATTTACTTCCAGATAAATTGTTGACTAGCATCTTTTTAATAAATAGCTAAGTTTCGATTTAGTGCATAATCTTTTGTTCTAAGTATTTCGTAAAAACTCTGTACCAACTTAAATTCAAATATATCTCTCACGTGTAGACGGTGATTTTATGCGTCTTGTAGACATATTTTGTGTAATACTCGGTCAATTACTTACCCACTTCAAATTGAGTAAAATAAACATCTTACGTGGCCGCTTTGAACAGAACAAACTAGGTATTTTGAAATGATAGCTCGTTCATGTCATTACGCCATTTTTAAATCTCTTCTCGCGTTAAAAACTTCAATGAGTGCCCACTGTTCAGTAGTCAAAGGGTAAGGGTTGAAGTTGCTGAGAGCAACGGATTCGCGAATTCGTATGTAACAAACATGCCTTGAGAGGTCTATGCTAGGCATATCTCTCCTGATATGCACTGATTGCATTACTTATAGGATCTATGCTAGTTGAACTATGTAGGATTCGAATTGTTGTATGAGTATCCAAGTCACCAACATAGATCAACTCATTACCGGCTCACTACAGAGCACGGGTCTCCTCTCAATATGAGAAGGGTTTGGCCATAGTCCACCACGCTGGCCGTGTGCGGATTAGCAGACTTCACACGCCTTTGAGAACATTATGGAGAACTCTCAGGCGTACCGGTTTCCTCACGATGTTTTCCTTCACCGTTGAAGCAAGTGATATTTTAATTGTTTTAAAACTCACATAACTCCGAAAAGTTAGAGGTGCGTGCCTGGATTCGAACCGCCGACCTCTGATTAGGAGGTTGACGCCCTAACCACTAGGCTATCACAGCTTCCATAGCTCAACATCATCATTCCATAACATAGTTCAACGAGTTGCAAAATGACACCGCGTGGGGACACTTAGCTTGAGAGATAGACGGATGCAGTTGGGGTCTCTAGGCGATTGAATGAATGAATGTACCTTTATTGTACACCACATAAAATAATACAAAAATGCAAATACAATAGACCGGTAAGATAGAAGGTACGATTTTGCTTAAATGACAACCCAAAATTCGAAACAGTTGCATCGTTCTGCTAGTCACAATACAATAAATACGATTTGGTAATTCCTACAATAGACTTAGTAATGTGTTGATTAATCACGGTCGGGTATAAAAGAACAGTAAAAAAATTACTATCAATACTTTGCTATTCTGCTAACAAGATAAACGTAACAAATGAAAACTCAAATAGTTTACTAAAATAAAAAGCAGACAATATGTTGCACTGATTTGAAATCATACGTCATCCGGACGTGGGCTCCATCCACGGCCTCGGAGACGTACGGACCACTCACCGTCCGACCCCCCCGCTATCCCAAACGTCGCCTAAGCCGAGGTTCGGCCTAAAAGGGGGCACCCTTAGGCAGACGTTCCCTTAGTTTCTTCGAGCGCCCTGTTTGCAGAGCTTCTTTCCGAAGCTCGCCAAACAGCCCGGTTACGCTGTGGCAACCAATAGGGTTAGTACAGCTAAAAGACGGTCCGAAAAAAAAACTGATTTGAAAGTAGAACACCCTATTTAGTCTACGTCTCCAAAGTCACCCAATGGGCAATAAGTTAAGAAAAATAACCTCTTTAGAAATCTGCCAAATATGAATACTTTTTGGAAATTGACACTAGTGTATCTGCCAGTCATGAATATTATCTAACTCTAATCTCTATACACGTGATGCGAGAGTGAAACCGTTCAATTAAGAGCACTTTTACCCACAGATTGCAAGCTCGCCCAGACTTCTCGCTCATGTCCATTTACGTACACATTACTGTTTATGGTCGTATGTTGTCTATGGCATTATGCTGATAAGCAATTAATAAATAACGAGGTTTTTATTTGCATAATCCAGCAAAAAATATTTAAATCTATGTATCGGTAAAACTTATAGGCACAAAAAACGACCTTCGATTACTCTTACTATTCAGCTCTTTATTGTGATAGTCGTTTTTAATATATAAACGAGAATGTGTGTGTGTCTGTGTTTTGGTTTTTTTTTTTGCCACCATGTTCAGGATCACGTTATTTTAAATCAAGAAGTTTGTATATATTTATATATACCTAATAATGTTTCTTTAATTTGAACAATCACATTACTACATTATTAAACAATCTTTTGTACGATAACTGCGTGGATTACTTGTTATTTGCATAATGTTAGTACTTTACAGATATTTTGTGTAAATTCTACACTAATGCTGACTTACAGAGTTACACGGCTATTAACAAATTAATAGGAGGCCTGTAGCTCATTTTGCCGCTACGGTGCGTTTAAGTCGTAACGCTATGCAATTTAATCATGTTCTATTACAAAATTATCATGTCTATGTTTGTTCAATTTACACGGTATCTATAATTTGTGGTAGGTACTATAGCTTAAATAAAGTATATTTGAAATCTTCTTTAATATATATATTCTTTGTACTTTTCGACAAGTTTCCGCTTACATTTATAATATAATAAAACTGTAAAAGGACGAATCCTGTACATTAAATATATTTTGAAAATTTAATAAGGATCGATACTGAGCCAAACACATTTTATTTCTTTACTTTTAATTTTTTTGTCTTTCTGTGTATCTTAGCCGCGCATCACACCAAAACTACTCGATGGTTTTGAATAAAATTTGATATAGAAGTAGCTGATACTCCGGTTCAACGTATAGGATAGGTTTTATCCCGAAATTCAACTTGGTTCCCTTGGGAGAGGGGATGAAAGTCAAGATTTGTATTAAGTTGTAATTCATTAAAGCGTACTCCGATTTCATTCATTCTTTTTTGTTAGAAAGGAGATACTTTACAGATTATCCTGTAATTATTTCAATGTCGTCGGTTTAGTAATCCATTGCTTCGCGATTGGAAGACAAACAAACACCCTTTCGCACACACTAGCTCAACGCAGACGAAGTCGCGGGCATCAGCTAGTGTTGTAATATGTTCAATATGAAACTAACTAAGTTATTAAAGCCATCGGAAACTGAACTTTATTTTAATTTATTATTAATTTTTTGATATTTCATTGTTTATTAATTATATATGTAAATTGGGCATTACTAAATGGTGTTTCTGTTATATATTAATCCGTGAAATCATAACTCTATATCCAGTTAAAAAAAGATCTTTATCTTGCCGTTTCAATTCATGTGAAGTAAAAACGGTTTGTGTACGTACCCACTGAGTTTCCCCCTAATTAACTCTGAAAATACAGACACTAGCTTCACTATAATTATTATTCTATCATCATTCATATATTAAGATTGATTGAATTATAATTTAAACTCAATAGGTAATTTCAAATATTTGCTCGAGCTCTCTCGCACTACATATTGTACAAAAGTGATTAGAATGTACTTTCTAAACTTCTCATATCTAATTTGCAATTATTTACAACATTTAATTTATTACTTGTCATATTTGAAATATTTTTTTAAATCATCGTAGTCAAATAGTTTATTATACACTACTACTCTTTATAAACATACTAGCTGACGCCCGCGACTTCGTCTGCGTTGAGTTAGTGTGTGTAAAAGTGTGTTTGTTTGTCTTCCAATCGTGATTGATTCGCGCACGCGAAGACTATTTTGATAGATATGATTGAATTTGAACTTTGTGCAGCGGTAATAAATTGCAAATTGACTCTTTAAAGTTAGGAATACACCTACATTTCTTAGACAACAGTGAGTGATTATAATATAATATGAACTTTATTATATAGCAGTAAAGTTCAAATTGACTCTACATTTTTTTTAGAAAACGTTTATATGGGAAAATGAAAAAGGCTGTTTTTAGGGTTTTCCCGGCAATTATTCGAATTTTTCTCACTTTTTAAACCTTCCCTAGACCTCCACGAACATTTCAAAACCAAGATAAGATAAATCCGTTCGGCGGTTATCAAGTTTTAGCGAGACCAACAAACATCAATTGATTTTTATATATATAGATTTTAGTGATTCTAATGAGATGAAGTCGACAAAACTCACATTACAATTTTGTTCAACAACATTAAATATTACTTGCATGTTTTATTACGTATCATTGACTATTCACGTCAGAAGTTTCGTAAAAAATTTCTGAAACTCTGTTTTGTATAATATGTCATTTTTGAAACATTTTTTTAGATCATCGTAAACAAACTTTTTATTTGGTGCTACACTACTACTCTTTATAATACATATTTGTAATGATTGTAACGAGATGAAATCGACATAACTCACAATACAATTTTTACGACGATTTCCGATAATATTTTATCGGATATTATTCCAAAACAAACCTATTATAAACATTTAAACTGTGGTACTTTCGACGTATATTTTGACCAAAAACGTACCTATTTCCGGTTGTATTGAAATAAATTTATCTATTTAGTACCTACTGCGGATAGAAAGATTCGCAGGAAGTCATGCACATGAGAAAGTAATAATTTCTTAATTTAACACACCTGACTTACCTTCCGAATCATTCATATACACATCCTAAACTATAAAACAGAGCTTTTTACTATCTTAATGCGTTCCACTTTTACTTCCTTACAAAAACTTATTGATTAATTTTAACATTATTAATATGATTATTTTTGACGACCTCCGTGACGCAGTGTGTGCGATGTCGCATTATAAAGTTGGATATCCTGGGTTCGACTCGAGCCGAGGCTCGAGTCTGGTCTGGTAGAAGGCTTCGGCCATGGCTAGTTATCACCCTACCGGCAAAGACGTGTCGCCAAGCGATTTAGTGTTCTGGCCCGATGTCGCGTAGAAACCAATTAGGAGTATGGTACCATATCCCTAACAAGTTAGTTACACTGTATCATCACTTACCATCAGGTGAGATTGCTGTCAAGGGCTAACTTTTAATGTATAAAAAAAATGGAGTTTACTGTACAGTTTACTTCTAAATAAGTTAGTAAGTGGCAGTGGTAACAGCCGTGCTTTGGAGAGCACGTTACGCCATCGGCACTAGTCATTTTCACTAACATCTAAATTCTTAGATAACCCGATTTTTAATTTATTAAACCCGCATTTGAGGAGCGTGGTCAGTCTATGCTCTAAAACCCTTCCTCCTGCAAAAACGAGACCTGTGCCCGATAGTAGGACGTTCGTAAAAATTGGTTTCTTTGATGAACTTACTCTGACAAATTGCCAAAATCCGGTGAGCCAACAATCCACACTTTTAGTTATAAACTAATCCTAATTTATTGAACCTATACCTAAATAGAAACGCAATCAATAAATAATTACTAACATTTACGTCGAGACATGAAATAAAACGAAGTGTTTCGTTAACATAACCGCATTGTTCTCAGTATTACCCAATCAAGGAGGATGCTAGCGAAATAACTTTTACTAAAACATGACCAGTGGGTTATGAACCTTGTGACTCAGTCATTAAAACTCAAGATTGTTTATTAACATCTCCCGACTACCGTAGCCTAGATTTGGTGTTAAAGGTTAGGCATCTATCGCATCGTACTAACGGTAGACTATTTTGATTTTGCTTGCTGTCAAATTTCCAAATAAAATATTTTATCTGTTGCAGTAATATATCAGTAATGTCAAGTGACATTGAGAAAAAGGCGGGAGACTTCGTATATGGCGGGCGCGGTTTTTTCACGCTTTTCTTGAATTAATGTTTGTTGGCTGATTTTGGAAAGGACTGGTGTTGGTTGTGTCGTGGACAGTTTTGGTGTCGTTTGTGTAGTGGCTGAATGGTTAATCAATACCTGTATTGATTTGAGAAAGGTTTGAGGGAGCCGCGTCCGCAGAGTGCGAAGTTTCCCGCCATTTCTCCCTAACTTCTCCGTTGCTATAAACTTGACATTGGCTAATCTGTGCAAAGCAATAAAAAAAAAGTGACATTGATATCTTTGCTACCTGGTGGTCGTTATCGTGCGTGGGCTTTGTTAAAGTCAACATTCTCACAAAGCTATCTTCAACTTTATCAATAACGTTATTAATGTCCAACTACTTGACACAGGCTCCCTATCCCTTGAGAGAAAGAAAGAGAGAGATAATATATAAAAAATTTAGATAATTTGTTGCCTACCTTTCATGCTGCTCCAATGGAATCTGACCGACCGACTTAAAACACTAGACTCTGTGCACCTTAATGAAATCCCCGACACCATAGACTCCGTAGAGGATGCTAAACGTGCAGCGTCTCACTTTACCAGGCACGTTCGTCAGTCAGTCAACGACTGTTCCCGCACAATTTCTAACGACTTCGGTCGTAGGGAATTGCCGGCCAACGTTCGACAAATACTGACGCGTAAGAACAGCCAAGCTAGGGCACATGCCGACTGTCCGACAGACGACAACCGGAGAAAACTCTGGCAAATCCAAAGAGAGCTCAGGGCTCGCCTTGACTCTCTGAGGGCCCACTACTGGGACAGAAAGCTAGGAGAGCTCACGCCATCCCATACAGCGTACCATGGCCTAGCGAGAGCTCTCAAAGCTGACCACGTTGCAGCCACACCCCCTCTCTTACGACCCAATCTTCCACCCGCTTTTGAAGATCTGGATAAGGCCGAATGCCTCGCTGACTCGTTTGAAGCACAGTGCACCCCGAGCGATAGTTCTATAAATCCCAACTTTGTAGGTATCGTCACCAATAAAATAGACTCACTAGGCCCACTGTCTCCAGACAGCGAGCCCATAGCTCCCACGACTTGCGAAGAGGTTCAGTCGATTATCAATAGGCTGCACTCTAAGAAAGCTCCCGGTCCCGATGTGATCACAAACAGGGCACTTAAATGCATCCCTCCCCAGCTACTGTACCTACTGGTAATGATATATAACGCCCTGCTGGCAGGATGCTCTTTCCCCACAGAGTGGAAAGAGGCTATAGTAATAGGTATTAAAAAACCTGGTAAGCCCGCTAACCTCCCCTCTAGTTACCGCCCTATAAATCTTCTCAACTCCTTAGCAAAGGTGTACGAGAGGATAATACTCGCCCGACTTAAAGTCGTCATCGAAGCTAAAAAGCTTATCAATGACGAGCAATTTGGCTTTCGATCCAAACATTCTAGCGTCCACCAAGTGCACCGCCTAACGGAGCACGTGGCGCGAGGGCTTTACGATTGGAAACGTGGTCGCCTCACAGGAGCCGTATTCTTCGACGTAGCCAAGGCTTTCGACAAAGTCTGGCACGCAGGTCTCATTTATAAATTGCAAACCCAGGGTATCCCAGATAGGCTTTTATACCTATTAAAAGACTATTTAACCGATCGCACCTTTAGGTTTCGAATAGACGGCACTCTGTCGTCTAGGAGACCCCTAAAGGCCGGCGTACCCCAGGGTTCAGTTCTAGCGCCCTACCTCTATACGCTGTACACGAGCGATATACCCAAGAGCCCTTATGTAGAGCTAGCCCAGTACGCGGACGACACTGCTCTTTACACGACCAGTCGTTCGCTACCGTACATAGTAGCCCGCCTTCAGAAAGCGATCAAGCGCTTAGGCGCTTGGTTCCGCCAATGGAGGATAGAAGCTAACCCGGAAAAGAGCAAAGCGCTTCTTTTTACCGGGTTAAACCGCCCTGACCCCAGATACAAAAAGGACCTTATATTATTTAATCGTGTGATTCCATGGGAACGCACTGTCAAATATCTAGGTGTAACCTTTGATAGTCGCCTGTCCTTTTCACCGCACATACGTAGAGTCAGTCAGAAAGCCCGTTTTGTTCTTAACAGACTCTACTTCATGATTAATAAACGCAGTAGGCTACCTCTCCGTCACAAAGTGACATTATATAAAACTTGTATCCGCCCAATCATGTCTTACGCGAGCGCCGCTATAGCGCTTCGTCCCACGTATAAAACCTTTCAAACGATTCAGAATCGTTTCATGCGCACGGCAACCGGCTGTCCCTGGTATGTGCGTAACGTAGATCTGCACAGAGACCTAGAACTTGACACTATCGCTCAACACTTTAAGAAACTCTCGAAAATCTATTTCGAGAAATCAATCCGACACCTCAACCCTCTCGTAGTTGCGGCTTCTTTTTACTCCCCCGACCTAAGCGCTCCTCTCCGAAAGAGGAGACCTAAACATATCCTTCATGACCCTGACGATCAGATGACTACTGACAACACACTCGTACCACCTACCACACAATCATACGCTACACACCGTCTTCGCCGGCGAAGACGAGGTCCCCGCTATCTTACGTCATCCGGACGTGGGCTCCATCCACGGCCTCGGAGACGTACGGACCACTCACCGTCCGACCCCCCCGTTATCCCAAACGTCGCCTAAGCCGAGGTTCGGCCTCAAAGGAGGCGCCCTTAGGCAGTCGTTCCCATAGTTTCTTCGAGCCCTAGAGCTCAAAATTTCTTCTGGCAGAACTTATTTCCAAAGCTCGCCAAACAGCCCGGTTACGCTGTGGCAACCAATAGGGTTTGTACAGCTAATAGATAGAATTAAGAAACAGTTAAAACGAGACAACGTTATGTGACCGACGTTAATCTTTCTCTTTTTAACAATAACTTTGCTTATTTTTTCGTATTGTCTATTAGCTGTGCTAACCCTATTGGTTGCCACAGCGTAACTGGGCTGTTCGGCGAGCTTCGGAAAGAAGCTATGCCAGACGAAATTTTGAGCCCTAGGGCTCGAACAAACTAAGAGAACGTCTGCCTACGGACGCCTCCTTTGAGGCTGAACCTCGGCTTAGGCGACGTTTGGGATAACGGGGGGGTCGGAAAGTGAGTCATCTGTACGTCTCCGAGGCCGTGGATGGAGCCCACGTCCGGATGACGTAGGGTAGCTGGGAGAAATAACTTTGCTTGAGCAAGTTCAAAGTACGCTCAGTAGATCTCAGCTTTCGTTAAACATTATTATCAGGTGCTGATAGCTGACGGTTCAACATGTTCTCGTTGCAAATAAAGAATACTAAAGGCATAATTGGTATCGAATCTACCTTATGTCGGTCACCAATTCTCTTGCGGACTTGGTGATCGTTACTTAACCAGTTATATAGAATTATTTACTGACGGCAGAACATCTCTTTTTCAACACAAAATTGAAGCGCCGAAAATAAAACAACATACAACCAACTTTTCCTTCTTATTGTTTGGTGGATAAAATCTGTTGAGCAAAAATGAAAATCTGCAACGAAATCTACAGAGTTCATTGACCGGAAACAGAGGAGTCATATCTCTTTGAACGTGAAGCCGATTGAGCGGAAACTAAGGCCTGACTTCCACTGATATGCCATGACATTTTAAAAATATATGAAAAAAAATCTTTTAACCGACATCCGATTTCATCCGATAAACAAATCACTGTAATTTTTGTCTATATGCCCGTCGGAAACGGGTTTTCCCGAATTCGATATCCTATAAATTTTATTTATGAATTAAACCTACTGGGCTTTACAGATATAAGATAAGATAAATACTCTTTATTGCACTCAAAATTTAAATAAACAACAACACAGAACATTTAGCACATGTATGCAAAGGCGGTCTTATTGCTTAAGCAATCTCTTTCAGACAACCCTTGAGTAAAAAAGAATTAAATAAGAGATGAGGGTAACGGCGCAATTTTTAAATATAATACAAATTGTCAATAAATATATACTTTTATGTTTATACACATATACTATTAATTATTATAGCATTTAGTCATATACAACTTTATAAGCATTAATGAATTAAACTTAACTACTTAGCCTAGGAGGCATGACAGCTGTGGCTAGTTCACTTTCCGGCAATACAGCCATAGGGTTTGGTGTTTAAACACGATGCCGCTAACAAATCCACTATT
Source organism: Lasiommata megera (assembly GCA_928268935.1). Classification (NCBI taxonomy): domain Eukaryota; kingdom Metazoa; phylum Arthropoda; class Insecta; order Lepidoptera; family Nymphalidae; genus Lasiommata; species Lasiommata megera. The sequence goes on along the minus strand of OV743311.1, from coordinate 4,922,626 downwards.
TGAATGGGTTTAAAAAATATATTACAGAAATAATGCTTTATTAGACTTTCAAAACTTAAAAGTTTTGTATCAGACAGCTGTTTCTTGCTTTAACTGATTCGGAAGTCCGACTTAAACAGGTTGAAGATCCTCACCCTTGAATATATCGTCACTGCACTGATAAGAGATCGTTGTCATTCTCTAATTGTATCTATTGACCAAAAAGAAAGTAACTTGCATTACTCACTAATGAATTCTAATAATCAATCATGCAAAGTTTGTTTATTAATTTTATTAGTTTTGTGCTAAATTTGTGATAACAAACACTTATATAAGAAGTATTACAAAGGAAAGCTTATGTCTATAAGAGATCTTTCTTCCAGCTACCCTCAGATGTTAGTAAGATGATTTTATACTGTGGAATAGGTCAAAAAAGGTGTCTACATACTAAAGTATACTTAGATAAATTTAGAAAAAGGAAAAAAACACATATGTTTCTTACTACAAAACTTTTTACACCTGTGCTTTTAAAATTAACCTTAGCAGGTTTTTGGACGCTTGCCTTAGTAACTGGTATCTATTCTTTAAGTCACAGACCAGTCAGTGGTTAAGTTAAATGTCCATTAAGATAAATGAAGATAAAAAATAGTAATGCGTTGATAAAGAAAGTCACGTTTGGCAATTACCCCTTTTGGGTATAATCACATAATAACTTCTTCTTCTCCACCTAGATTTCGGCAGTTTTTTTTTGTTCCACTACAAGTTAGCGATTAACGGTAATCTCACCTGGTGATAAGTGATCATGCAGTCTGAGACTAAACTCTCTAAACCTCTCCTCTAAATATTGCTTCATACTGTTAAATATCTTTTCCCGCTACGGACGAGTATTACAGCAGATAATAGTTTTGTATTTTAACATTATGCATATTTTCAAAGTTAATAATCCTTATAAAACTAAAACTCACAACTATACTAAAAGCTCCATGAATATTTATATGGTTCTCGACCTCTGCATCGTATAAATGCAACTAATAAACAAAGTTAATTATTTTAAGATTAGTTTTATATATTTTCGAAAGGAACAAGGAAACAATTAATACTTATATTAATACTTCCTATTAAATACGAGATTTCATTTATGCGATTAGCGCCGAATATAACCTGCCCTGGTTACTAAAAGAATAAGATAGTTTAAATAAAAAGTCTGCATTGACTACTAAATTTTACTAATCTACACTTGGTCAGCATGTGGATTACAGCGTAAACCCTTCTCATTCTGAGACGAGAGGGTTGAGACTTCTGCCTCCCACTGACTTTTATTTATTTATTCAAGACCAGGGTACACCATGATCAACCCATTGCCGCCGGCTCACTACAGAGCACGGGTCTCCTCTCAATATGAGAAGGGTTTGGCCATAGTCCACCACGCTGGCCATGTGCGGATTGGCAGACTTCACACGCCTTTGAGAACATTATGGAGAACTCTCAGGCGTGCAGGTTTCCTCACGTTTTCCTTCACCGTTGAAGCAGGTGATATTTAAATTGCCTAAAACGCACATAACTCCGAATAGTTAGAGATGCGTGCCCGGGTTCGAACCCCCGACCTCTGATTAGGAGGCGGACGTCCTAACCACTAGGCTATCACAGCTTACACAAAGGGATCAATTAAATTATCACGGTGTTTAAATAACGGTTGCAGTAGTTATTATGGCGCAATAATTATTGCCGAAATCCAAAAAAATTTTGGAGTCATGTGCATTTCAATTTAAGCAATATATAATGAAATATAACTTGCCTTAACGGTGTAGCAATTCATTATCAGTCACCAATTTATATCACATACAAACCTTCATGCCTCAGAGTTAACCATAATGGGTGTAGATTATGGCCTAAACCCTTCTCATTCTGAGAGCAGACCCGTGCCTTGACGTTCATCGGCAAAGGAATTATGTTGACAATTGTGACGTATGTAGGTTCTATATATTTTATATATCTTTTGTCTATTGTCAGCTATGTCAGTCGTGTGGTATATCGTTTTAAAATGAAGCCAACGTCTCTTATTAGGAATCCCTGATCCTGGTATTCCAATTCCCGGCGGGAACACTGAACATCACAACAATGTTTCATTCTAATATTGTAATAGCGAAAGTGTGTATCTTTCTTTGTTTATTAATTTATATATTTGTTATTTACGTTTGTACGTAATATACTTAATCGGTTCATAAGTTGAGCAGCTCGAGGTCGGGAACTCATTACAATTACATTAAAAAAAAAATTATCCGTATACCTGAATTAATCTCTGAATAGCCCGCATGCTTAAGTGAATTATGAAACAGATAACAATGTTATTGGTGTATAAACGTAATCAATTAGTACTTACGTTGAGTTGAGTTTACAAAAACCCTTTTGGAACCCTCATAGCTTTAAATAATGAATAAAAGCAGGCGTTATTTTTCGGAAGTCCATGATAAACAATAAACAGCAAGTATAATTTACTATATTCCGCCGATAACCGGGAGATTTGTTTAATATTACACCACACAAAATCTTCCACTTGACTTTACTTTTCTCGCTTGTGAAGTCAACATCTCCTGAGAATGATCCGGTGTCGGGTCGAAACGTGCGTAGAGGTTCTAGTGGAAGATTTTGTGTGGTGTAATTTTATACAAATCTCCCGGTTGTCGGCGGAATGTAGCATTTATACTTGCTGTTTATTGTTTCTCATAGCTTTAGTTTTAAGTTCACGAATGTCGCGTCAAAAGTGCCTTTTAAAGGACTTTGAATTTGAAAAACAATTGGATACTCTACACATTGGGTATGAAGACTGTGTGTCTTAAAAATTTGCTTGCTTTCATAGAACACTGTTTCGAGACTTACCCTCGTTCATCGACACTGCCGGGCTTGCTACGCCATCCTTGCAAGAGCTCATTCCAGACGCCCATCTTACCAAAACTACCAGGAGTGAGACTGCACTAGAGTAGATTCTGTATGGTCGATTTTAGTTTAATAAATCAAATTTAAACGATAGTTATTCGTGGGTTGCGAAATGTGAAGGCACGAGCAGTCCACGACTAAATTGCTCCCATGTTTGGCAACGTGTTAACAAACGTGCTCACGTATTTGGCTATTTGGTCAAGGTTTGAAAACGAGGCTTAACCAATTAAAACCAATTACGGTTAAAAGAGCTGAAAGATTTTTGAACATTATAATTCTTAGCTTTATGTTAATTAATAAGATGGCAAGTGTAGACTGGAAATACAGTTTTATGATTTAGTTATTTGCTTTCATAAACTAATTTTATTACTAAGTATGGATTGCGACATTGATATTGAAAAAAAATGGCACCGGTTTTTTGGTGCTAAATCCTAAAAGAGCACCAAACCGGCACTTGAGGTAACTTTGTACCACTGTTTTCATAAGAGGGTTTTAAATTCAACTTGCGGGAAAATATTTTCCAGGACCAGGTTATGCTGAGGAACTCAAATTTTACATGATTTAGTTCTCTCGTGGCATGGTAGTAGTTCAAAATTATTCTCAAAAGACGGCAAAGATTTATTTACTATAAATATAAAATTTAAGTGAACAGAGAAGAGTCGCATAAGTCGTCCATGTAAATGGCAAATTTGTATGAAACTTACAGAATTAATCATGACGTGTGTCGCTTTAAAAAGTCAAACAAATTTGTAATTAAAACGAATAGGTACATAAAAAAATGTTAAACAGACCGTTTATAATTCGTTAGTCACTAGAATCTTTAACGTATACCACTTGTTTGTGTTAATTAAGTGCCTACGTTTATTTTAAACCGTGTCTCATTTGAATAAGTAGCAAAATGTTACCTAATGTCTATGATTAAGCTCTTTGCCCACAGGCGATATCTCAGGGTCGTCACCCACAGTATACACCGACTGTAGGTACCAGTGACATTGGTGAATGTATCCATAACCAGTCGGTAGATACTGGAAAGTTTAGCTATGGAATTTTAAGCCGGCAAAGCCGTACCGACAAAGGAATTCGGCATTCCAGTACGCTAAACCGTAACCGTTTAACTGCTTTGTTGTTCTTACGCCCGAGGTTAATAATCAATCTAATGCTAAAACTTCAGATAACAGTAATGAATTGAATTAAATGGCACCGTCCTTATCCACACGCAGATTAGGAAAAGGAGAGAACTATATAAAATTCAATCTGCTATCTGGTTGATTATAATTCCAGCCAATAGTGGATTACCGGGTTCCGGGTACACTTCCAGAAACGGGTCAAGAAAATAATCCTATTGATCCGTTCTACCAACGGTTTTTAAATCTGTTGTTTAGATATTTCTGCAGAAGTAGGTTGTGTCTGTAACATTTTTAAGTCATATTTTTATTTTGTTATTTTTTTATAATTTTATTTAATTATACTCGTAAGTTTATAATGGCATGCCTGTTACGGACAAAAGTACCAAAAAATGAACAGATTAAAAAAAAATTTGATCTCAAGAAATTCTCGGTAGATACCTTGAGTTAGAAAATCGGCGTTGCCCATTCACTTGCCTCGGAAAGCACGCTTAGCCGTCGATCCCGATTACTTTTTATCCCAAAGATCTGTACTCAACACAAGTATTACAAAGGGAATGGAAACGGGAATAGGAGCTATTTACCAAGCTACTGGCAAAGACATACCGCCAAGAAATTTAACGTGAGTGGCTCCTCTGGTGTTGCAGACCAGATATCACAATGGGCAGACCTCAGGTATAATAATGGGCAGACCTAAGGTATGACCTAAGCTTAACCACTCAACATCTGCTCATTTACCCGTGATATAAACAAAGGTTTATTTGCTAATAAACGTTAGCACGTTGCACAATATCAGCGTGTTTGCTTTGCAATTATCCGGATTTTTCAAAGAGCATTCAACATTCAATTACATGACAGGGGTATTGCAAATCATTTGTAACTTGTGAATGATGAAATGCGGAATTAAACTAAGTGGTTGGTATGACGATTTATTATTACAGAAACGCATACCTATTTATTAATCACATGAGAAACATACGCAGTACGTATGAATAAGACTGGTTAATACAAAACACCAGGTTTTCACTTTTCATGCTCTTAAAGTTCCAGTTAAGCTAAGTAAGGTGGATTTTGAAGCTCTTGTGCATAAATATATTCTATTGTACTATTTGTATGGAATTCCATAAAAGAACAATGAACACACAAGATTGTCCAAACTAAAGTTAAAATTTTAAATTAATTAAAAAACCTAATAATATGCCATCGTACATTGCTTTATTCCCTTATATATAGCAGAGAAAGATAGAGTGTATTATGTGTATTTTGTATGGTGGGAGGCTTCGGCTGTGGCTAGTTATCTCCCTACCGACAAAGACGTGTCGCCAAGTGATTTAGCGTTCCGGCGCGATGTCGCGTAGAAACCAATGAGGAGTATGGGTTTAACATACCCCTAACAGGTTAGCCCGATATGTACCATCCTAGACTGCATCATCACTTACCACCAGGTGAGATAGCCGTCAAGGGCTAACTTGTGGTGTATAAAAAATAAGGCGTTTATATATAAAAACCTTTTACAGATCTCATGCCCTTTAAGTTATCTATTATGCTATGAACAAGAGTAATTATTGCAAAATTAAAGCATTTGATACTCTAACATGGCTCCAAATTACAAAACTGCTCTAGGTTCTAATCATTTAGATTTTCTAACACTTTCGTTTTGGGAGGCTTGTTACTTTTTAACGTCAAAAGATGGAGGAGGTCCTCAATTCAGTTGCATTCTGTTACTTTTTAACTCCTCAATTTATGAACCAATTTGACAAAAATATTATTGATTCAATTCATTTTTTGTTCTTAATCTTTGTAATTTTGAATAGCAAGCTTACATGATTCATAGTGAGCCATGCTAAGGATCACCCTAGAATTTTTTTTTTAGCCAGTGAGTGCTTTATTTACCTCCGTAAAAAAGCTTGGGTGTGAATTGCTCTATCTCCATAGGTACTATAGTTTGTTATTCATTATGTGAGATGGTGATAACGAAAAAAAGAAAAACCCCGGCTAAGTTTCTTGTGGGCTTCTTCTTAGACCGGGGCGCGTTTGGAACCCTCATTTTAGTTTTAAGTTTACGAATATAGTTATCACCATGAAATAACTACTATGTAAATTATTGACGCGTCAAAAGTGCCTTTTTAAGGACTATTTGAATAAAGATTATTTTGAATTTGAATTTGAATTTTCCGTCGTGTTTTCACTAAGGATCAGTCCAAGAAGTTGCATAATGATGCATAGCCATGGTATGGTGTTTTATACTTAATCTATATACTTGATCTTTAAAAATATCCCTGAGTGGTAGCATATGCTAGGCTGTTATGTATATGAGTTATTGTATATTAGTTTTAATGCCCACGATCGTAATTCAGCAGAACCATAATTGACATCCGAACTACACGCAGAAACTTACCAGACTTAACTTAAGTTTTTAATGCAAATAGAAAGCACAATCAAACTCTCTTAGATAATAATTATGCAACGTTCATCTAAAATGATTTCCATCTTCATATTAATGTAACAATTTGACAAAGAAACGTAAAGTTTTAGCTCATATAAAATGCTCCAACTATTAACACCTTTCACCATGGGAACTCAGAGCTTTTGCGTAATTACATTATTGTATTACTACAGCCTTGTCCACCGGAAGCACAGCTGCCTCGTGGAATTCTCTTCTGTAATGGCCGGAATTAAGTTAGGCTTTTTTGACGACCTCCGTGGCGCAGTGCGTGCGCTGTCGCATTATAAAGTTTTAGGTCCTGGGTTCGATTCCCGGCTCGAGTCTGGTCTGGTGGGAGGCTTCGGCCGTGGCTAGTTACCACCCTACCGACAAAGACGTGTCGCCAAGCGATCTTAGCGTTCCGGCACGATGACGCGTACAAACCAATTAGGAGCTTGGGTTTACCATAATACTCCTAACAGATTAGCCCGCTACCATCCGAGACAGCATCATCACTTACCACCAGGTGAGATAGCCGTCAAGGGCTAACTTGTAGTGTATAAAAAAAAAGGCTTTTTATCTATCTATCTCTCTAATTCTTATCAGAATGTAACCTCGTGGACACCGACCTCTCTACATACGGTTTGAGGTTATGCCAGGCTCCTCTAATTCGAATTAAAGTGTAGGAGTATAGATCCTCTTAAACAATTAAAATATCACTTTATTCAACGATGAAGGATGTATAATGTTCTCAAAGGCGTGTGAAGTCTGCCAATGCGCACATGGCCAGCGTAGTGGACTATGCCCAAACCCTTCTCGTGTTGAGAGGAAACCCGTGCTCTGCTGTGAGCCGGCTATAGGTTGAACATAATGATGATTTAATGTACGTAGCAAATGTTACAAATTACTACAGTTACGATAGCCGAACTTAAATGCGAACTGCAAAATACATCCTATTACTTCATATTAAACCACTTTTTGTGACGCTGAAGCAATTTTAATATCTTCATTGGACCAAGACGGAACGCAATCAGACGCACTTTACATATTAACAATGCAATTACATCAATCGAATGTAATTTATAATGTGAGATTTAATAATGAATCTGTAGTTTGTTTTGGTATATCACATTAACATTATAAATGCAAATGTTTGTAAGTTAAAAGTGAGTATGTGTCTATGTCTCACCGTCCGACCCCCCCCGTTATCCCAAACGTCGCCTAAGCCGAGGTTCGGCCTCAAAGGAGGCGCCCTTAGGCAGTCGTTCCCTTAGTTTCTTCGAGCCCTAGGGCTCAAAATTTCTTCTGGCAGAGCTTCTTTCCAAAGCTCGCCAAACAGCCCGGTTACGCTGTGGCAACCAATAGGGTTTGTACAGCTAATAGACAGTCCGAAAAAAAAAAATGGCTATGTTTGTTACTCCTTCACGTTAGTTTTAGGTTCATTTTAAGGTTTATTTTACGTTTTAGTCGTTATAAATAACAACTGAAATATATTTTAAGGGCATAAACCTTTCTTGAAAACATAAATCGAGCTATATGACGCACGTCTTCACTGATCAACTTATACTGTAATTCGAGTGATTCGTGAAATCAACCATTAAAGAACTAAAAAAGCTTTGTTCAGGCAGAAGCAGTCCCAAGGCTTCAAAGCAGATTAAAGTAAGAAACTCAGATCATGCTTCGAAGCGGGCGTATGACGTAAATCTGATCAGCACTGCATGCATTACGCAATTGTTGATGTGATGAACGGTTTTGGAGTGGTCCGTTCACATTTCGTCTTGCATCCGGTTGGCGCGGAAATAACGGTGCAAGCGGCGTGCGAATATGGTATACGCGGCAGGGTCTGTGACACGGCTGCGTGAATTGAATTTCTTATTGCGTTGTGTGTGTGTCAAAAGCTTTTATCCCTACTGTTTATCCCTACTAACATATATATTTTTTTATCGACTACAAGTTAGCCCATGACGGAAATCTCACCTGATGGTAAGTGAAGATGCATTCTAAGATGGTAGCGGGCTAACCTGTTAGGGGTACGGTAAACCCATACTCCTAATTGGTTTCTACGCGACATCGTGCCGGAACGCTGAATCGCTTAGCGACACGTCTTTGTCGGTAGGGTGGCAACTAGCCACGGACGACGCTTCCCACCAGACCAGACTCGAGCCGGAATCGAACCCAGAACTTCCAACTTTATAATGCGCGCGTTGCGCCACGAAGGTCGTCAAAATTATAAATGCAAAACTAGATTTTTTTTGTTTGTTATCAAATTTTTGATCCGCCCTTAACGAGGAAGCATTTCGGCAACCGCTCTTCAAGACCTGTAAAAAATTTAAGGAAATTAATGGGAAATTAAAATGTTTTTTACCGTTAACATGTTCGCGCTTGACTACGATTCGCCTGATGGGCCCAATGAAGCGCTTAATTGTAAACAATAAAAAAACGTTAACCTAATGGCTTTGCTTGAGCAAAATTCATGCTGGCCAAATGGGCAAATCAAATCAAAAATTCTTTGTTAATTTTCGTTCCACAGGCTCCTATAAAGCTCTCTGTCAGTAACTGTATGAGTTAAGCCAAAGGAATCGACTTCGAATCAATTTTGAGTACCTACGTCATAAACCGAATATTTGGCTTGCAAACGCATGACGTAATTCCTTTTGGCAGTTTCATATACCTAACTCTTCGTGAGAAGCCTTTTTCACATCTACTGCATACACACGATTAGCTACTGCGTATTCTACGTAGCTTAATTTGCCTTGAGAGAAACTTATAAAGAGCTTAGATGCAAGCTACTTTAATGTGTTTTTTTATGATTTCAATTATTTTTTATTACATTTAACATGCATGTAAATAATTATAACTTAAAATAAAACTTAGATTAACCTAAAACTAAAAATTTTAAAAAATAAATAAATATTTAACATCATAACTAAAATATTAAAATTAAAAGGAGTCCCTTTAGGCAAGGTTCCGACTGGCAGCGTTCCCCCTTTTAATGGCAAGACTAATTCTTTGTCCGAGGTAGCTGGCAGCTCTTCGGTCCCCTGTGATGTTGACTAACCTTTTTGCTATTTCCTTAAAAAGCCTTAGAGCGCTAGTACCCCACGGACCAAGGGTCTCGACACCGAATGGGACAAAATTATATTCGGAGCCTAGACCCCTGTATTTGCATGCTTTAGCTTTCACAGCCGCTTCACAAGCCGTTAAACTACAAACACTGTTATCCGCTTTTGTTCTAACGTGTGCTTATGACTCAGATCTAAATGTCGCCGGGTTTGGCTATCATCCCCAAAGCCGAAGGTAAAGGCCAAATCTGGACTTTCAAACTAAACTACACCTATACACATAATCATGACTAGAGGAGAGGATAATAAAGAAGACGATCTTGCCAAGAAATAAGCATCAGCCTTGCAAAGCAACGCCAAAGCCTTGCCACCGTTCGGGCGAGGTCATTCATCATTTAACATACAGTTCACTGTCAAGTAAAAGTTGTTCAGCTTATATAATCCATACCGGCTAATTGACGAATCGAAAGCTAGTCTCGCGTCCATTGCAGTTGTTTTGAAGATATCAGATCGATTGCGAAACACTTTCGTTCGCTGATTGCTACTAGCAGACACGTTACATGCAATATCGGTTATGTTCTTGATAAATTTCACGAATTTAAAAACGTGATCGATGTAAGTATCTTAATTTTCGTTCGTCCAACGTAAGATTATTAAGTAAGTATATTTGGTCGGTCCATATTCCTCACTTTAACGATTCGGAGACTGAACGGTCCCTTCAATCATTTAAACAGTCATAATAAGAACTTAATAGTGGCAAATGTTTCAAAAATAATATTTTTTCTTTTATAATTAGTATATCTATAAACAGTTTACTCAAAATTGTATCATTTTATTTAAATATAGGGCCAGTATGAGCCAATATTTTTTAAATAAATATAGATTAAAAGCAAATTAAAAATTCAAACGAAATTTATTAACTTATCCAAAACGTTCGTAGTAAGAATGATCAACTGTTACAACTTCCAAATAGTTCCGCGATAATCTAATCAAATCATAGTTTCTTAGTGACAAAGGCGCAATAATCCCTGCTTATTGCTATCGTTCATCTAAATAATAACTTTCATTGAGAGACACTCATTATAGAGATCAATTCAATTGTGCAGAGATTCTGCCCGACACAGGCGTGACTCCGCGCCCAAATTCTTTGGAGTTGACAGCATGTTTTGACGTGCCAACTATACCAACATTTAAATATACATACAGGTTTTATTTATGAATCTATTATGTACCTATTATGTATTGGACGACGTCCCTAGCGCAGTGGCGAGGGCTGTGTGATATCAAAAGTCTAGGAAGTCCTGTGATCGATCCCCGGCATAGCCCTGCTGATTTGGGAATCCACAATTATTGAATATTCTCTGATATTTTCGTGGGAAGCTGCGGTCGCGTCTAATTACCACTCTGTCGACAAAGACGTGTCGCCAAGCGACCCAGGGTTCCAGTATACTAACGCGTAGGAATGACTTTGGAGTAAGGTTTCGATATAACCGCCATTACTTCTTACAGGTTAGCTTGATCTTTAATAGTTCTCCGATGAGATTGCAAGAAACGACAACGGCTAACTTTGTAGAAAAGTGTCCACATGTCTAAAAATATGTAGTCACAAGTACAATAAAAAATATAATCTCTCTAAAACTTAGTTTAAAGCTGAGTAAAGCATGGTTAGTAGCAAGTTCTTCTTAGACGAGGGCGTATTTGAAAAGGTCGTAGTTTTGCAGAAGGATAAAAATAATTTAGGTACGGAATGTAATATAGTAATAGATATGTATAAATTTTAAGCTGAGTAGTACCTGGCTAATTTAGTAGCAAGTTACTCTGAGAACGAGGGCGTGTCCGAAAACGTCGTAGCTACTCGTATACCGAAGGACCAAAAATATTTTAGGTACGGAATGTAAGATAGTAATAGATATGTATAAATTAGTTTTAAGTAATGCCTGGCTAAGTTAGTGGCAAGTTACTGCTAGAGGAGGGCGTGTTTGAAAACGTCGTAGCTATACCGAACGAAAAAAATACTTTATATACGGAATGTAATATAGTAGATAGGTATGAAAGCTTGTTATTTTGAATTTAGAATAAAAATCGACCCTGTCACTCATCTCAATGTAACAAATACTGTAGACCTTGCAACAGTATCGCCACGTATCGCTCTCTTCAAACGCGGATATAGATTAATAAGTTTATAACACAAAACTATAAAACCTTAAGCACTGCGCGTGACCAATGCTACAAATAAGGTTGTCTAGTTGCATTCAACACTTTGGATATGATCACGACAAAGACTTCACGTTATTATGTTTATCTGTCACCGACCTTGCAATTAACTATGACTTCCCGATCACATACATAATCTTACAGTACAAAGCTCTATAAGCGGTAATAGCCTAGTGGTTAGGGCGTCAGCAGCGAATCCGGGCACGCACCTCTAACTTTTCTGAGTTATGTGCGTTTTTAAAAATTAAAATATCACTTGCTTCAACGGTGAAGGAAACTGTGAGGAAACCTGCACACCTGAGAGTACTCCATAATGTTCTCAAAGGCGTGTGAAGTCTGCCAATCCGCACATGGCCAGCGTGGTGGACTATGGCCAAACCCTTCTCATATTGAGAGGAGACCCGTGCTCTGTAGTGAGCCGGTAATGGGTTGATCATGATGATGATGATGACAAAGCTCTACTGTACGAGTCACAATATTTAAACAAAAAGTTCGAACAGAAAGGTCCGCGCGGGGTACTGTGTAGTCTTGATTATTTCTCTTGATTCTTTGGGGGTATAAATTTGGCTTGTGCCTTCTTTCTGTGCTTCATAGGGGCATCAGGCTCGTATATTAAATAGCACTAAGAAGCTAGACTAATTATTAATAATCTAAAGTTAGCTAACAGAGTCACCTACCAAATGTAAACCCACCATAGAAGTCGGATTGGAACAAAGCGATTGGCCTTACCATATATTAACTTAATATATGACCCAGAGACATTTCTGAGATTTCCCTCAGTAAGTTCGTCAATCTATCGTTAACTTGGGAGGAATATCTCCTGTACATATCTTGGAAAAATATCTATTAATTAAATTAGTTTCCCTGACTTCTCAAAATCCTCACTGTCATTATGAAGCGTGCGAAAAATTCCTGTGCTCGCTGAACAGTTCAGAGCGAGTAAAACAAACACGTTACGGGAAACCTCGCATGAACAATGAAAACTTGTAGGTAATTACATTTAACTACGAAACCGGATTTGTGTAGTCCAACTGAATACCAGTTTTAATTACTTAACCAGACTTCTGTCACAATATTTGAAATATTAACAGAGAAAAAATTGATACGAAATGTATTTTTTACAATATCTGACAACGGAGCTTTTTATTTACTGGTCTAAGAGAAGTTAAAAAAAGTCACAGAAAAGGTAACCGAATTACTGTTTAGAGATAAATGCGGCAGAATTGGTGCACTTTAGATTTATTTGAAATTCTAATATGTTAATATTTTTCTTAACTGTAATTTATTTTCTTATAAATGTCGCAGGAGATCCAAAAAGGGTAACCCTGACCGAATACCTTGAGAAATTAAATGAAACGAGAGGGTAAAATATGATGACGGCAGAAAGTGTCAAATGTATTTTTAAACCATCGCCAGAACATTGCTAGCATTCATCTTTTCTCTTGGAGATGTATTACGAATAATAACTTAAACTGTTTGGAATTACGACGCGTAGAAACCAATTAGACTCACTTATCACCAGGTCCGATTGCCAACTCTCAGTTTTTTTACTTGTGTCGGTAAAAAAACTGAGAGCATATTAAGCCAATGCTATGCAGCTCGTTCCTTCGTTGATTACCTCTTCTTCTGTTTTTGGCTTGATGTCATAATATATGCGTAGATTTTAACAAGAAAGCAGACAGGCGGGCAAAAAATGTCTATGGTACATCAACGCAGAATAGGAGCTAGCAAAATGCAACAAAAAATTCAGCCGAGCCGAATTGATAACGGAGTTAGAATAATGGCCAGAATTGGCTGGATGTCGGTCAATTTTTTTAACGTTCAACATATGTATCCCAGGCAAGCCTTCTTATAAATTTTCTCTTATGCTTTTTTTTGCCTTAACACAACATTGTATGCAATTGTAGTTTCTTCATCATCCTAATTCCACTACTGGGCGCATGTCTTGAAAAACTGGCTAGTTCCAGGGAAAAAAAATTATGAACTATGCCCTGTAGTATAAGTTATTTAAGATTTGGATAGAAATATGCCCTATTTGTTTTAAACAAATCGAGGGCTTATAAATGATTTCGCGTGACGATGTGCCAGTTTGTTGAATATACTCCTACGAATCCTTTTATTATCCGCAGGTGTATCTACTAGCTGATATCTACCAAGCAACGTTTGTAATTGGAGATGATCCCGCGTCTCACCCTTGTTTCCGTTCCCATTTATGCTCTCTTACAGAACACTAAAAATAACAAGAAGTTTACTAATGCCACCTATAGCTGTAATTATAGCTGATACATATGAAACTTAGTTTTTCAGAAAACCCGCGTGTACCGTGGGTTTATTCGGAATAAAACACAATATGGTTTAGATTGTGTTTTAATACAGGATATAAATCATTCTAAATTCCGCCATTCCAATTCAGTAATTCCTGCGAAAAGGAGCTATAAACATCTGCACATATACACACAAACAAACATTCACTTTTATAATATTATTATTTAGTGTGATTATTTTTAAATCTCAATATTTATTTAATTCTTGTGAGTTGTAAGCAAAACTTCGTACCTGTATCATACAAACATATGTTTGTATGATACAGGTACGAAGATTTGATATTAGATGTCATACGCAAGCTATGAGTCTAATCAGTAAAGGCTAACACAGAATTTTCTGTAACTAAACTGGTAATGAATATGCGTTAAAGTGATTTAATTGAAATAAACCAATTCTGAGTGCGTAGTTGAAGTGAAATGTTTCCAACAAATGACGGTGCCTTGTACGGCAGTGGTGTATATCCCACGCGCCTTGGTTCATTTACCTTCGATACCGAGTAGACGGTGATGGTCTCTGGCCATTTTACAGTTACCCAAAATGGCGCTCCGAGCTGCATATAAGGAATCGTGCAGATGACAACAAAAAAAGGGTTATATTCGCAGTATAAGAAAGCACTCTGCAATATATTTCAAATTAAAAGCACCACTGTTAAGTTATCTAATTCCTTCACTTCTTTTTGTAACCTTTGTTGAGCCGAACCGCCGAGCCGATCTCGATGTTATTTGGCATGGAATAGGTTGCATCTTAGAGGAAGTTGTTGGAAATTTTAATGCCCGGGGAAATAAACGGTTCCCGCGTAATTTTGCAAACTTATAGCTAGTAAATACTTCTTCGTTTCTAAGTCTATGATTAAGTTTTTGACAGCGACAATGTGTTGAGAGTTTTATTTTAAGGTGTTTCTATAGTCTTGGTTTACTTTATTTTTAGTTTCTATTTTTATATTCATGATGCTGTTTTTCTGTTTCATGAGACAGTGCGCTTACAGATTATAAGGTCGGACGTGCGTATAGCGGGGTCTTATTAATGAGGTTCTATTGACGACCTTCGAAACCCTAATAACATATAATATTTCCGGCTTACCTCGTATAAAATTAAAGTGCTTTACACTTTATATTTTAGTAGGTACCTCCATTTTAGCAGCCTTTGTTTTTGTTAAAATAGCTTCACGTTTCTTTTTTGAGTTCATGAAGTAGTAAGTATTCATTATCTTACAAATTGCACTTCGCACTTTTACCCACGTAGTTTCCGTTGCAGTAAGAGTTACGTAGCTACAAAGACGTGTCGCAAAGCGGTTAAGCGTTCCGGCACGATGTCGCGTAGAAACCTATTAGGTGTATGGGTTTACCATACCCCTAACAGGTTAGCCCTACCATCTTAGACTATATCATCACTTGCACCACGTGAGATAGCCGTCAAGGGCTAACTTGTAGTGGAAAAAAAAAGCTATCCATTAAAGAAAACATTTCCAAAATAGTTTTAATGTTTATAACGAGAAAGCGGAACAAAATCAGTATTGGTATTCAATTCTTAAGCTTATAGACAAAAAGTCAGCGCCATCTTTTTGCTATAGACAAAAACTCTATTGACGTCAATCAATCTCCATTACACAAGCCATAATATTAAGACAACTGCAATTTGCGCCAAATTGTACATTCAGGTACCGTTGCTTTCTTTGTATGTGATTTGATCACACTGCGTAATCAAAAAGAAGTAACGGAACATCCTAAAATACACTACAGTATCTTGGTCTTAGAAAACAGTACTTAAGTAACTTATAAAGTAAGTACTTGAAATAATTTATTTAATGATTAATTAGACAATTAGTTGTTAGTACATATATATATAACTTAAAATAAAACTTAGATTAACCTAAAACAAAAAATCTTAAAAAATTAATAAATATTTAATATTATAACTAAAATATATCATTAAAAGGAGTCCCTTTAGACAAGGTTCCGAAGATAAAGGCAGCGTTCCCCCTTTGAATGGCAAAGTAAGTACTTTATATGTTCGTAACACCCTAAACTTCTAGAGCACCGGAAGAGCCACATATGCGCTGGCGGCTGAACCCATCCTCCGAATCGGTTTCAACGCGGCATCATACCTGAACCGCCGAGCCAATGCATCCCAGACTCAAGTCGAGAATCGAACCCAATATATAATACTACTAGCTGATGCCCGCGACTTCGTCTGTGTGGAATAAGTTTTTTTTATTTCCTATGCGAACTTTCCAACCTCCATTCCGCCCCCTTTGGGGTAGATTTTCGTAACAATGATTATACAGTTATTTATTATTTATAATTAACAATATACTTGCCAATTTTCATGTCTCTAACATCAAAAACATCGGAGTTTCATACAAACTTCCAACCGCCATTTCAACCCCTTAGCGGTGGATTTTCTCGAAACCGTTTCTTAACTGAACTCTATTTCATAAAAGGAACCTACCTTTAAAATTTCAAGTTCGTATATTTTACAGTTTCTGAGATAACGTGATAATCAGTCAGTCAGTCAGTGGTATTTCGCTTTTATATATATTGATTACGCAAGAGGTACGCCAAAACCACCTAATAATATTTATTAACAATTTAAAAACAATAATATTAAGCCAATATGGTATGAAAAATATTCAAAGGCAGATACTTGAAAGTTACAGCTGATGCGCCGTGCTAAGAAACTCTTTCATCACCAAACTATAATCTATAACGCCACCGTCCGACCCCCCCGTTATCCCAAACGTCGCCTAAGCCGAGGTTCGGCCTCAAAGGAGGCGCCCTTAGGCAGTCGTTCCCATAGTTTCTTCGAGCCCTAGGGCTCAAAATTTCTTCTGGCAGAGCTTCTTTCCAAAGCTCGCCAAACAGCCCGGTTACGCTGTGGCAACCAATAGGATTTGTACAGCTAATAGACAGTCCGAAAAAAAAAAAATCTATAACGTATTAGCTTAGTATGCGTAAACCTAACAGCTAGTACTACCCTCGTACTATAACAATTTGCTTAGCACACAATGCAGGCAGTTGGAGAACATACGCTACATGCATTTTTGGATACAACATGATTAATTCCGAATCAATTGAAAGCCTCAACGAGGTCGTCTGGTGCACGACACTTGTTCTGCGAGGGCGAAAGTTGATTAATTTAGCGTACAAAATACAACACCAAAAACTCATATCTATTAAAGGCGAAGGTGATTTGGATAGTTTTTTTTGGATAGTAGATTGCGGTAACCGAAAACAGTTTCGTACCAATGATATTTATCATCAGCTTAATAACATCGCAATATACCAAAACACTTTCATAGGAGTGGAAGTGTGAGAGCATCAGCACACCATACTGCTCCAATGCGGGTAACAGACAAAATGATATAAAGATCAATAGACCAATATCTGTCGTCATCCGGACGCGGGTTTCATCCACGGTCACGGGGGCGCTCGGACTGAGACACCAGTCCAAAAAATCCCAACGTCACCCTAAGTCGAGGTCCGAGTCTCACAGGAGACGCCCTTAGGGGGGCGTTCCCTCAGAAGTCGTCGAGCCCAGGTGCTCTTCTCTCAGGCTGAGCTTCATGCTCGCCAAAACCCCCGGTGACGCAGTAATAATCACTATGGTTACCTGCAACTGTCAATTCGAAATAATAAAAAATCACCCTCTCTCTCCTCTATCTTTCTCAGTCTTAAAGCGACTCTAGTGCCATCTTTTGAAGAAAGTTTTGAAATATATTTATACCTCCTAGGTAGAAACTAATTGTGAGATCTATAAAGGACGTTTTCTCTGACTTAGTTGAATTATAATAATTGTTGTTGACGAATACTATAGTTGAAACAAGACAAAGTTATTTGCCCTGCATTAATCTGTCTCGTTTTAACACTACCTTTTGCCAAGCAAAGTACGTACGTAAGATATAAACTGACAGTGGTAGCTATTCCGTTGATATCTCTAAACTGAACTTATTTGACATAACTACAGTTTATGCTATCCTTATCACAGTTTTCACAGTAGAAAAAGATAGCTATATTTTTAGACCTGTCGATTTAATATTGATCAGAAAGAATGTATTCAAGAAAATTGTACTATATGGAAAGCAACATTACAAGGAGATGATCACTCGATAGGAGAATCACAAGTATGTATATGATTTCACCGTAATAAATACTAAAATGAGAGGTTAATAGATAAATAATGGTATGTCTAAAGGCAATCTTGTCGTTAAATACTCGAGGTATGTAGCTAACTCATATTCACAAGAAATTTTATAACTACTCAATCGATAAGAAGACAAAGCACCTTTATATGAAAGGTTTTACATACATTTATTTATATTATTTAACTTGTTTATTTTTTGGCATTACACAATTAAGTCGGAATTACATGTAAGTATTATTGAAATAAGAATTTTCTTATAACTCTAATTATAACACTTGAAACTGTTCATGAAATTAATGTCATGAAACTAATTTATATAACCTTAAGATTATATAATTACTGCAGATAAATAGATTTTGGTGTAGGTTTTTTAATTAATAATTATGTATAGTAAATAACAATTGTAACACTAGTTCCTTATTTCTTAATTGCTCCAAATTCTTGTGCATTTCAAAAACAGTTTAATGATTTGAACAAAATAACCTTATTGCTTCCGGCCAAGACTGTCATTATGAATGAATTATATGTCCACACTACACGTGACTAATACATAGAGAACTTTGGCTCAATTGAAAGCTCTGCAAGGTTGCTTGTCAGGCGAAAGGGCGACTTGCGTACTCGCATACCATATGAGTCAAGTTTCTTAACCTCCGATGGATGCTATTGTTCGAGTTAACCCAGCTGTCTGTATGTAAATTACTTAATAACATTACATAAAACTTAAATAATGGTTATGAAGTTTCCAAAAGTATACTTTGGACGATACTAATAGCCCGCGAAGAAAAGGATTTAAAAGTATCTCTGTAGGAGTGAGCAACATTTGATGAAATCAGTTAATGGGTGGGTAATCTTTAAAGTTTAAAGGAGTATATATTATTGGAACGATGTTGTTGTTGTTGGAAAAGTTGTCACGACACTTTTTGTTATTGTAAGCTGTGCGGCGTCGCATGTTTCTCTGTCTGTCTCTCTCTCTCTTATAGAAAGCAAGCCAGATATTTTCATTTCTATTTCGCATTGAACAGTGTGGTGTCGCGACGATTATTTTTGTTGAGTGTATACAGGTTTTTTGTAAATAATAAAAAATAATAATATAATTAATCCTGACAGTGTTTCTGCACAAGTTCCGGATATTGCTGATGGAGTACAAAATTGAGCCTACTGATTAAGTTTATATAACATTATATTTGTTAATAATAAAAAAAATATTATTATAACTTAAATAAAATAAAATTTTATTACAATTCCTTCACTAATTAATCGAAAGGAACTTCTTTCCATCCGGGTGTCCCTTGACGCCTCTCAAATTTTTTTTTATTATACATTCCAGATATTCACGACATTTAACTAAATTGATAAAAAACGGATCTAATTGAAGAAAGCTAAATTTTAGATATTTAGAGTTGGTAAGGGAGGTTTTAGAATTACATATAACATTTTGTCCAACGGTCAACAATCATTAAATGCGTTTTTATATAACACACAGGTAGATGATGAAAATGTATAATTCCAACATCGAAGACCTTGAGAATACATTAAAGGATACAATGAAGACCTGATAGAATTAAACACTTAAACCGGAATTTTGATTAGCACTGTGCGTGGGTCACATCTTCCATCACGATTTAAAGCATTAAACAATCAACGCAATACACCCACGATATATCTTCCCAAGCCTTAAGGTTCAATGTAACTTTAAAAAGCCACAATAGTGTATAACAATGTTGTAAATTAGTCAGACAAGTGCTAATGGAAACTAATAAACATCCTATCATGAATTAAGATATTCTATTGGTTTATCTGAGGTCCAAGGTCAAGGAACAGATTTAGCTGAAAAAATCTGTGTTTTTTTGGTTACGCTGTGAGCAATGCATAGGATATTTGTGAGTTTTGTAGCTTAATTCCAGATGCAAATCCTACCCACATTTGGGAATTTAAACTATTAAAATAGCCCAAGGTTTGGGCTATTAGTATTATGGGTTGCAGAATCTTTACCTCGTAGATTCGAGAGCATCGAAGTGAAACAAGTCACTCTTATGTGAGGATGAACCTCTGCTTACCATATCGATAATTATACCCTGGGCGCGTTTGAAATCCTCCTAGCTTTAGTTTTAAGTCAACGAATGTAGTTATCACCATCACCTCACGAATTCAAATAATGAAAAATATATTTATTATATATGAACGTTTACGTTTACGAACTATGACAATAAAGTAAGTTGATATAAATAAAGGTATTTTGATATAACTTATTTACTTAAATAGACGCACCGCCAATATATTTAACCTTCACTTTAAATGCCGCGTAGATACCTATTAATGTTCAAGCGGATAACCGGATTTTAAATGAACATTATTATCATCCCATAAACATCTGAACTACCAATGGACCAACCATGTGTTGGCTGCTTTTAAGCAACTGTTTATCCATCCCTCGAATTATAGTTCCTACTAGTAGAGACTGCATTGTCTCTTTCTTTCCCATAGATTGGGTATTAACGTATGAAGTATTAGTCACTTTCTAGTATCGAAACGTTAAATTAAAAACTATCGTACATTCTTTGCTACTGTTTATTTTTTTTAAGATCCCTAAGAGCGATGCGAGCGATACCTATTGTAGACAAATGACAAAATTAAACTGAAAAGACTAAAAATGGTAACATCAATTCGACTTTGTGGAAAAGATAGCATTTTTTGAGATCTGTCAATTTAATACCAGGTTTATTGAAAATTGACTATATTACGTGATGTTAAATTCAGAAAAATGTCTCCTTCTTTTATCGTTTCCTTGTTGTCTTTGTTTTAATTTTTTATCTGTTAAAATTTGAACTGAGAATCATTATAATAAATCCACTTCCTACAGTTTTTTGAGTGGTTTACTATTCTTGTAAACTCTATGCTAATTGTTTTTTTTTTTACTACAATACACGTGGTTTAATACCAGTCCTAATCTATATCTTTGAAAGCAATAATAATTACGACAG
Organism: Lasiommata megera; assembly: GCA_928268935.1. Classification (NCBI taxonomy): domain Eukaryota; kingdom Metazoa; phylum Arthropoda; class Insecta; order Lepidoptera; family Nymphalidae; genus Lasiommata; species Lasiommata megera. Next base: position 4,901,442 of record OV743311.1, on the reverse strand, counting down.
TATTGCACAATAATTGACCTCATAAGCTATTCGTCGGACAGTTGTCGCCTGAACCGCACGAGTTGATTTAGTTACTGTAACCAAGGCCGACTGGAAGTAGCTAAACTGTGACCTCATGCTAATTTAAATACTAAGATAAGTTGCGTTGTTAGAAACACTAGTTAAAGTTGCAGTTGTATGCAGATCGGATAGCGTGGCGCAAGCAGCCATGATCGGAATTACCTAATATTGTCCACTGGCTGCAACGCTCCGCTCTGAATCTTTGATCAACTTTGGATTGAGGTATGCCGAACGTTTACGAGACGAGGTTCATGCAAATGTGCACCTTACGGCCTTGACAGTACTCCTGTTGAATTTCAATTATTTAGCACAAGGGCTTGAAAAGCGCTTTAAAGTACATTTTGGCTCGCATACAAAACTCGGTAGTGAGTTGTGAGGAAAATTTTAACTATGTTTTGCTTTGAACCTTTGTAATTCAAGTCGGTATTGATTTGAGTCTTCCTTAATATCTCATCGCCCAAACTCACGAGCATTCGAGATCTTTACCCCTCATAAGCTAATGAATTTCTTGAATTTTCACCACTCGGTAACATGTTAAATTTGCAGTAATATCGTCTTAAAAGTCCGATAATATAGTTTACATAGGAAAATTATAGCTGTTTAGAAAATTCTGCAACATGACGTTCAATTGGTTTCTTGCAAACTATGGAAAATATAGACAAGTGATATTTTTAACTGTATTGTTTTTTTGATCTATTTTTGGGTCATGTATCTATACATTACATTTATTTTATTTCATTTTCTCATTTAAATCAGACATGGAGGCATCCATAGATTGTTAGTATGTTAGTAACATTTTATCCTTAATTACTATGCTCGTATTGTTATCATTATGTATTATGTTACATAGTTTAGGGCCCTGATAATAGCTTAATGTCTATGGACTGGCTCTGGAATAACATCCTTAGAAATTATACATGAACTTGTTAAAAGACGTTTGATAAAGTAAAGATAAACAAGATAGATTTATAACTAAAAGTTTCCTCATCATCAACAAACATTAACATGCTGTGCATTATCTTCAATCGTTCAACAATTGAATAGTTAAAGGCATGTTTAAGACCGATCGTGCTTACTTAAAAAACCCTCGTAGGTACCTTCCTGCATCGTAACTCTGTGGTTTTTTAACGTTAAAGGGAAACCCTTTAACGTTGAAAAACGTTTTTTCCTGATTGTTTAATGAACCTTCGGTATTTACGTGGTGTCACATAATGACATCAGAGTGTAGGTACCTACTTGCTCCATATTAAGGTTAAATAAAGCCTTTACCATAAATTCCTTTTTTTAACTTTTCCTGATGAGCTAGAGATATCAAAACTATATAGTAGTATACTATAATATAGTAACTATAGCTAAAGAAGAGAGAATATATTAAAAATGCATAATATATGTATAATAAGATGAATGTTATTATAAAAAAAAAAAAATATCACTTGTTTCAACGATGAAGGAAAACATCGTGAGGAAACCTGCACGCCTGAGAGTTCTCCATAATGTTCTCAAAGGCGTGTGAAATCTGCCAATCCGCACATGGCCAGCGTGGTGGACTATGGCTAAACCCTTCTCATATTGAGAGGAGACCCGTGCTCTGTAGTGAGCCGGTAATGGGTTGATCATGATACATTATAATATCAAAGAAAATAATAAATAAATATTAAACTGATGCAAGGAAAAATAATAAGTAAAATAATAATCCTAACACTAAATCGAGACGACTTACCTCGTGATGTCACCTTTAAAGGCTTCGCACCCGGATCAGAATAATCTTGATGCAGCCACTTTTTATCTCAAAACAAAACTCGCTAACTAACACAACCAATACTTTGTTCTGTGCAAATATTTTCGATAACGCGTATACAATTTTGACGTATGACTGCCCCCCGAATTCGCCGCCGTTATGGCATTCATACCGAAACTATACACAACTTCTGTGATCTTAAAATGTTTATACTTAAAGACGACGTAAAGTAAATATGATTATAATAAGTATAATAAGTATCAAGGCTGAGTTCACACAAACAATTCTAAACAGTTCCCTTAGTATAAGATATGTACGCTCGCTTACAAAGAGACGGTTTAAAGGTTCAAAACAAGGTGTGGGGTATGGTATTATTTTTTCATCTGAGTTGTGATACACAAAGCGGTTAACCACGGACCGTGCTGTCAGTTCCACGGTATAGCAGATCACGGAATTGGCGTCTAGGACCTAATTTCATACTTACCTTTTGCTACTATCTAAAATGGCAGTCGAGTCTTTTTTTTAACGCTAGGAAATGCGTTTTACTCATATTACGTATGTGGGAATCCCCGGCAGTCAGACTGGTGACCTGATATCCACTTAACCCCAGCGATGCTCCTTCGCGTCGCCTGGTGGCTGGGTCACGGGAACGCTCGTGCTCTCGACTGCAAAGATGACAGGCAGCCTGGGGAAATTCTTCTTAATTCTTATTAACCTAGTAAAAAGGCTGAGCGTCGAGTTCCATAATCTGACTCTGCCAAGACCATCCGCTGCATACCTCAACAGTCGCGGATAAAGTCTCTGTGCGACCGATCTGCGTATCTAGCTTTCTCAACTAGCGTGACACTTGTAGAAATAATGTAAAGTTAAAAGGAGATCTTTCTACACAACATACGACTATACAAATGTTGGTTGTTTTTATTAGTTGTTTTTAATTTTAATTTTATTTTTTAATTATTATTATTTATTTTTCTTGTCTCTATGTTCCTTATAATTAATTTGTTAATTTTGAAACCTTTTAGTTAAGTTCCTTCCCACGACTTCTCCGTCTGAATCTGCATGCTCCTATAAGTGGAATTATATGTTGATCTAGCACCTAAGGCCTAATTTATGTAGAAAAATAATATGTATAATTAAATAAAATAAATAAATAAAATAAATAAACGTCTGGTTCAGTTTGAAATTGCGTTATTTAATAAACAAATTACTAACAATATATAGTTGGTATCTAGTTACTTTGTTATGTTCTGATTGAAAGCCGCCGCAGCGTAATATCCGCATTAAAACAATTAATTTTCCGAAAGCCTTGGATGTGATTACAGGAGGTATTTTAATTAATTGGTGAGCATCACGGAATTCGAATGTGACCTACTGCCTAGATGCAGCTAAAGGTATGCTTTTGTAACTCCGAAATGTTCACGTACCTCTACCTTAGTAGTTTTTATACACACACAAATAAACAGTGCTATAATCGTAGTAAAAAGATTTCGTAACGAGTATCTAGTAACTTTTTACACACATTCGTTTGTGAAACAATAATTTATTTACAAATAACTTCGGCAAGTTGAGGTTAAACTTAAAATTAATAATTATTTTTTATATTCCAGAATATATGTACAATATTCAGATGTTAGTGGTCGATATAAGTCAGTTTAGATGCCATTTTCGTGCAAATTTTTAATATCATCATGATCAACCCATTCTCGACTCACTACAGAGCACGGGTCTCCTCTCAATATGAGAAGGGTTTGGCCATAGTCCACCACGCTGGCCATGTGCGGATTGGCAGACTTCACACTCCTTTGAGAACATTATGGAAAACTCTCAGGCATGCAGGTTTCCTCACGATGTCATCCTTCACCGTATTTTTAATATAAATTATTGACATAATGAAAAATAGTAAATTTGCAATTATAAAAATAAATATACAAAATTTTGGTGGCAGCAAATTAATAAAGTTTCACAATAGATATAAGGTTTTATTCATTAGCAAGAAGCTTTTGTCTTGACTCACGCAGCCTCATTCCTCATCTGCCAGAGTTATTTACTAAAGGATTTGTTTAAGATAAGATAAATACTCTTTATTGCACACAAATTATAAAGTAACAACAACACAAAACACTTAACACATAAGTGTGCAAAGGCGGTCTTATTGCTTCAGCAATGTTTCTTAGATTTCCATTTACAACTTTTTATGCATAGTGAGGGAGTCGTGACTCATGTATCCCGGGACTCACTTTCACAATCACGCAAGTGCGGATTAGTGCCGGTGTTCGTGCATCGGGCAATGAGCGTGAACAATTCGTAATCGAACCCCGACACTACCGTTGTAGCAACGGCCTTAGGAACGGTCCACAATATAGCAAATTTTGTAATGTGCTAGTTTATACAACATTACAACGTTTTTTGACGACCTCCGTGGCGCAGTGCCTGCGCTGTTGCATTTTAAAGTTGGAGGTCCTGGGTTCGATTCCCGGCTCGAGTCTGGTCTGGTGGGAGGCTTCGGCAGTGGCTAGTTACCACCCTACCGACAAAGAGGTGTCGCAAAGCGATTCAGCGTTCCGGCTCGATGTCGCGTAGAAACCAAGTAGGAGTGTGGGTTTACTATACCCCTAACAGGTTAGCCCGCTACCATCTTAGACTGCATCATCACTTACCATCAGGTGAGATTGCTGTCAAGGGCTATCTTGTAGTGTATAAAAAAAAATATTAATCTGGCTCGAAGGACCATTTTGTATGAGCTTTTATTTTTGATTCGATTACTATTTAAGTCTGTTTTTCCACTATAATTATGATATAATACTCTGATGGTTGAAACTCGGTAATATTCGGCAATTGAAATTCGGCAATGAGAAAGAATACGAAACATAAAACAAAATTTCGATAAAACCGCTTTTACTGTAACCTTTCACAGTTTTTCATCGCTTATGTCTGGAGGGAGAACCTTCTTCTTAATTAATTTGTATTAATTAGGCACTTTTATATTAATAAAACATTTAGATGAAAAAGAGACTAACAGAAATTCTGATACGCTAAAACCTACTTTCTTTTATTTCGTTTTGGAGATTTCTTCAAACGTCTATATCTTCTCCATACAGTTCTGATCTTTATAGAGACCTGATTTTCTTTATACGTATCGTATTTCGTATAAAAACCGGAGAGCAAGTGATGCTTAACTGTAAAGTCCATTTACAAAGGTTTTGCGCATCAAACAAGCAACAAAAACTCGGGTTATGAAGGCAAGTACAAAATGCAGTTGGTCTAGTATGCGCCCGGTAAGGCAGGGCTACCTTTCACAACTGCATGGTTAACATTCCTCCACTATAAAAAGTTCTATTAAACTATTCAGTTTAGTTACAGCATTACCTTATATAATATATAAAGTACCTAATTCCTTTCATATTCATCATCTATTGGTAGAGGGTTGCCGGTCGACATAAAGATTTTTGAAAGAGTATAAAAGAAAAGGTTATAAATGTACTTATAACGAGTAACAAATAACTAAGAATGTAAAGCCTCAAAGATTAAATAGCATCAATGATTATTAAACTTGAGATATCTGATATAATAAAAGTGATATATATAAGCAAACAAATAAATTAATGAAAATGGGTACTCAGTAATAAAATCGAAATTGAAGTTGTGCGAGTGTATTTACAATTTCGTAATTTTTTTTCATATTACAGATTCATTCCTGACTCTAACATTGGACAATAAAATTCTATTCTACCCTTTTTTATATTATTCAGATAAAACCTAAAACCTTTTCATATTCTTGTAGACTAAGACGCATAATAATAATATATAATAATAATTTATTTATTTCATAATCATAATTCTTAATACATATCTGATAACAATAAATGCACAAAACACTTATATTATTAGGATTCAGTACTGGCTATCCTAGCTAGATTTTGTCAATCTGTGTTAAGGACAGCCAGCCCTCTTCCTCACAAAATGGCTCAGTGAGCACTTATTGTTACAACCATGAAACACTTAACAATCATGAAACAGACAAACGTGCGTGTGTGTGTGTGTGTGTGTGTGTGTGTATGTGTGTGTGTGCGTTTGAGTGTGTGTACATGTGTAGAGAGAATTAGAATTATTTAATACAATGGAATTGGAGTCTTCATAAACAAGGATATTAAAATAGCATGAATTATGTAGTTAAATAGCTACTGTTCTTTGTATACAGATCGCAGGTACTGCTGGCGAAACATATTCTTTTAGCATGAAGTCACTCTCATGTAAATATTCTTATACAGTCTGATTCTTCATTCATGAAAGTCGTAAAAAGGAGGTTTTAAACTGAACTTTAGCTTCTATTGAAATTTCGATCTGCGAAGAAAAGAGAAGAAGGACAGAAATGTTGAAATTAGTTAATAATGAACATACACATAAATTAGTTAGTAACATATAAATAAGTCTGCCAATCCGCACATGGCCAGCGTGGTAGACTATGGCCAAACCCTTTTCATATTGAGAGGAGACCCGTGCTCTGTAGTGAGCCGGTAAAGGGGTTGATCATGATGATGATGATGAAATATTAAACATTAAATATATATGAAACATAACTACGTTGAATTCCATCGTTTATTGTGATCTTATTATTTGTAATCCTATGGACACTGATATAGGTATTAAATGAGTAACAAAAAATTAAATAAACTACCGCTTCATAAAATCCTAATTATCTTTAGTATTAAAATATTTGCTAAAAATTGGTCCTCCTTTTGAATACGGATTATTAACGCTTACTTTGGGTAACGTTAGTTTACATGAAAACTAATTATCTTTAGTATTAAAATCTTCGCAAAAAAGTGGTCCTCCATTTGAATACAGATTATTAACGCTTACTTTAGGTAACGTTAGTTTACATGAAAACTAATTATCTTTAGTATTAAAATCTTCCCAAAAAAGTGGTCCTCCATTTAAATACAGATTATTAACGCTCACTTTAGGTAACGTTAGTTTACATGAAAACTAATTATCTTTAGTATTAAAATCTTCGCAAAAAAGTGGTCCTCCATTTGAATACAGATTATTAACGCTTACTTTAGGTAACGTTAGTTTACATGAAAACTAATTATCTTTAGTATTAAAATCTTCCCAAAAAAGTGGTCCTCCATTTAAATACAGATTATTAACGCTCACTTTAGGTAACGTTAGTTTACATGAAAACTAATTATCTTTAGTATAAAAATCTTCGCAAAAAAGTGGTCCTCCATTTGAATACAGATTATTAACACTCACTTTAGGTAACGTTAGTTTACATGAAAACTAATTATCTTTAGTATAAAAATCTTCGCAAAAAAGTGGTCCTCCATTTGAATACAGATTATTAACGCTCACTTTTTAGTAAGTTTACATGAAAACTTACACGAAGGGTACAGGGATTGGAGATGCCTTTGGAGATCTCGTAACTAACTCGTAACGTGATATTTCAAGTTGACTGTATTTATTACTATCACTTGAATGGTAATGATTCCATCTTGCATGTTGTTTGAAAAAATGTTTTTCTCTTACCTATAGCTGTACACAAATGCATATTTCATATCATTAGCGGATAATAAATTGCTATGGTACCACCATTAGTGTCATCATTAACTTCATAGCTGAAGGTCGTGTCTGGTGTATTTATTAAGTGATATCGGAGTGTTATTCGCCATGAACCTATGTCGTTATCGAGATTTCGTTTTAACTTGAGGCAATCGCGAAAAACCTAAAAATGTTGGTTACGCTCTCTGTCAAGTTAACTTTCCCGTAAAGTTATAACTTTTCATTAGTTCGTCATTAACACCTGGCCAAGTAACCAGTGTAACTTCACAGATGATATTCCTTACCTATTCGTTTCTGGAAGTAACAATAATGTTATGCATTTAAAATTAAGATTTAAAACGTTATAATTGCCTATTCGTTTCTGAGAATAACAATAACGTTATAAATTCAAAATTAAGATTAAAACGTTATAAGAATTCGTGCAATTGTAATTGAAGGCAAAAAGAAATTCTAATACAAATTCAACTTATAATACATCCTGTACAACACAATGACAACAATTATTGTTTACATGATTGTTTTCTTCGTCATCTGAAACTTGAGCGGACGGCGTGTCCGCACGGACGTTAGTACTTGTTGAATAACACCATTCATTTACAGAAAATTAAATAATAAAAAAAAATTACTAATAATTGTGTCAGTTGTTGAATAACAATTCATTAAAAGAAAATTAAATAAAAAAAAAATAAAAAAATTACTAGTAATTATGTCATAGTGCAGCCTTATCTAAATAAAAGTATGTGAGTGAGAAAAATGCCGGGCGGCGGGAATTTGGTACGCAGCGCGCGGTATAGGAAGACGCCGCGTACGCTAAAGTCTGCGCATGCGCGGTACTACTACACTAGATCCTTGGTGGTGGGCTCGCCTGTTAGGCGACGACCCAACACGCCAAGGTCAAGGTGAGATGTAATATATTCGGCCTCTTTTCTTTATCCTTATTGGAATTTCTTCAAAATTCAAATGAAGACGACGGTACCAACGCATGAATAGTAAAACTTATCAGAATTTCTAGTCAAATGTCAGTCGCCGAAATAGTTCAGCGGTAGACGCATACAGCCTGCCAGATAGATGTATGATAAATTCAAATTCAAATTGAAATAATCTTTATTCAAATAGTCCTTTACAAGGCACTTTTGACGCGTCAATAATTTACATAGTAGTAATTCGATGGTGATAACTACATTCATAAACTTAAAACTAAAGCTATGAGGGTTCCAAACGCGCCCCGGACTAAGAAGAAGCCCACAACAAACTTAGCCGGGTTTTTTTTTCCGTTATCACCATCTCACATAATCAATAATAAATAATAGTACCTATGGAGATAGAGCAATTCACACCCAAGCTTTTTTAACGTTTATATAATCCTTAATATCGTAATATGATTTTTCTGTAAGCTTTCGTTTTAAAAAGATACGCTGAGAGCATACCAACAAAAAACGCTCCAGGCTCTATATGCCACTTGTGAGCACCCTGATGACAACTTTAGTGAAGGCATCACATTTCCTTGATACGATATTACGCTGAGGCTAACTACCCACGTTTCGTGACGACGGTAGCTGTGAAAACTTTTGTTCTGGTGCAGTTTTCATATTGCTGCCTAATCCAGCTGTAAGATGTTACATTTTACATCAATGAGTCGTGTATAAAACCTACCTACTACTAAGTAACTATTTGTCTTGAAAAATGTTTAAGGCAGCTAAGCATTTCAAATTTAATTATGTATTACTAATTTTAAAGAATCTTCTTGCGGTATGTCATAACAGGATACATGTGTGCCAAACCTTGAAATGACCAAAAAAATAATAATCACAAATCTTACATCTTCCTTTAATTTTGAGGTATATTAAATTAGCGTGATAAATTTTCACAAAACTTTATCTAATAAGAAATGATCAATCAAAATCAATGGTTTACTTCAATTAGTTGATAAAATTTATTACCAATAAATGACTATAAACTTATTTAAAGTTTAAACATTTTCAATCAGCTTAAACTTTGAATGGAGCATACCAACTCCTATATAATCTGCCACGTCAGGACTGCCTCGGTCGCAAAGGAAAACAAATGCCAATCGTCTCATTGAGGAACGCATCGGCCCGGAAACGAATGAATGGGCCCAGTGTAATCAGCTTTCAATTGAACTGTGCATCACCTGCCTAACATTTCTGCCCTCCTGGTAGCACAGCCGGTTTTTTCACGTCGATGATTGTCTGATAACGAGTTCATTTTAAGGATTCCGTAACCAAAGGGTGCTGCCGACTATTTCTAAACTTTCGCTCTCAATACGTACATATATGTGTCAGCGGACTGTATCTCAGAAACCGAAATAGATAGAGCTGCAGAAAATGAAAGGTACCCGCGAGATTTGAGAAAAACGATATATCGGAACAGGAATGGGATATAGAACCTTGAATAACAAACGTTGCTAATTCCAAAGGAAATTTTAAAATCCTTAATATGCGCGGTCGAAGTCAGCTAGTAATTTTATAGCTAAGTCCCGTTAATGACCAAATACTAGACATAGAACTCTTGAGGACTCCCCGACCTAAGCGCTCCTCTCCGAAAGAGGAGACCTAAACATATCCTTCATGACCCTGACGATCAGATGACTACTGACAACATACTCGTACCACCTACCACACAATCATACGCTACACACAGTCTTCGCCGGCGAAGACAAGGTCCCCGCTATCATACGTCATCCGGACGTAGGCTCCATCCACGGCCTCGGGGACGTACAGACCACCCACCGTCCGACCCCCTCGTTATCCCAAACGTCGCCTAAGCCGAGGTTCGGCCTCAAAGGAGACGCCCTTAGGCAGATGTTCCCTTAGTTTCTTTGAGCCCTAGGGCTCAAAGTTTCATCTGGCAGAGCTTCTTTCCGAAGCTCGCCAAACAGCTCGGTTACGCTGTGGCAACCGTGTGTGTACTGTGTGTGTAGGGTTAGTACAGCTAATAGACAGTCCGAAAAAAAAAACTTGAAGAATATGGATATAGAGCTCATCCCAACAAGGTTGCTGAAGTGAAATTCAACGGTCTGTAATAATCGCTACTGCCTGGAAATAACTGTTTTTTTTTTAAGTTGTAGATATAATGAAGATATAATTATAGTATTCATTACTTAATTAAACACTATAAGAATAACACACAAGCCTTACAAAAATGTAATTACAAACTAGTGCAATTTGTTAAGTAACTACAGATTTGTGAGTATTGGTGAGTATGTGGATGTATGTATTTGCGCAATTTATAATCTACTATCCCTGATTTAGGTATAAACCTGTATTTCAGGCGGCAGTGCTAAATTATCACATTATGGATAATAACCGAGACCGAGATTCCAAGTCAGTTATTTCTTAGTATACAACTTTGACTTCGTATACTTTTGACGACCTCCGTGGCACAGCGCCTGCGCTGTTGCATTTTAAAGTTCGAGGACCTGGGTTCGGTTCCTAGCTCGAGTCTGGTCTGGTGGGAGGCTTCGGCCGTGGCTAGTTACCACCCTACCGAAAAAGACGTCTCGCCAAGCGACTTAGCGTTCCGGCACGATGTCGCGTAGAAACCAATTAGGAGTGTGGGTTTACCATGCCCCTAACAGGTTAGCCCGCTTCCATCTTAGACTGCATCATCACTTAGCATCAAGTGAGATTGCCGTCAAAGGCTTACTTCTAGTGGATAAAAATAAAACACGGTAAGAGCCTTCCATCACTGCGAGCTTATCCACTGTTGTAGTTGGCACATAACAAATCCGGTTACACGGCATATTTAACTAAAGGTCGTTCAAAACAGTTAACGATTTCTACAGCTTGCAAATAGCTTCAAGTGTTAATATCTACAAACCTTGTCATAAAGGCACTGGTAAATTGAGAAATCATGCGCTTCTCGTGGCCTCAAAAACAAGCTATGGTCAACTGCGATTTTCATAAAGTAACTGACTTAATAAACTTGTATTATAGATAGTTGTTTTATGCTAACTAGTCGTCCAACTGCAATGTGAAGGATTCCTTCTTATCAAACTACTAGCAAAATATCATTTCGATATGATTATTCTATCACTATTACTTACTTTTCTTAAGCAATTAAAAAATCACTTGCTCCGACGGTAAAGGAAAACTTCGTGAGAATCCTATATGCCTGAGAGTTCTCCATAATGATCTCAAAGACGTATGAAGTCTGCCAATCCGCACATGGCCAGCGTGGTGAACTATGACCAAACCCTTCTCATATTGAGAGGAGACGCGTGCTCTGTAGTGAGCCGGTAATGTGTTGATCGTGATGATGACTTTCTTATTTATTTATAATATGCATTTTGTCTTATCCCATTTCAAAAACCTTTTTTTTTTTTAATTATTGAAATACAAATTTTTCGTATAAAAATGTTAGTGACGTTTAGCAGCACGTCTTTTCTAGTAGGATGGTAATCGGCCACAGCAGAAGACCCTCAAGACCAGAGATAAATCTGAAATTATGAATTCCAAAATTGTCCGCGTCCCGAAACCCACTCCGGGATCCTATGCGGCATGGGCTATTCCAACCTATTAGACAATCTTTATAGGATTACTCAGACTTATTAACTAAAAACTAAAAAGGTATAATAAAGGTAATACAAAATCAATATTACAGGATTAAAAGAAAATACTAGCGTAATTTATTAGCAAATAGGCATAACTTAACTCCTTGACACTGTAATTAGAAAAGATTTGATATAATCGATGACCGTGAACTTAATTATTACTAGGTACCTACTACCTACATAAATAATTTGTTTTAATTAAAAACTTAATATAACGTTACTAAAAGGGTTCAAGAGCGGACCGACTTCGATCCCCGGCACGCTCCACTAACTTTTCGGAGTTACGTGGTAATGTAGATAATTTTTAACTAAACATCACTTGCTTTAACGGTGAGGAACAATATCGCAAGGAAACCTGTGTGGATTAGATTATCTCTGTGATATTCTCTATCCACGACCACTACCACGTCTTTTCATTTGTTAATTTATTGTCAACCCTTCTTATGCTTCTTAAAAAAAGAGACTCGCGCCCTACAGTTAGACCGTCCGACCACCCCGTTATCCCAAACGTCGTCTAAGCCGAGATTTGGCCTCAAAGGAGGCGCCCTTAGGCAGACGTTCCCTTAGTTTCTCCGAGCGCTGGGGCTCAAAATTTCTTCTGGCAGTGCTTATTTCCGAAGTTTTTTAACGACCTCCGTGGCGCAGCGCGCGCGCTGTTGCATTATAAAGTTGTCGCCAAGCGCCAAATTAGGAGTATGGCTTTACCATACCCCTAACAGGTTAGCCCGCTACCATCTTAGACTGCATCATCAGTTACCATCAGGTGAGATTGCCGTCAAGGGCTAACTTGTAGTGGATAAAAAAAAACTCGCCAAACAGCCCGGTTACGCTGTTGCAACCAATAGGGTTAGCACAGCTAATAGACAGTCCGAAAACAAACTGTCTTTATAAAAATATGTTTTACCTTATTGCAGTGCATGATTAACTAAGAGGCGGGCCCTTAGACATTCCAACGAGGAGCCCATGATCAGCTAAACCTACAGTTAACCGGTAATCAGCTGATAGCAATGATAACACTAAAAAATATCGCAGAATCATAAGAAATAAGTTGTAAGCTAATTTAGCACTATTCGCATGCGGTGTTTGCCTGTATGTGGCTACTGAATCGGTGCTGTAATGTCTGTTAGGTTTAAAGATCTTTATTCTCAGAAGAAACAATTTCACTTAATAAGAAATTAATAAAATAAAACAGTTTACAATAAAGAAATAGTAGGCCAAAAGTGGCGTGTTTACAAATTTACACAATGATTTTTAAGTTTCTTTTTGAACGCTGTAAATGACTTTTCACAAAAAATATCTTTGGGTAAGCTATTATACATTTGTGCTCCCTCAACCTGTATTGTTTTACTGCCATAATTTGGTCTGTTGGCGAACCAAATAAATAAAAACAATAAAAAATAATCTGTTCCCTGTTTTATTTGAAATTGTAAATAAATCAAAAACGGCACCCATATGTTCGAAGTGTTTCTAACAAAAGAACGATAGGAATTCGGAAAATAACAGTAAGTAGACGTCGTGGAGTAAAAGGTGGCTAGCCTCGCCGGTAAATTATTGAGAGTAAGGACAAAGTAGCGGCGACGCATTGCGAGCATTTTTAAACAGTAGATACATTTTCAGCAACGTGATAAGTCATTCATGACGGTACCGTTGGTCTAGACTCGAGTGGTTTATAAATTGTCTATGGAACAAAAGTTTTTTTTTATTTATTTCACTGCGAGTTACTCCTTGTCTGCAATCTCAACTGACGTGTTGACCTATTTTTTATGTGTAGTATAGCAGTTACACTGAAACTATTTATAGGACATCTTATTGGATGTCGCCAATATGATGTCGCCTATAAATCGTTTCAATGATACGCTTAATCACTTAGCGGCACGTTACAGCCCGTAGCAACGTCCAAAGCCTTGATTTAGATCCCTATTTCTAGTCGAAAACTGTTAGGTATAAGAAATGCTGATTTCGTTGGATATATGTATTTTATGACAAAAAATTAAATGTACCAGCCCGGAGTTTGTTGCCTAGCGACACACGTATTTAGACAAAATTCGAAAAAAATGATAATTATTATTTATTTTTATATCAAAAAAGATATTATATTTTTATATAAAAAATATATTTAAGGAAAGCATGTTAAACTGCTATCATCACTACCACGTGATAGCAATCGTTGAAACCCGCCAATCCATATTATAGCAGCACGGAGCATCAAAGCTCTAAATCCTAAACCAGCAACAAGACTTTAATAAGTTATGGTTGATGGTGATTATGAATCGTATACATCATAAATGGAAGAAATATAATTGTTTTAATGCAATGAAATATAAGATTTAAATATTATTGTACCTAAATAGGTAGGTCTATAATTATTATTTCCTTATGTTTTTAATCAAGAGACAAAACCCAGACCTTTAAAGGTTGGGTAAAGTGCGGGAAAAATAAATATGTAGGCTTTGAGAGTTCGAAATGTAGGGACAAATAAATAATCCTTAAAAAATCATCTTAATTTCGGAGTAAATCATTAATTAATAAAAAATTAAGCAAATAATTCACGCTCTAAATAAGTATTTCCAATTTTGGTTTCCCATACAGACAAAGTTCTATGCGAAATTTAATGTTCAATGAACTATAAATCCACAAAGATTGTAAAATAACAGTAGTTTTTGCTTAGCTAAGAATGTTGGATTACGTTGAGTCATATGACCAAATCTCCCGCTTCTTTGTATGCGATTATCTCAACGACAACCGTTTTTTTTATGGTCTCAAAATATTTTAAGTTCTTATAAACTGGAGGTAAAGTTGTTGAGTTTTTTTCGAGACCTTCACCTTGCAAATAAATTTGATAGCAATTTCACAGGAGGTAAAGAGGTTTTATATTCGTACATTTGCGCGGACACCACTAATCGCCATTTCAAAACGTTTTAAGGCCAAAGTTGGCGAAATATAACCAAATGAAATAAACTGTACTTCCTTGCCAAATTTTACAAACATGGAAACTTTAATGCAAATCCTAACAGGCGGCAAAATCTTTTGTAACCGGGATATTGTTCAAACTTCGGCCCGTTGAAATACTGAGACGTGACCAATGAATTTCGTGCTACGTTATTCACAATAAATCGCGAACGTTCCAATGGATACTGATCATAATGGAAACCTGTTTTCATGTTACATATTAGTGAGTTGGTACTGACCGGTGCAAATTTTAGTTTGTATTATATATGTCCAAACCAACAGAACATTGCTCAGAACACATATATGACGACCTCCGTGGCGCAGTGCGTGCGCTGTCGCATTATAAAGTTGAAGGTCCTCGGTTCGATTCCCGGCTCGAGTCCAGTCTTCGGTCGTGATTACCACCCTACCGACAAAGACATCTCGCCCAGCGATTAAGCGTTCCGGCAAGATGTCACGTAGAAGCCTATTAGGAGCGTGGGCTTACCATACTCCTAACAGGTTAGCCCGCTACCATCCTAGAGAGCATCATCACTTACCACCATGTGAGATAGCCGTCAAGAGCTAACTTGTAGTGTATAAAATATATATATATATATAGAGGCTTGACATCAATTATGTATCCAAGAAAAATTTACCGAATGAACGACCTTTATCATTAACAAACTAACCAAAATATCCAAAACACGTCTTAAATGTATTTTAAACTAGTCTTTGAATAACCATGTCTTTTCTTTCCAGATGTCAGTCCGCTCCAAAAGAAATGGATAGCCACAGTAGATCGGCATCCCCGAGGGAGGCAGCGCGGCCGCAGCATCGTCCACCCTCCCCACCATCTTCCCCCCAATCAGGCTTCGATAACAGAGCGTACCAGCATGACGAATCAGACCCGAACCATAACGATAGCTTCACCTCCAACGGCCCACACCAAAACCACCAAAACGGCCACAGTAAAGAACCTAACGGTGATACTAAAACGCTAGAAGCTGTGAACTTAGAACTGATAAATCTGACACCTAAAAATGGGTCCAAGAAGAAGGATGTGGAGGTAGACATGAACGCCACGAACCCGTACGATGAATACTTCGTTCCAGTTAACGAACATCGGAAGTACATGAGGTATGTGACTCGTTTTATTTGGTAACATTTTTACGATCTTTGCGATTTTGCCAATGATCGTGGCAGAACAAGAATGTATTGCTTGCTACTCGTATTAATTAATCAATCAAACATTCTAGTTAGGATATTGATCTTGTAATTGTCCAAGTGTGGATGATCCATTCCGTGATTGGTATGTTACAGTTTCTTAGTTCTTTTGCGACTAGCTATGATCCTTCAGCAAGCAGCTTTGTCAAGTCAAAACCGTTTAGTGGTTTCTAAATTACATAAACTTAAGTCCTACGCCTTGTCGGCTATAGAACTTCAATCACAGATTATGCAGGCCTTACAAGGTGAGCTTGTAGTCAAATAATGACTTGGTAATGATGCCAATCTGTCGTACAGACTCGTCAATTTAGCTTATTATTGATTATTGCAACCATTCTTGAAGTAATTAAAAAATATTGACGAGTAATTATAAATATGTATGTAATACACCTGCTCGCTGGACCGACGACCTGAAAAGGATCGCTGGTGGCGGGTGGATGAGGAAGGCAGAGGACCGTGTGTGG
Organism: Lasiommata megera; assembly: GCA_928268935.1. NCBI lineage: Eukaryota > Metazoa > Arthropoda > Insecta > Lepidoptera > Nymphalidae > Lasiommata > Lasiommata megera. The sequence goes on along the minus strand of OV743311.1, from coordinate 4,884,890 downwards.
TGGCGCGCTCTCGGAAAGGCCTATGTCCAGCAGTGGGCGTCTATAGGCTGATTGATTGATTGATTGATTGATTGATGTAATACAAACGTTTGAAACAACCAAGGTACAGAATTCGTCCTGGTACAGTTTTATTATATTATAGATTGTAAGCACCTACTGGAATTTAACAGTTGCAGCTATAGCTATTTTTAATCCACGTTGATTTACAATCGTACAAACATGTATGCCAACAGTGTCTTTATAAATAAATGTACTTGATATGATAAAAAACACTACAAAAACTGCTACAGTTATTACAATCAATGTAATAAATAATGGTTTGGACTGTCGACGCGAGCAGAACTGACTGATAGATATCTATTAGCGATACCACGCGATACCGTTCGGAAACCGGTGTGCCTACACAATAGAATTAAATCTCTTCATCTGTGTTAGTGAGCTAGTAAGACTCCTATTGAAAGCTTAATACATTGACCGAACGAAGACCGTCTCAGAGTATACTTGGATAACTTACACTGAAGACTTTGCTACTTAAAACTTAGCTAGGCTTACTTAGTTAGTTAGTTTATTGCTGCTTATCTTTAATTTGGAATCTATACAAGTCACTTGCAAAGGTTTTAAACAATCAAAAGCTTTGTCATGAAATTTTTATTGAGACTTTACTTTGTCTGTAAATAAGTTTGAATTATTTCGTGTTATAATCGCAAGAACGTAAAAGTCGACATCTCACAGAAAGAGAATAAAAACTAAAACCGGAGACTTGATTTTCGGTTTTGTGGTGTCCTGTAGAACTGATAACGTTAAATGTGAAAACCGATTTTTCTATTTATACCTTCTCGTAGATAGATAAGCTTTCGCAGCCCACGTTCTCGTCTTTTTAACTTCAAAACTAACCAAGTTATAACATATTTAGTAGTTAGACGATTAATTTTCCAAAATGTTTTCTTAGCATTCACGTTACTTTATGATAGCTACCTCTAAATGACGAAGCCGTCCATTAGGTAGAGCTGTGCGTTGATAGATCAATCAGTGAATCAGTCAATCACAGTTTCCTTTTATAAATAGATACACATATAAATAATGGGTAAGCTGTGATAGGTCGGGGGTTCGATCGATTCGGAGTTATGTACGTTTAAAAAAAAATAAAAAATATCACTTGCTTCAACGTTACGGTGAAGGAAAGCGTGAGGAAACCTGCATGAGAAATCTCCATAATGTTCTCAAAGGCGTTTGAAGTCTCCCAAACCGTACATGGCCAGCTATGGCCAACAAAGCCTTCTAATATTGAGAAGAGACCCGTACTCTGTAGTGAGCCGGCAATGGGTTGACGGATAATTGGTTGGTTGATGTAGAAACAAATCCGTCACCACCAATAAAGCGTATACGGAGTAAATTGAAATTCGCGTCACTCCGCGCGGCTTGCAAAGCTGCCTCATTAGAATGTGGTTTCTTACGCAACCGAGCTCAACCAAGTGTAATATTATTGTGTCGCATAAAGTACCTAGGTAAATGAATTATATTGTTAGGGAACTAAGAAAATCATTAGGAAATTACTTAGTATAGTTTATTACGTTATTTTTCTGAATAAAATTGGTGGATAAACACCTTATTTTAAGTCCTAAATATCTAAAACAGTCAATGGTGGTAGTGAGTAATGTTGTACATAAACTAAATTGATTTGTCTTTTAGAGCTATCCTATTTTGAGAATAAAGCGTGAAAAAGACATTACTTTTGAACTTTAGATGATGAACGCAAAATGCCTGTATAAATTAGCAATTTTGTGAATCTAAACTTGAGGTTTGTTCTAGATACGATATTATGAACTAAGAGTTGAAAGATCTACAACCTTTTGAACTCTTATGCGCTAAGCTATTAAGCCTCCACAGTATTACTTCATCTTTATTTGTTCTGTTTTACTAAACTTTTTGATGATGTACAACAGGAAATAATATACCTACAAACATACGTTATATTTAGAACTAGGCTTATTCTTGAATACAATTATATAACTCATTCCACATACACAAATATATGTAAATAAACCAGTTCCAATCAACTATAAATTTCTAGTTTAATAATTCATATGTCAAATAGTCACCCGAGAAACCACAGCAACCTCTTCTCTCGACCTCGTTCTAATAAAGATAATATTAGTAGATGTATACAAAAGTTATTTAACACACTCGCTGACCTTGCGGGTTGTATCAAACCTCGTTGTCAAGCCGCGCTTTGCTTTTAGGAATCCGCAAATCGTTGGTACCTGTTGTGAATTTAAAAAGTTTTAATGTTTTTTTTTTCTTAAGCAACTATTGAAATCTTTTCACTGCGATGTTGCTTCGGGTCTGTGGTACAATTTTGTATCAAAAAGAAAGATAGGTAACACATTTATCCGTCCTGCATTGCTTGTAACTATAAACAGAATAAAAATATACAACTAGAGATAACCTATGGCATTCAAACGATGCAGAAACAAAATGGTCGTCTCGACATATTACTCTGCCCAACAAAAATCTCTAAACAAAGCTATATTGACAAATCTAAGAGTAGTGCTGTTATTTTTACAGTAGGTGTATCTCAAAAAAAAATGGAATATAGTGCACTATATTGCTACGAGTATAGCTACCATTAACGATCAGCTTATATTCTTCTATCACAAATTCCTAACATAGGTTTCGATTTTTCTTTCTTCGTACTACCAACTTGTAGTAAATTATAGTGTAGTCTAAGATAGTAGCGGGCTAACCTGTTAGGAGTGCCCATACCCTTAATGATTTTCCATTTTTACGTGGCTTCGGAATGTTATTTGCAAATGTAGGACTGAACTCTTTAACAAACAACAGATTATCAGTCACTATGCTGTAGATTCGTAAAAACTAAAAAAAAGCCTTATTATATATTGTTGTAAGAGCGAAAATGTGTCTGATTGTTCGTTACCTGTATTCGGCTCAACACTGCACCAATCTTGATGAAATTTGGCAAATATATAGCTTGCATCTTATATATCCAATATCCATCTCCTGCCATAATCTCTAAAATAGTGATAATATTCTTCGTTTCCTTTAGCCTTCAAAATTGAACCAATCTTGGCGAAATTTTGCATAGCAGCATGCTTCTTTAGGAGCATCATCATCATCATGTTCAACCCATTACCGGCTCACTACAGAGCACGGGTCTCCTCTCAATATGAGAAGGGTTTGGCCATAGTCCACCACGCTGGCCGTGTGCGGATTGGCAGACTTCACACGCCTTTGAGAACATTATGGAGAACTCTCAGGCGTGCAGGTTTCCTCACGATGTTTACCTTCACCGTTGAAGCGAGTGATATTTTATTTTTTTTAAAACGCACATAACTCCGAAAAGTTAGAGGTGCGTGCCCGGATTCGATCCGCCTACCTCTGATTAGGAGGCTGACGCTCTGACCAATAGGCTATCACCGCTTCTTTAGGATACCTACCTTTTATTCAGGGAACTTGACAGGTGCGGAAACACCTGGTACCCGCCTAATATGTGGAAACAGTTTTATTTTCCTTTAATTCTATTAAGCACTAATTTAGTCAGTAATTATTTTCAAAGCAATTAGTCTAAGTAGGGTCAAGTGGACAATTATCGGGGACATATTTTTCTATCACTAATTACGTGCTCAACTTAAATATTTTAAGCGTGATTTTAGTGGAATGCAATTAGATTTAAAACAAGTTTTAACTGTCTGAGTATTTCCTTTATTTTGGTTTTACGAACTTTTAATCTTTTAAGTTGTCCTAAAGCACGGTTAAAGGTGACATTTGTAACTATTGGTTAGTGGGTAGGACTGTTACTATAATTCAGCTTAAGTACGTACAGAAGGTTCAGTAGCCAGTCACGCCACAACCTTACACAGCGTCTTCGCCGGCGAAGACGAGGTCCCCGATATCTGACGTCATCCGGACGTGGGTCTCATCCACGGTCACGGGGGCGCTAGGACTGAGACACCAGTCCAAAAAACCCAACAAGTCCCAACGTCACCCTAAGTCAAGGTCCGAGTCTCACAGGAGACGCCCTTAGGGGGACGTTCCCTCAGAAGTCGTCGAGCCCAGGTGTTCTTCTCTCAGGCTGAGCTTCATGCTCGCCAAAAACCCCCGGTGACGCAGTAATAATCACTATGGCTGTCTGCAAATGTCAATTCGAAACAACAGCCAGTCACGGATGTTTGCAAAGGAGTTCTCGTAACCTAACCAAAAAAGTGTCAATTCGAAACAACATAAACCAATTTATGAGGATTCTTCACGTAAGAAAACGTTAAAAAAAGGTACATCCAGTAACTAAACTTTCCTGACTCTTTCTTGATCTAGTCACCGTTTTCAACTTTGAAAAACAATGTACTGGTGCTTGTGCACAATGTGCCTTGCAAACAATTAGCTTTGGGGCAGATATTTGTTGCATCTTGGAGACCACGCTGAACGTTTGATGCCGGTTATAATATGGCTTAAACCCTAAGCTATGAGAGCTAGTATGTACCATTGGATTGTGTGATTGACAGCATTGTGACATTCTTAAATGCACTACTCACTGATCAGTAACATCGTCAATTAAAAGCCACTGGGCAATTGGACATTACTGGAAATCTACTCGAGACCTATGGTCAATATTGAATGTCTATATAGGTTATTACTGAGGAACTTAAGATTAGGAAACCTAAGTACGTCAAAATGCCTGAGTAATTTAGTTCGAGAAAGCTGTTGCATATTCATGGCCAGACAGTTCTCAATACAAAGGAACGCGACCACTGAAAGAAATCCAAAACAATACAGCTAGACCACAATGTGAGCTGATGCATCTTAAACATCGTCAGAACATTTTTGACCTCATTTGTTTACGCCTCACATATTCTCTTGCGGTATTTTAATATTGTTCATAATACGTTATTATAAGAGCAATGGTAAAGTTCGCCTTAATGTGATTTGAATTAAGAGCATCTCGAAATTGAAGACAGTTTTTTCTCTAGACAGTAGTGACAATCTAATGTTGCTATCTCGCTTCGATAATGAGGTACTTCTTTCTGTTCGCCGGAGCACATTATGGTTTCTTGAAAGTTCTTCTCTACTACTTATCTCGAAACGTTTTATTGGGGAGTTGCTTGCTGCCGCAAAAAAAGTATCCAGCGCAGGTGTAATGTCTTCTTCTTGAACTCGCTAAGCTCGAACAAACTGATATTAATCTGGAATCCCTCTTTCACATGAAATTCATTGGACATTGTTCATACAAAGTCAAGGGTCAAGGTCTCAAGGGTAAGGTTATCCATACCCAAACGTACGTGATGAATACCCAAATACTACTAAAAACTCTAACCCATCTTTATAATTTAATCCATTATTTCTTATCAAAAGTTTTTATTCACTTTGACCGCATTTTTTTTTTTTTGAATAAGTATCGATTTATAAAAACCTTTTGAATTTCTTCCTTGTCTCCAATTAAATAATGATATGGATAATGAAATAAATTTTTTTTTTCAAGGTCTTGATTGGAACTCTTTATACACTTTGTGTATCTGACATATGCTTGGCTGACTCCTGTATATAATACCAATCGCAAATCAAAAAAAGCTTTCAATTTTTCAAAAAAAATATTACAATTGCAGCCCTAAAAGTCTAAGGTCTAACAGCAATTATCTGGTTTTTAGATAAGACATCCTCAAGTACAGATGCATGGACAAGATTGTTTTGTAAAACACCGTAGCATATGGATAATTTTGTTACATCCACTGATAACGTCTCGTAAGAAGCTATGGAGAACCGTTCGGTTAAACATGTTTATGTCGCGGAAATTACATCATGTTATAACGTATACATCTTCGGGCCTCGAAGCTATTTGAAGGCGAATTCTGTAGACTAGGTCAGAGATGCGTAACCTGACCTATGGTAGTCAGGCTGCTAACGGCGATCGATGCTTTTTACGTAATGTTTTTAATGGGCACCAATAAAAACAATGAATTAAAAAGGAGATATTCCTTACGAGCGTATGAACAAATGACAATGAAGTTTCGATTTCTATTTTTACGCATGATGACCTCCGTGGCGCTGTCCATTTGCTATCGCATTATATAGTTCCTGGGTTCAATTCCCTGCTCGAGTCTGGTCTGGTGGAAAGCTTCGGCCGTGGCTAGTTACCACCTTACCGACAAATACGTGTCGCCAAGCGATTTAGCGTCCTGGCAGGATGACGCGTAAAAACCAATTAGGAGTGTGGGTTTACCATATCCCCTAACAGGTTAGCCCGCTACCATCCAAGACTGCATCATCACGTTCCACCAGGTGAAATATCCGTCAAGGTTTAACTTGTAGTGTATAAAAAAAAATGCGCGTTTGCCTTGATTCACTCATGAAAAGACTTATAAGGGGCAAAGATCGAAGCCTTCCGGCTTTGGACGCAGATCTTTGCGGTGCGTAATAGAAACGAGGAAGCAAAGTTTCGTACGAGTCGGAGCATTATAAACTACGTAACCCTTTAGATATCTGGCGTTTCGATTGAAAGGTGGGGATGAAACCAGATGAAATCGCTTCTGAGCAAACATCCAAGTATATCTTACTGGCAGATGTCCGCGAGTTCGGCGCGTTGATTAAGACCTTAAAAAAATCCTGTTGGATAAGCAACATTTGCAATTGAAGATTATACCACGTCTTATTCCTAATCCCTTTGCAGTTTACGCAGCCTTTACTAACACATAAATGTTATATCGAAGAAATTTACTACGGCAAACTATGGTTAGGTATAATTATAGACGTGTCCCGGAGGAATTTCACAAAACTGACCTTTACGTGTGCATCGACGTAAAATTCAGTTTTGTGAAATTCCTCCGGGAACCATGGATTTAGCGGCATACAAACTAGCTTATGTGTTAATCTAGGGTAAAATCTATCTCTATTCAAAATTTCAGCCAAATTGGTTCAGGACTTCCGTAGTGATGGAGTACCAAACATACACATATACAAACTTTAATATTCATGATCAATCCATTGCCAGCTAATTACAGAGCTAGGGGCTCCTCTCAATATGAGAAGTAGCCCTTCTCATAGTCCACCACGCTGGCCGTGTGCGGATTTGTAGACTTCGTTAGATCAGGTGAGATTGCCGTCAAGGGCTAACTTGTAGTGGATTAAAAAAAACCTCCAATATTGATGCATGGCGTGACTTAGCGACAGTTACGCAATTCAGAACACGTTTGCGTTTGATCCAATTCATGAATGTCAGATACGCTTGCCCAACCGATCGTCAATGGAGAGTGAAACTGCTGAACAACAATGGACCTTTCCAACTAATATCATTTACTGAATACCATTCAAACGTCGGTGTTTACTTTTTCGTTCGGGTTTTTTTTTTGAAGAGAATATTTCAACAGTTGTACACTGAATAAAAAAGGTTGTCTAACAAGTAAGAATTTCACTTGCTTCCAATAAGAAAATTACAGCTGTTTATGCTTAGTAAAAATAATCATTTTGGGAGATCATTCTGTGAGTTTATAAAGTGGCGTAGTCACATTAAAATGGATTGCAGTTTTTTTTTTAAATAACAATACTATTATTAATTTACATACATAATTGCGTGATATCGTGCTTAATTTTAGTATGTTAAGTTATAAAATCAGTGTTTTAGTTAGTTTTATTGCAAACATTTTAAATAACGATACGAAAAGATTGGCAGCTATATGTTTAGTATAGGTATTTAACTGTTAGATCCGAACTCATTTTCATTTAGTTTTATATTATTAGGATTTCTCAGATGACTTTTTATATGCAAAACAACGCAAGGGACTGCAATTTGTATGTTTGTGCAAGTTTTGTTAGGTTGATCCTTTTTTTCTAACATGATCTATATAAGCATTACTTTTATAGTCTCTAGATATGTCACAAATGTCAGATTTGTGTATTTTTTTGTCAGACTGACTAAATTTTACGTTGTTAACAATTAACAATTAATCAAATGCACTTTTATTATTCATATACTCTTGATGATTTTTGTAATTCGTGATATATTATATAAAGATCTTATAAGTGACAACCAAGGTAATAACATATTTTTGTCAGTTTCAAAATAAATGTATACGTATGTTTCAAAAACGCCTTTCTTATAAGGTATGTGTATATATTAATAAATATATTTATATTTATATGTTTTAGAATTCTAAACAAAAGTCTAGTCTTATTATAAACAAAAAAATAATAAGCTAATTAAACTGCTAAAATTAATAACATTATAGTAACCTAATAAATCACCAGCAAAATATAGTCTTAATCAATTATTATTTTTTTTAATTTTTCAACCTTATTAAACACTGGAAGTAATCTTTTATTAAACTGTCTGTTCAGTATGTAATTAATGCTAATTTCTAAATACTCAATTTAACAATAAACAACATTGAAAGGAAACGTTATAAACATCGTAGGTAGGTAATTAAACAAAAAAAAAGAGAAACCTATATTAAACATCTAATAGCTTATAATGCTTAATCGCAAGTGAAACTGAAAACTAAAATATTTTAATTGCTCTAAGGATATTCCGCTGATGTTCCTTTCAAATTCCAGCACCAATGACAACAAGTAGTAGATATGGCCTTCTTGCATAACTTCGGCTTAAATGGGTGAAGATGTATGTTAAGTTAGGATCATCTTCATCATCATCATGATCAACCCATTGCCGGTTCACTACAGAGCACGGGTCTCCTCTCAATATGAGAAGGGTTTGGCCATAGTCCACCACGCTGGACTTCACACTCCTTTGAGAACATTATGGACAACTCTCAGGCGTACAGGTTTCCTCACGATGTTTTCCGTCACCGTTGAAGCAAGTGATATTTTAATTGCTTAAAAACGCACATAACTCTGAAAAGTTAGAGGTGCGTGCCCGGGTTCAAACCCCCGACCTCTGATTAGGAGGTTGACGTCCTAACCACTAGGCCATCACAGCTTCAAGGTTTAGGATAGGATAGGCGGTGTCATTAACCCAGGCGTCCAACAAAACCAGCGAGAGGGACATGCCGTGGTGGTTTTTAGTTCGGGTATACCCTACGGGGGTGGGAGTCTCACATAACCTCGTCCTGCCCAAGGCACGCAGGCACCTAAAGCACATAAAGCTTTTCCACGACAAAAAAAAAACAAAAAAGGTTGGTATCATTCGGCGAGTAGTGATAATTCATCAAACAAAGTGCCGCGTAGAAACCGGTGGGGGTTTAATATAACTATGGCATACTCCCAACCAGTCTAGACCGCTACCATCTTACACTGCGTCATGATTTACCACTAGTTGATAGAATAGGTCAAAGGCTAACCTGTAGTGTATAAACAATGGATCTCTGTGGTTTTATAACTAGGAGATCCTAGACCTAGATTCAATGTCTGGCAGGTTCGATCCGGAAATTTATAGTTTCTAATCATCCTCTGGGCTTTTATGGTGGGAGGCTACTTGACACCATACAAATTGGTGAAGGGATCAATATTATAACGTGCAAGCGATTTTAAGTTCCAGCACGATGCCGCGTATGAACCGATTTGAGGTAAGGGTTTAATACATACCATGCCTCTAAGTTTGAGGTCCTGGGTTCGATTTCCGGCTCGAATCTTGTCTGGTGGGAGGCTTTGGCCGTGGTTAGTTACCACACTACCGACAAAGACGTGTCGCCAAACGATTTTGAAATCCGACACGATGTCGCGTAAAAACCAATTAGGAGTGTGGGTTTACCTTACCCCTAACATGTTAGCCCGCTACCAACTTAGACTGCATCATCACTTACCATCAGGTGTAAAAAAAAACCCCTACCAACATAGATTTTATCATGTAAAAAAGGTGAAGGCCAATTTTAAACTGAAAATTTGAACCTATACCAGCTAAACGACAGAGTTGTGATTATAATTACTCACTTAGTGTTATGATATTAAATATCTGAAATACTTTACTCTAAGCACATTCATCTTTGTCTTAATTCCTAAACGTGTTAGAGCTACTCGTTTTTGCTCTGTAGTACAAAGTATTTTAACTGAAATTAACATGCAGGTAGCAAAGGGCCACCTACGTAGCTCCTAAATAAAGGGTCACGTAACACCTCTAAGGAGGTTCCAGGGCCTTTGTAACTCACCGGTACCGTACGAAAGGCACAGGAACAAAGCGCGGGTCAACGACCTGCCCGCTCCACAGTCCGCCATACCTGGATACCAGCGGATTTTATAATAACGTCTCACTATTCCATAATACCATATCGTACTATCCCTTCACAGCGCGTTCTATTGTTAATGACAGAAAGAGAAAGGTATAGAGGCCTCTTCACTCATTTGCTTGTTTTTTGCGATACGCTATTCTGTTCGATCGTTGGAAAATTATAATAGAACTGGTTCAATATTTATATCCAATACTAATAGAACCATGCCATATATACATATACGATAGCTGTCTATCGAAATGTTGAATATCCAGTCTCTGCAAACCATCGATTTGTATTATTTTTAAGGCTTGACTACTAATTTCTGAGTATAAAAATAAACATAGAAAATTAAAAAGCCATTTATTCAACTACTAAATCAAAAAAAAATTACATCGTAGTTTTTTTTTAAATACCGAACTAATGTTTTTATAATATGGTTATTATAATATGGTTATAGGGTTTTGGTAAAAGTTGCCTCTCTGGCGTAACCCTGACTATTGACGGAAAAACCTAAACGAGTTTGGGCCTCACCTAGGAATCCAACCCTTCATGGATTTGTATAAGTAGTAGATAAATATGAATGCACAGACGCGATGGACCTATTTAATCGTATAGTTATGTTTAGTTAACAAAAATACATAACCTCCAAAACATACACACGTATTTATTTGCATAGGTGTATCAAAACGATCTTACTCAGCATCTTACCCAGGACAAAAACAACTACAAATAAATATACACTTTATCACACCGCAACAGAGTTATGTTTCGAATGCTCTCAGCTAGCCCCATAAGACCTTTGTAGATAGAAAACTCTTCGGAAATACGATGCCACACGCAGACAGAAAATATTGTTGAACAAATAGAAATTAATTGAGTAAAGATGCCTACTTATTTTAACGCCAGTAACGTGGTGTGTTTTAATGTGACGAAACTAAATTAAAGCGACAAGAAATTCGAGTTTTATGTTATTTAAATTCTATGAGAAATATCAATAGGCACATAAAATAATACACGTGTTTGGAAACCTTGAGATGGAAGGAACACCAGATGAAATTCGACAGCTACTTAATAAAAATAGAACAGGCGCAGCTGCTAACGAAATTGAAAAGTATGTTTTTTTTCTTTACGGAAAAATTGTTAAAAGATGTTATAGATTCAATGAATAATAAGGTTCTCTTTGTCGTTGCTGAATTTATGAAATATTTTTACGTTTTTAACTGATGATTATCGTGGAAAATACTTAGTATTGTACCTTATAAAATAAAATACTTGCTTTTGCTCGCGGTTTTACTCTAGTATTTCTCGTTCCTGTGGGAATGCGGGGACAAAATATAGCGTACGTTACTCGTGGATAATGTTACTTTCCATTATTGTGAGAATTGACACATCCGCTTTTTGTATGGCTAATTAACAGAAGTAGTCTCACGTGAGTAAATTATTATTTTTCATGGACGCTTTTTGACCACTTACAGCAAAACTAGTTTAATTTTTTATCTATACCATATAATAAGCCAGTCAAACTGATTATGTACCAAGTTATTCATTAATAAAATTGTTTGTAATTTAATTAATCATAAAACAATCTTGCTGATTTTACTTAATATTTAACTAGAACTTAATTTCTGTTTTTTTTCTTTTATGTTTATTTTATTTTAGTAAGTTGTTTTTGCCTTTTTTTGTTTACCTGGTTTATGTTATGCATGTAGTGTTTGCTTTAAAATGATTTAATCGCTAGCAAACCTTAGAAAAATAAAATATTACTTACCAAACATTATATACATTAGGCGAGTATATAAGAAACAAAAACATATCAGTGTATAAATGACCAAGTTCTGAAGTTACAAACATAAAACATATATAAACGAATCTCTCTCGCCTAATAAAACAGTACTTATCAGTAAAAAGTGCCTAGTAAATTGGAATCTTTTATCGTGTCACTAAATTCTATTAAATGTAAGAAATTTATTTTTAGATTTTCTTACGAAATCGTTTTTCGGTGATAATTGCTTTGTCAGAAATATAGTCAAGAACAAAAGGATCTTTTCTCGCTGTGTTTATTTTAATTAGTTTATTAGATATTTAGTTGTTTTTTCTGAATTTAAGATAAATAATGTTGCTCGCAGAAAAGTATAGCATTTACAGTTATCGAGTTATTTCAGTATATAGACTTGTGTATAACAGAATAAGCAACGAACACCTTAATGTTAATGAAAATAAGTAAATACGGAATCAGGTCAGGTCAAGCCAGATTCTAGTTAAACACATTTTAAAAAAATTTTCTTAGTATAATAATTGGATGTTTGCGCTAGCTTTGGTTACTGATTTTGAAAGGACTTTCAGAGGTGGATATAAAAGTGAACTTTGAAAGTTTAAAAGGATTTTTTTTATTTATGCGCAGGATTATTGGAAATTATTATTATTAATCAAATAGTTTACAGTCCCTGTTTCTCTGTGTAACTTTTATTGTACCTCATTAATTGTGTTCCACGTGGTTTTTTTTTTTGTATATATTGTGACTTAGCTAAGATAATCACGTTTAAAATTCTTGGTACATAATTTAACATGTTCTTTGAGCTGAACACTAGCATTGTATTGTTTAACGTCATACGGTGGTGACAAACAAAACCCAGCTTAGTTGATTGTAAAATTGTGCTTAGACGTGTGCGTTTCGAACCTTGCAGATTTAGATTTAAATTGATTGTAGTAATGACCATCATTTCCAATATCTAAAATGGTTGAACTGAACCAATTTTAATGTTTTTTTTTGTGTTCCAGAGGCGAGAAACTATACGTGACTGCTGACAAGCGCGGTGAGAAAGGAGGCTGCAAGCGGCCTCTTTGCTGGACTCTATTAGGACTCGTTGTCATAGCAATTATTGCCCTCATCGTTTTAGCAGCCAGTGAGTTTATAAAATTATCTCCTTCACTTACCCGCTTTGGAGTGGAACCTTTTTTCAAAACTCCCAATAACCGCTTGACGAAGTTCTTTGAAGATTTTTTTATTTATATATTTTATTAAAAATCTTGTTTAAGTTAAATTATAATACCTATATTGATAGCTAAAATTTATTGAAACTTTTAAACATTGCTGTAATATTTACCTATAAATACTTCGTTATTTAAATAATTAAAAGTTATTGTACACAATATGGTCAATATATTTACGCATATAATCATATTATTATGTAAGAAGTGTGTTATGCTACTAGCTAGCTACTAATTAGTTTAATAATAGGTAGTTTAATTAACCTAGTCATTGTTAACGGCGAAAAAACTATCCTTGAATAAAACATTTCGATTCTTAGCATTTATTCCCATAATTTTGGTACACACTACCTATATGTAGGTTTTTAAATGAATTCTTTTAAAACGTTTTCAGCTGGTATCCTCTTCACGAATTCGCCAACTCCCCTCGAGCAATACAACGCTTCCGTTAGCTCGGCCCGTGCTTTCGGCGGCATTGCAAGCGATCACAATCACGATCACGATCATGATCATGATCACAGCAATCATCATCACGACCACAGCGGCCACGATCACCATGGGCAAGAACAGACAACTTCGCCACCACAAAACGGTACAGAGACTCAAAGCGACGAAGCACAACTTCCTATGACCTCCGAAGAAGCTAGTGATACGTCAATGTACGGTAAGTGATACTAATAAAAGGAAACGACGTATCACCATATCTCATCTTGATTACAATGTTGTATCCTATACAACATCTTCAAGTACCATCGGCAAACAAAAGTTACCAATAATAACTTCAACATGATCAATTCATTTTCGGCTCACTACAGAGCACGGGCCTCCTCTCAATATGAGAAGGGTTTGGCCATAGTCCACCACGCTGGCCATGTGCAGATTGGTAGACTACACACGCCTTTAAGAACATTATGGAGAACTCTCAGGCGTGCAGGTTTCTTCTCGATGTTTTCTTTCACCGTTGAAGCAAGTGATATTTTAATTGCTTAAAAACGCACCTTACTCCGAAAGTTATAGGTGCGTGCCCGGGTTCAAACCTCCGACCTCTGATTTGGAGGCTGACGTCCTAACTAATAGGCTATCACAGCCTATCAATAACTTCATAACAATATTAATTTCATTTCAACTGTGACATGTTTGAATCTATATCATAATCGAAATTAAATGAAAAGATAAAAAGAATACCTCACAAGGTGAATCGTAGCAACAATTTAAATAGTATTCTTGAGTTGTTGGTTCAAGGATAATTTGTTGTTTTTGAGTATATAATAAAGATCACCGTTTTTTTTAAATTTCAGTACCGAAAACATTAGAAGGGATATTGAAGATAGACAACGAAATATTTACAGCAGATCTTGAAGACACAGAAAGCGAAAAGTACAGAGATTTCACCACGAGTTTTAGCGATGCTCTCAAACATGCTCTTTTTAATAGAAATACTTTAGAAAATGGAGATAATGAAATAATGGTCGAAGTCATTCAGATAAGGTAAATATATAAATCGTCATCATCATCATCATCATTTCAACCGATAGACGTCCACTGCTGGACATAGGTCTTTTGTAGGGAGTTCCAATGGCCACGATCTTGGGCCGCTTGTATCCAGTGGCTCCCTGCGACTCGTTTGATGTCGTCTGTCCACCTTGTTGGGGGTCGACCAACGCTACGTTTACCGGTGTGGGGTCGCCATTCCAGCACCTTGGGACCCCAACGTCCATCGGTTCTCCGAGCTATGTGCCCCGCCCATTGCCATTTCAACTTCGCAACTCGCTGAGCTATGTCTAATATACAAATGCCGGAACTTAAATAACTTAAACGATTACAATTTTACTAATTATATTTTTTTTCTTTTTACAGAAATGGCTCATTGATTGTGACGTACCGAATTCACTGGATACCTAAATATAAATCAGAACAGACTGAAGAACTATTAACAGCGAGCGCTTTGAAAGCAAACCTTAACAGTTACCTTAATGATAACAATAGAATGATCAGCGTTTACCACGTTGCCGAAGAAGAATTACCTACCACACAAGTCCTGGATTTATGTAAAATAAATAATTATGATTGTGAATACAAATGTGAGTTTGATGATTCAACGCTAGATTTTATGTGCGTTTGCCCAGTTGGCCAAATCGTTGATATGAGAGCACCGAAAAGATGTACGCATCTGTTAGAAAATAATAATCCAGAGACTACAACACAGAAACAAACGAACGTTCTAACCTCTAATTCGAACGAAAGCACAATGAAAACTAATTCTGAAGAAAAAGATAACACTGAAACAGTTCGTATAGCTAATGAGGAAAGTGTATTTGACTGGAAGGATTCTCGTCATATACCTCCAGAAACAACAACCGAAACGGAACCTGATTTAAACTTTTCTCATATATTTGGTCCCGAAACACCCAAACCTGAACCGGAAAGAAATGTAGAGCCCGAAGTAATCCCTATTTCAGAACCAACACCTTCAACAAAACTTGAAAATGAAGCAGATTCTGTAACGGAGCCTTCACCTGAACCAGAACCTACAGCTGAACCACAGGCAGAACCTTCACCTGAACCATCTGCGGAACCAATGCCCGAATCGGTGGCAGCATCTGAACCTACATCTGAACTAAAATCTGAGCCAGAGCCATCGCCTGAACCTACAGCTGAACCGGAACCCGAACCGGAGCCGGCGCTTCAACCCACAGCAGAGCCAATGTCTGAGTCAGAGCCAGCTCCTGAACCTACAGCAAAACCAGAGTCTGTGCCAGAACCAGCACCTGAACCGACAGCTGAACCGAAACCTGAACCAGAACCAGAACCGACAGCAGAACCTAATCCCGAACCTGAACCAACTTCAACATTGAATCTTGACAGTCAAAATAACGCTCAACCAATAGATCCTGAATCAGATGAAAAACCCACGACAGAATCGAGAAAGGAAACATCTGAAGACGATACTACTAATATTCCGCAGATAATTATATTGCCTAAAGAGATGCCAGCTTCAAGCGATGAACAAATGATATTACAAGATGAACCGAATACCACTTTTAAGCCAACAACTGTGTTCGACCATCCTACATTTAATTTAGACAGTATAGTTAAACTTCATACAACTGTAGAGCCGGAATTAAATGAAAATAGCGAAAGTTATTTGGAAATCAAGCCTTTAGTAAACGGTGAAAACTCTAATGAAGGCATGGAAAATACAGTGACTACAACAATGAGAGTTTCATTGTCTGAGCCCAACAGTATAAATGAGCCTTCTTACGAACCTAAGCCAGAGATTATATCAATTTTAGGAGAAAATGGACGACGAATGAATTTCACCAGTATTGATACTACAAATTACACTACCATTGAAAATGATTGGCTTGAAGCGGAGGACGAGAACAGCGATATAAGTTCTGAAATAACTTCAAAGAGAAATAACTATCAAATGGACTCAGAAATGCATAACGAAGGAAGTGGTGAGCATGTCAATAAAACTGATCAAAGATCTTCAAAGAAATTCGAAGACGTTGTTTTTGATACTACAACTGATAGTATAACCGAAAACAATAACGAAGATATTACATTCGATCTCATTAAGAAAAAATATGAAATGGCATCTGTTCCGACTACAATAGAACCAGTTATAGAAACGATACAGGAATTATCAGACAGTGCTACATCTAAAATGAATAATATAGAAACAACAACAGTTATCAATACGTTCACAAACAAATTAAGTGAGCAGAGAGAAGATGACGTGAAAGAAATTCCCGTAGAAAATAATACAGAGGTCATAGGTCTGAATACAGCAGAAATCGATCAGAACGAAACTACACCACCTCGTGAGTATTCCATAAATAAAAAGTTTGAAGAGGGTGAACAAGACAAAAAGCTTATGGAAGTATTAGATATAAATAAAACATCTGAAAATGTGCCAAGTATAACACCTACGGAAAAAGACTTACCAGAAGAAAGTACAGATGTTAGTTTTGATACTATCAGTATGCTTTACAACAGGTCACCAAAATTAATTGAAAACGAAACAAATACAAACAAGGAAGTTGCAGAATCATCTGAATTACTAAAAGAAGAGTCAGAGGAAACTATGACTGATTCAGATTGGTTGACGGAAACCGTTACTGAAGTTAATTATGAAGATGTATTAAATAACATGGAAAAACACGAAACTACTGAAACTTCTGCCAATAAATTAGACGACATAATGGCCCAAGGAATTAACAAAAATGATTTTGAACCAGATTATTTAAACAACATGGGTTCTAAAACAAGCAAAATGTCTAACCAAGATGAACCTCTATACGGTATGTCACAAGATTATGACAATGAAGATCCCAGGGTAAAAAGAGTAAATGACGTTAATAAAATGGACTCACAAAAAAATATAACTGAACTGAGTAAACAAGAAATACCCATGACACAAAATTTAACGTCAAATACCACATTGGAAACTACAACCATAGGCCAATATATTTACCAAGTATCGGCACAAAACACAAATGAAACTTTAGGTAACTCCGAAATTTCACTAAGAACCGCACAACCAGCTCCTGTATGGGAAGAAAATGAGGTAAAGAAGGATCTTTCTGTATTACCGCAGCAAAATATGGGTATCGAACAGATTGACAATATAACTTTCACGGCACGTCCTGTAACCACACCCTCTAATTTTAACCAATTTTATCCAGATAATTCAACAGAAATGCAGGATCTAATGGCTCAAAACACAACACAAGTAAATAATCTAAACGTAACCATTTACGAAATATCGAGTCATAGCGGAAATCAATCATTCATTTCAACAAAACCTACCAATTCACCATCAACAGAGTTTATAGATCATGAAACTGAAATGAATCCATTTTTACCGGAAGTAGAAAATAATAAAAGTCTTGTGAAGAAACTACAAGAAGGTCATGATATAGAACCCACAAATTTAAATGAAACACAAAATGAGAACGTAGAAGAGCATAATCCTAGTATTATAGATAATATATCTAAGCAAACAACAGAAACGAATGAAACCAATAAATCAAATACACCATTACTGATCACTCCACAGGCGGAACTTGAAGCTACCACTACCGCAATCGTAGATGACGATTATTTGTTTAATCAGCTCTATACAAACTCCCATGAAGAAGAATCTGAATATACAACTGAAATAAACAAAATTCTTACGTCTCCACCACCATCTTATATAGATAGAATAGTAACAACAGAACCAAATGATAACAAGGAAGTACTTCCAATCTCAACTTTTCTATTAGACACAGATGATTTAGATACAACTAAAAAGCCAAGTACTGTAACGGAGAATGACTTAAACCTAAATATTTCCAATAATCAGATGACATCAAATCCTTTTAAACCTAATGAAAGTGAACTTTTAAGTGTAGTTCCAATTGAACAGGAGAATATTATGGAACCCACTAAAAAAAATTATAATAGTGCAAGCATTCAAGAACTAAATTATATCAGTGATTCGCCAAAAAAGAGTGACAGGCGGACAATCGATGTAAACAATTTGGATTCTGTTATAAACGATGTAGCATAGGAATATTTTTAATATAAGTGAAAATATGTACATTATTGTTACTTTGTTTCCTGTGATTTTGAAAACTAAATATTGCGACTTCAAATACCATTGTAAATTCACAAACAATATAGACATAATATAAGTCGTAACAACAATATTCTCGCTAAGATTCCAAATGGTTCTAAGTTTATTAATAAATACTAAAGATATTTACCTATATTGTATTGATTAATAATAAATAATTACTTTGTTTTATTAGACTAGTCATATTAGAAAAAATAAATCATCATGAGGATTTTAGATTATTTATTGCTTCAACTACGTAAGATACAGGCGCGATTAAAATGTATCATTATATAATAATATTGCACAGCCTGCCCTCACAAAGTAGAATTTGATGAAGGTCTTGATTTTTTAAATTGTTACCATAGATAAATGTATATTTTATTATTATAACCTATAAGTCTTCATTTTTGGAAATTAACAAATCAAAATTCGATTTTAATGAGAATATCATAAAAATATGATATTGAATTGTAATATATGGATCAATTACTTGTACTTGTATTTGTATGAAAATAAAATCTGATCCGTGCCGTAATGTGATACCGTCGAAGGAGAATGTGGCATTCCAATTGTTAATATTTCTTTAACTTAAGTGACGCTTTGCGGAAGTGAGGTCTGATTGTAAAATAATAATTTTATTAGTTTAGTTCTTGTTAACTAAGATATATTTTGTATAATATGGTTGAAAATGTAAAGAAGTATGTTGTAAATAAATATAAAGTTAATAATAATTACTTGATTTCATTTTAATACCCATTACGTCTATAAAATATATGAAATATAATAAACAATACCTAAATATGGTTCTAAATTCAGTAGTCAACAATATATGAATTAAAAAATAATTTCTCATGTTTATGATTTTAATTAATTTAATCACAGATAACACTATCTTGGCTGTGGGGTAATTTCATCCATTTCCTGTGCAATTATTGTTTGGTCATCCATGGCCATCTTTGCACAAAGACATTCCTCACCCATAGCACCGTTCCCACTTGCTATACATCTTCCTAACACAGCTTGACAACTATTGTATGGCACGAAGGTATCAAACTTGAAGAAATCATTTCGTTCCTCCACCCTAAGTTCATTAATAGGAGTACTGATTGCTATATCTATATCAAATGTCTCTTTTATTTTTATAACTCCATCGTTTCCGTATTCTATTTGTGGCAAATCATTACTATCATCGTAGAATCTATTGTTTGTGCTTATATTACAAGTCGTTTTACTAGAACAGTCACAACCTCCGCAATTGTTATTCGTGATTACCTTATCACCAAGCGATTCAATAGGTATCAACTCATTTTTAGCGTTAAAAGGTTCAATGGGACTTCCTATGTCGTGATAGTCGACATCTATTTTAATTTGAGCACACAAGCAGTCAGTATCGGGGGACTCGCCACTAACAATACAACCACCTAAAATTGACTCACAGTTTAACTCTGGCTTAACATTCGTGATACTATTATTGGTTTCTTGTTTATTGCCCAATAACTTTAAAGAGAGGTCTTTAGGTTTTTCTTCAATGAGTATACATTTTTCTTTATGAATCTCATACTGAAATAATTGTATCATTTCCCCACATGATGCACAGAGTTTTGAACCTGTAATAAATATTAAAGGTTTTTATTTAAGATATCAGTCAATTTGCAATACCTAAATTAAAAATGACTAATAAACCTGACAAACCTTTGGTGGAATCTTGTGAAATGTCACAGTTTGAATCTGATGATATTCCGCTGTCAACTTTTGCTTCTAAAAAAGAGATAAGTACAGAATTTAATAAATAACCGTTAAATAAAGTAATTTTTGTGGAATTCGCTATAGGATTATCGACTAAAAACCGAAACAAACGCTTATGAAGTCGCAAGTTTAAAGTGGTTTATTATTTTATTAACTTCTGGACTATTGAGTCAAATGATTTGCAGAAATCTGCGAGCTAATTTGACTAACACACCTAAATACTATTCCAGCACCTTGTTTGTTTAATTTTTTCTCTTTAAAAGGGTTTTTATTAAATGTGCTGCAATGACTAACATACAGAATTTTAAGTTTTTTGACGACCTACGTGGCGCAGCACGCGCGCTGTCGCATTATAAAGTTGGAGGTCCTGGGTTCGATTCCCGGCTCGAGTCTGGCCTGCTGGGAGGCTTCGGCCGTGGCTAAATTCAAATTCAAATAATCTTTATTCAAATAGTCCTTTAAAAGGCACTTTTGACGCGTCAATAATTTACATAGTAGTGATTTGATGTTGATAACTACATTCGTAAACTTAAAACTAAAGCTATGAGGGTTCCAAACGCGCCCAGGTCTAAGAAGAAGTCCACAAAAAACTTAACCGGGTTTAATAGTTACCACCCTACCGACAAAGACGTGTCGCCAAGCGATTTAGCGTTCCGGCACGATGTCGCGTAGAAACCAAAAAGGAGTATGGGTTTACCATACCTCTAACAGGTTAGCCCGCTACCATCTTAGACTGCATCATCACTTACCATCAGGTACCATCAGATTGCCGTCAAGGGCTAACTTGTAATGGATAAAAAAAAATGTAACACTCGCAGAGCATGCTAAAAAAGCTCTTCTAAATAAGTGAACATGGTGTTTAATAGATGCATAATGCATACTTACTATGTGCCGCAATATGTCTTTTTCTAGAGCATTCACTTGAAAATGTTTTATTACAACCCAGAACAGTACAACTTAGCAGCTTATCTGAAGTATGGGATTTAAGATGTGTTTTCAAATGATGCAATTGGATAAAACCTGAAAAATGATAATATCAGTAATCCTAAATATACTAGTTGTATTAAATAGAAGTACATTTCTCTCTAAAAAACAAATATTTAATAAACACAAGCAAAACAATAAATTAAAACAAAATAATTTCGAAATTAAACGAGCAATGATGCCAAAGCAATTTATGTACACTTGAATGACACCATCACCAAATTAAAAATACTTTTAACGATAACTTCATCATCATCATTATATACCAACTGATCGACATCCACTGCTGGATAAAGGACCTATCAAATAGGGAGTATCTAAGGTCTTGGGCCGTTTGCTTGGGCCGGCTTTTTGCGACTCGTATGATATCATCATCGCCGTTTACCAGCGTGGAATCGCCATTCCAGCATCTTGGAACTATTCAGTTGTAATCTGAGTGACCTCACAAGAGTGACATAATGGATGATATGTTACCGGATTTAAATTTAGGCAATTTATATATATATATATATACATATGTATACTTTTATATTAGGCTACTCTAGCAAATTAGGTTTTTATCCTTTTAAGCTAGAATAAGACGAGATAAATAAATAAATAAATAAAT
Source organism: Lasiommata megera (assembly GCA_928268935.1). Classification (NCBI taxonomy): domain Eukaryota; kingdom Metazoa; phylum Arthropoda; class Insecta; order Lepidoptera; family Nymphalidae; genus Lasiommata; species Lasiommata megera. The sequence continues at coordinate 4,862,791 of OV743311.1, read as the reverse complement.
CTTGGGAACCCAGCGGTTCTCAGAGTTATGCGGCCCACCCATTGCAACTTTAGCTTCGCAACTCGCTGAGCCAGCTCGTATCTCTGGTACATTTACAGATCTCCTCATTTCTGATTTGCTAACGTAGAGATTAATTATAAATAATGTTCTAGAGCATGGTACTGAATTACATAATAGCAATCATCTCGTGAATCATAAATGATTCAATGGTCAATTAAATATAAAATAGTTATTTGCGTACTTGATAATAAAATATATGAATAATGGGATGGTGCATTGTTTTCCGTTATCTAATTGGTTACAATTATTATTTGGTATGACGAACTTTGACACAAAGTATTTAAATAATTACTCATAAAACACATACAACATACTACTGTAGTTTCAGAAATGACAGAAAAATATTAAAACACTTTGAATTCACAAAAGTCTGCGTGACGATAAGAATTCACTTAACAATTTGGGGAATTTCAAGTCACTTTTCTAATGAAAAAGCCAATATGCACGAAAAAATAATAAAAGTTTTATTATGCGGTGATAGCCTACTGCATAAGCCCTTGCAGTCACTTTCGTGGGGGCAGCGTTCGATACAAAATAAAGAATCAGTTATTTCCTTACCCTTGCCACACACGTCACAACAATGCTGTTTTTCTTTAGTATGAGTTAGCTCATGGTGTTTCAGATGGTGAGTAAAGTTGAATGACTTGTTGCAGCCAAAGTATTTGCATTTGAACCTCCTTTCTGACTTTGGTTTATGTGACTTCATATGCGAGGATAATGCTAACTCACTGTTGAATGTTGAACTGCATTTTGAGCATACATGAGTACCTGCAAAATGTAAATTACTTTGTAGCTCCAAGTCCCTAATTTGTTAATAGGTATAGGAAGTAACTCCTTTAGTATCTCCAAATGTTCATATTAAAAATGAGATTACTAGAAGAACAGAAATTTCTAGTGTAACAAGTTTCAAAGATAGTGTTGCCATTCATTCTCCATGACTATATCAAATCCTCTTGGATACCAATCTATATATATAAAAGAAAGTTATTTAGTTAGTTGCACTATTAATAACTCAATAACGGCTGAACTGATTTGACTGAAAATCGGCAGGGAGGTAGCTGTTAACCTGATACTGAAACGGACATAGGATACTTTTTATCCCGTTACATTTCGAATTTCGCATCAATGTACTATTATTTATTTATTCCATTCAAGTCTTTTAAAACCACTAATCTATAAGGGCATCAACTAGTAATATATAAACGTGAAAATATCAGTCTGTTTGTTACGTTTGGCTACTGGTCTTGATGCTTATAGGCATGTTTTATAAAGTTTTAATCCTAGGGGTATATGTCGAATGCCATCCCGGAAAATCCTGTTGAAGTTATTCTCATTTAAAAACAACTGACGGCTTTACAAAAAAACAACCTTGAAATAATATTGCAAAGAGCTTGGACTGGTGATTGAGATTGAACTGGTGAAATATACTGTTAAATAATATAAACAGGTTCCCTGGCCTTGCTATACTTAAAATTATACATAAGATTATGGAGATTACAATATATATGTAGCTCCAACTGATAAATATGAATCAAATGGATGTTGTCAATTAAGTCTTAGCTAAAACTTATTCTCAATTGCCAAATCATTTCTTAATTGAACTTATAAAAATAGGAATGTTAGTCATTGGAACTATATTTATAAATACCTTTGTGTGCATATTTTATGTGACGCTTGAGTAGTGTGTCATCTCTAAAGCTGCGGCCACACTTGCTGCAAACTACACTACAGGTCCTTTCATGTTGCTTCTGGTGTCTCTTTAATGCTGATCTAGAATTATTGTACACAATTTGCAATTGAAATTTAACTTTAAAGTATTCAATCATCACCTATAACAATGTAGCAATGATGGACAGTGGACAACACAAAGCAAAGGGATCAGTAGATTTAAACCATCAAAGTTAATAGTTTAAATTAAATAAAAGGAGATTACACTAAAGTGAGAGTAATGTTGAATGTTGAAGGGGTGATAGCCTAGTGGTTAGGGCTTCAGCCTCCTAATCAGAGGTCGGCGAATTTGAATCCAGGCATGCACATCTAACTTTCCAGAGTTATGTGTGTTTAAAAAATATATATATCAATGGTGAAGGAAAACATCGTGAGAACATCTCCAAAATGTTCTCAAAGGTGTGTGAAGTCTGCCAATCCTCACATGGCTCGGGTGATGGACTATGGCCAAACCCTTCTCATATTGAGAGGAGACCTGTAGTAAACAGGTAATGGGTTGATCATCATGATTATGATGAGAGTTATGCCATCAGCAATAAAAGCAGATAGCCACAAAACTGCCAATGAGTGTCATAGTTATTTAACATTTAAAAAAATTGAGGTCAAAATTACAAATAACAAATGAATTTAGCATTCTTATCTAATTTTATTATTTAATCAAAATGTTAATAAATTTTACTTTTGTTTAGTTTATGATTTCTTTCTTAATTTAGTTCGACTTAAATGTTAATAAATTTCATAACTTACAAAAAACTAAACCTTTTCCTGCACTCTTTGCATTCAAACTGTGGAATATGACTTAGTTCATGTCTTTTCTTCTCACTTTCATATTTGAACTTTTTAGCACAATATGAGCACTCCAGCATTATTAAATAATAATATTTATTTATTTGTTTAATTAATTATTTTATTTATGACAACTGCTATGAGAAATATATTCTTAGCGCGATGTGCTCTTGGGAAAACCACAGCAGGCGTAATCCAAGACATTATAGGTCAACACGACGTAATTTTCATGTTATTTTTAAAACAAATAAATTGTTATCATAGCACTTAGCCGACTTATCACCCACTTACAAATTACAAACTCAACAATAAGTTTAGCCTTTAGAATTCAACTTTTCGTTCTTAGATAAGTGTGAAATAATTCACAAATGTCAACATTGTCAAGTCATTTTGACAAATGTCAACTAAACCGCTTTCTGAAACCAAAGAAAAAATGTGGTAATAATACTCTCTTATAAAAAAAAAACTCCTTATTTGTATTTTACCTTGGGCAAAATCATCGAGAATATAAAGTATATAAGTTAGTGAAAGTAAAAGCAGTTCATACAACATGTCCTAAATCATTCCTAAATCTTTTGAGAGGCATCTCTTCGCATCACGCGTTAGGTAGGTACGATTTAGCCCAAAAAGTGGTGTCACATGTCAATGTCAGATTTCACAAATTAATACTGACAAGTGACAAATTTTTGAACTTGTTACTTGTACATATAAATATTCCTTGTACGTATAGATTAACCTCCTATCGTGTTATTAAATTGAATATGTGAAATAATGTATAAAAAAGATACTTGTGTTCGAACACATGTATGCATAGACCCTGAATAAGAACGAAATCTTACAGATTGTTAGCAACGTCTGCCCACAATGATCCGCAAACTGTTGAGTAGAACAACATTACGTAAACATTTGAACATTGATACTCTGAAAGGCTGCACGTTGCTCTCATGCCGTCGTGAATATACTTTGTCCTTTTTCGTGACATAAAACTTAAAAAAATATGGAAGACTGGATTAAAGTTACTCTCATACTATGTTTGTTTGGAACATTGCGAGAGATACGTCCCTCAGAACCCTTTGTTACTGAGTTCCTGTCGGGAGAATGGCGCAATATTACACAGGAACAATTAAACCAAGATGTTTATCCTGTGGGAACATACTCATATTTGGGGCTTCTTGTTCTTGTATTTTTGATCACCGATTTTCTTCGATTCAAGCCTGTGATTATTCTGTCAGGTAAGAAAAAATATTTATAACAATTATTCTTAGCTTCTAAAAACCCTGTAGTCACAGTTTTTTATTCCCGGGATAAAGAATATCCCATGCAAAGGTTCCCGGGATAAAAAATATCCTCCAGGGTCAAAATTAAATTTCATCTAAATCAGTTTAGCTGTGAAGTCTATTTTATAAATCATAAAGGAGTGTTACCTTGGTACTACTATCAATAATAAAAATAGTTTAAATTGAGAAGTTAAGTTATACCAAATTTCAAAGCTGTCTGCCTGTTTCTTATCTTGTAAACAATTTTCATTTTTCCCTTTCACTAACAACTAATTAAGGAATCGGAATACACAGTAGCCTATGTTCTCTACCATGTCAAAGGCTACATGCATGCCAAATTTCCTCCAAATCCTTTCAGCCGTTTTTGTGTGATTGAGTAACATCTACACATCCAAACATCCACACTTTCACATTTATAATATAAGTAGGATATAGGTTTATGCTCCATAATTTAATGAAATAAAATAGTCTTTAGCTTTATTGAGTTCTCTACCAGATTGTTTTAAGCTGTTTAATCAAAAACCATGTTTTCTATTTTAATCAAGATTATGCCTGCATTTCTAAAGTTCTATCTATTATAATCGATTAATAAATTTTAGTCTATGCTGGGTAGTGATTCAAGCTTTACACAGATCAGCCAATGTCAAGTTTATAGCAATGGAGAATTGAAGTTAGGGAAAAATGAAGGGAAACTTTACACTAGTTGGCTCCCTCAAAGATTTCCCAAACTAATACATGTTAACCATTCAAAATACTGGCCACTACACAAACAACACCAAAACTGTGATTTCTGCGACACAACCAACACCAATCCTTTTCAAAATTAACCAACAAACATTAATCCAAGAAAAGGGTGAAAAAACCACTCCAGCCTAATATGAAGTGCCCGGTTAACTTCGAGGCCTTAATTAGGCTTTAATGTTTATGTTACATCTAGTTACAGGCTAAATAATTATAATCTGTGGTGTTTGCAAATTTGAAATAAGAATATCCCATCCACATCCCATTGTCCTTACAAACATATAATTTACAACATTTTCATTTCACAAAACTAAATGACTGAGACAGAGCTAATCTTATCTTGTGCATATACAAGATGAGAACAGTTGACATTATAATGTTATGAGTAACACTTCTTTATCCAACACTATGCATTATAACTTAAATGATATAATCAAAGATATTCTTGGATATAATCAAGTATTAAATTGAAATGATAATGGGATTATCTGATATGAAATACTTAACTTACTAATAATCTTACTTCGTCAATGTCTTCCTACACTTTGTAGGGTATGTGTTTGATTTTATGTTTTACTAGCTGGTGTCCACAACTTTGTCAGTTAGTTAGTTTTAATCCTATATGAATTTGCAATTGAATATTATGAAACATATCACACCCTTAGTACCCATATATCCCATTTCTGCTCCCTTTCCCAACATATAAATCAAATTCAGCTATGGAATTTTCGAAGAATAAAAGTAGCCTATCCAGAGGTCAGGCCTAATCTAACACCGTTCAGAATTTCAGCCAATTTAATACGTACGGCGAGCGAACGACCGCGTATTTGGTTCCTCGATTCATAAACCAACTACCTCCAACATTCCAAAAATTACATGTTAAAAATGTCAAACAGAAATTAAAAGAATATTTTTTAGCTGAGTTGGATGGTTGACTTAATTGTGTCGACCGTCTAACTCAGTAAAAAAATATTCTTTTCATGCCTAATATGCTTACTCAGTTCCTCTAGTTTTAAGCAATTAGGTTACAGACTAGCACCGAGGACAAACCTCTGCAGTTTTTTCGGTGCCGTTGTTGTAATATGAATTATATTTCCTTTTTATATTAATAACTTAATAAAAAAATATAGATATAGTGATTGGCTTCTTTCAAAAAGGTGGCCTGGAAGAGATCGCTTTTAATTATAAGGTCACCTATTGCTTTCATATTATGTACTTTTTAGTAAATTTGTATAAATAAATAAATAGTGTCACTGTGAAGGAGTAACAAACTTACACACTTTTACATACAAACATATGCATTTATAACAATTACCAAATTTTTTTAGAAATGTGATTATCTCATTTTGTTTTCTTTACAATTTACCTCATTAAAACTGATGAAATTAGATGACAGCATGGTACTTGACCAATAAAAGGCTGGAATGGTCCATATCTAGGATGGATCACTCTTCTGGTGCTGGCTGGTGTTTCCTCTATAAATGCAAAAAAAAAAGTACTTACCTGTCCTGTACAAATTTCTCTTGCCTAATAGGTTGTCAGTTAGAGATATTCAATATAAACGCTGGCTTAGCAGAAAGCCTAGGCTAAGCTTGTTTGTTTTATCTTAAACTGTGTCTTTTAAGTGTATAAACATACAGTAAAGATAAAAGACACAGTTAGTGTCATAAAGAATTCAAACAAACAATATAATGATGTATTAATTTTGGGTATTAATGTATCAATTGGATACATTATTATTGAAGAAGATGCTAAGCAACAAGTACATAGACAACAATGACTTCTCTTTAATATCAGCAATTAATTTTCAAGGTCCCGTACAATGAATCTTATACGTAAAAAGTGTGTGATTTCATACTACTATAGGCATTTCATGCTATATATGTATAGAATCACAAAATAAAAAATTGTCTTATTCACTACTTGTAAAGTTGTACGACATACAAGAGAGTATCATGATCAGCCCATTACCGGCTCACTACAGAGCACGGGTCTCCTCTCAATATGAGAAGGGTTTGGCCATAGTCCACCACGCTGGCCATGTGCGGATTGGCAGACTTCACACGCCTTTGACTTTCACATTACGGAGAACTCTCAGGCGTGCACGTTTCCTCACGATGTTTTCCTTCACCGTTGAAGCAAGTGATACCTATTTTAATTGTTTAAAACAAGAGAGTATACTTACATGAAACTGTAGATTTTGACTGTAAATTTTTGTCTTCTTTTATATTATTAACTAACTGTTTAGGCACTATTTCGAGCATTCTCTGTCTAGCGACAACAGAAAGTTTTAATTTTTGGTTGAAATGTTTCTGCGGTAACATAGCATGGTGCATAGTTTTATTTTGTTATTTTTTTTTAAGTTTGTTATATTTAATTAGAGATGGTGGGACTGACATGTAACTAAATGTTACCCACGACTTCGTCCGCGTACAACTTCTAATGAATAAAACAATTCTAGCACGTGGCATAGCTGTTCATAGTCCACCTCCTAAAATATGTGTCGTGAGGTTAAATAGCCTATAACTTTAACCAAGTAATTAATTATTAAATTCTGAAATAGTCCCTGAGATTATTGCTTTTAGACAAAAAAAAACTTTCACTTTATTATTAGTACGTACCCATAGACAAAGGATTTAATCTTCTTTAAAATCAGTAATTCTAAGCTCAAGCTATAGCTCTTTACAGGTCTCAGTGGAATATCAGTTTATGCCGTCCTACTATGGACTTCTAGTTTAAAATGGGTGCAAGTGTCCCAATTTTTGTATGGCCTGTATATGGCAACAGAAGTCGCATATTTAACATACATTTACGCAAAGGTGAGCTTTCTATTATGTATTTAGAACTTAGAAGCGACATGCGCTTTACATATTGTGTTAACCAATTGGACAAACAGGCTGCGTATATGTGCGTAACTCTAACACCCAGTGCAAGACACTTGTTGACCTGGCCCGCTATCGAAGAATATACTAAACATTCTTCTGCAATAAATATTGCGAGAAAATCTATTCATCTAAAGATTCAAGCAGTTGCTAGAAAAAGTAGGTACTATTATCTCACGAAGCGACGCGCGCTTTACTTGTGTGTATATAGCAAACGCAGTTTTTCAGAATAAATATTGTGCAAGTACTACATTTGTATTTCCTAATTGTTCGTAATTAACTGTCATTTTTTATACGTTTGTTTCATAAATTTGAATTAACGTCTGTTTTTTACCACAAAATAACTACAATCAATTTGTTTCGTTAATGTACGATACGATTTTTTCCAAGTGCATAATATTTGTTCTTAGAAGTAGATACGAACGTGTGTGTTATCGCGAGAGTTTTCAGTAAATTCCGAGACACAAGTGGGCGTTATAAATTCATAATTTATAACGTATAGATTTTTGTGATAAATTTGATACGTTTAGATCGTGCTAAATCGTTTCTAATTGTGGGCTAGGCGGATATTTCTGAGTATTTCTTTCAGTATATTTGAATGAAAACAACTGTATACACAGACAAAGTTTTTGACCAGGTTTCAAAATCAAATTCAATCAAATAGCTTTATTCTTTAAAACTTATTACAGGCATATATGAATTGTTCATATAATTATATCACATTTTTCATTATTTATATTCGTGAAGTGATGGGGATAACTACACTCGCCAACTTAAAACTAAAACTAAGAGGGTTCAAATTGCGTCTAGGTCTAAGAAGAAGCTCACAACAAACTTAGCCGGCTTTTTTTGCTATCACCATCTATCACCATATAATCAATAATAAATTATAGTACCTATGGAGTTCAAGCAATTCACACCTAAGCTTTAGGATATAGATAGGATTTTTCTATAAGCTTTAGTTTTATAAAAACTTTAAACTTACTGATAGGCATCTCCAAGATATCAATAGGTAATTATTTATTATAAAATAGAACACAATTTCTTTTGGATGAGTTACTAATTTTGTGCAGCCTACTAAACGGTACTACAAGTTTACTTTTACTTCTAATGTTGATTCCGTTACAGTCCATTTTTTCGCAGTCCAATGATCTGAATAAAGAATGAGAGAACGTATTACTATGACATAGATCAACAGATGTACCTTTTTTAACTGTCTTGTTTATCAGGTAACATAATTATATTTCTTGCAGGTGGAACCCGATAAGTATCCATTGGTATCCTCCTATACCCGGATCGCGGCCCTGACCGGCCGCTTTGTGTCCGGTGTCAGCTCACAGCTACTAACTCATTTCGATGCAATGAATTATAGAGAACTTAATTACATCACCCTAGTTGGTAAGCTATCTTATATAATAACATAATCGCTTTATCACACATTTCAGAGGGGAATACAAACAAAAAAAAACATTAACTAACATTAGGTGTATGGGCGGCCTTATTATTGATTGAAAATAGGTATAACTTTTGTAGTTTCTACGTTTGTTCCGCACACGCAAAACAATCTACAGCCGTTTGAAGGAAAATTATGCACAAATATAGCTTGCATCCTGGAGTTTAAACTGTGACTTATAGGGTTAAAAAATAACAAAAACATGGATAACCTCGTGTTGATCCTCTATGCGTTCCGAAATCGGATCAGATTATGAAACTGTGGCAGGGTGGCCTGGGGACGTACGCGAGGGTTCCTGGAACAAAAATCTAAATATTGTTACGAGCTAGATTTCTAGGATTGGAATAATAACTCGTAAGCCTGAACTAGTACATTTATTACGACGAACGTGTTACACCAACACTGCCGAATCATGTCTTCCACTATTTCTTCTATTCTAATGAAGAAGTACTTTATCTTCACTGTCTATGGTTGTGAAATGAATTGCGCATGCCGTCCAGCGATCGCCTATTAGTTCTAGAATGTTCATTCTCAGATTTGATGACGATATAAATGACTTTTATTAAATGGCATTGCAAAGCAGGCAGGGTCAGCGGTATATTATAAATACATATCTCAGATATTATAATACGATATATTTGCTTGATAGGATTAATTGATAACACAAAATCAGCAGTTTCAAAGAAATCATTGTTTAACATCTTTACTTTTACAACTTCATATAAAGATAAACAAAGTATTAAAGAAAGCTTCTCTTTTAAATTACATATGAGTTATCTTATATAAATAAACTGACTTGAGTATTGTTAAATCAATATACAGCCTTCATTCACCATTTCTTTAATAAACAATCCTTCTTTTAGGCCTTATCTTTGAGTGAATGGTTTATTGGAGGTCGATAATAAAATAAATATAAACAGACAATGATATTATAATAAAATAAGTCTTTCTTTTTATAATAAAAAAAAAGCTGAAGATAAAGAAAAGTTTTACATATTATCTGTTAGCATTGAAACATTTGACGAATTCTGTGCAATGCATGTATACAATACGATAGTACGTATTGTAAAATTGGAGGTCGTGGGTTTGATTCCCGGCTCGAGTTTTGTCTGTTCTTGAGAGGCTTTGGCTAGTTACTATCCCTACTGGTAGAAGAGAGTTAGCTCGCTACAATCTTAGATTGCATCGTCACTCACCACCAGGTGCAAATGCCATCAAGAGTTCATTGGCAGTGAATGAAAAAAATACGACTTCGTTTCCGTTAATCAAGTATTAAGTTTGTCAAACTTCAACAATAGGTACGCGTGAACGAGATTAGCAAGTTTTATAATATTAAAGTATGGTATTTACCCGGATAAGTTTGTTGTTTGCTCTATCTAGAGCAATTTATTATTGACTATGTGAGATGGTGAAAACAAAAGAAAACCAGGCTAAGTTTGTTGTGGATTTTTTCTTAGACCAGGGCGCGCTTGGAACCCTCATATTAGCTTTAGATCTAAGTTTACGAATGTAGTTATCACCACCAACTCTCTATGCAAGTTTAAGCATAGGTGTGAATTGCTCTATCTCCATATGTGCCATAATTTATTATTGACTATGTGAGATGGTGATAAAAAAAATCCGGCTCGGTTTGTTGTGGGTTTCTTCTTAGACCTGGGCGCAATTTGAACCCTCTTAGCTTTAGTTTTAAGTTCACTAGTGTATCACCATCACTTCACTTACAGAAATAATGAAAAATGTGATATATATGAACGATTCATAGATGCCTGTAATACGTTTATATGAATATAGCTATTTTTGATGTGATTTGATTTGATTTATACGTTTCAAATAGTCTTTTAAAGGATTTTTTAGTTCATAAGATTGTGTTATTGATATGCATTCAAGTGTGTATTTCTTAATTTTGCAGCTCAAGTCTTGGCTACGTTCTGGGCGTTTTGGTTGCCGCCTGTACCTTACGGGATTTACTTTCATCGACGCACCCGCGCTTCCCTGCAACTTGACATCGCCCATGCAAATAAACAGACTCCTCTACAGAGTGCAAGTAAAAAGGTATTATAGAAACTATTTCATTTTCAATGTCAAAAGTCGCGTCGGAGTGACAAAACATCGGCAAACGTGTAACACAGAGTACAATTTTAAAACAAACAAATAAAATTAAGCACTACAAAATAATTCTTAAAATAAAATAAATCATCATCATCACTTCAACCGATAGACGTCCACTGCTGGACATAGGTCTTTTGTAGGGAGTTCCAATGGCAACGGTCTTGGGCCGCTTGTATCCAGCGGCTCCCTGCGACTCGTTTGATGTCGTCTGTCCACCTTGTTGGGGGTCGACCAACGCTACGTTTACCGGTGCGGGGTCGCCATTCCAGCACCTTGGGACCCCAACGTCCATCGGTTCTCCGAGCTATGTGCCCCGCCCATTGCCACTTCAACTTCGCAATTCGCTGAGCTATGTCGTAAAATAAATATTTACAATAAATGCATGCATGCATATATATTTATTATTAAATTATTGAAACTTGCATAAAATTGGATGCATAATAATCATATTTACATAATTCTTACTGTTAATTGCAACAGTAAACTAATACGTAAATTATTAATATTTACGTTTTAGTTTTTGCCAATTATTGCCGATAGATGAGGAATTGCACCCATATATACCATACCCGGACTTCCGCAACATGACTCCTGTGTCTACAATATTCAGAAGAATAAAAAAATCGATTAACAGCCAAACCGATTTTGACAGCATTTTCCATAGAAAAAATCAATAAAAACCTCTCCTTACAGCACACGATACGTAGGGACGTAACGGACGCGGCGTTTTTAATAGCGCGTCACGCCCGCTTAGCGTATACGAGGCCGAAGGTGCTCGCGTGGTCGGCGCTGTATGCGGTCGTGTTGGCGCTTTTTGTACTCGCGCAAACTAACATGCAGATACTTTGGAAGCATGTGCAAGGAGAGAGTAATGAAACGGTAATGTATTTTTTATATACTCATAATGTGCACCTCGTAGCACCTCATCGTCATCATCAAACCTCTTATGAGGAATCTTATGGGTACGGAATAAACAGTTCTTATTCTGAGAGAAGACATTCTATTGGTAGACCTCATACATTTTTTAGAACATTATGGAAAACTCTCCGGAAAACTTACTATATTACTTAACTATATATATATATATATATATATATATATATATATATATATATATATATACAAAACTCACAATCATTCCTTTCGAAATAATTAAATTCCTGATGTTTCACTTAAATAAATTACTAATTTCCTAACTTTAATTATCTGTTACTACAAACTTGACATTGGCTAATCTATGTGAAGCCGTAAAGAGAAGTAAAAAATAATAATAATGATTTAGAAGAGGGAGACTTCGTATTCGGAGGCGAGGTTCTTTCACGCTTTTCTTGAAATAACATTTTTTGGCTAATTTTGAAAAGGATTGTTGTTGGTTGTGTCGTATACATTATAGTTTTGGTGTCGTTTATGTAGTGGCTAGTTTTTTGTATGGTTAACATGAATTAATTTGGGAAAGGTTCGAGGGAGCCGCGTCCGCCGAGTGCGAAGTTTCCCCGCCTTTTTTCCCTAATTCCAATTCTCCATTGCTATAAACTTGACATTGGCTAATCTGTGTAAAGCCATAAAAAGAGAAATAATAATGATTTAGAAGAAGGTGCGGTTTTTTCACGCATTTTTTGAATTAATGTTTGTTGGCTAATTTTGAAAAGGATTGGTGTTGGTTGTGTTATGGACATGACAGTTTTGGTGCCGTTTGTTTAGTGGCTAGTTTTTTGTTTTAGTTTTTTGAAAGGTATTAATTATGGAAAGGTTTGAGGGAGCCGCGTCCGCCGAGTTTCCCGCCATTTTCTATAAACTTGACATTGGCTAATCTGTGTAAAGCCATAAAAAGAGAAAAAAATAATAATCATTTATTTATCTGTCAACTAGGTAGCATACAACGGGGCGGTGGAGGCGTTACTAACTCTCCTGGGTGCGTTTGGTGCGTTCCTCGCGTCTTACTTCACCAAGGCCGCGGTGCCGGCGCCCGTGGCCGCTGTGCAGGGGGTAGCGACATTTGTGGGCACGTACGTGCCGAACGTGTTCGCTTCTTATGTCGGATACATTGTTATGGGCATGCTCTTCCACTACACCATTACCTTGGCCAGGTAACATTATAATATCTCACATACATTAGTGATAGCCTAGTGGTTAGGGCGTCAGCCTCCAAATCAGAGGTTGGGGGCTCGAACCCTAAACTTTTCGGAGTTATGTGCGTTTTTAAGCAATTAAAATATCACTTGCTCCAACGGTGAAGGAAAACATCGTGAGGAAACCTTCACGCCTGAGAGTTCTCCGTAATGTTCTCAAACGCGTGTGAAGTCTGCCAATCCGCACATGGCCAGCGTGGTGGACTATGGCCAAACCCTTCTCATATTGAGAGGAGACCCGTGCTCTGTAGTGAGCCGGTAATGGGTTGATCATTATATCTCTCAGAGATATACGCGTTACGTTATCACAATGCGTGTTGGCAGTATTTGAAGATTCGGCAAATAGACGCAAATTTCCTCGCAGGTATACTGTCGCTGGTTCAAACTCGCCTATACCGAGGATATGTCAACTGTTTAATAAACTTAATGTAGTGGACATACACAGAAAACTGCCGAAATTTCGGGGTGCAATTGATTTAGCTTTAAGTTTATAGTACGAAAACGTGTTTAAATTGTGGAACCAGCTTCCATCTTCTGTGTTCCCTAATGGTTACAATATGGGGATCTTCAAAGGGCGGATAAACAAATTACTCAAAAGCCAGCAACACATTGGCGGTTCCTCTGGTACTGCAAATGTTCATGGGCGGCAGGAATCGCTTACTATCAGGTCAGTGTTCGATCGACGTCCGTCCCGAACGGATGTCTCGTTACGCGCTCCGACCAGTCAGTTCGCACAGTGAGTGTTGTGTTCAGTGTCAGTGTCAGTGTCTCCGTTGTGTTAGTGCAGTGTAGTTCTAGGGTCTAGGATTCCCGTACACTAGCATTAATTAGCTTAGCGACACACCCTCGCCACCTACAGGCGAGGCCCCATTAGGGCCACACCTTAGGTACTCACCTCCCTGCCTCGGCAGGGAGGCACTGTTTTAGACCCGCGGCCACTATGGCCGCCACCGCGCCACCCCACGTGGACATGCAGGCCCTCTTAAAGGACCTACTTAGCAACCAGCCGGACTACCTGAAAAGGTTTATGACGGCCGGCGCCCCCGCCCCCGCTACCCGGGACACCCATCTGGTGTTCTCGGAAAACCCCCTCCCCTCCGACCCCTCCGGGCTACCTGCCACGGAGATCGAGCCGGCGCCGCGCACCGTAGCGCCTCGCGCCCCGGCTTCACCCGCTTCCTCCGACATGGAGGCCGAGGACGACGTGGGCTTCACGCCCGTCGCCTCAAAAAGCCAAAAGCGCAAGCTTAAGGCTAAAAACACCTCCAACCCCGCAAAGAGGATCATAGCCTCTACGGCCCCCGCGGCCACTGCTGCCCCCGCCCCGTCTTCTCAGACGCGCGTCGAGGACAATGAGGGGTCGGAAGACTCCCCTATGTCCGAGGAGCGCAAAGAGAAGGTGCCCCCCCTATTTATTAGGGAAAAATCTGCTTGGGAACGCATGATTCCCCTTATTGACACTGCTAACATTAAGTTCAGCAACGCCCGCTCTACCAACATTGGCATCAAAGTCCAATGTCCGACCTCGACGGACCACCGGCATCTTACCGCCCTGCTCCGCCAGGAGAATGTAGGATACCACTCCTACACTCTTGAGGAAGAGCGCACCCTGAGAGTAGTCATTCGTGGACTCCCAGTAGAGCTCACAACTGAGCGAATCAAGGAGGACCTTCTGTCCCAGGATCTCCCCGTGAAGGAAGTACATCGTATGTACAATTCACGGTCTAAAACCCCGTACGAGCTTTGTCTCGTAATTCTAGACCTTTGCCCTCAAGGCAAAGCTATATTTAGGATCCGTTCGGTGTGCCGCCTAACCGGCTTGCGCATTGAGACGCCCCGCAACCGTGGCGCGATCGGCCAATGCCATCGCTGCCAACTATACGGCCATTGCGCCCGCAATTGCCACGCCCGCCCTAGGTGCGTGAAGTGCCTAGGCGACCACGGCACCGCTGACTGTCAGCGCAAGGACAAGTCGGTTGGACAACCGAGTTGCGTCCTCTGCCAGACTGAGGGGCATCCCGCAAATTATCGCGGTTGTCCTAAGGCCCCGCGCAAACAAAGACGCGGTGGCAAACAAGCCGCTCGCAAACAGGCGAAAACCAAGCCTGTCCAAGAAAAGTTTGTACCCGCGCCGGCTCCGGCCGTTAATGCGTGGTTCAAACCAGCCCAGCCTAAGCCGGCAGCACCCGCAGCCCCTAAGGCCTCCCCGCCGGTGGTGGCCTCACCCGCCCCTAAAGCGCCCACCAGTTCGACCCCTGCGTCAGGCAATAAGTCACTGAACTCAATTATCAGTGTCATTGACACGTTTGGTGAAGTTGAGTTCACTCTCTGCATGAAGAAGCTCAACGACCCCAACTACTGCAGACTTACTGCATGCTCCGAGCACGCCGATCTTATATTGGCGATCCGCAAACTAAACCATAATGGGTAGTACACCAATTACATGTAGAAACAAACCCCGATCCCTCAGAATCGCGTTTTTCAACGCAAACGGCCTTATCCGACAGATCGACGAAATACGAGAATTTGCCTGTGCACACCAATTAGATATCTTTCTAGTGCAAGAGACCTTCCTTAAACCTAGTAACGATACGCCTAAAATTGCGAACTACAATGTAATACGTAATGATAGAGAACACGCCCCAAAGGGAGGCACATTAATTTATTTCAGGAGGTCTCTTCACTGTATACCTCTCGACCCTCCCGACTTAAATAACATGGAAGCATCCATTTGTCAAGTTAGCATGACCGGCCATCCGTCGGTCATCCTAGCGTCAGTATACCTCTCTCCCATTAGAGACTTCATAGAGAGCGACTTTCGTGCGCTGCTCGCTCTTGGCAACTCCGTCATCTTGGCCGGAGATTTCAACGCCAAACATGAGTGCTGGAATTCCCGAGTTACTAACGGACATGGTCGACAACTTAATCGATTGTATCAAAGTAATGACATAGATTTTGCTATCTTAGCCCCCAACGAACCGACGCGTTACCCGTACAATGAAAACTCATTGGACAGACCCGACATACTGGACATAGCTATTTTTAAGAATATCACACTTCATGTGTTTTCTTTAGAAGTACTACACGAGCTTAGCTCTGACCACCGTCCCGTCCTACTCCAGCTAGGACCCCCGGTAGACACCCCCCCTCCGACCAAAGTAATAGTAGATTGGAAAAACTTAACCGACCGACTTAAAACACTAGACTCTGTGCACCTTAATGAAATCCCCGACACCATAGACTCCGTAGAGGACGCTAAACGTGCAGCGTCTCACTTTACCAGGCACGTTCGTCAGTCAGTCAACGACTGTTCCCGCACAATTTCTAACGACTTCGGTCGTAGGGAATTGCCGGCCAACGTTCGACAAATACTGACGCGTAAGAACAGCCAAGCTAGGGCACATGCCGACTGTCCGACAGACGACAACCGGAGAAAACTCTGGCAAATCCAAAGAGAGCTCAGGGCTCGCCTTGACTCTCTGAGGGCCCACTACTGGGACAGAAAGCTAGGAGAGCTCACGCCATCCCATACAGCGTACCATGGCCTAGCGAGAGCTCTCAAAGCTGACCACGTTGCAGCCACACCCCCTCTCTTACGACCCAATCTTCCACCCGCTTTCGAAGATCTGGATAAGGCCGAATGCCTCGCTGACTCGTTTGAAGCACAGTGCACCCCGAGCGATAGTTCTATAAATCCCAACTTTGTAGGTATCGTCACCAATAAAATAGACTCACTAGGCCCACTGTCTCCAGACAGCGAGCCCATAGCTCCCACGACTTGCGAAGAGGTTCAGTCGATTATCAATAGGCTGCACTCTAAGAAAGCTCCCGGTCCCGATGTGATCACAAACAGGGCACTTAAATGCATCCCTCCCCAGCTACTGTACCTACTGGTAATGATATACAACGCCCTGCTGGCAGGATGCTCTTTCCCCACAGAGTGGAAAGAGGCTATAGTAATAGGTATTAAAAAACCTGGTAAGCCCGCTAACCTCCCCTCTAGTTACCGCCCTATAAGTCTTCTCAACTCCTTAGCAAAGGTGTACGAGAGGATAATACTCGCCCGACTTAAAGTCGTCATCGAAGCTAAAAAGCTTATCAATGACGAGCAATTTGGCTTTCGATCCCAACATTCTAGCGTCCACCAAGTGCACCGCCTAACGGAGCACGTGGCGCGAGGGCTTTACGATTGGAAACGTGGTCGCCTCACAGGAGCCGTATTCTTTGACGTAGCCAAGGCTTTCGACAAAGTCTGGCACGCCGGTCTCATTTATAAATTACAAACCCAGGGTATCCCGGATAGGCTTTTATACCTATTAAAAGACTATTTAACCGATCGCACCTTTAGGTTTCGAATAGACGGCACTCTGTCGTCTAGGAGACCCCTAAAGGCCGGCGTACCCCAGGGTTCAGTTCTAGCGCCCTACCTCTATACGCTGTACACGAGCGATATACCCAAGAGCCCTTATGTAGAGCTAGCCCAGTACGCGGACGACACTGCTCTTTACACGACCAGTCGTTCGCTACCGTACATAGTAGCCCGCCTTCAGAAAGCGATCAAGCGCTTAGGCGCGTGGTTCCGCCAATGGAGGATAGAAGCTAACCCGGAAAAGAGCAAAGCGCTTCTTTTTACCGGACTAAACCGCCCTGACCCCAGATACAAAAAGGACCTTATATTATTTAATCGTGTGATTCCATGGGAACGCACTGTCAAATATCTAGGCGTAACCTTTGATAGTCGCCTGTCCTTTTCGCCGCACATACGTAGAGTCAGTCAGAAAGCCCGTTTTGTTCTTAACAGACTCTACTTCATGATTAATAAACGCAGTAGGCTACCTCTCCGTCACAAAGTGACATTATATAAAACTTGTATCCGCCCAATCATGTCTTACGCGAGCGCCGCTATAGCGCTTCGTCCCACGTATAAAACCTTTCAAACGATTCAGAATCGTTTCATGCGCACGGCAACCGGCTGTCCCTGGTATGTGCGTAACGTAGATCTGCACAGAGACCTAGAACTTGACACTATCGCTCAGCACTTTAAGAAACTCTCGAAAATCTATTTCGAGAAATCAATCCGACACCCCAACCCTCTCGTAGTTGCGGCTTCTTTTTACTCCCCCGACCTAAGCGCTCCTCTCCGAAAGAGGAGACCTAAACATATCCTTCATGACCCTGACGATCATATGACTACTGACAACACACTCGTACCACCTACCACACAATCATACGCTACACACCGTCTTCGCCGGCGAAGACGAGGTCCCCGCTATCTTACGTCATCCGGACGTGGGCTCCATCCACGGCCTCGGAGACGTACGGACCACTCACCGTCCGACCCCCCCGTTATCCCAAACGTCGCCTAAGCCGAGGTTCGGCCTCAAAGGAGGCGCCCTTAGGCAGTCGTTCCCATAGTTTCTTCGAGCCCTAGGGCTCAAAATTTCTTCTGGCAGAGCTTCTTTCCAAAGCTCGCCAAACAGCCCGGTTACGCTGTGGCAACCAATAGGGTTTGTACAGCTAATAGACAGTCCGAAAAAAAAAAAAAAAAAAAAAAAAAAAAAAAAAAAAAAAAAAAAAAAAAAAAAAAAAAAAAAAATTACTATCAGGTGACCCGCCTGCTCGTTTGCTCGCTATATATATAAAATTCAAAAATTCAAAATAATCTTTATTCAAATAGTCCTTAAAAAGGCACTTTTGACGCGTCAATAATTTACATAGTAGTTATTTCATGGTGATAACTATATTCGTAAACTTAAAACTAAAGCTATGAGGGTTCCAAACGCGCCCCGGTCTAAGAAGAAGCCCACAACAAACTTAGCCGGGGTTTTTCTTTTTTTCGTTATCACCATCTCACATAATGAATAACAAACTATAGTACCTATGGAGATAGAGCAATTCACACCCAAGCTTTTTTATCGTTTATATAATCCTTGATATACATATATATATATATATATATATAACGGGACTTGTACATTCTTGCCTATGTTATCTGATTCCATTTTTAAGATCTAACCTAGGCTTTATAACAGGCAAGTTATTTTACTGTGGGCGTTTGTGGGTAGGTTGGTTTCAAATGATAGTAGGTACTGGATACAATATACACTTTAATTACGATTCTAGTTACACTTATTATATGAACACTAATTTAACTAATTACACACACGTGATACGGAACACAAGACAGTTTCTACGAACACTCAGAAGACCCGCCTGGCACGAAACTTCGTGGCGAACTGTGTGCCCTTATTACTGAATTCACACTTAAGTTAAATTCCTAACTTCAGTCTTCCGGTTCATTCCATAGACTCCGTCTAACGCCTATAGATGGCGTTTGCGTTCCGTTCAGGTCAAATCGGCAACATTTTCCGACACGGCCATCCTGCTAGCACACGCCCTCGTGTGTTAATCTGTCAACAAAATTCCAAACACAGTATTTGCTCAACTCGGCTATTCCTGACTACTAAGAATTAAAACCATAGTAAAAATTAAACACAGTTTTACTATCAATGATCTTTTTTAATCCATTAACTAAACAAATTCTCAATTGACAACAATTAATTACCAGATTGAAACCGTAGGGATCATGTACCATCACACAAACACAGCAAAACATTTGACCATACTTTGGTTATCAACACCACGAGTGAACCCCTCTATCGCCACGAAATATTGCTCACAGACGCACATCCACTCACTTGGATGGCACGTGTGCATCTCTCTTAGACTACACACGATACGGTCTCACAAGACCCCGACCTCCGCCAGAGCTAAACGCGCATCGCGCACCCACGGACTACTTGGGTTTCCCCAAGAGACACCGATTTCCAACGGGCTACGACTACGTAATAACACCTGGTACGGTCGACAACATACGGCCGATAGAGTTCACACTCGCGCTCACACCATAATATAACTTTACTCCGTTAAATTATCATCAACAACTTCAATATCATCTGGTACATGTCCCGCAGGCATCCTTCTCAAACGATCGTGTGCATATTTGTAAGTTCTTTTACAATTCAAAGCTTGTAACACATAACGATCACCGTCCAACACTTCAATAACTTTAAACGGACCCTTAAACTTCGGGTCTAGTTTAGTTTGGTTCCTTTCTTCGTTCTTTAATAAAACAAAGTCACCTACGCAAAATCTAACGATCTGAGCCTTTGTACGATCGAATCTAGCCTTATCGTATGTAGCGCATTTTTTTAATATTTTCCGACGCTCTATCACGTATTTCGTCCAAGTTAACCTCTGTATCTACGTCACAAGTATTCATCAACGATAACGGTCTTGCTACTTTACCTATCAGTAGTTCTAAAGGAGATGCTTTTGTAACTCTACTGATGGTACAGTTAATAGCGAGTTGTACTTCACTGATCGCATCTTGCCATGACTTATCACCGTCTGTTTCTACAGCAGTTAACATTGATTTTAAGACGCTCATGATACGCTCTACTTGCCCGTTAGCACGAGATGATCCTGTCGCTATGAGATGTAAGTTGATGTTTTTGTTCTCGCAAAAGTCACGAAACTCTTTCTAGCAAAACACCTACCTTGATCCGCTATTATGCGAGTAGGGGCCCCAAATAGAGATACACTTTGTGTTACCGCGCGAATACTACTTTTTGTGTCAATGCTAGCAGTGTGAAACAAGAGCACAAACTTTGTGAAAGCATCGATTATGACGAAAACATACTCTTTGTTATCGTTTTTACCGCTCAATTTGCCAGTCGCGTCAATGTGTATAGTGTGCCACGGAATCGTAACTTTAGGTATCGAATGTAGTTCGGCCTGTACTTTTCCCGAATGCGATTTAGCTACTTTACATGTAACGCAATTATCGACAAACTTTTTCACGTATTGTGTCATATTAGGAAACCAATAAAAATCATAAAGTTTTTCTCGCGTTTTGTCAGCACCCAGATGAATCAAAGAATCATGGAAATTATTGATACTGCCCTTCCGGTGTATTAAAAGCGGTAGTCTCTATAGAGTCAACATTTACGGGGATTAAGTGAAAACCACTCGCGCAATCTAATTTACTAAAACAATTGGCACCACTTAAACGAGCAATCTGTTCTGATATCTAAGGAATAGGATACCGATCCGACACCGTATTACTATTAAGTTCCCGATAATCAACACAACCGTCGCGTTTTTTTAACAAAGAGAGCAGGACTCGCAAATGGGGAGCAGCTAGGCCTAATAATATTAGCGTCTAAAAGCTCTTTAACTCGTTCACGAATAACGGTACGCTCGTCTGCTGACATTCTATATGGTCTATGCTGAACCGTACGACTTGGATCAATTAACCGAATTTTTAATTCACCAGTCTTAACACGCGTCGTTGGCATACCCGAAATAAAAAAATCATAAAAAGAATTTAAAACTTGCAAAAGTATTGGCTTATCGATTTCAGAAACGTCGGTATCAATTAAATTTAAATCAATTTTATAATTAGCTACATTACGTAAAGAATTCACTACTCGCACTTTTTCTAACAAAAGCTCGGTCGCCGTCATCTTAACAGAAAAACCCAATTTTAAAATTTCCCGACCGACCATAATATCAGTTTGTAAATAACTATCCGGTAGTACATGAAATAAAATCTCTAAAGTGTGATCGTTAATTGTTACACAACATAAAATCTGTTCGGTACTAAATACTCTTGTCTGTCCTATACCGGACATGGCAACAACATTATTAAACCTTTTACCACTGAATTTAGCACCAAAACTTTCTTTAATCAAAGAGCATTCAGCACCAGAATCATACGAAAAACAATACTGCTCACCGTTATGTTGTAAACGTCCAGTGGGAGGTTGTACAGTGCACATGTCAACCCGCCGTTCGGGCCGCTAAGCGCCCGCGCCTCCGCCGCCATCAGCTTGACCGCCGCCGCTCGTGCATCGAACGGCGATGTGACCAGGCTGGCCACATTTGAAGCACACCAGGGACTTCATAGCGGGCTTTTGAGCCGCCTGATTTGGTAGTATTGATCTTGACTCCATTGGTTTGCTCCGACACTCCGCCTTTTTGTGTCCAGTTTTACCACAGCCAAAACATTTCAATTGAGTCATCCTCGCGCGCTTGGTCTCTGTCGTGCCTGGAGTTTCAGCAGAGATCTTGCGTTTTAAATGAGAAAACGCATGAAGTTCTTGTTGAAGTTGTTCTCTTGACGTAATGTTGGTGGTAAACGCCAAACGCTGCAACCTTTGATCGAACTGCGATATGTGTGACAATACCGTTGCCACCGCAATTTGTTCTTTATCCACATCTTTCCACTTGTTAGTGAGTGACGTCATCATACGACTTGCATAAGCAACAAGGGATTCTTTGTCAGATGGTCGTTCACTTTGCATGTTTATGAGGCTACCCGTCAATGTTTCCGTCGTCACAAATCTACTTGTGAATAGCACTTGAAACTCACTCCATGACATTCCTGGGTATGCTATTTGTGAGAGCCACGTCGACGCCTCGCCTTTGAGAGATTTGCTTATCGCCACCACAAGTTGACCGCCGGAAATGGGATTTTCGGCAAAACATAAATCCGCGGTCGCACACCATGATCTTGCGTCCGTATCTTTCTTGTCAGAGTCGAACTCAGGTAATTCCACGGAGTTTGTCCTCGGTGATTGCAAGGCTTCGATTAGCGCGCGCATATTCGCATTTTGTTGTTCAAACAACGCACGCCAACGGCTACTCTCTGTGTCTTCACTTTGAACCAACCTGTATCCCACTTCTGATAACGGGACTTGTACATTCTTGCCTATGTTATCTGATTCCATTTTTAAGATCTAACCTAGGCTTTATAACAGGCAAGTTATTTTACTGTGGGCGTTTGTGGGTAGGTTGGTTTCAAATGATAGTAGGTACTGGATACAATATACACTTTAATTACGATTCTAGTTACACTTATTATATGAACACTAATTTAACTAATTACACACACGTGATACGGAACACAAGACAGTTTCTACGAACACTCAGAAGACCCGCCTGGCACGAAACTTCGTGGCGAACTGTGTGCCCTTATTACTGAATTCACACTTAAGTTAAATTCCTAACTTCAGTCTTCCGGTTCATTCCATAGACTCCGTCTAACGCCTATAGATGGCGTTTGCGTTCCGTTCAGGTCAAATCGGCAACATTTTCCGACATATATATATATATATATATATATATATATATATATAAAAGCGCTACACCACAGAGGTGTTAAAAAAAAAGATATTAGAAAGTAAAGAGATTCCCAGAGCCTACTATAAGAGACCCCCTCAGATATCGTTTGGTCATTAACAAATATAATGTTATATAAACTTAATCAGTAGGCTCAATTTTGTACTCCATCAGCAATATCCGGAACTTGTGTAGAAACACTGTCAGGATTCATTTTTTATTATTTATTATTTACAAAAAACCTGTATCACACTGTTCAATGCGAAATAGAAATGAAAATATCTGGCTTGCTTTCTATAAGAGAGAGAGAGACAGACAGAGAAACATGCGACGCCAAACAAAAAGTGTCGTGACAACTTTTCGTAAGAATTTTTTCCGTCTAGCCCCCTTTCACGACGCAAGATAAGGAACTTCGTTCCAGTAATAATATCTCCTATTATATTGTTTCAGTGCAAAAATAGCGAGTCAGCTTACAGATGAGAGCTGCTTCGGTCTCATATTTGGCATCAACACCCTCGTCGGCACGGGACTCCAATCCTTACTCACACTAATACTCATCCAGACAATGAAACTACCGATAACTGCCCAGTATTTCACCATCAGCGGGCTGTTCCTTGTACTCGCCTCATGCTGGCTGCTCGGGTGGATAGTGCACTTATACAAACAGAATAAAACTATTAATATAGCCAATCAGTATGGATAATAGTATTCAAGGATTTATCCTCTTAGGAATAAAAGTTCCTGGACTGAGTTATTTTGGTAAAATCACTAAATAATATCAGCCATCTTAATTAAGTTAAAGTTAGACATCCAAATGATTTTTTTTACCCCAATTGTTAGATACAACAAATATATCCCTGTGTAATTATGAGTTAACCTCGATTAGGAAATAGACCTGTGAAAGGTCTGTCATACATAATTTTATATGGTGGTTGGAACTGTATACATCCAGTATTAAGTTTAAAGAACAAATTATGCAGGTAGAATAAGCATTTTTTCCCCCACGCTATTATATAGTTCACCCAGCAACCCAGTAGCATATTTTATTTTTAGTTTTACTTTCAGTGATAGTTTTATACATGTTAGGCTCAGTAAATAAAACAAAAAAGTATAACTTTTCTCCCAAAGTGCAAAGCAAATCTTTGGAAACAAACATTCTATTAGCATAGTAAGTCAAAATGATAGTAAGATTTTTAACAAAGACAGGACAGGATTTTTCAAAAGGACATGAAAAATTATTATGACAGCATTCTACAATTATTTTTGTAATCAAATTTGTCATATAGATTTCATCTGATGATGGCACCAAATTTATATAAAACCAATACACTTAAACTCTTCTTTGTCAAAGGTGAATACTATGTAAGCCTTGTGTTATTTATCAGGCTGTGATACCTAAACTGTACTCACTTTTAGTGAACTAAGTGCCAATGTTTGTACATAAATCTTTAAAATTATACTAAAATCACAGGTCCCACAGTAAAGCTATCCTTATAATTTTCTGTATAATAGGACAGTAGCATTCTCAGTTTAGTTTAAAGATTTACGTACAACAGATTTTATACCAATAGTTGGCATCAACTTCAAAAGTTGAGTTATATTTTGTAATACAACCTCCATGTTGTCCAGTGGTCGATTAATTATGAGAAGAAATTCATTCTCTTTACGTTTAATGAATTTAACAAACTATCATTGTATCTTGTTCAGTCTTAAAGACTGATCAAAAAATGTTAACATTTTGAAAATAAACACCAAATAAAATCAGAAATTTTTATTTGTCAATATTCATTCTTGATAACATTGTATAGCATAGTTTTTAGAATGACATTTAAATGTTTTTTAATCAATAAATTTAGCATTACTTCATTCACAAAAACCCCAACTGAGTCTAGATTGCTATTCCATCCTTGGCCAGGTAAGTACACGTTAAAAATTAGGGTTAGTGGCATAGTATCGCAAAATAATCATTGTAGTGTAAGAATTTAATTTTTTATTATATTTTATCTTAATGTCATTATTTATCCTTTATTTTTATTTTTTTCTTCTGTTAAGATGAACTACTTCATAAGAAAAAATAGATCCAGAGCATTTTTTTATTATTGTACACATACCTGGCAAGGCTTCATACATTTCGTAATCTGCTTATGAAGATAATGGCAAATAAAATTTTATTATATGAGCATACATGAACACAAGATTTTCAAAGCTGATAATTACTGTTTGATCAACTCACATTTTATGTTTACTATTGATTTAATGAACTTGTCAAATCAAGTTTTTTTTATTTTATTTTATTTTTATTTATTATTTCTATATCTCAATTATTAAGCAATATAAAAGAACCACCCTAAAACTTTATTAGCTGTTCTAATGTTATGGGAATTTGTGTCATTCAGATATACAACAGGCTTATCTGTATGCATAGTAGAACTTCCAAAAACAAAGATAAAGTTTACATATATACGTACATAAATTTCACATCATTAGTACCCTGTTACCTATATATACAAAATAATTTCAGACAAGAATGACACAGTATCAAAACCCAGAGGTTTTAATGGTTACCTTAACATTTATTACAAATTGATATGTAATTGAAATGGAATGTTATCAAAAAGCCTATTCCCATATTTTATTTTGTAGATAACAGAGTCCATGAATACAATATACTATTCACACCAATGAATTCACAACCATATTACTTTTTACTAGTATACAGAATTATATTTTCAAACTGTCTACACATACCAATATATTCACACACAGTATTCATTAATAGCAGCTGTTATGCATATTGCATTGTGGAAGGTCTGGTCTTGAAGTACACGTAGATGCATATCAAGAGAAAAATAACTGCGAAAGTCGGTAAAACAATGGTATTAATCTGTTGACGCATTTTAGCGAATTCCTGTTTTCTTTCACGTTTTTGTCGCGCGGTTTCCTTAACTGTTCCTTTGAGCTTCCTCATAATGAAACTAAAACAAGTTCGTGGAATGTTATAGAAAGTTATTATCATATCCACGTCCACAAAAAGTTCACTGCATTCATATTATTAATGGAATTTGGATTTTTTAATTACTAGATGCAAATAAATACCTTACCTGTTTAGTTACTAGTAAGAAATAATAAAAATTTGGTTGTTATAGATAAATTCTAATTAAACACGTCAGCTAGTAAGATTCACCTTAAAAAATTTACCTTTTACAACTTTCATATCGTGATAATGTCAATGACATTGACAGCTGTTGTGGTGACAGTTTTTTATTCTTACATTAATTTGTTTTACGGCTCTGAGTTCTAAGCCTAAGATAACCTAATTAATTTTCAACACTTCATTCCACAGGGTTTAAGCTGATGATGATTAACTTAGCATTAGGTAAGTACTTTGAATAGCTAGCAGTACTCGTCCAGGTATTGTGTTACGAGGGTTTTTAACTTTACTGACACTTCCTAGCAACGCTCACATCGATATTATAAAGAATACATATTAAATGTGCTATCAACAGAAATCGAAAATAGCCGTCTTACTTCAAAGGAATTCTGATATTTCTATGAGATTAGACTAGAAAATTAACCAACAATAATGTTATTACTAGAAAATAGAATAATGGAGGAAAATGGACTACCTAGTCTATTTTCCTTCTTCAGGAGACCGCTTCGTACTTTATTTAGATTTTTTTATAATTATGACCGTTGGCTCAACTTAAATTTGGGATGTTCTTTGGTTTTAGAAGATTCGTTCTTTTCAAAAAGATTAGAACCTGTTATTTGAGTGAATAACACAAAGATTAGTTTAGTTCCCATAAGCAAAAAGAAAAAGGTGTTGTACTTATAAGTTTTACCTGCAAGTCAGTGATAAGGCCACTGGAAAATATTAGGCTTCTGTGTGGTAGTGTGGCTATAATTGCTGTTATACCTTCGCCTGCAGGTTAAGTAAAGGGTCGGCCGTCTGGGGGCGTTGCGATATTGTGGAGAAAAGGTCTATTCGACTCAGTTTCAGTATTAAAGTGTAATAGAGATCGTCTCGCAGCCATAAAGTAAGAGCAAAATTAGTGCACTACTTGAAATTACAGCAATCATTCTGAAAGCGCATGCAACGACGCAGGCAAGACTGCGCCGCTACCGACGGGGTATGTGGGACTCCCCGGCGGCCAGACTGGCGACCAGAATATCCACTAAAGCCCAGCGATGCTCCTTCGCGTCGCCTGGTGGCTGGGTCACGGGAACTCTTGTGCACTCGACCGCAACCCAGACAGGTAACATGAATTCTAGTAGAGTATCAATGTGATTGTCTGGAGGGAGGCTTCGGTCGTGGCTAGTTACCACCTACCGACCAAGCGATTTAGCGTTCCGGCACGATGTCGTGTAGAAACCAATTAGGAGTATGGGTTTACCATACCCCTAACAGGTTAGACCACTACCATCATAGCGCATCATCACTTACCATCAAGTGAGATGCCGTCAAGGGCAAACTGGTGGTGTATATACCAACCAACCTACCAATGGGAATTAGGAAGATATTAAGATTTCGGTATTTAAACCGAACGAACTAAGTTCGGTGGGGTAATGCGCTTTCCAGCGAATATAAGCTAGAGTGCGGTGAGGTGTGAAACGAGGTTTGACCTTTCCATTGCTTTATCTTTTTGCCTCATCGGTGTACTTAATGAAAAATATGTGAAATGCTGGATCGGCAATGTTTTTTTGATCAATCTTAGTTACACGGACGACATGGTTCTACTGGATCCAACGGTGAAGCAATAAGACATTTATCAAAAACATGCGAAGGGTACGCGGTCAGTCATGGGCTGCTCTATAACGAGGATAAAAGTGAATTCATCATTTTTAATCTATTTTTAATTTTTACGTTAATTTTATAGTGTATTGTAGTGCATTGTAAATGTCATCTTAGGCGTTGCCAAAATAATGAAATGATATTATTATTACAGTATCGTTTTTTTATATTTTTTTATGCACAAGAAAGTATAAAAGGCGAATCATGGTAAACCCCTTGCCGACTCACTACAGAGCACGGGTCTCCTCTCAATATGAGAAGGGTTTGGCCATAGTCCACCACGCTTGCCATGTGCGGATTTTCAGACTTCACACGTCTTTGAATATGGAGAACTCTCAGGCGTGCCGGTTTCCTTCACCATTGAAGCAAGAGATAATTTAATTGCTTAAAACGCACATAACTCCGAAAAGTTGCAGGTGCATGCCCTGGTTCGAAACCCCGACCTCTGATTAGGAAGCGGACGGTCTAACCAGTAGGCTATCACAGCTTCAAAAAAAAAGCCGAATAATGCTAAGCACCAGTTTACCTTGGTTTACAGTGAAATATTCATGGTAAGAGAAAAAATGTAATAAGGTACTGAATAAGAAAAAAAATTATGAGACACCCCGGGAAGACCTGCAATTCGCATTCCCAGGGCTACACAAAATATAATATAATATTGAGACCCAGAAATATGATATAAGCAGATATTCTTTTACTACTATTTACTAATGAGAAGGTAGCAATACAATTTCAGGATTACTGATTTAGCCGATTGTGTGGAATTTTGGAATCGAACGGAAATGGTTGTTAATATAGTTAAGTTTTAACAAAATAGGGCAGTCCTGGGATTCGTTCACACACGTAACAGCAAATTACACACAAACACACGTAACAAAATCAAAGTGGATAAAACCCTGTCAATTTACTGTTAGTATTATTTTTTTTTTAGCTAAACATAACGAATAACGCTGCATGCGTGCATATATGACTCGCTCTACTGGTATTTCAGCATAATTCTAGATTCAGGCCTCTTAGTCCTAATTCTAGACGATTACATTCCTAGCCCATTAGGTTCCTTGTTACAATATAAATTAAAGAAAATTGTGGGTGACAAATTCTTTATTGATTTACACATTAATTAATAATAAAAATATTAGACTTTAACAATGATATTTTTTTTGACTAATAATTACATTAGTTAAGATCTAATAGCTAAATAATATTTTAACAAACAAATGCAAACGTTTTTAATATATTCATTTTTGGTGGCCTTTATTTTAAACATGGTATTCCCCTCCATCTTTTTTTTCATCAGATATTGTTGATATAATATTGATGGCTGTACTTTGAGAGAACCAAATCATTGACATCAATAGGCCTTCCAGCACTCCAATGCCCAATCCGGCGAACACATCCAAAAAGTAATGTCTCTCGGCCAACACTCTTGAAAGAGCCACAGCTCCTACCCATGCTAGCAATGGAGGGTAGAATATAAATGAGATTGGATCTATACATATCAAAATGAATGCAATCATAGCTGCTCTACTTGAATGGCCTGACGGAAAAGAATATTTGTCTGGATTTCCAGGCAGTAATTTGTTCATTGGCACTGGACGACGTCTTCTAACAAATGCTTTTAAAACTGCTATTACTATAATGTCAATAAATAGTGCTGAAATAAAATGACAAGATTTAATACTTATCTAGTAAGAAAATAATGAAAACTAAGAATTAATATTGTTCCCTAGATATAAGTATCCTACATATAAGAAAGCAAAGATATTATCTTTAATTCCTACTTATTAAAGTTGGATATAAATAAGCTTTATGTTGGCACCATCTATTTGTTGTTGCTTTTCATCATGATCAACCCATTATCGGCTCATAACAGAGCACGGTCACCTCTCAATATGAGAAGGGTTTGGCAATAGTCTACCAAGCTGGCCATGTGCGGATTGGCAGACTTCACACGCCTTTGAGAACATTATGGAGAACTCTCAGGTGTGCAGGTTTCCTCACGATGTTTTCCTTCACCGTTGAAGCAAGTGATATTTTAAACCCCATATAACACAAAAAGTTAGAGGTGCGTGTCCAGATTCGAATTGCCAACTCGATTAGGAGGCTGACGCCCTAAACAGTAGGCTATCACCGCTTCATGTTGCCTTGTTGCCTTTTAATTACTTAATTTTCAAAAGATATCTCTAGAGTCAATCATGAGGTGGAAAGATTTTTAATAGTAAATGATAATCATCTTCATCTTTATCAATCATTTCCATCCCATTAAAGGTCATGGTTCTACTCTCAAAGGGTTTTAGTTTGTAGATACTTTGACTATTACATGCAAAAACAAAAATATACATACCAATTAACACATTTACTTGTAACTGATACAATTCTTTGTTGTTGAAGAGCCAAATGAAGCTGAGCCAACTTGCTAACCAGACTATACCATGGCATGATACCTAATAAACAAAAATGGAGTATTATTAATATTGATAGAAAACAGCAATAATCATACAACTGAAAAAATACTTTAACAGTTCAAGAATAATTATATTAGGGTATTATTTACACCAAAAAAATCTTCAAGGAAAATTGTCTCATTGAGTTAGAAGTGATCTTATGAGCAAATTAATATTTTATACAGTAAACATGTGTTGCAGTGATTCAAACTTTTTTCCGCAGACAATAATAGTTAATAGTCAAGGGATTTCAAAGATTAGTGGCATGAGACAGGCCACATTACTAAACCTATAGATTTCAGTACAGTATACCCAGATGCTCAAAAAAATTGGTCAATCTGTGACAAATTACTGGTTTTAAGTTACAATTGATTTTAGTAATACTTCCATAACACTGCATTTACTTTTAACTTGTTGGCAGTTTTTTAAATCCTGCAGTTTTACCTGCTTTAACTAAGAATCGGAACATCATGTTGTTCAGCATATGAGCTTCAAGGTACCTTACTTCGAGACACAAATCACCTATAATATATATTTCAATTTTTATATATCTTCTAATCTATACAATGAAATATCAAGCAGTAAACAGAGATGCTTATAAATATACTTTATAATAATTTTTGTATAGACATTTAAATTT
Source organism: Lasiommata megera (assembly GCA_928268935.1). Taxonomy (NCBI): domain Eukaryota; kingdom Metazoa; phylum Arthropoda; class Insecta; order Lepidoptera; family Nymphalidae; genus Lasiommata; species Lasiommata megera. The sequence goes on along the minus strand of OV743311.1, from coordinate 4,831,565 downwards.
CACTGTCATGTAAGTAATTGTCAGCATCAGACACTATTGTAATTGTCATATAATAACATCTAAAGAGATACTTAACGTTTAAAATTGTTAGTATTATTATGTTTTATTTCTTTTGTTTAAGAACTTGTGTTACACAATGTATTTCATTGAATTTAGGAGCTTTTACCATTTGCTTACCTCTAAAAATTTTGAATGTATGCGTAGAGACCTCAATGCTGTTATGTTGTGAGACATGTCCACAAACTTTTTCGTTACTTGACTATCATAGCGTAATAATTTCTGCAGCATTGTTGGTACTTTCCTTTTGTCTTCTATATCTCCTAACTGAAATAAATAAATGGAATAAGTAATGTTTCTTGCTATATAATCATCAGGATGGTAAAAAGTTTGTAATTCTTCCTGTTTCTCCAAATATACAATATAGTTGCTATCAACTCACTAAGAAAAAGCTATGAAGGATGATTCATACAAATATCAGCACTACTGAGAATAAGGATCAAATAGAAGGGAGATATTTTTTTTAAATATTCTGCCTCAACAAAAACAGAATCATGATTGTGTGTGATATAAATCCACACAGGAGCAATTTTAACTTATCAAGGATATGTTGGTTTGGGTCAACTTAATTAAGCAAATAGTGGTAGATTAAAGTTAATAGTGTAAGCCTATGAAATTGTTGTCCAACTCTTTTTTATATATAAATTCTGGTGCTTAGCTGTAATATCTGAGATATCTTAAAATTACTCACATTAGGGGTAGTGGGGAAAATGTATGTTGGAAGGACATTCCAGGTCTTTACAGTAAGTATTAGAAATAAGGAAACTATAAATGTGAGTATATTTGTTAAACTTTTACAATTGCAATGAAATATTGCACAAATGCATGTTGAGGATTCCTTTGACAGCCAAGCGTACAAACACGTCCATCCTGACTCAGCTAGGGATAAAAACACAACTTTCCTCCATATGTTACCAATGCTCTCCTATTTCGGACACATCATGCGACAGGGGAGTGATAGTCTAGAAAAACTTATTGTGTCAGGTACTACAGATTGCAAAAGATCGCGAGGCCCCTCACCAACCAGATGGGCAGACCAGCTGAGGGACTCTAAGTGCAAATTTCACACAATTGCAAGACTAGCTTCTGATAGAAGCAGTTGAAACAATTAATCCGGGTTGCAAGGACACTAGGACCACGATCTTCAGTAATGAAGGAACTACTGGAGAGAGAGATTGCACAAATATAGCATCTTGGAATTGAAAGAGGATATATTAAATTGATTGAAAACAGCTCTGGTAAATTCTGCACTGGTAAACTGTGCACCACTCCTTAGGAGTGTAGAAATCCCCTATCATCTTTCTTTAATTATTTGTTGTTTAGTGAGTAGCCTCTATTAATTCACACAGCGATAAAATTGGTGGTGCTCTATTAAAAACCCCACAGGACTTTCAAGCCAAAAAAATATTTTTGAAGCTAGTTGAATTAATATCAAGGTAATTTAAATATTGTAATACTATATGTAACTACTAATATGTATTTAAAAGGGTCATTGTTTCTATTCTTTATCTTTCTTGTATAATTGAAATTGAGAAAGAACCTATTTGGCATTGTGTATTCAGGTGAGTATGAACTGTCACTAATAGTATGACGTCATTCATGTTTGAACATCAAGTGAGCATATAACAATTACGGTACAAAATTAAAACTTATAACACTTATATTTCAATATAGTACTATAACATTCGAGTAAGTGTTAACGTGAATCATGCAAATAACAAACTATGACATGATCTAGCCACTTATTTTCTCCAATTGTCACATAAGGAATAATGGCTAAAACTATTATGTGTATTCAAAAATGTCTTACCACATTCATTATTAAGGAGTAAATAAATCTTGGCTAATAGCTAATGAGCTATAGGGTGAACGCACTTCGAAATTAGATAATATTTTTAGTGTGGTAGGTTTTAAAGTAAGAAAACAAACATGCAATTAGAATATAATTAGCTACATCTACAAGTAGGTATAGCGATGGGCAATTCGCAATATAAGTATTTATCCAGATTGATGAATTAAGGAATGCTCTTAGTAAAATCCTGTTAAATGTACCAACAATCCACCACAGCCACAGAACACAATTACTCCAAGGACCACAGCACAGTTAATAGTCTATTATCTATGGACTATGACCACAGCAATAAAATATTTCGTTTCAGAGTTTTATTCACGGACCTACAATGTAGGTTGATAGGTAGGTACCTATAACAGCTCGGACGAAGAATCAAGGTGGACTTGACATCAAAATAATAATACCTTGTTAGAGCAAGACAAGTATATGGAAAGTTCTGAAGAGTGATAAAGGCAAAATCCCATTCTTTTGTCATTTTCATAGATTAACTTTTTTCTGGTGTGCTCAACTGTCTTAGCTGCCCAACAAATTTGACGCGTGCCTCTGTGATACTAATTCATAGCGAACATTACGAGTTTTTAATTAGGTTTATGTGTGTAATATAATGTTGAAGGTGTATAGAACGCCATAATTATGGAGCATTATTGTATTGTTGTTTACCATTTGCATTCTACAATTACATTAAGGTTCCGTTAGATTACAGAATAACAGGTTTATAATATTCAGAAATAATTAAGAAAGGTCCCAAATTCTAATTTTAAAGTTTAGTATTAACCGTATAAATTTAGTAATACACAACCAATCGTAAAACATTGGCAATATCAATGTCATGCGGCCATTTTATAGGGCGTTTTGATTTTATCGGGTTATTCCTATTTTAGGAATACCAGTAGTTAAGAATTAAAGTTACCCATAATATCAATTTTTTCACATATGGACCAATGTTAATAATGAAGTTTATACTCAGTTTTAATAAATATTGTTAAGATTCGTTTAAGTGCATATAATCAGTTATACTATTGTTTTATGTTTTAGATTTATAAAAGATACTGCACTTCGTGACTTCTGGATAAATTCAATTAGTCGAGGACATTGGACTCCAGGAAAAAACACCCGCATATTTTGTTCTAAGCATTTTAATGAAACCTGCTTAAGAAAAACTGAACACATGACATTTTTAAATGCCTTATCAGTTCCAACATTGTTAACACAGTAAATAAACTTATTTCTCCACAGTTTTTTAATTTGCTTCTTCCCCAATTATACCATCCTCTATCATTATTACCATCTTACGAGAGAACAAATTATTGTAAGTTAGTAAGGGTTTGCAGCTGTATATAATGAATAATACTTATTCTACTTATAATATATATTTGTTTTCGGGCAAATGTCGAGTATATACATATATACATATATATATATATATATATATATATATATATATAGACATACTAGACACTTGCCCGAGAAAAAAACAATGGATTCAGACTATAATATTAACCACTACATACTAGATTAACACGGCGTTACAAAACAAAATTTCAAATAAACCATTTTAATATAAAAAAAAAGCGACGAAGTTACTATAATAAGGTATACTTTCCATTCAATAGCATGAACTGGAAATGAAAAAAAAAATTGACCGGTTATACAAAATCCATAGTAGAGTTGTGAATTGTGTATAAAATGCTGAATATTTTTTTCGTTTTCAGTGTATAGTTTTTTTTTAAAGGAAAGTTGCTCCAAGAAATTGGGGAAATTTTTAATGACCTGGTATCCCTGCGTTTTGAAGTACTTTCTATTTGTCTCTTTCCTTGACGCGGCTGTCAAGTCCACCTTTATTCTTCGTCCGAGTATAACAGTGATTTTTCTTTTTTAATTTATTTTACGACCCTGAATTCAAGTGATCAAGCCCTATCTTGTTTTTGTTCGACGTTCGACCGTTGAAGAAATTCAAGGACCACAAAAAGCAAAATACAGACCTCAAAGCATAGAGTACTCACAGAATACAATTACTCTGTATTACAGGTTATTGGTTCCCATGAAGCCTTGACCCATGCTTATTGCCTGCCTATTAAGTAGTAATAAACATAGATATGGGTATGGTACCAATATCATTAGACTCTTTGAACATTATACCATTCTATGTTTGATAGTCTTTTTTTTTAGATAGGTTTGCGTTTGACTACAATCAGTACCAGAAGGCACTGATGAGGTTGGAGCGCGCTTGCCTAGAAAAAATGCCTATTCACTCTTCCCTTGACAGAACTAAGGTTATACATGGCTAGGTGATACTCTATTTAAGATGAACTCGGAGGTATTAATAATTGATTTTTTAAGAATTTATAAATAAATCTGTAAAATAAATATCAATCAAAATATAATCCTACGTGTCAAAGAGTAAATGTATTCGTTTATATTTTATAAATAGCAAATACTACAAAGTGCTTTAAAGTAAATACCAAAGAGGATATAAATCTCTAAAATCAGATGATATTTATTTGCCAGTCTGTGATATAAAATCAAGTGCTCAGGTTAAGTAGATGAAGCCATGAAACTGTAAGAAGAAGAGAAGGACTGGAGAAGCGGATTTATGGATTATATAGGAAAATTGAGACAATAAATCGTATCTTGCTTCGAACGGCGTGTCGGTTATTTTTTGTAAACGAAAAACCAATCAAAGTACTGGCAATATTTCCACCGTTACTAAGTGATATATTTAGTCAAGAGGATAAGGGATATTACAACTAACAGTTAATAGTGTATCATCTATGATGACAACAATAAATAAGATTCGTTAGCTTTCTTTATTCAAAAACTATACATCTAAACTATACATCTTAACTATAGGCTGAAATTTAACGCTGACAGAGGAGGTTATAAGACCGCATTTATAAGAGGTTATAAGGCCGTTTTTCCTCATGGATATCTCTGCTCCACGGTGAGACACAGAGGTTATGTTAGTCTCTTAACAAATAGAAACCACGGTGTTCCTACTCATCCTTGTATGGAGGAGTCACGGGAACGCTCTCGCAGAATCGCGGCTCTACCACCGATCCTCCGATGAGGTAGGGTAATCCTACCGCATTCACCCTACGCCAGTACGCCTCGGAGAGCACGGCGACCAATGAGTTTGTAACTATTACAAAGATACCTCAGCTTAACAATGTTTTAAAAATAATAAATTACGTCAAATTTTTTATTCCATTTAATACGAAAGTTTGGTATAAAGTTATTATTCATAATGCAATTTTGAATTAACTTAAAATAAATTTTGTAAGACAAAATTATAAATCTTTTATCAATATATTAAGGTAAATCTATTCTGCCCAAGCATTTTTATAGAGATTAATGTAATCCCTTGACGTATTTGGATACCTACACAAATGGATTTCTTTGGAATATACTTGTACGGACCACAAAATTATATAAGAGATACACTAAGAGATGATTATGAAGAGCCTACATCTAAAAACGAAGTGAAACCTTTAATGACAAAAGTTATTAAAAATTGCACACTTTCTGACAAGGTTCGTTTCTTTGATAAAACTCCACACACACAGTTTTTGAGATAGATTGTAATAAACTATTTTAAGGCATGAAAAACCTACTATCTAATTCAAACAAAAAAATATAAATAACAACATAATTTTAAAAATAAAAATAAAAATTGTGCTAAAAATAAAATATTAATAACTTTATGTAAGAGCTTGAAGAGGAGAAGAGCTAATAGAGAATAAAAAAAAATTATCCATCGGATCCAGCATACAACGTTATGTTATATTATAATCCTATTCACACGCGAGTTTGTCAATTTGATCATCTTTGTATTACATAATATCATCATCATCATCATGTTCAAACCATTGCCGGCTCACAGAGTACGGGTCTCCTCTCAATGTGAGAAGGGTTTGGCCATAGTCCACCACGCTTGCCATGTGCGGATTGGCAGACTTCACAAGAATTTGAGAACATCATGGAGAACTCTCAGGCGTGCAGGTTTCCTCTCGATGTTTTCCTTCACCGTTGAAGCAAGTGATATTTTGATTGTTTAAAAACTCACATAACTCCGAAAAGTTAGAATTGCGTGCCCGGATTCGAACCGCTGACCCTTGATTAGGAGGCTGACGCCCTAACCACTAGGCTATCACAGCTTGTATAATATGTGTGTGAATAAATATATTTATAAAATAATTTCATGTTTTTTTTCCAACAGATTCAAAGGCCCGATATTGATACAATCAGGATAATTGATGTATATGTAGGCAGAGTCGATGGTTTCGCATATGGTTCATCACAGCGATTTATGAAAATGAAGCGTAAGGGTGTGATTAAACCGGTTGGCCCAACAGACACATATAGGCTACCGGCAACTACTTCTCATGAGGTTTTTACTTAATGTCTTTTGACAAACAAAAATTGTATGGTGGTAGGCTTTGGCCGTGGCTAGTTAACGTAAAGACGTACCCCTAAGTAATTCAGCATTCCAGCATTGAAAACAATTAATACTATGGGTTGAATCATCAACAGCCCGCTACCAACTTATTTACATTATCACTCTACCGAACTTGTAGTACAATAAAATAAAAAATAAAAATTTTATATTTAATAAATATTCTATTAATAAATATTTTTTCAGTATGGGTGGTGGCAGTATGATCCCGCAATAATTAATGCAAATTGGCATGTAACTTTTCCGCGACACCCTCAACCCGTATCTCCAAATAGTCGCATTTTAGATATTGTCAAAAAGAATAATAAATACGCAACTTTATTTTGAGCACGATATTGGAGGATATATATATTCTATCTTTATATTCCTCCAATATCGTATAATAATACTAATACTATAACTTGTGTTTTGTTTCTTAATGAATATTACCGGCGGACAAAAACCTCTTTACTCTGTAATTCGATATGTTTGATAATAATGATGTAGTAAGATACAATAATGAAAAGACAAAACTGGTAAACAAAATATTTTTATTGTTTTCATAAAAATGGTGGGCTTTACCGTTACTATGAACAACACTGCAAAAAAAAAATAAGAAAAATGGTGTTTGGTACTATTTTTTTAATAATCAGTTGTGCTCAGACGCTGCATAAATATGACAAAAAATATGAAGCAAAAATTGGGAATAATTCGATCAAACAAGCAATAAAACAATGCTTGTCTAAATTTAGGAACTGAATCATTTTGAATAACTAAATTAAGGATAGTGTAATAAGGCTTTTATTCTTACTTGATACTTACCAGGTCAATCGAACAATACTTCGTCTAACATACCATTACCAAAGAGAATATAAATATGCAATTAGACAAACTGAAACACTATTATGATAAAGTGAGCTAAAACGCGCGTATTTTCTATCTTCAACTACGAGCCTTAAATTCAACCAAAGACAAATCACAAGCATTCAAGTTACAAGGAAGTGTGATGGAAATATATCTAGTAGATTCTATATCAGTAGCTTTGCCGTATTACTAGCTCCCATAGAGCATTACAATATGAAATTACAGTCTAAACGAGCTGCATACTGCGTAGGTCTAAGTTTACCAGTGTCTCTATATGGTTATGGACGATATACGTGAATGAAACTTATAATCCAATGTCATACGCAAGAAAGCTGGAGATTATTTTTAATAGTGTTGATAATGTGTCTTCGTTTTTGTTACATTTTATAATTTAATCTTAGTATTAAATAGTCGACTGTAGTAGAAAGGGCAAATATAACTAGACTTTAAATTATGCTCAAATTTCTAACATATATAAGCTTAGAAAACATGGAAAATAAATAAAATGTCTTGAAACCAGTTCTAGTAGCGATTACATACTCTTTGATTACAGCTATAAAATAAGAAAACCTCTGAATCATTTTGTCATGTGTCAAAAAGCTGTCATTACGACATCTATTTCGTAAAGTCTATGTTTTCTGTGTTCTTTTAGATATCTGACAACGAGAGGAAGAGGTGCTTGGAATCCAAAATGTAAGTAATCCTGAAATATCCTGATAATTTATTAGTTTTATTGGAAGTTTTGCATGTAATCTTTGATACTATTTGCTTTATTAATTAAAAATGTCTGTATTTATATATCTAATCACGAAGACATTTAAAACCTAGTTATAATAGGCTAAAGTAATATTTTTTTTATTTCATATTTCCAGGTCGAAGGTATCGCGTGATACGCTGTATGAATGCGTAAATGCTGTCCTCGAGACGTCAAAGGAAAAAAAGAGAAATTTCTTGGAGACTGTTGAACTTCAAATTGGTCTGAAGAACTATGACCCACAGAAAGACAAACGTTTCTCCGGCACCGTCAAGTATGTTCACCTGGAAAGAGCATTATTGTGGACTTGATTTGATGTTGCTAGTTATTCTGATAAGTCTAGCGTGACTTGTGACACGTGTTGATTAGTTCTCCAAACCTCTTTAAAAAGTATTCACAAATCAATTTGTTGAATCTAGAGGCAGTTTATTATACTCACTAATATTTCTGGGCCATGATTTCTATCTTTTGCGGCACTTTATCTTTTCCTGTGAACTCTCGATCCATTATACTTACTGATAACCTGATTTTATTCTTGATGAGAATAAAATAAATAAAAATATTTGCAATCTTATATTGGAGTAGCATGGTGGGTTCCTACTCACTTCAATGAGTACACAACACTATATATGTTCATTAGGATGTATATTTGATGTTTGGAAACACATTTGCAAAAGTGCTTAAAGCCCACAATATTGTATCTGGACAGGGAGTCAGTGGTAACTGACGGGACTTGACCCAGAGTCTTTAAATAATGGGTAGGTTAGCTTTGGCTTACCAACCTAGTATAAAAATAAGGACCTGTGGTAAGAAAATGTGTATAAGTGAATGTAATTTGTTAAATTTAGTGTTTCACCTGCAAGTTTTTTCTTAATTTATTTTTCGAATGTCTTAATATTCTGAAACTATTTATATATATAGGTACTTTTACCAGTTGTGATAAGGTTGACGTGTATTAATTTTAACTTAATGATGATTTAATTATTGCATGTATTATCTGACTATTGATGATAATAAGTTTCACTGATTTTTTTCTTTTTTATTTATGTGTATTCCAATTTGTACTAAAAATACTAATTTAAGGGTAACTTTAACAGGCTAAAGTACATCCCAAGGCCTAAAATGCAGGTATGTGTTTTGGGGGACCAGCAGCATTGTGATGAGGCTAAAACCTTGACTGTTCCTTGTATGGATGCTGAAGCTTTGAAGAAACTTAACAAGAACAAGAAACTGGTCAAGAAGCTAGCCAAGAAGTAAGTTGAATAATTTATTATTAAAAGGTCAATATATGTGAAGTTAGGAGATATCTGTTATAAACAATCTTTATTTCATAATAACCAAAGTGTACTGTGCAACATTAAATAACAGTACAACATTGTAATGTGCATTAAGAATGAACATGTCACATTTGAATAAAAACTATGAAATATATATTATAATAATATTTTTAATTAAGCTTAATCCTTGTGGGTCTCAAAAATCCAAAACTAAATAACATTATAAATAACTACCTCTGTCAAATATTCCTCATAACATGGGTAATTACTTATATATGATTTGATAGTATGATTCATAAATTCACTTATAATTTGTACTTTAAACGGTAAATTATATCTGAAATAGGTTTCCTTTTGGTTGCATAAATTTATACCAATGCTTTATGCATTCCTTTTATAATTTTCAGATATGATGCTTTCCTCGCTTCCGAGTCCCTCATCAAGCAGATTCCTCGTCTGTTGGGGCCTGGTCTTAACAAGGCTGGCAAGTTCCCTGGTCTCCTCTCCCACCAAGAGTCCATGACCCAGAAGATTGATGAGGTTAAGGCTACAATCAAATTCCAAATGAAGAAGGTAAATAACATTGTTTGATACTCTTTCAATATATCAAGGTAATTTTTCCATCCTTTTAAAGCCAACGTTACTGCAGAGCCATTCATGAACCATCAGCATTTAAAGCAGTTGTTTCAATTTAATTTGCCAAGTAACCCATATGAATCGAAAATACTGAAAATCAATTTAATGCTTCCCTGGCTTAAAATGTGTAAAGAAACAACCAACATTTATTTGTGTATTTATTTATTTCAGGTATTATGTCTCTCGGTAGCAGTTGGCCATGTTGATATGACACCAGATGAACTCGCACAAAATGTGCATCTCTCGATCAATTTCTTGGTGTCACTCTTGAAGAAACACTGGCAAAATGTGCGCTCATTGCATATGAAATCTACAATGGGCCCACCCCAGAGATTGTACTGATTCATTTTAATAAAACTTGACTAAGTATTCTAATGGTTTTATTCACTAATCTTTAACCTTGACAAAAAAGACTATAATTTATTGCAGAAAAAGTATTTAAGCAGCTTTTGTTTTATAGAGGAGTTGATAATACTTGATACAGGTTGTTTTTGAAGTGAAAACTTCTTTAGCGGCGTTGAGCACTTTTTCTGTAATGGATATAAAATCTTAAACTCGCGTCAGGACACGTGACCTGATCGAAAAAGCGTAAGACGGATGGAGAGTAGACAGCTATCCCCTCTACGGCGCGGCGAAAATGTATGCCTGTATTCTGTATATTATGTATACTGTTTCGTTTAGGCAGCGCAGGGCGCTTGCGCGAATATTCGTGTATGTTACACGAACATTCGCGTTATGAAAAAGTCGTTGAAATTATGGATGAAAGTTGATTTTTCGGAGAGATAAACTTTTTAATGTAAAATAATTGTAGTATTAAAGTGTTAAATTTTTAATGTAATATAAATTGTCATGTTTGTGTACGATAGCGCAATAAATGAATATTGTATTCTACCACATAAATGATACTACTTTTATACTGATAAAGCAATTGGTGCAAAATTATTCCCTAACCATTCCAAAATATCAAACATGCTCAACGTTAATAATGAAGTTTTCACTTCTGCCGGCACTCCCGGAGTGCAACCAGTCTTTTTTTTTTGTTTTAGCTGATTCTTCGAGAAATGTTATAGGCTCATTGCATTTTGCACTAATTCAGATGTTCAGTCTAAACTATCAACTACCATTGCTAGTTAGAGTGACAAATAGGATCTTATCTGAAGCCACATTTATCGAACTATACCAATTTAACAATAGTTTTGTTTTTCTTGCCGTTAGCTCACATTGTGTGGGGTTGGCATAAAGCTTTATCTACTCACTTCAATCAGCTGTCACCTAACTACCCACACCATTTACACGCATATCCTCTTTTACACATTCCATCCATCTTTGTTTCTTTACTCCTTTGCCCTTCCAAGTTCATATTATATAACATTCTTCAGGTGTCATTACTTTCTTCCCTCCGCGTTATATGACCATACCATGCTAGCCTATGACTCCTCATCTTTTTTGTTACTGGCGCTACTTTTAGATTCCCCCTTATACCTACCTATATTCATTTCTTATCCATTCTTGTCACACCACAGTATAAACATGGTTTCTAACCAACGCTTAGATTAAAGCCGAGGATGTACGTTCATCGTATAGTATAAATAATATTAATTAATTTGGATTCTGGCTTACGGCTAGCTAGTCTGCTAGGCAGCATTCCAGCCAATCCTATAATTAACATGATTTAATGTTACTATCGATACCGATAATCACTTTTCCATGTCTATGTGATTTTGGCTTAGATCTAGACCTAGTCATATTGATAATTCCTACCAAAAATATGTCAGAATAGAAAAATTTCGTCTTAGCAATCTGACATATGTCACCATCAGCACATAGTCCTTGTTAATCTGTAGTCTGTATTGTGTGATAATATCAATTAAAACTTAAAATAAACCTATCCATTTTATTTATAAATCAGTAGTTACAAAAATTCAAGATTCAATTGATATTACTTTAAAAACTCATTCAACAGGTGAATATGAATCTAAACATTTCGGGCCTCAAAAAATTCATATGGAAATCGCAAACAGTGCAAGGTTTTGGGGTAAGTGTAGAATCTAATTCTAGATTGTGGTATCCAATACAAGCACGTTAAAGACTTTTACTATTTAATTTAAATTACGTTCAGTTCCAGCAGGTAAGGAATAAATGGGCAAATTGGTTAATGGTAAGAGACGTTAAGAGGCGAAGGATGAGCGCTGAACATTTTCTAGAAAGGACTAGAATTAACGCATTGAGAAGAAATAATGTTTTGCCATTAGAAATCAGAGAGTTGGCTGATAAGGAAATCAACAAATTTGAAATGAATGCTATACCATTACGGATAAACAATAGATGTGTTATAACCTCAAGGTACTAAGTTTATTTTATACAAGATGAAAATTGTTTTAAATAAAATCGTATGCAACTACTTTTGTATAAAATATTTTTTTCCTGCATGTAGTTCTTCAACTAATACTTAATACTTTTATATAATTCTTTTTTTATATTGGAACTTAGTTGCTGATATATTTGTAGGTATTTATCTCCCCAAGCGCAACAAAAATCTGTTATTAAAAAAGAAGGATAAATTGAAATGATTTATCTATCTTATATATTTTTTTAATAAGATAATTCTTAATGTCATAATGTTAAAGTACCAAAGCAGATGTACTTTAGCCTGTAAAAGTATTTTTAATTATGTATCCATTCAAATAAAAGTTAGTCTGAATTCATGTTTTGCTTTTAGGCCTCGTGGTATTGTCAAAGAATGGAGGATGAGTCGCATTGTCTGGAGGCATCTGGCTGATTACAACAAACTCTCAGGAGTTCAGAGAGCTATGTGGGGTTAGCTATAATCTAGAGCATTATAATATGTAGGTACCTAAATTTTAAATATAATTAGAAGGAAAATATTGTTTTATTTATCAACTTTAATTGTCATTTTATTTCAGATTGAGAATTATTTAATGCCTAGTTTAGATGCAAATTAAATACAATATTTCCTATATTGTATTTTATTTGTGTACAGTATACATCAAGAAGCTTTGTCTTTTTATTTGAAGCTACATAGTATGCAGTTTATCTACATAATATACCAGTAACATCTGGCTGAACAGATGGTTTACATAAAAAATTGACTGTAGGTTACTTCTGGTCACTCATGGTTGATTGGTTGAGCAGGTCATTCATAGTTCACCTACAATTTAATTACCTGGATCAAAATTTTTCTGACAATCAATTCTCAGTAAGCGTACCATACATGGGTTACTGGCCGCAACCATAAAATGGCGCCACCGGCATATTTCCTGTAGTTATCATACATTTTATATGGACTCTTCTCATACGGTTGACGCCGGTGGCCGCCACATGCTTCAAATAGTCGCTGTTTAGTGCTCACTTGTGGCCACTAAACGCTGCCTCACGCCACCCCTCTCACTGTTACCTCAGTTTACCTGTTCGAGTCGAAGTCAACGCACACACGTAGTCTGTCAAAATGAATTTAGATCAAAATAAATCAATGCCTTTTTGTGTATTTTACGCAGATTCTTACCGTATACCCTAACGTAAAAAGTAAATTCGAGTCGCATGTTGCTGGAAGTACTATTAAACAAATATATATTCTTAAAAGTACAATAAACTGTGTCGAATGGATGAATAACTCCTATATGCTTGCCATCTATGGTACCTAAACACTAACGACACATTGTATTTTGAAGAAATCCACTGGCAATGTCATTCCACATATCTTGGGTTGGTTCTGGAATAAAACTGCTTTCAAGTGGTTCCTAATTAGTTGACAAGTTTCTTGTACAATTTTCCTTGCGGTAGATGCCTCACGGTGGTAAGAGAGTTCAAAATGTTTAAAAGATTATCGAAATGCTCGTTACATTTGTGTGTTGGTTAAAATCGGAGGTTTTATTTTTTTTATTTCGTTGCATATTGTTTACACATACCCAGTTTGGGTGTTGCAACTTGGTCTGGAATCAACCGTAGTAGGGAGACCGATTTCATTTATTTTTACTTGCATCGTTTAAAAAATCGTTTATAGTGTAATAACACTTCTCCAACAGAAAATTTTTTAATACTGTGTAAAATTCATTATCTTTTTCTAAGTTTCGTATGCAGTCTGGCAGACCATTATATATTTTCACAGACATTACGTAGGGACTACAGGTGTGGAGTTTTAGCTTTGATGGTGGGAGGGTTAGTTTGTTTGTATATTTTTCGGGATATCGACGAGGTTTTTCTTCTTTTTTTTTATAAAAGTGTAGATTTTTTTTGACAAATTTGCACATTTCAAAGATATAGATTGAAGGTAGGGTGAGGATTTTTAATTTCCTGAAATGGGGCACACATGAGTCCGTACTTTTTGTGTTTACTAATATGCGTACGCACTTTTTTTGTAATATGAAGAGATCCGGAGCATCAGTGCTATTTCCCCAGAGAATAACACCGTATCTCAAAAATGCATACCCATAGGCATAATACGCAGCTAGTGCGGTCTTTAAGTTGGTGGTTCTTTTTAATTCTCTAAGTCCATATATAAATTTACTAAATTTTGATTTTGTTTTTCCGATATGGTCCTTCCAATTCAAGTTAGTGTCGATTTCAATGCCTAAAAACGTTAAGCTGTTTGCGCATTCAATGTCTGTGTTATTAAAAGGTATCCAGTAACTACGGGTTTCGTCTTCTGCAACGACATTTATCTATCAGAAACAGCGCAATTAAACCTTTTTAAACGCTGCTGAATTTTAAAGTTGGAGGTCCTGGGTTCGATTCCCGGCTAGAGTCTGGTCTGGTGGGAGGCTTCGGCCGTGGCTAGTTACCACCCTACCGACAAAGACGTGTCGCCAAGCGATTTAGCGTTCCGGCACGATGTCGCGTAGAAACCTATTAGGAGTGTTGGTTTACCATGCCCCTAACAGGTTAGCCCGCTACCATCTAAGATTGCATCATCACTTACCAACAGGTGAGATTGCCTTCAAGGGCTTACTTGTAGTGGATAAAAAAAAATGATGACGCAAGTTAACCCTTGCGTGCAGTATAATTTTTTTTTTGACAGTAGCAGCCACCGGCCGCAACACGCAAGTGCCGGCCTCCGGGCACAAATGGCTGTCCTGCGCTTCAGTCACGTTCAGGCGGCGTGTTGTCAGTGTGCGGCGACTCTAATATTCGAGTTATGTGGGGACTGTCTGCCCATGTTTATAATTATACACGTCAGGCATATTTACCTGTTATTATTACTAAACATTCATTGTGCCTTTTTTTTTTTTTTTTAACGTGGGTAATCCCGCGTCCGAGGAGACGCGGCGGTTATGTCAGACTCTTACTGACTAAACCCCCACGGTGCATATTCTTTCCCGCCGCCTGGTGGCCGGGTCACGGGTTTCGCTCGCGCACACAACCGCAACCAGGCCGGCAGAGTCCGTCCTTAGGACGGTGCCAACTCGGGGGCAATATCAGATGCCCCCCAATTGAACGCCATTAGACGCACCAGGAGCACAGGGTGCGTCTTCCAGCTCGAGGAAACATTCATTGTACGTAGTAACTTTTGCAACCTGCTTGGAACAACATTGAAGCAAGGGGTCAAGGGAATAAATTGAATGATGATTGGCGGTCAAGCACAGGGTAGGCATAAAATGGCTGCCATAAAAAATGTTCATAAAAAACAAGTTACAATGTCATAATGCTCTTGTGGATATAATCTCATCCTCATTAACTGAGACAGCAGGTTTTGAATTTAGTTATCAAAGCTACTCCAAAATTCTATAGCTTCAATCTCCTGAATGGAGTAATTAAATAGGTATTATAATCAACACCACAAAGAAAAGTCATGGTAATAATCCAAGCTATTCAGATATCTAGTTGACAACAAAGATCAGTCTCGAAATCAGAACAATTAAAGTTTCTATTTACAAGTTTGAACACAGATACAAATATTTACCCAATAGATGGCAGTAATTACAAATTGATTTTAAGATTGAATATCAAGAAAACCTAAAGTAGGAAGTAGAAGTATATTGACTACTAGACCTAGACTAAGTACCTAAAAGAAGTATATTGACCAGTGATTATTAGTCACCAAGAACAACTGTAGCACAACCACAGGGAGCAACTGACATTTTGCATTCCCACCCACAACCCATCTTCTTTATAGGTTCCTATTCATCGTACCGTAATGCTTAATCAACTAGCCGCGGTCGAAGCCTTCTAAAAGGCCAGACTAAAGCTGGGAATCTAACAGAGTACCTCACATTTTATAATTTGATTTGACTCACAGAGGTAGTAATTTGTACCAAATTTAATGGTTGCGATTTAATTATTTTTTCTTCCTGGGAGTAGGTAACGGAAGCTACTAAATATTCAATAAAAGAATGTTTGTTTTTTACATTTTTTTTATATAAGTCCCTTACAACTAAAGAAGCTTCATAAAGCTTACAATGGAATAAATACCAAAGCCTTTATAAAAAGCTTTTTAGTCGAACAGACCTGAAACAAAGAAAAAAGAATTAGAACTAATAATTTCAGATGCACTTGATAATAATGTATGTTATTATCTCAGTATTATTATTGTCTATCATAACTTTTCTGAAGCTAATACATTACAATCAGACATCATTGAATTAACCTAACAAAATAAGCATATCCCTAGAAAATGTAAATTTTTATCAGCAAATTAAATAAATAGACTATAATGAATCATTTATTAAAATATATATATTATATCAGACAGCAAATAAAAAATTAAGTTAAGGAACCCCAAATTATTTAATACTGTTTTTATTTATTTGTCTAGTTCTTCAATAAATATGGTATTTATTAAGTAAAAAATTGAATTATTATAGGAATGTTGTATTTATTTTATAATGCATATTTAATAGTTTTATTATTGCATGCCTTTAGACATGGAACTTGTATGGACCTTCAGTTTAAAAAGTTTTGTTTTTTGTAACTTAATTTAGTCCTAATTCAGTTTTTTTTATATACTATAACTTTTTATTCTGGTTTAAATGTCATATAAATGTTAACCATACAGTGTAGTTCATCAGAGATTTTCGTTCAAAGTAGACCACATACCTAATAAATAAGTCCCCAAAAAGTGTTACTTTTTAACGTTTTATTTAAAAAGTGGTACTTTGTGTAAGAAACATTTGCTAAATTGTCATTCAATAATCAAAATATATGAGACAAGGTAATAATCAGATGAATGTTGACTATAAAATATTCAAATATCACATACCGAAGCCCATGTCATCATCAGATTCCTCTGGTTCTTCTTCTTTCTTCTCCTCCTTGGCAGCTTCCGCTGCCGGAGCGGCAGCCGAGGCGGCAGCGGCAGGAGCGCCACCAGCGGGTGCAGCACCAACACCGGAGCCAATGTTCGTGATCAGATCGCGAACATTTACGCCTTCCAGCGCCTTTGCGAACAGACCAGGCCAGTAAGGCTCCACGTCTACGTTAGCGGCTTTCAGGATGGTCGAAATTTTTTCACCCTGTAAACAAATGTTTTTTTGTAGAAGGAACGCAAATAATACGAAATATAAATGCAATTAATAATTTCTGTAGCCTACAAACGAATCCACCTACAGTTTTTTTAATAAAGGCAGCTAGTTCAGAAGATGAAAGTGGATGTAAACGCAACTGTCTGAAAAGCTACCTGCGGTTTTAGGTTATTTTTCATAAATATGTGATCAGTACTTACGGTGACAGCGACATCATCATCAACCAGGATGAGAGCGGAGTAAACACAAGCTAATTCAGCCTTTGATGCCATTTTTTTTATAATTTTAGTGCAAGTCGCCAGATGGCCTTAGCTCGAAGAGGACAAGCACGTTTGACTTGTAGAACTAAAGAGAAATTAAATCACAACAGAAGTGTCAAATTAAAGTTTGAAAATGACACTGTCAGTATCACAACCACAGAGTATATTATCCAAACATGAATTTAAATACATAGTGACGTTCTAACTAAGACAATCTTGCTAATCTGTGTAAAGCCATAAAACGAGAGAAAAAAAAAGACAAGCTCTTTTGGGATTGAAATTATCCTTAAGTCAAAAATAACTACAGCAAGGCTCCGTTGATGCTGAGTGATCAAAAGATAAAACAACAAACATACTTCCACATTTTTGTTATTACAAAGAATTCATATCTTCAAAACTCGCAACATGGCATAGATAATGTATCTATGCCATGGTGCGAGTTTATAATTTTATAAAGTTATAGACGACTGGCCACAGAGACAAGGACTTTTAGCCTTTTATTAATTAATTTTATAATTTTTTGTTCGGATACTTAAACTTCTTAATATTCTACACAGTAAAAGCAGTTAGTAGGTTCATTGATGTATTACAAAATCTATGATCCCATGTGCATTACGCGCAATCAACAAATCCTGCTAAACTCAGATTAAGTACAGCCATGAATAAAGAGAGACAGCACCGTATTTTCTGTCTTCATACAGCGTGCTGGTTTTTTGCTTGGCGAACTTCTTATTATACAATAAAACGTAGTGCGAGTAATAATAACTGTGCTTTAATAAGCTCAGATGATTGTTTGAGTGATAGCAAATAAGTCTTTGTCTTTGAACAGTTTGCCTGGCGCTGTTTAAGTGGGCTTCTTCTTTCGTTCTTAGGAAACTTACTTTGACAAGATTTTTATTACGATTACTTGCCTCCTGAACAAGTCAGTTTCTGAAAAGGCGTGTTACTTTCACTTTAGGACACTTAATTATGGGGCAGCTAATACGGAAGAAATTGAAAAGTACTCTCTAAAACTAAACTCATAGATGCGATGCCACATCGACTGTAAATTCGATGAATGGACGAATTTCCTCAGCCAAACAAGAATGATTTTGAGAAATCGTAACCATCAAAAGGCAGGACAAACAAGTACAAAATATGAATTGTACATATTTTCAGTTGCATAGATTAAAATCTTCCCCACTTAAGAGATATTGTCATACAACTACATGTAATCAGTGTTTAGTACCTAACAATTATCAATTAGTAGGTACATGATTATAGCAATGTACTATGTGATTAGTCATTTCAGTTTACTTTATTACATATACATAATATTGAAAATGACAATATGTCATTAGAGTTAGTTATCATCATAAAACCATAGATAAAAGTATAAAGGCAAATATTTTTTTATAACTTAGAGCCATTTTATTTTAGAGTTCTTTTTTTCAGGTAACATCTTAAATTCAAATTGCTTTCATAAATACTTGAGATATTCAGATAGCTCAGATACAATATTATTAATATGTTGTAGATACCATAATTCATAAAGAGTTATTATAGTTGTAAGGTCAAGGCACCATGGAACTATTATTCTTGTTTAAACTTAAGGCCCAAATAAAATAAGATAATAAAAAACAAGCATTTGATACATACATTTTACAATTCTTAAATGTCTATTTACAGAATATTACATGAAATAAAAAATAAAACTTAAAATTAAATTACTTTCATTTCTACAATAATTTAAGATAAATAAGAAGATATTTTTTTATCATATTTATATACACTAATAACAAGGCAGAAAGTTTCTTATGGTTTGCATGTGCTAAGCTCTTTAAGTTAGATATAAAAATGTTATTGCTTTTGATAGCTTCTCACTCACCCTTGGTGCCTAACAATCCTTAGGCACCAAGTAAATGAAGAATCCTCAGTGCAGGCAATGCTTCTAAGCAGATTTGGTAACATTGTAAATGTAAGCAAAACTTATAGGAAGTTTTATGCAGACAAAATTGCAGGGATATAAATATGTTTAACATTATAAAAGTTAAAATATTAAAAACTTTACAATAAGCAAATAATTTTGGAAAATACTTTAAACAACTTTGAAATATAATAGAGCCTACAGATCCCAAGAGAATAAGTGATGTTTCACCAACATATCTCTAACACCCTCCTTAAGTGGCTGGTTTTGTGTATCTTTCTTCAATGGTAGCTCCCAATCTGGATTTAAATTAAATCCAAACTGAGATAGGATTCTCAGTTCACACTTTATCTGCACCCAACCTGGGGAGTTGATGAAAGACCAGGGATGATACCATTTCTGTACCACATCAACACAAGAACAAAGCACCTCCAACCATAAATGTAGTGCTTCTTCATTCAGTCCCATACATATCAATGTGCGTAACTTAACATCCATCTGGGCGTGGGCATTGTCATGTGACAGGTTAATAGCTTGTACACATCTGTATAGCAATTCTTCTGGTGTAAGTACTTTACCATCTTCATCTAAACGATAGGTTTTGCAAAGAACTAAACGACTATACACTGAATTGAAATCTTTCTCTACCTCTCTTGAAGATGCTTCCTCAATGAATAGCCATGGATGACATGGTCCATCCAAGAAACTAGGTTTTTTAATACCATGTAGTAGTACCCTTTTAAATGCAGGGGCTAATACTCCCCTTACTAAGTGTGCTGCTTTTTCTGTAACAGAATCGTCACCAGCTCTGCTATATTTCACACCCTTTTCATCTAATAATTTTACAAATCTTGCAGGGAACCATCCCCTTAGGCCATTTAACTCGCCAATCCAACAATGTTCATCTCTTGAGCTGATAACTTCTATAACATCATTTTTTCTAAAACCCAATTCATCACCATCTCTCCTTTCAAAGTCCAGTAAGGCTTTTGCTCTGCGTCTTTTGCTTCTTGACACATTTACATATCTTTCACGATCAGCTGCATGGCTTTGCATAGTATAATCAGCAGTAAGTTGTACATCTGATGCTAATTGAGGTTCAAGGGCAAGAAAGTGCCGAGCGACTTGCAATATTGCCTCCCTGAGATCAACAAGAATTTCTGTTTGCTTCACATTCTTAGAAACAGCGTCTTCATTATTTGTATCATCTCCAAACAATATTGTTTGAATGACAGACTTGCTTCGTTTTATCTGACGCCTCTGCAATTGTTGTTTTGGAAGATTTGGCACTGCATTTGGATTCCCTACCAGTGCACCTTGATCAGCCATCAAATAAGCCAAGTGTCTCCTTCTATGAGTTTCAATCAATGCTGGACTTAAAGTATCACCACAGACCTCATCTATGGTTTTAATCAAGAGATCAACATCATCAATTTCACCGGGTATATCAGATAGAGTATTGAAAATCTGTGCCGAATTGGATATTTCAGTGAATCTGTTTTCTTTTATTTTTAACATTGCTAAGGTGGCTTTGAAAAGTACAATAGAGCCATCTAAAAAGAAAAGGTCCCAAATCCTAAGTAGTATTTTCATGTGGACAATATTTGCATACAAAGTCAGGAACCAGTGCATTGTAATAAGAGATAGCTCTATATCATGTGCATTTAGTACTTGATCAATACCTGGTAAATATGTGGAGATCAAGCTCCTTAGGACTTTCTGATCTGCTTGTATACCAATCAATGTGGAAGAGTAATAAGATGCTGGCAAAAGGTCCTCCACAGTGGTACACATAATCCAAAAAGCTTCTTCTTCTTCCATAAGCAACAGAAGCGATGCTGCTATCATACCTGTGCCTTGGCAATAACCAATATCTGGGTATAACCATGCTAACGATCTAAGAATTCTTCTTAGTCTGGGTACTCCTGTACTGGTTGGATGAGAGAAACAAACGTTGTTGGGTAATATTTGAACTAAATCTTTTTCTATTTGTTTACTAGTAACCAATCCGTCATCACTAGATGCCCTAACAATTTCGTGATAAGTGATTTCTGTTGTAGCTCGTTTTTTGTTGGCTCCACAAAGATGCATCCAGACTTGAGGACGTAACGAATGAGGGACTCCATCTTTGACCATTCTCTGTAGTTTATCTGTTTTCTCTAACCTATTCTCACTTTCTGAAAAATTTATTTCCTTGCTGTAAAACTCCCACTGCAGGCGGTGTTGGTCATCTTCCACAAACACATTTGCTAGTAACTTATTGGAGCATTGTTCAGGGCCGTCTTCTTCATCCACACAGAAACCAAACTCGTCAAATCTATAGTCGGGGAGCCCACCATGTCCATCCGATTCTGGCTGTGCTAGCTTAGCCATGATATCTTGGGGCACCATACTTGGTGTCAGGGCAGAAAACGGTCCTCCAGGTGCTGGAAGTAGTTCGTCTGCTACGTTCATGCCCCTTATGGCATCAATAATATCTTCCGGGTCGTCATCCGCTAATGCTGCACTGATTTTGCGTTCGTGTTCTTCACGGCCTACATATCCCACATGATCGCGTGAGCTAAATAGTGACTTAGCAAGATCCATTTTTTGTTGTTATTTGCATCACCTTGTTCAGAACAATGTAGAAATCAAAGGTGTATTTGTACAATGACACTTTCGCGGAAAATAGTTTTGCTATTTCTTGACCTCTTCCTAAAATCGACAACTCAATATGTTCTTAGCGACCTTCGCAACCAATGATATATATTAAATCAAAATTGTAAACACAATCAACAATGTAGCAATAAGGAAGAACTAAATAATAAAATCCTTTTTAATCATAGAGAAAAGTTAAATTTATTAGTATATTTTTTTGCCTTTAACAGCTCTGGGATCTTATTAAATTAAGTTTCGCAGTATGAACAAACCATGATCGGCATGGTCGAGAAATAAGAATAAGATTATAAAAGAGCTTTAAATGAGCTTGACTCTTCTAATGTTAAATATGAAATAGCGGCGGAAATGGCTTCCACTTTATAAGGTGTTTACATGCTCTTTGCCTAATGACCTTCTAAAACGTCATTCGTAAATCATTACCAGCTCGGTCAACATGGGCAGTGAAAAAGTGTATGTGGGTGTGGACTCTAAGCTTTAACTGTATGTATACTGTGTTTATTGTAATTTTATATTTCCAATTCAAAGTGCTGTACACTATAAATGCGTTTTTCAGTTTTGCTTACATACTGCAGTGACCCAGAGTTTACATACTCTCTGGCCAGGTCCAAATACATCTTAAAATTAAAAATCGATAATGTTCAGATTTATAATCTGTAATATCTCAATCTCGCGTTTATCGACTTATTTTGCTAACTAGTGTGTACTAATGGATCGGCACAGAAACTGCACTATATTAATCTACCAATGAACTTTGTGCCTAGACCACCCAATAATAATAATTATACACCATCCAATGGTATCTACTATACTTGAATCTACATGCTAATACTCTTTGTTAAGTGAATATTGATTGTTGATTGCGTCACATTTGCGTTTTTGTAGAGTTGTTTGATGGTGTTTATTTATTTCTGAACAATCAGCAATTAATGATGTTTAGAACAATAATCGAGGCTAAATTAAAAGGTATAACCGCCTTTAGCCTGCGTACTGTAACTTAAGCCTTGCCTGGTACATAACACAGGTGAGCTACGTTTATTTTGATTCAACCCAATTTTAGGATTTGATGTGATATTAAAATAATTATTGCTATACACAGTTTTTTGGCAAATCCCAAATATGTACTAATATTATCAATATGATGTTTGCTAATAAATTTTATGAAATAGGATGGCTGTAAAAAAATGTTCTATAGAAAATTGTAGTTCATCATTATCAAGAGCCGAAGATATTGGAGTGACGTACCACAAGTTTCCTAAAGATACAAAAATACGCAAGATCTGGCTATCTGTTACCCATCGCAATTGTAATAAAATAGATACCACTGCTTATGTGTGCTCGCGCCACTTTTGTAAAAGTGATTTTAAAGTTTATCAAGGGTCAAAATATATACTGAAGTCAGGTATTTGATTGTAGCAAAGTTTTATAGTTCAGCTTTGATTGATTTTTTTCATATAAAACCTTTACAAAAAACTATATAGTTTATGTTGTCCATTTTCATAACTTATTTCTTTACTTTTTCATTTTAGTAAATTATTTCTTCATTACACTAGTTTTCTATATTTAACATCTTAATTTCTTGTTCGAGGAAAAAAATAATATTTTAGTTTTAGAAAATGTATTGGGGTTTTTTTCTGCACCAGAGACTATGAGAAATCTCTCATATGCTAATGTAAGTGCTTTAGAGACTTAAAATTTAAATATAGAATAGTTGTCTGGTGAGAGGTGTCTATTACCCCCATACTGACAAAGGAGTGGTATATTTCTGTTTAGTGTAAAAAAAATATTTGTTCACTTATTACAGTGTCTGATAAGGCTGAGACATGAGTGTTCCAGTATGAAGTATCAAAATTAATTTGGATCATTATAATTGCTTTACCATGAACAGATTTTTTTAATTTACCTAAAATACATCCTTATATAAATATATAACATTAGGATGGATAAATGTTTGTTACATCACACCAGAGTTTTTAAACAGATCTAGTTAAAATTAACACAAATAAGTATTATGGTCTGGAAAAGCTAATACGCTACTTTAAAAAAAAATTGTGATTACCATGAAAAAGATTTGTTTCTGTTTTAGTTTAGTTAGATCAAGCCGATGTTACTCACCCATACACATCGTAATTTACAATGGCTAGTTTATAAAAATTACTTACAATTTGCTTATGCTACTAAAATACTATTGTGGTTTGGTGATATTCATGAAGAGCAGAATACTGTTCTGTACTGTTCTTAAACTGGTCCTCTATCTAATGTTAGTACTATATTTGTATTTGAATATAGTGTATGCCAAAAATCTGCATTTTGTGCTTGCACACAGTTAGTGTCCATTTGAATGGTAGTTGCTTGATTTATTATAATACAGTGTAATCTCATTATCTATATAAATAAAAGCGAAAGGTCATTTACTTACTTACTGATAATTAAACATGAGATCTCAAAAACTTGTACATACTAAGCTATAATTTAGCAAGTAGGTAGTTGATAGTTAAGAGATATCAGCTAAGAAAGGATATTTGGAAATTCCACCCCTAAGGGGGGGTAAAATAGGGGTTGGAAGTTTGTATGAAATTTCTTTGTTTTTAGAGTTAGAGACACAACATAACAAGAGAATAAATAAAAAACATGTACATAATTTTTTTTTTAAATATTACTTGTTAAGGGTGGTCTAAAAGGGGTTCATAGTTTTTGCTTATTTTTTTATTATCAAGTCTACAAGCTTGATATTTTGAAAATAGGTTTCTACAAGGTTAGAATTTTTTTTCACAACCAAGCTTGATTATTGATTCCAATATTACTTCTGGGGAAAAAACTAAACATACCCTCCATTATATAGCAAACACTACTAAGATGTTCAAGTTGCAAGTTTCATAATAACAAGTTTTCACTGTATTTTAATATACTTCGTTTTTAGCTTTATGCATGTATGGCATGTATGCATTGGGTATGTTAACTTAAGACTGATCAAATGTTTTCAAAACTTAAAACTTTGAGTTGAGTAACATTTCTTTAACTGACCCAGATTTGTTCAAATATTTTAACTAAAGTTGTGTAAAGCATTGTATTTTCCGTACTTTCGATACACAACTAATCACAAAATAACATCTGAACTGTATTTACATTTTAGAATCATGTGTTATTTATAATATAATTATAGTTTGTAACTAAATCTTAGAAACCAAACCTGCCAAATTATATATTTTGTTTCGCGACATCCAGGAGGCAGCATGTAAAAATTACTAAGAATTTGTTTAAGTAATGATTCTTGTGTTGGTTACCACATATACTATTAGTTTAAAAAACTCGCCCAAAGCTTGTGAATCAAAATTACCTAATGATGATGCAAGATGAAAATTTTGCCTAATTTAATATAATTGATGTTGGCCTTAGGCAAATGTAACATTATCAATCTTTGTTTCTGTATTAGATGCTGTACCCTCAATATTTTCTTGGAATCAAAATATGCAATCAAATACAATGGATGATGAAATAAACACAGTAGCTTATTCAGAAGAGAAAACACTGAATACGTCATCAAGTAGCAAAGAATCAGAAGAAGAAAATGTTGACTCGATAAAAAAATACATTGAAAAACAAGAAATTGAGATTCAAAATAAAAGACATGAAAATGAAAGACTAGCCAAGGCAGAAATGGACGTGAATGAGATAGCAGGAACTTCAGAAAGTCTGAAACTATCAGATACATTAGGAGGACCAGAAAGTATAGAAAAACAAGAGAATATGGAAAAACATGTTATTGAGCAGGTTGAGGATGTGGTGATAGGTACAAGTGTTATGGGTATGATACTGAGTGAATCGGAGACCCAACTTGAGTCCCAGAAAGATATCAAACCTATAACAAAGCCAAATTTGAGTCCCAAAGGTATTGATCTGGACCCTTATTCTTTTATATTCTAAGCATAACTTAATAAACATTTAGCATAAATACTAAAAAATTAACACTCCTTTAATGGAGAAGAGAACATTTACGTCACTTCGAGAGAAACTACTGCACAGCTTTTAAGAATTTAGGATTTAAATTTAGCTTGAAATCTATAGATGTCCATCTATTATATAGTATATTTTTTATCGGCAAAAGTATTTACGGTTAGTGGCATTATTTGTTACCTATGGATGGCTTAGAGTTAAGCCGAGCTTGACAAGTTTGCATATAGTATGGTTACAACCTGATAATTTATCAGGATATGTCCCAATAGGATACTGAGATCCTTTGTTTAGCTTACTATTACTCAACAGTTTCCGAAGGATTTGTAAAAAAGCTGAGACAAACCCGGATGTGGAAAACTAATATTGGACCCCTGTTGTGACCATCTCTGTATTCTATTATTTGACATATGCTATCGCCATTGCAATATTTATAGATAATTGACAGTAATTTTCAAATCACAGACAGATTCTTCAATTTTATTTAATTGTTTGAAGACCTTTGTGGCGTAGCCCTTGCGCAATCGCATTATAAAGTTGGGAGGTCCTGGGTTCGATTCCCTTCTCGAGTCAGGTTTAGTGGTAGGGTTCGCCCGTGTCTAGTTATCTTACCGACAAAGATTTAGCGTTCCGGCGCGATATAAATCAGCTATCATACCCATAGTTGATCATACTCCTAACAGGTTAGCCCGCTTCCACTGCACTATCACTTTCCCTTAGGTGAGATTGCCATCAAGGGTTAACTTGTAGGGAAATAAAGAAAGACAAAAGAGATTGTCATTTTGTTGGCTTCATAGTAAAAACTTGTCTTTTTTATCTTTTGTGCAAGAATTAGAAATAATTGTGCTTTGTAGGTAATAGTGTGGCATTATCGGTGGGATCAAAGGTGAAGGCCAAAGACTTTTCTGACTCTTGGTATCCGGCGGAAATAGTGGAAGTTGACTATGACGAGATGGAAGTATTGGTGCACTACGAAAATGTTTCTAACAAGTATGTTATCAAATTATGTACTGTTATATGTTAGTTTTCGAGAAATAGGGCCAATTAATGCATTCATTTATTATTAATTAGCTTCTGCTCACGACTTCGTCTGCGTGGATTTCAGAATTGGGTGTAAAGTTTCGCACGTTAACAATTTTTAATCATCCCACGGCTCTCTTTGAGAGATAGGTATAGAAAATAAATGTCCTTTTCCATAGCATAAGTGACATGAAACAATTTTCTCCCTGGAAGTACTTAAGGAATTGGGATAAAAGGTGCCTATGTATATGTTTCCATGTCAAAGGCTACATGTATGCAAAATTTCATCCAAATCTGTTCAGCCGTTTTTATTTATTTATTTATTTCGACAGCCAACAAAATTACAATTTAAATATATAAACTTAATTAAATATTATGAGGTATTGTGGCACATGTAATTCTACTTATAGGTAGCCACATCATGCATAAATATTGTAAAGGTCGTAATAACAAATTAAAACTGTTACCTGACTTAAAACTAAACTAAATTAAAATAAAACAAATAAACTTCTACAGAGAAATGTAAATTAGACGCGTAACTTATTTCAGATTTTACCTTTAAATTTATTGATATTGTCACAGAACAAATAAATTTAAAGGTATGCTCCGAAATACGTTTTGAAGTACGCGTCTAATTTATATTTCTCTGTGAAAGTTTATGCGTGGTTTTTGCGTGGTTGAGTAAAAAACATCCACACTCACATTTATAATATAATATAGGATTCAATCATTTACTCATTCAAACAGAATTGATACCTAAGGTCGGCGGCCTGACGTGCTCTCACAGGCACAGGGGAGCATTGTATAAAGTTACTAAATCTGGATTCCTAAGCAGTGGCTCGTAGTTTTATTGGTATATCTCTTTCTAACATCGCATTTATTTTACTCAGAGGGTGACACAAGGGGTATTTTTTTTTCCAACTTAGTATAATATGTGTTCAGTGCGTACCTATCCAAAAGTCTGTTTGCGAGCCAAATTTCAACTGACACGTCAAACTTTGCTTCAGATTTGATGAATGGATATGCATAAGTAGTCCCAGACTTAGACCAATAACCAAATCACCATCACCAGTAGCAACACCAGCGACCACAGAAGTTGCTCCTGTCCAGGATGCAGAAGAAACAGTTGTTAAAGAGGAGATGAAAGAGGACAAACCTAAATTACAGTATGTAGTGGGAGAGAGATGTTTAGCCCGATGGAGGGACAATCGTAGATTCACTGCTACTATTGCTAATGATTTGGGAAATGGTAAGTATATTATATGATATATTTGTACAACATGACTTTGTCTTTTAATAATTTTTATATTTACGTCGTGCTTTGATATAATATTCAATTTTAACGAAGCGAGGCGCGCTTTGCTTTTTGTAATCAGATGTAGAAATATTTGCATATGCGCTGAATGCTAATTGGATTATACTGATAGAATTCCCGGGCTTAAACAGTAACAACAATTTTTTGTTAAATAAACATGTTATATTAGAAAGCTTAAAATTATAATACTCAAAATTTTAATTAGATATTGGTAGATGATAGGTATTGTTAATTAGTTTTTGCAGAGGTCTTACAGCTATTAATATTTAAAAGATGTAGCATTTGTTTCTGTATTTGAATAAAAAATAAATATTATAATTAGCGCAAAAATATAATTTTGACGCGTTTTGAGGTGGAAGTTAACTGGGGTAAATCATCAAATGCCGAGTAATCATGATGCCCCATTGATAGGAATCGTAAGGCTTCGTCTGGCTCGGTTCGGATATTGTTGTCGAGCGCTGGTTCCCATTCTTTACATAGTGTTCTTGTTAGGGCTTGTTCAGAGCTCGTTCGGTAACCGCGCGATTACAAAACATGCGGTTTGGAAGCGTACATTTTGTTATGAATTCAGACAGGTGCAGTATGTTTAGAAATGGATATCGACGAGGATATATTATATTTATAGAGGGATCTCAAGTAAAAAGAGGATAAAGCAGTTTTCGGAAGTATCCAGTACCGACTTGTACCTGGGCAATCGTGATATTATTTCCCAAATTAGGGATGTTTAGTGTTTTTTTTAACCATTTGGGAATGTCGATAAAATCTTGATGACCTAATTGAATAGACCAAGTATGGAAGCAACCTCGTGCGTGCAGTTGTACGTACGAATAGTGCGGCTCTATAGTAATTGCGCTTGTGCCGCATGTTTCTATGTTCTTCGTATGACTTAGATACGTCATACAAAAGAAACGAAAGAAAACGCGTCGCCGCCACGCGGTTAGAATTAACACAGATGTGGTGATTCTCTAACTATTATCTGAACGATAACGCAAATAAATAAATTGAAATCGTGCGGTTACCGCCGTGTCACGCAATTCTAGTTTGCTTTTTTAAAATGGTCCCCCGACAGCACACTGTTTTATAGATGTCAAATAGTTTTCCACAGGTTTTGATAGCCTGTGAGAAATTATTACATCTGCCGATCATTGGTTGCTAAGCAACGGTTTTCCTAACGATTTTGGCTTTACTATACTATGTTACTATAGTTACTGAGACTCTAGATTCTAGACGATGAATCGATAAAAAATTGTGGTAGACAAGCCTCCGGTAAAAGCACTTTCAAAACTTAAAAAAGGTTTTGTTAAATACGTTCTATTTTTCATAATTAAAATAAAATCATAATGGCCGCAATTGAATAAGTGATTCCAATGTCATGTTTGAATATCTTGTGCTACATAAAATTCGTAAATAATTTAACATAACAAGCAAATTTGAAGAAAAACTTTAATTTCGGTAATCATTACGTTTCGTTTAAATATTTTACTCGTCGTGTATTTGAATTTAATTTGAACTGTTGTTTTATATTTTTATGTATTTTTATCAACAGGAGTTTACGAGATCATATTCGACGACGGCTTCCACTGGAAGTGCAATACGTCACGATTGTATAAATTAAAAGATTCTGGAAAGAATTCCGAGTGTTTTATGGTAGACACTTCAATGTCATCAAAAGCTTCTACCCCGTCTCCTGTCCAATCGGGGGCCGGACCTAGCACCGGAGAACCCCCAAATCCATTATTCTCTCCCCCTATATTCCACAAACACCTCTTTGACCCCACCCGTGATTATTTAGGTTCTAAATCCGAACGTCGCGAAATGAAAAGGAAGCTAAACATCAAAGAAATATTTAATATCGGTCAAAAGAAAAAGAGAAAGGAAACACCACCAAAAGAAAAAGTTGTACGCGTCATTAAAGACAAGAAATCTAGAGTGCTTCTTAAAAAACTTGAAGATGCAGAATTGGACACAAAAACTGGTATCATACCAGAGGTAAAAATTGAGGTTAAAAATGAGATACCTGGTAAGTGAATACATACTCAATGTACGGGGTGAGATTTGTACAGTGGTCTATACAGTAGGGGTAATTACGTTATTTAATTTACGTTACGTATGCCGGAATATAGGGATTTATCATTTCTATATCAGCTTTAACCAACTGAGCAGGATGTTTATTATCTATTTCTTAAGTTTTAAGAGATTTATGGCTCTGAGAGGTTTGTTAATGGTGAAAATGGCTAAGTTAGTCTGGTAAGAGACCAGGCTATTGGAGAAAAGTAATAAGAGCCGCCTGTGGACATACATAAACCCATAGAGACCTCCATACTTTATTAGTTTCAGTTTTAGCACCATCTAACGCTGTCGAAGTCTCATCCTGTAGATATTATGACATTAAAATTTCAATACTAACATAAATTATTGTCTGTAGATGCTATTGCTTCTATAATTGGTACTGTTGCTAAAAATGATGTGGAAGCACCGGCAACGCCCGAGGAAAAGGTGGATGCAGATACGAAGGTGGATGTAAATGCGGTAGATACGGAAATATCACATGAAAATGTCGAAGAAAGAAATAAAATTAAACTTGCACAAGTTGAGGTACAAGAGGAAAGTGATAAAATAACGTTAGACGATTTGGTAGATAACAACGCTATAGTTACTGCAGATATTGACATACCCAGTGTTATTGATTTGATACAACCCACGCAAATAGTTGCACCTGTAAGTATGTATTTTAACATTTAAATTCACATTTCTTGTTTTGAATAGATGGTAGTAGTTCTCCCATTATTACCATTATCAAAATTTTTATCCGGAATTGAAAAGTCCAATAAAATTGGCAATGGTATCAAAATAATCTATGTCCAAAAATGCATGCTTGTTTTTTTATAATTTAGTGATATGCGTGAAAAAAATATTCCAATATTCACTCTCATAATTGGGATTTTAAATTTGGTATAAATTTTGAAATTCTTCTTTACTTTAATTACTAAAGGATGTTGAAGAAGAACAGAAATTAGAGAATTTCGAAAAACCGGACGAAAGTAAAATAGAGGTCATAGAGAAAATTAAGGAAGTCATAAACAAGCTGGAGTTCGGGCTAAGCAAAATGAATGAGGATAAAAATCGGGTTGATTCGCCAAAACCTGAACCGGAACCTGAGCCACCCCAAGAAGTCATAGAAGTGAACCCCGCCGCGAGCGAAGTTGACAAAGTTGATACTGTGAAGAAGCCAAAGAAAAAGTTGTCCAAGACAAAGAAAAGTAAAAAGTTGAGGCTGTTACAAGAGAAAAAGGTTAAATTTTTTATTTATTTAGTGTGCAGAATTGTGAGCTATTGGGTTTCGAAGTCTGAAAGATCTTAGTATTTATACAGTATTGTAAATTAGCGGTGTCTACTCCCAACAAGGAGTGAACCACCGTGACAGGACTATGAGCCTTATTTCTATCATTTATATTTTATTAACACGATACATGCAGCTTGGAGGCTTTTAATATATATCTCTGAATTGATGTTAATATTACAGTCACTTGCCTTTCCAAAACTTTGTATACTTAATAATCAAACTACTACAATGGTAACCTTGACCTGATGCTGCTACTAAGACACTGCAGACACCAACCAACTTCTCGACAACTTTCTGCAGATTTTTCATCTATATTGTTATTGATTTCACCAATGGTACTTGATGGAAAATTTTTGCATGGGGTTCTTAGAAAATTCTATATATATTTTTTACCATTTCATTATTCGTTTTAAAGAAAGTAAATTAATTATGAAAGTTTTTTAATATTTAAAACAACCTTTTTGGAACCAAAGCAAATTATCTAATTTGCAGCAATTGGAAAAAAATTACAAGAATTCTACATTTGGTAGAATGTAGTCTTATTTAATTAAATCTTTTATACGGTGTAACGGTAAATAATTTTTGGTAGATATTTAAAAAAGACTGATATACTAATCGTGTAGGTTAAGAAGCAAGTGGAAAAAGTGAAGATTGAATTAGAGGAGATGAAGCGCCAATTTGAGGAGATGCGAAAACAGATGGCAACGCCTACTAGGCCACGCGAAATGCCGGAGAGCTTTCTGTTGCCAGGCGAGTGGTGTTGCAGGTGGGTGAATGGCCAACCGGTGGGCACTGTTAGCGAGATCGAAGATGACCCCAAAATGGACTCTAATAACAAACTGGCCTTGCCGCGACGTAGTGTACAGGTAAAGTACAGTATTGAGAAGATTCTAGGAGTTAGTAAATGATTGACTTTGTAAAGAAAATAAATAGTTACGAAATAAAGTACCTCGCTACTTTTTCTAAAGCGCTATATTTTATTTTATGGCTTCTAGGCATGCATTCTATGGCAGGCTGGAGATATTTAGAGCCGAAGAAGCATATTACCCAAATTTTTCGGGACACAAGTTTAATTTTCCATTCCAGGTTGAAGACAAGAGATTGCCTGAAGGCTGGTCCAAACATATGGTTCGTCGAAGATTAGGCCAGTCAGCCGGGAAATGGGATGTGGTTTTAGTTAGGTATGGTTCCTTATAACATTGTTACGTATTATTTGAAAAATGAGACACTACTTGCGCTGGGTGCTCGATGGGATACCTTACAAGCTTGATAAAAGCTGATGATTTTGCTTCTATCAAAAATTGCGTATTCTAGGAATTGCCTTAAAGGATAGCAAAGTTTTTTATTGTATATAAATCAAAAAAGGATACTCTCGAGGTATTGGTGTTTTGTTGTAAATCAGTGACGAAAGAACAACATTATTGCAAGAATATCTAGCAAAATGTTTAAAGTTTTTACGTTTTTGACAAGATATACTGCAATTTGCGTTCCTTCCTTCCTATTCTGTAATTGTCAAAGTATTTTGTATTTCAGTCCAACCAATCATCGGTTCCACACCAAAAACGACATGCGCAACTTCTTGGCACAAAATAGTGATGAACTTTTGGCACCCTATGAACACGCTCTACTAGATTTCAGCGTGCACCTCAAATTAGCGAGGCGTATGGGTTGGTTCAAAAATACAGTTGATGGGAACTCTGACGCCGAGGTCGTGAATACTATGTCACCATTGGACAAGACGAAGAAATACCGTAATAAACGCAAAGAAGACAGGAAGGACAAGAAAAAGAAGAGGAAGAAGCAGATCGCTGCATTCCGTCGGCTAAGTGTAAGTTTGCTCGATGGACTGCGAGAATACTAGTTATAAGATTCAAGCGCTCCCGCAATAATTAAAATTTTGTTTTCACGTATAAAAACTGTAGTAAATAATTAATGTTAAAGTGAAGAACTGGCTGTGTGAAAGTAGGAATCGTTCACCGAGGGTTTCCTATAAATATTAGTATGTAAATAGTTCGTCTGACTGGAATTTTGATTACATAATTTAAGGTTGTCGGATTTTCCCTTTTTGATATGTTACTTTTAATTTGAATGTCATCTTTGACCGTGAGGTTTTTTCATTTAAGTTGAGAAACCCAAGAAATTACATTACACAGCTTTATCATCAGCCTTAGAAAGATTCACGCGTCATAAGTTAATTAATCTATTCCCATAAATTTCAGTCTGTACAAGATATTCCAGGAACAAGTAGCAAAGAACTTGAAGGTGAAACAGATACTACACCTCCCGGATATCCTGCCCTAGAAGATGGATATGGTATGCTCTTTATAATTAGTTATCTTTGTTATAATATGTTTTGATAATCAAAGCTTATGTATATTGTTTAGATTCAATGTACAGTATATGCTGCATGGTTTAATTACTTTGTTTCATACCCATTTCCAGTATATGTTGGTTCTCTGAAAGTTCAAATACTTGAAAACTTATTGCGTTGTCCAGCCGAGGGCTGCTTTAAAAACTTCCGGAATAATACCTTACTCCAAATGCATATAAAACACTATCATAGAGAGCTAAGAAAGATGCTGGGAACTACACCCAAAGTTCTCGATTTGGCCAGAAAGAGAACTAAACCTACAGGATTGGAACGGAAAAAACAACCAGTTTCTAAAATATTGAAAATTAAAATTTCGAGACCCCCAAAACGTGTCGATGAACCGAAACCAGAGTCCAAAGTTTCTGCTCCTGAAATAAATGTCGAAATTGAGCCAACTCCAATAACAACTCCAACAGTGAAAATAGATCTACAAATACCAAGGTCGCAAGATTCGCCGAAACTCCGCCAAGCTCTCGCCAATAAACCGGTGAAAGGACCTAAAGTGTTACTACCAGTCCGTCGACCAGATCCGCCTGAACCAATTGCTGAGGAAATAGAAGAAGAAATTGCACCACTGGTCTACGAAGATGACATAGCGGAATCTTCGCAAGAAATACCGGAACCGCAAGATTTCGAATCTGCCATTTCCACGCATACCGTGACAAAACCAGTTGACGATTCAAAAAGGAAGGCTGAGAAAAAACGCAAATGCTTCTCTACCGTTTCTAACAGACCTGCCAGTGAAGATGAGGAGTGGTATGGAATTAATTCGGACTTGGAAACTAGATCGAGTTTCCCCGGTTCCGGTACCCCCGATTCCAAAACTATGGATAAAGTGATGAGTCACCAACAGGCAGTTTCGTCTGAGTCTGCCGAGGAACAGAAAGACGCTAATATGTACATGTTTACAGAAAGTAAGTAAAATAGTTCATAGCTTTATGATTCTAGGATTGTTTGTAGTGTTTATCAGAATATAACTGGTGTAAGGTCGAATGGTAGACATAAAATATATAAAGACTATAGGACCAATAGATCGAATGTCACAAAAGCAATCTCGTGTTTTTAATTTCTATTACTAGACTTCTGAACCAACAGGAATTTCGTTTATTCCATTAATTATTCTTCAAAGTACAACTATACCAGAAACTTCCCCAGTTTTGGACCTGGATTTGATAATATTGATTGATTGTAAGAATTTAGCTCGGTGCAAAATTAAAAAGAAAATGTTTCCATAAATAACTAGATTCAATATTACATTAGACTTCTAGATAAAATATTATATTAAAAGGGATTGTACATTCTTATATTATACTTGATGTGTGAGTTTGTTGCTATCATCAGAATGAAATATCTTATAACTATTATTAACTCATTTTCTGAATAATTGCTTGTTATTTTGAGAAGTTTGTTTAATCGGATTTATAGAAATTTCGAGGTTCATATCTCCAAATAGTTTTCCCAATAATTGCGTGATACTTTAATGCAGTTTTATGGTTGGATTTTCGGAAAGCTCAACTATTTGCATAACTTCTTAATTCCCACAGGCGGCGAACGTATAAAGATAGAACACATGAAGCGAGAAGAGATTATCAATTGTCACTGCGGATTCCGGGAAGAGGACGGTCTGATGGTGCAGTGCGAGCTATGTCTGTGCTGGCAGCACGCGCTCTGTCACAACATACAGAGGGAGTCTGAGGTGATCCCTTACTTCATTAAAAACCATTAACTATTCGAAGAAACCAAGCTATAGTGTAAATCAAGCTTTTCAATACGAGACAGCTGTTTTTTATTTCAAACTAGCTGATGCCCGCGACTTCGTCTGCGTTAAGTTAATGTGTGAAAGTGTGTTTGTTTGTATTCCAATCACGAAGCAATGGATTACTAAACTACGACAGACGACCTTGAAATTATTACAGTACTTGGACATTGCAACATTACTTTATTTTTCTAAAATAAAAGACTTCTTCTAAAATAAATGTAGCTTAAGTTACTCCTTATTACATCAGCTACCTGCCAATAAAAGTCCCGTAAAAATCAGTCCAGCCATTTCAGAGATTAGCCGGAACAAACAGACAGACAAAAATTGTAAAAAATGTTATTTTGGTGTATGTACCGTATAAATATTCATATGCATGTAGTAAATACGATTATTTCAATATTACAAACAGACACTCCAATTTTATTTATTTGTATAGATGTGGTAGAAAACAAATCTGTGAAACTAAATGGAAATGCAATTCTGCATTTCCAGTTCCACTCAGATGTTGTAAGTCAACATCTGAGTGGAAATGGAAATGCAGACATTTGCTAAGCCAACATTTTCTGTAAATACTCAGCCGATAATCTACAGGAAGCACCCGCTAGAAGATTTATCTTTTTGTAGCGGATTACAGAATATTAAGCTTTTGTTGAGTTACTTGTAATGTTTAACTTACGTAGAAATGCAAAGTTACATCTGCGTATGGTAAAGAGTTCTGAAGACATCTTGGCCCACTAATGCATAAGATGCAGTCTAATTTTGTCCTCAATTTTTTATCAGAGAAAACAGGTTGGGCGACGCAAACAGTATATCGCACATTGCAAATAATAGTGTCACTATCCAAAATTCCATGTTTTTCAGTAGAAGCATTTAAAGATTTATAAGATTTTGAAGGCTAATTCTATGTGAAAATCGGAATGAATTGTTATTAATGTAATAGTCTGTTTATGAAGGACATTAAGTGTAACAGTTGAGTAATATTTAAAAAACAAAAAAAGTATTTTAAAATACGTTTTTTTAAAAATATAGAATTTTGGATAGTGACACTATTATTTTCAATGTGCGATATGTGATTTTCCTTCTAGGTTCCCGAGAAATACACATGCAGTATATGTTTAAACCCGAAACGCGGTCGCCGCTCGAAGCGTTTCCTCCACGATCAAGACAGGCTATACGAAGGCTTGCTGCCAGGGGCGAAGCCCTGCGAGTCTCTGAGGAGGTCTCACGAGCTGTCGGGCAATTTGTTGCGGATACAGGACGCTTTGCACGCCTTGAGAGTCAAGTATTATGTAGCTACGTAAGTAATGTATTTGTTATTTTGGTATGAGATAACTTGCCCATAACAGTCGTTTGATACCAATTTACTGTTTAAAGGAAGCAAACTACTTTCATTTCACGTAAAATCCCTCTAGGCGATCGAAATGCGTAGTATTAAATTTTGTATATAAGCTGGCTAAGTTTGTTTGTCATCATCGTCATCATGATCAACCTACTCTCGGCTCACTACAGAGCACGGGTCTCCTCTCAATATGAGAAGGGTTTGGCCATAGTCCACCACGCTGGGCTATGTACGGATTGGCAGACTACACACGCCTTGGAATACCTTATGGTCAACTCTCAAGCGTGCATGTTTTCTCACGATGTTTTCCTTCACCGTTGTAGCAAGTGATATTTTAATTGATTAAAAACGCACATAACTCCGGAAACTTATTGATGCGTGCCCCGGTCGAGTTTAGAATCCAAAAGCTTAGATAAGGCATGTAGTTATCACCATCAACTCGTTACAATGTGAATTGTTAACGCATCAAGAGTCCCTTTTAAAGGATTATTCTATTAATCAATCAAGAACTCTGGTGTTTCATGATTGATTCATAGAGCAAATTAATGAAGTAATATTATTATTATTGCTATACCTCTTCTAACAAGACACGACCCTTTATTAATGGTTGTTTGCGATAGTAACAAAGAAAGAGGCCTTGATGTAGTTTCTGATGGTGGAAAGGCCTAAGGATATCCCACGCTGGCCAGTAGGAGACAACATTGCTTACTGACTGATGTAAGTTCGGATAAAGCTTTTCAGGATTCCAAAAGCAGTGCCCTATTGACTCCAACTTCAGCCCGGCCGAAGCAGATTGTGCGAAATGGTGCCAATCGAAATCGACTGGCTGATTCCCACCAAAATCATCATCATCATCATGATCAACCCATTACCGGCTCACTACAGAGCACGGGTCTCCTCTCAATATGAGAAGGGTTTGGCCATAGTCCACCACGCTGGCCATGTGCGGATTGGCAGACTTCACACGCCTTTGAGAACATTATGGAGAACTCTCAAGCGTGCAGGTTTCCTCACGATGTTTTCCTTCACCGTTGAAGCAAGTGATATTTTAATTATTTAAAAACGCACATAACTCCGAAAAGTTAGAGGTGCGTGCCCGGATTCGAACCGCCGACCTCTGATTAGGAGGCTGACGCCCTAACCACTAGGCTACCACCGCTTCACTAGGCTATCACCGCTTCACTAGGCTATCACCGCTTCCCCACCAAAGTACATCGTACGATTTGGTTTCTTATAAGAATTTCCTTCCGCAGTAAGAAAGACCACCCGAAACTGTACCTCTGGGCAAAAGATTGGGAGAACGCTGACGTGAAATTAATTCAAGAGAGACTCAACTCTGATTATTCCGACTTAAATGTAGTCGTCAACGACGTTGGCAAGGAGAACTTACCAGCTAAACACGAAGAGGCCCATATAGACATGAGAACTCCTGTGACAGAAGATTTAGATGTTGAGAGGTTAAGTCAGAGGGACTCCGCCAACTTGTCTAGCCCTGGAGGCACATCTTTGGACCTGCCGATCACAACATCGGAGTTGGAGAGATTGGCTAAGTCTGTACAAGGTACGGGATCTTTATAATTATAACCTTTTTTTACCGTACCTTTCATGGTAGACTCTCCGTTGCTAAGTTTTAATTATCAAAGGTTAGTGGTAATAAGGGGGACTCTAGTCCTTAGTACAACTAATTGTGGCTTTACCTCGGAATAGTTAAGCTAAATTGTAAAACAATGCTTGACTAACTGACCGCCACTGAAAAATTGAAAGGCCTACTTGAGATATATGAGTTTTAGCATAATTATTATGTTGGATAAATAATGCTTATAAATAGCACATTTGTTACTTTTTGTCCCGCATAAATTTAACCAGTGGGATAGATTTATTTATTTATTTCCACACTTTTATTGTACACCACGAAAAAGGAAAAATAAAACAAAAAAAGACACGAGAAATAACAAAAACAGTAGCACTTTGATTAATTTTGATTAGATTACTCATAGATAAGGTTCAAAATTCTTACACATTTGAATCATCACCAGCACCAAAATTAAGTTTTAAATCATCATCATCATCATGATCAACCCATTACCGACTCACTACAGAGCAGACCCTTTTCATATTGAGAGCGGGTCTCCTCTCAATATGAGAAGGCTTCACACGCCCTTGAGAACATTATGGAGAACTCTTAGGCGCGCAGGTTTCCTCACGATGTTTTTCTTTCACCGTTAAGTTTTAAATAAAAACACCCAAATGAAACTTCCGTTGGTTTAATTTTGGTCTCCTACGTCACAAATATACAAAACTTTTGAAACTATGAAGTGAAACTTTACGATTTATTTTTAATAGAATCACTGAGAGAGAGAGTTGTTTCCACAGAGCAAGAAGTTCGTAAAGTACCGGCGCCGCAGCCCGAGGCAGCCATCGAGAACAGTGCGTGCCGCGAGCGCCTGTTGCGCCACGTGCAGCGCTGCCAGGCGCTGATCGACGCGCGGCTCGACTCCATTGAGGCACAAGTGGCTGGTATGTCAACTATCGTAATTGGACGAAGCAAAGAACTTGAAAGAACTTGTCGCGCTTGTGAAGTCAACATCTCCTGAGGATGATCCGGTGTCGGGTCGAAACGTGCGTAGAGGTTCTAGTGGAGTATTTTGTGTGGTGTTATACTATACTAATCTCCCGGTTGTCGGCGGAATATAGCAAATTATACTTGCTGTTCATTGTTTATCATGGACTTCCGCAAAGTAACGCCTGCTTCTATTCATTATCGGTACAAGGTTATTGGATCAACAGGATGAAATAACATCTTTAGCATTCTCTTATGACAAACGGGCGTTTACAGCCCGATAATACGCATTTGACCAATAACTTCTAGAAATAGATTTGGTTTTTTTTATCCACTACAAGTTAGCCCTTGACGGCAATCTCACCTGATGGTAAGTGATGAGGTAGTCTAAGATGGTAGCGGTCTTCCCTGTTAGGGGTAAGGTAAACCTATACTCCTAATTGGTTTCTTCGCGATATCGTGCCGCAACGCTAAATCGCTTGGCGACACGTCTTTGTCGGTAGGGTGGTAACTAGCCACGGCCGAAGCCTCCCACCAGACCGCACTCTAGCCGCGAATCGAATCCAGGACCTCGAACTTTATCATGCGAAAGCACATGGAAGTTTAACGGAAAGAAATATTAATGAAAAATAGCTTAAACTAACATTTAACTAATTTTTTGTCTGCTTTTTGATGGTTACCTTTTTAATGTCTTTTAAATCGGCGCAAATACAAGAAGTACAGCCAAAGAGATTTTACTATAAGACTTGCCATATGCGAAATTACTTTTTCCTCGATATATAATATTCGTTTAAATATCTTTTTTTACCACAGAGTTGGAATCACAGGATCCCTCCTTCGAAGATGACGAAACTGCAGACTACTTCCCTCGAACCAAGCAAACTGTACAGATGCTGATGCGCGATCTCGACACCATGGAGGAGCTGGGAATTATAACATAATATGAGGAGAAACGTAGCCTGTAATATAAATCTTATATGTTATATATAACACAATGATCTCTCACAGTGCTACTGAGCGCAGCTATAGTAATAATATATAAGCTTAATGTTATCACATATGCATAATTCCTTACTGTATGTATATATGTAGATGTAGAAGTAAAGAAAATATAAATAAACATTTGTTTATGTTTAACCTTGAACCTGTATACTAATTTAAAATGTATAATTGTCTACTCTAATACTAAAACAGTTACTGGACGATTCCTGTACAAATAATATGATGGGTTAAGCTACCCAGAATATATATTTATTTAATTTTAGTTACCTGGTCGGGGTTTAAATGCAATTACTTTCTTATACTGTACTGGGTATTTTAAGTTTTTTTTATACAAAGATAAATGGGTTCCTTCAGGATAATTGAATGTATATGTGTATATAGTACAAATACAAACACTGTCACCTGCCATCAATCTGTCTTAATAACCATTTCACAGCTGTTGCCCATGTTTGAGAATTTTCAGGTTTACCGGCAGGGATCCTAATAATATCCTCTAAAGATAGGTTTGTTAGGTGTCCTTCACTTAAACTATCCAGAAACTATCAAATGGAGCACTTGCTTAAGAAGTTAAAACTCTTTTCCACCTCACCATATGCTGGACCATAGAACATTATATACTGTTCTAGACAGGATGAATTGTCAACAATTTACAAAACTGTGTCTATTTAATAGGCAGTATTTCCTTTTGCTCTGTGATATAATTTTTGTCCTCTTGTGGAATGATTACAAACTTCTTCAATTATGTTGAACATACTTCTTCATGTACCCTTAATGGGGACAACGGGACTAAGATTTTCCGCATACAAATCAGTATACAGTTGATGAGGTCGCTAAAGAGATATAATATTATAATATAGTATAACATAGTTTGCAGAATAAAAAAACAAGTCCTTTCTACTAAAGAAACACTATATAGAAGCAGCTAATCATACCTTTCAATGGTTAAGCTATGTAAGGGATAGATATATAAAGTTTTAAAATACATCTAATGTGTTCATAAAAGGTAGTTTACTGACTAATCTTTCGTCTCGCAGCACAAACCACTGGACTTATCAGACTGACATTTTTATGAGTCGTTTACAACAAATTTAAAGCTTAAGCTAGTCTCAAAATCAAAACTTAACATGGGGTTTGGAATGAAAATAAAACAGTTTTTATGCAAAATTTATTAGTACCTTAGGAATAGAAATACATTCAACCTTCATAAAATTTGGGCAACTGGTCACCAAGGATCACCAATCTTTCTACACCAGTCTCAGTAATGACACCAAGTCTCACCACCCCACCAGATGAGCCATCTCTAAGCATTGCCAAGGTGAGAGTATTGGTGACAAACTTCTTGGCGTCTTCCTTGCTCATGTTGGGCTTGAAGTTGGCGTCCACGTAGCCATAAACGTAGGAGGATCCTGATCCACCAATAGAGACTGCTTGACGTTGAACCATACCTCCAATTGGAACAGAGTATATTTGTCCTGTTAAAAGTAATAAATAGTTTTTTTTAATAGATAAACATAAAATGTAAATTTTGATTGACATGCGATTTTTGCAAGAGTGTGTTTGAATCAATAACAATTTTATATAGTAATAAGAGTTATTTTCAGGTGCAACCACATACACTATAGAATTCTAGTCCAAAAGCTATTTAATACAAATGTGGTAGGCAAGGGGGAGTTCTGATAGTAGATAGTAGTTTTATTTTAACAACAAATTACCTACTGAAATCTTTGAGATCTCAATAAGTTAATTTTTTTTAGATATTAAGGATTACACAAACAAAAAAAGCTTGGGTGTGAATTGTTCTTACTTCATAGCTAATTATAATTTATTAGATATTACGAGATGGTGATAACAAACAAAAGCGGGCTAAGTTTGTTGTGGGCTTCTTCTTAGACCCGGGTGCGTTTGGAACCCTCGTAGATTTAGTTTTAAGTATACAAATCTTGTTATCACCATCACCTTACAACTTAAAATAATGGAAAATATATTAGTCATGAAATGCCTTAACCAATATATGCTGTTTTATTTGT
This sequence comes from Lasiommata megera, assembly GCA_928268935.1. Classification (NCBI taxonomy): domain Eukaryota; kingdom Metazoa; phylum Arthropoda; class Insecta; order Lepidoptera; family Nymphalidae; genus Lasiommata; species Lasiommata megera. Next base: position 4,788,710 of record OV743311.1, on the reverse strand, counting down.
AGATACTTTCTAAAATATTATTGGATTCCACTTTTCCAAATCAGTACTAGGGAATTCAAAATAAAAATTCTAGGTTATAAATTGAATAAATCATTATCTCGGACTTATAATGATTTATTCAAAACCCCCTCTAAATTACTTTCTGCTTTAAATGAAGATTTCATACTTGACTTGATTTATGTAATCTCAACCTTAAACAAATAAGTGTTATTTACATAATTTTTTTAAGAAAAAGAGGATAAATTTTTGATATTTCTTAGCATAATTATTAATATAGGTCCCGATAAAATGCTAGAAAATATGGGCAAATAAATTTTTATAAATAAAAAAAAAAATATAAATTTTAAACAGGTGAAACCATATTTGTGGAAATGAAAGTACCTCCTTTTTTCTTATCCCAGCCTGCAACTAGAATACCAGCAACAAGTGAATCGCGATAATTGTAGCATAATTCACGGAAGATGGCTGCCGCAGTTTGCACTAGAGGAGGTTCACCAAGTTCCATCTTGTGGAAGTCTGAAAAAACATTAGATTATATTTAATATATAGTCTTCTTTGGCACTATTTTAAAGCCTAAAATTGTACTTATTAGCTGCATATTTTAGTAAATATATAGTAATTCAGATATGCATTCTTCAGAGGGAGTAAGATATTAAATCATTCAAAGGATATGCAACCATTAAGAAGATTGTTAATCTACTGTTTTGTCTGGTCTATTAGTGGTCAGGCCTCGTTAGTCTCCTAAACTTAGATATGTCGGTTTTAGCAATTGTTAGAGATATAATATTTCTAACCCTTCAATAACTCTTACAGACTGTTAACTTGTGGATACTGCGATTTGCGAGTGTGTGGGAGAATTGGAATAATCATTTGATATGATAGTCATTAAAACTTTTTTTTTACTAAAACTATCAGGAAAACCTTGGCAGGTAAGTTATTTGCAGTTAAGTAATTAAAATGAAATAACTTACTCAAATGATAAGTAACAATATCAGCAATGGCCTGGGTGTCAGCAGCTGATCCTGAGCGACAGCAATATATGTGGTCAGTTATCTTTGTGAGCTTGTCCGTGACTCTGTTAGCGATGTACGCGCCGGTGGTGGTACGAGAGTCGGCGCCGATCACTACCCCGCCGTCAAACTCGCAAGCCATGATCGATGTGCCGGTGCTATGAGGCGCATTCATCCAACTCATGGTTGGATCTGAGTAAGTGTCCACAACTGAAGCAGCCATGTTTATTATAGTAGAACTGAAAAATAATACGTATTTTATAGGAGTTGAAATACCGAAACCCAAGATAGATAACCAAGTTCAAAAGAACTCGAAAGAACACAGGTGCAACTAACGAATGCTTGTGCTAAGAATATGAAACAAAGATATTCCCTAAGCAGCTTTGAGCAAAATGGTCAACGATCAGAGGCCACGGAATCAGAGGTATCAAATTAATAATGAGATACTAACGTAGTTGTTTTAGTAAATAATTAGAATTTATTTTTTGAAAGTCACGATACGCTTTGGTTTATGTCATATGTCAAAATTAGTAGTGTCAACGCCTTGATAACTGTCAAAATGATCACAGGTAATAAAATATCTATGAAACTTTATGGTATCGGTTAGATTGCGTTCCGAACAGAATAAGGAAGAAACAAACACGTACGTATACCAGCAGTTTCTTTTATACCTCTGAACTCAATTTGAGATCAGCTATCGCAAGAAATAACGAAACTTTTTCTTAATCCTTAACCTAGAAGTGGCCCTGTGTTAGTCAATGGCTTCGTCTCTAATAGGAGAGTAGGATTTAGATGTAGACTCTTCACATGTGCTGCTCCCATGCAGGTTTAACACATCTTAGTGATATTAATCGGGGCGGACGAGAGCACAGGCGTTGAATAATGCCAGTTCCCTAACTCCATGCTCATTCTCTATGTACCTGACCTAAGAATTGGACCAAGAATCTTAGTCGAATGTGGTAATTAAAAGATCGAGGCAGTTAGGCGCTTATTTGAGTTCAAATAAGCCCCTACGACTGCCTATTAAATATGACAAAGAGTACCTAACAACAAAGAGAATACAAATTCGTATTTATAAATATATTTTGTGTAGAAAGTTCAATTAATATTCACGTTGTCCTCTCAGCATGATAAGGATTTCAGTGGGGATTGGTATACTTTGCAAGTATCAAACTATCACTTTGCAAATCCAAGGTGCAATGTGAAATCGTCAACAGTATTGATATTATTATATTAAATTATTAAAATACTTTAAGGGTAAGTAAATAACAATAACAGAAATAAATAAAGTTGAAAATTAAAAGATTATTAATGTTTTTTTCAGTCTTTTCTTTTTCACTAAAGGCGTGAATTAGAAAAATTGTTTGCCTTTTCCTCCTTTCTTCTATTTTCGCAATTTTCTTTATCAGTTTAAAATGATTAAAATGTAGATAATAAACAACATACAGATAGCAACCGATAAAATTGACAACAAGATGGTGACTAGATCAAGAGGAAAAAAAAAGATACAGCGTCAAGTTATGATGAAGGGGCAATATCACGGATTCAATTAGTAGATTTTATTCGATGGATTAAAATCTACTAATTATAGCTATAAATGAAAAGATTTGTCCTCAATGACTGACTGAATTATATATCAACGCGCAGTTAAAACTACTGGACAATAGATTATGCTGAAATTTGGCTTACAGCATTGGTTATCATGAAGAAGTAAGTTTGAAAAATAGGTGTTAGAAATTTATTTAAAATCTTCAACTAAACGTGAGCGAAGCTACGAGCAAAAGCTAGACATTATATACTTATTAATAAATATATTATATACTACGGACATATTTAATTCTTTACTGATGTGTTCCTAAGGCATGAACTCTTTTCAAATTTCGCAGTATTTGAAGTGGTGATGAACATCATCACTGAACTTGAACTGTTTCTTAGTACGTAATACACTTGTACTTGTAACTATATAATCATTGATGGTTGTTTCATTTGTTTCATACATCTCTACGGTTTGGCGGGATAAATAAGCCCCGTTAATTTTGCGTTATAAAATGTCGGCCTACTTAGGAACCTGCAAAATTTTACCATAAAACCATTCATACGGAAGTTAGTGCAGTTATTGAAATTTAACTAAGTATTTGACGAAAACAGTAAGACTGACATTACCTATGAGTTATATTTGTACTATGCGAACTCGGCGAACATTATTGTAACATCACGATAAAAGATCTTGCATATCATCCTCGCGTGGGTGTCCACCACTCATTAGTTCTCTCATCCCACTAAAAACGGCCCTTTAGAAAAATATAACAATTCTGCACGCATCATTTTGTCCGTCATCCCAAATCGATGATTATTTAAACTATGAAAGACCATTGATAGCTTTGAACGAGCAGAAGCTTTTGATAAATCGCTTTTTTATTTGAAATTTTTATTTAAAAGGAATATCGTATTTATTCATGAAGTTTGCGATTCGCCACCGTCGTCCCGATATTATAGGACAAGCGTCTTGGAACATCTCCGCTGATTTTGTAGAGCTGTGTTTGGTCTTGATATTTGGTATTTTTCTAAACTTGTAAGAGGCTTAATTCCAAACGGTAATAATAAAAAGTTTTAAGTTCAAAGTTTATATAAAACGTAAGCTTGTAGAAAAGTCCTACTATAGTGTAAAGGATTACGTAAATGATAAACAAGCATGGGTGTGAAATATTGCTCTAATAAGATAGCTCTTAATATAGTTTTAAGTGGCATGTGAGATGGTGATTACAAAAATAAAATTTACCTGGCTAAGTTTGTTGTGGGCTTCTTCTTAGACCGGGGCGCGTTTGGAACCCTCATAGCTTTAGTTTTAAGTTTACGAATTTAGTTATCACCATCAAATTACTACTATGTAAATTATTGACTCGTCAAAAGCGCCTTTTAAAGGACTATTTGAATAAAGATTATTTTGAATTTGAAAAGAGGCTTACTCGCAAATAGGTTTTAATTTTAGTGCAAATGTCTAACTATCGAAATAGGTACTCAGAAATAGTACTTAATCTTCTCTAAAGCTACTGTTTATTTAAAAAGGAGAAAATAGTGAATCTTTGACTTCCACCAGCCTAGGCGCGTAAAAGTCAAATATATTATTTATTTAATTTTTATTTGAGATTGGAGGGAACTTTTTTATTACATTATTCATGTACTATGTATTTTTTACTCCATTTATGTACGTAGACTTACTATTTTCTTAACGTGTATCATAATATATATTATCATGATTATAGATAAACTCACCTAGAAGTAACTCGAGGAAAACGAATTTTAATAGCAGACATTAGCTTCTACGTTGTATTTTACTATCGATTTGTTGGTATTATTCATTGTTAATTAAGATAGTGTGTTATTTATTTTGGGAAGTTTGTGCTTTACAAATACACATGTAGGAGTTATCTCAAGAGGCGCCAATACCGCAAATATTTGTCATTTGTTACAGATAGCCCGGCTATGCATCAGTTTTTGTGTATATTTATTTATTAGTTCTTTGTTTCACATTCAGTTCTAAAAAGCGCCTTGTCACCTGAAATATTATAAAATAAAGTATCAAAGTTTAATAAATGCATGGGTATTAATACGAAAGATTATTTTATTATTTTTTGAGTTAAATTCATAACACCTCTAAATAAACATTTTTTTTTTGGCTTCTTTTCTATTACCATGCATGACAAGTTTATATTAACCCAATTTCATAATGTTAGGTTAGGTTTAAAGATACTTTATTTCCATAAAATATACAAGTTACTTACGTGGAAACAGTAATATAATTATAGGTCGATCGTAATGTGTAATTACGAGAAGTTGTTTACTCATTTAATCTAAGTATTTGAATTTAAGGTGGGTAGTTCTGGATAATATGTTCCGATAGGTTAGTTCTAAATACATGAAATGAGTTTACATGTTTTAAAGTAGACGTTATTTATTGTAAGGCTGTGCATCCTCATACGTAAACAATTTTTTCCACTTAACATTGTAGCAGGTAGAGGTGGAAGAATGTTAGCGTTACCTAAGCGAAGATGAAGGCTAAATAGATAGCGAAACAGATTTCAAGTATCAAAATTATCTGAGCGCTACAATTTCAGGAGCAATAAGTAGGCGTATTATTATGTGGAACCCCGTCCTATGGAAGTAGCTGTCAATCGTACTTGAATAATGACGCGTGCGCCGTGCGGTGGAGACATTTTGTTAAATTCTGTTTATTTTATTCCATTTTATAGAGACTCCCCCACCGGCGAGACAATGGCCAGATGTTGGTATTTTTTTGATATTACAATGTATTTTAAGTTTCGATTCGGCTTTGTGATGGAGACGATGGCAGTTTCCGTTGATTGTCAACTCAATGGCTGTCCATTTTTGTTTGCTGGTTAACGCTTTACGTCTGATACGTCGTTACGAAGCATCAATAGCTTACGGTAGCTTAAACTCAAAAGCAGTTCTGTATTAACTTTAACGTAAGGCACATTAGAGTTAATTTAGTGTCTTTAATCATCGTCATCTTCATCAGCAGTCTACGAGCGTCAACAGTCTAGCACAAGTTTCTCTGATAGAGCTACACCCACCCACGAATGCATGACTTTCTCATCCAGCCGCTTTCTTAAGTTCATCAATCAAATGAGACCACTTCTCTCAAAGGTTTCTATCAACCACTCTAGACTAATTCTTCCACAGTTTATAAGATAGATTGGCTGCATACTATGCGATGTCCTGAGATTGTACTTCTGGAACTATTTGACTAATGTTTTAGCCGTTGCTAATCACCATCTTCCCTACAAAGACGTGTCGCCAAGCGATCCCGTAGTGTCCCATAATGTTCCGGCATAAAACAATTGAGAGTACGGGTTTCTTGCCTTACCAATAATAGGTACCACTACCATCTTAAACTGCATCATAACTTACACCAGATGAGATTGCTGAATCAAGGGCCAATTTGTAGTTTAATAAAAAAAAAACATAGCCGGTTTCGTAGACGTATTAATTTCCCTTCCGAAAAACCAGATCCAGTCCAAGTGATCTGTTACCGGCCGTTAAAAACTAATTATGAATGGTAACCGTCAAATAACTGAAAAACCTCCATCCATTTTGTATCCTCGCAGTTATCCAATACGTCATAGGAACGCATTCTTGGTAACACTTAAGGTAACATTCTATAGTTTATAATAAAATAAAAAAATAAAATATTTTTATTGCAGGTCAGGGACCCATATAAAACCTTGTAATTTAAATTTAGAAAAAAATGTAAAAAATTAAAAGTATAGTTAATAAAAATTAAAAAAAAATGAACTTAATAGATATAAAATAATTTAAAAATAATTCCTGACTTATCTTACGTTAGGAGTCTGGTGTACCCTGAGCCCGTGCATATAAAATTTAAAATACAATTAAAATTTATGAAGTAGTTTAAAATCAAAAATAGCTTTATTCACATAAACCTATTACAGGCTATGAATCGTTCATATATATCACATTTTTCATAAATTTAAGATACCTATATAAGTATAATAGGTATCCGTTCGGAATTGAGATACAGGATGCGCATGCTTAACCTATTAAGGGTATAAACATTCTCAAATTGATTCATTAGATCGCATATTCGGTATGAGTCCATATACAGATTAAATCTGTTAGAACATTGAAAATGTACCAAGTACCTAAAAATTCTATACGTGAATATGAAAATAACTCTATGTCAAACTGATTTTATAGTTTTACAGTAGTGTAGCTATAAATGAGATCTCTATGAGATAACGTTAATAGATTATGGGATTAATGAAACCATAGGGTAAGGTTCGATCCGTCTGCTAGTGTTTTCAGTTTGTGATTCGAAATTGATTACCACTAAAATATTTATAAGAAATATTTTTTATAATTCTGCATATTAATATAATCATCATCATCATGATCAACCCAATACCGGCTCACTACAGAGCACGAGTCTCCTCTCAATATGAGAAGGGCTTGGCCATAGTCCACCACGCTGGCCATGTGCGAATTAGCAGACTTTACACGCCTTTGAGAACATTATGGAGAACTCTCAGGCATGCAGGTTTCCTCACGATGTTTTCCTTCACCGTTGAAGCAAGTGATATTTTATTTTTAAAAACACACATAACTCCGAAAAGTTATAGGTGCGTGCCCGGATTCGAACCGCCGACCTCTGATTAGGAGGCTGACGCCCTAACCACTAGGCTATCACCGCTTATTAATATAATAAAATATATTATTTATCGGTTTAGTGTAGACTGAATTTAAATACATCTATGTCTTTCTAAAATAACTGTTTACAGACTATTCACAAAGACCCAAGTGTCTTTATATCCAGGGAAAACGTGTTTTTAATTATAAGTTTCAAAAGTGGATAAGTACATTTTCCGATAGCCAATAACTGTAAGAACTTAACGTGTACCTACTAAGTATTCCTTGATCTGGCTTCCTCTTCAATACATATCCAGTGTATAGAGACGTCGCTTTTCCATTTCCAAGCGTCAAAGCAAACCATTCAATACCTTTAAATGTTCTTTGACGAAAGTGTTTCATATTTCTAAACACCCGTAACGCTAAACTCGCGATAAAGTCTCTCGTATAGACTACATCAACCCCTATGAATTCCATTCATAATAAGTACCGGTTTTTTGCTCCTTCCGCGTGCCAGTAGAGGTACTTCCCTTTATATAAATTTGATACGATATTTTATAGCGGAGCCATTGTAAGCACGCGCCGAAGCTCGCGCTATATTTTGTTCTTTTTTTTTAAGACAGCCACCCCCCTCGGACGCTGTGGGGAGGGGGCGGGGTGGCACGGGACCGCAGGGAGGCCGGCCCCTAAAAAGTTATGTATTTTTTCTCCTCTTTTTTCCCATCGACGTGATGAAACGGCGAGCAATATTGATCCAGCGTGCGTTGGCAGTTGGCTCATGTTATATCGCTATTAGATTTCGTACGTAGTTTTGGATCAAATAGCATTAGATGTTTAATTAATCTGAGACGTCAAAGGACTAGGTACTTAGATGCCTTTTCTTTGTCGTAGTAACTCACAATAAAGAATTTACCTTTAAGAAGTAAGTTGATTGGCTTTATTTGGAGAAAATGAATTTCTCTTATTCTATTAGATGCCTAGTATTCTTTTGCCAGCCTTCTACTTAAAGGCTTAAAGATATATTACGGTGTTTCTTCAGCAATACGATTTGGATTTATCAATGATGTATAAATGGTCACATCAAGTGATTGAAGTCATCCGCTGGTCATAGGTTTTTGTTGGAATATCCAAATTCGAATACACAAGGCCGCTGGAGATCAGCGGCACCCTGCGGCTGGTTGGATGTTTCCAGCCCACCTAATTATCGATGCTTCGTTTAGTGGCCTACGTCAATTCCAAATCCAATATAATATTCACTGATGCTTGTACTAGGCCTAAAAAAACACCTACCCACATACTTTTGCCAACAATGTGCTGTGATGGTGATAAATATAAATACCTCCAAACTAAAGCTAGGAGGGTACCAAATGCGCCCTGGTCTAAAAACAAGCCTAGAACAAACTTTATCGGGTGCTAATGCATCACCAAGAAAATCCATCGGTTAATGAATTGTTGGGTTATTCGTGGTGCGAAAACTTATTGAAAGCCTCTGGTGATTTGGTATCGGGCTACTCTGATTGTTACACTCGTTTGCCAGTAGCTACGATGTTCCGGTATTACGCCGAGTAGTAACCGGATAGGAGGATGGGTTCTGTCGGCAACGCATCAGTAGCTGCTCTGGTGCTGAAGATGCTTCTGGGCGATGGTAATCACTTAACATCAGATGACTCGTTTGTCCGCTGTGTAATATATTTAAAAAATCTGTATTTAATAAAAAAAAACTGCATTTTATTTTCGAGAGTGACAGTATATGTAGTGAGTTGGAGGTTTACTAGGAAAGTATCATCCTCATCACTTTCGACCCATTGCAGGCTTACTACAGAGCACGGGTCTCCTCTCAATATGAGAAAGGTTTGGCCATAGTCCACCACACTGGCCATGTGCGGATTGGCAGATTTCACACGCCTTTGAGAACATTATGGAGAACTCTCAGGTATGCATATCCTCACGATGTTTTCCTTCGCCTTTAAAGCAAGCAATATTTTAATTTAAATATAAATAATCTTTAATCAAAAAGTCTTTTTGACGCGTCAATAATTTACATAGTAGTAATTTGGTGGTGATAACATTCGTAAACATAAAACTAAAGCTATGAGGGTTCCAAACGCGCCCTGGTAAGAAGAAGCCCACACCAAACTTAGCGAGGTAAATTTTCTTTTTGTTATCCCCATCTCACATGCCACTTTAAATTATATTAAGAGCTATCTTATTAGAGCAATATCTATTATAAAAATGACTAAAAAACGCACATAACTCCAAAAATTTAGAGGTGAGAGCCCCGACCTCTGATTAGGAGGCGCACGTCCCAACTACTAGGCTGTCATAGCTTAGTATAGCATACACTATATGTAATCATATGTTTAATATAATTGTCTTATCTCAAAGGTGTTACTAGGCCGTTGCCACCGTTGCTATCTATGGCTATTTGTTCTAGAGGATTTTTTGTAATATTTTTTTGCACGCAGGTGCAGTGCGGACGTGCGTCCATCCTTTATGTCATTGTGCGTATGGGACAAGCTGCTCGGATACTGTATGGAGTGGGCACCCATCACGCACATTGTGCTCATATACAGGGTGAAGCGAAATACGTAAACTTCTAACCAAATGCCCGCAACTCCGTCCGCGTAGATTAAGAGTTTTCATAAACTCCTGTCGAGTAACCAACGTTGACATTTGAATATATAGGATCTTAATAATCTTCAATTATGTTACAGTTTCCGCTTTTTTGATGAAGTTTATTATGGTTGTTGTACGTTACATTCGGATATTCAAAAATACTGCAAGTTACATTGATTTTCTAAGATTAAAAAGTAGCCTATGTGTTAATCCAGCGTGTAATCTATATTTATTTAAAATTTCAGCCAAATCGGTACATAAGTTCCGGCGCGAAGGAGGAACAAATATACGCATATACACGCTAACATACAAAATTTCGTATTTATAATATTAGTGTTATAATATTGCTCCTGTGCATACATTTTGTATTCGATTACTTCCTCTAACTACTACTGGAAAAAAATTGTTTTAAGGTTTTGCGTTTGAGTTTTGAGCACATTATACCACGGTTATTTTATTTATTTATATAACTTTATTGCAACCTATAGGACATAAAATACATGAAAAAGACAAAAACAATTAGCAACCTTATCACAAAACCACGGTTGTTATCGGTTATTGGACGTTTTAGTTAATATAATATTACCATGGAGAGTCTAAGGTCAAAATAATACATGGAAGACTGTCTTTCGTGTTACGTAAACTATAGAAGTGCTTTAAGTAGTTGATGCATTTCTGACATACGAATATGATTATAAAATAACTTCTGAAGTAGGAATACTGATATAATATAGAATAAGTATTTATTATTTAGCCTGGATACTCATTTTTGCTTTTTTTATACAACCTCGATATGATATCATATACGGAGACGAGAAGAATTGCTTGTACGCAATAATTTTATCTTTCGTAGATACTATTTTCTTTTACATTTCAAAGGTACCACGATTAACTCTATATAATAATAACATAGTTTATTAAGATCATTAATATTGTATATAGCAACAGTTGACCATCCTAGCAAGATTTTATATGTGTTAACACATACAATATTTATCCTTAAGGATAACCTGCGTTGTCCCCTTAGCCCTTTGTGAAATATATTTACAATTGACAAATGATGATGATGTAAATTGTGTTAGAAAAATTTATTTCGTAAATGTTTTCCAATCAACCTGTAGATCCGGCGTCCATAAAAATATTCACATTAAATACGCGATTTAAAAGATTTTTTTTTTTAGGAAAAACTCGTCGGTATTCAGGGTCCATATCCCGAGCACTTTGGGGTCACTTTTTGGAGATTATTCGTTATTGTTGAGCGGAGTCGAAAAATGCGCACAAAGAGCTTAAGCCCTGTTGACTGACCGAAGACTTTTTCAATGTAACGGATTACTCCAGCGGGGGATGGATTTCACATCTTGATTTTGGCAATGAACAAAGTCTGATAGCGATCTAAGTAATAAAGATATCTGTATTGATGGAACGTGAAATTGGTTTTCGTTTTGATGGAATGAAAACTCAATTGTGCAACAAATTGTTTGTTACATTTGCCACGTGTCTTGTTAGATGATCGTTATCAACAGATTATACCGATAAACATAGGTAAACTCATTGGTTTTTATTAGTTAAAGTTTAGTTATAATCAAGAGCATAACTGCATAATTATGCCGAATTTTAGCTTTCACGAAACAATTGTATTGTTATAAAATAATTTCGACTTTCAAATAATGCATTCTAATCTACTACATACATAATACATACATTCTACAGGTTTCGCTATGTTTATTTTAACGTACATATTGCTTTGTCCCGGTTTCATGTCAATTGTGTGTCTCCAAAACATTTAAATAGTTAAATAGTATTTAAACATTCTTAAAAATTAAATATTAAAATAATGGGCATCGTCAATCAAAAACGACACTTACTGATTTAGTTTAATTTAAAACAAATAGATTAATTTGCGTTTCATTAAATATAAATAGCCTTTAAAAAAATGACATATTTATTAGGTAAAATTAAAATATAACAATGTCATTTCATATTAAACAGTTTTAACTTTAATATATTCATTTATATTATCTATTTTCTTCTCTACATGAAGATTTATGGGCCCCAGAGTACTAAAGGCCTCTTCTATGTCCAGTGTCTATGTGATCTTAACACATATAATTATGATTAGTTCATGCTGGAACCATGACTAAAGTTCAGACCTAGAGTACTTCTTTTAATTTGGTTTGGTACGAAGATAACTGAGGTCTTGTACACATGCTGTTTTTATGCCAAAGACTGCTATGTCCAACAGATATCAATAAAACATTGTTAGATCAATAATTTAATTTGTATTGTCGTATAAAAGCATTTTTAGCCTACCAATCTGTAGTCGTGGTTTGTTCTTTTTTCGCGCAGTGACAATCTTTTTTCTAATATCAGTAGGTAAACACGCGCGAATAGTGGCGTTTTCTTACGTCATCCGGTCGTAAGTCCAATCCACGGCCCCGCAGACGTGCAGACTCCTTCACCGTCCGACCCCCCCCGTCATTCCAAATGTCGCCTAAGCCGAGGTTCGGCCTCCCAGGAGGCGCCTTTAGGTAGACGTTCCCTTTGTTTCTAAGCCTAGGGCTCGAAGTTTTTTCTGGCAGAGATTCTTACCGAAGCTTGCCCGGTTACGCTGTCACAACCAATGGGCTCCTAAAGCAAAAGTCAGTCCGAATAACAAAAAACGCGCGACTTTGAATGTCAATATAATGATGATAATGATGATTTTAGTAATTCATTACTTATAATATTTAAAATAAATTTTAGCATTAGTCTTATAAATTTTTTGCTACTACTATTAACTGAGAAGTTCCTAAACAGAGGTCAGCGGTTCGAATCCGGGCACGCACCTCTAACTTTTCGGAGAACAAAAAACATTAAAATTCCACGGAATTTAAAAATGTTATATCATTACAAATATATATATATATATATATATATATATATATATATATATATATATATATATATATATATATATATATATATATATTTTTTTTTTTTTGCCCAATGTTAAACAGGTGAAAACCAGTGTACTACTTAATAATGAGGAATTGGATCTGGTAAATACGGCTACATTCTTAGGCATAACGTTAGACGCTAAACTTCAATGGGGTCCACATATAAATAATTTATCGCACAGACTTAGCTCTGCTGCTTACGCGGTAAAAAAGATCCGTTATTTGACGGATATAGAGACTGCCAGACTTGTATATTTTAGCTACTACACACAGCATTATGTCATATGGTATTTTATTATGGGGTAATGCTGCTGATATTGACACTATATTCGTTTTGCAGAAGAGGGCTGTTCGTGCGATATATATGACGGCAATCAGTATGTATGTAATCGGCAAGTAGCTTTAGCATGTGCTATGAGTGTTGAAGCAGTGATAGCCTAGTGGTTGGGGCGTCGGCCTCCTAATCAGAGGTCGGCGGTTCGGCACGCACCTCTAACTTTTCGGGGTTATGTGCGTTTTTGATAAAATTAAAATATCACTTGCTTCAACGGTGAGGGAGGGCGTCGTGAGGGGGCCTGCGCGCCTGATAGTTCTCCGTGGTGTTCTCGGGGGCGTGTGGGGTCTGCCGGTCCGCGCGTGGCCGGCGTGGTGGGCTGTGGCCGGGCCCTTCTCGTGTTGGGAGGGGACCCGTGCTGTGTGGTGGTCCGGTGGTGGGCTGATCATGATGCTGAGTGTTGAAGTACTGTCAAGATTTGGGTCAGGATGGGACGAACGGATGGCTTCGTTGATCTGTTTTGTTTTAGATGCACCGACTTCTGAGGACTAGTTGTCGCCCGAGGACGGTCGAATGTCAGGAAGGCCGTGACGGCAATCAGAGAGCAGCGCCATCTAGTTTTGGAGTCATGTACTACAGACAAGAGAGTGGCATCGCCCCCTCTCTTTACGCAACACTAAGTGACGTATGCAGGTTCTTATAAGACTCACCGGCGCGGGACGGCGCATTGCATTGATAGCACTCGGTCGGGTCGGACCGGTGGTTGAGCTGCGGTGGTGCATTCGTACTTGGTGGAGCGTATAGTCTGCTCCTTATAAATTACCATACTTATAATTGTAGTTCGGTTCTACCAAGAGTGTCTGGTCTCTTTGCCCGAAACTACCCACGTCTACCTAAATTACCGACAAAGACACGCACCCGCCCGTAGTCATCCTACATATAAATTAGGTCCCAGAGAGTCATTAAGAGATAAATTTAAAGATTATAAAATAATGACAGTGCATAGCCAATATATATATGAAAATTTAATGTATGTTCATAAAAATATTGATAAATTCAAGAAAAAAATGGACTGTAACGCACTGAACATCAGAAGTATTAAGGATTATATAAACGATAAAAAAGCTTGGGTGTGCATTGCTCTATCTCCATAATTTTATTCATTATGTGAGATGGTGATAACGAAAAAAAAGGAAAACTCCGGCTAAGTTTGTTGTGGGCTTCTTCTTAGACCGGGGCGCGTTTGGAACCCTCATAGCTTTAGTTTTAAGTTTACGAATATAGTTATCACCATGAAATAACTACTGTGTAAATTATTGACGCGTCAAAAGTGCCTTTCTAAGGACTATTTGAATAAAGATTATTTTGAATTTGAATTTGAATTTATATATATATATATATATAAATTCAACGAAGCCTTTATATATATATATATATATATATATATATATATAAAGGCTTCGTTTTTATAGAAATCATTCTTTCGCCATTTCATTAAACTTTCATGTATTTTGATGCCCACACTCTATAAGAAGGGTAGGTATGTGGTCATAGATAGATGGGTACACAATTTTTTATAAAGAAGTGAAAAAACACGTACTTATTATAAAAAATCCCCTAAAACATGTAACAGGTACGTACTTAGTACCCCCATAATAAATGCATTTTCAAACCAACCACTTTTTACACGCCCATTAAGTAAAAAACGAGATAAAAAAGACCCCACACTTTTTCAATCTACACCTCGACAATTGACCTCTTTTTGTTAGGGGACTTTTTTCTGTAACGATAGTTGTAAGATGAAACAGGAATGTAATAATGAAATCTTTAAATTTGCTGTTTTTTTGGTTATAAAAACTAATTAATTAGTTAACTAGTTAAGTTGATTACTTTACATAAAGAGTCTAGTAGGTGCCAGGGATTTGTTCGTGCATAAATGTCTTATTTTAGAATGTATTTTTGTTATATTTTTAGTATTTATACATATATATTCCTGTCAATCAATCAATTAAGATTATGATTAATCTTAATTTAAATGATTTATTTAATAAATATAATTTAAAATCCTTTAAAAGGCACTTTTGATGGTGATAACTAAATTCGTAATCTTAAAATATAGATAAGGGTTCGAAATGCGCCCTAGTCTAAGAATAAGCCCACAGCAAATTTAGCCAGGTAAATTTTCTTTTTGTGATCACCATCTCACATGCCATTTAAAATTATTTAGGAGCTACCTTATTAGAGCAATATTTCATACCCTTACATTTTTCTAATCAATTTTCTTCTGTTCCAAAAGGCCCGACTGTCAGACAGATTAAAAATAACCCCAAATAAACCCCATTATTAAAATAAAGCTTACGTTAAATGGAGAAGTTTTATTAAATATGAAACAAAAACACAAAATAAAAAAGGAAACCTGCTTTCAAAACACTTAAATAATAACTCATCAAAACACCACCTGACGACCGCAAACATGGAATTACCATGCGTGCAGTATTAAAAAGGTGTGGTAAAAAAAGACAAGTGTCCAATCTCCACATACATTTGGGGGAGCTTAAGTTAAAACGTGACGAACAATTCCATGTTTTTTGACGCTCGCGTGCTAGTTTTTATTCCAGGGCGTGTAATGTCAGCCGTGTTTCCGGAAACCGCGACCCTCTTTAAGATTTCAACGAGGGTTTTTTTTTCTTTATTAAACTTCTCTGTTCTCGCATTTGGGATCATGGGGAGCGTTTTATTTGGCACGCGACTATTTTAATGCCCTACGTATATGTTTATCTGCTATTGTGTATTTTTGTGTATGTGGAGATTGGATAGCATAATAATGTTTTTAATTCATGAAAAGATTTAGCAGTAAGTTGAAAAAGTCACTTATACGTTCTCATTAGAAAAACTATATGTAATTTTTTTCTCAAGTTAAGGTAAAATACGCTATTGCTATTTTGTACTATCTAATCTAAAATTTGGATTAAAAGGTATCGCATTGTTTTAGCTAAACACTTAATAAATGAACACTGCAATTTTTTATTAGGTACAAAAAGATTTTAAAAATAAAATAAAGGTCGACTTGTAATAAATCTTTGACTTTGTTCCATCAAATCTATATATACCTTAAACCTTTGAGAATATCACATTTATACAAAGTTACACTCATTAGCTTTATAATATAAATCTTTTATAGGTATTCATTGACATATAAAACATTAATATTAATATGGGGAAAAAATATTCAATGCAAAATTTAGTTTATGAATTATAACATAAAACAGCTAAAGCGCGAGTTCTTAGAGCAGTAAAGATTCCGTATTTTGGAATAAAACGTGTAATTTTTTCATTTATTTTATTATTCTACCGAGAAAAAAAATAACTTTTTCATTTCTTCGTTCCCTTCAGATTTTTAGCCTTGCAAACGTCGGAGACATGATAAGATTTTTTCTTTTGCATTATTAATAAATAAGCTCGAGGGAATATCAAACGTCTAAGTATTTATATTATGAAATCAAAATCTGACCTTTTTTAACATACTCCAGGATAAGAGAGGTATTCTGTTTCTCATGAGATGTAGATCTAAGAAATCGCCATGGGTACATCGCGGGTGAACGGGTAAACCTGATGTTAAGTGTTTATCGTCATCCATTAAGATCTGCAGTCTCAGAGAGCCAAAATGCGTACTCCGGCATTACACAGGGATATATAAATCGCATGGCGGTATGTCTTTACCTCATCATCATCATGATCAACCCATTACCGGCTCACTACAGAGCACGGGTCTTCTCTCAATATGAGAAGGGTTTGGCCATAGTCCACCACGCTGGCCATATGCGGATTGGGAGACTTCACACGACTTTGAGAAAGTTATGGAGAACTCTCCGGCGTGCAGGTTGCCTCACGATGTTTTCCTTCACCGTTGAAGCAAGTGATATTTTAATTTTTTTACCTGTAGAGTGGTAAATAGCGGACTAGACTCGAGCTGGGAATCTAAACCTCCCAATTTCAAAATGCGACATCACACGCGCTGCGTCACTTAGAGTGTTTACGATGAATTTGAATTTTAAAAGACCTTGAAAAACCACTCTTTTATATGCCTTGTAGGTATAATTAGCTTAACTTTTAACTTGATACTTTCAGTAACCAAGTTTATTTATTCGAACCGTTTTTTTAAGATGATGTTGGGAACTCTAATAAAATTTAAAATACATTTACATTAGATTATATTGTTATAAGAATTTAAAAAGTACGTACCTAATTAATACACTTAATTAAAATACCCTTTATTGCTTTACACGTGCCATTTTTTCAAATATAAAATTAAAAGACGATAAAGAAAAAGATTGATAAGGATTTCAATAAAAACTAAAATGATGTTTTTGATATTACCGAAACAATTTTTTATCTGTTCCTACGAAAACATCTACTTTTCCAGTTTATTTTTTTCGATTTTTATTTAAAGGAAAAACTATACTCCTTATTATAACTCAGTTTTTTTGTGACCAACGCATTATGAAGCTGGTCTTGGACTTTTACAATTATTCCACGAATTTAGCTTATATTCTGGTGACGTTAAGGTTGAAGTATATATATATATAATATTATAAACTTAGTTTTATACCATATTGTGTGTCCACATATATTTTATTTTTTGTTATTACAGAAATAAACATTCCGGCCAGTATGTTTACAGTTAGGGATATTTTTTGCGATATCACCACCACTACCACCTGTTATAATTATTACCCTCTTTACTTAGCTTTAGTTTTAAGTTGTCGAGTGTAGTTATCAGCATCACTTCACGAATGGAAATAATGAAATGAACGGTTCGTAGATGCCTGTAATAGGTTTATGTGAATAAAGCTATTTTAAATATGATATGATTTATTAGGGACTAGCTGGTGCTCTCGACTTCGTCTGCGCAGGATTAGTATTTCGAGTAGCTTATATTAGCGTGGAGAACTAACATTATGACATTAAAATTATCACGCAGATAGTATGATTTTTTCATACTTACTTGACACTTATCGTCATATTTTGGACAACATCTTTATAAATTTCACACAATATCTTTATAAATTTTAGCTTATGTGTTATTCGGATGTATAAGCTATATTATTGTAAAGTTTCATAAAAATCCATTTAGTTTTTTACCTGAAAGAGTAACAAACATCCATAATGTTTACAAGCTTACGCGTTATGTTATATAATATGTAACAAAAGGGTTACGCGGACAAACTGGGGGACACAGATAGTTATCCGCAAAATATTAAATGTCATACCGTTGGTCACAAATCTTTCATCGGAGACAGGGTTTAAAAACGCTTCTCCAATGCGGGTCGCAAGGCTTCATAACAATTGACGGTTACTTTGTCATTAACTTAACGAAGCCGTTAACGCACTCTCTAAAGCATGGGGCTAGCCAACGCCAAATTCCAAATTTTTTTTGTACACTGGTGATGATGCAGTCTAAGATGGTGCAGACGGCCTAACCTATTAAATGGTAAACCCACACTCCTAATTGATTTCTACGCGATCGTGTCGGAACGCTAAATCGCTAACACGTCTTTGTCGGTAGGGGTGGTAATAAGCCACGGCCGAATCATCCGACCGGAGCAGACTCGGGCAGGAACCCAGGATCTCCAACTTTTCAATGGGACAGCGCACGCACTGCTCTCCTAGCTTCCTGTCCCAGGAGTCGGCCCTCAGAGTCTTCGCCGTCAAAGACGAGGTCCCCGCTATCTTACGTCATCCGGACGTGGGCTCCATCCACGGCCTCGTAGACGTACGGACCACTCACCGTCCGACCCCCCCGTTATTCCAAACGTCGCCTAAGCCGAGGTTCGGCCTCAAAGAAGGCGCCCTTAGGCAGTCGTTCCCTTAGTTTCTTCGAGCCCTAGGGCTCAAAATTTCTTCTGGCAGAGCTTCTTTCCAAAGCTCGCCAAACAACCCGGTTACGCTGTGGCAACCAATAGGGTTTGTACAGCTAATAGACAGTCCGAAAAAAAAAGCACGCACTGCGCCACGGAGGTCGTCAAAGTTACTCCTGAGTCCGGGTTATACATTTTGAATCAAATGTTTTGTCAATCTTTAAAACTAGTCGTAAAAAAGAGCTTAAAAGTTGTATCGGCGAGATAAATGCACTTGGAGCACCGTTATTTTATACTCGCCATAGAAAACGGTCCTAACTAAACAAATTTTAATACCTTTGTCCATTAATCAAGTTAAAAGGATTTCGTTTGCAAAAACTGTCGGCTGGTCAACCCTTTTTTTATCCCCGTCGTCCGAAATACCGTTTTCCCTGCAATATATAGAACATTTCTATTGTCTTCACCCAAAGCTTTTTACGATAGGCAAAGGCGTCGGCCGCTGTCCTTTTGTCGTTGAAATAAAGTAATATAATTTGCATATTGTGACCGGATTTGCATTTTGTTTGTGGAACGAAGAAGGTCTTTTTATATTTTTCTCTATGACAAAGAGTTGTGTTATAAAATGTAAATCAATGTGAAACTTGTCCTGTTTTTGATGAGACTTTAAAGTTTTAGGAACCTTGTCCACAGCCGACTTCGAGTTTTATGCAGATTTTAACTATTATATCGGACAGTCATTTTAGATAAAAAATATGGGAATTGATGAGAAACTTTGTGTCTTTGTTGTTGTTTAAAATTGTCTAGTAGTATGATTGTTTTAAAGCTTAACCTACGTAAGTTGTGAACTAGAATCTTATAATGAATAAAATAGATTAGCTTTTTAAGACAAGTTTGGTTGGATACTTTATCATACATAAATTATTCTAAGATTCTACACTACTTACACACACTTACTTAAAAATAGAATGGGATTGTCTTTCCAACATATCGTAGTTGTACCCAATAAACAACAAAACTAAACTTATGTAAGTTATTTGAAAGTTGTCTTTCGTTTGTAGTAAAAAATTTAAAAAAAACACGGCTAAGTTTGTTGTGGGCTTCTGGGCGCGTTTGGAGCCCTCTTATCTTTCGTTTGAAGTTGTAGTTATCACCATCACCTCGTGAATAATTATTTTTTATTAAACTTACATAATGTACATTATTTTTGTTACTTTCAGTGCCACGTAAACCGAAGTCTTAAACATGGATAAAGTTTTTATTTTATTTAAATGAATTGAATTAAAAAATTTGCATTGATTTCGGCTATAAAAGTACATTTTGAGAGGTCGCTTCTTTAGATTTTTTGTAACAATGATTATTTACATTCAGTTTAAAGTCACTGTTTCGCTGTGTTACTTTTTCTGTCTCTTCATTAATTATGTTCCAAGTGGTTTTTAATTAATTAGAGCTATTTTATTTGTATATAAAATATTATACTATTATATTTATATTTTTAGGTGTTTATATATATTTAACTTTTATAATTTATAATTGTACACCCCAACCTCGCCTTTCTTTATATTTTATCCCAGATTGTGCTAAGTAGAGATCGCTCTTTAACGATAAGGCCGCTGACACCTGTTTTCTTTTCTGTGTGTGTTTCTTCTTTTGTGTGCAATAAAGTATATTTTTATTTAATTTATTTTTTATCTTGTTTTGTTATAATTGTGACTTTGCTAAGATCATCATGATCAACCTATTACCGGCTCACTACAGAGCACGGGTCTCCTCTCAATATGAGAAGGGTTTGGCCATAGTCCACCACGCTGGCCATGTGCGGATTGGCAGCCTTCACACGCCTTTGAGAACATTATGGAGAACTCTCAGGCGTGCAGGTTTCCTCACGATGTTTTCCTTCACCGTTGAAGCAAGAGATATTTTAATGTTTTAAAAACGCACATAACTCCGAAAAGTTAGAGGTGTAAGGCGTGCCCGGATTCGAACCGCCGACCTCTGATTAGGAGGCTGACGCCTTAACCACTAGGCTATCACCGCTCGTACTAAGATACAATCACGTTTAAATTCTTGGCACATAATTTGACGTGTTCTTAAATACAAACCAGTAGGTCTAAGTACGGGAATGTCGCTGGACACTATAAGCGGATTTTACTACATTATGGCTCTACATTTTTCATATTCTACTGGCACCAAGTTAAAAAGCCGAGTTACATGCCAACGCGTAAGAAGTCACGTCTCAGGAGCTGTGATAAGCGCCCGTTTTTAGGAACTGGCCACAATCGCAGTATGTTTGGACGTGTCATATTTGTTTTGTTAATGTTTGTAACCCAAATAAATTAAATAATTACACCGATACATAACGCCTATTCCTTTTGTCGTTATTTTGTATTTGTCAATTGATAGTGTATTCTTTTTTTTATCTAAATATGTCGCCTGTGGGAGGAGTAAATAAGAGCGTAATGTTAAGATATAACATCGAAATACTTTAAAAAGTATATAGAATTAAAGTATGTAAGATATTACTTTGCTCATTTGTAAGTTTAGTTTTATATGCTTCTATGAATAATGAAATATTTCGCAGCCTTAGACGTGGGGCTTTTAAAACTTATGCTAACTTATTTTGCGTTCCTATAGTCATGAGGATATATATATCATATACTATCTACTATTAAAATTAAGCTTAATTTGTCAAAGTGTACAATTGCAAATTAATTACAAGATTAATAAGCGTTTTATAATAAGCTTTTATGAAAACAGAATTGACAAACTTAAATTAAGTAATTAAAAAAAATTTAAAAGAGATTGAGTGCATTTTCGTTAAAAATACTCTAATATATTAAATTCCTTGTGAGGTAGTTTTGTGTTCTTGTGATCCAGGTTGACCGATTTTGTGTAGTGCTATTTTGTTTAATTAAATAAACAAAAATCAATGCTAGAAACAGCAAGATATTTACACTCACTTATATATTTTCATGTAAAATATAAATAATAGCCTTTCACTAAAAGGATTAATATTTTTTTCAATTTCTATTCCATAACCGAACAAAGAAATTGCAATGAATTCGACAAAAGATTTTTTCGCGCGTTAAAGATGGGTGCTCTGTGGTAGTTTTTTCCGTCGATGATCACTAGAATAACATTTACACACAGAGAAAATGAAAACAGTAGACCGAAGAAATCGAGTCGCCAATATAGAGAATTTTATGGAAAAGATAATTTACGTTAACATTTTTTAATATACATACGTCGTGAGTAAACGACCGATCACCTGATAATTAAGTTATCACCCTCATCCGTGATCATCAGCAGCACCAGAACAGCTACCAATGCTTTGTCGACTGAACTAATCCTCCTTATCGGTTTCTAGATGGCATCATACCAGAAACATAAATTGCTGGAGGGTTTGTCTTCGCTAGTAAGGTGGTAATTATACGCGGTTAAAGACTCCCACACCAGATTCAGGCCGGGAGCGAACTAGGGACCTTCCACGTAAAATACTACAGAGCACGAGGTGCGCCACGAACGTTGTCATTTTAATTGGTTAACAAAATGAATCGAATACCTACAAATATAAAAAAAACAATTACCTTACTACTTTTTTACGACCTCCGTGGCGCATTGCGTGTGCTGTCGCATTATAAAGTTGGAGGTACTGGGTTCGATTTCCGGCTCGAGTCTGGTCTGGTGGGTGGCTTCGGCCGTGGCTAGTTACCACCCTACCGACAAAGACGTGTCGCCAAGCGATTTAGCGTTCCGGCACGATGTCACGTAGAAACCAATTAGGAGCGTGGGTTTACCATACTCCTAACAGGTTAGCCCGCTACCATCCGAGACAGCATCATCACTTACCACCAGGTGAGATAGTCCTTAAGGGCTAACTTTCAGTGTATAAAAAAAAAGTTACCTTGGCAACACTTTTAAAACTTATGTAAGGCATTAATTTTCAGAGTGAGTGTTTACCACCATTTCGGAAACTAAATAATCTATTATCTAAATCAAATTAAATTAGTTGTAATGTAGGTAAGCTCTTAGAAACAGTTTGTTCAATTTTTCGTTTATATTTATCATCAATTTGTTTTGAATAAGGAAAACATTTAATTATTTATCTGTGGGTAAAGTCATCTAGCGTGCTCTCGAAGTTTCTGTTAGTTGGCGTTCATAGGTTTGTTTTAAGAGCTCCATCCGTCTTTTTCTGTTTAGTCTGTGTGTTTGAAATGGTATGCATATGGCTGCAAAGGGACAGAATAAGCAGGTAGGTTTCGTACTCGCGTTTTTGCATTTCCTTTTCACGCTTTTTACAATAAAAACTTTCTTTTAAATAAATAATCCCGACAACGCTTGACAGGGATCCATCTTAAAATAATAATTTCTGTATGGCCAGCTTTTTATTTTTTGTATCGAAATTTTTCTTCCTCTCTATCTACCGCGGTCCACGGGATTTCTTTTACTGTGACGTCCGCAAGCAAAACGCCGCAGAATTGATTCCGAGCCAACTTATATTGGTAAATAACTATTTATTTACTTCATTAATTAACTTTCCAATGTATTTAGTTAATCAATTTAAGATTTTCCGAGAAGTGTCAAATTTGGAATGTTGGAAAACATTTTCCAACATGAGAAACACTTAAATTTCTGGTCATTGAAAGTGCTGAAAGTCAGTTTTTTACACGACTAAGGTACACATTTTTTTTTTCGGACTGTCTATTAGCTGTACAAACCCTATTGGTTGCCACAGCGTAACCGGGCTGTTTGAAGAAGAAATTTTTAGCCCTAGGGCTCGAAGAAACTAAGGGAACGACTGCCTAAGGGTTCGGCTTCAAAGGAGGCGCCTTTGAGGCCGAACCTCGGCTTAGGCGATGTTTGGGATAACGGGGGAGTCGGACGTTGAGTAGTCCGTACGTCTCCGAGGCCGTGGATACAGCCCACGTCCACGTCGTGAGTGGTAGGTGGTACGAGTATGTTGTCAGTAGTCATCTGATCGTCAGGGTCCTGAAGGATATGTTTAGGTCTCCTCTTTCGGAGAGGAGCGCTTAGGTTGGGGGAGGGTAAGGTACACAGTGTTTATTATGTGAAGTGTAGACTCCCAATAAATATAAAAATTATATATTATCTGTGGCACACTATCTCTTGTCTATGTCAAATGTCTATGATTGTTTTATTGTGTTCTCCACCGAGTTTTATTAAATTATAACATTAAAAACATTCTGCAAGCCCATAACTCATTACAAAGTGCTAAATTATTTTCATGTTTCGTGGTTTCACACCTGTATTGAATTTAATTTGCTATACCAAAATCCACTTCTACTCCTCCGAAATATTTATATTGTCATAAATATTAACTATGAGTACCTACTGGGACTCATAAATAATATATCATTTAGAATCTAAGGATGTATTCATGATATAGTTTCATAATGGATTTAGATAGCTGTAGCAAAAAAAAAGTCATGTTGAGTAAATCTAATACAAAGAAACAATATTCTATGTATTTGCCTGTATATAAATGTGATATATATGCATCAGAGGAGGGCGGAATGGATGCGAGGGAGCGGGGCCATAAATTAGCTGGGTCTCATTTGAATTTCCAATACGTTTGTACGTTTATTTACGGCATGCCATTCTGGTTTCTACGAATAAAAAAGAAAAGAAGATATATTGGATATAAAGGAAAACTACCTTTGATTTCAGTGATATATAAAGATCCTGCTACATACAATATATATAATACATTGGTACAAATACGGTTATATAAGAATCTCTAAGCTGGTGTTAAGTTGGTTCACGATATTTAGTTGTAAACTGTATCGACATGTCTAAAAATGGTGCTATTTTTAAATCAGTATTTTAATTAATTTAGTTTATTTTAGCGTGGTGGACTGTGGCCAAACCCTTCTTATATTGAGAGGAGACCCGTGCTCTGTAGTGAGACGAGAATGGGTTGATCATGATGAGGTTATTTTTTTACATCATTAAAAAATTAAGTATTTTTTAATGATGTAAATTACTGGCTAACTACAGAGCACGGGTCTTCTCTCAATATGAAAAGGGTTTGGCCATAGTCCACCACGATGGCTATGTGCGGATTGGCAGACTTCACACGCCTTTGAGAACATTATGGAGAACTCCCGGGCGTGCAGGTTTTCTCACGATGTTTTCCTTCATTCAACTCCGAAAAGTAAGAGGTGCGTGCCCGGATTGGAGCCGCTGACCTCTGATTAGGAGGCTGACGCCCTAATCACTAGCCTATCACGGCTTTTTTTAATTGGTTATTAGAAAATAGATAATTTTATATAACCATCGTGTAGCCGACGTACAATTTAACTTAAAAAACTAAAACTTTAACTGTAAAATTTGTCTTCATTCTTAATCCGCTGGTCATGAAAAAAAACATGTTCAGCGTGGTGTAAAAACATAAACAATCATACAATACCTGGATCGCAACAAATCCTGCCATGTGGAAGATACCCACATAAATAGGCTGCAGATTTTTTCGAAAACGACGCTGGTGTTTTGGTTAAAATATTAAAGTAATAACAGATTTATTTGTCACAGATTCTCAAAAAACAAACGGAACACGTGTCGCTGAATAATAGAGCGATTCCATCTGCGATGGTAGATTAAGCAAGTGTCGCATTCTCTTCCGAGAAGCGGGCAAAATCGATTTTTATTCCTGTGATGTGTTTCTGAACGCGTCTCTCGGATTAACCCAAAAAGATCTCTTTTTGTCATCTTTTTAGTATTATTCAATAACAAAATCAAAGCAGTATATTAAATTTTATTTACTAATATAAAGTATATTAGGTAACTGTAGTGTATGTGAGGTAAAGTTATTCAACTTCCTTTTGTAGTTTTATGAGGAACACTGGGAATCTTAATATTATGTACGAAATAAAAACTGAACTTTTCAAATAAAGAAAGAAGAGTTCTTGAATCAAACCTCCCTCTTTTATTTAATATTTACGGCTCTGAAATCTAGTCTTTTTAAGCTTTCGCGTCCTCTAAAGCTTTCACCGATCAGGAACTGTATCGTACTGTAGCAAAGAGTAGGTTTCATTGAATGGCTACAAAATAAAATAAATTAAGTCATCAAGTTGAATAATTTAAACGATGGTAATAAAATTAAAAAATAGACCAAAGGGGGAAGTTTATTTTCATAATCTAGTGTTTACAGCCTCTTTTTTAAAATCAGTAGCATCTGTTGCTATGGGTGTAGGTATAATCTTTTCTTTAAAGGATACGTTTCGCGAAACCACTTCAATTATGGTATCCACTGACAAGGTCCGCTGTCCGAAAAAATCTGTTATATGGTTCTATGAGTGGTCATCAAACAACAGCTGTCTTTGAAAAAGGTAAGAAAAAATACGCATATGAGGTTCTGAAGCGTGCCGGCCCAGTACCGCCTCTTACTGCGTTTTTACTTAGATTACTTTTTTTTATTAAAAGACGGCTAAGTAAAGCACCTATGTGGTCGGCCATATGGTTCGTTTGCCATGCAGGTTTTATTCGCAATAGTTAAAAATGCATTTTTAGATGTGGCAATAATATTTATAATGTATATTTATGTGGTTGCTCTTTACGTATTTTACGGTACTGACTTATCTAACGTTTCAATAATGTTTATCGTGTTAAGATGGAAGTCCAATTTCCAGTGAAAACTATTTCTGGAAATTCACCTGAATGAATTTTCTTATTGTTACTTATTTTTTTTATGCTGAGATAAAAACGGTTAATATCTATGGTCTAAGATTAAAAAAAAAAAGGTTTCGAAACATTCAATAATAAATAGTGCAAAAAGATTTCGAACACAATGAAATTTCTTCAAAAATTTAAAAAATAGATTAATGGTCGATCTTTTACCATCTAATAGATAAACATAAAGTAGGAGTGCGTGAAAAATCACAAATTATCGTTCATTTGTGTGCAGCATCAAAATGCTATTCCCGAAATTTTGGCGCCGCCCTTTGATGAGTGATTTATGAAAGAAATTTGAAGAGCCGAGATGTTTTTCAAGCTTGGTCTTCAAAACTCAGTAGCCTATGGCCAGTGTAAAAAAGCGTTTCTATTATAAAGGTATTTTTATGAAAAAGAATATATAATTAAGATTCTAAAGTAACTTTTAAGCTTTACCGTACTTTATACCGTAATCTTTGGTGCGTCATATAGATAGATATGCAGTATAATATTTCTTGACAGAAAAACTGTCAAAATCATAATCAAACCACAAGTTATATAACTCTTGACTCTTGACTAACTCTTATATAAATCTTATTCTGTTTGACCGCGATAAAGATATTTGGACCGGCTGAATCGTTACGGTTAGACGTTATAATATAAAAGTTGGGTTAATTGTTGGTCGCAGACGGTTCCCGATATCTGACGTCATCTGGACAAGGGTCTCATCTACGGTCACGACTGAGATCCTAGTCTAACAAACCCAACAAGTCAAGTCACTCTAAGCCGAGGTCCAAGTTTCACAGGAGACGCCTTCCCCCCCTTAGGGGTCCCCTTAGGGGGACGTTCCCCAGATGTTGTCGAGCCCAAGTGCACCTCTCACAGGCTGAGCTTCACGCTCGGCAAATAACCTGGCTGGTGACGCTTTTTTTTTGATACGCTACAACTTAGCCCATGACGGCTATCTAACCTGGTGGTAAGTGATTATGCTGTCAAGGATGGTAGCGGGCTAACCTGTTAGGAGTAAGATAAGCCCACGCTCCTAATTGGTTTCTACGCGACATCGTGCCGGAACGCTAAATCGCTTGGCGACACGTCTTTGTCGTTAGGGTGGTAACTAGTCTCACGGACGAGTGCGTCGGGGTGTCAAAGTGCATGCTATCGCGATCCTTTGGCACCCCATCTGGGACGCAGGAGGATGCGCTGGGTTTTAGTGGGTAGTGTGGTTCGCCGCTTCAACGTTCGGCCTTGAGTCCCACATACCCGCCCGGAGCTTTGTTTCCGGGCGGGATGCGTAAATGCGTTTTCCAGCAGGAAAAAAAAAAGGTGGTAACTAGCCACGCAGTAATAACTAATATGGTTAGTTGTTAATGTCAATTCGAAACTTAATTGGTGCAGACATTCACGAATATTCCTCTCATACAATCCTAACTATCCTAATCGTATTTTGTGTGGTGGTGCCACCAAAATATTCTTCTTTAGACCACAAGTCTTTCACTATTTCAACCGTAAAACTCCGGAATGCCTGACCTTGAGCGATCAGAGAGGCAAAATCCTGACTTACTTCATCGTACTTCAAGTCAATCGTTTATAGTAAGCAAGTTATATTAAATAGATACATTTATTAATGATTTCAATAAAATAACTATATTCTTAAGCGTTTGTTTAATAACAACCGAAAGGGATGAAAGGAAAACTTTGTTTTGCGGACATAGTCGTAACACACACATTAAAAAAGTACGTAGGTACTAAGGTTAGGCCAACTAATATTTAAGGAAGAACACACTTTCCATAACTAATCCCTTGTAGTAGAAGTTAACATTGTTTTATCATCATTATTATCTACGGGACCACTACCGCAGGGCATGGATCCTCTTCTCTATATGACAAGGGTTTTTGTCATAGTCCACCATGCAGGCCATGTGCGGATTAGTAGACTTTACACAACTTTGAGAACATTATGGGGAACCCTTAGGCGTGCAGGTTTCCCGAAGATGTTTTCCTTCACCGTTGAAGCAAGTGATATTACAATTGCTCAAAACCGCACATACCGCTCACTTCTATAACTATAGAAATTTATAGGTGCGTGCCTGCGACCTCTGATTAGAAGGCTGACGACCTAAGCACTAGGCTATCACTGCTTTCAAAAAAAATATAATATGGCTAAATTGTGGACCTATTTAGATTTAGTCCCGATATTATACCCGTGCTCTGTAGTGAGTCAGCAATGTTATACGCGACAGTGGATAAAACTTATTTTTTAATACATCGGCGTCGCTCGGATCATGAATTTGGTCCGCTCCAAAATGGCAAATAAATCTAAGTGGGTTACCATTTTTTGGCTGAGCCACGCAGGTATTGTACGTTCAAATGTGTGTTAAGCAGGTCTTGTAATTTTTTGCGGCGCAAAGACACCTGCGTCAGCACGAACCGTGAAAAAACACGCATTCTTCCATTGAGACAGCGATTCATAGGTTTATTTGA
Source organism: Lasiommata megera (assembly GCA_928268935.1). Taxonomy (NCBI): domain Eukaryota; kingdom Metazoa; phylum Arthropoda; class Insecta; order Lepidoptera; family Nymphalidae; genus Lasiommata; species Lasiommata megera. Next base: position 4,759,699 of record OV743311.1, on the reverse strand, counting down.
GGTGTATGTACAATTCTAAAGTCGTAGAGCTGTGTTACGTATCTAAAAATTTATAAATTTCCACGAAGGGTGTTTAAGACCTCCGTGGCGCAGCGCGTACGCTGTTGCATTATAAAGTTGGAGGTCCTGTTGAGTCGGGTCTGGGAGGCTTCGGCCGTGGCTAGTTACCATCCTACCTATAAAGACGTGTCGCCAAAGTGATTTAGCGTTGCAGCACGATGTCGTGTACAAACCAATTAGGAGTATGGGTTTACCATACCCCTAACAGGTTAGCCCGCTACCATCTTAGGGGTATTTTATTGTGTAACACTACAAGTTAGCTCTTGACGGCAATCTTACCTTATGATAAGTGAAGTCTCACAAGACCAAAATGCTTCTTTGCGGAACACTTTCCTTTTACTGCAGCGAATTATCGTATTGAAATGAATGAATCAGTGAATTTACTTTACTTGTATAACAGACAACAGTAATGAAAATAAAGTTTTATTTGTCTTAAATCTTATAAAATATTTAATTAATTAATTAGTCTTCTACCAGTGGTAATACCAAACATATTAAAGAAGTAAGTAGGGTACTAAGGGTACTAAGGTTAGGCTAACTTATGTTTAAGGAAGAAAACCCTTTCCATAACTAATCCCTTGTAGTAAAAGTTAATATTGTTTTATTATCATTTTCATTTACGTTATTTTAATTAAGTAAAATGGAACGGAACATTTGGCACTACATTAGCCAAACTTCTAGGTTAAAGGCAACACCACTTAGAATACACATTGTTGCTATATAAAATAAATTAGGATTTGAATCATTTTGCGTGATAAAAATAATGTTAGTGTAAATTGATACGACTCTACATCGTCGCTGTTCCGATTCCATGTGGAGTTAAACCGAATTCTTTTTAACTTTTTTTCGCGATTCATGAATCTGCAACATCCGTAGGATTTGGGTCAGACGACGATTGTTACGATCCCCGAGCGATAATGTATTACTTTTATTGAATCCATTTCCAGCAAATGCCGTTAAAATATATCCTACCATAATACTTACTGGAAGAAATAATTCAAGGAATTTATTACAAACTCTGTGGCGCAGCGCGTGCGCTTTTACTTTGGTCTAAATTTGGAGGTTCGATTCTCGGCTCGAGTCTGGTCTGGTGGGAGGCTTCGGCCTTGGCTAGTTACCACCCTACCGACAAACACGTGTCGCCAAGTGATTTAACGTTCCGGCGCGATGTCGTGTACAAACCAATTAAGAGTATGGGTTTGCTATATACCCCTAACAGATTAGCTCGCTACCATCTTAGACCGTATCACTTACCACCAGGTGAGATGCGGTCAAGGGCTCACTAATGGTGAATAAAAAAAAAGTTCTTCTACTTCTTCAAATGATTGACTTGACAAAAGATATATGATTTTTTTTCTGATGATGCAGGCTTAAGATTAAGTGAAAGATGAAAAAATTAATGAATTTTTGTCTTAAGTTTTTTTTTTAACCATCAGTTTTTGTCGTGAACTGTGCATATTTACATACGGTTCTCAACTCGAAGTAGGTTATGAAGAGACAAGGTCACCCAAAATAGTATTTATCTCGTTTGATTTAAAAATTCCATAAACTTTACTTAGATAAATATATTTTTAAAGTTATTGTAGCTAGGTAGGTAAACTAGAGGTATATCTACCTAATTAACGAGGAAATAATATTTAGACAATAGCGTTATTAAATTTAAATTTTTTCGTATACCTACTTGGAAATGTAAATGTTACTTTAATGTTAAAAAACTGCTAAGTTTACCTACATATATTATTTAACGACTACTAACTAATGAGTCCGACATTACCCGCGAAAATTATTTGTTTTTCATTATGTTTTTATCACCATGACAAGACTTTGTAAAGTGCTCTTTGCCCTTAATTGAAAAAAATCGTATAGTATAGAGCAACTTGAATTATTCTATATATAAAATCTGCTTGATAGTGGGATTCCCATCAAAATCCAATATATACTCCAAGACAAACACACCTTCATTGATTTTTAAAACGTGTGTGTTGGAGGTAGGTATCCTATGTTTAAATAATCATAGGTTTATTCAGTGGCAATATTGAGTTAATTCGAAATGACAGAAATACCCATTTTACTTTATTTGAGTGCTAGTAATTTAGCACTAAAATTGTCAGCCTTGAGAAAAACGTTTTTTTCCATTTAGTTACCAATTAATATTTAAGGTTTGCGCATACAAAAGATGCAAATTATTTGCATAGTTTAACCGCTAGGTAGTTAGAGATCATGGATGCCAAAGATGTGGGAAAAGATCCTCCCGCAAAATATGTTTTTTTTTATTTAGTATATCAGATTTTTTGACATTACGTATTTTACGTTTTTATATCTTTTTTTTTTTATTTTTGTTTTTGTATGCTTTGTCCTGTGTGTAATAAAGAGTTTTTTTATACTTACATAGTGACAAGACATATATAAGCAGCTTTGGGTAAAGAGATTTGATACGTTAACGCAAAATATGTTTGGTAATGGGTGTTTAGAAAGTTTAACGAATAGACGGTATAAGGAAATTTAAGTTATTTCAACCCTATTCCTCGAGGGGGGGGGGATTGTATTGCCACAACGTTAATCTAAAATAGTGTGGGATTAGTTTTTAGTACAAAAAATAAGTGTGCGACATTCTTATATTCTATCATTCAAAGCAATGGAGGTTCGACAAGAGCGTATGAATATTCATACGAAGTTTTTAGCCGTAACGGTGACATAAAATAGTATTGTTCTTTTAAAAAAATAGTCGAGCCATAACAATTAAGTGTGGAACAAAGGAATTGAGTATTTTTAGATGTCACGTACGTACTCGTATATGCTACGGTGTACGGTTTGGCATCGCTTTCTAGAAGGTTCTTTACTACTTCAAAAATTTCAATCAAAATATTCTTCTTGGTCGCACACTTCATTGCTGAAGGTCGTGTCCACATGAAAGTGCCTTCGTCACGTTGGTAACTAACGCCTTCCACTCTGTACGGTCCTCGGCTTTTCTAATTGCGGTTGTGATCGGAAGGCCAGTCAGTGATTTCACCTGATCAGTCCAGCGGCTAGGTGATCGGCAATGCGGTCTTTTCCCCTCTACTTTGCCCACAACTATAAGTTTTTCCAAGTTACTTGGCAGCCGTCGGGCAATATGGCCAAAATAACTGAGAATCATTTGGAAACATGGTAGAAAGTCTGACGTCAACAGCTCCGTGCTGCAGGATTGATAGGTTGGAACATCACGTTTTTTTTTCTAAAAACTGTAACGTTATTACAAACAATTTTAAAACTATTGTCTACCTTTTTTTTTATCCACTACAAGCTAGCCCTTGACGGCAATCTCACCTGATGGTAAGATGACGCAGTCTAAGATGGTAGCGGGCTAACCTGTTAGGGGTATGGTAAACCCACACTCCTAATTGGTTTCTACACGACATCATGCCGGAACGCTAAATCGCTTTGCGACACCTCTTTGTCGGTAGGGTGGTGACTAGCCGCGGCCGAAGCCTCCCACCAGACAAAACAAGGATTAAAATCTGGTTTAATTACAAAATTGTCATCGTTAAAAAACGGGCGTAGCCAGTGCCCACCCGTAGACATTCGAACACGGTCACAATTGAAAGCAATAATAATATGATCATCACAATAATTAGTCACACCGTAGTGATGATCACAACCGCTTTACTAAGACTAATCCCACTAATATGAAGAGTTGGTTTCCTTGATAACCTATAAGTAGGGAGTTTTCTTTAAAAACCTATGTAAGTGAAGATAAAAACACCGGCTAAGTAGGAGTTCAACCCATACTCGGTACAAAAATCGTCATATATCGAAATAACAACTTTGGAATAGGGTTCTGCTTTATATCATATCGTATATGACCGAGTATTCAGATTGTGGAAAGAGGTCAAGCAAATACGTAAGATGTTACCTTGACCTATTCAAAACTAAATAAGAAAGATCCATAAATCACATAAAAACTTCCTGTTTGGCATCTTTGTAGTCATGTTAAACTAAGCTAGCTATAAACAAGAATAGTAAATACGGGGAACTAAAACACTACCTATTTCAAGTATTATTCCTAGGATTTGACCTATATTTCAGGTTTAATATAGAAGTTATCTGGTGATAGCCTAGTGGTTAGGGCGTCTGCCTCCTAATCAGAGGTCGGCGTTTCGAATCCGGGCACGCACCTCTAACTTATCGGAGTTATGTGCGTTTAAAACAAATATATATCACTTGCTTCAAGGAAAAACATCGTGAAGAAACCTGCACGTCTGAGAGTTCTCCATAATGTTCTCAAAGGCATGTGAAGTCTGCCAATCCGCTCATGGCCAGAATGGTGGACTATGGCCAAACCGTCTCATATTGAGAGGAGTGGGATGGGTTGTTCACGATAGAAGTTATCTAAAAAAATTGCAGCTCTAATTCTAATAATGTTAGGTTAGAATTGGGTACGGTAATCGTAAATGTAGGTATATAAGTAGAGAAAAAGAGTATCTTAATCTTCTTTATAGTAATCTTTGTTGTAATCTTTACTTTACAGCTGATGTTATGGTTACGCATAAATTCCATGCGGTGACAACCGGCTGTGCATCATTCCCCCACCCCTCTCATTACATGGCTGCAGCCTTGATCATGACTAATGAATTATTTCATCGGCTTAGTGCCTAATATCCCATTTTAAGCTAGCCTTGTATATTAGCAAGGTTTTTCGTGCATTTAATCTAATCAGATTAGGTAATTCAAAATAAGGAAATCACTAGGCGAAGTTATTTTTTCGCAAAAATAATAAGGTGTCTAGCATTTAATTTGAGCATGTAAACGCTTTAATTACTTTTTAATGTAATTATAATATAACTTTTAATAATAATTTAATGTGTATTATTAATGTTTTTTTAAAATAGTTAAAGGATAAATAGTTTCCTGTTATTCTATAATTATAATGTTGTTATTATTTAAATTTAGCTAGCTACATAACTGCTTAAAACAATAGATTTTGTGATGAGTAATTTTTACACGTGCTAATTAAAAAACTTTATTTGAATAAAACTGGTGTTTTTATTATTTTGTTTCCAGCACACAAACGAAATTTTTCTTCAGTTAAATTACAGTAATTTTCCGTACATACATTATTTATATGACAAAAGCAAAATTTACTTAGACACCGGAGTCTTATATACTCCGGACTCTAGGTTTCTGCATACAGCAATTGATTGTACATATAAACCTGATTCCTTATAACTAAGTATTTGATAACTTAAGCGAAATAAATAAATAAAATAATAAATCTTTTTCTTACTATAAATACACTTTGACTTAAATTTAGCGTTAAATTTTCCTCTATTCGAGATGCTGTTGATTTATTTATAAAATGTCTGAATACTGAAGAGCTAATATTGTTATCTAACTGACGGATGCAGTCGACCCAAGTATACATATACGAGTGATTGACAATTGTTGAAGAAAATGCCAAAATGGGAAATTTATATTTTAAACAGCTGTAAAATCTTCAAATTGTTTTCAGTGCCTGGGACTGAAACATTCAACTATTGTGAGGAATATAAACGCAGAGTAAATAAATGAACAAATACTTGGATGAGCAAAATTTTAACGCTAATCATATAGGTAACTTCACCGTAACTTTAAAGATGTACAACTTATTCTAATCTTAATGCTATCACAAACAAACATCTGACTTGTACATTAGATTTGTACTAAAACGATACAGTCTTATTTACTTATTGGTCACTCACTAAATCATTAACAATTTTTAGGTTCATCCATAGTTGTAGTTAATACACGGTTAACATTATGTTTCATTCTAAAAGCACAAACCTACCGCTATTTACATCAGATCTTACAACTAATTATTATATTTAACACAAAAGGAATATTACATTATTCATTTTTCGGCTGCACACAAATTCCTAATCTAAAACACATGTAAATCTAGTTTAGTTTAAGGTTCAAATGTAACATATTTTAAAATGTTGTATTCAAATATCTTTGAATGCATAAACGTTTACCTTTAACATTATGATGTCTACAAAAATACACGCGTGTTTAACAAAATTAATCTTTGGCTAAAATAACAATATGATTCGAGAATATTCCTGTAATAAATAAGTTGACTTCACCCTAAGTAACTATAGCTTATGTTTTATGTCTACGGTATATAACCTAGTAGTTTCGAACGCCATTTGCGTTGACTAGTTTAACTCGTTCGCAACTTTCATAGTATCTTCGGTAATCTCTCGGTTTAAGCGTGTTGGGCACGGCCGAGGTGTATGAAAAACGCTATACGGTCCGAACTTCTCTCCCCGCATTTATTACACATGAAAGGATCGTTGTATCCGTGGAATCCCATGTGAATAGTGTGCATAGTGAGATCGCCGAATGTAATGTCGCAGTATTGGCAAGTGTACGAATTGGAGGCCGTAGACGTAGGAGCTTCAGCGGACGCGTCGGATTCTGAGTCGGAGGCATCTGCTTCCATTTTGTTGTCTTCATGTTGCAATCGTAGGGCAGCCGGTTGCAGTTTAAAGGCCCGACCCTTTCTTCTATTTTTCATGGCTGTGGTGGGCGTTACTGCGTTCGCAGAACTCTCTGTAGGCGGCGGAGAGCCAGCCTCACTGTTCTTTGTATTTGTCAAATCGAGGGCATCGGTAGCTTGTGCTGGAGAGACACTGCGTGGAGCCGTCGGTGTCCGAGGTAAACTTACAGGTGATTTTGTAGGCGGAGGTGATGCAATTTCGTTGGGAATCTCTCCATATGACAACCGTTGGTGTAAAATAGATCGGGGAGATGGTTGCTGCTCAAGCGGTTGTTCAATTACTTTAGGAGAAGTTCTTTGTTGTTCATAGTTATTGTTTGGTGGAAATAAGAACGAGTGAGGCAAAAGTGGTGGTAAGTATGGTAGGTTTATGGGAAAATGATTTCCAAACAAAGGATGAGATGGTGCAGCAGGTTGGGGCTTATTGTTGTTCGATATATGATGCTGGTCGAACATCTTCATCATAGGCTTTTGTTTTGGCCCACGTCTGGTACCGTACACATCAATTATTGGTAGAGGATTCGGAGTTCCATCTACGTTGAGAACCATTGCAGGGTTGTGTTTATATTTGCGCAGGTGGAGTTTAAGGGAATGACAGTATTTGGTTGCATAGTTACAATCGTTGCATCTATACTGATAAATATTTGAATGCGATTTAAGATGAGAGTTGAGCATCGATTTGTTCACGCAAGAATAAGAGCACTGAGTGCATTGAAATGGTTTTGATCCGAGGTGATTTCGCATGTGATATTCGAGGTGGTGCTTATACTCCGTAACAAAAGGACACTTTCGACATGTTAGCATTTTTTCAGGCTTGATGTGCTCTTTGCTGTGCTCCCAGAAGCTAAGTTTAGTGACAGCGACGAATTCACATTGCTTGCATTTAAAAGTTTTCACTTTTCCATGAGAATTAACTGCTGGTACGCGTAAGCCTGGTTCTTCGTCAAAATCTTCAAGTCCAGAGCCATCTTGGCCATCATCGCAATCTGGTTTGTTTTGCGTGACTCCATCAAAACCAGAATCATGGAATCGATCGAAAGATCGCCTGTCATGTTCACCATCAGGGGATGTTGGGGTTCTAGGGGGAGATTTAGGTGGAGTTGCATCAGCACGAGCCAAGGGAGTAGAAACGTGTGCCGGCGGCGCAAGTGATCGCGGAGAGTACGAGTCATATGGGGATGGCTCGCCATCCTCAACGTTTCTGCTATGTACGAAGCCAGGAGGCGTAAGAAGATTATATGGCATGCCACTACGATAAGAGTCTAAATGCATGCCAAGATTCGTTTTAGCTTTAAGAGGCATGTTGTCGTAAAATGGAAGAGGTTCCCCGGAACTGCCCACGCTGCGTGGGGAATGCCCGTTTGAGTCTTTGCTTGACGAAGATGGCGATGCGCTGTGGAATCCTTCCGAATAGAATCCACTCGTCTGTTCTTTTGAGAAGCTTCCCTCCTCCATTGGTTCCGATTTCTATAGAAGAAAACGTAATTTTTTAGAAATGTCATTTTCATCAATTTAGATACTAGCGCTACTAATGTTGTTACAAAAAAATAAATTACTCAATTAGGGTTATGTGTTAATTGCTAACTAATGATTATTAGATTGATTACAAGAATATCACCGTATTTTATGTTATCGGTTCTCTTTGATGTCCATTTGTCGTTATTATTTTGGGCTCTAAGAAAAAAACTTAAATCTCGTAATTAATTTACAACTTTGGTTTTTAATTTAATAATGAAGGTTTTTAAGGATCATTTTTGATAACATATAAGTGTGTTGTGTCAATAAGATGTCATGTATACTTACAATAATCGGCGGTTGGTTGAACGAGCCCCAAGACTGTGCGTGCGGCGCTGGCGGCATGCCGGCGGGGGATGCGCAACTTAACATACCTGTTTGACAAAGAAAATTACTAATATTATAAATTGTGTGATGTGTAGCTGGCATGCTAGCAGCATTATAGCATGCCAACAGTTCCATGATACACGGTAAATCCTATTTACTAGCCCATGAGGATCTTATATCGTTAACCAGGGAGATTTTATCTCTACGGCTAGGGAATGTTTTGACTACATTTTGAACGTAATACACTTTTTACCTCATAAATTAAAGCAACATACAGTTCTTGTACGAAAAAGTAACAATATTAGCGTTGCAAAATCCATTATGCGATATTACTTTTTTAATTTCAGAGTGTACCAGGCAGGGTCCTTGCTAGCTTGAAACGAGATGCCTGTTGATTAACAGCATCATGGTGTGGTGTTGTAGTGCGTTTTTATTGCTGGATATTTTTTCTACAATCTGTGGAATCTATGTATGTTCGGAATTGACTTGATTTGACGACCTCCATGGCGCAGCGCGTTTTCTGTCACATTATAAAGTTGGAGGTCCTGGGTTCGATTCCCGACTCGAGTCTGGTCTGGTGAGAGGCTTCGGCCGTGGCTAGTTACCACCCTACAAAGACCTGACGCCAAGCGATTTAGCGTTCCGGCACGATGTCGCGTAGAAACCAATTAGGAGTCTGGTTTTACCAGACCCCTAACAGTTTAGTCCGCTACCATTTTGGACTGCAGCATCACTTACCATCAGGTGAGATTGCCGTCAAAAAAATGTCTAGGAACGTTTATAAGTGAATGTGTGGATATATATTTGTGATTTGTATTGTTATATATGTATAATGTAAGTGTTCTTATTTAATAAATCTCTTTTGAAAGAACTAGAACAAGATATGGTTCTTGTAGGGCGCCTGATTTGCGACCTTAGAAGAAGTGAAGGCAAAACTCTATATAAGAGATCTATATCGTAAACGATAAAAGCAGAAGATATTTTGGCCATAAGGACGAAGACGTTTGTTTTTTTTAATAAATTATTAATTGATTTAAATATCCAGCTAGTTTACTGAGATTACACACTTCGCATTCTTTTTATTATTAATACACATTGGATATACAGAACATTAAAATCTTGGACTAGTGACTTCATACGATATTGTTATGAACGTACAAGATCTATTTTGATTAAGTTTTGTCGCGTAATTGATTACGGAAAACTTCATTTATTGCTATTATTTATGTAAAAGTTTGTTTTTCAATTAATATAACCTTAATGCGTACAAAATTGACTTATTTTTATTAAAAGTTATAGGTAATTATAACTTGAAAACTATATTGCACAGTTGGGTATATTTAACAGTCTTTTAGCATTATTAAATGTATTAGATGCAATTCGTTTAAGAGTTTTCTATTTAATTGCAAATGTCGTCTATGAATCATCCAGTCATCATAAATGCATTGCGGAAAATATTTGCTTGCGATGCAAATGGTTAAAAAACAGAAGTGAATCGTTTAGTCACGTACCCTATACAAATACCTACATAGGACATATACAATATTACGTAGTAACAAGTATCTAAGCTAAGTTGTAGCAAATTTTATTTAAATTGTGATTAACAGATTCGTCAAAGGTACCGACGGCTAATTATAACGTTTGTTTTCAACGTATTAAGAGTGATTAATAAATCTCCATTTCCTTTATGGTCCCCTATTGCTTCCGAGATGTTTACGTAGGTAAGTAGGTAGGTAAACAATTAATCATACAATATATATGTTGATGACTTTAAAAACGCTCATCTTTATTGCTCTAGTAATACACATAAAATCTCAAAGAGCAACCTAATTTACTTATCTGGTTAAAAGTTTTGAGTTTTACACAATAATAGAAATCGGGTATAGTTCCTGAATATATAGGATATAGATCACGATAAACTGGGTAGATAAATTTTATAAGCCCTGGAACCTAACCATCTTATTATTCACTTTATATTATTATAAGAAATGTAATGAGAGCCTCATTGAACAACATTAATTAACAGGTCAGTATTAATCAGGTCTCTACCACTAAAAATTAAATTCATCGTACAGATTAAAAAGTACCTTGGCGAGAAAATACTTAATATAATATTGCAGGTAATTAAAAATGTTTGAATGTATTATATATTGTTCAATCAATTCAATCTACCTTTTAAAACTATTCCTAGGTATAATGACTTATATTTTTATAATAATTCAATCAACGTTGGCATTCATAGCGAGTCATATAATGCCATATTAATGCCATACTTGACTGACATGTCTCCATATAGTTCTGTAGGAAGCTAAAGCTGTGAAATCTAGTTTTTTTTTTCATTCAAAAATAAGTAATGCTTATTTCTATTCCGTGTTCGTTAAAATTACGTAAATGTAATAAATCCTAAATAAGAAAGACGCGTTGAATGAATGCTTTAATCGGTGGTTAGATTAACAAAAGCGTAAAAGCTGCCTAAACATTAAACGCAAAAGTAATGGTTACCTAAATAGTAATAGGTTCAAAGTTAACTAAAAAAATAATAATGCGGTTATTTGTTATTACCGGAATGATCTGGAAATTAATAGAAAAATAACAATAGGTAGGTAATTTAGAGGAAAACATATAAAGTTTAATGAAAAACAGCGACATACCTTTCCCTTAAAATCAGCTAATGTTAGTAAACACACCACTTCGGTAGACGTAGCATTAATCAAGATTAACTTCACTGTTGTTTATATTCCACTCAATGTCCAAACTCAGCCGAAGCTCGCGAACTTAAAAGCTCAATGTTTTTTTAAAGACAACCCTTCGACTCCGCGGTCGGGACCGGTATGACTTCGACAACGTCTCACAATGAACTGAAAAAAATCTGTCAATTTTTATGCCCCAAACATCGATAAGTGTATTCTACATTTGAACGCGACGAGTTTTCCAGCGTGAGCTGGATGGCACGATGGTGCGATACGCGTGTCCCTTTCTCACCCCCACAGCCTATTTTTACTCGGGCCAATGCGCGACCGGCTACTGTGGGTGGGGATCATGTTATTAAGTTATTGTTTATGCGATATTAATAATAAAAAAATAAGCAACTGCTGTTATTGTATCAGTAATAAAGTGTGCGCTGTTTCGGTTATTATGCGGCCATAAAAGCGGCAGTACAGGCAAATGAGATTGTTGTTCCTATTGTATTCGTGAATGCGATAATGAGATTTTTATGTTTATATGTCACAATAAGCTTTATGATACAGTTACTTTTAGCGTTAAGTTTGGAGGACTATAAAATAGGCTTTTACTCTCATTAGGTACGGCGTATTACAGACTACTTATAGATCTTAAATGGAAGCTTTTAAAATTGCGCTTATATACTTATTTATGTACAATAATAGCGTTCAATATCTCCTGATAATATCTATCATTCTTCATCAGCCCTATTTTTAGCGCGACATAAAGAATTGGTCCATAAAAAACCAAAAATTTGAAAGGGCAGGCGCGGCGCGTAGGGAGGGCGTCGAGCTTTTTACAGCGTCGAATCGACCAATCACAGAGGCCCGTTTAAAAAAGGTATCTCGTATATAACTTTTTTTAGAATCGACACTTAATCCACCAATCAAAGCGCTGAGGTGATATGACGTTCCAATAACTTTGTATCGTTGGATAGGTTTAGAAATGTATTGAATTGAGCTTAGTAGGGTGTGATATGTGGTGTTTGGGGTGGTAGGATAGCTTAGTTAATTACAAAATATAATAGCTCACGTTCGAGGTCAATAATTAATGTAACCCAAAATCTTATCGATAGGCAACGAAAGGTAAATATTAATAAAAATTAATGCTATCAATACAAAATTTCCCCAATATCTATAGTTTTTGGACCTGATTGATTTTTAGTTTTATTTTGTAACTGTCAGCCAATAACCAAGTTGGTAACTTGGATCAACTATGGCTAGGAATTAAGACGGAGGAAACGTAAGAGCGCTATTGAGAGCCTATAGCATTTCCGTTGGATAGCATATGGTGTATGGCATTTCCATAATATACTATGTGCAGCATGTTAAGCCGATGTCCCTAGCCGTTATCAATATACACCTCGTAATAAATTTTATACTTGAATCGAAGTTCATTGTATTCCGCAATTTAGCATTGGTAAGGCGTCAGTTTTCTAACTATGGCTAGGAATTAAGACGGAGGAAATGTAAGAGCGCTATTGATAGCCTATAGCATTTTCTATGGATGGCATATGGTATATGGCATTTCCTAAATATGCTGTGTGCAGTATGTTAAGCCGACGTCCCCAGTCGTTATCAATATACGCCTCGTAATAAATGTTACACTTGAATCGAAGTTCATTGGATTCCGCAATCTAGCATTGGTGCGGCGTCGGTTTCCTTCAGCTCTTCCTTTTCTCTTATTCTCTTACGTTTTACAGACATATCGGGGGGGGGGGGGGGACACGTAAGAATGTAGTTAAATGAAGAATAAGAAATATGAATTCATACACGATAATGTCTTTTCATTATATTTTTCATATGTATACAAATTGTATAGTTGGAAGCTGTGGTGTTTTGATACGATGTCGCGTAGAAACCGATAGGCTTAATATAAATAGCACTTCACGTAAGCCCGCTACCATTTTAGGGTTTCGTCTCAGTACTGGAAGGGTTGTAGCCGTGTCCATCACGCTGGCCAAGTTCGGAATGGTAGACGTAACAAGCCTTTAACAATATATTATATAAGCCGCTCCCGGAAACTGTTCCTAGTATGTTTGATACTCGTTAAAGTCCACCAACGCCGCCATCCCTTCTTCTTGCATATTCATGCTTCTTTTTTTTGGGTAGCTACTTGTTGTGGTGTGAAAAAATGCTACATCTAGTATCAAAGCTATATCTCAGCTAGTAGGTGTTGATAGTTGATAAGTAAGTGTTAAAACAAGACAGATTTATACCCGCCCCATAACTTTATTACTATGTTTTTTTTATTAACTTACTGTGTTTTTTTTTAACAGTGAAGCTGTGATAGCGTAGTGAAGCTGTGATAGCCAAGTGGTTAGGGCGTCAGCCTCCTAATCAGAGGTCGGCGGTTCGAATCCGGGCACGCACCTCTAACTTTTCGGATTTAATATATTTTAATTGTTAGAAACGCACGTAGCGTTTTTTAAAAATTATAATATCACTTGCTTCAACGGTGAAGGAAAACATCGTGAGGAAACCTGCACGTCTGTGAGTTCTCCATAATGTTCTCAAAGGCGTGTGAAGTCTGCCAATGCGCACATGGCCAGTGTGGTGGACTATGGCCAAACCCTTCTCAGAAGAGAGGAGACCCGTGCTCTGTAGTGAGCCGGTAATCATGTACTGTGTCTTTTTTTAACAGTAGATATATATATATATATATATATATATCTTAGAGGTAACCCTAAGTACGCTTTATAGACTTAATATACAGTTAAAACCAGTCATAGTTATATGTCCTACCTAAACTTAACGTGTCGCCAAGCGATTTAGCGTTCCCGCACGATGTGGCGTAGAAACCGATTAGGTGTATGGGTTTCTTAGACTGCATCATCACTTACCTCTAGGTGAGATTGCCGTCAAGGGCTAACTAGTAGTTGATAAAAAAAAAACTGTAGCGTTTTAATAACCTTTGCCTGGACATCGATCCTATTAATAGCCCCCAAGAATGTTAGTTGAAAAAAAAACTCCCTAATGTTAAAAATGTACCTCTGAGGGTAGTATCAATACTACTCGTATATATAGATATATTCCCAAAGCGTGAACAAGGAAATAAAAGCTGCTCATTAGTAAATAATTAAATCGTTATATATTAATAATAACGACAGTCGAATATTTTCGTTAATCGTTGTTTGATTTTTAATAACCGCAACGATAACGTAACGCGGCGTTAACAAAGGCGGGCAGCCTAGTTACTAAATGGTCAATAAAACGAAAGCAATAAAGCTAATTACAAGTTAATATCCCTTTATTTGTGATATGTGTTTTAAGATGATAAATAAATTATTAACGATATATTTAAAAGTGTAAACAATCAGTGGAAGTGATAAAGGGAAAAATATTTTGTAATCAACCCACGAGTTGTTCCACAGAATTTCTGTTTTAGGGTTCTGTGGCCAAAGGATTCAAACACGAGCTATTCACTTAGCCTCCTCATCTCTACTCATCTGTCTGTCTACTCGTCTACTCATCTGTCTGTCAGCGGCCTGTATCAAGAACTATAATAGGTAGAGAATCGTAACGTTCACAAATGTCTTATTTTATATATATTATTGTTTGACGACCTCCGTGGCGCAGTGTGCGCGCTGTCGCATTATAAAGTTGGAGGTCCTGGGTTCGATTCCCGGCTCGAGTCTGGTCTGGTGGGAGGCTTTGGCCGTGGCTAGTTACCACCCTACCGACAAAGACGTGTCGCCAAGCGATTAAGCGTTCCGGCACGATGTCGCGTAGAAACCAATTAGGAGTGTGGCTTTACCATACCCCTAACAGGTTAGCCCGCTACCATCTTAGACTGCATTATCACTTACCATCAGGTGAGATTGCCGTCAAGGGCTAACCTGTAGTGGATAAAAAAAAAAAAAATATTCACACAAATAAGTAACCTGTCCATCGTGCTACGTAAACGCCTTTTACATTGTTATATATGGCCCATACTTCTCTACGGATGCGAATCCTGGACAGTCAAAGTGGGTCAAAGAAAACGTCTAGAGGCATTCGAGATGTGGGCTTATCGATGGATGTTAAAGATCAGCTGGACCCAAAAGGTGACCAATGAGGAGGTCTTGCGACATGTTAGTTGTAACCGCGAACTTTGGAAGACTATCAAAAAGAAAAAAGTTGCTTATCATGGGGCATTTGCTTAGGCATGACAGATACAGGCTCCTGCCAACCTTCACTAGTTGGAGAGGCACCTAAAGAAGAAGAAAGAAAGAAGAAGAATTTAAAGATTATAAAATAATGACAGTGCATAGCCAATATATATATGAAAATTTAATGTATGTTCATAAAAATATTGATAAATTCAAGAAAAAAATGGACTGTAACGCACTGAACATTAGAAGTAAAAGTAAGCTTGTAGTACCGTTTAGTAGGCTGCACAAAATTAGTAACTCATTCAAAGGAAATTGTATTTTATTCTATAACAAATTACCTATTGATATCTTGGAGATGTCTATCAATAAGTTCAAAGTTTTTATAAAACGAAAGCTTGTAGAAAAATCATATTATGATATTAAGGATTATATAAACGATAAAAAAGCTTGGGTGTGAATTGCTCTATCTCCATAGGTACTATAGTTTATTATTAATTTTATTCATTATGTGAGATGGTGATAACGAAAAAAAAGAAAAACCCCGGCTAAGTTTGTTGTGGGCTTCTTCTTAGACCGGGGCGCGTTTGGAACCCTCATAGCTTTAGTTTTAAGTTTACGAATATAGTTATCACCATGAAATAACTACTGTGTAAATTATTGACGCGTCAAAAGTGCCTTTTTAAGGACTATTTGAATAAAGATTATTTTGAATTTGAATTTTTTGAAGAAGACACAAATAAGCTCTTGACCACAATTCCACAAAATAAAATGAATACGCAAAAAAAGAAAATTTAAACAAAGCATCTTCTTCTTCTGTCTCATACAGTGTGCCGGTTTTTTTGTTTGGCTAACTTTTAAAGTTAGCCATGCTGTTGGTACTGTTCACATTGTTACTAAAAACGTGTATCTCAGTATTACTGGGCTTTTATTTCAGCAGTTTCAGTATTCTGTATTTTTTAGTATTTGGGGAAATTGCGTCCGCAATGTACGATGGCTTTATCTATTTCATTTAATCTGAGATACAAATAGACATGACTAGCTGTTATGCTAACAGCTGCTTTCAGTTTTTCTGACAGTGTCTGCTTGGTGTTTCTGTTCTGCTGGCAAATCAATAGCTACGCTTCTCTTACACATTCGTTCATCAGGTTAAGTCGGTAGGGCATAAAAGTCGATAAAAACTGTTGCAATATTTTGTAGATCATAGAGGTAGCTATATTTTTTAGTTCATTGCCACGTAAGATTCCAGTTTATAATCAGCCAATCATAAACTTTATTCAAATAATTCTTTACATTTTCATAGAAAATTAGGATTAATTGAGAGACATTCCAGAACTATCATTTTGTAATTTGTTATAAAATAGTATACTATAGATATTACTAGATAAACATCATAATCATCGTCATGATCAAGAGACAGATCAAGAGAGATCGGACTCACTACAGAGCACGGGTCTAATATGAGAAGGGTTTGGCCATAGTCCACCACGCTCGCCATGTGCGGATTGGCAGACTTCACACGCCTTTGAAAACATTATGGAGTACTCGGAGGTATGGTTTCATCACGATGTTTTCCTTCGCCTTTGTAGCAAGTGATATTTTAATTTCTTAATGGATATACATATAAGCATACAATTATAATTACCTTTTAATGAATTTCTAATTTTATGTAGTCTAGTAGCGTGTGTTTATTTTTATTGTTACAATTCCATTTTTATTATTAATTATTATATTACTACGGACATACATTCATTTTAATTTTCGCAACTGTGTAATAAGAGTCAGTTCACTAGCAAATGTACTGAAAAAGTATTTTTTCCGGTCAGCGCTCAGAGAGTGACCGGTGGAGAAATATTCGCGTAGGGCCCGAAAGTGCCCTTATCGCGAGTAAAAAGTAATGCGCTCGGCCTTTATGGCAGTTGCGAGACACGCTCTTTATTACGGAGGGCCGGACAGCGGCCTAGGGATACACCGGGCACACGAGAAGTAGGAGCATCTGATTCCCACCCAATTAAACTCAGTCTCGGGTGCGAGTGGACAAATCTACCTGTTCAGACTCAGTGACCTGAGTTCGACGGTTGTGCCAACTCTGTTCTACACAAATCTCTTAATTAAACTTGACAGGCCTATATAGGGTACACGAGAAATAGGAGCACCTGAATCCCACCCAATTAAACTCAGTCTCGGGTGCGAGTGGACAAATCTACCTGTTCAGACTCAGTGACCTGAGTTCGACGGTTGTGCCAACTCTGTTCTACACAAATCTCTTAATTAAACTTGACAGGCCTATATAGGGTACACGAGAAATAGGAGCACCTGAATCCCACCCAATTAAACTCAGTCTCGGGTGCGAGTGGACAAATCTACCTGTTCAGACTCAGTGACCTGAGTTCGACGGTTGTGCCAACTCTGTTCTACACAAATCTCTTAATTAAACTTGACAGGCCTATATAGGGTACACGAGAAATAGGAGCACCTGAATCCCACCCAATTAAACTCAGTCTCGGGTGCGAGTGGACAAATCTACCTGTTCAGACTCAGTGACCTGAGTTCGACGGTTGTGCCAACTCTGTTCTACACAAATCTCTTAATTAAACTTGACAGGCCTATATAGGGTACACGAGAAATAGGAGCACCTGAATCCCACCCAATTAAACTCAGTCTCGGGTGCGAGTGGACAAATCTACCTGTTCAGACTCAGTGACCTGAGTTCGACGGTTGTGCCAACTCTGTTCTACACAAATCTCTTAATTAAACTTGACAGGCCTATATAGGGTACACGAGAAATAGGAGCACCTGAATCCCACCCAATTATACTCAGTTTCGGGTGCGAGTGGACAAATCTTAGTTCGACAGTTGTGTCAAATCCGTTCTACACAAATCTCTAAACTAAACTTGACAGGCCCATATAGGGTACACGAGAAATAGGAGCACCTGAATCCCACCCAATTAAACTCAGTCTCGGGTGCGAGTGGACAAATCTACCTGTTCAGACTCAGTGACCTGAGTTCGACGGTTGTGCCAACTCTGTTCTACACAAATCTCTTAATTAAACTTGACAGGCCTATATAGGGTACACGAGAAATAGGAGCATCTGAATACCACCCAATGAAACTCAGTCTCGGGTGCGAGTGGACAAATCTAAGTTCGACAGTTGTGCCAAATCCGTTCTACACAAATCTCTAAACTAAACCGACGACCTCCGTGGCGCAGTGCGCGCACTGTCGCATTATAAAGGTCCTGGGTTCAATTCCCGGCTCGAGTCTGGTGGGAGGCTTCGGCTGTGGCTAGTTACCACCCTACCGACAAAGACGTGTCGCTAAGCGATTTAGCATTCCGGCACGATGTCGCGTAGAAACCAATTAGGAGTGTGGGCTTACTATACCCCTAACAGGTTAGTCCGCTACCATCCTAGACTGCATCATCAATTACCACCAGGTGAGATAGCCGTCAAGGGCTAACTTGTAGTACCTATATAATAAATAACACATATACACATATCTCTAAACTAAACTTGACAGGGTTATATAGGCCGGGCGTTTATTATAGATAAGCAAATTTAGTTTAGTTTAAGATTTATCATAACAGTACTGGCACATCTCATAAGTGTATTATCTATACCAGGTTGTGTTAACCAGGATTGGTTTGGAAAATTCGTAGCTTGAGTTTGAAGTTTACGCATCAAAAGTGCTCTCTTTAAAGGATTATTTGAGGTTTTTAGATTGATAACTTTTGATTTGGATTATAAAGACATGTTGTCTCCAGCAACTCATTTCTCTAGAAATCTAGTTGGGCTACGTTACCTAGTGCCTTAAATAGCTAGTCTGCGCTCTCCCATCGTTAACCTGACCAAGTTTCCTTTACTTTATGAGTACTCTCGACGATTACTTCCTTTGGCAGAGCTTCTGCGCTGACCTAACAAAAAAGTTGATTAAGCAAACATTTAAATGTTAGTGATATAGAACCAGATGGTGATAGCCCAGTGGTTAGGGCATCAGCCTCCTAATCAGAGGTCGGCGGTTCGAATCCGGGCACGCACCTCTAACTTTACGGAGTTATGTGCGTTTTTAAACAATTAAAATATCTCTTGCTTCAACGGTGAAGGAAAAACATCGTGAGGAAACCTACATGTCTGAGAGTTCTCCATAATGTTCTCAAAGGCGTGTGGAGTCTGCCAATCCGCACATGGCCAGCGTGGTGGACTATGCCCAAACCCTTCTCATATTGAGAGGAGACCCGTGCTCTGTAGTGAGCCGGTAATGGGTTGATCATGATGATATAGAACAAAATAAATTTGGTTGGTATTTTTTAAAGTTATTTCATTTGGAGTACATTCGCTCTAGATGTACCAGCATTGTACTGCAACCTGTGTATTTTTTCTAGCTTTAGGTCCAACTTAGAATATTAATTACATATCTTACCATATTCAATCAAGACGATTGGACAAGTTGAGTTGAGTTGACATATCAATTGTATGATTGAAATTAGATATATCGGCTGGAAAAAATGCTGACTGAATGCAGCTGACAATCTTAAAACTTAATCTTTAAACTTCATTACTCAAATAAAGTCGGTTAGGCGCACTATACATGCATGGTGGTTACATACTTTGGCCTCATTACTTTTGGCAAAGGTATCCCACTCCTGTAATGCCTTCGGGGTAAATAAAATAAAGTAACGGAAATATCTGGCGCCCAGTGTGTCCCAGGGAGGGCGGGTATTATTTCCCCTCGCATAAAAAATGATTGTACCTTCAAATCTATCCCGCCCGAGGGCAGCTCCCTCGCAGCCACCCCTCCCCCCTCGCCCCTCCTTAAGCGCCCCCACTGCGTATATGAATGAGCCGATCTTGTACGATAAAATGGTCTGGAGAGCCGTTGATTTTGGGAGGCTTTGCTTTTCTGTTTGTATTTTTATCGAACTATCGGTATATAGCTTGTTTCATGATCAATCCAATTTCACTACACAGGTCTCCTCTCAATATGAGAAGGGTTTGGGCATAGTCCACCACGCTGGCCATGTGCGGATTGGCAGACTTCACACGCCTCACGATATTTTCCTTCACCGTTGAAGTAAGTGATATTTTAATTGTTTAACCTGTGTGCCCGGAATCGAATTCCCAAACTCTGATTAGAAGGCGGACGTCCTAACCTCTATATACGACGAACAAATGTATAGGAAATGCCTCCCCCGACCTAAATGTATCCTTCATGACCCTGACGATCAGATGACTACTGACAACATACTCGTACTACGTACTACACAATCATACGCTACACACCGTCTTCGCCGGCGAAGATGAGGTCCCCGCTAGCATACGTCATCCGGATGTGGGCTCCATCCACGGCCTCGGAAACGTACGGACCACTCACCTTCCGACCCCCCCGTTATCCCAAACGTCGCCTAAGCCGAGGCAGACGTTCCCTTAGTTTCTTCGAGCCCTAGGGCCCAAATTTCTTATAGCAGAGCTTCTTTCCGAAGCTCGCCAAACAGCCCGGTTGTGCTGTGGCAACCAATAGGGTTAGTACAGCTAAAAGACAGTCCGAAAAAAAAAATATATATAGAGGAAGTGATTTCACTTAGTTACATTTTTGTGATTATTTTCGAGTAGCTTAGATTTAAGAGGTAGGTAACTATAATAAATAACTAAATTAATTTAAACGTTTAAACACTTATGTGTCGAGGCTAATAAATATGATTAACATTATTTTGGAAATGACTTGCTAATTTTAATTTGAAAACATACTGGAACCTATTGTTATATTGTGTATTGTAAAATACTTTTTATGTTCCGTTTATTACGCACTTTGCACTTTGATTATATTAACACAGGTACTAAATAAATTATAACATATGGTTGTATGATTTATTCATCACATTAACCGTTTACCTACATGATTTAAGAAATAATGTTCCGAGAGGGCGTAGTTAATTTTGTGAGAGTGCTTGGTAACAAGTGAAAGTTCCTAAGATGCGTTCTTTGAGTATATATGTATTTTTTTCGGACTGTCTTTTAGCTGTACTAACCCTATTGGTTTCCACAGCGTAACCGGGCTGTTTGGTGAGCTTCGGAAAGAAGCTGTGCCAGAAGAAATTTTGAGCCCTAGGGCTCGAAGAAACTAAGGGAACGTCTGCCTAAGGGCGCCTCCTTTGAGGCCGAACCTCGGCTTAGGCGACGTTTAGGATAACGGGGGGCTCGGATGGTGAGTGGTCCGTACGTCTCCGAGGCCGTGGGTGGAGCCCACGTCCGGATGACGTATGATAGCGGGGGCATAGCCTTCGCCGGCGAAGACGGTGTGTAGCGTATGATTGTGTGGTAGGTGGTACGAGTATGTTGTCAGTAGTCATCTGATCGTCAGGGTCATGAAGGATATGTCTAGGTATCCTCTTTCGGAGAGGAGTGCTTAGGTCGGGGGAGTAAAAGGAAGTCGCAACTACGAGAGGGTTAGGGTGTCGGATTCTTTGAGTATAGCAACTAAAGCCCAAGTTAGCTATTGTAGTTCTTTTTCATTGGTCGATTATAGCCCATAAGTAAATCATAGTGGTAGTACTACTAACAAAAAGATTAAAAGAAAGACTTAAAATATAAAAAAACATTTAATCTAATTACAAATATTAAAATATTACAAATAATAAAAGAATTTTTTTATTTGCAATCTGCAGTGCATGATCTATCTTAAATAGTTCATTGCGAACAACGTCACCGTAAAAGGAGTGAAAAGCACCGAAACCCAATTGGGCACAAAATTGTTTATTGTAAAATTCTCCGATATTAATTAACGTTTCTATTTCAATTGTTTTTGGGTTGAATTTTAATAATATGTAATACAGACTTTGGTGTCAATAGATTACGATTTAAGGATTCATGGGTGAAGCTGCCAGGTCACATTATCACAGCATAAGTTTGTTACAATACTTGCAATGCAAAGTTCCAAAACGGTGTTGTGACTATTTTTTTTAAAGAGTGGAAAATGGAATGCAATTAAGCCTGTCCCTCCCCCCCCCCCCCATACGCAGTTCAGTCGGCGTCACTTCCGGCGAGCTATCTGGAACTCACCGGCGGCCAGAGTAGCGACCAGAATACCCACTCAAACGCAGCGATACACCTTCGCGTCACCTGGTGGCTGGGTCAAGGGAACGCTCGCGCACTCGTCTACTTTTATGGTTGTTTCCTCAAACATTGGACAATTTAACAATTAATTATTTCACCGCTTAGTATATTATATATGTAAAATTAATAATTCTTAGTGTGACAAGAGGCACATCGGCTATCAGTAACATATAAAAAAAAAAATTATTTATTCAATAATGTTTTAACATAACATTTATCCGTTGTTGGGACCTCCTTTTAAGTAATTATTTTACTTGTGGCAGGATGTCTCGATACTTATTATCATTATCTATAACTATTTAATTACTCATCCGTATCTAGTAAATAAGTAAGTAGTAAAGCTTTTTAATAAATTAATAAAAGAAATAAAAATTACCATTAACCGGGGTCAATATAGCCACAATCAAAGTTAATAGAGGAATATAATATAACACTTGTAATAGAATTATTCGCTTTCATCTAGCACTCGCTCAAAATTACCCAAGCCCTCTCCGATTATAACGAAAAAATATTTTTTTAAACACATTGTTACGAATTTACCCAGAGGTTAAGAGGTCTAGGTGAAACATAATGTGGACTATTTGTTATACTTAAGTATGTGTAGAAGTAAGATAGTTTTAACGCATTCATCATCATCATCATTTCAACCGATAGACGTCCACTGCTGGACATAGGTCTTTTGTAGGGAGTTCCAATGGCCACGGGCTTGGGCCGCTTGTATCCAGCGGCTTCCTGCGACTCGTTTGATGTCGTCTGTCCACCTTGTTGGTGGTCGACCAACGCTACGTTTACCGGTGCGAGGTCACCATTCCAGCACCTTGGGACCACAACGTCCATCGGTTCTCTGAGTTATGTGCCCCGCCCATTGCCACTTCAACTTCGCAACTCGCTGAGCTATGTCGGTAACTCTGGTCCTTCTACGGATCTCTTCATTTCTGATTTGATCACGTAGAGATACTCCTAGCATAGCTCTCTACATTGCGCGCTGAGATTATTGTAACTCACTATCCAATTGGATGTTATGTAATGATAGTTAGATAGGTGTAAAATAAGTAATATTAAGTTTCCAATTTCGTAGTCGTCTCAACCAATAGACGTGAATTGATTGGCATAGGTATTTTGATAGGTCTTGCTTTTTTTTTTTCGGACTGTCTATTAGCTGTACAAACCTTATTGGTTGCCACAGCGTAACCGGGCTGGATAGTTCTTGCGCCGTATATGTCTAGTACTGATGATCATATCACGGAGTTCAACTGGGGCCCCTATGTGGAGTTCAAGTTTACGTCTTTAGTTTACAAAAAATAAGGCTTTTGCTCAAACAGGCGTTATTTTTCCCTTACAGGATGCTAACTAAACTGCTGATTAGGACGTAGGTCAACCGCCGCGGAATGTTTAAGGTTACAAACACATGAGAAAAAAGGTAACATTTCATTAGAACTTAGTCAGTGCTAGTGTCAGTGCATTGGATCTGTGATATATATTTTAAGATTATGTTCATTGTTTGCTAGTTCTTACTTTTGCTGGTTCACTAGCTCCCTTCAATTCCCTTCTCTTCTCTTCTCTTCTCTTCTCGTCTCGTCTCGTCTCGTCTCGTCTACTCTCCTCTCCTCTTGCAGCCACGCTATTGGTTCCCGCCAAAGCGGTGGCGGATGAGTGGTCCACTAAAAAGAGCAATAACAATGGACGCCACGATATTGCGATAAGTTTGGTGATATTTTTGGAAGAAAGGTTTCATTTTATCTAAGTGTTTACACGACATTTTTGCACTTACGATGCAAATACGTATATATATAGCACATCGTGTTCCTTGTGTTAGAGATTATATTAAAGTTCATTTAAATGTTGTGGGGTCGGCACAACACGTCTTCTTCTTTCATTCACTTCTATCACCCGTCACTTCACTACCCACACCTTTTACACGCATATCCTCATAATCTATCCATCTCTTCTTTGGTCGTCCTCTATTGTTCTGGTCTTTCACATTCATATATAATATTATTTTGGTGTCACTACTTTCTTTTAATTATATGACCGTAAAATGTTAGACTATTACTCCTCATCTTTTCTGTCACTTGTCACTGTATTTTTAGACTTCCCCTTATACATTCAAGTACTAAGAGGGGAAAATGTACATAGAACACCTGTTCTACTAATAATAAAATAATCCAGCTGTCTATATAATGACTTATATTTCGACAAATACTACTGAACATAATATAACACGCTTATACGCATGTGCGACGTAAAAAACAAATACGTTACGTAACGGAAAAAAACTGCAAAAAAGACATTCGTGGCTCGTTACAATACGCCTAAAACACTTGGTTCAATATTTTCACTGTAATATTTGCGTATTTCAAAAGTTTTCAGACGAAGTCACACTTGGGAAAATTCCGTTTTACCTCGTAACAAATAAAGCAATACTTCGCGGTTAATCGACATTGTTTAAAGAATAAATTATAAAAACATTTGACGACCTCCGTGGCGCAGCGTGTGCGCTGTCGCATTATAAAGTTGGAGGTCCTCGGTTCGATTCTCGACTAGATTCAGGTTGTCGCCAAGCTTTTAGCATTCCGGCACGATATCGCTTAGAAACTAAATAGTAGTATGGATTTACCTCTGAACTCACAAAATTTACTTCTAAATATTATTTTATGTAGAAGCTGCGTTGAGCAATGGTAAAAGATTTCAAGCCATATATCGCGAGATTTGAATTCAAAGTAAATTACTAATATGAATAGTTTTAATTATTAATAATTCCATTTTACTGTAATAATGTGGTTATATATTAGATTAACTAGGAGTAAATCTTCTACAGAGGTCTAAAGAAGCAGGATTTATCTCTTACTAGCGATCTCTGGCAGGCTAGCTTAGCATTAGGAAATGAGAAAGAAAATGAGAAGTAAAGTATAAATCACGAGAGAGAAACATAAATATATAGGTACGTGATATTTTTTATTCCACTTGAAAACTGGATAGCCCTTGCCTTCAGTCTCACCTGGTGATAATTGTTGACACAGTTGATGGTATCTCACCTGTTAAGATTGCGGCGGTTATATCAATCAATCAATCAAAATATGTATTTAAATAGTCCTTTAAAAAGCGTTTTGACGCGTCTATAATTTACATAGTAGCGAGTTGATAGTGATAATTACATTCGTAAACTTAAAACTAAAGCTATGAGGATTCCAAACGCGCAATGGTCTAAGAAGAAGCCCACAACAAACTTTCTACAGGTAAATTTTCTTTTTGTTATCACAATGCCATGCTAATTTAAGAGCTATCTTCATCATGATCAACCCATTACCGGCTCACTAAAGAGCACGGGTCTCCTCTCAATATGAGAAGGGTTTGGCTATAGTCCGTCACGCTGGCCATATGCGGATTGGCAGACTTCACACGCCTTTGAGAACATTATGAAGAACTCTCAGCTGTGCAGGTTTCCTCACGATGTTTTCCTTCACGGTTGAAGCAAGTGATATTTTTATGTTTTTAAAAAACGCACATAACTCCAAAAAGTTAGAGGTGCGTGCCCGGATTCGAACCGCCGACCTCTGATTAGGAGGCTGACGCCCTAACCACTAGGCTATCACCGCTTCAAGAGCTAAGAAGAGAGCTATCTTATAAGAGCAATATTTCATAACCATACTTGTTTATAATTTACATAATCTTTCACTCTATAGTAGGACTTTTCTTACTTACTAGGCTCTTATAGAGTGATACCCCTAGTAACCTAGTACGAGATTTCGTACGTACCGGAAAGATAATTGCCCTAAAGTAAGACTTGGACTCCAAGTCTACTATACAATTGTGTTTTACTGGTAGATAATTTACAGTTTAGTAGTAATCAAAATAATCATTTTTATCACATTACAATTACACAATGAATAAAGCCTAGGCTTGCTCAGGCTACTAAAGGTAAGTTGAATCTTCACTAGGCAATGTCAAAAGGCACTGATAGTTCATACAAATGTATTCCTCTCTTTTTCGTTTTCTGTATGTGAAGTTAATTTTCTTCTTTAATTTTCAATTCCTCACAAAGAAATATATATATATATAGAATCTGTGCCTAAAAAGATTTACATTAAAAAAAAAAGACTTGAATGTGACTTCACAGAACGTCCATAAAAAAAAAAAAACTTGAGAGGTGTCAAGGGACACCCGGATGGAACGAAGTTCCTTTCGATTAATTAGTGAAGGAATTGTAATAAAGTTTTATTTTATTTAAGTTATAATAATATTTTTTTTTATTATTAACAAATATAATGTGTATAAACTTAATAAGTAGGCTCAATTTTGTACTCCATCAGCAATATCCGGAACTTGTGCAGAAACACTGTCAGGATTCATTATTTTTTATTATTTATTATTTGCAAAAAACCTGTATACACTCAACAAAAATAATCGTCGCGACACCACACTGTTCAATGCGAAATAGAAATGAAAATATGTGGCTTGCTTTCTATAAGAGAGAGAGAGACAGACAGAGAAACATGGGACGCCGCACAGCTTACAATAACAAAAAGTGTCGTGACATCTTTTCGTAAGAATTTATTTCGTTTAGCCCCCTTTCACAACGCGATAAGGAACTTCGTTCCAATTCAAATGCAGCAGCTAATCTTTGAATAGCATTACTCAAATACATAATTAAGTTTGTTACATCAGTAAAAACGGCCACTCGTCAATTTTTCGCTCCAAAACGCGGAGCCGGAAGCAGGAATTAAACGCAGAGTTAAGTGGCTGTATTGGAGTATTCTCAACGAAAACACGTAAAGATTACTTAACGACTTTTTTTTTTTTATCAACTACAAGTTAGCCCTTGACGGCAATCTCACCTATGTAAGTGATGGTAAGTGATGATGCAGTCTAAGGTGGTAGGCGGGCTAACCTGGAAGGGGTATGGTAAACCCATACTCCTATCGATTTCTACGCGACATCAAGACAGTATTTAAAAATCTCGATAGTCTGTCTTTCCGAGTTTAGTGTGACAATACTTATTCAGAAATTATACAAGAAAATGATATACCTCTGTGACAGTATCACTATCAAAACGTAATTAAATTAATTTTCAAAATCAAATAAAAAAAATATTGTAAAAAAAATAAGTGTCTTTGTAGCGGTTTTGTCAATCAGTTTTTTGAGTTTGACAGCTTTTAGTAACGAAATGTTTACAATTTTGCTTGTCCCTTGTGCCCAGATCCGACCTTCAAGGTCGGATCTGGGCATTTCTAGAAAGCTTATACCAGCGCATTATCCTTTAGAATATTTTAACAAGGAACACAATATTGGCTGCGGTTTTTAACTTAATATCGACGAGCAAACATCATATTCATGATAAATAAGTAAAATTTCTTTGTATATTCCAATCATCATCATGATCAACTCATTGCCGGCTCACTACAGAGCACGTGTCTCTGCTCAATATGAGAAGGGTTTGGCCATAGTCTATCACGCTGGCCATGTGCGGATTGGCAGACTTCACACGCCTTTGAGAACATTATAGAGAACTGTCAGGCGTGCAGGTTTCCTCACGATGTTTTCCTTCACCGTTGAAGCAAGTGATATTTTAATATCTAAAAACGCGCATAACTTCGAAAAGTTAGAGGTGCGTGCGTGCCCGGGTTCGAACCCACGACCTCTTATTAGAAGGCGGACGCCCTAACCGCTGAGCTATCACTGCTGATCTATTTCAATAGTCGTTGATTTTGTTAATTATATAAAATACTGATGTTTAACTTTTATTATATTTATACTTAATTAATATACAGAGACTACGTATTTATTATTAGGTGGCAAAAAACTTTTAATTTTTTGCCCATCTCAGGAAAATGACACAGAGTTATTTTACCGTATTTTACACGAAGATACTGTAGTAAATAGCATTTATACACCTTTATGAAAGTGGGTTAAGTGAAACCTTTTTACAACAGGGCCTTCGCAATGAGAGCGATTTTGTGGCCCTGCGTGATCCTTTTTGAACCAATTCGCACTGTTTTAGCAAATTTTGTCCTTTTGTTGTTTAGCTTCAACAATTTACAACAGTTTAGATTTACAACCATAAGGCTGTGTCTTTAGAAAGCAAACTGTTAGCGGCCAACTGAGTTTACGGCGTATAGGTTTAGTACGCCCTTCCATATATTTGAAATGGAGTGTTTTCGACGACCTCCGTGCCGCAGTGCGTGTGCCTTCACATTATAAAGTTGGAGGCCCTGGGTTCGATTCCCGGCTCGAGTCTGGTCTGGGGGGAGGCTTTGCCGTGGCTAATTACCAGATTCTGACAAAGACGTGTCGCCAAGCGATTTACAGTTCCAGCACGATGTCGCGTAGAAACGAATTGGGAGCGTGGATTTACCATACTCCTAACAGGTCAGCCCGCTACCATCCTAGACAGCATCATCATTTACCACCAGGTGAGATAGCCGTAAAGGACTAACTTGTGGTGTATAAAAAAATACTTACATATATATTTACTTAATATTGACCTATGAAAGTGAGCTGTGTTTGGACATTTTTTTCACGGAACGGTCGACTTCGCTAGAATCAGCTGCCGTCATAAATCAAGAGTTTGCGCATTCAGCAGCCAAAATTTGCTTTACTAGGACCCCGTACTCTTTTTAAATGGACCATTGTTGCTTTACTTAGGGTTTAAAAGAATAATTAGACAATTGGTTTTGTTTGAATCTCGTGGCACATGAATTACACTAAAAATAAAAATAAAATACCTAATTTAAAAGCCCACTATTTCACTCTAACTCTAATAATATGTCTGATGGTATACTTATTCGTTTGATTAAAGTACCTATGGTAAATGTGTATTGCTATTCAAAGAGGGAACGCTGCCAGTATCTTCGGAACCTTGCCTAAAGGGACTCCTTTTAATAATATATTTTAGTTTTTATATTATATTTTTTAAGATTTTTATTTTTAGGTTCAGTCTAAGGTTTATTTTAAGTTTTTTGTTCTGTCATTCTATTAAATATTATAATTATATTATATTCTTACTAATAATGTGTATTCCCAATCGTAAAGGTTTTGTATAAAACGTACATACTTAGCTAATAGGCAAATTTCATATGGATGTGATTTCATTTATATATATACGTTTATATAACCGAAACAATAAAAGGTTAAAATAAATTAAACCTGATTGCCAGTTAATTATAAAATTTCAATATGGAAGCCGCCAAGCCGTCAAGTAACCTATTTTACGGTATGTCTAAAAAATTGTAACGTTCAGAAACAAAAAAAAAATGGCTGCCAGTTGAGCATGCAAAAAGTATTGACGGCACAAGTCGGCACGAGGCGCAGCTGCCGTCGCTTCCTCTTCCTAGAAAAAATAAAAACCGACTGAAAATATTGGATATCATAAGCTGTCACCAAAAGAAGCATGCGTATTTTGCAGTTTGCAACATATTCGGAAAACAAAAACAAAAGAAATAACTATGTCTAACTGTAATTCACGTGGCTCTAACATTTTTATGTTAAATTCAGAGGTAAAATTTGAAAATGGGTAATTTACTAAAGGTAATTTTGATACGTCTTTCAATAAGCCGTTATTTTTTTATGTACCCATGTACTTAATCGTATATCTAAGAATTGTTCCGCCATTGCCATTTTGAATTGTTCGCCATTCTTTGAGTATATTCTACTCGGTAGACCCTTTTAGTACCTAATACGTACTAAGGACAAATGGCGATAATAAAAAGTCTATAGTAAAATTGTGTGCTCAAAAAAGGTATCACAAATTCCGTGTACAAAAATATAGGTAATCAATAAAAGTATTAAAAATACAATTATATAAATTATAAAGTCAAATTTATCTCGTAATAGGACTTCTTGTGAAAAAAAAAATCTTATTGCCGTTCACTTGATGTTTAAGGAGTTTTTAGTCATAAAAACGCTGGCAAATAATAATTTTAGCGCACAGAATTCAGATGGAATTGGCACCATTGTCCCTTTTTGTCTTCCGGTTGCGAACCAGTAGCTAATTGCTTAAAAAAATGCGCATTGCGAGCGTTCCGAGAAGGACTTGCGTAGATAGATAATACGGAAAGTGAATGCATATTATTTTTTGTATCGATTCTAAATGCTGCCGTAAAGAAACGGAAAGTTATTGTTTACTTGTTTCTTGTGAATTGTTATTGATATTGACTTCTGTATCGCTATCTAAGCAAAAGGAATGGCCTTAAATTCAGACGTAGTGCTTACACTAATACTCTAAGACGATACATATAATAACATCTAAAAACTTAAGTGAATCGTTGAGTGAACGGATTCGTTTTAATATTATGGTAAAAAAATATTTATATGAAGTTTCAGAGGTCGGGGGTTCGAACCCGGGCACGCACCTTTTTTTTTTTTTTCCGGACTGTCTATTAGCTGTACAAACCCTATTGGTTACCACAGCGTAACCGGGCTGTTTGGAAAGAAGCTCTGCCAGAAGAAATTTTGAGCCCTAGAGCTCGAAGAAACTAAGGGAACGACTGCCTAAGGGCGCCTCGTTTGAGGCCGAACCTCGGCTTAGGCGACGTTTGGGATAACGGGGGGGTCGGACGGTGAGTGGTCCGTACGTCTCCGAGGCCGTGGATGGAGCCCACGTTCGGATGACGTAAGATAGTATAGATAGCGGGCACGCACCTCTAACTGTTCGGAGTTATGTGCGTTTTTAAGCAATTAAAATATCACTCGCTTTAGCGGTGAAGGAAAAACATCGTGAGGAAACCTACACGCTTGAGAGTTCTCCATAATGTTCTCAAAGGCGTGTGAAGTCTACCAATCCGCACATGGCCAGCGTGGAGGACTATGGCCAAACCCTTCTCATATTGAGAGAAGACTCGTGCTCGTGAGCCGGCAATGGGTTGATCATGATGATGAGGATGACATTTATATTATTACATTAGATAGTAATAAAAGTAATACCATAAAGTAGCGGAAAATTATTGTTTACTTGTTTCTTATAAGTTGTTATTGATTATGGCTTCTGTATCGCTATCTAAACTACAAGAATTTATTTAAATTTAGACACAGTGCAAGAGTTTTTAGATGTTTTACTATTTGAATCAACGAGTGAACGGATTCGTTTAATATTATGGCAAAAAACATGCAATTACATTTTATTTACATAAGATAATAATTACACGCGGAAATGTATACAAAAAATTATTTGTTCTATAAAGGGTCTTCAGCTTTTAGGACAGTTTCACGCAATATATTTATTTATCAACCTAAGACTTATCTATTACAATAGCACTAGAGGATAAGTAACTCACTAAGAACAACATTATAGTAAGGAATAAAAGCTATAAAAATGATACATAGTATACATAGGCTGTACAAAAAAAAAGTAAATTGCTTACTTTTTTTTATACAGCCCTTGTTAGCCCTTGACGGAAATCTCACCTGGTGGTAAGTGATGATGCTGTCTAGGATGGTAGCGGGCTAACCTGTTAGGAGCTTAGTCGCCTGATTGGTTTCTACGCGACATCATGCGGAACGCTATATCGACATGCGACACGTATTTGTAGGTAGCGTGGTAACTAGCCACGGCCGTTGCCTCCCACCAGACCTGACTAGTGCCGGGAATCGAATCCAACACCTCAGACTTTATAATGCTACGCATTGCGCCACGGAGATCGTTGAAAACTTGTTTGGTTATGTAGTAAAGAAAGGACTGCAAAAAAAAATTTTTTTTTTCAATATATTTTATACCCAGGGCTAATTTAACAGACAGGTTCATAAAAAAACCCAACAGATTTTTTAGAAAGCGCACATTCGACGTTAAACCGATTTGCCGCGTGAACCGCGAGGGTCTTTTTTACTGCATTTTTCGGGGGTGACTTTTTTACATAGTCAAACATCGCAACACCCGCTATTCGTATTAACGAAGGGAGCATTGGAAAGAGACAGGTTATAGGATACAACAGGTTACAGGCTATCTGTATCTCTTTCAACTTCCCTGTGCTCCACGGAACACAATTCGCAGCACAGGCTTCATTGTCTATGGTATTATTTTGATACAGGTTTTTTGTATGATAGCGATCTCTCTCACGTTTTTTAAAATGTTTTTACACGTGTCACGTTCATTTCACTTGATTAAGGTATATTTACACGTGTTAACTTTTTGTGTTGGTATTCTATTAGTGTTTTTTTTTCATAAAACATAATAGTCGGTGTGATTGATACTTTTAGGAATGTTTTTTGTCGTTGATATTTTATTGAATCGTCCGCCCATTAAGTTTTTTATGCATATAATGTTAATATGTAGTTGACCTTTGTATTTGTTATGTCTGGCAAAGAGTATATAAATATATCGTGATGTGTGATCATAATGTATAATTATGTGTCAATAATCTAGAACCTAAAGCCACTTAAATCGATCACCACCAAAATAACCTGAAGAAGAAAAAGGCGGGAGACTTCGTATATGGCGGGCGCGGTTTTTCACGCTTTTCTTGAATTTATGTTAGTTGGCTAATTTTGAAAAGTACTGGTGTTGTTTAAGTCGTGGACATTATAATTTGGTGTCGTTTGTGTAGTGGCTAGTTTTATGAATGGTTAATATTTATTAACTTGCGAAAGGTTTGAGAGAGCCGCGTCCGCCGAGTGCGAAGTTTCCCGCCATTTTCCCTAACTTCAATTCTACATTGCTATGAGCTGGACATTGACTAATCTGTGTAATGCCATAAAAAGAAAAAAAAAAGAACCTGAAGGAAAAAAAAAACAGTTTGTAGTAAACAATCTTTACAACAAATGTATCATTGGATTTTAAATGTTACCATATTAAAACAATTTTAAAAATTATAATTCCTAAGGTTAGGTACGCTTAGAAAAGACAAGTACCTACAGCCTGCATTATCTGCGCCAAAAAAAAAAAAAATTACCGACGCCAAAATGGATGAACCAATGAATGCAGCAATAATTTATATTTGCACTTTTGTTAAGAGTAATTCATAATTTATGTTATCTCAATAAGTATTGTAATTGAGGCTATTATTACGGGTCAGCCGCCCTAAGACGCTGGCTGCTTTGTGATGGCCGCTGGGGTCAAATGGTCGGGGGGTCAACGATTTATTGCGTTTTCACAAAATTACACCCGTGACATTGTTCGTCAGATTTCGTAAAGCCAGGTTTATATCGAATTACCCAGTGAAGGGCATTTATAGCCTAGGTAGTGTGAACTGAGATAAATATGCCAGAAAAAAAATACAAATAATCTTTATTCAAATAGTCCTTTAAAAGGCACTTGTGACGCGTCAATAATTTACATAGTAGTGATTTGATGGTGTTGACTACATTCGTAAACTTAAAACTAAAGCTATGAGGGTTCCAAACGCGCCCTGGTCTAACAAGAAGAAAACACAACCTTTGAGAACATTATGGAGAACTTTCACGCGTGCAGGTTTCCTCACGATATTTTCCTTCACCGTTGAAGCAAGTGATATTTTAATTGCTTAAAAACGCTCATGCTAAAGCTAATAGCTAAATGCTACTTGTACACTGTAGTCCTGTAGTACCCATAAAAGATAAGACAGTAATTTATAACCGTCAATGCTTCAATGGGGTCACAATTTATTTATATACGAAATCCGAATGTACCTATATATTTTAAAGGAAATGTGTCAAAGAATCGTATTCTCAAGGCGACCGTTAACCTTTGCACTGCAAGCGTGCGATATGACCGTTAGGCAATTAAAATCCGAACACAATCAGCCTATTGACCCGTAACCTAAACATCTTCCCATCCCGGCTTAAAATCCACACTTTCCTAAAATAAATCAACCATCGAGCACAATTCGACATTTGAAAATGTGTCAAAATCGAGACCAACGGTCTATGGTCAGAGTTTTTTTTTTCCAATTTCTGTTACTCCACGGACAATGGCTATATACGGTTACATTTTATTTTATTTTATTCACGCAACAATGTACAATTGTTATCGAAGGAAAAAGGGTAGTAATCTTCTTAATGGCGTGTGTGAAAAGATTATAAATTAAGTTTCAGCTACAAATAAAAGTGACCCCTGCATTGTAGGGGTGTCAATATGTGTGACCGGCGCATTGTGTTTGACCCCAGAGTTGCACCAATTCGCAAAAGGTTCGCTTCATCCGTGACCGTCTGTCTCAAATGCGGATTTTAAGTTTTTCAATCGATATCCTACAATAATTATTGCCAATAAATCCTCGTCTGTATTTTTTTTTCGAATATCCAGTAAATAATGCTATAGGTACAATATTATATACTTTGCATAGGTTGTATAGTTTAATGATACAATCTTTCAAATCAATTTCGTTCATTGCAGGAAGGTACATCCATAAAAATCTTAATTAAATTAAAGTGCCTTAAACATACTGCCAAAAAAGGGCGTGTAAGAAAAATCTAAAAAAGAAAAAAAAAATCAATGTCAATTTAGAATTATAATAAAAGCTATGATTCAATTAATAACATAAAATTAATCAGTAATGAAGATTTGTGCTAAAAATATATTGTATACAGATGCCACAATGTCGTAAACAAAATGTAAATCCATCTAGCGCAATCAATAACTAGATGATACAGTTATCCTCTAGAAACTGATTTACTATGTAATAACACTGGTTTAACAATATTTTGTACAATAGCCTTAAATTGCATTTGAATTTTTATGTTCTCTAGTAATTTATTATTTTGATGAGATATATTTGTAAAAAGAGAGATTGAGTTTTAAGCGTTTACCACTATACTTACGCAATCCTTATGTACAAGTAAAAATATTTCCAAATAAATGTATGTCGTCCATTTTATGTTTTTTAATCGTCATTGTGACACTTAAACGCTGGGTTTGAGTATTTTTACTATATTTTATTAACCCTTAAAAACAAAATACGTATTAAAATTAAATATTTAAAAAGTCTTTTACGAAACTTTTGAGACAAATTTTAAAAGTTTTATTGTACTTTAGTTAGTTTAGTTTTGTTTTAAATTACTTAAAACTGGATTTTTATCGATTTCTTAGGCAAACCGTATTCTATGTTTTTCAGTCATATTTGGCGAAACATTTGTATATTAACAATTATTGAGTTATATATTGCCGTTTCATGTGGGACCACGCGATGCTTATATTTAATTTGAGTACTAAATTCAACATCGGAATAGGTTCCTATAAATTTTTAGCGAAATAATAATAACACAACTTTTTAAAACAGGATTACAATGCCCTAAAAGGAATAATTACCAGGCCAGACTGCACAACGCTATGCCATACCTAGAATACGAACTTGGCAATAAAATGAAAATTGTTACTAACATACCATAAGTCCATGGACGGAGACGTCTATTTACCAGTTCCTAGATTAGGTAGGTAGGTAGTAATAAAGATTGATATATTGTCCAAACTACCTTAACTTACGTAAAAAATTGATGACGGACCTTTTCTTATATTAGTCTCTAAATCCTAATTATAAAGTACAGCCAAGGTTAGAGAAATAACTATAAATAAAAAAATAACACATGAAAATGAAAAACACCAACTGTTCATAAAAAGTAGGTTAAAAGTACGAACATATATATCATTGTGATAAAATGAGAATCAATGTATACAGCTGTCAAATGACGCAAGCATAATTAAATACAATAGAGAGTTTTGTTTATAATCATTCCAAACCACGTTATGTGCCATTATTATGTACTAGTGACGTATTTTCGACATATAGGAACTAGTTATTGTACCTATTACATTACATTACCGTTTTAAAGTAGCCTGCAATTAGACGCAAGCCGTTGCCTCTGGTCTACTTTAAGTGCGTT
The DNA here is from genome assembly GCA_928268935.1 of Lasiommata megera. Classification (NCBI taxonomy): domain Eukaryota; kingdom Metazoa; phylum Arthropoda; class Insecta; order Lepidoptera; family Nymphalidae; genus Lasiommata; species Lasiommata megera. Next base: position 4,723,576 of record OV743311.1, on the reverse strand, counting down.
AAATGAATATATAAGGGAGTCTAAAAGTAGCGCCAGTGACAGAAATATTATTCATCATCATCATGTTCAACCCATTACCGGCTCACTACAGAGCACGGGTCTCCTCTCAATATGAGAAGGGTTTGGCCATAGTCCACCACGCTGGCCATGTGCGGATTGGCAGACTTCACACGCCTTTGAGAACGTTATGGAGAACTCTCAGGCGTGCAGGTTTCCTCACGATGTTTTCCTTCACCGTTGAAGCAAGTGATATTTTAATTTCTTAAAAACGCACATAACTTTGAAAAGTTAGAGGTGCGTGGCCGGATTCGAACCGTCGACCTCTGATTAGGAGGCTGACGCCCTAACCACTAGGCTATCACCTCTTTATTATTATGATTTAGTAATTCCGAAAGCAAATTTTCTTCTTTATTTCGTGTGGTGGCTTCGGCCGTGGCAAGTTACCACCTTACCGACAAAGACGTATCGCCAAGCGATTTAGCGTTCCGGCACAATGTCACGTAGAAACCAATTAGGATTTTGGGTTTACTATACCCCTAACAGGTGAGCCCGCTACCATCCTAGACTGCATCATCACTTATCATCAAGTGATATAGCCGTCAAGGGCTAACTTTAAGTGTATAAAAAAAGATAACTTCCATCCCTCAAGATTCCTTAGGAAGTATGGCTTATATCTTTGTGTAAAATTAATTTTATATCTATATATGTATTTTATTTCTTTTATATGTATGTATTCATCTGTTTATTTACGTAAATAAATCGGAATATAGGTAATTCTCGTTGCTTCTTTTTCTGTTTTCCATGACTCTTTTGTTCGGTCGAATGTCAAATTCAGACAGCTAATAAATTACATAAATTTCACAGGAAATGGACGCACATGCGTCGGCTCAAAATTTAGATCGCCCATAAAACGCACTCCGTGAATGACCATTAGTTGGACAATAACGCTTGACCCCTCGGCAAAAATAATGGCAGGGGGCAGATAAATTAAAAATGCCTCAAAAATACCCCTTAACGGAGATGCTTGATCGGATCTCCTGGCCACCATTACGATATTTTGCCACTAAAATGGCTTTTATTTCTATTACAATAAGTCGTAATATCCAATATCGGGGCGCGGAGGTTTTCGAAAGGGCGTATTTGGTCTTAAATATGGGATTGAACCGTTATATTAACGGTTGACATTTTCACAGGGACGCTTAATTTCTATTATGCTCCAATTCGTGCATTAGTTTTTGCTACCTAGTGCCAAGCCAATGCATTCTGCGGTTAATGTTGTGCCAGTCTAACAATCCAGTCAAAAAAATAATGTAATACAGTAGCTATCATGTTCGTTACGAGATAATTAAGTACACCATTATCTCGTGCTTATTGTCACTTGGCGTATCTTAGTCCTGTGGATTAGCTTCGTACGACATCAAACCATCTCAATGGGTTGAGAAGGGTTTGCCCATAGTTCACTACGCTGGCCAAGTGCGGATTGGCAGACTTCACAGGCCTTTGAGAACATTATGGAGAACTCTCAGGCGTGCAGGTTTCCTCACGATGTTTTCCTTCACCGTTGAAGCGAGTTTTATTTTAATTGCTTAAAAACGCACATAACTAAAGAGTTATGTTAGAGGTGCGAGCCCGGGATCGAACCTCCAACCTATGATTAGAAGGCAGATGCCATATCACAGCACACTGTGAAATGAAAATCTAAAATGGACGCCTGAAATTGACCACAAAGGCGCCAATTTTGAATCTCAAAATACGCGCCTTTGTGGTCTATTTCAGGCGCCTTTTGTTTTCAAAATGCCGCCCCCTGTGAATAAACTTCGATGACATTCTAAGTATTTAATAATTGTATAGGTAGTACCTATGTACTTTCTTTCGTGATATAGTCGTTATTTGCAATCGAAATCGTAACTAAAATAGTAGTAAGAAAATGACAGAAACTAAAGAATATTCTTAAGTGCTTTATTATATTAAGTAAATAAGTATCTAGGCATCAGATTATCTTCAAAAACAGAATTCTTTAAATCAGCTTTCTTAAAAAAATTAATAACAGCTTAGCCAAAATACTTGCACAAATCACCTTCTATTCATTTTTTTAAACCATTCATGCCACAAATAGCAAGATCGATGAGCTTTTTTTAACATCTGCGAAACATTTTTTAAGTCGGACTAAGACCTACTTTTGGACAAAGCACAAGCAATTGTAGTTCTTAAGGCAATATATATAAGAATTAAAGATTCGTCAATTGCAGGTACTTTGTCGTAGGTGTGCGTTCTTTATGAATTCTATTGTACTCTAAAAAGGACAAGGCGATTAGGAATGTCCATTTTGTATCGTTTTATCGTTGGCGGTAGTAAATGCCACGTTTGATCGATGCTTTTATCGCACCTGCAATAAGCAAACTTTTGTAAAGATCCAATGCGCAAAACTAAATTAAATGTCTACCCACTTTGGTATTAAACGTGCTATATACTTAATTTTATATGCTATATACAATAAAACATATATGAAAAGTGCTTGCGGCATGGCAGTGAGAATATATAATAAGCTACCAACGGACTTTGAAAATTTAAGTTTAAATATGTCTAAGAAAAAATTTAATATTATGCTTCTGGAAAAATCATATTATGACGTTAAACAATATTTGTTAAACAATATGGATAAAATTTAATATCTAATGTATAATTAATTATTTTTGCTGACATCTAATTTATTGTTTATTGTTATTAGCTGACCGAAAACTGAAATTTAGTAAATTTAAAAATAAAATAAAAGAATTTAATGAGGAAGCAATACTATTCAATTGAAGAATATTTAAGAGACAAAAATATAGAATATAAAAATATAGTTACATTTATAAATAATTAAATTATACATTTGACTTTTACTATTAATTGACCAGAAACAAATTTTAAAATATTTTTTTTTTGCTTGTCTACCCGGCAGATTGTTTAAACATCACTAATTTAATGTAACACCAATATACCAACACAATCTGTGCAAAATAAACGATTTGATTTGTTTTTATTTTAATTTGATTGGACATTCAATATTTTTCATAATTTTAATAATTTATATAAAAATTGCACACTTTTAATTTAGTAGAATGTAATGACCTTTTAACCAATTGACATCGCTTAATAACTTCTGACTATTGTACATACATTCTGGCAAATAAATGATATTTAATTATTGTTATTATTATTTAATTATTGTTCCAAATAAAAGTAAAATCTTGACATGGTATTAAAAAAAAGGAAAAGGTTGTCTGTATAATAATAAAAATATAAACAGATTTGTCTGCGAGTTCTTGCCTTTAGAATAAAGATCAGATCTGACTTAAAAATTTTTTTTTCCATATATTATTATAAATCTACATAACCTGGTCAAAACTGACGCACGCCACTGTCCACTAGTTCCTCTATTTATCTAATTGAGTGCCGATAAAGGAGAAACTGGAGGGAGGTACTGCAACAGTGGTACTATCCCATAAATTGTTGGTTCCAGCGTTCAACTCTCCAAGGTTAAACTGAAAGAAGGAAAATTTAAATACGAATCTGGGAAATGGTGTCATTACATAGCATTAAATTCGTTCGTACGGTACTTATCGAATGTAAGCCAAGTAGACTCACGGTATATATCTACAATCTAAGTATGTAAGACTATTTTTTCGAATCCCAAACAAGTAAATAAGGAAAGATTGCGAATCTGCGAAACTGGGGCCCTGATTCGGTTCGAACGTTACATGAATAAAACATGGCGGATTGACAGGGGGATCAACCCTTTCCCCGTTCGCAATTTAATAAATGCGCTCCCACAGTTTTTTTTGTGACATTCGACTATGGGGTCCCGAGAACAATATATGAGGGTACCTATTGATTTACTTTCATTCAGTCCGCGATAAAGGGTTAGGGTTTCTGATGGATGCATCAGTCAACAATCGTGATTCGACGGAAAATAATACTTTGTATATTACTTTAAAGTAAATGGGCCTCATGTGAACGGCGCAATAAATGAGCAAGACTAGAAATTGGTTTACGCTTAACAGATAGCTAATATAAACCGCCACCGTTGAAAGTGGGTGTGCAAAGTTCGGAAAAAAAAAACTTTGACGCTACTTTGACTGACTTTGTTCGCTAGGTGAAATAAGACCAGATCTGTTGTCATTAATGGCATAGTCATAATCAACATCATCATCATGATCAATCCATTACCGGCTCACTACAGAGCACGGGTTTCCTCTCAATATGAGAAGGGTTTAGCCATAGTCCGCCACGCTGGCCATGTGCGGATTGGCAGACTTCACACGTTTTTGAGAACATTATAGAGAACTCTCAGGCGTGTAGGTTTCCTCATGATGTTTTCCTTCACCGTTGAAGCAAGTGATATTTTAATTTTTAAAAACGCACATAATTCGAAAAAGTAAGAAAAGTTAGTGGTGCGTGCCCGGATTCGAACCGCTGACCTCCGATTAGGAGGCTGACGCCCTAACCACTAGGCTATCACAGCTTTTTTAATGGCATAGTAGCACGAGATATATGGATCAAAATGACTTCGGGATTCCTTTCTAATAACTGGGAGACATCCCTTGCTCTCATAATTTTAGATTCCCTTGGAGAATATTTTTTCCGAAGGCTGGAATGGGAGAGGATGAGGTTAGAGGGAGAGGTCGATAAAATCCATACTTATAATATTTGCAGCCTCCGCACTTCACACACACACGTGCAGTGCGATTTACTTCTCTTTGGAGACTTTCGGGGTGTATACAGGGTGTTCTGATTGGAAAAACACTCTGAAAGCTGAAATCTATAATCATCAACTAAACGTCAATGAGATTTAAGTGTTGAAGGATTACGGATGATTCAGATCAATTTTTATACTCATATATGAAATCCGAAAATGAAACCGATAAGCCCGACTTGCCTTACAGTTAATATAATTTCATCATAATTTATAGTATCATTAATATAATTTAATATCATATAATTCATAACGAATACAAATAATTTTTGTTTACTTATTTGTTACTTTGCATTTGTTTGTTTTTAAGCAGCACTCAAACATCTAACAGATTCGTTATCACACTCATTGAATCCGATTTTTTCAAAGCCACAGCAGGTATGACTTTGCTGATATGTGTATACTTCTGTCTAGTATTAGAATACTTTCCGAGTACTTCGTATTACTCGCACGTACATGTTTAAAAATCCAGAAGAAACGTTAAGATTAGAGTTTTTAATCCTCTTATAGACAGGCCCTTTTAGTGTGCTTCTCATATGTTTTTTTATTTTTTATTTTAATAATAACAATTTTATTTATTTCATAATCATAATTACATACCTAATTAAAAATAAATGCATAAAACCCATATATTATTAGGATCAGTACTGGCTGTCCTAGCTAGATTTTGTCAATCTGTGTTAAGGACAGCCAGCAATCTAAATATCTAGACTTTAGGAACACCACTGTTTATACTGGAGACTGAAGCATCCTGTATAACGGTATACCCAAATGTTAAGTAATGTTAAGATTAGAGTTTTAAAGCCTTTTTAGTGGGCTTGTCTTATATCTAGACTCTAGGAACGTCAATGCTTCAGTCTTCACTAAGGAGACTGAAGCATCCTGTATAGCGGTATACACTCACACATACCCATCTCCCCGGACGCCGAGCGTCGTGGCGCTGAGGAAAAAATGTACGATGCCATAAAAAATCACCGTCCATTCGCTCCCGGAATTTTTACCCGTTTTTTCCCCTCGGAGGGTCGCGCGTTGCCTAGCAACCGCCGCCCCCGCCCACCGATAAAAGCTCGCTGTTTTATAGCCAGCAAAAATGTTCGTTCTTTTTACTTGTAGATATATTTGGAGATTTCGCTGAAGTAAGCCACTCATTTATCTTCTAACCAGATCGCTATATAGCTTAGAAAAAGTCCTGGTATCTAATCGCATTATGTATGTGCGTTTATGAACGATCTTAGTATTACGTTTTTTGCATGACTTTTTACGCCTTAACTTTTTAGTAAGAGAAAATATTTTTCGTTTTACTTGTAGATATCTTTGGAGATTTCGCTGCAGTAAGCAACTCATTTATCTTCTGACAAGATCAGTTTATAAAAAATCCTCGTATACAACTACGCAAATGCATACATAATATCTTAGTATTCCTTATTATGTTTAACTTTCTATATGTCTTACCTTTTATTAGCAAGCAAAAATGTTCGTTCTTTTCACTTGTAGATATATTTGGAGATTTCGCTGAAGCAAAGCTTAGAAAAGTCCTCGTATACATTTGCTACATGATGTCTTTTTTTTTCGGTCTGTCTATTAGCTGTGCAGCGTAACCGGGCTGTTTGGCGAGCTTCGGAAAGAAGCTGTGTCAGAAGAAATTTTGAGCCCTAGCTCAAAGAAACTAAGGGAACGTCTGCCTAAGGGCGCCTCCTTTGAGGCCGAACCTCGGCTTAGGCGACGTTTGGGATAACGGGGGGGTCGGACGCTTACATTATGTATGTGCGTTTATGTACGACCATAGTATTACGCTTTTTGTATGACTTTTCACGCCTTACCTTGTATCTAATAGTAAAGGAAAATGTTATTCGTTTTTATTTCTAGATATTTTTGAAGATTTCACTGCCGTAAGCAACTCATTTATCTTCTGTCAAGATCACTTATTCTTCTTCTTCTTCTTTTCGGACTTCTAAAAAGATCAGCTTAGAAATGTCCTCGTGTACAACTACGCACATGCAAACATAAGATCTTAGTATTACGCATTATGTATAACTCTTTACGCCTTACTTTGTAATAGTAAGCGAAAATGTTATTTGTTTTGACTTGTAGATATATTTGGAGATTTCGCTAAAATAAGCAACTCATTTATCTTCTGACAAGATCACTATATAGCTTAGAAGAAGTCCTGGTATACAACTACGCACATATGTATATAAGACCTTAGTATTCCTTATTATATATAACTTACTATATGTCTTACCTTTTATTAGCAAGCAAAAATGTTATTTGTTTTTACTTGTAGATATATTTGAAAATTTCGCTAAAATAAGCAACTTATTTATCTTTCGACAAGATCTCTATGTAGCTTAGAAAAAGCATCGTAACCAACTTCGCACGTACGTATATAAGATCTTAATATTTCGTATAATGTAAAACTTTTTATATGCCCTACCTTATATAAGCAAGCAAAAAATGTCATTCGTTTTTACTTGTAGATATCTCCGACGATTTCGCTGACGTAACCGACTTATTTATCTTCTGACAAGATTTCTATGTAAAAGTGTGGAAAAAGTTATCATATCCAGAACGCGCGTACTTATATACTTATATGTATATACCTTTTATACCGAAAGCCTTCAAATGTTAGGAAAAACTTATCGTTACGTGTTAAGTTCATCGATTAGTTTAACCGCTTATACCCGTTGGCTTGACATGAAATCATGACTAGTTGTTCATTAATTTCGATCATATTTTTTGTCAGATTCTTAGCAAAATAAAGTATTTAGTTTGATATAAATTCGATAAAATCGGATAATATTAAAAATCGTCTTCCATTACTCAAAATAAGTACAAGTATACCCCAGTTTTCTGTTCTTACAAATAGTTTTACTCATGTAAACCTATTATGGAAGCTGTGATAGCCTAGTGGTTAGGATGTCAGCTTCCTAATCAGAGGTCGGAGGTTCGAACCCGGGCACGATTCGGGCACGCACGTGTAACGCACGCACCTGTAACTTTTCGCAGTTATGTGCGTTTTTAAGCAAATAAAATATCACTTGCTTCAACGTTGAAGGAAAACATCGTGAGGAAACCTGTACGCCTAAGAGTTCTCTATAATGTTCTCAAAGGGGTGTCAAGTCTGCCAATCCGAACATGGCCAGCGTAGGGGACTATGGCCAAACCCTTCTCATATTGAGAGGAGACCCGTCTGAAGTGAGCCGAGTGAGAATAGAAAAAGTAATAGGTTTCATCATGATCAACCCGATCATGATAAAACCTATCACTTAGGCATCTAGCGTTCATATATATTATATTTATCATTATTTTATTAATTTAAGAGGTGATGGTGATAACTCCACTCGCCAATTTAAAACTAAAGCTTTTTGCTTTCCAATCACGGCCCATGTCTAAGAAGAAGCCCACAACAAACTTAGCCGGGTTTTGTTTTTTGTTATCACCAATAAAAACTTTAACAAAGAAACTCATCAATTGTTTATTCGCTGTAATTAATAAATAAATCTGTTTAATTTTAAACTTTTAAAATGGAAGATCTAATGGCATAAGAGGTCAGATGTTTCGATAACGAACACTTAACCCCGCAAGAGTTTCCTTTAGATATTTAATTGTCAGTCAATTATATAAAGCTTTGAATGGAAGAGCGAAATCGTGTAAGCTCCATCTCATGAAGCCACAGATATTGAAAATCTTTAAACTTTTTCATATAATTTTATTTATTTCGTAATCATAATCATAAATACATACCTAATAAAAATAAATATATGACATAATAATGAATAGTATATGTATTGGTATATATTTATTTATACATAAAAGTATACAATTATATATTTTTTTTATTGATAACTTGTATTATATTTAAAAAATTGCGCCGTTACCCTCTTCTTTTATTTAATTCTTTCCCCAAGGGTTGTCTGGAAGAGATTGCTTAAGCAATAAGACAGCCTTTGTATACTCAGGTGTTAAGTGTTCCGTGTTGTTGTTTCTTTAAAATTAGTGTGCAATAAAGAGTATTTATCTTGTCTTATCTTATAATGCACCATTTCTAAAACATTCTCAAAGAAAGCTAGTTTTTAGAAATATTCGTCCTATCCATAAACAAAGTCTACGTGAAAACCACTTGAAACCGTTACGCATTGCTCTGATGCTGCGCAGGGCACACTAATTTATGCTATTCCACACCTCTCTTGCTCCTTCTGCCTTCGGAGGACGATTGAAATGGGGTCCACCATTCATCATGTTCAACCCACTACAGAGCACGGGTCTCCTCGCAATATGAGAAGGGTTTGGCCATAGTCCACCACGCTGGCCATATGCGGATTGGCACACTTCACACACCTTTGAGAACATTATGGAGAACTCTCAGGCGTACAGGTTTCCTCACGATGTTTTCCTTCACCGTTGAAGCAAGTGATATTTTAATGTTTTTAAAAAACGCACATAACTCCGAAAAGTTAGAGGTGCGTGCCCGGATTCGAACCGCCGACCTCTGATTAAGAGGCTGACGCCCTAACCACTAGGCTAGGTTTCTTACTCACAGTCCACCATTACTCACAGTAAACTTCTCGAGTTGTTCGGTACACCTCTAACTGGCGAAACTGGGCACGTTGTGCCAAAGGAGGGTCTGCTGCGGCAGGCATACGCTGGAGTCGCGGTTGTGTGCGAGAGCGTTCCCGTGGCTCCGCCATATAGCGATGGGTAGGAACACGTGAGGGTTTGAGTCTGTAGAAGTCTGACATAACCTCTGTCCGATGAGAAAAATACTAAATTAAAACTATTTTTTTTATATTCTACAAGCTAACCCTTGACGGCTATCTCACCTGGTGGTAAGTGATGATGCAAGTCTAGGATGGTAGCGGGCTAACCTGTTAGGGGTATGGTAAACCCATATCTTCGCGACCTCGTGCGGGAACGCAAAATCGCTTGGCAACACCTCTTTTTCAGTAGAGTGGTAACTAGCCACGGATGAAACCTCCCACCAGATCAGACTCGAGCTAGGAATCGAACCCAGGACCTCGAACTTTATATTGTGACAGCGCACGCACTGCGCCACGGAGGTCGTCATAACCGTACTACTAGATGTCCTTCTCTAAACCATACTAGACAACAATTGAGAAATTAATAATTCATTTTACACATTTTTAGATTTTTAATTTTAATAATCATCAAATTTCCTCTTCCTCTTTTAAATCATTTCAACTGGCCGAATAAATCAGGACTACAAATTCTCTAGAATGTTCCATTTCTTTGTTAGGCAACGGTTAGACGGATAGTCGCTAAACTGTGAGGTAGATACAATAAGAAATAGAACGCTTCGTAAATAATAGAGCACAAACACAAAATTGGATATTCTTTCAGAGTATTAGGTACATTCGCAAATATAGCCGTAACTTAATATTTGGAAATCAATTATCCGTGGACTTATTTGCTCCGGAAAATAACGGGATTAGGAAAATGATATACAGCCAGCGAAGTATTATTGTTTATGGTAGAGCTCTCTTTGATGACGCTGAGTTATCTGTGGTGATGCGTAGGCAGTAAAGTCTTCTCATCTATTCATCAATAATATCCACTATTTTGCTAAATAACAGATCAATTCTAAACGAAGAATAAAGAAGTCAAAGAATACACAAACAAACTTTTGTACAAAGAATTACTTATACGTAGAAACGGATTTATGTGGAGGGACAGTTAGTGGAATAAACCATTTTTAACCCTGAAAAATAAAGCGTTTTTAAAATCTGAATCAAGCGACTAAACTACGGTTATAAACTAAATGTAGTTTGAACGAATAAATAGCTGTTCCCTACAGTCTAATGAGCAGACGGAACACCTTGTTTAGTGATTACCCTCCATCCATTAAAATCTGCATTTGATTTCCGCCTTTACCCATGCTCCTTATCAGTTTCCCTAAGGCATCATACTGAAACGCTAAATCGCTTGGAGGATTTTTTTTGCCAGTAGGGTGGTAAATAGCTGTTGCCTAAGTCTCTACAAGTTCAGGCTCGGGTCGGGAATCGAATCTGTGTCCTCCCACTTCATAATTCCAAAAGAAATAAAAATGTTGCCTACTCAATGAATCAAATAACAGATTTTGATTTTCAATTAAATTTCCGTACTTCTAGTGCTAGCTGTAAGGCTAAGCCTACATTTTAAATCTACTAACTTTTTATTATTAAAGGGGCGTTATCTTTTGGTTTTATATATATACCAAAAAACCCGCCTTCATCGCTTAAAACATAAAAGCTATAAAAAACTCCCCTACTTTTTAGTACCAAAAATAAAACCAACGTCATTGGCCGGGTTCCCCCAGTAAAAAAGTTAAAGACGCGTGCTATAAGGGCACGCGTCCCACCATTCAAATTCAAATATCGAACGCACGCGCTCATACGCCACATACGACGGCGGCTGCGAGTTATTATTGTAAACTTACCATTTTAAAATAACCTCCCCCTTGTTCCTTTTAACGAAGCGATATTTAAAAATAGGGACCATCTAAAAGTGGTTGGTCTGTAAAAATACGTGGGCCGGGAAAAAATATAAAATGAGTAGGGAAGTATTTCAAAAATAGAACGTCTCCCCTTGTATAGGGGGACTCGCTTGATATATTGACGGTGTTACTTGGGATTTTCATAATACACAGCGTGTGTTGGTTCAGTGAGGCCGTAAGATTTGTCAATATACGGCATACTGCGGCGCTATTTCGGTCTGGTCACGTGGCAGATCAAGTTTCCCAGATATTGTACTGTTTACCTGTATTCAAGTTACATTTTCCGGTCCCGGCTGAGTACCAAATCTCCTTGTAACGTTTGAATCATGCGTATGTTCCGAATAAATATCCTGTCTATGAAATTTTCTTACGATCACATCTAATAAATGCAAAAGCACGTAATGTTTTAACAGAGTTATTGAATGATATTTACAAAAAAAAAATTGAGATAATAAACAATAGGTTAGGTAGTAGTTTTTTTATAAAGAATAAAAATAAGTGATAGTGGCATCCGGCGTTTTCATTTTTTATAAACAACGGAAAGTTATCTTAGTAATACTAAGCTTAGGGTTGAAATCGTATTTTCTAGTTTTGCTCATGTAGGGAAGATTTGCACTATGTGGCTTGAGTACATATGTTAAACTCTCAGATTATGTTAACTCAGCAGGTAATATGTAGGTATTGTGTGGGGCATAATGTGTGTAAAAATTTATATTACGCCAATCAGATCTTCATCAAAACTAAACTGATGTTACATCTTTTTTATAACAAAAATAATAATTAAAATAAGTGGATATTTGACGGACTTACTGTGAAAAATCCATAAAAACTTAAACCAACCCTGACCAACACTGTTATTTTACGGAATAAAATTTTGCCCAAAGCTTGACCCAAATAAAAAATTAGCTATAAATGCATATCGTATCAAAATCTTTTGCTTGACAGATAAACATAAATATGAAAAAAAAAAAAACAGTTTTGGTTTCGAAATCAGTATTAAAGTTTTATATTTTATGTAGAGGAATCAACCAGATTAGATTGATTACACATAGACATAAATAAATGATAGATAAAGAAACATATATGTATAGTCATATAAAGAAAGAAAAAACAATAACCTACGTAACGAAGTTTCAAACGACTCTATCAACGAGGATACTTTCTAAATAGAAAAATGTCAACAGACTGAACAACAAAAGATACAAAAATAAGGATCAATTTAATTATCATTACTCACGCTCCTCTAAGCGTAGTTAAAACCGTCAATTTATTATTATGGACCCGTATCCAATTTAAAACAACACACGCTCTCGTACCATTAGCTTAGGTGTTGGGGAGAACACATTGTTTTCGAACGGAGAACATAAAGAGGGGAATCCTTGTGGAGCAGAAAAAACAATTTAAAAATAAAATGAAATAATTATAAAAGGGGAGGGCGCGCGGCTCGTGTCGCGGCCTCTTATTTATTTCCGAGTCTGTTCAGCTGCTACCAACTTTTGAATTTCGAACGCCCCGCGCTGGCATATAACACGGCATATGGCGTGAAAAGTTTTTAGTAAAAAAGGTTTTAGTTTTACACCTGTTCACGGCGTCGTGCCACTATACGCATTACTTTAAGGTTATAAAAAAAAATTGCGATAGGAACAAATGATCTCTCTCTCTAGTCGTTCCTTTATTACTGAAGATCGTGGTCCTGGTGTCCTTGCAACCTCGTGCGGATTAATTGTTTCCACCGGCTTCTATCAGAGGCTAGTCTTGCAATTGTGTGAAATTTGCACTTAGAGTCCCTCAGCTGGTCTGTCCATCTGGTTGGTGAGCGGCCTCGCGATCTTTTGCCAAATGATAAGCAGTCACAATAATAACTTAATTTTTGATGACACCCCGGCGCAGTGGTGATTCTTATAATTCGGTTTCGGGTTCATTTCTCTGTTCAATTCGGGAGTTATCTTTGGTCTGGTCTGATGACAGATTAGTTACGCTACCGACAAAGACGTGCAACTAAGCCATTAAGCATTAATGTATGATGGAGTATAGGTTTTGTAAAACTGCCATAACCCTTACAGCTTACCCCGGTACCGTCTTAGGTAAGGTTAGGTTAGGTTAGTCACTTACTACGGTGGGAATGCAATCAAAAGCTAACTTGTAGAGGAGAAAAAAAACCTGATATTTTACTGGACACAATCTTTTCGAGCATACATTTTGAATTAAATTAGGTTTTAAATTGTTGTTGAAGCAAAGTTCCTATCCCATGGAAAAATGTAGCTCTTATTTCAAATCAAATCAAATCATTTATTTGCAAAGACTGTGTAGTTGATTGGTGTTACATTTAATTAGAGTTTTGTACAGTCTGCCGGGTAGGCGTGCAAAAATAATATTGTAATTACATGTAAATCATTTAAAACATGTCAAGAAATAAACTAAATAGCGATAATAATATTAATAATAAGTTTCTTTCTTATTCTAATTTGTTTTTTTTATATGTTTAATTTAGTAATTTTATACGTTAATATAATAATTTAACCAAAATGTTAAACTGCTGGTTAAATGTAGTTGTATCAATTAAAGAAGAAAATCAATACTGCAGAATGCGGGTAGAAATTTAATTTAATTACAAATACGGGTAAACTTTTGCGAACATTATTTACAATAATTGATGTGTGATTTGTATTTTCGATAACAAATTATCTTTATCTAAAGGGAGGGGATTAAAATAGAGATTATAGATAACGTTCTGTTGATTCACAAGTGGATTTTGTTTTGTCATTGTTGGGGAAAGCTCATACGGTTGAAAATTGATACTTTTATTCATCCAATAGATAGGCTATTTATTTGAATGGAAACCGGTTATACTCCTGGCACATTTTAGTATTAAATACATATACATTATTATATGTTTTATGGCGTTTATAAGTTAGTTTACAAGTTGTTTATGTCTTATTTTGATGCTTGTTTTTGTGTAATATAGAATTTATTATTAAATGAGGAATCTGTGTCGGTTTGGTGTCGTTGGGAAACTTACTTTGAGCACATAAACGTTCTCTTCATACATGCTTAAAAATACTGTTTACCAAGACGGTTATAAACGAAAAAGCAACATGTTAAATCTTATTCCTGCAAACCCTCGTCAAAAGTCCTGTCCAGGCCACGTATTTTGAGACATCGTACTGGAGAGCTTGGCAGTACCGTGGCGTCCCACCAGAACTAAGCTAAAGTTAAGTTAAAATATAAATTGTTCAACTGACCCAATCTGAGTATCGAACTCAAACCATGAGATGCTTAACGTAACAACACATAGTCAGGGTAATTCCTTTCTTTTTTTTTTTCACAAAAACAAAAAAGAACAACAGCCTCTTTGTCTTTGGACCTATTAATCTCTATCTGTCAAAGTAGGTAGTAATTTCGTAGATCTTAAAGGTGGCAAGTAGCTGGCGAGATTTTATCGGAACGCCTCCGAGGTTGCTCGGAACTTTATCTTACGTGGTCACTTAATTACTGACCACCCGTAACAATTGACCAGAATGTGACAAATATCTTTTGAGGATTTTATTTGTTTTACTCTGTGGTTATTTATTAGTCTGTGCAGAGTAAAAATGCTCTACTCAATCTATACTTTTTTTTGGGATTTACGTAAACACAAGTGAAAAATTGGATTTGAATGCTGATTATTTATTATTCTATATTAGGATCTACATTGACATTGACTTCTACTGATGGCATGACTCATGAAGTTAGAGCAAAACTCTAAAATTGGACGTATAAAAATAGCGAAAATGACCTACAAAGTTACCTAGTACGAGAAATAAAAGCGAGTTCAAGGTTTCAAATTCAAAAGAAAGCCTTTATAATATAAATATCATTTATACATAGGAATGCTAAGCTATTAATGGTAAAACTCTTTATTTTATATTACGAGTATTAATATCGACTTATTTTTGTAATATTATTTTTTGTAACCTAATCTATAGATGTTGTGATTATTAAATGGACATTGCATTTAGTAAGTTGTTAAAAATAACTACTATATCTCTTATATAAAAAATTCTCGTGTCACTATGTTTGTTCCCATACTCCTCCGAAACGGCTCGACCGATTTTTATGATTTTTATGCATATTCAGTAAGTCTGAGAATCGGCTACTATCTATTTTTCAAACCCCTAAGTGATAAGGGGTGTCCACCCCAAAAATCTTTTTTTTAATTTTCTGGATAATTTTTTTAAATTTTATTTTTGTATTTGTACCCTAACTTCTATTGCCAACCCCTATTTTTTAATAGTCATTTTAGTAATTTAATTATTTGCCATCCCGCTCGATAACTAAACAATTATCGTCTTTATTATTTTTAGAAAATTACCTAGAAATAATTTATATGGCAAAACAACGTTTGCCGGGTCAGCTAATTTAATGTAAAAATCTAAGTGTAGCCGTAAGTTAACCAAATAAATAAAAATAGAAAACCTAACGGACGAAATTAATCGGTCAATATCTTAAGATCTCCACCTACACAGCCGACTTGGCACAAACCAAGGACAACAATGGATTTTCTCACAAAACATCTGCAACCGGACACCAGTAACGAACCACAAAGGCTCCTGCGCATAAATCTACTGCACACAATCAGCAATTATTTTAACCATTGCTTTTTTAAACTGAAACACCCTAAACGAAACGATCATCGATCGTCCACCCGCGCTTTGTGCTAAAAGAGTGAAGTTTTTCTGGTCATTTTGAGGGCCATTGTTAAAAAGATGTCCCGAAATGGGGGACATTTTTGCTTAATAGCGAGCAGCTGAATTTTTTGTCCTCTAAGAAAGTGTGTTACATGATAGTCGGATGGTCAGTTGACTGAGATATTATGCGGGCATAATTCGATCTCGTATCACCAGTTCTCGACACATCGGAAATATCTAATTGTCCATAATAAATTCGATCGTTATATTATAAAGCTCGTATTTTGTTAAGAGTTAACATCGCTCGCTTGTTTTTTTTTTAAACTACAAGTTAGCCCTTGACGGCTATCTCACCTGGTGGTAAGTGATGATGCTGTCTAGGATGGTAGCGGGCTATCCTACCCACCCATGCTCCTAATTTCTACGCGAAATCCTGCCCGAACGCTAAATCGCTTGGCGATACGTCTTTGTTTGTCTCGTAAATAATTATAGATTTAATCAACTCACACACTTAATAGGTATTTACGCGTCATCGTGCCGGAACGCTAAACCGCTTTGAGACTCGTCTTTGTCGGTAGGCTGGTAACTAGCCACGGCCGAAGCCTCACACCAGACCAGATTCGAACCGGGAATCGAACCCAGGACCGCCAACTTAAAATGTGACTGCGCACACGCTGCGCCACGGAGGTTGTCAAAAAGCAGTACGTGCCCATAAAAAGAGCTTTTATGTGAACCTACTGAGCTAGTAGGTATAGGTAAATGAATAACGTTACTCCTTGTAGTTTATAGTATATATAGATTTTAATGTACCTAAATTGTATCAGGGTTGAACCATTTATGAAACCTATTTTATATTTTATTACCTTCATTATAAGTGCACCGAGAAAATTAAATCTCGTTATTCATTTATATAAATTACAATAAAACCAAAAAGTTTAACAGTTATTTGAAACTTTTCATCGGGTGGTAAGTAAACGTATGTGTGTAAGTAGTTTAAATGTAAATTAACGATTTATTAATATATCAATTTAGCTACAATTAGTCAGGCAAAATCCTTTCAATTTTATGTAAGCAATAATATAAAAAAGCTCTTAAAATTTTGATGAAAGCTTGAACGCGTAAACCTCGAGCGTGACTGACAAGGGTGAGTCGAAGACAAGAAGATGACACGTGACGTTCACGACGTCATGTAACATTTGGTTGTGGTGTTTCGTTGACTAGCGCCTCTTGCGAATTAAAAAAAATAATGTACCTATAGCTCAATAATTAGCAACAGGAAAGGTTAGTAAAAAAGAAAGGTTAGTAAATTTAGTGTATAAAATTTACAAAAAAATTGTACCAACATAATAATATGGACTAAATATATTATGATAGCTTAGTGGTTAGGACGTTAGCGTCCTAATCAGAGGTCGGGGTTTCGATCCTCCTCTACCTCTTACTTTTCAGAGTTATGTGCGTTTTTAAGCAAATTAAAATATCACTTGCTTCAACGGTGAAGGAAAACATCGTGAGGAAACCAGTACACGTTAGAGTTCTCTATAATGTTCTCGAAGGTGTGTAAAGTCTGCTAATCTGCACATGGCCAGCGTGGTGGACTATGGCCAAACACTTCTCATATTAGACCCGTGCTCTGTAGTGAGCCGGTAATGGGTTGATCATGATGATGATGACGAAATATGTGTGAATCACAAGTGCTACAGGTCAAATTGACTGGACAAAGTTTTAAGTGTGTATTTTCAAATCTCGTGAAAGTACTCGTCTTTAAGTGGTGTAAAATCGCGTCGCATTAAATACTTCAAAGGGCTGGATGCTTCGGTTCCATCATTACTTTTTGTGCCGACATAAATAAGACAGTTATAGGTTTTAAAGTTCGTTTTCAACATTAATTTAAACACTAAACTATCTCCGTCACATGCAATGAAGACGAACGACCCGTCTAATGAATGACGCGAGCCTGCTCATAGATGAGGATGAAATCTGCAGATGTGACAATTTTAATTAAAAAAACATTTTGCCTATCTGACCTAAATATCCATATACAAACAAAATATGCTTACAACCAATAGGCATTAAAAAATGTATCATAGTTTCTTTATACAATATAAAGAAACTATGATACATTTGTTTGGCACGTATTCTTAAATGTTTTACATTTTGCCAGCCATTTTATATTCAGCCATTTGTCTCAAAGACAGTACAATGTCAAAGTGTGTACAAATAAGTAACAATGGTTTATTGAGATTATTATTTAATATGGTCATTTCTATAATTATTTTCAAGATTTTAAAGGTCCGTACCAGAAAGTCGCCAGTAATGCCAAGTCTCTACTGTCAATCTGTACGCCTGTCCGTTAGTCTATCACTAGACCGTAGCCTTCAAACCGTAATACACTGTAATATCGAGAGAGTAGACATTTTTCATTTCTACTATAGGAACAAATAAAAATAAAAAAAACTTGAGAGGTGACAAGGGATAAAATTTTATTTTACTACAGTTCCTTCACTAATTAATCGAAAGGAACTTCGTTCCATCCGGGTGTCCCTTGACACCTCTCAAGTTTTTGTATTACTATGTGCTTGTCCTTGAATTGTTATATAGTTACAAACATGACATGGAAAAATCACGTTTCTTGTTTAATTTATTTTATAATAATATTTTTTTATTATTAACAAATATAATGTTATATAAACTTAATCAGTAGGCTCAATTTTGTACTCCATCAGCAATATCCGGAACTTGTGCAGAAACACTGTCAGGATTCATTATTATTATTATTTTTTATTATTTATTATTTACAAAAAACCTGTATACACTCAACAAAAATAATCGTCGCGACACCACACTGTTCAATGCGAAATAGAAATGAAAATATCTGGCTTGCTTTCTATAAGAGAGAGAGAGACAGACAGAGAAACATGCGACGCCGCATAGCTTATAATAACAAAAAGTGTCGTGACAACTTTTCGTAAGAATTTTTTCCGTCTAGCCCCCTTTCACAACGCGCGATAAGGAACTTCGTTCCAATAATTGAATAAAGCTTTTAATTAAAAATATAAGAAATATTATAATTTTTATTGTGTTACACAGTATATTAATAATCTGCCAGAATGGTAGTAAAGTAAATTAAACTGAAAAGAACAGATACTACCCAGCGGGGGGAAAAAAAAGTAAAGTAAATTGCTTTTTTATTTGTTCAAGGTTACATATCGGAACGGAAAACTTCGCACTCGGCGGACGCGGCTCCTTCAGTTCAGCCAACACCAATCCTTTTCAAAATTAGCCGACAAACATTAATTCAAGAAAAACGTGAAAAAACCGCGCCCGCCAAAAGTCGCCCAGGCGCATTATATAGGTAGTAAAGAATTAAATCAGACACATCTGCTGTAGAAACTCTTTGGTTAAAAGCTACAAGGCGGAACCATCGCTAAAGTTCGTCCGCGGCACTTGTTTCCCCGCATGGTAGCCAACTTTTTACTTGTGTTTTTTTCACAGATAAAAAATATTGTAACACGAGCCGAACGGCATGCGGATGTCAAGCCAACGATCCTTTGCATGGAAGTTCTGTGTGTTTAATGTGTTCTTCATGAATAAATTAGCTGTTTTTCCAGTCGAGTTATTCGGAGAAATTGTGTTATTTTAAATAGATTATTATGTACTTCCAATGTTTCTTTGAACTGGGTAGGTTGAGTAGCGTTTAATACACGAAAAATCGGGTGCTTGCCACACTTTATATATAAATAAAATTATTGTTATTTGATATATATATTATAACACATCGCGTGGACCCGCAGTTGTTCATCAGACGTTTGACGCTACTGTGCGCGTTTTGTTTTTTTACTATGCATATATCTACCTCTTTCTCCAGCGTTCTATGTTATATCTTTCTTCTCTCTTATGTAACGAAATTTGCATTTTTGATTTCATAAAACAATTCTCGCCAAAAAAATTAGCAACGAAGTTTCCCACCGAAAGCATCATCGTCATTAACGGTAACTATTTGATAGTGCGCCTTAGTGCTTCTTCTACATCATCGGAGATAGGGATATGGAGCTTAGACCCGCACTGTTCCAGTACTATATATTATAATAATATACAGGAGCGAGTATTTTATCCACTACAAGTTAGCAATTAATTGAAATTTCACTAAGTGCGGCACGGACTCCTATTTCCTTTGTCAAGCTTCTGAGACTGAGAAATCACTGACGAGAAACTATACTATTAAGCTATAAGCTACTTAGGTCACGACATCCGCCTCTTAATCAGAGGTAGTGGGCTCGATCCCGGCACGCACCTATTCAGTTTTCGTTGTTATATGCGTTTTTAAGCAATCAAAATATCACTTGCTTCATCGGTGAAGGAAAACATCGTGACGAAGCCTGCATAACTGAAAATTCTCCGTAATTTTCCCAAAGGCGTGTGAAGTCTGCCAATCCGCACATGGCCAGCTTGCAGGATTATGGCCGAACCCTTGAGAGAAGACCCGTGGTCTGTAGTGAGACGGCAATGGCCTAATCTTGATGACCCCTATAATAGGGGAAATTGACAACGAAAATCAATTTACCCCTAGTATAGGGGTATAGTAAATACCTACGACAGAACTACCTAAGGCAGCAAAATGTGTATTTACTTTTTTGTATTTTTTTTTTTTAAAGAAACCAGCACGTTCCTCATGTAATTATTTCTCGTTTATATTGGTGCCTAGCTAACTACCTGTTTAAAGTAATTTCTTTAGCGGTTTTGCATTTTTCACCGTCATTTTTTTCAGTTCAGTTGCATGCTCGCTCTAGCAGGAAATGATGTTCAGGAATGAGGATATATTCTCGTTAATTTGCTCCATAAATCATCGAGAATGTTCTTTTTGGCGTTTCTTGGTCGGGAGGAGGCGTCGATTGTACCTTTTTGTCGCCGCATTTCTAACGTCGCTTCGGCGAATATCGAATTTCAAAGTTCTTCGCAGTTTTTACGGACTACTTTTTAATTAGACATGATGTTATTTGAAATGAAAACGTAGTTATGTGTACCGATTCCGATGTTCCAAGCCAGCCTTGCGTAACATTCGTAAAGTAAGTGTTGCAATCGTTTCCACCTAAAAAGACCACCGGCGAGACCACCGGCGATGGTAAGCAGCATGGGAAACGGTCACAAAGACAATGGGTAGTCCCTAACTCGACTCGATAGGTTTAAGACGTTTTAGTATTTATAATTAAAGTTAAAATTAAAGTAATTAAATTTTAATTATAATTTCAATTTCTTTTCCTTTTTAAAAAAGGATAATTACGCTCTCAAAATTTCACTGGCGCAGCCGGTAGTATTTCGCGTTATAGGCTGTCCTAGGGTTCCCAAAATAGATCCCAGGTGCGGCTCGCGAAATTCACGAACCAAATAAATAAGTGATCGAGTAGCGGTGTTCCTGGAAGAAGAAGACTACCTTGAGCGGGAGAATGCAGGCGCACAGAGGGTGAGTAGAACTTTTCACTATCCTGTGTGTCCCATCCTATACCTGTTGGTAGCTATTATTTTTCCGGATAGAAAAAGGGGAGATTGAAATTAATAACTTCAGATAGTTCGGTCCAAAATCACTGATAATCTGATTTTTTATTTAGTATTCCTGTAATGCACTAAATCGGCATTATTTAGGTATTAGAGTTAAGAGGCAAAGTTCAAATTTTTATTACGAATATTTTCTTTTAATTATTCCTGTAATGCACTAAATCGGCATTATTTAGGTATTAGCGTTAAGAGACAAAGTTGAAATTTTATTTTATTGCGAATATAATAAAAGAAAAAGAAAATAACTTTCCTACGTAAAGTTATAACTAATTATATTATATAAGTTTTAATACGCACACTTAGCGTATTGTGTTAGTCATTTTGTGTTATTAAATCCAATGGAAATGGAAAAAATAACGATAGTTCCCCGCGAGATTGCAGAATTAATTCCGAAATTCGATGGAGAAGCTAACTTACTAAACATTTATATAAGGAAATGCGAATATGTAATTCACAACTTTAGGCAGTCTGATAGTTCAGCCCAGGAGTTGTATCTATTTCACGTTGTAACGAGTAGGTTAACAGGGAAAGCCGCTTTCCTGATAAGTGAACGAGAGGACATTTGTTCATGGCAGTTATTAAAGGACACGCTAATTCAGCATTTCGGCGACCCTCGCTCGGAGGAATGCGTCGCAATCGAAATGGAATCGCTTAAAATAAAAACTGGTGAATCATATACCGATTTTTGTAAACGCATCCAACACATACGTAGTATTTTAATTTCAAAGGTTAATAGGCTAGACGATATGTTGCTGAAAGAGTCTAAAATTATAATCTACAATAACTTATCACTCAATGTATTCCTATATAACTTACCTGAACATTTAATCCGTATAGTAAGGTTAAAAAATCCTAGAACATTAGAAGCAGCTTTAGAGTACGTAACCGAGGAAGTTAATTTTCAGTTCCAGTACGACTCTAAAAATAATATAAAAAGATCTCATCAAAATCAGTTGAATCCAAGTTTCCTTAATAATAAGCTTACCACCCCACAAACAGCTTTTAGAACCGCAGTAAACCCGTTCCAAAACCGATTTACTATGCCAGGTCAAATTAACCAAGGTTTTAGACCCTCAAATAATTTTCAAAATCAACTGAGGTCCAATAATAATTTTAAATTCGGAACCTCTGCGCAACCTAACAATTTTAGATTTGGTATTCCGAACCAACAGCAGAATTTTAAATTCGGCATACCTCAACAAAATCAAGTCAGAAACGTGCAACATAGTAATAATTATCAGAATTTTAATAGACAAGCGAATCAGAGTGGTCACCCTACAAATCAAAATCAATTTAAGTTTGGCATACCAAGACCGCTAAACAATATGCCGACCGACGTGTCTATGCGCACCGCCCCACAGGTAAGACAGAATATGACGGAAATTCCGGAAAATGTTTTTTACAATAACGATCTTGAAGTAGACGAAAATTATCACTACGATAATTATTGCGAAACCTATCCAAATTTTAATTATGATGAGCCAAGTCAAATGCCACCGGAACCTTATTTCGTGGAAAAATCAGGCATCGAACCCGAGACCTTTTGTGAAAATCCAGATTTAAATCACGACGAAAATTTTTGCGTAACAGCCTCGAAGGTACCAAATCCGAAATAATACATCTTAACTGCGATAGTATATTAAAATTACCGCACATAGAACTCCCTGAAATTCAGGCTAAGTTCATGATCGATACCGGTAGTACGCGATCTTTTATAAGTCCTAAAAAGGCAGATCAATACTTTTCTAGATTTAAATATGCAGAACCTTTCGAAGTCATAAGTACTCATGCCCGCAGTAGGCATAGCGAGGTGCTACTCATACCTCTTTTGAAAACCTTTAAAAGCAATTCAATCCATAAATTTTACATATACGACGTAGACAGTCGCTACGACGGTCTTATAGGGTCAGACTTACTGAAACAACTTGACGCTACAGTGGACATGAAAAATCAAATTTTACACACGCGCGACACTGATATACCAATCGTATATAAATCTCCATATGAGTTAACGTTGCAACCACGAACTGAAACTCGTGTAAAGGTACCAACTACCTTAGAAAACGGTGAAGCTATACTAAATTTCGTAGACTTCGGACAGGGAGCACGCATGCCTAGCGCTTTAGTGAACTGCGTAAACTCATTCGCGACAACGGTAATTCAAAATGCTTCTGAAAATACTATTACAATAAAATTTAACGAACCCTTTAGTGTCACTAAATCTGAAAATAATACATGTAGAGTGAATTCAATCCGTGAAAACTATGAAATCGATGGTAGAAAATTCCGTATATATACAGATCATAGACCACTGGCTTGGTTAAACTCTATTAAAGAACCTAATAGTAAACTTACACGATGGAAATTACGACTTTCAGAGTTCAACTACGATATAGTATATAAGGCGGGATCACAAAATACTAACGCAGATGCACTCTCAAGAATAAAATTAAATGTTTTAGAAGATGATAGTTCCCTCCAAGTAAATATCGACCCCATATCTCTCAGTAGTAACGACGAAAGAGAGGAAAATGACAGTATTATATGTATTCCTGACTTTGACGGTTCAAATATGACTTTTCCTATTCGTACTCCATCTGAAAGCACGACAAGTTGTAGCTCTAGAACCGACACTGCTCTATCTGCTCTAGACATGGACGGAGAAATCATCCCCATACTTAACGAAGCTATTGACACTAAACCATACCAATTCCTTATATTTACCTGGAATAGAAATCATACCACAGTTCAGGATTTCTCTCGAGATAAGCAAAAAGTTTTGGAGGCACATATGCCTGAAGGTAATCTGGAATTAATTAAGAATTTCTTGAAACAATATATAAACCCCAAAATTAGACACTTTATCTATTTCGAAAGTGATACTCATCCTAAAGATTTCCAAAGATGCGTTTTAGAGTTATTTAAAAAAGACTCAGTAAAAATTTACGAATGCTCTAAAAGAGTAATTTACGTCTCAGATGAAAATCGAACATATAACCCAGGCATCTTACCTGTAAAAGAAGGCCAAGCATTCATGATAATTGGTCTTACGTTAAGGATTTAAGTCCATTAAAGGAAGATTTAGATTATAATGTTAGAATGTACGAGCACCTAAATATAAATTTATTAAGATTCTTTAGTAATAATACGCACTATATAATTAATATTAAGACCCAAACGGATCATCTCCTTAATATAACTTTAGATAAATGTAGGCAGCTTATTCCGATTCGTAGAGTTAAACGCAGTATATTAAATCCTTTAGGTTCACTCATAAAAATTATTACGGGAAATTTAGACAATAGTGACGCTTTAAGGTATGACGAATTAATCACGAATTTAAAGACGCGACAGGAAAGAATAACAAGAAAAATGACCATAGTTTCGGAAATGGTGCAATCTTTCGTTAATATCACTGGTTTCTCGAAAAACAATTTAATTCAGCTAGATAAAGACATTTCTGATATTAAGACATGGATTAATAGCACAGAACGAGTAATAAGCGATACAATATTAATAAGCACTTTTCAATTATTCCTGCATAACTTTCAAATGATTTATGTTAAAATAGATGAAATAGAAACGGCTATAGCTTTTAGTAAGTTAATAACCTTACACCAATCCATAATTGATACTGATGAATTGTATAGTTTGCTAACCGATATCGAGAAAACTGATAAACTCATATATCCTGTTAATTTAGATAATCTTTTGTTAATAGAGCAATCTATTGAACTTAAAGCTTATTCTAAGAAAAATCAGATAATCTTTATTCTGGACATCCCCCTAGTTAAGAACGATCTATATAGCTACTTTCGTATGATACCTCTTCCCGTTACAAATTCGTTTAACCAAACATCCCTTATAATTCCTAGAACTCCTTACCTATTAGTGAAAGATTCGAAAACCATACCGTTCGCCCAACCCTGCAAAGGAATGGATAAATTCATGTTTTTATGCTACGAAATTGAAGTTGAACCCATAATGAAAGATAGCTGCTTAGAGGCGCTTATGTTACTATCCCAAAACACTAGCGCTTGTAACCCAGTCCTGGTAGAGACATCTGGAATGAAAATAGAACCAATCCAACCTAACCAATGGATTGTATACAGCAAATTTGAAACACTCCTCCTAAAAGTATGTAATACAGAAGAAACTCGTGAATACATAAAAGGAACCTACATACTTACCATAGATGATACCTGTAGCTTTAAAGTAAAGGGATTGACACTAAGAAGACATCAAGCAGTTGGTAGACCTATAAACTACTCCAGAATACCAACTATCCACTTGCCCGAGATACCTGCCTCGAGCCCGTTACCTGAAAGGAAGCTTCTTAACCTAGATGGCGTTAACCTTCAGCACCTTCAGCAGTTAGCATACAGTTTAAAGGAAAGTGATAGTGAAAATGTGTTCGATCAAAGTGAAAGCTCTATAAATGTGAAAAGTGTTAGCGTCGGAACCTTAATTTTATATGTTATATTAGCATTAACCATTTGTATCTTTTTCATGTGTAAATTCATCCCTTTACAGTTTTTCCGTCAAATTCAGCAGACGGAAAATCATCCCTCTGCTGACTTTGAACTTAAGGAGGGAGGAGTTATGTGTACCGATTCCGATGTTCCAAGCCAGCCTTGCGTAACATTCGTAAAGTAAGTGTTGCAATCGTTTCCACCTAAAAAGACCACCGGCGAGACCACCGGCGATGGTAAGCAGCATGGGAAACGGTCACAAAGACAATGGGTAGTCCCTAACTCGACTCGATAGGTTTAAGACGTTTTAGTATTTATAATTAAAGTTAAAATTAAAGTAATTAAATTTTAATTATAATTTCAATTTCTTTTCCTTTTTAAAAAAGGATAATTACGCTCTCAAAATTTCACTACGTATTGGCGCTTTCCATGCCGTAAAAGTATCCTATTTCCAACAATACTATCACTATGCAAATTTTTGTTAAGATTTTTTTTTATCCACTATAAGTAAGCCCTTGACGGCAATCTCACCTGATGGGTAGTGATGATGCAATCTTAGATGGTAGCGGGCTAACCTGTTAGGGGCATGGTAAACACACTCCTAATTGGTTTCTACGCGACATCGTGCCGGAACTCTAAATCGCTTTGCGACACGTCTTTGTCGGTAGGGTGGTAACTAGCCACGGCCGAAGCCTCCCACCAGACCAAACTCGAGCCGGCAATCGAACCCAGGACCTCCAACTTTAAAATGCAACAGCGCACGCGCTGTGCCACGGAGGTCGTCGTTGTATGTACCAAAAGTGGTGCTGGGGACGCATGTTGAGGATTCCTTGGACAGCCAAGCACGTCCAAGGAATAATTAGGCAAACCCGTACATGTCTAACGGTACCATCTTAGACTAAACGTAGTGGTAAGCCACGATGTGAGTGAATGGCTAACTTGAAGTGAAATGAAAAAACATAGTCGTACAAATCTCTATCGCAAATTTCCTAACTAGAACTTAAAACCTAAAGGCTTGTACTAAAAATTTGTATACGAGATTGGGCGACTTCTTTATCTGTACTTATCTCTAGCCAGAAGCGGTGATAGCCTAGTGGTTAGGGCGTCAGCCTCCTAATCAGAGGTCGGCGGTTCGAATCCCAGCACGCACCTCTAACTTTTCAGAGTTATGTGCGTTTTTAAAAAATTAAAATATCACTTGCTTCAACGGTGAAGGAAAACATCGTGAGGAAACCTGCACGCCTGAGAGTTCTCCATAATGTTCTCAAAGGCGTGTGAAGTCTGCCAATCCGCACATGGCCAGCGTGGCGGACTATGGCCAAACCCTTCTCATATTGAGAAGAGACCCGTGCTCTGTAGTGAGCCGGTAATGGGTTGATCATGATGATGATGATGATCTCTAGCCTAGACCAACAAGTAATTATTTTACTGTTAAGTTAATTTCTTTTATTAATCAACGGCTATTAAAATTATAGTTTATGACTTACGGATACAGCTTAGGTCCGTTTTGGAGCGTTCAAGGAAATGTTTTAGCAACATGTAACGCGGCTAACTTTATTATAGTTTTGGGAATACCCCAAGTGGTGTATGTTTCTGACTTATTTGACCCGGGGGAAGAGATCCGGAACTCGATATTAAAACTAGGCGTGATTTATGTGGGACTTCCAATGAAAATATGATCTTTTGCGAGCCAATATTCTCACCTACATATAAAAAAATACGGATATATTTTTTTAGTATTTCCGTCAAGCTTTGGTTGTTATGGGCTTCATCTTAAACCCTGTGCCCCTAACTATTATATTATTGCTATAATAGTTAGTTATTTGCTATTATAAATGTCGATTTATTACCTTTAATTATTTAAGAAATAATGAAAATGAATAAACGTTTATTAACATTGGAGACTTTTACACTGGATTAAGCCGAACTCTTTGACGCAGTGTTGAGCGCTATGGTTTTAAAGGTGGGGGTTCCCGGGTGCGATTCCCGGCAGGGCAAATGTGGGCATTTTCAAATCTGAATTTTCATGGCATGGGTCATGCATGGCTAGTTATAAAACCAAGTTGAAAGTTGGAGGTCCTGGTTTCGTTTCCCGGCTCGAGTCTGGTCTGGTGGGAGGCTTCGGCCGTGGCTAGTTACCACCCTACCGACAAAGACGTATCGCCAAGCGATTTGGCGTTCCGCCACAATGTCGCGTACAAACCAATTAGGAGTATGGCTTTACCATGCCACTAACAGATTAGCCCGCTACCATCTAAGACTGCATCATCGCTTATCATCAGGAGAGATTGTCGTTAAGGGCTTAGTAGTGAATATCCAAAACAGATGGTCTGTTCTCGCGTTTAATAGGTTGCCATACATCTTGAGTTTTGACAATAGTAAATGACAGTCGGATACCCCCGATGTTAAGTGGCGATCTGCGGAAATGCCTCGCGGTTCAGGGTTCGTGTCCCACGGGTCCCCAGCTCATTAGCCGCACCACCTGTGCTAACCGCACGTGGGCGTTGCTGGAACACTGACGATTTTGGTCATGTCACACAATGTCTACTGTTTCAGATAATAATGGATAGCGAGATATAAGCGGTGACAGCCTCCTAATCAGAGGTCGGCGGTTCGAATCCGGGCACGCACCTCTAACTTTATGTGCGTTTTTAAAATATTAAAATATGACTTGCTTCAACGGTGAAGGAAACATCGTGAGGAAACCTGCACGCCTGAGAGTTCTACATAATGTTCTCATAGGCGTGTGAAGTCTGCCAATCCGCACATGGCCAGCGTGGTGGACTATGGCCAAACCCTTCTTATATTAAAAGGAGACCCGTGCTCTGTAGTGAGCCGGTAATGGGTTGTTCATAATGATGATGATGATGTTTCAGATAATTCATCTTTAATTCATCAGAATAATTTTCGGGATAATTTAAATCACAGCAGCGAACTTTCCCAGTAGAATAGTGGATCTCTGGCGAAATTCCGGAGGTCAATTGATTTAATTGGTCTAATTGGTTTCTATACGGAGGTCGTCAAAGTTTCATGTTTTTTACTTCTTGTGGTCTTGTCATGTGTGTAATAAAGAGTTTTATTACTATCATTATATGTTCTTAAAAATCCTCTTTTAAAGGTTAAACTGCGATTTACACAACACATACTAATATGGCTTATCAACATGATTAAACAGTATGTGAAATGACTAGACTTTTTGTAAAAATACTGCTCCAGTCTGATCACTAATACTGTAACATGGAAACTTTGAACTTTTTGTCGCAGGACAGTATTTCACACTTTCAAGAGCTACATCTTAGATACGGTTCACACTTTAGCCGTTTATTCCGGTACTTAATGGCATGGTTAAGGAATGTGTACTCTATTCATAACAGACTAAGGTTGATTTTCAATAAAATAGAATTTAATTCGGCAAAGAAAGGTAAAGTTATGTGGTTTCTTAGAATGGAACCAGATTTGAGCTTCACTTACGCCACTGGACTTTTAGAAAGAGATGGTATAACTTATAAATTCGATAATTCATTTAGTACAACTCTTTAAGAAAAATAACGCAACGAAAAAAAAAATTAATTGTAATAAATTTTCTTCTATATTGATATACGTCTTAAAATATTGTTATCAAAAAAGATAAATCGAACAAAAATAGTTCAATAAACTAACCGAATGGCGCAACAAAGAAAACATCAGAGAAAAAAGTTTTGTCTCATTATATGTATACATCTACAGCAAATAACATCATCATCATCATGATCAACCCATTACCGGCTCACTACAGAGCACGGGTCTCCTCTCAATATGAAAAGTGTTTGGCCATAGTCCACCACGCTGGCAATGTGCGATTCACACGTCAGACTTCACACGTCTTTGAGAACATTATGGGGAACACGCAGGCATGCAGGTTTCCTCACGATGTTTTCCTCCACCGTTGAAGCAAGTGATATTTTAATTGCTTAAAAACCACATAACTCGGAAAAGTTAGAGGTGCGTGCCCGGGATCGAACCCCCGACCTCTGATTAGGAAGCGGACGTCATAACCCCAAGGCTATCACTGCTAATATATCCGAAATACAAATAACTTTTGCGCGATTTTATATGTAAAATGCGACAGTGAAAGCATTAAAATTTTGTGCAAGTGTATACTATTTAAAGCGATAGTGAGTTCTCCTTTTTCGTGCAGCAACGTTATTAACTATATCATACAAACATATAAAGTTGGAGGTACTGGGTTCGACTCCCGGCTCGGGTCTTATATTGTGGGAGGCATCGACCATGGCCAGTTACCACCCTACCGATAAAGACGTGTCGCCAAGCGATTCAGCGTTCCGGCACGAGGTCGCGTAGAAAACAATTATGAGTATGAGTTTACCATACCCTTTATAGGTTAGCCCGCTACCATCTTAGACTGCATCATCACTTACCATCAGGTGAGATTGCTATCAAGGAGTGACTTGTAGGCTATAAAAAAAATACTTGTACACATGCCTCTTGAGAGAGAGAGCACTTATAAAAATAGGTTTCTCGGTTAACGTTTCGAATACAAGTTAACTACGAGTAAGAATGCAATTTCAACCCCTAGTATGCGAATTATTTGATTCGTTGGTAATGATAGAAACGAATGTTGTGATGGATGTGTGGTGTGAAAAGAATGGATAAGATAACAAAAGAAAATATAAGGGGAAGTCTAAAAGTAGTAGTAGTGACAGAAAAGATGAGGAGTGACAGGCTAGCATGGTATGGTCATATAATGCGGAGAAAAGAAAGTGTTGTCACCAAAATAATGTTATATATGAACGTTGAAGGGCAAAAGAGTAGAGGAAGACCAAAGAAGAGATGGATGGATTGTGTAAAAGAGGATATGCGGGTAAAAGGTGTGGGTAGTGAGGTGACGGCTGATAGAAGTGAGTGGAAGAAGAAGACGTGTTGTGCCGACCCCACATAATGTGGGATAAGGGTAAGAAAAAGAAGAATAAGGTAATGATAGAAACTGTGACATCAACGAATGACCAATTGTCTTTCAAAATAAGTGCTTTAGAAACCGACGGATGCGAGTGCCCGATATATAAATAAAATAAACTATATTTTTAAGTTTGCCTTTTCTTCGTGCTGCAACTTTATCTGTTATAACATTAGGAATGTTACAATTCAAGCGAGTAGTACAGGCGAGTGGAGATGCGGGATAAGCAAGTTTTATATAAGCACCTTGCAGGATGTCCTTCGCAATTCATCATAAATAATACAATCTCAGGCTTAGCAGCCATAGTTTGCGACAATCCTTTTTAATCGTTCAAGGGTTTGCGTTGCCCATTGTTGTCACACAAAACACTTGCGCAGGCGATTATTTGACAAGAAACTCTCTTTTCTATTTACCCACTTTTAAAGGTGCTCTATTTCAAGTTAATATACGCAGAAATAGCAATGCTCTCGATACTAGATATTACAAATCTGTTTATACTAGATGAAGTAAATTGAATACTTAATCATTATACTATCTGGTATTGAACAAAATTTATTACAAAAATTATGTTTTAGTGCAAGTTTTCTGCAATCGTTTGAAGCTATTCTAAGTAACTAAAGTATGGGGTTTGTATTTAAGGGAACAGCAGTCACGAGTTTAAACTAGCAGTTAAATGGCAGTAGATAGAAAATGGTCATTTTAAAAGTAGGTAACTGATCGATCTGAAGAATCTGTCTGATCTGAATTGAACAGCTAAAAATCATACTCCATACTTCTGTTGCTAATTCGAAAGTAACTCTTTGTTTCTGACCTTTTTGCAAAACGGATTTCGATAAATTGTTCTCTGGTTACGGATATGTCCTTTGCCAGTGATACATAAAATATTATATATATAGGTATGTATATTGCCTGGAGTATCTCTACGTGATCAAATCAGAAATGAAGAGATCCGTAGAAGGACCAGAGTTATCGACATAGTTCAGCGAGTTGCGAAGTTGAAGTGGCAATGGGCGGGGCACATAGCTCGGAGAACCGATGGATGTTGGGGTCCCAAGGTGTTGGAATAACGACCCCACACCGGTAAACGTAGCGTTGGTCGACCCCCAACAAGGTGGACAGACGACATCAAACGAGTCGCAGGGAGCCGCTGGATACAAGCGGCCCAGGACCGTGGCCATTGGAACTCCCTACAAAAGACTTATGTCCAGCAGTGGACGTCTATAGGTTGAAATGATGATGAAGATGATTGCCTGGTAGAGTTCGCTAGTAAGGTAGCCTGTCTGTATCTTTCTTCATAGATATTTCAGTTTTCTTGTATTGTAATTAATTTGTTGTGGAGTATAAATATAGTGTAATAATAATAATATATTTAAATATAAAAGCTGTTGACCTACTTAGTTTATCAGGTTTGTATTCCCTAAATCCCGATTTTAATGCACGCTCGAAAAACTTCTGAATTGTGGGCAATGCCATGGTGTTTTACCCTAAAAGCAAGGAAAGGTGCATTTTGAATGGGTTGAGTGCACAACGATTGTAGGTACGTAGATATTCTTTTCACAATGAGTGTTTATTTGCGAATACATCTGCTGTATACACATTTGCTACAATCGAAATGCCAATATCGATTTGGAACCATTTGGCAATATCAAAGGGTGAACATTCTCTTCGGAGTGGTATGATTGATTTTCGATAAAATAGTTTTTTTTCACTCTAGTAGGCTGTAAGGTGATTTATATGTTACCATACCTGCCTGTAGAACATTTTTTTCTCGACTTGAATCTAAACACTGGCCTTTCACTTCAGCTCAGTTTAATCTTTTGTGTTGCTTAATTTTTATTATTTTAAGTGGGTTAAATAAGCTTTTAATGTTGCGTTATGGACAAGATCAACTATTATTTATGATAGTTAACAAAACAAAATCGTAATGTTTATGTACAGGGAATGAAAGATAATGCTTTAAATTAGCAAACAATCAATATCCTACCCCTAGCCGCTCTTAAGCCCATAAATTAGAATTTAAAGTAACGGTACTTTTTATTACCTAATGACTTTCACTGATTATAACAAAACACCGTTCTCTAACCAATTATTTTCCAAACAAAAACAAAGCAATAAAAGCATACTGTCGCAAAATTATTGTTGCGATGGCCCACATTTTGGCGCTACCTCTTTCCATAAATGTAGTTTATTATTCCACAGGTAAAAATTCACTGCCGGAGAAAAAAAAAGTGCTCTATAAAAACGCCGGTGAAAGTTTTGCAGGATCTGTCCGAACAAACAGGCATAATGTAGGGTTTTTTATATTATGAGATCGGTCGAAAAAATCTGCCTTTCTCCGAACCGGAGAATCACAAAAGGGTTTTAGATTTCACAAAATGAGGACTCTTTTTGCAATGGTTGAAAAAAAATAACACAAATGTCATATCCTGTGGCGAGGATTCGTACTTTAATTTTTATTTACTTTTTCATTCCATACCTAGAAAAGGAGATAGATGAATGATGACCAGATGGTTTCCATTTTATATATTACATGGAGGTATCGATTTATTCGGAACCTTCAGTTGAGAGCAAATTGTCCTGTATTTTGGCTTTGCATATCATGGCATAATGAGTTCAGGAAAGAAATTACCAGAATCACCTGACGATTCGATTTCATGCTGCCATTTCTGAATCAGAATAAGGCAAATAATCTACAAAGTCCCGAAAGGCAAGCTTTTTATTGTTGGCATAAATATTTATGATCAAATCATACAACGTAAAAGATTAAAACGTCCTAAAATTTTGAACGTTCTTACAAATTTTCGAAAGATTTGATTGGTAATGTGAAATTGACAGCAGTGTTTTCTATGCTTTGTTTCTCTTTGAAGCTACTTTCTTTATATTTAAAGGCGTTAAATCTAAATCAATATTAATACATTATGTTGCCTAGCATATCAATAGTTATTTAATTAAAGACAAAATTTTTGTTGAATCACTGACTTTAGCTTGATCGAAAATTATAACAAGTCTTTTATGTTAAAAATATTTTTTTCTTTCAATTATCTTCAAGTGTTCACCCACTTTTTCCTTAACCAACATTTTTTCTGCGATCCTTTTGAAATTCACGACGGCTAATAATATTCTGGATTTAACATAAAAAATACGAAAAAAAAGTTTCATTAGATGGAAAGCTCGGAAAATGGCGTTTTTGTACAGGAACTATAATATAATGTACTACTATGAAACATGGATAGGAAATCAAAACACGTTAAGTTTAAGGAGAATTTAGTTGAGGATATGAAAATTTTCAAAGTAATTTTTTTTTAAAGCAGAGTTATGTTACATTTAACATAGTGAAATTTGGCAGTTTTGTGGCACATCTCAGTTGGTTATCTCGGTACCGAATAATATAGTCTCATCCAGATTGAAGTCCGATTCTGTAAAGACCGTTACTCCCCGGATCTGCATGCCCTTCCACAAATCAAAAGTAGGATCTAAATCTCGAGCGACCCACTTGTAAGTTTTTAAACTTTTTAAAACAGTAATTGGCTCATTCGAAACCACGCGTTGACGTACTCGTACCACTTGAAGTTGATGGAGATGCATAGTTTGACTCTTGGGAAAGTATTCGACTACGTTACCTAAATAAGTGGTATATTATCGTTTTTTCGCTAACCTCAGCTGATAGAACACAAGCCTACGCTTACGCTTGTAATTGTGATCGACCAGCTCTAACTGTTTGGGGCTATGTGCGTTTTTAAGCAATTAAATTATCACTTGCTTCAACGGTGAAGGAAAACATCGTGCGGAAACCTGCATGCCTGAGAGTTCTCCATAATGTTCTCAAAGGCGTGTGAACTCTCCCTATACGCACATGGCCAGCATGGTTGACTATGGCCAAGCTATTCTCATATTGAGAGGAGACCTGTGGTCTGCAGTGAGACGGCAATGGGTTGATTATGATGAAATCTTTATATATCAAAGTATATTATATTTACAACATATTTATGATAATAAACTTTTCACTTCTGCATGCTATTTGGATGCACTCGTACAGATTAGGGAATTAAACATAATTAAAAAAACGCACGAGGTACGAGGCTCATGTTATGCAAAATAATATGACTGTAATAGCGCGGATGAAACCTCTGCTGAAATCGCGAGGAATAGCTAGTGTATAAATAAAGACAAGATAAAGAAACTTTTCATTCTTGAAAATAGGTTAAAAATAATGAATATTTTATTGACAGGGGAGTGCTGTGCCGCTTGCCATGACATGCCAGCTTTGATGGACACTCACCTTTAGCGCCCTTCGCAATGCAAGCACGCGACCTTATGCTATGTAATATTTACACGGCAATTTGCTTCTAATGTTTCACAAAGGTTTCTCAGAAATCCTTATAAAAGAGGGTTAGGTTAGATTATCTTTTTTGTGCTAGCGGTTGGGGAACGTCATAATTGAATGATTTGTGTTATGATTGAACGGCTGATTTTGTTGAATAAGACAAACAATGATTAAATTATTCGAATTCATACTAATATAAGTATGGTTAGATAGATATATAATGTCTTTAAATCTGACCTTGCAATCTCGTCCTAATGACAGCCACAGATAGAAACCACAGATAAGACCACAGATCAATAAATAGGGCTTCATTTACAGATATGTCGAGTCAAGGGCGTCCGAGTTGTTTTTGTAAGGGTGACGTCACGATTTTGTTTACTTTCGCTCATAGCAATTAAAACCACAATTTCTGGCAAGTTTACACTTTTATTGCGATAATAACTTAGAGGTCCGAACAGTACGACGTCTCGAGCGAGAGAATCCTTGAAAGGCATCGACCACCCGTATTTATAGCACAAAGCATGCTTGTACGAAATTGATTGTTACTGTCTAAATTGTGTTAGCAGAATCATCAATAATTAAAATGTGGGTAATTATTGAATTCTTGAGGTTTTTGGCGCCGCTGAATAAAGTTAATAACTTCTTCGCGCCGACAGATATAATATGATATATAAATTTTAAATACAGAATTTTCCTCTAGCGTTGTGGTGAATTAGTAAACCTTAGGTCAGAACCTTTTTTTTTATTCACCACAAGTTAGCCCTTGACTGCATCTCACCTGATTGTAAGTGATGATGCAGTCTAAGATGGTAGCGGGCTAACCTGTTAGGGGTATGGTAAACTCATACTCCTAATCAGATTCTACGCGATATCGTGCCGGAACGCTAAATAGCTTGGCGCCACGTCTTTGTCGGTGGGGTGGTAACTAGCCACGGCCGAAGCCTCCCACCAGACCAGACTCGAGCCGGGAATCGAACCCAGGACCTCCAGCTTTAGAAAAAAAAACCTTCATAGTAAGAACCTGCATATTGGTACTCAAATCTAACTAACTAAAAATGTTATTATTAATAAGTTACTCTGTATTATTATATATTTTCTTTTGTATTCTATAATCTATTATATATTCTCTATTGCGCACAAATTAGTAACAAATAGCATGGAACACTTGTTACACATTGGTATGCAAAGACTCGCTTAAAAGCTTAAGCAATCTCTTCCAGACAAGCTCGGGGAATGTAGTCATTTCCTGGCAGAGCTTCATTCCGAAGGTCCCCAAACAGCCCGGTTACGCTGTGGCAACCAATAGGGTTAGCACAGCTAATAGACAGTCCGAAAAAAAAAGTAGTCATTAATAGTTTAGGGTAGCAGCGCAATATATAAGTTAAAATATAGTATGTTACGATACTTCTATAGAATCTACTTTAGCCAAGTTCGCAGTCGAGTGCATAAGTGTTCCCGTGACCCAGCCACCAGGCGTCGCGAAGGAGCATCGCTGGGTTTTAGTGGGTATTCTGGTTGCCAGTCTGGCCGCCGGGGAGTCCCACATACCCCGTCGGAAGCGGCGCAGTCTTGCCTGCGTCGCCTCCGGAGGGGCGTAAAAGCATTTCCCAGCGAACAAAAAAAAAAAAACTTAAGCCAAGATAAGGAACTCTATAGATGTTCTTAATCCATATCAATAAAAGAATTGCATACAAATTATATTTTATTAATGAACCCTTTCAAAAGCTTACACTTAGCAACTTATTTCTAACAAATACAAGTTTAATCTAAAGGGGCGATAAATTACACTATAAAATTTATTTATGTTAGACAAATACAAAATTATAAAAAAAGTTTTACAATATTATTAAATTTTAAGTTGTCGTCG
Organism: Lasiommata megera; assembly: GCA_928268935.1. Taxonomy (NCBI): domain Eukaryota; kingdom Metazoa; phylum Arthropoda; class Insecta; order Lepidoptera; family Nymphalidae; genus Lasiommata; species Lasiommata megera. The sequence continues at coordinate 4,686,514 of OV743311.1, read as the reverse complement.
ATAAAGCATAATCAAAGGCTTTATGGACGAAAACGTTCGTTTGCTAAAAATTATATATTATATTATTGTGATGATGATAGCATCATCTTCAGCCTTTTGTATTTTGATAGCAACTATCCAGTCATATAACTTTAGCAAACTTCCCCTAGATACTAAACTCCATAGCCATAGAACATTGAATAACACATTTATTTCCATAATTCACAGTATTCCATCATTCACATTAACATCCTATATTTATTAAACTTACATAAATTAATTCCTATGTATAAGTAAATGCATTCAATGGCAAATTATATTAAACTATTTGAGCATCGGAAATTGGCTTCTGTACCTTATGATTTAGCATTAAAATATATATTGGAAAAATATAAGAAATTTTACAGCTTGAGCTATTTTCTCTTAATTCTAATTATTAAGGCCACAATTAAAATAATAAGTTCTAATTTCTATACTTTATCAGGGTTTCTTTATGTTTGCTTAAATCTAGACCCTGATTTATTCGATCAGTGTTACCATGAAAAACCGATGAATGTCATATTTAAAGGCAAGAAAACATAACCCCTAAAGGATAAATGCAATTACGTAAAATGTTTCCTTTTTCTAATTTTGAGGCTATTGGTACTTTTAGCTGTGGAAACTACAAGTATAAATCGTAGTCGAGACTACTTCCACCGCTGAGGTAGTCGAACATGTACGCTGCCATCTCGTCCAGGGCTTCGATGCGCGGGTCGCCGAGCGGATCGTCGCGGACAGACCTGGCTGACCTCGAGAGTGACCTAATGTATAATAACAAAATATCAAATATTGGATAGCAGGTGTTCACATTTCTATCTAAAGGTTCTCCGAGAGAAGATGTCGGAGCATGCGTAGAGAACTTTTTTTGGAAGACCTGTTTGGTATGACGACCTCAGTGGCGCGCTGCCGTATTATAAATTGTCAAGCCCTGGGTTCAATTCACAGCTCGAGTCTGGTCTGGTGGGAGGCATTACCGTGGCTAGTTACCACCCTACTGGTAAAGACACCAAGCGATTTAGCATTCCGGTTTGCTGAGTAGCCACCGATTATTATTGCGTTTAGTTGGCAACGCATCGGTGGCTCTTCTGGTGCCCCAGATGTTCATGGGCGATGGTAATGACTCAGCATCAGGTGATAAGTCTGCTTGTTTGGTCGCGATATACCCATATATACGATATAGACTTTGAGACCATTGATCATATTGTGATAAAACTTTAGTAGATTTTTCTGAAGACGTCTGGGAGCACTTTTGGCCCAAGAAATGTAAAGGTAGATTAAAGATTTTCTTTCGTGGAATTCCATCGTTTACCGGCTACATCTTGAATCGCTTAGAAAATCCTTCCAGCGTTTTCATTGATTGTGTTGTCTGAGTTGCCTTGTGTCTCAATAATCCAGTGGTCAGAAATAAAACAACTTTACCTGAAATCGCCTTCTGTGTCCAGTTCATCTTCAGACGTAAACCTCTCGCGGATGTCCTTCATTATACATGCTTCCAATTTCTTGTGCTGTGGTACATAACATCAAAATTACTGAACCATTAGAAAATAATTTCGAAAAGAATTAAGACCATTAAAAACTCCAAGATTAAATTTGATCCTAGTGTAGGCGTGCTTCACACACAGAGACGTCTGATGTTAGAGTAGTATTTGACTACCTCTTTAGAGCTATCGCCTTATATGTGCGAGATCTCAGATCACATCACTGGTAGGGGCATTTTAGGAATTGATTATTTTTTTTTTTCTAGTCAGTTCTGGTGGACTTCGACCGATATAACTGCAACGAGAAAAAATCCACTAGGGCTTAAAATCAATGTAAGCCAACTGTTCTTCAAAAAGTATAAATTATTATAAAAACATTAGATTTTTGGTGTTTTACAATCTAGTTTAGATGTTTGATGATTTCGTACCTTACTCTTATGTTTGTCAATGGCTAACTACGTGTCATGAGAAATTCAACAAGATTTATCCTTTTCCATTACAAGATAATTTTTCAAGTCACGTGGGAAATGTAGAACTATTTTCCTATTCTGAAATCTATCTTGTGTAGGGAGTAGGCTCATCAGTAGGGTGTATTTAGGGGTTTATGCTATATAACTGACCTTGTAACAACGGAAGAAGAACATTGGCTTGATCAGCTCCTGGGATAGTGGGGCCATGTCCCGTTTGATGTCTGGTACACATTGCTAAACAAATGAAAGCATATTATAATCAAGTATTTTTGACGACCTCCGTGGCGTCCGTCGTCCAATTAGGAGTGTGGGTTTACCATACCCCTAACAGGTTAGCCCGCTACTATCTTAGACTGCATTATCACTTACCATCAGGTGAGATTGCCGTCAAGGGCTAACTTGTAGTGGATAAAAAAAAATACATAGACATGGGTTCGTTCTAAGATAAACTTTAATGGAAACAAGCATGATTGTATGCATTATAAAAAGCTATAGAATTACACCTCATCGTTTCGATTATCAAATATGTATCTATTTATTGATCGAAGATTCTACGAAATCTGTGACCTTCCCCCAAGCTTACTCTGAATTTGATAGATAGGTTTACTTGCTTTATTTAATATCGCCCTTCATTACACCAAAGACTAGGTTCTTGATTGGTTATGTTATATTATATCACAGTTGATTTCCAAGCTATTAAACTATGTAATCAAGTTATTGTGTGTCACCATGTTAATTCATGACTTTGTGGAAAAGTCAGTGGCCATTTCTTAGGTGAAAAAACTTTTGAAATACATAGGTGCCCAAAAATTGCGTGAACTTGTCAAATCTGCATTCCATTCTGGCAGAATTCTTTTAAGATGGGAATGGTTTAGTGTAGCGGTTGGGCTTCATTTACTTTAATGCACCAGAAAATACTTTTCCAAAGTAGAATGATGAACTTAATGTTATTAAGTTTACCTTTTACAATACCAGTCAACTTTGGTTCAGTTAGAGATATTCATGGTAGGCGCAATAATAAATGTAAATACATCATCATCATGATCAACCCATTACCGGCTCACTACAGAGCACGGGTCTTCTCTCAATATGAGAAGGGTTTGGCCATAGTCCACCACGCTGGCCATGTGCGGATTGGCAGACTTCACACGCCTTTGAGAACATTATGAAGAACTCTCAGACGTGCAGGTTTCCTCACGATGTTTTCCTTCACCGTTAAAGCAAGTGATATTTTAATTTTTAAAAACGCACATAACTCTGAAATGTTAGAGGTGAGTGCCCGGATTCAATCCGCTGACCTCTGATTAGGAGGCTGACGCCCTAACAACGCTACAATATAAATATAATATTGAATAAATACAAATATGATATAAATAACATGATGGTTATAGTTGATTCTTATAAATTATCACTTACCGAAAACTTCTGACAGAACTGCATCCCGTCCTGGATGTCGCCCTTCAGTTCACTGGACACTGGAAGGTTGCTGATGCGCTGCGTGATCTGCTCGTAGTTGGGCTGCATGTTGTGGTCTACGTAGCCGAGTTCCTGCATCACGCATGTAATGTTGCGCACGCGGCCTGCCGCTGCGTTGCGGTGGTGGAGGAGTTCCAGGTGATCGCGGTGGTCGTCACGCTGTATGTTGAAGTCACGCTAGGAGTATAGATTAAGAGAATCTAAAGTAAGTCCATACAGTAACTTTGACATAAACTTGCCTCGTTTTAACAACATTGAGCTATGTCTTCGCAAAGTCAAGAACGGTCTATGGAAATCATAAGTGTGTAGGTGCGAGGCGAAGAGGATCGTCTTGGAGCATACACGAGATCTGATGCGGTTAAGCCAGATTAAACTTTTTATTAAAAAAGGCATAATAATGTACGTATGACAAATTTATTTGAAAGTTAGTGTAGGTATAAGGAAAATTCCAAGGAAAATTCTGGCTAATATTTGTGTATGTATAACACAGTATATTTTTTGTGCCGAAAAAGCTGCTAGTGATTAAGCCGATGGATCTGAAGTTAGTGGATGTCCTTCTTTCATGCAGTAACATTCGTATTTGACAATGTAGCTAATAGGTTACAAAACATAAATAACATTAAAAGGTAAAATGAAATTTACTAATATATTACCAATATATTATATCTAAAGTGTGTTTATATTCATGTTTTTATGTATATATGCCGTATATTTATTAATAAGGTTTTTATCGCCCCATTGACGATAATTTAGATGACAATACAAATTTCATGAAAATTTGTATAGTTTATTGAGATTAAATAAATTAAATTAAGTATGTGTAACCTAAAACGCCAAATGAATGTAAAAAAATACCAGACAAACAAACACACTTTATATAACAATAAGATAATGTTGGAATTTTTGACCTGTGATATACCAGGCGCTCAGAAAGTGGAAGAAATGCAAGTTCAATGAAATCAGTAAATTTTTGGTACTCACAGACATCCTGCTGTTTCCTGCAAAGTATGGCTGCTGGTACATCCCCTGCTGGAATGGCTGTTGCTGTTGATACGCGTAAGGGTTGTACTGCAGGCCGGGTGGTGAATAGAACATGGGGTTATATGGGTACTGATAGTACGGCGGCGCTAGGGGGCGGAACTGACCCGGCGTCATGTAAGGTGACGGAGGCTGGAAGGGCTGGAAAAAAAAGGAATTGTTACAGATCTACATTTAAATCGATACCAGCTGGTATTGGCCATAAAATAATATTATGTATTTGTTAAAGTTTGGGAGTCCTTTTTAATATATATACCGGACCGAGCGTATATGTCTTTAATATTGGCTGTTTATTATTATTAAGTAAAATTTATGAGAGAAAAATAAAGAGAAATAAAAACTCTGTTGAGAAATAAGAACTGAGTTTTCTTTTTGACTTTTGTTTCGTAAAATTTTAAATTAGTATTTATATTGATCTTGACATAAAACAGATACCAATCTGTAACAAATGATACTGAAATTTGTTACTGATAAGAGTGATTGATTACAAAGACAAACTTTTTCCATTAAATTGATGAATATGATTAAATAAAATTTGTTGTGACATCCAATGTATTATTTCCACATTGTCCTCATCGCCTCTTTAGCTCAGTGGTAGAGCACTGGTCTCGTAAACCAGGGGTCGTGAGTTCAATCCTCACAGGAGGCATCGGTGTTCTATTTTTTAGTTTAATATTTTTTTACATTATTCTTACCCCTTGCGATCTAAACGGTAGCATGTTTCCGATTGATGGATTTTTCTGAAGTAGTTGCCCTTGATCTGGTTGCGGTAAATTATTATCATGACTGTGAGCGCCATCTAGCGGCCTTGTTATGGTTTGCGTGGTCGGATCCATGGCGAACCCTGGCGGAAGTTTGCCAAACAAAATAGACGGCAAGTTCTGTTGGGTCGGTGCAGACGGTTCGTTTGGCAAATCGTTCGATGGTTCGTCAAGAGATGGCGGCACTGCACAACATTTTGCAACTGCGTCTTTCATTTCTTGTCGGAGTTGCTTTACGACTTCGGGGCCAAAACAACTTTCGTAAATCTAAAATTACAAATGAATTTAAATTCCTCATCACTTTGTTAGCATTTATTAAAAATATACATTGACTAAACCGATATAAACTTTAATGTTTAAATGTTATCTTTTTGGGCAAGCAAAGTGAGAAACCGCATAAGCTTCTATGGGGATTTTAGGTATTTTTCTATTTTAGCAGTACTTTTTAACATAAATCAAATTGAATGTTATTTGATATTTTACTGCGGTATGTATAGTAAATTCGACATACTAGCAAACAGCAGTCGTGGCCGAGCGGTTAAGGCGTCTGACTAGAAATCAGATTCCCTCTGGGAGCGTAGGTTCGAATCCTACCGACTGCGAATTTCTTTTTTTATACTTAAATATTTTTATTTATTTTCATACCAACCTTCATCATAGCGTATTTTTTGATAAATTTGTCATCACTGATTGCTAACGTTTGAGCCGTTAGACATAGCAAGAAAGCTAAATATATAGTTCTAGTCATTTTCACCTGGAATCAAATAAAAATATATAAAAATAAAGATTATTATAGCAAAGTAACAGTAGTTAGGTTTTTTATTGGCTATTATTGGTTAATGATTTGTACGAATTTGTTTTACTTAGTTTTATACTTTTTTATCAATATTTTTAACTACAAACGGAGCTACGATTCTGTTCGATGATATGAAATGATAATCGCATTTGATGTTGCAACGTTACAAAATGCATAAAAGTCATCTCAAATGTTTACTGATCGATAACAGATTTTGAAATCACTTCCCAGAGTTGGCCAAAAGATCAATGCCTAGTAGTGAATTTCACAGTCCATAGATTAAAATGGTGACTTAGGTGATAGCTTTAAAGTCACAAATAATTAAATTCAATGAAATGATTTTAAGATAATCAACTATTCATTTCAACTTTTCAAATTATCATTTTAAAGATAGGATACTTTTGAGGCGTCAATAACACAGTAATTACAACTCATATCTTTAGTTTTATGTTTACGAATGTAGTTATCTAAATCAACATCTAGATAACTCAATTCGTAGTTCATACATCAACTAAAGCTATGAGGGTTCTGAACGCGCCCCGGTCTAAGAAGAAGCTCACAACAAACTTAGCTGGGTAACTTTTTTTTATATTGTCACCATCTCACATGCCAGTTTAAATTATTTAAGAGCATTTTATTAGAGCAATAGTTCATACACAAGTTTGTTTATCATTATTTAAACGTTAAGTTTTACATAAACTTTGAGATTATTTTATTAACTTTATAAGTAGGTATCTAAGTAGGTAGCTCCGATATCTACGAGATGGCGGATACGAAAAAGGTCTATTTTCTTCATAAACACAATTTTTTTAAGCGACACCTATTAAATAAACTGATGCAAATAGACAGAACCGTTTTCGAGATACACGAAATATCTGCAGTACGAACAGTAATACATTTCCGTGCTTAAATGTATTGGAATCTAGAAAGATTTCTGTTTATTTTCAAATTCAAATTCAAATAATGTTTATTCAAATAGTCTTTCATAAGGTATTTTTGACGCGTCAATAATTTACATAGTAGTGATTTGATGGTGATAACTACATTCGTAATCTTAAAACTAAAGCTATGAGGATTCCAAGCGCGCCCCGGTCTAAGAAGAAGCCCACAACAAGCTTAGCCGGGAATTTAAATAGTGGAATCAAATTTGTTGTTGCGCATGAATCCAAATAAAAACTAAATGGTGCTAAGGTCTTTTTCTAGGGCATACCGTGTGTAAGGATAGATAGTAGATGCTTTACAGGCTGAATACCTTAGGGTAATGTCAATTTAATAAGATTTAAAAGCTAGTTATGTCCCAAAATACTGCTGAAACTGAGTAAGTACTTTTTCTATTATATCATCATCATCATCATGATCAACCCATTACCGGCTTACTACAGAGCACGGGTCTCCTCTCAATATGAGAAGGGTTTTGGCAATAGTCCGCCACGCTGGCCATGTGCGGATTGGCAGACTTCACACGCCTTTGAGAACATTATGGAGAACTCTCAGGCGTGCAGGTTTCCTCACGAAGTTTTCCTACACCATATTCTATAATATAACTTTTTATTTTCGATTCCAAAGCAGTCTAAGTTGATTGGAAACCAAAAAAGATTTCGCATTTTCTTCTTACCAAATTCTAAAGTTGGGCTGGGACAGAACATCAATTCTTGTACCTATATGTATTTTACTAAACGTACTTTTGTTTGATTCCATTTAAAAGCTCTTTTGTTAATATCCTATTAAAATTGTGCGTTAAAAACCGACATTTCCTTATTATCCTGCGATTTAAACATACTTAACGATTGTGATGTAGAAAATAAAGAGTAGGTTTAAACATAAAAATAAATTCTCCTTTAATTAAACATAATACTAGATGGCGTTGTTAAGGGTCAACGGTCGCAAGCGGCTTCGCACGGTCTCTTCACATAATCTATCTCCCACTTACCCACACACAGCCCAAGGTATAATAGGATCTACTTGCGTAATGTTACTTTAGCACTTTTTGTTCGTTTACGAGATGTTGAGAGTAACTTGTTTAGTTAGCTGGCTTTTAGAGTTCCGTTGCCAGGTCTTAGTTTAAGTTTACATTTTTAAATAACGTCACCTTCACGAAATCTTGAATCTTCACTACATAGTATAAAACAAAGTCGCTTTCTCTGTCCATATATCCCTATGTATGCTTAAATCTTTAAAACTACGCAACGGATTTTGATGCATATTTTTTTAATAGTGATTGTAGAGGAAGGTTTACCAAAATAATGTACTAAGTATTGTGCACATTGAAAAGGTCTACAGAAAACTCCGCTATGGTCTATCTCTTATGGATACAATTTTTTTGTCATTTACTTTTAACGACAAACAATGGATAAGTCTCGAAGAGATTTTACCAATAAATCAAAACTACTGGATCTTTTTTAAACATTCTGTGAATGACATAGGCTATATATTTTAAGCCCACGAGAAGCCGGAGCGGGCCGCTAGTTATTTATAAGTAGAAAACGAACCTATATAGTGTGGTTTTGTCTTGTCACTACTTCATATATAACCCGCAATGGTTGCTTTCATCAGTAAACGGCTCGAATGGGGGATTAGTAAACGGCGCGAATGGGGGCGTCGAAATTTTTGAAAGTAGTTTGGCAAAGTGGTATATCAAAATAAAAGGGTTCTATTCAATTAAACAGGGGCTTTATATCTACCCACACCGCATAGTTTGTATTGTGATTAATAATGTGTGAAGCGGTGATAGCCTAGTGGTTAGGGCGTCAGCCTCCTAATCAGAGGTCGGCAGTTCAAATCCAGGCACGCACCTCTAACTTTTCGGAGTTATGTGCGTTTAAAAAAAAAAAAAAATTAGAATATCACTCGCTTCAACGGTGAAGGAAAAACATCGTGAGGAAACCTGCACGCCTGAGAGTTCTCCATAATGTTCTCGAAGGCGTGTGAAGCCTGCCAATCCGCACATGGCCAGCGTGGTGGACTATGGCCGAACCCTTCTCATATTGAGAGTGAGCCGGCAATGGGTTGATCATGATGATGATGATGATGAATGTGGAAAAAATATCGCTTCACTTTTTTACAAGTCTTTTCACAAATTTTGTATGCGAAATGGCTACAAACAGAGTGAAGCGTTTCGGTGTTTTCGATAGACTATTGTTCAAAATAATAAATACTGTTCAAGGAAGTATGGAACCCTCGGTGCGTGAGTTTGACTCTCACTTGCCGTATCTATCTACGTTGTTTTATTTGTAGCTATGTTGACTACTTCAGCTGTGTTATGTTTTGTTTTTCGAAGTCAATTCTTACTAAATTCAATTCAAACTTTATTTCAAATAATCTTTTTAATCACTTTTAAAACGTCAAAGTTTGCAGTGTATCTGGTACCGGCATTTCCAACAACATTTGATGAAAGAACAATTTCTTTTTATCTCGTGGGAGATTAAGGCCTAGCAGCCTGATTCTAAGCCAACTTTACATCAATAGAATTAAAAAAACACATAACATTAAAATGATGATTGCTTAAGCAATAAGACCGCCTTTGCATACTCATGTGTTAAGTGTTCTGTGTTGTTTTTTCTTTAAAATTTGTGTGCAATAAAGAGTATAAAGAGTATCTTATAATAAAAATCTTATCTTGTGCATTGTCCGTTTCCTATCTAAGGTGTCATAATATTGAACGATGTATTGGTCCTAGGATAATTTAGGTTCACATTTGGTAGGTGGTGTTGAAGTCTAGGATTTTTTTGGGATCAGAATAAAATGCTTGTCAAACCGGTCCTTTTACTTAAAAAAAGCTCCGGTATGTTTGTGCCTGTAAAAGTCACATGGCCTTATTAATATACGTTGTACGCACAGTTACATTACGTTTTATTTCTTTCCTTGTTCGATATATATATATTTTTTTATACGTTACAAGTTACCCCTTGACGGCTATCTCACTTGGTGGTAAGTGTTGATGCAGTCTAGGATGGTAGCGGGCTAACCTGTTAGGGGTATGATAAACCTACACTCCTAATTGGTTTCTAGGTGACATCGTGCCGGAACGCTAAATCGCTTAGCGATACGTCTCCTAGACGTCATCCTAGACAGCATCATCACTTACCACCAGGTGAGATAGCAGTCAAGGGCTAACTTGTAGTGTGTAAAAAAAAAAAAGCTTCAATGAGAATGGAAATTACTAAGTAATATTAAACTCAGCAATCTCGATTGGTAAAAGAATGAAGACATTTTTGTTATGACTCCGACGTATTCAGGTTTCCATACATTATCGCAGCATGCAGATATGAGGCTGTATCAAGCTTTTTACGGACCGCTCCATTAACCAACACGTAATAAGTAACGGTTGTCTCCATTTACAGTTCTACCAGCGCTGTGTAAACTTGTTTGGAAGGGCGATTCTTCTTGAGCCGACAGCAAGCGATTATTCATAATTACGAAATAACATGAGCGTGAAACAAAATCGAGCACTGACTTCGAAATTTCCAGGCGAAGTAATAACATGAGCGTGAAACAAAATCGAGCACTGATTTTGAGATTTCCAGGCGAAGAAATAACATGAGTGTGAAATAAAATCGGCCACTGACTTTGAAATTTCCAGGCGAAGGAATAATATGAGTGTGAAATAAAATCAGACACTGACAGATTTCCAGGCGAAGAAAAATATGAGTGTGAAATAAAATCGGCCACTGACTTTGAAATTTCCAGGCGAAGAAATAATATTAGTGTGAAATAAAATCAGAGACTCAAGCGACGAAATGACATGAGTGTGAAATAAAATCGTCCACTGACTTTGAAATTTCCAGGCGAAGTAATAATATGAGTGTGAAATAAAATCAGACACTGACAGATTTCCAGGCGACGAAATAACATGAGTGTGAAATAAAATCAGACACTGACTTTGAAATTTCCAGGCGAAGAAATAACATGAGTGTGAAATAAAATCAGACACTGACAGATTTCCAGGCGACGAAATAACATGAGTGTGAAATAAAATCAGACACTGACAGATTTCCAGGCGCCGAAATAACATGAGTGTGAAATAAAATCGGCCACTGACTTTGAAATTTCCAGGCGAAGAAATAATATGAGTGTGAAATAAAATCAGCCACTGACAGATTTCCAGGCGACTTATTAACATGAGTGTGAAATAAAATCGAGCACTAATTTTGAGATTTCCAGGCAACCAGGCGTTGATTCGCTGGCCGAGATCTACAAGTATAAAGCGCGCTTTGCCTCTGATTGCAAGAAAGTAAAACGAGATAAAGTTATGTGTCCTAAATAAATCTGTCTCATTTTTACAATAACTTTGGCTGACCAAAGTCAAAGGAATCTTTATTGATCTCAGCCTTAGTCGTAGATAAAATAACAGCACCTCAATCCCAAAGTACAAAGATAATAATCGACGACAAACGCATTCCGTTAACTTTAAGATAATTTCGTCTAAAAACGATGGTATATATTTTTTTCGGACTGTCTATTAGCTGTGCCAACCCTATTGGTTGCCACAGCGTAACCGGGCTGTTTGGCGAGCTTAGGAGAGAAGCTCTGCCAGAAGAAATTTTTAGCCCTAGGGCTCGAGGAAACTTAGGGAACGTCTGCCTAAGGGCGCCTCCTTTGAGGCCGAACCTCGGCTTAGGCGGCGCTTGGGATAACGGGGGGATCGGACGATAACGATGTTATCACCCTGTGGTGATTGACTATGCCTTTTGATTATACTACCGTGATAACAGTACTGCGAAATACTTATTCCTGCAGGTGCAGCCTTAAGCTCCCCTACCCCTCCCTGATTAGAGATCAGGATGTACTCGTACGTATAAGAATACCCACAGGTCATGAGATAAAGCCCGCTGTCAGACAGACGTATGGACAGCAGAGGCTAAAAGGTCAACTTTGCATCCTCCGGCTTAAAAATCCTAAAGGGAACCCAACCAATGAGTATATAAACACTATTGCTACCAACTTCATTTTTACTTTGAGTTTAAATAACACTGAGCAAATCTACAGATGAAGCCGATATATGCAATAGCATATTAGTAAAATAGACGATCTTGACATTGATTGGACAACTTAATCGTCGATAAGACAAATCTTAGATTAACGGAACGTCCGCTATCTCTAACTGTCCGAGGAACTAATTAACGGCTCATTGCAACTGTCCTTTCCTTCATTGCCTATTCATTGAGTAAAGGTCAAATCCGCATTCATGTCTTACGATATCTTGGTCACTTGGTCTGTATTTTTGTATTCTAATCGGTTCTTTATATACAAACCGAATCTGTCATCATCATCATCATCATTTCAACCGATAGACGTCCACTGCTGGACATAGGTCTTTTTAAGGGAGTTCCAATGGCCACGATCTTGGGCCGCTTGTATCCAGCGGCTCCCTGCGACTCGTTTGATGTCGTCTGTCCACCTTGTTGGGGGTTGACCAACGCTACGTTTACCGGTGCGGGGTCGCCATGTGATTATCATATACGATCGATATAGTGGCGATCTTTATAAGTACAATTGTATATTAATAGAGGCTGTATCATTAATATGCAAAGATAATATGGTAGATAATATCGGAACTTGTATTTTAAGTTATGCTAGCGGGTCAATGTTCCAGTTACCAATTTCTGTCACGTTCACTGCAAAGCTGTGTCAATCAGGCAGTCATATTATATTCAAGAAATCATTCTTATCTCATCGGGTAGGTGTTATAGTAGTTTTTATTTCCTTAACTTGACAAATCCCGATGGTTTGTGATTGTGGTCATGCCTAATCATTTCCAGGTCGGGCTAGTTTATCATCATTATCATGATCAACTCATTGCCGCCTAACCAGGTCGGGCTAGAACATCATCATTATCATGATCAACCCCAATGGGTTGCCGGCTCACTAAAGAGCACGGGTCTCCTCTCAAGATGAGAATAGTTTGGCCATAGTCCACCACGCTGGCCATATGCGGATTCTCAGGTGTGCAAGTTTCCTTGCAATGTTTTCCTTCACCGTTGTGTATTATAATTGCATAAAAACGCACATAACTCTGAAACGGTGGGTGCATGGAATCGAACCCCCGACCTCTGATTAGACAGTGGACGTTCTAACGACTAGGCTATCACAGTAACTAGTTAAGTATTTGGTTTGGGAGACTTTGATCTTGGTATCTAAGAGATTGAATGTCAATACGCACAAAAAACTTCAATGTCATAATTAAAACTGCATACAGAGAATTTCTCAATGATGTCACCAAGAAGAGCCGTTATAAAGCAATTTACTTTTGATTAGAAAATCAGGCCCTTGACCAGGAAAAAATTACCATAGATTCCAGATGATAGATAAATCTCAATTAGCCTACTACACACTATCAATATATGTAATGCAATGAAAAAATAATGAATACTTAACAAAAAAATAAGTGTGTGTCTGTCTGTAAACAGTCCGGATTCCCGTTCGACACCTCTGTGACCCGTTACTTTCCTCGTATACCCATGTAAGGGTACTTCGCACTCCCAACGCAGCCTTTATTTGATCCGTCATGGACGAACTCCGCGAACTGTGGTGCTTTCAAAATTTTCTGACTTAAACTCGTTCAAAGAGGAGCTTTTAGCGTAAGTACACAGTAACGTAACCTTAAACATGGCAGAACGAGCTCGAATAGAGGAGGGTAGATGTGGTTCGAATTCGAGGTCAAAAAGTTGCCAACATATTTGAGAGAACTCCCAAAACCCTTACGCACGACAGCTTCTGTATCACAAAAGCGTTTATGGCAAAATACGTAATAATGTATATAATATGGCAAAAAGTTCATCAGTTTCCATGATGCTGATGGTGAGAAATTACCCTTTCATCATCGTATTCTCATCATCACAACTGTTGTTTGTTTTCGTTCTTGAATAGCGTGATAACATAATATTTTACACTTCTCATCATGGTCTGTTAGTTATCAACAAAAAACACTATAGATGGGATACTTAAACGATTTTTGTTTACAACCTAACGTGCTTTTGTACTTACTTAATTGCCGGTTCTCTCATCTCCGTGCAATAGAACGGTATTTTTTAATATTTGCATTTTATACGAGACAAAATGGCCGTGTAATTCAAACTAGCGGAAGCGTTTTTTATACTACACGTACCTACATAACTAATCTGTGAATATGCTTTTACCGTTCTTTTTATTGGCAAACAAAAGCCGTCTACGAACTTCTACGTAGATTGATGGGAAGAAAGATTTATGATTATGCCAATCAAAAATTTGAGATGCTATGAAGTAGGTATTCTATTAATTAAAAGCAATAATAAACATATTGAATTTATGTATAGGCATAGTTCAGAATGATTCGAATACAATTGTTTTGATTAATAACGTTCATTTTCTTGCACAAAAAGGCATTAGAATGTATCTAAAGGTACTTATAGAAGTATTCTCATTTTAAACCATTAATCTAATGTAGCGTAGAACAGCGTTTGCTTCAGAATCAAAAAATTATGCAAGCTAGAAATTCATACAGTTATGGGTGGATTTCCTTGCGTTTTCACGTCACGTCACATCACGCATGTGTTACTTGAGCCGTAAATCGAACCCAGGACCACATATTTTATAAAACTCAAGCAAATTTGCTGTACTATAGAGATTCTTAGATAACAGTTTAAAATAGGACGGTATATGAGACTGTGAGAGTGCTCACTGAATAAATATCTATTTACTAAAGCCGTATAATTCTTATGGGGTTAAAGTCTCTATTAGTCATTTGCCCATCAAGGGCGAGCGGCGAAGGTGGCCAACATAGATTTGTCTAGCGGTAAAGCCACGCTATCTCCGTATTCAATACTCAACTCACACTTAAAAGCTAGATGGAAAGACCTACCCAGAATGCCAACGAGTACCTACTTCCTACACAGTTAGAATTGAGAGAAATACATTTAATTTTCATCATCTGTAATATAATGACACACAGTTTTCATAATAAAAGATGGTTAACAAATGAACGGCTCGTTTAAAACGACTAAAAAGTAGTTTTTTTCATTACGCTAAGTTTTCTTGTCTCGAACAGACATTTACGATATCCATTTTCCGAAACAAATAACATATGACAACTGAATTTGATTTTAATTTGAAAAGAAATTATCTTTTCGGAATATTTGCATGTCTACGTATTGCGGATGCTAAAATTATTATGTGCCTTTATAAGCCAATCATCATGATCAACCCATTACCGGTTCACTATGAGACTCACGCACGGGTCTCCTCTCAATATGAGAAGGGTTTGGCCATAGTCCACTACGCTGGCCATGTGCGGATTGGCAGACTTCACACGCCTTTGAGAACGTTATGAAGAACTTTCAGGCGTGCAGGTTTCCTCAGGATGTTTTCCTTCACCGTTGAAGCCAGTGATATTTAATTTTTTTTTTAAAACGCACATATTCGTAACTCCCAAAAGTTAGAGGTGCGTGCCCGGATTCGAACCGCCGACCTCTGATTAGGAGGCTGACGCCCTAACCACTAGGCTATCACCGCATCTATAAGCCAATAGAGATCAGTATTGGTTTGCGGATACTCCAAGAATCTAAATTATTTCCATTAGAGCCACTAACAAGATTAAGTTTATATAGCAAAGTTTAACCTTTTTGGTTTTAGTGCGAAATAATAATCAGTGTTTCGGAAACTAGGGGCCAGTCTCCACGCGTTGACATGTGTGTAATCAAAGGTTGCAGATACTGTTTGTTGACTCGTAATATTTTTCTCAGCGCGTCTTCGTCATATTCAATTTACCGTAAAGTTATTACAAATAACAGTAACCGCGACGCCGTCAATCATTATGTTAGTGAACGGGAGCTGTAGTTATGTAGTTTTTAATAATTGCCCGTGAATTAACTGGATACTTGGCTGGCGGGCAAAAAAGCATCCCTGAATTAATCCATTAGCTCAAGGTCATATCATCATCATCATAACAACCCATTGTCGGTTCACTACAGAGCACGGGTCTCCTCTCAATATGAGAAGGGTTTGGCCATAGTCCACCACGCTGGCCATGTGCGGATCGGCAGACTTCACACGCCTTTGAGAACATTATGGAGAACTCTCAGGCGTGCAGGTTTCCTCGCGATGTTTTCCTCCACCATTGAAGCAAGTGATATTTTCATTGCTGATTGTAATAACGCACATAACTCCGAAAGTTAGAGGTGCGTGCCCGGCTTCTAACCCTCGAGGTCTGATTAGAAGGCGACGTCCTAACCTAACTAGGCTATCACAGTTTCAAGGTCATATAGGCGATTTTAATTCTCTTTTGTGTGGAACCCCGCGTTGTCAACGTGTAAAAAAATCTGCATTAATCTATCAACACTGTCTTAAAAACATTTGAAAGTAAGTGTACTTTTTAGTGCATGAGATAATTACATATATTTAAACAAGAACACTCATAGAATGGCATCTTAATGTCGATGTTAATTGCTCTAGAGTACGTTACGAGATTGTTGACTCTTAACGGGTCGAAATGGGAACCTATCAATCGTCAATCTAACGATCTAAAGTCCTTACAAGAAGTATGGGAACAGCTCAATTCAATTCAATTCAAAATAATCTTTATTCAAATAATAATATAAGTCTATGAGATCTTCCCATATTTTTTGTATGAGAAATTCCCGTGGAATACACATTGCTATATACCAGTAGGATGAGTCTTCACAAACAAATGCAAGCCAGATTTTTCTATCTACTTATAAATAAAATAAGCAGATCTATACTTATCATTTTAGCTTTCAATGACTCATCATCCTATGACAGCTTCAGAAACGAATGCAAGCCAGATTTTTGTACTTGCAAATAAATTAAGCAGATTTATACTGATTATGGTAGCTTTCAATGTTTTTTAAGTTTAGTAAATTTGAAGTCACCCCTAAAAATTTACATTGTTCTCTGAATGACCTACTGGGTCAGCCACTATCAATGCACGCCTGAATAATACTATTTTATATCCGCTTTATATCTTCGATACGAGCTACTGTAAATACAATTGCATGGTAATTTATTTTTTTGCATCTACATTATAGTTTCTGGGTGCAAACAAAAATAACCTTAACGAGGCGTTAATTGTTAAAAAAAGTAAAATGTATGTTGTATAATCTGTGGCTGGTTCAATACTTTTGATGGCGACGTATAAATATAGGATAGGTCAAAATTATTGTTGTTCTTTATTCCACGCTTTTCTTCCAATTCTAGTTTAGGTGAAGTAAAATGACCAATTTGTTTATTAGAAGCTTACTCTTTTTCCCGTCGCCTAGTTATAAATCAGAAGTTATACTTACTAGTCTATTATAGTACCCTAGTAGCCAAAAATAACTTTTTTTATTGTATAATTCCACTGTATAAAGCAATGTGGTGAATATGAACAAAATGAGCAATCCGAAACTAAAATTCAGTAAATGATAATATAAAATTAGTACTTACAAGAAAACAAAAGATTGTGTGGTGGTATTTGTCTCAAGTTGCTAGGTAACAACTTGCTAACTTAAATAAAATCATATCATCACGAAATCAAGAGGTGATAATTGATTGGTCAGCAGTTAAAATTCGAGAGAAAATTGTACTATAATAGACATTTAGGGAATTACTTACTAACGGCAAACATTTCGCATTTCGAGAAATATAAAAAATGACCGAGTTTCTTCTATTTAAATAAATAAAGCTACCTACTCAGAATCATTTTAATCATAATAAATTCGATAGTATCTATGTAAATAAGAAATGAGACAAATTAGAAAGTCGGTAATAGTTTACAATCACGTAAATTTTTTGTCCGACCATTTGTAGTTATCACGTCCGAGTCACATAAACGTTTGAAAACACCAGCGGGCACGAATAAACGGTAAAAAGAAGCGGTCATAAAGAATTCATTCGACTTCTTAAAATAATCTGCGACTATTATGAACGAGGAAACTCAATGGCTGTGTAAACACGCACCGTTCGTTCTCCAAAAACTTATGGCCCAGTGTAGGCTGACTATCAATAGAATAGGATAGATTAAATAGGATAATCATCATGATCAACCCATTACTGGCTGGTTTGGTCATAGCCCATCACGCTGGCCATGTGCGGATTGGCAGACTTCACACGCCTTTGAGAACATTATTGAGAACTCTCAGGCGTGCAGGTTTCCTCACGATGTTTTCCTTCACCGTTGAAGCAAGTGATATTTTAATTGTTTTAAAACGCACATAACTCCGAAAAGTTAGAGGTGCGTGCCCGGATTCGAACCGCCAACCTCTGATAAAGAGGCTGACGCCCTAACCACTAGGCTATCACAGCTAGGTAAATAGGATAATAGTGGTACCTTTTTTATTACAGCACTAACCTTTTGATTTTTTTATATAGATTTTTTAATCTCTACTTCCTCGTTTCCTTGGTGCATATTAACACCTAGATTAAACAGAAAGAAGAATGTAACTTTTAAATTTTTATATACATTTAGGGAAGCTGTGATAGCCCAGTGGTTAGGGCGTCAGCCTCCTAATCAGAGGTCGGCGGTTCGAATCCAGGGACGCGCCTCTATCTTTTCGGAGTTATGTGCGTTTTTAAATAATTAAAATATCACTTGCTTCAACGGTGAAGGAAAACATCGTAAGGAAACCTGCACGCCTGAGCGTTGTCCATAATGTTCTCAAAAGCGTGTGAAGTCTGCCAATCCGCACATGGCCAGCGTGGTGGACTATGGCCAAACCCTTCTCATATTGAGAGGAGACCCGTGCTCTGTAGTGAGCCGGTAATGAGTTGATCATGATGATGATGATGATGATAGATTTAGGAATCTCTCTGCTTCTTCGATTCTACATGGCGCAATCTCTGCCCTTTTTTCTCAGCGTTTAAACCTCGGATTAGTCGAATAGATGAAATGTCAAAATTCACTTTAGTTATGGTATCGATTATAGTTACAATAATATAATACAAACTTTATTTTATTTTTTATCGATTGATATTTTGCAAAACAATGTTTTAGTTGGGTAACTTTTAATAGTTTTGTCCCAAACCGGGCATTGAAATAAGGACCTTGTGATCCTTAGTTAAATATGCTAAGCGATATACCTATGTTTAAAATCGCAGTGGCTAAAAATAAAGGAGCGATATGCTGTAAATTATCTTAGAGATCCTGCTTGCTGATTTGTTTTCCTTTTAATAGTATCCAGACATCTGTCAAGGCATCATTAAAGGTCCGCAACTACCTATATAACAGGTTACTTTAAAGTTTATAAGGGGAGTTAAGTTATTTAGGTATTACATCCTATAGCTTCATGGATAGTTCTTAGTTTCTACATCGTAAGGGTCAAGTCTTCATGCGTGAGTGGTAATACAGTAGACGACATAAGTTGAGATAAGTTATATATATATAATGAGCCCTATCGTCATTGAATTAAGGCATAGAATCTTGATAGAGACTGTGGCCAAGTGTACCATGTGTGTAATTACGAACAGGTTTCCTACTGGATCTTCGTATGAGAAATGTTGTGGTCAACATACTCTCTAGGCAAGCGAAGATCTATGGAGCTTTCTGTGTGAATGATTTTTATGTGGTCTCGTTAAGGTGTTATGGTGTTAGGTTAGTCATCGATGGGGTATCTTTTTCTTGTGGTTATTTGATATTGAAACCGTCACCATGATAACACTTTTGCCTTTTTTTGGTCTTTTTGCTACAAGCTAGTACAAAATTTGTGTAATTGTTGAGAACCGAATTGTGCAAAGAAACACCCTACAGGGAGATCAAGCGACGCGTTGCGGTGGCAGTGTCAACAACTATTCGAATAATTTTAAATATTCGAATAAGAGTATACCAACAGTGCAATAAACACTTCAAAAACTGCGTAAAATTTATTATTTTTTTCACTAAAATTGTAAATTAAACAATTTTTGTTTTTGCCCAAGATATTAACTATTTTCCCTAAAACGTAGATATATTAAAGAGACCATATTATTATCAGGTAGCTTCCAGGATAAAACATGACTATTAACAATATTTATAGATCCCAGTCTTTATTGTGCAAAGTTGACTGAATTGATGTTTAAAAAAGGTTTTATACTTATACCTTCTTAGATAAACAACTCTATATTCTCTATATACAAGCAATAATACTTATACAGCTATAGAATAAATGAGCATACCCTCCAATATGTTTTTAATATTCACTTCCATGCTTTTTAAGTATCTACCTATATTATTTGTGAATATGAATAGAAAGGTAGTTGTTAATAAGATTATTTTGTTTATTTTGGAAGTTTCACTTTGACTCTAACGTGCATTTTCAAAAAAGTAATCAGTAAGAGTAGGATTTGAGAAAAAACCAATAATATTTATAAGATTTTACTTTAATTTGTTACTAGAATCTTGAAATTATGCATACAAATCTATGAATCAATACTAATATAACAAGAGGAAAGATTTTTTTGTTTGTTTAGTTGTGATCTATAAGTAAACCATGAAACTTTAGAACAGGTTTTTAATAATGCTTGCTAAAATAAAATGCTATTTATATGAGGGAATAACACAGGCTATATTAATTATATTCATTTCAGTAGTATTAATAATAACGTATAAGTATATACGGTACCTACTACAAAAATTATGGCCTTTAGTATATAATAAAAATCCATAAAAGCATAAACTTATCTTTTATATATAGGCCACAATAATGTAATAATAATAGTTTATGTCAAAAAATAATTTTTAAGGGAAAATGTTTTTTCAAGTCGTCTTTATTAGGGATTAATCCTACATCAAAAATATATTTTATTATCAAGAAAATGTTATTTTTATAAGCTTTGGTTATTGCAGATTGTTATTTGATTGTTTATTTTAGGAGATAACGCAAAATTAAATACGGGAGTATATGGGTGACATATATTCTTCAAAATAAAAAGACTTAGTTTGGACGGAGGAAACCGTGGGCAACAGCTTGTAAATAATAAAGGGAAAAATATTAGTGTGCTATTAACACCGATTAATTATCCATAAAAGACAATAATCGTTAAAAGCTTATAAAAGTTTTCATGTAGTAACATGCGTCTTACCGTCTACTATTCTACTAGAATTAATTTTAATCTTTTAAAACAAATCTGTGTTACCCATGTAAGCATATACAAACAGAATCAATAGGATTTGATCGTACATTTACATCCCTGGTGCTTTTGCCTATTCAGTAGGCGTATAGCCAGAGAGATTCGATTGTTTAAATCCCAGTCCTTTATTACCAACATAAACAAATTAATTTAATAAACTTCATTTTATTAAATAAATGCCTTAGAATTCTTCTTGTTATAGTGCCATCTCCTATCGGGGCTTGCAAACCATTAGGTGAGGCTGTATTTTATTAGCGCCCTTAATTGTGACGCACTCATGTTGCGAAATATATAGAAAGCTTTATTAAATAATTGCCCAGTATTCTTCTTGTTCTGGTGCCATCTCCTATCGGAGCTTGGCAACCATGAGGCTGTATTTTGCTAACGCAATAAATTGTGCACACATGTTGAACTATCGACGCAGATTATCCAGTCAAGAAATACGCGATTTTTATATATAAGCTAATCAATAATCGATTAAACAATCTCCGAACTTTAAATCTTATCGCCAATACAGACATGCAAACGGCTGCGACGTGTAACATCGAAATGAACTCACCGTCAACGCCGCCGGTGTCGGGGTCTGAAAGCACGGTCTCGATGCACAGAGCAATGACTCTCGTACTTGACCTTGCACGGGCGAGTACCGCGAAACGGGCGCCTCACTCGTTTTATACCAGCTTAACGCCACATACGCACGGTCTCTAACAGTGGCGAACATAAATAATGCTCCATTTTAAAGCTCGAGCTTTGGTATACCAAACCTTGATTTATAAAGCGGTGATAGGCACGCACCTCTAACTTTTCGGAGTTATGTGCGTTTTAAAAAAAATTAAAATATCACTTGCTTCAACGGTGAAGGAAAACATCGTGAGGAAACCTGCACGTCTGAGAGTTCTCCATAATGTAATAGGCGTGTGAAGTCTGCCAATCCGTACATGGCCAGCGTGGTGGACTGTGGCCAAACCCTTCTCATATTGAGAGGAGACTCGTGCTCTGTAGTGAGCCGGCAATGGGTTGATCATTATGATGATGATGATGATGATCATTTATATTATACAAACTTCCAACCCCCATTTCAAACCTTTAGGGGTGGATTTTCTCAAAACCGTTTCTCAGCTGACCTCTACTTCATAAAAGCAATCTACCTTCCAAATTTAAAGTTCGTATGTTTTATAGTTCCTAAGATATCGTGATCATATGTCAGTCAGTCAGTGAGTGGTATTTCGCTTTTATATATATAGATTCATACATGTAGCTGTAATCTAATCCAATACTTCTTCTAATTTTGTTAGCACACTATTGGAAGTATTGAATCGACATCCGACTAGTGAAGATTGACAATGAGCCTTAGGTACATACTCACACGAAATAACTGCACTCACGATTTTGATCTGGTTCTGATTAAAACAAAGGAGAATATATTATATGAACGCTGGATAAGTTTACATGAATGAACCATGATTTTTGATTTAATTTTATTTAAGCCAGTCTCGGATGTTGCTTATCAAGGATTTTTCTGCGACTAACGCCTCTTCTTCCGCAACTTTTCCCATCATGATGATTTGTCGGAGTTTGCAAATTTATTTTCTAATTACATTGCTACAGAAATGTTACTTTTCTCACGTTAATTGCATGAATTAATTTTATGGCAACGTGTTGCGGAACCTCAAATGAAGGAGGTTTAACGCGTCCAGCTAATAGCCAACTTGCATCTAAATGCCCAAATATAAAAAGCTTTTATACGTTTATTTTTCACATGTACAAAAATGCTAATTTCAATGTTTATCAGCTAATTTATGCAAAATTGAATCACAATGTAATATCATCTGCAAAAAATACTCGCAGTTCTTCGCTTATATTCGATACCTACTACGTACATATCACATCCACAATTACTGCTGCAAAATGCTGCCACACTCAGGCCTGTGGTCTACAACGATGGAAATAGTTATCATATTGTTATACAGGAGGACTGAGGCACCTGTGCATGATGCACAGGTGCCTCAGTCCTCCTGTCAGGTGTTTATGCCCGCTTGCACCTTGTAGGTTTTATTATTTATTTATTTATTTATTTATACAAATTTATTGCAATCTATAGGACATAACATACATGAAAATGGCAATACTATCAGCAACTGGCGACCTTATTTAGTTTGCATTGGTTACTTGGAAATTATCATTAATAGTGATAATTTCCAAGTAACCACTGCAAACTAAATTTGTGTATTTTTAGTTATCGTGAGTGAAATTCGTAGAACGACTGATCTCACGTGAGCTTTCATAGGAGTATCAAAACCTTTCGGGCTCTTTTTCACAAACTAACCAAGTTATTAGTAGTAGTGACCCTACCTCCTAATAACTACAATTTAGACTACTAAGTTACTACTAATAACTTCCCTAACTAATAACTACTACTTAGACTACTAAGTTATTAGTAAGTAGGGTATTACCGTAGAATGGCATTAAATGGCAGCACAACCAAACAAATTTTTGAAACGACTTAATAGATTTTGACAGGACTTTATGAGGCAGATGGAGAATTGAAGAAATTTTATAACAGAAGTGGGTTTACGAATACATTTAAAAAATCACTGGTATTCTGTTATTATTGTATATGGAAACTATTGTGTGATTCTGTTGATTTGTGTTGTGATTGTGATAAGAAAACAGATTATTTAAGCTCAACGAACTAAACAGCTGTATGTTCGCAGTTAAAAAAGTTTATAAACTGTAAGCTCCTGTTATCTCGTAATTAATCAAACGTTTTGAAAAGTTCTATTGTGTGAATATAGCATACGCGTTAGAACCTACCAATGAAACAAAAGATATAGGGTCACAGGGCCCACCGTATGGGAAATATCATCATCATGATCAACCCATTACCAGCTCACTACAGAGCATGGGTCTCCTCTCAATATGAGAAGGGTTTGGCCATAGTCCACCACGCTGACCATGTGTGGATAGGCAGACTTCACACGCCTTTGGGAACATTATGGAGAACTCACAAGCGTGCAGGTTTCCTCACGATGTTTTCCTTTACCGTTGAAGCAAGTGATATTTTTTTTTTAAACGCACATAACTCCGAAAAGTTAGAGGTGCGTGCCCGGATTCGAACCGCCGACCTCTGATTAGGAGGCTTGGGATTATGGGAATATGGTGCTTCCAAATTATCGGTAACCTTACAAAGCCCATATTTTTTTCTCGTTAGTGTTTTATAGTAGCTACGTTTATAATGGGTCATAGTAATTTTTTAGAATATGTAAGGGGAAGTCAAAAAGTAGCGCCAGTGACAGAAAAGATGAGGAGTAACAGACTAGCATGGTATGGTCGTATAATGCTATGTTATATATGAACGTGGAAGGGCAAAAGAGTAGAGGAAGATCCAAGAAGAGATGGATGGATTGTATAAAAGAGGATATGCGGGTAAAAGGGGTGGGTAGTGAGGTCACCTCACTGATAGAAGTGAGTGGAAGAAGAAGACGTGTTGTGCCGACCCCACATAACGTGGGATAAGGGCAAGAAAAAGAAGAAGCAGTTCTTTAGATCGATCGATTATGCCATACCTTTGAAGCTCAACTTTTTAAGGCAACCTATTTAAAACAATAATTCATTGCAAATCCAAGCTTTTTGTCATTTACATATTATATTAATACTTTATACTATATTTTTAGGACGTGTAACGTATATCTTATCATTATTTACTGCCATATATTTTTTAATTGATTTGTTTTAGTGGCCTATGTATTTTGTTTTTGTTTCTCCTTTATTTTGTGGAACACTATTTATTTCTTGGAGGGCAATGATTACTGCTACACGGTTTGTACTTCTTTAGGATCATCGTTTTTCTGTGTTTAAGCTTCTTGTATCTTAACTTAGTTGAACTTTGAATTTATTTTAAAATTTCCTTTAAATGCATTATCTACTTATAGTTGCGATGCAATCGTAGTAAAGTAAATAGGTACCTATTATATTGCTCTGTAGCTCTTTTACACTTGGAAGTATATAGGTAGGTTCCTACATTCTTGTATTCTTTTAAAATTCTCGCGTTCATCATAATGTACAGTAACTTGATATAGCAAAGATGATTATGGTGGGGTTTTATGACGTCTTGTTTTATGAACGATCGTATTTTCTGAAGATGAAAATATATAGGTATTTATAGTTATAAGTTATCTAATAGTGCCTACAGTAAGGGACGTGCATAAATAAATAAATCAATCACTCATAAACTTTATTCCAATATAATAATAATCCTTTTAAAGACAATTTGATGCGTCAATAACTCACATAGTAGTTTTGTAATAGTAGTAGCTTGTTTATCATTAACATTATCCTTTACACATTAATAGGACTTCTACAAGCTTACGTTTTATATAAACTTTGAACTACAACGAGTTAAGGGTTATGAGGGAGCTTACACTAGTAACATATATATTTAAATTAATGAGAGGCCAGATATTTAACGCAGATGTGTTAGTGCAGGTGCGGCTTAGGGTCCCAGATAAGTACGTGTATCGAAGGCGCAGGCCGCCGCTGCTGGCTGCGCCGAGGGGACGCACCAACCTGCTCAACCAGGCGCCCCTGACGCGCGCACTTATCATTATGAACAATGTCGCAGAGAGGCTGGACCTATTCAGTTGCAATCTGAGTGAACCCACAAGAGTGACATCATGATATATATATATTAGGCTACTCTAGCAAATAAGGTTTTTATCCTGTTGAGCTAGAATAAGAGGAGATAAATAAATAAATAAATAAATAAACTTATTGCGAGACTTCCCAGAAATGCCATTTGGTAGTTTGTTATACAAATTATATTGTATAGAATCAGAACAGAAGGTGTTACATTGCGTAAGTCTATAACTTGGACATTAAGTCAGCGTAATTTGCTGTAATTAGCGTAAAACATAAATAATAAACGTTGACTGCACAACGTCTGCTTTTTTTACGTGAAATGGTATTTGCATTCAGGTTTCTCCCTTTCTGAGTACGATCCTTCTGCAGAAGTGCGTATCTTGTTTGCTAGATATCAATTATATAATTCCAGAAGCAATGTACTCTACGATAATTAAGTGATTATAAATTTGCATCATTTTTTTTGCCTTTAACTGTCAGATAACTATCCTGTTAGTGTGTATTCCTTTTTAGTTAATTGAATACCTAATTATATCTTTCTTTTGGGATGTAAATACTCTGAATGAATACATTTTTATTGTACATTGTATCTTTGTATCGTTCATTCATATCTTATTCGTCTAAGGACCTTATCTCAATCATGAAAACCTACATATTATTTACTGACTTTTTTTATAATTTAATTAATTTAGACAATTTAAGTAAATAAAATTGTGCGCAAAACCAACATTTAAACATTAAGTTTTGAAATGTTGGTGTAGGCCACAGTTGTTGGGAATAGAAAAAATAATGAAGAAAACTTGGTTTTCGGCGGACGCGGTCACGCTTGTCTTGAATTAATGTTTGAGAGAGCCGTGTCTGCAGAGTGCGAAGTTTCCCGCCCTTTTTCCTTAACTTCAATTCTCCATTGCTATAAACTTGACGTTGGCTTATCTGAGTAAAGCCATAAAAAGAGAAAAAAAATAGGAATTTACGCAATAGGCTCAATAAATAAGAATTCCACAATCTCGTAGCAAACGATAAGTGTTAAAGTTTGAATACAACTAAATATTAAATTTAAATTATATTAAATCTCGAAGCTTGAATACTAACTTTTAGATAATTAGCAATAGATCTGCCGTGATCTAAACGTGATAGTTCAAATTGACGTTAGATAGTAAATCGAGGATGAACGATGGGAATCCGCATCGATAAGACGGAAGTCATTTTCATACTTAATTAGCCACTCAGGGTAATTAGTAACAGGCTCCTTTTGATTATGGAGATACCTCAATTTCAAATAGCAGATTAAATTGCTGGCAATTAGTATCAGGAAATTGTAAAACGTAGGTACAGCTAGAAAAAAAAACTGTTTACTGATATTATTTTTGTGTAGAGATTAAATAATATCATTAAATATACTATACCGCTAAACGTATTGAAGCTTTTAGTATTTCAACAAGAGTAAGTAGGTAAAGGACCGGAGTTAGGATAGGAGTTAGCGATGATAAACTATGTGAAATAACACGTCATGTTTCTACTTTCCTATCTTAAAAAATTGGCATGACAGAACAACAGTGTAAAAGAAATCATAAATATTTGTGCAGGTTATTACACTATAGTATACTAATACATCTGTAGAAGTATTGAATACAGTCGAGCGTATTTTTTCTTTTTTTGCAAACTCATTGAATTGATTATACGTATGCGCTCACTTGTGACTACCTTAGTCCGTTAATTATTATGTGTTCATCAATATATCAATAATATATTATGTTTTTGTAATATCAAGAACGGTAATTGAAAAAAAAAAAAAAATTGTATTATGCGCAATAATTTTTCACACAAAAGCGCGGAGTGACATATTGATTTTTTATAAGAAATAACCTCAACACAACTTCAAAGTTAGTAGTAGGTATATCGTTATATTAATATTTTCATTGAATATAATTAAAATCATTATTCATGTTAATTCGAAAAATATCTAAGATACTATACAATTCCTACATCTTTTTTCTAGGTACTGATTGCTTGCAATCAACAAGCTCAAACGAACAAGATGAACGTCAACTTGACACTTGACAGTTAGAATGACAGCTATTCGAAAATTATTATTTTGAAGGTTAGAATTTGGAATACAAACAAATCAGAAAAAAGCCGCCGAGATACGTATTTGTTTTGATATTTTAAGTGTTAATTTATTGTAAGAAACAAGTCTAATGGCTAGTAAACCAAATTCAAAACGCACTATTTACGTTGGGGGCTTAGCTGAGGAGGTTGACGAGAAAGTACTGAATGCAGCTTTCGTTCCATTCGGAGACCTTGTAGATGTTCAAATACCGCTTGATTATGAGACTGAAAAGCACAGAGGGTTCGCGTTTATTGAATTTGAGAATGCGGAAGATGCTGCAGCCGCAATAGACAATATGGTAAGCTTTTATAGTCACTATAAATAGGAAGGCCTTTTTGCTAGTTAATATATTTTAGTCGTCGAAACAACCTTTACACATCTACTAGGTAATGATAATATATTATTACCTGTGTATACATTAAGCAATTAGTTTTGAAAGTACACAGAGTTTTCATTATACTTGTAGTATAGTACGATTTTATACACTTCTATCTTTAATCTGCCTATTTTTTAAGGTACAGAGATTTGGTTTTAAAAAATTTTAGATTGTCCCTAAGGGTCAAAAGTAAAGTTGAGTAGTAATCATTAGACCAAAAAAGCAGTGCATAGTTGGTGCAGTATTAAAAATTTGTAACAAAAGTCAATGCCTTTGTCAACATGAATGTTTTTCCATATATAACGCTTCATAAGATAGAGAATAAAGTCTATTAAATTTTTGTTTTTACTATTCCAGAATGATTCAGAACTCTTTGGCCGGACAATAAGAGTAAATATAGCAGCACCACAAAGAATTAAAGAAGGATCAACTCGGCCAGTATGGTCTGAAGATAGTTGGTTACAGAAACATGCAGGTGAAACTTTAAATGTCAACAAAGACGGAGACAAAAATGGTGCGACAGGGGAGGTGAATACCACAGAGAGTGTAAGTGTTAAAAATTTGCAATATATGAGTCAGAATGATCCTATTATTTGATAAGAAATTTAATGAACTTATCAATTCAAGTATCAGGTACAAGGCTAGTTACTGAATTGAACAAAAAGATCAACAACTTTTCAAAGGAAATTGTATTTTATTTTATAATAAATTACCTATTGGTATCTTGGAAATTTCTATCAATAAGTTCAAAGTTTTTATAAAACGAAAGCTTGTAGAAAAATCATATTATGATATTAAGGATTATATAAACAATAAAAAAGCTTGAGTGTGAATTGCTCTATCTCCATAGGTACTATAGTTTATTATTCATTTTATTCATTATTTGAGATGGTGATAATGAAAAAAAATAAAAACCCCGGCTAAGTTTGTTGTGGGCTTCTTCTTAGACCGGGTCGCGTTTGGAACCCTCATAGCTTTAGTTTTAAGTTTACGAATATAGTTATCACCATTAAATAATTACTATGTAAATTATTGACGCGTCAAAAGTGCCTTTTTAAGGACTATTTGAAT
The DNA here is from genome assembly GCA_928268935.1 of Lasiommata megera. Taxonomy (NCBI): domain Eukaryota; kingdom Metazoa; phylum Arthropoda; class Insecta; order Lepidoptera; family Nymphalidae; genus Lasiommata; species Lasiommata megera. The sequence goes on along the minus strand of OV743311.1, from coordinate 4,657,210 downwards.
AAAGATTATTTTGAATTTGTATACAGCAAGCAATCTATTAAACCTGTGTAAATTGCTAATATGCCTTTACTACTTGGGACAGTTGACAAAGGGATAATTATTAGCAATTTCTACAGGTTTCACACAGAACTTTGAATTAGGACAGTCAAGTGTGTGGTGGCATAAACTGACTTAAGGAGCTTAGTTAAGTTAACCTGTTTAAGTACACGGCGCGATAGGTATCTTAACCTAAGTATGCGGCAGTCCCCTGCAGACAAACCGGTACTGTATGTATCGACTTGTCGTTCCTTCTGATACCACGGGGGTGGCCGAGAGGGTGGCACAGGTCATTGGCAACCCTGAGTCTCCTAAATATTGTCCCTGGCAATGCATTGTCTGTGGACAGGACACTGCACTTGCGACAGCTGAGCTGCGCAGATAACAACACGGAGGGTGGCCGTTACCAGTTCTAAGTCTGCACTGATAGGTGTAACTGCAGAAGCTAGTGGCCACACTCGGATGTTGTAAGTGCGAACGTAACTGTCGTTCACGGATTGGTCTGTCTTTCTTGGACAGTCACTGGAGAAAATGCCTCCGAGACAATGTTTAAACCATCTAGAATAGACATAAAGGCCTAAATGATGATTAAGTACACTGTAAACCTGGTAATTATAAACATTGAGGTTGCCTCAGTCTTTCGTGATTCAGGGTTTTCAAATTGTGTTTTAGTTTCTTTTTTCATGTTTCGTAGCTTGTCTATAATCATGCTTTAATATTTTTCCACAAAATTATAAGTCAGATTTTCACTGCAGCATATTTAAACAATACTAATATGAAATGACTATAGAAATATTAAAAAATTACAGGAAACCACAACAAAACCAACAGAAAAGCGTAACCCTCAAGTTTACTTTGACATTGCTGTGGGTAAACAGGAGATTGGCAGGGTTATCATGATGCTGAGAGCTGACATTGTGCCAAAGACTGCAGAAAACTTCAGAGCCCTTTGCACACATGAGAAGGGATTCGGTTACCAGGGTAGCAGTCTTCACAGGATTATACCAGATTTTGTATCCTTTATCAGATTATTACTAACTTATAGATTTTTTAAATAAGAAATACTACTGTAGCAAAGAGACAAAATATACATTCAGAAAAATAATGATGCAAAGGAGGACATATAAACAAACATGATTATGTCTATAATATATAAATACATAGATTAAAGTATTATATATTGCCAGGTACATAAACAAAAATAAAATTTACCTGGCTAAGTTTGTTGTGGGCTTCTTCTTAGGCTGGGGCGCGTTTGGAACCCTCATAGCTTTAGTTTTAAGCTTACGAATCTAGTTATCACCATCAAATCACTAGTATGTAAATTATTGACGCGTCAAAAGCGCCTTTTAAAGAACTGTTTGAATAAAGATTATTTTGAATTTGAATTTGAATTTATATACATTAAAAAGGATTAAAAAAACTATGGTATAAGTAAAACAACTAAAACCTTTTCTCAGTCTTCGTTCGTAACTTTTCAAAGACCTTTGTCATTAAGAAACTCATTAATTGTTATTGTAAGTAAACATGTGTGTTTAAATTTATGCATTAGCATGTCTAAATTTACATTTAGAATCATCTTATTATGTTAAAAGTGTATACTCTTCAATCTACCAACAAAATATGCTCAGTGATTTTGCTTACTGAAACCGATTAAAGTATGGATTTAATACAACTGTTTTACCATTAAAAAAATTTGCTCAAGGCTATCTTAGACTACATCATAACTTAAGGTGAGATTGCAGTCAACAGCTAACTTGAAACTTAAAAATTTAAATAATGCTTCCTTAGCAATGATCAGATGTGCCAAGGTGGCGACTTCACGAACCACAATGGGACGGGGGGCAAATCAATATATGGGCGCAAGTTTGAAGATGAGAACTTCACTCTCAAGCACACGGGACCCGGTATTCTTAGCATGGCTAACTCGGGACCCAATACTAATGGATCACAGTTCTTTTTGTGCACTGCTAAGTAAGTCTCAAAAGTTTGGTAGTTCTCAACATTACGCCGGTGGTACTAAGTGGTAATGCTCCAGTAATTCTAGATTATTCATTATTTTATAGGATTTTGTATCAATATGTTATTGTCATATGTAATGTAGTTATGCGTCTGTATATGTATTTCGTTTGTCAAGACTGTTCTATTACGAACATAAGAACATACGCCTCCGTTTGGCCTAGATGCGACAAATTAAGCCTTTAGCTTCCCTAAAATTCTGGAAATGCGAGATGCGATGCCTCGGTTATAGTCGTATAACATTCGTGACATAATCTTATCAAACCGCATCGGAGCAATATGGCGGGTCTCTTTTATGTTTTATTTTTTTTATTTTTTATGGCTTTACACAGAATATCCAATGTCAAGTTTATAGTAATGTAGAATTGAAGTTAGTGAAAAGTGGCAGGAAACTTCGACTTGGCGGACGCGGCTTCCTCAAACTTTTCCCTAATTAATACCTGTTAACCATTCAAAAACCTGCCACTACACAAACCAACCATAACCATAATGTCCACGACACAACCAACACCAGTCCTTTTCAAAATTAGTCAACCAATATTAATTCAAGAAAAGCGTAAAAAAACCGCGCCCGCAAAATACGAAGTCGCCATTAAAAAAATTAAACTATTAAGCAATTTTTTAAGGAACGCCAAATATGTTAAACTTTCAAAAAATTCCATTTTTGAATGTGCTCATTGGTAATATTCTAATAGGTAGGTATATTATGTAATTATTATTGACGTCATATGAATGCTGGTGTTGTTTATTACTTTGCATAGATGGCAGCAGTGGGTACCAACATTTTAGCGAGTTGCAGCATTTTCATTTTTGAAATTCGAATTTGTTTTATTCCCCTATTATATTTATTAAGTAATATTTTTAAAGTTAACCAAAGCGTCTTGTTAATACTTTTTTAAAGTTATGAAGTTTTAGGTTCTTGGGAAGGCTTAAAAATTAATACTACTGTCTAATATTTTCGATTTAAGCTGCCAGTACAGGAGAATTACATAAGTAACAAAGTTCAATCGCAACGCGCAGCTGTGCCCTTTGCAGATTAAAAAAATATATTTGTTACGATTTGGAACCGTGCCAGAGACCCTTGCTTTGCTATCGAGTATTTTTTGTTTGTTATGCAAACTTTTTCGTTTTAATTTTATCTGTAAGAGTGAGATAAAAAGTTTTTCATGGTTATTTAATAGATGGGCGATAATAAACTGTATCTTATACAGTAGCATATACATAGCTTATAATTAATATTTTTGTTTAAGATATAATGAAACAGTGATAGCGTATCGTAGACATGGGCTATAAACAATGTCCAGCTAAGTTTTTTGTAGGCTATAGTGAGCTTATAGAACTTCATATTTTAGATTTATATTTCAGATTAGCTGACGCCCGCGACTTCGTCTGCGTTGAGTTAGTGTGTGTGAAAGTGTGTTTGTTTGTCTTCCAATCGCGATTGATTAATCAACCGACGACCTTGAAATAATTACAGGATATTCTGTAAAGTATCTCCTTTCTAACAAAAAAATAATGAATGAAAACGAAGTACGCGGTAATGAATTACAACTAAATACACATTTTTAGTTTCGGACATCGACATTAGATCCTCCAATGCGCACGCGAAGACTATTTTGATAGATATGATTGAATTTGAACTTTGTGCAGCGGTAATAGATTGCAAATTGACTCTTTAAAGTTAGGAACACACCTACATTTCTTAGACAACAGTGAGTGATTATAACGTAATATGTACTTTATTGCATAGCAGTAAAGTTCAAATTGACTACATTTTTTTAGAAAACGTTTATATGGGAAAATGAAAAAGGCTGTTTTTAGGGGTTTCCCGGCAATTATTCGAATTTTTCTCACTTTTTAAACCTTCCCTAGACCTCCACGAACATTTCAAGACCAAGATAAGATAAATCCTTTCAGCCGTTGTCGAGTTTTAGCGAGACCAACGAACAGCAATAGATTTTTATATATATATGTAGATAGCTTGTAGGAGCTTTTACATTAAATCTAGTTCCTAATCACAATCTCCTTACAATATTTATGAAAAGAAAAAATCGTTTGAACGCTTCATACCATTCAACCTCCGTAGCGCAGTACTTGCGCTTTCGCATTATAGAGTTGGAGGTCCTAGGTTCGATTTCCGGTTTGAGTCTGAATTTGTAAGAGGCTTTGGCCGTGGCTAGTTACCAACCTACCACGTATCGCCAAGCGATTTAGCGTTCCAGCACGATGTCGCGTAGAAACCAATATTAGAAGTATAAGTTTACCATACCCCTAACAGGCTAGCCCGCTACTATCATAGACTGCATCATCACTGATCATCAGGTAAGATTGCCGTCAAGGGCTAACTTGTAGAGTGTAATAAAAAAAAAAAAAACGTGTCTATGAAAGGTGTATAAGGATTATTCATTAACTTAAATAATTAAATATACAGTAATAAAATTTTTGCCACCTTACTTTTAAAACTTTTATTTAAAAAAAATTTTTTTTCGTTCGCAGGACGGAATGGTTAGATGGAAAGCACGTTGTATTCGGTCACGTCATTTCCGGTTTAGATGTCCTCAAGAAGGTGGAGAGATACGGAAGCAAGGGAGGCGCCACGTCCGCCAAAGTTATAATAAGTAATTGTGGAGAATTACAATGACAATAATTAAACTATGAGTTTTTGATTAACCTACCTTTATTATAATCTTTCTACCTTATATTTCTATTTCCCCATGAATGTACGTCGCTGCGTGAAAGTTAAACAAACAAAAACTCTACTGCCGATGAGGGATCATGGAACGGTTTTATGGTATTCGCTGTTAAGTAATTCTCGTTATCAGACCGAAGTGAGGACATTTATAGCGTCTAGAGCCTTAAAAACACGTTCAGCCGTCGTTAAAAATGGTCAGCTAATAATTAAATAATTATAATATACATATATATGTATATTAAGCTGTGATAGCCTAGTGGTTAAGACGCCCGCCTCCTAAACAGAGCTTGGGTTTCGATCCCGGTCACGCATCTCTAACTTTTCGGAGTTATGTACGTTTTTCAGCAATTAAATTATCACATGCTTCAACGGTGAAGGAAAACATCGTGACAAAACCTTCATGCCTGAGAGTTCTCCATTATGTTCTCAAAGGCGTGTGAAGTCTGCCAATCCGCATGTCCGCCAAAACCCTTCTCATATTAAGAGGAGTACTCAGTACTACAGAGTACGGGTCTCCTCCCTACCCTACCAGTCCAAAAACTAGTCACTGCAAAAACGACACCAAATTTCAATTACAAGATAAATTACATTTAAAACAATTGGAATAAACAATTAAATTAATTTAAAACTTACAATAATTAGCAATAAAGTAGTTTTTTTTAAAGGTCTATAAATAATTAAAACAATAAAATCACTTATACTAACTTAACATCTAATCGAGGGTGTGGTCAAATGCTTCAAAGCTCGGAGCCCGGAGTTCGCAGAACAGCGATTTCCTCTTGGCTTATGCGAGCAACAGAACAACACGACTTATATGATAGTGCCATCTGCGAGTATATATGCTTACGATACAAGAGGCACTAGGCATCTCTATCGGTTGTTCTGTTCCTGGCAATAGCGATTCTTGCTATCCTGCATGCGTACTCCAGGAATGCGTCTCGGCCAGAGGCCTCGCTCAGAATGGTGGACACGGAACCCCTGCACAGCCTCATCCGCAGTACCTGTTGTAGGTCTTCCCGGGCCGCTTCGTGCTGAGGGCGGTCCATCAGAAGATGCAGGATAGATGGCATGTCCGATTAGGACAAGTTCCAAAAGAAAAAAAAAAGAGATTGTAAGAAAAAAGCTTTCGTATTTATGTAGGTACTACAATTAAGTAGTTGTGCTAAGGCAAATCTATTAAGCACGCGGCCGAAATTAAGCAGACATTTCCATTTCGACATGTTATGCTCGCTTCAATACCCAAGATTCATTATGGACGAAACTGACGAATGGTTTTACACTACACGACTGAATTGTCGACACGACATTCCAGAAAGACTTTGATTGATGGTTTCCATGCGAAATTTCGCCAGCGGAATCCCATTTCCGTACATTATAGGTACCCATCGAGAAGAGGTACCTGCTTATCTGAAATTCAAAACACATTTTTCTTTTTAAGTTTCTTATAGTAGGTAGTTATTTCTAGTAAAATTACATGGTCGGACTTATTTAAGCTATTCAATAAATAAATATTCATACTTTTTTTTTTAATTTTAATACTACTTAAAAACTGATTGTCACATCATTACTTGACATGCTGTTGTTTTTAAAAATAAATTTCGAACTTATTACCTGAATTATACAAATTATGGATTTCAGTTATTTGTATGTAACGATTTCCCGTTTTTGGTTCATTCGTTATAACTAACCTGGAAGAGGACTCGTATTTAGTTTTATTACTGTTTACTTATTATTTATGTGCAATAATAAATAGTAGTGTTTAATTAATTAAATTAAAATGAAATAACATTATAATCATGTTTGTAAGTCAATCAATTTATTAAATTGAAAGAACTGACGATAGTTATAAAGTTTACTTAAAATGGCGACCATCATGAGGACCACAGACCATTTACCTACTAACAATATATGAACATACGTGTTATAAATTAAGAACACTATATAAATTAATTCAATGCAATTAAGATATTATTCATTCAAGTTTTTCATCAAGTGCAGTAAGAAAATCAATTTGAAGAGCTTGCCGAAGTTTTATTAATCTCGGACGCTCTCGTAAAAGCAAGTTTTAAAATTGTTGAAAATTAATCAACAGTGGATAAAATCCGCTTCAGCCAGCCACCGCGCTCGCGACTGGCTCGGTGGAGATTTTAATTTAGCTGCATTTCAATTGAAGCTTTTACTATAGGATATGTGATTAAATTTTTGTTATTCAATTAATATGTAGGTACGATTTAAACCGACGGGCTTTGTTTTTATAGACTACAAGTTAGCCCTTGAAGGCAATCTCACCTGATTAAATGATTATGCATTCTAAGATGCGGGCTAACCTGTTTGGGGGTATGATAAATCCATACTCTTAATGGGTTTCTACGCGACATCGTGCCGAAACTCTAAATCGCTTTGCGGTACGTCTTTTGTCGGTAGGGTGGTAATTAGTCACGGCCAAAGCCTCCAGACCAGACTAGACTCGAGCCGGGAATCGAACCCAGGACCTCCAATTGATTCTTCTTGTTTTTGTCCTTTTCCGTGCTCTATGGGATCGGCACAACTTGTTCAAACTGAAAGACACGTTGTCACGTCGTTGTCGGTAAAGTGGTAACTAGCCACGGCCGACGCCTGCCACCAGACCAGACTCGAGCCGGGAATCGAACCCAGGACCTCCTACTTTGTACTTTTGTAACTTTTGATGTATTGTATTCTAAAAACAGTTCATAGGCCTTACGGGACTGGCTACCTTATACGGGGAAAAAGCTTAAGACATTTGACTCTCCACCCAACCTAAATAACTATTCTAGGATCGAGAGATAACAAAACTATCACACTAATATTACAAAGAAAATTATGTATGTATATGTTTATGTGTAACACATCGAAACTACGGAACCAATATGTCTGAAATTTTCAATGGAGATAGATTATACCCTGGAATTTAACCAGACCAGATTCATGGTTCTCTCGGGACACTAATATTAAGCTTAAGACATTTGACTCTCCACCCAACCTAAATAACTATTCTAGGATCGAGAGATAACAAAACTATCACACTAATATTACAAAGAAAATTATGTATGTATATGTTTATATGTAACATCGAAACTACGCTACCAATAAGGCTGAAATTTTCAATGGAGATACTAACTTGTACCCTGGAATTTAACCAGACTCTTTCGGGATTTGTGAAGAACTGATGAATACTACAACTATACAACTATAGCTATAGTTTGCAAGAGCAAACTTCCTCGAAATTGGATTTATGTGCTGGGAATGGAAGCGAAAAACGGACCGGAACATTGGTTATTCCCCAAAAAAATTAAATACCCTCAATTCACGCAGATGAAATCCGCTAGTTTTATATAAGCAATTAACATATCAATTGCTTCAACGGTGAAGGAAAACATCGTGAGGAAACCTGCACGCCTGAGAGTTCTCCATAATGTTCTCAAAGGCGTGTGAAGTCTGCCAATCCGCACATGGCCAGCGTGGGGACTATGGCCAAACCCTTCTCATATTGAGAGGAGACCCGTGCTCTGTAGTTTGCCGAGAATGGGTTGATCATGATGATGATATAACTCCGGACTGGTATCTGGGTGGTATCTAAGAGATTGAAAAAAAAACATATAATCCCAACACCCATCCCAACCCAACATCGCGTCTTACAATAATACCGGAATTTAAACGCTACCAGCGAAATCGTCACCTAAGGTAACAAGTAAACGCCAGACAGGGAGATAAAAAGTGAAATGCATTTTGAAGACTCGTAGTTTTGGAATGGTTCAATTACAGTTGGAAAAAGTTTAGCGATTCGTCGAAGCTGACTCGTGCAACGTCACCGACGACTTCACTAATGGCGCGAGATTTTTAGTTCTTTGTGCTCGATTTACATTCGTCAAGGACAGTAGCGAGCAGCGAGTGCTTTTAGCTAGCGGAGAAGATATGGACAATGATTGTTTGTACCACGGTTTATCTTAAGTGTTATATATCTGTCGAAGTTATTTAGTTTTTAAGCCAGTATTATATAGATTAGCGTGTTACTTGTAAGTACTGACTAACTACTATTAGACTACTTGAGAAGCGGTGATAGCCTAGTGGTTAGAGTCTCCTAATCAGAGGTCGGTGGTTCGAATCCGGGCACGCACCTTTAACTTTAAAAAAAAATTAAAATATCACTTGCTTCAACGGTGAAGGAAAACATCGTGAGGAAACCTGCGCGCCTGAGAGTTCTCCATAATGTTCTCAAAGGCGTGTGAAGTCTGCCAATCCGCACATGGCCAGCGTGGTGGACTATGGCCAAATCCTTCACATATTGAGAGGAGACCCGTGCTCTGTAGTGAGCCGGTAATGGGTTGTTCATGATGATGTGTAGTAACACATCATCATCATCATCATCATCATCATCATTACTTATTGTCGAAGGCTCTGGTATACGGAAAAACTCAAGTTACAAGTTTATGATTACATCTGATTATTATAAAAACTATGTAAATATTTTTAAATATAAATGGCTGGCCTATTGGTCTGGTATCAGTTCATGTTTGTACATGTATCAGTATTAGTAGGTATTTTTTTTCCACTACAAGTTAGCCCTTGACGGCAATCTCACCTGATTTAAGTGATGCAGTCTAAGATAAGAACGGGCTAACCTGTTAGGAGAATGGTAAACCCATACACCTAGTGGGTTTCTACGCGACATCGTGCCAATTTCCGGCTCGAGTCTGGTCTGGTGGGAGGCTTCGGCCGTGGCTAGTTACCATCCTACCGACGAAGATGAGTCACGAAGCGATTCAGCGTTCCGGCACTATGTCGCGTAGAAACCAATTAGAAGTATGGGTTTACCATACCCCTAACTGGTTAACCCACTACCATCTCAGACTGCATCATCACTTACCATCAGTTGGAATTGCCGCCAAGGGCTAACTTGACTTGTAGTGTAGAAAAAAAACTAAAAAAGAAAAGTTAATACGTACTTCTAAGTCGAGCAGTTTGATCTGTGGCCAATATAATATGGAATGCTTATCTCTCATTAAACGTAGAATTAAAAGTGATCATAAAAAGGACGTCCGAAATTTTAAAATAATACTGTTCAAGCAAGTGATTAATTTACTAGTAGTACCTCCTAATCAATTTATAAAGGATAACAAAAAAAAAATAAACTAACTCATAAAAAAATCGCCCGAGAAGGTACTTAGGATAAACAATTTAGAAATATCAAATTACCATATTCAAAATCTCTCCTTTGATGTCTATGTAAGAGCGCTTATAACAAAACAGTCTCTGCTCTCGTTTTAATATATTTCCATATTTTATCCTTATAACACGTATTATGTTCCAAGGAGAATTCAAAATATTATTCTTAAAAAAACAAAGGTCTCTTTTCGGCAATTATAAGACCAAAGACAAGGGAATATTGGCGGTGCATACTCAAATCATTACCAACTACTATTGTGATAAATTTGACGGCATATTTCCAAAGAGGATGTAAACACTGAATGGGCATCACTAGGCGTTATCTTTTTAATTACGCTGGGACAAGGTTTGACGGCCAGTCAGCCTGGCGGATCGTCCGCGTCATATCCATAGTCAGAAATGCCTATTAAATGTAATCTTTTCATATTCGCCATTTCTCGCGTAATCCAGATTTTTTAAATGTTTGAAATAATTAAAAACGCTGTGATTAATTATTGTTTAATTTGGGGCACACTAATTTGATTTGTCAAGAAATTATTATTAATTAAATGTAACTCCATGATTTCTTATGATGTTGTTTGCCCTTAATCTAACTGGACTATGGATGCCCACATCCATAAGAAGTTACATTTACTATGGACAAAGAATTAGTTTGGCCATTCAAAGAGGAATGAGAGTATCTACAATATACCAAGGTATTGTACCCAGATATCTATCTGATACTTCGATATATTGTAATAATTATATTGTAAGCTATACATTGTTCAGGTGGCATCGATGACGTTTTAAGTTTAATGTAGTTTTATTTTATTTGTTTCTTGTGTTTTTAGATATTGTACTTAGTTGATTAATGACTAATAAATTAATAAAGATAAAAATTTAATAAGAGGCAATTCGCTTAGACACATTTAAATTGGTCACAAAAATAGTTTTATTTTCTTTTGTGGTAGAGAATTATCCATTTTATTCGCACCTAAAGCCGCGTTCTGCGTGGTGCAAGTTTTAATACAATTGTTTCGAAAACAAACACGAGTGCCCAAACTAACTTAAGAAGTATTTTTTACTTTGTTATTATCAAGTGTCATAGGATATACCTTTCTAACAACACCCTAGAAGTAATTTAAGAACTGTGATTGCATTTTCTCGTATTTCAGAGAGTACACTTCCTGTAACTATCTGATTGTTTTATCTCTTTACTACCTGATCGTGAGTCATTAGTATTTTCTGCTTATTACGACCTGGATTCAGTTCAAACAATGTGTACCAGTTTAATGATCCAATAAAATAAACAAAAAGTTAGTGTTAGCTTTCGCCTGTACTGTGAAACTAAACTAAAAAGATGTTTTTTGAATTGACGAAAATAGCAAAAAACCCTATTAGTTATTTCTACGTCACTGGGGGGTTTTAGCGAGCGGGAAGGTCAGCCTGTGAGAAGAGCACTTGGGCTAGACGCCATCTGGGGAACGTCCCCCTAAGGGTCTCTTGTGAGGCACGGACTTCGGCTTACGGTGATGTTGGAATTTGGGTTTCATGGCCTGGTGTCTCAGTCCGAGCGCCCCCGTGACCGTGGAAACTGAAAAGACCGCTAATGCCTATTTACATCCCGCGAAGTGCGTGCAAACACCCGCTGTGACGTCAGCTGTCATACATGTTGGCGCCTATCCCTTTGGCCGCAGATTATAAACAAAGTAATGCGACAATGATTTTCACCTTTAATAAGAGCCAGTAGGGAGAAAGGCGGGAGACTTCGTATATGGCGGGCGCGGTTTTTTCACGCTTTTCTTGAATTAATTTTTGTTGGCTAATTTTGAAAAAGACTGGTGTTGGTTGTGTCGTAGACAGTTTTGGTGTCGTTTGTGTAGTGGCTGGTTTTCTGAATGGTTAACAGGTATTGATTTGGGAAAGGTTTGAGGGAGCCGCGTCCGGAGTGCGAAGTTTCCCGCCATTTCTCCCTAACTTCTACATTGCTATAAACTTGATATTGGCTAATCCGTGCAAAGCCAAATGAAAATACAAAGAGAGAAGAAGAGCCAGTAATAATAACCACAGATAAACACATAAATAACTTAGTAAGTAAGTAGGGATAGTGTAAACAGTTTCAGCAAGGCAATCCGTAGGCAAAGTCCTGTGCATTTCGTTTATATTTTATAGCACTCAGAACTCCGTTATAACTTAATTTCTGAATTCTCTGGCTCCACAAAGTTATAAACCCCGACGCAATCACCGACTCTAGTGGCTGGTTCCAACAAATCGTCTAATTTGTCATAACGTAAATTGAAACCGTTTTGCCAACAGAAACTGGTTTTCGTCCAAATATGTGTCTTTTTAGACAGTTATAAATCTAACGTGACGGGTGAAAAATGGGGTTAACCATAACCGACTTAACTGAGCTTATATTTAACGAAATCATTAAAGACATGGGAATTTTTATATTCCGTTGTGATGTGTTTGTCCGAATTAATTTTGCGATGGCTGAATAGGTTTCGTCGAGACCTTCACAGGCTGGTAGAATTGGTAGCACGTCGTATTTTACGCTTTTTAAACCATTGGAAACGGAAAATTCGCGCGTGAAACTGCTGGTAAATGATGTTGCTAACTGTAAGTCACTGAAATCCAATCTCGCCACCATTTTGGCGGAATTAAAACTGACAACTCACCGACAAAGAATTCGGGCACCATTACTGACGGCTGACGAGTTCCAACGACACTCGGCCAGATAAAGCACTTTATTAGATTTTGCAGATTTAATTAAAATCTTTTGTAGCTGAAATAAACTTAAAAACTGGAAATAATTAAATTCTGCATTTTAAGCATTGATACAATGGTGCAGTGGTCTGCATTTTGAAATCCTAAATGCAATGATTAATAAACAAAAATCATGATAACTTTATTATAATTTTTGTAAAATAAAAAAAAAGACATTAAACTCAAAATTTAACTAATGTTTATTAATGAATTTTACAAATTAAACCTTAAAATTACTTCAAATTAATAACGCGTGTTATCTCCTCCGGCCCTGATGACCGCCTGCATGCGATCAGGCATGTTGTGGATAATGTTTTTAATGTCCACTTGGGGTATTTCTTCCCAGGCGGCCACCAGAGCGGCTTTCAGAGCACTGAGAGTCTCTGGGGGGTTGGGACTGCCTCGGATGCGCCTTTTGAGCATGTCCCAGACGTGTTCTATTGGATTCAAGTCTGGGCTTTCTGCTGGCCACTCCATTTTAGGAATTGTTACCCCTGAAAGATAATCGTTGACACATCTTGCAGTGTGTGGTCGTGTGTTATCTGGCATTAGTTTAAATTTTTCGCCCCCAATGAATTCCACATAAGGTAAAACATGATCTTTGAGGATCTCTTCTATGTTTCGGACTGCAGTCAAACGATCTTCAACTACCACCAACTCTGTACGTGCGCCTGTACTTATCCCTTCCAAACCATAAAGGATCCACCGTCAAAACTTACGATTTGCCTGGTGGTGATTGGCGGAAATCTCTCTCCACGCCGTCTCCATACACGTTCACGGCCATCTGGAGCTCTTAAGGCCACTCTGCATTAATCTGTCCACAAAACTTTACTCCACTGCTCGTGAGTCCAATTCGCATGCTTGCGAGCAAAACGAAGTCGTGCTAGCGATGTTGTCTGAGCAGTTCTGGACCTCACGCTGGTCTTCGAGCACGCTGGTTCCTTTCATCTATTCTCCTTCTTATCGTCCGCTCGCTAACATTGACCCCTCTTGCCGACTGTAGTCGCTGCCTTATTTCAATTGCAATAAGGAACCAATTTCTTAAAATTGCGAGAGGGTTAAATCGGTCGTCCTGCGCTGATGTACACCTGATTCCGCCACTTCTTGGTCTCCTCGTGTACAGGCCGGTCTGATCGTACCTTTTCAAGGCGTATCTAAGGGTTGTACGAGGTACATTTAACAATTCAGCATTTTCTCTCTGCGTTCGCCCTTGACTCAAAAGCAACACAGCTTGAGCAACTTGAGCTTGAGTTACAGGCTTTGTGTTTTGATTCTGAACGTAAAAAAGATTACACATTAATTAAGAAACAAAATGAATAAAGATGCACCAGCAATATTGAATTTTAACTCATCCGTGTTTCGTACGATTTAGCGACAAATTAACATTAAACGTCACAGAAGTAAAAAAAAGTAACCTTTTTTTATGCTTAACCTCTTAAATCAACAAAAACAAACGTGTCGACAACCCCCACTTGAAATTCTCATTCACGATTCACCAAAATCGCATGTTATCGGTTTTTTAATGTTTGGGCCACATTCCGTACCGCTCAGTACCTGTATATATATATATATATATATATATATATATCATAGTATTTTTCATTAATTTAATTCGTGATAAATACACTCGCCAATTTTGAACTAAATCTAAGAGGGTTCCAATCGCGCCCAAGTCTAAGAAGAAGTCCGCAATAAACTTAGCCAGATTTTGTTTGTGTCGCCATCTGTGTGATTGGTGGTCAATAATATAATTAGCTATGAAGTTAGAGTAATTCACCAAATTTCAGTATTGTATGTTTGATTCCAATAAGAAAACCTAGTACCGATAAAGCGTACATGTTACTAGCCATAAACATAAAATGATTAAAATGTGCTATGTAAAATAATCATTTCAGAAATATCATTTTGTAAATTGCTTTGTAATAAAATTTTCCTCACTATGATACTTTACTGAAGTAAACTAGTAGTTACTTCAGTAAAGTATCATGGTGAGGCCAAGTTGTAAGTAAGGTTTTATTCTTAAGTAAGGGTAAGTTACGTAAGGCTGACATGGCATAACATTGACAGAAATAATAGCTTGCTTAATTATACTATGTTAAGTGGTGAAATCAGCGATAAAGTTAGCTTTATTGCAAGTAACAAAGTGCTTTATGGTCCTCTATGCAAACATTTTACGTAATAGTGACTAAGAAAAGATTGTTCGCGGCAATATACGAGTAGGTATATATTTTTTTTCAGTGAAATCACAAGTTAGACTCGCAGACGAAAGACGGGTTTGTATCACGGTGCGTTTTAAGATAATACGTAATTTAAAATTAAATTAGCATTGTTAAGGTCGATTTCAACATCAAAAACACGTTTTTTATGTAGAGCCCCAAACAGTTTTAAATTTTGTATCATTTTAATATTACTTTTAATGAGATATAGTCTTACATATAGGCGGATAGGATTATATTATTGTATAGATTCATTTAGGAAAGCTTTCATGAATGAATTAATACATTTTTATTAATTGCTATGCTTTTGAGCAAACCCAAATTTATTATGTTTTTAATTTAAGCAATTTTAAATAAAATATCACTTTAAGCCGCTAATATCTTAGACCGCATCACCACTTGCCTTCAGGTGAAATGCCGTCAAGGGCTTATTTGTGGTGTATAAAAAAAAATCTTCAGATATATTTCGCAGTGTGTTCAGTAACTGTTTGATCGAGTTCTCCCCTCCACTCTTTACCAACTAACCGCGAAGCATCATAAGAATATGCATCCTTACGTAGTTAATATCCCATAGACACCTTTTTTTCCCGCTGGGAAATGCGCTTACGCATCCCCGATTTAAACACCAAAAAACACGTTTTTTATGTGGAGCCCCACTCAATTTTCAGTTTTATATAATTTTTATTATTATTTGTTATGAGATACGGAGGACTAACTTGTAAAGTATAAAAAAAACCCAGAGTGTGCTCAGTAACTATTTGATCGAGTTTTCCCCACCACTTTTTACTAACTAACAGTGAAGATTGTAAGGATCTGCACCTTACGTAGTTAATATCCCATAGACATCTACGAAGCGCTTTAGTTTAAGCGCACCGTGGACATCCCCATTTACCCCTTATTAATGTGAGTAACTTCAAATCTAGAGTGAATAGGTATCTACTAGGCAAGTGCACTTTACTTTACACATTTTACGCTTCATTATAGTTTGATAGCAGCCAAGCGTTAATTTTTATACTTAAAGAAAAAAAAATACGTTAAATACAGCAACATTCAAGACGCAAGTTTTCTTTACGCCGTGTTTGTACCTTAGTACGGACGAGAACAACTACAGTTAGTTTAAAATTCTAGATCGCATTCACTTTGCAAAGCATTATCCCTAGTATTTCATCTCAGTTCAAAAACATTCAATATCAACAAGGGATATGTTTAAAATTACTTTTGTTTTCAGGATAGCGATTCACAATGATAGCAGAAGAATAAAGACGCTTTACATCAAAGGCATCTCGATCGCCTATCCGGTCGAGTGAAAAACAAAGGGTTACATGTGAAAATGCTGGCGAAATTCACGGGATTCATTTACCGCTCCACGCCTCCTGAATTCCGTCGGCTTCCCGCCCATATGAGATTTTCCCGCCAGTTTCCTGCGAGATTGCGAACGCTGAGGACGCAGTTCACATACAATTTTCGCGAACTTGAAGATTTCTGTTACGGATTACGAATGCGTACGAATTACTGTTTAATAAAATTAATAATAATATACTCTCTCGAATAGATTATTCTGTGTTGTGTAAGAATGTGTCTTGTGATTAACATTGAGTAAACAAAAATTGTGTTTAAGTATTTTAATGTAATATTAAACAAACATATACAGTAACTCATTTGTTTATTATACGTATGCTGTGCGATCGAGGCAGATAAGGCATGAAAAAGCATGTATAATATGCGACTTTGACGGAGGATAACTTAGAAATAAACTTTTTAAAAGTCAAAGAATGGGTAAGTAACTTGAATCTCAGGATCGTTCTTAAAAAAATAAATATCAATAGTTAAGATTTATTTTTGATTATCAGATTTTTTCTACAATTTATTATTTTCTTATTAAATGCATTAAAAATATTTGCAACATATTCAACGTTAAATTACGTTTTAAAAAGAAATGTAGTTTTTATAGCATTTACACCGCATAATATATCATTAAAATGTCTCAAGAGGCAAAGAAAAATTATATATGTATTTTTGGGTTCGATGTATTAATTCATTGAATTTAGCAAAACAGAGTGCTGTCTAAACTTAAGAGTTGGACGAACCATATATTTAAATTTTGTGCCTTGATTTTTATCCACACTTAGCTCAGCAATCAAAGTTATATAGTACTTGTAGTAGATACTTTTTATATTATTACTTCCCGCGTACAAAATACAGTCATTTGAAGATGTAGGAAATGATAAAAATACTTTATTTTATGACTTATAAAATTCCCCCTAACCCGAGAAGCATTTCTCAAATTTTCAGTTTTGCGTTTTTCCGTTTAACATTCGTTACAGCCTGAAGACTTACTATTTCAAAATATTCCAGTCTGTATTATTTGTTGGCCTTTCTTTTACTATCTTATGATCATAATGCGTAGTAAAATTATTATTTTTTAGAAAATATTTTATTTGATATTTTCATAATTTACAAAAATCAGTTACCATAAAATGACTTGACGTGATGAAAACTTGACAGGTTATCTGAAAAAAATAAATAAGACAAAATATTTTGCGCGCGTCCTGAGAAACCTGCCAGCTTCGAGCGAAATTTGCTGTAATACTAATGCATTATTTATCTGTAAATTTTAAAAAATAGTATATAGTTACTAGATAAAATGGTCCGTGGCTATATTTTCCTGGACAAAATAGTCCTATGATTACTACAGAATGCAAGCTTTACTTATATTATGTGCCAATTTTTAAGATGCAATGGTTGGGCCGATTAATAGACTAATAGTAGAGATTAATAGACACATTAAGGTCTATAATATTGGTATCGATCCATTGGTGGGTTAGGTACAGATAATAAACTAGAGGCTGTTAAAAAATGAAACAGTAAAAGAGTGAAATAAAAAAAATCTTTATATTTTTTAAATTTAAAAACAGCGTTTGATGCGGGTGTTTTTGCCGGCTGCAGTTTATATACGTTTTTATTTTTTAAATGAATCCTGTTGACCAACCGACACGGGAAAGAAAATAAAAACAGAAGTATCTGTTGAAAACCTGGCTCCGGCAGCTTTAACACAACAGTTGCGAAAGTATTTAAAACCGTAATTGAAATTGACATTATCTCAGACGACTTAACGTTTAGATTATCATATTGTCAACATCTTCCTACTAATATTATAAACGTGAAAGTTTGTAAGCATGGATGGATGTTTGTTACCCTTTCACATAAAAACTACTGAATGGATTTTTATGAAACTTTCCAGTAATATAGCTGATACATCAGAATAACACATATTGTCTAAAATATGAAGATAAGTGTCAAGTAAGTGGGAAAAAATCTACAATCTGCGTGAAAATCTTCTTTTCTATGCAACGCTAAAAACTACTCGACTCGAAATACTAATCCTGCGCAGACGAAGTCGCGGGCATCAGCTAGTTTATTATAAAATCATACATTTCAATTTCTCTGTACTATATTTCTATAAAGTTTAGCTTTGTTAATACCTAGTATTGGTATTGTCAAAATAAGATCAAATATTTTTTAGAAGAAAGACTTTTCATTTGAATCTCACTATCAATATGTACCATAATGTATCATTTTGGAAACGGAATCTCAAAAAAGTAATGAAGCATGTGACAAAACATTATACGAAAATTATAATTTCCGTTTTCATCGATGTTGTTTCTGAAATATTTGAATAAAACACTCAACCTTGCCACTGCATAATTTAAAATTGTTATGAAATATTTATGAGACTATGAACTGAATTTCTAGAGTGGGGAAACTAAATGATCGTTAATAAAAATTCAGCAATATTTAACAATTTAAAAGGTTATACATATTTTATTAAATATTCTCCGAACCGAGTTAGTTAAAAAGTTTATTCTTAATTAACAGAGCGTCAGTACTTTTTTCCTCGGATGGAGTTAGGCGGGCCTCGATCATAGGTCCCCGGTGGAGGGTCTGCATAGGCGCTGGTGAGGTTGCGGTCGAGTACGCGGGTGTTACCGTGACTCAGCCACCAGGTCAGGAGCATCAGTGGGTTTTTGTGGGTAATCTGGTCACAAATCTGGCCGCCGGGGAGTCCCACATACTGTCTTGCCTGCGTCGCTTCCGGAGGGGATGCTTAAACGCATTTCCCAGCGTAAAAAAAAAGCGTCAGTAATTGAAGTGTTTTTTAATTTTAGTTCTAGAATAAAACCCTTTCAAGTGGTCACTTTTTGAACCAATTGTCCAAGTCTAACTGACACAGTTTGTTCCAAAAACGTGATAACAATTTTTTTGGAGATTGCTAAAAAGCTTTTATTCTCATATTTTTATACACATATTATAGAAGAAACCGATGAGGCAATACCTAATACAACTACCATAGATCTAACTCTAACCATAAGATTAGTACGCTACCATTTAAGGCTGCGTCATCACTTACCATCTACTGAGATTACCATCAAGGGCTAACTTGTAAAAAAAGAAAAATGCTCTCATTTGACGGCTCTTTATCCAATTAGTTATATGTCATCATCATCATCATGATCAACCCTTCTCAATATGAGAAGGGTTTGGCCATAGTCCATCACGCTGGCCATGTGCGGATTGGCAGATTTCACACGCCTTTGAGAACTCTCAGGCGTGCAGGTTTCCTCACGATGTTTTCCTTCACCGTTGATAGCAAGTGATATTTAATTTTTTTTTAAGTTATATGTATTACTGGCAAAAAGACGATTATTAAAAAATAATAATCACTACTGTAAGTAATTTTAAAATACATGCTCCTTTCTGTTAGTAGTTTTATTCTTTTTGACCTTGTTTGATCTAATTTAGTTATATAAAAAAAAAAAAAATTGTGTACAAGCTAAGTAGCTTGTGTCAAAAATGGTTATTATTTATATATCTATTCTAATATAGTTATTACCCGTTTTGTTTAGCTAATATATAATAGATATAAATTCGGCACCCGGGGCATTTAACCCTGTACGTGTCTCGCTTTAACACCCGTGCCGCTTCAGATGCCATCTTCGAAAAGCCTGACTATATGCTCTAGTTGGTAGGCGCTTGCCCAATTTGATTGAATATATATTTACGGTACCCGAGGCAGGTAAACCTCGTTTGCTTCAACTCTATTGGCGTTAACCTTTAACACCCGTACCGCTTCAGATGCCAGCCGCGAAAAACCCGGATAGCGCTGCACGTATCTGTATAACTCGGTAAGAATGTGAACACTCGCTTGCGAACAGTTTATTTTATATGAAATTGGTGTCTAAACATATCTATGTTATATATCTATGATAGTAAGCGGCGAGTAAGCTGTTATCAAATCTCGTACAACGTCAACTCCAATAATATTATCATCACTAATACCGGTTGATTGATTATATTGTTTAGTTGCGGTCACATTATAAGAGGGTGGTATAACGTAGCTGTTACAGTACAAATCAAACGATTTTGGTGGCTAAACCTAGTTGATCTATAAATTTAACTAGAATAGTGTGCCTTAGTGTACTATGGAGACCTGCTGACTTGTCGTTTTTGCGACGTTATTTTAAAATCATAGCAGCGATAATAATGGACAAATATTCATCATGATCAACCCATTATCGGCTCACTACAGAGCACGGGTCTCTTCTCAATATGAGAAGGGTTTGGCCATAGTCCACCACGCTGGCTATGTGCGGATTCATACGCCTTTGAGAACATTATGGAGGAACTCTCAGGCGTGCAAGTTTCCTCACGATGTTTTCCTTCACCGTTGAAGCGAGTGATATTTTTTTTAAAACGCTCATTACTCCGTAAAGTTAGAGGTGCGTGCCCAGATTCGAACCGTCGACCTCTGATTAGGAGGCTGGCACCCTAACCACTAGGCTATCACCGCTTCACATGAGAAGTTAAGCAATTTACTGGATATGTGATACTTTTTAGCATAGAAATATATCAACAGTTTCTGTGGAACTATTAAAGCAATACCCACTAAGTCGCTGGAATCGGGTATAGAAAAATAAACTTTGCGATGAACATCATGATCATGATATTGTGAACAATCTACTATTCGTGTTGCCACCAGCTTCTTACCCTTAGGTTGCCTTTAATTGATCACTCTGAGTGGTAAGGTCGCCTATGCACCAAACACTTCTTGTACCTTTTTGGTTTTATTTCCTTCTATAGTTTATTTGTGTTTATTCTATCATCTATCTATTAGTAATTCAAGTAATTCAATTACCAAGAATTGGTACCATTTCATTATTTTTCCAACCCTTACCGGCCCACTATTCTACATTATGGAGAACTCTCAGGCATGCAGGCATCACCGTTAAAGATACATAATTGTTTAAAATGCTCATAAGTCTGAAAAAGTTAAGGGTTTACATTTTAGAAATAATAAATTCCCAAATTGACCCGACCGGGGATTGAACCCAGAACCTCCGACTTATAAGACTACAGTGCTTACCATTGTGCAGTCAGGTCGTCGTCATTAAAATTTAAAAACAATTCTCTATTTTTTTTTCAAATTTTTCATACAAACGTCTACAATACAAGACGTTTGCATGGCGGTTACTATAAATAAGCCATGGGACGTCATCGGTAGCTCAGTTCTGAAGCGTACGCAGAAAAGATCCGTAGAAGTGGAATAAGAATAGCTTGTAAAATGTCAGTGAAAAGTAGTGATATACACTATTTGGAGGCTGTGTCAATGAATCATTCACGAGATTGTCTCGTAATAAACATATTCCAAGCTTCATACCAATTCCAATCTTACGTAAATAATAAATTCAAATCCTGGAATCATATTTCGTTACAACATTATAGCGGAAATAATAAATTGCTTGGCGCCATAGCCATACGTCAAGCGTTAATAAAAGTGCGTTTGCTAAAAATATTGTATTCACAAAATGTAGGTAGTTACTTGTTGAGTTTATTATCGCACACTGAACTATATATATCATCACGTTATTCGACAACGAGACAAAAATATCCACCATCATTTGATTAGTAGACCAGATGTTGCGATGTTTACCAACTATAATAAATTTTAGTTAGTACTTTCTGTCTAGCATTGCTGAAATTTAAAATTAAGCAGGTATACCTTTGTCAGTGCGCGTGTTCTATGAGTAATAAGAAACAAAACTGGATTTTAGATTGTATTGTATGTTTAAAAATACCATAATAATAGTTGGATACACCGGTTGTATCTTTAAGAACGGACATATTATTGTGTTCAACAAAACGCGAATCTCTTAACTTTATTTATTGATTGACAATTCCCAAAATATTGCTATACTTTTCCAAAAAAACTTTAGTTTATTTTAAAGATTTCGTCATACTACATTCTGTATTGCCAAATGGAACCCTCTTTGTAATCTTTCTTTAAATTAAATCAAATCAAATCATTTATTTGCATAGATTGAGACAGTACATTGGTGTTTCATTTAATGACAATTGCAAATATTTTATTTTTTTCAGATTTATTTTGATTTTGTGAATATGAAATTGTCAGGGTACTGCAAAGGCAGTTAAATAATGCATTGTGTTTGCAATACACTGACAACTACCCTTAAATTATGTATAGTAGAAAAACAAACGCTCTTAATTATAATATTAAATAATAATATAAAATATGATATTATATTCCACTAGGTATAACGCATCTTTCGCTTTCACAGTGGGATAATTTGACCGTACAGAATGATTAAATATTTCTTTTATAAATGCGATATAATATTAGACTAAAATGACTTTCTATGTAATCTAAAATAAAATATCTATCAAGTAGTAATATATAATATATGTTCATATTTAAAATTATAATAGGATTTCAATTCATGAAGTTATTATTATCTCTTGATGGTAGTGTGGCAAATCATTGTCAATGACAATGAAACAAAAGATACCTATTTAAAATTCCTTATGGTTTACTCTAGGAACAATGAATATGTTGTATTTAGGTAAATTTCGCAATTTTCTGTTTCTGTCTTGTCGAGTTAGTTAACAAAGATTTTTAAAACCCCGAGAGTAGCCAACTTCATTTTACTCTGTCATCATCATTAACAACCGATTGGCGTGTCCACTGCTGGACATAGGTCTTTTGTAGGGAGTATCAATGCTCGCGGTCTTGGGCCGCTTGCTTCCAGCGGCTCCCTGCGACTCGTCTGAGGTCGTCTGTTCACCTAGGGGGGGTTCGACCAACGCTACGTTTACCGGTGCGGGGTCGCCATTCCAGCACCTTGGGACCCCAACGTCCATCGGTTCTCCGAGCTAGGTGCCCCGCCTATTGCCACTTCAACTTGTAGTTCACTGAGCTATGTCGGTAACTCTGGTTCTTCTACGGATCTCTTCATTTCTGATTGGATCACGTAGAGATACTCCATCCACTCTCCATCGCCCGCTGAGTGACTCTGAGCCTTCTTATGAGGCCCATAGAGAGCGACCACTCTGTACTGACAGTATTCTACAATGTTAAAACAGCGTATCAAGAATATTAGTCATAAAACTTACAAAATATAGATAGATAGATAGATAAAGTTTTTATTGCACATTAAAACTAAGAATCTAAATCAAATAAAAAAAACAAAAGTCGATAGTAAAGATAACGCGCAAAGGTGGTCTGAAGAATTATCTAAAGTGTAGTAAATAAATCTTTATTAATCAACAAAATCAATTTCTCATACAAAAAACAGCACAACTTTTTTTTTATTCACTACGATGATGGTAAGTGATGATGTAGTCTAAGATGGTAGCGGGCTAACCTGTTAGGGGAGTAAACCCATACTCCTAATTGGTTTCTACACGACGTCGCTAGAACGCTAATTCGCTTGGCGACACGTCTTTGTCGGTAGGGTGGTAGCTAGCTACGGCCGAGGCCTCCCACCAGACCAGACTCGAGCCAGAAACCGAACCCAGGACCTCCAACTTAATAAGCCAATTTACCTCCTTGAAGTGTATATCTTGTTTAATTTGTATATTGTAATATTAAATGTAATACTTAACTTAGTTATAAACAAAATGCATCATCATCATTATCATGATCAACACATTCTAGGCTCACTACAGAGCACGGGTCTCCTCTCAATATGAGAAGGGTTTGGCCATAGTCCACCACGCTGGCCATGTGCGGATTGGCAGACTTCACACGCCTTTGAGAACGTTACGGAGAACTCTCAGGCGTGCAGGTTTCCTTACGATGTTTTCCTTCGCCGTTGAAGCGAGTGATTCTTTAATTGCTTAAAAAAACGCACATAACTCCGAAAAGTTAGAGGTGCGTGCCCGGATTCGAACCGCTGACCTCTGATTAGGAGGCTGACGCCCTAACCACTAGGCTATCACCGCTTCTAAAGTATGCACGAAACTTATTTACACGCAAATTTCGCTTCAGCCCCGCCAACTAATGTTGGTAACTAATTGTAATCACTGTATAACATTGAGTTGGCATAAAAAGGACATTTATAGTGTAAAAGTATGTGTTCTACTATATCTGTTGTCGATATTAACATCTACTGGATACTACTAGTTCTCCAAGACACTCTATATCCTATCAAAAACATTTTTCAGCCCCACTTCTCTAAGACTAACCTAGGCAAATTCGCCCCAATAAATCGCCAATTCCGACGGGGTATGTGGGACTCGCCTGAGGCCGGACTGGCGACCAGAATACCCACTAAAACCCAGCGATGCTCCTACGCCTCGCCTGGTGGCTGAGTCACGGGAACACCCGCGCACTCGACCACAACCCAACCAGCGGCGTCCGCCGAGGCAGACCCTCCAGCGGGGGCCTATGATCGAGGCCCCCTAACTCTATTCGAGGCGCGCCAGGAACATTGGGCGCGCCTTACGACCCGAGGATTAGGCTCGACGGCTGAGGATACCTCTCATACATCACCTGGAGCTCCTCGTCAGGGGGTCAGGCGGCGATCGTGCGCCCGTCGCCTGCGCCCCGCCCAATTAATACATTCAATAATTTGACATCTTTCATGACAATTTATTTAGCTTTAAGTAAAAATTGTACTTAACAGCAAGATCAATTTATGTAAATATTTTAATTTAATTTACCTAATTGCATTTATTTTGTAATTATTTCTTGGCCTGAAATTGTAAATATTTATATACTACTTAAAAAAATTGTTGGGAGAAATCTTATAATTAAGAAATTGTAACAGCACTAGTAATTAACTTATTTAGATAGATAATAAAAAGATGTGGTGTCGTGGGACACCAAGTAGGAACGAAGTTCCTTCGTAATAAATTACGTAAAATAAAAAAAAAATCGTTATTCAAAAATAAACGTGGCTACTCACGAGTAAAATATATAATGTGTGTATTCGCCACGTGCTTGTCCTTGAATTCATGAGTATATACTATGCATTGGCGGGGTAGAGTGGTAATAGAGAGAGAAGGGATGAGAGAACGAAAAGAAAAAAGGAGAAAGAGAAAGGTATTATACACTACTCGCTTGTGTATAGGACTGTCACGCCTGCGCACGTCTCATTTAACGGTTTTATTCCACGGACTTTTTCTTACGGTTTTACTATCACATTTTTTTCAGTTCGGTCTCGCAGCAAAATCCCTATCTCCTCCAAGCCGTAAGGAACTTCGTTCCAAAAATTTATTTGCAGCTTATCGCTTATGAATAAAATAAAATAAAATAAAAGTGGTATATTTTTTTCCTGCTTTGTGCTAGGTTGCCTGGTAGAGATCGCTCATTAGCGATAAGGCCGCCTATTGCACCTATTTATTTTCTGTGTGTTTATTTCTTTTCTTTTTTTCTTCTGTATTGGTGTGCAATAAAGTATATTTTCATTTCATTTCATTTCATTTCATTTCATTTCATTTCATTTCATTATTTTCATTTTCATTTTATTTTCATTTCATTTCATTTTCATTTCATTTCATTATATTTTTATGTAAAACGTGAATATAATGTAATTCTAAACAGGCATCCAACTCCATTATCATGAAGCAACACTGCACGATGAGAGTATAGTGATATGCGATAAAATACATCGCCGTTCTGAATACTGGCTTTATAACAATGGATTAGGTGGGAGCTTTGGCGATAGCTCCGATTCAATTATTTGATTCGGGGAACTATCGCGTACCCCCATAAATATTCCATCATAGTATCTGTATGAGCTTGTGTAGTCCTCACTAATACTATAAATATAAAACTGTATGGTGGTTTATCCTTCGATCACGATGCAACAGAGCGAGGTAAATATTTTATGGGCAGTTTTTATGCCGGAAAAAATGTTTACTATCTACCCGCGAAAATCTGCTATTCAAGCAATGTCCAGGGTACAATTTATCTCAATACATTTACTCGTAATTGGTTAAGATTTAGAGCCATGCATAAAATTGCAAATAACCTTATTTAAAGGGTTTTAAAGTTCATAATCTCTCTTCTACTACTACTCTACTACTTAAATAACTTAGTTGTAGGTATAAGCCCGCATTAATTCTTACAAATTGATCAAATTCAATCCGTTCCGGATTTTTTTTTTGTTTTTGTGATCCCAAGTAAAGAACATTCTAGAATATACATACGAAGTTTAAATATCAGCTTTCGCGCCTATGCTTCGTCTATAGTTGGTATAACTACTGCCAGTATTAACGTTACTGAATTTGTTAGTTAAGCCAAAAATATGTGACAGATAAACAGACAGACAGAGCGGGTGGACGAGGAAGGGAGAGGAACCTCTGTGGTGCTCGACTATGATCCCGTGAATATGTAACAAAGGCTATAATTTAACAGACAGGTAATCATATAAAACCTCCTGGAACGTTATCCTGGTATTTTTCCATGATAAAAAGTATATTTTATCAGTCTTGTGGATGCAATATATCTCTGCTTTACTTCGTCAAGATCAGTCAGGAGTTGAGCCGTTTAGGTAATAAACAAACGTACATTCTTGCGCTTTTATTTATTAGTATCATGGTGCTCGGCTGTTTTATGTATAGGAGTTTATTCTTGTATCTACAATAAAATTCACACAGAACTATACCTACTATGAATCACTCAAAAATTTGTAATGTAATGCAAAAATTTAAATAGACAAAAAGTTTCAGAAGTACCGATCACAAAAGAACCCTATTATTGGTCTACGGGATATAAAAAAGAGCTTTAAACCTGGCCCAGAGTAAATTAAAAAAAATCATAAAACTAAAATAAAATTAGTATATAAAATGTAATGAATCCTCTTAGCTTTTGTTTTAAGTTGGCGAGTGTAGTTATCACCATCACTTCACTAATAGAAATAATGAAAAAATGTGATGTATATGAACGATTCATAGATGCCTGTAATAGGTTTATATGCTAATAAATAAAGCTATTTTTGATTTGAATTGATTCGATTCAAATCCGAAATGGCGTGATGCAGATAGAGAAAAATAATATAAACAATAATTTTAAGGCTTACCCAAATGAAAATTTTCAGTACAGATTCAATGCACTGAAATCGTCAAGTTACAGTTTTATTATAAGTTGATACATATAAGAAACCGTATTTGACGACCTCCGTGACGGGTTCGAAACCATTTTGGCCATACTCCGATAATTCACGTGACCCAATCATGTATAATTTAGTTACTTTTAACGACCTCCGTGGCGCGTTGCGTGCGGTGTCGCATTACATAGTTGGAGGTTCTGGGTTCGATTCCCGGATCGAGTCTGGTCTGGTGGGAGGCTTCGGTCGTGGCTAGTTACCACCCTACTGACAAAGACGTTTCGCCAAGCGATTTAGCGTTCTGGGGCGGACTAAACCAATGAGGAGTGTGGCTTTACCATATCCCTAACAAGTTAGCCCGCTACCATGCTAGACTTCCCATCACTTACCACCAGATGGTATAGCCGTTGAGGGCTAATTTGTAGTGTATAAAAAAAACCCTCTGGTTCAGAGTGCGTCAAACCTTCAACAATCAGCCCAAATTTTTTCTTAATAAAAGCAAAACATTTTCTTAATAATACCAAATCAAATCTGGCTCAGCTGGAAATATCTGTACCCAACTAAATCGTTGTTACATCAACGTAATCTTCAACCAGTGTCTACCTAGCCGTCCTTTTCATAACTTTCCAGACAGATTCTATCTCATCATAGAGGAGAGCTTGTGTAGGAAACAATATCCTGTTCTTTTATTAGATTTCATTTGCTTTTGTTGTTTAGCTACACAATGATAAAAAATCTTTTCTACACCGGTTTTCTTCGTCGTTAAAATTTAGAGTGAGACATTTTGAAGACGGGCGCGTAAATTTTATTTATGGAAAAAAAATTACTTAACAGAATTTCATACGTACTTTTTCTTGTTCTTGAATTCCGATATTGATGGTTTAAATCATAGTCTAAGAGTTAAGAGCACCAGGTTATTTTTTTCGACCCCAGATGATGTTTTGGATTCGATTAGATGGAGAAACTGGTGTACTTCTTCTTTTTGTTTTTCTTCGTTTTTGATATCATGTATTTTAATTATCGGTTTGAGTCTGTTCTGGTGGGAGGCGATGGCTGTGGCTGGTTACCATCCATCCTTCATTACCATACTCCTAATAGTGTTATCTCAGACTGCAAAATTGCTTACCACCAGGTGAGATTGCCGTCAAGGAATAAACTGTAAAGGCATAAAAACAAACCATACCTATTTGTTATTCAATAGAGAAGATAATTTTAAGGAAGTAATATAATTGTAAAAACTTATTATTGTAATTCTACTAACTACATTTCCCGTAGAAAAGCATGAAGATTATCAATTTGTGTGTGTGATGATACAGTTTAAGATGGTAGCGGTTTAATTGTTAGGGTATGCCAGTTTTAACTACCCGTCATTGCACGAGTCTCTTTACTTTCTAAGGAGGGACCAAGTGGTCCCTCCTCAGTGGTCCCGATCCTCTCTCTTTTAGCGTGGGAGCCCAGTTGCTGAGGCTGGAGCGACTGGTAGATGTTCGGGAAGTATACAATGGGTTCCTCGGGCATTTAGCAAACTCCAACGATAAGGGGGGGGGGAGGTCTCACATAACCTCCGTCCTGCCCAACGGATGGAGGTAGCCTTTTCCATCACGACAGCAACTTTATTTTTATCCACTACAATTTAGCCCTTAACGGCAATCTCACCTGATGTAAGTGATGATGCAGTCTAAGATGGTAGTGGGCTAACCTGACCCATCAGACCAGACTCGATCCGGGAATCGAATCCAGGATCTCCGACTTTATAATGCCACAGCGCGTGCGCTGCGCCACGGAGGTCGTCAAACAAAACAAAACAAAAAAAGGGTATGCCAGTTATACGTACCCCTAATTGGTATCTACACAATATCGTTTCAGAATACCTTTGAGTGATAAGTAGTCTAGGCCGAAGCCACCCACCAGATCATAAAATTCTGAAAAAAAAAAGACCTAAATTGCCCCAATAATAATGATCGAGATCGCAACCTCCCACTCATAAGACACAGCGCTCACGACTGCGTCAGGGAGGTATTTTTTTTCGTGGCACGACTTAAACGAGCTTACTTTGGGCAGCGCGTTTTAAGACATTTTTCTTTCTAGGCTTTGCAGAAATAATTGTTATGGCAGAACCCCGGGTCTTATTAATCGGTAATTAATTTTTGTTATCGCCGCTATCTAAAGGCGGTAATTGTTTAACAGGGCTTTTTCTTTAACATAATGTTCCCTACAAATTATCATAAGAAAATAAAGGTTTCCTAAAAGAAACCTTCATAAAAATAATTCAACGAAGTTGTTAAGCAATCATAATGCCTTTTTCGTTTAATTTGTGGGAAAATGAAACTTTTATAAATTATTGGCTAGGGTTGTTTCCAATCATAATCAAATTCAAATTCAAATTCAAAATAATCTTTATTCAAATAGTCCTTAAAAAGGCACTTTTGACGCGTCAATAATTTACACAGTAGTTATTTCATGGTGATAACTATATTCGTAAACTTAAAAATCATCATGATCAACCCATTACCGGCTCACTACAGAGCGCGGGTCTCCTCTCAATATGAGAAAGGTTCGGCCATAGTCCACCACGCTGGCCGTGTGCGGATTGGCAAACTTCACACGCCTTTAAGAACATTACGGAGAACTCTCCGGCGTGCAGGTTTGCTCACGATGTTTTCCTTCACCGTTGAATTCGTTGTTTCCAATGGTGCCAATAATTTGTTATGTGTGGATCCTAAATTCTTCTTCTTCGCCGTTACACTCTTTGCAGAGCGGTCGTGGTCATCACGAATCAATGTCTTTGAGGCCAGATGTTATGCGCCTCACAAGCATTCGACACTTCCCTGTGCTGGCCGAGAGTCAAGGCCGTGCAAGGGACCACCCACAGCAGACTTTATCTGATCGGTCCATCGCATGGGTGACCTTCCTCGCCCTCTGGTGCCCTCCACCTTGCAAATTACAAGTACTAAAATAGTGCCGACCCTTTCATTTTGTTCTTTGTGGAAAAGGATACCAACATTTTTATAATGTCAATTCAGTTCAATCATAAGATTTGTATACTAAAAAATTGGCATCTGTTCAATATTTTTATCATTAATTTTACTATTACCGGCCGATCTTAGGATCATAGGTTAACAACATATGTGGAGCCGCACCGATTCCTATCTTATAGTTTGCGTTTACCAGTCCAGTCCAATATATATTTTTTTTATCCACTACAAGTTAGCCCTTGACGGCAATCTCACCTGATGGTAAGTGATGATGCAATCTTAGTTGGTAACAGGCTAACCTGTTAGGGGCATGGTAAACCCACACTCCTAATTGGTTTCTACACGACATCGTGCCGGAACGCTAAATCGCTTGGCGACACGTCTTTGTCGGTAGGGTGGTAACTAGCCACGGCCGAAGCCTCCCACCAGACAACTTTCATCATCTTCCAAACAGACAGACAGATCAGACATTGATGTTTACCAGAACCCTTTTATTTATATAACTTAGAAAAAATAATCAGTAATATGGCAATGCGATAGTAAACAAATTCTAAGAACATGTATGTGGAAATGTTTTCCTTAATCTGAATTGGTGCTTCAATCGTATATACGTTTGATAGTTAAGGAATTTAGACGGATTCATTTGAAAAGGTTCTTTTGAAATAAATTCGATGCAAAAAGCTTTATAAGACTCTGATACACAACACAGCTTTAACGTGAGTAGTTTGACGTTCTTAAAAATGTTTTACTAGCTTTGAATTTTCTACTTTTATAAATATATCTCGGAAGAAGTAAAAGAGTGAATTGGTGGCTATATTACGCGAGATTTTGGTTGTTAACTAAAAATACCTTGTTATAGCTTAATCCTTTGTCTGGTGGGAGGTTTCGGCCGTGGCTAGTTACCACCATAACGACAAAGCCATGTCGCCAAGCGATTTAGTTTCGGCACGATTGCGCGTAGGAAACAATTAGGAGTATGGGCTTACCATTCCCCTAACAGGTTAGCCCGCTACCATCCTAGATTGCATTATCACTTACCATCAGGTCAAATTGCCGTCAAGAGCTAACTTGTGGTGATTTATATCATTTTAACACTGCGTTTAATCTCATTATTAAATTTAAAGTCTTGTATGATGAGCTACGTTCAATCGGAGTGGAGATCTCGAGCGGGGTCAGGGCGTCATCTTGATTTTCACCTGCGTGAAATCACACACTTTGGTTGATCAAGTTGAATCATTTTGAGAAAATGTTTTCGTAATAATTAATAGACAAGATGCATGTTACGAACCCGCTACTCTGTTTGAATTCTTGACATAAATATAATAGTAATAAATTAATTAAGTACTATATTAGTTATTGTGGTGTAATAATTAGTGCCCAGCAAAGTTTGATTAATAAAATGCAAGAAACTGTTAATATTTTCTTAGTGCTTGCATTTAATGATTATGACGCACACACATGAAACGTGTCCGATAGTGACGATGTCAATAAGGATCGCCTTTCTCCGTCATATACGAGTATAAGCATTTCTTCAATTTATAATTGGACTATTTTTTAATGCATGTAAATCTAATAGTTACCACTAACTTAATAAAGGTGCTAAAATATTCAAGATATTTTTAATTAATATAAAGATTCTTTGTTTACTTATGTTATAAGTAAGATAAAAAGAAGACAAAACCTTGTCTGCCCCAAAAAAGTTGTAAAGATATTTTAAATGACTTAATGGAATTTTTCTTTAACGGGAAAAAGGGAGAATTTTATACCGCAATTTATTTTGTCGCACGTTTGAAAGCAAATAAAGGTCTAATTTTCATGAATAAATCTAGTCTGCCCTTTTTGGTGAAATGTGGCCTGTGACATTAGATAACGTTTTGCTTCCCTTTATTTAAAAAAGTTTTTCCTATTATTAAAAATTATAAGGTTACTTTATTTATTGTTGTATGTGTTAATTGTAGAAACCAATTAGGAGCATGGGTTTTCCATACCCCTAACAGGTTAGTCCGCTACCATCTTAGACTGCATCATCACTTACCATGAGGTGAGATTGCCGTCAAGGGCTAACTTGTAGTGGATTAAAAAAAACTGAAGCTATGATAGCCTAGTGGTTAAGGCGTCAGCCTCCTAATCAGAGGTCGGAGGTTCGATCCCGGGTACGCACATCTAACTTTAATTTTTTCGGAGTAATGTGCGTTTTTAACCAATAAAAATAAAAATAAGGAAAACATCGTGAGGAAACCTGCATGCCTGAGAGTTGTTCATAATGTTTTCAAAGGCGTGGGAAGTCTGCCAATTCAAACATGGCTAGCTTGGTGGACTAAGAACAAATCCTTCTCATATTGAGCGGAAACCCGTGGTCTATAGTGAGTCGGCAGTGGATTGATCATGAATGAATGACTCAGACTTCACACGCATTTGAGAACATTATGGAGAACTCTCAGGCGTGCAGGTTTCTTCACGCTGTTTTCCTTCACCGTTGAAGCAAGTGATATTTTAATTTCTTTTAAAAGCACGTAACTACGAAAAGTTAGAGTTGCGTACCCGGGTTCGAACACTCGGCCTCTGATCAGGAGACGGACGTCCTAACCACTATCACAGCTTAATGCTCATGCAATGATGAATGTAATTATACACATTTGTTAATTGTTTCGTTAACTAACGATCGTACTAAGAAGGTATCGCAAATTAAATAAAAGAATAACAGTCTTGGTGGATAGCAGACTGGTCATTATCATCTCTAGAGGCTACAATCCTTCTTTACTCTTTCTTGAAGATTGCTATTCTTTGCCATAAAGGGAGATTTTGATCTTAAGCCCATTTAACTCACAGGCGATTTCCCTCGTGCTCTCGTAACTTCAATCTCAACAAACTGTTCAATGGTCGCATGACAGATAAAACTGAAAATACGAACTTGAATCTTACAAGATAGTCTTGCTTTATGCTGAGTTCCTGGTAAATTGGTATGTTTTTTTTCCACTACATGTTAGCCCTTGACGGCAATCTCACCTGATGGTGAGTGATGATGCAGTCTAAGATGGTAGCAGGCTAACATATTAGGGGTATGGTAAACCCTAATTGCTTTCTACACGACATCGTGCCGGAACGCTAAATCGTTTGGCAAGACGTCTTTGTCGGAATGTTATTCGGAAAACTTCCAGTGTAGGTGCCAAAAATTGTTCTCCACTATATCTCGAGATGAGCTATCCTATCTTCTCACTCTCACTAGATCAATGTCGATGATCCGAGGAGATATAAGGGATACCACTGCTTTGAGGAGCAGTAGAATTAAGTTACAACAATTTTATTGTAATCTCGCATCCACTCGCAAGAAAGCAAATAGGCCATCATCGATGGTTAGTGGGCTGGAAAATTGTTAATATGTTGGCTCCCAGGCGCCGAGATTAACTGACGGAAACGCTTGTTTGGGCAGGGTTGCCAACATAACCGAAAATAATATTTTGCCTTATTAGTTTTTTTTTCATCTCACCTGATGGTAAGTGATGATGCGGTCTATGATGGTAGCGGGCTAACCTATTAGGGAAACACATACTCCTACTTGGTTTCTACACGACATCGTGCCGGAACGCTAAATCGCTTGGCGACACTTTCTTCGTCTTTCTCGGTAACTAGCCACGACTGAAGCCTCCCACCAGACCACACTCCAGCCGGGAATCGAACCCAGAACCTCCAACTTCATAATGCGTCAGCGCGCGTACTGCGCCACGGAGGTCGTCAAAATTTACTTGCTAACCAAGTGTTTGAAGATTGTGTAGTAACAATGGCTGAAAGCTGATTAGTTTTTCTTTTGAGAGATAGAGTTAGACGAGACTAGAGATAGACGACCTCCGTGGCGCAGCTCGCGCGCTGTCGTATTTTAAAGTTTGAGGTCCCGGGTTCGATTCCCGGCTCGAGTCTGGTCTGGTGGGAGGCTACGGCCGTGGCTAGTTACCACCCTACCGACAAAGTCGTGTCGCCAAGCGATTTAGCGTTCCGGCACGATGTCGCGTAGAAACCAATTAGGGGCATGGGTTTACCATAGTCCTAACAGGTCAGCCCGCTACCATCCTAGACAGCATCATCACTTACCACCAGGTGAGATAGCAGTCAAGGGCTAACTTGTAGAGTGTAAAAAAAAAAAGAGTTACCTACGGTGTATATCCAATAATTCATCTCCAAGGCCTACAAATTTACTGATGATTAAAATATTTAAAATGTAAAGTAATTATGAAAGTAGACAATTGTAAGTTTTTATGTTATAGGTAATTAAAATAAGTCAAAAACCTACTCATATTTGTTTTAATCTCGAACGACCTTATTTGTACCTGCCTAGTTAATAGCAGCAACATAAATGTTTTTTTCTGGAATTAATATAACTGAAGTAGGATATAGGAAAGAATCCATGCTGCCTACTTATATAACGCAGAAGATACTCCAGTTTGCCGTCCTAAATAAATAAAAAGAGGAAAAATATTACTTTTAAGGAGGAAAAACCTTCAATATGTGGAACGAGGAGTCAAAAAAAAGATCATATTTAGATAGTCAGCCATAAAAATGTCATTCTAAGGAGTCTGCGCACCGTAGCCTACCTACCCGTCAACCTAACTGGCTTTTTAAGGAGGGTTTTGAGGGAGGGAGGGACAAACATTGTCGCAGCACGTAATCATCAAATTCCAAAATCGCCTTGCAACTGGGCGATAACACGTCAGCGGTAGACATGCCACTGAAATGTTGGCGCCATTTACCCACCCATTACCGGCTCACTACAGAGCACGGGTCTCCTTTCAATATGAGAAGGGTTTAGCCATAGTCCACGCTGGCCATGTGCGGATTGGCAGACTTCACACGCCTTTGAGAACATTATGGAGAACTCTCAGGCGTGCAGGTTTCCTCACGATGTTTTCCTTCACCGTTGAAGCAAGTGATATTTTAATTATTTAAAAACGCACAAAACTCCGAAAAGTTGAGGTGCGTGCCGGGATTTGAAACGCCGACCTCTAATTAGGCTGACGTCCTAACCACTAGGCTATCACCGCTTCCAAGAAATTTAGTGCTGGATGCCAAATGCGTGTGCGATGTAGTGCGTAGACCTCTCAAAGAAAACGAAACGTTTTTAACACCATTAAAATTCATAATTCATTTATTTCAAACAGGCAACCGGTGCAGAAGTCACATCCTTCCAAGGAGATGCTGGCAAGAAACATCAGTTGATTTTCATACGTCATTTTATAATTTAACTATATTTATCCTATATCTACTACAAATGTATAAAAGTGTGGATGTTTCTTACTCAATCACGCAAAAACGGCTGAACGGATTTGGATGAAATGTGGCGTGCATATAGCCTTGGACATTGAAAAGAACATAGGCTACCTTTTATCCCGATTCCTTATGAAGTTTCCTAAGGAAAATTGAAAATTATTTACGAGCTACCGCGAGGGCAGACTGCTTTGAAATTTGGTATGCATGACACCTATGCTATGGAAAAGGACATATATTTTCTGAAATAGTTCCTGTGGGCAGATTAAAAATTGTTAACGAGCTAAGCTTTAGACTCGATTCTGAAGTCCACGCAGACGAGACGAAGTCGCGGGCAGAAGCTAGTTTTTTATCATACATACATTAATTTCGGCTGTGGTATGTGGAGCGTTGGTCGACCCCCAACTAGGTGGACAGACGACATCAGACGAGTCGCGGGGAGCCGCTGGAAGCAAGCGGTCCAAGACCGTGAGCATTGGAACTCCCTACAAAAGAACTATGTCCAGCAGTGGACGTCAATCGGTTGTTAATGATAATGTGGAGCGTAGATTAACTGCTTAACTTGCCGGAGAGATGTAGGTTCCGCCAAGTGTAGATAAAAACATAAAATAAGTTATAAAAGTATTGCATATTTGTATTACAGTATGTTTGTTTGTATAGCTGTATTGGACGTGCCAGTTTATTTACACGCTCCGAAAAGACACTCGATGCAGCGTAATGGCATTCCAATGTTATTTCCAAACTCCATTCAACTTTTCGCTTCCACCGCACAGAAAATAGACAAAACTTTACCATTTACCTCGTCCCGACTCATCTAACGCTGACATTTGAGAACTGTCTGCGAGACGTATCTGACGTAATACCTACTCATCAGTCCGCAATTGCTCTTGGGCGTCTAATTACGTAATCTCTCACGCGTCCCAGCGATTCATTAATACGGCTGGAATCTGTGAGAAATCTTATCTTGATTACCGTTTCGTCGGGAGAAAATAAAGTGCCTTATTTACGCGTGAGTTTTATGACTTCTTCGTGAACTTGGAATATGCTTT
This sequence comes from Lasiommata megera, assembly GCA_928268935.1. NCBI lineage: Eukaryota > Metazoa > Arthropoda > Insecta > Lepidoptera > Nymphalidae > Lasiommata > Lasiommata megera. The sequence goes on along the minus strand of OV743311.1, from coordinate 4,620,631 downwards.
ATGTCGGATGAGTTATACGAGCACGTGGGTTTCCTCTCAGGTCTTTATTGGAATCCTCTTGGAGTCATCACTTAAGTTGAGATTTGAAGTCACGGTATGAGTGTCGGCTCTCGGGCGGATATCTTACTCGTTCCGCGAATGCTAGGGCCTAAGCTGTCCTCGAGCTGGAAGACGCACCCTGTGCTCCTGGTGCGTCTTATGGCGTTCAATTGGGGGGCATCTGATATTGCCCCCGAGTTGGCACCGTCCTAAGGACGGACTCTGCCGGCCTGGTTGCGGTTGTGTGCGCGAGCGAAACCCGGGACCCGGCCACCAGGCGGCGGGAAAGGATATGCACCGTGGGGGTTTAGTCAGTAGGGCCTAAGCTGTAGATTACATTAAGGCATTCAGTTAAAAACGCAGAGAGGAACTTTTAGCATTTTAAATGGAGTGAAAGTACATTGATTTTAAAATATACTAGATAAAAACTTATTCTAATACAGCACTGAATGAAGTTCTTTTGTAATATACTAATATTACTCAAGAACCTTTGACGACCTCAGCGCGTGCGCTGTTGCATTTTAAAGTTGGAGGTCCTGGGTTCGATTCCCGGCTCGAGTCTGGTCTGGTGGGAGGCTTCGGCCGTGGCTAGTTACCACCCTACCAACAAATACGTGTCGCCAAGCGATTTAGCGTTCCGGCACGATGTGTTGTAGAAACCAATTAGGAGTATGAGTTTACCATACCCCTAACAGGTTAGCCCGCTAACATTTTAGATCGCATCATCACTTGCCATCAGGTGAGATGCAGTCGAGGGCTAACTAGTAGTGAAAAAAAAAAAAAAGAACTTCATTCGTTTGGTGACCTCCGTGGTATTATAAAGTTGGAGGACCTAGGTTAGTTTCTTGACTCAAGTCTGGTCTAGTGGGAAGCTTTGGCCTTGGCTTCTTATCATCCTACCGACAAAGATGTGTTACCAAGCGATTTAGCGTTTTAGCACCAAGTAACAAATAAGTTAGCCCGCTACCATCTTAGACTGCATCATCATTTACCACCCGGTGAAATTGCCTCAAGGGCTAAATAATCGCGGAAAAAAATGTGTTTTGAATCTGTTCTTCTTCCACACCGCAACAAATCAAATCAAATCAAAACTCCTATCAAAAATAGCTTTATTCATATAAACCTATTACAGGCATCTATGAATCATTCATATACATCACATTTTTCATTATTTCTATTAGTGATGGTGATAACTACACTCGATAAATTAAAAATAAAGCTAAGATGGTTCAAATCGCAACCTGGTCTAAAAAGAAACACACAACAAACATAGGCAGGTTTTTTTTTGTTATCACCATCTCACATAATCAATAATAAATTATGGTACCTATGGAAATGGAGCAACAGTTTGAGTACCTTGTTTTTTGTGACTTAAGAATTAAAAATGTCCTTAGGACGCTCCGGTGTCGGAGCGAAACGTTCATAATGAGGGTATGAATTTATGAAGAATAATTAAATTCTAAGTTAAACTGTGTACTTCAGTGAATTGTGTCAGACTGTCGCAGAAAAATAACAAATTAAACTTGATGTTCATTGGATCATGACAAATGAATTCGCCAATTTCCTGCCATCCATCAGTGATAGCAACGTAAATTTCATATCCTCTTTACTGAGAGCTTCTATAAAATCGATTCAGAATCTAGCTCTATTTGATCATTTGAATTTAGACAAAGATTTGTCCATCGATGTTTGCTAGCCATTTCATCTTGATCAGCCCATCACCGGCTCACTACAGAGCACGGGTCTCCTCTCATATGAGAAGGGTTTGGCCATAGTCCACCACGCTGGCCATGTGCGGATTGGCAGACTTCACACGTATTTGAGAGCTTCGATAAAATCAATTCAGAATCTAGCTCTGGAGATTATTGATTATTTGAATTTAGACAAAGATTTGTCCATCGACGTTTGCTAGCCATTTATATGACATAAATCAACTGCACGCTAGGGTTGGCGGCGGCGGAAATCCTGTTTCAGGTGGAAGTGGAGTTGAAATAGCAATAGTGCCAGTCAATAAGAAAGCAAAATAGTTTACTTGTACAGGAATTGGTTGTACGTGTGCAACGTATCGAGATGTGGGCTTATCGATCAGCTGGACCCAAAAGGTTAGCAATGAGGAAGTCTTGAAGCGGTGATAGTAGATTATTACAGTTAAACACAACAACAAACAGTTTATTAAAAACAAACCTTCATTGGTTCCTGACCATATTTAAATAGGGCAGTTTAGTAGTATGATTATAAGACAGTCCATGACGGAGACATGAAATTCTATTGCCCAAATAAAATAAAGTTGAAATTGATAGTCTAATTTGTTCACATCAGTTATCTTGCAATGTGGGTGATCTTTTGGGTATCACCTTTATTAGCGTCAAGAATGGCTGGGTTTTCATCGGAGAACGTGGTAAGCTCAAATGCGATCGAGCCTTGCTTACGACCTTTAACGATGGTAATCAGATGTGAGTTAATTTCGCGAGCGAGCGCAACGAGTCATAGCGGAAAATTACGGTCAAATTGAAACCTTCATTTTGATTACCCAATCAACGTTCCACTGCTGGACACAGGCCTCTACTCTCAAAGCAGACAGCATTTACAGCACAAATTTCCAATATTTCATATATAAGTTTCCGCTCGGTATCTCCCTATCCCATCTTGTGTGTTAGCGGCGACCAAATTCAAATACGAGACCGAAATCATACGTGGGTACTCAAACATAAACATTAGCTTAACATCAAAGCATTCGTAAAGAGCACCTGATCAAATTCTAAACCCTTTGTACGTATCCAAACACTCGCCTGTTTCATAGTGTGGCTGCTATATAGTTCCGAAACGTCTTTGATCTTTGCGACTGCAGCCGTCCTAGTATTTTAACATTACAAAGATGTCTGGGCTCACCCTTCAGGCAGACGCTACTGGGAGTAGATAGATTTCAGAACGATTTACTTAACATTTTAGGTATTCTACCGGTAGATGAGCGCTGAAATATCACGACATTATAACAATACTGTTGCTACATGTTAACAATACTTCATCATGATCAACCCATTATCGGCTCCTTACAGAGCACGGGTCTCCTCTCAATATGAGAGGGGTTTGGCCATAGTTCACCACGCTGGCCATGTGCGGATTGGCAGACTTCACACGCCTTTGAGAACATTATGGAGAACTCTCAGGCGTGCAGGTTTCCTCACGATGTTTTCCTTCACTGTTAAAGCAAGTGATATTTTAATGGCCTAAAAACGCACAAAACTCCGAAAAGTTATAGGTGCGTGCCCGGGTTAGAACCCTCGACCGATGATTAAGAGGCGGACGCCCTAACCACTAGGCTATCACAGCTTCAATACTTACTAGTACTTAATCTTGTTATTTCTGATCACTGATAACTGTTCTTGATCTTGCGATTACTTGTCTAAACTTGTTTTAATCCTTTCGGAATGAAATCAACATGAGGCAACAAATTACTATAAAAAAAATAATGAAATTATTTTATTCTTATTTTGATTTCTGACCCAAGTCGTTGAGAGTGAAACATTATAAGCTGAAAGTGAGTGACTTTCATCTTTTTACTGAATTTGTGCATCAGCTTAATCGTACACTCTTGGTAGAATGGTCGTGGCTGCTGAGTTGAGTACATTGTTGGTGGGTAGATTACTCCCTCTCCCGTGTGTGCCTTTCTTGGCAGTTCGTCACTTAACTTTCGCTCCATAAAAATACCAATAGGTGTTTCACGATTTTATGGTGTTTTGCCATCGAGCGGTTTAACTAGTTCAAAAGTTTTCTTTGGCTTGTCTGAAGACTGGCCTTGCACCACGTACGCTCTATCGGTCCTACATTCCTTGAGATATGGCTGGCGAACTTTTATATATGTAATTGCAGCGTCGACGAAAGTCTCCCTTTATCTTTGACTTCTTTTAAAACTGATTTGTTGGTACGTTTGCTGTTGCATTATAAAGTTGGATGTCCTGGGTTCGATTCCCGGCTCGAGTCTGGTCTGGTGAGAGGCTTCAGCCATGTCTAGTTACCAACCTACCGACAAAGACGTGTCGCCAAGCGATTTAGCGTCGCATGTCGCGTAGAAACCAATTAAGAGCGTGGGTTTATCTTACTCCTAACAGGTTGGCCCGCTACCATCTTAGACTGCATCATCATATACCACAAGGTGAGATAGCCGTCAAGGGCTAACTTGTAGTGTGTATAAAAAAAACTTATAAGGTGCATTTTTATTAGGTATCTCTATACTTATTATACTGCAAAATGCAGTCTATAGTTTATAGTTTATTTAACGGTTAGAGCTCATCAGGGGGTGCTTCGGACGTGTTGTTTATAGTCGTGAACTAAAGTTTGCTCGCTTGGACACACTTTTGTACTTCAGGTGCAGCACAAGCACAAATAATGTTAGTTCAGGTAAACATTTTCTGATGAAGACCTTAAAGTTACTTACAGTTTTTACGAGTATATGTGAGCGCGTTATTCTAGTGCAATAGGCCCAGTGAGTGATTCGAGAGAATATTATTAGGGTTGACATAAATGCACGTTAAAGTAAGTAGATAAAAATAATATAACAACTGTAACGGGACCAATTCTAAGTCTTCGCTCTTGGTCTGTCTGTCATGTCAGCGGACTGTATCTCATGAGCCATAATATATAGAATTGAATTTTTACACAGAATGTAAATTTATATTGCTGCTATGTTGAGGACCTCCGTGGTGCAGTGCTTGCCCTGTCGCATTATATAGTTGGATGTCCTGGGTTCGATTCCCGGCTCGAGTCTGGTCTGGTGGAAGGCTTCGGCCGTGGCTTGTTAGCACCCTACTGACAAAGACGTGTCGTCAAGCGATTTAGCGTTCCGGCATGATGTCGCGTAGAAACCGAAAGGAGTATGGGTTTACCATACCCCTTACAGGTTAGCCCGCTACCATCTTAGACTGTATCATCACTTACCATCAGGTGAGATTGCCGTCAAGGGCTAACTTGTAGTGGATTAAAAAAAAAAAAAATTATATAGTTGGATGTCCTGGGTTCGATTCCCGGCTCGAGTCTGGTCTGGTGGAAGGCTTCAGCCCTGGCTTGTTAGCACCCTACTGACAAAGACGTGTCGTCAAGAGATTAAGCGTTCCGGCACGATGTCGCTTAGAAACCAGTTAGGAGTATAGGTTATTATACCCTAACAGGTTAGCCCGCTACCATCTTAAATTTACCATTAGTTGCCATCAGGCGAGATTGCCATCAAGGGTTAAAAAAAAAAAAAACAACAAAATGGTATCGTAACCCAATCTTTTCTGTATTAGAGCGCTTCAAAGCGTTAGCACTAAATTTGAAACCCTTTGTGCATCCGAATGTACATGGTACACTTTATCTTCAATTTACCTCGGTACCTGAAAATCGTTCACGAAATTGAGAATCCCTCTATGGCCAACCAGTGCTGTGACCTTAACCCTTTTATATCACCTGGTGGTAAGTGATGATGCAGTCTAACATAGAAGGGGTCCAACCCAATATGGCAGTTTATTTATAAGCAAAGAACTTAATTGGTTAAATTTTCAAGTTACTTTATATTTTGGCCGCATCTCGTTTTGGTAAAGTGGTAGGTAGTTGCTTCTCATTTCAGTAAAGTGGTAAGTAGCAACGGCTGAAGACTCAGATTAAATTAAAAAAAGAGAAATGCTAAATTTCTATATTGTTGTTCACAAAAGAGCACTGAGTGCATTCAAAATAATCTTTATTCAAATAGTCCTTAAAAAGGCACTTTTGACGCGTCAAAATTTACATAGTAGTTATTTCACGGTGATAACTATATTCGTAAACTTAGAACTAAAGCTATGAGGGTTCCAAACGCGCCCCAGTTTTAAAGTTACGTTTCTAAGAAGAAGCCCACAATAAACTTATCCGGGGTTTTTTTTTCGTTACACCATCTCACATAATGAATAATAAATTATAGTACCTATGGAGATAGAGCAATTCACACCCAAGCTTTTTTATCGTTTATATAATCCTTAATATCGTAATATGATTTTCCTACAAGCTTTCGTTTTATAAAAACTTTTCATCATGGAAATTGTGGATAGATGTGGCGGATGGACCTCATCTAAATAATTCCCCTCAAACTGTGTTTGGGTTTATTATTAAATGGGAGTGGTTATTGGGATCTCTTATTATGAAATGCTGATATAGAACACGAAGATTGGCGTACTAAAGCCTTTTTTACGCCAAAAAATTCGGTAAAATTCGGTTTTATTCAAATATGTACTAATTGAAATGTCGTTGAAAATTAATTAATTGGTTTACAGAGCGGCGTGTTTTAATTAGTTTCACTGGCTGGGATAAGAACCATCGTCATCCTTCCATTTCATTAGACTTGAATTGCTGGCTTTTCTTTTAAGGGTCCGGACATCATAATGGGAAAGTTTAACTCTTGTAAGATTACTTTATAGCTTTTTATTTTTTTGTTTGTTTTTGTATCCCCTCTGGAAGCTTCCGCTTACAGGGTATGAGGGACTCGCAGGCGATCAGAATACCCACCAAATCCCATCGTTCCTTAACAGATACCAGTACCTCTCCTTCCTAGATAGACTATTAGACAATTAGTAGTTGCCAAATCAATGATTTCAATATCCATTGTCAGACATATCCGATCGAATTTGGGTATCCTTATATAGTTTTTTTTTTTACTTAGGTAAGCCTTCCTTGAGCAACATGCTTGCATTTACATATTTGAAACTTAAAATGATACTTCCTCCTAATATATTGTGAGAAAGAAATAACAAAAAAGAGGTTTTCATGTGAATAATACTGGAAACAACAATCATAGTCTAAAAAATCATTGAAATATAATCATAGTTTTTTTTTATACACCACAAGTTAGCCTTGATGGCATCTCACCTGATGGTAAGTGATGATGCGGTCTAAGATGGTAGCGGGCGTAGTTTCTACACGATATCGTGCCTGAACGCTAAATCGCTTGAAGACACGTCTTAGTCGGTAGGGTGGTAACTAGCCACGGCCGAAGCCTCCCACCAGGCCAGACTCGAGCCGGGAATCGAACCCAGGACCTCCAACGTTTAAAATGCAACAGCGCACGCGCTGTGCCACGGCGGTCTTTATGGTTCAATATAAGATGTATAAACACAAGAAGACGTCTTTTTGAAATAAAGTTTGTTAATAGAGCTTGGTGGATAGGGATAGTAGCTTTAGGTAAACTTTAGCCAACTGTCGGCAGTAGATATAGTATCCCTGTATGTTTAGTTAGTACTATGTTGTGGTGTTTGCGATAGCATTTCGCTGTCCGCACTTACGAGATTATGCTTTTTTTATACACCACAATTTAGCCCTTGACGGCATCTCACTTGATGGTAAGTGAAGATGGTAGCAAGCTAACCTGATAGGGATATGGTATACCCATACTCCTAATAGGTTTTTACGCGACATTGTGCCGGCATCTCACTTGATGGTAAGTGAAGATGGTAGCGGGCTAACCTGTTAGGGATAGGGTATACCCATACTCCTAATAGGTTTTTACGCGACATTGTGCCGGACTGCAAAATCGCTTGGCGACACGTGTTTATCGGTAGGGTGGTAACTAGCCACGGCTGAAGTCTCTCACCAGACCAGACTTGAGCCGGAAATGAATAAACTTTCTTAAATAAAGTTTGTTAATAGAACTTGGTGGTGGTGTGGTGTGATAGTAGCTTTAGTTAAACTTTAGCCAACGGTCGGCACTACATATAGTATCCCTGTATGTTTAGTTAGTACTATGTTGTGGTGTTTGCGATAGCATTTCGCTGTCCGCACTTACGAGATTATGCTATAAATTACCTCGCCGTCCATCACGTGACGCGTTATCACCAGTGATTAGAGTTTGAGCGGTCTACATCAGGGCTGCGATTTTTGGTACAGATTTCTTCTTTAAAAAAGGCTATGTATATATGTAATATAGGTATTATATACATACATAGTTTAAGTTAAGTTCCTTTTAATAATATATTTTAGTTATGATAAAAATGTTTAAAAAAAATATTTATTTATTTTTTAAGATTTTTAGTTTTAGGTTAATCTAAGTTTTATTTTATGTTATATATATAACTGTTGCGGTCTAGTTATATGTTGAACTTTGGATAACGGGGGATATAGGTATAATATACCTTATCAATCCATAAAGTCCAAGACGAATCTTGACGATAATTGGCACAGATATAGTTTTATAAAATGTATCATTATAAACTTATTTTATTTTTTATTTTTATTGTTTTTGTACCAAATTTGTGATAACAAACCCTTATATAAGAAGTATAGAAATGAAAGCTTATTTCTATAAGAGATCTCTTCCAGTTACCCTGAGATATGACTAAGATGATTTTATAAAGTAGAATAGATCAAACAAGGTATATTTAAACTACATACTAAAATATAAGTAAATTCTTATATATTTATAAGTGTATACAGTTTTGATAGCTTTGGACGTTTAGTAAATAAATAATTTGGTCAAATTGATTCATCTGCCTTTAAATAAGGTTTTACATCAGAATTTTTGTTTGAGACTACTTTTGTAAAGTTTGTCTCATTGGTTCACCGTTTGAATTGATTAACATTTATTTATATTTCAATTCAAAGATTTTGCCGGTCATCAAAGTTACTGTTTTAAGTCTTAAAGACATTACTCGGTGATCGGGATAGTTATCTGGTTTTATAGATAGTTTTACGTCTATAAAACCAGATAACTATCTGTCTATGTAACTACTTAGAAGTTTTTCGGAGCAATTGTCATATATGTAATAAATAGAAGCAGGCGTTACTTTGCAGAAGTCCATGATAAAACAGTAAGTATAATTTGCTATATTCCGCCGACAACGCTTTACTTTTCTCGCTTGTGAAGTCAACATCTCCTGATGATGATCTGGTGTCGGGTCGAAACGTGTGGAAGTGGAAGATTTTGTGTGGTGTTATATTATACAAATCTCCCGGTAGTCGGCGGAATATAGCAAATTATACTTGCTGTTTATTGTATATTTGTATATATAGTCATATTTTGGAAGTATTTCAAAGTCATATTCCAATAAGGTTTATTTTAAAAGGTTCTATACCTTTGAACAATGACAATATAATATACTTTACTCTTTAAAATGTTATTTTAGACGATGTTCAAAGTGAAATGCTCTAGGTAAGGTAGCTTTTGAACAAAAGCTTTTTACCCACTTGATTCTACTATTTATGGTCAGATTGAATTATTTAGAACTGAGGTACAAAACGAATGCATTGTTGAGCGAAACAGTATTCCATTTTCTCTGTTTTCAGGGAATACTAAATAAACACGCTTTGAAAATCAATTGTACAAAACTTTGCGCCAATTTGTGGGTTTTTAAAGCGAAGTGTATTCAAAACCTTGGGGAGGTTTGATACAAATTTGTATGGCTCTAGGGATTCCGGAAATTTTAACTAAAAATGACTTTATGGCTACCAATGCATAGCTATAAACAATTATTTAAGATTCATTTATTACACGAATGTAAGTCAGTTACTTTACAATAATTGTTTACTTTCTTTATGACAAGACTGGAAAAGCACGTTGCTTCCTATTATACCGAAAAAAGAAAAAAGTTTAAATTGCGAAATAATTAAGGATAAGGTCACTTGCCGAGATTTGTCAGGCTTCTTTTCGGTGAAATCTGCCGGTAGAAGAGTCATTACAAATGAATTGAATAAAAACCCTAACCCTGCTTCATCATCATCATCATGAACAACCCATTACCGGCTCACTACAGAGAACGGGTCTCCTCTCAATATGAGAAGGGTTTGGCCATAGTCCACCACGCTGGCCGTGTGCGGATTGGCAGACTTCACACGCCTTTGAGAACATTATGGAGAACTCTCAGGTGTGCAGGTTTCCTCGCGATGTTTTCCTTCACCGTTGAAGCAAATGATATTTTTTTTTTATTTTTATTAAAACGCACATAACTCCAAAAAGTTAGAGGTGCGTGCCAGGATTCGAACCGCCGACCTCTGATTAGGAGGCTGACGCCCTAACCACTAGGCTATCACCGCTTCAACCCTGCTTAATATAAACAAATGTAGAATTTTGATTGCTTTACACGCATTTAGTTCTGAGAAGTAACGAATGTCGAAGTCTGCCCAGTGGGCATGGACCAAAGAGGTCTAAATTTTTCCACCCTCGGCTGTACATGGCCCTCAGCTATGCAATAAGGGCTTAAGGCAATTAATTTTGCCTTCAGTTCCTCGTGATGTCTGTTTTGGACGTTGATTGGCGTGCCTAATGGTGACCCTGTTCATTGGATGGTTCAAAGCTAGCTCTGTTAAGGCACGCTAGCCGGTAGTACGTTTTGAGATCAAATTTACTACAGAAGTATAAAGTGAATTCTCTGTAACCGAAATTTAATATCCCTTCGGATGCGGGTAGCGCGATGCTATGTTTTCTCCGTGCTGTTATACGGGGTTGAGGCCTGGATACTTACGTAAGCGATGAGTAACAGTAAGCTGGGAGCGTTCGAGATGTGGGTGTACAGGCGGATGCTGTGAATAACATGGAAAGATCATGTTCGCAATAACACTAATTTGACGACCTCCGTGGCGCAGTGCGTGTGCTGTCAGATTATAAAAAAGTTGGAGCTCCTGGGTTCGATTCCCGGCTCGAGTCTGGTCTGGTGGGAGGCTTCGGCCGTGGCTAGTTACCACCCTACCGACAAAGACGTGTCGCCAAGCGATTTAGCGTTCCGGCACGATGTCGCGCAGAAACCGAAAGAAGTATGGGTTTACCATACCCCTAACAGGTTAGCCCGCTACCATCTTAGGTGTATCATCACTTACCATCAGGTGAGATTGCCGTCAAGGACTAACTTGTAGTGGATAAAAAAAAAACACTGTATTGCAAAGAATGGGAAAGTCTACTGAGTTACTCAAAAGTGTAAAAAGGAGAAAACTTGAATATCTGGGCCACATAATGCGAAACTCTTAATATAACTTACTACAACTCATAATGCAAGGAAAAATTAAGGGCAAACGAAGACCTACAGACCTAAAGACGAACATCCTGGCTTAAGAACCTTCGCCAGTGGTTTAATATGAGCTCAAGATCATTGTTTAGGGCAGTAGTGAACAAAATCCAATTAGCCTTAATGATTGCCAACCTCCGATAGGAGATGGCACTAAAAGAAGATAAAGTAAATTTATACATTGTGGGGTTTTAGCAAAGTATATCGGCTGCCAATAGTTCAAAGGCGGCTAGGATCTAAGCCAAGCTAAAAATTTTCGAATAAGCGAAAATGATGGCGCTGACATTCTTAATATAAAGAAAAGTCCCAAGTACAAAGTTTACAAGTGGAACTTCTGTGATGGACAGGTACGCTGCTAAACTGGAGTTACGTCATCCCTACTTTTTATCTGAGTTTGTTCTTAAAGACTGCACCGCTGTAACAGATATTACTACTGAAGATTAACTCAACTGTGTATGGAATAAGGGTTCTTTTTTTTTTTTTTATCCACTACAAGTTAGCCCTTGACGGCAATCTCACCAGATGGTAAGTGATGATACAGTCTAAGATGGTAGCGGGCTAACCTGTTAGGAGTATGGTAAACCCATACTCTTTTCGGTTTCTACGTGACATCGTGCCGCAACGCTAAATCGCTTGGCGACACGTCTTTGTCGGTAGGGTGGTAACAAGCCACGGCCGAAGCCTCCCACCAGACCAGACTCGAGCCGGGAATCGAACCCAGGACCTCCAACTTTTTTTTATAATCTGACAGCACGCGCGCTGCGCCACGGAGGTCGTCAAAAGTTTTAGTTCTAGTCAACTAAATTGCTTTTTAATTCATCGTAGTGTTTGCTTTGGACGTTAATTGCTGTGCGTCTTTAATAGTGACCTGGTTGATTGGAGAACTCAGTGCTTGCATTGTGAAGGGTACGCAATATAGTAGCTTGTATTAGTGCGTTAGTTTGATAATAAAGCATGATCTAATTCTCTCTTCTATAACAGAACAGACATGTTCCTAACAGTGTTATATATATGAGTAAGTATCCCTTTATTCGTATTATTTGTAAAGCCCCAAATCGTAGTTACAGACAAACAAAACTTCACTATGATGTTCTTACTGCTTACTTGTCTCTTCTTTCAAATAAGCCTGTAGAAGGCTGTTTGGATGAATAAGGAGGCATTCAAACGTGCCCTGGTCTAAAATAAACGGTACTTAACTGGTAAATATAATAATGTGTGTTATTAAGACGCGCGACGTCGTATAAGGAAGCGCAACCTTAATTGCAATCAATGAATGAATTATTGAATGATTGAATGAATTATTGAATGGATGAATGACTGAAAGAATTTATGAATGGGAAGCCACACTTAATGCATTCTGCGGTTTATATTGCTTACGCTTCAAGTACACGGCTAATTTATAATATCACACAAAAAAATTGTTCGGAATATCGAATTCAACGAACTCAAGGTCACTGGGGTTACGTCGCTATATTACTGAGTTCTAAAAGCCACCTTTCGGCTCTCATGAGATCTAGGGCGCTACAATACTGTTTTGTAATCCCATTTGCATTTGCTTGCTAAGTTTCACATCTACCGTAAATCCGGGATGGTTGGTCAAATTAAAGATGCAATTTGATTAAAGACAGACAGACACCGCGACAGGCGCAACTTAATAAAAGCTTGTAAAAACCTTCAACCAAGAAAATAATGGGCACGAAAAGCGTACAACTTAATAATGAATTGCTACTTAAACATTCGAAGGAAGCTTTGAACCACAAAAGGCCGCCAAAAAAGCTCTGTCAAACAAACTGCAAAGCGAAAATAAAAAGGCAAATCCTCTCCAAATGCGTGGGTTTGCGAACTTTTCACTTCGCTCGGTTAAAGTTATTGTAATGGATGCCTATGCCAAAAATCGAGTAAAATATGAGATATCGCGACTTTAAAAACCATTAGAATAAAGTCGGACCTAAGAAATAGCTTTCAAGGGATACTATTTTCTTTTACATTCTACTTCTTTCACAGTGTATTGCGGGTGAATAGTTGTAGATACGAAGTCGTGGTTACGAAACGATTATAATCTTTCAATTATTAGATTGTGCGAAGAAAGCTATTATAATGATAATTGAATGATTTTAGGATCAAATGTTCATTATGAGAAGATCTCGGGATGCAATACTTATTTCTGTTTTTGAACACAATCATCAGCATCATCATGATCAACCCATTACCGGCTCACTACAGATCACGGGTCTCCGCTCAATATAAGATGGGTTTGGCCATAGTCCACCACGCTGGCCATGTGCGGATTGGCAGACCTCACACGCTTTTGAGAACATTATGGAGAACTCTCAGGCGTGCAGGTTTCCTCACGATGTTTTCCTTCACTGTTAAAGCAAGTGATAATTTAATTTTTAAACGCATATAACCCCGAAAAGAGGTGCGTGCCCGGATTCGAACCGCCGACCCCTGATTTACGGCTGACGCCGTAACCACTAGGCTATCATCGCTTCAAAACACAATAATATGTAAATTCTCATGCCTAAATACTGTTAAGCTACAAAATTCTCCTTTTTTATACTCTATTTATATATATGATGTTGTAGTAGCAAATCATTTATAACATTTTGAGTGACTTAGCATAAAAGGTGTTCAAGATATTACCGCGCGTTAATATCACACGACTTCTATATGTCGTGTCACAACATTTTTTACACCACAAGTTAGCCCTTGACGGCATCTCACCTGATGGTAAGCGAGGATGCGGTCTAAGATTGTAGCTGGCTAATCTGTTAGGGGTATGGTAAACCCATACGCCTAATTGGTTTCTACACGACATCGTGCCGGCATGCTAAATCGCTTGACTCGTCTTTACTTTCCTCGACACGTCTTTGTCGGTAGGGTGGTAACTAGTAACGGCCGAAGCCTCCCACCAGACCAGACTCGAGCCGGGAATCGAACCCAGGACCTCCAACTTTATAATGCGACAGCGCACGCACTGCGCCACGGAGATCGTCAAACAGAGCTTTCTATAGGGATTGTTTGTACGAGTAGGTACCGCAATGGTTGATCGACGCGTTGAAATGACATTTATCTAAGAATTTGAGCGAATGAAAAGTAAAATGTACACGAATGTGTGATAGAAAAAAGATTCATTCACATTTTTAACAATTTTATGCTAGATTTTAATCCAATTAAAAGTACCTATAGTACCTAGTACCGGTTTACAAAACATGTTACTAGTAATAAAGTCAAAATGATAAGAAATAGACAATTTTGTTGGTGGCTACATATTGGCAGCGTGTCTATGAATAATCGCCAACATGAACTTGTTCGGTTATTTCGTATGGACGGAAAAGTTTCGAACTTCCTTGAGGCAGCGCTGGGCTGTGCTGGGAATTCGACGCGGTGGCAAACTGACAAAACTTAGTACCGAAACTTTGATGTCATAACGTGCTATGGTTCTATAAAATCGTATCGCCAACATGTCCTTATTTTTTTTATTCACTACAAATTAGCCCTTGACCGCGATCTCACCTGATGGTAAGTGATGATGTAGTCTAAGATGGTAGCGGGCTAACCTGTTAGGGGTATACCCATACTCCTAATTGGTTTCTACACGACATCGTGCCGGATCGCTTAATCGCTTGGCGACACGCCTTCGTCGGTAGGGTGGCAACTAGCCACGGCCGCAGCCTCCCAACAGACCAGACTCGAGCCGGGAATCAAACCCAGGACCTCCAACTTTTTAATGCGACAGCGCGCGCTGTGCTACGGAGGTCGTCAAACCTTACGTCACGGAGGTCTTAGTACATAAAGAAATTGCTCTATGCAGTTCTGCGCACTTGGAACCTGTTTTAAGAGCCACTAAGGCCTTTTAATAGAACTGCTTGGGTTAGCTGCACTTCTATTGTGGTATGGAACCTACATATTTCGCTCTTTTAAGAACGGTCCTTTATGTTTCTTAATGGTTCGGCTAACATGGAAAGAACTTTGTATAGGTTCTTGCTTTAACTAAAATTTAGTAATGACAGAGCTGTAATTTTGTGTGTTGTTAAACTTATTTTGTAACGATATTTTTTGATACGAGTAGGTACTGTAATGGTTGATCGACGCGTTGAAATGACATATCTAAGAATTTGAGCGAATGAAAAGTCAAATGTACACGAATGTATGAAAGAAAAATGATAGTCTAATAAGTGAGAATTTCACATTTTTCAGTATTTTATGCATTGTAACAAAATAATTATAGTACCGATTAACAATATAATATGTTACTAGTGATAAAGTCAAAATGATAAAAAATATACAATTTTGTTGGTGGCAACATATTGGCAGCGTGTCTATGTATAATCGCAGACATGAACTTCTTACTACTTACTTTCTTACTACTTTTCGGTACTAAGTGGTATGGAACCTACATATTACGCTCTTTTAAAAACGGTCCTTTATGTTTCTTAATGGTTCGGCTAACATGGAAAGGTCTTTGAATAGGTTCTTGCTTTAACTAAAATTTAGTAATGACAGAGCTGTAATTTTGTGTTGTATAACTTGTTTTGTTGCGATATTTTTTGCTACGAGTAGGTACCGTAATGGTTGATCGATGTATCGAAATGACATATGTAACAACTTTAGCGAACTAAAAGTATGTATGAAAGAAAAATGATAGTCTAATAAGTGAGACTTTCACATTTTTGAGTATTTTATGCATTGTAACAAAATAATTATAGTACCGATTAACAATATAATATGTTACTAGTGATAAAGTCAAAATGATAAAAAATATACAATTTTATTGGTGGCTACATATTGGCAGCGTGTCTATGTATAATCGCCGACATGAACTTCTTACTACTTACTTTCTTACTACTTTTCGGTACTAAGTGGTATGGAACCTACATATTTCGCTCTTTTGAGAACGGTCCTTTATGTTTCTTAATGGTTCGGCTAACATGTCAGGGAATGAACTTTGAATAGGTTCTTGCTTTAACTAAAATTTAGTAATGACAGAGCTGTAATTTTGTGTTGTATAACTTGTTTTGATGCGATATTTTTTAATTCTTTTCTTTTTTTTTAGTTTACTTTTCTTATTATTTATAGTCTCTTTAATTTATTGTACTAATATCATTACTCTTATTATTTCCTTTCATGTTTTGTGATGACCTTGTAATTATCATATTTAAGTCGTGGATAGTGCTGTGAATTGTATATTTAATAATAGTTATTATTGTTTATCTTGGTCTGTACTAATATTTAATAAACAGTTGTTTACTGTCCTAAATAAATAAAGAGAAAATAAAAGCGCCAAACGTTCCGGCATGATGTCGCGTAGAAACCAATTAGGAGCGCGGGTTTACCATACTCCTAACAGGTTATCCTGCTACCATCTTAGACTGTATAATCACTTACCATCAGGTGAGATTGTCATCAAGGGCTAACTTGTAGTGTATAAAAAAAGACTCATAATTGTAGGTCCCTTCGATGAGAAGATGTGATGATGAATATAATATTCATGATCAAAACGTTTGTTTGATCAATTGTTTTAAAATTACATGAAAGGTTTGTATATAATTATTATTACTGCATTTACCATGGTTTAAGTGAATGAACTACTGAAAAGTTTCATGTAGCCAAACGCACCGTGAATTAATTCGTGGAATGACGTCATATTATGCGAATATCAAATACCTGGGCTTTGGTTAGCTAAAGAGGACATGAATGTAATAATGTGGCCGAAAGGCGTCTGTTGCAGCCTTCTAATAAGATTCTGTAGTCTCCATTATAATATGAGACACCGGAGCGTTGTGACCTATAAATTTAGTATGGTAGATGCTTTTGTCTCAACAGCATATTTAGAGCATAACTTTGGTAGCTGGAATGTCGGATCCTATATAACGGCATCTCAGCAGAAGTTTTTTGATATGGTATGACAGATACTCTTAATTGGTTTGTATACGACACCGTGATAGCCCAGTGGTTAGGGCGTCAGCCTCCTAATCAGAGGTCGGCGGTTCGAATCCAGGCACGCACCTCTAACTTTTCGGAGTTATGTGCGTTTTTAAACAATTAAAATATCACTTGCTTCAACGGTGAAGGAACACATCATGAGGAAACCTGCACGCCTGAGAGTTCTCCATGATGTTCTTAAAGGCGTGTGAAGTCTGCCAATCCGCACATGGCCAGCGTGGTGGACTATGGCCAAACCCTTCTCTTAATGAGAGGAGACCCGTGCTCTGTAGTGAGCCGGTAATGGGTTGATCATGATGATGATGATACAAGACCGTACCGGAACGCTTTATCCCTTTGGCGCGTCATAGTTATTTATCATAATGTTTTAAATTAACAAATTTACAAATTGAAAGTGCGTACACACTTTTTTAGAATCGGCGGTATTTGAACCTACAACTCTCCGGCAATCGCGACTTGAATGCTTTGCCAACTATGCAACGGTCCACTTATCGACAACGGCAGAATTATTGTATGCCTTTCACCAGGCTTTTAAGCGACTGTAGCGTTAACAAGTAGGAAAAATAATAGTTTCAACCTACTATTCAAAGAGAATGAAAATTAAGAAGCTTTGATAGTCTAGTGGTTAGGACGACCGTCTTCTAATCAGAGGTCGGGGGTTCAAACCCGGGCACGCACCTATAACTTTTCGGAGTTATGTGCATTTTTAAACAATTAAAACATCACTTGCTTCAACGGGGAAGGAAAACATCGTGACGAAACCTGCATGCCTGAGAGTTGTCCATAATGTTCTCAACGGCGTGCGAAGTCTGCCAATCTGCCCATGGCCAGCGTGGTGGTCTATGGCCATACGAGAAAAAGATGATGAACAATTTACTATTCAATTTGATCAAGAGATAACATATTGCTATTTGAACTTTATATTATCATCAAAGGTAAAAGATGAAAAGATATGAAAAGGAGAATCAATCATTTCAGTCATCACCGGCGATGTAACCTCAGGTCCTATCGCACCACATCCAAAATAGAGCTTCACGTGAAGCTAAATCTGGACGGTGAGTCACAGCGTACGTTGTAACTTTGCACTCCAACGTGCCATTTTGAAAATCGATGCAAAAATACAGACAAAGGTTTTTATTACATACATATATTACTTAAAACTTAGATTAACCTAAAACTAAAAAAAAAATGAAAAGGAACGTCGGTTCATCGCCATTACAGTGTTGCTATTTCTGGTAAAACTCCTTGGAATTTCCCCAGAAATAGCAAACCTACAATGGCGATATCGATCTTAACTTATCGACATTGATAACTGCTTCAACAATCTAACAGCTAGGACTTGGATATTTCATCGCTCTGCAATTAATTTTGAGTGCAAATTTTCGGGTCACCCGAAACTCGGCCGTCGAAACGGCTAATAACGTTGAATCCAAACATCACTCGCGCCATAAATCATTTCGCACGTTCAATCGCACAGCTAATTTATGATACAGCCAATCTAATAATGTCGCGTGTATTTAAGCCGGACTATTTGCTAAAGTCTATGTATATATTTTTCCCTTTTTATGGCTTTACACAGATAAGCCAATGTCAAGTTTTAATTTTAACCACTAAAAGTTAGTCCTTGATGGCAATCTCACCTGGTGGTAAGTGATGATGCAGTCTAGGATGGTAGCTGGGTTACCTCTTAGGGATGTGGTAAGCACACACTCCTGATTGGTTTCTACACAACATCGTGCCGCAACGCCAAATCGCTTGGCTACACGTTTTTGTCGGTAGGGTGGTAACTAGCCGCGGCCGATGCCTCCCATCCGACCAAACTTGAGCCAGGACCTTCAACTTTAAAATGCGACGGTCAATGACAGGAGGAACGTCAATCTTGCCCTGATTCGTCGTTAAACATGCGTTTGACTAACGAGTATTTTTGCTTATGAATATATATTATGCTATTGCAGACTGAGAACGACCTTGCGTCCTCATAAATTAACTTGAGGTTAAAGTTTCAAGTATCACGGTGTTTTGTTTCACATTAAATTCCATGTCACGAGTCATTACTTGTGCGGTATGAAATTTGTGTTGTCATTCATGAAATGTGCACAGCCATCAAAATCATATTGATATTATAACTATGGGCCTCATAAGAAGGCTCAAAGGGCGATGGAGAGAGCTATGCTGGGAGTATCTCTAAGTGATCAAATCAGAAATGAGGAGATCCGTAGAAGAACCAGAGTTACCGACATAGCTTAGCGAATTGCGAAGTTTAAGTGGCAATGGGCGGGGCACATAGCTCGGAGAACCGATGGACGTTGGGGTCCCAAGGTGCTGGAATGGCAACCCCGCACCGGTAAACGTAGCGTTGGTCGACCCCCAACTAGGTGGACAGACGACATCAGACGAGTCGCAGGGAGCCCCTGGAAGCAAGCGGCCCAAGACCGTGAGCATTGGAACTCCCTACAAAAGACCTATGTCCAGCAGTGGACGTCAATTGGTTGTTAATGATGATGATGATGATGATGATTATAACTGCGGTACGGTGCCGCGTGGATACCGATGACGTTCATGGGTTCAGCCTGGTTCAAAGATATATACTCAACACCAGTGGACCTGTAAGCTGCTTTGCCTGCGAAGTTTATTTAAAACTAGCTGACGCCCGCGACCTCGTCTGCGTTGAGTTAGTGTGCTTGTTTGTCTTTTAATCACGAAGCAATAGATTACTAACCCGAATTACTTTAAATAATTACAGGAAAAACTTAAAGCCCAAACTCCTAATTGTAATAATACTCATTTATATCAACCGACTTTTTACTCGAGACGTTGTTCTGGTGAATAATTTGTTTGTGGAAACAAAAATACAAATGTTGGACCCAAGAAAATATGCAATGCCTGCGAGAGGGCTACCGGTTCCAAGAAATTTATGCTAGCGAACCATTGATTTACCATTAGCCGTAGATAGAGCGCGTCATAGAAAAACAAGGCGAGAATTTGTCACCAACTAACTATATTTCTACATATCGGTATATCGATGTATTACAACCCGTCTGACATCAGGCCGTTTTATTATCTATAGCGGTGCGTAGTGCTTTGTCATTCATTCGGATTATACGCCTCGAGTGTTAGAATCGGTGACTTTCGTCTAGCCTTGTCACACACTGGGGGAAAGGAGTGCACGCGTCGCTATTTGTGCACTACTTTCCGTCCCATTTTTTGAGCGTTAATGATCGATCTACGGCTAGTGGTAAATCAATGTAGCTAACGCTAAGCTCGGCGCGACAGTAGGCGACCAGATAATCCTCCATATTTTTTTTATACACTACAAATTAGCCCTTGACGGCTATCTCACCTGGTGGTAGGTGATGATGCACTCTAGGATGGTAGCGGGCTAACCGGTTAGGGGTATGGTAATCACACTCCTAATTGGTTTCTACGCGTCATCTTTCTCTGTCGGTACAAATACCATACCATTACCATGAGGGCCGCTGTTTATATACCTAGTTGTAGAGAAAACACGCATTGTTAGTCGTCCGACAAGGCTGTGGCCCTGTGGTTAATCTAGACTATGTCACTCCGAGTTACGTCGGATGGGGAAATGAGCTATACAACAAGGAAACGACCTTGAATATAAAACTATATTAAAGTCAACGGTATGCTTGAATTATTTTATAAGCATTGTCTATTTGTCATTCATTTTTATGATTATATACGTATATTACAATTAATGATCGCAAATAAGTTAAAGCTGCCAGTCGTACGATAAATGAAGGATTAATATTTGAAACTTTCAATTTGATTACTAAGTTTATATTTAAAAACTGTTTATTCATGTGATGTTTTTTCATACATCTCAAGTTAGTCTTTAACGGCATCTCACCTGATGGTAAGTGATGATGCGGTTTAAGATGGTAGCGGACTAACCTGTAAGGGGTATGGTAAACACGTACTTCTAATTGGTTTCTAGACGACATCGTGCCGGAACGCTAAATCGCTTGGCGACAAAGACTTGTTGGTAACTAGCCACGGCTGAAGCCTCCCACCAGACCAGATCCGGGAATTGGACCCAGGACCTCCAACTTTATAATGCAACAGCACACGCGCTGCGCCATGGAGATCGTCAAAATCATGATGGTGGAAATATTATTGTTCACCGAACCGTTCACATTTTAACTATTTAACAACATAAAGAAAGATCTATAGTGCATTACCATCTTATAATCTAAATAAAAAAGAGCCGATGTCTAGTATGTTATATGATATTTAGTCTTATGCCATTTTCATTATATCTAACACTAATTAATGGTACGATGTCAATGTCAAAAAAGCCAGGGAAAGTCGACTAGAGGACCTAGCTAGCTCTCTCAGAATAAGCACCCTTTGTCTAATACATTGCGGTTTATTAATAGCTTTCATGGATTAAATATTAATTACAATCTGCGATGCGTATGGAAATTGGATGTGGATTCCAATTTGAAAATCAAATTAAGTGCGGTGAGATATGAGTGATGATGTAAGTTTGATGTAATGATATACATGCTGTAGTGCAAAATACAGTTAGCAGAATTATAACGAACCAAACATGGCCCTGATAACAAAGTTCAGCCATAAAATGACCCATGGGTAAGCTATTCTTGGACTATGTTACTTTTCTTGTTAGTGGTGCAGCATTGTCTATTTGCCATTCATTTTTATAATATACCTACATTATAATTTATGATCGCAAATAAGTTAAAGCTACCAGTCGTAAGAGAAAGGAAGGATTAATATTTGAAAGTTTTAAAATTGATAACTACGTATATATTTAAAACCTGATATTTTTTTTTCATACACTACAAGTTAGCCCTTGACGGCTACCTCAACTTGTGGTAAGTGATGATGCAGTCTAGGATGGGAGCGGGCTCGTCCGGGAAGTATACAACGGGTCCCTCGGGTGTCCAGTAAAACCAGCGAGAGGGACATGCCGTGGTGATTCTTAGTTCCTCCTTCCTGCCTAAGAGTACGGAGGTAGCGATAAGCTTTTTCACCACGGCAACAAAAAAAAGTGGGCTAACCTGTTATGTAGTTTTAGGGGTATGTCGTTTTACCACAGTCCTAATCATTTTCTACGCAACATCGTGTCGAAACGCTAAATCGCTTTGCGACGCGTCGGTAGGCTGGTAACTAGCTACTGCCGAAGCCTGCCACAAAAGAAACCATACCATTTGATTTGAATAAAATTTACGAGCATAGCCTGATGTTATTGTGCGAAATCTCTTATTAAATAAAGTACAAAAGAAACGGCCATTTTGTGACTTTGTCGAACAATAGCCCTTTTGCGTTAGACGGGTATTATTGCTGCCTACTTCGCTGCCCTTGTAACTCTCTGTATACGGATGACTACGTATTTAAAGAAAAATAGCTGCTTTGTAACAACAATGTAACTTTCAATGTTGCAAGAACACTAAAACACCAAAAAGGTATTTGTAAAAGTTGGGAAAAGTGTGCAGTTTTCGTGTAAAATAGTGTTGCAGGTAGCAAAAGTGTTGCTTTTTAGCTTTCTTTCTCTCTGTAAAAAGAATGAAACAACTTAGATACCTTTTAAGGGTGGTAAAATAGGGGATGATAGTTTTTGCTGAATTTTTTTTTAAGTCTACAAGCTTGAAATTTTGAAAATAGGTTTTTTAAGGCGTAAGTTTCAGGTTAGAATCGGCATTTTGACGTTTGCCTGTAGCTTACTTTCTGAATCAGGGCATCTCAATCTCACGGGAAATCAGCAATTCTACGCAGACGAAGTCGCGGGCAGCAGCTAGTTTACCTATATATCTATTGCTCTGATTTAAATACGTATATAAATTAAGTAACAGTCAATTGCCCAGTCACCTTTGCCTGATATTTTTTTTACATTACATCGGGGACAAACGTGCGGACGGGTCACCTTATGGTAAGTGATTACCCATACACATCTATTACCATATATATAAAATGCTAGCCACATTTGGTATACAGATATCCGGCATTCTGCCGCCATTTATAAACACGTCAAGGAGGCTTTTAAATCTGAAGCGTCTGAGTAGCTAGCGATGCGTTGCCGGCTGAACCTATCCTTTCATTTCTCTCTCTCTTCAGTCGCTCCTTTATTACTGAAGATCGTGGTAGCAATCAATTTTGTACAAGCATGCTTTGCTATAAATACGGGCGGTTGTTGCCTTTCGTGGCATTCTCGCTCGAGACGTCGGACCGTTCGGACCTCTTAATTATGGCCGCAATAAAAGTGTAATCCCGCAAGTTGTGGTTTTAATTACTATGAGTAAATCGTGACGTCAGCAATGATAACGTCACCCTTACTAAAAACAACTCGGATACCCTTCATTCGTCATATACGATACGAAATAACGTATTCTTTTTAAAATTTGCGTTAAGTGTTAAATAAGGTATCCAAGTTTGTAGGAATTCACACATCAATGTCATTTTGTTATTTATACTATGTTTTCAGAAAAGAAAAACCGACAAATGTAACATTTTTTACGTAATGCAACCATTTGTGCTCACTATAGAATATTGCGTGGCAGTTTCCTACAAGGAGCCTATCTTTATTAAGTTTTGTACAAGATATAAGACGACCAGGCCCGCATACAAACCGAACCAAATTATTTATTACTTTCACCCTCTGATCGTTTTTCATAGAGGGACGCTGCCGGCGTGTAGAGCACGGTTATTAGTGTGAAAAAGTGGGCTTTTAGTTCTTTTGTGTTGTTGTGGAACAGCGCATTTTGGCACTTATCGGTGTAATAAAGGTTTTTGGTTGAAAAAAAAAAGATAATACTCTATATTGTACAACAGGAAAGAATATTTAATAACAATATACACTTAGTTGTACAACTGGTGGCTTTATCTTTTAAAAGCGATCTCTGTAAGCAAACTGCAGTTGATATAATCAATGATTTTGTTGGAATAATGAATTTCATTGTTCATCAATGTTCTCAAAGGCGTGTGAAGTCAGCCAATCCGCACATGCCCAGCTTGGTGGACTATGGCCAAACCCTTCTCATATTGAGAGGAGACCCGTGCTCTGTAGTGAGCCGATAATGGGTTGATCATGATAATGATGATGAATGAATTTATTGTGAGCATTGTTTTTATTTACAAAATTACAGTATCTTTTATAAAAATAACGTAAACTGTATGTTTACTTAAAATATTTATGCCGCTGCGTTTTTATCTCCGGGTGTGTATAATCAAGTCTAAATAATATTTTTAAACCAGTTATTACACTTTTCGGAGTTGTAATATTGTACTGAAATCCAATACAACTATGGGTATATAATAAGATTTGAATTTTAACAAATCCCACTTCTGAAAACAATTTAATTAATTCTCACATGCCATCTCGCTTCGATTTATGATAGTGTCCCTTTTATTCGTCACCAAAGAGTATAAATTATCGAAAACTCTCTTCGGTACAACAACATATAACTGTTATATAGAGGCGGCGTGAGGTGTAACGATCAGAGTATTTAATTGGTAATACTGTCTTCGTCTTGGGTACCCCTAAGTTTCTCCCTACACTCAGAATTCTAGATGTAAAGTCCCCCGTTCGCTCGAGTTTATCCCGGCGCCCGTAACTTAGGTTATCGCATTACCCCCATGTTGAATAATCTACTGTTACTTCGCTTGTAACACCGGAAGTTGCTTGGTTGCCAAAGGAAATCCTATATTAGATATTACATTGTGGAAGTCTATAAAGCTAACCTACGCTTTTCCAACTCTGGATAGTTGTTCGAGATAACCGCACAAATGTACTTACATGTGCAAAAGTTTTCTCCACTTTTTTATGTCACCATTTTTCTTTGTTTTACTGTTTATCCCGGCGACCGTAACTAAGCTCTTAATATAATTTTAAGTGGCATGTGAGATGGTGATAACAAAAATAAAATTTACCTGGCTAAGTTTGTTGTGGGCTTCTTCTTAGACCGGGGCGCGTTTGGAACCCTCATAGCTTTAGTTTTAAGTTTACGAATCTAGTTATCACCATCAAATCACTACTATGTAAATTATTGACGCGTCAAAAGCGCCTTTTAAAGGACTATTTGAATAAAGATTATTTTGAATTGAATTGAATTGAATTAAGGTCATGGCATTACCCCCATGTTGAATAATCGACTGTTACATCAGTTGTGACATCGGAAGTTGCTTAGTTGCCAAAGCTTACGACTTTCCAACTCTGGTTAGTTGTTCGAGATAGCCACACAAATGTACTTGTGTGTGCAAAAGTTTTCACAACACATTTATTTCGCCATTTTTCACTTCAGTTGCAGGTTCTTTAATATTTCAGACATTCGTATTGACTTGCGGATTTTACAAAAGAAGGTTGGTTCTTGTGAAACATTTGATGTTGAATTGTACAATAAAGGAACTGTTGAAGATAATAAAAAATAAAAAACCTACCTTGGATTATGGAATAGCATGTTTAGTCTGTTATATTACATCTGTATCTTATTTTTGATAGAGGGCGAGTGTTGCCAGCCCTTCGAACAATAATGAAGCGGTGATAGCCTAGTGGTTAGGGCGTCAGCCTCCTAATCAGAGGTTGGCGGTTCGAATCCGGGCACGCACCTCTAACTTTTCGGAGTTATGTGCGTTTTTAGAAATTAAAATATCACTTGAAGCAAGTGAAGGAAAAACATCGTGAGGAAACCTGCACGCCTGAGAGTTCTCCATAATGTTCTCAAAGACGTGTGAAGTCTGCCAATCCGCACATGGCCAGCGTGGTGGACTATGGCCAAACCCTTCTCATACTGAGAGGAGACCCCTGCTCTGTAGTGAGACGTTAATGGGTTGTTCATAATGATGATGATGAATAATCCCCGTTTGGTAATTTTTAATAATAATAATAAATTTTTTTGTTTTTTTTTTTTCCGCTGGGAAATGCTTTTACGCATCCCCTCCGGAGGCGACGCAGCCAAGACTGCGCCGCTTCCGACGGGGTATGTGGGACTCCCCGGCGGCCAGTCTGGCGACCAGAATACCCACTAAAACCCAGCGATGCTCCTTCGCGTCGCCTGGTGGCTGGGTCACGGGAACACTGATGCACTCGACCGCGTCCCAGCCAGCAAGGGTGATATGGACTACTTCTTATCCTGGAAAGGTGTTCACATTTATATAGCCTTTCGCATTTAAAGAAACTAATACTTGAGAAAAAATTATATAATTGGATTGTTTTTGTCACTGATTTATTAATTATAAAAGCTGTGATAGCCTAGTGGTTAGGGCGTCTGCCTCCATCAGAGGTCGGGGGTTCGATTCCGGACACGCATCTCTAACATTTTTAAGCAATTAATATATCACATGCTTCAACGGTGAAGGAAAACATCGTGAGGAAACCTGCATGCCTGGGCGTTCTCCATAATGTTCTAAAAGCCGTATGAAGTCTGCCGATGAAGCCGAGATCCGCACATGGCGGTGTGGCCAAACCCCTTACATTGAGAGGAGACCCGTGCTATGTATTGAGTCGGTAATGGGTTGATCATGATGATTATGATGATTAATTATAACGCAATAAACTGACTGGTATCCTTATTAGTATGTGAATTTGTTTGTTATTATATTTATTTAGTTTATTTTATGAACCCTGAAAACTTTACGAAAACGATTACGCTGGAATTTTCTTTTTGATAAACTTAAAATATGTTTAATTATATTATGTGATTTATCAGAAATTAATACCAAAACAAATTAGGTATCCACTCAGCATTCACCCGTTTAATATTTCGTACGTTCGAGGCTCCTGGAAGAAATCTCTTTAGGGATAAGTTTTCCTCGCATGTAACTTAATAAATAAATAAAACACACCTTTTTAGGATCAGATCCGTGTGATATATATGGAAAAATTCTTGAAAGCTGATCAAATCCAATTTTTTTTCATATAAGGCATCTTCGATGACAAAGCCTGTTTTATGTGGAATTATAAACAATGTATCGTTATTAATAATGTGGATCCAAATATTTTTTTCTTTGTTTTACAGTTGATATCCGTCAAAATTATTCCTCAAAACTATCAAACGATTGTTATGATGGTTTACAGAATGCTTATGAATGAATGAATGAATCAATGAATGAATATATGAATGAATGAACGAACTAATGAATGAATGAATACACTTCTTTTATTGCACACCACAAGATAGGAAAAAAAAAACAAAAATAAGACAGAAACAGTATGCATACAATTTGGCGGCCTTATTTTTGGTGGCTACATAGCGATGTCTTCCAGGCAACCAAAAAGCTTATCAACAAATACGGTAATATAAAATTATTGGCGTTTCCGTATCCGATGTTTCTATTTTCTGTCCCATCACAAACGTTCGTTTGTTAAGTTTAACAGCTATTTATAATTATATATTTAGAAACTGAAGCCACTATAAAAACTTTTACTTCCAGAAATATTTATTATCTTTAACAATATGATAACGTGATGTGTTTACATGACGAAATTCCTTGCACTTTTTACCACGTAGCTATTTACCTACTTACCTACAAACAATATTTCAATGCATACATTATGGACCACTCAACTTGGGCGTGCACAAACATCTGGTAATATTTCACAGACATAATAAACTATTCGCCGTATCACGCTGCGTAAATTGAGTGAAAGACTAACTAGCGACTTGTCGCTCAACAAAATGTTCATATAAGTCCTTTTGTTTCTTTTGTATCGAGAAACATAAAGTCTTAATTAGTTAGCAATAAATTTGTATAGTACGAGATTGTGCATTTCATCATCATCATGATCAACCCATTACCAGCTCACTACAGAGCACGGGTCTCCTCTCAATATAAGAAGGGTTTGGCCATAGTTCACCACGCTGGCCATGTGCGGCAGACTTGACACGCCTTTGAGAACATTATGGAGAACTCTCAGGCTTGCAGGTTTCCTCACGATGTTTTACTTTACCGTTGAAATAAGTGATATTTTAATTGTTTAAGAACGCACATAACTCCGAAAAGTTAGAGGTGCGTGCCCGGATTCAAACCGCCGAGCTCTGATTAGGAGGCTGACGCTCTAACCACTAGGCTATCACCGCTTATTGTGCATTTAGCATTCGTTATTTCTCATAACTTCGGTTCAGTGCTGGAAAATATTAAAGGCATTTCCACTTTCTCTGGTGTCGTTCCTTAACTCTCTATATCTCATTTAGCCATATCGCTAGGTATGGTTCTCTTCACGAACTGTATACAGCAATTGTTCAGCAGACTTCTGTTATACTTCTTTTTTCACTATAAGTAAGCCATTGACTGCAATCTTACCTGGTGTAAGTGATGATGTAGTCTAAGATGGCAGCGGGCTAAATTGTTAAGGGTATGGTAGACCCATACTCATAATTGGTTTCTGTTTGACATGCCGGAACACTAAATCGCTAGGCGAAACATCTTCGTCGGTAGGATGGTAACTAGCCACGGCTATGTACATGCATGAACTGATACCAGTCCAATATGCCAGCCACTTTTAGTTATTTATTTAAGAAAAAGACATTTACATAGTTTTTATAATAATCAGGTGTAACGGCCGAAGCCTGCCACCAGACCAGACTCGAGCCGGGAATCGAACTCAGAACCTTTATAATGCCACAGTGTGCTGGGTCACGGAGGTCGTTGTCAACTTAGACTATTGTTAAAGAGCATTTGTTTTCTTTTTCATTAATTGATATGTAATGGTTTATCTAACCCAACTGGTTTGACGTGCTTGCTAACTTATCCGCTCCTAAATTATTTGCTCACAGCTAGAATTACTTTTATAATTATAATAGAGAAAAGATAATGTGTGACTGAGGCCTTAAATGATAATTGCGGACAGTTGAAAGAGCCACCATATCAACAAAACGTATTTCCCCGTACCAACTAAAAATAAAATGACACACGAAAATGAATTTTGTGTAGCTAAAGCACGAATCGATTTTGGACTCGCGAAATTCATGCATAATATTGTTCAGTCATCCCCAATTCAATATTAGAGATTTGTCGTTTGCGTAAGTGGTGACCCTTTTTTACCTATACTACATTTTTTCTATATAAAGTGGGTAAGTGTACTTTTCTGCGACTCATATGTTCATCACATTTTTTGTTTAAGTACTTACATAAGGTTTGCTGACGATTGTTCCTAAAATAAATTAATACTTCTATATCTGTACTAATCCATACTTCTTATATAAGTGAGTATCTTTGACGACCTACGTGGCGCAGTGTGCGCGCTGTCACATTATAAAGTTGGACGTCCTGGGTTCGATTCCCGGCTCGAGTCTGGTCTGATGCGAGGCTTTGGCCGTGGCTAGTTACCACCCTACCGACAAAGACGTGTCGCCAAGCGATTAAGCGTTCCGGCATGATGTCGCGTAGGAGTGTGGGTTTACCATACCCCTAACAGGTTAGGCCGCTACCATCTTAGACTGACTGACTTTAATTCAAGGGCTAACTTGAATTTAAAAAAAAAAGAGTAATACGCTCTGTATTGTTTGTTACCTATGTTGGGTTCCTTAAGTGAAAATAGCTTGGCATTTTGAGGATGGATCATTAAAGCCCGGAAAAGCACTGGGTAGTGTTACGGTGGGATTAAATAATAGCCCCGGTAACTTATACTTTGTAAATAGCATGCACAACACACAAGACAAACAGTTTCAGTGGGACTTCGATAAACCAAAACATGCGTTCGCGAAATTACGGTCGACAGAGGCTTTACAATATTATTTTTAATTCAACAGCACAAATTATTCGGACATTACTTAAAATTAAATTTCTTTTAATTCCGCTACATTCATGCAACTAAAAAGGTTCAGGGTTAATGTGGAGAGAAGTATGCTCGATTGAGCCATATTTAACAGAACCGATATACCTCGACGTGACGCGAAGGCAGGTCTGATAACAAAAAATAACGCAGGCGTTTCTCGGCACCCATCTAGGTAGAGAGACTAGAAGAAAATCAAGACAGAATGTACCAGGGAGTTATAAGTTCAAGCTATAATTTTTTTCTGGTCGAGTCTGGTCTGTTGGGAGGCTGGCTGTAGTAACTAATACAATTGGTAACTAACCGAAGAAGAATCCAAACGATTTAGTGATTCTGGCACGATGTCGCGTACATAACAATCAGGAGTATGGGTATGTTACCCTTGACAGGTTAGCTCGCTACCGTTTTAAACAGCATCATCATTTAAAACCAGGTGAGATTGGCATCTAGGGCTAACTTCTAGAGGAATTGAAAAGAAAACGTTAAAAGTAGAATTTTATTGTTTACTTGTTACAAGTTGTAGTCCATGTTTACACGTAAAACGCAATAGTCGGTATTCTGACAAAGCAAAGTAAGTCCGGTAATGAGGTGATTAGGAATTTAACACCGCTGCTCTGCGCTATTGCAGAATATTTCGTCCCCGTGTTTTCAGCTCGCAAAGTTTTAAAACAACGTACAAACAAAAAGTAGTGGCGTGGTTGTTACTGTTTTTGTATTTTTAGATTTCTGTGCACGAATTTTCGTCTGTTTTCCGTCTGTACATCATATGAAAAGGCTTTAGAATGCTTCAGTTGTAAAAACCAATAATAATAATAATAACAAAATGACGATAAAAGTAAAAACCAATTAGGAGTATGGGTTTACCATACCCCTAACAGGTTAGCCCGCTACCATCTTAGACTGCATCATCACTTAACATCAGGTGAGATTGCTGTCACGGGCTAACTTGTAGTGGATTAAAAAAAAAACGACGTAGTTTGGAAATTGTTTACACGGTAGCATATCAGAAAAAAGATCAGTTTTCTGACCTTAGGTTTTTTTTATACACCACTAGTTAGCCCTTGACGGCATCTCACCTGATGGTAAGTTATGATGCGGTCTAAGATGGTAGCGGGGTAACCTGTTAGGGTTAAGATAAATCCATACTCCTAATTGGTTTCTACACGACATCGTGCCGGAACGCTAAATCGCTTGGCGACACATCTTTGTCGGTAGGGTGATAACTAGCCACGGCCGAAGCCTTTCAGACCAGACTCGAGCCGGGAATCGAACCCAAGATCTCCAACTTTATAATGCCACAGCGCATCTCTTAGCAACATTGTTTATTTTGTTCACTGGCAAAAGAACATAAATTTTGTAACAAATAACAACTTTAAGCTTACTAATTTATTAACAGGGTATGAAAAGATTGATTATTGATAACGGACTTTAGATGTAAGTAAGAGTCTCCGAAATGTCAATCCCAGTTACGTGGGTGGCTTTGCAGCAACAGGGGCAGATAATGCAATTTCCATCGACATTTCATATCCCTATAAACGTATACGCTTTCGTCACTGCCTTCATATCTTAAGAGTGTTGGGGTGTGGTCACAGTGCGCGCAGATTTAACTAACCCTTGGAACAAATAATGGTTATGCCATGATTTCACAGTTACATCCTAAGATTTATAAACATTCCAGTTGCTGAAGTCTCAGAACATTTAGTAATAATCTCAAAAGTAATATAGAAAAACAAAAACCTAATAAAATATCTATAAAAATATTTCATTTTATAAATAAGTATTTTATCAAAAAGTAGCAATAGTCTTCAATTCCACAATACGGATTATTATTTTGGCATCAAAAACCCCTTGGTTTTTCAGCACGTCAATAGACATTCGTTTTTATTGTGTTTTTAGTTTGTTATTGTCCTTCTTGTAGACAAGTTTTGCTTTCGAAAATGTATTATTAAAAAAACTACATACAAATTCATATTTCTTTCTGAATCGCGTACTATCACATTATTACGTCTATAGTCTTAAATTATTTTTTAATCGGCGTTCTGAAAGTTGGCTGTCAAGGGCTATTTTTTTTTAATGAATGAGATATAATACATATTAACAATATCTGTTAATATGCTGTTGTTGATGGACCGAATTTCGTACCAACATCTTTATACTCCAAGAAATCGGCATACAATAATGTCTTTCGGCGTTAGTACAGAGTCGCATCTCCAAATTCTTCGGACACGTCTCCCGGCGTGAGAGTGACTCCATAGAGCGCCTTATCGTGCAGGGCAAGGTCGAGGGCACTAGAGGCAGAGGAAGGTCACCCATGCGATGGACCGATCAGATAAAGTCTGCTGTGGGCGGTCCCTTGCACGAGTGCACCAGGTTTTTCAACCAGAAAATTGACGGATGCTCGTGAGGCGTATAACATCCGTCCTCAAAGACATTGCTTCATGATCACCACGACTTCGAGAGTCTAACGACGAAGAACGATGCTGTTGTTATAATATCTAGAATATTTTAATTTCATTAATTCTCGCTGGAAATGCGGCGGTAATGTGTTCTACGTCACTGCACTATGATTATGACCTCAACGTGGTCTTGAAATTTACGGTCATAACACTAAATGTCATAATACTTGAAGGAACGCGAACTAAACTTAGGTATTTCAAGCAAATTAAAAACTTAATTAAATGAAGTCAGACGTTATATTGCGATAGTCTAAGATATTATTCTAAAGAATGTTCATTTTGCTTCTCGTTCGGCGTCGGTTATTTAATAGCGATCCTCTTTGTGATTCACAAATTCATACAAATATTGTTAATGCGAGTTTGTATGCAAGTGTGTATGTTTGTATGATTGTTACTTCTTCACGCTAAAATTACAGAGCCTTTGTGGCTGAAATTTGGAATAGACATTGAGTATAAAACATAGGCTATTGTCGCCGGAAAAGTCCACGTTTTTGGCGGTTTTGTAATTGATGCGTCATGACGCTGATGATGATGATAATATGACGACCTTCGTACCGCAGCGCGTGCGCAGTTGCATTTTAAAGTTGAAGGTCCTGGGTTCGATTCCCGGCTCGAGTCAGGTGGGAGGCTTCGGCTGTGGCTAATGTCCGTCCGACCGTCAAAGACGTGTCGCCAAGCAATTTAGCGTTTCGGCATGATATTGTGTAGAAACCAATAAGGAGTACGGGTTTACCATACCCTTACAGGTTAGCCCGCTATTATCTGAGACCGCATCATCACTTACCATCAGGTGAGATGCCGTCAAGATCTAACTTGTAGTGTATAAAAAAAATAGTATTATCACCATTCCTCATCCCATTTTAAGTGAATAACATAATATGTTTAGAAAGTTATACCCACCTATACGTGCTCGGTTTGATCGATAGTATCATTTTGTTTTGCGTGTTTACCGTACATTATTATCTATTAGTAAACATAAGGTTGGTTTCGCGGAAATTAATCAACTGGCAACTAGATCAACTTTCAACAATCCATACATCATCCGAAATCGTCATTATTATCGTACATTCAAAGGTGTTCAGTAGTATTTACTACTAAACAAAGGAACTCGTACATAAATGAAATTTGAAAAAAAAAACACACGGTTTTTGGCCAGTCTTGCAAAATATATCGCTGTCAAGCTTTATCTTACGTTTCTCCTTGTAATAAAAACTGACAGTGATATCGTACACGTAGACGGTAATTTGACAGTTGAAGACGGAATGCGAAAACACGAGTGAGAACATGCCTAATAGGAGTTTCTTTTCCACCTTAATTTCGCTTCATGTTGTCAAATCCCTAATCATAGAATCAAATCCTTTTATGACAAATTCTCAAATCCGCAATCATAGAATCAAATCCTATTATTATATATAGGATTATATCATCATCACGATCAACCCATTGCCAGCTCACTACAGAGCACAGGTCTCCTCTCAATATGAGAAGGGTTTGGCCATAGTCCACCACGCTGGCCATGTGCGGATTGGCAGACTTCACACGCCTTTGAGAACATTATGGAGAACTCTCAGGCATACAGGTTTTCTCACGATTTTTTCCTTCACCGTTGAAGCAAGTGATGTTTTAATTGCTTAAAAACGCACATAACTCCGAAAAGTAAGAGGCCCGGGCTTGAACCCCCGACGTCTGATTAGGAGGCTGACGTCCTAAACACTAGGCTATCACAGCTTCAATATATAGGATTATATAAAGGATTAAAAAAGCTTTTTTTTATACACTTGTAGTGTAGAAGGAGTCCGTAAGCCGATTTGTGTAAATGGCTTTTACGGAATTCATACATCAGCACTTTCACCGGATAGGCTTAGAGAGGTTTCAAAGGAAACGCCGTGAAAACGTGTCAGCGGGTACGGATGGAGCGGAAAACACGTTCGATCGAAGTAAAAACATCCTTTGTAGTCGTTCAGGATTACAAAAGGTTGGAAATGATTTACAGCAGTTAGCATGACGACGACATAATTTTTACCGGATTTTCACAATGTTCACAAACAGTTTTATAACAAAATATGTCATATGTTAGAGCCAATATATATACTTGTTATAATACAATTGCTATATAAATAAGAATACACATATAACTTAAAATATACCTTAGATTAACATAAAACTAAAAATGAAAAAAATATATATAACATCATAACTAAAATATATTATTAAAAGGAGTCCCTTTAGGCAAGGTTCCGAAGATACTGGCAGCGTTCACCCTTTGAATGGTTAGACTAATTCTTTGTCCGAGGTAGCTGGCAGCTCTTCGGTCTGCTGTAATGTTGACTAACCTTTTTGCTATTTCCTTAAAAAGCCTTATAGCGCTGGACCCCACGGACCAAGGGTCTCGACACCGAATGGGAATAAGATATATCTAAAAATGATTACAAAGTGATCGCAACGTTTGAAAACGCTAAAAGTTGAAATATTCAAGTCCAAGATTGGTTAAACTTAGTTTTAATTATTTAAAATTATTTGGAATGAGTTTTACAAGGAGTTTACATAATTCCAATTTCTGATGATGAAAGTAAACTCTGCTAACTGTGACATTTGTGCATGTACTAGCGGAATGTAGCAGATACAAAGTGCAATGAGAAGATGTTATGCGGAGATATAGCATCAGCAGATTTGACGTAGGCGCTCTGTCGAGCCTTCTCTGTCTACCGACAAAATAAGGTATTAGATCTGTTGTTGAGATATTTCTGCGAAAGTAGGTTGTAGGTTACATTCTTAATAGTCATAGTTTTATTTTTTTATCAGTTGTTTTTTATCAAGCTGTTTTTTTTTGTTAGTTTGTTATATTTAATTAAGAGATGATGGGACTGGCATATGGAATAATTTATATTTTAATTGCGTAAGTGATAAAACGAATATGGCCTATATTCGTCTAGTATGGCCTATATCGTAGGTCAGCTAATTACGTTGGTTCTTAGAACTCATCACTTAATTATAGGTACTAATAAAATAAAAGTATTAAAATTAAATAAGTTTTTTTTATTATATTAGTATAATGAACAGTGATTGTTTCATTCAGGAGCACTTTTATAACGCAAAATATTGCCAGAGAAAATGATCGAGTTATGTCTTAAAAAAAAGAAGCGCACTCAATTAATTACACGCGCTCTCATGGCTTTTAATGAAATGAAGTTTTCCATTAAATTTCTATAATTTTGTTGGAGTAATGAATTTATTGTGAGCATTGTTTTTATTTACAAAATAACAGTATCTTTTATAAAAATAACGTAAGCTGTATCTTTACT
This sequence comes from Lasiommata megera, assembly GCA_928268935.1. Taxonomy (NCBI): domain Eukaryota; kingdom Metazoa; phylum Arthropoda; class Insecta; order Lepidoptera; family Nymphalidae; genus Lasiommata; species Lasiommata megera. The sequence goes on along the minus strand of OV743311.1, from coordinate 4,585,146 downwards.
TAAAATATTTATAGTTGACGACCTCCTTGGCGCAGTGCGTGCGCTGTCGCATTATGAAATTGGAGGTCCTGGGTTCGATTCCCGGCTCGAGTCTAGACATGTGGGAGGCTTCGGCCGTGGCTAGTTACCACCCTACCGACAAAGACGTGTCGCTAAGCGATTTAGTTAGGAGTGTTGGTGTACCATGCCCTTAACAGGTTAGCCGTCTACCATCCTAGACTGCATCATCACTTAACATCAGAGGAGATGCCGTCAGGGGCTAACTTGTAGTGTATAAAAAAAAAAATTATCGTATTGATATTTTTGGTAAATTTTGACATCCTCAGCGTCGTCAATTTTAATCACTATAAGCCTTTTATTTTGATGTTTCTGTTATCATAAGCTAACAGACCCTCTGTCTGTCTGTCTTTAACTATTTCAAAATTACAGATGAATGTCCTATTGAAGTTTTTCGGACAATGTTGATGATGATGATGTGGCTAAACAATTTTGTGCTATACCTCAGTGCAACTTGTAAAAATGTTTTGGCTGTTGGCGAACCAAATAAATTAAAAAAAAAAATTATGAGATCGATTACAAGGTTTGTTTCTGGAAAACAAATCCCATGTTTCTGTAATGCAGAAATAATGTACCATATTAAGGTAATATAAAATTTGCTTATCAAAATCAAACCGAAAAGCTTTCGTTTCATTCAGTCGTTTTTTAAATAAGTCAGGATGTCACCGCGTTAAATGTTAGCAGAGATTAAAATAGAGGAAAACAGTGATTCGACGAAATGCAAAAGAGATTCAGTCTGCTAACCTTCCTTCAGCGACAAAAGGAAAACGAATTATCGTCCGCGAATGCCTTTGTAATGCCCACTTTGTTTTCTGCTTACCTTTTACTCTTTGTTTTGGCAAAGGGTTCCATCAATTATATTTTTAAGAGCATTAAACCGTATTGTACAATGCTTTACCACTTAATGGATAACACGTGTGTGATCTGAAGCTTTGATAGCCTAGTCGTTAGGGCGTCAGCCTCCTAATCTCGACGGTTCGAATCCGGGCACGCACCTCTAACTTTTCACAGTTATGTGCGTTTATAAACAATTTACACTTACACTTGCTTCTACGGTGAAGGAAAACATCGTGAGGAAACCTGCGCGCCTGATAGTTATAATGTTCTCGAAGGCGTGTGAAGTCTGCCAATCCGCACACGGCCAGCGTGGTGGACTATGGCCAAACCCTTCTCATATTGAGAGGAGACCCGTGCTCTGTAGTCAGCCGATAATGGGTTGATCATGATGATGATGATGATGGTCTCAAGATCGCATTTATGAAATACGCGTGCAAAAATATGCTCTTAATAAACAATTTTCTTCTTGTTCCAGATGTAAATAGGAGTTCGACGAGAAATCTGCAATTCACGACAACGCATCGAGAGAGAATAACCTAATATCCCGGAAATGGAATAAACCTACTGGATATGACGAATTTCACGTACCCAGATTCAATGCTAGAAGATTTGAAATGCCTATTAATTTCCGGCAAGGGTTGTGCAAACGAAACTATTTCTAACGGTCTCGAATGCGCCAGCTACGGGAATTCTGTAGAATACGTCTGCGAACTGAATTTGGACATTCAAAATGAGACCTCATACACTTGCTCCCAGTGTACGAATAACTCCGTGGATACGTACAGCAACTACACTGTATGCAACTCTCGATTCAAGTTGAACATGCTGGGTACTTTATACGAGAGCGCCATTAAGAACTTGTGGTTGAAAATACCCGATTTGGATATCTGCGATTGGAACACGTTGTCGTGTTTCAACGACTCTAATAGGACGCTGTATGTTGATGCATTAAATAGTTTTAATAGTGATAGTTTCAACGAAACTATTCAGTGCAAGTGGGACATGAGAAATGATACGGACAATTTCGTAAGTGTCGAATACGATTGGAGTTTCCTGTTCGTGATTCTGTTCATAGTAGCGGGCGGTGTCGGTAATATTCTTGTGTGCTTGGCGGTGTGTTTGGATAAAAGACTGCAGAATGTGACCAACTACTTCCTGTTATCGTTGGCGATCGCAGACTTGCTCGTCAGTTTGTTCGTGATGCCGATGGGAGCCATTCCAGGGTTCTTAGGTGAGGACGTCCTAGACTGTATTACTATTTGAAACTCTTTGCCAAATGGTGAGACAATTCCCCATGGTGACATTACACTAAAATAAATTAAATTGATTGGCTAACCATTGCCATACGTGAGTGACGGGATGCGCCATTAAAAATAATAATCATTATTTTTTTATTCCCGGCTCGAGTTTGGTCTGGTGGGAGGCATTAGCCGTGGCAAGTTACCACCCTACCGACAAAGACGTATCCCCAAGCGATTTAGCGTTCCGGCACGATTTCGCATAGATACCAATTAGGAGTATGAATATATATTTACCTTACCCCCAACAGGTTAGCACGCTACCATCTTAAACTGCATCATCACTTAACATCAGGTGAGATTGCCGTCAAGGGTGAAAACTTGTACAGATCTTACACGCTTTGAGATCTGATCCAAGCTCTCAACCTAGAGATTGCTATGGTTGTATTTTTTTTTTTTTTTTATATACAAAGCGAGCAAACGAGCAGGCGGGTCACCTGATGGTAAGTGATTACCGCCGCCCATGAACATTTGCAGCACCAGAGGAACCGCCAATGCGTTGCTGGCCCTTGAGGAATTTGTTTATTCGCCCTTTGAAGATCCCCATATTATAACCATTAGGGAACACAGAAGATGGAAGCTGGTTCCACAATTTGCAGGTTCGTGGCAGAAATGACCTGGAATAGCGGGTGGTGGAAGAGGTCCAGGCATCCAGGTGGTGAGGATGAAATTTATTTCTGCGACGAAAAGTGCGACTGGAGAACACGGAAGGTGGAATTAGATTAAATAGCTCCTCAGAGCACTCTCCATTGTAGAGACGATAGAACACACAAAGAGAACTAACGTCTCTTCGGTGCTCTAGGGACTCCAGCGTGTAAGTAATCTTGGGATCATCCACGAGACGAACTGCCCGCTTTTGTATCCGGTCAAATGGAAGGAGCTGGTACTGGGGTGCTCCGGCCCAGAGGTGAGAGCAGTACTCCATGTGGGGCCGCACTTGCGCTTTATACAGCAGAAGCCTGTGTTTAGGCGCAAAGTATCTTTACGCTCTGTTGAGCACCCCGAGTTTTTTCGAGGCTAGTTTAGCTTTACCTTCCAGATGCTTGCGGAACTGGACTTCGTTCGATATGCAAACACCGAGGATCCCTATGCTGTTAGATGGAGTCAGGGGAGTGCTCTGGAAGATAATAGGAGTTGTAAAAGCGGTCTTTTTTGCCGAAAACGCGCATACTTGTGTCTTCGTGGGGTTGAAGTGCACAATATTTTGTGAGCCCCATTGAGATACTTGGTCAAGACAGAACTCGATATTCGACACAAGCGTACTTCTACACTCCTCCAGCTGAGCACGAGAAAGCTGTGCACGACCTTTATATAAGGCATCACCCGTACTGTCGTCCGCATAGCAATGAACATTGTTATTATGTAACATGTCATTGATATGCAGTATGAACAGCGTGGGTGAAAGCACAGATCCTTGCGGAACGCCAGCATTGATGGGCTTCAGTTCAGAGCAAAAACCGTCAACAGCGACTTTAATGCTACGCTCGTTCAGAAAACTGGCGATCCAATCACACAGCTTCTCGGGGAGTCCGTAAGAAGGCAATTTGGACAGAAGTGCCTTATGCCAAACCCGATCAAAGGCCTTTGCAATATCCAGGCTGACCGCCAAAGCTTCTCCCTTGCTGTCGATTGCCTCCGCCCAGCGGTGAGTGAGGTAAGCTAGGAGATCACCAGCTGAACGACCGTGGCGAAAGCCATACTGACGATCGCTAATCAGCTGGTGCTCTTCCAGGTAATGAAGCATTTGGGTGTTTATTATACGCTCCATAACTTTAGAAAGCAGGGAGGTTATCGCAATTGGCCTGTAGTTCGATGGGTCTGAATGATCGCCCTTCTTTGGAATAGGGTGGACTAAGGCAGTCTTCCAGGAAGACGGAACAGTGCCGGAGGAGTAAGACTGCCGAAACAGGCTCGTTAAGACCGGAGTCAACTCAGGAGCACACATTTTAAGCACTACGGCAGGGATACCGTCAGGCCCGCTCGCCTTGTTGACGTCGAGAGAGAGAAGCGCTTTACGCACTGCGCTCTGAGTGAAGCGAATGTCACTGAGCGAATTTTGGCATCGCGGGATGGTTGGCGGTGTTCTCCCTCCGTCATCAAGTGTCGAGTTACCAGCGAAGAGAGAGCCAAAGATATCTGCTTTCTCCTTGGCGGTGTGGGCCAGCGAATTGTACAACATTGAACAGCGGTTGTATGGAAAATTTCATCCTTATTGCTTTGCTTTCGATATAGTCAGCCGGTATATTCTATTGAGAAAGAGTGAGAGTGCCTCTAATGTTTGGTTTCTGAAGAAAACTATGTCATTTGTTACAGAAATTCTGAAGCTAGTATTATATAAAGCTTCTGTCTTCTTACTTGAAAGTATAAACGTTGAAAGATATTGTCTAGGTAAGTAGTTATTACTTTTAGACACATGTGATAAATGATCGTCCCGTGTACCTACATCGTTATTCATAAAATTAAAATGAAAATAAACAGAGCAGCTGATGCGTGCATTATATACGATGTACTGAGTGTTAAGGTTTAAGTATATTAGTTATTTTGAATGATAGCTCCTCTAATGGGTTAGTCATTCACTCAATAATCTAACACTAAATTAATACAAGTTTTCATATTACCTGAAAACTATATTCACACAATTCAGGTACTAATATGAAAAGGTAGGTAGGTAATATTTGACGGCAGTCAGAGAACAGCGCCATCTAGTTTTAGAATCATGTACGACAGACAATAGAGTTGGATCGCCTCCTCTCTTTACACAACACTAAGTGGGTTATGCAGGTTCTTAGCCAAAGTCTCCCACCAGACCAGACTCGAGCCGGGAATCGAACCCAGGACCTCCAACTTTTATAATGCGACAGCGCACGCACTGCGCCACGGAGGTCCTATAATATAAATTATATACAATATAAATTTACATTCTGTGTAAAAATTCAATTCTATGTATTATGGCTCATGAGATGGCCGTTGACATGCAGACATACAGAGAGATCAATAGCGAAGGCTTAGCAATATGGTCCCGTTTGCAACCTTTCTGTATGTAACCCTAACAATACCTTTTGTAAGCCTATTTGTGAAACGGACATTCTACAAAGACGAAGTTGTGGGTAGCTGCTTGTATTTAAATATAATTAAAAGTTGTTACAGAGGTTTTTTGTTGTTTGCGGTGAAGTTTAAACAAACTGTATATTATAAACTGTACATTAGATTCAAAAAATGTAATTTAGCTTTCCATCGCTCAAAATCTCCCGTGGGAAACTTTCCGATGCATTAAACATACCGCTAGCCAGTGAGATATTATTACTTATAGAGCATCAAGCACAAATAATATCTACCTTTATAAATTCAAGTAATTTAAAAGGCCACCTTTTAATTTTTTTTGATTTTACTACCTGACTTTTTTGACTTTGATAATGTTATTACCTCAAAATTTATATGTTTTTATAATTGATTAGTTCTATACGACTCTACAAGTGTATTAAAATCTTTACTATCCACGAATGCATTTTGTGACGTTAATTTTGACATCGTTTCATATAAGGCCGGTAATTTTTTAAATCGCTCGTAATTGTGTCCATTTTTTTTCTTCCACTACGAGTTAGCCCTTGACGGCAATCTCACCTGGTAGTGATGATGCAGTCTATGATGGTAGCGGGCTAACTTGTTGAGGGTATGGTAGACCTGTACTCCTAATTAGTTTCTACGCGACATCATGCCGGAATGCTAAACTAACTAGCTATGGCCGAAGCCTCCCAGCAGACAATATGATAGGAATGCAAGGTGCATTGTCATACAGACAAATTCGTTACGATTTGAGACATCATTGTGCCATTATAGCTGTAATGTTCACAGGATTTCTCCTTCCTCACACAGTAAGGATCGGAATATATATTATCGGAACATAAATTTTACGCATATAGTGGCTAAAGAAAATTCATCAATTTCGCAACTTTTCCATGAAATAACGTATTTCAAACGGCCCTCCTTCGGTTCCATCAGACGCCAACGTTAGGCTGTTCAATTTAGCCATTTGGCACCTTGCGAATTCTAGAGGTAATAATATATCACTGTACGTAATACCAGTTGATGGGTTTAACGTTTCGTTTGAATTTTTAATCATGCGCACTTTCCATTGTTTCAAAGCACGTAATATTGTATGCAGAACGTGTATTATTCAAGAGAAATACTGAGCGAGCGGAGCGATCAGTAGGTTCTAAATTAAGCAACAAATAACGGTCGTGGTTGCAAGTTTCGGAGTTGACAAGTTGTATTCTATAATATGCTGCTTCTGAAACGAAGTGAATGAAAAAAGCCTACAGAGCCTACTCCTTATTCTGATTTCGTATAGAAGCAGATTGGACAGTAATAATATCGACTACCGATTCTTTCTTTATTTTTATAACCTAATAAAAATAAGACATGACATCCGGTCCTTTCGAGTGAATTTCCAATGTTTATCGGATTGAGATGTAGGAATTATGTAAATTGAATTACCATTTGAATTAAAATTTAAGTAGTCTTACTTTTCGAGCACTTTTGAATCGAAAAGTTTGTAGAAAGTCTATTGCCTAATCGTGGGTATAAAGAAGAAGAGAAGAAGCTGGCAAGAGTTTCAGCAGTTATTCTTTTCCATCTACGCTCTTTTTCAATTTGAAAATATTATGCCCATACTATTATATCTAATATTGTCTATGGTATTGTACGAAACCCTTCAGCTGTAAGTCTAAATCCTACTAAACCAGTTTTTTCTATCTTGTAGGAGAGCTAGAAATATTTTTACTTACCAGATTATTGACAGTAAAATTTTGATGTACGTACGTACGTTATTTATGTATTTGAATTTTATTTCTGAGCATACACCAATCAGGTTATTTATCCCTTAAGCTCAGATAATTGGCAATTGGCTTACTTTACGAATATTGCCATATGAAATTGTAACGTTCGTCGATAAGAAAATATTCCTTATCCTCTCTTTACCAAATTATTGGCACAGATTTTTAATGTCGTACTTTATGTTGCCATTTGATTTTTTTTTCAAGCATACACCTATTAGATGGTTTATCCTTTAATCTGAGGTAATTGCCAATTTGGCACCGTGGCAACAGCGACGGTGTACTTAACGAATGTTGCCATATGAAAATAAATCATGTGTTGATACAACTGAGGCTATTTTAAAAATATTAGAATAATTTTGAAAAATAGATATGACAAATACGTATCGCACACACACAAACAAACATTTCACACTCATTCACACATACATACATACATACACGTACATGCTTATACACAATTAAATAATCTCATTGTTAGTTTTAGTTAGTATAAGATCATTTTATTCCCAAGGAATGTTTGTATTGTATCCCTGGATGGAACTATCTATATAGGTTTTCCTAGTGCAGAGGGTGGGGACAAATTATAAATATTTATGAAACTTACAACTTACTTAGGTCCCCTCTCAATAAGAGAAGGGTTTGGTCATAGTCCAGCACGCTGGGGCCATGTGCGGATTGGTAGACTTCACACGCCTTTGAGAACATTATGGAGAACTCTCAGGCGTGCAGGTTTCCTCACGATGTTTTCCTTCACCGTTGAAGCAAGTGATATTTTATTATTTAAAAACGCACATAACTAGAAAAGTTAGAGGTGCGTGCCCGGATTCGAACCGCCAAACTTTGATTAGGAGGCTGACTCCCTAACCGCTAGGCTATCACCGCTTCCTAAGAATAATTATCCCTTAATCCCTAGGTTATTGGCCGCTGGGCGTCGTTTGGTGCAACGTGTACGTGACGTGCGACGTGCTGGCGTGCTCGGCAAGCATTATGCACATGTGCTTCATAAGTATCGGCAGGTGAGAATGTTTGCTTTATTTTGATCGGGGATTTTATTTCAATCATCTCCGCTCTGTTGGCAGTAGGTACTAGGGATGCATAACCCTTAGCAACCTGCTTTGGACACCTTTTAATCACGTGGGAACGTTTCCCGAAGTTAGCATCTACAGGAATTGTAACTCATATTCATATAGTTTGCAACCATATGCGCTGCAGTTTTTGCAGTGATTTAGACAAAGATACTTCTTTATTTGATTGCGTTCATAAAAAAAACTTAGAGTTTCTTACTTCAAGAAGAGACCATTGTCTGCAGAAGTAGGTTGTGTCTGTTACATTATTTTTTAGTAGTCATACTTTTATTTTGTTATTTTTTTTATAATTTAGTTTTAGTTATAATTTTGTCAAGAGTTATTTTTTTTAAATAATTTTGTTTGTTATTTATTTAGGAGATAATGGGGCTGGATAAATGTTTCGGACAAAAAAATAATTGATTAAAAAAAAAAGAAGAGATCATTGACTTACGCACTCAGTGTGGGTTATCAAATTTATGTTACGGAATCTACACGACAAGAGTATCTCTATTCATAATCATCATTATCAGCCAACATTAATTCACTGCTGAAAATGGTCTCTTTGAGGCAGCGCTCATCCTGCCTCCGGCCTTTCGCATCCAGTCGATGCCTGCCACTTTTCGGAGGTCATCGCTCCACTTGGCTGGAGAACGGCCCACACATCGTTTGCCGAGACGTGGTCTCCACTCGAGAGCCTGCTGACTCCAACGTCCGTCGGTTCTCCGACAAACGTGACCAGCCCACTGCGCCAATTCAGCGTGCAATCCCTTCGAGCTATGTCGGTTACTTTTGTTTTTTGCCGAATCACCTTGTTACAGACTTTTCTTTATTTTATTATATAACTTTGCATTCATAAATAAGCCGCTATTTTTATAATTTTTGCAACCAGTATGGCCGGGGATGCTGTTAATATTTTGACGATACCACACGAACTGTTGAACCAGAAGTTAGTAAGGCATTTAGAGGTGATAGCGGTATGAAGATAATCATATACATTTATACATAGCCTGAAAGTTTAAATCCTTTTTTCGACAGTAAAGTAATTAATTTTTTAAATAGTAGGTATTACAAAGTGCGTATAAAATAATGCGTAGTTTCTTATATATAAGTATACCATAGATCTCGGTGTTAACGAGATAATAACCGTGAATAGAAAATCAAACAGCTTTCGTAGTGATAAAGAAATAAACGGCTCTAATTTCATATATATAAAATTAGATAGTACACAAAAATTCAGCGCTTTACTAGCACAATATAACCTACTTAAGTCATGAACGCTATCATATACCTACTAATCCTTATTACCATAAACACAGTAGCTGTCAAGGCACCATTAAAATAATAACCACTACGACCCGATTGAGCCGAGAAGAAAATCATTTACATACAAATCTCCATAACAGAGCCGTTCGCGAGGCGCTATAACAATTTGAAAATTTAGGCCAAGTTGTCAGTGACGACATTTTACAAACATACCTACACAATAAAGATTAACTGACTGGCCGACTTGCTGACTGGCCGACTTGCTGACTGGCCGACTTGCTGACTGGCTGACTAACTGACTGACTGACTGATATATTAATGAGCGGCTAAAGTGCTCAGTGGGTCAGAGCTGAAATTTGTTATACCTATACAATGCTACTTCCAGATTGTGTGATTGTAGTTGGATTGTCAAATTAAGGTTACGTTCGTTGTGAGCTTCTTCTTAGACCTGGGCGTGATTGCAAGCCCTCATATTATTAGTTTTAAGTTGGCGAGTGTTGTTATCACCATCACTTCTCCAATAGAAATAATGGAAAATGTTATGTACATGTACGATTAATAGATGCCTGTAATAGGTGTACATGAATAAAGTTACTTTGATTTGATTTGATTTATGGTTATTTGAAGTCTGTTAGTTTTTAGGAAACAACTCAGTTGCGCGCGAACTGCGTTAGCGAGCGCAGGTTTTCGAGTCGATTAGTGCGCTACGTGAGGTTTTTTAAAAATCTACCCGCTTTAATTTGATAACAATGGATGACGATGGTTTTAGTGACGAAAACTGTCAAAATATGATACAAAACAATGACGAACAAGATTTATGTGCAGTATTAAGTAGTGAATGTGGTAATTCCGAATCTGTGCCGAAAAAACGCGATAAGAGACCGAGAGAGCCGGAAGATAGCAGTGAAGATGGTTTTATTACTGTTTCTAAAAGAAAACCGAAGAAGGTAGTTCGAAATGAACCGTTTGAAAGAGAAATGCCGCTCCATGGAGATAATGGTGACATTATTTACGAAGTGAGTTTATTTGGATTAGAGATATTACCAAAACAGATGGCATTTGCTAGATTATTAAGAGATGAGAAGATTTTAAATGTAACAAAAATTAAATATAAAAGTCCATATAAAATATTCATTCAATTTAGCGAAAAACAAGAAGCCCAGAAACTTATTGACTGTCAAAAACTAGCCGAGATGAATATAAGAGCTCAATTTACGAATCAAGGTAATTTATCGTATGGAATCATTAAGGGAGTCGACTTGCAGACAAATGAAAAAGAACTGTTAGAAAGTTTAAACTGCGAGTATGATATAATTTCGGCTAGGCGATTGAAGCGGATGAATAATGAGGGTAAGTGGGTTGATAGTGAATCCTTTAGATTATGTTTCAGAAGTCCCACGGCGCCGTTATTCATAAATGCATATGGATTTAAATTTGATGTGGAACGCTTTGAATTTCCCGTGACGCAGTGTTCTGGATGCTGGAGGTATGGACATATTAAGAAATTTTGTAAGTTAAACAAAAATGTTTGTCCAAAATGTGCCGAATACCATGATAATTGTGAAATTCAAGAATATAAATGCATAAATTGTAAAGGCCCACACATGGCCCTGGATAAAACATGTCCTTTTTTTAAAAAAGAAAAAGAAATTCGCAGTATAATGAGTCAAGAAAATATTTCTTATAAGATGGGCTTACAAACATATTTGAGACTTCAGAAAGAAAAGGAGGCAAATGATGTAGGAAAGCATATTAGTATAGAACTTGACCCAAGGCTTATCGATCAGAACCCGGTTAGAACAATGGATAGAACATATAGTAGCGTTCTTAAAACGAAAGCTACAATACATGAAAATGAAAAGATAGATGAGCATTTAGATGATAAAATAATAATTCAAACCAAAAATAAGAATAGAAATGACAATAAAGTAAAGAAAACGAATATTCATAAATATAAAAATACAGAAAATATGGACTTGCTAATGGATTACGATGAGAGTATAAGAAGTGATCAGGATACACAAGAAAATCCTGCAGAAGAAGAAAATAGGAGAAGAAAGAGCAAATTTGATATTCGGAATCTATTTAAAAGAATAAAGGAAATTGTGTTATCTGAAGAAAATTGGGGTGATAAGGTGATGTCTGTGGTAAAAGTTGTTTTTGAAGCTGTTAAGGGGTTGGTAGTTAATTTTTTGAGTGAAAGTAAATTATATGACATTTTTTCAAAGATAATTTTTAATGGATAAAGACTTTAAATTAAATATAATTCAGTGGAATGCACAAAGTTTGAAACCTAAGTTATTAATGTTAGAAAACTTGTTATATCAAGAGAAAATTCATATAGCCGTTATTTCTGAGACTTGGTTAGATGTAGATACTGAACTCCATATTGGTGGATATAATTTATATCGGAATGATCGCCATGACTCGTATGGAGGTGTTGGCATTTTTGTTCATAAATCCCTCAGATCTCATATTTACTCTAATTCTTGCATAAATCCAGGCATTGAAGTTATTAGCATTAAGTTATTGAATTGTAAAGTTTTAGAAAATATAATATCCCTTTATTGCCCTTCATCAGTTCAAACCCGCCAATCAGATTGGGAAAGTATATTTTTATTAAAAAGGAAAACCTTGGTACTAGGTGATTTTAATGGTCATCATTCTAACTGGTCATATAAAACAGATCAGAGAGGACAGCAAATATTCGACACAACGTTAGACAATGGATTTATATCGCTTAATAATGGAGATGCCACACGAGTAAAATTAGTAAACGGTGTGCTGCAAACCTCATCTCCTGATATAAGTTTTGCGTCATCAGATATAGCAGTTAATTTTATATGGTATGTTTTTAATGAAAATTTAGGGAGTGATCACCTCATAATTAAGATGTCATCTAGTTCCAAGGATACTGTTGAATATTTTAAAAAGTTTAATTTTAAAATAGCTAATTGGCAATCTTATAAGAATGATTTAATAAGTGCATTTTTACAGGACGATTCCTGTAGATATGTATCTGGTAACGTTCAAAAGCATTATGATAATTTTTTGAACAAAGTAAACAGTTCAGCTGAAAGGAATATTCCTAAAATTAAATTTTGCACCAATCCGACAAGCAATTTTAAGCCAAAAGAGTATTGGAACTCTTCTTTATCTAAAATCGTTGCCGAACGCAGATTGTCACTAAAAAACTTTAGAAAGAACCCTATTCCAGATAATCTTAGTATATTAGAAATTAAAACTAGAGAATCAAATATTTTACTACAAAAAGCTAGGTCATTGAATTGGCAAAATTTTTGTACAAACATCAATGATTCAACATCAACATCAGATATGTGGGATAAAATGCGGTGGTTTAAAGGTTACCGTAAATCTAGGTTCTGTACATCCAAAGAGATGGAAAAACGGTTGCTACAATCTCTAACCCCAGATTCAGTTAGTAATTGCCCACCAACATTTAGTTCTGATAATGAGTTATTGCAGAGGATTTTTACAATTCAAGAGCTAGAATTTTGTGTGGAAAAAAAGGATACGGCACCCGGCAGTGACGGGATAACGTATTCTATGATCTTTAATTTACCTCAGGCTGGAAAAGAATATCTTTTAAATATTTACAACGTCATATTTAGGTTAGGTGTTTTGCCGGTTCAATGGAGGAAAATATTAATCGTACCCATTCCCAAAGCAAACACTAATTTAAGTACAGATGCAAAACTTAGACCAATATCCCTAATTTCTTGTCTTTGTAAGATATTTCATAACATGTTAGGTAAAAGAATTGAATGGTTTGTTGAAAACCATAGCATATTGTCCCCGCATACGATAGGCTTTAGAAGGGCGCAATCTAGTTTAGATTGCTTGTCTAGACTTGTTACATATATACAGTTAGGTTTTTCTCAGAATATATCCACAGTGGCTTGTTTTCTGGATATCGAGAATGCCTATAATAATATTTTAATTGATAAAGTAGTAAACATTTTGGATAAATTAGGCGTAGGAAAAATGGTTTGTAGATACTTGTGGTCATATTTGAGTGACAGGCACTTGATAATTAAAAATGCTAATGATAGTCAGTCGTTGGAGGTCAGACACGCGAATAGGGGACTTGCTCAAGGAGATCCCATATCACCATTACTTTTTAATATAACAACATACATAATTTGTCACCAAATTAAGGATGTTCATATATCACAATATGCAGATGATTTCGTGTTTTATATCGCTCACAAGGATTTAAAATTAAGTGAATTTAATTTACAAGAAGCTTTAAATAAGATGGTAAAAAGATTAGATGACATTGGACTCCAACTATCAACAAATAAAACAAATTTATGTATCTTTAGTAGAGGATATAGAAGGAAACAGATTAAGCTCATTTTAAATAGTAATAATGTTAGCATAGAAGAAAATATAAAATATTTAGGGTTATGGTTAGATAGAACATTGCGATGGAATAAACACATTAACGAGTCGGTTGGGAAAACATCAAAATTTTTAAATTTGTTTAAAGTATTAGCGGGTCCCGGTTGGGGTATATAGCACCTAAGCACTTGCGTCATCTTTATATTTCGTTAATTAGAAGCAGATTGGATTATGGGTGCTTTCTTTATGATTCTAGTGCAAAGACACATTTGTTAAAATTAGACCGAGTTCAAAATCAGGCGCTCAGAATAATTGGTGGATTTATTAAAAGTACACCCATTCACGTTATGGAAAGTGAGTTATGCATCCAGCCTTTATTTCTAAGACGCTTATATCTTGCGTACAAATACTGTATGAAAATTAAGAGTTGGTCAAATAATATTACGGTCAATGTATTGAATGATCTGGGCTCTAATATTTATGACAGATATTGGTGTTCAAGGAAAAAGCCTTTGTTGTTAATTGCTTTGAATGAATGCAAAGAATATAATATTTTTTCTACTAATCCTTTACAAATGTATACTTTAGATATTTGGGTGTCTTTTATTAATTTAAATAAGGTAATCAGGTCAGATTTAGAATGTTTGAGGGTAGCTAAAAAGGAACTTCAACCTGTCTGTTTAAAAACCTTAGTAATAAAGGAACTAAATGAGAAGTACGAGGGATGGTCACATATTTACACAGATGCATCTAAAAATAATGTAGGATTAGGGGCAGCCTTTTGGCACTTAAGTCTTAGAAAGTCGGCTATGTTTAAAACCAATCAACAAATTTGTATAATGACCATGGAGCTCGTGGCAATCTCAGAAGCTCTTAAATATATTGGTACTATAAGCGGGTACAATTTTGTTATCTTTTCAGATAGCAAAAGCGCTTTGCAACATTTAGCTCGATGCGCCTCTGGATATAGCAGAGGCCTGCCAGTAGCTTACGAAATTTTACAACATATATATAATTTTAATGACATAAATTTGAGATTGCAATGGGTTCCTGCTCATATAGGCATAAGGGGAAACGAAGAGGCTGACAGACTAGCCAAATTAGCTGTATCAGATGGGTCACGGTTACCTATTTTACCGTTTTATACCGAATTATTAAATAATTTCAAAGTCGTGTGTTATGATAAATTTAAGGAATATTTTGACCTAAGAAGTAGAGAGAAAGGTATTTGGTATAAAACTATTCAATGTCAGCCTCCTCGTTTTCCTTGGTTTGCTAATGTTAAATTAAGTAGGAAATATATGGTATTAGCTCATAGGTTGCGGTCTGGACATTATCCATCGAATAAATTCGCATTTCTGATGAAGAAAGTTAACTCAGCTAACTGTGACATTTGCGGTACGACGGATGATGTCCAGCACGTACTAGCGGAGTGTAGCAGATACAACGTGCAACGAGAACATGTTGTGCGGAAATATAGCATCAGCAGATTTGACGTAGGCGGTCTTTCGAGCCTCCTCTGTCTACCGACAACAGAAGGTTTTAAATCTGTTGTTGAAATATTTCTGCAGAAGTAGATGTTGTCTGTTACATTTGTAGTAGTCATACTTTTATTTTGTTATTTTTTTTTTTATAATTTTGTTATTTTTTTGTTATAAGTGTGTTAAGAGTTATTTTTTTTTTTTATATATATATAATTTTGTTTGTTATCTATTAAGGAGATGATGGGGCTGATATGTCCGTTTCGGACCAAAGTCCCAAAAAAAAAAACAGATTAAAAAAAAAAAAAAAAGGAAACAACTCCTTGTACAATGCTCCCACCTCCCGCTAACGGAATTCACATATCCCTTATATTTTTTACGACAAGCTATTAAGTAAATCAAGTGTAATGTGAATATGATTTTTTTGGAGTATTTTTGAAAAAATTTACATATATCACGTGTAAGGTGCTCACACGCTTTTATATATAATTCGTTTGTATATAACAAAATAAAATTACTATGACATTTTTATATAAATTTCAACTCAGATATCACGATTTTTTGTAAGACGATGTGTCGATAGTGGAGTTTTATCGTATATAGACGTTAAAGAAACTCAGTGATAGCTATGAAGGCGATTATCCAGGCGTAAGTGTCGTTTGGGTAAACAAAATAGGCACTCTTACAAATGGAAGGGGTAGGAACAATGTGGAACATAATGAACGGGGTTCAAACATATTGCGTCACTTACGGAACCGTAATATAGAAGTATATTTACTTAGCAACGTCGTGCATTTATGCGAGGAATATTCTTTGAAATTCATTGTGAAATTTTTTAACTAAGGAATATTTCTTAAAATTTGCAATATTAATAAAACTAAACTGAAAATCTTAGCTAGGTAGCTTTAAACCCTAACGAGTATCGAGTAACGAGTATCATTCTAATCTATAACTCTGGCTAAATGAACTATATCCCTAATCAATACTTATTAGCTTCTTATGCTTAGGTTGGTTTATAATTATCACTTTAAGTGATAAGACCACCTTTGCGCCTGATACTACAATTTTCATGGACTTTTTTCATTCATTTTCTATTATATGTATATTTTTTTGTCTTTTGTTGCAATTTCCTAAAATATAATATTATAGTTTCCAGACAAAGTCCTCCATTTTGTATATGATACCAGCTGTCTCGTACTCTTATAAGGAAATGCAAAGTCGTGTAAAACTTTCAAGTAAAGCCATCGACTACTTTAGAGTTTGGCGAAACGCCACATAAGGAAGTGGAATTTTTGTAAAAGATATAGATATTGTTTATAAATTTATATATCTTTATCTATATTGACTGTTTACCACGGCTTCGTCCGCTTTTGTTTTATTTCTTTTCTATTGTCACGTGAATCGTCTGCTTTTCCGGGCTAGAATCTACCTCATGGGGAGGGGCCCCAAGAGGCAATCTATCTCTTTGTCTTAATGGAGGAGGAGTATGGAGTTATTTTAGTATTCATTTCATCATTCATATATATGTATGGTATGTACCTGGCTAAGTTTGTTGCGGGCTTCTTCTTAGACCGGGGCGCGTTTAAGTTTACGAATGCAGTTATCACCGACAAATCACTACTATGTAAATTATTGACGCGTCAAAAGGACTATTTGAATAAAGATTATTTGAATTTGAATTTGTAGGGTATGGGTAGTAGAAATCGTGGTGAAACCTAATATTTCTTTGAATCCTTTTTTGTTTTCTATTATGCTTCAACAAAGTTAAGGCTTTTATACCGTTTTAAAATGGCATTATAGAGCGAAGTACAACTGTAAAGGTACATTCAAGCCTGGGATTGAGCGAACACGAACGTCGGTAAAGTAGAAATCCGCAGTAGTTCGGAACGGATTTGTCTTCCGCGACGGATTCCGTTTACCACGCATTTAGTTCTGCAGTTGAAACCTCGTGTATAGAGCGCTTTGTTCCTATTTTGATTCGCTATTTCTGTAGCAACACAGGTCAGTCAGGTGCGATATATATTATTTTACTCGAATATCATATTTTTGATATAAGATCAAAAAGGAAACTTTCATTTCAACTAGGCTCACTGTATAAGTTCTTACGTCACCTCACCGTCTTACGCTAAAAAACTTTAACGATATAAAAGCTTGGGTGCGCATTGCTCTAACTTCGTTGCTAATTATAATTTATTCTTGACTATGTGAGATGGTGATAACAAGAAAATTACACTAACTATTACGACTAAATTTGTTGTGAGCTTCTTCTTAGACACGGGTGCGATTTGAACCCTTCGTAGCTAATTATAATTTATTCTTGACTATGTGAGATGGTGATAACAAGAAAATTACACTAACTATTACGACTAAATTTGTTGTGAGCTTCTTCTTTGACACGGGTGCGATTTGAACCCTTCGTAGCTAATTATAATTTATTCTTGACTATGTGAGATGGCGATAACAAAAAAATTACACTAACTATTACGACTAAATTTGTTGTGAGCTTCTTCTTAGAGACGGGTGCGATTGGAACTCATCTTAGCTTTAGTTTTAAGCTGGCAAGTGTAGTTAGCACCATCACCTCACGAATTAAAATAATGAATAATATATTTAATATGAACGCTTCATAGATGTCTGTAATAAGTTTACATGAACGAAGCTATTTTTTGAATTTGAATTTACGCTTATGTTGTGTTTAAGAGATAAGGCCTCTGAATCTAACAAATTTCTATTGTTTTTTCCTTGTACTCTTTTGATTTCATTTTCTTATATTGTTTCTTTGTGTTTTGTGATAATAAACTTATTCTATTCGTCTATCTGCTTTTAAAAAGTCAAGTCTACCTATTAGGTATGTTTTTTAGTAACTACCAACGTTTCAAAAGGCTTCTTCCGAAGAGACGTGTCGCCAAGGTGACATTGCCGTCAAGGGCTAACTTGTAGTGTATATAAAAAAAAAGAAGAAATAAAAACTCAACGCTTTATCTTTGGCCAACATCGTTTTATAATCAAACGGTTATTAACTTCCTTGTGTAAGATACAAGTGTTGCGGCCTGCTTCCAAGTGGGTACTCTTTTTATCACTTGAATAGTTAGTTAATCTCGATGTCATAATTGAGATTAATATGCATTGGTTTGTCCATCACCTTTAGTTACTTAAGGAATTAAAATAATATAGAAGCATATAAACGAAACGAAAATTTATTTACAGCCGGTATTTTTCAGTACCGTTATATGCAGTTTTATGCAGATGTCACCAAATGTCCCTTTAAAGAGAATTAGCGGAACTGACAGAACTAAACAACAACAAATTATAAACAAAAAATGAATTGAAATTTGACCGAATTTTGAAACTCTACCATTCCCGAATCCACTTGACACACAATTTTTTTTAATCAAAATCGGTCCAGCCGTTTAGAAGGAGTTCAGTGACAAACATAATTATTATTGGCTATTTAATATGACCAATTGGTAAATAAATAAGGTTAATAAAATAAAAAAAACACTAATGTGTTTTTTTTTTTATTTTATTTTTATTCACCACAAGTAAGCCCTTGACTGCATCTCACCTGATAGAAAGTGATGATGCGGTCTAAGATGGTAGCGGGCTAACCTGTTAGGGGTATGGTAAACTCATACTCCTAATTGGTTTCTAAACGACATCGACACGTCTTTGTCGGTAGGGTGGTAACCAGCCCCGTGGCTGGTCCGAAGCCTCCCACCAGACCAGACTCGAGCCGGGAATCGAACCCAGGACCTCCGACTTTAAAATTCAACAGCGCACGCGCTGCGCCACGGAGGTTTTAAACGTAAATTAACCTAAACGTAACAAAAGGTAACTAATTAAGAGACACGGTCACAAGGTTTAACCTTAACTCAATACGAATGTACGGAATCCCTATCTTATGCGTACTCTGATCCGCTCTGTACATTAACATTTTGCACTCGGGATTTTATATTATGTCAAAGCGTTCGTTACGCTATTCAGTTGCCAATTTATTGAAAAACATTTTCTCTTTTTTGCCATGCTTTTGAGTGTTCCAATAAAAAATTAAACTCTCACAAATGATACTATATATATATGTCGGAGAATGAAGATCTTTATTGTGATAATTATTATCGTACACGTTTCTAGTGTGCGTCAACAGGGTTAAATGCAAGCACTAACAAAATATTAACAGTTTCGTACACTTTATTAATCCAACTTTTACAATGCTGCGGCTCACTATACGAATAATTATACCACAATTAATAATTAAGTGCTTAAATCAAACAATCAAATCAGAATAGCGGATTCGCACATCTATGTACTTCTTTCAATTATCACCAAAAACATTCTCAAAATGATCCAACTCGATCATCCAACATTGCAAAAACATGCACCCGATCCTCGCATGAAAAACAAGATGGTGCCTCGACCACGCTCGAGGGCTAACCTCCATTCTGATTCGACGTCATTCGAAATAGTGACATTATTTTAAATAATGAGTTTAACGGCAATATAAAAAGGTTATAAATCAAATTAAATAAGGTTAAGATTTAACAAAGTATTCTAAGTTGAAAACTAATATCTCGCGTATCATAGTCAACAATCAACTTTTATTTGACTACTTCCTCCGCCTTATAATATGTATTTTATAAAAAAAAAAATGGTTTCCATTTTTTGTTTGTAAAACCCGTGCAAAATTCACGTACAGGTTCACCCGAAGATTAAGCTTTCATAAATGTTTAGGCAAATTACCCAGCCATAAAATATATACCGACAAGACAAAGCATTATATTCCACGTTATTGCAGATTTAGTCTGCGTTGAGCCGTAAAATGTACGAAGACGCTCGTCCACAGAATATTACAGATGAAGTTAATGTAGCTATACTCCAGTGAAATAGAAATTTCTTATCAAGACACATCTATAATATAATATAACTGCAACAGGAATGCACTCTCAACGCAAGTTTCGCTCCGACACCGAAGTATCCTCCGGAGACCTCTTAGCTACCTCTGGAAACCTCGGTAGGGCGTTCCAAACCCTAGCTAAGTGTATAAGAATAAAAAGATGCAAATAGCTCTTAAAAGTGATTTGCATAAAAAACTTAGCATGATAAGGTACATGTCATAATCATCATCATCGTCATGATCAACCCATTACCGGCTCACTACAGAGCACGGGTCTCCTCTCAATATGAGAAGGGTTTGGTCATAGTCTACCACGCTGGCCATGTGCGGATTGACAGACTTCACACGCCTTTGAGAACATTATGGAGAACTCTCAGGCGTGCAGGTTTCCTCACGATGTTTTTCTTCACCGTTGAAGCAAGTGATATTTTAATTTTTTTTTAAACGCACATATCTCCGAAAAGTTAGAGGTGCGTGCCCGGATTCGGACTGACCTCTGATTAGGAGGCTGACGACCTAACCACTAGGCTATCACCCCTTCTAAACACATCTATAATATAATATAACTGTAACAGGACGTATTCTGTACATTAAATATATTTTGAAATTTTTAATTGCTTTGCTATCGATACTCAGCCCAAAACATTTTTTTTTGTCTGTCTGTTTGTCTGTCTCTTGGCCGCGCATCACGCCGAAACTGCTGGGTGGATTTGAATGAAATTTGCTATAAGAGTAGCTGATACTCAGCCGTTGAACCAACATAAAGGATAGCTTTTATCTCGGCATTCAGCACGGTTCCCTTGGGAGAGGGGATAAAAGTCAAAATGTGTATTTAGTCGTAATTCATTATCACGTACTCCGATTTCATTCATTCTTTTTTTGGTAGAAAGGGGATACTTTACAGATTATCTTGTCATTATATAAAGGTCGTCGGTTTAGTAATCAGAATCTCCCACCAGATCAGATTAAACCGGGGATTTGAATCCAGGACCTCCAACTTTATAATACGGCAGCGCACGCGCACACATGCGCGCCACAGATGTCGTGAAAACATACACAGTCATATATACACTGTGGGTAAACATGTCTATGTCTAATCAAATCCAGCATGAACATTAACTCAAATGAACTTTAACTAAAAAGGTAGAATATTATTTAGGTTCGACTCACATGTTTGGAAATTTCTATTCGCACAGGGTCAAAGATAATAAGAGATGAAGTAAATGTAGCTAATTTGTACTTTAGCCGGCTATTAGTCGTAACCAGTGTTAGTCTGTAATAAAAACTTAACTATTATCTTGATTTTTAGCTTATATAAATTTTTATTATCGCATTTTTTATATTAAGTGTTTGTAAATAACTTAAATATTCACAGCAATTTCTTAAAACTTAAATAATGGGTATAACAAGCGATTACAATAATTTTTTGATTCCGCTGCAAGTTATCTTTTGACTGCACTCTCATCTGGTGGCGAGTGATGATGCAGTCTAGGATGGTAGCGAGTCAACCTGTTATGATAACAGGTCAACCCTTTGCCGGCTCACTACGGAGCACGGGTCTCCTCGCAATATGAGAAGGGCTTGGCCATCGTCCACCACGCTGGCCATGTGCGGATTGGCAGACTTCACACGCCTTTGAGAATATTATGGGGAAATCTCAGGCGTGCAGGTTTCCTCACGATGTTTTCCTTCACCGTTGAAGAAAGTGATATTTTTAATTACTTAAAAACGCACATAACTCTGAAAAGTTAGAGGTGTGTGCCCGGATTCGAACCCCCGACCTCTGATTAGGAGGCAGATGTCCTAACCACTAGGCTATCACAGCAACCTGTTAGGAGTGTGGTAAATAACCATACGTGATATCGTACCGAAATGCTAAATCGCTTGTCAACACGTCTTTTCGGTAAAGAAGATACTAAATGTTTAGTTTTTTCAATGGAATTTCCTAAGTGATATGTAAAAAATATATCGATGTACCAGCCGACTTTATACTTACATAATATTCATAAAAAGGAATTGATATTCAAACAAAAGCATTTATGATAAAACAAGGCCAATTTCTTATCAAAAAGTTTCAGCCTTTTATGGTTCCAGTTATTCTGCCCAGCAAAGAACTTTGCCATAACTTTGACCGTTATTTATGAGCTTTATACTTTTATTAATATTTTTGTTTAGGTTTACATTGCTATGCTGAGCAGATATGTACTCATCGATCTTTGAAGATATTAATCAAAATTATAGGCGTCACCTACGAAGCGGGCAAATAAAATAATAATCTAATAAAATAATCCGCTTGAGGTAAATTCCTCAAGCGGATTATTTTATTAGATTATGATTTGAATCAGAAGGTTGTAGAAAAATCCTTTTGTGATATAAAGGATTGGATATGAATTACTCTAGCCCTATAGCTACTTATTATAATAAATTATTGTGTCTGTTCGAAAGTGAAAATAAAACAAAAGCATGGCTCAGTTTATTGTGCCCTTCTTAGATCTGAGTGCGTCAAGCTTATCAATCTTACTTTACTGTCATCATCATCATCATCATCATCATGAACAACCAATTACCGGCTCACTACAGAGCACGGGTCTCCTCTCAATATGAGAGGGGTTTGACCATAGTCCACCACGCTGGCCACTTCACATGTGCACAGACTTCACACGCCTTTGCGAACATTATGGAGAACTCTCAGGCGTGCAGGTTTCCTCACGATGTTTTCCTTCACCGTTCAAGCAAGTGATATATTTTTTTAAATGGTACATGTATTTGTATTTTATTATACTGAGATTCGTCCAAAGTACTTTAAGGTGTTGTGTCACCTTCCACCGGCTTCTCGAGGACAAAAGGCTTTTCATATATTTATTTAAAGCTTTTGTCACCCTTGTACCCTGTGGGCGCTTAATAATACACGGTTCCATTTAAAAGAGCGTATTAGAGTAACCCGCTTTTCCACTTAACCCACAAAAATCGACTTCTCATCGCAGTGAAATTGTTACCCAAATGGAAATCGTACTATACGTAAAGCACGATTTAATCTTTAGAAGGCTTTAGACCTCTATACACCAAGAGTTGTTGAACTAAGGAATTTCATGCTTTAACTGTGTTTCTGAATTCTCATGTTTAGGTTCTCTTCGTCCATCTATAACTTGCTTAAGATAACGTTTAATGCTATTAAGAATTTAAATTGTTATAAAATCTATTTTATTAACAGACGCATTAAATGTGCAAACTGTGAGATTACTTGTTTGAATCTTACAGACACCACGCACGCATACTAAATATCGAATTAACTCATTTATGCTTTATGCCTCATTTATGCCTTATCTATACAAATAAATAAAATTGGAGTGTCTGTTTATAATATTGAAATAACCGTTTTTTACTACATGATATGATTATGTATACGGTACATACACCAAAATAACATTTTTTACAATTTTTGTCTGTCTGTCTGTCTGTCTGTTTGTTCCGGCTAATCTCTAAAATAGCTGGAGAGATTTTTACGGGACTCTCATTGGCAGGTAGCTGATGTAATAAGGAGTAACTTAGGCTACTTTTATTTTAGAAAAATAAAGTAATGTTGCAGTGCCCAAGTACGGTCCAGTACCGCAGCTCACGCGCATACCACCGCCATGTGCCATCACGACTCGGGCGTTTTAAATTTAAGTATGTTTTTTTATACACTACAAGTTAGCCCTTGACAGCAATCTCACCTGATGATGACAAGTGATGCTCCATGATCACTTATCATCAGGTCAGATACATCTAAGATGGTAGTGGACGTACACCCATACTTCTAATTGGTTTCTCCGTGGCATGTCATGCTGGAACGCTAAATCGCTTGGCGACACGTCTTTCCATAACGTGGTTACTAGTTACGGCCGACATCTCCCACCAGACCATACTTGAGCCGGGAATCGAACCCTGGACCCCCAACTTCATAATACGACAGTGCACGCGCTGCGCCAAGAAGATCGTCATGTATTGGCATGTCTAGTTTTGTCATTATGTAGATCTCTTTGACCTATTCCACTTTATAAAATCTAAATCTTATCTGAGAGTAACTAGAAGAGATCTCTTATATATAAGTTTTTGTATAACTCTTACATAAGTGTATGTTATCATAGTTTTGGTACAAAAAAATAGGTGATTGTGAAAGAATATGGGTTGCTTTTTACCTTAATGCCTTTTACTAGTTATTTATTGCTCCCTGGCCCAATTTTGATAATTACAATAATTCGAGATGTTTTTGTTGTGCACAAATTAACTAAACTAAACTGTCAGGCTTAAAATTAGGGTCAGGTTTTTCATTATTTCTAATAAATAAAAATTGATAATTTGGTATTGTTTAGGGAATTGCGTCGAAATAATGCACAGAAAGCAAAGCAGAAGAACTCAAGAAATGTCGTAGATTTATGTATGTCCATAAAGATATCGATAAATTCAAGAAAAAAATGGACTGTAACGCACTAAACATTAGAAGTAAAAGTAAACTTGTAGTACCATTTAGTAGGCTACACAAAATTAGTAACTCATTCAAAGGAAATTTATTTTATTTTATAATAAATTACCTATTGATCTCTTGGAGATGTCTATCAATAAGTTCAAAGTTTTTATAAAACGAAAGCTTGTAGAAAAATCATATTACGATATTAAGGATTATATAAACGATAAAAAAGCTTGGGTGTGAATTGCTCTATCTCCATAGGTACTATAATTTATTATTGATTATGTGAGATGGTGATAACGAAATAAAAAAACTCCGACTAAGTTTATTGTGGGCTTTTTCTTAGACCGGGGCGCGCTAGGAATCCTCATAGCTTTAGTTTTAAGTGTACGAATATAGTTATCACCATCAAATCACTACTATGTAAATTATTGGCGTATCAAAAGTGCCTTTTAAAGGACAATTTGAATAAAGATTATTTGAATTTACCCACTGATGCCAAGAGACTGGCTGTAAATTTCAATTTGACGATGCATGTTAGTTTATGGGTACCGCATTATTCGGTATAAGACCATAAAGCTACTGGCATTGTCTGCTACGAGATAATAGAATTAGTTATTTACTTACGTACGTGCGCGCATTTCGTTACGTCACTGGATGAGCAGCTACACTCATTGCTTTAGTAATATATTCCTATAATATTTTAAACGCATAAAAGCGTCTATCGTCATGTCATGTCGTCCTTTAATTATGTTTCTAGTTTGTCTATCATAATATGTTGTATTTATCAAAAGCTGTGATAGCCCAGCGCACCTACAACTTTTCGGAGTTATGTGCGTTTTTAAGCAATTAAAATATCACTTGCTTCAACGGTGAAGGAAGCATAGTGAGGAAACCTGCACGCCTGAGAGTTCTCCATAATGTTCTCAAAGGCGTGTGAAGTCTGTCAATCCGCACATGGCCAGCGTCCAACCAAACCCTTCTCATATTGAGCGAAAACCCGTGCTCTGTAGTGAGCCTAGAATGGGTTCATGATCAAAATAATGCTATTTATGCATTGAAGAAAATTGCGCGCCTCACGTCACTGATTATATTTGTAATATTTTAGTTGTTTTAAATTCTAAATTCATTAAAGATTTGTTTCTGCACGTTATCTAAATATAATATTCTTATCCATTTTCGATTATTAGGTTGTTCTTTTGGATTTGTAAGAAAAAAAATGTTTATCGGTCGATTTTTATTTTTATTTTTTTGGCAGCTATACCTGCATCGATTTTGTGTTATATTAGCTGTACCCGGCAAACCTTGCCATGCCATTTAAAAAAATATGGATTGCTAGGGCCAAAAACCAACGAGCGGGCGTCCTCTGAATATCCTAACAAAGCTTCATCTCAAATGGTTACATAGTCTCAAATGGGCACAGATATTTATATATATATATATATATATATATATATATAGTGGTTACCTGGAAGAGATCACTATTATTCTATATGTATAAATATATATATATATATATATATATATATTTATACATATAGAATAATAGTGATCTCTTCCAGGTAACCACTTCTCTGAAGCCGATGAATAAAAAATATTGTGTTAATACTGACTGATTTTTCGCATCTTCTACGTAGTACCTATCATTCAAATTATAAATTTTAATGAGACAGTACAATAGCCTTGGAACGATAAAGTAGATCGTTAAACTTTGCCAAAAACAAATTAATTTCAGTAATTTTAATGAAATTTGACGGCCAGTTCGTGGATTATTATAGCTTTCTTTAATATCACTCATTTAGAACGTTTGTTCCAAAATAAAAGGAATTTCCAAGTAAAATTAAACAAATGAAGAAATAAAGCTCTCCCAATTTGAAATCTTTTAAGCCTCAGGTGTTTAACTGTTCGGTGAATTTCAAAATATTATGTTAGTTAATTTCGGCAATTAGATTACAAGAACGAGAGATAAAAAATAATTAAATTAAGTTCATTAAAATAATGAAAACTTACTTTTCGCACAAGTTTGCAAACGGGCTTGATTGAGGATAACGCAAACTAAAAGTTTCTCTGTACCTACCTGTAAATGTCATTATTCACTAACCTTCCATTCCATCATCATCATCATGATCAACCCATTCTCGACCCACAGAACATGGGTCTCCTCTCAATATGAGAAGGGCTTGGCCATAGTCCACCACGCTGGCGATGTGCGGATTGGCAGACTTCACACGCCTTTTAGAACATTATGGAGAACTTTCAGGCGTGCAGCTTTCCTCACTATGTTTTCAACGTATATAACTCCAAAAAGTTATAGGTCCGTGCCTGGGTTCGAATCCCCGACCTCTGATTAGGAGGCTGACGTCCTAACCACTGGGCTATCACAGCTTACATTCCATCAGGTAACCGCATTTATAGAAAAATAATGTGACTTACTATCGAATTATATATTCGATACCAAGTAAAAACCACGTAAATATTTATTCTCAAAATATTAATATTTTCTTTCATAATAAATTCTTATGTTCATTAATAAAAAGTTATATAATGAACAGTTATTGAAAATGATATTCATTATCAAGTTGCCAAAGACAGCTAGCGATTTTCCTTTTATTGTAAACCGATGTAGAACAGGTATAGGCAGCCTAGTAATAGGGTTATATAAGCTCTAGAAGCCTACTCTAGTTAAAGGCTGTAGCCATAATAACCGGGTCTGCTGCAAAAAATGTTTTAACACCCGGGAATCGATTTTATTACCTCCCATTAAACACATAAACCAATAGACAAACGAAGAAGTCAGTACAACTAATACCAAATAAAATATTACATGAAAATATTGCATTTAAATACTCTTTAGGCAAAAGATTTTTTTTTATACACTACGAGTTAGCCCTTGACGGCTATCTCACCTGGTGGTAAGTGATGATGCAGTCTAGGATGGTAGCTGGCTAACCTTTTAGGGTATGGTAAACCACACTCCTAATTGGTTTCTACGCGACATTGTGCCGGAACGCTAAATCGCTTTGCGACACGTATTTGTCGGTAGGGTGGTAACTAGCCAAGGCCGAAGCCTCCCACAAGACCAGACTCAAGCCAGGAATCGAAACCAGCACCTCAAATTTTATAATGCGACAGCGCACGCACTGCGCCACAGAGGTCGTCAAAGATAAAATCCTATAGCTGGGACAGGACTAGGATTTTATCGACTATAAGCTTAAGGCTCTTTATATTAGAGTTTATATTTGAAAACCTCGATACCTAAACTTTTTCCCCGTTCCGGCATTCGAACTCAGGTTTACTCGAACATTTAGCATGTGCCAGTAAGCCAGTAAGGCGGTCGTATATAAATTAATCAAGCTCAATAATTTAATAAGAAAATTTGTATCAATAAATTGTTACTTTATAATACCGCAAAGGGAACAGAGCTTAATTGGGGTTTTCAAACGTAATCCGGTAGGTACGGACGCTCACGTTCATCGGTTAACCTCCAAAACCAATCTTAAATGGAGGTGATTTGCAGTAAGAATGATGTAAACTTGATTTAACTGGTGGTATTGACTGGGCACTGTGCACTGGTCTTACGCATACATAACCTCGTAAGCAAATTTTGTAAAACTTACACATGAAATACTATCATGAGGATGACATTAAATAGTGCATTTTGATGCAAAAGCGGAATCATGTTATTTTAAACGAGTCCTGATTATGGACTTATGAACTCTCAGGCGTGCAGGTTTCCTCACGATGTTTTCTTTCACCGCTGAAGCATATGATATTTTAATTATTTAAAAACGCACATAACTCCGAAACAGCCTCCTAATCAGAGGTCGGCGGTTCGAATCCGGGCACGCACCTCTAACTTTTCGGAGTTATGTGCGTTTTAAAAAAAAAAATTAAAATATCAATTGCTTCAACGGTGAAGGAAAACATCGCGAGGAAACCTGCACGTCTGACAGTTCTCCAAAATGTTCTCAAAGGCGTGTGAAGTCTGCCAATCCGCACATGGCCAGCGAGGTGGACTATGGCCAAACCCCTCTCATATTGAGAGGAGACCCGTGCTCTGTAGTGAGCCGGTAATCGGTTGATCATGAATTAAAGATATCCTTGTAGATACAACTAAATAATCTCTAATGTCTTTTTCAAAAATAACTAACTTATTATATGTAAGGATGTGGTATATGAGTGAAAGAGGCATGAAGCGCTGTGAACGATGACTCACTATAAAAATAACATAAATTTTGTTTATGTCCAAAAATTTTAGCTTTTCAATCAGCTCAGGGAAATTTTAGTCAAATAATTGTGAATAATTGTTCAGTCATCGAGAGGGATGACAAATGATAATAAAATTACATTCAAACGAATGTAATTTTATTATTACATTTTATATTTACGTATTATAAATGCCGTTTGTTTTACACAGGTACCTGGGTATCCGGAATCCTCTGAAGAGCCGGCATCATTCCACGAAGCGAGTAGTTGTTATCAAGATAGCGCTAGTGTGGCTGTTGAGTATGTTCGTGTCCAGTTCCATCACAGTTTTGGGTAAGTAAAAAAAATATAATTGTTTATATACTTGCTTATTTGCTACAGTAAGTGCGGACGTAACTGCCGTTCACGGATTGGTCTCCACAGTCACCGGAGAAAATGCCTCCAAGACAATGTATAAACCATCTAGAATAGACGTAAAGGCCTAAATGACAAAGCCCTCGAAGGCTATGTCATCTGGTGGTAAGTGATTATGCTGTCTACAATGGTAGCGGGCTAAACTTTTAGGCGATAGAAAACCCACACTCCTAATTGGTTTGTACGCGGCATCGGGCCGGAACGCTTAATCGCTCTGTGGTAATTAGCCACAGCCGAAGCCTCCCGCCAGACCAGACTCGAGCCGGGAATTGAACCCAGGACCTCCAACTTTATAATGCGAAAGCGCACGCTCTGCGCCACGGAGGTCGTCAAAAGTATCTAAATTATACACGATTGTCGTCGACATGAATTATCGTCAGAGTATGGCCAAGTGGTTTTGAAACCGTCCGGGGCTCTTATTCATAAGCTTCTTCGCGAGCAGTATGGAGCACACCGTTTCCGCGTCCCGTCATTGACAACTGAAGGGTATCAACAACGGGACCGTATTACTAAGACTCGTCTCTCTGTCCGTCCATCTTACCTATCTATAAATAGATGATCATTTGTTATATACAACCAAGCTATTATAACATCTCGCAACAAGGTGAATATCTTGATAGTCTAATATTAGATTCAAAATTCTCAGTGCTGTCAAAATTACGTTATCACCCGCATTACATTCAAGATGAAAGAAAGTCTGAAAAGCGTAAATAATAATTTATAAATCATCAACCAGCCGTGAGATCGTCTGTGAGATCAAAGATTTCCGTTTTTATACTACTAAGGAAAAGAGGATTTACTTGATTAGTGTTATCATCTAGACTAAGTGGTTTTTGGAATTTCGCAACTAAACGGGTTAATTGAAGTCCTTGAAACAGGACTCACTCGCGTCTACGTCCACAGACGAAAAAGCACATTTTTTTATATACGCCACAAGTTAGCCCTTTAAAAGGCACTTTTGACGGACTATTGGAATAAATAATTTACATAGTAGTGATTTGATGGTGATAACTACATTTGTAAACT
The DNA here is from genome assembly GCA_928268935.1 of Lasiommata megera. Lineage (NCBI taxonomy): Eukaryota > Metazoa > Arthropoda > Insecta > Lepidoptera > Nymphalidae > Lasiommata > Lasiommata megera. The sequence continues at coordinate 4,554,959 of OV743311.1, read as the reverse complement.
TAAAACCTATGAGAGTTCCAAACGCGCCCTTACGGGCTTAAACTTAGACGGGTTTTTTTGGTATCACCATCTCACATAATTAATAAACAATTATAGTACCTATAGTAATATACGGGCGAGCAACTTTAGAGTTACAAAGGAGACTTGGAAGCCTTTCACAGTATAGTCACAATCACTAGCAACTAATAATAATAATAATTTATCTTTGGGTTAAAATTATATTCTTGGTTGACTATTTATTGTGCAGGAGGTTAAACAAGAACGTCTTGCTATTTCTCGTTCACTACCCAATTTGTGGCACGTGTTCTTGTATAAATTATCTCTAAGTCTGAACTCATTTACGCCTTAGAGATACTTTCGTGCTGTCCACTAAAGAAGGCTGCACAATATTCATCTGATCTTCACAGAATTCAAAGAAAACTTAACTGATGAAAAAATTCCAATAAAAACAAACCAATAAGTTATACAAAATGTAAAGCTGACAATAAATCTGTTTTGTCTTTTCCTTTTTTTTTCGGACTGTCTATTAGCTGTACTATTTGGTTGCCACAGCGTAACCGGGCTGTTTGGCGAGCTTCGCAAAGAAGCTCTGCCAGAAGAAATTTTGAGCTCTAAGGCTCGAAGAAACTAAGGGAACGTCTGCCTAAGGGCGCCTCATTTGAGGCCAAACCTCGGCTTAGGCGACGTTTGGGATAACGGGGGTCCGACGGTGAGTGGTCCGTACGTCTCCGAGGCCGTAGATGAAGATAGTGGGGACCTCGTCTTCGCCGGCGAAGACGGTGTGTAGCGTATGTTTGTGTGGTAGGTGGTACGAGTATGTTGTCAGTAGTCATCTGATCGTCAGTTGTCTTTTCCGATAAACAATCAAAGTATAATGAATATACTGGAATCGACTAGTGACAGTCCTATTATTGATGTACAATTTTTTTTTATCATACTGTAAAATATGTACGGAGAGTACAGTGTACATGTACCGAGTGTAAACGTACTCTCCGTACATTTTTTTTTTTTATTCACCACAAGTTAGCCCTTGACTGCATCTGCAAGTTATGATGCGGTCTAAGATGGTAGCGGGCTAACCTGTTAGGAGTATAGTAAACTCATACTCCTAATTGGTTTCTACACGACATCGTGCCGGAACGCTAAATCGCTTGGCGACACGTCTTTGTCGGTAGGCTGGTAACTAGCCACGGCCGAAGCCTCCCGCCAGACCAGACTCGAGCTGGGAATCGAACCCAGGACCTCCAACTTTAAAATGCAACAGCGCACGCGCTGCGCCACGGAGGTCGTCAAAAAACATTTACAGTATGATAAACAAAAATATGAAGCTCAAAACGCAACATTTTATTATTAGCCCACTGAAGCACTCAAACTGAACCGAATTGAGACTCCGTTTTTACGAGTGATTTCAGGCGTAAATCTCTTCATTATTTCCTTTGATTTACTGCGAGGAGCTTTCGACGTGAATGATCCTAAGAGCTGGTTCGTTTGATAAGGAGTGTATTTCTAAGTGGCTGTCATCTGGGGTGCGCTCTTAACCTTAGTAACGTTTCGCGTTAACCTTAGTAACTCACCCACAACAGTTTTTTTTTTTTTTTTCGGACTGTCTATTAGCTGTACAAACCCTATAGGTTGCTACAGCGTATAACCGGGCTGTTTGGCGAGCTTTGGAAAGAAGCTCTGCCAGAAGAAATTTTGAGCCCTAGGGCTCGAAGAAACTATGGGAACGACTGCCTAAGGGCGCCTCCTTTGAGGCCGAACCTCGGCTTAGGCGACGTTTGGGATAACGAGGGGGTCGGACGGTGAGTGGTCCGTACGTCTCCGAGGCCGTGGATGGAGCCCACGTCCAGTGGTCCCACAACAGTGGTATCGTTTTCGAATATCGAGACACTTACTATACCTGCTTCAAGCCCAGAAGTCAGTATAGTTTTGGTTTCGTGATCAACCCATTGCCGGCTCACTACAGAGCACGGGTCTTCTCTCAATATGAGAAACGTTTGGCCATAGTCCACCACGCTGGCCATTTGCGGATTGGCAGACTTCACACGCCTTTGAGAACATTATGGAGAACTCTCAGGCCTGCAGGTTTCTTAACGATGTTTTCCTTCACCGTTGAAGCAAGTGATATTTTAATTGCTTAAAAACGCACATAACTCCGAAAAGTTACAGGCGCGTACCCGGGTTCGAACCCCCGACCTCTGATTTCAAGGCGGACGTCCTAACCACTAGGCTATCTTAATCCTCATATAAAATATGAAGTTATTCTAATGACTGTTTACCATTGACTATATACCTTTGGTGGATAAATCTCTTCTTCATTCGAAATGGTTATATGATGAATTTAAATTGCCTGTATTATTTATGGAATAAAATTAGTACCGAAGCCACCGAAGAACCAAGTGTAAGTAAGTGTGTTCTTTCCCAGTTATGCTTGTAACAAAAAAAAAAAAGTTGTGTGTGCGATTCACACACAATAGAAGTGAAACTTCACTAAATCGACAAAAGAATGAGATGAATATATATAAAAAGGGTAGGATAATTACATAGTTTATTTATTTAAAAATGAAAGTATTTTGATTAATTTTAAAAGATATTTTATGTCTTATTTAACATATGTTACATAATTTATTTCTCAAGTTCCATATTTTCAGTTATAACAAATGATCCAAGAGGCTTATGATAATTAAAATACGATACAAATGTTTTAGTTTCAATATGCTCAAATAAATACAAGCAAGTATTAAACAGTGTGCAATATACATACACACCGACCGGCATTCGCTCTCTCGCTCTGGCTCACTAATTACAGGCGACAAAGAGGTGAGATACCGATAACATAAAATAGTATGTATATTTTTGTATTATTCTTTGCCGGCTTCATCCTACACATTTTTGTATTTGTGTCACTTACCTGTCGTTTTTTCCGTTGCATCCGGTTTCACTTCAATATAGAAAAAATGTGACGTCTATTTAAGGTAACTGATTTTACCACTCGGGACTAAGGCCCAAAAAATATTATGATATCATACATATTACATTAAAGCGAATAACCGCTAAGTAATAACGTCGCGTAACATAAATTGCTTATTTTCCTCGTGGAAAAACTGCAGATATATCTCGTTCATTTTCCCAAATGGGATCCAAAACCCGTCTAAAAGTACGCGACACCTGAGCACATTTATTCAACGTCATGTACCTCCGCGATAATTTATTTAAGAGTTAAAAAATGTTGCCATTAAACAAACAAGGTCAGGTAAAGTTGTTTGATATTTTCGAAACATTGCATAACAGTCTTCCATTACTTTCATAATTTAATAATATTACATAGTCAGATTATTCTGAAATTGCATAAAGCAATTTTTTTTTATCCGAGGCGAATATTTAAATCGAGGATGAAATCGGGTTTTAAGATTTACTTCTACATGTTGCGTTTGAATTGTCGTTGTGTACAAAGTCAAAGCTCGCCAAAAAATATGTATAAGGCGCGTATTTTTTAATTACAGTAATAGCTATTTTATGAGACCAGTTTCCTTGTTATATGGAATTTAGTGGACAATACTAAAACGTGATTGAAATAAGAGCTGAGTCAGAGACAGTAAATTGTGTCTAAAACAGGCTGCAAATGCGTCACGTTAGAAAATGTGGCAATCATATTCTGCTCGTGACGGTGATACCTTCTGATGAAATGACGAAAGTTGTTACTTAAGATCTTATCAAATTAGCGCATTTATGCTAAAGCCAGCAAATTTTGCAGGCAGGATTACTTACAAATACGTATACGATAGAAAAATATATATTTATTTTTTATTTTTATTATTTTTGTACCAAATGTATGATATCAAACACTTACAAAAGAAGTATACAAAGGAAAACGTATCTCTATAAGAAATCTCTTCCATTCCTTCCCTTTACCCTTAATTTAGCCTAAAGTAAAAAAAAATCAAACACGCACACATGCATACGCGCGCACACCCTCACACACTAAGGAGCGCTTTCCCAGTTACTCCGTGATATAACGTGGGTTATGCCTGAAAATCAGAGCTGCAATTCAATCAATCGCAATTTTGACAAATCAATCGCAATTTTGACGCAGCATTAAGCTGAGGCAACGCCTTGTTCAGCCAATTTCTACACACATACGTTTTTGGATGAGATGTACTCGTATTTTAACAGGCTGAATAAACGCTGTGACAAGAAAAATGCTTATGCATGAGAAACAGGAGAATAGTATGGTCATAATAAAATTAAGGCATTCGAATCTGTCATCCGTCCGCGTACCGGTAAGCGCAGCGTAGGACGACCTTTTGCTCGCTGGAACGACGACCTGAAAAGGATCGCTGGTGGCGGGTGGATGAGGAAGGCGGAGGACCGTGTGTGGCGACCGCGCTCTCGGAAAGGCCTATGTCTCGGAAAGTTGAGTGAGTCGAATCTGTTACTATCCTTAGCCTGTAATAAAACAAAAAAAAATATAGGTACACAAAAAATATAGGTAAAAATGTCTCATGGTGCAAAGATTCTACAGAATAAATAAACAAGTAGTACGTAGTAACAAGGCTAAACATGCGATTAATGAATTGCTGTGGAGAATACGATTTGCGTTGTTAAGTAAATCTTATTTCATTTAACAGTGCGACAAATAGTGGTTGTATACTAAGTCTATAGTTCTAAAAGTTAAGCAGGAACAATGAAAATCTATTTGTTACAGTGCCTAACAGTTTTTTATTATGTGATGAGCCTTTTCAAATACCATGACACTTGTTGGACAGTAAATTGCAATCATGATCAATTCGTTACCGGCTCACTACAGAGCACGGGTCTCCTCTCAATATGAGAAGGGTTTAGCCATAGTACACCACGTACCATGTGCGGATTGGCAGACTTCACACCTTTGAGGACATTATGGAGAACTTTCAGGCGTGCAGGTTTCTTCACGATGTTTTCCTTCACCCTTGAAGCAAGTGATATTTTAGTTTTTTAAAAACGCACGTAACTGAAAGTTAGAGGTGCGTGCCCGGATTCGAACCGCCGACCTCTGATTAGGAGGCTGACGCCCTAACCACTAGGCTATCACAGCTTCAAATTGCAATAACAACAATAAATTCAAAACAAAGACGATAAATTGTGTACAAAAAAGGTAATGACTGTTGTCGTGGTGTGCAACGTAAACCTTTTTAAATGTGGGCCAATAAAGTGAACATAACGATATTCGGTCGAAGGCAGAAACAATAATATAGTTTAAAAGTAGGCTGCGACTATATCGCATTATTGAGTAGTTTTTGTGAAGTCTTTCTCGCTCAAACAGGGAGAGAAATTGTCGTTGTTTGCAAAGTCAAGCGCTCTTCCTATTAAGAAAACATGACAAGCATCTGGTAGTTACAGTAACAGTTTTTTTATAAGACAAGCTTTTCAAATTACATGAGAAATGATGGGGAATACCACTAACGATACTCGGCCGAAGGCAGAAACAATAATATAGTTAAAAAGTAGGCTGCGACTATATCGCATTATTGAGTAATTTTTGTAGTCTTTCTCGCTCAAACAGTGAGAGAAATTGTCGTTGTTTGCAAAGTCAAGCGCTCTTCCTATTAAGAAAACATGACAAGCATCTGGTAGTTACAGTAACAGTTTTTTTATGAGACAAGCTTTTTCAAATTACATGAGAAATGGTGGGGAATAAAGTGGACGTGACAAAAATAAGGTCCGAGCCAGGGACGGTAAATGAGCCTAATCTCCCTTCTGTAGACATTGCGCACACGTGACCGATCCCAATCTTGGAGATGTTGATTAACAATTTAAAAGCTTACAGCTGTAATCCTCGGAGTCTGAAACCTTTGTTACTAAAAGCACTCAGGCAATCATTTAAAAAAAAAAGCGCGTTGCACATCTTTAATAAAAAACTTGAGAGGTGTCAAGGGACACCCGGATGGAACGAAGTTCCTTTCGATTAATTAGTGTTGGAATTGTAATAAAATTTTATTTTATTTAAGTTATAATAATATTTTTTTTATTATTAACAAATATAATGTTATATAAACTTAATCAGTAATATCCGGAACTTGTGCAGAAACACTATCAGGATTCATTATTATTATTATTTTTTATTATTTGTTACTTACAAAAAACCTGTATACACTCAACAAAAATAATCGTCGCGACACCACACTGTTCAATGAGAAATAGAAATGAAAATATCTGGTTTGCTTTCTATAAGAGAGAGAGACAGACAGAGAAACATGCGACGCCTTTTCCGTCTAGCCCCCTTTCACAACGCGCGACAAGGAACTTCGTTCCAAAACACAATAATATCCGTGTTGTTTACATCTATGTTTTTGTTTTTCGGTATTCTCAAAGCTTGAGTAAGCCTATGTTCTGATAGTTGAATTTTTAGATATAAGCATCGCAAAACAACCAATTGCTCCCCGAACGCCCAAAGTTTAGTTTCTCGGCTTCCTTAGGTGCAAAAGTAGCGAATCCGTGATGGACAATACGGCTTTCGGAGGTCGACAGACGATACCAAATAAAGTAACCTGGTGATAATGTAGTGTAAAGCCAAGTAATGGTCAAATGGTCTCTTGCAAATTCTTACAGAGATTCTATAGATATCTTCTGTGATAATATATCTAGTATAAAGAAGTAGTAATGTGTGTTTGTTTTGACGACCTCCGTGGCGCAGCGCGTGCGCTGTTACATTTTAAAGTCGGAGGTCCTGGGTTCGATTCGCGGCTCGAGTCTGGTCTGGTGGAAGGCTTCCGCCGTGGCTGGTTACCACCCTACCGACAAAGATGTGTCGCCAAGCGATTTAGCGTTCCGGCACGATGTCGTGTAGAAACCGATTAGGAGTATGAGTTTACCATACCCCTAAAAGGTTAGCTCACTACCATCTTAGACCGCATCATCACTTACCATCAGGTGAGATGCAGTCAAGGGCTAATTTGTGGTGAATAAAAAAAAATGTACACTTAGGTTCTGTTAGTAAGTAATTTTATTTACCTTTTGCTTTAATTTTAGATGAATGTTGTGCGGTTATTTTGTACCCTTCCTTTATAAATTCCATGTCCACATCTAGAAGACTCGATTGTAAATCAATTAATCTCACACACTGCAATAAGGCTGTTTCAAAAAATTGTAGTCAATTTTGTAGAGTAATAATTAAAAAAAAAAAACCTCAGCTGTACATAAATACTCTTTCGTCAAGACTCGTTTTAAATAGGCACTTCGACTTGTGTGCTGCAAAATTTGCAGCGATATTACTTAATAGTTGTGTTAAAATGGGATCTTTTAATAACTTTTAACAGTGCGAAAGAAATGGATTGCTCGGTTTATTCAGTTCCTATTATTCTGGGTACCCTATATACATTTCCTTATCCAAAAGTAGCATTGTAAATTGAACTCTATGCCTACGTCATTAAAACTTATTATAAAAATTGGTATGGTTATATATTGTAGAAGATTTGATAGGTATGTAAATTCCTGAAGCATAGCCAAGCATTGAAATGTATGAAATATAAGACGAGAATTTAGAGTGAAGCTGAACACATAATCTAGGTTTTATTGTAAGAATGTGCAGAAAATTTTAAAATAGGAACTACCCGGTAAAACTTGTGTAATATAGCATGGGAATATTGTAATATGGCTTATAACATGTTTATGTTAAAAGCCAGACATAAATTCTCGAGGACGAAACATTCAAATTAAAAACTCTTAATACTCTACTTAACATGTTAGCCCGCTACCATCTTAGACTGCATGATCAGTTACAATTAGGTGAAATTGCCGTCAAGGGCTAACTTGTGGTGGATAAAAAAAAAGTGTCCAACAGTAGGACACTAATAGATATAATAATGATGATGATAATGATTATGATAAAGATGATGATTATGATATGTATTATAAAAAAACTTCTTTGTTCCACAGGTCTCATAAACAGGACCAACATAATGCCAACACCAGATCTGTGCGTAATCAACAACCGCCTTTTCTGGGTCTTCGGGTCACTGGTCGCTTTCTACATCCCTATGCTCATGATGGTGGTTTCCTTCGCGTTGACGGTGCAGCTGCTGAAGAGCCAAGCGAGGTTGGCAGCCACCCCGGTACCTGGAGGGACGCATAGGAGGTGAGAATCTAGGCATTTATTTTATTTATTTATTTCACATGATACACCAATCGATACACTGTATTAGCATTAAAAATATTACGATATAATGTTTGTCTAAGCCGAGTACAGTTATCATTGCAGGTATATACAGCATTAAAGTTTCTCCGGTTAAAATTTGCATTACATTACAGTTATTAGAACATTAATGTTAAACAATATAAAATAAAAAAACTATGAAATTAATTAATTATGAAATATACAGATTAATTATGAAATAGGCATGTATGTAAGTATGTATTCTAAGGTAATTCTATTAATTAACTCACATTGGTCAAACTTGTCTAAATACCTTGCACATCATACAAATCAGTTTGGAGATATTTTTGCGGTTATAGTAGAGTATTGTCGCATGACATTTCTATCGATGCTTTCTGCCTCTTGTTTCGTCTGGTGGGAGGCTTCGGCCGTGGCTAGTTACCACCCTACCGACAAAGACGCGTCGCCAAGCGATTAAGCGTTCCGGCACGATGTCGTGTAGAAACCAATTAGGAGTATGGGTTTACTATGCCCTTAACAGGTTAACCGGCTAGCATTTTTTTATACACTACAAGTTAGCCGTAGCAGCAGTTTGATAGCTATCTCACCTGGTGGTAAGTGATGATGCAGTCTAGGATGGTAGTGGGATGGTATCATAGACCGCATCACCCATCTTACCATCAGGTGGTAGATTAGAGTATCTGCTACACTTTACCATACCCCTAACAGGTTAGCCCGCTACCATCTTAGACTGCATCATCACTTACCATCAGGTGAGATTGCCGTCAAGGGCTAACTTGAAGTGGATAAAAAAAAAAAACACTACAATAAAGGTAAACACGTTTTCAAGAGGTTTTGTCGCAAAGTTTTATTCCGGTTCTTAATCATAGGATACGTGAGAGATATCAAACTTGTGAGAGGGAGGGTAAGTGAGCATATCTTATCGAAGCTCAATGATGGGTAAAATACTTCACATATACTCCGTGTCTGACAAATTATATCGAGCCGTTTCTTCCAGTCCTGATAAGTAGCAACAACTGCAGAAATGTTATCATAAGCACTTTTTTTGATTGAAAACATGTATGGGTGGAAGGTTTATAAAGACTTTAACTACAACAAAAACAAAAACAAATCCGAAAGTTTTTTTTTTTTCCTCACTTGATGCAATCTCGCTCGCAAGCTGTGATCGGCTAGTGGTTAGCTACGTCACCTTCCTAATCAGAGGTCGGAGGTTCGAACCCGGGCACGCACCTATATTTTTTCGGAGTTATGTGCGTTTTTAAGCAATTAATATATCACTTGCTTCAACGGTGAAGGAAAACATCGTGAGGAAACCTGCACGCCTGAGAGTTCTCCGTAATGTTCTCAAAGGCGTGTGAAGTCTGTCGATCCGCACACGGCCAGCGTGGTGGACTATGGCCTAACCCTTCTCATATTGAGACGAGACCCGTGCTCTGTAGTGCGCCGCGAATGGGTTGATCTTGATGATGATGATCATGTATCTCTTTACCAAATTTTATCGGAATCTGTGTAGAAGTAATAAAATTACAGACTAAAAATTAGAGACTAAGACTTCCGAGTTTATAATATTAGAATTTATTTAAACAACTTTATTAGAAAATTTAATGAAATGACATTATACATGGAAATAACAAAATAAAAAGCAACTGGCGATCTTATCCTTAATTGTGATCTAGGCGACCATACGAGTGGAGCCAAATAAAAAAATCTGGTATCACTGTTAAACCCAATGATTTACCAGATGCTGAAAAAGTTAACATACATATACACCAAAAACTACATGTATATGAAAATCTTATGAAAGTGAAGTTCGATTTTACGCTCACTTTGCGTTGCCACGCAGTTATTTGGCGTGTGACTCGCCGAATCAGATGTAGTACATCAAATAAATTACAGCGAAGTATCAACGGAAATGACGCATAAACACGTGTTCATAGACATTTTCTTTCAAAGCATTATGCGTATACAAGCATTTTTTTCCAAGCCGTATATTACGATAGCACAACATAGCTATCAAAATGTTTCAACACTACTAGCTTTGACACTAACAGCTTCTCGAGCTGAATGGGTTTTTCGTGTCACTGCTTTTGCTGGCAAAATGTACCTGCATTCTCGTTTACGACAAAATGTTTTTTCAAATTGAAATACAGTAGTTGTCCGCGACTTCGTTCGCGTTCAATTTTCGATCAGTTAAAATTCCAAACGTAATTGTTACGTGCTGTGGTTCAAGGAATTGGAATGGAAAATTTGATGTCTGTTGATGAGATTTTAATCAGTTTCAGTCCAAGGTTCCAATTTATTCTAGACGAGTTCGCGTAGTCGCGTAGTTCGTAGTCATAGTCCAGAATAGTAGCCGAAGCCACTTGATCACTTGGTTAACCGAGTTGTTACTTCGCTTCGCTCTTCAAATAGACTATCTATATCTGCGACGAATGTTTATATTTATACTTTCTTACTTATTTAAATCTTAGAATGTTTTTATGCAGAATCATAGCCAAAAAGAAATAAAGTTCTGGAATGGATACGAGGAATAACTTAGAGTTAGTTAGTTTAAACCTACAACGTTTAACACAGGCTTGTACCTAAAACTTAATTATTACGTAGTTCTATTGACGAGCAATTATAAACTTTAAAACTATAGCTATAGGTTTTTTGCAATACTATCAACTTCTAGATTACACTTTCACAAAAAGCAACAATAACCCATTTATATATCAACGCAAATAACTAATGTTGAACGAGACGTTCGTATTTAATATAAATATTAGTACATCAATTTTATAGTATTTCAAAGTTCAATAGAAATCTCAATAAATAATACTAGAAATAAGGCAGTTGTTTTATTGTTCCCTATCAATTGAAGAAGTCTAAAAGGACCTTTTGCAAAGACACTGAGAGTGTTAGAATAGTGTTAAATAAGTAATCATCATGATTAACCCATTCTCGACTCACTACAGAGCACGTGTCTCCTCTCAATAAGAGAAGGGTTTGGCCATAGTCCACCACGCTGTGCGGCCATGTGCGGCATGGCTGCCTTCACACGCCTTCGAGAACATTATGGAGAACTCTCAGGCATGCAGGTTTCGTCACTATGTTTTACTTCACCATTAAAGCAAGTGATATTTTAATTGCTTAAAAACGCACATAACTCTGAAAAGTTATAGGTTCGAAACCCCGACCTCTGATTAGGAGGCGGACGTCCTAAACACTAGGCTATCACAGGTTAAATAAGTAATAATATCATCGAGTTATCCCACAAACATTCTGTTTAATTTGATAAACCACAAATTTTGACGACCTCTGTGGCGCAGCGTGTGCGCTGTTGCATTATAAAGTTGGAGGTCCTGGGTTCGATTCCCGGCTCGAGTCTGGTCTGGTGGGAGGCTTCGGCCGTGGCTAGTTACCACCCTACAGATAAAGACGTGTCGCCAAGCGATTTAGTGTTCCGGCACGATGACGTGTAGAAACCAAGTAGGAGTATGGGTTTACAATACCCTAACAGGTTAGCCCGCTACCATCTAAGACCGTATCTTACCATCAGGTGAGATGCCGTCAAGGGCTGATTTTTTTTTTTTTAATCTGTTTTTTTTTGGGACTTTGGTCCGAAACGGATATGTCAGCCCCATCATCTCCTAAGTAAATAAAGAAAATTATATATATAATATATATATATATATATATATATATATATATATATATATATATATATATATATATATATATATATATAAATATATATATATATATATATATATATATATATATATAAAAATAACTCCTAACAAACTTATAACAAAAAAATAACAAAATTATAAAAAAAATAACAATATATAAGTATGACTACTACAAATGTAACAGACACCATCTACTTCTGCAGAATTATTTCAACAACAGATTTAAAACCTTCTGTTGTCGGTAGACAGAGGAGGCTCGAAAGAGCGCCTACGTCAAATCTGCTGATGCCATATTTCCGCAGAACATGTTCTCGTTGCACGTTGTATCTGCTACACTCCGCTAGTACGTGCTGAACATCATCCGTCGTACCGCAAATGTCACAGTTAGCTGAGTTAACTTTCTTCATCAGAAATGCGAGTTTATTCGATGGATAATGTCCAGACCGCAATCTATGAGCTAATACCATATATTTCCTACTTAATTTAACACAGGGCTGACTTGTGGTATATAAAAAAAAATATATATATATTTTACGGGATCCATTCGTGTGCTTAGTACCAACTTAGCTTAGTAACTGAAACAAAAACATATTATGTATGAACAAACCATGAAATACGGCCTTTGACTACGCAATATATTCGTGATCGGCGATCAACAAATAAACCATAATTCGTAACCCCGGGAATTGATGTCGGGCCTTCCACGGTTTGCTTGCTGTCTGTTGGAGCGTCGCCAGAATATATTAGACACTTAGCAACGCTCAACTGGACGAGAATCCACAATACTATTATTATGCCACAAATATTCTAATGCTTTCTTTGAAACCGCACATTGTACACCCAAATATATTAAAAAAACCGCCAGTGTGCTAATTCTAAAACTAGCTAAATTCAAAATTCTAATTTAAATGATCTTTATTCAAATAGTCCTTTTGACGCGTCAATAATCTACATAGTAGTAATTTGATGGTGATAACTACATTCGTAAACTTAAAACTAAAGCTACAACCACAACAAACTTAGCCAGGTAAATTTTCTTTTTGTTATCACCATCTCACCTGCCACTTAAAATTATATTAAGAGCTATCTTATTAGAGCAATATTTCACACCCATGCTTGGGTATCATTTACATAATCCTTTACACTATAGTAGGACTTTTGTACAAGCTTACGTTTTATTATATAAAGAATAATTTAGAGTCACACACGAAGGAATTCTCACCACACAATGCAATGTTAAATACTATAAATAATAAAAAAAAAACAAGTGTCTTGCCTTGCTTCGTTTATATTCAACTTCATTGTATGAATCATTAGAAAAATAACAATGTACCGGATGGATCTAAGAAACATAATTAGGTACGAAACCTAAATAAAGGTATCGTGAGTTAGTTGGAAGGTGCGTTCATGAATAGAAGTTGTATTATAGTTGCATTCTGCAAACATGGTATAAGCCGGAAGATTTAGGCAGTGTTTTGTCACAAAAACTGTAATTTCATTCATTCCGAGGCTATAGTTCATTTGTAGAGCCCAAGGATTAATTTATTGGAAAATTCAATAAATAACAGTTAATGTAAGTGGACGTTTCTTTAATTTTCATGTGAATTGATTAAGTTAATATTCATTATCATCATCATGATCAACCCATTACCGGCTCACTACAGAGCACGGGTCTCCTCTCAATATGAGAAAAGTTTGGCCATAGTCCACCACGCTGGCCATGTGCGGATTGGCAGACTTCACACGCCTTTGAGAACGTTATGGAGAACTCTCAGGCGTGCAGGTTTCCTCACGATGTTTTCCTTCACCGTTGAAGCAAGTGATATATTAATTTTTTTAAACGTACATAACTCCGAAAAGTTAGAGGTGCGTGCCCGAATTCGAACTGCCGACCTCTGATTAGGAGGCTGACGCCCTAACCACTAGGCTATCACCGCTTAAGTTAATATTAATATTAAACAATAATAATTTCAAAGCGAAGCGGTGCAAAATCTCAAAGAAGAGAATGAAATTAAGGCAATAGCTCGCAAAGTTATATTAAATGGCCACTTGAACTCACAAGAAAGGAAAAAAAATCCTCGCAGTAAAAATATTATTCAAACCAAACCTGCCCTCATTATTCATAGGTCACATCGTGCCAAAACATTCGCTCAAGAGACAACGTTGGATATTTATTATTTATTGTTTAAGATAAACGTTGTAAGGACGAGGCGTTCAGCCGTTTTATTTTCCACGTTCTTATAACTTTATGTTTACTTTGCTATCGAAATATTTCAGTAAAAATATATTAGGACAAAGACAATTATATTTAGAGGATGGACAGGGGCGTGTGCGTCGGCAATTTATCGGTATATTTAATTATATGTAGGACGACTACGGGCGGGTGCGTGTCTTTGTCGGTAATTTAGGTAGACGTGGGTAGTTTCGGGAAAAGAGACCAGACACTCTTGGTAGAACCGAACTACAATTATAAGTATGGTAATTTATAAGGAGCAGACTATACGCTCCACCAAGTACGAATGCACCACCGCAGCTCAACCACCGGTCCGACCCGACCGAGTGCAATCAATGCAATGCGCCGTACCGCGCCGGTGAGTCTTATAAGAACCTGCATACGTCACATAGTGTTGCGTAAAGAGAGGGGGCGATGCCACTCTCTTGTTTGTCGTACATGACTCCAAAACTAGATGGCGCTTCTCTCTGATTGCCGTCATATATATTATATATTATTAATTATGTCGGATGTGGGTAGTTTCGGGCAAAGAGACCAGATACTCTTGGTAGAACAGAATAACAATTATAAGTATCGTAATTTATAAAGAGCAGACCATCATCATGATCAACCCATTACCGGCTCACTACAGAGCACAGGTCTCCTCTCAATATGAGAAGGGTTTGGCCATAGTCCACCACGCTGGCCATGTGCGGATTGGCAGACTTCACACGCCTTTGAGAACATTATGGAGAACTCTCAGGCGTGCAGGTTTCCTCACGATGTTTTCCTTCACCGTTGAAGCAAGTGATATTTTAATTATTTAAAAACGCACATAACTTCGAAAGTTAGAGGTGCGTGCCAGGATTCGAACCGCCGACCTCTGATTAAGAGACTGACGCCCTAACCACTGGGCTATCACAGCTTCACTAGGCTATCACAGCTTCACCAAGTAGTCTTCGCCAGTAGGGTGGTAACTAGCCTTACACCAAACTAAACTCGAGTCAGGAATCGAACCCAGGACCTCCCAATTAATAATACGCAAGCGCTGCTTCACGTAGGTCAGCAAATTTAAATATGCGATACCTATATTAACGACTACGTCAACAGAAATCTAAGAGAGATATCTAGAGATATAGGTCTTTATTCTACTACAATTTAGCCCTTGCCTGCAATCACCCAGTGGTAAGTAATGATGCAGTCTAAGATGATAGGCTAACCTGATATTAAATCGGTTTCAATGAGACATAGTATCGGTACGGTCATTCTTTAGCGGTAAATCTTGGTCTGTAGGGTTTCATTACCGACAAAGACGTGCCCCCTCGAAGTGCCAAATAATAATAATATATTTAAAAAAATATATTTTTCTGTAAATCAAAGCAAATCAAAAATAGCTTTGTTCAAATAAAACTATTACAGGCATCTATGAATCGTTCATATATATCAGATTTTTCATTATTTATATTAGTGATGGTGATAACTACACTCGCCAACTTAAAACTAAAGCTAAGAAGGTTCAAATCGCGCCCAGGTCTAAGAAGAAACCCACAACAAACTTAGCCGGAGATTTTATTTTGTTATCACCATCTCACATAACCAATAAACAAATTATTGTACCTATGGAGATAGAGCAATTCACACCCAACCATTTTTATCGTTTATATAATCGTTAATATCGTAATATGATTTTTCTTTTATTCTCGTTATATATTATGAGGATATTTATTAAAAGAAGTGAAGTATATATTACAGAATGGAGCTACCATTGAATGTTAACCGATCTATTGGCACGAAAACTGACACGCGTAAAATATGGAGAAATAAATCAGAAGTTTTGATAAATTTATTGTCCCTCTCGGTGCAAAGTTGTCGTAACTTTTTAGTCGTTGGTTGTTTACTTGAAAAGATTTTAGAAACGTAGGTAAGTATCAGAACTTGTTCCGTGTAGTATAAATTCTTGAACTTGACAGAAATTACTTATTGAAGTTATGTCCGTTCTTAGTTACTAAGTTCTACAAATTAAACCGACTCGAATGTTTAAGAGCCAAGTTTGGATATATATATATATATATATGTCGGAAAATGTTGCCGATTTGACTTGAACGGAACGCAAACGCCATCTATAGGCGTTAGACGGAGTCTACGGAATGAACTGGAAGACTGAAGTTAGGAATTTAACTTAAGTGTGAATTCAGTAATAAGGGCACACAGTTCGCCACGAAGTTTCGTGCCAGGCGGGTCTTCTGAGTGTTCGTAGAAACTGTCTTGTGTTCCGTATCACGTGTGTGTAATTAGTTAAATTAGTGTTCATATAATAAGAGTAACTAGAATAGTAATGAAAGTGAATATTGTATCCAGTACCTATTATCATTTGAAACCAACCTACCCACAAACGCCCACAGTAAAATAACTTGCCTGTTATCAAGTTTAGGTTAGATCTAAAAAAAATGGAATCAGATAACATAGGCAAGAATTCACAAGTCCCGTTATATATATATTGGATTAAATATATGTCGCGTTGTTGTTTTGTAAGGGTGACGATTTTGTTTACTTTCGCTCATAGTAATTAAAACCACAACTTGCCGGTTTACACTTTTATTGCGATAATAACTAAGAGGTCCGAACAGCCCGACGTCTCGAGCGAGAGAATCCTCGAAAGGCATCGATCGCCCGTATTTATAGCACAAAGCATGCTTGTACAAAATCGATTGTTACTGACTAAATTGTGTTAGCAAAATCATCAATAGTTAAAATGTGGGTAATTATTGAATTCTTGAGGTTTTTGGCGCCGCTTAATAAAGTTAATAACTTCTTCGCGCCGACATATATTATTATAGTATTTTCAAAGTGCATTATCGCGTTAAATATAAATGTGGACAAATAAATTGCAAGTATGGCTTTCATTTTTGATAATTTATTGGGTTTGCTATTTTTATTTTCGCTTTACAGCTTCTGTCTGTATTGTACAAAAAGTGGGAGTCGGCCATTTTGCTCTCCCATAAATAATACAACAACAACACAGTCGGTTACAACTCGTGCCCTTTGTCTGTGCACAATGAAAAGTTAGCAATATCCCGCGATCGCGATATGAACAAGTAAATCTAATGACGATACATAAATGCTTGTTATTGTGAACTTAGTAATGTGTTTAAACTTCGCCTTTATTCCACGAAATTTATATTATAAGTTTTACCATTTTTGACTTGGCTTTGTCAACTTGGATTTGAGTAAGCGAAGTTTTGTTTAAAAAAACAAACCGATAGCGTAATATTTTTGAAATGAATTTAAAGTTGACAAAGTCCGTGGCGCAGCGCGTGCGCTGTTGCATTTTAAGAGTTGGAGGTCCTGGGTTCGATTCCCGGCTCGAGTCTGGTCTGGTGGGAGGCTTCGGCCGTGGCTAGTTACCACCCTACCGACAAAGACGTGCCGCCAAGTGATTTAGTGTTCCTGCACGACGTCGTGTAGAAACTAATGAGGAGTATGGGTTTACCATACCCCTAACAGGTTAGCCCGCTACCATGTTAGACCGTATCATTACTTACCATTAGGTGAGATGCCGTCAAGGGCTGAATTGTGGTGTATAAAAAAAAAGTTAAAAGTCACTATTCAGGAAGTCCGTTTGTGGAAAATAACTTATTTACAGATATTAATTAATTCGATTTATTCATAAGCGAAACCACAAAATTTTAAACATTGATTTTTGCATCTTATTGACTCGACGAGATCTTATACTATTATAGTAGAATGGGAGCTAACTCGTCTAATACCTAAAGGTCTGTATACTTTAGAAGTGCTTTTACTTGTTTTAAAGAATATAGATATGGACGCCTGAGGCCGCACGGAGTTGGCATTACCTACCCGCTCCGCAAAACTGAAGTGAATCGCAAAATGCGGGTGCAATAGCAAACTTTTTACGTATATCAAACAATAGTTACAAATAGTTTTATTATTCACCAAACTTGTTCCAAATGATTAACCATTTCCCCCCCTCAATATGAGACTATAATACCCTTCAATATAAGTTTGATCGGGGTAATAGCCTAGTGGTTAGGGCGTCAGCCTCCTAATCAGAGGTCGGGGGTTCGAATCCGGGCACGCACTTCTAACTTCTCGGAGTTATGTGTGTTTTAAAAAAAAATTAAAATATCACTTGCTTCAACGGTGAAGGAAAACATCGTGCGGAAATCTGCACGCCTGAGAGTTCTCCATAATATTCCCGAAGGCGTGTGAAGTCCGCACATGGCCAGCGTGGTGGACTATGGCCAAACCCTTTCATATTGAGAGGAGACCCGTGCTCTGTAGTGAGCCAGCAATGGGTGATCATGACTACATATTTATATTTTGTATCGTGATCATTTCTAAATCATTTGTGTTTTGAAATAGAAGATAGCTGTAATGGTGGTCCCTGAAACGCTGCTTATCTGAGGCTATTCTCTCAACGTCATTACGTACACAGACCATACTGGACAGATACGAGGATGTCCAAGCAATTACGCGTTTATCAGCGGAGCTCAAGTGATATAGCAGTAGTTAAGTCGACGTTCAGCCAAGCGAGCGTGGTGGCACTTGGGAGACATCAAGCGTCGTACATTTCAATGGCCCTCAGTCGCTTATTAAATTTATACATTGGACATCGTCTGCGTTGAAAGTCGGCTTTAACGTAGATCTGGAACATTTTCCGGTAACGAAATGTATCATCTTTACCATTAGTTATTTATATATTACGGAAAACCAACAGCTGAAACATTTTTCATAACAGTTTTTTAGAGATAATGTGAATGTTTAGCTTTATGCAGCTCCTCTCCATATGAGAAGGATTTGGCCATAGTCCACCACGCTAGCCATGTGTGGATTAGCAAACTTCACACGCCTTCGAGAATATTATGCAGAACTCTCAGGCATGCAAGTGTCCTCACGATGTTTTCCTTCACCGTTGAAGCAAGTGATATTTTAATTGCATAAAAACGCACATAACTTCAAAATGTTAGAGGTTCGTGCCCGGGTTTGAACCCCCGATCTCTGACTAAAAGGCGGACATCCTAACCCCTAGGCTGTCACAGCTTCGTAAGCTAGGCTAGCTGCTAAGTGTGCACTCCGAGACTGCTCTGGGGCTTCACCACCAGAACTAAATAAAAAACAAGCCGGTACTAAGATTTTTAACAGAAACCTAGTCATTCCCAAGTATTGATTCAGGTACTCGAGCATTGCAATTCGCGATCTGTTGTTATACGTGCGAACTATTAGCCATTGGACTTGCAGGGGAGCCATGGGCCAACATGCTCGACCGTACCTATAGGAAGATCTTCCTCTTAGTCAATATTAAGCCCGGGACTGTTAGTCTAACCGTACACCTCGGGGAGTCATATATATATAGCGCTCTGTTAAAACTTTGATAGCGCGATGCAGGATCCGTTTTTATGCGTGTGGCGCCATCTAGTATGGTGATATGGAAACCGCCACAGAATTACGTGACAGTTAAAAAAGGTTTTTATTTTTAAATCGAATAAATATATATTTTCTGTTCTATTAACATATTACACAGTTGAATCAAGGCTGGTATTGCTTCAGGCAATGCGGTGGTTTCGACAACGGACCTCAGCAGTGCGCACGAAGGTTGGGAGCGAGGAGTTCACCCGATCTGTCACCCAGCGTGTCCAGACAACTGACGTGGCGTGTCACGTCTTCAACAAGGTACGTTTGAGATACGTCACAAAACACGCATTATTCCTATGCTCTTATCACTAATATGTTTAACTTGTGTTGTAGTGATTGCCGCGTCTAATTTCTGAATCCCTTTCTCCTCTAGGAGAGGAGGCCTGAACCCAGGATGATAATGACATAATGACTATGAAGTTAACATTAATGTGTAGGGATATTGACAGCAAGCGACTCATTTGACATTGTCTGTCCATCTTGGATGAGGTCTACTAATGCTACACATCATTGGCAGACGTCCTCGGTGGCACTGTGCGTGCGCTGTCGCATTATAAAGTTGGAGGTCCTGGGTTCGATTCCCGGCTCGAGTCTGGTTGGTGGGAGGCTTCGGCCGTGGCTAATTACCACCCTACCGACAAAGACGTGTCGCCAAGCGATTTAGCATTCCGACCCGATGTCGCGTAGAAACCAATTAGGAGTGTGGGTTTACCATACTCCTAACAGGTTAGTCTCACACTTACCATCAGGTGAGATTGCTGTCGAAAGCTAACTTATAGTGAATAAAAAAAAACGTTATCTAAGATTGGTCCGGGTCTGGTCCAGTCCTTGCGCGGTGTTACCACTTAAGTACCTTGAGACGTCAACGTCCTACAAGCTATATGCACCACCTACTTACATTTCTGCTGTGCAACTCATTAAGTACCAAAGCTTGGTTTATTTAGGGGTACAATTATTTCTGCGCGATTACATTATATCTTTTTTTTTCTTTAATATTCTCATCGCGTGCAATTGAGCAGATGGGTGGTGCATCACGCAGAGATATTACATGAGAACAGTTAAATATGTGTTATAGATGAAAGCGTATTAATATAATGTTCTAAATCAACATGTCACTCTATGCACGGTTTACTCCCAGACAACCTGAACGATATTTTCATTATGGTTTAATTAAATGATTCGCTGAATGGGCGTGTTGTTTCGCTACAGAGACCCGCCTTCGGTGCCAGCAGGTTATTAAACTTAATTAGGTAAAGACGCGATTAAATTTGAGAAGACAATGCTTTTATTATTAACTAGCTATTTACTGGAATTTCTTATGTTCTGTTTTGTTCTTAAGCCAATTTCCATACTTGGTTGGCTGGGACCATCTGATGTAGTCACATCCCAGCTCAGATCATTCCAGTGAACGAGATTATAAAAGCTAACCTTGAAGGCTTAACCTTCATCTCTTTGGCAATCGCGGTCTGAGTGCTTTGCCAATTAAATTACGGTCCACATATCGACGAAGCCGAAATTAATGTGTGGCTTTCACCAGGCTTATAGTGACTGTAGCGCCATCTAGTAAGAAATATTACAGTTAGAGACAATATTGAACGATAGATACATATTCCTTTTATATAATTTTATTCTTTTATGAAAGTGTTTTACCTGCACTTCGACGAAATAACAAATTTATGAATATAAAAGCAAACAAAAATTTTTAGAACCGGAATTTCGGGATCTTGGCTAATTAGTATTTTATTTCAATTGTTTTGCATAGTTCTCCTACGACAGAAGCGCGTAATTTTATTGTGTAAATCTTCCATACATATCATAAAAGTGTTCAACGAGATTGTACTGAAACTTGGAAATTTACGTGGCTATTTTCGTTTCTCAGAGCACACCCTCATATCGTGAGCTATTCTACAAGTAATCTGTAATAGCAGATTTTTGCTGCTTTAACAGAGAATTTCTCAGTAAGTCGGTCTTTCTGTCTGTCAGTAGTTGGTGTCAAAAAACCATTGATCTGACTTCCACGAAATTTTGAGGATGATAAAACCCATTTAACCCCTCTCTTATAGAGAGGGGTTAAATGGGTTTTTAATATTACAACAATGATATACTAGCAGTTTATATCATATTGCGGGACCAGGTTCCCGTGACCAAGCTACCAGGTGACGCGTAGGAGCATCGCTGGGTTTTAGTGGGTATTTTGGACGCCAGTCTGGTCGCCTGCGAGTCCCACACGCCCCGCCTCCACCTGAGATACACCATAAACATTCGTATTTAATCAAAATAAAAGATTTTATACCTTACAAATAACATACAAATTTATAAGTAACGTTGCTTATGCCTTCGATTAAAGATTTTCTATCTTTGAAATAACGTACAAATTCATGACTAACATTATAAGTTTGAGAAAGCTTTTAATACGTCTTAAACTTAAACTGTGCTTTAGTTAGTACAATGACTAGCAAAGCCACATTTTCTGAGAACGGAATTTTCACGGAAAAAGAAATCGTTATTTTTTTATATTTTGAGATAGGTTTACGCTTGACGATAATCAGTACCAGAGGGCACTGATGAGGTCTAGGTTGGAGCGCGCTTGCCTAGAAAATGCCTATTCACCCTTCCCTTGAAGGAACTGAGGTTATACGTGGCTGGAAATACAGATGCTGGAAGAGAGACACCTTAGCGGTTGGATTTTAACCACGTAAGGGTGCCAGCGCTCACGATTCCTCGAAGTTACGTGGTAAAACGGTGAAGGGGGCACGAGGTTGTGAAGTTCTTGAGCGCACTCTAAAAAATATATCCGATAAAAGACCGATAGACAGGCAACAAGGCGTCGGTGCTGTAGACTGAGCATTTTCGTCTGTGTTAGTGACTGATCACCTATAATTCGGCGAGCGTGGCGAAATATCGTTATAAAAAGCCTTTCGTTCTGATAGATATAAATTGGCATGTAATAAACATACAGCGCCCTCAGCTAAGAAGTTTTTCAATTCTTTCTTTTTGTCTCCCCCCAGGGCTCAGCGTAACAAAATCGGCATGAGCGTTTCCCATCCACAACTAAGTTATATGAACGGATGTGGAAACGGCACCGGTTCGGGGTGCTCCAGGCGTGGACGTGACGTGGCCACCCAAACCCCCCCAAGCATTGCTGCTGAGACGCGCAGAGCGAGGCTCAAGCCGTTAAAGCTTACACTGGCTGCTCCAAATGCTTTGTCTTTGAGGTTAGTTCACGTAAATTGTCTCGATATAACCATAATTTTGACGACCTCCCTGGCGTCCTCCTGAGTGGTGAGGAGTGCGTATAATAACTGGGAGGACCCGGGTTCGATTCCCGGCAGAGACAGTTTTTCTGGTCTGGTCTAGTGGGAGATTTCGGCCTTGGCTACGTACCATGCGGATGGTATGTATGCCGCCAAGCAATTTGGGTACGATGTCGTCTAGGAAAAGGAGATGAGAAGTGGGATGGATTTTATGCCCCTTCATACTTTTACTTCTACTGATAGATATCCATAGCTGGGCATGGTTTTTGTAGGATGGTCTTGAGCTGTTTGTTTTCAATGATTCCTGCTACTTGATTGAAGTCGTCGACGTGTGTACTCGTATAGGCTTGCCATTCTAGCATCTTCGGACTCGGACTCTAATATTCGGGGAATCTCAGAGTTATGTGCCTCGCCCATTGCCACTCCAGCTTCGCAACTCTTTTGGCTATATCCGGAGCGCTGGTTCTTTTACAGATCTATTCGTTTCTGAGTTGATCTCGCAGATATACTTCGAACATAGCCCTTTCCATCATTCACTGAGTGACTCACTCCACATCTTCTGGGAAGAAGGCAGATGCCAGCCGCCTTACAGATTTTTCTGGATTCAAGATACTCTGTCATAGGAGAGAGAATTTCAGAGCATAAACCTACTATTAGTAATTCCAATCTACTACTGTTTTAAGACCTGCGTAAAGCTTCGAGTTTTTAATGTTTTTCTAAAAAATGTCATCAAAACCGAACCGTTCCTATTCCATCAAAAAAGGCACAAAGATTTCTCAAAGAGACCTAGAAGGACAGCTTTAATAGAATACAGCAAAAAAAGGCATTCAGGCTTGTGACAAGAATAAGCAAAAAACATGACTAGTCGAGATTACGTTATCTAAAATTACTTTTCCTAAACAGCGTATTTTGCTTCATTAGATATAGCGTGGTCGTTAACAGAGCCTAATTACCGAAAGTAACGAAGAATGATTGCATTTTTGGGCCCATTTTTATCATAATATTAATCCCAATTTCTCAAGAAGTAACATATGCTATATTTTGTAAGTTTTCAGCCTGAAATAAACGTATTTGTTAAACAAGCCGGTTGGAAAAGTGATATCCGCGTGCGCTGACTGCTAAATACTATGTAGGTTACTTTAAAACACTAGATTTTAATAAATCTAAAAACAGTTCGCGGAACCATACATATGTCTGGCTCTAATGAATAGGCCACAATAAGGCATTTTATGGCGGAAACAAAACCATTGAAACTAGTGTTCCTTTAAATAAACGTGGCAGAGCGTTTCAATAGTCATTCAACGTGACAATACGTTTATTTTTGAGATCCAAGGAAGTATGAAGTAAGTTGACGACCCCCGTGGCGCAGTGCGCGCGCTGTCGCATTATAAAGTTTGAGGCCAGCTCGAGTCTGGTCTGGTGGGAGGCCTCGGCCGTGGCTAGTTACCACCCTACCGACAAAGACATGTCGCTAAGCGATTTAGTGTTCCGACCCGATGTCGCTTAGAAACCAATTGGGAGTATGGGTTTACCATACTCCTAACAGGTTAGCCCGCTACCATCCTAGACTGCATCATCACTTACCATCAGGTGAGATAGCCGTCAAGGGCTTACTTGTAGTGTGTAAAAAAAAAGTACTCAAGTAAAGGTATGACGTAAATGACGTAAAATCAAAATTGCTTATTGTTCTTCATCGTTACACTCTTTGCTGAGTGGTCGTGGTCATCACGAGTCAATGTCTTTGAGGTCATATGTTATGCGCCTCACAAGTTCTTTTTTATTCGGACTGTCTATTAGCTGTACAAAGCCTATTGGTTGTCACAGCGTAACCGGGCTGTTTGGCGAGCTTTGGAAAGAAGCTCTGCCAGAAGAAATTTTGAGCCCTAGGGCTCGAAGAAACTAAGGGAACGACTGCCTAATTGCGCCTTCTTTGAGGCCGAACCTCGGCTTAGGCGACGTTTGGGATAACGGGGGGGTCGGACGGTGAGTGGTCCGTGCGTCCGTAGGCCGTGGATGGAGCCCACGTCCGGATGACGTAAGATAGCGGGGACCTCGTCTTCGCCGGCGAAGACGGTGTGTAGCGTATGATTGTGTGGTAGGTGGTACGAGTGTGTTGTCAGTAGTCATCTGATCGTCAGGGTCATGAAGGATATGTTTAGGTCTCCTCTTTTGGAGAGGAGCGCTTAGGTCGGGAGAGTAAGCCTCACAAGTATTCGCCATTTCCCTCTGCGTTCATCATCCTCGTTTACGTCATCAGTTTGCGGGAAACTAGTATACTCGTAAGTATTCATAAATTTTGCTTCTAGTGAAGCAGAATTATTGGCCCGGATTTATCCCGGGTTTAACACGCAAAACATTCGCGAACTTTGACAATAACATTCATGATTCCAGTTATTATGACCTAATTGGTTGTAAATAGTAAATCAGTTGCCCTAATTAGTAAGGATTAATTAGCTAGCGCTTAACGTTGCGTTGCATTGCGGATCGACCGCCAACCTAATTTGGAGCAGAGTGGTGGGTTTTATTTTTGTATCTCTCCCTCTTTCTCATGACCTTTCCGCCACTGCTGTGGACAGCAATTAATGATGTCTAGGGACAGGAGTTAACAGAAGATAAAGTTAACTTTTGTTTTATGATTTACTAGTTTTTAACCGCGACTTCGCTCGCATTGAAGCCATTAATTGTTACAATATAAATAATATGGAAACTATCATCATCATGATCAACCCACTACAGAGCACGGGTCTCCTCTCAATATGAGAAGGGTTTGGCCATAGTCCATCACGCTGGCCATGTGCGGATTGGCAGACTTCACACGCCTTTGAGAACATTATGGAGAACTATCAGGCGTGCAGGTTTCCTCACGATGTTTTCCTTCACAGTTGAAGCAAAAACTATAAAAATCTATAAAATTAATTATTAAATATAACAAATTTAACATATTAATAAAACAGGGGAATCATATTATTAAGACTCCGTTGTTCGTCTATCCATCTATTCGTCCTTCTGTATAGCAGGCTGTATCTCATGAACCGTAATAGGTAGGTTGCAATTTTTTTTATGTGAGCAAAAAAACAACATATGATGATGCTCAAATAATTTTGAAAACTAACCGTGTACCGTGTTTTTTTTTGTTTTGGTGATCTTAAACCGTTTTTTTTAAACTAATGATTGCTGTATTTTACATTTTAACATTCCAACAGCACTTCAGCGTAAGGAAGCTGGTAGAATCATGCAAAGTGCAACGTTCTTGGAATTTTGTTAGAGCGCCTCCTTCAGAATAGATAGTTAATTAATTTAAGATTTAGCTGGAAGGCAGAGCTTTTACGGGAACAAGCACTCTACACAAATTTACCTCGAAAATGGAAAGTTAAACCGGGATTTATCTTGAAAATGGTTAATGGATAAAAATGTTATATTAACATTTTATATGGACTCGGCTTGAGGTGCTATGATTATTTATTTTTTAATTAAATATACAAGTATATATGTAAGAAAAAGGTCAGCTTTGCAGTTGTAAACATAACGCTAACTCTAACAACCTCTAATACTATAAAAGGTCTAACCCTTTAATAAGGTCAGAATGCTTTTTACCCAAAGATTTCGTGACAGTACCTTTGTTGCTTTTTTTCAACAACAAACAATGCAAACACACAATAATACTAAAAGGCCTTTTTGTATTATTTCATTTATATTTTCGCTTTAATTTGACGAATATTTTGTCAATCTTAAAAATAATAGTAAACCAAAAATAAATATATCTTTTATAAAAAAGTTATTTATTTATTTATTCTTTTATTTTGTCCAGTTTTCATGCAGAAATGTTTTGTTCTAAATCATCAGAATTAAACCCAGGTATGACAATTCGACTTCGAATATAATAATAATAAAATGAATTTAAATAATTTTTGTAACCATCCCAATCGTTATATCTGCGAATGGGTTGATCCCAGTTAGCCTCGCTCACCATCTGAGGCGACTGGGGTTCCGTGGCTGGACTCGAATTGAATAGTCCGCCGGTTTCTCAACCTGTCGCCCTGACCCCCGGCCGTTTGGTCTCCCCTGCCGGGGTGTAATCCTCCGCCCGGTGCAAATATGTATTTATGTAATGTGTATGTAGGTTTATTTATTTTTATCTAAGTTTATTATATCTCTTTTAGTTTCGATATGTATTTATTTTGCACACGAGCGTGAGAGGTAGTATATAGTGATAATAATAATATAAATTTAAGTAAAATATGACCTAATATATACACTTTTATAAGTTTATGTAATTAAACACTTTGCTGTTGTCACTAAAATTTCCCGTGACATATTTTACAAATGCTTTAACATTTCCCGCACTAACTGCTATCAAGAGGATTTAACCTTTTTAAACAATTACTGTGGTATAAACACGGTAAAACAAATTAACGTTAACATTTATTGGTCTCCCAGCGAACATAACGGGACCCAAGATGTTATCTCCATGGTTACTGAACTCGCACTTTGAACATTCGTGATTATTTTTAACGACGTGACCTTACGTTGATCGTTTGTTATATATTTAGTTTGTTACGTATTCCAGAATAGTTTTTATCGATTTAAACACCATATTTTTTAGGAGCTTCATCATCATCATCATGATCAACCCATTGATGGCTCACTGCAGAGCACAGGTCTCCTCTCAGTATGAGAAGGGTTTGGCCATAGTCCAACACGCTGGCCATGTGCGGATTGGCAGACTTCACACGCCTATGAGAACATTATGGTGAACTTTCAGGCATGCCGGTTTCCTCATGATGTTTTCCTCCACCGTTAAACAAGTGATTTTAATTGCTTAAAAACTCACATAACTCCGAAAAGTTAGAGGTGCGTGCCCGGCTCGAACCCCCGACCTCTGATTAGGAGGCGGACGCTCTAACCACCAGGCTATCAGAATTCAAGAGCTTAAGTTCATATAATAAGAAATATCTAAACTGTAAATTGTTTAATACTTATTACGAAATAAAATAAATACACGGCTACAGCTTTTTAGGTCCCTCAGGAATTATACATTTTTCAGGATAAAAACTATCCTAAATGTCTATCTGTACAACGAATTTCAGGCAAAATTTTGTATTTTTTGCGTGAAAGAGTAACAAACAGCCATACATACTTTTACGTTTAGAATAATATAGTAAGAATACCATTCAAAAAATTTACAAAGACAATTTAATACAGTAGTCAGCTCTTTTATGGACAAATCCATAGTATACAATAAACATTAACATTTATTCGCTGTAATCAGCTTAAAATAGGCAAATCTGCACTGTGTATTTTATCTTCTTGTTCTTGCCCTTATCACCTCACTACCCACTTCTTTTACCCTCTTTATACAATCCATCATACATTGAAACAATTAAAATATCACTTGCTTCAACGGTGAAGGAAAACATCGTGACGCCTGCACGCCTGAAAATTCTCCATAATGTTCTCAAAGGCGTGTGAAGTCTGCCAATCCGCACATGGCCAGCGTGGTGGACTATGACCAAACCCTTCTCATATTGAGAGGAGACCCGTGCTCTGTAGTGAGCTGTAATGGGTTGATCCTGATGATACAATCCATCCGTTTCTTCTTTGGTCTTCCTCTTGCCCTTTTGCCCTTCCACGTTCATATTTAACATTCTTTTGGTAATTTATAATTTCTTCAATATTTATACATGCAACAAATCTTCCAGAATTTGCTCTCCGCACGTTTCGCTCCATCATCGGTGTATTCTCTGGATATCCTCAGAACGTACGAAAGATTTATTCATGTCTGTTTGTTTGTTTACCTATTATTTAGTTTAATATTCAATATTGAAATCTGCTGTTCATAGACTTCCTTAATCAGATTATTATAACATTGTTGACCACTCAAAGTGCTTTCTGATATACCCACTACTTAAGTATATTAGACCAGTCTGAGATTGCAGTCGTGCGCTATTGGAAGAAATAACAGTACTTTGTTAATTAAAATATTAAAAGAGATCATACATCTCTCTCTCTCTCTCTCTAGTCGTTCCTTCATTACTGAAGATCGTGGTCCTGGTGTCCTTGCAACCTTTTTGACGACCTCGTGCGTGCGCTATTGCATTAAAATGTTGGAGGTCCTGGGTTCGATTCCCGGCTCGAGTCTGGTCTGGTGGGAGGCTTCGGCCGTGGCTAGTTACCACCCTACCGACGAAGACGTGTCGCAAAGCGATTTAGCGTTCCGGCACGATGTCGCGTAGAAACCAATTAGGAGTGTGTTTACCATACCCCTATCAGGTTAGCCCGCTACCATCCTAGACTGCATCATCACCTACCACCAGGTGAGATAGCCGTCAAGGGCTAATTTGTAGTGTATAAAAAAAAAACCTCGTGCGGATTAATTGTTTCCACCGGCTTCTATCGGAGGCTAGTCTTGCAATTGTGTGAAATTAGCACTTAGAGTCCCTCAGCTGGTCTGTCCATCTGGTTGGTGAGCGGCCTCGCGATCTTTTGCCCTCTGTATTGCCTGCATACACGATCTCATATGTTCTTGATTTCCTATCAATATTCTTTTGTTACAGATTCCTAGCCAACCGCAAGAAAGACAGGTCGCTGTCGGCAAACGCTGTAGCCAATGAACAGAAAGCAACCAAAGTCCTCGGCCTAGTTTTCTTCACATTCGTGCTTTGCTGGGCTCCGTTCTTCCTCCTTAATATACTGTTTGCTTCGTGCCCTGCGTGTATTGTACCAGGTACGTTATGTTAATTGTGATTATTTATATACTCGTATATGGGACTCCTTTCAGCATGTGAAAAAATCTTACACGCGCTGGCCAAGTGCGGATTGGTTGACACCACACGCCTTTACGAAATTAATGGAGAATTCTCAGGCATACATTCTCGCCTTTACGAAATTAAAGGAGAATTCTCAGGCATACATTCTTGCCTTTACGAAATTAAAGGAGAATTCTCAGGCATACATTTTTAACACCAATTAAGAAGATATTTAATTTAAAATTGAAAAAAAGCTGGGTTATTTGTTAATATGTTTCTTACCTACGTTCTGTTCAATTGCTGAACTGAACTCGGAATCGAACCCAGGATCTCTCACTTTATAGTACAACAACGCTGCGCCATGGAAGTCAGCAGAAAAGAAGCTACACGATAAAATGAACCATTTCCATTCTTAAACGAATAAGTCTAGAATACAATTTCAGGCATTAGCTATTTTTAGTGCCTGCGATCAGCGCTAAACTTTGGAGCTATTAATATTAGATTGCAAATCACTTTTATAATTGTTTTCTTTCTCTTAACTTATTATTAAAAGGCTGACAGGTGGCGAGAGTTGATGACCGTCGGTTACCTGTAATTACCAAGAAAGGCGCTTTATGTTTGATGACGAGTTGATTGCATCTTGTCAGAAAGTTCTTGAATTGCGGAGCTGGTCGCACGGACTTGAAGGTCTGGTTAATTTAGTTAAATAAAAATAACCAGCAAACTTAGTCGGTTATGTTATATTTAGGGTCAAAGATATAATAATCGACTAAAGTTAAATATTCTATCGATATATATACAATGTAATAGACGTGTCTTCAGATTACTGAGTTCATTAGAACTGACTAAAATGCCATTTAGAAGGATAGGCTCGCTATACCTTCGAACAAAATATAGAATGATGCATACGTCTTTAACCAAAACCAAATCCTAATATTATTTTGTTATATTCCATTAAACAGTTCATGCCTTCTGAAATCATTATCAAATTTTCCAAGAGGCACTTTTCAGGACAGTTGGCTGCAAGAGATTGAGGTTTCCACCATCGGAATTCAATTTGGAAATTGTCCCAAACATTCGAAAAGAAATATCGTAATTTGGATTTCTGTTTCCGAAATACGAATGAAAGTTGCCTAATTGTTTTCGGAGAAATCTTTCTCGTGGGTTTCTTCGCCCGTCCGAAATGATAATTCAACTGTTGTATTACAAGTTTTAATGCCTTTGTAAACCTGAATCGACAAAGACTGTCGGCATTTATGCAAACTTCGAAATTTGTTATGCAAAGCTATCAATTTGATATTATTTTGACATTGTTTTTCTTAAAAGTGGCATTATGCCCTGTTGTAACGTGATTATTAAAAATTTGTTTTCCCTTTTTTTTAAATTTATTGTTCAACATACATTTTAATTGTAAAATTAACCGTCCTCCAGAAACTTTACGTTTATGGGGTGGAACGGCGCTAACCTACCTCCTATATTTCCCTTCTTTCTCAACGTTATCATTTACTCTCAGTTTGAGTTTTACGCTTTTTTTTTCCTAACATAATGAGAATTTAATATCATCAGGATTTCATTTTAACCAAAATATGCATAAAGGGTTTTCATTTTGTTCAGCAGATGATGTAATATTATAATAAACCAAATATATTTTTATATTATTTTCGTTAGCTTATGTTTGTCAATTTAGGTACACGTAACGTTAAAATCACTAAGGTTTAAATAAAATTTAATATTTATAATAGTCAGGGTATTGCTTATTTGTATCTTGTAAAATAATTGGGCAACGTCGTTATAGAGGACAAACTTTTCTGTCAATTTTACTCCATAACTAAATTTTATCTTAACCAATATTATCAAATCTTTTTTTTTTAATTTTTATTATCAAAATATAATTGTATCATGTGTGGTAAGAAGAGTGGTGTGTCGGCGTCCGGCAGCGGTAATAGGTGGATTTTGAATATGCTGAGTCATCATCATCATGATCAACCCATTGCTGGCTCACTACAGAGTACGGGTCTCCTCCCAATATGCTGAGTACTAGCTCATACAAGATTTTTTCTTACTACTTATAGAGTTGCTGCTTAGAATACGCGAGTACGTTCTAACCATCGCAAAAGTCTCGATTGCTTTCTTAATAAATTTCGAATCTACAGTAATTACAATAGGCCTAAGTTACGACCATTCGATATCAGAAGAATTCGTCGACAAAGTAGATTTTCAATGAATAAAGTTTATGATTGATTAAGTTGGCTACAGTGGCAGCCGCCCCGCACTCTTGATAATGGGTAATGCAACGTTCTGATAGCTATTGAGATAATGATTAGAAGCGAACATAACATTCTGATCGTGTTTTTCATCATCATCATCATGAACAACCCATTACCGGCTCACTACAGACCACGGGTCTCCTCTCAATATGAGAAGGGTTTGGCCATAGTCCACCACGCTGGCCATAAGCGAATTGGCAGAACATTATGGAGAACTCTCAGGCGTGCAGGTTTCCTCACGATGTTTTCCTTCACCGTTGAAGCAAGTGATATATATTTATTTAAAACGCACATAACTCCGAAAAGTTAGAGGTGCGTGCCCGGATTTGAACCGCCGACCTCTGATTAGGACGCTGACACCCTAAACACTAGGCTATCACCGCTTTATCGTGTTTTTAAAGAGCTCTAATTGGTTTGGACAGAGTCCAAACTCGTTAACAGCACGCTCGTTGGGTTAAACAAGATGGCACCCAACAGTACGTAAAACGCAAGGATAATAAGGTATAAGTCGCAGAGCATTCGATTAGTATAGCAGTAGTATGCAATTTGATTTCGAAGAAGAAATATAATTGACTGACTCACCTATCAACATACACTTCAAACCACTGGACCGAGAATGGCTTACTGAACTGGACTTAAAGTTTTTGAATTCATCCCGTTCAGGCGTTGAACACTCTTACACTGTTTACGAGATTCAGCCCGCTGACGGAGAGATAGGCAGGCCTTAGCAGGCTTAAGAGGTCCCATTGGCATCCGTAGAGTATGGTGGAATCCTAAAAATAAAATTCCACACATAAATTTTACCTGGATTTAATGAATAATTACGTGTTCACTTAGTAATTAGATCACATGGATCCTTGATAAACTGGCTTAATGGGGGTGGTTCATTATTAATATGTTAATTAAAATTAATAAATCGTCAGGCGCTGTTCGGTTATTAACTACGCACCGTAAATAAAATGCTTAATTAGAATACAATTATAATGAGAAAACCTATAAAATACTAATTTTTAAAATGTTTTTGTTTGATATATCTTCCTTTTACACACAAGTGATTTTCCTTATTCTTTATCCCACAATCCTGATTCCTTTAGCGTACCAAATTGAGGTTTTTTATAAAGCTAAAAAGTGTTAATAAGTTAACCTTTTTTTCGGACTGACTATTAGCTGTGCTAACCCTATTGGTTGCGACAATGTAACCGGGCTGTTTGACGAGCTTCGGAATGAAGCTCTGCCAGAAGAAATTTTGAGCCCTAGTGCTCGAAGAAACTAAGGGAACGTCTGCCTAAGGCACCTCCTGTGATGCCGAACCTCGGCTTAGGCGACGTTTGGGATAACGGGGGGGTCGGACGGAAGTTACACTGCAACGTACGTACCGTAACGTAGTAATTGCTAACTAATTCATATGCTTGTAAAACAAATCCACGTGGATTAAGTCGAATAAAAAATATAGAGAGTAAAAGTAATCTATGCAATAATATAAATGGAACAGTGAACCAAGTATGTGTACTAAAAACTGTACGTGCGGTGGTTAGTCGCGTTATTAATGAGTAAGTAGCACAAGTGTGATTCTTATTAGGCTGGGCATGATCTTAAATCTGGGGGAGGTTTTGGAGATTCGAACTCACACCAAATTACCTTAAGCCATTGCCGCTTTACTATTGGTTCTTGGATACTATAGTTGGATTTCAAATGATTCGGCACAAGGACATTTCTAATTTATTCTTCGTTGCTATCATTACTTGAACAGCTTCTTAGTTGAACGCTTTAGTCACTTGGCCGCACCTCCTTGTCTGTAGAATAACTTGTCACGGCCAAACCCGCCTTACCAGAGAAGGCTCGAGAAAATTCAGAAATAACACATTTCCAGAATGTCCACAAAATGGACTAACTATATCTTAACTGGCTGGTACCGATAGTTTCATAACAAAAGTATGAAAAACCAAAAATTTTTAGGTTTTCCCCCCTCCGGAAGCGATGCAGGCAAGACTGCGCCGCTTCCGACGGGGTATGTGGGACTCCCTGGCGGCCAGACTGGCGACCAGAATACCCACTAAAACCCAGCGATGCTCCTTCGCGTCGCCTGGTGGCTGGGTCACGGTAACACTCGTGCACTCGACCGCAACCCAGACAGCGGCGTCCGCCAAGGCAGACCCTCCACGGGGGCCCTATGATGGAGGCCCCCTAACTGCGTCCGAGACGCGCCAGGGCCATTGGACGCGCCTCACGACCCGAGGATAAGGCTCGACGGGTGAGGATGCCTCTCATCCGTCACCCGAAGCTCCTCAAACATTTTTAGGCTAGACTAGGTGGCTACATGTCGTAAAAACATGCCTTTTTGTATCATGTACCACGAAATCCCAACCAACTCTGACCCTGCCTTTTTATATAACCTTATCTCTGATTCGTTTAACCTATCTATCTAAACGTGACAATGTCTCCATCGAAAGTCGAAATTTATGTAATTATTAAGTATTTATTTAATGTACACGTGAATAAGGGTTTACCTACATTTGCTTACAAGCGTATTGCCAGTCTAACTGGACCTGTGTTATCTATGTAGTAGGCCATATCGCAGACTTGGTCTACATTATGTATTTTGTCGCTTAATGTAATCATCTATTACAGAACACGTGGTGGACATCTGCCTTTGGCTGGGTTACGTGTCTTCCACCATCAACCCCATCATTTACACGATTTTCAACAGAACATTCAGAGCCGCATTCCTCAGACTCTTGAGATGCCATTGCAGCAGGTAAGAGACTTGAATCGCTTAAAGAATGAATATTTCAGACGTCATTTCGACGACCTCCGTGGCGCAGCGCCTGCGCTGTTGCATTATAAAGTTGCATTGTGAAGGTCCTGGGTTCGATTCCCGGCTCAAGTCTGGTCTGGTGGGAGGCTTCGGCGGTGGCTTGTTACCACTCTACCGACAAAGACGTGTCGCCAAGCGATTTAGTGTTCCGGCACGATGTCGCGTGGAAACACATTAGGAGTATGGGTTTACCATACCCCTAACAGGTTAGCTCGCTATCTGAGACAGCATTATCACTTACCATCAGGTGAGATTGCGTCAGAGGCTAACTTGTAGTGGTTAAAAAAAAAGTTTACGGAATTTCTGTTTGCTTGTACTTTTATATATTCTGTGTCAATAGTTGGAATTATGGAATATCGCCAGCTCTTTAATATTCCATATCTGGGCACAAGATAACTGAAGGCACTATTATGAATTATTAGTATTGCACCCTTAGAATTAAAGTGATCTAATTTTACAGACCGCTTTAAGGATGAGTCTTTCTCTCTTACAAGAAGTTTATTTCTCACCAGGTAAAAGACCAAGCATTTCGACCGGTTTATATCAAAAGCAGGTTTTACCTTAACTATTTTGAAGTGGGTGACTTGGTGTATTTATATATGTATATACATAGGTATATATATTATATATGTATATAATTATATATATATATATATATTTATTTATATATATTTATTTATAATTGCGGAAATCATCTGAGCAGTAAACAGTAAATATTTATGTTAAATATGTTTCACGTAAGCCTCTGCCCAGGTCAGAGATAATTGGTTGTTTTCCGTCGGTTCGAAGTTCGCCGCATCGTTGACCACACACCAAATTGCCCTCAAAGGGTCAGACATCGTCGCTTGCCAGACGGTTGTTCAATTTCAACTTTGCAACTGGGATTAAATTTGTTAATGCTTACGTTTAGAAGATTAAATACCTTTAGCTTCTCATTATTTATGATGTTTTTATACTGATGTTCAAAATATATAAGTAATTAGTTACAAATTTTTATACTATTAGTAAAACATTTTGTATATCATATATGATTTATTTTTAAATTATTTAAGTATGTATTCGAGTCGTTGTTAAAATACCTCGTAGTCGTTGTTTTGACCTCCGTGGCGCAGCGCGTGCGCTGTTGCATTATAAAGGTGTTGGGTTCGATTACCGGCTCGAGTCTTGTCTGGTGAGAGGCTTCGGCCGTGGCTAGTTACCACCCTACCGACAAAGACGTATCGCCAAGAGATATAGCGTTCCGGCACCATATCGCGTAGATACCAATCAAGAGTATGGTACCATACCTCTATACAACAATAAGTTCAAAGTTTATATAAAACGTAAGCTTGTAGAAAAGTCCTACTATAGTGTAAAGGATTATGTAAATGATAAACAAGCATAGGTATGCAATATTGCTCTAATAAGATAGCTCTTAATATAATTTTAAGTGGCATGTGATATGGTGATAACAAAAAGAAAATTTACCTGGCTAAATTTGTTGTGGGCTTCTTCTTAGACCGGGGCGCTTTTGGAACCCATAGCTTTAGTTTTAAGTTTACGAATGTAGTTATCACCATTAAATCACTACTATGTAAATTATTACGCGTCAAAAGTGCCTTTTGAATGACTATTTGTATAAAGATTATTTGAATTTGAATCAAAATTCAAAATTATCTTTATACAGTTTGGTCTTGAAAAGGCGCTTTTTATATATGCAAAGTATTTTTTATCAGAAAATGATAAAGGGGTACGATATCGACTGTATTCCAAATTTGTGTTTACTCATCAAGATTCCTTATTTTCAAAGCAATCAAGATTAAAAATCCATGTTAATGAATCTCTTTGGGCGCAGTTTTTGCTACGATCGAAGATGTTTTATTCATGATTAATCAAGAATTTGTTCATTAAAATTCACTCCACCATAATCGCAGCCAAATTAAATTCGGGTTCAGGCTTCTGACGCTACCACCTATAATCAAAACTAAGGGTATATTTGGGGACACTGTATTTGGGCTACCTTTAAGTTTTAAGAATCCATTATGAACTGAGTATAGAATATAGTCTGAATGAATGAATGTTTCCTTATCTTTTGATAGTTAAATTCGCAGAACCGATCTTAAAAACACACCTAAATATTGAAATCCTCCGTTAGAGTTAATGAGATCCATGTTCATAACATTTCTTCTTAAAATTGTTATATATTTATAAGTTAATGTTATATAAATTTTTAAAAACAAATTAAGTGAAATTATGTTAGGTTTGTTTTAGAATTATTATATATTTTCCATTAACATCATCACCTTATACGACTCTTTGGAATATATATTTTCTTCGCCAGAAATCTCATTGAAAATATGCAGCAAATCTTTGCTCTGTTATATTCGGAACATGATTCTTACATCTTAATACCTTTTTTATATTATGGTCACGAAGTCTTATATACATTAAGGCGCTATGAACAGACGAATTTTAGGTATTTGAGGGGGTGAAGCAGCGGCAGTAGCGGACGGTTAGCCCCGCCCACCTCGCGCAATACTTAGTGCAGCTCGCCATAACAGTTGCAATAAACGGCTCGCGACAAGGCTTATCAACTATAGGTATAGATACGTTACCTTAATTTCGTCACTTGCTTGAATGGTCTTCTGGACTAATAAAACTAGAATTCGAGTTGTTCGCATCTTAAACAAAATATACTATTTTTATTTTTTTAATCTTGTTTATGTTTTTATATTGTTTACAATAATTTTCGTACATAAAAATTAAATTTTCGTTGATAAACATCGGATTTCAAATTCAATCAAAATTTCAAATTTGGAAAATAGGTATTTCTTCCTACTACCTACTTATATGATTGGGAGTGAACGATCCACCTTTTTATATAAATAAAAAAAGAATGTTGATATGCCTTGTCCTTTGCCGTGTTCCTAGAATATGTGATGAAAGTTTAGTGAGGTGTTTTGGGGAGGGTACCTGGTCAAAAAATCAGCTTTTTTTATGTGGGCATTTCGACTCATGCCCATTACACTTATTCTATATATTTATCCATGGCAATAGAAAGCGATGGCCACCAAGCGAAAAGAAAATTATCTAGCTATTTTATTTTTTATTTATTTTACCAACTTAATTGCATAATATAAGGACAAAAAAGAAAAGTGGAAAAAATACATAACATAAAAGTATAAGGATATATTAATGTCCTAATGGACATTCCTTAAAATATGTGATTGTAGAAGCTGAGGATGATACAAATAAAACTAGCATTGAATCGCTCTCTCCTACTAAAGCCCGTAGATATTCTCTATGAAAGGAATTATAAATATTACTCGACCTGCTGTTTCTACCTCTTCTATTGAAGATTGTAATACTTATATTTGTAATACTATTCGCACCAAATACGGAATTAGCAAATGCAGATGAATCTGACATTGATAAGATATTGGATCAGGACTTCCAGCTTGATCTACCTCTTAAGTGTGTCGCACCGAAGGAGATTCGAAAGGCAGTCGCAACTCTCAAAGACAAGAAAGCTCCAGGATTTGACCTAATAGACAAAAGAGTAATGAAAGAACCTCCTGAAAAGGCTTTATGTATCGTACTATCCATTCCAACAGCATAATTAGAATTGGTTATTTTCCACTGTTGTGGAAATCCCTCAAATCTCTGATCTGCTAACCTGGTAAATCTTCTAGTAAAGTTACGTCTTATAGACAGACCTATAAGTTTGCTGCCACCGTTATCCAAACCATTTGAAAAGATAATGCTAAAT
Source organism: Lasiommata megera (assembly GCA_928268935.1). Lineage (NCBI taxonomy): Eukaryota > Metazoa > Arthropoda > Insecta > Lepidoptera > Nymphalidae > Lasiommata > Lasiommata megera. The sequence continues at coordinate 4,516,658 of OV743311.1, read as the reverse complement.
AGTCTACTGCATGTAATCTCTGACAGAAAAATACTGCCTGACCACCAATTCGGTTTTAGAAGAGACCTATTGACAAACTGCAACTATTGAACAAGTTCACCGAGTATGTCTAATCATAAGAAAAGCACATGAAAATGTGAAAACTGTATGTTTTCTTTGATATACTACAAGCCTGAAAAAGTTTGGCACCTACTTTGCTTTACTAGTTTAAATTTTTAAGGTCACAGAAGGTGAATGTACCTCTAGATTCTACTATATTAAAGCTAGAGTACCTCATGGCTCAGTGTTAGGTCCAATCCTATACACATTATTTATAGTCGACCTACCAAAAACTTGTAGAGTATCTGTAGCAACCTTCGCTGATGATACTACATTACTTGCTTCTTACGAGAAACCTGCAAAAGCATCTGAAATGCTAAAAAAAAGCCTCCAAGAAACTCAGACATTTGTCCATCCATGATAAATAGAAAGTTCTAGCTATTGCTTTGAAATCACAGCACATAACGTTCACTCTGAGATCAGGTGACTGTCCTCCAGTTAGGCTTAGCACCAAATAACTGCCCCACAATCGTCTTCCATAGAAAGATGTCTCTTTGCATCGTCATCCTCATTACTGAGGGTCGCGATCCTTAGCATGGATCATCTTCTTCCGTATGATGTTTCTTCAGATGTTTCTGTTTCCGGCTTTATGTGGTGCGGCGTGGAATGATGTACCGAGTGCAGTGCTGATCTGATCAGACCAACGCATGGGGCTACGTCCTCTTGGCCTTTTTCAATCCACTTTGCCCGTTACGAGTAGTTTCCTAAATTCCCAGGGCTGTGTCTGAAGTATTCCAAGGTGCGCTTGATACATATAGTTTTCAGCTTTGCTGTAATTTTCAGCCCTTTCAGGATAGATGCGTTGGTCCTGAATGCAGTCCAGGGTATCTTTAGTATCTTCCTCCAGCACTACATCTCGAAAGCATCAGTGCGTTTGCGATCTGTAGCCCGAAGAGTCCATGTTTTAGAACCGTATAGAAATATGAAAAATAACCAGAGCATTTACTAGTCTTTGCTTGGTGCGAATTGATATGCTCTTGCTATTCCAGATCTTGGATAACTTTGCCATACCAATTCGCCTGCGCACTTCCTGTTCACAAGATCCATTGTTTGTTATACATGAGCCTAGTTATCCACCACTTCTAACTTGAGTGCACCCGTGAGATTAAATTTGCCACTTCGATCCACATCCATGATCTTTGATTTAGATGGATTAATGGAAAGACCAAGTTCCTTGCTTACATTTTCCAACTTACTAAGGAGAGTCACCATTTCTGCTTCATTGGATGCCAAAAGTGTAGTGTCATCAGCGTACCGCAAGTAAGTAATTGTGGTGCCTCCAATGTTTATGCCCCCATCCTAAGATTCACAAGTCGCGACGGATTATGATCTAAACATAAACATTAAAAAGTATGGGTGACAAAATGCATCCCTGGCGCACACCTTTTTGGAAGTGAAATGAGCTTGTCATGGTCTTATCTAATCTGACGGAACCTTGGCTGTTATTGTATCAGGTTTGTAGCAGTGCCACAAGATGCTGAGGTACGCCCAGTTCTAAGAGAACCTTCCACATGCAGGTCCAGTCAAAAGCTTTGCTATAGTCTACGAAGCAGATGATGACAGGATTGTCAAATTCGTAGCTTTTCTCTATAATTAGTCTGATGTTGACTATCTGTTCGCGGGTACCCCTTAACAAAGCCTGCCTGTTCTTCAGGGATTTGCCTTTTGATTTTTGATTAAAGTGGCGATTTGCTAGCGTGGGAGATTAAAGCCAAAGTCCGGTGGTTGTCACACTTTCTTATGGAACCTTTCTTGTCACACTTTCTTGTGGATAGAAAGATGACTTGCCGACAAAATATTGTAGCAAAAAAGGTCGAACTAAAACTTAAGTACACTGGTTTGTATTGGTTACTCTCAAGAAACGCAAAGCTCACAACTGACAACTAACTTCTCATCTACAAGGCTTTACTCAGACCAATCTGGCAATTTGGAATCCCGCTCTGGGGCTCCGCATGTGACTCTGATATCAAAGTGATACAACGGGCAGAGGATTACATACTCAAACAAAAAGCCAACGCATTATGGTTTTTACGAAATAGCGAGATCCATGAACGCAGATGTATCACTATAATGTGAAGCAGGAAATCCAACATTCTGGTATAAACTACAAATTGCGGCTACAACATCCAAATCCGTTAGCAGTTCATTTAACTGTACCAGACTGCCTAAAGTGAAAAAAGACAAGAGGAATCTTGGAGCTTGACCATTCTAACAAAAATATTAATATATCCAATGGGAAATATTTATAAACGAGATAACTTATAATGAAAAAGTCATGTGTACACAAATTAAATCAAAACTTATATTTAGACAAGTGGCATATGTGTGAAATTACTATTTTATAAAGAATTATGGCCGGATATCATCTGCAACTGCTGGATAAAAAAAAAATGGAGAATAGCATGCTGGGTATCAAACTATCTAACAAGGTGAGCAACATAAATATTCGGAAAAAAACCAAGGTCAAAGATCTCATCAGCCAAATACGATTGCTTAAATTTAAATGGGCTGGTCACATCTGCAGGATGACAGATACAAAATGGACAAAAATTGCCACAGAATGGATTCCGCGTAGTAGCAAAAGGAAAAGAGGAAAGCCAAGAAGACTTGTTCCTTAGCGTCAGTGGCCCGCTATGGACCAGAGAAGCTAAGGAAAGGAAGACTTGGAAAGAGCTGGGGGAGGCCTACGCCAGAGAGGCGACTTCTACCAAACACTTGTGATATTATAATATAAAATTTGACTGAAACTTGTAAGAAAAAAAAAAAAACATTGACATAATTTATTATTTTTATTGACTTGGTAGTAGAATAAATGGCTTTTTTTATTTTATTTTACTATTGAAACAATCTCAAAATCTAACCACGGGAAACTCTAATGAACCCACTAAAATACTACTACGCATGCTGACTGATAAAAATAGACAGCAAACCTCTAAAGTAGTCGGCGTACCTTCAAAGAAGTCGGCGTATTTAAATCTAAAGTAGGCAGCATACGCCGAATTGATAGCGGCGGTATTTTTGATTATTACTCAGGTCAAGCAAATAATTATCCTCACTCTTGTAAAACAATGACGATTGACGGTTCATCAGAATCAATCTTCAAACAAGTTTAACTGTTCAAAATTAATATATTAAAATAAAAAAAATATTCAAAAATACAAAATTACGAAAATAATAAAAAATATAAAAATATTTACGGAAAAATAGTTATTGAAACCTACTAGGATCCAAACTCCCGCTTAACTAATGCATCACATGTGATCGTGATTCAACTGAGCCACAGTTCTTATTAAAATAAGGGTGAAATTAAGGTACATTATTCATTACCTTAAGCAATTTAATTTTACTGTGATAATATGATTAGATTAACTGAACTATTTATAAACACACGTGTTTACACCTTTTAGTACAGACACTATGTTTAAATGAATTAATATAAACGAAATAAATTCCTGTAACAATTTTTTAATTAATGTAATCGGAAATAATGTTTGAATGACGGGCGATCGCAGCTGGTCACAGGTCCACCTAGCAACGCGCCTCAGCGATCACTGTCGGTTTGCGTACGAGTAACAAGGACGCCGATACTTGGATGCAAAGGACCTAAGTGCCAAATCGTAATAAAAATTATTAAAATTATAATATACGTTTTATGCAAAATGTAAATCGGCCAATTACTTTATTAATATATCACCAATAATTGTACTTAATTTCACCCTGATCAATTTAGGCATAACTGAGAAAAATTAGTATTTAAGTATTTTCAGAGGTGCGATTGCAATTTTTTTTTATCTAGTAAACTTTGTTAAATCGTGTTTCTAAATCGGCCATCACGTCAGAAATACGATCAAGTGTAACCATATTTTTTTTCATAATGTTATGAGCTATAGATTTTGCAGGAAATGATACTCATTCGACTCAATTTCACTATACACAGCGCCTTAATAATTTAAATCAATTTCATTATACTTTGCGGTATTTTCCGGTTTCTTACTTTATTTTATTATGTCATTCAACATACCTACAACTACATATCAGCAATTAATAACTAGTGTTCTGCTTCTATTCAGTTCAATCAGTCAACCTATTAACCTTATAAAATTTTATTCATACACCTAAACAAGCGTCAATAACTAACATTGTAGATAAATATACAGAATATAATAAATTATCAACCTCACCAAATACAATCTGGTAGATTGATTATGTATGATTAAATGTAATAAAAATTTCAACTTAAAATAACCCTTAAATTGAACCTAAAACTAAAAATCTTAAAAAATATAATATAATTACTAAAATATATTATTAAAAGGAGTCCCTTTAGGCAAGGTTCCGCAGATACTGGCATAAATTGTAGTGAGATGGTGATAATAATATTAGTAAACTTAAAACAAAAGCTATGAGGGTTCTAAATGTGCTCTAGCCAACACAAACTTAGCTGCATTTATTACTGCTGTTATTATCAAAAATAAATATCAATCAGGGTCAAAATATTCAAATAGAGTTTAATTAATGTGTAGAACTAAAACAATGTATGGCTATCAACGGAAAACTAAATGAACCTCAGGTCTCTTATTGTATTTCGCTGCGGAGAAGGCTCAAGTTATAATGTATTCAAAACTCCTCTAACTATAAATTGTAAGTGACGTGCACTTTCTCGTGTCACGAACGGCGGTCGTTATGTAAGCGGGAGTCTAATATTGCGGGCCTGGCGCCTTTACATCACTGTACATTTAACAAGCTTTCATTTAAAATGCCGTGTTCGTTTCATCATCATCATGATCCCATTCTCGGCTCACTACAGAGCACGGGTCTCTTCTGATATGAAAAGGGCTTGGCCATAGTCCTCCACTCTGGCGATGTGTGGATTGGCAGACCTCACTCGCCTTTGAGAACATTATGGAGAACTCTCAGAAAAGTTAGAGGTGCGTGCCTGGATTCGAACCGCCGACCTCTGATTAGGAGGCTGACGCCCAAACCACTGGGCTATCACCGCTTCCTATATATATTTAATACATAGTTAATACTACCATATCACTATGTGATATGGTGATAATAAAAGAAAAGCTTCTTGTGGGCTTCTTCTTACAACTGCGCGCGTTTGGAATCCTCCTAGCTCTAGTTTTAAGTTGGCAATTGTAGTTACTACAATAATATATGAATTAAAAATATAAGTATTATTTTATATATTAAAGATTCATCGATGCCTGTTATGGTTTTACATGAAAAAAGCTATTTATATTTGAATTTTTGAATTTAATATTGTATTTTAAACAATATTAAATAAAACTGATACTTTTTATGAAAAATTGATATTTTTAACTATACAAAAAGTAGAGCTTGTTTTTCAGTTAAATACTAGTATTTATAAAATAAAACATGCAATCACAACTATCCCTTTACATATGGGTCGGTTTTGTGTGCTCGTTGGCTGTTCCATTTCATTTCTTCTAAACCAAATTATCTCTTGCAGAAGAGGGCGATGCACCCGCTACAGATCGGTCGGCTCGACGCGCGGCGCCTCCCAGCTCTGTGCAAGATCTGCCTTACCACTGGCAATATCGTTACGGCCTTCTGCTATGCCTACCACAACACCACCGGCGCCTGAAACCACCGAGACGGTACTCATAGAGCCCCAGTACAAATTGCGTTATTAGTTATTATTAACACCATAAAGGTTTCGTCTCCCCGATACCGGTCATCTAGTGTGGAGGCCAGTGGATATTAATAGAATTTAGTTCTGTTTGAAAATAAAGTTTTTGAAGTGAAAACTTCTTTAGCGGCGTTGAGCACTTTTTCTGTAATGGGTATAAAATCTTAAACTCGCGTCAGGACACGTGACCTGATCGAAAAAGCGTAAGACGGATGGAGAGTAGACAGCTATTCCCTCTCTACGGCGCGGCGAAAATGTATGCCTGGGCCTACTGTTACGTTTAGGCAGCGCAGGGCGCTTGCGCGAATGTTCGTGTATGTTACAGCGTGCCACGCGCATCCATGGATGGTGACAGCTGATGGCTCGACCGTCTGTGTAGTGATCACATTGTTGTGTATTCGTAAAATTCGTGAATGTAAAGTGCTTAAAATATGGAAATTGATATAGATAAACTTTTTAATGTAAAATAATTGTAATAGTTTTAAAGTGTTAAATTTTTAATGTAATATAAATTGTCATGTTTGTGTACGATAGCGCAATAAATGAATATTGTATTCTACCACATAAATGATAGTACTTTTATACTGATAAAGCAATTGGTGCAAAATTATTCCCTAACCATTCCAAAATATCAAACATGCTCAACGTTAATAATCAAGTTTTCACTTCTGCCGGCACTCCCGGAGTGCAACCCGTCTTTTTTTTTTTTATTATTTTATTGCTCCGATAACGGTATTAATGTTATTATCTGTGTTATTTTATTTCTATCTGTTCTCTGCGTGAGAGATCTGTGGTCGGAGTAGGTAGTGCAACTTGGGATCCACAAAGCAACGCATTTAAACATGGAAAAAGGGTTTCTTTTTAATGATTTGTTTTTATGATAATCTCCCGAATTACTTTGAGTTATGATTTCAAAGTTAGTATTTTCTTTTCACTTCTCTCTTTTCACAGCTCAGCCATTATCTAATATAATATATAGAAATTGTGATTAAATAATTTAGTAACGATAATTGTTAGGTTTTTATTTCAAATTATGTGTATAATATCATCATGATCAACCCATTACCGGCTCACTACAGAGCACGGGTCTCCTCTCAGTATGAGAAGGGTTTGGCCATAGTCCACCACGCTGGCCATGTGCGGATTGACAGACTTCGCACGCCTTTGAGAACATTATGGGGAACTCTCAGGCAAGCAGGTTTCCTCACGATGTTTTCCTTCATTGTTGAAGCAAGTGATATTTTAATCGCTTAAAAACACACATAACTCCGTTATGTTACGAGGTGCGTGCCCGAGTTCGAACCTAGGCCATCACAGCTTATATGTATATATATCATGTTCCTAATAGTCAGATGACTAAAAATCTAATAAATGGGATTTAGTTCCACAAAATTGCACTAACTATGCTGACCACTGGTTATAAGTAAAATCTAAAAAAGCTAAAAATCAAAAACTGTGTATAAAAATATATCATTTTGTCGGTTTATATAATAATAATTACTTGCCAAATAAATATAAAGAATTAGTTAAGTTATTCGAAATTATAATTCTGATGCTGATAACTTCAAAGTATCTATCACTTTTTCAGTTGCAATGTCCTACCACACTAGTTCCATTTATGTTGCAATGTTATTTATTTTGTACAAGAAACATGTTAATTCTTTGTTATTTCTCTTAATAAATATCGCTTTTTATTTATTATAAATTTCCTCGATTCGGACTAAGGAAGAAAATTTACTAAAATAAAAAAAATTAAAAAGACAGTAAATTTTATTTAATGTGTATTTTAGTATTTTAAATAATTAGATATTGTTATTTGATGGAAATAATTTGGTAAATTTAATGTAAATATAAAATAATCAATTAAATTTATATAATTCATTTATATCATAACCTACAAATGTTTATTGTTAGATGTGAAATAATAATAACTAGACGAATTATTAAACTAATAATATTAGATAATATGAGACGTTTTTATCGAAGATAAAATCTTCTTCAGCAGTATTATGTTTTATTAAGTTATATCACGTTCAGGGCTAAGACTTTCTTCCGTCAGGAATTAAATAAGATCTTTCATGTTGCAGATAAATCCCTATGCATGACTCCAGCATACACACGTTTTAAATAATTTAAGTTGTTGGCTTCGATTTCCCTAGTATAATAGTTAGTATAATAGTAATTATTTTAAATAAAAACTAATATTTTGTAAACACTCTTACATACATAGTAAAAACCCTGGGTACGCAAGTCATAAGACTGCTACTTTAGGGTAATAATAATCACACCTGTGTATTTGTTTTTTTTGGTGTGTTAAAAAATATTCAGGATATAAGGAATCATCCTAATACTAGAATGTCACTTTTGTAAACACATGAATGGAAGGAAATTCATGTAAATATTTTCCAGAGTTAGTTGTTAACGTACTTGAATTTCGTATTTGTGATTCGCCATATTAGCAATTTTCATTAATAAAACAAATAACTGATAATTATTACATTAAAAAATTTTAAATGAAGTAAAATTGCAAAATACTTCAAAGTAAAGTTCGAGACATGTTATACTAAATTAGTTTTGTTTGGAGGAAAATAGAAAGCTCACATGATTGATTTATACAGTGACAATACAGACACTGTTTTATTATAATTACTAAATCAGTATTAAGTTGTAAGCGGTTAAATCAACTGATTTATTCATATATTTCACTGTATCTGTTTGTCAACTTACCGTTTAGGTGGAATTTCACGTGTTTAAAAAATCTTGGCGTGGCCATTTTATTACCTTGCTGACATCACTGAAAGTCTGTCCAGTTCTGTCAAACTACGAACCACAATCGAGACATTTTTTTAAGTGTATAATATTGGATTAAAAAAAAAAAACTTGAGGCACATTCCTGACGTATGGAAAGATTGGTGATCGAAAGTCACTTACCCTGATTTAGCTCAATAGACCTATAGGTGTAATAGATGTAGTCTCGGAAATGTAGATACTTGTGTTTAAATGTGTACGTATGTAAATCTACTAATATTCTGTTTTATGTGAAGAAGAGATATCCTTGTTTTTCTTAAAATATTTGTACTAATAGTTCATGTAACTTACATCGTAAGATAGTTACTGAGAATTATTGAAAAACGCTGCGTAAGGAATTTGGAAACAAAGTAATGTAGATATTAAAACAGGTTTTACAGGATGTTTAAATTAATATTATTAGCCTAAATGCCAATTTTCGCATCTCTCTTTTAAACAGTAGTTTAAAATCTTCAAAAGCAACCTATTTTCGAAATTGCTAATTTGTGGTCTTGATAATAAAAAAATTAGGAAAATATTCTATGCTTTTTGGACTTTGTATTAAAACTTCCAACCTAGATGTTACCCTTTCATGGTGTCATTTCCGAATATCTTTCTTTTCCTGATATCTCCCGATTATCAATTGTCTACTTATTAAATTATAATCTGTACTCGCAACAGTGTAAGTGCTGAATAAGTGAGAAAAGAATGGTATGCATAAATTTGTTTCCTGATCCTGTTGTCAAATAATCAATTGTTCTATAAACGTGATATTTAATTATGTAAGTTACGCGGTGTGGGCGTGCAAATAAAAATATTTATAAGACGGCAATAAGAGAGCAGTGTCATCTAGTTGTATAATCATGTACGACAGACCAGACGCAATAATAAGTGACGTATAAGACTCACAGGCGTGGGACGGCGCATTGCATTTGTTGCAGTCATTCGCTTCGGATCAGTGGTCGAGTCGCGGTAGTGCATAGTCGTACTTGGTGGAGCGTATAGTCTGCTTCTTATAAATTACCATACTTGTAATTGTAATTCTGTTCTACCAAGAGTATCTGGTCTCTTTGCCCGAAACTACCCACGTCTACCCAAATTACTGACGAAGACACGCCCCCGCCCCGTAGTCATCCTATATATATAAAAATAATTCATGTGCCAAATATGTCGAGTATTATTTTATGATTTACTGTTATATACATTATGTTAGATACTTTATTACAAACATTGAAATAAAATAATAATTGTTATTTACTAACTGGAACCTTCGCTTCGCCCGTATCAGTTTTAGAAATACCGAAGCAATTGTTAAATTATCTTCTGAGGATACTCCGGTTTCAGAGCGAAACGTGCTTTGAGTGCGCATTCTATAAAATCGGTGTGATGTATAACTATTGAAGAAATTATTCTGTAGATCTGACTCTAGCAATTTAAGCTTAATGTTCATATAATATCCGTGGAATAAAATCAAATAAATTTTATTTCTAAAAATGAAGTGTAGATCCAATGACTGAATTCACCTCCGTGACGACCTCCGTAGCGCAGTGCGTGCGCTGTCTTACTATAAAGTTAGAGGTCCTGCGTTCGATTCCCGGCTCGAGTCTGGTCTGCTGGGAGGCTCCGGCCGTGGCTAATTATTACCACCCTACCGACAAAGACGTGTCGCCAAGCGTAGAAACCAAATAGGAGTGTGGGCTTACCATACCCCTAATAGGTTATCCCACTATCATCCTAGACTGCAACATCACTTACCACCAGGTGAGATAGCCGTCAAAGGCTAAGTTGTAGTGTATAAAAAAATGAATTCACTGAATCGCTTACGCACTTGCTACGGAAAAGTAAATTACAAAAAGTGGTTCCCAAAGTTACCTATGTAAATTTGTGTTGTATCTGTCAAATTGTGACCAACTTTGTCAAGGCTGCTGCTGTAGTGAGTCGAACTTAGTACGTTATAACAAGTAAATAAACGTACACACTATTTCATTATTCATCATGATCAACCCATTACTGGCTCACTACAGAGCACGGGTCTCCTATCAATATGAGAAGGGTTTGGCCATAGTCCACCACGCTAGCCATGTGCGTATTGGCAGACTTCACACGCCTTTGAGAATATTATGGAGAACTCTTAGGCATGCAGGTTTCCTCATGATGTTTTCCTTCACCGTCGAAGCAAGTGATATTTTAATTTTTTATAATCGCATATAACTCCGAAAAGTTACAGGTGCATGCCCGGATTCGAACCGCCGACCTCTGATTCGGAGGCTGACGCCCTAACCACCGCTAGGCTATCCCCGCTTATTTCATTTCATTCTTAATCGATATTTATATCAGGTGATTCTCTTCGGCTCAGCTTACCTTACATTTCTTTGATGGTAATTATAACTAAAATATTGATGTACTTATGTGTAAATATATTGTAATTTTTAGATCATTGTTAATCAATCACGACACGAGTAGATATTAATGTGTAGATATTAATATTTGATGGAAGACTTTCAATTAGTATCTCATATAATATTAGGTTTATTCGACTGTATGTAGAATAAAAGTTATTTTCGAAGTTTCGAAGTTTCGTGTTTTCCTTTTTTTACTGTGGCTACCTAAACTCCGATATGCGTTGCAATTTCAAAAAACACAAATTGTTTATATTTTTTTGTGGCATTAACCTTCGTCAACGTCCCTGGAACACTAAACTAAACTCCCAGACAACAATATATTATTATGAGACTTCGGTTCAGTATTCCGTGGCTTTGGAAAACGTATGGGATAAACATACAGAAGTAATTTTATTAATACGTACTAGCTACATCCTTTCTACCAGTGCTACGAAATCTGGTCAACGCGCTACGAAACCTGGTCAATGTGCTACGATAATCCGTAGCTCATATTTTTGTCTTGTAATCAACTGTGGCTGGGAAAAGCCGAGTACAGCACGTTACGTCGTCGGTCCAGGTAATTAACAATAACTCTTACACTATAACAATTAAAAGTTAAAACCCGACTACCCGGATTTATCAATAACCCTTTCTGCTATGTGGAGTCCTGCGTCCAGCGGTAAGATATTAATAGTTTAATAAAAATAACGATGTAATGTACATGAATGAAGAGGCAACTTCTTACTAGCTTTTGTACTGTACCGATGACAACGCGTGCACTGTTGCATTATAAAGTTGGAGATCCTGGGTTCGATTCTCGGTACGAGTCTGGTCTGGTGAGAGGCTCGGCTGTGGCTAGTTACCCCACTAATGACGTGTCGCCAAGCAATTTAGCGTTCCGGCGCGATTTCGTGTAGAAACCAATTAGGAGTATGGGTTAACCATTCCACTAAGAGGTTAGCCCGCTACCATCTTGGACCGCATCATCACTTACCATCAGGTGAGATACCTTCAAGGGCAAACTTGTGATGTATATCAAACTGTAAGCTACCTGATAGTAAGTAATTTATTCTTATAAATCATCAGGTGACGTTGCAGTCAAGTGTCAATCTATACCAGACAGGCAACCATAACAGAAGCTACGATACAGAAAGAAAAATGTAATTTATTTCTTGTGTCTATTTTTTAGAGAAACTCCGATACTCAGTTTTTAAAAAATAACCCAGTGGCAACCATATCAACAGCTATAATTTTAAGCTGAAATACACAGCTTGCATATACACAGAAAAAATTCCGTAGTTATAAAAAACCATAATAACGTTCACACGCACACACAAACACGTGTGACACGATGCCATATATTTGTTAATGTAAAGAGTAACTATTGATCTAAATTGAGTATGAATAATAATAGTCTTTCAAGGTAGTGTCATGGACCCATTGCTCAAAAATAATTCTGTATATTAAAAAAAGACAATACTTAGAAAGGTACTATTTCCTGTAAGATACTTTGAAGTTATTGGTTAATTGATTAGAATAAGATGGGACTGTATTGAGTTGGAAGGATCTACGATATGTTATAAATAAGAGATTTGCTATTATATACAGCAGACGTGCGGGAGTGTTTAAAAAATATAAGATCTGTATAAATGTAATATAGTTTGATACTATATACATACAAGTGATATTTTAATGACTTAAAAACGCACATAACTCCGAAAAGTTAGATGTGCGTGCCCGGATTCGAACCGCCGACCTCTGATTAGGAGGCTAACGCCCTAACCACTAGGCTATCACCGCTTATATAAAGTAAGTATTAAGCAGTATATTAAAAAATATATACCTATTATATCATATATATATAAATATGTGTTATTATTTTATTTTTAATTTATCTAAGTATATTTTTGTATGTAGTTTAAACATACCTTGTTTAAAAATAATATAAAATAAATAGTTTTATTCTAGTTTACAAACGCAAAATAAAACATTTTCCACGAACAGACCACTGTACTGTAGGGTCATAAGTTAGTTTTTTGACAACTTTTGCCATAAAGTCAAATCCTGGAAACAGGTTACGAGAAAAATAACAGCTCAATTTTCCTCTCCGATGAACTTGATTTAATTTTGTATAAATTGGACCCTTCGTGTAGCAACGATAGGGAAGACAAATTGAATAATAACTACGTGAGTTAGTAAAGGTCTGGATTTATTACGATTGGTTCTAGGAAATCCCCTTTTGACTACCCCTATCGAATAATGAATAGAAGCAGGCGTTACTTTGCGGAAGTCCATGATAAACAATAAACAGCAAGTATAATTTGCTATACTCCGCCGACAACCGGGAGATTTGTATAATATAACACCACACGAAATCTTCCACTAGAACCTCTACGCAGGTTTCGACCCGACACCGGATCATCCTCAGGAGATGTTGACTTCACAAGCGCGAAAAGTAAAGTAAAGTCGCAAATTATACTTGCTGTTTATTGTTTACCCTATCGACAAAAGGTGGGCAAAGTGATGTACCGTTCAAGTACGATGGCGCGTAGAAATCGATTAGGGGTGTGTTTTAATGTAACTCCCATACCCCTAACAGGTTAGCCGGCTACCATTGTGATGCATGATTACTTAGCACCAAGTGAGATTGCCGTCAAGGGGTAACTTGTAGTGAAATAAAAAAAAGGAATGACCAACTAAAATTTAATTTGGTCGACCTCCAGGACCAGTGGCGCAAGCGCAACTTAGACTGCATCATCACTTACCACCAGGTGAGATTGCCGCCAAGGGCCAAGGGGTCTAAGGGGCGTGTAGTGTATAAAGAAAATTGTAGGTTTTTGTAAGAAACCTAAGAAAACTTATTATAAAGTTTTATCAAATCTTTGTTGCTATATTAGTGTGAATAGGTGTTTTAGATATGTTCCACAGGAACTCTTTGCTTTTTAAATTAACATCTTGGGAAAACGGGGAAACGGTTCACCTAATGTTAAGTGATTACCGCATTCCATTAACATCTGCAGCACCAAAGGAGCCAATGCGTTGCCGGTTGAACCATACATCCTCCTAATCGGTTTCTATTTTTCCGGGATAAAGTAGCCTATGCCACACTTTTTTCCTCACATGGGAATCGAATCCATTAAACTCGTATTCGATCATGCAAAGCACTGGAGGCAGCTTTTCTAGTAAGTTAATACGAAATTTATTTTTAATAGAATTAGTAGCCGACCTTTCTAACGAAATATAAAGTTCTTTAATCATAAAATTAAATTAATGACTTTAATAACGCTATTTGGAGTAAGACTCATTTTATAACAAATTGAATATAATTTCTGCGAAAGAATTTCACGCTACGAAATTATAAGGAAATTTGAATCTTTATTTATCACGATTTCGCAACGCAGTCGTTTAAGATATTTCCTCAATTCATGGTTCATTCTAAAATGAGTTTGGCTTTTATTAGTCTTTTAATTTTGTTTTTTTTTAATGCTGGGACGTTGGACTTGGGACGTAACGTTTACGCATCCCCTCTGGATCTGTGGGACTCGCCGGCGGCCACAGTGGTGACCAGAATACCCACTTAAAAGCTTAAACCCACTTAAACCTTTTCGTTACCTGGTGGCTGGGTCACGGGAATGGCAAGTTGTGGTTTCACCTGATGGCAAGTGATGTAGTCTATGATGGTAGCTGGCTAACCTGGTAGGGATATGGTAAACCTATAATTGGTTTCTATGCAACATCGTACGGGAAAACTAACTCGCTTGGCGACACAACTTTGTTGGTGGTAACGAGCTACGGCCGCTTCAGTGGACAGCTTTGTCCACCAGATTAGAATCGAGCCGGGAATAAAACCCAGGACCTCCAACCTAAAAATGCGACAGCACACGCGCTGCCCCAAGGGGGTCGTCAAAAACGAATAACGAATGCAAGATAAATATTTTTTGCTTGCATTCGATATTCGGAGGAAAACAAAAAAGTAGCCCATTTCTTTTTAATTAAAATATTAATTTTGCATTGTATTACATGCTAAGACGTCACGTTTTCACCAAATAACTGTAAACCTGAATATCGCACATTCTGCTTACAATTATTACATTAACATTTAAATCTTAAAACTAAACGAGTTACAGTTATTATAATCAGGTTTGTTTCTATATCTATTTATCCGGCTTCTAAAGGTCGTAACTTGAATTAAAATAACTTATGACCTTCCTTATGAGTAAATGTTTAAAAGATTCATCAAATCAGACGAGATCAAACAATTAATCAAGCTTTTTATTATATGCAATATAACGACAAATACATATTTCTATAAATGAGTACTCCGCAAAATCCTCCTATTGCTTTTGTGTCTATAAATCTTTTAACTTTCCCTGGAACTAATTTCCAAACAATTCTAATAATTTGTGTAACGGACACTAGTTTCGGGGTTTATGAATTAATTTTCTATTGTATCAGTGGTCCAGTAGAAGTTCTGAATTGAGGTGTAATTAAGGGATTTCCCTTTGTTTATTCACCATCTCTATGCGTTAGTAATAGTGTTATATTATTTTATTCATCATCATCATCATGACCAACCCATTACCGACTCACTACAGAGCACGGGTCTCCTCTCAATATGAAAAGGGTTTGGCCATAGTCCACCACGCTGGCCATGTGCGGATTGGCAGACCTCACACGCCTTTGAGAACGTTATGAAGAACTCTCAGACGTGCAGGTTTCCTCACGGTGTTTTCCTTCACCGTTGAAGCAAATGATATTTTAATTTTTAAAAACGCACATAACTCCGAAAAGTTAGAGGTGCATGCCCGGATTCGAACCGCCTACCTCTGATTAGGAGGTTGACGTCGAAACCATTAGGCTATCACCGCTTCATTATTTTATTAAAATGTGTTTAATGTGTTTATCATATCATAGGAGCCGCTGGAAACAAGCGGCCCAAGACCGTGGACTTTGAAAAAATTCTTAATGAAAAAATTCTTTATTGTGTATCAAATTTACAGAGGAATCTTAAATTTAATGAACGATAACATCTGTATTAGTTGAAAAACAGTCACACACATGTCACAGACATTAACGCCCACCTCCGGGGATTTCCTTGGAGCTTAAAATTAAAAATAGATATGTGTGCTTAAAGATTACACATTAATAGTTGTGTGTGTGTGTGTGCGTGCATGCGTGTGTGTGTGTGTGTGTGTGTGTGTGTGTGTGTGTGTGCGTGCGTGTGTGTGTGTGTGTGTGTGTGTGTGTGTGTGTGTGTGCGTGTGTGTGTGTGTGTGTGTGTGTGTGCGTTTTATGTGTGCCAGCAAGCAAAAATTAAAACTATGTTTGTATAAAAAACTGCACTTTATTTCAAACTAATGAAATCCTCAGTTTCAATATAGGTAAGTGTTTTAAGCCATTTGGTTATCAATAATTTACAATTTCTGACATTCAACGGGTATATGTTTAGGTTATAATTTATTTTATTATATAGTATTTGACTTGAAAAATTGAAATGCCTTCTTGCAAGTTCAGTTCTACATGTTTTGATCTGAGCTCCCTACAAAAGATCTATGTCCAGCAGTAGACATCGGTTGAAATGTTGATGAAAATGTGTTTATGAGGCTCACTCAGCCTGACAGTAACCAATTATAAGCCTTATTATCTGTTTTATTTTATTTAAAGGTCGTGTTTTGAGCACCATGTTCGGACACGACCCAAGTAAGAAGTTGTTTTAATATAGTGAACCAAAAATATGACGTAATTTTAATATTCAATGTCAGTTGTTAAATAAAGGCACGGGGAAAAATATATTTGCCTGCGTTTTTCTTTGTTCTACTTCATTTAATTTTTAAAATACTTTCATCAATTTTCCGATGAAATTAACAATTTAACATGATCCGGTTATTTTGTGATTAATAATGTAAGCTTTGGTCTTCGTACAACAAGGCGACTCAACAGTCAGCAACGCCTCGACTCAAAAAATAACACAAAAAATAGCTAATATCTAATAGTAATAAAGCTGAAATGAACTTTATATCGATTGTATTAAAGTGGCGTTTGTCATCTAGGTATTATATTATGTTGACGTAGCAGAAGCGTGACCAAAGCCAAACGCTCTACTCTTCGCATAATACTTCTATCGTAAAAGTATTGAGATGTTTGCTTAAGTAACAAAACATAAAGCTCGCAATTTCAAGTTTGGAGGAAGTTTGTAATGTATACATGAAAGTTCTGCTGTAGCCATGCTCCTCCTTGTATATATGAATATCTTTAAGTGAGAAGATAAATTCTTTCAAAATGTGGGTAGATAGAAAAATTTATTCACTTTACTTTGGTACGGAAGAAAAGCAAATTACAAAGAAGGAAAAAAAATACGTATTATTTTTATCCCGTTCAATTGAAAAGGGTTGAGTAAAAATTAATTTTTATTAATCAATTCTCAAATTGCAAGTTTAAAAAGTAAGGAATACCTTTTCATCATTACGGAAACGTTTCGACTGAACCTTGAATTTTAAATAGCCATTAATTCCTTTAACGAGCCAACTTTCGTAGCAAGTTTGGCGGTGTGGCAAAATGTAGACTCATGAAATTTGTCGCAGTTCACGTGACATTATGATGCCTCGTAAAAACTCATGAGTTATTTTTACGTTTTAACTGAAGCTCACGTGGCACAGCATATGATATTAAAATCAAACTGAAATCGGTATGTTACTTTCCGGAACTTATCACTGCCGACGCTTCCCACCAGACAAGACTCGAGCCGAGAATCGAACCATGGACATTCAACTTAAAATGCGACAGCGCACGTGCTGGCCATGCAGGTCGCTTAACGTTCACTCCGGGGCACCGCCTATTTCCCAATGCCAGGCGGGCACTGAGAAAATAAAAAAAATATTCAAAGGCCGCTCTACGCTCTGCCTTAGTCGTCGATTAAAAATTGATTCAACAATGAGAAGAATGATTCATGACTATCATGATCCCAAATAGGTCTTCATATAGCATGATTGCTATTTGTCAAGGCACACCGCTATTCTTTCCAGTAGCCAGATATAAATTAGAAGTGTTTTTTTATCCACCACAAGATAGCCCTTGACGGCAATCTCACCTGATGTTAAGTGATGATGCGGTCTAAGATGGTAGCGGGCTAACCTGTTAGAAGTGTGGTAAACCCACGCTCCTAGTTGGTTTCTACGCGACATCGTGCCGGAACGCTAAATCGCTTAGCGACACGTCTTTGTCGGTAGGGTGGTAACTAGCCACGGCCGAAGCCTCCCACCAGACCAGACTCGAGCCGGGAATCGAACCCAGGACCTCCAACTTTTTAAAATGCAACAACGCACGCGCTGCGCCACGGAGGTCGTCAAAACTGTATCGTAAGCTAAACATGTCGAACAAGATTGCCGTATATTCGTCTTATTTAAACAATTATCATTCATTTGGAAACCCGGTAGTCAGGGCCATTGCGATTATCGCACTGAAAGTATCTTCGAAGTTTCGTAATATTGGGCAGGGTCAGTAACTTGGTTAATTCCGTGCGATAGAACTTTTTGGATAACATTGGACCCCAAGTTCGTAACTTTTCCTTTAAGAACTTGTTGGGGTTAGTATTATCGTCTTTCCGAGTCGAGGTTAGTTCATAATTTGTTGATATGGACTCTTGACGAAAAAGGTTTATTCTACTTTATTATCAGTGTACGGAAATTAAAGCTGATTGCACACCTGGTCGCAACAAAAGGTACTCGAAAGAAAACCGAGTAATGAATCGTATAGAAAACTACCAACTAAGATTTCTTGATTTTTTGGGTTTTCCATTTGGTTACTTCTGATCTTCATTTCTTCTTTTCAGCGAACAAAAGAAACAAAATCAACTCCTTTTTCCAGTTGATGTGAAACATGAAAGGCATTTAATATTTTTATTTATACAGACAGATCCAGATAAATTTATAAAGTCAGAATATTTATGCCTGATCGCATTAAAAACTTAACATGAGTAACTGAGTAAACAGTTTCTTTTTTAATCCACTACAAGTTAGCCCTTGACGACATCTCACCGGATGGTAAGTAATGATGCAGTTATGGTAAACCCATGCTCCAAATTGGTTTCTACGCGACATCGTGCCGGAACGCTAAATCGCTTGGCGACACGTCAGTGTCGGTAGGGTGGTAACTAGCCACGGCCAAAGCCTCCCACCAGACAAATACATTACCACCTACCACATCCTCATCTACATACCTACTCGTATGTCGCATAGGAAATAACCATTTTAACCTACTAAAAGGAATTTAATGCAAATTAGGTCAAATAATTACCGTTTTTTTTAACCACCTGACGCTGAGTTTAAAATTAAAACAAATCTCTCCCAGGAGAGCAATAGTAGGAGAGTAATACCCATTTAGATGAAAGCTCTGCACAATGCTAAACTATATTTGAACATCGAGAAGATTTACTGAGTAGAAAAGTTGGCGGAAGTAAAATACAAAGGAACTTTTTAAACGCTAAAATACATATTCAATGAGCCTGGATGCCCTCAATGTGCTGAACTTCTTGTTTGAGTTAGTAAATGCGGGTACTTTGAGAAGTGTTGAAGAAAATGTATCTAGTGCATAAACAATTATACTTTGGCTAATCCCCTTAATGCTATTGGTATAACCATACTGACATTATACATGTTAAAGATTGTCTGTTTGTTTCTCAGATCTGGTACCAAGGGGAGAAAATTCAAAGTTAGGTTAAGATCACGAACAAAAAAACCATTATTAATATTATTCTTAGAGCGGAACCCTTATTGTGCGAGTAAAACTTGCACTTAACTGGTTACATTAATGTTTTTTCGAACAAAAGATCTTTGAAATTCATTCAGACAAAGAAAAGAGATTTTTCAGTTGTTTCTCATAACATTTTCAGTGATAAAAACACCTATTCTTTGTGAAGGAATTTATATTTTTAAGAGAGGTGACCCTGTTGTCGCTTTTGAGGTATCTAAAACACAAAAGTATGTAAACTGGAAGCGAAGTTTTATTCGTAGGGATTTTATATCTTGTATGTTCATTTTGAAGTAAAATTAGGCGTAATTTCCCCCTTTTCTGACGAGAATATAAATTTCAAGGTCACATTTTATTACATATGATGGAAGAAATTATCTCGTTGTTTTGGGTTTAATTTCCCGGGCCAACCAAAATTGTTCTGTAGTTGGCCAAATTTGAGTTAGGAAATCAGCGGAGTGCATACCCTTGCCTCCAGGAACACATTAAGTGCTTGGTCCTAGTTCTTATCACTAACATGATAATAATCGTTAAAGCAAGCTAAGCCAGTATTGGTGTGGATCCATGTTCTAAACCCTCCTATACTAGTGTTAAAAAACACACTTCTTCAGTATATATTCTTATTTATTTACAGAATGGTAAACACCTTATTGATAAGGAATACAACTCTTCAATATCTATACTTATTATCTATAACATTTTACACACCTTTGTACAACCAGAACCTTGGAGACTTTTCGGTACCAACACTGAACAAGCAAATAAATCATTTAAGTCAAATCACATATTTCAATTATATATTCTCATTTAATGATTAAGATGTTCTGTGTATGTAAGATATTCTATGTAAATTCAAAGACACTTTGATCTAAAACATTTGGAAATCATGACAATAGTACCTATAAGAGAGGTGCCCTGTTATTTACAGTCTAACAAATGAGAATTTCATTTGCTCAGTTATTTCATATGTGATACCAGTAAGAAAATATATCGATAAACTATACATGTTAGTAACGAAAAAGTCAGATTTAAATAGGCGTTGAAAAATAATCATTCCAGAATATCACATAGTAAATTTAACAAAGTGTCATGGTGAGGATATTTAAATGAACACAAATAACTTTCTTAATTTTACTACATTACTACTACTACTACATTGTTGAGTGGTAAAATCGGTAAACACCACGTCTTCCCTAAATCTTACTAGAGATTGATCAATACTATTCTTAGATGCGATTATGACGATTCCAGCGTGTTTATGAGAGCCGTAAATGTTATCACTTGGAAAAAAAATAATTGTACCTACCTCCATTGTTCACTTTTCTTTAATAGTCTTTTGTCATATCTAAACATTTATTAAATTCTGAGATCCCGTTGACCCAAGTATAAGAGGCGAAATGTACGTATGTTTATGTATATTTTGCCTTGAGACATTTAGATCTTAGAGGAAAAAAGAAGTTTGAAAAATGTTTGGGTAATTTTCATATCTCTCTATACTTTGTTATTGCTTGTATGTGTATATATATCTGTTGCTGCTACAATAAAATAACATAACTAACGATGTAAAGAATATGGGTTATACGAGTATATATACTTGACGTTTTAAAGCCAGCAACGCATTGGCGGTTCCTTTGGTGCTGCAAATGTTCATGGGCGGCGGTAATCACTTACCATCAGGTGACCCGGTTTGCTCGCTATATATATAATGCTTATGTAGTGTGCCCAATTGAAATAAAGCCCTTGGTACGGGAGCCATCGTGAACAAATCAGCTTCAGGAATCAGCAAAACATGTCCATAGAGGATTGAGAAGGCTGAACTTAATAAATGTGCCAAAACCAAAACAAAATATCTTCATATTTAAATGGAATATGTGAGGATAGGGAAGCGGTGATAGCCTAGTGGTTAAGGCGTCAGCCTTGATCAGCCTGGTTGGCGGTTCGATTCAAGGCACGCGCCCCTGACTTTCTCGGAGTTATGTGTGTTTAAAAAAAATAAAATATCACTTGCTTCAACGGTGAAGGAAAACATTGTGAGGAAACCTGCACGACTGAGAGTTCTCCATAATGTTCTCAAAGGCTTGTGAAGTCTGCCAATCCGCACATGGCCAGCGTGGTGGACTATGGCCAAATCCTTCTCATATTGAGAGGAGACCCGTGCTCTGTAGTGAGCCGGTAATGGGTTGATCATGATGATGTGAGGATATTGTTGTGCCGACTCTGCGTGGGATAATCAAGAGAAGAGCAGAAAGAAGAAAATTAATTTCTGATATGTATGCTATCTCTTTCTGATAAGGAATTGAAGATCATGGACCCTAGATTTCTGAAATTGGGGTTGGCAGTCTTTAACAATAAATATCGCACGTTACTTATAATATCTGGCTTCAAAGGCCGCCGCGTGCTCTCCGAGGCACAAAGGCAAATAATTTTTGGCCTATAAGATGCATAACATTTTGAGGAAGTTAATAATAAGGTACTGCTATATTCCGCGTCATACCATACACAAGACCATATCACTCCTATGCCATACTCAAGATGGATAACATTTTAAGGAAGTTAATAATAAGGTACTCCTATAAGGTATAAGGTAAGGTATATGTTCCGAGTATATATCATTCGAGAGGAACGCCTTTGCCTTTGGTAACGACTCAACATTATTTCGACTGTATAGTTAGTCTGAGCTAGCTTCCCTTGTAAAATTTACCGGTAAGGAAGTAAGTAATGTTTCACAATAAAACTACAAAGTAAGCTAACTGCAGCTTAAAACTTGATAAAAGATTAAACTCTACAATGTTGCGTCGAGTGGAATATTTCGTTGCACGTATCGTCTTGTTCTAACAAAAGGTTAGTGTTTTATCACGAAATATTTTCATCTTATGTTTTTCAAAGTAGTATTATAAATTTTATTAGCAGTCTTCGCTTCTAAACATTGTAACGATTGCAATTTTTTTGGTACCTTTTCACACCTATACAATTTGGAAAGGAGATAGATTGCATTTCGAAGAACATAAGATAATTTTTGATCCAAAAAGTCAGACAGTTCCCGGGCGGTAAAACAAAAATAAGTAACGGGATACCGTTTGCAGACTATATAGAGTAATAAGACTATTATAATTATTTCCACCTTTCATATCACAATAACATACACGTTTTATATAAATAAGGATAGAGGTCAAAGCCTACACCTTTTTCTACGCACAATATTGGCCGCTATGATTTACGAACAAGTGTTATTGTATGACATGAGATATCGCTATACGGCTTGTTACAGGTAAACTGTATTTCTCACCTTAGCGCGAATTACGGACACGCAGGCTGGAGAAGGCGGAGAATATAAACATTATTTTTTTTTTTTTTTTTTGCTCACTCAATATGAGAAGTGTTTGGCCATAGTCCACCACGCTGGCCATGTGCGGATTGGCAGACTTCACACGCCTTTGAGAACATTATGGAGAACTCTCAGGCGTGCAGTTTTCCTCACGATGTTTTCCTTCACCGTTGAAGCAAGTGATATTTTAATTGTTTAAAAACGCACATAACTCCGAAAAGTTAGAGGTGCGTGCCCGGATTCGAACCGCCGACCTCTGATTAGAGGCTGACGCCTTCAATCAACATTACCCACCATCATATACTACCGCGGCGTAGCGTGTGTGCAGTTGAGATATAAAATGGGAGCCTTCGACCAAGGTTTTTTTTTACACTACAAGTTAGCCCTTGACGGCAATGTCACCTGATGGTAAGTGATGATGCAGTCTAAGATGGTAGCGGGCTAACCTGTTAAGGGTATGGTAAGCGCATACTCCTAATTGGTTTCTACGCGACATCGTGCGGGAACGCACGAATCACGAACAAACGCGGTATCGCTTGGCGACACGTCTTTGTCGGTAGGATAGTAACTAGCCACGGCTGAAACCTCCCACCAGATTAACCACGTCTAATGAAGATATACCACCAAACGATTTCAAAAGCGGTGCGGGATCGCCATTCCAGCACCTTAGGACCCCAACGTCCATCGGTTCTAATCGGTTCATCGTCATCGGTGGGTAATGGCATAGAAAAGCTAATTTCTAAAGTGCCTAAAGTGAAGTGTCTAAAGTGAGTTAGAGCTCCGAATATCTGAAACCTTCGAATGCCTAAACACTTCATCACTCCCCCGCCCTCTAGGTCAACCTCTACCTTCTCCAGTTTGCCCTCCATCACCATCCTTAGAGGGATTTTGAGAGACACGAACGCTAATTGAATTTTTGAATATAGATCTTTAATGTCTTAATGAAAGCCAGCCGCGAGAAAATGAGCAGACTTCCAAATGATCGAGATAAATCAAATGAAGTCCAAAACTCTAAGACAGCTTAATTGAAAGTTCGCAAGGTTTATAAAGATGGCCGGTGGCTGGGGTCATCGGTTCTGATATCCAGCGATTTAAGCAGGGGCTTATTTGAGCTTAAGGATTTGCGAACCGACGGTCTGACATTATTCATTTATCGTAGATAGTATTTTTCAATAATCGGTGTGTCTAGCAAAATTGAATATTTAAATCTACGTGCTAATTCCTAAGATGAATGCGTTCGAACATAAAAATAGCAATCCAAAAAAATGTCCCAAATTCAAAATTCAAATTCAAATTCAAAATAATCTTTATTGAAATAGTCCTTAAAAAGGCACTTTTGACGCATCAATAATTTACATAGTAGTTATTTCATGGTGATAACTATATTCGTAAACTTAAAACTAAAGCTATGAGGGTTCCAAACGCGCCCCGGTCTAAGAAGAAGCCCACAACAAGCTTAGTCAAGGGCACGGGAATTTCATCATTAATCCTAATCATCATCATGATCTACCCATTGCCGGCTCACTACAGAGCACAGGTCTCCTCTCAATATGGTAAGAGTTTACGTGTAGATCTTGTGGTTTTTTTATATTATACTTGTAATATGTGTGCTCTACATTTTACAAGTAGTTCGTGTAAGTACAAAATGTAGAAGAAACTATCAAAATAATCAAATCACTTTTTGTCTATCAACATTAATTTTGTGTCTGTCAATTTGATTTGTGTTTATTTAATAAGGTGAACCAAATATTGACCTACTAGTCTATCGATAAACGAAGTAATTTATCACTCGCCAATCCACGTTAGTGCCGTGTGGTGTTCGAACCGGTAAACGGGATTTATTTATTTAAAAAAAAAACCTTTGACAAGCTTATATTTTATATAGACTATATAGATATTTTATATATTATATTATATGTATTAAGGCAGGCAGAAATGCTGAAAAGGGAGCGTTTGCAACCCTTGTGACTTTTTTTTTTACAAATTATAAAATAGTAATTATTATACATCAAACATTTTACATAATACTTAAAATAAAACTTAGATTAACCTACAACTAAAAATCTTAAATTTTAAATAAATATTTAAACACCATAACTAAAATAAATATTATATAGAGCTTATATCGTGATGCTTCTTTTTTGTATATACAAAACACGTAATAAATCTTTATTACGTATTTTGTATATATAACATAAATATAGAAGGCGGGGGCATGTCGGTTAGATAAATAACAATGGAGATTTGTTTGAATATATAGTATACATATACATCAGTATAGTATTAGTTCAGTTTCTAGTTAGCAGAGTTCCGGTTCGTTAGTTATGCTGAGTGGACAACATTTTGAGAACACGCTTGTTTTGCATGCTAAGTTATAGGGCCATCCATCGATCCGACTTCTGTCTCAGCTGGTACCTTATTCATAAATAATTAAATAATAATGAATAAAAAAGTTAAGTATGGATGCCACACAATGAACGTGTTTTTCGTCATTCTTCATAATGATAGTTTGTTATGACGTTACTTCATATCGTTTTATATTGCACGCTGGTACAGAACTTTGCTATTTGCGCAGCAACGTTTTTGTATTCGCAAAAAGGTTTTATTTTGGATTGATTCTCAATACACACTATTTTTTTTTGTCTAAAACGCATGTTACACAGAATACTGTCGCTAAAATTCGGTTTTCTATTTTAAGATTTACTTTGAGTCCACTGTTGTTATATTTACTTAAAACTGTCGGACTTTCATATTAAAAACTTTTATTTGGGCCACTTAGGAATACATTTAGAATTTTTCTTAATCCCAACTTAATAGAGCTTTAGGTTTTAACAGTTATTGTATGCAAACTTGCAGTCGGATCCACTAGATTAGGCGTTAAAGTTTTGCTTTAATAGATTAGTTTGCCAATCACCTCATTATATTATTTATACACATAACTTTGTACTTATATTTTCAGTCAACATTCAAAATGAGTGGTAAACCAGTCCAAGGATTTTATGATGCCTTAAGAAGAACATTCTTTGCATCGAGATTGATTGGCGTTTTTCCTATAACTGGATTGTTAAACAGCAATAGCGATCTTACCAGGTAACACTTACATAAAGCTTATGTTTTACAAATAAAATATACCTTATACTTAAGAGTTGATAAAACAGAGTATTTCAATAAACAACAATCTAATTTGTTAAATCAGTCGTTAAATTTTGAAGGTTATTTCATTTTTACTAGTCTCAACCGGTGGTAAGTTATGTCTATGCAGTCTCCATCATTCATCCGTTCTGCAGTTATATAGCCATACCCTTTTACGCGGCCTCGGATCGGAATCCTAAATTAAATAATCAAAACATTCATAAAAGTTTTCCTTCTCTTGCGTCATACTGTTCTCCCCTATCGTGCATCGAGATATATCTTGGAGATGTCTATCAATAAGTTCAAAGTTTTTATAAAACGAAAGCTTATAGAAAAGTCATATTACGATATTTATATAAATGATAAAAAAGCTTGGGAGTGAATTGCTCTAACTCCACCATATATAGGAAGATTGTTATACCAAAAAAAGCCCTATTAGTTTTAGTTTTAATTTGGCGAGTGTGGTTATCACTTCACGAATGGAAATAGTGAAAAATGTGATATAAATCTATATATATAAAAGCGAAATACCACTGACTGACTGACTGACTGACTGATGATCACGATATCTCAGGAACTATATACCGAACGAACTTGAAATTTGGAAAGTAGATTTCTTTTATGAAGTAGAGGTCAGCTAAGAAACGGTTTTGAGAAAATCCACCCCTAAAGGGTTGAAATGGGGGTTGGAAGTTTGTATGAAAGTCCTTTATTTTTGAAGTTAGAGACATGAAAGTTGGGAACTAAGTTGTTAATTATAAATAATACGGATCTGTTTAATCAATTTTACGAAAATCTACCCCAAGGGGGGTGAAATGGGGGTTGTAAGTTTTCAAGAGGATTCTATGTTTTCAAAGTAAGGGACATGAAAATGGACATTTAGGTAATTTGTTTTAAATAATAAAAACCTGTATACGCAATATTACAAAAATCCACCTCTAAGGGGTAGAAATGGGGGTTGGAAGTTTGTATGAAAGTCCTATATTTTTGAAGTTAGAGACATGAAAGTTGGCAACTAAGTTGTTAATTATAAATAATATAGATCTGTATAACCAATGTTACGAAAATCTACTCCAAGGGGGGTGAAATGGGGGTTGAAAGTTTTCATCAGGATTCTATGTTTTCGAAGTTAGGGGACATGAAAATTTACATTTAGGTAATTTGTTTTTAATAATAAAAACCTCTATACGCAATATTACAAAATTCCACCCCTAAGGGGTAGAAATGGGGGTTGGAAGTTTATAAGAAAGTCCTATATTTTAACAGTTAGAGACATGAAAGTTGGCAACTAAGTTGTTAATTATAAATAATATAGATCTGTATAATCAATGTTACGAAAATCTACTCCAAGGGGGGGTGAAAAGGGGGTTTGAAAGTTGTCATCAGGATTCTATGTTTTCGAAGTTAGGGAACATGAAAATTGGCATTTAGGTAAATTGTTTTAAATAATAAAAACCTTTATACGCAATATTACAAAAATCCACCCCTAAGGTGTTGAAATGGGGGTTGGAAGTTTGTATGAAAGACCTATATTTTTGAAGTTAGAGACATGAAAGTTGGCAACTAAGTTGTTAATTATAAATAATAAAGATCTGTATCATGAATGTTGCGAAAAACCATCCCAAAGGGGGTAAAATGGGGGTTGGAAGCTTTCATCAGGATTCTAAGTTTGGAACATGCAAATTGCCATTTAGTTTATTTGTTTTAAATAATAAAAACCTGTATATACGCAATATTACAAAAATACACCCAAAAGGGGTGAGAGGAGTGAGGGGTTGAAGGTAACATGTAAGTTCGGAGTTTTTGGAATAAGAGAAATGAAAATTGACAATTAGAGCATTACTTTTTAGTAACTATGACATGTAGGTATAAGCTCTTTTGCAAAATCACACATTAAAAGTGGAAACATAAAGATTGTAAAGGAATTTGGAAGTTAGGCCCTGCTAACGCGTAGACATCCGCTAATAATTTGTGAAAATCCGCCGCAAAGTGGTTAATACCGGGGTTCATGTTGGTTAAAAATGTTATAAAGTTTTACTTCTTTGAATCCATTGAAATACTTTGTACTAAGAAATCCTTACTATCCAGACAAAATCATAGTAATATTATAAATGCGAATGTGAGTTTGTATGTTGGTTTTGTCCTTCAATTACGTCGCAACAGAGCGATGGATCGACGTGAATTTTGAAATTATAGTTGAGGACCTGAAGAGTGACATAGGAGAGCTCCCGTTGGAATTTTTACAACTTATTCTGACTAAATTTTAAAAACTTATTCCACGCGGGCGAAGTCGCGGGCGCCAGCTAGTATATATATATGAACGAAGCTATTTTGTTTTTAATGACTTATTACCTAAAATTGTGCTCTCAATTATCGCCCAAAATTTATCACACGGTGGTAATATGATTTATTTTCTCGGCGAAAATTCACTTTAATAACGCGGTGTTGTTTTGTTCTAGATGCTCTTGGCTTTCGCCATACACGCTGTACTACGCAATAACTACTGCATCAATAACTTGGTGCGCTCTAGTACATTTGAGTGACGCCATAACATCTAATCGTCAATATAAAGAGTACGGTTAGTTTTATAGCTGAAGTTTATAGCGACATAAAACGAATTTCCTCACCAATGACTTTCTTTGCCTGACCACATTTATTGGAATTATGATGCTGATGATATCTTAAATTATTAGGAATACATGTTATAATTGCAGAACCAATGGAATTCAAAACAACATTCGCTAGGACATAGTAGCTACGAGATTGCTTATTATAGATTCGTATTCTGCTTTGACAATTTTGAACACGGTTCACTTAAACAATAAACAGCAAGTATAATTTGCTATATTCCGCCGACAACCGGGAGATTTGTATAATATAACACCACACAAAATCATCCACTACAACCTTACGCACGTTTCAACCCGACACCGGATCATCCTCAGGAGATGTTGACTTCGGAATATAGGAATATAGCAAATTATACTTGCTGTTTATTGTTTATCATGGACTTCCGCAAAGTAACGCCTGCTTCTATTCATTACAGTTCACTTACTTGTCAGTGCCCGATTTTTTATTTACCAGAGTACTTTTTACTAACTTCCCCTTGATCTAGTGATCAGCATCAGGAGGTTTGGGCTGAAATATTTGTGTATTGTATTTTCAAAGTTAGAACACTTGCGATGTAGGTACACTCCGTGCTATGTATAAGTTAAAGCTCACCCGATTGGGAGCATCGAGGTGGCTCTCTGCTCTCAAATCAGAAAGCTCCCTCTTTCTGATTAACTATAGTCTGTTTCTCACCATGATGAACTATTCACTTATCACCATGATAAATTGAATATCATATAACAAAAGGTTGCTAATGTTATTAAACTTCCAGCATCCACAGGTACCTTGAATTATCAAGGTCATTACCTTGCTTCAAGGTTATCTTGATTACGTTACTTTTTTAGGCGGGCTTGTATTATACCTGATTGTAAGTGTAGCTCTTATGTATATGCTGAGATTGGCGCTAAACTGGAGAAATATGGTAAGGAAAATCAACGAACTGGAAAAACTGTTGCCACCTCTGAAGAATATAAACATAGTTAGCAAAAACATCAACCGCCTTATGATATTTATAACTGTTATTGCATTAAGTGAGTATACAATATATGCTTTTTTAAATTATGGTGATAACAAAAAAACCGGATAAGTTTGTTGTGGGTTTCTTCTTAGACCCGGGCGCGATTTAGTTTAAGTAGTTATCACCATCACTTCACGAATAGAAATAATGAAATGAACGATTCATAGATGCCTGTAATAGATTTATGTGAATAAAGCTTTTTGTTTTGAATTGATTTGATTTGATAAAGAACATTTCAATCTCATATGAGCCAAATATGAACAGCACCTCCCCGGCGCAGTTTTTAACGTTGTAGTCTTAAAAAATGGTAGTCCCGGGTTTGATACTCAGCATGGACAATTTGAGAATATATTATTTTTGAGTTTTCTCTGGGTTAGTCTTTTGGGCAATGACAATTGTTGTTAACAATAGACAGCAAGTATAATTTGCTATATTCCGCCGACAACCGGGAGAATTGTATAATATAACACCAAACAAAATCTTCCACTGGAACCTCTACGCACGTTTCGACCCGACACCGGATCATCCTCAGGAGATGTTGACTTCACAAGCGAGAAAACTTCACTTTTCTCGCTTTTTTGTGGTGTTATATTATACAAATCTATTGGCGGAATATAGCAAATTATACTTGCTGTTTATTGTTTATCATGTACTTCCGCAAAGTAACGCCTGCCTCTATTCATTCCTTTTATTTAATTTGCGATCAACAGCCTTCATTAAAATAATTGAAATTCAAATTAAATTAAAATAATCTTTATTCAAATAGTCCTTTAAAAGGCACTTTTGATACGTCAATAATTTACGTAGTAGTGATTTGATGGTGATAACTACTTTCGTAAACTTAAAACTAAAGCTATGTAGGTTCTAAACGCGCTCCGGTCTAAGAAGAAGTCCACAACAAACTGAGCCAGGTAAATTTGTTATTTTTTTTTTTTTAACAAAAATATTCTTGTTGCAGCGGATTACGTCGTTAATTGCTTGTTCACGTCACGTGTCGCGTTCTTGTGCTATAAAAAGATAAATGAAGAGTTGACCGCTGAAAGATACTTTAACGTTTTCTACGGCTGGTATATAGACATAATTACTTTAAACTACTTCACGGCTATATGGTTACTGGTAAATACACCACATTATTGTTTTAACCACTAAAAGGAAGTTTTTTTTATCTGGACATTGCTGATGATCTACTTATTGATGGAACTGTTTTAATTGGATCGAAAAAAGTAGAGTTATCTTTTTTGTAAAATGCACATAACTCCGAAAAGTTTGAGGTGCGTGCCCGGATTCGAACCGCCGACCTCTGATTAGGAGGCTGACGCTCTAACCACTAGGCTATCAGCGCTTCTTTTTTCTTTGAAAAAAAAAATTAAAATATCATTGCTTCAACGGTGAAGGAAAACATCGTGAGGAAACTTGGACGCCTAAGAGTTCTCCATAGTGTTCTCAATGACGTGTGAAGTCTGCCAGTCCGCAAAAGGCCAGCGTGGTGGACTATGGCCAAACCTTTCTCATATTGAGAGGAGACCCGTGCTCTGTAGTAAGCCGGTAACGGGTTGATCACGAAGTAGAGTTAGTAAAAATATTTCCTATGCGAGGTTCATGTACAAAGTCAGCCAGGTAGATCGGCAAACTGGCTGGCTGGCAAACGAGCTTACTTGATGCTTAAAAACTTAACGGACTTTTAACACTTTGGTATTTTGATCTGAGATGTTAACGATACCCTTTAACTGTTCTTCTACCTGTTTTTATCCCTTATTCGTTATTCACAATTATTTCCTAGTTCCATGGGTTCGGCCTACGTATCTTCATTTTGCACTGACTTCATCACTATACACACCTTTTATACGCATATCCTCATCACATCCATCCATTATCATTACTACGAGATGGATACTAAAAACAACCGTAACTTATCCCCAATGGGTGAAACACTAAAATAATTATTGGGCTATTGTAAAGGGTGTTGTACCCAAGCAAGTTATGGGATGAGATGACGATCGCCTGCCATTAATAATACTCCTTACTAATATTATAAATGTATATGTGGGTTAAAATAATTAAAATATCACTTGCTTCAACGGTGAAGGAAAAACAACGTGAGGAAACCTGCACGCCTGAGAGTTCTTCATAATGTTCTTAAAGGCGTGTGAAGTCTGCCAATCCGCACATGGCCAGCGTGGTGGACTATGGCCAAACCCTTCCCATATTGAGAGGAGACCCGTGCTCTGTAGTGAGCCTGTAATGGGTTGATCATGATGATGATGAAATGTGTGTTTGTTTGTTTGTTCTTTAATCACGCAGCTGCAGAGCAAAGTATTGAGGTAATTTCTTGCATATACACCGTTAATGCGCCGAGGTGTGATATAGGCTACTTTGTTCTGCAAAATAGGATTCCGATACGGCTTGAGTTTTTTTTTATAAATAACATTATTATATGTGTGTCTTCTATTTTAGATTGTGAAATTACAAGTAATGTTGGTGTCTTATTTCATGGATGCTCTGGTTGTTGCCGTAGTCCTCTACCTTATATACAGATTTAGGAACTTCAATCGATTGATGAGCTTAAAAATGAATAAGGTGAGATTAACTTAATATGTGGAGTGACCGAACTGGGGATTTCGCTGAGGCTACGGTCGATAAATAGAATGCGTGAAACCGGGATAAGTGAACTGGTATATGTGTCATGGCCAGCGTGGTGGACTATGGCCAAATCCTTCTCATTTTGAGAGGAGACCCGTGCTCTGTATCGAGTCGGTAATGGGTTGATCATGATATGTTGGAAAGTGCCGCTATTTCATATTTATTAATGTATTGTATTATTTATGTAATCCGGTGTATGTATTAGTATGTAGTTATTAGTATGCAGGTTTTTGCTTATATTACTACTTACGCCACCTACTTTCTTCTACTTTCTTTTTTCCTAATCCTAAGGTTGCCTGGCAGAGATCGCTACTAAGCGATAAGGCCGCCTTTTGTATCCTGTTTCTTCTTGTTTTTCTTATTATTTATATTAATATGTGGTGTACAAATAAAGAATAAATAAAAAAAAAAAAATGTAGGGACCAAATAACTCTTAGTTGTAGAAGAAGAGTTTGTAGGTTTAAAGATTTAAATTTATTTTTTTCAGTGTAATCAAAACACAAGATGGTCAGACATACAAGCACATTACACTCGCCTGACACGATTGGTTAAAATTATCGATGATGCTATCAACCCGTTTGTGTTTCTATCTTTCTTGTCGAGTCTGGTGTTTATGTGTAAGATGATATATGACTTCATACAGTAAGTACTTTAATATATACTGTAATATGTACTATAATACGTCTTCTTCTTCTTGCCCTTATCCCACATTATGTGGGGTCGGCACAACACATCTTCTTCTTCCACTCACCTCTATCAGCCGTCACCTCACTACCCACACCTTTTTAATGTACTATAATATGTACTTGAAATTTAATAGTTTATATTATATTGGTAGAATTCTTTAATATATTTTATTAATTTACTTTAATGTGAAATACCTAGTTGATTTTTCGTTAACAAGTTTTTCGAAAATCAAACCAAGCATTTTACTCATCAGCACTATCGTCGATATGGTCACACAGCTGGGCAGAGACTTTACTTAATTTTATCCTAACTTCTATGTGGGGTCGTTACAAAATGTTTTAACGGACGTTGCTTTGGTTTTGTCACGAGCAAGTCTTTAAAGCTTTGATAGCCTAGTGGTTAGATGGTGCGCCTCCTGATTACGGACGTCTTATCTCACGGACCTTCTATCCCAGGCCGGACCGCACCTCTAACTTTTTAGAGGTATCTGCGTTATTAAGCAATTAAAATTTCACTTCTATGAATTAATCGCTATCACTTGAGGAAACCTGAGAGTTCTCCATAAATCTCAAAGGAGTGTGAAGTCTGCCAATCTGCACATGGCCAGCGTGGTGGACTATGGCTATTGAGTGATATTATTCATACTGTGCCAATTCTGGTTCATATAATGTATATCAGTCTATGTTTATAGTATATTTAAGTGTACGTTCGGGACTAGTGGACTAGTGGCCTTTGTATTATATATTTAATTGAATTCTAATGATTAAATAAAAAAATAATCATTTGCTTGTTTCAGACGTCAGAAGAATTTTACGGCCAACTCAAATAACGCAAACTGTAACATCGCAAACAGGTGTCTACATAGATTTTTGACATCATTTTTGACGATAATCTCGTTCATAACACTTAATTGTAAAGACTATAGTTTTTGTGGGCAATTGCTTGAATATAAGATAGTAGTGACGTGCATTAATCAATCAGAATCGCCTGAGAGTTCTCTATAATATTCTCAAAGGCGTGTGAAGTCTGCCAATGTGGTGGACCAAAACATGGCCAGCGTGGTGGACCAAACCTTTCTCATATTGAGAGGAGATCCGTGCTCTGTTGTGAGCCGGCAATGGGTTGAACATGGGGATGATGATGATGATGATGACTGCTTGGCAGTTGTCTGCTCTCTGAGGAGCTTAAACCTAACTTGCAATCCAATGCAGGCCAGTGGGCTTGAAAGCCCATTATCACTAACATGACATTAATAATGAATTATCACTAACATGACATTAATAATGAATTATAAATGTCATGTTAGTGATAATAACAACGACGGACTGCAAATGCTTTCAGGAAATAAGAAACTATAGAAGTCATAAACATAAAGGTTGAATGATGAAATGGATTTTATTTCAGCACAGACTTCTTAGCAATTATACATGGTGGAGTTGCTGTAATTTGTAGCGTGTCCAGAGCACTGTCTGTATCAATGCTGAGCTCGCATCTCCACTCTTTAAGCCGCGAACCTTTAGATGCTCTTCACTCTTTACCTGCATCGGCCTATAATTTGGAGGTTAGTACAGTTTTAAAACACATACGGTAACTGTTAAGCGTAGGCGAAACCAATGCGTCCAATCCGCGTCTGTTTTGACGACCTACGTGGCGACCTACGGTGCGTGCGCTGTCGCATTAAAAATCATTACCATCAGGTGAGATTGCCGTCAAGGGTTTACTTGTAGTATACAAAAAAAAAGTTTGTGTACGAATCTTCTGATTGGGCACAAGTAAAACGCAATGCAGAAAAGGTGCGTTATTTTGGCGTTTTTACATTTACTGGCGATTGTGTTTCGGTGCTTCGTGTTCTACGTCATTTAATGTTTTTACGTAAAAAATATATACTGCCGTGTCAACACGTCATATATTTCAATAGGGTGTTCTTCTTTCTTCGGATCTCGTTCTTCTTTTAGAGGGTGACAGAACCCGAAAGAGCCATCGGGACCCTTAGATGTATGTTTAGAATACTAAAATCGTTTCAGAATGTGTATTTCTACTGACGCTTTAACAGAAATTATAATCAAAATAAAATAAAGTTAAAAACTTTGGAAAGAATATAGTTTTCCAAAAAAAAGTTACTATTTTAATATTTTTTAATATTTTTGTTTGTGTTTTTTGCACGGTTTTAATAATATTATGTAAAAGAGTCCAACCCACATTTACCCGAATGCAATTTTACAAATCCATGGTGCGTTTAAAACTCTAGTTTCTTACCTACTCGGCATAATTGTCTGATTTTGTTTCAGTTCCAGCGGTTTATGGATCAAGTTTATTATTCCAAAATCTGCATCAGTGGTCTACGATTCTTTTACGTCACTCGAGGAACAATTCTTACTGTAAGTGATATTACAAAAAATAATTCATCGTCATGATCAACCCATTACCAGCTCACTACAGAGCACGGGTCTCCGTGAGGGTTTGGCCATAGTCCACCACGCTGGCCATGTGCGGATTGGCAGACTTCACACGCCTTTGAGAACATTATGGAGAACTCTCAGGCGTGCAGATTTCTTCAAGATGTTTTCCTTCACCGTTGAAGCAAATGATATTTTAATTTTTAAGGACGCACATATCTCCGAAAAGTTAGAGGTGCGTGTCCGGATTCGAACCGCCGACCTCTGATTAAGAAGCTGACGCCCTAACCACTAGGCTATCACCGCTCTTAAAAATAATTAGAAATAATTCAATTCAATTAAAATTCAAACTATATTTAATGTACAGAATTCATCCTGTTACAGTTTTATTATTCTTATTATTTTTTTATCCACTACAAGTTAGCCCTTGCCGGCATCTCACCTGATGGTAAGTGATGATGCAGTCTAGGATGATCATATTATTTTTATTAATAATTATAAAGTTTTAATAACTAAACTGGTCGCATGAGTGTACACGTAGCACATCAACTGCCATTTTACCACCACTGGCCAATTGTCAGAGCCTCGATTTTAATGCCATCCTTATGAGGTACATAGAGACCCTGCCTTTGCAAAGAAAGGTATTGACGAATAATTATTTTTACTCTTACAGATGCTCTCAACCATAATCACCTACGAGCTCGTTTTGCTGCAGTTGCCAGTTCTTTACTAAGATTTCATAAAATATTATAAACTTACTAAGTACTGAATCGAGATCTTATTTAACCATTTGTGTACTTAACCTGTCTGTCTAAGGTTCATTTTCGTTTGAATGTTGCCGTGAAACTAATATGTGATTGTGATTATGATGTCCTAGTGTCATATTCTTTCGAATTACTTTGTATCTTCACGTGGACAAATTATTAATTTCTATTAATATTTCTAACTGTTATCAGATACTTTGTAATTTTTTTTGAACGCTACAAGTTAACCCTTGACGGCTATCTCGCCTGGTGGTAAGTGATGATGCACTCTAGGATGGTAGCGGGCGAACCTGTTAGGAGTATGGGAAACCCACACTCCCAATTGGTTTCTACGCGACATCGTGCCGGAACGTTAAATCGCTTTACGACACATCTTTGTCGGTAGGATGGTAACTAGCCATGGCCGAAGCCCCCGACTAAACCAGACTTGAGCTAGGAATCGAACCCAGGACCTCCAACATTATAATGCGACAGCGCACGCACTGCGCCACGGAGGTCGTCAAAGGTAGAGGTGTATTTTAATTAGGGCTTAAAAAATCCGCGGAAACACTTTGTTTTAACGAACTATGCCATATCTCGTGCTTTTAATAAATAATGTTCCAGAATTGAATTAAATTGAATAATAATTTTGTTGTTTTCTTTAACATTTCTCATACCAGCACTAATGTAATAGAGTTATTCGATTAAAAATTTGCGATCGCAAAACTGGTGAAACAATATCACTGTCATAAAAGTCATAAAGCGATGTCGCTTTTTTAAATCTCTAAAACAGAAACTGAACGTGGTGTTTTCCTATGCTGGTATAAATTGTAATCTATAGATATTACCAGGTGGAGGCGCGAATGCCGCCACTGTCCACCTTCGAAAAGGCAAGAACCAGTGGACTGTATCGTTTATTAATTTTGAATTTAGGCGTCCACGTGTCGGGCAAAGGGGCGTGAAGGAAAATGGAAATCGTGCACTAACCTTAGCAGGTCCGCGACCTATACCTCGGCGACGAGCACAAAATCACGCTCAACAGTCAGCACACACCCTGGCGCGCAACACGGACACCTCGCGGGATGAGATGGCACTCGGCAGCACCCACGACACCACACTTCTAAGATGGCGGTTGCGAAATCGACCCGCTCCACGTACCGTGCGATCGCGGAGAGGTCTCGAGCCGACTTGAGGCGGCGCTTGCGTCGCGCCGCGAGCGTAGGTGACAGTACACGATAAGGAAGGGAGGGTAGATGGATAATAATCGTGGACATTGTTCGAATAATAAATCCAAAGATAGCCAATAGTTGGCGTTACCATTTCTCCCGCCCTTAAAGGGTCACCTTTAAAAATATATAAGGTATATATGCGGATATAATTATGTTGTGTAAATGTGCGGATATAATATAATATAGAGATAATGTATAGTAGTATGTATCCTAGCCTAACCTAATTTTATTCTTAAAATAATATGTGTACACTAATAAAAGAGCGGGTTATTGAGTAGGCAGAGGACACAAACGAATAACCGGACGGAGGAAAGTTCCCTTAGCCGTCCTAACGGTAGCTACGCGGGCAACACCGTCTTTGGAAGGATGGATCCTGTCTACTACACCTATCGGCCATGCTAAAGGCGGGGCGTTATCCGTATTTATGATTACGACAGTTCCGATAGCAACAGGAACAGAATGCGAATTCCACTTATGTCGAACTTGTAGTTGGTGTAGGTATTCTACTCGCCATCGCTTCCAGAATGATTGAATTATTTTATTAAGGAGTAAATGCCTTTGCGGTAAATTTATATTTATATTATGACTGCGAGCGCCCCGGTGCCTTATCGGAGTGTAGGGAATAGGGCATGCGTAATCGCAGCCTGTATGTATAAAGGCTTTGATGGCGGGTGTGACTCTGCTACTCGGCAGGTCAGCCATCAAAGGTGGCGATAAGCGCGGTTTTAATTTAAAATACGTATTACATTTGTGAACGCGAGTTCGTATTAAACGTCGGGCGGATAGGATCCAGAATCTTTGCCGCAGTAACGACATAAGTAGTTCCGGTCCGGCGTGTAAATATGTTTTATGGTAATAATCAATTAACAAATTAATGACATGATCGTTACGTGGCAAAACAATAGGATGTTTTTGCGCGTGATTCATGTCGAAGTTTGCAAGACGGCCTCCAACTCGAATAAGCCCGTCTTCCAGAAATGGCATTAATTTTTGCAATGCGGGAGAACATTTTTTAAAGTTATTTAAATTAGATAAATCTTGTGTAAAATATATGAGTTGCAATACTTGAAAAACTTTATTTTCTACAAATTCAATATCACTCAGTGTGATATAGGGAGATTGTCGACGTGGTAATAGCTTTGCGAACCTAAATACATAGACGAGAGTATGTAATAATCTCGTCCACGACGACATCCGAGTAGCGAGTGCGTATATAATAGACTCTTCTCTAACAGTTACTATAGTATGCGAAATAATTTTCCGTTCAGGTATATCAGTCTCCGATATATCATCCAGTTCCTTAATTGGCCACTGGGATGGGGAGAGTGACATCCACTGAGGCCCATGGAGCCATAATGGATGGTCAACTAATTTGCTAGGCGACAGCCCACGAGATAGGCAGTCTGCGGGGTTTTGTGATCCCGATACATGGAAAAAATTGCTCGCGGCGATGTTGTCATTAAGAGTGACAACCCTGTTGGCGACGAATGTTTGCCAGCGATGCGGTGAACCTTTTATCCAATATAAAGTTATCATGGAGTCAGTGAAGGCGAACACACTCATGTTATATCGCGGGTTATAATTATCAAATACTCTACGAAGTAACTTGGCTAATAGCACAGCTCCGCATAGCTCCAGACGCGCGACTGAGAGTGTCTTGACTGGAGCTACCTTTGACTTCGCGCAAACTAACTGCACTGCGTTGCCACGCGCAGATTGTACGTGTAAATATACCACGTCCTCACTGGCATCCGAAAATCCGAAGCAGACTCTGTTAAATTCGTAAATATAAATCGGTTCACTAGGATTGAAGCGGTAGAGGATGCGTTGGAAGCGGCGGTCGTTGTCACGATCCGCGATCTGTAAAACCATTTTTTTACAGTCCGCGGACAGAGCGATTGCGAATAATCGAAAATTTAAAATTATTATACAATTATAAAGAATATCATTTAAACTGACCCCCGAACTGGTCGGACATGTTGCGTCTAAAACTATACGCAACTTTGACGTCGCTTTGTCTTCGCGGAGGACATAATTGTCCGGTATTTTGTAGGTAGGCATGATGCAATTGTCATGTCTACTACTAAGTGCGGGTGATAAATAATTATTTTGTATATACTCGCGTATTACATTATCGTAGGCTTCACTCAGCTTTGAGCAGGCTTCAAGCTTCCGCTCCAAGCATAAAAAGTTTTTATATGCGACTTTATATGAGTTGCCTAACGAGAAAACATCTTCGCAAAATGGTAATGCGACGGTATATCTACCACTAACGGGATCTCGCTCGGTAGTGGCGCGGTATAATTCTTCGCACTCAACTTCAGCGGTACTCAGAATGGGTGCGCAGGCAAGCTCTTGAAGCTCCCAAAACCTTTTAACTAACTGATCGATGGTAATCGTATTTGAACTATAAGTTATTGTGCAACAAGTTGTTAATAATTGCGCATGAGTAGGTTGCTGAATAGGCACAGAACCCATTAAAATATAACCGAGTACGGTATGTATAGCGGGTGGAGCAGACGGGCTGCCGCGTACAATATCTGGTAATAATAAATGCGGAAATATTGAAGCTCCGATCAACATATCAATCGGGTTCGGAATCGCGAACGTATCGTCTGCAAGCGGTAAATTATTTATGTGTATGAACATGTCCTTATCTATTAGCGTCCTAGGCAAGTTGTCAGTAATATGATCAACAACTAGCGCAGAGATATCGAATTTAATATTCGTATTATATTTAGAACAAAACTGTAATGATGCAGACTTGTTAATTAATTTTTCGGCACCGCTAATACCCTTAACAATCGTACGTGATACGTCCTTAAGGTCTAAGTTTAGTCGCCTACTGCAATCCGCAGAAATAAAGTTACTATCCGCGGCACTATCTAACAAACATCGTACAAGGTGCGCGTCGCCTTTAGCATCGTACACGATAACCTGAGCCGTCGCAAGTAACACCGAAGTCGATGTACATTGAACGCAATGTTCAATGGAGCTCTTATCGTAAACACGGCGCGACGGGGCAGTGGATGACGCACACAACGCGATGCTATTGTTCGATGCAGTCGAAGAACCGGTTTGAGCGTTCGCCGGCGAGAGGCGTGCGGACATAGTACTCTGCGGCGCGGTGGTTACCGAGTCGGGCTTGCGATTGACGCAAGACGGGTTCGAATCCGTCCTATTAAAATGAAGCCATGATGAATGTCTGAGATTACATTTTTTACAGTTATTTATAGAATTACAAACGGACACTCTGTGCTTAATAGATAGGCAGTTTACACACGCGTTACGATCTTTAACCAATTTAAAACGATCCTCGGGCGATGCCTGCATAAATTGCGGGCATTTAAATAAATGTTGATGTGCTATATTAGAACACAAGCATTTCGAAGCGGGATTATTATTGTTAGCTGTAGTGACAAATGCGAGTCTCTGCGAAGAAATATTTTTATTATTATCAGCGCGGGTACGATCGACAATTTTCTTAGTGTTATTAATAACAGACTTTGGAGACGAGCGCTGCATTATTTTAGCTTGATTTTTAATAAAGTTTACTAAATCTTCGAAGCTAGGTATCGTAGATGAATCACCTAGTCGTTCGAAATTGCGTATAGACTCTGAGTCTATTTTCTTAAGCGCGATATGTAATACAATGAAATCTGCTAAGTCTGGAAGCTTGAGGTTCTTGAGACCTCTATACGCTGCAACAAACTTTTCCGTGAATAAATCAAAGTTATTTGCGGAGGCAGTGATATATTTAAATTCTAGTAGCTGATCTAAATAAGTGGCAGCAATCATTCTCTTGTCGTCATATTTATCTATGAGTGTCTGTAACAACACAGAATAGTTTTCTGCGCAGGGTGTAATACCTGAACAGGCGGTCAGCGCCTTACCGGTTAATTTACCAAGAAGGTAATACATTTTCTCTGAATCGGTAAGCGTTGTATTGTCGTGTATCGTGGATTTAAAATTAGCGTAAAATAAAGGCCATGAAAGAATATCACCATCGAACGATCTCAACTCGATAGGCGGTAAGGTAGGCTTAGTAACGCGTAACGAAGCCTCCTTGCTTTGAGTCTGAGGACTAAGCTGTGAACATACTAACTTGATATGGCCATACAACTCTTCAAAGGAAATTAAACTATAATACTGAGGTGTCGCATCGGGATCAATCGTTAACAAGCGGTCATTGTATTGATCTAGGAGTTTTTGAAATTCCCTACGAAGCGTATCTACTGTGACGACAGAACTAAGAAAACTTTCCTTCACGTGTATATCTGTATGTACGTTTATCGAAGAATCATAAATATTCTGAATTCTTTGGAATATAACATTGCGCTTAGCCTCTAACAACTTTAATTCCTTATCATTCGGTATGGGGGAAGCGGCTCTTATTCCTTTATTTTTGTCCGTCATGGTTGTACGTATAAATTATACCAACGGGTAAACAACGGAGATAACGCTTGTTAATAATGTATGCGAAGCGCTCGCAATGTCACACTAGCGGCGTTAATGTAGGTAGGAATATTAAACTATCGAACAATGAGAAGTAGAATGTGTATATAATAATTTTATAAAATACGTAATATTTTATTAAAATATGCGAATATATAAGTATATAAGAATGCGGGAGATGCCTACAACTCAATTGTTGTGGCGTGTTATATGCGATTGCGATAAAATGTGACGATTATTACGCCACGCGGTATATGATATTATGTATAAAATATATTAAATATACTTATTAGATAATCCTAATAAGGGCGGAAGCGGTATGTTGGGACGAACCAGAGGGATGGACTACCAGTAATAGTCGCAATCCACACGTGGTCGACCGAACAAAGTTCGAGATCCGACTCGAATGGTACCAAGAAATATGGAGGCGCGAATGCCGCCACTGTCCACCTTCGATAGGCAAGAGCCAGTGGACTGTATCATTTATTAATTTTGAATTTAGGCGTCCACGTGTCGGGCAAAGGGGCGTGAAGGAAAAGGGAAATCGTGCACTAACCTTAGCAGGTCCGCGACCTATACCTCGGCGACGAGCACAAAATCACGCTCAACAGTCAGCACACACCCTGGCGCGCAACACGGACACCTCGCGGGATGAGATGGCACTCGGCAGCACCCACGACACCACACTTCTAAGATAGCGGTTGCGAAAATCGACCCGCTTCACGTACCGTGCGATCGCGGAGAGGTCTCGAGCCGACTTGAGGCGGCGCTTGCGTCGCGCCGCGAGCGTAGGTGACAGTACACGATAAGGAAGGGAGGGTAGATGGATAATAATCGTGGACATTGTTCGAATAATAAATCCAAAGACAGCCAATAGTTGGCGTTACCACCAGGTATATTTTAGTGTCTTAAGTGTACTTTTTTTTTTAAATATCACTTGCTTCAACAGTGAAGGAAAACATCGTGAGGAAACCTGCACGCATGAGAGTTAAAAATAATGTTCTCAAAGGCGTGTGAAGTCTGCCAAGCCGCACATGGCCAGCGTGGCGGACTATGGCCGAACCCTTCTCATATTGAGAGGAGACCCGTGCTCTGTAGTGAGCCGGTAATGGGTCGATCATGATGATGATGATGAAGTGTACTTAAGTTGACCACCTGCTCACTGGACCGACGACCTGAAAAGGATCACTGCGGGCGGGTGGATGAGGAAGGCGGAGGACCGTGTGTGGTGGCGCGCTCTCGAAAAAGCCTATATCCAGCAGCGGGCGTCTATAGGCTGATTGATTGAAGTGTGCTTAAGATGTTTTATAGGATTATAGG
The DNA here is from genome assembly GCA_928268935.1 of Lasiommata megera. NCBI lineage: Eukaryota > Metazoa > Arthropoda > Insecta > Lepidoptera > Nymphalidae > Lasiommata > Lasiommata megera. The sequence goes on along the minus strand of OV743311.1, from coordinate 4,473,435 downwards.
TGACAGAGGCAGAAACAATTTTCCCGATGTAGTTGTTCCGATATAGCTCCTTCAAAATAACTAACATGTATATATGTACGTAGTGTGCTATAAATTTATATAATAAGAGTAAATAAAAGCACACGAATGTTTGTTATAGTTTATTGAATAGCTTCATATGTTTTTACACTAAATTGTAATAGTACCAACTCGTACTTCACTATGGTGCCAATGACCTGAAAATAATTCATAATATTTAATAAAACTTTTAAGCCTAGGGAAACAGATTATATATGGAGACATATTTTATTATCATCAGCTCTATATCAACTGATGGATGTCTATTGGACATATGTATTATGTTAATAGTTCGTAAGTCTATTATAAGTAATTTCTCAAACAGAATCACATTTAGAGGGCATCTGCAATGATAATTTGAGATTACACAGTGCAATGTTTAATTGAATAACATAGTTTATCTAGGTTTCTTAAAAATATGTAATTACCGTTAGAATCATTCCTCTAGTTACATCGAAAAACAATCCACTGAGAGCGGCTGTTGTATATTTGGTTTGACGAATGAATCTCTGCACCTTGAAAAAAACAAGAAATGCTTAAAAAGGCAAAAATTTTGCATCATCACTTTAAGGTTATATAATTCAAAATATTATTATACATTGGTAATGAAAGACCCTCCTTAAGTTGCGTAAGAGCGAACAATAGAAAACAAAACCTTAACAGAACGTCTTGTCGAAGAATAAAAGCCATACCAAGATTTAACTCACCTCTATTGTGTATTCTGAAGTTGGTACATGTTGTAAAATATAGAATGGCTTCAGAGCTACAGTATTCAGGTTTGCAGCTAGCAGAGAAGTCGCGGTCGCTCTCGCAAACAAGAATAAAGACGAGTAGCAATAGTAAATGTAATATTGTTGGCTTTTATGTGCCCTAAAAGAAACGTGAATTGTTACAACATAAAACAACATGAGCTAGTAAAACGGAGTCAAGTCAGTTGTTTGTGCTAAGTCACAAGATAGTAACCGGATGTAGGAAATAAAAGAATCGAGAGAAGAAAAACTGTGTACACAAATATCATTTTAAACGTTTCGTAATATTAGTTATTAGTAACAGTTTGAGAGTCAGAAAAAAGGTACCAAAAGTTTTCACTTATATATGCAAATAAAGTCTGGGAGTTATTTGTAGGTAACATGCTAAATACGATATTATTTTTGTAATTCAAAGACAGTTACTTGTTTTTTATCAAACTAATCTATCATAGCTGTGAAGTAAATTAATTCATCATCATCATCAACTCATTGCCGGCTCACTACAGAGCACGGGTCTCCTCTCAATATGAGAAGGGCTTGGTCATAGTCCACCACGCTGGCCATGTGCGGATTGGCAGACTTCACACGTATTTGAGAACATTATGGAGAAGTCTCAGGCATGCAGGTTTCCTCATGATGTTTTCCTTCACCGTTGAAGCAAGTGATATTTTGATTGCTTAAAAACGCACATAACTCCGAAAGTTAGAGGAGTGTGCCCGGATTCGAGCCCCCGACCTCTGATTAGGAGGCGGACGCTCTAACCACTATGCTATCACAGCTTCTTAAATTCTTTAATTAATTATGTAATACTATTTAAGCTAAAACCCATTAAATTAATATTATTGTGATGCTGTTTACAAAAAAAATAGGGGAAAAATATTGTACTAACATCACCACGTGTTCGTGTCGACAATCCGTAAAAATAGGATAGTTGGTGCTGAAAAACAAATATAACACATAAGATACAGTATTAACTAAGCTTAACAATAAATCTGTTCAAAATAATATATAAACACTTAAATAAAAACATTTATACCTTCTGCTATTAGATTGTATTATAAAATCAATAGTACTTACTTGAGCAGAGAAAATAATTGAACACAAATGAAGAAGACATTGGTGAAAAATGAGAGGAGTATCAAATAACACATCTTAGAGTCAACCGTCTGCACGAGTTGCACAAGATGTGAGTAATGTAATCTAATTTCTTCCCATCTAATGATTTTCTGGAAATAATTTATGTAAAAATCATTATAAATTACATAAACATTACATCCCCCCTTTTCTATCGTCTTTACTGAATTATTATACAACTAAGTAATCTAAACAATTCTAAAAAAATATAAGTTTAATTTTTTTCCTAGATTGGCTCCGCCGTTTCCAACATGATCCGATTTGTGTAATGTTTTTGTTCGGTAGTTTTACTTTCGTGGAATAATTCTTGAAATCGTACTTCTTATAATACCTACAAGAAATCATGATTATTTTGTAATTGCTGCTTTACATAGATTGTTATGTATTATTGTTTTGTTTCTCATTTACTTTAACTTTTTGCTCGTGTTTTTGGTAATTAATTTATAAGATAAATAATATAAGTTACCTGTCGTTGCTGATTTTCAATATGTTTGTTTAAGTTCCTGAAGTACGAGGTCAAATATAAACTTACGCACATCGTAATCGCATCCGTGATGTTCCATAGAAACGTCGCTTGAAGATTCACCACCTAGAAACACCACCACAAGAAACATAATATAAAAAAAAAACTCCCAAATCTTATTTACTACCTTAATCCGTTAAGATCTTAAAAACGACGTTTTAGTTTAGAAAGTTTGTACATTTTGTAATTATTTATACTCTTTATTTGTACATGAAAAAAAAATGTTTTTTTTTTGTATTAAAGATAGACTTGCGCTTGACTACAACCGTGCATGCCTGATGGTCAGTTATGATGAGGTCTAGGATGGAGCGCGCCTAGGAATAGCCTATTTACTCTTCCCTTGAAGGCGTTAAGATTATATTTGGCTGGAACAAGGAAGCCGGGGGGGGGGGGGGGTCCACACCTTATCTCTAAAAGCAATCTCAAAAAATATGATGTACTTTACCTCATACAATACAGCTTTCCAATGGCTGTACGACGTAAGTTCAAATACAAACGCTGCTGAAGATACAAAAAAACTTTCCAACAAACCTAGGTCGACTTTATCAGCCTCCCTACAGTTGATTATGAGCCTCATTTTGAAAACCACTGACGAAATGTGTTCCACTGAAAAAGTAAGACTTTACGAATAGTAGCAATCGCAAGATGATCATAAATACTTAGGTAATAGACGGTGTTTTCTTGAATGTTTTTCTGGGATTCAAATTATGTCCGTATTTAAGATACTAGCTACAAAGATTTTTATTCCAAATTTCGCTTAGAAGACTTGCACAGATAACAAAGGTAGATATGAAAAATTTAAATTTTTAACTACCTTCTATTTTTAATTACAAAAATTAGAGCCAGTATTTTGTGGGATATCCGAATAACTTTCATGCCCAATCACTTCTGCGATTTATAGTTCTGGAGTTCTGTTTTTTTTTCGATTATTTGAGGAAATACATGAGACCATCTTCAAAAACTTCAAAAAAAAAGCAAAAGCCTTTTTGAAGCTTTTTTTGCAACGTAATTCTCATTGTACTTTTTTGCAATAAAGAAACTTTAACGAAAATGTTTCTTTGTATTACATTACTCACTTTACAACTTTAAAATAAAAATCTGAACTGGTCAACTTATGATGACTCCCATGTCCTTACATTATGATTATAGTGGTACGGATATCCCACAACATTCCAGTTTTTGTTTTTGTGTGACGTTCATTGACCGTTCACCTTTATAAATAACAATGTACTGTTTTCCGTTCCTTTGGAATTAATAAAAAAAAAAAACACGCTACCCTTTGTTTCAATATTCTTTGTGTTTAAACATTTTTTGGTTCGGTTTAATTGGAATATTATACTTGTGAATAAACCTTCTTTTAGTAACTCTTTTAGGAACGTCAGGGAATTTTAAAACCTTTTTATTCACTAATTACTCGATTGGGGTGTTGTTTAAAAAAATCTAATTGAGATAAAATATTAAATTTCATTACAATGGCTCAGCTGTTCAAACTTGGGCGTTCTTCTCCTTTAATTAATTAATAGAAAGTAGATTGACGTGATAATGCTTAATGAAATTTACGTTAGCAAATTAAGTTCTGTTCATGAGAAACGTTTCAAACAAAATTTGACCTTTTTAGTAAACATTTTAAAAGAGTTCACAACATAATATTAGGCAGGGAAAGAGAAATATTTTAGACGCATTTTCGCAACATAGAGTATACAATTTTGGCGTACTCTTCAAATAAAGCTTCCCTTATGGTTGCATATGAAGAATTATTCTAGCCTTTGATAACTCGATTCTTGAAAAAGGATAAGTATAAAGTTAAAACCGACGGGATGCGACCTAGCAGGTCAGTATTGAAATGACTTGATATATATGTATTGAAATTACATACGCACAAAGTTACTACCAAGTTAATATGTTTGTTATTTTAGCCCTTAGTCTTTTTAAAAGAAAGAAAGCAAGAAAAAGTTTTATATTTGACGCGTTATTCATATTGTTTATAACATAATTTGACCGTATGCTGATATCGACCAAATATTCTATAACCTTATAGAATAAAGATTATTTGAATTTGAAACAATAAAAAAAACACATATTAACAGAAGATAAAAAATTCAGACCAAAGCGAAACAAATTAGATTATAACTAAAAATATTAAAATTATTATAAATTATTAATACTAAGTGCTGGAAGGATAAGTGAATGCCAAGAGTTTAAAATTGGTTGATCTTCTTATATTTTGTACTGTATACATATGAATAGGTGTCAAATCTTAGGTAACTGAAATAGACGCGGACATCTGTCCGATTTTATTAAAATATCATAAGCGAAAACCAATTTTATTTAAATATCATAGCGTCTGTCTCTATCTCTCTATATCTATACAGAGAGATGGGGAGAATTAAGAACTCTACCAGTTAACTAGTTTATTACTTACGTAACGATAAAATCAACACCATATAAGCGATTCGGGTATACTTCTCAGGACTGACGCTCGCTGAACATGTACGACCGACACGTTTTTCTATATATCCAGCTCGTTTCACAAGTGTAGGCCAATTTGAAGCGAGTTTCATTACGAAAATTGCAGTTACCATATTGGTCGTATAAAATACGATACTTTCTGAAAATAATTACCGGATTTATCGTGGATGAAAATGCACTTCCATAGAACCGTCCATAGAATTAGTATCTAGTTTAATAACTAAAGGTATTTTTAACACGCAATTGTACATTAAAAGTTTGATTGCTGGGTGTGTCCTTGTGTGTGTCTGTCTACGGCACTGAAGCTCTTAAAATACAAAAACGATTTGTATGTGTTTATTTGAAAGCTAGTTTCATATTATAATATGAGGGATGAAAGTGGGTATGAAAATAGTTTGATGTTCACCCCTGTGCCTCACAGAGCACGTTAAGCTATCGGTGCCGTTTATTATTACAGATTTGTGTAACTAATCGTGAAAGCCCTCATTGAAGCAACGTGGTAAAAGAGGGTGTGACCTTAATAGGCATGTGTTGGGTATGCATATGTATGCAAAGAGCATATTTAATCAATGACATGAAAATGGCGTATTTCTGTCATTAAATTAACTCGAAAGAACGAAAACAAAAATATCTACCGACAGTCATACCGACCTCGTGCGCCCGTTTGGTGCTTATTTAACATTTACGCACCAATTACCCATTACGGCCATTATTTTTATTCTCAATTAAATTCAGTCAGAATCACTTTGTTTGCTTAAAAAGTGTGAGACCAGACGAAGCGAGTTTATTTTTTCTGTTGTGAGTCACAATTTACAGTTATGAGTTATTTTGAATGCGTGGGTTTCATATAAAATACCTGAACTGTGACAGGATGAGTTCGGAGTGAACTGAGGAGGCGAGCATTTTTGTAAATGCTTAATACTTATTATGAATCCACCGTAACCGAGGGAATCATCATGATCAACCCCGCTCACTACAGAGCAATACTAGTAAAAAAATAATATAAAAATAAAATATGTCATCAATTAAATAAGTATCTTATATATGAATATGAGAAGCTGTGATGGCCTAGTGGTTAGGACGTCAGTCTCCTAATCAAAGGTCGGGGGTTCGAGCCCAAGCACGCACCTCCAACTTTCGGAGTAATGTGCGTTTTTAGGCAATTAAAGTATCACTTGCTTCAACGGTAAAGGAAAACATCGTGAGGAAACCTGCACGCCTGAGAGTTCTTCATAATGTTCTCAAAAGGCGTGTGAAGTCAGCCAATCCGCACATGGTCAGCGTGGTGGACAATGGCCAAACCCTTCTCATATTGAGAGGAGACCCGTGCTCTGTAGTGTGCCGGTAATGGGTTGAAATGATGATGATGATAAAGCGAATAAAAAATACCAAATATATAACTCACTGACATGTCCAAGGCTCAAGTCGTGTATAAAGAAGTGATACGCACTCGATGCAGTCAACAGAAACTGTCCCAGAAGGGTGATGCAATGGTAGATGGTGTAAATCGAGTTCAAATTGAACCTGAAATACAAATTAGTATTTCTTGATTTAATCGCCTCCCAAATTTTAGTTCGTTATGTCCCCTTTAGTTCAGATATTGGCAAGCGATGCCCGTGTTTACAGATACTATATAGGGGACCGACCGCAAACGTTTTTAGTAAAAGTACGAAATTATGTTATGTAACCAACGCACAGTATATTATGTAGAATAAATTACAGCGGAACAGATTAAAAAAGATTATGCACCACAAGTTTTTAGCCCTTGACGGCATCTCACCTGATGGTAAGTGATGATGCGGTCTAAGATGGTAGCGGGCTAACCTGTTAGGGGTTGGTACACTCATACTCCTAATTGGTTTCTACACGACATCGTGCCGGAACGTTATATCGCTTGGCGACACATCTTTGTCGGTAGTGTGGTAACTAGCCACGGCCGAAGCCTCCCAATAGACCAGACTTGAGCCGGGTATCCAACCCAGGACCTCCAACTTTATAATGCGACAGCGCGCGCGCTGCGCTACGGAGACGATATAGGAAGATATTGTAGTCAGTTACGAAATAAATTAAACTACCTTCGCCTGATAAATGTTGTTATGATATCAGCGAATAATTAAGTTAATATTTCTATTATCATATAGTAGTGCTAGACCAGAATATGTTAAAAAAAAAGACTTAATTAGGTGTCTTACATAATTCAGTTTAAATAAATCAATTGCAACAAATTGTAAATTACAGAATTTCTAATATAAAAGTAAATTTACAAATTCTGTATTTAAAGAAATTTATAATATTAACTTTCAAAATCAAAAACAAAATTGCGTTTATTCAGCCTGTTAAATTACATCACATCTAAAACCGTATGTGTCTAGAAATTGGCTGAACAGGGCGCTGCCTCAGCTTGATGCTGCGTCAAAATTGACTGCAGTGCTGATTTTCAGGCATAAACCGTGCTGGTATTACGGAGTGACTGGGAAAGCGCTCCTTTAGTGTGTGAGAATGTGTGCGCGTGTGCACGTGTGCGTGTTTGGTTGTTTTTGTTTTGTTTTTTTTTTTGTTTTTTTTTTTATAATATTGCCTTTTATATGACAAATTCTGTAATTTACAATTTATTGCAATTGTTTTATTTTAACTGAAATATGTAAGGCACATAGTGTGAGTTATTGTAATTTAAAACTTACGTGGGCCTACGTTACGTTACCTCAATTCGGAACATTTTTTCTTATTCAATCCCTCGACCGGAAACACACCAGCCCAGCGACAAAGCCTCATTGGTTTTCGAAGGCAGGCATGCATCTGGCATGTTGGCTCATTGGTTACAATGTCCACCCTCATTTGAATGGCACCCTCAAAAATAATGCGAATCAAAAAAGTTTATCCCAATTTAATACAGTTTCATGATTTTAAGAGTTTAAATAGATAATTATACTAAAATATTTAAACATATAAATTACATTAGTTTTTAATCATATTCAATGCAATCTCATATGGTGGTAAATGAATTTGCAGTCAAAAAAAAAAAACGATAGCGTACCACCTGTTAGTTCTACGGCATTTACTCAACCCTTATTACGTATTATTTTAATTGCTAGGCCAACGTCTCCGATCAGATTCGAGTAAATAAATAAAAGATAGATTTTAAAATCGTACCCGAGGTCTCCCACTTAGAAACTTCAACACTGCGCAAGGGAGGTCGTAAAAATTAAACGATTAACGAATCTTTAAATCAACACATTTATAAATAAGCTCTATGTATAACTGTACACTACTTAGTATATACATAATATATATCATGATCTACCCATCGGCTCACTACAGAGCACGGGAGAAGAGTTTGACCATAGTCCACTACATATATATGATAATTCAAAAAGATATAACCTACCTTTTACATCGAACGGAAAGTATTCGAATGTCTAACTCCTCGAACACTTGACAAGTACGTTTCAATAGTTCATATTTACATTTAATTTACTATAAAATGTTGGCTCGATTCAAGTGTAATTTTAATTCCAAACCTTATTGCTGCTTGTTTAAGGATCATTTCCTACCGATTCCTATTTCAGGTGATTAATTTTTGAACACATGAGTTTTAGTCGTAAATGTTCAATAATATTTATCATCATCATATGTCATCTGAACGTTTATAATACGCTTAGTATAATATTTGTTTAATGTATAATGTCATTATAAGTAAATCAAATCAAATCGTGAAATCATTTATTCATGCTAATACATCCAGGCGTGTATGTGAATAGTTATTAAAAAAAAAATGTTTTATAAATTATTTTTAGTATCGTATAGCCCTTATATATTATGGCTTACATTCATTTAATCAATAATTTTAACAGTTTAGGATGAGACTATGTTACATTAATGTAAATTTATGATCACTTAACCTTTATAAACAATATAATATTGTACACCTTATATAAGTGACACTGCCCAATAAACTGTCATAAAAATCTTTCGCTTGACGATGACGCGATTTTCATTAGATATACTCGTACCATGCTTAGCTGCACACTTTCTCCTTCTTTCTACGTTATATCTTAAAGAAATCTGCCTAAACATTATCTAGAAATTCAGACCAAAATTTTCGTCAACGCACTTTCCACCTTGCGTACTTTTATTTCGTTTCGTTTCAGTTATTTGTTGCAGCATCTTGGTCTGAGTTGTCATACTGGACCAATACTAACACGTATGTTACCATAGCTCCAGCCATCTGAAAACGTAAGACAAATCAATATCTTTCAACAAGGCAAGTGACGATTTCCGTGGCGTAGTGCGCGCGCTGTAGCATTATAAAGTGGCAGGTCGTGGGTTTGATTTCCGAATTCAAGTCTGGTCTGGTGGGCTTTGGCTGCGGTTAAATACCACCCTACTGGCAAAGACATACCCGCAAGCGATTCAGCAAAACTACTTTGGTGCTGCAGATTTTGATGGGCAACCGTGTATACATATCATTAGGTAACCCGTCTGCTTATTCGCCCGCGATGAATATATAAATATATAATAAATGAGGTATGATTATAAGGATTTGAAACCTGTTAATTTTTTGAAGCAGATCCGTTAGTTTGATTTTATTATTATTATCACTATATACTACCTCTCACGCCCGTGTACAACCAAAAGAGATATAATAAACTTGAATAGATAAAAATATTATTATTATCTACATCATTATAACTCACGTCCGTTTGCAAAATAAATACATATAGAAACCATAAGAGTTATAATAAACATAAATAGATAAAAATAAATAGAGACCAAACGGGTCAGGGCGACAGGTTGAGAAACCGGTTATCATTATTTTTAATTTGGTTAATAAAACCAATTAATATTGGTTATTTCGAAACCAGTTGCAAACCTAATTGTGATACAAAACAATAATACCTGCAGAACAACCGTCCTGTTTAAATTGAAAAATCCCATTCCACTTAATGCTACGTAGTCCTTGATAAGCTGTCTCTGCAACCTCTCGATCTAAAACAAACTAGATGCCTCAGTTACCATAAAAATAAAGAAACCTACAAATGTACCAACCCTAAGTAGGTACTATTACCAATTAAAATTTTACGATTCGCGACTGTTACATCAGGCTATTTTGTATTTTGTTTCTAGTGACAGAAAAGATGAGGAGATGTAGGCTAGCATGGTATGGTCATATAATGTGGAGGGAAGAAAGTAATTTCACGAAAATAGTGTTGTATATGAATATGGGAGAAAGGAGTAGAAGAAGACCAAAGAAGAGATGTATGGATTATGTAAAAGAGGATATGTGTGTAAAAGGTGTGAGTAGTGAGGTGACGGCTGATAGAAGTGAGTGGAAGAAGAAGACGTGTTGTGCCAACACCAGATAATGTGGGATATGGGCAAGAAAAAGAAAATACTATTAATTTTTGCTCTGGTTGAGGGCAAAAAAAAACCATTTTCAAGTCTTGCGCCCAATACTAGTATTTTTACTCTATTGCAGTTATTCTATTGGAATTGCCTAAATTCTATTTCATTGTCGGACATACGTTATTACAATACGAGCTACTCTTTTATGTCGTGACGTCTAGACGTGACATGTCAACACTAAAAACTACTTGAGATGAAAAGCATAAAAATTGCTATATTCCGCACGATGGCCTTCCGGCACGCTGTTGCGTAGAAACCAGTTAGGAGTACAGGTTTACCATACCCCTAAGAGGTTAGCTAGTTACCATCTAAGACTGCATCATCACTTACAATCAGGTGAGATTGCCGTCAAGGGCTAACTTGTAGTGAATAAAATAAAAAATATATGATAGAAGTTCCGTTCTTTAAAAATAGTTAAAAATAGAATTCAACTTCGTTACGTGAGGCTGACTAACTCTGGCTTAGGGAGAATTAAATAGAAGATAACAGCTTTGTAGACTGTGGTTATATAGTTACTAGAAGTAATACCATAATTACCTCAACATTGTAGCAGTGGGCATTACACTCATATAAATAAGACAAAGCGAGTGCGGAGTGCTTATTGACATCAGCTGCTGTCACCACCGCATATGCTGATCTTACCGTCACCCAGATCAATGTTACTGCATACGATGCTTCGTTTAGTAAACTTTTTTCTTTCAGCTGCCTGGGAAGGGAAGGGTAATTAACGTTAATTCATCATCACGTACACACACACACACACACACACACACACGCACACGCACACGCACACGCACGCACGCACGCACACACACACCCACACACACACACACACACACCCACACACACACACACACACACACACACACACACACACACACACACACACACACACACACACACGTACACACACACAAAACTCACGTGATCCCAAGAAATAGTTGCAGACAAATGAAATAAAAGTTGAAGAAGGCGGATATAACGATGAGACCGCCCAATGAATTGTCAACTCTTCGCACCAACATCGACTGCTTTACGTATGCCTCGCGTATCTTGCGCCATAAGTACACTTGTAGGTAATCTTTATCCTAAAAATGAATACACATAATAAATCCCGACCATCATAATCCTTGTAATTTGTAACCTATTAACGGTGGTAGGTCAGTATTACTTATTGGAAACTATAAATATAAAAAAAGTAAAAATAACTCAGTGACTGGCTCATAAACGCCCTTCAACCTAAATAGCTTATATTTGACACTGAGGCACTGATTTTTTTTGTTGATAAGAGGCTAGGCAGCATTAATTAATATCATTTTAACCCTATGGGGTAAATAACGGGACGTAATGCTGAAGTAAAATACATAAAAATTTATATCTTATGACCTTTTTTAGAAATCAACATAAATGTAATTCATGATTTTTCTGATTTCTACCCAATATAAAGGTGTAAAATAACTTGAATATTTTTTTTAATAATCAATACATTTTGTATCTTTCGAGCCTTTACCTTGAGGTATAATTGCTAATGTCATTATAAATTTTAAAATATTTGCACCTACTTCACAGTACTGTTTTTGTTGATTATTTCTTTCAGCCACTTTTGCAACGCACTCGTTGAGCCGCCGATATCTCGAGGTTAAGCCCAAACTGGTTAATATAATGAGCAAATCCAACAGGTTCCATTGAATTGTTGCTACAATGCTCATAAACAATAGAGGGACACCAATCCAATCTGAGTATTCAACTAAAAAAAATATGAAAGGAATGAATGGAGTGTTTTTCGTAAATTTTTTTTGGTGTTTCGTGCGTGAATTATGTTTCTGGTTCTTTATATGTTGCAAGAAAATCGTACATATCGATTTTTTAGCAAACCTTAATACGACCAAAAGTTATTGGATCTTAAAAATCTACGCGATCGTTCAACTATTTTCAAGGTCATTGCAAAAATTGGCTACGGATCTTTCAAAAGTTTAAAAGTTGACTCTTATTTTAGCTTTAGTTTTAAGTTGTCGAGTGTAGTTATCACCTCACGAATAGAAATAATGAAATGAACGATTCATAGATGCCTGCCAGGTTTATATGAATAAAGATTTGATTTGATTTCTGATTTGATTTGATTTATTTATAACAAAGAACTCACACTCGAGCAGCAAAAATCCATGTGAAGTAAGTATATATTTACGTAAACATTGTGATGGCTCACAATGAAAATCCAGGCTCGGTAATATATTAAAAATGTGCTCAACTGAAAGAAGAAAAGTAAAGAGTGTATAAAGTCAAGAATTTCTGATGCAGAAAATGTACAGAATCTAAATGTTATCTAAATGTATCCAAAAGTAACAGATGTTATGGCAGCTTATCAAAACTTACTCGTGGTACAGACCGCTACTGTTCCAATCGCTATGTGCATTCTTCTTTTTAAAGTAGCATCCGGGGGTACGTACTTTACGTTTAAAACCCATTCTACTGAGGCCCAATATTTGCATAAACCTGGCCATGCGTGTGACATCCTCCAGCACTGAACTAGTCCTAACAGTGAACCAGTATAAAACATGGCTCCTGACAGTCTTGCGGATACACTTCCTGAAGACAAATTTATTAGTACTGATTTTCCGCTACCTTTCCCAAGTACATTACAACTGTGTCTAGTTTAAAAGTTTTTATAAAACGAAAGCTTGTAGAAACATCATATTACGATATTAAGGATTATATAAAGGATAAAAAAGCTTGGGTTTGATTTCCTCTATCTCCATAGGTACTATAGTTTATTGTTCATTTTATTCATTATGTGAGATGGTGATAACGAAAAAAAAGAAAAACCCCGGCTAAGTTTGTTGTGGGCTTCTTCTTAGACCGGGGCGCGTTTGGAACCCTCATAGCTTTAGTTTTAAGTTTACGAATATAGTTATCACCATGAAATAACTACTATGTAAATTATTGACGCCTCAAAAGTGCCTTTTTAAGGACTATTTGAATAAAGATTATTTTGAATTTGAATTTGAATTTCTCAAATATAAACTTTAAATTAATTTCATTGAACTGAAAATTCTATTATATCAGTATTTTAAATTTTTATGGACTGAGCTTTATTATTTATTTATCTTTAGTGACTCTTATCACACATTTGAAAGGCATAAAATATTAAAAAAATATTTTGAAATTTCATATTGAAGAACATAATATGGTAGAACAGATATCGTTTTGAATAAAAGTTATGAAAAAACATTAATATATTTTGTGAATACTGAAGGAAGTTTTACACAGCGCAATAGACGACGATCTAATATTTCTTTATGTAAACCGGTATCAAATCAAATTTGTCTGATTAGTAAGTTTATAATAACTAACTTTGCCCAGCTGTATCAATAGCCCAACCCGCTAGTGCCTTGATAACTTTCCATATGGCCTGCCCCTCTATAGCTAGATAAAGAACCAGAAGAATGAATGCCCAGAGATTCCATAGAAAATTCTTAGAGCCTACGATTCCAATCCATTTTGACCACTGGAACACTTGAGTCATTGTTTGTAGAAAATCCTGTAATATAATAACATTATTTTTGTATTGATACGGTTTATTATAGGAAAACTTGAACACTTAGTTTTTTTTTTGTTATCTCATTGTTTTATACGGTACGAAAGAGATTATAGTCTCGAAATTATTTAATCATGAATAAAAAATTATTGTAGTCTGCTATTTTTGTATTTGCTTAGAATTTATTCGAATTCAATCTTAAATTTACGGAACTCTTAGGTATTAAATGAGCTACTCGTAGATTAGTAGAAATAATGGAGACTCTTATGAACAAAGTTTTCGGTCAAATGGATGGCCCTTATTAAATGGTTAAATTATTTTTATAAGGTTTTAAACAATTCTAGATTCTTTTAGAGCTTAAAAAATTCATCGAAATTCTGATTATTAATATAGATATTCCGATTCAGTTACCATTTTTACTGAAGTATATTTTTTTCTATTGCTATTTATACTAATTCAGACACGTTAGTGCATCTTCAGTTTAGTTTTTGATGAGGGAAGGAGAAAATATTAATGATAATATGATGATTATAACAAAAAGAAAACTCACATCGTGATATGGTTGATTGGGCAGTATAAGATTACTGTTGAATTTAGGTTTATTCGATTTTTCTTTTGAATGCATAACATTCTTAAATCTGCGTGATATCAACAAATACATAGTTTATACTTTACAGGCGCTCAAGTCAAATAAAAGCACTTTTACAGATACAATTACAATGCCTTCTGTGGTTCGCTATTATGAATAGATTGTTCAGAAACACGAATGCCATTTACCAATTAAAAGTTTCTACGAAATGTTTTTTTACTCAAAAATGTAACTTTTTCAACTAAACACAATTGTTATATCCAGATGTCATGCAAAGGTACGATTAAACTCTAGAAAATACATGTTTTCAAAAGGAAGATGACTAGACATTAAACTATTTACAGGAAGTTAGTTGTAAAATCTATTAGCACTTGATCGGGTATCCACTAATTACACAAAGATTACATTGATAGTTGCATGCCACTGCAGTTGGCAGCAGGTTCAAATAATAGAAGAACACACGCGATATAACATTTAGCCTGTACCTACATATTCAATAATACATGGAGTGCCAGGTAAACATTAAATAACATACCAATATAATACACATAGAACCAACTCTTAAAAATTTGGTTGAAATCTATCATGACATTCTCGCGTAAATATTAACGTTTCTTTACATTACAAGTCTTACAAATTCAAATTTCAAATTCAAAATAATCTTTATTCAAATAGTCCTTAAAAATGCGCGTCAATAATTTACATAATAGTTATTTCATGGTGATAACTATATTCGCAAACTTAAAACTAAAGCTATGAGGGTCCCATACGCGCCCCGGTCTAAGAAGAAGCCCACAACAAACTTAGCCGGGTTTTTTTTTCGTTATCACCATCTCACATAATGAATAATAAATTATAGTACCTATGGAGATAGAGCAATTCACACCCAAGCTTTTTTATCGTTTATATAATCCTTAATATCGTAATATGATTTTTCTACAAGCTTTCGTTTTATACAATACAATAGAACGCTTCCATAGTAATATTATAATTGCTAGTGTTTCTGTTTGTTTATTAGATGGTTTGTCTATGTTTGGTTCAAGCACTGTACCTATCTTGGTATAGAGACAGCTCCAAGTTAGAAAAGGAAAGTAGTAGTTTTTAGAGCATCCGGAAAAAGATTCCTGTTTAAAGAAATAACATTGGTTGCAAAGTTCGAAAATAGATCTGGTATTTGAAACAAAAAAGTTCGACTAAACCACAAAATTTAAGTAATAATTTCACCCTACAGCTGGGCGTCTTACGTAACTACTTACAAATAAAACTGAAATCACGAAATATTTGATTGATTGAGCGAAAGAAGGTTTGGAAAATGATTAATACCCGTGGTGTCGATTTCTTACGCGTACGGAATAATTGATGTCTGTGTTTCTCTTGAAAAAACAGTCTCGTTTTCTTGCAATCTAATGGAATACGACTGCTCCACACCTTATTATATTTTAATATATATTTATATATATATTTTTATATAATTATATATTTTTTTATAAACGAGGTGAAATATAATTTAGTATAAATGGGGAACCTACTTGATTTCTAACCTTGGACTACTGAACGTAATATTGCGATGTTTTTGATATCACGGAGATCACTGGAAAACTGACTTTCCTTCATCATAATTTAAATCCGGTTACCTGCATCAGAGCAATTTAAAAAGGTCAAAGCCTTTCATCAGCCTTTGACCTTTATGCTTATTACAATTTTGATGAAGCCAGTCGTGGTAAATGATTATTATCGGTTAAAGTACATTTGTAAAGCTAGACAATTTGCGCTATACGAAGTGTTAGTCATTCTAATTCATAAGAAATATGAAATGTGCTACAGTGAAAATAACGATAAATGTTTATAAAAACTAATATTAATAACGAAACCACCTCTAAACTACTGGATAGATAAAATATGCAAGGAGATAGATTGGACATTTTTATTCCGTAAAACAAAATATTTATTCACGTGGACTAAGTCAAGGACATCTGCAAATCAAGTGTTCAAAAAGATGTGTGCTTGCATATAAAACTGCATTGAGAACTTTCTTTTATTTCGAAGTCAGTTCAAGTTAAAAATAGAGTGCTGAATAATGCGATTTTACAACTATCGTGATAATAATTAATATCAATTCCAATGAAATGAGTTATAACATTTGAATAGTGTTTACCGTGTACTTGAAAACGCGAGCTTTGCGCTGTAAATATGACGTATTCTAACTTAACGAGTAGATACGTACTTAACGCGCGTGTAGCGTTGTTGTGTTATATGGAAATCGTTATTGAACAACATACAACGTCATTCATGTAAATATTTTTTATCTCTTCTCATTTCATAAAATTATAATAAATTACGAACTCCAAAAAGAGTTTATTGGTTTCAAGAATTTATTTTCATTTACACACTTTATGAACACAATGCCGAGATTTAAACTAACTACTGATTATTTAAAGTTTTTAAAAGTTAGCGAATCTAAAAGTTTGCTAAACAAACAATAACTGGTAACGGTAACGTATGGGACAGAAGATACGATTCTTTGTCTCAATTTTCTTACATAATCAAAATATACGCTTCTCTTTTCCACACTCCGCACTGTTTCATGGCTTCATCTATTTAATCTAAAAGATTCCATTTAACATAATTTATGTAAATATTTTTTATCTATTATCATTTTGCACAATTAAAAATCGTATATTTTTAAAAGAAATATATAAGTATTCCTAGCAGTATTGCTATGTATTTTTTAGCAGTTTCAGCATTCCGTATTGTTTTTGTTTTCTAGTCAAATTTTGCTTAATTACAAAAAAAAAAATTATGGCAGCTTTCATTAAGAGTTTTATCGTTTTATATAAATTAATAATCTGAGTGGAATCGTATTTTCTAACATTAATCTTATCGAACTAAATAGTGACGTTAAGTATACTTTTTTATCATTATGATACAGAATGTATTAGCGGAATTTTAAAAAAGAACGCGATTATGAGGCGCGCCCATTTTCTAGCAAAATTAAATACTACTATTTGCCTAGGATTCAAACGCTCATCTAGATTTTTATAACCCCAGAAATCAGTTCACGCAAGTGATGAAATTAAGGTATGGTACCTATACCTACAGTTGATGAGCTTAGTTGCGAGTCGTTTATTGCAACTGTTACGGCGAGCTACGCTAGTATCGCGAGAGGTGGGCGGGACTACCCGTCCACCATTTCCCCTTCTTCACCCCCTTCAAATACCTAAAATTCGTAAAAATCCACAGCGCCTTAACAAAATTTTTTTTTTAAATTATAATCGGTAACAACAAATATTGATAATGTAAGAAATAATTATCAATTTTATTGTAAGTCGGATAATAATGTTAAACTTGGCTACATTAGTTTCCATGTTTACTTCTAGTGGGCGATATTGTACCATTAATAGATTGGTGTGGGACTATAATTTACATACATTATTGGATACAGTAAGCAATCATTTATGGCACTTTGCCACTAAAATATTAATGGTACTAACAGCCCTTAATGTTGTGCATATCGATCTAAACTGATTTTGTACACGAAAACACATCTACAGTGATTATGTTAATATGGCTGGATCTATCTAATACTATCAGGAAACTAAAATATAAAAATGTTTTACTGGTATACAATTTTTTAACATAATATTACAGAATCAAACATTTTTAGAGTTTAAAATTATTCCAGGTGTCTAGCAGAATTGAGTAAAATAAATTCGTGCATAAACCAGAATCTATAAATAATCGAAACACAAATCTTAATAATCTTGTATTGTATTTTTTTAATACTTTAACTTAACAAAAGATAAAATTAAAATTTACATACAAATAAAAATGATATTAATATACAATGAGGAACAAAAACATTTTGAAGAAATTTCAACATAAACGTGATGTAAGTAAATTTTATTTCTGTACGTACTTGTCATACTTAATTAAAAAAAAAAAGTATTAAATCAAGTGTTATTTAATTATTATTTTATTTTGTTTAAAATAAAGCTTTTCTTTAGTTCTCCGTATAAAAGTATTTTTAACAGCACATGAAAACTACATATTATTTACGGAGTGAGTTAAAATTTATTGCAGATCTGTTATTATTTTTTAAGGTTGCTGATTATAAATATGTTTGTTTAGAGCATATATGAAATATGTTGAGACTTTTAAAAATCACAGTCTCCTTTTATTTAATAAAGGAACATATTTTTTTTAATACACCACAAGCCCTTGACGACATCTCACCTGATGGTAAGTGATAATGCGGTCTAAGATGGTAGCGGGCTAACCTGTGAGGGGTATGATAAATTACTCCTAATTGGTTTCTACACGACATCGTGCCGGAACGCTAAATCTCTTGGCGACACGTTTTTGTCGGTAGGGTGGTAACTAGCCACGGCCAAAGCCGAGCCAGAAATCGAACCCAGGACCTCCAACTTTAAAATGCTATGTTCAATTGAAAAACTTGGCATTTATAAGTTCTGGTTTTGCAACTATTTGGTCCTACCAAAATAAAATCTTTTCACTATATTCGTTTTCAGAATTTTTTAAATACAATATTAACAATATTCACTACGGCTAGATGGTTTGGCATTCCTACTTTTGGTGGAAGTTTCGCATTGTTTTGGGCCGTCCTATTGCTGATCATGTTAAGTATCATCGAAGTGGCTGCTATTTGGAAACTGATCCGCATTTTAACTGGAAGTGCACACATTGCTAATGGTATAAGCTTTTTTTATCTATTCGATTTATAAATATATCGTCATCATCATCATAATCAACCCATTGCCGGCTCACTACAGAGTACGGGTCTCCCCTCAATATGAGAAGGGTTTGGCCATAGTCTACCACGCTGGCTATGTGCGGATTGGCAGACTTGCCACGCCTTTGAGAACATTATGGAGAACTCTCAGGCATGCAGGTTTCCTCACGATGTTTTTGTTGAAGCAAGTGATATTTCAATTGCCTAAAAACGTACCTAGAAGTTAGAGGTGCGTGTCCGGGTTCGAACCCCCAAGCTCTGATTAGGAGGCGGATGTCTTAACCACTAGGCTATCATAGCTTTAAATAGATATAAATATGTGGTTTTTAGTCGTGCGTTCAGCGATCTAAATAATCAACACTCGTTGATTTCGGGGATATTAATCGTTAATTAATTATTATCATTAGTAAATATTGAAGAGTTACGAGCATGTTATACAATGAACATTCAGCTTAATTTTTTGTAATCCCCGTAAAACAACTCGGTCGCAATAATGTAACTATGCAATAAAATGTTGTGAAGGTATCATCACGAGGATACTCCGGAAATCTGTATGGTGTGGCATTTTGGAGAAATTATAAATTGCCATGCGCATTGGCCTTTTTAATGCATTGATTACCGCACATGTTCATTGCATATTATTATTTTTCTGGACGCTTTGGCCGTGGCTAGTTACAACCTTACCCGAAGAGGTATGATTTAGCGCGTAAAAACTCCTGCGGTGCTTGACCAGCCCAATCGGCTTGACATACATTTTAGCATACACATAGCTTTTTATACAAAAGGCGTCCGTTAAGAAAGGGTTATCAGGTTTATAATCTCTATGAAAATCAGTTTTGAAGTTATAAACATGAAAGCGTCCATCTTGTCGAAAACAACGTGGCCAAAATCTAGTATTTTTTTTACTGTCACATCTAGGTACCCTTATTGGACGGCTGTCGGGATCTATATTCTATGGCAACGCGGTGCTGTCACTAATACTTTGTTGGAGAGCTGTCAACACATGGAAAAAGTTATCCATCAATTGGTTAAGAGCAGAAACAAATGGACTGTTCCTGTCACCAGATTTCAACATCAAAAGAAAGATCACTCTTGTTGTTTGTATTATCACATTTTGTGCCCTTGGTAAGTTATTTTTAGTTTGAGAGATTCGAATTATTTGTTAACAATTTAACAATGCCAAGCAAAAAAAAAAACTGAAACTAAAGCTAAAAAAAATCGGTATTTTCTAAGATGACTATAACTTTGAACATTGACGGATTAAAATTTACTTTTTATTTTTTTCCAATAGGTACAGAAAGTACAAATTTCCCGTTCCAAGATACTCACGAAATAGGCATATCTGTTTACTATTACTAATATTTAAAGTTCAATTGAATGATATTTTTCATACCAATTAATTTAATTCGATTTAATTTTGGTATTTCAGTAGAACATACTCTAAGTATGATATCAGCTACTGGCCTAGATTGTCCTCCTGAACAATATTTCGAACGGTACATTTTATCTTCGCATGGATTTTTATTACAAACTTGTAAGTTTATGACCACTTCATAAAGCGATATAATATGTCCTTACCAAGGTTATAAATCTGAAAATAATGGTGAATCCATCACTTAAGAGGGAACTTGCTTGACTAGTTTCGAGAGATCACCTTACTTTTCTTATATATAAGCCAACACTTTACTGCTATCATACCTTAAGTTAGGTAGATATCTATTCACTCTTGATTTGAAGGAAGGTTTTATTGAAGGTAATCTTAAGCGGTGATAGCTCAGCGGTCAAAATTTTCTTCGGGGTACCAAGTTTAATCCTTGATTGTCTTCCTCTATTTTGTCGAAGTTATGTGCAACGTAGTTTGGACAAATTATATATTTAATTATATGATCTATAGACACGTGGGAACCTGCACGCCTCAGAATTCTTTAAAGTAATTTGGAAGTGGTGGTAACTGACTTACAGAGGCGATTTTTATTATCATATTCATGCTCAGAAATGTGATATACTAAATAAATAGTTTTTTATTTATATACATATTCATGCTCAGAAGTGGGATTACTAGTACTAATTAAATTGTCTTTTGTTTCATACGCAGGGGAATACACACTCTGGATGGCGATACCAATATTTGTGCTGAGCAAATCAGCCACTATACTGTGGAACTTCCAAGATATGATCATCATTTTGATAAGCATGGGGTTAGCGTCGCGGTATCACAGGCTGAATTCTTTCGTCAAACATGTTGTAAGATATGAGAAACGTGACGGGAATATGAAAAAGGTCCGCCCTTGGTGTACTTTGTGGTCAGAGTAAATAAAGGCCTTATAAATGTGCCGCCCTTGCATAGTCCAGCTGTAATATTCTCTACACTGTTGAGGGTATTTTCTTGCACAAGTGGACAATCTCATCCTGTCTTTTCCTAAAGACACAAAGATTTTCGTATAATACGCTTGATCAGATCACTTTGTGCGCTGTCGCATTATACAGTTGGAGGTCCTGGGTTCGATTCCCGGCTCTAGTCTGGTCTGCTGGGAGGCTTCGGTCGTGGCGAGGTATCAACCATACCGACAAAAACGTGTTGCCAAGCAATTTAGCGTTCCGGCACGATGTCGTGTAGAAATCAAATAGGAGTATGAATTTACAATACCCCTTACTGTTTAACCTAGACTTCATCATCGCCTATCATCAGAAAAGGCGGCCGTCAACTTTTAGTGTATGAAAAAAAAGTAGTAGAAAATCAAATTTTGTTGGAAATTCAACTGCATATGTTACTTATTTATTGTACAATGAAGTTAAGAAGTCTTTTTTATTTATTTTTTTGTTTTAATACAGGAAACTGCCATTTTAAATGATTTCTGGGTTACATTTCAAACATCCGACACCACTGAAATCACTATAGAAAAAGTCGTATTTTTATAAAACTTTGATTCACAGTTCCAAACAGAGATCTACTATCAGTTAAACATTTGGAGAAGCATCAGAGAGGCATACGCAAAACAATCAGCGCTGGTACGACAGGTTGACGAGGAACTGGGAGCTTTGCTTCTACTGTCCAATCTTAACAATATGTACTTTATCTGCTTACAACTTTACCTTGGGTTGAGGTATTACTCTATGGTCATACAAAACTATGATAGCCTAGTGGTTAGGGCGTCAGCCTCCTAATCAGAGGTCGGCGGTTTGAATCCGGGCACGCACCTCTAATTTTTCGGAGTTATGTGCGTTTTTAAAAATTAAAATATCACTTGCTTTAACGGTGAAGGAAAACATCGTGAGGAAACCTGCACGCCTGAGAGTTCTCTATAATCTCAAAGGCGTGTGAAGTCTGCCAATCCGCACATGGCCAGCGTGGTGGACTATGGCCAAAGCCATAGTCCACCATATTGAGAGGAGACCCGTGCTCTGTAGTGAGCCGGTAATGGGTTGATCATGATATAAAACTAAAAGCTGTAAATCTTTTTGGTCTCTTTTATAATTTGCAGTATGTTTAATTTTATAATAGCTAAGATAGGAACATTCAAATTTAAATTGAGTTAAATTATTTGTTATTAGTCAGCATATGAATTGAGATACATAATATTGTTTGCAAAAGATAAAAATTAAATATTAGACGTGCCGCAGATTACTCAAAAAAAAAAAATACTAAATGAACAAGGTGGGTACAATAAGATGAATAAAACTAATAAATGTAATGAAGATAATTATGATGAAAAGACATAGGAAATAATTAATTTCGTAAATTATTTAGTTAATTGTTATTTATTTGTAACAGTTATCAGATTAATAATAAACAAATAATTCACATAGTTATACCGAGTTTTCGACTAAACTTGCATGTTATGTGTAATGTGTGAATATGCTTTTAGGAAAGTTGACGGTGTTCTGATAAACCGTATATACTACTTCTATTCATTGGGTTGGCTTCTCCTTAGAGCCGTCAGCGTGGTGCTAGCGGCTGCTGACGTGAATCTGCATTCTAAGAGGGCTCTTCCGTATTTATACTCTTGTCCCAGTTCTGCTTATAACGTTGAGGTACGTCATAGTATGATACGATTATAGCATTTATGATTTTTATATCTTCCACCTCAAGATAGCTCTTGACGGAAATCTTACCTAGTGGTAAGTGATGATGCAGTCTTAGTCGGTAGTGGGCTAACATGTTAGCTATTGTGACGACCTCCGTGGCGCAGCGCGTGCGCTGTCACATTTTAAAGTTGGCGGTCCTGGGTTCGATTCCCGGCTCGAGTCTGGTTCGAGGCTTCGGCCGTGTTCGCTAGTTACCACTCTACCAAAGAAGTATCGCCAAGCGGTTTAGCGTTCCGGGACGATATCGCGTAGACACCAATTAGGTGTATAAGGATACCATACCCTTAACAGGTTAGCCCGCTACCATCTTAGATTGCATCATCACTTACACCAGGTGAGATTGCTAACTTGTAACGGATAAAAAAATAGCATACCCTACTAAGTGAGCCCGCTACCATCTCAGATGTATTTGGTTTAATTTGGGACTATGTAACATTGTGCCGGAACGTTTTAACTATTTTGGTAGAATAGTACTGTACTGGGCATTTAACTCAGGATTTCCCACCAATAAAACGATAAAACTACGAAAAAGAAGAGGTCGGTAGGACATGGCAAATTTAGTGGAGCTATATGCGTATCGAGCATTAAATATCACTTTTTTTAATTGTAAAAAAAATGTTGTAAGAGTTTTCTATAAGCTAACGTTTAGTGGAATAAAAAAAAGCACATAGGATGAAAATTCATTTCGTCTTAATGGAGTAAGGGTGTTTCCCTACGAGATATTTTAGTTATGCAAAGAAGCGTCCGAGCAGCCATCTCAGTACAATTTACACAAGTACATTTTATAGAAATATATCTGGAAACGTATTTTCAATTCATCAGGTACCCACTCACTTTGTTACTCGGAGGGTCTTTGTTTAAAATTCTGCATCTCATTACAGATCAGACGTCTAAAGAATCAATTAACTCACGATCACATCGCTTTGAGTGCAATGGGGTTCTTTTATTTGGATCGACAGAATCTTTTGCAGGTTTGTTTTGGTACAGCAAATAATTAATTCAGTTGGAAACCAAATCAATAGATACCTGACTGCAAGACGAATGTTTTGATGTAAATGCATATTTTATCTCATCTGTCAACGTATTAGTCATCTTTAAATATCTATATATATAAAAGAAACTGGACTTGACTGGATGCGAAAAGCCGGAGACAGGATGAGTTGGCGCTACTTAAAAGAGGCCTATGTCCAGCAGTGGATTAATGTTGACTGATGATGATGATGATGATGATGATGATGATAAAAGAAAGTCGTGTTAGTTACACAATTTATTACTCAAGAACGGCTGAACCAATTTGGCTGAAAATCGGCGGGGAGGTAGCTTAGAACCAGGAGATGGACATAGGATACTTTTTATCCCGTTACATTTCCCACAGGTTTATGAAAAACCTCGAATTTGTAGCTTATTACATAGGAGTTTTTAAAACCTCTTACCTACGCGGATGAAATCGCGGGCATTGACTAGTAAGAAAATACAATGACTTGTTCAAACAAAATAATTCATAATTTTACTTAAATGTACTCACTTATTAAAATTTAATTAATTCATTTAAGTATATATATTTATTATTTCTATTTTCCACAGGTTGCCGCAGCTATTGTGAAATATGAGCTTATACTAATACAATATGATAAATAAAACATGCCTCAATACATCTGGTTTATCTCATTTACATCCTTAATTCGTGTTAATAATAATCCACGACTACATAATATGATTGCCTTGTAGGTCTGAAACAATCTCCAAATTATTTAGTCGGTAAGTTTAGTAACTTGATAAGTATGTACAACTGTTATTTCTGAGCTCGATTCAAACCAAGAAACCGACCCGAGCGAAGTTAGAAAATTAAAATTCTAATTCTAATTCAAAAATTAAAATAGCTTTATTCATGTTAACCTATTACAGGCATCCGTGAAGCGTTCGGATATAATATATTATTCAGTAATTTAATTCGTGAAGTGATGTAGATAATTACACACAACAATTTAAAACTAAAGCTAGGAAAATACTAAAGCAATAATATTGCTAAAGTAAAGAAAATCTTGTCTCTCGATAAAACTCGGTTGCCTTTGCCACTAAATCTCATCGTAGAAATAAAGAATACCCAATAATCTTTGGAAAGGTTGCAAGACTCAAGTGCAGTCAACTACCTAACACACCTGCATTCCAGCTAAATCTACGTTTTTTTTTTAACGCTGAAAAATGCGTTTACGCATACCCTCTAGATAAGGCGCACTATCATCTCCGGCAGGGTATGTGGGACTCGCCGGCGGCCAGACTGGCGACCAGAATACACTCTAAAACTCAACGATGCTCCTTCACGTCGCCTGATTGCTGGGTCACGGGAACGCTCGCGCACTGCAACCCAGCCAGCGGCGTCCGCCGATCCTATACTGGGGGCCTATGATCGTGGCCCACTAACTCCGTCCGAGGCGCGTCAGTAACATAGGGCACGCCTCCCGACCTGGGTAGAGATCGACGGTAGAGAATGCCTTTCATCAATCAGCCGGAGCTTGTCGCCTGCGCCGCGACCTATGACGTCGGAGAGGGTGCGCATTCTTTATGCGTCATCACCTCCTTGCAGAAGGAGGCGACGTCTCGCTAGCCAGCATAGCGCAAATCACGGCAAGCAGCGAAAGGCCAGGCCCCACGTGTGCCACGAGTAAGGCTCGCTCGACCGACCAAGCTAAATCTACACCGACGAAACTTAGAGAACCATTATTTAGGTTCTTGTAAAAATATAATTTGTGACATCTCCGAGACACTTTTGCCTCCTCTTTTAACTAATTAACATAAATTATAACTTTAAAACAAGCACCTGGATTTAGTGCCTCATTTAATTAGAGACAACATTATGGTCCTAAATCTCGCGCACGGTGAATGCCAACCAAATTAGACGATGTATCTTCCAAACTCGCGAAATTAAACAAAACAAAAGGACCCCCGGCGTAAAAAGGCAGTTCCCGAACTCCCGTGGAAGCTGTTATTACTGCAAACATTTTCAACATTTTTAATTGTGCTCTTTTGTTTGCGATTTTCATTAATAAAGGTGGGTTGGGTGGGTTACTGAAAACATGTAAGAAAACAATTTTAAATATTAATTATTTGCCATTGAAATGAAACGAATACAGAGATTTTTTAACACACGGTTGAAGATAAAATTCTTTTTACTTGTTTCAAACAAGCGACGAGTCTTTCCTTCATTACTGAAGATCGTGGTCCTGGTGTCTAAAATACGAGTAAATAGTAGTACTGCGGATTAATCGTTTCCACCGGCTTCTATCGGAGGCTAGTCTCGCAATTGTGTGAAATTCCCACTTCAGCTGGTCTGCCCATCTGGTTGGTAAGCGGCCTCTCAATCTTCTGCCGCCTGTATTGCCTGTCACAATAAGATAATTTCCAGACTATCACTCCCCCGCAGCATGATGTGTCCGAAATAGGAGAGCAGGCGTTGGTGACGTATGGAAGAAAGTCGTTTTTATTCATAGCTGTGTCAGGATGGATGTCAATGGAATCCTCAACATGCGTCTCCAGCACCACATCTCGGACGCATCTATCGTGTGTCTTTCCCTCGCCTTGATGGTTCCAACAAACGATAGTAGATAAATCTTAGCTTTTGATACGATGCCGCTTAGAAACCGATAAGGTATGGGTATATGTATATAAATATGGAGCATATAAGAGCCGTACCCCAAAACTAACTACCAACCATCCATCCATCCATCTGTTTGACAGCGGACTAATCTCATTAACTGCAATAACAAGACCGATTGAATTTTCAGTGTGTTATTTCACTACAGCTATAACAACAAATAATGTAAAAGTTAATAATTACATGTTTCATTTGTTTATCTTAACAGTGCCAATACTTTGTACTGTGAAACAAAAAATAAACAGCAAGTATAATTTGCTATATTCCGCCGACAACCGGGAGATTTGTATAATATAACACCACACAAAATCTTCCACTAGAACCTCTACGCACGTTTCGACCCGACACTGGATCATCCTCAGGAGATGTTGACTTCACGAGCGCGAAAAGTAAAGTCACTCACTTTCAAATCTCCCGGTTGTCGGCGGAATATAGCAAATTATACTTGCTGTATATTGTTTATCATGGACTTCCGCAAAGTGACGCCTGCTTCTATTCATTAGTTGTGAAACAATTGAACTGAAATATGGAACCCTTCACAAGCGAGTTCAAGTCGCACTTAGACGGTTTTCTATTAGCTGGGTTTTGCGCTTGACTTAATCTAGCTAATTAGATGGAAAATATAGAAATTTTCGTTTGCCTCTTATGCATTAAATACGACGTCATACATCAAAGTAAAATGAAAATCTGTTCACATTTATTTTAAAGTATTAAGGTAATGTATGTAACACATTTTCTACCCACTCTACGTTAATTTTGATTAAATTAATTCCTTTCACTACACATTGTTGAACACATCGCTATTTTTACGTGCTTAACTCAATTTGCTTTCATCAATTTTATTTATCTTGTGTGTGAAATTTTCCGTGCTTTTGAATTATTTTGCCATTTTTTTTTTCTAAAGATTAAATATTAAAGAAGCTTTTTTGGTGTTCATTAATCAATTATTATAAATACTCGGAATATAAAAGTAGGACGTTGAAAAACTGGTTTTAATCAAATAACCCTTGCGAAACTTGTTTTTTTTTTTTAAAGATACGTAGGCGTTTATTTCAACGTGGTATGGTGAGTGCTAAAGAGGCGAAGTCGCACGAGTAGCAGGATCCTTCCTGCTACTGGAAGGTAGATAGGAAATACCACAACATGTGTAATTGAAATTAATGTAAAAGCTGAAGTGGAGTCAAAATGATAGTGAGCTTTTAAAAATACGCATAATTATTTTTTTTGGGAATTTAATATTTTTAATATATTAGAGTTTAATGCCATTAAATTGTTATTGCAATATTAATTTATTGCTGATACTATAAAGAAACATTAACGATCAGGCCTTCTATTGTGTCTATGTGCATGTTTTGTTTGAGCAATTAAAAATCACTTGCGGAAAACATCGTGCAATAACCTACATGCTTGATTTTTCTCAAAGACGTGTGTAGTTAAGCGATCCGCACTTGGCCAGCATAGTCGACTAAGACCACATTATCTTTCTGTGAGGATTGAGTAAGGAGGAGGAGCTTTTTCATTTACCATTCAAACGTTCTGTTTACTCACATTACAATACTTTTTGTACGTTGTTAAAAAGTTGGTACCGCTTGTTTTACATTTTCACAAACTCACGCTGAGTATAAAACACAAGGCTCTACGGAAAAGCGGTAAATTCCGATGGGATACGGCAGTATTAATGATAATGGAAAACTTTTGCGCTTTTCCTGCGGTCAAAAGAATAAATATAGTAAAAGATTGTTATAAATATTACGAGGTGGCATACTTAGTATATGAACGTGATCGTTACGTGACGTGAGTATATATGTAAGTTTGTTACGACAAATTCGTCTGATATTTTGAATGAAGATAGATAAGAATCTAGATAAATAGGAATGTATTCACAGAAAACTTCGATTCGAGAAAATAGCCTAAAACTATAGCAAAGTTTATTAGCAACATTACTCCCAATTAAATTGATATGTGCGGAAATAGGGTCGTAAACAGGAATGAGACGTGGAATAATTTTCAATTACAAACGTTGGAGAACACCGCACGATTTTTTGGAAACCCTTAATATAAGTCGACGACGTCGCGTCGTTTATAATAAAAATGCGTGATATCCCAGTGGTTAAAACTTCAGCTTCCATTTCGTTTGATTTGTCTCCGGAACGCACCTCTTGGTTATTGAAGTTACTTGTATTTTTTTAATTAAAACAATTAAAAAAAAAACAACCAAAGACGTACACATGCACACGCGCACACACACTCATGTTATGCCTGAAAATCAACGCTGCAGTCAATTTTGACGCAGCATCAAGCTGAGGCAGCGCCCTGTTCAGCCAATTTCTAGACACATACGGTTTTAGATGAGATGTATTTTAACAGGCTGAATAAACGCAATTTTGATTTTGATTTTGAAAAGGAAATATCACTTGCTGTCGCAATATAAAATTGGAGGTCCTGGGTTCGTTTCCCGGTTCGAGTCTGGTCTGGTGAGAGGCTTCGGCCATGGCTAGTTACCACCCTTTTTTTTCCCCTCGTGGTGGAAAAGCTTTATAGCTACTTCCGTCCCTTGGGCAGGACGGAGGTTACGTGGGACTCCCCACCCATGGGTGGTCTACCCGAACTAAAAACCACCACGGCATTTTACTGGACGCCCATCGTATACTTCCCGGTCAGGCTAGTTACCACCCCCGATTATTGCTGGGGAATAGCTCGGGCTATGTGGGATTTTTACCCACTAAAACCCCCTCGGTCGCCACCATCAGCATAAAATAAGTTACCACCCTACCGACACAGAGTGATTTAGCATTCCGGCACGATGTCGCGTTGAAACAAAATATATAGGGCGGTGCCATACCCCTAACAGATTAGCCCGCTGCCATCTTAGATTGCATCATCTTAAAGGGTAGGGTATATAAAAATCTACATTTGGCCAGCTAAATAATAAATGTGAATTTTAATAATGAATATTAATTTTATATTTGAAAGGCTGATGAAATTTACTTGTAATTATTGTTTATTGTAATTAAATGTTATATAAAGCGGAAACCATTATTACGAGAAATGAAGAGATGAAAATGTATGTGAAATTTTCCTCATTTTGTATACACTCTTCGATAAATTGGACATCAAAAAATGTAATTATCCAATAAGGTAAAGCATTATTAAAACTTTCCCACTCATGCTTTGTGTATCATATAAATGTTAACAGTGGGTAATTTAGTGGTTAGAAGCATTTGTCAACAAACTAACATTAGCGGTTTTAAATGAAACGATAATGATCTAAAAAAAAGTTTGCATGCGAGCACCAGTTCAAGGTAGGGATAAAAATATAATTAAACATTGCTAGAAACGTCGGAATGCTGTGATAGCCTAGTGGTTAGGGCGTCCGCTTCCTATTCAGAGGACGGCGGTTCGAATCCGGGCACGCATCTCTAACTTTTCGAAGTTATGTGCGTTTTTAAATAATTAAAATATCACTTGCTTCAACCTGCACGCCTGAGAGTTCTCCATAATGTTCTTAAAGGCGTGTGAAGTCTGCCAATCCGCACATGGCCGGCGTGGTGGACTATGGCCAAACTCTTCTCATATTGAGAGGAGACCCGTGCTCTGTAGTGAGCCGGTAATGGGTTGATCATGATGATGATGAGTAACGTCGGTATGACTTGCGATTTTTGTATAGATGGAAACACTTATATATATATATATATATATATATATATATATATTCACTACAAGTTAGCCTTTAACGGCAATCTTAATTGGTGGTAAGATTGCCGTTAAGGTCTAAGGTGGGAACAGGCTAAGGGTATGCTTAACCCGTACATACTATATAGTTTCTACTCAACATCACGTAAAAATATCTTGGCGACTCGTCTTTTTCGATAGGTTGCTGGTAATAATACTGCGTAATTTTATACGACAATCTTATATAGCTATTTATTATAAATATTGATTGGTAAAAGTTGTGAGAGAAAAGTTTCATAATAAAAACTTTATGCACTTCGGGTTTTTAAAAATCTCGCTAGATAAGTTTGCTTTCTTGGGATAAAATGCACGATACAATCGTTTCCGGTTCTCTATCCGAAGTTTGCTAAAGAAGCCGTCTATGGTCCGAGATTAGAGCTATGGCTATATATGGCTATATGGCTTTAGGTTATCCTAAAGGATTAGATTGATTACTAACCTCGGGCCTCGATAGCAGATTGATATTAATATCGCCATCATTATCGATAGGGAAGTGTTTTAATAGCACTAATAAATACAATCTGAATATTTTTGATTAGATTAATTATTAATTTCGGCCAGTAATCTGAAAAAGGTTATTTTATTCTAAGACCACGGCGCGTTTGGAACCCGCATAGATTTATTTTTAAATTTAGCGAATGTTTGTTATCACCATCACAACACAAAAATGCAATAATCAATATGAATTTACGCTTCGTATCGTATACGAAATGAACGTTTTTTTTTTAATCACTACAAGTCAGCCCTTGACGCTAAATCGCTTGGCGACACGTCTTTGTCGGTAGGGTGGTAACTAGCCACGGCTGAAGCCTCAGACCAGACCACCACTGCGCCACGGAGGACGTTTCCAGGGTGTGGATGTCAGTTCACAAGATGGAAACTTTATGCTAAAATTTCATCAAAATCAGTAATCTAGCTAAACCAAATATTCGAGTAACTCGTAGGAAACATCAGACAAATAAACAAACAGACACCATTTCGCATTTTTAATGTTAATCGGGAAGTTTGAATAGACTTTCCAAATAAACTAGTATTTTAAAAGGAGACGTAAAAACCTAAAACCGAGAAAAATAAAAACAAGTATAATGTATTTTAAAAGCGCTAGTTCCTAGTTTCCAATGGCAGGCCATTCGTCTTGATAAAAGGCCCAGCTCGGCTCCCGCTGTCTGGATCTTTTGTCTGTCACATCTGCATCTCTTACCATCGCATTCTGTAGTACTGCAATCTGTATTAACGTATTAAAGAATAATTTTCGAGGTACAGCTTCATAGAAACAATTTCTTTTCATCATCATCATCATGATCAACCCATTGTCGGCTCACGCACTGAGCACGGGTCTCCTCTCAATATAAGAAGGGTTTAGCCATAGTCCACCACGCTGGCCATGTGCGGATTGGCAGACTTCACACGCCTGTTCTCAAACATTATGGAGAAGTCTCAGACGTGCAGGTTTCTTCACGATGTTTTCCTTCACCGTTGAAGCAAGTGATATTTTAATTATTTAAAAACGCACATAACTTCGAAAAGTTAGAGGTGCGTGCCCGAATTTGAACCGCCGACCTCTGATTAGGAGGCTGACGTCCTAACCACTGGGCTTTAACAGCTTTACAGCAATTTCTTTTATGTATATATAATATATCATATTTAATTACTACTACTATATAATATAAAAAATTATGGAAAATTTTAATATTATATAGTAGTAGTAATTTAATATTTACTCATAATTATTAGCTTTTGGTCATTAAAAACATGAACTACCGAATTATAAAATCATTTATATATCTAGTACATAGATAAATACTATAACCACTAAAGCTCTTTTTATTTAATTCACGTAAAGGGATAACTTCTCTTTTCTTCAAATTATTATTAACAGAATTACAGTTGTAAATGCAACATTTCACGATAAGAAAATACAGTAAAGATTTTTCGTAAAACATTTTTATAGCTTGTTGGGAAATATATTTACATTTTTTATTTGTGTATTTGTTTTCAGTATCGCCTAGCGATATTTAAATTTTTACTTTTGTATTAATTGTATGAAGTTTCCGTATTTTTATTGAAAAATAATTTACATAATACAATTAGCGCCTCAATTCCTTTTAGGGTATATGAAATAATGCTTTATCAGCCAGTGCCACTCTGTCGCACCCTGGCCACTTTATCTATTGGCGTCTCTGGTTTATATTTACGACTTGGTTTCTAAACCTATAATTGTTTTAATGGATCATAAATATACTTTCTTCCCAGCCTACTAAGTGACTCGTGAGCCTTTACATCAGATTAAAATGGAAACTGTTTCAGTTATCCATCCAACCATTTATCTATCAGCCTATATACATCCATCCATCCAACGAAGCTTCCATCTATCCTCCCTACCATCTATCCATCCATTTATCAATCCATCCATAAAATATACAGAAATACATGCGATAGTTTGTCTGTTATTTTTTTTATTTGTTTGTTTTTGTGCTTTAGAGCACATATGCTTAAAATGACAAAATACATTGAAATCTTTCGGGTAACATTTTAATAAAATAACTTTTGCTTGGAATGATAATGATATCACTGAAAATACGATCATGCGAAATATTCCTTGCATCCTGATGACAACTTTATCTGTGCCCGAGAAAACCAAGGTTTTTAAAAACCAAAAAAAATGAATTCGCGGGCAACATTTTTTTTTTTTATCCACTACAAGTTAGCCCTAGACGGCAATCTCACCTGATGGTAAGTGATGATGCAGTCTAAGATGGTAGCGGGCTAACCTGTTAGGGGTATGGTAAAGCCATACTCCTCATTGGTTTCTACACGACATCGTGCCGGAACGCTGAATCGCTTGGCGACACGCCTTTGTCGGTAGGGTGGTAACTAGCCACGGCCGCAGCCTCCCACCAGACAAAAATTATTACAGCTATTGCAAACATGAGCTAAAGTGCCTTCTTCCATTGCTTATCTTAGTAATAATATGATGCATTAATCATGAAGCTAAGTATCTGCTGCGTGGGGTCATGATTATCATTCATCATCATCATGAACAACCCATTACCGGCTCACTACAGAGCACGGGTCTCCTCTCAATATGAGAAGGTTTTGGCCATAGTCCACCACGCTGGCCATGTGCGGATTGGCAGACTTCACACGCCTTTGAGAACATTATGGAGAACTCTCAGGCGTGCAGGTTTCCTCACGATGTTTTCCTTCACCGTTGAAGCAAATGATATTTTAATTGTTTAAAAACGCACATAACTCCGAAAAGTTAGAGGTGCGTGCCGGGATTCGAACCGCCGACCTCTGATTAGGAGGCTGACGCCCTAACCACTGGGCTATCACCGCTTCATGATTATCATTACCTTGGATTAATGATTGTGGAGTTTCGAGATAGTATATTTTAAAGATAATTCTAAATACAGACTGCTAAATTACGTTAACATAAACCACCTTTGATTTTGTCGGGTGCATAATAAAATGACTCCCTAATTAACACTTCAATCGTCTAGCAAAATATCATTCAGAATAATAAATTGCTGTCGTACTTTACCCAAGAATTTTAAAGCTAATAGATAGACAGATTAAGTATTTATTGTACATTACAATACTTTGATTCTAAAACAAATAAATAACAAACAAAATGAGCAAAGGCGGTCTTAACGCTTCAAGCGATCTCCTCCAGACAATCTTTTGTGAAAGGAATCATTTAAAAGGAAAGGGGATAGTGCATTGTTAAGTAAAATTAGTAGTAGTAGTAATATTTAACTACTTAAATAAATATATATATTTTTAGGAACCCTTTTAATAAATCTAATAAAAAAAAACAATTACAAGTCGTAGTGGCACTTTACTTTAAAAATACAAAATACTTTCTCTGAAATTACACGGCAAAATACAAGAACTAGGTTTAACTATCGAACCGGGCAGAGGTTCCCCACACAAAGTGAATGCTACTAATTGAACCCCAAAAACGAGCGCGCGTCGACATTTATACCCGCGCTTTCCACAAAAACGATATCCCCTCTTCGTCTCGTACGAGCTTCACGCCACCTTGCGTCTCGTACCAGCATCACGCCACTCTGACGTCACAGACACTACCTGAGGCCTATGATGCGCTTTACTCTCCCAACAAATATTGTTGGGAGAGTATACATAAGTAAATAAATATTTAAAAAAATCTACCAGTTACTATCGGTAATCTAGTTGGTTCTCGTCCCCGTGTGACCTTTTTTTAGTAAATTTGCAATTTGTCAGTCTCTCACAGATAATTACATGGTTTTATAAAAAAAAAAACATCCCTTGCCGGAAAAAATCGTCGCTAAATCAAAACAGTTCAATAATAGTTTTATGACGTGCTGCCCTTTTGCTACTGTTCCTTGTATGGCAATTCAAAATTATAATTTTTGGTTAGATTGCTTATTAACATCCGGCGTAATTGGACCACGATTTACCCACTAGTTTACTTTTTGTCAACAATGCATGGCTAACACGACGTTGACCGTGCGTGTCAAAGAGTTGACCGTACATTTACTTTGAAAAAACCCACACTGGAGCCTCCAGCCGCCACAAGCCACTATGCCTTAAGTCCAACTAGTTGACCGCGGAGTGAACCATCTGGAATCATTGTACTAAAATAGTAACAAAAAAAAGTTTTGGAATTGGCCACCTATACCTATTTTGTATATCCTCAACCTGAATATATTTACTAGCTATAACCCACGACTCGCCAACGTTGGTTTCGAATATTTATTTTTTATACATAATACATAATGTAATTGCTCATACATTAATTTATTATAGACATTTGTATTATAGACAACCACTCAGTTACTTTTTTCAAAGGTATAATCAAAAGGTTCATTTTCTGTTTGCTTACATTAGAATGTAATTGGAAATTCGATGAGTGATAAACATCAGGCGGTTTAAGGGCGACATGAGGGCGAGTTAGGGGTGTTACATTTTTGTATTTTTTTTTTGAACGAGATCACGGGTCACCTGCTGTTAAGTGATTACCGTCACCCCTAAACACCAGAGGAGCTACAGATGCGTTGGTTGAACCCATTCGCGGATTTGCGTGGTAACTAGCTGGCAAATTCTGCCACCAGTCGAATCGGAGTCGGAATCGAACCAAGGACCTCCCAATTTATATTTTAGCGCAAGCGCTGTGCCAAGGTTGAGGTTATATTACGTTGCGTTACGAGATTAACTTTACGCGGGTGAATAATAAGTTACGAAGAAATTGAAATTCGGCCTTGTTTGATTTTTTACATAACTTTTGTTTATTTCAATTTATTAAATTAGTATTTCTATAGCACTGAGCGTAAGCATATAGCTGGGCAAACAACCAAAGAGAGTTGGCACGCATGGCTCGGTCAATGTATAATATGAGAGATCTCTCTAGTCGTTTCTTCATTACTGAAGATCGTGGTCCTGGTGTCCTTGCAACCTCGTGCGGATTAATTGTTTCCACCAGCTTCTATTCTGACTGACTGATTGCAAGATGGCTAGTCTTGCAATTGTGTGAAATTTGCATTTAGAGTCCCTCAGCTGGTCTGTCTATCTAGTTGGTGAGCGGCCTCGCGATCTTTTACCGTCTGTATAGCCTGTCACAATATGAGAGATGTGTATCAATGTCAAACCTTAATAGTACAACCACAAAATTTTTGCTCAGAAATAAATTTAAATTCATTAAACAACATTGTCAACTGTGTTAATGGCTTTACTGTATAATTATAACAACTTAAGTTAACTTAAGCTCAAACGTTAAGTCTCTGTGCCAACATAATATGCAGTCTGGCTAGTTAGATTAAGGTAAACCTCCAGGCTACACTATTAAGTTTCTAATGAGGAACTCTAATAGAACACGTTAGGGATGTCTCTTTTGGTTACCTCGAATGAAATAAAATGAATTGACAGTTAATTAAACTGTAGTACGTAATATAATATAATATGTGGTATATTACTATATAAAGTACGTAAATATTTTTTAGTAAATGGGTGGTTGTCGACTGCACCGACAAAAGAATTGAGATTAAAATGGACACAAAGTTTTTTTGGATTCATAATCATCGCGTTCCTTAAATTAAGCAATAAAAATCGCACTATAAATTAACCATTTATATCGTCCAAACATTTGTGCCACTGACGCCCTGGAGATCTCTTCACAGCAAATTTTCCTTTTGATATGTCTTCGGAATGAAAACTGGTCTCCTCTATGTACGATTTAATTTTTTATTACTAAAATTCGGAATTTTCTACAGAACTTGACACCCATTTATGTCTCAATTCTTTTGTCGATCCACCCGACGACCACCCCTGGATTAGCCAAGGTTATATGAATACGGAAGTCGCACTAGATTTAGAGCCTCAAGTATATTGTGACAACCTCAGTGACGCAGTGCGTGCGCTGTCACATTACAAAGTTGAATGTCATGGGTTCGTTCCCCGGTTCGAGTCTGGCGTGGTGGGAGGCTTCGGCCAGTTAGTCAGTAGCTAGTTACCATCCTATGAAGACGTGCCACCAAGCGATTATGTCCGATATTCCGATATGATGTCATGTTGAAACCAATTAGTAGTATGGATTTACCAAAACATTAATTAATTTAGTTTATAACCCCTAACAGGGTAGCCTGCTACCATCTTAGATAACATCACTTACCATCAGAAATCGCCGTCAAGGGCTAACTTGTAGTGTACGAAAAAAATATGATAGTGTAGTGTGGCAACCCTGCATCAGAATAACGCGAACCACACAACAATTTTTCTCAGTGGAGGGTGGTCGTTAGACATATATCGTATATACCTTTAGTGTTGTGACGTACATTAATCAAAATTAACGTTAATGTATACAAATCACTAGCGAACGACAATTTTGTCCCGCATATACAATATATTACGATATAAAACATCTTCAATATGAATTGTGTCATAGTTTATACTAAAAGGTTATCTAGATTCCATTACAGAGGATTCTCAGTAGATTGAATGCGTTTACGTGGATAAAGTGCACTCTAACGTCCTGAGAAGGTAGGTAATGCAATTTCGCTTGTTATGTCAGATTTTCTAAAAGAAATAATTGAGGATAAAAAATCCATTACAATTGTTATTACTGAGAAAAAAGGCTAATTGGAAAATAAATCTATTTAAACAAGCCTTTAAGTGCTTTGTTTAGTTTTTTTTTTTAAATACCCTCTAACTAAAATCATTGCTGCTTACTTCTGCATCTGACGTTGCAAGCGTGATTATTTATTAGATAATATTTTAGTTATTCTCTTCCAAAAAAAACGCTATTTCAAAAAGTTTTTTTTTTTTATCCACTACAAGTTAGCCCTTGACAGCAATCTCACCTGATGGTAAGTGATGATACAGTCTAAGATGGTAGCGGGCTAACCTGTTAGGGGTATGGTAAACCCATACTCCTTTTGGTTTCTACGCGACATCGTGCCGGAACGCTAAATCGCTTGGCGACACGTCTTTGTCGGTAGGGTGGTAACTAGCCACGGCCGAAGCCTCCCACCAGACCAGACTCGAGCCGGGAATCGAACCCAGGACCTCCAACTTTTTTTTTATAATCTGACAGCGCGCGCGCTGCGCCACGGAGTTCGTCACAAGTTACGAGTTTTAAAGTTTTTGAAGCAGATGATCTGTCTTTCTCGTGGAACGGATATATATGTACAGATTGGTATTAAGACTAGTAAGTAAAAAGGCATTAGAGAGGCAAAATCTATAAAAATATTTAAAAATATGGCCAAAAATCACTTTTTATCTGCGGCCCAATTTTAGTGTTATTTTTGAGGATTATTTATTTATACTTTATATAAATAAATAAATTATATAATATATTTTAAGATATATATTAATATGGTTGTTATTATTAGTCTGTATACATATTTAGTTGCCTGGAAGAGATCGCTATGTAGCGATAAGGCCGCCAAATTGTGTACTACTGTTTCTGTTATTTTCTGTCTTTTTTTTGTTTTATTTTTCCTTTTTCGTGGCGTACAATAAAAGTGTGTAAATAAAATTAATTAATAAAAATATCGAACAGTGAAAAAAAAAATAGTTTTACTGTATACAAAATCGTGAGGACATTCCTTACGAGAAAAAGCAATAACATTTATTAGTGTAAATATATTCGAGATTTGTGATACCAACCCAATATTTAATTATTATGTTTTTTAACAGAAAACACGCGTTATTTTTATGGCTATAAAAGTATACAGTAGATCATATATACAACCATCAGAAATGTTATTTGTTCACAAAATAACATAAATATGTCCACAGCGTGCCGCCGTTTTATGTCAATATTGAATCAACCGCCTTCAATGCTAGTTGTGGACGACACGGACGTCACTTTCATACATATTATAATACTTAAAAATCACAACATGATTAAACGCTTGAACAAATATTTACCGTTCCGGCTGCCATTTAAAAGTAAGTAAAAACTACTTGCCACTAGCGATAAAATTTACCACCAATCACAAGCGCCGGTTTGAAAACGCGTGTAGCGATTGGCGGAAACCAGTTGGACACGTTACTTCAACCTTGCCTTCAGAGTGAGGATTAAAAAATTATAGTCATGATTATGATAATACTTGTAGTCATCATCATCATGATCAACGCATTACCGGCTCACTACAGAGCACCACAGGTCTCCTCTCAATATGAGAAGGGTTTGGCCATAATCCAACACGCTGGCCATGTGCGGATTAGCAGACTTCACACGCCTTTGAGAACATTATGGAGAACTCTCAGGCATGCAGGTTTCCTCACGATGTTTTCCTTCACCGTTGAAGCAAGTGATATTTTAATCGTTTAAAAACGCACATTACTCCGAAAAGTTAGAGGTGCGTGCCCGGATTCGAACCGCCGACCTCCGATTAAGAGGCTGACGCCCTAACCGCTAGGCTATAATTGGATAATTGTATTATCCTTTAATTGTTCATTTTTTAGAAAACAAAGTCAGCGCGTCAGAACTTAAGACTTCAAAGAACCGTGGCTCATTTCAAGAGTCGTTGCGGTTAACTTTGATCACTGGGCAAATTTTTTCTCTTCTACCTGTAGAGGGAGTGTGCTGTAAAAAAGCTTCTTATGTCAAGTAAGTAGCTCACTAATTTATAGTTTTCTACGATGCCGCTAACTTTAACTAATATATTGCCGGTGCTTTTACCCTAATGGTTAAGATATTGGCCTTCCCGTTTTCGCTCCCGTTCCCAACATATAAATCTCATTTTACTATGGCAGACTAAAACTAGCTTATCAACGCGAAACACAGTTTTTCACGAATTGTGCGTGAAAAACAATGGATTTTCCGCGACGAGTTTTTTTTAAACAGGGTAATCACGGACCCACTCACAAATGCGAACACACACACACACACACCACACAAACAACACAAACTTTCGTTGTGATATCACTTGCGAACTTTGAGGTTACAATAACCGTGGGGTAGTCCATTGTCTTAAAGACATATAAAGCCTACTTACTAAATCTGTTAGTTTATTTGAAAAAACATTGAAAAGAGATTAAAAGCTCATAAACTTGGTGCTTATTTCTTTTATGTAACAGTACCTTGTACAAACAAGTACCTTTTTATTCGAAACGTTCTTTATTTATTTTTTTAGCTACAAGACGATATAGCAGTGGCTGAATTTTAGCAAAACATTTTAGGCTTTTTTTTTTATCATAATCATTTATTTTGGTTAATGCTCTTAAAGAACTTGTTTTTATAAAACGAAATTTTATAGAAAAATCATATCACGATATTAAGGATTATATAAACGATAAAAAAGCTTGGGTGTGAATTGCACTGTCTCCATAGGTACTATAATTAATCATTGATTATGTGAGATGGTGATAACAAAAAGAAACCCGGCTAAGTTTGTTGTGGGCTTCTTCTTAGACCGGGGCGCGTTTGGAAACCTCATCGCTTTAGTTTTAAGTTTACGAATGTAGTTAACACCATTAAATCACTACTATGTAAATTATAGACGCGTCACAAGTGCCTTTTAAAGGACTATTTGAATAAATATTATTTGAATTTGAATTCGAATAGAAGTAAATAGATATTTCGTTTTCAGATTTATATGGTCATCGTGGAAGTGTTCGTATTTATTCCTGTCCTTGTTGGGACAATCCTTTATCACAATAATGTGCATCTACAGAGTAGCACATTCCGTGGCGTCACTAAATGGCACAAGTACGTAGTAATTATTATTTTTATCTTCATGAACTCTTTGTACACTATTTAGTGTACTTTTATATCAAATTACAACGGTGATTTCATATTCGATTGCCTCGACACTTCAGTGCTGGAAATATCTAACAAATTATTATATTCTCGTAATATAGAGTGATTCTTTTGCAAATGCGTACTATATTCAATTACATCATTACTTTTCATAGGGCGAAATTTTTGCCAAACGTTTTAAAAGTTGCAGGAAACCGCTGGACGCGAGACACTTAACACCTAGGAGCTATAAATTTTGTATAAAATGACTATCTGCGTTTGCTTTCATTGGTCTTAAAAGAAGTTTCTAACATACGATGTCTTTAAATCATTTTATTTAATATAATAAAGTTAATAATCGACTTATTTTTCTGTGGAGCTTTATTTTAAAATTGTTATTTGATAATCGTTGACGTTTTCTTCCTTCCTCTTTGCATTCGCTGTCGTATTGTAAAGTTTAGGTCCTGGGTTCATTCCAGGCTTGAGTCGATCCCAAGCTTTCGCGAGGAATCAATCCCAGTTTTTTCTCTTACCAATGGATTAGATAGATCGCCAAAATTGCAAATTAATTGAAAAAATTAAGTATCTTCCTTATAACCAGTTCGACCCTACATTAGTTCATAGAGCAATATTCACACAAGTAATGAAAGCCCCAATTCTGCGTGCAACCGCACCTACATTAGTAATAAAATGGAACAGTTAATTTTTTTTTATCTTATACAAGTTAGCCCTTGACGGTAATCTCACCTGATGGTAAGTGATGATGCAGTCTAAGATGGTAGCGGGCAAACCTGTTAGGTGTATGGTAACTCCTAATCGGTTTCTACGCGACATCGTGCCGGAACGCTAAATCGCTTGGCGACACGCCTTTGTCGGTAGGGTGGTAACTAGCCACGGCCGAAGCCTCCCACCAGACAAATTACATTTTATTGTGCTAACTAGGAATCCAAGCATCTAGCGCAAGTTCACGATTTAAGCCGTATCAAAAACTATCCGCTTAGCAAGATAAGATTGTAACTATCAAACTTAACTATTATTGATATCTTGTAAACCATACAGTCAAGTATCATGTAATAGAACAACTTGAGTTATTTATACACAGTTTTCAGTTGTACTACTAGTAGGACTACGTAACAAAACAGTTCTTATTAACGTATTGTCATCAAATTTACGCCTCCCCAGCGTATTAACGTCCCAAAGGCAGGCATATTCATCCTTTGTTAAGGTGAGAGTGATTTACAGATAAGAACCTCAGCCTAGCGCGTTAACGCGCAATTCGCTTAGTCCTGGCGGGTGTTGAGCATGTACTCATATAAGTACGTTTAGTATAAATATGATTACGATATACGTGGTAGAAAAGTGTCTTTAAAGCTCAGCCTTTTCTCCCAAACATTCAGAATCATTTAGTTTAATTTGCCAAGTGGGTACAAATTATCTTATATATAAAATTCTCGTGTCACATTGTTTGTTCCCATACTCCTCCGCAACGGCTCGATTCTTATGATTTTTTTATCATATTCAGTAAATCTGAGAACTGGCTAATATCTATTTTGCAACCCCCTAACTGGTAAGAATAAATTAGCTAACATTTCCAGCACCAATAATCTTCTACGGAACGACATGCATCACTATGCTGACGTTTCTGCGCGTCGCAACAATGTGGCCTGACCTGGTGCAGCACATAGCGCGTGTTGAGGACTTGGACCCGAGCAGTGACAACAGTCTCACCTACAAGTGTAATGCTACTTGCACTGTTGTACTGACATTGGCCTTAAGTAAGTGCTTCGTTCCTTTTACTCGCCACTGGAGACCTGAATTTAACTAGCACCTAAAAGTTCCTAGTCATCGGGATTTTTAACCGTAGGTGAATTAAATTATTTCACTTGCAATCGTTTTAGTATTTGCATTATCTTCTTTATCTATCATTATCATGATCAACCCATTATATGCTCACTTTAGAGCATGGGTCTCCTCTCAATATGAGAAGGGTTTGGCCATAGTCCACCACGCTGGCCATGTGCGGATTGGCAGACTTCACACGCCGTTGAGAACATTATGGAGGACTCTCAGGCGTGCAGGTTTCCTCACGATGTTTTCCTTCACCGTTGAAGCAAGTGATATTTAAATTGTTTAAAAACGCACATAACTCCGATAAGTTAGAGGTGCGTGCCCGGGTTCGAACTCCTGACCTCTGATTAGGAGACGGACGGGCCTAACTCAACCACTAGGCTATCACAGCGTCTATAAATCTTCTTTTTCTATAATATAGAATATTTCATAAATCACAGTTCTTTTGTTTAAATATTAATATGAATTGAACAATTTTACTCGGATCACAAAAAAATTGTTTTGTTAATAACCATGTTAGCTTATACCTGTACCATCGTAATTTAGTTTAAGTCATAGGAGATAACTAGTGCAATATATAATAGACAATGGTCCTTATTCTGTAAATTTAATTTAAATAATATAATAGTTCGTTAATGTTATACCTAAATAATTCTCAGTGTCCGGCTTTAAACCGTTTGTGT
Source organism: Lasiommata megera (assembly GCA_928268935.1). Classification (NCBI taxonomy): domain Eukaryota; kingdom Metazoa; phylum Arthropoda; class Insecta; order Lepidoptera; family Nymphalidae; genus Lasiommata; species Lasiommata megera. Next base: position 4,429,997 of record OV743311.1, on the reverse strand, counting down.
ATTTTGAAGTTGATTCAATAAATATAGTAAAAAAGACTTTATTCATCTTTGGTGTCGTAAAATATTTCCGTTTTCAAGGAAATGTTATCTAAAAAATCGTCAAATATATCCCAGCTTCATAAAACACTTTTACCGCGTTCGTCAGAAACTTGAGTCTTCCAATATCTCATCTAAGAGTTTATGGCAGCACTTCAAGAGTTGTAAAGCATGCGTGCCCGACTTTATCCCAATAAAAAATAGATTTTATGATACATTCCTCGATAAATGAGTCTAGTGCAAACGTGTGAAAAGATTTTATATATATATATATATATATATATATATACGGAGACAGTTTGGTAGGCTTATAATATATAAAGATGTGAAATCTTTGAAATGGAAAAAAAACCGAAAAGATGAGAGAGTGATCTTATATTCAGTTTCAAAGATAACAGTATAAATGTATCTCGAGATAAACTCGAGACAATAATTAGTAATTGGGAAACATTTCGATTATACCACATCATCATCTTGTCCATTCTTTACTACCCTTATGATAGATCCCCGATAGAAAATTCAGCAAATCTTAAATGCAAATGAATTGTAATTAAAGGAATACATTACTTATTTTTAATCTTTGCAGTAGAACATATTTTGTCATTATTATCAGCGATCGCCGGAGCATCGGCGTGCCGAGAGGATGACTCGTCTTATTCGGGTTTTGTGAGGCATTTCTACCCATGGGTGTTCAATTATTTACCATATTCACAATGGCTGGGAGTTTTTACACAGGTATATGTTTCTATTAATTGTTTGGCATTTAAGCTGTGCCTGACCTTCATTTTATTACATCTAACGTCAGTAGCTATTCGTAGCCTCTACGAAACCATCAATACTGATCTATTCGATGCTTGGATTTTATTATTATCACACGTCAGTGATAATAATCGGTACTTACAAGCAACGGTATTATTTGCTCTCCATTAACTCGGTGCTGGTACTGTACTAATAATTTGACGACCTCCGTGGCGCAACGCGCGAGCTGTCACATTATAACATTGGAGGTCCTGGGTTCGATTTCTGGCTCAAGTCTGGTCTGGTGGCTTCGGCCGTTGCTAGTAACCATCCTACCGACAAAGACGTGTCGCCAAGCGATTTAGCGCGGCACGATGTCGCGTAAAAACCAATTAGGAGTGTGGGTTACCATTTTTATAATAGAAAAACCACCTAATATTTTTTTTTATCGAACTACCACGGAGGCTTTTAGACATTAAAATTAAATAAGTTAGGCACTATGGGCCTCATAAGAAGGCTCAGAGTCACTCAACGGGCGATGGAGAGAGCTATGCTGGGAGTATCTCTACGTGATCAAATCAGAAATGAGGAGATCCGTAGAAGAACCAGAGTAACCGACATAGCTCAGCGAATTGCGAAGTTGAAGTGGCAATGGGCGGGGCACATAGCTCGAAGAACCGATGGACGTTGGGGTCCCAAGGTGCTGGAATGGCGACCCCGCACCGGTAAACGTAGCGTTGGTCGACCCCCAACTAGGTGGACAGACGACATCAGACGAGTCGCAGGGAGCCGCTGGAAGCAAGCGGCCCAAGACCGTAAGCATTGGAACTCCCTACAAAAGACCTATGTCCAGCAGTGGACGTCAATTGGTTGATAATGATGATGATGATGAAGTTAGAAAAAGGTTTTATGTTTAAAAAATGTTGAATATTAAAAGAAAGCGCGGCGGTGTATTTGTTACATTTGTTATTACTCCCGCCTGTACTTGGTAACAGAACAATTGTTTTAGAGCACTGAGCTATTATTAAAATTAATGTATCCCGCCACCCAAGTACGGTATTGAAGAACATAACAAACGTTCAGCCAATATATTACTCTTGCACTATCCAAACCAATAACCGCACATCAACCATGAAGTTAGGAATACAAATATCTATTTTATGATCTCGTAAACCGAATTCTGTCGCGACTTAAATATTGCTGAAGTAATAACGTCACAGTGCCGAAAATAGACGTTTCATTGCCATAGATTATATTAAATTGTAACTTTCCAGGGATAAACTGTATTAACCTTATTTCTGTTTTTTTTTACTATAATAAACCTTAATTCTCATTGTTTTCTTTAGTAATTATGGTATTATAACAAAATAATACTTCTATGTTTATTATTTCATCATCATCATGATCAACGCGTTGCCGGCTCACTACAGAGCACGGGTCTCCTATCAATATGAGAAGGGTTTTGCCATAGTCCACCACGCTGATCATGTGCGGATTGGCAGACTTCACGCGCCTTTGAGAACATTATGATGAATTCTCAGCCGTGCAGGTTTCCTTACGATGTTTTCCTTCACCGTTGAAGCAAGTGATATTTAATTTTTTTGAAAACGCACATAACTCCGAAAAGTTAGAGGTGCGTGCTTGGATTCGAACCGCCGACCTCTGATTAGGAGGCTGACGCCCTAACTAACTAACTATAGCGCTATCTTTATTATTTACTTCGATTAAATTTGTGTTTAAGAGTTCGCCCTGAACATTTACTTATATGTTTGGATTTCTCCCACATAACATTTAAAATAATCTGTCATTATTACTTTTATTAAGAATTCATTGATTAGTTAAGTCAAGTAAAAGTCTGACTCTCGAAAATATATTCGTGATTTCATCAAAAAATATGGTCCGAATTTTGCTAAACGAGTATCAAGTGAAACTAGGTCGAAGGACAAATAACAGCTTATAAGTGAACTCGATCTGGTATAAAGGATTGAGCATCGAATCTCGATATAAATCTTCATATAGATTAAGGCACTGAGTGAAATTTATTACTGGATGGAACAGTTTTATCAGTTTAAACGTCATTTGTTCCGGTTTTGTTGGATTTATTTCGGTTCAAAAGATTGTTGTGTGTGATTTTTGGACAAAAAACTTTCTAATGCAGATCATTCTCGATGTGAAACTTTTATATATAATAGTTATATCAAAGAATCGGCCAGGGTATTTGGCCTAATTCAATTGTATGAACATACATACAATTGAATTAGGCTAAATATATAAATTAAAAACGTTTCGCATTCGGAACATCATCATGATCAACCCAATACCGGCTCACTACAGAGCACGAGTCTCCTCTCAATATGAGAAGGGCTTGGCCATAGTCCACCACGCTGGCCATGTGCGGATTGGCAGACTTCACACGCTTTTAAGAAAATTATGGAGAACTCTGAGGCATGCAGGTTTCCTCACGATGTTTTCCTTCACCGTTGAAGCAAGTGATATTATATATTTTTTTAAAACGCACATAACTCTGAAAAGTTAGAGGTGCGTGCCCGGATTCGAACCGCCGACCTCTGATTAGGAGGCTGACGCCCTAACCACTAGGCTATCACCGCTTCATTCGGAACATAAATCGAGAAAATATTCATTAGTTTTAAAGATATTGGTTGTCTTTTAAAATTATAAAAATTGCGCCTTACGTGGCATGTTACTATTAAATATGTCCACATTATGCTATGTCCACAGTATTTAGTTCTGCGTATTCTATTTTCTTCGTAATATAAATTAACGCTTACATTATTTGTTCAGTAATTAAGTTGACGTAGAAATAAATATTATTGAAAGGTAATATCTTTGATCTAAATATATTCTGAAACCTATTAGCGACATGTATATTCTCAACACGGCTTGGATAATATATAGCACAATTTGTTTCTCGAAGATTCACGTTTGAATCGATTTTCTGACTTGTAAATTTCTTTAGGATAAGAAGCGGTTGATTGTGTATTATTTTTTTGACGGTGTTGTATGATTTTAATCATTGTTCCAGTTTCTCCACTTCCAGTCAACATTCATATGGAACTTCTCCGACCTATTTGTTATTTGTATGAGCTATTACTTGACTTTTCGATTGAATCATGTCAACAAGAGGTTGCTGACTGCCCAGGGTAAGGTGAGTAGATGCCTTATGTATTAACAGATACTATGTTGGCACAACCATAGCACAACCATCGTCTAGGTCGCGGTCGAGATTAAACTCGAGTCTGGTCTGGTGGAAGGCTAGTTACTAGCCAAAGACGACCTGTCAAGCGTTTTAGCGCTCTAGTAGGATGCTGCTCAGAGACTGATTAGGGTGGGTGAAGGCATCACTTCACATCAGGTGAACCGGCTGTTCGTTTGCCCACGATTTAAAAGGAAAAAAAACAGTTCACTGGTCTTTATTAAATTTTAATAGTTGATACTTTGTTAGTTTTATCCCGTTAATAAAAAAGGTTACGACATCATTTTTAAGTAACCAAAATATTTGCAAGTAATAGCCTATCCCTATAAAATTGGCAGAAATAGCTTGCCTCCTGGAGATGGCCTTAAGATACATTTTTATCACAGAATATAGCAATGGAACTGTTCCTGCAAGATTTAACAAAAAACTTTCATTGTCTATGTATTGCTTATCAGCAAACGGGATCTTGACAAAATTTTTGCGTATTTTATTGTGACTGACAAAGGATATTTTTTAGCGTTTCTTGTATAATTAACGGTTGTTTTGTTGTCCTAGTATTTACCAGAGGTTTTCTGGCGTTCAAGTCGTGAGGACTATGGCCGCGCGGTGCAGTTGGTGAGGAAAGTCGATGACGTCATCAGCGGAATCGTTTTCATATCCTTCGCCAACAATCTGTTCTTCATCTGCATACAGTTGTTCAACACGTTGGAGTAAATATATTTTCTTACACTTTAACTCGTTCATGATGACTTAAATTTAATTTGCACTAAAAAAGTGACTGGTCATTATTCAAGTGCAAATGTTTTAGTTAAAATTTTAAATTACGCGCTGTTTTTTTTTGTTTTTCAAATACAATGTGTACATGACGTGACATAACGGGAACTTTAATTCTAATTAGTAATTATTTTAATTCTTTTACCATGTATGATGTTTATTTTTACAAAGGTTGTTGTTGCAGAGATGGCATAAAAGGTACTGGCGAATGTTCAAGCAAAGCTATAGGGTAAGTGTTGCGAACTTAGAAATAAGAATGACATACCGTAACGTATTTTTACCCAACTCGTACCGTTCAGACAACTCGAATTGTTGGGCAACTCTCGAAACGTTCGGAAAACTCGAAACGTTCGGACAAATCGGACTGTTCCAAGTCCACTTAAGTGAAAGCCATATTATAGCATCTTATCAAATCAATAAAAATAAATTAGTCATTGTTGCGCAAGATAACGGCTCTATTAAATACAGAGAGTTACTTTGTATTATATTATACTGTTGCCCGCGACTTCGTCTGCTTAGAATTGCTGATTTCCCTTGAGATTGAGTTATTCGTGCGGCCAATACCCTGCTTCAGAAAGTAAGCTACAGGCAAATGTAAAATTGCCGATTTTCGTGTTTCTAAATTTAAAAACATAAGACTTTCATACAAACTTCAAACCCCTATTTTACCCCCTTCGGGCTAGATTTGGATGGAAACAAATTCTAACCTTATACTTACGCCCTAAAAGAAACCTATTTTCAAAATTTCAAGCTTGTAGACTTCACAATAAAAAATTAAGCAAAAACTATCATCCCCTATTTTACCACCCTTAATAGGTAATATTTAAAAAAAAATTGGTTTACATATTTTTTATTTATTATTATTAATCTTAACGCAATTTTTTGCGTCTCTAACTCTAAAAACAAAGAAATTTCATACAAACTTCCTACCCCTATTTTACCCCCTTAGGGGTAGAATTTCCAAATATCCTTTCTTAGCTGGCATCTCCTATCTACTTGCTAAATTATAGCTTTATACGTAAGTATAAACGTTTTTGAGATCTCGTGTTTAATCAGTATGTAAGTAAGTGACCTTTCGCTTTTAGGAGTATATATATAGATTTGTACTCTTGTATGCTCAATTAGAGTGTGCTCCAAAGTTCATTCAGTGTCTGCACGGCATACTCAAATTAAGTGCACAGCAGGCTCATAGGTCTGTGGTTCAAGAAATCAAATCTTCTTTAGTTAAACACTAGCTTTGCATTAAATAACCCACAGTTTTAGTTAAAGTATGCATAAATAAAAGACTCACTCAAGGGGCCGTCCCTTGCAGTGACTTGAGTTGGACGCTGCGGTAACCGTGTCTTGCCTTATTTTAAGCAATTAAAATATCACTTGCTTCAACGGTGAAGGAAAACATCGTGAGGAAACCTGCACGCCTGAGAGTTCTCCATAATGTTCTCAAAGGCGTGTGAAGTCTGCCAATCCGCACATGGCCAGCGTGGAGGACTATGGCCAAACCCTTCTCATATTGTGAGGAGACCCGTGTTCTGTAGTGAACCGGTCATGGGTTGATCAATGAAATGACGTAGGGTTTAAAATAAATTTCAAAATTACGAATACGGCTTCCCGATACGAGTACATAAAAATTGTACGGCCGAAAACCATTAAAATATTTGAAATTATTTGGCAGCCATGTCCACTTCGTATCACGGCGTAAAACCAGTTCGGGTATTTTTCAATTAAATATTTGCGTGCTACTTTTTTAATAACAAAAGGGCTGTATGCTAATAAGTGTTTTTGCTTTTATTTTGTCGGGAGCTTGATTATCGGTTAAATGTTACGTAAACGCAAATTTGATCCTTGTTGTGATAAAAATAAGCTATTATATAAACGTGGCGAGCTCCAATTTGCGCTGTTATCTACAAATTATAATTTGGGTGGTGAACTTGGGCAAATTTACATACTCCGACTCAGATCTCTAGATCTAAATTCTATTCCTTACAGAAAGTACAGTCTACTTAACGGCTACGAAGCTGCTATATACTTTATTTTCTCGCTCACATACCTGATCAGCCGATCAGTGGCCGTGTCACTGATAGCATCGCAAGTGAACACGGCTTCGACAGTTCCAGCTCCTGTACTGTATGACGTGCCTTCACCAGTGTACTGTGTTGAGGTATGTTGAACAACTTTAATCCCACCTGGTGTTAAGTCCATTCTAAGATGGTAGTGGGCTAACTTTTACATTCCCGGCAGTTTTATTAAGCCCCTCAGTGTTTAGTTGCGTCCATCCGGATCACTGTAGCGCTCAGTACCACGTCTCTCATACAAGGGCAAGCCACGTTTGAAGCCTCTCACCAGAGCAGTCCAAAATAAACCTCAATCATAAGTTCTCAAATTGCCTATGCCGGATATCGAAACTCTGGCCCATTTATACCGTGGTGCTTACCTCTGCACCAGGGAGGTCATACTTTCGGATAATAGTCGTAAAATTTTGCAGCATTTCGTTTCTCTATATATTTTCCTACAATAAGAGAGGTGGTCGGGCCACCAATTGAATCAATTCAATTTAGAAATTATAAAAAAAAAAATGTTTAAAAAATGAATTTTTAAAATCAGGTGTCTTTATTTAATCATCATAATCAACAGATTAATTAACAGATGGAGAAATACCTATAGTTTCGTTATTTTTTTTTTCAATATTTAACCCGTATCGTGTACACTTTAAACATTAAAAAAAAATATATATTATAAGTTAAACTCTTATATTGTAAAGAAATTCTCTTTACAAATAAGTATATTTTAATAAGAACCAAAATTTGCCTTTGAATGCAATTTCTGTGATGGCAGTGGGCTAACCGGTTAAGGTCATGGCTATATTATACTCCCAACCGGTATCTACGCGATATGACAGTGGAACCCATATTCGCTTGGCGGCATGTTATTGGCTGTAGCGGCTGAAGACGACCAGACAAATAGACAGCTCAGTTGACTTCAGGATTGGCTAAAATCGCTTAAAGCATTATTTTATTGATATCAACGCTCTTGTTTCAGATTTAGAATCCTTATTTTAGGGACGATAAGGTAATATATGTCATATAAAAATGTAATTTTAAATCATTGCTACTTCAAGTGATAGCAGTAAACCTTCGAATTGGACGTATATAGAATCAATTTGTTTTAGGTTCAAAGGTTTCTGGATCAGGTGAACGGAGATAAGGTGGCACTGAGCGGTCTTCAATTCTTCAGTGTAACTCGTGGCTTACTGCTCACTGTAAGTTAAAAAGCTTGAGAAATTTGCAGCCAACTTTTGTATTCATCATGATCAACCCATTCTCGGCTCATTACAGAGCACGGGTCTCCTCTCAATATGAGAAGGATTCGGCCATAGTCCACCACGCTGTATGCGGATTGGCATACTTCACACGCCTTTGAGAACATTATGGAGAACCTCAGGCATGCAGGTTTCCTCACGATGTTTTTCCTCACCGTTGAAGCAAGTGATGTTTTAATTGCTTAAAAACGCACATAACTTTGAAAAGTTAGGGGTGCATGCCCGGTATCGAACCCCCGACCTCTGATTAGGAGGAGGACGCCCTAACCACTAAGCCATCACAGCTTCGACAACTTTTATATTTATCATTATTAATACATTACCGCCCCATTACAGCTTGTCTCAGCTTGAGAAGGGTTATAACCGTGGTCCACCACGCTGGCCAAGAATTGGTAGAGAGCTTAGAAACCATATAGAGAAATTGTCAAGTTTGCAGATTTCCTCGCGATATTTTCCTAGTAGTTAAAGTCTCAACTACTAGGCTATCATAATAGAGAAGCGTCACTAAAGACACTCTAACAAGATCCGCGAAGAATTATTGTGACACGAAAGCAGTTGTTTGCAATTATGAGTTAACCCAATTATCCTACCAATATGAAAGAATAGGTCTCAATCCGATTAAAAGGTGAGAAAAAAACCGTGGACAAACAAAACAGCTAAAATGAGACTAGTAAAACTGTAAAACGTTTACCTACGTTTTAACGATAATTCTTTCAGATAAAGAATATCAAATGTCTAACTATCTCATTTCAAGGGACCCAATTAAAAATTACGGACATTTTTCTTGTGCCTAATGAAATGAGAAAAGTGCTTAATTTTATAGAGTGGAAAAATAAAGGTGAGATGTAATTAAAAATTCTTGGGACTCGCTGGTTTATGTACGTATGGTACACCGATATTATTAGTAGCTGTAAAAATTCGTCTTTTTTTTTCTTACCCGATTTATTATTATTAATACCTTATCGGACCACTAGTGACGTGTAAAGGTATCCTCTCAGAAGGATAAGCGTTAGGGACGTAGACTACTACGTGCGTCTTTGTAGATTCACCGTGACTTTGAGAACATTATGAAGAACTCTAGTAGGCTGAAGGCATGTAGGTTTCCTCACGATGCTTTCCTTCACCGTTAAAGCAAATAATATCAATTAATAAAGAGCACTTATATTCGAAAAGGCTTGAGGCGGGGATTGCAGTCTGTCTTTCCATCAGTAACTATCACTTCTAAAACTATTTCATAGTATTATTTATTTCATTTTGTTACACTAAAGTTGATAGCCTAGTGGTTAGGACGTCAGCCTCTATATCAGAGGTCGGCGGTTCGAATGCGGGCACGCACCTCTAACTTTTCGGAGTTATGTGCGTTTTTAAACAATTAAAATATCACTTGCTTCAACGGTGAAGGAATACAACGTGAGGAAATCTTCACGCCTGAGAGTTTTCCATAATGTTCACAAAGGCGTGTGATGTCTGCCAATCCGCACATGGCCAGCGTGGTGGACTATGGCCAAAACCTTCTGATATTTAGAGGAGACCCGTGCTTTGTACTGAGCCAGCAATGGGTTGATCATGATGATGATGAATCACGATTAGGCTGCCGCTTAAAATATCTTAATCTCGTGGGAAATTAAAAAGTGTATAATGACGTAATGTATAAAAATATGTCATTTCTTTCATTAAAGGTGGCTGGTACTATAGTGACATACGAACTGGTGATGTTCCAGTTCAGCGCACCTCAACCCGCCGAGTCGAATATCACTACAATATTCTACAACACCACTACTGCGTCGACATTTTATTAATATACTAGCTGACTTCGTCTGCGTTGAGTACACACATAAGCGCGTACGCTCGCGCGCACAATGTTCTATATAATTTTTGTTTATTGTTATATTGTAGAAGAACATTAAATTATTAATATAAGGTTCGGAGGTGGGCGGCGGCTCATGCAACACAGTTTATACTAATGCAAGGCCGTCCTTGCCATTTTTCTGTATGACTCAAGTGTTCTCTCAATAAAGATTTTTATTTATTTATTTATTATATACGATATACAATAAATTCAAATAATAATCACTAATTTGACTTTCAATCACGAAGCAATAGATTACTAACCCGAATTAGTTGAAATAATTATAATACATTAAAGTATCTCCTTTCTAAAAAAAAAGAATGAGTGAAATCGGATATTGATTCGTTGGTGGGAGAAGTTGTGGGAAGCGTCCGAGACGTGATGGCACAGGCGGTGGCATGTGCGTGAGCTGCGCGTGGTACTGGACATTGCAACATTACTTTATTTTTCTAAAATAAAAGACTTTTTCTTTAATAAAAGTAGCCTAAGTTACTCGTTATTACATCAGCTACCTGCCAATAAAAGTCCCGTAAAATCGGTCCAGCCATTTCAGAGATTAGCCGGAACAAACAGACAGATAGACAAAAATTTTAAAAAATGTTATTTTGGTGTATGTACCGTATACATATTCATATGCATGTAGTAAAACACGGTTATTTCAATATTACAAACTGACACTCCAATTTTATTTATTTGTATAGATTACCTAATATACTACCTGTTTTATAAATTGTGAAACACTTGTGTAGTCGTGCAATTATGTGAAAGAGGAAATAAATGTTTATGACGAGCTGTTTAAAACACAATGAGCTTAAAATAAATGAGATTTTTTTTTATATGGTATTAAATGTTCATATGAAATATCCACAATACTTTATACACAATAAAATATGGGCTACAGAAAGTAAAGATCGCGCAATCACTTAGACTGCTAATATTACATATCTGAATTTCAGCATTTATGGGTGGACCGTGACTTTGCAATTTTGGTATAAGGTATAGAGAAACATATGTTATATGACGAGAAGTAATATTCAGTCGGACAGAATCGTACTGTTCAAGCAGTGTAAATCAAAAGTCATCGATTTTGTTCCGTGATATAATTTAGCGCTCATATAAGTACTTGATTGAATATTTCTTTAAGTAATTATTAAAGCTTAAGATGGAAGTGCGTTAACTAGAAGAAGAAAGATGTGCTTACAGAATTATACTAGAGTAATTAAGTAGGCAGTAGCAGTACCAGAGTAATTTAATAAGCATTATGTAGGCAAAGCATATTAATAAAATCATCCTTATTTAATAAAAATAACAAGTAATTTATAAGCATTTTACGTACCCGACAAACAAGTATTCAAAAATAGCAAGCCTGTAGAGTATGGACATTTACTTACAGTATGCTAGTTTTATGCATTCTTTGTATGACGTCCTGCCCACTGAGGATCGCTGGTAGCGGGTGGATGAGGAAGGCAGAGGGCCGTGTGCAGTGGCGCGCTCTCGGAAAGGCCTATGTCCAGTAGTTTATAGGTTGATTAAGAAAGTAAGTAAGAAAGTTTTTTTATACACTACAAGTTAGCCCTTGACGGCTATCTCACCTGGTGGTAAGTGATGATACAATCTAGGATGATAGCGGGTTAACCTGTTAGGGGTATGAAAACCCACACTCCTAATTGGTTTCTACGCGACATCGTGCCGGAACGCCAAATCGCTTGGCGACACGTCTCTGTCGGTAAAAGTAGTTTGATGTTCTAATTTACCCAATAATTAATTCAGAGTTCAGTAAAGCATTTTAGTTATGAATTATGTTTGCAGTGTACTTATACTTATAAATCTAATATTTTATTCGATAATCCAATTTTATTACAACAGTAACCGAGAAAAATCTTTCAGTTGTACACTTTCGCAACACCGATATTGTACACGTTATTTATATTGGCTTAAGTGCCATCTCGATAAAGTGGACTAATCATAATTCTAAATCGACGAGCGACAGCAGGTGAAGATGTTTTGAAACAAGATAATTTATGTGCACTTACCTTAGTCGAGTGACACAAAGGAGTCCTGTTCAGAATTTTGATTTATTTCACCCTCAATCCGGTATAACGCCATCGTAATCGAATTTAATGCACCGATTCAAAACCCGTCGTCTGAATTTAAATCATTTAAAAATGAGTTATCGTGTGATACAAATCTACGAGTCGATTCAGCGTTAAATTAACATGTTGTGCGAAGGCCATTTTTCATCTGGACTATAGGTGGGTCTATGCCCTTGAGAGAAATTAAGAAATGACAATAAAAATAAAACACCCTTATTAATACTACATATTACAATAAATTAGGTTAGGTTTTGGTATTTGTATTATGAAATAAATTATTATAAGTAATTTGATTTTGGATTTAATAGACCTGCTACAGACCAATTTAATATATGCCTTTGACAGAGATAAAGAAATGACAAAAAAACACCCTTGGTTATGAATACTACATAGTACAATAAATTAGGTTGGGTTTTGGTATTTATATTTTGAAACAAATAAAGTAATTTGATTTTGAATTCTATAGACCTGCTATAGACTAATTTCATTTAGTATTCTCGTAGCAGTAAAAGGTACAAATCGCCACTTAATCGCTAACAAACGATCCCTACCAGGCAACCTTTGAAGGGACATAATATAAAGAAGATATCGTGGGCGAAGGTCATAAATTTGCTACGTGGATCTAACGTGCCAAGCCGAGCCGAGGCGTAGCTTCATAATATTAGCAGAAGCGGCCAGTTTCAAGTAGTAAACTACTTGAACCGCTCAAAATAACAGACTTCGTCCTTTTATAACTGCATCGTTGCAGGATATGGTTCAGTGGGAGGCTTTGGCCATGGCTAGTTACCACCCAATTAGATGGCCAGTAATTTTATATAGATTGGAGATTCATATTCCAGTTGAGTTCGGCCATTAGCCACATTCCGAAGATTTGTTTATCCCACTGCAGTCCCTCTTTTAGTACCATTCATTGTTTTATTAATTTTAATTTGACGACCTCCGTGGCGCAGTGCGTGCGCTGTCGCATTATAAAGTTGGAGGTCCTGGGTTCGATTCCCGGCTCGAGTCTGGTCTGGTGGGAGGCTTCGGCCGTGGCTAGTTACCACCCTACCGACTAAGACGTATCGCCAAGCGATTTTAGCGTTCCGGCTCGATGTCGCGTAGAAACCAATTAGGAGCGTGGGATTACCATACTCCTAACAGGTTAGCCCGCTACCATCCCAGACTGCATCATCACTTACTACCAGGATAGAGACTTAGATTACCACTTAGACCTGAGATAGCCGTCAAGGGCTAACTTGTAGTGTATAAAAAAAAAAAACAATAGAGACGTGGCACTGGATAATTTTCAGTAGTTGATTAGAGCAAGATTATTTTTACAAGTGCTTTCGTACAAATCGCATCTATTTGGCTATTGAGACCGGATTGATTCTATATCTGAATCCTTCTGCCCATCGATCCTAATTTCCATGCGTTTTGCCTTTCCCAATAAATGAAATATCGTCTACACTAAAACACTGTTTCGATCTGCTCTCGCACGAGGCACAATAAATTACATGTATATTTGAAATTTTAGATGAAATATAAATTGTTCTTTTACTCAACTTCCCAAAGGTATTTATGTAAGGTTTCAAACGTTAATGTACGAACGTGAGTTTTTTAATCACACCATACTTTCTAAATGCTAATAGAGATTTGCATGTATGGTTCTCTCTCTCCAGTCGTTTCTTCATTACTGAAGATCGTGGTCCTGGTGGTGTCCTTGCAACCTCGTGCGGATTATTTGTTTCCACCGGCTTCTATCGGAGGCTAATCTCGCTATTGTGTGAAATTTGCACTTAGTAGATTCCCTCAGCTGGTCGGTCCATCTGGTTGGTGAGCGGCCTCTCGATCTTTTGCCGTATTGCCTGTCACAATAAGCTTTTTCAGGCATGTATGGTTAGCAACCTTCAATCACCCCGAATGGCCCTTGCTATAAATTTAAAAACCGTCGTAAATGGTTGTTGAAAGAAAATGCGTATTGTGATCAGAAGCCGTCTATGAATTATTTTATTATGTGCATGTAAAACCGAAAAGATTATATTCTTCTAACTTGTGCAGCATGATATTTCCTTCATAACACATACTTTTTACTCGTAATAGCTATATTGCCAAATTTTGCCAATATTAACGAAATGTTTAAAGTCTTTCTACCAATGACCATATAGATATTCTCAAGAATGCTTTACTTTACTTCACTATGCAAATAAAAGTTTTACCGACATTCCTACGCACGAGTAGGTAGTTCCTTTCCATTTAGTTTATGGGCATATAAAACTGTTTGCTCTTCAAGCATCTTGAGGGGTGAACCATTTGTAAGACTGGAAATAATAAATGTTTAAGTTTTCAGCATAGCGCTTTAAACGTCTTTGGTCTTGCTGTTCTCGGTTTTAATGACAGATAAAAGACTTGATTTGGATTTTCGGAATAGAAGCCAGCCCAAAAAAAAAAGCAGTAGTAAAATCCCAAAGTCCAATTATACTGTAAATATTTATGTAAATGATAAAACAGCTTGGATACTAAATATTGCTCTAATAAGATAGCTCTCAAATAATTTTTTGGCATGTGAGATGGTTATAAAAGAAGAATGGACAAAGAAAAATTACCTGGCTAAGTTCGTTGTGGGCTTCTTCTTAGACGAAGCCGCGTTTGGAACCCTCATAGCTTCAGATTTAAGTTTACGAATGTAGTAATCACCATCAACTCACTACTATGTAAATTATTGTCATGTCAAAAGTGCCTTTTAAAGGATTATGACTTATTGATTGATTGATTGATATGTGCCATTGATAGGCCGTTGTTTATTTTACAATAGCTTAATTTGCTGTAACCCGCGTAAAACTTAAATGACAACTTCATAGACACTAATCAATTGTGTATCGTGAAGTCAACGTCTCCTAATGTATATATTTGTTTTTACGTTATTTTTTTGGGTCGTGTATTGTTGTCATGAATGTGAACTAAAGTATTCTAAATAAAATAAATCATCATCAATGTTGCACATATATATAAAAGTACATACTCTAAAGTATAATAATAATATGCTTTTAAAAACTTTAAGTGTTTTTTCTATATATTGAAAATGTTCAGATAAAGCCACTTAAAGTTGGAATGTTTCATAAGCACAACATTGTTCTTTTACCTAAATTGTCTCTACAAATAGATCGTCTCGCGTGACACAGGTTGACGAAAAATTGATATCCCCGCTTGTATCTGCTGAACATCATGCAAACTGGCTGGAGGTCGTCTTCAGGAAGATCTTGGCACAACTTACTGCAGACGTCTTCCTTTGCTTGGGGATGTAACATTTGACCAAGCACTGATGTCAGAGTCACTAAAATTAGTAAGCAGGAATATTTTAAATAACTCATTATAAAATATGACGGCAATCAGAGAGCAGCGCCATCTAGTTTTGGAGTCATGTACGACAGACAAGAGAGTGGCATCGCCCCCTCTCTTTACGCCACACTAAGTGACGTATGCAGGTTCTTATAAGAATCACCGGCGCGGGACTGCGCATTGCATTGTTTGCACTCGGTGGGGTCGGACCGGTGGTTGAGCTGCGGTGGTGCATTCGTACTTGGTGGAGGTGGATAGTCTGCTCCTTATAAATTACCATACTTATAATTGTAGTTCTATTCTACCAAGAGTGTCTGGTCTCTTTGCCCGAAATTACCCACGTCTACCTAAATTACCAACAAAGACACGCACCCGCCCGTAGTCCCTCTTTATAATAGTTTTTTATTTATTATGTATCTGTTTACATCGCGAACAAACTAGCAGACGAGTCTGACCTTTTCTTACTACGTTAGGGTTGCCTTCTTTAAGAGAATAAATAATACGAAAATTCTTCTATCCGTTATGTGCCTAGTACTATATTTTCGATCACATGACGTTTCAAAGTACATATAAGGTTATTTAAAGAGCAAACGTTTTCTACATACTTACACCTAACTTATATATATTTTTATAATATTTGCATAGGTTCCTTAAACTAAGAAAATATGCCTGCATATTAGAGTGAAAATTCGTAAAGTTGATTTTCAATTATCTTGATTAGCGCAGATGTTTCCCCAAATAATTATGATAGGTATTAAAGTGTCGGAGCTGTCTTAAGTTTGTTTCCAACCTAAACGTAACAATCCGCGCCTTTATGCTTCTATTGCTTTGTTTATTCATAACAATATTCAGGACTGAGAGCTTTGCATGCTCTCCAATCAACGTTGATCTCTGGACTGGTACATTCTGACAACATTCTGTGCGCGCGCTGTTGCATTATAAAGTTGGAGGTCCTGGGTTCGATTCCCGGCTCGAGCCTGGTCTGATGGGAGGAGGGAGGAGAGCCAAGCGATTTAGCGTTCCGGCACGATGTCGTGTAGAAACCAATTAGGAGTATGGCTTTACCATACCCCTAACAGGTTAGCCCGCTACCATCTTAGACTGCATCATCACTTATCATCAGGTGAGATTGCCGTCAAGGGCTAACTTGTAGTGGACAAAAAAAAAAAGGATTAAATTCTATAACGGAGAAAAACACTACGTTATTTATTATAACTTACAGCAGAAAACAGTCCATATTACGGGATTTTGAATATCCATTTAATTCAAACTACTAATGATATTCTGATTTACAACACTGTATACATAAGAACGGAGAGATTTTTGGCAGCAATTCGATACATGGGACGAAAAAACTTGAATAAAATTTCGGCGACACTTCACATTAAGACACATTTCGTTACATGAGCGAGAAAGAGAAACAGAACAAAGGTACAAAGTTTCACTTCTTTTAAATTGTATGTGCTTCTCGCGCGATTCTTTTTGAAAACTGATTTATACAAAAATAAGCCTTTTCACCAAAAATTTTAAATGTAAAGTTGGATAGTGAGCTGATTTTATTTTTATTTTAAAATTTCAGACGGAAACAGCTCTAACATGACGTTGACATACATTCTTGCAACAGCGAAATAAATCTCATACTACATTACATGCCACTCATAATTCGTAAGTCATAAAGTCTCATACGGTCGTAACAATAAATATTTTTAGTACTTTTTGAAAATAACCACCAAAAGCAACTTCACCTGCGTGTATAGGTTAATATATAAATGTTTTATGTAAAGTTGGGCAGTGATTTATTTTTATTTTTATTTTATATATCAGACAGAAACTATTGTAAAATTACGACACACATTCTTCATTCATCTCTCTCGACTCTCTCTCATTCTTCAGCAAAATGTTTAACTGCAAGAACCCAGAACCCTTTATGTTCAAGTAACTCTCGGCTCTTAGTACAATATTAGAGAGGTTTGGAAGGTAACGTTGAAAATTAAACATGGTAGAATACCATTTTGCCACCATTATGTTTGAAGAGGAGATGCTTTAAATGATGCACTGCCATCTATCGGTACGAAAGTTCAACTAGTAATAAAAACTATAACCGTTAAAATAAGCGTGGCGCAGCGCGTGGGCTGTTGGATTATAAAGTTGGAGGTCCTGGGTTCGATACCCGGCTTAAGTCTGGTCTGGTGGGAGGCTTCGGCCGTGGCTAGTTACCACCGTACCGACAGAAGACGTGTCGCCAAGTGATTTAGCGTTCCGGCACGATGTCTTGTAAAAACCAATTAAGAGTGTGGGTTTACCATACCCCTAACAGGTTAGCCCGCTACCATCCGCTATTATCACTTACAACCAGGTGTGATGGCTGCCAAGGGATAACTTGTAGTGTATAAAAAATCTACTTAACACTGACGAAAAATGTCAAAGGTCATGCGCAATGCTTTCATAGGTTAAGCCCAATATCAATAACTATTAATCTACATTATTGAACTTCACTTCGTTAGTAAAGTTAATGACCGATAGTAATCTTTAATACCCTGAGGTCTCAGTTCGTTAAAACTAGACGTCAACGTCTCGAAAGTTTAATGGCAATTCATTACTTTAAATTAACTTACTTAATTTTTATTGTCAGGTCGTAATATTAAATTGCTTATGTAGGTATGAATAAAAGTCGACAAATCAGTAAAAAAGGCTATCTTTTTTTTCAATTTCTTACTAGATGGTCAGAAGTTTTACGATATTGGTCTTCCTTTATCATTCCACTCAGAAACAGTGAAACTGTGAAACTGTGGAACTAGTGGAACTACGAGTACTCGTTAATAGTGGAACTAATATATCTATAATGATCCGTCACTCAGCTGTCGATGAAGAGAGCTATGCTCGTTTTTTTTAAATTTTGTTGGTGAACTAAATTAAACCAATTTTGCCCAAAGATTTAATAAAAAAGATTAATTACCCTCCTTAGAGGTACAACACAAATATGCTATAAAATTGATCTAAATACAACAAATTACAGGTAAAAATTATACGTCAACATTTTATAAGATAAAAAGGTTTAAGGTGTAATTATGTAGGTATATTTCGATTATAGTACAGTTGTGTACTAATAAATAAATGAAGATCTTGCGATCTAATCAGAAATGAGATCTGCACAAGAACCAGAGATACTGACATAAGCTAATTGAGTTAAAAACAGGAGAAGAAATTGACTCGCCGCATACCACAGTAAATTGATGCACGTTAGGTTCTAAGGTTCTGGGATGGAGTCCCTAAAACTAGGTGGAAAGACGACATTGAACAGTTTCAGGGCGCTGCTAAGCTGTCTAGACAGTAGGCTTTGGATCTCCTTACAAAAGGCTCCTAGATATGATGATGATGCTGACCCGAAGACGTTTTTTTTTTACACACTACAAGTTAGCCCTTGACCTATCTCACCTGGTGGTAAGTGATGATACAGTCTAGGAAACGGGATAACCTGTTAGAGGTATGGTTAATCCACACTCCTATATGGTTAATTCTACGCGACATCGTGCCGGAACGCTTAATCGCTTGGCGGCTTGGCGACACGTCTTTGACTGTAGGGTGGTAACTAGCCACGGCCGAAGCCTCCCAAAAGACAAAGACAAAGAGTGCCGAAAGGACCCTATTTTATTACAAATCCTCTGTCTATTTGTCCGGCCATCGCTTTAAGCACTTGCACGTATGGTCTTAAACAAAGTTGGATTTTGAAACACTTCACAGAATTAACATTATTATGGTCGAGCAAAAAACACTAAAAATAACGTTTCTTGCAACCAAACCCCTTTTAAATGTCATCATCATCATCATTTCAACCGATAGACGTCCACTGCTGGACATAGATCTATTGTAGGGAGTTCCAATGGCCACGGTCTTGGGCTGCTTGTATCCAGCGGCTCCCTGCGACTCGTTTGATGTCATCTGTCAACCTTGTTGGGGGTCGACCAACGCTACGTTTACCGGTGCGAAGTCGCCAGGTTTTAAATGTATTCAACAGTCATTTGGTAAAATTTCAGCTATCAACCTAGAATGGTCCTTGAGATAAAGTCCGCCGACAGACAGATGGACAACCGAATGGATGGATGAACGGATAGTCTACTAGGGTCCCATTCAGGTACGGAACCCCAAAGGAATATGAAATATCACCCCAATAAACATGGCCTCGCCTAGAAAATGGGATTTTAGCGGTATTATCCGTTAAATGCAGGATCGAGATTCTAGGGCCACTTGAACTCCGTTTACATATTTGCATAAAAAATTGCTTTCCGTCGTACGTGATTCATTTTGTAAATCTTTTGGAGTAACCACAATACATGGTAAGCCAAGTTTTACAGAAGTATTAGCGAATAAGGTAATTTCAATGGAGTAGATGTTGAAATGAAGTTATAACAGATTGACAGTGGGTTCAGCCGGCAACGAATCGGTGGCTTTTCTGGTGCTGATGATGATGATGATGATTATGTTCATGTGTGATGGTTATCACCGTAAAATATGTCTCGTTCCATAATAGGAAAGTTTAGGTAGATGAACGTTTGCCCGCGATTTTTCCTTTGCGAATATAAATTAAATAGGTATATAAACAAAGAAACAACCAGTAGGTTCATTAAGATGACAAACGCGCAAACAGAACTAAGAAATTCTCGTAAAGCTTCTTACAACCTGTGAAGTGAGACTGAAAAATAACTTGTTATTCATAATATTATATGAAACCGGTATCATTTTAGGGCAACGTGTAAGATGTTACGGTGGAAGGAAATGTCGGTACAAAAGGTCGATTCGTTTAAATATAAACGGTCTCAGAGACAATAGAGCACGTTCATCGTAAAACGAAGCAATTTACTAAATGTCACCGCCGAGGCCCAAGTCCAGGGCAATCTAAGAAAACAGTCTCGATGCAAACTTCTCCATTAAATGGGAGGTGGAGTTATATTGAGTGGCGATGTTATGTAAAAGATGGGCTTGAGTCGCTAGTTACAACACGTGCCACTTTTAATCGATTTTTTATTTTGAGCGAAGCTACTCGACTGAATGTGATAAAACTTCAATAATAAATATAGAACATTGGTTAATGATAATGACGCAGAGCGATGGCTGTGATTACTTCCCGAGGGAATTAATACTGCTGATTTCCTAACTCAAGGTCACAGCTCAAATGCAGCATTATTAACTTATGATTATTGAATCATTATTAATAATTAATCATAAGTTAATAATGTCCAAATAATAGTCAAGTCAGCCCATATTCAATTTATATTAAGATATGTTCCAGCTGGGGTAAAACGTAACATCGACGCCCCTTCTCCCTAACGTTTGTGATAAGCGGTTTTTGAATTACTCAAAAGTAATAGAAACTTTTTGTTCTTATTCATATAAGCGATTCTAGCCTTCATATTTTATGTTCTAGTTTATCGGCGTTTAATTTTTTCAACATTCTCTATATTTGGCACCCTGTTTGCCCCACTCTGCCATAGTCTCGATAATCTCAAATGATATGCTATTTGCCCAATTACTAGCCAAATCAAGCAGTCAGTCTAAAAGCTATTCTAGATTCATATGTGGTTTGTTATAAGTTGTGAGGGTGACCCTCACGGTCACGGATTTGTTATGAACTCCAACGTTTCACCATTGATATTACTTGCATACTACACGACTTAAGTCTTCATGGTCAAGCTGCTGCGGAACTAGTTGGACAAAAACCGAGATCTTTAAGTGCTGTTCGCTTTACCTCTGATCTAAGAACCCGTTAAATCGAAATACAAATATGTATCAATCATAAATCTATCCCGTATTAACATTAACTTTGGCTGGGCAAACCCTACGTACGTCCTATAGATTTCACCCTAAGTCATTGGAGAATAAGAAGTTAAGAATCCTTCTAGTTGGAGTGAGCCGTTTATTAACTATTAAGACCTTTACACAAAATTCAAAGGGGATAAGTTAGATTATGGCTTTAAATATTTATAATAAATAAATAAATAATAAATAAATTCATTTATTTGCTTTATACATGGGTACAGGGTAACAGATGTAGTTATAAGACATGAAACCAAACATGTTTTGCCTTTACAGACGTGCAAAATATTTTAATTAGGTGTCCTTAATTATAATTTTAACATCAACAGGACTTACACTCATTAAATTATCATGTGAATCCTCTACTGTACTCATGACATTAAAAATTAATTTTGTTATGTAAGTGCAGTTGGATGTCATATAAAGAAAGCAAGGAATTCTTTCTTTAGAAGTCAAGCTGTCGGTAACGTAATTGGTATGAACTAAGAGATATGGTGTGTTCGGGACGTGTTGAGTCGAACAATTGTTAAATTTTGTGACAATCTTTTTTGAAATACGTGTTTCTTTTTCATTTTGTTATTCTGTCCTCAATCCTAGAGGTGGAACTAAACAGAATATAACATGTCAAAATATGATCGTCACAAGAGTAAACTCGATTTAGTTTTGTCTTTTTTGATGTCCGGAATCTTATTCCTATAAACTTTGGCGGTTTCTTGTATTTAAAAACATAATGTGAGATAAGCATGTCACATTGAGTTAATTTTATTTTTAAATTGGTTACAACCATAAATGGTATAACGAGATTCACTTAAGTCCAAATACAGGTGCTCTTTACTGTATAAGATACCAGGATAGTATAGTAAAATGCACACGACAATAATTGTAATACTTAGCGTCAAAAGATATAGGCATTACTTGACTTATATTTCATATTTTTTCTGCAGATCTCCGTGACTCCGAGCTGGTGGCCCTTGTTTTCGAGATGCAGTCTCAACTAGTTCGGAAAATAGTTGCATAATATTATCGTACTAACAGACTTTTTTATTTTTACAACTTGTATTATAATGTATCTAAAACTAACAGTTGTGTTAACTTTAGCTTTAGTTATAATTTGTAATAATAATAAACTACTTTCTTTGTTAAAAAAAAAGTTTTATTATTACTTTAAAGAGAGCTTTTGATGACCTCCGTGGCGCAGCGCGCGCCCTGTCGCATTATAAAGTCCTGGAGGTTCTGGATTAGATTCCCGGCTCGAGTCTGGTCTGGTGGGTGGCTTCGGCCGTGGATTCGTCCGTGGCTAATTACCACCCTACCGACAAAGACGTGTCGCCAAGCGATTTAGCGTTCCGGCACGATGTCGTGTAGAAACCAATTAGGAATATGTGTTTACCATACCCCTATCAGGTTAGCCCACTACCATCTTAGACCGCATAATCACTTACCATCAGGTGAGATGCACTCAAAGGCTAACTTGTGGTAAATAAAAAAAAACAGTAGCTCAGTATAAAATTTGCAGACTTGCAATCGTGTTGTCGCTTTTGAATATCGAAACACCATAACGTCAAAGTGAAATGGAGCTTATATAACTGAGAGTCGCAATTTCCGTATTCCTTTTTTTATTTTACAAACTTGTGCACCCTGTGGAAGTGTGGACAAATTTGAATTTTAAAACTAGATAGATACGTGTCAAATTACTATGATGTTAGTGTGTTTTTATATTCCAAAAAGACTCGCGATTGTGAGCATACAAATTTTATACCAACGGTATAGACAAATGGAGAAATTTAACATGTCTACCTAACGGTATAGTTTCTCCATCACGTGCTAATCTGTGCTATTATTATCATTATTACTGTCCCGTACTGTCCCAATGTTGGGCAAAGGCCTTCCTTTCTTCCTTCCAATTGTCGCTGTCTAGGGATATTTAGGGCCAAGCCGACATATAGGCATCGAGTTCGTCATGCCAACGACGCCTCGGTCTGCTTCGACGTCCTTTTTGTTTTTTGGGGCACCCAATGTCTAACGGCCTTTGCCCACAGTTCGTCGGACATGCGCATAACATGCCCAGCCCAGTCCCATTTCAGTTTGGCTTTATCTCCCACATCCGTTATTTGAGTCTTGGACCGTAGTAGTATTCATAATCTACACAGATTACCGTAATGACAGTACTGTAATCTGTGTAGATTATGAATACATGAAGATATTATGAAGTCAATAATATTTTGAAATGAAATCATAAACTCCGAGGTGTTATTATTAAGGTTGGCATCATTTAAATAATTCGCGTTCGCTATTATTCATAAAGTTAAATTCGTTTAACTCTACTTGAGTGCTAATCGAGCGTATTACGAGTTATCAAACTTTGGTATTTTGTTAATGTCGGGTTAATATGATGCCAGTATAAGACAACCGCAAGATTTTTAAATATTCTTATTTTACTTCGTTTTAAAAATAATAATGCGAGGCTGTAAAATGCATGAAAAAGACGCTAACAGTGGTTTAATTTTTGGGAGGTCAATTATAACTGTATCTTTTATACACTACACGTTAGACTTGACGGCTATCTCACTTGGTGGTAAGTGATGATGCAGTCTAACCTAACCTGTACAATACTCCTAACAGGTTAAACTTGTTAAGAGTATGGTAAACCCACGCTCCTAATTGGTTTCTACGCGACATAGTGCCGGATTGCTAAATCGCTTGGCGACACGTCTATGTCGGTAGGGTGGTAATTAGCCACCACGAAGCCTCCCACCAGAGAGGACCAACACATCTCTTCCATGCCCCATGGAGAACATTTTAAAGTTATTGGTTAACTTCATCATCACGAAATTAATTTAATATTAATTTTATTATTACCTAAGATTCTGAGTTAACTACCTAAATCAAGACTATATTGGGGTATTGCGGTGAGACTTAGTTTTAGCTCTATCTGGCTTAGAAAGCTTCTAGCTTAGGGAGATGACAATAAATATCGTATACTAGCTGTTGTCCGCGACTTCGTCTGCGTAGAATTTCTGATTTCCCGTGAGATTGAGGTTTTAAGCTACAGGCAAATGTCAAATTGCCTATTTTCGTGTTTCTAAATTTAAAAACATAGGATTTTCATACAAACTTCCAACCCCTATTTTACCCCCTTAGGGGTGGAATTTCCAAATGTCCTTTCTTAGCTGATATCTCTTAACTATCAACTACCCATTTGCTAAATTATAGCTTTATACATACAATAGTTTTTGAGATCTCGTGTTTAATCAATATGTAAGTAAGTATGTAAGTATGTAAGTGACCTTTCGCTTTTATATATATAGATTTTCCAAAATAGGTAGGTTATTCGAGTTTATATTCTTGCGTGTTACTTGGATCATTAACGCTTAAGAAATGAATGGTCCTTCTACTAACAGTATCCACTGTAATTTGTCTTGGGGGCATTGAACGTTCTTAATGTATCTGAACGAGACACGCCATAAATTGTCTATCTGCATTATCTACAAATCGTTTACAATTATTGCTACATTTACCAAAAAGGCCACAATATTTTCATTGTTCTTGCTCGCTGTACATATTTTAGTGTTATAATATGTCCTATTACTTTGCGGCTTCTTTTTACTACCCCGGCCTAAACGCTCCTCTCCGAAAGAGGAGACCTAAACATATCCTTCATGACCCTGACGATCAGATGACTACTGACAACACACGCGTACCACCTACCACACAATCATACGCTACACACCGTCTTCGCCGGCGAAGACGAGGTCCCCGCTATCTTACGTCATCCGGACGTGGGCTCTCCACGGCCTCGGAGACGTATGGACCACTCACCGTCCGACCCCCCCGTTATCCCAAACGTCGCCTAAGCCGAGGTTTGGCCTCAAAGGAGGCGCCCTTAGGCAGTCGTTCCCTTAGTTTCTTCGAGCCCTAGGACTCGAAATTTCTTCTGGCAGAGCTTGTTTCCAAACCTCGCCAAACAGCCCGGTTACGCTGTGGTAACCAATAGGGTTTGTACAGCTAATAGACAGTCCGAAAAAAAAAATGAGCCTAATTATTCGTAACTTATTTTTAATTCATTGAAATTATTTGTTCGCTAATTTAACATTTTATTAATTATTAGTTATTTTAAAACTAGTATATTATTTAAAATTGATCATTTTCCAATTTCTGCACAGTTTTATAAAAACCTTACGGTTTATCCGTACACTGGCATTCCACGTGTACACTCGAAAATACCTAAAACAATAGGTACATATACAAAACCGAAAATTATACACTAAATGTGGGTAGTTTGAAATAATTATGATTACAGTGTGAGTAACTAAACACAAAATTATGGCGGTGCAGCAAGCAAAAAACCACTTACTAGTGTTCTATATACAGGTTATTTTCTTAATTATACGTAATTTTCTTGTTTCATTAAAATTTATTTGTTAGGCATAAAGATAAAATTACAAATGTTTCATTAAACCTGATTACTTCCGTCCATTTGTTTTATAATAATCGATAATATCGGTAAACAGAGGTCGGCGGTTCGAATCCGGACCTCTAAATTTTCGGAGTTATGTGCGTTTAAAAAAAAATTAAAATATCAATTGCTTCAACGGTGAAGGAAAACATCGTGAAGAAACCTGCACGTCTGAGAGTTCTCCATAATGTTCTCAAAGGCGTGTGAAGTCTGCCAATCCGTACATGGTCAGCGTGGTGGACTATGGCCAAACCCTTCTCATATTGAGAGGAGACCCGTGCTCTGTAGTGAGCCGGTAATGGGTTGATCATGATAATATCGGAGCATCTACTAACAGTACTTGTATTGCTCTGATGCATATAAAATATCGATACCTCTTGTAATATTACAATGTAATGTGACTTTGACATAATATACCGATCCACATTCATGTAATCCACTTATTATATATCCTGGTGTTAAAATGCTGAACATAAGTCATAATATATGTTAATCGACCTTTTAATCGTTCGCATAATTCCAATTAAAGCTACCGAAAGTTTGTTAATTAAATGAATGTCGATGAGATCTTTTAAGGTCACATCGAACTTTTCAATTTTGGCAGATATATTGATTATATCACTGATTTTACGATTAGGTTAATAAAATTAAACTTTGTTAATTAATGTTTATATTTCTTAGTGGCTAAATGAAATAATAATACGACTAAATCAAATGTGTTTTGTTTCCACAGTATAGCCCAGTTTCCCTTATATTTAGAGGTAACAATCAGTGGAAAATAAATCTAGTTTATATGTTTATAGCTACACCCTGCTATTTCACCCACGTGAAAGTGCCCCTTCCCTTGGGATTATGCAGATAAAAATAGCCATTGTTATTTGCTGATAATGTAACTATGCATTGATTAATGAATTTTTAAAATCGGTTAAGAGGTGTAGGTTAGGTTAGGTTAGGTTATTGGAACGAAGTTCCTTATCGCGCGTTGTGAAAGGGGGCTAGACGGAAAAAATTCTTACGAAAAGTTGTCACGACACTTTTTGTTATTGTAAGCTGTGCGGCGTCGCATGTTTCTCTGTCTGTCTCTCTCTCTCTTATAGAAAGCAAGCCAGATATTTTCATTTCTATTTCGCATTGAACAGTGTGGTGTCGCGACGATTATTTTCGTTTGTTTTTCAGTGTTTCTGCACAAGTTCCGGATATTGCTGATGGAGTACAAAATTGAGCTTACTGATTAAGTTTATACAACATTATATTTGTTAATAATAAAAAAAATATTATTATAACTCAAATAAAATAAAATTTTATTACAATTCCTTCACTAATTAATCGAAAGGAACTTCGTTCTATCCGGGTGTCCCATGACACCTCTCAAGTTTTTTATTTTTATTCTAATATTACATTTGCAAATATAATTAGTTAGGATTTATTTATTAATTCCCTATACTTTTACCCATCCTATAAGTTAAAATTTTCAGTATGTTCTTAGATAGTTGTGTGTAAGACATTAGTTAAAAATAAAAACAAATTACAGTTGAGTACGTAATCATTTTAATTTATTTTGAATTACAGTAGAATTATAAAATAAAATGATGATTAATTTTTCCCAAATTGTAATAAAACTAGTTCGTAAGTGACAATAGTTCCAACGACCTGCAAAAAAAAAAGAATAAAAATATCTCATTATAGAATTAAGAAGTATTGAATACCACAGTGGCGCAGTGTTAAGTGCTATAGTATTATAAACGTCCCGGGTTCGATCCTTGGCATGGACTTTGAAATTATAATTTCTGAATTGCCTATGCCAGGAAAAGCCATGGAATTTTCTCTGGAATGGTCTAGTTACCACACTACCAACAAAGACATGCCGCTAAAAGACTTTGGGTTCTTGCACGATATCGTGGATAATAAGGTTTATAGGTTTACCAGACCTCTAACAGGTTAATCCGCTCACATCTTAGACTCCGTAATAACTTTCCGTAATAGATTTCTGAAAATGGCTAAACTACACTTTAATAGTATAAAAGTACCTAAACTAAAATTTAAAGAAATATATCCTTTGTTGTTTGAAACCGTGAAAAACATACAAAAACTAATTTTTAAATAGTACATGAAAATAGTTTCTTAAGTGGTTCAGTAAAAGAATTATCCAAGAGTACGTTCTAGCCGCACCTCCAAAACTCTCTCAGTGTAACTCAAATAAGCAAACAAACTCACAGATAAAATGAGTTCTTTAGTTACATAGAAGAAATTGAGACCAGTCAGGGCCACCGTATTGCTGCGTATTTGTTCAATAAACCTTTGAACCTGTGAAAGGAAAATACAACTTAGAAGCCCCAAAGTAAATAGACGCGGAATATAATAAAGGTGGCTTTATTGGGTGCGTCTTAAATGAATTGAACCGAAAAATTAGACACGAAATATTGCGGTACATGTATCAGAAATGGGATGCAATGGCCATACAAAATAACAAAATATTACCTATATTTCATAACAAAACTTTTTAGTTGTACAAAAACAATTTTTATTTTTGTTTCGCATGATGAGTTTGCTCGGAACTTATTACAAGTAATTTTATAATTTTAAATAAACAATTTGGGCTAAGAAAATGACACTAGAATATAGATAAACTTCGTATACCTACTTATTAAAAGAAAGTTAAACCAGTTTAACAATAAGTCGTGTATGATACATATATTTTTTGATTAATTTATTCGTTCATTATTATTAATTGGTTCATTATTATCTTATTATTTTTATTACCTTATTAGACTTTTTTTTTAATAAGTAGGTACACGAAGTTTCTGAACGTTTCTTGAGCCAGTGCAATGAATTTCTTGAGAAATGCCAAATCGCTGGGTTCGAAATTCAAAGTAATTTCATTTTCTGAGTGACTTTTAGTGAGTCTGTAGTCTTTCATTCCTTTCTATGCTTGGGTAGATCTTTCTGCTTTTTTAACCTATCTTACTTACCCTATACAATACATATATACTCACCTCAGTACAAAATGTTGGGGACGGTACACTGTAGAGCGCTGGGATCGCAGCCGACGACTCTGTGTGGACTCTTGCAGCAAAGAGAGCCACTGCGAACGATCTCAGCAGTATAAATAGCAAAACATATATGGGGAATACGTATTTGTAAACTTGGTATTGGCTGAAAATGTAATTGGGCAAATTAACGCCAACGTTATTTAGGGCTTGCACGCTGAAGTGGCAGTGGACTGTTCACGTTTGTCAGAGAACCGACGGACGTTGGAGTCCGAAGGTCCTAGAGTGGAGACCACGTCTCGGCAAATGGTGTGTGGGCCGTCCTCCGGCAAGGTGGAGTGATGACCTCCGAAAAGTGGCAGGCGTCGACTGGATGCGAAAGGCCGGAGACAGGATGAGTTGGCGCTACTTCAAAGAGGCCCATGCCCAGCAGTGGATTAATGTTGGCTGATGATGATGATGTTATTTAGAGGGGTAAACATACCCGTGGGAGTTACATAAGTGCTTATTCGGGATATAAAAGTAATTTCATTCGCCTAAGTGTCATTTTCATGTTAACTATCGACCATAGTATTTAAGATCGGCTTCGGCCGTGTCTATTTACCACCCTACCGACACAGACGTGTCGCCAAGCGCCTTGATATTCAATCATGAATATTAATTAATCAAAGTAATAAGTCAAATAGTTTTATTAATTAAGTTAGATAAAATGTGCAGCAAAATTTTAAATTACTTCAAAGGACAGTTTGAGACATTTTTATAAAAATGAAGTTTTGTTTGGAGGAATATATAATACACTTAGAATTTATATTTTTTTTTTTTTTTTATCCACTACAAATTAGTCCTTGACGGCAATCCCACCTGATGGTAAGTGAAGATGCAGTCTAAGATGGTAGCGGGCTAACCTGTTAGGGGTATGGTAAACCCACACTCCTAATTGGTTTCTACGCGACATCGTGCCGGAACGCTAAATCGCTTGGCGACACGTCTTTGTCGGTAGGGTGGTAACTAGCCACGGCCGAAGCCTCCCACCAGACCAGACTCGAGCCGGGAATCGAACCCAGGACCTCCAACTTCATAATCCAACAGCGCGCGCGCTGCGCCACGGAGGTCGTCTTAATTAATTAATGATATAACGTCAATATCAACTATCAATATCTGAATTACACATACTAAGGTGTATTTTTTTTTATCTCCTTATTTGTTTCGTTCTCAGCTGATCTAAAGTATTTATTAAATCTATGCTAACGTCCATTAATTACGGGGTAAAAAAGGGTTTCATACGAAGACAGCATGTGCTAAGCTCATTTAATGGAGCCCATGATACGGCTAGGTATGCCAGCTTTAGTGTGTTTTCTTTTATGCCTGATTTATCCAATGTTTGATTACCAGCTTGAGGAAATAATTTAGGTTAACTCCTGCTAGTCAAGACGTCTTATCTATTAGAAATGTGTAGGTACCTCCATTTTATTTCCGAGTGTATTACTAACCCAGTAGAATTATCGGATTTCATTGCGTCTACATCAGGATTACTGCATGTCTTTATTGGTATGCCATTTCTGTAAACAAAACATAAATTACGAAGAGTATTTTTTTTTATATAGGCTTGTACTTTTCCGTAATATCGCAATACTTAACTTACTGTGTGTCTTCTACGTCTTTGGTTGCCTGGAAGAGATCGCTATGTAGCGATAAGGCCGCCAAATTGTATAATGGTTTTGTTTTTTTTATTGTTCCTATTCTTTTGTGGCGTGAAATAAAAATATATTCATTCATTTATTAATTAAATACTTACGATAACAGAAAGTAAATTTGCAAGCACAGGAACAAAAGATTGCTTGAGAAAGATGTCAGTACAATACTGTTTATACTATCATCGAACAAACGCACCAATTGCGTGGCGCTGTTGTAGTCTTCTCGTAGTTTCCTCCAATAGCTGGACGGTAAATACTGAAATATATTTTTTTCTTTTTAATCTATTTTTTTTTTGGGACTTTTGTCCGAAACTGACATGTCAGCCCCATCATCTCCTAAATAAATAACAAATAAAATTATATATATATAAAAAAAAAAATAACTCCTAACAAACATAACAAAATTATAAAAAATAATAAAAAACAAAATAAAAATATTACTACTACAAATGTAACAGACACAACCTACTTCTGCAGAAATATTTCAACAAAGATTTAAAACCTTCTGTTGTCGGTAGACAGAAATATTTTTAAATATAGAACAGTTACATGCCAGCCGTCTTTAATTTTGTAGCAGGCCAGCCAAAATGTTATAGCTAGCTAGCTTTCTTTGACCACCAGAGGTAATTTTTTTTAGTGGGTAGATATTTTTTTTTCACGATAAGTTGCAAGCGTTAAAAGGACTAACATACGTTTTCCCTCATGAACTTATGTGTGTGCCACGAGATAATTATGTATACCTATTACGTTGTCCTATTTTGTAAAAATAGGATTTGAAAATACTCAAATGATTAGCCTGCTCATTACATAATATATACGCCATAAGAGCTATAATAAAATGAAAAATTTACTTGTGTTGGAATCATTTGAGGCTTAGGTAAGCTGTGAAATAAATAAATAAAATTAAAATAAATAAATAAATCCTTTAATAGGTACTTCTGAGGGGTCAATAACTAACGTAGTCGTGAGATGATGGTGATAACTACATTCGTAAACTTAACACATACTCGTATAAGCAACTTAAAAGGTATTTATGGATACTTACTTCACCTTCCCGTGACATTATAACTTTATTTAACTGCACAAGAATCGATGTAAGATAGATACTCATGCAAATAACAAATAAGTGCATGTAACTCCAAACAATTGTTATTCTTAAATTCTGGATCTGTAGAAGGAACAAATTCATGTGTACGCTTCAAGACCTTTGAAAATTAAGTTTAGGTAACCAATCTTTGACTTGAATGTTTCAAATTAATTATATTATGTGATTAGTTTGTGATTGATTTTCAACCTATCTATTATATTTCAATTTTATCATTATTCTATATTGTTTATTGACATAAGATGTTTTTTTTACTTTGACAGATAGTTTATCTGTAAACGTCGTGAAAACCTGTAAAAAGCTAAACATCCACATCAGCTCATAACGTTAAAAATGATTTATATATTTGATGAATATTAATAATATTAATATTTGGTAGAAGCGGTAAGAACAATTTTTTATTTTTTTTTTATCCTCTACAAGTTAGCTCTTGACAGCAATCTCACCTGATGGTAAGTGATAATGCAGTCTAAGACGGTAGCGGGCTAACCTGTTAGGGGTATGGTGAACCCACACTCCTAATTGGTTTCTACGCGACATCGTGCCGGAACGCTTAATCGCGTGGCGACACGTCTTTGTCGGT
Source organism: Lasiommata megera (assembly GCA_928268935.1). NCBI lineage: Eukaryota > Metazoa > Arthropoda > Insecta > Lepidoptera > Nymphalidae > Lasiommata > Lasiommata megera. Next base: position 4,398,023 of record OV743311.1, on the reverse strand, counting down.
AGGGTGGTAACTAGCCAAAGCCTTCCACCAGGCCAGGCTCGGGCCGGGAATCGAACCCAGGACCTCCAACTTTATAATGTGACAGCGCGCACGCTGCGCCACGGAGGTCATCAAAAGATCGACGATTAGCCTGACATAACATGGATAATTTTTTTTTGTGATACATTTACTGGCACGCCCTCCTACTAAATGCAACGCGTATGTTAAATGGAGCTAGCGATGGCTTACCTCTTTCATGACCCTGACGATCAGATGACTACTGACAACATACTCGTACCAACTACCACAGAATCACACGCTACACACCGTCTTCGCCGGCGAAGACGAGGTCCCCGCTATCTTAAGTCATCCGGACGTGGGCTACATCCACAGCCTCGGAGACGTACGGACCACTCACCGTCCGACCCCCCCGTTATCCCAAACGTCGCCTAAGCCGAGGTTCGGCCTGAAAGGAGGCGCCCTTAGGCAGTCGTTCCCTTAGTTTCTTCGAGCCCTAGGGCTCAAAATTTCTTCTGGCAGAGCTTCTTTCCGAAGCTCGCTAAACAGCCCGGTTACGCTGTGGCAACCAATAGGGTTTGTACAGCTAATAGACAGTCCGAAAAAAAAATGGCTTACCTCAAAGTAAATTCCAGAACTTATTGAATATGGCACACCCAGGTCGTAGAGCCAGTAAAAATTGGTCTTTATTAATGACTTGAAAATATTATAACCGTCGGTAAAACAGTTCTTGGCAGACATCCATTTCATTATCATAGATAGTGTGTATTCCACTAAAAATAAATAAAAATCTAGTTAATTTTTCAAAGTAATTCCGATGCTAATTCTTACTAAATTAATTTAAAAAAAAACTGTTCTGTTCTGTTGTCATTTTTTTTAAAATTCTCGTAATTAGAGTAGACCTGAAAGTGTGTTGTAAAAGCTAATATTATATATGACGAGTTAAGGGCGTCCGAATAGTTTTTTAGTAAGAGTGACATCAGCATTGCTGACGTCACGCTTTTGTTTACTTTCGCTCATAGTAATTAAAACCACATCTTGAGGGATTTCACTTTTATTGCGACAATAATGAAGAGGTCCGAACGGTCCGACGTCTCGAGCTCGAATGTCATGAAAGTTGTTGTTTCGAATTGACAGTTGCAGACAACCATAGTGATTATTACTGCATCACCGGGGGGTTTGGCGAGTATGAAGCTCAGCCTCAGAGAAGAGCACCTGGGCTCGACGACTTCTGGGGAACGTCCCCCTAAGGGCGTCTCCTGTGAGACTCGGACCTCGACTTAGGGTGACGTTGGGACTTGTTGGGTTTTTTGGACTGGTGTCTCAGTCCGAGCGCCCCCGTGACCGTGGATGAGACCCACGTCCGGATGACGTCAGATATCGGGGACCTCGTCTTCGCCAGCGAAGACGCTGTGTAAGGTTGTGGCCATGAAAGGCATCGACCGCCCGTATTTATAGCAAAGCATGCTTGTGCAAAATTGATTGCTATCGTCTAAATTGTGTTAACAAAATCATCATGAGTTCAAATGTGGGTAATTATTGAATTCTTGTTGTTCTTGGCACCGCTGAATGAAGTTAATAACTCCTTCGCGCCGACATAAATAATAAAAAAAAAATTCAACTGTGAGCTCATGTTTCACGCATAAGTCATTACACTTACCTTCTCTGTCAAAGGTTTTGAAAATAAATACCAGCACAAAATTACTTACCAAATGCAAGACCAAGTGAAACGATGACTGCAAAATTGCATTTGTGTTGGATATAGGGGTCAATATATTCACTGAGCTTAACAGTTTCGAGTTGCCTCATCAGATGGTTCCATTTAGTAGATAACCGCAGGAAAGAAATTGTCGATATTAACGTTATCAAATAGAATGAGAAATGACCTGAAAGTTTATTTATTTATTATTTTAAATACACTTACAATATACACACAAAAATATACATTTTAGCATACAAAAGTATCACATTCACCTGTATGCATATCAGTTACAAGTGTATACAACATTGACTGCAAAGGTACATGAATTTGGCCACAAAAGAACAAATTAGGAAAAATTAAACACAATTACAAATTGAATTAAATTAAATTAAATTAAATAACAGTCTACACATTTTGAATATAATAAAATTAAAATTATTAAAATTATTAAGCGATAGAAGAGTCACCGATCATGCCATAGATAATCGATGAGTTTCTATCTAAACACAGGAAATGTGTCGTGGAAAGTTATAAGAAAGATAGTCGCTATATATAAAATTGTTTCTTTTCTAAGTAATCATAGGAGAACAAAATACAAAGAAAAACATTTAATTTATATTCATTAGATTAATATGATTATCCGATATTCGATCGTATAATTTTAATAATCATAAGATGTACTCAGACGCGTGCTCATCCGCTCACCGGTGGTCACATATCGCTGAGCTAGCGTTGCTTCCTAGAACTAGACTTCATCTAAACAAGACGTGCGAGGTGTAATCATAACCAGGTACTTACCAATTTTAGTTATTGTTACAGTAGATGACACTAAATTCTGAAAGGAAAGTATAGTAGCCAAAAACTGTATAATAGTCATGAATATACAAAGCGCATATCTCCAGCAATTTAAGCCCCATCTGTTAATCATAAAGGAAAAATACTGTATATTTATTATTCCGTACATTATTTAAAATAACCTAAGCTAAAGCTAACCTAAGCTGGAAGCATACTTAGGAGCTTAAACGCAGGGCAACCTGTGATAGTGCGCACCACCTTACGAGCGACCAATCCCTAACACTGGTGTATCTTTTGATGAGTTCTTATGCAAGCAACCATCGAGTAATTTTGATCTGGCCCTTATATCCTCTTTGATATGGGTTTTGGACATCACAGAGATCGCTACTTGTTTATGTAATCCTAGTACAGACATCTATGAAACATTCATATAATTTATTTTTAATTATTTTAATTCTTGTGTTGAACATATATTCTTTAACTTAAAAGTACAGCTATAAGGGTTACAAACGAGTCAAGTCTAAGAAGAAGACCATTACAAACTTAAAAAACGGTGTTTTTACAATAAAGACAAAACATATTGGTCAACGCACGTGGTCAAATCAGAAATATGGATATCGCATAGAAGCGCTTACAAAATAATTATATTTTTCAAATGTATTTACCTGTCTTTTGATGTAGTATTTCCTTTGAAAGGAAAAAGCCCTATTATCTGAGCAGATAAGAGCAAATATTTCATCGCAGCATCAAACGCTTCTTTCTGAGTGGTATAATGAGTTTTTGTGTTTGAAACTCGTCGAAAAATATGAGTAACTACAAGAAAGAAACGATATTATGCATAGTCTTCATCATCATCATTTCAAACGATAGACGTCCACAGCTGGACATAGGTCTTTTATAGGGAGTTCCAAAATCCACGGTCTTGGGCCGCTTGTTTCCAGCTCCCTGCGACTCGTCTGTCCACCAAGTTGGGGGTCGACCAACGCTACTTTTCTTTGTCATAATAACTATTAAATTATAGAAGCATGGATCCACCACAATGTCCCAATGCAGGTTGGTGGGATTTTATAATAATAATATTCGGTCAATCGTAAAGAGGACATAACATTCTACTAAATTAATAGTGTGCAATTTTTTATATAAATTATTAACATATTAATATACAAAAACACAAATATTAAGTTAAATCCATTAAATTAAACGAAAGGTAGTATATTAGACCAGAAGTAATTATATAATTTCAAGTCGACAAAGACGTGTCGCCAAGCGATTTAGCGTTCCGGCACGATGTCGCGTAGAAACCAATTAGGAGTGTGGGTTTTCCATACCCCTAACAGGTTAGCCCGCTACCATCTTAGACTGCATCATCACTTATCATCAGGTGGGATTACAGTCAAGGGCTAACTTGTAGTGGATAAAAAAAAAAAAAGTAATAAGAATAATTTCCATGTTTTTAGTTTCATAAGGGTGGAATTATCGATACTTACATTTCAATATTTTTCCATAAAATTTACTAGCTATACTGCTTTTCACACTGAAAAATTAATAAAAGTTATTCTTTACCTAGATTATGATTTAAATACCATATTTTTATATCACTCTTTATTTCATACTACACTTTGATATTAGTAACCAAAGAAATCCATTGTATATGAAACCGAATTAAACGAAGAAAGGGCATTAAATGTTTTATTGAAATTTTATTAACTTTTGAACTTACTATTTGATCAAGTGAGATAGATGAATTTACGTAGTACGTGGCTTAGTCGTTATTTTTATCTAAGATAGGTTCTTTATTAATGCATACAATTTAGTATAGTGACATTATGTTAACCTGAACCGAAATTTTCATTTCAAATTATGGCCATATTTTTGAAGTGAAAACTTCTTTAGCGGCGTTGAGCACTTTTTCTGTAATGGGTATAAAATCTTAAACTCGCGTCAGGACACGTGACCTGATCGAAAAAGCGTAAGACGGATGGAGAGTAGACAGCTATCCCCTCTCTACGGCGCGGCGAAAATGTATGCCTGGGCCTACTGTTTCGTTTAGGCAGCGCAGGGCGCTTGCGCGAATGTTCGTGTATGTTACAGCGTGCCACGCGCATCCATGGATAGTTCTGGTAATGATGATGGTGAAAAAGTCGTTGAAATTATGGATGAAAGTTGATTTTTCGGAGAGATAAACTTTTTAATGTAAAATAATTGTAATAGTTTTAAAGTGTTAAATTTTTAATGTAATATAAATTGTCATGTTTGTGTACGATAGCGCAATAAATGAATATTGTATTCTACCACATAAATGATAGTACTTTTATACTGATAAAGCAATTGGTGCAAAATTATTCCCTAACCATTCCAAAATATCAAACATGCTCAACGTTAATAATCAAGTTTTCACTTCTGCCGGCACTCCCGGAGTGCAACCCGTCTTTTTTTTTTTATATAATTGACGTTTTAATCTAAGCAATATACAAAAATACTAATCCATTGTTATTTTTTTTATTTTTTTTTATTCACTACAAGTTAGCCCTTGACGGCAATCTCACCTGATGGTAAGTGATGATGCAGTCTAAGATGGTAGCGGGCTAACCTGTGAGGGGTATGGTAAACCCATACTCCTATCGGTTTCTACGCGACATCGTGCCGGAACGCTAATTCGCTTGGCGACACGTCTTTATCGGTAGGGTGGTAACTAGTCACGGCCGAAGCCTCCCACCAGACCAGACTCGAGCCGGGAATGGAACCCAGGACCTCCAACTTTATAATCTGACAGCGCGCGCGCTGCGCCACGGAGGTCGTCGAAAACTGTTATGATTTGACATAGCATTTACATATGTTAGCATTCTTCGTCAAGTTAAATCTTATTAAGTATGCCCAAACTTTTTCTGAGTACAGTACGCGGAAAATATGTGCAAAGATACAGATATATTATGGTGATAGATTTTACATACCTTTCTGCTAAGACGTGACTTTCTTTAACATGAGGTTTTACGTTCATGATCACCATTTTATTTAGTGTGTCCAATTTTTTACCTGTTTCTATAAAGCAACTAAGAAAATATTTAATTCACTTCTTTTACAATTTAACTAAAAGGTATTCATAGTTTAGTTATAAAGGCACCAACTTTGTTATTAAATGGATTTCGTAAACTATGAAATAAATTTTGGAGTGAATCTTAATTGCAAGTATAAATATTTAAGGCTGTTTTGTTAACGGTGGCAACGTAAAGAATGGAGTTTGATTTATCAGATAAAGTTATCATCACTATACAAAAATGGCATACACAATCTTGAATTAATAAAAATGCACGTATAAACTTGATGGAAAGTAACTCTTAGTAATTGAGTAGCCCCATTAAACTAAATGCATGTGTATAATCACGAAAAGAGTAATCAAGAAAGAGTAATAGAATTGATATGGGGCACTGATCCAACCAGTGTTGGATATATCAATTCATTCAATATATCAATTCTAGTTAACATATTGTGTAAGTGGGTAAGTGTTGGGTAAGTGCCCATATAAACTATAATTGACATATTTCATCATCATCATTAACAACCAATTGACGTCCACTGCTGGACATAGGTCTTTTGTAGGGAGTTCCAATGCTCACGATCTTGTGCCGCTTGCTTCCAGCGGCTCCCTGCGACTCGTCTGATGTCGTCTGCCCACCTAGTTGGGGGTCCAAAGCTACGTTTACCGGTGCGGGGTCGCCATTCCAGCATCTTGACATATTTATAAAACAAAAAATTTAAACTTAATTTTTATAATTAAATATTTAGCTACTCGTTTAATCCTTTTTTCTTTTGCTCCTAATTTATTTTCTTTGGTCGCAAGGACATGTCGTGTTCCAAATGCGTAACTAAATACCACGGGCCGACTTTCACTACTTGTTAAAAGTGTTTGTCGTTATACATGAATAATATACGAAGCTGTCAATTATTCGTTAGTCGAGTTTACCTCCATTTAGTGATATATTTTTGTGCTTTGCTTTAAGTGATTAAGTATATGGTTGTTGGTTGAATTATCTCAAACATGCTTTTACTCGCGGTTTTGTTTTCGACACAAAAACCCAAGGTATTGAAAGGGGTCATTCGAATCGGTTCCGTCCGTCGTAATTCGGATTTTATATCACAAAGGAGCATATTTTTTCTTGCATACAAATTAATTAAATTGTAAAGTCAATTAAAAACTAGGTACTATTTTAAAAAAAATGATGTACATGTTTTTTATTTATTATTATTAATCTTAATTTTTGTGTCTCTAACTCTAAAATCAAAGAAAATTCATACAAACTTCCAACCCCCCTTTTACCCTCTTAGGGGTGGAATTTCCAAATATCCTTTCTTAGCTGACATCTCTTGACTATCAACTACCTACTTGCTAAATTATTCGCCTTTTGCTTTTATATTATGTATTTCTTGTTGTTCTCCTTTAAATATGTATGCAATAAATTGTATAAATAAATAAATAAATAAATAAAAATATAGTATATATACAGTATTTTGATCAACTACACCTTTGGATGGTTAAGTTTTTGCTCGAGCAAGTTATTAAAATGTAGTGCAAGTGGTGCTCGAGTCAAGCCCCCACAACGTTGACGACCTCCTCTCAATACAACAACAGACGTAAACAACCCTTGGGACCCCTCTGTATATTTCTTTTTCTTCTATTGTTTTATGTGACGACATTTTTAGATGGGCGGCCAGTGAATATTTACTGTCATATTGTTATATTCTAGTGTTCTAGGATTTAGAATAACAACACTCGATGAATCTTGGTGACACTTTAATTAATAAGTATAGTGTGGTATTTAAAAACAGATGTAATAATTAAAAAAATAATGGTATACATGAAAAGGCTACGGTCAAGAAAAATATATAACCTATCTAAACTAAACCGATTTGTAAACTTTAAGTGGGAATGGTAAGCCTTAAGGCGCCTTTCCACTCTGGTCTAGATTAAATACAAATAGATAAAGCTACTCGTGTCCGCACATGGCACCGCAATATACTTAAATGTTGCTATTGCATGCATACTAAAATATCCTGTATTAGATAGAAGATATTTTTGGTCTCGATTTACTTACATAATTCATCATGATCAACCCATTACTGGCACACTACAGAGCACGGGTCTCCTTCCAATATGAGAAGGGTTTTGGCCATAGTCCACCACGCTGGCCATGTGTGGATTGCAGACTTCACACGCCTTTGAGAACATTATGGAGAACTTTCAGGCGTGCAGGTTTCCTCACGATGTTTTGCTTCACCGTAGAAGCAAGTGATATTTTAATTGTTTAAAAACGCACATAACTCCGAAAAGTTAGAGGTGCTTGCCCGGATTCGAACCGCCGACCTCTGTTTAAGAGGCTGACGCCCTAACCACTAGGCTATCACAGCTATACATAATTAGTGTAATCATATTCTTCTTCTTATTCGTTCACTCTTAGCAGAGTGGTCATAGTTATGATTCACAGCAGCTCTTACGATCTCCTTCCAGCGATTTCTGTTAGTAATCATACATATTCATTCGGGAAACTAACTTCAGAATTCCTGTTATTTTTTTGAATGTTTTTTTCAGTACATAATATGTGTCTGTAATTAATCGAATTTTGCACAGAGTTAGCTTGCATCCTTGAGGCGACCGTGAGATTTTCATTGGAACGAATATAAATAAAATTATAACATTTTATCAGGAAACGTTAAACGTTAAGAAACTAATAACGCCCAGATAAACCAACGGTCTTTCGGTCGGTCAACGGTCGGACCGGAAGTCGTTCGCATCGCAGCAAGTTGCCTGTACCTGCACTTGCTATCATGGCAACTTCTAATGGAAGTGAAAACTTTGTACATTGCATGTCATGCCTACAAATGTCACTGAGAGTGGCCAGTCTAGCGCAACACTTTAGCATGTCGCATGTTGGTGATCTAAACGGACAATTTAAAATAACACTCATCCGAGCTTTGCATCTTCGTATCGCGCAACTATATCGCACAGCGCCAGTGCAATGGCGGCCTTTACACCCTTGTCAGTTAGACTTTAATTTGGTAGTTACCTAAACACTTTGCTTGCAAACTACCGAATCATTCGACATGTTCCTGACTTGCCAAAACAACTTTAATGAAAACATGTCACAATGAGTTCTGCACCCTGGTAGCGTTTACACCAAACATCGCCCACATCCATAGGAAAATATTCCTTATTTGTATAATTCAGTAAGGACAAAAATGCCTTGATGTGTTTAGTCGTATTACTTTCGTAAGTACGGTATAGTAAACTATGCCCTTAACAGTTAGTAGTTCTACCTTGAGGAATACTCAGGTGCTGGATTTTAATTTAATTGTTCGGGAAGATTAATGGATTCGTCTCGACACGACAATGTACCTGTGAGCTGGAGTGTTATCTCATTAAGGGATAATTCATTGTAATTAATGTTTATTAAAATATTAATATCTTTGAACAGTACGTACAAGTAGTAATTTGGACAACATTATAATCTCATTATTTCATCTTTGGTGCACGATGTTAACCTAATCTAACGTTGCACTATTTTAATAATAGTTTTCAGTTTATATTCTTATCAATATATTTTTAAATATTTATGTAGAATCGATGCCCTCAAATATTCAGTCCTGAATCGCGGTTTCAATTGATTTTCCAAAACAACGTTATTACTTCAATAACCTGATAATATTTTAAGAAAAAAAACAATAATATTCTACAATTTACCTTATTTTTTAATCTCATATTCACAAATAATAAAAAATCCTTACTTCTCTAGTTTATTACAAAAACAAAGGCAATTTTTGTTAAACATTTAAAAACCATTAGCACTTGCCCAAGAGATTAACTAAAGCGTTAGATCAGTCAAATTTTACAACGAAGTGTTTATCTTTCAAGTCAATATTTATCCCAACCGATGAATAATTTATCCACTAAGAGTGATTAGTATGCAATAAAAAATAATGAATAAATGGGAACCTATTTTTTTAAGGAGGGGATTTTTCTTAGACTAATGATCACGAGGTGCTACTTTCGATTCATCAAAAAATAACACTACAAAAGTATAGGCTATTGTTTTTTATGTGTTTAGTACACTTTAAGCCTTCTCTTTTAGAATAATAATTTCTAAAGCCCGCAAACCTGAACCAAAAAACATAGCGCTAAAAACATGTCTTTAAACCATATCTGCTATCAAAAATGGCTTGTGTCTAATAAAGTGAGGCATTAATTGGCTGCGATATATGTCCTGTTTATCACTTTTGTAATGTTTAAGTATCTTAAAAACTTGATCATAAAAGGCTTCAAGCGATCATTACATACGAAAGAATTAATACGGGTCGGATTCATCAAAACAAATACCTACTGTTGTAGCTTCTTCATCTACACTAATACTAAACAATTATTATTCTACATAATTCTAAACAATACGTGTGAATAAAAACAACACCTGCTTTGTGTAATTTCATGGTATACAATGATTAAGCTATCCATAATTATATAATCCTCATAAAAGAAGCAAACCTGCACTACAATTTATAATTTCTTCAATATTTACACACCCTATAGATAGCCTTTATGACGACCTAAATCAAATTTATCATTTGTTTAGTTATGTAGCCTAGTTGTTAAAACTTCGACCTACCTTTCGGGGCACAATATTTTGTACACATCTTGTGTATATCAGAAAAAAATCGTGATCAAGTCTGCGTGCCTGAGAGTTCTCCGCAACGTTTTCAAAGGCTTATACGCCTAGGAGGAGGATGAGAAGACTTTTTTTTTTTTATCCACTACAAGTTAGCCCTTGACGGCAATCCCACCTGATGGTAAGTGATGATGCAGTCTAAGATGGTAGCGGGCTAACCTATTAGGGGTATGGTTAACCCACACTCCTAATTGGTTTCTACGCGACATCGTGCCGGAACGCTAAATCGCTTGGCGAGACGTCTTTGTCGTTAGGGTGGTAACTAGCCAAGGCCGAAGCCTCCCACCAGACCAGACTCGAGCCGAGAATCGAACCCAGGACCTCCAAGTTTATAATCCAACAGCGCGCGCGCTGCGCCACGGCGGTCGTCAAACTTATGCAATGTTGTTCGCCGGTCATGCGTTGATTACTTTATCATAGTCCTTTAAAGGAAGGAAGAGTTAGGAAGGTCCTATATAAGGTGCTTGAACATAAACAAACATTTTGGTAGAGAGTACCGGAAATCATAGTGCCTTATTTTTTTTTTCAGATCGCAGGCACAATAGTGAGGTATGAACGTGACGTATGACTGATGCAATTCACAGGAGTCTCCCCTACTGGTGAAAGCTCCGATTGATGGAACGATTTGACATCATATATATATATATATTATGTACTGCGTAATCAGTGATATTTGTTTTTACTTTTGCTGCTGTTAGTATTGGTATGTAAAAGCTTACTTCCGCGTACAAATACGTTTGGCATGTCATTTATTAAAATATCATCTCCGATCAATCAATGTCTGAACCCGATGTTCTGCCATTAAAACAATGTATACGTCTTCAACGTAGACAATGTAAACGTGAAGCGGTGATAGCCTAGTGGTTAGGGCGTCAGCCTCCTAATCAGAGGTCGGGGGTTCAAATCCGGGCACGCATCTCTAACTTTTCAGAGTTATGTGCATTTTTAAAAATTTAAAATATCACTTGCTTCAACGGTGAAGGAAAACATCGTGAGGAAACCTGCATGCCTGAGAGTTCTCGATAATGTTCTCAAAGGCGTGTGAAGTCTGCCAATCCGCACTTGGCCAGCGTGGTGGACTATGGCCAAACCCTTCTCATATTCTGTAGTAAGCCGTTAATGGGTTCATCATGATGATGATGATACGTATTCTGTTATTCTAGTACTCTAATATTGCAAAACGTAAACTTACAGGAAAGTCATATTATATAGCATAAAACACTATCTGTCAAAAATGCTTGGTTATGAATTTTTGGTCAAAGTCGCTCTTAAGTAGCTTCTTCCAGACCTTTCTGACCAGGGTGCGATTAGAATCCTCATTGCTTTAAAAATGATATTGTCATTATCTTCTCACTAAAATACTACTAAAACGTAAATAATTTTATTAGCGCATCTACTGTATCTTTTAAGAGCCAATTTGAATAAATATTATTTTTAATTTCAATTCAGCGATGTTCTTATCAAAATTCTATTCTGTTCTTAAATGTATTTCATATAATGTAACGGATAATTTGAATAATATAAATTAATAATAGGACTGCATAAAAAAGGTAGAACTTATATATTTAAAAATATGTGCATATTTTTGAGCATATTACCCTCCCGCTGTAACTCGGGTAAGTAAATAAAATCGGCAGCGCCCATCTGGGCGGACGCTCTGACTGCCCAAACCCAGGCCCTGCTGCGGAGATCGAAGCGGGTCATGGCGGTTAGAATGATACGCGGGTATCGCACCATTTCGTGCGATTCAGCTTGTGTGTTGGTGGGGACACCGCCGTGGGACCTAGACATAAATGCAAGCCTAAATCCTGAGCCTAGGATAATATGATCGTATTTAACAATTATTAAATGACATAATCAGACATGACATGCACACGAGAGATGTAACATTCTGTACATATATGATGAGAAAATGAACAAAGAGCCAGTATATGGTTAGCCACATAGTTGTTCATTTTAGAGACAAGTTTTATTATGTATTTGACATGATATAAAGACATTTGTAAAAATTTATGAGTTTTTAATAAATAACCCTTGAAAATCTAAAAACAGAAAAAAAGTTTATTACAGAAAAACAAAGGCAATATTCGTAGGACATTTAAAAACCATTAGCACTCGGCAAGGAGATACCGAAAGGATAGAGCGGCTAAAGGTAATATTTTTGTGCTAAATTCACGAGCTAACTAATCGTCATCGGTTTCGTTTCTGCCGCATAAGATTTAAAACGTCTCCCAATAACTCATTATTTTTCTTCGGTCTATCTAATAAAACAATACTACGCTATCCGAATAGTCAACTATTTCAACTCCTTCGGAAGACATCAGATTACTGATCTTATAAATATGTTTTACTTATAGTGAATCTTAACATTGATGTTACGTTAAGAAATTAGCTGACAATATTAATGAACACTGAATATATAATCAGGTAACTAATCTTTTAAGCATGTTACACTTATAGTGAATCTTAACTTTGACGTTACGTTAAGAAATTAGCTGACAATACTAATGACCACTGAATATAGAATCAGGTAACTGATCTTTTAAGCATGTTTCAATTATAGTGAATCTTAACATTGATGTTATTTAGGAAATTAGCTGACAATATTAACGACCACTGAATATAGAATAAGTTAACTAATCTTTTAAGTATGTTTCACTTATAGTGAATCTTAACATTGATTTTATGTTAAGAAATTAGCTGACTATATTAATGACCACTGAATATATAATCAGATCTTATAAGTATTGACTAATAATCTTAAAATTGATGATACGTTTAAAAATTTGCTGACGTTATTAATGACCACTGATTATAGTGTAAAAAATTGTACTTTGGGCCGTATCTTTTGTATTATTTGTAAAAGATTAAATATCTTACTCGTTCATAATTCAAAGCGATCTTTATTTATGAAAGAATTAATACGGGGCGGTTCGAAACATCATTTATCAAAACGAGTACCTGTTGTTGTATGCCCCATCGTATCTAATAGTTTTTAGGAGTCAATTTTAGTGTGCTAAAACCCTGATTATATAAAACTAAAATATATCGCCAAAAGTTTTCATACTTTAGTCTTTTACCCGAGGTAATGTCTTCGGAGGCATGTAATTCCTTTGGCCTTTAGTTTTATATCGTTGGTAAATGAGGTATCGTGGATACTGGACTTGGCTTTATTTAAAAAAAACAACATAGGGTTGATGATATCGCAATAAAAAGAAAATGGTGTCTGTAAATAAAACATGTACACCTCAAGATGGAAACCCACATCGGACACCAAGGTCATCCAAAATTCTTTGGAACTTAAGAAATAATGAGCGATCGAGAGGAAATAAACAGAAATCTCGGAGTATCTCTGAGAAAAGCTCGAATCATACATAAAGAAAGAGATCCGTGGAAGAGCCAGAGTTATCGACAAAGCTTAACGAGTTTGGAAGCTGAAGTGGCATGAGACGGAGCTGGAATAATCCGTTGGAAATAAACAGACCAAGACTTTGGAACTCTCAACAACAGACCTATGTCCAGCAATGGACTTTAATCGGTTGATTTAATGATGATGATGCAAAATGTATGATATTCGTGCATTATAGATGACACTATATTTTATGACCAGCAGTGTTCGTAGCCCGTAATTCATCATCATCATCATTAACAACCGATTGACGTCCACTGCTGGACATAGGTCTTTTGTAGGGAGTTCCAATGCTCACGGTCTTCGGCCGCTTGCTTGCAGCGGCAACCTGCGACTGGTCGGTGCGGGGTCACCATTCCAGCACCTTGGGACCCCAACGTCCATCGGTTCTCCGAGCTATGTGCCCCGCCCATTGCCACTTCAACTTCGAAATTAGCTGAACTATGTCGGTAACTCTGGTCCTTCTACGAATCTCCTCATTTCTAATTTGATCACGTAAAGATACTCCTAGCATAGCTCTCTTCAAATTGAAATAATTAATTAATAATTGAGTCCGTAATTGAAATATCTTGTTTAGTCCAAAATCGGAGCCAACCCTTGAATCTTGTTTTCTTTTTACTGTCTAATACATTGGCAATTAAGCTTTAACTGAGGTTTAACCATCTTTCAAATTACCCTAGTGCGGTGTCCACAACAGCCTTTTGTAATTTGTAGTAATCACTTCACAGAAACAACAAACACATGTGATAGGCAACACCCTGCATTTATTGATTCAATTCCGGACGGTAATCATGAATGTACGAAAAGGTAACAAGTTTTAACGAGTTCTGAATTTTCCATAAAATGGATTTCCCTGCCATCCAAAAAGTCGAGAAACAGAAACAAATTAACTGTAAGTTGTTTTCTTCTTAAGTTCCTAAGATTTTATTATGAATGACTTTGACGAGACGCTCTTCTCAGTTACTTCTGTAGGAACTTAATATGTTTTAAGAAACTTTAAGTTAATAGTAAAATCTATGAGCGATAGTTACTTGTAACGCTGTCGTCGCTTAGCAATTGATACATTTAAGATAACTTTTAATACGTACAAGATGCCATCTATGTGAGTTCTTTTTTGTAAGAAGTAACTACCTACTCGTACCTACGTAAGTTGATTATCTAGGTACTCATAATTTTAGAGACTTTTATTATTAGTTCGAGTTCACGAGAGTTCCCGTGACCCAGGCACAAGGTGACGCGAAGGAGCATCGCTGGGTTTTAGTGGGTATTCTGGTCGCCAGTCTGGGTGCCAGGGAGTCCCACATAACGCATTTAGTAAACGCATTTCCTAGCGTGCAAAAAGGGACTTTTATTATTCAGGATAAAACGTCTACAACATTAAGCTGTGTAACACTTATTAAAAGAACTTGCATCTACTAGTATTAATATGATATAAGTTCCTTACAATTTATTATTAAGAAGAAAGAACGTAGTTTTTTTTGAGTTTCAGTAAAGCCAAAAACAAATGGATTTATTGTTAAAAAGCTACCTAAAGACCGTCGAGCAACATTCCACGCAGCCATGAGACTCACGGTTGTTACGGGACAGATATTTGCTTTAAACCCCGTCCTGGGAGTTTGGGAAAGGGATTCATCGAAAGTAAGGTCAGTCTCATTTCTCAAGAAGGAGAATAACCGATTCATTTATTTCCTTTGACCGTATAATTAACATGAAATAATATTGTCATGAAATCATAAGATCATTATAGAATAATTACCGCAGTGAATCTTTAATCGGACGTGAAGAAACGCCAAACTGAATGATTTGGCCACGTTAGAAGAGTTATTTACTCTAAAATTACTGCCGTAAGTGTAAACGTGACCATGGATCTGTCATATTTGACGCAAAATCGCAGTGCGTACACAAAATTGTGGATTAAGATTTGGAACTATTCTATCAATTTGTAGAATTTTACTCTAAACGATTCAATATCATTTGCTATAAATAGGTTTACACGGAACAACATGGTCATTTATGGAAACGTATAGTTTCCAAACTAAAGTGAAGATCGAGAAAAAGTAATTTTCAAAGAGAAGTAATAGTGGAAGAAAAAGAGTGATGATAGTGTAAGAGTTACTGAATCTTCTACGAAACTGTAACATATCCGTGGCAATAGAAGTACCAGTTTCAAGCTAACCTGTTATTATTCCAGTCCCAGAATCCTAGCGCAAAACAAAAATGAATATTCAAAAATTTATATTAATTCAAACAATTACAATATCATTATATCAAAAAGAAAATATTGTTTGTATTTGAATTTATAATCAATCTTTATTCTGTTGTTAAATCTTACTTAGTTCATCTGTACTGTTGATTTGTTACAGATTCACATATTTTTCTGGACGCTGCGCTTACACCTTGCTATCAATTTTGGGCCAAGTGATCTTTCTAAATATATTTTCATTTGTTAGATACTTGAACGTCTCAGAGGCTTCTGTTATAACGAATAGTAAGAAATTGTATAGCCTTATTAATATAACATTTAATGCTCGTGCTATACATAATGCTCCAAAAACCGAGAAAATATGTCACTGTTCTATGCAGATCTCTTATGAATCACGTTCTTTGTGTAACTGTGGGTCTAAATATATCAGTCACTCTTGAAGCAAAGTAATATTGAGTGAAAATACTCGACGAGGGCGTTTATCCATCCGAATATTTGAAAGTATTATATGTTACTTTGTATAAGTTCTAAAGATTTTTATTTTTTATTTAAGTTTCTACTAACATATTGTCTACAACAGAATTGACCCACATATTATCTGCTAAAAATTGTTTTTTTATGAAATGGCATATTAAAATGTTATATTTTATTGTTTTAGCGTCTATAGTGTTCTTCTTAGTAAACACCATTATCACGATCCTGTTTCTCCGCATAGCTACAAAATGGCCGAAGCTTTGCCACTATATTGCAAGAACTGAGGCGGTTGATCCTCTTTATGATGCTTCTCTAGTGAGGAAATGCAATTTATCATGCATATTATTACTTTTTTTAGCTATCTGTAAGTTTTACTGTCTTATTACAACTTGCACATTTATATAATCTTCAATCATTCTTTCGTTCTTCTCGCTTAGTTAAACATAAAAGCTGAAATTATATAGTGGAGCACTATTTACTGTGGGAATCTTCTTAGACCTGGGTACGTTACGAATCCTCCTAGATTTAGTTTTAAGTTAGCAATTGTAGTTATCACCATCACCTCGCGAATTAAAATAATCTAAAATACGAACGTTTGAAAGACGCCTGTTATCTGTTTATGTGAATAAATTGATATATAGATCCATTATTTTATCTCCTATCCTTAGACCGGGGAGCGTTTGGAACCCTCAGAGCTTTAGTTTTAAGTTTACGAATGTAGCTATCACCATTAAATTAATACTATGTAAATTATTGACGCGTCAAAAGTGCCTTTTAAAAGACTATTTGAATAAAGATTTTTGAATATGAATTTTCATATTCAAAAACAAAGATTTTTATTTTTACTTGAACGTCTCAACTGAATCGTCGTGAATGACGTTAATCAATACTATGTAAATTATTGGCGCGTCAAAAGTGCCTTTTAAAAGACTATTTGAATAAAAGTTTTTGAATATGAAAATTCATATTCAAAAATCTTTATTCAAATAGTCTTTTAAAAGGCACTTTTGACGCGTATTGATTTAATGGTTCTTTAGAATGAATTTAGAAATTAAATAATTTGAATTTGAATAATGGCAACAATATTCAACTATTACAGGCATTCTAAAGAAGTGATGGTTTTAGATAGATCTTAGATAGATTAATTTAGACTCTGATGCTTTGTAACACAAAATTTTTCAGTGGAATATGTTTTATCACATTTGGCTGGTTTCGTTTTGGCAGCAGACTGCGAACCAGATAATATATACCACAAATTCATCACGAACAATTTTCCGTGGATTGATGTCATAATAACATACAGCGAAACTCTTGGAATCCTAACACAGGTATTTACCACACCAAGTCATTCAAAATTAATATTTGAAATTAAACCTCTCCCTGTTGATAGCTAAATGTGAAATTTAGTATGCATCCTAAGTTTTGATGACAATACAATTAATTAATATATTCGGCATCATTGTACATTCCAATACCATTGTTCCTAATTACATCGCTACGTTATGTTGATGTTATATGTTTTACGTGATAGTGTAAGGACTACTTATATATTTTACATTGTATTGATGTAGGTAATTTTTATAATCGTCAATCATCCAGACACAAAATAATGCTCTACTACTGACTATAACATAGATAATCTTAAGTCCCAGTTAGCTGGCATCATGATCAACCCATTGCCGGCTCACTATAGAGCACGGGTCTCCTCTCAATATGAGAAGGATTTTGCCATAGGCGGATTGGCAGACTTCACACGCCTTTGAGAATATTATAAGTTTTCAGGCTTGCAGGTTTCCTCACGATGTTTCTTTCACCGTTGAGGCAAGTGATATTTTAATTGCTTAAAAACGCACATAACTTTGAAAAGTTAGAGGTGCGTGCCCAGATTCGAACTACCGACGTCTGATTAGGAGGCGGACGCCCAAACCACTAGGCCATCACAGCTTCAACCTCGGTTAGCTGTACTTATTTCGAATGACATCTAGAGAAAGACAACTTTTATGTTCATGTGGTCGCTAAATTGTTTTTATATTTTTTTCAGTTATTAAACGTACAATGCACTTTCAACTGGAATTATACTGATATGTTCGTTATTTGCATCAGTTTTTACCTCACCTCGAGGCTTGAACAAGTTAATAAAAAGATAGCAGCGACCAGAGGAAAGGTGAAATCGTAGACTAAATATTAAAGATTCATAATTTAAATTATCACGTTTGCAAAAGCAATTTAAACTTAGCCGTCAGAATCAGAATGAGTTTATTTCATTATAGTAATTTATTTTGGCAGTTTATGGTAGATACATGTTTCCTATAAAGAGGCATTTATAGTGTAGTTCGAGCCACCAACCAGACCAGACTCGAGCTGGGAATCAAACCCGGGACGTCCCACATTGTCAGAAGGAAGATATGCATCACTCACTGTTTGGTAATCTCAGTTTCATTGAACACCAGCGGCTCCGTGTTATCCGGGGACGGCTGTATGTACTCTCCGAGGATCGTGCGTGCGCTTAAACTGAAGTTGTCCCAGCACAAGCGCGGACTGGGGTTCGCTTCTAAGAACTGGTTGATCAATGAATGATGCTTCATTAGTTGGAGAACACGTGCGATGGCTGGTTTGATTTCAAAGTCCGAAAGGCACGCCAGTTTTTTAGGGTGCTTATAAGAATGGGCGTGGCTAGACAGCCTGGCAAGATTGTCGGGCTATATTGCCGGGCTATATTGCTAGACTAGATAGTCGGGTAAGATTGCTGGGCTAAGTTGCCGGGCTAGATATGTGTTTTAATGTGAATGTGTGTGTGAATATTATTATCTAGGGTGGCTTATAGGGCCTAAATTATTGCATTAATTGCCATAGAAGTTGCAGATTTTATTATGAAAAGAGTACGTATTTCCGTTTATTACTGTATTCAACTGTACGAATTTAAAATTATTTATCCCAGAAATTATCATGAATCTATGATATCTATCTAATCTCTATTGGCAAAGCAAACCTTTGTTGATTAGCTGTTTGAACATTTTTCAAATCTTATTCCAGACCGTACCAACATCATTTTGGAGAACCGTACGTGAAGATTACAACAGGGCTACCAATTTGGTCAGACGAGTGGATGACGTGATCGGTGGCGTCATATTCATATCCTTTGCTAACAATTTGTTCTTCATTTGCTTACAACTCTTGCACACGCTGGCGTGAGTATAAAGTTGTGACTATTTGTCAGGGGTTTGTGAGGCTTTTTTTCGTACGATGGATCTATATTGTGACATTTCTAGGGATTAATATCATTATAGCCTTAAAAAGTCTTTTGGTTTCTCTTTATTATCCATTTCAGTGACCAACAGACATAAAATTTGTAACTGTATCACTTTTCAGAAACGGGATCAAAGCGACGCCATCTTGCAGAGAACCAGACAACAGGTACATATTTTGTGAACATTTATGAAAATAAATACCTTTTAAAAGATAATATTTCATGACGTATTTACTGCGCAAAACATAATTTTCATAGTTATCTTTGAAACTGATAGATGTCTACAGCTGAATATATTTTCATGTGTCCTGTGACTCGCTTGATTTCGTCCCTACCTTTTACAGTGGTCCAAACATTATACACTGTAGTACAACGTGTGGACCACTCGTCAATTTTGCAATGCTTTTGTTTGAGTTGTATTGCCGCTTTCATACACTCTTTCAAAAAACAAGCTAGAAAGACAAATTAAAAAAAAAAAAGCTTGAGAGGTGTCAAGGGACACCCGGATGGAACGAAGTTCCTTTCGATTAATTAGTGAAGGAATTGTAATAAAATTTTATTTTATTTAAGTTATAATAATATTTTTTTTATTATCAACAAATATAATGTTATATAAACTTAATCAGTATGCTCAATTTAGTACTCCATCAGCAATATCCGGAACTTGTGCAGAAACACTGTCAGGATTCATTATTATTATTATTTTTTATTATTTATTATTTACAAAAAACCTGTATACACTCAACAAAAATAATCGTCGCGACACCACACTGTTCAATACGAAATAGAAATGAAAATATCTGGCTTGCTTTCTATAAGAGAGAGAGAGACAGACAGAGAAACATGCGACGCCGCACAGCTTACAATAACAGAAAGTGTCGTGACAACTTTTCGTAAGAATTTTTTCCGTCTAGCCCCCTTTCACAACGCGCGATACGGAACTTTGTTCCAAAACCTTTTTCTAATTAAGAACTAACTAAATCGGAGTTTCTAGACTTCCAAATTTTTATTTTCACAGATTGTTCCACGGCTACGAACACGCGTTTTATTACACGTACTCTTTGGTATTCCTGCTTTTAAGGTCGACTATCTTCTCTCTAATAGCATCGCGAGTTCATACGGCGAGTCGGGAACCAGCGTATACTCTATATGATGTACCTTCCACAGTTTATTGCACTGAGGTAGGCCATATTTATGAAAATAATAATAATTATTACTTTTAACAATATTTATCCCATTTTGTGCATGCTATATGCATGTCCGCATCAAAAAGGCAATATTTGTATAAATAACATATTTTATATTATGAATGAAGTACGACTATGCAATTTTTTGTCAGTTTTGAGAACTATAACAAAAAACAATTTCCGGATATCAATGTATAACTATATAATCGATGGATGGATTCAATGGGATGGTTCAATCTTGGATGAGAGGCATCGTTAGCCGTGGAGCTAAATCCTCAGGCTTTGAAGCGCGCTCAATGTTCCTGGCGCGCCTCAGATGGACTTGGGCAGTCTTGTAGACCGGGGAGGGCCGCCTTGGTGGGCGCCACTGGCTGGGATTGCGGGCTTTCTACGTCCAGCGCTCCCGTCACCCAGCCACTGGGCAACGCAAAGGAACATCGCTAGAGCTTAGTGGTATCTGGCCCCCTGGAAGTTCCACATACTCCGCTTGTAGCGGCACAGTTCTGCCTGGCATTAGAATAGGCGTTAAAAAGACATCGATTAATAGACTTCCAGGCTATCTCATGAAAGTTTAATTTATTTTAGTAATAAGATTTTAACATACCTAACTGATTAGATACTTTTTTGTTTGTTTGATTCTCTGGTCTGGTCTTGTGAGAGACTTCAGCCGTTGCTAGTTACCAAGCTAACATCGTGTTAAAACTAATTAGGAAAATCTAAGGGTTTATTACCGTAACTACCATTTACCACTAGGTGAGATTGCCGTCAAAGGCTAATTTGTACTGAAAAACAACTAACTTAGTGCCAGTTGGATACACACGAAGGGTACTGTACCAACGTGTAATATAAACACTAATTAATAAATCCAGCCAAGAGCAGTATTTTCTTGTATAAACCCCACGTTACTAATTAACTAAATTAACATTTACTTTATTATAGTGGCAATAGGAATTTACAGTATGTGATGGTTGGATGGACGGTTATCGAAGTCTTAGTAATAGGGTACCTTTGTGAACTTAAAAAGGTCTATAATGGTCCCTCAAATAGTCGTATAAAACGCACTGGTCGATTGTATAGTTAGCTAATGCTATGTATTCGATGTTACAGCTGAGTTAAGGACATAAGAGAAGACAGGTATAGAGAAATATAATAAATATAATTCCCCAACAAATATTTAAGTTAATAATTTAGAGAGAGAAAGACAGAATTATGTCATGATAGCTAAAACTTTTCTTCCACAATTGAGCTGAAACAATCTGGAACTGTTTGATTTTTAACTAACATAGAACAAACAACTTTAACATCCCCTTAGATTACTTATTATAAGTTCAAATATGGTCACGTGTTGGTATGATACAAATAAATGGTTAATCTGTTCGATAATTTTACACACTATTTAAAGTGTAACGTCGAGTCATTACAAGTAGTAAGGGTTTTAAGTTATTTTACAATATTTTATATCAAAACTATATTATATAATATCGGACTCCGGATGAATCATGACAAGACCAAGGTTATGTTCAATGATCTGGTTGTTCCGGGGCCGATCACTGTCTGTCAGTCTTTTCTCGAAACTGTTCAAGAATATACATACCTTGGACAAATTCTCCAGTTAGGAAAAAACAGTTTCGAGAAAGAGATCGCTAGGAGGGTGCAGCCAGGCTGGGTAGCGTTTGGCAAACCCCGCCGAGTCTTCTCTTCATCCATACCACAATGTCTAAATTCAAAAGTTTTTAATCAATGCGTCCTACCCGTCATGACTAACGGTGCCGAAACGTGGACACTGACAGCGAGGCTAGTCCACAAACTTCAAGTCGCTCAGCGTGCTATGGAAAGAGCTATGCTTGGAATCTCTTTGAGAGATAAAGTCCGTAATGAGGTGATTCGATAAAAAACAAGAGTAACCGACATAGCTCGAAGGGCTTGCACGCTGAAGTG
Source organism: Lasiommata megera (assembly GCA_928268935.1). NCBI lineage: Eukaryota > Metazoa > Arthropoda > Insecta > Lepidoptera > Nymphalidae > Lasiommata > Lasiommata megera. The sequence goes on along the minus strand of OV743311.1, from coordinate 4,375,362 downwards.
GCAGTGGACTAGTCACGTTTGTCGGTGAACCGACGGACGTTGGAGTCAGAAGGTCCTCGAGTGGAGACCACGTCTTGGCAAACGGTGTGTGGGCCGTCCTCCGACCAGGTGGAGCGATGATCTCCGAAAAGTGGCAGGCATCGACTGGATGCGAAAGGCCGGAGACAGGAAGAGTTGGTGCTACTTCAAAGAGGCCTATGTCCAGCAGTGGATTAATGTTGGCTGCTGATGATCATGATTATATAATCGTTGGTCTAAATTAAATAAAAGTGATACAATTTCTGGGTAGTATTCAAGTATTCCTTTTCAAAACTATAAAAAATAAGCACTAGCTTATTTAAATTGATTTAAAATGTAATTTACAACTTATCGCTGGCATGCCTTTTAAATAAATAAATAAAATAACCATGTATAGTTTTACATGAGTTTGTCATATTCACCGCCATAGTAATAAATATTACTTACTGTATCTTGCCATAGCGTTACAGATTTTCAATTTATCCTTGGAATAGGGTCAGTCTCTAGAGTGCGATATTTCTCGCTTTATTCAATGCATACCATATGTTTTTATATTATATTTTTTGTTGTGATGCCAAATTTATATTTCATTAAAACGGTTTTAAGACAGTATTTACGTTTAAAAACGAGCGTTTTTAATATTTATATAAAAGCACTGATTTTAATTTATACTGATTACATTATTATATATACAGTTATTTATAATAATATAATCTATTAAAGTAAAAAAAACATATAAAAAAACATCGAGTTTATTAAAAACTCAATATAAATGTGTCATATTACTAAACCAAAGTTGCTTACTGCGCTGTCCACCACTTTAAAGCACTTTATCTTACAAAAGCAAATCGGAAAGTAAATCATGTTCGTTCCAGACATTGTTATGAACTACTGATATAAACATTAAAAAAAAATCCCTTGAGTGACCTCTGCTTAGCCTAGGAAACAATGTAATGACGATTAAAATAAAAACTCATTATATAAAACCTTATTCGTACTGTTTTACTGTTTTTTCAGGTTCAAAGATTTATAGATCAGATTCATGGCGAAACGGTAGCACTGACGGGTCTTCAATTTTTCAAAGTGAAGCGTGGAATTGTTTTAGCAGTAAGTTTATCATATACTACTATCAACCCATTACCGGCTCACTATAGAGCACGGGTCTCCTCTCAATATGAGAAGGGTTTGGCTATAGTCCACCACGCTGGCCATGTGCGGATTGGCAGACTTCACACGCCCGAGAACATTGTGTAGAACTCTCAGGCGTGCAGGTTTCCTCACGATGTTTTCCTTCACCGTTGAAGCAAGTGATATTTTAATTTTTAAAAACGTACATAACTCCGAAAAGTTAGAGGTGTGTGCCCGGATTCGAACCGCCGACCTCTGATTAGGAGGCTGACGCCCTAACCACTAGGCTATCACCGCTTCTCATATATATCGTTGATCATATATATATCTTTAAATTATATTAAAATAATAATAATAAATTACGAGAGAAAATTGAACAGATTAATAAATGAGATGCGAGGAATGGCCATTTTAATAATTAACAAAAGATAACTAACGTAGTAGAAATGTTGAGATACGAAACGAACCGGAGGAACATCAGCCACCAAGGTCAATAAAGTTAAATAATGAACAGTTCCCAGCTAAACTTGAAGCCGATCAATATCCCCTGCAGAATTCGCAGCAGAGTTTGAATATAGCTAGGCAAGTTTATAGCTTGAGCTGGGAGCGGCTCCGGCATTAAACTGAAGATCTATTACCTCACGAATTACAGTACATCCTCTTGGAAATTGTACTTAATTAAAAGATCGTTATTAGTTTAGTAGTAGTTAGCGGGTCTATCCATTTATACCGGAAATCTTTTGTTTACTTCTCTTTTTATAAAGTTTCTTTAGGATACCTCAGTATACCTCGGTTTGGCAGTAGAAATGAGTCAGAGGCAGGCAGTAAATTAAAAAAACAACTTATAGTTTAGCAGCAAACTATGAATAAAAAAAAAAAAAAATACTTGGGCTACAATATCTATTTCACAAATTTATTCTAACCAAACAACAAACACTGATTAAATCTATCAAAAACAGTATAAGCAAGTATCAGATGTATCCCGTTCAAAGACATAACGTGAAATTTGAAATTTCATCTCGTTTCAACGCGAACACAGACGTTATAGCTACGACATCGTTTTTGTGAATCTGACTAGAACCCAGTCATTGAATCTTAAGTTTTAGAGCGTTATCCTTTTTAAATAATAATATTATGGATAGTATAAGACGACACATTTTGAAATGACTTTTCAATATCAAATATTTTTCTAAATTAAAATAATAATGAAAAAAATAATTATGTTTTTAGATTGCGGGCACAATAGTGACGTACGAGCTCGTACTGATGCAATTCACTGGAGTCACTCCAACCGCTTCACCTGCGTAGTGATAACAATACAAATAAAATCTGTTATTACATTAAATAGAAATATAATTTGTAATTAGTAAGACAAACAAGGCTTGATGAAAATTTTATTTCAAAACTTTGTCCTGAGATCTATACTTTATGGGGTTTACCAAGTTATACGAAAAATAGCTTTGTTTATCAATTGATTCACGATTAAATTTGTTGTTCAAATGGAAAAATAACATAACAGAGTTAAATTTTTAATTAATAATGAATTAATTAAAATAAATAAAGACAAATTATTAAATAACGTTTATTGGTTTTGCTTCCATTCTATATCATCGTCATCACTATCAACTCATTGCCGGCTCACTACAGAGCACTACAGATCTCTCAATATGAGAAGGGTTTGGCCATAGTCCGCCAAGCAGGCCATGTGCAGCTTGGCAGATTTCACACGCCATTGAGAGAACTCTCAAGCATCCAGGTTCCCTGATGAAATTTTCTTCACCGTTGAAGCAAGTAATATTATAATTGCATAAAAACGTATATAACTGCGAAAAGTTAAATTTTGCGTGAATCGAACCCGAGACCTCTGATTACGAGGTGGACGTACTAACCACTATCAAAGCATTCTGTATAATAAACATTAAATTATCAATAATCATATATCAGTAAATTATATGCTTCCAATTTTAATTGAGTTTCAAGAGTACTCCTTTAGAATATACCTGGAACAATTTTGAAATTATTGCTTGGTAGATAAAACTGTCGGGATTTCAGAACTTCAGAAATGTAGCATATTAACTAATGCGTGTTTGTATATACGATGTTTTTATTAAAGGTAATTAATCTCAAGGTGCTATTAAATGTCCCAAAGGTGAATAAGCATTCTGTTCGGAATAACAATGACAGAAGAAAATGGAGGAAGTAACCCTTCACAGTCATATCTCACATAATTCTTCTACTTGTTAACTCGGTTGTTTGACAATAATGTGGAGACACAAAATATCAAAACTAAACTTCATCTGAAACCCGGCCGAAATCCATTTTATGTCCTTTTGCTATTTTTGTGTTTTTTTACGAATGATTAGTTAAGACACTCAAATATTATGTCAAAAACACACTGGCTGTCTTGCACATAGGTAGTTTTCCATTCAAACCCAAGGGAGATTGAATGGAAAACTGGGTTAAAAGAAATGAGATGCGTGGAAAAGACTGAGGAATTAGGAAATTGGTATGATTGAACATAAAAACGGAGCGAATGCTAATTTGAGAAAAAAAAAAATTACAAAAGACGTCAAACGTCAAGCCAGTCAATTACTTACCTACCCTCAAATTATTGAATACGTGTTTGAGATCAACCATTGGTAATTTAAATTCCACCTCATTCGATTAGAGACTGAATATTTCACATGTGTCTATCGTCTGTAGATCTGCTAAAGTTTCTTCAGGATTGAATATTTTATTCTATACAATAAAATACAAGGTATATTTTCAAATTGTCTGTGAAAGTTAAATAAATCTCTTTGCTACCCTGATTAAGCAGTTTATACTAACATTTAGTTTTTAAGGATAATTCGATCGATATTATAAAAGACAAACTGCACAATTTTAAGAGAAAATTAGTAAAAACACTTACCGAGTTAAGTTAAGTTAAGTTTTGCATAAAGTGTATCTCCCTGTATATCTCCCTAATTCTTTATTATAGTATTAAAACAAACGTTTCTTATAATGGCGCTTCAAATAAATAAATAAATAAATCTTTGTTCACCTTTATAACATGACTTTGGGAGTAATTGAACCAACTGATGTATAAATTTATTATGATGTTGTAAAGTATGGAGGGTTATCCCATATTATGTAAAATACTTTAAGGTAATAATTTTTAAAGTACCAGTTCAGATCTTTAAAAACTGCTTTTAAAAGAAACTTCCAAGACAAGATTGGATAACAGCAAAACAAAATATAGTATCCAAGTGTGATTCAACTAAAGCAATAAATGATAAAATTGCCAAACACGATGTTCTTAATAAAATCTACAAAACTTTTTAAATTGAAAAAGAAAGTTTGGACCCAGTGATTTATATTTACATTTAAATTTACTTGAAGGCAAAATTCATAAATGGGAGAGTTAATTCAAAGTTTTAAAATTATTCAAAACGTTTAAAACTTGACAAGTGACGTACGGACAGAAAAATACAGTAAAAATAACAAAACTGTAGCGCTAAGAAAAGCTTTTAGATTTTGAAATTATCTTAGAAATTAATATATATTAGATAACTCATCTCAAGAAGACTTTAACAATATTTGGAATTTACGGTAAGTGAAACTTAATCGAGATGTTTGAGATTGCCAAATACATAAAATATATTTACCTACCAATATCAAAACAGCTAAATTCCAACATTCCTGACGATCATCGGATATAATTGAACTTAAGAATAATTAGCAAAGTTTCGAACGGTAATCATTATGGCTTCATCGCAATTCGATTGGCCTAATTTACATCGTGATTCGAATTTAATTGGATTTTGGGATTAGTTGTGACGGTTGTAAGTCGGAATTAGCCGTAGTAAACAGAAAGCCTTTTCCACCACCCGCTTTACCTGTTCCACCACCCGCTATTCCTGGTCATTTCTGCCACGAACCTGCAAATTGTGGAACCAACTTCCATCTTCTGTGTTCCCTAATGGCTATAATATGGGGATCTCCAAAGGGCGGATTAACAAATTGCTCAAGGGCCAGCAACGGCAAGGTTCCTCTGGTGCTGCAAATTTTCATGGGCGGCACTTACCATCAGGTGACCCGGCTGCTCGTTTGCTCGCTTTGTATATAAAAAAAAAAAAAAGCTTTGCGATCAGATTTCTCGCAAAACTGACTGTCAGTATTTTATGATTTTTGAAGAATGTGCTCATGGTTTGATTTATCTTCACCATCAGCACAAGTACAAAGCGTTGTACCATGAGGCATAAAAAGATTCATTCATTCAAATCAAATTCAAAGTTGATATCTTTTCGATACGTAAAAATTACTTCGCTTTCACGTTACTAATACGCAAAGCAATAATTTGGAGCGCCCTTCCAGGTTCCATCTTCCCCACTACCTGCAATATATTCTTCTAACGAAGAGTGAATAAGCATAATGTATGCAAGAGCGCTTTGACTGAGGTTACATAAAAAATAACCAACCCCTCTTCGTTCAATTATATATTCTGGTATTGCAGCTTGATAGACCAATCGGGGTTAAGACAACGGCCTTATGGGGAGACAGTGTTCGATACCCACACTTCTAACTTTCGGAGTCATGAGCGTTTTTTTTTTTTTATTTAAGCAATTTTGAAATTCTATTTTCTATACTTGCTGCCGAAAGAAAATGACGTGAACCTGTCTACCTGAATATACTGAATTTTATCCAAAAGTTTTCAATGGATTGTAAAGTATATTAACCCTTCTAATGCTGAGAAGAGAACTGCGCTCTGTAGTCAGAGACGCTCCACGCGCAAATTGGAACAACATTGCCCAATACAGCGTGGCATAGTTAAGAGCAACTTGCCTGTGCCCTATATAAATATTAGGTCAACCTCACACACTAGCACCAAATTAATGTTTACTAACTTCAAGATCGAAAATAAATCCTATCTCTTTTTCCAAATCGACAAAGAGCATAATCGGCAGAAGTTATGAAACGGGTCACAGAGAGAAAACTGGCTCTCGCGCAACTCCAGGAGCAAAAGCAGTATTTCATCGTGACATCGACGTGAACATGGTCGGAACTCACAACAAATAACGTCACAGTTGTGAGAGTCCGGACTAGTGCCTAGGACATTGTTTTCTTCCTTCTATTTTGAACCAGATAAGGCCCGGAAACCATACTTAGTGTTGTTTAAGACGATTAAGGCTAAAGCTGAGTCAACAAGGCTCTAGAAGAGATTGTAGCGAAAAAGGTATCAGGTAGGGTCCTTCCATGCATTTATTTGAGGCAAAAAGTATCCTGTGCTCTCTGTGAAATGTAACACTTTTAGTCACCTGTGTTGTTGAGTTATGACAAACCAATAAACTATCTCCGACACGCATTACCGTTTTTAATAACAGAACCTAAGGATAAATGCAAAAAAATTTGTTGCCTAAGCAATGGTTTACGATTACCACCTCTAATGATATTTGCTGTATTAATGGCCTTCCAAGTTAGGGATGTCAGGCTGGAAGCTTTGTTACAATAATAATATTATCTGTAATATTCATTTATAATGTTATTAATAATATATATTAAAGTATTTATATTATTATATATTAGATCCGAGGTACTAGTCCTTTCGCATATATTTTGTAATAAAATCTAGATGTACTATTTGAATTTGCCTGGTTTTGATGACGTTTGCATTAAATGAAAATGTTGCATTAAATGTTGTTTCCAGCTATTTTTCGTTTATTTTTTCTTTCTGTCTGAAGAATTAGTGAAAAGTTTAAGCGTTTTCAACACGGAAATTTGAGTGTCAATGATGTACCGCGCTCTGGTCGCTATTTTTGATAAATTGGATGAACTAATATACTCAGTTATAACGAAACCGCTGAGAGACTTGTAATTGATCGTAAAACAGTTTTGATCCTTTTTAAATCGAGTTTGAAGATATTGCGTTCTGATAGTGAAAAGTCGATCGCGTACAACAATAATGTGCGAAACAAGTCTTAGTTAAAAGTCGGTCAGGCTTTAAAGTTATGCTGTTTATATGGTGGGATTGGAAAGGTAATGTTTTATAAGAAAAACAGTTATATTATACACGTTCTCGTTTTTTGGGCCATTGTATTTATTTAAGATAAGATAAAGACTGTAAAAAAAATCCATTCATAAATCTGAAAGAATTCGTAGTGAAACTTGGAACATAAATTAAAAAGAAAGACAGACTTTTCTCAAATGTTATCAATTTCTACGACATCTGTGCTATGGTAGACTAACAGCAAAGATATACCATAGTATGATGGCTGGCTCCATTGGTGCTGCAGATGTTCATGGGCGGTGGTAATCACTTACCATCAGGTGACCGGCTGCTCGTAAATTATTTATGTTACCAAAATAAATTATTTTTGTATATATAAGCAACCCTATTTCTCACTGGTACGAAGTAATGCTTGAATGCGATTACCCTCTGATGAGAAGACCTTCCCCGAGCTACGACTGTATATTAACAGCTAATGCTCAGGTTCTATCCCATTTGCATTCCCATGAGCTTACAAATTATGCAGGAAATCGTTTTAGGTGTTATAACTTAATTTAAACCTCATTCAGGTATTGTACCTAACAAGAAGTAATTGTTATAAAGTTACACTTGTGGTATAAATTGAATGGTCTGTTACAACTTACAAATACACACACAGACACACACACACACACACGCACACAGTCACGCACGCATGCACGCACTTTACAAGAGTGACATCAGGGATATATATATATATAATCCATATATATATAGGCTTTATACTCTAGCAAATTAGGTTTATTATCCTGCAAACCAAGAATTAAGAGGAGATAATTAAATAACTAAATTTTGTCGACCCAATATTGATAGTAGTTAAATTTAATACTTGTCTTAAAAGAACAAAAATTAATTGACAAAGGAGCAACTTTAAAAGCGTTTCAGTTCTGCGATGGCCATTGTTTGCATATTCGATTTTCATCAGTTTTTTATTTCTTTAGTTTATGACGATATGAAAAACACAAAAAAAGTTGGTGACATGAAAGGTGTTACCATCGCAGAAATGTAAGATAAAGCTAATAAATGCAGCCAGCTTTGTCGATAATATTTAAAAAGTAACAAACAGCACTAGGTACTTCATACTATGGAAACTATTAACGCGTCAAAAGTGCCTTTTAAATACATTTGCATAAAGGTTTAAATTCGTTGATTGCATGAATGTACCAACATTCATATCTTAATATTAAAGGGTAGCCTAACACATTCTGCCTAAAAGGCGTGCAACTAAAATCTCACAACGAAAAAACAATAATGTCAATTTAAAATTAAAATAAGAGTTATGAAACCAATTAATAAAATGAAATTAAATAGTAATAAAGATTTAAATAATTATTTAAGCTAAATTAATTGTATACTGATTCGGAATGTCATAAACAAAATCGCAATACCTGGACAATACCGTTATCCTGTAGAAACTCATTACCTACTTACTTACTAAACACTGAAGGTATTCGGTAATTCCATAATAGCATTTTTGTATGATTTTATATTATTTGAATTAAAAAAAAAAATAGAATTTGATACGTTATACGTTTATCTATAGATCATAATGGAAACCCTGAAACATTCGGTGCACACGATTAAACATGCCACCTATTCATGTCCAGCAAGTCACATTGATTGATATTTAACCCTGGATATTATATCACGGGGCTAGCAAAAATTGTTATCTATTTGACATAAAACGGGCCACATGTCCGATGCCTCATTTATCACAAAGGGTAATTTCCGGGACAAAGCCGAGGAAATAACTGTGTCATCCTGCGGAACTTTATTTTGAAGGTCGAAGTAAACTAGAGACAATTATAGGAACTTTGTACATACATCAACTTTGTGTTATGTTTTGATGACTTAAATGAGTCAAATTCGTGCTATTCATTGGTAAAAAAAGCGGTGATAGCCTAGTGGTTACGGCGTCAGCCTCCTAATCAGGCGGCTAATTTTGTTGTGGGCTACTTCTTAGACCGGGGCATGTTTGGAACCCTCATAGCTTTAGTTTTAAGTTTACGAATGTAGTTATCACCATCAAATCACTACTATGTAACTTATTGACGCGTCAAAAGTGCCTTTTAAAGGACTATTTGAATAAAGATTATTTGAATTTTGAGGTCGGCGGTTCTAATCCGGGCACGCACCTCTAAATTTTCGAAGTTATGTGCGCTTTTAAACAATTAAGATATCACTTGCTTCAAAGGTGAAGGAAAACATCGTGAGGAAACCTGCATGCCTGAGAGTTCTCCATAATGTTCTCAAAGGCGTGTGAAGTCTGCCAATCCGTACATGGCCAGCGTGGTGGACTATGGCCAAACTGTTCTCATATTGAGAGGAGACCGGTGCTCTGTAGTGAGCCAGTAATGGGTTGATCATGATGATGATGATGATTGGTAAAAAAACGAAATCTATGAAATTTAAAGATGATTCTTTATCGGAACAAGAGGCATCTTTAAATTTCATAGGTTTAGTTTTTTTACCGGAACAAAACGTGTTTTAAGAGGGTATTTTGGAAATATTTTTCAATTTGTCTAGCTACCACAGATTGTTCTAAATGTACTTTGATATACAGACTTGCGCATAAAACATAATAACACCCTTTTTATGTGTTTTTTATGTTTTTGATGATAGCTGATTATTATATATTAGGTGGATATTAATATAGTTTGTTTGTTTTCAGCTCAGTAACTTTTTTGATATTGTTTATATAGCGGGCATGCGAGCCGCCTGATGGTAAGTGATCATTTTCCACATCTAAAACACCAGAAGAACCGCCTTTGTGTGGTTGGCTTTTGAGACATTTCTTTATAATTTTCTTGAATAATAATATTGTATTTTTTTGTAATAAATCTTCGGTTCTCTGTTTAGATAACATTGATCTACCTTCTCGAAACATAGTTAATCTGTCTCTTCTAATACCGTACTCTGGGCAAATAATAACACGAAGATTCCCGAACGTTGTCCATACGAGTTAAGGTGATTTACACACTGGTAATTAGATTTGCGTTATTGGTTATTTATTGTATCCTAGGTAATCAGGTAATCATTTATAAGAAATAAAACAAATATATCATGCATATCAGTTTATTTGCACTTATTTTCATGTTACAAACTTATTTCTTCTCCTATAAACTTATTTATTACGGATCATGAGATCACAAGCTAACTACTGGAGTTATTCAAGAGCAAAAACGTCTAGAAGAAATTGTCTATATTGTTCCGTTTTCACGGAATAAGCAATTCTTACGTTAGCATCTTTTTTATCCACAAATTCGTTTGTATTTATGCCTCGCTGACTACCTATAAATTCAAAATTTGCAAGTAATATAATTAGTAACAATAGCATTGTCTACCTACTTAATGTTCTAAAATATCATCCCAACGAACTTAAACGAGACTCGAAATCAAAAAATTTAAACCAGAGAGAGCCTCCAAAAGAATTTCTGTTTCCAAAAAAAATCTCTCACAGTTCAGTTCAGTTCTTCTACCAAAAACATCACCGACTCAATAAGGGAAATAACTGACGCATAAAAATGAGTCGTCCACAAAAATACGTACCACATAATGTTATATCGTTCTTGGAATACTTATATTCTTCTACCAAATCGGGATTTATGGCAATAGCTACAGCAGCAGGGTCGAGAGCTTGCCACCGATCACCTCTCTGCAGCGAAACTTTTTCATATAGATTCTGTGCTTTGATTATATCAGTATTGATTGTTCCTAATACGTTTTCTCTCCAATCCTGAAAAAAAATACAAATTACTCTCGACATCCTGTTCTCATTTTTTTTTATACACTACAAGTTAGCCCTTGACGGCTGTCTCAACTGGTGGTAAGTGATGATGCAGTCTAGGATGGTAGCGGGGTAACCTGTTAGGAGTATGGTAATTCCACGCTCCTAATTGGTTTCTACGCGACATTGTGCCGGAACGCTAAAATCGCTTGGCGACACGTCTTTGTCAGTAGGGTGGTAACTAGCCACGGCCGAAGCCTCCCACCAGACCAGACTCGAGCCGGGAATCGAACCCAAGACCTCCAACTTTATAATGCGACAGCGCACGCACTGCGCCACGGAGGTCGTCAAAAATCGTTTCCTAGTGATAGCTAGTGATAGACTACTTACCACGCGGTAAGTAGTGTGTCGCTCATAGTGAATTTTCTGTAAAACGCTTCTTCACGGTTAAAAAACAATGTTAAAATTAGGCTCGATTCATTCCTAAAAATCCTTTAGCTGACGATAGCATGACGATAATGGTTTCGAAGATAGCGCTCAGAAACGTGTCTGGGCTAAACAATCGTTCAAATTATCATCATCAGTTATTCCGACCTTAAAGACTCTTGAATGTTTTTATCTACCTACCTACATATAAAGCTAAATATTGTTTGCCTACTCTGAGGTATAGACTGATGTAAAGAAATATAACACTGCAGTTAAACTTACGCGACTAAAATTCAAATAACGCATTGTCTGTGAGAAGGGGAAAACTGTCACTTTATCAGGGGTTGCATGTTGTACCACCACGTGGTAAGCTTCCACATCCATATGGGCGTTGAACTCGGGGTTCGGAATATCATTTCCTGGGATACAGGAAAAATATGCACAAATTAAAATTATTAACACAGAAACAGAAAATTAACAATTACGTGAAAAATTAAAATAGAATCCATTGACAAGGCAAAGGTGACAAACAGTCCTCAAGGTCATAGCTCTTAACAATAACTGGGTATTTGTAGGCCAAATTCTTAAGAGTTGAGGTTTCTAATGTTCTTTTGAGGAAATAAGCCATCACCCTAATTTCAATCAAGACTTTTATGGGTTCTGCCCTCTGTGTGGAAACCGATTTCTGACCCCTTAGTCTACGTTGGCGACGAACTTCAAATCCAACACAATCCATGTCACAATCAGTTCCACGTGTATATTAAAGATAGACTAGTATGAAGTAAAATCGAGCACAGCCCCCTCCCACCCCAACTCCATTTGCAGCAACCGTTGCGGACGGCAGCTCGGATTGTAGGAAGCTCGTGAATAAGAGAAACCGACAATAATTCATGTGAGTTTGAACCGTGTATAATTTAGGTATGAATTTTACTCACGACAGTTTAAATTCTAACCCCGCTGAGGAATCATGAATCATAAATGGGATATTGTCCGAATGCACAAATAGCCAGATAACATGATGTCGTTATATTAAGAGAGTTAACTGAGTTTTTAAAATGCTGACTTAATAACCGAGAGACTTCATAGTATATTTTTGAAATAGATACATAAACCATAAAATTGAAAACATTTACCATGTATGTGTCCAGCAGCAATGTACAATTGAGATAATCGATTCAAGAAATCGGGGTCTAATTTTAAAGCCAAAGCCACATTTGTAAGGGCACCGAGAGTAATCACAGACAGTTGACCTGAAATGAAAAATTAGTATGAATAAAGATTATTTATCCTTAATTCATTCCTTTATAATATGCATGGTAACCGGCAATGACTATAATATAAATTTGCTACAAGTATTGCAATATTCCTCCATAATCGATTTTAAATATCACCTATTTTACCAGTGAAGGTGAACATCATAAGCAAACCTGATGTCTGATAGTACTTAGAGTTCTGAATGAAGTGTTCAGTTTGCTAATCCCCACTTGGCCAGCAGGGTGGACTACGGCCACTATCCTTTTCATTCTGAAAGGAACGCCTAATACAAGGCACAAGTCACACCTTGTATTAGGCGTTCCTGGCAACTTTCAAGTTTTACGTCCTACTTGTTACCAATCACACGTCTCATGCTTAAACGGCCGCTACTACTACGCGTCTCGTCACCTTTTCGCAGCCAAACTTGCTTTGATTAGTTTATTGAAAACTTTTACAACCACCAGCCTTTCATCTGATAGAGGTTCATTCGCGTTGTTCGTCGTTTTCTTGTTTCTGATCCCAAAATTGACTGATTTTCATAAAAATGTTCATAGAATCCTTTCTTGCTGTTATAATTTAAATCATAAATCTTAGTTAATGTTTATTATAGCTATTTGCCACCTTTTTCCCCAAATATTCAGATTACCTTCATAAGTCTTTGACATTTCAATTAAAGCTGCAACTGCCCCAAGCTCTTTTGCATCAACTAAGTCCGTGACAACTTCGTCAGAATCACCCAAACCGTCTTTGCCATAATACTCCCCGGCAGCTGGAGTTACCACCATAGATTCTTTACTACCTCTGTATATAGGCACCTGGAAAGAAAAGGCATATTTATACGAGTAAGATTCTTGAGACTTGGCTTACTGCATGTCTGATTGACAGACCAAGCTATATCAAGGAGTGGAATCAAGAAACTCTAAGAATGTACTCAGTAGTATGTTGCATGGGGAGTTTTGTGAGTTGACTTCTGACTAATAATAGAACATTGAGACTTTTTAATATAAGCAAATTTTACATTTTTATAGTTAAAAACTAGCAACTTACATCTTGTCTTTTCGCGACTTTAAGTATTCGCTGATTATTTCTACAAACATTATCTTCATTTGTATTCCCGTTGCCTGTCGTTAAACCGATTAATTTTGGTCTGAAATAGCATGATTTGCATTTTAAATACTTTCTTATAAATGTCTAGGTACCATCTACTTCGTCACGTGTATTAAAAATGTTTTTCATTTGGATCAGAGTGCTTGTCACATTTTTATCATCAAAATAAGTTTAAGCTTATCAAAGATCTGTAGTATTGATTTAAATATTATATGTTTACTCTTAACTTTTATGGTACGTTTAAGTATAGTATATTTGTGAAATCTTGTTTATGTACTCGTAGTTAGTAATTAGTATATTTTTTAGATTCGCGGTCGTTCCGGTGACCCAGGCACCAGACGACGCTAGGGAGCATTTTGTTGTGTTGTGTGTGTTAGTGGGTATTTTGTGTTATTATTTTTGTGGGTGGGTCGCCAGTCTGGCCGCCGGTGAGTCCCTCATACCTCGTTGGAAGCGGCGCAGTCTTGTCTGCGTCGCTTCCGGAGGGGATACGTAAACGCATTTCTTAGCTTTAAAAAAAAACCATCTCCATTTGAATAAATGTCCTCATAAGGGCTCGTAAGGTAAACCTATACTTTTGATTCGTACATACAATTTTTTACTGCACTGAGATAATGATGGTAACGGCAATAATTTTCTTAAAATTAAAACTTTGGGGGTAAGTAAAGTGCCCTAGTTCAAATAGAAGTCTACAACAAACTTGATCGGGTATTAAGAAGTAAAACGCTAAAGTATAATCTTCTTTCGAAAACAGATTATTTCGAAGTTTGTCCTTATTTTTTATTAGCATCACTTACCCGTTAAAGTGTTTTTCATATAATAATGCCAAAAATATTGCCATCGCATCGTCACCGCCTGCATCATTGTCTATGATTATTTTCGGCGATGTATCCCTGTAAACAAAAGTGTAGCTCTGGGTTACTTAACCGACAAAGACGTGTCGCCAAGCGATTGAGCGTTCCGGCACGATGTCGTGTGGAAACCAATTAGGAGTGTGAGTTTACCATACCCTTAACAGGTTAGCCCGCTACCATCCTAGACTGCATCATCACTGACCATCAGGTGAGACAGCCGTCAAGGGCTAACTTGTAGTCTTTTCACTTTTGAGTAAATCGAAATGAAGTCAGGGCTACCTTCATTAATAGGCATATTCGATTTTTAGCACCTTTTTCATCAACAGTTGTACAACTCCTGTGCTGACAAATTGGTCCTGACTTACATTTGTTCAAGATACCACATCTGGGAACCTCTAAGATCAACAAGTCCAATCCGACTGTCATACATTTTATTTGGGAAAAATGTCTTGGATCCAAAAAAAACCACATCTGTGTCAAGTGTGTTGATAACAAAACAAAATATCATGTCGAGTACCTTCTAGCACCTTCTAGTAACGAGATAGGATTGTATAGGTGGACATCAAATGGAGATAATTTATTGATTTAGAGGCTAATATTTTTCTTAATCCTCCGAAGTTAAGATATTAAAAATGGCCTCTATACAACCTAATATTTATAATTATATATATGGGTGTAGGTTGTATATTAGGTTATATATAGATTGTTCCTATGAAATATTTAAAAATAGTACCAAGAAATGTATCTATAATATAATAAAACTGTAACAAGACGAATTCTGTACATTAAATATATTTTGAAAATTTTCATTGGAGGATGCTTTACTATCGATACTGAGCCCACAACATTTTAGTTTTGTTTTTTTGTCTGTCTGCCGGTATGTATATTGGCCGCGCATCACGCCGAAACCACTGGATGGATTTGAATAAAATTTGGTATAGGAGTAGCTAATACTCCGGTTCAACAAAACTATCCCATAGATCGTTTTTATCCTGAAATTCAGCACGGTTCCCTTGGGAGAGGGGATGGAAGTCAAAATGTGTATTTACGAGTATGTAATTTGTATTGCGTAGTTGTAATTCATTAACGCCTACTCCGATTTCATTCATTATTTTTTTGTTAGAAAGGAGATACTTTAATGTTTATCCTGTAATTTTCAAGGTCATCGGTTTCGTAATCCATTGCTTCGTGACTGGAAGACAAACAAACACACTTTCGCACACACTAAATCAACGCAGACGAAGTCGCAGGCATCAGCGATGTGTATAATAAATGTAAAGTTTTAAACTAAAACAGATAAACTTAATTTAAACGTTTGCAAATGGTTATAATTATTGTTTATCATTAGAACTATTCGATGTGATAGAAATAATTGTAAATTACACTTAATTAAGTATACAAATAGAATTGATAGTCTACTATTTCTAAATTATCACAAAACATGTTATTACACCAACATGATCACTATTAATGTCTAAGTAGGTAATAGATAATATTGATAAGAATATCATGCCAATGAACTGTTAATTAACTTGACATATAAACCGACGATTTTATATAAAACTTATAGCTATTTTACGAAACCAAAGTTGCAAAATAGTTTTTTAAACGTAAACCGATTGGAATGCATTGGTTTAGCAAAGTTGCTTGGTATCGTGTTCGGTTAACTTTAAATAATAATTTAACTACCTCAAGTAATTGGACTACCTTAATAAAGACAGTATATACTTAATAAAGATTTTATACCTTAATGATTCTAATAAAATCAAGAAACATGAGAAACAAAATTTTACAAAAAGTGCTTAACCTGCGAGCTAGCTAAACTTTTTAAGTGGTAGAAAGCATTCTTTTATCTTGTGCGCCTGCGAAGCAATAGAAAATTGTATAGGCTGTGATGATGATGACGAAAGGACATTAAATGAATTAAATTTAAAAATATTTGTGGCATTTTTGCATTCAACTTGAACAACCAAAATTATTTGGTACCTAATAATTTAAATTAGAAGATTCCGTTCCATGAATTTTGCACTGCGGTTTTGTTTCTGGAACGCAGTATAAAGAATTAGGATTCCGGGCTTCTAAAGCACGAGGTCTTTAGGACCTGATACAGGTGGCTCTCAGGCAATCATAATTATGTAGTTAATAATAAAAATAAATCAATTATAATATTTGCTAATAAATAATTAAAAAAAGGTATTAATGTACCTAATTTAAGCGTTAGTAATTAGAATATCACTGTTTCTATTACACAAACACCCAGAAGTTCACAAGTAAGTCGTTAATTGTATATTTATTTATAGTTATTATGTGTAAGTTTATCTTGTACTAATATTTAATAAACAATTGTTTACTGTCCCAAATAAATAATAAAAAAAAGTACGTTTTTTGTACCAAATATTTAAATATATCTTTATATTATATAGTAATGTATCCACTATACTTGATGCTAAACCAGCAAAAATATAAACACTAATATTTTAATAGATCTATACAATAAAGGTAACGATTAGTAATTTAGTTTTACGAACTTACGTTTCGCATTTATAAATATCCATAGACATAAAGGTACACAGAATCACAAGGCACACACAGAACACATCCATTTTGGTCGCGGTTTTGTTAGAATCTGATAAATCTGTGTTGCACAACGTGATAAACTGGCAGGAACAAGTATTAAGATCACTTTATTCAAGATATCAAATCTGGAGTGCTTACACAGTACGAGATACTTGAAACTAATCGAGAAAAAAAACTTGTGCGTTTCTTCATATAACTTAATATAATGAACGGTAACGGTGTGTATATAATTCAAACTGGATTTACGGTTATTTTTATAGTAAACATTATAATTTTACGTATTTTACATTATGAGCAAATACAAACCAGTGAGAGAGAATCTATTACCTTTGGTAATAGTAGTTATATAATATAATAGTAGTTTGGTAATAGTTACCTTTGGTAATTTGGTTTTGGTCTCTTTCAAAGAAAAAAGTATTTTATTCTTTAAAAAATTACCTAATGAAACCTTGGAGATGTCTATCATTAATTTCAAAGTTTTTATTAAAACTTAAGCTTATAGAGAAATTCTATTAAGAACATCGAGGATTATGTTATAAACGAAAGAAAAGCTCGATTGTGAATTGCTAATTATAATTTATGATTGATTATGTGATAGCAAAAAACACGGCTATTTTTGTTGTGGGCTTCTTGTTAGATTTTGGCGCGTTTGGAACCCTCCTAGCTTTAGTTTTAAGTTGGTGAGTGTAGTTATCACCATCCCTCACGAATTTAAGTAATGAAAAAAATATTAGAAGTGCTTTAATGGCATAGATGCCCGTAATAGGATTACTGGCAATAAATCTATCTTGAATTCAATTCAATTCAATTGATTGCAAAGACTCGTAATAAAAATATAAAAATATGAAATCTTCAAGCAGTTTCATCATTTTACGTTACATATGGTGCATATATCTTGGTGGATATACCATATATATTGAAAAAATAAATAAAATATCACTTGCTTCAACGGTGAAGAAAAACATGGACGCCTGACCCCTGAACCCTTCTCATATTGAGAGAAGACCCATGCTCTGTAGTGAGCCAGTAATGGGTTGATCATGATGATAATATGGTGTTGCAGTTCTGTCGGATAACCTTGGTTTTAACTCGGTATGCTTACCATCACGTTTTATTTTATGAACTTGCTCCATTAAAAACAATTGACAAACGCAGCACCATGCGAGAAAGATAAAACATATATCGTTACGCCATCTTAGAACAACATTCCGAAACAAAAACTATTTTTGATATTTAATGAAAGTACTCATTTATTTATATTTGAAGCTATGATAGCTTAGTGGTTAGGCTCCTAATCAGAGGTCGGGCGTTCGAATCCGGGCGTAGGTGCGTACCTATGACTTTTCGGAGTTATGTACGTAACTATGTACTTTATTCAAATACGGATTATTTGAAAGTTTAAAAGGCACTTTTGATGTCTCGATAACTAATATAGAAAATAGTGAGTTAATAGTGATAACTACATTCGTAAACTTAAGACTTAAACTATGAGGGTTCCAAACGCGTTCTGGTCTAAGATGAACCCACAAAAACTTAAACAATCGATTAAAAATACGTTTATTTTTTAATATAGTGATAATTAAAATTTATGTATAGATATTAATGAGATAAGTTTATTACAAAACGGGTTATGAAATTTTTTATGATTAGAAAAACTTTGATATATTTTTAGGAAGTTTGGTTGCTTGTTATTATAATTTTTTGCTGTTTGGCTAAAGTAGAACAACATAAACATTATGTTTCTTTTTTCATGTTTTATTTACGTATTAAATTTCAATAATACATATATAAATTAAAATAAACCTTAGATTAACCTTAAACTAAAAATCTTAAAAAAAAAATCATTTTCTAAATAGTATTGATGACACGAAAATTTTTACGCATTAGTGCATTATTAAGATAAGTGAAGTATTTATAATAGTAATACTTGTGACACCGTCAATTATTTGTAGCGGCATAAACTACCAAAATTGTGTGAGAAAGATTCTTACAATTTTAACTAACGCTTTACTTATTCAAACTAATCTATATATATATAAATCAATTGCTGTTCGTTTGCAATTTATTACCGGTGCACAAAGTTCAAATTCAATCATATCTCTGCGCATTGGAGGATCTAATGTCGCGTTCTTAAACTCAAAATGTGTATTTAGTTGTAATTCATTACCGCGTACTTTGATTTAATTCAATATTTCAAGGTCGTCGATTTAGTAATCAATCGCGATTGGAAGACAAACAAACACTTTCACACACACTAACTCAACGCAGACGAAGTCGCGGGCGTCAGCTAGTTATTTATATTTTTTTAATAGTATTAATAAGCGTTAACTGCGATCTCGTATCCATAGCATTTTATCTTATAAAAATCCATACAGCTCACTCTATCAGTAACATCTTAGATATCTATAAAATAACTGCAAAGATAATATTTCAATGGTTTTCAGTCACACCGAATCGATTAAAACATCGTTTAGTTCTTTGACCTTTTTTCACTTTAAAAACAAAAGATGCTCATAACTATGACTTGAATAACATGCCTAAGAAGAGCGAACTTATAGCGGTAAAGTTATGAATGAAGTGGCAGTCAGTGAACAAGGATTATTTCAAACCCCTACGTCTTTGGCAAGGAAATAATGTAATGCTTTCAATCTTATTCGCCGCTCCGCGGGTAGTCAGAACAAACACTAAAAACTTACCTCAGACACTGCATTGCTGCAAGCTTCTTTCAAAAATATATTTAACAAGTCCAGGTAAATGTAACAGCGTTTCAACAATGGACGCGTCCGATCGCAGACTGAGCAATACGAATAATCTTTAGGGACGAAAATGAAATGCGATGCGTCATGCCCACGGTAAGCCAAATACAACGAGTTGCTATAGTCTGGGTACAACGCGATTTGCGTACGTCGACAGTTGTACCTATCTATCTATTGATAGATATACTTCGCTATCTACATACATGGCGATTAAAGGACGATCTCGTATTTGTGTATGCTTGTTAAGAATTTATACGTAACTTTCACAAATATATTGCATATTTTGTACATGTGATTGCCTAATAAATGAATAAAGTAGTGTTAATATTTATCAATCGTTTTTAGTATTACAATATTATTGATTAATATTAGTCTGAGATATAATGATTACAAAGGTTGTGAGGAAATTCATACATAGAAATATAAATCACTCCATCATTTATATTTACCTAGAAGTAGCAATTCTGTTGGAATTATTTTCCCGTATAAAAGAATCCTGGTGTACATTATTATGATTAATGCTATATATTTTGCGTAATATCATTATACACGTATATAATGATATTACGCAAAATATATAGCGTTACAAACAAACATATATTTGCATTTATAATATTTGACGGCAATCAGAGAGCAGCGCCATCTAGTTTTAGAATCACGTACGACAGACAAGAGAGTGGGATCGCCCGCTCTTAGCTCACGCAGGTTCTTAAAAGACTCACCGGCGCGGGACGGCGCATTGCATTCATTGCATTAATCTGACACGTCTGCTCAAATAACCGATGGACACGCCCCTGTTCATCCTATATATTATTACAAAAGTCAAAAGTCCAAACATAACTTTTGACAGCTGCATACTACTCAGAAAATAAAAGTGTATTCATTCATTCAACCATTCGGTCATTCCTTTATCCATACTTAGCTCGCGTTAAGAGGGTAGATAGATATTTCATTTAAATATAGATGCATTAGCGCTCGAAATCAGTTTTGTACTAAAGCGACACATAAATCATCATCATCATGAATAACCCATTACCGGCTTACTACAGAGCACGGGTCTCCTCTCAGTATGAGAAGGGTTCGGCCATAGTTGACCACGCTGGCCGTATGCGGATTGGCAGACTTCACACGCCTTTGAGAACATTATGGAGAACTCTCAGGCGTGCAGGTTTCCTCACGATGTTTTCCTTCACCGTTGAAGCATGTGATATTTAAATTTTTTTAAAACGCACATAACTCCGAAAAGTTAGAGGTGCGTGCCCGGATTCGAACCGCCGACCTCTGATTAGGAGGCTGACGCCCTAACCACTAGGCTATCACAGCTTCAGACGCATAAATGCCTCTTGTGAATTAATAGAATTACTTATAACTATAACACTTCTATTTAGAACAGTATTTGTCTTAAATTACGCTCATGTCATAGATCGGTATTTATTACGGGTCTCCATACATTGCGCTATTTTACCTAAACAGATGCGTGCATTTCATACATGCATCAAAGCAGTGCCTACCAAAGGGACCTCGCAAGGCGGCAAAAACCTTAAAATTGTAAATTGCTGTACTAGTGCCAGTTAACATAGCAGACGTCTGGTGAGTGGCTTCGACTGTGGCTATTTACAGTGACGTGTCGCTAAGCGATTAAGCGTTCCGGCACGATGTCGTTTAGAAACCAATTAGGAGTACGAATCTATCACACCCTTAACCAGTTAGCCCGCTACCATCTTAGACTGCATCATATACATATAGAAGTTTTTTTTTTTATATACTCGTATATAGCGAGCAAACGAGCAGGCGGGTCACCTGATGGTAAGTGATTACCGCCGCCCATGAACATTTGCAGCACCAGAGGAACCGCCAATGCGTTGCTGGCCCTTAAGCAATTTGTTAATCCGCCCTTTAAAAATCCCCATATTATAACCATTAGGGAACATAGAAGATGGAAGTATTTACGGCCGTATGTTTCTGAACTCGTTATATGAGAACAGACGATTACTTTATAGTCATTGTCTGTAGGAAAAACATGTGTAACTTTGGAAGATGAAAGATGAATATTAAATTTAACAAAAAATATAAGATTTTAATAATAAGGATTTCATTCAGGTAAAATAAATACCAACAATGTACTCGCAGTTCATTTAATATTCTACCAACTAGTATCTATAATTATTATTTTTAACATTAATCTTTGAATTCTAACCTGAGGAAAATAAATTGTATAGAAATTTTTTATATGGCTCCTTATTCACTCTATAAATTACTCGTGCATTCGCTTTTTCTATAGTTGTGAAGTAGTTTGTATTTATGCCTCGTGATTCACCTGAAAATTCATTATGAATTCAATGATTAATATCTCATAGTCATCATCATCATCATCATTTCAACCGATAGACGTCCGCTGCTGGACATAGGTCTTTTGTAGTGAGTTCCAATGGCCACGGTCTTGGGCCGTTTGAATCCAGCGGCTCCCTGCGACTCGTTTGATGTCGTCTGACCTTGTTGGGGGTCGACCAACGCTACGTTTACCGGTGCGGGGTCGCCATTGCAGCACCTTGGGACCCCAACGTCCATCGGTTCTCCGAGCTATGAGACTTTCTTTGAATGTCTCATAGTCATCATCTTAAAAATTCTTTTTTTTTATAACATTACAAGTAAGCCCTTGACGGCTATATCACCTGGTGGCAAGTGATCATGCAGTCTAGGATGGTAGTGGGCTCACCTTTTAGGGGTATGGTAAACCACACTCCTAATTGGTTTCTAGGCAACATCGTGCCGGAACGCTAAATCGCTTGGCAACACGTCTTTGTCCATCATCATCATCATGATCAACCCATTGCCGGCTCACTACAGATCACGGGTCTCCTCTCAATATGAGAAGGGTTTGGCCATAGTCCACCACGCTCGCCATGTGCGGATTGGCAGACTTCACACACCTTTGAGAACATTATGGAGAATTCTCAGGCGTGCAGGTTTCCTCACGATGTTTTCCTTCACCGTTGAAGCAAGTGATGTTTTTTTTTTGTCTTTGTCCGTAGAGTGGTAACTAGCCACAGCCGTAACCTCCCACCAGACAAACTTAAGGATTTCCATACCCCACAGACTTGCCTTAAATTCGCTACATATTCTGCTGTCCACTTAAAGTGTACATCGGCATATCACTCGTTCCAATTTAAATCGTTTGAGCGCTGAATACAAATATTTAACAATATTTACTAATCTTTATAGTCAGTGACGAGTTGCAGGGTGCCGCTGGAAGCAAGCGGCCCAAGACCGTGGCCATTGGAACTCCCTAGACCTATGTCCAGCAGTGGACGTCAATCGGTTGTTAATGATGATACTCAGTGAAGAATTCTTTGGTATATTGCATGACAAATATGTCGTAGAAGACCAAAATGAAGCTCACCACATAAAATAATACTGTTGTTAGAGTACAGAGCTTCTTCCACGACCGTGTTCTCTTCTAAAACTACGGCCATCGCAGATGGGTCCAGTAGACTCCAGAAGCTGGTACTCTTGAATGATATCTGCTCAAACTGATTCAAAGCTTGCATTATTTTTGTCTGTATTGATCCAAGAACATTCTTTCTCCACTCCTGGAATTTAGAGCAAATTATACTTCAAACATCTATATATATAATAGAAATATTATAAAGAGGATACATTTGTACATGAACACAACAATTTGAGTAATATAATATAAATAATAACATATTTATATAAATGTGTAAGCGGTGATAGCCTAGTGGTTAGGGCTTCAGCCTCCTAATCAGGTCGGAGGTTCGAATCCGGGCACGCACCTCAACTTTTCGGAGTTATGTGCGTTTTTAAATAATTAAAATATCACTTGCACGCCTGAGAGTTCTCCATAATGTTCTCAAAGGCGTGTGAAGTCTGCCAATCCGCACTTGGCCAGCGTGGACTATGGCCAAACCCTTCTCATATTGAGAGGAGACCCGTGCTCTGTAGTGAGCCGGTAATGGGTTGATCATGGTGATGATGATCCTAAGTAGCCCAGCGTGTCAGCCTCCTTCTCCGTTGATACTTTATGCAAAACACCACAATACTCCGTTTACGCTGTAAGCCAAAACAAGATTTAGTCAAACATAAAAAATGCTTCGTTGGTCTAGTGGAAGGCATGTTTTGTATTACGGGATTGGAACAACCCCAACCCCCCAACAAAAACCCCCAACTACTTAGGATATATATCTAATAATATTTATATTATTAATATAAATATTATAAGATATTATTGTGCTATCGCTGAGCGGTACTTACATTACTTATTTTTTGGTATTTCAATATCGGAGAAAACGGTATTAAAGTCAACTTATCAGGTGTACAGCTGTTCACTACGATGTAATAAGATTCTACATCCATCGCTGCGTTAAACTCTGGTTTGGTGAAATTTGCATCTGAAAAAAAAGTTTTGTAATTTAAATTATATTTTCTTATCGCAATAAAGGTAAGCAAAGAAGTGTGCAATACATTTACTTTATATCCAGACTATGCGAGATTCTGGTAGGGTCATAAAAAAAAACAGAAATTCTCCTCAACCAAACTAGTTTCTACAGCTAGAATTTTAAATAGCATCAGACAAACATAATAAAACAGATATTGTAATATTCCGCAGAAGTCAGACAAATCTGAACAGATTCATTGCAGTTTTTATTATATTTAGTACTTCCATTATGCACCAACAGCCCGGTTACGCTGTGGCAACCAATAGGGTTAGCACAGCTAATAGACAGTCCGAAAAAAAAAACACAGACTTTGAATACTCCAGAGCATCCTCAGGAGATTTTGCCTTAGTATCAAGTTTTGGACTCCGTGGCGCAACGCGTGCACTATCGCATTTTAAAGTTAGAGGTCCTGGGTTCAATTCTCGGCTCGAGTCTGGCCCTACCAACAAAGACGTGTCGCCAAGCCATTTAGCGTTCCGGCTCGATGTCGCGTAGAAACCAATTAGGAGTATGGGTTTAGCATACCCCTAACAGGTTAGTCCGCTACCATCTTAGACTAAATCATCAGTTACCATCAAGTGAGATTGCCGGCATGGGCATGTGGTATAAAAAAAAAAGTTGTAGTTATTAGTTGTAGTAGTGGTGTAGTTGTACGAATGTAGTAGTCACCTCACGAATTAAAATAGAGAATACAATATTAACGCTTCATAGTTGGCTGTACTAAATTTACATGAATAAAACATTTTTTTATTTGAATTTCAATTTGACATGTCAACAACATACAATTGCGTAGTTTTAAATGCATTAACTTATTTGAAAGTTACTTATTGGTAGCGAATTGTCATATCCACTCAAAATGTTGGAAATGTTATACAATCGGCCATGATCTGTAGGAATTGGTGAAAAATCATTAAAAAAATAAATGTTTTATGTACAGATTGAATTAGCTGTGATAGCCTAGTGGTTAGGACGTCAGCCTCCTAATCAGAGGTCGGGGGTTTACGGAGTTATGTGCGTTTTTAAGCAATTAAAATATCACTTGCTTTAACGATGAAGGAAAACATCGTGAGCAAACCTGCACACCTGAGAGTGGTCCATAATGTTCTCAAAGGCGTGTGAAGTCTGCCAATCCGCACATGGCCAGCGTGGTAGATTATGGCCAAACCCTTCTCATATTGAGAGGGGACCCGTGCTCTGAAGTGAGCCGAGAACGGGTTGATCATGATGATGATGATGATGTACAAATTTGTTCGGTTTTCACGAACTTCCGGGAAATTCCTCGCAGTCCTACTATAATATTAAAAATGATTTATGTTCGAGAGGTTACATACCGTAAATGTTTCCAGCCGCGACATAAAGTTGCGACAGTCTTGATACGAAGTCGGGGTCGATTCTAATCGCTAGAGCGATGTTCGTGAGGGAGCCCAAGGAGACCACCACCAGTTTGTCTTTAAAATGTACAAAAGATTATCATTAATAACACGCATAACAAACATAATAAAAATAGATATTCTTATATTCCGCAGAAGTTTTTAATATATTTAGTTTTTCCACTATGCACCACACAGACCTTAAATACTCCAGAACATCCTCAGGAGATTTTGTTTTCGTGTCAAGTTTTGACAACCTCAGTGGCGCAGCGCGTGCACAGTGCACGCATTATAAGGTTGGAGGTTCTGGGTTCGGTTGCCAGCTCGAGCCTAGTCTGGAGGCTTCAGCCATGGTCACATTAGGTTGGTTACTGAAGCGACCGGGAAGTATACAATGGGTCCCCCGGGCGTCCAGTAAAACCAGCGAGAGGGACTTGCCGTGGTGGTTTTTAGTTCGGGTAGACCACCCATGGGTGGGAGTCCCACATAACCTCCGTCCTGCCCAAGGGACTATAAAGCTTTTCCACCACGACAAAAAAAAAAAAAAAAGGTTGGTTACTGAAGGCGGGTCAAACGATTTAGCGTTCCGGCACGATGTCGTGTAGAAACCAATTAGGAGTATGGGTTTACCATACCCCTAACAGGTTAGCCTGCTGTGGCCTGCTACGATCTTGGGCTGCATCATAACTTAAGTACCATCAGGTGAGATTGCCGTCAAAGCCTAATTTGTAGTGAAATAAAAAAAAAATAACCGACTATATTGTACCTTACTGGAATTAAAAAGTTAACTTTGTCAATCTCTGTGCCTCTTGGAGTAAATGATTCCCAGTTATCATCACATCTCATATAATATATATTCAGACAATAATAACGAAACCTCCCATAGCATATTAAAACAGGCACTTTGCATTGTGTGTTATTTCTTGAAGCATAGTCAAAAGAAAAGGAGCTTGAATGCATCTTTCTATGTAACTATTATATATTATTTTATGGAATTTCATTCGGGCTACAGGTGTATGATTATATCACTATTATTTTATGAAATTTGATTCTGGCTACAGTTATATATTTATAATTTATTATAATAAACGCATCGAACAAAAATCTTTCGAACATAATATTTTAAGATCAACGAAAGATCTCGAAAAGACGTTTTTAGCGCTCGTTGCTTATATTATGCTAATTTTAGAAAAGTACATAAATAACAAATTAGCCCACATATTAATAACAACATGACAGCTTATTTTTGGATTAATAGATTTTACAAGTCATTAGTTTTTACTAGACAATGGACTGCAAGTAATGAGCATATTGATTGCTCAATTTGTTATTTTTTTTGCGTGCATTTTCTGGCCTTGAATACATTTAATGTGCATTCACACGGGACGAGACAATGCGAGTGGCACTTCTCTATCTTTACGGAAAGCATATGACTGGCCTGAATTATAGTAGAATATGACGTGTTAATTTCTCTAGGTTTGGTGATGGTTATGCTGGAAACATGGCCCCAAAAGCGTAGAGTTTTTCAGCATACTAATACTGGGTGGTACTGAGGTGATTTTACAGAAACACGTTACAAATTTTTACCCCAGCTCGGGAATTGACAACTACCTAGCCCCCCATAATTGAATATGCTGACCACTAAACCAACCAGGCTTACTGTAATCAAAAATGTGCGGATTCAAATTGTTCAACATAGTTCCTGCTTCCAAACGTTGTGGGAAGACATTCTATTACATAGGGTAAGCAAGTGCAAGGGTAGCAAGCAATATATTTCTAAGCCTTAGCTATCCGACCAACCGTCCGTCTATCTGTCACAGAGCTTTATCTAACTAGATAGTTGAAATTTTCAGAGAGAGTATTTTGCCGCTAAAAGAACGAAAAGATGAGAAGTAATAAGCATGGAAGCGGTGATAGCCTAGTGGTTAGGGCGTCAGCCTCCTAATCAGAGGTCGGCGGTTCGAATCCGGGCACGCACCTCTAACTTTCCGGAGTTATGTGCGTTTTTAAAAATTTAAAATATCGTGAAGGAAAACATCGTGAGGAAACCTGCACGCTTACAAGTTCTCCATAATGTTCTCAAAGGCGTGTAAAGTCTGCCAATCCGCACATGGCCAGCGTGGTGGACTATGGTCAAACCCTTCTCATATAGAGAGGAGACCCGTGCTCTGTAGTGAGCCGGTAATGGGTTGATCATACCAATAAGCATGGTCATATAATGCGGAGGGAAGAAAGCAATGATACCAAAACAATGTTATATACTCGTAAGTACGTGAGAGGGCAAAAGAGTAGAGGAAGACCAAAGAAGAGTAAGATGGATTGTGTAAAAGAGGACATGCATGTAAATGGTATGGATTAAGTGACGGGTCATAGAAGTGAGTTGAAGAAGAAACATGCTGACCCAACATAGCATCGGATCAGTAAAAAAACAACGACAAATAATACAAAAGAATATCAAGTTAAACATTCCCATACAAGAAACGTGTTTGTTATATGTTTTTTTTGCTCGATCTAAATAATGTCCAATATTATGTTTTTATATAACACTAGGTGACGTCCGCGACTTTGTCTGCGTTGAGTTAGAGTTTAAGACGCGGGCGGACCTTGACCTTCTAACCAAAAAAAAAAGAATGAGTGAAATCGGAGTGCGAATTAATGAATTACAACTAAATACACATTTTGACTTTCATCCACTCTCCCGAGGTTCGTGCTGAATTCCGAGATAAAAACTATCCTAAATGTTGAAACGGAGTATCAACTACTCCTATACCACATTTTATTCAAATCCATACAGTAGTTTCGGCGTGATGCGCGGCCAAGATAAATACAGACAGACAAAATAAAATTGTTTTGGGCTCTGTATCGATAGTAAAGCATCCTCCAATAAAAATTTTCAAAATATATTTAAATAATGAATAGAAGCAGGCGTTACTTTGCGGAAGTCCATGATAAACAATAAACAGCAAGCATAATTTGCTATATTCCGCCGACAACCGGGAGATTTGTAGAAGTGCTTGTGAAGTCAACATCTCCCGACGATGATCCGGTGTAGGGTCGAAACGTGCGTAGAGGTTCTAGTGGAAGATTTTGTATGGTGTTATATTATACAAATCTCCCGGTTGTCGGCGGAATATAGCAAATTATACTTGCTGTTTATTGTTTAAAATATATTTAATGAACAGAATTCGTCCAGTACAGAACCCTTTGTATGTGAGTTAAGCTCGCGTTTACCTTTGTATTTTTTGGACAGTTCTATTAAAGCGAACACCGCGTGCTGTTTTTCTGCTGGAATCGCCTTATAAGTGGTCGTCACGTTGTCCCCGAGGCCGTCTACACCGAAGTAGTTGTCCGGCATTATGCCGGATATCAATGCCTTCGAACTGCCTCTGAATATCGGAACCTGTTGGGAAAACGATTTTATTTTTACTGGGAACAACGTAATTTTGTCTTTTACCTTTGTATTGTTAGTTCTAGATGAGATTACGTTGGGTAGCGTATAACCATAATTGACCGTTTAGCTAACTTCTAAAGTTAGCGAAACCAATTAATCTACTTTTGTTGGTAAAATTTGTTATAAATCGCATAAAATATGGAATAACTATTCTATAAACGATAAAAATGCTTGGGTGTGAATTGCTCTATCTCCATAGGTACTTTAAATTTATTATTGATTATGTGAGATGATAACAAAAAAAAACCCGACTAAGTTTGTTGTGGGTTTCTTCTAAGACTTGGGCGCGATTTGAACCCTCTTAGCTTTAGTTTGTAGTTGGCGAGGGTAGTTATCAACATCACTAATAGAAATAATGAAAAATGTGATATATATGAACGATTCATAAAGTCTGTAATAGGTTATGAATAAAGCCATTTTTGATTTCATTTGATTTGAATATTAAACCGGTTTTCCGTGGGAAGGCTGAAAAATGTCACGGCGTAAAATATAACTTAACCACAATCCAAAGTTTTTTTATTGGTTTAGTAATATTCTAGCATTTACTTTTGGCGTAATTTTTTTTTCCCACTACTAGTTTGCTCTTGACGGCAGTCTCACCTGATGGTAAGCGATGATGCAATCTAAGAAGGTAGCGGGCTAACCTGTTAGGGGCATTGTAAACCCATACCTAATTGATTTTTACGCGACATGGTGCCGGAAAGCTAAATCGCTTGGCGACACGTCTTTATCAGTAGGGTGGTAACTAGCCACGGACGAAGCCATCCACCAGACCAGACTCGAAGTTGGAATCGAACCCAGGACCTCCAACTTTATATACTTTTAACTTTATATAATACGCGACAGCGCGGGTGCTGTTCACGGAGGTCGTCAAATGACATAGGCTCTATATAATATATCTATTCGGGAAGAATGCATTGCTCATATACCTCAAAGTGCAATTCCGTCT
The DNA here is from genome assembly GCA_928268935.1 of Lasiommata megera. Classification (NCBI taxonomy): domain Eukaryota; kingdom Metazoa; phylum Arthropoda; class Insecta; order Lepidoptera; family Nymphalidae; genus Lasiommata; species Lasiommata megera. The sequence continues at coordinate 4,345,263 of OV743311.1, read as the reverse complement.
CAACATATTCACGCCATTGTATTATAATATAAGCGACAAAACAGGGACATAATATGCGAGAAGTAGGTACATGCGAGAAGTTGGGGGATATTTCACTTTACTTCACTTCGCCGAACAAGCCAAGCGTCTCTGTTTCAAGTTCGGCAAGTGGTATTTTACAATACTACCGGACCTATGTATGTAGTGGGTATTATAGTATGCAGGTTTAACGACTTTAAAGGTTATTTTTGTGGATTTTCTGTTGGTCATATAAAATTTTGATAAACATCTGACAAGGGTGATGTAAAAAGCTCATAAACGCAGTAAATTGCTCACTTCTTAATTTGCCTGCTCACCGCAAAATAAATAATAAAAACGATTATAAAGATTCTAATTTTTTTTATTTTTTTTTTTTATTTTCTTCTGCTTTTACTAAGTAACTATGTTGGTCGAATAAAAGTTTGGTGAATCTGATCAGGGATCACAAAAACCTACATAGAACACAGTAAATTGCTCAATTCTAAATTTGCCTGTTAATCACAAAGAAGATGATGAAAACAATTATAAAGATTCTAAATTTTTTTTTTGATTTGCTTTTACTAAGGAACTATGTTGGTCATATAAAATATTGATAAACCTATGATCAGGGTGATCAGAAAAACTCATGGATACAGTAAATTGATCAATTCTAAATTTGCCTGTTCAAAGAAACATGAAACATGAAAAACAAAGAAGATGATGAAAACAATTATAAAGATTCAAAATTTTTTTTTTTTTGGGTTTTCTTTTACTAAGGAACTATGTTGGTCATATAAAATATTGATAAACCTCTTATCAGGATGATGAGATAAACTCATGAACACAGTATCTGGCTCACTTCTAAATTTGCCAAAATAGATGATGCAAACCATGATAAAGAAACAATTATATTCTCTTTTGATGTTAGTTTTACAAAAGGTCACTAGATGGCACTACTATTCACCACTAGATGGCGCTGTTTTTGCCGCTTGCTATGACATCCGGCAACATTTAATGTGAAACTAAGTTTTGTGTGAAAGTTCTTTAAAATTAAAAGTCCCATGATTAATTATGTATTAATTTTTTTTCGCAGAAATACTGATTGAGAGTGAAAGTTATACTTATAAAAGAGTGAGAAAAAATGCATTGGAATGATTGACGACCTCCGTAGAGCAGAGCGCGCGCTGTCGCATTAATAAGTGGGAAGTCCTGGGTTCGATTCCCGGCTCGAGTCTCGTCTGGTGGGAGGCTTAAGTCGTGGCTAGTTGCTACCCTACCGACAAAGACGTGTCGCCAAGCGATTTAGTGTTCCGGCACGATGTCGCGTAGAAACCAATTTTTCTGGCAGAGCTTCTTTCCGAAGCTCGCCAAACAGCCCGGTTACGCTGTCGCAACCAATAGGGTTAGCACAGCTAATAGTCAGTCCGAAAAAAAAAAAAGTAGACCAATTAAGAGAACGGGTCTAGCATACCCTCAACAAGTTAGCCCGCTACCATCTTAGACTGCATCATCACTACCAGGCGCACAGCTCGGTTACGCTGTGGCAACCAATAGGGTTAGTACGTCTAATAGACAGTTCGAAAAAAAAAACTACCAGGTGAGATTGCGGTTGCGCTAACTAGTAGTAGAAAAAACTAACTAGTAGTAAAATAAGAGAACCGATGTTTTCGGCGTCGATTAAAATAACTCACATTTCTTCTATCTGCAACGCTGAGTATCCTCTGAGTGTTATTATAAGTCTGTTCTTCGCCGACGTTGCCATGCGTTGTTGTTAATGCTATCAGTTTAGGTCTGCAAATTATAAGTAAATATAACACTTTATTAAATAACAGAGAACCCATAATATAACATATAGCTGTGAAAGCCTTTTTTTTTTTTGTTTTTTTTACCCACTACAAGTTAGACCTTGACGGCAATCTCACCTGATGGTAAGTGATCATGCAGTCTAAGATCGTAGCAGGCTAACCTGTTAGGGGTATGGTAAACCCATACTCCTAATCGGTTTCTACGCGACATCGTCGTGCCGGAACGCTAAATCGCTTGGCGACACGTCTTTGTCGGTTGGGTGGTAACTAGCCACGGCCGGAGCCTCCCACCAGACCAGACTCGAGCCGGGAATCGAACCCAGGACCTCCAACTTTATAATGCAATAGCGCGCGCGCTGCGCCACGGAGGTCGTCGTTACGTCGTCGAGGTGGAAAAGCTTTATAGCTACCTCCGTCCATTGGGCAAGACGGAGGTTATGTGGGACTCCCCCCCCCTTATTGTTGAGGTATACCCGAACTAAAAACCACTACAGCATGCCCCACTCGCTGGATTTGCTGAACACCTGGGGAACCCATTGTATTCAGCCGCATATTGCAACCAGCCGCCCCAGCCTTAGCAACAGGGCTCCCACGCTAAAAAAGAAAGGATCAAGAGAGCTTGATCCCCCCCCCCTCCCCCCTGAGACAGTAAGGAGACTCGTGCAATGACGGGTAGTTAGCCCAATAGTTACCCGCCGCCTCCCAAGGGAATCTGACGAGCAGCGAAAAGCCGCCGTCTTCTTATATAGCTTTTCGTTTATATACTGTAATTTGCTCAAGTAAGATATTTAGAATTTATCTGTAATGGACTAAAAACCGGCTTAGTGCTTATCAGGCCACGCATATTTAAGGGTTCTGTGAATGCGCGGTGCAAAATATTTTATATAAATAAAATGCTAAGTCTGTTTGTTTGTTTTCGCTGTGCATTCCGTAACCGTTGATCTTATTGCAATGAAACTTTTAGGGTATTATGGGGACGCCCCCGAGGGATTTCTGCCCAAAAAATCTATGTAAAATCTTTATTTAATAAATTGAATTTCAACGCATACAGGAAACAGTTATAATTAAGGAAATTATTCCATAAATATCAAAAGAAAACCTGTGATGGCATGGCCGGATTCTGCTCTAATAATCAATTCATAAATCATAAATGTTCATTAATTATTATTCATAAGTGAAAATGACTTTCAAAATAAACTAAAAAATATCGATATTTCTTCTACGTGAACCCTTTTTTTAATATTATTCCTGATATAATTAGTTTCATAGCGTATTGTTCATGAATATTATGTCATCAAAATATTTAGGCGTCCTTTTTGTTTTTCTATTATACGATTTCTCGCTCGGTCTCTGATCGTTAAACTTAAACGGATGTAAACAGACACTTAGAAGCTTTAATAAGATGTACTGTATATTAATGAATATGAATATTTTAATTAGGGCACAGCTCCATATACATTCCGGTCGTGTCATTGAACGTATACTTCATGAGAAGTTGTATATATAGCGATTGTGTAAAAAAACTTTGATAGGGCGATGAGAGATTCACTTGTATACTAGTGGCGCCATCTGGTATGGTGCTGTAGAAACTACCACAGGCGCTTTTATTTTATACTCTACTTGACTTGATAATTCATCACCCCTTTCATCCCCAACACATATGTAACACAAAATGACAGCACCGATTTTAATTAAACGTGTCTAAAAACCATGATCTAGTAACCATTTTTCGTTATAGAAACCGCATCCAATTCGGTTCACTCATTTAAGAGATACAGTGCTATAAACAGACAAACACAACGGACTCATATAACTCATAACGCCCTCTTTAGCGCGTGGATTAAATACGGAAAGGATCAATTTGTCGAGGACATGTTTCTGGTTACAAGCGTACCTATTATAATTGAATAATACAGCTATTGGTATTTTGTTTCTGTAAAAAAATTGCTTCCTACATAAAGATACAGCCTTCATAGCTTATTTCTGTGCTAAAAGTCTCATGCACTGACTTGTTTTTCAACACAACTCAGCCTTTGACGGCAATCTCACCTGATCGCAGTCTTAGATGGTAGCGGGCTAAGCTGTTAAGGGTATGGTAAATCCGAACTCTGATTTACCATACCATACCATTACTCCGCCGACACGTCTTTGTTGATTGGGTAACTAGCCACGGCCGAAGCCTCCCTAGACCAACTTTATAATGTGACAGCGCACGCGCTGCGCCACGGAGGTATTTTTTTTATACATTACAAGTTAACCTTTGACGGCTATCACACCTGGTGGTAAGTGATGATACAGTCTCGGATGGTAGCGGGCTAACCTGTTAGGAGTATGGTAAACCCAAACTCTTAATTAGATTGTACACGAAATCGTGCCGGAACGCTAAATCACTTGGCAACACGTCTTTGTCGGTAGGGTGGTAACTAGCTACGGCCGAAACGTCCCTAGACCAGACTCGAGCCGGAAATCGAACCTAGGACCTCCAACTTTATAATGTGACAGCGCACTCGCTACTTCACTGAGGTCACGGAGGCCACGAACAGCACTCAACCAATATGGGTATGTACTTCTTGATGATTAAACTTGAAATTCGGCATATGTAAAATAATTCGTTATACAGTGCATAAATACGTAATAGAATAGCGGGTTTTCGGGTAAAACTGTCCGCTTTTAACAACACCCTAACAACATCGCAGCTCCCAAACGGATAAGCCGATCTTTTTTTTTAAAGGTACATTATTATAGGAGCTATGTTTGATGCAAAACCGTATTGTATGTGTTTTTAAATAACACAGAAAAAAAACAAAATCATAATATTATGTACATACATTTGTCTGTAAGACAAGCTCTTTATATTTGATTAGTTATTTATTTATATTTTTAAACGCTAGTTTTTTTTTTATTTTATTATTAAAATAATGATGTAGTGAAACAGGTAAGTAATGGAATTATTGCATTGGCTAATGGATTATTCAGGTATCCACTGACAACATTTTCTTGAATATAATTAACATAAAACCGTCTACGGCTGTTAAATAATATTAATTTATAAATTCTACCTTTAAAGTTAGGTATTTATATAATGTAACACTAAGGTTATTACACCTTTTTTTATTAAGAATGTTGTAACAAAAATTAAAATTAATTACTATAGAAGTCACGCCGGTGTATGGTACAAAAAATGCTTGCTGTATTAACGTAAACTAATTCTTATATAATATACAAATGAAATTTCCGCTGGCTGGGTTGCGGACGAGTAATCATCACCACCAGGCGACTGGAAGGAGCGTCGCAGGGTTTTTGTGGGTATTCTGGTCTCCACGACGATGGTACGAGAGTTTAAAAAAAACGTAGCCTGGACGTCGTGGTGTGACCATCCCAGAAAGGTGACCTGATTTTCGTTGACAATTTATGCGCTAGAGTAGCGGTAACAAAAAAAGCGGTGATAGCCTAGTGGTTAGGGCGTGAGCCTCCTAATCAGAGGTCAGCGGTTCGAATCCGGGCACGCACCTCTAACTTTTTGAAGTTATGTGCGTTTTTAAACAATTAAAATATCACTTGCTTCAACGGTGAAGGAAAACATCGTGAGGAAACCTGCACGCCTGAAAGTTCTCCATAATGTTCTGAAAGGCGTGTGAAGTCTGCCAATCCGCACATGGCCAGCGTGGTGGACTATGGCCAAACCCCTCTCATATTGAGAAGAGACCCGTGCTCTGTAGTGAGCCGGTAATGGGTTGATGGTTGATCATGATGATAGGTAGTTTTATTCTAGAAAAGATGGGACTGAGATAAATGGCAATCTTCTATCGAATTTACACAATTAGCATTTGAATATTAGTGGGGGGATAGTAGGTAATACAGTTCATGCAAATGTTACACGCGAAGTAATTCTTATTTAAAAATTATTGCTTTGTCTTTTTTGCAGAATGTTATATGGTCCGAGAATTAATATAAAATGATTTTATTATTCAAATTTGCGAGTTTTTCTCAAATGGAGTTTTGCGCGAAACTCTTCTACGTGTATTAAGAAGCATCGCTTCGAAAGTTTTGCTAAGAGTTTCCTTAACGAGTTGAGTAATGACCAGGTTGCCTGGAAGTAGCCGGTTCTCGAGACGGAATAATTAATGTTGTCTGCTTAAATTTTAAACGTCTGTTTTTTTTAATAATTAAATATTTTATATAATTTTTCTTACAGTATTACAAAATGATAAGTTTGGAGCCTTCTTTTAAAAGCTTACTAAGTGTGCGTGTGTTCCAATTCTACACAAGTGTGCGTGTGTTTCTGAGTGCGTGTGTGCGAGATTGCGTGCGCGCGTGCGTGCGTGCGTGCGTGCGTGTGTTAAGACAAACGTTAAGACATTCATATATTATCACTCTGAACGATGTCGCAGTGAGGCTGGACTTATTCAGTTGCAATCTGAGTGAACTCACAAGAGTGTCATCATGGATGATATGTTACCGGATTTAAATTTAGGCAATTTTTATATATACCTATATTCTTTTATATTAGGCTACTCTAGCAAATTAGGTTTTTATCCTGTTAAGCTAGATTAAGAGGAGATAAATAAATAAATAAATAAATATTATAGCCTAGAATAGTACAAAACTTCCATCCTTTAATCCGATAATAGTATATGCGGTTTCTGACGGGCAGATTATCTGAGCAGGCTGTCGATAGCTATTATGTTACTAACTAACTTACAATCATCTTAATATACATATGTTGAATATATTTGCATAAAACTTTTCCTTCTTGTGTTTTCTATATATATAAAAGCGAAAGGTCACTGACGTACTTACTTACATACTTACTTGCTGATTAAACACGAGATCTCAAAAACTATTGTACGTATAAAGGTTACATTTAGCAAGTAGGTAGTTGATAGTTAAGAGATGTCAGTTAAGAAAGGATATTTGGAAATTCCACCCTTAAAGGGGTAAAATAGGGGTTGGAAGTTTGTATCAAAGTCCTATGTTTTTTTTAAATTTCGAGACACAAAAATCGGTCATATCGGCCTTTAGCTTACTTTCTGAATCACGGCATTGGCCGTAAGGAAAACCTCCATCTCACGGGAAATCAACAATTCTACGCAGACGAAGTCGCGGGCAACAGCTAGTAATATATAAACGTAAAACGATGACTTCAACTATTAACTGACTCACCCATCTTGATATTTTTCGTACAACAATGCCATGTATATAGCCATCGCGTCGTCGGCGCCTCCATCATGATCTATGACCAATTTTGACTTGTCACATAAACAGGCTGGATCAACTCTAAAAAATAGAAACTCATAAATCATCACCATCATTTCAACCGATTGACGTCCACTGCTGGACATAGGTCTTTTGTAGGGAGTTCCAATGGCCACGGTCTTGGGCCGCTTGTATCCAGCGGCTCCCTGCGACTCGTTTGATGTCGTCTGTCCACCTTGTTGGGGGTCGAACATTCCAGTACCTTGGGACCCCAACGTCCATCGGTTCTCCGAGCAATGTGCCCCGCCCATTGCCACTTTAACTTCGCAACTCGCTGAGCTATTCGGTAACTCTGGTTCTTCTACTCTCATTTCTGAGAGATACTCCTAGCATAGCTTTCTCCATTGCTCGCATAAATATACAGGTGGCTTGAATACGCCGTCCCTGACCCCTTTTTCGCAACATTATGCTGAGGCATAACCGATACTAGTTTGGGAATAACAACATACATGAAATTAAACAAACGTACACTTTATTGTACACCATAAAAAAAAATAAAAAAATACCCCAAAGAAAAATACATTAAAACAAGAGAAAGAGAGGTACAGGCAGCACTATCGCTAACAAGCGATATCTATCAGGCAAGATATAATGCAAAATTAAGCATGGTTATGGTGTACGCGAGAAATATTTTCATAATATATATATATATGACATCATTATTATATAATATATATAATATATTGTCTTCGTAACATTTTAGATTCAGGGTTTTTGGTTTTGTTTCTTGGTTAATTTTATTTTGTTCACAATTAACCTCTTCAAGTCAATGTCGATTTACTATAATGTGCAAAATTATTTTACGCATAAATTATAATATGTATTTCGAATTATAGTAAAATGAGCTTAATATCGCTGTTAACGCTTGCTTCAACCCAATATTAATTTGATTTAGTTAAGGTAGTAATTTAAGTTAATTTCGCAACTAAAGGATCTATAATTAACTTTACAGTAAGGCCACAGAAATATTAGCCAAATAGTTGACTTTATTGAGTCAGCAACTGTTGATTTATTTGACTGTTTGCTGGTAGATACATCGATTGCGTCGAATAGACCTCATCACACCATCGGCATCACACCAGGCGTAGTGATGCGAGCTGTGGTCTTAAAAGCGGGAGATCCCAGGTTCAATTCCCGGCGACAAACCTCGGCAAAAAAAAACTCTAATCTTGTCTGGTGAGACTTCTACCGTAGCTAGTTGCCAACGTACCGAAATACGTGCTGCAAAGCAATTTAGCGTTCCGGTACGATGTGGTATAAAACCCGATTAGGGGTATGGGTTTCGTATTACTGTCATACCCCTTACAGGTTGCACACTACCATTATCACTTAACAACGATAGTTGACAGAAACTTCATCTAAAATAGATTTATATGAAGAAGTAAACAAAATAAATAAATCCATTTGTTCATCAGATGTAATGTCAATATCATGTTAAAAATACACTCACTTGCAAAAAATCATCAAACATGAACCCTAGGTACCTATGATAAAACCCCCGGCTTATGAAAAAACGATTCCTATTAACAAAAATTATCCTTCAACAACAGTTTTCGTTTGCAGAACACGAATAGATTCTCGGAAATAAAATTTTAAATTAAAATTTAAATTATTATAAACACAGGAAGTCGAACACAATTCCTAGTAAAAAAACTACTACACATATCCTTATTAGCAAGAGTGTTATCTGGCAACTTGTTTATTTATTAAATTTATATTTAATAAAAAAAAAACTTACACTCCGTACACTAAATATAGAACAACCAAAGACACTAGCACCATTATTGGAAACGCAGAAGCTAATAAGAATTTATAGAATTTTAACATACCTACTTAGTCTTTTAAACGAGTTTTTGGAGGAAAAAAAAACAACCGTCCTTGCCTGTCAAATGTAATTCATATAGAGCATTATCTTTAAGCACGTTATGATTTTCTTTTGTTATAAACACCGTGTTTAGTTTGATATTATCACACTTTCCCGCACACTTAAAATAATCTTCTTATCTCTCTAGAGCGAGATTATTTATCTAAGGATGCATCATGTTTCATATTATTTGATAAGGAGTACTGTTACATAAAACACTCTTTGGTGGTTAGTGGTAAGAATATTAAACAAAGTTAAACGAAGTCCTTTGTTCGATTTTGGGGCGATGCTAAAACTTGTCTATAAAGTTTTTTCTTGTAAAAATAGTTTTGTACTCCATTCGAATTTCCCCAAATTAACGTTGTCCATTCCTTTCCTACCTTCATTCCTTTTCTTATGAAAAATTAGCTATTTATTAAGTGATTCTCAAGCAACTTGAACTCGTGATAATATCTACTAAAATACAGCCAGAAAATGTTTAAAGAAAAAACCTATAACGGTCAAATATTTTATGGTAAGGCGAGTTGAAATATTATTTCGGTTTGACGACACGAAGATGTAAATAAAACCCACCCTTTTCTATCATAACGTTATATTAATTCTTGACGATCTCCTCGGCGCAGTGCGTGCGCTGTCGCATTATTAAGTTGGAGGTTCTACGTTCGATTACTATTACCAGACCAGACGCGAGATTTCAGGCTCGCGTCTGGTCTGGTGCGAGGCATAGGCCATGGATTAGTGCCAAGCGATTTAGCGATGTCATGTAAACCAATTAATAGTATGAGTTTACGATATCCCTAACAGGTTAGCCCGCTGCTATCTTAGACTCCATCATCATCTCCGTGAGATTGTCGTCAAGGGTTAACTTGTAGTGTATAAAAACCAAAAAAACCTATAACTAAAGTTTATCTTATTTTGAGAGCACGTGTAAGTCGCAGTTACATTTGATTTACGGTAAGGAACTGCCTTCGAATACGTATGGCAAGGTTCTGATTACGCTTCCGATACGACCGGGCCAAAATGTTAAATATTTGGTGTGGGCTTAAAAATCCGTCATCATCAAGGTAATTTTCATATAAGACACAGTATCCCATATTCGTCAGCTCCCTCAATTCGTTTGTCCACCAATCAGCCGGTAAGGGCGCACACTTAGTGGGGTGGGGTCGCCAGTCCAACTCTCAGGTACCAGGCGCCCATAAGTTATCCGAGGTATGTGCCCCGCCTCTTGCTACTCTTATCTGTCTTCCTAGACTAGAGTCTTCTTCTTTGAATTTGTGACTCGTCGCGAATAAATTTTGGTCATTTCACCAATCGTGATTTGATCACGTAGACATACTCAGAGTTCTTCCAGCACCCGATGCTTTCTTTGTACACCACAAAATTATTAATCATCATCATGATCATCATGATCAACCCATTACCGGCTCACTACAGAGCACGGGTCTCCTCTCAATATGAGAAGGGTTTGGCCATAGTCAACCACGCTGGCCATGTGCGGATTGGCAGACTTCACACGCCTTTAAGAACATTATGGAGAATTCTCAGGCGTGCAGGTTTCCTCACGATGTTTTCCTTCACCGTTGAAGCAAATGATATTTTAATTTTTAAAAACGGACATAACTCCGAAAAGTTAGAGGTGCGTGCCCGGATTCGAAACCGCCGACCTCTGATTAGGAGGCTGACGCCCTAAACACTAGGCTATCACCGCTTAAATTATTAATACCACAATAATAATTACACACACATCAACTTGATTGTCCTAGTTATTTGCACATGATGTTGGTCAAATGCAGTTATAATTACCCATATGAATTCCACTTTTCTACCTATTAAGAGTCACTGCAGTTGACCTCCACCTACTTGCAGTAGTCCAAAGTTGAGCGTATGGACCAGCGAAGTGTCGCTATGAGTTGGTTAAAATAAAATACACGTACAAAAAATGTTATTGTACTGACCATCAATATACCATGAAAGGGATAGCACTACGTACTTTTAAGGCTTGTAAATTCAGTCAACCTTCATGTTTACCTTGAACTTTATGTGTCTTCAAAATCTTTTTGAAAAACGTGTTGGAACACGTAGATGTTCTTGGATGACTAGTATTCCTTATAAAGAGGTTCCAACCACGACATGCGCGGCGCAGCGGCTACCCTGTCGCATTATAAAGTCCCGTCCGACCCCCCCGTTATCCCAAACGTCGCCTAAGCCGAGGTTCGGCCTCAAAGGAGGCGCCCTTAGGCAGTCGTTCCCTTAGTTTCTTCGAGCCCTAGGGCTCAAAATTTCTTCTGGCAGAGCTTCTTTCCAAAGCTCGCCAATCAGCCCGGTTACGCTGTGGCAACCAATAGGGTTTGTTAGCTGTACAAATAGTAAATAGTAGTAATAGAGAGTCCGAAAAAAAAAAAAAATTATAAATTTTTACTTTCGGTTCCTGTCCAAAGTCTGGTCTGGTTGTAGCCGCAGATCTAGCTACTCCATAAAACCGTCTGTGGCTGAGTAAGGCTTCTTTAATGGTAATCGCTTAACATAAGATGAACCGCCTGCTCGTGCGTTCGAGATGTATATATAAAAAAAAAAGTATAAGCAACGTGGTAAAGAATTAACAAGCATAGTAACCGTTTAAGCCTGTTAACCTTGCACTGGGGCAAGGGATAGGCTTTTAGGACCTTATAACCCGTTGTCTTACATGGTATCCATCTGAGATTTATCTTATCTTATCTAGTTATGTAAGTATACGTATTATTATATCCTGATATACGCTAAAGATCGCTCTTTAGCGCCACAACGTTACAATGATTGCAATGTCTTCGAAGATATAAGAAGTTAGTTTTACACATGAAATTTAAAAATATCAGTAGAAACTCATCTTTCGTATGGTATGAGATTTGCGTCTATATAACGTATACGGTGATAGCCTAGTGGTTAGGATGTCAGCCTCCTAACCAGAGGTCGGCGGTTCGAATCCGGGCACGCACCTCTAACTTTCCGGAGTTATGTGCGTTTTAAAAAATTTAAAATATCACTTTCTTCAACGGTGAAGGAAAACATCGTGAGGAAACCAGCACGCCTTAGAGTTCTCCATAATGTTCTCAAAGGCGTGTGAAGTCTGCCAATCCGCAAATGGCCAGCGTGGTGGACTATGGCCAAACCTTTCTCATATTGAGAGCAGACCCGTGCTCTGTAGTGAGCCGACAATGGGTTGATCGTGATGAACGTATACGTATTATTATATCCTGGTCTCTAGGTTGCCTGGCAGAGATCACTCTTTAGCGATAAGGCCTGTTGTGCCTGTTTTCTTTGTTTTTATTACTGTCTTGTATTTCTTCTTTTGTTTGGTGTACAATAAAAAAAAAACAACAAGACGTGCTCAAATTATTATCATATATTTAGAAGAAAATAAAAATCTACCTAGGACCCTAAAAAAATAATAGGTACCTAAAGTTTAATGATGATCTAATTAGGTATGCACCGCTCCATAGACTATAGGTAACGACATATACAATTAGAGTACAAGATGTTAATTACATAACATTAGCGAAAAATAGTTGAAATACCTCAGAATGTCAAGCTATTACCTACTTGTGTTTTCAACCGACTCCGAAAAGTCAGTGGTATAGATAAGTAAAGATTTCGCTTAAACTAAAACTTAATATTTCTTATGGAACATCTTAAACAGCGGCTCAGGCAATGGCTTTTGGACGTTTCACATCTGGAGGCTTTCCACTAGGTTTTTCTTTTTAATAAGTGTTGAAGGAGTCAACCATGAATATTAACTGAGATAGTACACTCTCAATTTATATGCATAAATCCCATTTTATCTGACAAGGTCACGGACAGCGTAAAACTGCGAGAGCATGGTAGAACACTTTTATCTTTTCATAATAATGTAGGTAGTAATTGATAAGTTGCCATTTAAAATATTAATACATATTATTTTATGTATTATTTATTTTAATGATTATAGAATATCCACGGCATAGATTTAAACCAGTAATAGATACCTTACTAATACGCTTAGTACCTACAAATGTTTTATTCCAGTCACGGAATCAATTCCCAGTTATTTAAATTTTTAATAGAAGAAAGCGCCATCTATATTTACTCTCATGTACTACACGCTCAATGCAAATGATTCTAGGATTTTCAAGTCGGCAAACTCCACTTAGTTTCACCAATATGTAATAGATGACGCGCGTAAGTACGTAATAAAAGTGCAGGGTAGTAGATAATAGTTCTTAAAATCGTAAATAGATGGCAGAAGCAAAATAAAATACAATCGGTATAAAAAGACATCACTTTATTTGTATCGTTCTCGTGAAAATGGCTGGTAATCATCCTGAAAAGCAAAAGAAGTAATTAACATATGTTTGATTAGTCTTGACAAGTTACCTATATAGAATTTAATAATGTGGCTTAAAGGCTTGCATTTCATATTTATTTTGATATACCCACGTTTAAGGCACAAATCGCTACGTGGTATAAGGCTGCCTTTTCTAATCCACTTATATCTTTGTTTCTTCTACGTCTTAGATACGTCCTTACCTAAGTTTTTTTTATACACTACAAGTTAGCCCTTGACGACAATCTCACCTGATAGTAAGTGATGATGCAGTCTAAGATGGTAGCGGGCTAACCTGTTAAGGGAATGGCAAAACCCATACTCCTAATTGGTTTCGAGGCGACATCGTGCCGGGACGCTAAACCGCTTGGCGACGTCGTGTCGGTAGTTTGGAAACTAGCCACGGTTGTACCTTCCCACCAGACCAGACTAGAGCCGGGAATCGAACCCAGGACCGTAAACTTTATAATGCGACAGTGCACGAACTGCACCACATAGGTCGTCAAGTACTCACCGCATTATAAAACCACCACTTCCTTATATTCCCGTCATCCATCGTTGGTACGAGTTCGTCCAGATCCGGTGCCTCTTCCATTATCTGAATGTGGTCGAAGGTATCCTGGGAGCATTAATGGTTACATGATTTACAAACGTTAATTGGTATATATTTTCCGCACAAAGTCTCAACCTTTGCTACACAATGCAACTCAGATCTCGCCCCATAGCCTGCTCGCGTTTTCGCTAAGTTTCCAAATTTTACTAAGCGCTGAGACTTTTTTCTTATTGCTCGAATGAGAACGGTAGCGTTTGCCCAGCAATGGTAATTAACAGGTGAAGGAATTAGTTAAACCACCCTCACTGGAGTATTAATAATAATAATAAATTTATTTGCCAAATCGTGGGTACATAACAGGTCATACATAAATTGATAAATCCCTTACACATTCGACTGTCACCGACAGTGCGCAAATATTTAAAAATTAAAATTAAATTACAAAATCAAAATTAAATTACAAAATTAACATTACATTACAGAATTATAATGAAATTACATTACAGAATAAATTAAAATAGCTTAAAAAAAATCAAAATAGATCGTGGTCAAGATAATAATTTAAATAAGCAAATTATACAATAATAATATGTTAGAAATGGAATTAATTATGTAGTTGTTACCATGTCATCAGTGAGGTATTCATTTACTGTATAATAATTCTTTTTGTTCAGAAATTCAAAATATGCTGTCTTAAATTTTGAAAGTGGGAGTTTTTTTTTTACCATCTGGTAGTTTATTAAATTATTATTGCTTCTCGATACCAAAAAAAACGTCGAGCATAGAACTTAGCACTAATATGTCCACCTAGCGGGGGATTTACCATTTATGCTAATGATGAATAGCCATTCTAGCATTACAATCCTATGCAAGCAGCTTGGAAGCCCAACGTCCATAGATTCTTCGAGCTATTTGTGTCGCGTTGAGCTAAGCTAAACGACAGTAATCTTGGGCGTCAGTTCTTCTACGGATTCATCATGTAAACATACTCCGAACATAACTCTAATGTGTTTTTAGCTGACTATAATAGATGACCTTGAAATTTTGAATTCTGCGGCATTTCAGGAAATATTCACTGTTTCACGACCTCCGTGGCACAGCGCGCGCTCTGTCACATTATAATGTTGTAGGTCCTGGGTTCGATTCCTGGCTCGAGTCTGGTCTGGTGGGAGGCTTCCGCCTTGGCTAGATACCACCCTACCGACAAAGACGTGTCGCCAAGCGATTTAGCGATGTCGTGTAAACCAATCAACAGTTTGAGTTTACCATATCCCTCACTAACGCTGCTATCTTCGACTCCATCATCACCAGATGAGATTGCCTGCCGTCAAGGGCTAACTTTTAGTGTTTAAAAAGCAAAAAAGCCCAACTAAAGTTTATCCTATAAAGCGATTTAGCGTGCCGGCACGATGTCGCGTAGAAACCAATTTAGAAAAAATTAGGAGTGTGGGTTTACCATACTCCTAACAGCTTAGCCTGCTTCCATCTTAGACTGCATCATGACTTACCATAAGGTGAGGTTGCCGTCAAGGGCTAATTTGTAGTGGTTAGAAAAACGTACCATTGTGTCAATCCAAGGTACTTTCTTCTTCTTTTCCTCTTCCATTTGAACATGGTTGCCATCTTCGGAAGTCGTATGCCTTGATTGTGTATTGATTTCTGGACCAGTGTCTTGGCTTTTCAAAATACTCGTAGGGGCTGAATTTTCTACTTGTGATCGTAATATTGCTTCGATTGTGTTTTTGAAAGTATGCTGAAGATATAAACACACGAATGGTTTTAGCAAGAAAGATGTTCCTGAACATTGAAGAAGAATTGTTAATATTTATAACTAATATTTATAACACTAATTGATGATTCATATTTAACAGAGGATTAAAGCATCCCATAATACGAAATGATCATTAAGCTTGATTCGCCATTCACTATTAATTTTCGATTCGCCACAACCAGTCTTTTTTTTTTTTTTATCCACTACAAGTTAGCCCTTGACGGCAATCTCACCTGATGGAAAGTGATGATGCAGTCTAAGATGGTAGCGGGCTAACCTGTTAGGAGTATAGTAAGCCCATACTCCTAATTGGTTTCTACACGACATCGTGCCGGAACGCTAAATCGCTTGGCGACACGGCTTTGTCGGTAGGGTGGTAACTAACCACGGCCGCAGCCTCCCACCAGACAAACCAGTCAATCACTCGCAATTGTGCGTTAGGACGTCAATCAATCAATCGTCAGTCAATCTCCTGAGGATGAAGGTAGAGGAGTTGAATAAAGATAACATAACATTACGTACGATAAAGATAACAGCGATTTTGTACAGGTAATTATCATCATGATCAACCCATCGCCGACTCACTACAGAGCACGGGTCTCCTCTCAATAAGAGAAGGGATTGGCCATAGTCCATCACGCTGGCCATGTGCGGATTAGCAGACTTCACACGCCTTTGAGAACATTACGCAGAACTCTCAGACGTGCAGGTTTCCTCACGATGTTTTCCTTCACCGTTAAAGCAAGTGATATTTTATTTGCTTAAAAACCCACATTCCATGAAAACATAATCTCCATATAATTCCAAAACCATTTAATCTTTCTCGTAAATAAAATTGAAGGGGAGGAAGTTTACGCCAACTTATCTACAGACTGGATCGTTTTCAATTGGTCTGCGTCAAGTCTAAATTACGCTTATCTAAATAACTTTTCCGCCATCTTGGCAATCTCGGGTAGAATTTGATAAAAAAAATCTTCCTCTCCTAAAGCGATACGTTTTAATGGTTTAACTTCATCACTCGCCTATTTAAGAAATCGGTAGGTACTGTACTCATACAGCGTTCATATAATAATAAAAAACTCTTTATTACACACAACACAAAGTTTACAAAAACAAAAATAAAAAAAGACAAAAACGGTGTAAGGGTGGTCTTATCACTCCAAGTGAACTCATGTAGGTAAAGAAATTGTATTGGCCTTACTAATCTTATGAAAGCAAACGCGTATTTATTGCTAGTACTTTCACGTATGATAGATTGACCTGACCTAATTTTTCGCTTAGGATTGTCAATTAATGGAAAGAAGTTTCTATCGTGATCGTAAGTACTTATATATTCACACGTAGATGATTGAACAAATAAATAAAATTTGTATTGATATATATTTTTGTATTCGTGGGTGAAACACTTGACAGAGTCTGTTGTTAGGTAATATTCATCATCATCATGATCAACCCATTACCGGCTTACTACAGAGCACGGGCCTCGTCCCAATATGAAAGTGGTTGGCCATCGTCCACCACGCTGGCCATGTGTGGATTGGCAGACTTCACACGCCTTTGAGAACTTCGTGGAGAACTATCAGGCGTGCAGGTTTCCTCACGATATTTTGCTTCACCGTTGAAGCAAGTGATATTTCTTTTAAACGCACATAACTCGGTAAAGTTAGAGGTGCGTGCCCGGATTCGAACCGTCGAACTCTGATTAGGAGGCTGACGCCACTAGGCTATCACCGCTTCTAATAAAGGTTAGGTAATATTACAAAGTAGATAAAGTTATTTTAAAGCACCTGTATTGAGTAATATTTCATTTTATTTTATTTTATTCAATCGATGGTCTTTGCACAAAATGACAGTATTCGACAGTTCCGTTCACCGATTGTATACTCATTGCAAAGTTTTAAAGTAAAGTGTGAGTTTTTAACCTATAGTTACAATGCTATTACGTATCTTGCAAAAAATATTACGTTAAAACCGATTTAGGGGTTGGGATTAACATCTAGGTATTTATACACTTTATATTTCATGGTATCATCAGATATAATCGGTGCTAAGTTGCTACAGAGTAAAATAACTTTTTGACTTACTTTTGGAGCAATTTTATTTCTGTAAGTAAAAGTAAATTTTCGTTTTAAGTGATCGATTGACGTGCAGAGCACCTAATATAGTACAGTAGTCTATAACGAGTAGAATAGTACTGACTATACTATTATACTAGACTAGAGTATCTTGTGGATACTGAAACTTAATTATCATTGTATTTCAGATGTCATAACTTAAGTTTCGTTAGATTTGACGACCTCCGAGACACAGCGTGCGCGCTGTCGCATTATAAAGTTGGAGGTCCTGGATTCGATTCCCGGTTCGAGCATGGTCTGGTGGGAGGCTTTGGCCGTGGCTAGTTACTACCCTACCGACAAAGACGTGTCGCCAAGCAATTAAGCGTTCCGGCACGATGTCGCGTAGAAACCAATTAGGAGTGTGGGTTTGCCATACCTTTTAACAGGTTAGCCCGCTACCATTTTATACTGCATCATCACTTACCATCAGGTGAGATAGCCGTCAAGGGCTAACTAGTAGTAGATAAAAAAACAAAATGTAACTTAAGTTATTTAAGTACGTGATAAGTTATATACATAATTTAAGTGTCGCAGTTAAGGAAGCTGCCATCAATGTCATAAACGGCCAAAAAGCCTGTTTCCGCCCAAAAGCAAAGAATCTTCCAACCAAAGTAGGTTCCTATAGATTCTGTTTTATATATAAAAGGCGGGTAAAATTACAATTAAATTAGAACCTTCCAACCAAAGTACATATTCTTTTTATATATAAAAATGGCTGGCAAAATTGCAAGTAGATTTTTCATTTCAAATAATAACTGCAGTCTATTAAGGTGGTGCTAATGTACCAATGCGATGCAGATTTTGGAGATATTTGTTGATGTACTCATTGAAAAACTCTCGATCGTATTTTTGGGGGTAGATTGAATATTATATCACAATTAAATAAACGACCTCCATGGTGCAGCTCGCGCGCTATCGCATTATAAAGTCCTATCGCATTATAAAGTGGAGGTCCTGGGTTCGATTCCCGGCTTGAGTCTGGTCTAGTGGAAGGCTTCGGCCGTGGCTAGTTACCACCCTACCGACAAAGACGTGTCGCCAAGCGTTTCGACACGATGTCGCGTAGAAACCAATTAGGAATATGGGTTTACCATACCCCTAAAAGGTAAGCCTGCTACCATCTTAGACTGCATCATCACTTACCATCAGATGAGATGCCGTCAAAGGCTAACTTGTAGTGGATAAAAATATATGATTTTTTTTACATATAGATATCTTATGTTTATTTATGGAGCTTAAAAATTACTCACAAATAAAATGAAGAATCTTTCGCTGTCGATTTTCCTGACTTCTCCTGCAAATCAGATATTTGTAGTACTTATCTACTTTGTAGGTCGAATCTTCGAACTGTCTTCTTTGTTTTAAGCAATACCTAACTAAATTCCTTCGCAGCGTCCAAGATTGCGTCCCTCGTGCAAATCACAATAACAAGGCACATCCGTTTGAATGAGTCTTGGGTACGATTTTGAAGATAAGTTTTATAACTTGTTGAAATAAATGTTACATTTTAAGTTGTGTTTAAGGCTTGCATATGTTATCCCCACAACCAACCCAAATCCCTTATCGGTTTCAACATCATATCGGAATGCCAAATCGCTTGTTGGCATGTCTTATATCCTCGGCATTACCCACCCTTGAGAATATAGAAAAAGTAATATATGAATTACCAAATTGCTCCTGCCGGTATTGAACCCAAGTCCCCCAATTTAAAGATCACAGTACACTAATGCGTCAAAAAGGTCGGTTAAACCCCCGCTATTTCAGGTAATTTCTGCCACGAACCTGCAAATTGTGGAACCAGCTTCCATCTTCTGTGTTCCCTAATGGTTATAATATGGGGATCTTCAAAGGACGGATTAACAAATTACTCAAAAGCCAGCAACGCATTGGCGGTTCCTCTGGTGCTGCAAATGTTCATGGGCGGCGGTAATCACTTACCATCAGGTGACCCGCCTGCTCGTTTGCTCGCTATATATATAAAAAAAAAACTGCGTCACAAGTACAGATTTTTAGACTAAACACGCCTCTGATAACATTATAGAGAATCATCAGGCATTCAAGTCTCCACGCGATGTTTATCTACACCGTTAAAGTAAGCGATATTTTATTAACAAACGCTGAAATTCTAACGCGCATAAGTCAGAAAAGTTGTTGCGTGTCGAGGGTGTCTTTGATGCCATCCTTTACGCGTTTAAACTCGCATTTAATTACTCCACGGGACATACGTCTCCTGTTTAAGAATTAAAATAATACGTGCGTCTAAAATTACTGCTAAAACTTACCAAATAATTTCCATTTTCGGTAGCAACGAATACTTTGACGCTGAAAATAAAGACCTTTATCTTATTACCCTCTATTCCTTGGGCTAATGAAGGAATTTCGAAAGAAAATAGCGTCCAAAGTGAATCGTAATTAAGTTTTACCCTTTGAGAGCGGGAATGTTCAACTTCTTTAATATCTTGAGAATTTCGTTTACCGCTTGCGCCTGTCTGTCCTGGGGACAACGAAATTAATGTTGTATAAGATGACCCTATACTTCGTACCACCTAAAGAGCGCCATCTATTGAAAGTTATTAGAGATTTTTTGACGACCTCCGTTGCGCAGAGCGCACGCTGTTGCATTATAAAGTTGGAGGTCCTGGGTTCGATTCCCGGCTCGAGTCTGGTCTGGTGGGAGGCTGCGGCCGTGGCTAGTTACCACCCTACCGACAAGGCGTTGGCGTGTCGCCAAGCGATTTAGCGTTCCGGCACGATGTCGTGTAGAAACCAATTAGGAGTATGGCTTTACCAGGTTAGCCCGCTACCATCTAAGACTGCATCATCACTTACCATCAGGTGAGATTGCCGTCAAGGGCCAACTTGTAGTGTATTAAAAAAAAAACTAGCAATTTCTTTACAAATTAGTTTGAATAATCTATACAAACAAATAAAATTGGAGTGTCTGTTTGTAATATTGAAGTAACCGTTTCTTACTACATGCATATGAATATGTATACGGTAAATACACCAAAATAACATTTTTTACAATTTTTGTCTGCCTGTCTGTTTGTTTGTTCCGGCTAATCTCTGAAATGGCTGGACCGATTTTTACGGGACTTTTATTGGCAGGTAGCTGATGTAATAAGGAGTAACTTAGTCTACTTTTTTTTGAGAAAGATAATGTTACATTGTCTAAGTACTGTCCAATACCGCGCGCAGATCACGCGCATGCCACCGCCTGTGCCATCACGTCTCGGGCGCCTCCCACAACTTCTCCCACCAATTGTTTTAGTTTAGTAATTATTTCAAGTAATACGGGTTAGTAATCTATTGCTTCGTGATTGAAAGACAAACAAACACACTAACTCAACGCAGACGAAGTCGCGGGCGTCAGCTAGTCTAGAATAAAGCCTGACTATCTTGCTGTCCGCCATTTTCATTTATTCCGAAAATAGAATTAAAGGAATAAACATACTCAGTAACAAAGTAATGAAATTAGGCTCCCAGTTCGTGATTGAGGTATTTAAACATAGCATTAGACATACATACAGACAATTCGTTTATTTACGTTTACATATATTAAAAGAGCTCTTTGTGAGTTTATGATTTAATAACTTTTACCAACGCGCGGAAAAGGGCGGTCATGACCCTTTTCGGTCAAAGAGAAAGAAGGAATGACGCGAAAATGCTTTTATATCTTACCATATTCAATACTGCTGACTCCAATTTGTACCTTTTAGATTAAAATTATTTAATAGAGTTACTTAAAAATAGGTACCTTAAATTAATAATATTATTTCTATATTTAGCATTAAAACCCCCTATGTAACCCCCATCACAAGATCACGAGTTTTTAATTCATACATTTTATACATACCTTGGTTTGTCGGATTTATCTTGCGGCGCTGATGGTATAACCTTGAAAACGAATAAAAGAAAAACAGTTTAAATACCACTGAATGATTATGAAACATGTATGATTTTAAATTTCCAATTCAATTTAACCATAAATTACTAACAAAACTAAATTGAAGTGAAGTCAAGTCAAGTCAAGTCAAGTCGAGTCGAGTCGAGTCGAGTCGAGTCGAGTCAAGTCAAGTCAAGTCAAGTCTGAAGTCATATCTAGTGTCGTCCTTCCCATCCTTGGCTATGGCAAACTTTAAGCTACCAGAACACTAGATCTAACTAAAGATCGCTCGTTCAAACACTACCAATTCACATAATATCTTTATAAATTATTATGGCTTTATTACTAATATTAATTTACTTCATCATGATCAACCCATTACCGGTTCACTACAGAGCACGGGTCTCCTCTCAATATGAGAAGGGTTTGGCTATAGTCCACCACGCTGGCCATGTGCGGATTGGCAGACTTCACACGTCTTTGAGAACATTATGGAGAACTCAGGATGTTTTCTTTCACCGTTGAAGCAAATGATTTGAATTTTTAAAACGCACATAACTCCGAAAAGTTAGAGGTGCGTGCCCGGATTCGAACCGCCCATCTCTGATTAGGAGGCTGACGCCCTAACCACTAGGCTTTTAAATTACTTATTACTAAATAAATAATTATTAATATCGCGTGTGACATGTATGGTTTATATACCTTAATTTTATCATTGGAATTAAAAATAAGATAAGGGATAAGGGAGGATTTCACTGTTTCAATCATCACTTTGACCGACGTAGATTTTGTTATAAAAGTTGTTTTATATTTATAAAACATTATGTTTATGTTATTTCTTATAAATTATAAGATATATTATATAAATACACGGAGACACAATTAGCCTCACCATAATGTAATCCGAAGGGAATCTTCTGAAGCCTGAATACATTAGCCGCTCATTACGGGAATCATATCTGCAGTACATTAACATTTATTAATTGTATGAGTCAAGTTATACTCATAATATGTTAAATTATAGACATATAATTAATAATGATTAGAATATATAATGCGAAATTAACCGCGTTTCAGCTTTAATACTATCTACCTGGCTATATAATATAGTCATCTATGTGTATTATATCCTGGTGGTATTATCCAGGGTTTCCTGGCAGAGATCGCTTTTTAGCGATAAGGCCGCCTATTATACCTCTTTTTTTTACTGTGTGTTTCTTTGCTGCCTTGTATTTCTTCTTTTGTGTGACCTATACAGACACCTTTATATTACCAAAAATTACTCCATGTTTTTCGATCCTTGACTAATGCAACACAGTTATTATTACTTCAGGTTATTATGGTAATTACAGGTTTAGATATAACAATACTCCTATCGTTATTAAACATCAATAGTTGTATTCAAAGATGGAGAATTACAAACTCACTTCAACCCCAAATTCTCCACATTTCCATAAACCCCAGCACCATTTTCCAACTCTCTGTGTGGAAACTTAAGCGCAGACTTCAGCATACCCAGCGCTGGACGCAGCAGCGTGTGACCTGGTTGAAGAGGCTCCGCTTCTGGCAAATGGCTAGCTCGCGATGGTACTCCAACTATGGAAGACAGCTCTCGAGGATCGAACTGGTAGAACCTTCTCTGAAAAGATTTTTGTTTTGTCTCAATCAATTTAAACTCCGTTGTAGTTATTTGCAAGAACAGCGTTTAAGAGTCAATATCTGATGAGGATGGTTTATATGCGCAAGAAGCGTAACGTGACCATGTAGTATATTTATTAAAAGGTATGTATTTTTCAGTAAATGAAAAAAAAAACAGGAATATGACACAGTGACTTTCTGCCTTACATTGCAATCGAAGCATAGTGAGTCTAATATACTACAGGAAATACCTTCATATTACAATGTTGACCATAATTAATCAAAAATACGAAATATTTGTGATGTAAAAATTTACAGTCTTTGGTGTTAAAATTTACATCATATAATTAAAGATCATGCATAAGGTGACACCTTAGATTAAGATGAATTAAAAACTTTAATAATATAATGTCTAACTAAAATTTATTATTAAAAGTAGTCCCTTTAGGCAAGGTTCCGAAGATACTGGCAGCGTGCCCCATTTGAATAGCAAGACTAATTCTTTGTCCGAGGTAGCTGGCAGCTGCTCGGACAACGAATTAAAATCTCCTGTGATGTCGACTAACCTTTATGCTATTACCTTAAAAAGCCTCATAATATAATAGCGCTAGGATCACACGGACCAAGGGTCTCGACACCGAATGGGACAAAATCATATTCGGAGCCTAGACCTAGACTACTACTACTACTACTACTAGATCTAGTCCAGTATTTGCATACTTAAGCTTTTTCAGCCGCTTCACAAGCTACACCAGCTCATTTGTTACTTCCATGTAGATGGAAATTAAGTATTAAATGGCCACAGAGAGTAAGACCAAATGTACTGCTATAAATTGTTCTTTCAACAATTAAAGTTGTAATAGTTAAGTAACATTAGGGAACTTAACCAGGTAATTTATTGCGTCCGGTGTAATTCCCACCTTGGGTTTACAAGGAACAAAATGCTATTGAGCTAGGAAAAGCTTATGAGCGTAAGAGAGATTTACAAGATTTGACAACGCGTCACCTTACCTTGAGTCACGTAACCGTTACCTTGGGTTTATTACGGAGATGGTTTTGCTTCTCAAAGTGTTGTACCCAGCACCAGGATACCCTAATCCACGCAGACTTTACTACTACTCTAGGCTAAATAAAACCGTACTGAATTGTATGACGTATTTATTTTGGAACTAATTATTACAAAAGGCTCATGGACTATATGATTTACGGAAAGAACTTCGATAGCGCGGGACAAAAGATGAAAGAAGAAGAAGTGGCGCCATCTATCGCAAGCTACCCGTAAACATCTGAATTTAATCATAGGGATTCCATATGTAAATCTAAGCTAATTAAATATTTTGAATAGAATCAATTTGAACATCCTCCACCACCAAGGACAGTCTCGTCCTTGTAATTAGTCTGGTAAGTGGCACAATTTAGAGATTGCCCGTTGCTTTATCCCCGTACTTGTACGGACATCGTACACACGCGTGAGCCCGTCTTTTCCTGGATAAGTTCTCTCAATGCGTCCCAACTGCCAATCTCCAGGTGGTAAGCGAGAATCTTTAATCAGCACCAGCTGTCCAAGGTCTAGCTCAGATTTAGGTTTCAACCACTTTGGACGCTGTTGGAGTCGGGATAAATATTCTGATTGCCAATGGACCCAAAAGTCTCTCAACATTCTCTGCGTTAGTTGCCACCGGTTTAAATGTGTCATTGCAACTTCCTTGTAACTTCTGTCTGGTATCGTAACCATTGGCTCTCCAACAAGAAAATGACCAGGCGTCAAATAATCTAGATCCTCGCCTAAAGCTGTCAGTGGACGTGAGTTTAAACATGCTTCTATTTGGGTAAGAACGGTGTACATTTCTTCAAAAGTTAGTGTTGAGTGTTTTAAAATACGTTTTAAGTGGTATTTTGTGGATTTTACACCGGCTTCCCATAGACCACCGAAGTTAGGGGCTCCTGGAGGGATGTACTTCCATCTCGTTTCTCTGTTATCAAAAAATTGTTGTAGTTCTGTTGGAAGTTCATTTTTTCCTTGTCTCCACATTTCTAATAAGGCCTTTTCTGAAGCCACAAATGTGGTACCGTGGTCACTCCACAGCTCCTTGCAATGGCCTCTCCTAGCTACAAATCGTTTGAATGAGGCGATGAAGGCATCTGTAGTCATGTCGCTCACAAGTTCCAGATGAATGGCTTTAGTAGCCATACAGATGAAAAGACAAATGTATGATTTGTACGTTTTCGCTCCACGACCTTTACTTATTCTCGACGAAATCGGCCCGGCGAAATCAACACCACTAATGGAAAAAGGGCGTGATGGATTCACTCGTACGTCTGGTAAGTCTCCCATCATTTGTGTTCCGGTTGTGGCATTGTATCTAGCACATAATTTACATTGTCTGTAGTATCTTTTAATGCTTTGTCCTCCTTTAATAATCCAATATTTGCTTCTTAGGTAAGTCATCATCAGCTGGGGACCACCGTGTAATGTTTGTAAATGAGCTTCACGCAGTAATAAGGGTAAGAGGACATTATCCTTTGTGAGTATAATGGGATGTTTTCTATTAAATTCTATGTTTGCTTGTTTTAATCTACCTCCCACTCTTACTACTCCATCGTCATCAAGGTAAGGTTTCAATGGTAATAATCTACTAATCTTATTTATCGCTTCTCCTTTTTTCAGCTTTTGTATATCATCAGGGAATTCTATCATCTGCGCCATCTTCAAACATATGGTAAGTGCTTCTTCTTTTTCTAAACATGTTATATGATTAGGCAATTTTTGTTTTCCTTTTAGGTTTTTCCATCTCCGACAGTATGCGACTACATTCAGCAGTTTCTCTAAAGACGAAAACTTCTTAAGCAAGGCAAGTTTTGATTCTATTTCTTCTGCAGTAAGATTCGTCATTGCACATTTTGCTGAAATACGTTTTTCTTCTTCTGTTTCAGGTATTACTTCTTTTGGCAGAGACACAAAATCTTCATATAGAAATTTCGGTCCTCGCCACCACAAATCACATGTTTTCAATTTACTTGGGCATATGCCTCTTGAGGCTGGATCAGCGGGGTTTTCTTTTGTGTTTACATATGACCAGTGGGTATCTAGATCATTTCGTATTTCAATCACTCTATTTTTTACAAAAGGAGACCATCTGTTTGGATCACCTTGAATCCACGCAAGGACTATTTTAGAATCAGTCCAAGCATATGTTCTATTTAAATCAACGTGAAGTGTCTTCATAACATGTTTTACTAATTTTGCTAGCAATGCAGCTCCACACAATTCCAATCGTGGTAGTGTTAAAGATTTGACAGGAGCAACTTTAGTCTTCGCAGTTATAAGTGAGACTTTCTTTGGTGTACCATCTGAACTTAGAATTCGTAGGTAAACCACTGCAGCATACCCGGCTAGGGATGCATCTGAAAACCCATGTAATTCAACCGAACAATTGTTGCAGTAGCCGAACCATCTATCAATTCTGATTTCAGACAGAAAGGGTAAGTTATTTTGATAAGTGTTCCATTCAATTTTCAGATCCTCTGGCAGTTCTTCGTCCCAGTCTAACCTTTTTAACCAAAGCTTTTGCATGAATATTTTTGCTGTAATAATTGCAGGTGCGAGCCAGCCCATTGGATCAAACAAGGAAGCGATATGACTCAATACATTTCTTTTTGTTAAAATTTCAGTGAAACAGTTCTTTTGTGCTATTTTTAAATTATCTTCATGAATTTCCCAAATTATTCCTAGTGTTTTTATACTTTCCTTCCTATTCATATCTACTTCTTGTAACTTAGCTCTTTTTCCTGACTCGATAGTTTCCAGAAAGATTTCACTATTCGAAGACCATTTTTGTAACTCGAAACCTCCCAATTTTAGTAATGTAGTGAGCTGTTTCTGCATTTCTATTGCTGTTTCGACGTCATCACTCCCCGATAAAACATCATCCATGTAAAAATCACTTAAAACGATATTTTTTGCGAGTGGAAATTTGCCATCTTGCGCTTCATCTTTTGCGATTTGTTTTAAGGTTTTCAAAGCTAGGTATGGAGCGCATGATGTACCGAACGTTACGGTTAGTAATCTGTAATCTTTTACTTCATCTTCTGGATCAAATCTATAAAGTATTCGCTGAAAGTCTCTGTCTTCAGGACGTACTCGTATTTGGCGATACATTTTGACAATATCTGCCACAAAACATATTTTGTGTGTTCTCCATCGTATGATTATATTTCTTAACTCTTCTTGTAGTGAGGGCCCGATCAATAATTCTTCATTGAGGGAGATTAAATTGCTTCCCCGACAAGAAGCGTCAAATACGATTCTAACTTTGCTCGTTTCTTTGTCTTCTCTTATCACTGCGTGATGAGGAAGGTAGACTGATTTATTTCTTAATTGTTCTGTTGTTACAGGTTCCATGTGATCTAATGTTAAGTACTCTTTGAGAACCTTATTATATTCTTCTCTAAGCGATGGATAGTTTTTTAATCTCTTTTCTAAGTTCTTTAATCTCTTTAGTGCAATTGCTCTGGAATCTTCTGGTAAATTTGGGTTATCTGTACGAAATGGTAAACTAACAATGTATCTTCCATCTTCTTGTCTACCTACCGTTTTATTATAAATCTCCTCAGCTCTTATTTCAAGTGAAGTAAGGGCATCTTTATTAGTCTCCAAAGTCTCTGTTTCCCAGAATCGTTGCAGCATGTGGTCTAACTTCACATTCAAATGCATGCTGACGATTCCAAGGCTCGCGGAATTTTCTGATTTTGCTCCTCCAGAAATTATCCACCCAAGTTGTGTTTGTTGCGCAATCGCGCTCGATACTCCTGAATTGTCTTTAATAATGCCGTTCATCAAAATCTCAGTGTAGATGTTGACTCCAAGTAATACATCGATGGGTCCTGGAGTGTTATAATTTGGATCAGCGAGACGAAGCCCCGTGAAGTGAACCCAATTATTATTAGTTATTTTCGTAACTGGCATTATTTCAGTCACTTGTTTTATAACAAAAGCGGTACATCTCAATTTGAGTTTATGGTTCACTCGTGAAGTAAATTCTAAATCCACCGCATGCTTAATTGGAGTAGACATTTTTCCAACCCCAGTAACTTGTCCTTCCACTTCTGTCTTTCTCAATTGTAATCGTTGGACTGTTGACTCGGATATGAACGATTCTTGAGAACATGGATCTATAAGAGCTCTGACTGTTTGTTCTCCTCTGCTCGTATGAATGTTAACTAAGGCTGTAGCTAACAATGTACTATTGCTCTGTGTAGATACATGGGATAAAATGTTTGGAGTATTTGTCGTGTTCTCTTCTTTGGACTCTCTTTTTTCAGTATCGGTTTGGTCTGTATTCCTTGACTTCGTTGTGTGCAATAATGTATGATGTTTCCTTCTACACTTATGACAGGAAGTATTTCTTCTACAGTAACTAACGCTATGTCCTGGCCATAAGCAGTTAAAGCATAATCCTTCTTTCCCCACAAACGCAGATCTCGTAGTTGGATCTAATCGTGTAAAACCATCGCATTTGTAAATAATGTGATTTCCTTTGCAGTAGGCGCAAGAAGTTTCTGTAGAGTTGGTTTCTGGTGCAGAGGTGTGAAAAGTTTTGGTTTTAACATTAGGCCTTTCTTTAGATAGTGTTGGTTGTATCATCTCTAATACTCTAAATTTTCCTCCAAGGAAGTCCTGAAACTTCTTCCATGTTGGAAGTTCTCGTACGGGTAGGGTTTTCAATTCTTCTTCCTATTCTTTATGGGATTCTTGATCTAACTTGCTTACCATAATATGTATCATTATTGGATCCCAATTTTCTATATTAACATCATTGTTTTTCAGGTTATTGAGGCATTCAGTTGTGGTATCTAACAAATCTTTGATTCCTTTGGCGGTTGCATTAGTAAGTTTTCTTTGTAACATTAATCTATTAAATATGGTATTGACAATAACTCTTCTATTGTTGTATCTTTCTTTCAACGTGTCCCAGGCGACTTCATAATTTTTATCAGCTATTGGTATGTGCTTCAGAAGTTGTTCTGCTTCACCAGATAAACTCGTTTTCAAATAATGCATTTTCTGTATGTTACTTAGTGAAGTGTTTGAATGTATAAGCGACACATACAAATCTTGGAAAGTATTCCAGTCATTATAATTTCCATTAAATTGTGGAATGCTTATTTTTGGCAACTTCACTTCCTGAGTACTCTTTCCACTGTTCGAACTCTGTGACTTCTGTATGGCAAGCTGCGGTTGCATTTTTTCTAACACATCAGTTAATTCACATTTAGCCATAATATACTCTTCTTCGCATTTAGAAAAAATGTCATCATCGAAATATTCATGTTTTTTCCTTTGTTCTAACGTAGCAATCTTTAGGATTTCCTTATGTGTTTCTCGAAAAGTTTCCCAATATTTCTCTAAGTTATCGAGTCTGATTTTCACATAATTAGCAGTTAATCTTGTTTTTGGTGTCTTCTTAAAGTTAATTAATGTTTTAGAAATTGTAGATAAGCTGTTATCTTGCAACACACACAACGCTTCCATTTTTCTTTATAATACTATTTTAAAATCGACTAAGTTCAAACTTGATCAAAAAATGTTAATGAAAACACTGGTTGCACTATGTCCCAAATTTGCATTAAGTTTCTAAGTCCAAGATGATCACAAAATTTTTAAAGTTGTTAAATCATAAAATTTTCTAAGTGTCCAAACATTCTAAAATTATCAAAGTTCGGAAGCACAAAAAATAGTCTCAATTTTACTAAGTCCCAGAAGCACTCCAAAATCTAAGTCTTTAAAATTTAACAAAGGTAAAATTCACTAATTATTTTTTCAAAGTTTAAAATTTATCAATGTTCACAGAAACTAAAGTCTTTGACATTTAACTTTAAAATTTCTACCTTGAGACGCGTTCGTTCATACCCATCCAAATGCAATCCAATATGATGGTCACTTCACCTTAGCACTCTCACATTACTATCACATCACACCTAACCCGCACTGTGTGGTGCTCAAAAAAACTGAGTCTCGGCCTAAGTCCGACTCGTAGGACCAATGTTGTACCCAGCACCAGGATACCCTAATCTACGCAGACTTTACTACTACTCTAGGCTAAATAAAACCGTACTGAATTGTATGACGTATTTATTTTGGAACTAATTATTACAAAAGGCTCATGGACTATATGATTTACGGAAAGAACTTCGATAGCGCGGGACAAAAGATGAAAGAAGAAGAAGTGGCGCCATCTATCGCAAGCTACCCGTAAACATCTGAATTTAATCATAGGGATTCCATATGTAAATCTAAGCTAATTAAATATTTTGAATAGAATCAATTTGAACACAAAGGGATTTTTGTGCTTTTAGATTACCAAGAAACACACAGTTAAAAGAAATCTTACAACAACTCCCTATTTTGGGTTTTTTGGGTCTTATTTTGGGTCTCTTTATTTTAGGTATTTTGAGTAGACAGATGTAAACATCTGTACCTCATCGCGCCAACGGCATTTAGGCCTGCCATATCGGTAGTATGAGTTTTTGGTAATACAAAAATTTTTGACTTCACCCACAATTCCAGTTCCAGGAGTTCATCGACCGCTTATACTATACTAACGCATTGCTCCCCTATATAGCTACAAGCTGTGATAGCCTAGTGGTTAGGACGTCAGCCTCCTAATCAGAGGTCGGCGGTTCGAATCCTGGCACGCACCTCTAACTTTTCGGAGTTATGTGCGTTTTTAAACAATAAAAATATCACTTGCTTCATAGGTGAAGGAAAACATCGTGAGGAAACCTGCACGCCTGAGAGTTCTCCATAATGTTCTCAAAAGCGTGTGAAGTCTGCCAATCCGCACATTGCCAGCGTGGTGGACTATGGCCAAACCCTTCTCATATTGAGAGGAGACCTTTGCTCTGTAGTGAGCTGGTAATGGATTGATCATGATGATGATGATGATAGCTACAAATGCTACAAATGTAAAACATATAAGGTAATACTAGAATTGCTATTTAGCTATTCTTGAAACTGGGTATTCTTCTGGGGTAAAACTAACTTAAGTCTTTCCATGCGATGAACCATCACTTAACAATTAATCACGTCAAACTGATACTTTGTTGCTGCATGATTGAAAAGCTAACAGACAAACCAACAAACACACTTTCATATTTATAATACTGGTAAAGATAAAGTTTACTGGATAATAATGAAAGAGAAATATTTACTTTTGGCGTGCGACCAAATAAACCTTCATTCTCTAATCTTGTTTTCTGTAAACAATCACAAACAGATTGAATTAATTCATTACAATAAAAGAAATAATACAAGAACAGATGAAACCAAAAAAGATGCATAAGATATTGTAACGTAGCAAAGGCGGCCTTAGAGATATAGGAGCAAAGGCAGACTTAGGCTCTGTAAATATATATATAGAAGCCTCCCACCAGACCAGCCTCGAGCCGGGAATCGAACCCAGGACCTCCAACTTTAAAATGCAACAGCGCACGCGCTGCGCCACGGAGGTTGTCGAAATGAATGAATATGATTTAAATGCAAAAGAACATTAAGATTATATTTAAAGCTCTGTGAAAATTTCTAATATGTATTTTTTATTTCAATATGTAATTCGAGTTATTAAAATCTGCTACAGTAGACGTCAATATGGAAATCCAATTGGATAATATGAAGGGAATTGATATGAAAGTTCTTACTGCAATATGTTCGAGTTGTCGTCTCCAGCTGACGCCATTACACTGGAATACACCCTGAAAAGATTCAGTTCCAATTATATTATTCTGCATGAGAATTCAATTTAATGAGTTCAATTATTAGAATGAATCGTAAAGTAACTCGTTAATTCGTGTCCGATGCAGATCAATCATTTTGAGACCAAGATCTAAAGCTTTCTTAGACTTACCTATGACTTGAGATACTGGTAAACCGAGACAGCATTATTTGACGGATATAAATTTGTCTTAATGTTTTTGCATTAACTTTGACTAAGCCCAGTTAAAGTAAGCTTTATAGATCTAAGCCTGAGAGTTTCTTTCTTTTTTCAGTCATAAATTTTTATCAATCATACAAACAAACCTTTATAAGGAACTTTTGATCCGTCGATAACATATATAGTAGTGAATTGACTGTAAATACATACGTGAACTTATAACTAAAGTACGAGGGTTTCATTTCTAATATATTTTCATTCGTGAGGTGAAGGTGATGACTACACTCCCCAACTTAAAACTAAAGCTAGGAAGGTTCAACACGCGCCCGGCTAGGTAAGTACTATTTTTATCACCATCTCACATGTAACATAATATTTGAGAACAATCTTATAAGAGCAAAATAATAGTTCGTTTTTAATCCCTAAAACTACCCAAAATTGTACTTTTGTAAATTAAAGCTAACTACATGGAAAAGGCCAGCTTTGGATTACCATACAATCCCTAATAACATTTTCCTTACACCATCTCCCTATTAAACTAAATGTTACTTGGAATTACTTACAATTATTATTAACAGTACGAAAACTTGGATATTTGAAGCCATTTTCAGAACGCATGCTAGTGGCTATAGAGCCATTCCAAGTAAAACGCTTGGCAGTTAAACTTCCCTGTTGTTAGAATGCTATTATTATTCAAACACCGTGAAATAGCTATTAACGTATTTACATACCGAACCCTCTGCGTTTATACTTAAAAAGATGAAGTATTATTTTATTCTTTATTTGTACACCACATGTAGATAGAAATAATTAGAAAAACAAAAAGAAACAGGATACAAAAGGCGGCCTTATCGCTTAGTAGCGATCTCTGCCAGGCAAGCTTAGGATTAGGAAAACAGAAATTAGAAGAAAATAGGTGGCGTAATATATAAGTAAAAACCTGCATACTAATAACTACATACTAATACATACACTAGATTACATAAATAACACAATACATTAATACATATTAAATAAATAGACTAATATATACTTTATAATATTAATAAATAGAAATAAATAAAAATAAAAGTCGTCATTGATGCGTAAGAAAATAAATTTTGACAGCACTTTTAAAAACAGTGAGTGACTTTGACTGTCTTATACTCAATGGGAGCGCGTTCCGCAGTTCGATTGCCTGCACTGTGAATGATCGCTTAGAAAATTAAGTATGTAAAATGGAAGTGAAGATTTTTTAGCGCTTGGCTACAATCAAATTTGCATTCACAATAATTTAACCCTTGACGACCATCTCACCTGGTAAGTAATGATAGCCTAGGGGTTGGGTTAGGTTAGGTAATCAGAGGTCGAGGGTTCAAACCCGGGCACCCACATCTAACTTCTCGGAGTTATGTGCAGAAATCGTGTATACAAGCGATACAGGTTACAGTACATGGAAACAGCATGGCACAGTAGCGATCTCTTGTCGATGAACGACCGTATGAAACGCACACTTCCAAGATCGCAAATTTCAAATTCAAATTCAAAATAATCTTTATTCAAATAGTCCTTAAAAAGGCACTTTTGACGCGTCAATAATTTACATAGTAGTTATTTCATGGTGATAACTATATTCGTAAACTTAAAACTAAAGCTATGAGGGTTCCAAACGCGCTCCGGTCTAAGAAGAAGCCCACAACAAACTTAGCCGGGGTTTTTCTTTTTTTTCGTTATCACCATCTCACATAATGAATAAAATGAATAATAAACTATAGTACCTATGGAGATAGAGCAATTCACACCCAAGCTTTTTTATCGCTTATATAATCCTTAATATCGTACAAGCTTTCGTTTTATAAAAACTTTGAACTTATTGATAGACATTTCCAAGATATCAATAGGTAATTTATTATAAAATAAAATACAATTTCCTTTGAATGAGTTACAAATTTTGTGCAGCCTACTACTCAATCGCGTCATCGCATTTGCCTATTAGTAACAGTACGAAGACCTATAAGTATTTTTTTATCGCAACTAGTCATGTATGAAATAAAAACTAAGTACTTGTCTCCTTCATACCACACTTAAAGTAGAAATGCAATTGGAAAACGAATTCTGTCTAAAACACGCTTCTAAAATGCAATGTGTAAAAGTGTCAAGTTGTCAAATGTCAAATTCTCGAATCGATCCATTAACCGCCCGCGGATCGACACGTGCCTCGCGTTCAGGTCTTCCGGCCTTTTACACGTTTCACTTTGGAATATCTGGAGCATGCCAGTGTATTCACGTCAATGTATTGGACATTGAATAGGTTGGCTAATGAACAAAATGGTTCAAATATTTGCGATAGGTACGTCCGTCTGCTTCAATATTTGTTAGTTTCCTGAGACTTGCGAGACCTTTAAAACCTTCATACAAAGCTATGGATGACTGTATATTGCTATCAGATTGTGAATTTGGTATACAAATGAGATCGATGCTGATTACCAACGGAAAGTAAAAAATATGGGTAGAAAGATTTTACCCTTCACATAATTATAGTATATAGTATTTGAACATAGTTATTTTGTGTGTATAAAAGTGGACGATGGCAATAGCTTGTAGTAGAATAATAAGAATACGACTACGACTTTGGAATCTCCGTTACAGCTGACTGGCAATCCTTACATCATTTATCCTCAAGCATACTCGTACTTACTTAGTCGAAAAACTAAGCCATCGCGGAAATGTTATATTTTATCAAAATCTAGTTGGCATCGCTATCATAATTTTTAAACCGATTACAACCCAAGCAAATTTGAACGAATCTGCGGGCAAAAAACTTATATATTTGAATAATCCACCTTTCACTTATTTACACTTATTTATATAAATCAACGTTTTTATTTTTACTAAAAAACAAAGCGAAAATGTAAACAAACACGATTTCCATGTAAAAATTTTGCTTTTACCCTTTTATGCAAAGGTTATGGGGTGAGTACAACCATTACAGAAAAACCACGGCTGACGGGCTTACGAGTCTGGCCTTTGAGATTTTATTCCAACGCTTTCTAACGTGCTAGAGGTTTTTGTTGGAGCATAAAGCCATATGGAGTCGGACTCCACTACTATATAATTAATCCCGAGTTAAAAGTTGAACAGATTTATTTCGACATTCACTTTAATCATAAGGTATCAAAAATACATGTTATTTTGAAATAAGTTATGACTGACAAAAGAATTTTAACTTATAGATCTCCAAGAAGATTTGGATAATGGTGAGACGTTTGATCCTACGAAAAAATCAACCACTCCTTACAATTTTATGCCAGTAATAACTCTCAACTAAATCGATTTTATTGCAAATTTATTATGTAGCTAACGAAACATATTACGGTTATCATATCCATAATTAATCAGCCTATGAAAGTTTAATAGCTACACAAGGGTCCTTTCGCTCAAGGTCTTTAGAGCATACATGCTGATCAAATGCTTTAAGAGTTTTTTTAGTAACAAAAACTAGGACTCTTGCCATAACATGCTCATAAGCAAGGTACCTGGGTGGACGCCAATCATCTCCTGTTTCCTGGCTGGCTATAATAAAGAATTTTTAAAAGAAAGATCCAATAGCCAACAAAATTATTCTTGCTTGACCTGAGCCTTTTCATTATTTGATTTTTATTTACGCGTGATTTGATAATATAGTCTTTGTATCATCTGCTAAGTATTGTGAACTTAGCAATTACAAATAAAAAACCACATCCAAAAGCAAATCTTGTCACATTTCATATCCATAGCAATTTCAATATAATGAAAATAGGCTGATATATTGCGACCTTCTCTATTTGATGCTAGAGGGGCGTCAAGGGAGATTCTTTTCAAACATTTGTCGTTCAATAAATTGATGCCTAGGAAGAAAACGTATTTCGCGGGGAGTATACGTGCTCCAATGGGTACACAAAGCACCGTGGCATGTTCAATTTATTTAGAAAACTGAAAATCTGTTTCGATACACCTGGTTGAGTTTAGATTTATCTGACACGGAAGATATCAGAAATAGGTATTTCCATCGAGCACGACGAGTTTTTAACGAACAAAGAAATTTAGGAATTCTACAAAGGTTCTTATGATGACCTCCGTAGCGCAGTGCGTGCGCTGTTTCATTATAACAGTTTGAGGTCCTTGGTTCGATTCCCGGCTCGAGTCTGGTCTGGTGGGAGGCTTCCGCCGTGGCTAGTACCACCCTACCGACAAAGACGTGTCGCACAGCGTTTATTCGTTCCGGCGCAATGTCGCGTAGAAACCAATTAGGAGATTGGGTTTACCATAACCAAACAGGTTAGCCCGCTACTATCCTAGATTGCGTCATCACTTACCATCAGGTGAGATTGCCGTCAAGGGCTAACTTGTAGTGGATAAGCGTTGCGTACGTGTTTTTTTATAGCCCACAGTTAATGTTTCCGGGGAATGGTCTAAAGTAAAAAGCAATTAAAGTGCCAAATTTCGTCAAAATCGGGGCAGCAAATGAGCAAAACGAAATAACTAATTAATGGCAAACAAACAAACACCCTTTCATACTCAATAGTTATATCACATGAGATTTGAATGCCATAGAATCAAAGTAAGGCTGGTTCGCTTAGGAAATACCACTACTGAATATAAACCGGATTTAATACCCACCCGAGACATTTTGCCTTCAGTTTGAAAATATATAACTAGCGGATTTCATAATTAGCGGAGTTGTTGATCTTCGTAAGACTTTCAAAGGCAATGAAACCAGGTATTAGAAGTTCATTAGGTACCTCTAACGTAATGCCTGATGCGACTTAACGTTATTCAGTAAACGTTATGTTTTTTTTTTTGTATTGTCAATTCACTATTATCTTGGCAATAATTTTGTTTCTTCTTTTGTGTAAGAACACTTTTAGATAAATTTTATTAAAAAATCATAGTTTTTTTTTTCTGTACCAGATTGAGTTAGGATATTAGCGAGGCTTAACCCCGTTCTACCACCGGTTTTAAGATTGTTATCACTAATGATAACAATCGTAAAACCCTGCTTACCGCTATCAGAACAGCTCTGAATTTCTGATTCTATGTGGGCCTCGTCTTCATCTGTGGGATATTTATATGCTGGTAAAAGATCCATATTTTCTTCCAATATTGCTGGATGTAAGCCAGGACAAATCAAGCAGAATACTCGAACGTGGTTTACGTCGTTCCAAATTCTGCTCCGCACCGCTGCACCGCTCGACTCACGTGAGCGTAAATTTCGTTTCAGCTCAACAGTGCATTAGAAAAGGTGCATTTGGGGCTAAGCTTAAAACTTACTATTGGTCACAGTTCATGACTTAAATATATTTTTTTGTTAAATGTAACCTTTTTAATGTCATCAAAACCAGCCAGATACAGTTAGTACAGCCAGAGAGATCTTATTACACGTTTATACATACTATTTACGAAGAGACTTTTCTTCGACCGATATTACATGTAATACCATAGTAATATATTAGAATTATTCATCATCATCATCATCATGATCAACCCATTGCTGGCTCACTACAGAGCACGGGTCTCCTCCCAATATGGAAGGGTTTGGCCATAGTCCACCACGCTGGCCATATGCGGAGAGGCAGACTTCACACTGCCTTTGAGAATATTATGAACTCTCAGGCTTGCAGGTTTCCTCACGATGTTAGAATTATTAAAACAACTAAATTAGTGTTTTCGCTTTTATTTCAGTAATATATTTTAAAATAATTTCATTTGCATTCTTAGACCCCTAACTGAGCGGTTGGTAGTCGTCCTGAAAAAAATGTATATTAGTGTTATATCAATTTTATTTTTAATTTGCTTAACAAAGGAATAATAGGTCCGCCATCTTTTCTAGCAATCCAAACCAAATGTCTACGCTAAATTCAAACATAATTTGGGAAAACTCATTTGCAAGATTTCACCCACACAAACCTAGATAGCAAGTTAACATATAAAATACTGTAATAAGAACTTCCCCTTACTAATATCTATGTTCCTGACGCTCCAATAAATGAAAATGAAATGAAACTTTATATAAACTTTTTATAACTGTATAATAAATACAAATATTTTTATGCGAATTTGGCAATTATACAACTCACGAGTTAGTTACCAACGTTTCCAGCTGGAGGCCTTTTGCCCGTAGGCCGGAGGTAACTTTCCCTTTGGAAAACTGTTTGCGCAGAAGATTTTCAACTTAAACATAAACAATCTTTGATATTGAAATAGTACCCAAATTTGTTTTCACAGCGGATTTGTTAGTCTTACAACATCTATGTACCTAAGTAAGGCAAGTATTTAGTGTCTCACACGTAAATATCGTTGTACTTATATTATTTTTCTCTTTATATTCCAGTAAGTTAGCCATTTACTGCAATCTCATCTAAGTAAAGAAGTCTAAGATAGTTGCAGGCTAATCTGTTAGTGTTATGATAAATATGATCTTTATATTGGTATATATCTATTAAATAAAGAAAACCTTAACTTTCGTGTTTCTTATGGAATGAACAACAGGAAAAAATTAGATTTTTAAAGCTAATTAAAAAAAATTCATCAAAATATTAATTGGATAATCATAAGATCCAATTGCTTTTAACAGTAAACTCAATTTTGTTGTAACATTGAAAAGACTTGCGTTAGTACTTCATATCCGGACAAATTTATCGGCACAGTGAGAAGACCTAAACATATCCTTCAAGACCCTGACGATCAGATGACTACTGACAACATAATCGTACCACCTACCACACAATCATACACCACCGTCTGCGCCGGCGAAGACGAGGTCCCCGCTATCATACGTCATCCGTACGTTGGCTCCATCCACGGAGACGTACGGACCACTCACCGTCCACCCCCCCCCCCCCCTCCCGTTATCCCAAACGTCGCCTAAGCCGAGGTTCGGCCTCAAAGGAGGCGCCCTTAGGCAGACGTTCCCTTAGTTTCTTCGAGCCCTAGGGCTCAAAATTTCTTTCCGAAGCTCGCCAAACAGTCCGGTTACGCTGTGGCAACCAATAGGGTTAGTACAGCTAATAGACAGTCCGAAAAAAAAACGTCACAGTCTCGAATATTCGGACCGAATGCCTATTGCAGATCTGTCGGTGAATTGCAACACATCAAAGCGTTTTGTTGAGGCAAAGATCGCTCGCTTGCGACACAAGTTGCATTGGAAAGCGATTTACATGACAGCATACAGATTGCGTCGTACATTCATACAGCATTCTATATTCATGGCCTTACAGAATCTCTACGCTATTGTCTGTATGCTATCATCGAGGCATTGAAATTTATTTTATTCTATTTTTAAAAACTTACTGTAAGTTTACACAAACCAGGCAACCAGAAAAAGGGCGTATTTTAATGTGTACCAAAGGGATCTAAGTAAAAGGGTTCATCTAGGACAGTTTCGCTATTGAACTTAAAATGTTTACCTATTAATTTATTTGTTGGAAAATCAAGCATGTTTATATAATACTCGTCTTATTTTAAGGTTGAGATCTTGACTATATATATTTTTTTTTATTTTAATTCGGACTGTCTTTTGGCTGTGCTAACCCTATTGGTTGCCACAGTAACAAGGTTGTTTGGCGAGCTTCAGAAAGAAGCTCTTCCAGAAAAAATTTTTGAGCCCTAGGGCTCGAAGAAACTAAGGGAACGTCTGCGTAAGGGCGCCTCCTGTGAGGCTGAACCTCGGCTTAGGCGACGTTTGGGATAACGGGGGGTCGGAGGGTTTGACAGTATAGACGGCGCCTCAATGTAGTCAAGATTACGGTGGATTTTCCATAAACACTGAAGTAGTCCAATAATAGAAAATATAGGTCTGAATCAAAAAGTTTAGACATAAAATTTCATTGCCCGCTTACCTTAACCTTGAATAAATTGGTTAATGAAGCCGTTAGTACTATTTCTTACCTGATTGTAATACCACCATTTTCTTCCAAAAAACAAGGATGCTCCTGACGGTCCAAGACTATTAAATTTCGGTGCATATGGGTTTACGTTCATGTGATTTCCATCCATCTAGTTCAATAAATAATTTCAATAAAACTTGGGACTCATTTTTTTTTATACACTACAAGTTAGCCCTTGACGGCAATCATACCTGATGGTAAGTGATGATGCAGTCTAAGATGGTAGCGGGCTAATCCGTTAGGGGTATGGTAAACGCACACTCCTAATTGGTTTCTTAAATAGCTTGGCGACACGTTTTTTGTCGGTTAAATTAATTTACTTAATTTGGTTGTTAAATTAAAATGTAACGTACTCTTATTACTATTCATTTAATATATGTGTGGAATAGCGCCTAGAATACTTATTTTTTTTGTTAAACAGGCTGAGTTGCAAGTGTTTTTTTTTTTAATATATCATACTGCATAAGAGCTGCCGCACCCTGACATCCATGAACTGGAGTCGTCATTAACGTTTTGGAAAAAAATTTTTTTAGATTTTAGTGTCTTTGAATTTACATACGTAGAATATCTTAATCATTAAATGAGAATATATAATTGAAGTACGTGATTTGACTTAAATGTAAATCATTTGTTTACTTTTGACTATATTAAAGAAAAGCATCTCAATTGACTGTTTTCTTAAGATACCGGATTTGAATAAGGCAAAACGGAAAACATGACGTTCGAATCGACCCTTTATAAGTTAGTCGTTGGGCATTGTTGGTTAGTTCTTGTTTAGTGGTGGCACCGAAAAGTGGTCTCCAAGGTTCTGGTTCTACAAAGGTGTGTAAAATGTTATAGATAAACAATAATAGATATTGAAGAGTTGTATTCCTTATTAACAAGGTGTGTACCATCCTGTAAATAAATAAGAATAGATACTGAAGAAGTGTGTTTCTTAACAGAACAAACACCTCGGACGATTTAGTTAGTTTGCTTTATATGTGTATTTTGTGTGATTTAAGCTACATAAGGTAAGATAGTTTAGCTTATCTCAGCGTTCAAGCGATCAGAGTCTATTCAAAAGCTAAGCTTATGCATTAAATTGCGTTTGAGTTGTCAGTCAGTGATAGCGAGCTCGTCGTTGGCGTTGCTTTGCGATCGTTAAGCATCTACCACGTCAGACTCTAACTGCAATGCTCTGTGTTTCTGTTTTGCTATTAAATATGAATGGCTGACTCTATTAGCTCACTATATTCAGGTATTTCAGTCTACATAGGTATCAATTTTGATATAGTGTAGCAGTCTATACTATATCAAACACACCAGCAATTGATCCGACATAATTTCCCTATTTTAAGGACTCGCTCTTCCCATTATAAAATATTTAATTTACATAAAAGGTTTATAATATTTAAACAGTTTTTACTAACATGCAGTATATGAATGTATCTGTACGTGTTGTGTGTGTGTGTGTGTGTGTGTGTGTGTGTGTGTGTGTGTGTGTGTGTGTGTGTGTGTGTGTGTGTGTGTGTGTGTGGGTGTGTGTGTGTGGGTGTGTGTGTGTGTGTGTGTGTGTGTGTGTGTGTGTGTGTGTGTGTGTGTGTGTGTGTGTGTGTGTGTGTGTGTAGTACTTAGAATGTCAAAAGTCTTACAAAATGATTCCACATCCAATTCTGTTTATATTTATCCTTGTGTACGCTGTAAGGGTTTCCTGGATTCCTGTCATAGTCCGAAGACCCAGAGGAAGATGAATCAGAAGACGTATCTGTATCCGAATATATCTCCCGGTCCCTAAACTTGCTTTTTCTTACGGATCTGTGTCTTTCCCTTCTGGTCGGTAGCTGATAACAGTTGTAAAATCTATTACGTAAGTTTTAGAGCAATATTACCTTGTATGTGCGTTTTAATAGTTGCATAACTTTCCTGTGGACTTCTCAATCAAACACACTTCTGATGTATTAAGAAATTCGATTTTGATCGGAAAACGTATAGTAACGACCAGCTGTGGGATATAAAGGCATTCTGGCTGGACCTTACACATTTTTTAAACCAATCTTATAAAATTTCTTTAAGAACTTAATTTACCGCGCTTACGAAATTTATGCTTTATAAAAGTGTTTATAAGTAGCAGCAAATTACTTACAGAAAGAATACTTACATTTACAATTTCTTCGTCCAGGCTGAAAATAAATTTAAGTGTATCTATCACGAAATTTATAGCTAGAGATTTGCTGAAAATCGATCTTAAGGCGTCCGAACAGCAAAACTTTGGGAGAACACGCCAGAGTAAAAAAGCGCTGATTCGTAGACAATGACAATGTCCAGGTAACTTGTAAAGAATCTTTTCTACATGTGACTTTTGTGGGCGCAATTGCTTCTACGCAATTGCTTATGCGGCACTTTTGCGGACGTATAGAGTAAAATTCAATCAATCAATCAATCAATCAATCAGCCTTTAGACGCCCACTGCTGGACATAGGCCTTTCCGAGAGCGCGCCACCACACACGGCCCTCCGCCTTCCTCATCAACCCGCCACCAGCGATCCTTTTTACCAAGGTCGGGAATAGCAGGGCGACCGGGAACTGGGGACCATTCTGTATAGATGCTATTCATCGAAAGATATGCCCACGCTGGGCAGGCGGGTTGGTCACCGCAGGGCTCAACTGGTCGAACCAGTGTCGCTGCTCCCCGACAACGGCCTGTATTTTTGTTCAGTTTGGTTAATTGCGAAATGGTTATCCCTCCATTTGTCGGTGAGTGGTGTTTACGCCACTTGGGGTCCACTCACATCCCAGAGGGTCTTAATTTTTGTGAGCCAACTTCTCACCATATGTCCCTTAGTCGCCTCGTACGACACCTACTGGGTAATAGGGGTGACACTATTCTATTCTGCCGGTGCCACACAGCACCAGAGTGAACTAGTGAAGGGCAACTTAGTGAAGTTACATATTTAAAAGAATATAATGTTTTTCATCGGTTCTTATGGTATTTTTCCCGCAAATTAAAGTTAGGGTGACTTTGTAAGCGTTCTGTCTGGAACGTAAATTCGTATAAACTTACCTGTCTAAGGCTTCGCTGGCATTGTTCTCGGTATCCAACAGCTGTAAAAATATAGGTATATAGCTGTATTAAAGGTCATAATCTGAAACCCGACAACAGGGTATTTTGTTTTTATATTGAGAAATTTATTTCTCTCACATTAAATATTATACAGAAAAACCTCATAAAAGCTATAATTTTAGTGGTGAAAAGGTGTCAATAAGCAAGATAATGTTTTTATTAACTTAAAACTTAACGTTCGAATAATCTTTAATTTCGTTTAGAGAAAAACATAAATGTAATTGTAAGTTAAGTAAAAACATAAATGTAATTGTATATGAAGTAAAAAAAAATTAAACGCTTAAGAGCAATCAACTCTCAATTATCTTGGTATATTTATACACGTTTTTAAACTATTAAAATATCATTTGCTTCAACGGTGAAGGAAAACATCGCGAGGAAACCTGCACGTCTGAGAGTTCTCCATAATGTTCTCAAAGGCGTGTGAAGTCTGCCAATTCGCACATGGCCAGCGTAGTGTTCTATGGCCAAGCCCTTCTCATATGAGGAGACCCGTGCTCTGTAGTGAGCCCAGAATGGGTTATCAACCCATTCTCGGACACACACTCAGATAGCTTGATGCAGCGCTGCGAGTAAAGTAGTACTAATATCTGTCTATAAAAGTTACAATATTTTGCCCTTTAATTTAATAATTGCCACACGATATAAAGATTTTATCCTAAAGCTCGAATTGAGGCAATATCTCGTTATAATAAATGTTTCTTGAAATAATTCTGAAAGGAGCAGTTTCCGGCAGTATTATGTCAAAAAAAAAATTACCTCTTTCGAATCTGCCTTTAACCTGTAAAACAGTATGGTTTATTTTGAGTGAAGATAAAAGCACCGTCAAATTTAGGAATCCATGCCAATTATTAGTCTAGCAAATGACGGCCATTGGTTAAGATCACAATGATGATAGACCAGCGCTCTGGATCGGTTTGTCATCGCTACGATGACTTTCCAGATGAGACATCCAATAATCTATCCAGTAAATAATCCAATAGGAAAGCAAAGTGTGGCAACAATAACATATACAATAGTCGAAAAAATGCTAGGTGCACATAGATTGCAATGAATGTTATATGTTAGTAAAAAACATTTCACATAATTTATAATAATGTATATAGTAAAATGATAGCGTTACAAAATTTCCTAAAATTATCCAGTAACTGAAATAAAATAATAATAATATGAAATTATAACAATATTACTTAAGTTGAATAGATCGTCTACTCTCGTCGTATTTCTAAGTCATGAGAATTAAGTATCATTCTGTGCAAAATTTACCTACTGATTCCAGTGCTTTAAATTCAAATAAAACACATTTTTAAATGAAACACCACTAACTTATAATTGCTTTAACGGTAATAGAAAACATCGAGTGTGATGAAGTAGGTACGACCAAAATACTTATTATGTCGAGTGAAGATGAGATTATAAAAAAAACATATACTCGTACTTACGGATAGTCGTCAGTTATTTGCTTTAAATCTGCAGGATCAATTTCGATTACAATCTGAAATTAAATATTAAGAGGAAACTTTTCTTATAATGTATTCTTACAGAAAAAATATTTCAAGATGTTTGTTTCAACAATAAAAAATATAATAATGGAGTAATGTGATATACTAGAAATATTTATAAATTTATAATCATTTCATTTCATTCGAGTCATCAATTAAAACAAACGAACCAAACTACCTAGACGTAGGTGATATTAAAAAGAAATTAAAAATACGGAACTG
This sequence comes from Lasiommata megera, assembly GCA_928268935.1. Lineage (NCBI taxonomy): Eukaryota > Metazoa > Arthropoda > Insecta > Lepidoptera > Nymphalidae > Lasiommata > Lasiommata megera. The sequence continues at coordinate 4,300,379 of OV743311.1, read as the reverse complement.
CATTGCAACTGTCGCAGTACAAATAGGCATGGGTGCCTTTTAATATATATGTTGATCTCTTTAAGCTATATAGGCAGTAGCGTTTGGGTTACTTATACAAGTAAATCTTACCAAGTTAGCCCTTGAATGCTATCTCACCGGGTGGCTAAAGGTAATACAGCCTATGGTGGTAGCTGGCTAAGCGATTGTTATGGTTTTGTTATGGTGGTAGCAGTTTTGAACCCATACTTCTAATTGGGTTCTACGTGATATCGTATTACTAAATTCCTTGTCAGTATTTCGGTGGCGCTAGTAGGGTGATAACTTGCCTTGACCTTAGATTCCCACCAGGCCAGTTATTCGAGTTGAATATTAGTTTAAAATGCTTCATTGCAACTTACCACAGGATTCCTATAAAAAAAATATAACTTTATATTCATTGTAGGAGTACTATGTATGCTTTCTTTTCGATCTCTGATAAAGCAAATCCCAAAATAATGGATGAAAGAGCATTCGTGATAATAACTTATTATAAACTTAAATTATTTTTTCTAAGAAATCAAAAATGAAAACGTCGATACACAAATAATATGAAAAGCGAAAATAGTAAGAAATCCAAACAATTGACAGCCGAATTGGTTCAGTATGGATATATATATATATATCCATACTGAACCAATTTTCGCGGTTGAAGTTCCAAGCATTAGTAATGCATTAGTAGTAATATGATGATTAAAGATATATTTGTATAAAAAATTGTATTACAAGCAATAGATATGGTAATTTTACAAAGAGCAAACCTTAAATATTTCTTATTTTGAATGTTCCGTATCGCTTTTTCTAACAGATAAGCCTGAAAAAGAGTTTTTTAGTAACGTGTATATTTTAAGATACCAATAATATATCTTAATAATATATTTAATATATCTTAATAAGGTTATTAAGATATATTAAATATATTATTTAGATGATATATTATTTCAGATGAGGTTATTAAGATATATTTATTTAAGTCCAATTTCTAATTTATAAATTGAATCTATAATTTATTTATTTAATTTTTAATTTAATTAGAACGGACAGTATCCAATAACACTAATTAAATTAAATGATTACACATAATAACATTATAACAGAAACGAAGTCTAAACAAAACAAATATATACTAAAAACAAAATAAAAACAGACAAGAGAGACAAAAACAAAAACAATAATGGTATATATATTCAATAAGAGGAGAAAATTTTAGATTTTGAAATCGTAACTAGGAAAAATATCATACACCTCTTACAATTAAAAAAATGATAATACGCATAGAATTCATCAGAATTGCTCACCAGTATACCTTGTGTTTTTCTAAAGTCCGTATATACCAACCGTTCGTTTGTTTTACCAAATCTAAAACAACAATTAAGACCATTAACCGTATTATAAAAGTGATTTTATTCATTCATTACAGTTTTTTATTATTATCTTTATTTATTATTAAGGACTTAAATTATAAAATATGACACTCCTATCTTACCTTACAATAAACATATCTACGCCATTTTTTTTTCTTCTACCTCTGTATTAAATCTAACTATATATTTGTAGCGTAGAAGTGTAAAAGCGGTGACAGCCCAGTGGTTAGGGCGACAGTCTCCTAATCAGAGGTCGGTGGTTCAAATCCTGGCACGCACCTCTAACTTTTCGAGGTTATGCGTTTTTAGAACAATTAAAATATCACTTGCTTCAACGGTGATGGAAAACATCGTGAGAAAACCTGCACACCTGAGAGTTCCCCGTAATGTTCTCAAAGGCGTGTGAAGTCTGCCAATCCGCACATGGCCAGCGTGGTGGACTATGGCCAAACCTTTCTCATATTGAGAGGAGGCCCGTGCTCTGTAGTGGGCCGCTAATGGGTTGTTCATGATGATGATGATGATATTTGTAAATCGACTGCTTCTTATAACATACCTATCTATTTTTAACACTTTGGGTCAATTGGTACAGCGGCTACTGAATTTATAAGCATTCTGACAACTTACGTTATTCCAAGATTATTAAGATTTCCATACACGAGAGTGTCTCCAGCGTCCTTTTGGGGAAATTTCACTGCAGATTTCAACATTCCCCTCGAGGGTCGTAATAATGTATGGCCTGGATGTATCGGTTCTGCTTCAGGGAGATCTTCTACTGATCGAGGTATGTCTAGAATATCTTCGTCGCTAGTGACGTATCGACGTCTCTAAGGGTTACGTAAATTGATAAAATATTTTATTTGCTTTTTGCAAATCCATGCAGACATAAATGGAACATTCTTGTATATGTAAAATATATTTATTTATTAATAACAACTGAAACTTAAAATAAACCTTATATTAAACCTAAAACTAAAAATCTTAAAATATAATATAATTACTAAGATATATAATTAAAAGGAGCCCTTTAGGCAAGTTTCCGAAGATACTGGCAGCGTTCCCATTTTGAATAGCTACATTAATTCGTTGTCAGAGGTAGCTGGCAGCTCTTCGGTCTCCTGTGATGTCGACTAACCTTTTTGCTATTTCCCTAAAAAGCCTTATAGTGCTAGGATCCCACGGACCAAGGGTCTCGACACCGAATGGAATAAAATCATATTCGAAGCCTAGACCCTTGTTTTTGCATGCTTTAGCCGTTTCAGCCGCTTCAGAAGTCGCACCAACTCTGTTATTGGTTCCATGTAGATGGGAAGGAGCCAGCGTGTCTGAACAGGTTTCATCCCATACCAGCCATCCGGCCCATCTTCCATGGAATCAAGGTATATGTTAAAGTATTGTTTATTCTTGTATTTAGTCAATTTGGTTTCCTAGTCTTATATTTGGTAAAAGCTAATTTTTTTTTAACGATACACATGTTTTGCTGCCTTGTAATAATGTAACGCATTTATTTATTTTATGCATATAATTTGATTATTTACTTCATTTCAGTGTAGCGTGTGTTACTAGGTTTTATGAGTGAGTGGCCAGAGTGCGGGCAAAAACTTACTCAATATTTAGCCACAGTACCTTCTAATACAACCGTAGTTCAGTGCGTTCCGAGTTATGTGCGTTTAAAAAAAATTAAATATCACTTGCTTCAACGGTGAAGGAAAACATCGTGAGGAAACCTGCACGCTTGAGAGTTCTCTGTAATGTTCTCAAAGGCTTCTGAAGTCTGCCAATCCGCACATGGCCAGCGTGGTGGACTATGGCCAAACCCTTTCTCATATTGAGAGGAGCCCCGTGCTCTGTAGTAAGCCGGTAATGGGTTGTTCACGATGATAATGATGATGATGATGAATAAAATTTTACACCAATCTCTACATAATTCATCTTCATACAAAACTAATAAATGTAGTTGCAAATTTTATTGTAAATGATAATTTGCCAATGGTGTCAAGAAATCCTTAGTCAAATTTGCGTTTTAAGTGAGTCTAAGTGATTGTATCTACTATAATCTATATTTTTGGAGGCTGTCCTATAGTGTACAATTTTAAACCTCTACCTCTTTTAGTTGTTAAGTACGTTTGTCCATTTGGGAAATTTAGTTTGGTTTACAATAGGATTTGGTCGTTTAACACGATTATGCACTCCAAGTCGACCCTGAAACTCTGATGTTTAAAGTTTGGGTCACGTAGAGCGTAGCGACGTAAAACAAGATTTAATACAACTCAATGAGCCTATTTTGTTATAGAATTTGCTGATACTATCCTATCAAATGAATTTCTTCCGGACTTGTCTATTGCTGAGCACGAAACTCCTTTCCCAAACATTCTCTAACATGACTGACTCATAAATGTTACGAATCATAATCAAGGCAAAACGTGCTCCGCGAAGCACGGGGTTTATAACTAGAAAAGAGGCTTTGTGGTGTTTTACTTTGTTTACTTAATTATTTTTGGTCTGCTCCAGGAATCGAACCCAGGACTTTACCGGGATTACTAATATATTTTCATATACCACTTAATATACCCGTAATGTACTTACTTGAATCATATCAATATATCTTTGTAAATCACTTGTATGTATAACTTTTGTCAGAGACAGAAATATATTGTCCTAAAATATACAGAACGTTAATTTGAATTAAAATTAAAATAAAGTTAGTAAATGAAATAAAAATGCTAAAATAATATAATTTTAAGAATTATAATTGTATGGACAATGTTAAAATAACAATTAATCCTGGGTTAATTTTTAATTCCGGGGAAAAAGCAGTTCCAGCATTTAAATACCTTACAAACTATTTAAAACGTTATAATGTTACTTACAAATAGAATAAACCATACAAATACAACCAACTTCATTTCAGTACTTTTATTATTTCAACATTCATTACAAAACGATTTTCGCATTTTCCGTAAAACTAAGAACGTCCAAAACGATCTTTTGATTGCAGATCAAGCAATTTTGTATTCTACTGCTTAAGTTTTAGAGTTTAAAAACATTTGAGTCGTATATTTTGCATGTAATTGCTTTTATATTTCAAGGTATGACTTATGTTTGATTTAACGTTTGTTTAATGTCAAAAAAGAATCAGCAAACCGTGAAATTGAATAGCAACGAAATAAGATTTAGGTGTAGCCTACCGCAGTATTTATGTTTTGAGCGGTTCGTACTCGAATGGTTCAAACGGGATCCTCAGGATCAGTTTCCGCTGTCTCTCTACAAGTCCAGACATCAGTCCGTCGACGAGCTGATTGATTGATTGATATACATTTATTAATCAATCAATCGATCAGTCATAATATTTATTTAAATAATCCTTTAAAAGGCACTTTTGACGCGTGAATAATTTAAATAGTAGTCAGTTGATGGCAATAACTATAATAAAATATTATATTTATGAATATAAACTTAAAACTAAAAATATTAGGGTTTAAAACGCGCCCTAGTCTAATAAGCTAACAATAAACTTAGCCAGGTAACTTTTCTTTTTGTTATAATCATTTCGCATGCCACTTAAAATTATTTAAGAGCTATCATGAACTGGTAGACAGTTGGAATTTTCACAAAGTGTGTATTTCTATTTATTATTTTAAAGTTAAATAAAAAAAGTTGATAAGTAAGGGATCCCATACGAGAAACTTGATTTCAGGTTTCCATACCCGAAGAGTGCCAACTGTTTTTTTTTCTTGCCCTTATCCTACATTATGTGGGGTAGGCACAACACGTCTTCTTCCCGACAATATTAATCACCGTCAAATTTAAGACAGTAACCAAATTGGCTTTTTGGCAAATCGAAATGACAGTGCTCAGTTTCATAAAGTTGGCCTAAAAACTAACAATCATGCCACGTTCATTATTAGTTTCCTAGTAGCATCTCTAAAACTTTTAAAGGAGATTAAAACAAAGGACGTTTCGTAAAACTTACTAAATATAAATTCTCCGAAAAGGTTATTTCAAACCTTGATACAAATTAATGCTTTTCATTGGTTTTAGATTTATTTCGAACCATAAGATATCAAGTGATATATATATGTTAATTATATTGAAATGCTATAATTGCTTAAGATCTAAAAAATTGGGTAAAAAGGCAATTTCCATTTTTACGAAGCTATGAATAATCAGCTAATTATATTAATACTCTTATGTTGGTGGTTCTAATTACTTTAGGGTACCTGTTTCAACGACAGTACGTACATAGCCAGACGAAGATAGTAAAATATACGTATTTGTTATAAAGGGTGTTAAATAAGGTAAGAATAATCGTAGTAGAAGCGGTGATAGCCTAGTGGTTAGGGCGTCAGCCTCCTAACCAGAGGTCGGCGGTTCGAATCCGGACACGCACCTCTAACTTTTCGGAGTTATGTGCGTTTTTAAACAATTAAAATATCACTTGCTTCAACGGTGAAGGAAAACATCGTGAGGAAACCTGCACGCCGGAGAGTTCTCCATAATGTTCTTAAAGGCGTGTGAAGTCTGCCAATCCGCACATGGCCAGCGTGGTGGACTATGGCCAAACCCTCCTCATATTGAGAGGAGACCCGTGCTCTGTAGTGAGCCGGTAATGGGTTGTTCATGATGATGATCATGATGAATCGTAGTTTATCATGTCAAACGTTTGTTTATTCATAATAGAATCCATAATATTTGTAGAATAACCTTCCAAAAATTGGTTTTCCTTCTAGCCTAGATAATATTGACTAATGAGGGCCTTCTTGAAAAATGTCTATTTGTGTATGTCGCTAAAATAAGTCATAATTTATTAATAGTATGAGACGTGACGTGACGAACTAAATATTGCATAGAGAAATGATTTTATATTCAAACTATTATTTTATTCTCTTAAAAATGGATGTTATCATAAAACAATACGGCCTAGTTTTCCATGACGGAGTTTTCCGTCTATAAAATGAACATTGTGACCAACCTTTGAACGATGAGCGATCCGTGCCTTATCTACATCACTTGTGGCCACTTATAGCTGACCAAATAAAAGCCAGTGTGTAAAATTATTTAAAATTTTTCGAATATTGTGGTAACCATAACAAATAAAATATACAGTAGCTTAGGTTATAAAAATGAATATCTATACATATAAAATCGAAAGGTCACTTACATACTTACATACTGCCTTACTGACATACTGATTAAACACGAGATCTCAAAAACTATTGTACGTATAAAGCTATAACTTAGCAAGTAGGTAGTTGATACTTAAGAGATGTCAGCTAAGAAGGGATATTTGGAAATTCTACCCCTAAGGGGGTTAAATGGGGGTTGGAAGTTTATATGACAATTCTTTGTTTTTAGAGTTAGAGACACAAAAATTTGCATTAAGATTCATAATAATAAATAAAAAACATGTACATCATTATTTTTTTAAATATTACCTGTTAAGGGTGGTAAAAAAGGGGATGATAGTTTTTGCTTATTTTTTAATTATGAAGCCTACAAGCATGAAATTTTGAAAATAGGTTTCTTTTAGGGCGTAAGAATTAGGTTAGAATTTGGTTTCATCCAAATCTACACCGAAGAGGGTAAAATAGGGGTTTGAAGTTTGTATGAAAATCCTATGTTTTTTAATTTAGAAACACGAAATTCGGCAATTTGATATTTACCTGTAGCTTATTTTCTGAAGCAGGGCAATCACGGGAAATCAGCAATTCTACGCAGACGAAGTTGCGGGCAACAGCTAGTATATCTATAAATATAAAAGCGAAAGGTCACTTACATACTTACATAATGATTAAACACGAGATCTCAAAAACTATTGCACGTATAAAGCTATAATTTAGCAAGTAGGTAGTTGATAGTTAAGAGATGTCAGCTAAGAAAGGATATTTGGAAATTCCAAAAGGGGGTTGGAAGTTTGTATGAATTTTCTTTGTTTTTAGAGTTAGAGACACAAAAATTTGCATTTAGATTAATTATAATAAATAAAAAACATGTACATCAATTTTTTTTAAATATTACCTGTTAAGGGTGGTAAAATAGGGGATGATAGTTTTTGCTTATTTTTTTATTATGAAGTCTACAAGCTTGAAATTTTGAAAATAGGTTTCTTTTAGGTCGTAAGTATAAGGCTAGATTTTTTTTTCATCCAAATCTCCCCCGAAATATTTCTTATAAATTTAGCATAATACATAATCATTCCTATAAACGATCGTAGCTCTGTTTCATTCCGGGGTGGCCCAATCTTCTTTATAGCTTGCCTTCTTAGGGCATGTCTGAATACCGTCTCTGGAGATTATGTACCCCAAATAAGTCACAGAGTCTTGAAAGAAAGAACATTTTTCTTTCTTTATCTTTAACCCGTGTTTTAGTTGTCTACGAAATACCTCGATTTATGTAGAAGTACCATGTAGGATTTCAAGATGTTCGCTATCCGTTTTCGCCGTTATGATCACATCATCTAAATAAACCCGCACTGTAGACAAATCCCAAATATCTGATCTAATTTCCTCTGAAAAATTCCCGGACTGGAGGCCACCCCATAGATCAGCCTGTTAAATTGAAACAGTCCCTTATGAGTGTTAATAGTGGTACATTTTTTGAATCATCCAAGGGATCAATTTTGGTAAATTTTTCCCCGCCGTTTAATTTTACCAGCAAATCGTCTATGCGTGGCACGGGGTACCTATCTACTTACAATAGCTTATTTAATGTTATGAGCATTCTATATCCCAAAGCCCGAGAAAAGAAATTTGCAACTGTACCGTGTATTACATCTTTTCAATTGATCAGCCATCAATTTAGAGAATAAAGGTGAATAAGTGATGAATATTTTCTTTATGAATTGTTAAATTTGTTTAGATGAGGGAAGTATAAAAGTATAAAGCAGGAATTTGTGATTGTCATTGCTGTAAGAAGAAGAAGAAGTAAAAGAAGAAGAAGAAGAAGAACAAGAAGAAGAAGAAGAACAAGAAGAAGAAGGATTGGGATTGGGATTGGGATTACGGTTACGGTTACGGTTACGGTTACGGTTACGGTTACGGTTACGATTACGATTACGATTAGGATTAGGTTGATGATTTGATGATGATGATGATGATTTGATGATGGTGATGATGGTTTGATGATGATGGTGTTTTGATGATGATGATGATGATTTGATTATGATGATTCGATGATGATGATTCGATGATGGTGATGATCATGGTGATGGTGATGGTGATGACGATGGTGATGATGATGATGATGATTTCTTTTAAGGCGTAATGTACTTATACTTAGGCTAGATTTTTTTTTCATCCAAATATACCCCGAAAGGGGGTAAAATAGGGGCTTAAAGTTTTATGAAAGTCCTATGTTTTTTAATTTAGAAACACGAAAATGGGCAATATTTTTGCCTGCGGCATTGGCCGTACGGGAAACCTCTATCTCACGGAAATCAGCAATTCTACCCAGACGAAGTCGCGGGCAACAGCTAGTATATATATATATATATTCATTTTTATAACCTAACCCGGACCCAGTTCCCGAGGGAGTAACCCCTAACACAAAAATTAAATTATATTAAAAAGATGTTTAAATCAACAATAGGGCTTACGACAAAGCCTTGAAAGAAAAGCCAAACTTAAACTTAAGTGCTAAAAGGATTCGCAGGTCATTGGAGACGTTTCAAACAATTAACAGTAAGTAGACTGAGTAGGTAAGGGGAGGGTAAGGTACAAAAATAGCTACAACTGCTGATTGTTTAACATGGCTTTCCAGTGGAGCACTACCTCTTTAGCACTACCTCAGTTTAATTCAACTCCTCTCTACAGATAAAATGAAATGAAATGAAAATACACTTTATTCTACGTACACCACACAAAAGAATAAATACAGACAGTTAAGAAACACACAAAAAAGAAAACAGGTACAATGCCGCCTTATCGCTAAAGAACGATCTCTGCCAGGCAACCTAGATTTTTCTAATTAAAATAAAAGGGTTTTGGAAGCACACTTTGTTGCTTTAGTTCGATTTATATCATTATATATGGTTATTAATTAATCTAACTACTACTATTTTATCGGTTCTATATAATCTCCACAGGACCCATGCCAATTTCCAGGGTAAAAAGTAGATTTTATGTTAATCTAGAGTATAATCTATCTCCATTTCAAATTTGAGTTAATTTGGCTTATGAGTTTGAGCGTGATAGAGTAACGAAATCTATACGTTCATCATGAACAACCCATTACCGGCTCACCACAGAGCACGGGTCTCCTGTCAATATGAGAAGGGTTTGGCCATAGTCCACCACGCTGGCCATGTGCGGATTGGCAGACTTCACACGCCTTTGAGAACATTATGGAGAACTCTCAGGCGTGCAGGTTTCCTCACGATGTTTTCCTTCACCGTTGAAGCAAGTGATATTTTAATTGTTTAAAAACGCACATAACTCCGAAAAGTTAGAGGTACGTGCCCGGATTCGAACCGCCGACCTCTGATTAGGAGGCTGACGCCCTAACCACTAGGCTATCACCGCTAATATATACAAACTTTCCCATTTTTTTATATAATAGATATCTTTTTTTTCTTGCTTTTATACTACATTATGTGGGGTCGGCACAACACGTCTTCTTGCTCCACTCACTTCTATCAGCCATCACCTTACTACCCACACATTTAATATGCATATCCTCTTTTACACAATCCATACATCTCTCTCTCTTATTGTATAATATATATAATAAGGATAAAAGGCACAATGAAGTATATTCAATATAAATAAAGACTACAGTTCATTTACAAAAAATGGGTTTATTTAATTAAAAAAACGCACGTGTTATATCGAATCCTAGTTGGATTCCATATAACACGCAATAAAACGTCATATCATCATAAAATCTTAAAGAACATGATGTTAAAGCTATTTATAATGGATATACATCTGTAATAGTCAGTCATATGACGTGTTCTAAGCGCTTTAGTTTCAAAAGATTAAGAATTATCTTTATTAAAATTTATATTATCTTTATCAAAAGTTACCTACACTTATAATGTAATAACTAATAATATTTTGGTATTTTCCATATAATATCACCTTTCTTTGTATGTATATAATAAACAATATTTTTGCAAACCGTATTTCAATTCCGTTTAACAAAAATACCGTTTCGATAGTTTACAATTATAATAAATTATTTCTTTGGAATGTATAATCTTTGGTCGCTGTTTTCACAGCTCATTTTAATTTTTGGGCGGATGAACTTTGCTGCTGAAGCTCCCCATTACGTTACCAGGAGGGAAATAATTAGCCACAACGTAAACTTGACCCTCTTTAGTCCTGGCAACACCAACGCCTACTTCCTTGCTGTCTTCCCACACAACTTGAGTGAAATGTCCGGAGCCTAAATTACTAGGCTCTTTACCAAAAGTGTGACATTTGATTTCACTGTACCATTTATCTACAGGTGCCCTTCCAGTTAGTATGAAGTTAGGATCACTTGACCAAGCGTAGAATATGTTTTCGCCATATTCATTTTGGTCCCGATGTTCAACTCTGCCCTTTTTGGCAATAGTTTTGGCCCATTCTTCTGCATACTTACATAACTTCTTATTAAGTTCAAGAGGTAACACGTTATGCTTTCTTCTATATTCGTTATGTGCCTGCAGAAATTCCTCTTCAAACTTATCATCCGATATTGAAGTTGATCTGAATTTTGTCACCAAGTCCGATGCATAGTCACTTAGATTTTTGCTGTTCCTATGATTAGGAGATGGTGGGGCTAAATTATTATTAGATTCTCTAGGAGTGGGTGTGGAATTGTAAGTTGAGGTAGAACGGAATTGCAAAGCCCCAGGTGGTGGAACATTTTTAACGAATTGGCCACTAAAGTTGCCCGGGGGATAATAATTGGCGACAACGTACAGCTTACCAGATTTGCTTTTAGCATTTCCTATTCCGAGTTCTCTAGTGCCTTTCCAAATAATTTGTGTGAAATGACCACAGTTAAGCACGTCTGGTTCCTTTCCAAAAGAATATTCATTAATTTCACTGTACCATCTGTCTACACAATCTTTCGCCCGTATTTTAACATTTGGGTCTGGAGTCCAGCCACAATAAATACTTTCTCCATACGTTTGATTTACGCTATAGGACATTTTATCATTTTTGGCTAACTCCTCGGCCCATTTTTGGCTTATTTTACTTATTTCCTTGTTTATAACCAGCGGTGGAGTTCCATGTTCTCTTCTGTACTCATTATGGGCCTCCAAAGCTTCGATTTCGAAATCACTTGATTTTGATCTGAAGAGTTTACTCTAAAAATAAAGAAATGTTACTATTATTATTTTTATAAGTCACACCTTTAAAAAGTGACGTTTAAAGAAAACGATAGATACATATGTAAATAGATTGTTTTGGATTCGTTGATAAAATAATTGATTCATTTTTTATATCCTTAGCGGATTATCATTTTTATTACGAAATTATAAAAAAAATAACTTATACAACATAAAAAAATGATTAATCGTAATCGGAATCATTAAGTAAGGAACAAACATCCTTATCACGAGTTACTCATGCAATTTTATCAAAAGATATTTCCGCCTTTTTAGAATGACAAGTTATTTATAGGTGTGAAGCGCCTATTTGCACTTGATTGCGAATTTAGTTTCACCTAATCAGTCTTCATTTACCTATAATCACACCCTAAATACTCTCAGGAAGCATTTTGTTTCCATTATTTACCGCCATCAATCACTTCAAAAACATCACAGGAACTGCCAATGTTTTGCTGGATTATACAAGGACAATGAAATATAAGTATAACTAAGAGAAATAAAGCAGAAATTTATTTTCTGCGTTACTTAGGATCATCAGATAAAAGGGAAGGTTCAAACAACTTTTCAAAACACTCCCTCATATAAACTCCAACTAAGCGACGCCTCTATGATGCTAGGATTTTCAAATTTGCTGGTTAGTTTGGAATTGTCAACAAGTCGAATTGCTTGATTTTGAATTCTATAGTTAACACGTTAGGTACGGGGTTGACATTGAGGGGTTTTCAGACCAGACTAGTAATCAGCGCCGTTGTACTGTATTTGTATAGTTTGAGGACCAACCTGAGCTTTATTTGAATACGGGCCTACTGAAGTTTTGAGTTCGAGTTTTTAGTAGAACTTTTTTGTATTATAGGTAAACGAAATGTTTCATTATATGTCATGGTTCAGCACTTTATTCGGATGATTTAAATATGATCTGTACATAAGAGATAAGATAACGTAAAATGCTAGATACTGATTAATAAAGAGCCTTTCAGTCCATTGGTTCGATGGCCATTTAGACCTTTGCTATAGAATTTATCATGTCATGGATCCATTTTATGAAACTATATTATTAACCATCGTGAATAACGGTACATGTTTCATTTAAATTATTAATTGTTTTTCGTATCACGAAAGTCGGGAATCAATGTTAAACACAAAAAAAATTAACTAACTGTACAAAATAGCCTATCCAAATCAAGTAAATTTTCTGAAAATGCAGAGAATAGACATTCATATTTTTAAATAGTAGAGAAGATTAAAGTTACCCTTAACCGCACCCGCAGTTCTATTCATAGTAGATAGTGAAGTATTGTCATTTTTTTATCTGGTCTAGAGCTCGACCCCATGTAATGTTTTGAGAATATAAGAATACATATTACGAACATAGAACTTGCGACTAAAATGTCTATCTAGTAGGAGATTTACCAACGCGGCATTTTTGCTAATGAGGAAAAGCTATTCTAGTATTAAAACTCTATGCAAGTAGCTTGGAAGCGCAACGCCAATAGGTTCTTCGAGCTGTTCGTTACAAATTTTTGGCTATTAGCTTTTTGTGTCTCGTTGATTTAAGCTTTACAACAGTAACAGATTTCTCTTCTTCTACGGATTCACTTACTTTGGATTTGATCATGTAAACATACTCCAAACATAAATCTAATGTGTTTTTTAGCTGACTGTAATAAATGACCTTGAAATCGAGAACTATACGAGATTACAGGAAATAAGTTCTGTTTGAAACCATAAAAACGAACGAAATAAAGCTAATGGTGTGAGTTTTTTGAGATTCATAAGCCACAAAGAAGACGTAAAATAAAGTCTTATAAGATTTTCGCAAAGAGAAATATAAATCTTAGTCGCCCTCGGCCCTCCTAACAGATTTATCAATGACTAATGCACTCGATACATTTTCCTCTTTGCTAGTAATGGGTTTTCGATAAAAAATATGATATTTCATTTACGTTTGCCTTAACGTCGAGCCTTATTATGGTTTATGTTGTTGATGGTCCAAAATATCTATCGGGATGTTCCTATGCTCACATCGTGTGTATCTCTCAAGAAGACTTGTGTAAATACACACCCATATTAATATGAAAGTACCTGAAGCCAGTGACTTCATCCGAGTAGATTAATGGGTTTAAAAAATCCTATGTAACGTTTGTAAGTGAATATTATTCCATGTCTCATTCTTGTTCCTGTTCCCATTTTACATATTTGTTATGAGGTATAGATCGATCATCATCATCATCATTATCAACCAATTGTCGTCCACTGCTGGACATAGGTCTTTTGTAGGGAGTTCCAATGCTCACGGTCTTGGGCCACTTGCTTCCAGCAGCTCCCTGCGACTCGTCTGATGTCGTCTGTCCACCTAGTTGGGGGTCGACCAACGCTACGTTTACCGGTGCGGGGTCGCCATTCCAGCACCTTGGGACCCATAGGTCGATAGTTAATTATATTAAAATAAACATATATTCAACAACTTATAATAAAACAGCGTGATTTATTAAGTTTCAGTTAAATTAGAATACAATATGCCTGACCCAGTAAAGCTGATTTTTGTTTCCGTTTAAGTTGACGCTAAGACATTTTCTTTCCAAAATATATTATTTTCCATTAAACAGATATATATGTCATAAATTGCACTGCTAGCAAAATACCTTTGCTAACTGTCAGACTCAAATGTCGTTTACGCCACACCTGAAGGCCTACGAGTATCTACTGACTGACTGTTTGTGATGGAGCTACGAAATTTATTTTACACAACTTGGTGCCCGCGACTTTATCTGCGAGGATTAGTATTTCGAGTAGTTTATGTTAGCGTGGCGTAGAAATGAACAAAAATTATGACATTAAAATTATCACGCAAGTCAACGGGGATATTTTTTTATTTCTCTATATCACACTTTCACAGGATCATCATGATCAACCCATTACCGGCTCACCACAGAGCACGGGTCTCCTCTCAATATGAGAAGGCTTTGGCCATAGTCCACCACGCTGGCCATGTGCGGATTAGCAGACTTCACACGCCTTAGAAAACATTGTGGAGAACTCTCGGTCGTGCAGGTTTCCAAGTTGGAGGTGCGTGCCCGGATTCGAACCGCCGACCAGGCAGATTGAGGCTGACGCCCTAACCACTAGGCTATCACCGCTTCAACTAGGCTTCACCGCTTTCACAGGATATTGCATATAAAATATATACAGACAGATACATAAATAGGTTTACAGTCCGATTTTTAGCAATCTTACTCTGTCGCTGCGTGTACTTAGCCATGCAAAGAGAATTTAAAGTGTCATCTACTCATCAGTACCGCCGCCGTTCCCAGCAATATTAATTAAGGATCAAGTGGAACGGTTATACTAATCTGCTATATTAGGAAACTGGTGTACTTGTCATAGTTATTGGGTCATTGTAACTAGCATACGAATATTACTAGCTAGCTGATGCCCTACTACTTCGTCCACGATGAAAGGTCTTCAAAAATTCCTGTGACAATAAGCAACGTTTGTAATTAAGGATAGTCCCATGTCGTATTCTTGTTCCTATTTCCGTTTCCGCTTTTCCATTCTTAACGTATATAGTTCTAACTTCGAAGGAATCTGCTATAGTTGTACTCGTAGCTTATTGATTAGTTTTTTTACAAATCGGGAACCATGTTTTCTTTTTGGGATAACCTATGCGTTAATTCAAGGTATAACCTGTCTTCATTGAAATCGCAGGCGGTCGGCGGTTCGAATCCGGGCACGCACCTCTAACTTTTCGGAGTAATGTGCGTTTTTTAAACAATTAAAATATCACTTGTTTCAACGGTGAAGGAAAACATCGAGTTCTCCATAATGTTCTCAAAGGCGTGTGAAGTCTGCCAATCCGCACATGGCCAGCGTGATGGACTATGGCCAAACCATTCTCATATTAAGAGGAGACCCGTGTTCTGTAGTGAGCCGGTAATGGGTTCATGGTGGATCATGATGAATAAAAGTTTGATGCGAAAGTTTATGTTTGTTGGTTACCTCAGGCTCATCCGCCATTTTTTCATACCGGGACCGGGAAAATAATTTTGTACCGGGACAATAAACAGTTCCATTGAGATTTTAATAATAGAAAAAAAAAACGCCTGACGACGTCACTTTTACCAATAAATATTTTGTTTTTGTTTTCTGACTAAAGGTACGTTCTTCACTACAAGAAAATCCTGATTCGTGACAACGGTTTTGTCCAGCTGTTATTAGCATATATACCGGATTTTTTTGCCATCCCGGTCAAACACTAACATTACGATCTACAATTATAAAAAGTTTTCAAAGATTTATGTAGCGAAGCCATGCATAAGTAATAAATGCTATTTTTCTAAAATCGGAAAATTATTTCGGTTACTTTTGCAGGGAAAAAGGTCATAAACCCATCAATACAAGCTCCAAGTGGGGATATTCATCAAAATCAGTGTAACAAACAAACAGACACAAAAACATTGACCTTGGTCTATTTCGATGGGGAAAATGAGGTTATGCTAATTGAAGACGATTATTGGTAACCCGTAAGTTAATCGGCTTCGACATTAAAAAATAATTAGGTTTTTTTATTATTATTATTGAGTCACTGTGAACTAGAAACATGACATGATTTACTGATAATTATCAGATTACTACTAATAATTCCAGAAACTAAAAATTTATATAGTAGCCGAATCTCAGACTTACTGAATATGAATAAAAAAATTCATAAGAATCGGTCGAGCCGTTTCGGAGGAGTATGGGAACGAACATTGTGACAAGAGAATTTTATATATTAGAATTACTATTTTGAATATAAAACATTGGATATCGATTGTTATTACTCAATCACGCTAGTATATCGATTGAAAATCGTCAGAGTTAAAGAATGTAGCCTGGAGTTGTAGGCTATATTTTATCCTCAAAAATTTACGTTCCAGATAAATTCATTTTTGCTGCTTGTTTTTACTAGTATAGTATCGGATTGATAGGATATTTTGCAGCGCAGTTTAGTTTGATAATATTGACATAATAATAAATATAACTTTAGGTGGGACCTGTACCCAATACCAGCATTAGTAATTATTGATTAGCGTAATCATCATGATCAACATATTACCGGCTCACTACAGATTAGCGTTCCGGCACGATGTCGCGTAAAAACCAATTAGGAGTGTGGGTTTACGATACCCCTAACAGGTTAGTCCGCTAGCATCTTAGACTGCTGCATCATCATCACCACCAGGTGAGATAGCCGTCAAGGGCTAACTTGTAGTGTGCAAAAAAAAGTATCAGCCGAATTGCAGCCTGCTTAACAATGAGCCCAAATTGCCGGCAGACTTTTTATCAGTCCGCGTATTACTGTTACATACTATAAAATGTATTTGTTACTATAAAATCTCAACTGAGCAGCAATATTTTAGCATTTTTATTTCTATTGTAATTAATAATAATAAATAATTTTTTTACTAGAAAAGATTTTTGCAAGATGTCAAAGTATGTCAAAGATGGGGTATGTGAAAATAATTTCAATATATCGATAATTCATTATTATCATATTTTTTTTAAATTATTGTTTTTAAGTAATCATTAAAACTACAAAAGATATCTTTAGCATTATCACAATATTCTTCAAAGATACCATATAAAAGTGAATAAAGCAATCATTCTTACATATCACTTCAAAGGATGACGCTTAGACATTGACATACTAAATAAAAGTCCGGCCTGAAACTTATGAGATGCCACCTGCTAACGAACATAGTAAACACAAATTATGGTTGACCACAGTCGAATTATAATTGAATGGAAGTTATAGCAAAATTGAGTATTTAATACTTCATTTTCGTTATCTAAAATCATGGTTGGAATTTTTTTTTATACTTCACAAGTTCGCCATTGACCGCAATCGTATTTGATGGTAAACGATAATGTTGTCTAAGATGATAGCGGGCTAACCTGATAGGGTATGGTAAACCCAAACTCCTAATTGGTTTGTACGCGATATTGTGCCGGAACGCTAAATTAACATGTATTTGTCGATAAGGTTATAATTAGCCTTGGCGCACCAAACCAGTCTCGAACCGGGAATCGAACCCAAGACCTCCTACATTATAATACGACAGAGCACGCGCTGCGTTTTAGAGGTGTCATTAATTAAATTTAGACAAAAAAGTATTATAGAGTTTTACAAAAATGGTGCTAATTTTGTACACGGTGATAAACGCAAAGCTGGATAGACTGGAAGCTGTGATAGCCTAGTGGTTAGGACGTCCGCCTCCTAATCAGATGTCGAGGTTCGAACCCGGGCATGCACCTCTAACTTTTAGGAGTTATGTGCGTTTGTAATAAATTAAAATATCCTTTGCTTCAACGGTTAAGGAAAACATCGTGAGGAAACCTGCATGCCTGAGAGTTCTCTATAATGTTCTCAAAGGCGCGTCAAGTCTGCCAATCCGCACATGGCCAGCGTGGTGGACTATGATCGAATCTTTTACATTGAGAGGAGACCCGTGCTCTGTAGTGAGCTGATAATGGGTTGATCATGATGATGATGATAAACGCAAAGATGAATGTAAAGCGCCGTATCTCGATATATATGTCAATGCGTGTTCATTAATTAGCAGTTCGGGGAAGCTTCTCTCAAAAAACCAAACAGTCGCACATGTTTGACTCGAGTGCCTTTTTCATTTTGTTTAACTCAATGGCGTAGTATTTCGAATTATGACACCGAGGTCCCAGGTTTGACATACGAGTTTATTACTTTTAAGAGAGAGAGAGAGAGAGAGATACCACCCTACCGGCAAAGACGTGTCGCCAAGCGATTTAGCGTTCCGGCACGATGTCGCGTAGAAACCAATTAGGAGCGTGGGTTTACCATACTCCTAACAGGTTAGCCCGCTACCATCCTAGACAGCATCATCACTTACCACCAAATGAGATAGTCGTCAAGGGCTAACTTGTAGTGTAAAAAAAAAGATGTTTATTACTTTTAAAGTTAGGATTCTGAATGTAAAATTCAATAAATCGACTATATTATAATTACTAGTTATTATATGATAGAGATAGAGAAGCTGTGATAGTCTAGTGAATAGGACGTCCGCCTTCTAAACAGAAGTCGGGGTTTCGATCCCGGGCACGCATCTCCAACTTTTCGGAGTTGTGTGAGGTTTTTGAGCAATTCAAATATAATTTGCTTCAAGGAAAACATCGTGAAGAAACCTGCACGCCTAGGAACTCTCTATAATGTTCTCAAAGGCGTGTGAAGTCTGCCAATCTGTATAGGGCCAGCGTGGTGGAATATGGCCAAAACATTTTCATATGAGAGGTGACCCGTGCTTTGCAGTGATCCGGCAATGGGTTGATCATGATGATGATGATAGTTAAGACATCAAGAGTAACGTAAAGTAAGTATATACCCCGAATGTGTGTACTACTTCTGGTCAAAGTGTATTCTGTTTACACATGGCCAGCGTGGTGGACTATGGCCAAACCCTTCTCATATGAGAGGAGACCCGTGCTTTGCAGTGATCCGGCAATGGGTTGATCATAATGATGATGATGATAGTTAAGACATCAAGAGTAACGTAAAGTAAGTATATACCCCGAATGTGTGTACTACTTCTGGTCAAAGTGGATTCTGCTTACGCATGGCCAGCGTGGTGGAATATGGCCAAACCCTTCTCATATTGAGAGGAGACCCGTGCTCTGTAGTGAGCCGGCAATGGGTTGATCATGATGATGATGATAGTTAAGACATCAAGAGTAACGTAAAGTAACTATATACCCCGAATGTGTGTACTACTTCTGATCAAAGTGTATTCTGTTTACTAAACTAGTTGCACAGATAGTGACTTGATTCTCTCCTTTGAGGGAAATCTTTAAAGCACAATATTGTACCTCCTTAGCTTTTGTCCTTTGACTAGTTATCTCAAAGGACAGTAGATTCTAAGAATTTCTTCGGATTTAATTCTTCAGAATACAAAGGACTACCTAGATGTAATATCCGGATGGTAAATTAAGTCTGAATTTCATAAATGTATATATTTAATAAGTATACTCGTATATGGAATTGAGGACTGCCTTAATTTTTTTTAAACCGACCTTAAATACACGACATGCTTTTAATTACTAATGATTTTGTATATTTAGCCTTTAAAAAAGAGTATATTAATCGAGTAAAAAATAATCAATTGAATTGATTGAAATTAGGCAAATAAACAATTAAATTAACTCAGATTTCTGTCAAATCAGAAATTAATTGTTAATTATTTCTTTGTTTCTATCTCCGTCAACATTTGAAGTTCATTTAAAATCATTTTTTTTACATATATTAGGTACATGTATTATTATTTTATAGTTCACAATAATCATATCTATTATTGCAGGAAGTTAATAACGGTTACCAAAACAACTGAATTTAAAATGACAAAAACAATCTCATAGCTTAAGTTTTATGTTTACGAATGTAGTTATCACCATCAAATCACTACTATGTTAATTATTGACGTGTCAAAAGTGCCTTTTTAAGGACTATTTGAATAAAAATTAATTGAATTTTGAATTTGAATTCTATTACCCAACCTACAAATAAAAAAATAAAAAAATTGGCCAAGTTGAAATCGGAGAAAAATAACAAAATATTTACCATTTTTTCCCTCTAATGTATCCAAAAAAATCACGAGTCCTTTTCACACTCCGGTTCCTGACCAATTTGAGCGCCCTACTTCTGTATCCTTGCGTCTGAATGCGAATGTTACAACCATTATAAAATTTAAGAGTGTTATCACAATATCCGCCCGTCCCACTCTACAGTCGTACATGAGAAAGGGACGTACGCGATAAACGTTAACTCACTTATTGTTGAGCCCTATCTGAGATTAGAAACGAATAGAGCCGCTTATTTTGCATACATTTTGAAAACAAATAAAGTTTTCTCATATTTTTAGTTATATATGGAAAATTAAGGGTGCAAGGAGATGGCAATAGCATATTAAGTTATATGAGAAGGAAGAAAGATAAAATAAGAATATAATGAAAAGAGATATAATGATTGCATACCTCACATAAATTGCACATGAGCATCAGACGCAAAAGTTTTTTGTGACAATGATTTCGTTTGCTGCAAAGCAATTTTTTTTTAATAAAAAATAATGGTGATTACGATACCAAACGAATTATAAATGTACACTGATCTAATAATATTTTGAACAAACGCGTTATCCGTCACAAATATGAGAAAACACTGATTCAAATCAGCAGAACAATGGTTATAGTTGTGAATACGCTATAGAGCTGCTGGAAAATGATGCTTCGTTAAACACAAAGACCTCGCAAAAATACGAAAGTCACGAAAATTGATACAACACGTAGCAAAAACGGCATGACTCTGCCTGACCCGCAGTGGCGGTATGTACATAATAGGCGATTATTGGCGAGCTGGCTTCTTACTTATATACCTACCTTATTATATATTTTTTTTTTATCCACTACAAGTTAGCCCTTGACGGCAATCTCACCTTATGGTAAGTGATGACGCAGTCTAAGATGGTAGCGGGCTAACCTGTTAGGGGTATGGTAAGCCCACACTCCTAATTGGTTTCTACACGACATCGTGCCGGAACGCTAAATCGCTTGGCGACACGTCTTTATCGGTAGGGTGGTAACTAGCCACGGCCGCAGCCTCCCACCAGACATTAATATTTTATTTAACTCTGATGCAATGTAATAAGTTTTGATGCTATGTGTGACTTTGCGACACACAGATATACGTCTGTGGCACCGTTGCTCTCAAGCGAGTTACCGATTTGGATGCATTTTTAAATTTGCAAGCTAGTTTGTTGGTGATGGTTTTTTATATCAAAGATAAAGATTTTGAGATCTAGACATAGGGAATGAAAGTGGGTATGAAAAATGGAATATTTTCAATTCAACACAACCATTTTAAAATATACCCAATATTTAAAAATGGTCTATTTTGTGCGATTTAAAATGAGAGCGTTTGGTGTTCATATTACATTGAGATATTTCCAAATCTGTTCAGTAATTTTAGATATACCGTTGAAAGTGGTGATGAAAATAATCAAACAATTCATTTGATTGAGTGGGGTATCAAATGAAAGGTCATGATGTGTATATTTTTGTTATATTTTATTTGCAGCTTAAGTTTTTAATTTAATTATAATTATTATTAGCACGTAAGATGAAGATGATGCTGATATTGAGTATATTTTCCAATACAATATTAATCTCCAAATATACTATACAAGCACCATTGTATCTTTAATATTGCGATATTTTTTTTCTCCTCGAGTACTACTGACAAAGATTTTTCCTGATCGCATACGGTCTCGATATCTGTACATATCGTACCACATAAGGTAATTGACTATTCACAAAACTGTTGGAAACGCGACTCAGCGTTTGCAAATTAAGCTCAAAATTTTGGAACATTGTACGAAACAGCTCGGAAGCATAATTAGGAGAGACTAACGACCTATGTATGAAGAATTTATATATTACATACGGTTCTCCCATGCTTTGTCGGTTACAGAGGAATCACAGGAAGAAATTCTAGTTCTAGAAGAAGTGTAAAAAAAAGGTATAGTATGTTCCAAAGACCTTGAAACACATCAAGTAGTTGCACTCCTCAGGTTTGGGATCTTATATTGGGTTTCCTACTTACAATAATTTAGTAATAAAAAGCCTTAGAAACTATTTTCTATTACATAGAACCAATCATATTTTTGACAGAACCAACCAAAAAATATTTTTGCAGCAATATCAAAGGAATAGGTTTAGAGACACAAATGGTGGGAAGTTTTTAACTATTATTATCATAACTAGTAGTGAAATACAGAGTATCAAAACTTGCATATATAAACCTCTAAACATAACTGAGCTTGCATGCCTAAAACACTAGCCATCTCCTTTGCTGGGATACAGTATAAAAAGGACAGTAACATTCGCTTTGAGAAGTGTTAATTAAATTGAGTTTAGTTTAGAGATTTTTGTTTCAACAGAATCAGTAACGTGTGATTAAATCTGTATTTAAATAGGTTTGTTTCTTTAAATACAAAACTCAACTACTTATAATTAGATAGACTAACATTGTGGTTAAAATTTAATGACGATTAGTTTTGGGGATTAAAAAACCAAAAAATAAACGTCTCCACTCATTTTGCTGTCATTAATTCTTATCAATGTATGCCGATAACTACATTTGATACGCTAGATTGCGATTATAAAACACAAAATGTAACAAATTCATAGAAGTGAAAAAATTATGATTAATAAGTCAATTGCACCGAGGTCACACAGTGTGGCTCGCGCCTGATGTTTCTGGTGCACCTCGGACAGTACCATATGGGTTAGCCCGCTACCATCTTAGACTACATAATCACTTACCATCAGGTGAGATTGCCGTCAAGGGCTAACTTTAAGTGGATATAAAAAAAGAGTGCCTTGATAAAAGGTCCCAGGTTAGGGATCTACTTCGGCGGACGTCGCTGGCTGGGTTGCGGACGAGCGCCCCGTGAACCAGCTATCAGGCAACGAAACGGAGCATAGCTGGGTTTAGCTTAGGGGGTATTCTGATCGCCACTCTTGCCAGCGGCTAGTCCCCCATAACCCGCCAGAAGCGGCCCAGTTCTGCCTGCGCCGCTTTCAGAAGAGATACCGTTCGGACCCCCCCGTTATCCCAAACGTCGCCTAAGCCTAGGTTCGGCCTCAAAGGAGGCGCCCTTAAGCAGTCGTTCCCTTAGTTTCTTCGAGCCCAAGGGCTCAAAATTTCTTCTGGCTGAGCTTCATTCCGAATTACTTTTAATTACGCTGTGGCAACCAATAGGGTTAGTACAGCTAATAGACAGTCCGACAAAAAAAAATCAGAAGAGATACGGAAATGCATTTCCTAGCCATAAATAAAAAAACAATACGCGTAATCTAATTCTATCCTTGAACTCGGTAATAGTACCGCAACAATATGTTTCGGAAGGTAATCTCAAGAACGGCTAATCTATTTTGAAGAAATATTGTTTTTGACGGTAATATATTGCGTATGACTACGAGTATTTACGTATTATTGAGGGTAACTGGAAGAGATCTCTTAAAGAGATAAGCTTTCCTTTGTATACCTATTATAATATGTAAGTATTTGGTATCACAAAGTTGCTACAAATAAAATAAAAATAAATAATATTAATATAAAATTTTTCACTTAACCCTGCCGCAATAGTCCAGTGGTTAGCGTGTTCAACTATGAATCACGATGCTCCGGCTTCGATCCCTACTCAAGTCTACAAATTGTACTGGTTTATTCTAATTAAACCAAATCTTGATACCAGCCTCATCATCATCATCATCATGATCAACTCATTCTCGGCTCACTACAAAGCACGGGTCTCTTTTCAATATGAGAGGGGTTCGGCCATAGTCCACCACGGTGGCCATGTGCGGATTGGTAGACTTCACACGCCTTTAAGAACATTACGGAGAACTCTCAGGCGTGCAGGTTTCCTCACGATGTTTTCCTTCACCGTTGAAGCCAGTGATATGTTAATTTCTTAACAACGCACATAACTCCGAAATATTAGAGGTGCGTGCCCGGGTTCGAACCCCCGACCTCTAATTAGGAGGCTGACATCCTAACCTAAAGCCTAGCCTATTAGGAAATTGGCGGGGTACACCCACGTGTTTTCGAGAGCATTTCAAAACAATACAGTTATGATTACTAACATATAATAACAATCCTTAAAGCCCGCCAACTGGCTTAGAAGAAGTATGGTGTGTGTGTTCGAGCAAAATCTTTCCTGCGAAAGAGTCGCCCTTTGCCCATAAATAGACTAATAATGATGAAAGCCACTTACGATACACGAACAGCCGGGGAATATGCAGGGTATTTTCATTTTGGTATTTCTCTATCTATGATATTGATAATAATGGAAGCCGTATTTATAATAAAAACACAAATTTTCATCAAATGTACTGTGCACTGTAGACGGCTATCTCCATCGTGGCCGACATTATAATCGGGGATAAGTTACGTACGTTTTTGAACGTTTGGTACAAGTTGTAAGGTTACAGTTAGCGGGCAAAGGTGCGGAAATAGCTATACTTCCATGACAGCAATTTAAAAACGATCTCTATCTAACACCTATTGAGATATAATATTTTTTTTTTATACAGTTTAGTTAACCGAGCGTCAGTATTGCATTGGTTCAACTGTTTCTGAAGACCTCCGTGGCGCAGCTTCGAGTAAGTTATGTTGGAGGTCCTGGGTTCGATTCCCACCTCGAGTCTGGTCTGGTGGGAGGCTTTTGCCTTGGCTAGTTACCACCCTACCGACAAAGACGTGTCGATGCCAAGCGATTAAGCGATCATGTCGCTTGCTCTATTGTTGCTAGAAGAAGAGTTAACCAATCGACACTTTCCCATCAGTAACAGTACGTAAAGAGAAGAAGGGTTTTGAAAACGCTATCCGCTTTTATTCTGTGGCAAACCATGCTAATGCCAATGTTTACTTTGAAGATAAGTGAAAGAATTTACTATACTATATTAAAATCCTTGTCAAGGTCCGCGTGCGTATCTGAATGAGTTTAGAAGAGGCCTGAGAATAGGCTTCAGCCTAGGATATAAAAGATAATATAGTATGTCCTACGTCAGAAATACAATTGTCATTTTATTTCTGTCACAAATATCAAATTTCTGGACAAATGTAACATCTGGGATAATCTCCATAGTTTATGAACTGAATCCTAATGACGTTTTATTTAATTCTTCGTAAGTGCACATTACATTTCGAATAGAGATATAAGCTAAAGAACCATCTTTGAATACGGCGCATACTAAAAACTAATATTTTTATTAAATGTTTTGTTTTATTTTATCAGGCAGATTCATTAGAGTTAAGTATGCTATTTATAACTAGAAATATTTTTTGTACGTTATACCTGCTATATTTTAGTGAGCAATTATATACGTACGATAACTTGCTATATACGTAAATCAAATAAGTCAAATTTATTTCTTCAAGGATATTTTTTGAAACTACGCTAATAAAAGCACTATTTTATAATTAATATGATAATATATCCATAAAGCTTATGTCTAGAAACTTTTAAGTGTCCACATTTTTTGTCACTGTTTTCTATACTATTTTTTCGCTGTTAAGTATACTAGTTAGAACACTAAAAATAAATAAAATTGTTGGTACACTAAAAATATTAAAAGCATAGGTAACTTCATTATCTAGTTGTAACCAACTTCTTTGATAAGTTAATTTTATTAATTAAAATAGTTTTGTATACGTTTCTTTACACAAAATAAATTTGGCTCAGTGATAGAATGAACCCTTTGCCTTATTGAAGGATATCGGTGACCTACCTCTTATAAGGAAGGATATAGGTCACCTACCTCTTCGTTGGGAAATTAAAGGATTTTTTCATAATTTAAAAATAAGTAAATAATTATAAAACTATTAAAGGGACACCGAGATCAATGTATAATACTCTTAACTTTCGGATTTAAATACATTTTTATTGAAGCAATTCCAAATTGAATATAATACGCTGTAACCATTAGGACTATTTTTTAGGTCATCGTGAAGCCTATCATGCCTGAGAGTTCTCCATAATGTTCTCTAGAGTGTGTATGTGTGGTATACTTTTTTTTTTTTTTCTGCTGGGAGATGTGTTTACTCATCCCCTCCGGAAGCGATGCAGGCAAGACTGCGTCGCTTCCGACGGGGTATGTGGGACTCCCTGGCGGCCAGACTGGCGACCAGAATACCCACTAAAACCCAGCGATGCTCCTTCGCGTCGCCTGGTGGCTGGGTCACGGGAACACTTGTGCACTCGACCGCAAAATACCGTGTGTGGTGTACTAGGTCCTAAACCTTTGTCATTCATATGATATGGTTGAGGTATAAGGTTTTTTTTTATGTAAAATTATTGGATATATTTTTTTTTAATCAGTAAGACCCGATAGTGTTAATGATGTTTTTTTTTTATAATATGATTGATTATATTTTTTTTTAAAGTCAGTAATTGATTAAGACGTGAGTTTAATTTGATAACGTCATATATACAAAGTAAAGCGAATGATTAGAGGCATTGGGGCCGACAACTACCTCAACCTATTCTCAAACTTTAAATAGGGGAGAAATCCGGCTTACTCGAATGTGGGAAATCTGATGACGATGCAAAGTAGGCAAATTTTGGTATGCGGAACCGGCGCTGTTGAATGAACCAAACGTAGTGTAAAGGCGCCTAAGAAACGCCTAGGATAAAAACACAAAATAAAAATTAAATATATAAATTTAAGTCATACGACTACCCCCATACTACTAACTTCCGATCTACAAGGTTTTGAATACAAGACTGCAGAGTTTGATTGTGTAACTTGCACAAGTTGTTATCAAAGGGCAAAGATCAAATCACACGGTACAATGTCTTGATTCTACTAAACTTTGATTTGAGGAGAATAGCAAACTTGCAATGCAGAATTGCCACATTAATTCAGTACTATGCTATCTGTTCAACAAAACTTGCACTGAAGAATATCATCATGATCAACCCATTCTCGGCTCGCTCCAGAGCACGGGCCTCGTCTCAATATGAGAAGGGTTTGGCCATACTCCACCACGCTGGCCATGTGCGGATTGGCAGACTTCACACGCCTTTGAGAAAATTATGGAGAAGTCACAGGCGTGCAGGTTTCCTCGCGATGTTTTCCTTCACCGTTGAAGCAAGTGATATTTTAATTGTTTAAAAACGATTATATTTTAGTTATTCATATTTAAATATGTTCACCTCTGCATGGTATAAATCATAGTAATTTCCCGCCGTTTGTGCGCGTAGATCTTTTAAACGACCAATAGAGAGAACGACTCAAGGTAACGGTTTATATGTTTAAAACATACGTATAATATAAGGCAAGAACATCAAAAATTTGTCATGTAATGTCTTCAAAACATACTTTGATACGCTTACATACAAAAACAAACCCTTACGAAATAGATAAAATTGATATACAAAGGTATTGTATATCTTATTAAGATCTGCATAAAAGTTTTGAATTGTATGTATACCCTAAAACATATAGGTAGGTACTGGACGTACTGAAAACTCTCTTTGGATAACTTACATATATTACAGTATAGGGCCTCTATGAAGCGGTGATGGTGATAACGAATGTATCAATAACTTAAAATTAAAGCTAGAAGGGTTCCAAACGCGCCCAGGTCTAAAAAGAAACCCATGCAAATATTAGTAGGGTTTTATAATGATATTCAACTTTAGTTATGACCTCAATTAACCTAATAATTTTTATACAAATTACGAGTCTTATTGTTTCTAGAAATAACGAGAAATATGTTTTATAAAGCCTTATATCCCCATTATTCGTAGTAGTGCATTCTGCATGCAATAAGTTTATTAGCTTTTGCAAAATTCACCTTATTACCCAAATCATAAGGATTAATATCTCTTCGTTATGTTTAAACTTATTGGCAATAACTTGGCTATTACCTTGTTATTTTATTACTAGCTGTAAAATTTCAAAGCTCTGAAGCGAATACTACTACCTACTATCGGGTAGAGAAAATAATAGTCAATTATTCACCGTCCTTTCTTACTACTACGGTTCCATATAAAAAAACAAAATGGCAAAATTTGGGTCACTTAATAGCAGTACTAAAATGTGTGCCAATTATATTTAGCATCATCATCATCATTATGATCAACCCAGTGTCGGCTCACTACAGAGCACGGGTCTCCTCTCAATATGAGAAGGGTTTGGCCATAGTCCACCACACTGGCCATGTGGTTTAGCAGACTTCACACGTCTTGGAGATTACACATTAACATTATGGAGAACTCTCAAGTATGCAGGTTTGCTCACGATGTTTTCCTTCACCGTTGAAACAAGTGATATTTTAATGGCTTAAAAACGCACATAACTCTGAAAAGTTATAGGTGCGTGCCCGGGTTCGAACCCCCGACCTCTGATTAGGAGGCTGACATCCTTACCACTAGGCTATCACAGCTTCATAGAAAAATTTGCATATATAAATTTAGCATAGAAATGTTTTTAGAATAGAAATATTGCTCTTATAAGATAGCTTTTAAGTCATTTTAAATGGAATGTTAGATGGTGATAACAAAATGAAACTTTACCAGGCTAAGTTTGTCGTGGGCTTCTTCTTAGACTGGGACGCGTTTGGGACCCTCGTAGCTTTAGTTTTAAGTTAACGAATGTAGTTATCACCATCTCATCACTACTATGTAAATTATTGACGCGTTAAAAGTGCCTTTTAAAAAACTATTTGAATAAAGATTATGATTGATTGATAAATAAATTTCGTCATTGGAAGACTAAAAAAAACTCTGGCACTGAAATTGTTTGCGGTAATAGTAATTTTATTCATTAATAAAGATAAATTTACTAAATACCTATTAAATATTTACTATCTATAAGCCAATTCTGAATTTTATAATTAAATCCATCGCGCTACTCCAATACGGGTTGTAAGTTCCGTAGTTATGCGCAAACCTTTCTTGTGTTATGCGCAAACTTAATGGAAAGCAATTGCGCCTGCAAAGTTTACTCTTAAATAATTATTTAGCGTAAAAACCATAAAATTATGCTGATATCGATTACTTAAAATAATATTTTTACATGTATTGAAGCGAGTTCAATAAACAGAATCGTCATTACAAAAAAAACATAATAAATTGAATATTTAAAATATTAAGGAATTTAGCATTTTGGAATATTTGCCTATTTTGCTATGATAAATGTTTTGCTTAGAAATACAAAGTTGTGCCAAAAGTTATCATAATATTATGACTATTAGTTTTGGGACACAACAAGTTTTCCCTTCGCCATCGCCGGAAAAACAATAAAGAAACCGCAACTATACCCGTCCAACTTGCATCGCTGCCATTATTTTCATTCCCCTTTTCCACAGCATCATCTATCCTTGTCTAGCCTGTACTGCATTATTGCCGTCTCTTTCTATAATAGCGTGACAAGAGCTCATCAATGGCAGTCTTGATTGAACGTACGTTCCGAAGAGGTTCGGCTTTGTATCGAGGAATTATAATGTTTTTATCACAATAGTGGATTGATACGAAATTAAAAGTAGGCAGGCCCACTTTTATTACGCCTTTTAGTTTCCTAATAACTTTGATAGCTTGTGTTTATATAGAACATCGGAAACTAGAACAGAAATGCTAGAGAAAATATGGAAGTATAGATACTGCTAGCTGTACCAAAATGTCACGAACATTTTTAAATTAATTTTTCAACAGATTGTAGTTAATGTTACAAGATTTAAGCAAATGTCCTGTTTTTAGACGTTATGTGTTTTACTGAATAATTAGTGATAGCCTATTGGTTAGAGCGTCAGCCTCTTAATCGGAGGTTCGAATCCGGGCACGCACCTCTAACTCTTCGGAGTTATGAGCGTTCTTAAACAATTAAAATATCACTTGCTTCAATGGTGA
Source organism: Lasiommata megera (assembly GCA_928268935.1). Taxonomy (NCBI): domain Eukaryota; kingdom Metazoa; phylum Arthropoda; class Insecta; order Lepidoptera; family Nymphalidae; genus Lasiommata; species Lasiommata megera. Next base: position 4,270,197 of record OV743311.1, on the reverse strand, counting down.
ATGAAAACATCGTGAGGAAACCTCCACGCTTGAGAGTTCTTCATAATGTTCTCAAAGACGTGTGAAGTCTGCCAATCCGCACATGGCCAGCGTGGTGGACTATGGCCAAACCCTTCTCATATTGAGAGGAGACCCGTGCTCTGTAGTGAGCCAGTAATGGGTTGATCATGATGATGTAATAAAGTAAGTACAACATTAGTTAAAAAAACAACACAGCATACGTCTATGCTATTGTAAAATGTTATAAGTACAACAACGTTAAAATGTTATCATCAAAGATATACTGTTTAGATATTGATTTACCACAAGCCGTAGATAGAACGCGTCATACAAAAACAAGGCGAGAATTTGTCACCAACTAACATTCCTACACATACATTTCCTATACATTCCTACATATCGGTATAGCGATGTATTACAACCTGTCTAATACACTAGACATCTGGCCGTTATATTATCTATAGCGGCGCGTAGTGCTTTGTAATTCATTCGGATTATACGGCTCGAGGGTCTTTGACTCGGTCGGGGTTTGGGTCGGGGGTCGGGGTTCGGTAGGGGTTTGGGTCGGTGACTTTCGTCTAGCCTTCTCACACACTGGGGGAAAGGAGTGCACGCGTCGCTATTTGTGCACTACTTTTCCGTCCCATTTTTTGAGCGTTAATGATTGATCTACGGCTAGTGGTAAATCATATAAAGTCAAAATATTTTATTAATAAGGACACTATCGATTTGCACGTGATTGCAATTGAAATATCAGAAGAGAGCTTTTAAATCCAAAAAGTATTCTACCAACCCACGTTCTATCATTTCAGTTGACGAGAGTGTCGAGAGAGAGCTCTCTCTCTCTCTGTCTCTCTCTGACAATAGATGAAGCGTTTGTTCAATAGTCAAACTAATGACGAATATATTGATGAGTCTAAAGTATTTCACTTCCCCAGAATACTTGAATAACTTTAAAATCATGACAATAGGGCTTTTTGTGTGCTACTTTTAAAATGTAATGCGTAAGTGGATCAAATTAAACATTGCTCATGAATATCCGAGCGCTTTATGGCCCTCGAAGATCGCGATGGCTTTGAAAAACGATTCAAAGGCATTATCGCTACTTTGCATATCTTGTTAGAGTATGGCTGTGATATAAGCGATCTGTGTAATGAATATTTTTTTTACACTACAAGTTCAGTTGACTACAACGTCATCTGGGGGCAAGTTAAAATGCAGTCTAAGATGGTAGCGGACCATGTAACCTTGTGTCGACTGTCTAACTCAGGTAAAAAATATTCTTTTCATGTCTTATTCTTTTCATTGCTTACTCAGTATTAAGCTGTTAAGTTACAGACTAGAACCGAACCGAAGAGGACGAACCTCTTCGGTTTTTTCGGTGCCGTTATTGTAATATGAATTATATTTCCTTTTTATATTAATAACTAAATAAAAATAAACCTACCTACCAACCTGTTAAGGGTGTGGTGGTTATATAAATCCCATATTCCCAATCGGTTTCCTTGCAGTATTGTATTGGAACGCTAAAAAAGTATGAAAGTAGTAGGTTACTACAAATATTTTTTTTTTATCCACTACAAGTTAGCCCTTGACGGCAATCCCACCTGATGGTAATTGATGATGCAGTCTAAGATGGTAGCGGGCTAACCTGTTAGGGGTATGGTAAACCCACACTCCTAATTGGTTTCTACGCGACATCGTGCCGGAACGCTAAATCGCTTGGCGACACGTCTTTGTCGGTAGGGTGGTAACTAGCCACGGCCGAAGCCTCCCACCAGACCAGACTCGAGCCGGGAATCGAACCCAGGACCTCAAAGTTTATAATCCAACAGCGCGCGCGCTGCGCCATGGAGGTCGTCAAATACTACATTCAGTGTCATTTTTAATGGATTTTCTTGGATCAGATACTCTAGTTACGTTGCTTACGTGGAAAATGTTCAATATACAATAGCTTTACTATGTGCGACAGGGAAAAAGTTATTAATTATTTTGGAAAAAATATATAATTATCATACTAAAGTACCTACCTTGTCAAAATCTTTTTTATAACTTCTTTCCTTAATTCATTAAATCTGTTCTCGAGGACAGTCTTAACTACCTCTATTATTTGGTTTAATGGAACACCTCGCTCAGCGATTCATCATCATCATGATCAACCCATTACCGGCTCACTACAGAGCACGGGTCTCCTCTCAATATGAGAAGGGTTTGGCCGTAGTCCACCACGCTGGCCATGTGCAGATTTGCAGACTTCACACACCTTTGAGAACATTATGGAGAACTCTCAGGCGTGCAGGTTTCCTCACGATGTTTTCCTTCACCGTTGAAGCAAGTGATATTTTAATTGGTTTTAAAAACGCACATAGCTCCGAAAAGTTAGAGGTGCGTGCCTTGATTCGAACCGCCGACCTCTGAATAGGAGGCTGACGCCTTAACCACTAGGCTATTACCGCGTACTAGGCTATCACCGCGTACTAGGCTATCACCGCGTCAATCAAAAAAACGTCTTTCACACTATGCTTTTGCAATATACCGACGTCCCCCTGGTGACAAATGTTCTAGAATAATGTAATTTTCCCCGCTAGTTCAAGGGCCACATTCTAAAAAGGTTTTTTTTTTATCTCAATTTCGCTCTAGATCTTAATAACATTAGATTCATTACAAATGTATGGGAAATGGATTTCTTTTGTGAAATACTTTAGTCTTTGACTGTTCTTTGTATAAACACACGATTCCGATAGGGAAGCTCTTTTAAACGTTTGTCTTTAATTGAATTTCAAGGAAATACTTTAGCTTGAGTAAGTGCTATTTGCTTACATTATTTTTCCCGCTTTGGCTTGGAGAGTAGCCAGAGTTAAAAGGAGGTAGGTTTTTAGATCTATTTTGTATCTAACTGCGTGGAACCAATGGTTTTGTAATGTACTAAATAAAGTATATTTAAATACTCCAGCATAGCGCTGAATTTGTTTTTATATATAAAAAAGAAAAAACTCGAACCGTATGTTAGAAGGTGGACGTGTACAGTGGCGTGTACTGTTTTTGACTATAGCATGCGGACAGAAAAAATTAAATAATACTTCTACTTATAAAATGGACGCAGATGCATTTTCTTCCTTCAAATACGTTTTCTAAAAACACGACGACCTCCGTGGCGCAGCGCGCGCGCTGTTGCATTATAAAGTTGAAGGTCCTGGGTTCGATTCCCGGCTCGAGTCTGGTCTGGTGGGAGGCTGCGGCCGTGGCTAGTTACCACCCTACCGACAAAGGCGTGTCGCCAAGCGATTTAGCGTTCCGGCACTATGTCGTATAGAAACTAATTAGGAGTATGGCTTTACCATACCCCTAACAGGTTAACCCGCTACCATCTTAGACTGCATCATCACTTACCATCAGGTGAGATTGCCGTCAAGGGCTAACTTGTAGTGGAAATAAAAAACGAAGCCTTCAATGAGTTCATATATCTCGATAGGTTCCTGGGGCTGGATATGCACTGCTGTTACGCATAAATGCAGAGCATGCCACTGAATGTGAAATGATGCAAAATAAGCGGAACACAACAAATATATATTCGGGTACACTACTGCTATATTAGGCTATAAATAAATATCTTATGATATAATAATTTTAAAAGGGGTTCCTTTTTACTCTTTGTATTATTCGATTGATAACTGAGCTACGAAATTCAAGCGATCTGGTTTGTGGGTTTGACACACATAGCTTAGAATCTTAGTCCATTGCGTATGAAAATGAAGCCTTGGAGATCATCATCTGCATCAGACTATTAACGTCCCTCTACTGAACAGAAGCCACCTCTCAGTTCATTGGAGAGAGGGGTTTTCAGAACTTCCACGCTGCTCCAATATGAATTGTAGGGCTTTAAATATTTCGGGTGCGTGACCGGGATCGAACCCCCGACCTTTGATTAGGAGAAGGACATTCTAATCACAAGGCTATCACAGCTTCAACAATATTCATACTAAACATAAATTATATAAAACATGGTGTTTCTACCCAACCGTTCCGTTGAGGTCGCGCATAGCTAGTTTGTGTACACGGGAGGGACCTCAACTTTGAATCTCAAAGGAATTTCTGGAGCCAGCTCGCCACTTTAAATTCCACTATGCATTGTTTAATGTTTAGCAATTGCGGTACAGATGTTGCTGAAACATGAATTTCTACCTATAAATAATAATTTCTTTCTATAAATAAATATAATATTTATACTTATATGTATGTATAATCTCTATTGTATTCTATTAGCTATTGCACTATCCCCATCTCCTTTTAACTCTTTCCTTTCTCAAAAGATTGTCTGGAGGAGATCGCTTTTAGCGATAAGGCCGCCTTTGCGCATTATGTTTGTTTTTTATTTAATTTTTTGTTTTATTTATTTTTAATTCATGTTTGTAGTGTGCAATAAAGATTATATCTATCTATCTATCTATCTTCTACCATATGCTCGTTATTTGTTAAACAGTAGATGTTTTTTTGAAATAAACATAGACAGAACAGACGGATCACGTGATGTTAAGTGATCACCGCTGTCTATAAACTTCTGCAGCACCATAGGAACCACTAATACAATCGGTTGAAGCCATCCTCCTAATTTGTTTCTACGCGGATAGTTCCTGTAATAGTCCGTCTATTACAGGAAGCTAAATCGCTTGGCAGCATGATTTTGCCAGGGTGGTAACTTGCCACGGTCGACTTTAGTGGCGCAGCATATTTGTGGCAGGTCTCGACCGTGGCAAGACATAAAAGTAGTTCGTACAAAAGTGTCCGCATAAAATAAGAAATCTGGTATTTATTACATTAGTTCGTTGTTGAGTCACCAATGTTCGGAACTCTCACAGATTTATACAATAAATTGGCAGCATGATTTTGCCAGGGTGGTAACTTGCCACGGTCGACTTTAGTGGCGCAGCATATTTGTGGCAGGTCTCGACCGTGGCAAGACATAAAAGTAGTTCGTACAAAAGTGTCCGCATAAAATAAGAAATCTGGTATTTATTACATTAGTTCGTTGTTGAGTCACCAATGTTCGGAACTCTCACAGATTTATACAATAAATTGGCAGCATGATTTTGCCAGGGTGGTAACTTGCCACGGTCGACTTTAGTGGCGTAGCATATTTGTGGTAGGTCTTGACCGTGGCAAGACATAAAAGTAGTCCGTACAAAAGTGTCCGCATAAAATAAGAAATCTGGTATTTATTACATTAGTTCGTTGTTGAGTCAACAATGTTCGGAACTCTCACAGATTTGTTCAATAAAATTAATGGTCTATCTGCTTTATAATTTGTTTTACAATATATTAAAAATAAACTAACATATTTCACTTTCAAGCGATTCGTCTAATTTATTGCTTAAACGAGGGGAGGAAGAATTTAATTACAATAATTTTTTAAATGAGACATTTTTATTTTTCATCAATTGCGCCTTATCAAAGTCAATAAGGTCTGAACTTGTTTTTGTTGAAAGTTGATCTTTTATGATCATCAATTACCAAAAATCTATAACTATCCCTACTAATATTATAAATGTTTGTCATGGGTTCACAAGAAAACTACTTAACCGATCATCATAAATCTTTGTTCTTATATTCTTAAAGGTATAAGAAGTAGCATGGATATTTAAAAAAACGAATGATTCAAAATATATATGATTCATTTCTATCGTAATGATACTTATTTTGTGGCTTCAATGTTAAGCAAACCCTGGGTAAGAGCTAGTAATCAATAAGTTTACACTTTTTCTGTTATATTTTTTATGGGACTTTTAAATCTTGTATATAAATGACCAAAGGCTGTATACATATTATATCGTGCAATTCATCATATATTATTATTATATCATAATTCTTTCGCAGGAAAGATTTTGTACGAACACACCCACACACTATGTTTCTCCTAAGCTAGTTGGCGGGCTTTAACGATTGTTATTAAATGTAAGTAATCATAACTGTATTGTTTTGAAGTACTCTCCGAAACACGTGGGTGTACCCTGCCAATTTCCTAATAGGCTAGGCTGGTATGGTTATGGTTAGGACGTCCGCCTCCTAATCAGAGGTCGGGGGTTCGAACCCGGGCACGCACCCTTAACTTTTCGGAGTTATGTCCGTTTTTAAGCAATTAAAATATCACTTGCTTCAATGGTGAAGGAAAACATCGTGAGGAAACCTGCATTCCTGAGAGTTCTCCATAATGTTCTCGAAGGCAGATTGGCAGACTTCACTAGAAGTCTGCCAATCCGCACATGGCCAGCGTGGTGGACTATGGTCAAACCCTTCTCATTTTGTGAGGAGACCCGTGCTCTTTAGTCAGACGGCAATGGGTTGATCATGATGATGTTAGAAATTTGGACAATACTATTTTGTAAAACTGCAATGTGACCTGCTAAACGATACAGTAACTTTTCCAACAAGTTGTCAACTATTCGTCTTTCTACAAAACACATTATTAAAAAAGTTCAAATCAAATCAAATCAAAAATAGCTTTTTAAATTCATATAAACCTATTACAGGCATCTATGAATCGTTCATATTTATAACATTTTTCATTATTCTATTCGTGAAGTGATTGATGGTGATAACTACACTCGCCAACCTTAAACTAAAGCTAAGAAGTTCCAGATCACCATTTAGAAGGCCTTGCATATATTGTGATGAGTGAAGAATAACTAACCAGCAAATGAGCAAACAAACGGTAATATATTATGATATTGGTAAGGTTATGTTACTGAACAAATAAACATAAAAAAGCTTGGGTGTGAATTGCTCTATCTCCATAGGTACTATAATTTATTATTGATTATGTGAGATGATGATAACAAAAAAAAACCCGGCTAAGTTTGTTATGGGCTTCTTCTTAGACCAGGGCGCATTTGGAACCCTCATAGCTTTAGTTTTAAGTTTACGAATGTAGTCAAAAGTGCCTTTTAAAGGACTATTTGAATAAAGATTATTTGAATTTGTATATTACTTATCCAGCAACGCATTGGCGGTTCCTCTGGTGCTGCAAATGTTCATGGGCGGCGGTAATCACTTACCATCAGGTGATCCGCCTGCTCGTTTGCTCGCTTTGTATATAAAACAAAAAAAATTACAAACGAAAAGTGTCGCCCTTATGAGACGCTTTAATGTTCTTTTGAAGTCTGATCAGGGCACATGGGTTCAGTTATATCATAGAATATTGATAGTTTATTTACTATAACTGCGTTTCTGCTCGTAAAATAACCTGTAAACCATCTTATCTAAGTGCATAAATTATACAGCTAGCGATATTGAACTGTAACATGTTAGTCGTAAAGTATAAAACAGCGTGTATCGGTGCCCGTCTAAATGTATGCCTAAGGGATTAATATCCAAATTGGATTGTGGAGTGAACGTTTCTCAATATGCATAACCTAGGCACAGACATATTCAATTTACACCTTATTGATACCTAAAGATTGTACATGAAGAAAGAGTGTATTAGATAAGCAAAGTATATATAAGTCCACAGCTCGCCGCAAGTGTATGATGTTTTCCTTCGCCGTTAAAATAAGTGAAGTGATATTTTAATTGCTCAAAAACAAACTCACATAACTACACTAACGAATAGTTAGAGGTGCGTGCTCGGGTTTAACCCCTAACCTCTGATAAGGAGGCGGACGTTCTAAGGACTAGGCTATCATAGCTTCACAGATAAACAAAGGGAGTCGAAATGGGAATCCATCACAGGATTTTTTACAAAACAATTTGTTTCTTAGTCCACAGGATTTTTTAAAACCTTTAATGTACTGGCACGTGTAACTGCAATAATACAGTCATCATCATCATCATGATCAACCCATTACCAGCTCACTACAGAGCACGGGTCTCCTCTCAATATGAGAAGGGTATGGCCATAGTCCACCACGCTGGCCAAGTGCGGATTGTCAGACTTCACACGCCTTTGAGAATATTATGGAGAACTCTCAGACGTGCAGGTTTTCTCACGATGTTTTCCTTCACCGTTGAAGCAAGTGATATTTTTTTTTTTAAACGCACATAACTCCGGAAAGTTAGAGGTACGTGCCCGGATTCGAACCGCCGACCTCTGATTAGGAGGCTGACGCTCTAACCACTAGGCTATCACCGCTTCTAGTATAGGATATTGGAGGTTTAAATTTGACCTACATATGTAGGATTCCGCAGTAAACAAGGATAGTGGAACCTCAAGTCTCATCGTCCGTCCGGTCATAGTCCAGCTTAGAGACTCGTCTAGAAAGCTGTCATCAAGCATGCGTTTCCGTGACAGCTATATATCAAGGATCAATGTTATAAGATGAAAAGTTCCGTAAGATATATCAAGGATCGATGTTATAAAATGAAATTTTGATGACAAAAAAATCACTACACTTTTAGATTTTGGTATTCCTTTTTTTTCGTTTACCATCGTCACTAAATCGTACTGTCTTCTGATGGGTTTTTAAAACCAAGTACAGATGTACGAGGTAAATTAATTTGAACCTTTATATTTACGGATTTATATTAAGCTTTATTGTCTATATTAAATTGGCAATGAGACATTAATAAAAAGTTAAATGCGTTTATAATTTTATAATAAATTACTAAATACATGTCTGGGACGTCTAAATAAGTTGAAAGTTTAAATTAAACCGAGGTTTGAAAAATTCTATTATAGTGTAAAGGAAAGTGTTATGTAAATGATAAACAAGCTTTGGTATGAAATTTTGTTCTAACCAGATTAGTCTTGAATAGTTTTAAGTGACAGTGTGAGATGATAATAACAAAAATAATAGTTACTTGGCTAAGAATTTTGTGGGCTTCTTCGCAGACCATGGTGCGTTTGAAACCCTAGTAGCTTTAGTTTTAAGTTTACGAATTTAGTTATCACCATCAACTCTCTTCATTATGATAATGAAGAGATTATGTTGCATGTTAAATGCAGAATAATGATTGACAAAAATTTTATTCATTAAGCAACATATCCTTAACTTAAAACTGTCTACCTTCTATTGGTTGGTTATTTACAAACTTTGAACCCTTTCAATATTTGGGTATAAATTCCTATTTATACCCAAATATTAATAGGCATAGAAGCTGGATTTCCCCCATCCAACCCAATGAAAATATAAGGTATTAAAATGTACCGTAAGAGGATTTCCATTAACTACAAAAATGATAACCGTACTCTAAAAACTAAATGTACATAACAGTTTTATGTTTAAATGAAAACAGAAAGAAGCGTTTCCGTAAAATTGAGCTTGCAGCATTCATTATCGAAAAACTATTTCGCTTCCCCATTGAACGTCCTAGAGAGACTCTCTGACCGGTTATCTGATTATAGCCACTGAAGTGTGCTTTTCACAAAGGCTTTGAATGCATTGCCGGTATTATTACTTGTTGTTACACTTTGAACAGGAATCCTAAGAACCGTGTACAATACTTTCTTATATATATTAATATTCTAAAGAAGAAAGATATGTTTTTAATCGAAAAATTTTGAAACTGCTGTACCGGTTTTCATTATTCTTTTACTGTGATGAAAGCTAGCGAAAGACCGTGAAAGACCTGAAGAAATTTCTACAAATGAAGTATGTACAGCTGTAAGAATTCTTTTGCTACAAAATATTATAATTATAACCTTCATAACCAAAACTTGTGAATGTTATTCTCATAACGTAGGATGACGTCACAAATTTTAGTCCCCAAAAAGGTTATGATAAGCTTTTCTATTTTCTATCATATGCATATAACTTTTTGTCGACCCCTGGTACAATGAAGTGCAGTTGACTTATATTTAATCGGCGGCAGGGGCTTTTTGCGAATTTGCAGTTTGCATTTTCAGAGCTGCTTTGGACGAGGATAGTTACCTTACCGACAAAGGCGTGCTGCCAAGCGGGTTAGGGTCATTGAAAATTGCCACCTAAAATTTGATTAGGGCTTCAAATTTGATACATTTGCCATACTTCCAACAGCATAGCCCGCTGCCATCTTGGACTGTATCATAAATTCTTATCAGGTGAGATTGCAGACAAAAAGTGTCAAAAAATTCGTATAATAACCTTCGCAACTAAAATTTGTCTTGACGTCATTCTTAAAAAAAAAAAAAAAACTTTATTACGAAGTACATACGAACATAGTTTGTATATTTATTTCACACATATATATTTTAGATATGTATTATTTGTATTGTTATTATTTTATATATTTAGTAGCATGTAGTTATTAGTGCGTACGTATAAATACCTTTTGCAACTTCTTTGTCACTTCCAACTCATTGCCTTCAAAGTAATGGTTGCCTGTAAGAGATCACTATAAGCGATAAGGTCGCCAGTTTCTGTTTCTTTTGTTATTTTTAATTATGTTATGTACTTATGTATAGCACACAACGCTGAAATACGTATGCTGAGATGGGCGGCAGAAGTGACTTTAAAAGACAAAGTACGCAATAAATATATAAGAGGAAGCTTTAAGGTTGCATCCATAACTCAAAAAATTACAGAATCCAGGCTCAGATGGTACGGACATGTAATGCGTAGGCCTGACGATTACGTAGTGAAAAAGTGCCTTTCCATGGCTGCAGGGAAAAGGGGAAGGGGAAGACCCGAAACTACATGGTTGACGAATGTCCAAAAGGACATGGAATGCTTCGGCCTCAATGATGAAGATACTAAAGTGAGATCGACGTGGTGCCGAATGATAAAAAAGCCGACCCCGCGTAACGGGATAAGGCGAGGCCAAAGAAGAAGATGTACTTATGTATAGCAAAAAGTTGTATAAAAAAATAAATAAAATAATTACTTGTGTAATAATTACTAATGTAACTTTATAAAGTAATTTAAGTTATAACACACAACACGTAAAAACTCGTAAGACCTTACACCATCTGTTATAAAATCCAAGTAAGTTTTAATATTCCAGCGCGTCCGGAACGGGTAGGATATTAAAACGGTAGGCCACTTCCTATGCTAATCTCTATATATTGTCCGGTCTTTAGTTCTTTCTACATTGTACTTTAAGCGTCCTTTTTACTCGTAGTTAGATAAGGTGTTTAAGTTACGCTCATTTACATTTATATTTTGCATATTTTATTTTAAAGCTAGGGCTTTTTTTATTACAGTCTGTGTCGTTAATAAATTGGCATTTTCATGTCATTTAGCGCTTATTATTTCAAACAATATAAAATAACCTTATAAAATTTTGACGAACTCCGTGGTGCAGTGCGTGCGCCTGAAAAGTCGGAGGTCCTGGGTTCGATTCCCGGCTCGAGTCTGGTCTGGTGGGAGGCTTCAGCCGTGGCTAGTTACCACCCTACCTACAAAGACGTGTCGCAAAGCGATTTAGCGTTCCGGCACGATGTCACGTAGAAACCAAGTAGGAGTGTGGGTTAACCATACCCCTAACAGGTTAGCCCGCTACCATCCTAGACCGCATGCCATTTTTCCGTAAGCAATTTCTTTTAAAACTCAATGTATTTTCCACTTCCCTGATATTATTTCCCAAACAGGCGACTTTTGATAGTTAGATCGACGAATAACTGTGTAAAAGAAAGACCAAATACTTGTATATTAAGTCGTAAGGATAATATAATAGTCTTGGTTTTTAAATTAAAATCACGATTGCGCTTCGTGATTTATCAAATCCTGGCTGTCTATCTTATGCTTTATTTATTATGAAATAACTTTACCTATTAGCTACTTTACTTTTATTGCTAACTTCGAAGCTATTGATTTATTTACCACATCAAATAAACATACAGTAGAGTAATGCATTACTCGATGAGTACCCTTTGTGTGGGCTAGTTGTGAAATCAAGTCAATTTATGCTTAAAACATGATCCAAGTCAGTAGCTTGGGACGTATTTTATTTTACAGCTTCGAGTTTGGCCTTGCCCTTTGAGTTTTTTTATAGCTCCCATTTCTGTCATTATCTCTGTTCATTATATGGATTTTAACGCCTCAGCACTGGGCACAGGTCTATTTTATAGTTACGAGCATAGACCTACCACGAAGGGCTAAATAGTTGTGCTCATTATCGCTATTACGGTAAGACAGTTCTTGACGATATCCGAACTATGCTGGAAGGAACCGTAAGAGTTGCAGTCATAATTATCTTCATAATCAATCCATTCTCGGCTCACAGAATACGGGTCTCCTTTCAATATGAGAAAGGCTTGGCCATAGTCCACCACGCTGGCCATGTACGGATTGGCCGACTTCACACGCCTTTGAGAACATTATGGAGAACTCTCAGGCATGCAGGTTTCCTCACGATGTTTTCCTTCACCGTTGAAGTAAGTGATATTTTAATTGCTTAAAAACACACATAATAGTTGCATGCCTCTGCATGCCTCATGGTCTGTTGTTAGCTGTGCTGTCTGTTGGTTAGGACCAACAGACTAGCACAGCTTTATTTGCACTTAGCTTCACCTGGACTTGCAGTACCAGTGATTTATATAAGCTATTCTACCGCAAGTCGTGTTAAAGAACTACGTTCCAGCAATACTAAACCATGATTGGAGCGAATATAAATGAAGCTGATATAAAATTAAATAAATCAACTATCGATTATACGATCAACTTTGAAAGCTTTCTGAGTTAATCCTCATATATTGTCCAGAGAGAGTTCGCTCACCCGCTCGCTAACACGTTATTATGTTGATACAGGAAACCCACGCAAACTTTTCCCACCAACTGCTCATCTTATATATGTGTTTTATAGCTAAAGTGCTTCCGGGGCTTTCTATACAAAGTTGGTTTTATTAGTCCACCTACAATAGATATCATCATGATCAACCCATTGCTGGCTCACTACAGAGCACGGATCTCCTCCCTATATGGAAGGGTTTGGCCATAGTCCACCACGCTGGCCATATGCGGATTGGCAGACTTCACACGCCTTTGAGAATATTATGAACTCTCAGGCTTGCAGGTTTCCTCACGATGTTTTCCTTCACCGTTGAAGCAAGTGATATTTTAATTGCTTAAAACGCACATAACTTTGAAAAGTTAGAGGTGCGTACCCGGATTCGAACCGCCGACCTCTGATTAGGAGGCGGACGCCCTAACCACTAGGCTATCACAGCTTTCAATAGATATTACAGCATTTTAATCATTACAAGTCAGCCCTCGCTTGCAGTCTTAATAAGCGAGTGATGATAAGTGAGGATAGTTGTATTATCAGAAACCAACGGCAATACTCCAGCGACTTCCACGTACCTTAAGGGGAAACTGAGTTCGATCGGGTGAATTTTTAATACATTTTAATTTTAAATGCAAAAGCACTTGCTTTAACTGTGCAAGAAAACATCGTTAATAATCCAGCTTGCCTGAGAGTTTCTCCATAATGTTTTCAGGCTTGTGAAGTTTACGCATGTGGCAAGCCTAGTGGACCTCCCACAAAACAAAACCAAAGGGTCAGACACCATTAATTTCCGGACTACCACAGCCCTGTTGGGGTATTTAAATCACGACGTCCTTTGTATAAGAAAACAACCTTATGAGGTTGATAATCATACGACCCATAGGTTGTATTATTTTTATAGGCTAACTGGCACTGCCAAATCAGTTCACAGCACCGATGCTGTCGGTGCAATGAACCGCTGTATTTATTGTGGGGAGCGGTGGTTTTTTTTCTTAGATCACCTTGTACTGGTACCGACGTTGCTTTCATTTCAACGTACCGTATAATTACCCTACTGTTTGGAGGTACGTCGGCTTCACAGATACATTTGGAAGTTTTTTTTTAAACACACTAAACAGAATGACGCAAAATAAACTTAAGTCAAGCAAGAAACCTAAAACTAGGCGCTGTCATCGCATGTATGTACAATGTGATTTTTCATTAGAAAAAAAAAACAAATTAGTTAGCTACGTATTATTAAGATATTATTAACAATAATTAGAGTTTAAGGCTGTTGTGTAGCTCTTTGCTTAGGTGTTAATTATTTGTTACCATTGTTAAGCACTTCGTAGCAAAAAATGAGCATAATTTTTTCTTTTGTTATTGTACCAGTCGATCAGTTTCTAACGGGACAGTTATTTTCGACTCTGATTTTTAGAACGATAGTATCTTTACAATCTTGTATTACTACAGAACTTGGTGAGATTTCGTTAGCAGTGACATCTTTAAGTGGGTTCATTTGTTTCAATTTTTCTTTTGCTACGTGACAGTTATTTTTAACTGCGATTTTTGGAACGCCAGGAATTTTACAACTACAGAACCTAGTTAGATTTCGTAAACGGTGACATCTTTAAGTGCTTTTACTCAACTTACCTATTATGTAACCGCTGAGATGCCTAACTTCCTTCCGGCTTCGGTGTTTCCTGCCACATTTAACTTGGTTAACTTCAAGAGTGAATACGGATGTTCTAGGCAAGTTTGCCTTTGTATAATATACCTCTTCATCGCCCACCATTAATCACTTTATTTATTATAGCAAGCCAACCAAATACGTGAGAAAAGGAAATTTAAAAGTTCCATAAACCATTATTATCATGTTTAACATCAAAGTCATATTTTTTATTTGTAAGTATACACAGCACGTTAGCCTGTTATAGTCCAATAGCTGGGACTGACTTCTAATCTCATGAACGGTTGGCTAGCTTTGACGATGATGTCACAGATTATGAAATTGATTGGGATTATATGCCAATCGTTTTAGCGTTCCGCTCCCAAATAAAAACCGATTAAGAGGATAGTATTTTCGAAATCAAAGTGTACAAATTTGTTAGTGATTCTCTCTAATTGTGACATTTTAAAAATGAAAACAAGAAATAATTAATTTAAATTACTTTAATTCAATTTAAAAAGCATATTAAAATGCGTACCGGGGATGCCTGCTGAAGTTTGAACCACTAGGCCGTGAGAATAACCGCTTTTGGCATAGATTACCGTTAGTTAAGTTAACACAACTTTATCGACCTTTGTACATAATATTACCGTGCCTTTGTGGCGCAGCGCGTGCGTTTTCGCATTATAAAGTTTGAGGTCCTGGGTTTGATCCCCGGCTTTAGTCTGGTCTGGTGAGAGGCTAAGGCCGTGGCTAGTTACCACCCTATCCACAAAGACGAGTCGCCAAGCGATTTAACGTTATGACACGATGTCGCGTAGAAACCAATAAGGAGTGTGGGTTTACCATATCCCTAACAGATTAGCCCGCTACCATCTTAGACTGCATTATCACTAACCATCAGATAGATAGAAAGATAGATAAAGTCTATATTGCACATTAAAGCTTGGAATCTAAAACAAATAAAAACAGAACAGTAGATATTAAACATAATGCGCAAAGGCGGTCTTATCGCTTAAAGCGATCTCCTCCAGACAACCGTTTGTGAAAGGAAGATCAGGTGAGGTTGCCGTCAAGGGCTAACTTGTAGTGTATTGTGGTGTGGTCTGTTTAGTTTAGCAGAGTTGAAATAATAAGTCCAATTTTAAAAATATTAAAATAATTTTTGTGCGCATAATAAAAAAAATAAATATGAAAAATACATAACGGACACACAAACACACAGTCACACTAGTTTACACACACAAATACATACACGCACACTAGCTTTAGTTAGAATAAGATAATTTATCTCTAGGAATGAATGTACGATATCCCTGGAAGGAACTACCCTCTGCAATACAGGTTTTCCTAGTGCAGAGGGTAGGGACAAATTATATAGGATAAATAGGGGCGGGTGCGTCGGCAATTTGGGTAGACGTGGGTAGTTTCGGGCAAAGAGACCAGATACACTTGGTAGAACAGAATTACAATTATAAGTATGGTAATTAATAAGGAGCAGACTATACGCTCCACCAAGTACGACTATGCACTACCACGACGTGACCACCGATCCGAACTGACCGAATGCAATAAATGCAATGCACCATCCCGCGCCGGTGAGTCTTATAAGAACTTGCATACGCCACTCAGTGTTGCGCAAAGAGAGGGGGCGATGCCATTCTCTTGTCTGTCGTACATGATTCTAAAACTAGATGGCGCTGCTCTCTGATTGCCGTCGTTTATATTGCAAATCGTTTTAAACAATAAAATATTATTATCTTATCTTATTATCTATTCAGTTTGAAGGTCCGGTTTATTGTGTGATAAGGTATAATTAGTTTGAAGTTACAGTACTGCTGAAGAAGCACTTTAGATAAGTCTGTTCTCATACCTGAACGGTTCCACACTACAGTATTAAAAACTTTCAAGAATGTTGTCAAAAGACCAATACATAAATGGTTGCTTTTAGAAAGCTATTACCGCTATCTATTGAGGCCAGTTAACCGGGTGCAGCACGATAAATCACCGCGGAGGTAATATCAGAACATTACTTACTTCCTTAACTACCGGTGGCGCTGCGTTCCGTCTGCCAGATGCTTACATAACTTCTAGATACTGTATTATTGCAGTTACACGTGCCAGTAGATAAAAGGTTTTAAAAAAACCTGTGGACTAAGAAACAAAAGGTTTTGTAAAAAATCCTGTGGTAGATTCCCATTTTGACTCGCTTTGTTTACCTGTAAAGCTGTGATAGCCTAGTTGTTAGGACGTCCGCCTCCTAATCAGAGGTCGGGGGGTTGAAACCGGGGCACGCACTTCTATTCGGAGTTATGTGCGTTTTTAAGTAATTAAAATATCACTTGCTTCAACGGTGAAGGAAAACATCGTGAGGAAACCTGCATGCCCTAGAGTTCTTCATAATCTTCTCTAAATCGTGTAAGAATGATAAAAAGGCTGGCGAGAAAACGTGAACTTATTTTAGAGAAAACTATTTTTTCATGTTAATAATCTCTATCAAACATTTGGACATTAAAAATATAGTTGAATGTTATGGCTTCTTAATTGACTTACATAATTAATATTTTACATATATTCCGACAAATAAACGATTATTATTATATAATTATCATGATGAAAAACAAACGAATGATTTCACAAGCTTTTGACTCATTAATAAATATTAAAACTTTAACATGAAAAAATAATATACAAAAATAATATAGAGTAATTTATTGGTATCATAATTTATATGTCCAGTTAAGGCCGTCGGAGTTGTTATTAGTAAGAGTAACGTCAGCATTGCAGAATGCCACGAAAGGCATCGACCGCCCGTATTTATAGAAACGCATGCTTGTACAAAATTGATTGCTACCGTCTAAATTGTGTTAGCAAAATCATCAAGAGTTCAAATGTGGGTAATTATTGAATTATTGAGGTTTTTGGCGCCGCTGAATGAAGTTCATAACTCTTTCGCGCCAACATATTATATATATATTATATATTATTGATATTTGCATAAAGCACTTTGTTTCTAGAAATATAGCTATATATAAATTTATCTCGATTAAAATTAAGCAAGCTGTCATTCGTGTTAATGTATTTCCATGATATTTTATTAAATTTACAAAGCGAAATCGCCTAAATGATTATTTCAGTAAGCACATTTTAATCATTTTGACTCGACTCGACTAGTGGGTGTTTGTTTTATCGCTACTATAATTTTTTTATTGTGTTTGTTATTGTGTTCACAAAAATAGTAGATAACATGCACAGCAATAATCACATAATATATTTGGCATAAGTGAGATCGGTGATAAACCGTAGCTGGCATGGATTGTAAGCATTAAAGAAACTCTACTTAAAACACTTCTTTCAAAAGTCACTAATGGTTGCTTAAGCAAAAAGATTCGTTTTTCTTTCAGTTCATTCATCAATGCCGAAAGTAATGCACGTACCATTCAGAAGGTTCTACTAATCCACCACAATATAAGAGAAGCAATTACTATCGAAACAATCCTTATACACTTTAAATTAATTAATTAATTAATTGCCTAAATAATAAATGTTGTATAGCGGGTTAATAATCACACACAATTTTTTCTCTGTCATCGATTTTTCTACATATCAATAAAGAAGACACAACATCGCGATAACGACACAACCATTTTACAACGTTTCATCATCATCATCATGATCAACCTATTACCGGCTCACTACAGAGCACGGGTCTCCTCTCAATATGAGAAGGGTTCGGCCATAGTCCATAACGCGGATGTGCGGATTGGCAGACTTCTTACGCCTTTGAGAATATTATGGAGAACTCTCAGGCGTGCAGGTTTCCTCACGATGTTTTCCTTCACCGTTGAAGCAAGTGATATTTTAAATTTTAGCGTTTTCTTTCAGCGTCAACCATGCTCAAGTCAGAACAAGGTGTAACATTTAAATTCCCTATCTCCAACTCAGGGGCAATTTACTTTCATGGTCAGAATTAAAGCTCAAAGTAAACGTCCGCGAGCTATGTGCAGTGTAACCTCATAATGAACGGAACTTTAACACGAACTAAACTTCATACTTAAACCTCTAGCTGTGACCGTTAGTCAATGCATACTCATGCTCTACTGGCAGCCCGGTTACGCTGTGGCAACCAATAGGGTTAGCACAGCTAATAGACAGTCCGAAAAATAAAAATGCATAGTTGTGGACCTCAATCGGTTATCAATGATGATAGCTACGAGTAAATGCCACGGTATTTCTCTCTAAACATCTTCTTCATCTCCATATACCTCTTCTCTGATAGAGTAGCAGAATTTAGAACTTTTTCTTCCGTTACAAATAATATTCCGTCCTGGCTCATTCAAGTCAGGGTTCAGTTGCTAGCTTAAGGAACCCATTACTAATCAGTTCTTGTCTTAAGTCACTTAAGCAGGTCGTACTTAGCGTAAGGTGCCTACTAGATCTAATCAGAAAATTCAAAAATCATAAATGGCGAACCTGCCGTTGCCCGAGATTGAACAATGGATCTGCCCCTTATGCACTTGGCTTTAATTTATGTGGATTACACGATCATATTTTCGTGATAATAACTAGGAATGAAGGCTTATTGTGTTTTCAGAAAGAGTATGTGGACAACTCTAATTTCCTTGTTCATACCTACTGTAAATTTCCTTACATAATTTAATACAGAACCTATAATTCAGGCCTGCGAATGCAACCTAGGAGTTCGTGACCCGTAGTCATGTATGCCTAATTAGGCAATAAATTCTGTAATAGTCAATACAAAACCACAAAGCTTGGAGTTGTCTTCTTCTGGGAAAAGTATGAATGAATGAATACACTTTTATTATACACCACAAGATAGGAAAAAATAAAAACATTATAGAAAATAACACAAAAACAGTATACAATTTGCAAAAGTGTGCCTATAAACTTTTCGATTTTTTATTTTAAATATATTTTTTTTCGTCCTTCTGCATAAATCACACTGATATTATAAACAAAAAAGTTTGAACGTGCATATGCGTTTATATTTCTTACTCCTTCACGCCATAACTACTGAAATTGTTTAGCTAAAATTTTAAATGGAGTTAGATTATATAATGGATGGATTTTTTTACAACTCTTAATCAACACTTTCCTATAAATTTGTGGGTTTCAGCTAGTTTGTCATGAAATTATATCCTTTTATAAAGTTTTCTTGGCTGTGTTGCCTGAATTAATAATAAGGCTCGTGTGAATTAATTCTCAGTCTACATTAAATGCACAGTTAATTTTATGCAAACCAGCGTTGGAGCCAGATTTAGTAAGCAAAACAGCTGCATTTATTATGATAAAATATGAGATTAAATTGTGGTTAATAGAGACATGCGACACTTACTGATTCAACGTGGACAAGTCGAGAAAACAAAATTGAATTGAATATTATAATTATCCTAGGTTTTTTTTGAAATTATTTTTTAACCAGATCTGCGTTTGCCAACATGTATTACTGTACATGTATAACGGTGAAGGAAAACATCGTGAGGAAACCTGCACGCCTGAGAGTTCTCCATAATGTTCTCAAAGGCGTGTGAAGTCTGCCAATCCGCACATGGCCAACGTGGTGGACTATGGCCAAACCCTTCTCATATCGAGAGGAGACCCGTGCTCTGTAGTGAGTCGCTAATGGGTTGATCATGATGATGATGATGATTACTGTACCAACTCTCTAAGAAATCTCTCACAGCTACTCTTTTTTTAGCTTACTCTATTTTTCTTAACGCTGTGAAATGCGTTTACTTACCCGTAAATCTCCGGATCCAGCTGCCAGAGTGGCGACCATATCCACTTAAATCCAGCGATGCTTCTTCACGTCGCCTGGTGGATGGGTCACGGCACGCTAGCACACTCGTCCGCAACCCAGCCATCTTCCATCAATCTTCTAGCGACTGTAAGATGAGAGTAAGACTAGTTCTTAGAATGAAATATGTCAATAGTTATGCTTTTGATAAATAAAGAAATTCTTATTATTACATACATGAGTTAGAAACTGGGTGAAATTAAGAACCACTTCGGCTTTATTTACAACTAGCTTTATTGCTTCTTGACTATAACTTTTCGAGTTAACATGATTAATTATTATCAATTTATCTATATCACCCGCGCTTATACCACGTACTCCCTAAAAACCGCGGCCGCCTCGTTCCTGCTCTTTTTATCTTCCGCCATCCATGCTCTTTATCCATTTTTCACATTACGTTCGTAAACCGAAGCTGTCTTTATTTTGAAATGAGCACTGGTATTGTCTTGATTGAGAGTTTATATGCGTAATATAAATATTAAATTATGTGAACTATAAAATAATCTCTAACACACCGTTGGACTCTGAACTCCTCTGTTAAAGGAGAGAGTATTCTCCTATATACATACTCTCTTGTATGTAAATTATTGACGCGTCAAAAGCTTTTAAAGGACTATTTGAATAAAGATTATTTGAATTTGAATTAGAATTTTAAGAGCTTAGACATAAAAACTGTCACTCTCCGGCCCACACAAAAATATCAACACACTTGCATTTAAAAAATAATAGTAGAAATCGCGTTTGTATTGTCCTGAGTCTGCGTTTGTATTGAGTTAAGTTAATTTACGCAGGCCTCTGTAGTAATACAAAAGAATTCCGCTTCATTTCCGTAGGCGTGACTTTTTGAATACGTTAATATCTGGTTATATGAAAATGTTTACACTTTTAATAACTAGTGACAGTTTAATTATTTTCGTCTACCCTTCCTCACCATGTTATTAATCGAAGTATATAGAAATAAGGTTTAATCAATAATATGCTAGATAAGCGGTTATTTATTAAAGATTTCGTCCAAAAAAATAGTTCCTATTTTAGCCTATTCCACTTTATAAAATCTTACTCACATCTGAGGGTAGCTGGAAGAGATCTCTTATAGATATAAGCTTTCCTTTGTATACCTCTTATTTAAGTTTTTGTTGAAGAATACTTTTTGAGATAAAAAATATTTTTCCAAATCGATTCATAAATGACAAAACGAAAACTTAAAAAAAAAACTTTGTCTGGTGAGAGGCTTTGGCCCTGGCTAGTTACCACACTACCGACAAAGACGTGTCGCTAAGCGATTTAGCGTTCGGCACGAGGTTGCCTAGAAACCAATTAGGAGTGTGGGTTTACCATGCCCCTAACAGGTTAGCCCGCTACCATCTTAGACTGCATCATCACTTAGCATCAGGTGAGATTGCCGTCAAGTGTTAGCACTTGACGGCAATCTCACAATCGGCAATTGAAGTGAATAAAAAAAAAACGAATTAAGAAACTTCAATTTTTTTTAGAGTGTTTAATAAGCTTGTTTGTTAAATTGTTTCCATCGCATGGTTAGGACTCATTATCACACTCAGAAATCTGATACAATAAAAGTTGATAACTGTTACTTTATACCTGCTTTAATTTATTTAACCCGGCGTCATGGGGGCTGGGTCTGTGCGACCCGTCACATTTTATTTCGCTTGTAGTTCGGTTACTATGCGTGCGATGTTGCTGATCTTCTCAATAGCTGGAGCTGTTGAGTTGTTCTATGCGCCGCAAGCAACACGTTAGTCGTACCACAGCTGCAGTGGGAGATACAGGTGCACAAAGTTGAAAAAGGTATGTGAGACCCATCCCCGCAGTCAGTGTAACAATTTTGCGCCATTTTGTATAGATATTGTTTTACTTATTATCTGTGTTTTTATCCTTTTTATATTTGATTTTTTGTTGTTATTTACAATTATAGCTGGTTATATATAGTTCAATGCATTTTATTTGTAATTTTTGTAGGTACTTAGTAAAAGATGGACCGTGAAGAGGCAGAACAACAGCGTCGTCTTGCAATTTTACAAGAGTCTGACTCTGATTCCGAGTTGTCAGACCAGGATGTGTTCGACGAAGAAGATCACTTGAGTGAGCGTAGTAATCCTAGTAACACAGAACCAGATATCTCAGACTCTGATGATAATGATGATATTCCACCGTCTATTCGATTGCATAGAAATCGTTCGCGAGAGGAGCAATGTACATCCGAATCATCTAGTTCTTCAAACGAAAACCGTGAATATTCTTCGGACTTTCACCATTGCAAAGACGGTACAAAGTGGTATAAGAGGTCTTTTCGACAAAATATGAGAACCAGAACTGAAATCATAATCCTTGTCATGTAACAGCTAAAACTTCGCCAAAATGTATCAGTGCTTCCACGTGAGTTGCGACAGAAAATTGGAAAAAATTTTGGTGAATCTTCAGAGGAATCTCCAGCAAAAAAGGCTAAGTTTCGCAAAGGTGCCAAGCGTGTTCAGCCAAGAAAGACCGTAAAACTAACTACACCTGCGAGAGTTGCAACAAATATATTTGTGTAGAACATAGTACCTTTCTGTGCTGACTGTACCAAAGATAATGATTCCAAGTGATTAACTGTTTTTTTTCCCTTAAATTTATTTAGTTTTCTACAAAAAAGTGCCATTAAAATGTTAAGACTGACTGTTAATTAATACATTTAAGTTGAAGAGAAAATTTTTGTTGACAATTTTCGTTACTTTTTTAAAGTTCTATTAAATATAACTAAAACATAATATAACAAAATATTTGTGTTTCATTTATTCACATAAATACCCAAAAAACTAAACACGTATAAATATAATCTTTTTTATTTATAAAGTATTGGAATAATTTTGACATTAATGAACGGGTCGGTGAGACCCACCCCAACGTCCGTGTATCACTTTTCCACCCCCATGACGCCGGGTTAATTACTACATGAAACACTTACAGCACTCATTTAAAGCAGCAATAACTATTTACAAAATCATCATCATCATCATCATGATCAACCCATTACTGGCTCACTACAGAGCACGGGTCTCTTCTCAATATGAGAAGGGTTTGGCCATAGTTCACCACGCTGGCCATGTGCGGATTGGCAGACTTCACACGCCTTTGAGACCATTATGGAGAACTCTCAGGCGTGCAGGTTTCCTCACGATGATTTCCTTCACCGTTGTAGCAAGTGATATTTTAATTTTTTAAAACGTACATAACTCCGAAAAGTTAGAGGTGGGTGCCCGGATTCGAACCGCCGACCTCTGATTAGGAGGCTGACGCCCTAACCACTAGGCTATCACCGCTTCTAATTACATTTACAAAATACTTATGCGGAATACACTTTCTCTACTTTTGCTTAAGGCGATTGAATTTATCAAACTAAATATTTACACTGTGGAACCACAGAGGGAAAGTCGGCTTCCTTCAACTGGAATGTCAACTGATATCTCTTAATATATTTTATGACACTTATGATGGAAAAATCACACCCTCATCATTTCGAAATCCCCCCAGGGATTTTATAGTGACACGTACTCTGGCATGTCGCTCTCGTCCGTGATGAAAATAAATAAAAATATTATAGTAAGGAAATTGCGGTTGTGTAATATCATGTACGGTAGTAAGTGAATGTTACTGAATTTGACTTGCAGTGGGATTTAACGGGAAGAAATCGGCACGAAACGCACCTTATGTCGAAAATAGTTATAATAATAGGTAAAATAGACGACCTCCGTGGCGCAGTGCGTGCGCTGTCTTATTATAATGTTGGAGGTCCTGGGTTCGATTCCCGGCTCGAGTCTTGTCTGGTGGGAGGCTTCGGCCGCGTTACCACCCTACCGTCAAAGACGTGTCGCCAAGCGATTTAGCGTTCCGGCACGATGTCGCGTAGAATCCAATTAGGAGTGTGTTTACCATACCCCTAACAGTTTAGCCCGCTACCATCCTAGACTGCATCATCACTTACCACCAGGTGAGATAGCCGTCAAGGTCTAACTTGTAGTATATAAAAAAAAGGTTGAAAAAGTTAAAAAGCTTTTTAATAATATTTTTTTATGATACAGAATTTTATTGATAACGGAATTAATGCACTAAAATTGTAATTTTACTATCAAGACAATCCTTTGATAATTATTTTCTCTTTAAATTATGTTATTTTAGGGGATATTTCGGCATTGTGTAAACTTTGGAGCTCATATTATGCCAAATAAAACGAAGATACGAATCTTAGTTGACATGTGTATAAATCATATTATATCGTACACAATATTTCCATCAATGCGTCTGTATATAATCTCGAAAAATAAAAACATTTCTCATTAATATTATACAAATTCCAAAATGTCTTCGGCGCAATAAATAGAATTTTTTTGGCTCCTTCACTCTTTTGTATACGCTCCTTCTTCTGTCACTTACAATGAACCACTTAATTCGTTTGATGTAGGACTTTAAGCCAAAGTATCAAAGGGTCGAGGACCCTTCGCCCAAGATATATCAAATTTCTTCAAGCTGTAAAATTCTTACTTATAACAAATGCACCTCATTGTCTTGTATATTATATACTAATATAAAAAATATTGCTATTAACATGTTATAATGAATCAACATGAGTTTTAAAATTAATGAAGAAATTGATATGTACTAAAATATACCCACTTACGTGAGGTCGCTAAATTAATGGGTTTCTACAGTCACACCAATTGATCTTGTAAAACCAATACACAAATTACCAGTTGCAATAATGATAGAAACAAATATTAAAAAACTTGTACATCCATTTTTATTTAGCATAACATATAAACCGTAAGAATATTTTTACTATATGTTAAAGTGCTCTTGATATGTAACTTTTAATTTATTCAATGTTTGGGAAGGCACTGGCCCCTAAGATACGGGTTTTCCTAGTTTAGGGGTCAGGATTCCATTGTATTGTGCTGTACTGAGTTTTATAAATAAAAAATGTTATTATTATTACTGTAAATTCAATGCCTTTTCAAAGATGCACGACATATCGGTATGTAAACTTGCAAAGACCGAACCGAACTTTCCCAATCTCGTGCTCTGTGCGTTATAGCAAAGAAAAACTGATATCCACATCGCAAAGTTCAAGGAAACGCCGGTACAGACCTTTCCGCCGTTTCAGTTATATTTCAGTGAAGCTCGGCCCAACAGGTGCGCGGTTCATTCATCGGCGACCGTCGCCCCGAACGGACGTGTTTGCCAACGCGCTCGAATAACGAACTTTCATATTCTAAATTCGAACGTTCTGTGCCGCGCAAATAAAAAGTTACGCAGTGATAGTGTTATGTTATTCAAATATTAACTGAATAAAAATTATTAAGAACCTATAACGTGTATTCAAATTATAGATATTTAAGGTGATCTGTGTGTTGTTATCGAGGATCGAGCGGCAAAATCTCGAAAGGTATGAATGCTGTTATTAACTTAATTGAATTTTCAGATTGGTTTTGATATTTCGAATGGGTTGAATTTCAATGGATGAAGAGATGGGACGGCGAGATTATTAAATCTGGCATTATAGGTTTCGCTGGTAGATACGTTTTATTAGTCAATTTCATTAAGTCTACAGTTAAATATACATTCACCGTAATGTATTATGTACTGTAATTATTTTAGAAGAGAACTAATGTGCTGGTATACCCACGCGTTTTGCAACTGCGTCGAGGTTCTAAGCTTTTAATCCCCTCTTCTAAATGGGGAATGGGGGTGGTCTATGCCATGCTGTGGAACATTATTAGGTGGATTGTGAACTTACTAGTGGAATTTCAATGATTGTGAGGTAATTCCTTTTGACATTTGTTAAGACATCACCAGCTAATGAATAATTCCTAGAGTGGGCACAGAGCTTTCGTAGATATAAGTGAGGATAGATGATGGCTTTAACGATTATCATCATACGTTGGTATTCTGACGATGCGCATATTTAATTTATTTCGATTTGATTATATATAACCATATCTAATCAGACTTTGATTAAAAATTGGTTTGATTCACTAGAAAATAATTCCAAAAGCTTTTTTTTTAAACTAGTTTATAATGCGCCTAGTTAGTTTCATTTTAATTTCATGTAAAGTTTATTTTAGGTAAGGAGTTAATCTGATGATTGATTATAGTTGTGGGAGGCTTCGGCCGTGGTTAGTTAGACCCTACATAGAAAGACGAGCCGGCAATTTACCGTCGCGACTCCTCATACAAAACTATGAACGGTAGGGGTTTAATGTAAGATCCCGGAGCCTCTCACTGTTTTATGCTGGGCCACCGAGAGGGTTTTTGTAGGTAGAAATCCCACATAACCCGAGATCTTCCCCAGCAAGTCGGGTATCTCAGTAGGTGATTTGCCCCCCGTCAATGAAAAAGGGGGTTTAATGTTACTAACGTAACCCAATCATCTTTGCTTTCCACCGTCATATAATGAAACACACACTACTAGATGACATTGCAGTCATGATGGTTAAAAAAAACATAGCTTGGTATTCAGATTACTACAGTTTCAAGTTAACTTAATACAGGCATATATTAAACGACCGTATAATAGATTTTTCTTGGTGTTAACTAGGTACATTCGTTAGCTTAAAACTTAAGCTAGTAGGGTTCCAAACGCGCCCGAGTCTACGAAGAAGCCCGCGACAAATTAAGCCGGTTTCTTTTAATTGTTAAAACCAGTGCTAATTTGGCTGTACATCAAACTAACTTTATTAGAAAAACAAAGCTATACCGGCAATAAGTCTTCAAACCTTTATGTCACAGTTTAACTTCAAAGACTTTAAATTCAAAGTTTTATTTGGTGCAACAGCATCGACTTGTTTGTCAAAGACACCTGCTTCTTCCGTCATTTTAAATGTATGGATATTGTTCAAAACGTACCTAGTCGATAATAGATCGAAGTTTTATTTACGATAACCTTCTCTTTGAAATTAACTGGAGGTATGGCCTATTATTTTATGAAAGGCATTAGATGCTGTTTTTAGTTTAACATGTTTATATAATTTTAGTTTCTCTAATATTTTCATTTAAATTATTGAAATGGTTAGTTCATTGCAAATCGAAATGTCTCCCTCAAATAATATATTTATCTGACGATTTTGTGACTCCTATTAATTAACAAATCCATCGAATTCATTCCTTAAATTTCCCATTGCTATTTGCTTTGCATTGCTCGCTGCATTTTTATGGCATAACTCTCTTATATTATGTATACTACTATATATTAATTTATGAGATAGAGAGAAAATAGCGCTATTAAAGCTCGACTATGGTGTTCCGTAACTTCAAACTGTATAGCTCATGAACTAGATCTGATTTGCTAAACTAAATTAATTACTGGTCGAAATGAGTGGGTGAGCATTTTAAGGGTTATCAAGGGGATCTATCATTAAGACTCCGCTGTCCATTCGTACGTCTTTCTAGGAGTTCGTATTCAAAAAGGACCCCTTAAAGTTTTGCTGTTTCCGTCCGTACGTCTATCTATGTGTGCACAGTTTTGCTCAGAGAAACCTAAATTAGTTATATAGAAACCTCCTTTGACTAATTCCTTGACGCAGTCCGTGACGCAGTGCGTGCGCTTGCGCATTATAAAGTTGGAGGTCCCGGGTACGATTCCCGGCTCAAGTCTGGTCTGGTGGGAGGCTTCAGCCGTGGCTAGTCGCGTAGACACTAATTAGGAGTGTGATTTTACCATACCTCTAACAATATAGTCACTTATTACCAGATGAGATAGCCGTCAACCAACTTGTAGTGTATAAGAAAAAAACATTATGCGCTCAACTTTGTGTTCAGATAAGGTTTATTGTTTGGCTTATCTACAAAGAGGCGTATCACTTGAAATAATCTACCGTATATCGTATGAAAAATTTCGGCGTAATTTTTTTTTTCGCAAACTTTGCTTTTAAGGTCATAAGCTGAATAAGAAGCTTGTTCCAATAAACACGAAACAAAATACGCATAGCAAAGCTCGATCGCTCTTACACGTATTACAAATGCACAATCTTACCAGCTACGTAAACTGAAAGGTCAAAGGGCTTTTACTGGCATTTAACTGTTTCTATTATATCTAAGATTTTGAAAAGCGTTACGTGGGTTCCAGCTTAAGAATTTTATTGAAATGGTGACGTAAAATACCCATGTGAATGGTTAAACTATTTCTAAGACGGCATCAAACGAGTTTTTTTATCTTTGGTGGTTATATAAATGAACACATTACGTCACGTTTTGACCTTTTGATGACCTCCGTGGTGCGATGCGTGCGCTGTCGCATTATAAAGTTGAAGGTCCTGGGTTCGATTCCCAGACTCGAGTCTGGTCTGGTGGGAGGCTTCGGCCGTGGCTAGTTACCACCCTACCGACAAAGACGTGTCGCCAAGCGATTAAGCGTTTCGGCACGATGTCGAGTAGAAACCAATTAGGAGTGTGGGTTTACCATACCCCTAACAGGTTAGCCCACTACCATCGTAGACTACATCATCACTTACCATAAGGTGAGATTGCCGTCAAGGGCTAACTTGTAGTGTAAAAAAAAAAACGTCTACGTGACATAAGATTTTCATTGATTTTGAGTAATTGTGATAGGTTTATAAACGGGAACGGGCTAAACGTTTTAATATTTTAAGAGACAGTAGCACTGATTGAGCAATTTTTAAAATGGCAAGTTGTTCGCTACGGACGTTGCTATTAGTAATTCAAGTCTGTAAATTTGTTTTGAAAATAGGGCTATGGGATATGAGGAAACATTGTTAGGTGATTATCATGATATAATTACTATTCTACATATATTATCGCGTGTTTTGACATGTGATTAGAAAGTCAAACTTCGTTTTCAAGTGTTTCCTTTCCTGCGCGTTATTGAACTCAACTATCCGTGGTAGGTGCGGCAGTCATGCTCGGAAGGTGTGGTCATTTTCAGTTTTCAGATTTTGCTCGACTTTTTTTACCTATAAGCTAGTATATAGTTTTGACTAAACGAAAATAATATTTTTATATTGACTTCATATATTTCTCGGTGTTGTCAGATAAGCCCTTTGCAAACGATCGAAAGACCGTTCATTCACAAATAAAATATGGTGACATATTTACATGCTCGCAAACGTGGAGACTAAAATTGACTGTGTAACTCGTTTTATAGTCGCGATTTCACAGTAGCACGTCACGTCCGCTATCTTCTATAGACATAACGGTTATACAATAAAAAATATTTTTCTAACAAAATAAAATTTCACTTGAATTACAATAAGAACATTATAGTACCGATAAACCAAACACGCACTAGCTATCGTGTCAAAATTATTAAAATGTGCTTATTGAAATAATCATTTAGGAGTATCACTTTGTAAATTTAATAAAATATCATGGAATTACATTAAGACGAATGACAGCTTGCTTAATTTTAATCGTGATAAACTTATATATAGCTATATTTCTAGAAACAAAGTGCTTTATGCAAATATCAATAATATATAATATTTCGGCGCGAAGGAGTTATGAACTTCATTCAGCGGCGCCAAGAACCTCAAGAATTCAATAATTACCCACATTTGAACTCTTGATGATTTTGCTAAAACAATTTAGACAGTAGAAATAAATTTTGTACAAGCATGCTTTGCTATAAATACGGGCGGCATTTCGTAGCATTCTCGCTCGAGACGTCGCACCGTTCGGACCACGTAGTTATTGTCGCAATATAAGTGTAATCAATCAAGTTGTGGTTTTAATTACTTTGTCAGCAATGCTGACGTCACTCTTATTAAAAACAACTCGGAAAGCTTTCATTCGATATATATACAGTGTTATTTATCGGGTTAGTTTCTATTTTTTTTAGTTAGTTTGTAATATTTTTTATGTTAGTAACACACACATAGTAGTTGAATTTTTGACAAACGGTGTCAGAAAAGTAGTTGATTTACTTTCAATGAAACGTTACGATATGATACGAGTCTGCTATGTTTGTTTTTTTATGTAGAATCTCTTCTGAGTAAAACTCCTATGTAAATTATATACACGGCTGGCCTCATGGAAATTATCGTCGGATGATGCCAGACTAGTTTCAAATCCATCTGGAGTCTTATTCATGAGCTTGATGTTGTGAAGCAGTTGGTTATTAATAACCAATAAACTCCAAAACAATTGAACTATTTGATTAATTCTTTCACCACAAGAGAGTATTCATAAATAGTTGAGTAACATAGGCACATAAGTTATTAAGTTTATTCATAATAAGATTTCAGTATATGATAATGTATAATGTACCACTAGTGGTTAGGACGTCCGCCTCCTAATTTTCGTGAGGAAACTTCCATGTCTGTGACTTCTCCATAATGTTCTCAAAGGTGTGGGAAGTCTGCCAATCCGCACATGGCCAGCGTGGTGGACTATGGCCAAACCCTTCTCACACTGAGAGGAGACCCGTACTCTGTAGTGAGCCGGCAATGGGTTGATCATGCCGATGATGATGATGATATGATAATGGCATTTAGAAAGAAATGTAGTTGAATACACGCCACCGAAATACCACACTATGCCTGTTACATAAATGCGTTGCCACTAAATCATATTAACTAACGGCATGTAGGTACAAGACGGAGAAAAACTTCGTCATAGTTAGCTTCTACATCCGTGCGTTGGTTGTTCGGACGTACTCGGTTGCTTTAATATGTCACACAAACTTGTGTTTCTTAGTCCATATCCATATAACTTGGGTTTTTAGTCCATAATGGTGTAGTTTTCCGACCAATGTTACGTGTTCAACACAATCGAAAGCCTTGGACAAATCACAAAAGACATCGAGAGCGTCACGTGACTCCTGCCAGGCTGCAGATATATTCTGTGCTAGCTAATGCCCGCGACTTCGTCTGCGTTGATAATTTTAATAACTTAATGATAATATTGTGTACTCCACCTACAGACTAACTCAGCATTTATTACTAAATTTACAGATTTAACATATACAAAGAAGAAAGAAAATAAATCCAATTAAAATTAAAATATAATTAAGAGTGAAGTGAACGTAGAAATATGTAAAATATTTATATAATAAAGTCCGCGTCCTAATTAGAGGTCGGGGGTTTGAACCCTGATACGCACGTCTAACTTTTTCAGAGTTGTGCGTTTTTAAGCAAATAAAATATCACTTATATAATACCATATATAATAATGAATCGTTTATTGACAAAAAAATTAAACTCACATAAATAAAATAACTACTAAATTAAAAATGCTTAGTAGATTGTTTCAAAAGTAGATAGTTTAAAAAACAATTAAAATATCACTTGCTTCAATTGTGAAGGAAAACATCGTGAGGAAACCTGCACGCCTGAGAGTTCTCCATAATGTTCTCAAAGGCGTGTGAAGTCTGCCAATCCGCACATGGCCAGTGTTGTGGACTGTGGCCAAACCTTTCTCATATTGAAAGGGGACCCGTGCTCTGTAGTGAGTCGGTAATGGGTTGATCACGATGATGATGGTGATTTATATATAAAAAAGTGCCGTCAAGCGATTCAGTGTTCATATAAGATGTCGCGTACAAATATATTCGAAGTATGGGTTTAACGTAACATATACAAACCTCTAACAGACACGCCCGCTACCATCTTAAGCTAACTTGAAGAGGCATAAAAATAAAGTAGTAAAGTAAACCAGCCCGGAGTTCTGAATCAAGCACCACAAGGAAACAATAAGGAGGGTGTCCTTATTGTTTCCGGTACCCAGCCACCAGGCGAGGCGTAGGAATATCGCTGAACTTAAACGTGTATTCCAACATACCCCGCCGGAAGCGGTGCAACTCCGACTGCTCCGTTTCCGGAACAATTACAAGGCTAATGGGGTATTTGAACTGGAATTCGGAAATGAAATGCTCCAATTGCAGTTGCCCCAAGTGCGTTAATAAACAGACTCGAAGCAAACGGTACTTTCCAGAGCGGTTCAGAACAAGTAGATCAATATAATAAAAGCCGAAAAGATCTCCTTGGCGTAGTGTTGAGCACTGTGGTCTAATTTGGGTATTTCTAATTTCCGATTTGTTCTGGAAGCGGTGACAGCCTAGTGGTTAGGGCGTCAGCCTCCTACCTCCTAATCAGAGATCGGCGGTTCGAATCCATGTATGCACCTCTAACTTTTCGGAGTTATGTGCGTTTTAAAAAAATGTAAAATATCACTTGCTTTAACGGTGAAGGAAAACATCGTGAGGAAACCTGTACGCCTGAGAGTTCTCCATAATGTTCTCAAAGGCGTGTGAAGTCTGCCAATCCGTATATGGCCAGCGTGGTGGACTATGGCCAAACCCTTCTCATATTGAGAGGAGACCCGTGCTCTGTAGTGAGCGGTGAATGGGTTGTTCTGATGATGATGATGATGATGATGATGATGATGATTTGTTCTGGTCTGTCGGGAGGCTGCAGCAGTGGCTAGTTAAGGACATAAATGTTCCACCAGGCTCTATTAAACAGTTCATTACGGGTAGTTATATTAAAGCTTGCATCATCACTTATACTGTCGCAGGTTCAAACTCGCCTATACCGAGGATATGTCAACTGTATAATAAACTTAATAATGTAGCGGACATACACAGTGGCACGATAATATTATGAATACAGTATTGTAACTCGGGCTTATCTTTGAAATGAATACCGACAGCCGCGTGTCGTCTAAACATGCGATAGGGCTACCCGCCTCCAGCATTTTAATTACATTTGCTTACTTTGAGTTGAAATTTCAACATTTCTATCTAGTGACAGACAGATGGTTGTCAATTTATTTTTTCTGGTATTATTCATACAAACAGTACAATAAACAACAATTATTAATGCAACCAAAAAGTGCACAACATATATATATATATATATATACTCGTGATATTAACAATATACTGGAAATCGCGCGGTTATTGTTTAAATAAACAAAATACCGTCCATTAGTCACTGCGGCACAGTCGCGACTGTCTGCATGCCGAATGCACCCCGAGAATACATACATACTCGTAATATTGTGACAGTAGATTGCTGGCGAAATTCCGGAGGGCAATTGATTTAGCTTTAAGTGCATGATAGTTGTTGTTAGTTAGTTTAATTTATTCACTGTTATTGTTTTATTGTTACCTTGCTATTATAACTAGGATAAGTTAATTTACATTACTTTACATTTGCACGCGGTGTTTGCCTGTAAGTGGCTAAGCATTTTTGTGCTGTACCTCAGTGCAAGGTACTGAATCTATAAAATGTTTTGGCTTTTGGCGAACCAAATAAATAAAAAAAAAACCATCAGGTAAATTTGCAGTCTAGCCCAGAATCATACCTAGAGCTCGCATTTAAAGAACAACGCGCAATCTGCTTACGTACTGTGAATTTATGAAATTATTCCGACGTGAACTTAATCTTCCGTCGTTGTTTATCTCAAACTTTGGGTGACGAAATAAGACCTTATTATGTCGAAGTTGCGCGGCATTTGTTTTGATTAGGGTGAAATGTGTTTTCGCAAATTAAAACTTAATCATTTAGATTAAATATAATTATGATATTTTCTAAACGTATAATGAATCGCGGTTTTGTCTGCATGTACATATTACTTACGGGGTGTATTTACGCAATAATTAAAAAAAAAAAAATTAAATATTGTATATAAAATATTAGATAAAAGTAATAATATATCGGTATCGGATCGGTGAAGGTAAACATCGTAAGAAAACCTGCATGCCTGAGAGTTTCGCAATAATGTTCACAAGGGCGTATGAATTTTGGAATTGTCAAATCTACCTTAATATAATTACCAGTTGGAAGATGTGTTTGTTTCTCTGTCCCTCTTTTATGCGGTTATTTTCGTCTTTTTTACATTCGTTATTTTGTAAGGAAGTTAGTGTAAATACCCGATAGATTGCGCTTACGAATCCGCTGAAAAAACTATTCTTTTTTGGGCAATGACATAAAAATTAACGGTATAATGTAACGTTATTATTTTGAACTCAAATATGGTTCGCTAAATACACTAATGACTTCATCATTAGCATGATGACGTCATAATACGCGCAGTATTATGACGTCATTAGTGGTCAGTAATCACTCGTAATACTGGGCTGTCTCTCATTAGATAAGCTTAAAAGCGAAAACCCACCATGCTATTCACATTTTAACATCGGTTGGCTTAAACGCTTGTTATCACGAGTTTTTTCTACAAATCATATAATTTATCATCTATTACAATCTAGCCATTTCTCGGCTAGCAAGTAGTTACTCGCTTGACTTCAACAACTAAGTACTTAAATTTAACTACAACTAATATACAGTCTAGTGATCTTCTGATCTTATAACGTAGCGGGAATACTGGTTTAACTGACTTTTGAAGACCGCCGTGGCGCAGTGCGTGCGCTGTCGCATTTTAAAAGTTGGAGGTCCTGGGTTCGATTCCCGGCTCGAGTCTGGTCTGGTGGGAGGCTTCGGCCGTGGCTAGTTACCACCCTACCGACAAAGACGTGTCGCCAAGCGATTTAGCGTTCCGGCACGATGTCGTGTAGAAACCAATTAGGAGTATGGGTTTATTATACCCAAACAAGTTAGTCCATTACCATCTTAGACCGCATCATCACTTACCATCAGGTGAGATGCCGTCAAGGGATAACTTGTGGTGTATAAAAAAAAAATCCTAACTCAGTGCTGTTGCTGAGAACTTTTACAAAAATTTAGGAAAACACAATAATTTTCTAGCCCGACCTAAGAATCGAATCTAGTATCTCGTTATCCGTGTTAGAGCATGCTAACCGCAAGACCATACGAGGCAGTTTTACAGTTACTTATTTACTGCCAAATCCACTCTCCATCCTCACATATCCGCGACGGAGTAAAACGGCCCCTAATATAAATCAAAAGGGACCGGGCCCAGAATGAAACTCTGAAGACAATTTTGTCAGGCAACAATTGGAGAATTTATTTTCCGTTGAAAAAAGCCAATATTCCTCAAGCAACGGGTTCTATAATTAGATTTCGATCAATGTTGAAATCAAAGATATTTCTAATGGTATTCCATTTTTGATCTCGAGTACTTTGAAAACGGTATGTACAAATAAATACACATATAAATGTTGCTAGAAAAGTTCGTTTACACGGTTTGCTTAGGTTGCATAACTGAACATAATGTATATATTTTTTTTTATCCACTACAAGTTAGCCCTTGATGGCAATCTCACCTGATGGTAAGTGATGATGCAGTCAAGATGGTAGCGGGCTAACCTGTTAGGGGTATGGAAAACCCATACTCCTAATTGGTTTCTACACGACATCGTGCCGGAACGCTAAATCGCTTGGCGACACGTCTTTTTCGGTAGGGTGGTAAATAGCCACGGCCGCAGCCTCCCACCAGACCAGACTCGAGCCGGGAATCGAACCCAGGACCTCCAACTATATAAAGAGACAGCGCGCGCACTGCGCCACGGAGGTCGTCAAAAACCTGTATCTGATCTGTATGACTGTCACTCAATAAGCTCGAAGTTCCTGTAAGACTTAGGGCTTATAAAAAAAAACTGTTCTATCTAGTAAGCTAAATTAGTTTTATACGCTACTGTTAAAGAGGTATGTGCTAATGACGTAATTCGCATAAAATAGAGGAATATGTATTTCGTACTTTTGTCTTTTAAATTCGCCATATTGGATGTATCGTGACGTCATATAAGGGTAGCGTCAGAAACTTTGGATCTTAGAAGGAAATGGAAATGACTAAAAAATAGAACAATATTATATTGGTTTTATTGGTTTATACCTCTGGAAACTTCACGTTGAGATTTTTCTTTAGATACCAAATCGACCAATACACTTGAGACGCTCACATATAGCCAACAATTATTTTAATCAGCCCAAAAAGTGACCAACAGGTGAAACATGTGAACTTACAAAAAAACCACACATGTGAACTTACAAAAAAACCACATTCTCCCAATACGCAGGTTTAATTCATTTTATATAGGTAAGACTATAGTTTTAGAATTAACATATGTAATATTCGCCATTATATTTTACTTAGCGTATTATTGCCTATTGGATTTATAGTCGGAGCACAAAACCGCACACACTTGGCTCACTAAGAGTAAGTCAAGCCGTATGTATGTATATACGTATGTGTCTATACATACATACGTAAATGTCTATGTATACACTCCTCCGACCTAAGCGCTCCTCTCCGAAAGAGGAGACCTAAACATATCCTTATGACCCTGACGATCAGATGACTACTCACAACATACTCGTACCACCTACCACACAAACATACGCTACACACCGTCTTCGCCGGCGAGGTCCCCGCTATCTTACGTCATCCAGAGGGTGGGTCAGACGGTGAGAGGACCATACGTCTCCGAGGCCGAGGTTCGGTCCCAAAGGAGGCGCCCTTAGGCGACGTTCGCTTAGTTTCTTCGAGCCCTAGGGTTTAAAAATTTCTTTTGGCAGAGCTTCTTTCCGAAGCTCGCCGAACAGCCCGGTTACGCTGTAGCAACCAATAGGGTTAGCACAGCTAATAGACAGTCCGAAAAACAAACCATGTATGCATGTCTATACATGTATGAGGCTACGTAGACTTAAAAAGTTAAACATACCCTCTCGTAGTCGGTTGAAATTAAAGCAAACTTACTATTGTTATTCGCCTTTAAAAGCCAGCCATGGATACATAGACCAAATTTGACGACCTCCATGGTGCAGTGCGTGCGCTGTCTCAATATAAAGTTGGAGGTCCTGGGTTCGATTCCCGGCTCGAGTCTGATCTGGAAGCCACCCAGGCTTCGGCTGTGGCTATTTACCACCCTACCGACAAAGATGTGTTGCCAAGCGATTTAATGTTCTGGCACGATGTCGCGTACTGACCAATTAGTAGTGTGGGCTTACCATACTCCTAACAGGTTACCATCCTAGTCTGCATCATCACTTACCACCAGGTGAGATAGCCGTGAAGGGCTAACTTGTAGTGTATAAAAACAAAAAAAAACCAAACATCCAATAAAAGACAAAGCAAAAAGTATACCGTATTTTTTTGTTTCCATCTCAAATTTCATCTTTTTTATTTCAAATGTTACTTAGGTTATCATAAAAAATATTTATTTCAGTCTGGAGCCCAAAATAGAACATTGCGAGTACAATATTTGCAAGGCAACAATTGGGGGTTTTTATTTTGTTGAAAAAGGCCGATATTTCTTTAAGCAATAGCTTCCGTAATTAGATTTCGATCAAAATGGACATAAAAGAAGCATCTAATGGTATTCCATTTGATCGCAAGTACTCTGAAATGGCGTAGGTATTTGAAATAAAGCTTGTATACAAGTTTGTAGGTTTAATTGCCTAACCTTTACGCGAATTATTTGGTTCCTAATGAGAGGTTTTACCTCTCATTATATTCACAGAACGTTTATAAACGCAATTGTCATTATTATTAAATAATTATAGTATAGAAGAAAATATATTATAATAGTATCGTACGATACCGCAAAAATCTCCTTAGTCTCCATAGAGTTTCAGTTATATTCGATTATATTTCGATTATATTTAGAGATTTATTAATAAAAAAGTTTATCAATTTAGAATTTAAAAAAAATCACACCGACAAAGTCGGATTCGTTTTTAACCACTTATAATTAAAACCACAGTTGGAAACCCTAAAGGTTTTTAAAGGTAAGAAAATAATCGCCAGTCCTTTAATTCCTACGCCCGCGATTTTATATATTTTTTTTATAGTTTCCTTTTTTTTACATGCGGTAACTGCTCCCCTGAAATACCAAGACATCCCATCAACAATTTGATAGCGTAACAAACATGCATTTTTTATTATAATTAGAACGATTATCAATAACATTATTTTAAAGGATTTTTTTGTTTACCCTTATAATTTCGTAAGCATTATTAAACATTTTATGATGATAAAGAAAACAAATGTATGATTTATAATAATAATTTCAACATACAAAATCAGATGCTCGAAATGCTCGAATTTATGACTGTTCAAATAATTGGGTTGAGGTGATTGCTCAGTGAAATTGTATCGAAATATCCTATCGAGTAATATTTCGCGTGCGACTCTATCGGGCCGGCGCATCGAGATAATTGCTTGGTAGGTGTAATTGATCCGTAATTACGTCATTATCATACGATAATGCTAGAAACATACCAATAAAGCCCAAGTGACGCTAGTTCGACGAGATCCAGCCCTGATAACAAATGTGACGTGTTATCACTGCTGCTACAGCACGAGTCACTACTAGCAATATGAATTGTGTTAAGTATTACGTAAAGAATAAACTTTTTCGGATTATTCAGAACGCCTTGTCGCTTACATAATAAATCAAAAAATACTTCATTTCATCAACTGGGGTAAATACAATGGGTTCCGTAAAACCATTATTTTTTATATTATAAACCATGATATTAATAATCATGATCAACCCATTACCGGCTCACTACAGAGCACGGGTCTCCTCTCAATATGAGAAGGGTTTGGCTATAGTCCACCACGCTGGCCATGTGCGGATTGGCAGACTTCACACGTGTTTGAGAACATTATGTAGAACTCTCAGGTGTGCAGGTTTCCTCACGATGTTTTCCTTCACCGTTGAAGCAAGTGATATTTTAATTGCTTAAAAGCGCACATAACTCCGAAAAGTTAGAGGTGCGTGCCCGGATTCGAACCGCCGACCTCTGATTAGGAGGCTGACGCCCTAACCACTAGGCTATCACAGCTTCGATATTAATAATATTATAAAGTAATAAGATACAGTTTATATTGGCTCTTATGAAAACTATGTTAACTATGAAAACTATAAGTATGTTGTTTTACTCGTCGATCGCTAAGCGACTACGTTACAATGAAATTGTTTTATAATTTTTTTCGTATCTTTCTGGAGATACGAAAATCTCTTCCCGAATAAAAAGTATTTTCTAAATCTCAAGGTCAAAACAATTAGGAATATGAAACTCTGCATTTACGAAATATGTCTCAGTTTACGATTTTAGTCATAGTTTATATTATGTTGATATTATAAGATGCACTTATCTCAAGTATTTTTATATTTCTTTATTGTAACCTAATACATAAAAGTTGTGTTTACTTTTAAATGGACACTTCATTTAGTAAGTAACCAAATAAATAAAATAAAAATATAACACATTATTGCGAAAATATTAATACATATATTTTAAATACAATTAGTAAATACTCAAGCAAATTTATCAAGACAAATAGAGTTTTCATAAGTTATCCATTCCATGCCAAACATCAGGTCTGGCTTCTAAATAAGAAGTGCTGTCTTGGCAGACAGAGCAATCATGTTTTGTGATTACGTAACAGTTTTTATTGATACGTCTTTTCATATTTAATTTGTGTGTGTTTAGCGAATTAAAGTAATTTTCTCTATTTCTATGTAGTTGTCATAAAAATACAATACGATATTTCATCACGCACTCAATGGCGTCCCATTCGGGGGGAATTAGAAATATCCTCGTGTCATAATTATTAGTAAGGAACACGCCACGTTTACACGAAAATTAGATTACAAAACACCCATGTCACACTAACCCCACCATGATAATCGAGCGGCGGGTTAATCTGGAATCGCGGCAGCTTGCAGTGGAATCGAATTAGTCGGCTGTTGTTAATAGTATGTATCTACCTTCACAATTTACCGTTTTATTCTATTTAAATGATGCATGGCTTTTAAATTTTCCGAAATTAGCTCAATGTATCGGAAATTGAAATGATTGCCCAATAATAGCACAACACAAACATACACGAACCTGGGTCTATAGGAATTGTTAAGTGTTTATGTCACGCAGTAATAACCACCACTGTAGTCGTGTTGTTTTAACATTTACATGAGATGATGGTGATAAAAACATTGGTATATATTTTAAACTAAAAACTACTAGGGTTCCATACGCTCAAAGAAGAAGCCTTGTTAAACAACTTTATATTATATGAACATAATATTATATTTAAGAGTGACCTGGTTGCAGCAATTGATCGTATCTAAGAACAGACTTAATTAAGAATCGAACTTCAGACCGTAAACTTTTTAAACCGTGTAGGGGTATAGCCCAACACCGTCCGACCCTCCCTCGTCAAATCAAAAATTGCCTAAGCCGTGGTTCTAAACTACATCATCACTTACCACCAGGTAAGGTTGCAGTCTAGGGTGGAATAAAAACAGCGACACCATTTAATGCTATTCCAAAGTTTACTCTAACCCCCGATAAATAGCTCGCGCCGACAGTAAAGAATGAATTGTGCGAATATTCATTACTCGCCACCGCTTTCAGTCAGCGGGGATCTGCGGGGGCACCGGCGCTATTAATATACCTCGGGAACATTTCAAATAAAATGTTGAATCCCTATTAAATTGGCTGAAATAAATCCCAAACTTGAAATCTTTTCAGTGCGTTTTGTTTGAATTTTTAAAAAACTACGTCCGTTGCATTCCGTTCAAAGCTCGTTATAATAATATCAAAATAAATTTGTTGCATTATAAAGTTGGAGGTCCTAGGTTCGATTGCCGGTTCGAGTCTGGTCTGGTGGGAGGCTTCGGCCGTGGCTAGTTATTGTTCCGGCACGGCACGGATTTAGCGTTCCGGCACGCTGTCGTGTAAATTAGGAGTATGGGTTTACCATACCCCTGACGGGTTAGCGCGCTACCATCTTAGACCGCATCATCACTTATCATCAGGTGAGATGCCGTCAAAGGCTAACTAAAAGCTAAGGCTTGTGGTGAATAAAAAAAAAATATAAAATTTAAAATTTGCACCCGAGTGTTAATAGATGTTGTTTATTTTTATCAAACGCTTGTATATAATAAATAATCGTTAATTTATAAATTTAAAATGCATACAAACATTTTTGTAACCAGCGGGATTTGAACCCACATCCCTCCGGCAATCAAGCTTGAGTGCTTTGCAAATTAAGCAACGGTTAACACAGGGCCGTCGCTGAAATTAACGTATAATATTTTAATTGCATTTAAAATTAATAACCTAGTCAATTAAATCAAATCAAGTAAAAATAGCCTTAATCATGTCAACCTATAACAATCGTTATGAATCGTTCATATCACATTTTCCGTTATTTTTATTCGTGAAGTGATGTTGATATACTCGCCAGCTTATAACTAAAGGTAAAAGGGTTCCAATTGAGTAATCCAAATTATATTTCGTGTTATTCGCTAAGGCTCTTAGAAGTTACTGACTCTCGCCACGATGTTATTCCTAGTATCATGTAAACTACTCGTATATCACGAAACACATGATAACACACAATACCTAATGGCTGAGACAGCTTTAGTGGTGGCAACTGCAACAGACGCTGTTGTATACATGCGAAATATGATTTCCTTCATGAATCAGTCTTTGCAGAGTGTATTATTAAGGAAAAAAAAAGACTCAAATCTACACACTCCATTTTTAATTATTAAATTTATTTATTTATTCATAAGGCACGCCAACGACAAGTTGTAAGTTACATCATAAATCAATCTAAATAAGCTAATGCTGGTGCTGTTACAACTTATCCATTATAGGCACACTCAGCATTGCCAACATTCTCCGAGTAATATTTATTAAATAGTTTATAAAAATTTACAAATTAATAATTAGATTAGATAGTTATTAAATATTTAAAATATCAGGCGAAAAATGTTTACAGAATAAATAGAATTAAAATTAGGTAAATTATAATAAATTAAAATTAAAAAATATTTAAATCAAATCAAAAATAGCTTTATTCATATAAACCTATTACAAGCATCTACGAATCGTTCATATATACACACATTTTCATTATTTCTATAAGTGTTGGTGAGAAATACACTCGCCAACTTAAAACTAAAGCTAAGAAGGTTCAAATCGTGCCAGGTCTAAGAAGAATCCTACAACAAACTTAGCCGGGTTTATATACTTTTTCTTTGTTCTTGAAGAGTTAGCGCGATGACTCTGAATTTCGTTGCTTACGAGGAGGTCTCCATTTTTCACTATGTTCATGTATGAAATGAAATAAACGATTTTTATTTTTTTATTATTATTTATTGTTTTTATAATGTTGATAAATACAATAACATACAATCATAACAAAAAAAAAATCTTGTTTTACTTTAATATTAAATTTTTAAACACCTTTATTTCCATTTTAATAAAAAAGAATACCTAAAATTGTTTAATCTTATAAGTAAGACAGCTAAGAAAAAAATGGATAAACTCGTACATAGGTACTGTCAGATGTATTTTTTCCCCGATTTTTAGCTTACAAAGCTTCTTGAACTGAATGTGTAAGCAAAAGCTTTATGCCATCTCACTTGACCTTGTTACTCCACTCTAAAAACTTTCATTTTGCATTCATTTGGCAAAGAAAATTTTCTTTCACTTTACTTATTCTTCCTTTTTAATTAGACTACGTTGGAGAACTGAAACTAACGGTTTCAAATAGGAACACTTTAGCTTCTAACCGCTAATTACGAGTGAAATAATTACCGTAATTTTCTGTTACATTAAACCTGCAATGCCATAATTTGTAATACTTTGATTAAAGATTTGCTATGCTTTTAACGTCATATAAAATAAGATCTAAAATTTAATTTGTGTGAAACGTAAGCTTGTAGAAAAGTCCTACTATAGTGTAAAGGATTATGTAAATGATAAACAAACATGGGTATGAAATATTGCTTCAATAAGATAGCTCTTAACATAATTTTTAGTGGCATATGAGATGGTGATAACAAAAAGAAAATTTACTTGGCTAAGTTTGTTGTGGGCTTCTTCTTAGACCAGGGCGCGTTTGGAACCCTCATAGCTTTAGTTTTGAGTTTACGAATGTAGTTATCACCATGAAATCACTACTATGTAAATTATTGACGCGTCAAAAGTGCCTTTTAAAGGACTATTTGAATAAAGAT
Organism: Lasiommata megera; assembly: GCA_928268935.1. Lineage (NCBI taxonomy): Eukaryota > Metazoa > Arthropoda > Insecta > Lepidoptera > Nymphalidae > Lasiommata > Lasiommata megera. Next base: position 4,227,186 of record OV743311.1, on the reverse strand, counting down.
TTTTTTTTAATCCACTACAAGTTAGCCCTTGACGGCAATCTCACCTGATGGTAAGTGATGATGCAGTCAAGATGGTAGCGGGCTAACCTGTTAGGGGTATGGAAAACCCATACTGCTAATTAGTTTCTACACGACATCGTGCTGGAACGCTAAATCGCTTGGCGACACGTCTTTGTCGGTAGGGTGGTAACTAGCCACGGCCGCAGCCTCCCACCAGACCAGACTCGAGCCGGGAATCGAACCCAGGACCTCCAACTATATAAAGAGACAGCGCGCGCGCACTGCGGCACGGAGGTCATCAAAAAGATTATTTGAATTTGACTTTGAAATTTTAAATAACTAATATGTATATTTTGCCAGTTTAGAATTTCAACTTGGTGCATTGAGAGATGATATTTTGGATGGATACATAAAGACACCCCAATGAAATATTAAAGTCTCGCGAGAATATTAAAATGCACCCGATTGCGAGCGGAAAGTAATCAGGCTGTAAAATTAACTTAATAGTTATTAAGCCATTCCGTTGCATTGCTTTTTTCCATTTCTACAATTTCAAATTGCTTACCAATTAACTAACGACGATGAACGTTCAGTCTCGACGTTAATAAAAATAATTAATATTAATCCGCAAAGTAATTAAGGCATAAGTCTGCTTTACTTTCAGTAATATTAATAAACAGGGCCCCGGAATGTCGCAGCTGTTTATACCCATCATTCTAATGACGCAGATTTACGTCAGTAATAAACAACGAGTCTTTCTATAATTCAAATTCAAGAGTGTATCAGGCTAAAAAAAGACCAAGAACTATCAAGAGTTGTTAGAAACATTATGATTTATTTGTACATCGCACGAATTGCTCTGACAACAAAAACTTTTTAATACCAGCTGTTTACGCGTAAAATGTTTGCGTTTTGAAATTAAAGAATCCTTTGGGTACTGGTTAAATCGTATAATTTCGTGTAAAGTTACAATGAGTGTATATGCTGCGCGTACGCGTTACAAGCAAGAGCCCGTTATATTTTTGACTTTTGACGTTTTTACAAATTCAAAATCTATGCCCGGTGCGCGTCACCCGGGCCAATCAGCTTCCACTTTGCGCGTTTAGTTTCTGCTTGAACATAAGCCCCCGGCCTTGGAACCCTTGGCTTCCAAGATGGTTTCTTCAGGGTCAACCAATGGGCAAATTTTCGTGTAGGCTCGTCTCACAAGTCCAGCTGCAGTTTGTATCTCAGCCACTCTTGCGATGCCATCCTTCCCTGGAATGTTCCTGACGACCCGTCCAAGTTGCCACCGCAATGGAGGTAAGTTGTCCTCTTTGATGATGACCATAGTGTTAGGTTTGAGGTCTTGCGTGTTCTCCCTCCACTTCGTCCTCGTTTGCAGCTCGGAGATATACTCTTTCGACCAGCGGCTCCAGAAATGTTGTCGTATTTGTTCTACACGCTGGTATCTATCGAGTCTGTGCGTAGGTGTATCCTCCAGGCTTTCGTAGACAGGCGATGTTAGCGTACGGCCAACCAGGAAGTGAGCAGGACTAAGAGGTGAGAAGTCGTTAGGATCGGATGACATTGGGGTGAGAGGTCGGGAGTTCAGGACGGCTTCGACTTGTGCTAATACCGTGCTGAACTCTTCGTAGGTGAGATGCGCGTTACCCACCACACGACGAAGGTGATACTTGCAAGAACGTACTCCTGCCTCCCACAATCCTCCAAAATGAGCAGCGTATGGCACCATGAATTTAAATTTAATTTTTTGCTGGTTTGCGTAATCTATAATTTCAGAACTACAGCGTTCTAGAAATTGAGCGAATTCGTTTTTAAGTCCTACCAGATTCCGGCCATTATCAGACCAAATTTCTGAGGGTCGTGACCTGCGTGACACAAAGCGGTTGAGCGTGAGACAGTAAGCTTTTGTAGTAAGGTCGGTGACAAGTTCCAAATGAACAGCGCGAGTAACAAAACAGATAAATATGCAGATGTATGCTTTGGTGGTCGTAGCACCCCTACCTTTCCTGTTGAGAATGAGCACTGGGCCGGCATAGTCAACACCACATCGATCGAATGGAAAAGTAGGTGTTATTCTCTCACTGGGCAGATTTCCCATAAGAGGAGTAAGCGTTTGACCTCGGACGCGCTTGCACACAACGCATTCGTGTACTACCCTTCTAGCAAGATTTCTGCCTGCGAGCGGCCACCAAGTTTCGCGAAGGTGAAAGAGAAGCGCCTGAGGTGCTGCATGTAGCAACGTTTTGTGTTCGTGGCGGAAAAGAAGAAGCGTGAAATAATGTTTGCCTGAAAGTAGTATGGGATGTTTTTTATTGTAGTCAAACTCTGAAGAATAGTCTAGCCTGCCACCGACTCGCAATAATTTGTCCTTGTCAAGAAACAAATTTAATTTGCTCAACTTATGGTTCTTGTTGAGCGCGCAATTGTTGGCTATCGAGTTATACTCGACAGGAAAGGATTCCATTTGAGCCAGCCTAGTTAACAATTTTTCGGCGTCTCTCAGTTCATCGACGGTAAGAACACCTGAACGCTTATTTGATTTATTGCGCGTATTATGTAAAAATCGTAAAACATATGCAGTTGAGCGTCTAAGCCGGTTGAACCGAGAGAATCGTTCGAAATTAATACTAGACCTTTCTTCAAAGTTCGAACTGTCGCGGGATATAAGCGCGGTTACGGCACTACCTTTAGTTTCAGGCAAATTATTTGACTGATACTCTGACGCATAAAAAGGGGGTATGTTGTTACAGTCAAATGTACTATCGCGAAGAAAGGCCGGCCCCTCCCACCAGCAGTTGGAAGAAGTGAGCTCGTCGAGATTTACAACTCCTCGCGATACGAGATCAGCTGGGTTTTCTTTCCCGCTTACGTGACGCCACGGAAGTTCCTTCGTTAAATCGTGAATTTCTCTCGTCCTATTTTGTACGAAGGTTTTTAGTAATCTTGGCGGCATGCGCAGCCAACCTAAGACTATCGTGGAGTCTGTCCAAAACATTATGCGGTCAAAGGCGCAACGCAGCGAATTTCGAACTTTGTCATACAGTCTAGCACCTATGAGTGCACCTAGCAGTTCTAAACGGGGAATGCTAATGGTTTTTAGTGGCGCGACTTTCCCTTTAGAACAAAGCAAACGAACTTTGACCGTATGATTTTTTGCGTTTAACGTTCGAATATAAACACAAGCGCCGTAAGCGTTTTGCGAAGCATCGGTAAAAATGTGCATCTCCGTATACATAGCATTGCTATCCATAACGTAGCGCGGTACGCGTATAGTTTTGAGGATTGAAAGAGACGTCAGAAACTGTTTCCATCGCCGAGCGATCTCGACAGGGACGGACTCATCCCAATCCAATTTTAGTAACCACAGCTGTTGTAATAACATTTTTGCAGTTATAATGAATGGACTTAAAATGCCCAACGGATCGAAAATTTGAGATGCGCATGATAGAATTATGCGTTTCGTTATAGGTTGGTTGCTATCACACTCAAACTCCGTATTAAAGTAAAATTCGTCACTGTTATTAAGCCAACCAATGCCTAATGTTTTGTGATTAGTATTCTCACCGCTTATTTGTTTGTGTTCACACGGCGACGATGTGACCATGGGTTCAGACGATGTAAAATTGAATATCCACTTGCGCAGTGGGAAACAGCCCGCTTGCAACGTCGTAGCTGTTTCTTTGCATAATTTAACTAGATCGTCTTTATCATTAGAACCCGTAATCATGTCGTCGACGTAGAAATCTTCATTGATTATCCGAGATACCTCAGCGTTTGTTGTTTCGAGTGCCAGTTGTTTTAAACAACGTACACTTAAGAATGGTGCGGATGCGGTTCCGTACGTGACCGTGTTGAGACGATAGATGCCTAATGGCTGCGTGGGTTCATCGCGCCAGAGAATCAGTTGAAGATCGCGTTGATTTTCGTTGACAAGACACTGACGGTACATCTTCTCTATATCTGCGCATGCAACATACCGATGTTGTCTGAAGCGTAATATAATTGATATGAGGTCGCCTTGGATAGGCGGGCCTACCAACTGCAGATCATTATAGCTGATACCCGTGCTCGTGACCGCCCCAGCATCGTAAACTACTCTCAGCTTGGTACTTGTAGCGTGTTCACGGAACACACCGTGATGCGGCATGAAATAATGAGGTGTTCCGTAGGTCGTAATGCGAGTCATATGACCAAGACTTTCGTATTCCTGAAGGAAATCTGCATATAATTTTTTGTAAGCGGGTGCGCGTTGTAATCGCTTTTCTAATGCTAGAAAGCGTCGTTCCGCTTGTGAAAATGATTCGCCTAAAAGATCAGCAGATGTCTTTAGTGGAATACTTACAATAAACCGTCCCTCGTCATTGCGCGTCGTAGTACGAGTGAATAGGTCTTCGCAAGCACGTTCCGCATCTGTGCGCGTGTCCCGATCCCTAGGTAGCTCTTCGATTTCCCAGAATTTACGTAATTGAGTATCAATGGATTGCGAAAAATTACACTGAATAATACTATCGTTGCGCGTATTTAATACGATAGGTCCTGATATTATCCAGCCTAAATGCGTATTTTGTAAATAAGGTCCGTTAGGTAACCTTATATTACCTACGTTTAATAAATCCCAAAATGTATCTGCGCCGATCAACATATCTATTTGTCGGGAATCTAGAAAATGCGGATCTGCCAGCTGCACACTTTTAGGTATACGAAACCTAGCGCGTTCATAATGTACAGCGGGCAACGTAGATGTAATTTGCGGCAATACGAAACAATTGAGTTTAGTGGTGTATGTAGATATGCGCGATTTTATCTCAATGTTGCACGATTTAGTACATTGCGTCACCGAGTTACCTACACCTCTAATCTCGTGAGTGGACTGTAATAAATCTAACCCTAATTTTTTACTAAAGGGTTCGCTTACGAAGCTGCGTTCACTACCGTTATCCAAAAGTGCAGTTGCGAGAATATAAACATTGCGTTGAGTCCGTACCTGTATGAGCGCAGTAGATAACAAAACCGGTCGTAATGAGCGATGTGCTCGTCTATTCTTTAAGTTCGCATTATTTGTATCGGTAGTTATTGAATCTGCGGGGGACAGGAGCGCGACGGGGGCAGACTGCAAGCCGGCGCTCGCGCCGCTGCTCATTAGTTGCCGATCATCTAATGACGAGTGCATCGCTAGGGAACCGCTAGTGTTACTATTTGGTTTTGTGCCATCCGCGGAACGATTTAACCCATTCGAAGGGTGGATTACCGAATTATGCTTTAATGAGCAAATTCGGCAACCCCCAAATGTGCAAAAATCGGCCTTATGGTTACTGGATTTCATACAATTTTCACATAGATTGTTGTCGCGAAGAAATTTCAATTTCGTTTCTAAATCAGAGTTGATGAATTTTGAACACGCGTACAGCTGATGATACCCTTCGTTGCACATGTGACATTTCTTAGCAGTGAAGCGACGTTCGTGCGGCTTAGTAGTGTTAGAAACATTGCATTTCGAGTGAGAACTTGTGGGTGACTTCGCGTTATTTTGCGTTACCTTTGTATTTTGTGAGTTCTGTGACCCTTGCAATGTTTCTAGCATATCCGCCCGATTTCTAAGGAAGTTAAGAATATCATCAACCTTCAACTTTGATTTAGAATCGTTATTGTGGGTAACCAAAGTGCCTTTATATTGTTCCCATTCGCGTTCGGTAACTTTATCGAGTTTAGACACAATTATATAAATAATTAACGTATCCCAGGAGTCTACAGGCTCACCTAGGACCTTTAACGCGCGTAAATTCTTAAGGATCGTATCACTAAGGTTCCTAAGCGATGCGGAGGACTCTTTACTCAACGCTTGCATGTTAAATATCCTTTTTACGTGATTATGCACTAATAATCTGCTGTTATTATAACGATTGAGCAAAAGTTCCCAAGCTACACCATAATTATCGGATGTGAATTCTAATGCGTCGATGACTAGCTCGGCACTACCTTTTAATGACGATTTCAGGTAGTGGAATTTCTGGATACTTGTGATTTCGTCCGAATTGTGTACTAAGGATTGGAAAGTATCCCGAAATTCCAACCAGTGCTCGTATGACCCATCAAACGATGGCAACGTTATAGTAGGTAATTTAACTGATTTCAACTGACTGTTATGTGCGCATGTCACGACCTCACCACCACTGCTACCACTCCGTTTTAGCAACAATTGAGCCTGGGACAGTGTTGTGTAGTACAAGTCCTCGAACTCCTCTCTTTGTGTCAGCTGATCATCGATATCAGATTCGCTGACACATTCTTCTATACGAGACTGAATGCCGTTGAATTCACTATAAAGATTCGTGACACCCTCAATGCGTAACTTCAGATTAATTTTAGTTTGCGCTGTTGCGTCTTCTACACTGAAACTATTTAGATATGTACTAAATTTTGTTAATCTGCCTTTGAGAGTGCCACGTTTCTTTGTTAGTTCCCGTAAAAGAATGTCGAAATTTTCCTCTGGAAGGCTTAATTGTAGTGATTTGTCACGGCTAGTCATTATGGAGGAAAATAAGATACAGGAGTATGTACTTACGTGTCAGCTGGTGGAATTTACCTACTATGTCTGTGCGATGCGTTAACGTTTTAAGCGCGTTATTCAGCACAATATTGCAAAAGCGATATACCCAAGGGTGGATGGATGTCGGAAAGGTTGACCGTTACGACTGCGCGTCTTGATTGCCGTAATCTCGTCAACTTGAGGTGCTCAGATGCGTTTCTTGAGTCTTCGTCGAGTCCACAGGTCGCTGTGTCTTCTTGAGATTTGGTTAGAAGGACCACTTCATGTTTACGCGTAAAATGTTTGCGTTTTGAAATTAAAGAATCCTTTGGGTACTGGTTAAATCGTATAATTTCGTGTAAAGTTACAATGAGTGTATATGCTGCGCGTACGCGTTACAAGCAAGAGCCCGTTATATTTTTGACTTTTGACGTTTTTACAAATTCAAAATCTATGCCCGGTGCGCGTCACCCGGGCCAATCAGCTTCCACTTTGCGCGTTTAGTTTCTGCTTGAACACCAGCAATATTAAACGCTACTGTAACAGTAAAATATATGTACATTGCATTTATTAATGTACGGTTATATTTTAAAGATCGATCGAACAGATAAACAGGTTTCTAGTATGAATCCCTTTAAACTGTTAAATTTGATCATCATCATCATCATCATTTCAACCGATAGACGTCCACTGCTGGACATAGGTCTTTTGTAAGGAGTTCCAACGGCTACGGTCTTGGGCCATCCAATTGGGTATCCAGCGGCTCCCTGCGACTCGTTTGATGTCGTCTGTCCACCTTGTTGGGGGTCGACCAACGCTACGTTTGCCGGTGCGAGGTCGCCATTCCAGCACCTTGGGACCCCAACGTCCATCGGTTCTCCGAGCTATGTGCCCCGCCCATTGCCACTTCAACTTCGCAACTCGCTGAGCTATGTCGGTAACTCTGGTCCTTCTACGGATCTCTTCATTTCTGATTTGATCACGTAGAGATACTCTTAGCATAGCTCTCTCCATTGCTCGCTGAGTGCCTCTGAGCTTTCTTATGAGGCCCATAGTGAGCGACCACGTTTCGGATCCGTAAGTCATCACTGGCAACACGCACTGTTCGAAAACTTTAGTCTTCAGGCACTGAGGGATTTTGGACGAAAAGATGTCGCGCAGTTTCCCAAACGCTGCCCACCCGAGCTGAATTCGGCGGCTGACCTCCTTCTCGAAATTGGACTTACCTAACTGGATTGTGTGTCCTAGGTATACATACTCGTCTACAATTTCAAGTGCAGAGCTCTCAACGATTACTGGATAAGGCAGAACAATAGCGTTCGACATGATTTTTGTCTTGTTCATGTTCATACGTAGGCCTACCTGTTGAGAAACTCTGCTAAGGTCATTGAGCATTTCGTTGAGATCTTCCAGAGTCTCTGCCATTACGACTACATCATCGGCAAACCGAAGGTGATTGATGTACTCGCCATTGATGTTGATGCCCAGTCCGTTCCAATCCAGAAGCTTGAAAACATCTTCCAACGCTGCGGTAAACAGCTTCGGGGAGATCACATCTCCCTGTCGCACTCCTCGCTGCAGTTGTATCGGCTTCGTCGTCTAGTCCTGTATACAGACTGACATGGTGGCGTTTTCATACAGACACTTCAACACTTGGATGTACCGGTAGTCGATGCGGCATCGCTGCAGTGACCTCAAAACAGCCCAAGTTTCCACCGAATCGAAGGATTTCTCATAGTCCACAAATGCTAAACAAAGTGGCCGGTTGTACTCTTCGGTTTTCTGTACAATCTGCCGCAGTGTATGGATGTGGTCTATGGTACTAAAGCCCTTTCGGAAACCGGCTTGTTCGGGAGGCTGGAAGTCGTCGAACCTATTAGCGAGACGATTCGTGATGACTCTCGAGAACAACTTGTAGACATGGCTCAGCAGCGAGATAGGTCTGTAGTTCTTCAGTAAGGTATTGTCACCTTTTTTGAAGAACAGAACCACAACGCTCCTGCACCGCGCCTCTGGCGTTATACCTTGCTGAATGACGGAATTGAACAATCGCTGAAGGACTTTGATCATGATTATTATCAAACTATTACCAGCTCGGATTTGGTCGTTGTTTTTGACGACATCCTGGCTTTCATTCCCGGTTCGCGTCTGGTCTGGTGAGAGACTTAATACGTAACGCCAGGCGGCACGTCTTTTTCTTCCTTAATTCAGACCAGAGATTATAAATCAATTAAGTAGCCCTAGAGGGATTAAGAAAATAAGAGAATATAACAAAAACTAAAGAGGTCTTCTTTCTTTCTTCATATATTCTCAGTATTTACATCTACTGATTGTTGTTCACGAAGTTGCGACATTTCACTAAAAGCTTCATTATTAATAAAAGAAACTACCGTAATCAAACAAAGTTTTAAATTTCATGTAGAAAATGATGTTCGATCGGTACAATTTAACCTTCAATCTGCTGACCATTGACGCTAACTTTCAAAGGGTTTCCGGAACTGAACCTAATGGACATGATGACGAGTTGATGGCCGACAACAAAGAGGACCTTTTGCAGATAGTTGGATAATCAAAAGAGATGAACTTTTTCGGTTTTCTTTACAGAAAAGGTGGCAGACTATATTCAACAAAATATTGTCATCCTTGTAAATAAACAGCTGTTTCTTTACAATATTTGTTGTTCCCAAATATTTCTATAGAAATAAAATTATTCTTTTAAAAGATGTACGTTTGAAACCCTTCATCTCTTTCTTCTTTTTTCAATTTTATAAAATAATTTATAGATATTTGTAAAAAAAACGTTTTATATGACCACAATAACATCAGATTGTTATTTGACCAACATGTGGGTGAGTATCGGACTCTTAACTCTTCCATGTTCAACCACAGACATGTGGTAATATTTTCCTAAATTTTTTCTTCGTCCGTTCACTCCTATCAGATATTATTCAATCCTTATAAATGCCTATTCACCTTCATACAACACGCCTTTACAATAATAATAAATAATCAATAGAAGCCGGATTTACTTCGCGTAAGTACATATACAATGAACATTAAGCATAATTTGCTGTAAGCCGCGTAAAACACGAAAATGTGAACAAAAATACAGACCACATCGATGCCATACAAAAATACGCGCTAAATGAGTAAACAAAGAATATGAAATTAAAAATTGCACTGTGAAAATTTGCCTGTTTTACGTACAGCAAATGAAAACTTCATTGTTCATGTTTTTAAAATTGTAATAATCTTAATATAATCCATTATCATCATGATCAACCCATTACAGAGCACGGGACTCCTCCCAAAATGAGAAGGGTATGGCCATAGTCCACCACGCTGGCCGCTGGCATTAGCAGACTTCACACGCCTTTGAGAACATTATTGAGAACTCTGAGGCATGCAGATTTCTTCACGATGTTTTCCTTCACCATTCAAGCAAGTGATATTTCATTGCTAAAAAACGCACATGCGAATAGTTAGAGGGGCATGCTCGGGTTCGAACCCACGACCTCTGATTAGGAGGTGGACGTCTTAACCACTAGGCTACCACTGCTTCACAAATAAAATATAATCCTTATCGTATAATAAATATAGAAGCGTGTATGTTTTTCTTTGTGATTATTTGTTAAAGAAAGAGTCATAGAGTTAAATTTGATACAACTACAAAAATAGCTTATGTACCTACTATACACTGGTTTAGTTCGTTTGCCAACACGTTGACAGGTAGCATCAATTGTCATCGAATGGAAACCGGCAGTTCAATGAATTCTATTTTCGGTGTAGTTTGCTGGGTGACATTTCCATACAGAATTTCGCGGGCAATTATAATTTTTGGACACATCCCGTACTTTTACGAGTATAATTAGAGTTGACAATATAATCCCGAGAGTTTAAAATTATCAATGCACCTCATGAACCTATTAACGGAATTAATTGCGTGGGAATTCCTCCCGATATGAGACATCGGCTTGATGATAATTATGATAAAATATTAATAGACGATAATTATGATAAAATAATAATAACTGACACGCGAGTTATTCAATTACAGTTTATCGATTAGTTTCCGAAACCAAATAAAAGTATCAAAGAGCGTCGATGAAATCTTACTTCATCCATGACGTTACTAAAAACCATAAAATACAATTTGGTAAATAAATGCAAAAATTCAGACCATTAAGACATACAAATGTAAGTCTTAGTGGTCTGAATTTTTATTTACTTTCACATAACGAACTAAATCGAAATTTAAATAATGCGTCGAAGCCCCATCAAGCGAATGGCTGGTAATCGCTGGTGGCTCGTAATGAAGTAGACGATGATGAAACTATAGGAACTTGGTTAACTTGATACATAAGAATACAAAAAAATCTTTATTCAATATATTCTATTTTCAATACAGTTCGTATTGAAAATAGAATATATTGATCCACTTCTCTCCGCTTCCCAGTTCTTGATGACAATGTATGACGCAGTCCACCTATTGGTAAACTGAATGTGTATTTCAAAATCGTCTAAACTTTTCAAAAGCAGCGTTATTATGGTATTTCGAATGTATTGATGCGTTAAGATTTATCGTGTAGATAAGTCTCGTGCCATATATTCGAATGGTCTTTAATATTTATAGGGTCGTTTATAGGTTGACACTTTTCTTGAAACTTTATTTTATGGCCAATTCAAATTCAAAACGATCTGTATTCAAATGTACCTATAAAAAGCACTTCTGATGCGTATATATAATTTGTTTACATCGTAGTAAAATGATGATAGTAGCTACATATAAGGTGTTCTGTGATCCACGCTATTGGAACTACCAGTACACAAGGTTGGCCAGCGTCGCAATTCCGCAAGTTTTGTACATAAAAGTAATCTTATATATAAACTTATATATAAAATTCTGGTGTCATAATTTTACGCATACTCCTCCGAAACGGCTCGATCAATTCTTATGAAATTTATTATGCATATTCAGTAAGTCGGCTACTATCTTCAAACCCCTAAGTGATAAAGGGTGTCCACCCGAAAAAAAATATTTTTTATATTTTGGATATTTTTTTTATTTTTTTTCTGTATTATGTGCCATTGAAATATACATGCAACATACATTGAAATATACATAACAAATATACATTTTAGTAATTTAATTATTTCTCATCCCGCTCGATAACTGAACAATTATCGTCTTTATTGTAAATGTATTCACTCTACTAAAATTTCCCTGAGTTTATTGTAAAGCTAAAATTTTTGAACATAAACCATATTTATGTTATTTTTATATTCCTCCATCGTTCACAGCGCTCCATGCCTCTTTCACTCATACACCACATCCTTACACACAATATTTTAGTTTTTTTTCTTACTAAACAGATTGTAGTAAATAATAAAGATGGGAAACATTGTTTTTAATTACTGTATCAAAGCACGTTTATCAGTATAGTCAAGTCGCACCAATAATCTATTTTGTTTTGTAATGTTTGTTAGAATATCGTAGGTACGTATTTTATTTTATTTTATTTTAAGAAATATAAAAACGAATAAAGAATTTACTTAATTTGAATTCACTTCGATGGTAGTAATAGGAATGAAGTGACTCGTTGATGCTCTAGTAAGAAAGATCAAAGTTCTACTCCCACTTCATTCCTATACCTACAGAAACATAGACAAATTAGCAATATCATACACTTTGTAGGTAATGAGTATACTAACACTTTCTACATTGGTATACATTAATATTAATACATTTTTTTTTCTCTCTTTATATATTAGTTTTATCTATTGAATGGTAATTAGGATATCTAACATGTTATACGATAACAATAATTGTTAATGTCTTTAGTTATCTTGCTATCGAGTATAATAAATACGTATGAGAATCGAAATATAAATTAGAATTTATTGATCTACCCCTGCCCGTTGCCCTATTCTCGTTGACAATTGATATTGCCCTGCGGGCTGCCTGACAGAATGTGTATTTGATATAACGGTATACAATTTTCAAAGCACCGTTGTTGGTGTGTTTTGAATGCATTAATTTGTATGTTCCGATATAGCACTCCAAACATTATTTTGGCTTTCGCATACGTCGCTGATTGATAAAGCTTGGTGGTTAGGACTCTTAATCAGAGGTCGGGGGTTCGAACCCGCGCACGTACCTCTAACTTTTCAGAATTCTGAGCGTTTTTAAGCAATTAAAATATCACTTGCTTCAACGGTGAAGGAAAACATCGTGAGGAAACCGGCATGCCTGAGAGTTCTCCATAATGTTCTCAAAGGCGTATGAATTCTGCCAATCCGCACATCGCCAGCGTGATAGACTATGGCCAAACCCTTCTCATTATAAGAGGAGACCCGTGCTCTGTAGTGAGCCGGCAATGGGTTGATCATAATTATGATAAGTCGCAGTAACAAAATTCTAGTATCGAGTGGTCCCATATTTAATATTTATAACATCGTTTATGAGGAGACACGTTCAATTGCTAACTGCCTTATCCTTACGTGGTAGGTAATAATATTATTATATTTTACATCAAATTCCATACACCGTTGCTGCATAAGCATTGATTTATATCAGAAGACATAATCACCACCTATTAAAAAGTAACATGTGACCATTTCCATAGAGAATAACAAAGTTTGGGTATTCCTAAAAATAAATTTTCTATTTCAGACATGAAAATATCACTTTTATGCCTGAAATAGAAAATTTATTCAACAGCCGTACCAACCCACTCTCGATCGTTGGTCTATTCATTAACAATACGGTGTTGGAATTGTCTATTATTAAATTCGTAACTGCGATTCAAAATAAACAATATCAATAATAATAGATAATCGATAATATTGTTCGTGAAATGCTATCGATAGTATCGAAAATAGGTATTGACACAGTGCCAATACTATCAACAGATTCAAATTCAAATTATCTTTATTCAAATCGTCCTTTAAAAGGCACTTTTGAAGCGTCAATAATTTACATAGTAGTGATTTGATGGGGATAACTACATTTGTAAACAAAAAACTAAAGCTATGAGGGTTCCAAACGCGCCCCGGTCTAAGAAAAAGTCCATAAAAAAACTTAGCCAGGTAAAAATAGCCAGGTATATATATACATTAATTAAATGATATAATTAATTTAATGATGAGACATATATATATATATGTCTCATCATTAAATTAATTATATCATTTAATTAAAACATATTTATATCATTGAATAGCTATATTTTTTGCTGCTTCCCTGTTCCCTGTACCCCGTTATTTTTATTTTTTTTTACTTAATTATTATTATTAATACTTTTTTTGTTGTTGTTGTGACGTTGTTGTTGTGACGACGCTGATTTACAGCTGAGACCAGAGGTCTCAGCTGTAAATCAGCGACGTGTTTTTCATATAAGACACAACATATGCTGAGCTGTAAGCCCTTTTTGCTTGGTGTTACAGATACACTTAAAATTTCTGGTTAGAATAAGATTTCTAGTTACTTTTGGATTTATATGACTATCTATAGACTAAGGATAGTCTAAGGGTAGTCTAAGGATATGCTAAACTTGTCCTAATTGCTCGCCAAGGGGCTGAACAGATTAACAATTAAAATATCACTATCAAATAAATGCATTTATGTAGCATTGAAAGATGTGAATACCTTATATTATTAAAAATTTCCCGCAACGACTTCAGTTACCCTGAAAAAAAAAAGATTGTCGAACACGTAAAAATTTCACTATAGTTTTTATTTTTGATTTCAATCAGAAAATTATACATGTTCCTAGGGATATACTCAATTAAAATATGCTTGGTAAAATAATCATTTTGGTAAATCACTTTGTAAATTTACCGAATGATTCTCGATACTTCATTAAATTTATATTATTTGCTGAGGCTGACATGGAACAATATTGACACAAATTATAACTTGCTTTAATTTTACAACGTTCATGGTAGAGTTAGCTTTATAGCTAGTAACAGAGGATGTTTCAATATTTTTTGTTTCATTGAAAGTAAATTTATCTTATACATTTTTAAATCCATAAAATTTACATATTTTCCGCATTATTTTGCCCAATATACCCTACCGAATCACCTCGGCTACCAGAGCCATCCCTACAGAGGCATTGTTTCAGTTTTGATAGATACCTACCTATGAATATGAGGTTTTAAGTTATTTTCCTTTAAGTTAAAAACTGTGATCGAGTGTATCACCGGATTCCCATTAAGAGATAAGGGATATTCAAATTATCATTTAACTGATTACGTTTGTTCAAATATTCAATTTATTTATGTCGTGAAATATTTGAGAGGTGTATGGTTACTTTTGTTTCGTATTTTGCATTACATCAGTCTATAATTGTATAAGGTATCAATTGGGAAGGTTTTTATTTTATTTTTACGCTACCGCTACCATCCTAGATAGCATCATCACTTACCAAGTGGGATAGCCTTCAAGGGCTAACTTGTAGTGCATAAAAAAAATACTAATTGGAGGAGCGAATGCCGCCACTGTCCACCTTCGACACAACAACAACAATCAACATTGGTGACAGTACACGATAAGGAAGGGGGGGTAGTATGATAATAATTGATCAAATTATTAATTCCAAACACAGCCAATAGATGGCGTTATCATAATATAATATATAACTGTTAAATATAATATTAAGAAACATTAAATAGATCAAAACCCTTGTGCATAACATATTTTGGTAGCTGCAAAATTTTGTTTGTAAGACACAGCTAGACGCACATCCAGTATATAACTAATCGAGGCTTTAAACGCTTCTATTTCAACTAACCGGAAAAGATAAACAAGATCAAAGCACGTGTGCAAAACAGCTTTTAGTAGCCGCAACATTTTGTTTGTAACACAAAACCAATGTCAGAGGTTGATAAATTGATCCATTCCATAATCCTGTGAGGAGGCGGGTTTTAGGCTGTTTACATCATATTTTACCCGCAAATTTATGATAGGCCATTATATCTCTATCTCGCCAACTCACTTTGTTGTATTGTTGCATTATTTTTAAACCCACTTATGTTCGCCTATTGTGGCACTAAAGCAACAATGATGCTTTCTACTGAATTTTTTTATTAACATTCATATTTTTCCTACTCGGACGAAACGATTTGGAACAACGTTTCCGAATCGAACCGCTAAGGTGTGGAACTCTCTTCCAGCATCTGTGTTTCCAGCCACGTATAACATTAGTTCCTTCAAGGGAAGGGTGAATAGGCATTTTCTAGGTAAGCGCGCTCCAACCTAGACCTCATCAGTGCCTTCTGGTACTGATTGTCGTCAAGCGCAAACCTATCTCAAAAAAAAAAAAAAACACCAACTCTCACATACTGTAACGAATATGGATTTGTATACGAAATATATCGTAATTATGTCTCATAATTAAGTCTCTAAATACTAAAAACTTACTTAATTTTTGCCTAAATTTTGTTTAAAAATTCGCTCTTTACATAAGGGTTCAGACGTAATAAAGGATGACCATACCGCGACATGTCCCGCTAATAAAAGGGGTAGGCGATGTGGATGACTGCACTCCGTGATAGAGTGATGAATTCATAGAAAAGATAAAGTAACTATATTATGAAAAATACTACTGCATCGAGTTTAAATGCAATCCATTAGTATTAGTAGGAAATTATTTCCATTTCCAAATATGAGACAAAATAATTTATTTTATTTATTTATTGGGAACAAAATACATTAGAATATAGTTTATAAACGATTAATCTTGTTAACTGCATTACTAAAACTGAGTTGCAGTTAATAGGCCCTCATTTCCGAGACACATTATTTTAAGCTAAACAAAAGTTCCAACGATTAGTGCTTAATACAAACTTAAAAACTTATAATGCAATTATTAATTAGTGTGTATATTTATGTGTGCGTGTGCGTGCGTGTGTGTGTTAGTGTGTGTGTGTGTGTGTGTGTGTGTGTGTGTGTGTGTGTGTGTGTGTGTGTGTGTGTGTGTGTGTTGTGTGTGCGTGTTTGTGTGCATGTTTTGTGTGTGTGTTTAAGGATAAATGCTTTTTGGTAACTTGCAATTGCTCTTCTTTATCAGAGTATATTAGCTTTTTGAGCCAGTTACTAATAATCTACGAAAAATAAACTAGTCAATACGATAAATGAAATAGTTATACTACTCTAACTTCTACATTTTATGGTCCTTATTACACAATATGGGTTTGGTTCTAAATCATATGTTAAATTTAAAAATAATAAGATGACACTGATTAATCAAATAAATAGTAAGATCAGATGGTGACGTTATATTCTTACCGTTCTTAGTCATGTTTTATATCTCAGCTATATAATAACAGGTTCCAACATGCACTTGGATGTCCCCAATTACCTTAACGGTATAGATTAACATCGAATCAACCATGATTAAGGGAGATTAACAAGATCAAAACGTGTGTTCAAAGTAGCTTTGTTGGCCATAACCTTTTGTTTGTTACACAAAAGCGATGTCAGGGGAGTTATAAATCGACCCATTTCATAATCCTGCGAGGAATGCCGACCTGGAGCTTACAGCAGAATTTACTTAGCAAATTCAAGGTCACACTGATTGTATATTAGGTTAGGTCATGTTGGACAGCTTTTTTTTTATCCACTACAAGTTAGCCCTTGACGGCAATCTCACCTGATGATAAGTGATGATGCAGTCTAAGATGGTAGCGGGCTAACCTGTTAGGGGTATGTATGGTAAAGCCATACTCCTAATTGGTTTCTACACGACATCGTGCCGGAACGCTAAATCGCTTGGCGACACGCCTTTGTCGGTAGGGTGGTAACTAGCCACGGCCGCAGCCTCCCACCAGACCAGACTGGAGCCGGGAATCGCACCCAGAACCTCCAACTTTATGATGCAACAGCGCGCAATTTCGTCTGGAGCGAGATTTCGGTCGCGGCTAAAAACGTACCACGATTAGGTACGATTTAGCCTCCACCCAAAATAACAGTTTGGTAGTCTAGCAGTCAGCACGTCCTATTACAGATATCAAGGTCAAGTTCGTATCTCGGCCTGGGTTACAATTGTTAGCTGATGGATTGTACAGTTTAAAATTCTCAGTATTAAGAATTGGGATATTGAGGTTATTGGATAGGCCCTTGTGCTTCGAACTCACTACACTTTAAGTTAACGGTCCTGGTTATTCATAACTGACATGAGACATTCATCGTTAAAGCTCACCAAACCCCAGCTTGGTGGGTCTTTTTTTTACATACCACAAGTTAGTTCTTGACGGCCTCTCACCTGATGGCAAGTGATGATGCGGTCTAAGATGGTAGCGGGCTAACCTGTCAGAGGTATGGTAAACCCATACTCCTAATTGGTTTCTACTCGACATAGTGCGGTAACGCTAAATCGCTTGGCGACATGTCTTTGTCGGTAGGGTGGTAACTAGCCACGGCAGAAGCCTCCCACTACACTAAAGAAAGTCTCTGTAAGAATCTGTGTTTTTATTATTAGAGAGGAGATCTGGGCCTTTTTTTAACGTGGGTAAATCCTTATGGATACCTCTGCGCCACGGGGAGGCACAGAGGTTATGTCAGACTCCTACTGACGTAATCCCCCACGTGTTCCTACTCACCGCTGTATGGTAGAGTCACGGGAAAGCTTCCGCATACAACCGCAACTCCACCGGCTGGTGACCGCCGCAGCAGACCCTCCTTGGGCACAACGTGACCAGTTTCGCCGGTTAGAGGTATGCCAGAACATCAGCATACCAGCCAACTTGAGAACCGTACTGTGAGTGATGGACGGAGGAGATCTGGGCCTAGTTTTAGAACGTTAATAGGCTTTTGATAATGATGAAGCGATTGAGCTTTTTGATACCTGGTATAAGGGTTTAGTATTCATTTATTATATTTATATATTTAGGTTTTTTGTATCTCTCCTTATCTATGATCTGTCTTCCTTAACAAGTTCGCTACTTAACAATTGGGTCACCCGAATATGGAGTTCTATACAGCATATAATGTAATTTATTAAAATGCCTTACTTTAAACAAGGATTATCTCAAACTATCCAACTTCATGGATAGCAATTTAAACGGGAATAATAAAATTTCATTCACTTTGGTTACATAATTTTTAACTACCTCCATTGTCATATAAAATAATTATGCTGGAGTAATAAAAAAACATATCATGGCTTTAAGTACCATTTACCGATTTATATTCCAGATGTCTAAATTGACAAATGTTAAACTATAATAAACAATTGATTTCAATAGTCAATTTGTACACCTAGATTGTATTCAAATCCATTTATTGTTTTACATGGCCGCCCGACTTAAAAATACGTGAAAAAACATTGTTTTTTCATTGAAATGGTTTTTGACTCTCTATTTAACATTCAACACAAAAAATAAAACTATTAAAATGTAAATTAATGCTACAAACATATAAGTTCTATATGCGTTCGGAAACCCTTGATCAGATTATGACGACGAGGAGGTTCTGGGTTCGATTCCCGGCTTAAGTTTTGTCTGGTGGGAGGCTATGGCCATGGCTAGTTACCCTACCGACAAAGACAAGTCGCCAAGTCTGTTACCATTTTAGGGTGTATGATGACCTAAGGGATGACGTACCAACAGGGGAGAATGCCGCCAAGGGCTAACTTGTATTGGAATAACAAAGATAAATTATGAAACATTGATACAGGGTTACTTTAGAATTTTATAACGTAGCATTTCCAACCATGCCGTGTACAATTACCTTCTTCTTATTCGTTCACTCTTGGCAGAGTGGTCGTGGTTATGATTTGGCCTTCACAGCAGCTCTTCCAATTTCCTACCAGCGATTTCTGTTGGTGGCAGCACGGGAGCATTCGGATATCGATAAATCTGTAGCGGAACGGATTGAGTCCGTCCACCTAGTAGGGGAGCGACCACGTGAACGTGTGCCCTCGACTCGACCTTGTACCACAAGATGTTCAATGGTACCAGTCTTCCTTGTTATATGCCCAAAGAACTTAAGGATTCGCAGTTGTAATTACCCCATCATCATCATCATGATAAGCCCATTACCGGTTCACTACAGGGCACGGGTCTCCTCTCAATATGAGAAAGGTTTGGCCATAGTCCATCACGCTGGCCATGTGCGGATTGGCAGACTTCACACGCCTTTGTGAAAATTACGGAAAACTCTCAGGCATGCTGGTTTCCTCACGATGTTTTCCTTCACCGTTTAAGCAAGTGATATTGTAATTTTTTTAAAACTCACATACTCGTTACTCCGAAAAGTTAGAGATGCGTGCCCGGATTCGAACCGCCGACCTCTGACCACTAGGCTATCACCGCTTCATGCATTTTGTAATTACCTATAAGCCAAAAATTATGTTATATATTCTCAAGGAAAATAAATTTAGGCGATAGGTACTATTATTCTTACGACTACTTATGGGAGGTTTAATGAGTTACTTATATACCTTTAGCGTGTACTTGATTCCATTGAAGAGCGTAACTGCGTATTTGTTTGCTCCATTAAGTCTTACGAGTATGTGTCTCAGAATATTTTATTGTTATGCAATTAAATGTGCGATTTCCTTTAGAATTTTAAGAGGCGTGTCTTCGTGAAATTTTCCATCATCAAACAAAACTTACTATATTAACTTTTAAACTAACTGTATTTATTACTGAACAATAAATTAAATTTTCTACAATACTATAATAGAGCATAATTGACATACTTTGACTCAATTTGTAACATTATTAGTAGATTTTGTCAAATCTCTATTAATTTGAACTTTAAATAAACAAATTAAAAATGTCAGAGTAATTAAATTATTATTGATACAGCTATACCTATTAAATTCAAATCAAATCAAAATAGCTTTATACATATAAACCTTTAACTTAAAACTAAAGCTAAGAGGGTTAAAATCGCGCCCAGTTCTAAAAAGAAGCCCAATACAAACTAAGCTGGTTTTTTTTGTTAACACCATCTCACATAATCAATAACAAATTATAGTATCTAGCTATGGAGTTACACTAGAATAACAATTTCTATTCTCGGTATTAAGCTCTGTCATACATATTATATTGTTACAGAAAATTAAGCTTATTTGTTTGCTTCTAATAGTCCTGCAAAATAACACATTTTGTTATCAAAAATACTTAGAATTGGTCTCCTTTTATTAAACGCCTCGTGAATGCTAAAATGAGATAGTAAAATAGGCCATAAAAACCAGCTATTACAAGTTTACCAGACACTCTATCCGGTATTGGGTTGATAGCCAATATTTTTGCGATCTCGTAGCCTTTGAACCTTTGTTACTTTCCCAAATCTATTTAAGAAAAGTCAATTCGACGACGTCAGGAGACTAGTATTATTACGTTAGATAAAAAAAAATCTAGAATATAGAACATATAAAACATATAGAAAGAATAAAGCATTTTGTCTGGTATCCAATGAAAGTGAAATATTGTTACTAGCAAGGGTTTTGGTATTGAACTAGAAACACTTACATTTATTTCGACGCACATTTTACAGTCTTGTAATACAATCAGTGATCTACACAGCGTTTCGCAGTCTCTGACACTTTTATTAATTTCACTGGAACTAACACTTAGCTAGCTTTACTCTCTACCAGTATTACCTTCATCTACCCTGTATACGATTCTGAACTAAACTGCTCATGTCTTCCAGAAGTCATCTATTTAAAGCAATCGACATAGAATCATCTAGAATCAAATTCTGGAAAATCGATGTAATTGTTTTGAATTTTTTTCATGCTCTGAGGTTTTGCGGAAAATTTTACAGAATCCTGTTCTTGACTATTCTAACTTTGACATGTTTTATAAGTGGGGCAGTTCTAAAGATAAGGCCGCTAGACCGCTGGCGTTGCCTTTAGATTATCCCGAAAATAATAACACATTACAATCTTTGACTTTTTCGTCGACAGCTTATTTCTTTTCCTAGATTTCTAAGGATCGTATTATGATCTTAAATAATATATTATCTCCTTCAAAAATTGCGGTATCAAATGTAAAAGATACTGTGCCTAATCCAGCTTGTAGTTCTATAGATAAGAAACCATAATATTAATAGTAATAACTTTTTACTAAATTAATAGTGAGTAAATTTAAATATAAATTATTAACATTATGAAAAATTTTAAATGTCCTATCAAATTTTAATAAATACACAAAATTAAACGTCAACAAATGAACAATGTTTCACCAGCATATTAAATTTAATCCATTAAGTATTCTTTTACTTTCGTTTTACATTTTGTTTACAATGTTGTGGAATCTGTATACAATATATTTTATCGCAAAACATTATATAAACCTTTATTACTGGTTCAATTTAATAATTTGCTTCATAGCTTTTATTTACTTATTACTTTATTTATTTATTAGGATCAAAATACATAAAAATACAGTATATAAAGAATAACCTTGTTAACGACATTAGTAAAAACTGAGTTGCAGTTAACATTTTAGTTTTAAATTGTCCTTTTTTTTACCTTTTTCTAGATCTTTCGCCCTGTTAGGCAGAAAGAAGCTTTACTTTAATCTTATTATTTTTATATGAATGTACCACTTTCCTGCAAAAAACGAATTTGATTCAATTTCAATTGATTTAGCATGATAGTATGATTTTTTTTTTTTTCTCCATAGTTAGCCCTTGACTGCATCTTACCTGATAGCAAGTGATGATGCAGTCTAAGATGGTAGCGGGCTAACCTGTTAGGGGTATGGTAAATTCATACTCCTAATTGGTTTCTACACGACATCGTGCCGGAACGCTAAATCGCTTGGCGACACGTCTTTGTCGGTAGGGTGGTAACTAGGCACGGCCGAAGCCTCCCACCAGAAAAGCAATATTCTAAAAGCATTTTAGTCAGTTTTTTCTAAAACATATTTTAATTGACGTTTCACATACAAATTAACCCCTTTTAGTGAGTATAAATATTAATGAAAAATACAGTACAAAAGTCAGTCTTTGGTAGGATAATTTAGAACAACCTGACTCCTGAATCTGATTTAAAAGTTTTCTGTTTTCAACTTCGTCATGTATTCTAAATCTGTAATGCAATACGGCGCTCGCTCTGCTTTGTTAACGTTATTGAATTCGTTGCCTTTTCATATCACGAACAAATATCACTGCAGTGTTATTCAGTATTCAAATACCCAAATAAATGCATGGGTGCATTCGAAGCATGAATCGAAAGTTTTGTTCTGTTTTAATCGTATTGTATTTGTGCCCAGTTATATATACAAAAAAACGTTGAGTTTAAGGTTGCATTCTATTTCGTGTTTTATAGTTTTATAGCTAAACAAATAGCAGGGTAGGTAATGTTTGTTAGTAAAAAAAGTATAAGTAAACTTGTAGTACCGTTTAGTAGTCTGAACAAAATTAGTAACTCATTCAAAGGAAATTGTATTTTATTTTATAATAATTTACCTTTTGATTTCTTGGAGATGTCTTTCATTAAGTTTGGGTGTGAATTGATCTATGTCCATAAGTACTTAATTTACTATTGATTATGTGAGATGGTGATAGCAAAAAAACCCTGCTAAGTTTGTTGTGGGCTTCTTAAACCAGGGCGCGTTTGGAACCCTCATAGCTTTAGTTTTATGTTTACGAATGTAGTTATCACCATCAAATCACTATCACCTAATATATATATATATATATATATATATATATATATATTAAATATACATCTTCTAACTATTGATAATACTAAAATATTACTACCGACAAAATATTACCATGTAAAACACGGTGACCGCGAGCGATTTACCGATAGAAGTTTATCGATTTTACCAATCATATAAATTGTAAGTTTTGTTTGTTCATGTATGTGGATGTTTATGTCTACACTTATGACATCAATTCAATTCAATAGCTTTATTCATGTAAACCTATTACAGGCGTCTATGAAGCATTCATATATAATATCATGTATTTTTCATTATTCGTGGCGATGATAACTACACTCGCCAACATAAAACTAAAGCTAAGAGTGTTCTAAACGCGCCCAGGTCTAAGAAGATCACAACAAACTTAGCCGGGGTTTTTATTTTGTTAAAAAACATAGTTGATAATAAATTATAATTAGCTATGAAGTTAGAGAAACTTACACGTAAGCTTTTTTATCGTTTATGTAATGCTGGAAGAGGTCAGCGGTGCGAATCCGGGCACGCACCTTTAACTTTCAGAGTTATGTGCGTTTTTAAAAATTAAAAATATCATTTGCTTCAACGGTGAAGGAAAAACATCGTGAGGAAACCTACACGCCTGAGAGTTCTCCATAATGTTCTCAAAGGCGTGTGAAGTCTGCCAATCCGCACATGGCCAGCGTGGTGGACTATGGCAAAACCCTTCTCATATTGACAGGAGACCCGTGCTCTGTAGTGAGCCGGTAATGGGTTGATCATGATGATGTAATCCTTAATATCGTAAGCGGATTTTGCTATAAGCTTATGTTTTATAAAAACTTCGAACTTATTGAGAGATATCTCTAAGTTGATAGCATAACGCACTTTGTTAAATAACGGCAAAAAAAATGTAAATAAAGATTAGAACGTCTGATAATATTTGGCTCGGATGTGTCTTGCTTTTGACAGGATCTTTAATATATGAATTTAGAATATTCCTTAACTTATGACTTGTTTGAAACCATGCCGAAATTGCTCGGTGGAGAAATCTAGTTATTTTCAAGAAAAAGAAAAATTATTTGGCATAGACAGGCATTTAAGGTACACTTGCTGGATTTAAAATACTTTAATCTATATATATAAAAGCGAAAGGTCACTTACATACTTACATACTGATTAAACACGAGATCTCAAAAACTATTGTACGTATAAAGCTATAATTTAACATATAGTAAAGAGATGTCAGCTAAGAAAGGATATTTGGAAATTCCACCCCTAAGAGGGTAAAAGGGGGGGGTTGGAAGTTTGTATGAATTTTCTTTGTTTTTAGAGTTAGAAACACAAAAATTTGCATTAGGATTAATAATAATAAATAAAAAACATGTACATCAATTTTTTTTTAAATATTACCGTGGTAAAATAGGGGATGATAGTTTTGCTTATTTTTTTATTATGAAGTCTACAAGCTTGAAATTAAAAAAAAAAAGGTTTCTTTTAGGCTAGATTTTTTTTTTTCATTCAAATCTACCCCGAAGTGGGTAAAACAGAGGTTTAAAGTTTGTATGAAAGTCCTATGTTTTTTGATTTAGAGACACGAAAATAGGCAATTTGACTTTGATTTGCCTGTAGCTTACTTTCTGAAGCAAGACATTGGCCGCACGGGTAACCTCAATCTCAAGGGAAATCAGCAATTCTACGCAGACGAAGTCGCGGGCAACAGCTAGTATTTTTATAAGAATTGTAAAAAATAGCAATTTGGAAATCCCAAGCGATCTAGCATTCCGGTTCGATTTAGCGTAGAAACTCGATTAAGGAAATGTAACTTTTTATACTTAGGCTGCATCTGTACCATCACTTACCACCAGGTGAGATTCCAGTGAAAGACTAACTCGTATAAAAGTTATTTTGTTGTTGATGTTAGTGATCATATGTTGATAGATAACAAGGTGCCATTAATAAAATCGCCTCAGTGGAAGCCATAAAGAGCTGTAAAGTTATTATTGAGTTGAAGTTACGGCCTAACAGCTTACTCCGAAATCAAGACGGATCGCGCACTCAGACTGGCTTCCAATCCGAAAACAATAGGAATTGACAAATGGCTGGCTAGCGGTCTCCATTTCGATAACAAAGGCATCTGACCGGAAAAAGGTTTGGAGCATTAATTCTGCAACTGGGCGAGCGGAAAATCGGTTGTCAGTGAGTCGAAATTTAAAATAAGTTACAATATAACCGATTGTTACTCCGAAAAAACTATACCCACAAACATAAGCATTGAATAGTTTAAATTTTTACCCCATTGCCAGCTCACTACAGAGCACGGGTCTCCTCTCAATATGAGAAGGGTTTGGCCATAGTCCACCACGCTGGCCATGTGCGGATTAGCAGACTTCACACGGATTTGAGAACATAATGGAGAACTCTCAGGCGTGCAGGTTTCCTCACGATGTTTTCCTTCACCGTTGAAGCAAGTGATATTTTAATTACTTAAAAACGCAGATAACTCCAAAAAGTTAGGGGTGCGTGCCCGGATTCGAACCCCCGATCTCTGATAAGGAATACTTAATATTATAAATGTGAAAGTATGGATGTTTGTTACTCAATCACGCAAAAACGGCAGAACAAATTTGGCATGCATGTAAGCTTTGACATGGAAAAGAACATAGGCTACCTTTTATCCCGATTCCTTGAGTATTTCCCGAGGAAAAATTTAAAATTGTTTACGAGCTACGCCGCGGGCAGACAGCTTTGAAATTTGGTATGCATGTCACCTATGCTAAAAGTACATGTATTTTTCTATACCGTTCTCTCAAATAGTTCCCGTGGGAAGACTAAAAATTGTTAACGAGCGTAGCTTTAGACCCAATTCTGAAGTTCACGCAGACGAAGTCGCGGGCAGTAGCTAGTGTATAATACATGCTTTGATTAATGAATTTAATATTATATCATTCATGATAAAGGATTTAGTCCCTTGCAATCGTGCTAGAACTTCGGCAGAAACAATTTATCCAATTATCTTATTCGTATTATCCGTTTAGGTATATATAACCCAGTTTGGTTTTTATTCTTTCCATCAGATCAGTATTTTAAATAAGTGTCTGAAAAAAAAAAACACTATAAGAAATAGCTTCTACTAACTTATTAAAAAAAAATGAAAAAATGATTTATTTATAAAGTTTGACATTTATCCTTTGTTGAGACATCCTTTTAAGTAAATATTTTACCTGTACCAGGATTTCTCGTTTTCCATATAATACAATTATTATGTAAAATTAAATAACCATGTACACACACACAAATACATTGTATGTGTTTGTTTGTTTGTGTGTGTGTGTGTGAGGGTGTGTGCTAGTTTGTGTTGTGTACGAGTGAGTTTATTGGAAATAAGTAAGAGTAATAAATAAAGTAAATCTTCAATCAAGACTAGTAGTCGTTTTGCTAGATAGCTGGCGAAACGTAATTATGGTCGACGATGCGGGTAATAAGGGTCAACAGTCAATAAGCCCCAATTTGGGTAACGAGCGACGTCCAGAGACTTGCATTTCTACGAACCCATAATCTCTATGTAATCCTAAATGTGAGCTTAACTAATCTGAGACCTTTAAAAAAAAATTAATTGCGCTTATGATTTATAATAAGAAACATGCATTTTCCTGTTAATTAAAAAGTTCGACGTTGCATCTTCAGAACACAAACTGTTAAATTGTTTAGTGAAATTTTAGTTAAATATCTTGCTCCGTTTAAGATGTACAGCTCAGCAAACTTGTAAACTTTCACTATGCTACTTGTATAATGTAGAACTAGTTTTATCCGATGAAAATCAGTTTATCCGTTTATTTTATAAAATAATTGATTCATTTTATTTATAAAATTTTATTGCATACAAAAGAAGGGAAAAAGAGAACAACAAGAATTACATAATATAAAAGCAAAAGGCGACCTTATCACTTAAAGCGATCTCTTCCAGGCCACCTTTTTGTAAGAAGCTGATAGAAATAAAAGACGGGAAATGGCAACACAGACATAAAAATATATACATACTAATAATTACATACTATTAAAATATTGTAAATAAATAATTTCTATAATATAATAACAATAACATATCGCGCCATTAGTGAACAATAACTATCATTTTAATACTTGAAGTTTTGCAATTTGCCGGGATTGCCATTTTAAGTTGTTTTCGTATTGTTTTTAAAAGAATTCTCGTTTACGTGAAATAAAGTGTACACGATAATTATACTGCCTACCAGTTGTAAGGGTATTTTATATATGTATTTTGGCTTATTTTTGACAAATGTGTCTTTATTTAAGGAACACTTAATATTCCATAGTTATATTTAAACTGTAACAGATGGAATTCTGTGCATTGAAGATATTTTGTAATCTTTTATTGGAGGATTTACTTTATAATTGATATTGAAGCCAATAATAGAGTCTGTCTGTTTGTTTGTATTTTCCTTGGACGCGCCATCACCTCAAAGCTACTTTAAGTGAGCAGAAGGATAGTTTTATCTCGAAAATGAACACGGTTCCCTTGGGAGAGGAGATGAAAGTTTAATCTTATACTTAGCTTGAACTCGTTAGTTAACGTTAGCGTTGGTCTTCTCATTTATTATTTTTTGTAAGATAGAAGGCACCTTAAAGGTTATCTATAAAAAATATCAAGGTCATCGGTTTTATCGTTCGGAACTTACAGACATCATAACCCCTTAATACTTGATAACCCCGTCACTTTCAAGAAACTTGAAACCCGTAATATATGGAAAAGTTCAAACGTACGGCTCATATTATGCTGGCAGACCTACTTTTCGTACAGGCATAGGCGTATTCGTATAATAAAGGATTTTCGATAGCGAGACCTTCGTTTTTTTTCATAAAAGGTTAATGTTTGTCAGCCCACGTTCTTACCATAGGTAAGTACAGTAGACATCTATAGAGTAAAGACCATGGTATTAATAATTTTCTAAAAAAAGGTTGCTTAAATCGCCTAAGAAGAGAACAATTTTATTTATATTTTCTTCGGCATAATAAGAGAAAATTTTTAAATATTTATGAGACAGAAATGTGAAAGTTGAGATGGATGTGTGGTGTGACAAGAATGAATAAGATAAGAAATGAATAAATAAGGGGAGGTCTAAAACAGGCTAGCATGTTATGGTCATATAATGCGGAGGAAAGAAAATGATGTCACCAAAAGAATGTTATATATGAACGTGGAAGGGCAAAAGAGTAGAGGAAGACCAAAGAAGAGATGGATGGATTGTGTAAAAGAGGATATGCGGGTAAAAGATGTTAGTAGTAGACGGCTGATAGAATTGAGTGGAAGAAGAAGACGTGTTGTGCCGACCCCACATAATGTGGGATAAGGGCAAGAAACAAAAAAATCATAGAAATGAATGTTTTAATGAGCTTATAGGTAATATAGAGTGCAAATGAATTACAGAGTAATTTTCTCAATAACTATTACTTTGTTTAAGCTGATGGAGACACGTTCTGGAGATAATGTCACTGCGCAGTGTTTTCATTTACAGCCCGGTTACGCTGTGGCAACCAATAGGGTTAATACAGCTAATAGTCAGTCCGAAAAAAAAATAAGTGTTTTCAATTACAAAGTCAGTCAGTTTAACGCTGGTTAAACTGCGGGGTGAAAGTAGTCTAAGAAGCGTTTATTAAAAAAAAAAGTAAATGGTCATCATTAGAGATAAGTTATTAAACTTTACTAAAAACACTTTTTTTAGTAAAGTTCACGTTCATAGACATGAACAATGACAATTTCATGTTCATAAACATGAAATTGTCTTATAATAAAATCATGTTATTTACATATTTTAAGACGTAATATTTAAGAGAGGATTAAACGGATGTGTACAGTACGAGAATGATAATACGCTAATTAGCATACCTCGACGTTAAATGACCTCTTGACTTCGGTGAAAGCGCGAGGAATTCCAGTATCTAGTACAATATTGAATGAAGGAAAACATCAACCGAAGTTGTTGTTTTCAATTCAATCATATTGTTTTTGTTAATGAAAGGTATATTGGATTGTTTTTCGTAAAAAAATGCAGGCTACAAAGCAAATTCACAAAAAGATATTTAATAACTGAAATATACATTAAGATGAAGCCGTGATAGCCTAGTGGTTAGGATGTCAGCCTCCTAATTAGAGGTCGAGAGTTCGAACCCGGGCACGCACTTATAACTTTTCAGAGTTATGTGCGTTTTTAAGCAAATAAAATGTCACTTGCTTCAACGGTGAAGGAAAACATCGTGAGGAAACCTGCATGCCTGAGAGTTCTCTATAATGTTCTCAAAGGCGTGTGAAGTTTGCCAATCCGCACATGGCCAGCGTGGTGGACTATAGCCAAACCCTTCTCATATTGAGAAGAGACCAGTGCTCTGTAGTGAGCCGGCAAAGGGTTGTTTATTACAATAATAAAATAACATTTAGATCTTGGTATGTATGAAGACAGTATGGTGACATTTTTATTAACGACAGTAGAAAACCTTGACATTCTAACCGTCTAGTGTACGTTAGAGGGCTTCCTTTGAAATCAAATATGAGAAATATATCTTTAGACACTTTTTTGTATCAAAAATAACCATTCCTTATTCCGTTCAAAAGGATCAATAATGCACAGAGCCAACGGTAATGGTATACAATTCAATGGTATCCGAAATCACGTGAAGTTTTTTTGGAAACGTTATTCTATATACATAGTATATCTAAGTCGAATATCATTTTTGACGACCTCCGTGGCGCAGTGCGTGCGCTGTCGCATTATAAAAGTTGGTGGTCCTGGGTTCGATTCCCGGCTCGAGTCTGGTCTGGTGGGAGGCTTCGGCCGCGGCTAGTTACCAAACTACCGACAAAGACGTGTCGCAAAGCGAATTAGCGTTCCGGCACGATGTCGTGTAGAAACCAATTAGGAGTATGGCTTTATCATATCCCTAACTGGTGAGCCCGCTACCATCTTAGACTGCATCATCACTTACCATCAGGTGAGATTGCCGTCAAGGGCTAACTTGTAGTGTATTAAAAAAAAGTGTTTATTTGGTCGTTTAGCGCAAAGTTAGTATATGTTGAGAGTCTCAGAAGATATGTATGTGTGTATGTCAAATGGAATTTACAGCTAACATTATTTAAAGTTTTTACAAGACTATCGTAAAGTGAAAAAAAAAACGATGAAAACGAAATGTGGTTATCGACGTCGTGATTCATGAAATAATTTTTTATATTCAATTTTAAGTTCTCTTCATAGCACAGTTATTTTGTTTTTTACCAATATTCTATTATTTTAGGAGAAAATATAAAACTTTAATAAATAGAAGACTTCGAATACAGCTTTAAAGAGCTTACTATAACTTAATTCAATTATATTAAAAATAAGTTTGTTTCGGGCCTCTTCTTAGACGTGGGCGAGTTTAGAACCCTCCAAGCTTTCCTTTTTTAAGTTAAAGAACGTACTATCTATCACCTCATGAATAAAATAAATAAAAATACATTAAATGAACGTTTCGTGTTTATGTTAACCTAGTAGATGCAAATGCAAATAAAATCTTTTTGAATATTGATATTAGGTTTTTTTTAAATTTTAAGATTTGTATGTCTGTATTTAAACAGATCTAACAAGACGGCGAGTCCAAAAGCTGCCTGGAATAATCCCACCATTCAATATGTGTACAATGTCATACACTCTTAACAAGTTAAAAGGAGTCATTTAAAATTCTTTTTACAGTCGTTTACTATTGAGTGGTCAAAAGAATAACAAATGAAGTTTCCGAAGACAAGGAGAAACTGTATTTGTCCATAAAAGTCTTTTAGTTTTTAAATTATAAAACTTTTGTAGTGCTTTCGTCTTTGCTTTTACTCTAATCTATTAGATGGCATATTTAACATCAGATTGAACTTACTAAATACTGCGTATTAATCCACGGGCTAGTGGTGGTGGACTTTCAGACGGACTACGAGGTCTCGGGTTTGATTCCTGAGTCGGACGAGGAATTATATTTTCCGTAAAGAAATTCTCAGTGTCAGCTTTTAATAAGAGTTTTTATCGTCTTATTTCGTAGGAATAGGAAGAAAAAATAGTAGGTCTACAGGCTCCTACATGACTGACTAAGAGTAGCTATATAATTTTAATGCACAATTAAATCGCACGTATCTTATGGGTTTGAAATAAAAATACCTCCAATCTCGCGGTCCATTTTATATGATGTAGTTACTCGTTCAAACACTTACCACTGACAGAGCAATCCGAACTTTGCTTCACAAAAACTTTGCTTCGTCGGCTTCGTACTTGCCTCTTTTTCACACTACACAACAGAAAAAAAGCAATAATTTCCTCTATTTAAAAAAATACTTGTAAACTAACCTTTTTGGTCAAATCACATACAGTGTGGTATTTTTAACTCTCAACAATTTTATTTTCAAATCACAATCATTAACAATCTTCTTTAAGGAAGCCTTAAATAAATTAAGAGTCTTAATCATGACAGGTTCCACGCAATGGTTTCTGAGGTTTCATTGTCCCTAATAAATCTGAAAAAAATGAATGAATGAATGAATAAATGAATGAATACACTTTTATTGCACACCACAAAATAGGAAATAAAACAAAAAATACAGAAAATATCTGAAAGAGTAATATACACGTTGGCGACCTTATCGCTACATAGCGATCTCTTCCAGGCAATCAAAGATTTAAAAAATATAGAGATACGGAAAGAGGAAGATGGTACAATAATATATATGACGAGTTAAGGGCGTCCGAGTGGTTTTTAGTGCGAGTGACGTCACGATCTTCTTTACTTTCGCTTAACTTACGGGATTACACTTTTATTTCGACCATAATTAAGAGGTCCGAACCGCCCGACGTCTCGAGCGAGAATGCCACGAACCAACAACCGCCCGTATTTATAGCAAAACATGCTTGTACAAAATTGATTGCTACCTTCTAAATACACTGATTAGCAAAGAAATTATTAATTGGTGATTTAAAGAGTTCAAATGTGGATAATTATTGAATTCTTGATTTTCTTGGCGCTGCTGAATGAAGTTAATAACTCCTTCGCGCCGACATATACATAAATATATATACGTATATATTAATATATATTTTAAAATATATAAAAATAACAAAGACCTTCCGGAAGCAAAAAAAAAACGCGAGTAAACTTATAAATAAAGTGAACTGTTAAATTACACCGACTAAAAGGTTTACTGCCCAACAAAACAGTATTCCGCTGAGTCGTCGCCAAGTTTTGGTTACATTATGGGTTTTTTGTTAATCAAACACGTTTCGGATGCTAAAAGGGTCGGTATAAAACGAAATGGGTTGGCCACCCACTGGAATTCATCAGTACTTTAAGCTACTTTGTATACAAAAAATCTGGGGCACGTATTTGGGACGCTGAAAGCAGCAACATTGGAGTTATTTCTGATTTTCCTTTCACATCGGGCTGCAATGTTAGAAATGACATGCGATTTTAGAGTTTTTTTTCTCTAACTTAGCCCTTGACGGCAATCGCACTCGGTGGTAAGTGATTAGGCAGTCAGTGGTAATTAGTAGCGAGCGAACCTGTTAAGGTTATGGTAAACCAATAGTTTCAATTAGTATCTACGCAACATTATACCGGACCGCTGACTCGCTTGGCGACACTTCTTTGTCGGTAGCCAAGGCCGAAGCCTCCTACTAGACCACACCAGTTTTAATACTGTCGCGGTGTGGTATAGAGCGCCAAGTTTATGGCACTCGTTAAAATGAGTCTCATTCCGCCTTAAATTTAAAATGCCGCTCCGGCATTTAAAATTGGCAGGCGTGTGAAGTCTGCCAATCCGCACATGGCCAGCGTGTTGGACTATGGTCAAACCCTTCTCATATCAACCTGTGCTCTGTAGTGAGCCGGCAATGGGTTGATCATGATGATGATGATGATGATATATTTCAAAATTTAGGCTCCGAATATGATTTTGTCCCATTCGGTGTCGAGACCCTTGGTCAGTGGGGTCTTAGCGCTATAGGGCTTTTTAGGGAAATATCACAAAGGTTAGTCGTCATCACAGGAGACCGAAGAGCTGC
Source organism: Lasiommata megera (assembly GCA_928268935.1). Lineage (NCBI taxonomy): Eukaryota > Metazoa > Arthropoda > Insecta > Lepidoptera > Nymphalidae > Lasiommata > Lasiommata megera. The sequence goes on along the minus strand of OV743311.1, from coordinate 4,193,940 downwards.
CAGCTACCTCGGACAACGAATTAGTGTAGCTATTCAAAAAGGGAACGCTGCCTAAAGGGACTCCTTTAAATAATATATTATATTATATTTTAAGATTTTTAGTTTTAGGTTCAATAAGGTTTATTTTAATATAGACGTCGACGACGATAGAGTATATTTTGAAGTTAACTCAATAAAATATCATTCTTAAATTACTTAATCAATATTTAAAAATATATTTCCGTTAGTATTTAGCAATAACTGTTTACTAGCAAAATCTTTTTGGTAAGTTCGTATTAAGTTATTATCTCAAACATATAAAGGTGCTTCACAAATGTTGTATAAAATTAGAATCCAAGTAGAAATTGCCATGAATTATATATTATAGTTTAATTTTTTGTTCCTTTACCTAAGTACTCCGCAGGGAGCACAAAACCCATCCACTTTATCTGGCACATCGAACGGTAACCGTAGTAAAACCTGCAATTACAGTCTGGTTTCGCCGCAAGGCTTAGCTGCACTTCGAGGCGTATTTCCAACAGGCTTACCTGTAAGGCTGTCGCTTTAAAGTTTAATGGAGCGTTTTTAGCGGACGCAACCCGCAGCCAAGCGCGACGTTTCGTAGGGTTCAAGCTAAACTACTGTTAAAAAACACACTTCTTCAGTATATATTCAGTTTTTTGACGACATCCGTGGCGCATCGCGCGCGCTGACAGGTTATAAAATTGGAGGTACTGGGTTCGCTTCCCGGCTCGAGTCTGGTCTGGTGGGAGGCTTTGGCCGTGGCTAGTTACCACCCTACCGACAAAGACGTGTCGCCAAGCGATTTAGCGTTCCGGCACGATGTCGCGTAGAAGCCGATAGGAGTATGGGTTTACCATACCCCTTACAGGTTAGCCCGCTACCATCTTACCATCTTGAATTATCACTACCATCAGGTGAATCAGGTTCCGTGTTCTCCAGTCGCACTTTTCGTCGCAGAAATAAATTTCATCCTCACCACCTGGATGCCTGGACCTCTTCCACCACCCGCTATTCCAGGTCATTTCTGCCACGAACCTGCAAATTGTGGAACCAGCTTCCATCTTCTGTGTTCCCTAATGGTTATAATATGGGGATCTTCAAAGGGCGAATAAACAAATTCCTCAAGGGCCAGCAACGCATTGGCGGTTCCTCTGATGCTGCAAATGTTCATGGGCGGCGGTAATCACTTACCATCAGGTGACCCGCCTGCTCGTTCGCTCGCTTTGTATATAAAAAAAAAAAAAAAAAGGTGAGATTGTCGCCAAGGGCGAACATAAGTTCGTAAGAAAGTGAATAATAAAAAAAAAATACAGTAACAATATCGCTATTTACGTATTTTAAAATACGTTTCCATAAGCTTCTAGTAATAACTGTTCGCTAAAACCTCTTTGGCCAGCAAAAATTTCGTTATTATCTTATTCATAAAATTGTTAAAAGTGCTTTCAATATGTTCCTTAACGATATATATATATATATATATATATACATATATATATATATATATATATATATCTTAATAATATATATAAATCTCGTGTCACAATGTTTATCCTCAATGGACTCCTAAACCACTTAACCGATTACAATAAAATTCGCACACCATGTGTAGTTCGATCCAACTTGAGAGATAGGATAGTTTAAATCTCAAATTATAGTCGCAATTTTAATTTATTGCTAATTATTTGTTTGTTATTATTTGACAGTCACAATTATCTGTTAACTCCAAATGATTCTAACAGATGTCGATACCTTTCGACTGGGTTGAGTAAGTAATCAATAGATGGCGCTGCTATGGTAAATTTACGAACGTGTCATATAAGCTACATTTTAACATCATAATTACTACGTGTTGTTGACGCTATAAAGTTAATTAAATTTATTTTGTAGTGAACGAAATACCGTATAATTCAATTATTTCCACTTTTTAAATTTTTGGTGTTAGCATAGTCGGCCACGTGTTACTTAGACTGAAGTGTAAATTGAATTCATATTATAATGAAGATAATACAGTGATATTAATCCTGTTTTTTACTTATTTGTGCTTCATTGATCAAAACTTTATAATTTAATTTGAATAAATGTTACATACATTACATGTTATATACAGTATTATCACATAATTATAAAATTTAATTAAAATGTCAATGCAAAAATGATACACAATTTCCTACACTTTTTCAATAGTTGTACAATTTTTTTTTTTATTGTTTTTATTTAACCTCTATTAAAAAATATTTAGCACTTATTATTTCAATGTGCTATGATAACAAGTTTTTCAGATTTTTTTTCTTATATTTAAACGATTAAATTAGTATTTCAATTCTTATTGAAATTATTACTTAAACTCTATAATTTAAATATGTACATGTCAGTATTATCACATAATTATAAAAGTTAATTAGAATGATCTATAATATAAAAATGAATCGCAAAAGCTGTTAGTATAACTCAACAACGCCTGGACCAATTTGGCCATTTTTTTTTTTAAATATTCGTTGAAGTTCAAGGATGGTTTTTACGGCGAGAAAAATCTGAATAATTGCCGGAAAACCCCTTAAAACAGCTCTTTTCTTTTTCCGATACAAACGTTTTCTATATAAACGTAGAGTCAATTTGATTGTCAATTTGATTTTATTGCTATTGCATAAAGTACATATTAAATTACAAGCACTCACTGTTGTCTAAGCAATGTAGGTGTGTTCCTAACGTCAAAGAGTGCATAGTCAAACTGTAACAGGACGAAATCTGTACATTAAATAGATTTTGAACATTTTAATTGGAGGATGCGCTACTAGCGATTTTACTAGCGTCTGTCTGTATCACGCCGTAACCACTTGAAATGATGGACTTGAATAAAATTTGGTATAGGAGCAGCTGATACTCCGGTTCAACATATGAGATAGTTTTCATCCCGGAATTCAGCACGGTTCCCTTGGGAGATAGTCAAAATGTGTATTTAGTTGTAATTCATTAACGCGTACTCAGAATCCATTCATTCTTTTTTTGTAAGAAAGGAGATACTTTAATGTTTATGATGTAATTTTTTCAAGTTCTTCGGTTCAGTAATCTATTGCTTCGTGATTGCAAGACAAGCAAACACTCAACGCAGACGAAGTCGCGGGAGTCAGCTAGACTAAACGGGCTAAAAACTAAACTAACTAAAACGAGCTTTATTGCTATTGTATTCGCTGGGTTCGTGACCCCAGCGCCACCTATCGATACAACTTACGGTGGCTTAAAACGATATCCACGGACATTAATATCGGAAACAATTACTGGTAATGACGGTTATCCACTGTATCGTCGACGATCGACAGCAGACAATGGAAGATCAACAATTGTCAAATTAAATCAACAAGATATTGAGATAGATAATCGTTGGATTGTTCCATATTCACGCATTTTATCAAAGACCTTCAAAGCACACATCAAATCTTATCTACATAATCGTAGAATCTTGCCATTCAGTGAAATCTATTAAATACATTTGCAAATATGTAACCAAAGGGAGTGATATGGCTGTGATTGTAATTGGTGGAGAGAATTCCAATGATGAAGTTACACAATACCAAATGGGCCGCTATGTTAGTAGTAATGAAGCAGTATGGCGAATATTTTCTTTTCCTATTCATGAGAGACACCCTTCGGTTGTTCACTTGGCTGTGCATTTAGAAAATGGACAAAGAGTGTATTTTACAGCACAGAACGCAGTACAAAAAGCTGCTCAGCCACCATCTACTACATTAACCAGTTTTTTTGAGACATGCCAAAACGATGATTTTGCACAAACATTGCTATATTCTGAAATGCCAAAATATTATACTTGGAATCAATCCTCAAGAAGATTTATAAGACGGAAACAAGGGAAACAAGTTCAAGGATACCCAGATGTGTATTCCACCGATGCCATTGGTCGAATTTATTCAGTACATCCAAGCAATGATGAATGTTTTTATTTACGACTGCTATTAGTCAATATACGTGGCCCAAAATCATTCCAACATTTACGAACTGTTGATGGTGAATTGTGTGGATCTTACAGGGAAGCCTGTCAACGTTTGCAATTGCTAGAAAATGATGCTCATTGGGATCAAACTCTCAATGATGCTGTAATATCATCACACGCTCATCAAATACGATTATTGTTTTCTATAATCATATCTACATGCTTCCCATCAAACCCAATTGATTTGTGGATCATGTACAAAGATAATATGTGTGATGATATTTTGTATCAAATACGAAATAGAATGGGAAATCAAAATATACAAATAAGTGAAGAAATTTACAACGAAGCATCGATTTCAATTGAGGACATGTGCTTGATGATGTCAAACAAACAATTAATTCAATTAGGCCTGGCCGCGCCCAATCGCCCAATGCATGATGCTTTTAACCAAGAGTTGAATCGAGAAAAAATGTATGATCTCAACTCTTTAAAAGAATTAATTCAAACGAATCTTCCACTGTTGAATGAACAACAGAAGTATGTATTTGAAAATCTTATGAAAGTAATAAATGATGAAACTGGAGGGATTTACTTCTTAGATGCACCTGGTGGTACAGGAAAAACTTTTTTGATTTCATTAATATTAGCAACGATTCGCTCGCAAAATAAAATTGCACTTGCACTCGCTTCGTCGAACAGCCCATTCAGCATTAAAATTGCCATTGAATATGAAAAGCAATGAAACTCCGACCTGCAACATTTCTAAGAACTCTGCAATGGCAAAGGTCTTGCAGCAATGTAAATTAATTATTTGGGATGAATGCACGATGGCACATAAAAAATCTTTGGAGGCATTAGACAGAACATTAAAAGATATACGGAGCAATCATAACCAATTTGGTGGTGCAATGATTTTATTAGTAGGAGATTTTCGTCCAGCATTGCCAGTTATTCCACGATCAACACCAGCCGATGAACTCAATGCATGTCTAAAGTCCTCCAATTTGTGGAAACATGTCAAAGTACTTCATTTAAGTAAGAATATGCGTGTCGAGTTACAAAATGACCAATCTGGAAACATATTCTCCAAACAACTCATTGATTGACATTGGTAATGGCAAATTTCCTATAGACATGTTGACTGGCTCCATTAACATTCCTCAAAGTTTTTGTCAGTTAACTCGATCAAAAGATGAACTTATTCAGAAGGTGTTTCCAGATGTTTCTCAAAATTACAGAAACCATGATTGGTTGAGCGAACGAGCAATATTGGCTGCAAAAAACATAGATGTAAATGAATTATATTTAAAAATACAAGAACAAATTACAGGCGAATCGAGGATATATAAATCAGTTGATTCGGCTACTAACCAAGATGATGTAGTGAACTATCCACCAGAATTTTTAAACTCGCTGGATTTGCCAGGATTGCCACCTCACAATCTTCAATTAAAGGTTGGATCGGTAGTTATGATGTTGCGAAATATCAACCAACCGCGTCTTTGCAACGGCACACGGTTAGCGATAAAAAAATTACTAAACAACGTGATAGAAGCAACTATACTGAAAGGAAAGTATAAAGGAGAAGACGTACTCATACCGCGCATCCCAATGATTCCGAATGATGTGCCGTTTGTCTTTAAACAACTACAGTTTCCAGTTCGGCTTGCTTTTGCTATGACCATAAACAAGTCCCAGGGGCAATCATTAAGTGTTTGTGGTATTAATCTGGAAAACCCATGTTTCTCACATGGTCAATTGTATGTTGCCTGTTCCCGTGTTGGAAAACCATCAGATTTTTTGTCTATGCGCCAGATAATCAAACAAAAAACATCGTATATCACAAAGCACTACAATGAAAATAAAACTGATTTTTGTTAATAATTATGATTCATAAGATTAACAATAAAGAGATTACTTATTTTTAAATGCTTATATAATTTTTTATTTAATTATATTTCTTATTCACAACGGCCTATCACCAGGGTGACGGTTCTGTTCAGGTGAATTTTTTGCCCCGACTATAAAATATGTAGGAACAAAAAAATTACACATTACAAATCATTTTGACAGGCTATATTTGGCAGTACGAAGTCTGCCGGGTCAGCTAGTATATATATATATATATATTCTTATTTATTTACAGGATTGTAAATACCTTATTGATAAGGAACACAGCTCTTCAATATCTATACTTGTTATCTATAACATTTTTCACAGCATTGTAAAACCAGAGCCTTGGAGACCACTTTTCGGTACCAACACTAAACAAGAACTGACCAAATATGACCAACGACTAACTAACTTATAAAGGGCCGATTCGAACGTCATGATTTCCGCTTTGCCTTATTCAAATCCGGTATCTTAAGAAAACAGTCAATTAAGATACTTTTCATTAAAATAGTCAAAAGTAAACCTAAATCATTTAAGTCAAATCACATACTTCAATTATATATTCTCATTTAGTGATTAAGATATTGTATGTATGTAAATTCAAAGACACTAAAATCTAAAACATTTGGAGATCATGACACTACAATATTCTAGAAGCATCAATTCGTTAAGGAACATATTGAAAGCACTTTTAACAATTTTATGAATAAGATAATAACGAAATTTTTGCTGGCCAAAGAGGTTTTAGCGAACAGTTATTACTAGAAGCTTATGGAAACGTATTTTAAAATACGTAAATAGCGATATTGTTACTGTATTTTTTTTTATTATTCACTTTCTTACGAACCGCCCTTGGCGACAATCTCACCTGATGGTAGTGATAATGCAGTTTAAGATGGTAGCGGGCTAACCTGTTAGCGGTATGGTAAACTCATACTCCTAATTGGTTTCTACGCGACATACATGCCGGAACGCTGTTGGTTTTACGGGAGGCTTCGGCCGTGGCCGTGGCCAAGTGATTTAGCGTTCCGGCACGATGTCGCGTACAAACCAATTAGGAGTGTGGTTTCCATAATAGGATAAATGAATATTACTGAGAATTAGTAGAAATTTTCCTTGTAAAATTATTAATGGGATTTTAACCCTTGATTGTCAATAAAAGACGAGAGGAACTTAGAATCTTCGCACTTAGGGACCGAGTGGCGCCTTTTCTCTTGAGTTTTTAGAGTTAATAACTAATGCGACTTTATCACACTATCACACAACACAAATATTACAAACTTGTTGAAGCTCAAGGTTTGTACAGGTTACAAATGTAAGAAAGGAAGAAAATGTTTTTATTTTTATATATGTTACACACAGTACATCTTATTGCATTCAGAAAATTGATGTCTGTCTATAACACCAACTAGAAAGGGTGTACAGCTCAGTATATTTAGTGCCTTATATAAAACGTCGCTGAATTTCAGCTGAGACCAGAGTGACGTCACAACAACGAAAAAAGTAATAATAACAATTAAAAGTAAAAGAAAGAAAAAACAATTACAATATATAAAAAAACACACAATATAAAAAAAATAAGCAGCAAAAAGTATTGCTATAAAATTAAGTAAAAATATTATTCCTTTATTATTATATTATATTAATAATAATAATTTAATAGATCGTATTATTTAGCCATGGTTATAACAGTATCGTGTCTATGAGTACAGATCAGCTTTTTCAATTGTGTCTCAGTTGTTGATCAATTATTATGTATATATAGTATGACTACGGGGCGGGAACGTGTCTACGTCGGTAATTTGGGTAGTTTCGGGCAAAGAGACCAGATACCCTTGGTAGAACAGAATTACAATTATAAGTTTGGTAATTTATTAGGAGCAGACTATACGCTCCACCAAGTACGACTATGCACTACCGCAACTCGACCACTGATCCTAACCACCGGTGCGTCTTTTAAGAACCTGCATAACGCACTTAGTGTTTCGTAAAGAAAGGGGGCGATCCAACTCTCTTGTCTGTCGTACATGATTCTACAACTAGATGGCGCTATTCTCTGACTGCCGTCATATACATTATTGAAATAATATGCTGCCTTAGTGTGGTTACTTATGGAAATTGTATTAATTGTTAATTTACTCCATTTTTTTCCATTACTAAATCTTCAGTTGGAACACAAAACATCTCACTAACAAATCTACCAATACTTAACTTGTTTAACCATTTCTAACAACTAATAATGTCCAGTCAGACACTATTTCCAATCTAGGGAGTCATTAAGACCTCTAAACTCTACAAGCGGAATTACAAAAACTAAGCCCATATAAAATAATGCGCATTTGCTATGTTCCGTGAAAATCAGGCAAATATGTACGGTAGAATTCATAATTATCTGTCTTATATAATCTGTGTATCTATCATGATCAACACATTCTCGGCTATAGAGCTCGGGTCTCCTCTTAATATGAGAAGGGTTTGGCCATAGTCCACCACGCTGGCCATGTGCGGATTGGCAGATTGCACACGCCTTTGAGAACATTACGGAGAACTCTCATGCGTGCAGGTATCCTACAGATGTTTTCCTTCACCGTTAAAGCAAGTGATATGTTAATTGCTTAACAACGCACATAACTCCGATAAGTTATAGGTGCGGGTTCGAACCCCCGACCTCGGATTAGGAGGCTGACGTCGTAACTACTAGGCTGTCACAGCTTCTATCTGTGTAGTGTTGTGTTTAAATAAAAATAAACACAGAATAATATATCAAATTAGGCTTAAAGTTTATTCTGCATAATATGTTTACTTCATTCTATAAGTAATCAGATTATGAAGTAAAATTATGTGCGTAACTTAATTCCGAAATAAACAGAACACGGATAAACGTCCGTCACGTCTTATCCATGACAAAATTACGAAAAGTGACGTGACTACGCGGCGCTTCTGGTTCTACCTTAGAGTAAATAATACGTACGTACTATGAGTCATGATCAACCCATTACCGGCTCACTACAGAGCACGGGTCTCATCTCAATATGAGAAGGGTTTGGCCATAATCCACCACGCTGGCCATGTGCGGATTGGCAGACTTCACACGCTTTTGAGAACATTATGGAGAACTCTCAGGCGTGCAGGTTTCCTCACGATGTTTTCCTTCACCGTTGAAGCAAGTGATATTTTAAATGTGTAAAAACGCACATAACTCTGAAAAGTTGGAGGTGCGTGCCCGGATTCGAACCGCCGACCTCTGATTAGGAGGCTGACGCCCTAACCACTAGGCTACCATCGCTTAAGCCCGGTGTGCTTACACTGCTGCCAGTTAAGAGCTCCTAGTGGTAACCGCAACAGTTTATTTTATAGATCTATCGGCTGCTATACAACACCGCAACCTGGATGCGGTTGGCGCAAAATTTGTTGAAGCATTTTCTATTTAGAAATTCTCAGCACTAATTTGGAAATTACCGTCGATCTACTACCGTGCCTTGAGGCAGCCACTTGGTTAGTTTATTCCTCTTCTTCAAATCTTCAAAGCCCCCCAATACGTTAGATATGCACGCTCCACGCTCTAGGCACCATCATTCATTTCTGCATGCAATGAGGGAGAAGTACTGGAGTAGCAGAGGAACGTAGAAAAGAAGCTGAGAATATTTATTGTTTTTAAATTATATGTATTCTCAGGACGCATATGTTATGTAGCTATTAGTCACAGCTGACTTTTAACTTAACCGAGCCTCTGTATGCTTCTGTTGGATCAAAACTTTTAACACTTGCACACACATACATATACACACACAAACTCGCTCACAAACTCACAAACACACAAGTACACATGCACACATATGTGTAACACACTCTAATTTTAGTAAGTCGCTTTCTACTCATAACATCTTCGTTCGGACGAAACTTCGGAGCGAAATAGAACCGTGGTAGGAAATACGCGAAATTTCGATCGATATTTCGTTTTCGTTGAATTAGAGTAGACCGCTAGTTACCCACTTACTCATATAATGTCCTATTATTGTTAATATTTCGTTGTTGCTTACCGCATCAATTTGGTGTTTATCGTGTCAATTTCACTTAGGTACTTTTAATTTTAAATTTTTTACCTATATAAGCATGAATATATTTTTAAAATATAGTGTAATCTCTTTGGCCTTATTTTATAACTTTGTTAATTGTATACCAATGAGATGTAACGCTGTTGATTACTTTAAAAAAACTAAATAAATAAAACTGGTGTCTGTGTACAGAGAACATTCAAACACCGAGTAGTCCGTGCAGCCCTTCTCTTCGTTTCTCTTATCTATGACTCGCGTAAAGCTGTCTAATATATTTACCACCAAACCGTGTAATTTTACTGCGTCGTTATCTCACTTCAGTATTTTCAACAAATTCCAACACGTTTTGCGATGACGAAAAGCTTGAGGAGCGAGATAAAGTGCCGTAGGTTTTTGAGGAAGCCGTAATCTTGTCAACTTGTCTTGTCAAACCATTTAAGCGATGAGGAAAACCACCAACAATGTAAAGCTTATCGCACATTACATTGCCAGCCGCGGCAATCACATCGAATGAATGCAATCTCCAGAAAAACGGATGACTTTTGCAGCAGCAATCATATTGATATTGCTTGCGATAGATGCATATTTTATGTTTAGAAGTGTCTATATGTAGACCTACGAAACTAACACGCTCAAGGTTGACTGTTTTAAAAAAATGTGGTATAAAATGCAAGATACTAAAATTTTTGATTATAGACAAGACAACAATAAAATAACAATTTCAATGATTATTATATTTTGGCATTTCGTATAATTTCATCATGAACCCATTCTCGGCTCACTACAGAGCACGGGTCTCCTCTCATTATGACAAGGGTTTGACTATAGTGCACCACGCTGACCAAGTGGGGATTGGCAGACTTCACACGATGACTTTATATGACAATATGATGACTTTGAGGACATTATGGAGAACTCTCAGGCATGCAGGTTTCCTCACGATGTTTTCCTTCACTGTTGCAGCAAGTGATATTTTAATTGCTTAAAAACGCACGTAACTCCGAAAAGTCAGCGGTACGTGCCCGGGTTCGAACCCCCAACCTGTGATTAGGAGGTGGACGCCCTAACCACTAGGCTATCACGCTTTCGTTTCGTTTAAACTATGACAAAGTCAGATCGTGCGTTCTGTGGTTCTTGCGGGTAAGATCTTCATGTGCGATCAACTAAGCGGATGGTGGTTTTTCCTGCCGCTTCAATCTACTTTTTTCGTTCGTGGTGATCAACGATAGTATATGTAGTAATGTTTCTAAAGGTTTTATTTACGGCGAGATTTGATATTCTACCAAGCACAGTGTTTTATTAAAGACGAGCTTGAGTTTTAGACTTTGTAAAATAATATCGTTTAAAAATAATTACAGAACACGAATATAAGGAGAGAATTATTAAATGGGTAACAGTGGCTGCTTCTAGATTTTCGCAAGGTTATGTCCGAGAGAGCACCGAAAGGCTACGAAAATGTCGTAGCCTTTCGGTGCTTTGAAGCTCGATCTAATTTCTCATAGGAATTACATGGAATGAAATTAACTCACGGCCTCTCAAAGTCGAACTTTCATATTTAATTCATACAATCTGCATACGATAATAACTTATGAATATATGGTGGTGGTCTAGTTTGTTTTGTATTTGTTACTTGTTCTGAATTAACGTTGCTGGAATTTGGGTCGTATGTAGGTTGTTGCTTCAAGATGGATATGAGATAGCTTATATCACTCTTGAAGATTGATATATCTCCCGAATTACACAATTTTACAGCCATGCCGATCTCCCTGGATACGAACTATTTATCCCGGAAAAATTATCATTTCACAAGGGATTTATAAAGATTTTATAGAAATACCTCTAGAAATTCGCAGGCAGTCAGCAATTTTTGTATTTGTTACTTGTTCTAAATTACCGTTGCGGGAATTTGGGATATTGAAATGAAATGAAATGAAAATGAAATGAAAATAAACTTTATTGTACACCACACAAAAGAAGAAATACAGACATTGAAGAAAAACACAGAAAAGAAAACAGGTACAATAGGCGGCCTTATCGCTAAAGAGCGATCTCTGCCAGGCAACCCAGACCAGGATATAAAATATAGATAAGCAGATTTAGGGTGCACAATTAGATATAAAACATATAAACACTTAAAATGTAAATAATTAATATAATATAATTCCATTCAATATATATATATATAAACAAAAAAACATTAAATAAAATACATGACTCAATAAAAAATATATATATATGTATGTCATATATAAGCCAAAATTAATTTGTAAATAAATAAAAGAATCGAAGAAATAGGAAAACAAAAACCTAAGGGGGCATAAAATGTTTTTTAAGCAGCTGTTTGAAAATAGGAAGCGACTGATATTTTTTTCAAGATGGATATCAGATAGCTAATGTCACTCTTGAAGATGGAAGATATATTTCCCGAATTCGCATGACTTTACAGCCATGCCGATCTTCCAGAAACTACTTATCCCAGAAAAATTAGCATTTCACACGGGATTTATAAAAATAAATTCGCGGGCAGTCAGCAATTTATTTCCTATTTCTGTAATTTCACTAACTTCTAAATGGAAAATTAACTGCAGTTGTAATTTTTTTATCATTTCATCTTGTTGATACCAAGTGCGTTAGTCCATTCTGCTGTGACCTTGACAAGTTGGTGTGCTATGAACTTTTTAACACGTAAAAATCTACGAGCAAGGCAATTCATTTCCCATATAGGTGCGGTAATAGAGATCGTCGGGACCCTAATGGACCGTTACTACGAAAGGTCAACGTGATTCAAAGTAATGGAACTAGATTTATTTTTACTTTTTACGCAGCAAATGTTGTGGGGTGTCTTAAATTTTTATGGAACTTCTACATTGTTGTTTTTACTTTTGGACTTTGTAGAGTTTGTTTTTCACTGAGCTGGAATTATTTTCTTTTATCTATGCCTCACTTTTTTAAATAAAGCATTTTTAAACTGCCATCGGGCTTTATTTTTTTAACCACTGCAATTAAGACCTTGACGGCTATCTCACCTGATGGTAAGCGAAGATGCAGTCTAAGATGGCAGCGGGCTAACCTGTTAGGGGTATAGTAAACCCATACTCCTAATTGGTTTCTACGCGGGTGGTAACGGCCGATGCCTCCCACCAGACCAGACTCGATCCGGGAATCGAACCCAGGTCCTCCAACTTTATAAAGCGACAGCACGCGCGCTGTGCCACGGAGTTCGTCAACAAGTCGTCTGTCCGCGATGTTAATATAAAAAATACTCTTAAACGTCGGATGCTTATAGACTGGTGACGGTTGAGGAACTTAAGAGTTAAGAATTATGATTTAATGAACTGAGAAAAGTAAATCTGTCCCTGCTTTTACTAGATCTTGGGTAATTACGTGACACCAGTCGCTGAGTATTTCATTTGCCAGGCCATTAGCCCCACTCTACTTCTTATTGCTTTTATCCGCTTCATAAAGCAATATGAAGTCAGTATAGGCGGGCTCTGGACAATATTGGATTTAGAAAATGCTTAGCGGTAAGCTGTTTTTAAGTTTAACAGTATTTCTGCCTATAAGACTAGGTAAGTTAAGATTCCCTGTTTTCCGAGATGGTTTGGAGTTCGGTAAATAGGTGCATAATGTTATAGTACTAATATACTATTTTATTTATTTAATAGCAGAGCTAAGTGGCGAATGCTTGTGAGGCGCCTAACATCTGGGCCTTAAAGACATTGTTTCGTGATGACCACGGCCGCTCTGCAAAAAGTGTAACGATGAAGAAGAAGACTATATTATTTTTACAACTTGTATTGTATATATGTATGGCAAATGTGTTGACCTTAGCTTTAGATGTAATTTGAAAAAATAATAAAATTCTTTCTTTCTTCTTTCTAAGAATGAAGGGGATTTAGGGAGCAAATTTTTTACTTTATTAATTCCGGAGAAATGTTGACTTGTAATTATTCTATCTATGTCGCTACATAGCAGAGCGATAGCGATTGTGAACTTTATGTTTCGAGTAATAAGGCTCTTTGTGGTCATATCAATTCAAAGGGTACATATTTCGTAAAACCCTACAGTCATTACTATAAATCGCATCATGTTTTTCATATGAATATGTAAATTCAGCACGCTTCAGTAGAATAAGTGGAAAAGTCTTAGTAAAAAACAGTATCGATGGTCTCATACTTTATTATCCATCACGTGTAACGTGGTAGAATATACATGGTAAGAAAACCTTTAATCTCTCGGGAGAAACTCTTAGAAACTCTATCGGCATTGCAGCTGTGCTATAAATACTCGTGTAAAGTATGGTTGAGAAAAAATGAGCTAGATAAAATCGATTGTACAAAATAGACACGCTATTCATTCTACCTTCTCAGTCATTAAAATGACCCATTACAAGAAGTTATGATAGCCTAGTAGTTAAGACGTTAGCCTCCTAATCAGAGGTCAGGGGGTTCGATCCCGGGCACGCACCTCTTACTTTTTGGAGTTATGTGCGTTTTTAAGTAATTAAAATATCACTTGCTTCAACGGTGCAGGAAAACATCGTGAGGAAACCTGCACGCCTGAGAGTTCTTTATAATGTTCTAAAAGGTTACTAAGGTCTTCAAATGAATGTACAAAGTTCCTGCAATAAACGATTTGATTTAAAAGATAACCTAAATGATGGCAACATATAAAATTTCCTTTGAAAGTGTGATTTTTACATCTAAGCATAAATGCTTACCATCTCGATATATGCCTCTTTTAAAATATTACGATGAATAGTTCATCATCATTCATCGTAATATTGTATGTCTTATGACGCTCTAAAGTGCTTGACTTATTATGTACATAATTCAGTAGAAGTCCTAGCTTCGATGATCATACGCCAATATATGTTATATAACTTGAGAAATAAATATAATATAAAGATAAAAGATTTTTAAATTATTGACGCGTCAAAAGTGCCTTTTTAAGGACTATTTGAATAAAGATTATTTTGAATTTGAATTTATTTTATACTAAAGCGTGGATAAAAACACGGATATCTAACAAATTTGCACCCGATCTGAGCATCAAACCCTGGAGTAACCATGTCCAACATGAAAGCCATCGAAGCTCAAAAATCAAATTTATATTCCACTTTAATTACGGTACTTTAAGTCACCCTAATTTAATGGCACTTTAAAAGTTACTTCTAATTTGTGTTAAAATAGAACCGATTGATTTAACATTGCGCCGCTGAAGGTTAGTTGCCAGCGTTAGAAACCTACTATCACAAAACCTGGCATTTACGCCTCTAGTGTCTCCTAAAACACTCGAAGGTCTTGCGACAGTGTGCAATCAACTTTAGGCATTATTGTCTTAACAGCGTTGGACCGAAAGTGCCCACTTTATTTGTTATTTATTACTTACAATAATGGAAAAGAAAAGAAAAATAAGAAAACTCTACAAGAAAGCGTTCCTCCTGGGAGAGATAATAAGAATTCATGTACTCGCACGGTTATTTGATTGCGCAGTTGAGTCAAAAAATATTTCCTATGTTGCTCTTCACTGTGACTTCGTCCGGTTTTTTAAAGGTTTCCATGATGATCTTATATCCTTCCCTCCCAGGATGTAATGTATCTCCTCGCCAAACTTTATTATTATCAATTTCCTATAAATTGATAATAATAAAGTGTAAAAATGTCCACATAATCATGATCAACCCATTACCGGCTTACTAATGAGTACGGGTTTCCTCTCAATATGAGAAGGGTTTGACCATAGTCCACCACGCTGGCCATGTGTGGACTGGCAGACTTCACACGCCTTTTGAGAACATTATGGAGAACTCTCAGGCGTGCAGGTTTCCTCGCGATGTTTTCCTTCACCGTTGAAGCAAATGATATTTAATTTTTTTTTAAAACCTGTTTATAAACGGTTTGAACCGCTGACCTCTGGTTAGGAGGCTGACGCCCTAACCACTAGGCTATCACCACTTCGAAATGTGCACACAAAGAGTTATCTACAGGAAGCAATATATCGATTTGCCAAGCTTTATCCAAATATTTTCAATGGTTTAGATGCAGAGGTTACGAATCGAATTTCTAATATTAACTAGCTGAAGCCCTCAAACTTCGTTTGCGTGGATTAAGGTTTCAAGAATGGAACCGAAGAATGGACCGCACGTTAATCGGGTATTACTGATCTGATCTTTGTGGATTGTTCCTTATCAGAATAAGCTTGCGTGCGTGCATTCTTACGTGCTTTCGTGATTGCGTGCGTGTGTGTGTGTGTATCCGTTAGTGCGAGTTTGTTTTGTAGTATTCAATAGCACTTCTTAGTTTCTCCGTCTCTTGATAAGACAGTGATTGAAGCAATTTTAAACTTTATGTACTTGTAAGATGTTGTCAAAGGATAGACATTGATAGCTTTGTTAAGTCTGTTGCTAAACGAACAACTTAAAAACGCTGATGACGACAATGCATTTGCTGATTTTGATTGTGGGTAGTTGCTAATAGGATCTACGCTTCGTAATTAATGACTTTGGATAACAGGCCATAGAACAAATAGAAGCCTCACTCTTGTTACTTTTGGGGGAGCCCAATAATGTTTGCAACGACTTGTTGCTATCTAGAATAATATAGAAAAGTGGAATTGAATCACACACACACCCACACACACTTTACAAACCCACGTATAGAGTACAAATATCTGTTCTTCTTCTTCTTTAAGTGCCATCTCCTACCGGAGGTTGGCAATCATTAAGGCTAATTGGATCTTGTTCACTACTGCCCTAAAGATTTAACTCGAGCTCATATTAAACCCCAGTGGTTTAATATGAGCTCTTAAGCCAGCTCTTAAGCGAGTATCTTAAGCCAGGATGTTCGTCTTCGGCCAGGTCTTCGTTTGCCATTTATTTTGCCTTGCATTATGAGTTGGAGTATCTTCTATAATAGTTATAATCATCTCATTTATTTTTAGATTATGGGCTTACTGTACCCCTAACAGGTTAGCCTGCTGCCATCTTAGACTGAATCATCACTTACCTTCAGGTAAGATTGCCGTGAAGCTTTAACATGTAGTGGATAAAAAAAAAGTTCTATGTATATGAAATTAAGGACAGGAACAAAGAAAAAAATGGACCAAACACTTTGATAGGTTAATCACGTCAACCCGTTTATGCTACAAAAACCGGTCACCGGGTGCTTGTCAAAACGGAATTCCAATACACATTTTTATCTCCAGTTTCCTAATAACGCCTCAATAATTAAAAAGTTTCAAAATTTCATTATATGAAGTTGAAAAGTTCAATCTTCTCGTCTTTGTTCAAACTAAGTTTTGTAGATTAAGGGGCACTTTTGAGATTATAATTTCGGAAAGTTGGCACCTTTGGAGACGTTTCAGAAAATTCGCGTTGAAATTATGTGCTTTGAAAATTAAGTTTATTCAACTAGTTACAGAGTTATTTTGAATTTGAATAGAATGAGGGACAAATAATTCCTAACTTAGGAATAAATTTGGCGTTTTGATAGATATTGCTTAGAAATCTATACATTTTTATCTTCACGCGAATTTTGTACAGATTGATAAAGCAGTAACTTCTAGAGAAGCCTTGAATTGAAAGATTTAAGATTATGAAAACTAAGCTGATAAGTTCGTTCACGTGGATTAAGTTTGATAAAAAATCCTGTGCAATCAATCATTGCGGGATGAAAAGCAGCAAATAGAAATTGTAACAGCAAATCTGCACTTTAAACTTGCACCTTAGTAAGAAATAAAATATAACCTACATATAAACTTAATCATATTACCAAGCAACATGAGGCTTCCATATTTCTAATACGCATCACAAAGATCTGGCATGGCCTTCTGTCATGCTATATCTGGGGATATAGCATTATATACCTATTGTGTAAGTACTTAGTGAAATCGAGACAAGTTTTAGCCAAGTGCTAGAATTTTTTATTTTACACTTCAAGTAAGCCTTTGACGGCAATCTTACCATGGTGATGATGCAGTCTAAGATGGTAGCTGGCTAACTTGTCAGGAGATTGGTAAGCCCATACTCCTAATTGGTTGGTGATATCTTTTTCAGTAGGGCGTTAACTAGCCCCAACTGAAGCCAAATCGAACCCAGGACCTCCAACTTTATAATGCGAGAGTACACGCACTGCACCACGAAGGTCGTCAAGTATAGATAAAAAAAAACTACATTCTGCGAGTATGTAGACACACGAGCTAAATATGAAGAAAATCAAAAAACTTACTTTAATAATTAACACTACTCTTTGCAAAGACCTTCTTTTGGAAGGCTAAGTGTTTGACAGCCTTGTTCTGATGAGCGGTATGCCGGTAAGCGTTGAGCAGTGCTCATGTATTAAATTTAAGACAAAGTACACATAGCATAGCATAGAAACGGTGATAGCCTAGTGGTTAGGGCGTCAGCTTCCTAATCAGAGGTCGGCGGTTCGAATCCGGGCACGCACCTCTAACTTTTCGGAGTTGTGTGCGTTTTAAAAAAAAATTAAATATCACTTGCATCAACGGTGAAGGAAAACATCGTGAGGAAACCTGCACGCCTAAGAGTTCTCCATAATGTTCTAAAAGGCGTGTGAATGCCGGTATTGGGTTGATCGTGACGATGACACATAGCAAAAGAGATAAATTAGAAGAAACATAAGCATATTACAAGATGTCATTGGTATGTGTGTGTGCCTTGCAAACCTTATATGGTGCTGTCTGTACGTGCAATCCTAAAAATATAACAAATTACGTCGAATTTTGAAATTTCAATTTTGAATATCAGATGAAATAAAAATATTTAATTCTCCGCAGAAACCCTAACGAAGCTTATTAGTATAGCAGATCCATAAATATCGTATTGGAATCCAAAATAACTGAGTAAAATATTATTTATACAACGAATACCTCGATGAGATCATATTTCGTTGCCATTGTCGGGATTTAAATATAAATTTTATTATATAAAACATGCAAATGCCCTGACCTTTATGCAGACTCTCTATACATAAACGATACTTTATATATAATATGCAATTCGTACTCATAATCCAGAATTATATTTGTATGATTTTTTTTATACTACAAATTCGATCTTGACGGCAATCTCACCTGATGGTAAGTGATGATTGCAGTCTAAGATGGTAGCGGGCTAATCTGTTAGGGGTATGATAAACCCATACTCCTACGTGGTTTGATTTAATTTGTTGGATATTGACATCGTGCCGGAACGCTAAATCGTTTGGCGTCACGTTTTTGTCGGTAGGGTGGTAACTAGCCACGGCCGTCGCCTCCCACCAGACCAGACTCGAGCTGGGAATCGAACCCAGGATATCCAACTCTGTAATCTATAAACAGCGTAAGCACTGCGCCACGGAGGTCGTCACAAGAAGAAGGTTCCGGCGGAATAAAGCAACCCTAACCAACGCTGGTGTGGTGGAAGTCGCGGGAAACAGCTAGTTGAACATGGAAAACGTGTAAAAGCCCAAAGCTATATGCAAAGCTCTATAGAAATAAAACAAACAATGATTTTTTATACCGTAAATAACCTATATATTTTTTGTACTAACAATTAAACTGCGTACCTACATAAATAATTCAACAGAATTGGACTGCAAATACTTTAAAACAAATAATTGCTTTGAATTTGGAAGCAAAATGTTTATTTATGAATTTTGCCGAGCGATCTTTTGTAATATGTACAATCATTTCAAAAGCTTTTTTTTATGAAATATTATATGAAAAGGCCAGATGTAAGTAGATTTTCCACAGAAGATGTACCTATCAAGTAACCTTCGAAAACTGTTCGAATACAAGGTACCTAGAATTGTTTCGCTTTCTTAACTCATGTAGATTCTCCAGAAGTTGAATATCTAATGTCACATCGTTTCATTTTCAAAACAAAGGTCTCAACTTGACCCATCTTAGCATATAAATAGAAAAGTACTCACTGACTGATTCTAAGGCCTAAACTATGTACTTGGGTCCAGCTAGCTATTTGGAAACGAGGTTTAAAACCGTGTATGGTGACGTGCTATCGGAAAGGCCAGTCCAGCGGTGGACGTCTGTAGGCTGATTAAGATAAATACAAGAGATAAGGCTGCTGTTTCGTAATTCTGGAATGATAAGTTAAAACGTGTGTGAAATTATAATCATGATGTCAAATCAAACTGTAATTTTAAAATATTACTATTAAAATTGGTGGAAGTCTACACACAATTTTGATGCAAGTACGTTAAGAAAATGAAGGCAAAACAGTACAGATTTTTTTTTTTTTTTATAAATCTTAGTTAACAGGTTTCTGGATACGTCATATTGGTTCAGTGTCGGATTATTAAGGTGTTGACGTGATCCGAATACAGAATAGTACATATTGAAATAAGATATTCCGGACATGATGAGATGTATTAACATAATACGGTACACTTTTAGGAAATGCGCCCACCAAATATACCTATTTACTCATACATACGACATACTCACTTCTTACACTCACTGTGAAATGGTACAGTGTCTCAAATTCTGCGTATATTTCGGTGCATTCCTCGGCATTTAACATATTCTCATGCGTAAAGCGTGCTCATTGCGTTAGCACAAATACATCTGCTAATCTGAGACACACAACTATATGTTTCTAGCTTGCAGCGACTTAAACTGGGGTGGAGCAAATATATAGGAACTAAAAAATCTTAATATCATGGACATACAAAACATTTTTACCCAGGAAAAGAATGAAGAAAAAGGCTGGATGGAGGTCCTGGGTTCGATTCCCGGCTCGAGTCTGGTCTAGTCTCGACAAAGCCGTGTCGTGAACCTATCACCGATTTAGCGTTCCGGCACGATGTCGCGTAGAAACCAATTAGGAGAATTTGTTTACCATAATCCTAACAAGGTTAGCCCGCTACCATCTTAGACTGCATCATCACTTACCATCAAGTTAGATGGCCGTCAAGGGCTTATTTGTAGTGGATAAAAAAAAAGCTTTCTATATACATATTACCTAAGATTAAACAGAATAACAAAAGCGATCTTGATAAAATTATGCATAGCGTTGCCTTTCTTTTCTTAGTTTGATCTCATTAAAAATAATAAATACTTAAAAATTAAATACATTATCTACTAGAAATTACAATGTTTTTTCTGTATCTAGTATAAGATACTTTTCTATTGTAAGCATCTTAATACTCATTCGAAAATGACCTTGTATGCAGTAAACACATTTTTTGGCTAATTTGAAATGAAGGTATAGACGTATCTAGCGTTTTAAATCTTAGCAAGAACATAGGTACGTAGACCAATTTCAGCACAGTGTATTTACCCACCCTCTCGACCTGTCCCTTATTACCCATCTATCCCTTTATTAGGAGCTGAGGAAGACGTGCAAATAAGCCACGTACGAAACCAATTAAGGCAGAGCAGTGTTTCCAAGTAACTGGACTTGGAACGGAAGGGTTCAAGTGTAATTCGGTATACCAATGTCAGTGTTAAAGTTTTCTTTGCCTTGTGTCCATAACATGATAGAATAATGATTTAAGAAAGAACGCCATAACTTTCACTTGTTCGAAAATAAACCAGTAACCCTAGATTACGTAGAATATAGGATAGGTAAGAATATAGGTCACAGTATAGATAGTAAACCCAAGAATGCGAAAATGGACGATTTGAAAGAACCGTGTCCTTGGAAACTAGAAAAGTCAACTCTCAACTCATGAAGATTTTAACTCGAACTTATAATATCGAGTTGGTGAACGCTGATGAATTGACAAGACGCCCCAAGCACCATTTTTAAAACGGCTACTAACATGAATTATAAACTTCAATGGCGGTCATATGACTTTTAGCATTCACATAAACATGCTTCTATCTCTGATAAAAACACTTGTTTTACATTCGTCAAATATATGTCAAGTACGATTAAGTGCTAGTACGAAATAGTAACTTGTTTTAATCTGCTCGATACTGTTATACCGTTATTGTCTCTGGTACATCATCTCTGTACATCATCATAATTTTTTACGTCATCTGCTGAAGATAGAGAGTTAAAAAATTCAGGTGAGCTATGTCAGTAGCTATGGTTCTTATACAAATCTGATCGCCCTGAATCTAGATCGCCCGTTAAGTAACTGTAAGCCTTCTAATGAGGCTCATAATGAGCGACCACGTTATATAGCCATCATCGCTGGCAACACGTCCTGTTAATAGAATGTCGTTTTCAGACACCGAGGGATTTTGGACGAAAAGATGTCGGGAAGTTTCCCGAACACTGCCAATCTGATTCGGCATATCACCACTTCTTTTTTCTTACCTAACTGGATCGTGTTACCTAAGAATATTTAAGTATTACAAAACAATAAGTACGACATCTCCAAAGCCATACACATCTCAAACACCTATTACAGTATTGTGATACAGAGTGGGACAATTTGGGTAGGGCAATGTAACCTTACCGGTACTTACAAGCAGTGATAGCTAAGTGGGTAGGGCGTCCGCCTTTTAATAAGAGGTCAGGGGTTCGAACCCAGGCACGCACCTCTAACTTTACAAGTTTTGTGCGTTTTTAAGCAATTAAAATATCACTTGCTTCAACGGTGAAGGAAAACATCGTGAGGAAACCTGCACGCCTGAGAGTTCTCTAAAATGTTCTCAAAGGCGTGTGAAGTCTGCCAATCAGCACATGGCCAGCGTGGTGGACCATGGCCAAGCCCTTCTCATATTGAGAGGAGACCCGTGCTCTTTAGTGAGCCGGCATTAGGTTGATAATGATGATGATGAAAGTGATTGTAGAAAAGCTAGTAGTGACGGAGTCCGATGCGTTGGTCGGATCAAATCCGCACCGCACTTGACACGAAAGTCCACGATGCTCTACACGTCGCTACTAACAGAGCAACATGGAGCGACATCGTCCGCAAGAAAGTCGTCAGTGGAAGGGGTCACGACCCTCAGTAATGACGCACAGACAGAGAGACTAGTAGTTTACTAACACTAGTGTTAGTTTAGCAGCAAGCTGCACGTCCAGGTATGAGAGTGTAGCTGCAATACAAAACTGCACTACATATGGCGCATACATCGGCGCGCACCGCACGTCTGCTCCGGTCGCCGGCCGCCTTCGACTGGAACCTCGGGTCGGCGCAATGAGCCGCCTAGTAAACGCCGCGCCGCCGGCGCAATATCAGCTTGAGCGCGGTATTTATACCTTCCTGGACCCGCGCGCGTCCGGCGTTCGCAGCGCGCGGGGGGCCGCGCCCCGCACCACTCGTCGGGCGCTCTCGCACGCTATTGGCTAGCAGAAGGAGCTACTCAGTACCATACTTATACCTAGACCACTAACTGTCTAAATAAATGTGGCTAGGTAGTGTGTCAATTCCATTCCACTCCAGTCGATACGATTCAATAAAACTATCCAACAAGACTAGCAAGCAGTTCTACTTTCCCTCGTCAAGCTAAAGTGGTGACCCCGACGAACACAACGCCAAGGAGCAGCTATCAGCGCACTATCGAAGATGGAATCAAACCCCACACCACAAATATCTGTCGTCGAGGCGACAACAGGAAACACCGACATGAAAATGCTTATTCACGAAATAAGCCGAATGTCCCTTGAAATCGCCGCACTTAAAGAACACTGCAACGCGAGCCATGGCAGAAGATCATCTTTCCGGCGAAATCGATCCAGGTACCGCGATCCTTCAAGAAGGTCACGCAGCTCAACCCCTTCGCCTCACTGCTATTACCACCGAAGATTTGGGTCCGCAGCAAGGAAATGTACGACGCCGTGTACATTCAAAAGTGAAAAGTCGGAAACTACGCTGGATGAAGCGGGTTCCGGCGTAACCAAAAAATCCTACCGCTTATTCGTCACCGACAAGAAAACACAAACCACCTACCTCGTGGACACGGGCGCTAATATCTCGGTTGTACCGCCACGAAAGGGCCAAACCGCCACGCCGCTCAATTTTCAACTTTACGCCGCAAACAATACGGTCATTCCTACATACGGGGAGAAGACTATGGAGCTCGACTTGAACTTACGTCGGCCATTCAAGTGGACTTTCATCATCGCGAAGGTCAGCAAACCGATAATTGGAGCCGATTTTCTGGATCATCATCAACTAATAGTCGACATCAAGAACCGAAGACTCATCGACGGAAAAACGAACCTGACGTCACAATCTTTTGTCCGCGCAACCAACATACCTACAATCCGAAGTATCGATGTGCAACAGTCCTATCACGACATCCTGGCAGACTATCCCGGCGTAACGAGACTTACGTCAATGAATCTTACGCCGAAGAACAACGTCGAACACTACATCGAAACAACCGGCCCACCACTTCACTGCCGTGCACGCCCAATACCACCTCATCGCTACGAGCACGTTCGGAAAGAATTCCAAAATATGATGGAGCAAGGATTATGTCGTCCAAGCAAAAGCCCTTGGTCATCGCCGCTTCACATCGTTCCGAAGAAGAACGGCGATCTTCGTGTATGCGGAGATTATAGAAGACTGAATAACATCACAATACCTGATCGCTATCCTATTCCACGAATCAAGGACTTCACATATCAGCTTGCAGACAAGACAATTTTCTCTACGATCGACCTGAACAGAGCTTATCAGCAGATCAAAGTCCGAGCAGAAGACATACAGAAAACTGCGATAATAACTCCAATGGGACTCTTCGAATTCCCAAGAATGACACCAGGATTACGGAATGCAGGACAAACATTCCAACGGTTCATTCACGAAGTACTACAAGGTCTTGATTTTGTCTACGCGTTCATAGACGACCTTCTTGTCGCAAGTCCGGATAAGGAAACGCACGAAAAACATCTGCGAACAGTGTTACAAAGACTGGAAGACAATGGCATAACCATCAATCCCTCAAAATGTGTTTTTGGCCAACCAGAAGTTAAATTCCTGGGATACACAGTAAGCCAAGACGGCATCATACCGCCTGCAGAAAAAGTCATAGCAATTTGCACCTATCCGCAACCGAAAACGATCGAAGAACTTAGGCGTTTTCTCGGAATGATAAATTTCTACAGAGATCACATAGCAAAAGCTGCCGAAATACAAGCACCTTTACATGCCTTTCTTCACAACTCGAAGAAAAGAGATCGCACGATTATAGAATGGACAGACGAAGCATCGAAGTCATTTGAAGCATGTAAGAATGCGATAAAAAATGCAGCCTTACTCGCTCACCCATCCCATGACGCTCCATTGGGTCTTTTCACTGATGCCTCAGATTCATCGGCAGGAAGCGTAATGCAGCAGTTCGTCAATGGAAAATGGCAACCCCTTGGCTACTTTTCAAAGAAGTTCTCAGACGCACAAAGAAGAAAAAGTACCTTCGACAAAGAACTTACCTCAATATACCTATCAGTCAAGCACTTCAGAAAAACATTTGATGGAAGAAACTTCATCATCTTCACCGATCATAAGCCACTTACCTTCGTGCTTCAAAAGCCGCCTTCGCCGTCTGAAACACCGCAACGGGCAAGACAACTTATTTTCATCAGCGAATTCACGACCGACATCCGTCACATCAGCGGAAAAGACAACGTCGTAGCCGATGCACTGAGTCGCATACCTATTGAAAGCATATCAGTACCATCAAAGCTTGACTATAGTAGGATTGCTCAAGCTCAAGAGAGAGACAGAGGTAGCATTGAACAACTAATGAAAAACAATCAAAACATCACTTTGAAGAAAATCGCAATACCGAACACCCAATCTACTATCTATTGCGAAACTTCAACATCTCACGCTCGACCATACATCCCGGCAGAATATCGACGAGCCGCTTTCGACGCAGTTCATAACATCAGCCACCCCGGAATAAGAACTACGAACAAACTCGTCACACAAAAATTCTTCTGGCCCTCGATGAACATTGACGTCAGAACATGGGCGAGAAACTGTATTCAATGTCAACGCTGCAAAGTACAACGTCACACAACCAGCAGTCTGTCGGCATTTCCACCCGCCGACAGATTTCAACACGTACATCTGGACATCGTCGGCCCTCTCCCTCCGTCACCTGAAGGACACCGATATCTCGTCACGATGATCGACAGAGCAACAAGATGGCCTGAAGCTATCCCAACCGATGACGTCACAGCCGAATCAGTAGCGAAGATATTTTACAATTTTTGGATAACACGCTTTGGTTCTCCAACGTTTGTCACAACTGACCAGGGCAGGAACCTGGATTCACGTCTTTTTGCCAAGCTACTCAACACCATGGGATCACAGAGGACTCGTACAACTCCCTACCATCCTCAGTCAAACGGATTAGTGGAACGTTGGCATCGTTCTCTCAAGACTTCGCTGAAAACTCGCCTATCGCACAACACGAGGTGGATAGACGAATTACCTACAGTCTTGATGGGCTTACGCGCTGCACTGCGTTCAGACACAGGCGTCAGCGCAGCAGAACTCACATACGGACAAACACTACGTCTACCGTGTGATTTCTTCACAACAACATCGGACGAGCAGAGTTACAACTACGACTACGTCGATAAACTGCGAGAAAGCATCAACTCCGCAATACCTACACAAACTACAGTACCGCACGGGAACAAAAGAGCTATTTTCGTTCATCAAGATCTGCAAAACTGCGAGCATGTATTCATACGAAATGACGGCGTGAAGAAACCACTACAACCTACGTATGAGGGTCCCTTCAAAGTGTTAGAGCGAGATAGCAAAACATTTAAATTACAGCTACCAGAAAGACGCTCGGCAGTGATTTCTATCGACCGATTGAAGCCTGCCTATACGCTCAACGTCAACGATCAAATCCCTAGTAACAGCGTGCCACAGCCAACGCCAAGAAAAACCGCAGTTACACTCGCTCCTGATACAGTAAAAAAGCAAGACGCTAAACTGGCGCCACCAACCGATCAACCTAAGCCAATTCTAAAGATAACTCGGTCTGGCCGCATTAGCAAACTGCCGGTACGTTTTCACTAAGGAGGGTGTCATATGTAGCTGCAATACAAAACTGCACTACATATGGCGCATACATCGGCGCGCACCGCACGTCTGCTCCGGTCGCCGGCCGCCTTCGACTGGAACCTCGGGTCGGCGCAATGAGCCGCCTAGTAAACGCCGCGCCGCCGGCGCAATACCAGCTTGAGCGCGGTATTTATACCTTCCTGGACCCGCGCGCGTCCGGCGTTCGCAGCGCGCGGGGGGCCGCGCCCCGCACCACTCGTCGGGCGCTCTCGCACGCTATTGGCTAGCAGAAGGAGCTACTCAGTACCATACTTATACCTAGACCACTAACTGTCTAAATAAATGTGGCTAGGTAGTGTGTCAATTCCATTCCACTCCAGTCGATACGATTCAATAAAACTATCCAACAAGACTAGCAAGCAGTTCTACTTTCCCTCGTCAAGCTAAAAGAGTATCACGTATTTATTTGGTCCAATGACTCGCCGTGACATTACCTCAGAGGTTGTCACTATTGGTTATCATGGTAAAGCAAGTAAAAAAAGGAAATGTATAATAGAAAAAAAAAGTTTTGTTTTTTGGCTCTCCTGCGATATGTACTCGTATTTTAGCAAAAGTGTATTTAAGTGGTTTATAACAATGTTAATTAAGTAGCTACGTAATTATATGTGACTTTACTGACTGAAGACGTATTTCTGCGACAGATTGTAAGAATTTGTAAGACGTTTGATATATCCAGTCTTGATTGTAAGAACTTGTAAGACGTTTGATATATCCAGTCTTAATAAAACTTTCTTCAACAAGCCTGTAGAAGTGGAAGCATAGATTAAACTGTACCAGGTGCTAACATTGGAAGTGGGTCACCGAGACAAAGGTAATGAATAGCCACCCGGTGGCGTTCATTATGTTTGAAGAATACCTAATTATTTATCTTTGATACCTATCTCACGGTTGGTATCTACATTTTGTCGTGAAACGGTGCGATCGTTAGGCAGCTTTTGATATTTCGCTTTGGACTTTGTAATTAGGCCATTGATATTTCTTCTTTGTCTTGTATTTGGTATTTTCATTTCGACTGGTGTGATTAGGTATCGTTCTTTGTGTTGAGCCCGAAATATTGTTCTGAATGTTGATTCGAAATGTTTTGGAGGTGGACAATGGGTGTGCTTATTGTCATTTTCACAAAAGGGAAAATGGTTTGTAGTCTACCGCAATATTTCGCCCTGTCAGTATTCTTTTCGACAACCAATACTGAGATTCTAGTTTCTCCCAAAATACCGTGTAGTGCTACGTAGCTGCTACGTAGCGTCTACGCTGTCTACGAGGCTATCTTACCAAGAGGCTACGGCGCTACGTGGGTATTTTAGTAAATAAAGCACCATAGCTGAAGAGTGATTTTTGATATCAAATTAACAATACACGTAAATATTGTATTATTAAATCCTTTTTCTTTACTTTATCGCAATACCGATGGGGTGTCATTTGGTTATAGAATATAAATAAAAGCTATAATTAAATAAGTGGTTAATTGGCTATTTTAGTTAGCTAATTATTTTTAAGTAAGAATTAATCCTATTATTTTGTATTTATTCATACGTTGAAATTCTAAATTCAGTGATATATTTTAATATCCTAAACTGCACACTCAGTGGTATTCATAGATTACAAAAAAGTTGTACATACACCAGTAGCTTTCTAAGTAAGAGAAAGATATTTATGAGAAATCTATGTGTTCTTGGTGTTGTAGAAAAACGTGTTCAGACACATTAGCACTTCATTCATGCTCGAAAGCACATGTTACCCAAAAGACTCATATAATCAAAAAAATATAAGCTATTGTAAGTGAAAGACCATTCACTCATATCCTTTTTCATATACATAAGAATATTTCCGCAAAACAATATTACTTTAAGATTAAAAAAGAACTAAAATGAAAAGATTCACTTTAAGGTAATATTATGGTATTGCTGAATAAATTTTGGGCATTGGATAAACTCTTATTTCCGAACATAAACAACCCCATTGAGACAATCAGATCAGTTTTGATAATGGTCCGAAGTTATTTATTTATTGAAAGTTCGAAATCTATACGAAATCCTAACTTTCTAGGACGAAGGCTATCGCTTTCAACCTAGAAACTCCAAGTAAGGAGTTAGGAAAGGAGATATTCTTACTTAGTAAGGAGTCAGGTAAGGAGATATACTTACTTATTTTATTGAAATTTGGTTAGTGGCTTACCTAAACCGCGATAAGGTAGCAGATTGTCCTCTACCTTATCTTACGAAAATATATAATAATTATAATTATAATTATTGCGAATAATAAAAAATCATGGAGATCGAGTTGAGGTGGTGCGACTTTAAATCATCTTTGTAAGAAGTAATAAATAAACTATATTGTAAAACCTCATGGACTGTCATCTTCGTTTTGTGTCATAAATTATATCCATTCTTATTTTAAAAACGTTTTACAGTTTAAAATAACATTTGCGTCACCCAGAAACAAAATATACTATGACTTCTTAAAGATAAAACCTGTGTAGACATTAATCACGGTGACGTCAATGCTCTGTTTATAGACGTCAATAGTGTCAAGACTTAAATATAAAATATACATCAAGCTATAGTCAATGTTGATTTATAAACGTCAAAAATGTCACAAGTGTATTTTATATATATGTGAGACTGGCGTCCAAAGCTAACTTGCAGCTATGAACGCCAGTCTCACCTGATGGTAAGTGATGATGCAGTCTAAGATGGTAGCGGGCTAACGTGTCATTTTTTTTTTTCGGACTGTCTATTAGCTGTACTAACCCTATTGGTTGCCACAACGTAACCGGGCTAGGCTAACGTGTAATGCGTTACAACGTTGTCGTTGAAAATAAATAACGCACGTGGTTTGCTAAAGCATTAAGATTATACTGCGAAAGCAACACAAATTGAAGCAACAGAAATCTTTCAACCGCCTATTACATTTAATGAAACCTATTTCGGTTGAATTTATTCCGTCGCAAAAGGTCCCTTCGAGTCTGATCTTGAAATATGTCCGTAATCAGACCAACGTTATTTCAGTTTCAGGGGCTTTAATTATTCCGATATTTATATAATCCGCGTAGATTAAAAAAGAATGTTTGTAATTTTTGTCCGGTGGGAGGCTTCGGCCGTGGCTAGTTACCACCCTACCGACAAAGAAGTTTAGCAAAGCGATTTAGCGTTCCGGCACGATTGCGTTAGAAATCCATTGGTTGTATTGGCTTACCATACTCCTGACAGGTTAGCCCGTTTCCAATTCAGACTGCATCATCACTTACACCAGGTTAGATAAATAAAAAAAATAATTGAAGTTTAAGTCATGTCTGATTCCTATTCCCGTTCCAGTTTCCGCAAATCCGCACATGGGCAGCGTGGTAGAATATGGCCAAACCCTTCTCATATTCAGAGAAGACCCGTGCTCGGTAATGAGCCGGCAATGGGTTGATTATGATGCTGATGATGAATATCTGTCATGATGTACTTTCGTTTTTTTACTGATTCGCCACCCTGGATCGTAGTTCATTTATTCACGTTATAGTAAGCAGTTCAATATATTTTCATAAAATTAGTCTATTTCGTTAGAAGCCGACCGCGTCTATTACCGACCGATTTAATGGCTCGATATTCTCTATCTCCATCGTTACCTAACACGTTCTGTCATATGACGGTAAAAGGTTTCCTTGCACAGATAAATTGTGACACCGAGAATGCAATGTTTAGAATATAATTTACTTGTAGAAGTTTATAGATATGTATATATAATATATCATCATGATCAACCCATTACCGGCTCACTACAGAGCACGGGTCTCCTCTCAATATGAGAAGGGTTTGGCCATAGTCCACCACGCTGGCCATGTGCGGATTGGCAGACTTCACACGCCTTTCACGAACATTATGGAGAACTCTCAGGCGTGCAGGTTTCCTCACGATGTTTTCCTTCACCGTTGAAGCAAATGATATTTTAATTATTTAAAAACGCACATAACTCCGAAAAGTTGAGGAGCGTGCCCGGATTGGAACCGCCGACCTCTGATTAGGAGGCTGACGCCCTAACCACTAGACTCACCGCTTCACCGCTATATGTATATATTATACACTTCAAGTTAGCCCTTGACGGCTATGTCACCTGGTGGTAAGTGATGATGCTGTTTAGGATGCGGGCTAACCTGTTAGGAGTATGATAAACCCACACTTCTAATTTTAATTAATTTAATTTTAACCCTTTATTTTATTGCTAGCTAATACCCGCGACTAGTAGAAGATAAAGAGATTTTCAGATTTTCCCATGTCTCATTTTTGTCTCATTTTTATACCTTTCAATTTTCCGCATCTTTTCCTAACATAGAAATCTAATGCTTGGGAAGTTTTTATGGCTTTTAAATTATAGATACAGTTTGTAGGTCATCGACGTACAATTTAGTTTTTCACAAATCAATAGGGAGTTATGAATTTGATATGGAGTGAATGTATCCTTTTTTTAAACACTATAAGTAAGCCTTTGACAGCTATCACACGTGGTGATGATGCAGTCTAAGATCGACCAATGTAGCCTATATATTAATCGAGGGTTTAATCTACGTACATTGTATATTTTTTTATACACCACAAGTTAGCCTTTAACGGCTATCTCACCTGGTGGTAAGTGATAGTGCAGTCTAGGATGGTAGCGGGCTAACCTGTTTGGGGTATGGTACACCCACACTCCTAATTAGTTTCTAGGCGAATTTCATCCAAATTGGTTCAGTATTTCCGCTGTGAAGGAGTAACTAACATACATTCTTACACACATAAATACTTCCATATAAACTTTCTCATTTATAATACTTTTATGATTATATTATTATTATTATTACATGACGCACAAGATCTACATTCAATACTTATTGTACAATAGCTGACGTCCGCGACTTCGTCTGCGTTGAGCTAGTATGTTTGTTTGTCCTTCAATCACGAAGCAATAGCGAATAATAGAGGTAGCCTAAGTTACTCCTTATTACATCAGCTACCTGCCAATAAAAGTCCCGTAAAAATCGGTCCAGCCATTTCAGAGATTAGAAAGAACAAACAGACAGACAAAATTTGAAAAAAATGTTATTTTGGTGTATGTACCGTATATATTCATATGCATGTAGTAAAAAACGAGATCAATATTACAAACAGACACTCCAATTTTATTTATTTGTATAGATATAATATTCTAACAGAATTCCCTCGTAGTAATACGTTCACGTACTCGTAATAAAACTGTAATATAACTTTTTTACAACTACATTAATTATTACAAGGTTACTATAACTTTGTGGTTCTGTGTTTTGAGGCAGCCTTTTTTGTAATTAACAATTTCTACTTTCCTATTCAAGGTACGGCTTGCACGGTGCTTGAGTCTATTTAGCTGGCCGGGTTTTTTGCTACGGATAATGTTAGTAAGGCAATATAATATACTAGTATGTAGCCATACTTTGTCTGCCTAAGCATCATACATTGTAACTATGACGTTAGTATATCGACCTGTATTCCAGCTTTTGTTTTTTTTATACACCACAAATTCTTGTCGGCAATCTCACCTGAAAGTAATTGATGATGCAGTCTAAAATTATAGCGGGCTAACCCGTTAGGGGAATGATAAACGCATACTCCTCATTAGTTAATATGCGATATCGTGCCGGAACGCCTAATTGCTTGGCTACACATCTTTGTCGATAGGTAACTAGCCTTGGCATCCCACCAAACCAGACTCCGAGCCGGGAATTGAACCCAGAACTTCCAACATTATAATCTGACAGCGCAGAAGCTGTCGACACTTCACTCATAAATAGCTCTATATAAAAATCTATGTTTGAATATTGAGACCTATTTTATCATAATATATCTAGTTCGTCTTATTAAGGTATCGAATAACGTAGTTGTGGTTATTTCCTTGATTTTTGATGTGTTGAATTATATATACTTATTATATACTTAAACAATAGTATGTATCTATCCCCTGATAAATTGGTAACTATGACTTTGAGGAAAGTTGTATTCGTTGTTTCGTAGGCTTCGGCCTAGTTGTGGCAAACGTATAAATATTATAACGACCTAAAGATACGTAATGTCATAGGACAAAAATAATAGCTAAAGTCACCCTAATACGACCTTTGTATAAACAGTACCGTGCTTTATCAATATCGCTTTGTTTTTCTTAAAACTCAAAATCTTTTCTACTATTCCTCTCACATCAGAGGAGGTAGTAGATTAATTTTACGCTATGAGTTTAGAACGAGACACTATAATTAAGATAATTGCTAACAAAAGGAGATACTGTAATATAATTATATTACAGTTTCTTCTTTTGTTTTATAATAATAATGTTAAGTTCAAAGTTTATATAAAACGTAAGCTTGTAGAAAAGTCCTACTATAGTGTAAAGGATTATATAAATGATGAACAAGCATGGGTATGAAATATTGCTCTAATAAGATAGCTCTTAATATAATTTTAAGTGGCATGTGAGATGGTGATAACAAAAAGAAAATTTACCTGGCTAAGTTTGTTGTGGGCTTCTTCTTAGACCGGGGCGCGTTTGGAACCCTCATATCATTTTTAAGTTTACGAATGAAGTTATCACGATCAAATCTCTACTATGTAAATTATTGACGCGTCGAAAGTGCCTTTTAAATGACTATTTGAATAAAGATTATTTGAATTTGAATTTTGTCTAGTGTGATAGCCTGGCGTCAGTCTCCTAATCAGAGGTCGGCGGTTCGAATCCGGGCACGCACCTCTAACTTTTCGGGGTTACGTGCGTTTAAAAAAAATTAAAATATCACTTGCTTCAACAGTGAAGGTGAAACATCGTGAGGAAACCTGCACGCCTGGAGAGTTCTCCATAATGTTCCCAAAGGCGTGTTAAATCTGCCAATCCGCACATGGCCAAATGCGTGGGGGGCGAGGGGTTTGGCCATAATCCAGCGTGGTGGATTACGGCCAAACCCCTCTAATATTGACAGGAGACCCGTGCTCTGTAGTGAGCCGGTAATGGGTTGATCATGATGATGATGATGATCATTGAATTTGGCTTCAACTTCCTGGAACCGACCGATTCACTCCGCTGGATACTTCTGTATGAAAAACCATTTCAACTTTGTCTTTAGCGTTCTTTCTCTGTAAACTGTAATATATATACTAAACCAATACGAAATACGTCTCTTAAATTAAAGAATTAACCAATCGATTTCTCTGCGGTCAGTCTGCTCTGAGCTCTTAAAGGTCTCTTAGCTATCTAACCACAAATTCAACTACAGTCCTCAATTAAGTGCTGGTTCTACTTCGTTAGAGTTAATTTTGAACGTTATATATGTTCTAAAATTTAATTCAACCAAAAAAAAGTCAATTATTTTGACTAATGAATAGAAGCAGGCGTTACTTTGCGAAAGCGTATCCATGATAAACAATAAACAGCAAGTATAATTTGCCATACTCCGCTGACAACCGGGTGATTTGTATAATATAACACCACACAAAATCTTCCACTAGAACCTCTACGCACGTTTCGACCCGACACCGGATCATCCTCAGGAGATTGTTTCTTTACTTTTCTCGCTTGTAAAGTCAACATCTCTTGGAGGATGTTGTCGGCGGAATATAGCAAATTATACTTGCTGTTTATTGTTTAATTATTTTGACGACCTCTGTGGCGCAGCGCTTCACATTATAAAGTTAGAGGTCCTGGGTTCCATACCTAGCTCGAGTCTGGTCTGGTGGAAAGCTTCGGCCGTGGCTAGTTACCACCCTATCGATAAAGCCGTGTCGCAAAGCGATTTAGCGTTCCAGCACGATGTCGCGTAGAAACCAATTAGGAGTATAGGTTTACCATATCCTTAACAGGTTAGCCTGATACCATCTTAGACTGCATCATCACTTCCTATCAGGTGAGGTTGCCGTCAAGGGTTAACTAGTACTGGTTAAAAAAAAAACTTAATTTAAGTGATATAATGTACCTCTATTAAGGTTTTATTATTAAACTTAGCATTTTCTCTCTTTCTGTGTTCGATAATTTGATATTTGACGAAAAATGACAAAAGATTTTATCACAAAACAGTCAGCTATGAATTAGTATTGTTACAAACTAAGGTTCTGGTATTGAAATAATAACACAGATGGTTGAAACTGGTGCCTTTATTACGACATACGGATAACAGTGGTCTCGTAAGGAATTCAATACAACCTACCCAATCTCTCGCGGTCCTCGAGATTATCCTTACTGGATTACTAAGGATAAATCGAAGCTTTCTTTTATAAGCTGTGATAGCCTAGTGGTTACGAAGTCCGCCTCCTAATCAGAGGTTCGAACTCGGGCACACAGTTGTAACTTTTCGGAGTTATGTGCGTTTTTAAGCAATTAAAATATCACATGCTTCAACGGAGAAGGAAAACATCGTGAGGAAACCTGCACGCCTGAGAATTCTACATAATAATGTTCTCAAAGGCGTGTGAAGTCGGCCAATCCGCACATGACCAGCGTGAATTTGAAATTTTGGTTTTGAATATACCTTTTCAGAATGTTGTATATTCTTCTAAACAAATTTCAGGATTTTAGGAACTATGCACCCATTAAAATCTTTAGAAGAATTATTTTATCGGTGGAATTCACAACCAATCTTATACTATAGTATTGAACTTGGCAATCATTGGCAAATGACATGGCTAGAATGTATATAGAGCTGTGCCCTGATTAAAATATTCATGTTCATTAATATACAAGTACATCATATTAAAGCTTATAAGTGTGTGTTTACATCCGTTTTATGATCGACATAGCTCAGCGAGTTGCGAAGTTGAAGTGGCAATAGACGGGGCACATAGCTCGGAGAACCGATGGACGTTGGGGTCCCAAGGTGCTGGAATGGCGACCCCGCACCGGTTAACGTAGCGTTGGTCGACCCCAACAAGGTTGACAGACGACATCAAACGAGTCGCAGGGAGCCGCTGGATACAAGCGACCCAAGACCGTGGCCATTGGCCAACTCCCTACAATAGACCTATGTCCAGCAGTGGACGTCTATCGGTTGAAATGATGAAGTTTTATGATCAGAGACCAAGCGGTAGATAGAAAACAAAAAGTGGCCCTAATTATATTGATGACATAATATTCTTGAACAATACGCTAAGAAACTAATTCTATCAGGAATAATATAAAAAAGGATTACACGTCGAAGAAATATCGATATATTTTAATTTATTTTAAAAGTAATTTTCACTTTTTTTTTTAAGTACTGTGCTGTGTGTGTGTGTGTGTGTCTCTATATTTAATTGACTGATTTTATTATTACTGCTATTACGCACAAACACTCTTAAAATGTTTATTTCCTTTTTATGCAAAGTAGTAAATTTTATATTAGATCTTTTTTCTTCCTTTAAATGTTAAAACAATAAAGTCTAAAGAATTTAACTTCCGTTATTACATTTTCCTTGAGTTATTTCAAAGCGTTTCGTTTAGTGTGCAATCGTCTGGAAATTCCTTTATAAGCTAGAGAATAGATCCGTTTATTACTTTCTATAGGATTACCTATAACTTATATATCAAAAGTTTTAAAGTTCTAAATCATAGATGTAACAGAACAACTATAGTGATGACATAGCGGTGTAAAATATATCTTTATACTCCACGATAGTGGAACATAAGTCTCTTATACTTTAGACCTAGAAGACATCTTCGTAGACACAAAAGGCATATCAAAGGAAATATAGGAAATTGTATTTTATTTTATTTTATTGTATAACTAGCTGACGCCCGCGACTTCGTCTGCGTTGAGTTAGTGTGTTTGTTTGTCTTTCAATCACGAAGCGAAAGATTACGAACCAGAATTGTAGTACTGGACAGTACTTGGACATTGCAGAAAAATAAAGTATTATATGTTAATATTAGTAATATATGTGTACTTTATTTTTCTAAAATAAAAAACTTTTTCTAAAATAAAAGTAGCCTAAGTTACTCCTTATTACATCAGCTACCTGCCAATAAAATTCCCGTAAAAATCGGTCCAGCCATTTCAGAGCTTAGCCGGAAGAAACAGACAGACAGACAAAAATTGTAAAAAATGATATTTTGGTGTATATACCGTATGCATATGCATGTAGTAAAAAACGGTTATTTCAATATTAAAAACAGACACTCCAATTTTATTTATTTGTATAGATAAATTACCTTTTGATATCTTGGAGATGTCTATCAATAAGTTCAAAGTTTTTATAAAACGATAACAAAATCGTATTACAATATTAAGGATTATATAAACGATAAAAAAGCTTGTGAATTGCTCTATCTCCATAGGCATTATTTATTATGTGAGAAGATGATAACAAAAAAAACCCCAGCTATGTTTGTTGTGGGCTTTTTAGAGCAGAGCGCGTTTGGAACCCTCATAGTTTTAGTTTTAAGTTTACGAATGTAGTTATCACTATATAAATTATAGACGCGTCAAAAGTGCCTTTTAAAGGAGTTTTTGTTTAGTTACCTTTAAAAGATTATTTGAATTTGAATTTATCACTAGATAATAACATATAAAGTAGCTACACTAGTATTATGTAAACCGTCAGTTTACTAGCTTATATACAATAGATTGCAGTGACTACTAATTATAACCACTCAAATATAAAAGATCGAAAGGTCTAACTTTCTAAACTCAAGTAGACTCTGAGATATAAAATCAAGAACCATTAATCTTTAATCGCGTCCGATATGATCGCATCCTATCGCTTCATTCTGAAACAGAACTAACAACTTCAATTAAAACTGTTGAGTACTTAACAGTACATACCTACAGTAGTACTACATATAGTAATACAGGAGTAATAACTGCAGATAACATAATATATTTTTTTTTTTAATAAAAAAAAAATAATATAGAGTACATACGTAATGACTTTTCGATATTCAAATCAAATCAAATATAGCTTTATTCATATTAACCCATTACCTATATCTATGAATCGTTTATATATATCATATTTTATTTCTATTAGTGATGGTGATAACTACACTCGCCAACGTAAAACTAAAACTGAGAGGGTTCAAATTGCGCCCAGGTCTAAACCACCCACAACAAATTTACGGGGTTTTTGTTATCACATAATCAATAATAAATTATGGTACCAATAGAGATAATTTACAGTACTTCCATTTCTGGAATAATTCCACGACATACGCCGTAAAATCATAGCAATATCAAGAATTAAATTTTTGACGACCTCCGTGGAGGTCCTGGGTTCGATTCCTGGCTCGAGTCTGATCTGGTGAGAGGCTTCGGCCGTGACTAGTTACCACCCTACCGATAAAGTAGAGTCACTAAGCGATGTAGCGCTCCGGCACGATGTCGCATAGAAACCAACTAGGAGTATGGGTTTACCATACCCCTAACAGGTTAGCCCGCTACCATCTTAGACTACATCATCACTTACCATCGAGGTAAGTGAGATGAGGTGAGATGTCGTCAAGAGCTAACTTGTGTATAAAAAAAATATATAACATAGTGATAAGCCAAGTTACTAGTATAACCGAATATTGCAATTTTACGTTTTATGCTTTCACCGGTACATTTTCTTCGTGTTGTATCGATTGACGGGCAATTGAGCGGAACTTTCTTTATGAAGTTAACGAACGGTGCGGTTTTGTTGTTTCTTACCTGATTGACTTCAGATACCGTTTTGATGGTAAGATTAATGGAATGATGATGAAATTCTTTATTGTGTCTCAAATTTACAGAGGAATCTTAAATTTAATGAACGATAACATCTGTATTAGTTGAAAAAACTGTATCACAGACATTAACGCCCACCTCCGGGGATTTTCTTGGAGCTTAAAATGATGTTGTGATGGCCATGATTTGCCGA
The DNA here is from genome assembly GCA_928268935.1 of Lasiommata megera. Classification (NCBI taxonomy): domain Eukaryota; kingdom Metazoa; phylum Arthropoda; class Insecta; order Lepidoptera; family Nymphalidae; genus Lasiommata; species Lasiommata megera. Next base: position 4,155,188 of record OV743311.1, on the reverse strand, counting down.
TGAAAATATTAAGCAATTAATGGATAAAACCACCAACTTTTCGGAGTTATGTGCGTCTTTAAACAATTAAAATACCACTTGCTTCACCGGTGAAGGAAAACATCGTGAGGAAACCTGCACGCCTGACAGTTCTCCATAATGTTCTCAAAGGCGTGTGAAGTCTGCCAATCCACACATGGGCTATGGCCAAATCCTTCTCATATTGAGAGGATATCCGTGCTCTGTAGTGAGCCGGTAATGGGTTGATCATGATGAATGGATAAAATTCCAAATAATGCACATTGTTAGGAGTTCTAATTTTCACAGTCGTACCCCAATTGTGTCCCACAATCCCTGCGACCCGTTTAATAATGATTTGTTCACTTAGCTGACCGGCGCGGGTCGAAATTCCAGCAACAAGGGACCCTAGCTGCCTTCAGTTCTCCGAACAATGTGCCCCATCGCCAATAATGTAGCTCCGTATGTCGATGATCTCCCTCTCGCCTTTCTCCTAGGAATCTCCTCATTATATATTTTTATTCCTCATTTAATTATTATTTGTACACTACAACATAAATGGACATCATAAGAAAAACAGAAACAAGAAGAAGCAGGATACAAAAGGCGCCTTTATCGCTTAGTAGTGATCTCTACGGCAACCCTAGGATTAGGAAAAGAATAATAAATTGAAAGTAGATGGCGTAATATATAAGTAAAAACCATTACTCATTCCAATCTGATCATGAGGAGATACTTCAAGAATACCGAGCTCGCTTCATTTGAACCCACTCTGAACTTTAATATCATATCCGTTTTCTCCAGTCGCACTTTTCGTCGCAGAAACAAATATCATCCTCACCACCTGGATGCCTGGACCTCTTCCACCACCCGCTATTCCAGGTCATTTCTGCCACGCACTGCAAATTGTGGAACCAGCTTCCATCTTCTGTGTTCCCAAATGGTTATAATATGGGGATCTTCAAAGGGCGGATTAACAAATTGCTCAAGGGCCAGCAACGCATTGGCGGTTCCTCTGGTGCAAATGTTCATGGGCGGCGGTAATCACTTACCATCAGGTGACCCGCCTGCTCGTTTGCTCGCTATGTGTATAAACAAAAATGCCCATAGTCAGTAACTAGGTTTGAGAGCAGTAGGTTATTCCTGCCAACATAAACTGTTCAAAGTGTGCCATCGTACCAAGAGACATTTTTAGAACGCCCATCCGAGTTCAGTGTTTTCTAATTATAAATCCCGGGTAACTTTAAAACCAGAGTGAAAAGGCATCTAGACAAGCTCATCCTATCTTAGACCACATCTACACCGTCCATCGGGCAAGATTAAATACAAAAAAGGGAGTTTTGAATGAAAATGTGTTCTGATCTTATCTCTCCGAGTAATTTGACCTTGACCTGCAATCTTATATGGCTATACTGGTTAGACGAGTTGAATAATGTAACAGCTGTGAATTCACCTAACACATTCCAGTACAAAAATTCGAATTTCGGAGACTTGTCGGCCCGTAGATAAATTCAATTTTCTATTAGCGGAAATGTATGAAGGAAGATTAATTTTCATGAACAAATATTTTTTTAAGCCAATGTTATTTCCCTTCATTTTGGTCTAAGATAATATCCGTTAATATTTATGATGTTGTCTTGTATGAATGGCTTTTACTTACGAACATACAGAAAGAATTTATGGATTAACTATAAAGAATATGCAATAAACTCATCGTCTTTAAACAGGTCACATAAACGGAACAGGAGGCCATAACTTTGAAAGGGTTCGCGAGTTTCTAATTCCATTAAAATTGTAACAGTCAAGTCTAAACTTGGAATCCACTCAGGGGAAAATAAACGCATGCTTAAATTATGTTATGAGTAGCTTAAGTTAAACTATAATTATGCAATATTCTGCCTTAATAAAATAATATCAATTTCTCTAATAATTTTCTGTTAGTGTAGATTAAACTAGGAGTTTACCTTTTTTAACTTTTGGTCGTAGTGTAATGTTATTTATGCACATAATTTTCATTAATATAATAGGTGCATTCAATATTTTTAGGTTTACAGTGTTAGTATAGAATTCTTGACAGAAAACTACAATACCAAATATGATATGATTTAGATTTAATTTTAGGTCCTAAAGGGACTCCTTTTAATAATATATTTTAGTTATGATGTTAAATTTTTATTTATTTTTTAAGATATTTAGTTCTAGGTTAATCTAAGTTTTATTTTAAGTTATATATGTATTACTAACAACTAAATGTCTAATTAATCATTAAATAAATATACTTAAAAATTTCGGAAAAAAAAAGATTTATATTTGTTGAAAACATTATAAGAGTATGTACACTGTACGATGTTTGTTCGTCTCACAAAAACTCTATACCGGTTGGACTTATTTGGCTAATTTGTGTTTTGAATTGTTGGTAAAAGCCCAATAAGGTCACCATAATATATATATATATATCTATATATATATATATATATATTTAAACGAAATTTAAACTATTTGTCTGGTGGGAGGCTTCTGCCGTGGCTAGTTACCACCCTACCGACAAAGAGGTGTCGCCAAGCGATTTAGCGTTCCGGCACGATATCACGTAGAAACCAATTAGGAGTGTGGGTTTACCATACCCCTAACAGGTTAGCCCGCTACCATCCTAAACTGCGTCATCACTTACCTTCAGGTGAGATTGCCGTCAAAGGCTAAGTTGTAGCAAATAAAAAAAAAAATTGGTTTCAACCTATCCAACTGATCCTAGTATATATTTCTTACTCACTAAAACTTTTCTGAATACAGACGAATATTTTTGCGTCATAAAGTTCGCCGGGTCAGGTATTATATATTATGGCTAAATAGCCTATTTTTAAACGCCACTTATTAACCTAGGGGACCAAAAAGCCACTTCATTCATAAAACGATTACGAATTATGATTATGCAAATAAAAAAAAACCTAATCATACCCAGAGTCACAAACCCTTCATTACAAGACTTTGCGTCGCGTGTTAGACACAGTGAAAATAATTTTATATTAGAAGCTATAAATATCGCGTGAGTGGAAATCCCTAGAATAGATTAGCTAGTGAGTTCGGAAAATAGAATTGTCGTTTTGAATTTTACGAGTGCCTCATATTTATAAAATTGCAATATATTTTAGATGGCTTCATGCGTTTGATATTACATTAAATTTTTAGTAAAATTAATCAAATATCACATGTTTAAAATTACATCCGAAATGAAGAGATCCGTAGAAGGACCAGAGTTACCGACATAGCTCAGCGAGTCGCGAAGTTGAAGTGGCAATGGGCGGGGCACATAGCTCGGAGAAATGATGGACGTTGGGGTCCCAAGGTGCTGGAAGGGCGACCTCGACAGGTAAACGTAGCGTTGTTCGACCCCCAACAAGGTGGACAGACATCAAACGATTCGCAGGGAGCCGCTGGATACAAGCGGCCCAAGACCGTGGCCATTGGAACTCCTTACAAAAGACCTCTGTCCAGCAGTGGACGTCTATCGCTTGAAATGATGACGATGATGAAAATAACATTGTTAGTTAAATTAGTATAATATTTACATCCTTCAGAGATATTGAAACATTTAGACCTATTAAAGAAATAATATGTGTCAAAAACATCAAACATCACACTCAGGGTTAGTTTAGTTGAAATATAACACCCATTTATTTCACAATCTTCTTGCGTCTAACATAACATTTTTAGATAGGTAAGCTTCATAATATTTAAATCCTTCAGAGATATTGAAATATGTAGACCCATTAAAGAAATATGTTGTCAAAACCATCAAAAATCACACTTAGGGTACTTTAGTGAAAACATAACACCCAATTATTTCACAACCTTTTTGCGTCTAACATAATATTTTTAGATAGGTTAGCTTCATATTTCAATACTCCACAGATATTGAAACGTATAGATCTATTTTGGAAATAAGTTGTGTCAAAAGAATCAAACATCACACTCAGGGTTAGTTTAGTGGAAACATAACACCCAATTATTTCACAACCTTCTTGCGTCTAACATAACATTTTTAGATAAATTAGCTTCATATTTCAATACTTCACTGATATTGAAACGTGTAGATCTATTTTAGAAATAGAATTCGTGTCAAAAGAATCAAACATCACACTCGGGGTTAGTTTAGTAAAAATATAACACCCAGTTATTTGCACAACCCTCCGGGGTTCAATAATGAACTTTTAGTTAGGTTAGCTTCATATTCCAATCCTTCACAGATATTGAAACGTGACAGAACTAGTTAGTTTAGTGGAAATATAACACCCATTTATTTGCAGAAGCTTGTCCCGTTGAACATTACATTTTTAGTAAGGTTAGCTTCACGTATCAATCGTTCAGATATATTGAAACGTGACTGACCCTTTTTTATGAAAGAAGTTGTGTCAAAATACACTGCTCAGAGGGCGGGACACGATTAGACAAAATCGGAAAGGAGTGCTACGATAAAGTTGCTACGATGGCTGATAAGGTTGCAGAAAAACATTAACGATAAAAACGCTCAGTTGATTACATGGATTGTCTTGCCTAACTATGAAACATCAGCTTGGAAGAACACAACCTGTTTGACACCGCTCGAAATATACCTTAAGAGAGCCCAACAAAAGCGAAGAGGTAGAAGGATAAAGAATTCTTAGATGACGAAACAAAAGCATCAAAAATAGCTTTATTGCCTACATGTATCTACGGAGCGTATATATATTATATCATATTTGTCATTATTTTAATTCATGAGGTGATGATGATACCTACATTCGTTCACTTAATGCTAAAACTAAGAGGCTTCCAAACGCGCCCAGGTCTAACAAGAAGCTCAACACAACACGTTCTTTTTTTTTGTTTCTGTGATTTCTGACATAGTCAATAATAGATTACAAATAGTTATAAATTTAGAGCAATTAACACCCAAGCTATTTTATCCTTCGAATAAATTAAAAATCATGTTTATACATAACCAACACTACATGAAATATATGCATAATGTAAGCAGAAATATTAAGAATGCTTTCCAAGAGCTAGGCACGATTTCTCGGTAGCAATTTTGTACGTCTCCACCCTAATTGAGGGGTACGCCTGACAAATTAAACGCAACCATTCTGTGCGAGAACTTGAAGTTAGCGCATAATTCGGTAATACAGTTTGGATATAACACCCACTTATATGGAAATTAAAATGCTAATGATACTTTCGAAATTTTGAATAAAAACATTCTTACATCTCAGCGCAGTAATTTTAGGTAGGAGTTCTTACGTTTGTAATGAAGTTTTTCTTATTAACTTTATATTATTATCAGCATATCCAAATCACTGTCAGTTGACCGAGTGTATAAGGTAAGGTACTTGAATAATAACAAACAAGAATTAACACAATTGTACAAAAATAAATGTACTTAAACAAAAAATTTAAGCTAACCTAACTAAAAAAATTGCAGTTAACCTTAGGTAGGTAAAAAAAAGCCTTTTTGCAATTTTTGTTAAAGTACATTTTGGTTAGGACGTCCGCCTCCTAATCAGAATTTGGGGGTTCAATCTCGGGCACTCATTTCAAGTGTTTCGAAGTTATGAGCGCTTTAAGTTGTTAAAATATCGCCTAATTCAACGGTGAAATAAACATGGTGAGGATACCTGCATGCCTAAGAGTTCTCCATAATCTTCTCAAAGGCGTGTGAAGTCAGCAAATCCGCACATGGCCAACGTGGTGGAGTATGGGCAAAGCCTTTTCATATGGAGGAGACCCATAACAAAACTCCTAAAAGATAGCGGAAACGGGTGCATGAAAAGAATCAGACATGGGATAATCTTCAAATACATTGCTTGCTTATTCCAAAGGGATTTTAAAAGACCCTTATTCTACGTGATTGAAATCGCATCAGCTAGTTTAATATAATAACGCTGGTTACCAATACACAACTTTTTTAGTCGTCAAATTATGATATAACGTCTTCAAGACATGTTTAACATACGACACGCGGTTTTTTAAGAACCAAAAGAAAAGAAGATAAGCCGCAAGCACCAGCTGCCAATAAAGTTACTTTCAAGTATTAAATAAGTATCAGTAGTTAAAAATAGTACATTTTTCAAGGAAATGTGAACGGAATGATAACCGTGGCGGCAAAACGTCGCGTGATTGCAATGAAACCACTTCCACTAATTACGTATTATTTAGTTGTATAAGTTTCTGAGTAAGTGTTACGAATAATTTTTATTACAAGCTTTTTCGATATCTCGATTCGTTCTAACTTAGCACAGCTTAGTATATTGACTAGTACTATCGAATGAGAAACTAGTGCATATATGGATTGATACTTTGTTGTTGTTTAAGAAATGTATGAAAATTCCACTGGTCAAATATCTGCTGATTGCAGAATCTTTAAATCTTTGGTTACATACTAGGTATTCATGATTAAAATTCTAATACAAATTCATTAATTAAATTAAAATATTGAATGGAAAAAATAGGGGCGCTTTTCGAAAAGAAAATGAGAGATGCTTGGGTAAGCGATTTCATCTCTTAGGTTAAGATCAGTAGTTAGTATATATTTTTTTTTGGAGAAATTTGACTTTATTAAACTGTAAAGTAATTTGACGGAGTGGTCCTAATATTCAGCTTCACTGTTCATATCACATTAATTATGTATAGCAACTGATTTTTTTTCGCAACTTTTGAAATACTCATTATTGTGTTGTTCCAGTAGCAAACCGCGCATTTCATCCACTTCACCAAAAGATGCTTTTGAGGAAATACTACAGTTACTATTAAAGAATACGGAAATCGCTATATAAAGTTGAGGTAGGTATAGCCTACCTCAACTTAATATTTAAAATTTCCCTGCACATCCCACGATACAATTGTAATATTTTCAACACGGTGAAAGTTTGCCCAATTGAAAAATATACCCTTTGCTATCAAATAGGTCCCAGTATGTATCAGTATTATGAATTACCTCACCGCCCAATCCGTGTTGTGCGCTGGCCCTAAATGATATGCAGATTTAAGATTATGTAAAAGTCTTCTTTTCTAAACATCTACAATAAACATATATAGTGGTAGTATATCGTATCTACGTTCCTTGACTCTTCTTCCGACGTTCGCATGTTGTAGGTGGAAACCCCCCAAACAATTTACGGCGGTCATTTCCGGAACGCCCTATTATCGGACTCTAATCGTGGAAGGAAAAGCTATTACGATTTAAAAGGTTTAAGAATAAACGTTTACTTCTACTTGGAAATAGAATATACAAATAAAACTATCACACAAATTACAATGACGATAATTAGAATGCGAAGGCAAAGGTTGACTGAGATATCGCTTTAGAGATAAGTCCGTCTTTGCACACTTAATTTTAAGTTTTATTTTGTGCAATCTTTTATTTTGTGCTTTACTAGATTTCTTTGACAGAAGATTAAGGACTTCAATCTATTTATAACACTTTTGCTCGTGATTCCAATAGCCTATGATATGGCTTATGTATATCATCTATTCTCTTTTAAAACTTTGATCCGTTGCTGCCTAAAAGTATAATAATAAAAATTGTTAAGTTCTCTTTTTTTCGTATTTTTATACCACTGAAATATTCAAAAACCTTTTATCTTTTTTTTAACGCTGGGTAATGCGTTCACGCATCCCCTCCGGAAGCACAATTCTGCCTGCGTCGCTTCCGGGGTATGTTATTGTACATCATAATTGACATCATTAATTTGAAACCAAATTTGATATACTGAACTCAATATTATTGACGTTTGTTTATTGTCCGCCATATTGAATTTGCAGTGACATAAGTAAGGCCTACGTAAAATAAAAAGGTTCAGAGTGATAAGTAATTGAGTTTACATGTTCAATATTTTTATACCACTTATAGTGAGCCGTTATTTGTTAACAATGATGATAACTAAGCAATGATGCAGTCTAAGATAATAGAGGGCTAATTTGTTAGGGGTATGGCAATTTTATTCAACCGATACTCCTAATCCTAGTGTAATGGTATTTACACTAGGATTATGAGTGCACCACTACAAACGAGGCAATTAAAATCAGTGGGGCATCCAACTTTCTCACTTTCTCTTGGTTAGTTGAAAATGGTAGGTAGTAAAGTTGCTGAATAATTGTGTCCGTATATTCCCTTTGTCCACGCTCTCCCATCTCTGTCGGCTTTGAGGTCCTCCCAAATAATTTACGGCAGTCATTTCCGGACCGTTCTGTTATCGCTGTAATCGTAAAGGAAAAATCCCCTGCAATTAACAGGCATTAAGTTCGACTCGTTTATTATTTATTCGGTTAATTAAATAAGTGGACATTATTTGGTGTATTTTGTTTCAAAGAGTGTAGCTGTGATAGCCTAGTGGTTAGGACGTCAGCCTCCTAACCAGAGGTCGGGGGTTCGAACCCGGGTACGCACTTATAACTTTTCGAAGTAATGTGCGTTTTTAAGCAATTAAAATGTCACTTGCTTCAACGGTGAAGGAAAACATCGCGAGGAAACCTGCACGCCTGAGAGTTCTCCATAATGTTCTCAAAGACGTGTGAAGTCTGCCAATCCGCACACGGCCAGCGTGGTGCACTATGGCCAAACCGTTCTCAAATTGAGAGGAGACCCGTGCTCTGTAGTGAGCCTAGAATGGGTTGATCATGATGTTTCAAAGAACTGTCACTAAATATTTATACCTCTTTCTGGTTATGTAGTTATCCTCTATTTATCTTGCTAATGCCGTACAAAAGTTTGGTATAGTAAAGGAGTTTAATACTTAACTGGTATAGAAAAGAAGGTTTAGAAAAACAAAATCTGGAATACGCTCCCAGTGTTAAAAATGTTTACCAAAGATTTCTAATTATTTATAAGTGTATAGGCAATAGGGAGAGCTATGCTCGGAGAATCTCTACCCTAATTATCTCAATAACCAAAGCAAATAGCGGGATTTTAAAAGTCCTGTGGTGACACACTGAAGCAAAGTAAATTTGGCACATTATCCCAAATATAAACAGGTAGATTATTTTTTTTCCCCTCTGACCAATTATGCCTGCTAAATTGTTTTCAAAATTACTAAAGCTACATTGTAAGAATTTGTTTGTCGTAGTTTTGATTACTGAAGGTCGAGTCCGAATTCGAGCGTTATTGTTTCGTTGTTGATTAAAACCTTTCATTATAATAACAACTGTAATAGGGAGACCTGTTAACGATTTCAGTTACTTGGTGAGACTAGCGAAAGTGGACCAGCCCGCGTGGTCTTTTATCTACTATGCCTATAAATTTAGGTCATTTAAAATATAACTAAGTAGCTTAAAATATCTTAATATGGAATGTTTTAAGCAAAAAATAAACTGTATTTAAAAAAAAAAAAAAAGAGTTAAACAGTGATCTTCACACTTGGTAACCTGTGTCGTTGAGATCGTAAAATATGACTTTTTAGAGCGTGTTTACAATGGACGGAATGAATGGAATGGAGTGATTAATATGGAATGTTTACTGTTGTAAGCATAAAATAAACTTTATTTTCAAAAAAGGCTAAACAGTGGTCTTCGCACTTGGTAACCTGTGTCGTTGAGACCATAATATATGACATTTAGAGCGTGTTTACAATGGACGGAATGAATGGAATAGAGTGATTAATTCTTTGCATAAAACATTTTATAAAAATATAATGTCTATTACAATGGAATGAATGAGTGATTAATGCTTTGCATAAAATATTTATAAAATTATAATGTCTACGAAAATTCGAAAATTCTTTGCAGTCTGTATACCATACGATCTCCAGCGCAACACCGCATATAACTATCTCGCATTTTTCATAGGTTTATGAAGTATCTGTTAGAAATGTTCAGTACAAGCCCGGAGGAAAATGGACGGTGTCCTTCTATCAAAGCCATTGTGCTTTATAACGCATTGTGATCGTTAAAGCGCATTGGAGCACTCCTGTGAGAGAAAAAGCTAGTGCCCAGCACTGGAACGAAAGTAGGCTATAACTATAGTATAACAATAACACACGCTATATTATCCTATGGCCTGTTTACCCGGCTTTTTTTTTTACACACTACAAGTTAGCCCTTGACTGCTATCTCACCTGGTGGTAAGTGATGATGCTGTCTAGGATGGTAGCGGGCTGACCTGTTAGGACTATGGTAACCCCACGCCCCTAATTGGTTTCTACGCGACATCGTGCCGTAAAGCTAAATCGCTTGGCGACACGTCTTTGTCGGTAGGGTGGTAACTAGCCACGGCCGTAGCCTCCCACCAGACCAGACTCGAGCCGGGAATCGAACCCGGGACCTCCAACTTTAAAATGCGGCAGCGCGCGCGCTGCGCCACGGAGGTCATCGGCTTAAATAGTGTGCTTTGTTTTTTTTTATTCAAGTTTGACCTTGACGGTAATCTCACTAGTAAAAGTAGTGATACAGTCCAAGATGGTAGCGCTCTAACCTGTAAGGGGTATAGTAAACTTATACTACTAATTGGTTTTTATGCGACATCGTACAACGCTTTATCGCTATAGATCGTTAGGGTAGTAATACCGCAGCCTCCAACTTTATAATGCGAAAAAGCACGCGCTGCGTCACGGGATTCTTCAAAATTTTCACAGTGCAATGTGCTTTGACATTCTCAAATTTTCCAATAAATTTTGAACAAAAATTTCCTACAAAATTTTACAACTTTTACATCCGCTTTTAAAAATTTTCTCCTTTTCCCTTTCCATAAACTTTGTCCAAGCACTCGCGTAAGAGTCTTATGAAGTACTTCGTAACTACTTTTATATAACATCGGGAAATAGTTCTGAAGTAATGATGTTATATTATATCGTGTTTAAATGTTTTGATGGTTGAGATAAATTTATTACGGGTTTGTGTGATGACCCTAATTGTGTAACAGTGTGGAGGTATTATTAATATTATTTTGTTTTTTTTTATTAGTACACCTCAACAAATTAAGAAAATGTTATACACGAACAAGAAAAATGAAAAAAATAAATGAACAAACACAGAATGTGGTCTTATTGTGCATAGTGCAATCTTCGCGAGGGAACCATAAGATTACAAAAAAAAATGAGAACAGATTTTTGTGGTGCATGATTAAAAACCAGACCCGTACCCATAATCTACGTATGTAACAAGGTGGTAGGATATATATACTTACAATCAATGGAAAGCATAAACCAATATTGCATGTCGCATTTCAGCCTTAAAGGTTTCTTTATAAATTGCTTTGATGAGCAGAAAGACGTACTGAAACTATAAGTTACTATATTTTTTACTACGTAACGTAATACAGAACTAGTAAGTGGTAGCATGTGTTGGCATGCAAGTCGACGCAGCCAGAACCAACACACGTTGCAACTGTATGCTTTGGGACGCGAAAGTTGTCCACATGTGGTATGTTTAGGGACGCAAAAGCATGTGAAGGTAAAAATCATAACAGGCCGTGATAACATAGGTTCATGGAATCCGCTAACATAGCATCTTAAGAAGAGGTAGTAAAACCGAGTCCCACGCGAAGTTGCCAACGGATGCCGATAATCCTCTGTCCTGGTGACCGCTGGCCCTTTAATTAATGCCCGAAACAAAGTATATTTTAGTTAACTTACGCCAAAGTGTGGCTACGTCTAGAGTAATTTCAACACAAATTGAAGATTGAGAATATTTTTAAGCTAATAGAAAATTAATTTTACTTGTAGGATGAGAAAGGAGCCTGTGCCAAAATCTTAATTTAATTCAACTAAGTTAGCAGACCTATCTTGACGAGTAATTTTAATGAAATAAAGCCAATACCGAGAGAGTCTTTCTGGTAATTTGACAAAATGTCTCTTCATTTTCTTGCCTTGTCGAATGTAGACCATAATTTTAGTAACTTTAACTTTCAACTTTTCACCTCTGAACAATGATCGGATGTTATTATTCCCACGCCCAATTTTGAACTGTTGAACGTAATTATGTTTAAGATCACTACATACACATTTGACGACCTCCGTGGCGCAGCGCGTGCGCTGTTGCATTTTAAAGTCGGAGGTCCTGGGTTCGATTCCCGTCTGGAGTCTGGTCTGGTGGGAGGCTTCGGCCGTGGCTGGTTACCACCCTGCCGACAAAGACGACGACGAAAAGGCACGATGTCGTGTAGAAACCAATTAGGAGTGTGAGTTTACCATACCCCTAACAGGTTAGCCCGCTACCATCTTAGACCGCATAATCACTTACCATCTGGTGAGATGCAGTCAGGGGCTAACTTGTGGTAAAAAAAAAAAAACATACATTAACTCTGATTCTATGAATTTTAATGTTTTGTATTTAGGAACAGTGTTTACTTCTTTTACTTTACGTTTGTCAAGCTACTTATTCTCAGATACGGTTAAATAAAGATTTACCAAAACCAGCCTACCCGCATTGCAGCAGCGTGTCTAACTAAACTCTATGAGGCCTGCAGTATGACATCATTTGAGTTATATGATAAGTTTAAACTTTCATGTATATTTCTTGATTGCGAAATTTCAAATATAGTATATTTGTCTCTAACACTGCAATCTGCAATCCTTATATTTGAATTAAAAATGCTTAAGCATTAGTAACGTAATATGCTATGATTCTAATTGAATAATTGTTCTAATTTAACATATGAGTGAGTATTTTTCATTCATAAATGACACATTTCATTATAAAGTGAGACTCAGCAGATGGCAGTCGTTACTGATAATTATTTTCAGATCTCGTAGTATTAGTAAGTCTCATGTATTAGTTTATCTTATTATAGTTCTATGGAGTTATATTATTAGACAACAAAAGCAAGGCAAACTATTACTTGGGTTTGAGGAAAAAAGTTTGTCATTTAATTATATTCTGAATCTCCCCTGGTCCTACTTAAATCCTACTCCGAAATCGAGACAAGAAAACTTAGTTTTTAGAAACTTTCAAGTCGTTGTAATACAGTGAAAATAATTGGACAATTCTTCAAATTACCCCATTTTCTGTTACAGATGCCTGATAGCGGAGCGAAGAATTGAAAATGTGCAAAAAGATGGACCCGCCTAATAGAATCTACCATATTTACGAAATAAGATGAAATGCGCACAAACAAAAATGAAAACAGGGGAGCATTTTGAAACTTCCAACAATGAATGAGCAGGAGTTTGGCGCTTTATTCAGTGATATCAATTATAATTGGGATGGGTATAACAATACGGACGCTATAGGTGAACTGATCAATGGGACGCACGGGAATCGGACTGGGGAGGTGCAAAACGCGGTAGTTCATAATTGGTGGGCTTTAATAGCGATAGTGCTGGTGGTTTGTACTGCGGCCGGGAATGTGTTGGTGTGCCTCGCGATATACCTGGAGAGAAGACTCCAGAATGTGACGAACTACTTCCTGATGTCGTTGGCGATAACTGATCTGCTGGTCGCGATATTGGTGATGCCAGTAGGAATACTGACGCTGGTGAGAGGTAAGTAATCTTCGGCTACGTCCGCGTGGATGAAGTTTTCTATTTATTCTCTTCTTAATAACCTCTTTTGGACTTTAAAGAATATATATATATTTTTTTTATCCACTACAAGTTAGCCCTTGACGGCAATCTCACCTGATGGTTAGTGATGATGCAGTCTAGGATGGTAGCGGGCTAACCTGTTAGGGGCATGGTAAACCCACACTCCTAATTGGTTTCCACGCGACATCGTGCCGGAACGCTAAATCGCTTGGCGACACGTCTTTGTCGGTAGGGTGGTAACTAGCCACGGCCGAAGCCTCCCACCAGACCAGACTCGAGCCGGGAATCGAACCCGGGACCTCCAACTTTAAAATGCAACAGCGCACGCGCTGCGCCACGGAGGTCGTCAAAACGAAATATTCGGAAAAAAAGTGAATTGGTCCAGCGTCTCTCGAGTTTTGTGCTAAGTACTACTTTTAAGGATTAATTTCTATTTGTATAGATAATCTACAAACTACAAAAGTAGTAAAATAATTATTTGATACATACGCCAGTTGAAATATCATCTATTACTTGGACGTCCAATTAGAATTTTTATACACCTGACATATCTCATAAAAGTAAAATGATGCCAATATTTTGTATAAACATCTAAACGAGCTCGAACTCAGAAAAACTCGGAAGTATAAAACTTGAGGTATCTACTTTTAACGAGGTGCTGCGAGATGTTGCGATACTTTGATCTATATTACTACTAACCATAAACTGCATAAAGAAGTGTGTTGGAAGAATAAATTCATTAGAAGGCACACAGAAAATATTGTATATAGCTTATATATAATATAATACTCTTCATTTGAATTAATAATTAATGCTTCGGTAACAATATTGTATCTACTCGTAACTTATAATTCTCTTAATTTTAATTAATAATTAATGCTTCGATAACTAATAAACATTTATTAATAATCGAAGTATTTATTTATCAATTTTTAGTTTAAGCAATTAGATATAACGTCTTACAGTCAATTTAAACAGTTATCTATATTTTTCTCACGACGTTTCGTGTTAATACTTAAAATTTCTCTCACAAAATATTACGCACTATTATTACGCTTATAGGGCGACTTTTTTCTTACGTTATCATAGCTATTTGCATGCTCTGTTACAGTTTCTTCGATCCTGTGACCTAGAGCCGTGGGTTTACAGATCAGTCATTCGGTTCGGTCAGTTATATATACCTGCAGATTAGTAGGGATGAATTGAAATATTCATGCCATTCGCTTTTCAATGCCACTCACATTTCCATATCCTTTAGTATCCATCACGCTGAGCAGTCCTTTGACGTTAATAAGATGCTAAATAAATGCCTCAAACTGGTATCGTTTCGTCGTTATACTGATATTTTACTTGACTGTTTAAGAATACTTTTACATTTTCTCGTTCAGAATTTTATGACCCCATATCCATTTTTTCCTTTATTACCTTTTGCCAGGGGATGAATTTTAAGAAATTAATTCGTACCGGACGCCATTGTTATCTGTATGATTTTGTTTACATTAAGAACCTTTTTTTATGGAGCGAAATATTAAACACGGTGTACATGTAACCTAAAATTTTCAATGCTGGTCCAAAGTAACCATCAAATGACGATCTTTAACTTCAAACCTAACTAAGTAGTAATTAACTTTAATTGTTTATATAAAGGTTAGTAAAGTTAGAATAACCTATATTTCGCGGATTGCATTCAATAGAATTTTGAAAATTTTGATAAGAGAATGCTTTATCGATGTAAAACACAAAACAGTTTTTTTTAACTGATTTCCGTCTATCTGTTGACTTATCTTTCTTTCAGTCTATCTATCTGTCTATTCACACATCAATTAAAAATCACCGTACGAATTTAAATGCAGTATAGTGCAATAATAGCTGATACTAGAAGTTTGACTTAAGTTGAAAAGTTCGATAAATAGGTAATTGGATTTCGACAAATAATTGGATTTCCTCAAAACAAGTGATAACCTTTGTGTCGATTTTACTCCATAACTCCTTTTAATTCAAACATACTTGTATATTAACAATATTTTTTTTTAAAGTTTTTTCATAAGTTTAGTTTTGACCAAATTTCGGGAACAATTTGTAAATTCTATTGGAGAACACACAAATACGCTTTAGCGAACAACCACAAATCCCACAATTTGCCGTGCTTAACCCTTCATTACAAATGCCATGTTTTGTGAGTTGATAGCACTTGATAAAAATGGCAGGAAGTTAAACTGCTTACAAGTTAAATAAAAATGGGTTTTCCACCCTCTGTTAAGTGAGTTTAATTATCATTACTAATGATAGGAAATGTATACGACGGATTTCCCGTCCTCCTTCGAAGCTGCAAAATAGGTCACCGATCTATTTACTACCGTAAGACGTTGCTTGTTTCCAAAAGTTTTTTTTCCACAACTTTATTCAACACGCACAAAGTTCAACCGCGAGTATTTGAATTTAATGAAATATTAGGTATAGAAAGAAAGAAGCAATATATAATAGCAGACATTTCTCTGAGATATTCCCAGCATCTACCCACGTTTTGGAAGCGTCCAGCTTCCTTCATAGCTCAGACAAGTCTTCAGACTAAAACCCAAAGAGGCTTCATCAGGCAGATCAAAAATGTGCCAAAACCAAACCAACATGGTTTTAACTTGAAGTAGAAAAATAATACCCATCAAAATATAATTATTATTTCATCAATGACAAATTAGTTTTTTGTGTCATTGTCGGGTAGATGACTATGAAAAGATTTGTTGGACGACTCGTTTAATTTGATGTCACAGCTGGCAATTAGGGTGCCTTGATAAATGAGTCTTTCAGTAATAGAACGCGGTACCTTACACTTTCTTCAAGGTCCACTAATATCTATATTAATAGTGTTGTATGACGCTGGCTGATGCTCGCTTCACGTACATTATTTTTTAAAAATCTCTTTTAAAAGAATCAAATTCAAATAATCTTTATTCAAATAATCCTTTAAAAGACACTTCAATAATTTACATAGTAGTGATTTGATGTTGATAACTACATTCGTAAAACTAAATGAGGGTTAAAACTAAAACTAAATGAGGGTTCCAAACGCGCCCTGGTCTAAGAAGAAGCCAAAACAAACTTAGGCGGGTTTTTTTGTCACATCTCATATATCATTTATCATTCATTGTTCATTCTTTTATCAGTTTGTAAAATGTAACTTATTTCAGCAGTTTAGGCGTGAAATAGTAACATATTTAAGAAACATTCAAGTATGTTAATTATGGATTGTAAATTATTATATACTATATTAATTGTTTTATTTATTATATTTCATATTTGGCTTGTGAGTTTCTGACCTCAACGGGCCAAATAACTGTTAGATATTACATTATTCTACTGGTTGGTCTAGTTGCTGAAGCGTTTTTCATTCAAACGCCAATTCCCGGTTTGGGCCAACCAGCACGTTAGTTATCTGTCCAGGTATAAACTAATTATAACTTTTTTGACTATAACTTATTAACTTTATTGACTATATAATATGATGATAAAAAACACGGCTTAGTTGTTTGTGGACTTTATTAAACAACGCTATTTTGAATCGAATTTGAATTTTGTATAAGCACGCTAATCACGCACCCTTCTTCAAGCTAAGATTAGCTTGAAGAAGGGTGGCTATACCCAAGTATTGAGGTGTTAATAGGTCAATGTAGTGCTGCTGGTGGACGGACTTTTTAGTTTCAATTGCCTCGGTTATATATCTTCAAGAATACCGATCGGGTAACGATATTACTCCAAACTTTGAAGATTTCACAATATTACTACATAGGAAAGGGGCAGTCAGGACTTGAAAATGTCGCCTCATTAACGATCCCTTTATTGCTGAAGTTGGGACCATCTGGAACTAGTCACGCCCGGTAGCTCGAATAAATGGTCCTAGGTATTTCTATGGCCAAAGCGTTAGCCATATAGTCAGGTAGCTTTATTTTTGTCAATAATCGACCTCCTTAATTCTATGAACCCCGTGGCGCAGCGCTTGCGCTGTCTGTATTATAAAGTGGGAGGCTTTGGCCGCGGCTAGATTCCAGCCTACTGGCATAGACATATTACCAAGCGATTTAGCGTTCCGGTATGATGTTGAATAGAATCTGATTACGATGGTGCAGGGTTTAGCCAGCAACGCATCTGTGGATGCTGTAGATGTTCATGGGCGATTGTAATCACTTAACATTAGTTGCCCCCATCCGCACGTTTATCTGCGATGTAAATAAAAGTTAGTTTTTTTTTCATAAAAACGGTTTATATTCATTCCTAATAAATAAATGGAATTCACTTGTTTTTTTAAATATTTGTGATTAAAGACCTTATTTACTTATTATTTATTTATTTATTATCAGCCCGTACTGTCCCAATGTTGGGCAAAGGCCTCTCTTTCTTCCTTCCATTTGTCTCTACCTTGGGATATTTTGGGCCAAGCCGACATATATGCATCGAGTTCGTCACGTAAACGACGCCTCGGTCTGCCTCGACGTCTTTTTGTTTTTTGTGGCACCCAATGTGTAGCGGCCTTTGCCCAAAGTTCGTCGGACATGCGCATAACATGCCCAGCCCAGTCCTGATTATGCATTGAAATAATAGTAATTTGATTAAGTAATAAAGAGATTAAGATAATTAAATTTAAAAAAAGTGTTTTCGTACGATTCTCTTATATGTATTAAGGATCTCTCTTTAATCACTTGGGCTTGTAGTGTATAAATTAAAAGTCCAAGCCTTCTTATCTATACTAAAGCCTTGGTTTTCCAGTTTCTACCACCAATTTCGATATCCCACCTTTCTGTTGGTACCTTTTTCGTTTAAAAAATGGGCTATTTTTAGGAGAAACATTCCAACCCAGGACCTCGTGAACCGTAGTTGCACATTTTAATCACATAATTATCAATGATAAGGTTTTTTAAAAAAATAAAATTCTTTTGGACGTTATGAGTTAAAACATTCTTAAAAGATGCCATTGTCTTAGGTAAAACTTGAGCGTCCCGAAGTTTTAAAGAGCTATTCTTATCTCCCATTCTCAAACTTTCGCGTGGATTTCCCGTTTCCTCTAAAAGGCGCCTACCTTAGGGTTCCAGCATTCTCAACATAATATATCTTATGTTAATTTTATTTTTATAACTTCACAATGTTATTTATAATGTCTCTACGAGTATAAAGAGCTCGAAATAGAGGAGAGACTGTGATAGCCAGTAAAATTAAGAAGATTAAGTTAAGCCAAATCGCAAGGAGGAAAGATGCATAAGCAAGCAAAGTTTCTGGAGGATGATTAAATTTATATATAGGATAACTACGAGGCGGGGGCGTGTCGTCGTTGGTAATTTGGTTAGACGTGGGTAGTTTCGGGCAAAGATACCAGATATTCTTGGTGGAACAAAATTACAATTATGGTAATTTAACGGTCCACCAAGTACGAATATGCACTACCGCGTCTCGACCACCGGTCCGAACCGACCGAATGCAATCAATGCAATGCGCCGGTGAGTCTTATAAGAACCTGCAAACGTCACCTAGTGTTTCGTAAAGAGAGGGGGCGATGACACTCTCCTATCTGTCGCACATGACTTCAAAATCAGATGGCGCTATTTTCTGACTGCCGTCACATAATTAAAATGATCGCTTGTACTTTGAACAATAAATAAAAAATATTGGTGGTTCAATGCTACGTTGAAGGCCTTCCACGTAGTCGATATTCAAGAAAATGGAATGATACCATTAGAGCTGTCACATGACGTTTACTTTCACTGTTGAAGCAAGTCATATTATAATAGCTTAAAAACGCACATAGCTCCGAAATGTTAGAGGTGCGTGCCCGAGATCGAGCCCCCGACCTCTGATTAAGAGGTGTACGTCCTAACCACTAGGCTATCACAGGTTTCAAGTGAGATGTATATGTAGCTACAATACTATGTGTATTTATGAGTATAGTAATAGTTTTTTTATTAGCTCTTCTTAGCCCTTCTCTTTGCTTAGTTTAAGTTTAAGCTTAAGCTTCCTACATCTAATAACATTTAAGTGATAACGTTGAAGCAAGTGATATTTTAATTGCTTAAAAAACACACATAACTCCGAAAAGTTAGAGGTGCGTGTCCGTTAGGCAGACACCCTAACCATTAGGCTATCACAGCTTCCACTAGGCTATATCTTCTTTATTAATTAACATTAAAGACAACAAACTACTCAATCAGTCAGTGTCGCTACAATTGTGTAGGTTCAGAATAACAACCTGTTTACCATTGAGCTGCCGAGTCTTATTGCGTTCTATCCTTGGGGGTGACGTCACCGCCTTACGTCACAAAATCCCCAGTAATTTATCAAGCTCACCTTGTCAGGGTTTGGCGTTAAATTAAATTAGTGTTACTATTATTTTGGAATGAGGCATACAACAGAGCATATTATAATGCCTGAGCCCTGATTGTCATTGTAACATGGAAAATGTAATTTCACACGCAATGTAATTAGTTTTGACTAGACTAGCAGTTTTTCGCGTATGTCAGTTAATACGAAATTCAGCAGAAATCGTTTGCATTTACAAAGGTGACGCAAAGAATATTTATGCAGAATTTCGTCTAGATCGGTTTAACTGTTCGACACGTTTTTTTGGTTGAGTATAAGTTATTGGTATCCGTTACGTCTAACGGTATAACGCTTCCATTTGGCGTCATTTCCTACCTATACTCTACCTTCTCGTTGATGTTTAACTCACACCCTTATTTGTTTTAAGTTACTCTTCTCCGACTTAATACAAGTTACATATCAATCTCTTAATATAATTCTAAGTGGCATGTGAGATGGTGATAACAAAAAGAAAATGTACCTGGCTTTGTGGTGGGCTTCTTCTTAAACGGGGCGCGTTTGCAACCCCCATAGCTTTAGTTTTAAGCTTACGAATGTAGTTATCACCATCAAAATATGTAAATTATTGACGCGTCAAAAGTGCCTTTTAAATAGTCCTATTTGAATAAAGATTATGTTTGATATAAAAAATCCAAACTTATAAATTTGATTAAGGAAAACGATGCCATATATCGCATCCTGATTACTAACAATAAAAAACGCAGACGGAATCTAGATCTAGATTAATATAAAACATTTTAGTGTTAACTTGGTAGATGTACATTTTATTGGAACGATCAAAATCTTATGTAAAATTCATTTCACGCTTCCAGTTATGGCCCTAAAAGTAACGGCAGCCGCAAAACTTCGCGATGGGCTATTAAAAACTTCTTGATTACGAAATTGAAGTTGGCCAAAATTTTTATTACGTAAATAGCTCCAATATTTGGCTATACAATTTATTTTGGAGCCCTTAATAAAAATAATCTTGGCTACCGATTACTGCACATTTAACATAATTAGTTCGGTACAAGCATTTGCCCGCTGCTTCGCTTACTTTAAGTCCGTCGTTCTCGTGTTTCTATCATCAAACTTTTAGAATTTCATAAAAATTTGGAACCCCTATTTTGTTTATTAACTCTTTTTTTTACGTTATAACAGCAATTAGTATCGTTGTTATAAGTAAATACAATCGTAGAGTCGCTTTTGAATATCGAAACATAGTAAATTAAAACGTATCTACCTAGTTTTAAAACTCAAATTAGTCCACACTCCCAAACTTGCAGACATTTATAAAATAAAAGAAAGTGGTACGGAATAAGCGACTCTAATCCTAAAACATAAGATCGATTTTATTTTGAAGTAATATGTCATGAGTATCTAAAGCGACACCACGTTTGCCAGTGTACAAATCTTATACCAAGACTATTATATTCAAAATATCAGCCGTTTTTGTCTGTTAGATTGAGTTTTGCACTTTGTTATATGTATGTTTGTTAAAAGTCGATAATTATTTGTGTATATTATATATTTTATTTGTATATATTTGCATATTAGTATTTTACTGACGAAGTAAGTACGTTAGGTGAAATAAAAATGGCAGATAAATTACCGCTAGCTTTGCAATGCAGACATTTTTAGATGTTCTCACAGAATATTTATTATGCGTGCAAAAACAAAGTGCACACAAAGCGTGGGTGAAATTTTTGTCTATTCTCAGAGAATTTATTATTATGCATTTGTTCTCAACAAACTGCACGTAAAGTAAACAAGCAAAATACTGAAAATCAACATGAATCAGAATATAAATTTGTAGAAACATAACAAATATTACGTTATACTAGACATTTTTCGAAATAAAGAAGCATTAGTAAGGAGAAAGATTGTCTTTTTATATTTACTATCGATAAAATATGAAACTGTCGGAGGTATTTACTTATTCTAAATAAAATATAAATTGATGAATATATACTTATGGAAGATTAATATATATTGTAAGTGTACACTTGTAGTACATAACTACTTTATAAATTTAAAATGAAAACAATTAAACAATGGTCCACATACTACCGACCCCGAAATGATTACAGTAGTTGTATTTATAAGACTCGTGAAAGGCATACCTTAATTTCGTCGTAGGCAGGACCGTTGCTTAATTGGCTAATCAATCTGGCCGCGTCGGTCGGAGAGAATTAAAATTTATAAAAGACTAGCTTTATCCGCGGCTTCGCTCGCATTGAAGCCATTAAATAAGTATCAGAGATCATTACAAGAATTTAATCAATATTATAGCTATATTTTAACAAACTTTTTTTTTATACACTGCAAGTTAGCCCTTAACGGCTTTCTCAGCTGGTAAGTGACGACGCAGTCTAGGATGGTAGCGGGCTGACCTGTTAGGAGTATGGTAAACCCAAGCTCCTAATTGGTTTCTACGCGACATCGTGCCGCAACGCTAAAATCGCTTGGCGACACGTCTTTGTCGGTAGGGTGGTAACTAGCCACAGCCGAAGCCACCACCACCACCAGCCACCCACCAGACCAGACTCGAGCTGGGAATCGAACCCATGACCTCCAACTTTATAATGCAACAGCACACGCACTGCGGCACGGAGGTCGTCAAACTATTATTTTTATTAAATTAAAAGTATCCTATGTTACCTAATACCTCCAAGAATATGTGTACAAATTATCATGATGATGGCTTAAGTAGTTTTCGGGTAAAAGCGTAACAAACAAACTTACATTTACATTTATAATATTAACAAGAATGACACTGACGTTTAGTAGGTTTATAACAAACCGAGGCACCATGTACGGGTACCTGTCTCTTATGTCTGTCTTTCTTAATCATGTAATGTTTGTGTCTTAGTCAAATTATAAATTTCGTAAAGGTTTCTAACCTTGACGACGAAATATGAAAATTAAATACAGGACGGGTATTTACGTGTTCTTCTTGCGAGAGTTATTCGACTCAAATCCGGGATGATCCGTTCATAGTATCGTAAAGCACATTGCGGCAGTCAGCTGCTGTGAGGTGGGGGGTGACGACTATGACTGGTCGCCCCCATTAGAAGTTTGTGGCCATCCAGGTATGGGACTGGTGGGCCGGGGTGGACGGCGAGCGTTTGCTGCGCTTGCCGTCGGCGATGGAAGGCCGGGTGCGAGAGTGTTCCTCTTCCACCTCTATTGCTCCTGCGCCTTCGGAGGACTTGCGGGCGATGGAAGCGGGGTCATCCATCAATCCCAGTACGGTCCTCAAGTTGGCTGGTGTGCTTTTGTTCCGGCACACCTCTAACTGGGCACGTTGTGCCGTACCCGAGGAGTGTCTGCTGCGGCAGACGCCCGCTGGTGGAGTCGCGGTTGTATGCGAAAGCTTTCCCGTGGCTCCACCATACAGCTGTGAGTAGGAACACGGGGGAGTTTTAACCTCTGTGCCTCCCCGTGGCGCAGAGGTATCCATGAGGATTTACCCACGATAAAAAAAGTCGTAAAGCACACCCCTGAGTCAGAGAGGTTGTCAAATCACGGCTGACAGAAGGGCAAGCTTAACAAATGATTCGAAACTTTGTATCAGTGATTAAGTTTTCAATGGAGTTGAAACTTAACTTTAGCGTGTTTCGAAGGTAACTTGATTGAAAACTTTCGGGAAGATTAAAGATTAGCCTTTACGTGTAAGGTTGGATCAATATTGACCTATTACCAGGTTTATAATGATTTTAATGATCCAGATCTCCACTCAGCGAGAGAGCTCAGGCTTTGAGCGTAGTCCATCATGCAAACGCTGTGCGGATTGATAGGCTTAACACGCCTTAAAAAGCTATACGGAGAACTTTCAGGCATAAAGGTTTTGTCACTCCGTTAAAGCAAGTGTTATTTAATATAAGCCAAAATAAAGAATAAAGATTTTTAAACCTAATAAAAAAATCATTTTCATTGTAATAAAACAATGCAAGATAACAAATATCATCATCATCATCATGATCAACCCATTACCGGCTCACTACAGAACACGGGTCTCCTCTCAATATGAGAAGGATTTGGCCGTAGTCCACCACGCTGGCCATGCGGATTGGCAGACTTCACACGCCTTTGAGAACATTATGGAGAACTCTGAGGCGTGCAGGTTTCCTCACGATGTTTTCCTTCACCATTGAAGCAAGTGATATTTTAATTGTTTAAAAACGCACATAACTCCGAAAAGTTAGAGATGCGTGCCCGGATTCGAACCGCCGACCTCTGATTAGGAGGCTGACGCCCTAACCACTAGGCTATCACAGCTTCAGCATAACAAATATAGTAGGTACTAGTGTGCAAATGCAGCCTTATGACTTGACATGAATTTTATAATTTAATATAAAGTAAATAATTCGCTTCTAAAGCCAAACTAGGTTTATACATATATAACTTAAAATAAAACTTAGATTAACCTAAAACTAAAAATCTTAAAAAAAAAAAAATTATTACATAAGCACGCACCTCTAACTTCCTCTGAAAAGTTAGAGGTGCGTGGCGGCAATCTAACTCGGTCACTCCAAAAGGGACTCCTTTGTCTTTACCATTAGGCTATCTCCGCTATCTTTTTTAGTATTTATTCAGAACGTACTTCGTAATATGCAATCAGTATAATACTGTTCATATTAAAACTGTTTCTAGGTTCTTACTACGCGGAATGATAAAAATATCTTTAAATTATTTGTAATAGGCTTAAATCAATCTCTTATAGTTACTTACGCTTTCATCATTATCTACACATTACCGACCCTAAACAGGGCGCGGGTCGCCTCTCTGCATGAGGGAACATCTATATTAATTTAGTTGAAAACAAATTGGTTAGATTAAAGCTATCTCGGTTTGGTATGTGCCATCTTGTAATCAAGTTTATACGTAGGCGTTTATATTATCACAGCTCAGTTTGTCAGGCAAATATAGCCAAAGTTCTCGGAAACCGCCCACAACAGCTTATTAATCACAGGTTAATAGGAATACGGGAATTTGAAACTAATGACCGTGTAATTTCACGCCAACGCCGAAAATAGGTCGCTTTTTTTTAAACTAACGATCGATCATTTATCGCGGGATTATTTTGGGGATACATTTAGGATTACTCGTATTATATACACACGTGCACATACTGATAGAGTGTGTGCGTGTAAAGTGGTGATAGCCTAGTGGTTAGGGCGTCAGCCTCCTAATTAGAGGTCGGTGGTTCTAATCCGCACCTCTAACTTTTCGGAGTTATGTGCGTTTTAAAAAAAATATCACTTGCTTCAACGGTGAAGGAAAACATGGTGAGGAAACCTGCACGCCTGAGAGTTCTCCACATGGCCAGCGTGGTGGACTATGGCCAAACCCGTCTCATATTGAGAGGAGTCCCGTGCTATGTAGTGAGCGGATAATTGGTTAATCATGTGTACATACTTAAGTGGATTTGAATTCGAACCGTAATCATGTTTATAATCGACTGATGATTATTTTACTGAGCTTAATAACTTCGTTAGGTCTAGAGAATAGCCAAAACATTTTTGTTATATCTATTAACCCATTAGACCGATAAGAAAATAGTAGAGTAGATGGAAGTCCATTAAAAACTGATATAAAATCGATGCAGGCGTTGCTCGCTAAATGAACGTGCAGTAACATTACGTTGAATTTTTCCTCCAAATACGCCGCTCAATTTTGTATTGTATTCATTTTGTATTGCCTGCTTAGAATCGATTTTGCCATTGTATTTTTTAATATGAATAACCTTGTGTAGTGGAAAATGCGATTTTCTATGGAATTTCTAAATGTACAAATATTTTTTTCCCGCGGTTTCGTCCGCATTTTCTGTACCCTACCGATAAACTTTCCAAAACCTTTTGCAAGACTCCATTTAGTGTCCTTCTTGTAATATAAGCGAGACTTCCGAAGGTAGTAGGCGTGAAAATGCTGATGAAAATAAGATCCGATTATCCATTTGTTTTATTCAATTCTACTGGATAGTCTTTTTATACCTTTAAAATTAAAATTAAGAGTAAATAAGAGAGATTAATTAAAAAATTAACAGGGTTTTAACGTTTATTCCCTGTTTATTTTCATTACTCGTGGTGAGAGAAATACAATGCTACCGAAATAAAATTAATCTAGCCATAATGCAGTCTTATAATCATTTTCATTTTCGCAGTTTCATTATTTATATTTTCGTAGATTTTCTGACTTTTTTAGGGAAATTTCATCACTGAATTTCATCACTTACCACGAGGACGTGAAATATTTCGTAGAGTGCCTTTGACACGTATTTAGTACATCATCATCATCATCATGATCAACCCATTTTCGGCTCACTGCAGAGCACGGGACTCCTCTCAATATGAGAAGGGTTTGGCCATAGTCCACCACGCTGGCCATGTGCGGATTGGCAAACTTCACACGCCTTTAAGAACTTTATGGAGAACACTCAGGCGTGCAAGGTTTCCTCACGATGTTTTCCTTTACGCACATAATTCTGAAAAGTTAGAGGTGCGTGCAGTGTAGTGTGCGTCAGTGAGTACGTTTTGTACTAAATACTTACTACCCCAAGTAGTAAGTCTGGCTACGTTTTCAGATAGATGAGTCATTGGAAGTCGTTGAGTTATCAGGGCATCTCCTTTTATTTTCTTAGCGACCTCGGAACTATGGTATCTGGTTGCATCTCGTTGTGGAACAAGCTGACATGCATTAATCCTTAGCTTAAGAGACCAACGATAGCTTAATGAGATGCAGAAGTCAGGCACCAGTGAGCTTCTAGACGCTGCTACTTTTATGATTACGGTGAATCTCAAGAAGATTTCATTTCAAATCCCTGAAAACCCGATATAGTCTTAAAAAGAACGAGTATCGCTCACACTCATTTAAAAGTTAGCCACGGTTTTAGAAGCAAACCTAGGGGAAAGGATATACTGCCAAGCGATGTAGCGTTCCGGTATCATGCCGAGTAGAAATTGATTAGGAGGATGGGTCTAGGCAGCAACGCTTCGGGCGCTCCTCTAGTAGATGTCCATGTCGGCACCGTCTAATTTTCTATGGGAAGGAAGTCACTGGCTATTACTAGTTTTTACTTTGAATGTTGAATCATATCAAATAACAATTTTGAAATGATTCAACAATGAAATGTTTTTTAATTAGTTTCTTTGATTAAGGAACCGCTTCTGGCCGCGACTTTGTGTAATTTTTGACGGTATAATTACATTTCAGTCCTAATAACATGATGAAAAATACATTTTGACGATTTCCCTGGTGCAGTGACGAGCGCTGTATTAATATAATTAGGAGGCTTCAGCAGGGGCAATTTTAGAACTTATTATTTCAGACTTGACTTACTTAGGGCAGGTCATTGATGTAAATGAGAAACAGAAAGGGTCCTAAGATTGATCCCTGATGGACTCCTTTTTTCATAAATGAACCATTAGACCGCTTTCCAGTCTGAAGATAAATAATGATAAGATCATCTATCGCGTGTAACATTTTAGTTTATCGTTGGCTTGTTTCTGCTTTTATATAGATGTTCAAATCAAAATAAATTAAATTTCTTGCCCTCAAGATCTCGAGATGTAATCAAGACCTCGTTTTCAATAATTTAACTTGTTAACCACTGTACTAACGAGGTAGTTTCTCAATCCAATAAGTAAGCGATTGTTATTATTACGTTAAATTGGGACCAACGTGTTGAATGGAACCCTGAATAGGAATGGACTTCATTGAAAAATGAAATAAATTGAAAAATTCCGCCCCGGTCGTTACTTGGTCTATATTTAAAAGAAAGGTCGTTTATAGGGAAAGAGGCTTTACGATTTTTGATCGAGAGCAAAGGAAATTAAGCTTCACAATTTTCGCGAATCAAAAGAAATACAAGTTACTTTAGGTTAAAGATAACATTGCTCAATTGATATACTAGCTGTAATAGCTTAGTGGTTATGACGTCCATCTCCTCTTCACAGGTCGGTGGTTCGAACCCGGGCACGCACCTTTAACTTATCGGAGTTATGTGCGTTTTTAAGCAATTAAAATACTTGCTTCAATGGTAAAGAAAAATGTCGTGAGGTAAACTACATGCCTGACACTTCGCCATAATGTTCTCAAAGGCGTGAAGTCTACCAAGCCATACATGGGTAGCTTAGTGGACTAGGACCAAACCCTTCTCATATTGAGAGGAGACCCGTGCTCTGTATTAAGCCGGAATCAGTTGATCATGATGATGTTGATATACTTTTACTTACTCGATGATCTAGGGGTATGTTTGGTGGTAGTCCACCAAATGCTAACTCACCACATACTAACCCGCGTCATGACGTTCCAGGACCAGGGTTATGGTCCTGAGTCCTGGGAAGTATAGTGTAATACAGTGAAATTGAGCAAATTATAATTAGTGACAATGAATTATTCTATTGATTTTGACAGTTTTGACCTGTGGTTTATCGGTACTATAATTATCTTATTTGAATCAAAGATAAAAAAAAATGTCAAGTTTTAGACATTTATTTTTATTCAGTGCATCGAACCTGATATCCACTTATAAGACCGCAGCGCTCACATTTGCGCCAGGGGGGCCGTTTGTTGAATACTTTTTCCATTACAATAGTGTATTGAATCGCACTCTACCTAAGAATTCTTTCTTCATAATTGCTTTAAAGCTACGAAAGGTAGTTAGCCAAAAAAATTACAGAGATTTCAAGACCAGAGCTTGTCGGTCCTTCTATTGTTAGTTTGACAAAAAAATAATGACTATAAGAAAATATATTTATGAACAACTCAGTATCTGTAAGCATATTTTGCAAATTGACTTGAGATCTGTGGTTCAAGCAATAGTATAAAAAATACAAGAATCAAAAAATAATCCAATTATTTCTAGTTCTTTAATGGCTACTTGAATACAGAACTTGCAGGCGAAGTAAGTCTTACAAAAACTCAAACAGAAACCGAAGTAAGCTTGAGTTAAAGATCTCAGAGTTACTTTGTTAAATTAGTTAAAACGTCACTCAGGAATCTCAAGTTAAATTATGCAATTACACGGTACGAGTACATCAAAGAATGTTTGAAGTAACCTGGGTATCGCTTAGACGGACTTTGTTATTCTTTACTTAATTTGGTTCCATAGTTTTTTATTTCATTATTACTAGGTATTGTCTACTAGAATACTTTACTTTTTCTGTTATAGAAGAGAGGGGAGTTGCGTTGCTTCCTTCTGAGATTTGCTGAATACTGAGAGCAATCAGCATGACATACCTACACAACTTCTAAATTTTTAGTCGAATCGTTTAAAATTTTGAATCGTAGTAATAAAAATTAGAGTTTCCTACCCCGAGGCACAATGCACGGGGTATTAGGGAATCGATCGACAGTTACCAGTTATGGTCACTAATAAAAAAAAATCAAGCCCGCAACCCATTGCCGACTCACTACAGAGCACGGGTCTCCTCTCATTATAAGAAGGGTTTGGCCATAGTCCATCACGCTGGCCGTGTGCGAATTGGCAGACTTTACACTCCTTTGAGAACATTATGGAGAACTCTCAGGCGTGCTTCCTCACGATATTTTCCTTCACCGTTGAAGCAAATGATATTTTAATTGTAAAAAAATTAACGCACATAACTCCATAAAGTTAGAGGTGTTCCCCGGTTCAAACCCCCGAATTTCAGATTAGGAGGCGGACGCCCTAACCACTGGGCTATCACAGCTTCCGTGCAGTATAAGGTACGAACCTTAATACCTCTCCTGAGTGGTGGTTTTGTACTCAAGAGTAAATTATGTTGGAGCTTATAATTATGTAATACATAATATTATTAAAAATACATAATAATTGTTTATTTAAAATCTTGTTTTATTCATTCACTCGTAAAATACAAAAAATTTAAGAGATGTTTTAATCATTCTGAAGCAGACAAAAGCCTGTTCTGTAATGAAACGTCTAGAAGGTTCTTCATTATACCGTCCGATTGGGATTTTGCGGTCGAATACGTTTATTAGGATTTATTTGTCGTATATTTTCGATTTTTTTTTCTCCTTATTGTGTTCTTAGATAACAATACAATATATTTTGCAATAATAATATTATTAGAGACTTGTTAAGGGGTTATGAGTAAGTATGTCTTAATATCACTTGCTTCAACGGTGAAGGAAAACATCGTGAGAAAACTTGCATGCCTGAGAGTTCATAATGTTCTCAAAGGCGTTTGAAGTCTGCCAATACTCACATGGTGGTGGTGGTCAGCGTTGTGGACTATGGCCAAACCCTTCTCATATTGAGAGGAGACCTATGCTCTGTCGTGAGCCGGCAATGGGTTGATCATAATGATGGGTTTTTAAATATGTGACTCGAATAATATAAATAAGAAATATTTAAAATGTTTTTAAGCTTTAATTTTGGCAACACTTAAGAGTTCTATATACATAAATATTAATTATGGCAATGGGAGCTTTTTAATAAACTTAATAAAATGAAGGATGGTTTTCAATTTTGTTTGTATTTTATTTTTCACTATAATTTCCACCAATGAACTCCACCGTTGGACGTCTTGGGTCACTTTAAAACAATTAATTAACTTCATAAACCAGCGTTTTTTCTGACCGTATAAATCTAAAAGTCTTAAATTCCTTAAATTAGATTAGTAAATTAAAAGGTTTTTCATTGTTATACTCTGACTCCCCAGCGATGAAATATGTTTTCCATTTTTTTTTTTAATAATTAATTGAATAAATAAACTACTTAGTGCTTTATTATGGATCTAATCAAGCACTTCATGAGATAGATAATCAAAACACAAAAACCGCTATTTAGTGTTAGTTATAATAATAGAGGCATTAAAAATACATTGTATGATAATGTTAGCTCCCTATCTATTACGCTTATGAGATACTTCCTAGACAATCAGATGGACGGATACCGGAAGCTTCGTAACAGATTCCTGTTAGCATCCATAGGGTACGAAAATAAGAAACTTTTCTAGAAATCTGTTAAAAGCCCTTTTATCCGCAGGTTACTTCCCACTGCCGGCTGTCTACTGCCTCACCTGGATCTGTCTCGATGTTCTGCTCTGCACAGCATCCATTATGCATCTGTGTACCATCAGCGTTGACAGGTATAGATTAAAACTTTGCTTATTTTATAAAGAGTGAAAAAGTATTATAATATGTTATTTTTAATCTACTACAAGTTAGCCCTAGACGGCAACCTCACCTGATGGTAAGTGATGATGCAGGCTAACCTGATAGGGTATGGTAAACCCATACTCCTAATTGGTTTCTATGCGACATGTATTTGTCGGTAGGGTGGTAACTAGCCACGGCCGAAGCCTCCCACTGGACCAGACTCGAGGAACGATCCCAGGACCTTTATAATGTGACAGCGTGTGCGCTGCGCCATGGAGGTCGTCGATAAAATATATTGTAAAAAATTTGACTCACGAAGTGAGTCTTTTTCGTTATTATTTTTATATTATTTTATTTCGTTAATATAGTATAATAATTATACTGGGCTACTGTATCCTTACTCTTTCATTACACCCAGGTATGTCGGCACTAAAGCTAAAGCACTACACGAAACATTAAAATTATAAGGAGTCTCCATCCGCATGGAGATAATGTACGCCTAATACCTAATATAATTTATTTTATGACTTTATTAGTACCTAATTATTAAAATATTGATGGTTTAACTAATTAGCAAGTTATTATCATAAATAAAGTTATTATTAAAGTGATAAAAGAATGTTTTAGATTATCAACCACTTTTTGTCGTTACTTCACTTATTCAGATTCTAATTTTTATAGCGTAATGGAAAATAACATTTGTCATTCCTGATTAGAATCACAAAATAGATTTTCAAAACCAACTAGTTCCAGAGGTGAGCTAGATCAAACCAAAAATAAACAAAGTTAATGTAGATACTTTTTCAATAACCTGTTGACAAGTATGCTTCAGGCTAAATTCTTTCATAACCATAGACATACAAACTAACTGGGTTAATATAGAATTAATTCTGTGCAAAGAGCGGGCCTCCCGTGGGAAATTTAATACTGTCTTGAAAACTGAAGCCAATTTAATAAGCGAGTGTGGAAATGCGATATCCTGGCCTCCTTCACTTTAACTGGAGAATATAATCGGGACATTTCAAATTTACGATATTGGGTTTAGTCTCTAAGCAGATTTAACCCGCGCCTTCGTTTATTTAAGTTGAATTATCAGTCGCCATACTTTCATACGAAATTCACACCTCTATAATTGTGAATACTTAAGAAGATAATACATTGAAATCCGTTATTAGTATAGCGGTGATAGCCTAGTGGTTAGGGCGTCAGCCTCCTAATCAGAGGTCGGCGGTTCGAATCCGGGCACGCACCTCTAACTTTTCGGAGTTATGTGCGTTTAAAAAAAACAAAAAAATATCACTTGCTTCAACGGTGTAGGAAAACATCGTGAGGAAACCTGCACGCCTGAGAGTACTCCATAATATTCTCAAAGGCGTGTGAAGTCTGCCAACCCGCACATGGCCAGCGTGGTGGACTATGGCCAAACCCTTCTCGTATTGAGAGGAGACCCGTGCTCTGTAGTGAGCCGTTAATGGGTTGATCATGATGATTAGTGGACGGCTACTTTGTGTAATATAATAAAAACGGCAATTTTTTACCTGTATAAATCTGTCACAAACTATCCTCTGGTTTAAGTAAAATGTGTTGAAAGCTTAGCCAACTATTCAGACAGTCAGTCGGTAGGTCTGTCACTCAGTCAGTCAGTCAGTCACTCATAGTATATAATAAAATTCAATAAAAAATACGATTTTAACAATTTTAACATTAAAAGTAAAGATAAACTTGTGTTGCACGCTACTAGACTACATAGATTAGAAATTCAGTCATCGGTAGGTAATTGTATAGAATTTTATAAGAAATTATCAAATAAAATGTCTGGGATGTCTCTCAATAAGTTCAAGGTTTATATTTTTTGACGACCTCCGTGGCGCAGCGAGTGCGCTGTCGCATTATAAAGTTGGAGGTCTTGGTTCGATTTCTGGCTCGAGTATTGTCTGGTGGGAGGCGTCGGCCGTGGCTAGTTACCATCCCACCGACAAAGGCGTGCCAAGCGATTAAGCGTTCCGGCACGACATCGCGTAGAAACTAATTAGAAGTGTGGATTCACCATACCCTTAACAGGCTAGCCCTCTACCATCTTAGACTGCACCATCACTTACCATCAGGTGAGATTGCCGTCAATGGCTAACTCGTAGTGGATAAAAAAAAAAAGTACTTGGCTACCATTTAATATATAATCAGATTACCAGTCTTCGCGTCTGTCCGCGATGTAAATATAAATAAGTAAAAACCATAAAAACTGTTGCGCTGAAATAGGTGATTAATATAATTATGACGTCGTGGCTTGAGCAACGCTGTCAAATCGTATTAGGTGTATATAAGGGTAACGTGACATCGCAGCCGTGACGTCGTAACGTTGTAAGCTTTTTAGAGGAAAATTTAATTTCTAGGTCAGTTAGATTTTCATAAAACGTCCAGAGGTCAAAGAGACAAGATTGGAAAATGTAAAACAAGTAATAATTATGACTTAGCGTTGAAATAACAGTCTAACTTAAAAAAATATATGTATTCACATTAGTAACTGTATCATAAATAAAAGGGAAAATATTTTTGGTCTTGTCGTAGATACGTTTATTATGTAATGCGCTATTATTTCTATTTATCGATACACAATATAACCTATATCCTATACCACTTATAGGCATTAATTTACCACTAGCCGTAGATCGATCATTAACGCTCAAAAAATTGGACGGAAAAGTAGTGCACAAATAGCGACTCGTGCACTCCTTTCCCCCAGTGTGTGACAAGGCTAGACGAAAGTCGCCGATTCTAACATTCGGATTATACGGCTCGATAATCCGAATGAATTACAAAGCACTACGCGCCGCTATAGATAATATAACGGCCAGATGTCTAGTGTATTATATATATATATAGATGTCTAGTGTATTATATATATATATATATAGTGTATATTATTATAGACGGGTTGTAATACATCGATGTACCGATATGTAGGAAAGTTTAGTTAGTTGGTGACAAATTCTCGCCTTGTTTTTGTATGATGCGCTCTATCTACGGCTACGGCTAGTGGTAAATCAATGCTTATAGGGGATATATATCTAAGCGAAATGTCACTTCAATAACTTGCTCGGTTGTTGCTTGAATGAAGGGCAAAAACAGCAATCAACAAACACATCTTTGCATATAAAAAAATATAAGTAAAGTAAAAGATAATGGGGAGGGGCACTTTTTTGCTAACCTCGTCTTTAACCGTGTCCTGTCCCATGAAGAAAACCCTGGCTTACCATCATTTTTACCAGCCATATAAATAAAAAAGACGGGTTGCACTCCGGGAGTGCCGGCAGAAGTGAAAACTTGATTATTAACGTTGAGCATGTTTGATATTTTGGAATGGTCAGGGAATAATTTTTCACCAATTGCTTTATCAGTATAAAAGTACTATCATTTATGTGGTAGAATACAATATTCATTTATTGCGCTATCGTACACAAACATGACAATTTATATTACATTAAAAATTTAACACTTTAAAACTATTACAATTATTTTACATTAAAAAGTTTATCTATATCAATTTCCATATTTTAAGCACTTTACATTCACGAATTTTAGGAATACACAACAATGTGATCACTACACAGACGGTCGAGCCATCAGCTGTCACCATCCATGGATGCGCGTGGCACGCTGTAACATACACGAACGTTCGCGCAAGCGCCCTGCGCTGCCTAAACGAAACAGTAGGCCCAGGCATACATTTTCGCCGTAGAGAGGGGATAGCTGTCTACTCTCCATCCGTCTTACGCTTTTTCGATCAGGTCACGTGTCCTGACGCGAGTTTAAGATTTTATACCCATTACAGAAAAGTGCTCAACGCCGCTAAAGAAGTTTTCACTTCAAAATTATTGACAAACAGTCCGTTTGTGTTTTTTTGTTTATTTGTTAATTATGTCATTTCCAGACATGAATTATGACATAAAGTCCTTTTTAACAAACAGTTTTCGCGAGATTCAAAAATACTTAAACTTAGTCCAAGTTGCCGGCAATAGTTAGTCGGCTAGGTTAGTAAAGTTGTCTGTTTTTTCAGGTACCTTTCACTGCGATATCCAATGCGTTTTGGGCGGAACAAAACAAGGAAAAGGGTCACCATCAAGATAGTGTTTGTTTGGATACTGTCCACTGCCATGAGCCTACCACTGAGCCTGATGTATTCAAAGGTAAACTATAAACTATATCTAAGCTGTATCAAATAGTAAAAATAAAATAATGTCATACATTGCGTCATTTGTTTCATGTTCCATATATACACTTCACATTTTACATACCTCGCGCGTTTTACTATGTTATAAGAATATCTATAGATAATATATATAATATTAAAAAAAAAGATAATATATATCATAGTTATTAAATGTATTGACCTTAGACGTAAAATTATTGGTATCTTATAATTATAATTGTACTTATGGACAGAAATGATTAAAATTATGAAAAATATTATGAAATTAAAATAATAAACAGCATTCGATCATCATCATCATCATGATTAATCCTTATCCTATCCTCCTTATCTATCCTATCCTCCTCTCAATATGAGAAGGGTTTGGCCATAGTCAACCACGCTGGCCATGTGCGGATTGGCAGACTTCACATGCCTGTGAGAACATTGCAGGGAACTCTTAGGCGTGCCGGTTTCCTCACAATGTTTTCTTTCCGCGTTGAAGCAAGTGATATTATAATTGCTTAAAAAAGCACATAACTCCGACCTCTGATCAGGAGGCTGACGTCCACTAGCTATGTATCTGCTCAGCGTATGATCAATCTATAACATTTTCTGATATCCCTCTCATCATAGATCATCCCTCATCTGGTCACAGTGGGATCATTTTAAAAGTCTTATTGACCCTTTAAATCTATAAAACACTTTTTTTTTAATCTAAAAAGAAAAACACCAGAGATTTTTTTATTGTCAGTTAAAAATACAAATGAAATAATATAGAAATCATTACAAATACTGTAGTTTCGCTAGCAAAGTTGAATAATTTCAACGAAGAACCATTATGTTGTTATTTGTCTTCCGTTTCTTGACATAAATCTTTTGTTGAGAATAATATTTGTGATTTATTGTTGGTAGTAAGATAGTGATGTAAAAGAAAAATGGCGGACTGGTATATTTACGTCAGCTAGATAATATTGCTAAAAGCCTACACTATTAAGAGTAACTTGGAAAACTGTAATGTATAAAACGTTTTTTAGTTGCTTTATTTAATGGTATTTGGTTCGCTCAATATTTTTTACGGTCTCTTAGTCATCATCGTCATGATCAACCCAATGCCGCCTCACTAACGAGCACGGGTCTCCTTTCAATATGAGAAGGGTTTGCCCATAGTCCACCATGCTGGCCATGTGCGGATTGGCAGACTTAACATGCCTTTGAGAACATTATGGAAAACTCTCAGGCATGCAAGTTTCTTGCATGGCATCAACTCTCAGGCATGCAAGAAACTTGCATGCCTGAGAGTTTTCCTTCACCGTTGAAGTTTCATCATCATGATCATGATCAACCCATTACCGGCTCACTACAGAGCACGGGTCTCCTCTCAATATGAGAAGGGTTTGCCCATAGTCCACCATGCTGGCCATGAGAACATTATGGAGAACTCTCAGGCATGCAGGTTTCCTCACGATGTTTTCCTTCACCGTTGAAGCTTGTGATCTTTTAATTTCTTAAAAACGCATATAACTCTGAATAGTTAGAGGTGCGTGCCCGTATTCAAACCACCGACTTCTGATTAGGAGGCTGTCAAACACTAGGCTATCACAGCTTCTCATTGAAATAAATCCTTGCAAGGTTTTCCTCCTACTCAATAGAAAAAGTGGGGTTTAAATCAGTCTTTCCCCGTTAAGAGTAGGCCGGATTAATTGTGATTTATCTTCGCAGTTGTATTTTTAGGTAAAGACTACTAGTTACTGAAATTCCTGACAAAGTCCTCCAGTCATTCATTTCACAGATTATCCAGGATAAAGAATCGTAAATGTTAAGTACATCTGCGCGGGCAACTCAAATAGTGGGAAATATGATTGACAAGTTCCTAAAAAATCAGTCCGTTTCACCCGAGATGTTTTACCCTCAAGCCGAAGGCGAGAGTATTATCATATTTATTTGGCAGTTATGAAAACTTATAAAAACTGAAAATTTATAATTCCATACGACAACTTCATTCACTTTGTCATTAACAAACTGAATCAACGGAGCCAACTTTCAAAATCTTTAGTGTAAATATGCAACGATTTCATGCTATAACTTCTCTCGACGCGTATGTAGATTTAATCTCATTTGAATAATGAACGTAGTATATGTGAAATTTGGTAATTACATAATATATTTCTTTATATCTTCCATCTACTTAAGTAATTTACATTTGTTTCATAAAACTTTGCGGATCCGCAAACAAAGACTTACCAAAGTTCCATACAAATTTGAATGTGCTATGCTACAAAACATGAAATAACTCATACACAAAAAAAAAATATCCGAAAAAGTTTTCACTATCATATAGGTAAGCTTTTTTTTTTTTTTAAACGGGTAGAGCGTTACCCGGTTAATACAAACATACAAGGCCATTGGCGTGCAAAAGATATATTGAAACTCAGAGCACGCAAACATTGCTTTAGTAAAATGAAAAGATCCTTACACATTCCAAGGGATTTTAAAAATATTCGGTGTTTGTATTACCCTAAAAATTATTTTCTATTAACGAAAAATATAAAAGTTCAAAGATAAAATATAATCATCTTATATTTTCCAATTCCACTGAATCGTTATTTCATTGACATGCGAATGACAGATAAGATAAAACATCGTGAACTAATTTAATAAAACATTTATGTTTACTTGCGTAAAAACTTGTTCCTGCTAAAAGGTTTAGGTAAAAGATTAACTTTTTTTTAATAAGAGTTTTTTTCGTTAACAAAGGAGCTAACCATTTGACAGGTCAATTTACTGCATCTAATTAAAAGCCTTACTTTTGGTTTAGATCCATAATAGTGGTCAAGGGCTACTATCGATC
The DNA here is from genome assembly GCA_928268935.1 of Lasiommata megera. Taxonomy (NCBI): domain Eukaryota; kingdom Metazoa; phylum Arthropoda; class Insecta; order Lepidoptera; family Nymphalidae; genus Lasiommata; species Lasiommata megera. The sequence goes on along the minus strand of OV743311.1, from coordinate 4,117,222 downwards.
ATTCAATCGTAATCTTTATTCAAATAGTCCTTTAAATGTCACTTTTGTCGCGTCAATAATTTATATAGTGAATTGATGGTGATAACTACATTCAAATTCAAATTCTAATAGTCCTTTAAAAGGCACTTTTGACGCGTCAATAATTTACATAGTAGTGATTTAATGGTGATAACTACATTCGTAAACTTAAAACTAAAGCTAAAACGCACCCTAGTCTAAGAAGAAGCCCACAACAAACTTAGCCGGGATTTTTTTGTTATCACCATCTCACATTATCAATAATAAATTATAGTACCTATAGAGAAAGAGCAATTCATTCGTAATCTATCTATAAACTTATCTTATCTATAAATGTTTCAGACTAATACCGTGTTTTAGAAGTCCCGAGGTTCAGTTTCAAACAGTTCCGGATAGATAAGAGTACACATAAAACGGGCACCTCCGATCTCTTGTTCAAATAACTCTTCAGAATTTCCCATTATGGACGTAAAAGAAAACGCATAGGGGGTCGTCGGAGTTAAGTCTGCTGGCTGATTGTCAACAGCCAAATCTGTCGCATTATAAAGTTGGAGGTCTTGGGTTCGATTCCTGTCTCGAGTGTAGTCTGGTGGAAGGCTTCGGCCATGACTAGTTACCACCCTACCGACAAAGATGTGTCGCCAAGCGATTTACCGTTACGGCACGATGTCACGTAGAAACCGATTCAGAGTATGGGTTTACCATACCCGTAACAGGTTAGCCCGCTACCATCTTAGACTGCATCATCACGTACCATCAGGTGAGATTGCCGCCAAGGGCTAACTTGTAGTGTATAAAAAAAACTGTATCCAATCGGATGGCCTTAAGATTACAGCAATCCATATGCATCCGAACTAACGCTTTAAGTAAAATGAGCTGGTAACCAGAATTTACACATTCGCTACATCTTATCTGTGAAAATCCAAAAGTTCTAGCAAGAATAAATAAAATCAAATTCCACGCAGAATAAGTCCTTATTGACATTGACTGACTGGATTATGAAATCTGTTAAAGCAATATATTATTTAAAAACAGACTCAAAACTGTTAAATATGCCTAGGGAAGTGCATATAAGATTCTTTATTATGTATCATAAAATCAATAAATCCATTGACGTCCGTCCCCAAACGGTGGAAAGGAAACACATTTTCGTACCTTTGTGTCAAGTGCATACTGAATAAGTTAGCAGTCTTAAATGACGTCAGTAGATCGAGTCAATTACATGCCTTGGTGCATAGTTAATGCATGTTCGTAAGTGAAACTATTACGTAACTTGAATTGACGTCATATATTTATCAATTTCCTTTTGAACGAAAATGAATGAGGTCAATTCTTTGCGGGGTTAAAATATGGGAGATGACTTGTAAGCGTATTCCTCAATACAACGAGATTATCTTTTATTGACTGTGGGTATGTCTTATTAATATTTGAACGTCAAATTATCTGTCAATATTTATGAAGGAATTTTGAATTTTTCAAAGGTCAAAGATTCAGTGTGAAGGACCTTAAAGTGATTACATTTTAAATAAAGTGATTTATTTATTTTAATTTCTTACTGATCGTAAAAATACCGCATAGAAATTTAGCGCACTATTTACAATGACTATTATGAAGGTTCAAAAATAACTTTTAAATGTCTTCTAAGCGCCATTTTGATATTGATATTCAATATAGGTGATACCTATTCAATATCAATCATCTTCAGGAACAGAATCATTTTCGTCCTGTTTCGGTTTTGTTGTTTTACTGATTTGCAAAATTATTCCTAGTTTTATTTTGCGCAGTGAACAGTTTTTTTTTTATGTTTTTGCAATTTTTCATATCTACTGTGATTTGCAAAAGAAACATTTCAATAGCGACAACAGAATAACAATAGATTAGCGCAACAGAAGTGTCTTACTTTTAGAACGTACCGAACGTTCTGAAGACTGTTATAAACCGGTTGACTAATGTTGATTGAACAAACGTATACAAGTAACGGATGTCATTTCGGTTCTCTACGAAACCAGTTTAACGAAAAGAAAATCTTAATTAGTTACAAATAACGATTTTACTATAATTATAATTCGTGGTTTTTATTTCCTGCATGAATTTTGGTTACGTAACATCAATATTTTACGTGATGACAGTTTTACGAAAAAACATTAATCTATATACTATATATACTACTAGTATATTCTGATGTATAGTCTACTTCATTCTTATTTCTGTTTTAAAAGCGTGTTTCATTATAAACGGCATATTAACATACGGCGGGGCGATGCTATGACCCTTGAGAGAGTGTATGGTGATTGACCGGGCGTTGGCCCGTGAAATACACTTCACTTTTTCACTTCAGATTTATGAAGTGTAAAGGTTTTATGATCTAAATCTTATGACACCTCACGACCTATAATGATAAACATGAAAAAATGCCTGCCTCTAGTACAACCGTGATATAGGCTGCACTGGTACCCTCCGAAAAATATATAAAATGTATTATTCTTGGCCCAGTCTGGAAATCGAGCTATATTACCTCGTGATCATGCCAAACATGGCGATCACTAGATCAAATTATATTATAATTGATCAATAGTAGGTAGTATTAAAAGGATGTAAAGCGTGTTTGAAGCTGTGATAGCTTAGGTTAGGGCTTTTGACTTGATCAAATTACGCTGTGTAACGTGACAGTGACTCCGCCAATGGACTCAAAGCGGTCTTTGTTTTATCAAATGTTTATTTTTCGACGGAACATACTAAAATCTTTTAACATTTTCTCAGTATCTCTTTGAGCTATCGCGGCCTGAGTGCTATGCCAATGCTGAAATACAAATCATCATCATCATCATGATCAACCCATTACCGGCTCACTAAAGAGCACGGGTCTCCTCTCAATATGAGAAGGGTTCGGCCATAGTCCACCACGCTGGCCATGTACGGATTGGCAGACTTAACACGCCTTTGAGAACATTATGGAGAACTCTCAGACGTGCAGGTTTCCTCACGATGTTTTCCTTCACCGTTGAAGCAAGTGATATTTAAATTAAAAAAAAAAAAGAAATATAAATATGCACTTGTATTACTCTACAGTGACGGTCAGCGCCATCTAGTAGGAAGCAATTCAGTTTCGATGTACTTTCAGAAACCCACTAACACTTTGCTTTTAATATATTTTTAATATACGATTCGGGTGATTTGTTCCGTTTATGGTTTTTTAGCGTACTCTGCACCGCCAAAACCCGTTACCCTTGAGTCCCACTATATCATATCATAAACTTGGCGTAATATTGTGTGGCCATGTTCCTATTATTTGTGAGATTGAGACTTACTTAAACTTCCACAGAACTGCTGTATCAATGTAGATAGGATGTCCTGTTTGAACTAATTATACTATTAACTAGCTGTTGCCCGCGACTACGTCTGCGTAGAATTGCTGATTTCCCGTGAGATTGAGGTTTCCCGTGCGCCCAATGCCCTGCTTCAGAAAGTAAGCTAGAGGCAAATGACAAATTGCCGATTTTCGTGTCTCCAAATTAAAAAAACATAGGACTTTCTTACAAACTTCAAACCCCTATTTTACCCCCTTAGGGGTGGAATTTCCAAATATCCTTTCTTAGCTGACATCTCTTAACAATCAACTACCTACTTGCTAAATTATAGCTTTATACGTGCAATAGTTTCTGAGATCTCATGTTTAATCAGTAAGTATGTAAGTAAGTGACCTTTCGCTTTTATATACAAGGTGTCTCAAAAGAAAGTTCACATTTAAATCTTTTTTTAAAAGAAAAGTCTTAGCTTTATTGAAAAAATGTTTATTTTATATTGAAGTACACTGTTTGGGAATTTATTTTTTAAAAATAACATCGTCCAAATGTAAACCGTTGCGCTCTCGGCATTCATTTAGTCGGGCACTAAAATTGCCTATGACAGCTCGGCAGGTAGTCTCCGAGATGGCTGCCATTTCATGACGGATATTTTCTTTTAATTGTGCCAGGGAAGTCGGTTTATTAGCGTAAACTTTTGATTTGACATAACCCCACAGGAAAAATCCATAGGCGTTAAATCGGGACTCCGTGGAGGCCAATTTATGTCACCTCGCCTGGAGATTAATTTGTTCGGAAAAATTTCTCGAACTCGAGGCAGAGATCTGTTGGACGTGTGTGAAGTTGCTCCATCCTGCTGGAACCATGTTCTTTGGTTGTAACCAGGAAAGTTTTGCAGTTGGGGTACGAAAAACTCGTCTAACATCTCCACATAACGCCCTGAATTCACTGTGAGTGTGCGTCCCCTTCCATCTTCAAAAAAGTAAGGGCCGATAATTCCTCGCGCCGACATCGCTGCCCATACGGTGACTTTGGGTGAATGTAGCGGTTTCTGATGTTTTTGTTTTGGGTTGGTTGCACTCCAGTAACGACAATTTTGCTTGTTTACATGCCCATTCAGATGAAAATGGGCTTCATCGGAAAACAAGATGTTGGTGAACGTTGGAAAGCGCTCAATCATCTGATTTACAAAGGCAAGCCTCTGACCAGCATCTTGAGGCTTCAGTTCTTGCACTAACTGAATTTTGTAAGGGTGCAGCTTTAAATCTTTGTGTAAAATGCGGCATAATGAAGATCTGTGCACATTTAAAGCAACAGCACGCTTCCGAATCGAGAGGTTTGGATCATCTCGAATAGACTGAGTAACACTGTCCACGTTTTCGGCTGTTCTTGATGTTCTTGATCGCCCAGATTTTGGTTTCTCCAGAGTTGACCCAGTCTCTTCAAATTTCTCAACCCATTTTGCAATGAGACGAGTGCTAGGCGCATCATTTAAGTGACGAATATGTCGAATACTGCAGAATTTTCTACGCGCTACAGTCGCCGAATTACCGTTTTTGTAAAACTCACGTACGCACAACGCACGGGCCGCACCAGAGAAACGCTCCATAGCGACTAAATTCCCAAGAGCCAGACTACCGACTGACATACCCCCCGCGCCCCTCAGAATAGTTGCTTTCGCGTAATAAGATAAGCAAATGTGAACTTACTTTTGAGACACCTTGTATATAGATTATAAATAAAGTGTAAATAAAGCATATTTGCTTTAATTAAAACAAATCTTTCGCAGAACGAAGAATCAGTCCTCATCAACGGCAACTGTCAAATACCAGACCCGCTCTACAAAGCCATCGGATCCGTCATCTCCTTCTACATACCTCTGGGAGTTATGCTGCTCACTTACGCGCTGACCGTTCAGCTGCTGGCGCGGCAGAGGAAGGGGCTCGGGCAAGGCTGGGCGGCTGGCTGGCTCGGTGCGATCCCCATCGGTATTTACAGAAACATCTCATTTTTTTTTTAAATGTATCTCCTGAAGAAATTGTACGTATTTTTTTTTATATACCTCTATAACTTAACCCTTGAAGCAATCTCACGGTAGTAAGTGATGATGCAGTCAGAGATGGTAGCGATTTAACCTTTTATATAAATAATAATAATTAATTTTCTTTATTGAGGCGACTAGGGCCCATTAAATTAGTACTAATACTATACTCCTAATTGGAAGTGTGGTAACTAACCACGGCTGATGCCGCCCGACAGATCAGACTCCAGGCCGGAATCGAGCCCGGGATCTCCAAATTTGTAACGATATAGCGCACACTTGGCGCGCTACAGTGAGCCCATCAAATAAAAAAAAACGTGTGGCACTCGGTGACTGCCGCGGTAAAGCTATTGCATAGCATTTTTTATATGGCGAAATATCTATATGGTAAAAAGTATCACCGCTGTGCCCGTCGGAGTGGGGAGCGTGAGGTTTTTTTTCGTTACGGAATTTCTTTATACGGTCCCCGCTTCTATCGAGGGCCTTGACCCTCGATAGAAGCTATGCAATAGCTTCTATCGAACAACATATTTAGGTAACATATATATTAAAACCGCACACGCCACAAACTGTATAAACGCAATGATACACGTTGTCTTTGCAAAGCAAACATAATTTTGGACGCATGAATGTGGTTAAGTTGAAATGTACACCCATTTAATCGTAAAACGTGGTATATGTAATGTGGTGAAAAACTAATAGGTACAAATTAGACATAATATGGTTTTCAATGAATCTGTTAAACTAAACGCTTGTCAACTGGCCCACAGTAATTCGAGATCAAAGTTGTATATATAGTTATAGAATGGATAATTTGGGTAGACGTGGGTAGTTTCGGGGAAAGAGACCAGACACTCTTGGTAGAACAGAATTACAATTATAAGCATCGTAATTTATAAAGAGCAGACTATACGCTCCACCAAGTACGATTATGCACTACCGCGTCTCGACCTTATAATAACCTGCATACGTCACTTAGTGTTGCGTAAAGAGAGGGGCCACTCCCTTGTCTATCGTACATGATTCTAAAACTAGATGGCACTGCTCGCCGTCGTAGTATATAATAAGTAAATCAATAAAATAAACAAACAAGTTTTATACATGGCAAAATAAAAATAATAAAATTTTATTTATTTTGTAAGTTGAAGTAGTTATTCTGTTTTTATCATTGTATATTTTTTATTTATGCCACCAAAATTAAAGCAATCTCTATAGAAAATCCTGTAAAGACCAGTGTTCAAGTCCAATCAAAATAGCTTTATTCATGTAAACATATTTCAGGCACCTATGAATCGTTCATTTATGACATATTTTTCGTTATTCTTATTTATGAATTGATAGTGATAACTACACACGCCAACTTAAAATTAAAGCTAAGGGAGTTTAAATCACGTCCAAGTCTAAAAAAAGCCCACAACAACTTAGACGATCTGTTTGTGTTATAACCATATCTCATAGTAAATAAAAAACTTACATTACCTTATACCCTTGTGCTAAATACCCTCAAGTTTGGAGTAGTCGAAATTACATAACATCAAAATTATTCAAACATTTAAATCTCACTCTCGCATGCCTCAATAGGCAGTAATTATCGATAATTTAAACAAAAGCATTCCATTTTAAACTTGTTAAGGTCGTTTGGGTCAATAAAAGTGTCTAACATTCAATGTCAAGTTCGAAACAGATAAAGGTTACGCTAAAAATAGTTTATATATACGAGTATTTCCAAATAAAATATTGGAAAAGAAGTATCGAAAGAGAGCTCGATCACCATATTTACCAAGCGATATAATAATTCTTCGTGATCAACCTATTGCCGGCTCACTACAGAGCGCGGGTCTCCTCTCTATATGAGAAGGGTTCGGCCATAGTCCACCACGCTGGCCGTGTGCGGATTGGCAGACTTCACACGCCTTTGAGAACATTATGGAGAACTCTCAGGCGTGCAGGTTTCCTCACGATGTTTTCCTTCCCCGTTGAAGCAAATGATATTTTAATTTTTAAAAACGCACATAACTCCGAAAAGTTAGAGGTGCGTGCCCGGATTCGAACCGCCGACCTCTGATTAGGAGGCTGACGCCCTAACCACTAGGCTATCACCGCTTCTATAATAATTCTATACGTATTTATTTTGCACACGGGCGTGAGAGGTAGAATATGATGAGAAATGAAAATAAAAATTTCCAAAACCAGTTGAAATCGCACATGAAACATTACTGTTTCATACACTTGAAGATATTATATGTTAGAAGGCATTTTTAGGTATATTTAGTGTTATTTCAGTGATGAATACTTTTCACTTACGTTTTGTAAAGTAAAATCTTTAACGCCTTTAATTGGAAGCAAAAGGATTTCAATTGAATATCAAAAATACATTTATACATTTCTATCGAAAGATACCTTATTTTCACATTACCATTTTCTCGTAGACAACTCAAGAAAACTTTTAATCTCTAACAAGTTGTTAGCAAAAGTACTACATCTGTTTGAAGTTTGCCAGTAATTGGATGTTCTCTTTAATCCAAAACCCCAAAAAGCTTTGGGTTTATTTAGTGTCAGACTGTGTTAGGAAATAGACATTACTAATTACATCAGAAACGTTAACGTATTAAGAAAACTGCTCACATAATATCCAATGACAATAGTATATATGTATCTATTGTTATATGTTCAACTAAAACTCTTGCAGTCGACCAAATACAAGAACCCTTCCCAATCGAACGCTGATTTTGATTGGTCGCATCCAGGACGCAAACCTATGTGATTGGAAGTTGCGGTGGAAATGTTAAGAGGTATCTTTTTTCGGCTTTAATAACATTTTTATATATTATAATCGAAGGAAACCTATACGGTAATTCGAAACCTGTGGCATTGTAAATTAGATTAGAAGGTAAAAGCGGATTATAGAGGTTCAGAGGCTCTCTCGACGTTCGTTTCAATACAGAAAATCTTATTTGCGGTCTCGTTTGAACGTTTTATTACGCGGTCACGTTAACTCTTTTCACCTGACAGAATACGTTGCTATTATTTAGAAACCTAAAACGATGTCATTTTATCAGCGAAATTAATCTTTATTTTTACAACCAAGTTTATGATTTAAATTATATATCTTTATAAAATGTTTTAAAACATTTGAAAGGTTGTTTGTTTGTTTCTTTGTGCCCAGTATGTTAATACCGAGCAATTTTGATTGGACTTTTTATTAGGGAGGAGAAAAGGTTCCGTCAAGGAGCCAAAAAAACCTCTTCACTAGGCCGATTATTATTACGTAGTCTAAGTTAGATAGATTTAAAAAAAAAATCAATGTCTTAGTTAAATATTGCCAAATTGCTATCAAAATGGCTGTCCAGTTTTGCGACAAATTCATTACTAAGTTAATTTGTGAAATCTTGTGTTCTAAAGGGTTTGAATGAATATAATTAAAAAAAAAAGACAATATCAACGCGTAGTTACGATAACATTGCGGTGTTATTTTTCCCAAGGATTGTCCGGAATGGTTGTCTAGTCTTGTGGCAGGCTTCGGCTATGGCTAGCTATCGACCTATTAGCATAGACATAACGCGAAGCGATTTAGCTTTCCGGTATGATGTAGAGCATAAACCGTTTAGAAGGCTAGGTTCAGCCGGCAAGACTGAATCTGTGGCTGGTCTAGTTTTGTGTTCAATAAAAACAACTGTATATACTTCTACAGGATCATCGTTGTCATGTGTTTTTTTTACATACTACAACTTAGCCTTTGACGGTTATCTCACCTGGTGGTAAGTGATTATGCCGTCTAGGATGGAAACGGGCTAACCTGTTAGGGGTATGGTAAACCCACACTCCTAATTGGTTTCTACGCGACATCGTGCCGGAACGCTCGATCGCTTGGCGACACGTCTTTGTCGGTAGGGTGGTAACTAGCCACGGCCGAAGCCTCCCACCAGGCCAGACTCGAGCCGGGAATCGAACCCAGGACCTCCAACTTTATAATGCGACAGCGCGTGCACTGCGCCACGGAGGTCGTCAAACAGCTTCTTGTATTATTTGTTCCTACTAAAAATGCTTTTACCTTTATCTTTTTTTTCCTATTAATAAAAACTGACTTTCACTAAACAGAACGCCGATGCACTTGGAGGAGGTTCCTCAGTCCAAGAGGAGGTACACCGCAGCACTCAGCTGCGTCCACCGAGACGGAGCTACCACCCATCGATACTAGAGACCTTTGGCTCCAAGACTCTAGGTAAGCAATTAATGTTGACATGCATTTGTGTTGTCTTATGCGAGTGTAAAAATCATGACGTGTTTGTGCGGCCTCATGCAGAATTCATGACACATTTTTGCAGCCTCATGCACAATTGATCATGGCGTATTTTTTGCAGCTTAATGCACAATTCATGGCGTTTTTTAATGCAGCGTTTTGCACATACTGTGGCTTTTCTTCGTCTTACAAAAAACCACCTTGTTTTAGAGTTCATTGCTAATGTATAACTCCCGAGTGTTTCACAACGCCCTGTTATTTATTACGTTGTGAAGTAGAATTTTTACATGAATTATTTTAATCCTTATAGATATTATAAGACGAATTGTATTCCACCTAGAAGCGGTGATAGCCTAGTGTTTAGGGCGTCAGCCTCTTAATCAGAGGTCGGCGGTTCGAATCCGGTCACGCACCTCTAACTTTTCGGAGTTATGTGCGTTTTAAAAAAGTTATAATATCACTTGCTTCCACGGTGAAGGAAAACATCGTGAGGAAACCTGCACGCCTGAGAGTTCTCCATAATGTTCTCAAAGGCGTGTGAAGTCTGCCAATCCGCACATGGCCAGCGTGGTGGACTATGGCCAAACCCTTCTCATATTGAGAGGAGACCCGTGCTCTGTAGTGAGCCGGTAATGGGTTGATCATGATGATCATGACGTATTCCACCGTTATATAACTATGCGTTATCGAATACTGTTAGAACATTTTAATATAAGATAGATTTTGGAAAATGAATTGCTTGTCATTTCCTCGTTTAAAATATTACCTGTTGATGTCCGCGACTGCATAGTTGATGTTAAAAAAGTAAGTAATTCAATTAGTATAAGTATTTTATACTGATATTACTAGGCGGCCATTATATTCGGGAACAATCGGAACAGTGTATGCCTGCGTGCAAAAGACAGTTCGCTGAAGAATGAATAATGTTTCAGCGTCAGCTACTAATTTTATGGCATAATGCAAATCGTACATTTTCAGCCCTCATTGTGCGCGCTTTGTTATTTTTGTTGCCTTTTGCGGTTAGTTGTGTTTTAACAAACAACATAGAGTTGGTTTTAGCTTTCTGTTTATTAATTATCTAAATGTACTCTTCAAACTCAAGTGCCTTTAAATAATATTCTGATTAATCGACAATCATTACATATTTCGACGACCTCCATGGCGTAGCGCGCGTGCTGTCAGATTATAAAAAAGTTGGAGGTCCTGGGTTCGATTCCCGGCTCGAGTCTGGTCTGTTGGGAGGCTTCGGCCGTGGCTAGTTACCACCCTACCGACAAAGACGTGTCGCCAAGCGATTTAGCGTTCCGGCACGATGTCGCGTAGAAACCGAAAGGAGTATGGGTTTACCATACCCCTAACAGTTTAGCCCGCTACCATCTTAGACTGTATCATCACTTACCATCAGGTGAGATTGCCGTCAAGGGCTAACTTGTAGTGGATAAAAAAAAAAATATATATATAACCGTTAACAGCACCATATTACAAAACAATATTATTAAATACATTGTATTATTGAATTAAAATCTCAATAATGATCATAATTTTAATACTAAAGTTAGTAATAATTAGTAACTTTAGTGAGATAATGCCATAGACAGTGTTTTTTTTCACCGCTGGAAAATGCGTTTACGCGTCCCCTCAGCGACGCAGGCAAGACTGCGCCGCTTCCGACGGGGTATGTGGGACTCCCCGGCGGCCAGACTGGCGACCAGAATACCCAGTAAAACCCAGCGATGTTCCTTCGCGTCGCCTGATAGCTGGGTCACGGGAACACTTGTGCACTCGACCGCAACCCAGCCAGCTGGTCTATATTTGGTTGATGATGATTTCAATTATTATAACATTCACACGTCTTAAGTCAAATAACAAGAACTTCAATGAATTTTTATACCAACTTATAAAACCTGTTTGCTCATGATACTTCTTGCAAAACCGTCAAGGGCTAACTTGTAGTGGATAAAAAAAAAAAAAACTGTTTCAAAATCAAGGATAGTTTTAATGCACCCATGTCGATCACTTAAAATGCGACATTAAATTCTACACCAAAAATTTGCACGCAATGAAGGCATTATGTCTTTCCTTCAAATTAATCCGTATTGTAAACAGCATATAATATAATAACGTGTATATATAATGTTCAATATACACATTATTATATGTGTAAGCTGTGATAGCCTACTGGTCAGGACGTCAGCCTCCTAATCAGAGGTAGGGGGTTCGAACCCGGGCACGCTCCTATAACTTTTCGGACTTTACTTTTCGCGCTTGTGAAGTCAACATATCCTGAGGATGATCCGGTGTCGGGTCGAAACGTGCGTAGAGGTTCTATTGGAGGATTTTGTGTGGTGTTATACTATACTAATCTCCCGGTTGTCGGCGGAATATAGCAAATTATACTTGCTGTTTATTGGAGTTATGTGCGTTTTTAAGCAATGAAAATATCACTTGCTTCAACGGTGAAGGAAAACATCACACCAGAGTGTTCTCCATAATGTTCTCAAAGGCGTGTGAAGTCTGCCAATCCGCACATGGCCAGCGTGGTGGACTATGGCCAAACCCTTCTCATATTGAGGGGAGACCCGTGTTCTGTAGTGAGCCGTGAATGGGTTGTTCATGATGATGATGATGATGATGATATATAATATGGCAGTTTATGTACCTAGATATTGGGTTTGTTATACACAATTATACTTAACTATTATTATTTATTGGAACGAAGTAACTTATCGGAACGGATTAGACGGAAAAAAATCTTACGAAAAGTTGTCACGACACTTTTTGTTATTATAAGCTGTGCGGCGTCGCATGTTTCTCTGTCTGTCTCTCTCTCTCTTATAGAAAGCAAGCCAGATATTTTAATTTCAATTTCGCATTGAACAGTGTGGTGTCGCAACGATTATTTTTGTTGAATGTATACAGGTTTTTGTAAATAATAAATAATAAAAAATAATAATGAATCCTGACAGTGTTTCTGCACAAGTTCCGGATATTTCTGATAGAGTACAAAATTGAGCCTACTGATTAAGTTTATATAACATTATATTTGTTAATAATAAAAAAATATTATTATAACTCAAATAAAATAAAATTTTATTACAATTCCTTCACTAATTAATCGAATGGAACTTCGTTCCATCCGGGTGTCCCTTGACACCTCTCAAGTTTTTATATATTCTATTCAATAATTGAATTCATGTACATCTATCTACTTACACATAATATAATATAGTTAGACTACACGATGCCCCGTCAGGGCTTTGCAAAGTAAAGTAACTTGTCAACTAGTAATGCTATTCTTTTAAAAATGTTATTTTAATGACCTCTTTGGTGCAGTTGTGTACAATTCCGATTGGATCAATCCATAGCTGGGTCAATTTATAAATTTATATTTTCCGAATTTTCTTTCCACTTATGTTGGCTAGTAAGCATCCATTTTTTTTTTCATTTACCACAAGTTAGCCCTTGACTGCATCTCACCTGATGGCAAGTGATGATGCGGTCTAAGATGGTAGCGGGCTAACCTGTTAGGGGTATGGTAAACTCATACTCCTAATTGGTTTCTACACAACATCGTGCCGGAACGCTAAATCGCTTGGCGACACGTCTTTGTCGGTAGGGTAACTAGACACGGCCGAAGCCTCCCACTAGACCAGACTCGAGCCGGGAATCGAACCCAGGACCTCCAACTTTAAAATGCAACAGCGCACGCGCTGCGCGACGGAGGTCATCAAAAACATCCATCCAACAAAGAAAAGACACGCAGCGATTTATCCTTCCGGTACGATGTTGCGTTGAAGTTAAATATGAGTATGGATTTACCATACCCATAACAGGTTAGCTCGCTAATTATTAAGCAGCATAATCACTTATCACTAGGTGGGATTGCAGTCAAGGGCTTACTTGTACTGGAGTAAAAAAAACTCAGTAGTATAGATAGATAGATAGATAGATACTCTAGATCTGAAATTCCTTTCTACTAACTCAATATAAACTCCATCTCACACAGCAATTATTAGGAACTGAATTAGCGGTTGTGATGCCTTTAAACAGTCTAGACTACATTTTATAGCGCGTTTCACTTGTTATTAATGTTAAAGGTATGTTCGAACAATAAAGCTCACGAGAACCCTAGACAGCTTCAGCAAGTTACTATAACTAATTTTTATAATAATTTCTTTGTTACGTAAGTATCCTATGAATATCTTAGTGTGAACTCAATTAAAAAAGTTTAAAACAAAATTTGGCCAACTTAGGGGAAGTTCAGAGAAAGTTTGTAACATTTTGAAAAGATTCATACACCTGAATTAATTAATTGATTAATTATCGATCCTTACATATTTGAAACGCTTACGATATTATATTTTTCTTGTGATATTTATTGCTAGTTGGATACCAACCTTCATTACACAAATTACTGAAAAAAATAGATTCAATTCAATTTATTTAGGCTTGTCAATAACAAAAATAAAGATGTGGTGTCGTGGGACACCAGGTAGGAACTAAGTTCCTTCGGCTAATGTAGAATCGATACAATTTGCAAAAAAAAAATCGTGTTCAATTTTATGTAGGTGTTCTTGATTTTTCTCTTTAATTTTGCTGATTAGTTTTTATTTAAGTACAGGAAAGTATTTAGGAAATTCACTATTTTAGGAAATAACGTTTTACGTAAAATAAAATAATCGTAATTCAAATTATCAAGTAAAGTAACAAAATATGTCTCTTTATTTTTGTTTGACAATATAAAATTACATAGAAATAGAAGTAATTAAAGAAGGAGATAGAGAAAGGTATTATACAGTAATCGCTTGTGTATACGACTGTAGCGCATGCGCACGTCTTATTTAACGGTTTTATTCCACGGACTTTTTCTTACGGTTTAACTATCACATTTTTTTCAGTTCGGTCGCGATTCAAAATCGCTATTTCCGCCAAGCCTGCAGTTAGGAACTTCGTTCCAATTATATAATCAGTAGTGTTATCACTAATTTTTTATTATTTACAAATTATTACTTTTAAAAAAAGCAAATAAAATAAACTTAAAACAATATGGGAGTAGGTAATGAAATCGAGTGTAAATACAAAAAGACATTTATTAACAGATACTATGATGTTTGCTAAAGCTGAAATGAAAACTTTAAATGTTGCGCAATCCCTTTCAAACCAGATATAGTAAAACCTCAGGCGGATAATAAAATCCAATTTGCTTTATTAACTCCATTTAACAACTTCGATACAATTCCATTGCAATGAAAATAGGTATAATACTTCTACTAACAAATTCAGATACTTTAGTTAGTTAAGAACTATTTACTCCAAATAACATACCAACAGAATTCGTAGCTACAACACAAATCACAATATGACGTTCAGACTGATAGAGTACACGATTTTGGTACGTGGTGTTAATTCCTAAAAAGATGGCCGTATGCCAAGCTGTCAGTTCAGTTTACTTTAGGATTTGTATTCATATGAATTGACACTGCTGTATTGTGGACATATTTCATTCTCATATGACACCAAGAGCTTATCTCCTTTGGGTGTAAGCTATGTGTTCGGCATAGAATCTTCTTCATCGTCGTTACACTCTATGCAGAGCGGTCGTGGTCATCACGAATTCTTTGAGACCAGATGTTATGCGCCTCACTAGCATTCGCCACCTCCCTCTGCTGACCGAAAGTCTGGTGCACTCTTGCAAAGGACCACCCACAGCAGACTTTATCTGATCGGTCCATCGCATGGGTGACCCTCCTCGCCCTCTGGTGCCTTCCACCTTACCTTGCACCACAAGACAAGGCATAGAATCAAGGGTTTTAGATTGGTTGTCGGGTCAGTAAAATTTCACTTTAAGATCACACGCTAATACAAGATTAAATTTAATTTAAACCGTATATTCATAATATGTACTGTAATATTGTTAGAAACAGGATATAAGGACTAAATGGAAAGCATGATGTGAGTTTTAGTATTGTGGTAATTTTTAGGAACTAAGTAATTAGCAGTCTTGATGCAAGCTTATAGTTGAATTGTAAATGCATAATTAACATCTTTTGTTTATTGAAATAAATTTAAAAGGTAATAAATATATTTGACGAGTTAAGGGCGTCCGAGTTGTTTTTTAGTAAGAGTGACGTCAGCATTGCTGACGTCACGCTTTTGTTTACTTTCGCTCATAGTAATTAAAACGACAACTTGCGGGATTACACTTTTATTGTGACCATAATTAAAAGGTCCGACTGGTTCGACGTCTCGAGCGAGAATGCCACGCAAGGCATCGACCGCCCGTATTTATAGCAAAGCATGTTTGTACAAAAATGATTGCTACCGTCTAAATTGTGTTAACAAAATCATCAAGAGTTCAAATGCGGGTAATTATTGAATTCTTGTTGTTCTTGGCACCGCTGAATGAAGTTAATAACTCCTTCGTTCTGACATATTATATATTAAGTATATCGTTAGTAAAAATAAAACACAAAACTAATTTATTATGATTTTTTGTAATCAGTCTATAAATACAATTGTATACAATGGATCAGGCTATTCCTATTCCAGAATAAAAGGGTTCCATTATGATAGGCAATGCTATGATATGTTTAAGAATTGCTGAAATTTCCCAGAAATATAATAAATGCAAGGATATGGATTTTTTTGGTCAATTTCACTCCATAACTCCGTTTTATGATAGGAAATGCTATGATATGTTTAAGAATTACTGAAATTTCCCAGGAATATAATAAATGCAAGGATATGGATTTTTGGTCAATTTCACTCCATATTTTAAATAAAATACAAAGTTAAATTCAATACAAATTCGACTATTCCTTCCTTTATTAGATTTTTTTTTATTCACAACAAGTTAGCCCTTGACTGCATCTCACCTGATGGAAAGTAATGATGCGGTCTAAGATGGTAGTGGGCTAACGTGTTAGGGGTATGGTAAACTCATACTCCTAATTGGTTTCTACACAACATCGTACTGGAAAGCTAAAATCGGTAGGGTGGTAACTAGCCACGGCCAAAGCCTCCCACCAGACGAAGATAGGTTGTTTCCACAATTTAGAGTTTGATGATTTAATAATTCCTGAAATGGGACGGCATTCATTAGCGGACAGAAACCAACCCCCCCCCCCCCCCACTTAACTTAAACACACTTAGTAACTTAACTTAAGCACACCTGCGACATAAGTGAGGAAGACACCAGTAGCACTTGATTAAAATCCGTAACAAGTTTCTTGCTTAACCTTCTTCATACAACCGATACGATTCTATTTACTTTGATTACGATTTAATACTTACTTTAATGGTTATCAATGTTAATAAATGGCAGGAACTGTAAACGAAGGATGCTCCATTCTCCTTCAAAGCTCCCAAATCAATATGAAGTCCATACGTTGAATCAAAACGGCTTATTCCCAGAAGTTTCTTTAAACCTTAATCAACGCGGATGACGTCACTGGCATCACGAGGCATTTAATTTTATTTACAACTAGCTGACGCCCGCGACTTCGTCTGCGTTGAGTTTGTTTGTCTTTCAATCACGAAGCAATAGATTACTAACCCGAATTACTTGAAATAATTACGAGATAAAGTATCTCCTTTCTAAAACAAAAATGAATGACTGAAATCGGATATTGATTGATATGGTAGAAGTTGTGGGAGGCGCCGGAGACGTGATGGCACAGGCGGTGGCATGCGCGTGAGCTGCGCGCGGTACTGGACAGTACTTGGATATTGCAACATTACTTTATTTTTCTAAAATAAGACTTTTTCTAAAATAAAAGTAGCTTAAGTTACTCCTTATTACATTAGCTACCTGCCAATAAAAGTTTCGTAAAAATTGGTCCAGCCATTTCAGAGATTAGCCGGAACAAACAGACAGTCAGACAAAAATTGTCAAAAAAGTTATTTTGGTGTATGTACCCCGTATATTCATATGCATGTAGTAAAAAACGGTTATTTCAATAGTACAAACAGACTCCAATTTTATTTATTTGTATAGATAAATATTTCATCAATTTTATTGCTTTTCAGACTTTAAGTATTCATTAGCAAAGTAATATAAGTAGACAAAAAATTCGCGAAAGAATTCTTATTTATACGTACACGTTTATGGCTGGCCTCAAATCTGTTTTATTATTACTCAAATACCCATCAATTGCTTATTTAGTTTTCATTAGAAATCAAATTCATCATTCATTTAAACATACGAATAACATTTAATAACACGTAACACATTTCCCAAAACCCGGCATTATTAATATGCATGAATGAATGAATGAAAATTCAAAATTCAAATTCAAATTCAAGTTCAAATTCAAATTCAAAATAATCTTTATTGAAATAGTCCTTTAAAAGGCACATTTGACGCGTCAATAATTTACATAGTAGTTGTTTCATGGTAATAACTATATTCGTAAACTTAAAACTAAAGCTATGAGGGTTCCAAACGCGCCCCGGTCTAAGAGGAAGCCCACAACAAACTTAGCCCGGTTATATGAAAAGTGTGTTAACTTATTCAAGTGAACGCACTTTTAATATATCAAACAAAAGTACACAAAGAATAAAAACGCACAACACAGCAAATATAAATATGCATCCTTATATACAAGGCCCCAGTTACTGAGCTACTTTGTTTAGACCTGGCAATTTAGTTTTCATTGGAAAAT
Organism: Lasiommata megera; assembly: GCA_928268935.1. Taxonomy (NCBI): domain Eukaryota; kingdom Metazoa; phylum Arthropoda; class Insecta; order Lepidoptera; family Nymphalidae; genus Lasiommata; species Lasiommata megera. Next base: position 4,098,958 of record OV743311.1, on the reverse strand, counting down.
CGTGTACTACGGTACGACTTTATGTTCAACATCATCCTTGAATACTTAAATGCATTTCTGTACTTGCTTGTTACTATGTGTCTACGTGAGAGAATCCCAATCAGCACGGAGAATTTAAATTAACCTTAATGTGATATAAAGGCTGTATAAATAGTATTCGTGATGAACAAGAGCTATTTAAACAGCTTTAATAGCGTACTAACTCGTTAAGCCTATGCACACAGCGTATTTTCTGTTGGTCACAGCTTATGAACTAAATAGGTACTTTTAAATAACAATTTTTCTTACCTGTCTTATAATATAAAACAATCTTTCCTTACATTACGTGTTGATAATGGATAGTAGAAGAGTTTTTATAAAGAAATCAAGAGATTTTCTTAATTCATATATTTTTATATTATGATAGGCTGGCATGGTATGACCATCCATGTAATGCGGGGGAAGAAAATATGAAATGTTATCAAACGATTAGACCCCAAAGAAAGACAGAGGAAGGCAAAACAGTGTGAAAGATGATATGTAGGTGAATAATGAGTGTATAGTGAAGTGAGATCTGATATTCTATAAGATTCTGAGTAAGTGCGTCCACTTCCACAAGACGTAGTGTTCCCAATCCTACATAGCGTAGGATAAGCGCAAGAAGTTGTACGTTGACTTTATTTTTTAATTACACTTTACACTAAACATTAACAAAAAAATAGTATTATAAGACAAGAAAGAAATTTACTTTCTCAGTGAAAATGTTTTATAATTTGGCAACTTGAACCGTACCCTAGTCGACACCCTGTGAACGCAACTGTGCATAGGTTTTTGTAAACTCTTGTGCTATCAGGATTATGCTCATTTTGTTCTGTGTGCTCATATTGTGTTGTGTATGCTCATATTGTGTTGTGTATGCTCATGTTGTGTTATGTGTGCTCATATTCTGTTGTGTGTGTGCACAGCGAGCCCGCTCCGTCAGCCATGAGTGCACTGCATCATTTTGGAGCTGAGATGTTGCGCCTTTCCCGCGGCTTGGAAGCTTCCGCTGCTGTTAAGCCGTCGTACAGAGGGTATTCAATTGGCATTTATTTGTTCACATCAAAATTGACGACCTCTACAGATTGTTTAGCTTACAGTGTTCAATGTACCGCTTTTATTATTTATCCGTCTTATTTTTAAGGCTTTATTTTAAATATTCATTCAAATAAATCTATTTATTATTCGTAATCAATGAATTAACAAACATCGGTACTCTAAGTACTTATATTTAGTTAACTAAATATATACAAACCGTTTTCTTGCCCCGCCCGTAGGTATTTCTATTTCAATGCATTTTTTTTTGTTCAATTTGTAATTTCCAATAGATCGAATTATCTATTTGAAATTACAAATTCATTTCATGCTGACGTATTATGGTTATTATTTCAAACGTTTTGTTTCTATTCTATTTGAATTTTTCATATTTTGTTTCTATTACTTTCTTTCCATAATATTTTTATATAAGTCTGGAGTTTACGACTACTTTACATAATATAAGGGAGAGCCAAATAACGATAAGCAACCGTCCTTTTACACTTCGTATTGCCATTTTACTGTAAGTTACAGTGATGAGTTAGTGTACTCAAAAATATTTGTATAAAATTATAAGTTATTTATATTATGGAGATTCTCAATTACTACATTCAGGTGCACTTATGCAACCGCCAATATCAAGTTAATTGACTTGTAAACTCTCTTATAACGGTTATTCAATCTGTATAGGCTCATAACCCTTATTAATGCTTTGATCCATATGAATCTATTAGCATATGGAAAACAAAATGTTAAGTAAAAAACATTTGATCCAATACCAACATTCATTAGACTGCCATTCAACATAATGTATAAAAAAATTACTTAATAATGAATATTATCACTACTCAGTCCAATTTGTAGTGTTAGAATCATAAATTAATAGACATTTCTCTTACAGAACAAACATATCGGAACGTGGAGGAATGCTTACTCCGGGGTCACTGAGTGTCTCATCCAGTTCACCGTCATCGATGCTCCAAGACAAACGTCGTCTGTCATCCGCAGGTGATCCAAACTTATCTATAAATAGACCTAGAAGTGCATCAGATGACGAGAGTAATGATGGCTTATTAGCCCCCGTTACACTGACCACAAAATCCAGAAGCTCAGAAGATGGGCTTCTGCTACCACCACCTTGTACTTGTCCATACTTTGGTACAGATTCTACTCCACCGAGACGTCAAAATACAGAAGTAATCATTGTTCCTGGAGGAGATATCAACGGATGCAATGGGTATCCTCGGAACGGAATGAAAGGAGATGAATCTTCCACTCCTTTGTTTCGGAGATCCAGCCGAGGAGCGTCTTCTATGGTTACATGGGAAGAAGCCCGTAGATTTAGAAGAGGTTCCAGTTTTGGGGGTGCCAGAACAGCACTTTCAACTCCGGCAAGGACAATTCGCAACCAAAGATCAAGTAACAATCGATCCCAACCGCAGCAGCCAGCGAATCCTGCTTCACAACGCCAACTACCCAGAACTCATCATTCAAGGAATTCGAGTGTTATTTCACGAAACTCCTCGCGTCATGGGAGGATCCTACGCCTTGAACAAAAGGCCACTAAAGTTCTTGGAGTCGTGTTCTTCACGTTTGTTGTACTTTGGGCACCTTTCTTCATCCTCAATATGGTGCCAGCTGTGTGTCCAGAGTGTGAGAAAAGGATCTCCAGTTGGGTGTTTGACTTTGTGCTGTGGTTGGGGTACGCCAGTTCGATGGTCAACCCAATATTCTACACAATATTTAATAAGGTGTTCAGGCAAGCTTTCAAGAAGGTGTTGTTGTGTCAATATTGTAAGTCGACAAGGTAGCCAGCACCCTGGGAGCGCGTCCGGCCTTCGTCTGACCCCGGCCTCGGCGCACTCTCAGTTAACAGGAACATTCGATCTCAATTCGTATGAACTATTGAAGAGCTTTAAATAAATACGCTTTTAGCTTAGAACGCGATTGTAGTTTAAAATGTGGCTTCAAAAGACAAATAATATTTTTCAATCACAAAATAATATTATCTAACGGTTAATTTGATGCAATTTTATTTGAAATTGTGAAATTGTTATTTTATTTTAGTCATGTATTTTTATGTAGATTAATTGTTATCACTAGTTTATTTTTAATTTATATTTCATTATTTAAAACGACATTTCTCCTAGATTTCGTGCCTGATGCACGAAATTATTACATAACCATTGTATTACGATTTAAATTTTTAGAGCATCTTAAATACTAATAATATATATTATGTATTGTTGAATTACGTATACACGTAATTTTCTTGCTTTTATTTGAGATCTCAGGTAATGGGCTAAAAGTTGAAAACTTACCAACTGATGTAAAAATACTTTTAAAAAATCTGGGAATCTATAACCATGAAACAAAAGTATATGTATTAGTAATATAAGAATTGTTAGAAACGTTATATTTGTGCACACAATGTTGCATTCCTAAAACTGATTATTATTGTCTGGAATTAGATTTGCATAAATAATGATAATTATAATTATTAGGGTAATAAGGCCTACTTATGATAGAGTAAATCAATCGAAGGTGTTTATTAAGGTGGCATTCGATGGCCGCAGCTTCATACTGAAGGTATAAATGGATATAATGAGAGTCTATAATATTTATTGCACTTTTGCCTTTTATGATAGTAAAAAGGCTCTTTGATATACTATGCTGTAGATAATGTGAAGACTAGGTGATCCAAATTATTATTAAAACATAAAAATGTTAGTATTTTTGTATAACAAGGTTGCTTGGAAGCAAGCCGGTCCGAATTCTTCTCACACAAGATAGAAAATTAATTTATGTAATATATGTATTATTGTAAATTTGTAACAGCAAGAGATTAGTTTTTTGCCGGCTTCTTTCCGGTGTACAATGCATTTCCAGCCGGTGGCAGGACCTCAACAAATAAAAGTACTTGCCTATGAGGTAAGTGTTTTGCAATAAATTATTTTTACTTGGAATTAATTTTCTGTGAATTTTACTTTTAAACTGAAAGGTAAATTTAGGGTTCCTAGAAATATAATTTGTATCTTATTTAAATTTTAGTGTAGATAATGATGAGATATGACTATATAATAGCGTAGTTTTGGACATCTATCAGTTCATTGTCAATATCTGTTAATAACTTTTACATGGAGTCCAGGACCACCTTAAGCAACATTGATCCAATTCATTGTATTCTAATTCAATTCAAACTGTATTGGTCTTTGGAGATTCGATTAGGCCTTTAAGCTTTCTCTATTCATATCGCATCTTAAGCCCGACATCCGGAATATACTATGGTGGTAAGTCTAATCTCTACCATTAGAGGAGGCCTGTACCGCATGGTACGTACATTAAGCTAAGATAATGTATAATATATAATAAGATAGTCCTCTAAGTAAACTTTGTATAAATACGATAGTGTTTGCCTTCTTCCGGATATCATGAAGGCACAAAACGGAATATTTCCTTTATGAGACTTTTAATAAGAAGGCGTGGTAATAATATTCATAATAATATACCTAGTCATGTGGAAAACCGATGAGTCGCGATTAATTATGAATAGGTATACAATTATTATAACAAGACACGTGTAAATTATTAATTAAGCTGGCAAATGTATAAGTCACAGCGTACCATAAGTTGGCAATAACTTTGATTTCAATCTTTGAATTCAATTGTTTAGCGGTAATTATTATTTTTATTATGTTAATTTTGTTGTACGCAAATCTATATGATTTGGCGTAACTTTTCGGATGCACAATTCATATAGGTTGAACGTAATTTGGTATAATCCGGCTCAATCTGAGAAACGTTCCATTGTGTTATGCATTATTAAACAGATGTGTTAAATGTTCGTACAACTGAGTTTTTCTTTTTCGTAAAGAAGTCAAGATATGCTCTTTATACGTCTGATATCGGTATATAGAGATATTTTTATATCCGAAGGGTTTTTAAATTAATTAATGTACATTTCATCATAATACCACCGACTAGCTGTAGACGTTATTTTTTTTTTCAATTTAGTGTAGTCCAGTTATTTGTGTACCAGTTAACAGTTTGTTACAAATATCCGTGTTTTAACTTTTGTGCCTACATGTAAACATTTCCAAAGTTCAAAAGTTTTGAAGATTGACAGAATATTAAGGTGTTATTCCACTGCTGCGCACACATACGCTAAGTAAGGAAACGTTACACGTTCCTATTGCAACTATTTATAATCTAAGAAAGATAACCACCAATACAAACTATGTAGGATAAAGTCAATGACGTTATAAGCAAGGCGCACTCAAACATCATGTCATTGATATTTCAATGTTTGCTCTACTCGAGGGACTTGCAGCTTTAGCACCAGCTGAAATGTTATGCTACGTCATTTACTATAGTTAGAAACTAGAAAGGTAGATTACACACAGATTTATAAAGTAGTTAAAATGCCTTGACCTTCTAGTTTAGCAGCAAAAATATAAGAATATTTCGGGCCATTGTTACATTATAGATCTTTTTTGTTTTTAATGTATTGTTTTTTTTTTCATTATTAATATATAAGATTGCGTGCGTGGGCTCAGCGTGCGCAGCGATGTATTTTACCTTTAAGGAATTCAGTTGTTTTTAAATTTTTACTTAAATATGACGACTTTTATTTTTAAATCATTTCATTTTATTTTTATTTTATATTATAAGTATTTATTAAATATTTATTACTATATTGTGTTATTACTGTATTAGTATTAAGTTAATTGTATGTAGGTTTTTGTTTATATATTACGCCACCTACTTTCTTCTTCTTCAACTTTTCAGACAGACATCGCTACTAAGCGATAAGGCCTTTTGTATCCTGCTTCTTCTTTATTTTGTTTTTCTTGTTATTTCTATTTTTACTTGTTGTGGTGTACAAATAAAGAATAAATAAAATAAAATTGAAATCTTATATTGTCTTAGTTAAAAAATGTGTTAGTAAAACTAATAGCGGTGTATAGGAGCATATAATTACTGTGTATTTAATAACAAAGATTTAACGTCATTAAGTCTAAGTATAGCCTATCACTAGAAATCCATATTTCTGTGTACGTCCTATTTATGAGCACAAATTTAAAATGAGCGAACTCACTTATAATATTTACATTTCGCAACATTCATAGAATAAAAATAAATATAACTAGTTGTTTTTAATTCATGTGAAAATTCAAACTGTATATTAATAAACAATGTAAATGTTTTTTTTTAATTCCAAAATGTATATTATGGTGAACGTATAGTTTTTATACTATGTCTATGCATTGAACTACTGTACCTGTATATATCTTGTAAATAGAAATGTTATAAAATATTTTAAATTTGTAAAAAATACTTAATTCAATTAAAATCAAAACATGAATATTTACTATGGATATTCGATTGAATAAAATTATTTGAACGTAGTAACATCTGGTTTTATTTACAAAGCGTTTGTTTAACTTGAAATGTTAGCCTTTTGTACGGATATGTTATTTTTCAATATAGCCTTATAAATACTAGATGATAATGGAGCGTTCCTCTGATAAAAGAATTTTAAAGAACGGTTTGTTTAGGCGAGCAATTGTAACAAACTTTATAAAAAAAAGACGTGTGGCAGACTCGAACCTGTGACCTTCTGCACAAAAAGCATACGTGATAACTGGTGTTCCACGGCAATTATAATGACCCTTGCAAAAGTGTGTACCCTTGTGAGTATATAGATATACTAAAAAGTATCGGTCGTGCCGATCGGAGTGAGGGATGTTAGCTTATTTTCGTTACGGAATTTCTGGATTCGGTCTCCACACTCAAGGCCCGCGATAGAAGCTATGCAATAGCTTAAAAACTTTTGGTATGTATATAATAAGTAACTACTTTTGTTTTATGTCTTTAATGTACTTAAGAACCCAAAATGTAAACTTTGCAAGAACAACGTGTGCTGGGTCAGCTTTCAAGGGCTAATTTGTAGTGGAATAAAAATCATGTAATAAAGCATAACTGTTTTTGAATTGCAAACTTTTACTAAAAGCTCTTTACTTGTTACAGTTCATGAGATATAGTGTACTGAACTATAGACGGACAGACCGACAAACAGCGGAGTCCAAGTAATAAATTCCCGTAGGCACCCTTCGGGTACGAAACTCTAAAAATAAACCATTTGAAAAAGGTCCCTTGTAATGCTAGTCAAAGGTACACATTATTTTCTCCTCAGTTTTCTCAAAGCAATATTCTTTTGCTCTATTCCTTTGAAACAGACAGTTATATTATATGATATATTTAATACTGTAGAATATCAAACGGATGTCTTAAAGTTATGTGGATATTAAATTACCAAGAGCTATATTTAGAGTTGAAATTATTATATATAAAGATAAATAGTAATTATTATTACCGCCTCTTATAAAAATACCATATAAACAGTGTAAACGAGTTTGTTCTTAGAGCGATCCCATCCAGACCATCTTCTATTGATATGGAAGACATCGATAAAATGGAACTTTATATTACAGACATATACAGCCTGTTTTCCACTTTCTGAGAGGTAACGTGGAATCTGACGATAACACAGCTTCCTAACTCCATGATGCTGATGTAGGATTGTATGAACACTGCCCCAACTAATACCTAGGATCATCTTAATGTCCGTATATGAAATTCGTGCACCAATTTTGTATCAGTAGTTGAGACATTTTGTGCAGTTATTTATGTTTGTCTTCTTTCATTCAGCAAGTATAAGTCTTTTTATGCTGAAACCGTTGTTAATCTGATTGTTCTGTCAAACCAAATATAAAATCGTAATAGGTCCTAGCGCACGAATGTTCCCGGTTAGGCTGCATCGTTTAAATAAAAAGCCCGGAATCCGTTGCAGCACAATAACTAGAATATAGTTTTTTCTTTAATCGAGCAAAATTATATAGTATATTGAATTCTTTTTTCTAATAAATTTGCTTTTTAAAAACATGAAGCACATTTAGATTCCATCTTTTTTAATTTTAATTTAGATTTCGAGTATTTCAAAACTTTAAATGTGACCTATGTACCTACATCGGTAACATTTAAAATTTTAGATATATTACGTAACCTCACGATATTTACCAGCAAGGTCCAAGAAGAGCTTGTAATCCTTAACCCGGGTAAGCTTTGCCTTAATCAACTCTGTCCCTTCAAAGATTTCAATTATGAACAAGAGACAGGTTTCCCTTACAGAAAATTATTAATATCAGGAGATAACGTATTTAAACGTATTAAGTAAATTGGCTGTCCGTATAGGTATTATATAACCTTATGGTAACGCCAACTATTTACTATTAAGTATTAAGAACAACTATTAACTATTGGCTGTATTTTGGACCCATTCTAAGCTCACTACAGAGCACGGGTCTCCTCTCAATATGAGAAGGTTTTGGCCATAGTCCACCAAGCTGGCGATGTGCGGATTGGCAGACTTCACACGCCTTTGGGAACATTATGCAAAACTCTCAGGCGTGCAGGTTTCCACACGATGTATTCCTTCACCGTTGAAGCATGTGATATTTTAATTATTTAAAAACGCACATAACTTCGAAAAGTTAGTGGTGCGTGCCCGGATTCGAACTCCCGACCTCTGATTAGGAGGCTGACGTCCTAACCACTAGGCTATCACAGTTTCACTAGGCTATCACAGTTTCACTAGGCTATCACAGCTTCTATTTTGGATTAAATTTTAATAATGTCACTACTACGTAATGTTTAATGAGAAATCCTTTGCGAGCGAATCCGGCACGCCTTTAGCCGGTTTCTAGTTATCATTTGTAAGCATAATATCTTTGCTTTTATATAAAAACGTTATAATCTAAAGCTTCTAGGGATTTCTTTGTTTTATTTATGGCAAGGTCATAATTCTTTTAAATATAAAAACAGGGTGTGGAAAGCATTTCACACTGCGAAATAAAAAAGATCTGACGTTGAAAGCATCTGCACTTTGCATTATCAAAGGCACGACTTTTAATATTATCCCTCTTTCACTATTTATCTCGAAATGTTTCATGCTGGTATCTCGGCACACGAAAAGCTGTATAATTAAGTTTCAATTACTGACAAGACAGTTGGGGGTCCTGGGTTCGATTCCCAGCTCTAGTCTGATTTGGTGGAAGGCTTCAGCTTCCCGTAGCTAGTTAACACCCTACTGACTAAGACGTGTTACCCAGCGAAGTCACGTAGAAACCAATTAGGAGTGTGATTTTACCATACTCTTAACAGGTTAGCCCGCTACCATCCTAGACTGCATCATCATTTACCACCAGGTGAGCTAGCGGTCAAGGGCTAACTTGTATTAAAAAAAAAAAACAAACCCTTTGAGCATACACACTCATACACGTTTTGCTCGTCTGCTTCTTTAACTGATCACGAGGTTCTATGTTCGAATCAGTTATTTAGTTTTATTGTCTTGAACTTTCTAGCCTGGAGTTAGGAGGCTAGAAAAAGGAATATAGTGGTATTTTCCTCGTCCACGATGAGCCATATTACTATCAGGTGATAGTGATCAGTAAATTCCGCCAACCCGTATTGTAGCAGCGTAGTCTAGTCCCTAGTCTTACACGAATTCTAGAAACAAAACATAATATATGAGAGTGTATCGTATGTCCAGAAAATACATTGCAAAATTACTTTACGTTCATAACTAATAGCGTGCTTGTGCTTGCATGAAAAGAATATCTCATCATATCATAAACTATCTCTCAGGAAAATAACGCTAATCCGTTGCTTTATTTAAGCTTGATTTTAAGACAAACCAACAGACATTATGTTATTTATGAAACCATTATGAGCCGCGCACCTTACATAAAAAAAACTGTAACCAACGTTTCCAAGTCACGGTCACCAGAAAATAAATAGAGGACTTCTTCCGTATAGTTGGGCATATCGAGCTAGCTTTCGCCTCACAATTTATCGGTATTTAACCACGATACTCCTCGAGTTTTCAATTAAAAGTGAAAATGTTCCCCTGAAAATTTCCCGTTCATTTTAATGAAACGATGCAAACCGACCACTTCCCGTACAGGTAATTGAATTACGGTCGTTATGTCTTCATTTTTTTGCGTTGTCACCAATTCGTGAACACGTGTCCGGTAGAAGCGTTATGTGGATAATCCATTAAAAATATATTTCTCTCATCCTCTTCCAGAAATTGCCAAAGCCACAATATTATTTGTCTCGCTGTTCAAATTATTTGTTTTGAATCATCACCACAAGCTTCTGGATTCGATTCCCGGGTCAGGTTGACAAAATTACAAGTTTAGCCCTTGACGGCTATCTCGCCTGGTGGTAAGTGATGATGATGTCTAGGATGGTAGCGGGCTAACCTGTTAGGAGTATCGGCGTATATTCGGGGAAATTAATTAATATTAGAACAACCAGTGTCAATAATTGATTAGGTACGTGTGACTTACTCAAGTTAGTCGCACGTTAAATTTAATCTTTGAAATGTTTGTTGTTTGCGCAGATCAAAAATTTCTTAATTCGATGAAACGTATTCCTCTTATTATAGTCCTATATTATAATTATTATTTTTATGGGTAATATCATTAACCCTTTATTTTTACACCTTTAAATTAATGAGAAATTGATTTTACATGAGAAACAGAATCAAAACGAAGCAGGACAAAGGCAGCCTTATCGCTTGGTAGCGATCTCTGCCAAGTGATCTTAGGATTATAAAATAAAAAAGATAAAAAAATGAAGGTGGCTCCACAAAATTCTAAACATATATACGAACTAACTCAATATTTATATATATCCCTTCTTAAGAATATCGGTACCTTTTTTTAGTTTCCTTAATAGTATATCGATCATAAGGAAAGAAGAATAAATACTTTATTGTATTCAAAGAAAAGTATACAGAAAAAATAAAATACAAAACTAATTATTGTCGTGCAAAGGCGTCCTTTTTGCTGCAAGCGAGAACCTACGGTAAGAAAGTGGGGTGGTGAAATTCGCCTTTACGAGGCATTTTTGATGTATACATAAAACTTTCTACACTGTACTGAAATTATTATAAGAATTAATTAACGATATTTTAAATAGGCTTAATGGTTTAGGCACGAAATCTTAACAAACTGTCACATTTATAGTATAAGGAATCATTTCTTTGAAATACTTTTTGAGCAGTTTTGAAACATCAAATTTGTGGCGAATCTATCACCGGTTCGAAATACAGATTCATAACGGATGACTTTAATTATGTTCGAAAAGCTTTGTTAGTGAAAAGGTATGGAGCATATTTCCCATTTACCTACGTTGGAGGGACTAAAGAATTCACTTTTGAATCCCAACAATATATTTTAAATGTTTTACTGTTTTATTTTCTCCAATCTGTGTCTGAGTCGAAGAGTAAATCTGTTATTTTCCGGGATAAAAATAGCCTCCGCCACTCGACTCACAAACTATCACTGTTCTAAAATTACACCCATCCGTTGCCTTAAGCGTGTGAGAAAAGAGAATAAAAAATAAAGGCTAAGTTTAAGCTGGACTTTACACGGGGGATAGTATAAGCTACATAAATAAATATACACCACAATAATACGCTAAAACCACCACAAGTTATTCTTCTCAACAAAAAATTTACATGTTTTTTCACAGTGGTCAAAGTGTGTTAGGGTGTGTTTAAAGATAATATATAAAATAATTACTATATAGAAAACAATGTCATTACACTGCACATAGAGATAAATAAAATAATTACTGTAAGAAAAACAATGTCGCCAAATCTCACACAGCTCGCTAATGGTTGGCGGATCAACAAATTCCTTTTTAATCAATATTGCCAACCTTTAAATATTATTTTTGATTCGTTCACAAAAGTTCACCTATACTCCGTGATGTACTACCTATTCTAATTTAACACTGATTTGCAGCAAGAACTAAAAAGAACCTAAAAGCATTTGCGTTTTTAAGATCGAGCAAATAAATACAAGTTCTTTCATAAGCTTCCTCTTAATTGTTTTATTTGTTGTTTATTAATAAGACAGCAATTTAAATAAATGTAAGATCAATAATCAATGTTTCAACTGTACTGCTACAGCTGTCAAACACACTTTGACATTTGAATTTAGTTTTTTTTTCTATTTCGGATTCCGATGGTCAAAATAACTCCACTCGAGTTACAGTTGCTTAAAATATCAGTTTCGGAACGTTTTCTTTCTTTTGTAAGTGGAACAAAAACTATACAGCTTGCGTTCTTTTTACTTTTGTTACAGAACAAAGTTCAGTGTGCTACTTGAAAAAGTTTTTCGTTCACGGTATTAATTAAGACTGAATAATTTAACTGGAGTAGTGATAGTCTGGTGGTTAGGACTCAGGACTCCCTTTAGGGAGGACCACGATCGATATCCGGCACGTGCCTTAAACGCTTTATTAATTAAAGTTAGTAAAAGCAGTTAGTTAGTAAAGTTAGTTACATAGTAAAAAATAGCAGTTTAACAATTTATATAACACTTAATTTAACGTTGAAGGACCTAGTTTTCTAAAGGTCTTAGACAGTCTACCAATCTGCACTAGTGGACTACGGCCACAATCTTTCCCTTGTTGAGAAGGCCGCCCTGTAGTGGTAATGATGATGATCTATTTTTTAAATAAATGGGCTTATGTTACCTATTAATTTTGTTTTATTTTGAAGTATTTATTTATGTATCTTCGCGTAACTAGTAGTAAACATTTAGTTTACACTACAAGTTAGCCATTGATGATGGTAAGTGATGATGCAGTCTAGGATGTTAGCGGGCTAACCTGTTAGGGCTATGGTAAAAACACACTCCTAATTGGTGTCTACGCGACATCGTGCCGGAACACTAAATCGCTTTGCGACACGTCTCTGTCGGGCTAACTAATAACTTTCATTAGATCATCAGTACTTTTAAGGAACTAAACGTAAACGTTCATAAAATACGCAGTATCAACCACAATATCAGCATTGTTTCCATTAATTTTCAAGTGGAGTTGTAAGTTATGATGACAAAAAAAGATAATAATAATTAAAACAGCAATTCACTCACACGTTGACATGCATGCACTTACATGTTTAAATTAATTTTAAGTCAATTAATAGTTAAGGATGTCAACTTTTTTTTTTAATTCAAAATTCAAATTCAAATAATCTTTATTCAAATAGTCCTTTAAAAGTCCTTTGACGCCTCAATAATTTACATTTTTTTTTTATCCACTACAAGTTAGCCCTTGACGGCAATCTCACCTGATATTAAGTGATGATGCAGTCTAAGATGGTAGCGGGCTAACCTGTGAGAGGTATGGTAAACCCATACTCCTATCGGTTACTACGCGACATCGTGCCGGAACGCTAAATCGCTTGGCGACACGTCTTTGTCGGTAGGGTGGTAACTAGTCACGGCCGAAGCCTCCCACCAGACCAGACTCGAGCCGGGAATCGAACCCAGGACCTCCAACTTTATAATCTGACAGCGCGCGCGGTGAGACACGGAGTCGTCACATAGTAGTGATTTGATGGTGATAACTAGATTCGTAAGCTTAAAACTAAAGCTATGAGGATTCCAAACGCGCCGCAGTCTAAGAAGAAGCCCACAACACTTAGCCAGGTAAATTTTCTTTTCGTTATCACCATCTCACATGTAACTTAAAATTATGTTAAAAGCTATCTTATTAGAGCAATATTTCATACCCAAGCTTGTTTACCATTTACATTATCCTTTACGCTACAGTAGGACTTTTCTTTAATTTCTTGTAGTAAGAAAAGCTTTTATAAAAATTTAAATAAATGATTTTTCTCTACAGCATTGTAAATATCTTGTGACCCTTGGTGTTCTAGTACCTACCTCCTTTCCAAATGAACTTGAAGAAGAAAAGAAAATGTAAACTGTGAGGTAGTCTAATTGTAAGACATCTAAGTTCATATAAGTTGTCAAGGTGTCAACTTATATTAGAAAAATTGTTTGATCAAATTAAGGAATGCTTTGAGCTAATATTCAGAAATTTACGAAACTAATAACTTAATCGATGACAGTACACTTGAGAGTCCACAATGTCCTCAAAGGCGTGTGACGTTAACCAAAACGTTCTTGGCCAGCGTATCGAGCTACGGCCTGAAATTCTTTGTCAGAGAAGAGATTTGTAACCCTAAGTGGGCCGATAATGGGTTGATGATGATGATGATGATGAAACAGTAATATAAAAGTCGATGACATAACAATATGACTTCAGGAAAAACAATAAACTAATAGCTTCCACTTTAGGAAAAACAATAAACAAATTATTGTCTTTCCTAAAGTGGAAAATTACTCCATTTTGGGACAATAAAAAATCGTGTTAAAGTCTTTTACTTATTTAAAGAAGCGGTGTATTTCCAACTACAAATGACAGTCCATTAAGTTCGACGGCAACTATAAATAGAAATAGAAAGCAGTCCGCCCTTGGACTTGAATAACATAATAGACTTTTCAGAGTAGTTTATCGTCGCCCAGTAATTTAGACGGTACCTTTAACATGTTTTTTAACGTTGACGTTAAGTGGTTTGTTAATGATGTTAATTATCGTAACGAATACAAAATAGTCTAATTTTAAAAAGAAATTAATGAATTGTTGAATACACTTTTAATGTACACAGAGTATGCAATAAGGACAATAGCGCGGTAAGATAGAAGGTACAACTTGGCAGCCTTATCGCTAAATAGAGGTGAAGGGTTTGCCTCGGCGGACGCCGCTGGTTGGGTTGCGGTCGTGTGTGCGGGTGTACCCGTGACCCAGCCACCAGGCGACGCGTAGAAGCATCGCTGGGTTTTAATGGGTATTCTGGTCGCCACTTTGTTAAAGCTAAACTTTTTGAATTCGAAACGACATGTTTTTGCTTAATAAACAATTTCTCAGTAGTAAAACACATAATCCACTCTTCAATTATAATTTATAGCTCTCAACTAATATAATTCATTCACTACATCTAATCAGTGGTATCTAAGTTATTGGCGTTTTATTTATTATGACAGACATGACACTCGTACTATCACTACTGTACTATGACTATTATAATGAAAATATTATTATCATAATAGATACCAACCACATATAAAGTTTTATTTTATTTTATATGCTACAAAGTTAGTTCTTGACGGCAATCTCACCTGATGGTAGGTGATGATGCAGTGATTGCAGGCGAACCTGTTAGGGCCATAGTAAACCCATACTCCTGGTTGGTTTAAACGCGACATCGTACCGGAAAGCTAAATCGCTTGGAGACACGTATTTGTCGGTAGGGTGGTAACTAACCACGGCCGAAACTACTACCAGGCCAGACTTGAGCCGGGAATTGAACCCAGGACCTCCAACTTTATAATGCGCCAGCGCACGCGCTGCCCCACGCAGTAGCAATACTCCGTGATACTTTTGGATCTAGATCACTTCATAAATTTTAATTGCAAATCGAATTTAGAATGAGATCTGTTGAAATATTTTGTTGACATGACACTGACATGACATGACATGATAATCTGTTGCTAATATTATTTGTGTTAAATATTGTTTATCAAATAAACGAAAATAGGTTATAGTTTCAGTACACAAACCGCGAGCATTGTTATGCCCTAATGGATATAGAACGATGCTGAAGTTTGTATTATGTTTGTAAACGACGCGAACAATTTCTATGAACCCTAGAGTATTCTAAACATCCACTGAGGAAATTTTTAACACAACCAATACCTATCTAAGTTTCATCTTATTAAGTACAAGTTAGCTCACATGATTCTTAAAATCTATTATATGTTAGCTCGAAGACATTTTTTTACTGTACTGTCTATTAGTTGTACTAACCCTGTTGGTTGCCACAGTGTAACCGGGCTGTTTAGCTCTGCCAGAAGAAATTTTGAGCCCTAGGGCTCGAAGAAACTATGGGAACGACTGCCTAAGGGCGCCTCCTTTGAGGCCGAACCTCGGCTTAGGCGACGTTTGGGATAACTGGGGGGTCGGACGGTGAGATAACGGGGGGGTCGGACGGTGAGAGAGCTCGAGGACACATCTTATTTGTTTGTATGGCTGGAACTAGCAATAAGTTTCCCAGACTCACTTATGCCTCGAAATAGATGGAACTTTTTAGAGAGGGTTAGGGTGTTGGATTGTATAGAGAGCGGCTTCGAGTGATTTGGAGGAGTGGTTGGATTTAGCTTGATATACAATAGAGATATAATGTGTTTTTGACGATTATATATTTATTTGATTGCAAATATTATTTTACGATGTCAAATTTATGCAACATTTAAACTTCATCATGATCAACCCATTACCGGTTCAGTACAGAGCACGGGTCTCCTCTCAATATGAAAAGGGTTTGGCCATAGTCCACCACGCTTGCCATTTGCGGATTGGCAGACTCCACACGCCTCTGAGAATATAATGGAGAACACTCAGGCATGCAGGTTTCCTCACCGTTGAAGCAAGTGATATTTAATTGCTTAAAAACTCCTAAAAGTTAGTCACCCGGTACGTACCGATATCGAACCGCCGACCTCTGGTAAGAAGGCAGACGTCCAACGTCCAGCTGTGATTTTCATCAGTTCATATATTGTTATTATGATTCGCATTTCAAATTATACTGGTTTGGTTACTTTTCAATCTTGCCTTTCCTGCGATGCTTATTGATTGAGCGGCCTATTCGAGTGCATTTCCTTGAAAGCTTGAAAGCGTCATATTTCAATCGACAGTGGAATCCGCTGCCATACACTTTCCTACGTTGAAAGCCTATTCGTATTGCATAAACATCATTACGTTATTCCAGTATATTACTGTAAGTTTTATATAAATACTGGGCTTTACCTGAGCATTGACTCCGGACCTTGCGATTCGTAGTTTAATATGCTCCAACTGTAACGAATGACTATTTATCGTCATTTATTTAATCAAAAAAGTTTATCCATTTGACAAATTTTCGTTAAATGTTAATCCATTTAGTATTTTTAATCACAAGTTGAAAATACATTTTAACTCGTAAATTTCGTGCCGTTAAGTTGCAAGAATGGGCAATAAAAGTTCTTTTATATTGTAGTTTACGGTTATATCCGGATTTACGATGGCGCCTATTAAATATCACTTCCTATTTCGGGACTATAAAAATATTAATTTTTGTTGGCAACGTATCCCTCGTTTAAGACATATTTTTATTCTCTGCCCAAGCTTAATATTCCAATATATATAAAGTTATCTTAAGAATAAAATCTAAATATCTATGTGCAATAACGTTACACCCACGCCAGTTCCTATTTTCATTCAGCAAATTTTGACAAATATAGTGTGGTTATTTCAACAATAGGAAATTTCGTCCATTTCGGAAAAATACTCTTAAAGTTTTTATCCTTACCTTTTATGTAAAGCATTTTTTATTAATTACTAGAACAAATTTGGCCAGTGGACGAACAAATAACCTGTCTAAAAATTGGAAATTAATTTTCCACTTTGGAATAAGTGAGACGAAAAGCTGATATTTAAGAGTTTTATAATGGAGGAATTAAATAAAAAAAACCGAATGACTTATTAGTTACTTCTAATTTAGGGGCTTGAAAAATAAGCTTTTTTTTTATTTGTATATTAAGCTTTTAATGCTTTTAGTAATTAAAAGCATCTCAATATGAGTAAGCATAATATGTACTTAACCTAAAACTTAATAAAATTGGAGTAAATATGTTAACGCATTCGAACAACAATTCAAAAACGTAAATGATTCGTTTATCTTGAAAAATATATGTGAAATGAATGAAAATAAATAACTATATGATGAAAAATAGAATGTCATTAAGAAATTGCTTTTTAACTAGGCCTTCCATCGTTTCCTCAGAGAAAAGGAAAGGCGATTATAAAACTCTCTAATTAGCTTGGACCACAAAAATAACTTTAGTAATTTATATACGATGTAATTGTCAGGAAAATTTAAGAAAAGTTTTAGGTTTGGCTAGGGGTTGAGTGGAATTAATTTGTGTTTGTTTAATGAAAGGCATTATCTAATATATTATAAAATAATGTATTATTTTATTGTAAACTTATAATTATTTTGTAATAAAAGAGTTTGTTCGTTGTATTAAATCTTGCATCAACTGAATTTTAAACCAGTTTTAAACCTATGAGGATAGAATTTTTATACGCATTGGCTTGGATAACATGTGGCATGCTTATGTGATATCTTCCGACTGGCAGTAGAAAAAAATAATATATCTTTATCGCTTACAATATTGCTACATACAGAAATTATAACCTAATCAAACTAAATCTGATTATTTTAAAATATATAGCTAAAACTGCAGCATATGGGCCCTATGAAGCCTTAAATATGTGACATATATGAAGCGTTCAAATACAATATAATATATTTTGACCCATTTCAATTCGTAAGGTGATAGTGATAACTACACTCGCCAACTAAAAACTAAAGCTAGGAGCGTTCCAAACGCATTTCGGTCTAAAAATAAACTCACAACAAACTTAGTCGATTTTTTTTTTGTTATCAGCATCCGAGATCGGATCGTTGGTATAGAAACGAAAAAAAATGTTATATTATAATTTTCTAAAGTATAAAATGCACTTTTTTTAAGCTGAGAAATGCATTTATGCATAGCCTTCGGAAGCGACGCAGGCAGAACTGCGCCACTTCCGGCGGGTAACGTGGGTCTCCCCAGCGGTCAGACTGGCGACCAGAATACCCTCTAAAACCCAGCGATGTTGGCTGGTAACTTAAAGTATTATAATGTAGATAACGTAGATCTTCTGTACGTCGGTCAACATATTCGTATTTCTTATTTCCGGCGTAAAACACAAGGATATTTCTACAAGATGTCCAAACCGAATCCACATGATCGAATCTCGATTCCACTGGATTTTTATTTCCCTCCCGCTTAGTATTCAAATCGAAGAATACCCACCCTACCCGAGGGGATTTCCCGTTGGGCGCATTACAAGATCCCATTTTATTTGCAGTTCACATTATTTTATAATGTCCATATCGAAGTTTCAAACGCTAGCGTAATATTAAACGTTTATCCTTTTTTTTTTGTCGTGGTGGTACACCTGAACTAAAAACCACCACGGCATGTCCCTCTCGCTGGTTTTACTGGACACCCGGGGACCCGTTGTATACTTCCCGGTCGATAAACGTTTATACCTAACTAGTCTTTTCTAATTTTAAATAAATCTCAAATATCCAAAGAAGATTTTTTTAAGCAATTAAAATATCACAAATATCTGTCGCATTATAAAATCGGAGGCCCTGGGTTCGATTCCCAGCTTAATTCTGGTTTGGCAGCAGGTATCGGCCCTGGCTAGTTATTGACAAAAACATGTCGCCAAGCGATTTAGCGTCCCGGCACCATAGAAACCAATTTTGAGTATGGGTTTCACTTAACATCAGATGAGATTACCGTCAAGGGCTACCTTGTAATGTAAAAAAATTTATATTTAACTTAAAAATAACTTAACCCAAAACGGTACCAGGTACCCTATTGCGCTGGCAGAACATGGCCTCAGACCAAAAGTTTGAACTGGAGAACGAGTCTCTGCATTTGACCAGAAAGTTAAGCACGTAGGAGCTAACTCCTTATACATTTAAATACAAAGGAAATAGGTTGTTAAAATAATGTATTCTGTACATGAATGTACCTGCATTTCTGCTCAGGACATGTACGCTTCACCTTATTTAAATGCTTCGAGGAAAAACCCATTTGTATGGAACCTGCGTAACAACATCACTTTCTCTTTTTACTCTTGTACGTTTTCGTTAAAAGGATATTGCATATATTTCAGGATCTATACGGTAAAAAAACTTCATTACAAGTTACAAAAACATTACGCATTTTATTCAGTACATTAGGCCAAAAATTAAAAAGGTCTCTTGAACTTAAATCTATATTGTACAAAGACGTTAACTTTAGACGAAAAAATAAACTATATTAGTATCGTTATTTAAAAAAAAAATTGTAACCACAATCTTTTGCTGGCATGGTACATAAACTGTTAAAGTTAAGCTATAATGCTCTGAGGAGGTGATGATGCAGAAGGAGGCGGCAGGACGGCGCCGGGAGAATGACGCAGACGCGCACCCTCTCCGGCGTCGTAGGGTGGGGCGCAGGCGACGGGCGCACGATCGCCGCCTGCCCCCCTGACGAGGAGCTCCGGGTGATGGATGAGAGGCATCCTCACCCGTCGAGCCTAATCCTCGGGTCGGGAGGCGCGTCCAATGGTCCTGGCGCGCCTCGGACGGAGCTCGGGGGTCAATATAGGCCCCCCGTGGAGGGTCTGCCTCGGCGGACGCCGCTGGCTGGGCCGCGGTCGAGTGCATCAGTGTTCCCGTGACCCAGCCACCAGGCGACGCGAAGGAGCATCGCTGGGTTTTAGTGGGTATTCTGGTCGCCAGCCTGGCCGCCGGGGAGTCCCACATACCCCGTCGGAAGCGGCGCAGTCTTGCCTGCGTCGCCTCCGGAGGGGATGCGTAAAAGCATTTCCCAGAGAAAAAAAAAAAAAAAAAGCTATAATGCTCGCTCACTGAGAGAAATTTTAATTTCTTTTGAGAAAATAAAAGTATACATTTTAAATTTATATCGGCAGTCCTTTAATAAAAGAGAATGGTAAAGTTGGACGTAACTAGCGTAGCGTAGCGTAGTTGGATATCTAAGCTATTATATATTCAAATTCAGAGATAACTTAATTTTTCTGATTTCTTTTCATATTTATTTTATGTGAAACAAGCTTATTTTTAAAAATTTGCGGTCGAAAATAAAATTATTAATGTCAAAATTATCCCATACGTAGCGCCTGTAAGAACTAGACTAACTATTGTGAAATCTAGGAATATTCACTTACTCCTCCTTACTTTATATTATAGACTTTCATTGCCATTGTTATTCTGGCTTTTAGCGATAAGACCACCTTTGCACATTATGTTATTTTGAATTCAAGTTTGTAGTGTGCAATAAAAAGTTTATCTATCTATCTATCTGGTTTAACAGTTTATTAAAAGTTTTATTTGAGTCAATAATTAATTAATTGAATAGATTAATATATATAGTTATTAGTAAAAAAAAACCTAAAAGGTAGTCAATTAATTAAAAAAAAATAACGTCATGATTGGTTTTATTATAAGACCAAATATTATAAGATAACAAAGTAAATTTTAAAATTCGCGGAAACCTTTGTCCTTTTTCGAGGAATAAGTCTGTCTGTCTGTCATCAAAATGTAATATATATGATTGTTTGTCTAATTTTGTCCTAATCTTCTGATATATAAAAACATGCTAACAAGTACACCTACATATGTATATTGTTTTGTATAAACATGGATACAGCAAACGTTCACAGAATAACTTCAAACATTAAATAGACAAGAGTGTTTCCTTTGAAATGCATTCATATTACTCATTTAAATAGAAGGTAGCGAAATAACTCTGTACATTCAAATAAAAAATGCTATTTGTCACCCGCCAAGTTGGTGATATCAAATCTCCGGGAAATTCGCAAGACCCGCGCGGAGCGGATGCGGGGACTGAATAAATGTAGGCAATAAATTCATATCAAGGGGAAAGTTGTTCAGAATTTCCATTCAGAGTGACTATGTTAAAGTGTTAAGTTAAAAAGTAAAAAAAGTTAGTATTGCGGAATACAACTCGGACAATTCATGGCGAGCTGTTTGAAGTCAAGCTGCACAAAGCAAAAATTAATCTCAACTTCCCATATCACGATATTTGAGTCTTTAATTTTATTGACTTGTTGTTAAAGTTGATCTGTAGACAAAATGTCAACAATCATCATCATTATCATGATCAACCCATTGCCGGCTCAATACAGAGCACGGGTCTCCTCTTATATTTTTAATTTTAAGGTCCAAGAAAATCCCCGTAGATGGGCGTTAATGTCTGTGACACAGTTTTTTCAACTAATACAGATGTTATCGTTCATTAAATTTAAGATTCCTCTGTAAATTTGAGACACAATAAAAAATTTTTTCATTTTTTTTTTAATTTTTTCATATGAGAACGGTTTGGCCATACACACACGCTGGCCATGTGCTTATTAGAAGACTTCACACGCATTTGAGAACACTATGGAGAACTCTCAGGCATGCAGTTTTATCAGGATGTTTTCCTTCACCATTAAAGAAAGTGATATCTTAATTACTTAAACCTCAATATATTCTAATTGTAAATATCAGTACAAGACATGCCATTTTTTTATTATTTTCCAGGTATGTTGCCATTTGTAATTGTTAGCAAATACTCTAATAAATTTTTACGTACTATCGCCAAACCTTTCTCATATTGAAAGAATACCCGTGCTCTATATTGAACCGGCAATGCATTGGTCATGTTGATGATGATAAATATGTTGGGCCGGAGCATAAACATAAATTTCTTCACTGAGTTTAACAAGCTATATAAAATAGAAGCTGTGCGAGATTTAGTATTAACTTTATTTTAACGTTTTCCTATTTGAAACGTCTATTGGTGTATTTATGGGATAAAACTCGTGGACCCGTATAGTACAATTTACCTATAAGCCGTCACGGAAAACTACCAAACGCTCTATTTTGCCATCATATCCCTCTAAATAAAACATGCCATTAACTGTGATGTTTCACACTTCGGACGTTTCAAGAATGCCACCTTTTTGGAACGAAGTTCCTTACGGCAAACTTGGAGGAGATAGGGATTTTGCTGCGCGACCAAACTGAAAAAAATGTGATAGTAAAACCGTAAGAAAAAGTCCGTGGAATAAAACCGTTAAAAGAGACGTGCGCAGGCGCGACAGTCGTATACACAAGCGAGTAGTGTATAATACCTTTCTCTTTCTCCCTCTTTCTTTTCGTTCTCTCATCTCTTCTCTCTCTAATACATTCTACTTTAGCCGAAGGAACGTTCCTACCTGGTGTGTGTACCACGACACCACATCTATGTTTTCTTTTGGAAACATTTATGTTTTTTGTTTATTGTTTTCATTTATGTTTTCACTTGGAACAGAAACAAAGCGTCTGTTATAAATAAGTACACATTTCCTTATAAACGTAATAACGTTATGTTCACATCACTTTTCTGCTTCATAAACTACATTAGGAGGCATAATGTACATTAGTGTGACATACGAGTCATAAACGAATACATTACTCAACTGTCTTTTATCATAAATTGTGATAAGCATAATAAAGTTTCTGTACAAGCGAGCATTACGGTGTTGCTATAAAGATATGTCTACCGATTTATTATTTTTTTTTAATTTATTTTAACCATTACAAGTTAGCCCGTAACGGCAATCTCACCTGATGGTAAGTGATGATGCAGTCTAAGACGGTAGCGGGCTACCCTGTTAGGGGTATGGTAAACCCACACTCCTACTTGGTTTCTACGCGACATCGTGCCGGAATGCTAAATCGCTTGGCGACACGTCTAATGTCGGTAGGGTGCTAACTTGCCACGGCCAAAGCCTCCCACCAGACCAGACTCGAGCCGAGAATCGAACCCAGGACCACCAACTTTATAATGCGACAGCACGCGCGCTGCGCCACGGTTGTCGTCAAAACTAATATTAACTGAAATAACAATGTATTCAGTAATGAGCACCGTACTGGTGTTAATAATTCAAAACACATATATCTACTTCCAAATGACAATTTTATTTTTGTACCCGAAAATGATTTTGAAAAGAGAGTACCAGCAATATCAAATTAGTCATCATGATCAACCCATTGCCGGCTCACTACAGAGCACGGGTCTCCTCTCAATATGAGAAGGGTTTGGCCATAGCCCAACACGCTGGCCATGTGCGGATTGGCAGACTTCACACGCCTTAGAGAACATTATGGAGAACTCTCAGGCGTGCAGGTGTCCTCACGATGTTTTCTTTCACCGTTGAAGCAAGTGATATTTTTTTTTTAAACGCACATAACTCCGAAAAGCTATAGGTGCGTGCCCGGGTTCGAACCCCCGATCTCTGATTAGGAGGCGGACGTCCTAACCACTAGGCTATCACAGCTTCAAATTAGTATTACTAAATAACTTGTGTTAGTATATTTTGTATAAATATTAAGTAAATGTAAAACGTTCCAAATAAGTAAAAATACAATGTGTAACATATCAAAGATAGGCTAACTCAAATACTCGGTATAGAAAAGTTTAACTTTCTAAACAAATGTGGACATACGAACATAACTTTTAATTCTTTACCACATGACATCTCGTTCCATCGCGCCATTTTCCATATAAAACTTCTAAATTAAATGATACATTGCGCTCAAACATGACTTCTCGTCATTTTACCTACTACCTTTTACTTCGAGAGTGCCTATCTATTAAATAACGTTCGAAGAAGACATATGTGCTCGATCTTGACAACATTTAAAAATGAGAGAAATGAGGTATAAAATTATGTTTGTATGGAGCATAGTGAAAG
This sequence comes from Lasiommata megera, assembly GCA_928268935.1. NCBI lineage: Eukaryota > Metazoa > Arthropoda > Insecta > Lepidoptera > Nymphalidae > Lasiommata > Lasiommata megera. The sequence continues at coordinate 4,074,508 of OV743311.1, read as the reverse complement.
GGTATTCACTGTGTCCCACAGAAGGATGATAGTAAAGATACAAAACTATTGTTGGAACGAAGTTCCTTATCGCGCGTTGTGAAAAGGGCTAGACGGAAAAAATTCTTACGAAAAGTTGTCACGACACTTTTTGTTATTGTAAGCTGTGCGGCGTCGCATGTTTCTCTGTCTGTCTCTCTCTCTCTTATAGAAAGCAAGCCAGATATTTTCATTTCTATTTCGCATTGAACAGTGTGGTGTCGCGACGATTATTTTTGTTGAGTGTATACAGGTTTTTTGTAAATAATAAAAAATAATAATAATGAATCCTGACAGTGTTTCTGCACAAGTTCCGGATATTGCTGATGGAGTACAAAATTGAGCCTACTGATTAAGTTTATATAACAAAATGTAAATATAAATAAAATAAAATTTTATTAAAATTCCTTCACTAATAAATCGAAAGGAACTTCGTTCCATCCGGGTGTCCCTTGACACCTCTCAAGTATTTTATAGTTTTGTACAGCACACTTGACATCTGTGAAGCATATCAATCGGAAGACTGCTGGAACGTTTGTACCAAAAAAAGCTCTCTACTATAATATTCCATATTGACGACTTACGTGGCGCAGCGCGCGCGCTGACAGATTATAAAGTTGAAGGTCCTGGGTTCGATTCCCGGCTCGAGTCTGGTCTGGTGGGAGGCTTCGGCCGTGACTAGTTACCAACCTACCGACAAAGACGTGTCGCCAAGCGATTTAGCGTTCCGGCGCGATCTCACGAAGAAACCGATAGGAGTATGGCTTTACCATACCCCTTACAGTTCAGCCCGCTACCATCTTAGACTGCATCATCACTTACCATCAGGTGAGATTGCCGTCAAGGGCTAACTTGTAGTGAATAAAAAAAAACTCAATCGTAATATTTCGTGGTACTACCAACCTACCAATAATAATAAAAGAAGTAGATACATTGGCGGGAGAAACGAGAACGAGAACGGACGGAAACAACGAACGCGCGTGTAGAAAGAGGAAATTAAAAGGGCATCGAATGACGTCTGGCAATATTCCACCATCACAGAAATATAATATTTGCTACGGTTATTTTCATAAAATGGGAATCAAACTAAAACGTTGTTAACTAAAGTATGAAATTGATCACGCATTGCTTTGTAAAAATCAGAAGTTCTACGCAGGCGAAGTTTCGGGGAATTCTTTATAATTTTACATCAAACCCTTTTCAAGCGATTTTGAAACTACTTATGTCTGAATATAAATACTGAGTGTTTAAGCTATTGTTTAAAAACTTCTTTAGAATTTACCTTTTAAACCGGGGGCTATAGTCAAATAAATATTCATACAAATTTTGTATTTGTATTTGTATATCTTTGAACCTCCATTTTGAATAGTGGTAACGAACCGTAATTCATAGCGTGTAGGTATTAGGTTTTGGTTTAATTATGAGTTTGCGTTTAATTTGCACAAGTAAAGTTTAAATTTGCGTAACTGAAGTAATATTAACATAATTTAAGTTCAACAATATCAAAAAGGTGATGCGGTGAAGGCAGAGCTTCGGAAAGAAGCTCTGCCAGAAGAAATTTTGAGCCCTAGGGTTTAGGCCCTGGATAACGGGGGGGTCTGTACTTCCCCGAGGCCGTGGATGGAGCCCACGTCCGGATGACGCAATATAGCGGGGACCTCATCTTCGCTGGCGAAAACGGTGTGTGTAGCGTATGATTGTGTGGTAGGTACGAGTATGCGAGTTGTCAGTAGTCATCTGATCGTCAGGGTCATGAAGCATATGTTTAGGTGTCCTCTTTCGGAGAGGAGCGCTTAGGTCGGCGGAGTAAGAATGCGGTCGATAATTTTTGCTGTATTGTGCTTTTTTCGTGATAAAACTTGTTGTGTTTGTATCGAGCCCAACCAATCAACAGAACTAAATTAGTTTACAACGTATGCATTTAAAACGATAATTAACAGTTATTATGAAACCGTAAAAATACGTTGTTTTATTATTTATTTGTTAATGAGGGTAATTATCAGACAGTCGGTATGTAGATAATTATAGAAGGTCGCAGATTTAAAACGCAAATAAATTCCGGATACTTATAATGTTAAATTAATAATTCAAATTAAAACTAAAATCTTACTAACTTAACGAACAGACCAGACAGATATTCCGAAGAAAGAAATGAAATCAAGATGAAAATGTTACTTTCTTGCGTTCACTGACGATTAAACCTTATACTTTTAATAATCTAAAATATAGTAAAAAACGCACGCAGCAATGATATATTATATGACGTACGTGGATATGTTATATGACGTACTCGAGTAAAGATTTAATATGTCCTGATTGAATTTTATCCAATCCATGAAGCAATGTATAAGAGAACACGTGCAAAACTACATTAGCAGTATATTCATCAAAGTATCAGTAAAGTGTATGCAGAACGAAAATATAATACGAGTGATGAGTTTAAAAATTATGTAAAATTATTTTCCAAGAATTTTAAACGCGATTGCATTTTGGCGAAATCGCAATATATACAGAATAAAATAAAAAATAGCAATAATGTAATTAAAGCAACCTGGAAAATAATTAATGAGGAAACAGGAAGAATAAAACCAAAAACTAATAACTTTAAACTTGATATAGGTAACAAATCTATCACGTCGGATTTTGAGGTTGCAACTGCTTTTGAAACCTTCTTTACCGACGTTCCTGTCTCCACTACAAGATCATTAAACTCTTCACCAGATACTGCTCTCTGTTTGTTGAAGGATAATGTGCCAGAATGTAATAACGCTCTTAAATTCAGACATGTTAGTAGCTCAGACGTTATTAAGGCCTTCCGATTATTAAATATTAAGAAAACAAATGACTTGTGGGGCATTTCCGTTAATGTTATAAGGTCATTGATTAGATAATTAATCATCTTTATAGAAACAATTTATTACACGCCAAACAATTTGGTTTTACACGGGGTCGCTCAACAACCGACGCTGGTGTTGAGTTAATACACAATATATTTAAAGCCTGGGAGTCACGTGACGCACTTGGTGATTTTTGTGATTTGTCCATTCTTGGCTTTCGATTGTGTTGAACATGAAACATTGGTCAGAAAACTACACCATTATGGACTTCGGGGGGTAACTCTAGATTTAATGACCTCGTATTTACGTGATAGAGTTCAACAAGTAGACGTAAACGGGAAACGGTCTAACGGGTCATTTGTGAAAATAGGGGTTCCTCAGGGATCTATATTAGGACCTTTTCTGTTCCTCATTTACATAAATGACCTTCCTTGCCTTACTAAGGACAATAGCGAGATAGTATTGTTTGCTGATGATACATCACTCGTTTTTAAAATTAAACGACGTGGAACAAATGTTGACGAGGTAAACAACTCTCTCGCGAAAGTAGTACATTGGTTTGAAGCTAATAACTTAGCACTTAATGGGAAGAAAACAAAGTGTATTAAATTCACGTTGCCCAATGTTAAACAGGTGAAAACCAGTGTACTACTTAATAATGAGGAATTGGATCTGGTAAATACGGCTACATTCTTAGGCATAACGTTAGACGCTAAACTTCAATGGGGTCCACATATAAATAATTTATCGCACAGACTTAGCTCTGCTGCTTACGCGGTAAAAAAGATCCGTCATTTGACGGATATAGAGACTGCCAGACTTGTATATTTTAGCTACTTTCACAGCATTATGTCATATGGTATTTTATTATGGGGTAATGCTGCTGATATTGACACTATATTCGTTTTGCAGAAAAGGGCTGTTCGTGCGATATATAAATTAGGTCCCAGAGAGTCATTAAGAGATAAATTTAAAGATTATAAAATAATGACAGTGCATAGCCAATATATATATGAAAATTTAATGTATGTTCATAAAAATATTGATAAATTCAAGAAAAAAAGGACTGTAACGCACTGAACATCAGAAGTAAAAGTAAACTTGTAGTACCGTTTAGTAGGCTGCACAAAATTAGTAACTCATTCAAAGGAAATTGTATTTTGTTCTATAATAAATTACCTATTGATATCTTGGAGATGTCTATCAATAAGTTCAAAGTTTTTATAAAACGAAAGCTTGTAGAAAAATCATATTACGATATTAAGGATTATATAAACGATAAAAAGGCTTGGGTGTGAATTGCTCTATCTCCATAGGTACTATAGTTTATTATTAATTTTATTCATTATGTGAGATGGTGATAACGAAAAAAAGAAAAACCCCGGCTGAGTTTGTTGTGGGCTTCTTCTTAGACCGGGGCGCGTTTGGAACCCTCATAGCTTTAGTTTTAAGTTTACGAATATAGTTATCACCATGAAATAACTACTGTATAAATTATTGACGCGTCAAAAGTGCCTTTTTAAGGACTATTTGAATAAAGATTATTTTGAATTTGAATTTTGAATTTGAAGTATCGTATTACCTTTCAGTTTTCTGCTCCAGAAGTAACTAGATTACGGGTTGTCAGATTGATGAGCATTTTGTGGCTTAATTTATTTATTTATCTCCTCTTATTCTAGCTTAACAAGATAAAAAACTATATATTAGGCTAGGGTAGCCTAATATAAAAGTACATAATCTTTAAAAAATTGCCTAGATTTAAATATTCCGGTTACATATAATCCATGATGTCACTCTTGTGAGTTCACTCAGATTGCAACTGAATAGGTCCAGCCTCTCTGCGACATCGTTCAGAGTGATAAGTGCGCGCGTCAGGGGCGCCTGGTTGAGCAGGTTGGTGCGTCCCCTCGGCACTGCCAGCAGCGGCGGCCTGCGCCTTCGGTACACGTACTTATCTGGGATCCTAAGCCGCACCTGCACTAACACGTCTGAGTTAGATAATTGATTAATGCGGTCAATATATAGAATAACTTCCAAGGGCTTTCATCAGATACTCCTGAGTATTATATTTTAATTAGCCGCAAGTTCAACGATTGCTGAAATTGAATCACCATTTTTTATAAGTAACTAGCTTTAACGCGTTTTCGCTCGCATTGAAGCCATTAAATAAGTATCATAGATCATTACAATAGAAATTAATCAATATGATAATTATATTTAAACTAACCATTTTGTTTTCTTTTATGCACTACACTACAGCCCTTGACGGACATCTCACCTGGTGGTAAGTTATGTCGCTGTCTAGGATAGTAGCGTGCTAACCTGTTAGGAGTAAGGTAAACCCACGCTCCTAGTTAGTAATTAATTCGACGCGACATCGTCACGGAACGCTAAATCGCTTGGCGACACGCCTTTGTCGGTAGGCTGGTAACTAGCCACATCCAAAACCTCGCACCAGACCAGACTCGAGCAGGGAATCGAACCCAGGACCTCCAACTTTGTAACTCACAACTGTTTCACTTCACTTCTCTGTGAACAATCTCTTTGAACAGCTAGTTACTGGTACCCAAACAGTTATTAAACACGCCGATATTCCGTTCCAATTTATTAGAACTCCAAACAAACAACGAACTTGTAAAATCAACACCAATTAAGTACCGGGATTGCTGAAACGAAGCAGTTCCCCAATTCAGATATTGAAATATCGATACTTTAGATAATTTATCAAGAACTTGTTCAATTATTAGCCAAGTAGCCGAAAATTGAGATCAAAAGCAGACGTCGCGATTGGCGGAGTCTGTCTGTATTAATTTAATTAAACGCCTCGATGTCCCCTTGCTACGCAGCAAATGAATAATATAGCAGCCAAAAGTTTATTCATATTCGAACAAAATCTGTATTTAATATAAAGAGCAGAAGTTGTGTGACTGATCTAGGGCGCACAGCTCAAACCATTCAGTAGGTCGGTCGGCTAGATTTGATTAGAATTAAGTCAAAAGTTACAGGTTTATATTAGGAATTTAAACAATTTGACAAACGTTCAATAATGATAGTTAATGAAACTTAATTTAAACTTGCAAGTAATAAATAAAAATAAGTCGATCTTAACGTAAGCAAAGCCACGGACAATAAATAGTTTCAAAAAAGTGCATATATGTTTTATTACTTTAATAGAAGCAGTAGAAAAAGTTCACTGATGATGTAGTAACTTTTTTTTTTTTTTTTTTTATCGTGGGTAAATCCTCATGGATACCTCTGCGCCACGGGGAGGCACAGAGGTTATGTCAGACTCCTACTGACTAAAACCCCCACGTGTTCCTACTCACCGCTGTATGGCGGAGTCATGGGAAAGGCCTTCGCATACAACCGCAACTCCACCAGCGGGTGTCCGCCGCAGCAGACCCTCCTTGGGCACAATGTGCCCAGTTTCGCCGGTTAGAGGTGTGCCGGAACAACAGCACACCAGCCAACTTGAGAACCGTAGTGTGAGTGATGGACGGCCCCGTTTCCATCGCCCACAAGTCCTCCGAAGGCACAGGAACAAGAGAGGTGGAAGAGCTCTCTCGCACCCGGCCTTCCATCGCCGACGGCAAGCGCAGCGAACGCTCGCCCTCCACCCAGGCCCACCAGTCCCATTCCTGGACGGGCCCGGCCCGCCAGTCCCATACCTGGACGGGCCCGGCCCGCCAGTCCCATACCTGGACGGGCCGCAAACCACCAATGGGGACGACCAGACCAGTCGTCACCCCCACCTCCAGCAGCAAACTGCCGCCCACCCCCGCCTGCCAGTCCCATACCTGGACAAGCCTTCCACCACACGGGGTGATACACCCCCTGGGTCATCCACTGCGCCCTCAGCTTGGTCTGAGGGACGCGCGGAGACCCCCTCCGCGTCGGGTCATTGGCCATCGGCTAACAATCTCGCACAAAAGAAATTGTTAACCGATGTTACCAGGGTGCACCGGCCCGAATGCTGCTCTTCCCCCCGGACGAATCAAGAGGGACCCACAGCACCCAGGCACACGTGGAGGTTACCCGACCTGGCACCCCATGATGTAGTCACTTATTTTATATTAATTAACTTTGAATATCAAATAAGAGACTGCTCTTATATCACGTGCAAAATAATTTACTAATAATCATTATTTTTTAGTTTTATTTCACTCATTCTTTATATCAAATAACTTAATAAACTATTGGAACTTTTGTACCATAACAATAAGTTAACATTTTTTGACATTAAATTCGAAAATAAATTCTGGAATTCCACCTCAATCGAATACCAAGCATCATACCTAAGCTATGAAAAGCATGAAGTTTACTTCAGGAGCTTTACTGGTGTAGGAACAGTTAAAACTTACTTACTAAAAATAATATTTTAATTTATAGTTAAAGATAATATATTCCGTTCATTGAAAGTGGTTTGTGATCACTTAAACTGAAACGTGACGTTGCATTATGATTTCACAGTATCAATAAGAAAGTACAGAAAAACATATTTATTTCTAGGATGATTAGTATCAAACATACAGACAAATGAGTTTTGCATTCAAATTATTTACTTAGCTTTTCCTATTATACCTTTTAATTGCTTTTAATACCCATAACTTAATATTCTATACATCATCATCATCATCATCATGAACAACCCATTACCGGCTCACTACAGAGCACGGGTCTCCTCTCAATATGAGAAGGTTTAGGCCATAGTCCACCACGCTGGCCATGTGCGGATTGGCAGACTTCACACGCCTTTGAGAACATTATGGAGAACTCTCAGGCGTGCAGGTTTCCTCATGATGTTTTCCTTCACCGTTGAAGCAAATGATATTTTAATTGTTTAAAAACGCACATAACTCCGAAAAGTTAGAGGTGCGTGCCGGGATTCGAACCGCCGACCTCTGATTAGGAGGCTGACGCCCTAACCACTGGGCTATCACCGCTTCATTCTATACATAACTTAATATAATAGAGTGATTTTGAGTGCAATCTTTAGAAGACAGGATTAAATTTGGTGTGTTGGTTTGGCAAGAAGTTTACAGTAACATCCCGGAGTTAGAAAATTGACGTTTGATTGATTGGAAATTGCTCACCCGTAACTAGTAATTGATCCTGGTTATTCTCACTTGCTTTATAGGTATTGTAATCGTAAGAGACCACCAAACAGCGTTGGAGCAATTGGCGGGTTTATGCTCTAAAATCCTCTCTCGTTTCTTATGAAAATGAGTGATATGCCCAGAATTGGAACATTTAGGTCATTTCAGGATGATGATGGTGATAGACAATGAGAGATTAATATTATAGTACCTATAATATTTCATCTTGATATCACAGACCACCGTGGCGCAGCGCGCGCTCTGTCATATCATAAAGTAGGAGGTCCTGGGTTCAATTCCTGCCTCGAGTCTGGTCTGGTGGGAGGTTTTAGCCGTGGCTAGTTACCACCCTACCGACACATACGTGTCGCCAAGCGTTTTATGATTCCGGCACGATGTCGCGTAGAAACCAATTAGGAGCGTGGGTTTATCCTACTCCTAACAGGTTAGCCCGCTACCATCCTAGACGGCATCATCACTTACCACCAGGTGAGGATGCCGTCAAGGGCTAACTTGTAGTGGATAAAGAAATTAAATCTTTAAATATCGTTTATAACATATAACTTTATAACTTAACTAGCCAGAATTCTTTAAGCGCTGTATAATTGTGAAGAGTAAATTTAATTTTTCGGTCTTTAAAACCTTTTTACCTCATTGCAATGCTCTAATTAAATAATTGCAGCATACAGAGAGATTGTCACTCGAGTCTGTTAATATTACTTGGAGCCGCCAACTCGCAAATTGCAGCAACGTAATGGCGGATAAAGATGATGATGATGATGATGGTGGTATAAGGGTATAAGTATTTAAACGAAACGGACTTTATATAAAATATAGATGGATAAATTTTTTATTGCACATGTTTGTTCTGGAATCCAAAATAAATAATGAGAATGCGCAAAGGCGGTCTTATCGCTTAAAGCAATCTGCTCCAGACAATCTGTGGTGAAAGGAACCATGCAAAAGGAAAGGGGCATAGCGCAATATTTATTTAATAAAAATAATTAATATTGTGTATTTATTTTTATCTATTTATGTTTATTATATCTGTCGAGTCAAGGGCGTCCGAGTTGTTTTTTGTAAGGGTGACGTCAGCATTGCTGACGTCACGATTTTGTTTACTTTCGCTCATAGTAATTAAAAACACAACTTGCGGGTTTAAATTAGTTAAGTGCGACAATAACTAAGAGGTCCGAACAGTCCGACGTCTCGAGCGAGAATGCCGCGAAAGGCATCGACCGCCCGTATTTATAGCAAAGCATGCTTGTACAAAATTGATTGTTACTGTCTAAATTGTGTTAGCGAAATCATCAATAGTTAAAATGTTGGTAATTATTGAATTCTTGAGGTTCTTGGCGCCGCTGAATAAAGTTAATAACTTCTTCGCGCCGACATATCTCATTTGGTTTCTATATGTATTTATTTTGCACACGGGCGTGAGAGGTAGAATATAATGAAAATAATAATTAAAAAATACATTAAATAAGAAAGAGATTACAATATATACTTTACATACTATAGAAAACATAATATATATAGTTTTGAAATGTCTGTGGAGAAATTGACACATTTCCTAAACAACAACTGCCAAAAAGTCAAAATCAATTGTTCGTTTGCTTAAAAACGTTGAATAATATTTTGGCAGGTGTGATACGAGCTTTCGAAAGCGTCCCTTTGAAAACTGTTACAAAAAGATTCCAAATTCCCGAATTTAAAGTGAAATGTGAGACTGAAAAATGGGAGGTCCGCCCACGGCTTAGCACGTATCCTCCCCATATATTTCCCTCCGCCGACATAAAAATCCGTACGTTTTCGACTCCAATTCGCTGCTTGTGCACTCATATTGGCCACGATGGAATAGAAAGATGAAATGGAAGACGGAAGTGGTTTTCTAGAAATTTCAAATTTCTTATACTTAAAACAAGCACGCCTTTGAGAATATTATGGAGAACCGAAACTTCGGAAATAGATGTGAACTATTTTTCATTTAATCTATTAGTATTCATATATGTTTGATGACCTCCGTGGCGCAGCGCGCACGCTGTCGCATTATTAAGTGAGTGGTCCTGAGTTCCATTCCCGGCTCAAGTCTGGTCTGGTGGGATGCTTCGGCCGTGGCTAGTTACCACCCTACCGACAAAGACGTGTCGCCAAGCGATCCGGCATGATGTCGCGTAGAAACCAATTAGGATTATGGGTCAACCATACTCTTCACTAGCCCGCTACCATCTTAGACTACATCATCAAATATCAATCAATACAATCAAGGTGAGATTGCCATCAAGGGCAACTTTATATATATATATATATATATATATATATATATATGTATGTATATGCTATTCTAAGATTGAGCTTATACAAATTGTTTTTATAGGAACAATCCTTTGGTGTTGTATTCATTTATTGTACAATTTTTTCCCGTCGTAAATAGTATCAGCACAAAGTACTCAGTTATAAAATTTTAAAGCTTGGGTGTGAATTGCTCTATCTCCATAGGTACTATAATTTATTACTGATTATGTGAGATATAATAAAAAACACCCTCATAGCTTTAGTTTTAAGTTTACGAATGTAGTTACCACCATTAAATCACTACTATGTAAATTATTGACGCGTCAAAAGTGCCTTTTAAAGGACTATTTCAATAAAGATTATTTGAAATTGAATTAAACCGACAAATATCGCAAGACCGCTGCTATTTTACATTGCATCATTTTAACTTACCACTTAAGTGAGATTACAGTCAAAGTCTAGCATGTAGTGAAAGAATAATAAAAACCAAAAAGATTGCTTTCCTTTAAACGTAACAGTTTATTCTTAGACGAGTTATATGGAAAGAGCACTATACCTAAAAGTGCTAGATAAAAGGTCTTAAAGAATACAAAGTAAACAACGGGAAAGCAATACTTCGCCTTTACTTGTGCAACCCACGCTAAGTTAAACTTGTCCCACTCAAACACATCTTTCATAAAGGTCACACTAAGGAAAACTGTTTATTGGCGTGCTATTTAAAGTTAGATACTTAGCTTGAGAGTTGAGTAATATAGCAGATAATCAAGCAAGTGAATCAAATCGAAGGATTCTTTTGGCGAATTTCGGGGGCCAAAATCCCAGCCGTGTAAATCGGGGTCCGAGCCTCACAAAAGGCGTTCTTGGGAATTCTCCCGATGTCCTCGAGCCCTGGTGCTCTTCTCTCAAGCTGCATCTTCGAGGTAGTTTGCTATGGAAAATATGGCTACACTTGTATCTCACAGTAAAAGCAGGCAAAATTGCATTATGTTATTTAATTTCCGTTATATAATTTCTATTTAGGTCTATTTAGTTATATTATTAGCAGAAATTATATAACATATAATGCAATTTCGCCTGTTTTAACTGTAGCCATATTTTCCATAACAAACTACCTCGAAATTTGTTTTAAATGTAAGGAAAGGCAGCGGAAATTGGAACGGCTACAGTAATGAGACACGAGATAATGTCATAATTCTTACAAATGTTACTTATTCGACCGGAATTTTTAGAAAGATTAGGGGTAATCTAAGCGGACGAAATCGCGGGCTTCAGCTAGTATTTCAAAAAGGTCAAATCATTAAGAAGTTATTCCTTTGTTAACGTATTACATATATTGGCGGTTCAGACTTGTGTTGTAATTGCAATAGAACCAATCAACAGTCCAGTAGGTTTCCTTTTAATCTACAAACCGATTTTTAATTATTTTTCACCGATATAGCAACACCGCTTTGATGACCTCGCATGCGCTGTTGCATTATAAAGTTGGAGGTCCTGGGTTCGATTCCCGGCTCGAGTCTGGTCTGGTGGGAGGCTTCGGCCGTGGCTAGTTACCACCCTACCGAGACAGACGTGTCGCCAAGCGATTTATCGTTCCAGCACAATGTCGTGTAGAAACCAATTAGGGTATGGGCTTACCATACTACCATACCCCTAACAGGTAAGCCCGTTACCATCTTAGACCACATCATCACTTACCCCCAGGTGAGATGCCGTCAAGGGCTACCTTGTGGTGTAATAAAAAAAAAAAAAAAAAACACTATTAGCAAGTACTACAACGGGAACGGAAACTATGAAACCGCGGAACGCAACTTGTACTATGTAAATACAAACGTCAGGATATCCAGGCAACGTGAAGGAGCATCGCTGGGTTTTAATGGGTATTCTGGTCGCCAGTCTGGCCGCCGGGGAGTCCCACATACCCCGCCGTAAGCGGCGCAGTCTTGCCTCGCCTCGGAAGGGGATGCGTAAAAGTATTTCCCAGCGTGAGAAAACACCTCTTGATGTTTGTTAATCAAACACGCCGAAGGATTCTGGGTGATATTTTTGCCAAAGAGATAGGTCTGCTGTAGCACATATGCCTTTTATGGTGGAAAATGTAATTCTTATGTAAGATAGATTTTGTAACATCAGTTACAAACACCGTTAGTTCTTGGGCTCAATAATCAATATTCATAATGCAATCAATTTTACACTATATACTCAAACATATTCATCATCATCATCATGAACAACCCATTACCAGCTCACTACAGAGCACGGGTCTCCTCTCAATATGAGAAGGTTTTGGCCATAGTCCACCACGCTGGCCATGTGCGGATTGGCAGACTTCACACGCCTTTGAGAACATTATGGAGAACTTCTCAGGCGTGCAGGTTTCCTCACAATGTTTTCCTTCACCGATGAAGCAAGTGATATTTTAATCGTTTTTAAAACGCACATAACTCTGAAAAGTTAGAGGTGCGTGCCGGGATTCGAACCGCCGACCTCTGATTAGGAGGCTGACGCCCTGACCACTGGGCTATCACCGCTTCAAACATATTATCATCATATTATTTTAAATTGACATCTCATATAATAGTACTAATTAATATTTGTAAATTACCAATCTTGGACTTTCATGTTTCAAATTTATTATATTAAGTGATAAATTTCTGATTAATTTTTGACCTATCTTTTATATTGCAGTTTCGTTTTGATTATATGCCTATTGTATATTGAATCAAGCAAATGATTGAGAAAACCTAAAAAAGCCAAACATTCACATTAGCTATATAATAGTTAGAAAAAATTTATTAACTATTAGTTTTCCGTAATAAATAAATAAATCACCAGCCTATTATCGGTCTCAATGGACAAGGTTTTATAGTATTGACCCACTACACTTCTCCAACTAGGATGGAGGTGGGTTTTAATCATTATTTGTCAAGATATGTTAGCGATGCTATAAGGGACCGTCAGCATTGCGTGCTCTCGAAGGATACAAGGGAGTATACTGTCCATTTCCTAGCTCCGAATACTGTACATACAGATAAAACATACTACAAATTTTTGCCTTGATCCGGGTATTGGATATTATGATCCGTCGCTGAACAGAATAAAAAACGCAGCAGGCTATTAAATATATATATGTATATGTATATTTATTATTCCCCTCAAGACTTACTCTCATTATGTTGATAATCCACTTTGTAAAGCTTGTGTCTGATCCTGAAGTCGGGATTCTTAACCGGATACCTTTTCTTGTTATGGTGCAGTATCACAGAAGCAATAAACTTTCCAACCATTTATAGCAGGTAGACATATATATTATAGCATATTGAAGTTTGTTCACTGACATTTTCAACTAAAAACGTAAAGGTCAATCATATTCACATAAGTTTAGCCTCAGTGGTAGAACCGTCTCTTCTGAACTGAATTTTAAACGTGACATTTACGTTTTAATGATTTTAAAACATGGCCCCAAAATGTAATCTCAATTTGGATTTGCATTTATATCACCTTCATGTGGCCCCAGTGCGGGACACCAATTAAAACTTTAATGCGGAATGCCGCTGATTCTTAATCTGTGAAGTGAAATTAGAAATATGTACTTTATTTTCAAGAGGACTTCAAAAAAGTAAGGTAATACGTATTTTAAGTTCAACGTTATAATGGGCCTTCATAATATCAAAAAAGTTACTGAACGAAGTATATGGGCGAGAACAAACCAAAAATTACTCTCATGTATCGATAGGGCGCAGGTTAAAATTACGATAAACGAATATAATCATCATCATCATGATCAACCCATTCTCACTACAGGGCACGGGTCTCCTCTCAATGTAAAAAGGGTTTGGCCATAGTCCACCACGCAGCTGGCCATGTTCGGATTGGCAGCCATCACACGCCTTTGAGAACATTATGGATTATGGATATAACTCAGGCGTGCAGGTTTCCTCACGATGTTTTCCTTCACTGTTGAAGCAAGTGATATTTTAATTGCTTAAAAACGCACATAACTCCGAAAAGTTAGGGGTGCGTGCCCGGGTTCGAACCCCCGACCTCTGATTAGGAGGCTGACTTCCGCACCACTAGTCTATCACAGCTGGTAATATAATTACTCTGGGGTATGTTTATTACCTAGTAGCTAGTACTCATATTATTTACGAAGTAACTTTACTCTTATGGCATAATTGTACGTATTTTCTGGCCCTTTCACGACTCGCTCATACAGTATTAGCGTAAATAAGTAATCAGCAATTTGACTTACTGTTGCATACAATAAAATTATTTATTATTGAACTTAAGATGCTGAGAAAATGCCCTCGACTTTATATGTAATTAAAAACAAAATATGTATGCGCTTGGGCTCAAATTATAAAACACTTCTCATTAGAAAAATCTAAACATTTCCAATTTCAAGGGATTTAATTCCATTATAAAAAATTACGAAATCTCATAAATGGTAGTTGACCTAACACATTACGATGCTGAGAACCACTTGAAGGAAACCCTGGAGTTCTTTAGCATTTGTAAATAATATTTCGCAGGCTTATTTGAGTACTGGAGTACGTACAACTGCAAAGAATAATCGAAAATTGTGAAAGTTTTTCACAAATGTCCTAGATTTTTCTGCCAGAATTCTGTGTTCCTCTCATCTTAAAGCCAGAGCCTCCCACCATACCAGACTCGAGCCGGGAATTGAACCCAGAACCTTCAACTTTATAATGCGATAGTGTACGCGCTGCGCCACGGAGGTCGTCAATATATGAATTAAGTAAATAGTATTGACCTGACTGACCAAAGATCGAACCTTGGCGAACCCTACAGGTATCTAACGCACCTACGTGAAAATTTTCGAATGTCGAAATTCTCAAAATATAAATAAAAGTAATCAAAACGCGAATTTGCATGTAAATAGCTTTCTCGTAGTTTCGGTACGAGTTGGGAGATGGTTCTCAATTAAACTTTGACACACAACGTTGACATTATGTTCCTACTCATTCGTAATGTTGCGGAATTAGGAACACTGCTCTAATAACCCCCACTGGGTTACAATGATATAGTATTATTGCCTAGACATGATTTATTTATTTACATCTAATTAGAACTGCAGTACCACTTATCCTAACTACATGGTAAAGTATAAAGTTTAACTACAACTTAAACATATCATCATCATCATGATCAACCCATTACTGGCTCACTACAGAGCACGGGTCTCCTCTCAATATGAGAAGGGTTTGGCCATAGTCCACCACGCTGGCCATGTGCGGATTGGCAGACTTCACACGCCTTTGAGAATATTATGGAGAACTCTCAGGCGTGCAGGTTTCCTCACGATGTTTTCCTTCACCGTTGAAGCAAGTGATATTTTAATTGTTTAAAAACGCACATAACTCCGAAAAGTTAAAGGCCCGGATTCGAACCGCCGACCTCTGATTAGGAGGCTGACACCCTAACCACTAGGCTATCACCACTTCCTTCCTTAAACATATAGATACAAAAAATATACATGTCGGCGCGAAGGAGATATTACCTTCATTCAGCGGCGCCACGAAAATCAAGAATTCAATAATTACCTACTATTTGAACTGTTTAAATCACTAATCAAGCAATTATATGTTAATCAGTGTTAATTACCTCTATATGATTTTGTAAACACAAATTTAGACGGTAGTAATCAATTTTGTTTATACAAGCATGCTTTGCTATAAATACGGGCGGTGCATGCCTCTCGTGGCATTCTCGCTCTAGACGTCCGACCGTTCGGACCTTTTAGTTATTGTCGCAATAAAAGTGTAATCCCTCAAGTTGTGGTTTTAACTACTATGAGCGAAAGTAAGGAAAATCGTGCCGTCAATGCTGACGTCACTCTTACTAAAAACAACTCCGACGGCCTTAACTCGTCAATATTGAAATTATATAGAATTAACGTTAATGTAACTAAGGTTTTGAGAACACTAGTAATCATCCAATATTTTCAGAGATCCTTAGCAATTCGACAACCCGGGTTCACTTGTCATTGAAAGGGTCATATTGACCATTACTGTCCAATATCGTATTGAATGACGCTAATGAACGCAGTATGGGTGCCATTGTTGCGACAATTTGGGACCACGAACAACTTATTCCTCCGGAGTTTTTTTTTTATCCACTACAAGCTAGCCTTTGACGGCAACATCACCTGATTGTAAGTGATGATGCAGGCTAACCTGTTAGGGTTTGGGTAACCTGTATGGTAAACCCATACTCATACGTCGCATGGAAACCAATTGGTTTCCACGCGACATCGTGCCGGAACGCTAAGTCACTTTGCGACACGTCTTCGTCGGTAGGCTTCGGCCGTCGGTATAACTACCGACGGCCGAAGCCTCCCACCAGATCAGACTGGAGGCAGGAATCGAACCCAGGACCTCCAACTTTATGTTGCGCCACGGAGGTTGTCAGATTACTTACTTTCGAAGCCCATATACGACAGTTGGATACGAAGGTCAGAAGCATCGATGTCTCCTCGCAATCCGACACATGGTTTTCAGTTGGTCTTTCTTTGTGACCTCCAGCGAGTTAAAATTTAAAAAACCCAAGAGAAACTTAGTTGGATATAATAATGGGGTAATAATATCCGTAATAACGTTTGAATAGGTACCTCAGGAAGGCCTTTTGCACTTTTTTAAATATGGGGTTTTAGTAGGTGAATACCTGCTGGTCGCTACTCAGGCCGCCGGCGAGTCCCACATACGTAGATCCCACAGTTCCGAGGGATAAAAAAGGTATAAAACTTTATTTTAAAAAACTACTACTTCTTTAGCTTTAGTAGCTATGTATGAATGAAAAAATGAACACATTTATACCGTACACCGCACCAAACCAAAAAGAGGGGGGACTTTTTAGGGCCTCTTATATCCTTACAATTATTTCTGGAAGTTCTCAGACGAAATGGGATGGCTGGAATAAAACTCAAATGTTCCGTAAGTAAAGTGCTTACATTCCATAAAATTCCAGAGAGAAGATGAAGAATGTAAAAGCATCGTTACAAACAGAAGTCAAGGCCGTAGCATTTGATATTTTGTATCGATGACATGTAATTACTAAGAAAGCGTGTGTTCTATTGCCTATGGGATGGCCTAGCTAACGCTACGCACTCCAGACTCGCGCTGAATACCGGTCAATGGTACTTGACACCGAAACGGAAACAAAAGGAGTTAGTAAAGTACATAAAGTTACACCTAGCCATAATATGTGCAACTTAAGATAATGTTCTTGTTGATCTTAGCATGATCGATAACTGACCATGAGGTTCTTCTTATTCTTGCAGTTAAAAATTTTGTATTATTCACTGGTGTTTTGATCCAATAGATAATTAAAAGTTCATCCTTCTTTACTATTACAAACTTTAAGACACATTCATAAAAAAACAAAAAATGTTTAAAAATTTACATTCATCAAGGTTAAAACCTATGAATAAAAAAGTAAAATGGTTGACAGGAAAAGATCACGCAACTACTGTGGACCAGTCAGGGAGCCAGTTTCAGCCGATACGAAAAAACCGTTCCGTTCCGGTTTTGAACGAATTTGGATAACCACGTCTGTTCATGTAGTCAGCTGTGCTCTATACTGGAAAATAATAAGTGTGATAATATTTTCAACTTACCTATAGTTGGGTTTTTCTAACTGCACATCGCCGCACATTGTAATAGGTTCTTACCTACTCTCTGCTGATGATGCTTTCACCGCGGCGATTTATCGCCTCTAATGCTTCAAGATAGTTTTTGGCAGGCATCCCAAAAGGAAATTCTGCTAAATGAAAAAGAGATAAGATGAATATATCCGAATAGATAAAAGAAAATTTATAAAATTGTTCAGTGACAATCAATACAAATAAACAATAACAATGAAAAAAAAATGATAATTTTGGATAGAAACTGATTTTTTCTAGAAAAATAGATAGATAGAACACAAAGAAACAATACAAGAAAATAGAACGAAAAACGGTCAAGAAAAAAAATCTTATTACAAATACGGCCGGCGGAAATTTTTCTGTTCAAAAGCAACCTGAGCATAAGAAGCTGATGGTGACATGAATAGTTGATAGTGCACAAAATTATGATAAAATAAACATAAATACTAAATTTACACAATAAAAATAAAAAAGTATTAAGAACCTTGACTTGACGTCTTAAAGTCCTTCTTCAAAAACAGGATATTTATTTATTTCGTATAAAACAAACACACCGAGCTATTAATGGAGAGCAGGGTAGACGAAAAATTAACGTTAATTAAGCTTAACCTCAAAGGACGCTCGGCAAAAACCGTAATGAGCATAAATCTTTCTTACTTGTCGCGTCCCGGTACCTACAGCTATTTGCGGTGATCTGTGCTTAGGAAAAGTATGAGGTTTTACCGTATTATTTATACATCTTGCTAGTTTAGAGGTACTACTTGCAGATGGCGTTGCCTGCAATATGTTAAGTTATAAACGGGGAAGCGATGTCCATCTTCGAGAAAAAATTGACCCATGGTACATTCAATTAAAAAAAAAAAATCACCCCAATTTTATGTTGTGCCTACCTCATTTTATAACAAACTAGCTGTTGCCCGCGACTTTGTCTGCGTAGAATTGCTGATTTCCCGTGAGATTGAGGTGTCCCTGCTTCTGAAAGGAAGCTACAGGCATATGTCAAATTTCCTTAAGATCAGTTCATTAGTTCACACGTTAGATGGCCACAAACAGACAATGAAAAATTTACTATTACTATTATTTTTTCCCTAAAAGAAACCCATTTTCAAAATTTCAAGCTTGTAGACTTAATAATGAAGAAATTCAGCAAAAACTATCATCCCCTTTTTTACCACCCTTAACAAGTAATATTTAAAAAAAAAAAATGATGTACATGTTTTTTATTGGTTATTATTAATCTTAATGCAAATTTTTGTGTCTCTAACTCTAAAAACAAAGAAATTTCATACAAGCTTCCAACCCCCCTTTTACCCTCTTAGGGGTGGAATTTCCAAATATCCTTTCTTAGCTGACATCTCTTAACTATCAACTACTTACTTGCTAAATTATAGCTTTATATGTACAATAGTTTTTGAGATCTCGTGTTTAATAAGTATGTAAGTGACCTTTCGCTTATATATACATAGATAAAGCCCACCAACCCGCGTTGCAAATGGAATTATGTGCGCAGCCAGGCATTATAGGCTGAGAATGAAGGTCAATATTAACAATTATTATTATGAAAATAATAGTAATGATAAAAAATAGAACAAGTATCTTAGTCATTTCATCGTTATCCTCCATAGGTATCGAAAATCTCCGAAACAAATGTTTTGGACCGGCATAATTATCTAAACGACTTTAGTAACTCCAAGTTTTATCAATAAAGGTGAAACTCTAGCTGAAGATTCCCAACAATTTTGAATTACCATTTCTCAGAGAAGCTTTTCCTTTTGTCGTTGCGAAAAAGTTAGAGGTGAATGGATTTTCTGTTAAAAGTAACGGGGGAAAATGTACCAGGACTACATGACTTACTTTCAGTGGCATCGAAGTAAAAAAATTTTTCCAAGCCTAACGGGACTTGTCTTAAAACAGATTAGCTGACAATAGTTTCAAACGATGGAAGTGACTTGTAGGCAACACTAATCTTTGTCTTCACGTGTCTTGATGATTTCTGTTCGCTCAGTACGGGCTATCAAGGCCGCGTATTTAGTTACTATTCCTAGTACTATGCGAACCCTACACATGTATATTTTTAAATAATGTAATAGGTTCTTACTATTGGTATGAAATTATGAGTATCTGAACCGACATTAAGACACCGCATCCTTATGAAGTTACCGAGATACTGCAGCGCGTCGGGCATGTTCGCCGAGGCGGGGATGCCCGATTTCTTTGCTGTTGTCAGAGCGCGTATATCTTCCTTCTGGGAAAGATTGTGTAGTTCTGGTAACAACATCCTTCAGGTGATAGGCCAGGACTTGAGAAGTCCAATGATGACGCATTGGATCTCGAAACATCGAGATCCAAATAGAAAATAACTGGCACAATTATTTTATTTTATTCATTTTTATTATATTATTATTATTTTATGTCTGTACTATTGTACTTTTGGGTATTTACCTCAATAAAGAAAATTATTATTATTATTATCAGTATATATTAGCTCTCACGCCCGTGTGCAAAATAAATATACATAAAAAACCAAAAGAGATATAATAAACTTAAATAGATAAAAATAAATAAATCTACATATACATTACATAGATACATATTTGCACCGGGCGGAGGATTACACCCCGGCAGGGGAGACCAAACGGCCGGGGGTCAAGGCGACAGGTTGAGAAACCGGCGGACTATCCTAGCCGAGTCCAGCAAGACCGCTTTTTGCATCCTGGCTGCGAGCGAACTGCCACGGAACCCCAGTCGCCTCAGATGGTGAGCGAGGCTGACTGGGATCAACCCATTCGCAGATATGACGATTGGGATGGTTTCAGCAGACTGCACATGCCACATGTCGGAAACCTCGTGAGCCAGATCGAGATACTTACGCTTTTTCTCCGTCTCAGCTCTCACGAGGTTTTCGTCATATGGAATGGTGATGTCCACCAAAAACACCCTCGACTGTGCCCGGTCCACCAACACGATGTCAGGCTTATTCGCGAGAATAGTCCTGTCCGTGATAATGGACCGGTCCCAATAGAGCCGGACTCCGTCGCGCTCGAGTACCGGCACCGGTGTGTACTGGTAATAGGGCAACCTCTCATCCAGGAGACCGTACTTCAGAGCAAGCTCTTGGTGAAGGATTTTGGCTGCTTGGTTGTGTCTGTGCAAATACTCAGTGTTGGCAAGCGCGGAACATCCCGAAAGCACATGTCTGAGTGACTCGCCGGGATGGCGACAGGCTCGACAGATGTCGTGAGTGCCATCCTTCAGAATATACTTTCGGTAGTTCCGCGTCTTAACCACCTGATCTTGTATCGCACAGAGTGCAGTGGCTGCGCTTCGGTTTCCCCAAAGAGGTCACCGAAGCGCAGCCACTGCACGGACGCTTTCTTATCCACGTGTGGCTCATTAAGAGCTTTAAAAAAGCGTCCGTGCAGTTCCTTCCCCTTCCATACGGTCTCCCGGTCAGAGGTGGTCAGTACCACCGGTTTCCGCCACTTATTATTATTATTATTAACAATAACTACCAATACCACACTAAAATATTATTCGATCCAGCTAATACCTTACATAGTTTATAACCACCTTACATATTTTTTTCGACGACCTTCGTGGTGCAGTGCGTGCGCTGTCGCATTATAATTTTGGAGGTCCTGGGTTCGATTCCCGGCTAGAGTCTAGTCTGGTGGGAGGCTTCGGCCGTGGCTACTTACCACCCTACCGACAAAGACGTGTCGCCAAGCGAATAAGCGTTCCGGCACTAAGTCGCGTAGAAACCAATTAGTAGTGTGAGTTTACCATACCCCTAACAGGTGAGCCCGCTACCATCTTAGACTGCATCATCACTTACCATCAGGTGAGATTATACATATTTTTAAATATGCAGTTACACAGTTTGTGGTTATGTTTTTTATTCTACCACCTATAATATGTATAGGTTTATGGTATGAATGTATAATGTAACTTACCTATCCAGTCAAACGAAATATTAATCAATTATTCAAAATATTTCACTTTGGATCCGAATTTTTGAACCGAGTTTCCAACGTTGTAGAGAGGAAAAGTTAGAATAATCTATTTAGTTCCATCGCTACCCTTTCGTTCGATAATCCCTGTTCGGCTAGTTCATACTGATATTTCAGTGTGGCTAACGTATAATCGTTAACCTGTTGTAAGACGAGTAAATATTAATTTGTCAAGTCTTACATCACTTCTTTAAATCACTTAAATTAAAGATATCCGTGTTCTCCAGTCGCACTTTTCGTCGCAGAAACAAATTTCATCCTCACCACCTGGATGCCTGGTCCTCTTCCACCACCCGCTATTCCAGTCATTTATGCCACGTACCACGTGGAACCAGCTTCCATATTCTGTGTTCCCTAATGTTTATAATATGGGGATCTTCAAAGGGCGGATAAACAAATTACTCAAAAGCCAGCAACGCATTGGTGGTTCCTCTGGTGCTGCAAATGTTCATGGGCGGCGGTAATCACTTACCATCAGGTGACCCGCCTGCTCGTTTGCTCGCTATATATATTAAAAAAAAATATATATGGATTTTTTCTTTGACCGGTGTCTGTCGTCTTAAAATATAAATGAAAAACGTATAAAACATTAAATGCGGTTTTACAGGTGCAAAATCGCACAAGTTTTATCGCCCCTATTGACCATTTTTTTACTAAACCGACTCAAAACAAGCTGGGTCGAAATGGCTTGAGGCTAATTAAAATGGCTATACATTTCTGTTACGCCAATTAAGCTCTCTTTATGCAAAACCGCTGGCGAACACAGAGAAATTTCGGCAGCATATCAAATGAGTCACATGATCATTGCATCATACTCGTATATTTAAGTTATAAGTGATGAGATATTCAAACTTAATTTACGTTTATATACATAATATTACAAACGTTTCATCTAGTACAGACGTTTGGAAATGAATAAACTCTTTCCCAGAACATACATTGATAAATTGGAATATCACCTACCATTAAAGCCATCTGTGGTAGCGGCAAAAATCACAACGAGTCTATGAGAAAGCCTTCCACTATTTTTTTTACGCTCGGAAATGCGTTCACGTATCCCCTCCGGAAGCGACGCAGGCAAGACTGCGCTGCTTTCAATGGGGTATGTGGGACTCTCCGGCGACTTTTTTTTTGCTCTTGCAAATGCGTTTACGCATCCCCGTCGGAAGCGGCGCAGTCTTGACTGCTGCCGTATGTGGGACTCTCTAGCGGCCAGTCTGGCGACCAGAATACCCACTAAAACCCAGCAATACTCCTTCGCGTCGGCTGATGGCTGGATCACGGGAACACTCGTGCACTCGACCGCAACCCAGCTAGCAGGGTCCGCTGAGGCAGACCCTCCGCGGGGGGCCTATGAAGGCAGCCGAAGTAGAATATTCAAGCAGTAAAGTATAGTACACTAACTTTACAATAAAGTACAATATTTATTCGCAATGATTCGCAAATGAGGTAAGAAAAATATAAGAAAAAAAACCATAACAATATATCAACTGATAAAACGACGGGTTAAGTGCCTACACGTGTTCATATAGTCGAGACATTATATTTTGCACTATACATTATTGATATACATATACATGACGGCAATGAGAAAGCAGCGCTATCTAGTTTCAGAATCATGTACGACAGACAAGAGAGTGGCATCGCCCCCTCTCTTTACGCAACACTATGTGACGTATGCATGTTCTTAAAAAACTAACCGGCGCGGGACGGCGCATTGCAGTTATTGCATTCGGTCGGTTCGGATCGGTGGTCGAGTCGCGGTAGTGCATAGTCGTACTTGGTGGAGCGTATAGTCTGCTCCTACAATTATAATTGTAATTCTGTTCTACCAGAGTACATGGTCTCTTTGCCCGAAACTACCCACATCTACCCAAATTACCGACGAAGACACGCCCCCGCCCTGTAGTCATCCTACATACATATTAGGTACTTATTTTTTAAATGGTTCCTTTTTTTGTTTTACGTAAAGTTTCTTTTACGTGTCCGTAGTGCCATGAGTCCAACACGTTGCTTGTGCTCAGTTACTTTTTGATTACGTAACCACGGCACCTTTTGATCATCGATCCAGTAAGTGTAAGGCATAAGTTACATTGATATCGCATTTGAACGTACAAAGCGCTGTACTTCATCATTTTTAATACGCGAGACAAACAAATATGTAGAAAAAATGTGCGTTTAAGTCAAGAAATATTATATTTTACTTAATAACAAATTACCCACATCAATCTTGAAGATGTCTCTCAATAACTTCAGAGTTTCTTTTAAAAGTAAGTCTCCTGAAAAATCCTATTATAATACAAAGAATAACCTTAACATTATGAATTGCTCTATCTTTCTAGCTAAATATAACTAATTATTAAGAGACTGAAAGATGGCAAAAGAATACCCGGCTACGTGTATTGTGGGCTCTTTCATAAACCGGGGCGCGTTTAAACCTGGTAGGGTTTAGTTTTAAGTTATTGAATATAGATCTCACTTTTATGGAAAAAAACTTGATGATATAGGTACATAGATGTACCTACCTGAGGCTGTGATAGCCTAGTGGTTAGGACGTCCGCGTTTTTAAGCAATTAAAATATCACTTGCACAACGGTGAAGGAAAACATCGTGAGGAAACCTGCATGCCTGAGAGTTCTCCATAATGTAATTCAGGAATTTAGGCCCATAGCCATTCTCTCGGTACCGGCCAAGATATTCGAAAGAATCATGTATAGAGAAATTAGTCGGCAAGTCAGTAATTTGCTCTGTAACGAGCAGCATGGTTTCAGGGCTAAAAAGTCTGTCAACTCCAACTTATTGACAGCTGTGGATTACATATCGTCTTGCCTAGACAGAGGCAATCAAGTAGACGCCCTTTATTTTGACTACCGCAAAGCTTTTGATAGGGTAAATAACGATATTCTCCTATGCAAACTGAGTGCCATTGGTTTATCTCCTCAGCTTCTTCACGTAATTGCTGACTATCTTTGTGACCGTCAGCAGTTTGTTCGGTTTGGCATATATGAGTCAAAGCCGTATCATACGCGTTCCGGTGTAATCCGGGATCTATCTTAGGCCCCCTGCTTTTCCTTATCATGATAAACGATCTCCCGGAATGTATAAAATATGCAAAATGTCTTCTATATGCTGATGACCTTAAACTTATGCTCGAAATCACTTCTATTGAAGATTGCCTCAAGTTGCAATGTGATCTAACAGCTGTATGTAATTGGAGTAAAGCCAATAAAATGGACTTCAATTGTGACAAATGTTCAGTTATGACGTTTGGTCGAGTTCGTTATCCTTTGATATATGTTTATAAAATGAACGGTATTCCTATTCCCAGGGTACAGATTGTGAAAGACCTAGGCGTAGTTTTTGATAACAAGTTAACCTTCCGAGATCATATTAATACAGTAGCAGCCGAATCTTTTCGTAGATTAGGTTTTGTACTGCGCAATTCTCGGGAGTTCCACAGTCCTATTATAATACGATTGCTATATTACGCCTTAGTTCGGAGCAAACTGGAAACTAGCGCCTGCGTCTGGCGTCCGTACGAGAAAAAGTATGGACATATACTAGAGAAAGTGCAAAAGGCCTTCCTAAGATACCTTTACAAACGTTGTTATGGTTATTACCCTTTCCTATATCCAACCAAATTTCTTTTAGGTTGCTTAGGACTCAACTCCTTGGAGGTCAGGCGGACTTGCGACCAACTTAAAATAATGTGCCGAATTTTGCGGGGAGATATCGATGCTCCTGATCTCCATGACCAACTATGTTGTATACGTGTCCCCAAAAATAATAATCTGCGTCCACGAAAAAATAAACTTTTCGTGGTCCCACTTCATCGCACTGTTGCCCGAGCCATGGCACCCATACCGCGTTCTCTGGCGTCTTTCAACGACCTTTTGGATATGAATTTTCAATGGGACCCATTCAATGTCGGGTGGACGGTTCTGTTTTCGGAGTTGCTTAAGTACGCCGAGAGCAATGATTAATCTTTGTTTGTTTAGTAATATTAGTTTGTTTTTAATAATTTGTTTTATGTTGTCTAGTTAGTGTAAGTGGTATTTTGCCGTTCTAGTTGGATGAAAAATAAATAAATAAATGTTCTCAAAGGCGTGTAAAGTCTGCCAATCTGCACATGGCCAGCGTGGTGGACTATAACCAAACCCTTCTCATATTGAGAGGAAGCCTGTGCTCTGTAGGGAGCCGATAATGGGTTGATCATGAAGATTTTGTACCTACCAGCCTCACAATATGAATAAAACATTTTTATTTGGCTGGAAGGCAAAAAAAACTGTTTTGGGTTTTATATCAATATTATTGCTTCCCCTGATTCAAAATGACAAAATATAGACAATGTTTAATGTTTGGTTTAAAGACGATTTATTTACATGAGACTACAGTAGGTGATTTGTTTGTTTTGTAACTTAATGCACGTTGATAGTTCTTGTCAAGTCTTACTGTTAATAAATATACTTGTTATTTTAGTGAATGCTTATTTTGTTTTAAGTAGCATGCTGAACTCAAGTGATAGTTTTTATAAGGCTAAGTTGCTGGCTAAGTTTGTTGTCCCTGGCTAAGTCTGTCGTGGGCTTCTTCTTAGACCGGGGCGCGTTTGGAACCCTCATAGCTTTATTTTAAGTTTACGAATATAGTTATCACCATGAAATAACTACTATGTAAATTATTACGTCAAAAGTGCCTTTTTCAGGACTATTTGAATAAAGATTATTTTGAATTTGAATTTGAAATTCAAATTGAATTCAAATTGAATTATAACTGAAGAGGCATTTGCTATGAAAAATTACAGCACAGTTGAACCGGTACACATCGAACTTTGCCAAGGTTAATAGTTGAGCTACAGAGATCTTCAATCATCTCAATATGTGCTGAGGGACACCATTTTGTCCGTTTATTCACCAGCCCGCTCTCGCAACAGAATGTTTTGCGTGAAAATAAAGTTGGATGAAATATTTTCTTTGCTGAATTTATTTATGGAGCTCCACGCTTAGCTCGTGAGTAGATTTAGGTTGGATTGTACACACAACACTCAGTTTTTTCACCCCCGATTGCAATAGGAGGGTTGTTAAACATTTGTTATTAACGTCTGACTCTGTATATGTCTATGTCAAATCAAATCAAAAATAGCTTTATTCATATAAACCTTTTTAACACGCTTTTATTAGCTTCACCTGTATGTATGTATGTTTGTTTGTTTGTTTGTTTGTAACCGACTCCTTTGAGCTCGATTTTGCCCTACTTTGAACGATCAGATTTGATTCAAACTTTGCACACCTGTCAAAGGTCGATGACAATGCAATAATCCGATCAAAATATCCGATTATCCTAATTAGATTCGCCAGGATTAATTAATTTCTTTCCGCATCCTTTGCATGCGAGTAAGAGAGACAGAGCTAGTGCGCGAACTACGCATGCGTGCAGTAGCGTGTTTTTTTTAGTTTTTTAAACTATTATTATTATTTTTTTATCCACTACAAGTTAGCCCTTGACGGCAATCTCACCTGATGGTAAGTGATGATGCAGTCAAGATGTTAGCGGGCTAACCTGTTAGGGGTATGGAAAACCCATACTCCTAATTGGTTTCTACACGACATCGTGCCGGAACGCTAAATCGCTTGGCGACACGTCTTTGTCGGTAGGGTGGTAACTAGCCACAGCCGCAGCCTCCCACCAGATCAGACTCGAGCCGGGAATCGAACTCAGGACCTCCAACTATATAAAGAGACAGCTCGCGCACTGCGCCACGGAGGTTGTCAAACCTATTACAGGCATCTATGAATCGTTCATATATATCACATTTTTCATTATTTCTATTCGTGAAGATGGTGATAACTACACTCGCCAACTTAAAAGTAAAGCTAAGAGCGTTCAAATCGCGCCTAGGTCTAAGAAACCCACAACAAGCTTAGCAGAGTTATTTTTTGTTATCACCATCTCATATAATCAATAATGAATTATATAGTACATATGGGAGCAATTCACACCCAGGCTTTTCTATCGTTTATATAATCTTTAATATCGTAATATATTTTTTTCTATAATCTAGACAGTTTATTTCATTACCTCTCTTCATGTTATAGTTTTGAGATAAAATATTCATACTTAGTTCTGTAAGCTCAGCCAACTAAATACCGTCCGAAACCCCCCCCCCCCCCCGTTTCACCGTCCGACCCCCCCGTTATCCCAAACGTCGCCTAAGCCGAGGTTCCGCCTCAAGAGGCGCCCTTAGGCAGTCGTTCCCTTGGTTTCTTCGAGCCCTAGGGCTCAAAATTTCTTCTGGCAGAGCTACTTTCCAAAGCTCGCCAAACAGCCCGGTTACGCTGTGGCAACCAATAGGGTTTGTACAGCTAATAGACAGTCCGAAAAAAAAAAAAAAATGAGCCAGTCAAAATCTCTTCAGCAATTCCCAAATTTACCCAAACCGATTATCGAACTTAACTCTAATAAAATTAAAGTCTAACCGCTGCGCAGAAAAGGCCAAAGTTGCTAAACCATTTTCGTTCGCTCTCTAAAAACAGATCGCGAGTTCGCTGGATATATATTCAAATAATGGACGAACAAAAATTTGTTTCATAACATTTGTATTTTCGTTCAAGTGTTTGCAAAACTCGTCCCTTTTAAGGAGTCCCGAGCTTATTTTCAGTTGTGTTTGCGATCCCAAAACTTATTTTATTGTGTCTACGCATTAGACTGGATTTGTTTGTTGTGCGATTTGTTTGTTATATAACAACTTTTCAGTAAATAACGCCACACAAATATTTTTGAAACTTCTTACTTTAAATTCTATGCTTGATAGCTGTTTTGGAAATGCCGTATTAGGACATGAGGTTAAGTTTTCTGTAGTTCTAGTTTATTTCCCGCTCAATTCGACATGCTATGATTCATAGCTTATCAAATCAAATTAAATCAAAATAGCTTTATTCATTTAGACCTAATACAGGCATCTATGAATCGTTCTTATTTACCTATCACAGTTTTCATTATTTCTATTCGTGAAGTGATAGTGATCTCGCCAACTTAAAAATAAATCTAATAGATTCAAATCGCGCCCAGGTCCTTAGACCTGAAGAAGAAGCCCACATCAAACTTAGCGGGTTTTTTTTTGTTGTCACCATCTCACATAATCAATAATAAATTATAGTATCTATGAACTTACAGCAATTCACACCCAAGCTTTTTTATCATTTATATAGTCCTTAATATCGTAATATGTTTTTTCTGTAAGCTATATCCTTAGATCAGAAAATCATCCATGCCTTTAAGTACATGCTTAAATAGCATAGATTACGCCTTAACGGGTCTGCACCGTATGCAAACGCACGGAACAACCACGATAAGTGCGTAGAGTTAGTTAGGTATCTACGAATAGCTGAATTGAATATTCCTTCAGACAGAATTGGCAGAATTTTACGTTAATATGAAGAATAAAGGTGAACTTAATAGACATCATCATTCTTTTGTTCAATTGTGGGTTTTAATACATTATTTTATAAACACATATCCGATACAATAATATGTAAAAACACGTAAATATAAAACATACATAGTAAGACTGAACTGATACGTGCAAAAGCAATAAAATCACCTTATTCTATTCTTAAATACTTTTCTATCTGTTGATGTACATAAAAGCAGATTAATAAATGAATACATTATAAATGAATAAAAAACTGTACTATATAACATGAGTAGATATATACTTCTTGCAAAAGTAAAAAAACATTCGGAATGATTTTAATTCTTATTCTGAAATACACTGCTCAAAAACTACATACAACGTATTCTAGTTGACTTCCATCTTGACATATTTTGACATGTTTTTCATTTTCATAATGGACTAGTAGACGGTTCTAGGTATACGTGGCAGAATTCGCTTCTATTGTAAACTGTAACATTCAGAACCTTTGGTACTTTATTCGATGCTGGTTTCGAGATACTATTACGACAAAAAGGTATTGGCCAAAAGTTACTTGTTTCAAAATCGTACAATCCTTAGTACTAACTATTGTGTATTGTGTAATAACACAGTTTTTTTTTACTCAGACCTTACCATCATCATCATTCTCCTCAGTCTGTCAGTCCTGCCACTGAAAGAGTGTGTCGTCTTGACGTCAGAATAAAAAATCATAAAAAACAGAAGTAATATAAAAAAACTAACACAACATAAAAAATCTTATTTTAAAGTTATTTATGCAACGATAAAAAGAAAGTGAAGAACTGTGAAGGAAAACATCGTGAGAAAACCTGCACGCCTGAGAGTTCTCCATAATGTTCTCAAAAGCGTGTGAAGTCTGCCAATCCGCACATGGCCAGTGTGGTGGACTATGGCCAAACCCTTTTCCTATTGAGAGGAAACCCGTGCTCTTTAGTGAGCCCGTAATGAGTTGATCATGATGATGATGCAACGATATGCTGTTCCGATTCTTCTGGCTCCTTGGATTTAATTACTCCATCTCTGATACTTAAGCTTTTCACTGACGCTCCCAATAACATCCTGTATAAATAGACCTTTTATTTAATCCTCCATAATATGGGAAAACACAGAATAGCTCTTATATTTATCTCGGATTGCCGACTTAATAGGTAATTGGAAATACATTTAATTTTACTGCGACAAGTTTTGGCTTTTGTATCTCTTTGTACTTGTTTGTATGTTTAATGACCGTAACGGACCCGTATGTGATAATTGGTTACTGTTTTGTTATTATGGTGGCGGAACTATTACTCTGGAAAACTACCCAACTAAAACTCCACTTTCTTCGGCTCAGAAAGCTACTGTCTTACCAGGGTCACATAAGGATAGAAGAGTAAAGTGTAACTCATGTTAGGAGGTCTCTTTTTTATTTTATTTGAGAGATATGAATTATTTTGCTTACAAGATGGATACGTTTATACCCTGCTCAGTACCTCAGGTAGTCGCGAAGAAACTATTTAACAGTACATTAATAATTGCCAGCATCATATCATGCCTTTGACGCTCACTGCATCTAGCGGCTCTTTGCGACTCATTTGATGACTTCGACAGTCATCAAATGAGTCGCAAATCATCGAGGGGGCTCCATCACCTTGGGGCCTATAGAATAATATGAGCAAATGTGAAATGCAGAACAGATTGCATACCTTCTTCATTTTCAGCTATTCACTTTCAGCGTCAAATGAATACAATGATAACAAAAGACTAACAGGCGGTATTGAAACCTAAATATTCTTTTTGAATTTCAATGCATTGCATAAGCCGTTAGTTATTAATATTTCTGCAACTCGCTCTTTCTCCTTGGATGTGTCAATTGTATTACACCCATACTCCAATCATTAGTTTCCTCCAGTTACCTAGCATGGCTTTGTCTTTAGGATATTAACAAAAAAATTGCCCTAAAACCCTGCAATTAGATCCGCATAAATCGGATCCTGGAATTGTCATTATTACATACATAATGCCTTATATACTCGGGTCAAAGGGTCGGAATTTCTGAAACTCGTACTAACGTAACCCACCATACTACAAAAGCATAACCGCTTTGAGTACCACAACAAGCAGAAAGCCAAATTAAAGTCAGTTTTATTACTGGATTGTAGTTGCTCGTAAAATTGTACGCAGCAATAAAACTGTTATGTTGTATGCACGAATATGTAAATGTATCTGCAATACATTGTAGTTACTGCGGATAGTTGAGCAACTTAATAGTATTTATAGGAATACTTAAACCAAGATATCCCCTAAATGATTGCCTGCCTTTATTTTCTGCTATTGTAGATGGCGTTAGTAGTAGAATAAATCGCGATATCGGTGTGTGTTCTGAGAATACTTAAAAGCCTTTTACATTTCCAAGTGTCAGTACTATATAACCTAACGCAGCATTTTCCCCATCGTAAGCCGTTTACCCCGAAAACGAGGTGCCCGACGTCATCCGGACGTGGGTCTCATTCACGGTCACGGCAGCGCTCGGGCTGAGATCCAAGTCTAAAAAACCCAAAGTTCCTACTTCACCCTAAGCCGAGGTCCGAGTCTCACAGGAGACGCCGTTAGGGGGACGTTCCCCAGATGTCGTCGGTATCCAAGTGCTCTTCTCACAGGCTTAGCTTCGCGCTCTCCAAAACCCCCTTTGACTTAGTAATTACAAACCTGCTATTGTCAATTTGAAACAACAAGTGGTAGTTTAGAATTAACAATTTTGTTATATTAATAGATTTAGGCTTCACTTAACGGCTCCCCGAGGTACGGAGTGAACCAAGTCCATTGCCAAAATTTGGACCGGCACTGCATATTTCCTAATAGAAAAAAGCCTATTGTTTTTAATGGCCTGTCCCGGTAATATAACCTAGGATATAACACATGTATCACAAGCTTTAACGGTGAAGGATCATGATGATGATGATGAAACTATTTAAAATTAACCTAAAATTATACTTTTATTTTCCAAACGGTCGCTTTTGGTACGAATAGGTTGGTTAGACAGGGTTATTTGGCTTAGAATTCAAATTAAATTACCACCTTACGCTCGTTCTTCGTAAGCCCCAGTTGTTCTACATTATTATGCTAACTATGCCTTCGGGCCTCGTAGATACCTTGGTAACTACGTGTGTAAAATATAGAGTTCTATTAAATTCACATACAATCACGTGTAATATCTTGGAGCTATTCAATCTGTTTTTTCATGTTGGCAACTTCACGTGGATTAAGGTTTTTTAGGATGTGCTAGATTTACGTGCTAGATAGATCAAGATTAATTCGCAATAATAATATCAGTATAACTAATAATATAAATCTTTTAGGATTGTCTACTCACATCTGCAGGATGATGGATACAAAATGGACAAAAATAACGACAGAATGGATTCCGCGTAGTAGCAAAAGGAAAAGAGGAAGACCAAGAAGACGGTGGGCAGACTTGTTCCTTCACGTCAGTGGCCCACTATGGACCAGAGAAGCAAAAGAGAGGAAGATTTGGAAAGAGCTGGGGGAGGCCTACGCCAGAGAGGCGACTTCTACAAAAAAAAACTATGACATAACTATTATTTTTACTTGGTAGTTGAATAAATGGCTTTTTTATTTTTATTTTATTTAATTAATTTATGAACTTTGAAGGAGAACATTTTTCAATTGTGAAGGAGAACATTTTGAATAGCTACACGTTTAAGAGTTCTCTAGTTTGTCTCCTTTTCTTCTATTCTTCCATTTTCTGTTGTTATGTTAATACTGCTAATCTGCATATGGATTGCCAGATGGTCTAACCTTTCTCAATCTGACAAAAGATCAGTGCCCGGTAATGGGTCGATCTTGATGAATTCTTTACATCCAAAAACTTGCCTCTAACAAGTGTTCATTTTCTTAGGTATTTATACCACAGTCTTCTATCACCATCTGATTTATAATCTCTTAACAGATCTGCGTAGCACAGATCACCTTTCTCGTAAGAGATATGACTTAAGAGCATAAATAAAAAAGTACATAATTCATGCATACTTTTCAAATTGTTTACTTTTAATTAAATTGTTACTACACTTGAAAGAAATTTATTAAGGTGTTTTTTTTGATTAAAAATGCAATACATAATATTGTATGCCACTTAAGCATTGCTTATTACAGTTACTGAAATTTGGAATCTGCATCTTTGCCAGCTGAAAGTGTTCTCTAGTAGACAATAAGGCAGTTTCGGTCGCCTTTCGAAGTTCATATTTCAATTTTTTTACATCTTATTACAATGTCATATTAAAAAATTAAAGTTCGCTAACTCGAAGTGAAATAACCTTACAGAAGATATATAATAAGAACAGCTAAGGAAGATCAATATACTGATGTTCATGAAAGATAACCAAAAATAGCACAGTATATGTAAGGTTCCAAGATCTACTTTGCAGTATAAAGCAATATAGTCCTATAAGGAGTTGGTACGCTCCTTGACTGGTTGGAATGCCGTAGTTCACGTAACATGGAAATGATAGGCAGTTATGTAATATGTGATCACTACAACATTCCTCAATTCAATAGCTAGGATATTACTGAGTTACTTGATGTTTTCAATTGTTCGCCTTTTTTCACTTTATTATTTAAATCATTTTGACGACTTCCGTGGCGCAGCGCGTGCTCTGTCGCATTATAAAGTTGGAGGTCCTGGGTTCGATTCCCGGTACGTGTCTAGTCTGGTGATGGGTTACTGTCGTGGATTTTCACCCCACTGACAAAGACGTCGGCAAGTTATATAGCGTTCCGAGACGATGTCGCGTTATCCAATTAAGAGTATTGTTTTACCATACCCCTAAAAGTTTAGCCCGCTGAAATCTTAGACTGCATCACCACTTAGCAAAAGGTGCGGTTGTTATCAAAGACGGACTGTTAATCATAATACAAAAAAGCAAATCTGAAAAGAAGAGCGAACGTTTAGCTTTAGTTTCTAAGAGTTTCTAGAACTAAATTTCATTCATGTACGCCTAGTACAGGAGTACTAAGCTTACATAAATAGAAAATGATTGATTTGGTAAGCGGTGATAGCCTAGTGGTTAGGGCGTCAGCCTCCTAATCAGAGGTCGGCGGTTCGAATCCGGGCACGCACCTCTAACTTTTCGGAGTTATACGCGTTTTTTTTTAACCTACACGCCTGAGTGTTCTCCATAATTTTCTCAAAGGCGTGTGAAGTCTGCCAATCCGCACATGGCCAGCGTGGTGGACTATGGCCAAACCCTTCTCATATTGAGAGGAGGCCCGTGCTCTGTACTGAGCCGGTAATGGGTTGTTCATGATGATTATCATGATTGATTTGATTCGAAATTATTGGCCCGGTTCGGGAATCAGTTTATTTAATACAGACGTAAGACAAGCCTCAGCTCATAAAGACTACCTACCTGGCTAGTTTCAGCCTCTCAATTTGGTACATCGTAAATTATTTGCGGTTCGCACAGCTGTGACATGGGTCTGGAATCCTTGTACCGCCGTTCAACAAAGGCACATTGTTGAACCCGAATATAGACCCTATGCTAAACGAAATACGGATCACTATCCTCACGAGCACACGCCTATACATGAACATATACCCACCTCGAATTAGCTTTGTTGAAAACTGTCGCCTCAAGTCGTCACACTGAAGAATGGTTGAAAGTCAAAATGGTTCAATTCGGGATAGGCGGTTTTGTATTAGCCTGATACATCTTTCATCCCTTTTGTATCTCCGTAAGAATAATGGAATAAGATAAGCTGTGAAAGCCTTGTGGTTAGGAGGTCCGCCTCCTTATCAGTGGTCGCGAGTTCGATTCCGTGCACGCATTTCGTTATGGCGTTTTTTATGCAATTGAAATATCACTTGCTTCAACGGTGAATGAAAACTTCGCGATAAAACCTGTGTGTCTGAGAGTTCTCCATAATGTTCTCAAAGGCGTGTGAAGTCTGCCAATTCGCACATGGCCCGCGTGGTGGACTATGGCCAAGACCCTTCTCATATTGAGAGAAAGAGCTGTGCTCTGTTCTGAGCCGACAATGAAGATGAAGAAAAATGGAAAAAATACTACCTTTATACAGAAGATACAAAGTATTTTCTCATAGAACTCGGGTTTGGTGCAAAGATTCGGCCACGATTTACCACTGTTACTGGCAAAAACATTTAGCCGCCGCCAAGCAATTTAGCGTTCCAGTATGATGATGAGTAGAAACCGATGACAATGGGCTCAGACAGCAACGAACGGTAAGGAGTAAAATCAAAATGACGGTTTTTGCATATTTTTTTTGCAAAAAAACAGTAGCCTATTTCACTCTCTTACCATTGATTTACCACTAGCCGTAGATAGAGCGCGTCATACAAAAACAAGGCGAGAATTTGTCACCAACTAACTATACATTCCTACATATCGGTATATCGATGTATTACAACCTTGTCTAATACACTAGACATCTGGCTGTTATATTATCTATAGCGGCGCGTAGTGTTTTTTAATTCATTCGGATTATACGGCTCGAGTGTTAGAATCGGTGACATTCGTCTAGCCTTGTCACACACTGGGGGAAAGGAGTGCACGCAACGCTATTTGTGCACTACTTGCCGTCCTATTTTTTGAGCGTTAATGATTGATCTACGGCTAGTGGTAAATCAATGTCTCTGACCCATAATTTTTCTGAATTCAAAAGTACACGTCTATTTAGATGCGAGATTGATGAGCAAACACACACACACTTAAGCTATTATAATATTATCATCATGATCAACCCATTACCGGCTCACTACAGAGTACGGGTGTCCTCTCGATATGAGAAGGGTTTGGCCATAGTCCACCACGCTGGCCATGTGCGGATTGGCAGAATTCACACGCCTTTTTTAGAATATTATGGAGAACTCTCAGCATTGCAGGTTTCCTCACGATGTTTTCCTTCACCGTTGAAACAAGTGATATTTTTAATTATTTAAAAACGCACATAACTCCGAAAAGTTAGAGGTGCGTGCCCGGATTCGAACCGCCGACCTCTGATTAAGAGGCTGGCGCCCTAACCACTAGGCTATCACAGCTTCATACAACTTATAATATCAGTAGATGCAAAATACCTTCCAAAATTGCAAAGCCTTGATTATAATCAATTTCGTCGCTGCTATCGATAGCAAATCCTGCAATTTCCACTTAAGCTTCTGTGAAGTGCATAATTGTTAACACAACAAAAGGAGGATTTCCTGGAAGCGTCGCATGAATATTCCGCCCGCAGTGGTGTGACGCTCTAAAACTTAAAATATTGTTTAAAACACGCTTTAAAATTTCTTTCTTTAAAATGTCTTTGGTATAATATTTAGAGTTTTTACATTAACGTTGTTGTGAAAGGGGGCTAGACGGAAAAAATTCTTACGAAAAGTTGTCACGACACTTTTAGTTATTGTAAGCTGTGCGGCTGTCTCTCTCTCTCTTATAGAAAGCAAGCCAGATATTTTCATTTATATTTCGCATTGAACAGTGTGGTGTCGCGACGATTATTTTTGTTGAGTGTTTACAGGTTTTTTGTAAATAATAACTAATAAAAAATAATAATAATAATGAATCCTGACATCTGCACAAGTTCCGGATATTGCTGATGGAGTACAAAATTGAGCCTACTGATTAAGTTTATATAACATTATATTTGTTAATAATAAAAAAAATATTATTATAACTTAAATAAAATAAAATTTTATTCCTTCACTAATTAATCGAAAGGAACTTCGTTCCATCCGGGTGTCCCTTGATGCCTCTCAAGTTTTTATTGTTAGATATCCTAATTACTATTCAATAGATAAAGCTAATATATTTGTATTTATATTAATGTATACCAATGTAGAAAGTGTTTGTATACTCATTACAATTGCTAATTTATGTTTCTGTAGGTATAGGAATGAAGTGGGAGTAGAACTTTGATCTTTCTTTGCTAGAGCATCAACGATTTAATGAAAAAGGCTGATTCAAAAAATTGTTCTCTTTGTAACTCTATAGAGTTAAGACATGCGAGCCTCAATGATAATTAATCATATCGTAAATCTAGCCGATGTGGGTATTTTTCAAAGTGTTCTTGCGGCACCATTTTGCCTAGCCGCGAGATCCCCTCTATGAACTAATATTAAGAATTTTTAAACAAAATGGAGAGTAGTTTAAGTTTTTGTTTGTTTGTTTTTAAATGTATAATTTAATTAGGCTATTATGGGTCTGGCATAATCTCATGTGAGATTCAAAGACCCTAAAAAAATTAAGAATAAAAAAAAAAATTATAATCTACATTCGTTTTTATATTTCTTTTAAAAATAAAATACTATAATAAATAGGATAGTATGTACCTACGATATTCTAACATTATGAAATAAATAGATAGAATATGAAAACAATATAACAACTTGCGAGGGGAGATTTCCATTCCACTACGCAAACGCTAATAAATCTCTCCAGGTTATTGAACAAATAGTACACACCAATAAATCCTAGCAAATCGCAGGCCGTCGGACATTTTTCATACACGCGAACGTCAGTTGTTTTGTCAGAAACAAGATGGCACGAGATAAATTCACGCTAGGGGCGTCGATATACCAAATCCGCGACAAATACTGTTGCGAGTACAAAACATAACTTTAACTACTCTGATAAATTCATGTCATAAACATCTGAATTAGGATTTTTTGTGGTGCCTCAATTCATTATCAAATGGGTAAACCAGTTTTTCGTCTCATTTCTATGATAAAATGAGATCGTAGCATGTCAGCCCAACAAAGCGCTTTTAGGATTCTGGGACCTAGTAGAATGTAGTTATCACTCTTTTAAATAATATGTATGCATCAAGGAAGAGAAGGTTCTATAGGTACACTTGATCATCAACCCATTGCCGGCCCACTACAGAGCACGGGTCTCCTCTCAATATGAGAAGGGTT
Organism: Lasiommata megera; assembly: GCA_928268935.1. Taxonomy (NCBI): domain Eukaryota; kingdom Metazoa; phylum Arthropoda; class Insecta; order Lepidoptera; family Nymphalidae; genus Lasiommata; species Lasiommata megera. The sequence goes on along the minus strand of OV743311.1, from coordinate 4,036,222 downwards.
TGGCCATAGTCCAACACGCTTGCCATCTGTTGATTGGCAGACTTCGCACGCCTTTGAGAACAATATGCCACTACAGAGCACGGGTTTCCTCTCAATATGAGAAGGGTTTGGCCATAGTCCACCACGCTTGCCATGTGTGGATTGGCAGACTTCGCACGCCTTTGAGAACAATATGGAGAACTCTCAGACGTGCAGGTTTTCCTTCACCATTAGCAAGTGATATTTTTATTGCTTAAAAACGCACATAACTCGGAAAAGTAAGAGGTGCGTGCCCGGGTTCGAACCAACGACCTCTGATTATGAGGCGGACGTCCTAATCACTAGGCTATCACAACTTCCAATGCAGGAACACTAATTTGAATAAATTTTAAAAATCACATCACATATTTGTTATTCAAGGCGATTCTTTTTTGTTCATAAAAAATAATGCATAATGAATATTTTTCCGTTCCGCTACAGATTTATCGGTCTCCGTGTGCTCCCGTGAAGCCACCAACAGAAATCGCTGGAAGGAGATCGTAAGAGCTGATGTGAAGGCCAAATCTAAACCACGACCACTATGCCAAGAGTGAACGAATAAGAAGAAGAAATTTATATGACGAGTTAAGACCGTCTGAGTTGTTTTTAGTAAGAGTGACGTCAGCGTTGTTGACGTCACGCTTTTGTTTACCTTCGCTCATAGTAATTAAAACCACAACTTGAGGGATTACACTTTTATTGCGACAATAACTAAGTGGTCCGAACGGTCCGACGTCTCGAGCGAGAGAATCCGAGAAAGGCATCGACCGCCCGTATTTATAGCACAAAGCATGCTTGTACAAAATTGCTTGCTACCGTCTATATTGTGTTGACGAAATCATATAGAGGTAATTAACAAAGGAATGGTTCATTAGTGATTTAACGAGTTCAAATAGTGGGTAATTATTGAATTCTTGATATTCTTGGCGCCGCTCAATCTTACATATACTATAAACATATATATTACTTAGTATTTTTATGAAAATCATTGCGAAGCCATCTAGAATTATATCGCCAAGATATTCGCGTGATCTTAGTTTATACTTACATCAATCGTGTAGCCTGTCTGGCAAAGATTGTATAGACATCCACAAAAGCAACATACAATCAACTAATGGCTGAGCCCTTTCATAAATAATAATAGTTTGTGCCGGTGTCATTTTTCTTATGGAAAGGGTCTCTTTATTATTCTAACCCAGATGTCAGCCTTTCAAGGCCAGAAGTTTTATTGTCATATAGTATTATTAAAGGGTGAAGAATGTGCAAGGAGAGTACTTTCACACATATTATACATATAACATATATCTGTGGTTTATAACAACTGACGTACTTTATTTGTTATCTTTGTATGAGTTATGCCATTTTTATTAAATACGCTTCATTTCATTTCACACTACATAATATATTATACAATGTAAGCGTAAGCTATGTTTATGGAAACTATGTGAGTTTTTTTTTATAAACTACAAGTTAGCCCTTGACGGCTATCTCACCTAGTGGTAAGTGACGATACTGTCTAGGATGCTAGCGGGCTAACCTGTTAGGAGTATGGTAAACCCACGCTTCTTATTATTTCCTAAGTTCGCATCAATTAAAATATAGAGGCAAATAGAGAGGCGGACTTTTAATAATAATATTTTACAATCTATTATTAAAAGTCCGCCTTTTACAATTACAAAAGTTACAATGGGGAAGATGATAAAATTCTTTTACAATTTTATGTACTGTTGTATCCACAAACTTACCCTCCGTAATAAGAGGTACTTGTAAGCACTTATCAAGTGAAATATCCTTTTGCCGATCCTGCAGCATCCTACTTTTTCCCAAATTAAGTTTCCCTCGGGACATTTGTATGCTAACTTCTAGTCGTAATGGCGTTCCGGGGGAGTTATTGACCGATCCAGTTTTATTCCAATGCGTTACTCGGTTAGGCTAGGCTTAGACTGTACAAGTGATTCAAACATTTTAAAGCCTTGTTAAACGCCAGTTTAATAATTATATTTTAAGGAAATTGTTATAGCCACTAGGCTAACCACTAGGTTAGGACGTCAGCCTCCTAATCAGAGGTCGGGGGTTCGAACCCGGGCACGCACCTATAGCTTTTCGGAGTTATGTGCGTTTTTCATCGTGAGGAAACCTGCATGCCTGAGAGTTCTCCATAATGTTCTCAAAGGCGTGTGAAGTCTGCCAATCCGCACATGACCAGCATGGTGGACTTTGGCCAAACCCTTCTCATATTGAGAGGAGACCCGTGCCGAAGTGAGCCGATAATGGGTTGATCATGATGATGATAAAGGAAATTGGCTTGTTTTCCAGGATCATTTTCACATCTGTTGTAATTATAAAGGTATAATAGCCTTACTCGTACATAACTGAATATGGCCAAATGGTAACGAATTCTCATCTCAAGGAATATGACCTTTCCAACTTTCTACTTTGTACCGGAGTAAAAGTCACCATAAAGGAGTTTACACACCAAAGTGTCCGAGCCACTGTAACAAGCTAGTGACTATGTTATCCGCAGGCAAGTTAGCGGTATTGCATCTTGTTATAAGTTTGCTAAATTTGCTGGCGGCAGGAAATCAGGAACTTCCGAAATCACAAAGCAATTGGAGTTACATATCGTTGGTTTACATTACGTGAATACTCGCAGTATCGCTCAGCGTGCTATGGAAAGGGCTATGCTGGGTGTTTCTCTGAGGGGGAGTCGCAGTTTGGCGCGCTGCGAAACAGACGTGTTGTTGCTGCGTAAATAATTTTAATATTTACAGGCACTTATTTTTGAGGTATTTGTACCGCGTTTGGTTTGTTTGGTCTGTTGGTTGGTTTTTTTTTCGGAGTTTAAGTGTTGTTTAAATTGTTGTTGTCTGTATTTGAAGAGGTTAGTTGGAGCTTGCAGGTGTCATTGGTGGTTCTCGTCCACTGGCCCTGCAAGGTGTCCGGGGATTGTTAGATTAGGAAAGTCAAACCACTGGCGCTCTTTCACTTTCAGACTGTTCGATTTCTGGGTGTTTAGAGTGACTTTGGCCTTTTTTTTTTTTTTTTTTTTTTTTGTGGGTATTTTTTCTTTTTTTTTTTTTTTTTTGGATCGGTTTGTTTGTTTGACGGGTGATTTTGTTTATGGGAATTTCATTGGTGTTTTCATTGTTTGTTATTGTTTTTGTTGTAATTGTTATTGCGGGCTGTTGTTTTGTTGTTGTTGGGGGGGTATAGTTATTCTGTGTGGCTGGCTAACGTCCCTAAAGCCTTGGGTCCCTGAGTGGCGACCCGTCTGGAGCACCAGACGGGTAGACCGCCGCAGGAAGAGATGGGGGGGTCGGGGGAAGACTCGACGGCGCGGGTGTCGCGTCGACGTTCGGCGGTTACTGTGAAGGACAACCCTCGAACCCGAAGTCCGATTGTAACTCGGAGCTCACGCGCGGTGCGCTCGGCTTCTTCGAGTTCGAGGGAGTCCTCGATGTCGAGGTCGTCGACTCCGATCCCGGTGGGAAAAACGGGGATAGCGGGAGCGAGAGCGGAACTGAGGGCTGCTCGGGAGGAGAGGAAAGAGGTCGCCTTCGACCAATTCCTCAGGGACCGCATTGTCCGGAAAGAGATAATGGGCGCTGTTCTGGACCCTGAAGAGGGGATCTTTAGCGAGACACCCGTTGAGGAGGACCCAGCGCTGCTCAGCCCAGAGGAGCTACGGGCCGCCGCTGGAAAAACTGCGACGGAAATTATATTTCTGGCAACCAAGTCCGGCAACCTTAAAGGCACGTTCGTGAAGCGATTCAAGGACGCGGCGGCTAGGATGCAGGGCATGGTTGAGGCTCTGGCGTCGAGGACGGAGGCGGAAGAGACGCGCCGACTTCGAGCTGATAACGCCCGCCTCCGTAGTGAGGTGGAGAACCTCAAGGCAGAGGTGAAAGCCCACCGGCGGGAGTTCGATGGGATGCGGACGGAAATGGCAGCGGCGAGGGGTGCGGCGGCGAGTAGCGCTGCGAGCCCTGGTCTCCGTTTCGATGTAATGGAGGAGTTCAAAGCCTCCATTGTTTCCTCCGTTGGGCGGATGTTGGATGCTCGTTTTGCGGACATTGAAGGGCGTCTTTTGCCGGGGAGGGTCTTACGCCCGCCGTTGGCGGCGGACAAGAGGATATCTCACGCCGAAGCAGCGGAGGCTCCGCAGGTGGCTCAGCCTGCACGCGCACCTCTAGGTGATAGTGGGGCAACTGCCTCCCTCGGGGCACCGGCGGCGACACCGGGACCGAGCAGTGGGGCTCACGTCGGAGAAACTTGGTCGTCGGTAGTCCGGCGTAAAGGGAAAGGCCAGGGCAAAAAGAATACTGCATGCACTCCCTCGGTGGCTCCTCTGAGAGCTTCCCCCGCGCCGGCACCTCGACTGACTCTGGCTCCCCCTAAGACGGCGGCGGTCATTATTACGTTGGCCCCGGAGGCGGAAAAAAAAGGGGTGACCTACGCTCAGGTGCTCGAGAGGGCGGAAAGCCGAGTTAGTCTTGAAGAGCTGGGCATCGGCGCGGGGATGAGAATCCGCCGCGCAGCAACGGGCGCCCGACTACTGGAGCTTCCGAGTGAGCAGACGCAAGCGCAGGCGGACGTTCTGGCCGACCGACTGCGAGCGGCGCTGCAAGGACTGGCAGAGGTCAGTCGCCCCACCAAGACGGTGACCCTTAGGGTCACCAGTCTCGATGACTCCGCCACGCCGGAAAAAGTGGCGGCAGCGGTTGCTCGCGCTGGCAGCTGCCCTCTGTCGGCAGTCAAAGTCGGGGACCTACAGTTGGGTCCCCGCGACATGGGCTCGGCCACCGTCCATTGCCCGGTGGACGCTGCGAAGAAGGTTTGCGACGCCGGTAGGCTGCTTGTTGGGTGGAGCTCCGCAGATGTCCGTGCGCTCGAGCAGCGCCCACTGCGCTGTTATGGTTGCATGGGCATGGGGCATACACGTGCCCTGTGTCCCTCCAGAATCGACCGTAGTACACTGTGCTACCGGTGTGGTGTCGAGGGACACAAGCAAGCGGGCTGCACTGGCGCAGTCCGCTGTGTCGTCTGCGCTGACGCAGGGCTTCCGTCGGGCCATATTATGGGAGGTAGGACATGTTGTCCTCCCTCCACTAAAGGTGGAATAAGGTCCCAGCCGCGAGTTGATGGCGGTAGAGGTCAAGCGCAGGAGGATACTGATATGTCGTCATGAGTTCGCAAAATATCAGTATCCTACAGGCGAACATAAACCACTGCGCAGGGGCTCAGGACCTCCTGATGCAGTCCTTCGCGCAGTGGCAGGTCGACTTGGCAGTGGTGGGGGAGCCATACTATGTTCCCCTGCAGAGTTGTCCTAATTGGGTGGCGGATACTTGTGGTCTGGTGGCGATCATTGCAGCGAATGGCACTGGCCGCTCTCTCTCTGTCGCTGAAAGGGGGCCGGGGTATGCCGTGGCGAGATGGGGAGAATACACAATCGTCGGAATATACTTCTCACCAAATCGTCCACTGTTGGAGTTCGAGGCTTTCCTCGACTCGGTTGTTGCGGCCTTTCGTAGGCATAATGAGGGGCGCACCTTGGTACTTGGCGACTTCAACGCTAAAAGCCAGGCATGGGGTAATCCCACGCAGGACAATAGAGGTAGGGCTGTCGAGGTGTGGGCTGTGCAGCTGGGGCTCACGCTGCTTAACAGGGGCACGGCCTACACCTGTGTTCGCGCGGGGGGAGGATCGAGAGTCGACCTGTCCTTTGCGACGACTTCAGTAGCTGACAGAGTCGACAACTGGTGGGTGGAGGAAGAGGTGGAGACCTTGTCGGACCACAACTACATTAGGTTCGAGATATCCACCCCTATTCCCGTCGCTGTAGTCCCCCCCCGAGGGCCGCACCACTTTCCGCGCTGGTGTCTGGGTCAGTTGGACCGGGAGATGGTGAGAGAGGCCGCCATCATTCAGCGATGGTCGTCTCCCAGCGCCCGTGTAGACGCCAGCGTCGCAGAGCTGTCGAAGCGTATGCAGCTGAACCTGACGGAAGTGTGTGACTCCTCGATGCCAAGAGCTCGCGGATGGCGTCGTAGCAAGCAGGTGTACTGGTGGTCAGCAGAGATTGCGGCCCTCCGCGCCACCAGTAACAGAGCTCGCAGAACGTATGTCCGATGCCGGAGGCGGAACGGCTGGGACGTCTCTCTGGAGGAGCAACTGCGGGAAGCCTATCGCCAGGCCAAGAAGGCCCTAAAGCGGGCGATAGGCGAAGCAAAAGAGCGGGCCCGAGAGGAGCTGCTAGAGAGTCTGGATAGGGACCCTTGGGGACGCCCTTATCGCACTGCACGGAAGAAACTACGCAGCCAGGGGCCTCCGGTGACCCAGACTCTCCAGCCGGAGTTCCTGCGTCGGGTGGTTGAGGAACTCTTTCCGGACTCACAGGGTCACGTCCCTCCAACGATGCCCCCCTCGGTAAATGAAATCAACAGTGGTTCTGCCCCGCTGGTCACCGACGAGGAGATGAACGTGGCTCTGGACCGCCTCCGTTGCAGGAAGACAGCGCCTGGGCCGGATGGCATTCCGGGGCGGGTCATATATATGACCCGAGAGTTCCTCGAGGGTAAACTCCGGGAGCTGTTTAACCATTGCCTACAGGCTGAACAGTTTCCCGAGTCTTGGAAGGAGGGGCTGCTTTGCCTCATCAGGAAGGAGGGGAGGCCGCTGGATGCCCCCTCGGCGTATAGGCCGATAGTCTTGCTCAACGAAGTCGGAAAGCTTTTTGAGAAGATTTTGGCTTACCGGCTTGTTGGGCACTTGGAGACTTTTGGTCCAGGGCTCTCAGCGGCGCAGTATGGCTTCAGGGCGGGTCGTTCGACCCTTGACGCCCTGGAGTCATTAAAAACATTGACGGATGAGGCAGTTACCCGGGGTGACGTCGTGATCGCCGTCTCTTTGGACGTTACGAACGCCTTCAACAGCCTCCCTTTTGAGACTGTACTAGAGGCGCTCCGGTTTCATGGAGTGCCAACGTATCTCAGGAGACTGTTGGAGGCTTACCTGCGGGAAAGATGGATTTACTGGGTGGGAAGAGACGGACGAAGGGAGCGGCGGCAGGTGCTCAGGGGTGTTCCGCAGGGGTCGGTTTTGGGGCCGGTGCTTTGGAACATCGGCTTCGACTGGCTTCTGCGGACACCTCTGCTCCCCGGGATGAGGTTGCTGTGTTATGCGGATGATACCCTCATCACGGCGCGCGCGGGCACTTTTGAAGAGGCGGCTGTTTTGGCTGGGGTCTGCGCCACATTGGTGGTTAGAAGGATCCGAATGCTGGGTCTGAGGGTCTCGGAATCAAAAACAGAGGCCCTCCTGTTTCACGGCCCGCGTAGAGGTCCTCCTCGGGGTGCATATATTACCGTGCAGGGTGCAGCGGTGGAGGTCAAGGCCCATATGAAATATCTGGGCCTCACTCTGGACGGTAGGTGGAGCTTCAGGAGGCACTTTGAGGTCCTTGCTCCCAGGCTCGTCAGTGCAGCTGCCGCTCTGGGAAGGCTTTTGCCTAACGTCGGGGGGCCGGCCTCAGCCTGCAGACGCCTATACGCGGGGATCGTCAGGAGTATGGCACTGTACGGCGCTCCTATCTGGGTCCACGCACTGTCGCCGCAGATTGTGTCCCTTCTGCGGAGACCGCAGCGTATAATTGCGGTGCGTGCAATACGGGGGTACCGTACGGTGTCTTGGACGGCGTCCACCCTCCTAGCTGGTGACCCACCTTGGGATCTGCAGGCTGAGGTACTCGCTCAGGTGCATCGGTATCGGTCAAGCATGAGGGCTCGAGGGGAACGACCAGGACCTGAGGAGATTGGGAGGTTAAGATCCCTTGGAAGCGAGGCCCTGGTCCAAAGATGGCGGGATGACCTCGAGTCTCCGATTGCCGGCATCTGGACGGTAGAGGGAATCCGGTCCCACCTGGAGCGGTGGTTGAGGCGGAGACATGGCGCACTGACATATCGTCTCGTGCAGGTACTTACCGGGCATGGGTGCTTCGGTAAGTATCTGCACGGAATCGCGAGGCGGGAGGCAGCGCCGGCCTGTCATGAGTGCGGGGCGCCGGAGGACACCGCTCATCACACTCTGGCAGAGTGTTCATCATGGGCTCCGCAGAGGCACTCACTGATGTCACTTCTAGACGGGGACCTCTCGCTGCCAAGCGTTATTAATTTAATGCTTGCTAGCGAGGAAGGCTGGTCAATTGTAGCCTCCTTCTGCGAAACCGTAATGGGTTTGAAGGAGGCCGCGGAGAGGGAGAGAGAGCAGGCGGCTGATGCTCCCCTTCTCCGTAGAAGGAGAACGGGTGGCAGGAGGCGCCGATACGCGCACCTGTTACCACCCCCGTAGAGACCAACGAGTACACTGATGAGCGCGTCGGGGTGTCAAAGTGCATGCTACCGCGATCCCTTGGCACCCCATCTGGGACGCAGAAGGCTACGCTGGGTTTTAGTGTGTATTCTGGCCGCCAATTTGACGGCCGGCGAGTCCCACATACCCGCCTGGAGCTCGCATCCGGGCGGGATGCGTAAATGCATTTCCCAGCGGGAAAAAAAAAAAAAAAAAAAAAAAGGGTGTTTCTCTGAGGGATGGCATCCGTAACGAGAACAAAAGTAACCGACATAGCCCAACGGATTAGCAAGCTGAAGTGGCAGTGGGCGGGTCATATCTGTTGCACAACCTCCAGCTGTTGGGGCAGACGTGTTCTGGAGTGGAGACCGCGTACCGGTAAGCGTAGCGTAGGACGACCACCTGCTTCCTGGACCGACGACCTGAAAAGAATCGCTGGTGGCGGGTGGATGAGGAAGGCGGAGGACCGTGTGTGGTGGTTCGCTCTCGGAAAAGCCTAAGTCCAGCAGTGGGCGTCTATAGGCTGATTAATTGATTGATTGATTGATCGTTGGTTTGAAAAAAATCTAAAATAAAGTCTAGTGTATTTGCACGAACTACATTTTATGACAGTGATTGATAATCATAAAGATAAGACAGTAATTACAATATTAAAGTTATGCTTTACTGCATTGTGCAACAACTATTTAATTTTAAAACAGTTGTGCAGACTCACCTGGTGGAATGTGATAATGCAACCCTGCAAAGAATTGCAGTTGATGAAAGCGATATTTTTAAAAATAATCTTAGGATATTTAATAATGCAGTGAATAGGAAACTAAGAAAATGGTTCGCAATCCACAATCCTAGCTAGGTATAGCATTAACTCGCGTAGGTATTTATCACCTTATGCTAATCTAACTCAAGATTTTTGTAACGAGCTCAATAAACTTGATGATTGTTATGTTTCCAGTCTACTTAGCCATGTTTTTGCAATCGCCGTAGGTTATTATAAAAGGCAATGGTGATTGAATGATCTAAGCACGCAGCAATAATAAGTAAGTAATAATTTTAAGTTTACGAATGTAGTTATCACCATCAACTCACTACTGTGTTATTTACGCATCAAAAGTGCCTTTTAAAAGATTATTTGAATAAAGTTTTACGAATAATTTATTTATTGGAAACCGCCAAACATGTTGGATTCAAATTTCAAATATAGATAGCTATTATGAAGGTACGCTAAGGAAGGATTCTGGAAAATGCATCCAGTAATGGGAGTTAAAATTTGCATGAAAATCTGTTTGTTTTTAAGTTAGAATTAGAAGAATATGAAGCGAACTTACGTGCTAATACGCCAAACGGGTTGGATCGCAATTTCAAATATAGATAGCTATTATGAAGGTACGCTAACCAAGGATTCTGGAAAAGGCTTCCAGTAATGGGAGTTAATTTGTATGAAAATTTCACTGTTTTTAAGTTAGAAATAGAAGAATATGAAATTACGTGCTAGACGTAATTTTAGACAGATTGAAATCTGTCTGGAATTACGTCTTGGATAGATCAGCCGCGTCGCCACAGTCACTGTGCCCGTGGCGTGATTGGCTTTTCCTATAGCGACCATAATTTATTAATAATAATAATAAAATTATAATTTGATTTGGTCGCTAGACGCTTTGCCGTCCGCACTGTGCGCAAGTTTAAAAGCTAGTCTATTATAAAAAAAACACACGCACGCGTCACATTGTCCTAGTGAACTTATGTTTTAAGTCGGTGCCAATTACCTAATTAGCTTGATTCATAAGAAATAGTTTCTTGGAATTTTCTAGAAAACTAATGACGATGAGAATGTTTGTATTGCAACGGACCATTTAGTTGGCGCTAATAAAATACCTTTTTTACCAACATGTTTCACAAATACCTTTATTTCAAGCTGAAATATTATAATAATTAAAAGAAAGTAATAAGCTATGTTACTAAGAGATTAAATAGCTTACTAATAAACTATATTTTCTTAATATGACTCTGTGATATTTATATGAAAAACAAAAAAAAAAAATTTTTCGCTTTATGAGTTTGACGAATTCCGTGGCGAAGCGCGTGCGCTGTCTTATGTTCGCTGTGGTATGTTGGGGGCTTCGGCCGTAGCTTGTTACCGCCCTAACGACAAAGACGTGCCACCAAGCGATTTTGCGTCCCGACTCTACGTCACGTATGACCCAATTAGGATAACAGGTTTAACATACCCCTAACAGGTTAGCCCGCTACCATCTTAGACTGCATCATCACTTACCATCAGATTAATTTGCCGTCATCAGATTGACTTGATTAAATCAAATTAAGTGTGAACTCATTAATTCATTTATTAGTCCAATATTACTTATCGCATTAATTATAACAACCTCGTTTGTCTCACACAAATCTTTGTCTCGGATAAAGATATCGTACATCTCACCGAAATAATTGCTCATATACACCCCCCCTTAGGTAGTCTCAACCACGTCGGAACTCGATTATGCGTAGACACCTGCTCCAGGGTCGTGTCGTCATTTTCTCTATATCACAATATAAATTCCTTTGATTAAAAATATAAAAGAGATGTATCGCAGATGGGGAAATTCTAAGGGACTTTAGCTTAGTTTAGTATAAAATACTATTTTGGAAGCCTTTTTTTCATATAAAAATTTATTATATCAAATACCAATTAATCGAACTTTATAAAATGACAGGTGGTAACTACACTCGCCAACTTAAAACTAAAGCTAAGAGAGTTCCAATCGGTCCCAGGTCTAAGAAGAAGCCCACAACTAACTTAGCCGAGTTTTTCTTTTGTTATCACTATCTCACATAGTCAATAATTAGCCGGGTTTTTCTTTTGTTAGCACTATCTCACATAGTCAATAATTAATAATTATTAATATTATATAATAATTATTATGAATTTAGAGCTATTCACACCCAAGCTTTTTATCGTTTAAATAATCCTTAATATCGTAATATGATTTTTATATAAGCTTAAGTTTTATGAAAACTTTGAACTGAACTTATTGATATACACGAAATCAATAGGTGATTCATTAAAAAAAATGCAGTAACCTTTGAATGAGTTACTAATTTTATGAAGCAATAAACGGTACTATAAGTTTACTTTTACTTAAATAATTATAAATGAGATACTACATTAATAAAAACTGGAGCAACGAGGCAGGTTCTAAATTAGTCCGTTGAATTAATAATTGATACACTTAGAAGCATGCAAGCAATATCCCGGTAGTTTCCATTCCGAAATAGTCAATTGTTTGGGAATTAGCCCAACAATTGACTATTCCGGGACGAGCATATACCAGATGTATATGCTCGTCCTGGCATGATGCTGCCGCACATTCCTTGTTTACCAGCGATCTATTAATGTGTCCAAGTATTCGTAGTGCAATCTCGTGTTACCATACATAGTTATTGGAAACTAGAGTATTTCTGTGTGAGATTTATTATGACATCTTCGTCATCTTCAGCCTGTTTATACCATGGGCCTTTCCCATAGTTGAGAGGGTTTTAAAGCATTGACCAACCACGCAGCATTATGCGCAGGAAACCTGCACGCCTGAGAGTTCTCCATAATGATCTCAAAGTCGTGTGATGTCTGCCAATCCGCACATGGCCAGCGTGGTGGACTATGACCAAACCCTTACTATATTGAGAGGATGATCATGATGGTTCTTTATTTATTTAACCAGTACAAGTTAGCCCTTGATCTCACCTGATGGTAAGTGATGATGCAGTCTTAGATGGCAGCGGGCTAACCTGTTAGAGGTAAACCCATACTCCTCATTGGTTTCTAAGCGACATCATGCCGGAACGTTCAATCGCTTGGCGACACGTCTTTAGCCACGGCCGAAGCCTTCCACCAGACAAAACCTCCGCCAGTAAAATCAATATTATCACCGAGAAAGACATTCTTTCATGTTCTTGTTTGTTTGTCAACGGCGAGTGCCCCAGCCGATATCCTGTGGAGGTTTCCACATTATCACACTAGATGCTATCGAAGTTTCCTGTACATTGGTGATCCTGACGTGTCAAACCTAAACCTCTAAATCCACCAGCAGCAAGAGATTCGGAGGAGGAACACAATACTGCACCCGGATTTCAGTCAGTGTGTGCACATCATACATGCTGTTCAAGCAGAAACTAAACGCGCCAAATGGTGGAATCCCATTGGTCCACGTCCGCTCCGGTCATTGATTTAGAATTTCAAATGTCGAAATGTCAAAAAATATAACCGTCTTTGGCTTGTAACGCGAACGCGCAGTACTAACTCTTATTTGTCACTTTATATTGTAGTAGTACAGGAGTACCACGCTGTGCCGCTGCCCGCTGCAAACTGAGGCGCTCAGACAACGGCCCTCGTCATATATACGCGCAACGCGAGTTGTGCCTAACCACCTGTTGCGCGTGCGCCTATCTCCTTACTTACGATTGGTTATTCATGTATGGATGCTCGTTAAGATAGTTATATTATGTTAGCCCTAGGATCCTATATAGCTAGTACCCTAATAAACGATTCTCATGTTCACCAAAACACAGTTTTATTTACCACCAAGAAACATGGACGGCAACAATATCAAATATACGATTTAGACAGTACTCAAAGGATTCTTTAATTACGATACGCACACATTTAACACGTAAACATAAATGGTCCTTCGAGCCGGATCTCAAGAAGACACAGCGACCCGTGGACTCGACGAAGATTCAAGAAACGCATCTAAGCAGCTCAAGTTGACGAGATTATGGCAATCACGACGCGCAGTCGTAACGGTAAGTTTTTCCGACATCCATCTATCCTTTGGATACTTCGCTTGTGCAATATTGTGCTGAATAACATGGTTAAACGCATCCCACAGGTATAGTAGGTAAATACCACCAGGTGACACGTAAGTACATACTCCTAATTCTTATTGTCCTCCATAATAAACACATTGCATATCCAAGGGAAAGATATTTGTGAGAAATCTGTGTCGGCTTGTTATTGTTGAAAATCGTACTTAGACACCAAACGTGCACTGCATATATGCTCAAAAGCACTGCCTACCTTAAAGACCAAATATCCAATAGCCAATTTTTTCTATATTGTCTGCCCTTTATAAGCCATTAAACACTATAATTACATACTTTACCTTAACAATAATGCTTTGTCGATCGAGTGGTCCACTCAATGTTGTACCGGTACTATGTAGATTTTATAAAAATACATCGCCATATAAATATTGTTATTTTCCGGTTAAAAATCTTATCTTTTTCGCAACACAATTCAATAGCTATTAATAACATACACTCTCAAGTATAAAGGAAACGTAGTTTGTCTTTATTTTGATGAACACTCCGTCTTGCGTCGTGGAGGGCCCTTCAGAGATATTAACTGAGGTTCGAGAGGGTACTTGCTGAAACCTTTATACAACACTTCTCTGCATTTTCCTTATGAACTCGGCAATATTATTCTCCAAGTTATTTGCAGGATATAGGTGTGTACGTTACTTACTGACTTTTTTGTCTCGTGGGAGGCTTCGGCCGCGGCTAGTTACCACCCTACCGACAAAGGGTAGATCCCACCAGACAAAACAAACATTAACAAGATTATTCGCTTAACGAGGATGTTGTAAAACAATGGTTCAGATAACCCGAAACTTGTTTCTCTATGAGCGTCGAAAATCAATAAATCATAATATTATATTCCGGGCACAAGACCTCCCGTTATTCCCAATACAAAATCCATTTATCCGCAACTTTCTCACATTGATAGAAGAAAAAAACTTCTCCGGGGAGAATCGGTAAGTCGACAGTGTTTGAAAATATACGACCCAACTTTTGCCTTTATTGGCATAACTTCGTTTTCCTTTAATCCTTTACTTGCTCTTATTTACAAGAAAATCTCGCGGACTTAAGTTTTGTGAGACGGTAATGGCTGCCGTGCCGCGTACGTGACACAAAATTTGGTAGAACAGTTTGTTTTTATGCTTCTTATTTAGTTTATCATTTCGCTTTCTAAGAAATATTCTATCATATTGATTAATTGTGTTTACGTGTACCTACATTGTCATTCAATATATTAAAAAACAATGTAAACGTGATTAGGATTATTTATAAATAACCGGTGCGGTGCAAATTAGAATTCATGTAATAAATTATAAAGGTATTTAAAATATATATTTATTTACATAAAAATGTATAAAAAATGTCTTATTTTCTAAAGTAGTTTGTCGATATGTTGTGCGAGAGCTTTCATTTCACAAATTATAACATGCACTGATAATAACATAATATAACAATTTCAGAGTGCAATGGCACGCAATTCTTTATTTTTAATTTTTTTCGGACTGTCTATTAGCTGTACTAACCTTATTAGTTGCGACAGCGTAACCGGGCTGTTTGGCGAGCTTCGGAAAGAACCTCTGTCAGGAGAAATTTTGAGCCCTAGGGCTCGAAGAAACTAAGGGGACGTTCTGCCTAACGGCGCCTCCTTTGAGGCCGAACCTTGGCTTAGGCGAAGTTGGGATAACAGGTCGGACGGTGCCAATTCTTTAGAATTCTTTAACTGGTTCTGATCTTACATGTCTTTGTACTTTTAGCAAATAAATGTATATATATTTTTATTTTAATATAGTATGTAAACTTTAGTGATAAAATTATCTATTCATTTTACGAAAATAAGATAAACCACACATACACTTATTAAAACATTGCAGACCGTCGCTAAAATAATATAAATTTATAAATAATTGCAGCCATTTCAAAATGTTTGAGATAAACAGTCTTGAGATCTATCAAGGGTTCACTTGGAAAGACGTCTCTAAAAATAAAGGGCAAATACTCGTAAAACACAGACACTGGCAATGTTCTACGTCAAAATAAACACTCGATAAAACAGAAGGGCTTTCTGAATGAAAATAAATATACTAACAGCACGGCGTTATAAAAAAATAACTCTTGGAAAAACCGACGTGAATTTGGTAGTTAGTCAGAGTTTTGATTGAATGAATGAATATAAAGATCTCTTAAAACTCTTGGTTGGCTATTGGTTTTTGTTTCTATACTATTCTTTACAACTGATGTTTAGACAAACACAGTGAAAATATTTCAAATTGAAATATGAAGTACTAGATGACCTGAAGACTATCGTACCACTTGAAGTACCTCACCTATTAAGAGTGGATGGTATTTCCCATATGACGACCTCCGTGGCGCAGTGCGTGCGCTGTCGCATTATAAAGTTGGAGGTCCTGGGTTCTACTCCCGGCTCGAGTCTGGTCTGGTGGGAGGCTTCAGCCGTGGCTAGTTACCGAGAAAGACGTGTCGCCAAGTTATCGTTGTAATATTTCTGGTATTTTTGATTACTACTTGTATTCTGCATAGTTTTTATCTGTTTATTCAAAGTGTATTATTCAGTTTAGTATATGACGAGTTAAGGGCGTCCAAGTTGTTTTTTTTAGTAAGCATGACGTCAGCATTGCTTACGTCACGCTTTTGTTTACTTTCGCTCATAGTATTTAAAACCACAACTTGCGGGATTACACTTTTATTGCGACCATAATTAAGAGGTCCGAACGTTGTGACGTCTCGAGCGAGAATGCCACGCAAGGCATCGACCGCTCGTATTTATAGCAAAGCATGCTTGTACAAAATTGATTGCTACCGTCGAAATTATGTTAACAAAATCATCAAGAGGTAAAATGTGGGTAATTATTTAATTCTTCTTATTCTTGGCGCCGCTCAATGAAGTTAATAACTCCTTCGCGCCTACATAAATTTTTAAGGCTGTCCTTCCCATAAAGGCAAAGTTTGTGGAGGATAGTTTTATTTATAAATAAAATGTGTCTTTTGAACATATATATAGTAAAAAATAAATTTTGAGAGATTTACACAGCCACAGCGTAAACGTGTTCAATAGTAT
This sequence comes from Lasiommata megera, assembly GCA_928268935.1. Classification (NCBI taxonomy): domain Eukaryota; kingdom Metazoa; phylum Arthropoda; class Insecta; order Lepidoptera; family Nymphalidae; genus Lasiommata; species Lasiommata megera. Next base: position 4,019,931 of record OV743311.1, on the reverse strand, counting down.
AACAAAGAAGTCATATAAAACGCAACACAAATTTACCTCGTTACTCGCGTCTACTTAATGAGTAGTATTGTTCAAAACACAAAGGACGTGAGTGAATACTATGTTACCCATTTAACCTCAGCACGATGTTTTGTTAGTAGATTTGTTAATAGATTAGTGGATTCTGCCAAATAGTTATCATGATCAACCCATTACCGACTCACTACAGAGCAGGGGTCTCCTCTCAATATGAGAAGGGTTTGGCCATAGTCCACTACGCTGGCCATGTGCGGATTGGCAGACTTCGCACGCCTTTGAGAACATTTCCTCACGATATTTTCCTTCACCGTTGAAGCTAACGATATTTTAATTTTTTTTAAACTCACATAACTCCAAAGTTAGAGGTGCGTGCCCGGATTCGGACCGCCGAACATCAATTAGGAGACTGGCGCCCTAACCACTAGGCTATCACCGCTTTCTAAATAGTATTAGTATTCAATTAATTCCAATTCTCTTTTTTTTTTTTTCACTGCAAGTTAGGTCTTGACGGCAATCTCACCTGGTTGTGTAGTAGTCTAAGATGGTAACGGGCTAACTTGTTAAGGGTACGGTAGACCCGTACCTACTCCTAATTGTTATCGACGCGACATCGTGCCGGAACGCTAAATCGCTTGGTGGTAAAAGGGTGGTAACTAGCCACGGCCGAAGCCTCCCACCAGACCAGATTCGAGCCGGGAATCGATCCAAGGACCTCCCAATTAATAATGCTACGGGGGTCGTCAAATCAGTTAATTTTAACTGAACTGGAGTTAAAAATTGGTGTAAAACGTCATGTTTTGATAGTTTTTATGGTTATAAGTTGAAAGTTTCCGACAGTTCTAATGTCTCGTATATAACATTATTTTATTCCAGCATATGTTACATCTGCAATCCAATACTTCACTTTTCAGTTCAGTTATAAAATTTGATATGAGCATTCTAAGCAATTAAATATCAAATACTTAAACGGTGATAGACACATTTTTAGGGACTCCATCCTGAAAATTCTTCATATTGTTGTGTGTGATATCAACCAATCCGCACTGGGTTAGTAACAAGGTTAGGTTTGTGGACCTTTACCTACCCTTCTCATTGTGGAAGGCAACCACTTTCCTTGGTCTACTACGAGTAATAATGACGATATATAAATGTATCAAAATACTTTTTCAACATACATTTTAAAATTTAACGCGTATACTTAAAATAAAAATCAAAAATAGCTTCATGTAAACCTACTACAGGCATCTATGAATCGCTCATATATAATATATGGTTCCAATCGCGCCTAGGTCTAATAATAATCCCACAACAAACATAGCCGGGATTTTTTTTTTGTTATCACCATCTCACGTCGTCAATAATAAATTATAATTATCTATGAAGTTAAAGGAATACAAGATGGGGTATATGGGGTAAATGGGAACCGCACTAAATGTTCCATTAATAAATATACATATTGTATTACTAAATTTATTGATGAATTCATGAATTGTTGTACAAGCTAATTTACGTTATTTCAAGTCAGGAATACAATTCCCGATGTGGACGGAATTCAAATCTCATTTCACTTGTAACTCCAGACGTAATCCAGCGCCAGATTTCATCACTAGACTAGAATCGCGTTTCACGTTGATAATTATTTTCAGTTGTGGCTGAATCTCTATCGCATAGCTGGATTAGTATTTTGGAATAATATAGAGCATATTATTCCGAAACTGAAGGAAATTCTTCATAGGCATATCTACATAGGCGATATATTTATATACAAAATACGCAAAAGAACAATACTATAGATATAAAATAATAATAATATAATATAAATATAGCCATTTTATATATTTATATTATATGTTGGCGCGAAAGAGTTATAAAGTTCATTCAGCGGCGCCAAGAACAACAAGAATTCAATAATTACCCAGATTTGAACTCTTAATGATTTGGTTAACACAATTACACGGTAGCAATCAATTTGATACAAGCATGCTTTGCTATAAATACGGATGTCGATGCCTTTCGGTGCATTCTCGCTCGAGACGTCGGACCGTTTGGACCTCTTAACTATTGTCGCAATAAAAGTGTAATCCCTCAAGTTGTAGTTTCAATTACATTGAGCGAAAGTAAACAAAAGTGTGACGTCAGTAATGCTGATGTCACTCTTACTAAAAACAACTCTGACGCCCTTAACTCGTCATATATTATATATTTGCTATATCCATTTTTCTAACGCAAGCTCCACTACGACGTTATCGAAATGCAACAAGAATTAACCTCGTTACACGCGTCTCCATAATGAATAGTATTGTTTGTGGCACAAAAGCCTTGGGGGGGAAAGGGCACTCTATCCAGCATTTGTTATAGGAGTAAATTTGCATACAGACTACCAGTTATTTTCATTTTTGATGTTAAATTATTACCGTTGCCCTTGTATATCTGCGGTTTCAGTGTAGCCAGGAGTGTTGCCGGCTTAACGCAACCTCTTTTAGCTGGGATAGTGATAGTTGTTAGGACAGCCGCCTCCTAATCTGAGCTCGAGGGTTCGAGCCCGGGCACGCATTTCTAACTTTTCGGAGTTATATGCGTTTGGAAGCAATAAAAATATCACTTGCTTCAACGGTGAAGCAAAACATCGTGAGAAAACCTGCATGTCTCAGAGTTCTCCATAATGTTCTCAAAGGCGTGTGAAGTTTGCCAATCCACACATGGCCAGCGTGATGGACTATGGCCAAACCCTTCTCATATTGAGAGGAGACCCGTGCTCTGTGGGAGCCGTGACAGAGCATGATATCATACCGGAACGCTAAATCACTTTCGCAGCTGCAGCCCCCACCAAACTCGACTTGAGCCGGGAATCAAACCCACTATCCCATTTTATAGCACTATACCTAATAAAAAATATATCAAAAGCAATAATTTTCAAATACTTGAGTATAAAATGTCTTACTTATAAAATATTAATTTCATCGTCGATTGATATAATAAATCTCATAAATAAATCTAATAGAATATAGTCATCAACCGCAGTGAACCTTATACTGTTGACTTCAATTGAAGCCAAATTATGAATTATCACGAACGTGCTTTTGGTTTCTGTAATAAGTAAATTACAAGTAGTCAGTCACTTTAACACGCCTAGCTCTAATGACAACATATCATGAACAGCTCTTATGTTTGTAAATAACAGCCAAACCTACCTAATTACGTTATCTAAATGTAAATAAACCTTGAATAATAATTATTCAGAAGAATCAATAGATTTAAAATAATGAAAATAATGATGTTTTAATTGAAAATAATTTTAATAATTCATTTAAAATTTAAAAATGTCTACCGTAAGCATTCGCCATATTATGTTAATTTAATGAGGTCAATACAAGGATTCGAAATGAAGTGAAGACAGCAATTTCGGGCTGACTCACGGATTAAATTCGAAGGTTTTGCATTATCATGAAAACGCTATCGGGTCGTACAGTGAGCGTCATAAATATAAATTGACTCGAGATCTAGGATATTGAACATTTACGTTTGTAGCACATAGGACAAAGCTACGAAGAACAATATCATCATGATCAACCCATTACCGGCTCACTACAGAGCACGGGTCTCCTTTCAATATGAGAAGGTTTTGGCCATAGTCCACCACGCTGGCCATATGCGGATTGGCAGACTTCACACGCCTTTGAGAACATTATGGAGAACTCTAAGGCGTTCAGGTTTCCTCACGATGTTTTCCTTCACCGTTGAAGCAAGTGATATTTTTTTTTAAACTCACATAACTCCGTAAAGTTAGAGGTGCGAACGCCGACCTCTGATTAAGAGGCTGACGCCCTAACCACTAGGCTATCACCGCTTCACTAGGCTATCACCGCTTCACTAGGCTATCACCGCTTCAAGAACAATATGCAATCACTAAAAATCAAATCATCGAACAAAAAATCCAGATTCGTCCTCCTGTAGATTCTGTGTTTGTTGTTATCGGGTAAAGTAAAAAAAATCTTTGTATTTTTTGGCATTAACTTCTTTTTATTCACATCGGGTATGTAAAAGCAGACATATCACCTGATGTTAGGTGATTATATGCATCACCATAGGCGCCTGCAATGTGTTACCAGTCGAAACATGCATATTTACGTCGAGTATAAGCTGATTAAAAGGTAATCAGTTTATACTCGACATCATTCCGGAACGCTTAATCGCTGTACGCTATGTCTTTCGCGAGTAGGATGGTAAGTAGCCACGGCCAAAGCCTCCCACCAGATCAGAATCGATCTGGGAATCGAATCTAAGAACTCCCGATTTATAATTCGACAGCTCAAACCCTGCGGTTACGAAGGTCGTCAGTTTGAAACTCTACTCTGCTCTTTAATATAGTGTAGGGTAGTGATTGTAATATTATCAATGTCCACTCTATTTTTTGGGAAATTCTCTTTGATTTGAGAAACATGTTTCTGTCCATTCGTAATGTATTCTTAAATCCCGCCCGCTTACTTTTCTGTCGCTGGGTATTAATGGTTCCTTTTGGATGGAGGATTAAGTGAAGTCTTATGAGCTTATGTTGTGGTCTTCGTTTAAAGCTTAGAATTGTGTCTATTTAGAGCTGTGTATTATATTACAGAAGCTGTGATAGCCTATTGGTAAGGACGTCCGCCTTCCAATCAGAGGGCGAACCCGGGCACGCAGCTATCACTTGCTTCAACGGTGAAGGAAAATCATCGCGAGGAAACCTGCATGCCTGAGAGTTCTCCATAATGGCTTGTGAAGTCTGCCAATCCGCACATGGTTGACTACGGCCAAACCCTTCTCATACTCATACTGAGAGAGACCCGTGCTCTGTAGTGAGCCGAGAGAAGAACAATTTATTATACCTTCATATTAGAGTTCCGTAGCCTTAGGCCTGATTAATTGTATAGGCGTTGTATGGGCCTACAAAGCTCGTACGGGACACCAGTCCGATTGGAAGCAGGCCCGAATTTTATGGAAGTTGAACCAAAATGAGTTTCTATATTAGTATGTGCAATTTATATGTATATTTTTTCCTAAACAATCGGTTAACAGATACGATTATATTGACTGGTGGAGATCAATTCTCAGAGATAAGGCGGCCTTTTATTTTATACTGCGGCATAATGTGCTCCAAGAACCACGGGTTGACGAATACTTCAAAACTCCAGGCTGTTACTGTGAATTAAGATGAATAAAACCTAATATATTTTGAAGATATTTAAGTAAATTTTAACATCCGACCATTACACAAAAAGAAAATAGCAGTAATGATAACTGAATGCGAAAAAATATTTATAAAAAATTATTAATAAATAATTTTTAACATTTAGCTTAGCACTTAAAACTACGGAACGTAGATCCGCTCATTATTCTAGTTCTATATATACGAGTATATAGTACTATCTACGTGGCATCGTACCGTAACGCTTGAATCGCTTGGTATCACGTCTTCGTTGATAGTGTGTTAAAAAAGAGCTCCCACTTGATCAGATCAGAGAAAATTGTAAAACCTGGTGCCTTCCACTTATACGAAAAATCGATTTATAGTCAAACACGATAACCAGTAATCCAACGAGGCAAATTGAAATAACTCGAGCTATGCTGTTCGACAGCATACCTACATCTCAACCCACGCTCTGAATACCATTCTACATCCACGCACCTCCCACGTATTTTTGAAAGGTCAAAAAGTTAAGCCACGTAGGTTTAATCCTGCGTCATAAAACGCAAGCTCATTTTAAGGGTGCCAACGGGACTTAAAAATCGATTGCATGTAAATAAAAAAAAATAACAGTTTAAATTGTTTATATATGTTAAAACTAAAATTATATGACGGCAATCAGATAACAGCGCCATCTAGTTTTAGAACCATGTACGACAGATAAGAGAGTGGATCGCCCCCTCTCTTTACGCAACACTAAGTGGGTTATGCAGGTTCTTATAAGACGCACCGGCGCGGGTCGGCGCATTGCATTCATTGCATTGATCGGTGGTCGAGACACTAACTTTAATTATATTTTTAATTTTTAATAAAATTTCATAATGTTTGCCCCAGTAGCATTACCAAATAATTGTTTCTGTTGGCTAAGGAGATGATCGTTCGCACCGTGTACATTTTGCTTTTATTAAGATGTATTAAATCTTACATAAGATTTAATGAATGCAAAATTTCTCAAAATTTCTCAGTAGAGAGGCAATAATAGAACTACTTAAGGTAAACCATTACATACATTACATTCTATTTATTATACAAAAACACACATCTATCTTCAAAGCCTAAGTAAGCTTTTTGATTACTGTTATTTTGTAGAATGCCTAGAGTCAACAAAAACGTTGTAAGGTAAGATTGTATTGAATGTAATTTACCCGTTTTATTTAAATCATCATCTCTAATTTAAATATAGTACCACTCACGGTAATTCATCCTAAAAACAATTGTCAACAATTCCAAATGAAAAACATCCCACGTTTACCCGTATTTTAGAAGAAACTCCGCCAACACTCTTTAGAATGAGAGCTCGTTGGATATTTTAATATGGTGATTCAATTTTTGTCGCCTGGGTATTAAGGAGTAATCTTGACAGCAATTACTCTGGGCCACTCTGAATAGGATGACGTTAAAAGTGGGATAAGATAGGAATATTCTATCCAACCCTTTTAATTGTCACCGAATTTTTGTTGACAAATTTTTGTTACTATTCTCGATATTATCATATATCTCACAAAAATCGCCCAGATATATTTTTTTCTATAAAAAAATTAAACTCGAGCTTCATAACCAATTTAGTTCAGTCTAAAGTTGAGTTTTGTCTCCTATTTTATTTTTATTAAATATTTAATTTTGGTAATACTTGCTGAGGTAGGTAAGTGGGGTATTATTAAATTATTTCGAATGTAAGACATTGTAAGCAACGTTGGCTTCCTAATAAATATATAAATAAATATTTCAATTTGTATAAACATACAAGCGATGATAGCCTAGTGGTTAGGGCGTCAGCCTCCTAATCAAAGGTCGGCGGTTCAAATCTGGGCACGCACTAGTGGTGCCCAGATTCGAACACTTTTCGGAGTTATGTGCGTTTTAAAAAATATTAAAAATATCACTTTCTTCAACGGTGAAGGAAAACATTGTGAAACCTGCACGCCTGATTCTCCATAATGTTCTCAAACGCGTGTGAAGTCTGCCAATCCGCACATGGTCAGCGTGGTGAACTATGGCCAAACCCGTCTCATATTGAGAGGAGCCCCGTGCTCTGTAGTGAGCCGGTAATGGGTTGATCATGATGATGATGAATGGTTTAAACGCTACAACGCTCATATCAATCAATAGTATTGCAGTTTTAAATTGAAAGTGTTGCAAATTGTTTAACAGAATCCAGCACCTAAGTACTTCAGCTATCGGTAAATGTTATTTATGACTGCTAATAGATTCCAATTATATAATTCAAGCTTACATTAGGAAATTCACAAAATAATTGTCACCCAACAGTAAATCGGAATTCACAATTTACTTTAAGAGCAAAGATTTCCATAAATTATAGTCCAAAAGCGAAGATTTATCAACTTAATAAGCTCCCGTCAAATAAATATCTTAAATGGATTTTATAAACGTCAACTGAAAATGTACTGCAAAAATAGACAGACTTTGTACACGCTTCCAAATTAAGGGAAATAAAAGGAAACAGTTTAATCATCATAGCCTTTCGAACACTTTCTCAGTAACATAAACTCTGATATTTTTTTTAAATAATCATTAATAAAAAGAATTATTTTTATATGAAAATTCAATTTATTTTAAGATTAAAGTTCGAAATCTTATGCGAATGAAAAAAATATCAATTTTTAATTCTATATGTGTTTCATTTAATGTTTAATTAGTATTTGAATGCCAGGCTGTCTTATTTTTTTTCACCTTTTTTATGACTACTTGAAATTACGAGTATATTATAATTAGTAATAATACGAGTTTTACGAATTAATTTTGATATGTCAGCGTATTAAACATATTTAATAATAAGCTAAGACGGCATGTATGGTGAATTTTATATATCAAACTCTTAAATATTATTAGTATTTTTTCCTTAGGTTTACTGCGGAAGTTTTCTGGTAAATAAGTTTTGACTGGTGGGAGGCTTCGGTTGTGGCTAGTTACCACCCTACCGACAAAGAAGTGTCGCTAAGCGATTTAGCATTCCGGCACGATGCCGCGTAGAAACCAATTAGGAGTGTGGGTTTACCATGCCCCTAACAGGTTAGCCCGCTACCATCCTAGACTGCATCATCACTTACCATCAGGTGAGATTGCCGTCAAGGGCTAACTTGTAGTGGATAAAAAAAGAAAAAAAAAGTATTTTTTCCTGTTTCTTAATCTTGTTTCCGTGCGGTACTCTGAAATTTAATTACCAGAAAACTTCCGCAGTAAACCTAAAAGACATGCATTCCAGGTATGTTGCATAACATTTTCACAAATGTCGTAATGTTACTTAATGTTTACTTTAGAACTTTCTCGTTAAGAGAGTTGTTATACTACAGAATATCGGGCCCTATGGACCAATACAGCGGAGCGGTTATCTTTTTACAAGGGGTAGTAGGCAAATTTTGATATAAAGTAGGCAGTTTATAGGTAACGAGTTGAGCATGATATTTTTAGTGAATTTACATTATAAGTAAAAAAACACCTAGCCACGCAATATACGTATTTATTATCATTAACTAGAAGCTGCCAGCGACTTCGTTCGAAAGAAAGAAAGAATGTCCACACAACTAAAATTGAAGAATCAATCATACAGGTACCTACCTAAACGTCGAAATACATAAATACGTAGTGTTATTACGCGAAATCTTAAAAATGTATATACATAAGTCATACGTTTGAAAAATATCGTTATGCAAAGATTATTTACTACTAACACATTATGCTATAGTTTTTTTTACCACTACAAGTTAGCCCCTTGATGCAGCCTAAGATGGCAGTGGGCTAACCTGTTAGGGGTATGGTAAACCCACAATCCTAATTAGTGTTTAAGCGACATCGTGCCGGAACGCTAAATCTCTTGCCGACACATCTTTGCCGGTAGGGTGGGAACTAGTCACGACCGAAGCCTCCCAACAGATCATACTCGAGCCGGGAATCCGGGAAGCGAAAAACGGCACAAAAGTAGCACATTGAAGACGATCAGAGACAAAGTTTTAGAAAAACACCTAAAAACCTCTATAGCGTCCAATATACCTGATTTCGACGAATCAAAATCTACACTAATTCTATTTTTATATGTTTTTAACTTATTCGGGTTACGTAAAACTAATTAACCAAATAAGTAAGCTTAATTATTCAGTACTTAGTGCTGTGCTATTCACAATGTTATATGTGATAAAGGTTATTTAGCTTATTTATACTCTAGCTATTTTCGCACAACAAAGTTGACAACAGTATTTACCTTTTTGTAAACCCACGCTGAGAGCAACAAATTAAAATTACACACACCAACATCTCTAAAAGGTCACACAGATAAGCCACGTGCATTGTACGCTCATGTTCATAATTCTTACTGTGCAATGTAAATGTACCTAAATTATATTCGTTCACAGTCATCATCATCATCATCATTTCAACCGATAGACGTCCACTGCTGGACATAGGTCTTTTGTAGGGAGTTCCAATGGCCACGATCTTGGGCCGCTTGTATCCAGCGGCTCCCTGCGACTCGTTTGATGTCGTCTTGGTCCACCTTGTTGGTCGACCCCCAACAAGGTGGACAGTTCACAGTTTTAACTTACAACTTACATCTTTACTTTCCCTACGCTCAGCGTATAAAAATGTCGCAATTAAACATGTATACCGTTTTTTTTTTACCGTATTGATAACAACCTTGAACGTAAGAGTAAATCATCATTATTATCATCATGATCAACCCATTCACGGCTCATTACAGAGCACGGGTCTCCCCTCAATATGAGAAGGGTTAGACCATAGTCCACTGAGCTAGCTATGTGCAGATTGGCAGACTTCACACGCCCTTGAGAACATTATGGAGAACTCTCAGGCGTGCAGGTTTCCTCACGATGTTTTCCTTCACCGTTGAAGCAAGTGATATTTTAATTGCTTAAAAACTCACATAAGTTATAGGTGCATGCCCGGGTTCGAACCCCCGACCTCTGATTAGGAGGCTTACCTCCTGACCACTAGGCTATCACAGCTTAAGAGTACATATATATGTTTATTTATTTTTTTGTGCACTAACCATTTCTGTGTGATCTCTGTGAGAATGCTTGGCATTAAGTTCGCTTTTTGTACATTTATCGCAATAAAGTTTATAAAAAAAAGGTTTTGCTAATTATAGCTGGCATATAAATGTCAGATATAATATAATAAGCAAACTGCTAATGTGCTCTTAATAAGTACGAAATATTCAAGTTATTCGCATGTTACACGCCCTTACACCGTTTTTATGTCTTTTTTTTAATTTTTGTTTTTGTATTCTTTGTCTTGTGTGTAATAAAGATTTTTATAATTATTATTTAATAATGGTAATAGGTACAAGAAATTTGTTTTGAGTGTTTCATGTATCGTGATACGGGACACTTCGTGAGATAACCTAACTTATGCTAAGCTGATTTTTAAATTACAATGGATTGGATGGATTTTTTTTAATCTACTACATATTAGCCCTTGACCGAAATGTCAATTTGTAAGGTTAGGTTAGGTTCGGCAGTTGACTATTGGGCTAGCTACCTATCATTGCACGAGTCTCTTTACTGTCTGGAGGGAATCAAGCTGTCCGGATCCCCTCCCTTTAATCGCGGGAGCCCCGTTGCTATGACTGGTAGACATCCGGGAAGTAAACAATGGGTGCCCCGGGTAATCAGCAAATCTAGCGAGAGAGAAATACCGTGATGGTTTTAGTTCAGGTATACCACATACCATTTGGTCCTGCCCAAGGGACGGAGATAGCCACAAAACGTATCGTTACGATACGTTTTGTGGTAACGTTGATTTTGACAGTTATATTAAATTAATCACCCTCCTCGGTGACTATGCGAAATCATGCTGAATCGCTGAATATCTTTACGGAATATATTTTTTCTAATATTCTATGACGCTATTTAGCATATAACCTTTACTACAATAACCCCCTTAGAAGTGGAAATAATTATGATATATTTTTTAATAATCAACGATTGAGAGAATAATAATAAAACATAAGAGTCTGCGAAGGCAGCCTTATCACTACAAGTGATCTCTTCCTTGAAATGCAAAAGCATATTCTTTGTAACACTATGTGCTTAGTACGTCTTGGTGGGCGAATGGAAGTAACGTCAGACAATAAACTGAAATAAACACATCCGTGTATGTTTTCAGACGTGGGTATGATAAGGTCATTATTGGTTAGTCGAATATACTAAATAACGAAATAAACCAATGAAACAACAGCAGTGGGAAATACTTACGCCAAAATAAAGAGTTCAAAATTGTAAGCAACAATATGAATCCAGTACACAAAACCCGCCATGCGAATTACACGAATTAAGAAGCTTTTTGCGGGGCGAGATTGCCTCAACTCTTAAATATCCATTAAATTCTTGCACAGAAAATTTAATTTCGCTATGGGAAGAATTCTGGAAATATTACGTGATCTACGAGTATATTCAGTTTGTGTTTTAATAATATTTTAATCATCACACAACCCGATGGTCGGCCACGATGTCTTCAATGTTTTCTGCAAAAACTTTAGTATATACATTTATATTATTCGTAAGCGGTGATAGCCTAGTGATTAGGGCGTCAGCCTCCTAATCAGAGGTCGGCGGTTCGAATCCCGGCACGCACCTCCAACTTTTCGGAGTTATGTGCGTTTAAAAAAAAATCACTTGCTTCAACGAAGAAGGAAAACAACGTGAGGAAACCTGCACGCCTGAGAGTTCTCCATAATGTCCTCAAAGGCGTGTGAAGTCTGCCAATCCGCACATGGCCAGCGTGGTGGACTATGGCCAAACCCTTCTCACATTGAGAGGAGACCCGTGCTCTGTAGTGAGCCTGTAATGGGTTGATCATGATGATGATGATGAAGAATTCTGGAAATATAACGTGATCTACGAGTATATTCAGTTTTGTGTTTTAATAATATTTTAATCATCACATAACCCGATGGTCGGCCACGATGTTTTCAATGTTTTCTGCAAAAACTTTTTTCGTTTGTTTATATATTTATATTGTTCGTAAGTCCGATGAAGCTTCGAGACGTTAACACATTAAATTGCTTCATCGTCGAGAATCGTAAACAACTGTCTAATTTTGTTGTTGTGCTATTTCTTCGGCGTTGAAAATAAAAACAACTACTGTGAAAACTGTCGTAAAAGTTATTGGGTTCTTACGACGCTGTTCAATGAAATAATACATTATACCTATAGGTAATAAATAATAATCTGCCATTATTCATAGCTTTCACCCCTAATCCAGCTAATTGTTGGATAAACAATATGCCACAGCCTAGTTATTTATACTTGACAAATAATACCTATTACAAATACAGATTTCCTTAGTTATACTAGTTGTAAAGGAGTGTTTGTTATTTTATATCCAAATATATATTTTTTATATTCTATATCGTAACTCTGTTATAACAACTTATTAATAAAAATAATATACACAAATGTAAAGAAAAATTGCAGCAACTGTAACCATCTGAAAGTAATTTATTGACAGTAAAAAATATATTGTTCTAAGCACGTTGTAACTGTCTTTTTTTATCTTTTTATGTGAACTGAACTTTTTTATAATTAGAACAGAGAGCTTTAATTTAATTAACGTATAACCTTTTTTGTAAATTAAATTGTTGTAGTAGGTTATAAATTTAATTTATAAAGCACAAAGCGTAGGTAATTTAAATAGAAAAAGAGAAAAAGATCACAGACCAAGATATGGAAAATGCTTAAGAGCGGGAGTAAAACATCAAAAGGATAAATGTGATTCATCAATAAATGATTATTATTATCTTAGACCATAGGTATTTTTAACAGTGGTCACCATTCACTACACTCAATAAAATAATAATGCGGGTACTGTCAAAAATGTGTTGTCATGAGTGAATGAATGAGTATTGTGTATTAATGGATATTGGACACACTGATCTAAATATACTGTGTGGAAAAGACAATTGAGGGTATTTAATTAAATCGTACAATCAGATTTCGCTGATCGCCGAGTTTGCTTTCGATTACGGCTTGCGGGCGCTTTGTTCATAATTGAACAACTTCTTGATAAATTATTATCTAAAGTATCGATATAATTAAACCCAATTGAACAACACGTGCGTTTCGGAATAACAAACATAATTTCCGTTCGTTTAAAATCAACCAATGACACGTTGACATATAAAATTTCTTCATCTCTCAATATGAGAAGGGTTTGGTCAAAGACCACCACGCGGGCCATGTGCGGATTGCCAGACTTCACACGCCTTTCAGAATATTATGTAATTTCTCAGGCATGCAGATCCTCGCGATGTTTTCCTTCGCCGTTTAAGCATATGATATTTCAATTGCTTAAAAACGCACATAACTCCAAAAAGTTAGAGGTGCGTGCGTGCCCCGGCTCGAACCCTCAGATCCTAGAGGCGGACGTCCTAACCACTTAGCTATCACGGCTTTTCAGCTATAAAGTTGTACGTGAAAAAAAAATACAGCTTAAATTACATAGCTTGGGTATGAAATATATATTTTTATATGTAACGAAAAAATTTTACATGTTTTAAAGTGACGTATAAAATGGCGATAACAAAAATATATAAGATAAAGATCAGGACGCGTTTGGAACCCTCGCAGCTTTTGTTTTGAATTTAAAAATGTAGTTATCTTCATCTGTTTACTGCTATTCAAGTTTTTGCTGCATCGAGAGGGTTATTTGAATAAAGTTTACGATGAAAACGTAATTTCAAGTCGATGAACATAGTCATCTATAACTTTAGATTACCATTGCAAATCTCCTAGAAATGAGACCTTTATGTTGGCAAAGGGAACGGAGACAGGAATTTGACATGGGATAATTCCCACTTCCAAACGTTGCTTCCACAGGATTTTTTAAAAACCCTTAATCTACGCGGACGTAATCACGGGCATAAACCAGTCATTAATAAAGGGAATAAAAAGAAATAGATGTCCTTTTCCAGTGACAAGCGGAAGTTTTTCGACGTGACGCTACTACCAATAACACTTAATTTCGCCAAAAAGGATACGAAACATCATGAATTTTTGATGTACTTACTCGGGTATATTGGACGAAAAATATCTAGGACATGTCTAGCAAATTTGAGATGTGGGTCGGAAACTGTCTTGCGATCGTAGTACTAGCTGTAGTAGTCCATTACCGTAATAGGTAATCAATGCAATAAAAAATGTTTCCAGTTCTATTTACTTTATCCCTTATAGAGTTTCGTCCAATTTGCCCCAAACCGGTTTCGATGTTTAACTGCTCGAAGCTTCGAAGCTGCTCACCATCCAATTATTGACTATAACCAACTCAGGCGCGGGTCACAGGTTTTGAGGTTACGTGCATGATTCTATCATTTCAATCGCTTATCGTGCTCTGCATGCGAACGAAAGAGACCAATAACGATTTGTAAGTTACGTCTGTACGTGGGATCTATGTCATATGACAGATAAATATTACTTTATAATAATATTTACTCATCATCATCATGAACAACCCATTACCGGCTCACTACAAGCACGGGTCTCCTCTCAATATGAGAAGGGTTTGGCCATAGTCCACCACGCTGGCCATGTACGGATTGGCAGACTTCACACGCCTTTGAGAACATTATGGAGAACTCTCAGGCGTGCAGGTTTCCTCACGATGTTTTCCTTCACCGTTGAAGCAAATGATATTTAAATTTTTGAAAATGCACATAACTCCGAAAGGTTAGAAGTGCGTGCCCGGATTCGAACCTCTGATTAGGAGGCTGACGCCCTAATCACTAGGCTACCACAGCTTCACTAGGCTATCACAGCTTCGTTTTACTCGTATAGCTCAATTAAATTTTGCGCATAGCATGCGGGTCAAAAAATTTGTGGCTGATTTTTGTATAAACGTACTTTGACTTTGCTATGCCAACTTAAGTGTTGGAATAGCACGTTACTTGGTCCTGTTTTAATTATTAAAGATATCGGCTAACGGATCTAAGGTTCTGTCACTCGCATATAGGTTACATTGGAATCTACGTTTGCTTATTCCCACAGGATTTGTTTTAAGACCTTAATCAAAAGCCGCTACACTACAGGCCAAATGCCGAATTTAAATTTGAATTTTGCCTGTAATCTTTATAACGAATTGTAAGCTGTCGTCTAATTTATACTCAATAATTTTTTTTATACACTACAAGTTAGCCCTTGACGGCTAGCCCACCTGGTGGTAAGTGATGATGCAGTCTATGGTAGCGAGCTAACCGGTTAGGACTATGGTAAACCCACGCTACTAATTGGTTTCTACGCGACATCGTGCCGGAACGCTAAGTCAAATCACGTACTTTAATTATATATTTTCATTTAATGATGATGATATTATATGTATGTAAATTAAAAGACACAATAAAAACTAAAATATTTGGAAATCATGACAATATAAACACTTCATGTCTGTATTATGTTTACATGAATAAAACTATTTTTGATTTGAAATTTGATTTGCAATTACTTTCTAATGAAAAATTATACAGAATCGCGGGTGCTGGTAGATATGCGGTGTATAAACACATTGAAAGCGTCTGTCGTCGAAATTGGATTTATTTTTAGTCTGGCTCAGCGTGCCCTAGCAAATAATATTAACATACCCCATTTATAACGCTTAAAGGGGTAGGCGGACGTAAGGCCCTAAAGTGTAATAAGATACGAGGGTACCAGTTTTTGACGTAAATGTTTCATACATATTCAATGTTTGACACCAAACCCTAATTTAAAGACGTAAGCATGATACTTAGCATTACTTGACGACAAACGTGGCGCCGTGCGTGCGCTGTTGCATCATAAAGTTGGAAGTCCTGGGTTCGATTCCCGGCTCGAGTCTGGTCTGGTGGGAAACTTCAGCCGTTGCTAGTTACCACCCTACCGATAAAGAAGTGTCGCTTAGCGATTTAGCGTTCCGGCACGATGCCGCGAATTAGGAGTATGGGTTTAACATACCGCTAACAGGTTTGCCCGCTACCATCCCAGACTGCATCATCACTTACCATCCGATGAGATCGCCGTACTTGTAGTGTATAAAAAAAGCATTGCACAGCCTTGTGAATGAAAAACATTAACAAAAGTAAACAAATTATGTTTTTGTTGACGTTGTTGTAAATATTCTATTGTATATTTTCTGTGATATACCAAGAAACGATACGACGTCTTTTAATTTCCTCTATCTGCTCGTCGCAGCGTTTCTTCTTTCCTTCCGCTCTTCATTTTTCCAAGAACAGGTATAGGTAAATTACGAAAATAATCAACGTTGAAATAAAAATAAGATAAGATAAGATTGAAGCGGTGATAGCCTAGTGGTTAGGGCGTCAGCCTCCTAATCAGAGGTCGGCGGTTCGAATCCGGGCACGCACCTCTAACTTTTCGGAGTTATGTGTTGTTTTAAAAAAATTAAAATATCACTGGCTTCAACGGTGAAGGAAAACATCGTAAGGAAACCTGCACACCTGAGAGGTCTCCATAATATTTTCAAAGGCGTGTGAAGTCTGCCAATCCGCACATGGCCAGCGTGGTGGACTATGGCCAAACCCTTCTCATATTGAGAGGACACCCGTGCTCTGTAGTGAGCCGGTAATGGGTCGATCAGATGATGATGATGATGAAGATAAGATTAAATACTCTTTATTGCTCACAAATTTGAAAGAAACAACAACACAAAACACTTAACACATAAGTATGCAAAGGCGGTCTTATTGCTTCAGCAATCCCTTCCAGACAACCCTTAGGGAAAGAATTAATTAAAATATGAGGGTAATGGTGCAATTTTCAAAATATAATATAAAATATCAAGAAATATAATATATAAATATATACTTTTTTATATAAATAAATATATATCAATACACATAAACTATTCATTAATATGGCATTTAGACAAATAAAAGTTTGTAAGCTTTACAATATTGGCTAACATATACCAATAATATAGAAGCATAGGCCTAGAAGCAAGCTCACTTCGTACAATATAAATAGGCCACTACAGGAAGGAGTCATAGTGAATTTTCCTGAATGGATGAAAGTTCTAGCATTCCTCTGTTAGAATAGGGAGGAAATGAAATGAAATGAAAATACACTTTATTGTACACCACACTAAAGAAGAAATACAGACATTAAAGAAAAACACAGAAAAGAAAACAGGTACAATAGGCGGCCTTATCGCTAAAGAGCGATCTCTGCCAGGCAACCCAGACCAGGATATAATATATAGATAAGCAGATTGAGGGTGCACAATTAGATATAAAACATATAAACACATTAAAATGTAAATAATTAATATAATATAATTCCATTCAATATATATATAAAAAAAAACATTAAATAAAATACATGACTCAATAAAAAAATATATATATGTCATATATAAGCCAAAATTAATTTGTAAATAAATAAAAAAATCAAAGAAATAGGAATACAAAAACCTAAGGGGGCATAAAATGTTTTTTAAGGAGCTGTTACAAAATAGGAAGCGACTGCGCGCGCCTAATTTTATCTGGGAGAGCATTTCACATACGAGGAGGAGATACATTGTAAATGATACTTGGTAAATTAATAATTATGCAATCTTAGATAGAGCTAGAAACTAACCTGACAAACCTTATCTATCTCCTACGCATTTAAAAACAAACGAAAGATTTCATTGCTTAAAATCCAAGCTATAAAATCTTTCTTTTGCTCGAAACTATCTGCTTTAGCAGATTAACAAACTAATTATTGTTGTAGTTTATTTCTCAAGATACCCTAAAAGAAACAATCATTTTTTTAGGATTTAAGAAACAAGAGTGGGTGCGTGATTTACCCAAGACTTCATCCGCCTTTATATTTGGGTTTATCTTATACATTAAATTAACATGGATGTCAAGTTCACAGAGGAAAAGTTCTTATTCAAATTTAGAGGCTGTATTATCTAGGAGTCTTTAAATTAAGATAAAGTTATTAAAAACAATGTGATGTTTCCCATACTTTAACTGCATATTCGTACCGACATCCTCGTATTGATTTCTATATGTGCATGTGTCTTTTATAAAAAATAAGGTTATAATTTAGTTCTATAACGATTTTAAGGTACACTTCTTATGACCTTGGCAGCAAACTCCACCGGAATGCCGTCACTGAAAATGGCGTAACGCTATCCTGATCAGAGTAACTTGGTAAGCTAACAGAGTTTAAAAATCCGCTGTTATAAACAACAAACGGCAGTTGATTTCAATAAAAAAAAAGCTTCTTTATAATGGAATCACGACAAGAATCAAATAAACAACAAACTTAAATTCAAATTCAAATATTCTTTATTCAAATCGTCCAAGGCACTTTTGACGTGTCAATAATTTACATAGTAGTGATTTAATGGTGATAACTACATTCGTAAACTTAAAACTAAAGCTATGAGGGCTCCAAACGCGCCCTGGTCTAAGAAGAAGCCCACAACAAACTTAGCCGGTTTTTTTTTGTTATCACCATCTCACATTAGCAATAATAAATTTTAGTACCTATGGAGATAGAGCAATTGACACCCAAGCTTTTTTATCGTTTATGTAATCCTTAAAATCGTAATATGATTTTTCTATAAGCTTTCGTTTTATAAAAACTTTGAACCTATTGATAGACATCTCCAAGGTATCAATAGGTAATTTATTATAAAATAAAATACAATTTCCTTTGAATGAGTTAGAAAACAACAAAGGTAAATTTCGGTAGAAACTAAAAAAAGCGTCAGATCAAAATAGAAAAGTTGTTCTAACATTTGAAATGCTGGGCCGCATGATTGAGCTTAGAATCCAGTGGATTTGTATTCCGTGTTCCACTTAGTATTCAAATCGAAGAAAACTGGATTTGCATTTACGCCCTCAATACAGGCTTTGAAGAATTGCTCCCATTTTACATTATTTTACAAAAGCAAAATAAACGTAGGACCAATGTAAAACAAAACTACTATGTTTTGTTTTACATTTATTGTCATTTAATGTAAAATGTATTTGTTTTAACTGTCTTCAAAAGACCTACTTTCTTGTAATATTATTTATCATCATCATCATCATCATTATCATGATCAACCCATTACCGGTTCATTACAGAGCACGGGTCTCCTCTTAATATGAGAATGGTTTGGCCATAAAATTCAAAATTCAAAATAATCTTTATTCAAATAGTCCTTAAAAAGGCACTTAGTCCACCACGCTGGCCATGTGCGGATTGGCAACTTCACAAGCCTTTGAGAATGGAGAACTCTCGGGCGTGGAGGTTTCCTCACGATGTTTTCATTCACCGTTGAAGCAAGTGATTTTTTTTTTCTCATATTGAGTGCCCTGTAGTGAGCCGGTAATGGGTTGATCATGACGAGTGAAAATTATTATACAAATAGAACACACACTCACTTAGACTTATCTAAATGTAAATTTTATATGGACAGTATAACGTAAAGATTCGATAACTCCATGCAAAGATAGATTGACTTTATTCTAGCATAACGTTTGTTAACTTAAGACGTTTAGATTGATATACGCAGTATCAAAATTTCGGCTTCTAACGACTTCGACTGCATCAAATCTAGATACGAAATCTTTATAAGGTGTGTATATGCCTTAGTAGTAGTTTTAAACGATAACATATTCATAAAAAATAGCAATAACATTTGTACTTTTTATTGCAACCTTTTCTGTGTTGCTTAACAGCTTAGCTATCTTGTGAGTCGAGACATCGAGATTGTCTGCGACAGATCCCTAAATCCCCGGATAAAAAAAGGATCTTAATACCAGTAACGTGATTTTCATAAATTCATAGTGTGAAATGTATTTTGTTTGCTATTACATTTCGGATAGAGTATCTGTCATTACAAGTATTAGGCTGTGATAGCCTAGTGGTTAGGACGTCAGCCTCGGGAGTTCGAACTCGGCACGCACTCTAACTTTTCGGAATTATGTGCGTTTTTAAGCGATTAAAATATCACTTTCTTCAACGGTGAAGGAAAACATCGAGAGGAAACCTGCATGCCTGGGAGTTCTCCATAATGTTCTCAAAGGAGTGCGAAGTCTGCCAATCCGCACATGGCCAGCGTGGTGGACTATGGCCAAACCTTTCTCATGTTGTGAGGAGACCCGTGCTCTGTTATGAGCCGAGAATGAGTTAATCATGATGATGATGATGATCTGTCATTGGTCATCGTGATGAGGATGAGCTCAGGTTTGTCATAAAAACATTATTAGTATGATGATTGGTCAAGTAGTAAAATTTGCAGTACTTTATTGTTATCAACAATAAGTTGTGAAATCAGTATGAATATTTTTGACGACCTGCGTGGCGCAGCGCGTGCGCTGTTGCATTTTAAAGTCGGAGGTCCTGAGTTCAATTCCCGGCTCGAGTCTGGTCTGGTGGGAGGCTTCGGCAGTGGCTGGTTACCACCCTACCGACAAAGATGTGTCACCAAGCGATTTAGCGTTCCGGCACGATGTCGTGTAGAAACCAATTAGGAGTATGAGTTTACCCATACCCCTAACAGGTTAGCTCGCTACCATCTTAGATCGCATCATCACTTACCATCAGGTCAAATGCAGTCAAGGGCTAAATTGAGGTAAATAAAAAAAAACATATGTAGCTAAATTAAGCAAGTTATAATTTGTGTAAATATAATGGACGGAAGTGATATTTCTAATTGATTGTTTTGCTTAGCATATTTAATTAATCGTTTATTCTTTATCGCTAAGTAACGTGTTCGGTTTACCGGTACTATAATTTTCTTATTGGAATCAATCATATGATGCTTTACTGGTCATTTATTAGACAATCTAATCATGCTATAATCGCATACGTGATATTAGCGGGGGTTTAAGCGTAACTGAACGCTTACGTAAATTGTGATAAATTAGCCCGCCACTACCGTCGCATTCCAATTTTATTTATGTCCGCTGTAAATTTAGGAGGAACGTTCTATTTGGCTGTTGAACATTGCGGTGGGAATTATGGCCGTGTAGGTAACCAGTAAGCGATTTTAGATCGATATGGCCGTGATTATATTATTGTCAGTATGAAACCATGCATTAAGAAATCTGCTATCTAATCTAACATCGACATTCCCGGTATACTTATTTATGTTGCACGGATGGGCGAAACATACTCGTAACTACATCGTTATGTCACAGAATAAATAAATACGTAATTTACGCCTTTTGCTTGCTTACGATCACAATTTAGTGTTTAAATGCGATCTCACCAGGTAAGTGGCGATGCAGTTAATCGCGGAAGCGCACTGATTTGGAAGGATTATAGGAATAGGTAGGCTCAGTCTGGAACCCTAGACCGCTTGGTGGTATGAATGGGACGGACCAAACTTTGTTCGGACCTTCTTTCAGGATATCATAATTTCGCAAAATAACTTGACGACATGGCGCAGTGTTGAGCGCTGTGGTCTTATAAGTGAGAAGTTCCGAGTTCGATATCTGGCAGAAAATTCAGAAATTTATGAATTTTGAATTTTCTCTTGTCTAGTGGGAAGCTTCGATCGTAGTTACAGCCATACCGACAAAGACGTGCCAATAAAAAATATGGGTTGACCGTTCCCCTAACAGATACGCCCGCTACCATCTTAGACTCCATCATCACTTTGGTAAGTATCTAATAGTTCAGGTACCACCCCACTTAAGTACCATCAGATGTGCTGTCAAGTGCTCAATTTTAGTGGAAAAACAAAGATACCTAACATGATCGTTAACCCGAAACAAATAAATATATGCGACGATAGAAAGCTCGATAAAATATCCCATTTGGTATGAACTTCAGTTAAATATTCAAAATAGCCGTGTAGAGTAATAATTAGCTATCGACAGTTACTAAAAATAGAAATAAATGGAAATTTCCACGGCCCTAAACTTGAGTAATAATAGAACGATCAAACCGTAGCTTTATACTCTCTTACTAGTGTAAACTTTTCTGTGCTCTTAAATGATAGAATTGCTTTATGACCTGACTTCGTAGCTTAATCAAGGCTGCCTGTCCTATCTAATTCCAGATGTTGAATCAAGAAGTACTACTTACTAATACGTTAATTTCGTGAAGTAATAATTGAGCTAAGAACTAATGTTTTGACAATACATAAAGCTTATGAAAATCTATGTTTAGTTTACTTAAATTCAAGTCCAAGTCCATCGGATGCGGTCTAAGACTCAAATAACGGATGTGGGAGATCAACACAAACCACAAAGGGACTGAGCTGGGCAAGTTATACGCATGTAGATGAACTGTGGGCAAAGGCCGCTAAACATTGGGTGCCACAAAAAACAAAGAGACGTCGAGGCAGACCGAGGCGTCGTTGGCGTGACGAACTCGATGCCTATCTGTCGGCTTGGCCCCAAATATCCCTAGACAGAGACAAATGGAAGGAAGAAAGGGAGGTCTTTACCCAACATTGGGACAGTACGGGCTAATAATAATATAATAATTAAATAATAATAAAAATCAAACTGATTGATAAATTAATAGCAATCAGTTTTCGTAACACTACTTTTTATTTATAAGCCGTTCATATCTAGAAAATATGCAATATAATATTTTAAAATTGACTTATATATTTTAACAAGCTAACTCTAGGAATGCATTCGATACTATATCAATACTGCGATGGATATATCAAAATCGTTGATATTACCGTTCAATTGGTATATGTATTTTGATTCCACCCTTTAACCATCCACTGTACACCTCCGTGTGAAATTCATATTATGTCTAAAAACTTTAAAAAAAAACCGAAGAAATTCTACGCAGTACGTTCAAGTTCAGGAGTTCAGATTTGAGAGAAGAAAACAAATGGATTTATTCCGTTAACAATAAATAACGATAAAGTAACATGTGACAACAATCTCCCTTAATGTTCCACGCAGTAGAAGCGATTGTTGGATGTAACACGTCTCTTATCTGCAGTATCTGAAAAGTGTCTAGGATAGGAGCGCTTCGATAATTTATTATTCTGTTACAAGCCTAAAATTCCGTAAAATTAGGACTTTAATTTATATTACCATTTACGATAAATTACTTCTTTTTAAAATTTTAATAAGTAATAATTTAATTCAATTTTTTTTAAATTTAATATTATGTCAGGAAGTTTGTTATTTGTATTAAATGTATTAATATAAACCAATCTAAGCAACGATGAAAGAGATGTACAATTGAAGTTGGCTGGATTTCCATCCAGCCAACTTCCCAAAAGACAAAGCATATATAATATGATTAAAGGTGATAATTAACAAGATCCATTTAGTTTATATGTAAAATTAATAAATTAATCTCGATAATTATAATAAGCATAAAAATTAACTAGATTGCACAAAAAACCCTTGATGTTTCTTCCTCGTTATCAAATAAAATTAAGCTTATAAAAATTACAAGATCAAAAGAAGTATTTTTAAATCTTATTCTTTTTATAGCTAGTTACATAAAAAGTATCGGCAAAAATCTTCTCGAGTACCTGAGTATCTTTTGCTTTGACGATGTAGTCTTGTATGATATAAAGAAAGAAGACCAACGCAGTTTATGCCGTTTTTCCGTAATACTTTGAATGATCACGATTAACCCATTGCAGGCTCACTACAGCGCACGGGTCTCTTCTCAATATGAGAAGGGTTTGGCCATAGTCTACCACGCTGGCCATGTTCGGGTTGGCAGACTTCACACGCCTTTGAGAACATTATGGAGAACTCTCAAACGTGCAGGTTTCCTCACGATGTTTTCCTTCACCGTAAAGCAAGTGATATTTTAAATGCTTAAAATCGCACATAATTCCGAAAAGTTAGAGGTGCGTGCCCAGGATCGAACCCGAAACCTCTGATTAGGAGGCGGACGTCCTATCCACTGTCCTATCATAGCTTATTACTGGGCTATCACAGCATCTAATGCTTTAGCTTGATCTTGATGATCAAAAATAAGGAAATACAGACCTCCTCGTAGATATGAAGCTTAAGTGGCAATGGGTGGGGCAATTACTGCAGAGGACCGACGTTGGCGTCCCAAGGTCTGGTGTGATGACCCCTGACTGATAAGCTTAGTGTTGGAAGATTACGCAAGTTACAGAGAGTTAAATGACACATGCGGCATAAAATCGTGGAGTGTGGTACACAAAAGACCTTAAGCGTATGTCTAACAGTCGACCGCTATGATGATAAATGACTAATTAACTGCCTATAATGTACAGTCACATGTTATCAAAGGCAGAGCTCAGAAGCCGATTTATTTTCCGGTAAATTATGGTGAGTTATAAGGTTACTGATTGAACGATCTCTGAAGAATCGAAATTATTTCCGAGTTAATCTTTCTGTAATCCGGTTTACTTACTAAATGAGCATAATAGAATTGGAAACAATTTCTCTTATGAATGTATAAATACCCTTTTTTGGACACCACACAAATTTACAGAAAAATAAATAGTATACAATCATGTCTAGGTGACCAATGGCCCAAAAGTCAAATATAGAAAACCGGATAAATAAAATTAATCAATAATTTCAAAATAAGGATAAATGATAGAAACCGGTTAGCTTTATTTATCAGTTTCCAAGTTTATCAAATCTCATAGTTGTTTTATTTGTTATTTAATAAAAAAAAACCAATATCGTTTGTTAGATTTTTTTTACAAATATTGTCCGTAAAATACATCGTCGAATATCATAAATCAAGCTGCTCGACGCCGCGTGATTCATTGTAAAGTGGAAATGCTATTTGTGCTGGGCATTTTTCACTCTAATCTTACAATAACATTATAAATGAGTAAGGATGTAGGTCTAACAAAAACTAACAAGGATATGTGTTTTGTTGAAAACTAATATACATATTGATTTTATTTTTAATAGTAGATAGTATTACTATTACCCGCTTTGTTATAACGGTTATTCAGTAAATTTTTCACTTTATCGGAATCGCTCAAATCGCGGTCAAATCGCTCAGCGTCCTATGAAAAGGGCTATGCTGGGTGTTTCTCTGAGGGATAGAAACCGTAACGAGGACATCTGTAGGAGAACAAAAGTAACCGACATAGCCCAACGGATTAGCAAGCTGAAGTGGCAGTGGGCGGATCACATCTGTCGCAGAACCGACGGCCGTTGGGGCAGACGTGTTCTGGAGTGAAGACCGCGGACCAGTAAGCGCAGCGTAGAACGACCACCTGCTCGCTGGACCGACGACCTGAAAAGGATCGCTGGTGGCGGGTGGATGAGGAAGGCGGAGGACCGTGTGTGGTGGCGCGCTCTCGGAAAGGCCTATGTCAAGCAGTCAGTCTATAGGCTGATTGATTGATTGATTTATTAAGGTTCATGAGATACAGACCGCTGTCAGCGGAGACTTAGAAATATAGGCACGGAATACTATATCCAAGTTTTTCACAATCCTTTGGAAATTTACAGTAAGCAAGCATTTTTTTTTTTAATTAATGATATCAACAATAAAATAGTGACTGAAACATAATAATTGTATTAATAATAAATAAGTAAGTGAAGAAATCATTATCATAATTTTTTTTTTTTTTTCTTATAGTTTTATAATTTAGTAAACATTATTAAAACTTCAATAACAATCATCATCATCATGATCAACCCATCACCAGCTCACTCCAGAGCACAGGTCACCTCTCAATATGAGAAGGGTTTGGCCATAATCCACCACGCTGGCCATGTGCGGAATGGCAGACTTCACACGCCTTTGAGAATATTATGGAGAACTCTCAAGCGTGCAGGTTTCCTCACGATGTTTCCCTTCACCGTTGAAGCAAGTGATATTCAGATTAGGAGGCTGGCGGCCTAACCACTAGGCTATCACCGCAATAACAATAGATTCAATAAATAAAGGACAGTATAATAATATAGTATATTAGTATTAAAATCTCACTTAATCTCTGTTAGTGCATGTAGTATGTAAAGAATAAAATACTATTTACTACGATATACGACTATGAACATTTTATATCTGTTGACTTTTAAGTACCTACTTTAATATAATAAAATATAAAAGTAGGTACTTAAAAGTCAACTAATTTCTCCGCTAATATTTTCACAGCTATTGGATTTCAAATAAATTTGGCTAAAGAATACAATCTAAATGTTGGAATATTTTTATCCCCTATGTTTTATTCATACGATCCAGTCTTTCAGAAGTGTTATACTTAAATCTTCGAAGACATTGTTCAATGGCCTCAGTGGAGCAATTCATACTAAAATCACAAATTAGCTGTTGCCTGCTTCTTCGTTCGTGTTTGTTTCGCTTAATCGCTTTCTCGCGGAAAACGATTTCCCCCGTGATGCTGAAACACGACTTGTATTCATCCACACTCATATTGCTCTCAGCAATCTCTGTTGCTGCGTGAAAGCCTAATAATACTCTGAATCTTTACAATAACAAATACCTAGACTTATTATATATAGGATGACTACGGAGCGGGTGCGTGTCTTCGTCGGTAATTTGGGTAGACGTGGGTACTACTCTTGGTAGAACAGAATAACAATTATAAGTATGGTCATTTATAAGGAGCAGACTGTACGCTCCACCAAGTACGACTATGCACTACCGCGAATGCAATGAATGCAATGCGCCGTCCCGCGCCGGTGAGTCTTATAAGAACCTGCATACGTCACTTACTGTTGCGTAAAGAGAGGGGGCGATGCCACTCTCCCACACTCGACCGACAACGTCGGACATGACTACAAAACTAGATGGCGCTGCTCTCTGACTACCGTCATATATATTCTATCGTCATCTTACAGTCATTAAAAATAAACAAGCTCGTAAAGAGAATTTTATAATTAAAAATTCAATACCTAACAAAGTTTGACCAGTTGGTACTAATTAAAATCTTACATGCTAGCCTAGTGGTTAGCATATTCGATTTTATTGGTTCTGGATAGACTAGTAGTAGATGTTCTAGTGACCATCGGATCAGTTGACAGTTGACGTCAAATATGACGTCATCATCATCATTAACCAAAATCATTTAATCACCCATTGCTGCGCAGGCCTCCTCTCTCATAGGACCGTTGAGTGTACGATAAGATAAGATACATTAGAAAATTATAAACTCACTCAAGCAGAATAAACCGAGTAATGTAAAATTTAAGATCAAATGCAAAACAATAAGCTAGACACTTGACTGAGACGATTATCGTAATCAAAGTGTTTTCGCGTACAAAGCCAGAACTCTCCGACTACCTACAGAGCGAGTTTGCACGCCACTTGATATTTAATAACGCAAGTCGTTCGCGAGGCGTCTTCCTCCCAAACGCCAATATCAGAACGCTTTCCGTAAATAAGCTTAAAGTGGCCATATATTTAAACGAGCAATTCTTGTATAAATATATTTCTTGGATCGCGAAAATAACCATTACGATCATGACGTACCTATGGTATTAAAATAACGATTTGCTTCTTGTAGTTTATCTATAAAACTTGCCTGAAAAAAAATTTTTTTTTTAAACGTAAATAGTTGTTTCTTTTATCTCACTACAAGGTAACCCTTTGGCGAAAATCTCACCCGGTGGTAGGTGATGATGCAGTCTATGCTAAGCCCATACACCTAATTGGTTTCGACGCAACATCATGCGGACTACTACCTCGCTTGGCAGAACGTCTTTATCGTTAGGGTGGTCAGTATCCACGGCCGAAGCCTACCACCAGACCAGATCATCGTAAATTCAGAAATGATAACGTTCAGCAGTATTCGAAGTTTCGTCTGATAACCAAGTTGTCGGTTTACTAACCCTACGTTTAATGGGGTTCAGGGTGACTATTTCTATTTCTTGAGACCCCAGCGTCCATTGGCTCACCGAACTATATTCTTTGTTCGTAGCTACTTCAGCCATATTTTATTAAAGCACCACTTCAATTTACTTATTTAAAAAATTAACAGTTGCTTAATTAAGTTAATGAAGTTAGTTTATCGTCATATTAAACTTAAGATCTTCTTTCTTAGTCACATAAAGTTGTTTCAAGTTCTATCCATCCTTTCATATCAGGTCCATACTCAGCGTCCATATTTCATATCTAGGCATAAACCTGTACTGACAACACGCGCTGTTCATAAAATAATACAAATTATTACATTAAACTTAACAGTATTCCCAATAACAAGAATATCACTTCAAAGACATACATTATGTATTAATCGAATTACATTAACATACCTTCAATTATGCGCAAGTATAAGTAGGTCTGGAATCTGGATACAATTTACGATTATAAACACAATAACAAAATAAGACCTCCGCATTATGGGGTGTTGATATTTATTAAGTGGTCACATGTACATTGCTCTTTTGGCGTATTAAATCAAAATATTGCGAAATTAATGTTTTTGTTGAATTGATCATATAGTGGAAAGCGGTGGCCGTTTACATGATCAAGTCCCATTAAGGTAATTAATTTGTCTCCATGATACCCTTTCTGTACTCATTAAGGTGCCCCAAATAAAGAAGTGGAAAGAAGGTATTAGATAGATGTAGAAACCTGACAGTTTTTTTTTCTGACTTTTCGCGCATCACTTAAAAACCAATGAACAGATGTAAATAATGATTATAATAACAAATCTAAACTTATTTTAACCTTTCTTATTCCGAAAGGCCTTGGTTTAGTTTTGCCCAAGTTTTGAGAAGATCTAATGGATATTACCAAACACGTGTAACCGCACTCAAGCACGACTGTTTCCTAGATTTTTCTAAGGCTTTTGACCTAGTTTAGATTTTCTCTGGGAATAGATAATTGTAGCAAGGATGCAGCTTATCTGTCTCATTATCAGCTTAACTTTGCTATTAGTCAGTTTAGTCCTCGCTTATACTTTTTAATTTGTTTTCAGTCGTTGTAATAATTAGTTTTCCGCCAATAATGCAATACACTTTAGCATTTACTTTTAATACCTTGATTTTATGTAGAAATAATTCTAGTCCTATTACAATGTTTTAAGCTATTGGTGAACCTAAAAAATAAAAAATAAATTACCTAACTAAGGCTACCAAACTTAAGTGTTCAGTATAGTTAATGAACCAGCAATATACATCGTCCAATGAAATGGTATCATTTTCTTATCGTATATCAATCGCTCAATCAGTAAATATAAATAATAAAATAAGCAACTGATATTTTCGTTAACTTTTGCCGTAATAATTTTTGCCTGCTATATTTTCCCTATAAAAAAGGTGGATCCTAACTACTTAATGCGCGTATTGCTAAGAAATATAGGAAGTTAGATGAAAAGGTGATAGCCTAGTGGTTAGGGCGTCAGCCTCCTAATTCTGATTACGATTAGGTCGGCGGTTCGAATCCCGGCACGCACCTTTAGCTTTTCGGAGTTATGTGCGTTTTAAGCTATTAAAATATCACTTGTTTCAACGGTGAAGGAAAACATTGTGAGGAAACCTGCACGCCTGAGAGTTCTCCATAATGTTCGCAAAGGCGTGTGAAGTCTGCCAATCCGCACATGGCCAGCGTGGTGGACTACGGCCAAACCTTTCTCATATTGAGAAGAGACCCGTGCTCTGTAGTGAGCCGGTAATGGGTTGTTCATGATGATGATGATGACAGGAAGTTGGAGGTACATATAATATAACGGGCATTGCTTGGCAGTGTATTCAAAAACCAATCTGGTAAAACCTTTCTGATTTAATATTTTCGGTTACAGAATCGTTTCTTTTATTTAAACTTGTAACGTTATCTGGCATCTTACCATGCATGTTAAATTTGATCCACTACCTGAAATTTTGCACGCACAATATGTAAATTGAAATAAAGTGACTGCTTAAGCAATAAGACCGCCTTTTCATACTCATGTGCTAAGTGTTCCGTGTTGTAGTTTCTTTAAAATTAGTGTGCAATAAAGAGTATCTAGCTATCTATCAGATGACAATCCTTAACAATGCTTGGCTTTTCAATCTTGGCGAAGCTAATCTAAGGGATGATATGAGGATTGAAATAAAGAGATTGCTTAAGCAATAAGACCGCCTTTGCATAATCATGTGTTAAGTGTTCCGTGTTGTAGTTTCTTTAAAATCTGTGTGCAATAAAGAGTACTAGTTATCTATCAGATGACAATCCTCAAAAATGCTTGGCTTTTCAATCTTGGCGAAGCTAATCTGAGGGATGATATGGGATGTAAGGAGGATTGAAATAAAGAGATTGCTTAAGCAATAAGACCGCCTTTGCATACTCATGTGTGAAGTGTTTCGTGTTGTAGTTTCTTTAAAATTGGTATGCAATAATGAGTATCTATGTATCGGATGATAATCCTTAACAATCCTTGGCTTTTCAATCTTGGCGAAGTTAAGCTAAGGATATGGGATGTAAGGAGATTTTTATATGAAACGAAACGCTACCTTGTCGAGTCTCATTTTTTTTTTATCTAAGTGTAATTTTTTTTGTAGTGTCTTAGTGAAAGATTGCCCAAATAGGTAGGTTTCCAACCCTATGTGGTTGATCAACTAAGCCGTATAATGATAATTGGCTATATTTGCGGTGTAACAGACACGCGGCTTATATTATATATCACGTCCATAGATATAATAAACATTGAGTATGAATTTGATTGCTTAATTAGTTCCGTTTCAGTTATGAAGTCCGCATATAATGCAGTGGAATTCAATTAATATGGAACATTCCGTATAACCCTGTGGTTAATACAAAACCCTCAATATAAAGTGTATGCCTATATTAGTACATATTTGTTCTCCAATAGTCTACATCCATCACACACTACTATTGTAGCTAGCAATTTCCCGCGACATCTTCTGTGTTTTTCCTCGGATTTTCAGAAAATTTTCTCATTACCAGCCACTTAGCTCTGTGGCCCACAACAATAACTTGAAAGTGTTTGCTTAAAGTACGTTTGTATGCGTAAAGTAAACTTGTAGTACCGTTTAGTAGTCTGCACAGAATTAGGAACTCATTCAATGGAAATTGTATTTTATTTTATAATAAAGTACCTATTGATATATTGAAGATGTCTATCAATAATTTCAAAGTTTTTATAAAACGGGAGCTTATAGAAAAATCATATTACGATATTAACGATTATATAAACGATAAAAAAGCTTGGGTGTGAATTGCTCTGTCTCGATTGATACTATAATTTATAATTGATTATGTGTAACAAAAAAAAACCCGGCTTTGCTGTGGGTTTCGTGAACCCTCTTAGCTTTAGTTTTTAGTTGTCGATTGTAATTATCACCGTCACTTCACGAATAGAAATAATAAAATAAAGGATTCATAGATGCCTGTAATAGGGTTATGTGAATAAAGCTATTTTTGATT
Source organism: Lasiommata megera (assembly GCA_928268935.1). Taxonomy (NCBI): domain Eukaryota; kingdom Metazoa; phylum Arthropoda; class Insecta; order Lepidoptera; family Nymphalidae; genus Lasiommata; species Lasiommata megera. The sequence goes on along the minus strand of OV743311.1, from coordinate 3,988,425 downwards.
TGATTTGATTACCGTTTATTTATAGCTAATTACAGCGCATTCTTATGGAAGCGTGTTTTGGTAACTTAGATGCTAATAGTATTCACGTTTTACGATCTCATTTAAGTAGCTGGCAGATAATGCTGATTTCGGGCATGCTAGGCTAGTTAATATTTTAAAGATAAAAATAAAAGATTTTTAAAGATAAAAGATGTTTATTTGGCAGCAAACAATACAGCAACCTTAAACACATGTAAACGATGGTCCTGCTGAGGTATAAACAGTGTGGCAGTGATCATCGCCCTCGAAATAATAAAAATGGTTCTTTGATATTCGCGGAAATATTTTTATTTATTTTACTTATGTTTACATTATAATTAAATGAGTATTTAGAAACCGGCGGTGTTCTTTTTTAAAATCGTTCTTTGCTTTTCGCGAAAATATATATTTTTTCTTTTTTACTTATGTTTACAGTTTAAATTTCATTTTATTATTATTGGATCGGAACCACAAAAACAAAAGGATGAAAAAACAAAATACATAGGCCATTTGACAATTTAAACAAAATAAATTTAGAGAAAATTATGGCATTAGATATTGATAACATGAAAATTTATGAATGTGTGTAATTGAATGTGCTGAATGTTTGTGTATATGTAAGTGTTAGCCAAATTGTATGTAATATAATAATGTGTGTTTGTGTGGGTATGAAAGTATACATATATGTGTTTATGCAATGTTATGTGTGTTCATTTTATTTATAAGACTTTAAAAGTTCTTCTGTTTCATCATAATATAAAAATCTGGTGGAGCATGCTAAAATTAGCAAATGTCTATTTAGCTTTGGATATGCTTTCTCATCGTTCCGTTTTGTTTGCGAAAGGTTATCACGATAATTTCACGCTGAAAGAGTTTCAATTTACTCAAACACAAATCTGTTACGCACAAGCAATTTGTTAGGGCTTCATCATAATTTACTTTTTATATTTATAATGGTACCAAATGAAAATACACCCACATGTCTTTTACAGGATAATATGTTTTCAATCTAATCATAAATTTTCATTATAAATGGAGGAGGAGAACCGAGGGACGCTGGAGTTTCGAAGGACTGGAATGGCGGCCCCCGATCCAGTTATTTCAGTGAGGATCCCCGACTTGATGGAGAGACGTTATCAAACAAGCCTGACAACCTCCGTGACGACCTCCGTGGCGCAGTGCGTGCGCTGTCACATTATAAAGTTGGAGGTCCTGGGTTCGATTCCCGACTCGAGCCTGTAGTGTACCACCAGACCAGAGTCGAGCTGGGATTTGATCCCAGGACCTCCAACTTTGTGTGTAGTATAACATTTTCGACACAGAAAGTAAAAAAATAAAACCTTCGATCATAGAGTCGCATTTAGGATTCTTTTTCCCTGTATTCCATATCTGGGATAGTTTACGTGGGATTCAAAAAAGTAACGTTCTTGTCTATGTTGTACATACGGCTTGAGTCTCACAAAATTTTGAAGAGGCTACAAACAAATATTTTTTTCCGAGGGAAATAAATGCTATAAGTCTAATTGGTACAAGTAAGGAAATGTGAATTTCTTCTAAGTAGGCCACTTATAAGTTTAAACGTACATGTGCTTGCCGCTTGCAAAATATTCTATTAACAGTTTGCTGGCAACTACATGCATAAGATTCCAATAAGCTCGAAGGAAGTGCACAAGTTACGTCAAAGTTTAGTTTCTGAGTGGATTTGCTAACAGGTTTATAGTTTGCAAGATGGGTTAGGTTAAGCACCTAATTAATTATACTATTCATCCTTTAAAAGTACCATAACTATATATAACAGACAAGTATATAACAGAATATGATGATATTCTGACAACCACTAGGCTATCACCGCTTCTATATATATATATTATAATTATATGTGTATATATAATATATATATAGCAAATTTGGATTAATAAAGTGTATGAAACTGTGCTTCCATTTAACCATTTAATGTCAATAAAGCATGGTTAAATGGAAGCACTAACTAAATATTAATAGTTTCATACACTTTTTTAATCCAAATTTTCTGTGAAAGAATAATTGTACTACAATTACTAATTTAGTATGATCAAAAATTCAATCAGAGTAGCTGACATGTATCTTGTGCCCATTACAGTTTATGATGATATTCTGGCAACTACATGCATAAGATTCCAATAAGCTCGAAGGAAGTGCACGAGTTACGTCAGAGTTTAGTTTCTGAGTGGATTTGCTAACAGGTTTATAGTTTGCAAGATGGGTTAGGTTAAGCACGTAATTAATTATACTATTCATCCTTTAAAAGTACCATAACTATATATAACAGACAAGTATATAACAGAATATGATGATATTCTGTTATAGTTATGGTACTCATGAGCATGCTGCGGTTAAAGTTTAGAAACTCTAACTGGGATATTTCTCGAGCCTTGCAATGTTAGCTTTGTTTCTTCAAGTTTTCGACTTCGTTAGCAAAGTGAGTGGAACGGAATCCGATATATCACACTTTTATAAGTATACACTACGAGTTAGCCCTTGACGGCAATCTCACGTGGTGGTAAGTGATGATGCTGTCTAGGATGGTAGTGGGCAAACTTGTTAGGGGTATGGTAAACCCAAGCCTTCTCCATAATGTTCTCAAAGGCGTGTGAAGTCTGCCAATCCGCACATGGCCAGCGTGGTGGCCAAACCCTTCTCATATTGAGAGGAGACCCGTGCTCTGTAGTGAGCCGGTAATGGGTTGATCATGATGATAGATCATCTATTTACTTGAGTGAGAGTTGCCAATGGAAGCAGACGCACACCTTTTTTATATTTTCCTCGCTGTATCGTTTACGAAATAAAGATTATAAAGAATTTAAATTTTATAATGAAAAACTAGACAACCATTAATTGGTTTGCCTTTCAGTAATGCTCAATTTTTCAAGGGATTCTCGTTATTTTTTTTAAGATCAATTAAGCGATATCTTTTTAATGATCTGAGATCATTTTTAACGGACTACAAAAACTAGGAGATTTTTAAAATGGTTTCAAATTTATATTTGAATATTTGCTCGCTCTTAACCCAATTCTAAATGTCGGAGGGAAGTAGTAAAATAAAAGTTAATTGTTGGCTACAAAACGCGAGATAATGGGTTAATACAAAATACCATGTTAAACCCTATTTAATTTGATTTATAACATTTTTGAATCGCCTTTTGTATCCTGCTTCTTCTTTATTTTGTTTTCTTGTTATTTCTATTTTTGTTGTGGTGTACAAATAAAGAATAAATAAATAAATAAAATAAACATTTTAATATGCGTTTACGTAAGCTCATTATTAAATTTAAAGTCACTATATTGTATGACGAACTACGAGCTATAGGAGTGGAGGCTAGGCGTCTAGCGGGGTCGGTCGCCATTTTGATTTTTAACGCGGGAAAAGGTGCATTTTTATGCAATGGATGATCGAGTTGGTTAATTTTATTGTTTTCGTGATAGCTGTAATGGGCACAAGATACATGTCGGGAATCTGCTATTCTGATTGAATTTTTGATCATAATAAATTATTAATTGTGGTGTAATAATTCGTTCACAGGAAAGTTGGATTAATAGTGTATGAAACTGTTAATATTTAGTTAGTGCTTCCATTTAACCATGCTTTATTGACATTAAATGGTTAAATGGTTAAATGGAGGCACAGTTTCATACAATTTGTTAATCCAAATTTGCTATATATATATATATATACTCATATATTAAAAAATACATATATAACCGTCTACCGTGGCGCAGCTATCGCATTGTAAAATTGGAGGTCCTGGGAGACCAGACTCGAGCCAGGATCGAGTCTGGTCTGGTGGGAGCAAGTTAGCCCGCTACCATCTTAAACTACATCGCACGAATTGCAAAGAACGATTTTAAATAAAGAACCGCCGGTTTCTATACAATAATCATTTAATTATAATGTAAACAGAAGTAAAAACAAATAAAAATACTACCGCGTATAGCAAAGAAAGATTTTAAATAAAGAACAGTAAAATAACTGAATCGTTTATACTTAAAACAACTTTGGTTGCATTTTGTTACTTTCAAAACGCCAAATACGCCAAATTTTAATACGCCAAAAGAGCAATGTACATGTGACCACTTAATAAATATCAACACCCCATAATGCGGAGGTCTTATTTTGTTATTGTGTTTATAATCGTAAATTGTATCCAGATTCCAGACCTACTTATACTTGCGCATAATTGAAGGTATGTTAATGTAATTCGATTAATACATAATGTATGTCTTTGAAGTGATATTCTTGTTATTGGGAATACTGTTAAGTTTAATGTAATAATTTGTATTATTTTATGAACAGCGCGTGTTGTCAGTACAGGTTTATGCCTAGATATGAAATATGGACGCTGAGTATGGACCTGATATGAAAGGATGGATAGAACTTGAAACAACTTTATGTGACTAAGAAAGAAGATCTTAAGTTTAATATGACGATAAACTAACTTCATTAACTTAATTAAGCAACTGTTAATTTTTTAAATAAGTAAATTGAAGTGGTGCTTTAATAAAATATGGCTGAAGTAGCTACGAACAAAGAATATAGTTCGGTGAGCCAATGGACGCTGGGGTCTCAAGAAATAGAAATAGTCACCCTGAACCCCATTAAACGTAGGGTTAGTAAACCGACAACTTGGTTATCAGACGAAACTTCGAATACTGCTGAACGTTATCATTTCTGAATTTACGATGATCTGGTCTGGTGGTAGGCTTCGGCCGTGGATACTGACCACCCTAACGATAAAGACGTTCTGCCAAGCGAGGTAGTAGTCCGCATGATGTTGCGTCGAAACCAATTAGGTGTATGGGCTTAGCATAGACTGCATCATCACCTACCACCGGGTGAGATTTTCGCCAAAGGGTTACCTTGTAGTGAGATAAAAGAAACAACTATTTACGTTTAAAAAAAAATTTATACATCTTTAAGAAGCTATGATAGCCTAGTGGTTAGGGCATCAGCCTCCTAATCAGAGGTCGGCGGTTCGAATCCGGGCACGCACGTTTAACTAAATCCTTCTCATAATGGGTTGATCATGACATATTTATGAGCCGGTAATGGGTTGATCATGACATATTTACTGCAATACATAGGACATTACATGAAAATAACAAAACAAACAGCAACTGGCGACCTCATCAATAATAGTGATCTCTTTCAGACAACCATTTCTTTTGAGCCTTTAGACTGAGTCCCGAAAATCCAGCTTGGCCTTACATCAGACATAGAAAGGGGTAAAACTCGATAAATTTACAAAAGACATATTTCTGGTCGAAAGTCCTAAAATTATCTCCGAGTTGTTTACTTCACAGAATAAATTATAGGTGACTATAGAAAGTACAACTTCATTCACCAACTTTAAGTTGTACTGTTATTCTTAGAGATTTAGATACCTATATAATTATTTAATATAAAATCTTGTTGGTAAATTGCCTGTTTTCAGCCCAAAAACTGCATCGAACTAGAAGAAAAGTGGAAATTAAAAAAATTGATCATTCTTAGCACTGTTCCAAACTAAACAGTTAGTATACTTAAGGCCTCAATCACACACATCAGCCTATGATCCGTAATAATTAAAATATTACCATATTATTAGTTTACATTAATTACTAAGGCTTAATTACAATAATTTTAATTTTAATTAGATTTATAATAATTGTTTTAAATTTTAATAATTTTAATTTTGACTCTCATAACATTGACTAATTTAATTATTATTTTAATTTTTTTTATTGAATTGTTGAATATTAGAATATTATAATGTGCATCAAAAATGTATAACAATTGTACTGTTTGCAATGCCCTGACCGGGTCTCATGTCTGTTAGATATGAAAGCAAATAAATAAATAGAAATTTGAGAGGACAGCCTTAACTACACTACAGCTACATTATCAGCGAGTAAGATATACTATATTTAATCCCCGTATTCTCACGGTCGCGGGATCTATGAGGTTGAAACCGCGGGCAACAGTTAATTTTATAAAAAACAACAGTTTTTCACCCGTGCATCTTACAGGTTTCACTACTGGTAGAATTCTTAGTAAAACACATTCCGTAAAAGACCAGAATAATGTTTACAAAGCGAGAAAATGGAATAATCGGTGCCGAAACAATGCACTAGGGACTTGTTCAAAATAAACGAAACGATAGAGAATTTGCAAAATGAAAAAGAGAAACAGAAGGCGTTTTATTCCTTGAAATGTTAGCTCCACCGAAACCATAGTAATAGATTTAAATTGTGTTTCATTTTTTCAGTTACTTAAGATATAAAACAGATCGAAAATAGATAAAAAATTTAAAAGTTATTACCTATTTATTAAGTTAAGTAAAGGTTAAGAGAAACTTATTTTTTTTAAATGGTGTTTAATAAGCTCTTTATTTTCATAATTAGCATTATTACTCAGGTTATTAAAAAACAATATCGTTGGACATATAATGTTTCAAAGTTTCCCTGATACATAGGTATTCTAAATATCTCAGAATATTTATTAAAATGATTAGTATTATTATATAATTTTATGCTTATTCCTTGTTAGCTTGTGTTTAGTCGTATTTTATCATGTCATATATTCATGGGTGTATACTTACACTACAGAACGCGTTACAGAATATCAACCTTTTTTTCGAGTGGTTCATTCTAATCAATAGTAAATGTAGGCTTAGTCGTACACATTTATTTGAACATGACAATTGTTCATGGATGAGTCCAATATATGAAAATAACTGTTCTTACACTTAAAGAATGAATTACTTGTAATAATTAGGTATATTAAATTGAATAGTAAAGTAAGCTTTGTTAGCTTAGTCGTGTATTTTAATATGATATTTGCTCATCGGTGAGTTAAATATACGAAAAGTAATATACTTACACTAAAGAACGCATTCCAGAATAATTAACTCTTTGTCGGGAGGTATATTAAAATTAATAGTAAAGTAAGCTTTGTTAGCTTAGTCGTGTATTTTAATATGACATTTGCTAATGGGTGAGTCAAATATATGAAAAGTAATATACTTACACTAAAGAACGCATTCCAGAATAATTCACTTTTTGTCGAGAGGTATATTAAAATCAACAGTAAATGTAAGCTTTGTTAGCTTGTCGTAATCGTGTATTTTAACAGTCATATGTTCATGGGTGAGTCAAATATACGAAAAGTAATATACTTACACTAAAGAACGCATTCTAGAATAATTAACTTTCTGTCGGGGGGTATATTAAAATCAACAGTAAATGTAAGCTTTGTTAGCTTTATCATACACGTGTATTTTAATATGAATAAAGCTATTTTTGATTTGATTTGATTACCGTTTATTTATAGCTAATTACAGCGCATTCTTATGGAAGCGTGTTTTGGTAACTTAGATGCTAATAGTATTCACGTTTTACGATCTCATTTAAGTAGCTGGCAGATAATGCTGATTTCGGGCATGCTAGGCTAGTTAATATTTTAAAGATAAAAATAAAAGATTTTTAAAGATAAAAGATGTTTATTTGGCAGCAAACAATACAGCAACCTTAAACACATGTAAACGATGGTCCTGCTGAGGTATAAACAGTGTGGCAGTGATCATCGCCCTCGAAATAATAAAAATGGTTCTTTGATATTCGCGGAAATATTTTTATTTATTTTACTTATGTTTACATTATAATTAAATGAGTATTTAGAAACCGGCGGTGTTCTTTTTTAAAATCGTTCTTTGCTTTTCGCGAAAATATATATTTTTTCTTTTTTACTTATGTTTACAGTTTAAATTTCATTTTATTATTATTGGATCGGAACCACAAAAACAAAAGGATGAAAAAACAAAATACATAGGCCATTTGACAATTTAAACAAAATAAATTTAGAGAAAATTATGGCATTAGATATTGATAACATGAAAATTTATGAATGTGTGTAATTGAATGTGCTGAATGTTTGTGTATATGTAAGTGTTAGCCAAATTGTATGTAATATAATAATGTGTGTTTGTGTGGGTATGAAAGTATACATATATGTGTTTATGCAATGTTATGTGTGTTCATTTTATTTATAAGACTTTAAAAGTTCTTCTGTTTCATCATAATATAAAAATCTGGTGGAGCATGCTAAAATTAGCAAATGTCTATTTAGCTTTGGATATGCTTTCTCATCGTTCCGTTTTGTTTGCGAAAGGTTATCACGATAATTTCACGCTGAAAGTGTTTCAATTTACTCAAACACAAATCTGTTACGCACAAGCAATTTGTTAGGGCTTCATCATAATTTACTTTTTATATTTATAATGGTACCAAATGAAAATACACCCACATGTCTTTTACAGGATAATATGTTTTCAATCTAATCATAAATTTTCATTATATATGTAGGAGGAGAACCGAGGGACGCTGGAGTTTCGAAGGACTGGAATGGCAGCCCCCGAACCAGTTATTTCAATGAGGATCCCCGAATGCATGAAGAGACGTTATCAAACGAGCCTGACAACCTCCGTGACGACCTCCGTGGCGCAGTGCGTGCGCTGTCGCATTATCAAGTAGGAGGTCCTGGGTTCGATTCCCGACTCGAGTCTGTTGTGTCTCACCAGACCAGAGTCGAACTGGGAATCGAACCCAGGACCTACAACTTTGTATGTAGTTGTTGACACAAGAAGTAAAAAAATAAAACCTTCGATCATAGAGTCGCATTTAGGATTCTTTTTCCCTGTATTCCATATCTGGGATAGTTTACGTAGGATTCAAAAAAGTAACGTTCTTGTCTATGTTGTACATACGGCTTGAGTCTCACAAAATTTTGAAGAGGCTACAAACAAATATTTTTTTCCGAGGGAAATAAATGCTATAAGTCTAATTGGTACGAGTAAGTAAATGTGAATTTCTTCTAAGTAGGCCACTTATAAGTTTAAACGTACATGTGCTTGCCGCTTGCAAAATATTCTATTAACAGTTTGCTGGCAACTACATGCATAAGATTCCAATAAGCTCGAAGGAAGTGCACGAGTTACGTCAAAGTTTAGTTTCTGAGTGGATTTGCTAACAGGTTTATAGTTTGCAAGATGGGTTAGGTTAAGCACGTAATTAATTATACTATTCATCCTTTAAAAGTACCATAACTATATATAACAGACAAGTATATAACAGAATATGATGATATTCTGACAACCACTAGGCTATCACCGCTTCTATATATATATATTATAATTATATGTGTATATATAATATATATATAGCAAATTTGGATTAATAAAGTGTATGAAACTGTGCTTCCATTTAACCATTTAATGTCAATAAAGCATGGTTAAATGGAAGCACTAACTAAATATTAATAGTTTCATACACTTTTTTAATCCAAATTTTCTGTGAAAGAATAATTGTACTACAATTACTAATTTAGTATGATCAAAAATTCAATCAGAGTAGCTGACATGTATCTTGTGCCCATTACAGTTTATGATGATATTCTGGCAACTACATGCATAAGATTCCAATAAGCTCGAAGGAAGTGCACGAGTTACGTCAGAGTTTAGTTTCTGAGTGGATTTGCTAACAGGTTTATAGTTTGCAAGATGGGTTAGGTTAAGCACGTAATTAATTATACTATTCATCCTTTAAAAGTACCATAACTATATATAACAGACAAGTATATAACAGAATATGATGATATTCTGTTATAGTTATGGTACTCATGAGTATGCTGCGGTGAAAGTTTAGAAACTCTAACTGGGATATTTCTCGAGCCTTGCAATGTTAGCTTTGTTTCTTCAAGTTTTCGACTTCGTTAGCAAAGTGAGTGGAACGGAATCCGATATATCACACTTTTATAAGTATACTCTACGAGTTAGCCCTTGACGGGAATCCCACGTGGTGGTAAGTGATGATTCTGTCTAGGATGGTAGTGGGCAAACTTGTTAGGGGTATGGTAAACCCAAGCCTTCTCCATAATGTTCTCAAAGGCGTGTGAAGTCTGCCAATCCGCACATGGCCAGCGTGGTGGACTATGGCCAAACCCTTCTCATATTGAGAGGAGACCCGTGCTCTGTAGTGAGCCGGTAATGGGTTGATCATGATGATAGATCATCTATTTACTTGAGTGAGAGTTGCCAATGGAAGCAGACGCACACCTTTTTTATATTTTCCTCGCTGTATCGTTTACGAAATAAAGATTATAAAGAATTTAAATTTTATAATGAAAAACTAGACAACCATTAATTGGTTTGCCTTTCAGTAATGCTCAATTTTTCAAGGGATTCTCGTTATTTTTTTTAAGATCAATTAAGCGATATCTTTTTAATGATCTGAGATCATTTTTAACGGACTACAAAAACTAGGAGATTTTTAAAATGGTTTCAAATTTATATTTGAATATTTGCTCGCTCTTAACCCAATTCTAAATGTCGGAGGGAAGTAGTAAAATAAAAGTTAATTGTTGGCTACAAAACGCGAGATAATGGGTTAATACAAAATACCATGTTAAACCCTATTTAATTTGATTTATAACATTTTTGAATCGCCTTTTGTATCCTGCTTCTTCTTTATTTTGTTTTCTTGTTATTTCTATTTTTGTTGTGGTGTACAAATAAAGAATAAATAAATAAATAAAATAAACATTTTAATATGCGTTTACGTAAGCTCATTATTAAATTTAAAGTCACTATATTGTATGACGAACTACGAGCTATAGGAGTGGAGGCTAGGCGTCTAGCGGGGTCGGTCGCCATTTTGATTTTTAACGCGGGAAAAGGTGCATTTTTATGCAATGGATGATCGAGTTGGTTAATTTTATTGTTTTCGTGATAGCTGTAATGGGCACAAGATACATGTCGGGAATCTGCTATTCTGATTGAATTTTTGATCATAATAAATTATTAATTGTGGTGTAATAATTCGTTCACAGGAAAGTTGGATTAATAGTGTATGAAACTGTTAATATTTAGTTAGTGCTTCCATTTAACCATGCTTTATTGACATTAAATGGTTAAATGGTTAAATGGAGGCACAGTTTCATACAATTTGTTAATCCAAATTTGCTATATATATATATATATACTCATATATTAAAAAATACATATATAACCGTCTACCGTGGCGCAGCTATCGCATTGTAAAATTGGAGGTCCTGGGAGACCAGACTCGAGCCAGGATCGAGTCTGGTCTGGTGGGAGCAAGTTAGCCCGCTACCATCTTAAACTACATCGCACGAATTGCAAAGAACGATTTTAAATAAAGAACCGCCGGTTTCTATACAATAATCATTTAATTATAATGTAAACAGAAGTAAAAACAAATAAAAATACTACCGCGTATAGCAAAGAAAGATTTTAAATAAAGAACAGTAAAATAACTGAATCGTTTATACTTAAAACAACTTTGGTTGCATTTTGTTACTTTCAAAACAGCTGAGTTGCCAACTTTATTCTTTCAATTGAAGGTAGTCCAAACTATAGAGTAACTTACAACGGTCTTTAGTTTTAATATTTTTTTCTTACATTACAAGTTAGCCCTTGAATGCAATCTCACCTGGTGGTAAGTGATGATGCATTCTAGTAAGGTAGTAGACTAACCTGTAAGGGGTATGGAAAATCCACACTCCTAATTGGTTTCTACGCGCCATCGTGCCGGTACGCTAAATCGCTTTGCTGCACGCCTTTGCCAGTAGGGTGGTAACTAGCCACGGCCGAAGCCTCCCATCAGATCAGACTCGAGCTGGGAATCGAACCCAGGACCTCCAACTTCATAATATGACAGCGAAAGCTCTGCGCTTCGGTGGTTATTAAAATCTGTTCAAAAATGTATTTGGTTGCAGCGAATTATAGGAAGTCAATATTATTATACTATATATAATAATAACTTTAAAATACGCATTGCTCAAAATAAGCTCTCGCCATAACATAGGCTCGGTCACACAATAAAATTAAATGAAACAATTTACTCAGTCAATTCTTCGACTGACAAAATGCCTTAACACCATTAACACGAACTCATTCCGGGAACTCGTTTGCTTTGCATATAAAACATTCCTTGTTTCGCGTTAAATCGCTCCAGACGAGATCTTCTTGTAATTTGATAATAAGCGACTTCTCGCTCAACTAAAATTCGCTGTAACCGCAAAAAAATATTCTGTGATGCATTTTGCACTGTAACTATATTACTTTTCGTATATTTGACTCACCCATGAACATATGACTGTTAAAATACTCGACAAAGATTTCATTTACTGATTTTAATATACCTCTCGACAAAAAGTTTATTAATCTGAAATAGGTTCTTTAGTGTAGGTATATCACTTTTAGTATATTTGACTCATCTATGAACAAATGTCATATTAAAATACACGTGTATGATAAAGCTAACAAAGCTTACATTTACTGTTGATTTTAATATACCCCCCGACAGAAAGTTAATTATTCTAGAATGCGTTCTTTAGTGTAAGTATATTACTTTTCGTATATTTGACTCACCCATGAACATATGACTGTTAAAATACACGATTACGACAAGCTAACAAAGCTTACATTTACTGTTGATTTTAATATACCTCTCGACAAAAAGTGAATTATTCTGGAATGCGTTCTTTAGTGTAAGTATATTACTTTTCATATATTTGACTCACCCATTAGCAAATGTCATATTAAAATACACGACTAAGCTAACAAAGCTTACTTTACTATTAATTTTAATATACCTCCCGACAAAGAGTTAATTATTCTGGAATGCGTTCTTTAGTGTAAGTATATTACTTTTCGTATATTTAACTCACCGATGAGCAAATATCATATTAAAATACACGACTAAGCTAACAAAGCTTACTTTACTATTCAATTTAATATACCTAATTATTACAAGTAATTCATTCTTTAAGTGTAAGAACAGTTATTTTCATATATTGGACTCATCCATGAACAATTGTCATGTTCAAATAAATGTGTACGACTAAGCCTACATTTACTATTGATTAGAATGAACCACTCGAAAAAAAGGTTGATATTCTGTAACGCGTTCTGTAGTGTAAGTATACACCCATGAATATATGACATGATAAAATACGACTAAACACAAGCTAACAAGGAATAAGCATAAAATTATATAATAATACTAATCATTTTAATAAATATTCTGAGATATTTAGAATACCTATGTATCAGGGAAACTTTGAAACATTATATGTCCAACGATATTGTTTTTTAATAACCTGAGTAATAATGCTAATTATGAAAATAAAGAGCTTATTAAACACCATTTAAAAAAAATAAGTTTCTCTTAACCTTTACTTAACTTAATAAATAGGTAATAACTTTTAAATTTTTTATCTATTTTCGATCTGTTTTATATCTTAAGTAACTGAAAAAATGAAACACAATTTAAATCTATTACTATGGTTTCGGTGGAGCTAACATTTCAAGGAATAAAACGCCTTCTGTTTCTCTTTTTCATTTTGCAAATTCTCTATCGTTTCGTTTATTTTGAACAAGTCCCTAGTGCATTGTTTCGGCACCGATTATTCCATTTTCTCGCTTTGTAAACATTATTCTGGTCTTTTACGGAATGTGTTTTACTAAGAATTCTACCAGTAGTGAAACCTGTAAGATGCACGGGTGAAAAACTGTTGTTTTTTATAAAATTAACTGTTGCCCGCGGTTTCAACCTCATAGATCCCGCGACCGTGAGAATACGGGGATTAAATATAGTATATCTTACTCGCTGATAATGTAGCTGTAGTGTAGTTAAGGCTGTCCTCTCAAATTTCTATTTATTTATTTGCTTTCATATCTAACAGACATGAGACCCGGTCAGGGCATTGCAAACAGTACAATTGTTATACATTTTTGATGCACATTATAATATTCTAATATTCAACAATTCAATAAAAAAAATTAAAATAATAATTAAATTAGTCAATGTTATGAGAGTCAAAATTAAAATTATTAAAATTTAAAACAATTATTATAAATCTAATTAAAATTAAAATTATTGTAATTAAGCCTTAGTAATTAATGTAAACTAATAATATGGTAATATTTTAATTATTACGGATCATAGGCTGATGTGTGTGATTGAGGCCTTAAGTATACTAACTGTTTAGTTTGGAACAGTGCTAAGAATGATCAATTTTTTTAATTTCCACTTTTCTTCTAGTTCGATGCAGTTTTTGGGCTGAAAACAGGCAATTTACCAACAAGATTTTATATTAAATAATTATATAGGTATCTAAATCTCTAAGAATAACAGTACAACTTAAAGTTGGTGAATGAAGTTGTACTTTCTATAGTCACCTATAATTTATTCTGTGAAGTAAACAACTCGGAGATAATTTTAGGACTTTCGACCAGAAATATGTCTTTTGTAAATTTATCGAGTTTTACCCCTTTCTATGTCTGATGTAAGGCCAAGCTGGATTTTCGGGACTCAGTCTAAAGGCTCAAAAGAAATGGTTGTCTGAAAGAGATCACTATTATTGATGAGGTCGCCAGTTGCTGTTTGTTTTGTTATTTTCATGTAATGTCCTATGTATTGCAGTAAATATGTCATGATCAACCCATTACCGGCTCATAAATATGTCATGATCAACCCATTATGAGAAGGATTTAGTTAAACGTGCGTGCCCGGATTCGAACCGCCGACCTCTGATTAGGAGGCTGATGCCCTAACCACTAGGCTATCATAGCTTCTTAAAGATGTATAAAAAAATAAATGATTTAAAAAAATATACAAGTCAGTTTTCGCCTATATGCCATCATGCATATAAAACAATAATTTAATTGAAAATAAAATAAAAACATATAATTCATATAGGTACCTAAACTTCCAATAATACTCCCGACCCGAACACATCAGAAGGCAATGAAATTAAAAAAAAACAATAATATACGTAAAATGTCACATGTAACAAAACATGCCATTTTGGAGCAGGAAATAATGAACTGCGTTTAAATTCTTTTTTTCTTATACACTACAAGTTAGCCCTCGACGGCTATCTCACCTGGTGGTAAGTGATGATGCAATCTAGGATGGTAGCGGGCTAACCTGTTAGGAGTATGGTAATCCCACGCTTCTAATTGGTTTCTACGCGACATCATGCCGGAACGCCAAAATCGCTTGGCGACACGTCTTTGTCGGTAGGGTGGTAACTAGCCACGGCCGAAGCCTCCCACCAGACCAGACTCGAGCCGAGAATCGAACCCAGGACCTCCAACTTTATAATGCGACAGCGCACGCACTGCGCCACGGAGGTCGTCAATTCTTTTGAGTTAACTGATAAATTGCATGGTTGGAAGTGTTAACTACGCGAATTCTAAGCTGCAGTTATAATAATGAACCGCATAAAGTTAAAAAGAACAAACCCAATGAAAGTGCACTCAAAAGCACTTAACGTAGGGAAATTCTGCATCGTGACCAAGCTGACGGCGATAGCTCTCGAGCATCGCATCTAAAAGTAGACATAGCTGATTCATTAAAGAAAAACTTCTTTCCGTGACAGCTGTGTACACTGCCACTCTTTGGTCACTCTTTGGCAGAAATATAAAAAAAAAATCTTCATTTTTTGCAACGAATTTTTGTTTTAAATGAAATATTTCGTAAACTGGTCACTGTGCAATATAACTAATCATTTTCGTTGCTCATGATTTTTTTCTGTATAAGAATTTCCCAAAGTTCTTGACGTGTTCAAAATTTAATTTGATAATTATTTGTCAGTCTTTTGTAAAAATAATTGTTACTGTTATTTTCAATTCCACAAACTGTAGGATGTAAACAGTAAACCATTTAATAAATACAATTAACTTTTAATTTCACATTATCTTATCTTTACACTTATTGTAATCTATTAACTATTTTATAAATAAATTATGCATACAGAATATATTCGAATGAATTTGTACACAATGAATAAGATTACAGCAAAATGTTCTTTAAAGTACTTAATTTTTATGTAAACAAATAAAAAAAATACGATACTAAGATTTACAAACAAATTATTATTTTTTTTTTAACATCTACTAATTTTTGACCCAATGGCCTGATGTATAACAGAGAGGAACGACGCGTATATCACCTCCCCCCAAGACGAAAAGCATCGTATTCAAAGCAAGGTAAGTAATCTTGGTTAAAACAGACAGTCCAATTTGTAAAGTAAATGTACCTTAAATTGAAACTTGGCCAATTCGAAGGAGGTTTAAAGCGAAGAAAATATTATTATACCTGGATTTAAAGCCTGAGCGTATTTTTATGCGCAATTGCAGTTAAAACTTGGGCTGAAAAACATGAAATTTGTATAATCTTATTCTTTGTTCGATTATTTTATCTTTTTTTTATTCTGAAAACAAACAGACCGACCGAATGACGGTGTACGGATAAATATGATTGGGTTTTTGTGACACCGTATAGTTGTTATTATAGTGTAAATTTTAAAATGTATGCTGTATTTAAATAAAAAAAAACAACTATTGAAAGTGAAAGTCGATTGAAAGTGTGAACTGCAACCTAGGATTGAAGCTTATTAAAGATCCATTGAGTTATCCAGTTCCAAACCTTGAACCACAACTCGTTAAAAAATATCAATGCAAAAATGACGACCTCCGTGGCGCAGCGCCTGCGCTGTCACGTTTTAAAATTAGAGGTCTTGGGTTCGATTCCCGGCTCGAGTTTGGTCTGGTGGCTTCGGCCGTGGCTAGTTACACTCCGACAAAGACGTGTCGCAAATCGGTTTAGATTTCCGGCACGATGTCGCGTAGAAACCCATTAGGTGTATGGGCTTACCATAACCCTAACAGTTAGCCCTTTATAAAGGGCTTGTTGTGTTCAAACATATACATATATATATATATATATATATATATATATATATATATATATGTATATGTCATGTTCGATTCTTATAATATATATATATATATATATTATATATATATATAACCCAGAACTTCCATCAACAGCGATCGTACGACGCCACGGATATCGTCAAACATACATGGGATTGTTTATTAAAATATACGGGTTACTTTAAATTTATTCAACTTTTTGTGCACTTAGTAATGCACAAATCTTTATGGAACAAAGAAAAATATATTTTTATAGTGGCGCAAAGCCTGCATCGTCCTGATTCTTCAAAGTTTCAACTGTAACAGAATATTCTCGTTTCGAAGTTCAATGTTTGACATTTTAACAATGTTTTATTATATTTTGTACGAGAATCCGCTCCGCTTGCTTTTAAGATTCTTTTGTGTGCATTTTGTCCCCTAATACCCCTAATTTAATCGATATTTTCTTTTTCATATATTTTGCCTTGCATATCTATCTACACCTACTCATTATTAAATTTATTACTTAACTTAACGATTCCTCCATGAATATATTTGATGTCGTATAGAAACCAATTTAGGAGTATAGGTTTACCAAACCTCAAACAGGTTAGCCCGCTACCATCTTAGACCGCATCATCACTTACCATCTGGTGAGTTGCCGTCAAGGGCTAACGTATATCAAAAAAGCTATAATATCGATATAGAAACTAAAGCTTTATTTTCTTACGGCCATCGCGGTCGTAACACAAGCACAAATAAATGGATCTTAAAATAATTGGGACAGTAAAGTTATAGTCATTTGAGGCTTTTTTTATGCTGCTTTCAAAGATATGAGGATGAACAAAGTGAATTTTCTAATATCTAGATGAGACTAAGAATGTCTTAACCTTGAACCTTGACCAACTGTCAAAAGAACCTCATAATCCTAAGTTGAACCTACTTACCACAACGAGACATTAAAATAATACTAGGATTTCATAAATTATTAAATGGTCGCTAAAACACATCTATTTGTAATGAAGTACAGTGTAATATAGTCTGGTAGTGGTAAATGAGAACCTTGTTTAGGGATCAAATGATGCCGACGCTTGGGACGTAAATTATAACAGAAATTCTGGTTTTAGTGTCATCTGCAAAATTTATGATGTCTGTTACCTTTAACAGGTTTTACTCGAAATCTCCATTACGCAAACAAACTGAACTCTTAGTACGAGCAGCAATAATTATTACGGCTGATATAAAGTTAAGAGATAGAAGCCTCGAACGATCTGTCTGGCGTAGTTGTGCGTGCTGTAGTCTTATAAGTAGGAGGACACGGGTTCGATCCCCGGCAGAGGCACTTTAAAAATTTATCATTTCTTTATGGTCTGGTTATCATTCTAACGAGAAAGGCGTGTCGCCAAGCGATTCAGCGTTTTGGCACAATGTCGAGTTGATACGCAGAAACCAATGAACCCATACTTCGGGTTGCAAAACTGACACACTCCTAACAGCCTAGTAAACCGTCTTAGATTGCCTCATCACATCTCACCAGGTGAGATTGCAATCTATCTTGTAGTGAAGTAAAAAAAGTGTTACAACGTAAAGTATGTAACAAACTTAGCTCAGCGTTCAATGGAGCGAGATATGTTTGTGGTCTCCCTTGAGGATAAAATCCGCAACAAGGAAATCCTTTGGAGAACCAGTCGCTGAAGCGATAATGGGCATCTCAGTCGCAGAAACAAGGAGACCGAGTACCGGCAAGACCAGCGTAGGGCGACCTCGACCCCGTTTAGTAAAAATGCAAACGGAAATTTCATAGGAATAATTGGATGAGTATGGCTAGAGATTGGACGCTATGTTCATTCAGCGGACGCAAACAGGCTGTTGATTGATCGATTGTACGATTGGCTGGCTTAAATGAAACGCAATTGTAGGCTATTCCAGTCTCATTTACATGAGACTTTATAAATAAATGGAAGGTTCTGGGTTCGATCTTCGGCAGGGTCAACGGCGTAATTTATAATTTTCATCCTACGCTGCATCATCACTTATCACCAGGTGTGATTGCAGTCAAGTGCATTGGTGCTATTATATTTGTTCAATGACTCGTCCATACACATTAGTAATATAATAACTCTATAGCTAATAATTGTAAAGGTTGCTACGTACTTATAAAATTTGGTAACTGCGAAAGCTATATGCAGATCCAAAATGCTATTTTTTTATATTATCGTTTTAATTACTATTCTCTTGTACTCAAGGAAAGAGTATCTCTCTATGTGTAACAACCATAATTAAAATAATGTTGAACAATTTTTCATTTATTGCAAGTCTCCCTTTAATATTCAATTTAATTTTATATTTATTATTTGGCTCGTGACTTTGTCTTACACATGCACGCACATTTAATTGTATTTTTTTTATTAAATTGTATTTACATGCTTTTATTATTTAATTATATTTTTTGTTTTTTTTTTTTGTAAACTTAATAACTCTCATTGCTATTTTTCTATAACTGGTACTATTTGTTTGTTTGGAAGTGGACAATAACTGTTGCGCCACAGTTTACACTACTGCAGCCGTTATTGCTACACCATGCTTTGTATTGTTCATATGTATTGTAGTGTTAATTAGATTTAATACAATAAACATGGAATGAAAATGAAATTTGTTTTTATATCGGCAAAAAAAAACACATATCCTGTAAAAATTAACTCTGTGCTTAATAGATTCATGAGATACAGCCCGTTATCAGACAATTGATGAGACGGATGCTGGAGCCTACCAAAAGGGTTTAGTTACCAACCTCGCACATGGAATCCTAAAAGTAAATTCCCTAGTTGCCTATTGCGTGCTATGATACGCGAATGGGCAAATTGTATGCGATAGGTTGGTCAGTTTAGTAGAAAACATTATAATAAAACAACGTAGTGTCTTAATCCATCCTCCCATGGTCCGGTAATTACCATTCAGTATAACTGCGATACCAATTCCCCAAACGGTCATATCCTTATCAACTATCATTATCCTAACTAAATGTAGACTAAAGTTTCCACATTAATTATCCTCCTTGCTCCAGAGGTTAGACTACGCTTTAAGTGCTCCTAAAGGTAAAGACAGATTGGTTAAACGTCCGGAACTGTTACGTTTGACGTCGTCCGTGGCGCAGCGCGTGCGCTGTTGCATTTTAAAGTCGGAGGTCCTGGGTTCGATTCCCGGCTCGAGTGTGGTCTGGTGGGAGGCTTCCGTCGTGGCTGGTTGCCACCTTACCGACAAAGACGTGTCACCAAGCGATTTAGCGTTCCGGCACGATGTCGTATAGAAACCGATTAGGAGTATGAGTTTACCATACCCCTAACAGGTTAGCCCGCTACCATCTTAGACCGCATCATCACTTACCATCAGGTGAGATGCAGTCAAGGGCTAACTTGTGGTGAATAAAAAAAAAAAACGTTCACGTGCAAATATTCACTCACAACCTTCACACAGCAATCATTAATAACTCGTAACAAAAAAGATAGCAATTTATATTTTGTCAATATGAAGTACCAACCTAACCCAAGTAAACGGTATCCCCATATAGCTTGCCTGTACGATTCATGCACATTAGCGAGTTACGCACACATGTGAGAGTCGGCGCTCGCAGTGGATTGCATATGTGTGGGTATAGCAAGCTGCCTCAAACGCCTGACTATTTGAATCTGGCGGATATTTGGTATCTCTTTTGCGTTTTATTTTCTTTTTTATTACTTTAAATCTCTTCAATGAACGCGACCTTTCTGTCATGTATAAATAGTGTTGTTGGAATTAAATGACTTTTACCCGTCGATAACTACTGGCTATTGAGTTATTATATTACTAATGTGTATGGATGAGTAATTGAACAAATAAAATAGCACCGATGCACTTGACTGCAATCCCACCTGGTGATAAGTGATGATGCAGCGTAGGATGAAAATTATAAATTACGTCGTTGACCCTGCCGAAGATCGAAACAAGGACCTCCCATTTATACGGACGATGCGTTCTCCAAACGTTATGTTAAACTATTGCACCCAGTTTGGTAAAATAAAGTACATATTATTACTTGAATCATACTAATATTATAAATGTAAGTATTTAAGTTTTTTTCATACGCTTTATTTCGCTGAATATTCATGAATCTTTGTACACATATTCTTGGAGATATTACAAGTAACAAAGGATACTTTTAATTTCTAAACAATATATATATTTTTTATGATCGATAAAAAAATTATTTGCTTAAATATAGGTTTCATATTGATTCATTTCTATTATAATTATCTCACACTTATTTCATGACTTCAATGCGAACGGGTAAAAGCTAGTATTTTTATACTCATTATCCCGATAACTACGTGAAAAGTAAACAATTTGCAGAATGATTTCACAATACATTTACAGTTTCACTTCCAAAAGTACATACAATTCCAAAACAGATGTATAGTTACTAAATAACTCTAAATATAAAAAAAAAAATTAAATGAAATGAAAATATACTTTATTGTACACCATACAAAAAGAAAAAACGAAAAGAAATAAACACACTCACAGAATATAAATAGGTGCAATAGGCGGCCTTATCGCTAATAAATATAGGTAGAGGAAATTAGTCAAATTTCCCACTCCCGGCTGTAATAATGCACAAATGGTGTTTGTGAAACCAGTCTGCCTTTACCTTAATATTCCCGCTTAAGCGATGTCCACCCGACACTTCGTACGGTTAATTTCATGTCACACAGTTTTAGTTAAGTTTCAGTTCTAATGCAGTTAATTGTGTCTTGTATGTGCAGATGTTTTCTGTGACATCAAAGTGAATGCGACCTTGGCTTGTATAATTTTAAGTACGATATCTAAGCGAAATGATTTGCCCTTGAATTCTCATTACCAGGCCGGATTTAGAGAATCGGTGCTTTCGTTCTTGTTCTGGGATCACACCATTGGTTCTAGAAATCCCTACATCTTCTCTTTTTTTTCTTCTTGCCTTCGAACCCACACTTGCAGGGTCAGCACAAACTTATATTCATCCTCCACCCGTTTTTTTTTTTTAATCTTTATTGCTCAAAAATTTGTACATTAGGCGAACTTAATGCTGAAAGCGTCTCCACCAGTCCACCTTGGATCATGTAGAAATAACCATGGTAGGCGCAAAGGAAAAAAGAAATATATAGGTATATATATAAAATTTATACATATAATAACATAGTCCTTTCCGCTATCATATCACTGTCGATTCCATTTATGCGTCATAATCACTAATTTTACAAGCCCGCCAATACCCAGTGCTATAGCGTGGCGATAATAAGATCTATATCTGTCCAACAAGAGCAATGTGCTTAACATTGCAACATTCATAGTCTACAATCAAAACTAATTCTTATAAAATTTTTGTCTGCTAGGTATAAAGCAACGTAATAAGTAAACAGGTTTTACCCACTGTTTTTGAATTATAAATTAGAAGAAGACCTATACCCTACAGCGATTAATCATTCTAATGAAACAACTTAAACAAAAAGCCACCCTTTGAGAGCCAACAAAATAAAAAAAGGCTCATTATCATGATTACGCCAACTTTTCAAAGGGGACTGCTTTAAAACTTCCACATTTGTTGTCAACTAAGCGAGTAGGTGCTTAACGTAAAAATTATGGTTTATACGTATGTTCTGTATATTAAGCATTATATTAAATTATTTTTAAGCAAAATATACCTTCGTTACTATGATCAAGGTCTTCAACCGATTAAGCTGGGTGCAAGTGGTATAATTATACATCCATTATTGTGGAATTCCAATGGTCACAGGAAATTTCATAATATCTTTTTTTTTTTTTTATCCACTACAAGTTAGCCCTTGACGGCAATCTCACCTGATGGTAAGTGATAATGCAGTCTAAGATGGTAGCGGGCTAACTTGTTAGGGCTATGGTAAACCCACACTCCTAATTGGTTTCTACGCGACATCGTGCCGGAACGCTTAATCGCTTGGCGACACGTCTTTGTCGGTAGGGTGGTAACTAGCCACGGCCAAAGCCTCCCACCAGACCAGACTCGAGCCGGGAATCGAACCCAGGACCTCCAACTTCATAATGTGACAGCGCGCACACTGTGCCACGGAGGTCGTCAAAAATATATCTATAAAAAATAACCTGAATAATTTTATAGATAACTAGTCGATGCCCGCGACTTCGTGCGCGTAGATTAGGGGTGTTTAAAAACTCCTTTGGAATATTCGCGGAAAATTTCTGTGGCAAGCTGAAACTATAGTTCAGTTGCGTGAAATTCAGTTTTTCATACATCCCGTGGGAAACGTAACGGGATAAAAGTACCCTATCTCTTGGTTTTAAGCTACTTCCCCGCCGATTTTCAGCCAAATCTCAAAGCAAAAGCAAAGTCTCGTGCTAAACTCAAACCACGAAATTTCACGAAATTCAAGGAGTAAAAAGATAGATAAGTATAATACTGCGAGAACGAAATGTGGCTTAATCAAGATTTTACCGCAGAAAATGTCCATAAACATATAACTGCCGGCTTTGCGGTGTTGGCGAAATTTGATTTTATACGTCATCCTATCTAACAAAGCATCTTTCGATTAGCGTTGCGATGTTTATTACCTGTTATTATCTATAAATTATATGTTTTTATGCACAAATAAGCTATAATTTATATTTATTTTCATAAATACATATAACTTATAGCTTCTAAAAGTATGTTGATTGTTTATTTTATTTGTTCAACTTGTTTTTAAATGTTCTTAATTTGTTCTAATTTTTATTTTTGTGGCGGTTTGCATGTACTTATTGCAGTCAATGTTTTAATTGATATGCATACTTTTGAATGTGATAATTTTGTTATTAAAATGTACATATTTGTTAATGTATACTGTAAGTATCAATAATAATAAAATTAAAATAAATACAAAATACATTTTCGCCTTTTGCTTTTAATTTTTTAATTTTATTCATTTTCTGTTTACGTGTCCATTGTGCGCAATAAAGATGTCTAAAGAAATAAATACATACGTAAGCTAACTTCAATTTTTGTGGCAACAAAAGAGCGCCATCTATTGAGCTCTGGTCTAAAACGGAGCACACGCATAACCACTTCTCCACATTATTATCTTCCGCTGTAACTTAGCGAGAGGGTTATATTGTGTTACACAATCTAACTGTGAAACGAGTGAACAACGCAGTTAGTAATCGGGTAACGATGGAAACGTTTCTGAACGAAATCCAAGGAAAGTTTTTGTCAGTATATTTTAATGTTTTTATTCCACTCACCATCCTATTATGCATTGTCTGGGTGAGATTCAGATCGCCTGGTTTCCAATTACTTGGCCAATTTAACTTTGGATCGGTTTTTGTTAGACTTGGCGTAGGATGGTCGAGGCATGAACAGAAATGTTCGGAGAATATTTTATAATGCATCTATGGTTTCAGTAGTTTTATTTTACGGTACGGTATTTATCATTCAATCATTTCTCGTGTTAAATAACGTAGAAAATAATAATTTTAGTATTGACTATTCCCATCGCTGGTATGACAATAAATATCAAAAGATAATTAAATTGGGTTTATACCATCATTTAGGAAAATGTGTTTTTTTATTTTATCATTTTATTTGATCTTGAAAATAAAAAAGGCATTCCTTTTTTATATTTCATAAAGTGTATTATCTAACCTTACCACATACCACTGACGACGAAAATAATGAACGATGACTTTCAATTTAAAGTTACTCTAGCACCATCCTGATAGAAAATATTGCAGTTTTAAATTTCTTTTCGAAGGTTTATATTTCAATGAACATTTGAACCAGAGTTGCTTTTAATATTTATATTTTACTAGTGTTTTTACTTAAATAAATG
This sequence comes from Lasiommata megera, assembly GCA_928268935.1. Classification (NCBI taxonomy): domain Eukaryota; kingdom Metazoa; phylum Arthropoda; class Insecta; order Lepidoptera; family Nymphalidae; genus Lasiommata; species Lasiommata megera. Next base: position 3,963,743 of record OV743311.1, on the reverse strand, counting down.
CTTTGGCAACTAAGCTATGGACTTAACACTGACCACGAAAATAATCTATGGTTTTCACTCAAAAAGTTTTAAAGTAACTGGAGCATCCTTCAGTTTTTTTTTAATACACTAAGGGTTAGCCCTTGACTGCTATCTCACCTGGTGGTAAGTGATGATGCAGTCTAGGATGGTAGCGGGCTAACCTGTTAGGGGTATGGTAAACCCACATTCCTAACTGGTTTCTACGCGACATCGTGCCGGAACGCTAAATCGCTTAGCGACACGTCTTTGTCGGTTTAAATTTGCTATTAAAAGATTCATATTACAATGAACATTTAAAAGAGACCCATTGCTTTTTATAATTGGAAAAATGTACTTGTATTTTGAATGAATACATTTTATCTAGTACTTTTATGTATTCCGTGTTTGTATACAAGTCGAAGTTACTAGTAGGAGATCCGTAGGTATTTTATATGTCCATGCCCGTAGGGTGGAAACAAGCTGCAGCCTAAGCCACCTACTAGCCCAGACTCAAACTTAGTTTATAATACTGAGCCACGGGGGTAGTCAAAATAATATTCTTTGGCAAATTAACGCCATCTATGTACATCTGGGTGAGTTTCAGATCGCCTGGTTTCCAATTACTTGGCCAATTTAACTTTTGATCGGTTTTTGTTAGACTTGGCGTAAGATGGTCGAGGCATGAACAGAAATGTTCGGAGAATATTTTATAATGCATCTATGGTTCCAGTAGTTTTATTTTACAGTACATTAATCATATCATTCATCAAATCATTATCGTACAATAATAATTTTAGTATTGAGTCCCCCCCCCCCCCCCCCGACGGGGGTAGTCAAAATAATATTCTTTGGCAAATTAACGCCATCTATGTACATCCGCAGCAAACACAAATACGCGGTGAACTAGCGAACCATCCTAATGAAGATGCCACCGTAGGAACTAGTACTAATTATAAGCCAAAGATGTCGCTTTTCAGTGCTGTTAAATTACCCAGATAGACTTCATTATAAATAAATAAAAGATAAATTTGTGTTCTGTTACCTTAATAGCTGTATTATTTTTTCATTATTAAGAATTATATCTGTATATATATTTAAAACGAAACGATGTTAGGTACACTATTTAACTCAAGCACGACTATATTTATATATTCGTATAATTTATGCATAGATGGCGTTGCATACCAATAATGTATGAGCAAACGATTTATTTCCATTATTTAATTTCTTTTGCGGTTTTTTTTTCATATCGGTAATTAGTGAATTTTGCTATATATTTAGTCAATACAGGGCAAAGACAAGTTCAACAAAATAACAATCAACAAAAATCTGTACACGACTATTTTTTTTAAACATAGATTTTGCCTTACCGCGTTTTTGGTATAATTTACCAAGGAAAAATTTGGAAAAACAACCAAAATAAAAAATTAAATAAAGTGATAAAAATTCATAAAAAAATACTTTATTTCTTTTAAAACATATATATCCGATATAGTGCCCTCAGGTTCTCCAATTTTTGTCGATCGACCATCATGACAAACAAAAGTGTTATTCGATGTAAGCAAAAGGCAATTGTATTAGTCTTCAATCTCCTTTGTACATTCAACAGTATTAAGTAAATCTGTGATATGCTATCATATTAATGGAGTAAGAGTAAATATATCAGGTGACAAAACGATCGTCAATTAACGATGGTAAAATCGATTTCCCGGCTAAGTTTGTTGTGGGCTTCTTCTTAGACCGGGGCGCGTTTGGAACCCTCATAGCTTTAGTTTTAAGTTTACGAATATAGTTATCACCTTGAAATAACTACTATGTAAATTATTGACGCGTCAAAAGTGCCTTTTTAAGGACTATTTGAATAAAGATTATTTTGAATTTGAATTTGAATTTGATTAAATCAACAGATTTAATTTTGCCAACAGGCAACTTTCGAAGTTATTATATGAACGAAAAATTCTGTTTTCGACAATTGTATAAGTATTGAAATATAAAAGCTGGACTGGACAGGAAACTACATGAAATCATGGTATCTAAGGCACATTTAGGAGCAGTGATAGCAAAGTTTTTAAATGAAATTAATTTAGTCACGTGGCCACGTGCGGTTTTACAGCCTAGTAGATACGGTCCTTCCTTGCAGATTCCATCAGTAATATATCGTTGGCTAAGTTATCGACAAATTAGTATATAGTAATTTTTCCACAGTTGGCCGTTAAGGAGCCACCGATGAAATGGGAAGCAAGCTTCCTAAGTCCAAATCGGACAGTATTCTGTTTCCAATAACCCGCACGGCTGTACTCAAGAAGTTCGTCAAGTCCTCCTGAAAATAACAGTTTTACTTTACTAGTGTGCCGTAAAAACTTAAATATAAAATCAACTAAGTGACGTCATGAGCGTCAGTTATTCCGCGTCAGTGACGCGTCAGACGTCATCGGACACTCAAAGTTAAAATCATCATGATCAACCCATTATCGGATCACTACAGAGCACGGGTCTCCTCTCAATATGAGAAGAGTTTTGCCATAGTCCACCACGCTGGCCATGTGCGGATTGGCAGACTTCACACGCCTTTGAGAACATTATGGAGAACTCTCAGGCGTGCAGGTTTCGTCACGATGTTTTCCTTCACCTTTGAAGCAAGTGATATTATAATATTTTAAAAACGCACATAACTCCGAAAAGTTAGAGGTGCCTGCCCGGGTTCGAACCGCCGACCTGATTAGGAGGCTGACGCCCTAACCACTAGGCCATCACCGCTTGTTAAAATATTAAACGTCAATACCATCCAGAGAGAGTGTATAGTGTACAAAAAAGAAGAATACTATTTTGTGTTAGAAAAATAGTTTTAAAGCTCATCTTAATTGTCAGTAAAAACATTAATGGATACATTTTTATGATTCATATAGAATATTCCTCAGAAACACTCAGGGTATTGTTTAAGATCCAATAATCAACATAAATTCATATTATTAATGCATATTCTAACGTTGCATCAGCCTTTATGCAACTTTTCAATGTGAATATATTAATATAAATTTATGATAATTGTTGTGTCCTATTTTACGTAGTTACTTTATAAGACACTGCGTAAAGTTATTGGGTTAAATTGGAACAGTTACTTTATATAGTTATATTGGAATACAAAATTAGATTACGCTCCTAAAGTATTCGCCTATATTGTTCTATTAAAACACGTACATGCACATTAAATATATTCAACTTACTTCAAAATAGTCCAGCAGTTCGGGTACCAAGTTACTCAAAAATTTAGATACGAATTCACTACTGGCTTCGTCATTGAACATTCCTGTAATAACGGTCTGAAAATAAAACGTACTTATAAGCATTCATGAAGGTTGGCAAACGTTACATACTGGCTTCAAAGTATTAATTATTATCATGATCAACCCATTATTGGCTCACTACAGAGCACGGGTCTCCTCCCAATATGAAAGGGTTTGGCCATAGTCCACCACGCTGGCCATGTGCGGATTGGCAGACTTCACACACCTTTGAGAATATTATAAGCTCTCGGGCGTGCAGGTTTCCTCACGATGTTTTCCTTCACCGTTAAAGCAAGTGATATCTTAATTGCTTAAAAGCGCATATAACTTTGAAAAGTTAGAGGTGCGTGCCCGAGTTCGAACTCCTGACCTCTGATTAGGAGGCGGACGCCCTAACCACTTTTTTTTTTTTTTTTTTTTTTTCCCGCTGGGAAATGCATTTACGCATCCCGCCCAGAATAAGAGCAGACGGGTATGTGGGACTCAAGGCCAACCGACAAAACGGTGAAGCCACACTACCCACTAAAACCCAGCGCAGCCTCCTGCGTCCCAGATGGAGTGCCAAAGGATCGCGATAACATGCACTTTGACACCCCGACGCGCTCGTCAGTGCACTTGTTAGTGCTTACGGGGGTAACGGTGGTAACAGGTGCGCGTATCGGCGTCTCCTGCCACCCGTTCTCCTTCTGCGGAGAGGGGGAGCATCAGCCGCCTGCTCTCTCTCCCTCTCCGCGGCCTCCTTCAAATCCATTACGGTTTCGCAGAAGGAGGCGACAATTAACCAGCCCTCCTCGCTACCAAGCATTAAATTAATAACGCTTGGCAGCGAGAGGTCCCCGTCAAGGAGTGACACCAGTGAATGTCTCTGCGGAGCCCATGATGCACACTCTGCCAGCGTGTGGTGAGCCGAGTCCTCCGCCGCCCCACACTCATGGCAGACCGGTGATGCCTCCCGTCTCGCGATTCCGTACAGATACCTGCCGAAGCACCCATGCCCGGTAAGTACCTGCACAAGACGATACGTCAGTGCGCCATGTCTCCGCTTCAGCCACCGCTCCAGGTGGGACCGGATTCCCTCCACCGTCCAGATGCCGGCAACCGGGGACTCCAAATTATCCCGCCATCTTTGGACCAGGGCCTGACTTCCTAACGATCTCAACCTTCTTATCTCCTCAAGCCCTGGTCGTTCCCCTCGAGCCCTCACCCTTGACCGATACTGGTGCACCTGAGCGAGTACCTCTGCCTGCAAATCCCAAGGCGGGTCACCCGCCAGGAGTGTGGACGCCGTCCAAGACACCGTACGGTAACCCCGAATTGCACGTACCGCAATAATACGCTGCGGTCTCCGCAGAAGGGACACATTCCGCGGAGACAGTGCGTGGATCCAGATGGGAGCACCGTACAGTGCCATACTCCTGACAATCCCTGCGTATAGACGTCTGCAGGCCGATGACGGCCCCCCGACGTTCGGCAAAAGCCTTCCCAGTGCGGCAGCTGCACTGACGAGCCTGGGAGCAAGGAGCTCAAAGTGTCTCCTGAATTTCCACCTACCGTCCAGGGTGAGGCCCAGATATTTCATATGGGTCTTGACCTCCACCGCTACACCCTGAACGGTAATGCATGCACCCCGAGGAGGACCCCTACGCGGACCGTGAAACAGGAGGGCCTCGGTTTTGGATTCCGAGACCCTCAGACCCAGCATATAGATTCTTCTGACCACCAAGGTGGCCCCAATCCTGGCCAAAATAGCCGCTTCTTCAAAGGTGCCTGCTCGCGCCGTGATGAGGGTGTCATCCGCATAGCACAACAACCCCATCCCGGGGAGCAAAGGTGTCCGCAGAAGCCAGTCGAAGCCGATGTTCCAAAGCACCGGTCCCAAAACCGAACCCTGCGGAACACCCCTGAGCACCTGCCGCCTCTCCCTTCGTCCGTCTGTTCCCACCCAGGATATCCACCTATCCCGCAGGTAAGCCTCCAACAGTCTCCTGAGATACGTTGGCACTCCATGGAACCGGAGCGCCTCTAGCAAAGTCTCAAAAGGGAGGCTGTTGAAGGCGTTCGTAACGTCCAAAGAGACGGCAATAACAACGTCGCCCCGGGCCACTGCCTCATCTGTTAAGGTCTTTAATGACTTCAGGGCGTCAATGGTCGAACGACCCGCCCTGAAGCCGTACTGCGCTGCTGAGAGCCCTGGACCAACAGTCTCCAAGTGCCTAACGAGCCGATCAGCCAAAATCTTCTCAAACAGCTTTCCGATTTCGCTGAGCAAGACTATCGGCCTGTACGCCGAGGGAGCATCCAGCGACCTCCCCTCCTTTCTGATGAGGCACAGCAGCCCCTCCTTCCAAGATTCAGGGAACTGTTCAGCCTGGAGACAATGGTTGAACAGCTCCCGAAGTTTTCCCTCAAAGAGCTCTCGGGTCATGTGTATGACCCGCCCCGGAATGCCATCAGGCCCAGGCGCCGTTTTCCTGCACCGGAGGCGGTCCAGCGCCACGTCCATCTCCTCCCCAGTGACCAGCGGGACAGAACCGCGGTCAGTTACGTTCACCGAGGGGGCCATCGTCGGAGGGATGTGACCCTGTGAGTCCGGAAAGAGTTCCTCAACTACTCGGCGCAGGGACTCTGGCTGGAGAGTTTGGGTCACCGGAGGACCCTGACTGCGCAGTTTTCTCCGTGCCGTGCGATAAGGGGGACGCCCTAACCACTAGGCCATCACAGCTTCGTATTAATAAGTTATATGTAATACTCAAATGTATAACATACCTAACTAAACACAAAATAATACTCATTGAAATGAAAATGAATTTCAAGAGATCGCCACTGCTCCGGATGATGAGAGGCATCCTCACCCGGAGCCGCACAGTGGTTTTGTGAACATTGGGTGACCCCAATTTTTTTTTTATACACTATAAGTTAGCCCCTGACACCAAACTCACCTGGTGATCATGTAGGGACCTACAGGGGTATGATAAACCCATACTCCTAATTCTACACGACATCGTACTGGAACGCTAGATCACTTAGTGACACGTCTTTGTGGGTAACTAGCCACGAACAATGCCTCCCACCAAACCAGACTCGAGTCGGGATTCAAACTCAGGACCTCCAACTTTATGCGACAGCGCACGCACTGCGCCACAGAGGTCGTCAAAATCAAACAATTTCTGCGTCCTACGAGTAGCTTACCTCGAAAGAATCAATTTGAAAACTGACGCGGCAACTTGTAATAGTGACGAATACACCGTTATCCTGGCGAAGGGCGACTACTACATAGCCTTTAACCCTAGGGTTCGCTATCGTTAACCTGAAATCCAAAACAGAACTTAAAACTAACGAACAAAAAATAGCCGCATTTTACGCGATATATTTCGACAGTGCTGACAGGTTGATTTAATTTTTTCCTCACTTTTACCATCGACCCGCGTCGCCAGGATCCGTAGACAGGCAAGGAGCGCTTTGCTACCTATTTTCAAATAAGTCCCGAAAGAATCTGGAATACCTAGCTTTGGGAGAATATGCCACTTCTACACCTTACATTATTAGTAGGCTATAGAAACTTATCTATGTATATAAAATGACCTGTTCTGACTGACTTATATATCAGTACAAACCGCTCATGTTAGAAACTTGATTTTAATTCACTTAGATTTTATGAGGTTTCTGCCCAAGTGGGATTAAATAGTGGGTGAAAGTTTTTATAAAAAGTCCGTCCGGTCGTTATATTTTTGTGTTTCATTTTGTCATGTTTTTTTAATTAACTTGTTCTTAATTGTTATCATAAAACAAGAAAGTTTAATTTTGATTTTATTTATTAATATAAAAAGAAAGAATTATTCAATCAATCAGCCTATAGACGCCCACTGTTGGACATAGGCCTTTCCGAGAGCGCGCCACCACACACGGTCCTCCGCCTTCCTCATCCACCCGCCACCAGCGATCCTTTTCAGGTCGTCGGTCCAGCGAGCAGGAGGGAAGAGGAGAAAAAGAAAATACAATTTATATAACAATAACGGCACCGAAAAAACCGAAGAGGTTACCTACTCTAAAATACAACTAGATATGACCACCACAAAATTATAAAAAGTTTATACTGCAATACTGAAATTTCCTGATTATTATATACCTATAAAATTACCAAATTATTTATTGACTTACCTCATATCACCTTTTCCATAAATATCGCCACCGAAAACACGCATTGACATGGCATAACTTTCTGAAAATAAATTTCTATTTTAATATAAATGTTGAAATTAAAATAAGTAATGAATAGAAGCAGGCGTTACTTTGCGGAAGTCTATGATAAACAATAAACAGCAAGTATAATTTGCTATATTCCGCCGACATCCGGGAGATTAGTATAGTATGTTCTTCACAAGCGCGAAAAGTAGACTTTTCGCGCTTGTGAAGTCAACATCTCCTGAGGATGATCCGGTGTAGGGTCGAAACGTGCGTAGAGGTTCTAGTGGAGGATTTTGTGTGGTGTTATATTATACTAATCTCCCGGTTGTCGGCGGAATATAGCAAATTATACTTGCTGTTTATTGTTGATTGAAATAAGTAAATTTAAAGTTAAGTTTAAAAACTTACTTGTGTTAACATTAATTGCAGGTATAACTACATCGAAGTTCAGCCTTTGACGCAGAGGTATTATAGATGCTATCGAAAGTCGGATTTCATTGACGATGAACCTACTAAGCCCTCCCATAACCATATCATTGATTGTAATGAATGCCCTGAAAAAATCAAAATTTGTATGATAAAAGATGACTAAATGACTGCTTGTTAGAAGCGGTGATAGCCTAGTGGTTAGGGTGTCAGCCTCCTAATCAGGGTAGGCGGTTCGAATCCGGATTCGCCCGGAGTGCTCGGGCACGTACCTCTAACTTTTCGTACGTGCACGCCGGAGAGTTCTCCATAATGGCATAATAATATCTCTCAAAGGCGTGTGAAGTCTGCCAATCCACACATGGCCAGCGTGGTGGACTGTGGCCAAACTCTTCTCATATGAGAGGAGACCTGTGCTCTGTAGGGAGCCGGTAATGGGTTGATCATGATAACTGCTTGTTTGTAACGTACAGGGTAGATTTTTACATGTTACGTTCAATGTTTTTTTTTTATATGCTACAAGTTAGCCCTTGACAGCTATCTCACCTGGTAAGTGATAATGCAGTCTAGGATGGTAGCGGGCTAACCTATTAGGGGTATAGTAAACCCATACCCCTAACAGGTTATTATTATTATAGGTTAGGGTTTACCCATATCCTAATTGGTTACTATGCCACACAGTGCCGGCATGCTAAATCGCTTTGCAATACGTCTTTGTCGGTAGGGTGGTAACTAGCCACGGCTGAAGCCTCCCACCAGACCAGACTCGAGCTAGGAATCTAACCCAGGACCTTCAAAACTAAAATGTGACAGCGCGCGTGCTGCGCCACGGAGGTCTTCTTATTTTATCAGTGTCTACGGGCATCATAACGCAACGCCAAATCGCTTTGCAATCTATCTTTGCCAGTTAGCAGGTAACACGCCTAACTAGGGAAACTAACCCGGGACCTCGCATGTCAAAGGTGGTTGATAAAGGTGATTTTCAACTTACCCTGGTATAGGCAGTATTTTGTCGTCCAAGTGAATACTGCCGATGCTTAGAGGATCCAGTGGGGGAATAGTGTCTGTGCCATCAACCATCAACTGCCTTAAGCTCTCCAAAAGATTCAAAATGGCTGACTCGATTGGTCCATTCCTTTCTCCAACTGCTGCAATAGTTACAATAAAATTTAACGAATTACAACTTTTATCATCAAACTGTTACAGAGTACTCTTCTCAGATAGAGCAGGGTTATCTCCTAGTATACCACATTGTTCTCAAAAGGCGTGTGAAGTCTGCCAATCCGCACATGGCCAGCGTGGTGGACTATGGCCAAGCCCTTCTCATATTGAGAGGAGACCCGTGCTCTGTAGTGAGCCGGTAATGGGTTGATGATGATGATGATGATACCACATTGAACAGTTGGATTGGTTGACTTCACACGTCTTTGGATAACTTACAGACATACGGGTTTCATCGCGATTCTTTTCATATTACAAGTGAGCAAAGGAATAAGTAATTATTGCTTAAATCGCTCATCGTGAAGTTAGAGAACGAACTTGGTCTTCCGAAAGTTAAATGAAAGTCTTACCTAACTCTTATCTTAAGCTGCCTGGTAGAGATCGCTTATAAGCGATAAGGCCGCCTATTGCTCCTATTTTCTTTTCTGTGTGTGTTTCTACTTTTTTTGTATGGTGGAATAAATTAATATTTTCATTTTTTCAAGTATTAGTCTAAGGTATATAAAAAACTATTACCACTGCGTATACAATTCACAATTACTTATCATCATCATGATCAACCCATTACCGGCTCACTACAGAGCACGGGTCTCCTCTCAATATGAGAAGGGTTCGGCCATAGTCCACCACGCTGGCCATGTGCGGATTGGCAGACTTCCCACGCCTTTAAGAACATTAGGAAGAACTCTCAGGCGTGCAGGTTTCCTCACGGTTGAAGCAAGTGATATTTTACTTGCACATAACTCCGAAAAGTAAGAAGTGCGTGCCCGGTTTCGAACTCCTGACCTCTGATTAGGAGGCGGACGTCCTAACCACAAGGCTATCACAGCTTCACAGCACAGCACAATTATTACATACTATCTATAGCTTATATATATATATATACTAGCTGGCGCCCGCGACTTCGCCCGCGTAGAATAAGTTTTTAAAATTCAGTCAGAATAAGTTGTAAAAATTCCAACAGGAGCTCTCCTATGTCACTCTCTAGGTCCTCAACTATAATTTCAAAAATCATGTCGATCCATTGCTCTGTTGCGACGTGATTGAAGGACAAACCAACATACAAACTCACATTCGCATTTATAATATTACTATGATTTTGTCTGGATAGTAAGGATTTCTTACTACTTTATAAGATTTTCAACCAACATGAACCCCGGTATTAACCTCTTTGCGGCGGATTTTCACAAATTATTAGCGGACGTCTACACCTTATCAGGGCCTAACTTCCAAATTCCTTTACATTCTTTATGTTTCCACTTTCAATGTGTGATTTTGCAAAAGAGCTTATACCTACATGTCATAGTTACTGAAAAGTAATGCTCTAATTGCCTATTTTCATTTCTCTAATTCCAAAAACTCCGAACTTACATGTAACCTTCCAACCCCTCACTCCTCTCACCCCTTTTTGGATGGATTTTTGTAATATTGGGTATATACAGGTTTTTATTATTTAAAACAAATTACCTAAATGTCAATTTTCATGTCCCTAACTTCGAAAACTTAGAATCCTCATGAAAACTTCCTACCCCCATTTCACCCCCCTTGGAGTAGATTTTCGTAACATTGATTATACAGATCGTTATCATTTATAATTAAAAACTTAGATGCCAACTTTCATGTCTCTAACTTCAAAAATATAGGACTTTCATACAAACTTCCAACCCCCTTTTCTATCTCTTAGGGGTGGATTTTTGTAATATTTCGTATACAGTTTTTATTATTTAAAACAAAATTACCTAAATGCCAATTTTCATATCCCTAACTTCGAAAACATAGAATCCTCGTGAAAACTTCCAACCCCCATTTCACCCCTCTTAGGGTAGATTTTCGTAACATTGATTATACAGATCTATATTATTTATTATTAACAACTTAGTTGCCAACTTTCATGTCTTGAACTTCAAAAATATAGGACTTTCATACAAACTTCCAACCCCCTTTGCTACCCCTTAGGGGTGGATTTTTGTAATATTGCATATACAGTTTTTATTATTTAAAACAAATGACCTAAATGCCAATTTTCATATCCCTAACTTCGAAAACATAGAATGCTCGTGAAAACTTCCAACCCCCATTTCACCCCCCTTAGGGTAGATTTTCGTAACATTGATTATACAGATCTATATTATTTATAATTAACAACTTAGTTGCCAACTTTCATGGATCTAACTTCAAAAATATAGGACTTTCATACAAATTTCCAACCCCCATTTCTACCCTTTAGGGGTGGATTTTTGTAATATTGCGCATACAGGTTTTTATTATTTAAAACAAATTACCTTAATGCCCATTTTCATGTCCCTAACTTTGAAAACATAGAATCCTCATGAAAACTTACAACCCCCATTTCACCCCCCTTGGGGTAGATTTTCGTAACATTGATTGACCTCTACTTCATAAAAGAAATCTACCTTCCAAATTTCAAGTTCGTTCGTTCTATAATTCCTGAGATATCGTGATCATCAGTCAGTCAGTCAGTCAGTCAGTGGTATTTCGCTTTTATATATATAGATTATTATAGGAAAATAAAAGTGTGTATCTATGCGGTTACATGTGGATTCCTCAACGGACCTTGATAAAAAAATCAGGTAGTCTTTAGATTGTGAGTCTTTAGATTATAGATGCCAAATGCCTACCTATTATATTATATGAGTTATAATTGCCAGAACCAATAGCTTAGCTTGCTCATTGAAGCACTAGGTCTGGCACGCTTAACTACTGTGATAGAAGTAATTTTTTAAATTTTTTTTTTTTGTAAAACTCGATATAATGACCTCCAAATATATCCACATAATATATCTCTATGTTGACATAGCATCAAGGAACATTAATTTGGGGTGCCAGGTCGGGTAACCTCCACGAGTGCCCGGGTGCTGTGGGTCCCTCTTGATTCGTCCGGGGGGAAGAGCAGCATTCGGGCCGGTGCACCCTGGTAACATCGGTTAACAATTTCTTTTGTGCGAGATTGTTAGCCGATGGCCAATGACCCGACGCGGAGGGGGTCTCCGCGCGTCCCTCTGACCAAGCTGAGGGCGCAGCGGATGACCCAGGGGGTGTATCACCCCGTATGGTGAAAGGCCTGTCCAGGTATGGGACTGGCAGGCGGGGGTGGGCGGCAGTCTGCTGCTGGAGGTGGGGGTGACGACTGAGACTGGTCGTCCCCATTGGAAGTTTGCGGCCCGTCCAGGTATGGGACTGGCGGGCCGGGCCCGTCCAGGAATGGGACTGGTGGGCCGGGATGGACGGCGAGCGTTCGCTGCGCTTGCCGTCGGTGCTGGAAGGCCGGGTGCGAGAGAGTGTTACTCTTCCACCTCTCTTGCTCCTGTGCCTTCGGAGGACTTGTGGGTGATGGAAACGGGGCCGTCCATCATTCACAGTACGGTTCTCAAGTTGGCTGGTGTGCTGTTGTTCCGGCACACCTCTAACCGGCGAAACTGGGCACGTTGTGCCCAAGGAGGGTCTGCTGCGGCGGACACCCGCTGGTGGAGTTGCGGTTGTATGCGAAAGCTTTCCCGTGACTCCACCATACAGCGGTGAGTAGGAACACGTGGGGGTTTTAGTCAGTAGGAGTCTGACATAACCTCTGTGCCTCCCCGTGGCGCAGAGGTATCCATGAGGATTTACCCACGATAAAAAAAAAAAAAAAAAAAAAACATTAATTTAAAAAAATAATTAATTTAACTGCATATCAAATTAACTGATTAACAGCTGCATGTACTGTTATTATCTAATCTCTAAACCTATGATAATAATTAAAGTCAGAGTGCATACAATGTATACATGTTTATATTGTTTTAAGTGAGTGAAACAAATATTATTATTTCACTTAAAACAAATTAATATCTGATACGGTATTTGATATATTTTAGTGATACCATACTACAATAATATCATTTTAAATTCGAATGAAACTATAAAATGTTATGTAACCCCATCTTTCTTTTTATACATTACAAGTTAGTCCTTGACGGCAATCTCACCTGATGGTAAGTGATGATGCTGTCTAAGATGGTAGCGGGCTAACCTGCTAGGGTATGGCAAACCCACACTCCTACTTGGTTTTAACGCTAAATCGCTTTGCAACACGTCTTTGTAACACGTCTGGTAACTAGCCACGGCCGAAGCCTCCCACCAGACTCGAGCCGGGAATCGAACCCAGGACCTCCATCTTTTTTATAATGCGACAGCGCACGCACTGTGCCACGGAGGTTCCCATTTGGAAACACTAAATAAAAACGTTCGTAGTCGGAAAACGATGTTTTATTACTTTATTCAAATACAAATTCAAATAATTTTTATTAAAATAGTCCTTTAAAAGGCACCTTTGAAGCGTCAATAATTTACGTAGTAGTGATTTGACGGTGATAAATACATTCGGAAACTTAAAACTAAAGCTATGAGGGTTCCAAACGCGCCCCGGTCTAAGAAGAAGCCCACAACAAACTTAGCCAGGTAAATTTTCTTTTTGTTATCACACATCTCACATGCCGCTTAAAATTATATTAAGAGCTATCTTATTAGAGCAATATTTCATAACCATGCTTGTTTATCATTTACATAATCCTTTACACTATAGTAGGACTTTTCTACAAGCTTACGTTTTATATAAACTTTGAACTTATTGAGAGACATCCCAGAAATTATAATAATATAAATTATCATAAGCCTCTTGTTTCAAAATTTTGATCATTTATTTTATCATCATTAATGTATGCCTTATAAACCTGTAATTTTAAAAACTTCAGTAAGGTAGTACGCAGAACTCAACTTTGACCCGTAGAAAAAAGTCAAAATTTAATAAGTCGTGATGTTAACAAGAATGGCGGCTAGTGATTGACGATAATATCCGACTACGCTGGACGAAGACGCTTATGATATAACTAAGTTAACTTTTACCGGAAGACCTTCGTTCCAAAAATTTAAAAGGTTTTAGCGACCTCCGTGGCGCAGTGCGTGCGCTGTCACATTATAAAGTTGGAGGTCCTGGGATCGATTCCCGGCTCGAGTCTGGTCTGGTGGGAGGCTTCGGCCGTGGCTAGTTACCAACCTACCGACAAAGACGTGTCGCCAAGCTAATTAGCGTTCCGGCACGATGTCACGTAGAAACCAATTAGGAGTGTGGGTTTACCATACTCCTAACAGGTTAGCCCGCTACCATCTTAGACTGCATCATCACTTACCATCAAGTGAGATAGCCGTCACGGGCTATAATTATAGATATATTATCTAAAAAAAAAAGGAAATACTACGTGGAATATTCTTTTTTTTTATTTTCTTTTTTATTTTGAGATAGGTTTGCGCTTGACGACAATCAGTACCAAAGGCACTGATGAGGTCTAGGTTGGAGCGCGCTTACCTAGAAAATGCCTATTCACCCTTCCCTTGAAGGAACTAATGTTAAACGTGTCTGGAAACACAGATGCTGGAAGAGAGTTCCACACCTTAGCGGTTCGATTCAGACGTTGTTCCAAATTTATTTATATTCTTTTTTATGATTTTTTCTTACCCGTTTCTATTTGTTCCAATCCTTCATTTCCCTCTGAAGCTAAAGGGCCGGCGCTCACGATGCCAATGGCGATCCCAATTAATAACGCCACACGCATTTTGACTCCTGAAAATATGAACTTACATTATAATACATATACGTGCAAAGTGTGTGTTGGTTTGTCCTTCAATTACGCAATGATAGAGCTATATCTGACATCACATTTTGCTTAATAGTTATGAGATGGAGAGTGAAATAGGCTACTTTTGATCAATTGATTTTGATTATATTTTTTCATTGGTAGCAGTGATAGCCTAGTGGTTCGGACGTATCCTAATCAGAGGTCGAGGCTTCGAATCCCGGCACGTACCGCTAATTTTCGGAGTTATGTGCGTTTTTGAGCAATTAAAATATCACTAGCTTCAACGGTGAAGGAAAACATCGTGAGGAAACCTGCATGCTTGAGAGTTCTCCAAAATGTTCTCAAAGGTGTGTGAAGTCTGCCAATCCGCACATGGCCAGCGTGGTGGACTATGGCCGAACCCTTCTCATATTGAGAGACCCGTGCTCTGAAGTGAACCGATGATCATGATGATATTTTTTCATTAGAACTCTCAACCATGCAGGTTTCCTAACGATGCTTTCCTTGACCGTTGAAGCAAGTGCGCATAGCTCCGAAAAGTTATAGGTGCGTGCCCGGGTTCGAACCCCCGACCTCTGATTAAGGCGGACGACCCAACCACTAGGATATAACAGCTTCATCTGTCTCATCTCTCCATCCATGGTATAATCTAGTAAGTAGTTCCTGCGTGAAAGCGCAATAAACATACAGACATACGCAATGAGAAATATACAAAATTTCTCCGTTACTAAGTCTGGTGAAAGAGCCAAATATAAATTACATTCTTATTAATTTCTTTAATTACTTACTTTTTAAGTTTATGTATTTAGAATCTAAACCTTTCCTACAGTTAAAAAGGCACCAAATAATTACCTATCAATTAATAGATAAGAGACTTACCGTCAATATTAGGTATATCCAATAATTAATTAACAGGTGAAAAATAACCGAACGTCCTATCACACGGCTCGTGCAGTGTGATTAAAACCGATGCAATCTAAATTATTTACTTTTATCGATGTAAAAAAACATCTTGATCGGTATATTATATTATATATATTTGTATATATTTTTTTTGATTGATTTAGTCTGATATTGATATCTGATAAATATATAAAATTACTATGTATAATATTATAAATTGTTCATATGCCCGAAATAGATAGTCGCCATAGTGAATTCAGCAAAGAATAATTTAAAAAAAACATTTGGTCACGTGGCGCAACTGTCAGTAGCTCCTTCATTCGAATTGTACTAAACAGGGTTTTTTGCTGCAATATGGACCTTGACCTCTATGGCACACGAACTGTAGATGCCATCCGCCCGGTCCTGGTTCCCGGTATGGTGACTGGGCATGGTTTCTCTAGCCATTATCTCCACCGAGGAGGGAACCGTCCTGTCGTGCCATTAGTGTAGAGCTTCGGACCACACGCAACGTCACAATCTGGTCAACCGTCCGACCCCCCCGTTATCCCAAACGTCGCCTAAGCCGAAGTTCGGCCTCAAAGGAGGCGCCCTTAGGCAGTCGTTCCCTTAGTTTCTTCGAGCCCTAGGGCTCAAAATTTCTTCTGGCAGAGCTTCTTTCCAAAGCTCGCCAAACAGCCCGGTTACGCTGTGGCAACCAATAGGGTTTGTACAGTAAAACAAAAAAATCTGGTCACTACCAAAAATTGACGTGGCGTGTAGAAGCCCAGCGGTGGTCTCCAGCGGTTGGGAGACTTCTGGGAAGTATACAGCGAGTCTCCCGGGCGCCCAGCAAAACCAGCGAAAGGGACATGCCATGGGATATAATATAGTATAGGTGGGAGTCCCACATAGCCTCGTCATTTTTTTCATACACCACAAGTTAGCTCTTAACGGCATTTCACCTGATGGTAAGTGATGATGCGGTCTAAGATGGTAACGGGCTATCCCTGTATGTGAAGCCCATATTCCCGGCTAAGTTTGTTGTGGGTTTCTTCTTAGGCGCGTTTGGAACCCTCATAGCTTTAGTTTTAAGTTTACGAATATAGTAATCACCATGAAATAACTACTATGTAAATTATTGACACGTCAAAAGTGCCTTTTTTTATGACTATTTGAATAAGGATTATTTTGAATTTGAATTTATTCCTAATGGGTTTCTACTCGACATCGCGCTGGAACGCTGAATCGCTTGGCGACACGTCTTTGTCGGTAGGGTGGTAACTAGCCGCGGCCAAAGCCTCCCACCAGACACATACCCAAGGGACGGAGGCTGCCTTAAAGATATTCTACCGCGACAAGAAAAACAAAAGGGGCGTATGGACTAAAATTCCCAGTTCAACAGTCCACATTCTCAACGGCACTCGAAGACCCTCACAGTAGGCGCTCATAGGGAGGCGTTCTCCGGAGCTTCGCGCTAACCAAAGCACCCCAGTAGCTAATTAAAAGCTAATATGGTTATCAACTGTATTATCAATTCAAATAATAATATCGCATGACGCTTGATTGAGTACTGAGACTAATTACTTTATTACGTGTATCATAACAATATTTTGCATGAGGAGTTTATTTATTTATTTTTATTTATTTCACATGATACACCATCGATACACTGTATTAGCATTAAAAATATTACAATATAATGTTTGTTTTAGCCGAGTACAGTGTCATTGCAGGTATATACAGCATTCTTACTTCTCCGGTTAAAATTTACTTTACAGTACATTACAGTTATTACTACATGACGTTAAACAATATAAAAAAATTATGAAATTAATTAATTATGAAATATTCAGACTTATAATAAATACTAGTATTATAATAATTAACAGAACTATGCATCTAGGTATTTTTTTCTTAAAACTAGTTAGGGTGTCGTGAAAAATATCGATGTCATGGTTCGTCAAGTTATTGTACACACTAATTATTCTATTAATTAGGGAGTTGAGTTGAGTCTCACGATAGCTTAAATTTGCGTGCGTTAAAAGAAAGCCAGAAAAGGAAAATAAAAAAAAAATATTTAAACATCTACAAGTAAAAATATAATGATTTACCACTTTGCAGAAAACAAAACTTAATAAAATATGTAAAAACAATATTATAACCTTATAACATGGTAAAACGTATTGTTAATTTGTTTAATTTACCCGGCCAAGTTTGTTGTGGGGTTCTTCTTTGACCGGGGCGCGTTTGGAACCCTCATAGCTTTAGTTTTAAGTTTACGAATATAGTTATCACCATGAAATAACTACTATGTAAATTATTGACGCGTCAAAAGTGCCTTTTTAAGGACTATTTGAATTTGAATTTAATGAAATGCGTTTACGCATCTCCTCCGGAACAAAGGTAGGTAGAACTGCGCCAATTCCAACGAGGTTTGTGAGACTAGTCAACGGCCAGAGTGACCACGAGAATACCCACTAAAACCCAGCGATCTCCTCCGACTCCTTCGCGTTGCCTGGCTAGGACTACATACATTATCTATATATCTTGTTATATATGTTGTCCGTGTCAAGCGCGAGCTTGCATTGTTTTTTAAAGCATAGCAATGTTAGAAATGATTTTAGCTAATTTCTAGAAAAACATAACATAACTGTATATTATTCCTGTCATATTGAAATAATTATTCATACATTTTTGAAAATAAGAGGGGAATAATTGAGTTTTGTCATAACAGCAAACACAGGGCTTGAATATGAATTAAAAAAATAAACTATTTTAGAATGTCCATATCGAACCCAATCTTAAGATCGCGAGAGTCTAGATCAAAAATGGTGTTTTGGCCAATAATTAAGGACGAGAAATCATTGAGTTTTCGGTACTTCTTTAATTGACTATTTGAAATGGTGATAACAAAAAAAAGCCCGGCCAAGTTTTCTACTGGCTAAGACATGCTTGAAGCTTTAGTTTTTAGATAATGTATGTAGTTATTACCTCAAGAATTAAAATAATGAAAAATATTTTTACATACACACTTCATAGATGCCCGTATTAGGTTACCCGCATAAACCAATTTTAGAATTTGATGTTTTGATCTTATGTTTGATGAAATGGTAGTCTGTCAGAAAGGACTTAAAGTATAAAAAAATTTTGAAAGTGAAGTGAATAAATATCTGATGACGATAAGTGGCGCAACCTGAGTTGGAGACGCGTAACTTAAGATATCCGTGTATCGTATTTTCTACCCCAAGCCATGTTGGTTTCTACTGTATCGCGCTCGGGTACATACATAACAGATCTGCAGCAGAAGCCTCATACCATACCAGACCCTTGTCTGGTACGGTATTGTTATATGGGATTTGACGAGACTCTTTTTAAAAAAGAAACTTTATTACACAAAAATAAAATATATTAATTAAATTGAAAATGGAAACAAAGGATATAGAACTGAATATACACTGGATATAGAAATGAGACGTTTAACCCCTCTGAGGTCTGGGAACCGAGTGCCAGGAGGCTCTGCATTCCCCCTATGTGGTCAAGTATGAGTAGGTCCTTAGTCAGCATATCTACTAACATGTACAGGGTGTAACAGTATGTTAGGTTAAATTGTTAACGCGATGTTATGACACCAAATTTGTAGCTCTCCAACATTTGCCAAGACTGACGACAAATTGCAGTTATGATTCGAGAGTCCATTGCATAGAAAAAAAAGGTCAAACCCAAACCGGCCAATGAGTCAGGTAACGCACTCATTGGCTGATACCTGCGTTATCCTTTCTAGTGTGGTAGATTTCCAGCAGCGATATCTATCTAAAATTTTGCCAAGATCAACATATCTGCTTATAAGATTTGAACCTAACCTCAGAGATTGAGGTTAGGTTGTCACCGGCCAAAGCTTTCATGGGTGTGCGGCGAAAGTTTCGAAAGCTTTGACACAGGCTTCATATGAAGAAAATGGATGAATTATCAAAAATAACATTACGCAGCATATAGGTAAGTTGGAAAGTAAATTCAAATTCAAATTCAAAATATATTTATTCAATAATTTACATAGTAGTTATTTCATGGTGATAACTATATTCGTAAACTTAAAACTAAAGCTATGAGGGTTCCAAACGCGCCCCGGTCTAAGAAGAAGCCCACAACAAACTTAGCCGGGGTTTTAATTTTTTTCGTTATCACCATATCATATATTGAATAATAAACTATAGTACCTATGGATATAGAGCAATTCACACCCAAGCTTTTTTATCGTTTATATAATCCTTGATATCGTAATATGATATCTAATATACCATCTAAGAGCTATCTTGGCCGGCACTGCATCTACTGTAAGAGGAAAACGAAGCTAATTTAAATTGAGATTGCTTCTTTGTAATATCCTAAAAAAATATTACGTAAACTTTTATAATGAAGAAAAATAGTGTACCTTAAACTCATATCAATTCGATGCTTTAATAACACACAACCGACGACTTCCATGGCGCAGCGCGTGCGCTGTTACTTTATAAAGTTAGGGGTCCTGGGTTCGCTTCGGCCGTGGCTAGTTACCACCATACCGACAAAGACGTGTCGCCAAGCGATTTAGCGTTCCGGCACGATGTCGTGTAGAAACCAATTAGGAGTATGTGTTTTCCATACCCCTAACAGGTTAGCCCGCTACCATCTTAGACTGCATCATCACTTACCATCAGGTGAGATTGCCGTCAAGGGCTAACTTGTAGTGGATAAAAATAATAATAATTATATCCAGTTAATTTATTGTTATGAAAATAAATACTTTGTCGCTTCTAATAACAGATATGCAGACTAAGTTTGCAGATAGCCACTAGTGCAAAATAAACATCAATCTTTCTCCCTCGCATTCAGCATCTTATAAATATTGCCAATGTGGTCCCAATACTAAAAACAAAAAAGACATTTATTCAACTACCAAGTCAATAAAAAATAATAATTGTCATAGTTTTTTTTTTAACAAGTATCAGTCCAATTTTCTGGTTTATTATAAGATCGATACAAGTTTTTAGTAGTAGTCGCCTCTCTGGCGTAGGCCTCCCCCAGCTCTTTCCAAGTCTTCCTCTCCTTTGCTTCACTGGTGCATAGCGGGCCACTGACGTGAAGGAACAAGTCTGCCCACCGTTTTCTTGGTCTTCCTCTTTTCCTTTTGCTATTACGCGGTGACCATGTAATCAGCTCACTTAAATTTAAGCAATCTTATTTAGCAGATGCCATCTTTGACCTTGGTTTTTTTTCCGAATATTTATGTTGCTCACAACTATTGGTCCCAATGCTAATAAACAATTATTTAACTACATTTTATTGACAAGTCTTTTTTACAGCTATTTACGTCAAACAATGTGAAAAATAATGCACGTAATTTAGACTCGTCAATTTAGCTTGACATAGATTTAGATGATTTGATCTAGATTTGATGTCGCGTAGAAACCAACTAGGCGAGTGGGTTTATTAACTTCTAACAGGTTAACCCGCTACCATCCTAGACAGCATCATCACTTACCACCAGGTGAGATAGCCGTCAAGGGCTGACTTGTAGTGGATAAAAAAAAAAAAACTTAGTATTTTTTGTACGACACAATCGCCACTAGTGACGTGTCTTATTGTAGGTAATGATAGCAATGAACTTTAACAATATTACTTTACAACTTATCTTCAATATTATATCAATATGTCGGAAAGTGTTGTCTGATTTGACTTGAACGGAACGCAAACGCCTTCTATAGGCGTTAGACGAAGTCTACGGAATGAACCGGACGACGGAAGTTAGGAATTTAATTTAGGTTTGAATTCAGTAATAAGGGCACACAGTTCGCCACAAGGTTTTGTGCCGGGCAGGTCTTCTGAGTGTTCGTCGAAACTATCTTGTGTTCCGTATCACGTGTGTGTAATTAGTGAAATTAGTGTTCATATAATAAGTGTAACTAGAAACGTAATTAAAGTGAATTTTGTAATCCAGTACCTACTATCATTTGAAACCAACCTACCCGCAAACGCCCACAGTCAAATAACTTGCCTGTTATCAAGTCTAGGTTAGATTTTAAAAATGGGATCAGATAACATAGGCAAGAATTCACAAGTCCCGTTGAATATTACTTTAGATATTTAAGTCGATAAACAATAAACAGCAAGTATAATTTGCTATATTCCGCCGACAACCGGGAGATTTGTATAGATAATCTTCCACTAGAACCTCTACGCACGTTTCGACCCGACACCGGATCCTCCTCAGGAGATGTTGACCTTACAAGCGCGAAAAGTAAAGGTCGTCGTCTTTAAGTCGTAAGGTCGTCTTTAAGTCGTAAGGTCGTCTTTAAGTCGTAAGGCCGTCTTTAAGTCGATGGCAAACTATTGACGTTTATACTCAAAAAGTACGCTGTCAGTACTGTGAACTACTTTGCAGCCACTTTACAGTTGATGATATTTTTTTAAATCTGTTACTATGTATTAGTGCGCTCATATTTATATAGATATCTATTATATCCAAGATTTAATTGATGCAAATAATAAAACGTAATGAAACATAAAATATTTTTATTTAAATTAAAAACATGCTATCGTGCAGTTGAAACAAAGTTGAACTTGAAATAATACATCGCGTTGTCCGTATGTTGTCTTGAATTAGAAGCCTGTTTACCACCAACGGTTGTTCACTATGAGTCTGATGCCTTCTCCGACCACGGTTCCGATTTCGGCCTAAAAACAAAAATTATATTTTATTCAATAGTACTTGCATAGGAAAGAAAAGAAAAACAAAAAATCAGAAGTCGAGTCAAGCTGGGATTCTTAAAAGTAGTTCCAATAGTATATAATACCTTCGCATAAAGCGGTTTTACATAAAATTACATTGTTTCATTATCATCATCATCATCATTTCAACCGATAGACGTCCACTGCTGGACATAGGTCTTTTGTAGGGAGTTCCAATGGCCACGATCTTGGGCCGCTTGTATCCAGCGGCTCCCTGCGACTCGTTTGATGTCGTCTGTCCACCTTGTTTCATTATGTTTGTCCGTAATTTACCTACGTTACTTTAGGCATGACCCGGTAATAAGACCCATCTATCTGGTGCTTAGTCATACTTGCACAGACTGCTTTTTTTTTTTTTTTTTATTCACCGCAAGTTAGCCCTTGACTGCATCTCACCTGATGGTAAGTGATGATGCAGTCTAAGATGGTAGCGGGCTAACCTGTTAGGGGTATGGTAAACTCATACTCCTAATTGGTTTCTACACGACATCGTGCCGGAACGCTAAATCGCTTGGCGACACGTCTTTGTCGGTAGGGTGGTAACTAGCCACGACCGAAGCCTCCCACCAGACCAAAAGTGCTTATTTTAAGTCATTGTTTCTGGTCTCGACGTCTGGCGGACGTCCTAACATTAATAGCCTCTCAGAAAAGTTTTCTTAGCATACGCCGTAATATCAGTCAGTTGTATGCCAACTTTCAGACCCATAAGTTCAGTGGTTTGAGCTGAACTGCAGTCATTCGTTCAGCCAGTAATCTGTCCCATTTGAAGATACAAAGGAATAACGGTAATCTTACCCTATAGGTAGTAAGAAAATCCGTGATTTTGTTATTAAATATGTTGTTAGCACAAGAGGAGATGTCACGTTCGTTCTCACAGCCTTGACATTTCCAGCTAGCTTTCACCTCGGCCTGAAAAATAAAACATGGACTGAGGAATGTTGCGTCCAAATGTATCGTAAATAGAGAAAAATACAAATGTATTAAAATGTGCAAGTCGTATATACACCGTAGCGCAGCCATGCATTAACTTGTTGCGTCTGCTTCTCCAGCACTATTTTGTTACCGAAGCGCCGCTGCTTGCAAGTTGCGGGGGCGCAATGCCTTGCTAGCCGCATATACGTCAAATTGTTAAATGAGTGCAATGCACAAGTCACATGACAGATGGGCGCAGACAACGTTAATAATATTAAATATATAATAACCAGATAAAGTTAAATAAAGCAAGATAAACAAGCTTTGGTATGAAATATTGCTCTTATATGATAGCTCCCGGCTAAGTTTGTTGTGGGCTTCTTCTTAGACCGGGGCGCGTTTTGAACCCTCATAGCTTTAGTTTTAAGTTTATGAACGTAATTATCAACATCGAACTATGTTAATGTATGTAAATTATTGACGCGTCAAAAGTGCCTTGTAAAACACTATTTGAATAAAGATTATTTGAATTTGAATTTGCTTTTGAAGCTCAAGTGACAAAAAGAAAATTTACGTTGCTCAGTTTGTTGTTTGTTGTAAGCGTGTTTGGAACCCCCTTAGCTTTAGTTTTAAGTTTACGAATGTAATTATAACCATCAACGCCCTACTATGTAAATGATAGACTCGTCAAGTGCTTTTTAAAGCATTATTAAAAATAAAGATAATGATTGATTGAGTGATTGAAAGAATACCTCTATTGAGCCCACAGTGAAGTCAGCATTGATGTTATATACGGTGGGGGGCACACCTGGTAAGACGACCAGAAGCGTATCGACGACGAGGCGCACATTAGATATGACACCCCTGTTGACAAAATACAATACACATTGAATAAAATCAGATGTTACTTAGCGGAAATTATAAAAGTAGTAAAAAAATTGTGGGGTACTAATACAAACATGAGGGGTGGAGCTGTATAGAAGGGTAAGGGCGAGTAGAAGATATAGTGAGGGTAGTGGAGTAAAATTGTATATAAGGACCTGCATTCAACACGATTGTCACTTTACTTTTCGCGCTTGTGAAGTCAACATCTCCTGAGGATGATCCAGTGTTGGGTCGAGACGTGCGAAGAGGTTCTAGTGGATGATTTTGTGTGGTGTTATATTATACAAATCTCCCGGTTATCGGCGGAATATAGCAAATTATACTTGCTGTTTATTGTTCATCACTATATTTATAAAAAAGGCACTTTTTTATTGCACTATAAGTTGACCTTGACTATAATCATACCTAATGGTAAGTGAAGATGCAGTCTACGATGGTAACGGGCTAACCTGCTAGGGTATAGTATACTAATAATCCTAACTGATGTCTTTTTGCTTCTGATTTAATGGGTGGCGGTCAATCACTTAACATCAGATTACCTGTCTTATCTTTGCCCTCAGGGTATTAAAAAAAATACATAGCAAATAAATGAACTAAAATGTAGCTATTTAATCGGACTTTGGATTCATCCGCTATTTTGTCTCTTGATGTAAGGTATTGATAGGATACTAGGCGCTGGCAGTGAAATTATTCGCGTTTGTTCCAGTTCTGAAAAATCCCCTGGGTTCCGTTTGTTTTCGCGGGGTAAAAAAGTATCCCATTTCTGAATCAACGACTCAAGATATCCAGAAAGTCAAATGTGTCAAGATCTCTTCACTCCTTTTCCAGGAAGCAAACTATATAAAAAATAGACTCAGTTTTGTATTTATAATATGTTCAGTGTGAATTTCGTATTATACTATTTGTTTACTTACTTGCCAGACAGTTTACCCAGGCCTCCTCTATCTCCGTATCGACCTTCGACTTGCCATTGACCTGAAAAAAAAAATGATTGCAATTAAAAAGCGCCTTAGATCATTTATTTGGGATTTCTTTTTATTTTTCGCCATTTATCTGGGATAAAACGCATCAAAAAGTTACTCTCCGGTCCATAAACATTCAATGTGTGTCTAGTCAATCCGTTTTTTATAAACCATCAAAGCTATTTACATTTTTGATTTTAATGTTGAAATCTTGGTACCGTAAGTGGTAATAAACATTTAATTATCCATGGCAAAAATGACTACACAATTTTCAGTAAAAAAGATCCCGTGGAATTTTGATTAGTGTTTTTTGGGATTAACAATCCAAAAACCATATGTTTTTATGTGAATCACTCGATTATGTTTTATTGAGTACTAGCTGACGCCCGCGACTTCGTCTGCGTTGAGTTAGTGTGTGTGAAAGTGTGTTTGTTTGTCTTCCAATCGCGATTGATTACTAAACCGACGACCTTGAAATAATTAGAGGATAATCTGTAAAGTGTCTTCTTTCTAACAAAAAAATAATGAATGAAAACGAAGTACGTGGTAATGAATTACAACTAAATACACATTTTGAGTTTCGGAACGCGACATTAGATCCTCCAATGCGCACGCGAAGACTATTTTGATAGATATGATTGAATTTGAACTTTGTGCAGCGGTAATAGATTGCAAGTTGACTCTTTAAAGTTAGGAAACACCTACATTTCTTAGACAACAGGGAGTGATTATAATGTAATATGAACTTTATTGCATAGTAGTAAAGTTTAAATTGACTCTACATTTTTTTTTGGAAACGGTTTATATGGGAAAATGAAAAAGGCTGTTTTTAGGGTTTTCCAGGCAATTTTCGAATTTTTCTCACTTTTTAAACCTTCCCTAGACATTTCAAGACCAAGATAAGATAGATCCGTTCAGCCGTTCTCGAGTTTTAGCGAGACCAACGAACAGCAATTGATTTTTATATATATAGATTAACTGTTTTATTTTGCGCATTATCAATATTTATTTTAAAATTGACTTTTTTTGTTGATTTTAATACCATATATCGATATCTGTTTATTTGATGCATCAAGTTTCGACATTTTTTACGGCATTTAAAACTTACCCATTACAATATTGATTTCTGGCATAGTTAAATCGACGGCAAGTCTTCCGAGGAATGGATTGTAGGACAAACTGTTAATTAATAAATTGCTCAAGCCTCCCATGTTGAAATCTTTCAGGAATCCCTTCAAGAACAGTACTCTGAGTGTGAAAACAAAAAAAAAATTATACAGTGAAAGCAAATTCAAGTTTATTTTTAATTTATTCAAAATTGCATTCAATAGGAGCTTTTGATGCGCAAACACAATTTTCATTGTGCTACGACAAACTACATCCGTATACTTAAAATTGAATTAAACTGTTCACAGACGCGCCCCGCATCTTGACTCTATGTTTCAATAAAAATAATTGTAAGCTTCGATCTAATTCAAAGGTTGAATTTATTGAGCGAAATCTCCATGATAATAGGCCGCAGTTTATTGTAATAAATACTAAATTTATTTAGCCTAGAATTTCAAAAACACAGTGGACGATAAATGATAATATTTTGTTTTCCGTTAATACCCAAAAGAGAAATTACTGGCAAGATGTGGATGCCTACTACCAATTACAGTTTCACAATCAATTATATAAAAAAGCGTATAAGTTTTTTTAATAATAATAATATTTATACATTAAAACAAGTATCTAGTATGATAACATTGATCGACCACGGAGTCACAAGAACACGAAGTCACGAGGCCACGGAGTTGTGAGACCGCAGAGTTGCGAGACCACTTAGTCGCAATTCCAATAGTAGACACAGAGGTCTTTGG
Source organism: Lasiommata megera (assembly GCA_928268935.1). Taxonomy (NCBI): domain Eukaryota; kingdom Metazoa; phylum Arthropoda; class Insecta; order Lepidoptera; family Nymphalidae; genus Lasiommata; species Lasiommata megera. The sequence goes on along the minus strand of OV743311.1, from coordinate 3,936,726 downwards.
CTTAATATTAATAACACATGCCAGATAAATGCGCTACCATCTTAGACTCCATTATCATTTACTACCAGGTGCGATCTAGTCAAGAGCTAATGTGAGTGAAAAAAAAAAATATCTTACCCAGGAATCACAGTGGTGTCGAATTCATGGTCTTTCACCACAAGGGGATCGTATCCATTCCGTTGCATGAATATCCGATATCTATAAATCGCATTTTCAACCCACAAGTCGATAAAGCGATCTTGTTTGGGAGCTGCAAGAAAAGTAATAAACTTTTATGTTAAGTCAAAAACTTCTTTTGTAATCTTCTCACTGCTGGCAACCTCTATCACAGATTTTGATCATAGACCTATTACGCTGTACCTATGTTTGTTTTAATATACTATGATATTCACATGATAGCTTAGAGTAGTCTCCGAGCACTGGGCTTACATAGCCGGCTTCCCACGAAACACCGATACAACCTATTCGGGGTATGGTAAACTACTGCATGTTGAGGATTCCTTGGACAGCCTAGCGCAAAAACACGTCCATTCTGACACAGCTAGGAATAAAAACGTGACTTTCCTCCATATAATGTTACCAACGCCTGTTCTCCTATTTCGGACACATCATGCGGCGTGAAAGTGATAGTTTGGAAAAACTTATTGTGAAAGGCAATACAGACGGCAAAAAATCGAGAAGCCGCTCAATAACCAGATGGGCAGATCAGCTGAGGGACTCTCAAGTGCAAATTTCACACAATTGCGAGACTAGCCTCCGATAGAAATAATAATAATAATAAGATAGACTAGTCCGCCGGTTTCTCAACCTGTCACCCTGACCCCCGGCCGTTTGGTCTCCCCTGCCGGGGCGTATTCCTCCGCCCGGTGCAAATATGTATTAATGTAATGTATATGTAGGTTTATTTATTTTTATATATTTAAGTTTATTATATCTCTTTTGTTTTAATATGTATTTATTTTGCACACGGGCGTGAGAGGTAGTTTATAATGGAAATAATAAGATAGCCGGTGGAAATAATTAATCTGCACGAGGTTACAAGGAGACCAAGACCATGATCTTCAGTAATGAAGGAACGACTGGAGAGAGAGAAAAATCCATACTCCGAAGTTGTTTTACGCGACATCGTGCCGGAACGCTTAATAGCTTAGCGACACGACTTTATCTTTTTACTTTTGTAACTAGCTACGGCCGAAGCCTCCCACCAGACAAACATAAATAGTAGTCTAAAAAAGCACCTGCGGAAAACATAATGAAAATCTCTCAAGGCTTGTAGGTGTCCAGGCAGGAAAGTGAGTGTTATAAAATTGAATAAACATCGTGCACTTACCGATATCCTGAGGCAAAGCGGATACGCCAGCGATAGCCAGTAGACAAGCGAATATTACTGCTCTCATCGTGAAGTTATGGTCACTGAAAAATAATTTAAAACTAAAACTCCTGTAGAACATTAAAGGCAAGGAATCTATAAAGCTCACTTTGACTTTGCTCAGCCAAAGTTAGTATGAAAACGCAACAGGTTTACATGTAAGTCGTCCACATAACTGTGTTTCTTTTTAACTGTGTCTTATGACTATGGGAAAGGCAAAAATCGCTTTATAAATCACGTCTTAAGATTAAAAACCTTTTCAGACTATATCAAATCAACACCGATTCGCCCGAAATAAAAGCATTGAAATGTCCTCTCTACGAGTATATCAAAGCAAATTGTTGTGCATTTTTCATACGACTTACTATTGTTTGAGAAAAAAATGCTAATATGAGATTTGTGTACTTAGGCATAAAGCTCAAATTCCCTTTCTCTCATTTGAGTCGAGTCGGTGTTGGCTGTTAAGTCGATTGGTAGTACGATTCATAACGCCGCTGATATGATCAACCCATTGCCAGCTCACTACACTATTGTGAGAAGGGTTTGGTCATAGTCCACTAAGCTAGCCATGTGCAGGTTGGCGGATTTCACACGCCTTTGAGAACATTACGGAGAACTCTCAGGCATGCCGGTTTCCTCTCGATGATTTTCCTTCACCTTTGAAGCAAGTGATATTTTAATTGCTTAAAAACGCACATAACTCCGAAAATTTAGCGGTGCCCGGAAACGGACGCCCTACCTCTAAATAGGAGGCGGACGTCCTAACCACCAAGATATAACACATTTTTTGACAATTATTATGTACCGCTGTTATGTAAAAAAATAATTAAAATATCACTTGCTTCAACGGAGAAGGAAAACATCGTGAGGAAACCTGCACGCCTGAGAGTTCTCCCATAATGTTCTCAAAGGCATGTGAAGTCTGCCACTCCGCACATGGCCAGCGTGGTGGACTATGGCCAAACCCTTCTCATACTGAGAGGAGACCCGTGCTCTGTAGTGAGCCGGTAATGGGCTGTTATGTAAGACAACAAAAACGTCCAAGATTGTTCCAAGCATATCTATTAAATTGGTATTAAAATGTTGTGCTTACCTTTCCCGTCTGTAAAATGATTAGTCAATGAATGCATCTATATTTATATAGAATGGAGGGCTCGATTACATCTGCTAATCGGACGGAAAGTCAGCTGATATGGTACATATCATAATTATAAGGATTATCTTTTGATTGAGTAAAATAAGTTAATGATGTACATCATAATGTGTTGTGATCGATTGTGATGGAAAAGATTTCATATGATAACAAGTACGTGTAAAATTAATAACCCAGGATTCAAGTATTACGTAACGCAATTTTTGAAGATTTTAGACCCCCCCCCTTATAACGCACGGTAACGGTTTCTATCCCCCCCCCCCCGCTCCCAAATATGACATTATACCTTACTAGCTGTTGCCCGAGACTTCGTCTGCGTAGAATTGCTGATTTCCCGTGAGATTGAGGTTTCCCTTACGGCCAATGCCCTGCTTCAGGAAGTAAGCTACAGGCAACTGTCAAATTTCCTTAAGATCAGTGCATTAGTTTACACGTTAGATGCCACAAACAGACAATGAAAAATTTTTATTATAATATTTTCCTAAAAAGATACCTATTTTCAAAATTTCAAGTTTGTAGAATTAATAATAAAAAAAGCAGCAAAAACTATCATCCCCTATTTTACCACCCTTAAAAGGTTGATGTACCTACATGTTTTTTATTTATTACTAGCTGACGCCCGCGACTTCGTCTGCGTTGAGTTAGTGTGTTTGTTTATCTTTCAATCACAAAGCAATAGATTACTAACCCGAATTACTTGAAATAATTACAGGATAAACATTAAAGTATCTCCTTACTAAAAAAAAAGAATGAGGGAAATCGGATATGGCAGAAGTTGTGGGAGGCGCCCAAGACGTGATGGCACAGGCGGTGGCATGCGCGTGAGCTGCGCGCGGTACTGGACAGTACTTGGACATTATTTTTCTAAAATAAAAGTAGCCTATTATACTCCTTATTACAAAAGCTACCTGCCAATAAAAGTCCCGTAAAAATCGATCCAGCCATTTCAGAGATTAGCTGGAACAAACAGACAGGCAGACAGACAGACAAACAGACAGACAAAAATTGTAAAAAATGTTATTTTGGTGTATGTACCGTATACATATTCATATGCATGTAGTAAAAAACTGTTATTTCAATATTACAAACAGACACTCCAATTTTATTTATTTGTATACATTATTAATCTTAGTGCGAATTTTTGTGTTTCTTACACCAAAAACAAAGGAATTTCATACAAACTTCGTACCCCTATTCTACCTCCTTAGTGCTGGAATTTAGAAATATCTTTTCTTAGCTGATTTTTGAGATCTCGTGTTTAATCAGTAAGTTCGTCCTGGCTGGTTTGCGGTCGAGTGCACAAGTGTTCCCGTGACCCAGCCACCTGGCGACGCGAAGGAGCATCGCTGGGTTTTAGTGGGTATCCTGATCGCCAGTCTGGCTGCCTAGGAGTCCCACATACCCGGTCGGAAGCGGCGTAGTCTTGCCTGCGTCGCTTCCGGAGGAGATGCGTAAACGCATTTCCCAGAGGAAAAAAAAGTAAGTACGTCAGTGACATTTCGCTTTTATATATATATAGATTAACGTTATATTATGTTGAACAAAGTATATATTTGTTATTGTATACGTATAACGCGTTGTTTAAATACTCCCCCACTCGCCCTCGTAACGCACCGTAACGTTTTACAAGAACACCCCTTCCCCCCCCCCCCTAATTGCGTTACGTACTTGAATGCTCCCTTCGAGGTCCTGAGTTCGATTCCCGGCTCGGTTTAGGTCTGGTGAGTCTACAGCTGTGGCTACTTACCACGCTACCCACAAAGATGTGTCACCAAGCGGTTTATAGTTTCTTCACGATGTCGTGTAGAAACCAATTAGGTGGTTGGGTTTACCATACCACTAACAAGTTAGCCCGCTACCATCTAAGACTGTATCGTCACTTCACCAGCTGAGATTACACTCAAGGGTTAACTTTTTTTTTATTTACCACAAGTTAGCCCTTAACGGCATTTCACCTGATGGTAAGTGACGATGTGCTCTACAACGGTAGCCGGCTAACCTGTTAGGGGTCTCGACGGCTTCCGTGGCAAAGCGCGCGCTTTAAAAGTTGGAGGTCCTGGGTTCGATTCCCTGCTCGAGACTGGTCTGGTGAAAGGCGTTGGCCGTGGCTAGTAACCACCCTACGGACAAAGACGTGTCGCCAAGCGATTTAGCGTTCCGGCACTATGTCGCGTAGAAAACAATTAGGAGTATGGGTTTACCATACCTGTAACAGGTTAGCCCGCGACCAGCTTAGACTGCAACATCACTCACAATTACGTGAGATTGCTGTCCAGGGCTAACTTGTAGTGGATAATAGTGGATAAAAAAAATAGTTTGGAAGGGAGATAAGGGAGCAGGTGTTAAATTCTCTCTTCTACTAAAGTGTAGTCGTAGTGAAAAGTGGAGGTTAAATATCTTCAGTCATAAAACTCATCATCATCATCATTTCAACCGATAGACGTCCACTGCTGGACATAGGTCTTTTGTAGGGAGTTCCAATGGCCACGGTTTTGGGCCGCTTGTATCCAGCGGCTCCCTGCGACTCGTTTGATGTCGTCTATACACCTTGTTGGGGGTCGCCATTCTAGCACCTAAATATCATTTCGCCTTAAATATTTCCTATACCTATCGGTTGGTTTAAAACGTTTAGTGCAACCTTCAATATTTGTCAAAATTCGCTTATTGGTACATAATTTTTCATTTATATAATTAATCCTCCGTGATTGCCACTGATATGCATATCAACGGATGTCAGTGTAAGGGCCAGAGCACATCAAGGACGGCAGAACACGCGATTTTGCCGCATGCATGAACACACCAGTGAAGCAGTGATAGCCCAGTGGTTAGGGTGTCAGCCTCCTAATCAGACAGAGGTCGGCGGTTCGAATCCGGGCACGCACCTCTAACTTTTCGAAGTTACGTGCGTTTTTAAACAATTAAAATATCACTTGCTTCAACGGTGAAGGAAAACATCGTGAGGAAACCTGCACGCCTGAGAGTTCTCCATAATGTTCTCAAAGGCGTGTGAAGTCTGCCAATCCGCACATGGCCAGCGTGGTTGACTATGGCCAAGCCCTTCTTATATTGAGAGGAGACCCGTACTCTGAAGTGAGCCGGTAATGGGCTGATCATGATGATGAACACACTCGTGGCCTATTAAGAGAAGGTACCGTGCAATGCTGGCAGCTATTTATACATGCAAGCTTAGGGTCGTCTTAGTACTTTTTCATTACCTGAAGTAATGGTTTGAACCCATACTATTCACTTTGCAAAATTATTAAATACTTACAATTTAAAGCTAAATATATTGTACGAAATATTCCTGTACAGAAGCTGTACAGAAGTTAATGTTTGCCTAAGCTGAAAAAACAACTTAGTCAGTGCCAGAGACAAAATCTTTGATAGTATGAATCTTTTTTGTGTCACATAAGTAAATGTCATCAATTTCAGATTTTGGCGGCGGTAAATGTCACATATGTATGCGATTATAGCGATTGTATACAATTTCCATGAAATTGTTTGATAAATTCACATTCAAATAATTTATATTCAAATAGTCCTTTAAAAGGCACTTTCGACGCGTCAATCATTTACATACTAGTGATTTAATGGCGATAACTACATTCGTAAACTTAAAACTAAAGCTATGAAGGTTTTTTGTTATCACCATCTCACATAATCAATAATAAATCATAGTACCTATGGAGATAGAGCAACTCACACCCAAGCTTTTTTATCGTTTATATTATCCTTAATATCGTAATTACCATATGGTGTGGGCGTTTAAGGGCCAGAGCACATCAAGGACGGCGGGATAATCAATTTTGCTGCAAGTCTGCCCACACTCATGATGTCAGTGGCCTTGGTACCGGAACAAGCAGTTGACGACACGACCCGTAGTATGCTCAGGAGCGTATTGGCACTTTTTCAGTAAATGGGTGCAACATTAGTTATTACTTTTGAACTAACACCTATCATCATCATCCTGATCAACCCATTCTCGGCTCACTATAGAGCACGGGTCTCCTCTCAATATGAGAGGAGTTCGGCCATAGTCCACCACGCTGGCCATGTGCGGATTGGCAGACTTCACACGCCTTTGAGAACATTATAGGGAACTCTTAGGCATGCAGGATTAGTCACGATGTTTTCCTTGACCGTTGAATCAAGTGATATTTTAATTGCTTAAAAACGCACATAACTCCGAAATGTTAGAGGTGCCTGCCCGGGCTCGACCCCCTGACCTCTTATTAGGAGGCTGACGTCCTAACCATTAGCCTTTCAGAGCTTGCTAAATTACCCATATATATTATAAAAGACATGATCACTTTTGAATGAGAAGAAAGGCAACCTTTAATCGTCTAAGTGTAAATCTTATGTTATTTTATTTTCTTCGGCGTCATGTGAGAAGTCATATCCCAAGTCATATCTCAGCTTCTTGACAACCATCCAAGATTCTGTTTTCTATATTTAAAGTAAATGACACAAATATATAGTATAGGTAACACATTTATTTTTCTGGGATGTCTCTCAACAACTGCGAAGTCTATATAAACGTAAGTTTGAAATCCTACTATGGTAAAGGATTATGTAAATGATACCTTGGGTATGAAATATTGCTCTAATAAGATAGCTCTTACATAATTTTACTTTTTACATAATTATTTAAGAGCCATGTGATATGGTGATAATAAAAAGAGAATTTACCTGGCTAAGTTTGTTGTGGGCTTCTACTTGGACCAGGGCGCGTTTGGAACTCTCATAGCTTTAGTTTTAAGTTTACGAATGTAGCTATTATCACCATCAAAGCACTACTATGTAAATTATTGACGTGACAAAATTCCTTTTCGGTTTAAAGATATTTATTTTCTCAAAAAAAGAACATACTGTTCACTTAAAAAGAGATTATATGCTTACAATTCTTAAAAACCAAACAGAACGTATGAACGCATTATGTTATGACAAACTTATCAATATTTTCAACTATATAAATAATTCTTTAGCTTTTTTTTTTTATACACTACAAGTCAGCCCTTGACGGCTTTCTCACCTGGTGGTAAGTGATGATGCTGTCTAGGATGTCTAGCGGGCTAACATGTTAGAACTGTGGTAAACCCACGCTCCTAGTTGGTTTCTACGCGACATCGTGCCGGAACGCTAAATCGCTTGGCGACACGTCTTTGTCGGTAGGGTGGTAACTAGCCACGGCCGAAGCCTCCCACCAGACAAAAAAAAAGCTTAATTTTAAAGATAAAATTACTATGGGACGTTAGATTCTTAGACTCGTTTGATAACCTTTCTTAACTTCAATTCGTGCTTTTTCGACTCTTCGGGCAAAATGCCTCAAGGTCAAAGAAGGAAGGAACGTTTGCAGATTAAAGTGAGTGGTAAAGTAATTCCTTGACCGCAAAGCTTAATAAAGACTTTTTTGAGACATCTACTTAGAGGATCTTTAAGTGGGCTAACTGTTAATAATTTGCTGCAAATTAATCCTTGTTTTGTTGACTACTTTCTTGAGTGTAAATTGGGGAAAAGTGATCGGCAAAGAGATTAGCCACTTCTACCGAGTTACCAACTTTGCTGTCTAGTTTAATTGACAATGTGCGTGTGGAAGTATGGGTTTTAAGACCACAGCTGTAATTTCAAAGGTACTTTTTTTTCATTTCCTTAAATCTATTTGCATATCATCATCACAGATTACTATCTTAGATTTGTTGTGTATGTGGTTATATATAGGCCGGGTAGGTATGTTTGTGTTACAATAAAAAATATAAAAACTTTTGAACTTTACAATTTATTGATATCAATCAAAAGAAAAATATAAATAAATAAATTAACGCATAGACACTTCATTTCCAAAGTATTATTATAAAAAAGAAAATGATTCAGGGTATATACAGACACATCAGGGTATAACGAGAGATATTTGTGCCGGAAAAATAACTTTGTCTCCTTTAAACTGGTTATTAAGGCTATGAACAAGTTGTTTTGTCTCAGTAACGGAAATGACCCTGACTTCTCCGAATATACCATAAAAAGTTTCTTCGTCTTCTGTTGCTTTATTACCAGCCCTTGATATATGCGTATACATATTTGATGAGTTCTCCAAGCACAGTGGTGATTTCATACTGCAATAAAAAAAATCGTTATCATTTTTGATTGAAAAAATATCAGACAATTTTTATGCAAAAGTTCCTTGGCTTCTAAGCTGCAATGCCAACTCTCGCCGTTTCTTGGTACAAATAAAGATTATACATAAAAAGGAAATGCCTAGTATTTATATGAAGTAAGGGTCCTCCGGCCAGGTGGAGTGATGACCTCCGAAGAGTGGCAGGCATCGACTGGATGCGAAAGGCCAGAGACTTGTTGTTGTTGGCGCTACTTGAAAGAGGCCTATGTCCAGCAGTGGATAAATGTTGGCTGATGATGATGATGATGATGAAGGGTATCGTACAGTGCGTAAATTAAAAAAAAAAAAGCATTTTATACCATTGAAACGTATGATCTATAACATAACCTACCAATGGGTTATTATAGCGCGAGTGGTTTACACTTCAATATTGACGATATTTCTGACAATTACCTATGCCGTCGAATATGTTAGTGTTTTAACTACCCGTGATCGTAATCAAAATGATAATTGATGTTCGTAAGGATTATGTTTGTTAAGATTTCTTTTGACATGCATTGTCTTTTACTTTTGAAATTTGAACTTTTAAATTTTTGTCATTTCATGGTAAAAAATTACAAAATTATTTTAAATACTTTAAATTGATCTCTAAATACTGAAAATTTTTGACTTGAAAAAAATCCGGCATATATTAGAACTATTAATTTGTTTAATGTTATAGTAGAGTTTGATTCGGGTTTTTTTTTACATCCAATTGTCCAAAAAGTTCTAACAGTATAATACCGTGATGTGAAGAGACGGATTAATTTCCATTAACGGAGTATAAATAGTTAACTTACAATAATGCAATAAATATGTATATATATATACAATAAATATGTATGTATGTATAGTAAGAGAAATACAGGTTATAATTGAATATAAGTGATATTATTACCTTGTAGGTCTCCAAATGTTCATGTACTTTCTCGTTCATAAAGTTGTTGACGGTTTCAGAGTAATCGCGATCTTTTCCGACTATTCTCATTTCAGACTGAAAATAAATATAAATATCATAATCATAATGTAAAAAAGAGGAATTTCTTTTGATGTCAGGAATACTTAAGAAATAATTAACAGAAAGATTAGTTTTTCATACAACTTAAATATAAAACATGAACCGTGGCAGAATTAAACTGGCAGGCGTCGTTTTATTTTACAAGTTAGTTTTTGACTGCATACTCATCTGGTGGTAAGTGATGATGCAGTCCTAGATACTAACCTGTTAGTGGTAACGGTGAAGGAAAACATCGTGAGGAAACCTGCACGCCTGAGAGTTCTCCATAATGCTCTCAAAGGCGTGTGAAGTCTGCCAATCCGCACAAGGCCAGCGTGGTGGACTATGGCAAAAGCCTTCTCATATTGAGAGGAGACCCGTGCTCTGTAGTGAGCCGGTAATGGGTTGATCATGATGTTAGAGGTATAGTAAATCTTAATTGGTTTCTACGCGAAATCGTGCCGGAACTCCTTATAGCTTGACTTTGGTAACTCGTCACGACCGAGGCCACCAGTTTGGACTCGAACCAAAAATCGAACCCCGGACCACCAATTTTATAATGCGAAAGTGCACGCGCTTCCCTTTCCCGCAAACCCATTCTATCTAATAGACGGACCTGTATGTGTTACAACCAATCCACAAGGTTTTTCTCACGATTCTGTATAAACAGATCAGGCGTGGAATACCCTTTCGGCTACTGTGTTACCTGTCACGCTTAACTTGAATACCTCCAAGGTAAGAAGGGACAGCTTACATTGTTTTTTACAGGCATTAAAGTTGTCAAACGCAAGCTTTTGTTACCTAGAGTACTGTACAATCGAGTCAAAATTATGTATCTTTATAGAAAAACCTTTAAGTGATTTTGATATCTAATTTTGATATATTTAGTTGCAGTGATAGTCTAGTGGGGAAGACTCAGATTTTCAGACAGGATTCGATCCCAACTGAGAAACTCCAACTTTTCTAAAGCTATATGAATTTTTTAATTTAATATTAACGATTTTTAATAAAATCATTACTTTAACGTTTTCGGGAACCCTGCACGCACGAGACCCGAGTGTTTCCCATAACGTTCTGAAAAGCATTGACGTCTTATAATCTTTAAGCTCACTTCGTCAACTGGACCACAGCCACAACCCTTCTCATGCTGAGGGAAGGGTTCCCTTTATATAGGTCGGTAATAGGTTGATAATAATGATCTCTATTTAATTACTTACATTGATTCTGCCAACTCTAAGTTCAGGATAGACGGATTTTATGTGTGTGTTGCCGTAGATATCGTAGGTCAAATGGGCAGTGCCAGAAATACTGAGATCGCGTATCTCAATACTGAAATGAAAAATTAAACATTGTCACCCTAATCCATAATGTTGCTGAATTAGAAATGTTTCGTCTTATTATCTACGCGTGCTTAGTAAGCTCTGATAGCCTAGTGGTTAGGGCGTCAGCCTCCTAATCAGAGGTCGGCGGTTCGAATCCGGACCTATAACTTTTCGGAATTATGTGCGTTTTTAAACAATTAAAATATTACTTGCTTCAACGGTGAAGGAAAACATCGTGAGGAAACCTGCATCTGAGAGTTCTCCATAATGTTCTCAAAGGCGTGTGAAGTCTGCCAATCCGCACATGGCCAGCGTGGTAGACTATGGCCAAACCCTTCTCATACTGAGAGGAGACCCGTGCTCTGTAGTGAGCCGAGAATGGGTTGATCATGTTTATCTATGCAATTGAATTTCACGCGTTTAAGGCTTTATGCTCAATTTTTAAATAACTTTCTGTTACCTTTTTACGCTGAGCCATAGAACCTCAGATTTCGAATTAGGAAAACAGTTTTAATTCGGAAAAGAGTTGCGGTTTTCGATAAAAAAACGTTTCACGGGTAATCGAAAACCGCAACAAAACCTATAAATGTTTTATCAATTGAATTTCAGTTTGCCTTACTTAAGAGAAAGAACTTTCGGGTTCAGAAAAAAAATGGTATTAAACCAACGGCTCAGTTAAAATTTGAATTATTGTAAATTATTGGTAAACTACAATATAATAAAACTGTAACAGGACGAATTCTGTACATTAAATATATTTTTAAAATTTTAATATAGGATGCTTTACTATCGATACTGAGCCCAAACAATTTTTTTTTATTTTTTTTGTCTGTCTTTCTGTCTGTCTGTCTGTATCTTGGCCGAGCATCACGCCGGAACTACTGGATGGATTTGAATGAAATTTGGTATAGGAGTAGCTGATACACCGGTTTCTACGCAACATCGTGCCGGAACGCTAAATCACTTGCTGACACGTCTATGTCGGTAGGGTGGTAACTAGCCACGGCCAAAGCCTCCGACCAGACCAGACTCAAGCCGAATCGAACCCAGGACCTCCAACTTTATAATGCGACAGCGCGACTGCGCCACGGAAGGCGTCAAAAACAAACAGTTCCGTTTTTTTTTGTTTACGGGGGGGAAATCCGACTATTGCTTTGGGGAAAAGCTCGGGTTATGTGGGATTTTTACCTACTAAAACCCCCTCGGTGGCCACCATCAGCATAAAAAAACAGTTCCTACTTAGTTTTTAAGGAAAATTATAATATCGCAAGGTTACAGCTAGGAAATAAAACAGCTTACCTTCCACTAGCGCTTCCCTCTCCTCGGGCATCACGGAATATCAGCTTGATGTGTGAACCACCTGTAATTTTAACCACCTGTGTTTTTAATCCACTACAAGTTAGCCCTTGACGGCAATCTCACCTGATGGTAAGTGATGATGCAGTCTAAGATGGTAGCGGGCTAACCTGTAGGGGGTATGGTTAACCCACACTCCTTTCGGTTTCTACGCGACATCGTGCCGGAACGCTAAATCGCTTGGCGACACGTCTTTGTCGGTAGGGTGGTAACTAGCCACGGCCGTAGCCTCCCACCAGACCAGACTCGAGCCGGGAATCGAACCCAGGACCTCAGAACTTTATAATATGACAGTGCACGCGCTGCGGCACGATGTCGCGTTGAGACCAATTAGAAGTATGGGCTTACCATACTACCAGGTTAGCCCGCTACCATCTTAGACTGTACCATCACTAGGTAATGAGATTGCCGTCAAGGGCTAGTCGCTGGTAGTGAATAAATTAAAAAAATCGGATTCTCACTTTTGAATAAAATATCACGCAATAGGTGGTAACTACCTGCTTATGAAAAAAATCTGTATTTCAGTTGAAATAACGTGATCGAAATTGCACGACCGAATTTCTGCAACCGAAATTACACAACCAAACGAAAATTACGCGACTTTTTTTTTTACACACTACAAGTTAGCCCTTGACTGCAATCTCACCTGATGGCAAGTGATGATACAGTCTAAGATGGTAGCGGGCTAACCTGTAGGGGGTATGGTAAACCCACACTCCTTTCGGTTTCTACGCGACATCGTGCCGGAACACTAAATCGCTTGGTGACACGTCTTTGTCGGTAGGGTGGTAACTAGCCACGGCCGAGGCCTCCCATCAGATCAGACTCGAGCCGGGAATCGAACCCAGGACCTCAGAACTTTATAATATGACAGTGCACGCGCTGCGGCACGATGTCGCGTTGAGACCAATTAGAAGTATGGGCTTACCATACTACCAGGTTAGCCCGCTACCATCTTAGACTGTACCATCACTAGGTAATGAGATTGCCGTCAAGGGCTAGTCGCTGGTAGTGAATAAATTAAAAAAATCGGATTCTCACTTTTGAATAAAATATCACGCAATAGGTGGTAACTACCTGCTTATGAAAAAAATCTGTATTTCAGTTGAAATAACGTGATCGAAATTGCACGACCGAATTTCTGCAACCGAAATTACACAACCAAACGAAAATTACGCGACTTTTTTTTTTACACACTACAAGTTAGCCCTTGACTGCTATCTCACCTGGTGGTAAGTGATGATGCTGTCTAGGATGGTAGCGGGCTGACCTGTTAGGACTATGGTAAACCCACGCCCCTAATTGGTTTCTACGCGACATCGTGCCGGAACGCTAAATCGCTTGGCGACACGTCTTTGTCGGTAGGGTGGCAACTAGCCACGGCCGTGGCTCCCACCTCCTCCCACCAGACCAGACTCGCGCCGAGAATCGAACTCGGGACCTCCAACTTTAAAATGCGATAGGGCGCGCGCTTCGCCACGGAGGTCGTCAAACACCAAAACTTACAACAAAAAAAATATATACCGTCACCCACACTCTCACTCACCCAGAGACAATTTGAGATGAGGCAATACAACTTTGTATTCGAGTATACCCCACAATATGTTGTACTTCATTTTCTCTATGACAATGTTACTGGCTCCACTACCCCTGACATCCTCCACGTGACCCCTGGCTTCAGCATGTCTAATAAATAAATATAATATTCATCATCATCATCATGAACAACCCATTACCGGCTCACTACAGAGCGCGGGCCTCCTCTCAATATGAGAAGGGTTTGGCCATAGTCCACCACGCTGGCCATGTGCGGATTGGGAGACTTCACACGCCTTTGAGAACATTATGGAGAACTCTCAGGCGTGCAGGTTTCCTCACGATGTTTTCCTTCACCGTTAAAGCAAGTGATATTTAATTTTTAAAAACGCACATAACTCCGAAAAGTTAGAGGTGCGTGCCAGGATTCGAACCGCCGACCTCTGATTAGGAGGCTGACGCCCTAACCACTAGGCTATCACCGTGTTTTATTTGTATTGTTTATACTTCGTTGCAGCTATAATGTTATTGTGTTATCAGTGAATTTCATTAGTATTATTGAATACTGTACGTTCGAATTAAATTAAAATGAAAAAATAAAATAAATAAATGCGTATCGTTCGTTTTGGACCACATTAGGCGATCCCTGAAACCGATGCATTAACTGACGAGGTCGCGGTCAAAGAGTGGCAATGGTGATAATGTAAAAACGCCAAATTAATAAAAGGAAGTGCAATCCGCTGACAGACAGATGAACGGTCCTATTGCCAACGTTCAAAACGGAAACGGAATTATCTTTAGGTAATAATATAAAAAGCTGTGATAGCCTACGACGTCCCAATCCTAATCAGAGGTCGGGGTTTCGAACCGTATTTTCGGAGTTATGTGCGTTTTAAAGCAATTAAAATATCACTTGCTTCAACATGAAAACATCGTGAGGAAACCTGCATGCCTGAGAGTTCTCCGTAATGTTCTCAAAGGCGTGTGAAGTCTGCCAGTCCGCACATGGCCAGCGTGGTGGACTATGGCCAAACCCTTCTCATGATGATGATGATGATAAAAAGCTGTGATAACCTAGTGAAGCTGTGATAGCCTAGTGGTTCGGACGTCCGCCTCCTAATCAGAGGTCGGGGTTTCAATCCCGGGCACGCACCTCTAACTTTTCGGAGTTATATGCATGCCTGAGTGTTCACCGTAATGTTCTCAAAGGCGTGTGAAGTCTACCAATGAACTATGGCCAGCTTGATGAAGAATTCCTCCTCTTAATATGAGAATCCTCTTGAGAATCATATTAAGAGGAGAGCCGTGCTCTGTAGTGAGCCGATAATGGGTTGATCATGATAATAATATAAAAGAGATTTTTTTTTTATAAGAAACAACCTCTACTGTATATTTATTCACCTCTACGATTATTTTTCAAACATCTGTTTTAAAACTTCAATAATTGTTTAAATGTTTTATAAAAAGTGTAATACAGTCAACACATTATTATAATAAAGTCTTATTATATCTTATTATTCTCGATATTATAGTAGAAACTTATAGGATACTGCGTATTAATGTATCTAAGATTATAAAGATTGATTTAAGATAAATATAGGTTAACAATGTATATAGATAGGTCAATAATTGAGAGAAAAGATTCGTAATGCGTATTGCAGTTTCGTATACCTAAGCTATGAGAGTGCGCATAAAAAATACTTGAACAGACACACTTGAGCTGCCGTGTGCCTCAATTTTAAAGGTTACCTTTCGACCAGGATTAATGCGAAGTCGTATCTATCTCTGTGGTAGGGATCTAAGCCTCTGTTAACGATAAATTCCCTGGCACGTTCGATGACATCTTTCACCACCAAATCGGCCATACGGTTTCTGAAACCTAAAAAAAAATAAACAGTATATAGTATGTATATGATCCTCCTTGACGTGTCCGTCAACGGCGGTCCTGGCTAGAGCCGATTATGAAAGCGAATATGGCTCGCGAAACCAAATTTGGTTTTGAAAATCCGATTGCACGGCGCACAGTACAACTGGCCCAATGCGTTAAGAGTGTAGAGGTAGGAGGTCCTTGGCTTGGTTTTTTTGGCTAAGCGCTTAGCGTCAATGTCTTTTAGTCG
Organism: Lasiommata megera; assembly: GCA_928268935.1. Lineage (NCBI taxonomy): Eukaryota > Metazoa > Arthropoda > Insecta > Lepidoptera > Nymphalidae > Lasiommata > Lasiommata megera. The sequence goes on along the minus strand of OV743311.1, from coordinate 3,920,725 downwards.
CTGCTCCTCCTCAAAGGATTTCACAGCCTTATCTATTGATTTGCGCCACTCTTGCCTCTGCAGCGCAAGTTCCTCCCATCTCTCACTAGGTATATGACATGAAATGAGATGGCGCTTCAACACGTCCTTGTACCGTAAGAATTGACCACCAGACTTACGTTTTCCCTCCTTTAACTCCGAGTAGAAAATGGTCTTAGGGAGTCTGGAGTCACTCATACGAGGGACATGCCCACACCCTCAGCTGACATTTCATGAGCATGGCCTCAATCCCGCTTGTCTTACATCTCCGCAGTATTTCAGAGTTGGGTATTCGGTCTTGCCACTTAACGTGCATAATTGAACGTAAGCATCTCATATGAAAAGTATATAGTATAGTATTACCAAATATCATGTCACAGTAGTACGATCCTTTTTTTTCGGACTGTCTATTAGTTGTGCTAACCGTATTGGTTGCCACAGTGTAACCGGGCTGTTTGGCGAGCTTCGGAAAGAAGAAATTTTGGGCCCTAGGGCTTGAAGAAACTAAGGGAATGTCTAAGGCCTCCTGTTGCGCCGAACCTCGACTTAGGCGACGATTGGGATAACGGAGGGGTCGGACGGTGAGTGGTCCGTACGTCTCCGAGCCCGTTGATGGATGGTTATTAATCATCATCATCATCATCATCATGTTTGTGATTGCCATTTTCAACAAGTTTTTTTTCTAAATGCCAATTAACGCGAACTAAGTATACTATCTATAACTGAGATAGATCTTAATTATTTAATAATGTATTGTTTGGATAGTTATATTGATTGAGATAAAATTAATTCATTTATTACAACCAACAGTTTAAACATTAAAACTTTCTCTAATCACGTCCGTAACGTTTAACTTATTACAGATGATCACAACGTGCAAATGACGAACATGGTATATTAAAAGACTCTCAATTGACTAAAAGACTCTCAATTGACTAAGATACTTTCAATTGACTAAAAGAGACTCTCAATTGATTATTGTTGTTCCGGAACTGAGTAAACGGCGTGAGGTCACGTGAGCGGAATCGTGTTGAGGCGAGCGCCGCTTTCCACAGTCATTCCTGACTCGGCGGTTGCAAGAATCGGACGTTCAACACGAGACCGTTGGTTTACTCATCTCCGATTAGGACTGTGTTGCTATCATCATTGTCGGATTTTATTTGCCTGAGACCTACGCCATGAATCCTGTGAACCCTGTACCACGACTAATTCCACTCGTCCTTCCCTGGCCACGACAAGTATATTTGACGACCTCCGTGGCGCAGCGCGTGCGCTGTTGCATTTTATAGTTGGAGGTCCTGGGTTCGATTCCCGGCTCGAGTCTGGTCTGGTGGGAGGCTTCCGCCGTGGCTAGTTACCACCCTACCGACAAAGACGTGTCGCCAAGCGATTTAGCGTTCCGGCACGATGTCGTGTAGAAACCAATTAGGAGTATGAGTTTACCATACCCCTAACAGGTTAGCCCGCTACCATCTTAGATTGCATCATCACTTACCATCAGGTGAGATGCAGACAAGGGCTAACTTGTGGCGCATAAAAAAAAAAAGTATAACAATATTCATGGGCGGACAGACTCTTACAAACTTGGCGTTCAAAAGAAAAATTAGGTTCATTAAATTCTTACCGAGTTCTACTTCCTCGGTGGCGTAAGCGCCAGCGACTAGGAGCACAGCGAACACGAGGAGCTTCATGTTGAAATACCTGAAATAAACATACATAGTTATAACATAGTTATACATAACATAGTTTTTCTTTTGTATAAGTCAACTAAAAATATATATCGTATTTCTGCCTTTCCATTTGCATCATGATCCACCCATTCTCGGCTCACTACAGAGCACAGGTCTCTTTTCAATATGAGAAGGGTTTGGCCATAGTCCACCACGCTGGCAATGTGCGGATTGGCAGACTTCACACGGCTTTGAGAACATTATTTTTAACTCTCAGGCGTGCAGGTTTCCTCACTATGTTTTCCTTCACCGTTGAAGCAAGTAATATTTTGATTGCTTAAAAACGCACATGAAAAGTTAGACGTGCGTGCCCGGGATCGACCCCCCCGACCTCTGATTAGGAGGCGGACGTCTTAACTATTAGGCTATCACATCTTAAATATTCTTAATATATCCTTCTTTAAATATTACTCATGCAAGCTAGGCTCCAACTACTGATAGAACTTCATGGGAGAATGTGTGGGATACAACAATCGTATATCCGGGGTATATAAGTGAGTTTTTGATCTATTTCTCAGATGAAATGGATGAAGCCGTGAAATACTGAGAAAGGTGGAGGCGAAAAGCGTATATACGAATTATGTAAGAATAACAAATAGACGTTTCATAATATGGATATAAAGAAAACCTTCTACAAATAAATTAATTATATATTTTTTATTTTTTAAATATGAAGTTTCCCTTAACTTCAAACCCCTTTCGAAGCAGAACTATTACACGAACTGGACAATCTTTTTTAATTAACTACTATTTGGCGTTATTAGTTTACTCTGGACAGCTACCCCTATAATTTATTAAGCGCCTTAAAATCAGACCAAAATAGATATCAACTTTTCCGTCATAAATATCTCAGTAATTACCGCGAGTTTAAAAATTAAGACCCAGTAATAAAGTCCCAAGTTCTGATAGCCTAGTGGTTAGGATGTCAGCCTCCTAATAAGAGGTCGGGGGTTCGAACCCGGCCACGCACCTATAACTTTTCGGAGTTTTTAAGCAATTTAAATATCACTTGCTTCAACGGTGAAGGAAAACATTTTGAGGAAACCTGCACGCCTGAGAGTTCTCCATAATGTTCTCAAAAGCGTGTGAAGTCTACCAATCCGCACATGGCCAGCGTGGTGGACTATGGCCAAACCCTTCTCATATTGACAGGCGACCCGTGCTCTGTAGTGAACCGAGAACAGTTTGATCGTGATGTTGATGATGACGATGAATAAAGTCCCCAGTACCCCATAAAATATATGTATATTAAATATAATATAATACAAAATATTGCTAAGTTAAAAATGGTTTATAACGTATGCTCCTACTATACAAACATCCCATTGTTGATAAAATTCTTCCTAATATAATGACCATGTTAATAAATTTATTATATTAATAAAATATTTACATATATATTATGTGCATACACTCACCTTTCCTTCGTTCAAGTAATGATGCACCCAGCTGCAGTCCATATTTATATCGAAAGGTGGATTTAATCAAATCTCACGGAAAGCCAATGATATGCACCGCCATGATATCCGCAAACGAAAAACATAATTATCAGAGCATTTACTGTTAGGATTACGATTATTATTTCTTAATTATTCACAGGTGGCAACAGATAGTAGTAATTTTCCAGCAACTTCCAATAGTAGGTATATTATCTGTTTGGTGTTATTTTTTAGGGGGTCCCAAAATTATAATGAAGAGATCCGTAGAAGGACCAGAGTTACCGACACAGCTCAGCGACTTGCGAAGTTGAAGTGGCAATGGGCGGGGCACATAGCTCGGAGAACCGATGGACGTTGGGGTCCTAAGGTGCTGGAATGGCGACCTCGCACTGGCAAACGTAGCGTTGGTCGACCCCCAACAAGGTGGAGAGACGACATCAAACGAGTCGCAGGGAGCCGCTGGATACAAGCGGCCCAAGACCGTGGCCGTTGGAACTCCTTACAAAAAACCTATGTCCAGCAGTGGACGTCTATAGGTTGAAATGATGATGATGATGATGATGATACAGTGGGTTCAATAGCTGCGCTTTAGTGACCTCTTTGGGGAACCGAAAGTTTTATCTGTGCGTTATAAGACCAGGTGGTTAAAACACATCACGAGAAAGGCGGGAGACTTCGTATATGGAGGGCGCGGTTTCGTCAGGCTTTTCTTGAATTAATGTTTGTTTGCTAATTTTGAAAAGGACTGGTGTTGGTTGTGTCGTGGACAGTTTTGGTATAGTTTGTGTAGTGGCTGGTTTTCTGAATGGTTCATCATCATCATCATGAACAACCCATTACCGGCTCACTACAGAGCACGGGTCTCCTCTCAATATGAGAAGGGTTTGGCCATAGTCCACCACGCTGGCCATGTGCGAATTGGCAGACTTCACACGCCTTTTGAGAACAATTTGGAGAACTCTCAGGCATGCAGGTTTCCTCACGATGTTTTCCTTCACCGTTGAAGCAAGTGATTTTTTTTTTTAAACGCACATAACTTCGAAAAGTTAGAGATGCGTGCCCGGATTCGAACCGCCGACCTCTGATTAAGAGGCTGACGCCCTAACCATTAGGCTATCACCTCTAAAACCGCTGACTGGTTAACAGGTATTGATTTGGGAAAGGTTTGAGGGAGCCGCGTCCGCGGAGTTTCCCGCCATTTCTCCCTAACTTCTACATTGCTATAAACTTGACATTGGCTAATCTGTGCAAAGCCATAAAAAGAGAGAACTAATAAAATAATAAACTTGACAATGGCTAATCTGTGTAAAGCCATAAAACGATAGAAAAAAAAACACATCACATATTATTGACATCTCTCATACTAAATAGTACTAATTGACATATGTTATGAAATTTTCACTTGAACTTTTGTTTTAACTTTATTATATCTAGTGACTAGTTTTTGATTGTTGCCTTTGTAGTTAATTATATTGCGATTATTTTCTTTGAGAACGTTGTGAAAACCTGTAAAAAGCTAAACATTCACATTAGCTCACAACGATAAAAAATGGACATGGAAAATATATTAGCTGGTTTTCCGTAATAAATAAACAAATAAATAAATAAAGACGGAGCTATCGTACTACTCACTAAGACGTGTGCTTTCAAGATGTTCTGCGCTTGCCAACACTGAGTATTTGCATAGACACAACCAAGCAGCCAGAAACCTTCACCAAGAGCTTTTTTTTTTTTTATTCACCACAAGTTAGCCCTTGACTGCATCTCACCTGATGGTAAGTGATGATGCGGTCTAAGATGGTAGCGGGCTAACATGTTAGGGGTATGGTAAACTCATACTCCTAATTGGTTTCTACACGACATCGTGCCGGAACGCTATATCGCTTGGCGACACGTCTTTGTCGGTAGGGTGGTAACCAGCCACGGCCGAAGCCTCCCACCAGACAAAAAAAAAACAAGCAACCAACAAAAAAAAAGCTTGCTCTGAAGTAGCCGTATTACAAGTATACACCGGTGCCGGTACTCGAGTGCAACGCAGTCCTGCTCTATTGGGGCCGGTCCATCATCACGGACAGGACTATTCTAGCTAATAAGCCTGACATCGTTGTGGTGCACCGAGTACAGTCGAGGATGTTTTAAGTGTATATCACTATTCCATATGAAGAGAACCTCGTCTGAGCTGAGACGAGGAAAAAACGCAAGTATCTCGATTTGGATCACGAGGTTTCCGAAATGTGGTATGTGCAGTCCACTTAAATCATCCCACTCTTCATACCACCATCCGACCCCCCCGTTATCCCAAACGTCGCCTAAGCCGAGGTTTGGCCTCTAAGGAGGCGCCCTTAGGCAGTCGTTCCCTTAGTTTCTTCGAGCCCTAGGGCTAAAAATTTCTTCTGGCAGAGCTTCTTTCCAAAGGTCGCCAAACAGCCCGGTTACGCTGTGGCAACCAATAGGGTTTGTACAGCTAATAGACAGTCCGAAAAAAAAAATCGTCATATTTGCGAATGGGTTGATCCCAGTCAGTCCGTGGCAGTTCGCTCGCAGCCAGAATGCAAAAAGTGGTATTGCTGGACTCGGCTAGAATAGTCCACCGATTTCTCAACCTGTCGCCCTGGGTGTAATCCTCCGCCCGGTAAAAATATGTATTTTTGCAATATGTATGTAGGTTTGTTTATTTTTATGTATTTAAGTATATTATATTTCTTTTGGCGTTTATATGTATCTATTTTGCACACGAGCGGGAGAATAAAACTATAATCAAAATAATAATAATAGTTTATTTCAGTTTACCCTATGACAAAGACTCTTGTCTGAAAAGCAGGACTTTAAATCATAAACATACTAGCTTAAAGACTGTCAAAGGTACATTATTAGAAAAAAAATCCAGTTGATTTTTTTACAGAATTTGTATTTCTGTTTTTTTTTTATAATAATAATATCACATTTCCTGTCACCTTCAAATTCGCGCCCCATTACTGAAAAAGAACCTCCTATATAAAACTTTTAGAAGTGTACTTAATGGGTTAAGGGATCTTATTACTAAGCCTCTGATTAAAACGTTCAAAACACCGAAAAGTAAGAAAAAAGCCTGGAGTCATACTCAGTTTTAGGCCAGGGTATACAGACAGATGATTCAATAATATAATTAATTTCAAAGATGGATCTTTATCGGGTAGACAGAGCTATTAATCACACACTAATGTCTTTAAGAAATGGTGATAAACGATTTCATATGTTTTTTTCCATTCTTCCGCAGCCTTCTGAGATAAGGATATAGGGATGCACTACTTCAATGCATCTATGAATTGTACGAAACTGAGTCCATGGCGCCGCGCGTCCTGGGTTCGATTCCTATCCCAAGTCTGGTTAGTTACTAATCTACCGACAATGATATATCGCCAAGCAATTTAGCGTTCCGGCACGATGCGATCTACGCGTTGTCGCGCCGTAATCAATTGGGAATGTTTGTTTACCATACCCCTTACAGGTTAGCCCGATTCCATCTTATATTGTATCATCACCTTCTACCAGGTGAAATTGCCATCAAGGGCTAACTTCTAGAAGAAGTTAGCCCTTGATAGATCATCCCATTATCGGCTCACTACAGAGTATGGGTCTCCTATCAATTTGAGCAGGGTTTGGCCATAGTCCACCACGCTGGCCATGTGCGGTTTGGCAGACTTCACACGCGTTTAAGAGCATTATGGAGAACTCTCAGGCATGCAGGTCTCCTTCACCGTTGAAGCAAGTGATATTTTAATTGCTTAAAAACGCACATAACTCCGAAAAGTAAGAGGTGGGTGCCCAGGTTCGAACCCCTCGACCTCTGATTAGGAGGCGGACGTCTTAACCACTAGGCTATCACAATCTTTATCACTACCCCACCTAACATACGGACAGGTTTATTATCTTTCTCTTATTAAATAAAGTACCTACGAGTTAATTGAACAAACGCTGCGCTTGATCACGTCCCTTAAAAAACAATTCTATCAAATAATAAGTACAAGGTACGTTGATAATACCTCGATAGTAACAATAATGGATAAAAAAATAACGATATGTTATCTTATAGCTGATGCATGGCAACCCCCGTCGTGCCAAATCATATTCAGATTAAATAATAAATCATTGTAAAAATAATAATATAGTGGTTCGCTTCAACTTTTACGACACCTACCGACAAAGTCGTGTCGCCAGCGATTTAGCTTTCCGGCACGATGTCACGTAGGAACTAATTAGGAGTATGGGTTTACCATACCTTTAACAGGTTAGCCCACTACCATCTTAGACCGCATCAGCACTTACCATCAGGTGAGACGTTGTCAAGGGCTAACTTGTGTATATAAAAAAAATTAATGCCAAGAGTTCGTTCGTGGTTATTATTGCTTAAAATCTTTTGACTTTATGACCATTTTTCGCTTGGAAAAGAAAAGCACTATTTTGGAACTCGTATTTTTTCTAAAATTAATAAACAAAGTAACACTTTTTAGCGCAATATATTTGTTTTTATCACAATCATAACCTAAATCTAAAGCAGTATCGCCTGAGCTAGTAGATTAAAATTCTGCATTGATATTGTTATCAATCGGGTATTAATGAGGATATATTTTACATCTACCTTAGTAGACAGGTGTTAAATATAATAGCTATAGATAAAACAGTAACTGTACCAAGAAATGCAAATATTGAAAAACAATTATTGACTTAAAATTAAAACAACTTAAAACAGGGTGATTTGTACATACGATGTGCTATTAATGGTGAATTCGATGACGCAATTACACTGATTTTGCGATGTTTGGTGAAAAAATAATTATTCTATAATACGGAAAGCACAGTTTACTGTTTGAAACACACTGTCAGGTATTACACTGCCAGGCGGATGCCGGTGTACGCGTGTTTCTTCGACTTATCAAAAGCGTTTGACCTGGTCTCGTACGACGTCCTGTGGGGCAAGTTGAGGGATGCGGGTGTGCTGGTGGAGTACAAAGCGCTACTGAGATACTGGTATGCTAACCAGCTTAAACAGGTGATGTGGAATGGGGCTCTTTCGGATGAATACAGGCTGGAATGTGGTGTGAGGCAGGGTGGTTTAAGTTCTCCAATCTTGTTCAATCCGATTGTTGACCAACTGATTGAACGACTAAGCAATATGCATGTCGGTTGCCACATGGATGACATATGTCTTAACAACATAAGCTACGCTGACGACATGGTGCTGCTCAGTCCTTCTATACCAGGGCTTAGACAACTGCTTTCTATTTGCGAGCATGGCCTAAGATATAACTCGAGTAAGAGTGGAATATTAATATTTATGGCTCTAAAACTGAAGCCACGTCATGTGCCTCCCGTATGTCTCGATGGTGTATCTCTGAAGGTCGTGGAGAAATTTAAATATCTTGGACATATTGTTACAAGCGACCTTGGAGATGACGAAGATATTGAACGAGAACGTAGGGCGTTGTCGATAAGAAGCAATATGCTTGTCCGCAGCTTCGCCCGGTGCACTACAGGCATGAAAGTAACTTTATTTAAAGCGTTCTGTCAGTCTTTCACACACTGGTAAACTGTGGGTGAAATATACACGCCGAGCCTACAACGCCCTGCGCGTTCAATATGACAACGCCTTCAGGAGGCTGTTGAAACTGCCGTAGCGCTGCAGTACCTCCAAAATGTTCGCTAACGCACACACGAATGACTTTTTTGCCATAATGCGTAGAAAAGCGGCGTCTCTTTTTTTCGTCGTATTTTGTATGTCTGATGCAATAACAATACTAACATAGTAATTTACTATAAAATGTTACTAGCATACTAACAATCTATGGAAGCTTTCATGTCCGATTCAAATGAGAAATAAATAATAAATAATCGTTCGTATGACGTCACATTAATTCAATATTGCTGACAACTGGCTACCAACTAATCTCCTTACATATGCATAGATACGGTATGTCCTATATCTAAGTTCAGTGAGTTGACCGTAGTCAAAGAAATAAAGATTTTGATGAAATAGGTGTTGTTAGAAATGTCTTAAGTTGTGGAAGAGACACTGAGTAAGCGATCACGTCAGGAAGAATTGGCGGAAACATTGCATTTAACTTTTTTACGCTACAAGCCGTTGATTGCAATCTCATCTGGTGGTGAGTGATGATCCAGTAAGATGGTAGGATTATAGCAGCTTTATTTAACTGATATATTGGTTTCTTTCCGAAACGCCACATTTTGGGCAAATTTATCGATATTTAAAAGTTCTGGTAAACCCATATAACTGAAAAAAAAAGACACGTCCCGAATAGTTACTAGTAATGCTAATGTTATCTATTAATTGGATTAACTGCAGTTTTTCCACAATTTTAAGGTTTAATAATAAAAGTTTTAGTAAATAAAAGGTCAGCATTTGGTTTTAAAATATATTCTTAAAGATAAATACCATGAGAAAAATTCCTAAAAACAACTATTAAGCTATGCTATCTCGTCCGCATTTTCAGTATTCGAACTTTTCTCCAAAATTTGGTTTCCGATTTCCTTGATAAAGTCCGAGAGGTTCTTGTCAATTTCATCCTGTAAACAATAAATGCAAGAAAATAATCTAAGTCTATGTTCTCAAAGGTGTGTGAAGTCTGCCAATCCGCACATGGCCAGCGTGGTGGACTATGGCCAAACCCTTCTCATATTATTGAGAGGAGACCTATGCTCTGTAGTGAGCCGGTAATGGGTTGTTCATGATGATGATGATGATGAATCTAAGTCTATAAAAAGGCTATGTATCTGTTTCTTGATTATACATTATTACAATAACGAACGACTATGGTTCGGATTTTGTTAAATGAACCCGAATTGGAGATAGCTAAACCAAAAGGAGACATCGGTTAGGTGGATGGTGACTTATAAAATTTATGTTCTCACCTTGTAAGTATCTAGCAGTTCTGGAATCTTCTCGTTAATGAGGGTGTTTACTTCCGCAGAATAATCTTTATCTTGGAACATCAGAGCAAAGGCGGACTGAAAATAAAAATCAATATTTAAACTAAATTCCACTTTTCTAACGACCTCAGTGCACTGTTGAATAATGCAATGGGAGGTCCTGGGTTCGATTCTCGACTCAAGTCTAATCTCGGTAGGTTATCAGCTACAGCCATTTGCCGTCTTACTGACAAAGATATACCGCCAAGCGATTTAGCGTTCCAGTTAGGAAAATGGGTTCATCAGGTTACGCAGCTTAGGATCCTCTGGATGCAGATGTTCATGGAAGACGGTAATCATTCAACGTCAGCTCGCACGTCTGCTCGTTTGTTCGCGATGTAAATAAATAAAGGGTGTACGTGTTTTTCTTATTCGTTTCATGCTACCGCAGTAGATTGCCCATACTACCATATTAGATAAAGAGGAAATCTAATATGATGACCTCTGTGGCGCAGTGCGTGCGCTGTCGCATTATAATGTCCTGGGTTCGATTTCCGGTTCGAGTCTGGTCTGGTGGGAGGCTTCCGTCCTACCGATGAATACGTGTCACCAAGCGATTAAGCGTTAACCAATTAGAAGTAACCTAACCTGTTAGGGGTATGGGATATCTCACCTGATGATAAGTTAAGTTAGGGGTATGGGGTAAACCCATACCCCTAACTTAACTTATCATCAGGTGAGATAGCCGTCAAGGGAAAACTTGTAGTGAATAAAAAAAAAGATAAGTTACCTGAATCTTTTGTATTCTGAAGTTGACGTCGACGCTACGTATGCTGACGCCCGAGATGATTCCAATGTTCACGCGGATGTCACCGGCGAGACGGAGTTGAGTTATTCCAAAGCTGTCAAAAATAACAAACAACGCTATTTAACACAAGGTAACAAATTAATATACTTAAATAAATACTATCTGAGCCGGCGGGATTCGAACCCACATCTCCCCGGCAATGATTGTCTAAGTGCTCTGCTAATACAGCAAAGTTCTTCTTCTTCTCTTCTTGAACAACCCGGCTCACTACAGAGCACGGGTCTCCTCTCAGTATGAGAAGGGTTAGGCCATAGTCCACCACGCTGGCCATGAGCGGATTGGCAGACTTCACACGCCTTTGAGAACATTATAGAGAACTCTGAGGCGTGCAGGGTTCCTCACGATGTTTTCCTTCACCGTTAAAGCAAGTGATATATTTTTTGAAGTGAAAACTTCTTTAGCGGCGTTGAGCACTTTTTCTGTAATGGGTATAAAATCTTAAACTCGCGTCAGGACACGTGACCTGATCGAAAAAGCGTAAGACGGATGGAGAGTAGACAGCTATCCCCTCTCTACGGGGCGGCGAAAATGTATGCCTGGGCCTACTGTTTCGTTTAGGCAGCGCAGGGCGCTTCCGCGAATGTTCGTGTATGTTACAGCGTGCCACGCGCATCCATGGATGGTGACAGCTGATGGCTCGACCGTCTGTGTAGCGATTCCATTGTTGTGTATTCGTAAAATTCGTGAATGTAAAGTGCTTAAAATATGGAAATTGATATAGATAAACTTTTAAATGTAAAATAATTGTAATAGTTTTAAAGTGTTAAATTTTTAATGTAATATAAATTGTCATGTTTGTGTACGATAGCGCAATAAATGAATATTGTATTCTACCACATAAATGATAGTACTTTTATACTGATAAAGCAATTGGTGCAAAATTATTCCCTAACCATTCCAAAATATCAAACATGCTCAACGTTAATAATCAAGTTTTCACTTCTGCCGGCACTCCCGGAGTGCAACCCGTCTTTTTTTTTTTTTAATGCACATAACTCAGAAAAGTTAGAGGTGCGCGCCCGGATTCGAACCGCCGACCTCTGATTAGGAGGCTGACGTCCTAACCACTAGGCTATCACCGCTTCGCAGCAGCTGTATTAGTTGCTGCTGCTAATACAGCAAAGTTCAACGATGCCTAATTAATAAATAGTTTTTTGAAGATAGACTTCTTTAATCGCGGTATGAAAAAACGACGAGATTGAAATGCGCGCATCACTGTGACACAAAAGTAACAGGTTTAAACTGCCCGCTAAACCGCTCCTTAAGTCTCGAATAACAAGAAAATTTGAGTAAAACTTGATGTAAGAAATTAAATATTAATTATCTAATTTAATTTTTCAAGTTTAAACTAACTTTTATTGAATTATTTGCATGCAATTAAAAACTATTTTTTATATTGCCAAATTAGCATAACTTTTCCTACGTTTTTTTTATATCCACTACAAGTTAGCCCTTGACGGCAATCTCACCTGATGGTAAGTGATGATGCAGTCCAAGATGGTAGCGGGCTAACCTGTTAGGGGTATGGTAAGCCCACACTCCTAATTGGTTTCTACGCGACGATGTGCCGGAACGCTAAATCGCTTGGCGACACGTCTTTGTCGGTAGGTTGGTAACAAGCCACGGCCATACATAAGTTCACGCACCCATTTTTTTTATAGATCCATATCCAAATTAGGTTATTCTATATTCGAATACATAAACTCTATAACAAATCTTGTATAAGGTTAGACCGTCAGCCTTCTAATCAGAGGTCGGCGGTTCAAATCCGGGCACGCACCTCTAACTTTTCGGAGTTATGTGCGTTTTTAAGTAATTAAAATATCACTTGCTTCAACGGTGAAAGAAAACATCGTGAGGAAACCTGCACGCCTGAGAGTTCTCCATAATGTTCTCAAAGGCGTGTGAAGTCTGCCAATCCGCACATGGCCAGCGTGGTGGACTATGGCCAAACCCTTCTCATATTGAGAGGAGACCCGTGCTCTGTAGTGAGCCCGTAATGGGCTGTTCATGATAACAAATCTCATAGTGTTTTAAAAATTACCTGTGGTAATTACGAATAGTCAATCTTCACCAAGATTTTGTATCACAATAATGAAAAAAGCTTATTTAGTAATGTATTCATATAGAAGATATCAAAACTTAATTCTAATATATGTTCCATTCACTTACTCGCCCTCCAATTGACCACTGTATCTTGTTCCGAATACATTAGCTCTCAATCCTGCTTTACCTGTATTATTAATATAAGATAATTTAATACACAGATACTCTAAAAAGCAGTGCAAGTTAATAAGCACGATTCTTAGTTTAATTACAAAATAAAAAGTCATTACTTCACAGACAAGATTTTTTCTGATGATTTATGATTTCAACAGGGAAAAATTTACGATATGTGAAATTTTAATGTTTTGGATCTTACAAGCATCTCACGATCATACGCCGGTCCCTTGCCACCGTCAACGTGCCAAGTCTACTTGAGCCGACTGGTATTGCAAGAGACGATGGCAAGAGACCGGACGGTATGAGTTTGATTCCATGGAAGATGGACACGCTGGCCCCTTCCCATCTACATGGAACCAACAATAGAGTAGGTACGGCTTGTGAAGCGGCTGAAAAAGCTAAAGCATGCAAATACAGGGGTCTAGGCTCTGAATATGATTTTGTCCCATTCGGTGTCAAGACCCTTGGTCCGTGGGGTCCTAGCGCACTAAGGCTTTTTAAGGAAATAGCAAAAAGGTTAGTCGACATCACAGGGGACCGAAGAGCTGCCAGCTACCTCGGACAAAGAATTAGTCTAGCAATTCAAAGGGGGAACACTGCCAGTATATTCGGAACCTTGCCTAAAGGGACTCCTTTTAATAATATATTTTAGTTATGATGTTATTTATTTTTTAAGATTTTTAGTTTTAGGTTAATCTAAGTACAAGCATCTGATTTAATGGATGTCTGTAAGAAAATTCAAAAGTTTTAATCTCACGATTTTGTACTTATTGAGAGACATCTCCAATTATTTCAGTTATAAATAACAAATTATCTTATTTTATAATAATTTGACAATAACATTCTATTTCCATCGGATGAGTCACAAATTTTCTGCAGCCTACTAAACAGTACACAATCTAAAATCTATATTACAGCTAAATATGCCCAATTTTATTATTATTGGTGCATTACTTAAGCGAACATCGAAAAACCAACAAACAAATGAACATACAAACACACTTGCACATAAAAAAGTCAAAATTTTCATATTAATAACCATCGCTTAGAAGATAATAACCGTTAACCTGTAATTCTAAGAGTATTAAAAACTCCATACACAGGTGACAGTTTACCAGTTTATTTCCTGTGCTATCTGTTAACTTGATAAATTACACTAGGGGCACTGAACTGATGGCTTGACATGCTCTCCAAGGCACGAAGAATAAGTTCAAGCCAAATTGAAACACCGAAAGTTCCTCCTTCTAGATCCAGGCTGGGGACTGCCTCTTAACGATGCTTGGCGCAGTGCGTGCGCTGTCGCATTATAAAGTTGGAGGTCCTGGGTTCGATTCCCGGCTCGAATCTGGTCAATTAACAGTCATTACTCTTAAAGACTATGTACACTGGGCCAGGCTAATGGCATTTTTTATCCTGGAACATTATAGCTAAGTATCTTCGGGATAGATAGATTTACTTTTAGATTTACTTTTTGATTTGACGACCTCCGTGGCGCAGTGCGTGCGCTGTCGCATTATAAAGTTAGAGGTCCTGGGTTCGATTCCCGGCTCGATTCTGGTCTGGTGGGAGGCTTCGGCCGTGGCTAGTCACCACCCTACCGACAAAGACGTGTCGCAAAGCGATTTAGCGTTCCGGCACGATGTCGCGTAGAAACCAGTTAGGAGTGTCGGTTTACAATACCCCTAACAAGTTAGCCCGCTACCATCCTAGATTGCATTATCACTTACCCATCAAGTGAGATGCCGTCAAGGGTAGTAGTGAATAAAACAAACTGCGTAGTGAGTTACATTACGTGGTACACATGCATACTGACCTATGGATAGAAGGATTTGTGGAAGGGAGATGTCAAACCGTAGTCTATTGGTAAGAGCACCGTAGTCCAATCTGTTGATAGCTATGTTGCTTGCACCAGTGAAGCTGAGGGATTCGACGAAGGCCGAAAGTGTAACTAGGCTGTGGAAATGAAAACCTATGTACAAGTTGTTATCGTGGTAAGTTGTTTAATTGGCTTGGTAGGTTTGTGTTGATTTTGAGAAAATACTGCAAGAACGTAATCTTCATTTGATGGATTTACTATCTTTATTTGCTATGTTTTTGTTTGCAAAAGTTTGCCAAGATCGATTCTGTTGTAATAATCATCATCATCATCATCATCATGATCAACCCATTCTCGGCTCACTACAGAGCACGGGTCTCCTCTGAATATGAGAAGGGTTTGGCCAAAGCCAGCCACGCTGGCCATGTGCGGATTGGCAGACTTCACACGCCTTTGAGAACATTACGGAGAACTCTCAGGCGTGCAGGTTTAATCACGATGTTTTCCTTCACCATTGAAACAAGCGTACACAATTCCGAAAAGTTATAGGTGCCCGGGTTCGAACCCCCGACCCCCCGATGTCAGCCTCCTAATCAGAATTAGGAGGCTGACGTCCTAACCACTAGACTATCATGACTTCTGCGGGTAATAATATGGTCTTAATACTAAACCAGAGTTGTGTCTTCAATGTAAACAGGCTTTTGTAGTGTCAGTTCAACAAGGGTGCGGTCAATTGAAGGATTTTAATATCCTTAATATGGACCCCACAAAACCTTCTACAAAGTTCATTGCCAGTTCAGATAATAATACGGCCTTGATACTAAATCATAACTATGTATTAAAAGAATCAATGTCTTGGTGGTGTTTTTTGTTACACACTTAAAATTAGCCCCTGACGGCTATATCACCTGGTGGTAAGTGGTGATGCTGTCTAGGATGGTAGTGGACTAACCTGTTAGGAGTATGATAAGCCCACGCTCCTAATTGGTTTCCACGCGACCTCGTGCCGGAATGATAAATCGCTTGGCGACACGTCTGTGTCGATAGGGTGGTAACTAGCCACGGCCAGAGCCTCCCACCAGACTAGACTCGAGCCGGGAATCGAACCCAGAACCTCTAACTTTATAATGCGACAGCGCGCGCACTGCGCCACGGAGCTTGTCAAATGGTCGTTATATGGTGTCAGTACAAAAAAGATGCTATCAGTTGAGGAGTGTCAAAGTACTACCCTGTCCCATGACAATACTCACATTGGCACGGGGGAAGTGGAGACCTCGTATTTGTCGACCTCCAATGGGTCGAGTCCGGCATCCTTGATGCCTTCACTTATCTGTTCAATTGCCCTTCTGATTTGATTAGTAACAATGCGTTGTTCCCTGGTATCTGAAAATATTGATTTAATTTTGTCTATCTTCAGTCAATTACTGATATAAAACTATTTTTGAAAAGAAATACTTCTTTTTATTTAAACCTTATCTATACATCTATACAAATAAATAAAATTGGAGTGTCTGTTTGTAATATTGAAATAACCGTTTTTTACTACATGCATATGAATATGTATATGGTACATACACCAAAATAACATTTTTTACAATTTTTGTCTGTCTGTCTGTTTGTTTGTTCCGGCAAATCTCTGAAATGGCTGGACCGATTTTTACGGGACTTTTATTGGCAGGTAGCTGATGTAATAAGGAGTAACTTAGGCTACTTTTATTTTATAAAAAGTCTTTTATTTTAGAAAAATAAAGTAATGTTGCAATGTCCAAGTACTGTCCAGTAACGCGCGCAGCTCACGTGCCATGCCACCTCCTGTGCCATCACGTCTCAGGCGCCTCCCACCAACGAACCAATATCACAAAGGCTGCCTGTCGCACGGGGTCATTCTTTTTTTTTTTTTTTTAGAGAGGAGATACTTTGATGTTTGAAGTATTTCAAGTAATTCGGGTTAGTAATCTATTGCTTCGTGATTGAAAGACAAACAAACACAACTCAACGCAGACGAAGTCGCGGGCGTTAGCTAGTACTATCTATGAATGATTTTAATTCGTGAGGAGGTGGTGATAACTACATTCTTACAGTGAAACTAGTTCTAAGGTTCCAAATAGGCCCTTGTTAAAAAGAATAACACAACAGATTTAACCGAGCGTGCATACGCAACAGGGCCCTGAATCTATTATTGTATTGGATCCACAGAGAGTTGTCATGCTTGTGTATACCGGAACCACAGAATAGCCGTGTTCAAAGATATTCAGTACGCTTTGAACACTGTGACCTTCACAGAGTCACGAGAATACCTATAGACTAAAAATAACGTGCAGACTTTTTTCTTTCAGACTGTCTTTCTTTCCGAAGCTCGCCAAACAGCCCGGTTACGCTGTGGCAACCAATAGGGTTTGTACAGCTAACAAACCCTATTGGTTGCCACAGCGTAACCGGGCTGTTTGGCGAGCTTCAGAAAGAAGCTCTGCCAGAAGAAATTTTTAGCCCTAGGGCTCGAAGAAACTAAGGGAACGACTGCCTCCTTTGAGGCCGAACCTCGTCTTAGGCAACGTTTGGGATAACGGGGGGTTCGGACGGAACGTGCAGACTACTTCACACCTTCGGTATACTTACTGTATTCATCCACAATGTTTTGGTGTGGCAAGGCGTTGGCACCTACTGCCATTACTATGAGAATCGAGAGGAAAACCTTCATCTTTGTTGCAGTTCAGTACTGAAAAAAGAAATTCATATAGCCTTACCATTATTTTACGCGCAAAAACTAAAAACTTGTGATTTTGACTCTTTAGTCTCATAAAGTAGTTTTTTCTTAATGTTTGATATTATAATGTATGTCACATTTGAACTCTTGATGATTTTGCTAACACAATTTAGACGGTAGCAATCATTTTTGTACAAGCATGCTTTGCTATAAATACGGTCGATGCCTTTCGTGGCATTCTCGCTCGAAACGTCGGACCATTCGGACCTCTTAATTATGGTCGCAATAAAAGCGTAATCCCGTTGTAAATCAGCGTTGTGGTTTTAATTACTATGAGTGCTGACGTCACTCTTACTAAAAAAACAACTCGGAAGCCCTTAATTCGTCATGTATAATCGCTTAGCAGTATTTGTGATAGGCCTTTTTATATAAAGAATTATAGATATCATTTGATATGATAAGATAACTGAAAGTGGATACGAAAAAAACTGTAAACAAATTAGGTATATTGATAAGTAGATAACAGCAAACAACAGAATCGCAGTATCGTCAACCGGAAATGAATAAAACATTGAAATACTTGATTGAAACATGAAATGCTAATTTCATGATGATCCAAAATCCCTATCCCTATAGTTAAAACTTGTTTTGCTAGACATTGCAGTGCATATGTTGAATCATCATCATCATCGTCATGATCAACCCATTACCGGCTCACTACAGAGCAAGGGTCTCCTCTCAATATGAGAAGGGTTCAGCCATAGTCCACCGCCATGTGCGGATTGGCAGACTTCACACGCCTTTGAGAAAATTATTGAGAACTCTCAGGCGTGCAGTTTTCCTCACGATGTTTTCCTTCACCGTAGAAGCATATGGTATTATAATTGTTTTAAAAACGCACATAACTCCGAAAAGTTATAGGTGCGTGCCCGGATTCGAACCGCCGACCGTCTTGGTCCATACAAATAGGATAAGAAAACTGTAGACACTGGTATAACTATCGTGGCGAACATCTTAGCCCTACGAGGGAAGGCTTTTTTGCTTAATTCCACTTCAAGTTAGTATCAATTCAATTCAATTGCATCAAATAATGAATAGAAGCAGGCGTTACTTAGCGGAAGTCCATGATAAACAATAAACAGCAAGTATAATTTGCTATCAAGTAGTTTGCAAGTATAATGTCGGCGTAGTATAGCAAATTATACTTGCTGTTTATTGTTTATCAATTCCATCAATTTTTATTGCGAATTTCTACAATAGGTAGGTCTTATTAAATAGATACAATCAGACAATGTCACCCGTTATTAAGTGATAATGCAATCGCAAGATGGTAGAAAGCTAACCTGTTGGGAGTTAAGCAGTTATAATTAACCCATACCTCTAACTTTTCTTGATGGCTCCGTTACAAAATCCGATGCCAGACCAACCAGAAGATAATTCAGAAGATGACCAGACCAAGACATGCCGCCAAGCTAAACAGCGTTTTGGTACGCGGTCGCATAGAAACCGACGAGGTGGGTTTAATATACCATACCCCTAACAGAAAATCCGCTACCCTCTTAGACTGTATCATCATTTACCACCAGGTGGGATTGTATTCACGGGCTAGCTTGTAGGGTAGTAACCAAAAAACCTCCCATTTATGAGACCGCAGACCTCACCTAAAGGAGGTCACAATCTAAATTAATAATTCGATCAGAATGAATTTAATGATGGTAATAATACTATAGCTTACCTGTGAAAACTGCTTAAGTATTGATGAGTTATTAGAGGAATGTCTATTTATAATAAAAAATACTGATTAATATCATAAACTAGTTTTTAGGTCAATGATGCGATAAACAACGAAACCTCCAATATTAATATTAATTCTTATCATAATATTAAAAGGTTGAGAGCCGGCGGAATATTTTATTTTTTGCATTATAAAGTTGGAAGTCCTGGGTTCGATTACCGGCTCGAGTCTGGTGGGAGGCTTTGGCTGTGGCTACCACCCTACCGATAAAGACGCAAAGCGATTTGAGCGTTCCAGTACGATGTCGCGTAGAAACCAATCCTAATTGGTTTCTATGTATGTATGTATGGGTTTACCATATAGTATGGGTTTACCATACCCTGCATTCCGTTGCCATTGCCGTATTTATTAGTGAGATACTTATCGTTCATCAATCGACCTTTTATTCCTTGAGAAGTGGCTAAATACTTGTAATTAGAGCGTGACAAAACACTGTTTAAGCATTCTGACGTTAAGGCACGTCTATCAGTAAGACACTTAACGGGTAGTTCACTAATCAAAACTTCATTCCTTGAGAAGCGGGCAAAAGTCCTTTAATTAGAGCGTGACAAAACACTGCATAAGTATTCCGATGTTATGGCACATGTATTTATTTAGTAGGCCTTAAGCCTTGAGGTAGTAGTCACATATATGGAGAATAGCCGTTCAAATTTTCACCGCTACACTTCTGAGCTTAACACCCCAAAAGCATTCTCTTTGCAAGGCGTTACTTTGGACTAATTAACGCCTAATTTTTGATGGCCAAAATTTGGAACAAGACAATCACTAATTGACTAATAATCCAATGACCACTGATCCACGGTCTCTGATGCAATGCCATACAAAAGTAGTCCTTAGAAATAGCTGAGGATTTTAAGGCAACTACGGGTATTAGAGCAGACTCTGCAGCTGCACCAGGTATTTAAAGCTTCGTCATCATCATCATGATCAACCCTATACCGGCTCACTGCAGAGCACGGGTCTCCTCTCAATATGAGAAGAGTTTGGCCATAGTCTACCTCGCTGGCCATGTGCGGATTAGCAGACTTCACACGCCTTTGAGAACATTATGGAGAACTCTCAGGCGTGCAGGTTTCCTCACGATGTTTTCCTGCACCGCTGAAGCAAGTGATTTTTTTTAAAACGCACATAACTCCGAAAAGTTAGAGGTGCGTGCCTGGATTCGAACCACCGACCTCTGATTAAGAGGCTGACGTGCTAACCACTAGGCTATCACAGATTAAATTTAAAGCTTACCTGCTCAGAAAGATGCTGTATTTTCGTTTAGTTAATAGATACGTGTATAAGATAGTTAGCGTGTAGTTATACGTGTATAAGATGCTGCAGTAAGTGCGGACGTAATTGCCGTTCACGGATTACTCTCCACATTCACCGGAGAAAATGCCTCCGAGACAATGTATTAACCGTCTAGAATAGACGTAAAGGCCTAAATGAATGAAGATAGTTAGCACAATCGTATCGGAGCGTATATAGCACCAGGTATATTTTATGTTAAAATTATTTAAAAACTAACTAATAATTTCAGTACGCTAAAATTTATTGGACGAGTTCAGTCTAACTCGGCACTGAAATAGGTTCAACTCCGACTTTCTTGGCTCAGTCATCATCATCATCATCATGATCAACCCATTACCGGCTCACTGCAGAGCACGGGTCTCCTCTCAATATGAGAAGGGTTTGGCCATAGTCCACCACGCTGGCCATGTGCGGATTAGCAGACTTTACACGCCTTTGAGAACATTATGGAGAACTCTCAGGCGTGCAGGTTTCCTCACGATGTTTTCCTGCACCGCTGAAGCAAGTGATTTTTTTTAATACGCACATAACTCCGAAAAGTTAGAGGTGCGTGCCTGAATTCGAACCACCGACCTCTGATTAATAGGCTGACGCGCTAACGACTAGGCTTTCACAGATTAAATTTAAAGCTTACCTGCTCAGAAAGATGCTGTATTTTCGTTTAGTTAATAGATACGTGTATAAGATAGTTAGCGTGTAGTTATACGTGTATAAGATGCTGCAGTAAGTGCGGACGTAATTGCCGTTCACGGATTACTCTCCACATTCACCGGAGAAAATGCCTCCGAGACAATGTATTAACCGTCTAGAATAGACGTAAAGGCCTAAATGAATGAAGATAGTCAGCACAATCGTATCGGAGCGTATATAGCACCAGGTATATTTTATGTTAAAATATGTTAAAAAACTAACTAATAATTTCTCGGCACTGAAATAGGTTCAACTCCGACTTTCTTGGCTCAGTCATCATCATCATCATCATGATCAACCCATTACCGGCTCACTGCAGAGCACGGGTCTCCTCTCAATATGAGAAGGGTTTGGCCATAGTCCACCACGCTGGCCATGTGCGGATTAGCAGACTTCACACGCCTTTGAGAACATTATGGAGAACTCTCAGGCGTGCAGGTTTCCTCACGATGTTTTTCTTCATCGTTGAAGCAAGTGATATTTTAATTTTTCTAAAAACGCACATAACTTTGAAAAGTTAGAGGTGCGTGCCCGGATTCGAACCGCCGACCTCTGATTAGGAGGCTGACGCCCTAACCACTAGGCTATCACCACTTGGCTCAGTATAATTCTGCTTTGAGAAAACTCGCAACCAGCTCTTCAACTATAGCATAAATTTTATGTCTCGACAGTCTAGCCTAAATTAAACCCACTAATCTAGATATCTATTAAAAATACAAAAGTGGGTCTGCTATTTTTTTTGTTGTTTTTTTGTTAGATACCTACCCTACCTACTCTCAGTTCAAACACTAAATCGATCTTGATTGAATAAGGCGCGAATATGTCTTGCTTTTTCAAGATGTAAACTACACAATTTCAAAAATAAAATAACACTAGTCTAGTTAGATTTTGCATAGTGCGTATATACCTGTATATATTCCTTATTCCTTATTATAAACACAAGGTTACTTTTCTGTTCTTTTGTAATAAGTTCTTTTTTGTGTTTCTTGTTATTTGCTGTTTGTTAATCTAAAATTTTGCATATTATATTATTAGCGACCTATTAGCGTCGACTTAAGATATTAGGCATGCTGTAGTTCACCTCTAAATTGATTTATAGAGGTTTTTTTTTTAGGTTTAAGGTTTTAGTTATAGGTTTAGGGTTTTCAAAATGTTTATTTCTTTTACATATAATTCTGTTGGTGGCGCTTTGCATAAATAAATAAGATGTATAAAGTATATCTTTAACAACCTACTTGGCGCAGTGCGTGCGCTGTCGTATTATCTATCTAGTCTCGAATTTAGTCTGGTGGGAGGTTTCGGCTTCGGTAGTTTACTGGAAATATTTTTTTTTTGTTTTTATTCACCACAAGTTAGCCCTTGACTGCATCGTACCTGATGGCAAGTGATGATGCAGTCTAAGTTGGTAGCGGGCTAACCTGTTAGGGGTATGGTAAACTCTTACTCCTAATTGGTTTCTACACGACATCGTGCCGGAACGCTAAATCGCTTGGCGACACGTCTTGTCGGTAGGGTGGTAACTAGCCACGGCCGAAGCCTCCCACCAGACCAGACTCGAGCCGGGAATCGAACTCAGGACCTCCAATTTTTAAAATGCGCCACGGAGGTAGTTATCTGGTTCCAGTATACTGGCAAAGACATACTGCCAAGCGTGTTCCGGTATAATGCAAGTAGAAACCGATTAAGAGAATGGGTTCAGAAGGCATAGGTGGTCGTTGCTGCAGATGTTTTTGAGCCATGATAATCACTTAATATCGGGTGATCAGTCTGTATTTGCCCGCGATGTAAATATAAGAGAAAATTTCTCGCAATTTTTAAAAATAACAATTCCCACGGCTCACAGATCTAACTTCGCCTAATCTTGATCAAAAATCGGCAATAAGATAAGATTCTAGATACAACACGTTTGCTTCGCTACGTTTGGGAG
This sequence comes from Lasiommata megera, assembly GCA_928268935.1. Lineage (NCBI taxonomy): Eukaryota > Metazoa > Arthropoda > Insecta > Lepidoptera > Nymphalidae > Lasiommata > Lasiommata megera. The sequence continues at coordinate 3,897,316 of OV743311.1, read as the reverse complement.
TTGCTTTAAATCCCTCCAGATTTGCAAAACGAAAATTTCGCCAGAATCCAAGTTTTGAGTGGCATCTGTTTATAAAATTTTTCTGATTGTAAATGGTGTAGCTTTTACAGTCAGAAAAATATTGTGAAAGTTAACTTAAATGACTTGGTCGGATTTTGCCCTAATAAATTCATTATACATAAATGTTCAGTAATTATTCATAAGGGAAAATTACTTTTAAAATAAAGTGAAGTCTGCCGCACATAGCGTGGTGGACTAAGGCCAAACCCTTCTCATATTGAGGAGGAGACCGGCGCTCTGTAGTGAGCCGGCAATGGCTTGATCGTGATGATGACATGAGTCTACAAGTTTTTTTTTATTTTTTATTTACAAGTTAGCCCTTGACTGCATCTCACTAGTTTTTTAGATGGCAAGTGATGATGCGGTCTAAGATGGTAGCGAGCTAACCTGTTAGGGGTATTGGTTTCTACACGACATCGTGCCGGAACGCTAAATCGCTTGGCGACACGTCTTTGTCGGTAGGGTAGTAACTAGCCACGGCCCAAGCCTCCCACCAGACCGGTAATCGAACCCAGGACCTCCAACTTTAAAATGCAACAGCGCACGTGCTGCGCTGTTGCATTTTAAAGCGCACGTGCTGTGACGGAGGTCGTCAAAAAAAGTATGGCGGCCAGCTTGACGATAGTATAGTAGACGTATTTCATCATGTGACCATTCATACGATTCTACCTTTTACTCCTTTCGTCAACGTTCCGAGCTGTTTATTCCATTATAGTTGTCTACTGTGACCTTATATACGGGTAACCTTTGCTATAATGACATCGAGGTTTACCAATAAACAAACTTATTGACAGTATTCAATACTACTATCAGATTAGATAACTATTAATAGATAACTGTTAATGTCGATTTGTTTTGTTATTATTATCTTTTGTACATAGACCCTGTGTTTAACTGTACTACTACGTCAATGGTCTGCTTACTAGCATGTTCAGATATCGATTTCGAGGTCCCGGGTTCCGATAACACTGGATGGTTACATTAAAAAAAATATTGAAAAAATATAGCGATTTAGCGTACCAATGAAGAGTGTGGGTTTACCACATCCCTACCAGGTTAACCCGCTACCATCTTCGACTGCATCATCACATACCACCGGCGAGATTGCCATCGAGGGAAAATATATATTTTTTTTTTCGGACTGTCTATTAGCTGTACAAACCCTATTGGTTGCTACAGCGTAACCGGGCTGTTTGGCGAGCTTTGGAAAGAAGCTCTGCCAGAAGAAATTTTGAGCCCTAGGGCTCGTAGAAACTAAGGGAACGACTGCCTAAGGGCGCCTCCTTTGAGCCCGAACCTCGGCTTAGGCGACGTTTGCGATAACGGGGGGGTCGGACGGTGAGTGGTCCGTACGTCTCCGAGGCCGTGGATGGAGCCCACGTCCGGAAGACGTAAGATAGCGGGGACCTCGTCTTCGCCGGCGAAGACGGTGTGTAGCGTATGATTGTGTGGTAGGTGGTGCGAGTGTGTTGTCAGTAGTCATCTGATCGTTAGGGTCATGAAGGATATGTTTAGGTCTCCTCTTTCGGAGAGGAGCGCTTAGGTCGGGGGAGGAGGGGAAATAGGTACATATTCTAACTATGTACAGTGGGTATAAGAAGCTTTAATATCCTAGTGTTTAGGACGTCGGTGACGTTCGATTACGGGCACGTAGCTCTAGCTTTTAGGAGTTATATTTTTAAGCTTTTAAAATATCACTTGCTTCAACGGTGAAGGAAAACATCGCAATATCCGTAATGTTCTTCAAGGCGTGTGAAGTCTGCTAATCCGCATATGGCCGGCGTGGTGGGCTATGGAAAAACCCTTCTCATATTGAGAGGAGACCTGTGTGACTCTGTAGTGAGCCGGAAACGGGTTGATCATGATGATGATGATGATTCTTCGAAATAATGCGAGACAGTGGTTTCAAAAATACTGAAAGAGGCATACATTTTATAATATATTTGATATTTGTATATGCATAGATGTACAGATATTAATGAATACAAAACGCAATTTAACGGATTTCTCTAATAAACATTAAGATCCTTTGGATGAACTTTCATGTAAACAATCGTCAAATCGGTATTTTATACAGATTACAAAACGTCGTGGTTCGTATGGAATTTATATTTCGGTAGAATTACGTAAACGCTGCTGTCTAGTTTTTTAATGTCAAAATTAAAACTAACGGCTGAAAAAGTCAACGTAATTTTTAAGTAGTTCTTCAATATCCATGGATTTCTAATTCAAGAGTTCGTTGAGGAGGTCCTTGAAGAATTCCGACAAAAATCTGTCGATTGCACGCTGTAAAGAGAGTAAAATTTTATATTATTTTTAACTGTTGAGGTACGAAATCTTTATTAAAAAAATGGACCTAATATGGATTTTCGAAAATAAATAAATAAGATTACGTTTCTTCAGCTAAATAAAATAATTCGCACAAAAAAAACTGAAAGGTTAAAAGAGATCCACCTAGTAGTTATTTTGCTGAGGCTATAATTCATCATCATCATCATTTCAATCGATAGACGTCCACTGCTGGACATAGGTATTTTGTTGTGTTTGTTGGTTGTTGTGGGTTAAATAAAAATCGAATGTCACTTATATGGTATTCCAATTGTTGAGTACAAGCAAATTGGCTTTACATTACCAAATTAACGCTCTTAATAGCGACTAGTTGAGTAAATTGTTGGTTTTTCATAAAACCATTTAACGTTTCAAGTATTATTTTATTACTTCAATTGTTAAAGTCCACCATTATTGCTAGGAAGGTCTTAACTTTTGTCTGGTCGGAGGCTGCGGCCGTGGCTAGTTACCACCCTACCGACAAAGGCGTGTCGCCAAGCGATTTAGCGTTCCGGCACGATGTCGTGTAGAAACCAATTAGGAGTATGGCTTTACCATACCCCTAACAGGTTAGCCCGCTACCATCTTAGACTGCATCATCACTTACCATCAGGTTAGATTGCCGTCAAGGGCTAACTTGTAGTGGATAAAAAAAAAAAAACTCCAAATCCCTCTTTTATTAGAAAAGAGGTTTGTACACAGTTGGAACATAAATGGCGATCGTCAGGTGAAATCGCAGCGAAGCAATTGATAGAAATTATGAGTACCTATAACTCATGCTTACCTTATTAGCCGCCATCCACTGCGGAACAGTAACGTTCATGGCGTTATTGACAGTATTGGAATGATCTTCCCCTTGTAAGGTAACGCTAAGTCTGCTCTGAAAACGAAAACAGTATCGTTAAAGGGTGTGTAACTAATTCAGGCTTTAATTCTTATGACTTTGCATATTTTTTTTTTCGGACTGTCTATTAGCTTTTCAAACCCTATTGGTTGCCACAGCGTAACCGGGCTGTTTGGCGAGCTTTGGAAAGAAGCTCTGCCAGAAGAAATTTTGTGCCCTAGGGCTCCAAGAAACTAAGGGAACGACTGCCTAAGGGCGCCTCCTTTGAGGCCGAACCTCGGCTTAGGCAACGTTTGGGATAACGGGGGGGTCGGACGGTGCCAACTTTGCATATTGATGCGAACAAAGTGCCGTAGTATGTTTCATTTGTAACTTATTAGCAATGACGAGTATCTATCTATTTTTATACATAATATCTATAAAATGTAGTGTACAGAAATCATTTTATTTTTTTTCGGACAGACAGAGAACACCAATAGTGGTGGCGACAGAGTAACGCCAGAAGAAATTTTGAGCCTTAGGGCACGAAGAAATTAAGGGAAAAGCGCCTCCTGTGAGGCCGAACCTCGGCTTAGGCGCCGTTTGGGATAACGGTGGGGTCGGACTGTGCTACAAAAATCAATGTATTTTATTTCAATAAGTTATTTTTAAGCCACATGGGAAATAAGAAATGACCTACGTGAAGTGCTAAGTTGCTTATAGATCGTTAATACGCAGGTTTTTATTTAATAGATTTGTGTTAAACTGTTCCATGAGTATACTTTTGTGACTGGTTTAAAGACATACTCATAGCTTTTTATATATTTATTTCAGATCGCTGACTTGGGGGCCTATCAGCACCTGCTAGGACAGATATTTCTTTTATTTATACACTTTATTTGAACTACCAAAAGATTAAAAATCCAAGATAACCACGGACGCAAAAAATATACAATAATAGAAAAATCATATTATAGTATAAGGAATTACGTATTATAGTAATATTAATTGTTTCTCTATTTGAGGTTGCTCTCACATAGTCTTAAGTGGCAACGTGAGATGGTGATGACTAAAAAATTGCCGGAAAAGTTTGTTGATAACTTCTTCTTAGACCAGACCGCGTTTGGAAACCACATAGCTTTTAACGAATGTTTTTATCATCATCTTCTCAATACAGAAGACATTGACGACCTCCGTGGCGTAGTTCGTGCGCTGTCGCATTATAAAGTTTGAGGCGTTGGGTTCGATTCCCGGCTCGAGTCTAGTCTGGTGGGAGACTTCGGCCGTGGCTAGTTACTAACAAGAGACACGTCGCCAAGCGATTTAGCGATCCGGCACGATGTCGCCTAGCAACCAATTAGGAGTGAGGGTTTACCATACGCCTAACAGGTTAGCCCGCTACCATCTTAGACTGTATCATCACTTACCACCAGGTGAGATAGCCGTCATATAAAAAAAGTACAGGGGTGGCTTCGATCCTGTGGGCGCTGTTAGGGTACGGAACCCTATCAATAAACATTAGACTGTTTCTTACGATGTTGTTTCTGGAAAGGGTAATTATATGTAAAGATATATTTAAGGAAATTAGTTACGTCAGTTCTTGGGTAAAAGAAGCCCATGTCCAATGAACGGATGCTGATGCCCGAGATGATGCCAACGCTTATGCGCGCATCGACTTCGACCCTCAAATCTGTTATGACGAAGCTAAAAGGAAAACATACGAAGTATTAATTATCATTCATTCGATTATAAAAGAAGAAGGATTGAATATTCATATTTCATACTAGTCATAACAACTAAATGCCGATTTTCATGTCTCTAACTTCAAAAATATAGGACTTTCATTCAAACTTCCAACCCCCATTTCAACCTCTCAGGGGTTCACAAAAAGTCTCTACTTCACAAAAAGAATCTACCTTCCAAATTTAAAGTTCGTATGTTTTATAGTTCCTGAGATATCGTGATAATCAGTCAGTCAGTCAGTCAGTCGGTGGTATTTGACTTTTATAGATTATTTATTTACAAATAGTAATAATATAGAAATGAACAGCTGTGTTTAATTTCTATGTGATTATTATGACGGTATTATTATTAAATTACTAGCTGACCCGGCAAATGTTTTTTTGCCATATAATTAATATTATTTCTAGGGATTTTACAATAAGTTAGTTAATTTCTATTGTAGAAAAAAAACTAACTTATTGTATGTTAGGATGTGGTATGTGAGTAAAAGAGGCATGGAGCGCTGTGAACGATGAGGGAATATAAAAATAACATAAATATTGTTTATATTCAGCTTTACAATAAGTTAGGGCAATTTTAGTCGAGTTAGAGTAAAAATACATTCTCAATAAAGACGATAATTGTTCAGTCATCGAGTGGGATGACAAATAATTAAATTAATAAAATTACTATTAAAATTATTTGGGGTGGACACCCTTATCATTTAGAGATTTAATAGATAGATAGTAGCCGATTCTCAGACTTAATATGCATAAAAAATGTCATAAGAATCGGTCGAGCCGGGTATTTTATAAATAAGATTTTAGTTGCCAAGCTGTTGCATGTCGCACAATGTACAATCATCATGATCAACCCATTGCCGGCTCACTGTAGAACATGGGTCTTATTTCTGTAGGACTAGGGTTTGGCCGTTGTCCACCACGCTGGCCATGTGCGGATTGGCACACTTCACATGCCTTTGAGAACATTATGGAGAACTCTCAGGCGTGCAGGTTTCCTCACGATGTTTTCCTTCACCGTTGAACCAAGTGATATTCTAATTGCTTAAATTGCACATAACTCTGAAAAGTTAGACGTACGTGTCTGGGATTGAACCCTCGACCTCTGATTCAAAGGCGGACGTCCTACCACAGAATTTATTTTGTTTTATAATATTAGCTAATGTGAATTAGTTCAAGAGGATTGGTTTTTGCGGCCAGCATTCCGGTCACCATTCTATGTGATTATGCCTTGACATAAATTGTTTTATTCTTGTTAACTCGATAAAAAATTCAAATTTAAACTTTGTTTACTCACGAGCCACTCAGAGTAGCAGTGTATCTAGTTCCGTGGTAGTTGACTTCCAAGGCAGAATTTCCTGAAAAAAAAAGATAGAATTAAACTCCTATATTTTAATACACCCAACGCGATGAATAAAGAGACGGATTTAAATGTACTTGAACTTGTATGCATAAAATTCTTATTGAAGTACAAAATCGTTACAAAAGATAATGGGATAGCAAACATACAATGGCATAGCCGTCTTTTTCTTTCTCTCTATAACTCATGATCAACCCATTCTCGGCTCACTGCAGAGCACGGGTCTCCTCTCAATATGAGAAGGGTTTGGCCATAGTCCAACAAGCTGGCTATGTGCGGATTGGCAGACTTCACAAGCCTTTGAGAACATTATGGAAAACTCTCAATCATGCAGGTGTCCTCACGATGTTTTCCTTCACCGTTGAAGCAAGTGATATTTTAATTGCTTAAAAATGCACATAACTCCGATAAGTTACAGGTGCGTGCCCGGGTTTTAACCACCAACCTCTGATACTAGACTATCACAGCTTATAACTAAATTAGCTTAGCTCTATAACTAGAACTGCCTAAAGTTATCACTACATCAAATTACAAGCTCTCATATTTTTACCAAGTTAATTAATCAATCAAGACACGCGGTAGCGTGTCAAGCCAAAAGAAAGGAACTGGCGACGCAACAACCGTATGCTATAATGTGACACGAACCACTAAGAGCCATTTTGGCCCCTTGATAACTAAATACTTGACAGGTACCGCGCTCAAATAAAAACCTATTGCACTTACCGATTTCTGCGCTGACTCTGGGGAGTCTAAAGTGAATTATCAATCTACTCGTAATGGCGTTGTAGGAAACTCTTGGGAGGTCGAAGTTGCTCGCGCCGAGGATGTGCAATTCTTTGACTTTCAACCATAAAAGAACTCTGTAACAAATAGCATATTACACAGTTATGCAAACATGCGATGAGAAACCAGCAAACTGCAAGTTGGAGTTGCTCGAGAAGGTTTCCCTTTACCAAGGTGCAACATAGATAGATAAACAACATCGTGGGATACTTTGTACATAGGTAGGTATATGTCATCCAAAGGCGATCTTATTGCTTAAACAATCTCTTCCAGAAATCCCTTGGGAAAAGAAGTACTTGAATGTAGAGGTTAGCGGCGCAATTTATTCAAATTCAAATTCAAATAATATTTATTCAAATAGTCCTTTAAAAGGCACTTCTAAAACTAAAGCTATTAGGGTTCCAAAAGCGCCTTGGTCTAAGAAGAAGCCCACAACAAATTTAGCTGGGTTTTTTTTATCACCATCTCACATAATCAATAATAAATAATAGTACCTATGGACATAGAGCAATTCATACCCAAGCTTTTTTATCGTTTATATAGTCCTTAATATCGTAATATCGTTTACTAACTTAATACATACTATATATATAAATATCACCAATAACTATAATATGTATTTATTACTTGAAGTTTACTGGACTTTACAAAATTATAAACTAATTGCATAGTATTATTTTATAATAAATAACAAAATTCAATCATGGAGATATCTCTGAGTGTTGCTAGGTTTTTATAAAACGCAATTAAAAATTATATTGTAACATATTAATTGCTTTAACTTCTTAGTTAATTTATCATTATTTATTTATTTATTTTCAGTGCATATTGTGTACACATACGCAGTTTGGGTGTTACACCTTGGTCTGGAATCGACCGTAGTAGAGAGACCGATTTCATTTATTTTTATTTATCATCGTTTAAAAAATTTACGTTACTGTGTAATAACTTTTCTCCAATAAAAAATTCTTTAATACTGTAAAATTCATTTTCTTTTTCTAAGTTTCGAATGCAGTCTCGCAGACCATTATATATTTTCACAGACATTACAAGTGTGGAGTTTTAGCTTATAAATGTGTGTGATAATAAAAGTTTATTGTAGTAAGTTTGTTGTAGACTTCTTCTTAGACTAGGGCTTGTTTGGAAGCCTCATAGTTTTATATTTTAAGTAAATAATAATTTATTTTCAGATTTTAGGTGTTAGTAACAATTAAACCTTATAAACTATGTTAGTAATTAAATTATTGGAATTATTAATTAAGCTAATTTATCTAAATTCATGTGCCCTATTTTCCACTTAGTGGATATGTGAATGTACACCCAGTGCGCCATAAAAGGGTTCCCCCACTGCAGCTAAGGTATCCAGAATACTGTTGGAGCTCCCGCGCACTCTTTTTTTTTTCTTTTTTTTCACGTTGGGAAATGTTTTTACGCATCCCCTCCGGAGGCGACGCAGGCAAGACTGCGCCGCTTCCGACGGGGTATGTGGGACTCCCCAGCGGCCAGACTGGCGACCAGAATACCCACTAAAACCCAGTGATGCTCCTTCGCGTCGCCTGGTGGCTGGGTCACGGGAACAATTATGCACTCGACCGCGTCCCAGCCAGTGGCGTCCGCCAAGGCAGACCCTCCACGGGGGGCCTATGATGACCCCCGAGCTCATGCACTCCCGCGCACTCTGCTCATCACAGATGCAGCTCTTTTCCTCATAATAGCGTAAAAGCCATCAGTATGAGCCTCTTAATGAACTAAAAGTATATTTTATCCTGTCCGAATGCCACATACTATACACGATTAGTAGTCATTTTAAACCTCGTAATACGAAAATAAAAAAACCGCACTCGAGTTATAACGACCCATAACGTAACTGCTTTCTGCTTTATTATTAAGGAGTACTGACCCTGGTTGAACAGTGGTTCTGAGTTCGTAGTCGATGACCTGGACGGGGTCTAATCCATTGCTCCTCATTACTTCGCTTATCGCGTCAAATGCTCTCCTAATTTGACCTTCAATGATGCGAGGTTCCCGATTGTCTAAAAATACATGTTTAATCTTAAAACACAGTTCAAGTTATACTTTGACGACCTCCGTGGTGCAGTGCGCGCGCTATATAAAATTGGAGGTCCTGGGTTCGATTCCCGGCTCGAGTCTGGTCTGGTGGGAGCCTTCGGCCGTGGCTAGTTACCACCCTACCGACAAAGACGTATCGCCAAGCGATTTAGTGTGCCAGCGCGATGTGGTGTAGAAACCAATTGGGAGTATAGGCTTACCATACCCCTAACAGGTTAGCCCGCTATCATCTTAGACCGCATCATCACTTACCATCAGGTGAGGTTGCCGTCAAGGGCTAACTTATAGTGGATAAAAAAAAAATTGTTAATACTTATTATTTAACTCATTCGATTATTGTATACTTTAATTATTTCTCTAAAAGTATGGAAGTAAGAAAAAAAATATGGCACACATCTTCAATGCTAGTATTTTAATTCTTTCTTTTTACACTTTCTATTTGATTATGAACGATAAAATAGAAGAGACAATTATATCGCGGCGTGCATCTTAGACCTACGGGAATACAGCAATACCCGATTGGCATAGTATCTAGCCACTTAATAAAATAAATAGAGTTTTTAATAACACGTATTAATAATACATATCACTTACCATTTTGGAGTTCATACTCCTGAGGTAAGGCGTTGGCGCCGACGGCCAGTGCCAGGAAAGCAAAGAAGATAACCTTCATCTTGAATTATTCAATCTGAAAAATAAAATCATCATCATTATCATTATCAATCCATTACCGGCACACCACAGGCTGCTGGTCTCCGCTCAGCATATGTAGATTTGTAGATTTTACACGCATTGAAGAATATTATGGTGGGGAAACTAGGTTTCCTAACGATGGTTAACATGACCATTCATCATCATCATCATGATCAACCCATTACCGGCTCACTACAGAGCACGGGTCTCCTCTCAATATGAGAAGGATTTGGCCATAGTCCACCACGCTGGCCATGTGCGGATTGGCAGACTTCACACGCCTTTGAGAACGTTATGGACAACTCTCAGGCGTGCAGGTTTCCTCACGATGTTTTCCTTCACCGTTGAAGCAATGGAGATTTTTATTTTTTTTTTAAACGCACATAACTCCGAAAAGTTAGAGCACCCGGATTCGAACCGCCGACTTCTGATTAGGAGGCTATCGCACTCACAGCTTATGCATGAACATTAAATGAAGTGAAATTTAATTTATCAAAAACTAATAAATTAGAGTTCCCCAAAAGAGTTGATCTGCTAAAATAAGGTTCACGAGAGCATTATGCACTATACAAAAATAACTAATACAAAAATAATTAGCCTATAAAAGACAGCTTTGAGGTCAAAAATATATTATTGCGAAATGAAACAAGAACTGTACGAAAAACAAGGGGACGATGGTACTACGAGTACGTATATTTTACACTTGGCAGCTATGACGTGGGTAACAGGAAATAGCCACAGTGTACCTCAAGTTTATCAGAAATACGACATTTAAGCGAAGACGAACCCGCGTTTATCCCGCAATTTGCGTTTATGTCAATATCGTATCGACTTAAACGCACATTGGAGTTTTAATGACCAATCACAACTCTTGCTTAAAAGGGCGCATCTTGCGATTGGTCGCACGCACGTGCCAACTTGAACACAGATCTATGGTGCGAACATCGAAACGTAGTTTTAAAAAGAGGCAGATTTTATACGTAACTTTGTCTGGTTTCAACTGTTAATTAACATTATTTCATTAATATCGTGAGTGGGATGACTTGACCTGTATTCTTACCTTGCTGCTATGAACCACGGGCTCGACGTTCGTAGAACTCCTTTATATACTGTGACATAGGCATGATTTAAATCTCTAATTATGATACTAATGATAAATCGCTAAATTTATCGCATAATTGCAATCATGTTATTAACACGCCATGCGTATTTAGTTATTTGCTGATAATAAGATAAACAATTTTGGGATGGTTTGGCCTAGTGACGATTGCGCGAATAAACGTGACTATGTGGATTTTTTAAATTTATTTATTTATCTTATAATTTGAAGCGGTGATACCCTACTGGTTAGGGCATCAGCCTCCTAATCAGAGGTCGGCGTTTCGAATCCGGGCACGCACCTCTAACTTTCGGGAGTTATTTGCGTTTTAAAAAAAATAAAATATCACTTGCTTCAACGGTGAAGAAAAACATCGTGAGGAAACCTGCACGCCTGAGAGTTCTCCATAATGTTCTCAAAGGTGTGTGAAGTCTGCCAATCCGTAAATGGCCAGCGTGGTGACTATGCCAAACCCTTCTCATACTGAGAGGAGACCCGTGCTCTGTAGTGACCCGGTAATGGGTTGATCATGATGATGATGATACTCGGTAACATACACTGATGTATAAGACAATGACAAGTGTATAAAATACGCGATTGTATCTTATTTTTATAAATAAGAAAGAGAAAAAGTTAAGTACCTTCTTTTCTATCTATTTAAGCACATTTAAATTACATGATGTGCTTACCTATAAGTAGCCGAACATTTTTATATTGATCCTCAAAAGATAGTAATTAATATATTTTAGTTCAAGAAATTATACTGTACTAATATTAAATTATATTATTAAGAAAAAAAAGCTTATCGACCTCTGCGTGGTGAAGTTTATAATTTCATTACCTTATATACTACACCATACCGGTCATGACATACGGACCAGAAACGTGGAAACTCACGGTAGGCCTTGTCCACAAGTTCAAAATCGCTCAGCGTGCTCTGGAAAGGGCTGTGCTGGGTGTTTCTCTGAGGGATAAAATCCGTAACGAGGACATCCGTAGGAGAACAAAAGTAATCGACATAGCCCAACGGATTAGCAGGCTGAAGAGGCAGTGGGCGGGTATATTTATATATTTGTCGCAGAACCGACGGCCGTTGGGGCGGACGTGTTCTGGAGTGGAGAAGCACAGCGTAGGACGACCACCTGCTCGCTGGACCGACGACCTGAAAAGGATCGCTGGTGGCGGGTGGATGAGGAAGGCGGAGGACCGTGTGTGGTGGCGCGCTCTCGGAAAGGCCTATGTTCAGTGGGCGTCTATAGGCTGATTTATTGATTGATTGATAAACTACACCATACAGATCTTCATAAATATGCTCTCAACATTTCGCTTCAACACCGAAGCATCCTTAGGTGTAGATTTCATAACGCCCAATTGCTTAGTAATTCATTCATTCATTCATGAGCATAAAAATAAGCATTATTTTCTAGTTTGCCATTCTTGGGCTAGGAAGGTTAAAAACTCAATTGCAAAACTTATTTATTTATTTATTCTTCATTTGTACACCACAACAAAAATAAAAATAAAAGAAAACAAAATAAAGAAGAAGCAGGATACAAAAGGCGGCCTTATCGCTTAGTAGCGATCTCTGCCAGGCAACCTTAGGATTAGGAAAAGTTAAAGAAGAAGAAAGTAGGTGGCGTAATATAAACAAAAAACCTACATAAAAATAACTAAATACTAAAACTTTCAAGTTATTCTAGTACTATTCAAGTCACTAACTGCCTCGTTGCTCGTAGAATTCTTAATAGCTGGACAAAGTAAGTAACCAGCTGTTCAGCTAGTTCATTTTCTGATTTTCATTGTTGTTACCAACGGGGTGTTAGAAAGGATAACGGTGACAATGGGCCCACATAATTTTAAAACTAACGAAACACCGAGTATTCGTAATTATAATTATAAAATTATGCGATCTTTATATAAAAATTATTGAGGCTTTAGAAGATCTGAGTAAAAAGAAATTACTGAATGTATTATAATTTCTTAAAAAAAAAAAAAGTATTCGTGCTACGAAACGTTATGCGACGTTTTTGACGACCTCCGTGACGCAGCGCGCGCGCTGTGCATCATAAAGTTAGAGGTCCTGGGTTCGATTCCTGGCTCGAGTCTGCTCTGGTGGGACCGTACCCCTACCAGGTTAGCCCGCTACCATCTTAGACTGCATCATCACTTACCATCAGGTGAGATTGCCGTCAGGGTTAACTAGTAATAAATAAAAAAAAATTATATAATTTAATATATAATCGAATGGACTTTAGTAAATCAAGAAAAAATATGTGAAACAAGTCCAAAAAAAGATAAGCCCGCTACCATCTTAGACTCTTACCACTAGGTGAGATTTTCGTCAAGGAATTACTTGCAGTGGAATAAAAATAATCGTTGAAGATCGCCTATCTAGAATCAAACAGCGCGTTGGATTTATACTCAAAAATCCTATTAATTATGATAGTTTTTACGCCATGGGATGGTAATAGGCTAATAATGAACTAGCCACCTATAATACCCCTTTAGCATAATATTCTCGATAGCCCCAGAATAAGTTCCGGGTAATATCATTCATAGGTACTATGTATTCCATTTGTCATGATTAATTAAAGTTGATTGGATATCTTTACTTATCGGCTTAGCTGCAAATGCATTATGTTTTTGGGGTTACATAGCCGAACGGTGTCTACATACGAGTACATACAATATAACAGAAAATATTATTAAAAAAAAAACCATACAATAACCGTGTACTTTTGGGTTTAATTGTTCATAATATCACGGGCGTATATTAGCGAGATCGCCATCTTGTCTATGCCAAGCCGCCATTTTGTTGTACCCTACCGCCATGTCTAAAAATTCCGCCATTACGGTTTCGTACTTCAAACTAACCAAAACCCGCAATTTTTTGAAATCATATAAAAATATTTATCTTAGCTGTTTTGTTTTTCCTTTTTTGTAATTCCTACATAATAATGTAATTACTATGTAGGGTTTCATATACGAGCAGCACGGAACCCTTCATGTGCGAGTCCAATTTGGACTTAGCCGATTTTATTAATATATTCGAAGGCCATGCTACAGTTAGTTCAGTGTTTCAGGGCCAGCAACACATAGGCGGTTCCTCTGGTGCTGCAAATGTTCATGGGCGGTGGTAATCACTTACCATCAGGTGACCCGCCTACTCGTTTGCTCGCTTTGTATATAACAAAAAAAAAAGGTTAAATTTTAAGTACCGAAAATTATTGAACCACCCAATAACCTGTTTAAAAAACAACATTGGAGGTAAAAACGAGTAAAAAACGTATTTGTAACATCGCATTATAGTTGTTTTATTGCCGTGGATCAGAGTATATCTTTGTAAGATAATAAGATAGCTCTTAATATAATTTTAAGTGGCATGTGAGATGATGATAACAAAAAGAAAATTTGCCTGGCTAAGTTTGTTGTGGGGTTCTTCTTAGACCGGGGCGCGTTTGGAACCCTCATAGCTTTAGTTTCAAGTTTACGAATGTAGTTATCACCATTAAATTACTACTATGTAAATTATTGACGCGTCAAAAGAGGTATGCCTTTTAGAGGACTATTTGAATAAAAATTATTTGAAATTTGAATTTAAGGAAAATGCCGTTCCCCGCGTTTCATCCATTCATTTAACCATGTTATGTTATTTCATCCCGTGAGCCGCGTCAATACAGCCATAAAGAATGAGGTGCCTTTCCCCACGGTCGTTTCACTTATTTCAGACTCGCCTAAGCCGAGGTTCGGCCTCAAAGGAGACGCCCTTAGGCAGTCGTTCCCTTAGTTTCTTCGAGCCCTAGGGCTCAAAATTTCTTCTGGCAGAGCTTCTTTCCAAAGCTCGCCAAACAGCCCGGTTACGCTGTAGCAACCAATAGGGTTTGTACAGCTAATAGACAGTCCGAAAAAAAAAACTTATTTCAGCTGTTTGTTATAGAAAAAACAAAAATCAAACACCATTAATTTATATACAAGCATTTATTTTTATAATTAAACACAAATGTTGCAAACATTCAATAATGCAATCATAGCACTAATATTATTAATAACTTGCTAGAAAATTCACTATTAGAATTTAAAAAGATAACTGGCATGAAAATTAACGTACGCTCGAAATTAATAATCTACCTTATCCAAAACTCAGATCGAAGATACAAAACTGTGTTCTGCAGAAATCTCGGAACCTAAAATATTTTGACAGATCTAAAAGTGCTGTACATTTCAAAATCCAAAATCCAAATTCTTGGGAATATTTCTTTTAGATAGTACTTCTTTTAGACCAGTCATTTTAGTTTCCTTTAAATATTGGTGTACAATGTCATCATTCGTCATAACTTCAACCGATGTTCGTCCACTGCTGGACATAGGTCATTTGTAGGGAGTTCCAATGGCCACGGTCGTGGGCCGCTTGTATCCAGCGGCTCCCTGCGATTTGTTTGACGTCGTCTGTCCAACTTGTTGGGGTTCGAACAACGCTACGTTTACCGGTGCGGGGTCGCCATTCCAGCACCTTGGGACCGCAACGTCCATCGGTTCTCCGAGCTATGTGCCCCGCCCATTGCCACTTCAACTTCGCAACTCGCTGAGCTATGTCGGTAACTCTGGTCCTTCTACGGATCTCTTTATTTCTGATTTGATCACGTAGAGATACTCCTAGCATAGCTCTCTCCATTGCTCGCTGAGTGACTCTGAGCCTACAATATATTTGACACCATTTAATTGCAACTTTCATAAGGTATGATATCCTCGAATCGAAGTCACACAAAATATCTGGTAGATGACAGCATTGACATTGATTTCAATCTTTGTTTGTGGATACTGGATACATTATTAATTTTGGGCTTTAGACACAGCGTAGGCCTTAATTTATTCGTGCTTTCGAAAATTCGCTATATTAGGCCATTTGTAAAATATGTAAAATTCAAGTTAAGGCGATTTATACACATATTATTACGGTTAATATTTTATGATCATCTTGTCATTTTTCTCCGAAGAATCTGGTTAATGATAGTGTACATCTTGTCATTCGAATCTGGTTACTGATAGTGTAGCAGAACGGTAAATTTTTATGAATCCGTCTCGCTCGCACTCATTAGCACTCAAAAGCCCCGAGTGATACTGACGTTTATGTTAGGATTACCCGCATTATTTTTTTGTATAGGTTCGTTGGCAAAGATGTCTATGCAGCGATAGATCGTCATATTGTACACCTGTGTTCCTTTTTATTCATTACTTTTGTCTATATTCAATAAAAGTGCAGTATATTAATTCATGATAACAGTGTACCACTGTTACAAAAAGAATTTGTAATCAAATAACCAAATTTGATTCAAATGATGTCTCTTAATAAGTAAAAAGTTTTTTTATTTAAAACACAAACATCCAATAATTAAGAACAAGTATTTGCTGATTGTTCTTTAAATGAATCTGCTAGATGGTGAAAAAGAATCACATAAAAATCTTTTACTTGAGTTACTCAATAATAATTATGATCGTCACTAAATAATAATTATCAAAAAAATATGTATAAGTTATACAGATGCCTGTAAAAGGATTGATTGAATTGAGCAGTTTTGACTGAAAGTAGTGAAATATCAGCAGCAGCTCGCAAAACGAGGCGTGGCATACAAATGCCTCCTTATTAGTATTCCTTAACCTTAGATATGAACTGAGGGTATCTACTTGGTCTGACATCTTCCTTTGCGACATTTTTAAGGAGCCCTAACCCTTATCTTTCGTCCTCCGTACCTTGTATTTTTTATTATTAAACTCATCTGTTCAAATATTTAGATTTTTTTTTTTTATTTACCACAAGTTAGCCCTTGACTGCATCTCACCTGATGGCAAGTGATGATGCGGGCTAACCTGTGAGGGGTATGGTAAACTCATACTCCTAATTGGTTTCTACACAACATCGTGCCGGAACGCTAAATCGCTTGGCGACACGTCTTTGTCGGTAGGGTGGTAACTAACCACGGCCGAAGCCTCCCACCAGACCAATTTTAAAACTTGCCTATTTATTTATTCCGTATAATGACGTTTATAAATCGCCTATTTGTAATTACTGCAAAGCAGAATAGATTATTAACATCTGTGCATAGAAACCGGACACACTTCTCCAAGGGAATGCTTAAATCAAAGACTATCGGAACGGCATTAGCGATTGTATGCTATATACATTATTAAGCTATACTTTACAATCCGTTGCAATCAAATATTCTGTATTTTATACAATCCTCTCAACGCTCTCACAAAGCTAACGTATGTTCTTTCTCTTATCTTCTCTCTTCTTGTAATAGCAAATGCCACATCTTAATTTATTACTCAAGCTGTTGCAATAAATCCGGGCACCATTTATTGCGGTGTTGTCGATTTAATTCTGTATTTAAAGTAATTGCAGGAGATAAATTCGGAAGTGGTGCTTGAAATATACTTTTCTTAAATGGTATTGTTAAATTTGCGTACTTCAAAGTTCAAAAGTAATTAAACTCACGGATTTGAACTTAGTAATTATAACAATTTAATGCTTTTGGCACTACTCAACGTCCTTCCGGCCTCACCCATTTCTCATCCAAAAGTAACAAACGGAAAGTTAGAAAGTGCAAATATTCAAGTAACGTCTACAACTACTAGTATCGCCTAAGTGTTATATCAATATATATAAAAGTGAACAAGAGGCACTCTATAGGTTTATATACGCAGGTTAAAATAAGCGTACTTCGTGAAAATATCGAACTTGAAGTAACGTGAATACTGACACTAGATTACATCATCTAACATCAGCCAATAACCGCTTGTATAAGCTATTCGAAAAGCCATATTATCTGTCTGAATAAATATAAATTAGTTATAATCGAGACACCAGTATTCAAGACAGACGACATAGCTCCATTTACGACTTATACAAATACATAGTTAAAATTTGTATATTTTACTCCTAATCTAAATACAAATGAAAACAACAAAAGCCCGAAATAGTAAATCTATTTAAATTATATTTAGTATCATCTACATCTCATAAGGTATCGTCTCTCACAACAGGTTATAAGTTTTGACACATAGGCACCCGAGTCTTGCCCTCGAATTAAAAAGACATAAAACTAAGGTCCGAACAACGACGAGTCCTACTTTGTATACTAACATTCATACATTATTTACATGAATGAAATAATATTCGATTACTATAAAATAGTTCTCGCAAAAGACGTTAGAATTACTGTATTGTACTAGTAAGTTGTATTTTGTATCTTGAACAAATTGTATAGATTCAACTATCTCATAAATACCAATATTCGAAAGCTGAACCGCTGGACTACTACAATCTCTAAGCTATATGTGTCAATCCTAAACATTAATACACTAATTTGTATGCTCTAACATACTGAGAATACTAACTACACACTGAAACTTCATCATTATACTGTCATACAATTCCAATCACAATTTTATCTCCATAGAAAGAAATTTGTATCCTTATTCGCAACTTACACTTAGCCTCTAATATTATAGCTTAAGAGATGTTATTTTATTGAAAATTAAGATAACATTTGCTTGTTTCTTTTGCGAACGATCATAGAATGTTTTGTCCGTCATATTACCATCCTCTTCATTCTTTACTCCTTTAACACAATCATTTATATCCTAAATATTTTGCAATCAATTCTAATCTTACTATCTTCTGCGAAATATTGTTACCTGTTAATGTGATTTTTTTAAAACAATTGGTTTCGCTTTCCAGAATTGGTTTACAAGTCGTACCATATATCATGTACAACTTTCTAATATTGGTCCGCTACAGAGTTGTGAAGTGACCTAGCTTATAATCTTAACTTACACTAAGGCTAGAATGAACTTAAACATTTCTATGCCTTGCGTGATATGTATTGCAATAGAGGCGCATTAAAGCTAAGATTTTATTTGTATCTCATTTACTTAATCTGTTAATCCATTCTTAGTTTATCATTGCTTGCATTTCCTCGTTCGTCTCTTGTGTTTATTTTTTATTTGACGATACTTGCTTTTTCTCATATTTTCTTTTCATTGGCAAAACCCTATTTAACCTATTCTTGTAAGATATGTAAAGTCTTATCAACTAAGACGAAATAACCACTACATATTTCCTATAATTTGTTATTAACAAGTGATATGTTGATGGAGGCATCACTCCCATTTAAAATACATATAACATCAACTTCTTGAACAATATTACCTTCCTTATAATCGATTGTGAAACTTAACCAAAGTTTGATAAATATTTAATGGACTTATAGAGCAATATAACACTTAAGGTGGCTTACAACTAAAGTATACATAATTATTTTTTAATACTATACATATAAAAATAATTTTTAAAATATTCCACTGATTCATTGGACAAAAATGCGTAAACGCTAGGCCCACTGTTCCTTCCTTGAATAATATCACTAACTAACGTACGTATCTAAGATAACTTTAATTCTATCCTCTCATTTAGTATTCATAACTTAATTTCAAGCCAAAGTAGATTTCATGAAACAGAAAATGAAACCCACTCAATGTTCACTTCGCTTTATCTTAATACTTATCATGTCAAAAATTACTTAGTAGAACAGTGGGCCGTAATATAATGATAATAAACTCTCCACCGTCTACATAATCTTAACATCAGTGGAGCATGAGAAGCGAACGGAATAAACCAACATCAAAAAGCCCAATATTTATTATTATCACTTAATAAATCATTCATTTTAATTTCAACGAAGCTGCGCCTGCGGTTGCTACAGTTGCAACAGAAATTAGTCCCAAGCTGACCGATATATATGACGGTTGATATGTTAATGCAGAGTTGGTACAATTTTTTGGAGGTTCCGGTTTACCTGCAAAAGAAAGAAAACATAAGCGTGTGATTGCTTTATTGTGATGTAAGCCGTAATCAAACGTTAAAGCTGTACAAGTTACATAAAAAGGTCACATACTGGTAGCCATCATTAGTTGAGGGAGATACTTCTGCCAGAAAGCGCATTGCTTCACGCGTAGACCATGTCCCACCGCACTTGAATTCACTGCAAGTGATAGATATTCCCGACCAAAAGCGGTATGAACAGGCCAGTGAACTTTTGTCATATCTCCATTAGAGTTAAGAGATGGATTCCTGGAATATAATGTTTTAATATTTATATTTTTGTTGGATTTTATATTTGACACGATTATCATAATTTGATTCACACTGTGTATTTATTTAGTTATTTACTGATAAATATACATTTAGAATCCACATGTCTAGTAAAAACAATGGAAATGAAATTAATTTGCGTAAATATACGCTTAAAAAGGTTTTGTGCTAATTAATTCTGATACATACCCTGTTTTGGCAAAATTGGCCCAATATCTCATCAAACGTTTGCTGAATTCAACTTCTTCCGGCGAATAGTTCTTTCCAGGATTAAGGGGTTCACCAAATACATAATTAATTTCATCTGCGTGCATTACTCCTGTCCAAGATGGCCACGGGTTATTCTTACTGCGATGTTTATAGTAATAAGTATACACGTTGTTCCCAGTTTCAGCGTAACGATGTGCAAATTCATTGACACCACAAGTAAAGTGGTAATCGCCAACCATTTTGTCCAAAGCATTTCTATTTTTTATTGGGTCCTCTGTATTCAGCCAATCGGTATATTCAAACACGATGGCTTGCCTGGCAACATCATTGACATAAGGATTCAATTCCCTTACAGCCTGGAGGTATTGCTCTCGAGTTATGCCAACATTTTCTTCTTTAGGGAATAATTCGGTGAGATAGTATAAGATAAAGTAATAACCTTCCTCTGTATTCGAGCCCATAAGAATATTGGTCTTTTTAAAGTTTTGATGCACCAAAGATTTCCTCGGCATTTCATCCAAAAATGAGCCGTCAATGATGGGTACAAATGGAAATTCACAAATGCCAAGTGTTCCCCACTCATTATTTACTAATTCATCGGCACTCTTTTTCCTTAAACAGTCAATCATAGGGCCCAAATCTGACCTCGAACTTGGGCAATGAACTGCTTCAGCTAATCGCATGCCACGCAAAATACTCTCTTCCCTAGAAATAATAGCCCATGGAGCAGTAGCAGCGCCAGATTGCATTATAGCCTGAGAGAACAGGTTCCTTGAAAGAGGTGATAACAAATGTAAAGAAACTGACACAGCACCAGCAGATTCTCCAAATAGTGTTATATTATTAGGGTTGCCACCAAAATAACCTATATTATCCTTAACCCAGTGAAGTGCCATAAGTTGATCAAATAATCCAGCATTGCCAGGAACATCTGCAGTATCGAAAAATAAGAAGCCAAGAGACGCAACCCTATACTGCATGGAAACATATACAATATTTTCCTCGGATACAAGGATTTTAGGATCATACACATCCAAAGTGGCAGTTCCAGAATAAAAACCACCACCAAACACCCACAGCATAACTGCTGCATTCTTAGGACGTGGCTTTGGTGTTACAATATTTATATACAAACAGTCTTCCTGCATATCCGTATTAGGGTTCCACATCATTGCACCCGGGAAGTCACCAAACACCGTATCTATTATTTGGACGCACGAGTGTGGCAGTGTTGTGGTATTAAGGATTTCATCGCCCCAGTTTTCTACAGGGCGCGGGTGTCTAAATCGGAGATCTCCAAGGGGTTTTTGAGCGTAGGGAATGCCAAACCACGCGTCGACTTGCTTTCCGGTGGCCGCTGTGAGGGTGATGCCTCTGACACGTCCTTTCCGCGTGCGTACTATTAAGGGGTCGTCAGTTTCGGGGCCGAGTTGGGGTTCGTCCGCCATGAGTTCCTCGATCCTTTCATGGTTGGAGTAGAAGCGTTCCTCGCTGGCTCGTTTGGAGGAGGACTCTGCGTCTTCGTACTTGGCGCGCTTGGACGAGGTCTCATGGTCGTCCTGGCGCGGTAGGATGGTGTCGAGCTCGGGGTTGTAGCGCACGGCCTCGCCGTGTCCGCGGTAGGGCTGGGGCGGCGCGGGGACGGGGAAGTGCGGCGCGTGGTCAGGGGCGTGGTGCCTCGCTCGGTGCTCGTGGGGGCTGGCCAGCGCATGCGCCAGCAGCGCTGCGAGCGCCACAACCAGCACGCGCATGCCGCCGCTACACGCGCTCCCACACTCACCACCTGTAAATGTGCAACGCTCATGTTAGGCGCATGTTCATGGTAAGGGTTCTGGGGATGCCGGCGATGGTTTCTGGCACATTTATCTCTTGGCATAGAATAGTGTTAGAATAAACTCATAAAAAAGTTTTGCCTTAACTACTATCATAGTAATACTACGTATAAATTTACGTATAAATTGAATTAGTTAGATGTAAGGTTAATTTTAAGGTTGTGCATGCTGTGATCATTTCTAGAAAGTCACTATCGGGTGTTTGTTCTTCTGAAATGTTTTTTGTTGTTTTTATATATATAGTGACTAGTTTAATGAACCAATAAAAAAAAAAATACCGTAGTGGAATGATGTTAGACTTGAAATTAAGAATTAGGTCGCAGCAAGTGTATTTCTATTGCTGCTATAATAAAAATTAGCAAAAATCAAATAAAACTGTAAATTACAGTAAAATATAGCGGTAACCCATACATAAGAAACAAAAACTTGTGTTTTTTTTTGTTCGATTTTATATCGTGTACTTACTCTATAGCATTTCATAACGTATATTGTTACGGTACCGCTCGTGTATCTTTCTATATCCCACTCAAAAACAAAACCTTGCTGTACCTACGCGTATTAAGTTTTAAATCGTAGTTTTAAATCTCTCTTACATATTATATTAATGCGAATAGATAGGGATAAGCAAATTGATATTGACTTTTTGGTGCGAAAAGGTTTAAAAAGCACCAGGCCGGGGCACTTTCTTAACATTACGATTTTACTAAAAAAAAATGCCAATCTAAAAAGTCTGCCGACTTCACACGCCTTTGAGAACATTATGGAGAACTCTAGGCGTGCAGGTTTCCTCACGATGTTTTCCGTAACCGTTGAAGCAAGTGATATTTTAATTTCTTAAAAATGCACATAACTCCGAAAAGTTTGAGGTGCGTGCTCGGGTTCGAACCTCCGACCTCTGATTAAGAGGCGGACGTCCTAACCACTAGGCTATCACAGCTAGAATACTCCTGTGCAACTTTACGTATTACGGCTAAAATGTACGTCTTTCACGATAAATTTAGTAGTAATTTTATACTAATATTCTTTGAATATCGTCTCCGAAAACAAAAGATATCGGTCAGCGTAAAAATATACACCGTTTATGCTGTACCAAATTGGGTTAGGTTCCATTAAGGTCTTGTGAAAGCCGACAAATGCATTTACTGTTCTGCAGAGCACTATACTCGCGAAGGCAAGCTCAATAAACTTATGCTGGACATACATTTTATACTATTACTTCAAAGTATAAAGTAGAGTTTTTACTATATTACGAGTATATATATTGATAGCCTAGTGGTTAGGGCGCCAGCCTCCTAATCAGAGTTCGGGGGTTCGAATCCGGGCACGCACGTATAACTTTTCGGAGTTATGTGCGTTTTTAAATAATAATAATATCACATGCTTCAACGGTGAAGAAAAACATCGTGAGGAAACCTGCGCGCCTAAGAGTTCTCCAAAATGTTCTCAAAGGCGTGTGAAGTCTGTCAATCCTCACATGACCAGCGTGGTTGACTATGGCCAAACCCTTCTCATATTGAGTGGAGACCCGTGCTCTGTAGTGAGCTGGTAATGGGTTGATCATGATGAAAATATATATTATTTATAAAAAAGTATGTATTGTTCGAGGACGTAAATATTGAACTTGTTAAAAAATTATAGGCCCATCTCACTTCTGAGCCATATTTACAAGTTGTTCTCTAGGGTTATCACTAATCGTCTCACCCGGAGACTTGACGAGTTCCAACCTCCGGAACAAGCCGGGTTTCGGAAAGGCTACAGCACCGTAGACCACATCCACACTCTAAGACAGATTATGCAGAAGACCCAGGAGTATAATCTGCCTCTGTGCCTCGCATTTGTGGACTACGAGAAAGCCTTCGACTCCATCGAAACCTGGGCGGTTTTGGACTCACTGCAGAGATGCCAAGTCGATTGGCGATATATCGAAGTGCTAAGATGTCTATACGACGCCGCCACAATGACCGTTCAGGTGCAAAACCATGCAACACATCCGATACCAATTCGAAGGGGAGTAAGACAAGGGGACGTAATTTCCCCGAAACTGTTTACTTCCGCTCTCGAAGATGTGTTCAAGGTTTTGGACTGGAAAGATTGTGGCATAAACATAAACGGCGAATACATCTCGCACTTACGATTTGCAGACGACATAGTTATAATGGCAGAAACGCTGCAGGAACTTGAACAAATGCTGTGCGACCTTAGCACTTCTTCCAGACGGGTGGGTCTCAAGATGAACGTGGACAAAACGAAGATAATGTGCAATGAATACGTCATCACAAGGCCCATTGTTGTCGAAAATGTCAGCATCGAAGTTGTCCAAGAATATAACTACCTAGGACAGATTATACAGTTGGGTAGGAACAACTTCAACAAGGAAGCTAACAGAAGGATTCAGCTGGGATGGGCAGCATTTGGAAAACTGCGTCAAGTCTTCAACTCGCCGATA
The DNA here is from genome assembly GCA_928268935.1 of Lasiommata megera. Classification (NCBI taxonomy): domain Eukaryota; kingdom Metazoa; phylum Arthropoda; class Insecta; order Lepidoptera; family Nymphalidae; genus Lasiommata; species Lasiommata megera. Next base: position 3,872,719 of record OV743311.1, on the reverse strand, counting down.
CCCCAATGCCTAAAGACAAAAGTCTTCAACGCCTGTGTCTTACCGGTCATGACATACGGAGCAGAAACGTGGACACTCACGGTAGGCCTTGTCCAAAAGTTCAAAATCGCTCAGCGTGCTATGGAAAGGGCTATGCTGGGCGTTTCTCTGAGGGATAGAATCCGTAACGAGGACATCCGTAGGAGAACAAAAGTAACTGACATAGCCCAACGGATTAGCAAGCGGAAGTGGCAGTGGGCGGGTCATATCTGTCGCAGAACCGACGGCCGTTGGGGCAGACGTGTTCTGGAGTGGAGACCGCGTACCGGTAAGCGCAGCGTAGGACGACCACCTGCTCGCTGGACCGACGACCTGAAAAGGATCGCTGGTGGCGGGTGGATGAGGAAGGCGGAGGACCGTGTGTGGTGGCGCGCTCTCGAAAAGGCCTATGTCCAGCAGTGGATGTCTGTAGGCTGATTGATTGATTGATTGATTGATAAAAAAGTACGATGCTTTTAGGTGCTATGCTATTATTATTCTATGCTATGATGTAACTTTATTTCAATAAAATATTGCAAGGAAGACTTTCCCGAGAGAGTTTTTTTTATCCCCTACAAGTTAGGCCTTGACGGTAATCTTACCTGTAAGTGAAGATGCAGTCTGAGATAGTAGTGGGCTAACTTGTCAAGGGTATGGTAGACCCATACGTAATTGGTTTCTACGTGGAACGCTGAATAGTTTGGCGACACGTCTTTGTCGGTAGGGTGGTAACTAGCTACGGCCCAAGCCTCCCACCAGACCAGACTTGAGCCGGACAGGGAACCGAAGACCTCCAACTTTATAATGCGACAGGTAGAAAAGATTCCCACGAGATTTTAAAATATTTCGTTATTCGTATATTCGTTTTCAAAAAAATATATATAAAGTAAAGAAAAAATCATAATAACATACTCACAGGACGCTTTTTTGTTTTAAGATGTACTTAAGCTTATTTCTATAATGTAAAATTAAGGATCTTTGTAATTTATTGTTTTGAAAATAAAGTTATTTATTATTACTTTGACAAGGGTATGGGGATCTCACAGGCATTAAAAAAAAATTTTTTTTTTTAAATACTAAGAAAACATGAACCTGCTAGTAGGGTAACATAAACTTGAAAGTGATTCGGCAGCCTGGTCCCACTACTACACGCAAAGAAACATGCAGACCTAGTATGATATAAATCACAAATCATTCCCAGATCACTCTCGCAATGCAATCGAGTCTATCACGTTGGAAGCCATTTCCACAGCCGTGTGTGTCCATCGATCACAGATCACCTTTGTGAGAGTTTGTGTCGAATGATCGCTTAACTAAATTACTTGTTAGAGCCCGCCGGGTGAATTGTACATCGGAATTAAATACTGCTTTCAAACCAACAATGAAATAGGTAGTTTGTACTGCTTTGCTATAAGTCTCAAAACTATATCCTTCACTTTGTAACGCACGTGGCATTTTTTTTTATTCACCGCAATTTAGTCCTTAACGACATCTCACCTGATCTAGTGATGATGCGGTCTAAGATGGTAGCGGGCTAACCTGTTAGGGGTATAGTAAACCCATGCTCCTAATGGGTTTCTACACGACATCGTTCCGGAACCCTAAGTGCGGGAACTAAATTATTTGACGGTATGTCTATGCCCGGGCCACATTTGACGACCTCCGTGGCGCAGCGAGTGCACTGTCGCATTATAATCTTGGAGGTCTTGGATTCGATTTCCGGCTCGAGTCTGGTGGGAGGCTTCAGCCGTGGCTAGTTACCACCCCACCGACAAAGACGTGTAGCCAAGCGATTTAGCGTCCCAGCACGATGTCGCGTAGAAACCAATTAGAAGTGTGGTTTTACCATACCCCTAAAAATTAGCCCGCTGCCATCCTAGACTGCATCATCACTTGCCATCAGGTGTGATTGCCGTCAAGGGCTAACTTGTAGTCTATAAAAAAAAAACCTGCTTTATAATATTGCACCGCTCGCACTGCACCACGGAGGTCGAATTTGACCACAGATTGTAAATAAATACCTAAGTAAGCATCGCTACTTTATTTATTTATTTATCCAAAGCGCCACCAACAGATTTATATGTAAAAAAATAAACATTTTAAAAACCTTAAGTGCTAGGATATACATATAAATCAATTTAGAGATAACTACAGCATGCTTAATATAATAACTTAAGTCGACGCTAATATGTCTCTAATAATATAATATGGAAATTAACTAACAGCAAATAACAAAAAACACACAAAGGAACTTATTACAAAGGAACAGAAAAGTAAACCTAGTGTTTATAATAACTAAATAAGGAATATATTTTTATTATTTTATTTCTGAAATTGTGTAGTTTATCGTTAAAAATATCAATCGAATTATCTTTAAAAACGAAATGTTTGTATAAATTGCTTAGTCGGGGTATCAAAGAGTGGCGACCAAGATTAGTCCTACAAACTCGGTGCGTGAAAAGTGGAACAGGGTAGCGCGAGATTCGGATAAGAACCTTCCTTTATATCGGCTACCCTTGGCAACACGTCCACTTTTCAGCACAGAATCTAAAAGAGAGAGTATAGAACAATGAAATCGGTTGGATGGAGCAATTAAGCAAAGCTGATTGTTCACCGCAAGCTTGCACAAAGGGCTTCCTGCGACCGGTAATGGCCGCCACCGCGGGAAACGACAATGTACGTGGGTAACTTACTTCTGTGAAGTTACATTCGTTGTACATTGATACTTCTATCAAGGGCTAATTAAATCGAACCGAAAGACGTGTAAACTAACAGTGATTTATTTTTAAATAAAACCTTTATATAAGAATTTTTTGGAGGCACACTAGAGGGTGACCTTGAAACTCCCTACCAGAGTTCCATTCGAATTTCATTATACATACATTGTTTTTTATCTATATCTTTTATAGATTACTAATAGAAATCAGGATCACGTAATTTTTTGTCCAAGTATTCTATTAGTATCGAAACCCTTCGAAGATAATAAGGATCAGTAGGGACCTTTCAGGGATAACGAGGAGCCACTGTCCACCCTATCTCTCTGCTCGCATCGCACGCAGTTCGATTTGTGCAGCGTTGCGCAAGCAAGTTTATTATGATTAAGAGGCCCGAATGGATTCGTAACTAGTCGGGCTTACGCCGCCGAGAAATCACGTGATTTATTGTATATAATAAAACAAGTGCATTTTACTTATGACAGCCGAAACTTTAAAGACGTGTAGTCTATTTCTTGTTTACTTACTAGCATGTTCAACTTTCTTCGTTGAAACGGTTTGGAGTTAGGCTCCTAATTAAAAGTGGCAGTTTATGTTGGGACCAAATCTCACTAGCATCAGATCAGGCGGGGAAAAGTAATAACGCGTTACATTTATCAGATAATTATTGAATCGAAGCAGGAAGATACGTAAAAGAAATCAATGAAATAAAGATGCAATGAAATGAAAATATACTTGATTGCACACCATACAAAATGAAAAAACGAAAAGAAACAAACACACACACAGAAAATAAATAGGTGCAACAGGCGGCCTTATCGCTAATGAGCGATCTCTACCACGTACGTACGTGCTGTAATAGGGTTATACTCGTAATAGCGATTTATAATTTCTGCCAACTTCACAACGTCTTTTTTGACAACCTCGGAGACGCAGTGCGTGCGATGTGATCAGAAACTGTACACCAGATACTCCTATCGTAGAACGCTTTAAGGAACTTCGTTCCAAATAATTATTATATGTACAATCGTGGCTGACAGATTTTTTGAAAACAACCAGACTATCGACTAGCTTATTTGAAGAGTTCCTATTTTGCACAGAATACACCAATCATCATCATCATGATCAACCCATTACCGGCTCATTACAGAGCACAGGTCTCCTCTTAACATGAGAAGGGTTTGGCCACAGTCCACCACGCTGGCCATGTGTGGATTGGCAGACTTCACACGCCTTTGAGAACATTATGGAGAACTCTCAGGCGTGCAGGTTTCCTTGCGATATTGTCCTTCACCATTGAAGCAAGTGATATTTTAATTGTTTAAAAACGTAACTCCGAAAAGTTAGAGGTGCGTGCCTGGATTCGAACCGCCGACCTCTTATTAGGAGACTGACGCCCTAACTACTGGGCTATCACCGCTTCAATAATACACAAGTACATTGCCCCAAATGGAGTATTCCTTACTCTGAGCTCATAACCTCTCTAGCGTATCTCGTACAAATATTTGCGCCGGCCAACCGAACTGTGGTAAGAGTACCTACTCGTATAACTCGTACCTACTGGCGGCGGGTTTGTTGGTATTGAAAGAGCAAAATAAACGCTCGCGGATATCGCCCGACGGGCCGGCAGCTGGAACAAACACAAAATATCCTCATATCCGTAATCGATTTTGTTCATTTGGATTCGTTTAAGCTGCTGACAGGATAAAGAAACCACTTGGCGTCTAGATACAGTCCTATAAAAGCAACTTCAGAAATGAATGAACAAAGAAGAACGATAATTTCAAAATGAGAAAAGGATAACTCAGCTGTCATTATTGTAACAAATATAGATCTCACGGGAATACGATGTTCAGAAATGAATAAACAAAGAAGAACGATAATTTCAAAAGTAGAAAAGGATAACTCAGCTGTCATTATTGTAACAAATAAATATAGTAAATACACCAAACGGTACTATTATTCTGGTTTCTTGCTATTGGACTTTTACAGCTATTATCCAATACAACATGTAACTGCTGCCGTGGCTTAACTTCAAAGCCTACGGAAAATACGAGATTGTACGTATATTCCTATCGGATGTAAGCAGCCTTAATACTATTGAAGTTTGAATAAATATTTTATTACAAGCTTTTCGTTTTGACTGTTATTCGCTTTTCACTGTTTCCTGTTTACTAAATTGTTCACGAAAAACAAATGTGATGAACTGAAAAATCGTGAATTTCACACGCAGTGAGAAACTGACCTTCCTTCACCTATCGGACCGATGCTAATCTTTAACAGGTTTTAGTGATGAGTTGATGATGTACAACTTTGAGAATTCATAATATTTCCCTCGAGGAGGAAAAAGGCCAAATTATGATACGCGAAAACGGTGACCCTGGCGAAAACAAGCTTAGCTTACTTCAAGGTTTTTTTTAAACACTACAAGTTAGCACTTGTCTGCTATCTCACCTGGTTGTAAGTGATGATGCTGTCTAGAATGATAGCGGGCTAACCTGTTAGAAGTATGGTAAACCCACGCTCCTAATTGGTTTCTACACAACATCGTGCCGCAATGCTAAATCGCTTGGCGACACGTCTTTGTCGGTATGGTAACTAGCTACAGCCGAACCAGCAGCAGACCAGACTCGAGCCGGGAATCGAACCCAGGACCTCCAATATTTTACTATATTATACTAATATGACTTTATAATGCGACAGCGCGCGCACTGCGCCACAGAGGTCGTCAAGTTCGGAAACAATGGTTTTTTTAACTTTTATGTAATATGGAAAACTAATTTCATCGGCACAGATCCTCCCCAGTGCATGCTAAGCCTTATGGGTACAAAAAGGAGGACGTAACGCACGCTGCTGGAATTAAATTATGCAAATACTACAAAAAACGCCCATCTGGCGGTTTCACGGAAAATTAGACTTCGCAAAGAAATGACAGCCCGGAATTTTACATGCCCCAAGCTTTTGCTACCTACGGGGGAACCATTTTTTCGTTAAACTTACGCAGTGAGATTAAAGACCCCTGCTTCCTCTTGTTATTTCCCTTTTTGAAGCAAAATGGGGAATGATATACGTTTGGCCTGTTGGTCTAGTGATCAACATTTTCGACAGCAGTTTCATGATCCGGCCAAATATAGGTGATGACGTTTTCTATTCAATAATTTCGATTAAACGGTGGAGTTAAGATATATATCTCGTGCCTTGAAATGAAGCCACGTTGAGTCCTCATTATCATTTGTCATCACTAATGTGTGTGAAGATTGAAGCCCAGCAACAGTTATCGTATGAAGTGGAGCAACGTGATTAGTCTATGCTCCAAATCTCTACTCCTAGATCTCCTTTTCTATTTTAGAGGAGTATGTATCCAGCTACGGAGTGAAGTATTAAGAGGTTTAAATTAACGTTTAATCCCTGTCTGTTCGTCTGTGTCATTTTATAACACAAACGGGTGGAACGATTTTAATTCGACTATTTATTTGAATAGGTATAAAACTAAGAACAAAAATCTTAGTTTTTAGATACCAAGGATTCGACTAGCCGAGTCCTAATCGGATAAAATTAACCATTTGTTGTCACTTGTATATAATTCGTAGACCCTATAATGAGAGTAAATATCTATGATGAAAAACTGCTTTATATTACGAAAAATAAGTTTGATCATCACTATGTTTTAATTAACACGGGTTTTTAGCTTTACCAATCTGTATGTATATATGAATGGATTTAACATAATTGCTTATTTGCATACGATTTTCATCTCCATCAAAACGTCGGACTAATCTGAAACACATCTATCAAATAATAAATAGTTGATGATTATTATTATCAGAATCTTCAAGATCAGCGTTTAATATTTATTATTTTATAGACGCTCTTTCTTCTATTAAAACTTTAAACAACGTAACAACTACATTTTTTTTTTTTTGACTATCATAATATTGAGTTATTGAATTGTTATTGTTATTATTTTTAATTTTTAATTTAATTTTTATTTTTATTTTTATTGAATTGTTTAACATTAGAATATGATGAATATGATGAATGTATAACAATTGTACTGTTTGCAATGCCCTGACCGGGTCTCATGTCTGTTAGATATGGAAGCAAATAAATAAATATTTTTTTTTTATTTAATTTTTTGTTTTAGTTATTTTCAATTCATGTTTGTAGTGTGCAATAAAGAGTATATCTATCTATCTATCTATCTAAATAAATAAATAAACTATGAAGCGTCGTTTTCTAAAAGTTTTCTTGTACTATCATAAGTCAAAAAATCTAAAAGTCAAGATTTATATTATTCCATTATATACGTATATAGTGACCGCCCATTTACTTCATAAGTTAAATATAATATGTTATGATTATAAAACGTTTCATTATAAAACTTTCTACAGCTCCCCTTCCGCTTACGTTTAAAAAGGGGTACGGAGTTTTTCCTTCAAAACTGAGCCTTACTAGACGCTCAGAAAAAAGGCAGTCTGGAATATTGACGACATGGAAATGAAACCCATCCGGTATCAAACGTACGGTGGTAACATAGGGAAGGACTCTCCCCACTATATCTTGAGAACGAATCGACGCCCCCTCTATACCGTCGCAAATTACATCGGCGATAATGGGCTGACAGCGGTCTCATAATGAAATTTATGGCGGATTCATTACCTAGCGGGGCCATTACGAAGAAGTTAATTTCAAATATTTTATAGAAGGTAATAAGAAACTTCCAGATCTGTGCTTTGAAACTTTCGTGTACTTCTAGTCGCGCTTATATTATGAATGCGACATTTTGTATGTAGATATGTATGTGTGGTCGTGTGTGTGTATTTTTCTCTTTCACTCTACAAATATAGCTAAAATTGGTATAGCAAACCACCTTGAAATTAGATTTAGCAACCACGAAAACTGAAATTAGACATGAGATAAGTCTACGTCTAGTCTACGGATTAAGTCGCTGGCATAACCTAGTAATGCAATGAATATGAGAGTTGACTGCAAAAGAAGGGCTTAACTACAAACTGTCTTTTCTTCATGAATTCGAAAACGAATCTGTTTGGTTGACGACCTCTTTGTGTCGTTGTAATATTTATTATTTTATAGACGCTCTTTCTTCTATTAAAACTTTAAACAACGTAACAACTACATTTTTTTTTTTTTGACTATCATAATATTGAGTTATTGAATTGTTATTGTTATTATTTTTAATTTTTAATTTAATTTTAATTTTTATTTTTATTGAATTGTTTAACATTAGAATATGATGAATATGATGAATATGATGAATGTATAACAATTGTACTGTTTGCAATGCCCTGACCGGGTCTCATGTCTGTTAGATATGGAAGCAAATAAATAAATATTTTTTTTTTATTTAATTTTTTGTTTTAGTTATTTTCAATTCATGTTTGTAGTGTGCAATAAAGAGTATATCTATCTATCTATCTATCTAAATAAATAAATAAACTATGAAGCGTCGTTTTCTAAAAGTTTTCTTGTACTATCATAAGTCAAAAAATCTAAAAGTCAAGATTTATATTATTCCATTATATACGTATATAGTGACCGCCCATTTACTTCATAAGTTAAATATAATATGTTATGATTATAAAACGTTTCATTATAAAACTTTCTACAGCTCCCCTTCCGCTTACGTTTAAAAAGGGGTACGGAGTTTTTCCTTCAAAACTGAGCCTTACTAGACGCTCAGAAAAAAGGCAGTCTGGAATATTGACGACATGGAAATGAAACCCATCCGGTATCAAACGTACGGTGGTAACATAGGGAAGGACTCTCCCCACTATATCTTGAGAACGAATCGACGCCCCCTCTATACCGTCGCAAATTACATCGGCGATAATGGGCTGACAGCGGTCTCATAATGAAATTTATGGCGGATTCATTACCTAGCGGGGCCATTACGAAGAAGTTAATTTCAAATATTTTATAGAAGGTAATAAGAAACTTCCAGATCTGTGCTTTGAAACTTTCGTGTACTTCTAGTCGCGCTTATATTATGAATGCGACATTTTGTATGTAGATATGTATGTGTGGTCGTGTGTGTGTATTTTTCTCTTTCACTCTACAAATATAGCTAAAATTGGTATAGCAAACCACCTTGAAATTAGATTTAGCAACCACGAAAACTGAAATTAGACATGAGATAAGTCTACGTCTAGTCTACGGATTAAGTCGCTGGCATAACCTAGTAATGCAATGAATATGAGAGTTGACTGCAAAAGAAGGGCTTAACTACAAACTGTCTTTTCTTCATGAATTCGAAAGCGAATCTGTTTGGTTGACGACCTCTTTGTGTCGCATTATAAAGTTGGAGGTCCAGGAGTTGGAGGTTCGATTCCCGGCTCGAGTCTGGTCTGGTGGGAGGCTGCGGCCGAGGCTAGTTTACCACCCTACCGACAAAGATGTGTCGCCAAGCGAATAAGCGTTCCGGCACGATGTCGCGTAGAAACCAATTAGGAGTGTGGGTTTACCATTCCCAACCTAACAGGTTAGCCCGCTACCATCTTAGACTGCATCATCACTTACCATCAGGTGAGATTGCAGACAAGGGCTAACTTGCAGTGGATAAAAATTATTTATATATTTAAATAATGCGACATTTTAAATTGCATCATGCTGTAAAAGAAAGCCTCTCCATTTGTTATCAGGTGAGGTATCTTCCTAACGATCAATTAACCGCCAAGGCCAGAGGCACGACTCGGTCTGTCGCAGTGCCACTCAACTCCGCTGGAATTGTAAATAGCTGCCGTATCTACCCTGACCTTACGGCACGTGACCGGGCGATATCGCTTACTGCATTACTGGTGATTATATTCATGATTAACATACCTATTATTTTTATTAATACCATTATTTATAACTCCTTACCTAGCACATCCACTTATCATGAACGTGGATTCATGCCGAGTTAAATATTGCCTCCCCGATAGCATCTTGTCCCTGCCAAGCATGTAAATTTCTAAATTAGGGGCGTGGGTTTACTATACTCCTAACAGGTTACCCCGCTACCACCCTAGACAGCATCATCACTAACCACCTGGTGAGATAGCCGTCAAGGGCTAACTTGTAGTGTATAAAAAAAATATGATTGATACTGCCATAATATGATGGTCCTAACAACAAGGGTACGAGTGTAACATGGGACTTTCGCTGAAATTGTAAATGGCTGTCGTACCCAGCCTGGCCTTATGGCACGTGATTTTCCCGATTGACGTGCTTGTTAATACATTTATGCATAGAAGAACTTAAAAATATGAAATCATTGACTTTAAGCATCACATACAACATCAGACATCGTGCTAGGAAACACATTTTTGATTTTCACGGTGCCATTTAATGCAAATTCATACATATCATTGTATAACCTGGATAGACCCGGACGCGATTTGAACCCTCTTGGCTTTGAGTTGGCGAGTATTATTATCATCATCACTTCACGAAAAGAAATAATGAAAAATGTGATACATATTATGAACGATTCCTAGATGCCTGTAACAGGTTTATATGAATAATATAAACCTCTTACAGGCATATATATAAAGCTATTTTCATTTGATTTAAACTGACTTTACAGATGTCCGATACTACCATAGAGTGATGGTATGTCGATATTTTTTTTTATAACAATATTATTAATCGTGACTGGGTGTGACATGCTCTGCTGCAGTGGCACTTCATCTCTGCTAAAATTTCAAATAGGTACGGCATATTAAATACGCTGATCGTATGGCACGTGGCACGTACTAACATTAACTTAAAAATTTGATGTGCATTGTTTTATTTGGTTACATGTAGGCTTACAGCGAGAGTGTTTACGACTAGCAATAGCTTTGTAAAGCATAACTGTAAGGCGTAGAATTTTCTTGTACTATAATAGCTCCATTACGCAGTTGTATTATTAAGTAAACAGGTAAGAGCTAGACTTCAAAGAGGCTAAATATTTTGGATTGACTTATTGAAATACGTTACCAATTCTGCGAACTCATCTAGGCAACCAAAAACTATAATTAGTGTATAGGTATATCTACAAATAATTTATGTACTACAATATATTAAATATGTAACATTCAGGCACAATTTTTGAACGTGATTGCGATTTATACATATAATGTAATATTGTGGGAACTAGTAACTTAAGGCGAGATGTATAAAGCTAGCCTTACCTCTGACTTAAAACGGAACAGCGTCTATATGAGTTTGTCTCTTTCTCAAACTTGACTTTGTAATACAATAAAAGGACTGAATAGTGTACGAAGCGGTGATAGCCTAGTGGTTAGGGCGTCAGCCTCCTAATCAGAGGTCGGCGGTTCGAATCCGGGCACGCACCTCTAACTTTTCGGAGTTATGTGCGTTTTTAAACAATTAAAATATCACTTGCTTCAACGGTGAAGGAAAACATCGTGAGGAAACGCCTGAGAGTTTTCCATAATGTTCTCAAAGGCGTGTGAAGTCTGCCAATCCCCACATGGCCAGCGTGGTGGACTGTGGCCAAACCCTTCTCATATTGAGAGGAGACCCGTGCTCTGTAGTGAGCCGGTAATGGGTTGATCATGATGATGATGATGATGATGAGTGTACGCTCTATAGATCTCTACAGTAGTCTTGAGGTTACCATAACAACGATATTTTTTCTTACCTACCTATATATCTGCATTGCGTATATGATTTTTGTTGCTGTGGGTATCTAATCTATAGTTTTTTTTTTTCGTTATTAAAATTATATAAACCCCAGTCAAGTCGACAAGGTTTGATAGTGCAAAAATCTATTTCTATTATGTGTATAATAAACAGAATAATAAAAAAAATTACTTATTTAAATTTTGTTAAAAAAATGGATACAATAAAATATATTTTGTCTGTTAAGAATACCGTTTCAATTTATTTATATCTAAATGTAAAATATAGACGTCTTGATAAGTCTACAAATGAAATCAGCGGGTAGCGCTGAAGACGGACTCGAAACGAATTTTATAACCGATTTATATCCCAAAGAAAGCCAATGAAGAGAGAGATTCCGATTTTTAAGAAAGAAAATTCACTTTTCTCTGCCACTAGAAGAAAAAAAAAACAATAAAGAATAGATGTTGCTGGTAAGTTTATAAGGTTATAAATTAATATTGCGATTTTAATAATATGTCGGCAATCAGAGAGCAGCGCCATATAGTTTTAGAATCATGTATGACAGTTAATCGAGTGGCATCGCCCCCTCCCTTTACGCAACACTAAGTGACGTATGCAGGTTCTTATAAGACTCACCGGCGTGGGATGGCGCATTGCATTCACTGCATTCGGTTGGTTCGGATCGGTGGTTGAGACGCGGTAGTGCATAGTCGTACTTGTTGGAGCTTATAGTCTGCTCTTTATAAATTACGATACTTACAATTGTTATTCTGTTCTACCAAGAGTATCTGGTCTCTTTGCCCGAACTACTAACTAACCACGTCTACCCAAATTACCAACGAACACGCCTCTGTTCATCCTATAAATATATTAACCTAAATTCAATGAAATTGAAATATAATAAACTAAACTCAGCTGTTAGCACATTTCGTTTTAATCGCTTGTCAATATTCTTGTTTTAATCTATTACCTCTCATAAGAGTTCACACGTTATAAATAAGGAATAGCGAAGGAAACTCCAGAAAAATCCATTTTTTTGTAAAGCGCTTCATATTCCAAAATAAATTAATGGACGCCATATTTAGACGCTAATAGCTTATGTCTTTGTCACTAGACTAGACTCGAGCTGGGAATCGAACACAGGACCTATCACTACGACAGCACGCGCTGTGCCACGGAGGCCGCCAATACCGCTAACCGGAAATAACCTATATTTTAGATATTAGCAAAAGCGCTTTCATTTAATATATGTGCCTATTAGAAATAACAAGGCAAAGTTTTTAAAACGAATCTATGCGATATCAGATTTTTTCCGCTGGGAAATGCGTTTACGCATCCCCTCCGGAAGCGACGCAGTCTTGACTCCAGAATACCCACTAGAACCCAGCGATGCTCCTACGCGTCGCCTGGTGGCTGGGTCACGGGAACACCCGTTCGAGTGACCGCAACCCAATCAGCGGCGTCCGCCGAGGCAGACCCTCCACCGGGTCCGTATGATCGGTGCCCCCTAACTCCATTCGAGGCGCGCCAGGAATATTGGGCGCGCCTTATGACCCGAGCAATGCGATATCAGCTATGTAACAATGCCTAACCTAACGCTGTCTTGTTTTAAGTTGCATGGTGGGTCAAAACGGGACTTAATCGTCTCTCAGAAAATTGTTATCGAAGGCCCATTGTTTGCCGAAGAGTAACAACTGGACCATATTTCCAAGAACTCCGTCCTTCCGTGCGTCAACTGGTTGTATCTCCGTTTTAACATACGTATAACAATAGACAGATAGAGAAGCGGTGATAGCCTAGTGGTTAGGGCGTCAGCCTCCTAATCAGAGGTCGGCGGTTCGAATCCGGGCACGCACCTCTAACTTTTCGGAGTTAAAGTTTATGTGCGTTTAATTTAAAAAAAAAAATTAAAATATCACTTGCTTCCACGGTGAAGGAAAACATCGTGAGGAAATCTGCACGCCTGGGAGTTCTCTATAATGTTCTCAAAGGCTTGTGAAGTCTGCCAATCCGCACATGGCCAGCGTGGTGGACTATAGCCAAACCCTTCTCATATTGAGAGGAGACCCGTGATCCCGTGACCCGTTGATCATGATGACGATGATGATAACAATAGATAATAATATAGTCCCCCTAAAAAGTAGAGAGGTGAATTTATCAGTGCTTCAGAACTCACAAGTTTAATAATTTAGTCACGACGAATAACTTCTCCAGTAAACGTTCTCCAGAGGTTTCCTAGAAGTCACGAGTTGTAGTTTATATTTAACTCCATTATTTACTATTTCTTTGTATTTCAATATTTATGATCGAAATATTTTCAGTGATATATCTGAACAATATTCTTGCTGTGGGTAACAGAGAGAATATTGTGATGAATCTTTAATGGTTTCTAAAAACGACAAATCAATGACATTTTTTTTTTTTATCCACTACAAGTTAGCCCTTGACGGCAATCTCACCTGATGGTAAGTGATGATGCAGTCTAAGATGGTAACGGGCTAACCTGGAAGGGGTATGGTAAACCCATACTCCTATCGATTTCTACGCGACATCGTGCCGGAACGCTAAATCGCTTGGCGGCACGTCTTTGTCGGTAGGGTGGTAACTAGTCACGGCTGAAGCCTCCCACCAGACCAGATCGATAACAATAAGTTTTACTTGCTCACCACGGTTTCACCCACGTAATTCCCGTTCCCGTTGGAATACGGTAGTAAAAATAACCTATGTTACTCACTGATAATGATAATGTACCTTTCAAACCGTGTAAAAAAAGTAAGATTAGTTCTATAGTTTAAGCGTGAGGGCAGATTAAAAAACAAACCTACTAGTTACTAGGTGTTTAGCTAATGTCAATGTAATTCTGAACGTTTAATTTCAGTTAATTTCGCTCTAAAGTTATGACTCGTATCTTAAGTGTGTCATGCGGCAACGTAACTTGAGTGGAAAGCTTCGAAGTACTAGTCACGTAACTTGAGCGTTTAAGAAAATCATCGACACCTTTTATGTTTATCTTAATTCATTTTTAAAATATTTCATTTAATTGGTTCTATTATATTATTATTATTTTAAGTATGTATCTATACAAATAAATAAAATTGGAGTGTCTGTTTGTAATATTGAAATATTCGGTTTTTACTACATGCATATGAATATATATATACGGTACCACACCAAAATATTTTTTTTTACAATTGTTGTCTGTCTGTCTGTTTGCTCCGGCTAATCTCTGAAATGGCTGGACCGATTTTTACGAGACTTTTATTGACAGGTAGCTGATGTAATAAGGAGTAACTTAGGCTACAACAACTTCTCCCACCAACGAATTTATATCCGATTTCACTCATTCTTTTTTTTTAGAAAGGAGATACTTTAATGTGTATCCTGTAATTATTTCAAGTAATTCGGGTTAGTAATCTATTGCTTCGTGATTGAAAGAGAAACAAACACACTAACTCAACGCAGAGGAAGTCGCGGGCGTCAGCTAGTATAACATATATAAGTATGTTAAAACACACTATCAATAAACGTCAACAATATGTATATGTGACATACAACTGTTGACGTCTATCTCACTAGTTCCTGTTCATAAATTCCTTACTTCTTAAGGGCACATAAAAACAGTTTTGTCCTAACTGTGTGCACACTATCAGGAGCAACGAACTATCTACAGCGGAATATCATCATATTGTGTTATCGTTCGTTAATTTTAGCTGGTAAATTGTTCCAAGATACATATAAAACTGTGTTAAACAGCAAGAGATCGTATTGAGAAAAGTGTGATTAATAGTTACGAGTGATGACGGGTGTGTATGTCTAGTGATAAGCTGTGATAGCCTAGTGGCTAGGACGCCCTCCTCCTTACCGGAGGTCGGGGGTTTGAACCTGGGCACGCACCTCTAACATTTCGGAGTTATGTAAATAAAAATAAAATGAAAATATACTTTATTGCACACCATACAAAGAGTAAAAAGAAAAACACACACACAGAAAAGAAATAGGTGCAAAAGGCGGCCTTATCGCTAATGAGCGATCTCTACCAGGCAACCTAGCATAAACAAAGGAATAAAATATAAAGTAAGGCGAGGTTGGGGTGTACAATTATAGACAGAAAAATATGTGCGCTTTTAAGTAATCAAAAGATCACTTTATTCAACGGTGAAGGAAAACATCGTGAGGAAACCTGCATGCCTGAGAGTTCTCTAAAATGTTCTCAAAGGCGCGTGCAATCTGCCAATCCGCATTGGCCAGCGTGGTTGACAATCCCTTCTCATATTATCTCATACTGAGAGACAACTTGTGCTCTGTAGTGAGCCGGCATGATGATGACGACTGTATGGTTCAAAAATAACGTTGAAACGTCATGTTTTTTTTTTTAAATGCTAAGGATATTCATCGATATCTACTTAGTCGTCTCTTTCGGCATGCCGCGTCCCTTCGCGCCGCACAGTCGGTGCACGGCTGACTCCGTGCCGGCGCATACAAACGACGTAATTACATTTTTCTCCGCAATCCGTAGCAACGTGCTTTCTGCAGCGGACGTTATTATTACGATATAGTGTTATGAAGAATATTGTGTACTCTAGCTGCTTTTTTTCATCCACTATACGTTAGAACTTGATGGCAACCTCGCCTGATGGTAAGTGATGATGCAGTCGAAGACGGTAGCAGGATAACTTGTTCAGGGTATGGTAAGCCCATACTCCTAATTGGTTTCTACGCGACATCGTGCCAGAACGCTAAATCGCTAATCGCTTCGGCCGAAGCCTCCCAGCAGACCAGACTCCGAGCTACGAGCCGGGAATCGTCCTGGCTCGAGTCTGGTCTGGTGGGAGGTCATCAAAGTGGGGAGACAAAGTTCGCTGGCAATAGTAATAAGTAGGTACCTGGCACTATCTATGGAAAGCCATGACCGTTGCTCGCAGCGCATGAGCGGAGTATGGCCGGGCCACTTCACATGCTTCGCCGCACCACCTGGAAGACACATTTGACAATTATCCATCCATTTACACCTAAAGACACGCCTGGAGAAACATAACAGCTGTCAGACCCAATAACAAAAAAGTAACGGCAATAAAAATTTACTATTAAACGTTTCTACCATACAAAGAATTACATAGCTCGGAGAACCAATGGACGTTGGGGTCCCAAGGTGCACCGGTACACGTAGCGTTGGTCGACCCCCAACAAGGTGGACAGACGACATCAAACGAGTCGCAGGGAGCCGCTGGATACAAGCGCCCAAGACCGTGGCCATTAGAACTCCCTACAAAAGACCTATGTCCAGCAGTGGACGTCTATGGTTGAAATGATGATGATGATGATGATTATGAAAAAGACAAAAAACGCTTATCCGGGACGTGTGTGCTTAGACATGACAGGTACTAGCTCCTGCAACTCAAAGTAAAGGGGAAAGGCGCATCGGTCGCAAGATGAAATCTTGGTTGCGAAACATCAGGGAGTGGACTGGTATCGCGAGTGTCGCCCATCTGTTCAGCCCCGCGAGATACAAGGCAAAATATGCCATTCTAATGGCCAACCTTTACTAGTTAGAGTAGAGAAATAAGAAACGATTTGGAACAACGTTTCTGAATCGAACCGCTAAGGTGTGGAACTCTCTTCCAGCGTCTGTATTTCCAGCCACCTTAATTCCTTCAAGGTAAGGGTGAATAGGCATTTTCTAAGCAAGCGCGCTCCAACCTAGACCTCATCAGTGCCTTCTGGTACTGATTGTCGTCAAGCGCAAACCTATCTCAAAAAAAAAAAAAAGAAGTTAAAGAGCCACCTAAAGAAGAAGAAAAAGAAGGGTACATTTTAGGGTATTTTAATCTATGCCCTTGTCTATAAGCAGTGTCATTGCAACTGAATCAGGACGCTGCCTTTGTCCGTCCTTACAACTCGATCATGCGACACTTTATCTTGTAAAATAAATATCACAAGTTATATTAATGTTGTACTGTAAGCATTAAGCTTGCTATCCGCATATAATAGGAAAATCCACTAAAATCCATTTTTGCTACCATTTCTTTGCCTATTATGATTTATGAGAATAACGGTGGAATGAGCAGAGCATTCTTCGTAACAGGTCGTTGGAACCGTAAAAAGAAAATAAGAGAAATGTACACAGAAGCGGTGATATCCTAGTGGTTAGGGCGTCAGCCTCCTAATCAGAGGTCGGCGGTTCGAATCCGGGCACGCACCTCTAACTTTTCGGAGTTATGTGCGTTTTTAAAAAATTAAAATATCACTTGCTTCAACGGTGAAGGAAAACATCGAGAGGAAACCTGCACGCCTGAGAGTACTCCATAATGTTCTCAAAGGCGTGTGAAATCTGCCAATCCGCACATGGCCAGCGTGGTGGACTATGGCCAAACCCTTCTCATATTGAAAAGAGACCCGTGCTCTGTAGTGAGCCAGTAATGGGTTGATCGTGATGATGACACGACAGAAGATGTCTTACTCTATTGATGTCCCATTTTGTATAGGCTTCATCTCTAATAATAATTCAAGAGAGCAATTTATACCACAAACATATACCCTCAAGGTTGATCCATTGCGGGTAGGCTGGCTACTTTCATTGCTTGTGTCTTCGTGTTTATTTACTTGTTAGTGACTAATTATACAACAACACAATTAGCACCTACAAGGTGAAATTTTTTATGTCACAACTTTAATATTATTCAAATTATTCTTAGTTAATTCTTCGAACGAAATAATCTTTATAAGAAGACGAGTAAAACAAACCACTGCAGTCGACGGTCAACGCAGCCCCAGCCTTTTTAAAATAAACAAAACGAGCCAACTTTGAAATGGAATTTTAGCTTAATTAAAATGCTTTGAAAATAATCTTTGGTTAAAATGTTTTAATAAAACAGACCAAAACCTTGAAAGCTCTTGTGTGTACCCGCAGAAAAGTAAATGCCGTTTTTGAAACGCTATTTCTGTTTTAAAAGATACAAGTAAAAAAGATACCTGTTTTCAAACTTAATATACGTATGCTGAAATATAAGTTTAATTATGTAGCTAATGGATTTTCAGTTGATCAAAATTGTGCTTAACAAATTCTGCATAAGAACATGAATAGTTCAACCGTTTGAACCATTGATGATGATTAATGTGAACCTAATATACTTGATGTGCTGTAATTAGCCAAAAAGTAATCTTAAAAACCCGATAAATAGGCATCTAATTGACAGTTCGCTTATAAGTTTAAGTTGATATTTTTAAACGGAAACTTTTTCTAATAGATTTTAAAGGATTGATCACTAATCAATACACGTACCTAACCTTATGCTCAATTAAAAAATTACAAGAGTAGTAAGTATTGGTTTTAATTATATTAATCAGTCAGTGTGTATGATTTACAGTATAAATTATGCGTTGCAGGTTTTATTTTTTACCTTTTCAAAGAAGACAACGTGAAATTTTCTCTGTAATAATAAGCAACTGAATTATTCAAAACATATCGTTCGAATTGATGCTTAAGACAGTTTGGAAAATAAAGAAACATTGAAAGACGAATGAGCAAGTAGAAAAAGTTACTCAAATACAAGTTTTATAACTAAATGCTTCTTTTATTCCAAGTTAAGTCGGTAGTTCTTCGATGTTGAAATGTCAACGCCTGTCTATTATTTGAACGAGAAACTTGCTTCGTCGAATCCAACACAAGCTCATATTATCATGAGAAACGCAAGATAGACGACCTCCGTGGCGCAGTGCGCGCGCTGTCTCTTTATATAGTTGGAGGTCCTGGGTTCGATTCCCGGCTCGAGTCTGGTCTGGTGGGAGGCTGCGGCCGTGGCTAGTTGCCGTCAAGGGCTAACTTGTAGTGGATAAGAACAAAAAAAGATTTTTTTTTAAGGTCGCAAAATTCTATAAAACTTCTAACATCCCATCTTTAGTAGTGTAGTTAATTTGACGTATAAGTAGGTTAGAGCATAGTTGTTTCCTGAACCTTTCTGGCGCATTCGTAAGCGTTTGATCTTACAAATGGAATATCAAGTTCTATCTGGGAATTTATATATTTTAGTATTTCCTATGGTACTTTGGTTCTTGCAGGTCGTTCAAGCCGCCGGGACTAGATGGGCCGCCTAGTAATTTAACGTAGCGTTGGCCAGCTACCATCTTAGTTACATCATTACTTCAATACTGCATTCAAGGGGCCACTTGTAGTGAAACAAATAACCTGCACAACCCAGATTCCTCCGGGGGGTACATATTAATACCGGGCTTAGTGTGGACGTCCAGTCAACATGGGCCACTCAGTGACAGGACTCCTCAAACCATCCTCAGGACCAGACCTCAGAGTAGCCGGATTACAGGAGACGCCACGCTCCCAGGCGATGTGACTGACGAAAATATAATATACTACCAACAGGTCATCACAAATACTACCAACAGATCATCACGCTATCATCTTATACTGCATCATCACTTTAAGACTGCACTCAAGGGGCAATAAAAAAAGTTTAATATAGGTCATCGGACATGTGTTTCAGTGGAACCCCAGCTTAATATTCCAAACGTGTTGGTACCTCATTCTCTTTGCTACTATAGGTCCCAAGGTTCTCGGAAAGAATTTAACAGGCCTTGCGTATTCGAAGCACCAAGGGAATGCCCGTGGGACGGATTCAAACGACTCGCGAGTCTAGTTTGACTATTAAAAATGAATGATGTTGAAATAGCGAGCACGGGTATACTACGTTCCACTTTCAATACATATATGCATGGAGTATTATAGTGTGTTTTACGTTCAAGTATAACGTAAGCGGTGATAGCCAAGTGGTTAGGGCACTATAGAGCACGGGTCTCTTCGCAATATGAGAAGGGTTTGGCCATAGTCCACCACGGCTATGTGCGGATTGGCAGACTTCACACGCCTTTGAGAACATTATGGAGAACTCTCAGACGTGCAGGTTTCCTCACGATGTTTTCCTTCACCGTTGAAGCAAGTGATATTTTAATTGCTTAAAAACGCACATAACTCCGAAATGTTATAGGTGCGTGCCCTGGTTCGAACCCCCGACCTCTGATTAGGAGGCTGACGTCCTAACCACTAGGCTATCACGGCTTAACTAAGATTATGCTAACAATATCTATTATTTATATCGATGTTTGAATGTTGATACATAGCAACAAAACCTCTTTGGACAATAAACCAACACACGCGACCCAGTTTACTTCACTAAACTCGAATAGTTTGGACTGGGGCCACTTAAATATACAAGTACATTTAGCCCAGTTTGCGCTCCACATTCAATCAAATAAGTGATTCGATCAGATTGGAGCCACTTAAATAACAAAGAGTGGCACACTGCTGGCAAAACGTTTAAGAATTCCAATAAAGACTAAAGGGTGTGGTTGAACTAGAGTATAAAGTGAACCACACTTGTATTATGTAATGCGAAAAAAATATGCGAAATAAATAAAAAAATCCGAAAGCTTTTATCTGTATACGTTTGTATGTGTTTTACTCTGTCACGCCATAACTACTGAACTCTGCTACTGCTCTAATTTGGAATGGAAATAGTTTTTTTTTATCCACTACAAGTTAGCCCGTGATGGTAGTCTCACCTGATGGTAAGTGATGATGTAGTCTATGATGGTAGCGGGCTAACCTGCTAGTGGTATAAACCCACACTCCTAATTGGTTTCTCCTAATTGGTTTCTACGCGACATCGTCTCAGAACGCTAAATCGCTTGGCGACACGTCTTTGCTAGCCACGGCCAAAGCCAGACCAACCCGGGAATCAAACCCAGGATCTCCAACTTTATAATGCGAAAGCGCGCGCGCTGCGCCACGGAGGTCATCAAAAGATTAAACCCTTAATAAAACCAAGTCTACTTTTTCTGCAGGGAAAATCCAAGGTTCCCTCAGGATTTGTCAAAAACTAAATTCAAACTATAGCTATAACAATAGCTATAGTTTGACATGGCAAACGAATTTATATATAAAATTCATGAGTTGGGAAATGGAGCGGATGCGGAAAAGGGAACAGGAATGAGACATGGAATAATCTCGAATGACAAACGTTGCTTCTTCCACAGGAACTTTTAATAACCGATCTACGTGGACCAAGTATCGGGCATCAACTTGCACAAGATATATTATGTCGGCGCGAAGGAATTATTAACTTCATTCAGCGGCTCCAAGAAAATCAAGAATCCAATAATTACCCACATTTGAACTCTTTAAATCACTAATTAATCATTTCTTTGCCAATCAATGTTTTTAGAAGGAAGCAATTAATTTTGTACAAGCATACTTTGCTGAAAATCCGGACGGTTATTGCCTTTTGTGGCATTCTCGCTTGAGACGTCGGACCTTTCGGGCCTCTTAGTTATTGTTGCAATAAAAGTGTAATCCCTCACGTTGTGGTTTTAATTACTATGAGCGAAAGTAAACAAAATCGTAAAACAAAACAACAGTAATTAAGAACAATTAAAACTAATCATATAAACAATCTCTATCTTATCTAACTAATTCTTTTATCGCAGATCAGAAATCGATGACATGGCCTAACTCTTTAACCCGGTAAAACAAGTCCACCTCGGATTTAGTTAGAATATACTCGTAGTTTATTTCGCATTTGCCGCTGACCGCACCGCGACCAATCAGTTAAGTGAGCGAGATTGAAGGTACTTATGTGAGTTTGTCATAGAGGGATGGTTACAATAAAAAGGAGCAATTTTTTTTTTTTTTGCGGACTGTCTATTAGCTGTACAAACCCTATTGGTTGCCACAGCGTAACCGGGCTGTTTGGCGAGCATCGGAAAGAAGCTCTGCCAGAAGAAATTTTGAGCCCTACGGCTCGAAGAAACTAAGGGAACGACTGCCTAAGGGCGCCTCCTTTGAGTTCGAACCTCGGCTTAGGCGACGTTTGGGATAACGGGGGGGGTCGGGCGGTGCCTTATTTACACATAGATTATAACTAAATATGGTATCTCTGAGGTTTGATTTTTGGGTTACAAATTTTGATTCATTCAAATCAAATCAAATCAAAATAGCTTTATTCATGTAAGCCTATTAGAGGCATCTATGAATCGTTCATATACGAGTATATAAAATTTTCCATTATTTCTGTACGTGAAGTGATGGTGATAACTACATTTACCAACTTAAAACTAAAGCTAAGCGGGTTCAAATCGTGCCCCGGTCTAAGAAGAAGCCCGCAAAAAAATTAGCCTGGTTTTTTTCCATCTCACATAGTTATTTTTTTATATATATGTAAGCTACAAGTTAGCCCTTGACGGCAATCTCACCTGATGGTAAGTGATGATGCAGTCTGGAATGGTAGCGGGCGAAGCTGTTAGGGGTATGGCCATCCCATACTCCTAATTACCTTTTACGCGACATCGTGCCGGAACGCTAAATCACTTGGCGGCACGTCTTTGTCGGTAGGGTGGTAACTAGCCACGGCCGAAGCCTCCCACCAGACCAGACTCCAGCTGGGAATCGAACCCAGGACCTCCAACTTTATAATGCGACAGCGCACGCGCCACGCTACGGAGGTCTTCAAAATAAATACTCAATCATAAATTATAATTAGGAGTTAGAGAAATTCAAACACCCAAGCTTTTTTATCGTCTATATAAAATTCAAAAAATTCAAATAATCTTTATTTAAATAGAAAGGCACTTTTGAAGCGACAATAATTTACATTGTAGTGATTTGATGGTGATAACTATATTCGTAAACTTAAAACTAAAGCTATGAGGGTTCCAAACGCGCCTCGATCTAAGAAGGAGCCCACAACAAACTTAGCTGTTTTTTTTTTCGTTATCACCATCTCACATAATCAATAATAAATTATAGTACCTAATTCACAACCAAGCTTTTTTGTCGTTCACATAATCCTTATTCTATCCTATCCTTGAAAAGACACAATTAACTATACAAATACGCACAGACACACATGAACTAGAGTTACGGCTTAAACTCTAACTACTAGATAAATACGGCCACAGTTCCGTAGCGGGTAATTAAAAGTCTCTACACAGCTGCAAGTTTTCCGGTTTGCGGTTTTAATTCCCGGCCTCTGGTCACCTATTCAGATGTATAAAAAGTACCCTCGAGCGAAGTCAAGCTAAACATAGGCCGGCCACAATAGCTTTTGAGAGGCAACGTGAAAATAGAAACGTGTGTTAGTAAATACTAGAGAAAAAGTATGTTAAGATTTTTCCGTTGCTAAATGTGACTTTTTCTTTCTCGACAATGCGTTATTCGTAACAAAAAATATAGATTACTGTTTCTTCATGATAATAATGTTTGAAATTTTTCATTATATTATAACCTTGTGATTAGTTTTTCATTAATTTTTCGACCTATTTTTTATATTGCAGTTTTATTAATAAACTTACGAAATAATGCATTAGCTTCTTTCCTATAATTATTAAATAAATAAATAAAGCAATTGCGGTAATAATTAGCGATTTTATTTTTAGTTTTTCGGTTAATAAATTAAATATTCAGTACACTTTACTATGAATGCACATGTAGTAAAATTATGGCAAATTACAAAAATTAATTTATGTTTACCCATTAAAGCAAATTCACTAAAAAATACCACATATAATTTTTAGAAGACATAAATTCCACCATATTAATGAATGTATCAACTCCAATAGTTAATCTTAAAAATGTATAATATTTTTAACCATTACGAGGATACGAATTATGTTAATTCCATAGCGATAAGGGGCTTTTCAAGCAAATGTGGCACTATAAAAATTATATTAAATACCCAAATGATTTCATTGTAAAGTAATTAATATTTTAAAGCTTACATTTTAAAAAAACCATTTAAGTGAATAACACGAAAAAGTTATTTACGTTACACGGTCTTCTAAAGTTTTTTTCAAATGGTGGCAAAGTTATTATAGAAAGTCAGCTAGTAATTAGCAAAAACTTCAATCATATATATCTATTAATAACTAGCTGTTTAACGCGACTTCGTCTGCGTAGAATTGCTGATTTTCCGTAAGATCAAAGTTGCAGCCAATGCGCTGCTTCAGAAAGTAAGGTACAGGCAAACGTCAAATTGCGATTTTCGTGTCTCTAAATTAAAAAACATAGGACTTTCATACAAACTTCAAACCCTTATTTTATACCCTTCAGGGTAGATTTGGACGAAAAAACTAACCTGATACTTAATCCCTAAAAGAAACCTATTTCCAAAATTTCAAGCTTGTAGACTTAACTAAATTATAGCTTTATACATACAATAGTTTTTGAGATCTCGTGTTTAAGTATGTATGTACCTTTCGCTTTGATATATATAGATTATACAAAATTCACTCCGATATAATAAAATAAGTTTGCAACAACAACAGAAAAAAAAAACACCAAAAAAAGTTATTTCTAGCACAAATTATTTGGAGGACTGCTCGAAAGTTGCTTCGGTCATAAAAAGGAAGTTTGCGGAAAAAGTGGAAAAGCAAACAAAACTGCGAGCTTAGTTCCCCCACCGAGAGCACTCGGCAACGTTGCTCGGACGAATTGCACTCCAGCGTCTACGAAATACGCGGGGTGCTATAACGAACGGCGCGGTAATTGCTTCGAGTATCTCAACTCGTTCAAAACTTATTTCTTATATTTATTATTATTTGTTTATATTAATTTTCGTTTTGTTTTTGTACAATCACACTTCTAAGTTTTTTTTTTTTTATCATGTCATGTGTTAGTGTTCTTGCAACCTCGTGCGGATATATGTTTGTCCTGGTCTGCCTGTCTGGTTGGTGAGCGGCCTCTCGATCTTTTGTCGTCTGTGTCCATTGGGGGTTAAGGGGGAAAACGAGAGAGTCGACCCCAAACGTCAACCTGACCAGCACGCGGTGCCACCTGCCAGACAAGAGAGGTCATTGGTCGGCCGCCATAACCCATGGCCACCGACCAATGGCAGGTAATCCATTACACCCCAACCGCGAAACCAGTTGGAAGAAGCAACAGCAGCCTTGGAGACAAAAGGGCTAACTGAAGGCAACGCAAAACCACTGCACCATTATCCCAAGAGATAAATGGTGGATCGTAACTAAGTGTTTCTTGTGATAATCATCATCCAATCTTCAGAAATACTAATGGGTATGGCCTCGTGGTGATATGCTCTAAACTCTCTTCAAGATGATATTAGCTATACTATACTATATTATATTATATACTGATACACTCTTTAGCACTTCCCACATCCCAAGTCATTATATTTCGTCCATAAAAAAGCCATTCTTTCAAAAGATAAAGTGTCTTTATCGCAAGTAAATGAAGATAAAATTTACTGTTACGTAAGGCGCAGTTTGGCTCAAGTTCGCGACCTTGGACCTCGGAAGGCGAAGGATTTCGCTGTTTTCATATATCACCGCCGCTATCAAGGACGGCACGCCCTTTTTACCCGACTTCGGATACAATTTATTCGATAACTGGAAAATATTAATTTAACCTCTCATATCTAGTAATGAATCGGTGATAGCCTAGTGGTAAGTCGTCAGCCTCCAAATCAGAAGTCGGCGGTTCGAATCCGGCCATGCTAACTTTTCGGAGTTATGTGCGTTTTAAAAAAAATCAAATATCACTTGCTTCAACGGTGAAGGAAAACATCGTGAGGAAACCTGCACGGCTGAGAGTTCTCCATAATGTTCTCAAAGGCGTGTGAAGTCTGCCATTCTGCACATCGCCAGCGTGGTGGACTATGGCCAAACCCTTCTCATATTGAGAGGAGACCCGTGCTCTGTAGTGAGCTGGTAATGAATTGATCATGATGATGATGATGATCTCGTAATCTAACTGTAGTTACCTTCTTCTTTCCTTTTACAGTGTTTTGACGTCATTGACGAGACGTATGTAAAAAAAATCCGGCTAAGTTTTTGTGGGTTTCTTCTAAGACCTGGGCGCGATTTGAACCCTCTTAGCTTTACATTGTGTGGCTATCATAAATAGGAATAATGAAAAATGTGATATATATGAACGAATCATAAATGCCTGTAATAGGTTTGTATGAATAAAGCTATTTTTGATTGGATTTGATTTGATTTATTATGTGTTTCTACCAAATTTAACACCTTCTTGTGTCTGTTTCATTGCTCCTTATATATTGGTATATCGTAGTGTTATTATATTGTATAATAAAAGAGGGTTAATTCATTCACACGTGAATTAAATACGGCAAAAACTATTCTCATAAAAAATTATGCGGTGACAACCAGAAGATCAGATTCGTTTACAAATAAGGTCGAATAGGCACTCTGGTTACTATGGCAACAAATAAAATAACTAGGATCCTAGACAATAAAAAACACTGGTGTCAACCGTAAGACCAGCTGTGTTTACAATTAAGGTCAACAGAAATTATAATTAGGGTTCTAGATTATGTTTGCATACACACACAGACACACACACACACACACACAAGTGAAAGTGGTGGCATTGTGTGTGTGTTTGTAGCTGTGTGAATTAATAAAACAAGTATAAACTCTTTGCTTATAAAATGTAGGCTGTAGCATCCCGCACGTGGTGGCCCGTGCTACACTGGGAATTCACTCCCGCACCGCGGGTATGACGTTATCGATGTTAAACTGTTGAAATGCGCAATAACAATACAATGCACGTACGTACCTTGGACTGCTAACTGCACTCGATGATCCTCCACCAGATCCAGGGATTACAAAATAGGTTAAGATAGACAAAATAGGTTAAGGTTCGCGAGTAGTGTGCGCGCGCGGCGTTCCTTCCAACGGCCCGTTTTTAACTGGCCGGCCGCTGGTGTCCCACCTCGTGCGTTAGCTCCAACTCCCGACTAGTACGACGTGCATTACAGCCGGAGGAGGCTGTGTTGCCGTTGCACCTTGCAACCGTCGAACATCGATCATCCAGCGGCGCGAGATTTAAAGTGCGGTGACGAAACATCCCGCCCACCAAAATGCCTATGGTATTTTCTGGTTATGACGCGATAAAAAAAAAATAATAATAAAAAAAAAATATATAAAAATGAAAAAGAATATGTACTTAGCTACACGAAAGAAAGTAACGATGTTAATGGACTAAAAACTAACTAATTCTAATTGACGATTGAAATAATTAACTTAGACTTCAACGGGTAAAGGACATAATTTGACTAACGGTCGTTGAAGTTGGTTACTCGTTGCGGTTCTTAGAATTGCAATCCGAGCCACTCCATCAGCACCAGAAATAAGGTCAGTAACCCGGCCGAGAGGCCAGTGCAACGGAGAGCGATTTTCGTCCTTGATGATCACCATTGACCCAATTTTTAATGGTTTAGAATGCTTTGTCCATTTGGCGCGTTGTGTAAGGGAGTTCAGATACTCATGTTTCCATCTTGACCAAAAGTTCTGATGGAACGCCTGTAGTAGCCGCCAACGGTTAAGGCGATTAAGATTAATATTTGTAAAATCCTGATCAGGTACGGCTGTTAAAGGTTCTAAGGTCAGAAAATGGCCCGGTGTTAACGCGGATAGATCGTTGGGATCTGAACTAATCGGACATAAAGGTCTTGAATTCAAGACTGCTTCGATTTGAGTAAATAGTGTTGTAAGCTCCTCAAATGTCAAGACCTGATCACCAACTACGCGATATAAGTGACACTTAGCGGATTTTATTTGAATCTCCCAAACTCCTCCAAAATGGGGAGCTGAAGGTGGGTTAAATTTAAATTCAATCATCTCAGCTCTAGAAGCTTGATGCATTAGGGATGTCAGTTGGTTACGAGCCCCAATAAAATTAGTCCCACAATCCGCATGAATTACGTTACACCGACCGCGTCTTGCTACAAAACGTCGTAGTGCAGCAATGAATCCAACGGTGGATAATGTCGACACTACCTCCAAATGGACGGCTTTGGTGGCTAGGCATATAAACAAACATAAATATGCCTTATCAATTTTAGCACCACGATGTAGGCCTAGCTTAATGCGAAAGGGCCCGCCAAAATCAACACCCACAATTGAGAATGCCTTTACCTGGTTAACGCGAAAGGACGGTAAGTCGCTCATAGGTGGTTGCAAGGGCCTTGGATTAGTTCGGAAGCAATGGACGCATTTGGATAAACACCGTCGGATTACACGTTTAGCGGAAACAATCCAGAACTGCTGTAGGAGTAGGAAGTGAGTAGTATTTATGCCGGGGTGGCAATAACTGCGGTGAATGAATTCGATAATTAAAACCGTCAGTGTGTGATCAGCTGGTAAAATTGCAGGGTGTTTGGCCTCGTATTCCAAACCTGATCGTGAAATCCTGCCACCCACCCTGAGAATGTCCCGCTCATCTAGAAAGGGGTTGAGTTTCCGAAATTGTTTGTTTAGCGGTTTTTTAGTTTTAATGCTTAAAATTTCTTTCATAAATGCCTGACCTTGTACATATTTTACAATTTGCATTAGCGCTATATGTCGTTCACCCTTAGATAGAAAATCACTCCGATTCGAAAGAAGTGGATTTCGAGAATTATTGATAAAACGGTTAATATAAGTTAGAACGTTAACAAGTTTGTGCAACGAGGAGTAACGATTGAGTAAGTCATCAAACACGGTAGGGTCGCTGATTCTTTCGTTATCAGTTGATGTTTTGGTAGTAACTAACCCGACTGATTTTCGTGCTTCTAAGTCAATGATCGCGTTGTCATCAGGAGAGGTCGTTCCTAAACTGAAAGGCCAGGTGTCGTTGTCTTGGGATAACCATTGCGGTCCCGCCCACCATAACGAATTTTGCAGAATTTCATTAGGAAACTGACCCCGCGAACAAATATCTGCAGGATTGTCGCCCGACGAGATGTGATGCCAACATTCTGTTGTTGTAATGCCCTGTATGTGACCGACGCGATTTGCAACAAATGTTGCCCACCGGGTGGAAGGGGAGCGTAACCA
The DNA here is from genome assembly GCA_928268935.1 of Lasiommata megera. Classification (NCBI taxonomy): domain Eukaryota; kingdom Metazoa; phylum Arthropoda; class Insecta; order Lepidoptera; family Nymphalidae; genus Lasiommata; species Lasiommata megera. Next base: position 3,843,494 of record OV743311.1, on the reverse strand, counting down.
AGATAAGACGACAGTGGAGTCTGACCAGAGATACACGGCATCGAACGAAATACGAGAAAAGTAAGTGTCGCGGACAAAGAGGTATAGGTCCGATAGAAGTACGGCTGCGCAAAGTTCCAATCGCGGTAGTGATATGCGCCTTAAAGGTACAACCCTCGCCTTTGAGCACACTAGGAACACGTGAACCTGACCTTCTCTATCTATTACGCGTAAGTAGACCACGGCCCCGTATGCGATTTCGGAACTATCAGCGAAACCATGCAATTCGTACGATCGGACGTTTTGACACGTTAGCTTGCGTGGAATTCGAAGTTGGGATAGCTGTGAGAGTTGAGCTCGATATGTTTTCCATACGCGGACTACATCATCAGGTGGGGTTTGGTCCCAGCCAACACCCAGTATCCACAGTTTTTGTATAAGAGATTTTGCTTGGATCGTTACTGGAGACAAGAATCCGAGAGGGTCGAAAATCCTAGCTATTTCGCTTAAAATTGCTCGTTTCGTGCAAATTTGTTCTGTCATTTTAATATCAAAAAGAAAGGTGTCTGAGTTAGGGTCCCATTTTAAACCGAGAACCTTTAATGTTGTTGAATCCGAATTATCAAGTGACACCGCACCTCTTAAGTATACTTCAGATGGAAGATCGGACAACAATTCAGAACTGTTGCTCACCCATTTTCTTAATTGGAAACATCCCTTATGAAATAGGGAAATAATTTCTGACTTCGCTTGTTGAGCGTTTTCCATAGTGTCACACCCTGTTACCACATCGTCGACATAAACGTCCGATAAAAGTATGCGTTTTGCTATCGGATATGAATCTCCTTCATCTTCGGCAAGCCGTTGTAGAGACCGACATGCGAGGAAAGGAGAGGAAGCTACACCGTATGTAACCGTGTTCAAGCGATATTCCTTAAGAGGTTCCTGGGGCGTGGTTCTCCAAAAAATGCGCTGATAATCGCGGTGACTCGGAGCGATCAATATCTGTCGGTACATTTGACGGACATCAGCCATGAACACGATGTTATGTTCGCGAAAACGTAAAAGTATTTCAATAATATTGGATTGCAATTTCGGGCCGATTAGCTGTGTATCATTTAGTGACCGCGAATTGAAATCCTTCGCAGACGCATCGAATACGACGCGCAGACGAGTTCTCGCCGAATCAGGGCGTAATATGCAGTGGTGTGGAATATAATATTTGCCCTTCTCCATTTCGTCAGCGGGAACTAGCGACATATGTCCATTTTCGATGTAATCAGACATGAAGGCTGAATATTGGCAATGTAAATCTGAATCCCGCGATAGTCTACGTTCTATTGCGCGGAATCGTCGTAGTGCTACGTCGCGTGATCCGACAAAATTGGGCTCAGAGTCTTGTTTAAATGGCAGGCATAAAATATACCGTCCGTTGTTATCACGCGTGTGATCCGAAATAAATTTTTGCTCACATAGCAACTCATCTGGAGTCCAGACTGGAATTTTGGACAAAGCCTCCAATTCCCAGAAACGCTGTACTAATGAAGTTAACTCGGAGTCTGTTTCTAACGTGTGCAACATCGTAGTGGAAGCTATATGTGTTTTTCCTAACAGAAGCCAACCAAAAATAGAATTGAACGCGGTAGGCTGACTTGGACCTCCCTTTATTTGTTGATTAAGCAAAGAGTCGGCAAATACATCCGCAGCAAACAAAAGATCGATGGGCCCCGGTATATCGAAACCAGGATCAGCTAAGGATAATCCTTTAATATGAGACCAACGAGATGTATTTAGATTAGCTATAGGTTGATCACCACATATCTTCGATATCACATGAAAGTCTAACATGAATACTGGTTTATCATTAGTACCGATGTAACACGTGACGTCACCTAAAATTGAAGCAGCAGCTTCACCAATTCCGCTTACACTCCCAGTAGTCGGAGAGAGTTTTAAGTTTAAGCGTTTTACTGCAGCTTCAGTAATAAAGTTGCTTTGACTACCGGTATCAAATAACGCACGAAAATACTTCATGTTTCCGGAAGCATCTTGCACCTGAACGGTAGCGGTCGCTAATAAAACAGTTGTATTAGATCGACACCTAGACACTAAAGAAGATACGATTGGGCTTGAGTCCTTAGGTACCTCGCGATGGAGCAAGGAATGGTGCTTTCGCTTGCAGGTGCGACAGGAAAATATACTATTGCATGACCTTAACTGGTGGGAGCTCTTTAAACAGTTGAAGCACCAGTTCCTGTCCGTTGCAATCTTCATGCGCTCATCGAGTGATTTTTTTAGAAACTCCGGGTATGACGATATACTGTGTAATTCGTTACAGAAGGAGCAGGCAGCATACCGCGAACGCAACGCGCTTGTTATCGGTTTCTTTTCATCCGCCGCAACTAATGTCGACGCTGTTACAAACTTATTTTGAATCGGCGAAGAAACCTTGTACGTAGGTTTGTATAGTTTCGCTTGCTCAGAAAAATGCGTGTCGCGCAATAACGCCTCGCATTTGGAGTGTAAGAACTGTTTTATTTGTACATAAGAGGGTATGTCTGTACTGGAGTGCTTTTCTTCAAAATCACGTCGCGTATTCGTGTCCAATTTTGATAAAATATGATAAGCCAAAACAAAATCCCACTGGCTAACCGGTAAGTTGATTGTTTTTAATATGCATAAATTCTCTTCAAATAAGTCAAGTGACTTACGGAACTCAGATGGATTTTTTAAATTAAAGTTAATGCTTAAAATGTCCTTCCAACACGTGAAGGCTAACTCGCGTTTACATTTGTATCGTGTGATCAGAGCATCGTATGCCTCGCGGTAGTATTCACTACTGCGAGGGAACGTTTTCACTACCGTCAAAGCATCGCCGCTAAGCGAGGACACCAGATAATGAAACTTCTCCGTGTCGTTGAGCGAGGTGGCGTTGTGTATTAGCGCGTTAAAGGTATCGATATATTCCGGGAAACGTTTAATGTCCCCATTGAAAGTAGGCAGCTGTATTTTCGGTAACCGAACATTTGACAATGAGCTACATTGCGAGTTAGAATTGGGTGCTTCATTTTTATTAAGACTACGATAAATCGAGATAATCTGGAAGTACATATCGTCAAAACGTTCTTGAATTTCAGAATCATCGTTTTCCGAGTCATCTAAAATTTCCAGAATAGTTAAATGCGCGCTTTCAAAATTAGAAGCGATTTTTTTTATTTCTTGGTGATATGAGAAAAACATATCTCGCTGTGATATATCATTGACCGCTAAGATACCGATTTCTAATTCCTTACTCATCCGTTTATACGCCATTGTACGTTGCCTACGTAAAGACGATAAGTCCTTTGTAGTGTACTCGATATCTACTGATTTCGATCGCGATTTATTAGACAAGCTCGCCTTCTGAGTGGAATGCTTTCTTAACATTTTGGCAAGATAATTGTTGCTATGAAATTAGAATTAATTAGTTTTTAGATTATAACCTATGCCTATACGTTAATAATAACGTAAAACGATTGGCTGAAGTATAGACGTTAAAAGGTTGAATTATTGCAAGCCGACTAGGAAATATACACCGATGATAATATGATACGATGAAAGTGTTTATTTGTTCCTACAATAATGCAATTCTTTCACGTTAACTACGGACGAATCCCTGTTCGATTTGTTTCAATCTATGTAGGTATGTAAGTATTAAGTTGGTGAATAGAATAGATAACTTAGATCACGTGAGCACTAAATTGTAAGGTTGAATAACCTAAGTTACGGTAGCAATTACGATACGATTATCCAGAATACCATACACAAATTGATCGTTAGATAAAGGTGGAATTTCCCTGGTTTCGGCACCAATTAATGTAGCATCCCGCACGTGGTGGCCCGTGCTACACTGGGAATTCACTCCCGCACCGCGGGTATGACGTTATCGATGTTAAACTGTTGAAATGCGCAATAACAATACAATGCACGTACGTACCTTGGACTGCTAACTGCACTCGATGATCCTCCACCAGATCCAGGGATTACAAAATAGGTTAAGATAGACAAAATAGGTTAAGGTTCGCGAGTAGTGTGCGCGCGCGGCGTTCCTTCCAACGGCCCGTTTTTAACTGGCCGGCCGCTGGTGTCCCACCTCGTGCGTTAGCTCCAACTCCCGACTAGTACGACGTGCATTACAGCCGGAGGAGGCTGTGTTGCCGTTGCACCTTGCAACCGTCGAACATCGATCATCCAGCGGCGCGAGATTTAAAGTGCGGTGACGAAACATAGGCTATTCAACACCTTCAAGTAGAGGGTTTTCCAATAAGAGGTGTTATTTTGATATTCAAAGAAAAATGCCATTTTTTATTATAAATCATCAGATGTTTATTTCATTACAAAGAGGAAGGTATGCCGTTAATAGTGGAAAATAACATCAGGCAAATGACCACCACGGCCACGCTTACAGGACAAAATCCTTTTCATGAAATTTTCCATAACTAAATCGCAAAGTGGCTGCTCTATGTCCTCGATAGCCTCACGAATTCCATCTTTGAGGTCTTGAATCGATACTGGGCTGTTGGCGTAGACCTTCTCCTTCACGTGGCCCCAAAGAAAGAAGTCGCAAGGTGTTAAATCACAAGATCTCGGTGGCCAATTGTGATCACCTCTTCGAGAGATAACACGGTCCGGAAACTTTTCCCTTAAAAGATCAATGGTTTCGTTGCTTGTGTGGCACGTAGCGCCGTCTTGTTGAAAGTCATTGGACCTTACTTTTTCGAAAATGAGGCTGGCGCAACAGTTACGGTGAATGGATTGCGCTATCAAGAGATGATTAACGATTTTTTATGGCCGGAATTGGATGGTATTGATCTGGACAACGTTCACTTTCAACAAGACGGCGCTACGTGCCACACAAGCAACGAAACCATTGATCTTTTAAGGGAAAAGTTTCCGGACCGTGTTATCTCTCGAAGAGGTGATCACAATTGGCCACCGAGATCTTGTGATTTAACACCTTGCGACTTCTTTCTTTGGGGCCACGTGAAGGAGAAGGTCTACGCCAACAGCCCAGTATCGATTCAAGACCTCAAAGATGGAATTCGTGAGGCTATCGAGGACATAGAGCAGCCACTTTGCGATTTAGTTATGGAAAATTTCATGAAAAGGATTTTGTCCTGTAAGCGTGGCCGTGGTGGTCATTTGCCTGATGTTACTTTCCACTATTAACGGCATACCTTCCTCTTTGTAATGAAATAAACATCTGATGATTTATAATAAAAAATGGCATTTTTCTTTGAATATCAAAATAACACCTCTTATTGGAAAACCCTATATAAAACGGCGAAAGAAGTAGCGTGTATTAGGTATACAAGATTATACTGCGTCTATTAAACCGTCCCTAAATTTATTTTACTACCACTAAAAAGATAGGCAAAGAAGATAAGTCCAACTCAAACAGCAAGACCGTACGAACAAAATGGCGGTGTCCTTGGGAGATGTGGTGATATATGAAAACGGCTAAGTCCTTCACCTTTCTTATATAATCTTACTAAGCAATGAAATTGTTGTCAAAAACATAAATTTATATTTTCAAGATATCTACTTCCAATGCTTCTGGAATACTAAAAATGCAAGAGTTCGACTTTGACTAATAACAGAAAAATAAAAATATTTTTTTTCTGGATAAATTATGTAGTCTTTAGAATTTTATTCAATTACTTAGGATAGCTTTTACATAAAAGACTAGTCGTGAATAAATAAAAAGTTTCAATTTTGTTTTTGTTTCTCTGTGATGGTTTTTTTAACCGAATATCAAATATTCGGTTAAAATTCGGTTTATTCGGCTGACTATGTATAGACTATGCGGTTCAGAAAAGGAAATGAAAACTTCTTTTAGAATGTGTAACTGAATATTATACAATTTTAGTGATAACTTAATCTAGTAATAACCGCTAATACAATTCCTGGTAATAACTCAAACCAATTTGATTATGGAAATCATTTAGATCATTAAAACATTTCTAATTTGTCTTTCGTTTTAAACAATGTTTACATAACTTAAAATAAAAAATAATACAGGTGTTCTAATTAAAAATACCGACAAAGACGTGTCACCAAGCGATTTAGCATTCCGGCACGATGTCGCGTAGAAACCAATTAGGAGTGTGAGTTTACCATACCCCTAACAGGTTAGCCCGCTACCTTCCCAGACTGCATCATCACTTTCCATCAGGTGAGATAGCCGTCAAGGGCTAACTTGTAGTGTATAAAAAAATAAAAAAAAAATTCAGCGAAGTTTATTAAACTATTATAAACATGTAGAATTAATACGGTTTAAAACACCTTCATTATCCTACACAATATTTATTCTGCGGGAACAGTTTGAAACTCAATTGAATACAAATTATCTCGTTTTTGGCATATGTACGGTGATATATTTATCGATAAACAAGCCTCCATTTACCCAACATCATATATCAATACATTTACATAATTATCACAACCAAATGTTTCATATTATGTTAACATTAACTTAATATTGCGCTTCATATATGTGTATGTGTATATATGTTTGTTTTAATTCGTTATTGCACTCAGAAACTACATACAAAGACGAATTTACTCGACTTACGACTCGAGCCGGTAATCAAACCCAGGACCAGAAAAATTAATGTGACCATATTGGTCACATTAATTTTTTTTCTAGAAATACAAAAAGTAGGTAATTTTATATGAAAACCAAAAAGATGTGGTCCTCATAAGAGACTTTAGGGGCGTGATTAAATCAATATCTCTTGTCATCCGACTAACAAAGGTGTGAAAATTTTCTCAGGAAACAAATCAAAAACTGAATATTCATGCAGTATTTTATCACGCTCTGATATTTGAAAGGTGCCATCAGTTGAAGTGTGGAACATTCGACAGAAGGAAATTAAAAAAAATACTTTGCAAGCCCAATTTTTAAATGTCACATTTTTCTTCTTTCTTCTCGCCACTGTTTCTGTTTTTGGTCATAAATAACATTTGAACTGAATCTTCCGAATACAAACGAAAACATAAGCTGTCTAACTATCTATATATCTTGCAAAGTTAACGTAGTAAATATTTTCGTTACTTTTTATTGGAAAGTATTTTTAATGAGTGAACAAAAAACGTTCACTGGTGTCAATAATATAAAGAAATATTAAAAATATTAATAACGTACGTTGAGATTCCGTCACACTCTGACATTTAAATTTTTTGTTTCTATTACTTTCTTTCACGTTATTTATTTTCGTATTATTCTTTGAGTCCTCTAAACATGGTGGTAAAAAGGGTAAATTTTTGGTCACTTTAATGAATCAGACATTTTAAGGAACTAGATTTTACAAAAAAAATATATATATACGAGTATATAGCGACATGTCTACACTAGACTTGATTTTGCGATGAAAAATGATTGCTCTAAAGGTATAATCCAGGGAATTAGTTTATATAAAGGATCTCGCGTGTACTGTTCTCTTAAGGTGCTTCAAAGCACGCGGGTTGAATGCACCAATTTCCTAACTCAAGAATGGGCAATTTCAACTGTCTATCTATATATCTTGCAAAGTTAACGTATAAAATATTTTCGTTACTCTTTATTGGTATGTATTTTTAATGAGTGAACCAAAAACGTTCACTGGTGTCAATAATATAAAGAAATATTAAAAATATCAAAAACGTACGTTGAAATTCCGTCACGCTTTTGGAAGGACCGACTTAGTATTCCGACACGCACCTCTAGTTTTCGTAATTATGTGCGTTTGCGTTTAAAAACCACTTGCTTGAAAATTAAATAACACAGTAAGACGTGCGAAGAAATGGACTACAAGCCGTGCCGACCTTGTTCGTGATACTGAAACAGAACAGAGACGCAATAAAAAAGCCATGGTAGTCGTTCAATATTAATGCCAGTGTCATTGGAGCTAAATGGTAGTTACATGGCGCTTTTTATTGCGGCGGCTTAATAAGAAGGTCATACATGCATTATGCAAGCACCGGCTTGTGAATAATACAGGTGGATAACAGCTGTTCGGGAAGGTCACTCGTTCACCCACTACCCACGGACTTGACTACGGGCCACGTCATGTATCATGTTTTTAGGACTGTCAATTAGCTGTGCTAACCCTATTGTTTGCCACAGCGTAACCGGGCTGTTTGGCGAATTTCGGAAAGCACTGCAAGAAGAAATTAGTGCTGAAAAGGTTAAATTTTTGGTCACTAATGAATCAGACATTTTAAGGAACTAGATTTTACAAAAAATATATATACGAGTATATAGCGACATGTCTACACTAGACTTGATTTTGCGATGAAAAATGATTGCTCTGAAGGCATAATCCAGGGAATTAATTTGTTTGGAGGATCTCGCGTGTACTGTCCTCTTAACTTGCCCCGAGGTGTGGGGATGAAGACCAATTTTCTAACTCAAGACTGGGCAATTTCAATACCTAACAATCCTTGGCCTAAGTCGGCATTAGAAACCCTGGGGGTCTCGCAATCCGTCATCATCATCATCATGATCATGATCAACGCATTGCCAGCTCACTACAGAGCACCGGTCTCCTCTCAATATGAGAAGGGTTTGGCCATAGTCCACCACGCTGGCCATGTGCGGATTGGCAGACTTCACACGCCATTGAGAACATTATGGAGAACTCTCAGGCGTGCAGGTTTCCTCACGATGCTTTCCTTCACCGTTGAAGCAAGTGATATTTTAATTGTTTTAAAAACGCACATAACTCCGAAAAGTATGAGGTGCGTGCCCGGATTCGAACCGCCGACCTCGACTAGGCAATCACAGCTTCAATCGTAATTCTCAATCCGTAATTGCACTTATTAACCACTACACTAACGAGGAAGTTACCTTCCTATATTAATGCAAATGAAAAAACTTTACTGCGTTTTTACTGAGGCTAATATACCATTCTAATACTCACAAGGTCAAATGAAAATGCATATCACAGAAGTCATCAATAATGCAAATGAGTTATAGCATCTGGTAAGTTTCCTTTCTACATGTATAATCTATTTCTCAATTATGAGAACTCGCCCGTAAGTGGACATGTTTTTTTTTAATAGGTTCATTACGTTGATCATTGGTTGTATCAGGATTGATTATACCTTGATTTCAACTAGGACTAAATAGTTTTGTTTAGAGCGCAGAACCATACTTTGTACTTATATTCCGTCATTGAAGGCTCCTTGCTGGGTCCTGGCCTCCTCTCTCATAGGGGAGAGGCTTTTAAAACTTGGACCCACCAAGCTGCGCCAGTTCGGGATAAAACGATTTAATGATTATTATCACATAACAGAAGCTTTGATAGCCTAGTGGTTAGGACGTCAGCCTCCTAATCAGAGGTCAGGGGTTCAAACCCGGGCACGCACCTCTAACTTTTCAAAGTTACGTGCGTTTTTAATCAATTAAAATATCACTTGCTTCAACGGTGAAGGAAAACATCGTGAGGAAACCTAGGAGAGTTCTCGGTAATATTCTCAAAGGCGTGTGAAGTCTGCCAATCCGCTCATGGCCAGCGTGATGGGCCAAACCCTTCTCATATTGAGAGGAGACCCGTGCTACTCGTATGTAGTGAGTCGGCAATGGGTTGATCATGATGATGATGATCACATAACAGTGATAATAACCGAATTCAATGGGACCCTATTACTACGCCGTTCGTTCGTCTGTGAGTGATCTGTATCTCATTAACCGCATAAATTAATTTTCATAACACATTTAGCTTACAAATAAGACTCAATTAGACATAGTTAGTAGACGATCCAGGATGCAAAATATTACAAATTTTTTAACTAACTTGTTGTGTGAATAGTAACTTGTTGTCAATGTGAGTATGCACTTTAAATTTCTAGACCAAATTTAGTAATATTCAGCTTGAAATGTGATGATATTTGACAATCTCCGCGGCGCAGTGCGTGCACTATCGCATTATAAAGTTGGAGGTCCTGAGTTCGATTTCCGTCTCGAGTCTGGTCTAGTGGTAAGCTTTGGCCGTGGCTAGTTACCACCCTACCGACAAAGACGTGTTGCCAAGCGATTTAGCGTTCCGGCACAATGTCGCGTAGAAACCAATTAGGAGCGTGGGCTTACCATACTTCTAACAGGTTAGCCCGCTACCATGCTAGACATAGCAACATTTACCACCAGGTGAGTAAGCCGTCAATTACTAAATTGTAATGTATAAAAAAAATTAAGTATGGTGGGTTATATAAGGGGTTTTGAAAATGATACCATAATCATATCTCTAGGATCTTATTGCTGACCGATTCGTATGAATACTTTATGAGGCACAAGTTAATTTTAATATTCTTGTTCATGGCTCCTTCTTGCATAACTACGACCAATTATAGTTAAAATTCAAGGGAATAGCAAAAAACGTGGGTTTTGATGAATTTTGTTCGAACTTAAAAATGCCAAAAAGACGTAATGTTTCATATTTCACTGTACAGAACCCTTGGTGTGCGAATGACCCAAATTATTATAAAACGTAACAAAACGTTGAAACAAAACGCAAGAATTAAAAAAGAAAGCACCTATTAACGGAAACAGTAATGTAACTTAACGACTATTCTTTCTATTCATTTCAGTTCAGTTGAAACAAAAACGTTTCTACCTTTGTTCAAGGTCTAACGAGGCCTAGAATTTTCCTCATCGAGACCCGGCGGGCCCCGGGGGAGCCTCGTATTGTCTCGAAAACCGCATTTAATCTGTAGAAAGAATAGGTTGTAAGAAAAGTATTTATATCCGTAAAACATGATATTATAAGAAGAATATAATAACTATTGTTTAATTCGGGTCTCTATTTCTAAAATACTGCAGTTATATTTGAATGTAACAAGAAAATAATTTTTATTTATTTATTTATTGAGGTTTACAAACAACGACACGGTGTGTGGTTATTTAAGGGTTTTACATCAAATAATTATTACCGTGGCGTCAACCACGTAAACCACATTTTAACATATTGCGAAGACATACTTGACTATGTGATCCCTATTTGCAGAGCTTGAATAAAGGCAAATAAAACATTGACGCATGTGATGCTGGAGTGTGGGATCCCCATCCACATTCCCGTAAATAACCTGGACGGCCTGGTAAGCTTCTGGACCGAGCTTGGATCGCTGGAGTAGCGAGATTCAACCGTGGGGAAGTTCGACATACAACAAGTGACGTGATTACGTGCAGAAAACAGCCCAGAGAAAGGAAGAAGAATAAGATGAACATCACAGCGAATCTGTGATCGTAATGGTACATATTCTTGCTCATGGAGATGCGAGCCGATCACGAGTATGACATTCAGACATGCCATCTCTTTACTTGCAAACATGAAGGTCTGTATATAAAAATTGTTATTTCTCTACCTCATTGGATTTCTAACTACATCTTCGTGAAAATTTGGATGTAGCTCTGGATAAGAAGCTCTGAAGTGATAGCTGAAGACATTGAAAAAAACGTTAAAATAATAAACTCAACTGTTAACAGTTGAGTTTATTATTTTAAGGTTTTTTTGTTCTGTTAACTTTTTACTGTTTACAATGAATCAGAAAATACAGTACGCCATTACTTGCTGTTCGAAAATAACATATGTTTTTCATTCTTAAATTCCTCGTGAACTACTAACGACGCCATAACTCTCCGCTCGCTCAATCGGCTATAAATCTTCATATCACTAGTGAACTGCTGATATACGAGAGTGATATATAGATCCGAAAACATATATATGCAACGCAAAGCTGGAAAAATCAAGCTCGAAGCCCGGAGCAAATTTTATGTAGGGCCCTTGATCTGCTTTAAGTTTATAGGTTACATTTTTTTTATCTTTTATAGTACAGAGTGCTGCGAGATTTATACTTATACGATCGCATTGAAGTCAACTTCATTAAGTATAGAATTGAAAATCGGTTCATTCTTTCAAAGTCAGATTAAAAGAGCACTATCTATCTGTTTGTTAATATTTTATTTAACATTTATTTATTATTATTAGTTTTCTTCATATATATTTTATATTTTAAGTATGTTTATTTATTGATTATTTATATAAATTATATCATATATATAAATATGTGTTATTTGTATGTAGTTTAAACATACCTTGTTTGACCTATTCCACTTTATAAATTCATCTTATTCACATCTAAGGGTAGCTGGAAGAGATCTCTTATAGGGATAAGCTTTCCTTTGTATACTTCTTTTGTGAGTTATTGATATAACAAATTTGGTACAAAAATAATAAAAATAAAATAAATAAATAAATAAAAAGCCATCTCTTGTATAACCAATGGCTTTTTACAGTTCACACAATCTGAAGTTATCTTAAACGCGGTCGAATAAATAGAAAATCATACCAGACACTCTGATGAATATAAAGAGATAAAATATTGCGATACCACAGAAATAAATGTGAACTTTTTTGTTTTGTTTAAACAACTACCACCACAAGTTAACCCTTGACTTCTATCCCACCAAACGTTTCCGCGAGTTTAAAAAATATAGTTTTTTTACATACACATGGTTTTACAGCTAAATTGATATTGACGAAATTTCGTATCCTAAAGACAAAGAATACGTTTTATCCCGCAAATATCGAGGTATTACTATGGACTACAAGAAATATGGATGAAGTGGCTGGCAGCAGCAAGTTAAGATATATAATAAATTGGTCCTTCGAGCCATATTAAACTTTTTACTACTCTATGTATAACTCATCTCGCACCTCAGCTATTGCAATTATGTCTTAATAATGGTCGATAAATGACATGTTTGAAAAGAAAAACGCATTACGGTGAAATGATTACCCTGAAAAAACTTTTAGTTAAACAATTTTACGATAAATGAAATTTCCTTGTCTTCACTATTCTAGACAAGGTTATATCAATTATTATCTTTGTTATTATTCTTAATTATTATATTATTAATAGCTATTGCTCAATTAAGTTGTGCTTCTTACTTTTTCCTCGGAAACTTGGAACGAAGTTCCTTATCGCGCGTTGTGAAAGGGGGCTAGACGGAAAAAATTCTTACGAAAAGTTGTCACGACACTTTTTGTTATTGTAAGCTGTGCGGCGTCGCAAGTTTCTCTGTCTGTCTCTCTCTCTCTAACAGAAAGCAAGCCAGATATTTTTATTTCTATTTCGCATTGAACAGTGTGGTATCGCGACGATTATTTTTGTTGAGTGTATACAGCTTTTTTTTAAATAATAAATAATAAAAACTAATAATAATAGTAATCCTGACAGTGTTTCTGCACAAGTTCCGGATATTGCTGATGGAGTACAAAATTGAGCCTACTGATTAAGTTTATATAACATTATATTTGTTAATAATAAAAAAAATGTTATTATAACTTAAATAAAATAAAATTTTATTACAATTCCTTCACTAATTAATCGAAAGGAACTTCGTTCCATCCGGGTGTCCCTTGACACCTCTCAAGTTTTTTTCTATATAAAGTAATAAGTGAACGTTTTGTTTTTTTTTTTTTTTTATTATTATCATCCCTTTCATCAGTAGAATCTCAGTCATTGATTAAAGACAAATGCACCAGCAGATTTGACCCCCTGTTCATTATCTGTGTTCCCGGCGGCATTTTTCCAGATTGATCAACATTTCCTATCTGGGGAGAAATCGTTCAGCGCTAACAAACGGTTAACCTCATCAAGGTTCTTATTTAAAAGGAATCCGCGCGCCCCAGTAATTTCCGATGAAAATTGTAGGTCTTTTTGCTGACTATCGTTCCAATAAAATTTAATTACGAAGGTATTTTATAATGATTTAAAACTTTTGCGGTTTATCTGGCCTTATTATATCGGCAATATGCAAATAACGATTGTGTCGTGTTTAAGGTTTTTTATTATACACTACAAGTAGCCCTTGACGGCTATCTCACTTGGTGGTAAGTGATGATGCTGTCTAGGATGGTAGCGGCCGAACCTGTTAGGGGTATGGAAAACCACACTCCTAATTGGTTTCTACGCGACATCGTGCCGGAACGCTACATCGCTTGGCGACACGTCTTTGTCGGTAGGGTGGTAACTAACCACGGCTGAAGCCTGCCACCAGACCAGACTCTAGCCGGGAATCGAACCCGGGAAAACATTATAATGCGACAGCGCACGCACTGCGCCACGGAGTTCGTCGTAATAAAATCTAAGCACTTAACTCTAAGCTACTTTTGGAAGTTCAGAGTTCGAAAGACCAAACAAAAATTGGGCATCCGTGGAGCTGATGTAATGATAGGGTATATAGTAAAAAATGTTGTTATGACGAATCCAAGCGTGTTTATTACTTTAATTTAACATGTTTTATTTTTATTTATTAAGATACTTACGCACACTTATTGTAAAAATTTACGAGTACAACTATAAAAACTAAATAGGTATATTTGGAGTAAATTTTTACTCTGATTTTGTTACTTAACACCTAATAATACCTACAAAAAGGGAAGCTTATCTCGGAAAAAAATCTTTCCACTCTTAGCTGTGATTTAATAGAGTGGTATAGGTCAAGTACAATATAATAAATCATATTTAACTACCAACCGGCTGGGTATTTTTTTTTGTTCTCACAATTTCAAAATTGGCTTACGTAATTTAGGAGGATCCTATATAAAAAATATCTTCTATTTATTCCATCAAACTGCCTGTTCAGTTTGGCCTAAAATTATTTTTTAATCATTTGTGCAAGCAAGCTGGTCCCCCTTGTTAACAAACGTACGTATTTTCATTTTACATTATCTCCTAAACTTTTCGTCAGCACAAGTTTTGACGACCTCCGTGGCGCAGCGCGCGCGCTATCCCATTTTAAAGTTGGAGGTTCTGGATTCGATTCCCGGCTCGAGTCTGGTCTGGTGGGTTGCTACGGCCGTGGCTAGTTACCACCCTACCGACAAAGACGTGTCGCTAAGCGATTTAGCGTTCCGGCACGATGTCGCGTAGAAACCAATTAGGGGCGTAGGTTTACCATAGTCCTAACAGGTCAGCCCGCTACCACCCTAGACAGCATCATCACTTACCACAAGGTGAGATAGCAGTCAAGGGCAAAAAAGTGGATAAATCATGTCAGTAGTGCTATTTCTAATGTTTACTTGATTTACACATATATATTTTTTAAAATATGTGTATGTGTTAAGAGTTTTATTTATAATATTATTATCAATAATGTAAAAAGTTATTTAAATCGAAGTTTAATGAGTTACAGTTAAATAATCAATATTCCATGAGTACGCACATATTTTAAATAATTTAATATGGGTCGAGCCAATTCTGACACAGGTTTGTACTTAACAGAAGGTCTACGCCTTTTTTATCTGTTTCATTTTTAAGGGACCTTTATAGGTTACCGACATGTTACACACTATTTTGTACCCAAATACTTCCAAATCTGTGATAATTTGAGAGAATCACTAACAAATCCATATATTTTCAAAGGGTCACTAAAAATTGGGTTAAAATACCAATATTTTACGCCTCATCAGATAATGTAATATATGAACACATAGGTTTTATTCAGTCACTAAGCGATTTTGTTTGTAGCTTAGATATGCCGTTAAGATGATCAACCCATTATTGGCTCACTACAAAGCACGGGTCTTCTCTCAATATGTCACCACGCTGGCTATGTGCGTATTGGCAGACTTCACACGCCCTTGAGAACATTATGGAGAAGTCTCACGCGTGCAGGTTTCCTCACGATGTTTTCCTTAACCGTTGAAGCAAGTGATATTTTAATTGCTTAAAAAACGCACATAACTCCGAAAAGTTATAGGTGCCCGGGTTCGAACCGCCGACCTCTGATTAGGAGGCTAACGTCCTAACCATTAAGCTATCACAGGCTAGTTAACAGCGGTGGCGTCCGCGCTTCTGTCCTATATATTCTGCATAATCAATACTACTAGTAGAATAGCAGTTAAGGGCTGACTAAACCCCCATCATCATCGAGGAATGCTCCTAAACAAACAGTGCCAAAATAGTGTTGTTTCCACATTATTTCCGCATTTGTATGCTTGTAACTTCGGGTTAAATGCGGAACGGCCTCTTAAATGTAACGCTGACCTAAACCCGCCTTCCAGTGGCCTACATGCAGAAATTTGTTAGCACAGCGGAAAAACATCGCGGTTTATGTTTTAGAAAATGTTTTGAGACCACTTACTGGAGTATACTGCGCCCAAGTCGGTAATATTTCGGCATGTTCCATTCTAGTGTAGCGTGAAAACGTAATAATGTTTTCATCTATGTACAAAAGTTTCACATACAAGTATCTAGAGTTTCTAGATATGTTTATATATGTATATAGTTATAGCGCTTTCATTAAAATATGTAGTTGTTTGATTCGACTCATCATCATCATCATCATCAACCCATTACCGGCTCACTACAGAGCACGGGTCTCCTCTCAATATGAGAAGGGTTTGGCCATAGTCCACCAGGCTGGCCATGTGCGGCATATCTAGTGTAGGTAGGTCTATTGCTGTTATCATCATCATGATCAACCCACTACCGGCTCACTACAGAGCACGGGTCTCCATTCAATATGAGAAGGGTTTTTGGTAGTTCACCACGCTGGCCATGTGCGGATTGGCAGACTTTACACACCTTTGAGAACATTGTGGAGAACTCTCAGGCGTGCAGGTTTCCTCACGATGTTTTCCTTCGCCGTTGAAGCAAGTGATATTTTTTTTTTTAAACGCACATAACTCCAGAAAGTCAGAAGTGCCCGGATTCGAACCACCGACCTCTGATTAGGAGGCTGACGCCCTAACCACTAGGCTATTACCGCTTAACGATTCGACTCAATTTCAGTAATTATATTCATAGAATAGTAATTCGTACTCGTAATCGAGTAGTATGTATATTTACTGGACCAAAAATACGTATCTACTTTTTTTTTTATACACTACAAGTTGGCCCTTGACAGCTATCTCACCTGGTGGTAAGTGATGATGCAGTCTAGGATGGTAGCGGGATAACCTGTGGGGTATGGTAAACCCACGCTCCTATTTGGTTGGTGACTTATTAATATCAAAATCCTTTTCAAGGGATGGGATATTTTAACCGAAAACTCACCTAAAATATTTTTCGTTGAAAGCACTAAGAGATTTCGCTTTTTTTATATACACTACAAGTTGGCCCTTGACAGCTATCTCACCTGTTGGTAAGTGATGATGCAGTCTAGGATGGTAGCGGGCTAACATGTTAGGCGTATGGTAAACCCACACCCCTAATTGGTTTCTACGCGACATCGTGCCGGAACGCTAAAACGCTTAGCGACACGTGTCTGTCGGTAGGGTGGTAACTAGCCACGGCCGAAGCCTCCCACCAGACCAGACTCGAGCCGGGAATCGAACCCAGATCTACTTACAGAATAATCCTAGTAATACATTTGATTATAACAGTTTAAGCCGTGTGAATTCTTTGTCGATACTGGCTTTATTCAATGTTTTACTGACTCAAACTTGATTTAATTTCGCAGATTCATGTAATTGATGCGCTGTCAAGGAATAAAATAATTATATACGAGTACATCAGCAATGACATATCATATAACTTATTCGTGTAACTCCATTTAATGTTTGTTTAAGTGCCGTAAGGTACGGCCCGGATGTGAAGAGTCTACCGGAAATTGGCACTCTCCACTCAGCGGAAAATACATGAGCGATAAATCATTTACCTATATTATTTCTGTGATTCTAAGAATTATGATTAGATAAGCGATATCTCTTGACGACCTCCGTAGCGCAGTGCGTGCGCTGCCGTATTATAAAAGCGGAGGTCCTGGGTTCGATTCCCGGCTCGAGTCTGGTCTGGTGGGAGGCTTCGGCCGTGGCTGATTACCTCTCTACCGACAAACACGTGTCGCTAAGCGTTTTAGCGTTCGGGCACGATGTCGCGTAGAAACCAATTAGGAGTGTGGGTTTACCATACCCCTAACAGGTTAGCCCTCTACCATCCTAGACTGCATCATCACTTACCACCAGGTGAGATATCCATCAAGGGCCAACTCGTAGTGTATATAACAAAAAAGCGATATCTCTTAGTACTTTCAACGAAAAATGTTTTTGGTGAGTTTTCTGTTAAAATATCCCATTCCTTGAAAAGGATTTTGTTAATAATAAGTCAGCTATCCTTTAAAAAAATTGCTAAAAGGATCTGTGTTTGATTTGTTCACTACTGAGCGGAGTTTAACAATTTCTGGCTACTACGCTTTTTGGGGTTATTCATACTGGAAAACCCGCTTACCTACACTCCAAAATACAATGGGCACGTGAAAATAGTACCTTGGGTTCGAGATCTGCACCTCGGACTTCTGTGCCATTTCATAGGTCCGCCGCTTTTAAGGGGACTTTTAAATACGCTGCCTGTAAAATTTGGAATGATCTTCCGCCACCTGCCCGGCTGTTAAAATCTTTGGTTTCTTTCAGACATTTTATAAAAAAGTATTTATTGGAAACACAAAAACTGTGAAATGAAAATATCTTATCAAGTTAGGTATAAAGCCAACAAATTTTCCAGGCAGGATTAAAATATATATTTAGCCTAAAAAATAAAATAAAAATAAAACAAAAACAGAAAAGCAACCAAACACGTACTCATGCACACACCCTCACACACTAAAGGAGCGCTTTCCCACTCACTCCGTGATATCAGCTTGGGTTATGCCTGAAAATCAGCGCTGCAGTCAATTTTGACGTAGCATCCAGCTGAGGCAGCGCCCTGTTCAGCCAATGTCTAGACACATACGTTTTTAGATGAGATGTACTTTTTTCTTTTAAAGGCTGAATAAACGCAATTTTAATTTGGATTTGATTTGATTTGATTTCCGTAAACAAAAATTTAGAAACATAAGCATTTGGGTTGTAATGTTAACTGCGTAAACCTTGCGAATATCAACACTAGTGAGATGCAATCTCTTGGTAAGTCAACAGTTTCATTATTCAAAACTAACATCCGGAGCACTGGATAAATAGAAGTGCCTCACGAAAAGTTTCCGAGAGCATACCTACGGTTACATACTTGGCAACTCTATGAAATGAAGTCTCAGTTCATAATCCCAGCTACTTAGCGCGAGTTATGCCTGAAAACAGCTGCTCGCGAAACTTAATAAAGGCTTAAACTAAATTGGAAGTTTTAGATTGAATCTTCGATGCCGCCGACTGTGAAATTCGCTCCTCGGTGGATATAACTTTGAAATGCAGCGTGTGTAATTATGCAGCTAGCTGGCACTGCACTGCTCTAATTTAATAAACGTCAGCCACAATTCAAATACAAGTCAAATCGTATACGGATTCGAGACTTGAACTAGTAACATCGTTTGAAACACCCAAACCCATGGAACCCTCATAACTCTTGGAACCCTCATAGCTTTAGTTTTAAGTTTACGAATGTAGTTATCACCATCAAATCACTACTTTGTAAATTATTGACGCGTCAAAAGCGCCTTTTAAAGGACTATTTGAATAAAGATTATTTGAATTTGAATTTGAATTTGAAACGGCTGAATGCACCTCCGTGGCACAGCGTGTGCACTGTTGCATTTTAAAGTCGGACCTGGGTTCGATTCCCGGCTCGAGTCTGGTCTGGTGGGAGGCTTCCGCCGTGGCTGGTTACCACCCTACCGATAAAGACGTGTCGCCAAGCGATTTAGCGTTCCGGCACGATGTCGCGTAGAAACCGATTAGGAGTATGAGTTTACCGTACCCCTAACAGGTTAGCCCGCTACCATCTTAGACCGCATCATCACTTACCACCAGGTGAGATAGCCATCAAGGGCTACTTGTAGTGTATAATAAAAAACCTTAAACACGACACAATCGTTATTTGCATATTGCCGATATAATAAGGCCAGATAAACCGCAACTGTAAAAGTTTTAAATCATTATAAAATACCTACGTAATTAAATTAAATTACCGTCAGGTGAGATGCAGTCAATGCCTAACTTGGGGTGAATAAAAAAAAAA
Source organism: Lasiommata megera (assembly GCA_928268935.1). Lineage (NCBI taxonomy): Eukaryota > Metazoa > Arthropoda > Insecta > Lepidoptera > Nymphalidae > Lasiommata > Lasiommata megera. The sequence goes on along the minus strand of OV743311.1, from coordinate 3,823,541 downwards.
AGCAAAATTCTTTGAGAATTGCATGTTTTTCCGACAATGTGCCAATCACGATCTGTCTGAATACATTTCAAGGTCAGCAAACAGTTGATTTAAGACGAGTCGGCTGTCAAATTACTCTCAGTGCTGGTCTGAAGTGAAGCCATAGGTAGTGTCCATCACTTTTTTTTTTATACACTATAAGCTAGCCCTTGACGGTAATTTCACCAGATGGAAAGTGATGGTAGCGGCCTAACCTGTTGTGAGTGTGGGTTTACTATATTCCTACTTGGTTTCTCGCGACATCGTGCCGGAACGCTAAATTGCGACACGTCTTTGTCGGTAGGGTGGTAACTAGTCACGGCCGAAGCCTCCCACCAGATAAGACTCGAGTCGGGAATCGAACCCAGGACCTCAAACTTTTATAATGCGACAGCGCACGCACTGCACCACGGAGGTCTTCAAAAGTAGCATTTGAAGACCTCCTTGTCCTATGCCAAGATAACGATGTTATAATTGGCTGAATTTATATTATTCCTGGCTGAATGTATATTAAAAAGCTGTGATAGCTTAATGGTTAGGGCGTCAGCCTCCTAATCAGAGGTCGGCGGTTCGAATCCAGCCACGCACCTCTAACTTTTCGGAGTTAAGTGCGTTTTAAAAAAATTAAAATATCACTCGCTTCAACGGTGAAGGAAAACATCGTGAGGAAACCTACACGCCTGAGAGTTCTCCATAACGTTCTCAAGGGCGTGTGAAGTCTGCCAATCCGCACATGGCCAGCGTGGTGGACTATGGCCAAACCCTTCTCATATCGAGAGGAGACCCGTGCTCTGTAGCGAGCCGAGAATGGGTTGATCATGATGATATCTATATAGATTTTCTCAAAGGTTAATATTATGACTCATGTTACAATTCACGTATTCATCATCATCATGATCAACCCATTAACGGCTCATTACAGAGCACGGGTCTCCTCTCAATATGAGAAGGGTTTGGCCATAGTCCACCACGCTGGCCATGTGCGGATTGGCAGACTTCACACGCCTTTGGGAACATTATAGAGAACTCTCAGACGTGCAGGTTTCCTCGCGATGTTTTCCTTCACCGTTGAAGCGAGTGATATTTTAATTTCGTTGAAGACTGACTATTCACGTATTATTGTATATTCACGTATTACAATGTAAGAACGGCGAACGCGATAATCTTATTATACAAATTCGTGATGACATTACATCGGCACATACGAGCCCGCGTCCGCCTGAATGCAGACTGCAATGCAATTTGGCACATCGCCAGAGAAACGTGACAACACCTGATCCGCAACGAAATGCCGACTGCAATACGATTGCACTCATAAAATATACCGTTTTATTTCCTTTTACATATGTACATGTATTGCAGATACGATGACACAAATTGCAGATTGTAAATTACATTTTTTTTTTTTTCGGACTGTCTATTAGCTGTACAAACCCTATTGGTTGCCACAGTGTAACCGGGCTGTTTGGCGAGCTTTGGAAAGAAGCTCTGCCAGAAGAAATTTTGAGCCCTAGGGCTCGAAGAAACTATGGGAATGACTGCCTAAGGGCGCCTTCTTTGAGGCCGAACCTCGGCTTAGGCGACGTTTGGGATAACGGGGGGGTCCGTACGTCTCCGAGGCCGTGGATGGAGCCCACGTCCGGATGACGTAAGATAGCGGGGACCTCGTCTTCGCCGGCGAAGACGGTGTGTAGCGTATGATTGTGTGGTAGGTGGTACGAGTGTGTTGTCAGTAGTCATCTGATCGTCAGGGTCATGAAGGATATGTTTAGGTCTCCTCTTTCGGAGAGGAGCGCTTAGATCGGGGGAGTAAAAAGAAGCCGCAACAACGAGAGGGTTGGGGTGTGGATTGAGGATTGAGTAAATTACATGCAAAACATCGATGTATGCACGATTTAAGCACACATCGATGCTAGCCGATGCCAGCGAATAAATAAGCGCCATCTGTTAGAACTCTCGTGAACTAAAGCGGACCGTAATGTAACTTAGTCAGTATAGGATTTACCTTTTTTTTATCCAACACAAGGTAACCTTTTACGGCAACCTCACCTGATGGTAAGTGATTTTGCAGTCGAAGATGGTAGCGGGCTAATCTGTTAAGGGTATGGTAAGCCCTCACTCCTAATTGGTAACCGTGCTCTTGAAGACGGGGTATAGTTAGTTAGTTCTTATGAAGATTATAATAATTATAAAGCCTTTCTTGTAATCTTATATTTTACGCGTTGATCCAACCCAGGTGATAATATCTACAGTCGAGCATGCTGGCCACTAAACCAACGAGGCATGTGCGGTACCTTTTCGTTCCCATACATAATGTATTCCATACACAGCATAGCTCTTTGCAGATAAATAAATTAAACGTTAATATAATCAACTCTGTTCTGACTTGTGATCCTCAATAAGCCAATTCGTTATGTTCGACACTCTTTGTGTTTTAACGTTGCAATTTGGAACTACACAAAAAAATACCAGTAGCAAACGATGGATATAATGTGTATTTTATATTGTATAAACCCTACATTATTGATTAAAAATATAAATTCGAATGACTTCTAAGAAGATTCATCTTAATCCACTTATTTCAGTCAATAATATCCTTATTAATGAAAAATAAAAGTTTCCTAACTTTTAGAATAATTAGAGAACAAAGTTTTTCGGAAAGTTACTCGCCAGTTCTTTGTTTTACAGCTCTACATCCTTATTAAATAGGAATTTGTATAATACAATTAATTTTATTTTTGGGATTTTTGTTTGGTGTTTGGGTTATGTTTTAATCAATCGTTAATTCAAAGCAATAAATTTTAATTAGCACTTAAGAGGCGTGAACTGAATTGACAGACTATTTAATTTTATTTATTTCTATTTTAGATTGTAATTCATTGAGTAATAAAATTCATATAATTTTAGTGTATATTAAAACTTATAACGTTCTTATAATTGAGTTGTAATTCAATGGAATTTCGTGTAGTTTCGTGGAATGGTGGACAACTGTAAGGGATCGTTTCCTAGCTAAAATAAAATAAAGACATTATGTGAAAAAAGGTTTCACTGTTTTGTATTCTTTTCAAAAACTTTTTAAATCTTTTTTTGTGAACGTTTGTGCCAGTAGGTACTTCTAACTGAAAAATAGCATGCTCTTTACAGTTCGAGCATGCCAACTGTTCCACTCGCGTCGGATTCAATGCGACCGATTTGAATTCGTAATAATGATAGCGGCCCCAGCGTTTCGACATCCGTATGTGATTGACATCTTTATGATTGGAGGGAATCATCACGTTATATTTGTACTGACACACCGAATACGAGTAGGTACACAAATACAGTTTAGATTGTCGTTCCCATATTAAGGCATCGCAATCGCAATTTTTTTTATATATATATACAAAGCGAGCAAACGAGCAGGCGGGTCACCTGATGGTAAGTGATTTCCGCCGCCCATGAACATTTGCAGCACCAGAGGAACCGCCACTGCGTTGCTGGCCCTTAAAAGCAAGCAATTTCTATTTATATTTATTTCATTTTAATTTCAATTATAATTTTCAACTCTATTTTATTTTTATTTTCTATCTTATTCTATTTTATAATGCTTAGTATAATTAAGCGCATTACTTAATTATATAATGTTTTATCGGTTGAAATGATGATGATGATGATGAAAGTGGCGACCAATAAAATTACAAATGTTACTACAAGCTTTCATATTAGTTAGGTACTATAAGTTTTATTTTTAAATATTAAGGACTATCTGTTGCCTGAAATTTCTATTGCATTTGTTGTTTTAATTTATCCCTTTCAGAAGAGCAAAGATCAGTGAACATACAACCTACTCAGACGTATTTTTCGTCGTACCTTATTTTTTCCTTGCGTACTTTTTTTTTTAAGGGCAAAGCCAGTTCAATCGTGTTTTCTCGTCCTATTTTCTTGTTTTGTTTTGGCCATTATTCATTAATGATTCATCTCAATGTTTTTTGCTAATGATAATTTATTTTTTTCTTTGTCTTTGTATTTTTCTCATATATTGCATAATATATTGTTTATTTTCTCAATTTTCTAAATATATGAATTATATCTTATATTTTATCTCTGATCTTTTATTATCTATTAACTTATATTCTGTAATGAGTTAGACATCACTTCAATCTTCAAAACATTTTAAACATTTGTATTAAATCATGCGGGACGAAGTTGTGGGCGACAGATTTCATTTAATAAAGTGTGCTATTATTCTGAGATGGACTTTGATACCTTTATTACCTGCTTATCTATATATTATATCCTGATCTGGGTTGCCTAGCAGAGATCGCTCTTTAGCGATAAGGCCGCCTATTGTACCTGTCTCTGCGTGTTTCTGCGTGTTTCTTTACTGTCTGTATTTCTTCTTTTGTGTGGTGTACAATAAAGTGTATTTTCATTTCATTTCATTTCATTTATCCGTACACCACAAAAAGTAAAAAATAGAAATAATAAGAAAACAAAAACAAGTAGAAGCGGGATACAAAAGGCGGCCTTATCGCTTAGTAGCGATCTCTACCAGACAACCTTAGGATTAGGAAAAGTAAAAGAAGAAGAAAGTAGGTGGCATAATATAAAAACAAAAACCTGCATACGAATAACTAAATACTATTATATAAGCCAGATTACAAATTATACAATACAATCATGATCAACCCATTCACGGCTCACTACAGAGCACGGGTCTCCTCTCAATACGAGAAGGGTTTGGCCATAGTCCACCACGCTAGCCATGTGCAGATTGGCAAACTTCACACACCTTTGAGATCATTATGGAGAACTCTCAGGCATGCAGGTTTCCTCGTGATATTTTCTTTCACCGTTGAAGCAAGTGATATTTTAATTGCTTAAGAACACACATAACTCGAATAGTTAAGGGTGCGTGCCCGTATACGAACCCCTTACCACTGATAAGAAGCCGGGCGTCCTAACCAATCAATATTAAGAAAATATACTAATACCTTGTGTGGTGGAGATACTATAATAATTATTTCGGCAATTTAAACGGTATTCACGGGTTTTCAAATTTCAAATTCAAATTCAAAATAATCTTTATTCAAATAGTCCTTTAAAAGGCGCTTTTGACGCGTCAATAATTTACATAGTAGTGATTTGATGGTGATATCTACATTCGTAAACTTAAAACTAAAGCTATGAGGGTTCCAAACGCGCCCCGGTCTAAGAAGAAGCCCACAACAAACTTAGCCAGGTAAATTTTATTTTTGTTATCACCATCTCACATGCCACTTAAAATTATATTAAGAGCTATCTTATAAGAGCAATATTTCACACCCATGCTTGTCTATCATTTATGTAATCCTTTACACTATAGTAGAACTTTTCTACAAGCTTACGTTTTGTATAAACTTTGGACTTACGTTTATGTTACGTTTTGTCATGAAGTATCCGTAAAGCAAGTGCAGCTCAATGTTTATCATGGCAGCATAACGCCCTCTAATATTACATGAATAGTTAACGTGGAATGTTTAAGCCGAGCCGTAGTTAGGCGGCGCGTTCTCCAGCAAATGGGTCTCATTTGTCAACAGCTGAGCCGTTGACATCCATCTTACACTAGAAATGCACCAACTAGTGCATAACAAGCTGTTATATCGCGCCGGTGCGTTTGTGGCCAACGTGACTGCTGTGGCTTGAAGGTCGTTCTTCCATATATCTACGCTGGTAATTAGCAGGAGATCTTTAAGCTTGCTTGGGTGCTCCCTTCGGACTGCTCTTTCTGCGGTCTTTTTTTCATTTCGAAAATTTAAATATATTCAAAAAGAACTAAATATAATGCCTCTGGAAGCGGTGATAGCCTAGTGGTTACGGCGTCAGCCTCCTAATCAGAGGTCGGCGGTTCGAATCCGAGCACGCACCTCCAACTTTTCAGAGTTATGTGCGTTTTTAAAAAAATACAATATCACTTGCTTCAAGAGGAGACCCGTGCTCTGTAGCGAGCCGGTAATGGGTTGATCATGATGATGATAATGCCTCTAGAAAAATTATACTATGTTTAATAATGTTGAATGGCGTTCGCCTTCCGATCAGAGGACGGGGGTTCGTTACCGGGCATGCATCTCTAACTTTTAGAAACTTGTGCGTTTTTAAGCAATTAAAATATCACGCAACGTAAGCTCGGTATCGGGATGAAATACTAACTTGTTTCTTAAATAGTCAATCAGTTTTCGAATAAGAAACACTAAAACGACGAACTAAATTTATCGTGATTTATGCCGCCACCAAAGAGTAGTAAAATATATGCCAACCTAATTATCAACGTTGTTTATAACTTGAAATATATTTATATCGTTTTTCTCGTAATTACTAGCGAGTATATACCGATAAAGAGTAAACTCTAAAACACCTCCGTGGCGCAGTGCGTGCGCTGTCGCAATATAAAGTTGGAGGTGGAAAGAGGAATTCGATTCCCGGCTCGATTCTGGTCTGGTGGGAGGTTTCGGCCGTGGCTAGTTACCACCCAACCGACGAAGACGTGTCGCCAAGCGATTTAGCGTTGCCGCACGTTGTCGCGTAGAAATTATAGGAATGTGGGTTGACCTACCATCCTATACTGCATCATCACTTAAGAGGTGCGATAGCCATCAAGGGCTAGCTTGTAGTGTAAAAAAAAAGTATTAACTTGCTAGCTAGTAATTACTAGCGATTACATACAAATACGGAGTAATATCAAAAAATTTCAACACGCGAACATTTCCAAACCACGCGGAAAAGTTCTGGTACACGGAATGGAACTGTGGTATCCGGCAAAGCGAAAAGGTGTTTTGTGCCCGTCAAAAGTGTAAAGAGCAGACAGTATGCCCTGACCGCAAGCAAGCGGGCGCATGCCGCATCTCGCCGCACTGCGGTACAGTGCTACCTTCGTACACCGTGTGCCGCAGGGATGAGATACGCCAACAATACCAGAGCATGCGAAAAGCATGCTATTTGAGCACACATCATCATCATCATCATGATCAACCCATTACCGGCTCACTACAGAGCACGGGCCTCCTCTCAATATGAGATGGGTTTGGCCATAGTCCACCACGCTGGCCATGTGCGGATTGGCAGACTACACACGCCTTTGAGAACATTATGGAGAACTCTCAGGCGTGCAGGTTTCCTCACGATGTTTTCCTTCACCGTTGAAGCAAGTGATATTTTAATTGTTTAAAAACGCACATAACTCCGAAAACTTAGAGGTGCGTGCCCGGATTCGAACCGCCGACCTCTGATTAGGAGGCTGACGCCCTAACCACTAGGCTATCACCGCTTCAACGCAATCGCTTTTTGTTTGAGCACACAGAACTAACTAAATCAAGTAAGATTCAGAAGCCATTCGAATCATCAAATTTAGTACAATCAATACGTGTTATTCATGCAAGCCGTCCGACCCCCCTCTCCGAAAGGGGAGACCTAAACATATCTTTCATGACCTAGACGATTAGATGACTACTGACAACATACTCGTACCACCACACAATCCTACGCTACACACCGTCTTCGCCGACGAAGACGAGGTCCCCGCTATCTCCGTCATCGTCATACGTCATCCGGACGTGGGCTCCATCCACGGCCTCGGAGACGTACGGAACACTCACCGTCCGACCCCCCCGTTATTCCAAACGTCGCCTAAGCCGAGGTTCGGTCTCATAGGAGGCGCCCTTAGGCAGACGTTCCCTTAGTTTGTTCCAGCCCTAGGGCTCAAAATTTCTTCTGGCAGAGCTTCTTTCCGAAGCTCGCCAAACAACCCGATTACGCTGTGGCAACCAATAGGATTCGCACAGCTAATAGACAGCCCGAAAAAAAAACATGCAAGCCTAGTACACACACAGGGCCTTGATAAGTGTTTACATCTGGTAGGAGGCTTCGGCCGTGTTTAGTTACCACCCTACTAACAAAACGTGCCGCCTAGTGATTTAATGTTCCAGTAGGGTCCGATCGGGAATATGGATTCAATATAACCCTACTACCTATTTACCGTCTAACCGCTGTATTGTAATTTCAATTTTATTATCTGTGATGTACAATAAAAGTATCTTCAGTAGTTCAGAGTTATGAGCGTTTTCAGCGATTAAAATATCACTTGCTTCAACACGTGAAGGAAAACATCGTGAGGAAACCTCTACGCCTGAGAGTTTACCGTAATGTTCTTCAAGGCGAATGAAGTCTGCTAAAGCACACATGGCCATTCTTCTCATATTGAGAGGAGACCCGTGCTCTGTAGTGAGCCGGTAATGGGTTGTTCATGACCATTGAACTGGTCTGATGATGGAGTCGGTAAAAGGTCTTAAGATTATTAGTTTAGAGCCCATAGAAAACACATCATGCTTACTAAAATAACTCACTCATAACCGATTTAGCTGGTAATATGCATGCCTATGTAAATACGTTATGGTACTTGCACTGCAATTTGCATTTCTGTATTCATTCATTCAGTTTTGTTCATTCATTCGCTCATACTATGAAGCCGGCCTTATGGTTGATTTATGTAAAAATGTCTACTCTGTGGACATTTCTGAAGTTTAAACAGCATTAATCTAGTGAATTTTTTTTGTTACCAAGTTACCGACAAAGACGTGTCGCCAAGCGATTTAGCGTTCCGGCACGATTTCGCGTAGAAACGTGGGAGTATGGGTTTACCATACCCCTAACAGGTTAGCCCGCTACCATCTTAGACTGCATCATCACGTACCATCAGGTGAGTTTGCCATCAAAGGCTAACTTGGATAAAAAAAAGTTAAACCACTTTCGTATGTAACCGAGGACTGTTAAAGATATAATCACATGCCTCTAACTGAAAAGCTGCTCATATTATCCCGTGGGAAGTTAGCCACAAAGTCAGGACATATCTAGCGATTAAATCTATGGTCATTACCATTAGCAGCTATCGATTAATCAGAAATGAATGGTTTTAATGCGCTATACTGCAGTGGCAATCGACTTCGCAAGTACATATCCTTTATTTTTAAATATACATTGCGGGAGAATTAACAGACAGGTCACCTAATGGTAAGTGATTACTGTCACCAATGAAAATCAGCATCACTAGAGAAGCCGCCGATGCTTTGCCGGCTGAACCCATTCTCCGAATCGGTTTCTAAGCGGCGTCATATCGGAACGTTAAATCGCTGGTACGTTTGTGGCTTAATAACTAGCGGCGGCCGAAGCCCCGCTCTTGACCAGACACGAGCCCATCTTCAAACGCGGGACCTACCTTTATATAATACTGCGCATACGCAGCGCAATGAAAAAATAAACACAAATCAATATTCTCGAATCAGTTACATACAACTTCAAACTTATTAATATCCATAAACAGCTATTACGTACAAACAAAAAAATTTAAAATTACTGTACCACATGACCTATAGCCTAAATACGCAATATGATTATCAGGCCTACGACAGAGGTCATCTCCTAGTGTAGGGACCACTAGCAAGTTTTGATTATATGGAAAGTATGTACACAAACATATATATAGTAAATAAGGTTATACAACCAAGTGGCATATATAGTAAATTTTAAGTTTAAGTCTCAGTAAACCTATAATAAAAATAACCTTGTTATATTTTCCTAAATCTTAATTTTCAGTCAGTCACAACAGACACACAATCAGACACAACTAGCAATGAAAGAAAAAAATATGGATAGTTTTTTTTTTTAATTTTAATCTGTTATATAAATACAATTTTCTTTTTCATTATCAGGTACAACTAGCGAACGATAAAAAAAGGCATTTTTTTTTTAAATCATAGTCTGTTATATAAATACATTTTTCATTTTCATTTTCATTATCGGCCACAACTAGCGAACGAAGAAAGAAATAAATATGGCTACGCTATACACATATACTCGTATAAGCTATAAACACGTAACCTTCTACAAACTCCCAACTTAATAATACAGTCTAAAACCCAATCCAACTATCGTGCAAGCTATAAATTTTTAGCTATCTGTTCCGGAGAGGGTAAACGATATCGTGGTAGGTCAAGTTTTATTGATACGCTTAGGCAAGACCACGAATAGTTGACTATATACACTATTTGATTCAAATGAGTGAGGTATCTCACTTCACAATTATGCGGAGAAAGTACTCACCAACAGAAATTAAAACAAAGAGCTTTTTTTTTATCCACTACAAGCTAGCTTAGCCCTTGGCGGTAATCTCACCTGATGGTAAGTGATGATACAAATAATGTATAGTATAACACCACACAAAATACTCCACTAGAACCTTTACTTTGCTTTCTCTCTCTGAGAACTCTCAGACATGCAGGTTTCCTCGCGATGTTTTCCTTCACCGTTGAAGCATGTGATATTTGAATCGCTTAAAATGCACTTAACTTAAAAGGTTAGAAGTGCGTGCCCGGGTTCTAACCCCCAACCTCTGATTAAGAGGCTGACGTCCTAACCACTAGGCTATATAGATAGATATATATATATATCTATTGTTTTGACTAGTTGATCTATTAGCGTGCGACTCAAATCACTGAACAGATCAGACTAAAATTTTGCATACAGATAGCCATTATAACGTAGGCGTAAACTCAGAATGCTCCCCTACGGTTGCAAATAGGCGTTCAAAATTTTAGCGAGTGCAGCCGCTGCCTTCAGCTAGGACACCCAACAAAAAAAGTGTATTATCTTCATCATCATTTCAACGGATAGACGTCCACTGCTGGACATAGGTCTTTTGTAGGGAGTTCCAATGGCCACGGTCTTGGGCCGCTTGTATCCAGCGGCTCCCTGCGACTCGTTTGATGTCGTCTGTCCACCTTGTTGGGGGTCGACCAACGCTACGTTTACCGGTGCGGGGTCGCCATTCCAGCACTTTGGGACCCCAACGTCCCTCGGTTCTCCGAGCTATGTGCCCCGCCCATTGCCACTTCAACTTCCCAACTCACTGAGCTATGTCGGTAACTCTGGTCCTTCTACGGATCTTTTCATTGCTGATTTGATCACGTAGAGATACTCCTAACATAGCTCTCTCCATTGCTCGCTGAGTGACTAAAAAGTGTATACTGCAGTAGATATTGTGTAAAACGTAACCTTCAACAAATTTCCAACATAATAGCTTAAAAACCCAATCCAACTATCGTGCAAGCGATAAATTTGTAGCTATCTCTGCCAAAGAGGGCAAATGATATATTGTGGTGGCTCACGAAGGCTCAAGGTCAAGTTCTTTTGAAACGCCTCGGATCCGCTTCGTGGAAACGAACAGGTAAACTTAATATCTGAGCCGTGCTATTCAAATTAATGGCTTTGGCGTTTAGCTTGAATAAATAATGCATCGATTCAAAGGTAGGCAGTCTGTTTCATAACTTCGCAAATATGAATTACCCCCGATTTTTATTACCCTCTATTTGTCCGCGTATAAATCTTGATAAGTTTTCCCTAACCGCTTTGCATATTCTCAATAGTGTAGTGTTAAACCGCCTAAAGTTGTTCTTAATAATCGAGCTACCAAATACAAAAAAGGTTTTCTCCAATCCTAATAGTAAGTAACTCCAGAGGCTAGCACCTTTAAACATGAAATGCTAGTCAAGTGCTAGTTGGACTAGCAAACAAACAAAACGTACCATTTTGCCAGAGGAAACACTACGAGTACATTATTAAGATAAATACAAATCGTTAAAAAACTAGATTAATTTTCAACTTTATTTATTTATAGGATGACTACGGGGAGGGGGCGTGTCTTCGTCGGTAATTTGGGTAGACGTGGGTAGTTTCGCGCAAAGATACCAGATACTCTTGGTAGAACAGAATTACAATTATAAGTATGGTAATTTAAGGAGCAGACTATACGCTCCACCAAGTACGACTATGCACTACCGCGACTCGACCACCGATCTGAACCGACCGAATGCAATGAATGCGATGCGCCGTCCCGCGCCAGTGCGTGTTATGAGAATTGCATAACCTACTTATTGTTGCGTAAAGAGAGGGGGCGATCCCATTCTCTTGTCTGTCGTACATGATTCTAAAACTAGATGGCGCTGTTCTTAATTTTATTTGTCAATATAAAATAGATACACATTTTGATAAAATTAAAAAAAAAACTACCTATTTTACGAGATTGGCGTTGAATCCTATCTATCAAACTGTAACTATTAATATTCCCCGCTTACTATGAAATTCTAGCGCTTGTTAATTAATGGTAATTAACAATTACGTAATCACGTACAACTCAAGGGGACACTTCAGTAATGAAGTGTTCAGCCTAACTTTGACGATGATGTTCCTAAACTCTCTGGTTTAATAAGGTGTAATATATGACAGGGTAAATTTCGCTACAGTCGTATTAAAGATATCATAAATCTGGGCTTTTGTGCAATGGTGAAAAATAGGGTCTTTTTTAAAATCTAAGTACTACAAGTTTGCCTGAGAAGGTAGCGGGCTAACCTGTTAGGTGTATGGTAAACCAATACACCTAATTGGTTTCTACGCGACATCGTGCAGGAACCCTGAATCGCTTGGCGACATGTCTTTGTCGGTAGGGTGGTAAATATCCACGGCCAAAGTCCACCAGACCAGACTCGAGCCGGGAATCGAACCCAGGACCTCCAACTTTAAAATGCGTCTGCGCGCGCGCTGCGCCACAGAGGTCCCAATTAAACAGAGTCTAGATAGTTATAGCGTACGTTTAAGACTTTGGGGCTTCCTTTCGGTGCAACGAATTCACTAACTTTTTACGTGTACGTTTTGAACAATTAAATACGAATTGTTTTAAGGCCAAAGGAAAAGATCGTGGGGAAACCTGCCTATGATTTATCGATAATTTAACCAATTAACCAATCCGGCCAGCGTGGTGGGCTACGGCCTAAACTTTTTCATTCGGATATAAGATCTGTGTCGGTAATGGGTTGACAATGATGCTGATATTTGTCTGTATTTTTCGATCTTTTATAAAAGTGACTGAGCAATTAAAAAAAAAAATTTAGCTTCTTTTATTAATGAAAGCCACTCCACCGTTGGTCCGTGGTGTCCTAGCGCTTATGTTTTACTTCATTCAACGGTGCTAAGAACAACAAGAATTCAATAATTACCCACATTTGAACTCTTGATGATTTTGTTAACACAATTTAAACGGTAGCAATCATTTTTGTACAAGCATGCTTTGCTATAAATACGGGCGGTTGATGACTTTCGTGGCACCCCGCGTGAGACGTCGGACCGTTCGGACCTCTTAGTTATTGTTGCAATAAAAGTGTAATCCCGCAAGTTTTGGTTTTAATTACTATGAGCGGTAGTAGGGAAAATCGTGACGTCAGCAATGCTGACTTTACTCTTACTAAAAAACAACTCGGACGGCCTTGATTCGTCATATATTTTAGTAATTATATTATATTTTAGTAATTATATTATATTTTTTTAAGATTTTTAGTTTTAGGTTCAATATAAGGTTTATTTTAAGTTTAAGAAGCAATAATATTATACAAATAAAGCAAAAAATCTTCTAATAAGACTAAATAAATGCGTCTGAAAATAGTCTGTCCTTTTGTATAAAAGCTATTATTAATTTGAATGCGTGCGCAATTGTGTTGATTTGCCAAAACACTGTAGTACCGTGCGAATTATTCACCGTGCCTTCTTGTTCGTAACATCACTTTGAACTCGAGCTGTGGGAGCGCAATTGCGGATCGTGTTACTGCAATTTGCTCCCATTATGTATGCTCCTAACTGCATACATATAACACCGCACGTTATCCAATACGTATGCCGCTGACTAATATTACGTCCAATTATTTGATTTAACACTACACCTTAATAAAGTGTTGATTTATACATACACACAAATAGAACACTACACTTTAATGAAGTGTAGTGTTAAATAACTTTTTTACATTTATTTGTACTTCTTTACCTTTTGTATCACTTTTTTACAAATAGTGAGTAACAAAATGAAAATTAGACATCCATTACACAAATTTATAATAAACACCATACTAATGGAAATAAGCTGTCAGCTGTGATAGCCTAGTGGTTAGTACGCCTCACCTCCTAATCAGAGGTCAGGGGTTCGAACCCGGGAATGCACCTATAACTTTTCGGAGTGATGTGCATATTAAGCAATTAAAATATCACTTGCTTCAACGGTGAAGGAAAACATCGTGAGGAAACCTGCACGCCTGAGTAAAAATAATAATGATAACTTAAAATTAACCCAGACGATAAGTATAACAAAAGTGAAATAACAATCGTCAAAAACTAAATGCCGTTTCTAAATTTAGTCTTAACTTTAATGATAACTAAAAGATTAAATGTGGGATGAAAGATTTATCTTACATAGGTGTACAGCTACTGGTTCGCAACAGCATTTCGTACGCGTAGAACTGTCGGGAAGCAATTGCTGCTCGCGTTACTACAATTTGTCCCCATTATGCTCCTAACTGAATAACACCGCCGGTAATTGGCTTGCGGCTGATATGGTTTGACAAGTTTATATGCACGTTTATTGTTATCCAGTCATTTTTCGGCTGCATTACTTGAAGCGAGTCAACTAAAACTTTTTACTTAGCCTCCGCTCTCTGTCAGTCGCTTTAAAAAATCCTTATCAACCCATTACCGGCTCACTACAGAGCACAGGTCTCCTCTCAACATGAGAAGGGTTCGGCCATAGTCCACCACGCTGGCCATGTGCCGATTGGCAGATTTCACACGCCTTTGAGAACATTATGGTGAACTCTCAGGCGTGCAGGTTTCCTCACGATGTCTTCCTTCACCGTTGAAGCAAGTGATATTTTATTCGTTTAAAAACGCACATAACTCCGAAAATCCGTGCGTGGCCGGATTCGAACCGCCCACCTCTGATTAGGAGGCTGACGTCCTAACCACTAGGCTATCACCGCTACATGGCATTAAATGGACACAAATGATAACATGTTTAATTTTACTATGTTGTGGTAAATTAATGATAAAGTTTAATCTTTGGAAACAGAGCTTTATGTTCCCCCATGCACACATCATTTGACAGCGGCTAACAAAACTATGTTCGTTCAATATACGTTGTGAAATCTCCGGGGACCTTTCGTTCCAAACGGTTCGAGGTTGATTAGCTATAACAAATAGTAAATGTAAAATACACGTCTAGCCAGACCACGTGCTCAGAAAATACTTTGTTCAACATCGACTTAGACCAGACGCAGCGTGGGTGGTCACAGATATAGCCCAGTCGCTATTTCTGTTTAGCATAAACACTTGAAAACTCTGTTTGGCTTTCGATATATATATATTCGATATATTGGAGATGTCTTTAAAGTTCAAAGTTAGTATAAAACGTTGCTTTAAAAAAAATCCTATTACGATATTAAGGATTATTTAAACGACGTGTTATAATTTATAATTGACTAAGAGTTGGTAATAAGAAATAAAACTCGGCTATGTTTGTTGTGGTTTTTTTTTGTCATCACATCTTCAATTAAAATAATGAAAAAATATATTATATTCTATAAAAAAGCTTCATAGAGACCTGTAATATGTTTACATGAATAAAGCTATTACATGAATTTGAATTATATAGATTTGGCTGGATGAGAAAAATACAACTCGTTTTTTTTATTTTTTATACATGTTCTATTACAAGTTAGACATGGAATTATTAAAAAGTAGAATAAATCCTTTTAAAAATAATGCAATAAGACATTCTGTCCTTATTATATACACATTCAATGGAGAGAAATAAAAATAAATTAACTGAGCGATAGAGGTTTCCACAAATATCATCAGGACTGAAGAGACTATAATATAGGGTTTTCCAATAAGAGGTGTTATTTTGATATTCAAAGAAAAATGCCATTTTTTATTATAAATCATCAGATGTTTATTTCATTACAAAGAGGAAGGTATGCCGTTAATAGTGGAAAATAACATCAGGCAAATGACCACCACGGCCACGCTTACAGGACAAAATCCTTTTCATGAAATTTTCCATAACTAAATCATCTTCAGTGATGAGGCCCATTTCCACCTCGGTGGCTTCGTCAACAAGCAAAATTGTCGCATCTGGGGCTCAGAAAACCCAAGAGTTATTGTTGAAAAGCCTCTTTATCCTCAACGTGTGACTGTTTGGTGCGGTTTATGGTCCGGCGGAGTCATTGGACCTTACTTTTTCGAAAATGAGGCTGGCGCAACAGTTACGGTGAATGGATTGCGCTATCAAGAGATGATTAACGATTTTTTATGGCCGGAATTGGATGGTATTGATCTGGACAACGTTCACTTTCAACAAGACGGCGCTACGTGCCACACAAGCAACGAAACCATTGATCTTTTAAGGGAAAAGTTTCCGGACCGTGTTATCTCTCGAAGAGGTGATCACAATTGGCCACCGAGATCTTGTGATTTAACACCTTGCGACTTCTTTCTTTGGGCCACGTGAAGGAGAAGGTCTACGCCAACAGTCCAGTATCGATTCAAGACCTCAAAGATGGAATTCGTGAGGCTATCGAGGACATAGAGCAGCCACTTTGCGATTTAGTTATGGAAAATTTCATGAAAAGGATTTTGTCCTGTAAGCGTGGCCGTGGTGGTCATTTGCCTGATGTTATTTTCCACTATTAACGGCATACCTTCCTCTTTGTAATGAAATAAACATCTGATGATTTATAATAAAAAATGGCATTTTTCTTTGAATATCAAAATAACACCTCTTATTGGAAAACCCTCTATAATAAAGCTAATAATAAAGCTTGTAGAAAAATCATATTACGATATTAAGGATTATATAAACGATAAAAAAGCTTGGGTGTGAATCGCTCTATCTCCATAGGTACTATAGTTTATTATTCATTTTATTCATTATGTGAGATGGTGATAACAAAAAAAAAGAAAAACCCCGGCTAAGTTTGTTGTGGGCTTCTTCTTAGACCGGAACGCGTTTGGAACCCTCATAGCTTGAGTTTTAAGTTTATGAATATAGTTATCACCATGAAATAACTACTATGTAAATTGTTGACGCGTCAAAAGTGCCTTTTTAAGGACTATTTGAATAAAGATTATTTTGAATTTGAATTTAAATATATTTTATATTTACATCGCGGGCAAAGTATCAGACGGGTCACCTAATGTTAAGTGATAACAGTCGCATAGGAATATCTGCAGCACCGATGCGTTGCCGTATAAAAACATAATCTTAATCGGTTTCTACTCGGAACACTAAATCGCTCAGCCACATAGTTTTGCCAGTAGTTTGGTAACTAGCCGCGCCCGAAGCCTCCCACCGCACCAATACAATACAATAGTTGTTAAATTCGGTATCTTTTTTTTCATGCACCACAAGTTAGCCCTTGACTGCATCTCACCTGATGTTATGATGATGTGATGATGCGATCTAAGATGGTAGCGGGCTAACCGGTTTTGGGTATGGGTAAATCATACTCCTAATTGGTTTCTACAGGACATCGTGCCGGAACGCTATATAACTTGGCGACACGTCTTTGTCGGTAGGGTGGTAACCAGCTACGGCCGATGCCTCTCACAAGACCAGACTCGAGCCGGGAATCGAACCCAGGACTTCCGACTTTAAATGCAACAGCGCACGCGCTGCCCCACGGAGGTCATCAAATCTATCTGTGCTACCGAAACATAATAAGAAATAACTATTAGCAATAGTTTGTAGTATCATTAATATTCCCAAAGCCTTGTCTGGTCATTAATTATAATTTGATATGTTTGTAAACGTAGTGAGCGTTTCCATTGGCTTTTATTTTATTATATATAAATTCATTCATCATATTAAATATTGCCATTCTTTTATTTTATATATTTATATGTCGGCGCGAAGGTGTAATTAAATTCATTTAGCGGTGCCAAGAACAAGAAGAATTCAATTATTACCCACATTTGAGCTCTTGATGATTTGTTAACACAATTTAGACGGTAGCAATCGTTTTTGTACAAGCATGCTTTGCTATAAATACGGGCGGTCGATGCCTTTCGTGGCATTCTCGCTCGAGATGTCGGACCGTTCGGACCTCTTAATTATGGTCACAAAAAAAGTGTAATCCCGCAAGTTGTAGTTATAATTACTATGAGCGAAAGTAAACAAAAGCGTGACGTCAACAATGCTGACGTCACTCTTACTAAAAAACAACTCGGACGCCCTTAACTCGTCATATATTATATTATTATTGTTTTATATCTGTACTATTGTACTTTTGGGTATTTAACTCAATAAAGAAACTATTAGTATTATTATTGCATGTCAAAGAAAGTGGCAGTCAAGTTGCCAAAGAATGGAAACTGGACACGCAGCGTGTTCAGCATTATTAAAGCTCCTTGAACTTTGAATTTGAAAACTTGAAGTTAGAATTTTGTTCGATGTGATGCACACTCATAAGATGATAGCACCGTATTTTCTGTTCTGATATTTCTTCGTTCGTGCTATCTAAGAACTTAAGCGATAACTAAACGAGCACAAAATCTTTTCATTGGAATACAAAAAATTGTTACATTTTAACACAATACATGTAATATATGTCTGGAATCTTAGCGCTTAAGCGGTTTGTTTCTTGTTCCCTTAAAAGCAGGCTCACTTAAGCTTAAGATAAACCCACTAGCAAATTAACGTATAACGGCAACTTTGCGGCAACATTTGCCTAAATCGTATTGCTTTTGCGTTTTGGTTTCGTAATGCGCTTGTTGAGCATGTACAACTTGTATGCCTGCATTGAGGTATGTCCATAGAACATAAAAATTACACCGATGAAAGGTTTACATATATTGTTATGCTATATGTATGCGAACTATACTGCGGTTAGTAATAAAACAAAAATATCGGCCAAAGGTAAATTGGACTCGCACATCGTCCGGGAAGTATACAACGGTCCCCCGGGCGTCCAGTAAAAGCAGCGAGAGGGGCATGCCGTGGTGGTTTTTAGTTCGGGTAGACCACCCATGGTTGGGAGTCCCACATAACCTCCGTCCTGCCCAAGGGACGGAAGTAGCTATAAAGCTTTTCCACCACGACAAAAAAAAAAGTTGGACTCGCACATGAAAGGTTTCGTACCACGGTTCAATACATAATATTGGCATTATTGAAAAAACCTTATGATTGACCTAATGTATCGTTTAAGACAAGTCCATAAGGCTAAAGAGCGCAAAGAACCTTAATGAAGTACCTATTTTAATATAAATAAATAACCATAGATGTACGTTCCCGTGCATCAGTTATGTTTTCCAGGATCTCAGATCTCACACCCATTTGTAATTCAACGCAACCGAAGTCAGTCAGTTACTATTATAACTGCGAATTCGGTTAAACCACTGTACTGATCGATATTGCAATTTGGCATATATTTTGCTTCTCGAATCATTTTCAATACAGAAAACATCCAATTCCCGAAAAGCAACCAAATAACCGTTTACTGTATAATAAAATAAATTAATCTCAAGCACAAAAAAAAACAACAAATAACTAAGTCGTGGGCAACAACTGGTAAATAAATGCTTCTTTACTTGAAATTGAAAATAATCACGAGATTTGCCGATTTCGATAAGTGTTATGTTTGGAAACACGTCATAAAAACCGTGCACCAATGCCGTTCGACAATGGTAACATGCTCAATCACGGCAGCATATTGCGTGTTGCGTATTAATATTCCGTGATACGTATAGAGCAATAAAGAATATTAAGTATGTATTTAACACCTAATTATTAAATACAGTTAAATGCCTTCGCAGGCGTAATGAATAAAGCTGATTATGCCTTGAATAAAAACCTTATATAATAATACTTTATTAATTGAATTCATAAGTTGAAAATATATTATATTTTATTTATGAATGATAAATGAACGTTTCATAGATTCCTGCACGAGATTTACATGAATAACCTATTTCGTTTATTGTTTCTTGACTTTATTTCATAAACAGAACTTTACAAGTAAGCCGATGGTAACTAATGATGCAGTCAACAATGGTAGTAAGTTAACCTGTTAGAGGTATGTTAGATCCATACTCCTAATTGGTTTCTACGCGAAATTGAGTCGGAACACAAAATCGATTGGTGATGTGTCTTTGTCTGGCCGAAGCCTCCCACCAGACCAGTCTCAAGCTGGGAACTGAAACCAGGACATCCAACTTTATATTGCGACAGCGCACGCGCTACGCTACAGTCGCCAAAATTATCATCATGATCATCATGATCAACCCATTACCAGCTCACTACAGAGCACGGGTCTCCTCTCAATATGAGAAGGGTTTGGCCATAGTCCACCACGCTGGCCATGTGCGGATTGGCAGACTTTACACGCCTTTGAGAACATTATGGAGAACTCAGGCGTGCAGGTTTCCTCATGATGTTTTCCTTCACCGTTGAAGCAAGTGATATTTTTTTTTAAACGCTCATAACTCCGAAAGTTAGAAGTGCGTGCCCGGATTCGAACCGCCGACCTCTGATTAGGAGGCTGACGCCCTAACCACTAGGCTATCACCGCTTTGCCGCACCGCTTAATTGGTTTATGATGATGAAAATAATTACCATCCACGGCTACTTAATATCCCACAGCTGGGCTCCTATCTAGCTCCTCTATCATGTTATAGAAGGGTTCTAAGCTGAGATTATCCATGTCACTTCGGTACAATTTAACTGGATTCGAAGATTTAAAAAATCACATGAGGTTGGCGGTGTCTAAGTCCGGGTTGTGAGAAATCGGCCTAAGAGCCTGCTCTAGTTCTAAACTTGTCCCACATTAAACTCTGGTGGTTAACCATATAAATTAAGAAACGGGTTTTCTTTGCTTGAAATACTCAGTACTTTACATAGGTATTGAGTAGCGTTCTTAATAGTTTTAATTTCATAAAATAAAATCTTATAAAAATCTTATCTAATAAAATAAGATCTTATAAAAACTCGTTTTCTGTAATACATAAGAGACAATAATAAAACCCATAAGAAAAGCTACATAGTCTCCGGTTTACGTCGGCAACCGTAAGCAAGCCTTTGTCACTAAAAGACGCATTAAAAAAATACGATTCAGTTCACACGAAGGAAGTCTTCTTCGCAAATGGAATGCTGTAACTACTCGATATCATACACAAACACACTTACACTCACCAAAATACTCACTCACACAGACACCCGTACAGTCAACTAAACTAAGGAGACGATTTTGCATTTGTAGTAGTGTGACACACGGTGAGGAAAAATTGCGTCAGAAGTGTATGCTTCCAAAATTTGACAGCATACACTCTAGTCTATATATACCTAATATACACACACATAGGCACACTTACACACACATAAATAAACAAAGGCACACAAGCACTAGCGCAGCACAGAGTGGTCCTGAGTTTGTTACCCGTCGGTAAAGAATTTGGCCAACTTGCCTGCTTCGAAACCCTGCCAATAATATCTTACCATATTATTTACCGATACAGAAGAATGAATGTAAATCTAGAACATACTCCACTCACCAACTAGCTACGGAGCAGTCTGAAGGTTCTAAGCAATTAACTGTTCTCTTTTTTTTATACACTACAATTTAGCCCTTGACAACAGCTATCTCACCTGGTCGTAAGTGATAAAGCAGCCTAGGATGGTAGCGGGCTAACCTGTTAGGGGTATACTCCCTAACAGGTTAGCCCGCCCATACTTCTAATTGGTTTCTACACGACATCGTGCCGGTACGCTCAATTTTGTCGGTAGGGTGGTAACTAACCACGGCCGAAGTCTCCCACCAGACAAAATCAACCCCATAAAAGCAGATGTAAACCCAACAGTGCTTTAATAAATAATACTAGCTGAAGATGACCATTTAGGTAAGCGTAAGCCCAAAAAATTACACACACATTCACACGTACTCGCATACATACATAATGTTAACAATTCGACGTGACTCATATCTCACGGCAACGCTACATACTATAGACGTGAAATGCAAATAAGGTTTAATATCTTCTTTTTTATAACTGATAAAGATTTTTGGAGATGGATAATGGATTTTCTCAACGTAAAAAAAATCTCTAACAATTTGTGTGTGTGATAAAAACAACACCTTTATCCATTATTACTAGTATATTATAGCAAACGACTGTTTGTTTCGGATTTTTCCTTTTTTCAAATTTAAGAGGCAATTGACCAACTCTTGCAAATTCTACACCATCGCGAAAAAAATCTTCCAATAGACGAAAAACAATTCAGCGGCGACCACGATCTTAGAAATGAAATCATGCCTAGACTATGAAAGATTTCTCCAGTCCTAATGCCAGTAAATCCGTCATCAAATCTTGCAAGTTACATTTGATGAGTTCGAGTAAATTGGATGACAATGCAATATGATTCTGGTACGGAGCTGATCTGGGAACGCTGCAATAAAAGGACTTCAATCTCATAAAGTCTAGAATCTTGTCCTGAAATGGACTCTGATACTAAAGACTGATTAAATTAAGTTAGTCTATACTTAACGAAAACCTTAACGTTTTTTTTAATAGCCACTGAGTAAGGTTCGTTTTATTTTTCATCTGTATGATACTTGTTTTAATTTAAATCTTAAGCCGGTATAAAAGCAACGACATTTGGGGAAAATAAGGCCTCACCGACGGGCTAATGTACCCGGATACACCGCAGTATTTTACACAAAATTAAATTGACTGGTAATTTTTGCCCGAAATCCTGTGTTTGATTTCTGGCTAGAGAAGATTAAAATAATTTCTTTAATGTTGTCAGGTGGAAAGTTCCGGCCGTGACTTCCTTCACTTCACTTCAAACAGCAAAGCATTTTAGAAGAACCAGAAACTATCATTTGTCCTGATAGTCGTTTTACACACAGACAGCCGCTAAAGCCACGCGGTTGAATCTTTATGAGGAAGGAGGCCTATTGCCAGAAATGCGACATCAATTAACTGAAGATGATGAGAAAGAGAAAACGAAGGGTGGGTTTCGTGCACATCTGACATTGATGATATATTGGTGCACTACCCATCTTCCTGTTTCTAATACCCTGGTATTAAAATGATCTGCTCTCACAATTTCTTTATTTCAAGTTCAAGAAAATTGTATCTGTGTAAAGTACCTCCTTGCTAGATAATCATCTATACCGAAATCTACGCTAACAGTTTAATAAGTTCGATTTAAATAAAGTAACAGACGCAAAAAGAAAAAAGGAATTAATCAAAGAAAAAGTGTCCTTGTCTTGACCCTGAAATTATCAGGCGCTCGCGAATACTACATGTTATCACAGTTCTGTGTAACCCTCTAACGTTTCGGGGTAGTCTACGCCAGCTACGCCAGACGATCGCCTACGCGGCTACGATTTGTAGCAGCGTAGCGCCCACATTTTAATTTCACCCAAACGAGAACTTCCTATAAACAATACAGGCGAATAAATCGTTATTACATTATGGCGATGCGTAAAATTGTAAAGGTACTGCAAAAAAAAAATGCGTATTTTTTTTTTTTACTAAAATCGGTGCCGGGCTTACCTGTATATAGTTGTCTCGTTCTTTCGGATTGAAGGTCGGATCTGATTAGAGAGGGCACTGGTGCACTCGCGTTCGCGTGCAACTGGGGCGGAGGTCGGCTACAGACTGACTACACTGGGCCCGGCCAGGAGCCCCTGCCCTTTCCCCCCGCGCGCGCTCCCCCCGCACCCTAGCGGATAAACAACGTGCATTGTAGGCGCGATCTGTGGACCTGCTCTGCTGGGTACAAACGTACACACCTCCAACGACTCGTACTCGTGTTTAACAACCATTGCTCGTTCCGTTAAGCTCGTGTTTTCTGACTTATATCAAACCAGCAATAGAATGCATACAATTTTTTTTACAAAAGTCACGTTCATACAAAGAGTCTGTAAACATATTTGTTACCCAGATACAGGTCTAGCATTATAGATTTTGGATTTAAGTATGGCAGTAGTACAAATCCGGGATAACGATGATATTGGGTTCTGGAATGTGTCGTCATATATCGGAAAATATTCAATTTGGAGCTCGGCGTAAAAAAGGTCTGGTGTTATTTTACCCAAAGCATGTAATATCCACCAAGGATCATATCATAATGTAATGAAAGATTACCTTGCATTGTCTGTGAACAGCAAACCGAGCGGTGTATATGAGCCACTGAACTGATATTTTTTCATTCGTATTGATTTTTATAAATACTCACGGACTGTCTTTTGTGTTTCGATTGGTATTTACTTACATTTACTGACTTACACTACACTTCGTACTTAGAATAAAACCAGATAGGCATAAAGTAGGACCATGACGTTTCATGGGACATTTTTTTTTTTTCGGACTGACTATTAGCTGCACTAACCCTATTGGTTGCCACAGCGTAACCGGGCTGTTTGGCGAGCTTCGGAAAGAAAGGTTCATGGGACAAAGACATGACTCTCATAGGAAGGAATATGGAGCTTAAACCCCCCATGCCTCTGGAACTAAATTACCGTTAAACCATCCATGTTTATTCACTGACCCAAAACCCTGAGTCTTCTAGAAAATGAAAATTACGGATTACTTAGCGCATAAGTTACCTAACTAGTCGTAAATTATAAAACGTATCTTTAGATACGTTATTATTTAAAGCAATTTGTATTTATTAAAGCAAACAAAAAGCAAAAAAAAAGTAAAGCAAACTTTACTATAACGAGTAGATACAATTTATAAAGTCAAAGAACTCTTTTGTTTTTCAATATTGCTCACGCGACAACAAATGTCTTTTTTAAATAGACATTTGAACAGAGCCTATAACCGGATTTTTTTTCTAGAATAAAGGAAATCATATAGACTTCTTACTTGGAATAAAACCAGACAAGTATAAATTAATCCTTGACGTTTCATGGAACAAAGCCATGACTGGCATAGGAGGAAAGAATATGGAGCTTAAACCTACCATGCCGCTGGAATGAAATTACCGATATACCATTCATGTATACAGACCCAGGAGTCATCTAGAAAATGAAAATTACAGATTACTTAGTACATATATGGCGCGTGGTGACGTGGTTGAAGATGCGAAGTAAAAGAATGTAAGCGTTATAGTTCACTTTTATTCACCACACACACAATTTAAAGATAGAAGGAGAGTACAGTACCAGTATTTCGGGTGTAATACCAGAAAGCGATAGCGAACATACAGATGGTAAGCAAAGGAAGAGATACATATGACGAAAGCGAATGAATAGCGATATTGCGGTAAGACTGCGCAGCGATAAACAAGCGTGCGTTCCGCGTACGAGCGTTTAGTCGGGACTGGCTGGCGAGACGATGCACCGAGCTGCGCGGGCGCATTAACGGTATTCATGCGCCCCGCGCTCCGCGCCGTCACCCCGCGCGTTCGGAGCCCACCATCTACGCACGGCGCAACATCGCGTACTAAATGTCGTGTTTTTGTGATATTGAATAATTTAAATGATATGTTTGTATGTGAATGTGTGTGAATGTTAGTGTGTTGCCCACATCACTCCCCTCCAGAGACCGTGTTACGGTCGAAAGTAATCCGGAAATCTTATCCGTCGTCCCGATCGCGAAGTTTTGATTATGTCAGGTGAAGTAAGTGACGATTTTGTCGGAAGAGATTCAGCTTCCTTGGGTGCTTTGGGTGTGTTTTTTGTATCTGACAGTATGTAGGCTGGCTTTAATCGGTCTACTGATACCGTGACAGATTTTCCTTTAACCCGGATCTTAAAAACTTTGTCACCTCTCTCAATGACTTCATATGGACCAGTGTATGCCGGCTGTAGTGCACCTTTTAGAGAATCGTCTCTCAAGAATACGTGCGAGCATGATTTGAGGTCCCTGTAGATAAAAATCTTGCTTTTCGAGTGGTTACTGGTTGGAGTTGGTTGGAGATTGTTGGCAAATGATCTGATTCGAGCTGAAAAGTCCGTTATGTCAGTCATACATTTGTCAACCTTTTGACCGAAAAATTCACCTGGGAGACGAAGGGGTTCTCCGTAAACTAGTTCGGCTGAAGAAGACTTAAGGTCTTCCTTGAAAGAACTTCGTATGCCGAGAAGGATGAATGGCAACGATTCTGACCAGCTACTGTCAGCGTGGCACATAATTGCCGCTTTTAGCTGCCGATGGAACCTCTCGACTAAACCGTTGCATTGAGGGTGGTAAGCTGTCGTTTGGCGATGTGTAAAGCCAAGGGTCTTTGACAGCTGTGCAAATACTGCTGACTGAAATTGCCTGCCGCGGTCCGTGACCACGACCGTTGGGCAACCAAAACGGGCTACCCACTCAGACAAGAAAGCTTTGACTACAGATTCTGCTGTAATATCGGTAATAGGGACAACTTCAACCCATCGCGTGAAGCGATCGATTGCTGTCAAACAATACCGATATTCGGCAGATGGAGGTAATGGGCCAATGAGATCTAGATGGACATGTTTGAAGCGCGCTGAAGGTAAATTGAAAGTTCCTAAAGGTGAAGTAACGTGTCGATTTACCTTCACGCGTTGACAAGCCAAACATGTTTTAGACCACTCTCGGCAGTCTTTCCTCATCTGTGGCCAAACGTAGCGTTGTGCTACTAATTTTGCACTGGCATTAGCGCCTGGGTGACTAAGCGAATGCAAGCTGCTAAAAACTTGTCTGCGTAGGGATTTCGGTATGAAGGGCCTGGGAGTCGTTGTGCTGACGTCGCAGTACAGTTCAGTGTGGCTACCAGGAATTATATGCTTCTCCATACGCAGTGAAGAATTATTTTGTAGATACTCGGTGAGTTCAGAGTCTGAGATTTGAGCCTGAGCTATGACTGCTAGATCGACAGGACTTTGCAATTCTTCAATACGAGACAGTGTGTCAGCAACGACGTTATCTTGACCAGCAATGTGTCTTATGTCAGTCGAGAATTATGCAATGTAGTCTAGGTATCTGTATTGACGCGGCGAGCAGTTGTTTTTACGCTCGGTGAACGCGTAACACAGGGGTTTATGGTCCGTATATATTGTGAACTTTGTAGTCTCTAGCCAATGCCGGAAGTATTTGACACACTCGTAGATGCTGAGAAGTTCTCTGTCGTATGGTGCATATTTACGTTGTGCTGGACTCAACTTTCTAGAAAAAAATGCCAAGGGTTCCCAATATCCATCTCTGAGCTGCTGCAAAACTCCACCAATGGCGAAGTCAGATGCGTCGGTTACCAGACCTAGTTTGCATGAAGTATCAGGATGGGCCAACATAGCTGCGCTGCAAAGGCTTTCCTTGCATTTTTCAAAAGCTTTCAGCGAGTCTCCGGCTAGGTCCACGGGTTGTGATGCTTTGATGGATCCAGTCAACAGATCATTCAAGGGAGCTTGGATTTGGGCGGCGTGAGGTAGAAATCTCCTATAAAAGTTTACCATGCCCAAAAATCTCCTAAGCTGCCTAGCAGTTTTAGGTACGGGGAATTCCTTGATAGCCTGTACTTTGCTTTCCAGAGGTTTAGTTCCGCGTTCAGATATGTGGTAGCCTAGGAATGTTACTTCTGTTGCACCAAAGACACACTTATTGGTATTAATGAGGATGCCATAATCCTTCATTCTGGTGAAAAGCTGGCGCAATTGTGTCTCATGCTCAGCCTCGTCTTTTGAAAATACCAATATGTCGTCCAGGTAAGGGAAACAGAAATCAAGGCCCCGTGTAAGTTCGTCAACAAACCTCTGGAAAGTTTGACCGGCATTACGCAGGCCAAACGTCATATATGGGAACTCAAACAGCCCAAAAGGAGTCGAAATAGCTGTTTTAGGAATGTCTTCTTCACAAACTGGTATCTGGTTATAAGCTTTCACTAAATCGATGGTAGAAAAGATTTTACAACCAGATATGTTATGAGAGAAATCATGGATATGCCTAATAGGATACCTATCGGGTATGGTTCTGGCGTTCAGCATCCTGTAGTCTCCGCAAGGTCTCCAACTGTTGTCCTTCTTAGGCGCTAAGTGAAGTGGCGAAGACCAGGGACTTTCGGATGGTCTGGCGGTGCCATTCGCTAACATTACCTCGAACTCAGACTTGGCTATTTTTAGTTTATCCGGGGCAAGTCGGCGTGGTGCACAAGATACTGGAGGGCCAGGAGTGGTGCGGATGTGGTGTGTAGTGTTATGCTTTGTCGTGCGTAGAACGCCCGTAGGTCGTGTTATTTCCTGAAATTCAGAGAGTATTTTATTAAATTTGCCCTCACCAGTCACGACCTTTACGCTAGATATCCTATTAGATGTGTCTGATGTAGCTATTGCAGACAGATTAGTCATTGTATCAATTAATCGCTTATTGCGAATATCTACGATTAAATTATAATGCGATAATAAGTCTACACCTATAATAGGTTTTGTGACGTCAGCCACTATAAAACGCCACAAAAAGTCTCTGCGCAGGCCTAAATTAAGTTTTAAGTCTACAAAACCATACGTGTTTATAAGTGTCCCATTTGCTGCACACAAAGTATAGTCCGTTTTCTCCCGCCGTTGTTGGAGCGCGGTCCGAGGGTAGACGCTCAAGTCGCTTCCTGTATCCACCAAGAATTGGATTTTCGAACCACGGTCAGTAACAAACAGGCGACCTGGAGTGGAAGTGCAATCGTCAGCCGCCATTATCGACTGAGCATTTCCCGTCTTGAAGTCGCAAGGTTTCACACAGTTGTTAGCTTGGCTGCCAAACTTGTAGTGGTACCAACACATTGAAAATTTTCGATGATTCGACTGTGATCTTGACTGGGATGACGTCCGACTTTTTTGACGTGACGTCCGCCGACAATGAGAACGCGGCCGCTCGTGTCCAGCGGTGGTAAGTGCACTTACTTGTTTGGTTAATTCAGTAATCTGCCGGGCCATTACATCTATTGTTGATTCAAGCCTGGACACAGAAGTAGCTGCTACCTGAGGAGACGCTGGTGCGATGTCATGTACTCTGTCCGCTAAGTCTGCCAGTTCTTGTAGGGATAAGTTTGACTGAGACGCTATTATAGGTTGGAGGTTATGCGGTAGTCTGCTTGTCCAAACGTCGGTTATAAAATCATCAGGCATATTGGGTCCTGCCAGTTGCTGAAGATGTCGCAAAAACTGGGATGGTTTACGATCCCCTAGCTCTTCGGATTGCAATAACTGCTTTATCTTCTTTTGTCTGGATAAGGAGAGTCGCTTGATGAGTTCGGCCTTTAGCTTTTCAAATTTACCTGTGGCTGGTGGGTTTTCGATGATGTCTTCCACGGTTGCTGAGTATTTTCCATCCAGATTTGAAATTACGTAGTAAAATTTCGTGTTATCGTCGGTTATACGAGCTATATGAAACTGCGCTTCAATCTGTGCGAACCATATTGATGGCTTCTCTGCCCAAAATGGCGGCACGCGCACGCCGACACGAAATAACTCCGTTAGCGGGTCTCGTTTCTTATGTGCGCCGCTAATTGTTCTATTCTGTGATGCTCTCGAATGTTCCGTGCCGCTGCCATCGGTACTGCTCATTGTAAAAGTCCTTGATCGGGGTCACCAGTTATGGCGCGTGGTGACGTGGTTGAAGATGCGAAGTAAAAGAATGTAAGCGTTATAGTTCACTTTCATTCACCACACACACAATTTAAAGATAGAAGGAGAGTACAGTACCAGTATTTCGGGTGTAATACCAGAAAGCGATAGCGAACATACAGATGGTAAGCAAAGGAAGAGATACATATGACGAAAGCGAATGAATAGCGATATTGCGGTAAGACTGCGCAGCGATAAACAAGCGTGCGTTCCGCGTACGAGCGTTTAGTCGGGACTGGCTGGCGAGACGATGCACCGAGCTGCGCGGGCGCATTAACGGTATTCATGCGCCCCGCGCTCCGCGCCGTCACCCCGCGCGTTCGGAGCCCACCATCTACGCACGGCGCAACATCGCGTACTGAATGTCGTGTTTTTGTGATATTGAATAATTTAAATGATATGTTTGTATGTGAATGTGTGTGAATGTTAGTGTGTTGCCCACACATAGATTACCTAACTATTCGTAAATTATTAATTTATTATCTCCTTACCCTAATATCTCTTTATATACATACACGAACAAACTGTAATTGAATTAACACACACACCCACCCACACACCTAACCACTCACTCCCACACCTATCCACTCATTGTAAAAAAAATTGCAGAAAGTGAAATAAGCGATTATTTATTATTGTAATTATTTATTTTTAAAGCAAACCTCATTTACTTTACTAAGTAAGTAAAACGAGTAGGTACAATTATTAATCAATTATATAAGGCAGTCAAAGAACTCTTTTGTTTTTCAAGATTGCTCAAAAATGTCTGTCAAAAATGGCTTAAAATGCCTTTTTTAAATAGACATTAAAACAGAGCTTTTAACCGGATTTTTTTTCTAGAATAAAGGAAATGATGTATTACTTAGCACATAGGCTACCTAAGTATTCGTACATTATTAAGCTAATGGAAGGTTCTTGTATTTTTAACATAATCACCCAACCAAAACCAAAGTCAAGGCACACCTTTGTTCTTCAAGATGGCTCCAGCGGCATAAAATGTCTATTTAAACCAGAGCATATACATTATTATTTTCAAGTTCGATCTCGTTCAATGAAAAAAAATAAATCGGTTTATAGATCTTAAAACTCCGCAGTTTTTATGATATACCGCTCGTACTAATATTTAACCGGTTATTTAAATTTAAGATTCAGTATTTGTAATTTTCGCAGGGAAAGTGGAAATGAATTTAAAAACAATTTTTATCAGCGGAACGCTCTCATGATGTCCAATTATTACTTAAACATTTCACTCATCATATTTTTTTTGAATCTCTGCATAAACCGGTATATTCAACTTTATTTAATCGTTCGTTTAACCGGTAACCGATATAATTTTGGTCCAATCATCTAAACAGTAAAACAAAGAACTTTTTTTATTATTCTGCTATCAGTTTTGCGGCAATCTTACCTGGTTCCATTTAAGAGTGTTTAACATACCCCTAACAGGTTAGCCTGCTGCCATCTTTGACTTCATCATCAGTTGAGATAGCCGTCAAGAGCTGTCTTGTAGTGTATAAAAAAATTAGGGGTTCAGCAGCCTTTATCAAGCAATCATGTAATTAAAAAATTTAGCAATTGTACAATAAATCCCTTTTTATCTCAATTTCTTGTAGGTCGTGTTTACCCACCACTACTGTCCTAAGTGCTCCGATAATTACGATCATTGGCATATTCCGTAGCTGCTTGAGAGAGCTCCAGATTTCCACTAATTGAAAGCTTTTGCAAATAAAAATGGGTTGAATATTAAAATGTCAATTTAAACGCAATTAAATCTTCCGAAATTGCGAGAAGTGTTGCCAATTTTAGTTCAAGTCTTTTGAATGTTATATAAACGATACCGCGTACTGCGAGTTAGACAAGAACTGGCATATCATTGCCATATTCTGTAGCTGCTGAGAGTTTCATATTCCCACTAATTGCAATCTTATGTAAAGAATGGGTTAAATATTTTAATGACAATTTAACGCTATCTGTTTTCTGGTAATTTATTTATTTGTTAGCGAAGACAATTCATAAAACAGTAAATATTTCTAGAATGTCACATGTTCCGGAATATTATAATATAGTTAGTGTCGCGTAGAAACCAATTATGCATATGGGTTTACCATAACCCTATCAGGTTAGCCTGCTACCATCTTAGACTACATCAGCACTTACCATCAGGTGAGTGATTAAAAAATAAGTTAATGGCACTTTAGGAGACGTGTACGATGGCAAAAACTTGTATCAGGGATCTTAACTAGTGACATTACTTATAAGACATTATTATTCAACAAAGATTATAAATTTGATATGTAAGTTATACGTATATGTTAGTGTGAGTGTATTTATATTTGTGTGTGTGTGTGTATGTGTGTGTATATATTAAATAATATTTCCAGTGTGTTGTTGTTCAGATGTCACTAATTTATCTCAATTAATATATAAGTAAATCAATTATTTATATATATATTTTTTGTAAACAATAATTTGTTATCTTATAAGTATAACAAATATCTAAAAGTTTGTAATCGTGTACGTGGTTATATGTGTATGTTTGTTACTCCTTCTCCCTAAAACCACAGAACTAATAAGGCTGAAATTTTTAATTGAGTTAGATTAGGCAGACTTCACACGCCTTTGACAACATTATGGAGAACACTTAGATATGCAGCTATCCTCACGATGTGTTCCTTCACCGTTGAAGCAAGTGATATTTTAATTGCATAAAAACGCACGTAACTGGAAAAGTTAGAGGTGCTTGCCCGGGCTCAAACCCCCGACCTCCGACTAAAAGGCCGACGTCCTAACCACGAGGCTATCACAGCTTGTAAGCCTAATACAAAAATGCTATTGGTTTGTCCCAGTATGCCAATTATATCTCAAGCCAACTAATTTTCTCATACAAAGTCTCAGCGTGTCTTTGTTCTTCAAGATTGCTCTAGTGGCATTCCAAGTGCTCCAATAATTTCAATCTCTGGCATAGTCCGTTGCATCTTGAGAAAGTTCCAGTTTTCCTACTAATTCTTAGCTTTTGTTTATACTGGTAGCATGTATAAAGCGGTAATAGTTTAGTTTAAAACTGTGATTACAGTAAATAGAGTAAAGATTTTTTTCTTTGCATATACCAGTAGATAGATAGATACATTCTTTATTGCATATGACAATATTTGGATTCCAAAACAAATAAAAATAAATAACAATGATATTGGGCAAAGTCGGTTTATACTCGTAGCTTAAAGCGATCTCTTTTGAACAACCTTTTGTGAAAGGAACCATTAAATAAAACAATATTAAATGATCTTATTAATTTAAATGCCGGATTGTCGTATAACAATAATAATATAACTGGGCCCATTTTAATATTTATATAAACACAAGAAAAATAATTATAAATTAAAATTCTCGGCAATTCCTTACCATGCGTGCTATTTTATCTAATGGAATTCAGCTAAGTACAAAGATCAAGGTGTACATGGCTATTGCATTGCCGAATCTACTTTATTCCACTGAGACTTGGACGCTTTATCGCAAGCATATCTGTACTTTGGATAGATTCCACCTCAGGTGTCTACGAGACATACAAAATATCAGGTGGTCCGACCGCATTAGAAGCACAGAAGTGTTGCGGCGGGCAAAGTCAGTGGCATTGAGGCATACCTTATGCGGCGTCAATTGCGTTGGTGCGGACATATTGTGAGAATGCCCAACGAAAGGATAGCCAAGCGCATCTTCTATGAACTTCTTCTGAACTTCGGGACGGAAAGCGGAAACAAGGTGGTCAGTTCCTTAGGTATAAAGATGTGCTTAAGAGGCACATGACGAGATGTAACATCAATTCCATTCGTTGGGAAAGTCTCGCTGAAGACCGAGTGGAGTGGAGGCACTTGGCTCAGCAGGCTATCACGGATTTTGAAGATAAAAGGAGGGTGGATCTGGATTTGTACAGAGATCAACTGAAAAACAGACCACTCTCCAATATAATCTATAATTACGTTGATGATACCCTGTCATGTCCTCACTGCGCGCGTTTATTCCGTGCAAAAATAGGATACATCAGCCGCATCAGGGCACACGAACGACGACCTTATTAAAGAAAATTAACAGAGACCCAGTCGCTGTTGCCGAAACGGCAGTGATATATATATAAAGTCTTGTCTTTAAATTAAATGCCTAGGCTCTTCTTTCCAAAGATGTTAAGCGATATCTTCTTATAGTATAAATATAGTTTATCGTAGTAATTTTCTTATCGTAACCAAACGAAAATTACTACTTGAAATTCTCACTTGTTAGACAGTTCTTTTTTTACAGTGATGAATTGTATTACAATCAAAACAAATGGTATTGTATTTGAGATATAAATCACGTATACATGTGTTCTGCAACTCTACGACGGATCCTTTATCCTTCAAGGGAATTAAAATAAGTGTCTCACACACAATTTCGGGGACGACCGTGACCCCGCTCGTCAGGTGTCGTGGGAAGAGGGCATTATGTATACGCTCCACGGTTATGGTATTTTTGCATGTCCTTTTTACGGTTGGCTACATTCCAAAGAGGGCCCACCCGGGTATGGCTTCCTTACATTGACATTCCTTGACGTATATATAAATCATTCATCAACTTCACTCAAATAATTTTGATGCGTCAATAATTTGCACAGTAGTGAGTTGATGGTGATAACTACATTCCTAAAAAATAAACTGAAGCTATCAGGGTAAAATGAAGAAATGAAAAAGGCCACAGTAAATTAAGCCGAGAATAAATTTTTTGTGTTATCACCATCTCAAATGCCACTTAAAATTATTTAAGGGCTTAGATTACAGCTATATTCATAGCCAAGCTTGTTTATTATTTATACAATCCTTTGAGAACATATGATATGATCACCGTTGAACCAAGTGATATTTTAATTATTTTAAATGCACAAAACTCCGAAAAGTTAGAGGTGCATGCCCGGATTCGAACCGCCGGCCTCTGATTAGGAGGCTGATGCCCCAACCACTAGGCTATCACAGCTTCTCACAATTTTTTTTATAAGAGAAGATATTTATAAAACATTTTGGTTATATAACACCCCAAAAGAAACTTTTTTACGAAAATCGTACCTTTAGATTGAAGTCTACTTATTTATCACAACCACCAATAATAATAATAAAAAATATATAAACGATTCAAGGGCAACTCCAGATTCTATTCGTGTTAAATTGGCTTCACAGATTGTGTTACCTCAGGTATTTATTACTGTTTTCAGTATACTTACACACAGAATAATTTTTATCTCTCGAAACATACTTTAACTTTTATTATAAATGCGAAAGTGAGTCGTAAGTTTGGCCCTTATCATCGTCATTTATATCATTCGCAGGGATAGCGTACGCGGCCGAAGCCGCACTTTGTGTAAATACAAAGGGAAAATGTGCCTGACTGACCGATCTATCAATTCACAGCTTAAGCCACTGGACAGATCGGGAAAAATTTGACAAGCAGATAGCTATTATAATGCAGTCGTCTGGTTAAAATATATTTTTGACACTTTACCCGTAAAAGAGGCTATAGATTGTTATAATAATGAAGCGAGTTGGAAGACGAGGAGACGAGAATTATCTGTGTCCTTCATAGTTGTAATAAAACGACACTTGCTGGCTCGAGACTGATTTATTATGCAACTACCTGCATGATATACTACATCTTACCCCTTATCAAATAAAATAAAATGAAATTGTGTCATTACATTTCATTCATATTATAAGTGCTCCATTGTTTTATTATTTTTTTCCTTGTAGTTACACTATATATATTTACGACAACGAAACCACTCAAACAAGACTTAATGCGTTAAAATCTATTTAAAAAACTTTCACCGCTGCCACCATGTAATAAAACGACACTTGCTGGCTCGAGACTGATTTATTATGCAACTACCCGTATGATATACTACAATAGTGATAGTAATTAAAGCTTGCTTCTTCAAATAATTATTTTATTAAGACACGTAGTTTTAGCGTAGTAGCAATACGGCGCTCTGTTCAAATGGGCAAATTGCGCTGGAATTAATAGTTGTTGTTTCTAATGGAGAGAAGATAACCTTATGAGTTATTACTGCGTCACCGAGGGGCTTTGGTGAGCGTGAAGATCAGCATGAGAGTAAAGCTGTTGGATGAAATCTGGAGAACGTACCCGAAGGCCGTCTCCTGTGAGACTCTGATCGTGCTCTACGGTGACGTTGGGAATGTGGCTCCATGGACTGAGATCTTAATCCACACCTGACCGTGGATGAGACCCACGTCTGAATACCGTCAGAGTATCTTCCGGTAATGACGTGTGAAGCAAGTAAGTAATAAAACGTAACCATTTGAATCAATTGTTTACAGTCACTGTACATGTTTGTAGTACCAACTAATGATTGAACTATAGGTTTTTTTTTCACGCTGGGAAATGCGTTTACGCATCCCCTCCAAAAGCGACGTAGGTAAGACTGCGCCGCTTCCGGCGGGGTATGTGGGACTCCCCGGCGGCCATATCGGCGACCAAAATACCCTCTAAGACCCAGCGATGCTCCTTTGCGTCGCCTGGTCACGGGAACACTCGGCTGCAACCCAACCAGCGGCGTCCGCCGATGCAGACCCTTCACACGACTAGAGGATAACAATCATATTCAAACCGAGGATTTGCTACCTAACAACTTATACTAATGCCCATATTATGTACTTCGACTAAACACACACACGCACACACGAACACCCACTCACACACACACACACACACACACACACACACACACACACACACACACACACACACACACACACACACACACACACACACACACACACACACACACAAACACACACACATAAGCTTTTACTATTGTTTAGCAAAAAAAAAAAAAAGCAAATTTTCTATATAATTTTTGTTTATTGTTATATTGTAGAAGAACATTAAATTATTAATATAAGGTTCGGAGGTGGGCGGCGGCTCATGCAACACAGTTTATACTAATGCAGGGCCGTCCTTGCCATTTTTCTGTATGACTCAAGTGTTCTCTCAATAAAGATTTTTTTTTTTTTTTATTTTTTTATATTTGAACCTTAACTCATTTTACTTTATAATACTTAATCAGAATAGTAACCATAAATAATGGTAACTTAATTTAACGAGTTATTAAGCGTGCTTTTATATATTTTATCCAGCATAACTGGGAATAGATTTATCGATTTTTAAAGATTATGAACCAAAGTTGTTACATAATACACTCGTAGTTAGTACTTTCCTGAACTAGTTATCAAGAATGCCGCCGACTTGACAGCCCACAAGATTTTATACCGCCGATTGCTATCTGACCTCCACGACCCGCATAGGACGAACTTACGTTATAAATATATAATAAATTACGTTAGGTCACTCACGAGGCCGAGAATTCCAATTGTTGGTCACCGTTATTGGGTTTTAAAAAGTGTTTTGTAATGCTGTGATAGCCTAATGGTTAAGACGTCCGCCTCCTAATCAGAGGTCGGAGGTTTCGGTCCCAGCCACGCACCTCTAACTTTTCAAGTACACACACACATACGCACATTCATATACTGCATGTTAGTAAGTAAGTATTAGTAGAAAAAAAAAAACTTGTTAAATATTATAAACCTTTTATGTAAAATAAATATTTTATAATGGGAAGAGCAAGTCCTTCTGACACAGGTTTTATACTTAACAAAAGGTCTCAGCCTTATCGGACACTGTAATATGTGAACAAATAAAGTTTCATTTCAATTTCATTTCATTTCATTTCAGAGTTATGTGCGTTTTTAAGCAATCAAAATATCACATGCTTCAACCGTGAAGGAAAACGTCGTGCGGAAACCTGCACGCCTGAGATTTCTCCGTTATGTCGTGTGAAGTCTGCCAATCCGCACATGGCCAGCGTGGTGGACTATGGCCAAACCCTTCTCATATTGATAGGAGACCCGTGCACTGTAGCGAGCCGACAATTGGTTGATCATGAGGATGATTATGCAACTTAAATTGCAAAGGCAATTTTAAAATCACCAGAGTTATATATTCCTCTTAATTTTTTTAAACTGCAAGGCGCTTTTGGAATAATTTCGCGCGGTAAAAAGAGCGCGTGGAGTCGTAACATTTTTTCTCTTAGTTAGGATGTTAAAAAAGTCTGAGAATTGGCATAATAACTCACAACCCTAGGCGATTTAATTAAAAAAAAATCTATAGTAGTATATGCACGTGCGACTTTTTCGTCTTGTAACAAATATTAATATTAAGTATTTCCTCTAAATTATTTTGAACTAACTGACGCCCGCGACTTCGTCTGCGTTGAGTTAGTGTGTTTGTTTGTCTTTCAATCACAAA
This sequence comes from Lasiommata megera, assembly GCA_928268935.1. NCBI lineage: Eukaryota > Metazoa > Arthropoda > Insecta > Lepidoptera > Nymphalidae > Lasiommata > Lasiommata megera. The sequence goes on along the minus strand of OV743311.1, from coordinate 3,785,721 downwards.
GCAATAGATTACTAACCCGAATTACTTGAAATAATTACAGGATAAACGTTAAAAAATTTCCTTTCTAAAAAAACAGAATGAGTGAAATTGGATATTGATTCATTGGTGGGAGAAGTTGTGGGAGGCGCCCGTGACGTGATGGCACAGGACATTACATTTGGACATTGCAACATTTCTTTATTTTTCTAAAATAAAAGACTTTTTCTAAAATAAAAGTAGCCTAAGTTACTCCTTATTACATCAGCTACCTGCCAATAAAAGTCCCATCAAAATCGGTCCAGCCATTTCAGAGATTAGCTGGAACAGACAGACAGACAGACAGACAAAAATTGTAAAAAATATTATTTTGGTGTATGTACCGTATACATATGCATGTAGTAAAAAACGGTTATTTCAATATTACAAACAGACACTCCAATTTTATTTATTTGTATAGATTATATTACATAACAATTATATTACATTTCGAATATTTGTGCGCAAATTAGAAGGATGCCATCGGATCCCTATTACTCTTTTCGACCTCGATTTTTCAACTATAATTTCGTTTTGAAATGCAGGTTATGTGGTCATTATTATCAGTATCATCGCGTGAAGGTAGTTGTACATCCACCTGGATTGCGAGCTGGCTGGCAGTAGGTCTTTATTGACTGTGGCAGATTACAAAAAAAAGAGGATATCTTATCTTGATAATCACCAGAATCATCATTCTTTGACTACTACTATATCACCTATTGAAACCCTGTGCTGATGCCTTTATGCCGGGGGTAAAAATAGAATGTTTTATATTTATCTTGATAATCATCATAATATAAATATATATTTTGACTAAAGTAAAGAAGTATAAGCCCTAAAGTATAGAACCAGCCCAATATTTGCTTCCGTTCCGCTGGACCACTGGGCACGTAGTGCCATGTTAACCGCCTAACGTCTGCGCTCAAGTATATTTTTATATTAGAAAATAGCCTTTTACTCCTATGTCACCTATTGTATCCCTGTGCTGATGCCTATACGCCGTGGGTTACCGTTTGATAAAACATGAGTAAAACTACAGTTACTCCGTCGCTAGTGTGAGTTGAACTTAATTTCGAGCTACGCTTCCGGTGCAGCTCGAAATTCTACGTTTTTAATTTTTTTCGAAGCTAATGCAAATCGAGTATAATGCCTAACTCATCAGAATAGCCGACCTTTAGGATTTATCTGTTTTAATTTCTAAATGGAATTTTTCTTGCATAATTTTCGCTAGAATTTTTGTTCACTGGCAATTTTTTGTTCGTTGCGAAATACATTTTGTGACTTAGTGTATTAATACTCCAGTCTATATTTCTTGGGTAAGTTTTTGATTGTCCTATAGACTGTCGAATTCCCTTTCGGTGGCGACGTCTTGTTAGACAAGACATTAGACAAGACTAATCAGGACTTCAGCCTCCGCGCTGGCTCTCTTCTTTTGTGTGTTTTATTTCTCTTTATGAGAATAAAGAGAACTTAAGCACTCTTACCATAGTCACATACTTGAAAAGTACCCTAAAACATTTTAAACGCGGTACAAAGTCAGTTTACTTCGTTCAACATTTCCGTAGCCAGTACAAATAAGAGTCGATTTTAGAGTTAAACTTTTTTTTTTTATCCACTACAAGTTAGCCCTTGACGGCAATCTCACCTGATGCTAAGTAATGATACAGTCTAAGATGGTAGTGGGCTAACCTGTAAGGGGTATGGTAAACCCATACTCCTTTCGGTTTCTACGCGACATCGGGCCGGAACGCTAAATCGCTTGACACGTCTTTGTCGGTAGGGTGGTAACTAGCCACGGCCGAAGCCTCCCACCAATGTGTCGTTCAAATGAAGTTATTAGAGCTTTGGATAAAAATTTATTCCTAAATCAGAGACAGACTTTTTAATTATCTTTTTTCATATCTATGATGGTTGGAGCTGGGACTTTGTCAGCTTTGATCAAGGTTTTTTAAATTACCATGGGAATTCTTTCATTTTAATTTAATAAGTTGGTATATTGTATTTTGTTGAAATTTATTCGGTCGTTTAAGCGTGAAAAGGTAACCGAAGTTACTTACCAATTCATATATCAGTAAAGATAAGCATAAATCCCATAAATGGGGTTTAGATGTATGGATTCTCTAAGCGTGGAAGTTCGATATCAAATTTTATTTTCCAAGCTCTGTTGTTGGTAAAGAATTTATCGTCAACCTTAATTGGAAAATTTTCCATCTGAACTACTGCTGAAGAGGTAAACAAAAATTCTTGTTCACCTTGAGAAAAACAAGTTCAGTAAACAAGGTCAGTTTCGGAAACCCTACCTCGCTTGTGAGTAATAAGGGCTCTTTTTGCTTTCTTCTTTTACGGTTTCGTACCAAACAAGTCAAAACTAACCTTTATGGTGCGGCTTTGCCCCTCTGCTACTTTTTTATTTTGTTAACTAGTGCAGGTATCGACTTATGAGACGATATTGTTTGTTATTGATGTGTAACTTGCAGAAGCAAAAGAGATATATACTCGTATATATATGTACCCAGTAAGCTACCCAGTAAATTTTTTACCTGCTAATTTTGATTGATTTGTTTGTTTCAAATTCAAATTCAAATACTCTTTATTCAAATAGTCCTTGAAAAGGCACTTTTCAATAATTTACATAGTAGTGATTTGATGGTGATAACTTCATTCGTAAACTTAAAACTAAAGCTATGAGGGATCCAAACGCGTCCCGGTCTAAAAAGAAGCACACAACAAACTTAGCCAGGCAAATTTTCTTTTTGTTATCACCATCTCATCAGCCACTTAAAATTATATTAAGAGCTATCTTATTAGAGCAATATTTCATACCCATTTTTGCTTAATTATCATTTACCTAATCCTTTATATTATGGTAGGGCTTTGTTTTTTTTTGTTTTTCCGACGAGTGTTAGTAAGACATGCACGACAATCGATAACTATTAACGTCTTCATCAGCCTTTTAACCCAATGCTGGAACAGGCATCCTGTCTAAATTGAGAGAGCGTATTAAAGCCCGATGGTTATTTACTACCGCATTGCTCCAACGCCTGATCTTCAATGATTATTATCACATGATATTAACCATTGAAGCGGTGATAGCCTAGTGGTTACTGCGTCAGACTCCTAATCAGAGGTAGGCGGTTCGAATCCAAGCACGTACCTCTAACTTTTCGAATTTATGTGCGTTTAAAAAAAAAAGTTTTCACTTGCTTCAACGGTGAAGGAAAACATCGTGAGAAAACCTGCACGCCTGAAAGTTCTCCATAATATTCTCAAAGTCGTGTGAAGTCTGCCAATCCGCACATGGCCAGCGTGGTGGACTATGGCCAAATCCTTCTCATATTGAGAGGAGACCCGTGCTCTGTAGTGAGCCGGTAATGGGTTGATTATGATGATTAACCAGGAATGACTTAACTTGCATAAAATGCTCTCAATGCGCGTTGTTTCCATCTCACAAAGTTGTCGGACTAGTGTAACTGTTTTGTTCCTAGCCGCCAAAAACTGCATACATGTCTAAATTCTTCATAATATTCTTAAAGGCATCTGAAGTCTACCAATCTGGACTTGGCCAGTGTAGTGGATTCAAGCCACAACCTTGCTGAATAGACCCGCACTCTGTTGTGAGATAATGGGATGATAATAATTGCGAATAGTGCGAACTTTGCACTAGTTAGTAAAATGGATCGGACTTATTCGTGTCCGAGCAAGAATGAGCCATGCAAGGCATCTGCGAGTAAGTTTTCAGTACTTCTAATTTAATTCTTCTATCGAAATAATCTCTGCTCTAATTCTACAAGTACTATTGTTTTGTAAAATTTGTACTATTAAGCTTAATAGTAAAAAACATTTTATACGAGCCTTCGAAAAAATCTTCAACATGTTAAAATGAGTTTATTTATTCGTCACGTTTTGGACCATATTATTACCAGCTTAATTAATTTGGGGTGCCAGGTCGGGTAACCTCCACGTGTGCCTGGGTGCTGTGGGTCCCTCTTGATTCGTCCGGGGGGAAGAGCAGCATTCGGGCCGGTGCACCCTGGTAACATCGGTTAACAATTTCTTTTGTGCGAGATTGTTAGCCGATGGCCAATGACCCGACGCGGAGGGGGTCTCCGCGCGTCCCTCTGACCAAGCTGAGGGCGCAGTGGATGACCCAGGGGGTGTATCACCCCGTGTGGTGGAAGGCTTGTCCAGGTATGGGACTGGCAGGCGGGGGTGGGCGGCAGTTTGCTGCTGGAGGTGGGGGTGACGACTGGTCTGGTCGTCCCCATTGGTGGTTTGCGGCCCGTCCAGGTATGGGACTGGCGGGCCGGGCCCGTCCAGGAATGGGACTGGTGGGCCTGGGTGGACGGCGAGCATTCGCTGCGCTTGCCGTCGGCGATGGAAGGCCGGGTGCGAGAGAGCTCTTCCACCTCTCTTGTTCCTGTGCCTTCGGAGGACTTGTAGGCGATGGAAACGGGGCCGTCCATCACTCACACTACGGTTCTCAAGTTGGCTGGTGTGCTGTTGTTCCGGCACACCTCTAACCGGCGAAACTGGGCACATTGTGCCCAAGGAGGGCCTGCTGCGGCGGACACCCGCTGGTGGAGTTGCGGTTGTATGCGAAGGCTTTCCCGTGACTCCACCATACAGCGGTGAGTAGGAACACGTGGGGGTTTTAGTCAGTAGGAGTCTGACATAACCTCTGTGCCTCCCCGTGGCGCAGAGGTATCCATGAGGATTTACCCACGAAAAAAAAAAAAAAAAAAAAAAAAAAAAAAAAAAAAAAAAAAAAAAAAAAAAGCTTAATTAATTTAAGCTGGTAATAATATGGTCCAAAATGGTCTGCCTTTACAAAATAATTTTAATAATAACTAAATCGCTACCTCTGCAACTAACTTAACTAACTACTTTTTCGTTTAACCTTTTGTGTTGTTTCTTGTTGAATAAAATAAAATAAAGATCGTCCATTTCTTTCCTAATATAATGTGAAAAATGTCGTGGAGAGTTCCTAGGAAGCATATAAATCCCTTTGAGGGCTGAGAAGGCCTCACTTATCGTAAGCATACAGAAAAGTGTTATAAAAAAAAATTGTGAAGTGTGTCATGGTGTGTGTTCGTGTGTGCAATTAGTAATTAGTCACAATGAAATTATTCTATCTACCGTTTTGGTATAAAACGTTAAAAGATACTAGCTCAAGCCTACTCGGATAATTCTGGAAATATCCCAGAGATCTCATCTGATATTCAAACCGCTTATTACTCGTGGAGGTGTGCTGGATGCTCGCCAATGCGATAATACTGCGGACAAGTTGCGCGATCTTATTGATAAATCATAACATGGTGGGTGCCTATAAAAACCGCTTTGACCTACATTGTTGTCGATACTGTTGCCCGACTATATCAAAACTGAAGGTTTAAAGCTATGATTTTCAATAGTCTTATATCACAAAACACAGTTGATACTTCTGCAGGATCATCGTTTTTATGTGTTTTTTTTTATCCACTACAAGTTAGCCCTTGACGGCAATCTCACCTGATGGTAAGTGATGATGCAGTCTAAGATAGTAGCGGGCTAACCTGTAAGGGGTATGGTAAACCCATACTCCTATCGGTTTCTACGCGACATCGTGCCGGAACGCTAAATCGCTTGGCGACACGTCTTTGTCGGTAGGGTGGTAACTAGCCACGGCCAAAGCCTCCCACCAGACCAGACTCGAGCCGGGAATCGAACCCAGGACCTCCATTTTTATAACCTGAAAGCGCGCGCGCTGCGCCACGGAGGTCGTCACGGAGGTGTTTAAGCTCCTTGTTCTTCTTGTTGAGCCTAGTGAAGCTGTGATAGCCTAGTGGTTAGGACGCCAGCCTCCTAATTAGAGGTCGGGGTTTCGAACCTCGATACCATCTGACTTGTCTTGTATGAGTGGGTTTAGAATCGCGTCTCGGATGTGCGTCGAATAGTCCAGGAATATGGAGGATTTTGAACCGGATGTACTGTAGAAGAAAATATAAAGCTGTAGTGGTTAGGACGTCCGCCTCCTAATCGGAGGTCGGGGGTTCGAACCCGGGCACGCACCTCTAACTTTTCGGAGTTATGTGCGTTTTTAAGCAAAAAATGTCACTTGCTTCAACGGTGAAGGAAAACATCGTGAGGTAACCTGCACGCCTGAGAGTTCTCTATAATGTTCTCAAAGGTGTGTGAAGTCTGCCAATCCGCACATGGCCAGCGTGGTGGACTATGGCCATTGGTCTATGACCGCGGAAAGACTTAAAATTAAAAATATATTGCGATAACGGTTTCGTTTTCAATTTTGAAATTTGGAACCCCATAAGCATTTTATTTTCCCCGCTATTAATTAATCCCTTACAAATGTTACAAACCAAATCATATCAAAACAAAAATAGCTTTATTCATATAAACCTATTACAGGCATCTATGAATCGTTCATATATATCACATTTTTCAGTATTTATATTCGTGAATAAAGTAGTAAAGTCGTGAGTAAAGCTAAGAAGGTTCAATTACAAGAATTGGCCTATACTAAGTACATTTTGGATGGACCGTCACACAAGTTTTGAATAGTCTTAATGAGCAATAGATTACAAGACTGTACCATGTGGGTATCCGTAATAAAAGGAACTTCGTTGAAATGTATTTTTGGAGTTGTATTTCAGATTCATGATGGTCGCAAAAGTTGGCGCGGGTCCCATCGAAACGGGATGTATAGAGCAGTCTACAAGATTTATTATTTTTATACCTCTCTCGTTTCTCATCTAGCGTAGTTTACCCGGCAAATTTGTGCATATAAAAGCCTTAAGAATAGTTCTCACTACGCGGAAATTTAGACGAGTTGTAAGCGAGTTATTTAGCAACTAAAACACCTACTACTCGAGAGGCCAGGATGCCCAGCGTGGTCAAGTTCGCTCATCGTGTGATTGAATACTGAGGTAAAGACTAAGATCGAAAAGATTTCTGGTCTGGTGGGAGGCTCCGGCCGTGGCTAGTTACCACCCTACCGATAAAGACGTGTCGCCAAGCGATTTAGCGTTCCGGCACGATGTCGAGTAGAAACCAATTAGGGGCGTGGGTTTACCATAGTCCTAACAGGTCAGCCCGCTACCATCCTAGACAGCATCATCACTTACCACCAGGTGAGATAGCAGTCAAGGGCTAACTTGCAGTGTGAAAAAAAAAATCAAAAAATTACAATTGAATACTTATCTGTTTTTTTTTTTTGCAAATTTGTAAGAGACAGAAGAAAGAACATGGTAATTCGATCAGTTTCAAAACGAAAATGAAAAACGAGTACTCGTTGAACGAGCTGACGTTTTATTGCCATAGTGTCAAATACTCGAAATCGAATGACGAATGAGCGATCGCCGTTAGCGAATTTTCTAAGGAATTGCTCATTTCGCTCAGACGGATTGCAGGCAGCGAGAAGCCCCAATGCCTAACAGCGGGTTTCCGCTTCCTCAAGAGTTCCATCAATCACCATCATCAGCTTATCATAGGTGTGACCATGTGACCATATATGACCATACATACTTGTGTGTGTATCAAAGGCGTGTCGCCAAGCGATTTAGCGTTCCAGCCCGATGTCGTGTAGAAACCGATTAGGAGTATGGGTTTAACTATGGTAACCCTAATAACCCCTAACAGGTTAGCCCGCTACCATCTTAGACTGCATCATCACTAACCATCAGGTGAGACTGCTGTCAAGGGCTAACTTGTAGTGGATAAAAGAAACAGCATTTAATGGCAAGTCATTCGTTAGTACTTCGAGATCGTCGAACGTCATCGTCCATTCCATCAGGCTACCAGGAATACATAATTTAAAAGGCTGTACTATAGTACTTAAACTGTATCAACACATATAAATAAGTCATTATTTAATTAAATTTCGAATTAAGAACTATTATTTCTCAAATACATTTTAAAACTGTTATAACGGTTCAGAACGTAACAACAATTTTCATTAATAAGTATCCAGAATTTCTGAACGTACACTTATTTCAAATTTCGGTATACAATAAACAATGCAGCTCGAAATTCCGAGCGGCGCCGAACAATAGAAACGTATTTCGAAATTAAATTGAACCGTCGGGGTTTCCACGTGAGCAACGCCGCCAGGTATAAAGAGCTCGGGTATTTCATTAGTTTCCCCTGGTTTTGCGTAGTCGCGAACGAGAGATGTAAGTGAACTACATCACATACTGATCTATTCTTCTCACCAAACGACTCACTGAGCCACTCTTGTAATTTTCTGTTTGTATTATTATTGTATGAGTGGGAATAGCAATCCAACTCCAAAAGATCTATGTACTTTCAAGATAACTTACGAGTTCTTACATTACACATAAGCACTAGCGAATTAACGTTGTAAACGTGGCCATATAATATAACGTTTGTTATGTACTCTCAAAGTTGTAGAGATTTCAAACATCACTGGCGAATAATTTATATTGAGTATCAGTTACATTACTCACAAATCTGACATTTGAAACAAAAAAATTACCTGTCTAAGTTTGTTGTGGGCTTCTTCTTATACCAGGGCGCATTTGGAACCCCCATAGCTTTAGTTTCAAGTTTACGAATGTAGTTATCACCATCAAATCACTACTATGTAAATTATTGACGCGTCAAAAGTGTATTTTAAGGGACTCTGAATAAAGATTATTCGAATTTTGAATTTGAAACAACTTACTGACAAGTGTGAAGTTTAGACACCAAAATACTCACAATACTTTTAACGACGTCCATGGTGCGGTGCGTGCGCTGTCGCATTATAAGGATGGAGGTCCTGGGTTCGATTCCCAGCTCGAGTCTGGTCTGGTGGGAGGCTTCAGCCGTGGCTAGTTACCACCCTACCAACAAAGACCAGTCGCCAAGCGATTTAGCGTTCCGGCACGATCGCATAGAAACCAATAAGGAGCGTGGGTTTACCATACTCCTAACAGGTTAGCCCGCCACCATCCTAGACAGCATCATCACTTACCACCAGGTGAGATTACCGTCAAGGGATATCTTGTAGTAAAAAAAAACTCTACGTATTAACATAGATTTTTAGCAAAATTTTCATAGTCATAAATCATTATCGCCCGATATTGTGTTATTTCTGGTATTGGCAAACGTTATTACGAATGAAGCTTCACAATCTTAATAAAATAGAACATGAGCAATAATGATGCTTAATTTTCAACAGAAATAAGTTAATTAAATAATAAAAATAAATGAACTAATGAGTGATACGTTACTTTCTCAAAGCAATAATCTCTCTTTCCTTCTCATTGAACCCTTTAGGCACACCTCTAGCAGCGCCCGCTCCCTACAAATGGAAAAGCTTTATGTAAACGCCATGATGGCTCAAGTTACTCTGGACGATCTGCACGGGTCGACGAGGCCGGTACCTACCGGCCATCGCGCATTGTTGCAAATCTTATTAGGACGATACCGTTCCATTTTTAAATTTGAACTAAATGCTTTGTAAGTATATTCTTTGTGATTTCACGTTTTGCATCTGCTTTAACTTTGTCCTTTGCACATTCGACGACCGACGACGACGGCAGCGTGCGCGCTGTCGCATCACGTCGGAGGTCCTGGGTTCGATTCCCGGCTCGAGTCTGGTCTGGTGGGAGGCTTTGGCCGTGGCTAGTTACCACCCTACCGACACAAACGTGTCGCCAAGCGATTAAGCGTTCCGGCACGATGTCGCGTAGAAACCAATTAGGAGTGTGGGTTTACCATACCCCTAACAGGTTAGCCCGCTACCATCTTAGACTGCATCATCACTTAACATCAGGTGAGATTGCCGCCAAGGGCTAGTTTGTGGTGGATAAAAAAAAAAAAAAAAACAAAATGAATTTTTTTGCTCAATCCTTTCTTTACATAACATAGTTGTAGGTATATATTTTTTTAAAGATACTGGAACGTAAAATTAATGTTAACTACTAACCTCTAGGGCTAACATGTGCTTTATTATTGTAGAGTATTGCGACTAACAAATTCTCGTCCTATTACTAGTACGTAGTTTATGTACCTAAAAAATTAATTTTTTTAGTACGTATTTTTTATGTACTACATTTTAACCCTTGAGCCTTTAAAAATAGTAGGTAGCAAGTTAGCTGTTAGCGATGTGGCAGTTAAATCAAACCTATACCACCTATCGTACCGGAACGCTTATCCGCTTAGCGACACGTGAATGACCGAGCGGTGGTAAGTAAGCATAGCCGACGCATTCCACCAAACAAGATAAAATTCAGCAATGAGGTACAAAGCCTTAAATTGTACCTGCCGGGGATCGATTGTAATGCCTATAAAAATATATAATAATCTGCCAGTTTAATTCGAAATGTAGAAAAAGAAAATAAATTTTACCAAATATTAAAATATTTTTTATCGGAAAAGTGTTATTATTCTTATTTTTTAAACGACGCTAATAAAAATAAATAAAATTGGTGTCTCTACTACGGTCGATTTCAAACCAAGTTGCAACACCCAAACTGGGTATAAACAATTTGCAACGAAATAAATAAATAAACCTGGACCTCCCACAGCGCTGATAAGGTGGACTAAAATAAATACACACATAGTTAATATCTTATAGAAAACTCAAAACAAAAAATAACCACAGTGAGTTAGTTTATAATCTTTAAATAAGTTGTTGAACGACAATACAACAACTTTTCCTAAAAAACCCGTCTAATTACACGCTTATTAAATAAGAAAAGTTTTTTTTTAAATTCCTATTCCGATAATAATTAAAAAAAAAATAGCCGAGACTAAATTATTCTGTCTATTATAAATGTCTGTTTACTCTATGCTCACGAAAAATGTACTCAAGGTGAGTTTTTTTTTTTTATTTCGTTACCAAGTAGGTTTGATTACCGTTTCCGTATCATAAAGCCTGCATCGCATTGTACCGCAATGCGTCCGCGATCGCATCCACCCTGCGCAAATTAAAGCCGATTACTCGACACCAGTCGCTTTTGCAATCTCTATTTTATAACACAGCCTTTGTTACTTGAGAAATACGGTACCTACTTAAATTAATTCATTCATGATCAACCCATTACCGGCTCACTACAGAGCACGGGTCTCCTCTCAATATGAGAAGGGTTTGGCCATAGTCCACCACGCTGGCCGTGTGCCAATTGGCAGATTTCACACGCCTTTGAGGGCATTACGGAGAACTCCCAGGCGTGCAGGTTTCCTCACGATGTTTTCCTTCACCGTCGAAGCAAGAGATATTTTAATTGTTGAAAAACGCACATAACTCCGAAATGTTAGAGGTGCGTGCCCGGATTCGAACCGCCGACCTCTGATTAGGAGGCTGACGCCCTAACCACCAGGCTATCACCGCTTCAATTAATATATCATGATCAACCCATTACCGGCTCACTACAGAGCACAGGTCTCCTCTCAATATGAGAAGGGTTTGGCCATAGTCAACCACGCTGGCCGTGTGCGGATTGGCAGACTTCACACGCCTTTGAGAACGTTACGGAGAACTCCCAGGCGTGCAGGTTTCCTCACGATGTTTTCCTTCACCGTCGAAGCAAGAGATATTTTAATTGTTTAAAAACGCACATAACTCCGAAATGTTAAAGGTGCGTGACCGGGTTCGAACCCCCACCTCTGATTAGGAGGCGGACGCCCTAACCACTAGGCATTTTTTTTTCGGACTGTCTATTAGCTGTGCTAACCCTATTGGTTACCACAGCGTAACCGGGCTGTTTGGCGAGCTTGGGAAAGAAGCTCTGCCAAAAGCCACTAGGCTATCTAACTGCTAACTAATATAGTTATTAGCTATTGTCAACTTGAAACAAAAGGCACCGGCGCGAGAGTTTACTACCCGGAGCTAAACATAAACGTCGCCCAAGCGTTCAGTAAGTAGAACTCACTTTATACAAATAAGCAAGAAACTACGTGATCCTTGGTTTCATTCGTTAGAAGTTACGGTCTAACGTTATTAGAATTCGCGCAGTGGCCCGTCGCAACTCTTTTATCTCAAACATCTTTATGGTGGAAATTTTCGTGAGAATTCTAATTAAATTTCTCGAGACGGCGTCGAGTCGACAATGGGACTTCAGTACCCAGCTGTGCCATGATAACCTCCTTACGACACTTGTCACGAAGTACTAGCGGACTCAGTTACCATGCGATTATCACTGTTATTTATATTAAGTTAAAGTCCATTTTACCTGCTAACGGTTTTGACTAATTGATATAACAAACCTTTGATGCAATAGACTTTTTTATGCGTTCTGAAATTATTTTCTTTGAAGTAAACTGTGTTCTCTGTGTCGTTTAAATTTTCTTTACAGTGTATAATTAATTGCTCATTGCAACTAAGTACACGATTTTACGGTTTTAGAAAGCTGCTTTGATGTTTTCTATAGCAAAAGTGTTAGGACAGCAGATAAACGGGCGCGCCGTATGAGATAGAAAATACTATGTTTTGTCTCAAGTTTCATGGTTTCATCTACTCAATCTGATTGTAAATAATATATCTATCACTGAGATCTTTTCGCTGACTGAAAGTATTGATTTGTGCGATAATTTTTTTGACAGTGTTTGTGTACTCTCAATTTGGATATTTTTGTGCATTGGCTCTTTTCTACTTAACTGCGACAGACTACAGACAAAACAACATGCAACAAATTTATATATTGTTTCTGCCTATATTTACTTCCTGTGAGCAGTTTGGCTATAGATAAGATTTATTATTGTGTCAGCAAAATTTTAGCATAAGCCCTTCGCAATGTGGGCAAGGATACCCGAAACGCTCATTAATTGCTAATCATAAATTTAGGTGCAAAATAAGAAATATAAATTAAATATTTAACGCAAGTTTAATTTGAACTCAAAATAAAATAAACACACATATTCCCTTTGTTAAAACCGTTGCTTAATATCCATGTAAGCATAGAAAATAATTTAAAAAAAAAAAAGAAATTTTACAGCAGTCTGTGCGAAATATAAAAATTTAACGACCAAACTAGCGTTGGAGAAAGGCGGGAGACTTCGTATATGGCGGGCGCGGTTTTTTCATGCCTTTCTTGAATTAATGTTTCTTGGCTAATTTTGAAAATGACTGGTGTTGGTTGTGTCGTGGACAGTGTTGGTGTCGTTTGTGTAGTGGCTAGTTTTCTAAATGGTTAACAGGTATTAATTTGGGAAAGGTTTGAGGGAGACGCGTCCGCGGAGTGCGAAGTTTCCCGCCTTTTCTCCCTAGCTTCTACATTGCTATAAACTTGACATTGGCTGGTCTGTGCAAAGCCATAGAGGGAGAGAAGTAATAAAATAATAAACTTGACATTGGCTAATCTTTGTAAAGCCATATAACGAAGAAAAAAAAAAAAAAAAAAACTAGCGTTCGAAATAAACTCTTATAGTACCTACTTTAGTTAATGCACTTCGTTTTAAAAATCGAAGCTAAATGTGAAAACAACATGGCTAAGGACGCCACTAGTTTATGTTTTGACTGTAAACTGACATTTCATTTAAATGGCTGCCCTATTGATCTTTTGGTAAGCGTGTTTGATCACTTTGAACTTGTATGTGTATTGAGTTTTTCTGTCAATAAATTCTCTCTGCCAGCTCTAACCGAAGTGTAAATGAAATCTCTAATAAATGGCAACACTATTAAAATATAAATTACCATCTCTAAGTTAGGGAATGGGCAACGGTGACCACAGTGTTATTTTGTTAATCTATTTATACAAAAGCGAAAGGTCACTTACTTACTTACTTACATACTTACTGATTAAACACGAGATCTCAAAAACTATTGTACGTATAAAGCTATAATTTTGCAAGTAGGTAGTTGATAGTTAAGAGATGTCAGCTAAGAAAGGTTATTTGGAAATACCACCCCTAAGGAGGTAAGATAGCGGTTGGAAGTTTGTATGAAATTTCATTGTTTTTAGAGTTAGAGACACAAAAATTTGCATTCAGATTAATAATAATAAATAAAAACATGTACATATTTTTTTTATAATATTACCTGTTAAGGGTGGTAAAAAAGAGAATGATAGTTTTTACTAATTTTTTGATTATGAAGTCTACAAGCTTGAAATTTTGAAAATAGGTTTCTGTTAGGGCGTAAGTATAAGGTTAGAATTTTTTGTCATCCAAATCTACCCCGAATGGGATAAAATAGGGGTTTGAAGTTTGTATGAAAGTGCTATGTTTTTTAATTTAGAAACATGAAAATCATTGACATTTGCCTGTAGCTTACTTTCTGAGGCAAGGAATTGGCCGCACGGGTAACCTCACTCTCAAGGGAAATCAGTAATTCTACGCAGACGAAGTCGCGGGCAACAGCAGTTTTAATAATATAAGGGTGGGTTAACTATGCACCCAATTTGATCAAAAATTCTAATACACAATGATTTATTCGTGTTAACCTAGTACAGACATCTATGAAGCGTTCATATAAATGAATTTAATATTTTTTTTATTATTCCTGAGGCTATGATAACTACATTCGTCGAAACAAGAGAACTAGAAAGGTTCCAAAGGCGCCCAGGTCTAAGAAGAAGCCCACAATAAACTTAGGCAGCATTTCAACCCCACTCTTTTTATAGTTCATCGATCGTCGATGTCAACCTTGATTATAACTAGCATGCCATGGTATACAATTTACACATACATAAAAACGTGGAATACCTCGGGAGCTCCGGAGTAATAGAAACATTGGTAAGAAGTGTTCGTTGACTTGGTATTGCTAGAAAATGTACTTAAAAACATCAGTTGTGAACTTCATACATGAACAAAAGGAATGTTGAAGGAGGTTATTTCTAAAGATATTTATTATTTTATATGGTACAGATTTTATGTCTTCATAAGTAGATCATTTTTGTGGCCAGGGATTTTTGATTCAAAGGTTTTTTATCTGGATTTTAATAATGATAACAGTTACCTATTTCAATATTAGTTGTTTTTTTTCATGAAGAAACAATTCTGGAGTGAGTCCACTTCGCAGCTGGTTTATTTACCGTCTTGTTGTTTTGTATTGAGTATTCTGATTGTCTATCTTTACACGGACTGAAATATTTTTTCAATTATGCATAATAATTAATTCTATCATTCAATGTTTCGCCAACCCTTATCTGCTAATGCACTGGAAGTCAGTTGCTATAAAAAAGGTAATTACCCGCCGACCTTTCCGCGGTTCCCGATGACAGTAAACTTTTATTGCCAGTAAAAATAAATGTTCTTCATCAATCGATCCAAAGAACGTTGGTATTTTTAACAAAACTTAAATAACATTGTAGCAGGTTTAAAAATGTTGAAGTGTCGTGACTCGTGGGACATCCTAGAATCCCGAAGATCAGTGCCGCTTTTTATGTATTTTCAGAACCAATCTATATGCGCCAACTTCGTTTGATCAATGCTCACCGAGTTAAGCGCAATCAAACGTGTCTCGATTCACCGAAAGATCACTATACTCTTACTTTAACTTTAATTTATTTTTAAGCCGCTTTTGCCATATTTCACGAGGACATAATTATAATGTCACGAAAATGAAAAAGTTAGTTCATTTATATTTTTTACATCGGTAATAAAAAGACTGACGTTACGAACAAACGTCTAACAATAAAAAAAGGAACACTTTTTAAAAAAGGAATTTTTCAAGTATTGATTAACTATGTACATTCTTACTACCAGGAAAATAGCTGACACTAAGATTATAAAGTTGCATAAATTGTTTTCATGTTTGAACGCGCTCATCTCATAACTACAAATCCAATTGACATTATTGTATTTTTCGTTGTAAGATTTTTGTTGCACGCCTTTTAGGCAGAATGTGTTAGGCTACCCTTTAATCTTAAGATCTTGATATGAATGTACCACTTTCATGGAATAAACGAATTTGAATTTGAATTTTAAATATACATATTACGCCAGATATACCTATCATCTGAGAATAGTTTTAAAAGAATATCACGCTAAAATAAACGTGGCACTGTTTTCTGTTATAAGAATTAATAACAGAGAACGCTGTGCTAGATTTTTTGCTAAAGTAAACATTGTGGAAGCCGTCACTATTGAATCAGGACAGCCTGTCAATAAAGCGGTAAGTGTAAATTTGCTTTTCGCGGCAACGCCCCGCTCGGACCGGACAATCGATATACTTATCACATGACACATGAACAATCGGGAACAATTGATTTGCATGACGATCAAATACATATTATAAAAATAAAAGTGTAAGAAATTGAAGTTTCAACGAAAGATACTATATTTTGTGGGAGACAATTTTTTTGTTTGTATTTAATATCATTGTCTATACTGATCATTAAACTTTAGCAATAGAACTTTTAATTTTTCGTCATGCAAAAGTCCAAAAAAGTAGTAGTAATTTGAGACAAGGTCTGAGAAGTGTGGAGGATGAGAATTGATTTCTATCAGCAGCTCTTGGAGTGTTAAAACTATTTTTCGAGCAGTCTGAGGTCTTGCATTATCAAGAGTACAGAATAGAATTTTATTTTACTGTTTCAGTTTTAATTAATCAAACACCTTTACCGTCGCCTACTTGTAGCTTCATTTTACCCTATCGTTGAGGCATTGTAAGTAGGGTTAGATATTAAGCCAGCCAGTGTGTAATTTTCGTAAGTAATCTACTTCTCGTCACTTGCATTCAGCGATAATAGTTATCGTTATAGAAACTACCCGGTCTTAACGTATTTTAAGACCAGGGTGCGTTTGGAATCCTTTGATCATAATAATGCGAACGTGTGGTGCGTTCCTCAACTGTATCTTGTTCAAAAACACCATACCATATAACTAAGAAAGTTTCTAATGCATTAGTCCCACAACCAAAAATTAAGAGAGATCAAAATTACCATCTCTTCGAAACCTGTCATCACACTTGTTTACTTAAAATAATTAAATCAAAAAACATTTTAGTATAATATCTTAAAGATGTCAGGGCACTCGAAAAGACCAAACCGTCTAATACAACGAATCGATTTAAAAAGTATTACTGTCAAAATATTTGGTGTCATATGTCAACGACATATAATTTATTTGTGTACGTCACTTTCACAGTTCACTACAAAATAACATTGAAAGAGTGAATTTTTGTTGTAATTGAACAGAAGAGAAATAAATAATGGCAGGCATACCTTTGATGTATGCTCAAGAGGACTGCGAATTGGGAGGCAAGGATAATATCGAGGTAAGGTTTCTTCGGATTCACGAAATTTTACCATGTACTTAGGAGTGGTGTAATTTGTTTTGGCCTTCGGTATTTGCATGAGAATACATAATGAAAAACAAATAGCATCTGGGACACTGAAAATAAAAAAATATCGCATAACTTATGCAGTTATATTATGAAAATAAACATAGATTCTTTGATCTAACTATATTTGCTTACTGTTAATCGTTGTATGAGGAAAAAGACTTCATTATTTAGATATGTCACGTTTTAATTCAATAGATAAGATTAGATTCGCTGTGTTGATCATGAATTATTCTAGTAGAATACATTTTAAACTGATGATTATTTGATGGATGGTTTGTGTTTTGAAATTGGCTCCATTAGGATGATTTTTGTGTCTCACAGTAATAGCAAGATTTGTGTCTTCTTTAATGAAAGGCATTTTTCCAAAAAATGGTGCTATTAATATACTTTATCATCATTATGAAGTATATTAATAGCACCATTTTTCAATTATCATCATTATGAAAATTTAACTGCTATATAATTAATGCATCACAAAAACAGGTTTTCTAATATACATTGCAGATTAAGCAATTGATGTAGGAAACTTATAAATTATCATTAAGTCCCTTATTTGTTTGCAGGATGACTTCGCCTACCGCAACAATGTGATCAATGCAGACAGGGAGATCCGTCTTGGATTCATTCGCAAGGTGTACGGCCTATTGACTATACAGCTGCTTGCCACAGTGTCCATTGCAGCGGTATTTCTACTCGTCAAACCTGTTCAGGATTTTATACATACGAAGTAAGAACCTCTTTATACTGTTACAGAATCACAAAAAGGAATATAATCAGAACTTGTGAATAGCTACATTTAAAGTATGGGTATCAGCACAAAAAGGATAGGGAATGGCATAGTTCTGGTTGAAGATTGCTTAAGATGTCTTTAAAGAAACTTTTAATGATTTAGATCAATCTTTGCAAAACATCACTATCTAAACTTTGCTAAAAGTAGGTAATGGAACTGATGGGTTCACAAATAAGAAAAAAAACAATAATATGGCTCTACATAACAAAATTTACAGTGAAGATACAAACTCATATCCAATACACTCAAAATATGAGTGTTATAGGTGTGATACAATCTGGGCATTAATAGAGTTACTGATTATCTCTTGCATAATTTTTATCCTGCTAATTCACGCTCATCATAATAGCACTCAGCTAGCTCAGAATTATTTCAGCACAACAAGATAAAAATTAATGGTTTAGAAAATTTGAATTTTTGGAGCAAAATTAGCTTACTTCAAGATGAAAGAACCTGGTTTCTCTTTAGCTAAAAGGTTTAAGTGATCCTTGGCAAGCACACGTCTGATTAGATTGAGTTTCTGACCATCTCTGAATACACAATTGGAACATCCAGTATCATCTAACTCTAACACTATGCCAAAACAGACTCACTATTGCACAAGTAAATATAATTTCAAGACTTACTCGTACTACTCATACCTCTCATTACTCATTTTTGGGTATCTTGTCCAAGTACTGGATAAAGCTGTAATATGCTGCCATAAAGGTTTTTACACCATATAAGTATCGTGTATAATAAAATGTATGTTATATTTAAATTATATAAATGAACTATTATGAAGAAACAAATTTCATCCCTAGGTCTAGTATTGTTAAATTCAATTCAAAGTCTTTATCACTAACTTACCTAGATGAATAGGGTCTTTCATCAAATCTTTAAGAACCATCAAATAAGAGTAATCTGATACGTTAAAGATACTGCTCTATGAAAATACTCCTAATAGACCTCATTTAGGCACTTGCTAACACATTATGGTAGATTTTAAAGTTGCTATACAATTATTAAGTTATAATATTTAAGTCACTATCAAGGTTGGAACTTTTAGACATAGTTGTTGAATAAGTGAAATGAAATGAAAGGAAAATACACTTTATTAACAGAAGAAATACAAAACAGTTAAGAAAAAAAACACAAAGAATAGAAGGTACAATAGGCGGCCTTATTGCTAAAGAGCGATCTCTGCCTGGCAACCTATAGACCAGGATTTAATACATATACAACAGGCTTAGGATGTACAATTACGAAAGTATAACATTAAACATCCAATATATTACAAATAATTAAAAATTAATAAAAAATACTAAAATAAATAAAAAAAAATATGTCATAAATTACCAAGAAGAAAGAATAATAACTATTTATCAAACAAATAAAAAAAAACAAGAAATATAGTAATAATAATAGTATTAAAAAAATTAAAATATTAAGTGCTTTCTTAATAATATATCACAACTTTTTTGGACTGTGTTTTTTATAGGATATAATTATTGGTTTGGCATTTGCAGTAACTGGATGTTATTCATTGCCTTCATTCTGAGCATGGTAACGCTGTTCGCACTCATCGCCAAAAGGAAGAACTACCCCGCCAATCTGTACCTTTTGGCTGGATTTGTAAGTACAAAAGAATCATTATAATTACAATCACGATTCACAACAAATAAGAAAGTATTATACATAAAAGTATTATAGTTGTTGAAGCGGTGATACCCTAGTGGTTAGGGCGTCAGCCTGCTAATCAGAGGTAGGTGGTTCGGATCTGGGTACCTCTAACTTTTCGGAGTTATGTGCGTTGTTTTTTTTTTTTAAATTAAAATATCACTTGCTTCAACTGTGAAGGTAAACATCGTGAGGAAAGCTGCACGCCTGAGAGTTCTCCATAATGTTCTCAAAGGTGTGTGAAGTCTGCCAATCCGCACATGGCCAGCGTGGCGGAGTATGGCCAAACCCTTCCCATATTGAGAGGAGACCCGTGCTCTGTAGTGAGCCGTTAATGGGTTGATCATGATGATAGTATTATACGGAATTTAAGATTTTTTTAGTTAGTCATAAGGATCATTCTTAAAGAATGAATTTTATAACATTTGTCATTCTCAACCCCAAAACAAAAAGGTAAATAGTATGGTTGCATGAGTAACAGAGTTCAAGATTGTTTAGTGTGTCATAAGTAGATATTAATTAATTAACCTCAAATAGCATATCAATTAAAAGATCAACCATAAACTTTATTCTAATTAACCTGTTAATAGCTCTTTTGATGCATCAATAACTTACATAGTAGTGAGTTGATGGTGATAACTCATTTTGTTAACTTAAAACTAACGCTATGAGGGTTCTGTGCCCCATTCTAAGTATAAGCTTACCAGCTAGTCCACAACAAACTTAGCCGGGTAACTATTATTTTTGTTACCACCATCCCACACGCTGCTTACAATTATTTAAGAGCTATCTTTTCTTCTTCTTCTTCTCTCTTTTCTCACCTCTAATTTTATATAGTTAGTACAAATTCAAAGCTCAGTGATCCTTTCAATAATTAATTAAAATAACTAGAGCCAAAATTCTTAATATTTAAAATCTGATTAAAAAAGTGTTTTCGGTCCTAAAGCACACATGCCATACAAAAGACCTTCTGACAGTTGGAGTCAGATTGAACGGAATAGGAAGATTTAGACTAAGTTTGTTATGTTTGCTAAGTTTGTTGTGGGCTTCTTAGACCGGGCTGCGTTTGGAACCCTCATAGCTTTAGTTTTAAGTTTACGAATGTAGTTATCAACATGAAATAACTACTATGTAAATTATTGACGCGTCAAAAGTGCCTTTTTAAGGACTATTTGAATAAAGATTATTTTGAATTTTGAATTTTTAGACTGCAAATACACTATAGTATTAGGAAATCCAATCCTGTCAAATTGTATAGGAATTATAATTTGTCGACCTTCAACTTGGCCTTGTGCACCTCTATCCGTCTAGAACGTAGTTCTTTTGTATCAATGAAATGAAATTAATTGAAAATGAAATTGGATCGTGACTCATGTGAATTTTTTAACATGCCTTCTTTTTTTTGATCATATTATAGTGAAAGTCAGTAAACAAGACTTTAATATTGACTAACAACATAACATCGATAACAAAATAATGAGTCGATATTATTTCGTAATCCTGGGTTCGATTCCCGGATCTAGTCTAGTCTGGTGGGAGACTAGTTACCATCCTACTGGCTAACCTTACTCTGGCTTGATTGAAATATTTGACCACTGACACTGGATTTTACATGGGCTTGTCTTTAAATAGAATCTGTTAATTGTAGAGATTGTAAAAGCCAATACACATTTTCTGTGACTGCCTACTCTTATACACCTTTAATAGCATGTTTTGTATCAAATATTTTTGACAGATTTACATACACTGATAAAACATAAATTTCTGAATGCAATAAAAATCGTTACTCGTTAACCTGCAATAAAAACAACAAGGTTTGGTTAAGAAATTATGTATTTGGGATTCCCAAATACATCAACTAGATTTAGATTTCCTAAATACACAAGCTGTGATAGCCCAGTGGTTAGGGCGTCCGCCTCCTAATCGTCGGTCGAAACCGGGGGTTCGAACCCTTGCACGCTCCTTTAACTTTTCGGAGTTATGTGCGTTTTTAAACAATTAAAATATCACTTGCTTCAACGGTGAAGAAAAACATCGTGAGAGGTCTCCATAATGTTCTCAAAGACGTGTGAAGTCTGCCAATCCGCACATGGCCAGCGTGGTTGACTATGGCCAAACCCTTCTCATATTGAGAGGAGACCCGTGCTCTGTAGTGAGCCTTTAATGAGTTGATCATGATAATAGTATTATACGGAATTTAAGATTTTTTTAGTTAGTCATAAAGATCATTTTTAAAGAATTAATTTTATTACACTTGTCATTCTCAACCCCAAAACAAGCAGGTAAATATTATGGTCGCGTGAGTTACAGAGTTCAAGATTGTTTAGTGTGTCATAAATAGATATTAATTAACTAACCTCAAATAGCATATCAATTAAGTAATCACTGATCATCAAAGCAATGGGGTGATCATGATGAAATACATTTTTTTTCTAATGTTCGTGGTTCCAGACTGCGGTACAAGCGTACACAATAGGTGTAGTAGTGTCGTACTACAACACGGCAGTTGTCCTGCAAGCGTTGACGCTCACCTTCACCGTGGTGTTCGCGCTGACACTCTTCACTCTCAACACCAAACGCGACTTCTCTTTCATTGGATATGGGTAAGTGCATGTAACAAGCTTATAACTTTTACGCTGAACATTCCAATGGAGTAGCAGGCCACCGCGACTCGCTCCACGGACAGTTGCGAAAATTCCCGAAACAGCGTTCCTTACTAAACAAACACTTCAAGAACTTTATTGAATATATTTCTAAAATAAAGAAGATCAATTTTGCCATGAACAATCCTCTACCATTATTAAAGATATATATTAAGGATCCATAATAAGCCCTACATTGATACGTTATATGACCTTGATTTTACATTGTGAAAGTTACCCTACCTCTGACTTAAGACAGTTAAAACGAGATAACGTTATGTGTTGGATCGAAGTCTGTCTCGTTTTAACATTAACTTTGGCAAAGTCAAAGTACGCGCTATAGATACTTTAGGCCGAGATCTATGTATAAAGCTAGATTAGCCTTAGCGAGAGTTCAGGCACAGTTAAAACGAGACAACGTTTAGTGTCTGAAATAAGTTTGTCTCGTTTTAACTGTATCCTAAGTTAGAGGCTAAGTTAGCTTTATAGATTTCGGCCTTGGACCTGTCAATTCAGTTAAGTTTAAATATATGTGTACACTAGAATTGATAGCATTTTCATTCTATAATTTTTTCGTTGCTTTCTTCATGCAAATCTATAGTTTAATATTTTTGTTCAGCATTGGAGCCGGATTATGCGTACTCATCGTCGGCGGCATCCTCCAGATCTTCCTCCAAAGCTCAGCCTTCGAGATCGCTCTGTCCTTCACCGGCGCCATCTTCTTCAGCCTCTTCCTCATCTTCGACACCCACCAGATGATGGCCGTCCTCTCCCCCGAGGAGTACATCCTGGCCACAATCAATTTATACATGGACATATTGAACCTGTTCCTCTACATACTGCGGATCCTCAATGAGTTGAACAGGAATTAGATGCGTCGGAAAAGTATTTAAGGTCGCGTCAAATTTCTATTACGCTTTAGTCTTTAGCTTCGAGTCTCTTTATCAAAAAGTATTTATACTTGAACGTCATATTGAATCTTGGGTTGAGATCTATCTATCTTCAAGCGCACATAAGATACTGTTAAAATGGGACAAAATTCTGTGTCTGACATAAACATGTCTCGGTTTAACGCTAACTTTGGCGGAACAAAGTCTAAGTATGCTCTATAAATCTCAGCCTTAGTATATTTATGTACAAACTTATAATCAAAGCTACGTGTATTTTATGTCGGATGGGATTTTTTGTATATGATTAAATCACAATACAGGCTATGAAAATTTAAACATCACTTTTAACTAATGTTCTTAGACAACAAATATTATAACGGGTAAGTAGGTAACTATAATCAATTAAACTATTAAAGAGTATTACTATACTCTTTAATAGTTTGATTTGTTTTTAGTAATCAAACTATTATACCGTTGGATCGATGTTTTACGTATGGACGGAAAGAAGTTGATGAACGTTGAAGAACGTTCTAGAAGCTATAGAAAGATCTCGAAGCCGTTGGGATTGATGGACTGCTGAGGGTTATCAAAATTGGGAGGAAACTAAGTAACTAAACCAAGCCATTAAAAACAGTGGAGCTTTGATTATGATGAATCAAAAGTTAAATATTCGGATTAGAAGCATGCTAGAAGTTTGACGTGACGTGTTATAATTTCCAATTCAGTGTTAAAATGTTAATTTGTATTTTTAATCGAAATTTTAACATAAATATATAAAACGTATATAAAATTGCAATATACGCGTTGTTACGTATTTTTAAACAATTACATTCACAAATTGAATTGGAATTTTAGACATTTTTTTTTATGATTTTTTTTTCATAAATGAAAAAATTATTTTGTTTTCAACTTTGATTGGTGGAATTTTTAGTTCAATGAATATTGTAAATTGTAATATGTATTTAAATTTTGCTTTTACACAATGAATTTTATTTTTGATTATCAATCATATAGTATTAAAATATTATGTAAAAAAAAAATGTATTTAAATGATATTTAATCGTGTTTGCACGTATAAACTAGTAATATTAAATGTGTTTGAAACATTCCATGTAACTAAAAGTATAAGTCAGTTTTTGACAGTCTGTATGTCGCAGTAGCAAATACCTGCGTTACTGAAAGATTCCAGGTTCGAATCCTTAAAATTAGACAAAATACCTACATGACTTTGACCGCGGTTTGTAACGATTTCGTACTTAGTAACTTAAAAGCTATTTAACCAATAGTATCAATTTAACAGTATTAGACGTTTATATTTTCACTTGAGCTTCTGGACTAAGCTTAAAAGGATTCTGTCCAATACTTTTTCGAGAGAAACTCTTTGAAAACAAATATTTAATAATACAAAGTTTAAATAAATGTCTGTGTGTATATTCTCGATTGTACATAATATAATAAAGGTAATCTAAATGTTTAATCGTGTTTTTTTTTCATACAATAATTGTCTATAAGTTATTAATGTTTTATAGGTACTAATGTATTAGGAAGCGGTGATAGCCTAGTGGTTAGGGGGTCAGCCTCCTAATCAGAGTTCGGCGGTTTAAATCCGGGCACGGACCTCTTGCTTTTCGGAGTTATGTGCGTTTTGAAAAAAAATACAATATCACTTGCTTCAACGATGAAGGAAAACATCGTAAGGAAACCTGCACGCCTGGGAGTTCTCCATAATGTTCTCAAAGGCGTGTGAAGTCTGCCAATCCGCGCATGACCGGCGTGGTGGACTATGGCCAAATCCTTCTCATATTGAGAGGAGACCTGTGCTCTGTAGTGAGCCGGCAATGGGTTGATCAAGAAGTATTAGTATTAGACTCCTTCTAATGCTCTGTTCAAACCAAGGAGGATATTGCGCGGTATGCGTAACTCATTACCTTAATAGTCCAAGGTAAGATGCGACCAATACTCTACGAGTGTCTATTAAAAGCCGTTCATGAGCAAGAAAGTAAAAAACTTTTCGGAGTAATGTGCGTTTTTAAGCAATTAAAGAATCATTTGCTTCAACGGTGAAGGAAAACATCGTGAGGAAACCTGCACGCCTGAGAGTTCTCCATAATATTCTCAAAGGCGTGTGAAGTCTGCCAATCCGCACATGGCCAGCGTGGTGGACTATGGCCAAACCCTTCTCATATTGAGAGGAGACCCGTGCTTTGTAGTGAGCCGGCAATGGGTTGATCATGAAGTATTAGTGCCTGCTACCTAATAAAACTAGACTCCTTCTAATGCTCTGTTCAAACCAAGGAGGATATTGCGCGGTATGCGTAACTCATTACCTTAATAGTCCAAGGTAAGATGCGACCAATACTCTACGAGTGTCTATTAGAAGCCATTCATGAGCAAGAAAGTAACTAACTTTTCGGAGTTATGTGCGTTTTTAAGCAATTAAAATACCACTTGCTTCAACGGTGAAGGAAAACATCGCAAGGATACCTGCATGGCTGAGTTCTCCATAATGTTCTCAAAGGCGTGTGAAGTCTGCCAATCCGCACATGGCCAGCGTGGTGGACTACGGCCAAAACCTTTCTCATACTGAGAGGAGACCCGTGCTCTGTAGTGAGCCGGCAATGGCTTGATCATGATGATGATGATGATATCCTACATAAATAACAAACCATATTAATATAGAACGAAAGAAATTTGGAGTTATCATCACTGATGTCCGAAACTCAAGGTCGCGTCGGTCTCAACCCAAGAACACTTGATATTATAGACCGGGGCGCGTTTGGAACCCTCATAGCTTTAGTTTTAAGTTTACGAATATAGTTATCACCATGAAATAACTACTTTGTAAATTATTGACGCGTCAAAAGTGTCTTTTTAAGGACTATTTGAATAAAGATTAATTTGAATTTATCGGATTGGGACATCAATGACGACCCAAATGAGTGCAGAGGGGGAGAAGAGTGAGTTTAGAAATCGTATGTTCGTGTGGGTTAAGCGACAACGCCTACTATAACTTTTTCTTTAATATTTATGGAACGCATCTTAATTTGATTTTACTAGGGAATTTCAGTTGCATCTTAATTTCTTGTCAATTATTTTTTATACTACTGCAACTTAGTCAAAGATGGTATGATGAACCAGGATGGGTTTTATTTTGTGCGGATAAAATGCTTATCGATAAGATGGTAACTAGCCATCGAATCCAGAACCACTTTCAAACAAATTTTTCACTTTATAATGTAAAGGCAAAAGCGCTGCGCTAGAGTTTGTCAAAAGGAAAATCCCATCTACATTAGTTTGATGGGTATTTTAAAAACCACTAAAAAGTGTACCAATTAAAAGCTTTTTCTCGAACAAATCGTAGATCTGATATTACAGATCCGTTAGGGCGTACGGGATCTTAGCTGGCCCGCGGACTAGGGTTGAAATCTATAGCATATTTTAAAATGTTCAGACAGTCATACCTTCGCATATGTACATTGCAGCATCAGCATCAGAAACCTCGTAATCGGTTTGTACGCGACATCGTACCGACACAATGGTGGCATTTTTTTTATATACACTACAAGTTAGCCCTTGACGGCTATCTCACCTGGTGGTAAGTGATGATGCAGTCTAGGAAGGTAGTGGGCTAACCTAAGTGGGGTATGGTAAACCCACACTCCTTGTTTTGGTTGGTTGGTTTCTACGCGACCACACCCAATTGGTTTCTACGCGACATCGTGCCGGAACGCTAAATTGCTTGGCGACACGTCTTTGTCGGTAGGGTGGTAACTAACAACGGTCGAAACCTCCCACCAGACCAGACTCGAGCCGAAAATCGAATCCAGGATCTCCAATTTTATAATGGGACAGTATTACTTTGTGGTAAGTAAAAGGAGATCAAATTAAAATTAACCTTCACAATGGTAGGTATACTTTTCATTAGTTACTGATGGTGATGTAAATAAAAACAAAAAATTGTCTTATAAGTACAGTGTATTTTTCAGCTGATATAAAATCACATACATTACAAAATAACCGAAGTCATAAAATATTTACATTTGCGAAATGGAAAAAGCATCATTATTACGAATGGTCATGAAAAATTACAAAATATTCAGATAATTTATGTGAAAAATATCACAAGTAATCAAACTAATTACAAATATGACTTTTTCGATAATGCAGTACGCGAAAGACGAACGAAAACGAAACGTTAACGTTTTCATGTAACGTCGCGCGTCGTGTTACGTCACAGTAAAATAGACCTTATCCCCCTTAATCACAGCTGATATTTCCACGAACTTCTAAAGCGAGCGTTCCTAGCGGAATGTATGTAAACTAAAATTCATAAGTAGAGAAATTACGAGTTTAAAATTAAGGGCATAAGGTTCATTTTACTTCAAAGTTATGGTGATAAAAGATGCCAGATGCAGACTCTAGATTTTCGTGGTCGCAGTACCTTTCTCCACACTAAGGAAGCAAAGCAGCCTACTTACCCATCTTCATCAGCCTTTTGGCCACTGCTGGAGACGGGCCTTTTTGAGCGATGATCCTCTAGGAGTCTAGGTCCTCCTACGCGGATTAAAGAGGTCTAACACAGGACAGCAAATTTCCCAACTCCTGGCTGGTAATGAAAGACCTTCTATAAAAATACCCCAATCCTGAGATATATGTGATCCCTAGTTTAACATGCTAACCACTAGCACATAGATCTCTGCTTCCTCAGTATATGTAATATTAAACCACTAGTCAGACCCAAAGTAACCAACGTGTTCAGTCTAAGAGTTGAATATATTTTCCGACTCTATATCCATTTCGTTTTCTTGCTTTATTTCCGTTTCCTCGCTGGGCGCCAATTCGTGTATCTCTTTGTGTATTGTCAAATAGTACATGTCCGTGAAAGTTTCGTCACAGTGTGTGCATTTCAATTTATTTACATCCTCCTGAGATTTTGATCTAGAAGAAAGGAAAACTTTAAAAATGCAGATATCAACTAGTTATTTTTTTTATTTTAACAATTACAAATGAATTATTGAGTAATTGAATTTACAAGCGTAATCATTTCCGTATAACGTAATCTAATACAAAATTATCGAGTCACAGTGTTTGTAAAAAAAACTTCAGCAAACTAAAACAAATACATCGTAAAAAATAGTACATCTTATTCTAATAGTTTTTTTTATCCATTACAAGTTAGCCCTTGACGGCGATCTCACCTGGTGGAAAGTGATGCTGTCTAAAATCGTAGCGAACTAACGTGTTAGAGGAAACCAAACTCACAATTGGTTTTGACGCGACATCGTGTCACGCTATATCACACACCGTCTCCGCCGGCGAAGACGAGGTCCCCGCTATCTTACGTCATCCGGACGTGGGCTCCCTTAGTATCTTCGAGCCCTAGGTCTCAAAATTTCTTCTGGCAGAACTTCTTTCCGAAGCTCGCCAAACAGCCCAGTTACGCTGTGGCAACCAATAGGGTTAGCACAGCTAATAGACAGTCCGAAATAAAAAAGCTATATCACTTGGCGACACGTCTTCGTCGGTAACTATTCACAGCCTAAGGAATCAAACCCAGGACCTCCAATATTTAACGCGTGGTTAAAAAGACAGAAGCATCATGCAACGTACCGTAATCCACCGTCCAATGTCTTCAGTTTATTCGTCTGATTTGCGAGTGCCTTGCACGTCTGCCTGTGTTTGGTCAACATGTGGAAGGAGCCGAAGCTTTCATTGCAGCCGTAACACGAGCAATTGGTTTCCTGCGAGGTCAGGGCGGCGGACGATGGCGAACCTACAAAAAATTACCGCCTTACACTTTTATTTTGAAGCGGTGGTAGCCTAGTGGTTAGGGTGTCAGCCTCCTAATCAGAGGTCGGCGGTTCGAATCCGGGCACGCACCTCCAACTTTTCGGAGTTATGTGCGTTTTTACACATTTAAAATATCACTGCTTCAACGGTGAAGGAAAACATCGTGAGGAAACCTGCACGCCTGAGAGTTCTCCATAATGTTATCAAAGGCGTGTGAAGTCTGCCAATCCGCACATGGCCAGCGTGGTGGACTATGGCCAAATCCTTCTCATATTGAGAGGAGACCCGTGCTCTGCAGTGAGCCGGTAATGGGTTGATCATGACTCATGACTTTAGTTTTTAATTCTTCGAGTATCATTGCAATATTTATTCGTGTAAATGCACATAATGTATACGAATAATTCGAGTGAAAAGGTAAACAAATTACGAATTAAGAAAAAATCCTATAAATAATACTTCATATAAACGATAAATGAATTTCTGTGTGAATTTCTAACTTCATAGCAAATTATAATACATTTTTGATTATGTGTATTATTGTAGTGTATGTAGAAAATGTATGCAGGTACTTTTTTACTTTGTTGTCAAGTTAAGTTAATTAAGTAAGTAGAATGAAATATTATATGAAGTCAATTCAAGTCAAGTTACCCAACTAATACAATTGTGATTACAGACTCCCGTATGTTATTTATGTTTGTTTGGCTAAGTTTATGTGGTTCAGTGGGCTTCGTCTTTGACCTGGCCCCATTTGGAACCCTCCTAGCTTTAGTTTTAAGTTAACACCATCATTACACAAATTAAAATTAAAGAAAATGTATTATAGAAACCCTTCATAGATGCCTGTTTTACATGAGTAAAGCTATTTTGATTTAAGATACCAAGTGTTCCTTAAAGTCGGATACCATAGACTTTACTAACAACTACAGATATAAAAAACATAATTACATTCATTTACTTCGGGCTCCTCACAGTTGTTATCCTTTCTCTTCACCGACTTGTACGAGTGCTGGGAAATCACATGGGCCTGTAATAAACAGCATCATTACAATAAACATATTTACATTTGAAGTATAAGGTTTATCTATTTATCCATGTGAAGACTTTACCACCAGGTAGTAGGCGGTACTGAGACAAAGTTAGAATGATAGTGACTGCTGACATTCCTAATGTCTACAGTTTTAGATTTATTTTTTTTATTTTGTGCAATATGTCATAACAGGCAACAAGTGTCGGGGCTTTTAAATATTCCGGGTTGCCATGCATAAAAATTTAAATTTCAAGTTTATTTTATTTTTATTAATTTGCTTTTATATCGGTAATGGAAACTTTTACAATTTCAACTGTATTATACTATTGCTGTTTTTTTTTTCGGACTGTCTATTAGCTTTACTACTACTGTACTACTGTCTATTGGTTGCCACAGCGTAACCGGGCTGTTTGGCGAGCTTCGGAAAAAAACTCTGATTACTTATTGCTGTTGATGAGTCCTAGGTATCCCACTGAGTCCCTTCCCTTGGTTGGTATGGTAATATATATAATCAACATCATTTTTTTAATCTATTTCCCATTGAATTTTTCGATTAGCATAACAAAAAAAAATATAATAATTATTGCAAAACGTACCTTGAGTCCGGTGACACTTTTGAAGTCTTTAGAGCACAATAAACACTCTAGTGGCAGATCTGTTTGCATCGGTTCTGCTTCTTCTTCACTTGTAGGTTCCTCTTTGATGTTACATATTAAACGCTGCAAAAGAAAAGTCAGATTGACACTAATTTATTGCATTACCTACGTATTTAAAACATATCTATTTTTATTCCTATTCTTGTCTATTGTTAGTAAAGAGGAAGCTTATGATATAGATAATATTATTCTCACCTCTCCGCTATTTCCATTTGTTAAATGGTTCATCTCAGTTCCAAATGTATCTAATGGCAAGAATCCTGTAACAAAAACCAAGAGTATGTGTATATGTCATGTAATCAGATATTGATTTTGAAACAGATAATTTGGTAATACATTATTGGTAATAGGTTTTGTCAATGTCAAATTTCAATTCAATATGTCAATTAAGCTCAAAATCTATATAGCCTATGTTACTCACTGATAGTATTGTAGCATACCACGTTGAAAGAGTTTTAGAAAATTGCTTAAGTAGATAAACAAACCTCTAACTTTTCGGAGTTATGTGCGTTAAAAAAAAATATAATAATAAGATATCACTGGCTTCAACGGTGAAGGAAAACATTATGAGGAAACCTGAGAGTTCTGCATAATGTTCTTAAAGGTGTGTGAAGCCTGCTAATCCGCACATGGCCAGCGTGGTGGACTATGGCGAAACCCTTCTCATATTGAGACCCGTACTCTGTAGTGAGCCGGTAATGGGTTGATCATGATGATGATAAGAAAAACTTATCATACGATTTCTGTCTGACTGTCAATATGTTTGTACTGGCAATTCTTTGGAATGGCTAAACAAGTAACCAACAAACATAAAATAGGTTTTACCTTTATTATTGGTAATTATAAGATGAGCTAGTAAATAAACATAAAGATGGGTGGATATTTTAAAATAATTGAAAGAAAAATTAATACCATTTACAGAAAACTGTTGTGATGGTTGTTGCTGAATCATTTCCTCAAGTTCCACCTTAATGTCTAGCTTAGCAAAATCATCCCCGTTCTGATATACACCATTATCAGCCTCATCATATTCATTATCTGATAACACTTCCTGCTTAATTTCTACATTCATAGAGCCCTTATACATAGAACTGTTGACAGATTTGTCGATCTGTATCGGTTTAGGCCACGCATATTCTGTTTCTTGTTGTAGAGGGACTCTGCAAAGATATATTCTTATTCAATTCCTTATATCATAAAAGAGAGAAGTTACATAAAACAGACCAGATGGAAAAGAACTTTGTATGTATAGAAAAGAACCAGTTTTTCAAATATCAGAAGCAGTAAACCAATTTAGTTATCTTTTTGGGTAATATTTGAAAATTGCTTGTTAAGGAAAAAAACAACACATTAAATAAATTTGAAACAGACGTGAACTATAACAGATTTAGGACTTCTTAATTTTAAATTGGTGGGCTGTGTACTTTATTTGTTGCCAGTGTTAATAACAAATGTTCTACAACAAAAAAAACTAATCTGTAGTCGTAGAATAATGTACCCAAATTAATATTTCCTGTACAAGCTCACATCTGTTTTAAATCAATATTGGAGCTAGTACCCAAAATTCCATAATCATAAGATAACAAAAACCCTGTGACAAGGATTTCATCTATAGTCGTATTTTTAATTAGACAAAGCCAACTGACACTAGCTAATGTCACTTTGTAAAATAATGTTGCAATATTTAAAGTAATAGTGATGCGTTCAGTTCTGGTCAGTCAGATGAATGAACAATGAGTGTGAATCATTCAAACAAAAGAATATTATTTCTATTTTACAATAAAATTGTATAAAAATGTTCTGATATAAGTTACTAGTAGTATGTAACTACTATCAGTTTTTTGACGGCTTATTACAAAGCGCGGCACAGCAATGAGTGCTATAGTTTCAACTACATGACGTTCCTCGCAATGTTTTCAATGGTTATTTCAATCATTCACTTTGTCACAACACTATTTTTATTTCATAAAAAACTGAGAATACAGAAAACGTCACTTGACTTCGTCTAATTAAAAATACAACTACACAAAATCTAAGACAATAATTTTAATATGAATAATTTTTTATACCTCTGTTGCAATATTTGATCACTCTGTTTTACTAGTGTTGCAAATGTGCAGGCACTGTGTAGTGATTCATAGCAAGCCCTGCATATTACTTTTGAATGTATATCTCTTTGTTGTACCTGAAAAGAGTATGATTTTTGTCTCAGTTAATTTAGTTAAAGCTTACCTAGTTCCTCGCCTAATTAACACCCACACCCACAGATGTACGGGACCATATTAATCCTCGAAATATAACGAAAAAACTTAAGTTCTACTTTTTAAGTAAGTTATGCTTGGTAGTAACAAACAACAGTAATTAAACTAGCAATTATTGTTGGTAGGAATGCCTACCTAGTGTGTGACTCTGTGTGAGCTTATTTTACAAACCCGGGTGGTTTTCTTATGCTAGCCGTAATATTGTTTTATGTAAACATGTATGTGCAAATAAATAAATAAATAAAATAGTTTTATATCCTGACAACGTGCCAAGGCTTTAAGTTGTTAATGAACGAGATAACTTTACTGTACGCTTAACACAACAACAGAAAAACAACACATAGTATCAAGTGTTGTGCTTCATAAATGCAAATCTTCAACTTCATGTACCAAATTAATTATTTCATGTAAAAAATTAATAGAGTTAAGAGTAAATTTTTAATTCACATTACTCTGATAAATTTGATTGAACCAATTTTATTGGGGCAGGAAAAAGCTTGCCTGAGTTTTTGTGTTCACAGACATGTGAAGTCTACAAATATGCAATTGGCCCACTGGCCAAGTAACTGTCCTGTAAGTGGCTGAACTTGCCAGAACCCTTTGCTGCTGGGAGGTTGAAAAAGATGCTAATGACGATGATAAAAATGATGGTGACAATGATGAAGAAGATTACAATTAGATAAGATAAAAGATTTTTATTTGGAAACAAACAATACAGGAAGCGTAAACACATGAAAATGATGACCCTGCCGAAGTATAAACTGTGTGGCAGTAATCGTCGCCCTCCAAGAAATAAAATACAGTGTTCCACAAAAACAAAAGGATAAACAAAATACATAGGCCATTTGACAATTTAAACAAGATCAATTTGTGTAATATAATGCAGTGAATGTCTGTGTTAGCCAAAGTGTATGTAATATAATAATGTGTGTGTGTGGGTATGCAAGTATACAAGTGTGTGTTTATGCAATGTTATGTGTGTTCATTTTATTTATAAGACATTAAAAGTTCCACTGTCTCAATTAAATTGTTATGTTTCATAGAATGATTTCATAAAATTCCTGAAATGAGTACATAGGAACCCATGTCAGGTTTAATTTAAAAAGAATTAATGAATAAATTACCTTCACATTTGTAAGCATCTCTAGGTCTTCGGCGATAGTGTTCGCCATCCCATCCCATGGTGGTGACCACATTTCGAAAATATTGAATAAAACAGCGGTCGGGCTCATGTGATGTAAACAAGTACGGCATTCTAAATTCGTTACTTCGTTCACAGCATTGTTTAAATTTAAACCATGTTCACCCATTGTAGTTATCAAATCACTGCCAATTATAAACAATCATAATTGATGAGACACTTAATATTTAAATATTTAAACATAATAAAGGCACAAATGACAACTTGTTATTTGATTTGGATGAGTTATTGACATTCAGAATTTTGAAAGTGCAATTTGTCGCCATAGACAAAAACCTAGCAAATTGGATAATTTTAACAATAAAATTGGCTATGTGTTACAGTGATATTACACTATTTACTTAAAAGGAACAACATAGAAGTAGTTTCACACATAAAACAAGCACCATAATTTGGATAATAAGTACCAGTGTATCATATACAATAGATTTATTTTCATAAAAAAGTAAAATTGTCTCTTCACTATAATATGGAATATTACCAAAATATTACTGAACGTAATATACTTAATTTTAACACCACACCTTGAAACTAAGTAGGTTATAGGATTGAGTCAATTTATATTTATAATTTATTTCTTATATTTTACAAATAGTGCACGATTCACTTCGTGATAATCAA
This sequence comes from Lasiommata megera, assembly GCA_928268935.1. NCBI lineage: Eukaryota > Metazoa > Arthropoda > Insecta > Lepidoptera > Nymphalidae > Lasiommata > Lasiommata megera. The sequence continues at coordinate 3,750,942 of OV743311.1, read as the reverse complement.
AATACTTTTTTCAAAAGGCTCTTTTACTTTGTCTATACTCTCCGTGTGGTAAATTCATTTTGTTGATCGTACTCTGTGCTTTGTATCTGTCTCTATTAATCTATGGTATTTGTAGATATTTACCTCTGACAAAGATATTTACAGTTCAAAAGAGCTAGATCCCGAATCCAGTTAAAAATAAATCAACCGTATATTTTAGTCTCTGATATTATTACTAACGTAAAGGTACGTATAAATTAAGCGCGGCAGCCGCGCGAGCCAATGTTCGACCAGAGTTGACGTTCATTTGCCGCGCGAGCCAATATGTAGATATAATTTAAGTTGTACGTGACAGCCGCGCGCGGCAGGCGATCCATCACGAACAGACCGCGGCGGATAGTCAGACCAGTTCTCTTGAAACCTGCGAGGATGGACGCGCGTGGTCGGGCGACTACCGCTTTCATTGTGATTGACTATCTTATTTGTAAAAAAAATAAAAGAAAAAGGCGTTGATAGATGAAAAAATTATATCTAATAGAAGTGTAGTCATTTTCTTTTTCAAGTCAGGAATAGGTATATCCATTTTCTTACTGATTTCTACCCACGCATCATACCTCAGCGATTGTGGTATTGGGAGGATTTGCTGTTCCACAAAAATTCTTTAGCGCTATACATTTGTATTAGTAAACGCCACCTTTCGTTGTCCATTTTAACGTTTTCGCCGCGCGAGCCAAATAACCAAAAGTACGTCCCCACTGCGCGCGAGCGAACGACTGAAGCTCCTTTGATGCGGTCTCAAAAACCGACAGCGAGCGGATCGCCCCGCGGCACGTTCGAGCGCGGCAATGTTCGCGTCGCCGCGCGCGGCAATCCCGTCTACATAGAGCGCGGCCGCCCCGCGCGCCAATGTTCGATGGTTTGCCGCGCTTAATCTATACGCAGCTTAAGATTTACTAACTTAGATTAAGTAGATGAAGCCATTAAAAAGTGACATGCGTGGAAGTGAGAAGCGTATATATGTACAAGGTGTCTCAAAAGTAAGTTCACATTTGCTTATCTTATTACGCGAAAGCAACTATTCTGAGGGGCGCGGGGGGTATGTCAGTCGGTAGTCTGGCTCTTGGGAATTTACTATTTAGTCGCTATGGAGCGTTTCTCTGGTGCGGACCGTGCGTTGTGCGTACGTGAGTTTTACAAAAACGGTAATTCGGCGACTGTAGCGCGTAGAAAATTCTGCAGTATTCGACATATTCGTCACTTAAATGATGCGCCTAGCAGTCGTCTCATTGCTAAATGGGTTGAGAAGTTTGAAGAGGCTGGGTCAACTCTGGAGAAACCAAAATCTGGGCGACCAAGAACATCAAGAACAGCCGAAAACGTGGACAGTGTTACTCAGTCTATTCGAGATGATCCAAACCTCTCGATTCGGAAGCGTGCTGTTGCTTTAAATGTGCACAGATCTTCATTATGCCGCATTTTACACAAAGATTTAAAGCTGCACCCGTACAAAATTCAGTTAGTGCAAGAACTGAAGCCTCAAGATGCTGGTCAGAGGCTTGCCTTTGTAAATCAGATGATTGAGCGCTTTCCAACGTTCACCAACATCTTGTTTTCCGATGAAGCCCATTTTCATCTGAATGGGCATGTAAACAAGCAAAATTGTCGTTACTGGACTGCAACCAACCCAAAACAAAAACATCAGAAACCGCTACATTCACCCAAAGTCACCGTATGGGCAGCGATGTCGGCGTGAGGAATTATCGGCCCTTACTTTTTTGAAGATGGAAGGGGACGCACACTCACAGTGAATTCAGAGCGTTATGTGGAGATGTTAGACGAGTTTTTCGTACCCCAACTGCAAAACTTTTCTGGTTACAACCAAAGAACATGGTTCCAGCAGGATGGAGCAACTTCACACACGTCCAACAGATCTCTGCCTCGAGTTCGAGAATTTTTTCCGAACAAATTAATCTCCAGGCGAGGTGACATAAATTGGCCTCCACGGAGTCCCGATTTAACGCCTAAGGATTTTTTCCTGTGGGGTTATGTCAAATCAAAAGCTTACGCTAATAAACCGACTTCCCTGGCACAATTAAAAGAAAATATCCGTCATGAAATGGCAGCCATCACGGAGACTACCTGCCGAGCTGTCATAGGCAATTTTAGTGCCCGACTAAATGAATGCCGAGAGCGCAACGGTTTACATTTGGACGATGTTATTTTTAAAATATAAATTCCCAAACAGTGTACTATAATACAAACAGTGTACTATAGTACAAGTCAATATAAAATAAACATTTTTTCAATAAAGCTAAGACTTTTCTTTTAAAAAAAGATTTAAATGTGAACTTTCTTTTGAGACACCTTGTATTATATAAGAAAATTGAAACGAAGGATCTTATCTTGTCTCGGTTCGTGGCAGATTTTCTTTGATAAGTTAACTTCAAAAGTAAGCCAATCAATACTTTTACTAGGAACCTGAATTCTATCACGATCCTCAGAATTTTATTTTTGCAATTCCTTTTTTGTTTTCTTGTTACATTTATGGAAAATGTTGCATTATAACAAAATATAATTGTACATTGCTGTATGCGTGTGACACGGTGTTTGATCTGCTTATTTATATTTAATCTGAGTAACATTACTGGCATATTTTATACGGTATCCATAGATTTACTCACCCAGTTTCTGGTAATTGGTACAACTTCGTGGCCTGCCAATGTTATCCCGAGGTAAACTTCATAAAAAATAGGAACTTATGTATCTGATATCAGGGAAAGTATCCTTACACAATAAACTCTGCCATAGTTTCCGTCATTCATTGGGATACGGCTTTGAGCACCAAGCTCATTCTTTTCAGCACAGATCACAAAAATATGTAATTACTATTAAAATCGAATATTTAAAAGTATTTTGATTAATAGTACAGATCACTACAATATCTTAGTACTAATAAATGAAGCTGGTGAAATACAGTAATAATAATTTATTGGTTAAAACGCTAATATTCAAAAAAAGACTAAGAATCCTTTTTATAGGTACCCTAAAATTTCGTTGCTCAAATGAACTCCACACAATAATTAATGTTAGTATAATCTTTTGTACAAGATATCATCAAAGAGGATGTAAACACCACGTCATCAGGTACCTATAACATATCCATCAGACAAAATGTTTTAATCCATTTATTGTCTCGCTTAATTAGGTACATGAATGTTGTTAAACAAAAGTCATTCAATAAAGCGTTGTGTATGAAGATGCCAACTTTTTATTATAGTATGGGAGGTACTACCTCGTATCTAAAATACTAGAAGTCGAAGATCATAGAAGATGCAAACTACTTATTTATAAAAAAAAAAGCAGTGAAACGTCAAAAAAATGTGGTCAGCCGTCAGTGTTTATGTGTACCTAATAGGTACCTATACTTGTTACATTATATTATTTATCTAACGAATGTGCGAAACTTAACCTATTGTTAGTTTTTATTAGAAATTCCAAAAAGCTAGTTACTTACAACGCAAAATGGAAGAAGAAAGTACACCTAACGTAAGCCTGGTATCATGCATGCATTTTGTACGGCGTGGAGTTGCGAAAGCAGTCCCAGAAAAGGTAAGATTAATAGTATTACCCATGTTATTACTTTGTTGACAAATAAAGAATCAATATAAATTCCATACCCGAAACATTACGCACCCGACGGAGCGAAAGGGACACTTATTATATGCACTATTTAATAACTGCAACTGTAGTTATTAAAAATTTGCTGCATGTAATAATCACAATACTTATGACCACAGCTAAACCTTCCTAACTATATCTCAAAACTTAAAAGAGAGGTTCTCTGAGATGACCTGTGTACTGCAACCTGTATTTAATTTAACCGAAAAATCTGCAGTGTACTCTGATTCCTGCAGCACACTTTCAACCATAGCCCCAACACATTACGATCAACCCATTATCGGCTCACTACAGAGCACGGGTCTCAATCTCAATATGAGAAGGGTTTGGCTATAGTCCACCACGCTGGCCATGTGCGGATTTGCAGACTTACACACCTCGAGAATATTATGGAGAACTCTCAGGCATGCAGGTTTCCTCACTATGTTTTCCATTACAGTTGAAGCAAGTGATATTTTTAATGTCTTAAAAACGCACATAACTCCGAAAAGTTAGGTGCGTGCCCAGGTTCAAACCGTCAACCTCTGATTAGGAGGCTGACGTCCTAACCACTAGGCTATCACAGCTGCCCCAACACATTTGATGTTAAACCTGTCCATAAGTGATAAATACCTAATACAAATGTCACAAAAACTAGAAAAGTATGCATTTAAGGAAAATTGAACTAATGCCAAATTCATATTTGTTCTCTTATCATCTTATCAGCTGTTATGTTGCAAGTTTGACGACCTCCGTGGCGCAGCGCGCGCTGTTGCATTATATAGTTGGAGGTCCTGGGTTCGATTCCCGGCTCGAGTCTGATCTGGAGGGAGGCTGCGGCCGTGGCTAGTTACCCCCCTACCGACAAAGGCGTGTCGCCAAGCGATTTAGCGTTCCGGCACGATGTCGTGTAGAAACCAATTAGGAGTATGGCTTTACCATACCCCTAACAGGTTAGCCCGCTACCATCTTGGACTGCATCATCACTTACCATCAGGTGAGATTGCCGTCAAGGGCTAACTTGTAGTGGATAAAAAAAAAAAAAGTAACAGTAATATTAATTATTACCAACATTGCAGATTGAACTTACTGAAAATGAGTTAGCTAACTTAATCAAGCAAACAGCTGAGGAGTTACGGTATGTGTAAACAGATTTACATTAATGAATGTAGGAACAATTACTAAGCCTATTACTAATAGCTTACTTTATAATATAAAAAAAAACAATCTTATTGTGTACCACTACTGTGCACAGGTACTGTCTCTATTCACTCTAAAAATTACCAACCTATTTTGGTTGTACAATATTTATTACCAATAATTTAACATACTTGCGAAGGCACAAACCATAGGTAGGTACTGATATCTATATGTTTGGTTTTGTGATGTATCAAAAAACTAATTTGGTAATATTAGTTTTTTAATACATTTTGAAAGTATAACCAACCAATATAACTCTTTGTACTATAGTTTGACAAAAGCAAACTTATCTCTTGCTAAACACTTCTTAAAAAGTTTAAGGCTATAAACGATTGGAGGGATGGCCCAATGTACGGATGGGGAGGCTGACCTGTAGTGAATATGAAAATAAATAAACATTATATACATCTATACAAATAAATAAGATTGGATTGTCTGTTTGTAATATTGAAATAACCGTTTTGTACTACATGCATATGAATATGTATACGGTACATACAACAAAATAACATTTTTTACAATTTTTGTCTGTCTGTCTGTCTGATTGTTCCGGCTAATCTCTGAAATGGCTGGACCGATTTTTTTGGGACTCTTATTGGCAGCTAGCTGATGTAATAAGGAGTAACTTAGGCTATTTTATTTTAGAAAAATAAAGTAATGTTGCAATGTCCAAGTACTGTCCAGTACCGCGCATGCTATGTGCTATCACGTCTCGGGCGCCTCCCACTTCTCCCACCAATTGTTTTAGTTTAGTAATTATTTCAAGTAATACAGGTTAGTAATCTATTGCTTTGTGATTGAAAGACAAACAAACACACTAATTAAACACAGACGAAGTCGCGGGCGTCAGCTGGTTTAAAATAAATATACGAATAAACAATATATAAAACTGTCAAAATATATATTCAAAAATCCTATTAAATCAAATGAAAAGTAAGCTCAATTTATATATGTTGTAGTCTAACTTGGCACACTGGATAACTACTCAACTAGCATCTGTTACTAATTAAGTTTAATCATATTCATCAGGATAACAGAACAAGGGGATGATCAAAGTGACGATGAAGAGGAAAATGTTAATTCTGTGAGACCTCCCCCCGCTGACCCCAATGATGAGTTCAATTTTGAGAATTATGATCAGGAAGACGCAAGTGAGTTAATGTTTGCTTTAAAATTATCAGAAGAGTGTAAAGATCAGGAATTAGATTAAACATGATGGATTAATTTGGTGTGTTTATTATATCTATATGTACATGTAATTTTATTGGTTTGATTATTGGGCTACACAGAGTTTAAAAATTAGCAGTCCATCTCTCCTGCCTCGGAGCATGTTAAGAAGCTGGAACCAGTTATCACAACTAACATATAATCATAATTGTTAAAGCCCTTTAACCTACTTTTTGTACTACCCCGCAGCTTGTTGTGTCTATGATATCAAACCCTCGTATAATAGGAGGCTTATGCTCAGCGTTAGTCAACTGCAGTCACCGTTTGTTGTTAGCTACGTCAGTAGGGAGTTAAAAGACTGGATGATGAATGATTTAAGGCAATCAACCCAACAATCTCATGATATTTTAATTGCTTAAAAACGCACTAACTAAAAGTAATAGTTGCCCAGGTTCTAACCCCCACCTCTAATTAGGAAACTGACGTCCTAACCACTATTACAGCTTGAGGCATAACCTATACAAATGAAATAAGTGTATCATGCATAAACTGTAAAATGGTTCAACCAATAATTTATTATTGTTATTGGTATTAACCAAACCCATAGAAATGTAACATTTTATGGGAATTGCATACTAAGATTACTTTCAATAGTTTCAAAATACATATAGCCTGAATTTTTGCAACATACTGAAATGCTAAATTGGTGCAACCAACTTCCTGTAATTAATGTTATAAAAGGCTAAACCTTCCATTCTATTACAGATAATCCTATAGGTATAGCCACAATAGCCACAATACCAAATCTGGGGGACTTAAGTGAAAATGTACAAATAAGAGTAAGTCAACATTCTTTCATTTTTCAAAAGCATGAAAGATAAAAGTTTGAGCAAAGGTGGGCATAGTCAATGATGTCAATATTTATATGTTTTAAATTAAATTGCAAAAAAGATCAATTTTCATTTTTTTACTATTTTTTCTAAGTTTTCAACGTTGATTTTTGTATATCAAAATAAAATATTGATTGTTAAGTTTTTATTTATGTTTTTTCTTTTACACTCAAATAAAATAAAAAACCAAATACATGTGACACATGGTTGATGTTCTTTTTCAGTTCCCCTGAGATAACTTCTTTTTAGTTTGAGTGGTGATAACTATATATTTAAAAATAAATTATAGTTTAATAATCTAATGAACACTTTTGTTGCCAAATGAAAATTTAAAAATTATTGTGCAAAGTTTCAAATTAGTTCAAAATTTTGAAAGGCTGATTTTAAAATCACGTTAAAAAATTCTATTACATACATATTTTGTATTTGTTACTAAAAATATTGATATATGTATTAAATTAATACATATAAAAAATATAAATGATTGACTGTCAGACGGAGGGTCCAGACAGTGATGAAGAAGATGACATTATAAAACCAGATGACAACCTACTTCTGGTGGGACATGTAGAAGCTGACGCCAGCATTCTAGAAGTTTATAGTAAGTAGTGCACTATGATTATTTTTTATTAATAGTATAATTATTAACATGTTATTGCCATCTGAGAAATCAAGAACTACACCATTATATTTTCTGTAAGCAAATTTTGTAGTAGGTGAATCTATTCCGAATATTACAGCAACAGTCCGGTACAATAATATTTCTTTATTTAGGCGACTAGGGCCCATTTTTGTTAGTACAGCTTAAATGTTAGTATAAATTTTTAACAAATTAAATCAAATCAAATTAAAATAAATTACATTAAATGAAATCAAAATTAATTAAAGCTTGGCTCACCGAACCAGCACCAACATAAAATGCTGTAAAATCGGTGAGTCAACCTTTCCCTCTAACATATTCAGGATACAGTTTGAGCTCGACCTTGTCGACCTCGTCTTGTTAGGGGGGATGACGCCTTCTTTCTCATAACGGCATAGAAGTCATCCGTTCGCTCCTGTGCGAACATGTTTGACGCCGAGCAGAACCGTGGCAAACCAAACAGTATCCTGAAACCGTTATTGTACTGCAAACGTAAGGTGTTCAGTGCCCTTTGTGTATAGTTAACCCACAGGCCGCCCGTGTAGAAAGTTTTACAATGCTGTATAGACAAGTAACTAGGAAAAAACTAACAAATTGTTTGAATAAATTTGCTAAAGGGATATACCATATTCAAAAGCATCTCATATCATATCAAAAATCAATAAATCATACTTAAGCATGCCCTACAATTTAGTAACTTGCTAATTTGTCTTAATAATTAGCAAACAATCAACGTATGTAGCTGTGATAGCCTAGTGGTTAGGGCGTCAGCCTCCTAATCATAGGTCGGCGGTTCGAATCCGGGCACGCACCTCTAACTTTTCGGAATTATGTGCGTTTTTAAGCAATTAAAATATCACTTGCTTCAACAGTGAAGGAAAACATCGTGAGGAAACCTGCACGCCTGAGAGTTCTCCATAATGTTCTCAAAGGCGTGTGAAGTCTGCACATCCGCACATGGCCAGCGTGGTGGACTATGGCCCTTCTCATATTGAGAGGAGACCCGTGCTCTGTAGTGAGCCGGTAATGGGTTGATCATGATGATGAATCGATGTAATTCCTAATCAATATAAAAAAATATTTTATTATGTTTCAGTTTACAATAAAGAAGAGGGATCATTTTATGTACACCATGACATAATCTTGCCATGGTTTCCACTGTGCATCGAGTGGTTGAGCCATGACCCTTCTGATCCACAGCCTGGTGAGTTGCGATATTGTATCTGTTAATATTGGTAACAAACACAAAACATATACTCCCATTCTTCATCTTTATCATCATCATGCTCACCACCACCACCACCTCCCCCTGGTGGTCTGAAACCAACATGAGAGATATGAGGATAAAAAGTTTCTTATTATTCATACAGGTAATTTACTTTTATATTTTATTGGTGGGAATGTCAATTTTAATTGTACCTCTAATAAGGATAATAATGATGATGATAATATCATTTATTTATTATTTATTTATTTATTTATTTATCTCCTCTTAATCTAGCTTAACAGGATAAAAACCTAATTTGCTAGAGTAGCCTAATATAAAAGTATATATATATATAAAAATTGCCTAAATTTAAATCCGGTAACATATCATCCATGATGACACTCTTGTGAGTTCACTCAGATTACAACTGAATAGGTCCAGCCTCTCTGCCACATCGTTCAGAGTGATAAGTGCGCGCGTCAGGGGCGCCTGGTTGATCATGTAACATACTAGCTTCTGAACGCGACTTCGTGTGCGTGCGTGCGTTAACAATTTCTAATCTTTCCATGGTAACTATTTGAGAGGTCGGTATAGAAAATACATGTCCTTTTCCATAGCATAAGTGATACGCATACCCAATTTCAAAGCTGTCTGCCCGCGGCTTAGCTCGTAAACAATTTTCAATTTTCCCTCGGGAACTACTAAAGGAATCGGGATAACATGTAGCCTATGTTCTTTTCCATGTCAAAGGCTACATGCATGCCAAATTTCATCCAAATCCGTTCAGTTGTTTTTGCGTTTTTGAGTAACAAAGATCCACACATATATATAGGATTAATAAATGAAACATTATAAGGGGGCGTCCATAAATTACGTGAGGTGTTTTTTTTAATTTTCTGCCCCTCCCTCCCCCCCTGGTGAGATGCCGTGAGATTTTATTCAACCCCCTCCCCATCCCCCAATCTCACGTGAAATTTTTCAAAATGTGAGTTTCTTACGTAATACAAATATGGTGGTTTGACAGTCAGTAAATGTATAACGTCGAAGTATGAATGAAATTATTTTCTTTCGAACGAATTAGTAAATGATCTTAATCGTATTGCGATTACGCTTAAGATTAAATCTTAAGCATGTACAATCTGGATTAAATGGACCAAAATAGTATAATTTTTTTTTGTTTCAATCAGAAAAAATATTGCGTGATATTTGCCGAGACCCCCCCTCTCTCCAACGTAAGATTAGATGAGATTTGACTCGACCCCCTCCCCCCCTTAAACACCTCACGTAATTTATGGACGCCCCCTAAGACAATCAGTCAAGTGAATGAATTTTGTTTAAAGGTAACCTATGCGCCTTGGGAGGCATGGACCCAGTGATCCAAGTATGGGACTTAGACATCGAGAACTGTTTGGAGCCGGCCTTCAAACTTGGCCAGAAACCGCACAAAAAGAAGAAAATCAAACGAGTGGGGCACAAGGACGCTGTTCTAGACCTCTCTTGGAATAGGAATTTCTCGTAAGTTTTGGTTTTTTTAGCAAACGGTTCACCTGATGTTTAGTGATTACCGCCCATGAACATTTGCATTGCTAGAGGAGCCAACGATGCAAATGAACTGGCTGAACCCATCCTCCTAATCGGTTTCTACTCGGCTTCATTCCGAAACACGTAATCTCTTTGTTGGCAAAGAAATACCGCCAAGGTTTGTGACTTTTTTTTATTACACCACAAGTTTGCCCTTGACGGCATCTCACCTGATGGTAAGTGATGCGTCTAAGATGGTAGCGGGCTAACCTGTTAGTAAGGTAAACCCCTACTCCTAATTGGTTTCTACACGACATAGTGCCAGAGCGCTAAATCGCTTGGCAGTAGGGTAACTAGCAGCGGGCTAAGCCTCCCACCAGACCAGACTTGAACCGGGAATCGAACTCAGCACCTCCCACTTTAAATCATCCCTTAACATTGGTTGACCCATATACTCGTTTGCTTGCATTGTAAATATTAAAAAAGTGATGTTTTGATGTGATTTTTTTATTGGGCCATTAGTTTATATACACATACAATTTTCACGCAAACCAAGTCGCAGGCGACCACTAGTTGTTGTGTAGCTGTAACAAATCGCTCATGCAATGTGGACCAATTATTTTATTTAAGTTTTACTTCTTGGACATGTTTGGGGCTGGATTCTCCATACTATGTATTTTTGTTTTATTAATTTTTTTTAAATTCTAATTATGTCCAGACATGTCCTGGCCAGTGGTTCGGCGGACAACACGATACTGCTTTGGGACCTGGATCAGGGCGCACCGCACACTAAATTGGATTACTTCGAAGACAAGGTTGGTTGCTTTTGCTATTATTATTATATTTTTTTAATTCTCAATAAAGTGGCACAAAACTCTTGCATGAGATGGAGGAATTTAGAAGTTTAACCCAGCACGCTCAGTCGCGTGCCCAGGATTTTGTCAAAAGAGGTTGGTTAGCTGCGCCCCAAATGTTTTAAGCCAATATTTACGAAGCGGGTAAAGTTAGCCTGAAGCTGTGACAGCCTGTGGTTGGGACGTCCGCCTCCCAATCAGAGGGCGGGGCTTCGATCCCGGGCATCCAATCCTCTGAAACCCTCTCCCCTAAGAGAATAAGCTGTGGACGATGATGATGACTTGGAATTCAGATTTTTTGTTTGTCCTCGCCTCAGGTACAATCGCTGACTTTCCACCCGCTAGAAGCTCAGACGCTACTGTCGGGTGCGTGCGACGGTCGCGCTCGCGTCACCGACTGTCGCGCCGCGGACGCGCACAAAGCGTGGAGCTTGCCGCCGGAGATCGAACGAGTTGTGTGGGACACGAGAAACCCTTTCTGCTTCGCTGTAAGTCATCCTGCATAATTACATATATACACCATTTTTCTTACTTGCCTTATTTTTGTGTTTACTTAATTTTCATATCGAATAATCTTTAATTCATTTAAATCAACAGCTACAAAGCGTTATTATTATTTTTTTTTTTTTTCAATTATTTTAATTTGTTATGCAATCTTGTATTCTGAACTACATTAGTAAACTTAACGCTAAAAGTACGGTAGTTCCAAATTAAACTTTGCTACTATTCAAGGCATGCAATAGTTTAAAACATACATTGATCTCGATATTGCTGGCCACAATTAAACAAATACACTTTCGCATGATTTTATTGTATAAGTATAAAAATATTGTATTCTATCCATTTTCTAAATCAGATGGTGCTTCTAATTTTAAAAATTGCAACCATCTTCTAAAACTAGATGGCACCACTAAATATCAACAAATATATACATACCCAAGAATTGTTCTTTATGGATTCGTGGGTAACTTTTAATTAAATCAATTATTGACTAGGAGTCATCCCAATACCTTTATGATTTTAGTTCCATTTTTATTAAAACCTTACTATTATGACCTTGCCTATTGTTGATCAAGTAAAAAAAAAATCAAGTACTTTTAAAATATTAATCAAATATCATTATGAAATATGTTTCGTTTTTTATTAATATACCATATTAATAAAAACCAACAATTATAGCATGTTTAGCTAATACAAATAATTTTTATTTCATTGTTATCGGAAGGATTTGTTTTCGTTAACAATAGTTTAATTAAAAATAGTTTATTGAATTTTTTACTTTTAAATCTTCTTATGTTTTAAGATGAGTAACAACGAAGGCAAAGTTGCATATGTGGATTGCAGACAAGACGAACCTCTTTGGGTTTTAGACGCACATGTGAAAGAGGTTACAGGTAAATAATAGTTTTTTATTTAGGTTGATTGTTTTATTCAGTACTATATTATAGATAGAGATATCTATATTATTAATTAAGGTCATTATATATATTACTTGTGTATATACAGAGGGAGCTAACTACGAACTGACTTTTAAACTTTAACAACGATACTTTTACCAGGTCCTAAGATTGATTGGAAGATCTTTTCTGAATTTGTTCTGGTCTGGTCGGGTGGGAGATCTCGGCCGTGGCTATTTACTTACTTAAAGACGTGCCGCCAAGCGATTTAGCGTTAGGTTAGCCCGCCTAATATCTCATGACTGCATCATCACTTTACACTAGTGCCCTATTCAGTAACTTTTCCAACGAGTTAGCAAGTTTTTTTTTTTCGGACTGTCTATTAGCTGTACAAACCCTATTGGTTGCCACAGCGTAACCGGGCTGTTTGGCGAGCTTTGGAAAGAAGCTCAGCCAGAAGAAATTTTTAGCCCTAGGGCTCGAAGAAACTATGGGAACGACTGCCTAAGGGCGCCTCCTTTGAGGCCGAACCTCGGCTTAGGCGACGTTTACGTAACGGGGGGGTCGGACGGTGAGTGGTCCGTACGTCTCCGAGGCCGTGGATGGAGCCCACGTCCGGATGACGAAAGATAGCGGGAACATCGTCTTCGCCGGCGAAGACGGTGTGTAGCGTATGATTGTGTGGTAGGTGGTAAGAGTGTGTTGTCAGTAGTCATCTGATCGTCAGGGTCATGAAGGATATGTTTAGGTCTCCTCTTTCGGAGAGGAGCGCTTAGGTCGGGGGAATAAAAAGAAGCCGCAACTACGAGAGGGTTGGGGTGTCGGATCGAGAGTGTTCTTCATTGCATTCATCGCAAACATTGTATGGAAGTGACATATGGCCATAAGTTAGTACCCTTCTTACAGTTTAGTTACTGAAGAAGTAGGAGAGGTGACCGTCAATAAAATTAAAATCAAAATGTATGTTCGTTCAGGTCTTATTCTCAGTGAGAACGTGCCCGGGCTAATGATCACTGTGGGCGCGGACGAGATGTTGAAAACTTGGGACATAACGAGGTGAGTGAGATTGTTTGGACTACAACACACCGAACATCTGAAGTAAGAGTAAACTTGTAGTACCTTTTAGTAGGCTGCACAAAATTAGTGACTCATTCAAAGGAAATTGTATTTTATTTTATAATAAATTACCTATTGACATCTTGGAGATGTCCATCAATAAGTTCAAAGTTTTCATAAAACGTAAGCTTATAGAAAAATCATATTACGAAACTAAGCATTATATAAACGATAAGAATGCTTGGGTGTGAATTGTTCTATTTTCATAGGTACCATAATTTATTATTGATTATGTGAGATGGTGATAAAAAAAACCGACTAAGTTTTTTGTGGGTTTCTTCTTAGACCTGGGCGCGATTAGTACCCTCTTAGCTTTAGTTTTAAGTTGGCCAGTGTAGTATCACCATCACAAATATAAATAAATAAAAATGTGATATAAATGAACGATTCATAGATGCCTCTAATAGGTTTATGTGAATAAAGCTATTTTTAATTTGATTTGTGTTATAAAAAAGTTCTCAAAAGTATAAGACGATGCCTCTGTGGTGCAGCGTGCGCGCTGTCAGATTATAAAAAACTCCATAGCTAATTATAATTTATAAACGATGATTTGAGATGGTGATCACAAAAAAGTTAGCTAGCAAGCTAAGTTTGTTGTGGACTTCTTAGACCTAGAGAAACCCAGAGCTATCCAGGTTTATAGGCTTTCCCAGAAATGTTCACGGTTGATTTTTCAATTATTAGCTTCTTGGGTGAGTTAGGCTCTTAATTACTTTACGGAATTATAATTAATAAGGGGGCGTCCATAAATTACGTGAGGTGTTTAAGGGGGGGAGAGGGTCGAGTCAAATCTCATCTAATCTTACGTTGGAGAGAGGGGGGGTCTCGGCAAATATCACGCAATTTTTTTTTCTGATTGAAACAAAATAATTTTTTTTTAATCACAGTAGTTACGATTTAAGTATTCTATTGTAAAATTTTTATTACACTTATAATTAAACTCTCAGCAATATCGATTACTAGTCTTAACTAGTCGTAAATAAAAGCACGAAGCAAATTTGTCTCTTTTCTTTTTACAATAACAATCCAACGCGTTTACGTAAGAAACTCACATTTTGAAAAATCTCACGTGAGATTGGGGGATGGGGGAGGGGGTTGAATAAAATCTCACGACATCTCACCAGGGGGGGAGGGAGGGGCAGAAAATTAAAAAAAACACCTCACGTAATTTATGGACGCCCCCTAAAGTAATAATTTACAAAGAAAAGTTTCCTATATTATTCTAACGGAATCCACGAGTCTGGTCTGAATCTTACAGTCATGTTTGGTCCTCGTTTGCAGTTCAGAAGCAGTCCAAGTGAGTGAGCGCTCGTGCAAGGTGGGCCAAGTGCTGTGCGCCGCGCAATGCCCTGACGCGCCGTTCTCCCTCGCGGTGGGAGGCGACAATAAGGAGCACTTCATTGAGATGGTCGATCTCTCCATCAGTGAGCTAGGTCAGTCTCTCAGCATCATCATGATCAACCCATTGCGGATTGGCAGACTTCACACGCCTTTGAGAACATTGTGGAGAACTCTCAGATGTGCAGGTTTCCTCACGATTGCCTCAACAGTGAAGGAGACTTCACTGTTGAAGCAAGTGATATTTTCGTCGTGATCAACCCATTGCCGGCTCACTACAGAGCACAGGTCTCCTCTCAATATGAGAAGGGTTTGGCCATAGTCCACCACGCTGGCCATGTGCGGATTGGCAGACTTCACACGCTTTTGAGAACATTATGGAGAACTCTCAGGCGTGCAGGTTTCCTCACGATGTTTTCCTTCACCGTTGAAGCAAATGATATTTTAATTTTAAAAACGCACATAATTCCGAAAAGTTAGAGGTGCGTGCCCGGGTTCGAGCCCCCGACCTCTGATTAGGAGGCTGACGTTCTAACCACTAGGCTATCACAGCTTACACAAAGGGATCAATTAAGTTAATTAATTAAGTTGAAAAAATCAAGAGAAAAGTGGGTGTGGTTAAAGTAATGCTGTTTTCAAGTGTTGCGTCGCAATTACATCACCTTCATATTTTAAGTCTTGCGGTTGTTCGATCCAATCTAAGATTAGAATACGTACTAGTACGTACTGTTATTATAAGATTTATTCGCTCACAATCGTAGAATAGTTTGCTAGTATCGAAATCCTACTTCCAATACACTTTTGAAACATATCCAAGTTTCAAGACTCAAATTTGTCCACACTTCCACAACCAGAAGATTCTAAAATAAAAAGTTGTAGGAATTGCGACTCTTAATCTAAAGACATAAGGTCCATTTTAAATTGAGCTTTATTGTTTCTTTACTCGAAATCGACTGTACGATGTACAAAGTATCTGTCGGTTTGATACTTTTTTACAGCTTTTATAATGCATTCGTAAGAATGTCTAATTAACCAGTACATAACACCTTATTACAACATCTGCACTCCTGGTATCTCAAACAGGATACAAATAGCAATTAATTAAAATAATATGATTATTTTAACGATAGCAATAGAGTTGTTTTTTTTTTTATTTTTGTTTGTGTCTACTTGGGTTATTATATAATTATCCTTTTTTGACGGGATTTCCACAAGTATCAACCTATCTGTTTAGACTTGAATTTTGGAATTACTTTGGAATTATTGGAATAATGTTAAGCGTGGGAAAGAAAAGGACTCTTTTGACAAACAACGCAATAAAAATCAGGAAAACAAATTTTTTTTTTGTTAAGATATATGTTTCGTTGCTTTTCAGTTATGAACCGCTTTGGATCCCGCCAGCAGACAGCTCCCATCGCAGCTAACAATGAAGTCATGGAGTCATAACCAATCTTAACGTTGTATTGTTACTTTACAAAAAATATATATATTTAATTGTATCATTGTTTTTTTATTTATAAACATTGATAATAATATTACTACAATATAAAGGAGGTGCGAGGGTCGATTCCCTGGATCTTTCTGGAAATCAGTTCCATAACTTTTAAGATTTTAAATTTTTATGTAACCATCAAAAATGTTTCTAATATCGTTCCTTATCCTCAGGGAATCAAGATCCCATAAACATTGGCTTTAAACCTAGACAAAAATCTTTTAAGATTTTAAATTTTTTATATAGGCATCAAACATGTTTCTAATATTGTTCCTAGCCCTCAGGGAATCAAGATTCCCAAAACATTAGTTGTAAACGTAGAGAAAATATTAGAAAATAAATGAATTCTCATTCTCATAAATAGAAACCATAACCCTTATATTTATTTAACAAAGTCACAGTAACGGTACAACAAACAAAACCAATCACCAAATTTTTCCAAACTAAATAATTTTAAATATAACTTATTTTACCATTCCCATGGAAGGTGACACTACGATCCCGTTGCTATAACTTTGCCCGTGAATCGTCGCTGAAAATAAAAATGTAGTATTCAGATCAATTCTAAAAATGTTTTTTTTTTCTGATTTAAAACTAAGCAATAGTTTGGACACATCACAGTAAATAAACATGTCCAACTTTATGGTTGTACATTGCACCTATTTATTTTCTGTGTGTGTTTATTTCTTTTCCTTTTTTTCTTCTGTATTGGTGTGCAATAAATACTTTATTTTACTATTAATTTTCATTATCATGGTTTAAGGAGAATATACAGAGGAATTCCAGAAAACAACATCCATAGTATAATATCTGCAATCCATATAGTCGAGAGTAGATGTATTTTTTTACAAACGTTCTGCCAATGGCTCTGGCTATAGAAGTAGAAGCTAATTAGAGCTTTAAGCCAGGGTGGATTAATTTCATTTTGCTACAAATTTACTAGGAGTAATACAAATCATCCTGAGTGTTGAGTTTGAATAAAACAATATAATTGGTAACCGAAATTTATTTCTGCAACAATATTTATCATATTTTCCTAAAACAATTCAAAAAAATAAATACTAACTAGATAAAGGCTTTTTTTTGTATAATATTTTTTTTGAATGTGCGAAGCTATGTGTGTGTAATGATACTATGTATAACTCTAAAGCAATCTATACACCAACAGAAAGTGTATTCAATATTATTCAGTAGAAATTTAGCTGAACTAGATAATCAGAAAAAAATTATATGAAACAGAATCAAAATATTCACTCTAATCTCTTTTTGGACACGTTAATATAAAAATTTGTGACGTAAACTATATGATTCTATTCATTTTAAGATAAAAAGATGTTAAAAATTAACATCCCAGTAAACTTTGGGATATATATATACATATATGAGTAAGGTTTTTATGCACAAATAATTATTATATTTTATCATGCAAGGCTGGGCCGATGTCAGACTATTTTCTGAACCTGCATAAAGTATAGTGATTTTTTTAATAGGTTTTCTTATCTAAATGTCTGATGTAATCTTATGCCCCCCAAACCTATTTCGCGATTAAATAATATAGCCTACTTTCTGTTGGTGTTACAGATGTTTATGACCACTATAAGCTTGACTACTGGGTTTGAATGTATTAGTAAAAGCATACAGCGGAATTCCAAAATTACATCATAAAATATCGCGACCAATAAGGCCCCTTTTTTCAATTCAAATATTTGAACACACAATTCGTTCGAGAATGGCAGTGTTACCAATTACCATTTCAAAAAATTAAAAAGTTTAACTTCTTAAATAATTTTTAAGTAGATTGGTGTTGCCTGTCACACTATTATTGTATTGTATAATCTATAAAAAGTTAAACCTATTAGAAAGTGTAAAAATGTAATCTCATTACAAATATTTAGGAATCCTCTATTAATGTTAGTAAATATATGATACAAATTTGAGCTAAATCTATATAAAATTATTCTGGTACTGTGAATCCTATATTTCGAAATACATCAAAGTATAAATATAACTATTCATTATAAGTTCGGCATATAACTTGATGGTATCAATACATGCAAAGTTTTCGACAAATTGTTTGGGATTTCATATCTATAGTTTATAAAAGTCGCATAAAAAGTTAAAAATTGTCTATTCACATGTTCTATAACTTCGAGTTATCTGCCGATATAGGTATGAGCTGTGTAAGCGAAAATATATTAGGGAAAATAATTAATTTTCAAATTCCTTGAGTGATAAATGCTTGTATCACATTACAATACAAAAATACAAATAATTTAATGTTTTAAAATTTTTAGCTGCCATAGATATTAAATATAAATGCAAAATGTATAAAATAGCAGTTTAATTGGGAAGGAAAACATAATGGTTGACTTAAATATTTGCATTCCACTAAAAGTACCCACTGTTTAATTACAGTATTTTGCTGCAATTTGAATAATTACTGTTTCCTTTAAATTCATAAGAATATAATTAGTATGTTTAATGCAAATTCGATGTTATTTGGTCATAAAACAAGCAATAAAATTTGCTAATTTATCCATATTTTGAGTACAATATTACAGCAATCCCACTTCTGATATTGTACCTTCACTTAATATTTCTTATAAAGATTAGGCACAGCCATTTAAATACTTTATGATTAGTTTGCATCGCTTACACAACTCAAATCCTAGTCTATCTATATCTATACAAATAATAAAACTGAATAGTTTGTTTGTTTAAACGCGTTTATCTCTGAAAGTACTTGTATTTGCATTTGGTAGCGTACTTTTGAGAAGTCTCTATTAAAGCTATTCGAAATCCTGCTACGAAGCCTAGGAGCTGAGTAAACAAAGAAAAAGAAAAGGCGGGCGGTGCGACGCGTTGGGTCTTGGTTAACTGTGTAGAACGAATGATTTCCTTGTCGGAAAATGCACGCAAAGTAAGTCGCGGGCAACCGCTAGATGTTACAATAGAATTCAAAATTGAATTACTCTTTAGCCGGGAACTTGACGATGGCGTCGTTGATGGCGGCGGCGACGTACTCCACGTTCCCGGGGTTGAGGCCGCAGATGTTGATCCTCCCGGAGCGCAGCAGGTATATGTGGTGCTGCTGTATGAGATGCTCGCACTGGCGCGGAGTGAGGCCCGTGTACGAGAATAAACCGATCTGCTTGACGATGTGGTCCCAATTGCCAGGGGTGCCTAACCTGGAAGTGACATGATTATGACGACCTCCGTGGCGCAGCGCGTGCGCTGTTGCATTTTAAAGTTGGAGGTTCTGGGTTCGATTCCCGGCTCGAGTCTGGTCTGGTGGGAGGCTTCGGCCGTGGCTAGTTTAGTTTAGCCGAGCGATTTAGCGTTCCGGCACGTCACGTAGAAACCAATTAGGAGTGTGGGTTTACCATGCCCCTAACTGGTTAGCCCGCTAGCTTAGACTGCATAATCACTTACCATCAGGTGAGATTGCCGTCAAGGGCTAACTTGTATAATAAAAAAAAAACATAAATGATAAGATATCTTCTTTATACAAACGTCGCTTGAAGGAAAGAAGAGTCTGCCAATCCGCACATGGCCAGCGTGGTGGACTATGGCCAAATCCTTCTCATATTGAGAGGAGACCCGTGCTCTGTAGTGAGCCGGTATTGGGTTGATCATGATGATGATGATTCATTTCAAATGGAAAAAGAGAAAGAGAGAATAATAATGAATGATGGATTTTGTTAAAGAAAGGACAATGTGTGTGTTAAAAAAGTGGATATTATAAACCTCAAACTTTATAATTTGAGCTATTTTGAGAAATTGAGCTATTGTTATATTAAATATGAATTCTATTGTATGCTAAAAAGGGTTAAGAATGACTTACTTTATCAGTTGTGCTCTCAAAGCTTCTCTCATTTCAATCACTCTGGACGACATTAATTTGATGTGACCTCTCCTGAAAAAAAAAAAACAAAAACGACTAAATATAGGATAGTTCAGTATTTTACAATTATGGGTTTTAAATAGTCAAATTCAAAATAATCTTTATTCAAATAGTCCTTAGAAAGGCACTTTCGACGCGTCAATAATTTACAAAGTAGTTATTTCATGGTGATAACTACATTCGTAAACTTAAAACTAAAGCTATGAGGGTTCCAAACGCACCCCGGTCTAAGAAGAAGCCCACAACAAACTTAGCCGTTAAGATTAATTTGCTTAAATCCTTGTGGTTGACTTAACAAAACAGAGTAGAGAATAATTACTAAATAATTCGTTTATTTTTATTAAAGTTGGCAATTATGGTTAGTGTTTTATATATATATATATATATATATATATATATATATATATATATATTTTTTTTTTTGAGATAGGTTTGCGCTTGACGACAATCAGTACCAAAGGCACTGATGAGGTCTAGGTTGGAGCGCGCTTACCTAGAAAATGCCTATTCACCCTTCCCTTGAAGGAAAATTATCCCCTTTATAATTAATTCCCTTATATACTAAAATTTAATGTATAGCAAGGCTTGAGGATGCTCCGACGTTGGAGGGTAACGCGGAAAACTTACCACTCGTCGAAGAGTCTCTCGTCGCCGAGCACGTTGGCGACGACGCGTGCTCCGTGCGCCGGCGGGTTAGAGTACATGCCGCGCACGATCCAAGTCAGCTGCGACTTGAGCGGTGCGACGTGCGCTTTGTCCGAGAGTACGATCGTCAAGTTACCCACACGCTCGTCTGCAATCAAGATTATTATAGTAAAGTGGAATGAAACCAAAATATTCTGTCTGTATAATGTGTTAGCTTCTTAAGAATTGAAACGTCAATTATTGCATATTTTCTAGATGTGATTGGCTTAATGTTACAAAAACTGATTGATAAATTTAAGATTGGGTGTGAATTGCTCTATTTGGGTGTGAATTGCTCTATCTCCATAGGTACTATAGTTTATTATTAATTTTATTCATTATGTGAGATGGTGATAACGAAAAAAAAGAAAAACCCCGGCTAAGTTTGTTGTGGGCTTCTTCTTAGACCGGGGCGCGTTTGGAACCCTCATAGCTTTAGTTTTAAGTTTACGAATATAGTTATCACCATGAAATAACTACTGTGTAAATTATTGACGCGTCAAAAGTGCCTTTTTAAGGACTATTTGAATAAAGATTATTTTGAATTTGAATTTGATTTATCAATCAGTTTCATTAAATTAGAAAATATTGTCAAGACATGTTTACTCTATTTTATATAACTTTTAAGTAAACTAAACATAGATTTTTCTAAGCTTTTTAAATTGTTAAAATATCCGTAGCTCAATTTTGACTTCTGGTAGTTCTGACGAAATTGCATATAATAGTCAATAAGAGTACTTCTTGATTCAACATTTTTAATCGGTCAGAACGGACAGGCAGTCTACGTCGAGCTACGAAGCCAGGTGGCTATTGGTATTGGAGTTTCAAGGGCAATAAAGTAAATATTACAAAGTGAGTGGTTATATAATTCTGTAAAGTTTACATAAGGTACCTAATTCGTAGAGAGCTGTAATTAAAAAAAAACTACTCACTGTACAAGCCGAAGTTTTTGGCGTAGGACTGCGCGCATACAAGCTCGAAGCCCCGCTTCACAAAGTGTCGCACGGCCCACGCGTCTCGATCCAGGTCTCCCGTCGCGAAGCCTTGATACGCGCTGTCGAAGAACGGGAACAATTTGCGCTCCTGTAACCGCACAATATCCAATTTTAAAGGCTAACCACATCCATTTTTCACATCTAGGCATAGTATTTTTTTTTTTCCACCAGGCTTACTCGAGCTGGGTGTCGAACGTACGTGCTGTGGCACGGAGATCATCAAAAAAATTACAGTTAGAATACAGTTTTGACAGAATATTTATGCTGCATAATTTTTTTTAAGGCTTTGGCCTTTGAACACCTCTCTACTTAAACCACGCATTCTCGAAAGCGATATACAACTTGTGCTAGCTGGATCTTGTGATAGAATGGATTTAGTTATAATGGTCGGCTGATAAATATTGTATGCAGCCAGCCAGTCAGGACGTTTTTACCCTGTTATTTGGCTCTGATGATTGGTATGCATCGATATATATGTATTAAGAACTATCAACAAACTAGAATGAATACGTGCAACGTTCCAACTCCAACCGCGCAGGGATTTTTTGCTTAACATAAAATCTCGCATCTTGGCAACAAACCGAAGGTTATTTTGAATAGGTATTAGTTTTTATAACCAGCGTTGTTATAAGACGAAAGAAAAAAATACTGGAATGTACATTTACACGGTGTTTTTGTTGACTTTTTAATCATATTTATTTTCAATGTATACAGTTTATTAATATTCATATCATATATTATAATATATATCCACCCATCTCATAAATTATCGACGAGACGAAAGACAAAACACTGGAATGCAGATCGTAACGGTGTTTTTTTTTTTCAATCTCGTCATCTCGCTCGAATGGTTGTCCACAGCTGGGAATGAACATTGGCAAAAGATGGGAGTTTATTAACCCCCACAGTTTATAGGATCACAAAGGAAACAAATGGCTAAAAGTGTTCACAAATTTTCCGTGTACATACTCGTAAAACAAGTCTGGTTTGTTCAACACTAATGACTCGAGAAATGCTGGACCGATTTGCATGGTTTTTGATTTGTTGGATTTATCTCCTCCTCGAAAAACAGAACAAATATCTTGTCGATCTGAAAACCCTTATTAATTTGCGATGTGCCGTATCGACTGGATCACATGTTTGACAGGTACGAAAAATGTGTTCCCGATTTTGGGAAATTCATTTTTCTTTCATTTTTAGTTAAAAAAAATCATTGTTTTTAAACAAATAAACGTCCCTACCTCCATAACATCAGCAATCTTCTCCCATTGCTCCTGAGTGGGGTCGATGCCCGTGGGGTTGTGGGCGCAAGCGTGGAGTATGACCACGGAGTTCTCCGGAGCGTTCGACAGATCCTCTATGAGGCCGTCGAAGTCGATAGCGCGTGCTTTCTCGTCCCAATACCGATAAGTCCGGGGTTGAGTGAATCCAGAGTTCACGAACACTAGATGATGGTTTTCTGGACAAATCATAAACCATCATAATTTAAAAGCTCAAAATATGCTCAAAACACAAAAACTCTTAAATGGAGAATGTTAAAAAAACTGACAGTAATTATTAATTTATAATATTTTAATTTAATTTATAACCTATGACCTTTTATATGAAATTCCAGACCCTATTTTACGTCTTTAGGTGGTTTTTCCAAATACTTATCCTTATCTACAATTTACTTCTTGTATTAACTATATGCTATAGGTACAGTAGTTTTTGAAAGTTTAATCAGTTATATGAACATGAATGTTATTGTGACAGTTTTGAAAATGTATTATTACGTTAAATAGTCTCTATATAAAGTACAATTAAATATAACCTACTATTCTACTGCATTCACGATATTGTCAACACAGGGATAATTGCGGGACAGGTAGTTTAATTATAGTCAAGGTTAAGACCCATCTCTAATACTAAAGATAACATTAAAAATAGATTACTCTTATCTCTAAAGATAGCATCATTGTTTTATAAGATTAAATAATAACTTATCGCAAGATGATAAATTCAATGCACACGGTTTATTTGATCAATATATAAAGATTAACTAACTGAAATAATCACATAGTTTCTCAACTGTTTGATTACTTTTTAATATCTTATCACATATAAGCTATAATATATATATGTACTGTTTTTTTCCGATAAGTTTTTAAACGCAACACTACGCCGTGCCTGAACTATGGACGGGGTACAAATTATACCGTAAACGCTCTTCATATGCTTTCAAAAATATTATTCGACCTTATAAATTTTATTTGTTAAGGATGAAGTACAACAAAATATTATGCAAGTGAAGACCTAATAATTAATAATAACCTTTACCAGACAATCTATTCGATTGTATTTAATGCAACTGCCAAACAGTTCACCTGTTTGACGCGTAAGATAATTTCAAATTCAAATAATCTTTATTCAAATAGTCCTTTAAAAGGCACTTTTGACGCGTCAATTATTTCCATAGTAGTGATTTGATCTTGATAACTTCATTCGTAAACTTAAAACTAAAGCTAAAGGGTTCCAAACGCGCCCTGGTCTAAGAAGAAGCCCACAACAAACTTAGCCAGGTTTTTTTTTAAATCTTTATTTTCGCCTTAGTACAGTGTAGGCCACGCGTTTGACAGAAATGTTATCTATGAACCATTACTGACATAGCTAGAGATTATTAGTTCGCACTCACCCCAAGTAGGGCTGGAATAGTAGAAGGTGGTGTACTTGAGATGCTTGTTGAGGAGTTCAGCCCCAACCCTTAAACTGCCTGTGCCTGACAGAGTTTGCACACCGAAGGCCTGTGAACAAACATCGAATTAAGAATATTTGCAATCGTATAATATCATATTTACTTTTGTCTATAATATATATTAAGTCATTTTTAGTCACAAATAATCCGCTATGAGCGCTGATCGTCCAAATATGGAATGACTTTGAACCTTAAAACGAGGTGAATAAGTTAATTTGTAAAACGACAACGCACCCAGATTTTCAAGTACCGGTAGGGATTGATTAAGATCTTAGCTCCGTGTGGTTTTATTAATACTGGACAAAAGGCGAACTACTAGATAAGTGAGGCAAGCAATAAATAAAAATAACTTACTCTGCCTTCAGTGATGACAGGGTTATCTTCCCCAAGAAGCATGGACACGGATGAATTGCTGAAATTCTCCAAACCTGCCAACATTAAATCAATTTATGGCTCGCTAGCATGGAAGTAATATTTGCCATACTGATCATCACGTCACTGCGAAATAAGAGTTAGTCACAAGAGAACTCCAAAAAGGCTTTGAATATTTTTAACCGACTTGCCTACTCGTTCTGTAGGGCGAACAAAACAGAAATCAGCTACGAATATATTTTTAGTGTATGTATTATTTATATTGTATGAATATATTCATATGTATTTATATTGTAAATAAGAATTGTTTCTGAAATATCTTTTGTCTCTATCTACTGTATGCTTAAAAATAGTTTTTATTTATCAACGATGAACAACCTGACATTTCAGTCGATTTTGGTAATTGATTAATAAAGGTTAGATACATTATTCCCCTTTATGTTGAGAAATGTACTATACGATATTTGGATATACTTGCATATGCTTTCAAGCGCCGTTGATTGGTCCAAAAGACCCAGATTAGAGAAGATTTTTTTACTTTCATTCATTTTGACGACCTCCGTGGCGCAGCGCGTACGCTGTTGCATTTTAAAGTTGGAGACATTGGGTTCGCTTCCCGGCTCAAGTCATGTCTGGTGGGAGCCAGGTACCACCCTACCGACAAAGACGTGTTGCCAAGCGATTTAGCGTTCCAGAACGATGTCGTGTAGATACCAAGTAGGAGTATGGGTTTACCATACCGCTAACAGGTTAGTCCGCTACCATCTTAGAACGCATCATCACTTACCATCAGCTGAGATGCCGGCAAGGGCTAACTTGTGGTGAAAAAAAAATCTCCCTGTATGTAGGTGAAAAACTATGTTCACGCCACTGCCTTTTTTTAATAGGATAAATATAGAAATTGCAGAGGAATCTATGATATGAGAGGACGATGAGATTGGTTCGCGAAAATATACAAACTCGTACAATTTTGCATACACAATATACGCGCGCAGAGCTTGTAATACAAAAAAATAATAAACCTTGACATAGTAACGTGTTTGTTTGTAGATGATTACTGATGTAACAAAAATAATTTCGGTACTCACTAGTTGGTTGGTTACAACAACAATTATTTAAATTATGAAATTATGTGAGGTACAGGAATAACAATAAATAAGAGTTAAAGAGGTCAACGCTGATAAATTTGTTTTGCTCATATATATCCATGCAAACACTAAAAACTGTGTCATAATTGTCAAAGCCTTGCGGCTAACATATTCAATTAAGAATGACAAGGTGCAGTGCCATTCACACATTTTAGGACAATAATTGTTAAGGTCTATTGATTAGAAATTCTCATGACCAGCCTGTAGTTATTTAGTTATTGACTTCAATTACAAATATCATCAAAATCTGTTCAGCTATTTACGAATGAGTTAATAATAACAGAATTATAGTAAAGATGTACTCTTAGTGGGATATGCATTTTCCTTGTAATACATCACCCTATGTCCATGTCATAAAAATCTGTGCAAAAATTACATGAATACAATCTCTACTCGTAAACATTATTCACACATTTATCATATTAATAATTATAATATAATTACAAAAAATTGCGCTACATTTTAGTAATACAAGGTCAGTCTCTATGCATTGAGTTTAATGTATTGTTACCCAGAAGTGTTAGTCATACAACAAAAAAAATCTAATCTAGTAATCTAGATTGTTCAGATCTCAGACAAGGTTTGGTTATCAAACTCTACTCATTCCACCTCTATATTCATTGCAAATCATATATATCAAATGTTTTAGTTTATTCATTGCTTAAGCTAACATATCTGTCAAGACACCAAAACTGCTAACAAACCCTAGTAGATAAGTTGTTGGTCGCTTTACACTTACATATAGTTGGAAAAGTTTGTCAGCTAAAAAAGTTATCTATAAATAATTCATTTCAAGTCAGTGGCAAGTTGTGGACCAGCTGCTGGCTTCTAATGGGATGTCACTCAAAATCTGATCACTGCTTTGAATGACACCATTAACAATGGCTGTGTCACTAGTATTTTTTTTCACTACATGTTAGCCTTTGACGGCAATTTCACCTGGTAGTGAAGATAGTCTAAGATGGTAGCGAGCTGACTTTTAAGGAAATGGTAGACCTGTACTTCTAATTGTGTTCTACCCGACAACATGTCGGAATGCTAAATTGCTTGGCAACACATCTTTGTTGGTAAGGTAACTAGCCCCAGCCAAAGCCTCCCACCAGACCAGACTCGAGCCAGGAATCGAACCCAGGGCCTTCCACTTATTAATAAGAATGAGCTTTAGTGTGACCACTTCTTTAGACTTACCTAACACTGGCAGGTACTCATGAAGAAGGGTGTCATCATCTGCCATTTTCTTCTCCATTTTACGGACAATAGGCAGTACCCACGGCTTGCCATTTTCATCTCTATAAGCTGTAAAATATGTTTTTGTAATGCAGGAACGGCGCTCAGTTAAATTCATGGTTTTAAGGAATCTCAAAATTTTGTAATAAGTACAAAAATAATATTATGTCAATATATCTTGCAATCTAGGCAAATTTATACAAGGGAAATTACAATCTTATCAGAATTATTATTAAACAAGTAAATTTTACACATTCCAAAATAAGAGTACATAGTATATTCAGAAAGCTCTTTAAATTTGGTAAAAAAAATTACTTTATCAGCTTTCCCGCAAATAACCCAGCCTTTATTGTTTATTCATATAAATTATTAAAACTCTTAGTGGTGTTTTTAGGATCTGAAAACAACTAAAAAGGACCAAATCGTTTGCCGGGTAATTACAATTGTACACAATTGGAATTACATCTTACATAATTCGCTCATTTATCAAGCAAACTATTTTTAAATACAATACGAAATTGGTAGACGAGGCTAGGAAATAATTGTTTTGTCTCACCTCCTACACCAAGGTTTACTTTATTTTTAAATGTATCTTCGGTAAAAAGTTTATTAAGTTGGAAAACTTCGATTGGCGGCCCCTGTTCTACCACTTGAAATCTAGAGCCCATTTTGTTATTATAAACACAACCTAGTACCCCGAGACGCGCTCACGATGTAACTGTTTTCCTAGTTTATTAATTATTATTATTGCAATAGCAATAAAAAAATCCTTCGCAAAAATTGCGAATACAAGACAAGTAGGTTGATTGAGGATGTGATGGTGACCTTTATCAATGTCATCTATGTCACCACAGACGAATGCTTGGACATGAGACGTGAGACCAAGAAGAATATTTCTGTGTATTATAATAATTATAAAGTAAGTTATTTAGTTGGTCCTTAGAAAGTAGTTGTCCACTTTAGTTCATTCCAAAAAATTAAGGACAAAATCTATACTTATTTTAACTATTTCAGGAAGAAAGATTTTTTTATCCAGTTCATAAAATAATGAATATTTTAAAGACTACTCATTGTTCTAAAATGAAAGCAAGCCAGATATTTTCATTTCTATTTCGCATTGAACAGTGTGGTGTCGCGACGATTATTTTGTTGGGTGTATACAGGTTTTTTGTAAATAATAAATAATAAATAATAATAATGAATCCTGACAGTGTTTCTGCACAAGTTCCGGATATTGCTGATGGAGTACAAAATTGAGCCTTTTGATTAAGTTTATATAACATTATATTTGTTAATAATAAAAAAAAAATATTATTATAACTTAAATAAGATTTTATTACAATTCCTTCACTAATTAATCGAAAGGAACTTCGTTCCATCCGGGTGTCCCTTGAACGAGTATTATTATAAATAACAATTCCACAACCTATAAATTATCTTTGCCAGTGAAGCCGTAATGCCATTAAGCAACGGAACATAACGAATCAATCTGATGCATAGCGAGAAATCGCACGAGAAAAGCTCTGCGTTCTAATAATAGGCAATGGAATGCAATGTTATCTTTTAGCTGCTCTCGGTTTAGGCTTTTACGCATTACAAACAATACAAAAGTTTAATATAATGTGATTCATGCGACGTAATTCAAAGGAAATTTTAGGACCGAAATGAGTCCTATGGATATGGCCTTGGAGTTTAAACAAAAGTAATTTCCGGTTTGTCTTGCCTTCGACATGACGATTAACAAAGGGCCAATCCATGACTGTTTATGATCTCGATCTAGAAAATGTTTTCTCATGGCCAACTGTACGGCGCTTCATTAGTTTTTGCGCCAGATAACAAAACAAAAATTTCGTTTATCAAAGGGATGAATGAAGAAAACTAACCTGAGTGCATTTGAGTGCACCTGAAATGCACATAAGCATAGTTTTATTCAATCCTGACACGCAGTATCTTGCTGTACTATAATAAAGTACTAAAAGTTATTTTTTTATCTATTTTTTATTGTATCACGTTCATGCAAGCCTAAATTAACCTCTTCAAAAGGGTAACACAACATTGTCTGTTAAGAAAGTTGGCCGGGTCAGTTATTTATTAAATGAAAGATTAAATATTATTAATTCATTTATTTAATAGAGAATATGATTTTAAAGCTATTTTCTATCTATATTTCGTGCAAACGGGATTTTTAAGTTTTTTTGTTCTAGGGTCGTCTGGTCGCATTATCATGTACATTTTTTTGTATTCTGGATTATTACCATCGTTTTTAATAATATTATAAAGACCTATAGTACCCATAATAAGTCCAGCTAATCCATGAGCTGATGCACCCATAACTTCAGGTATTTCCCACCATGCCTTCTTAAAGTAACCGACAATAGTTTTAGGAAACTTAACTATATGGCCAACATATTTAATTTCCGCCATTTGTATTGATAAATTGAAATACAAGCCTCAACTTAAGGAATGAATTTTTTTAACGAGCGTTTGACAGTGTGATTTGTCAAATGAACTCAAAATTAATGTCATACCTTTTTAAAAAGTGCCGTGTGATTACTGTGTCAGTACTTATTCTATGGGTTGCAGTTTACATAATAGCTGTGTATTTTCAAAAGGTGTTAAGAGATATTTTTTACCTGGCTGCATTAGAAGCTAATAAAAGGATGACCACTCGTTTCTAGAAATATAACGTAACTTGCTTAGACCAATGAAGATATAAACAAGACACTGTACGTGATCCATTACGAAAAATTATTATAATGTTCTTCTGTTCGTGATTCTGTCTTTGTCCTAAAAGCAATATGTTCGTCTGTTTTACGTAGCCGACCTTTTATAATATTTATAAAAAATATAAATCTCTCTCATTAAGTATAATAGCGGTTTTTCTATGTTGTCAATTACAGTCTGAGGATAGGATATAAATTTTCAATTATGACATTGACATTATCAGAAAAATATGACAATTTGTAGAGAGGCTGCTGCTGTAATGAGCAAATTGTATAGTTTTTAAAAAATATAGATCATAATTTTGCAATTTGTGTGCTTTACTTTACTCAGCAATGGCTGCCCATGCAACTCGGCGTACTTTCGGACAATTACTCCAACAGGGTTGGACTGAGATTCCTGAAGTTTTAGCCTCTTCAGGGCTGGCAATCGCAGGATTGGTTGCTGGAACTTACGCATGTTACGAGTATGTGAAAAAGGACGGTGATAACAGGAGGTACAAGAAGGTGTTTGTTATTATGAGACCCGATGACCCTAGAGCAGCGAAAATTAAAAGAGAATAGAATTATTATGTAGAAGTTTGAATATCTAGGTGCAATTATGTAATAAATCAGTTGTCATTCATATGTTATTATTGTTTTTTACCCTGTGTACTTAAGTAAATGTTAAATATGTTGCATAAATTAACAATGAGAGATCATTGTATCCATGTCAGCACTTGAAGAATATAAACAAAATCTAAAAAACCTTTAAAGGAGACATTTAGGTTCATTAGAAATACCTTGATCTATTAGACAGATTTGAGTGGTTAAATAGGCCTCTAGTAAATAAATATATAATATACTTAAAAAATATTCAAATTTATAATTATGGTTCTAAGAGCACCTTGATTAAGAAACCCACAGTAAACATAGCCAGATATTGTTATAAAAACAATTTATTTTTAGCTAGCACTCTTACTTAACCATTTAACAGTGGGTGACATATGCCATGGTGCAAGAAATAATGTTGTATGACCAATTTGTTTCCTATAAAACAATGCTAAATTGTGTGGTAAGTATTGCAGATAGTAAAATGAGTAGCGTTTTAAACCAACCAGTTTTCAGATATTAAATCAGCTCCTTTACCATTCAAAGAAGGGTAAGATATTTTTATTTGTAATCAAATAGATGAGAGGATGTTAAAATAAAATTAAAATAATTATCATTATTTATTAATTTGTCCTTTCTAATTACAAACAAACTTAAAAACTCCCCTTGTAGGTAGTTTGTCCAGGCAACACTACATAATTGTTGAAAGATATTATGTCATAATCATATATTATAATAGTTAGATTACTGATAGATTAAAGATAGTGACAAGTAGTAGACAAATATTTATATAAATTATTAAATCAAACAATTTTCAAGTTTCATCAGACAAAATATGTTACTATTTCTAATTATTACATACAAGTGATTATAATATTTATGATATTAATATTGTATAACAATGCCATAATCACAATGTAACCCTTATATCAAATCACTAAAAATATTTGATTATTTTGGATGAATATGAACATAATATGTAGAATTTGTTTTCCATGGATTCATAATTATTGGTTTAGTGGCATTCTTTGTACACAGTATATCAAACATTATGTTTTTCTTAAATTATTAGTTTAAGAAAACTTATTATTAATTACATTAAATATAGTTTCAATATAGGGGAGATTACATGCTGAAGTTTTGACAAACAGCCTCATATATCTGTTGTAAATTAATCATGATTGTTTATGGAATTAAGTCCTTTTAACATACATTTAGAAATTTCAAGAATATTTTAGAGCTATAATAAACTGGACATCGGGTTACATAAAAAGGTACAAAACAAATCCGGTGGGATAATTTTTTTCTCTGCGGCTTATCGTAGCGGCTTACCTCTCAGAGAGGGCCGTGAGCTTCCCGGCCAGCGGCCAGTTGGTCCGCTTGGAAGTGCCGTGCGGTAAGATTCTCCTTCCAGATATAACACACACACACATTCTACATGATTAATAAGATGTAGGGAAGTGTGCCAAATTCAAATGAACATTCATTTATCACATGATATGTCACCTGTAAATCCTGGATGCAAGTTGCTAGCCTATGTGGAAATTTTTTTTTTTTAACATTGAATTTGGTATCCCTTTAATTTGACATGTAGGATAGGTTACCCCTATAACCTGCAGCTTTAGTTTAAGATCTGCACATTCACAATCATGGTGTTGCTTTGAGCGTCGAAACACTTCAACATCAAAATAAAATAAAATGAACCTTATACTATCAATCCAGAGTTGCAATTTCTGTATTCATATTTTTATTTTGCAAACTTGCTATGCCTGCGGAAGTGTGGAAGATACATTAATTTACTATGACTTTAGTGTGTTTTGATATTCGAAAACTACTGTGATTGTGAGCATACAAATCTTAAACTATTGGTACTGGCATCAGTGGCTTTCTGTAAGTTATCCTACACCTCCTCAATAGTCAGTATATTAAATATAAAACCTTATCGTTTAGTGTTGGATTTTGCTCCATTGTTTCCTTTGCTTTGACTAGATGATGCAGATTTCTTCCCTGTACCAGATGCATTGTTAGGACCAGCCTTTTCCTTAGGTTTCACTTTCTAAAAAAATAATAAACATTTTAATTGACTAATATGATCTACCAAAACGCATAAGAAATGCCAAATTACTTGTTAGTAGGCTATTAAGTAAAATAAATTGACCCAATTGGGAGATAAAAATGTGACCCATTTAAACATACATATAGATACATTATCCTCCTATGGAATGGCACAGAATATCCTAGAAGAATCTGTATGTATGTTGCCGGATTGATCACTCCCCTTGAGTTTTAATGGGTAAATAATAACACCCACAAGATCTCTAGAGCACGCTTAAGCATTACCTCTGATATATAAGAAATGAAATATTTATTTCTAGTAAAGTTATATTTATAATATAAAGGGTTTATTATACAAAATTATAATTATTATGTTTAGTAAAAAGAGATTGAATTTATAGTAAACTTATATTTATAATGGGTTTATTATATAAAATTATAATTATTATGTTTAGTAAAAAGAGATTGAATTTATAGTAAACTTATATTTATAATGGGTTTATTATATAAAATTATAATTATTATTGTTTAATAAAAACAGATTGAATTTTGTGACCTCCATAAATCTGTCTCGTTTAAACACTAACTTTGTGTAAAGACATAGTACGCTGTATAAATCTCAGTCTTAGTTTCAAATTATATACTCCATTTTAAGAGATTCCTGTTTGTTGCTTTCCTAGTATCCTATATATGAAGGTTACATTACATTAACCGTCGATAGATACCTTTATAAGTGCATCATTTTCTGCATCGCTGTCTACTTCAACTTCATCATTGTCTTCTTGTGAGTTTTCACTGTCTTCTATGCCTCTAGCACCCTTCTTCACTGCACCTGGCGCGTAAGGAAGAGCACTCGCTGTCTTGTTATATGTTCGTGTTAAGGCTGCTTTAACCTATTAAAAATATTATTTTTCTAAACATGCATGTTAACTGAATACCATTTATTTATTAAGGACAGAAATTAGGAATTAACTACATATATTATAATCGAGTACCTATGTGTACACAACTTGAAACTTCAAATATAAGGTAAAACAAATAAACGGAAGGAGCATGCAGTTTTAAATCTAAAATTACGTTCATTAGTTATATTTTTTTCTTTTTTAATATGTGTATTTTTATTAAAAATGTCAATATTGCTATTACTTGAGATCAGGCAATTTGTAAAGGCGGCCAATACGATAAAATAGAACGAACCGAATAGAAGTACCGCTCCCGAAAACCACCTGATTTCTATTTTGAATAAAAGGCGGGAAAACAATATTGTTTGCAAAATTATTTGTCTTGCGCTTCCCCCCCAACGTTCCTAGGGCCAGAGTAGCTCACAATACAAGTGAGCTATATCTATTTATAGATAAAATAAAAATGAAAAACCATACCAATCTGTCGGTTATTCGCAGTTGATTGTTACTTTTTAAATGAACACTTTTTTATATATATATTCTACAAGTTTGCCTTTGACAGTAAGCTCACATTCCTAATTGGTTTCTACACGACATCGTGCCGGAACGCTAAATCGCTTAGCGACACGTCTTTGCCGGTAGGGTGGTAACTAGCCACGGCCGAAGCCTCCCAAATCAAATCAAATCGTTTATTTTGCACAGATTGTGATGGTGTATTGGTGTTACATTAAATTAGTGATGCTTAAACAATCTGCCGGGTTGGCATGCAAAAAAAAATATTTTAAAATTTATGCTTCTGGTCAATTAATAGTATAAGTCAAATGTATAATTTAATTATTTATAAATGTAACTATATATTTTTGTCTCTTAAATATTCTTCAATTGAATAATATTGCTTCCTCATTAAAAATTCTTTTATTTTATTTTTAAATTTACTAAGTTTTTGGTCAGCTAATGGCGATGGTAGTTTATTAAACAATTGAGGCGCCATATTAACCCACCAGACCAGACTCGAGCCGGGAATCGAACTCAGGACCTCCAACTTTATAATAAGACAGCGCACGCACTGCGCCACGGAGGTCGTCAAACCTCTTAAACACTTAGGCATTTAATGTTATATTTTGGTCGTTCCACTACATATCATGTTTTTATTACTTTCACGATTTCACTGTCACGTTCTTAGTAAACAGACGCGGGCAGAAACTAGGCTAAATAAACTAAACTGAACAAACACTGGTAAATACCCTGGGTTCAATCAGTGCAGTGGGGTTACTTTTCCCCGGCCATTGGGAGAGTTCCACGAGTGAATCAATATCCTCCCTGATCAAGTTATATGACTCCAGAACACGAAGGGATCGCTCGATACCATCTGTCTTGTCTCGTATGAGCGGGTTTAGAATCGCGTCGCGGAGGTGCGTCGAATAGTCCAGGAATATGGAGGATTTTGAACCGGATGTACTGTAGAAGAAAATATAAATTTTATCATATTAATCCATACCTGTGTATATCTACTAATAATAATGGACTTCTTAACTTTATTGAGTTATGTGCATATTTAAGCCATTAAAATATCACTTCTTTCAATGGCGAAGGAAAACATCGTGAGGAAACCTGCACGTCTGAGAGTTAGCTACATAATGTTCTCAAAGGCGTGTGAAGTCTGCCAATCCGCACATGGCCAGCGTGGTGGACTATGGCCAAACCCTTCTCATATTGAGAGGAGACCCGTGCTCTGTAGTAAGTCTGTAGGCAAGTTGTTAACTAGACACTCGGGAAGAGCCAACCTCGGGAATGCTACATAAATATTATATATATGTAGCATTCCCGAGCTTGCTATGCTACAAGATAGACTTCCCTTGATGGTAATCAAACCTGATGGCAAGTGATGATGCAGTCCTAAGATGGTAGCGGGCCAACCTGTAAGGGGTATGTATAACGCATAATTCCAATTGGTTTTTACGCGACATAGTGCCGGAACGCTAAATCGCTTGGCGACCCGCCTTTATCGGTAGGGTGGTAACTAGCCGAAGCATCCCACCAGACCAGACTCGAGCCGGGAATCATACCCAGGATGTCCAACTTTTTGATGCGATGCGCACGCACTGCGCCACGGTGTTCGTCAAAAGTGCGCACAAAAAGATCGCTATTTTCACAGATAGAATGACAAAACCGACCTAAGTCTCGTGTGCGCGTGAATCTCCTGCGCTAGTCGCCGCATTTTATTGGCGCGCGAGTTCTTCCCCAGCCATCCCGGGAACTGGATCTGCCCAGCTATGTGACCTTCCATCTCATGTCCAGGTATCACGCTGCTGAACATCGCCTGGGGAATGAAGCAACATGTAAAGCTGGAGTTCCACAATC
The DNA here is from genome assembly GCA_928268935.1 of Lasiommata megera. Taxonomy (NCBI): domain Eukaryota; kingdom Metazoa; phylum Arthropoda; class Insecta; order Lepidoptera; family Nymphalidae; genus Lasiommata; species Lasiommata megera. Next base: position 3,714,791 of record OV743311.1, on the reverse strand, counting down.
TACCTGGAGATTGTTTTGGAATCAAAATCTTGGCAGCGCACAAAACCTAAATTAATCAATAAAGTTAATATAACTTCGTAGCGTATACAGCGCACTGTTATACACCTATAACGATCGCTTGCTCACGAGTTAATTCAAATTCAATTCAATTCAAATTCAAAATAATCTTTATTCAAATAGTCCTTAAAGAGGCACTTTTGACGCGTCAATAATTTACATAGTAGTTATTTCATGGTGATAACTATATTCGTAAACTTAAAACTAAAGCTATGAGGGTTCCAAACGCGCCCCGGTCTAAGAAGAAGCCCACAACAAACTTAGCCAGGGTTTTTTTTTCGTTATCACCATCTCACATAATGAATAATAAACTACAGTACCTATGGAGATAGAGCAATTCACACCCAAGCTTTTTTATCGTTTATATAATCCTTAATATCGTAATATGATTTTTCTACCATTAATAAACTTAACTAGTTTGTATGTTACAATAGATAGATGGATGACCGATCTCTGTCATAAGCACATATAACCTCCATTTTTTATACACTACAAGTTAGCCCTTGACGGCAATCTCACCTGATGGTAAATGATGATGCAGTCTAAGATGGTAGCGGGATAACCTGTTAGGGGTATAGTAAACCCATACTCCCACGTTTCTACGCTACATAGTGCCGGAACGCTAAATCGCTTAGCGAGACGCCTTTGTCGGTAGGGTAGTAACTAGCCACGGCCGAAGCCTCCGAGACGAGAGAGACTAGAATCGAGCTGGGAATCGAATCCAGGATCTCCAACTTTATAATGCGACAGCACACGCTGCGCCACGGAGGTCGCCAAATATGTCATAAATGGGTTTCGTTTAACCTGAACCGGCAACAGATTCCAGGATTGGTTGCGTCGTATTCGGGCGTCCACGAGGTCACCCGAGCTGATGCTGTCGGCAGCGCGACTCAAACGTTCCAGCGTCTCCCGCTTGGAATAGGCTGTTTTGCTGTACAAAAATCATTCACTTTTAAGAATAAAAATTACCATTTTATTTCTCATTTATAAAGCCATGGATTTCTGACTTGATTGACAATATTAGCGAGGCATGCAACCTGCGTCCTTAGCAGCGTTCAAGGTTGCGGCCTGCGTGCGACCATAAACAATACGTGCGCGTTTGAGCAAGCGCATAGTAATTGGTTACGCAAATTTGAACTCCGCTTAGGACGCACGCCTTAGAAACCGCGGTGTAGTTCGCTCAAGCCATTGATAAGTTATCGACATGCTACGATTTGATTTTTTTTTATCCACTACAAGTTAGCCCGTGACGGCAATCTCACCTGATGGTAAGTGATGATGCAGTCTAAGATGGTAGCGGGCTAACCTGTTAGGGGTATGGTAAAGCCATACTCCTAATTGGTTTCTACACGACATCGTGCCGGAACGCTAAATCGCTTGGCGACACGCCTTTGTCGGTAGGGTGGTAACTAGCCACGGCCGCAGCCTCCCACCAGACCAGACTCGAGCCGGGAATCGAACCCAGGACCTCCAACTTTATAATGCTACAGCGCGCGCGCTGCGCCATGGAGGTCGTCATAACCACCAAAATTTCTTACTTAAACACTCCAATACATTCTCAACAGTTTGTAAGTGGCACATTGCAAAAGCAGACCTGGACACCAGACGTTCACGTGATAGACAGGTGTAGTGGTGTGATAGAGAAGCTAGACCTGAGTGACCACTAACCTCACTCTATAGCCAGACCGGGCCCACTAAACCGCGGGGTTAAAGGAACTACGAACCGAATACTGAAACGCCGTTTAATATTTCACCGCTACATTTGAAGTGACAGTTATATGAAGTTCGATGAATGGGTAAAATCTCTAGAGGTAATTATGTTACACAAAAAACAAAACGCAGCGTATTCTTACGTAAATGACCGTTGTATGCCTAGTGACCAATCCTCTTATGTTAAAAAATCATATGTTTTTATTTATTTCTTTCTTTATTTGTACACCACATATTAATAGAAATAATAAGAAAAACAAGAAGAAACAGTATACAAAAGGCGGCCTTATCGCTTAGTAGCGATCTCTGCCAGGCAACCTTAGGATTAGGAAAAAAGAAAGTAGAAGAAAGTAGGTGGCGTAAGTAGTAATATAAGCAAAAACCTGCGTACTAATAACTACATACTAATACATACACCGGATTACATAAATAATACAATACATTAATATGAAATAAATAAACTAATATATAAGAAGAAGAAGAAGTTATTGGCTTTATTCAGCGGCGCCAAAAACCTCAAGAATTCAATAATTACCCACATTTTAATTATTGATGATTTTGCTAACACAATTTAGACAGTCACAATCAAATTCGTACAAGCATGCTTTGTGCTATAAATACGGGTGGTCGATGCCTTTCGCGGATTCTCTCGCTCGAGACGTCGTACTGTTCGGACCTCTAAGTTATTATCGCAATAAAAGTGTAAACCGGCAAGGTGTGGTTTTAATTATTATGAGCGAAAGTTAAACAAAATCGTGACGTCACCCTTACAAAAAAACAACTCGGACGTCCTTGACGCGACATATACCTTATAATATTAATAAAAAGAAATAAAATAAACATAAAAGTCGTCATTTTTGCGTGAGGAAATAAACTTAACTTTATAACTTATCTAACCAAACTAACTTTTTGGAAAAATGGTTTTATTCAAAACAGTCCCTTCTTACCCATGCTTGTGTGGTACGACGTTCAAATAGTTCTCCTGGACGTAAAGCGGCATAATATTGTAGTCCGCGAAGAACAGATCGCTTTTGTCGTGTATGCTCATCTTTTGGTGTTCGTCGGCGCTGAACACCCTGCGGATGGCTTCCCATGGACCCTGGATTAGGTTAAATTGACTGAAAAGCCAGGAACTCAAAAGTGCGATATAGTTTTATGATTGTTCAGCCTTTCTTCCAAGGAGATCCAGTTCGTTCCCCAGCAGGCGTCCCTGACTTTCGGAGTTATGTAAGCAATTTGAAATAAAATATCATTTGTTTAAACGCTAAACAAAAACATCGTGAAGACAACTGTATGACTAATAGTTTTACATGTTATTCTCAACGTTATGTGGTCTTCCAATCCGCAGTTGGCCAGTTTGTTGGCCTCAATCCTTGTCAGGCTGAGACTTGTGCCTTCTAGTGGCCGGTAATGGGTTTATAGGTATGAATTATATCCGTAAAGATTTCATCACCATCATCATGATCAACCTATTCTCGGCTCACTACAGAGCTCGAGTCTCCTCTCAAAATGATTTGAGATGAGAAGGGTTTGGCCATAGTCCACCACGCTGGCCATGTGCGGATTGGTAGACTTCACAGAACATTATGGTGAACTCTCAGACGTGCAAGTTTCCTCACGATGTTTTCTTTCACAGTTGAAGCAAGTAATATTTTAATTGCTCAAAAACGCACATAACTCCGAAAAGTTATAGGTGTGTGCCCGGGTTCGAACCTCCGATTAGGGGGCTGACGTCCTAACCATTAGGCTATCACATCTTTTTATATATAGCATAAATAGCTATTATTAAGTCTTGTTAAAACATACTACCCTGCACTTTTAGATCTAAATCTATCAGATTTTTTTTGTTTAATTTTTTTTTGTAAAAGTAATTAAAAGTTAAATAAGGTAATTTCGTAGTTAATGCTAAAAGTATGTATTGTGAACAAGCTCTATTATATAATATTCCTTTAAGATTAACATATTCAATAATAACATTCGGATTCAGTTATAACAAATATTTTTAAATATTTATTAATCTCAATAACATATACCAATGTGAATTTCAATGACAAGTGGACACATTTTTGCGTCACGTACTCGTATACAAAATTCAAATAATCTTTATTCAAATAGTCCTTTAAAAGGCACTTTTGACGCGTCAATAATTTACATAGTAGTGATTTGATGGTGATAACTACATTCGTAAACTTGAAACTAAAGCTATGAGGGTTCCAAAAAATAAAGGAAGAAGGAAGTTATGAGGATATACATACCATCTTAATGTCTTTCTTAACTTTCCCAGCTTCTTGCTTCAATCGGTCGCCGTCCATGAGATTGGAGTCCGCCACCCACATAGACAACATGTGCAGGGTTTGTCTGACGTCATGTCCGGCTGCCTCTATTAGCTGCGTTATCACGGTGTTGGGAACTTTGACACCCTCTTTGTAGCAGATCGATAGCATCGCACACTGGGATATGGAAAACAATTAAAAAAAAAATCATTTATTTGCTTTAAACATGGGTACCAGATGTAGTTATAAGATATATTTGACGACCTCCCTGGCGCAGCGCGTACGCTGTTGCATTATAGAGTTGGAGGTCCTGGGTTCGATTACCGGCTCGAGTCTGGTCTGGTTGGAGGCTTCGGCCGTGGCTAGTTACCACCCTACCGACAAAGACGTGTCGCCAAGCGATTTAGCGTTCCGGCACGATGTCCTGTAGAAACCAATTAGGAGTATGAGTTTACCGTATCCCTAACAGGTAAGCCCGCTACCATCTTAGACCGCATCATCACGTACCATCAGGTGAGATTGCCGTCAAGGGCTAACTTGTAGTCTATAAAAATCTACTTTATAATATTGCACCGCTCGCACTCCACCACGGAGGTCGAATTTGACCACAGATTGTAAATAAATACCTAAGTAAGCATCGCTACTTTATTTATTTATTTATCCAAAGCGCCACCAACAGATTTATATGTAAAAAAATAAACATTTTAAAAACCTTAAGTGCTAGGATATACGTATAAAAAAAAGGGGCTAACTTGTGGTGTATTAAAAAAAATTGAATCCGGCCTCTCCTAATTTTACGTGAGATCCGCTCCAACCATCTAAAGCTAAGCCAATGTTAAGTTTATTTTGACCCTACGATACAGGTTACATTACAATTTTACATACTTGTTCTTAGCATAAAAAAATTGCCATTGGACCCTACACTAGGTGATTTACCTGTATCGTATACTATATATATTAATATTATTATTGTTACTTTATCTGTTTATATTTGTTAATCTCCCTTTTTAGAGGGGTAAAATTCTGGCACGCGGGCCGTAACCAAGCATGCCAGCATTAAATAGTCGTAATATTTTTTTTTGTAATAGTGCTATGGAGATAATGCTGAAGTAAAAAATTTCCTTGTAGCCGACATGTGTTGAGATTAATCATTTTTGAATGAGTGTGCGAGTGAATTTTGGCATTTTTAACTGATCAAGGTTGGTTTGCATCGATTTAGGTACGACATATTATTTAATCAAAGATTAAACAATAAACAGCAAGTATAATTTGCTATATTCCGCCGACAACCGGGAGATTTGTATAATATTGTTATATTACACACAAAATCTTCCACTAGAACCTCTACGCACGTTTCGACCCGACACCGGATCATCCTCAGGAGATGTTGACTTCACAAGCGCGAAAAGTAAAGTTACTTTAATCAATGATTTCCGAGATAAAATGAGTATCACCATTATCTGGTTGACCCTGGGCCGCTCGAAGCGCAGGTCGTAGCAGTAGTTGACTAGCGTGCGCATCTTCTCGCTGCTCCGATCATTACACATGCAGATGACAGGCACCGATGTCGACTTTATCAGCGATATCAGCTCTTGAAGGCCACCTGAAACATGCAATCTTGTGATGTGGCGCTACTACCTTCGTTGCGCAGTGCGTGCGCTGCCACATTATAAAATTGGAAGTCCTGGGTTTGCTGGCTCGAGTCTGGTCTGGTGGAAGGCTTCGGCCGTGTCTAGTTACCACCCTACCGATAAAGACGTGTGGCAAAGCGATTTAGCTATCCGGGACGATGTCGGGTAGAAACCAATTAGGAGTGTGGTTTTTCCATACCCTATTAGCCCTTGACGGCATCTCACCTGATGGTAAGTGATGATACGATGTAAGATGGTAGTGGGTTAACCTGTTAGGGGAGTATGGTAAACCCATACTCCTAATTTGTTTCTACACGACGTCGTGCCGGAACGCTAAATAGCTTGGCGATGCGTCTTTGTCGATAACTAGCCACGGCCAAAGTTTTCCACCAGACCAGACTCGAGGCAGGAATCGAACCCAGGACCTCCAACTTTATAATGCAACAGCGCGCGCCGCGTCAAGGTGGTGTTTCAACATAATTATGACGATATACACTTTGAATGCACTTAAATTACGATTTGACTTTGGTAGGATGGTTTTGGAACGCCATCGGGGATTCCTAATCTATAAATCTACCATATAAGTGTTTTTTATTCTTCATACGCTGAAATCTAAATATTTTGCATACTATATTATTAGCGACATATTAGCGTCGACTTAAGTTATTTGGCATGCTGTAGTTACCTCTAAATTGATTTATATGTATATTCTAGCACTTACGGTTTTTAAAATGTTTATTTTTTTTGCATATAATTCTGTTGGTGGCGCTTTGAATAAATAAATAAATCTATAGGGCGTACTTGTGCTCATCTAAATTAGTCATATTAGTTTAGTATTATGCCTAATAACTCTCGTTTTTAGAGTTACTTAATTAAAAGGCTTGACGTGCTTAACAGATATCGGCCTTAGACATCGATGCCCGAAGTTGTGTATATGGTGTCTCAATACCTTCTCATTCTGAGAGTGACCTGTAGTGAGCAGATAATGAGTGATAATGATGATTATCTTTAAAACCTAGTAAAATATAACTTACCGCGGTCCTCATTCCCCGCCATTCCATCAACTTCATCCATAACGAGCACATGTTTCTTTGAAACGGCACCTTTGCCTGTTGAACATATGTTTCTACATAAATATAATTTTATATGCATGATAATTTGGCAAGAAGTGAAGGGTATAGTATGTTTGCTAATATTATAGTATGTTGGAATAGTTAAGATTAAGATTTAAGATTATATTGTTTAAAACTATTAGGATTAACAATGTATATAATTTGTCCCGACCCTCTGCACTAGGAAAACCTGTATTGCAGAGGGTAGTTCCTTCCAGGTATATAGTAAATTTATAGTTTTAGTTTTAGGGAATCTCTTAAATATATCAGGAAGCTGTGATAGCCTAGTGGTCAGGTGTCCGCCTCCTAATCAGAGGTCGGGGGTTCGAATCCGGGCACGCACCTCTAACTTTTCAAAGTTATGTGCGTATTTAGCAATTAAAATATCACTTGCTTCAACGGTGAAGGAAAACATCGTGAGGAAACCTGCACGCCTGAGAGTTTATAACATTCTCAAAGGCGTGTGAAGTCTGCCAATCCGCACATGGCCAGCGTGGTGGACTATGGCCAAACCCATCTCATATTGAGAGGAGACCCGTGCTCTGTAGTGAGCCGGCAATGGGTTGATCATGATGATGATGATTCTTAATTTCGGGATGCCATATTTTTGACATAAAAAAGGTTCCGAAGTGACATCGAAAGCGAAGTAGAGAAGAAAATAATAGTAGTGGAATTCTATGTGATCAAAGACTGTTGCAAATAACCTTCTTTTTTTTTAATGCTTACCTCTAGCATATGCCGATAAGGAAGTGGTGCTCAGTAGTTCGCCGATCTGTGATCTTATGAGAGTTTTGCTTCTGGTGTCCGAAGCATTGAACTCCACCATGTCGAACCCAAGCTCTTTGCAGACCAAAGATACGCTCGTTGTTTTGCCTTAAAACACCAAAGTTATATAATACCATGACGGGTCCAATATTCTTTATGGTCACAAACATGGCTGTGAAGTTTCTCAGTGCTTCCATCAGCAGTGTGGTCACAAACTGAATGAATGATGTTGGTAATAAAATAAGAGAAAACCAGTTGTATTTTTTTACGAAAAGTAATTTGTCAATACTGGTAATAAGTAGTTGATCGTTTAAAAATCCTGAAAGGAACAACGGGGGAGTTTTCGTGGTACAAAATGTAAACTTTTACCAGCACCAGCGATCTTTATATATGCAAAAGCTTATTGTACAGACGGCAAAAGATCGAGATGCCGCTCACTAACCAGATGGACGGACCAAATGAGGGACTCTGCTAATTGCAAACTCCACACAAATGCAACACTAGCCTCCAAGAAGCCGGTGGTAACCAATAATCCGCATGAGGTTGCAAGGACACCAGGATTAAGATCTTCAGTAATAAAGGAACGACTGGTGAGAGTGATATGTGCAAAATTTAATCGAGGGAATGAACAAACACAGTAGACACAATTTTTTATATGTAACATTAGTATGTATTAGCTTTAGTGATTTGGTCTAATAAATTTATTTAATTTAGTTCGTACCAACTCCAGGTGGACCTGATAAAAGTGCCGCCTTGTAATATGCTCCGTTGTCATCCCTGGCCCAAGGACTCGGCTTTGGTATCTTCGCCTTTCTGTTCACGTACCACTGAGTCAGCCAACTTGATAACCTGAATTTTAATGTTTAGTTTATAAGCATACTAGCTCATGATCCTTGAATAATGATCCTGTGTGTATATCTAGGTTATGCCAAATTTTATGGAAATCTGCTTAGGCATGAAATTGACAAATGAAAACTTTCGTATTTTTGGTACATTTGTTGATTCCTTAACTTTGCATACAGCAAAGCTGGTGAATTCAGTCTTGCGTGCAAAAAAACCTAGGTAGTAAGAGAATAGAAATTGATAGTATAAGAAGTAAAATAATGAAGCTTTAATAGATGGTACACAGCAAAAATTAAAGAGAAAAGAGAAAAGAAAGAGAAAAAGTTTATTTATTCCAGCAAAACATACATATAGTTTACAACAGAAGTCTTAAAACTTAAATTGTCTAATATAATATTACACTACCATTATGCATCTGTTTTCCGAACTAGTTAAAATAATAAATAGAATATTCTTAACTTACTTAATAACATTGCTCCTTTCTCCATGTTGCCCTATAATCTGTCTGAGGATTTTAGGTTTATATTTATCTACCCACATCAAATTAGAGTTGTCTGCCGGGTTAGATATTTTTTGAGGTACTTCTGAAAGGTAATTTAATATTTTAGAAAGATTATAACAAAACTCGTTTGTTTTTTTTCTCTTACGTGTTCGAAAATGTCAGCATCCAAGTTGTCCATGAATACAACTACCTAAGACAGATTATACAGTTGGGTAGGAACAACTTCAACAAGGAAGCTAACAGAAGAATTCAGCTGGGATGGGCAGGATTTGGAAAACTGCGTCAAGTTTTCAACTCGACGATACCCCAATGCCTAAAAACAAAAGTCTTCAATGCCTGCGTCTTACCGATCATGACGTACGGAGCAGAAACGTGGACACTCACAGTAGGCCTTGTCCACAAGTTCAAAATCGCTCAGCGTGCTATGGAGAGGGCTATGCTGGGTGTTTCTCTGAGGGATAGAATCCGTAACGAGGACATCCGTAGGAGAACCAAAGTAACTGACATAGCCCAAAGGATTAGCAAGCTGAAGTGGCAGTGGGCGGGTCATAATTGTCGCTAATACTTGGATAAAATTTAACTGCTTTCTTTAAGTTACAGGACAAGTTTTCAAAAAAAAATTGCAGTTAAAATGTAGTATATTTTGGACCAAGTTTTTCTTTTAATAATGATATGTTGTTTCAATAGTAATACAATTAAAGAAAGATAACTTTCTATCTTACCATTCCCATCTTTTTCTATTTTTGGTTCATTATTCAAAACTGTTGTCGATGATACATCTGTTTCCTTTGTATCAATAGACAAACCTAATGTACTTTCTTTTTTGATTTCTTTGGGATCAAAAGTATTTTTCCCGTACATTGAATCTTTGATCATTTTCAAAAAGTCATCCTCTTTAATGATTTTTATACCAAGCTCTTCCGCTTTTGCCAATTTAGCCGGACCTGCGTCTTCACCCGCTATTACGTGGGTGACCTGTTTGATTTTAATGTTGTATAAATATACCTACTGTAAGATTTCATAAATAAATATTTTACAAGTTCACCTAGCTTTAGCCTTATATCCTTAAACACTTTTCAGACACCACAGACTTATGTCAAGTGTCTTGTTTTTCCCTGCGACTTGAATAAGTGAATCAACTTTATTGTAGATCACGTTATGAAACAAATTGACGTAAAATAAATAGTGTAAGGCCGCCAAATAATGCCTTTAGTAAAGTAAAATCCTTATACCAACAGGGATCTTTTATCGGCAATCAAAGACTTGGTGTCGATTGATTATTTTAAAGTACAAATCAAACACTAAATGATCCACTTTTGAAGCCTGAACAATTAAAACTGAAAATAAACATTAAATAAAATGGGAAATTCATATAAAATATATTTGATGTGTTAGAAGATAAGTCTGTTATAGGCAAGTACCTTCTTACTAATACCAGATTTCACACGTCCACCATACTTCGCAATAGCAGCGATAACCTCATCCCTCTCAAACGAGTCCAATACACCAGTTAGTAAAAACGCACAGTTTTTCAAACAGCCCGGTAAACCCTAAAAGTAAATAAAATATATAGATCTCCAACCAGTTCTCCGACCTGAACTACAACCTGTTAACCGAAGAAACAAGCCTCTTCCAACAGTGTAATAATTTAGAAAATAATAAACTTTAAATGTAGCATGTGGTTTCACTTTTTAAACAACCCCAACCTCTACAAAAATCACATACAGAATATGTGAGTGACTTTCAGACAGAAGAAAGAATTACAATAAACTTTTACTGACAATTATGAATTTCACCTCATAGTTTGTCCAGGAGGGTACTAGCTGTCTATTTGCAGATAAGTCCTAGAAGGCAGATCAAGAAAAAGAAAGTGACCTATGTAGTCAATCTCACATTGCAGTTACTGAATATTAATATTAATACATTACTTAAATTTTTAATACTTACTTCAGGTATCTCTTTTGATCCCAAATGCTTAGGTCCAGACCGATTCAGATAACTCTTATAAAGTGCAGCAGAATGGCGCTTACGTTCATGCCTCTCTTCATCTGTAAGAACTGTACAAAAATATTTTTTTCCATTTAATTTTTTATAGCTACCAAAACTGAAAATATTTATATAATTATTTTGAAGCAAGAACTTAAGACTTAACATTTTAAGGACAGGATGTAACCAAGGAAACTTATCTCTCAAGAGATTTTTTCCAGAACCCCCCAAATGTGAGAAAGAATGGACACGGAGAATGTTTAGGTAGATACACTCATAAGAATAGACATATAAATATATAAACTATATATAATATGGACTTATATATTATAATAGCAAATTAACTAAAAAAAAACATACAGCACTACTTTCCTTTTAGCTTGACAACATTTAGGGACAAGCTATAACACATCATATTCACTGTTAAGGAGTTCCAGAGGCTCACTATCAGAGATTATATAGCAAGTGAACAAGCAAGTGGGTCATCTGATGTTGAGTGATAAATGTCGCTCATTATTATCTTCAGCAACAGAAGAGCTTGTTAATACACCCTAAAATATTGTTCGTAAACATGAGGCTCAATAAGAATAAACTGTAAAACACATACCAGAATCATTAAGGCTCTTGTCTAATTTAGCTCTTTTCTGTTTTGGTTCATTTAATTTGTCTGTATCATAATTGGTTTCTTCATTAATAAGGAACTCACTAAAATCAACTTTCTCTTTCCTAATTTTTTCAGCTTTCATATCAATGTCCATATCTTTGTCACAATTGTCTAATTTCCTCTTGTGAGAGGTAGATTCCTTTTCATTTTTTGTAATTTGTTTTGAACTATTATCATTAGAGTCTTGATTTTTCTCTTTGGATTTTTCATCAGGAATAGTTGTCTGATCATGGTCAATTTCATCTTCATTTCTCTTTTGAGAGGTTGATTCATTTTCTTTTTTAATTATTTCTTCTGTTGATTTATCTTTTGAATCATGGACTGTAGTATCAACAATTTGTTGATCAGTCTTCATTGTGTCTAAATTTTTCTTATCTTTTCTATTGTCTTTTCTGTGGATTTTGTTGGGATTTTTTGGTACAGGTATTTTTTCTAAATTGGTATGATTATTTTCACCTTTTTTGTATACAATTGACTCTTTATCTTTTTTATTAATGCTTGTAGGATTCAAATTATCCTTTAAATCATTGTGTTTAATTGATTGTTCTTTTGATTTATCAATAATATCCACTTTAGACACAATATCGTTTTGTAACGACAATTTGGAACACACTGAATTGTCAACTTCATCAAGTTGTAATAAACTCTTTTCAAATTCTTCGTCAGAATGTATTCCTGTCTCAGTTTCTTTTTTCGATTTCTTTACTATTGGTTTTGATCTTTTGATCGGAGCACTGCCAAATATGTCAACAGCTTTAACCTCTTTTAGAGCAGGTTTAGGCTCATGTTTATTTATTTTTGGCGGTGAAAATATTTCTTCATCTGAATCTTCTTGTATTTGCCTCCGTTTTCGGGATTGTTTCTTCTAAAAGTTTATTTTTGTTATATAAGATATTTCAAGGTTATCTACTCCTATAAACCTAAACTACTTTTTTAGACAATCCAGATCCATTACTTTATTATTACTTATTTTGCCACATAGTAACTTAGAACTTTAAAAATATTCCTACAGCAGTAAAGCAATTAAATGGTTAAGGTTCGGTAACTGCAAAAATCTGAAAAAATGGCCCAATGGTTGCTTTAAAATGGGCCAAATCCTGCAGAATTAAAAGATCAAGTTTCTTCATACATCCCCGGGAAGCAGGCAAGGTTAAGCTAACCTTAGTAAAATCAAAGTAAGTGTTTCAAATTTAATGACATTACACAGCTGTAACTGGCTGTCTGCGGCTCTTTAACTTATCTCTCTAAATATAACATTAAAAATACAAATATAGTAAGATATTTAATTGTCCAGATACTGTGCTTGCGCATGTGTTATCTAGACAATTAGTCATCATCATGAGCATGGGTCTCCTCTCAATATGAGAAGGCCATAGTCCACCATGCTGGCCATGTGCGGATTGGCAGACTTCACACGTCTTTGAGAACATTATGGAGAACTCTCTAACTCTCTCTAACTCTATGGCATGCACACAGGTTTCCTCACGATGTTTTCCTTTACTGTTGAAGCAAGTGATATTTTAATTTTTAAAAACGCACATAACTCTGAAAATTTAGAGGTGCATGCCCGGATTCGAACTGCCATCCTCTGATTAAGAGGCTGACACCCTAACCACTAGGCTATCACCGCTTCAGACAATTAATATAATAAGCATATTATATACCTTATTCACTGTTGGCAGCTTTGGAGATTCAGGTATGACATCACTGTCATTATCCTCCACAGGTTTCTTTGCCTTTTTAGCAGAGAAAAATGACCTTATGTCCTAAAATGAACAAATTGGTTTTAGTAATGGCCGGTAGGTTGAAACAACAACATTTGCTACCAAAACAAGGTGAGTAAGAGTAACTTGTCTCCATAAGAAATGTAACCACACCTATACATTTTATTGTGCAAACTAAAGCTATAGGCAAAAAAGGGGTATTTTCTCATGTGTTACAATTTATTGGAAAGGTTGCTAATATTCTATACCATAACTAAGGTTGCTAGTATTATTTACCTTGCTAGTAATATTTGTTAAGAAGACTTACTCGTAGAACATTTAAGAAACATTAACTGTGATTTTTTTTAGTCCTATCACAATGAACATTGAACAAGTAAATCAAACAATTGATTTCTTATGGTAGGCATTTTAACTGATTGTATATTATGGCATAATCTTTAGGCATAGTAAGATATTTCAAAAAAATATATATCACACCATGAGAAAGAACCCATTAAAGAACTTCCTGAATGAGTTAATTCGATTGATAATCAAAGGTGTATATTAAAATTACAGATGTTTTGAATAGACTATCAAATGAATAAAAAGGTATGGATTACGCAGTATTCTTACCCTATGCATGTTTCTACTTGAGCGCCTTTGTATCCTAAACGAATGTTATAACGTAGATCTGTAGTTTTGAATGAAATCAAGTGAGGAGATCCTTTTTAAATAAGGCTTTATGCAGATTTTTACTAAACTAGTCAATTTAAAATAACAAACTATTTTCAGTTAATTCTTGATACTACGAATTATCCTTTTTCCAGATTAGTATTATCCTTAAAAACCGACGTCAAACATTTTCAATTTAATAAACAAGTGTCTCTCACAGCCAATCTGTCAATAAATATCAACTGATGTCAACTGTCATACTTGCCTATTTTATGAATTTGCTTTCGCTTGAAGAGTAGGAGTTACTTAGCGTAATGCAAAATAAAGAATTGTATTTAGATAGTTTTTAAAAACAATTTAAATATATGAAAGGTATCTATGCTGAGGAAAATAAATAAAAAAAGTGCGTGTGTTAGCTCCGACGCATGAATGGAGTTTTCTTCAGATAGACTGTCTATAATAGAAATAAAAAGGCTTTAGCGATGGAAGTCTCTGGGAGTTTCTGTTGCAAATCGCTAATTCCTCTGTTTATTTTATTGATATAGTCAACGACATAGTATGCGCATGAAGTTTCTTCAGTGATGAATTAAAAATCGATATTAGACCCAACCAGGTTAAGAATAAAAGGATTTAAACAATTATACCACTTTTCAGAAGGTTCGCGTTTCATAAATACTCACGGTCGAGTTATTCCAGCTCGTACAATGTTTATATAATTGTCATCTACAGTTATTTGATTAGCTTACGTCTTAATACTCACGACTGAAAAACGAAAGGTTACGTTTTTGTGCACAACCCATTCTGCGCGAATTGGTTGCGCACAAAACGTAACACGGTAACAACGTATTCATTCAGTAGATTTTACTGTTCATATTTTGTTTATACCGGGCGCCTTATATGAAAATAAATAAATTAAAAATTGGTTACTAATATTATAAATGATGACGACAAATTCACTTGATATAGCAATGTCCCAACAAAACCAATTTCGTATATAAATTGGTGAATTCTTACCTCATTTCAAAGCTTTTGATTTAATTAAGAGATCTAAATGTATGCAAGGGTATTAAAAATATTTCTATGGTCAAAAAAAATAAAGTACCTATTTCATAAATACTAATTTTATATAATACAGGAATAATATTTTTATATACAAAATTATTGGGCCCATGCTAACTATAGTCATTCGCACTACCTTTTCTGCATAGGTACATCACAGTTAAATAACATCTTGAGCGGAATAATTAAGCACCCGAATTTGTATTTTTTGGTTTCAAGCCAGGCTTGGATAGTTTGTGCCTTGTGACCAGGTGCAGAGTAATGCTGCTGTAGAGGTATATTTAAATAAAGTGTATTGTTGAGTTTCGGTTCGATTCAAGACTGTATCATCTGTATTGATACAGTCTTCAATCATGTTAGTATAGGTACACTTTGGCTGATGTTTTGGTGAAAACTTTGGCTGAAGTTTTCACCAACACTGTCGAAGTTTTTCTTCGTACTTTTCCTTGTTTTCGTTCAAAAAATATGTGAAATGCCGCTAAATCGAAAGAAGATGTAAAAATAATATAGGTAGGTACGTGTCCCAAATTCAAAGTAATTAGTAACATGACAAAAGTTTTTATGTAAAAGTATTTATGACCAGACTATACCAGTTATATACCTTTTTATTAGTTCTCTATATATAATAAATAGGTATTTCTAAAGAATGCGCTAGAAACACTAGTTTTCGGGGAAAAAGTTAGAAGTAGAACACTAAGTACAACAATCTACTACTCTTTTACGAACCTCCTGCCCTTGAATCCGTTAACATTTTTAGTACACAATAATTCCCTAGCATTGCTAACACTAAGCTCTCCTAATGCAATTTATTATTAAAATTATATTTGATTTGAGAAAAACCGTTGTCTATCCATTTACGGCTACGCTCTCTTTGTCTTTAGAAATCGGTATTTTCAAAATAGTTTTTGGGTATCTAATTAATTATCTTTACCTGTCAATGTCGATATTATGACACCTTTCCTGTTACCATAACGTAAATACTTTCAAAAATACAATAATGCAATGTTACTTTTTATATTTTTGCTCTTACTCACAAGAATAGCATGGTGTAATCATGTGGGCAGTACTTTGTTCTTTCGAAGGCCCGCTCGAGCTGGATGCTGGAGTCAGGAAGACATAGCTCGTTTACGGGCCCGGAAAATATTCGAAGACAATTTTATACCACCGGTTATCCCTCCGCAAAAAGTTAATGATGATTATATTAAAGAGACTCTGAAGTATTTTAGAAACGCGTTAAAATTGACTGAAACGGGGTTAGACAAGCAAACTGCGGCAATCTTAGAAGACGTCTTGATGGACACTATAGGAGCGCATATGAGAAGTGAAATACTGCCAACCGTAAGGTTTGCCTTTTACGCTGGATATGTTCCTTATCGAAGAGTAAGAGAATTGCACGACTTTTATGAGCAGCTGAAAAAGTCCCTTAACACACAAGGCTTGGGATGGAAAAGACCTTCGAGAGTACCACAACTATCTAATATTACGGTTGAAAAAATTCGAATAGGTTCCGGCAAATATTATTCAGATCCATGCTCAAGTTTATTGACTAAACGTGACGCGAATTCTTGTATTCATTTGCCGCCTCTCAAAACTGATGACAACTTACGACCATCTGCAATAATGCTGCCTTTCAAAACCGGTGGCTTAGTTAATCTTGTATCACCATCTTCGCTAAATATTTTACTGAAATATTACACTACCGCCTCGAGGTGCATATTGCACAGTTCACCAGAATCATGTCGGCACACCGATTATGAAAACTTTAATAACGAACTTTGGCACTGGATGAAGAGAGATGTCGCTCCACATCTCGTTGACGAAAACTTGTACGCGGCTTACGGGGGTGTTTTACGTATGGCCGCTGCGGCTCAAAATTATGGAAAAGGTATATCACGGCGGAATCTTTTCGAATACCAGGACCCTGAAGTGTCCAAATGGCACCCGTGGAAAGCTTTGAAGCAGTCTTACGTTAATATTAACAGTGATAGCACTCCACTTTTGTATGTCGCCATAGTTATGTTGATAGGGCTTGCAATCTGCTTAGTACAAGTTTGTTACAGTTACATTTTGGAAGACAATGGATGTCACTGTCAACCACCATCAAGCCGCTCATCGAGTTACAGAGACGTGTCATACGCGAAAGTTGATTCCAACATTCCAGCAATGTTGCCGTCGCACCAAAACGCCGTATATTACACCGAACAAACACAAAGAAAGAGGACAAACTCAAGGAACAGAAACTCCTCGCTACGCTCTGTACAGACACAACGAGTATTCGACATGCACGAGAACGCGGAAAAGCTTATGCCTGTTATAATGAATGACGATGAAACTAGCGAAGACTCACTGCCCCGGTCAAAAAGCAGCGAAAATGGCATTGAAGATGGTGCTATTAACGTGAGCAAAACTGCGAGGTCGAAAAGTCCACCAAAGTTAGAAACACCCGTTACACAAATACAAAGAAAAGCACCTAAGGCTAGAGAGCTAACACAAATTCCAATCTTCTCCACAAGCACGGTTACTAATTCTGTATTGACTTATCAAAAAGCGCAAGAGACCGAATCTTGGTCAGGTAGTGATAGTTCAACGTCAGCGCGATCTTTTACTTCGACGGATTCTAAATACAGGAGTCGAAGGCGAGCTTCTCGAGACTTGGATTGGGCGAGACGCGTGGTCTCCAAGCATTCCTTACACGCAAAATCTTCAGGAACAGAACTCGACATAAATTCATATGTTACTCCGAAGTCGCAGCGGTGACAAGCAATCGTACAATATTATCATTAGAGTTTAGAAGTAGTTTACATAATTTTTAGGATGTTTCTTTTTGTAGAAACGTGTATGTATTAAGGGATATTTATTTAAGAAATGTTTAAAATTTGTAAGAATGTTTATCAATATATGTGAAGGTGACATGCTCCTCGCATATTCAGGTAAATAAAAACATGTTTAATTTTTTTTTGTTTCTGGCACTGCTGTGAAGCAGTCTCTTTACATTATAAGTTACGTGCAGGGTATGGAAATGTTCAATGATTACTTTGCATAACTGTCAAACGTTATATACCTACTCGTTTGTTATATCGCCAATGACTATATAAGATTGGGCCTAATAAGGTTGTAGGTAGGCAAAGAATATTCTCTTCACTATCGTCACTTAAAAATCACAGCGGTTGGTATACCAGTAACAAAGTCCGATAGTAGGTCCTATTGAGTTCCTTCGAAACTGCGGTTTGAGGTTTAGATAACCTCAAACCTCGCCAAGCGAAAAATCGGGAATCTGTATGCGACGTGACATGACATACGATGCTACGTTATAATTTTTTTGAAAAATAAAATGCGTACATTACGCCTCTCCACATTAACTTTAATTAGTAATTGTGTACAATAACCTCGGCGAAATTTTGTGGACGAAACAACAATTTTGAAAAGAATTTTAATGCGGGAAATTAATATAAATAAAAGAGTTGATTACCTTTATTATAATGTTTTATTAGCTAGGTACAGTGTCTTACATATATTTGTCAACTGTGAGTAACATAAAATAATGGAACATTGATATTCGATAAATTATATTTGTAAATTAAAATCTTTTTAACAATTTTTTAACCTATAATAATAAATATGCATATCACAAAAACGCATACTTTGTACCTTGTTAAATTTTTCAAATAAAATACAATTGAGAACCTTCGACACAACGGCATCTACACGCGAGTAAGGCAAGACGTGCGTTTTTTTTAAACGCGCGTACTATTAGCATGGGTTTGCAGTTCTCTACAAAGTTCTGTGTATTGTGACTGGGCATCGAGGCTTCGCATCCTTGTCCTCGCAGGTCTCTGCAATTTCCCTGTATTGTTCTTTATTCCTCCCGTAATTATAATAATAATAGTAGAAGGATAAAGTCCTGCCATCTAAAAAGTATGATTTATTCAATTGTAAAGCTACTTGGCATCAGGCCGCTTTGCTTACATCTCAAGATAGACAGTATTGACTTCTAAAGTTGCTTAAAAAGAAGGTTTCGTGCATTTTTTTTAACACGGTTTTAGCGCTGGTGATATATTTTGTAATAATCTTCTTTCAATTTTTAATTTCAAACGCTTCTCTTAATCCGAATAATTAAAACAATCATTCGACTCTAATGTTATCTATTCAAAAACTTTAGCAAGCTGTTCGAGATGACAGCACTGAATTTTCGAAGGAATGTAAAAGTAGTCAGAGTTCGAAAGCATTGCGACCACAGCGTGCTTTAACTGCGCGTGAGACGCTCGCAGTGTGCCAAGGCTTTTGTATACTATTCTCATAGAACTAATTGTCCTTACATGGTAATATTACGTATCTAGCTACTCGAATAAATGGAATCACAGTATCATTTTAGTTTACATCTAAGTATGATTTAATAAATCATAAGCGAACTAGGGAACTAAATCACCCTCGGTGGGATTGAAGTTGGACTTTGTGGTTAGCTACAGAAGTTTATGTACGGACGTAGGTTATTGAGTTTTATTTATAATGTTCTTATATGCCTAGAATACTCCGTAAAGACATTAGGATCCCAATGTGCTGGTATTGCGAACAATAAACGCAGGTTCGTTGGTGGAATGACGACAGACAAGTCACAGGAAGTCGCTGGGCACAGACCGTTTACATAAGATTCCGTAAGTGTTTCAAACGCACCCATTACTAAGATTTCCGTACATCCATCTGTCTCTATGACGATCCGTATCTCAATTACCGTAAACACCATATTCTTTCAATTTCAGAGTAAAAAATAAATGTTATTTAAATCACAATAGGGAATCGGAATATCTAGCAGTATGTGCTTAATATAACTATATACTAACATTGCATAAATATAACCATAAAAACAAAATAGAAAATGCCAAATGATTATAGAACACGCTTGAAGTCATCTGTGCATACACAAATTATTGATCTAGTGAATGAACGCAAATTAGATTACTGTGGATTTTTAAAATTTCAATAGATATAGATAGTATGATGAAAAACGTATCACCGGTGTGTAATACCACAGCAGTGCACCGGTGCCCTTATTGTATAACTAATTATATTCCTTGTATATTAATAATAAATAAATAAATACTACCATTTAAACGTTAACTAATACTATTTAACTAGCGCTCAGTTATTTAGCCTACTATTATTCAAAAGTTTAAACTTCTAATGTTTTATTTAGTTATAAAACAATTATGAAAAAAATCACTTTTAGTTATGTTGATTACTTTGAATTTGACATAGTTTAAACACAGATGACGTCATGCGCCTGAACTTTAGGCTCAGTGTTTTATTCTATTTATGCTCGCATAGTTCAAAGCCCGTCCGGATGTCTTATTCATAAGCGCTTGACGCAGTTGGACGTGAATTATGAATACGTAATCTCTAAACTATTTGCATAACATAATAATTTTAAAATTTCTCAGAAGCCGATTTAGTTCCCTTTTTATAACAATAAAATAAACGTTAAACATCTTCATAAATCTCTAATCATCACAATAATCAATATTAATACAAATTCGAAACATTACAAAGTATATGATATATTATACCTTTATATTTAACAAATAATAATTTTTAATGGAATAGGGGCACCATAAAGTCATGTTAAAACTGGTAGGTTACACATCGTTAATATGTCGACATTTGAGATTGTTTTAACCCAATAACGTGATGCATGAATTTTCCTATTCACTTCTCAGACGGATAAATAAAGTATACGGTTAACAGAGAATATTGCTAAATGCTCGTAATTTTACTACTATACTACTAACACAATCAACCCACACTGGGTGTTCGAATATGCTGTGATGTTCCGCAGTAATGTTTCTGTATTAGTGTTAAAGTACAAAGGTCACACCTACTTTGTATTTTCAAAAAGCTCTGACAATACTAGTATAATTTAGGCCAAGTATTTGAACGTGTTTATAATGAAAAGGGTAACTCCAGGGTGTGACTGATCTACCAACGCACAGCTCATGTCACTGGGCTATATGCTTACAGAAAGATATGATAAAGTCTTGTTAAGAAAGAGCTATTGTTCCAACAACTAGTATTGGTATTTAACTGTATATAGTGGAGACCACATTAGTTGGTGAAACTGACGCTTGGAGCCCTGTATAACCGCTTGTATAGTGACATGAAGACACATCAGTCATGAAAATAGTTCAGTATTAAACCAAAAAAAAACCTACATACATTTCTGTCATAAATACAATTTTTGAATACTTTGAGATTTAACAAGAACACAACAAGTTTTTATTAAAATTTAGTGCAAATGTAACAATAATAATTTGCTAATAAATATAAAACTAAATACTATATGGTAGAAATACTAGAAAAAGAGTGTTGAATCAAAAGACAAAGTGATAAAAAAGTGGCTGCATAAATATTGTGACTTTCATAAGGTAACATAAGATCGAGTGTACTTCTTATATACTAGGTAATCTAAAATTAAGCTTTAAACAAAAAGAAGTTCTTTTCAACTTTTAACTAAGAAAAACCAAACTCTTCAGCTGTAAGAAAAACTAATTAACTTTTTTTTCCTTTAATTAGTTTTGTCTAATTAATTTATAAATATTCATTTTATTAGAATGAAACGTTTATATTATATACGGTGGGTATATATAACATTTATAATGCGTTGCACGTTATGGGCAGTAATTTTCATACATTTTTCTTTTATCCACTACAAGTCCTTGACGGTAATCTCACCTGATGGTAATCTACTAAACAAGGCACTTGCATATAGTTTAACGACTTCTTTAACATAGTGTTGAGTGCTATAGATTTAAAGTGACAGGTCCCCATTAGCGACAATTTAGAATATATTCGTTTCTGAATTTTCTCTGGTCTTGTCTGGTGACTTCAGCCGTGGCTATTTACCACTTTACCGACGAAGAAGTTTCGCTAATGGATTCAGCGTTTTGGCATGATATCGCGTAGAAACCAATTGGGAGTATGGATTAACTATACCCCTAACTTGACAGGTTAGACCGCTACCATCTTAGAGTACATCATCACTTACCACTAGGTGATACGGCCGTCAAGGGCTAACTTGTAGAGGAATAAAAAAAAACACTGGTAAACCACCGCTGTATCACAACTCCCGCACTTACTATATGTAAGGTATTTCTTATGTTTCTCTGACATTACGTGTGGAAATGTTCTTCATAATATATATGTTATATCATAGCCACCGAATATAATATATAGTTTTTTAAAATAATTGGTCGATAATGCACCGCTCCTATACGAAAAAAACTGACAAAATCACAGATTCATGTATTTTTTTCATGCCCATTATAGATGAGGGCTGGATGAGGCATAATGTAATCTTGCAAAACTCATTTAGAGTCATTGTAGTGATATAATGGAACGGTGCGTATACGTCAGTGACGATTTTACGGGTGCGTGCGTGGTGACGCAACGGAGCGAATTCGACACGTAATTTTACTATCGGTCTACTTTTACACGTACCTATACCATTTCGCTTGTCCCCTAAGTGGAAAAACACGTGTTTATATTCACGAACGCACCCCGAGGGAGGTTGACAATTTATTTGGTTTTAATATTTTTGTACTGACGGTTGCTCCATTTGCGATGCATGAACTTCACGATGTAGAGAGGGAAGCAGGACACAAGCGTTATCACTGTCACCTTCCACCAGAAGTCCCAGTGTCTAATGAAATCAGCATCTACGAAACGAAACAAAAGTGATTTATTGTGCGTCACCCGCCAGAAGAGAGGAGTTTAAGCATCAAATTCCTCCCATCCTTGGTAATCATTAACAATTGAGTTACTGCCGTTACGAAAAGCTGTGATAGCATAGTGGTTACGACGTCTGCCTCCTAACCAGATGTCGGGGGTTCGACCTCTAACTTTTCGGTTTTATGTACGTTTTTACGCAATTGAAATATCACTTGATTCAACAGTGAAGGAAAACATCGTGAGGATACCTGCACGCCTGAGAGTTCTCCATAACGTTCTCAAAGGCGTGTGAAGTCTGCCAATCCGCACATGGCCAACGTATTGGACTATGGCCAAACCCTTGGAGACGCGTGCTCTGTAGTGAGCCGGTAATGGGTTGATCATGACTGCCGTTATTGATACTCAGCGAAGTAGTGAAGATAAGCAGAGTGGCCAAGTAAATGCGCAGGGTGACCAGATCAGCTAGAGCTATGGGACGGTTTGCAAAACCTCTTTGTCCTGAATGATTCTCGGCTCAAATCTGGTCTGGTGAGAGGCGTCGTCCCTACTGGTAAAGCAATTTAGCGTTCCTGCCATAATGGCATAATAATGCCGAGTAGAAACCGATTAGGAGAATAAGTTCAGCCGCCAACACGACGGTCCTCTGGTGCTACACATTTTTGGGCGGGGAATCACTTAGAATCAGGTGACTTGTCTGCTAACTTGACCGCGATTTATAAAATCATTAGCTCAGTGAAAATAAGTGCTAGTTACAGGGATTGCCACTCACCGAAGTAGGTAGTGAAGATGAGAAGGGTGGCAGTGTACATGAGCAGGCTGACCAGCTCCGCCAGAGCCATGAGGCGGTGCCACGTCACCACCGTCAGGGCAACCATTATCAGCTCCGTGAGGATGAGCGCTGTGTAGCTGATCTCCACTATATGGATAAGCTGTTCTTCGAAGAGTACTAGAGCCCCGTACATTATAACGCCACCTAATAAGAAATTTCGCATTTTCCATTAAAGATTGTTTTATATATATATATTATGGGGAGCTTGCAGTGAGTGATTTATTGAATAATTAAAATCTAGTTTTAGAAATAATTATATCTTTATTAAGTCACTGCGTTTTATCTCATTTCTGCCTATAATTGCCGATTGGGAAATCATTTACTATTTTCTATGTTTGTTAAATTAAATATTGTAATAATAAAGCATAGTAAATGAACAAGTTAATTTCCTTAATTCGTTCGCGAATTACCCTTATCTAAACCTTAGTAAAACATATAAACCAAGCACCTTGATAGATCGATATTCCTGTCCAAATATAGAAAGTCTTGTAGGATAGTTGCATTCCTTTAGCCATTTGTTTGTACAGTTGCGGGTTTCTCATAACCGTCGAACTCGGCAGATCCTTATCCAAAACCTGTGAAGGGTTAAAACTATTGTTAAGGTTATTTTTGATGAGGGGTTGTATATTGTATTTTCGTAAAATAATAAGTTTTTATATCGCATCGTCGCGGTTCAATGTTTCGCGCAAGTGAAATTTCAAGGTCACGTTTTTGTTTCATGAGAGAGAAATATATAACGACTAGACCTATAATTATATAATGATAATAAATTATTTTAACTATTATTAAAGCCATGAACCAATGAATTGTGCTGGTGGAATAAGTTTTTTTTTGCACGTTTCTTAACGCACTTTACCCATAAATAATAAATGAATGAATGAGTAAATTTTTACTGTACAACACTAAAAAGTAAAGAAATCAGAAAAATAAACACTACATAGTGTATAAATGCTGTTATTTTAAATTTGAAAGTGCGTCTGTTTGTTCCTTTACTATCTATGTTCGGTACTGCACCTATTTTGATAAAATTTAGCACATAAATTGCTTAACTTGACTACAGGTGGAATCTCCTTGTTACTACTACTATGGGTCGAATAGGTATTGGAAAAGGCTGACAAAGCCACTGCTAACAGATGTGGCCCCAGGTTTTATTAGATTTGCGAGCTAGCGAACAGGTATTAAAATAAATGTAAAAGAAAAATTGACCTAATATGATATAATTACCGCTTATTCTGTGATCTTTATTTGACAAAAGGTAGAGTTTGGCTACTTAAAAATTGTGTTTGTAAACAGTTTTGCTAAACTATTTTATATGAGTTTGCTAACTAGGATATGCTTAATATCTTACCAATGAGAACACTGGCAGCATAGTGAAGAGAGTCCCATACCCAACCATAAGAAACCCCGGGTACAGTGATACTGAAGAGAAATAGAACACTACGGAGAACACAGCCTGAAAAACAAAACATAATTTTGGATCTCGCTTCAGATGACACAAATCCCTAAACCACAAATATTAATTCCCATACAACAAATTATTTATATTTGTAATAAATTATTTACACATAGAGTTAAAGATTATTCATATTTGTAATTGTCTTAACCATTGAGGATTGTAATATATAATTAATCTGAATTAATTTCTCGTTTCTGGAACTCGACATCTTTTTACACTCCAGATATTCTAAAATATACACTTTACAAGAAAGTGGAATAGGGGGAGATTACTTTGCAAGTGTTAAGCATTTATTTATTACACTTCAGATCATAAAATAAAATCAAGTACAAAGGAATTAATAGATTTTTACTATACACCACAAAAGAGTAGGGAAAAATAAAAACTGAGAAACGAAAACAAAACAGTTTACAATTTGGCGGCCTTATTAGCTACATAGCGATCGCTTCCAGCCAACCAAATATGTAGAAGACACAACAATAGTGGCAATGAATAACAGCTGGAATAGCAATAACAGTAATGGCTTTTAAGTTGATATAAATTTCCTTCCGAATTTCTGATATAATTCCCTTCTTAGAAGGTCTAATAAATACCTGCATGGTGGAAACAATAAGTCCTCGGTGCACTATGAAGAGACACAACGCCGCCGAACGCATCAGTGACCTTCGCCCGTGAAGTAGCAACAATCGTGCGAGGCATGAGAACTCGCGTATGCTGACGTCGCCCGCTAGAGATGCCGCGCGACCTTCCGCACCTTCGATGCCTACGCCTGGTTATGAGAAATGTGATACTTCATATTTCTTATACACTTGACAGCTGTCATTCCAACGTATAACACTGGCTCCGTAAATTCAATTTTAATTTAAAATATTTTTGTGGTATAACTGCAGTATAATCTAAACTATTAGTGCTCTACTTAAACTGGATCACCTAAAGTACTATTCTTTCAAAAAAGAAGATAAAATATTGTGTTGATTTGTGTATTGCGCCAATCAGTTTTAAAGTGATTATAACCGTTACAAACACCAAGTGCAAATTCCGTCATGTTAACAAGTGAAAGAGAAAAAGTGAACCGATCTTGATAACAATTTCCTTGTATTGAATAAATCACTCATTTGAAATAAGGGTTATAGTAATATAAATTTATATCTACTGACGTTGCGTTAACGAAATGCTAGTTGCTATTGCCAGATCCGCAATTTCACATTTTTAGTAAATGTCTAGCTGGCGCAGCGTGAGAATAGGTAACTTAAATTGATCCACTTGGTCGTGAGATCGAAACCTGGCACTCTGATTGCACTGGTTTTATTTCAATTTTAAATTTTTCTATCCAATATTGTGCATCAGCAGTAGTTAGACACACGATCATTGACAAGTTCAAAATTCAAAGATTGAAAAAATTTAAAAAATGGCGAACTCTTCAAAAACTCGCACTGATAAAATGTTTGAGTGTTGCAATCGCTATATGAAAACCAGCGAAATTCTTATTTGTGCATCGTGTTTGAAAAAGTACCACTTTGTTTGTGTGAATACTTCAACTGATCACTTTAAAGATTTAACTTCAGATGTTTTGTCCTCTTGGCTATGCCCTTTATGTAATCGTCCACGTCCTGGTGCTGACAATACAAATACTCCAATTGGTGTTCTGTCTAGCAATGATAATTCAAGTGGCAATCATAAAACTAATAAGAATGTTACCAAGAGAATTAAACGGAAAAAATCTCAATTGTCTGACAGTGACTCCGGTGAACCTTGCGACTTAACTTTAGAAGATGTACGTCAGGTTGTTAGAGAGGAGCTCAAGGCTTTGCTGGACGTGTTTAAAACAAATATAATGTCTCAATTTAGCTCAAAACTACAGGAAGTATCTGATCTTATCACTGAAGTTACTAACTCTATTTCATTTATGGAGCAGCAACATGAAGAGCTGAAGAAACAAGTTCAAATTAAAGTTAAAAGTATTGACATATTGGAAAAGGAAAACAAAATCTTGCACAGTAACATAAGTGATCTTAATACTAGACTTTCACACCTGGAACAGCATTCGAGAGCAAACAATGTTGAAATTCAATGTCTTCCCGAACACCGTAATGAAAATTTACTCTCTGTAGTTAACCAAATTGCGAATACGACTAAATACAGTCTCAAGGAGTCAGATGTTCACTTGTGCACTAGAACATCAAAGATTCAAAAAGATAGTAATAGACCTAGATCAGTCATAGTGAAGTTTAGTTGCCCTAGAGTACGTGATGAGTTTTTGGCTTCTGCAATAAACTTTAACAAAAAGGCTGCCCAAGTCAGAGATAAACTAAATACTAGTCATATCGGAATTAGTGGTGAACCGAAACCTATTTACGTCGTCGAACACTTATCACCAAATCAAAAAGCTTTGCATGCTGCTGCTCGGCTCAAGGCCAAAGAGCTAAATTATAGATTCGTTTGGGTTAAACGTGGGTTTATATATATGCGCAAATCTGAGTCTACTGACTATAAGTTCATTAGAAATATGGATGTATTAAATAATTTAAAGTAGTTTTATCTAGTTATAAGTATTGTAATGCATGACAATTTACGATTAAGTTATAAAATTCGATATAATTAAAGTTTACTATCAAAATGTAAGAGGACTTCGCTCGAAAACTGACGTAATTCATCATGAAATTCTTAAAAACGATTTTGACATAATCATATTGACTGAAACGTGGCTCAATAACAGTATCTTTGATAGAGAAATTTTCGATAGTAGATATCAAGTATATAGGCGCGATAGGGACACTTCTCTTTTTTCGGCGCACAAAAAAACTGGAGGTGGAGTACTTATAGCTGTTTCCAACCACTTCACCTCTCGGAGGGAGAAAGAATGGGAAAGTGACTGTGAGGACGTATGGATTACCATTGATTTTAATACTAAAAATAGTAAGCAATCTTTGCATATATGTAGTGTTTATCTAGCACCTCCTGTTAATAGCGCCTTGCTTGATCATTTTATTGATAACACAAACAAAGTATTGAATGAAACTAACAGCCCTATATTAATTGCAGGAGACTTTAACCTCAGTGGCATAATATGGTCTCAGTCTGATAATTCATTGGAGGCAATTCCATCTTACTACGGTAATTGTATGCTGAAAAGCTCTCTAATAGACTTTATGTCTCTCAATAGTTTAAAACAATTCAATTTATTGACCAATCATAAGAACAAAATTCTAGATTTAATCTTATCTAATGAAGTAGTTACAGTTAGCAAGAGTGATAACCCAATTAGACAGATCGATAACTATCACCCTCCTCTGGAAATTAGTTTATCAAAACCTCTAATCAAATCTAAAAATACAAACGATTCTAAAAATTATCTTAATTTTCATAAAGCTGACTATAGAAAAATAATTATGGATCTAAATGCTATTTCATGGGTTGATGAGTTTAATGGATGCAATGATATTAATGCCATGGTGACAAAATTTTACAAAATTTTACGCCGTATTATTGAGAAACATGTGCCAATAAAAACACACAATAATAAAAATTACCCAGTCTGGTTTACCCCTCAATTAATTAAATTACTTAAAACTAAACGTAAATATCATGCAAAAGTAAAAAGATATAAGAATCCATTAGATTTATTAGAATTCAAATACCTTCGCAAGGATTGTGATAAGTTAATCAAATTATGTCATGATGAATATATAGATAAAATAGAAAGTGAGATAGGAAAAAATCCTAGGTACTTTTGGACACACTTAAAAAACATTCGAAACCGAAGTAGCGCTTATCCACCAATCATGATTCTAGATGACAAGCAAGCCAGTGATACTAAGTCTATTTGTGAATTATTTGCGACTCACTTTTCTTCAGTGTATGAAAGAGATACGGGTGTATTAATCGAATCAAGTGTTAGAAATTTCAGCTCTTTTGATGAATTAGAAAATCTTAAACTTTCCCGCTTATCTATCTTTAAAAAACTAAAAAGACTTGATAAATCTAAGGGAGCTGGGCCTGACAATATACCTCCTATTTTTTTAATAAAATGCGCATGGCAGATGTCTTTTCCGCTTGCAATCATTTTTAATAAGTCTTTAATAGATGGCCGCTTTCCTGATATTTGGAAAGAGTCTAGAATTGTTCCTGTACATAAATCTGGGAAAGTGAAAGATGTTAAAAATTATCGCCCAATATCAATTATATCTACTATGGCAAAGACTTTTGAATCGCTAGTGTATAAACATATGTATACCCATTTAAAAAAACATATTAGTGACAAGCAGCATGGATTTATGTGCAAACGCTCTACAAACAGCAATCTATTGCTGCATGTAACTAATATTGCTGAATGTATCGATCATGGCTATCAAATGGATGCAATATATGCTGACTTTTCTAAGGCTTTTGACAAGGTTAACCATCGTCTGCTGCTGAGCAAGCTCCATTCAAATGGTATCTCAGACACTTTACTGAATTGGATCGAATCATATCTAGTGAATAGGAACTCAAGAGTAGTAATTAATGGACACCAATCAAGAGTGTTCATAGCGGAATCTGGGGTTCCACAAGGTTCAAATTTAGGACCACTTTTCTTTAATGTATTCATTAACGATATAACTGACATTTTTTATAACAGCAATGCTAGTCTCTTTGCTGATGATTTGAAATTGACGCGAATTGTTCAGTGTGATAATGACATAAAATTATTACAGGAAGACTTGTTTAGACTAAATGATTGGTGTAAAACTAATAAAATGTTCTTAAATGTTGACAAGTGTTATCACATTAAATTCACGCGGAACAAAAATACTTTACTATCTGTCTACGACATTGATGAAAGGCGTCTGACTGAAGTTGATGTGATACGTGATTTAGGTGTAGTATTAGATAGCAAACTAACTTTTGTACCCCATATTGATAAGACTCTTGACCTAGTGAATAAATCATTGGGATTTGTACTCAGAACTTCAAAACATTTCAAAAGATGTTCTACTATAATGAGACTGTTTGATTGTTATGTGCGAAGCAAACTCGAATATTGTTGTATAGTCTGGTCACCATACACTAAACTTCATATTAAGAGAATTGAGAGAGTGCAGGAACGATTTTTGCGACAGCTCTCTTATAGATTCAATAGAAATCTTTGTAATTACACAGACAGGCTCACTTTTTATAGAAGGCAAAGTCTTGAAAAAAGGCGTGAGCTGTTGTCGATGACATTTTTATACAATTTGTTCCACAATGACATTGATTGCCCTGAACTGATTCATAGGTTTGCGATTAGAACACCACGCACAAACACACCTCGGTTTCCGTGTAATTTGTTCTATCACAGGCCCTATAGAACAAAATTAGGGAAATATTCTCCCTTACCAAGAATATCTGACATATATAATAACAGTGTAAAAAAACAAAGGGAAATCGATTTATTTTATAACAAATATACTGACTTCAAAAGTAAAATTATTGACATCTCTTATACTGATACTAATAGTACTAATTGACATATGTTATGAAATCTTGACTTGAACTTTTGTTTTTAATTTTATTATATGTAGTGACTATAGTTTTTGATTGTTGCCTTTGTAGTTAATTATATTGCGATTTTTTTTTTTTTTTATGGACGGTCTTTGTGAACGTTGTGAAAACCTGTATTAAGTTAAACATTCACATTAGCTCACAACGGTAAAAAATGGTCATGTAAAATGTATTAGCTGTTGGTTTTCCATAATAAATAAATAAATAAATAAATAAATTTCTTAGCCCGGTCTCCCAGCCTGGATCCGGCAATATAAATAACAAAACCAAGACAAGTGACAGCGCAATTTAACAGATTTGAGAATCACATAAAGTCTAAAGTAACGTATGCGCGAATGTCCCCTTTATATTCATTCCACCTTGTTAACCCTTGACGGCAATCTCAATCCTGGTGGTTATAATGCAATCTAACATAGTAAAGTGGTAAGCTGTTAGGGGTATGATAAACTCATATATTTCATTGGTTTCTACACATGCCGGAATGCTACCTCGCTTGGCGGCACGTCTCTATAGGTAGGATGGTAAGCCTAAGAAAGATTGTGCAAACTATATGTCATTTTAAAACTTATCAAAAAAGTAAGTAAGAGTTGATGCAATGTTTGTATACTTGTATTTTACTTTTGGCCATAATATTAAGATCCAAGTCCAGCTATCTGATAAATTATACAAAACTGTGGGATCACAAAAGAAACTACAACATTGCAAAGCGGCAAGTATTTTACCATCAAAATATACTTTAAAAACAAAGAAAAAATGTGTATGTTTAAAAGAGTTATTTTACCTTAGATGGACTAAGGCAAAAATTGTTGCTATTTTGCAACGTTCAAGTGAAGTATTTTCAAAAATATTTAATTTAATTTAATAGCTATCTTTATGCCAAATTTCAGCCTGATCCGTCAAGCGGTTTGAGCTGAGCATTGATAGACCAAAGAGGTTCGTTTATTATAGATTAATAGGTTACCCATATCAGCCTCCTGTATCATGGCGACGTCATTTCCCCCGTCGCCCACGGCCGCTACCACGAGGCCCCTAGCCCTCAAAAGCCGCGCTACCCTCGCCTTCTGAGTCGGCGAGCATCGCGCGACAACCACGCCTGAACAGTTGCGCAGAACCTCTACGAACTCTTCCAGGTATGATCGCAGACATACCTTAAATAATGTATGAAATTTTATTAAACTAAGGATGACGGATGCGTGCCATTATATTATCTCATGACTTACAAATTGACGGTGATTAGTTAACTATATACTTATTTAAAAAAAAAATCTTCGGGATTTTTTTTAAGAAAAAAAAAAGCAACGGTGACTAAATAATAATAATAATCTTTATTTATCAAAATCATAATTTACATTTCATTAGTATGAAAAGTTTGACAGGGATGACCAACTTTGCTATAAAGGAGAATTAGACATCCGTCATTAAAGATATTTCTATAAATGTTGCTTCAATAAAAGAAACAGTCAATAAAACTACAAAATCTGTTGAGATGCAAATTGCGATTTATAGATAATAAGAAAATGTGCATGCGCAGTTTTAGAAACCACGCGAAAAAATATAATTAAATGTATTTTTGGCCATGATAGAGTGTCAAATAATCAGCTATTGAACTAACCTCTAGTGTTTCCCCTTCTATGATAAGATCTATCGAGTCCGAATTGTTTGTCAAATCATTTAACAGCGCGTACGCATCCCGCCTCTTCCTACACTCCGGCGCGGTGTGCCAGCGCTCCCCGCCGCCTAGTTGCAACGAGCGTGCGATGCAAAGCGCTGTTTCGAGCTTATCACCCGTAAGCATCCAAATCTGAAAGCAATTAATAAACAATCTCATCCAAATAGAGATGGGCGTTTAATAAACGGACTAGTTGAATCGACCGTCGATCAACATTCGACGGTTTGTCATTCATTAATAAAGTCGAATTCGTGGACGGGTATTTCAAGTCGAAACGTTCTTTTCAAAGAGACGTGACGACACGACGTTAGAACATTGTCTTATATACTTCGTTGCAAGGATACGGGAGATGAGTCGACGGGACGCGAAGGTCAAATAAATTTGAATGATTTTTAAGTTCAAATTTATTTTTATTTAAATATGAACACTATTGTGTTCATATTTAAATAATCATTTAGTGAGTTAGTGAGTGTCTATTAAAAGTGGATCAGATTATGTTGTTGAATTTGAATAATCAGTCTTAGAATATAGAATCATACATTATTCAACAAGTCCCAAGCCGGGAAAAGTATAAAGGAAAGATCATAAAATTTTAATTAGAAAAAATAATTATAATTTAGTTCGTAGCCCGTCATAGAACTAGACTAAGTTTACTCGTCGAGTCGCGCTATTGTTGACGTATCGTCTGTATTGACTGTTAGTTGTTACGTTCACACAATGAACTAGTCGACGAATTCAACTAGTTTATCGACTAGTCGACGATCAACGATTAACGGTCTTGTTTCGTTTATGAAAACATCTTCGACGACCCATCTCTACATCCAAAGTTTTCAGATAGCCAATTTGAATTTAGTAGTGCAAAAAAAAAATCTTTTTTTTTTCGGACTGTCTATTAGCTGTACAAAGTCAAACCCTATTGGTTGCAACAGCGTAACCGGGCTGTTTGGCGAGCTTTGGAAAGAAGCTCTGCCAGAAGAAATTTTGAGTCCCCTGGGGCTCAAAATAGCTCGAAGAAACTAAGGGAACGACTGCCTAAGGGCGTCTCCTTTGAGGCCGAACCTCGGCTTAGGCGACGTTTGGGACAACGGGCGGGTCGGACGGTTCCTAAAATCTGTGATAGCCTAGTGGTTTGGACGTCCAACACTTAATCAGAGGTCGGAGGTTCGAACCCGGGCACGCACCTCTAACTTTTCAGAGTTATGTGCGTTTTTAAGCAATTAAAATATCGCTTGCTTCAACGGTGAAGGAAAACATCGTGAGGAAACCTGCATGCGTGAGAGTTCTCTAGAATGTTCTGCAAGGCGTGTGAAGTCTGCCAATCCGCACATGGCCATGTGGTGGACTATGGTCAAAACCTTCTCATACTGAGAGGTGACCCGTGCTCTGTAGTGAGCCGGCAACGGGTTGATCATGATGATGATGATGAGTGTGCTCCTTTCCTGCTCTTCGTCGATAACGCCAAATGGAAGCGTTAAACTTACTACTCAATGCTGTTACCTTGATTCCAGCAGCACGTAGGAGACCGAGAGTACCCGGCACGTTGTCAGCGAGCCGGTCTTCAACTCCAGTGAGCGCTAGTAATGTAAGTCCTCGTTGTAATCGCGCGATACAAGCAGCCGTACGCTCGGTGCGACCCGTCACGCTCATGCGAGCCTCCTTGTACTCACTCTGTCAGAAGGTGATAGACGGTTAATATAGGTGGAAGATTACTTCTTAAGACTAAAGAATATATGGCTGGATTGTGTGAAATTGGATTGGATTTGTCTGGCTTCTGCCATGGCTAGTTACCACCCTACCGACAAAGTCGTGTCAAGCGATTTTGCGTTCCGGCACGATGTGGCGTAAAAACCAACTAGGAGCGTGGGTTTACCATACTTCTAACAGTTTAGCCCGCTAGCATCCTAGACAGCATCTTCACTTACCACCAGGTGAGATAGCCGTCAAGGGCTGACTTGTAGTGTATATAAAAAATAAAAAATAAGCGTGTAAACGAGTGGATAATGACATTAATCAACTTTTTATTTTATTTTATTTTACTTCGAAAACCTGTCAATAATTGCATAGTCATACTTCATTACAAAACAAATATATCTTTATATACAATATTGACTTCTTGATGCGAACATAGCATGCACAATAATAATAACTTAAAATAAACCTAGATGATCATAAGTAAAACAAAAGAGTTAAAACAATCCTCAAAAACTAATTGCCGTTTCTTAATTTATTCTTAATACCAGGGATGCTATCACTTAAGATGTCAGAAGCCAATTAGGAGTATGGGTTTACCATACCCCTAACAGGTTAGCCCGCTGCCATCTTCGACCGCATCATCACTTACCATCAGGTGAGATGCCGTCAAGGGCTAACTTGTGGTGTATAAAAAAAAAAAATGTCTATTTTATCACGAAAGCTGTTTGGAAGAAATTGCATCCGGTACATTATGACTAAATATATTAATAAAGAGTGGTAAGTGTTGATGCAGTGTTAGGGGTACGGTAAAACTCACACTCCTAATTGGTCTCTGCGCAACGTGTCGGAACGCTAAATTGCTTGAAGACACGTCCCTGGCGGTAGGGCGGTAACTAGCCATTGCCCAAGCCTCCCACCAGACCAAACTCGAGCCGGGAATCGAACCCCAATTTTATAATGCGACAGCGCACGCACTATGCCACGGAGGTCGTCAGACAACAACAGAGCAGCAGTTAATTTTCTATCGGCAGATACTCACTTCAAACTCCAAGTATTCGTTCCTCGACATGGTCTTCTTAGCAACTACCAATGTCCTCAGTCCGTCTGCCGCCAGTAACTTACACTCCGTGGACAGCCACGATGAGTTCAACAGTTTAGAAAGTGCTACGTCCGCGCCTTTCACATAATAAGTTATGGCTTGGGTGTTTTCCTCCTACGAATAAGCGGAGAATGAGTGAACAAAAAATGTTCAAAAGTGGCGAGGAAATGCAAAATAATGAAGGATATATATCGCTTCTATATACTTTTTAATGCCTAAAGACAAAAGTCTTCAACGCTTGCGTCTTACCGGTCATGACATATGGAGCAGAAACGTGGACTCACGGTAGGCCTTGTCCAAAAGTTCAAAATCGCTCAGCGTGCTATGGAAAGGGCTATGCTGGGTGTTTCTCTGAGGGATAGAATCCGTAACGAGGACATCCGTAGGAGAACAAAAGTAACCGACATAGCCCAACGGATTAGCAAGCTGAAGTGGCAGTGGGCGGGTCATATCTGTAGCAGAACCGACGGCCGTTGGGGCAGACGTGTTCTGGAGTGGAGACCGCGTACCGGTAAGCGCAGCGTAGGACGACCACCTGCTCGCTGGACCGACGATCTGAAGAGGATCGCTGGTGGCGGGTGGATGAGGAAGGCGGAGGACCGTGTGTGGTGGCGCGCTCTCGGAAAGGCCTAAGTCCAGCAGTGGGCGCCTATAGGCTGATTGATTGATTGATAGATATACTTTTTTGTTATGACTTTAATAGAAGACTTGGCAGAACCACGTAGCTCCACTAAGACTATATAAACAGTAATTGCAATATAATGGAACGACGGGAAGATTGTTACCTGCACAATAATGCCCATCATCTTGCTTTCGCTGGTGAAAGGGAATATCTGCAGGATGCTGAACTGCATGATCTCGTTGGCGGCGCGGAGCTTCAGCGATATGTTGTGAAGATCGCGATTGTACAATGACACGCCCATCTGTAGTGACAGTTCCAAAATATCAGTTGACCTTGAAACTTATTTCACGTCAGAACCTAGCTGAGAGCAAGTTTTGCTAAATTATTTAAAACTTTTTTTTTTATCCACTACTAGTTAACCCTTGACGGCAATCTCACCTGATGGTAAATGATGATGCGGTCTAAAATGGTAGCGGGCTAATCTGTTAGGGATGCGTGTAAGTTTTACGATACAATACGATTTGATATCGGTATTATACTATGTATACATATATTTTTTTTATATACTACAAGTTGGACCTTGACGGCAATCGCACCTGATAGTAAGTGATGATGCAGTCTAAGATGGTATCGGTCTAACCTGCTAGAGGTATGGTAGACCCATACTCCTAATTGGTTTCTACGTGACATCGTGCCGGAACGCTAAATCGCTAGGCGACACGTCTTTACTAGGACCTCTAACTTTATGATGTCGTAATTTTAACT
Organism: Lasiommata megera; assembly: GCA_928268935.1. Classification (NCBI taxonomy): domain Eukaryota; kingdom Metazoa; phylum Arthropoda; class Insecta; order Lepidoptera; family Nymphalidae; genus Lasiommata; species Lasiommata megera. The sequence continues at coordinate 3,678,443 of OV743311.1, read as the reverse complement.
TTTTTTGTTTTATATTAATAGATTAGTTTTTATGTCAGTCAGTGAGATTCGTACCATATCCGTCCATTTCACCAAGGCCACCTCATCAGGACTGGAGGCTTGATAGTCGCACAGTTGTTGCTGTGGTACCGCGCCTCCGCAGCTCTCCGACATAACCGAACTGCCCATATCTAGAACATAAGAGTTTTATTAGACGAGTCATGTGAACTATTGCCTACATGTATGTGGATATTATTTATGTAGGTATCCCAAATGAAAATATAGAATAGAAGCTGACGTCCATGGTATACATGAACAATAAGCTCAATTTACTGTAATTAGAGTACAAAAGGCTAATCTGCACTGTGAATATATAATAGTATAATAGCGAATTAGAATTAATGACTAAGGGATTGAACGTTGTGAAGTTCGTCGTGTATAATCTCCTAAGGATGCTCCGGTGAGAGGACATTCTTCTTTTTTTTTATCCACTACAAGTTAGCCACTGACGGCACTCTCACCTGGTGTAGGTGATGATGCAGTCTAAGATGGTAAAGGGCTACCCTGTTAGGAGTATGGCAAACCCATACACCTAATTGATTTCAACAGGACATCGTGCCGGGACGCTGAATCGCTTTGAGACACGTCTTTGTTGGTAACTAGCCACGGCCGAAACCTCCCACTCCGAGCCGGGAATCGAACTTAGGACCTCCAATTTTAAAATGTAACAGCACACGCGCTGGAGGTTGTCAATTCTGGGAGATCAGTATGGTGTGGTGTACAAAGATTGAAGATATTATAAATTGCACCTTGTAATTATTTGTCTTCATCTGCTTCTGCTACTGACTGACAACCGTGGTCATGTAAAACAAAGCAGGGGTAACATACCACTATATGTACCATATATGTGGTACCCGTGGTATGTTAAACGCGCCTTCACGCAATTGCGAGGGGGTAACATACCACGGGTACCACATATAACGGGTGGTAGATCTCGAGCGCAAACGCGCCTTCACGCACTTGTTTGGGTGTGGAAGTTAACGAAGGCATTTGTATGCTGTAACGTGGAATCATGGCTGATCGTATTTGCCAGCTACTGACCTGACTGAGCTTCATCGGCCCTCTGGTCGTCGATATCGTAAACGGGAGTCACATTGTGGCAGAGGGCGAGCGCCAGCACGGCTTCCCACACTTGTTTGGGCGTGGGGGCTAGCACAGCGCCCTCTGTGACGGGCGACGTGGGCAAAGATGGTTCCTCATTAGTTATGTACTGCGTGAGTAGTGCTTCTACCTGCGAATCATCATCATCATCATGATCCATTACCGGCTCACTACAGAGCACAGGTCTCCTGTCAATATGGGAAGGGTTTGGCCATAGTCCACCACGCTAGCCATGTGCGGATTGGCAGACTTCACACGCCTTTGAGAACATTATGGAGAACTCTCAGGCGTGCAGGTTTCCTCACGATGTTACCCTTCACCGTTGAAGCAAGTGATATTTTATTTTTTTTAAACGCACATAACTCCGAAAAGTTCGAGGTGCGTGCCCGGATTCGAACCGCCGACCTCTGATTAGGAGGCTGACGCCCTAACCATTAGGCTATCACAGCTTCTAACTGCGAATGTGATACAAATATAAATTTAACATCAACAGACAGACCAAAGGCCGAATTCGTTTTTAAGTACCCAAGTTAAAATGTCACCCATATGACTCTTTCTAGTAACTACTGCACTCTTTTGTCAGCACAAATAAATTTGTCACTACTTGTTAAATTAGTAACTTAACTTTCGTAAATTTTTTTGAAATTACATAATTTCACAAAAATTCTTTCTAAGTGCATACATCCTACTAATATTATCAACGCGAAAGTTAGTAAGTATGGATGGATGGATGGATGGATGTTTGCTAGTCTTTCACGTAAAAACTGCTGAATGGATTTTTGTGAAACTTTACAATAATATAGCCTATACATCAGAATAACACATGGGCTACAATTTATAAAGATATTGCGTGAATATTCCAAAATATGACGATAAGTGTCAAGTAAGTAGGAAAAAATGTACCAGCTTCGTGATAATTTTAATGTCATGTTAGTTCTTTTCTATGGCACGCTGATATAAGCTACTCAAAATAATCCGGCGTAGACGAAGTGCGGACACCTAGTTAAAACATAAACCCAAAGTTCTAATCCCAGCGTTTTGTGCTGTGCGTTGATATAAAATACAATAAAAATAAATACCTCATGAAATATATTCTTGTCGAAAAGCGCGTTCCCCAAATGGAGCTTTTGAAAGACCATCTCGTTCTTGGTCAAGGTACCAGTCTTGTCCGCTAGCAGGTACTGAATCCTGCCCAGCTCCTCGGGTATAGTCGTGGAACGCATCACGGTCCCTTCGATAGCCTTGTCGCGCTGGATAGTCCAGGAGTAAAATACCTTCCCCATTTCCAGATTTACCCGTAAGCTGTAAAAGGGTAATTAATTGCTATAGAATTTCCTAATTCCATTATTTATCAACAAAAGCTCTTTTCATTGGAGTTCTTTATCAACTTTACACGTTTTTAGACGATATTGTTGCACGATGGCGATCTTTAAGATTGAATCCAATAATTGGACATTAAAGTTTATGTAATAATCTATTCAACGTATAAAAAGGTTTACAACCATGACTTCCTTAACAAAAATGTTGTATATAACAAATAGGCTTAGTGAGTGACTAACTATCCCCCTAAAATGTAATTTCGGTAGTATTGGTTAACCAGTTATTGGTTCCAGTATTGGAAAGCCAATACATAATTAACAGCTGGAATTGGCTCGATATTAAGAAAATTAAATTGACAGGTATTAAGGTAATGCTGTCCTTTTGAGACACTGTATTGGCTAAAGATCCTTCTTTAGCCAATACGGTGTCTTTAGCGTTATGTTTTAAGCTAATTCAATTTTATTAACCGTTTTGTCTACATCAGTTCTGACACCAATACATCAGTTAATATTATCGTTGTTTTTTGAAAATCTATTAAACCCATGTGATTGCTTTTTAAAAACCCACTGTCAGTTCAAAATTTTAAGAGCTTAGCTTAACAAGCTTACCTGATAGGTATAATATACGAAAACAGTAGCACGAATCTGATGAGAAACGCAAACCACGGCCCGTCAAAACCTTTCAGCACGATTAGCAGCAACGACAGAAACAGAGTAGCCCCAAACAGAACTTTCGTGAAGTCATTGATACGCAGATCCAAGCGGCCCACCTTGGACCTCGGCGTCGCATTATTCATAACACTGCGAGTTTCACTGCCTGGGAACAAACACTCCGAAAATAAATAAAACGATAAACAATAAACAGTAAGTATAATTTGCTATATTCCGCCGACAACCGGAAGATTTATATTGTATTTTGTTGTCGGCGGACCTTTTACGCACGTTTCGACCCGACACCGGATCATCCTCAGGGGATGTTGACTTCACAAGGGAGAAAAGTAACTTTAACTGACTTTACTTTTCTCGCATGTGAAGTCAACATCTTTACACACTTTAACAGTTCTAGTGGAAGATTTTGTGTGGTGTTATATTATACAAATCTCCCGGTTGTCGGCGGAATATAGCAAATTATACTTGCTGTTTATTGTTTATCATGGACTTCCGCAAAGTAACGCCTGCTTCTATTCATTCAATAAAAAGATACTTTTTTTCTATCCACAATTTGGTCCTTGACGGCAATCTCGCTTGATGCAGTCTAACTTGTTATGGGTATGGTGAACCCACACTCCTAATTGTTTCCTACTCTACATCGTACTCGACGCTAAATCACTTGGCAACACATCATTGTCGACAGCGTGGTAACAAGCCACCGCCGAAAACTCCCACCAGACCAGACTCGAGCTCGAGATTCGAACTCCAACTTTGTAATACGCTGCGTCACGGAGGTCGTCAAAATATACAGTACATAAATAGTAATAAATTTAAATGAAATTTTATATCGTTTTATTAAGAATTACAGTGACAGCCACTTCGAGAAAGTTCTTACCTGTATAAATAACCAAGCCGGTAACTTGTCCACTGGCGACCACACATCCACTCCACAAAGTGTTCTCAATGTCCAAGGAATCGCTTTCCTCTTCGTCCAACCTCGTGCAAGTGCCAATGAAGGAATGTATGTCTTTCTCTGGTTTCTCCACGAAAAGCTTCGCGTTTATGTCCAATAAATGTGCATCTGTGGGTAGTTTTTGGGTTGATGGGAGGGGTATTCTGTAAAAAAAAAACATTTTTTTAGCGATCACTGATGTTTCAACAATCAACTCATAGTTATAATGTTCAAGTTTTTATTTGTTACTTATGATCTAAACCGTTCTCATTACAATTAGCCATAATATATAGTCTCAACCTTGGGGAAGGACATATATTTTTTTATTCTGTAGATGTGTGTAGTATGTAGAATGTGTTCAATGCCAAACTCATTTTTTTTTTATTATTACTTGATGCTCGCGATTTCGCCTGGGTATAAGGGTTTAAGAGATCCTGAGAAATAAGCAACGTTTGTAATGTAAGATTATCCCATGTCTAATTCCTTTTTCGCGTTTAATTTTAATACAATCTAATTGATGTTGAAAGTTTGCTATTGCAAAGAATGGATGTGAAATTCAGTTATTCACAAATCCCGCAGGAACGATGTATTTATAAAAGAAAGTAAAACATTGGAAATTCAGTGTGTGAATACTCAGTTTTATAAGTATGATAAGATCATAAAACTTCATCGTAAACAGTGTTATCACGATGGGTAACGGAAGCCATAGCTCAGTCTATATACATGAATCACTACTGTGTGAACTAAACTTGCAATATTTACGTGCAATACCTACTAGTTAGCATAACGTTTCAATGCTGAAATGCGGTTAGTTAACAAACCGAGGATTTAGAATAAACGATACAAATTAAAATTATCAGTTTTCACATTGGAAGGGCACCTTTCCAATGTGCGGCTCTCAGTCGCCGCTAACGGATTGCCTACTGGGGACGCAGCCTAAGTTGTAATTACATAGAAAAATCGCAACACCTAATTTGCAACCTATTACTCATAATAAATTTCAGATTTCTGTTGATTACTAGTTTGAGCTGTGCATTGGTCAGTTAGTACAAATCTTTTTATACATAACTATAAGTCTAAGATACTTATAATATTGGTACCTTAATTTCCAATCAATCTCGCCGTCGAGCTGGTCAGTCCTAATGAATACAGTTCCCATAGTCTCATTGGTCCTCAACAAGATCATGTCAGCCGGTACTCTCTGCCCTTTATGGAGCATCACTATGTCACCGACCCTCAGTTCAGACGCAGGTACTTGTTCAGTTATGAACGGACGGTAGCCCTCCATCGGCGCGTCCAGCGATATTCGCTCATACCGTTGCCGGTTGACTTCTCTATCTCTCCTGCAAAAAATATTATCATTTTAAAATATTAAGAATAGAAATATAAACTTTTTTTTTATTTTCATCCAATCCAAATCTGCAAAATTACAGCACTTATACACTAACTAACAGATGACTAATATAACGGTTGCATACATTACAATGGCTACTTCTATTGTCTGTCATCATCATCATCATGATCAACCCATTACCGGCTCACTACAGAGCACGGGTCTCTTCTCAATATGAGAAGGGTTTGGCCATAGTCCACCACGCTGGCCATGTGCGGATTGGCAGACTTCACACGCCTTTGAAAACATTACGGAGAACTCTCCGGCGTGCAGGTTTCCTCACGATGTTTTCCTTCACCGTTGAAGCAAGTGATATTTTAAATTTTTAAAAACGCACATAACTCCGAAAAGTTAGAGGTGCATGCCCGGATTCGAACCGCCGACCTCTGATTAGGAGGCCGACGCCCTAACCACTATACTATCACTGCTTCACCGCTATTGTCTGTGTGAAGGGGGAATTACTACTAACAAGTGAGCAAGTGAGAAAAGAACCAGTAGGATTTGAACCACATACATATTTTCCAATATATTGACATCTGCAGAACCAGGAGCCACTGATGTGTTGCACGCAGAATCCATTCAAGTAATAGGTTTCTACTTATGATACCTGAATGCTTAATTACTTGGCGGCGCTCCCAGTCCGAAGACTACAGCGGGAATCAAATCCAGGGTCTGCTACTATATATACAACGTAGCATGCGCTACGCCACAGAGGTCGTCACTTTCAACTTACCTGCATGTTTCAAATTTCAAGAAACATACCTGTATCTTCTGAAGTCATCGATAGCTTCCCTAAACAATGTCACAGCCAACACAAAACAAAGCGGCCCCCAGTAGGTGTACAAGTAACCAATCCTTATGCTTGGTATAAACTGTGTTAGAGCCATCACTAAGAAGTATAGGTTAAGGAAAAACCTGAATTGCTCAAACAAAACAATTGGCAGGAATGTGATGATATTGTATTTCTGTAATACAAAAAAAAAGGTATTGTAAGAAAATAATTCACAGGTAATGCTTTACTACAAACATATCAAATGTGAACTTATAGTGAAACATAATGATGATTTTCTAAATCCATAAGACTACTGCTGCATTGCACAAATCAGACATTACATGCTGTGAAACTTTTATTGTTATAGTTTTCAAGAGCTTTTCAAGAGATAACTTCAAAATATTCAGTCATCTATTATCATTTAGAGATTTCCATTTTTATTTTATCTCCATGCCTCTGTTCCCAAATGGTGCTAATGGGCTTACTTCTACATTTAGCTATGTATATATATCTTGAACCATAATAATATGTAGAGGGCTGTTATTTCCACAAGGTGTGTATTTCTATAGCTGCTATAACAACAAAATGGTTCAAAAGGCAACATACAAAACTCTTTGCTAGGTTGTTAAAATGCAATATATAAATATATTGATCATTTTGTATCATGGCATGGAATCTTGTGAACTTTCAATAACAATAACAACCAAGTATGTGACATCTTTAATTAGTGTTTATATTATTTCAGGTGAATGTAGTTTTATGTCCTTTTAAAGATGACTATAGAGGTTGTTTTATGTTAGAAGAACTACTGGCCCTTATCCAACACTGTGGTATTGCCACAATATATTTTCTTCATACTAAAAGACATTTTATACTGACATGTTACACAACCTCAAGTAAAACACTACTATAACTTATTAAGCTTAAGGTAACTTGACAGTTTTTTAATTTATTATTTCTCGCCAAAAGCTCATCTGTCATATATTACATATGTGTTTTCTATCACTATACAGTAAAATGGTTAATATCATAGGAATTCATGATTATGTTATATTGCAGTGTGACTTGTATCTTCTGAAGTACTGCAATTACTTTGATTTACCAGTTACTCAATATCTCTGGCCAGTTCAATGCAAGATAGAGATTGACCCAAATTAAATTAAGTTGTAAGTTATTCTTATAACAACTTTATTTAGTTGTTGTAGACCTATCCTATATATAGTTTAAAGGAAATCCTTTATTCTAAGTTAGAAATTTTATTATAATCTTATGCTAAAGTTCATACACATAGATTAGTTGTTTCACCAATGGGTAAAAATTGTGAGGCATTTGATAACATTGTTACAAATATGTCAAGTCAATGCTGCAACAATCTATGTGGTATATGTGGTGTAAATGAACCTTAATTACAATTGGAAATAGGTCTGCATACTTGACTCATTCAGGGTATAATATTAAATTTCAACTTAACTGAAATATTGTTAACTTCAACAGTGTTTATCAATACAGTGATAACCACCACTAATATTTAAACACCAAAATAAGAATAACAAAATAGATATCCAATTATAAGTAGAAGGATGCCATTAACATAGTAATTAATACATCTGTTACAAGATCATTTGCATGTAACCTTTGAAGAGTTTCTTTATCATCTAAGAGTAGACACTTAATTAGAATACACAAGGCTTTTTTGTTTACCTGATTGCAAACATAATTTGGAGGAAATTCTTCTTCAGGCAGTTGCCCCAAATGTATGACCCTTGAACATAGTTCCCGTCTACGAAACCTTAAAAAATTCAATCTAGAATCACACAGTATTATTAAACAAAGAATCAAATGAAAAATAATCAAAACAATACAATACCTTGACCATATTGGTTTCTTTTTTGGCCGCGTTAAAAGCGGGGTGGTTTCCATGGTGTACGTGCTATATCTAATTATTCTTCAATTAAAATATAACATCATGCACAATTATTATCTGAACTATATTATTAGTCCTGTTTACCACTTCAATCGTTCACAACTCCACAAAGGCACAAACTACAAAGCAACTTGAGCCTTGTTTACTCTACGAAAATTAACGATTGACAATTCATAAGTGACAACATCAAAAACTTTGAAACATAGACAGATTATCATAGCGATTATTAATTGTAAAAAAGTCCAACAAATATGCGTAAAAATCACACCATTAGGTGGCAGATTGACATATTTTGGGCAGATATTTATCTAAATCCATATTTTATAAAAATCAGAATAGTAAAGAATGTAAATATATATTGTTGTGTACATTATTTTAGTAATGACTTATTTGATTTGGACTACCTATATGCTATAATAGCTTGACGTGCTTATCATAAAAGCAAGAGTTCAGAGCTTTATAGTGACATTTAAAAAATATTACATAGTGGTAACATTGTAAAATAAAGTAAATAAATATGGCGTAAAACTTGCATTGGGTGTGTGAAGTGCTATTCTGTGATTTAAGTATTATCTAATAAATGCGTGATTTGTTATAGTTTCGATAAGTTTAAAGTTGATGTAGCAAAACAGTAACAAACAATAAAAGTGGTTATTAGTAAAGTGGTGGTGCATCACATGACAGATCAATGACTCCCAGTGGTGGTTGACAGAAATGAACTCGGGAGTTGGAGTTGGGGCTTGAATGCGCTGCGATTTGTCGACCCTTTCGTTTATCTACTAGTGTTAGAAAGTAAGACAAGATTTTGTTTACGTAAAAATTGAGTTTCACTAATGAACTTCCAGGCGACGGGGCTTTGTTAATTGTAACATGTTATTTGTGTAATTACTATTTGCGTAATTGAGTTTGCAAGGGGTGTTTCCTAGTTAGCGCTTATCTTATTAGATTGCACGGCGCGCCGAGTTCGCGGAGGTCGCGCGGTCGCGCCGTGTTGTCTCTGTCGTCGGCCGGGCAGCCGGCGGGCGCACCTCCGTTTGACCTATTTTCTGGTTATTGCATCGAGGGCTGGTATTTATGTCTGGGGTAGCGATGTAGGACGCCCGCCGCCGGTCTTGCACCGTGTATGCAGTAAATTGTAGTGCCTAGTATAATTTATTGGCTCCTGTTCAGATTTAAACTAACATTTATTTAAATTCAAAGCATTTATCTGTGATGAAGTGAATTGTGTGAAAATTTGTTTTTTTTTATAATGTTTTACAATTGGCACTAACAATTATTTGCCAAGTGAAAAGGTACAGTTATTAATTAAAGCCCATCAAGCTAAACAATTATAATATAACATAATATAATATAAATCCAACACAAATAAGAAATGAAACTGAAAACCAATTAGCATGTAGATCTATCTTATATTGCTAAAAATATATAAATTTATTAATAATGAGAAGTATGTTGGCAAAATATAAACCATTATTAAACTGCATGTCCCTTGCAGTTCAATAATGATATTGGCAGTTGTGATAACTGCAAGCTGTCTTTTTGCAGTTGGTGCATGTAGATACTGTTGCTAAACTATTTCAAGTGGACACACACAAAACAAATTGGCTATATATATTTCAAATAAAACATGTTCATACATTTGCTGGCCAAGTTCATAGTTCTATATTTTAGTAGGTTGGTCCAATCCTACTCCTACTTTTTGGACCCAATCAGACAGTTTTTTTTGCTAGAAACATAACTTTTTTACAAAATCTATGTGATGTTTGTTTTAAAATATCACATTTTATTTACTCGTTAAAACATTATTTGGGTACAATGTTCCACTAAGTAAATATAAGCAAAAACATAATATTACATTATAGAATTGGATACAATTACAATAGTAATACTTATTGAAAAACATAAATGCCCATCTAAAAACTTAATTATTTTTTTCAACATTCTGCTTCTTTATATTGTGTTGTGTAAGACCAGCACATCTCTTTGGTACAAGGTGTTATCAGTGTCATATTTCGTAGTATACTCTTTTTGATTGGCATAATAAACTTTTATGTAACAGGATTTCAGGAAAATAATTCTTTTTATTTCAATGTAAGCAAGCGGTTCAATTTATACTATCATTAGCAATATTACATAAATCAGTAGTCAATAATGCCTCTATAGATAACTATTCGATTCGGTGATAGCCCAGTGGTTAGGGCGTCAGCCTTCTAATTAGAGGTTGGCGGTTCGAATCCTGGCACGCACCTCTAACTTTTCCGGGTTATGTGCGTTTTTAAGCAATTAAAATATCACTTGCTTCAACGGTGAAGGAAAACATCGTGAGGAAACCTGCACGCCTGAGAGTTCTCCATAATGTTCTCAAAGGCGTGTGAAGTTCGCCAATCCGCACATGGCCAGCGTGGTGGACTATGGCCAAACCCTTCTCATATTGAGAGGAGACCCGTGCTCTGTAGTGAGCCGATGATGGGTTGAACATGATGAGATAACTATTTATGATGTCTTTACAGTATTTATGTAAGCTTTCGTGAAAATGATAAATGACTGAAAAGTACTTTTAACAATCTGTTTTAATTTAATGATACAGTACACATTATTTGAGTGCTTATATACCTACGACTTTCCATTGCAATCCAATTCATAATACACATATAAATGATGCTTGGCTTAGGAATAAATTCATGAGTTATGAGATTTCCAACAGAACTAAATAATTTAAGTTAAAAGTCAGATAAAGAGTTCATTACATTTGCTTACCTCAACTTGTATATATATATCTTAATAAATGTTTTAATTTGCTAAGCTTGAAAACTACTAGTCAAATTACAAAAAATAGGTCATCGAGAAAAGTTAACAAAAAGCTATTGAGTCAGAATTAGTTTTTTTAAATCCTGCAGTAACTTTCTGTTTTCCTAGTTTAATTTAAAAACTATGTAGCTTGATCTTATTCCTGCTAAATTATGTCAAGCTTGGTTTAGCTTTACGCTGGGCATAGGTTTTAAAAGTACCTTTTCCAAAATTGCATGGAACAGTAACCAAATGTTTTTCTGTATAAAATGTTGTATGTACTCCTATCTTCAAGATGCTGGCTCTATCAAATTTCATCAAGACTCTTGTTTTGAGTTAGCAATAAATAAATACAGTAAAAGGGTTAATAACATTTATTTTAATTTTATTTTATTCATAAGATATGCCAGTGATAAGTTGGAAATACATTTTTATCTATCTAAATAAGTTAATAACTAGTGCTGTTACAATTTATCTATTATAGGCACATTCAACATTGCCAAGGTGTCTCCAAACAATTTTTTTTTTAATAGTTTATAAATATTATGTAACATGGTATGGTTCAATTTGAAAAGCACTTCCATCTCTTTTTATTTTTGCCACTTTAATGTTTCTCTTTTAAAACAGCTAGGTTTAATCTTATGTAATAGAACTATTGAATCTATTGCAGTTAAACGGACCGGCAGGAGTGTCAAATGTGTAGTGTAGTGACAATGGGGGCTCGAGTAGTGTACAAGTGTGCAACAGCAATATGATGGAAACTGAGCTCCCGCCCGGCAGCTGCAACTCCACCGGCCACCTGTCCACCATTGGATGGAATATACCAGGTTATTAACTAGCACTAATTCATCATACAGGTCATACATTGCAACAAACTTCTAGTAACTTCACTGTATAAAATAGACATGGATTGAGTGCCAAATACTTTAATTTTTTTAGCCAAACTGCATTTAAACTTTCAAGCGTCCATCGGACATCTGTATTTACAGTCATGCTTTTTTTGATATTTTTGTCCACAAGCAAATATGTCCTATATTTCACACTCCTTTTTGCCCCAACTTACGAAGTGGTTGCTGTAATTGGTTTATGCTAAGTTATAGAGAGATCAAAGAAAAACAGCTCGGTAAGAATTTTGATATTCATTGGAGAATGTTAGCTGAAATTACATATTTGTTTATTCTTTGTGCTTATCTAATAAGAACACTAGGAGGAGATTATGATAAAAGAAATAACACTAGGCATTCTTTTCTATGAACTGTAGAACTGTAGAAGAAATATAGTGTCAAGTGTTATGATCATTTTTCATTTTTCACAAAACCGTTTACTCTTCCTTACACTTGCATTAGCTGAGCTAAGACAAAATGCTCTCTTGTAGAAGAAATATAATTTTGCGTTTGCCCTTATACTATACGCTGTGACAGCATACGTGTAAATGTCATCGCCACGACGCGCCCATAGAAAGTATTAGAAGATAAGATAGTTTTACATGAAATATAGAATATGGTTTGGCCTTTGATAGGGTAGCATGAAAATCAGCATTATATAAACCCTATAGCATTACACTGAGGCGATACACTGTTTATTCTTTTTCTTTTCCTTGCCTTCACCCACATTATATGGGTTCGGCACAACACTTCTTCTTCCACTCTCTTCTATCAGCCGTCACCTCCACTCAGTTTTGGAGTCACTAAACCACATATTTATATGTCTACGCAACAGTAAATTATCGTTATATCATTGTTAATATTGGTTTCTCTGGGTTTTCATTTTATTTTTATAATCTAAGGACAAATGACATCTGATTCAGTTAATTTACACAGTGTTATACGCGCTTATGACTGCAACGCCAAAGTAGGTTAGCAAGATGTCACTTTTCCTGTTCCATGGTACAGGAGTGCTCACTTATGATATTTTCGGCCTCAAAGGAGGCGCCCTTAGGCAGTCGTTCCCTTAGTTTCTTCGAGCCCTAGGGCTCAAAATTTCTTTTGGCAGAGCTTCTTTCCAAAGCTCGCCAAACAGCCCGGTTACGCTATGGCAACCAATAGGGTTTGTACAGCTAATAGACAGTCCGAAAAAAAAAAACAAAAATTATGATATTAAAAGAAGCTAGGCCTTATCTTAGGTATGCTGATGCTAGTACTGTACAGAGTGATATTCGCCGTTACTACATGGTGTTCCGTGTGCCAGGTCGCATGCACCACTCGGCGAGCACGCCGGCGGGCGTGGACGGCGGCGCACGCACGCCCCCCGCCACGCCCAAGAAGGGGGGCAAGATGCTCGCCGTACGCGTGCAGATGCTGGATGACTCCATCTCTATGTTCCAGATACAGGTCAGTACTGTTACACGTTCTTTAGATTTTAAGTTTACAGCTTTAGTTTGTAAGTTAAAATCTTAAACACTGCATCGACAGCAGTTCACGCAATTGTCGAGCCTCGTGCTCGTTTCTAGGACACTGTATTTCGGGCTACCCGTCCGTATAATTACATATAATTTCATTATCACTCATGGCAGGAAATGTATCCTATATATACAGACTTATGAATATCCCCAACATAACGACCACGATACGTATTTTTATAACCATAAAAGCAACAAAACGCCTGTGATAGGCAACATGAATAAATACTTTTTGATTTGATTGTATTTGCCTTGTAACTTATGTCAAGCTTCGTTATTTACTTGAGTTTTTACTTTTTAGGGGGGCTTCAGTAGTAACTTGAGGTGTTATATTTTAAGGGACTTCATTGAAACAATAAATCTAATTAAATACAAGTAAATTAAAACCTAATTAAATTAATTAAAATAAAAAATAAAAAAGAAAGGTAATGTTCTAAACAAACAATAAACAGTTACAGATGGGATAAGTTTTTTCTTGAAAGTAATAGCCGAGTCATGAAATATGTCGATGCCAGGTATCGTTTTAGATCACTCATTATATTTTGCACACATAGGTTTAATTGGATCTTGTTTCCCAAGATGTGATTTAGTGAAAGGTATATATATAAGATGATCATCGTAATGATATGAAAGTTAGGCCATCCTCCAATATTAGATACAACTACGTGGACGGTACGCTTACATGTCCTTACTGTGTGCGCAGAATTCGTGCGAGAGTAGGATGTATCAGGGCACATGAGCGTGGTAATAACAAGTAATAATGTCAAAAAAAACAGTGGCTGTTGCCGCACGCATTGAATGAATGAGTGGATAAGAAGTGCTTTTTATACTCTTGCGCGTAGAAGTGGCAATAAGTAAGCATAGCTGTGTTACATAGCTGTGTTATGGTCTTAAATAAATAGTTCATATATTATATCCCAAATGAGACCAAAACGCGATTAGATAATGGCGCGTCACAATCTCAAATTTAGCCATATGCCCAGCTGTGGACAAATATAAGTTGTGGCAATGTTAATGGTGATATTTTATTCTCTCTTATTACAAAAATTAACATAACTTACCAAATTCAGGCGTTTTAGTACATCCATTACTCTTTTTTAATGGCTCGGCGAGTTTACGGTAATGTCGTCGACGTAATCAGGCCCGCGCTTGAGAATTACGGGCGAGGCTGTTACCTCCTAACGAGAAGCAGCGTTTGAAATGATTCACATATAATATAACAAGACATTCATTTCGGTCGGAAGCAATCCTAGGCTCATGTTCCCATATTATGTGCCATAGAAAATTAAAATAGCATTATAAAACCGACTCAGTGCAAATCGGGCTTGCTCACGAAGAGCTCCGTCTCACGGCAGAATATGAAACTCTACCTAGTATTGTGAGATACAGTCCGCTGCCGGACTGACGGGACGGACGGATAAATAGACGGACAGCGAATGCTTACCCAAAGGGCCAATGAAATACCGATACCAATCGAAGTTCAAGACAGTGCGTTCGAAAAATAAAACATATGATATTAGAACATACGCGTTACATAAAAGTAGCAAGCCAACGTTTATTCGTATGTTCCTCTGACGTATCTTTATAACTTCGGGGGGAAAAAACCTTTAAAATAAGGTTAAGAATTATAAAAATCGGTTCAGTAATTACTGATTACCGATTACAAATAAACATACAAACAAATCTTACCTCATTATAAAATAAGTTTAGATAGTTATGTGTACCGATTCCGATGTTCCAAGCCAGCCTTGCGTAACATTCGTAAAGTAAGTGTTGCAATCGTTTCCACCTAAAAAGACCACCGGCGAGACCACCGGCGATGGTAAGCAGCATGGGAAACGGTCACAAAGACAATGGGCAGTCCCTAACTCGACTCGATAGGTTTAAGACGTTTTAGTATTTATAATTAAAGTTAAAAATTAAAGTAATTAAATTTTAAATATAATTTCAATTTCTTTTCCTTTTTAAAAAAGGATAATTACGCTCTCAAAATTTCACTGGCGCAGCCGGTAGTATTTCGCGTTATAGGCTGTCCTAGGGTTCCCAAAATAGATCCCAGGTGCGGCTCGCGAAATTCACGAACCAAATAAATAAGTGATCGAGTAGCGGCGTTCCTGGAGGAAGAAGACTACCTTGAGCGGGAGAATGCAGGCGCACAGAGGGTGAGTAGAACTTTTCACTATCCTGTGTGTCCCATCCTATACCTGTTGGTAGCTATTATTTTTCCAGATAGAAAAAGGGGAGATTGAAATTAATAACTTCAGATAGTTCGGTCCAAAATCACTGATAATCTGATTTTTTATTAATAAGTCCTGTAATGCACTAAATCGGCATTATTTAGGTATTAGAGTTAAGAGGCAAAGTTCAAATTTTTATTGCGAATATTTTCTATTAATTATTCCTGTAATGCACTAAATCGGCATTATTTAGGTATTAGCGTTAAGAGACAAAGTTGAAATTTTTATTGCGAATATAATAAAAGAAAAAGAAAATAACTTTCCTACGTAAAGTTTTAGTTATATTATAATTATATTATATAAGTGTTAATACGCACACTTAGCGTATTGTGTTAGTCCTTTTGTGTTATTAAATCCAATGGAAATGGAAAAAATAACGATAGTTCCCCGCGAGATTGCAGAATTAATTCCGAAATTCGACGGAGAAGCTAACTTACTAAACATTTATATAAGGAAATGCGAATATGTAATTCACAACTTTAGGCAGTCTGATAGTTCAGCCCAGGAGTTGTATCTATTTCACGTTATAACGAGTAGGTTAACAGGGAAAGCAGCTTTCCTGATAAGTGAACGAGAGGACATTTGTTCATGGCAGGAATTAAAGGACACGCTAATTCAGCATTTCGGCGACCCTCGCTCGGAAGAATGCGTCGCAATTGAAATGGAATCGCTTAAAATTAAAACTGGCGAATCATATACCGATTTTTGTAAACGCATTCAACACATACGTAGTATTTTAATTTCAAAGGTTAATAGACTAGACGATATGTTGCTGAAAGAATCTAAAATTATAATCTACAACAACTTATCACTCAATGTATTCCTATATAACTTACCTGAACATTTAATCCGTATAGTAAGGTTAAAAAATCCTAGAACATTAGAAGCAGCTTTAGAGTACGTAACCGAGGAAGTTAATTTCCAATTTCAGTACGACTCTAAAAATAATATAAAAAGATCTCATCAAAATCAGTTGAATCCAAGTTTCCTTAATAATAAGCTTACCACCCCACAAACAGCTTTTAGAACCGCAGTAAACCCGTTCCAAAACAGATTTACTATGCCAGGTCAAATTAACCAAGGTTTTAGACCCTCAAATAATTTTCAAAATCAACTGAGGTCCAATAATAATTTTAAATTCGGAGCCTCTGCGCAACCTAACAATTTTAGATTCGGTATTCCGAACCAACAGCAGAATTTTAAATTCGGCATACCTCAACAAAATCAAGTCAGAAACTTGCAACATAGTAATAATTATCAGAATTTTAATAGACAAGCGAATCAGAGTGGTCACCCTACGAATCAAAATCAATTTAAGTTTGGCATACCAAGACCGCTAAACAATATGCCGACCGACGTGTCTATGCGCACCGCCCCACAGGTAAGACAGAATATGACGGAAATTCCGGAAAATGTTTTTTACAATAACGATCTTGAAGTAGACGAAAATTATCACTACGATAAATATTGCGAGACCTATCCAAATTTTAATTATGATGAGCCAAGTCAAATGCCACCGGAACCTTATTTCGTGGAAAACTCAGGCATCGAACCCGAGACCTTTTGTGAAAATCCAGATTTAAATCACGACGAAAATTTTTGCGTAACAGCCTCGAAGGTACCAAATCCGAAATAATACATCTTAACTGCGATAGTATATTAAAATTGCCACACATAGAACTCCCTGAAATTCAGGCTAAATTCATGATCGATACCGGTAGTACGCGATCTTTTATAAGTCCTAAAAAGGCAGATCAATATTTTTCTAGATTTAAATATACAGAACCTTTTGAAGTCATAAGTACTCATGCCCGCAGTAGGCATAGCGAGGTGCTACTCATACCTCTTTTGAAAATCTTTAAAAGCAATTCAATCCATAAATTTTACATATACGACGTAGACAGTCGCTACGATGGACTTATAGGGTCAGACTTACTGAAACAACTTGACGCTACAGTGGACATGAAAAATCAAATTTTACACACGCGCGACACTGACATACCAATCGTATATAAATCTCCATATGAGTTAACGTTGCAACCACGAACTGAAACTCGTGTAAAGGTACCAACTACCTTAGAAAACGGTGAAGCTATACTAAATTTTGTAGACTTCGGACAGGGAGCACGCATGCCTAGCGCTTTAGTGAACTGCGTAAACTCATTCGCGACAACGGTAATTCAAAATGCTTCTGAAAATACTATTACAATAAAATTTAACGAACCCTTTAGTGTCACTAAATCTGAAAATAATACATGTAGAGTGAATTCAATCCGTGAAAACTATGAAATCGATGGTAGAAAATTCCGTATATATACAGATCATAGACCACTGGCTTGGTTAAACTCTATTAAAGAACCTAATAGTAAACTTACACGATGGAAATTACGACTTTCAGAGTTCGACTACGATATAGTATATAAGGCGGGATCACAAAATACTAACGCAGATGCACTCTCAAGAATAAAACTAAATGCTTTAGAAGATGATAGTTCTCTCCAAGTAAATATCGACCCCATATCTCTTAGTAGTAACGACGAAAGAGACGAAAATGACAGTATTATATGTATTCCTGACTCTGACGGTTCAAATATGACTTTTCCTATTCGTACTCCATCTGAAAGCACGATAAGTTGTAGCTCTAGAACCGACACTGCTCTATCTGCTCTAGACATGGACGGAGAAGCCATCCCCATACTTAACGAAGCTATTGACACTAAACCATACCAATTCCTCATATTTACCTGGAATAGAAATCATACCACAGTTCAGGATTTCTCTCGAGATAAGCAAAAAGTTTTTGAAGCACATATGCCTGAAGGTAATCTGGAATTAATTAAGAATTTCTTGAAACAATATATAAACCCCAAAATTAGACACTTTATCTATTTCGAAAGTGATACTCATCCTAAAGATTTCCAAAGATGCGTTTTAGAGTTATTTAAAAAAGACTCAGTAAAAATTTACGAATGCACTAAAAGAGTAATTTACGTCTCAGATGAAAATCGAACATATAACCCAGGCATCTTACCTGTAAAAGAAGGCCAAGCATTCATGATAATTGGTCCTATGTTAAGGTGTTAGATTTAAGTCCATTAAAGGAAGATTTAGATTATAATGTGAGAATGTACGAGCACCTAAATATAAATTTATTAAGATTCTTTAGTAATAATACGCACTGTAGCGATATAATTAATATTAAGATTCAAACGGATCATTGCCTAAATATAACGTTAGATAAATGTAGGCAGCTTATTCCGATTAGTAGGGTTAAACGCGGCATATTAAATCCTTTAGGTTCACACATAAAAATTATTACGGGAAATTTAGACAATAGTGACGCTTTAAGGTATGACGAATTAATCACGAATTTAAAGACGCGACAGGAAAGAATAACAAGAAAAATGACCATAGTTTCGGAAATGGTGCAATCTTTCGTTAATATCACTGGTTTCTCGAAAAACAATTTAATTCAGCTAGATAAAGACATTTCTGATATTAAGACATGGATTAATAGCACAGAACGAGTAATAAGCAATACAATATTAATAAGCACTTTTCAATTATTCCTGCATAACTTTCAAATGATTTATGTTAAAATAGACGAAATTGAAACGGCTATAGCTTTTAGTAAGTTAAAAACTTTACACCAATCCGTAATTGATACCGACGAATTGAATAGTTTGCTAACCGATATCGAGAAGACTGATAAACTCGTATATCCTGTCAATTTAGATAATCTTTCGCTAATAGAGCAATCTATTGAACTTAAAGCTTATTCTAAGAAAAATCAGATAATCTTTATTCTAGACATCCCCCTAGTTAAGAACGATCTATATAGCTACTTTCGTATGATACCTCTTCCCGTTACAAATTCGTTTAACCAAACATCCCTTATAATTCCTAGAACTCCTTACCTATTAGTGAAAGGTTCGAAAACCATACCGCTCGCCCAACCCTGCAAAGGAATGGATAAATTCATGTTTTTATGCTACGAAATTGAAGTTGAACCCATAATGAAAGATAGCTGCTTAGAGGCGCTTATGTTACTATACCAAAACACTAGCGCTTGTAACCCAGTCCTGGTAGAGACATCTGGAATGAAAATAGAACCAATCCAACCTAACCAATGGATTGTATACAGCAAATTTGAAACACTCCTCCTAAAAGTATGTAATACAGAAGAAACTCGTGAATACATAAAAGGAACCTACATACTTACCATAGATGATACCTGCAGCTTTAAAGTAAAGGGATTGACACTAAGAAGACATCAAGCAGTTGGTAGACCTATAAACTACTCCAGGATACCAACTATCCACTTGCCCGAGATACCTACCTCGAGCCCGTTACCTGAAAGGAAGCTTCTAAACCTAGGCGTTAACCTTCAGCAGTTAGCATACAGTTTAAAGGAAAGTGATAGTGAAAATGTGTTCGATCAAAGTGAAAGCTCTATAAATGTGAAAAGTGTTAGCGTCGGAACCTTAATTTTATATGTTATATTAGCATTAACCATTTGTATCTTTTTCATGTATAAATTCATCCCTTTACAGTTTTCCCGTCAAATTCAGCAGACGGAAAATCATCCCTCTGCTGACTTTGAACTTAAGGAGGGAGGAGTTATGTGTACCGATTCCGATGTTCCAAGCCAGCCTTGCGTAACATTCGTAAAGTAAGTGTTGCAATCGTTTCCACCTAAAAAGACCACCGGCGAGACCACCGGCGATGGTAAGCAGCATGGGAAACGGTCACAAAGACAATGGGCAGTCCCTAACTCGACTCGATAGGTTTAAGACGTTTTAGTATTTATAATTAAAGTTAAAAATTAAAGTAATTAAATTTTAAATATAATTTCAATTTCTTTTCCTTTTTAAAAAAGGATAATTACGCTCTCAAAATTTCACTAGATACATAATTTAAATACATGTGTATATTTATAAATCGGTTAAATATCTGTGATTGATGTTATTAAAATTCGTAAGATAATACGATAGGCAACAAGATTTTATCTGTTAAAGCCTAATGGAAAAACGAGCTTTCAGAAATATATTACAACGTAAGAAAACATACTGATGCTGACGAGACGTTTTTCAAGTAGCAGACTTTAGACTCTTGAAAGGCTCTTGGCTATTGATTTAAAGGCTCTCATATATTACAGTGAACAATGTTAATGATCGAAATTTTCCCCTGCTTGATGTTCAATTTCCCTTGATTACTTCATCATCTCTCCGTTTAATGTATATGCCATAAATATCATCACAGTTGCTGATCTGTCGGTCTTCCGCAATATATATTTCGGAGAGTGTGCTCAACAACTATTTTATCTTAAAAAAATCTCTATGCCCCGCTTTTTAAACCCACGTTAAATCCTATCAAAACATATTATATTATTTTAAGGGCTTGATTAAAAATGCAAGCAACTATTGCATAACGCTGATTGAGAGTAACTACAGTAAAAATGGTATAGTTATACTGATTAGTTATTATAAGTGAATAGTTATTTATTATGAGTGAAGAAGAAATTCAAAAAGATATCTATTGAAATCAAATGACGGCAATGGCAATTTTGTTTTATATTAAATAATTGTTTCGAACAAAGTATTTATTTGGATAGGTATTAATATATATAATGTTTATGAAAACAACTTCGTTGATTGCACATTATTTAAGAATAAATTTGATTACCAAGAGGTTATAGTGCGTCAACTTTAAGAGATAGATATATGCTGTCTGTGAACTGTTTTTTTTTTTTGAACGTTTAAAGAGGAAACATTCCTTTGCATATAGTTTATGTGTTAATTTAAAATTTAAGACAACGCACGCAACGGTTTGTTCTACAAAAGGAACTACTTTCCGCTCCTATTGATCCTAGCTTGATATTATGTAGCCCAAAGACGTCCTCGATAAATAAGTTATCAAACGTGAAAAGAAAAATTTCTATTCGAATCAGTTTTGACATCGCATATCAAAACAAACAAACACCCAAACTATCAAACGAAATCTTCAGCTTTATAATATTAGTATAGATTCCCCTTTGACCTTTCTGCCATGGGACTGCGAGGCACTGCAGTGATCTACCTCTTAAAAAAGTTGATATCCCCTCGAGACGTAAGAAGCGCTTTGCTACCTTTCCATGGTACCTTCGAATCTTATATGAATAATATCTTCTAGGCAGCGCAGTCTAGTCTGCTATCGACAGCATAACTAGTAGTAACATAAAACACGGAAAATCATTTAGGTTTAAATTCCATTCATTATCACGTGGCCCGCCTTATCGGATGCACCCTTCAAATCTATTCTGATTCAGTCTTTCTTAATATCTCGAATACTTTACTTAGCTTTGAAAGATTGATTTTAGGTCTTAAGTTTAAAAAAATAACACTTTTGGCGTTCGGTTACTAGCTATGTTCGAAGCGACGTCACGAACCAGGCAAATATATGTATGAAAAATTACATCCATTAAAATAAGCTACGAATTATTTAATCGAATTAAAATAATATATTATGTAAGATGGCCGATTCGCTTCCAAATGAGACTACGAGCGTAGACGTCAAGCGAACAGCTGCCGGCTCCTTAAAAACTTTCGTATCGATTGATTCGTCGACGACCCGTTACGATTTTGAGGAGAAATCTTAATTTTTTTATATTGTCATCATCATCATGATCAACCCATTACCTGCTTACTACAGAGCATGGGTATCCTCTCGCTATAACACGAGTTTGGCCATAGTCCACGCTGGCCATTTGCGGATTGCCAGACTTCACACGCCTTCGAGCACATTACGGAGAACTCTCAGGCATGCAGGTTTCCTCATGATGTTTTCATTCATCGTTTTAGCAACTTTTTTATATACCTACTCGTACTAGCCTGCGACTTCGCTGCGTTGAGTTAGTGTGTGTGAACGTGTGTTTGTTTGTATTCCAATCACGAAGCAATAGATTACTAAACCTAAGACCTTGAAATAATTGCAGTATAAACATTAAAGTATTCCTTTTTCTCCTTTCTAACAAAAAAAAGAATGAGTGAAATCGGAGTACGCGATAATGAATTACAACTAAATACACATTTTGACTTTCATCTCCCAACCGTAGGAACCATGCTGAATTCCGAGATAAAAACCATCCTATATGTTGAAACGGAGTATCAGCTACTCCTATACCAAATTTCATTCAAATCCATCCAGTAGTTTCGGCGTGATGCGCGGCCAAGATACAGACAGACAAAAAAATAAAAAATAAATGTTTTTGGCTCAGTAGCGATAGTAAAGCATCCTACAATTGAAATTTTCAAAATATATATAATGTACAGAATTCGTCCTGTTAAATAGTTATAGATATATTTACATCATGGCACGTATACAAACGAAAAGATGGGTCACCTCATGTTAAGTGATTATCATCGCTCATAAATATCTGCAGCCCCAGAGTAGCCACCGATGCGTTGCCAATCGAAACTCTGAAACTTCTATTACTTAGGCAACTGAGGTGGTACCTCTATTAAAAATAATTTTCGCGTATTTTCCATACTTAACCATAGTTCTATAAAAAGCCTTCTAGTAAGATGCCGCTTGGAAACCGATTAGGGGTGTCGGTTTAATATAACTGCTAAACCCCTAATAGGTTAGCCCGCTACCATCGACTGCACCATTAATTACCACTAGGTTTCCACTGTACCGAAATCTTCTTGTGTTTAAAATTGGAATCTCTTTCAACAAACAGCAAGCTGAAATGTACTCTTCCCAAAGGAATGTGCTCAGTGTATGCAGCTAGTAAGTCTTTGCGAAATACCACCGATAAGGTCTCTCTTGCCCTCGAAATTCAGATGTTCAAGCGAAAATAGACCATCCGTTTAAGCTGAATGCACATTTGCTACAGTCGCTACAGCTATGCATGTTACCGAAGCGATCAACCAACCACCCTTGATTTATATCGTGGGGTTTTCCAGGGTAGCAGACAGATGCATCCGGGAAGTATACAACGGGTCCCCTGGGTGTCCAGTAAAACCTGCAAGAGGGACATGCCGTGGTGGTCTTTAGTTCGGGTATACCCCCCTTCGGGGGTGGGAGTCCAACATAACCTCTTTCCCGCCCAAGGGTACGGAGGTAGCTATAAAGGTTTTCCACCACGACAAAAAAAAAGGGTAGATGAGAAATCCTTTAACACGACTCGGAACATGTTTCTTGTATGTAGGACCGTCTTTAATTTTGTACATGTTGTTGTTTGTTGTTAATACGGCATTAGGAATACTCTCTGTTAATTACGGATCTTGATTCAATCCGCTGGCAGCGCAGTATTAGACATAGGGTTCCACTGTCCAAGTGCAAACCGCATGACTTGACATTAACTAGTGAATTGTTTCCTTAATGAATCATAATTACCAGTCTATTTATGTCCCTAATGGCCTATGACCAGCTGTGAGACATTATACGTTAAGGATATTGAGGGGAAAATAATAAATCAAAATAAAACGTCTCCTGAAAAGCTCCGGTGTCAGGGCGAAACAAACGTATGGATGATCAGTTGGGCGGGGTGTTAAGAAGTTATAAGATACATCGTGTGGATTTGTTGGATAGTCGCGGAATATAGCAAATTATACTTGCTGTTTATTGTTTATCATGGACTTCCCTAAAGTAACGCCTTCTTCTATTCATTATAAGACTATGATTAATATTTTAATGATCTCGGTGTCGCAGCACTTACGCTGTCGCATTATAAATTTGGATATCTTGGGTTCGACTGGCCTGGAGTATGGCCTGGTGGGAAGCTTCGGCCGTGGTTAATTACCACCCTTTCGACAAAGACGTTTCGCCAAGCGATTTAGCGCTCCGGCACGCATAGACACCAATCAGGAGTATGGATTTACCATACCCCATACAGATTATCCCATTAGACTGCATCACCAGGTGAGATTGCCGTCGGGAGCGGGATCAAGCTGTCCTGATCCTTCCCCTTGTAGTGCAGGAGAGGCCCGGCGGTAGGTTGGGGTGACTGGTAGGCGACCGAGAAGTATAAATTGGGTCCCCCGGGCGTCCAGTAAAATCAGCGAGAAGGACATGCCGTGGTGGTTTTTTAGTTCGGGTAGACCACCCATGGGTCCCACCCACATAACCTCCGTCCTGCCCAAGGGACGAAAGTAGCAATAAAGCTTTTCCACCATGACAAAAAAACAACAGGTGAGATTGCCGTCAAGAGCTAGCCTATAAAGATCCATAGCAGCTAAATAGCAAGTGTGCTGCAAGCCTTACTTTGTGGCAAAATGCCTGTCGACGCGACGCTCGACCATTAGGGGGTATGAGGGTAAAAGCGTTTTTAAAGGCTTTCGCAACAACTTTGCAGTTTCAGTTACCCACTAGTTACTGTTTGTTTGGGCAGCTTAGTACTGTGAAACTCCGTGGGTTTAGTCACCCGCAACTTTTATCCTTAAGCCTTGTTTTATGACGTCCAGATTACAACGTTCGCAGTAACTTTGACTTGAAGTAACAGCAAAATTTTTAGGTATAATACTCGTATGTACTAGCAATTGTTAACCGTAAATTATTTCTAGACTCTTGATTTATATGTGTTTGTGTGAGACTTGACGACCCGTACAAAAACTAAAAAAAACTAAAAAAAAAAGTGTTACTCTTCGCCCCTATACACTTTGTCTTTGTAAAAAATTCAAGTCAAGGTCTTGTTCTGTACCTGCGTGATTGAAAGCCAAAAAAACCAAGCAACAAACACTTTAATATCCGCTTCGTAGATTTAAGATTTTTCGTAGGTTTTCAACAATTTCTGTGGAATAAGCTACGATTATTTTTGAAGATTATCCCATGTGTTATTCCCGGTATCGTTTCCGCTCCCCTTCTTAACATAATATAAATCTAGTAGATAATATTTCTATGGCAAACTTAGCTACTGCTAGGTTGTCGTGAAATTCAATTTTTCACAAATACCACGAAAACTTCCCGGGATAAAAAGTAACCTATGTATTAATTCAGGGTATATTCCATATCCATTCAAAATTACGGCCTAATTGGTTCAGTAGTCCCGGCGTAAGGGATTAACAAACATACGGAGATACACACTCAAACTTTTGCATTTAAGTATTAGTGTGATGTCAAGCATAAACTTTATATTAGATGCAACAGAACAAAGCAAGTAACCTAGTGGTACAACGTCTAGGCGAAGAAGATTAGTAACTATTAACTTAGGTTTTTACCTAGCTAGTTGCCTAACGTCTAAATATGTTGTTGGATCACCCATCCGATCGGTGATTTAGGTCATCGTCCCTATCGGTTGACATGCGCTTTCACAATTAGGCCAAGACAGGGTGTGGCGTTTGCCTGAAAATTACACCTACTCTTATAAAGTTACGAGAGTCCGTGAGATTTATAGTCGAAAGTTTAAAACAGAATCCTGATACTCGTTTAATATCAATTATAGGTTTATTTTAAAGTTCATCCTACATACCTACGCAGAAGTATATATTATCTCGTAAATAATTTAGGCTTAGGACATTACATTGACATATTTTTTTTTCAAATTGGTTGTGGTATACGATATTGTGAGAACGAGATAGGATGATGTTGTTTTTGTTGAATTATAAATGTTAACTTAAAGCAGCAAGTTTTGGTTTTCATTGATGTTTATTATCGCTTTTAATCGGTATAATATTACTCATTGGTGCATTAAGCATATTGCCGATGCAACTTTGGTCATTATCTCAGAAAAACACTGGTAGCCACTGGTCGTCCTACTGTGGTATCTTGAGCCACTAAAAGAATAAATCCAGAGCATTACATAAACTTTGATCCATTATGAATGCAAAAGTGATTGTTAGTTGGTTGTTTTGGCCTACAATCACGGAGCAACATGGTTACCTTTAACCTTACCAACAAACAACAACAACTAATTTGTTGGTTGCGCAACCAATTTGACGGCAGCGGCTAAAATCATCCACCGGTGCCGCAACCACTAATAACTCCGCAAAACGCTATTTGGTGTTAACTCACTCCGCCACCAGTTAGTAGTATTACATAGTCACTCTAAAATTTCAGTCACTCTAAAAGCCGTCAAATTGGTTGCGTAAACAACTGTTCAGTTAAGACGACCATTTACTGAGGTGTATATATTTTATTGGCAGCCTGACTGGTTGCGCCGCCAATACGTTCGTT
The DNA here is from genome assembly GCA_928268935.1 of Lasiommata megera. Lineage (NCBI taxonomy): Eukaryota > Metazoa > Arthropoda > Insecta > Lepidoptera > Nymphalidae > Lasiommata > Lasiommata megera. The sequence goes on along the minus strand of OV743311.1, from coordinate 3,651,716 downwards.
AGTAAAATAATATTCAGTATCATTTTTAATGGATTTTCTTGGGACAGATACGTTTAGTTCATTGCTTTTGTGGAAAATGTTCAATAGCTTTGCTATGTGGCACAGAGAAACGGAGTAGGCTGGTAAACAGATTTTCTATGAAAGAGACGCCGAAATACACTCAAATAAACATGAGCGTAAACATTACGTAAGTGGTATCCGTTATGATTCCTAGATTGGATTGTCTTATATAATATTCCTAGATATAATTATATGAGGACTTATTGACGTGGTGTGTTTGTCACCTATTTCCTAACAACCTAGGTTTAAGTGCGAAGGATGAATACTGTATTGGTCGTTTAGGAGATATCTGATCTTAGATATGTTGTATTCTCCCATTTACCATTTTGCTACGTCTACTTCCAATACAAATGTATCTTTATAGTCCATCAATGGAATTTTTGAAAATGGAATAACGTTTAATAATAAACAATTTGAAGGTTAACAGAATTTCCGAGGGTAGTCAGTCACATTGATTAGGCAAGTTTATATCGTGGAGTCTATTTGAAGGTAACTTGTAATATTTTATTGTAAGTAAACATTTATTTACGTACATACAATAAAGTGCTTGAGTTAATCCTGAATATTATAGATTGTTACAAATTATGTCTGAAGGAATATTTAATAGTAGTTATGTTAACATATTTTTATAACTAAAAGCATTTTGAGTGATTGCAATTCATCCGGAGTTTTTCAATCACCTCGAGTAAATAAAAACGACGCCTCGGCTGCGCTGAGTCGCTGAAAATAATTACTCGGAACAAAACCACGCCTTGTTTATTTAATATTCAACCTGGGAACAGAATATACTCAACAGTCTAGAAGGTTCTCTTCACTCCTATTTCTCTTTAGCATCTCACTAATACTGTTAATGAGATAGCGACTGCAATAGTGCGGCGGTTACTTGAAATTTCATAAAGACTGAGATTGTACGAGTCGTCACTGAAACACCATCATGATGGTTCATAAGCATAACACTTAATTACTCCAAATACTTTTGCATTTTAAAGTTGGAGGTCCTGGGTTCGATTCCCGGCTCGAGTCTGGTCTGGTGGGAGGCTTCGGCCGTGGCTAGTTACCACCCTACCGACAAAGACGTGTCGCCAAGCTATTTAGCGTTCCGGCACGATGTCGCGTAGAAACCGATTAGGAGTATGAGTTTACCATACCCCTAAGGTTAGCCTAGGTTAGCCTGCTACCATATTGGACTGCATCATCACTTACCATCAGGTGAGATGCAGTCAAGGGCTAACTTGTGAATAAAAAAAAAAAGACGATGTGAGAGGAAATTTTTGTGGCTTTCTTATTAGTGCGAGACGCTGCCGGCTCCATTTAACGGACGGCCCGTATGGTTTACAGAAGCATACACGACATATATGGTTCTTCCTGTTCTCTCTTATTATATCATAGAAATAGGAAGAGAAAATGGTAAGGAATAAAAACCTAGTGCGCTTCTGCTTGTCTCTTGGTGCGTTTGTTAGAAATAGTCTTTCCTTGCCATGTGATGTTACCGTAAATAAACCACTGGTCAATAATACGATTCAATCGCCATGTTTGTAATCGACACTTGTGATTGGTGCTAATTTCTAAATTAGCACCAATATTGGGCTCCTCCGCTGTATGTATGATTTCGTGTCGCAAGTGTTACACTGTATTGACAGAGTTTGGAACCGCAATGCTGCGGTTTGCTATCAAAGCAGCTTGAAGAACGAGCTCCGTAAAATCCAAGGCTGATAACCGAGCCCGTACGTTTGGAATGCTCTCGGAAACATATACAAAAGGTTAAATTCCAGCGCAGAGTAATCGGCTTGTGGCAACGTAGGGAGAGTGCAAATTATTCCCAGCATTTAAGGTACTTGTAGGCTTCTTAGATCTGGACGCGTTTGGAGCATTACTTATCCAATGTATAGGTATCACTAATGGACACATGGACGTTTAATAATTGTTTGTGATTGACCCTGCTTGAAAAACCTATCTGTTTTGCTTTTTTTTTGTGATATTTGGTTCATGCAACAAGGTTCATCATGACCAACCCATTGCCGGCACGGATCTTCTCTCAGTATGAGAAGGGTTTGGCCATAGTCCACTGCGCTGGCCATATGCGGATTGGCAGACTTTGACACGCCTTTGAGTATATTATAAACTCTTAGGCGTGTAGGTTTCCTCACGATGTTTTCCTTCACCGTTGAAAAAAGTGATATTTTAATTGCTTACAAACGTACCCGCATTCGAACCCCCGACCTGTGATCAGGAGGCGTATGTCCTAACCACGAGGTTATCACAGCTTCAACAACAACAACAAAAAGGTTGAATCACCCTTAAATAAGATATATACATATTTATACATATTATACAGATATATAGCTATTGCAGCAAAGTAAATTAATGGAGATCCAATTTAGACATCTCGTTTGCCGGAATAAAAACTAGGTTGAATATTAAATAGCGATGCCTTGGCTGTGTTTCGTTTTTCCGTCAATTATTTTGCGAGTCTATGTTACTTTAGGTTTTTTTTTTATCCACTACAAGTTAGCCCTTGACGGCAATCTCACCTAATGGTAAGTGATGATGCAGTCTAACATGGGAGCGGGCTAACCTGTTAGGGGTATGGAAAACCCATACTCCTAATTGGTTTCTACACGACATCGTGCCGGAACGCTAAATCGCTTGGCGACACGTCTTTGTCGGTAGGGTGGTAACTAGCCACGGCCGCAGCCACCCACCAGACCAGACTCGAGCCGGGAATCGAACCCAACACCTCCAACTTTATAAAGCGACAGCGCGCGCGCTGCGCCACGGAGGTCGTCAAACCTACCTATCGAAACCCATAGTATCACTCGAGATAGGCTGGGTGGTTAGGGTGTTTGTGAAAATGTATAACATGCGTTACTCTACTCATAAATAGGTTAAAGTATTAAACTAATTAGTTCACAGGAGCTTTAGCCACAGAGGGAAGTAGAAAAAACTAAAAAAAATGCACTTATAGTACTCCTAGAGCTTGAGAACGATAATTGACAGAATAACGCCCGAGGTTCTAATCCAAAAACTCAGACATTGGATTGAATTTAGTAGCGGAATCCTTATCGACAGGGAAGTATAGTAAAATAATAGTGTAGTGTATTAGGGACTACAAATAAAATTAAAGACATAAACAAATAAAGAAAGAGCTCTCTCAAAACACTTAATTAAACTAAACTTAAAATAGAACACCCTACTTTTTAACTAAGTTGTAATTGGTAACTTACTTTAAAAGTAGGACTATTTAAGTAAGTTACCAAGCTGGTTATGATTGGTAGTAACTAACAACAATAATTAGACTGGCAATTAATGTCGGAAGGCGTACCTAGTGTGTAACTTGTCTGGTGGGAGGCTTCGGCCGTGGCTAGTTACCACCCTACCGACAAAGACGTGTCGCCAAGCGATTTAGCGTTCCGGCACGATGTCGCGTAGAAACCATTTAGGAGTGTGGGTTTACCATACCCCTAACAGGTTAGCCCGCTACCATCTTAGACTGTATCATCATTTACCATCAGGTGAGATAGCCGTCAAGGGCTAACTTGTAGTGTATATAAAAAAAAAGAAACTCTGAGCTTATTTTACAAACCCGGGTGGTTTTCTTATGCTAGCCGTAAATATTGTTTTATGTAAACATGTATGTGCAAATAAATAAATAAAATAATCTAAAATAACTTTACAAATTCTTGAATCCTTCTAAGTTTAAAGTAATAGCAAAGATGTGCTGAAGCTATATTAATTTGTATTCGATATATTTGGAACGTCGACCGTGCTGCTTTAATCGGAAGCCCATTTATGTGCAGCTGTTGCCACTTTCGCGACCGTCGGGATCTGGAATGCATTCAAATAGTTTCGGTTAGCTGTAACCGGTGACCGGAAGCGGTGTACCTACATATTACTGCGACTGCGGCAAATAGTAACCAAACTAAATAGCCCTTATTATTTACTCTGGTTGCCTAAATTAACCGAGTGAACTGAGGTGCTCGAGTTTTCAAATTAAAATAAATATAGCTAGATAGCTAGATAGCTACATTTTCCTTTCAAAAATTTTGTACGTTTCCTAGTTAAATTTAATTTATGAAATATAAATAGCAGGATCCTTAAACTAGTTACTTAATTATTAAATTGTAGGATGTTTAAGCTTAATTTGTTTCAAAGAAGGACAAAAATACTATCAAAGAAAAGGTTTGATAGTAGTTTTTGTCCTTTTTTTTCTTTTTAATTATACGTGGCAAGACCGCTCTCAGCGGTGAAAGCCTCCTTCAACATTTTCCGCGTTCCTCTGTCTCTAGCGGCTCTGTTCCCATGTGGTGATTGAAACTTTGTTATCGTTAAATCGGTCTGCCTGTTCCTTGTTTTTGTTTATTTTTGTGCTCGAGTTAACTTAGGTAAATTCTCACGTTTAAAAATCTGTCAGCATAACCAGTCCTTTTTGTCAGAGATTCTGACATAACGAACAATAAGACTCAGAAATCATAATATGCAGGTTTATTCGACAGAAAAAGCATAAGACCTCACAGATAAGGATATGTATTTTATGTAGTGTTATAAGATATATGTAACTAATGTTTTGACGACCTCCGAGGCGCAGTGCGTGCGCTGTCGCATTTCAAAAGTTGGAGGTCCTGGGTTCGATTCTCGGCTCGAGTCTGGTCTGGTGGGAGGCTTCGGCCGTGGCTAGTTACCACCCTACCGACAAAGACGTGTCGCCAAGCGATTTAGCGTTCCGGCACGATGTCGCGTAGAAACCAACTAAGAGCGTGGGTTTACCATACTTCTAACAGGTTAGCCCGCTACCATCCTAGACATCCTAATCACTTACCATCAGGTGAGATAGCTGTCAAGGGCTGACTTGTAGTGTATAAAAAAAAAAAAAAACTTTGTACGAGGAAATAAGCTAATAAGATTTTTTTAAAAATTGCCAGGATCGTGCGGTTTCTTTTAATTTTTTTTTCATGATGCTGAATCGAAGGTATCATCAGTTTAACTTTCTTCAAAATTTGTGAAGATTTATGTGGTGAATATTATTGAGTGATACGATTATGAGGGCGTGAAGGTTAGTTAGCACTTGATAAAAATGCGATGAAGATTCTTCTACATATAAGTTAACTAAGAATACGACATAGACGCTTAGGTTTATTATCTTACTTTTTGTTGCTAATGATAGGAACTGTGAAAACGAATACCCATTTCTCCTTGAAACTTTTGAGGTAAAAGTTGGTCATCCATCAATGTACCGTCTTCAAGTTATTATATACGTTCTAAGCTAAGGAAACCTAACTTTAGAAAACACTAAATTTTTCTTAGTTTCAAATGATTATTAACCAACCATATAAACCAAGCAACCAACCAATAATGAAACAATTTCTCCAATTATTCCTCGACATATACAACGATCATTGATTTTCGTTCGTATGCGCTGTGCCACAACATAGCCATGTTTGAAAGTACGAGTTTCTCAAGCCGTGTCAATGATATGTTTTTTTTATATATACATATCGAGCAAACGAGTAGGGGGGGCACCTGATGGTAAGTGATTACCGCCGCCCATGAACATTTGCAGCACCAGAGGAACCGCCAATGCGTTGCTGGCCCTTGAGCAATTTGTTAATCCGCCCTTTGAAGATCCCCATATTATAACCATTAGGGAACACAGAACATGGAAGTTGGTGCCACTATTTGCAGGTGCGTGGCAGAAATGACCTGGAATAGCGGGTGGTGTGAGATTTAAGTAAATTAATAAAAACATCTTTTTTTTTTATAATAGATTGAATTGCGTTTGTGTATGAAAATGGTGTGAACTGAATTTGCATTTCATTATTATTATTCAAATAGTCCTTTATGAGGTAGCACACACTTTTCGTTCCCCGTCCGACCCCCCCGTTATCCCAAACGTCGCCTTAGCCGAGGTGCACCTCACAGGAGGCGTCTTTAGGCAGACGTTCCCTTAGTTTTTTCGAGGCCGAGGGCTCAAAATTTCTTCTGGCAGAGCTTCTTTTCGAAGCTTGCCAATCAGCCCGGTTACGCTGTCGCAACCAATAGGGTTAGTACAGATAATAGTCAGTCCGATGTAAGTTTGCAGACCAATTTTGCTTTTTATTGTTCCACTCCATGGCCAATGAGATCAAGAGCTAAGACTCCACGCGGCTTCCATGCGGGTTGGAGTGAATTATCGATTATTATCACATTGATGCTATCTGTAATAACCGGGTCGAAGATCGTCGCTCGAGGAACAGGGTTGGAAATAATGAATAGAAGCAGGCGTTACTTTGCGGAAGTCCATGATAAACAATAAACATAAGATAAAGATAAGATAAAGTAAAGAAAAAGTTACTTTTCGCGCTTGTGAAGTCAACATCTCCTGAGGATGATCCGGTGTCGGGTCGAAACGTGCGTAGAGGTTCTAGTGGAAGATTTTGTGTGGTGTTATATTATACAAATCTCCCGGTTGTCGGCGGAATATAGCAAATTATACTTGCTGTTTATTGTTTAGGGTTGGAAATCTCAATTTCCATATTATAGGATATATTATATCTGCTTTCCAAAACTTCTTCAAATATAATTTTGATATTTCATGCAGCTCGATCTCGCGCTCAGACCAATTAACCGGAGAAACGAAATCTGCCAGATTTTCGGGTTCCTTAGATTTAACCATTGCATATTTGTTTTAAAATTCGGCAGTCATAGCGCAGCCTACTTTTACGTTTTATTTCAATGAAAAATTAAAAACTAATATTAGATTAGACTAGTAGTATTTTTTGCCGGGTGTTGCAGATTCCATAAAAACTAAAGTCTGAGCTTTTAACTGGCTCTTATCGTAGCGTAGCTGGCCTTACGCCAAAAATTTTATCATGAATAAATCTTAGTAGGCAGTTTTGATTGCCCCCAGCGCCTTTCGAGTTTCTCTCAGCGCTTTTTTACACCTATTTACCTACTGAGACCATTATTGAGAGGATTTTTTTGTTAAAGAAATGACTGTTACCCTAGTACTTTTATTACTTTGAGCTTTTCAAGTTCTGTCTTTTCTTTAGATTTTTACAGACAATTTTGTCGCTTGTTCTACCGATGTCGTAATGAGGTGGTATAAGAGTGGTATGAAATTTGTAAAGCGAAGTGCATAAAAATAAATTATAAGTTTAAGGTCTTTAAATTTTAGAATAAGCATCTAAATTATAGTATTATTCTGTCTTACTTTTAAACATCAGTTCAGTTTTTGACGTACTACTATAACTTTCATTAATTGGTGGCCCGATCAGATAATAATTATTGGATAAAAATAAAGTCCCTTAAATTTTTAATAATCTCCAATCGATTAATCGATACGATCTACACTCCTTCATATTCTTAACTATTTGTTACACTTCTTCCAGATATATTTCTTATTTTCGTCTTCCAATCTTTTCCCTACCATCCCTTCCTCTTGTCTTATTCTCTGAGTTGCTATACACTACTTTGTTTCATTTAGTTACCTCTAACAGCGCTGCCAGCCCTTCGCCATTTAGAGAGAGAGAGAGAGAGAGAGAGAGTTTAATTCAAAGTATTACCTCATGCGCTTATACGTTGAACGTTGAATATTAATTTCCAATATGGTATTTTGCCTTCTTTACACTTGCCGAGCATAATATTTCTTTCCATGCGGCGCTGACAGGTAATAATGGGGCCTATGTTCGAAACTGTCGTTATATCAGGATACTGCATTCTTAATTATTAAAAAGTTTCAGTTATACACTCATTTTGGGGTCCTTAATCTTTACCACAAATTACCATTATTATTACCATTCATTGCCTATCCTTGTTTATATTTCTCAGTTGGATATTTTGTTCTGAATTACTATCAATTGAGCAATATACATAGTATATTCATTACCATAATCTATGTTGTTATTATTGACTGTTATTGTTTCATCCACTCTATTCGTCATTGCTTTAGTTTGGCTTCAACAGTAGCTGAATTATTTATAATGAAAATACTCAATTGAAATATAAAATAAATAATTGGTATCTGTGATTCAATTACGTATTAAAAATGTGATTTGTGATTGATATTTCAAATACCAATGCTGACGCTGAGGTATTTCATAAGTTATATTTTGTTGTTGTTTTATTTTTATATTTTATCTGAATGACTTTAAAATACATAGTTTGTATTCAATATTCAAATTTCATACGAGGCAGTATTTCGTAATTTTAATATTAATCAAACCATGGATTTGCCCAGCTGTGATTCATATAGTGCATTCCATATTAACTGGCGTCTTTCCACTTGAGACCGTCATTAGCAATAACAATAGGATTAAGTCGTGGCGGGTGAATTCTTTGTATTGCAAAACACGTGTGGCGTTCAAACGGTGTTTCAAACGTTTATGATACTTTCCCTAATTATACCTAAGCCAACATTTTAGTTCTCTGAACATTTCTTGTCATTTTTGTGCATACTTAGCAGATAGCATTATATCATCCGGGAATTTTAACAGTAGTTAGATGTTTTCCATTGAATTAAGGCCGAACTGCTCCCACATATGTTGCCCGAATACATGTTCAATCACAACCGTAAAAGTTCTGTTTACATTGTATCTCCTTGGAGTACATCTCTTCCGACGTTTATCCTTTCCCCTTCTGTTAGAAACAGACATTTTACATTTGTTTTGGCTCTAATATATATAATGTGTCTACCTCGAACTAGTTTGTGTTGTTCTTCAAAGAAAAACAACAAATTGAGCTGGTATTTCACTGCCACTCAATAGGGTGTATTTAAACCTTTTACTACTTTTTAAAGTTTCCACTCGTACAATCCATAACGCTCTTTTTTTTTAAATGACAGCCACGTAGAAACCACAGATAAACAAACATCAAAGAATGGGGATTCTTTTACATATAAATATTCTTTACTGACTGCTATAACTTAGCGTGTCTTAAATCTTTTATGACTGTATGTGTCTAAAACCAAAATTGATTTTCTTTGAAAATGGATAAGTGGCGAATTCTCGCAACCATGCTTGGTTAGTAACCAAGGTAAGTATAGTGAGCAAAAAATCTTTTGTGCGGATATAACTATTAAATTTATTATCTTATTGAGATAAGAAAATAATACAAGTACCAACTTATTTACTATCTGGCCTCAGTCGGGCTATGCCCTTAGCCAAAACCTGCTGTTTAAGAAATTCGTCTTTTGTATTCCTTATTGCTATCGGGAAACCAGCTGGCTCTTCGCCAAATACTTATCAGGGATATAGTTTGGTCAGCAGTTTTTATTGCCTCAATTGGTTTATTGTATTATCCACTGTAACATTGTGTGGTAGGATTGTATAATAATTACTCCATTGGGAGTTTTAAGATTTTTTTAACTTATGTCCGTTTAAGATAATTTAAGATTTTTTTAACTTATGTCTGGAAGCTATGAAAATCAGCGTCAGATTATATAGTTTCGCAGTTATTTCTTATTTATAGTACTTAATACGTTCAACTTTTAAGGCGGTTATCTGAACCTATATCACGATGGGTCGTAATCAGAAAATCGGATCAGCTATTGCCCAAGCCTTTCAGATGTGGCATGCACTCTGCAGTGGCGTGCCTGGAGTCTAGAATCTGAGCATGCTCTGTATATTTTTTATTAAAAATAAGGAAGTGGTCGGTACTTTTGCCATCTTGTACTTTGTCTTGGCGAGCCGGACGCAAAATGATTTCTATTACACACAAGTTTGCAAAAAATAACTAAAACAATGTTACAGCCGTCTGTTCTGTTTTCGCTCACTAAATATAAATTATATAACAAATGATAGGTTTCCCATTCATACCAAAATAACCATTACTTTCGTTAGAAAATTATAAAATATTTATATTGTAAAGCAAGCAAAGCTTTCGGCTTCTATGATAGTAAGGCCCACTGGCCCTCTTGCATGTTTTCTGCCGCGAATAACGGTCGCTTAACACGGTGCTTTGTGGCGACACACCGTAAAAGACCGTTTGACATATTGGCATACAGGCGAGCAGTGCGGCACCGCAACATTGCTACGAAATATTGGTGCGAGGTTGGCGCCGGCGCACGTTGCTGCGCCGGACTGCACCCCTATATTTTTTAACAAGCTTTATATCCTTTAACACTTTTCAATAAGGCTACGAGAAAAGAATATCTGTACGTTAGGAAATCTGTTTAAAGGATGCCATGAGTAACGACTGTAGGATGATACTGTAAGGTTATTAATGAATCGTTAAGATACATATACATCATCGTCGTCGTCGTGATCAACCCATTACTGACTCACTACAGAGCGCGGGTCTCCTCCCAATATGAGAAGGGTTTGGCCATAGGCCACCGCGCTGGCCATGTGCGAATTGGCAGATTTCACACGCCTTTGAGAACATTATGGGGAACTCTCAGGCGTGCAGGTTTCCTCACGATGTTTTCCTTCACCGTTGAAGCAAGTGATATTTTAATGTTGAAAAACGCACATAACTCCGATAAGTTAGAGGTGCGTGCCCGGATTCGAACCGCCGACCTCATATTAGGAAGCTGACGCCCTAACCACTAGGCTATCACAGCTTCATATACATGATACATATACATGAGAATTTAATCCTCGTTTTAGCATTATCGGGATGATGTCTAAAACAAATTGGGGTCAAATTAAAATAAACCTTATCTAAAAATAAACACGCTCTGCCCTAATTTTTCACAATGACGTAGCACTGGAGTCTAAGGGCACTCGGAAAATAGGATAGAATTAAAATACGTCGAGCCTATCTCACACATATAAGATGTTACGTATGCAATTCATTATTTATGTTATCCGTGCTTTTCCCGGTTCATATGCTATACCAATGTATAATTGTTAGATGTAGTATTGAAATATGAATATGAAATCTGAAATACCGCATTTTTAAATGAATTTTACTCATAGCTGTCTCTGTGAATCGCTGCAAGCTTGCACGATCAAGTTCACAGTGTTTCAGTGTGTGAAAGAAACTTTGCTCAGCCAGAGTTATTTTTCGGTCCACTCACATAGCTATCACACCTGGTGGTAAGTGATGATGCATTCTTAAGATGATAGCGGGCTAAATAAGAAATTTGAAGAATCGACGTCAGGTTTCTCCTTTGTGATTATAATTTCGTTCTACCATTGTGTAAGGGATTACGTTAATGATAAACAAGCATGGGTGTGGAGTATTGCTCTAATAAGATAGCTCTTAATATAATTTTAAGTGGCATGTGAGATTGTGATAACAAGAAGAAAATTTACCTGGCTAAGTTTGTTGTGGGCTTCTTCTTAGACCGGGGCGCGTTTGGAACCCTCATAGCTTTAGTTTTAAGTTTACGAATGTAGTTATCACCATCAAATCACTACTTTGTAAATTATTGACGCGTCAAAAGCGCCTTTTAAAGGACTATTGGAATAAAGATTCACTATGCATGGATTGAAACTGGTGTACATAGTTACGCTCATGTAAATATAAAAGAGTTATTTTCATTTTCTCCAAGGGTGTGAAGTGTGGCAACTTGTAATAAGGAGCGCGACCTGCAGTGTCACGTTCTGACGTCAAAGGGGTCTCGACTCACTCGTAACCTAGCTACGGGTTGAATTACCCACGGCTAGGTACTTTATTAACTTGATACTATTACTTCAAGCTACTATTACTTACTTACTTAAGCTAGGATAGCTTAGTGGTTAGGTTAGGTTAGGTTAGTTAACTACAACTTTTCTGAATTATGTGCGTTTTTAAGCAATGAAAATATCACTTGCTTCAACGGTGAAGGAAAACATCGTGAGGAAACCTGCATGCCTGAGAGTTCTCCATAATGTCAAAAAATCTCAAAGGCGTGTGAAGTCTGCCAATCCGCACATGGCCAGCGTGGTGGACTATGGCCAAACCCTTCTCATATTGAGAGGAGACCCTCGCTCTCTAGTGAGCCGAGAATGGATTGATCATGATGGTGATGATAATTACTATTAAATATTCCCTTCAGACAAATTTGTAACAATCTATCATAGATTGTTTAATGAATTTTGTTCTTTGAAAAAAAAAATGTTTACTTGCAATAAAATATTACAAGCTACCTTCAAATAGACTCCACGATATAAGCATGCCAAGTGTGACTGACTACCCTCGGAAATTCTGTTAACCTTTCAATTGTTTATTATAAAACGTTATTCCATTTTCAAAAATTTTCATTGATGGACTATAAATATACATTTGTATTGGAAGTAGACGTAGCAAAATGGTAAATGGGAGAATACAACATATCTAAGATCAGATATCTCCTAAACGACCAATAAAGTATTCATCCTTCACACTTAAACCTAGGTTGTTAGGAAATAGGTGACAAACAAACCAAGTCAATAAGTCCTCATATAATTATATCTAGTCAGCGTATAAGACAATCCAATCTAGGAATCATAACGGATACCACTTACGTAATGTTGACGCTCATGTATTTCGACGTCTCTTTCATAGAAAATCTGTTTTCCATCCACCCTACTCCTTTTTCCTTGGTATAGCAGTTGTAAGTAAACAGAGTACTACATACGAGTTTTTAACAGATGAAAGTATTTATACCAAAATTTGATAAATTGTACCGCGAAATAAGTCTCTGGTAACCGGTGTCAAAAATATAAATTTAACATAACTGTCAAGTGTTGAGTTTTATTATGTATTAAATTTCAAGAATACATATATAACTTAAAATAAACCTTAGATTAATCTAAAAATCTTTAAAAAAATATATAACATCATAACTGAAATATATTATTAAAAGGAGTCTCTTTAGGCAAGGTTCCGAAGATATTGGCAGCGTTCCCCCTTTGAATGGCTAGACTAATTCTTTGTCCGACGTAGCTGGCATCTCCAGTGATGTCGACTAACCTTTTTGTTATTTCCTTAAAAAGCCTTATAGCGCTAGGACCCCACGGACCAAGGGACTCAACACCGAATGGGCCAAAATCAAATTCGGAGCCTAGACCTCTGTATTTGCATGCTTTAGTTTTAATATAAATTTAACATACTTGTCAAGTGTTAATGTGTATGGTCGATAAAGAAAATACACTTATCCTTTTATTTCGTTAATATATTCCCCGTATGAGTTGAGCTTAAGCGATAATATCTATTAAAGGGAGTGCTTTGCGGAGTGAAACCTTTTGACGCTAAAGAAGACTCAACGCAAATATCCCCGAGTAACGCTTCAATCTAGGCCGCCTTTACTAAATCGCCTGCTTATTACGTGCCCATGTCTGTAATTATTGCACTGGGTATTCCGTTTAAAATTCATGTTCTATACAAGTACAGAATGATGCTTGATTAATGTATATAAAGAGGTTGAGGTATAATGTTTGGAAATTTGTAATATGGTAGCTCCATGGTTTGACGACCTCCGTGGCGCAGCGCGTGCGCTGTCGCGTTATAAAGTTGGAGGTCCTGGGTTTGATTCCCGGCTCGAGTCTGGTCTGGTGGCAGGCTTGGGCCGTGGCTAGTTACCACCCTACTGACAAAGACGAAGCTATGTAGCTTTCAGGCACGATGTCAGGTATAAACAAATCAGGAGTATGAGTTTACCATACCCTTTTATGTTAGCAAGGTTAGCCCGCTACCATCTTCGACTGCATCATCATTTCCCATCAGGTGAGATTATAAATTGTGGTGTGTAAAATTTTGAATGGTAAAAAACAATTTTTTTCATTTCAAAAATGGTTTGTTGACATTTTAGTACAACACCATTCAAAAGTAATTCCATCAGTGTAAATCTTTTTATTTTAATAAGGCGACAGTTAAAAAAATGTAAAGGGCGAAGGTTTTTAAGGTAACGTTTTATTTCTGTAATATTTTTATCACGAGGGTGAAATGCAAGCGATAAATCTATTTTGAGGCAGTGTCTCTCGTCCAAGCATCGGTTTTCGCATTTCTTTTATCCATTCTCAGATGAAATTACATCCATTGGGCCAATATTACTGAAAATAAATCTTTCTCTTTCTCTTCTTTCAAGGGCTAACTTGTAGAGGATAAAACAAAAAAATGGATAAATTATGATACTGGCATAAATCTGTCACACTAAGGTATACCTGAGTCTGATCCTGTAGGTATATTCTCGGTGTTTTTACGTCATGTTATACCAAGGAAAATCGCGAATCAATCAATTTGTTTCCATACGAAGGGTAGTGTGCTGCAGATATTCATAGACGACGATAGTCACTTATTGTCTAGTGACCCGTCTGCTCGACGTACATCATAAAAACTTAAGGTTTGAAAGCAAAACGCTGTTTGGGAGAAAGGGTATAATATAATCATAATATGTACAACTCTTGAGCATATTCCGGAACGGCTTAAATTGTAACGTTATTTTGCTTTGCTTGTGTATGTCCTCACATGTTGAAATTTACATTTAAAGTTTTTAAATAAATGAATATGTAAATACCATAAATGAATGTTTTGCAATGATTCTATCTGACCTCTTCACGATGCGAAGAAAATACGAGTAGTAGCGAATTGAATCAGGTAATTTCATCTAAATCGATGCCGTGCCCTCGACTCGGGCGGAGTGTTCCCGAGGGGACAGGTCGCATAAATGAATATGTCGAGGCGGCTCGCTTAGTCTGTTATGCGAACTCATGTTTGATTTATACTAGCGATTGCTCGCGACTTTTTCACTACAAAATGATGGTTCTTCAGCTGGCAAATATACGAGTATAGTGTTCTTTGACTTACGTTTTGAAACAATGAAAATAGGACGACGTCCGTGGCGCAGAGCGTGCGCTGTCGCATTATAAATTTGGAGGTCTTGAGTTCGATTCTAGGCTCGAGTCTGGTCTGGTGGAAGCCTCCCATGACTAGTTAGCGTCTAAGACATCGCCAAGCAATTTAGCGTTTCGGCATGATGTCGCGTGGAAACCAATAAGGAGTATGCGTTTGCCATACTCTTAACAGGTTAGCCCGCTATCATCTTAGATACATCATCACTTACCATCAGGTGAGATTGCTGTCTAGGGATATTTGGTAGTAGATTAAAAAAAATATTAATAAAGTGTTAATACGAGGTAAATTAACACTTAGGTATACCTGAGTCTGATCCTGTACTGATACCTGGCCTGAATTTGAGTGAACTTACGAAGTTAAAGTACACCTTCAAGATCTCAGCCTCATTTTAACATTACAACAGTCTGAGGCTTGTATTTATAACTGTCAAACAAAGTACAGGTTCTGAAGATCTGTCTTAAGCATACATTGACTGGGATTCGATATCTTGATCCTTGACCGATATCGGTTTTAAAATATGGGCATGTCAGGAAACACGAACCATAATGTAATAGAAACATACTTGTTTATGTCTGGGTTTAAAGTTTAGAATCGTCCACACTTATTTAGACAACTAGAAAAGACATAATAATATTTAGTCTATTTTTGGAACGAAGTTCCTTATCGCGCGTTGTGAAAGGGGGCTAGACGGAAAAATTCTTACGAGAAGTTGTCACGACACTTTTTGTTATTGTAAGCTGTGCGGCGTCGCATGTTTCTCTGTTTGTCTCTCTCTCTTATAGAAAGCAAGCCAGATATTTTCATTTCTATTTCGCATTGAACAGTGTGGTGTCGCGACGATTATTTTTGTTGAGTGTATAAAGGTTTTTTGTAAATAATAAATAATAAAAAATAATGATAATAATGAATCCTGACAGTGTTTCTGCACAACTTCCGGATATTGCTGATGGCGTACAAAATTGAGCCTACTGATTAAGTTTATATAACATTAAATTTGTTAATAATAAAATAATAAAAAAAAATTATTATAACTTAAATAAAATAAAATTTTATTACAATTCCTTCACTAATTAATCGAAAGGAACTTCGTTCCATCCGGGTGTCCCTTGACACCTCTCAAGTTCTTTTTCTTTTCTTTTTGCCTATCATGGCGCCTTGATTTAACTATCATTACTAAACTATGAAACATTGTTATGAGATAAAGCTTGTTTCATCTGCTGTATTTGCTGAGTTGCGTATCCCGCAGTCTACTTAATGCTGCGGCGTCAGGTCAAAATTAACAAACTTCAGCTGACCTTTGGAAAACCGTCGACAGTTTCTAATCGTCGAAATAACACAAAAGTTTCGCAGGTACGAAATATAACAAATTGAAATACATAAATCGTACCTGTGAAAGTAGTAGTCCAGTTGAGAGTGAGGAGGTCCATAAATTAAAACTAAAAACCATTTCAGTCACATTCGCATTCAATAAGAAAAGATCGTATTAATGCTTGCATTTTGCGTCGAGTGTTAGAAATTCAGTAATTAGTAGTAAGTAACCTAGCACTCGGTGATAGCCTAGTGGTTAGGGCGTCAACCTCCTAATCAGAGGTCGGCGGTTCGAATCCGGGTACACCCTCTAACTTTTCGGAGTTATGTGCGTTTTTAAAAATTTTTAAAAATTAAAATATCACTTGCTTCAACGGTGAAGGAAAACATCGTGACGAAACCTGCACGCCTGAGAGTTCTCCATAATGTTCTCAAAGGCGTGTGAAGTCTGCCAATCCGCACGCGGTCAGCGTGGTGGACTATGGCCAAACCCTTCTCATATTGAGAGGAGACCCGTGTTCTTTATTTAGTTGGTAATGGGCTGATCATGAGCCTAGCACTCACAGACAATTATTTTAGAAAGAGTATCCTCTTACACTTTTCACTTTAATTATTTTATGTAGAAGTTGCAGGTTTGTATTAATAACTCATCGCAATGATTCCATCAAGTCCGGGTTAGATGGGGTTATTGATTGAAAGGAAATTATGTCATTAAATTCGCTACGGGTCGCAGGTGTGTTAAATCGAAATTTAAACTGACGTGAAAATACAGCGCTACGTATCTATCTTTTAGTTACAAACTGTAACCTTTTATATATAGTATTATAGTACTAAAACCAATTTTTCTGAGCTAGACTCAGTCCATGTTATCTTGTGCATACCTTTTGATATGCGAAAGTGTGTTTGTTATTTCTTCACGCAGCAACACAACAAAACAATGACATGTTACGTTGCTGCATGATTTTCTGAAGATGTAGGCTATAAATAGCCAATTATTAGCAAAAAAAATTAGCCAATCACTCAACGGTATGAACCGTTGATTCACTTAAATAAATAAATCTTTTAATAGCTTGGTGTACGTATCACCCTCTTCAAAATGAAGGATTTATTTTAAATTCTGTTCACGTATTAGATATTTATATTAGCTTGGTATTTATGTATTTAAAATAAATGAAAAACATTTGTTAAAACTAACATACTAACATTTTATAATCATTAATATAATAATTCTTTATTTAGCGCAACGGTTCATAACAAAATGCTTCGCATGTTCAAAATACAGACGCTACCAGTAATATGGTTACAGAAGACTTGGGACTTAATATATAATTTTCCTATGCTATAATTTTCCGGGATGAATGCGGCACTTAGACCGCGTCCTGGTTGAGTTTCAATTGAGTTTGAAACAATCCAGACGGCGCGATATGGATCCATACTTCAAAACTAATATTATAAGTATCTTGGTTATAATATGCGAAAAAGCTTTTTCAAAGACCTTTGAGACCTTGTTTTTTTAATAGTGATAGATCCACTGGGCCCTCGGTGGAAAACGACATAACGCTCTCTTATGCTGTCATGTCTTTTATATAACGCTTTCGATTCTACTAAATGTTACCTAATTTAGTGACTCTACTAACCATTGTTATTGCTATTTTTCGTGGACCAATCACTTCCCACCGTTTTGTCGAGAAGCAATAGCGTAGCGGCACGAAACCCTACAAACAACTTGTAAAATATGTCTTAGTTTACACATTTCTTAGAAACGCGGCGATAACAGTATAATAAATAGTTTCCTATCTTTCAAAATGTTAAGGAGTTACAAATTTTGATAATACCTTCAATATGGTTTCGCGAAACCACAATATTCATAGCGGCGCGCGGCGGTTGGGATAACTCCTTGGCGGTGCCACCAGTTTAGTTACCAAGGATGTATTACGATATAATATTATGCAATACGCTGAACTAGTGTCGATGTCCATTTGGAAACTGGTTATCTAAGTGTAAGCTCTGATGATTCTCGTTTGGTAGCTGAAGACCCGGTGATGAAGTGGAAACACCACGCTGGCGGCATATTGAAACTATTTATGAAATGTGAACGTTGTTACTATAGCTCTAGATAAATAACCAACATCATCATCATCATCATCATCAGCCAACATTAATCCATTGCTGGACATAGGCCTCTTTGTCCTAGCGCCAATTCATCCTGTCTACAGTTTTTCACATCCAGTCGATGCCTGCCACTTTTCGGAGGTCATCACTCCATCTGGCTGGAGGACGGCCCACACACCGTTTGCCGAGACGTGGTCTCCACTCGAGGACCTTCTTACTCCAACGTCCGTCGGTTCGCCGAAAACGTGACCAGCCCACTGCCACTTCAGCGTGCAAGCCCTTCGAGCTATGTCGGTTATATTTGTTTTTTGCCGAATCACTTCGTTACGGACTTTAACCAACAACCAACCAACAATATGGACATCAAGAATGTATCCTATATATAAACATATGGTTGGTTGCCCCACCCCCAATCCCAGTGGAAAACTGTACAAAAAACCGAACCGAATGCTTGCCTGAACTATCTGTCTGGATGACTGTTACGATGATTTGATAAAAACTTTATGGAATAAAGAATAAATAGAATTTCTATGACCCTCCTCTCTAGTACGCTCGAGTGGGTATTCGGTCTTCTATTTTAGCTCTACGCTTGCATTAAATGGGTACGAGAAGCATGTAGGTCGAGGGCACGCTATCGATGACAAAGAATATTTTCTAGAATCAATCGACTGACGACGACGACAATAATAGCAGTAATTATATGGTTAAATAGTTGCAAGAAGAAATTCTTTTATATTTTTATACTTACACTGTTATAGCTGTTGTGCGTCAGCAGTGATAGCTCAGTGGTTAGGACGTCCGCCTTCTAATAAGAGGTCTGAGGTACGAATATGGGCACTCACTTCTTACTTTCGAAATTATGTGTGTTTTCAAGCAATTAAAATATCACTTGCTGCAACGGTGAAGGACAATGGCACGCACTTTAACATAGTTGAAGAAGAAATTCTTTTATATTTTTATACTTACACTGTTATACTCAGCAGTTGTGCGTCAGCAGTGATAGCTCAGTGGTTAGGGCGTCCGCCTTCTAATAAGAAGTCGGGGGTTCGAACATGGGCACGCACCTCTTACTTTCGAAATTGTGTGTTTTCAAGCAATTAAAATATCACTTGCTGCAATGGTGAAGGACAATGGCACGCACTTCTTACTTTCGAAGTTATGTGTGTTTTCAAGCAATTAAAATATGACTTGCTGCAACGGTGAAGGAAAACATCGTGAGGAAACCTGCATGCTGAGAGTTCTCCATAATGTTATCGAAAGGCGTGTGAAGTCTGCCAATCCGCAAATGGCCAGCGTGGTGGAATATGGACAAACCTTTCTGATATTGAAAGGAGACCCGTGCTCTTTAGTGAGCCGGCCATGGGTTGATCATGATGATGATGATGTTGACTGTTATACTGTGTTGTTGATGTTGTATATAAATGAATTTTTTGCTCAAATAAAAGCCATTTTTTTAATAACTAACATTGGTTATCTCGCTAGCATAATATCGTCATCGTCTTTATCAAACCATTACCCGCCTCATATAAAGCGCGACGATCTTCCCAGCACGAAAAGCGTGCCAAATTGGATTGGAATGGATTGGTGGAATTAACACACCTTTGAATACAGAATGGAGAACATTAAGGCATGCAGGTTTCCCGTGATGTTTTCCTCCACCATTACAGCAAGTGATGTTTAATTTTCAATTGCCTAAATTAACGCACATTCTCGTAGCTCCGAGGCCAGAGGTGCGTGTCGGCGATCCGGTTCGATTCTCCTGAAATGGAGGTCGCAGTCTTTAAAAACTAGGCTATCATTCAATACATACATATAATATACAAATCGTGATTATTTAACATATACCAGGAAAGCATGGTGCATCTTGGATTATTTCTAAATGTTTTTGACGACCTACTTGGTCTGCCTTATAAAAGGGTTCGATTTAATTAGGAGGCTTCGGTCCTGGCAAGCAACCTTACTGGAAAACACATATCAATAAGCGATTTAGTGTTCCGGCATGATGCCGAGTAGAAACCGATTAGGAGGATGAGTTGCGTCGGTGCTTATCTGGTGCTGCAGATGTTTATGTGCGTCTGTAATCACTTAACATCAGGAGACTCCTCTGCTCGTTTGCCTGCGAAGTAAATATATAAAAAAAAAGATTGATACAGCTAGCTTAGCTCAGATAGCTGCTTTGGGACGGATAATCGATAATTTGGCCACGGTCCAACTACTATGCAACCCGAAAATCCGGCAATAGAGCTCTGAAAGTGATATATGAAATTCCTTTGCCATGTATGGGTTGATATCACCGGGGAACATCGAAACTATATTATATATAAACAACAATGCTCTAAAGGAGGGCATTGCTTCTGTAAATGGGCAATAATCTAGCGTTATTGATCGACTAGGAAAAGTCTGTCATGTCTTGGAGTAATGAAACTAAGTCCTACCGACATTGTCATTAGTAATTCAAGTTAAACTACGGCCGTTCAGAGAATGCGTTCCTGACACGTCGCGATTGAACAGACGACGTAACTTTGTAATGGCGTTGCAGTTACGATAAAAATATTATTGCTGGTTGTTTACCGTTTTAACAATGGATGAGCATTAAAACAACATTATTATAACAATAATCATTTAATGTTATAATTTTGTGCCGAACTGAGTGTCAAATAATTTGGTAAAAAATATTTTTCTAAATCTAAACTGCGCTATTACAAGGTTATGTCAGCGCTTTATATTTGTAGTGCTGTGCTTTTAGTAGCTCTGTTCTTAATAGAGGTTACCGCAAGAAAGAAAGAAAGTATATTTCATGGTAATATATAAATAAACACGCAATATCTATCTGAAAGTCTTACAATTGATGAATAATAGACAAAGTTGTAGATACAAAAGTCCTTATTATGTAAGCCTATTTGAAATAAATGAATTTTAATTTTATATTGCCATTCAATAAAAAAATAGGATCAGAATCCATCAATCAATCAAATCAGAACTAAATAAATACGAAATTATAATAATGTTATACTGACAGATCGTTATCGAAATACGTTTTTTTTGTGCTACTAACGATCGAATGTGAGGAACTGTGCTACTTGGAGACATAAGTAGCACAGTTCTTAAGTTGTCGTGTCGTGAATGGATAAGAAAACAATAAAAAAAGACGGGTTGCACTCCGGGAGTGCCGGCAGAAGTGAAAACTTGATTATTAACGTTGAGCATGTTTGCTATTTTGGAATGGTTAGGGAATAATTTTGCACCAATTGCTTTATCAGTATAAAAGTACTATCATTTATGTGGTAGAATACAATATTCATTTATTGCGCTATCGTACACAAACATGACAATTTATATTACATTAAAAATTTAACACTTTAAAACTATTACAATTATTTTACATTAAAAAGTTTATCTCTCCGAAAAATCAACTTTCATCCATAATTTCAACGACTTTTTCACCATCATCATTACCAGAACTATCCATGGATGCGCGTGGCACGCTGTAACATACACGAACATTCCTGCGCTGCCTAAACGAAACAGTAGGCCCAGGCATACATTTTCGCCGCGCCGTAGAGAGGGGATAGCTGTCTACTCTCCATCCGTCTTACGCTTTTTCGATCAGGTCACGTGTCCTGACGCGAGTTTAAGATTTTATACCCATTACAGAAAAAGTGCTCAACGCCGCTAAAGAAGTTTTCACTTCAAAAAAAGATAGATAGATATACTCTTTATTGCACACTACAAACATGATTTAAAAATAAATAAAACAAAAAATTAAATAAAAAAACAAACATAACGCGCAAAGGCGGTCTTATCGCTAAAAGCGATCTCCTGCAGACAGCCTTTTGAGAAAGGAAAGAGTTAAAAGGAGATGGGGTAAAAAGCTATTTTGTTTAGATGTTACAAGGTCATTTGAACTGTTTTTATTGTTTTAAATGACACAATGACTGACGTAACGCATTCTTTCAGTAGCTATTAGATACATCGTGTTTACTTCCGATGCCAACGAGGGCAGAGATGAATGGGCCAGGAATCTCGTTAGTCGCTGTACGTCGACTCGGATCGATATTCTTGCTCTTGTTACTTTTTTGCGAGCTGCGTTATAAATGAGGATTTTTTTTATATCCACTACAAGTTAGCCCTTATAGTTCCAATGTATCAGTTGACCTTGAAACTTATTTCACTTTCTAACCTAGCCGACCAAGTTTTGCTCAATTATTCAAAACTTTTTTTGATCCACTACTAGTTAACCCTTGACAGCAATCTCCCCTGATGGTAAGTGATGATGCAGTCTAAGATGGTAGTGGGCTAACCTGTTAGGGGAATGGTAAACCCACACTACTAATTGGTTTCTACGCGACATCGTGCCGGAACGCTAAATCGCTTGGCGACACAACTTTGTCGGTTAGTTTAGAAGTTATTATGTAATTTTAAATGCGACATTAACTTCAGTTAGCTAGGACTTATCAAACTAGGTGCAAAAACTATTCAGTTCGTGGGAGTACAACTATGAAATAGTCTGCCCATAGGAATTGTGAATGTTATATTTTATTTTTTAATATAATTTTTATTTTTAAAATACAATCCTAATTGGTTTCTACACGACATCGTGCCAGAACGCTAAATCGCTTGGCGTCACGTCTTTGTCGGTAGGGTGGTAACTTGCCACGGCCGAAGCCTCCCACCAGACATAGCCATTTTATAAAATCCTGGTGATATGGACAGAATGAAATTGGTTGTAAGGGCAGCCGATAGTTTATTCTTGTCGTAGAAATCAAAGTAGTCTGTTTTAAACCAGTATTGTTTTTGGAACCTTCTGACACGGGGAAGTCAACTTATTAATTGATAATCGATCTCTTTTGTCATCTTTATCTACCTTTATCTAGGTATCTTACTATTAAAACGATGTTATGATTTTGGTTATCATTGTATTCAAGAGATAGCACGCGGCGATGGGAATAGATTTTCGCGCTCCTTGTTATCCGGGGTACCTAGGGGAAAAATTATAAAGGATATTCGTAATTGATAAAGAACATTTTTTTTTTGTCTGTCGTGGTGGAAAAGCTTTATGGCTACCTCCGTACCCTTGGGCGGGAAGGAGGTTATGTTGGACTCCCACCCGAACCCGAACTAAAAACCACCACGGCATGCCCCTCTCGCAGGTTTTACTGGACACCCGAGTGACCCGTTGTATACTTCCCGGACGGTACATACGGGACCTGGCCTTTGGCTTAACTGACCACAAACAAAACTGTTCGCTTTATCCTGCTTCCTCTCCCTCCTTTACTTCCATAAGTAGGTACTTTTGTATGAAAATCGACCTTCATTCTTTAATGAGATTATGACTTGTCTCCGGCATTGCGGTGGAAAGCTTTAGATAAAGTTTGTACGTTTTAATATGTTATGTTTGTTGCAGTCCAAGGCGCTCGGTCGTGTGCTGTTCGATCAAGTCTGTCGCCAGCTACACCTACTAGAAGCAGATTACTTTGGACTTGAATATCAAGATGCTAATGGAACTAAGGTATATCAATCTGTATTAATCTATTAATTAACTGATAATTGAGAGCCAGTGAGAGACATGACAGCTAGTTTTCTGCGTCTACCGCTGTTTCGACAAAGCTTTGTGATTGACGAAATCTGATTGCTAATGTGTTGAAATCAAACTAACTCACGTACAAAGTTAACACTTTCGTCCACAAAAACTGTTTGTGTCGTTAAGTATATAATGTGTCAAATGACTATAAGATCACTTCGCTAATTATAGCTGAATCACTTGCATTCATGTATTTGAAGCGGTGATAGCCTAGTAAGCGGTGATAGCCTAGTAGTTAGGTCGTCAGTCTCCTAATCAGAGACCGGCGGTTCGAATCCGGGCACGCACCTCTAACTTTACGGAGTTATGTGCGTTTTAAAAAAATTAAAATATCACTTGCTTCAACGGTGTTGGAAAACATCGTGAGGAAACCTGCACGCCTGAGAGTTCTCCATAATTTTCTCAAAGGCGTGTGAAGTCTGCCAATCCGCACATGGCCAGCGTGGTGGACTATGGCCAAACACTTCTCATATTGAGAGGAGACCCGTGCTCGTAGTGAGCCGGTAATGGGTTGATCATGATGTATTTGAAGGAACATTGTAAGTTATCAAAGCTCGAGTTTAACTCCTAATGTTGGTATACATTGAAAGTCCGGATCCTAAAAAAATTAAAGTAGGATACAAATTACATGTTGGTACAACTATTGAAAACGCTCCACAGTATTGGTTGGACGTGGAGAAGCCGATGTGCCGTCAAGTTGGCCTGTCCATGCTGGAGCCAACGTTGAGGTTCTGCGTGAAGTTCTACACGCCCGATCCCGCGCGCCTCGAAGAGGAGTTCACGCGGTACCTCTTCTGTCTGCAAGTGAAGAGGGATCTGGCGCAGGGCTGCATACAATGCAACGAGAACACCGCAGCTTTGATTGCCAGCTATATTGTCCAAGGTGAGCTTGAAAGGTACAAAATTACTACTCACTTTATGTCGAGGTCTGAGCATCACATGAGACGCTCTTATGGGGACGTTCTGGCGATGTCCTGCGCGTTCCGTTGATACCGTTATTCATCATCATCATCATCATCATCATTAACAACCGGTTGGCGTCCACTGCTGAACATAGGTCTTTTGTAGGGAGTTCCATTGCTCACGGTCTTGGGCCGCTTGCTTCCCAACGGCTCCCTGCGACTCGTCTGATGTCGTCTGTCCATCTAATTGGGGGTCGACCAACGCTACGTTTACCGGTGCGGGGTCGCCATTCCAGCACCTTGGGACCCCAACGTCCATCGGTTCTCCGAGCTATGTGCCCCGCCCAATGCCACTTCAACTTCGCAATTCGCTGAGCTATGTCGGTAACTCTGGTTCTTCTACGGATCTCCTCATTTCTGATTTGATCACGTAGAGATACTCCCAGCATAGCTCTCTCCATCGCCCGTTGAGTGACTCTGAGCCTTCTTATGAGGCCCATAGTGAGCGACCATGTTTCAGAGCTGTAAGTCATCACTGGCAATACGCACTGTTCGAAAACTTACCGTAATTACCAATAGGTTATTAGCTATTTTGGACAGCTAGTGTTAAATTTGAAGTCAGATGACCAATTCATGATATGTCATGTATTACAGCTACGTTTCAAAGGTTGATCAATGACATTTTGGTAGTAATGACCTTGTAATTAAAATATGTATAAATCTTCCAGTAAATATAATATACGTTGTTAGTTAAACATGCTTGCATCACGATGCTTTTTTAATTTGTGGGTTACTTTTTACTCTTTATGCTTCACAATTATTTGTCGATGAAAACTATTTCGCATAAGGCGCTGTTTGTTTAATATTTGTCGGTGGTTTTGTGCTATTGCACATAAAAGTGTTACTTTTTATAAATCTATCGTCTTGGTAAAGGTTTCGTAGCCTGTTTTTTTCTCTTCTAATATTCCTTTTTTCCACTGAGGCTCTCTTTATTTTAAATATTGATTGGAATGTTACAATTGCCTATTCACTAAAAGCCAAAGGTTAAACAACGACCCTTGTGTAATAAATCGAAAGAATAACAAAGAAATTAACATATCCATATTGATTGACAGTTCGTTTGTAACCAAGCATTTAGCAGCAGAAGTATTTAACAGTTGTCTTCTCCATTGCTATCATAGCAGGGTTTCCTCCCGAACTCTGGTATGGTTTGCTGTAAGTCATGATTGACCCTAAGGCGAAAAGATCCTGCCAAGCGATTTAACGATTAGAAATAATCATTTTCGTAAAATGGGTAGTTAATAAACCTGTTTTGAACAATAACTAGAATTGTGTGGGTTGGAAGCAGTGATTGCCTAGTGATGCGGTGATAGCCTAGTGGTTAGGGCGTCAGCCTCCTAATCAGAGGTCGGCGGTTCGAATCCGGGCACGCACCTCTAACTATTCGGGGTTATGTGCGTTTTTAAAAATTTAAAATATCACTTGCTTCAACGGTGAAGGAAAACATCGCGAGGAAACCTGCACGCCTGAGAGTTCTCCATAATGTTCTCAAAGGCGTGTGAAGTCTGGCAATCCGCACATGGCCAGCGTGGTGGACTACCATACCATACCCTTCTCATATTGAGAGGAGACCCGTGCTCTGTATTGAGCCGGTAATGGGTTGATCATGATGATGTGGGTTGGTCGCTGAAATATGGGTGTGTTAGCGACGAACGTTTTTAGAAGGAAAATGTAAATAAACATTGATAAACATAAAAGCATAAACAGAATCCACGTTGAAATAATAATCTCAAGCATTTGCTAGAGGTGACATATTATATTTGCGTACTCTTATTGTGCTAAGTTTATACTCCATTCAGTCCGGCTTACAACGCTACAAAAAGAAGAAGTCATTATGTCCCGAGTGGGCTCCCGTTATTGCATGCGCATAAGATTAATAGGTGTCAGGTGAAAAGAGAGCGGACACGCAGATATATTTTACAAACAGCTTCGTTTTTTACTTTAATCTGTAATGTAACATTTTGAGCTACATTTTGGTCTCGGCTAACAGGATTAATCTAACCCGCATAAAATACGGGTATGTTTTAATATGTATATACGGGTATATAATATGTATGGACAATACGTATTTATTTCCAGTTTGCCTTTATACCAGTGGGAGCACTTTTCTACTGCTTAGAAGATACAGTATACTTGTCACGTAAATGTGATTGAGAGCAGCGAAAAATTCTCTCAAATCTTTTGTTCATGCACTTAGCATAAACATAAGATTTGGCTGCTCGGTTAGTGGTTATCTTCCTTAGAATGAAGACGGGAACAGCGATCTAATTTTTTTTTATAAAAATTAGTTAGTAGAATGATCGATTGTCCTCACTTATTAAAAAAAATAAAGTATTGTGTACCAAAACCTTTATAGAGAAATTGTCGTCAACAGTACACATTTCAAGGTCATGCGATAATATAACTTACTTAATTCCGTTATTTAAATCTGGTAGTACTACTGACCCCACTAACTTTAGACCGGTATCAGTACTACCCACTTTCAGTAAAATCTTTGAAAAACTTATTTTAACGCAATTAATTAATCATTTTAATAGAAACAATTTATTACACGCCAAACAATTTGGTTTTACACGGGGTCGCTCAACAACCGACGCTGGTGTTGAGTTAATACACAATATATTTAAAGCCTGGGAGGAGTCACGTGACGCACTTGGTGTTTTTTGTGATTTGTCCAAGGCTTTCGATTGTGTTGAACATGAAACATTAGTCAGAAAACTACACCATTATGGACTTCGGGGGGTAACTCTAGATTTAATGACCTCGTATTTACGTGACAGAGTTCAACAAGTAGACGTAAACGGGAAACGGTCTAACGGGTCATTTGTGAAAATAGGGGTTCCTCAGGGATCTATATTAGGACCTTTTCTGTTCCTCATTTACATAAATGACCTTCCTTACCTTACTAAGGACAATAGCGGGATAGTATTGTTTGCTGATGATACATCACTCGTTTTTAAAATTAAACGACGTGAAACAAATGTTGACGAGGTAAACAACTCACTCGCGAAAGTAGTACATTGGTTTGAGGCTAATAACTTAGCACTTAATGGGAAAAAAACAAAGTGTATTAAATTCACGTTGCCCAATGTTAAACAGGTGAAAACCAGTGTACTACTTAATAATGAGGAATTGGATCTGGTAAATACGGCTACATTCTTAGGCATAACGTTAGACGCTAACCTTCAATGGGGTCCACATATAAATAATTTATCGCACAGACTTAGCTCTGCTGCTTACGCGGTAAAAAAGATCCGTCATTTGACGGATATAGAGACTGCCAGACTTGTATATTATAGCTACTTTCACAGCATTATGTCATATGGTATTTTATTATGGGGTAATGCTGCTGATATTGACACTATATTCGTTTTGCAGAAGAGGGCTGTTCGTGCGATATATAAATTAGGTCCCAGAGAGTCATTAAGAGATAAATTTAAAGATTATAAAATAATGACAGTGCATAGCCAATATATATATGAAAATTTAATGTATGTTCATAAAAATATTGATAAATTCCTGAAAAAAATGGACTGTAACGCACTGAACATCAGAAGTAAAAGTAAACTTGTAGTACCGTTTAGTAGGCTGCACAAAATTAGTAACTCATTCAAAGGAAATTGTATTTTATTCTATAATAAATTACCTATTGATATCTTGGAGATGTCTATCAATAAGTTCAAAGTTTTTATAAAACGAAAGCTTGTAGAAAAATCATATTACGATATTAAGGATTATATAAACGATAAGAAAGCTTGGGTGTGAATTGCTCTATCTCCATAGGTACTATAGTTATTATTAATTTTATTCATTATGTGAGATGGTGATAACGAAAAAAAAGAAAAACCCCGGCTAAGTTTGTTGTGGGCTTCTTCTTAGACCGGGGCGCGTTTGGAACCCTCATAGCTTTAGTTTTAAGTTTACGAATATAGTTATCACCATGAAATAACTACTATGTAAATTATTGACGCGTCAAAAGTGCCTTTTTAAGGACTATTTGAATAAAGATTATTTTGAATTTGAATTTGAATTTAACAATAAATAACAACTTACCTACATATTATTTTACAAGTACGAGGGGTTTGCATCTGAAATGTGTCTGATTCGTTTCCTGATTGCAGCTTCTAACCTTACCTGTATAACTGTTGTACGTAAGTTAAAATTAAAATAAGTATGTACTTATTTTACTACCCGATCGGGAAATGTATTAGTAAGGCTGATTTTAGTTTGAATCTCACCGTCAGCGCTGATGGCTCAGCGTGGCTCATTACAGTGTCGTACAGAACGCCTTACTGTACAGACGACGACCAAAATGCGGAGTGTATTAATTGTTGCTGCTTTGTACTACTTTGTATTCGCCATGACTATACACGCTGACTACGTCCGCTCGACACTAGAACGCTCACTGAAAGCAGAGGCGTTCGTGCAATGGTCAGCGCCGACGGCTACGCGGGGTCGACGTGCGACGCGTGCGGTCGGCGTGTGACTAAATTCAGCCTAACATATGAATTTACTTAATTTTGAAACTTTACTGGCTTACTGGAATAATCAAGATTTTAGACTAAGTAAAGTTATGTAAATTGTATATTTGAAATACTTGATCTGTGAAGTACTACAGATAAAATTTAAATTTTAGTTGTTCTAAATCAGCTTGCTTAAAAAAAAATTAACCACACATTCTTACTAATATTTCCACATAAGTTGGTAAGTGTTGGTTGATATAAACGAGCTTGTTAGAATGATATGCAAAACGACCACATTACTATGCATGTAAAACCGTCAGCGTCCTTTTTATATGACGCTGCGTTTATGATTCATGAATCGTTTCAGCAAGATAAACGGCATGTTCATACAAATTGTACAATGAATCTTTGTTGGCCGCTCCGATGGCGTTTAATCTGATGAGTGTTGATATCCGGCACTCGGTTTTGTTACAGCAACTGTTCAAGGTTCTGCTATTTATAAAGGCTAAAATGTTTTGAACGAATTTTGATACATTTTTATTCAATTCAAAATAGCTTTATTCATGTAAACCTATTGCAGGCATCCTGTGAAGCGCTCGAAATTTTACTTCGTGAGGTGATGGTGATAAATACACTCGCCAACTTAAAACTAAAGCTTGGAGGGTTCCAATCCTGCCCAGGTCTAAGAAGGAAGTCCACAACAAACCGTTAACCGTTTTTGTTTTGTTATCTCCATCTCACATAGTCAATAATAAATTATAATTAGATTTATTATAAAGTTAGAGCAATATACACCCAAGCTTTTTATCGTTTACATAATCCTTAATATCGTAATAGGAATTTTTTATGCGCTCACATTTTATAAAAACTTTGAACTTCATGATTGACATGCCCAAGAAATTTATAGGTGATTTGTTATAAAATAATATAAAAGAATAATAAAAACATTGAAATCCAGACATCCATCGACTCTCCGAGCTATGTGACCCGCCAATTTTTTGCTAGTTAGTTATGTAATCAATGCAGGAAATTTACAGACAGTATACTAACTGAAGTTAATAGTTACGTAAATACATAGTATCTAATTTTGTCTGGCTTCAGCAATACCTGTAGTGTAGAAAAGATTAGTGATATGTGTTTGATATAAAAGCAATATTTCGAACAGGTTCGCTCGCTCTACTATCTTCGACTGTATCATCAGTTACCGCCAGGTTATATTGCAGTCCATTGACTGAGGTATCACTAGGTGATCTATTTGGCGATATAATTTCCTATATGAATCAATTTTGATGCACAATGAAGATTAAACTTGATATGCTGTAGTTGTTGGAAACAGTTGTTTGACGACCACCGTGGCGCAGTGCGTGCGCAGTCGCATTATAAAAATAGAGGTGTTGTGGGTTGGGTTCGATTTCCGGCTCGAGTTTGGCCTGGTGGGAGGCTTCAGTGGCGTGGCTAGTTACCACCCTACCGACAAACACGTGTCGCAAAACGATTTAGCGGTCCACGATGTCGCGTAGAAACGTAGGGGTGTGGGTTTACCATACCCCTAACAGCTTAGCCCGCTAACATCTTAGACTGAATCACCACTTACCACTAACTTGTAGTGCATAAAAAGAAAACTAAACGCTAACAAGTTTTTTCTCTCTGTATCTAGCTATTTGTTGGAGGTTATTGTTCGCATTTGTATTCGCATTCTGAATTTTGCCATTTATAAGCCGAACAGATTAGCCCACTGCAATCTAAGACTGCATCATTACTTACCAAGTGAGATTGCCGTCAAGAGCTAAAAAAACTACGCGTCGATTTCAAGCGATGGATTGGCCTTTCGTTATAGAACAGTTGTTAAACTAACAACTAACAAACAAACACGGGAAGTAGGACGAAACGTCTTCGCGTATGAAGTTACGTTCAAATATAGAATTTCCCGAGAAGTGCAATAATTAATACGGCGCTCGTATATTACAGTGTGGGATGCTCTACACCACAGTGCTCTCGAGCCACAACAGAACAATACACCCACTGTGCCCGTGCACTCGCTTACACGCTTCAAGTGTCAAACACGGAACAATACGGCGCTACCCGCCACAGCTACATTATCACAAACACACGTACGTACATTGTGTACAAACGTACGTTACAGCCACACGTACCGTAGCCGTACACATGTCATCCATATACTCGTTTCTGTAGTGTCTAGCACGTCACACTAATGTTACTAGAAGCGGTAATAGCCTAGTAGTCAGGGCGTCAGCCTCCTAATCAGAGATCGGCGGTTCGAATCCGTGCACGCACCTCTAACTTTTCAGAGTTATGTGCGTTTTTAAAACAATTAAAAATATCACTTGCTTCAACGGTGAAGGAAAACATCGTGAGGAAACCTGCACGCCTAGAGTTCTTCATAATGTTCTCAAAGGCGTGTGAAGTCTGCCAATGGCACATGGCCAGCGCGGTGGACTATGGCCAAACCTTTCACATATTGAGAGGAGCTCCGTGCTCTGTAGTGAATAG
This sequence comes from Lasiommata megera, assembly GCA_928268935.1. Taxonomy (NCBI): domain Eukaryota; kingdom Metazoa; phylum Arthropoda; class Insecta; order Lepidoptera; family Nymphalidae; genus Lasiommata; species Lasiommata megera. The sequence goes on along the minus strand of OV743311.1, from coordinate 3,619,986 downwards.
GCAATGGGTTCATCATGATGAAATATCATCAATATTTATATATTTTAAAGATTGTGGTTCTATCGAGACTTATTGCCCTATCTTATTAATCAATGTAATACTAAAACTTCAGATAGTAGATTGAACTATTAGCGTCCTTATCGACAGGGAAGACAAGGAAAATGACAGCACTACTAAATTCAATCTGCTATCTGAAGATTTTGGATTAGAATGATTATTATCGTGCACATTCGGGTAGCGCTGTAAAATCCGTTAAGCATAGTTTAGATAGTGACGAGTTAATTAACTGTTGTGGTCGACCTTCGTAAAAACAATCAACTATGCAAAGGGTGTGATTACTCCTGAGACGGTGTTCTCACATTCTATCAATAACAAAATACGCCAAAATGAGATATTACAGTAACAAAACTATATCATATATTATATTCTAAACTATTGCAAAGATCGTAAGTTATTTTAATTATTTCGAGAACCGAAACAGTTTTTTCTTATGGTTTAAAGATTATTTGGATTAATTGACTTTATTTATTTTATTTTATAACAAATTACCTATTGAAATCTTGAAGATGTCTATCAATAAGTTCAAAGTTTTCATAAAACGTAAGGTTATAGGAAAATCCTAAATATACGGATTACACGGACGGAAAAAATTACGATATATACGGATTACATAAACGAAAAAAAAAGCTTAATGAATTGCTCTAACTTCATAGCTATTATATTAATATTATAAAGACGAAAGTGTGTATGTTTAACACTCCATCACGCAAGAACTCCAAAACCTATTTGATTGAATTTTGTAAGAGAGATAGAATACACTCTGGATTAACAGCAGGCAATATCACCACATCACATCACATTTTATCCCGAAATTTCCATATTTCCGGCGGGGTTTGTAAAAAAATTTACGTTGATGGTCTATGGACTATAGGTTTAGTTTACAATAGCTAAGTTCTTTGAATGATTATATATTGAGAAACGGAGCCAAACGAAAACAGGAATGAGGCAAGAGATAATCTTCAATTACAAACGGGCTATAATTAATTTCCAATTAGTGCTTTTATGTCCCTACGAAGTGTTTAAAGCTCCCGTCTTGTAATACGAACATTCTGCTAAGTATTCAACTTTTATAACGACCGGCGCAAAATTATTTCGAAAAACTTTGAGAATTTCTTGCGTTATTTTGTGTTGCGTAAGTTGAGACGCTTAGCCGTCGAAGAGAATTTCGCTTAGGCATTTTCAGTTTTTTTTTCCACTTCAACTTAGCCCTTGACGGCAATCTCACCTGATGGTAAGTAATGATGCAATCTAAGATGGTAGCGGGCTAACCTATTAGGGGTATGGAAAACCCATACTCCTAATTGGTTTCTACACGACATCGTGCCGGAACGCTAAATCGCTTGTTGACACAACTTTGTCGTTTAGTTTAGAAGTTATTATGTCATTTTAAAGGCGACATTAACTTCAGTTAGCTAGGATTTATCAAACTAGGTGCAAAAACTATTCAGTTCGAGGGAGTACAACTATACAATAGTCTGCTAATAGAAATTGTAACAGAATGATCATCATTTTAGTCATTAAAAAATAATTAAGATTATATTGCAAAAAGTTATCAGTAATTTAGTTAACGTTTACTAACTAATACTAATTTAAATTATAATGTTTTATCAATGTTATTAGTATTAGTTCTCATGTTTCAACAGTTTCTTTATTTGAGTAATAATTTTCCTCCTAATCAGAGGTCTGCGGTTCGAATCCGGGCACGCACCTATAACTTTACGGAATTATGTGCGTTTTTAAGTAATTTAAATATCACTTTCTTCAACGGTGAAGGAAAACATCGTGTGGAAACCTGAACGCCTGAGAGTTCTCCATAATGTTCTCAAAGACGTGTGCAGTCTGCCAATCCGCACATGGCCAGCGTGGTGGACTATGGCCAAACGCTTCTCATATTGAGAGGAGACCCGTGCTCTGTAGTAAGCCGGTAATGGGTTGATCATGATGATATGATAGTAAATATTTTACTGTACTGTCTTTGAAACAAGGAGTACCTATTTCTAATTGGCACATCGTCTTGATGGCGAGTGAACAAACACTCAGGTTTATTAAAAAGCGGCAGTATGCCGTGAGTTGGAACCGTTTTGTTTTTGGAGCTATGGGTGCGAAATACCTACGTGTTTATAATGGGTTGATTTTATGCTGCCATTTCTTACCCGAACAGCGGAATGTGGCGACTTCGTGCCGGAGGACTATCCGGACCACACGTACCTCAGCGGTTACAAGTTCTTCCTCGGCCAGGATTTGGAGTCCGAGCGGCGGATAATGGAGAACCATAAAAAACACATGTAAGTATGCCTCTTTTATCCAGCTCAGTCACGACTTGATAGCTTTTGCGGTTATGACAGACAAAAATACATCAGCAAAGAAAATTAACACATAATGTTTATAGACTTTTTGTTTATTGTTTACGCACTACGAGTTAGCCCGAGGGCTATCTCACCTGGTGGTAAGTGATGATGCAGTCTAGCATGGAAACGGGCTAACCTGTTAGAGGTATGGTAAACCCATACTCCTAATTGGTTTCTACGCGACATCGTGCCGGTTTAATTAATCGTTTGGCGACACGTCTTTGTCGGTAGGGTGGTAACTAGCCACGGCCGAAGCCTCCTACCAGACCAGACTCGAGCCGGGAATCGAACCCAGAACCTCCAACTTTATAATAAGACAGCGCGCGCACTGCGCCACGGAGGTCGTCGACTAGATAGCTTTCACCAGAATACAGAACAAAGGCATATTCAAAGGATTTCGAGAAATGGTGTTTTGTTTAAGGGTTATAGGAGAATATATTTTTAACATAGTTCAAAATGCTCCACTGCAGTGATAAGCTTTCCTGTCTCACAAATGTCCAAGATATAGTGATTGGACTCACACGCAAGGCCTCGGTAGACGTCGGACTTGAAACAACATATTACCTATTATGCAAGACATAAGTTAACATAAGATACAATTTGGTCTTAACTTATGTTTGTGGTTTTCTTTATACTTGAGTCATTATATATATATTATTATCCACTACAAGTTAGCCCTTGACGGCAATCACACCTGATGGTAAGTGATGACGCAGTCTAAGATGGTAGCGGGCTAACCTGAAAGGGGTATGGTAAACCCATACTCCTATCGATTTCTACGCGACATCGTGCCGGAACGCTAAATCGCTTGGCGACACGTCTTTGTCGGTAGGGTGGTAACTAGTCTCGGCTGAAGCCTCCCACCAGACCAGACTCGAGCCGGGAATCGAACCCAGGACCTCCAACTTTTTAATCTGACAGCGCGCACGCTGCACCACGGAGGTCGTCAAGGTATTAAAATAAATCTGCGCGATTGATTGAAGCTATCTCCTCCAGACTACTTTTATCATATTAAAGTTTAGGGGAGGTTTTAATCTTACGAAACCTGATAAAAGTGTTTTGAATATTTCATGCGTAAAATTTTAAAGAAATGTAATGTGAGACAGAGTGCAGAATGCGAGATTTTTACATACATAATCGCATAAAAGTTAAATTACAATTACAATTTAAAAGAGTAGGTATATGGTGAGTGTGGGATGTATGTATGTGTAATTCCTCGGATTATTCGGACGCTCTGTCATCAATAATGTAATATTAAGAAGAGAAAAATCCTTGTTACAGCGGTCAGAGCCCCGCTGAGGCGGATTTGAATTTATTAGAAACAGCGAGAAGATGCGAGCTGTATGGTGAGTAAGAAATTATTTATTTACCCTTTATAAAGCTACATAGGTATTTGTTTTTTTTTTGGTTTGACAAACCGTTGTGGATAACGGAAGAAGAATAAACAGCTAAATTGGACATTTTAAAGTTTAATTCTAATTTTACGTCATGAGATAAAAGTATTAAATTGTTAATTATTTATAGTACCTAAATCGTCGGTCATTTATTAAGTTAGTTTTGTAATGCACACATATTCATGAAGCCCTTTTCTATTTTATGCCTTAACAAGTATGTAATTCGATGAGATTCTATCAATGTGCATTTGTCAATTGCAGGTGTAAAGATGCACGCGGCAAAGGATCACGAGGGTGTGCCGTTAAACCTGGCGGTGGCTCACATGGGTATCGTGGTATTCCAGCACTTCACCAAAATCAACACGTTCAGCTGGGCCAAGATAAGGAAGATCTCCTTCAAGAGGAAACGGTTCCTCATCAAACTACACTCGGAGGGATACGTGAGTACAGCGACATACTTATAGAGTACGACTAAGAAGGTTTCTTAATAATAAACAATTTATTTAAAGTCAACTAGTATGTAACAAAGGATTTGTCTGGACTTGAATATAGACTCCAATTTTCAGATGCTAAGCACTTCTATGATATGGCTTTAAAGGGCCTTTTTCAGAGTCTCCGGATTTGGTTTTAACTGTTTGATAAATGTGACGTTTTAATAGTTTTTGTATTGACAATCTGTAAATAAATCTTTATCCTTTAGTTAAAGTCTATCTGGTGATTAAACATAGCGGTGATAGCCCAGTGGTCAGGCCGTCAGCCTCTAATCAGAGGCACGCACCTCTAACTTTTCGCCAATAAAGTCGTAAGTCGTTCGCAAAGTCTGCCAATCCGCACATGGCCAGCGTGGTGGACTATGGCCAAACCCTTCTCATATTGAGAGGAGACCCGTGCTCTGTAGTGAGCCGGTAATGGGTTGATCATGATGATGGGTGATTAAAGGGTCATTAAGGTAAACATATGTAACATCATCATCATCATCACTTCAACCGATAGACGTCCACTGCTGGACATAGGTCTTTTGTAGGGAGTTCCAATGGCCACGGTCTTGGGCCGCTTGTATCCAGCGGCTCCCTGCGACTCGTTTGATGTCGTCTGTCCACCTTGTTGGGGGTCGACCAACGCTACGTTTACCGGTGCGAGGTCGCCATTCTAGCACCTTGGGACCCCAACGTCCATCGGTTCTCCGAGCTATGTGCCCCGCCCATTGCCACTTCAACTTCGCAATTCGCTGAGCTATGTCGGTAACTCTGGTTCTTCTACGGATCTCCTCATTTCTGATTTGATCACGTAGAGATACTCCCAGCATAGCTCTCTCCATCGCCCGTTGAGTGACTCTGAGCCTTCTTATGAGGCCCATAGTGAGCGACCATGTTTCAGAGCCGTAAGTCATCACTGGCAACACGCACTGTTCGAAAACTTTGGTCTTCAGGCACTGAGGGATTTTGGACGAAAAGATGTCACGGAGTTTCCCAAACGCTCCCCACCCGAGCTGAATTCGGCGGCGGACCTCCTTCTCGAAATTGGACTTACCTAACTGGATCGTATGTCCCAGGTATACATACTCGTCTACAATTTCCAGTGCAGAGTTCTCAACGATTACTGGGTAAGGCAGAACATTAGCGTTCGACATAATCTTCGTCTTGCTCATGTTCATACGTAGGCCTACCTGTTGAGAAACTCTGCTAAGGTCATTGAGCATTGTGTCGAGGTCTTCCAGAGTCTCTGCCATTACGACTACATCATCAGCAAACCGAAGGTGATTGATGTACTCGCCATTGATGTTGATGCCTAGTCCGTTCCAATCCAGAAGCTTGAAGACATCTTCCAACGCTGCGGTAAACAGCTTCGGAGAGATCACATCTCCCTGCCGTACTCCTCGCTGCAGTTGGATCGGCCTCGTAATCTGGTCCTGTATACGGACTGACATGGTGGCGTTTTCGTACAGACATTTCAGTACTTTGATGTACCGGTAGTCGATTCGGCATCTCTGCAGTGACCTCAACACAGCCCAAGTTTCCACCGAATCAAAGGCTTTCTCATAGTCCACAAATGCTAAACAAAGTGGCCGGTTGTACTCTTCGGTCTTCTGTACAATCTGCCGCAATGTATGGATGTGGTCTATGGTACTAAAGCCCTTCCGGAAACCGGCTTGTTCGGGAGGCTGGAAGTCGTCAAACCTATTAGAGAGACGATTCGTGATGACTCTTGAAAACAAATGGCAAAGCGCCAGGTGATGATGGAATCACAGCAGAACTCCTGAAAGCGGGTGGAAAACCAATACTTAATGTCCTTCAGCGATTGTTCAATTCTGTCATTCACCAAGGCATAACACCAGAGGCATGGCACAGGAGTGTGGTGGTTTTGTTCTTCAAAAAAGGTGACAATACCTTGCTGAAGAACTATAGACCCATCTCGCTGTTGAGCCATGTCTACAAGTTGTTTTCAAGAGTCATGTAACATGACCGACTCATATTATTACCGCATTAAATTTCATGTCTGTTAAAAACCATGAAAGCTCATATATTGTGTGCAAAATGCAAATAATAATAAAATTTAATCGAATCTATATAATTTGGCACAACAGGGTCACTTTCGCGACGTGGTAGAGTTCTTCTTTGAAGGTCGCAACGAATGCAAGAACTTCTGGAAGAAGTGCGTCGAGAACCACGGGTTCTTCCGCTGCACCAGCGTGCCTCGCTTGCCGCGACACAAGACCAGGGTCATGTCCAGAGGCTCCTCTTTTAGGTAATCTTCATGAGAGCCTACGCTACTTCGTAAGGCATAAGAATAAGATAAAGATTTAAATTCAAAAACCATGATAAAGATTTAAATTCAAAATCATGGGCAAACTAGTAGACAGGTCATCTGATGTTAAGTGATCACATTTGATGTACATTTGCAGCACCAGAAGTCGCCAGCTGAACCCATCTTCTTAATCTGTTTCATACCGGAAAGATAGATCTTTTTAATATGCCATTTTTTATCATATGTTACTTTATATATCAGATGCATATATCAGAGTAAATAATAAACAGCAAGTATAATTTACTATATTCCGCCGACAACCGGGAGATTTGTATAATATAACACCACACAAAATCTTCCACTAGAACCTCTACGCACGTTTCGACCCGACACCGGATCATCCTCAGGAGATGTTGACTTCACAAGCGCGAAAAGTAAAGTTTCAAATCTCCCGGTTGTCGGCGGAATATAGCAAATTATACTAGCTGTTTATTGTTTATCATGGACTTCCGCAAAGTAACGCTTGCTTTTATTCATTATATATCAGAGTGTGGTTTTTGCAGATATCCGTATTATAAATGTGAAAGTCTTGTATGTTATATTTATTACTTACCTATGTTATTTGATGATATTTATTTGATAAAAAAGCTTTCATATTAGAAACGGACATAATTTAGTTCTTATCAAGGAAAAGCAACCGGGAACCATCCCCACAGGATTGAAAATATACTTTGATAACTTTTACTTAGCAGCAAAACTAATATAGATTACCAAAAGTTTACATGAACTTAGCTGGCTTTCTGAACAAAGGATTCTTTTAAGTCCGAAATAAAGGAACTGTTTCCAAAAACGCAGATTCGGTCTTGGACACTAATACGGGTCCTCCCAATTTATAATACTACTGCGCAGGCGTCGCTACCTGGTTGTATCAAATTGCGAATACCTCCGTGGCGCAGCGCGTGCGCTATTGCATTTTAAAGTTGGAGGTCCTGGGTTCGATTCCCGGCTCGAGTCTGGTCTGGTGGGAGGCTTCGGCCGTGGCTAGTTACCACCCTACCGACAAAGACGTGTCGCCAAGCGATTTAGCGTTCCGGCACGATGTTGTGTAGAAACCAATTAGGAGTATGAGTTTACCATACCCCTAACAGGTTAGCCCGCTACCATCTTAGACCGCATCATCACTTGCCATCAGGTGAGATGCAGTCAAGGGCTAACTTGTAGTGATTAAAAAAAATAATAAAAAAAAAAATAACTCAGTACGTAATCTATGTATTTCCAGGTATAGCGGCAAAACACAGAAGCAGATTGTCGAGTTCGTCAGGGACAACTATGTGAAGCGGCAGACATTCCAAAGGTATGCTACCAGTCTTATATATAGGTAGTGGTGTTAGTAATGTATGTAGCGATCGCAAATCTATCAGCACGCACCCTACGCAACCGTCTTACCGTACAGTACGTTTGCGTACAGATGACGTCATTCGCATTTTGTTTACCGCTGTTCTTAGAGCTAGAGTGGGAAGTTTTGAAGAGATGCTTGATATAAGCTGTACGGTAACCTATAACGAGGTACATGTTGAGATGTATTTTCTTGCCTTTCTAACTATTCATATGAATCACAAAGAGATTGTAGTGCGAGCAGAAATCATACGGGTCAGGTTTGTCCGATCGTTGATCGACGTTCAATTGTCATCAGACTAAAAAAAGGGAACGTGTCTAATCGGGGAATTCCCGTCTGGAAAGAAACTTTGTACCTTCTTCGCCAATTTTAACCAACATATAGAGTAAAGAACTATGGCTGGCCGCCATAGAGCCATAGAGCTTGACTAAAGCATCCGAAATTCGAGCTGCGGCGGACGGGACTGAATAACTCGCATAAAAGCTCCACAATTATTCGTTACGTGACGATTTCTACTAGTTAGTCTCTACTGTTAGGCGCGTTAAAGAACTTTGTTTCAAAAAACTTTAAAATTTCATTATGCCTCTCTTCCTAGCTTACTAGTCTACTCCCTGACTATGCGAAGAACATTGCGCGCTGATAGAAGTACGATTAATGTCTTGTGTATAAGTTTTCAAGTAAACAAACGTTACGACGGCGTTACCGTAAATCGGTATGTTTTTTTTTGGGTGAATGTTGCTTGTTTTTTTTTTGTATTAAGCTACTTTTATTTGCGCCTCGAGTGTCGAGACTCTTAAAATCTTCTTCGTATATCGTCATTATCATTATCGGTATCTATAAATGACCCACAGCTGGGACACGGGCCTCCACTCTCATAGGAGAGAGTTGGGCATAGACCCACCACTATACTCGATAATTGTTCGGACATTACCATATTGGTAATATCACTAATATGAATTACTATTCCATATTAATAACCTGATGTTACTAGAAGCGGTGATAGCCTAGTGGTCAGGGCGTCAGCCTCCTAATCAGAGGTCGGCGGTTCGAATCCGGGCACGCACCTCTAACTTTTCGGAGTTATGTGCGTTTTTAAAAATTAAAATGTCATTTGCTTCAACGGTGAAGGAAAACATCGTGAGGAAACCTGCACGCCTGAGAGTTCCCCATAATGTTCTCAAAGGCGTGTTAAGTCTGCCAATCCGCACATGGCCAGCGTGGTGGACTATGGCCAAACCCTTCTCATATTGAGAGGAGACCCGTGCTCTGTAGTGAGCCGAGAATGGGTTGATCATGGGATTAATAACCTAACCCATGTCCCATAGTCTTGGTCATCAAATTAAAACATCTTCAATCTGATGCAGCTGACTACACAATTTCGCAATTGCAAATCCCTTAGTAAGGGTATCGGTTGTAAATCAGAACAAGAAAAATATATTTTCGCTCATCTTTAAAAAAAACAAAACGTTATTAGATTACACGATTCCATACGTGTTTGACACTGATATTATATCGTAAACGTTACGTTTGTTAATTTGAATACACAGAGGACTTAGAAAAAGTAGTAGATTATAGATAATGCATGCTTTTAAAATTGCCAGTAGCTGTAAAATATTAAAAACTAATTTAAGACCATTTTATTTGCTGGTATATAGATAGCTTAGATTTAGTTATATTGATATGTTTTTAACTTAAAATTATCGGCGGTTAAATTATGGGGATATTTGGGTTGAGGGGTAAGTTTAAGAATGCGCCAACTTTAGTTCGAGATTAATGAAAAAAATGAAAAATACATTCCAAAATTAACGTAGTGATACTGTGATATTTTAAAGTAATTGTGATATTTAAAAATAATAATTTATTTTGAGTTTTACTCATAGGACACTTCCAAGCAAAATTACCGCTTCCTTTCTTTTTGTGAATATTAGTGATAAAAAAAATCCCGTGAACTATTCTTATGAAAAAACTTATTTTATTTAAGGTTTCAGCTTCGTTATTTCAAAAAGTAAAAAACAAAAAATTATTTATTAATTAGACTGGTTTATTTGCTTCTTTAGTTAATACGTCTATGAAGGAAAATCAATACTCGGGCTAATTAATGAAAGCAAATAACGCTTAGAATATGCCAACTGTAACAATATTAGTACAGTCAAATAATTGGGGACATTTTTGCGTTTGCTATAGTGTAACACACACAAAAAATAAAACCGGAGTAAACCAGTTTGCATCGAATCAGCTTGGATACGATTTCAGTATTATAAAAAAAAATTGCCTTAAAAGTGCCTATACCTACTACAAACATAATAAACGCATTCATGCTGATTTGGATGCTTACATTTTAATTGTCTGTCACACACCTACATCTTTGGCATTACTATTATTAAGGTGTTAGATTTAAAGTAGGTTTAACGGTGAGTGGTCCGCATGGGCTGGGAGACATTAGCTTTTGGTTGTATGTGGGTTGTATCGCCACGCGGTCGAGCTGTGAATACTGGAGTTGCATGTTAAACCCCTACGTCTCATTAGTACCGGGTAGTGGGAGGCTTCGAATGGTTTTGTATTATGTATCAATGGTGATTGAACGTCAACACGATCGCCAACGCATAGCTCAAGCACAGCGCACCTCGCCATTCAAATGTGAGCTTTAAAACGTGTTATGTAGATACATTTATCAATGACACCAAAATGTTAATGGTTAACTAAGCGAGTAAGCACTTTCACTGACTACGCCTAGTTGTTAATTATTTCATAGTAATTTTATAAATGGTCAAAAAACTAATGTCCCATAGTGAGGACATTTTCTGCTTGCTTTCTTAGTGAACATTAAAAATGGCCGGCCAATTTTTTGTCATTGGTAATGTATTTAATGAACAGAACACTGGACGGTAACATACTTTTAACACACGACGCTACCCGATGTAAAACGACACAACGTGCTCAAATTCCGTAACAAAAGCTGAGAAGTTTATTGTACTGTGTTTTAAGAACTGATTTGGAGTATTGAAAAACTATTATGTCAAAGTTACTTAACCTAACTTGCTCAGTTTCAAAGTAGCTCATTAGTTTACGAACGTTCCGCTAGGAGCGCTAACTGCGGAAGTGTAGACAATGTGTGCTTTAAAACTAGTGGCATTCGGTCCATTTTACGCTGACGTTATAGTTTCTTCGTTACTTGAAAACGAGTACGATTGCCGGAATGCAAACTTCATATTTGACGTCATTACAGAAAATACTACAAAATTCGAACGTGTTAAAAGTATGTTAGGTCTTAAAGCTCTCATTTGGATACTGAGTTTTGTGCTGTGCATGTGCGCTGCGGCGTAAGCGTTATCGCAGGTCAAGCGTCAATTGCCGCTCGCATGCTTGAGCAGTTTTCCCACGGATATGTAAATATCGTCTTTAACCAAATCGAAATAGAGTTGGGAATACTATGCAAGTTACATGTATATATCGTTATAGAAATCTATAACTCTATATAAATTGAAATGGGACGATATTTATTGATGCGTGGAAAAAAGTGCTCGAGCATGCTCTCGCAGATTGCCGCTCCGCCTGCGCTAACCTTAACACAGTGTGACGGCCTAGTATTCTCGAGCATGCGCTGTATACGTTGAGACTTACGCTTCTTCCAAAAAAACATATATATATATATATATATATATGAATCAAGTGTAGTCGTACGACGCTGAGTATCGGTCGGAGGATGGTACACTCGTTAACGCCACGGGTCTTCGGTATTACCAATGAAAGCGATCGATAACATCTCCCACATAAATTGGTACACCTGTCTCTTAATACAGCGCCACGCTCGTGTGATCCCCGTGTCGCTTTCGATAACATTATTAGCATACATTTTTATATTCCACCCGTGCACTTTTTTTTACTCTCGTATCCCCCCTTCCCGATTTATTTCAGTCCGTGAGACGTTCGGTAGTTTTTTTTTTTTTTTCGACGTCGTTTTTTCTTTTTGATATTAGACCTTTTTTATGCGCCACAGTTTTTGACCTCACACTGCACATTCCGACATTTGTTGCTGGCTCATTTATGTTAGTTTTTATATTCATTTGATTGATAAGGTTACGTAGCTCAGGCAGGATTTGATTAAGACCTCACTTCCATGCTTTTATGGGAGCTTATGCGTTCACCTATTTTTTTTTCTAAAGTATATAATTCAATAGTCAATACTAATAGGTCTAATAAAGTGGGTTAGGTGTGTAGAATAGTATATTGGTCTAAAACTATCATTAGATTAGGTTGTTCTAAAATTGTAAAAATATAATAAAGTCTGAAATCTGTGGTCAATAGTACTTTTTTCTAAATTACCACAGTGATATTTTAGATTAATCCAAGTGGAAACTACAAAAATGGGATAGATATGAGAAAAATATTTGTCTTATTCCATTCCAGTCTGTGGATTACACGGTTTCATTAAAATATTTTCCAGCATACTTTAAACTTTATATGATGCATTTCATGCTAAAGAAAATTGTTTGCACCTCTAACTGTAGGTAATTTTACTATTTAATAAAAAATATTCACACTTGCAACACTACTTCTAATAAATATGTGGTAAAAATCATGAGAAAGTCTCAATCAATAGAACAAGATGAATTAAAGTAGACCCTTAATTACTAAATTAATTAAATTAAAAGAATTTTAATTTTAAAGTTACCTTAAATAGTTTTTTAATCAAACAAAAAGGAACGATAAGACCAAGACAAAGCACCTTGTTCTTTCAAAGTGATCCGACGTTATTACGTGTTAATGGTAGGGTTAGTAAAACATAACTCATACTCGAAATTCTAACAGAGGAAAGAACATTATGATCATTCTGATCATAATAAATAAAATAAAATATTTACACAGAGATATATATACCTTTCATGGCTATATTGTCGATTAGCAAACGACAAGTTGTTCATTAAATTCATATTGTAGTTTATCATATAATTCTATTTATAAACGAACCGACTGACGAACGCATACCTTTCCTTATTGTTTTGATGTTTCTTAGTAGTATTTTGGGTAGGTTAGCCAACAAACAAATTCTAATGCTTAGTTAGTTTTGAGCGAAACGACTATATAAGAGACCATGGATCAAATTGTGAAAGTAGTTTAATAAAGTGTGTAATAAACGTATATTCAATAACAGACAGATAAAAGATAGGAAAAGCGTCTTTCTTTCCGTAGTTTCGTGTCTTTATTCCGAGCAGTTTTATGGGCAGCTAAAAATATCTCACTCATAAAAAATATGTATATACAAACAGACAGACAAACGAAATTTTTGGGAAAGCATAGTTGTGTTATGTTGCCGGGTAGCGCTATATGGTTAGGTCGGGTAGGCGACGGGCGTGTGACCAAAAGCTGGTGTGGTGACCATCCTCTGTCCGATGTCGCAGGTCGGGCTCTTTCCGCGCGTCACGCTCGGTGGGCTCGTCGCGCGGCAACGTGTCCGCGCCCGCGCTCAACGCCAGCGTGTCGGCGCACCCGCTGCTGCCGCTGCCGCCGGGCTCCGACGGTACGTACCGCTTATGCCGCCCTAGTAGTTCGCAATAACAAGTACTCATAAAACAGTAATCTGTAAGCTGTAACAGCCCGGTGTTTAGGGCGTCCGTCTCCTAATTAGAGGTCGGGGGTTCGATCCCGGGCACGCACCTCTATCTTTCGGAGTTATGTGAGCAATTAAAATGTCACTTGCTTACACGGTGAAGGAAAACATCGTGAGGAAACCTGCATGCCTGAGAGTTCTCCATAATGTTCTCAAACGTGTGAAGTCTGCCAATTCGCACACGGCCAGCGTGTTGGACTATGGCCAACCCCTTCTCTTATTAAAAAACTTATTTTCGAGATTGCTCATTTCAGAAATAATATGGATGTATCCAATGTGTTTATTTATTTAATAACAAGTCTTATAATAACATTTCACAATAAAAACAAAATTATTTTAATAATTTAATAACAAGTCTTATAATAACATTTCACAATAAAAACAAAATTATTTTAATAATAGTTCAGAAGATAAAGATATCATAGTCCACTTTCTAATTACATTATTTTTCCCGATGCAGCGATTTCCCTGGAGTGGGACAAGCAACCTCACTACCTGGAGGCCTCTCTGATGATGAAGGGATACTCGGCGGAGGAGGCGCGTGCGGCGGCGCGCCGCGCCAGCGTTCGCCCACCCCCACCAGCTACCGCCTACGCCTCCACGAGGGACAAGGTGCGTACAGCTTACCGCGCACAGTACACATTCTACACACACTTGCAACTTTTAAATACACACCGTATACACACACATATACCTTAAACTTAACACACACACGCATCTTCGCAACGCAGACCTGACAAATACCTGCAACTTTACAACGAACACCTTCAACACGCTTAAACTTTTCATCTGGTGGGAGGCTTCGGCCGTGGCTAGTTACCACCCTACCGTCAAAGACGTGTCGCCAAGCGATTAAACGTTCCGGCACGATGTCGCATAGAAACCAATTAGGAGTGTGGGTTTACCATACCCCTAACAGGTTAGCCCATTCTATAGGTTCCATCCTAGACTGCATCATCACTTACCACCAGGTCAGATAGCCGTCAAGGGCTAGCTCGTAGAGTGTAAAAAAAACCTCTGCAACGTACACCATACACTCCCATGCAACTTTATCACGAACGCACTAGTTTAAAAATGGTTTAACTCTTTAAACATAGTACGGGCATCATCATACTATCTATTTTTCACTATTACTGTTTTGGGGTAAAAAATATTATTTTTGTAATAGAATCCATAGGTATAAGGATTTTATTTCTTATTTCATGATGTTAACAAGATATAGATAGAAATCAAATACGCAAAAAAATATAAATTGGCAATTTCAAAAATATTTATTGCCTCTTCAGATAACGTTCAATAGATGGCGTTAAATATTAACACAAATGTCAAAATACACAATATTATTAGGTAATTACCTCATAACACAATGTGTATTAATGTTGATTTATACCTACATTTCTTGGAAGTTTATCTCACTATACTCTTTGCGTATTCATAAGTGTGGTGCAGTTTCTCATGTTCTCATGTCCCAAACGAAGAACTTCCAATACCTGTTCATTCTGCTTCTTCTTATTCTTATCCTACGCTATGTAGAGTCGGTACAGTGTCTACTTTTTCCGTATGTTATAGTACTTTTGGCACGTATTTTTAAAGCCGTAGGTGACAAACTTATCTATAATCTGTTCTTATGTATGGTGACCTAAATATAAATAAACGCTACTTTAGACGATATCGCATGTCAGCTATCCGTTAAAACTTTAATCTATGTCCCAAACATTTACAATCAAATATTTTTGATTACACAAGGATTTAACCTTGTGAACTGTAATATGACTGTAATAAAAAAAAAATAACCTCATGTCAATTAGATATTTTAAAATTCTAAGGAGTATGAAAAGTAAGCACATACTGTGCATAACTAAAGTGGTCCACAAGTGTCAAAAAGTTACATCTAAATCTATCTAGAAATTTTCTGAATGTAATACATTCAGAAAGTAATTTTTTGCATGAATTATTATTGTCTAAATTAGGAAAAATGCCTAATAGTAGTATTTATTGTAAATCGAACCCGACATCATTCTACCACAGCCTTTAAGGTAACCAACCGATTTTCGTCTATATAATAAATATAATAATATAATAATAGCTGTATCATAAAAATAGCGCACAGAATGTATTAAGCTTCAAATAATTTTGATTTTATTTATTCATTTAGATTGTGCTGAAATTTATTTTTTATCTTCGCACTTTTTCTTTTTTTCAGCTTACAAAACTATACTGCAATCAAATCGTAAGAGCATTACTCAAACTTGTTTATCTATTGTTGACTTCCTTAAAATTCATCATTAATTGCATTCATAGAAAAAAAAATTAAAAACCTTCTATACTCGAACATTTTCATGTATTGTCAAAATTTTACCTTTACCTAACCTTTTTAGCAGTTTTTTTTGGCAAATAGAATGTTGTTTTTACATTAAAATCATTTGCAAACAAGCTGTTATTTCAAGCTAAAAATTAATCAAAAGAATTAACTTCTTCTGTGATTATATTTTCCTCCACACATTCATTCTCTCATTGTTTTTCTTTTTACTGCACTAAAACTTCGTCATTTTAATGTGCTGGTAGGTATACTTTGTAATCGAACTTTCTGTATCAGGCGGGCCCAGAGGTGGTGACGCATGCGGAGGTCAATCATCATCCTACGGAGGATTCGCCTCTGCCTCCTCAGACGACGACACCGTTGGTGAGTTTCTGACAGTTTGAAACTGGTTTAAATGTAGTTAAAGGTTATTAAGAAATTGACCGTTTTTTATTTTACATATCCAACGATTATTATTAATATTCATTATTGTTAGCTAAGATGTTTTTATGGGAGGTGATTTTCGTGACACACACGTTTTACAAAGCAGTAAAACTAATATATAATATAATACGGTATTGTATATTGCAGACATCGCCGTGCTGGATAGTTGCGGAGGACAATGGGCGCGCGCGCGCTCCCACTCCGCCGCCTCGTGCGTCGCGCCCGCGCACGCCAGGTCAGACGCACACCGCCACCTGCACCCACACCCACACCCGCACACTCACCCACACCCACACCCACACACCCACTGCCACGCGCCCCGACGCAGACTTCCCGCCCCTTAGCGTCTACCCGGACTTCGTGCTCGCCAAGCAGTCCTCCAGCTTCAACAAGTCCTCCGAGCGCCTCGAGTACGAGCTGTCGCAGACGAACATCTACTCCGCTGCATCCACGCGCTCGTCGCGCTCCGGCGCCTCGCTCGTTCTCGACGAGCTGGACGAGCGCGATACGCCTCCGTCACCGAGCCCGCGTCCACGTCCGCGACCGCGGCGCGCCCTGTGGCGCCGCAGTGCCTCCTGCCGCAACCTGCGCGAGTTCAGCTTCGACGAGGCGGGACGCGGCAAACGCCGTCCCGACACGCGCTCTATGCTAGCGGATCTAGACGCGTACTGCCCTCTGGCGCATCGCGTCGACTCGCCCGTCACGCGGTACGACGACGCGCGCACGCTCGCCTTTGTGTTGGCCGCCGGCGGCTCGCTCGACGCGCAGCGCGAGATGATCGGTCGCACCTACTCGTCCAGCTTCCCCGGCGCCGTCAGCGAGCCGCGGCTCGATCTACCTACCTTTGCGCGCAGCGGCTCGCAGGACGACATATCGCACGACAGCTACGAGCTGATCGAGCGTTCGGACGACGAGTGCTCGGAGCGGCGTCGCTACGCGCGCGTCCGCTCCCGATCGCTAATCGCGCGAACACGCTCATGCTCACTCGACTCGGGCAACGACTTGCCTTCCGACGACGACCAGTCACTCTCCCATCTCTCCGAGGCTGAGGACGGGGAAGCAATTCTCAATATTTCTGGTCTTAAGTATAAAAGCGATAATGATTTACCGTTGGATCCCTTTCTCGTTGACGATCCGAGAGTTCTCCCTCGAGAGAAACTGTCGGTTCGCTCTGACGGGAATTTCTATAAGGAAATTAAACGCACGCTGGGCTCTCGGACTTCCAGTCAGGAATCCAAGAGCGATATTTATGATTCTAAACTGTCAAAGAGCAGCGCTGAGTCTAGTAAAAAGTCACGCGATAGCGTTTACCATACTGATAGCAAAAAATCTCGAGAAACACTTAAAAGTAAAAGTTCCGATAGGTCTGGTTCTAGAACATCTAGTCAAGATTCCAAATCTGACTATTACGATTGTAAAAAGAATCTGTATGAGCCAGAAGACTTGCATATTAGGCGACGCAGTAGTATCCAGAGTGCTTACATTGATCCATTCGAACCGATATCGCCTTCATCCAGTCCCGATTCCGAGAAAGACTTTTATGACACCCAATCGACATTTATAGGTATGGAAAAACCTGAGTATAGAGAAAAAACACTTTTCGATAAGTCGCATGAGGACCTAATTGCGAATTTAGCCACTTCCCCTAATTACTACCACATTCCGACACCATACTCTACATTTCCGTGTAATATAAAGCATAAGGAATCTAGTGCTTTGCATTCTTCGAGCTTACAGAATGTTGAACTCGATCAATATGCTCAATATTTAGATTTGAGTCCAATGAAAAAACCGGATGAATTCTCGACCGAAGAAGAAGATATGCTTCCACGCACAACTCACATATGGCCTGAGAAAATTGCTGGATTGGAAACCGAAATTGATAACAACAGATCGGTCAAAATGCACAACTACCAACGGCGTCGATCGTCGGAAACTGTGTTTAGTTTTGACAAAGATAAAATAGAATCACTAACGCGATCAACTAGTAAAGAAAATCCGCCATCGCTTCTTGTGAAAGAATCGTCGAACGAATCAGATGTTAATGTCCGTATATTGCCAGCAATGGACAGTATCGAGTATGCTAAAAATAGAGCTAAAGCAGCCGCTATTCAATCAGGCACATCATCAATTCTTCAGTCAGAGTTTGATAAATCAATGCGTGGCAAAGTACATACACATATAATTAGGAAAGAAAATTTAAAAGAGGAACTTATGGCTAAGACTCACTTTGATGAGTATAATCCTAAACTTATACTTGATACCAGTTCTAGTAGCCGACTAGCAGATACTGCTGTGCCGTATATTCACCCAACAGTGGAAAGAACAAAAAGTGATCCTAATAGTTTGGCTAATAGACCACGATTTAGTAGTGTAAACTCAAGACGACATGTTCTTATGCATCAAAAATCTATCGATTTAACACCTGCTGAATCCAGTGATGAAGATTACATTTTCCGGCAAATTCCGAGTGCTCCACCAATAGCGACTAAGCGATCTCACTTTGAATTGCCAGTTAGACACTCTGAAGTTGTGAGACCACTATTTGATTTACCTCAAAATTATTTCAAAGAATTTGATGCATTTAAAGCTGGCTTTAATGACAATAAAAAATCTATTGATGATAGCTATGATATTCCTTACGTTTTACATAAAAGACATGTGATGAATGGAACTGCACCGTCGTCTCACGATGATAAGAGACAGCCCCCGGATATTATAACATTGCCACCGCAAAACGGTCGGCATGTTGTTAGCGCTCACACAAGATGCAAATATCACGATCACCCTAAATCGCCACGATCTCCTAAATCTCCTAAGTCACCGAAGTCTCCTAAATCTCCGAAGTCACCCAAATCTCCAAAATCTCCGAAATCGCCAAAGTCTCCAAAATCACCAAGAAACAGTATTCAAACCGACCATGTATCAAAGTTTTTGGAAGTTGAAAATCGTGATTTTTTGTTTACGCAAAATATTGATTTATCCAAAGTAGACCCTGTTACTTTAGAAGTAAATAAAAGTGGGCAATTGCAACATTTACCAAGCCCGAAAAGAGATATTACAAAAACTTTAGATTCTGCTTTGCTAGAGACTTTAAATTCCAAATTAAGTCAAATTGAAAGTGATTCGGCTACAAGTTCCAAAACAGATAGTATGAGACAAGAGCCTCACTATCAACATGATATTAAATTTGCTATAAACGGCAGAAATGTTCAACAACCTCCTATTTGTAAAGATCCAAAACCCCTTACCGCAGCTGAAAAGCTACGCGCTGATATTAAGTCGAAGTCAGAGAAATTGCCATCTAAAAGAATGCCTAAAGGTCGCGGTACTGGTAAGAAAGGAGTAGGTGCTAAAGTTAAAACCAAAAGTAACAATAAGATAAGAATAACTTCATTCTCATCGGATGACGAAAGTGTAGATTCCGATGATGTTTTTGGTACTACAGAAGCTGCACCAAAATTAGAGTTTTCACCACCACAATCTCGTAAGGATTTGGAACCTATACTTCAACATGAATACGATAAAATTACATCCGGTGCTTGGCATAGAGGGCAAACAATGAGCTCAACAGAAATAGAAGGATCACCACCACAGTGCCGAAAATTAGCTGAACTAGAAGCAAAGTATAACCCACAGATTATAGACAGCGTGGTTGGCAATGCCACTGAATTGAGACGAATTTCCGAGCGATCTATTTCTATTCCTAGTTCAGAGGATGATATTATTCCTAAAGCCCCAGAAATAAAACAAGTCAGCAAAGAAAGTTCTACTTGGGAGTATACTGAAAATATTCCTTCACCTATATTAGAAAGTACGGAGTTCCTTAAATCAGACGATGAGCAACTTATTGACTTGGAGATCCAAAAAGTAACAGGAATCTGTCCTACTTTAGAAGAGAAAAATGATTTATCACCGGTTGATAAGAAAGATTCAATTAAAATTGATATAAAAAAGAATTTGCGAGATGAATTAATTTCACCAATGCTTCGAAAAACTGGTGGAACTCCAATTCTTTTTGCTCATGCTAGATTAAATCTATCTGAAGGTTCAGTATTTTCGCTACAGCGTCAAAAAGCTCAAGAGTCTCCCACATCTAGCCGTAGGGCTAAAAGCTTGGATACACCCGTTATTCAGCTACATAGATTGCCTCCAATGAATGCATTTTCGTCAAAAGATGATACTGTCGAGGATATAAATGAAGAAGGGGTTATCATGGAAGAAAAGTCCCTGGTAGATGATAAGCTTCTAAAAATTGGTATTACAAAGAAGGAAATCATTGATAAGATTGAGGAAGTAGAAGAAGAACCCGCTGCAGAATCATCTGCCTTACCAAAATCACTTCAGATAGATAACGAAGAAATGAAACTTTTAGAGGATCTAGTTAAGCAGCGAAGACCTCGTTCATTCAAAAGGCAGTATGATATTACTAAAATATTATCTAAAGCAAAATCTCCCTCTAGGTCTCCAATGAACAGGTCGCCATTATCTCGTTCACCGTTATCGAAATCACCGTCGCGATCACCAACTTCTTCCTTAAATTCACCGAGGGGCAGTATTCGCAAATTATCAGATTTAAGTGAAGATCAAATAGTACCTGACATTGAAAGAATCAAAAGAAAAGATAAGAAAAAATTAACATTAAAACCAAAGCCCGATGATAAGCAAAAAACAAGCAAGTTGAATAAAGCTGGGTCACTAGATACTAATGCCACTAAAGTGAAGGCTCTTCAAACACAAAAGTCATTGCCGTCGTCACTTAAAGAACGCCCTGATTTTTTGACAGTACCGCCTTTAGATATAGCCAGAGCTAAAAGTCAAGAATTGGATCAAGCAATAAAAAAAGTTTCTAAAGAAAAATCTAAATCATTAGAAAAAATGGAAGTTAAGCGTCCTGGTAGTAAGGAGAGAACTAAATCCCAGGAAGACAGTGATACAGAAATTGCAAAACGTAAAGAGAAACAACAAATGCTCTTCGAAGCAGCATTGAAACAGACGAAAACTCTTATCAGTCCCGTGAAGGACACATTACCACCATTCCCTGCACCGGAAGACAAAATTGTAGTTAAGACCGAGGGCGATAAAATAATTATTGAAACTAAAATTAACAGTAAAGCTGAAGATCATGTATTTATAGCGAAATCACCGAAAAAACTAGACAATAAACTTGCAGGCAAAATAAGCAGAAGTTTTGAAGATCAAAAGACATCAAAGACTAGCAATAAAATTAACAAAAGTATGGATGATAAGTCTAGTCAATCATTGGAAGATAAATTTGACGACCTGGCTAGTTTGCAAAAATCTCCTAAAACTTTGTCGAAGAAACAAGAAATAAAGCAACAAATAGAAGGCAAAGTTGTTTATGAAAAAGTTCATCCTAGTGTTAAATCAAAAAGTTTGGATCGCAAAGTGGATCCTTACTTGGAAGCAAAGGTAAAATCTAAAAGTTTGGATAGAAATTATGTAACTCCTGCATCTGCAGCAGAAGATTCTACTGATAAACATTTTAAATTAGAAGTTGTTACGGTTGACGTACATCCGACTGTGAAGGAGGACGTTGACTCTGTTGATCAAGAACATGAAACTAAGGAAGTATCTCCTACTAACAGTTACAAAGAAAAAACTGAAGATGATTCTTCAATAGAATGGATAACTAGTTCCCAAAATACCGTGATAGAAAATGATACTCAAACAGTTATCATGGAACGAAGAAAAATTGAAATTTATAATAAACAAAGGCAGTCTGAGATACGTGAAAGCAAGAGTAATCAAGATTTACAAAAAATATCTGACGACAAGAAGCCAGAAATTACACGCTTACTGAGCGAAGAAGAGTCAATTACTGAAGTAAGCGAATTAAAAATGTCAGATGACAGTAATATGTTAGGTATTTTACTGCCTTATATCGATGCTGATAGCTCGTCAGATCAAGATCAGACATCAAAAAAAGAAAAGTTGAAAAAATTGCACCTTAAAAGAAGTGACGACACAGTGTCAGGGATGACTGAGCATTGCGATGAGCTCACAGCCGATACAGATTTGCCCCTTTCAGATTCAAGCAAAAAACACGTTGAAGCGCAAAGTACATTCGAAGAGTCTTCTGCGAGTCTTGCTGAATTTCTGAAACATGAATCCATGTCGCAATTATTAATCGAAAGTGAATCAGAAAGTGAAATAAAAATGAAAGAATTTTCAAAATCGGTAGATCTAGGATTGAAATTTAAAAATAAAAATAAGATTATTGTAACTCCTCCGCAAGAAAACAGTCCAACTATTGAAAATATTCCATTTATTGAGACTGCTGCAAAATCAACTCATAAATATGAATCTGGAGATCAAACAGGTAGTTCTGGAAGTGCAAATGATATATCACCAACAGAGCAAAAGAATGAACAAAAAACACTTCTAACTACTAAATCAAGACGTGGTGAACTGCTTAAATTAAGTGCAGAACGCTCTCGAAGTTCGGAGTCTACTTCTTGGACAAGCATAGAAAAGGATGTAAGTCCTTCAAGTGCTAACATCAAAGGAAGCTCAATCGATGACGAATCTAGTGTAAGCTGTTCAATCGCGAGACCATTAGGTATATCTCAAGATATTGAAAAACTTAATAAAAAAGATAGAGAATGCCTCGAGGAACTGAAACAAGCTATGGAATACGGTGAAGAGCATTTGCTCTCTCAGCATACGTTATCAAGCGAGCATTCAAAATCCAATTCCAACTCCCCTTCCCCTATTCCTGAAATAGGTCGCATTGAGAGCCCTAGAAGCCCTTCAAAATATGGAGCAAGAAAATCACCCACCCCGACGTTGGAAAAACAAGGTCAGGTAGATTCACAAAAAGCACCATCTGATTCAGATTCCAGTTCTGAGAGTATACATAAGACTGTAGAACAACTTTCCAAGCCAAATCAAAGGAAAAGTGGCTTAGATAAAATAGGAAAATGTGTGGTTGAAGAGTCGGAATCCAGCCATTCAGCAGCATCGAAAGCATCTGATATAAAAAAAGAGTTACAAAAAACTGTAAAGAAAACTAAGATTGCTATTACAATATCCCAAGAAGACCAAAATATGACGGTTGATTTTGATGATGATGGTAACGTTATAACCTCTTCTTTTGAGCGAGAGTTAATGAAGAAAAGAGCTTTGAAAGACACAGACCAAAAAAGTTCTTCAAAGTCGAGCATGGATACTACGACGACAACTACGCCGTCGAAAGGATCGCTCAGCGTTGATGACTCATCTTCGAGACGAAAAGGGCGACTGCTTGATGATCAAAAAAGCTCGTCAAAATCAAGCATGGATTCCAGGGGATCTCTTAGCGTTGAATCGAGAGGTTCTTTTGAGACCACGGAGTCCACGTCGGGATCTTTAGGCGAAGCATATCGGCGTGGGGAAGAACTAAAACCAACTTGGCGACCATTTTTCGGGGCTTCTGGTAGTGAAAATAGTACCAGTATAGAAGAGGCTTGGATCCCTCAGGATCATGAAGGTTATGAAAGTCTAAACGTCAACAAAGATGTTTTCGAATATAATAATCAAAGAATGTTAGACGATTTTCATTCATTTTCTAAAAATCCACCACTATCCTCAAATACTTCGAAAGATTCTACAGAAGCTGATTTTACGGATGATCTGAATGATTTTCCTGTTAACTTCTTATATCCTGCTACATCCTCTACATCAACATCTGATGTTGTTATTGGCTATGGGCAAAACTTTGGACGTACGTTATCTCGAATCTCAGAACGTAGCACCGCTTCGGAAAAAACGAGCGCAGACGAAGATTCTACTAAAGCTTGTTCACGATCTGAAAGTATAAATGAGGAATCTTTAAATTCTAGTGATCATCAAGCAAGTCTAAGTTCTGATCCTCCAAGTAATGCCAATGTTGCTTATATCTCTGATACAGATAGAAGAACATCAGCAGAGATGCCTGATATTCCTATAGATCAAACAAAAATAAGCGAAATGTATTTAGAGTCTAAAAAAGATGTAGATAAACTTAATTCAAAAAGATCAGAGGACGTTATTGATCCTAAGAGGGTTGATGGCAGTCATCCCTTAGCTCCTTTAAAACAATCATCTGCAAGTGAAAGTCAAGATTCTGAAGATTGGCCATTACCTGAGTTGCCACCGTCAGTTACTCCCAAAACGGAAATGCCAGAAGTAACAAGGCAAAAATCTAGCGAATACGATGAATTGAGTTCTTTTGTGTCTGGGACGTTAGAAACGCACATAGTTGAAAAAGTTCATATTTATTATATGAGCAACGAACCCGAACAAGCTATGAAAGTTACTATTCAATCCGAAAGCTCTAAAGGTCATGTAGGATCAGATGATGACAGTGATACTTTAAATAACGATGAAGATTTAGAGCGAGACATCCAAGAATCAAAATCGGAAAAATCTTCGGAACATACTTCAGGAGATTTACAGGGAAAGTCTAAACCTATACCTTATGAGAAATCCAGCTACATGGTTGATCCCTTAGACAATCATGATGAGTTTACATGCATTAACAAAGGTGTAGTTCCTAACTATGATAAATCTTGTTTAAGTGGTACTATCAGCAAAGCTACATGTCTTATGGGTGATATGGGTACTTGTTGCACTCGAGCTGAAAACAAATCATTTAATGTCAAAAGTAATTTAGAAGATAAAGTTATTATAAGCCAGCCTCAGAAGTCCCCAACAAACCATAGTCCGATATATTATGATGAAGAACATTTATATACTGACGATGTATTTGGCGGTGGTGATAGTAAGTCTCTTTCTCCTGATTTTGAAAAAGGTCTGTCACAAATAGGAACACATAAATTTTCGTTTGGATCTAATAATTCGGATACATCTATTGATGATATGCTTTCACAAACCAATATGGAAGAAACTGTTAGAGCAGTTAATAAACTCAGCGTTGGAAGTTCAGGGACATGCAAAAGATGTAGTCATAGTAGCCATTCAGAGGAAGAAACGAGTTCTTTTGGCACGGATTTAGACGGTACTGTTAAAATTGGTCTACCTCAAAAGAAATGTACTCATAGTTCTCATTCGGAAGACACATCAATTTGTTTAAGTATTTCTGAATGGTCAACAGGTACTAATACGGTTAGACAATACGCTAATCTTTCTGCCTCAGAAAGTATATCAGCCGTTTCTATTCCAAAGAGTGAAAAGTCTGAAAAAACTGCAGCAAAAAAATATTCTACTTCACATACAAGTAAGAAATCAGAACCGATACCAAAGATTAGCTCTCAAGCAGAAGCAAGTTCAAAAAGTAGCAGCCTTGATAAAAGTTCTGAGAATATTAAATATGACAAGTTATGTAGTTCAGAAACCACTGTTTCTAAGAAAGGTGTTGATAGCAGTTCAGGGACAAAAAGTGATAGTACGCTTACGTTAGCTCAATCTATATCCGACTGGTCTGCAAGCACCAGTCATACCCTCATTGCAACGGCACGTGAAGATCAACCAGAACCAGATGACACTAAATCTGACAAAACTATTGTTACGGAGCCGTCTCCAGTAGAAGAAAAAGAGGATATCGAGTTGAACACTGGAACTATTGTAACATCATCCAAAGACGCTAATGATTCTAATGAACCAGTACTAAGACTGACGGCTTCATACACTGGAAAAACAGACAAATCTTCTTCAATAAGCTATAGTGACAAATCCGATAAATCAAGTTCTAGTTCACTGAGTAGTTTACAGAAACATACAAACGGAGTTCTTAGATTTGATCAAAGACTGAAAGGATTTCCGGCATCACATGATTTATCACAAGAACGATATTCGAAAACGCCTCCTAAAAGTTACAGTTACGAAGAAGAATCGCATAAATATGTTAGACCGGCATTACGATGTCAGAGCGAAGACAGTGGGTATGATAAAACGTACTTCTTTGGTCCTCAACCTGAAATAGATATTGATATACCATCTCAATTATATAGCCAAGAAGAAAAACATAGTGAACGGTACCAGAGTCAAGAATTTTCTAATATTATCCGAGAGGAATCTAGTGGCCAATTTATAAGATCTGACTACAAACCTCTAGCAAAGCATGCTAGTTACGATGACAAAACATTGTCCAAGAATCAAATTAAGGAGTATAAAACGTCTCAACAATTTCGTAGTAAACCGAAAAGCTGGTCTTTTCATGAACACTATTTGTCATCGTCAGATTTACCTGTCATTACCGTTCCTGAATTACCAAGGGATACTATTCACAGGGAACTGCAAGAAAGAAGATCCCTCGAGAGATCTGGAAAAACCCCACTTTCCAGATGCTCACCCTATTACTCCAGTAGCTTAAGCTCTGAATCTCCACCCATACAGCCTCTCAAAGCACCAGTAAAAAAATCGCTGCTAGTACGGAATATTTCCCTTAAAAGCCCACCAAGCGGTAATGACACTGATAGTTCTTTGGATGTAATTAGGGATCCTCGCGAAAGGATGCGAACGTTTAGACGTAAGAAGCAAGTAACCAATACTCGTAAAAGGCATGAAAAAATTCAAGATGTATTAGAGGAAGACTCGACAAAAAGTCAGTGTTCTTCTGAAAGTGACAAATTTAAAGGGTCTAATTATCTGGCAGTCGATGAATCTTTGCGACGAATGGAAAGTTCAGAGTGTTCTGACAGTTACATTCCTGAAGTAGAATCGGGCTCATCAGAGTTGTCTAAAGCAGATTCTAAGAATGATGACATTCCAGAACCCGTTAGCTATTCTGAGGATGATGAACAAGTTGGGTATGCCAAGTATAAAAGCGTATCCTATGAGGCACAGAAGTTTCCTGTCAGTATTAATCCAGTGCAATTTCAAGGTTTCGGATCTTCTGCTGATGAGGACGAAATGGGTTTCCCGCGATTTGACAGATTAGGACGATTGAGACATCCTTATCTTGATTCACAGGAACCTCCTTTTGTACCCGAAGGTAGTCCTCCTAGAGCATCTTACTCTAACAGAAGTAGCCGCCAGTCATCTTTGAAGAGAGTGAAATCAACTTCGTCATACCGCCAATCTGATGAGAAATCCTTAGGGGAGACCTCAGGACAACATCAGCCAAGAGCAATCTTTTATGAAGACCCTAGTGACAAAGAAGACTCTGACGACTATGCATATCCGATCGACACTATAAAAAGAGCGCCTAAAATTAGCAAGTCTACTAGCTACCTATTAGAGCGCGGCGAGTCAATAGCTTATTCCGAATCAGAAACAGCACAACACAAAGATGAATATGAGGAATATAGAGGAAGCCCTTACCCAGAGCATTATGAAGAAGTTGAACATATGTTCCAAACGCAGGAGTTTTACCCTCAATATGAACATATTCAGCGTATGGATGCGAATGATGAGCGGTTCGCTAGAGATCTAGACCAGCGCTTTAGTCTAAATAACGTTGAACGTTTTTATTCGAGTCACTATGTTGATTCGCAAGCCTCGAGCGATAGTCCCGAGCAGAAGTTCGACGTTTCCACCCTCCCTCCGCCTCTTTGCTCCGATGACGATAATGAATAGCTGCATTTTTAAACTTAAGACCAAGTCGTCGTAGACTAGCCCGCTGTTAGATAAATTGTTAATTATTCGGTACGCTCGCATACTGAACGCGTACGCGTGCGCATGTTACTTTGAAATGCGTTTCGAAATTTTAATTCTAATTCGCAATTAATTGTTATAATCGTATTGGATATTAGGAGTCCTATTAAATTTAATATTTACATCCTCACCTTAAATATTTAGGAAAAATATATAGTGCCAATTCCCAACGTGAGTACTCGAATATCGAGTAATTCGAAGCGAAAATTATACGATGTCCTAGCTTATAACGTAAGTAGTAGTATGTGTACTGATCAGTAAAATATACACTTTTGAATTTAAACTATTTCAATCGATATCACCATTTTTTATGAAATTAATGGGAGTACTGTGTTATTATACAATTTTTTAAATAATAGCCGATTGTTTTTCAGATTGTTTTCCAGCATTACTTATACTTATCTAGTGCCAAATTGTTGTTTTAAGTTTTTTTTACATTCAATAAATAGGTTTAATTATCAAAGTGATTACAGTTTTGTTGTTGTGAAATCATGACATTCTATTATGTATTTTTAAGGGCTGTGACTTCCTATGTATTTTGGGATCCAAGATCTTAATTTTACTTAAGTTTAATATTACTGCTCAAACTCTGTTACTGTAACAGTGAGGATTGTTTCGCATTATAAGTACTTACCTGAGGAGAACTTTTAACTCTCTTAGATATCATATCTAATTAGGACCGTTATATCTTAACTAAGGTGCTCCTTTATGAGTTACAAAGAAACATAGTCACAATATTAGCATGATATCTAAGTATCGTTATTTCTTAACTTAGGTACATAAATTCCAGTCAAATCAGTTCAAAAGTTCAAATCAGTAGAGTTTAAAATTAACAATAATAACTTTAAAATATAATTACCATTATACCAGCGTTATTTTAAAATCAAATATGTGGTGACAGACCAATAAGTGAAGATTTGCATTGTCACTTAACGTCAGGTGCTATGCATTGCATTGCTTTGCTCCTAACTTTGTGCAGTGCATTAAACATGACTGATTTGCATGAATCTTTGGAAGTTCTTATAAAGCGAAGGAGTCCTGATAACTTAAGGCAATGTTATTTAACGCAATTAACTTTTAACTAATCTATTTTTCATCACCACATCACAATATAAGACTTTAAAGTGTAACCCATGTCTGCAATCGTGCCAAATCTGCTCAATTTTATCCACACTTTATTGTAGTTAATTGTTTTTTTATTCGAATTTTTGAACAATGAATTATATTACAGTAAGGAAGTAAAGCCGGATTCACATTAGACTAACGTGACGTGACGCGACCCGCCAGTAGGCACAAAAGAAGCCTATAGGGCACATGCATTTTGAATAGATGCGTTGTCACAAAAAGTAATTCGTAATGCGCGCTTGTAAATCCAGTGTGATCTTAAAGTGAGATTTATAAGCGTACTTTGACTTTTCTCAGACAAAATTATTGTTAAAACGAGATAAACCTATCACGGACACATAACTTTGTGTCGTTTTAACTGTATTTTAACTCAGAGGTAAAGCTAGCGCGCTGTATAGCTCTCGGCCATAGTACTGGACCTGGCGGTAGTAATACGAGTGAAGGGTACAGTGGTAGTAACACTGGCAACAAACTATCGGATAGGCTTTTGATGTACCTACTCTATGATACTCTACTCCATGGTACTATGCTCGGGCGCGTCACGTCACGGCTCGTCAGTGTAATGCGTCAATGGCGGGTGACTGTAGTTCGACCACCTCTTTGAATATGGTTTTAACTCGCGTCACATCAGACGTTAAGATCGGTGTCGAGTAATAATATCAAGTTGCACGATACTATAACAATAAGATTATTCCGTTAAATGTGTTACAAAAACTGCATCGCTTACAGTTAAAAATAGGTTATATATGGTTTCCAATATATGGTATTTTTATTACCTCTGAATGCCAATGCGCCAATGAAGAGAATGTGAGAAAAATAGTGGTGCATGCAAATGTTCGTTTATTACTGGCAACGTGTCATCTTACTTTGGAAAAAGGTTTATTGTATATGCATATACAAGTGAAGTAAAATCATGTTTATTTTATTATAAACTTCGATTTGATTCGTCAACGCGAATTGTCTGCTATATATAAGTATGCAATCGTCTTTATTGTAAGGAGATATGCTTTGGTTATACTAGGAAAGTAATTCACGAAGCAACTCTGAAAACTTTAATAGAAATATTAAACTTTTCATTCAAATTTATTGATTTGCCCTGAGGTTGTGGTGTTCCATATTTAAGGTCAATTATTGAATTTCTTGCTAACATGCCCTTCAAGACAGGCGTAGGGGTGAGGTGCTAAATTGGAACATCTTAAGTTGTCCTAAGCAATGCTGTTTATCACAGTTCCAGTATAGAGCGTGCTTGCGTGCGTGCTTTTATGCGTACTTTGACGGCGTTGTTTGTATTGCACACTTTTCTTTGCAAACATTTATTTTAAACATTAAAAATGTGGTAGAACTACTAAGTCACCTTGTAAAATTATTATCGAAATTATTAATCACACGCATTAATACGTCTATGTGTATGAATAAAATAGATCTAAATTATTAAGCATCGAAATGTAGGCATGACTAGAATAATGTATGCACTTAACGAATAATTAAATTTTCATAACTACTATAATTTAGAATTTTGATGCGAAATAATTTACGTACAAACTATCATTGTGTATGGCAAGGAATATATTTAACTATAGGACAATATTTTCCATTAATTCCTCGTATGCTTCCTTTACGAATTTAATCTACAGCATCCTTTGTAGGATCACGATATGTAACGTCAGAATAAAATGAACCTTAAATTCCTAATATTAAAATTTAATTTCGTTCAAACTTCTATAAAGCTACGCTATTAGCGAAACGTTTGTTAATGAAAAAATTGATGAACACAATTCGCGATTCTAAATGACGTGACGTTAGTTAGATACTCGAAAACGGCTCGACGATAGAAAACGTGCAAATATTATACTAAGACTAGTAGTAGTAACCCCTAGTGAAACTGTCGAACGTCGCGTGAGAATTAATCTGTCGTATTTGTGGGGAGTTATCAAATTATGACGTGTGGTCTTCGATTAACAGTAACGTTTGCGTGTCATTTGTTTACATGTATTTTGTTTTTTGGAAAGACCACTGACGCATGGTCAGATTACAAATTTTCACTGACCTGTATTAATTTCGACCCAAATATTTCAGTTAAAATTAAGAGAAAGTAAGTTTTTGCTTTCGTGGCTCCTATGAATAAATAATCCTGTGCCAATAGTTATACAACATATATACACAAACGATAATTCCAAAATAGGATTCTTGCGATGCAGTCCTAGCGTGTATTGACTTCTGCCAAAGACAGTTCAAAAACGAGAACTCTAAAGTGGTCTCCTTTTAAGTGTTCCTTGAGTCATAGATAAGGCTGAACTAACCTTATCGATCTTAGTGTACTCTCTTAGTGGATCTTAGTGCTCTTAGTGGGTTGATCGCAAAACTTACGATAGTGGTTGTTAATGGCTGAAATTTTTAGGAATTTTCGCTCGAATTGCGCACTCTATTGTGGCATAGTGATGGTATTGCGAACGTTACTTGGTCGTTTTTGTTCTATTTTTATGGGAAATGCATCGGCCTCCCCTTTGACGCGTCCCCTCCGGAAGCGATGCAGGCAAGAATGCGCCGCTTCCGACGGGGTATGTGGGACTCCCTGGCGGCCAGACTGGCGACCAGAATACCCACTAAAACCCAGCGATGCTCCTTCGCGACGCCTGGTGGCTTGGTCACGGGAACACTTGTGCACACGACCGCAACCTTTTTGACCTACTAAGTTTTAACATTCTCGTAGTGCCATACGCTCTTTACTATCTCTCTTTAGTCTGTGGGCGCTAGTCATGTCGCATCATTATTTCCAGCTAGATAGGAAACAAATATCGAATAAATGTGCTTAATTAAGTTGTGCTGAGAATAGACGTGACCCTCCTGTCAGTAGTAGGTATAGATGTATACTTATCAATTTATTCTAAGTAGTCAGAATACCGATAATATTTCTGATACTGGCGCATTCAGCGAACAGCTCCACAAGCACAAATGTTAACAATGAGAGTAATACAACATTTTTACTTACTACGGGTTTCGATATCGAGTTCAAAGAATCGATATAACGACCAGTTTAAAAGGGTTAAGATGACTTTGATTTAATTAACTAACTGTAGCTTTATTAAGACGAAACACAATCATATACGTGACATGTGGCTCATAATACCAGCAGTTTACATGGCGAAACATTTAGAAACAAAGCTAAGGGTTTTTTTTTACTACATTCAATCTTCTGCACTTATTGTTAATCTTCGTGCAAATCGAGAGTTTAATCAATAACTATTATATACTATGTATTTAGTTATTTAAAGCCACGAATTTTCGTACTTAGCAACAATCAAATTCAAAATAAATTCAAATTCAAAATAATCTTTATTCAATTAGTCCTTAAAAAGGCACTTTTGACGCGTCAATAATTTACATAGTAGTTATTTCATGGTGATAACTATATTCGTAAACTTAAAACTAAAGTTATGAGGGTTCCAAACGCGTCCCGGTCTAAGAAGACAACAAACTTAGCCGGGGGTTTTTTTTTCGTTATCGTCTAATCAAGTTTAACTCCACCGTTTGACTTACCATAAGGTACCGTTGGAAGGCACGGTAAGAACCAAACCTGCCCAACGCTAAGGAGAGAAAATACGATGAGGCCGTACCTTTTTTTTAAATTTAAACGAGGTTTCAATCAATTAGGTATTCTTGTTGCATTATGTGGTCGGAAAGCCCCAAGATACATTTGTTTCAGAAACATGTATCTGAAACAATTGTTTACTTGTACATGAACCATTTATATACTAGTGAATAATCAGATTTAATTACATAAGATATTATGTAATAAGTATACTTACTTGTACCTATATTTGCGTACTTATGAAAACGTAGCTTTATATTTTTTCATATGTACCTATGTCACTAAATTTTAGTGCAAAACCAGTTTTTTTGTTCGTGATCGATTTCTAAACTTAACTAAACTGAATGTAGTGCCGTCCTCGTCACACATTTCCATGTTTAAAATAATAGCACTACTAATTAATTCGGTCAATTTAATTAAGTTTATGACGCGTGTACAACCGATATATACAGCTTCAACCTTAAACTATAATATATTTTACGTTTAGCATATAAATAAACTCTTTACTAGCTGCTAACTTTAACTCGATTTCTATGTATTTAAAGAGAGACGAAAACCAATTCATGTGAAAGCGCACGATAATTAGTATGTAATATTATTAATTAATAATAATAAAATAATTATATTGTAAAAGGTGAATCTCTATATGCTGATCGCATTTTACAGGACGCGCCGAACGTACCGCATCGATCGTTTCAATGTAATGCAAATAACTTTACGTGAGCAACGACATCTGTGGCCTTATAAGTCCAATATCTTGATTTAAGTAATTGTCTAGCGTTCCAGTAAGATGCCTCATTCGATTATTCAAAGGAGTATGCATTAAAAACTGTCATACCACTGCGGGCTACAATGTTCAGTCACTTTTTAAAAATTACCAAGTATTTTGCTTAACCAGTCAATCATATTCATAGAAAACTCATTTGTACATCTGCAGCATACTTGTCCGTTAATTTTATGTTGACACAGATCGTATTGGGCTAGTAATTATCTAGCGTGCCAATAAGATGCCTCATTCGATTATTCAAAGGAGTATGCATTTAAAAACTGTCTTACCAATATTTGCTACCGTGTTCAGTCACTTTTTAAAAATTACCAAGTATTTTGCTTAACCAGTCAATTATATTCGTAGAAAACTCATTTGTACATCTCCAGTAGTAAACTTGTCCGTTAATTTTATGTTGCCACAGATCGTATTGGCCTAGTAATTGTCAGTATTCCAGTAAGATGCCTCATTCGATTATTGAAAGGAGTATACATTAAAAAACTGCCATACAAATACTGGCTACCGTGCTTAGTAAGTTTTAAAAAATTACCAAGTATTACCAAGCTTAGCTTATTTAAGCAGTCAATCGTATTCATAGAAAACTCAATTGTACAGCTGCAGTAGTAAACTTGTCCATAAAGTTTATGTTGACGTAACAGTTTGGACGTATTGGACAAGCATTTGCCGGAAAGTTACAGAATAGAGGAGCTTTTTATCGACTATCCAACTTACACGGCATCACTTTTTTGTAGCTCAGTTAAAAGCTTACTTATAACTTTACACTGATTTTCCGTACAAAGCTTTAAATGCGGCGATTGCTGCACGTACTGTAATGTGTGGTCAGCATAAGTTAAGCCAAATTTACATTGCGAAATTACCTTGCATATTGAACTTGCACGTACGTAATTAGTATAACTAACACTTTGTAAATTGTAGTTTATCTCACGCTACAATGCCAATTTGACTAACACTGAGCAATAGATAAGAGATATTTGTCGCTTCGGGTCTCTAGGCAAGACTCTTGTGTACACGTCCACACGCTTGTATTTAAGCAAATACCTCATCTACGAACCACAGACTAATCTACACGTTAAATTGTTTGATACTCTAGATCAGTGATTCTCAACCACTGTGCACTTTTGTGTGCCGCCTAATTTCAAAAGTGTGCCGCCAAATTTTGACAAATATATAATAATTAATAATTAATCCCTTAATAATCGTTTAGTTATTATTGTAGTATATATTAGTTTATTTCGTATATTTAAAATTTTTGTCATAAACTATTTATGCAGTGTATTGTAGTAAGTAAATAATTTTTATCTTTTTCTTTGTGTGCCGCCACATTTTGAAATCGTTAAATATGTGCCGCAACAAAAAAAAGTTGAGAATCACTGCTCTAGATTAATAGTATTCAGTCACAGTAGTTTCGTGAAATCTTTAGTATCGAAGTTTACCTTGATAGCATAATGAACGAAAAGAGTATAACATAATTGTTAGTTTTGGTCCCAGGTTGCTATTGCAGATCTTGCTATTTCTTGATGAACTATAAATTATACAGTTGTTTTGGCACATACATAGAAAATAAAACATTCGCTTTGAAAATATGCTTACCCCTACGCTTTATATGAACGGCGGCGACAGATTTGCATCGGTCTTAAAACGGTTAAGGCCGAGTTCTGTAAAGCGCGCATAGTCACGTTAAAGCGAGATAAAGATATCTGACCGATATAAATCTGTCTCGTTTTAGCACCAACTTTGCATGAGCAAATTTAAAGTACGCTCTCACTCTGTAACATAACACTAATGAATAATTTCATTCCACTAGTTTCGCGATGTAAATCCGGCTTAAGTGCAATAAAGGTTCGATTAAAGCAAAACAAACCGTAGAGTGTAAGTATTTCGAATTCTCGGTTGAGATTGTACAATCAGAATAGACTGTAATATTAATATTTCATTGATATATATGTACAGGGTTATTTATAGAATATAGGCATTTCCCCCACCGTAAACGATGTTAGACCCATACCCGTAGTATGGGTTTAATATAATAGTCTAAAGCGCTTTGTTCATAATCTATCCCGGCTGTACGGCTCAAGGTCGCGGTGCTGGATGTAGCATACAGACTATCGTGTGCCCATCAACCGTGAGCAGAATTAACAGATTGGACCGCTGCCATCTTCACTTAACACCCGCTGAGATTCCAGCCAAGCGAAAAAAAATCGTTATTAATTTAAAACGCTTTTTTTAAGACCATCGCTTCAATGAATTATGTTTTTGAAATATTATTGATCGATGGACAAATATCATATAAACGTTAACTATAACTAAATCATCAGACGTTACTAACAAATTTAAAGTTTCTGATTACACTTTACTTTTAACTCGAACTAGCATACTACCAAGAAAAAAATCCTATATTATAGTGAATAAAAGTTTATTCTCAGTTTAAGTAGATGAAACCATGAAACAGTGAGGACTGTGCAAGTGAGAAGCATAGATTACATAATGTAAGAAAATTAAGAGAAAGCATCATATCTTTCTCCTCCTACAGTGTGCTGGGCACTGTTACCACTGTAACTGAATATTTCTATCATTATATCTCAATCCGACACCCCAACCCTCTCTTAGTTGCGGCTTCTTTTTACTCCCCCGACCTAAGCGCTAGAGACCTAAACATATCCTTCACGACTCTGACGATCAGATGACTACTGACAACATACTCGTACCGTGTGGTAGGTACCACACAAAATTCGACACACCGTCTTCGCCGGCGAAGACGAGGTCCCTGCTATCTTAGTCATCCGGACGTGGGCTCCATCCACGGCCTCGGAGACGTACCACCGTTATTCCAAATGTCACCTAAGCCGAGGTTCGGCCTCACAGGAGGCGCCCTTAGGCAGACGTTCCCTTAGTTTCTTCGAGCCCTGGCTGAAAATATCTTCTGGCAGAGCTTCTTTCCGAAGCTCGCCAAACAGCCTGGTTAATTTATAAAAAAAAACGTCAGCAAAACATTTTACCCCCGATCTTAACATATATAAATTGTTAAATTAAAATATTTACCATTAGTGTTTTTATTGGTAATTATTAACCTCAATGGGTTATTAACCTCAATTTTGGTGTATCAGATCCATAGGACTTGTATGAAAACTTTCATATCCTATTTCATCCCTGTTAGGTTGTATTTTCCAAATATCTGCTGACATCTCCTATCTCTAAATTTCAAGCTCTATACTTCAGAGATCTCGTGTTTAATCAGTGAGTGAACTTTCGCTTTTATATATTTAGATAGATTGCTATTTTCCCATGCAATATTCAACTCAAACGGACAAACCTATTGCTAGTATTTTAAAAATAATCCTGTACAATTTTTATTATCGTAATTCGGTATATTGTTTTGAGAATTTCGAATGTTACTTCCTTTTTGAATTTATATGTAATTGTAAGTGTAAAGGTATCCTTGCAATACACTGCCCCATTGGGTTGGGGTTAGTTAAACAATAAATAAATAAAATAAAGATAAATCGATGTTTTGTATTTACATTATCATTTAGAACCCTGGTTGTTTTATTATTTACTATGCAGCAAGGATTTTACATGTAAGTCTTATCAAACGTATAGCATGATATGTATTGTCATAGTTTTGTATTCGTTTGCATTGTATTTCTGTTCTAATGTTTTACTATTTTATATATATTTTTTTTGATTATGTTTATTTTCAGGTATCATATTGTTATTTTTTTAATTTAATATAAATATTGCATTATGCTTTCGTTTCTTTCAGGTTATTATAGAGTACATACTTTATTTATTTTTTCTCTACGTCCTATATGAATCCTTTCGTAGTATAGTATTAAGTTTGTGTTTGTTATATTTGAGTATATTTTTTGTCTTTTTATCTTAGACCATTTTGTGTGTGTTATGTGTTAATATTAATTTGCCTTCTTATTTTCGAAAGTTAATCTATCAGAGTATTTTTTTTGATTAAGGTAAAAAGTTGGTTGCATAAAAATATTACGCAAATTTTGATCTATAAATTAATGTTTAACATTTCTCTTAGTTTAAAGCACGGCTATAATTTATGCAACTATAATTATACAATATTTGAACGTACATCTTCCATCCACAGAGGAGACATCACCAGAAGACGAGCATACAGTGTCATCGGCAAGTCTCTGCATGTCGCCGAATGGAGACACGAGCACGGGCGCACCTCTATACGCGTCCACGCCACTGGAGAAACGGGTCCCGAATGGCTACCACGAGCGAATGGAGCGCTTGGATAATAGGAGGGAACATATTGACACTATCAATGGGAATGTGCATGGTAAGTTAACAACACGAGGCCTTTTATCAGGCCTAAAGACATGCCGTCACGCGAAATGACTTAACGCGCATTAGTGCCGCCACGCCCCCTCATCTGACGAGCGTTAAAACCCACGTGTGGTTTTCACGCGACATTCGATAAAATAGAAACCAATATAAATAAATAAACTTTTGTTTTCACCAAAAGTCAAACCTATTAACTCGAATAAAGTTATTCTCTTTTGACTTAAGTTTCTAGGTTTGTCATTCGTTCTTTATTGAAATCAACGAGGGAGAGTTAACCGTTAGATAAACTGAGCGAGGAAAACTTGTCGACAAAACTTGTGAAAATGTGTAACTCAGAAATATTTGATGATTCAAAACACGGCTTTAAATTTTATTAAGAGCTTATTTATCAATAGATAGACTACTTGTCTGAAGAATAAATTTCTCATTTAGAAAAGCTTTGTTACAGATTTCCGTTTAGCGAAAGCTTTGTTATGGATTAGTAGAGACTAAAAAACGCCCTGAATTTATAATATTAATTCTTTTTTTTCTCAGTGAATATTGTGTCAGCGTCTACAAATAATATGGACGTCCTGAGCGGCGGAGAAAGTGACGCGGGCGACACTTTAACCAGGCGGAATAACAACAGGTAAAATCTTAAGCCGAATGTAAACTCTCAAATATAGTATCAAACTATATTATATTCATGATCATAGATCTTATTATATTGATATATATTCCATTATTATTCATTACGGTAAGCTCACAAATATAGAATCAAACTATGTTACATTTATATAGATCTTTATTTCATAAATAGTGCACACTCCCGCGCGTCAGCCGTATCTGCCTTAATATTGATTATTACTGCGTCACCGGGGGGTTTGGCGAACATGAAGCTCAGCCTGAGACAAGAGCACCTGGGCTCGACGACTTCTGGGGAACGTCCCCCTAAGGGCGTCTCCTGTGAGACTCGGACCTCGACTTAGGGTGACGTTGGGATTTGTTGGGTTTTTTGGACTGGTGTCTCAGTCCGAGCGCCCCTGTGACCGTGGATTAGACCCACGTCCGGATGACGACAGATATCGGGGACCTAGTCTTCGCCGGCGAAGACGCTGTGTAATGTTGTGTGCGTGTGTGTGACCTACTTGGGAAGCGTTGTCCAATGTCAGTTGGTCGTCAGGTTCGTCAAGGACGTTCTTCGGTCTCCTCTTTATGAAAGGAGCGTTAGGGTCGGGGGTGTAGTTGCAGGCCTCAACCACTATCTGCCTTAATAGCAAACCTTCTCTTATTTATAACCTATCATACCTCCTTCCAACTCAATACAGTCCCCTCCTATTCTAACCAATAGAAAGTATCTTACAGGAAGTAGTATTATCCGAGCTTGTCTTCGTCGGTAATTTGTGCAGACGTGGGTAGTTTCAGGCAAAGAGACCAGATACTCAGATAGATAATCAATCGGTTTTATTCTTGGTAGAACAGAATAACAATTATAAGTATCGTAATTTAAAAAGAGCAGACTGTACGCTCCACCTTGTACGACTATGCACTACCGCGTCTCGACCACCGATCAATGCAATGAATGCAACACGCCGTCCCGCGCTGGTGCGTCTTTAAGAATACCCCACTTATATGATTAGATGGCACTGCTCTCTGATTGCCACAGAATTCGTCCTGTTACAGTTTTATTATATTATATATGTAGTAGTAAATTTTTGCCGAATGCATTTTGGTGATGGTTTGTGATGGTTTGGGATGGTTGCAGTATAAGTTCGGGCGCAGCATTGCCGGGCGACGCGACGAAGCGCCGCGGCGCCGACGTCACGTACTACGTGGCCAAAGAACTCCTCATGACGGAGCGCACCTACAAGAGAGACCTGGAGCTCATCACTGTGGTCAGTGCTGTCGAACGGCCAACTGCTCAGCTTGCATCATTACATTAATATTGCATTGTTTAACAACATATACAATTGCCCAAAATGAATTAATTATTTATAGCGGAGGCAGCCGTGTTTGTTGTTCGGAAGTAACGGTGATGGAAAACATCGTGAGGAAACCTGCACGCCTGAGAGTTTTCCATAATGTTCTCAATACTTTGAGTGTCTACCAATACCGAATTTGGCCAGCGTGTGGGACTACGCTGAAAAACTTATCTAGACTTTTGCTTAAAGGAGACCCATGCCCTGCAGTGATTTTAAATAATATACGGCTAAAAAAGCATTGAATTAAGATTTATAAGGAAAATTTTACTTTAAATACTTCTTTATTGTAGTCACATTAAAAAGTTTTGATAACTTTTATTTGCTTACAAGAATTAAAGTCATCTTAGCAAAAACCTCTCATTATGAGCCTTACAGACACAATCAATAATATGTTATGTACATTTTTGCTAGTTTAGAGAGTTGCAGACTATTTTAGATTTTCCATTTTGTGTTCAAGCAGAAACTAAACGCGTCAAGTGGTGGAAGCCCATTGGTCCGCGTGGCGCGCACCGGGCATAGATTTGGAATTTAAACGTGAAAAATCAAAAATTTATAACCGTCTCTTTCTTGTAACGCGAACGCGCAGCACTTACTCTTCCATGTAACTTATATACAAAAAATATACGATTTAAACGTACTGTCTAAATCGTATATTTTTTGGGTACCCCAAAGGATTCTTTGATTACAATACGCACACATTTAACGCGTTATATATGTTAACAGACATGGTCTAAACGCGTGGGGACGATAGGCCGTAGCGCGTCGAGCGGTGCGGAGGCGGCGGCCCTGGCCCGCGCCTGTCTCGCTCTGGAGCCTCTCGCTCTGCCCGCCGGCGCCCTGCTCGCGAAGCTCGACCGCGCGCTGGCTGCCGCCTCCCCGTCCAGCAACTTGCCCGGCGATACTGAAGGCATGCATCCCATTATTCAACTCAGCAGTACCAGCTTTTCGTAGCGCACAAATCATTATCTTGATGGCCATGAAAGCTCTTTTAAAGTGTTGAGATAAAAGATTTAAAATAAATAGTAGTACTAAAATATATTTAAACGGTGGCATATATGCTTGCATTTTTTGCAACCGGTAGAATAAGTACCTTTTATAAATTTGAACGATATATTACGTATTATAAAATTGAATAGATAAGAAACATAGGGAACACATCCACCATGTCAACTCTTGCAGTCTTGTAGTTCTAGAGCCGAATCCAAAAACGACTTATAAACCATATGAGGATATGTTCAGAAACCCTCTATATATAGACCTTCTGCGCTGAATTCTAGGCACATGGTGACAAAATATTTTTAAACGTGTCACTGAAACTGTTTCGAATGTTTATTTGATTATGCAATTGTTACATTGCCCATTAATTTAAGTTCACTTTTAGCGAAGTTATAACTAGCGGGATCAACTGCTAATCGCGGTACTACGATCTAATGGTGAAGCTGGAAGAATAGGCAACGAAAGGCTCGAAACTAGCACTAGCACAAACACTGTCTATTTCTCAAGTAACATTATTTCACAGAACCAGATCTGGAGGCCCTGTTGTCGTTGCCCGCGGGGCCGCTGCTAGCTTATCTAGACAGTGTGCTCTGCTCTATCGAATCCACTATCAATAGCAACGGTAAATCGAGTGGAGTGCTAGTAGACCTGTCGTAGTAGTTGTGCTAGTAAATCATACTTTGCTATACATGTTTGTGTAAAAGTGCACAAGGTTTTTGTCCAGCGTAGGCACTATACAGGTTTTTTCTTTCTCTATGTTGCATCTGCGATCAGTCTGAGACTATAAGCAAAATTGATGGAGCTAATAGAGTTACGCTATATATAGCTGTGATAGCCTAGCGGTTAGGGCGTCAGTCAATCAGAGGTCGGCGG
Organism: Lasiommata megera; assembly: GCA_928268935.1. Taxonomy (NCBI): domain Eukaryota; kingdom Metazoa; phylum Arthropoda; class Insecta; order Lepidoptera; family Nymphalidae; genus Lasiommata; species Lasiommata megera. The sequence goes on along the minus strand of OV743311.1, from coordinate 3,578,455 downwards.
TTCGAATCCGGGCACGCACCTCTAACTTTTCGGAGTTATGTGCGTTTTTAAACAATTTAAATATCACTTGCTTCAACGGTGAGGGAAAACATCGTGAGGAAACCTGCACGCCTGAGAGTTTTCCATAATGTTCTCAAAGGCGTGTGAAGTCTGCCAATCCGCACATGGCCAGCGTGGTGGACTATGGCCAAAACCCTTCTCAAATTGGGAGGAGACCCGTGCTCTGTAGTGAGCCAGTAATGGGTTGATCATGAATAGAGTTACGAGCGTAGCCCCCCATGGAGCTATCTACCCTTTACTTTCAATTTCACATCTCGTCTATGTCTAAAATAATTCGTCGTTTCAACTTCCGTATAATAGCTTTCAAGCCAGTTGATTTGGATGGTTAAACAATCTCTTTTTGTAGGCCACTGTGGAGTTTCGAATCTCTTCCTTTATGGTAGGTATAAGCAAATTTTCATGGATCTCTTTGTTACTTATGAATCATGGGACATTTGCTATTTTTCTTAAAATTATATTTTGAAATCGTTGGAGAACGCTTACATTCGAGTCACTAGCACTGCCCCAGAGCTGTATACCGTAATCTAACATGGTTTTAGTATGCTTTTGTAGATAAGAAACTAATTGTCTATTGACAGTTTTGAATTATTATACAGGTAGATGATAAAACGCAGAAAATACACATTAGGGTTATAGAATATTTCTAAGGGTAGGTTCACTTCCTTGAGTAAAGTGCACGCTTCTGGCTATATATAATCGTGTTTCAAAAGAAATTATTACGTATTAAATTAATGCTAAACTTAAACAGACCAAAATTCCAAAAAGTAATGCTTCTTGCTCATTCTACCACGCGGTCTTGGGAAAAAGTATGAGGGGATGTGATATTTTTATCTAGAACTTCATTAAAAATGGACGTCTCATGAAAACCTTGGGTAATAATATGACAAGTGACAGAAATTTTGCGTATTTTTAGAGTACATGTCATATTGGTGCATTTTAAAATGTAAATATTAATAGATTAATTTGACAACAACACTTTAGGTGACATGATTTATAGCTTTTAATGCTTTATTTGAGTCGAGTGGATCATGAGACAGTATGGTTTTTGAAGGTCATTATAATGTAAATAGAGAATATTGTACTTTGTTTAAGTTTATGGCATTTTTTTTATAAGTGTATTAGGTGAAATCATTTAAGAGGTTAATAATGGTATAAATTTGCAGAAATCGAGGAACCCGAATATAAGAAAGTCGCCGAGTTACTCAACGATTACCTATCAAATACATTCGATGTAAGTACACAACGTTTCTGGGTCAGGAGTTCGATCCCGGGCTCGCAACTCGCGACCTTGTAACTTTTCAGAGTTATGCGCTTTTTTAAGCTTTAGTTTAAATTAAAATATCGCTCACTCACTTCAACGGTGAATGAAAACATTGAACTGAGAGTTCTCCATAAAGTTCTCAAAGGCGTGTGAAGTCTGCCAATCCGCACATGGCCAACGTGGTGGACTATGGTCAAACCCTTCTCATATTGAGAGGAGACCTGCGCTCTGTAGTGAGCCGGCAATGGGTTGATGATGACACAACTGTTGTAGGTTAGTAGGTCCAGCATACCGATAGTTGAAATTCTGAGAATTAAAATCTACCCAAAATCTAATATTACTTCTAATAGTACTAACTACTTGGTTAAGGATAAAAGTAAGAATTACAAAATGTCAATCAGTTGTTCCATTCCATAACATAACATCTGTTTATTAACTAGCAAGATCAAGTTTTTGTAAAGGGAATACGTATCTACTCTAAAAACGACGACCTCCATGTATTACAAAGTTGGACGTCCTGAGTTTGATTCCCGGCTCGAATCTGGTCTGGTGGGAGGCTTCGGCCATGGCTGGTCGAGGGTCGCTCCGTAAGGGACACTATTTATAATTACTAAATAATATTCATAATACAATTAGGGTGCAAACCAAAACCATTAGAACTAAAAACAATGATAACGTATTGCCACTTCTCGGATGAATTTTTTGTACAACCGCAACAGAGCCCTGACCTCCTCTGAAAGAGGGCTGACCAGAGCATTATTAACTCAACTTCCCTAAGCATAGGGAACCGGGCAAAGGCCTCCCCTCACTCAGCCTCGTTACGAACACATGCCAATTTATTCATCTATGCACCATACATACGTACAGGCGTACAACGAGTATATACAGCAAGTGGGCGCAATGGTGGCGCTAGTGGAGAGCGCGCGGCGGCGCGGGGGCGATGGGGCGCGGCAGGCCGCCGCCTTCGACCGCGCCGCGCCGCTGCCTCTCGCGTGCTTGCTGCTGCGGCCGTTGCACAGGCTGCATCACTACCGACGTCTCTCCCACGGTGCGTCATCATCATCATCATCATCATAACATTGTATTACTCTGCCATAGTAGAAATAGAAGCGGTGATAGCCTAGTGGTTAGGGCGTCAGCCTCCTAATCAGAGGTTGGCGGTTCGAATCCGGGCACGCACCTCTAACTTTTCAGAGTTATGTGCATTTAAAAAAATTTAAAAGTCACTTGCTTCAACGGTGAAGGAAAACATCGTGAGGAAACCTGCACGCTTGAGTTCTCCATAATGTTCTCAAAGGTGTGTGAAGTCTGCCAATCCACATATGGCCAGCGTGGTGGACTATGGCCAAAACCCTTCTCATATTGAGAAGAGACCCGTGCTCTGTAGTCAGCCGGTAATGGGTTGATCATGATGACTGTGCCATAATATACCTATATTAGCAAAATACTTATAAGGAGTGTGACGTCAGATTAATTCAATATATATAGGTACTTGTAAAATTTTTCTTTAATTAGTTCAAGAGCTTATTTTATTTATAACGTGGGTGTTATTTTAATATACACACACGCACCCACGCACATGCACAATTTATATATAGTTTCCAAATTATATTAACATAATAAAATATACAACAGTAATCACATAATCCTTGTATGACTGTGCTTGTATTATTGTTTTGTACGCAAAAACATATACATGACGGCGGCTCTATGATAAGATTGACGGAGGAATACCATAGTCACTCTAGAGGAGCGTCGCGTACAATATGTCAACAATAACTTTGTATACAATAGTTTTAGGCTGTGGTCTATATAGAGTACTTTTCTTTGCTGAGCCGGTAATTCTTAAAACGAGATATACTTATTTCAGACATATTATGCTATCTCGTTTTAACTGATTCTCGGCTCTGAGGTAAGGCTAAGCACGCTTTGCTTTGGCTCTCGACCATATAATTGGCTCCCCTGACCTAAGCGCTTCTCTCCGAAAGAGGAGACCTGAATATATTCATGACCCTGACGATCAGATGACTACTGGCAACATACTGTACCACCTACCACACAATCATACGCTACACACCGTCTTCGCTGGCGAAGACGAGGTCCCCGCTATCTTACGTTATCCGGACGTGGGCTCCATCCACGGCCTCGGAGACGTATGGACCACTCACCGTCCGACCCCCCCGTTATCCCAAACGTCGCCTAAGCCGAGGTTCGGGCTCACACGAAGCACCCTTAGGCAGTCGTTTCCTTAGTTTCTTCGAACCCTAGGGCTCAAAATTTCTTCTGGCCGAGCTTCTTTCTGAAGCTCGCCAAACAGCCCGGCTACGCTGTGGCAAACCAAGGGTTAGCACAGCTAATAGACTGTCCGTAAAAAAAAAACAAAAAATATATAATTGAGTCCTTTTGGCACAAATAAAACCGTGAATAACCTACTGGTTACTCAAGCCTGTGGTTTAATGGATGGTTGGTGTTCGCAGAGCTATGGTCCGCCACGGGCAGCAAGGCGGCTCGCAAGGCGCACGAACTGGCCCACGAGCTGGCGGCCACGGCCGACGAGCAACTGCGGCACGTCGAGAACCACGCCACGCTCTGCCAACTGCAGAGGGACGTTATAGGTACGTACTGACACGAACAACACCAGTGTCTCTCTCACCAGTCGTTCCTGATGAAGATCGTGGTCCTGGTGTCCTTGCAACATCGTGCGGATTAATTGTTTCCATCGGCTTCCATCGGAGTCTAGTCTCGTAATTGTGTTTCAAAAATTTGCCTTAGTCCCTCAGCTGGTCTGTCCATCTGGATGGTGAGCGGCCTCGCGATCTTTTGCCGTCTGTATTGCCTGTCACAATTAGATTTTCTAGACTATCACTCCCCCGTCGCATGATGTGTCCGAAATGGGAGAGCAGGCGTTGGTAACATATGGAGGAAAGTAGTGTTTAACACCAGCGTAGGTCATGTGATATTTAATAATAATCACTTTTTTGTCAGGCAAAAAAAAACACATATTTCATAATAAATATTATGTCAAAAATATTACAAAAATTTACAATTTAACCGATCATATGTAAACATTAATTAAATAAATTAAAACTTAAAATTAGGATGATATAAGGGCGATTATACAGGTGGCGCTATAAAGTCTTCTGTCAAACGTTAAAATATACTGAAAGATATTAAACGCTGTGTAGCTATTGACTAATCAACGTTTATAAATGAAGCCAAATGGAATTAATGGAGGGTCCACCTCACTCCACGCGAGGGTGTTTTTTTTTGTTAAATAGTAAGCGATATATAAAACTGATCTAGAATCTATCTGAGGCTGCCATAAACGGTATGTTCAATTAGAAGTGTTTTAAATAATATATCGCTAATTAAGCTTGTTGTTCAAAGAAGATGATGGTTTGTGATGACTTTGTGGCGCAGGTTACGACAAACTACTGGTTGTGGATCGAGAATTCGTAAGATACGGCTGCGTTTACAAACACTCGTCGAAGGGATTGCAACAGAGAATGCTTATCCTGGTAAGTGATCTTATATAATTGTAATTAAATTTAATTGCTTTTAAAGAAATTAATGGGGAGGTCTTGGCCATTACTGCCGACAGACAGCCTTCAACTGTCAGTATAGTAAACTAGGACCCCTCATAGCTTCAGTTTTAAATTTACGAATATAGTTATCACCATGAAATAACTACTATGTAAATTATTGACGCGTCAAAAGTGCCTTTTTAAGGATTATTTGAATAAAGATTATTTTGAATTTGAATTTAGGAGCGAGCTTTAACGGTGTCCTTGGATGTCTTATCTCGTCGGTCAAGTGTCTTTTGTCTTTAAGAGCCCTTATCAATCGCAATAATTGTTGACATGCAAATTAAATTTATCATTTACGCCATTTACTGTATTTTAGAGATCACAACCGCGAGCTTTCTATATTGTATTCAAATAATATTGTAATGCTGGCTAGGTTTTAAAACATGAACTTAAACTAAGAAATCCATGTCAAATCAATACGTTTTTCTATAATTCTTTAATTTTTAAGTCGAGGTGACCATTTGTCTTGTGGGAGGCTTCGGCCATTGCTAGTTACCACCCTACCGACAAAGACGTGTCGCCAAGCGATTTAGCGGTCTGGCACGATGTCGTGTAGAAACCAATTAGGAGTATGGGTTTACGTATGGTGAACAGGTTAGCCCGCTACCGTCTTAGACCGCATCATAACTTACCATCAGGTGAGATGCCGTCAAGGGCTAACTAGTGGTGTATAAAAAAATACCTTTAATAACCAAGTTATAATAATTCTGACGAGTAAATTGGCTTTTATATTGTAAATATGCCCCCCTTTTCCTCGACTCGTATAAATAGCGATCTATGCACTTTATGCAATCTAATATTCCATCGATCGATCTCTGTCCCCAGTTTAGCGACATGCTGCTTCTCACGTCCAAGTGCGTGAGCGGCCACTTCCGCGCGCACGCTGCACTGGCGCTTGAGCAACTGAGCGTCGAGCCGACCGACCTACCGCACTCCTTTGTTATAACGGGTAAATCTCTCTTTAGCAACATCGACTTGGTAATAACTCAGGATCTTTATCTATTCTTACGTGCTTGGGATCGAGGATTTGGAATTAGTACACTTGATGACTTTTCGTAAGATTTTAATGAGTCCAAGTTTCCAGAACAAAATTGCAGTCGTAGGCGTAGTCTAGTCCAGTCATAGTTACCTGAACACACTTCCAATCGTAGGTAGGCGTAGTCCAGTATGTAACCCGAGGTCACTAAGTATAACACTTGATCATTTGTGTCGTTTACCAGTTTCTTTGCTTCTCTCTCTAGCTAGACTAACTTAAATAGAATTATATTAAATAGATATAATTATAATAGATACAAACAGGTATAGATACCGTCTACCGGTATACCTGTTATGTAAGGCCTAGAATATTCTTTACGCGGAATTCCAATCAAGGACAGTTCCAGAAGGCACGTAACTGAAGAAATTTCGGGAACAAGTATCTTGTTTAGTAGATATAACATTCGGTTGCCAAAAAAGTAGTTACTAGTTCTTTTCCTATTGACTTAATAAACACTTGCTGATTGTCTCTGTTTATAGTCTAAGTAATTATAATTTTTTCAATTTTGGTTTTGATTGAGCCCGAATGATTAGTGTCAATAATTTTGATGCTTGTCCAACGCACAGGCGAAGATACCAACGTAATGCTAAGCACCAGCAACGAGCAGGAGTACCAGGGGTGGCTTCAGTCGCTCTCGGCCAGTATAGAGGCGGCGCGGGACCGGCCCAACAAAGTGGACACTCAACTGACACCGCAGCTGCAAGACTATGGTGAGAATTGATTATGCTTAAGCCTATAACATGTTTAATATACACTACTCTATCGCACGCTATCAATCTTCACCATTCTCAACCGTATCACGTAATATATCATAGGCCATTACGCTAATGTGTATAAAGCTTTGTCTGGTGGGAGGCTTCGGCCGTGGCTAGTTACCACCCTACCGACAAAGACGTGTCGCCAAGCGATTTAGCGTTCCGGCACGATGTCGCGTAGAAACCAACTAGGAGCGTGGGTTTACCATACTTCTAACAGGTTAGCCCGCTACCATCCTAGACAGCATCATCACTTACCACCAGGTGAGATAGCCGTCAAGGGCTGACTTGTAGTGTATAAAAAAAAGCTTCTCAGTCTTTTCGAGGCGTAAATAACAGTTCAAATGATATAAAGTTATGCGTCTATATGTATCTTAAGTAAAGTTCGAGCACTCGAGATACGGTTTATGGAGCATAGCTGGCTGTTACGATTACTATCACACGTTGTTTATTATAACCGGGACCAAAGACTTACGATTCACTGTCAGCTGAATCTGATCCGCAAATTGAATGCGAACTCATATGCACGCACTTTCTATGAAAAACGGTTGTTTATTGAGTAAAATTGCGAGCGAAACACTGGACTAGAAAAACTGTTAAAGACAAGTTGTATGAACGCTAAACGCTAAAGCAAAGAATCAGTCTCTAACTCTTGTATTTTAAATGACACTCTCATACAACGCGTTCTTACGTAATCTGTGACGTTTTAGCCGTGTATTCCATCAGCGGCCAATTGCAGCAAGAGTACGGGCGGAATAATGCCAATTTATCCGTGCCGGTGTTAACAATTTCTGACAGAAATGTTAAGATTTGATGCTATCGTCTATAGATGATCCAGAAAGTTCGGAGGCACCGAGCGGCGCGGGAGGGTCGAGCGCAGGCAGTGCTCTGGCGCACGTGTGCTGGCACCGCGCCACCTCGCTGCGGAGGGACCAGCTGCATCTCGCCATGCGGGTACGACTTGCCACTCATCATAAGCTCCTCCAGTCCATTATTATAAACCTTTATTTATTACTGCGGTGTAGTAAGCGGTGATAGCCTAGTGGTTAGGGCGTTAGCCTCCTAATCAGAGGTCGGCGGTTCGAATCCGGGCACGCTCCTCTAACTTTTCGGAGTTATGTGCGTTTTTAAACAATTAAAATATCACTTGCTTCAACGGTGAAGGAAAACATCGTGAGGAAACCTGCACGCCTGAGAGTTCTCCATAATGTTCTCAAAGGCGTGTGAAGTCTGCCAATCCGCACATGGCCAGCGTACTACGGCCTTCTCATATTGAGAGGAGACCCGTGCTCTGTAGTGAGCCGGTAGTGGGTTGATCATGATTTATTACTGCCGGGCGTTTCACATTCCCAGTTTGTTTTCTGGATTAACTTGTGTGTTTTTTTTTAATAATTATGCCTACTACTGTACATCTATATATTCCACGGGGCACCTCTATGTAAGTCGTTAAAGAAGTCGCCGTCCATGCCATGTTGTTCACAGAGCCAGCTGTCCGGCTACCTGTTGCGCAAGTTCAAGAACTCTCACGGCTGGCAGAAGCTGTGGGTGGTGTTCGCGGTGTTCACGCTTTTCTTCTACAAGACGTGCCGTGACCGCGCGCCTCTCGCCTCGCTGCCGCTGCTTGGGTAACAGATATTCCATATATCCATACCTCGGGGTCGTAGGATTGTTTTATCCTCTCCCCCGACCTAAGCGCTCCTCTCCGAAAGAGGAGACCTAAACATATCCTTCATGACCCTGACGATCAGATGACTACTGACAACACACTCGTACCACCTACCACACAATCATACGCTACACACCGTCTTCGCCGGCGAAGACGAGGTCCCCGCTATCTTACGTCATCCGGACGTGGGCTCCATCAACGGCCTCGGAGACGTACGGACCACGCACCGTCCGACCCCCCCGTTATCCCAAACGTCGCCTAAGGCGAGGTTCGGCCTCACAGGAGGCGCCCTTAGGCAGTCGTTCCCTTAGTTTCTTAGAGTCCTAGGGCTCAAAATTTCTTCTGGCAGAGCTTCTTTCCAAAGCTCGCTAAACAGCCCGGTTACGCTGTGGCAACCAATAGGGTTTGTACAGCTAATAGACAGTCCGAAAAAAAAAAAAAAGTTGTATATGTAGGGTTAGCACCGTATGAGCCGCATACCTTCACATCAAATCTTAAACTCTTCTCTCGGATGTGTCTTTAACAAAATGTTCTTAATAACTTGACTAAGGAGCAAAGTTTATGTACTTAAGTACAACAAACAACAAGCCGACAAATTACCAAAATAATTTTAGATTGTCTCGATAATTTGCCTGTTTCAATTATTTTCGATGTCAATATGGCATTGTAGCTTCATAATAAACAATAGAAACAGTAAGAAACAAATATAAAAGCGACAGATAATACTTCCTGATTTAATAAATCGCTAGATATTGGAGACTGAATTTCAACAGAAAAGTTAATCAAAAATCTCTTACGTTATACTCTGTCTTATTTGATCACGAAAATATACTCTAACCATAAGCTCAATATAAGCGACCATGTTTTGGAGCCATTTCTCAACAAGTAATGTTTGAAATCTGTGGTCTTGAGTTACTGAAATATTTTAGGGATAAGAATTGTTGCTTAATAATATTATTTGCGAATAATGGCTTTAGACGCTTAATTTCATTTAATTTAACAGATACAGTGTGGGTGCCCCTACTCCGGGCGACGGCATCGACAAAGAGTTCGTGTTCAAATTACAATTCAAGAATCACGTTTACTTCTTCCGAGCAGATAGCCACTTCACCTACAATAGGTAAAATTTTTAACTGTGTTGTTTTTTTAAGAGTTGTTCACTGATGCCCACAACAACTAGTCAAGTTTAATCTTTGTCAGCTGAATATTATTTGGAGTGTCTGTTTCTAATATTGAAATAACCGTTTTTTACTACATGCATATGAATTTGTATACGGTACATACACCAAAATAACATTTTTTACATATTTTGTCTGTGTGTCTGTTTGAACCGGCTAAACTCTGAAATGGCTTGACCGATTTTTACGGGACTTTTATTGGCAGGTAGCTGATGTAATAAGGGGTAACTTAGGCTACTTTTATTTTAGAAAAATAAAGTAATGTTGCAATATTCAAGTACTGTCCAGTACCGCGCGCAGAGGTAAAAAATCATACTAATTGGAACAGCATTAATTTACTTAAATTTGACCTTTTTATTTGATATCCCCTTTCCTGGTAGCATTTAATTACTTGAATAGGAAAGAATGTGTATTAACTTAAAAGAGCTACGATTTTTTCTCATATTTTTTTGTAATGATTAGCTGGGTCGACAGTATTCGCGCCTTAAGCATAGGACTCACCGTTTTAAGGATAACACACCTCACTTATTATAACAAACATTATTTTTGGCTGATATTACTATTCATTCATTCTATCTTGTATTTTACAGGTGGATAGAGGTTCTCCAAACGCCGATGTTATCGCATCAAAATGAAATTGCAAATATTTAAATTAAGCCATTTTAAGATAATAACTATAGTAGTAAGACAGAAAACATTATCTTTGCGTAAGAACTGCTCATTAAAGTTAGTGATAAATGCCAAAATCGTAATCTTGTACCGAATAACTTCAAGGTTATATTATATTATATGTTGATTAGTATCTATTAGCGTCAGATTTGTGACACACAAACATTGATTTACCACTAGCCGTATATAGAGCGCGTCATACAAAACCAAGGCGAGAATTTGTCCCCAACTAACTATACATTCCTACATATCGGTATATCGCTGTATTACAACCCGTCTAATACACTAGACATCTGGCCGTTATATTATCTATAGCGGCGCTTAGTGCTTTTCTAATTAATTCGGATTATACGGCTCGAGTGTTAGAGTCAGACTTTCGTCTAGCCTTGTCACACATTGGGGGAAAGGAGTGCACGCGTCTCTATTTGTGCACTACTTTTCCGTTTTTGGAGCGTTAATGATCGATCTACGGTTAGTAGTAAATCAATGCACACAAATCGTCATGTCATCCTTTTCTCACATTATTCTGTACAAACGGATGATTCTACTCATAAAGCTGACAATTAGAGTAGAAATTTCTATACTGTAGTTTATTAATTATATTTCACTCACTAGAGGAAATACTGTTGGAAAACTCACTCGAATGTACGTAAAGTTACTGTTTATAAGTACTATTGTTTATTTTCTAAATTTGGTATATACTGCTGATTAAAATTGGTGCCATATCTAAATAATGATTTAAAAGAAAATCAGTAAAGGAAAATTAATGATCTTGCCTTTATTTATTCTCAAAACTAATCAAGATCTTCTTGCTTATGAAGTAAGATTTTTTTTGTATGTGTAATATAATCTAGGCAATATATTGGCATAATAATAATAATATTTAGTACGTATAAAAATTGGTTGTGAGTAAGGTATGTTAAAACTGAATTGGTTTTTTCGTTACACCCTTCGGTCGAAAGGAATTTGAGGTATCTCTGGGAGATTCTGGGACTGAATATTCTTTCGCTCAAAATAGCGGATGACCTATGTATTCCGAGCAAACATTTAAATCGTAGATAAACCTTGGCAACGAAAATCTGCTTCACTGTTTCGAGTTAAAGACATTTTTTTTATAAGATCTGTATTACACAACGTTTAACACAACGGGCTATCTAAAAACATAGCCACTAACTAATGATATATGGGTATATGACGCGTGTCTCGGCATATCTACTATTTAACTGCGTCTTAGTCTAGTTAGCATGTTGGACTACGGATCAAGAGGTCTTGGGTTCAAATTCCGAGTCCGGCAATTAATTGTTGAACATTTCATTTTTCCTGGTCCCGATTACGTGGATAATCAAGCCATAATCGGCTTACTACACGGGACGACTCAGCATTGGGGTTTTATCGTAGTCCATCACACTGGCAAAGCGTTGATAAACTTCACACGCCTTAAACGTAATGTAGAACTCTCAGGCATGCAGATTTATAATAAAAAGTGATATCTCATTTAAAATTGCTTAAACTTAAAACGTGCGTAATTCCGAATAGTTAAGAGATGCATCACGGGCTCAGTCTGAGGTCCGGCCTCAAAGGAGGCGCCCTTAGGCAGACGTTCCCTTAGTTTCTTCAAGCCCTAGGGCTCAAAATTTCTTCTGGCAGAGCTTCTTTCCGAAGCTCACAGCCCGGTTACGCTTTGGCAACCGATAGGGTTAGTACAGCTAATAGACAGTCCGAAAAAAAACGGGCTCAGTCAAAGAAAAGCCCGGAATAATAACGATTCGAGTTATCACCGCTTTTCTAACCTGTTAACATGTGCTCATCGTCATCAAACCCAGCAACCCGAAAAAAAACATCGTGGCAGAATACTATGAATCCTTTTCGCTTATGAAAATGGATGCCTCGCCCAGCAGTAGAGTATTAATAGACTAAAGATGATGATGATATTTACTAATGAAATCTTTCATTAGTAGATATCACACATAATCAAGGTAATTCAACTAGTATAACTTAGGAATAGCTGTAACTATATTAATTATTTATATCAATAAAATCGGTTGAGTATTTTTAGTTATTAAGACACACATAGTTTATATGATTTGGGGCATTTTAGTGATATGGAATTGAAACAATGCTGTATTAAAATACTGCTTGTTTGGATTATTATTTATGATATTGATAAATAAAGGAACTGCTGACTATAGTACAATAATAGTAAGTTAGATTATAGGACATTCCAAGAGAATTAGCGAGACGAAAATAACTTTTAATTAATTTGCGTTAAGAAAATAGTTAATCGCCAATATCAATCAGCTTAGTCACTAAATACAGAATATATAGATTACTTTATTCTAATAATAAAGTTAATTCTTATATAATTAAAAAATATATATAATCTTCACTCCATTAGAATGAGTGTGTGGGATTAACTATTTTCTTAAACGCGAAAAACTATAGTTGCATATTATGTAAATGATCTAATTTTTATTATAAACGATATATTCAATCATTATTCTATTCATATAGATATAGTTTTTACATTTTTTTATATTAAATGTTTTATTTTTTGTTTTCCTTGTGTCACTAAGCAGTTTCTAAGAACTAAAGATGTTTTAAAAATATATATTATATTGAAAGTGCCTTCTTATATGGGGTGAACGAAATGGGACATTAACTAGGGAGAGTAAATCGTATGTAAAAATGTATGTAGCACTTTTAGTACGCACTGTAATAGATATGTTAATTTATAAAAGTACACGTTTTTGTTCTCCGATTTGGTGGAACATCACATCTCAGTATATTAGATAGATAGATACGATAATTTAAATTGTTTTTCTTTTTATCTTTGTGTCAGTATTTATTGCACGTGTGACGTGTTTTACACCCAATCACAAGAAATTGCTCAAACTAGGGCGTCTCGTGATTGGTCATTAAGAACATTGTAGTATTGAGGCTAACGTTATCTTTGCAATTTTTTTTTTCTTATGATAGCGGCCTCATTTGAAACACTATTTGGCACTTTGGAAATTGATCCAATACTTTTATTTTGAATAATACTTATTGGTTTTGTTACAATTTGTTTGTATTCGCGGCCAATATTTCGCAAAATGGTCAACGAGTCCAACACGAGTATGGACTCAGGTTGGACGCGTCCAACGCTTATGGAAGCGCCCGCTGTGTTGGTAATTTTGTTTTTCATGGAACTGCACTTAAAATAGGCTGAGTGTAGACCTTGATAATAATATATGGGTATAACTACACGCTACAACCACTTGAAATCCTTTGTTCTTGTTAGATTTCCTGATGAAAGCGTTCACGGAAACTGAATACATTTTTAGCCGGGGCCTCATATCTTTAAACACCTTTCTAAGTCTATAAGTAGAGTATTCATATATGGAGCCTATTCCAAAATTAATCGGCTGTGTCCTAAAAAAAAAAAATGAAAAATAGCAACACTGTCGTATATTATTTGGGGTATTTATGAAGTACATTGTCATCACAAAGGTCAACACAATATTTTTAATACAAATAAATGAAGTGGAAAGATATATCTTCTGGTTTTATTTAAAATACCCATGATTTACAGATAAACACATTCCAAGTGTGTTTATCTGTAAATCAAGTAAGTACTGTAAGTAAGCGGTGATAGCCTAGTGGTTAGGGTGTCAGCCTCCTAATCAGAGGTCGGCGGTTCAAATCCGGGCACGCACCTCTAACTTTTCGGAGTTATGTGCGTTTTTAAAAACATTAAAATATCACTTGCTTCAACGGTGAAGGAAAACATCGTGAGGAAACCTGCACGCCTGACAGTTCTCCATAATGTTCTCAAAGGCTTGTGAAGTCTGCCAATCCGCACATGGCCAGCGTGGTGGAATATGGCCAAACCCTTCTCATATTGAGAGGAGACCCGTGCTCTGTAGTGAGCCGGTAATGGGTTGATCACGATCACACTCCAAGTCCTCTTTGTCTCTGACATTCACGGTCATTCCGGAGCGTTTAATATTATATTTTTACCTAAGGTTAATTTAAAAGCAACTAATACATGAGGTTTCCTATGTCGAGAAGTGACTCTTAAATCGTAAATTTTTTTTTTGATCCGCTACAAGTTAGCCCTTGACGGCAATCTCACCTGATGGTAAGTGACGATGCAGTCTTAGATGGTAGCGGGCTAACCTGTTAGGGGCATGGTAAACCCACACTCGTAATTGGTAAGACGTGGCGACACGTCTTTGTCGGTAGGGTGGTAACTAGCCACGGCCGAAGCCTCCCACCAGACCAAATTATTTAAATTTATTGGCAATGCGACGGGACCCGCCTGGCGGCACCGATACCTTAAAATGGCCATACTTAAAGAAGCAAAAGCATGCGATGGTATTTTATTGTTTATAACTTTAATGTAAGAGTTACTAGGCTAAAATCGTCCCCATCAAATAGTACAGATTTTCCTATTTCATTCGTTCCCAATGGCGTGGGAGTGGTGCACCAAAGTTTGTTTCTAACGAAATGCCTAACAAACTATGGTGCTAATGCATGCAATGCAAAAAAAAGAGGTTTTTATAAAATGTATTAATGTATTTTATTAAAAAGACACAAATATTTAAGACAGGTAATAAATTAACTAACTAGATATACAATTCTACAGAAGTAAAGAATAGTGTGCTTAACTCAGTTAAATATTGTATAATGTATATGTAATATGTATAGTATAGTGTATATATTTCAACCATTGGTTTAGTTCAATAGAATAACTGTAGTTTAGTTTAGTAGTGTAGTTTTTGTATTCAGTAAATAAGTTATAAAATCTCTATAGTAATATATCTATATCATATTTTTTAAATAGGTAAATACTTTGGCTTTGGTTTTACTAAAATACAACTAATATCTACAATAAATAAGTAATAATAAAAACGTAAGTAATTTTTTCATTTATATCTTAAAAATAGAAACCTTAAAAATATACTAGTATTCTTCGACACATTAAAGTTAAACACCGAGATCTACCCGTATTACGTACTTGGGTAAGCAGGTTCATCTTAAAAATATATATTTTAATAGTAGATAAAGATCACCTACTTTAAGCCCCTAGAACCAGTTTTATTTAGGTTCTTTTATGGAAAAATTCCTAACCTAACCATCAAAGCAGCGCACGTTCCGTTTGCATTTATTTTATAGAATAGACTATATTTTTTTTATAAATTTGGCAACCGGGAATTTTGAGAGTCTAATCAATATTTACAGACTTTCTACATACATCGTGAAAACATTATACCATCCTAGTTGTCGGTGACATTTTTTTATTAATATACAAAATACCTAAATACTTTATCAATGACCTAGAGCTAGGTACTTCAAATAATTTTAATAAAATAATACATGGTTCCAATAAAGGCATTTGAGATATGACTCCCAAAGAACTGTAGGTACTAAATATACGGCTATAAATAAATAAGTTTAATAAGTACTTACTTTCAATTACATCATAATACAGATTTACCTAATATGACACAGTGGAAAATTCCTATGAAAAAGAATTTTAATACAATATAGATAAAAAGAAATATTTTTCATCGACTACCTACTTTATAGAAATTTTAAAATTTATAGTAATTTATATTTACATGCGAGTTTATATATTTCTTCTTAATCATCTTCATACGCTATGACTATCTATGCTAGATTTTTTATTATGGCTTGTGAAATTGGGGACTCTTAATAGCTTTTTAATCTTCAGACCCTGATAGCTGGTCATTTTTGATAAATATTACCCGATTACCAGATGTTATTTCAAAAAAAGTTCCAATGAACTGTTGGAAAACCATTGTTTCTTTTTAAACTCTATTTTGTTTTTTTTTTTGGTAAAAGATCTCTTTGAGGAATCATTTGGTAACTTGAGCCATCTGATAATAGTGTGATGTTGGTACAAGTAGTAGTAGTTGGGACAATAAGTGAGTTTACTATAAACTTCTTGAGTCACGAATTAGTTTTCTTATTCAGAGGTCGAGCTCTTAATACGAAGACATATTCCGGAGTCATTCAACTACGCTTTAAGTGAATAATAAATAATGGCATCAGATGCATTAAATACTATCAATAAGTTCAAAGTTTTTATAAAACGAAAGCTTGTAGAAAAATCATATTACGATATTAAGGATTATACATATAAACGATAAAAAAGCTTGGGTGTGAATTGCTCTATCTCCAAAGGTTCTATAGTTTATTATTCATTTTATTCATTATGTGAGATGGTGATAACGAAAAAAAAGAAAAACCCCGGCTAAGTTTGTTTTGGGCTTCTTCTTAGACCGGGGCGCGTTTGGAACCCTCATAGCTTTAGTTCTAAGTTTACGAATATAGTTATCACCATGAAATAACTACTATGTAAATTATTGACGCGTCAAAAGTGCCTTTTTAAGGACTATTTGAATTTAAATTAATATGTTATGGGTTTGGTAAGTGATGAACTTAAAGTTAAATATTTACATACGAGTTGTAATAGAATCTCCATTCTCCTTCAACTCCTGAGTTTTTCTCCTATCCTTATTCCTGCCTCTGAAGAAAGACGCGGTCGTGACGGACCTAAGTCTAAACGAGCCCGGCACACCGTTGGTAACTGATGTGCTAGAGCCGTTATTTTCTTCTCGAACTTTCGGGGAGCGATCTCTTCGAGGCCTGGTCCTGTAGGAGAAGCTGGCGGCCTTGAGCCGTGCGCTGAGGCCTAGCTTGGGCCCGGTGAAGAGTACTTCAGCAGGCAAGTGCGATGCCGTGGGCGTGTGCGGTGCGGACATGCTGCCTAAAACGGAGGGCGCCATTTCTGGGCGTCTTGCTACCATGCTGCTGGAGTAAGGCCGTTTCGTTAACTCTATATCGCCGTTGCTATAAAGTAATGGTTGAGCGTTAGTATACTTTAATGTCGTTAGTATACTTTAATGTCATTATTATATATATAATATATATATATATACTATATTATATTATAGTATTTATTCGTTACGAATACAGTGGTACAATGGCTGGATGTACCTATATAATTAATCTATACAAATAAATAAAATTGGAGTGTCTGTTTGTAATATTGAAATAATCGTTTTTTACTACATGAATATGACTGTGTATACGGTACATACACCAAAATAACATTTGTTTACAATTTTTGTCTCTCTGTCTGTCTGTCTGTCTGTTTGTTCCGGCTAATATCTGAAATGGCTGGACCGATTTTTACGTGACTTTTATTGGCAGGTAGCTGATGTAATAAAGAGTAACTTAGGCTACTTTTATTTTAGAAAAATAAAGTAATGTTGCAATGTCCAAGTACTGTCCAGTACCGCGCGCAGCTCACGCGCATGCCACCGCCTGTGCCTTCACTTCTCGGGCGCCTCCCACTTCTACCACCAATTGTTTTAGTTTAGTAATTATTTCAAGTAATACGGGTTAGTAATCTATTGCTTCGTGATTGAAAGACAAACAAACACACTAACTCAACGCAGACGAAGTCGCGGGCGTCAGCTAGTTAAAAATATATAGATACATCCAGCCATTTCTGGCGTGCAACAATAGAAACACACATACTAAAATAATTATCAAAATGTCAATAACCTTTGTTAGCCTGAAGCTGTGATAGCCTAGTGGTTAGGACGTCTGCCTCCTAATCAGAGGTCTGGGGTTCGATCCCGGACACGCACTTGCCACTTATCCGAGCTATGTGCTTCAACGGTGGAGGAAAACATCGCGAAGAAACCTGCATGCCTGAGAGTTCTCCATAATGTTCTCAAAGGCGTGTAAAGTCTGCCAATCCGCACATGGCCAGCGTGGTGGACTATGGCCAAACCCTTCTCATATGGAGAGGAGACCCGGCAATGGGTTGGTCCTGATGAAATGTCAATATATATCTAGTATTATGTCATTAAACTGCATTAGTGCTAATTCAGTTATGGTCAGTTTTCGAAGCCTTACCAAGTCCTCGGATGGGACGTGTACGTGCGCCGCAAGTCGGCGGTGCGGCGTGCGCCTGCAGGCAGCGCCGCACGGCCCGCCCGCGCCCGCACGCTGCCGCCCGTCTCCGCTAAAAAATATAAAATTATAAGGTGACTTCACTTCATTTTGATCGGCTTTTTAAACCTGATGGTTCTGGTATAAGCCCGGTAATAAAGACAAGCTTGAAAAACATCGGTTCATAAAGTCTACGCCCAAGACAGGAATACGCCTACCTTTGTGAAAACAACCCTACAATCAATCAAAGAAAGAACCGTAGTCTTTGCCGCGCTGACCCCATTGGCTTACCATTAGCCGTAGATCGATTCATTAACGTTCAAAACATGGGAAAAGTAGTGCACAAATAGCGACGCGTGCACTCCTTTCCCCCAGTGTGTGACAAGGCTTGACGAAAGTCACCGATTCTAACACTCGAGCCGTATAATCCGAATGAATTACAAAGCACTACGCGCCGCTATAGATAATACAACGGCCAGATGTCTAGTGTCGTTATTAGTCGGGTTGTAATACATCGATATACCGATATGTAGGAATGTATAGTTAGTTGGTGACAAATTCTCGTTTGTTTTTGTATAAAGCGCTCTATCTACGGCTAATGGTAAATCAGGCCGGCCAACAGGAAAGACGTTGTTATAATATTGATCAGTGAATAAACAGTGCTGTTCTTTAAATAGTTATATTTATCTACACCACCAATTTCCTCCAGTACGCCGGGTAGCAGAGTAGCTCAACACCTTGGACCGACGACCTATGCACGCTACTGCCTACGTCTGTCCCGATGATACAAGCTATCGATAAACCAACCCTGACGAAATTTTGAATACAAGTATGCAAAATTTCGTCAAGATCGGTTTTCATAGGAAAAAAGCTATTTTATAAATCCGCAGAGAGTTTTCCCTAATGCTTATCCTTTGTTCATCTCCAGGATGCTTCATTATGATAGAGGCTTCGGCCGTGGCTAGTCACCACTCAAGCGGTTTAGCATTCTGGTACGATGTCACGTAGAGACAAATTAGAAGTATGGGTGTACGATACCTTCGTTAACAGGTTAGCCCACTACCTCTTAGATTGCATCGTCACTCACCATCAGGTGATTTTCTCGTCAAGGGCTGACTTGTAGTGTTTTATACACTAAATAAATGCTGAACGCAGATATACTTGTGACCCAAATTTCATTATGATCGGATCAGTAGTTGAGCCGAATATGGGTTATAAATAAACAGACACACTTTACTTTACTTATAATATTAGTAGCATGGATTTAAATTAGGAGGCTGTTGCATACAAATACCTAAATTAATCTTCGTCTAATCGGAGCGTCCTATCATATCATCTTTGACTTCTAAACATTCAATTGCTTAGCATTTTACGCCGGTTACAGCAAATTCGTGAGTGTTTAAAAGGCGGCGACTGAAAATCAGCGTTGGAGCACCTGGTCTTGTGTCTTATTTTTTTTTTTTGCCACAAATAAATAATTAGCTCTCTTTCTTTCAAAAATTTTACTTAATAATCATTATAGTCACTGCGTGTATACAAACTGTGTATGAGGAGCGCAAGAAAAATGCCTCTTGTAATAATGCGTGTACACACTTTGTTGCGCGTCGAGCGGGTGCGTGTAGATGCGGCGGCGCGCCTGCAGCATCGTGTACACGACGGCGGCCAGCGAGCGCGGCGGCACGGGCGGCGCGGCGGGCGGCGCCACCGCCGGCGCCGGCTCCGCGGGCACGCGCGCCTCCGCCGTGCGGCTGCGGTAGCGGTCGCGAGCGCGCTGCTCCTACCGAAAATACAGGAAGCCGTAAATGAAATAAATAAAAATAAAAAAGCCTTTTATTTTTCCTTTAAAACATAAACTAAAACATAATTACAATTCTTAAATCTTAATGTGATAGCCTAGTGGTTAGGGCGTCAGCCTCCTAATCAGAGGTCGGCGGTTCGAATCCGGGCACGCACCTCTTACTTTTCGGAGTTATGTGCGTTTTTAAAAATTAAAATATCACTTGCTTTAACGGTGAAGGAAAACGTCGTGAGGAAACCTGCACGCCTGAGAGTTCTCCATAATGTTCTCAAAGGCGTGTGAAGTCTGCCAATCCGGCCAAACCCTTCTCATATTGAGAGGAGACCCGGGCTCTGTAGTGAGCCGGTAATGGGTTGATCATGATGATGATGAATACTAACTTATTACTAAATAAATATAAATATGTAAGTATAATATAAAAAGTTTAGTGTTGTAATCAATTATTGGAAAACCCCTCGCGGGTCAAGGCCTCCCCCAGAGATATCCATCGCTGCCTGTCTCTAGCCACCACCAGCCAATTTTGTCCTGCTTTACTTTTAATATCGTCGTCCTATCGGCTATAAGGTCTACCTCTAGCCCGCTTCGACATAGGAAGCCGTGTCGATAACAAAAAAAAACAACTTTGACAAGTTGAGGGTAGCTGGAAGAGATCTCTTATAGAGATAAGCTTTCCTTTATATACATCTTATATAAGTGTTTGTTATCACAGTTTTGGTACAAAAATAATAAAAATAAATTTGTAGTGCCGTTTAGTAGAATGCAAAAAATTGTTATATATATTATACACATACTGACAGCCCGTACTGTCCCAATGTTGGGCCTCTCTTTCTTCCTTCCATTTGTCTCTATCTAGGGATATTTGGGGCCAAGCCGACATATAGGCATCGAGTTCGTCACGCCAACGACGCCTCGGTCTGCCTCGACGTCTTTTTGTTTTTGTTAATTTGTTTTTGTGTTTGTAAAAAATTGTTAACTTATTCGAAAATAAAATCGAAAGAAAAATTGTATATTATTTTATAACAAATCACCAATTGAAATCTTGGAGATTACCATAAACGTCACTAGGGACGGCCGTTGGAAACGGTGGTTTGGCCGTGTCTTTCGCGGAAAATACTTCGATTTCGACGTAATTTAAGGGACTTTATTGAGATAACAGAAATGTACATACATGCTTCCTTTTGGTGACCCACCACGTCTCCATGCGCCCCTTGCCCTTCACCTCCACGGCGCCGCGCGCCTCCAAGCCGTAACCGCGCCGCTCCAGAACCTATCACAACAAAACCACGATCTCTAACGTATGCATTTTACATAACATTACACATTTATATACCTATAAATACACCTATAAAATGTGTTCATCCACACTCATATGCACTCACCCACATACCCATCCACCCACTCATTTCTCACTCATGTATGAATGTGATTAAGTCCTAACTTTAAGTCATAATAGTTTTTTTTTATTGCACAATTGGAAGAGACTGATCCTCAAGATACGGGCTATCCTAGTTTGGGGGTCAGGGTAGTTTAAGAAAAATTGTATTAAGTTGAAATAAATGATTATTATTATTATTACTAAAATGGATTTTGTACGCGGATAACATTTCAATGCTAACAATAAGACAGACAAAGAATCAGGCGTAATTAGTAATAGTAATATTTTCTTTATATATACTTTTTATTTTATTTATTTGCATTTATTTATTATTATATTATTGTATTTATATATATATTTCTTTTGTGCGCCTACCATAGCTATTTCTCCATGATCCAAGGTTGACTAGTGCAGAATGCTATCAGCATTAAGTTCGCCATAATGTACATTTTTTTGCACTAAAGTTTAAAAAAAAAGTTGATTCTTAGGCCATCACGTAGACCATCATTTCTGGAAATGTGACACTTCTGACATTTCTAGAAGTGAGACGTTCCGTTGAGGTTGAGGCGTGTACCTCATCTTTTTTGAAGAGATGAATTCCTTTGCCGAACTGGAGCTTCTCCAGTGGTACTATCAACTGGTGGTTATTCATTTGAAATGGGTAACAGAACCTAATCAAAAAAGAATAGATCTGTTTGAAATAAAGAGGATAACTGTTGAGACGCTATATGTAGAAGCATCATAGAGGTTTCAGACGGTATTCTAGTCTATTGGCCATCGACTCTAGCGCCCAACGTAAATGCCTTTTACAGCGACAAAACAAGATATAACAGTAATGAATAGAAGCAGGCGTTACTTTGCGGAAGTCCATGATAAACAATAACAGCAAGTACAATTTGCTACTCGTATATTCCGCCGACAACCGGGAGATTTGTATAATATAACACCACACAAAATCTTCCACTAGAACCTCCACGCACGTTTCGACCCGACACCGGATCATCCTCAGGAGATGTTGACTTTACAAGTGAGAAAAGTAAAGATATAACAGTGTTTAATACCAATCAAATCATGAGCATATATATACTGACCTGTTTGGTATACTTGGTGACTTGTATCCGGTCCATCGCCCCCGTGGACTCCATGCGCGAGGCCTCATTCACCGTGTTCCCCCAGATGTCGTACACGGGCTTGCGGGCCCCGATCACTCCGCCCACGAGGGGTCCGCAACTTATACCTGAGTATATATGAATGTATGAATACACTAATACTGTACACCACAAACAAAATACAAAACCTAACAACAAAATTGACGAATCAAAATCTATTAAAATTAAAAAAAAATGGTCAAAGATCACTTTTTTTCTGCGGCCCAAAGTTAGCGTTACTTTTGAGTATGTAGTTTATTTTTTTTTATTTATTTATACTTTTTGACGACCTCCGTGGCGCATCGCGCGCGCTGTCGCATTATAAAGTTTGAGGTCCTGGGTTCGATTCCCGGCTCGAGTCTGGTCTGGTGGGAGGCTGCGGCCGTGGCTAGTTACCACCCGACATAGGCGTGTCGCCAAGCGATTTAGCGTTCCGGCACGATGTCATGCAGAAACCAATTAGGAGTATGGGTTTACTATACCCTTAACAGGTTAGCCCGCTACCATCTTAGACTGCATCATCACTTACCATCAGGTGAGATTGCCGTCAAGGGCTAACTTGTAGTGGATAGAAAAAATATATATATATACTTTATTTATATTATGATTTGTTCATAAAGTATATTTATTTACATATTAAAATATATATTTATATGTATTCGTTTATATATATATATATTTTTTTTTGCACCAACTTCCTCTTTCCGTATCTCTATATCTTTTACATATTTGGTTGCCTGGAAGAGATCGCTATATTGTGATAAGGCCGCCAAATTGTATATCTACTGTTTTTATGTTATTTTCTGTTATTGTTTTTTCCCTTTTTGTGATGTGCAATAAAAGTGTATTTATTCATTCATCCATAAAAAACCCATACATACGTAAAAAAATACCAAGATAAACCATATGTATATAAATATAATACACATATATATAATAAAAGTATATATATACTGATTCATTAAGTACCATGTTAAATGATTCCGGTTATAACCGACAAGTAAATAATAAAATAAATTAGGTACATCAGAATTCACTATAGCAATGTTTTACCGACTCTCAATCGAAATTTGTTAAAGCTATGTTTGTTGATGTCCTCCAGGGCCTCTCGGAGCGCGAAGGCGTAGTCTACCAGCGCGCAAACATGCTTGCAGTCGTCATCGCCTATCTGTATACAAAGCGATTTCATACAATTATCTATTGGGAGAACAAACTATTTCATTATACTGGGAGAGACATATCGACACACTACGATATCCATATTAAACAACTGACATTATTTATAAGCTGTGATAGCCTGGTGGTGAGGACGTCAGCCTTCTAATAAGATGTCGGGGGTTCGAACCCGGGCACGCAAATATAACTTTTCGTAGTTATGTGCATTTTTAAACAATTAAAATATCACTTGCTTCAACGGTGAAGGAACTTGCATGCCTGAGAGTTCTACATAATGTTCTCAAAGGCGTGTGAAGTCTACCAATCCGCACATGGCCAGCTTGGCCAAACCCTTCTCATATTGAGAGGAGACCTGTGCTCTGTAGTGAGCCGAGAATGGGTTGATCGTGATGGTGATGATGATGATTATTTATTCGTTATCGTTTTGACAACCTCCGTGCTGTTTCATATTGAATATAAGCCCGTGCTCTGTAGTGAGCCGGCAATGGGTTGATGATGATGATGATGAGTAGTGGAATATTAAAAATAAATTTAAACACCAGTGGCCTTGTGAGTGGACGACGATTTAAGTACTTAATCGAATAGACAATTTCACAAAAAGCTAACGGATGTAAGATGACTCTCAATTAATCAAAAATATATGGAAACGTTGTGACGACCTTCGTGGCGCAGTGGGTGCGCTGTCACATTAAAAAATTGGAGGTCCTGGGTTTGATTCCTGGCTCGAGTCTGGTCTAGTTGGA
Organism: Lasiommata megera; assembly: GCA_928268935.1. Taxonomy (NCBI): domain Eukaryota; kingdom Metazoa; phylum Arthropoda; class Insecta; order Lepidoptera; family Nymphalidae; genus Lasiommata; species Lasiommata megera. The sequence continues at coordinate 3,554,032 of OV743311.1, read as the reverse complement.
GATTCGACCGTGGCTAGTTACCACTCTACCGACAAAGACGTGTCGCAAAGCGGTTTAGCGTTCCGGCACGATGTCGCCTACATCCCCAACAAAATTAGGTGTAGACCATACCTAAAAAGTTAGCCCGAGGCTTTTGACGTAGATAGTAACCATCCTACTGACAAATACGTGTCACGAAACGATTTAGCGTAGCGGCATGACGTCACGTAGAAACCCACTAGGTGTATGGGTTTAGCATACTCCTAACAGGTTAGCCCGTTACCGTCTTAGACTGCATCATCACTTACATCAGGGGAGATTGCCGTCAAGGTCTAACTTGTAGTATATCAAAAAAAAAAAACATGTTATACGTTAAAAATTTAAGTATCTATTTTGTGCAATGATGTTGCCACAAATAAATATTTATTTCAAAAATTAAACTTTAGGTTTATTGTAGACACTCCACACGTATTGTGAGATATAGTGGTGAGATTGCCGTCAAGGGCTAACTTGTAAAAAAAGAACTAACTATTGCTAAAGTTACATGCTATACAAAAATTTTTGGTTCCAACAAAATATGTGGACAGTGGAATATATAGTATAGAATAGTATAACTTATACAGATAACACGTTTCTTGGGAAAGGTTGCAAGCTGTAGCGACAAAAAGATGTCTATATAAATTATATCGGAATTCACGTGTTTAAGCAGCAAATTAATCAAAAAAAAATTACCTTATGGTTTGGGTTTAGGCCAGACGCCGCCATGTAAGTTGCTCCAATGGTTTTTATCTTTTCAATGCATTTGAATTTTGGCTGCGTTAGCAATCTATCGAAGTCAACTGGAAACATAATAAGCAATAAGAATACGGCATTTTTAAAAAAAAAAAAAAACTTAAAAGTTCAAAGGTCACAAAAATCTATATTAGAATTGTTTAAACTAGGAACTTTGCATGGGATTTTCATATTTTTAAATATACATATGTTTTTAAGTTTTTACCTAGTACCAAATATTAAGTAAGTGTAAGAAATATTATTGATGAAATAGCTTTTTCTTAATAGGTTTATATTTAACGTAAGCTAATAGAAAAGTCCTATCATCTATAATAAATAGGATTACGTAAAATAATATAAAAATGTTGTTGTAAATTGTTGCTTCAAAACAGATTTAAGTGACAAAAAATGAAACCAACTATGATTGCTTCGGGCTTTTTAGAACAGACCGTGTTTGAAACCCTCATAGCATAGTTTAAAGTTCAAGAGTGTCACCACAGTATAAATAATAATAGCAATCGTAATATAAACAAATAATAATTAAAGTAATTGTTTTAAAAACTAAAAAACAATGTAATACAACATGTTGATTGGTACTTTACAAATTATCTCGTTTAGTAGACGCATGCAGTCTATGGCTTTTTGTTCGGAATAAAACTCGTGGAAGTTTGGTATCCCCGCGAACATCACGCCCACTTCGTCCCTCCACTGTGAATATAGTTCCTGAAATATATAAGTAGACTAAATTCAAATAGTAAATCCGGATAATGGATAATGCATATTTAGGCGTAAAGTAGGAAAAATAAGACCAGAGAAGCGAGAAATCTGTGCAGAGCGAAAAAACATGTGGTAAAGTCATGAGAAAAATTGGAATTAATTATCATTTCAAAAATGTTTTTTGATTTCGAATACGAATCATTTTATTTATTTCTTGGTATATTTGGATGTACTTTAAACAATAAAAATAGCTTTATACGACTAAATAAAAAGTAACTGTATAAAGTATTTGAAACACTAAAGAAATCGTTGATCCTCGATGCTACGGTAACGAGCTAGTATCCAATATGCTAGCAGCATTTGAACCATTTGAATGGCCAAACTATTGATGGCACGATAACTGGAAACTCTACATAACGACACTTGCATTTCAAAATTTTTGGGTTTTCTGTACATGTTATGTTGTATATCCGAGATTAAGGGGGTGTATTGGTTGGTAATCCCTGATTATACATACTCTTTTGATGTCATCTGATCTGGTTGGTTTATGTATTGTATTTGAATTACTTTATATTTGGAATGTTAGTTTTATTTCTTTAGATTGGGACTGTACATTTGATGGCGTTATAGAGAGTGGTCGTTAAATGGAAAGATGAAAAATCAGATTTATGAAAAAAAAAGCTTTTTTCAGGCTAATACAGTTGTGACAGCTAATACAGTGGCTGTACAGTTTGTGACCAACTAAAGAATATGTCAACGTATTAATTCCATGACTCCTACGTATTAGTCATGGTCAACAATAGTCTATAGTGTAATCTCAATATGTAAACAAATGAACGAATTTCTTGACTTTAGGCAACTTAAAAGGTACCTACTTTTTATTACTTAATTGTTGTCTATATTGAGAGTGGGTGTAATGCTACATTGTATGGAAAACAAGCTAAACCAAAAAAAGACGAGTGATTTCGAAGCTTTAGGAAGTTTGTCGTTAAATCGAGTGACGTGATCGAGTTTACACTGTATATATACTAGTATACAGATAATAAGCGGTGATAGCCTAGTGGTTAGGTCGTCAGCCTCCTAATCAGAGTCGGCGGTTCGAATCCGGGCACGCACCTCTAACTTTTCGGAGTTATGTGCGTTAAAAAAAAATATCACTTGCTTCAACGGTGAAGGAAAACATCGTGAGGAAACCTGCACGCTTGAGAGTTCTCCATAATGTTCCCAAAGGCGTGTGAAGTCTGCCAATCCGCACATGGCCAGCGTGGTGGACTATGGCCAAACCCCTCTCATATTGAGAGGAGACCCGTGCTCTGTAGTGAGCCGGCAATGGGTTGATCATGATGATATACTAGTAATATAAATAATAAAAATTGTACGAAAATGTTTCAAAGACTCACATCTGGACACCTGTCTTTGGATAGAAAATGATTGACAACATGATCGGGCAGTATGTGTTTCAGCAAATGCCTGTTAGTTCTTTGTGTTTCCTTCATCTCTTTCAAATCAGTCTCCGCTTGCAGCTTCCACAGGAAGTCGAGGCGTGAGGTGACCTCCACGAGCCTGGCATGGTACACCACTATCACGAGGAACATCATCATCAGGATCAGCATTTGGATGTAGAATCGAAGTTGGCTAGAAAATTAACATTAACATTTGAACGTTGTCAATTTTTTTATATATACCCTACAAGTTAGCCCTTGACGGCAATCTCACGTAATGTTAAGTGATGATGCAGTCAAAGATGGTAGGAGACTAACCTTTTAGGAGTGTAATAAACCCATTCTCCTAATTGATTTCTACGCGACACCGTGCCAGAACGCTAAATAGCTTGACAAAGAGCCGATAGGGTAACTGGCCACGGCCGAAGCTATATTTTAACAGACCATTTTTTATACTTCGTAAAAATATATATTTTTTTATTAATAAAAATGTTATTGTAATACCTCCAAGTCTTTCGAAGCCTCCCGACAGACTTGGAGGTATTACAATAACATTTTTATTAATAAAAAAATATATATTTTTACGCAAGATAAAAAACGGTTTGTTAAAGTATAGGTATCATATTGATTCATATCCATTGTAATGATCTCCGATAGTTCTGTAATGGCTTCACTGCGAATCCGTGGTTGAAAGCACTGCTGCATTTTAAAGTTGGAGGTCTTGGGTTCGATTCCCGACTCGAGTCTGGTCTGGCTGGCGTCGGCCGTGGCTAGTTACCACCCTACCGACAAAGACGTATCGCCAAGCGGTTTTGCGTTCCGGCACGGTGTCGTGTAGAAACCAATTAGGAGTATGGGTTTATTACACTCTTAAAAGGTTAGTCTGCTACTATCTTAAACCGCATCATCACTCACCATCAGGTGAGATGCAGTCAAGGGCTAACTAGTGGTGAATAAAAAAAAATACAAGACTTACGTATCAGTATGACTCGAGCTATAATCGTCCTTATTGTAATAGTTCAGTAACAGAACAGCGTACATCCCAACGTTAACTATGGCCAGTGACGTCTTTATCAGATAGAACAACTTCAGGATGGACGTCAAGGCGACTAGGCACAGTATCCAAGTAAATACCACGTATTCGGGTTTAAAGCATTCCTCTAATATTTCTTCTGTGTCCGACGACTCCGTGGTTGTCACTGTACGACTGACGTTGTTAGTTTCCAACGACGCTGCGGTTGCGAACGATTCTTGGCATATGTACAGTTTTACGGTGCTGAAAGAGATAAGATAAGATAAATACTCTTTATTGCACACAAACTTTAAAGAAACAACAATACAAAAACATTTAACACATAAGTATGCAAAGGCGGTCTTATTGCTTCAGCAATCTCTTCCAGACAACCCTTGGGGAAAGAATTAATTAAAGAATGAGGGTAATGGCGCAATTCAAAACAAAATAAAATATCAATAAATATATACTTTTATATATAAATAAATATATATCAGTACACATAAACTATTCACTAATATGGCATTTAGAAAAATAAAACTTTCTAAGAAGAGTAAAGAGTATGCTGATGTATTTTAGTGTGGAAGCTGGGCTACCGGCTATTACTTTTGTTTTTGCAGTGCTAGTGATTGCTTGAATTTAAATGGGCCGGTCACATCTGCAGGATGACAGATACAAAATGGACAAAAATTGCCACAGAATGGATTCCGCGTAGTAGCAAAAGGAAAAGAGGAAGGCCAAGCAGACGGTGGGCGGACTTGTTCCTTCACATCAGTGGCCCGCTATGGACCAGAGAAGCTAAGGAAAGGAAGACTTGGAAAGAGCTGGGGGAGGCCTACGCCAGAGAGGCGATTTCTACCAATCACTTATATCATTATCAACCGATTGACGTCCACTGCTGGACATAGGTCTTTTGTAGGGAGTTCCAATGCTCACGGTCTTGGGCCGCTTGCTTCCAGCGGCTCCCTGCGACTCGTCTGATGTCGTCTGTCCACCTAGTTTGGGGTCGACCAACGCTACGTTTACCGGTGCGGGGTCGCCATTCCAGCACCTTGGGACCCCAACGTCAATCGGTTCTCCGAGCTATGTGCCCCGCCCATTGCCACTTCAACTTCGCAATTCGCTGAGCTATGTCGGTAACTCTGGTTCTTCTACGGATCTCCTCATTTCTGATTTGATCACGTAGAGATACTCCCAGCATAGCTCTCTTCATCGCCCGGTGAGTGACTCACTTATAACGATATTATAATATAAAATTTGACTGAAACTTGTAAAAAAAAAACATTGACATAATTTATTATTTTTATTGACTTGATAGTTGAATGGCTTTTTTATTTTATGAGTGAATCGCTAAAGTGAAAATCTTTTGTAATTTCATCAAGCTCGTACGCTTTCGAATTTATAATATCAGTAGATATACCATTACTGCACGCGGATGAAGTATTTCTAGTTAAGTATATAATACTAACTGACCCGTTAACCCGCAATGTTGTTTTGCAATGTAAATAATTTCTAGAAAAATTACTATTAAAAATCACGGGTTGGTGATAGAACAGTGAAAATTTAGGGTTGTATTTATTTATTAATGCCACATAATACAAAAAAAAAAAATATCCAAGAATTAAAAATAAAAATTTTCCCTTAGAGGTTTCTTATCACTTAGGGGTTTAAAAAGATAGATAGTAGCCGATTCTCAGGTGCCAGGTCGGGTAACCTCCACGTGTGCCCGGGTGCTGTGGGTCCCTCTTGATTCGTCCGGGGGGAAGAGCAGCATTCGGGCCGGTGCACCCTGGTAACATCGGTTAACAATATCATTTGTGCGATATTGTTAGCCGATGGCTAATGACCCGACGCGGAGGGGGTCTCCACGCGTCCCTCTGACCAAGCTGAGGGTGCAGTGGATGACCCAGGGGGTGTATCACCCCGTGTGGTGGAAGGCCTGTCCAGGTATGGGACTGGCAGGCGGGGGTGGGCGGCAGTCTGCTGCTGGAGAGGGGGTGAAGTTTGCGGCCCGTCCAGGTATGGGACTGGTGGGCCGGGCCCGTCCAGGAATGGGACTGGTGGGCCAGGGTGGACGGCGAGCGTTCGCTGCGCTTGCCGTCGGCGATGGAAGGCCGGGTGCGAGAGAGTGTTCCTCTTCCACCTCTCTTGCTCCTGTGCCTTCGGAGGACTTGTGGGCGATGGAAATGGGGCCGTACATCACTCACAGCACGGTTCTCAAGTTGGCTGGTGTGCTGTTGTTCTGGCACACCTCTAACAGGCGAAACTGGGCACGTCGTGCCCAAGGAGGGTCTGCTGCGGCGGACACCCGCTGGTGGAGTTGCGGTTGTATGCGAAAGCCTTCCCGTGACTCCACCATACAGCGGTAAGTAGGAACACGTGGGGGTTTTAGTCAGTAAGAGTCTGACATAACCTCTGTGCCTCCCCGTGGCGCAGAGGTATCCATGAGGATTTACCCACGATAAAAAAAAAAAAAAAGCCGATTCTCAGACTTACTGAATATGAATAAAAAAAATCATAAGAATCGGAATCCGAACTCCGAATCGGAGCCGTTTCGGAGTATCGGAACGAACGTTGTGACACGAGAATTTTATATATTAGATTATGTGATGTTAAAATATGGAAGTTCAATTTAACGATTTCTATTAGTATCTTCACGGCTTTTACTATGGAGAATGCGCTCACTGAAAACAATTAGTATTTTCACGGCTTTTTTATAGAAATTGGGCTCGCCGAAAAGTTATTTAATTTGATACTTATTTTAACTTTGGAAGGAAAACCATGCGTTAAAAGAATTTATTGTATTCACTCTCCATAAGCAGACATTAAGAAAATTTGTGTTTGTGCAAAATGTTTGTCTGCATTAACACCAAGTATTTAACAAATAAATTTGTTAGCTAAATAAAATTATCCAGGCTAAAAGTTGTGGGATAGCTAAAAAGTTGTTTCACAATCGGTTAACTTCACAATTCATTCATGTTATGATGAACACGTCACTCACCTAGATATGGACATGATGGTGACAAAGCAACATATGTGCACGTTCCTTCGAAACCTGTCCCCACTGACCGCTGCTGACAGCTTGGCGAGCCTCGGCACGGCATCTTGGAACTCTTCCGCCATCAGCAGTAGAAACGACATCGCCAGCGGGATAGTCATTACCATCAGTATCACCACCAGCAACCAGCAGCTGATGAAAAGTTACCAGTGAACCAAGACGATCAACTGATCGATAAACTTATATATAGCCCATATTCTTGACGCATAGTATACTAAAATATCAATTAATTATTAGATTTTGATCAACATCGTGAGGAAACTTGCAAGCCTGAGAGTTCTCCATAATGTTCTCAAAGGCGTGTGAAATCTGCCAATCCGCTCATGGCCAACGTGGTGAACTATGGCCAAACCCTTCTCATATTAAGAGGAGACCTTGCCGAAATAAATCAATGAAATGAAATAGAAATGAATCAATCAATGAAATCGAATTATCAACCCATTGCCCGCTCTGTAGTGAGCCGGCAATGGGTTAATCATATTGATGAGTTTCTGAGAACATCCAGATTAGATTTTACTTTGTTAGACAGACCGTTTGCTAAGTAAGGTTATCGTCATGCATAATAGATTAGCCAGTAGAAAAATTACGCTATTAATTCAGACGTATGAATTGGACATCTCTTTTTTTTTTTTTTATCCACTACAAGTTAGCCCTTGACGGCAATCCCACCTGATGGTAAGTGAAGATGCAGTCTAAGATGGTAGCGGGCTAACCTGTTAGGGGTATGGTAAGCCCACACTCCTAATTGGTTTCTACACGACATCGTGCCGGAACGCTAAATCGCTTGGCGACACGTCTTTGTCGGTAGGGTGGTAACTAGCCACGGCCGAAGCCTCCCACCAGACCAGACTCGAGCCGGGAATCGAACCCAGGACCTCCAAGTTCATAATCCAACAGCGCGCGCGCTGCGCCACGGAGGTCGTCAAAAATTACGCTATTAATTCAGACGTCTGCTCACATATGTACTGGAAAAACAAAGAAAACTGAACGCCACATACTTGTAATGTATAACACACTGCACAGCCACAATGAACAACCAGATCACAAAGCAGCACATCACGTTCGATTTGAAGGTCTTCTCATCCAGCTCATCGTCAAAGCGCTCGTCCAGGGAAGGCTCGCGGAAGTGCAGGGACCAGGGCTTCATGTGTTCCATTCTCATGCGGCGATTGCTGCTAATTTCAATAGAGTGATTGATAATATCGTCCTCCTGTAAAGAAACGATTTAAGTAATTGTAATTAATTTAGAAACTCTTTCTTACCAGTACATATGTATGACGAAGAGACCAAAGGTGGGCACTATTGAAAGTTCTTTCATGATCCTGACGATCAGATGACTACTGACAACACACTGGTACCACCTACCACACAATCATACGCTACACACCGTCTTCGCCGGCGAAGACGAGGTCCCCGCTATCTTACGTCATCCGGACGTGGGCTCCATCCACGGCCTCGGAGACGTACGGACCACTCACCGTCCGACCCCCCCGTTATCCCAAACGTCGCCTAAGCCGAGGTTCGGTCTCAAAGGAGGCGCCCTTAGGCAGTCGTTCCCATAGTTTCTTCGAGCCCTAGGGCTCAAAATTTCTTCTGGCAGAGCTTCTTTCCAAAGCTCGCCAAACAGCCCGGTTACGCTGTGGCAACCAATAGGGTTTGTACAGCTAATAGACAGTCCGAAAAAAAAAAAACTTTTGAAAAATCTCTAGGCCATTCAAATTTAAATTGTTTTGTTGTAACATTGTTTTGTGGCGTGTGTTAGAAACATGACAGAAAAAAGAAAAACTTCATATTTTTCTAGGATATAAATAAATTTACGGCCGATGTCGATGGATATGATGCCAGTGTACGTTCGTGAAGCTTTGATAGTCTAGTGGTTAGGATGTCCGCCTCCTAATCAGAGCTTGGGGGTTCGAACCCGGGCACACACCTCTAACTTTTTGGAGTTTGCGTTTTTAAGCAATTTAAGGCTTATGAAAGTAGACGCATTGCTTGATTAGCACATAGCTTGATTTTTTAAAGAGATAATTTTTTTTCTGTCAATTTACATTCATGATGAAAATAAATTGTAATCTTGTCTAACGATGTACCTCAGACAAAGACGTAATCTCCAAGTCTTGCCCATGTTCAACATCTTCGTGTTTGTTATTTCGTCGGTTGCGAAATACTGTGGCACTGTTTTGGAAATACTGTAAAAGAAATATTTATTTATTTATTTGCATCCTACCCGGTCAGGGCATTGCAAACAGTAGATACAATTTTAATACATTTTTTAAACACGTAATATTCTAATATAAAACAATAAAATAATAATAAAAATTAAAAATAATAGCAATAATAATTCAATTAGTCAAAATAAAATTAATACAGATTATTACAATTATTATAAATCTATTTAAAATTAAAATTATTGTAATTAACTTGAACAACACTAAAGTGACGGAAAATATAGTGAGGGAACCTGCATGCCTGAGAGTTCTAAATAATGTTCTCAAAGGCGTGTGAAGTCTGCTAATCCGCACATGGCCAGCGTGGTAGACTATGGCCAAATCCTTGTCGAATTGAGAGTAAGCCCGTGCTCTGTAGTGAGCCGGCAATGTGTTGATGATGTTGATGAGGATGAGTAGTAGAATAGACCGTGTGTGATGCGACCAATTTAAGAACTTAATCGGATAAACAATTTCACAATAAACTACCGGACGACATTTTTAGAGATGAATTTGACGACCTCCGTGGTGCAGCGTGCGCGCTGTCAGATTATAAAGTTGGAGGGTCCTGGGTTCGATTCCTGGTTCGAGTCTGGTCTGGTGGGAGGCTTCGGCCGTGACTAGTTACCACCCTACCGACAAAGACGTGTCGTCAAGCGAGTTAGCGTTCCGGCACGATGTCGCGTAGAAACTGATAGGAGTATGGGTTTACCATACCCCTAACAGGTTAGCCCGCGTCGAGGGCTAACTTGTAGTGTATAAAAAAAAAGAAACGTAAGCTTATCGAAATGTTCTATTATAGTATAAAGGATAACGTTAATGATGAAAAGCTCGTATAAAAAGATTTTTACTAGAGTTTTCTGTGGGCTTCTACATAGATTAGGGTGCGTCTGAAGCCCTCATAGCTTTTGTTTCAAGTATTCGTATCATCTTACAATGCAACATATAAAAGCACCTTATGAAAGCCAATTGCCATTTTGATGACTTACGCTTTGAAAAGGCATCTCCGGTATGAAGTCGGTGGTGTTCTCATCCTCAATACTTCCGTTACTACCACGTGGACCATTCTCAAGCGGCTTGGGTTGTATACTGCGAAATAAAAATAACAATACGGTAGAGTTCTTTTAAAAGTTTTACCTTAATGTCAGGACAAAGTCCCGCATGTGCCTGACACTGGAGTTCAAATGTCCACGCAGAATTTCCTCGTTCTTTTGATTTGTCGTGCCTAGATCCTTTTCTGGCCTGGATTTGATTGATATAAGTTAGGTAGATTATATCTATATTTATGTATATATTTTGCACCACCTTCCTCTTTCCGTATCTCTATATCTTCTACATATTTGGTTGGTTAACTACTGTTTTTGTTATTTTTCTGTCTTTTGTTGTTTTATTTTTCCATTTTCGTGGTGTACAATAAAAGTGTGTAAATAAATAAATAAATAGATGAAACTTACATGCTAATGGATTTGCTCCTTGTTCTTCTTGGATGCTCGGTGGCCTTGATGAGGTAGGTGGTGAGATTCAGCTCGCGCAGGTAGGGGTTCCGCGTCTCGCCCTCCCCTGGCTCCACTTCAAACGTTTCGTTCAAGCATTCTAGAGTAGCTGCCGATATGTGCACTCGCCTATACAGCCAAAACACATATTAAATTAGGATTGACTACGTAGTTTATTTGTGCCGCTTACCAGCAGTGATGTCGCTATGTTACGCAGAACTTTTTTTTTCAGCTGTGGTAACCCTTAAATTGGTTGCGACAGCGTAACGGGGCTGTTTGGCGAGCTTAGGAGAGAAGCTCTGCCATTAGTTAGGGGTATGGTAAAACCACGCTCCTAATTGGTTTCTACGCGACATCGTGCCGGAACGCTAAATCGCTTGTCGGTAATCGGTTTTGGGTAGTAACTAGCCACGGCCGAAGCCTCCCACCACACCAGACTCAAGCCGGGAATCGAACCCAGGACCTCCAACTTTATTTATTCTTAGAAGCTGCTTGTAATATTATTTATTCGGAGTAACTGCGAAAAAAAATGAGGAAACTGACCCGGGTAATCCACCGCTCTCCATATGGTTGGCTAGCGTGACGTCATGCGACCACAGGTCGAACTGCCATTTGAGCAGCCCCAATACGCCGCAAAGCACTGTGCCACTGTGAATGCCTATCCTCATGTCCAAGTCCACCTAAAATGGCAACAAGCTTATTAACTACCCATCTTATAAGACATTACAAACACTTTATTAGAATCTCCTGTAGACCAGAATACTAAGGATTATACGAGTATAAACGATAAAAGCTTGGCTTTGAATTGTTTTAACTGCATAGTTAATTATAATTAATTATTGACCATGTGAGATGATAACGTATAAAAATGGCCGATTTTTTATGGGGTTCTTTAAAGACGTGGGTGCGTTTGGAACTCTCCTAGCTTTAGTTTCAAGTTAATGTAGTTATCACCATTAACTCGCTAAAATATAATTAAAATGATGGAAAATATATTATATGAACGTTTCATAGATGCAGATTGATGAATAAAATTACTATTGATTTGATTTGAATAATCATGTATAAAAAAAACTGTAAAGCAGAAAGCTTGCAATGTAAATAATGCTCTTTAATATTAAATAAGCTGATAAGCAACGATAGAGAGTGAATTGTAATGTGTTTAGCAATTGGGAAGTTTCCCTTCAATCACTAGTACGGTGTGTGTTAAAGCTGTGATAGCCCAGTGGTTAGGACATCCGCCTCTTAATCAGAGGTCGGCGGCTCGAATCCGGGCACGCATCTCTAACTTTTCGGAGTTATGTGCGTTTTAAAACAATTAAAATATCACTTGCTTTTTTCAACGGTGAAGGAGAACATCGTGAGGAAACCTGCACGCTTGAGTGTTCTCCATAATGTTCTCAAAGGCGTGTGAAGTCTGCCAATCCGCACATGGCCAGCGTGGTGGACTATGGCCAAACCCTTCTCATATTGAGAGGAGACCCGTGCTCTGTAGTGAGCCGGTAATGGGTTGATCATGATGATGACTAGTACGGTGCTGCACGTGCATTCATTTGAAATGTTCGTTAATTTAGCAGTCTACAAAGCCATACACACGGTAGCACCGTCGAATACACACCATTGCCTCCGCTTCGCCCCGACGCACCTGTTTGTTGTACCGGACGTCGCGGATGACGCGGATCATCTGCAGGCCCATGTTGACGCAGCAGAAGGCGTGGTCGTCGCGTCGCTCCGGCAAGCCGCTCACGCAGAAATAGCAGTCGCCCAGCAGTTTGATTCGTAAACAGTGATTTTCCTATAAACACCACGTATGTGGGACACAAATAGCAGTGGTAGCTCAGTGGTTAGGGCGTGTGCCTTCTAATAAGAGGTCGGAGGTTCGCGACGGGACACGCACACACCTCTAACTTTTCGAAGTCATATGCTATTTAATCGTGAGGAAACCTGCATGCTGAGAGTTCTCCATAATGTTCTCAAAGGCGTGTGATGTCTGCCAATTCCCACATGGACAGCGTGGTGGACTATGGCCAAACCCTTCTCATATTCGGTATCACGTAGAAATTAATTAGGAATGTGGGTGTTAGAAGTATTTCTAACAGGTTAACCCGCTACCATCCTAGACAGCTTTCACTTACCACCAGATGAGATGACCGTCAAAGGCCTAACTTGTAATGTTTTAAAAAAAATTTCCTTGACCTTACTTTTAAAGGCATATTTGAATCTATAAAAAGGTACAACAACTCCTAAAGTAAATGAATTGATGGCAATTATCTAGTGATACTTATTCGGGGTATCAAATTCGAAAAAAGACTTACCGAAGCTAATCTGTCAAAACGGGCAAAGAGTTCGTTCAGTAGCTTTACCAAATCTTGTGCGCTACATTTACTGGATAATTCTGGAATATAATAAAAGCAGTAATATCACAAAGCAGGTAAATATACACTTTTATATTTTATATACACTTCTGTACCCACACATTTTGTATGGACGATCAAACCTTTGTGACGTTTCTGTAATTTTGGTACATGAAAGTATTACTGCCATTAAGATAACATAAAAACACGAGCTTTGCATATATTTTTCGTTTTAGTTCATTATCAGAAATTAGCGGTGGCACTTTCCACGGCCACAGCCAAAACTTTCTTAAAACGTATTTACTGTACATATTACCTAGTTTACATTATTGCAACAGCAATGGAGCATGGCAGTCCAGTAATATTTACTGGATTGCCATAAATATATTCCTATATCTATATATATAAAAGCGAAAGGTCACTTACATACTTACATACATACTTACTGATTAAACACGAGATCTCAAAAACTATTGTACGTATAAAGCTATAATTTAGCAAGTAGGTAGTTGATAGTTAAGAGATGTTAGCTAAGAAAGGATATTTGGAAATTCCACCCCTAAGGGGGTAAAATAGGGGTTGGAAATTAGTATGAAAGTCCTATGTTTTTTAATTTAGAGGCACGAAAATCGGCAATTTGCGTTTTGCTTACTATCTGAAGCAGGGCATTGGCCGCACGGGAAACCTCAACCTCACGGGAAATCAGCAATTCTACGCAGACAAAGTCGCGGGCAACAGCTAGTTTATGTATAAATAAATAAAGTACCTTCAGTTTACAACGAAACGAAACTAAACAAAACTACTGGTATAATGTAGACGACGCCATTTTCTATCCGGGGCTAGAATCAACATAATGGTTTCATTAACTACTGTAAACAAGCTTTAACTTATTTGTCATCTTACCAGTAAATCCTTTTATATCAGCGAATAGTATGGATACGTTTTCATGCCTCTGAATGTATAAGTTATTGAATTGCTGCTCTTGAAACTCGCCTTTAACTCGAGATACGTGATTGGATATCTCCTTCGCCAAAAAATCCGGTATCACTACAACATTAATAATTAAACAGTCATACAAATTTCACTATGGAATCCAAAGTTTTATTAAATCGGGTTATTTTGACTATATTTTTAATTAATTAATGATATACAAAATATGGCAACTGTAATTAAATTAATAAACTAAGAAATTAAAATTGTTTTTATTCAGCCTAAATAAAAGATATAAGTCGGGTTTCCAGAAACCAAAAAAACAATATTAATATACATATATGTTTCCCTTCGACTCTTGGAGCCCAGGTACCGACTTATATATCTAAAAGTTATGTGAGTAGAAATTGGCTGAACAGGCCGCTATCTCAGCTTGACGCTGCGTCAAAGTTGACCGCAGCGCTGATTTTCAGGCATGGTGACATCACGGAGCGTTATTATAGTGTGTGGGTGTGTGTGCGTGTGTATATGTGTGCGTGTTTACAAGTCTGTGCATGTTTTTTTAAAATTAATATTCGTTATTTGAAATTATAACCGTTTTCCTTAATTAAGTAGGTATAAATGATAATTAATATGATCGTTATGGTAAAATACATCTTTTATTGTAATTATTTGGCTTTTAAACTAGCATCAATGAAGATCCACCATTTTTTGGCCTGACCAAGGTATTGAATTGACCCTGGTCAAAAAAATTGAACTCGTATTCCTTAAACTTACGATTGACGTCCACTCCTGGACATAGGTCTTTTGTAGGGAGTTCTAAAGTCCATGGTATTGGGCCGTTTGTTACCAGCGGCTCCCTGCGACTCGTTTGATGTCGTCTGTCCATCGAGTTGCGGGGTCGCCATGTCAGCACTACGATTTCCATCCATACCCTATTATGTGACCATGTTCCTCTTACCGCTTTGGAATAGTTTCCACTGTCTGTCACTTTCGCGCTTGGTCCGCTGTCTTGTCACCATCGATCTGTGGGTCTCCAGAAACGCCTTCCTCTGTCCCCAGTCGGCGAGGTACTTCGCATACATTCCGGCGAAATTCACAGCCATGTATAATAAGGAATTCGCTATAAGGATCCGGGTGCCGCATGTCTTTGCCTGAGAACAAAATGAATATAATAGTAGTTTTTTTAAATTGAATGAAGATCGGCTTTAATTTAATTTTTAATTTATTTTTAAGTTTTGTTTCGTATTGTATAGTGTACAAGTTTCGTAAATGAAAATTGTAAATGTTTTCTTTTATGCGCCTTTTTTTCCCCCGCTGGGAAATGCTTTTATGCATCCCCTCCAGAGGCGACACAGGCAAGACTGCGCCGCTTCCGAAGGGGTATGTGGGACTCCCCGGCGGCCAGTCTGGCGACCAGAATACCCACTAAAACCCAGCGATGCTCCTTCGCGTCACCCGGTGGCTGGGTCACGGGAACACTCGTGCACTCGACCGCCTACCATGGTTGTTTCTCCATGATCCAAGGTTGACTGGCGAAGAATGCTTTTA
Organism: Lasiommata megera; assembly: GCA_928268935.1. Classification (NCBI taxonomy): domain Eukaryota; kingdom Metazoa; phylum Arthropoda; class Insecta; order Lepidoptera; family Nymphalidae; genus Lasiommata; species Lasiommata megera. The sequence continues at coordinate 3,538,518 of OV743311.1, read as the reverse complement.
GCATTAAATTCGCCTTATGTACTTACAATTTTATTGTGCAAAAAAGTTAAAAAAAAAATGGGCCGAGTTGCCATAATAAAGAAATGATATAATTATTATATTAACGACAGCTACGCATTTCAAAATACAAACGGCATTAGATTACTTAGCTAAGGACAACCTTCTTGATGCGGTTTTGAGCGCTGTGTCTTATATTGTAAGTGACAGCCTTGGAAATTTACCATTTCTGAATTTTCTGTGGTCTACTTGTTACAGGAGCTTTTATCTTTGCCTTGTTAACACGTTTACACGTTAAAGACGTGCTATAAAGTGATTTATCGTTTCGATACGATGTCGCGTTGAGAACTGTTTGTAGTACGGGCTTAATAACATTACAAGCGTACCATCCTGACCATCTTACACTGTATCATCGCTCACGAGGTGTGATTGCAGATTATCTTATAGCGGCACAAAAAAGGGCCTTGGCCTTTTTTATCTTTACTCACTACCTACTTTATCTGTGCTTACTGCCTGAATGTTGTTCATCAGGAATTCCTTGACATTGACGGCTGTAGCTAGCACGTGTGAGAAGGAGGAGAGTATCCCGATGACGATGCACCACCCCAACGAGAGAGGCAGCATCGCGTACGGGACAAATATTATAAACAGCATATACCACACTTGATTCTCGGGCTCTTGGAAACCTATGCCTTGGCCGCTAAGACCTGAAAAAAAAAACAAATAATAAGCTTTTAAAGTGATTGCAATTTTTTTTAAGACCTGAAAAAAAAAACATATAATAAGCTTATAAAGTGTTTGCAAGTTTTTTTTTTTATTTAATTTTAACTGGCTATTTTATATTGGTGAATGCCTGAATGAATGGGTCAGTATCAGTTACTAAAAATACACTTTCAGATGACACGAACGCTAAAGGAATTCTGAAGTATGAGTCTGTTCCAAATTCAGAATAATCGCAGATTATTTTTTTTTATGAAATGTCAAGTGTATTTTTTTTTAAACTAGCTTCACGCTCCTGGCATGTTTGATGTATTGGAAATAGTCATTCCTTGTTCCATTTATAAAATAAGCGTGTGTAAGAATGTAACATAAACTTATTCATTGTGTTCAGTGAAGTCCAAACTTCCTATTGAACTTCGAAGTTATTCAAAGTTTGTAATCTTCAGCATTTTTCTTACCCTGCGCTATGAGAAGAATCCATGTGGCAGCTGCAGCCCAGTGCAAGTAGTTATTGGCGAAACAGCGCCACCCTCCGAGCAGGCATAGGGCAATGTTGATGAGCCCAAACGCGGCCGTCCACGTTATTTTGTACCCGTCTGTAACTACCTCGACTTCATGGAAAGGAAAAAAATTGTCTATGACTTTTTGTAACAAATTAAAAGCAGTATTTTTAGGCTTCACAGCTTTATGTCAGTGTATTAATACTGAGTAAAGTTTTGTTTTCAATTGTGTTCATCGCGCTTTGTTGTTTTTGATTCGAATTGGGATCATTTAGTTTATTTATTTTTTAATATATATTTACATACAATTATACAAGATATGATAGAAATACAGGTGCGTAGACTCTTTTTTCGTGTTATAACTACCGCAAACCACAATTTTATTTGCATGATATTTTATCGCGTTACATGTAAATTATCGTATGATACTTACTGTTGTCTCTATTCGATAATGTATAGATTAATGATAAACTTATCTGAAAATAGAAATATCATCGATTAGTAAGAGTGTAATGAAACATCTGCATATTGCGAACACGACTAGTGCACAGAAAATTCCGCTTGGTTAAATAAATTAAACTCATCAATCCATTTTGGATTATCTGTGACAAATTATTGGAATGAAGTTCCTTATCGCGCGTTGTAAAAGGGGGCTAGACGGAAAAAATTCTTACGAAAAGTTGCCTCGACACTTTTTGTTATTGTAAGCTGTGCAGCGTCGCATGTTTCTCTGTCTGTCTCTCTCTCTTGTAGAAAGCAAGCCAGATATTTTCATTTCTATTTTGCATTCAACAGTGTGGTGTCGCGACGATTATTTTTGTTGAGTGTATACAGGTTTTTTGTAAATAATAAATAATAAAAAATAATAATGAATCCTGACAGTGTTTCTGCACAAGTTCCGGATATTGCTGATGGAGTACAAAATTGAGCCTACTGATTAAGTTTATATAACATTATATTTGTTAATAATAAAAAAAAAAATATTATAACTTAAATAAAATAAAATTTTATTACAATTCCTTCACTAATTAATCGAAAGGAACTTCGTTCCATCCGGGTGTCCCTTGACACCTCTTAAGTTTTTTGTTTATTTTTAAATAAAGTTTTCATTGAAAAAAACGAGGAGAAAGGCGGCAGACTTCGTATATAGCGGGCGCGGTTTTTCACGCTTTTCTTGAATTAATGTTTGTTGGCTAATTTTTAAAAGGGCTGGTGTTGGTTGTGCTGTGGACATCATAGTTTTGGTTTCGTTTGTGTAGTGGCTAGTTTTTAAATGGTTATATGTATTAATTTGGGAAAGGTTTGAGCCGCGTCCGCCGAGTGCGAAGTTTCTCGCCATTTTTCACTAACTTCAATTCTACATTGCTATAAACTTGACATTGGCTTATCTGTGTAAAGCCATAAAAACAGAAAAAAAGAAGCTTTAATTAAATGATATAATTATATAATATATATTATATGTAATATATATATAGCTTGTAGCGAGGAAAAGGTAAATTCAAGAATTATATTCGTCTAAGACAATATCAAAATATATTTTAGAATCTGGTAACTAAGGTGTTATAAAATGTTACTTGATCTGGCAACATTACTCGAGCCCTCATTTATGAAAATTATTAAAATTTTATACAAATATATATTCCGAAAGTTCACGAGGAGTAGTCGAGTATCTGGGAAATCTGAGTTAAAGTTCAAGGGAATCTTATATTACTAATAATATATTATGAACGATGTGAAATAAATAAGCTTGTAGAAAAGTACTGTTATAGTGTTAAGGATTATGTAAATGATAAACAAGCTTGGGTATGAAACATTGCTCTAATAAGATAAAGCTCTTAAATAATTTAAAGTGGTATGCGAGATGGTGATAATAAAAAGAAAATTTACCCGGCTAAGTTAATTGTGGGCTTCTCTTTAGACCATGCTGCATTTGGAACCCTCATGGTTTTAGTTTTAAGTTTACGAATTTAGTTATCACCACTCACTACTATGTAATTGACACATCAAAAGTGCATTTGAGAGGATTATTTGAATTAAGTTTATGATCGATCGATTGATTGATTGATTGAAAATAAATGATTTCATCACCTTCAGTGCTAAATCAACCACGTTGACCATTATGAGAGATTTTTGTCGTTGACGTCGAGAATACCTTTGGTACGATAGTTCTACGGTTTCGTCCTGCAAACAGAATTTAAAATACATAAGCTGTATTGAACAACCAAAAGTCGTAGTAACATTTAGCAATGTTATATTAATGTTTGTTTGGACACCGTGTTTATTAAAAATAACATTTAAAAAATGGGTATTTAAGGAATGTGTTAATACTAAATTAACTTTAAATAAAAAACAATCTTTCCTTTGTCTTCCGAAACCTCACATCTCCAATACAATATTTTGTTACCTTAATCTTTTTACACTTCTGCGTGGTTATTAGAAAAATATGCCAGAAGACAAAAAAAAATAGGAAATGCTGAATCTGCAATAAACAATAAAAAAAAGAAAAAAAAGGACAAAAATAAATTCTGTTTTTTTGTTTGTTTTCTTAATAACCGTGCCAGTACTTAGCTTGGCGAACTTGTGAAGTTCGCCCGATGAAAAATCAGGCTATGTGAGACCGATATAAAACCATGAATTCTTACATAATCCGCACATACGTTTCTCACATCCAAATTTTTAACTGTTTCATGGCTTCGCCTGCTTAATCTGAGACCTATATTGACCATGGTTCGCATGTGTCTTATCTCTTAACATTAGTAACCTAACCTAACCTAACTTAGCTGTACATACGCATCTCACATACATGAACATAAGCTTCTCACATCCAAATTCTTAACTGTTTCATGGCTTCGCCTGCTTAATCTGAGACCTATAGTGACCATGGTTCGCATGTGTCTTATCTCTTAACATTAGTAACCTAACCTAACCTAACTTAGCTGTGCATACGCATCTCACATGTACATACGCTTCTCACATCCAAATTCTTAACTGTTTCATGGCTTCACCTGCTTAATCTGACACCTATAGTGACCATGGTTCGCATGTGTCTTATCTCAACATTAGTAACCTAACCTAACTTAGCTTCTTTGACTTATTAGTCGTTCGCATCAGATAAAATACAGATGGCTGGACACTTTTTTACAGTCTTATTAATAATTAAGCTTTTGGATTATTCTACCAATATATTCTAGTCATAACTTCTAGGTGCTAGTATAACTACGTAAAAACAAATAGAAATATTTGTTACAGAAGTGTTCTAGGTATTCTACGAGGTTCCTCGGTAATTAGTTTATTCGGTAATAAAACTACGAAATAAAAATACTTACGAATAGTTATACAAAGGCTAATTGGTATTTTAGTCATTTTTGACTAGACTAGACACTAGACTGAAATAACATTATCGCTAATTGAGTTTTTTGTAACAGACTGCGCAGTTTCCTTTACATAGCAATTTAGTGTCCTAATCGAAGGAATACATAAATACGAAAACACGAAACACTCGAAAATAAGGGCGCTGCGTGAGATGTCATAGCCTTATAAGGGCTGGACATCATGCTCCTTTATGGTCGCTTCTTATATTCAATCAGAAATAAGGACTAATAAACTTGTGGTGACGGGATACCCTATATGTAACTAACTGACCAGTGGCAAAAAATCACGTTCCACTGGGGGTACACCATTTCCCTTTTTTATTTTTAATTAAACAAATTATGTTATTTAGTACGTATAGCGATTATCTTTGACAATTATATCCAAAGTACGTTGGACGGAACCAAACGACTCGCGTAAGGCGATATAACTCTTTTTCGTTACGTGACGACTTCTACCAGTTAACTACAACCAAAACCTTGTCGAAAAAGGAAGAAATGTCGTTCCAGGATTGTTTCTGTTATAAAAAGATAAATAGATGTTCTTACCTTAAAACTATTAGTGAGAGAAGGCCAGTATATCCCTTTGTAATATCGACCTGTCCTAAGCATGCTCTCTGTGATAGCTAGAACAGAATATATTTGTGAATATTTGACCTGACAATACCAATAATTTTGTAGTTGACACGGAAGTTGAACCCAAACTTTTTGTCGTCCCATTATTAACTATTAACAAACGAAGCCAATAAATTATGAAGCTAGAATGTCGCTTATCAAATGGTTTGTTACTGCTGTTAAATTCAGTGTTATATTTGAACCATTATATTAATTATTTTTTAATAGTATGTAATTATAAGTATGTATATAGTTCCCGCCTTTATATAACTGTCGGCATTTTTCAAAAAGGTAGCCTGGAAGGGATCGCTTTTAGTGATAAGCTCGCCTTTTGCTTTTATGCTATGTATTTGTTCTTTCCACTTTTCTTTTATTTCAATGTGCAATAAAGTTGTTTAAATAAATTAGTTAATTAATAGTGGGACTGGGGACATTAAAATTTGGATAAAATGGACCAAAGCACAATTTTTTTTTTCAGACACTTATTAATACTTCCTTACGGCCTTCAATTTTTGATATGATAATTAAGAAACCATTTCTAATTTTTTATGTTTGTGGAATTCGATGATTTTCTTCATGCAAATCTATATGAATCATAAATAATAATCATTGTTTGTAGGATAGTGCTTTAAGCGTTCCAACAACTTATCAGATTGTTATTAAACTTTTGGTATTCTGGTATCGCCTGCAAGGGTTCGTTGTAAATATGCTTTTTTTAATTTTATTTTTAAATAAAAATCTAAGTAGGTATATATAAAGGAGTTTAGATAATACAATTAATTGATTTAAAATATCTCAGACGCGGTCATACGCCTGCCCACATTTTGATTCTGTTCCCTGCTATAGACAATATTTAGAGAAATATATGTAATCTAATTATTCAATGTAAACAATACCTGTACGTATTTTTTATTTATTTATAGACGTTATCGATCAAATGCTATGACCGTGGCTATGACGTCCACAACTATGATCAGAACATGACGTTGTACAAAGTATAAATTTAGATGAAATCTGCTACAATATCTTGATGAGATAGATTTGCGTTAACAATGATGATGGTACCTGGTTCGTTTTCTGATGTAAACGGGTCAATGCTATTTCGAGCGCTGTTGGTAGAGCCATCGTCGTCGCTTATCCGTAGCTAAAACAAATGCCTGAATTATTATAGAGTTATGCGTATATTTAATTTTATTTAAACCAAAGTGAAGAAGAAAGAGAAAGGTGAAGAATACCAAATTGAAGAAACTGGCACGCCCATGAGTTGTCCGCTATGTTCTCAAAGACGTGCGAAATTTACTTGTGCGGTTTTTTAGGTTTTTTAGGTCGTAATCTCACCCGAAAGTAAGTGATGATGCAGTCTAAGATGATACCGGGCTATCCTGTTAGAGGCATGGTAAACCCATACTCCTAATTGTTTTTTACGCGACATCGTGCGACACGTCTTTGTCGGTAGGGTTATTACTATCCACGGCAAAAGCCAGACTTGAGCCGGGAATTGAACCCAGGACCTCCAAGTTTATAATGAGAGGAGGTTGCCAAATAATAATGAGACACAGTATAGTTTATGTTACATCTGGATAAATTTGGTTTCTTATGGTAAGATAAATTTCAAAATCTGTTTAGTACTTTTAGAGTTTATCCATTACGCAGAATCAGACAAACAGACAAATCTTTTATCGTTACGCTAACTTAGAATAGCGATGGCTGCTCACCAAAATCTTAATGATTTGGACATTATAGCATAAACAAAAAACCATAAAGCTAAATGGTATTTACCCAACTACCTGTAAAATTTATAACAACCTGAGTCCCGGATTTACGAGAATCAAAAGTTCATTTAACTAAATTAAGCCTGACGAAATTACTTACAAAATCAGTTAGGAAGGATCCATTCAAACAAGAATTCGATTATATACATTGTAGTTTAAGCATCTGAGCCAAAAACAATAATCCTGTGAGATTATTCAGTAACACTTAATTAAATTTGCTAGAATCCGGAAAAGCACGCACGGTGCCATTTTTAGTTGCTTAAACTTTTTTGGTGTTAGTGGCCCGCTATGGACCAGAGAAGCTAAGGAAAGGAAGACTTGGAAAGAGCTGGGGGAGGCCTACGCCAGAGAGGCGACTTCTACCAAACACTTATAACGATATTATAATATAAAACTGGACTGAAACTTGTGAAAAAACACATTGACATAATTTATTATTTTTATTGACTTGGTAGTTGAATAAATGGCTTTTTTATTTTTATTTATTTTATTTTATTTTTAAACTTTTCTGGACCACCTGACCACCACCTCCTGGTCATTCATTATTATGACGCAGTAAAAAAAAAAAAATTACATTTATTTTCAAATTGTTATTAAATTGTTAGTTAACATAAATTTAGTATTTTGACTTGTTAATTTATATAATTTTATAGTTGTAGATTATTATAGTTGTTTTTTTTTTTGTTTTGGCTAAAAATGTTTTAGTTTCAGATAATTATTTTAAGTTTTATATTATGCATGTCGAGTTAGCCTGTAAGTAAGTATACGTTGATAGTCTAAGTATACATAATTTGTGAGTATATATAAATATTTCTATTTATACCGTTGGCTTTCTAATAAATAAATTTCGCTCCGACACCTGACCATCCTTAGATGTTGACTTCACAGCGTGCCAACGCACAGTAAATTGCAAGACACTGAGCGACTAAAATATTGGTCGCATCTATTAAGAGTGTCTTGAATAGCTCTCAGAGCTTGAGCGAATGTAATAAAATTGTCCAGCATTTATAAAGATAAGGATAAAAAATAAGAAGGCAATCTACCACCCCTCTAATATCATAGTTACAAAAAGTAATAAAATTATACAATTCATATTTCAAACTATATTTTGCCTCGACTTCATCTTTTCCTTAAATTCCGTGGAAGGCATTAGTTTACACCATATGTAAATTATTACAATTGAAGACCTCCTTGGCACCGTGCGTGTTTGTTGCATCATAAAGTTGGAGGTCCTGGGTTCCATTCCCGGCTCGAGTTTGGTCTGGTGGGAGGCTTCGGCCGTGGCTAGTTGCCACCCTACCGACAAAGACGTGTCGCGTTTAGCGTTCCGGCACGATTTCGCGTAGAAACCAATTAGAAGTATGGCTTTACATGCTCATAACCATAAAGGTTAGCCCGTTATCATCCTAGGCAGCATCATCACTTACCACCAAGTGAGATAGCCGTCAAGGGCTAACTTGCAGTGTGTAAAAATACATTTACATAACCAAGATGAGCTAGCTCTATTTAAAATTTCGTCAGGATCGGTATACCTGCGAAGCCATGCCGTATTTTGCTGTTAAAGAGTTTGCTGCTCAGTTATAAACGTCTAAACTACCTGATCCTCAGGAACAGTACAGCTAGCGCCGTCTCCTGGGAGCCTCTCATCCTCAAGGTTTGGACTCTCCTGGTCTTCTATTTCTAGTACACTTTCGCAGCAGCGGCTCTGAAATAATAAACACGGGTTAGCGGAGATTCAAGATGGAGTCTGTAGGGAAGAAGCGACGAGAAAGATTTTGTATTGACTGTGAAGCTTTTTATTTCAATGCAAAAGATTTTAACTCAAATAGAATAACTAGTGTTAGAGTAACGACGAACAGATAAACTTGAATTTTTCAAAAGTGCTTACGAAGTAAAACGTGATGTTAGTTTTTTACATATTTGGCTGACATCGGCTTGTTCAACAAGAACAAATAAACAAGGGCGCAAATCCTTACGATGCAAAATCGAAGATAAGACGTATGATAAAACTGAAATCTCATTGATATGAGATAAATTTATTTCCAAATTGCCTGAGAGGAATATCGAAAGGGAGGAAACGTACATTTACTTACGAGTATGTATATAAATGGATTTTCGTAGCCTCCATGTTACATACGAAATGTAGACGTGCTACGATTTGGTGTACAATAAATACAATTTAGAGTATTTAATATTGGCTTAGGCATCAGTGGCTATATATATAAAATATTTATTTATTTCTATGGATCAATAAATTATTTATTTGTTTTCGGTTATTCCATCTATTGTCATTCAATGTTTACAAATAATGTTTAAGAAATTATAAAACTATAATAAAACATAATTAAAAATTATCTGAAAATGATTTTACTCTTAAAGTAAGTGGAGTAAGACCCAAGATGTGTTCTGGATGTTCAATTCAATTCAATTCAATTCAATTCAAATAATCTTTATTCAAATAGTCCTTTAAAAGGCACTTTTGACGCGTCAATAATTTACATAGTAGTGATTTGATGGTGATAACTACATTCGTAAACTTAAAACTAAAGCTATGAGGGTTCCAAACGCGCCCCGGTCTAAGAAGAAGCCCACAACAAACTTAGCCAGGTAAATTTTCTTTTTGTTATCACCATCTCACATGCCACTTAAAATTATATTAAGAGCTATCTTATTAGAGCAATATTTCACACCCATGCTTGTTTATCATTTACGTAATCCTTTACACTATAGTAGGACTTTTCTACAAGCTTACGTTTTATATAAACTTTGAACTTATTGAGAGACATCCCAGAAATCTCATTAGGCAATTTGTTATAAAATTGTATACAATTACCTTTAAATGAATTTCTAATTTTTTGTAGTCTAGTAGCGTGCAACACAAGTTTATTTTTACTTCTGATGTTAAGATTGTTGCAATCGCATTTTTTATTGAATTTTGTTATATTTCTGTGGACATACATTAAATTTTCAAATATGTATTGGCAATGCAATGTCATTATTTTTACTTCCTTAAATTTTTTTCTTAATGACTCTCTTGGAGCCATATTATAAATTGCACGAACAGCCCTCTTCTGCAGCACGAATATAGTGTCAATATCGGCAGCATTACCCCATAATAAAATACCATATGACATAATACTATGAAAGTAACTAAAATATACAAGCCTAGCCGTTTCTATGTTTGTCATATGGCGTATCTTTTTAACCGCGTATGCAGCAGAACTAAGTCTGTTCGATAAATGATCTATATGAGGGCCCCATTGAAGCTTTGCATCTAAAGTTATTCCAAGAAAAACTGTAGTATTTACCAGTTCTAATTCCTCATTTTTAAGCAGTACAGTGGTATTTACATGTTTAACATTCGGTAATGTAAATTTAATGCACTTAGTTTTTTTTTTCATTTAGTGCCAAATTATTGACTTCAAACCATTCTACTACTTTAGCGAGATAGTTGTTTACATCGTCAAAAGCTTTCTCATGACGCTTAATTTTAAACATGAGTGATGTATCATCAGCAAACAATACTATCCCATGACTATCCTTAGCAAGGTAAGGAAGGTCATTAATGTAAATGAGGAACAGAAAAGGCCCTAAAATAGATCCCTGAGGGACTCCTATTTTGACAAATGAACCGTTAGACCGCTTTCCATTAACTTCAACTTTTTGAATTCTATCACTTAGATAAGATATCATTAAATCTAGAGCAATACCCTTAATTCCATAGTGGTGTAATTTTCTGACCAATGTTTCATGTTGAACACAATCGAACGCCTTGGACAAATCACAAAAGACACCAAGTGCGTCACGTGACTCCTCCCAGGCTTCAAATATATTGTGTACTAACTCAACACCAGCGTCGGTCGTTGAGCGACCCCTTGTAAAGCCATATTGCTTATTGTGTAATAAATTATTGTTATTAAAATGTTTCAGTAATTGATTTAATAAAAGTTTTTCAAAGATTTTACTAAAAGTGGGTAGTACAGAAATTGGTCTAAAATTACTGGGGTCGGCTGTACTCCCTGATTTAAGCAGTGGAACTACTTTACTATGTTTCATTAAGTCAGGAAACACACCACAATCTATACAATTATTAAATATGATTGCCAAGTCAGTTGCAACAATATCAATTAAGGATGTAACAATGTTAACGGAAATGCCCCACAAGTCATTAGTTTTCTTGTTATTTATTAATTTAAAGGCCTTAATAACCTCACAACTGTTAACATGACTGAATGTAAAGATGCTACTACATTCAGGCACATTAACATTTAATAAAGAGAGAGCAGTTCTTCCCGAGTTCCTGAAGTCTTCTTTCATATTAAGCTTTGAATATGATACAAGGTTGCAATGGGTGCGGCCTGTCTTAACTCATACTGTGGGATATAGCTTTAGCTATTTTAGAGATTTATGCTTATAACACATTGCAAAATGCGAAATTAAGTGATTTATATGTAATTTTATAAATAAAGTTATATTATAAAGAGACGTATATTGATATCACAAAAAGCAATAGGTAAGTGTTGTGGGTAGACGCATAAAATAAAAACAGTTGTCATCCAGTCTTCATCTGTCATCAGCTCTTTCATTTACACAACAGGTAGCAATCGTTAGTAATTAGTGGTAGCAAACTGAATAACTATTTACTTAAGGGAAAAATTTATAAAACAGTCGTAAGATCTGTCGTGTTGTATGGATCAGAATGTTAGGCGGTAAAAACAATGGATGAAAGAAGAGTTCATGCGACAGAAATGCGAATCTTGAGATGGATGTGTGGTGTGAAAAGAATGGATGAGATAAGAATTGAATATGTAAGGGAAAGTCTAAAAGTAGCGCCAGTCACAAAAAAGATGAGGTAATAGGCTAGCATGGTATGGTCATATAATGCGGAGGAAAGAAAGTAATGCCACCAAAAGAATGTTATATATGAACGTGGAAGGGCAAAAGAGTAGAGCAAGACCAAAGAAGAGATGGATGGATTGTGTAAAAAAAGGATATGCGGGTAAAAGGTGTGGGAAGTGAGGTGACCGCTGATAGAAGAGTGGAAGAAGATGTGTTGTGCCGACCTCACATAATGTGGAATAAGGGCAGGAGAAAGAAGAAGAAGAAATTGAGTGAAAATAATTAATCTTTCCAAGTTCCAACTAACCTGATGCCAGTCCACCCTTTTAATTCGCCCGTTGAGGTTTAAAATTTTATTAACATACAGTTTAACGTTATTCTCGCTTCAATTATCACACAGATAATAACTCAGCGTTAAAAATAACAGGGAGCAGTGAGGCGCGCGTTTTTTGTACTTTTTTATCTCGAGGCTTTTATGGACGAAGGATTATAGGGCGTTTTTATAGTCGAACATTAACACCATGATTTGTGGTTTTTACTTTCGATGCTTGCTTGCATGTAAATAGATTTTGAGGGTTCCTTAGTCGAAATAACCTATATTAACCTCCGTGGCGCAGCGCGTGCGCTGTTGCATTTTAAAGTTGGAAGTCCTGGGTTCGATTCCCGACTCGAGTCTGGTCTAGTGGGAGGCTTCGGCCGTAACTAGTTACCACCCTACCGACAAAGACGTGTCGCCAAACGATTTAGCGTTCCGGCACGATGTCGCGTAGAAAATAATTACGAGTGTGGCTTTACCATACCCCTAACAGTTAGCCCGCTGCCATCTCCGACTGCATTATCACTAACCACCAGGTGACAGCCGTCAAGGGACAACTTGTAGTAAAAAAAAAGATTTTTTGAAAAAAAAAAAAGGAACCGAAGCATTTTTAAAATACCTATGTTATAGCGTTTTAAGTCGGTGGTACATTTTCTGATAGGTTGCTTTCAAGCCACGGTTGAAGCCTCCTATTGAAGTAGACCTGCAATCTTTGAACTTTAAAAATAATAAATTCTTCAATAGACGTTTGACTGTATTACATGGGTCATTGCGTAGAACGTTGCTTCAAGGTCGCCACGTGCTATCCTCGATCTTATATACGTCTCTCTTACTCTAAGGTTGGAATATTGAGAGCGGCTGATACGTACGCTCGCCCCAGTGCTCAGTGTGTAATGCTTCACACGCGTGATTTAATACATTCGTTACACGTAACTACAGCCATCTGATATAATAAATGAAAATATGTGTCATAAATCTGCAAAAAGAGTGTCATATATCTTATTTTAATCATCATCATAATCGTCATTATGAACCCATTGAAGCGGTGATAGCCTAGTGGTTAGGGCGTCAGCCTCCTAATCAGAGGTCGGCGGTTCGAATCCGGGCATGCACCTCTAACTTTTCGGAGTTATGTGCGTTTTAAAAAAAAAAAAAAATTAAAATATCACTTGCTTCAACGGTGAAGGAAAACATCGTGAGGAAACCTGAACGCTTGAGAGTTCTCCATAATGTTCTCAAAGGTGTGTGAAGTCTGCCAATCCGCACATGGCCAGCGTGGTGGACTATGGCCAAACCCATCTCATATTGAGAGGAGACCCGTGCTCTGTAGTGAGCCGGTAATGGGTTGATCATGATGATGAACCCATTACAGGATGCGGGATTAATTTCAGCATAAGAAGGGTTGTGGCCGTAGACCACCACGCTGGCCAAGTGGAGATTTGTATACTAGAAAAGCCTTCGAGACCATAATGGAGAAACTCTCAGGCATTCTTTTCTTTACAAACAGGTTTCCTTTAATTATTCAAATAGTCCTTCAAAAGACACTATTGACGCGTCAATAATTCATATAGTAGTTATTTGATGGTGATAACTACAATCGTTAACATAAAACTAAAGCTATGAGGGTTCCAAACGCGCCCAGGTCTAAGAAGCCTACAACAAACTTAGCCAGGTTCGTTGAATCAAAATCTGTAACGTCACGTTAAGTTCCAGCATATCATCTAATAACCAAAAAGCCACGTACCCGTCCACCTTTGTATGCCCAGCGGCCACCTTTAGCCGTCTATGGTACGGAAATAAAAAAAAAAAATACCTTATGAATAAATAAATAAATAGGTAAGTTCAGAGCTACTTATAAGCAATTAAGTAATGGCCTGTATGTGAATTTACACGTACAACTCACATGATGATAAAAATAACACAAAAAGTTTAGTACACGAGCTCTCATTATTCTGGTAGTTTTGAATTACTTTAACATGTAATATTTTATTTATTTTTATTTTTATTGGATCATTAAATTAGTCACTATCTATATAAAAACAACAAAAAACATTTCTGAAGAACAAATACGAGATAGTGACTTAAAATTAACCTTACACCTAAATAATTCAATTTATACCTAAAGCAAGTAAGACTATCTATTACAGCATTACATTATTAGCTACCTTGCTTTTTAAAAGAGGCCACACAAGAACTGCAGGAGATGTCGCAGATATTCCTGTGATCATTCAGCATTGAGCATATTCTATAGATAGGCGCATGCTGACCTGCCTTGGTTCGACAAAACAGTAAATGAAACGGTTTTCGATTCCGGAGGCGACTACCCTTACGCGGCACACTAAACCTCAGACGCTCCAAGATTTTCGGTGAATCAGTGTATCCATTAATGATTTTGTAGAATAAAACCATGTCTAACATTTTACGTCTGTTCTTTAGTGACATAAGATTATAGGATAGTAACCGAGAATCATACGAGACCAATATCTCCTTTGTCTATAGCTTTCGCTTTTCTATTTTATCCGTTTCGCGTTCTACGGTCCGAGCGTTGTATCCGTAACTACACGTGGCGCCGTGTAAACGCATTTAAGCCTCTACTATCTATCAGCTTTCCCGATAACGAGCCTTTTGCTTCATTATTTTAACACTAAAATCATGCTACGTATATTCTTTTTTTTTACCGCTGGGATATGCGTTTACGCATTCCCTCCGACGGGGTATGTGGGACTCCCCGGCGGCCAGACTGGCGACCAGAATACCCACTAAAACCAAGCGATGCTCCTTCGCGTCGCCTGGTGGCTGGGTCACGGGAACACTTGTGCACTCGACCGCAATGCTACGTATATTCTGGAACTGGACAGCTCATACCTATAACACAGTACTGTCACTAACCTAACAAATTGATCTTGAGTTTTTAGTTTGGGATATTGTTTATTCAATCCCTAACTCCGAAAACTTAAATTCAAAATTCAAATAATCTTTATTCAAATAGTCCTTTAAAAGGCGCTTTTGACGCGTCAATTTACATAGTAGTGATTTGATGGTGATAACTACATTTGAAACTTAAAACTAAAGCTATGAGGGTTCCAAACGCACCCCGGTCTAAGAAGAAGCCGACAACAAACTTAGCCAGGTAAATTTACTTTTTGTTATCACCATCTCACATGCCACTTAAAATTATATTAAGAGCTTTCTTATTAGAACAATAAATATTTCACACCCATGCTTGTTTATCATTTACATAATTCTTTACACTATAGTAGGACTTTTCTACAAGCAACTACTTAGAATCCTCATATAAACTTCCAACCCCCATTTGGGGTGGATTTTCGTAACATTGAGCATACAGATCATTATTATTTATAATTACGAGCTTAGTTGTCCATTTTCATGTCTCTAACTTCAAAAATATAGGACTTTCATACAAACTTCCAGCCCCCATTCAACCCTTTAGGGGTTGATTTTCTCAAAACCGTTTCTTAGCTGACCTCTACTTCACAAAAGGAATCTACCCTCCAAATTTCAAGTTCGGTTGTTCTATAGTTCCTGAGATATCGTGATAATCAGTGAGTGGTATTTAGTTTTTATATATAAAGATAATAACTATTAGGGCTATCTAATCTAGTCAATACTATTTTCATTTAAAGCAAAAGTTCAACTTTTTTCCTACTAACTGAAAAGTATATTAATTAACAAAAAATATTATTATTATTGGAAGCGGTGATAGCCCAGTGGTTAGGGCGTCAGCCTTCTAATTAGAGGTTGGCGGTTCGAATCCTGGCACGCACCTCTAACTTTTCGGAGTTATGTGCGTTTAAAAAAAAAAAATATATATCACTTGCTTCAACGGTGAAGGAAAACATCGTGAGGAAACCTGCACGCCTGAGAGTTCTCTATAATGTTCTCAAAGGCGTGTGAAGTCTGCCAATCCGCACATGGCCAGCGTGGTGGACTATGGCCAAACCCTTCTCATATTGAGAGGAGACCCGTGCTCTGTAGTGAGCCAGTAATGGGTTGTTCATGATGATGATGACTATTATTATTTATTTATTTATTATTAATATTACAGGAATATAATTAATTATACAATAACGGCACCGAAAAAACCAAAGAGGTTTGTCCTCGGTGCTAATCAGTAACATAACAGCGTAAAACTAGAGGAACTGAGTAAGCATATTAGGCATGAAAAGAACATTTCCTAACTGAGTTAGACGGTCGACACAAATGAGTCAACCGTCCAACTCAGCCAAAAATATTCTTTTAATTTCTGTTTGACATTTTTAATGTGTAATTTTTGGAACGCTGGTAGTTCGTATAATATCGTCATTACTGAAATAAAGTATACGCTTGTACTGCTAAAATTGCTTTCTAATAAAATATCGAAGATAAATAAGAACTAGTGATTATACGAAGCTTATCATGAAATTTCTGAGCGAATACCGAACAAATACTTTAGAGCGTCCCAATTTCCACATGAACGCATTCACTTAATTAAATCTCGAACGCTTCCAAGCTATTTTCCATAACTAACTATATTCGTACTATACTAACGAAGGTTGTTATTGTCTGTTGATATTGATTCGATAATTATGTTGTCACACGTTGATCATAATCACGTAATATCACATAATATGCCGTTCGATTAAATATTTTAATGTTGATATGTTTACAGTTCTTATATTTGCACTGATTGCCACAGGACTCCTTTCATATTATTTTTTATTCCTTATTTGTGCCTGGTAGAGATCGCCCATTAGCGATAAGGCCGCCTATTGCACCTATTTTTTTTCTGTGTGGGTTTATTTCTTTTGTTATTTTCTTTTTGTGTGCAATAAAGTATATTTTCATTTCATTCATATATGAGATAAATTACTATTATATCCCTTACGGCGCGATAAAGCATCATGTATGTATATATGCTTCGTTAAAAGAGGTTGTGCTTATTTCCTATTTTTTTTTTTATGTAACCTGACTTGTATTTCGTGTCACACAGAATAAATTTTTTTGTTTGTATACTCTCGGGCATTGTAAAACGGGGACTTTTAGGGTTTGCACTGGGAAAAGATAAACATGTGGAGGCTTGAGAGAATTGATCGCTTTCAGGAGTTCTGCTGTGATTCCATCATTACCTAGCGTTTTGCCATTCTTAAGTTGTTTGAGAGCCCACCTTATCTCATATAGGCTGACGTCCGGGATATCTACGGTGTAGTGTCGGGTCAATTTAGCTCTCGGATCCTTGGCCAAATTCTCAACAGGCTTCTGTGTTGTGGTACAACTGACCATAGAACTTTTCAACCTCACCCAAGATCTCAGGTTCTAAACCTGAGATCTTGGGTGAAATGAGACTACAATTGTCCGCTACTTCAATACAACTACTACTTCAATACACTGAACGATAATCGGCGGCAAGAGCAGTAGGTACATGTAATGGATACTAATCTATAATATAATAAAACTGTAACAGGACGAATTCTGTACATTAAATATATTTTGAAAATTTTAATTGGAGGACGGTTTGCTATCGATCCTGAGCCCAAAACATTTTTCTTTGCTTTGTGTTTGGAAGACGAACACACACTTTCACACACACTAACTCAACGCAGATGAAGTCGAGGGCATGAGCTATTATACTGCGACGTTACATCCTCGAGATTTATTATTCACTATGTAGTACACTTCCTAATGTACTAGGCATCGCACAATAAGTTTAAAGCAATTAAGCATTTTTGTTACAATGACACGGCATCCCCTCCCGCCCCGGCGCCGCGCACCCGCGCCGGAGTGTGGCCTGCTTCATTTCGCTTTCATTGTGCGGGCATCGCAACACGTCATTTCATTTTAGGGTTGAAAGTTCAGAATCCTTTTTTTTTTTTCAGATATTACATTTTTTAATTAGAAAATTAGAGAAATGCCGAAAAGAAAAAGATCATATACAGATAAAGCGGAGCATATAACAAGGAAAATAAGGCGATTAGAGAAACGCCTACAAAAATGTAACACGTCAGATTCCTCCGCAGAAGGTCAGTAAAACTTTTATTTTATTGAATACCTGCTCGTGTTTAAATTTATATGAACGTAAAATATACTGCATTACCTATGCATCTTATTTTACTTTAGAATGACACATACCCTCTAGTTTATGAAATTTAACAAATTTTAATTTAAAAACTGAGAAGAACATTTACAAAGTATGGCCTATAGTAAAAATACAAAAAAAAAAAAAAAAGCAAGGTTATACGTTGTAACGTGCGTACAACTGATACCATAACAGTCTTAATACGGTGTAACGTGCTTACATCCGACGACTTTTTAAAACTTCGGCCATCTGTGCGGTAGCATTTATAATATAGTGGCTATAAGCATATTATATTAATAATAGTCTATAGAGGTGTAACGCGCTTACATCCGACGACTTTAAACTAGCTTTGAGCACCTATACGGTAGCATTTAGTGTATTATTAGTTGCTTTAAGCATACTATACTACTAATAATAGTCTAATGCGGCGTAACGAGCTTACGTCCGATGACTTCAAAAACATTTGACAATGAACAATTATTACTATTTTGCATAAAATCTTACAGAACAGAACAGTTATGACAGTGATCCCGACGTAAATAGACTGAATCGATCAAGTACACCACTGCTGGAAAACGACAGTGAAACACCGATACTACCCTTATCAGACTCTGACGGCTCAATAATAGAAAACAATAGGCCTAAGTCGGTGGTTATTGCGCAAAAAACTGGAGATGCGAACATTACAGTAACCCCGGGGTGCAACCCGGATCCGTTAACCATTAACCCAGCACCTACAGTACCCTTGCCCATACCAAGCACTAGCACTGAGTTAGTGTCTTTGTCTGATGAGATCTTGGAAGCTCTCGGAGACCCGTTAGCCAAAGAAGAAATTTTCGGACCTGCAATTCCAGAGGAGATCGCTAAACGTTGGGGGCGTGTGTTGGTGGACGGCCTAACTAAGGATCAAAAACAACAGATTTTTGAGAAATGTTTGATACCGGACAATTTTCGCTTAGCCAAAGCACCCCTATTAAATCCGGAAATCACTCACG
Organism: Lasiommata megera; assembly: GCA_928268935.1. Lineage (NCBI taxonomy): Eukaryota > Metazoa > Arthropoda > Insecta > Lepidoptera > Nymphalidae > Lasiommata > Lasiommata megera. Next base: position 3,519,323 of record OV743311.1, on the reverse strand, counting down.
TTCTGAGCGACGCTGCCCGAAACAGGGACAAACTCATGGAAAAATCACAAAATCAACTTGGACGGGGGATTTCAGAGCTAACTAATTTAGCCACTACCGTCATTAGTAAAGATATGACCAAAGTAGAAATTCTGAAAAAAATTTCTGACATAAGTCAAATATTCTTAGATCTTCATTATGAAGAGACAAAGCGGAGAAGAAAACTCGTAACTGCATCTTTGGATAAAAAATTCCTTTATATGGTGACGGATGTGAAAAGGGACGCGTACCTTTTTGGTGATAATCTGGGTGAAAAAATAAAAGCTTCTAAGACCGCAGAGAGGTCCGGCCTACAAATAAAGCGTAATAATACTACGCCTACTACCACAAGGAAATACATCCAATCGGGAAACTGGAGGGGCCCACCCCAAGCACAAGGTCAGAGGGTGAACAGACAGGGTGGGCCAAGAGGTCGCTACACGTCCCAGCAGAACCGGCGATTGCCACCACCAGCCAGCCGAGAACCACGGACAGCGACGAGGGCGAAAACCAAACTCCCGAAATCTTAACAGAGGTAATACCCCACGCGGGTAGATTGAATCATTTCCTAAACGAATGGCATAAAGTAACGGATAATCCCATGGTCTTAGAGTACATCAAAGGATACACTATACCTTTTGACTATCTGGTTGTGCAAAACTTTGCGCCAAAAAATGATAACTTTAGCCCCTTAGAAATTAATCAATTAAACCTAGAAATAAAGAAATTAAAGAAATTAGGAGCGGTTGTAAAATGCAACGATACACCAAGGCAATACTTATCAAAAATTTTTCTTACCGAAAAACCAGATGGTACGTTTCGGTTTATATTGAATTTAAAGGGCCTGAATAAATTTATCAGTCCTCAACATTTTAAAATGGAGGACATCCGAACAGTTACAAAACTAATGACTAAAGGTTGTTTCATGGCCACGCTAGATCTAAAAGACGCGTACTATTTAGTGCCTATTAGTAAGGAAAGTAAAAAGTTTTTAAGATTTAAGTTTCTAGGAAATACTTACGAATTTCAATGTCTACCTTTCGGTTTGTCCTGGCACCATTTATTTTCACGAAACTTTTAAAACCCGTCGTATCCACACTAAGATGCAAGGGCCACTTACTAGCCACGTATCTTGACGATATAATTTGTATAGGTAATTCCTATGATGATTGCCTGTTGTGTGTTACAAAAAGTATCCACCTACTAACCAAATTAGGCTTGGTTATAAATTATAAAAAGAGCAATATAATACCAAGACAACTTCAAACCTACCTAGGTTTTGAACTTGACTCAAAAAATATGTGCTTAAGCTTACCAAAAAACAAACGCTTGAAAATTCTTAAGTATGTCAAAGACGTATCTAAGCAAAAAACCTTATGTATTAGAAGCTTTGCTAGACTGTTAGGCATACTCTGCTCCGCCTGTCCAGCAATAGCCTACGGATGGGTATACACAAAACGTTTGGAGCGCGAAAAATTCTTAGCACTTAGAAAAGCTGACGAAAATTACGATTCCCTAATGCAAATACGTCCTCATATCCAACCAGACTTTTCTTGGTGGATTCAGCATATTATGACGTCAACTAATAATATTCGCGAAGAAAAATATGCTCTCGAAATTTATTCAGATGCCTCGCTGTCAGGCTGGGGCGCATCTTGCGATGGGGAGAAAACAGGTGGTTTCTGGGACACTCAAGAGGCAATGAATCATATAAATTACTTAGAATTACTAGCTGCGTTTAATGCTTTAAAATGCTTTGCAAAAAAGCTTCGAGAAAAGCAAATATTGTTGCGCGTAGATAATACAACCGCATTATCTTATATAAATAGGTATGGCGGAATACAATATGTACGGAAAATTTGGCAGTGGTGTGAAGAACGACAGTTGTACGTGTATGCGTCTTATATCAAGTCGAAAGATAATGTAGAAGCTGACGAGGAATCCCGTCGTTCTAACATTGATACAGAGTGGTCTCTCTCACCATTAGCGTTTGACAGAATTACAAGCGCCTTCGATTACCCACAAATCGATTTATTCGCCACGCGTATTAACGCTAAATGCAAAAAATATGTTTCCTGGAAACGAGACCCAGAGGCTTATGATATCGATGCATTCACGCTCGACTGGAGTTCTTTTTTCTTCTATGCTTTCCCACCTTTCTCACTTATTCTCAAAAGTCTAAGAAAAATCATTAACGAAAAGGCAACTGGTATTATAGTGGTACCTTACTGGCCTAGTCAGCCGTGGTTTCCGATTTTTATGAAATTATCTAAATACGAACCTATATATTTTAACCCAGAGCCTGAGTTACTTCTTTCTCCTTTCAGAACACACCACCCGCTCTGGAAACGGCTTACCCTGGTGTCAACAGTATTATCAGGGAAGCTTTTTTGAAGCAAGCCCTAAGAAACGATACCATAGATATAATGATAGCTTCTTTAAATGAACATTCATTAAAACAATATAATTGTGCATACAAAAAATGGTGGCAATATTGTGTTCGAAATAATGTCGACTGTTATACTAGTAACGTTCCCTTTACCCTAGCTTTTTTAACGTCACAATTTAAAACTGGCGCTAGTTACGCCACCTTAAACACAATTAAATCAGCGCTATCCCTGATCTTGGGTAAAAAATTCGGCAAAGACGAAAGAGTATCAAGGTTCCTTAAGGGAATTTTTAAAACAAAGAGCCACCCATACCTAGATATCAATCAACGTGGAACCCAAATATTATCTTAGACTTCTTAGGTAACTGGTTTCCAAACCAAGACTTGTCAGTAGACAAGATCTCAAAGAAATTAGTAGCTCTGCTCGCGTTATCAACCGCACAACGGGCCCAGACGCTATCGCTAATTCGGTTAACCAATATCAGTGTTAACGAGAATAACGTTGAGATAATTATTACAGACCACATAAAAACCTCTGCTCCGGGTCGGCCTATGCCAAGACTTTATATTCCGTTTTTCCTTGAAAAAGAACAAATATGTCCGGCGAGAGCATTGATATCATATATGGAAATAACCCGGAAATTTCGCCACTATATAAACACCGAAAAATTGATCTTGACCTTCAAAAAACCCATACATAATGCTAGCGCCTCCACAATCAGCCGCTGGATAAAATCTGTACTCGCCGAAAGCGGCATTGATATTAAAAAATTTTCGGCTCATAGTACCCGCCATGCTTCTACTTCCGCGGCTAATCGGAAAGGTCTATAGGTGGACACTATAAAAAGAACCGCGGGGTGGTCTGGCAATTCGCTAACATTTGCAAAATTTTATGATAGGCCGTTATTGGAAGAAGGAAACAATGCCTTTGCCGAGGCTGTATTTAATAATAATTAAAGATATTATTGATTATGGATAAACCTATACGAATTATTAATTAATTAGAAGTATTGCTAATGTTTATTGTTTGGTATCCTGATTATTTTGGTATTTTTTTGGTTAGATAAATAAATGTTCTTGATTACCTATTATGTTTCTATTCTATCTATTTCGCACTAAGCGCTAAACATCTACATAGTGAATAATAAATCTCGAGGATGTAACGTCGCAGTATAATTGATGGTTAAACGAACTTACCTGAAGTGATGTTTGACCATAATTATATGAGACGTTACATCCGAAGAGATTTATTACCCGCCCTGCCCTTGTTACTTTACTGCCCAAATCTTGCGAAATAGATCTGTTTATCTCTAAAAATAATGAAGCAGGCCACACTCCGGCGCGGGTGCGCGGCGCCGGGGCGGGAGGGGATGCCGTGTCATTGCTTGCTTAATTGCTTTAAACTTATTGTGCGATGCCTAGTACATTAGGAAGTGTACTACATAGTGAATAATAAATCTCTTCGGATGTAACGTCTCATATAATTATGGTCAAACATCACTTCAGGTAAGTTCGTTTAACCATCAATTATATCTAATAAGGCTATTAACTATGTTTTATTAACATTACTTGCCAGAGAGCAAGTAATGAGTAATTACTCCCTTCTTTTCTGTTCTCTAATTTTACTTTTGATAATTTAATTTAATGCTCTTTATTATATTAGATATAATTATTTAAATTTGATCCAACGGCGAAGGAAAACATCGTGAGGAAACCTGCACGCCTGAGAGTTCTCCATAATGTTCTCAAAGGCGTGTGAAGTCTGCTAATCCGCACATGGCCAGCGTGGTGGACTATAGCCAAATCCTTCTCATACTGAGTGAGGGTTGGGTTGATCATGGTGATGATTTAAATTTATTTTGTATAACACAGTCCGCGTCGTAATAAATTTATATTTTAGTGCTCCAGTTGGATGAGCTCAGCGTCAAACGATTTTCGGTTTAATTAAGCTTAAACATTTGACACTAAATCTGTAGACAGTTACAGTTTGGGACCAAATAACAACAATAAACTGTTAAGTGGAACGTTCACAGGAAATACGCGTTCAGCGCTGCTCTCCACGCCCCATTTATTTACATTTTATGTTATTTCCTAAATAAATCTTATGTAATGTCGACTTTGTATTTTTTTCGCACGAGCGGAGCGATACCGCATTATGTATGCTCCGTAAGGGATAAGAGATTGTGTGAGTTTCTTGTTTAGATTTATACCAAGGACCTGACCTGATCTGGCTTATAATAAATTCAGGGTCTCAGCAGGAAAAAGGTTTATCTTATTTATTATTATTAAAAGTTACATTATTAAAACTAAGGCCTTCATCGGCATAGGGTTTTTTTTATCCTTAATCATAACTTTATTAACCTATGACGAGTCAGGGATGGCCTCTAATGTGTAAATGGTTTTGGCCGTAGTTCACAACGCTAGCCAAGGTGGTTGGCGAGGGTTCTGAATTGCTTGTATATTATAATAATCATCAACATGTTATGTTCAACAATATAAAAATAATAGGTTTATAATGATTATTCTTAAACCGGATATAATAATCATCATCAACCTAGAATTATTATGATAGATCCATAATACCGGAGTGCGTTTAGAAAACTGAAAAACAAATTGTCTAACAAGTGTAAATTTCACGTGTTATATATATTATTTACTGTTTGATTCAACATGGCTCGTTATAGTATTGATAATACATGTTACTAGCGATAAACAAAATAAATAAATAGCTTAGTACTTTAATAATGAAATGAAATGAAATGAAAATATACTTTATTGCACACTATATAAAAAGGAAAAAAAACAAAAGAAATAAACACACACAAGAAAATAAATAGGTGCAATAGGTGGCCTTATCGCTAACGAGCGATCTCTACCAGGCAACCTATCACAAATAAGGAATAAAATATAAAGTAAGGCGAGGTTGGGGTGTACAATCATACAAAGAAATTATAAGGTTAAATATATGTACAACTAAAAATATAAATAATATAATACTTAATACATATATACAAAACAATAGTAGTAATAAAAATAAAATATGTCATCAATTCAGATCGAAAAATAAGTATTATATATATGAAGATGAATAAAAACATAGTGATAATGGCAAACAAGATTAACAGTTTAAAATTTCTAAAATAATACATAAAACAAACAAAGAAACAGATATAAAATAACTTAGGGGGGCAAAAAATGTTTCTTGAGAAGCTGTTTAAAAATAGGAAGTGACTGAGCCCGCCTAATATGAACCGGGAGAGCATTCCAAAGTCGCACAGCTGTGATAGATACTTGTAGTGTATTAAAAAATCCTTTTGGACTATCACTATGTAACATTTATAAAGTATCATGGCGAGGCTGTCATGGCATAACATAGATAGTTTTATTTATAGAAGCAAAGTTCTTTATAGCAAACATTTTACTTTATAGTGACTAACAAAATTTTGTTTGCAGTAAAAAAAAATCTGTAAGGCTTTTCGTTCAAACGAATGTTGAAAACTAATCTAATTAATTATTAATTATGTGAAAGCTTCATAGATACCAGTACTAAACCTAGTACTTATCTATGAAGAACACTAAAGAATAAAATATTTTAAAAATTTAAATTAGAATCTGATAGACTTCCTCACAACTCAGAAGACATCAAAGAATGACGAAGACATGAAAGATTATGCTGAATAATGCTGTCCGTTTCCACGATGAACATAGTGAAAGAGATTAAAATACATTAAGACCCGCCATTTTAGTTTTGAGATTTGTTTACAGCTGAATCGGCGTAACTTTACTAGGTACGTAATACGTATAGCGTCAAAATCGACGAAAAGACTACAAATATATTTATTTACTTATTTATTAAGGAATACCAAAAGCTAATAATACATTTTACATTTTACAGTTGTGAGATAATGTGAATGTTTTTACAGGTTTTCACAGCGTTCACAAATACTGCACAAAAAAAATCCGCAATATAATCAACTACAAAATAAAGAATCAAAAACTAATCACATGATATAATAAAGTTAAAACATACAAGTCCAAGATTTAATTTACAAATGTCGAGTAGTATTGATTATAAGAGATGTCATACATACATAATTCTGTACTATTATTTACAATTAAAGAAGTAAATTTTAAACATAAAATAAAAAGTTGATTGAATATAAGCTAGCATAGCTAATTATAATTTATTATTGAGAAGAAACCCGGCTAAGTTTATCGTGGGCTGCTTCTTAGACCTGGGCGCGTTTGGAACCCTTTTGTTTTATATTGGCGCGTGTACTCGTAGTTTTCACCATCACCTCACGAATTAATTTAATGTAAAATATATTATATAATTATGAACCCTTCATAGATGCCTGTAATTGGTTTACATGAATTTGAATTGAATTCGAACAAAGTAGTAGATACTGGAATATAATAATTCGTAAACGATGATTTCTGCATTTTTTCCGCTTCGACTGCACACTTACGTAGATCTAGTTCATAAACCGCAAAAAGTTAGTTATTTTAATTTTAAAAGGATGTTATTAGGAAGCTAATTAATAATGAAAATTTGACGACCTCCGTGGCGCAGTGCGTGCGCTGTCGCATTATAAAGTTGGAGGTCCTGGGTTCGATTCCTGGCACGAGTCTCGTCTGGTGGTAGGCTTCGGTCGTGGCTAATTACCACCCTACCGACAAAGACGTGTCAAGCGATTTAGCGTTCCGGCAGGATGTCGCGTAGAAACCAATTAGGAGCGTGGGTTTAGCATACCGCTAAAAAATTAGCCCACTACCATCTTAGTTCGCATCATCACTTACCATCAGGCGAGATTGCCGTCAAGGGCGTAACTTCTAGTGGAGACAAAAAAAAATGAAAAATTAGTTTTTTTTTAAGCAAACGGACGGATCAGAAGTTCTTTTAATTCATAAATACAAAATCGTAAGTACAAACATTCATAATAACAGTCAAAAACAATAGTATGAAAATTAAAAAAAAAACACTAGATGCTCACATCGCACAACAATGATGAAAAAAAAACAAATCGTGGCGATAGTCGATTGTCATACCTATTCATCCGGAAAGTCGATATGCATTTGCCTTAGCACTTCGGTTATTTGTAGGACCGATTTACACATGTGTAACGGTTCGACGCGATTAAGAGTTACGGGGCATTTTGTTTGTGGTTTTAACCGATTTATTGTTTTGTTACGACTAACTGCACGAACGGTTTCCGTACTATAAATTACCGAATCGATTTTACGAAGACAATAACGCTGTAGCAATAAATCAAAATCTGTCTGTCGGAAACATTCATAAATTGTTTCGTCTTCGACTACCTCGCGTTTTGATCAACTCCTTTCACTAAAGTTCGAGTTTAACAGTTGGTTTTAAAAATAAACAAGCATGCGTGTGATATATTGCTCTAATAAGATAGCTCTTAATATAATTTTAAGTGGCATATAAGATGGTGATAACAAAAAGAAAATTTACCTGGCTATGTTTGTTGTGGGCTTCTTCTTAGACCGGGGCGCATTTGGAACCCTCATAGCTTTAATTTTAAGTTTACGAATGTAGTTATCACCATCAAATCACTACTATGTAAATTATTGACGCGTCAAAAGTGCCTTTTAAAGGACTATTTGAATAAAGATTATTTGAATTTGAAATTTGAACATGAGACCGTCTTTGTACACTACCTTAATACCATTATGAATTCAAATAATATTTTTATTGGGGTTAGCTGTTACGATTAGATATAATTATTTAAATTTGCTTCAAAGGTGAAGGAAACATCGTGAGGAAACTTGCACGCCTGAGAGTTCTCCATAATGTTCTCAAAGGCGTGTGAAGTCTGCCAATCCGCACATGGCCAGCGTGGTGGACTATGGCCAAACCCTTCTCATATCGAGAGGAGACCCGTGCGCTGTAGTGAGCCGGTAATGGGTTGATCATGAATTTAGGTAATTTACCTCTAAGCTAATCTTCATCATAACTGATGTTTTAGTTTTAATTTCTTTATTTCAGCATATAGTATGCACTTTTGATTCATAAATAAATAAACATTCATATTCCAAAAGAACTACAAAGAATGAATTGAGTTAAAATATCAGAACGCGGACAAATCCCGCAAATGTCGAACGTTTGGCAACCTTTTCTGTATCTATTGGAAATATTATTGACAGTCCATTAACCCAGACTGAACGGACGTGTGATCCGATTAGTGTGACATGCCGCGCCGTCCGTCGGTTCGTCCTTCTAGTTATAATACAAATGTTTGCGAATCAAACGGAATTTTTGTGAATTATTCGACCCACACGTGTAGGTAGTTTATTTTTAACGTTTAAATGATGTAATCTTTAAAAACTTTGTTTGACGACCTCCGTGGCGCAAAGCGCGCGCTGTCGCATTTTAAAGTTGGAGGTCCCGGGTTCGATTCCCGGCTCGAGTCTGGTCTGGTGGTCGTGGCTAGTTACCACCCTACCGACAAAGACGTGTCGCCAAGCGATTTGGTGTTCCGGCACGATGTCGCGTAGAAACCAATTAGGGGCGTGGGTTGGCATCATCACTTACCACCAGGTGAGATAGCAGTCAAGGGCTAACTTGTAGTGTGTAAAAAAACTTGGTTTTAAATATATTTATAAGGCAATTTCAAGGTTTTGAAAAATTGCTGACCCTTATGTTATCTCCGCAATTCTAAGAAGCTATATACGATATATATTGTGATGTATTTATTAATTATAACATATATTTTACGAGTTGTTTGTAAGGGTTAAAATGTTATTAACCTGTATACGTACAAAAGAGTATAAAACTTGACTAGAATACTATTATTATTGTATTAAGTTGTTTGTCGGAAAAAGGCGGGAGACTTAGTATATGGCGGGCGCGGTTTTTTCACGCTTGTCTTGAATTAATGTTTGTTGGCTAATTTTGAAAAGTACTGGTGTTGGTTGTGTCGTGGACAGTTTTGGTATCGTTTGTGTAGTGGCTAGTTTTCTGAATGGTTAACAGGTATTGATTTGGCAAAGGTTTGAGGTAGCCGCGTCCGCGGAGTGCGAAGTTTCCCGCAATTTCTCCCCAGCTTATACATTGCTATAAACTTGACATTAGCTAATCTGTGCAAAGCCGTAAAAAGAGAGAACTAATAAAATAATAAACTTGACATTGGCTAATCTGTGTATAGCCATGAAACGAAAAAAAAAAAGTTGTTTGTCAGAGAAAAAAAAGACGGTAGACTTCGTATTGGGCGGGCACGGTTGTTTCACACTTTTCTTGAATTAATGTTTGTTGGGATTGGTGTTGGTTGTGTTGTGGAAATTATAATTTTGGTGGTTGAGGGAGCCACGTCCGACCAGTGCGAAGTTTCCCGCCATTTTTCTCTTACTTCAACATTGCTATAAACTAGACATTGGCTAATCTGTGTAAAGCCATAAAAAGATTTAAAAAAAAAAGTTGTTTGTCATCACGTTGTGCCGCCACGCTATTGGTTGCCGCCAAAACGGTGGCAAGTGATTAGTCCACGAAAAATAGCAATAACAATGGACGCCACGAGGATATTGCGATAACTTTAGTGATATTTTTGGAAAAGTGGTAAATTTAACTGGCGTATTTATCTAAGTTTTTACACTCATTAAGAAATATGAATGAAATACATGACGTTCTACGTGACGTTACGAACAGTTCTTAGAAAACTATCCTGTAAAAAACATTGCGTGATGAAGTTTTTTTTTTTTTTCGATTCCATCTGAGCGGCACAAAACTCCTTACTATTTCTTTGTGTAGGCATTTCAGCGTGAAGAAGTTTAACATAACTGCGTTTTATAGGTCTATTGTAATAAACACATGTTAATTCTGGAATACGTTTTTTCGAATGGCGCATTAAGTCATCAAGTAGCATCCACATATCACTTAACATTATGGCAATTTCGAAACAGTGTGTGTTTACGCGTTAACTGTGTGCGTTTTGAAATTATAGAATCCTTTGGGTACTGATTAAATCGTGTATTTTCGTTTAGAGTTACAATGAGAGATAGTGCTTCGCGTACGCGTTACAAGCGAGAGACCGTTATTCATTTGACATATGAATATGATGTTTGATGTAAACACAAATAAAGTGTACTATAGCATTGAAATCTAACAGCTTTCGATAAAAATATTATTTGAATTCATAATGGCACCCGTTGTTTATATACAGCATGGCATAGCAAATCAAACATATACACTTTCGTGTTTATAATATTAGTAGGATTTAACCCAAGGTACCCCTAAACTATTCGTGTTTATAATATTAGTAGGATTTAACTCAAGGTACCCCTAAACTAAACTTGGTGTTTGAGTTTAAAATATCTAAGCGCGTAAACAGTGAGAGGATTGTCAATAGCGCACCCCGGCGTTTATTTGGGGGTCGCACCTTTAGACAACATCATATATTCCAGGGAGCCCCCGCCTCTTCGCTGTTACTTAGTGAACGGGACGGAAACTCAGAATAGATAATAGTATTCATCGGAAGTCCGGACAAGGCGCTAGCCCCACGGATATGAAGCCTGTGTTACTTAGCCTTGGACCCCTTTTGAAAGGGGCTCCGTAACGGAATCATTCAAATAATTGGGTACTTCCATCAAGAGCATGTCGTCCCTACTATCATTTGTTCGTTTGATTTCAATATGCCCAGGTATCTGACGACCTCCGTGGCGCAGTGCGTGCGAATTATAAAGTTTGAGGTCCTGGGTTCGATTCCCGGCTCGAGTCTGGTCTGGTAGAAGGCTACAGCTTGAGCTAGTTACCACCCTACCGACAAAGACCAAGCGATTTAGCGTTCCGCCACGATGTCGCGTAGAAGCCAATTAGAAGCGTTGGTTTACCATACCTAACAGGTTAGCCCAATACCATCCTAGACAGCATCATCACTTACCGCCACGTGAGATTGCCGTCAAGGGCTAACTTGTAGTGTATACAATAAATAAAAGTATCAAAGTTGCATCTGGAAAGACATCCTACAAGTTGAGCCGACGGTCCATTGGGCTGGAGGTAGACTATATCTACGCTTTCTACGCTCGGTTCAGCGGTCATTTGTTCTGGATTGGATACATTAAATTCTATTCTATAAAATACCAATTTTTATTTATTTATTTGTTTTTTATTTAATTAGAACGGACAATATCCAATAACACTAATTAAATAAATTAAATGATTACACATAATAACATTATAACAAAAACAAAGTATAAACAAAACAAATATACACTAAAAACAAAATAAAAAAAGTTTTAGTTTAGCACACTAAAAAGTGACCACTTCGATCACTTTTTAGGGATAAGGTGGCATATTGTGAATTTTAATTTTTTCCAACTTACCTTAAAAAGGGATATAGTACGTAATAAAGAGATATGTGGAATAGATATAATTTTTTGATCGTTTATTCTATTCATCCGCTCGAATTGAGATTTTTACTCAACGGAAATCTTTGTATCCTCGTTTGTGTGCTGTATAAAAAACAAGCTAAAACATCGTGGAATCTAGCAGTTTACACATTCCTTTTAGGAGTTGAGTGAAAATGAAAATGTTGATGATGTGAAATATAGTAATAGATTGAGTATGTACTACATCTTATTGCTATCGTGTCTTAAGGGTGCAACATTTCTCATTTATCTTGAAAGGGGATGATAAGGAGGGTAAAAGAAATTCGTTATGTTCCATCGATCATCACTCACATCGTTACATATTTAGGTCGACATTATTCATTAGCTGGAGAAGAAATATGTTTTATAATTGTAGATTAAATAACGCTTACGTATACGTAACTAAAAGCTGTGATATCCTAGTGCTTAGGACGTCCGTCTCCTAATCAGAGGTCAGGGGTTCAAAACCGGGTACGCACCTGGAACTTTTCGAAGTTATGTGCGTAATTTAAGCAATTAAAAATATCACTTTCTTCAACGCTAACGGAAAACATCGCGAGGAAACCTACATGCCTGAGAGTTCTCCGTAGTGTTCCCAAAGGCGTGTTAAGACTGGAAACCCGTGCTCTGTAGTGAGCCGGCAATGGATTGATCATGATGATGATGGTGATTTATCACAGCAAAACTGAGCGGAAATTCTCATTATAAAAATATTAAATTCATCCCGGTTAGAAAGATTTCCACTCGAAGGATTAGACAAATTGTGAAGGGATCATTGAACACTTTGAAGTCTTAAATCGCTTGTTAAGCAGGCTTAACCCTTTCTGCGCTGAGGAATAAAGCACGAGTTATTGACACAGTATTTCATAAATCCTGGTGGCTTCAGTTACTAAGCACTGTTTAGTTTATCCATATACTTCCATAATAAATTGGCGTCTGAACAAACATATATATCATCATCATCATCATCATCATTAACAACCGATTGACGTTCACTGCTGGACATATGTCTTTTTTTTTTATCCACTACAAGTAAGCCCTTGACGGCAATCTCACCTGATGGTAAGGGATGATGCAGTCTTAGATGGTAGCGGGCTAACCTGTTAGGGGTATGGTAAAGCCATACTCCTAATTGGTTTCTACACGACATCGTGCCGGAACGCAAAATCGCTTGGCGACACGCCTTTGTCGGTAGAGTGGTAACTAGCCACGGCCGCAGCCTCCCACCAGACCAGACTCGAGCCGGGAATCGAACCCAGGACCTCCAACTTTATAATGCAACAGCGCGCGCGATGCGCCACGGAGGTCGTCAAATCTTTTGTAGGGAGTTCCAATGCTCACGGTCTTGGGCCGCTTGCTTCCAGCGGATCCCTGCGACTCGTTTGATGTCGTCTGTCCACCTAGTTGGGGGTCGTTTTACGCTACGTTTACCGGTGCGGGTTAGCCATTCCAGCACCTTGGGACCCCAACATCCATCGGTTCTCCGAGCACATATATATAAAGTATGACCATAAATATATATAAAGTATTATAAAGCGGCGGAATTAATTATATTGATTCATTTCTATTGTAATGATATTTGTTACTTATGTTACGGTTTCAATTTAGTTCAGCGTAGCCGCGTGTAAAAACTTGTAAACATTTAAATAATCCTAGTGATTGGTGGTGTGGTGCTTCGGCCTGCAGCAGTAACCTCAATAGACTGGATTCTATTCACATTTTACAAACTATCATAGGTACATTATAGAGGATCCTAATCCGAGGTCGGCGGTTCGAATCCGCTCACCTCTAATTTTTCGGAGTTATGTGCGTTTTTATAAAAACAATTTAAAAAAATATCACTTGCTTCAACGGTGAAGGAAAACGTCGTGAGGAAACCTGCACGCCTGAGAGTTCTCCATAATGTTCTCAAAGGTGTGTGAAGTCTGCCAATTCGCACATGGCCAGCGTGATGGACTACGGCCAAACCCTTCTCATATTGAGAGGAGACCCGTGCTCTGTAGTGAGCTTGTAATGGGTTGATCATGATCATAGGTAAATTGGATACTATAGGTATCCTATTCTATAGTACAAATGTATCGTAAAAGTTACTAGAGTTAGAAGTGAAGTAACGGCTGTAAATAAATGGAGTCAGTCCTTAACCTATTAACCGTGGCAGTAACAGACTGATCTGGGTGAAGGAGCTGCACCCTACACCCTACACTGTGTCCCAATTACACCCTGCACCCTCCCTCCCCCCACACTTAGCAACCGCAAACAATTGCTACCGTCGTGAAATGTGTCCGATTCTTTTCGCTCGTTTTAAATTTCTATTTTATTTATTTTTATTTTAAGACTTCAATGGAGCAGTGAAAGCTGTGATAACCTAGTGGTTAGGACGTCAGCTTCTTAATCAGCGGTCGGGGGTTCGAAACCTATAACGTTTCGGAGTTATGTGCGTTTTTAAGCGATTAAAATATCAGTTGCTCCAGCGGTGAAGGAAAACATCGTGAGGAAACCTCAGGATGTCGGAGTTTTTGACGACCTCCGAGGCGCAGTGCGTGCGAAGTTTGAGGTCCTGGGTTCGATTCCCGACAAATACGTGTCGCGAAGCGATTTAGCTTTCCGGCACGATGTCGCGTAGAAACCAATTACGAGTGTGGGCTTACCATACCACTTACAGGTTAGCCCGCTACCATCCTAGAAATCACTTACCACCAGGTGAGATAGCCGTCAAGGGCTAACTTGTAGTATATAAAAAAGAGCTTCTGGGACCGTAAATAACTTTTATATGGAAATCATATTTCTTACCTTAATACTCGAACGGCATACTTAAACCACTACAGACAGCTGAACAAGTAAAGCGATCCCTTATGGCGGATTCCCTTTTTTCAATTATGCATTATTAACTTTTAGTACACAAGCACTGAATAGAGACAATATCTTATCTATTACTACGTGCAAACCATTCAGTTTAAAATTACGTACAGTTAAATAAAAACTATATAAAAAGTGATTGTTCATGTATCAAGATTAACTTACTGCATCAGGCCCAGAGCTTCCATCGCTGCTTTTGGTCCGAGATTCCGCCATAGTTTTCGCCAATTACACCCTGAGAACAATAAAAAAAATCTGTGTAAAAGCTTTGAAAAGCAAACAGACCGATAGCGGTTTCATTTGTATCTTACAATTACCATCATAGGCAATTAAGAGAATACGTAGGTACCTAGTCAGAACAATATAAAGAATATATACAATACATATAGGTATATATCTAGTTAGTCCTGAGCTATATTATATTAGGATTTTTCGATATATTTACGTTGATATTGAAGGGCAAACGAGCCCTTAAAGCTTAATTATGTTTTGCATTTATTTATTTTATTTTTATAAGGAATATACTGTATTCATTACGCTTAAATGTTACACAAATAATTTCTTTCATAAAATAATCAAGTTTCCACAACTTACTAAAACATAAGTAATAAAATTAACTGCATAAAGGAAGGGAGATTAAATCAATTCACCAAAAACAATATTAATTTAATTTAAAGGGAGAGAATAGACAATCATCATCATCATCAGTCAAAATAGACAAAGACGTTTTTTATTGAGCCAGAACATTTTTTTTTAAAGCCACCCATTTTGATGTGAAAAAAGACCATCTGATATTGGTTGATAGAAGTTGAAGTGGATTTGTTCTTTTTTTATACACTACAAGTTAGCCCTTAACAGCTATTTCACCTGGTGATGATGCTGTCTAAGATGGTAGCGGGTTAACCTGTTATATGGTAAACCCACAGTCCTAATCGGTTTCTATGCGACATCGTGCTGGAACGCTAAATCGCTTGGCGACACGTCTTTATCGGTAAGTTGGTAACCAGCCACGGCCGAAGCCTTCCTCCAGACCAGACTCGAGCCGGGAATCGAACCCAGGATCTCCAACTTTATAATGCGACAACGCATGCACTGCGCCACGGAGGTCGTCAAATATGTTGAAAGTATCAAACGCACGAAAGTATATAAGATTTATTATTTTTTATGTACACTTATATTATAAGAGTAATTAAACGCGCAAAGTAATTACTAAAACAAAGATTGTTCGGCACTTAATGGGATTTTGTGCTGAGCAATAGCATGACAAGTTTATTCTAGTGTCACGTAGTCAATATTTGACTAATTAACAAACAAGAAACAATGTTATATGATTATTACTGTGTGCATGTTACACAGCCATTATGTTATGGGTTAGCCAACTCAAAACGACAAACTTCGATCGCACGCTAGACACGTAAAGTCATAGTTTTAGTCTAATATAGTCTATTTTTGAAACGAAGTTCCTTACGGCAGGCTTGGGATTTGGCAGATTACGGAGATAGGGATTTTGCTGCGCGACCGAACTGAAAAAAATGTGATAGTACAACCGTAAGAAAAAGTCCGTGGAATAAAACCGTTAAATGAGACGTGCGCAGGCGCAACAGTCGTATACACAAGCGAGTAGTGTATAATACCTTTCTCTTTCTCTCTCTTTCTTTTCGTTCTCTCATCCCTTCTCCCTCTATTACCACTGCACCCCGCCAATGCATAGTACATATATATACTCATGAATTCATGGACTTGGCAAATACTCACATTATTGATACATTTTACTCGTGAGTAACCTTTTTTTTTTTAAATTGTGTCGATTCTACATCAGCCGAAGGAACTTCGTTCCTACCTAGTGTCCCACGATACCACATCTTTTTTATTTATATATAATTCAATACAACTATATTTAAATCCTAGGAATCGGATGCTTGGATGAATGTAATGAACCATCATTCAACCCATTGCCGGCTCACTACAGAGGACCGGTCTCCTCGCAGTATGAAAATGGTTTGGCCATAGTCCACCACGCTGGCCATGTGCGGATTGACAGACTTCGCACGCCTTCGAGAACATTATGGCGAACTCTCAGGCGTGCCGGTTTCTTCAAGATGTTTTCCTTCATCGTTGAAGCAAGTGATATTATAACATAGTGAACGCACATAAAGTTAGAGGTACGTGCCCGGGATCGAACCCCTGACCTCTGATTAGGAGGCGGACGTCCTAACCACTAGATTACAATCAAAGTGACAAAAAGCAAACATTACTATTTAAGTAATTGAATGTAAGTTTAGGTAAGTTCATAAAACATGCCTGCTCATTTACTACCCCTCGAGGGACCGAGTAGCTTTTTATTTTTTATTTTTTTATTTGCAATAGCAATTAAATATAACTTACAAGTTAAACGCTTTAGGAAAACATGGCGAGCAAACCGTAATTCATTCCAATGGCGCATTTCCAAAGGCGTTTAAATCTAACAATCCGTTCTTAGCCAGCGTGGTGTACGTCGACCTTAACCCTTGATCTGAATAAACATGTGCCCTAAGGTGGGCCAGTAATGGTCAGTGATGGGTAATGTATTAATTGCATTTAAGTAGTTAGCGGTTACGTACCTTTTTTTTTTTTGTGGTGGAAAAGCTTTATAGCTACCTCCGTCCGTTGAGCGAGGACCAAGGTTATGTGGAACTCGCCCCCCTTATCGTGGGGGTATACCCGAACTAAAAACCACCACAGCAAGTCCCACTCGCTGAATTTTCTGAGCGCCTGGGGAACCCATTGTATACTTCCCAGACATTCACCAGCCGCCCCAGCCTTAGCAACAGTGCTCCCGCGCTAAAAAAACAGAGGATCAGGACAGCTTGATCCCCCCCCCCCCCAGACAGTAAAGAGCCTCGTGCAATGACGGGAAGTTAGTCCAATAGCTACCCGCCTTCTTCAAACGGAAGCTGACGAGCTGCGAAAAGCCGCCGTCTTCTTCCCCCCCCGTCTACGCCGAAATGGATGTGCGTCGACACCCTCTTCGCGCATACGCTCCGGTTACGTACCTAAATTTTGTCATACAAACTTTCATATGTTCAGTATACTGCATTATAAACCACGGCCTACGAAGGCACCAGACCCACATGTAACATGTTTACAAGACAAAGTATTTATTAGATTTTGACGACCTCCGTGGCGCGCTCTATCGCAAATAAAGTTGGAGGTCCCGCTACCATCTTAGACCGCATCATCACTTACCATCAGATAAGACGCTGACAAGTGCTAACTTGAGGTGTTAAAAAAAAAACTCGGCAAAAAAATTACCTGTTTTTGTAACGTCCTCACCACATCACTTATTGAAAATCAATTTATAATCTTTGAAATTTGTCCACATAAAAAGCATTATTGTGGCTTTATATTATTACTAGCTGTTGCCCGCGACTTCGTCTGCGTAGAATTGCTGTATTCCCTTGAGATTGAGGTTAGCCGTGCGGCCAATGCCCTGCTTCAGAAAGTAAGCGACAGGCAAGTGTCAAATTGCCGATTTTCTTGTTTCTAAATTAAAAAACATAGGACTTTCATACAAACTTCAAACCCCTTTTTTACCCCCTTCGGGGTAAATTTGGATGAAGAAAAATTCTAACCTTATACTTACGCCCTAAAAGAAACCTATTTTCAAAATTTAAAGCTTGTAGACTTCATAATAAAGAAATAAGCAAAAACTATCATCCCCTATTTTACCACCCTTAACAGGTAATATTCAAAAAAAAAATTGATGTACATGTTTTTTATTTACTATTATTAATGTTAATGCAAATTTTTGTGTCTCTAACTCTAAAAACAAAGAAATTTCATACAAACTTCCAACCCCTATTTTACCCCCTTAGGGGTGGAATTTCCAAATATCCTTTCTTAGCTGACATTTCTTAATTATCAACTACCTACTTGCTAAATTATAGCTTTATACGTACACTACTTTTTGAGATCTCGTATTTAATCAGTATGTAAGTAAGTAAGTATGTTGCAAGTATGTAAGTAAGTAAGTGACCTTTCGCTTTTATACTCGTAGATGCAGCGCCGAGAAATTATAAAAAGTTAATCGTCACTTCTATACCTACGCAAAAGTATTATGAATATCCTTTGTGATAAAAACCTCTTGTACAGCGACTTACCAAAAGATTCACAGAGTACCTTTGATGAAACGTGCTTAAGTGAAAAACCGCGGCCCCTCAAAGCATTTTATCTGTTGAACTGAAATGAAGTGTACCATTGAGAAGTTATTACCTCCCTGGTGACTTCTGTGTCGTAACAATGAACTTATAATCTGGAGATATCTTTATTTGATTCGCTTTCGGATTCGGAAAGTGGGCTTCGGTCGAAACTACTTACTAAGACGTACCGTCTAGTGGCCATAAAAAATAATTCCTTCAGCTCATCTGCCACCTTAGAAGACCTCCGTGTCGCAATGCGTGCGCAGTCGCATTATAAAGTTCTGGAGGTCCTGAGTTCTATTCCCGGCTCCAGTCTGGTCTGGTTCCCACCAGACCTAGTTTCGGCTAGTCACCAACCTAACAACAAAGACGTATCGCCAAGTGATTGAGCGTTCGGGCACGATATCGCGTAGAAACCAATTAGGAGTGTGGTTTTACCATACAGGCCGCTACCATCTTAGACTGCGTAATCTTCAGATGAGATAGTCGTCAAGGGCTTACTTGTAGTAAAAAACTATGGAACAAACTTTAATCGACTTTGTTCAAAATTAATATTTGGAGTTGCTCAAAAGATGAAATCTGTATTTAAGGTGTGTAATAGTATGCACGGTTTCTTTATCAATAAAAAAATTATTATTAGTAATACATTATGTTGTTTGCTGCTCTGTTGCTGCAGATCTTTCTGGATATCTCTCAATAAGTTCAAAGTTTATAAAAAACGTAAGCTTGTAGAAAAGTCCTACTATAGTGCAAAGGATTATGTAAATGATAAACAAGCATGGGTATGAAATATTGCTCTAATAAGATAGCTCTTAATATAATTTTAAGTGGCATGTGAGATGGTGGTAACAAAAAGAATATTTACCTGGCTAAGTTTGTTGTGGGCTTCTTCTTAGACCGGGGCGCGATAAGAACTCTCACAGCTTTAGTTTTAAGTTTACGAATGTAGTTATCACCATCAAATCACTTCTATGTAAATTATTGACGTGTCCAAAGAGCCTTTTAAAGGACTATTTGAATAAAAATTATTTGAATTTGATATTTGATACCCATGAACGGCGTTATCCTTAAGCACGTTTTCTCGTCAAATCCCAAAAAAAACTACAAGAAAACTGTAAAGACATTTTTCTTATGACACGCTTCATAGTTCAACGTTTCCGACCCATTCACTCGCTATCTATCGATATCCATACTCTATAATTTTATATAAATACGAACGTTACTTATTTGTCTTATACCTTTTACAAACTTTTAGACAAAGTAGTACGTTACGTAACAAAATGCTTGTAGACCCAAAATGTTATATACTGTCTGATCACCGCCCAATCCAAATTCTAGGATAACATGGTAGTACTTTTAAAATGACTACAATGTTACAACGTTTTTAAGCAATTAAAATATCACTTGCTTCAACGGTGAAGGAAAACATCGTGAGGAAACCTACATACTTGAGAGTTCTCCATAATGTTCTCAAAGGCGTGTGAAGTCTGCCAATCTGCACATGGCCAGCGTGGTGGACTATGGCCAAACCCTTCTCATATTGAGAGGAGACCCGTGCTCTGTAGTGAGCCGAGAATGGGTTGATCATGATGATGACTTTTAAAACAGGAATACATCTACGATGCTGCAGAAAATTTTCAATTAAAATATTATAAATAAATTATAAATAAAAAATTAAAAAATATATAAATCACTAGCCGTTTTGCTATAGATCGCTCTGAAATCTAAATCGAAATTTGTCGAAAATAGTAGTAACGCATTTGACACTTGTGGCCTAAATTTAAAATTATAATTCAATGCTAATATAATACAATACAAGGAATCTAAATTCCTTATATCTAATTTTAAATTACTTTGCTAACAAAAGCTACTTTTTACAAGCTTCCGTCAAAAATAAATACTTATACTAATAGTTTTTGCCTTTTTGTAAAAGATACTAGAACTGTTATTTTAAACAATTTAACGAATTGCTTTTGTTTTTGTCAGGGACTTATCAAATGTCCAAAAAAGAAAAGTTAGCGAGACAAATACTTGAGTTTCTTTTAAATGACATTTTGTGAGATGGACAAATAACTCCCAGGATACTTTTTGTTTCTTTTCTCTTTTTATGGCTTTACACAGATTAGCCAATGTCAATTTTATAGCAATGGAGAATTGAAGTTAAGGAAAAATAGCGGGGAACTTCGCACTCGGCGGACGCGGCTCAATCAAACCTTTTCCAAATGATTACGTGTTAACCATTAAAAAAAGTAGCCACTACACAAACGACACCTACACTATAATGTCCACGACACAACCAACACCAGCCCTTTTCAAAATTAGCCAACAAACATTAATTCAAAAAGAGCGTGAAAAAACCGCGCCCGCCATATACGAAGTCTCCCGCCTTTGACCACCTACCCAGGATAATTTATTATGGACTTAGAATTTATCCTACGTTGTCCACCTAGCGTCAATCAATACGGATTGTCCTGGTTTGTTATTTTTGCATTCCTTTTTTCGGGGCGAAAAACCTAAATCCTTTGCTGGTCCCTCACAATGTTTATGCAAAACTCCATGACGATCCGTGGAATAGTCTGTAGCTAAGGCGTGAAAATAAACTCACTCATATTTGCTTCATAGTATTCATATAAGAGTAAACAATATTATAGTTGAAGAGAGAACATTTTAAGCGGTTTGCTAGTTTTGAATAAAGGCGGAGGAGGATAAAGACGTCAATTTGAGTTTAAGATAAACAATGAAAATTAAGCTTGAGTGCTTAAAGACTTAGTTGAGTTTATGATTACTTATTCTTCGTCTTATATGTGAACGAAACGTTAGTAGAAAGAGCATTCTGGATAAACTTTGAAGGCTGGTATATAATGATTGAGGAAAATATAAATCGTGCAGATTTGCGAAGTTTCAAAAAGATGTTCATTAAAATTTCATTTCAGGTGGAATTGCAGTCAAGAAGTAACTTGTATATATATAGTTGGAGGTCCTGGGTTCGATTCCCGGCTTGAGTCTATTCTGGTGGGAGGCTTCGACCGTGGCTTGTTACCGACATAGACGTGTCGCCAACCGATTAAGCGTTCCGGCACGGTGTCGCGTAGAAACCAATTAGGAGTATGGGTGTACCATATCCTTAACAGATTAGCCCGCTGCCATCTTAGGCTGCATCATCACTTATCATCAGGTGAGATTGCCGTTATAACTTGTAGTGTATAAGGAAAAAAAACAATTTGTGTTGATTTAAAGACCTCCGTGGCGAAGTGTATGCGCTGCCGTATTGTAAAGTAGGATCCGGGTTCGATTCCCAGCTTACTGTACTGGTAAAGACATACCGGCAAGCAATTTAGCGTTTCGGTATGACTACTAGAAACTGACTAGCGATGTTTTCAGGCGGCAACGAATCGGTTGCTCCTCGGGTGCATTTGCATGGGCGACGGAAATCACTTGCCATCAGGTGACCCGTTGGCTAGCGCGACGTAATAATATATAAAAAAAAAAACAAAATTCATAATTAACCCGAGCAAATACCAGGAAACCATAGGGCGTAAGTATGTGACAGCCCTATATGTGTGTATCTCATGGGGATTCAGCGTTCCGGTATGATGTCAAGCAGAAACTGACTAGCGATGTGTTTGGCAACGAATCGCTTGCTCCCCAATGCTGCATGTACATGCGCGGCGGTAATCACTTACCATCAGGTGACCCGTCTGTTAGCGCGACGTAATAATATATAAAAAAGTGACAAAATTCTTAAATAACCCGAGCAACTACCAGGGAACCATAAGGCGTAAGTATGTGATAGTCTTATATGTGTGTATCTCATGGGGATTCAGCGTTCCGGTATGATGTCAAGCAGAAACTGACTAGCGATGTGTTTGGCAACGAATCGCTTGCTCCCCAATGCTGCATGTACATGCGCGGCGGTAATCACTTACCATCAGGTGACCCGTCTGTTAGCGCGACGTAATAATATATAAAAAAGTGACAAAATTCTTAAATAACCCGAGCAACTACCAGGGAACCATAAGGCGTAAGTATGTGATAGTCTTATATGTGTGTATCTCATGGGGATTTAGCGTTCCGGTATGATGTCAAGCAGAAACTGACTAGCGATGTGTTTAGCCGGCAAGGAATCGGTTGCTCCTCGGGTGCATGTACATAGGCGGCGGTAATCACTTACCATCAGGTGACATGTCTGCTAGCGCGACGTAATATATAAATATATTAAAAAAAAAACAAAATTCTTAAATAACCCGAGAAGCTACCAGGGAACCATAAGACGTAAGTATGTTACAGCCCTTTATGTGTGTATCTCATGGGGACTTTCTCGGCGACCCATCGCACCGAGCCTAAGTTCGGCGCTCATGCCTCGTTAGCATATTCATGTTTGATTATAAGTTTACGCATACATTTGACACAAACGAACTTAACTTTTGGTACGAGTACCGCTATTAATGAACGGCACTTCAAATGCCACCGATTTCATTATACCAAACAAGAAACCTGTCGAAAGTTTATTTAGATACAGTTACTTGATTGCATGAATTATATTACGGATACGTAGATAGATGAATTAATAGCAGAATAAATCCCCCCTTCATAATGTTAACTCCGTACATCCAGTAAGTTTGATTTAAATCGCCTTGCCTAGAAATAAAATCATTAAAATGCTAATGAAAGGTAACTATGAATGTTGCCAAACTTTTTATGTAATCTGTGGTCAAAAATTATCTTCGCCAATATTTTTGACAGAGAGAAAGGCGGGAGACTTCGTATATGGCGGGCGCGTTTTTTTCACGCTTTTCTTGAATAAATGTTTGTTGGCTAATTTTGAAAAGGAGTGGTGGTGGTTGTTGTTGGTTGGTGGACAGTTTTGGTGTCGTTTGTGTAGTGGCTGGTTTTCTGAATGATTAACAAGTATTCATTTGGGAAAGGTTCGAGGGAGCCGCGTCCGTCGAGTGCGAAGTTTTCCGCCATTTCTCCCTAACTTCTACATTGCTATAAACTTGACATTTGCTAATCTGTGCAAAGCCATAAAAAGAGAGAACTAATAAAATAATAAAATTGACATTGGCTAATCTGTGTAAAGCCATAAAACGAAAGAAAAAAAAGTTTTGACAGGAGAAAGGCGGTAGACTTCGTATACGCCGGGCGCGGTTTTATCACGCTTTTCTTGAATTAATGTTTGTTGACTAATTTTGAAAAGGATTGGTGTTGTTTGTATCGTGGAAATTATAGATTTGGTGTCGTTTGTGTAGTGGCTAGTTTTTTTAATAGTTAACATGTATTCATTTGGGAAAGGTTTGAAGGAGCCGCGTCCGTCGAGTGCGAAGTTTCCCGCCATTTTTCTCAACTTCAATTCTCCATTGCTAAATTGCGAAAAAAAGTTTGACAGACGACGTTATCGCGGTGTGATTTTAAGGACTTGGCGGGAAACTAAAATATTGGCGATAAACTACAGTGTAAAAGTTAATGAATAGAAGCAGGCGTTACTTTGCGGAAGTCCATGATAAAAAATAAACAGCAAGTACAATTTGTTATATTCCGCCGACAACCGGGAGATTTGTATAATATAACACCACACAAAATCTTCCACTAGAACCTCTACGCACGTTTCGACCCGACACCGGATCATCCTCAGGAGATGTTGACTTCACAAGCTTTCAAACTTTTTTACTTTTCGCGCTTGTGAAGTAATAGCAAATTATACTTGCTGTTTATTGTTTAGTGTAAAAGTTAATAAGTCTTTCTACTTTCATTCAAATTTCGTCTGACTACAGACGAAAGCTTACAAAATAAGTATTTTTATTAATCACATCGATAACACACAGTACTCGGTTGGAACCCTAATCTTCAGTTGGGATGCTTATAAATGAGACCACGCAATATCCCATGCCCGTGGAAAATGCTCCGAGACGGGAATTCATTAAGATTATGTCCACATTAGGTCCTTTATCGCGGCTACTCAGACTTGGGAAGCTTTATTGCCCATAAACTGAGGTGAAATATGAAACGCTAATAGAATACTGCCACATTGGTCCAGTGGTTAGCGGACTAAGATAGCTTATATATATTATATTTTTTAACAATAAAAATATCACATATTATTTTTTATTTTATTTTAACAATTAAAATATAATTTGCTTCAACGGTGAAGAAAAACATCGTGAGGAAACCTGCACGCCTTAGAGTTGTCCATAATGTTCTCAAAGGCGTGTAAAGTCTGCCAATCCACACATGGTCAGCGTGGTGGACTATGGCCAAACCCTTCTCATATTAAGAAGAGACACGTGCTCTGTAGTGAGCCGATATACGAGAAAAAATCTCTGCTATTTTTTTTATACACTACAAGTAAGCCCTTGACGGCAATCTTACCAGATAGTAAGTGATGATGCAATCTAAGATGGTAGCAAGCTAACCTGTTAGTGGTATGGTAAACCCATACTCCTAATTGGTTTCGACGCGTCATCATGAGGCCAAACCAAACTTGAGCTGGGAATCGAACCCAGGACCAGATAAATCTCAAATCTAGCTACTTTAACGCCATACTGTAACGAGTACTGTAATACTGTTGCACTGTGTTACATCAATCCGACACCCCAACCCTCTCGTAGTTGCGGCTTCTTTTTACTACCCCGAGCTAAGCGCTCCTCTCTGAAAGAGGAGACCTAAACATATCCTTCACGACCCTGACGATCAGATACTGACAACATTCTCGTACTACAGGACTAAGCGAGAAAGAGAAGGCCGTAGTCCACCACGTGGCTAAGGGCGGTTTTGATAGACTTCATACGCCTCTGAGAATATGGCGAACATGGCGAACGACTGCGAAGACGAGGTCCCCGCTATCTGACGTCATCCGGACGTGGGCTCCATCCACGGCCTCGGAGTCGTACGGACCACTCACCGTCCCACCTCCCCGTTATCCTAAACGTCGCCTAAGCCGAGGTTCGGCCTTACGGGAGGCGATATTAGACAGACGTTCCCTTAGTTTCTTCGAGCCCTAGTTCTCAAAATTTTTTTGACGTCCGAAAGACCGCCCGATTACGCTGTGGCAACAAATAGGGTTAGCACAGCTAATACAGTCTGAAAAAAAAACTATTACAGTATTCAGGATCACGTCACGTTAGATTGTACGTTACAATCTAATTGGCCATAGTTTCTGTAACTTTGTTTTATATTGATTCATTTCTATTGTAATGATTCTTTGATACTTATTTTTAAATGCGAGCGAAGCCACGGGTAAAAGGTAGTAATATTATAAAACCTAGACACATACCTAACGTGTGAAAAATTTTTTTTTTTTTTTTTAATAAAATAAAATAATTTATTTGTTAATATACATCAAACATTTTACATAAAACTAAGATTAACCTAATATTATTAACTAAAAATCTTAAAAAATAAATAAATATATAACATCATAAAAAATCAAAAATTAAATTAAATAAGGTACCTAAAAATACTTTCAACTACCAACTAACAGAATGATTTAATTCAGTCAACATTAACGTGTTTTATTGTCGTCGAAACGTCTAGAACGTTTTATCCTTTATTTGCTCCACGAGTGGTATAAACGAGAGCGATGACCCTTTGGCTTATCGCTAGGGATTAACTCTTTACGGGCGTTAAGGGTTGGTTCAAACGTGACGTGCTTCTGCGCTTCTATTAGTTAAGTGGACGGACGTGTAGCTCCTGCTTTTGCGCACGCAACCTCTCAATATAGCAATTGGTTTTAAAACTTAAAAGATCGACGGGTTCATCAACACACTGCTTAAACCACTGGACGGATGGGTCTGCAATTCGACATACAAATAGCTATTAAACGTAGACGTCCGTTAAACAAGTAGTTTTGAAAATTCAACCCCTAAAGTGTTTCCAAATTTGTATGGAAGCCAGAAAGTATCTACCATCGGAACTTGAAAAGGACGTTAGCAAATTCAAAGGCTAGTTTATAGTAAAAAGGAATGGAACGACAATGGTCGAATCGACATTTTTGGAATAAGGAAAAAAAGAAAATTCACATTAGCCACGCCTGGCTGTCGGAACTTTGGCTATTTATTGCAGAAAATTCTTTATTGTTAATAAACGTTTTTTTTTTCATCTGTATTTCATGTGGCGATGAGTGACATTATAATGTCTTAAAATGTCAGATTTATAATAAATAACAAACAAGATGCTGTTTTTATCTCGTGGACTGAAGAGCAGGTTGGGCCTTTGGTCGGTATAATCCTAGGACCAGACGAGAAGCGTGTACCTTGCATCGGGGCATAAAGGGCCCGGGGCATATAAAAATAACGATGACTTGTTGGGTATCTATCTGCGATTGTAGCTAATCACTCATTATTTTAGTGTTTTAGTTTTGGGTATATAAATTAATCGTGTTTGGTTATCTCACGGACAAATAGTAAGTAATGAGGGCCATGCTTTAATAAATAATAATAATAAAATAACTGAATGAGCAACCTCTCGAAGTAGGTACAGACAGCTCGAGGGATGGATTGACGAACTCCGTGGCGCGAGCGCTGTCGCAATCTAAAGTTCTGGGGGTCCTGGGTTTGATTCCCGGCTCGAGTCAGGTCTAGGGCCGAGGCTAGTTGCGACCCTACCGACAAAGACATATCGCTAAGCGATTTAGCATTTCAGCACGTTGTCGCGTACAAACCAATTACGAGGGTATACAGGTTAGCCCGCTACAATCTTAGACTGCATTATTTATCACTTACCATCAAGATTACCATGAGATTGGCTAAAGAGCTTACTTGTAGTAAGGAAAAAAGAATATGCAACGACATAAGTTTAAATATTTCTAGCACGATAAATTAGTTACTGTTACAAAAGTGATGATGTATCAATTATTTTCGCATTTACTAAGTTATTACATTGTTCTAATTAGACCATATATAGTTAGATTAAAAATTATATCTAAGTGCAAATGTGATAAGAGAAGTTTCATTTTAAAGATCATAATGGTGCTTTTGTTGAAATACACATTATCCCGGAACATAACAGTAAATAACAAGGAACATTCCCAGCTTCCATAGTCTGTAAATACCTTTAACAAACATCTTCTCGATGCACAGGTCGCGTCTAAATGTTTCCGCCATGTTAACTTTGCTATTTTTATTATCTGTTGTCAGGCTTTAGATAAGGTTCGATGGACTTTTACCCTTTTTACTTGTTTATTATGTCGTAAATCCTTCCTTGCTACTGTCTAGTTTGTACCTATAAAACTAAGCATGTTTGGATGAGATTTTGACAGTTCTAGGTTCGATTATTGTTAGTTGATAAGGCGAAGCGTCGATACCTGCAATAAAGGCTTAAAAAGTTTTTTCAGAATGAAAACCCGATAATTCAAATTCCAGTTTAAAGTTCCTATACAATATAGAGTTAATTTTATCATCATCATCATCATGATCAACCCTTTACCGGCTCACTACAGAGCACGGGTTTCCTCTCAATATGAGAGTGGTTTGGCCATAGTCCACCACGCTGGCCATGTGCGGATTGGCAGACTTCACACGCCTTTGAGAACATTATGGAGAACTCTCAGGCGTGAAGGTTTTTGATGTTTTCCTTCACCGTTGAAGCAAGTGATATTTTAATTGTTTAAAAACGCACATAACTCGGAAAAGTTAGAGGTGCGTGCCCGGATTCGAACCGCCGATCTCTGATTAGGAGGCTGACGCCCTAACCACTAGGCTATCACTGCTTCGTTAATTTTATATGTTAATTTATTATGTCGAGTTTTTATTTTATTTCAATATTTATTTTAACATTACTTGACGCACTATCCCGCTGTCCTTTTAACTGGATTCTGTCACAAAGGGTTGTCTGTTGTCTGGCGCAGATCACTTTAAGCGATAAGAGATAAGGAGAATAGTTCGCACTATCGGCTAGCTGACACGTATCTACCGGCTGGACTGGACTTATTATATCACACTGCGCGCGCACTTTGGGTTCAATTGTTTGAATGACGTCGGCTGATTGAACGACAATTAATACGTCATTCGAAACGCTGCAAAGTACGCTTTACATAAGCCTCGCAAATATCGGCCGATGTTATTCAAAATATCTGAACTATTCTCTAAACAAAATCAAAAAAATCAAAATCAAAATAGCTTTATTCATATAAACCTATTACAGGCATCTATGAAACGTTCATATAGAATATTATATTGCTCTAATAAGATAGCTCTTAGTATAATTTTAAGTGGCATGTGAGATGGTGATAACAAAAAGAAAATTTACCTGGCTAAATTTGTTGTGGGCTTCTTCTTAGACCGGCGCGGGTTTGGAACCCTAATAGCTTTAGTTTTAAGTTTACGAATGTAGTTATCACCATCAAATCACTACTATGTAAATTATTGAAGCGTCAAAAGCGCCTTTTAAAGGAGTATTTGAATAATGATCATTTGAATTGAATTGAATATATTTTTCGTTATTTTAATTCGTGGTGGTGATAACTTCACTTGCCAACTTAAAACTAAAGCTCAGTCTAAGAAGAACCACACAACAAACTTAGTAACAATAGTCTAGGATGGTAGCGGGCTAACCTGTTAGGGGTATGATAAACCCACACTCCTAATTGGTTTCTACGCGACATCGTGCCGGAACGCGTATCGCTTGGTGACACGTATTTGCCATAAAGGTGATAAACAGCCATGGAAGAAGCTTCCCATTAGACCAGAATCGAGCCAGGAATCGAACACAGGACCTCCATCTTTATAATGCAACAGCGCACGCGCTGCGCCACGGAGGTCGTTTTCAATGCATTACGTAAGGTTATTTTCATTAAATACAAACGTGCAGTTACGTCGATACATGAGCACATCTCAGTATAATAATAGCTTATACGCTGCCAGTATCTTCGGAACCTTGCCTAAAGGGACTCCTTTTAATAATCATGATCAACCCATTACTGGCTCACTACAGAGCATGGGTCTCCTCACAATATGAGAAGGCATTTTGGCCATAGTCCACCACGCTGGCCATGCGCGGATTGGCAGACTTCACACGCCTTTGATAACATTATGGAGAACTCTCAGGCGTGCAGGTTTCCTCACGATGTTTTCCTTCATCGTTGAAGCAAGTGATATTTTAATTGTTTAAAAACGCACATAACTCCGAAAAGTTAGAGGTGCGTGCCCGGATTCGAACCGCCGACCTCTGATTCGAGGCTGACGCCCTAACCACTAGGCTATCACAGCTTCGTCTTTAAGCTTTAAATAATATGTTTTAGTAATTATATTATATATTTTTTTTAGTTTTAGGTTCAATATAAGGTTTATTTTAAGTTTCAGTTGTTATAAATAAATATTGTATTGTAAATATTCCTTTAAAAGAAGGTTTTAAGTGAAGTGCTGAGTTCCTTATTTAAAAATTGTTTTCGGTTTTTTTTCTTTCTCGCCCGGTGTATTAATTTGAGTCGCACAACTATGGTATATATCGTAATGAAATATTAGAGTTTAACGCTATATAAAAATATAATACTCGTATATATACATGTGTATATTGAATAACATATTATAAACAATTGAATGTATATAAATGGATCAGAAGTTGAGAGTCCCTACCAAATAGGTACCATATACTCGTAACTACAAGTTTCACAAGACGAAGTTTCCCTTTGAAGTGTACTCAGCTATGAGAAACTAGTAATTCTAAAGTTAACAGTTGTGAAACATAAAGAATTCATATTTATAATGTTTGACTATCCCTAAAACAAAATCATAGTAATTACGGATAAATTAAACCCTTTATGGATCCCGAATTGCTAAGTAGACTACAATATGAATTTTATCTTAGTGCGAAAAACATTTTATTATTACATTAATATTACAATTTGTAATTCTTAGTGTCTAATTAAAAAATGAGTATGCATATACGATTAAGTAAATAAATGTGTCTTAAACATGATATGTTTTTGTTAGGCATATTGTATTTTATTCATTGTAATTTGTTTTTAATCTATTTTATAGCGGAAATGAGTTACTTATAAGAAACTTTTACCTAGCCTTGCTACTTGACTAATAGAAGGATAGTAAAGTCTATCCAAAACCAAAATTCGCTCAATTCCTTCACATCATTATCAACCCATTACCGACCCACTGCAGGGTAGGGTCTCTTCTTTCTTTATCCACTACAAGTTAGCCCTTAACGGCAATCCCATCTAGAGATAAGTGAGTGAGTTGAGTGAGTGAGAGAGTTTTCGGCCGTAGTCCACCAAGTTAGCCAAGTGCGGCTTGGTGGACTTCACACATCTTTAATCACATTATGGACAACTCTCAAGCATGCAGGTTTTCATGTTCTGTTTTACCGTTAAAGCGAGTGATAGTTAGTTTGAAATTGCTTAAAATAAAAGTAAAGGGTGCGTTCCGGGAATCGAACTCGGTCCCTCCGAAGGCTGACGTCTATAGACTATCACTGCTTTTTACGGTGTTTATGGACATTAATAGTTAATGCTTATCGAACAATAAATTCAAATTCAAATTCAAATAATCTTTATTCAAATAGTCCTTTAAAAGGCGCTTTTGAATTTTTGAAATTTACATAGTAGTAATTTGATGGTGATAACTACATTCGTAAACTTAAAACTAAAGCTATGAGGGTTCCAAACGCGCCCCGGTCTAAGAAGAAGCCCACAACAAACTTAGCCAGGTAAATATTCTTTTTGTTATCAACATCTCACATGCCACTTAATATTTCACACCCATGCTTGTTAATGATTTACGTAATCCTTTACACTATAGTAGGACTTTTCTGCAAGCTTACGTTTTATATAAACTTTGAACTTATTGAGAGACATCCCAGAAATTTCATTTGGCAATTTGGTATAAAATTGTATACAATTACCTTTAAATGAATTTCTAATTTTTTGTAGTCTAGTAGCGTGCAACATACAATGAGCGACCAAGAAACACTGTCTTATAAAGTTTAATAATCAATCATGAATATGTAAGAGACATGTAGGCCCCACGCCCGCAGGGCGAGGCGGACGGGGACGGGCGGTCACCTGCGTTGATTGCCCCGCACCACCACTCAACCCAACTTGCGCTCTTCATACCAATAATCTAATTTAGAATCACTTCAGTCGCCACTCGCTACAGGCATAGCTTCAACCTTTCACTGTAAAACGTAAATAATATCGCAACGATACAATGAAATCAGGAATCTTTCAACTCAAGGCCCTTTCCTGTCCATATGAAGACATCCTTTTTTTTAAGTTTTTTTTTATTTATTTTTTATTCCTAAAACCTGTGTATGTGTAATAACATGTACAACGTACCATTCATCATCATCATCGTCATCATGATCAACCCATTCTCGGCTCACTACAGAGCACAGGTCTCAAGGGTTTGGCCATAGTCCACCACGCTGGCCATGTTCTTGACAGACTTCACACGCCTTTGAGAACATTATGGAGAACATTATCTCAGACATGCAGGTTTCCTCGCGATGTTTTCCTTCACCGTTGGAGCAACTGATATTTTAATTACTTAAAAACGCTCCAAAAAGTTATAGGTGCGTGCCCTCGACATCGCTATCACAGCTTCAAACGTATCATTCATACACCACAAATTAAACGTTCCATATATTATATAGCGACTGGATATCGATTTATATAAAGAGAAGAACAGTGAGCGTGTATCAGGTGTAGGACGCATCGCTGCGCAAGACAGCCGCCGAAACTATATTAAACTCTGTTTACTACGTGTACAGGAAAACTATAGAAATAGAATAATTGTGGACGCAATTTTTATGGGCGTCATAACACAAGCACTAACGCTTAACCTTGCGTCACGTGTTGCGTCAATGTTGTATGTTTGTGGGTCATAACCTATTACATTCCAATCTAGTTCTTACAAGCGATCTGTCAGCTCGTTTTGTTTTTTATTGATTTGTTTAAAAGTACTGCATAGCTGCTATCTCAATGAGAAATTACTTCAAAATTTAAACATTTTCAAACTTTTTTATTATCATGATAACTTAGTTTATCTAACTTAAATATTGTTACAACATTGTATATCGATTTTAGTAAGCTGTGATAGTCTAGTGGTTAGGACGTCAGCCTCCTAATCAGAGGTCGGGCTTTCGAACCCGGAACTGTTCGGAGTTATGTGCATTTTTAAGCAATTAAAATATCACTTGCTTCAACGGTGAAGGAAAACATCGTGAGGAAACCTGCACGCTTGAAAGTTCTCCATAATGTTCTCAAAGGCGCGTGAAGTCTGCCAAACCACACATAGCCAGCGTGGTGAACTATGGCCAAACCCTTCTCATATTGAGAGGAGACCCGTGCGCTGTAGTGAGTCGAGAATGGGTTGATCATGATGATATCGATTTTGGTCGTATGTACTATACATATATCAATAGATATTTCATATGGACGGGAAGATTTTGTGAGAATTTTTGAAATCGTTAGCTATACAGCGTTGCGGAACAGACGTCAACACGTGGTTTAAGCCGCGGGGAAAACCGGGTAAATATTAATAACAAAACAATTTTCAAGTTACCATACCCACTTTTTTTTTCGGACTGACTATTAGCTGTGCTAACCCTATTGGTTGCGACAACGTAACCGGGCTGTTTGGCGAGCTTCGGAAAGAAGCTCTGCCAGAAGAAATTTTGAGCCCCAGGGCTCGAAGGACGCCTCCTGTGAGGCCGAACCTCGGCTTAGGCGACGTTTAGGATACCGGGGGCGTCGGACGGTGAGTTGTAGTGGGGACCTCGTCTTCGCCGGCGAAGACGGTGTGTAGCGGATGATTGTGTGGTAGGTGGTACGAGTATGTTGTCAGTAGTCGTCTGATCGTCAGGGTCATGAAGGATATGTTTAGGTCTCCTCTTTCGGAGATGGATTGATCCATACCCAGTGTGCGCAAGTCTGCGTAAGTGAACTCGCGCTTAGCCGGTTTCTTTAATTATACATAATATAAAATTAATGTTGCCCCTTTCATTTACTCAATTTAAACGATTCGTAACGCAACGTTGAAACACATAAGAATTCCCCTAATTCCCAAGAGCTATTGCCCGTGAAATGAATACAATTAAATTAAAGTGTTTAATTAAAACGACCGTGATAAAAACAATTACAACTTTTACCAGATTGGCGGCCTGGAAGAGACTTCTAAGTTACGATAAGGGCGATTCGTGGTATTCTTTTTTAAAATGTTCTCTACTTTTGTGTATGTGTACACACGCACACATACACACACATACACGCACTCATACATGCGCGCATGCGTATTTTTAATTTTAAGCTCCAAGAAAATCCCCGGAGGTGGGCGTTAATGTCTGTGACACAGTTTTTTTTTTCAACTAATACAGATGTTATCGTTCATTAAATTTAAGATTCCTCTGTAAATTTGAGACACAATAAAGAATTTTGTTCATTTTTTTTTTTTCATTTGCAATCAATGTGTATTCATTCGTTCATTTGTACACTTATATTATTTGGCACTAAATGAAAAAAAAAACTAAGTGCATTAAATTTACATTACCAAACGTTAAACTTGTAAATACCACTGTACTGCTTAAAAATGAGGAATTAGATCTGGTAAATACTACGGTTTTTCTTGGGATAACTTTAGATTCAAAGCTTCAATGGGGCCCTCATATAGATAATTTATCGAACAGACTTAGTTCTGCTGCATACGTGGTTAAAAAGATACGCCATATGACAAATATAGAAACAGCTAGGCTTGTATATTTTAGTTATTTTCATAGTATTATGTCATATGGTATTTTATTATGGGGTAATGCTGCCGATATTTATACTATATTCGTGCTGCAGAAGAGGGCTGTTCGTGCAATTTATAATATGGCTCCAAGAGAGTCATTAAGAAAAAAATTTAAGGAAGTCAAAATAATGACATATTTGAAAATTTAATGTATGTCCATAGAAATATAACAAAATTCAATAAAAATGCGATTGCAACAATCTTAACATCAGAAGTAAAAATAAACTTGTGTTGCACGCTACTAGACTACAAAAAATTAGAAATTCATTTAAAGGTAATTGTATACAATTTTATAACAAATTGCCAAATGAAATTTCTGGGATGTCTCGCAATAAATTCAAAGTTTATATAAAACGTAAGCTTGTAGAGAAGTCCTACTATAGTGTAAAGGATTACATAAATGATAAACAAGCATGGGTGTGAAATATATCTCTAATAAGATAGCTCTTAATATAATTTTAAGTGGCATGTGAGATGGTGATAACAAAAATAAAATTTACCTGGCTAAGTTTGTTGTGGGTTTCTTCTTAGACCGGGCGCGTTTGGAACCCTCATAGCTTTAGTTTTAAGGTTACGAATCTATACACTAAAAACAAAACAAAAACAAACAAAATAAAAGAAAACATGGAAGGTTATTTGCTGGAATGTCGTGAATATAAACGATGTCCTTCTGGAGTACGTACTCGTACGTATGTGTGCGTTAAATTAGAAATGTCAAGTGCAAACTGCACTGCATGTGTCATAATATTAACAACCTTATCACATTGTGTCTTGCACACTATTATGACATGATAATGTGTGTCTACGTTACGTAGCGTATGGATAAAAACATTCTAGAATAGTTCTTGGATTGTTCAGGTTAAGAATGTTCGTAAGAACTCGCAGTCTAAGAAAAAGGAGCTACCAATGGAATTGTCGCAAAAATTTGAAAGGAATGAATTTACATGGGACTGTGACATTTCAAATATATCGAGAATGTAATAGATTGTTTTGGAAATCAAAGTTCAAAACGTCTTGTCCTGGGTTCGATTACCGGCTCGAGTCTGGTCTGGTGGGAGGCTAAGGCCGTGTTACCACCCTATCAACAAAGCCGTTGAAAAAACGTGATTTAACGTTTCGGCACGATGTCGTAGAAACTAATTAGGAGTTAGGGTTAGCTACCATCTTAGACTACATCATCACTTACCATCGGGTGAAAAAGAAAATTACTAATTGCACCGTACAGATTTGATAACTTTAAGCATATTTTAACAAACTAGGCTTAAGATTAAGTATACAATGGGGTATCATGGTCTATAATGTGCGTCCATCGCCTGTAATGATTATAGTATGACAGCAGTCAGAGAACAGCGCCATCTAGTTTTAGAATCATGTACGACAGACAAGAGAGTGGCATCGCCCCCTCACTTTACGCAACACTAAGTGACATATGCAGGTTCTTATAAGACTCACCGACTCAGACGATGCATTGCATTCATTGCATTCGGTCGATTCGGATCGGTGGTCGAGTCGCGGTAGTGCATAGTCGTACTTGGTGGAGCGTATAGTCTGCTCCTTATAAATTACCATACTTACAATTGTAATTCTGTTCTACCAAGAGTATCGACGAACCACGCCCGCCCCGTAGTCATCCTATAAGTAATCTTATTATTTTTTAGGAAAAACATATTGCAAATAGACGGAATTCCAATGAATAAACCAGGTCAATCTTTGCACGAGTAGTAAAATCTTTTGGCAACATGAAATCCACAATTTGCTCCGCCAAACACGATCAAATATTATCCCTTAACGCTGTCGATTTCGGCGGCAATGAGAAAAATGGGATTTCTAAGGTATAACGATAAAAGTTACAAAAAAGCCCTCAGTTGCTACATCAAAGAAGACCGCGTCTTTACAGAAACTTTTTTCCTCTCCAGTAAATAATTATTTGTCTGTGGCTTATTTATGTACCGATTTTCAAAAAAAAAGTAGTATACATTGTTTTTTTTTTTTTGACTTTTTAAAATCTATTTTTCCCTCAATCCGTTTTCGAAACCTTTTTTCATTTCAACGTTTGTTGAATACCACATGTTTACTGCATTCATGAAATTCTCGCATAAGAAGACTATTGAAATAAAATAGGATATGTTGTTATTTTTTTTTTTTCCTCAAACGGTTTTCGCTGACTTTTTCATTTCAATTTTGTTTGATGAATACCGCATGATTATTGCATTCATTAAATTCTCGCAAAAGAAGTATTAACTTTATGAGACCTTAAATCGTAACGTTACGATACTATAAGTGACAGATGGCTTGAAATATAATATACCAATTTTGTAGCTCAATCTCATACTGCGATTTTGGAATACAGCTGAGGGTAGCTGGAAGACATCTGTTATAGAGATTTCCTTCAAATACTTCTTATATAAGTGTTTGTTATCACAAATTTGGTACAAAAATAGAAAAAATCAATAAATACTAAACTCCGTCACTTATCCATTTATTGCTCCATATTGCATATCAATCGAACCTTGCAACCCTTAATCAAGGAAGCGGTGATAGCCTAGTGGGTATAGCCTAATCAGAGGTCGGCGGTTCGAATCCGAGCACGCACCTTTAACTTTTCGGAGTTATGTGCGTTAAAAAAAAAATTTAAAACATCGTGAGGAAACCTGCACGCCTGAGAGTTCTCCATAATGTTCTCAAAGGCGTGTGAAGTCTGCCAATCTGCACATGGCGAGCGTGGTGGACTATGTCCAAACCTATCTCATAATAAGAGGAGACCCGCGCTCTGTAGTGAGCCGGTAATGGGTTGATTATGATGATGATGATGAACCCTTAATCCATAACTAAATATGTTAAACCTTAGATCGCCTTTTTTTTGACAATTCACAGGTTATGTGGGGACCCCCCCCCCCCTAGGGGGTATTCCCAAACTAAATGCCACCACGGCGTGTCCCCCACGCTGAGTTTTAGATACTTAGATCACCTAGTGTAATATTATTTAATCAGTTAAAGTTAGACTTCTAACAAAACAAATATAAAATTTAATTAGCATTAGGTAAATGTGAAAATTTAAAGTGAACTGTCCCTATATTAATGGCGTAATAAAGTAGATAAAAGGCGATACCATTTAATACCTGTCCAGATAGACGGTGTTATTGCTAAATGTTTATTACGTTTGCTGTTAACGGTTATAAAGGGACCTCCCTCTAGGACCCTACCCCCATTAATAACGTATATATATTAGGTAAAGGTAATTGAATGCTTTTTACAACAACCGGCCGACCCAAACGGTTAATTTTGAGAGAATCTTGACAGCGACTATCACCCGATATTAATCATCATGATCAACCCATTCTCGGCTCACTACAGAGCACGGGTCTCCTCACAATATGATAAGGGTTTGGCCATAGTCCACCACGCTGGCCATGTGCAGATTGGCAGACTTCACACGCCTTTAATAACGTTATGAAGAACTCTCAGGCATGCAGGTTTCCTCATGATGTTTTCCTTCACCGTTGAAGCTAGTAATATTTTAATTGCTTAAAAACGCACATAACTCCGAAAAGTTATAGGTGCGTGCCCGGGTTCGAACCTCCGACCTCTGATTTGGAGGCTAACATCCTAATAAAATTGGAGTGTCTGTTTGTAATATTGAAATAACCGTTTTACTACATGCATATGAATATGTATATACGGTACACCAAAATAACATTTTTTACAATTTTTGTTTGTCTGTCTTTTTGTTCCGGCTAATCTCTGAAATGGCTGGACCGATTTTTACGGGATTTTTATTGGCAGGTAGCTGATGTAATAAGGAGTAACTTAGGCTACTTTTATTTTAGAAAAAGTCTTTTATTATAACAAAATAAAGAAATGTTGCAATGTCAAACAAACACACTTTCACACATTAACTCAACGCAGACGAAGTCGCGGGCATCAGCTAGTAATCTATATAATTTAAAAACTTCAGATAGCAATGTGTCCTTATTATTTATGTCACTTGGAACTACAAACATATTTTTGCTGCTAACCAACTCGTTTCTAACTCTAACCTCGGCTATAGTCAGCGCAGCCGTGCGCAGCTTCCAAATTATATTCTTTTATAATATGTCTATATGAGTACGTAGCAAGAACTAGGTGGAAGAAGAATTGGATATTGTGTCGACTCCACACAGCGTTAGACAAGAACAGAACATGGAGAAAACGATACGTAGCTACACTAAATAATATAGGTATGTGTACATTATTATTTATTATTATTTATTATCGGCCCGTACTGTCCCAATGTTGGGCAAAGGCCTCCCATTCTTCCTTCCATTTGTCTCTATCTAGGGATATTTGGGGCCAAGCCGACATATAGGCATCGAGTTCGTCACGCCAACGACGCCTCGGTCTGCAATGTGTACATATAAATGAAAATGGTGACTGACCGAAATATCAACGCAAAACTCTGGACGGATTTGACTGAATTTAAACACAGCGTCCGCTTACAAAGGATTTTAGGAGCGCAAAATAGGAGTTGGAAATTTGAATACACTGAAAAGCAAAAATTTCTGCCAACAAAATTTTGTCAGTCACTATCAAGTAAAACGTTTACATAGGGGACATATATAACTTTGTTACTACCAATAAAGCTAATTTTATCACTGATTTTACCACGTAACAGTACTATGTTAAATCTAACTAAAATAACGACTTGCTTAGTCGTCATTTTTGTCGATGTAATGCCATGTCAACCTCATCATGACACTTTGTTAAAACATTGTGATATTCAAAAATTATTATCTTTACTTCGCATATTTTAATCATTTTGACTTTATCGATCAATCAATCAATCAATCAATTAATCAATCAGCCTATAGACGCCCACTGCTAGACATAGGCCTTTCCAAAAGCGCCACCACACACGGTCCTCCACCTTCCACGTCCACCCGCCATTGACTTTATCGCTGGCTATTATGTATGGTTTGTCACACTTACTTCTTAATTGGAATCAATAATAAAATACCTAAACAAGTGAAGTCCTACCTTGCTAAAAAATCTCTTTATTTTCAGTGTAAAAGTCAAGTTTGAAGTAAGAAACACTAGAATAACTACCTTTATATGAGAAAAATCGTTGCCAAAAGCAAGGCCAATGGCAACCTCCGTGGTGCAGCGAGCGCGCTGTCGCGTTATAAAGTTGGAGGTCCTGGGTTCGATTCCCGGCTCGAGTCTGGTCTCGTAGGAGGCCGTGGCCGTGGCTAGTTACCACCCTACCGACAAAGGCGTGTCGCAAAGCGATTTAGCGTTCCGGCACGATGTCGTGTAGAAACCAATTATGAGTAAGGGTTTTTCATACCCCTAACAGTTAACCCGCTACCATCTTAGACTGCATCAGGTGAGAATGCCGTCATGGGCTAACTTGTAGTAGAAAAGAAAAAGGCCTTTTACATAAACAATTTTCTTGAACACTATATTTACTGTAACAACATGTCGCTTGCTAAATCTAAGA
Source organism: Lasiommata megera (assembly GCA_928268935.1). Lineage (NCBI taxonomy): Eukaryota > Metazoa > Arthropoda > Insecta > Lepidoptera > Nymphalidae > Lasiommata > Lasiommata megera. The sequence continues at coordinate 3,479,294 of OV743311.1, read as the reverse complement.
GAGACATCTCAAACGCGTTATTTATTGGACAAAATGAATGTTGCAACATTGGACCTCCCGTCGAGTTAATTGTTCCCGCCGACCTCCCGCTGGCGTCTCCCAACTAATTACGCTGTATGCTTCTCTGGAAGCTTATTTTTTATTGCTGATAGACACAATTGACTTCGACCTTGTACTTATTATCTACAAGTAGTTATAATGAATGGTTACCTTGCGTTTAGGAACATTTAATCCGCTATTTTACAAAATTACCCAACACACCGCGTCGCATCGCTCGCTCGCTTTATATATTATATATAATAGTTTTCGCTAAACATTTTTGGTTTCTTACTCGGCTTTTAAACGTTATTGTTGAGTAGCTTTAAATCTATCTCAAGAATTAAATATTACTATACATTATGTAACTGAATTTTCTGATTGAATTCAAGCAATGAATTTTCAAATCTAACTATTCCAAATATACCAAAATAAAGTTACCAAGTGAAAAAAGGGAAACAATAAACTTGCCCCAGCATTTACAACATGAATTACTTTATCTAATTACTAAGTATTCGCTTAAGAATGAAATATCGCAATTACAAATTTCACTAGAACCCGTTAACATATTTAAGCATGAATAGTCTTCAATTTGCCAAGCTGAACCTGAGTTCAAGTCCCGTTTAATTTACGTATAAATAAATCTTGAGTTCCTGATCTTAGCTTAATATCGGTTTGAAAATACGGCCTTAGTAACAGAACTGCCATGTATATCTTTCCCAACGTATATACTTGCTTTACTTATAAATTTCCAAAATTCAAATTCAAAATAATCTTTATTCAAATAGTCCTTAAAAAGGCACTTTTGACGCGTCAATAATTTACATAGTAGTTATTTCATGGTGATAACTATATTCGTAAACTTAAAACTAAAGCTATGAGGGTTCCAAACGCGCCCCGGTCTAAGAAGAAGCCCACAACAAACTTAGCCGGGGTTTTTCTTTGTTTCGTTATCATCTCACATAATAAACTATAGTACCTATGGAGCTAGAGCAATTCACACCCAAGCTTTTTTATCGTTTATATAATCCTTAATATCGTAATATGATTTTTCTACAAGCTTTCGTTTAATAAATTATAATATATATACTTTATACATTATATATCTTATGTATAACATTGGAGAGAAGATTTTAGTCAAACAGTAATTCCCTTATTTAAGTAGGTAACTTATAAATTACACGTAATTGCTAACTAACAAAGCTTACCTTAGGTAAAGTCCCTTTGATGTGGCCACATTGCTTTGAGCTAAGATCTGAAACAATAAAAGGCGATTAATACTGCGGGCGATGTGGAATTAACTGAAATTTTGCTTTTAATATTACCCATCTACGGTAATCAAAGAGGGATTAATTTTTGACGCTCTCTCTGCTAAGTAATTGAGTTTTATACCTGACGTAGAAAGTTCCGAGTTCGAATTCCGCCTAAGGTAATTCAGACATTTATAATTTGAAAAAACTAATTTTATTCGAACTTCTAAACGATCAGGCTGAATACCTGCTTTGTAGTGACTATCAACACCAAAGAACTGAACCCATGCTTCAAATCGGTTTCTATTTGGCATCATACCGGAACAGTAAACGCTTCGAAGTATGTTTCCCATCTTTCCCGCCCATAAAGATATAAAAATGGACTCGAGTCGGAAATCGAACCCGGAACTTTCTACTTTATATTGTAAAGTTTACAACTACTTTACACTGCGCTGAAAAAAATTAAACAAGAATTGGCCAGCGTAGATAAATGTAGAATGTAAGATCAATCAAAAATGTATAGCTACGTATACGCATATATCAGCTATAGCGTAGCATTCTCGTAGCAAAGCCTACGAAGCCGACATTCTTACGACAAATCGTTCCATTTCTCTAATTAAGAAACTGTTATATTTTACCATCATCGTATTTCCAAACATATAATGTTGTAAGTCGAATTTACCAGCGCCCTTTTTTTAACGTCTGGGATGTCACTAGACAAGATACCCGACTTTTTGGGGTAGCTAAAAAAACCGCCACAAAAAACAATTCTTTATTACACAACGACAGAAATAAAATTTAGTAAATTAATCAACTTTTAAACTAAATTATAAACGCACTTTAATCAAACGAGTTGGTGATACAATTTAACTATTTCAAAATATCGGGTTATGTTCCTACATAATAATACATAAAACGGTGGTCACCGAGGTGATTTTGGTGGGTAGAATTCCTATTCTATCTACCAAAATCACCTCGGTGACCATCGTTAGCATAAAAGTAAGAGGCTCCGGATTCAGTTCAGGATCTAAACAAGAACGACAAAAAAAAATTAAGGATAAAAAAGCATGTTTTAAGAGGTATTTTGTTCCGGTGTCCATGTCGGAAACTGATTTATCCTATCCTATCTAAATATCAGTAACTACAAAAAAACTGTAACTTTTGGACCATTTCCTCAATTAATCATTCACCTTGCAGTCCAAGTGACGAGGTCCTGGAGTTTTTTTTACACTATAAATTACCCCTTGACGGCAATCTCACCTGATAGTAAGCGATGATTGCAGACGGTAGCGGGCTTATGTGTTCGGGGTATGATAAACCCATACTCCTACTTGGTTTCTACGTGACATCACGCCGGAACGCTGAATCGCTTAGCGACAAGTCCTTGTCGGTAGAGTGGTAACTAGCCACGGCCGTCGCCTCCCACCAGACCAGACTCGAGCCGGGAATCGAACCCAAAACCTCCTGCTTTACAAATAACGGTACAAGTTTATTTCGGATCTCCTTAGTTATTAAGGATAACTAAAAGGTTTTTTTTTTTTTGGAAGCGGCGATAGCCTAATGGTTAGGGCGTCAGCCTCCTAATCAGAGGTCGGCGGTTCGAATCCGGGCACGCACCTCTAACTTTTCGAAGTTATGTGCGTTTTAAAAAAAAATTAAAATATCACTTGCTTCAACGGTCAAGGAAAACATCGCGAGAAAACCTGCACGCCTGAGAGTTCTCCAAAAAAGTTCTCAAGTGTGAAGTCTGCCAATCAGCACATGGCCAGCGTGGTGGACTACGGCCGAACCCTTCTCATATTGAGAGGAGACCCGTGCTCTGTAGTGAGCCGGTAATAGGTTGATCATGATGATTATGAAAAGGTTTTTTATTGATATAGTCCCCTTTATGCCGCAAGGAGATAGTATTGTCTCTAGAGACTCGTTAATCACAAGCTATTATGATTCATGATATAAGCCGTATATAATTATAAGGGAATGGTCGTCTCAAATAGCCATAATGTAGACAAATTGGCGCGAAGACAAACGACGTGTAATTAATTAGATTCATTCCTTGTTTGTGTGAGTAACCGTGTACTGATGGGACAATTTATGAGAAACCATCTGTTATACTTTTGAAATTACACAATTTATTTATATAACCTTACTGGTATTCATCATCATGGTAAACCCATTGCCGGCTCACTACAGAGCACGGGTCTCCTCTCAATATGAGAAGGGTATGGCCATAGTCCACCACGCTGGCCATGTGCGGATTGGCAGACTTCACACGCCTTTGAGAACATTATGGAGAACTCTTATGCGTGCTGGTTTCCTGACGATATTTTACTGCATCGCTGAAGCAAGTCATATTTTTATTGCTCAAATCGCACATAACTCCGAAAAGTTAGAGGAGGGTGCCCGGTATCGTACCCCTGACCTCTGAGTAGGAGGCGGACGTTTTAACCACTTGGCCATCACAGCTATACTGGTATTAAAGATATGGATTTTATAAAAGTGCTAATATTTTGAACTTCCAGTTGGATCTGAAATGATTGCCTTGGATATTGTTTGTCTGATGGGAGACTTCGGCCGTGGCTAGTTACCACCTTACCGACAAAGACGTATCGCTTAACTTTTGAGCGTTCCGGCACGATATCGCTTAGAAACCAATTACTAGTGTGGGCTTACCATACCCCTAACAGGTTAGCCCGCTACCATCCTAGACTGTATCATCATTTACCACCAAGTGAAATAAGCTGTCAAGGGCCAACTTGTACTGAATAAAAAAAAATAAGAAAGCCATAACCTCCGAATAAATAGATATAACCAGGAAGCACTGAGTTATGTGAAAGTAAGAAGCATATATGCGGATTATGTGAGAAAATTGAGACAAAACATCGTACAATGAACTAGCGGTAACCGATTGCTTTTACTGTTCATGTGAAATGATTACTAATCCAGTGTTATTGATATTGTTATTTCAGACAGCAATGCATAATAATATCGCCTACATTATTCAGTGAGTGAATTGGAAGCTCATTATCGTTACTATATGATTTGTTTGTTCATGATTACAGAGTCGTTTTCAAATATCTAAAAAAGACAAATTAATCATAGCAAATTATAACGTATTGCGCTGGTTTTAAAACTCAAACCGTCCCTTCTTACAAACCAGCACTAGATTGTATAATAAAAAATAAATGACACGGAAATTGCGATTCTAGTTCATCATCAAAACATAAGATCCATTTTACTTTGACGTTAAAATGTTTCGTTAATCGAAAGCGACTCCACGTTTGCGAGTGTGCTAAGCTTATACTAAGGCTGCAGATAGGAATTTTAGGTGATTGGTACATATTTGTACCTCATACTAAAAGCTTTTATATGTTATATTATATTATGTATCTACATTGAATTTTAGTGCGTGTCCACACGCTATCACTTCATCACACTTGTAGATAAGGCTTTTGGGATTTCCTACTGATTTGATAAATAATAATACTAATTTGATAAATAACAGACAAAACCGGCTAAATTGCTAGTTCGATTCCCGAACGTAGGCTCCTATACCATGGTCCAACACAAAACATTTAAAAACCCACAACATATGAAAATCCTGACCTTAAATCCAGACGGATTTTTATACTACGAGTATCTCACTCTCAAATACAAAAAAAAATATTATAATTAGCTATTTAGTTATTAAGAACAATTCATACAAAAGCTTTCTTTTATAATTCTAATAGGATTTTTATATAAAATAACATTATATAAAAATTATGAATGTATTGAAAAACCGCTCTAATATTTCAGAGAGTAATTTGTTTTAAAAAAGATCGAGAAAAAAATTAAAGTAAAACATTTCTTGTGATTAAATTTTTTTCTTTAATTAAAAGGGATTTGCCCTTTAATCGAACAGTTTTATAAGGCTTTCCTTGTTTGTTTGGGTATAATTTAGCCTTTTTGAAATTAAACTCCCTTCCTGTTGACAGATTGATCTGAATTTTGGAAAATACCCTTAATTCTGAGGAAAATACAATAAAACAGAATATATATCCGTATCAATATAAATCCAATATTGCCTGACAACAAAATGGCGGGTGAGACATATTTTTTCAATATGGATAACAAATGTTAAGAACGAAAAGTGCTTCTAGCATAGTTTTTATAGAAATTAGCAATAATCAATTTCAAGTAGCGGTGATAGCCTAGTGGTTAGGTCGTCAGCCTCTTAATCAGAGGTCGACGGTTCGAATCCGGGCACGCACCTGTAACTATTCGGAGTTACGTGCATTTTTAAAATTTAAAAATTAAAATATCATTTGCACGCCTCAGAGTTCTCCATAATGTTCTCAAAGGCGTGTGAAGTCTGCCAATCGGCACATGGCCAGCGTGGTGGGCTATGGCCAAACCCTTCTCATATAGAGAGGAGACCCGTGCTCTGTAGTGAGCCGGTAATGGGTTGATCATCATGATGATGATGAATTACAAACAAAACTTTTCCAAGCACTTTTGAAACTAAAAGTTTCAGGCGTGACTGTAAATCATCAGCTCTAAAGTCAGGGTCTATTGGAAAGAAGCTGAACAGAAACTCAGCAGTTCTTTATCTTTTTCTTTTTTCTTTTATACACTACAAGTTAGCCCTTGACGGCTATCTCACCTGATGGTAAGTGATGATGCAGTCTAGGATGGTAGCGGGCTAACCTGTTAGGGTTATGCTAATTGGTTTCTACGCGACATCCTGCCGGAACGCTAAAGCGCTTGGCGTGTCGTCCCGTCATCGTGTCGTCTTTGTCGTTAGGGTGGTAACTAGCCACGGCCGAAGCCTCCCACCAGACCAGACTCGAGCCGGGAATCGAACCCAGGACCTCCACCTCTATAATGCGACAGCGCACGCACTGCGCCACGGAGGTCGTCTTTGCGCTTTTCCATATCATTTTACAGTTAACAATAATTTTTCAACAACAAGTCCAGTCTTAGGAATAACCCTTACTTGCTTTTTCCACTAGTTATTGTTGCAAGTTACCTATGTTTAAATGGGATCGGAAGCCTGAAAATCTTTGCAGTGCGAACTTGAAGCGCGACCCATGCTATACCTCCACTGTTCGATGATAGAAACGTTACAGGGTATAGAAATTGAATTATTCCCGAGTGCACTCTACGCAGTACATAGGATAGTGATAAATAGGCAAATTCCTGCGACGTTCCCAATTTTCCATCGATATTACTATCGGTAAAGGTTTTGAAATTTGTGGATGTGTTTTACTACAGCCGAAGTGTTTGTATCCTCTTTGACTCCGGCTATAGGATTTGAATTACACTTATTATTAAATATAGATAACGAAAACCCAATATGTGTACGTACTCGTTAAATTATGAATACCTCATTTTTTCCTGTATTTTATAGTTATGTTAACGACACGTTAATTGAGTGTGTACTTAATTCAAAATGTTATATTTATCCTTATCGAATTATTCTAACTTTAGAGGATATTTAATTTATATTAATAGTATAGTGAGACAGACGGTGCTGCCATAAAAAAACCCCGGCTGATTTTATTCAGAGACACAGATTGAGATTAAAAATATATTAGTTCAAACTATACGCATTGTTTGTATATCTGACGTTTTCGTCACTTGTGTAATAAATCGAAAGCGAATACCCGTAAAGAGTGAATAACCAAATTATGCCTTAATATATAATATTTGTCGGCATAAGACGAAATCGAACCCAGGACCTCCAACTTTATAATGCCACAGCGCGCGCGCTGCGCCAAGGAGGTCGTCAAGCTTAAAGTGCTCTCCGTGGAATTGGCCTGAACTATATCAATTTCCCTTAATCCGGTAAATTTTCTTGAAAGCCTACATTTATCAATTTTTGCTTTAACCGGGAACCGTTCCAAGGTCTCGTGAAATGCAATAACCTAACCTAAACACTACAATTTGACCAACGAGGTAAAAACCCCATTCATAATATACCTTAAAATTAACTTATGAGTAATTTCCGAAACATTGGATCTTTTCACATATTGACTTGATGTTTATAAAATCATACGGTAAAATAATGTATGAAACAATATAACATAAAACTTACCTCATCTAATTCACTTCGAAACCCGGAAAGTCACTTATTACATAAATTGTCCATTATCTAACAAATAAAATATGTTATAATATTTTGAATTAATTAACCATTTATTAATCTTTAAGTTATTAAATACGCACAATATTTTATAACACTGCACACTCTTTAGAGTTATTTTGATTATTATTTCACAAACATGAAATCAACTGTGAACTTTTATACATATTTTTTATATTCGACACACGTCCGCTCGAACCGATGTTCAATTAAATACTGAAAAACATGCCCGGTACACAGTTGAAGTTCATTGGCAGTGTAGAATCCTTAACCACTGTTAAAACAACACGTATATCATACATTGCTCGCGGCAAAACAGCGCTATATTAGAATATGTACGAATATTAAGCAATGTATGTTAAATTATGCCGTCATACATTTCGTTCGAACACACATGTATACGCTTATCACACAAAACAGTAAACACTGATAAGGGCAGAACTTTTAAAAGAATCTGCGAAGCTTTTTGCTGTAACATATTACGACTTCCAAATTATGCCGCATTACATAAAATATATACAAAAACCCGAAAAACAACAGAAAAAACAAAATTGCTTATTTTTTCTTCTTAGTGGTAACTTTTTATCATAAATAGGAATGTTTAGTCTGTCTGTTAAATATATTTGCTATAATGTCTAAATTTAAATGTTTTTAGATTTATTAGTCGGTTTCTTGGTAAACTTAAGATACTATAACGCCAAATTTCATGAACATAGTGCCCTATACCCGGCTAAGTTTGTTGTGGGTTTCTTCTTAGACCTGGGCGCGATTTGACCTTGATTATCACCATCACCAATAGAAATAATGAAAAATGCGATATATATGAGATGCCTGTAATAGGTTTATGAATAAAGCTATTTTTATTTGATTTGATTTGATTATTATTTTCTTTGTTTTAAAATCTGAATGTTCTGTTCCGTCAAAATCAATTCAGCCGAAATACGGGAACAGAATAATATTTTAAAACGTTTGTCATGTTAGTATGCTAAAGTTCAAATAATCACAATAGTTTCAAGGACTAAAAGATTATTTTTTTTTGAAATAGACATAATAAATAAGCGGCTCTTGATTATTATTTACTCCCAAATGGACGGCAACAGAATGGCAATATACTAAACCTAAGTTATGATGAAACGTATTTTTGTTTTGTATTTCATGTTACAACATCCATGTTCAGTAGGGAGCGCTATGGACTTCTAAATGAGAAGTGTGGGTTTAATCCTAGGCAGGCGTAATTCGAGATTTTTTAACATCTGTCTGATATAACCCTGATTTGCTCCGGTGGGGGCGATAGGCTTTGGATTGTTACCACACTAACGAAAAAGACGTGCCACCAAGCGAATTAGCGTTTAGGTACAATGCGTTCAAGATAATAACTTACCACCATAATTTCTTTATACACTACAAGTTAGCCCTTGACGGCTATCTCACCTGATGGTAAGTGATGATGCAGTCTAGGATGGTAGCGGGCTAACCTGTTAGGGGCATGCTAAACCCACACTCCTAATTGGTTTCTACGCGACATCGTGCCGGAACGCTAAATCGCTTAGCGACACGTCTCATATCATAACTTTTCACCAAGTGAAATTTTGATTGTATATTTATATCGAAATAGATAAGCTATAGGGCTCTCAAGTTTAAATATTCCGTGACTCATCACCATTTCAGTTAAAATTGAATATTTCAGAAATCTCTCAAGAGCCGTCCGACGTCGAGCTATGTCGCTATCGACGAATCATTTGACGTCAACACTCGTGCACTTAATATCACCATCGGTTCTAACCAGTTTTTAATGGATTCCACGATGGCGTTGCTTCATAAAAATAATAAAGCGTCACGATAAAAGCATCCGCCAACAAAAGTAGCCTTTTCTTATTCAAATTCCACATCAAGGCAAAAAAGGAGACGTTCGAAATTAATGAAACGAAAATGAAAGATGGAAATCATTTGTTCTGTTTTTCATAAACGCCTTTTATATTTTTCCTTAACTTGGCTGACGGGCGCGGTTTGAACGGCAAAATAGCAGCAAAGTTGCAGTTTCGATGGCGGTAAATTGCAGTTTACGCAACTGCATATGCCGACCATTTCTAGTGTTCCGCACCCGAGGGGCCCCAAGGAGACCTTATAACAAAAACTCCAGTGCTACTATATCTCATGACCTTAATATTTAGGCTCAGAAGTGTCTATTGCAGCGTAACAATAAATACCTATTGAAATAAAATTAAAGGATTAGGAAGTCTGTCTGCAAGTCTAACACTTGCAGACAGAGGGTTTTGTAACACCTCCTAGGTCATCATCATCACCATGATCAACCCATTACCGGCTCATTACAGAGCACGGGTCACCTCTCAGTATGAGAGGGATTTGGCCATAGGCCACCACGCTGGCCATGTGCTGATTGGCAGACTTCACACGCCTTTGAGAACATTATCGAGAACTCTCAGGCGTGCAGGTTTCCTCACGATGTTTTCGTTCACGGTTGAAGCGAGTGATATTTTAATATTTTTTTTAAAACGCACATAGCTCCGAAAATTTAGAGGTGCGTGCCCGGATTCGAACCGCCGACCTCTGATTAGGAGGCTGACGTCGTAACCACTAGGCTATCACAGCTTCTACTAGGCTATCACAGCTTCATTAAGAAAAATGTTCAAAAACCTTACTACTATAATTAGGATCTTTGACAACATCTAGCGAGTGTTTAGTAAGGCTAAAACTGGTTAGATTAAACTTTAGAGTTGGGTGTAGCTTAACCCACCCTCGTGACTTCTCGCACGTTAAGCCAAGTACCTTCCGCTTATTATCTCTAAAATATGCCAAAAAAAATCATAGACACTGCCAAATTTGCTACATAATCATATTTTAATTATGTTTAAATATTTTTTTCAGTTAACGAAAGTGGTTACGACTATTTTACAAAGTAAAAAAAGGTTAGTATCAACGCTTTATATACTCATAGGCCTGTACCAATTTTACGTGTATAAAATCTTTGAAATTTGATGTTTATTTTTGCATCTATTTATTACGTATTTTCTTCGGTAAGCGACAGGACCGCCAAAATGTATCTTTTTACTACAAGTTAGCCCTTAACTGTAAACCTACTTAGCAGACTAACCTGTTACTATCAGACAGTTATGTTAAACATACCCAAATCGGATAATGCCGAATAATGCCAAGCGTACCGAATCGCTTTGTAGCACGCCTCTCTCTGTAGTGTGATACACAGTCATATCTTCGCACCAGAAAAACCAGCGACAATTCAAAAATTACAAATTGTGTATTATAAACATTTAGTTCCTTAAACTAGCCGGGGATCGGACCTCTACCTAACTTAAAAGTGTATTCACTCCACGTTATTTATTATCTACTTCACTGATGCCCGCGACGTCGTCTGCGTTGAGTTAGTGTGTGTGAAAGTGTGTTTGTTTATCTTCTAATCACGAAGGAATGGATTACTAAACCTATCGGTTTGAACCTTGAAGTAATAAATTTAAAGTATCTCCTTTACTAACCAAAAAAAAAATCGGAGTACGCTTTAATGAATTACAACTTTATACACAATTTGACTTTCATCCCCTCTCCCAAGGGAACCGTGCTTACGGGATAAAAACTATCCTATATGTTGAACCGGAGTATCAGCTACTCCTATATCAATTTTCTTTAAATCCATCCAATAGTTTCAGCGTGATGCGTGGCCAAGATACAGACAGACAGACTGTCAGACAAAAAAATTAAAAGCTAAATTGTTTCGGGCTCAGTATCGATAGTAAAGCATCCTCCAATTAAAATTTTCAAAATATATTTAATGTACAGTATTCGTATTCGTAGAGAAATGAGAAAAAAGAAAGAAGAATTCGTAAGAATTATTAAAAAGCGGTGATAGCCTAGTGGTTACAGCGTCAGCCTCCTAATCAGAGGTCGGCGGTTCGAATTCGGGCACGCACCTCTAACTTTTCGGAGTTATATGCGTTTTTAAGCTATTAAAATATCACTTGCTTCAACGGTGAAGGAAAACATCGTGAGGAAACCTGCACGCCTGAGAGCTCTCCACAATGGTCTCAAAGGCGTGCGAAGTCTGCCAATCTGCACATGGCCAGCGTGGTGAACTATGGCCAAACCCTTCTCATATTGAGAAGAGACCCGTGCTCTGTAGTGAGCTGGTAATGGGTTGATCATGATGATGATGATGGTGATGACAGAATTCGTCCTGTTACAGTTTTATTAAATTATATATTTATTCGTAGAAAAGACATCTGCCTTCTGTGGTATTATACTCGTAATGAACATTTACAGACAGATTGCATCAGTTGATGTAACAGTGGAGTCATATCTCCCGGATAACAACGCCACATTAAAGTTGTTTACCGAACACAATATGACTATTATCGCAAACGTGAGCATCGACAACCGTTATCTATATCGATGACGAACTTAGCAGGGACTTTGCGGGGGTAGGCCTCGTATGGGTGAAAATTCATCATCCATATTTTGGTATTATGCAATTCAGCACCCATACAAATACTGTAATTTCATATAAACGTAGGAGTATATTCGATATACCGTTTATTCCTTGTCCTTATCGTTTAAGTGGGGTTTTAATATTATTACCGTATGTTAGCGATCATCATCATCATCATGATCAACCCATTGCCACCTCCCAATATGAAAGGTGCCATGGTCCACCACGCTGGCCATATGCGGATTGGCAGACTTCACACGCCTTTAAGAACTTTATGGAAAACTCTCAAGCGAGCAGGTTTCCTCGCGATGTTTTCCTTCACCGTTGAAGCAAGTGATATTTTAATAATTTAAAAACGCACATAACTCCGAAAAGTTAGAGGTGCGTGCCCGGATTCGAACCGCCGACCTCTGATTAGGAGGCTGACGCCCTAACTACTAGGCTAGCACCGCTTCATGTTAATAACTGGCAATTACTCTGTGGGACAAAAAGTTTGCTGATGATGTATCCCGTATCTCTTTGGCTAATTGTATTGAAATATTGTTTGTTACTGTTAAGTAGTTTTAAAATTTTAACAGACAAAATGAGCTATTTTGAATATAAATTATTATCGTACAAGAGAATGGATGAAGAATGTATTGCAAAGTGATTTATTAGCGATTACGGTGGATATCGAAGTTGTTCGAGCTTTTACATTAGCTCGTTGCATTTGGAATGGCGCGCCTGGCAAACGTTTTATCCAGAATGACTATCGAATTCATCGTAAAATATTGATACATAAAAATGCCAATTCACTGACGTTCGTAATAAAAAACCCCGCTAAGTGGGAGTTGGACTCGAACAAGGTTTTTTATTCCTTAAAACTTTGTTTTTTTTTCGGTATAGCGTCTTAGACTGCCTCATAACCTACACCAGGCGAGATTGCCTTTAAGCGCTAATTTGTAGTGGATAAAAAAAACTTGAAGTTTAAAATAGCTCGTGACAAATAGGTACACCCAAAAATTATTTTTCATAAAATTCTTTACATACAAAGCTTTCTGAAACTTTCCTTTTATTTATTTCCGGTTTTCGAGTAAAGAAGTTTCGAGGCCTTAGCTAAGGGAAATAAAAGTCGTCATACGTCGCGCCTGTGGTCGAAACATGGTCGCAGAGAGAAGCAAGGAAACTTTCAATTGAAGCAAGTGTAATACGCAGTTAACGCTACTAAAATTTACTTTTGATTGATTGACTACCAAGCAAAAACAGCCGTTAAATTACTTGGAATCCTCAACAAGGTTAATCATATTAATTTAGGATAGCTAAACTGTTATTTTAAGTTGAAGTTATCAGGTTTTCTGATTCCACTCGAACCCTAGCACGATTTCAGATTTTTATCTGTCTATCTGCTTGTACCGGCTCTTGTCTTCAACTCTAGTAATCTTCGAGATCGACAAACCGATGTTTCGACTTTCCGACTTTTTAGCTAGAATATTATACATATTAGGACACAATGGCTTTTTATTCTGAATTACACCGCAAAGGTGAGAAATAAGCTATTACATCTTTGAACATTCTTTCTTATCGAAAGCGCCTGCCCTAACGAATTCGTTATAATTCAAACATAATAGTATTAAGAAGTTCGTAATTAGTTCTGATGGAGCTAAATTTTTGTGTGAGTTTTCTAAAGGTCTACATTTTTTTATAAGACAACATTGAATATCGAAAAGTTGAGAAAAAGTAGGAAGGATTTGGCGCAGACCACAAGAGAAAGCGTTTCGCTAAAAAATAAATAAAATGATTAGCTAAATACCTGTCCGAGATCGTACTAAGCTTCTACGCAGACCTTACTGAAGACTTACTCTCTTAGTTTAAATTCCACGAATATAGCAAGCGGTTAAACCAGACTCAGTTTCCGCCGAATCATGAAAAACCTTTGTGTTAAATACCGAACTCCAGAATTTAGAGTAAAATAATAATAAATAAATACGATAAATCAACACTGTAAAAAGAAAATAATATATGTGAAATAAAAGAAAGAAAATGTATTCATTCTCATGTAGTGTTACAAACAGAACATCCTGTTCTAATCAGAAATGTTACGTCTGTCTGTAACACCAATCAAGAAAAGGTGTATAGCTCAGCATATGCCGTGCCTTATTAATAAAAAACACGTCACCAATTTTCAACTAAGAGCCCGATTTTAGCCCGAGTGACGACACAGCAAACAAAATAGTAATACTATTAAATTACAAGTAAAGGACATAAAAAAAAATACAAATAACGGTGAAAATTATGGCTTACATGATATAAATTTATACATATTATAATAACTAATACTAATATTAATAATTTAATAAATCGTATTATTTAGTCAGCGGTGATAGCCTAGTGGTTAGGGCGTCAGAGGTCGACGGTCCGAATCCGGGCACGTACCTCTAACTTTTCGGAGTAATGTGCGTTTTAAAAAAATTTAATTACACTTGCTTCAACGGTGAAGGAACATCGTGAGGAAACCTGCACGCCTGAGAGTTCTCCATAATGTTCTCAAAGGCGTGTGAAGTCTGCCAATCCACACATGGCCAGTGTGGATTGGTGGTTGGGCCATCCAAACCCTTCTCATATTGAGAGGAGACTCATGCTCTGTAGTGAGTCGGTAATGGGTTGATCATGATGATGATGACATAATTTGTTCACGTCCTCTCTAAAGAATCCCATTCCCATTTTCATACATGTGACAGACATAGAAAAGTGTAAAAATATGTAAATGTAATTAGGTCGGTCGCGTTTTTTTGAGTTTGTTTACTAGTCTACGTGAAAACAATTTGTCTCAGCGCTGTTTTTCGTTACAACTTACATAAACATACAAATGAAATAACACATTTCATAAAAGAATATCATCCTTTCAGTTTCGATCTTTTCCATTTGCAACCGAATATGTTTGTCTGTCGGAGGAAACGCTTGTGTAATCGCATTTGCTAAAACTAGGCCTAGTTTACACAGTGCGAGCTGGCGTACGAGTCCGCTGTCCAGTAGCTGCACTGCAGTGACTCGCACTGTTTGCACGTCGCTTACGAGTAAGGCCTAGTTTACACAGTGCGAGCTGCTGACCAGACAGTAGACAGCTACTCGGCTTGTCTATTTGTACGCCAATAGCTCGGCCTGCACTGCTACTGCCGAACGCGTCTAAACGATGCGAGTGACGGCCGAGCTGCTGTGATGTGCGAGTCGCTGTCAGGCGAGTATGCGAGTAAAACAAAGCATACTACTAAGCTACTGTCCAACTCGCACGTGCAAATTACTCGTAAGCGACGTCCAAACAGTGCGAATCACTGCAGTGCAGCTACTGGGCAGCTGACTCGTACGCCAGCTCGCACTGTGTAAACTAGGCCTAATTTGCACGTGCGAGTTGGACAGTAGCTAGCATCCGAGTTAGTTCAAGATTTTTTGTTTTACTCGCATACTCGCCTGATAGCGACTCGCACATGACAGCAGCTCGGCCGTCACTCGCATCGTTTAGACGCGTTCGGCAGTAGTTCGCCAGTGCGAGCGGGAGAGTTGTCGCGAGAGTCCGTATTTTGTGCTGCGCCTGCCTATAGTGTTCGACACTCGACATCGCGGTAACTCGCAAGATTGGACAGCAGCTACTACTGTCGTATAGACAGCAAAGGCGAGCCGAGCTATTAGCGTATGAGTAGACAAGCCGAGTAGCTGTCTACTGTCTGGTCAGCAGCTCGCACTGTGTAAACTAGGCCTAAGGGACCGTCATCTGTCCCAGACAAAACTTATAACATTACTTACACTATCTGAAAATTTCGCGAACTTAAGTAGTTTTCACAGTGGGAGAGGTAGGTTTTTGACGACCTCCGTGGCGCAGTGCGTGCGCTGTCGCATTATAAAGTTGGAGGTCCTGGGTTCGATACCCGGCTCGAGTCTGGTCTGGTGGTAGGCTTCGACCGTGACTAGTTACCACCCTACCGACGTAGACGTGCCGCCAAGCGATTTAGCGTTCGGGCACGAAACCAGTTAGGAGTGACGATTTACCGTACCCCTAACAGATTAGTACGCTACCTCGAAACTGGTCTGGTGGTAGGCTTCGGCCGTGGCTAGTTACCACTCTACCAACATAGACGTGCCGCCAAGCGATTTAGCGTTCCAGCACGAAACCACTTAGGATTAAGGATTTACCGTACCCCTAGCAGGTTAGGCCGCTACCATCTTAGGCTGCATCAACAACAGGTGATATTGCCGTCAATGGTTACCTTGTAGTGTTTTAAAAAAAAACATATAATAATGGTTGTATGGAAGATAGAAATTTTAAACACAATTTGAATTAAACAGATTCTGTGTATAGGCTCGATAGTTTGAGAGCTAGCTAGATAGAAGTCCATAACAATAACCACTTGACTTAGCAAGTTTACATGTATTGACGATGTTCTAGTGGTGTAGTGATATTCTATAGAAAACTTATTTGATGCTGTGTTTGGTATTGGAACGAAGTTCCTTACGGCAGGCTGGGAGGAGATAGGGATTTCGCTGCGCGACCGAATTGAAAAAAATGTCATAGTAAAACCGTAAGAAAAAGCCCGTGGAATAAAACCGTTAAATGAGACGTGCGCAGGCGCGACAGTCGTATACACAAGCGAGTTGTGTATACCTTTCTCTTTCTCCCTCTTTAATAATTATTTCTATTTCTATGTAATTTTATGTTGTCAAACAAAAATAAAGAGACATATTTTGTTATTTTAGTTAATAATTTGAATTACGATTTTATTTTTATTTTACGTAATTTATTATTTCCTAAAATACTGAATCTCCTAAATACTTTTCTGTACTTAAATAAAAACTAATCAGCAAAATTTAAGAGAAAAATCAAGAAAACCTACATAAAATTGAGCACCTTTTTTTTGCAAATTGCGTCGATTCTACATTAGCCGAAGGAACTTCGTTCCTACCTGGTGTCCCACGACACCACATCTTTTCTTTTTTCTTTATTCAAATAAGTCTATAGAAGGCACTTCTGTTGCTTAGATACAAAAGTTTACCTTAAAGTGAGATTATGGTGCTGAAATGTTTAAGAAAACGTAAACAAACAAACAATTTCCAACGAAATTGGGTCAAGTCCATCTACTCGTAACTACTTGACTTCCCTTTATAGCTAAAAAGTCCTTGCAAGCCAAAATCCAGAATTAAGGCGCGCATATTTATAAACTGATTTTAACTAAGCATTAACCATTTAATGAAGTCCAGATTTTTGTTCAATGTAGATAAATAAATAAATAAATGGCCTTAGATTAACTTCACGACAATTTAAAATTCAACACCTATGAGTTATCATGATCAACCCATTCTCATATGAGAAGGGTCTGGCCTAGTACACCACGCTGGCCATGTGCGGATTGGCAGACTTCACACGCCTTTGAGAACATTATGTAGAACTCTCAGGCATGCAGGTTTCCTCGCGATGTTTTCCTTCACCGTTGAATGTGATATTTTAATTGCTTAAAAACGCACTATGAGTTATATTTAAAAAAAATCTCAGGATCTCAATCTCTTTTTTTTTTGTTTTATTGTTTTTGAATTCAAGTTTGTATTGTGCAATATAGACTTTATCTATCTCTTATTTCAACAATTAGTCTTTTTCAATCTACTGCAGTTATATAAGCAAACCGTGAACCACTGGTCTGTATGCGCCTCATAACGTTGACAAACATACATAAAACTCAAATGACGGCATCAATTAATCCCGTTCCCCAATTATTGCACAATTGGGTCAAGTACTTATATAATTACAAACTCTCGTTTAAGTATTTAATGGAAGTCACAATTCTGTTTTTAGACACGCGCTCCAGTTTGGCGAAAAATCATTCTTTGATTCGTGGATAATGGGGTTCTAAAGTAAACCACAGTAAAACACAGTACCGGCACCGAGTTTTCGTACAGTGTAGTAAGATTTTTGTAATCCAGCGATGTCTCATTAAACACATACCGTACAATGAAAAAATATTGCTATTTTTTTTTTATTTATTCAAAGCGCCTCCAACAGAATTATATGTAACAAAAATAAACATCTTAAAAACCTTAAGTGCTAGGATATACATATAAATCAATTTAGATGTAACTACAGCATGCATAATAACTCAAGTCGACGCTAATAGATCGCTAATAATATAATATGCAAAATTTTAGATTAACAAACAGCAAATAACACAAAAAAGAACTTATTACAAAAAAACAGAAAGTAACCTTGTGTTTATAATAACGAATAAGGAATATATACAGGTATATACGCACTATGCAAAATCTAACTATAGTCTAGTTTAGTGTTTTTATTATTTTATTTTTGAAATTGTGTAGTTTGTCATTAGAAATATCAATTGAATTATCTTTATATTCATTTAAAGTGCCATCAATAGAGTAAATAATGAAATACATACGTATATATATATATCCATGAAATGCTATACGACAATATATAAAATTTAGTCGCATGCAATGACATTAAAAATGAAATCATACAGAATTCCGTAACAGCACATAGTTGTACCTTTCAGCAAAAATCAATTAGTGTCTTACAGAGACAATGGACGGAAAACTTACTGTCTTCTCGAAGTTATTTTTAGAACTATTTGAAGATAAAAGTGTCTGGATCGCATTACATCAACTTTGAGTACTTTAAATTTATTCTTGCAATTCAAGTTGAACTCTTTACTGTAAACTCGGGCCGTTGAGTCACAGAACTTTAAATCAAGACGCGGTAGCGTGTCGAGCCAATTTCAAGCCAAGAGAAAGGACGCACCACGCGTTTGTTATAACCAATTGGAAACGTCACTCACTTTACATAAGGTGTAATAACTATTCAGCTTGTTTACCGGCCATATGAAAAAAACTTGAGAGGTGTCAAGGGACACCCGGATGGAACGAAGTTCCTTTCGATTAATTAGTGAAGGAATTGCAATAAAATTTTATTTTATTTAAGTTATAATAATATTTTTTTGATTATTAACAAATATAATGTTATATAAACTTAATCAGTAGGCTCAATTTTGTACTCCATCAGCAATATCCGGAACTTGTGCAGAAACACTGTCAGGATTCATTATTATTATAATTATTTATTTTTTACAAAAAACCTGTATACACTCAACAAAAATAATCGTCGCGACACCACACTGTTCAATGCGAAATAGAAATGAAAATATCTGGCTTGCTTTCTATAAGAGAGAGTGAGACAGACAGAGAAACATGCGACGCCGCACAGCTTACAATAACAAAAAGTGTCGTGACAACTTTTCGTAAGATTTTTTTCCGTCTAGCCCCCTTTCACAACGCGCGATAAGGAACTTCGTTCCAAAAAAAAGGTAGAGTCAAATTATAAGTTCTACTAAAAGTGTCGTAAAACAAGACGTCCGTTCGAAAGTAATAATGGAACAAAGCTGCCATGTTCAACAACCATATAGTTAAAGTTTATCCTTGAGACTGGACAAGCCAACGTACCTTTCATTGGTGTGATACTGTAGGGATGTAGAACACTAGAGTTGTCAAGTTAAATTAATTATTATGTCTGACTGTGATTCAGAAGTGAGTAAGCTTTTTTTTTATACGCTACAAGTTAGCCCTTGACGGCTATCTTACCTGGTAGTAAGTGATGATGCTGTCTAAGATGGTAGCGGGCTAACCTGTTAGGAGTATGGTAAACCCACGCTCCTAATCGGTTTCTACGCGACATCGTGACACGTCTTTCTCGGTACGGTGGTAACTAGCCACGGCCGCAGCCTACCACCAGACAAATATATGATTATTTATATATATGACAGTATAAGTTAAAGGGAAAATATGTTAGACAGTATTTAATAAATCACGCTAAGCTAAAAGACAAAAATTCGTGCATTAAAATATATACTTATCTATACTGATTGTATATAGCTGAAAAGTTTATTTGTTTATGTATTTGAACATATAAACTACGACTCTAAAATGTACATGTTTTTGCGTGTGATAGTCCGTGTATTGATGAAGGTAATTATTATATAGTATATTGTATTTAATATGTATGTCTCAGCGGTCAGCTGAAACCACTGGACGCATCCAGCTGAAATTTGGCATACGTAAATATAGCGTAGTCCGCTAGGAAATAATTTCTGAAAATATAAACCTTAAGGACTTAACTGATGTTTGAAAATTCTGTCATTCTGTTAGAAACACAAGAACAACGAACTTAGCATTAGCTGTTAAGCACCTAAAGCGAAAAGCACCTTTTTTACTTATTAGAATTTATCGCGGATGAATTTGGGAGGCACAGCTGAATAACATAATATTATGTGAACACATAACTGGCACAAAGTCCATTTCACGTGTTTGTCGGATCCCGGCGAGCTCGTTAAGGATTTGTGTTAAATTCATTCCGGTCTGCTGACTCAGAAGATTGGATAACTTATTTTTTACGATCTTAGTGGACACTGATTGAAAATTATATGTTTGTTTTCGACTACATACTCGTATTATATATGTATTGTAGCTATTGAAATAATGCAGAAAACAGATTACAAATAATATCATCATCATGATCAACCCATTGCCGACTCACTACAAAGCACAAGTCTCCTCTCAATGAGAGAATTGGCCATAGTCCTCCACGCTGGCCATGTGCGGATCGGCAAACTTCACACGCTTTGAGAACATTATGGAAAAATCACAGGCGTGCAGGTTTCCTCACGATGTTTTCCTTCACTGTTGAAGCAAGTTTAATTGCTTAAAAATGCACATAACTCCGTAAAGTTAAAGGTGGCGTGCCTGGGATCGAACCCCTATTTAGGAGGCGGATGTCCTAACCACTAGACTATCACAGCTTTAAATAATATAATCCACTGATAATATCGTATAATAATGTATGGTGGGTTCCTATAGTTGCATTTGTTTTAGTAGCAAAACATATATATTTTTTGAGAATTGTTTAGTTGTTTTTTGGGGTAGGTATAAGCTTTATTCTCGGCTAGTACTGAACGCGTAATGAAAGATCCGAAAGTCGAACTCAAGATCTTGTGACCCTCAATCGAACATGCGAACCATTAGACCGATGGCATTTTATGTTAACTGTATAATATTTCTATGGGAAACCTTCATAGTAAAATGATTAAGTCATAACATTACGAGGCACTTTGTGAATGAATTAAATTGTTATGAATGAAATTCCACCGGGTATTGCCTCCATCGGAACACGTAAGCATTACGTACGTAACTTATATTACGTGTACACGCGTAGTGTTTGTATCCTCCTTGGTGTACGGTATGTGTGTGTAGGTTTATGGAATGTAAACAAATTAAACATATTGCTTTCAGTTGAAGGAGGAAAATGTGTCTACAACGTAAAGTTTTTAGGGATCCGTGGGTATCTTGTAACGAAAAAGTTTGTTTTTAATCATTCTTTTACTGGCAACTTTGAAAGGCCTTTTTGTCAAACTTTTTAGAACGAAGTTTTTTAACGCGGCTTGCGGGAGGAGTTACCCGTAGAAATCGTCATTCGATTCCGATACGATTAGTATCGTCGACCCCTGGCCGCCATACTTGTTTACCTAGTGTGTTGATTAAACATGTATTTCTCTGATTGACATGGTAAAGAGCTTCTTCTTTAAGGGAATTCAATCATTTGTATTTTTCATATTTTGATTTAATTTCACTTATATTTCCTTTAATAATAACTAAATAAATAGTTATTATTTTATTATTCTTATTTTTTTTATTAGTTTCAAAATGACTGTGAGACAATCTTCCATTTTGTGTTTATTTTATATCTGTGTCATTATGAATTTTATTTTATTTCGGTTGACTGAAAATCAGCGCTGGCTGAGTTAGTTTCTTTTTCACAATTTTCATGAATAAAAATTTAAAATGTCAGTATATTTTAAGATATATGAGTATATTATTATTAGTATGTATATATATTTGTTTATATAAAGGTATATTTTTATGTATATATTTTGCACCACCTTCTTCTTTCCGTATCTCTATATCTTCTACATATTTGGTTGCCTGCAAGAGATCGCTATGTAGCAATAAGGCCGCCAAATTGTATACTACTGTCTGTTATTTTCTGTCTTTTTTGTTTTATTTTTCCTTTTTCGTGGTGTACAATCATCATCATCATGAACAACCCATTACTGGCTCACTACAGAGCACGGGTCTCCTCTCAATATGAGAAGGGTTTGGCCATAGTCCACCACGCTGGCCATGTGCGGATTGGCAGACTTCATACGCCTTTGAGAACATTATGGGGAACTCTCAGGCGTGCAGGTTTCCGTTGATTTAAAAAAAAAAAAATTAAATTCACCGTTGAGGTGAAGGTGTACAATAAGTGTGTGTAAATAAATGTCAGCTATTCAAGAAAGTGGTATTAAAAATTGACCTTTTTGAATAGCTGACTGCCTCTATAATCTATCTCTGTGTCATATTTAATATAGATCCGTTAAGTCGGGCGCGACTGAGTAACAAACATCCATCCATCCAAACTTTCACAATTAATAATATGTCAGATGGCTGACGTACAAATATTTTTGTTTTGTTCAAATGTTTGTCAATAAGGTTTATTATTCTTTCTCACTTTTATTTTTAACCACCTGAGATATCAAAGGTATACTTATTCAGTATACTTCAGTAATTTAACATCTAATTGCAGTTACTAATTTGAGTTTTATCGTTATACAGTTGAGTTTTATATAAGACAGTATCTTTTGAGATACTGTCAATCATATATTCTAATTAAAGTCCTTTGATTGATTGATTATCATAAATCGGTGGTTGCTTTTTTTTTATACACTACAACTTAGCTCTTGACGGATATCTCACCTGGTGGTAAGTGATGATGTATTCTTAGACGGTAGCTGGCTAACCTGTTAGGAGTATGGTAAACCCACATTCCTAAATGGTTTGTACGCTACATGGTGCACGGCCGAACCCTCCCACCAGACCAGACTCGAGCTGGGGAATCGCACCCAAGACCTCTAACTTTATAATACGCAACAAGAGAGCCTGATAGAGATCGCTGTTTAGCGATAAGGCCGCCTATTGTACCTCCTTTCTTTTCTGTGTGTGTTTCTTTATTGTCTTGTATTTCTTCTTTTGTGCGGTCTACAATAGAGTTTTTTCATTTCAAATAAATATAATAATGTGGGTAGTTTGGAATGATTATGATTGCAGTGTGAGCTAAGGCCAAAACTACACTAGGTTGTACTTACTAATACTTTACTTTACTGTACATGTTGTACTGTACTTACTCCATTCTGTACTTACTAATTTGTACTTGTACTTTGTACTTGTATTTTGTACTTACTATCGAATTATTGATAGATGAGTCTATTTCAATTAGGTATAGATAAGACGTATAAATTACAAATTACTTTGTTTATAGACGTTCCGAAGAATGTTGGTAAACATTTTACTATAATTGTTGTTAGGTATAAGATCAAAATCTAGCTTATAAAGTAATTTTCCGTCCGTAAATGGAGTATTTATTCCATTAGCGAGCCAAATGGCCACTTAGTATTCCGAGAGGCAGCAGTAGAGCTAAGTAAGAAAAGTTTAACTCGCTTTACGCATCTTCAAGTTTTATATGTACATACCTAATGATTGACCTTCTTTAGAAACAGGTAGTTTATTTTTAATTAGTTTACACGATTGGAAAAAGGGCTTTTGCAAAAATATCTAGTACCGTTACCGGCTCACTATAGAGCACGGGTCTCCTCTCAATATGAGAAGGGTTTGGCCATAGTCCACCACGCTGGCCATGTGCGGATTGGCAGACTTCACACGCCTTTGAGAACATTATGGGGATCTCTCAGGCGTGCAGGTTTCCTCACGATGTTTTCCTTCACCGTTGAAGCAAGTGATATTTTAATTGCTTAAAAACGCACATAACTCCGAAAAGTTAAAGGTGCGTGCCCGGATTCGAACCGCCGACGTCTGATTTAGAGGCTGACGCCCTACCCACTAGGCTATCACCGCTGTGCATTTCGGCAAATATAATATTCGATACATATAATAGATGCTATATCAAATTTCGGTTGTGAAGTGTTTCAAAAACATATAAAAACCTTCTAAATGTTTATTAGTGAAAAATGGGGAAATCATAACCACTATAATCATCCATCTAGGTGCTATTGTAAAAGCAGAATGACCGCAATGAATTTATTTAACATTATAGAAAGATACTATGACACTATATTCGTTTTGCAGAAGAGGGCTGTTCGTGCGATATATAAATTAGGTCCCAGAGAGTCATTAAGAGATAAATTTAAAGATTATAAAATAATGACAGTGCATAGCCAATATATATATGAAAATTTAATGTATGTTCATAAAAATATTGATAAATTCAAGAAAAAAATGGACTGTAACGCACTGAACATTAGAAGTAAAAGTAAGCTTGTAGTACCGTTTAGTAGGCTGCACAAAATTAGTAACTCATTCAAAGGAAATTGTATTTTATTCTATAATAAATTACCTATTGATATCTTGGAGATGTCTATCAATAAGTTCAAAGTTTTTATAAAACGAAAGCTTGGAGAAAAATCATATTACGATATTAAGGATTATATAAACGATAAAAAAGCTTGGGTGTGAATTGCTCTATCTCCATAGGTACTATAGTTTATTATTAATTTTATTCATTATGTGAGATGGTGATAACGAAAAAAAAGAAAAACCCCGGCTAAGTTTGTTGTGGGCTTCTTCTTACACCGGGGCGCGTTTGGAACCCTCATTTTAAAGCTCCCTCAGCTTTAGTTTAAAGTTTACGAATATAGTTATCACCATGAAATAACTACTGTGTAAATTATTGACGCGTCAAAAGTGCCTTTTTAAGGACTATTTGAATAAAGATTATTTTGAATTTGAATTTGAATTTGATAATCTTATATATAAACGGCACCATAAAATCCAAGAACCCAAACACGAAATAAATAAATAGCAATTTTGTCTATGGGCTTCTGTGCATATAACCAAAATAAGCTACAATCTACTGTTCTGCAAATTATAAGTAATTACGTATCTCTGAAAAACTTTCATGACACTTCTTATTTATGTATTGGCAAGAGTCAAAGAAATTATAATGTATAATTTCTTGATTGTGTTGTATTAGTAGATATACCGAGTCGTACTATAAACAACATCTTCGCTTAACACAATTAAGAACTTGTTAAGTGTTTAGTTTAACGGAAATTGTGCATATAGGCGCTTCGCAAACCTAGATACATTATCTACAATGGTCTTGCTTACAGTGTCTGGTTACAGTAACATACTTAACCACTCCTCCGACCTAAGCTCTTCTACGAAAGAGGAGACCTAAACATATCCTTCATGACCCTGGCGATCAGATGACTACTGACAACATACTCTTAACCTACCACACAATCATACGTTACACACCGTTTTCGGAGGCCAGGACGAGATCCCCGCTATCTTACGTCATCCGGACTGGGAGGCTTGGCTGTAGCTAGTTCAGCCATCCTACCGATAAAGACGTGTCGCCAAGCGATTTAGCGTTCCGGCACGATGTCGCGTAGAATAGTAACGTGTAGAACCAATTAGGAGATACCTATACATATACCTACCTATATATTAGGCCATACCCCTAACAGGTTAGCCCGCTACCATCTTAGACTGCATCATCACTTGCCGTCAGGTGAGATTGCCGTCAAGGGCTAACTTGTGGGGTGTAAAAAAATACATTACCCTCTTTTGATAATCTATCTATCAATCATCAATTAACACCAGTTATATAATATATTAATATTCCATTACTTTAATAGACTTCATCATGATCAACCCATTGCCGGTTCTCAACTGAGCACGGGTCTCAATATAAAAAAATAAAAAAAACACGGAGTTTCCCCCTATTTAGTACGGTTCCGACAGTTGTTAACCTTTGGCGTCAAGTAAATCTTCGGGTGTTGTATCTACATACAATTTTACATTTAAGAATCATTTTACAATTGGCATGAAAACTTCGTTGTTATTAAATTGGTTGCCACAACCGCAACCGTTTTCGTCACCAAAAAAGTTACTACGTGTGCGCAGTGCCTTACTGAAGTTTTACTTAATTTCCAGTTTTCCGCGTATGAACTACAAGTCTCCAATTTGTTTACTAGCTTCCTTCTTAGTGAAATATTACCAGTAACTAGCTACCCGTGATTTGGTATGCTCTTTGCATACTTTTTGCAATGTTCTTCGGAGAAATCTCCTTCAAAATCGTTTTCCTTTTCTCGCACGATTAAAGCCTTTCATAGCAGGTTCAGTCATTCCGATATTGAAAGTAGATTATTTAAAAAAATATTTATTTCCTCTTAATTCTAGCCTGATGAAGCGGTGATATGAATCCGGGCACGCACCTCTAACTTTTCGGAGTAATGTGCGTTTTTAAGCAATCAAAATATCACTCGCTTCAACGGTGAAGGAAAACATCGCGAGGAAACCTGCACGCCTGAGAGTTCTCCGTAATGTTCTCAAAGGCATGTGTAGTCTGCCAATCCGCACATGGCCAGCGTGGTGGACTATGGCCGAACCCTTCTCATATTGAGAGGAGACCCGTGCTCTTTAGTGAGCCGGCAATGGGTTGATCATGATGAATTCTAGCCTTACAGGATTATAAACCTAATTTGCTAGAGTAGCCTAATATAAAAAGTATACAAATTTATGATCATAAAACTTAGGAACTAAAAGATATGTTCGGCTTTGATAATTTAAAATGTAGGTATGTTTTATTGAAGTAGATTTGTAAATCATAATTACAAACAGACATAACAAATTTTGTTGATTTCTTAAAGCATAGTTACTGAATGCGGAATTTCTGTTTATCCGACCGTTGACAGCTCGCACGACTATTCACTACTCTTTCCCCTTTTCTTCCCTTTGTATATTTCTTCTCTCTCATGTAACGAAAAATGCCCGTGATGCACATTTTAGTATATAGAAAGATACTTTACGAAAATATACCTATTGATATAATTATGTAAGAAAATAATTGTATATATAGTTTTACAAAGTCGATCTACGGTAATGTGTTATTTTTGAGGATGTTAACTCATTTTGAAAATTTTATTAAAACTTTACTGTCATGTCTTGTTGGTATAATGATAAACAATAACTGTAGTAGTTAACTACATTCATCATCATCATCATCATCACTTCAACCGATAGACGTCCACTGCTGGACATAGGTCTTTTGTAGGGAGTTCCAGTGGCCACGGTCTTGGGCCGCTTGTATCCAGCGGCTCCCTGCGACTCGTTTGATGTCGTCTGTCCACCTTGTTGGGGGTCGACCAACGCTACGTTTACCGGTGCGAGGTCGCCATTCCAGCACCTTGGGACCCCAACGTCCATCGGTTCTCCGAGCTATGTGCCCCGCCCATTGCCACTTCAACTTCGCAATTCGCTGAGCTATGTCGGTAACTCTGGTTCTTCTACGGATCTCCTCATTTCTGATTTGATCACGTAGAGATACTCCCAGCATAGCTCTCTCCATCGCCCGTTGAGAGACTCTGAGCCTTCTTATGAGGCCCATAGTGAGCGACCATGTTTCAGAGCCGTAAGTCATCACTGGCAACACGCACTGTTCGAAAACTTTAGTCTTCAGGCACTGAGGGATTTTGGACGAAAAGATGTTAACTACATTATTTATATTTTATTATAAACTAGCTGCTGCCCGCGACTTCGTCTGCGCGGTCTTCAGAATTGGGTCTAAAGCTTCGCTCGTTAACAATTTTATATCTTCTCACGGGAACAATTTGAGAGATCGGTATAGAAATTACATGTCCTTTTCTATAGTATAGGTAACATGCTTACCAAATTCCAAGCTGTCTACTCGCTTGTGTCCGAAAAAACCCAAATATCTTACGGAACCCTATTTTTTCCAAAATAAAATTTAGCCTATGTTACTCGTGGATAATGTAGCTTTCGAATGGTGAAAGAATTTTTAAAAACGGTCCAGTAGTTTTTGAGCCTATTCATTACAACCAAACAAACAAAGTTTTCTTCTTTATAATATTAGTGTAGATATAATTAAAATATGCAATGGCCGTCTTAGAATTTTCATATGAATAAACCGCTTTCACATAGGGCCACACCTTTTTTATAGCGAAGTGATCGAACTTACGATACCTACCTGTCTTTTCCGTGAAGGTTTATTAAGGAAATGGGGCATTCTTATAATAATGAACATTGTACCAAGCATACAATAGAGACATCCTATACCGTAACGACGTTCATGTCGACAGCTTTCGAGGGCTGAACAACTGTCGATATTTTATCAATAGGTATATCGATGGCGGCGCCAATATTACCCTCTTTTGATAATAATAATAATCTACAATTATCATATCCTTAACGGGTTAGCCCGCTACCATCTTAGACCGCATCATAACTTACCATCAACCAACTTACCAACAACAGGTGAGATGCCGTCAAGGACTACTTGCGTTAAAAATATATATATATATTACCCTCTTTTGATAATAATGTACAATAATTAATTGACACCCGTTATATGATATATATTGTCTGGTGGGAGGCTTCGGTCGTAGCTAGTTACCACCCTACCGACAAAGACGTGTCGCCAAGCGATTTAGCGTGTTCCGGCACGATGTGTACAAACCAATTAGGAGTATGGGTTGGTTAACCCATTATTAGTAACCTCACGCAAAGGAGGGGTTGAATTGTTGTTATTATGACATTGACATTTTATTTTTATCTACTACAAGTTAGCCCTTGACGGCAATCTCACCTTATGGTAAGTGATGATGCAGTCTAAGATGGTAGCGGGCTAGCCTGTTAGTGGTATGGTAAACCCACACTCCTAATTGGTTTCTACACGACATCGTTCTGGAACGCTAAATCGCTTGGCGACACGTCTTTATCGGTAGGGTGGTAACTAGCCACGGCCGCAGCCTCTCACCAGACCAGACTCGAGCCGGGAATCGAACCCAGGACCTCCAACTTTATAAAGCGACAGCGTGCGCGCTGCGCCACGGAGGTCGTCAAACATACATATTGGCAACATAACGAACGTGGTTCAGCCCTAGAACGCTGTTGACATTCAGAGCATCATTACCGTAAGGTAAAGGATGTCACCATTGTTTTCTTATAATTGTTTACTTGTAGGCCGGTATGTCTTTTCTTATTCGTCCGTTCACGCACCTATAAATTTTCGGAATTATGTGCGTTTTAAAGCAATTAAAATATCACTCGCTACAACGGTGAAGGAAAACATCGTGAGGAAACCTGCACGCCTGAGTTCTCTTAATGTTCTCAAAGGCGTGTGAAGTCTACCAATCCGCACGTGGCCAGCGTGGTGGACTATGACCAAACCCTTCTCATATTGAGACCCGTGTTATGTAGCGAACCGGCACTTGGTTGATCGTGATGAAGTCTATTAAAGTAAAGGAGTAGATATTAATATATTATATAACTGGTGCCAATTGATGATTGTAGATTATTATCAAAAAAGGGTAATATATATATTTTTTACATACCGCAAGTTGTCCTTGACCGCATCTCACCTGATGGTAAGCTATGATGCGGTCTAAAATGGTAGCGGGCTAACCTGTTAGGGGTATGGAAAACCCAGACTTCTAAATGGTTTCTACGCGATATAGTACAGGCCTAATCTCCTCTCTCATACGAGCAAGGAATTTAGAGTTTATTATTGAGCTTTACCGTATGATAGGCTAGCACGCTGAAGTGGTGGACCTGGTCACATTATTCGTAGGACCGACAGACATTAGAATCGGAAGGTAATCGAGTGGAGCCCACGTCTCGGCTAATGGAGTATGAGCCATCCTCCAGCTAGGTGGAGCTATGACCTCCGAAAACGAGGGATGGATGCGAAAAGCCATATTTAGGATAACTTGGCGCTGCTTCAAAGAGGACTATGTCCATCAATGGATGCTTATTGGCTAATGATGATGATGATGATGATTATTACAAATGCTAGCAATATAATATACTCACTATAATAATGTTATATACATCTATGAAAAGGAGGCATATACCCAGCTTTGGAACTTCACAATAATCATCAAAATAAGTTGTAAAGCAAAAAAAAATATCTTATAGATACACGAATAAAAAACGCTGCATCTATACCTAGGTAAAATGTTTCTAGTGTTTACTCGAGTGAAAATTCGATTTCCCATTCGTACCTAAATGAACACATTAGAATATTCAACGAACACGTATTATGCTGAACGAAGAAAAGTAAACCGAATTTGACTTTCAATGGCGGATTCAGAAGATGATTTCGTTTCGTTTAGCGGTGAATCTAATACATTTTTTTTTAATATATACTACAAGGTAGCCCCTGACGGCAATTTCACCTGATGGTAAGTGATGTTTGAGTCAAAGATTGCAGCGGGCTAACCTGTTAGGGGTATGGTAAACCTATGCTCCTAATTGGTTTCTACTCGACATCGTGCCGGAACGTCTTATCGCTTGGCGACACGTCTTTGTCGGTAGGGTGGAAACAAGCTACGGCCGAAGTTTCCCAACAGACCAGACTCGACCCGGGAATCGAACCCAGTACCTCCAACTTTATTATGCGTCCGACAGCGCAAGCGCTACGCCTCGTGTTTCCAACCACTTAGATGTAGAAATTGGATTATGAAGATTCTGTCTTTAGAAATGGTTGGTCTACGTTTTTTCTTAGAGACCTTACTGTACAATATAACCGAAATAGTAATTAAGGATATTGCATTACTACCCCAATTTTCTTTTTTAAATAGCGGCCACTTAATAAGTCTACCACTAAAAACAATAATTGTAGAAATCATAACATCAGTATCAGGTTTAAAAAATATAAGCTACCAAAGATGCCATTCATCATCATCATCATCATCATGATCAACCCATTACCGACTCACTACAGAGCACGGGTCTCCTCTCAATATGAGAAGGGTTTGGCCATAGTCCACCACGCTGGCCATGTGCGGATTGGCAGACTTCACACGCCCTTGAGAACATTATGGAGAACTCTCAGGCGCGCAGGTTTCCTCACGATGTTTTCCTTCACCGTTGAAGCAAGTGATATTTTAATTACTTAAAAACGCACATAACTCCAAAAAGTTAGAGGTGCGTGCCCGGATTCGAACTGCCGACCCCTGAGTAGGAGGCTGACGCCCTAACCACTAGGCTATCACCGCTTGATTATGAAGATGCCATTATTAATGAATAATTTAAAGTACAATGTACAAATTAAATCCAAAGTTTTGTTTTAAGGAAAGATTAAAAATCCTGTCTATGTGGTATTTTCGGTCGATCTTTTGTTGAACAAATTTTTTTTTACATATAATATAGTTATCGACGGGTCTTCTTTCTAAACACTCGTTTACCGACTTAACTTCCACAGTATTTAAAGGTTAATTGGATGATTAAACCTGATTCTATTTTCGGTATCGCAATACTCTTAACCACAACTATGACTAAAGTTGTAAGATTTGGAAATATATCACATAGACGAACAAAACACTATTTAAACGTACCTAGGAAAACTTATGGTAATTAGACACTAGAAAATCGCTAATTAGGTTGAGATTCGTTTTTTAAATTGCCGATCTTTATGACGAGTTTACTTAAAATACTTAAATACCATTTTAATATAGATTGTTACCTGTAGGTACTAACACGAATTTTGTTTCGCGGGTTGTTAAAATGGAAATGCCACAGAGAATCATATTTTCACACCTAAATTATATAACTGCAAATAACTCACGATGGAAACCAAATCACGTAATTTATTACGTCAATGCAGCTGTTCTTTGGAACAACAATACATAAATATGTAGTTTATATGTATTAAACAACCCTTAGATATATAATTGTCTTAGGCTATAACGTCCTACTTCATCACGTTGTTTTTTTTATATACATCAAAACGACCAGGCGGGTCACCTGATGGTAAGTGATTACCGCCGCCGCGTTGCTGGCCTTGCTGAATGCGTTGCTGGCCGCTAAAACGTTGTTCGGTTCGCCGCTAATATTAAATTAAATTTCTATTCGATACTCTGTATTCTTTGAAATTTCATAATTTTTTCACTTAAAATAACTTTAAGTTTATATTCAATATGACGCGTAGGTTGTATTGTGCACTTTTTGGTTGCATCAATAACAGTTGTTTATTGTACTGTTTGTATGAATAATACCAGAAAAAATAAATTTGATCGTTTTTCTGTCACAAGATAGTTGAAATTTGAAAACAAAGTAGGGAAATGTAATTAAAATGTTGGAGGCGGGTAGCCCTATCGCATGTTTAGGTGCCGAGCGGCTGTAGGTATTTATTTCAAAGATAAGCCCGAGTTACAATGCTGTATACATATTATTACCGTGGTATAATAGTTATGTTATCATATGATTCGTGCAGGAAAAAGTGCTCCTGCATTTTCATTTGACCTTCTAAAGTTCGCTGAAAAGTAGACATTGTGGAAACATTACTCGAGCGTTTTAAGTGTATAGTGTATCCCTATACTAAATGACATTATTGGCGTGCACCGAGTCCTATGCACGCTCTTATGCACGCTTTTAAGAAGCGTCTTCAGAATTAATGTATGTGAGTAGATGTTTAAACATAGTTTATTAAGGCCCTTGATTGTGTAACGCTTTTTTTTCATACACTACATTTAAGCAATCTCACCTGATAGTAAGTCATGATGCAGTCTAAGATGGTTACGGGCTAACTTATTAAGGGTATGGTAACCCATACTCCTAATTGGTTTCTACGCCACATCGTGCCGGAACGCTAGATCCCTTGGCGACACGTCTTTGTCAATAGGGTGGTAACTAGCAACGGCTGAAGCCTCCCATCAGACCAGACTCGAGCCGGTAATCGAACCCAAGACCCCCGACTTTATAATGCGACAATTAGGAGCGTGGTTTTACCATACCCCTAACAGGTTAGCCCGCTACCATCCTAGACAGCATCATCACATACCACCAGGTGAGATAGCTGTCAAGGGCTAACTTTTAGTGTATAAACCATAGAACACACAGGCATCGTTGGCTCCTTTGTAACTATAGATGTTAAAAGGCAAACGGTAATCACTTGGCATCAGGTGACCCGTCTGATCGTTTGCACACGATGTAAATATATGTGGCAAGACTTCCACATACCTGTCGGCACGCTGCTCTATCTTATACGTACGGAATCGCGTACGTATCAAGGATTTCGAATTTAACATATTTGCTTTAAAAGTGTGCTAAAACATCGTAAGGAAACTCGCATGCCTTAAAGTTTTTAGTTATGTTATCAAAGTATGTGAAATCTACCAATCTGCACTCGGCCAGCATTGCAAACTACAGCAATTACGGCAATTGCAAACTCACAAAGAGAAGAGGCCTGTGCCCGTATAAGACCAGTCTTATACGGGGGACAGTCCCTAATGGGTTTTCAATGATTCATCGGCATCATGATCAACCCATTACCGGCTCACTACATAGCACGCGTCTCCTCTCAATATGAGAAGTTTGGGCATAGTCCACCACGCTGGCCATTTGCGGATTGGCAGACTTCACACGCCTTTGAGAACATTACGGAGAATTCTCAAACGTGCAGGTTTCCTCACGATGTTTTCCTTCACCGTTAAAGCAAGTGATATTTTAATTGTTTAAAAACGCACATAACTCTGAAAAGTTAGAGGTGCGCGCCCGGATTCGAACCGCTGAACTCTGATTACGAGGCTAACGCCCTAACCACTAGGCTATCACAATCACAATGTCAATGATTATGATGATGATATTAACGCAATAACATAAGTCTTCACTTCAGTAATATTTAATAACCGCCCGTTTCAGGACGTGCTTTAATAGATGTTCCACCATATTGGACATCATTCTATGTCACATAGCTACCATGCATTGTCAACCAAGAGAACTAACGTGGCAAGTTAAAATAAAAACATGTGAAATAAGAAGCTACATGAAAAGGAGCGTTCGCTTTGTTACCGAAAGAAGTCCATTATCGGAATGAGACGTGTTCTAATCATATAAAGGGCGAGTTAAGTGTGGACAGACAGCACCACTCACCTGAATTACGTCGCCGGTAACGTGATGTGATGGCCCCGGCGACTGGGGACTGGGGTCGAAAGCCAACTCCGCGTCCCCACTATGAATAGACATTGAATGTATACAAACAAAGGCGTACTAATATGTTCTATAGCGATGATGTTGTATATCAAATTATTTTAATATCGAAGATTTATTGTCTTGCACGAGTTTCATGCTATACTGTTTACATATGACTATGCAGGTACTCGTTGCTTGTACGTTGTACTACAAGCTACTACTGATACGTGAGTTATTTTTTTTTCGGACTGTCTTTCCCACTTTGAACTCCTTATTAAAGAGAACACAAAGCAAATTCCGTACCAAAGCGCAATACGAAATAGTACACAGTATGTACCTATTGATATTATTACCACGACTACGGGGCATAAAGGTTAAGAGATCAAGCATAAAACACCAAAATCGACGTTCAAACTTTATTAAATTGTTATAATTGGTTGTTATAGCGGCAATAGAAATACATTCCGCCAGTAAAAAAAAAATTATTTTTCGCACTGTCTTCTAGCTGTACTAACCCTATTGGTTGCCACAGCGTAACCGGGCTGTTTGGCGAGCTTCGAAAAGAAGCTATGCCAGAAGAAACTTTGAGCCCTAGGGCTCGAAGAAACTAAGGGAACGTCTGCCTAAGGACGCCTCTTATGAGGCCGAACCGTGGCTTAGGCGACGTTTGGGATAATGGTTAGACGGTGAGTGGTCCGTACGTCTCTGAGGCCGTGGATGTAGCCCACGTCCGGATGGCGAAAGATAGCGGGGACCTCGTCTTCGCCGGCGAAGACGGTGTGTAGCATATGATTGTGTAGTAGATGTTACGAGTTTGTTGTCAGTAGTTATCTGATCGTCAGGGTCATGAAGGATATGAGGTATGATAGGAGAGTTCGCCATGTTCGTAATATTCTAAGAGGTGTGTGAAGTCTATCAAAATCGCCCTTAGCCACGTGGTGGACTACGGACTTCTCTTTCTCGCTTAGTCCTGTAGTGGGCCGGTATTCCGGTAACTACAATCTGATGAACCCTTCTTCATACGCTTAAATAAATAGTATTTTAAGAAATCCTATGGATAACAAGTTCTTAATTGAGGGTTATTACTTGTCCTATTCCTGTTTCTGTTTTCGCTCCCAGACTAAAGCTACAGTTTTAGCTCATCAGCGTGAAAATTAGTTTTTCATAAATCCCACGGGAATCATAATTTTTTTTTATATAATAGGCTGATATGTTTGACCAGGATATAATGTACGTCCTTTCGAAATTTAGCTGAAATGGTTTTGTAGTTCCGTCGTAAGGGAGTAATTACTATACTCACAGACACACTTCCACACAAACTTTCGCCTTAATAATATTAATGAGATAAATTGCGAGGTACAAGATTTGTTAGCACACAATCTTATAATCGCTTTCGAATATCGAAACACACTAACGTCATTGTAAATTGTAACTAAACTAAAATTCCTCTACACTTCCATACCAGTACAGGTTTGTTAGACAAAAGTAAGTGGTACGGAAACTACGAATGTAATCCCATAACATAAGATGCATTTTACTTTGACGTCTTAGTGTTTCGATATTCGAAAGAGAGACTACGTTTGCAAGTATGCAAATCTTATACTAAGACTACATCTCTTATGATTGTCTCTAAGTTTAAATGCACCATTATTTATGTGAAATGTATTGTAATTTTTAAAAAATTTAATTATCACTTGCTTCAACGGTGAAGCAAAACATCGTGAGGAAACCTGCAGGCCTGAGAGTTCTCCGTAATGTTCTCAAAGGCGTGTGAAGTCTGCCAATCCGCACATGGCCAGCGTGGTGGACTATGGCCAAACCCTTCTCATATTGAGAGGAGACCCGTGCTCTGTAGTGAGCCGGTAATGGGTAAAATTAAAGGCCGCTAAGAACGCAGGTTGGACGCTGCATTACTGTCTTCGCATCAGGCCTTCTTTTGCTCACATACCTTTGGCTACTACTCACACACCCCTCATAGCAACGTGCAATGTACTCTAGCATATATTCTGTATGAATAATCCAGAACAAGTACGTCAGAGTTCAATTAGATCATTTAATCCGCACGTGAGAGTAAAACCATTAACAAATTGATGTATCCAACGTTTCCCCCAGCCCTCACTCGTCAAATCTCTCGAGGTAAATTTCCTGGAATTATTTTACCCACCTCGCAAAATGTTCACACCCGATTTCATTAAACATTCCAAAACCAAAAACGTGTTCAGTCATATAATACAAACTTATACCTACTTAAATACACAAAAGAAAATTAATTGGCTTTCGCTTGATGGGTTTCATGGCATTAAATTCGTCTTTGTGGACTAATTTCTCTAACTAAGCATACAAATATGTAAAATCAAACTGTCTGCCTGTGATTTCAGATATTGCTTAAAGCCTGACCTAGTTCACTACTTAGTTATTGTCAAAGACAAAGAAAATTTTTAATAAGTCTCGCATGAATTCTATAAGTATCTGTATTATAGCTTCCCCAAATAGACAGACAGATATTTTTTATATGTAGGCATATTCAATGTGTATAAATAGCCCAGTTTCAGATTTAATACCTGGCTAAGTTTGTTGTGGGCTTCTTCTCAGACCGGGGCGCGTTTGGAACCCTCATAGCTTTAGTTTTAAGTTACGAATGTAGTTATCACCATCAAATCACTAGTATGTAAATAATTGACGCGTCAAAAGTGCCTTTTAAACGACTATTTGAATAAAGATTATTTGAATTTGAATATAAATATAGATAGATAGTTAAAGAGATTAATTGACATGAATTAGTCATAGAGTTATAATAACGAACACGTTACAATTCACTTTGCATTTGAGTAGTATGATGGATGAAACTTCTAGAATTCAACTTCCTGTAGAACATATAGGAATGGTATATGCCCAGTTTAATACATTAATGGTTGTAGAAGATTTTTCGTTACTATCATCCGCTTTCTTAGTTTGACACTATTGATGCTGTCACTGAGGGATCTACAAACCGTATATATTAGTAATAAGGTGCTTATGTAAACAATCCCATAGGGATCTCGATCCAGCCACAGCAATGAAAGCGTCATAAATTAGTTTTAATGGGTTTCCACCGCTGTTCCTATGGAACCATTAAAGTTACCACCGCAACATTATATATGAAAATATTAATACTTACTATCGTCCACTTAGGATTTTAGTTTCCCCGGCAGGTAATAAACCCTTAAATATTTACGGAATTACAAAAAAATGTGGCATAATTACATAATCATCATAATCATGATCAACCCATTCTCGGCTCACTACAGAGCACGGGTGTCCTCTCAATATGAGAAGGGTTTGGCCACCACGCTGGCCGTGTGCGGATTGGCAGACTTCACACGCCTTTGAGAACATTATGGAGAACTCTCAGGCGATATTTTAATTGCTTAAAAACGCACATAACTCCGAAAAGTTAAATTGGCGAGCCCGGGTTCGATCAATTAAATTTTTGTTCGAACAATTACATAATGACTAAAAGTAATTCGAATAACGTCGAAATAGGTATGCATTGTTTTAACACATTTTAACTTGTACCAACTTTCTCAGTTCTGTCAGTATGTGAAAAAAATAAATTACCTATATGATATATATACTATAACTTATTCAAAGTTTTATAAAACGAAAGGTTATAGAAAAATCCTTCTACGTAATAAAGGATTATATAAACCATAAAATATATATAATATATATAACTCGGGTGTGAATTGCTCCAAATCGATAATTATGGTACTATAATTTATTATAGATTATCTGAGATGGTGATAACAAAAAAACCCGGCTAAGTTTGTTGTGGGCCTCTTCCTGACCTGACCTTTCTTCTTTTCAGACCTGGGTGCGTTTGGAACCCTCTTAGCTTCAGTTTCAAGTTGGCGAGTGTAGTTATCACCTTCACGAATAGAAATAATGGAAAATGTAATATATGTGAACGATTCATAGATGCCCAGGTTTAAATTAATAAAGAAAAATAATCGATTTGATTTGATTTATAATTGTATGTAACATAAATAATGTAAGTCTATGCTGTCAGCAGTTGGGAGTCCTCTGTGAATTCTTTTTACGGGCGACTGTTGCCTGGGTATTGATTTAGGAAGATTGCAATAAATTAAGGGCATAAATCTTACGCGACGGAAGGGATATTGCCGGCCCTTACACCTAAACGCCGCGCACATAGTTCGGTACTAGATACACCCTTGGTTGGAATAATACATTCTATGAAGTGTATTACAGTTTTTTTTTTTTATATTATACAGTACAAGTTAGCTCTTGACGGTAATCTCAACTGATGGTAAGTGATGATGCAGTCTAAGATGGTAGCGGGCTAACGATTTTAGAGCTATGCTTTGCCCATACTCCTCATTGGTTTTACGTGACATCGTGCCGGAACGCTAAATCACTTGGCAACAAGTCTTTGTCGACAGAGTGGTAACTAGTTACGGCCAAAGCCTCCCACGATACCAAACTAACACCGGGAATCGAACCCAGGACCTCCAACTTTATAACGTGACAGCGCGCGTGCTGCACCACGGAATTCGTCATAATATTAGGTTGAGGTCTTTTAAATCTTTTGCCCAACCCAAAGTATAAATTTGAAAAAAAACCACTTGGATTTTGTATCCGCCCGGTTTGATGTCATTAAAAAGGTAAGATTAAAAAAAGAAACATTAGTAAAATATTGTTTCCAGCTATTTTTTGTTTATTATCTTAATGAGTGATTCTAAAAAGAAATTCGATACATTTTACACACAAAAAAAAAGGAAAAAATGCAACGCAAGCTGTGAGAATATTTGCGACGTTTATATTATTCGGACCTGATGTAATGTACTGACATTGACACAAGATTAGCTCAAAGTTGTTTAAGCGTCATAAACCGGAAATTTCGATATCTTTTACGTACTTTTAGGGACTGGTACTCTGTTACGGACACTATTAACGAATTCGTTCCTGTTATCCCAAACGTCGCCTAAGCCGAGTTTCAGCCTCACAGGAGGCGCCCTTAGGCAGACGTTACCTTAGTTTCTTCTGGCAGAGCTTCTTTCCGAAGCTCGCCAAACAGCCCGGTTACGCTGTCGCAACCAATAGGGTTATACCACAGCTAATAGTCAGTCCGAAAAAAATATATTAACGAATTCATTGATAACATATACAAAACCATGGTCAACATCGTCAGCCTGTTAGAAGAAATGAATCTCCAATGCTGGACCGGAGTGTGAAATCTTGTAGAAGACAAAGAAAATATAATCAATAACTTTAATACTAGGAGAGTAGAAATTGTAGCATTTCTACCACATATGGTTAGTGATAATATCCCGGGCTGAAGACTTACCGTTATTTGAGATCCTTTGTCCTATCTAAGCGTTGATAATATAGTAATACGTCACACGACGTGTATTTTGTAAACGCCAAATACTTTTTTTAACTGCTTAAAAAAAAGCAATTAAAATATCACTTGCTTCAACGGTGAAGGAAAACATCGTGAGGAAACCTGCACGCCTAAGAGTTCTCAATAATGTTCTCTAAGTCGTGTGAAGTCTGCCAATCCGCACATGGCCAGCGTGGTGGACTATGGCCAAACCCTTCTCATATTGAGAGGAGACCCGTGCTCTGTAGTGAGCCGGTAATGGGTTGATCATGATGATATACAAAACCATGGTCATCATCGTCAGCCTAAAATAAAAATCAAATGTATTACACAGTACAAAATAAATTGTACTGGGTAGTGGTTACATCAATATTTTTTATCGATATTCGATACGCCCTTTATCTCATCGATTACACGCCAGACCGGTTGAGAGCCCCTCATGTTGTATTGAACATACAACTTACTAATGTTTTTTACGTAGGTACTGCACAAACGAAAAATTTTACCGGGCTTTTTTAAATAAATTTATACTCTCATAGTGAAGCGGTGATAGCCTAGTGGTTAGGGCGTCGGCCTCCTAATTAGAGGTCGGCGGTTCGAATCCAGGAACGCACCTCAAACTTTTCGGAGTTATGTGTGTTTAAAAAAAATTAAAGTAGCACTTGCTTCAACGGTGAAGGAAAACATCGTGAGGAAACCTGCACGCCTGAGAGTTCTCCATAATGTTCTCAAAGGCGTGTGAAGTCTGTCAATCCGTACATGGACAGCGTGGTGGACTATGGCCAAACCCTTCTCATACTGAGAGGAGACCCGTGCTCTGTAGTGAGCCGGTAATGGGTTGATCATGATACTCTCATAAGGCTAACTTGTATTATCTACTACAAGTTAGCCCTTGACGGCAAACTCACCAAATAGTAAGTGATAATGCAGTCTAAGATGGTAGCGGACTAACCTGTTAGTGGTATGTGAAACCCATTAGGAGTATGGGTTTATATATACCCCTAAACAGATTAGCCGGCTACCATCTTAGACTGCATCATCACTTGTAGTGGATTATAAAAATAATAAATAATAAACTACATATAAACTGCGATGAAGTTGACTCCTTCACTGTATATA
Source organism: Lasiommata megera (assembly GCA_928268935.1). Lineage (NCBI taxonomy): Eukaryota > Metazoa > Arthropoda > Insecta > Lepidoptera > Nymphalidae > Lasiommata > Lasiommata megera. Next base: position 3,438,855 of record OV743311.1, on the reverse strand, counting down.
GTTTAGTATTTGTTTACTAAACTATACAGTCACTAAACTATACAGTGACAGTCTTTATTACTGTTAGCCACGCGTCTTCCCCGTTATCACTGGACGTCTTAATACTTGGGGTTATTTTTACCTCGATGTTGGTACCCGCTGAAAGTGTTTTTCCAACATGCAAGGTTACCGGTTAAAATGAACATGTGTTATCAATACAGGTACATTTTATGTCGGCTATCTATCTGATAATAGCGGTTTGAAAGCCCACTGAATATGATTGTGCACTTTGCTACACTTCATTGATGTGTAAAAAGTTCTTTTGTTATCATCATCATCATCATGATCAACCCATAACCGGCTCACTACAGAGCACGGGTCTCCTCTCAGTATGAGAAGGGTTTGGCCATAGTCAACCACGCTGGCAATGTGCGGATTGGCAGACTTCACTCGCCTTTGAGAAATTTAAAAGAACTCTCAGGCGTGCAGGTTTCCTCACGATGTTTTCCTTCACCGTTGAGGCCAGTGATATTTGAATTGCTTAAAAACGCACGTAATTCCGAAATGTTAGAGGTGCGTGCCCGGGATCGAGCGACCTTTGATTAGGAGGCGGACCCTCTAACCACTAGGCTATCACAGCTTCCCTGGCTACGTGGCTACACACCATTTGCGGTTTAATTCTTAGAACTCAAGCATGAAGATTTGTCAAACTGTTCAATTACTAGATAATACAAAAGCACTCGTTGTTATCAGATTACACTATGGGAAAAAACATTAGCAATGCGCAAAAATAATAATACTTTACAAAGTTTACTTATATTTCTCCATTTAATTCTCCATTATATTGTGACTACAGTCATTTTACATATAGGATTTATTATTTTTCCGATTTTTAGCTATTCAAGAGCACAAATACAAAAAGTTAATTTAATTTGATTCATTTATTTTATGGGAACAAACTGTAATAATTACAATTATAGATAATTCACAATTAAAACACTTAAACCAGGATTATCTCCAATGATAGATTAACACTTATTACTTATCTAGTTAAATGCCTACAGCTAAAAAACGCGAATGAAAACAATAATGGTTACAACTCATTAGACAAAAACGGGCCAAAACTGGCTAGTGTTTAGCTAGTCAGTTTTAAACCAGATATATCTAATTGCTAGTAGGTATATATATATGGAATAAACCATATCCTTCCAATGCTTCACAAAGCCAACTAAATAAATACTTCGCCATGGCTTACTTACTTAATATAATGAATCCACTATGTAAGTAAAGAAAAAACATTCAACTCCCTCTTATTTATTCATACTCACACTATACGGTCAACCGAAAAGTTGAAGACTTATTCCCTAGTGAAAAGGAATGAAAGCAAACTTTATGAATAATAAATGAAGATTTTGGTTATTCCCGGACGTCGAGCCTAAGAATACGATCAAAGGAATATAAACTTTAGTTTATCTATCCACTACAAGTTAGCTGAATATTAAGTGTAAGTGATGATTTGTCTAAAATGGTAGTGTAAACCTGTAGTTAAAGGCTAGTGTTACGGGTAAGACGGTCCCCCGACCTAAGCGCTCCTTCTCCGAAAGAGGAGGCCTAAACATATCCTTCATGACCCTGACGATCAGGTGACTACTGACAACATACTCGTACCACCTACCACACAATCATACGCTGCACACCGTCTTCGCCGGCGAAGACGAGGTCCCCGCTATCTTACGTCATCCGGACGTGGGCTCCATCCACGGCCTCGGGCCACTCACCGTCCGACCCCCCAGTTATTCCAAACGTCGCCTAAGCCAAGGTTCGACCTCAAAGGAGGCGCCCTTAGGCAGACGTTCCCTTAGTTTTTCGAGCCCTAAGGCTCAAAATTTCTTCTGGCAGAACTTCTTTCCGAAGCTCGCGAAACAGCCCGGTTACGCAGTGGCAACCAATAGGGTAAGCAGAGCTAATAGACAGTCAGAAAAAAAAAGGGTAAGACGTTTTAAATAAACCCATACATATTTCGCGTCTTTGTCGGTAGGGAGGTAACAAGCCACGACCAAAGCCTCCCACTAGACCAGATCAGAAAATAAAAAGAAATGGTATATTCCCTAACTGTTCCTGGAATCAAAACTGAGATCTTCCACTCAAAAGATTAAATACTGCGCAAGGAAGGTACCCAAGTCTGCTTATCTATAATATAATAAAACTGTACATTAAATATATTTTAAAAATTTTAATTGGAGGATGCTTTACTATCGATACTGAGCCCAAATATTTTTTTTTGTCTGTCTGTCTTACTGTCTGTCTGTATCTTGGCCGCGCATCACGACGAAACTACTGGATAGATTTTGAATGAAATTTGGTATAGGAGTAGCTGATACTCCGGTTTAACATAATATAGGATAGTTTTTGTTCCGTAATTCAGCACGGTTCCCTTGGGAGAGGGGATGAAAGTCAAAATGTGTATTTAGTTGTAATTCATTAACGCGTACTCCGATTTAACTCATTCTTTTTTTTGTTAGAAAGGAGATACTTTAATGTTAATCCTGTAATTATTTCAAGGTCGTCGGTTTAGTAATCAAACACACTTTCACACACACTAACTCAACGCAGACGTCGTGGGTATCAGTTAGTATCTACCTAATAAAAGTGCTTCACTTACCATACAATCCAGCAGCACTTGCGAATCGATAAAGTTCACTTTCTACTTATCTTTAATTAAATAGAACAGGAAAAGTACTTTGACAGAATACTAAATATTCTAGTAACTATAAGGTTGGTTTACTGTAAGTGTGGAGTTCAGTTATCAAGTTACGACGACGTTTGTACTTCTCCTACGTATAAACAAAAGATTAACACTAACTTTGTAATGATTTCAGCCTAAATGAAAATTCAGTAAGGCAAAGGACTTTACCTTGAGGAAAATATTATGGCATCGGATTGGCAGACTTCACACGCCTTTGAGAACATTATGGAGAACTCTCAGGCGTGCAGGTTTCCTCACGATGTTTTCCTTCACCGTTAAAGCGAGTGATAATTTAATTTCTTTAAAAACGGACATAACTCCAAAAAGTTAGAGGTGCGTGCCCGGATTCGAACCGCCGACCTCTGATTACGAGACTGACGCCCTAACCACTAGGCTAAATAATAACAAATAACAAAAATTAATTGGATTTAATCGCAGATTTACGAGTAAGTATTAAACTGTTAGCGATCTCATCATCATCATCATCATCATCATGATCAACCCATTACCGGCTCACTACAGAGCGCGGGCCTCCTCTCAATATGAGAAGGGTTTGGCCATAGTCCACCACGCTGGCCATATGCGGATTGGCAGACTTCACACGCCTTTGAGAACATTATGGAAAACTCTCAGGCGTGCAGGTTTCCTCAAGATGTTTTCCTTCACCGTTGAAGCGAGTGATATTTTAATTTCTTTAAAAACGCACAAAACTCCGAAAAGTTAGAGGTGCGCGCCCGGATTCGAACCGCCGACCTCTGATTAGGAGGCTGACGCCCTAACCACTAGGCTAAATAATAACAAATAACAAAGATTAATTGGATTTAACATTGTTTGGAGTCAAGCTCCTTACATATTCAATATTTATGTATTTTTCACAAACTTTCAAAGAAATTGTAACTAATTATTGTAAACTACTACTTACCACACAATCAAAGTACGTAACGTTATTAGCTAAGCAGGCATCGCTTGTATAATAATCCAGCCACAGTAACACACACACACTATAAACTCGTTATATAATTAAAGACTAGACTTATAAATCCCATTATAATAACATACAAAACGCACATGTGATCGACCGGGACGCATGTATCCAACTGAGTCACAATCACAATATTATATCGCGTTCAAGTGATGTCATGGAGATGACCAGCTGTAAGGAAGTTCCTCTGTTTGAGATGAGCTTAAACTTATCTTGATGGGTTTGCAGCAATAGATATGGAATATACTCGTATATATAACTACACGTGAGAACTCTTATTACTTGCTAGAAGCGGTGATAGCCTAGTGGTTAGGGCGTCAGCCTCCTAATCAGAGGTCGGTGGTCGAATCCGGGCCCGCACTTCTAACTTTTCGGAGTTATGTGCGTTTTAAAAAATTAAAATATCATTTGCTTCAACGGTGAAGGAAAACATCGTGAGGAAACCTGCATGCCTGAGAGTTCTCCATAATGTTCTCAAAGTGTGAAGTCTGCAAATCTGCACATGGCCAGCGTGGTGGACTATGGCCAATCCCTTCTCATATTGAGAGGAGACCCGTGCTCTGTAGTGAGCCGAGAATGGGTTGATCATGATACGATACTCGTATATATAAGGACACGAGAGAACTCATGAGTAAAAATAAAAGTTTTTTTTTTTTAATAAACGGGCTACTTTATTTCTTGCTAATATTATTTTGATCTTTCATTTATGTATTACATAAACTGTATAACATAAAGAACATAGTTCTACATGTAATATGGCCAAACATTTAACGCAGATGTGTTAGTGCAGGTGCGGCTTAGGGTCCCAAATAGGTACGTGTATCGAAGGGGCAGGCCGCCGCTGCTGGCAGTGCCAAGGGGACACACCAACCTTATATATATATATATATATATATATATATATATATATATATATACTTTTATATTAGACTACTCTAGCAAATTAGGGTTTTATCCTGTAAAGCTAGAATAAGAGGAGATAAACAAATTTAGGGAGTTAAATATCTCATTAAGTGAAACTGTTTATTTTGAGAATTAAGATGTTTAAACCTACCAAAATCATTGCGCGGTCTCATCACTCGAAGTTTTTCTTAAGGGTTATTATTCGATTTTCATAACATTTGTACAACAATGGTAACTAAAGTAAAGTTTGCATGGAGCTATATTGATAGGTTTGTTTGCAGTATTATGATATTGGCACAGAATAGCGAACTCGACACAACTGCACTCAAATTAAAACATTGAAATGTGAGCTTCATATCATGTGACATAAATTGATGTTTGATGTGTATGGCACGTGGGGAACGAGCGGTCCAATCGCCGTATACTACAACCATTGATTTACTAGCCTACCACTAGCCGTAGATCGATCATTAGCGCTCAAAAAATGGGATGGAAAAGTAGTGCACAAATAGCGACGTGTGCACTCCTTTCCCCCAGTGTGTGACAAGGCTAGACGAAAGTCACCGATTCTAACACACGAGCCGTATAATCCGAATGAATTACAAAGCACTACGCGCTGCTGTAGATAATATAACGGCCAGATGTCTAGTGTATTAGACGGGTTGTAATACATCGATATACCGATATGTAGGAATGTATAGTTAGTTGGTGACAAATTCTCGCCTTGTTTTTGTATGACGCGCTCTGTCTACGGCTAGTGGTAAATCAATGACTACAACGTACTACTAGTACAGTACCACTAGCACTATTAAGAAGTTTTTTTTATGTTACGTATCACATTTTAAGGCTTTAACATCAGCAGAAACGATGTACAGTCGATATGGTCTGCGAAGGCCATAAATTACCTACTTAATATTATATATATTGCGTACTAGCTGATGCCCGCGAGTTCGTCTGCGTTGAATTAGTGTGTGTGAAAGTGTGTTTGTTTGTCTTCCAATCACGAAGAAATGGATTACTAAACCGACGACCTCGAAATAATTACAGGATAAACATTAAAGTATCTCCTTTCTAACAAAAAACGCTACGCGGATGACGCGTTAATGAATTACAACTAAATACAAATTTTGACTTTCATCCCCTCTCCCAAGGGAACCGTGCTGAATTACGGAACAAAAACTATCCTATATTATGTTAAACCGGAGTATCAGCTACTCCCATACCAAATTTCATTCAAATCCATCCAGTAGTTTCGGCGTGATGCGTGGCCAAGATACAGACAGACAATAAAATAAAAATAAAATGTTTTAGGCTCAGTATAGATAGTAAAGCATCCTCCAATTAAAATGTTCAAAATACATTTCATGTACAGAATTCGTCCTGTTACAGTTTTATTATATTATAGATATAACGATGCTCTAATAGAGCAGTCTTCTCCACTGGCTCCTATGCGCATGTTTTTGATAACTTTCTATAACTTTTTTAAATATTGGTAATATTTAAAAAAGTTACCGACCACTTGAACTTAAAAAACGCATAATATTGAAATCAGCGGTTGGTAACTCATTGCAAAATTCGGACGGTTGGAAAAAATAAAGTTTCTATTCCTAGTGCTGCTGACTTGGTCCAGTCCGCTGACAGAGAGATAGATCCGTCCGATACAGTCCTCCGGCCTTCAAACTGAAGGACGGAAGTTTAGTAATTGAGTTCTGCACCGTTCGGGTACGAAACTCAAAATCTTATACAAGCTAAGGATCCGAAATTGTACTTTTCTGTTATTAAATACCTTACTTATACATAGATTTATTAAGTTTTATGTTACGAATAAACCTCTGAAATAAAAAGTAGAGATAAATTCACAATTTTCCTTAAATTAATATAAGCAATACCTACTTCTGTTACACTTTATCAACAGGTAGTTTTACTAAATAACTTAAAAGGCAAAATTGCTTTGTACTCGCCTTAATTTCCCGTTTAGAATGAGAAATTCTCATGGGCATCTTAAATGAGTTCGGCTGTTCGTGTGTTACGAACTACCGCCAACAATATCTCCTGTCTTAACATAGGGTTCATGTTGTTTGCTTTTGTCCACTTTAATCTCTCTCCCTTCGCTACTAATTTTATATAATTCTTTCCCCAGTATTATGTTTGGTAAGCTCTCGCCATTATTTTATATTATACTAGTGTTCTTACCGACACTTGGTGGTATGTCAACCGTTGCTTTATTGCCAAAGCAATTAAAGGTTGTGATTGCCGGAGTGATGTGGGTTCAAATCCTGTCGTTTCAGAATTTTTATGCAATTTTAGTGGTTAGGGCGTCAGCCTCCTAATCAGAGGACGGCGGTTCGAATCCGGGCACGCACCTCTAACTTTTCGGAGTTATGTGCGTTTTTAAAAATTAAAATATCACTTGCTTTAACGGTGAAGGAAAACATCGTGAGGAAACCTGCACGCCTGAAAGTTCTCCATAATGTTCTCAAAGGCGTGTGAAGTCTGCCAATCCGCAAATGGCCAGCGTGGTGGACTATGGCCAAACCCTTCTCATATTGAAAGGAGACCCGCGCTCTGCAGTGAGCCGAGAATGGGTTGATCATGATGATGCATTTTTTCTCGAGTCTGCTCTGTTGGGAAGTATCGGCCTCGACTCGACCACCCGATTTAGCGTTCAAAGCAGAAACCGATTAAGAAGATGAGCCAACGCATCGGTAGCTCCTCTGATGCTCCAGATGTAAATGCGTGACTGTAATTACTTTGCATCAAGTAACCTTCCTGATTGCCACAGCACCATTCTTTAGGAGTGCCAGTCTTGCTCACTAAATTATAAGTGTCTGTACTAACCCATTTATTTATTTATTTATTTATATAACTATTGCAATATATAGGACATAACATAGATAAAGACAAAAACAATTAGCAACTGGCGACCTTATCACTAATAGTGATCTCTTCCAGGTAACCATTTCGTTGAAGCTGATGTATTAAAAATTACACGGAAGTTGCAAAAAACAAAAAAAAAAAAACAAGAAAAGCTAGAAAAAGCTATATATACATACACACTAATAACTACATGCTACTACATATACCATTCTTTGTATGTCTGATATTCTTGCAAGATCTGTAAAATTAAGCGTCTTGACTCTGACTCGAGTTGTCCTTGAAGGCATTGTCCATCTAACCTTTTAGGGGTATGGTAAACAGATACTTCTAATTGGTTTCTACACGACATCGTGCCGGAACGCTAAATCGCTTGGCGACACATCTTTGTCGGTAGGGTGGTAATTAGCTACGGCCGAAGCATACAAGCCAGACCAGACTCGAACCGGGAATTGAACCCAGTACCTCCCATTTAATAATGAGACTCGAACGAGAATGAGGTCGCCAAACTGATTTGGTTGTGTAGTTTTTAAACTACTGTAAAGCTGACGTCCATGAAAACATCCATCCCAAAATCAACATCTGGGTCACAGTTACGAGTAAAGATATAGGGAGGGAGAATGTTAGAATAAAACCACACATAGTATCTATAAACTTTCCATATAATCATATAAATCTTATAAACAACAAGCGTTTCACATTAAAGGGCGAAATGGTTAACAATTTGAGTAAACATTTATAACAAACATTCAAAGCTTTTATCTAACTGGCCTCTACTCGTTACTACGGCGATTAATAAATCGAGTTTTGAACTATAAACTGAATCACATTAAAAAATTTCATAATGTGACATACTTTTGCCTAATTATTTACTATTTATTTATATAATAGGAGAACGGTATTTATATCATTATTTCTTCGATCGATATAGAAAAATAACAAATAACAAAATACAATTTTCATTCATAAGCCCATATGAAAATAAATATTGTCGGCCAATAGATACAATAGTAGAACATTATTTTCGAGACCGGAAAATACCGCCATTTTTAATTTAATTTAATATAAACACACTCACTGGTGCTTAATGAAACCCATTTACAAAACAAAGTATTAAAAACTGTTTTTATTTTTTTAATCATTAAATAAAAACTTATTTTGAATGCTGGGTTGGCTTTCCCGCCAATCTTATTGTGTGAGAGAATGTTTGTGAGATTTCTTTCAGGCCAAACTTACGGCCTATGTTAACAATCAATAGCAGATTGAATTTACTAGTGCTGTCCTTTTCTACTCCTCTCTGTCGATAGGGATGGCGCTACTAAATTCAATCTGCTATCTGAAATTTGCGGATTACGTTGATTATTAAAATCGTGCGTTACAAGGCAGTTAATCCCATGGGCACTGGGTTATACTGGCCGGCAAGAAATGATAATTGAAATGATGATTTTAACTTGGCTTTTTGCAACTTTTGACAACGCTTTAAAATAATATACATGGTATAAGTACATCCTTCTGTAATAGTTTAAATGGAAACATGTAAATGTTAATTTCATACGTAAAACTACTAAGTGTAGTACTACTTGGGCCTGGTGTTTTAGTAATTATTATCATCATCATAAACTATTTTTCTAAAAAGCTTTTTGTTAGAAACGCGATTATTGCGTTTATTAAAAATGTTAGGTAGGGTATGTTAGAATTCTGGTTGGGTTGCGGTCGAGTGCGCGGATGTTCCCGTGACCCAGCCACCAGGCGACGCGTAGGAGCATCGCTGGGTTTTAGTGGGTATTCTGGTCACCAACCCGGCCGCCGGCGAGTCCCACATACCCCGCCGGAAGCGACGCCGTCAAAACTGCGTCGCTTCCGGAGGGGATGCGTAAACGCATTTCCCAGCGGAGAGAGAAAAAAAAAAAGGGTATGTTAGAAATGTCGTCAAAAGTTACAAGAATTTCAATATGGTATCCAAATTTCGCGTAATAATTCGAAGAAAATTCCGGTACGGTTTCTTCAATTAAAATCATAGCAAGAAAAGCGATGAGTTTTAATTACTTAAACCAAAATATACAGAAAACAGACGATTAAAAAAATCCTGTATCCCGTTTAGGAACTAGGGTTAAAGAAAAGTATAGTAGTTGTGACCCCTTTCACAACAAACGCCTAAAATAAGACTTTTTAAGACCTAATTAAAATTAATTTTAATCACAAAACTACTCCATGCATTTATTTTGATAAAATGTTGTCTTTTTAATAGAAAATAATATTATAATTGATAATTAAATATCAACATAATGAAACTGTTCAGTTCCATAAATCATGATATTAATGTTATTTTATCAAATTATATATATATTTTTTGTACACTACAAATTGGCCCTTGACGGCTATTTCACCTGGTGGTAAGTGATGATGCCGTCTAAACTGGTAGCGGGCTAACCAGTTATTGGTTTCTACGCGACATCGAGCCGGAACGCTAAAACGCTTGGCGACACGTCTTTGTCGTAGGGTAGCCACAGTCGAAGCCTCCCACGAGACCAGACTCGACCCGGGAATCGAACCCAGGACCTCCAACTTTATAATACGCCAGCGCACGCACTGCGCCACGGAGTTCGTCAAAAAACCTATAGGTTATACAAATACGACAACTAGGAATTTTAAATTCGATACATAAATACATGAAGTAGCCAAAGCGAGTTTTAATAATATAAAATAAACTTTTATAGCGTCACATTTTTTTTTTCTAATTGGTATCAAAAGCACAGCCCGAAAGTAGACAACAATATACTTTTCAAGTTAAACAAATTTGGTAACTTTAATTGCTAAGCATCACTTCGTGAGGCGACCTCACGCACGCAGAAGCGTTATTCCTTAAAAAAATTATCGCATATTATATTAATTCGCGCGATCAGTTACAAATTTATTATAATATGAATAGATGTAGAAAGCACACACGAAAAGCATTACGGCCTCACTAAAACAAATTTTCTCAAAAACCTCCTCTAAAAATTAAACTTAAATATATAATGAGATATATAAAACATTTTTACGTAACGATCTTATGGTGTACCCATCCGCACATAATTTGCGACGAAATTATGGAAATATACTTGAATAGAATAACAAAATTTATAGAAATCATAGATACGATGGTAATACATATTGTATAAACGACTTCAATATATAGTAAAAACAAAAACCAATTACCAACAAAGATTTAAAAATATATGATCATCTTCATAAATTGAGAAAAAAGGGAAAGAACTCTTCCAATATATCCATGGAAGAACTTTTTCTTTTACGTATCTTTTGCATAATGAATCCATAGCGAAAACTAAAAAACAAAACTAACTATTTTGCTTGATGGATCATGTTTATTTAAATAGAAAATATATTTATTTGGATAAATACTTACTTTGGGCTGTGACGTAATTTTTGTCGCACTCGCTCGCTTACAAAAATACATGTCAACATGCACCCATTATATTCTGATATTTGAGGCGCAGATTATATTAAGAAAAATAGATAACAAAATAAATAATTTATTAATTTTTGTGCATTATATTTCATAAATAACAAAAACTATATAGTATAATTTTCATTTTAAACATTTCCAAAATTATTATTAAGGTCTTTGATATTGACATCGGTTTAAAATATTTATGATTATTAATATTATTTTCAAAACGGTCATGAAATATATTTTCATATTTGAAAACAATAACAGGTTCTATAATTTTTCTATTATGGTTCCGTACATGAAGAATGCCAATGGGACCCTATGACTGCCAACACTGTGCAACTCACCGTCCGTCTGTCTGTAACCTTATGAACAGTAATAGGTAGAAATATGTCTTTTTGACAGAATGTGTACCATATAAACTATTTAATATATAAAATTGCGTTTTTTTTGCTCGATCTTAATAATGCCAATATTATGTAACTTTACATAATTATGTCAAGTGAATCCAACTCGCACTTTTAACTACAAACTAATTTACCAAGACGTTACAAATAACACAAAAAAAATATCACACCCGTTATACTTAAATTATACTAAAACGTGACCGAAAACTAAAACATTTTTGGTGTTGGATCAATTAATTTTATTCATAGTAAATAATTTTAAACTGGATATCTAATATCAGTACAATTCTATAAATTATCGAATACTTGTTATTGCGTTTTGTCATGAGATATAATTATAATTCTATGTATGGGTGGCATTTACCTATTTCACGTATAAGGATAATGCTATGATCAATTGATCAGACTCCGGTCACGGAGGAAATTATGTCACAGCCGCCACAAGGGCTTTATATAGCCACAGCGTTTTATTAGCATGCGCTGTTTATTCATTAAAAGGATTTAAATTTGCAAAAAAAAGAACTCGTTTCTAAGATACCACCATCCTTTGCATTTCTGAAACATGAAAGAATGTATCATAACAAATTCTTGGGCAATCACAATAAATTCCAATGTATCACACTGGAATATTAGTGGACCACAATAGAATTATTAAATCAATATTATAATTGAATAAATACGTTAATACATGAAATGAAACCTATTGCTTTGATTGATTTAAGATTATGAACAAAAATCGATTTTTTAAAGAAGTGTATAAATTTCTTTAAGCAACATCGACCATAATATCTAGTTATATCCGAAACATTTCCTTACTTGATAATACGTGGTTTCCACACCAATTTGAATAAACCACAATTATCTCAAAAGATTATGACGCGTTGTTGTACGTTCTTATTTCATGAAATAAGTTTTTTTTTGTATATTTTATTACAAGTTACAGCTTCACGGAATCTCAATGTTGGTATACCTTAATATATTCCTTATTTTAAACACTAAATCGCGGCATGTCTTTGTATCCGGTATGTCGGTAACTAGCCAAAGGCAAAGCCTGCCACTAGACCAGACTAGAGAAAATTCAGAATCTTTGCTTCGTTTTTACATAGGAATTTTAGTCATAGAAACAATTCATCGAAACTTTGCACTCCGGTCACGGAAAGTAAAGGCCGTGCAGCTATAGGATATTGAATGCTCAACCCATCGTCTGAGAGCCCTGACACAATATTAAACAGCTAACTGGGTCTACACGTTCATTTAAATATTCATTAAACGATGCACTTCATAAGCTATGATAGCCTAGTGGTTAGGGCGTCAGCCTCGTAATCAGTTATTCGTTTCGGAGTTATGTGCGTTTTTAAAACAATTTAAAATATCACTTGCTTCAACGGTGAAGGAAAACATCGTGGGGAAACCTGCACGACTGAGAGTTCTCCTTAATGTTCTCAAAGGCGTGTGAAGTCTGCCAATCCGCCCATGGCCAGCGTGGTGGACTATGGCCAAATCCTTCTCATATTGAGGAGGAGACCCGTGCTCTGTAGTGAGCCGGTAATAGGTTGATCATGATGATGCACTTCAAATAGTGCATAGCACACTTCAGTTCTATAATGTTACTGAACGCCATTGGACATTTTGTCACAAACTGTAGCAAACTTTACCGAATACGCACATGTTACTATTTAACATTATTTAACATGAAAGAAAGTAAAAAAGAAAATACGTACCACGAGAAACATACAATAACATACAACCAATGCAATACAGTTGTATATTTGGCGGCCTTATATTCTTAATATCTAAAATAATAATAGGATCATCAAGGTTAAAACTTCAATAAATTCTGCTAATGAGGGTTCCATCTCAGACCTACGCATATGAAGGTGTAAACTAATAACATGAAGGTATAAGTTAAAAAGGCGGCAACTCTGTATACACAAATCTTTAAGCCCAAACTAATTGATAAGTCTTAATCAATTGCTTGATCCTTTTTGTACGGAAATTATTGGTATAGAACAGTACTACTTATAGACTATTTAGTTAAATTTGGATATTTGTGAACAAAATCGGCACCAAATGAGAGCACCACCAGCAAAATACATATATGAAGGTTTTAACTCCTAATTATATATATGAAGGTATCAGTTATTGTTTTTGTTACCAATGTTTGTTTACCTTTTACATAACGTAGGCTAGGCATATTATAATATAAATCAGTCGACTGATACGCTTTGATAAATATTAAATATTTTTGGCGCTTTGCCTCAAAATGGACGCTTACATTCTTCAATATATTATTATTGTTTCTAATGAACACAAAGTTTAGTTTTAACTTACTTAGCTAATACGCCGACCAAAAATTTAACGACATTGACAAAATAAAAACAAACGGCAATGAAAACTTTGATGATATTTTGCTTATTTAGTGCATTAGCTTACAAAATATATGTAAATATACAAAACTTTACCGAAAACAATTGATTGAATCAATTTATATAACATTATATTTTCTTCTGTATAAATATCTATGAGAATATAGAAACAATTATTTTTCATTTAAAAATTATACGATATGAGATTCAATTCATAGTAACGCCTAAATTCCTAATATATGAGATTATTTTTTAAATTTAATTTCATACTAATTTAATATTTAAAAATTCCCACGAAATCCAAATACAGGATTCAGTGTATTTCAATCACTTCGCTCTTCTAGCAAGAAATATTAAATATTTTATAAGTCTTCTGAAATTTTCAATATATAAGAGAAAGAAACCTGTAAATGAAGACAACTACGAGCAATTTGTGTAATATTAAATGATAAAAGTGTATTTAAATTTTAAATTTCTCGTCCTGTCTCCGCCATAGTAAATATTAGCACACACACATACATATGTGTGTGTTATATATTAGCACACACACATATATATGTGTGTGTGCTAATGTAATGTAATATGTTATATATATGTAAGTGTGTGTGTGTGTGTGTATGTGTGTTTATTATATATATGTGTATACATAAAGATATTATATGGACGACAAATATAAAGATTCTGATTATAAATAAATATAAATTACGTTCAGTTTTACGTTACTTGAACGATATGCAGAAAACCATATCGACATTCAGATTCGCGTTGATCGAACTCATCGCTGCAGTTCGGTAATTTTTTAAGCAACAAAGTATCTAATCTATGGCTAGATAATAGCTTGTTTTCTTAACTTAAAGTTCATACACTATATTTATACTTATACGCCAATGATACCAATATATTGTGCAAAAATGGTAAACTAAATTTGAAACAAAGTACAGCGAGATTTTTAGTAGTTCTGAGCAAATATATTGGTACCATCATTTCTTAATTGGTTGACGATATGTCTTTCATTTAAGTACAGAAGAAAGATCTTGGAGAAGAAAAATTACGTTATTTTTATGTTATTAAAAAAGCTTTAAAATAATAGGACCTCAAACAAATTAATTGTATACAATACTAATAAATATATTTAATTAAAAAATATATAATATTGTTTGTTAAGGTCATACTATCGAGACGTGAAAAATGTATACAAATAAATGTTTGCCTTATTTAAAGTGTATAACATTTTTCATTCGAGCAACGTGTGAATACTTACTTAAGTTTAAAGTGTAATAAAAAAAAGTATAAAATCTCTTGACTCCTCAAACTCAGGAACTTTCGTATTTGCTGTAATTCTTGTGCGTTATCCTTAAAAATTATATATAATAAATAGAAAATGTATAATGAAGACGTGTTTTATTTCGTAGGAGACCGATCCAAAACATAGATGTCGTTGGCCTCTGTATCGAACACATTACCACCTTCATTTTTATCCTCAAACAACTAAAAGTTAACCATTGTGGCAATCTCATCTAGTGGTAAGTGATGATGCAGTCTAAGACGGTAGCTGGCTAACCTGTACAGTAAACCCATACTCCTGATTGGTTTCCAAGCGTCATCGTTCCGGAACGCTAAATCACTTAACGACACGTCTTTGTGTCTACGTCTCTTCAATTATAGCGACCAAGCATAGTTACATCACGTTAAGCGAAAGCTATTTCCCCAAATGAGACAAAGGATATCAAAACTTTAGCTTTGGCTAAACGTGTGCTGACACGCATCACACGACGACACACGCTTCAAGCATATGCGTGAACACGCATCCGGATCCCAATTTACACGCATCACATAAAAACTGTGATCAAGTCGTGATAGGCTCATGTCTAAAATGCCTGTAAGTACGAAAATCTGTACTTGCAAAAAATCATCTAATCTAAGACACGTCGAACTACCAAAGACAACGTTTAAACGAGTACGCCGGATATCTGACTAAAATAGATATAGTTTTATTTTTATTATTACAATACAAGACTTTACTGAAATCCCACCCGAAGGCCAGTATTATGCAGCCTAAGATGGCAGCAGGCTAACCTGTTAGGGTGCGGTAGATTTTTGAACTCCTAATTGATATCGCCGTAATATTGTGCTGGAACGCTAAATCGCTTGACGGCACGTCTTTGTACTATCCACAAGTTGTAATTCATTAGATTTATGGAGTTCTTCTTAAACCAGATAATAGTGACGTAGGTTAGATTTGCTTTGTAGGTTGGCTTATCGAAGTTTTAAATAAGAATATTAGTTCTCTTGGGATAGGGTATGCACAGTTTTTACGCATGTAAGAGCACGCCGCTGTCTAATATAATGTATATCGCCGTACGGCACAGCGTTATATCCAACATTTACCAATTGTACGTTCGCTAGGAGACGTCTAAGCAGCGCGTGTATATCGCGTAAGAACGAATGTGACACGTCAGCACTTCTGCTATTACTAACGTTCAGACATGAGCTGGGTCGGGGCTTTTGTCAGGGAGGTCAGCTACGACGTGTTTGGAAATGTCACCAATGTCCTGATGATCACCATGGGCCGCCAGGTCGAAATCCGACCCTGATAGGGAAGCAATATGGTTCCATGTTGATTCTGCCGCATCGCGTTCATCTGTTGGTTTGAACGAAGCAAATTAGTTAACGAGAATAATATAGTCGTAGAAAAAGTTATATTTTTTAACACTGCTTTTTCCCCTTTTACTAAGCGACAGGCTTTGGCTAGGAGTAGGATTGACTTATGTCCACAAGCGGGACTTGGACTTACGACCATTGCGTCCAAAACCCTTAATAGTTTAACTTTTGAGACAGCATTTTAAATATACTGTAAATGATTGTATAATAATCAAAGATGATTTTTTATTGTATGGTCTGCTAATTTCCCAGTCCTATGACTGCAAACACAATTTAAGTCTTCTTGAACAGTATTTAAACAAATAAAAAGTGCAACTATTACATTTCCTATCGCCACAGCCGATTTGCACTATCAAAGGATTTGGAATCAGGAACTTTATTTAAATATAACCAGAACATAGCCATAAGCGATGTGTTTTTGGTCTAACATATTAGAATGTATTCAAATGTAACTATTTTATTCAAAAGCATAGGCCTAACTACTCATTGGAAGCTTAAAATTGGCAATGCGCAAGTCAAGCTTCTTGCAAAAAAAAAACAACTCAACTTTAGGTCTATAGATTTGTCTGGTCGAAAATGTGTTGTCTAAAACTAAAAACTGCTCCGTGCCTGTGTAATCGCTTAGCAATCTAAGTCAGATATTATTTTCGTTGGAGATGCAGTACATATTTGTAGTTAGTGTAGAATGAAGAAAATTAAATTGCATGCGGCAAATATTTCTACTTTACTACATGTTAGCCCTTGACTGCAATCTTAAAGGTGGTAAATGACGATGCAGTGGACGATGGTAGTGGGCTAACCTGTTAGGGGTGTGGTAGACAACCGCACCCTTAAGCGGAATCTACGCGGCATATGCTGAAGGCAACTGTGGCTGTCAGTAAAATATATGAAGGTACATATAGCCTTGAATTAGACATGAAGTCATCAACTCAAATGTATGGACTAAAATTATGAATACATTCATACTACTATTTGTAGAGGGTATTTATAAATGCAATTAATTCTTTATTTTCAATTCCTGACGAATACCGAATGAAAAAGTAATTTTAGTACTTTATTAATTACCTTGACGGCCTGATATGAATATACCCTTTCTTTAACTAGATATAATTCTCATATTGTATCCCTTAATTGTATCCTACCAGTGAAATTATAAGTGTTTGGAAGAGACAAAAGGAGATAGACATGACAGTTATAGATAAACCGCAACCCATTAATTTCCTTTCTTGTAAATAACATGCACTTTAATTCTGAGATTCGAACATAAATTCTTGTGATATGACTCATCACTGCAGTTAGATAGTCAATATAAGAACATACTGTTATAATAAACAGCGCCTCGCGTGTAACATTTTTAACATAAAATTAGTGAAAAATATTTCTCATTTGACTAATAATGATTATTAATGGGAGACCAAATTTACGTACTACTTTCACTTAGATGTATGCAACATTCTAATTCAAATTTTAACTTCAGCAAATAACTAAATAATTTTTATTTTATTTTGTATAAAGTTCTATACACAATAGCAAACATAGAATTAAGTTATACAAATTGACAAAATAAAGCCATCTTTAGTGACAAAGAGTTATCTTAATTCGAAAAGTTAAGAGTCAGCGTAAAGATAACCGCGCAAGCGTGAACTTTTTCCACAGATCGATCTCTTTGTTTTTAGCAATAAAACCCCTTTCAAATTGGCAAAAAAATGTTGCCCACTAAACCATATTGGAGCCATACTATATACCAGCTCTCCTATAACAATGGAGACCTATAGTGTGACATAAGCAACTAGAGTTATCCAATTATGACATTAGGTTGTCTTTAAATAATGGCAGATCAACACTTCTAGGGTAGACATGATAACTTACATTTATCATATGTACGTTATATATAATTGTCCACTATATGATGTTGAAAGTGTATCCATCTTTAATTCTTACTTCTGTCCATTTCTAATTCGTTTTTAAGAACTAAATAAAAAAATGTCTTGCAGATTGGCCCTAGTACTACGCTGACTTCAATCTACGCCTCAGAATTAGTATCGGTGAAGGTTTAGTGAAAAGTGTAATTGTGATGATGATCTCAATTCTGCATGCTGTTATTTTTTTAAATTTATCAAACTCACTCACAATGGTCCGCACATACGTCAAACTGTCGGACGTGCGTCGAACTCGGCGGTTACTATACTTAATGTAACACACGTGTATTAGGAGTAAAAGCTCGCCTTAGTAAAAATAATAACACAAGAACTTCAACATTTATCATAATCGTCAGAATAACACAACTTCAGTATCCAATCTAACATCGATAACTGCGGGTAGTCCCATATTTTTGCATTTATATTTTAACTACGTACGACGTGCAATATCTGCGTATGCTAATTATGTACGCATGAAACCTTAGGGATTTCATGATCTTAAAGCGAAATCCTGATTTACTGTTCATTAATACATTGTAAATGTAAAAGATCAACCAATGGTGTATTTCCGTATAGGCCGATTAAAGCACCCGAAACGCATCCGTTATAATATCCATTGAATCACAGTTGTAATTGTTTTATCAGATCATCACAAACCAAAAGTATCAGATCATCATAAACCAAAAATATCAGATCTTTCGATTGAAATAAAAATGCTGTCAGTATCAGTAAGCCAGGCCCCACAAGGCATTTTAAGAATAAGCCCTATTATACCCTACCCTAGTATTTAATAATACAGATACTGATTTTCATTCAACATTTCGGAAAGCAGTAATCTAAGGCAAGGAATTCTAATGAAACCCCTGACATTAATCACAGCTTTAACGTCAAATATCTCGGTAAGGAGAAATCTTCTAAAAGGCGGAGACCATATCTTAAACCAACCGAAACCACAACGTTTGCGTAAAAAATAATATGGATTTCATTCGTAGTTAAGATTTAAATACAAATATTATATACGGGACTAGATTGCAATCGTGTATTATTGGATCAGATAATGTGAAAAAGATCTATGAACTATAAAACATTCAACGTCTTTGATATTGAAGTTCTTGCTATGCAAAATACTGTATTGTGGACGTTTAAATACACTGAAGGTCATGGCTACGTATATGTAGAAGCATTATCATCCTAATTCGGTTGTACATATATCTCTAAATTGGACCACATGGACAGGTATAAAACTGCGGTTTTTCCTTGACAAAAATTCTTCTTTTCTTACGGACTGAAAAAGCAATATATAATAGCAACTTCCTATTCCATAGAAACAACATACAATAGTCAGTCAGTCAGTTTAGTTTGATATTTGCCTGACAGATGAATTAGCACCGATATGAATCAAAATGGTATTCTGAATGGAAAAGCAATTAGGAGGGGATTAATCAATTCTAAATACATGTTACAAAGCATATTTTTGTTTTTGTTACACTAGTTACATTACTATAATAAACCTATTTCTGGAGTACACAGCTACCAGTACTCTTGTTTTACGAATGAAAAATCATCACAAAGGTTCGATTTCTTCATGCCTGTCAGTGTATCAACACAAACACACAAGACAGTCTTTTTAACGGGTTATGTTCACTGGTTTAAAATATTTTAAATAAAACATCCTTAACTTAAAAACCGATACTTTCCGAAACCATTATTTGAATGCTACAAAACCACTTAATTGTTTGCCAATTGCGACTAATGTTGGCAAGTAAATTTCATTATTAATCTATATATCAGTAGGTGAACATAAACTTTATCACCCAAATTATATTGTATGCAAATTGAACGCAGCGAGAACTGCAACTTTTGGCATGTCATAAAATAAATTGGAGATTGTATTTTTTATTAAACAGTTTATCGGATTTCAACATAAGGTAATTTAGCCTCTTTTAGGGAAAATAATGATCTTGAAACTGTAATACTTCTCGCTATCCTGTTTATTTTCCTTTTTATGATTCAATCTTTGTTCAATTGCCAAAAGTAATACGAGTAACAGTCCACGGTTCAAGGTCTTGTTATCTATCAACCTTTTGCTTTTTACAAAAAAGTTTTTGCCTCAGTTGCCATAATCATCATGGTGTTTATCAAGTAACCCGCTCAAATTCATCATGAAGTGTATTTCAACTCAATTGTATGGGAGCGCAATTCATGTTGCAACTTTAAAAAAATTAAAGTTCCAGTAATGCTAATCATACCGTGCAAACTATGCTAGCAGCATAATGATACATTGATATCGATGTCGATATTATCATCTGAAGAGGCAAGGCTAAGATCGCTTTATAGATCTCGTCCTAAGAGACCAGTGAACAATACCCGCGGTTAGTACGCACACACAAAGCGCAGCAGTGCCTACCGTAACCACTAGACGGGCGTGGAGTGCGCCCCACATCGACCTGGGTGCTCGAAGCTGGCCGGTAGAGGCGACCGTTCCACCGCGGAGCGCGCTCGCGTCTCTTCCATAATGAAGCTGTTGATAATGTACGCCTCACGCCGTATGCGGTCGCGCAGTTCACCCGACATGTCCGGAATAGCCCAGCGGACTATTATCATAACTAAGGCCACTACGTTCTGGAACAGAAAAACACTGTCATAACATTGCTTGTTTTGGGAGATCAATATAGTACGCAAGCTTACTATTTCCATCAGTATATATTACACCAATCATCATTATCGTTATTATCGGCTCATCTCCGACCTTGAGGACACGAGTCTCATCTCAAAAAGAACAAACACGTTATCTATCTTAGACCAACATTTACATACAATATAAAAGTTGTAAAGACGAAAAATGGATTTTCATCCCATATTTTTCTCTCTCTCTTTTTATGGCTTTGCACAGATTAGCCAATGTCAAGTTTATAGCAATGTAGAAGTTAGGGAGAAATGGCGGGAAACTTCGCACTCTGCGGACCCGGCTCCCTCAAACCTTTTCCAAATCAATATCTGTTAACCATTCAGAAACCTAGCCACTACACAAATGACACCAAAACTGTCCACGACACAACCAACACCAGTCATTTTCAAAATTAGCCAACAAACATTAATTCAAGAAGAGCGTGAAATAACCGCGCCCGCCATATACGAAGTCTCCCGCCTTTCTCCATATTGTTCTCACACATTCGAAATTTAAGTTTTTGGGTAGATTATTAATTAAAATTACAGATCTATATGTTATACCTTGCCCGATAGTGTGATATTATGCGTATCCTTTTCCGAACGTAATTTTAATAATAATATAATGTTATTATAAGTATGAGTGTCTTACCTCAAAAACGACGACAAAAGCTAATCTCGCGCCCATCACGTGCCAGTACCAGTTGGTATGTTCATAGTCGTCACCGTCCTTGTAGTTCCAGTAGCCCGGATAACTGCATACAAAATACTTTCTTGGTCAAAATGTATAAGACATGGCTATCCTACTAACATTATAAACGCGAAAGTTTGTAAGTATGGATGCATGGATATTTGCTACTCTTTGAAGGAAAAACGACTGAGTGGATTTTTTTGAAATTTGACAATAATTTAGATTACAATAATATACATCAGGATAACATTTTTAGGCCACAATTTATAAAGATATTGCGTGAATTGTCAAAAATATGATGATAAGTGTCAAGTAAGTAGGAAAAATCTACCATATGCGTGATAATTTATTTTTTTTATTCTGACCTGCACATGGTCCCGTTATACTTGGTGCCTTCGGGCGGGTATTCGAGCACGCTTATATTGAAGTCAGTGAGCGTGTGGTTTACGTAGTCGTTCATGTCGCCTTTCACAGCGAGGTACACCAGGCGAGGGATGAACTCCGATGTGAAAGCTATGATGAATCCCTGGAAATAAACATAGCTGCCAATAACATATACCAGTAATCGTGGATAACCACAAAATGTTATTATTTTGCAGCGTTTCAAGTACGCGAACCACGATAATTTCCATTAAAAGTTTAATCGCCTAATTTGCCCCTTTAGGGTTTTAATTTCGAAAGTATGATCTCATCTACATCATAAAAGGAACACTGCCAATTTTCAGCTATCTAGGTATAAGACTATAGCGTTGATGAGTCAATCAGTCTTTTTTATATATAAAGAAAATATTTAGAAAAGAAAACATTCAGTAACGTAAGCTCCAAGTAGACAGCAAGGTTACTGCCTTTCTCAGTTATTAAATAACTCGAGACATATGTATATTCGGCCTACGATAGGCGAAACTTACATTAGTAATAATGCTGAGTTTCCCAATAGAGTCCAGGATGCGGTACCACACGCCGATGGCGTTGACCCTCTGCGGTACAGGCCTGCGGTAGCAAGTGAGGAACTTCTTGGCGTCCAGTCTCATCTCGAGCACGTTATTTATGAGAGCGAAAAGCGGAGCCAGGGGAAACGCCGCCACGAATATAGTCACGAAGCCGTACTGCAACACTAGAGACCAAACAAACTACAGTGGAACCACTTTACCCATACTGTATCATGAACACCCGTGTGTCCAAAGCGTTTTTCTAAATGAAAAAACGTGCTGGAATACGAAAGTATTTCTGGACACTTGATGGAAAAAAAATAACTGGTATGAATTAATTGAGGTAAATTAAATTAATGAAGTACAATTAAATATTTGAAATGCAAATCAACAGTCTGGAACCGTATATGATTCCCCATATCACGGTCGCAATGCTTCGCCAATACACTTCGGTTATTACGTAGGTAACTTACCCATTTCCAAATACTCTGGAAAGAGTCCCATGTTCCCAAAGTCGACTAGTTTGAAATCTTTTACCCACTGCATTGGACTTTTTATCCTGCAAATGAAATATAACTTTATTATACAATAAATTGCTATTTGGGAGTTAAAATGACACATTCACGGCCGAATCTAGTGCCTGGTTTTTTTAGATGGCCATACGTTAGTAAACTTAAAACGCGTGTTTCATCTTCCATTTATAATACGGCACGCATGTCACTCTCATTGTATTTCGACAATGCAATTCCATTTTTTGTTAATTCTTTTGCCTTAACTTTAATATACTTAATAAGTTAATTATGTTTATTGAAGATCAATAAACGTGAATGCTATTACCGTTCGCCTATTTTATACTGAACTTGTGTAAGTCTAAATAGGTATGCGTACCCGGTTAGCCGGATCCAGATATACGAGTCTACAGGAATTTCATACAACATAACAAATATCAGGCTACACCTTTTTGCACCAACGAATATTGTCTTACCGTCTTTTCCTGCCAATAGTTCGTATAATGTTCCACCACTTGAGGAAGTAGGGCATCATCATCTCGACTATGGTGTTGATGAACTGCTTGCCTATCATTATGATTGCCAGCTGTATGGACAACTCCAATAAGCAGCCGCCCGGAGAACACTAAATAATCGAAAACGTTTGTTGAAATTGTTTGAATATTTATTTCTAAGCACAGCAAGAATAATCTCGTAAATCATACCTATCTAGGTATTATTTATGGTCTGTAATACTTGTATTTACAAATGCTTAAAAGTCAGAAGTATTAATAATATAATTTATTTCCCATGATTTAGTAAACCGAATTGATTCATTTGGACCAAATGCAAAACTTCATATTATGATAGGAGAATCGCAAAGGAAAAAAAACAGTTATACTTTTTCAAGATGGCCGAGATAAAGTTTGCAGTACTTATTTATGTTTTCATATATCTGTGTTGATGTGATAAAAGTTAAGCTTTCTTAAAACCTTTCAATTATATACCTCTTCTTGTCTCTGTCCAAACAGTCTGACGTAATTGCCTGGGCGACCAACGAACTTGCCCTTGAAGAAGGCAATGTAGAAAATCGATGCGTAATAGTTGACGAACTGCAACAGGTAAATCTTCAGGGTGAGGGAGTCATCAAATTCCGTCTGCGTACGCAGAAGCTCCTTCTCTGTGAGCCACTCTGCGAGGAACTGGTAGATCTGAAATCATAAATTACACAGAACATTTATCTACAAACAAACACATAAACAGTACTCATTCCAACCCACAGTGAAACTGGAATAAGATTACCAGAATAATAAATCAAAATATAAAAAATATATATATATACCAGATTCCAATTGAGTGAATTGAGCGTATAAAGTCACTTTCGATAAGAACAAAGAATATACAAATAACCCATTATATTCAAAAGCATTAGTTTGCAAAGAAGGCCTCATGGCTGAAACAATTTCTTCCGGTGAACCCTCGTAGTTACTCACGTAATTGAATATGCAGATGAAAACCAAGTTGATGCACGCCGCAGTGGCCGTCGTGAACATGATGGGACTATAGGCCAGAAGCTTGTTATCCTTCCTGCGCAGTATGATCGCCCCGAGCAGAGACATCCGATACAACACAACACCGAGAACTGTAGCCAGCGCCAGTAGCACCAATAAGGCCACCACACTGAAGGACATCAGCGTAACGGGCAATCTCATCCGCCAGAACGGCACCATGGGCTCTTGCACCCCGGTCACCACGTTGAGCTGCAAATAAAACGATTTAGATTAAATAAGTTAAGTCATACATGCAGAAATGTATTATATTGTATGTAATTATTAGTATGTATATATGTATAAGTGTTGCGATTTCCCGCCTTTTATTTCTGTCAGCTTCTTACAAAAAGGTGGCCTGGAAGAGATCGCTTTAAGTGATAAGGTCGCCTTTTGCTTTTTATGTATTTCTTGTTTTCTTTTTTCCTGTCAATATATATGCAATAAACTGTATAAATAAAATAAATAAATAAATGCAGTGCATTCATAGCCAGGAGCCAGGAGTAATGGAACATGAAACATCGTGAAGAAACCTGCATGCCTGAAAGCTCCCCAAAATGTTCGCACAGGCGTGTAAAAGTCTACCAATCCTCACATAACAAGCGTCGTGGACTACGACCAAAACCCTTCTCATTATAAGAGGTGACCCTTGCCCCGTACTGAACCGAGAAAGGATTGATAATGATGATAATTTATTAGATCTTTTAGGAATGGGTCTTTCTTTGACTTCATTGTCACTTATTATCAGTTGTCTAAACATCGCACATACAAACAGTGTACGTGATAAAACTAACCGCGAATAAGAAATTGTTGGCAAATCAAATACTTTACCTGAGTACGTTTAACGTGCGCCAAACGTGCCAAGTACTGAGGTCGCGGATGCTCCTCGTAAACATCGAATCCCGTTAAGTCCCATCTGTGTGTCATCTCTGCAGAATATCTTTTCCATAGCTCCAGGAAACATGCCGCTATAATAAAAAACGTTGGGTATCCTGATCATTTCCGGAAGAAGAGAAAGAGAATCTATTTTGATTTGTCCAGGCATCCCTCTATCCGCTCTGGCACACATCCAATCTACCGTCTGACCGCCCTTTTTCACAACATACAAAGATGTCTCAAAAACGTTAATTATTAAGAATTCAAGTGAATATTATTTAATATATTTTCTAAATATATTGGTTTCAAGTACGCTTAAAAGTACTTCTGAAACATCAAGTCCTACTGTTTCTGGTAAATCTACCGACGGTTCGGATCGGAAAGGAAGATCCTTTTGTTATTCTATGAAGACTTGTCTCACCCCAGAAGCTCATAAATATAGCGAAGAACACCGTAGTGGGGTTGTCGAACAGATACGTTATCCGCGACTGTAGACACGTGGCGCGCAGGTCCCAGTACTCGCAGAAGTAGTCGCATTGCGGGCACATCTTTATCGTCGAGTTGTAGTTGCAGACATCTTCACTGAAAAAGGCGATATTTCGTTTGGAGACCTCCCAGTGCTGTATGTATGTAAGCATGTGCAGTATGTAAGCAATTTGGTCTTACAAGCGAAAGGTCCGGGGAAGGGCACTTTGGGAATTTATTATTATTAAGTTTGGTCTGGTCTGGTTGGTGACTTCAGCAGTGACTAGTTATCGACAAAGTCATACCACCAAGCTATTAACCGTTCCAGTTTTACATAACTGCCGTACCCTGAAAATGTCAGCCCACTACCACTTTAGACTTCATCATCATTAGGTGAATTCTTGGACCCAAATTACCAAATTATACAGCGAGCTTAGCCTTACCTCTGACTTAAGTTAAAACGAGACAACGTTATGTGTCCGGAATTAGTCTGTCTCGTTTTAACACTTACTTTGGCTGAGCAAAGTCAAAGTACGCTCTATACATTTTAGCCTCAGTGATCGATACATGATAGTAAATAGAGTAAATAACGAAAAAAAAGTTAAAATGGCACGCGTTAATTAAAAATAATAATGTTACAATAAATTTCCGTTAGACCCAACTCACACCATGCTTAAGCCTGTATCGTTGGTGCCTATCCAAGTTGGATTTACTTCTTATTCAGTTATATAAGATTTTTTACTATGAATTATTTGAGATGTACTCCAAACAAACATCAAAACTTGAATTTTGTATTGAATTTTTTAACAGTTCTCAGTTGTCATTATTCCACCATTGAGGAAAATGTGCAACAATAGATTCGGTTCGTCAACACTAGTTCTAGGTCTTATTATAATAGGTGGAAATGTTAGATATTGTGTCGTTACTATCCAAAGATTCTAAGTAGTATACTGATACTCATAAGCCGCATTTGAGACCAATGGGGAACTGCGGATAGTCCCTTAACACTAAATAATCCCTTAAGACTAAATAAGTGTAATAAATGAATAAACACGCTTTAATAACACGAAACACAACAGAAAAAACGCACAATAACTTGATTAAATATGGCATTCTTATACGCTACGTAACGATCGCTTCGAGTCATCCAGTGGCAGAAGATGAACAGATGAACCCTTGCCGAAAACAACCCCTACTCATTCTCATCGAAGGATTTGCTACAAATGTTTGTTAATTCTAAGATAAGGACATTTACCTGGGCTTATTGCTGAAGACAGTAGCCGCCGAATATATAACGCAAATGAGGCCAACCACTGACGCAGGAATTAACATGTGCGTATAGAATCCAAGCCATGCGAAGTATAAACCTGCAAACAATGTAATATTATGGTTGCGAATATTTGTATAAATAAACCTTCATATGCATCTTGGTAACAAGCCTATATACCCCGCATATATATAACGAAATATCACGACTATTACCTGGTGTCGACTTTTAAAAGACGCCCCGATCTAATACTTACACTGCTAACTTACAATCTAAGACTGCATCAAGAAATAAATCGTGTTATAATTTTACGAAATAAGCCTTTTTTGTTTTTAAACATATATTTTGAAAAGCAACTGACTTTCAATTTATCGTATTGTCTTCTTGGGCGTATAATTGTGGTAAAATTTAAGTTGTTACTCTGGTCGTCACAAAAAATTACATTACTATTAACAGACAGGTATTAAGATAAAAGACAATTCCACATAGTGAGTGATATTTTTCATGAGAAAATCATAATTTACCTATTTTTACCCCGAAGTAATCCTTCACGTAGTCGAGTGGTTGGTATTTTAAGCATTTGGAAACGCTCGCCCATTCCGTATACAGAAGATGTCTCATTGAACCTGGAGTTTTAAGTTCACCCTGTAAACAAATACGTTTTTTCATGTAAAATTTCAGCTGGCCAAACCATAACCGTTCTAATTTATTTATGTCACCCAAGGTTGTCATTGAGCTAACCGGTTATTTTCCGAGTTAATACAGTATTGTACTAAGATACAGTGATACTGTATTGGAAGATACTTTATTAGTAGTCCTCATTGATATAGAACCTTTTTTGACTTTATAATCTTTATTAATAAAATAAAAAAATTGGCTAAAATTTGGCATTAAGATGGCTGTTATATTTTTCAATACATGTTTCCTACAATTTCGTCCCCTTAGGGGCAAAATCGGTCTAGGAAATTGAATAAATTTAGTAACAGTAAGAGAAAAAAAAATTAATGAATTTCGAACGTTATATTAGCCAATAAGGCCCAAAGTTACAATTATAACCTTAAATACATAGATATACTCGGAAATGATTCGAAACATGTCTAAATCATCATATCGAAATATGAATCTAACAAATATTTTTTACCAATTGGACCAACAAATGGATAACCACCGCGTCTTAGTAAACTCGTAACCTAACGAAAATCACTACCAACAGGTGAGGGATCGCTTGTTTTAATTAATTAAATTGAATGGTACGTGTGCACACGTCTGGTGCTCTTTTAACGTTTTGGCACCAATGTCGTTACCATTTAAATGACTTTGTCCACACGCGGTTACATAATAAATCCATGCTTACATCGTGCAGCGGGTACGCGGCGCTGTAAGCGTTGTTGGCGATGAGCCGTGTGATGCCGAACGCAAACTCGTCGCCGGAGTCGTCGGTGAACTTCTTGCGGTCGAGGATGAACTGCACGATGCGTGAGCGGATTGACGGCGTCCAGAAACATTCCGAAGCTGTGTCAAATCTGCGAAACATAGATCTATCTTATTATATCAGGTAAATGGGGATTGGTGGCGTGCGCGGGGTGTTTCACAGGGTGGTATCATTTCAGTTTAAAAAGGCATAGCTGATACAAAACACGTACAGTAATATTATAAAGTGTCAAGGTCCTCGGCCAAGCCGTTTAGCAATCCTATCTGATGCCGCGTAGAAACCGATTAAGATAGTTCAGCCGGCTATTTGTCGGTGGATCCTCTGGTGCTATAGACGTTCATAGGTTGTCTCCATGTTATAGGCTCCAAGGCTCATGTTTCAAATAAATTGAGTATGGTTCACTCGCTAAAAAATCTTCTTTCAAGTACCTTACTATTTCTCAAACCAATTGTCCTTGTTGGTTAAATGAAGAATTCTGCGTACTAATAAAATGAAAAACAAAAAGTTACTTACAAGTACTCTTTATCCTTGGAATAAATAGCCGTGAGTCGGTGTTTTCTCTCGGGAAACAATTTAGGATCGACTCTAATTTTCGACATGAAATTGTCCCAACAATCATCTATCTTGTCTATGAGACTGTTCGTTTTCTCATGAACGTCCTTGAGCGCTGAAAACTGAACACAGCGTTTTAAAACTAGGGAATTAA
Source organism: Lasiommata megera (assembly GCA_928268935.1). NCBI lineage: Eukaryota > Metazoa > Arthropoda > Insecta > Lepidoptera > Nymphalidae > Lasiommata > Lasiommata megera. The sequence goes on along the minus strand of OV743311.1, from coordinate 3,409,499 downwards.
AGCTCAGTTTAGTTTGATTAGTTTTTTTAGCACTTTAAAGTTACCGCCAATGGTGCTGTGTTTTGATTAAGCCTACACAGACAGGTGTTACAGTAGTGCCAACCGGTTTTACCGCACACTGTTGCAAGAATTTGTACTATTTCTGGAGCTGCCAATTTATCTATGGTTTTGGTTAGCAATAAAATTAGCATCAATCTTTCCACCTTTTAAAAAAGTAATTTAATCTGATCCAAATCAAAAAGTATAACATATAATGCTGTTATAACATGCTGTATTTCGCATTTCGCATAATTATACATGAGCTGACGCGTCATGCAAAAGACAATGTTATTAGAGTACAATAAAACATGTAATGGGAAATAAAGTTCCTTTTCGTGCAGTCAGGTTAAATATATAAAGTAAAATATATATGACAAGGGTAGAAATTAGTGATTTGTTTTATGATAATATTACTTTGTTTTTACTTTAAGTTTATGGTTTATATTTTATTATCTGTCTCTAAATCCCCAATGCTATGTCAGCTCCGATTTCTACGAGCACGTTGCGTTAAGTTATTCAGGAATCTCCACAATCTACCCCATATTATACCACAGACAACCATAGAACGTACTGAAGGTGTCAACGCAGACGGGTGGAGTGGCGAGAACAATTAGAAATCCCAAAGAAAGAACGTCCAAGCAAAGGACTAAGCACTAACTTCTGCATATTGCGAAGGGCAGTTAGCGATAAAAACTGCTCTTATTAAATAAAGTAAATAAGACAGATATATTTTTGAACTAAAGAAATTAAGTCAGGGGCAAAAATTTTTGAATACTGGCAATAAATATTAAACTAATGAGCCCGAAATCCGTGAAGACACGTTTACAAAAGCGAATATTTTATTACTAACTTCCAACTTTTTCTGAGCAGCGAGCTAGTACCATGTTATTATAATGCTAATCGAATGCCAGGAAATTTAAAAGTTAAACTTTTGCCATTTTAAACGGGGAATAAAATATGACAAGTAATAAAAAGATTTTTGCGGCAACTTCCGTCTCTTTCCTGTTTACATGAAAAAAAATAGGACGCAATTCAAATTTTACTGTTTTTCGTACGCTACTGTCGTTTTTTGATTGCATTTGTTTCGTTAGTTATTTTGTTCTATAAGGATAATCAAGCTGTAGATTGAACAACTACGCCGACACTCCATTCATATGCGCTGACATTTACCCACAACATAAAACCACAGACAACCATAGACAAGCTTTTTAAATAACTAGCGCGCACCTAAGAAAGCCTGTCATTTACTTTGTGGTTATAAATATTTTTTAATTACTATACTAGCGTTAGGGATGTAACCGGAGTAACGTTATAAATGTAATACGGTCGAATTAACTGAACACCTTTCCAAAATTGTGTGAGAAAGCAAACCTGGATAATATTTTTTTAAATTATAGTATGGACTCTATTTGCAGTAAATTCGACCGTATGATAGCACTAAATAAAAGGAGAATGGTATAACACAACTAAATGAAATTCACAGGTCGAAAAAACGTGCTGACCAATCCAAAATGCTCACGTTGGAGATATCTCTCTCTCTTTTTTTAAACCTGCGAATTTAGTTGTTTAGAGATTTATGTACAATCGAATTAGCACCAATACATTTATATATAAAATTAATATTAGTTTAACAGAAATTTAAAAATAATGTTCCATCACTATTTAGCATCACTTCAATAATTATCAAGTTACATATGCTCGATATATTAAAGAATTTAACAGCTAAACTAGCAGAAGTTGGGCCAAATAAGACAGCGTTTTTTTGATTGTCCACCCTCCACCGACTGAGGATATCAGCGTGTTCTCAAGTAAGAACCCTTTATGGGAATTGGGAAAAGTAACAAATATGCCATTATCAAGTTAAACTCTAGTACAAAATTCCAATTTGCCAGCCTCCATTCCTCAATGAATCATAAAAAATAATGAATAATAGTTAAACCTAGCAAGAAACAATGCATTCTAATAGGCTGACCTTACAGGCATATAACAATGAATTAAATGTAATAAACAAAAAAACACAACCACCCTTGAGCTCAGTTAAGCATGAGTGAATGCATAATAGTTTAAACATTATAAAATACGTACATAATATACTAAAATATTGAATTCCAAATGTTTTTTTTAAAGTATGACACAACACCAAAAGAGTTAGTAACAATGACATATTTTACAAATGGCATCTACAAAAAAAACGTCAAAATGACAATCTGTGTCTTTTAAAAGTTAATTGAAAATTATTTGTGGTAAAAAAAATGACCCAGCACCAAAACCCACAATGTCCATAAGAATGCTGTTAATGACAATGGCTCGTTTTTAAAAGAATGACCCAAAACCAAATAAGAAATGCCCAATATATTACCGTTAATTAAAAATAATTGATTTAAAAATGACCCAAAACTTAACACGCAATGTCCATAAGAATACTGTTAATGAATTGTCGAGTCATTGGACTCGATTCAAAAAGAATGACCCAAAACCAAATAAGAAATGCCCAATATAAAACCATTACTGCCAATTATTTATTCAATAAGAATGACCTAAAACTAAACACGCAATGTCCATAAGAATTCTGTTGACAATGGCTTGTTTCAAAAAGAATGACCCAAAACCAAATAAGAAATGGCCAATATAATATACCCTGACTGAGAATTATTTATTTAATAAGAATGACCCGAAATGACCCAGTTTCCATGAGAATGTGGTTAGTAGCAATAACTACCTTTAATAAAAATGACCCAACACTCAAAAATGCCCAAGCTGTTAATGACATTTGCAGGGCAATCAAGCCATGTATTGTTAGGCAAGCATGTATGTTTGTACGCATCCGTAGTCACGAGAGCCGCATACCTTTGACATATACATGGCAGCATTCAGTATCGCATTCGTCCGCCCCCCTTTGCGTATCTTACTGCATTCCTAAGAACGTACACACGGTTATAGGCGGAGTCACACTTTCATGACGCCACCCAATCTGACGCCACATGAAGCATGTTGAATTTAAGGTAATCATATAACATAAAGGTTTACATAAATGTTAAAAATGCTTGGGAATTAACTAGTTACCTACTGATTTTTAAGTAAGAGTTTGAATGAACAAGTACCTAACATACAGACTACTATCTGACGCCACATGAAGCATGTTTAATTTAAGGGAATCATATAACAAAGGTTTCATAAATGATAAAAATGCTTTGGAATAAACTAGTTACCTTCTGAGTTTTGAGTAAGAGTTTTAATGAACAAGTACCTAACATTCGGCGTAAGTCTGTCGTGGGTTTCTTCTTAGACAAGGACGCAATTGAAACCCTCAAAGCTTTAGTTTTAAGTTAAAGAATCACTTAAATATGTATCAGATTACAGTAGAGAAATTTTTCATAGCATTATATTTTTATTGTTATAGTATTTCTTCTACCAGAATGTAGGTAAAAAACGAGGGTGTATTAAGAGCGCGGTGGTGCCATAGACCAGCCGTAATATGGCGCTATCGTGAAGGCTGTATAATTACTAGAACACTAGATCTATTATCTCACCGAAATCGAATAGAGTAGTATGGTGGGAATATTATATGATTTCATTTCACTTGCTTGCATGACGTGACGTCGGATTGGAAAGCGTCATATAAGTGTGACGCAGTCTTATATTTTTTGAACACATGTTTCCCTTGCGTGTGTTATACGTCATACAACGATAAAACACTCGTGCGGCATGTTTTTGTATATATGTACAAACCATAGTGTAAGTGTAAGTGTAAACCATAGTAAAAGTTTTCTATAAATTAATTTATGTTTCTATATATTTATTTTTCAAATGAACATTTAACTGAAAGATAGACAACAATTTTTATTAAACATATAAAACCAATCAAATAATAAATAAATTAGAGTTGTTTTATTAATATAATAATACTTAATAAGCTTTTAAAAGATCAGTTTAAGGCGAAGGTATATAGTATGAGGCACGACTAAAATCTTTTAGTAATTTTTTGATTATATATACTGGACTTTCGGCCACACTACCTTTAGTTTGCACAATGGCGTATACAGGGTTTTCGGCAGATGATATAAAATACAATCCTTTGTCAAAATACAAGTCACAGTTATCAAAACAGATTCTGATGAGGGAATTACGGAAATATTGTTATGGGAAATCTATAATGATAATCCAGGTGTTTAAGTCTGAGAGTTATTGAAGACGGTTGTTCTTTAAGTTTCTAATATATCTGGTTGCTTAATGCCCGCCCTTGTCGGAAACCCTGTGCACGCGACTGTGTGTGCGCTAAGCTTTAACGTCACAAGACTTACATATGATATATTTATATCACTAATGTTCAACTTCGAGTACATTTAATACATACCTTCATGGGCATCCTTAGTTTTAGAACTTCGCTGTAATCTCTAAGTACTGAGAGTGGTGCATGAATCTGGAAAAAAAAAGAATAAATCTATGTAAAAAAATGTTTCGAAATCAGTCTGCCTTGTACGAACAACTGTGATTAAAGCCGAAGGAATGTTATAATATAGATAAAGAATATATTTTTCATAATAAACAATATTTGTAATTGAAAATTATCCCGTGTCTCATTCCTACTCCCGTTCCAGTTTTCGCTTCTTTTACCAAAAAATAAAACTTATTTCGGGGAAGTTTGCAAGACTATAGCTACTAAACTAGTTTGCTTGTGAGACTATAGCTACAGTTATAGCCTATGTATTAATCCAGAATATAATCTCCATTTCAAAAAATTAACCAAATTAGTCCAGTGGTTCCAGTGAAGAAGTAACAAACGTACACACTTAGATACAAACTTTCGAATTTATTTTATTCTAGTTATAATTTCTGTTTAACTAACTGAAATATAAAAGTGTTTTTTTTCGGACTGACTATTAGCTGTACTACTATTAACCTATTGGTTGCAACAGCGCAATCGGGGTGTCGGATTGATTTCTCGAAATAGCTTTTCGAAAGTTTCTTAAAGTGCTGTGCGATAGTGTCTAGATCTAGGTCTCTATGCAGATCTACGTTGCGCACGTACCAGGGACAGCCGGTTGCCGTGCGCATGAAACGATTCTGAATCGTTTGAAAGGTTTTATTCGTGGGAAGAAGCGCTATGGCGGATTGATTGGACAGATACAAGTTTTATATAATGTCACTTTGTGACGGAGAGGTTTAAAAGTGATGATTTTAAGCTATATCTTGACTTTAAGGTTTAAATACCTACAAAAAACCCGTATTTATATCATAATTGATATAAATACGGGTACGGCTGTGCGACAGCGTAACCAATAGCGTTTAAATAGCTAAACTCAGTTCGAATAAAAAAACGACATGTCAGTCTTGTTAGTAAGGACACATCAGTCTCGTTAGTCTTGGATTATGCGTTGGACCTCCTGATCGTTACATATGGACTTCGAAACCAATTTGAAGATACATAGTTGCTTGTTTAAGTAGAAATTTAAATAAGCAATTAATTACTCAGTAAGTAGCTGATGCCTAATTTAATGAGGTGCGGTATAAGTGACGCATGATGTAACCATTAATCGTACACTCTAGGGAAATTAAAATCGTTATTCGCAGATGTTAATATATATAATAATTATTAATCCCACTTCTGATGTACCACCCACCAAATATTATCGCTTATCGCGCAGAGTAGTAGTATAATTAATTGATATACAAAAGATTAATATTGATGTTTTATCCGAATCGCGAATTTAATACTAAACTAAAATATAATACTACTACGAATCTCACTTAAGCTGACATATATATAACATGAACTTTTTATAAAGACCTTACTTATTATTACGTTACGTAGATGATGAATGTATTATTATAATAGTCTTTAAGAAACCGGAGTAAACTGGTACAAATCGACACGCGAGGAAAAAATATTATTCCTAAACCATACAAATCGTTCGATTTTGTCCATTGTACGAGTAGTTCGGTTAAAATCACCAAGTCACGTATAGTAAAATGACAAAGTAAAGATCAGAAATTCGTTGCTACGACCGCACATGTTTTTTTGCTTAGCGATACAGCACGAAATTAGGCTAAGAATATCAGTTTAAATTAGATCTAACTGACATTTTCTTCTCGTGAGATACTCAATGCTTTTTCAAACCTGTAACGTCTTCGTCGTCCAAGATTCTAGAATATAAACTAATAAATATGTAATCTGTACAAAGCTCTTTAGCAGTACAATTTAAATTGTAGATTATGGAATTCTTTTACGCTCATCTTTAAATGAAGCCATTATTTTGATTCTCAATTCGTACCCTCCCAGAAATATAGATATATGGGGTTGGATGGAATAAAACCCACATATATGAGAGAACACAGGTATATTAAACAACATGTTCTCAACTATGCGTTTGCCTTAACTCTACTGCACGAGCGCGTGCTTACGTGTGTGCCGCGCGGGAGTGCATGCGTTCCTTGTCACAGTACTCCTCGAGTACACGCGAGATGCGAAGGATTACATCCACACATAAGACACAGATATAAATCCCTGTTCGCGACATTCGACACCGATGTAAATATATTACGCGGTGATAGCCTAGTGGTTAGGGCGTCAGCCTCCTAATCAGAGATCGGCGGATCGAATCCAGGCACGCACCTCTAACTTTTCGGAGTTATGTGCGTTTTCTAAACATTTAAAATATCACTTGCTTCAAGAGTGAAGGAAAACATTGTGAGAAAACCTGCACGCCTGAGAATTCTCCATAATGTTCTCAAAGGTGTGTCTGCCAATCCGCGCATGGCCAGCGTGGTGGACTATGGCCAAACCCTTCTCATATTGAGAGGAGACCCGTGCTCTGTAGTGAGCCGGTAATGGGTTGATCATGATGATGATGATGATAAATATCCAATCCGTACAAACCTTAATAAAATGAAGTCCATACAGATCCTCAGGTGCTTCTCTCTCGAGCTGCAGGCCTTCTTTCTCGAGGTTTTGCTCGAAGACCCGTCTACATTCGCAGGCTTCTGGCGAGGTCGCCTCTTCTTTACCGGCCTCCCATACCAGCACGAAGTCGACCGATCGCACCCCGTCGTTGAATGTTAATGATGGATTATTTAATATACCACCCATTACAATCCTGAAAATGGTACGCAAGATGGTTAAAAACATAGCGGTTCGATTAAACAGAAATAAGGTGTATGGTGCCAATCGATTTTGAAACCAATTTTCTCGATATGAATATACTCGTACAAACACAATTAGTGGGTTTTGCAGATACTGACTGCACTCTTAAATATCTTTGTATTATGTGTATGTATAGATTCATAGATCGGTGATCACTCATGTTCACAGTTTTGCTCCAAAAAAATCCGATAAATACTTATAAATTTAAACAAGTAATACACCAAAACCATAAAACATGCAGAATAACCATCACCAAGTCATCCCATATAACCAGCAAGTAAGAAAAGAGATGGTTAAAAATATAGTGAGCATATAGCATGAGCTTTAACTATTTCCGAATCTAGTTTTTATTACGAAGCTCTGTGATTTTTTTCTAATCTTAAATCAAAAGCCTTTTAACATATATATATGTAATTATTTTAAATATACTGACAACCCGCTAAGTTGCCTTCACTTCTGATGCTGTAAGGTGCCTACTCACTTGATGTTAAGATACTCAATGTAGGAGATAGAGAAAACAAGTTCGTGTTAGAAACGAGAAAGCAAAACGCTTTCTAGAGGTGTCCACATGATTTAACTTATCTTGGTGCTTATATGGGTGCAATCCGTTAAGATGCCTCGCAGTTAGACTTAAAATAGAGGACAGGAACTAAATCAAATAGTTCCTCGAGAACACTGTCCGAAACATATCTTTGTGGAATACCAATATGTCAAAACCCAGTGAATGTCCCCCAACAGTTGCATCATTTTCATTAAATGTTTCATCAATGAATCAATAATTATTTTTCCTTATTTTCATAATTAATATAATTAATATTTAGACTTGACTCTGGTCGCTATAATGCTTTTCGTAACCTTTTACATATATACCACCCATTACCCACCCAGTATTATTCTTACTAACTATTGTCACTTATTTCGTATCGGACATGTTTGGTTTTGCGTTTGTTTTGGACTTCTACAATAACGCTTATTTGTAGCCATATATATCTACTCTAATAAATGGCAAGGTCAAACTATTCGCCGCAGAAACGGCGCGACGCTTCTTGTGAACGGGTAGTACGCCGGTCCAGGAGACGTGGACTGGACGCATTAATTTGGCCTTACCTTTGAAAGATAACGCCTTTAAAAATCATAATTCACTTTTTCAATTAGAAAGTCGAGGATTTCAATACGAAAGTCCTCAAAACGACGTGACTTGTGATTGATCGATAGCACGCGTCTCAAATCTGCACCAAAACGCTTCCAGAGTCTATTCCGAATTAACTTCTAAGGCGAAAAGGGGATACTGGCTTCGAGACGTTGCCTTTTTGCCCTGAAGTTAAAAATATTTTTTCGATGGTAGATGCTGCTCCTGAAGCCTGACGTATACTTACGAGCAATGATTGGCCACAGGTTTCCCATTATTGTTGACGATGTCCGGCGGTAGCACGGGCTCGCCACAAGCACAGCTCTCCACAGGCCTTGTTGAGGCCTCACTGCCATTGTCTCTGCAATGTTAGTAGTGGGCACACTTTTGTACGCCAAATCACCGTATCATATGCAAGTTATCCAACTTGTCTTGAGAAGATATAAACAGTAATGAAGTAATATAAACTGAGTCAGAGTTAGTTTAGAATGCATGAATCGCAAATTCAGGGCTCTGCTGAGCTATGTTATTCTTTTACTCATACCGGTAAGGGTACATTTTGTGGACAAAGTTAAAACGGATATATTCTTAAACAAGTTCGCTGCGGTTATAGCATGTAAAGCGGTTTATATCTGAGAACGGTATGAGGTAAGGGTACAAACATCCAATAACCGTTTAATAAGTGGTATCTTTTTCAGCGTTGATTGAGTATAAGAACCGCTCGTATTATATGTAACGCGTAGGGTGAGATTTTTTTAAAGCGGTTTCCTTATATGAGCCTTGATGGACCGCTTGTGCTTGATACTTTCTTTCGAAGTTGTTTGAATGCGTAAACACGTGCGTGAAACTGATTTGAAAAAGAGTTGTTTTGATATATACTCTCCAAATCTAACATTTCGCACTGTCAATATTTGACAAAATCGGTTTAACCAAGTTAAATAAATCAAGTTGTTTATAAAAGCGGTTTAAGCACCAGACGTATTCTTGCGCTGGGTACAAGTAAAGTCTATAAAAGAGCTAGTGTACGGCAGTACGGCATAGAAGACAAATATCTAAGAAATGGCAGATACCTACACATGAACGATAATTTATCGATTTCTTACAAAAGGAAACAATTGGTATGTCCTTGCAATTATTACGTTCGCAATGTATCAATTCTATTTAAGAACATCTTTAAAATACTTTAACCGTACCGTGTATATACACATCATGTTTTGTATACATTCGATTCGACCTTTGCCACTTTTATACCGTTATCATTTTACCCTCGTTTATAGGAGAGCAATTTAATAATTTCGGCTATTTTCACTATCATGTTATATTCGTTAAACCCCACCTACCCGAATTGGAGCGTTAGGGTGAATCTATGTTTTAAAACCCTCTCATTTGGGGAATGAGACCCTCAGATTTATGGGTATGTCAGTTCTCTATGAACGTATTTTATCTTGATATAAGAGTTTTCTCTATGAACGTTAAGGGACTAATGATGAGCACGATGAAAAAAAGCTTGAGTATAAACTACAATGAGATCAGCAGTTTCTAGTAACATTAACCCTTACTCAGAGGAAGGCACTTATCACTCAAACGTCTGAATAACAAATCATTACGTCATCAATTACCATCCAATTACTAAAAATCTCGAGGGTAACGCACTGGCTACTAAAGATTTTCTGTCTTGCGTATTTTTAGTTACCACGTATTGTAACGATACTGTGGCAAAGTCCGACGATCGATACTAACTGACTAGTGTTGACAGATCACAATGCTACGCGCTACCTACCCTCTTTTTTTATTTTTACTTTCACAGTGATGTTTAAGCGAAAAATAAAGGCAGTAGGCCTGAGTCCAAAAATAGGACTACATACCGATGATGATGATTATAAACCGATAGGGGAAAGCCAATTTCGAACGTCTGAACTTGGTCACTTGTAGTCAACTATTTGGAACAATGTTGCAAAATCGCAATAGATTTGCGAAAATCTACTGTTGAAAGGTTCATGATCATAATTTCAACCGATAGACATCTACTGCTATGCATAAGTGTTTGTATGGACTTCAAAACTACGTGTCTAACTTGAAGTGCTCTGTATACCAAGAGGGGGTATTACAAACACTTCGAATTCTGGTGTGGAGTCGCCATTCTAGCAGCTTGGAACCCTAACGTTCATTGGTCTCATATGCTATATGCCACTTGCCACTTTAACTTTGCAACTTGTTCAGATATCGGTTTAATTCTGATTCTGAACTCTGATTTTTCATCAAGTAAAGATATATACCCGGCATATTCCTATCAAGTGTGACTGTCCTCTTATGGACTCTAATGAAAAAAGTTTTCAGAACGCAATAGAACCGTTATATCAGCGAAGAAGCTCTCTATAATTTGTTTGATAAACAGTAAAATTTTCCGAGTGAAATTAAACATCTAGAACCAACGGAAGTTTTATTTTTTGTAAAACTATTTTTTCATTAAATAATTTTTTTCGTTAGTAACTTGAGACACTGACAATTTGTATTAGCACACAGGCGCGCCCTGGTGTAGATCTGTGAAGTATAAATCCACATACGCGGTATCGTCTAAAATATTCAATGAATAATTTAAATTAAAGATGATATCGAAACGGAATAGTAATCAGTTATTCATAGTATCTATAGCATTGAAACGTTGGAATATTGAAATTATAATCCTTACATCATTATAAACACATAAACACATGCATTGATCTACAACACAACACAACACAAAATCCACTAACTGTTTACAAATTGACGTACGATTTTACCCACGAGACAGGATTACCTAGTGTGGGTACCATCGAAATATGTAAAACTATGTAACTGTGTTTTTGGTGAAATAAATTTTCATTTTTCATTGTTTTTTATACAATAGTGCGGTTACATACTTAAAGCATGCGACGCGATGCGACAACTAAGGTCATTCAAAATGTAGTTTTTTTTTTTTTTTGTGACTAAGACTTCGGCCTCCTTTTCCGGTTTGGGTTTCACTACCAGCATGCACCTCAAACTTTAACGGTGTTAATCACTTGCTAGTTAAGGGAAAAAAATCGTGAAAAAATCTGCATGCCCGCAAGTGTTATGCCATAATATTCTAAAAGGCGTGTGAAGTCTACCAATCCGCAATAGGCTAGTATGGTATGACCTTATTACTCCCCTCCTGACCCGTGAAGTGTATTGGGCCGGTAATGGGTTGATAATGATTTTGTTGTTTCAACTACTTCAAGTCTAATATTCGTTGTTTGTGTAATACCACGATTTGATTTGACAAAACACGTATCTCGTTTCATCGATCTGCGTCGCGTGTTATAAGTATGTCTCCGCTCTTATTAGTACATTGTTATTTAGTTTGGTTTTCTGTTATCACCTCATTAGTTAATCAATGGGATCGATAAGGTTAAAAGGGAGTTCACATAGTAGAGTTTACCAATAGTTGGTGGCGGTCGCAGAGGAATGGGGCAAGCGGCGGCTATCTCAACTGGTGGTAAGTGATGATGCTGTCTAGGATGGTAGCGGGCTAACCTGTTAGAAGCATGGTAAACCCACGCTCCTAGTTGGTTTCTACGCGACATCGTGCCGGAACGCTAAATCGCTTGGCGACACGTCTTTGTCGGTAGGGTGGTAACTAGCCACGGCCGAAGCCTCCCACCAGACCAGACTCGAGCCGGGAATCGAACCCAGGAACTCCAACTTTTAATATGCGACAGCGCACGCACTGCGCCACGGAGGTCGTCTAAAGTATTATAGTATTAGGAAGGTTTGAAACACTTGCCAGCAGGACACGATCTTTACAAACGGATGCCATGGACTGCTACCCAGTCTCAAATGTGTTAAAACCTAGTCATTATCTTAACACAAAGCTATGAAAGTCGAAGTTCAATCTTCTGTACTACATCTAATCTTGATGATAATTAGTGCAGAACTACATCAACCGCTTTAGTCATGTTCAAGAAGACAGACCTGCCTGCCCCTCTCTGCTACTGTCCGCCAACTACATGTTGGTACGTACGGGCAACCCGCGACCCTCCCAATATATCTTATAATAGTTTTTACCCGCAGCTTCGCTCGCATTGAAGCTATTAAATAAATATCAGAGATCATTACAATGAAAATGAATCGATATGATAACTAATAAAATCGATATGATACTAAAAACATGGTTTGTTAAAATATTAACAAATCATTTTTTTTTTGTCAAATAAAAAGTATCCTGTTTCTTCTAATACCTCCAATAATATGTGAACAAAGTTTCATGACGATCGGTTGGGTAGGTAGTGTTTGCGTGAAAACACAACAAACATCCCAAAAAATTCAAATTTAAAATATTTTTATTGTAAGTATATATTATAAATTAAAATATTTATTATACTAAGATAGATTATGATCTCAATTTTCGTAAGGTAAATAGCTGCTATGCGATGCCCGTATCGAAAACTCATCCTTTATAACAAAAATTATTGCCATCGCTTACAGTGTGTGGACGTACTTCAAGTTCTATTTAGAGTTTTAATACAAACATGCTAACAACACAGATTCACCCAATGACGTCACATAACAATGTCTATTAGAATATTAAACACGATAAAGCCTTTGATTCAAACATAAAAAGCTATAAGTACATAGAATGTTGAAGACAAACAAAAATTTCAGCTGATGTTCCTGGTCGCAGTCTACATACTTTTGACAGTACTTGAGCCTATCGCAATTGATCTAGCATATATATTTAGCAAACTAACTAATTAATTCATGAAAAAAAATTGTAAACACCACAAACTAAAGAGGGCCATAAAACTCGTTACATTGAATGCATTCGAATTTAAGTTGCCATAAAAAGATCGTAGTCAATAGCCTTAAAAAAATTAAAAGCGAACGGATGTCCGCAAGGTTTTTTGCGCTATATCTGATTGATTTATCTTCCGAGTCGACTCAGACTTCCGATCTTACTGACAAGGTTCAGAACATCCATTGCCAGAGGAACCAAAATCATCATCATGATCAACCCATTACCGGCTCACTACAGAGCACGGGTCTCCTCTCAATATGAGAAGGGTTTGGCCATAGTCCACCACGCTGGCCATGTGCGGAATGGCCGACTTCACACGTATTTGAGAACATTATGTAGAACTCTCAGGCGTGCAGGTTTCCTCACGATGTTTTCCTTCACCGTTGAAGCGAGTGATATTTTAATCCCTTAAAAACGCACATAACTCCGAAAAGTTAGAGGTGCGTGCCCGGATTCGAACCGCCGACCTCTGATTAGGAGGCTGACGCCCTAACCACTAGGCTATCACAGCTTCATACAACCAAAATACAAAATATCAATAAACAATTTGTCCCTATTTACTTATTTCCGACGGGCAATATAATTAGTAACGACGGAATAATCGATTTCAAAACACGTGTAAAATGTTATTTTTGTAATTGTCTCTGGTTAATTAACAATCGTTACATTTGTCAACTTTTTTCCAGAGACTATAAAACAACGCCGGAAATGACGAATGTCATGTTACCATTGTACGAACAGCTTTATTTTGAAAATGAACCTAAAGGACACGAAGTTACATTCTGCATTCTTCATGCATTACATTCGACGATACATTAATCAACATTCGAAACCAATTAGAAGTATGGTTTTACCATACTCCCTTACCAGGTTAGCCCCATCTCAGACCGCATCCCCAGTTACCATCAGGTGACATGCCGTCAAGGGCTAACTTGTAGTGTATAAAAAAAGAAAAAATACGCAAGAAACTACATGAAGTGAGGCCTATGTTTTGAATTCTATTTATGATGTTTAGTCCAGTGGGACTATTCCCATACCTATGTAATCCCTAATCCTGGTATACCTATGTATACCAGGATTAGGGGTTTATTAATTAGAGACGTTGGCTTGCTTCATTTCAAAACTATCATGTCTATACGACTGACGTAGCTGACATTAGACACAACAAGAGATATGCAACCTACATACGTCACACCCCCACAATTAAAACATATCAATAAATAACACTATTGGTTGCGAAAAGATGGGTTTAAATTCTGGATTTAGGCCAAGACCTGTCATGGTTTCCCACCGCAGCTAGGCTTTACCAGACCGTTAAATACGTCTGTTACTAATGCAACATTGTGTCCACAACTCGTACCGGAATACATCAGGGTGAAAACCGCTAGTGTCTTCACTTCAATTGCTTCCTTATCTATATCTATACAAATAAATAAAATGTCTGTCTGTTTGTTATATTGAAATAACCGTTTTTTACTACATGCATATGAATAAGTATACGGTACATACACCAAAATATTTTTTTTTACAATTTTTGTCTGTCTGTCTGTCTGTCTGTTTGTTCCGGCTAATCTCTGAAATGGCTGGACTTATTTTTACGGGACTTTTATTGGCAGGTAGCTGATGTGATAAGGAGTAACTTAGGCTACTTTTATTTTAGAAAAAGTCTTTTATTTTATAAAAATAAAGTAATGTTGCAATGTCCAAGTACTGTCCAGTACCGCGCGCAGCGTACAGATGGCACAGGCGGTAGCGCATGCGCACGTCTTGGGCGCTTCCCACTTCTCCCACCAATTGTTTTAGTTTAGTAATTATTTCCAGTAATACGGGTTAGTAATCTATTGCTTTGTGATTGAAAGACAAACAAACACACTAACTCAACGCAGACGAAGTCGCGGGCGTCAGCTAGTCAATCTATAAATTCAAGGCTGTTCTCATTCAAATGTACTGGAAACTGAGTCCTGACCAATATTACGACAAGTCTGTGAGGGAGAGCCTCCGAATGGACAGACTATGTGATGTCATTGGTGTTAGCTATGAGACTCACCTATCCGTGTTCATGTCCTGCGATAGATTGTCCTGATAGGTGCTCAGGACTGACATGGCGTGAAGGTCGGCCATCCTCTCCTGCGTTGTTTTCTCCGTCTGGTCCAAACAACACAGCGAATCAATCACACTTGCTAGTGATTAAACACTTAATAAGTATAAACTCAAGAGGTAGGTTATACACTTTGCTTAAAATTTAAAAAAAAAAACTTTTTGAAAAAACCTTTGCTTAAAATTTCACTTTAAGCTACTTATTTACTATTGTAATGATGACAATTACATTGCAGTGTAACGCGACAAAACAGTTGCATCTAGGTATCAATTATCTCAATTGGAGAGTCTAATGATTAAAAGCTCTCTGTCTTCTGTTTTTCTAATTTTTCTTTTGCTCTGAGGATTTTCATACTTTATTTATTGTAAATATGGTTTGATTATTTCCATTTGTATGCGTCATAATATGTAGCATAAACATTAGTTAAGTGTGAATGATTTTTATACTATTCGTACAAATGTTAAATTATGTATAGTTGTAGTTATACTTTTATATTTATTTTGGTAAGTGATTAGATACACCACGCAGTTCTTTCCTTTATTACTGTTTTTTACGCTATTGGCTGCCTGGTGTGATCGCTACATAAGTGATAAGGATGCCAAGTTGAAAACGCTGTTTAGTGACTATTTTCTTACTGTACTATTGTGTTTTGTACAATATAATTATAATCATTTATACTGTACAAAATACAAAAGAAAGAAATAATATTCATTAATTCCTTCATTCATTTTATTTCTTGCGTGAAACTTCACTTAACTGTAATAAACTGTAAGTTACGTGTTGCAATTTTTTTCATAATACGATCAAGTAACGCCATTAAAGGTAGATAAACGCTCAGGACTTCTCAGACATAAGAGTTACATACGCTACAAAATACGATCAACACCATTTTTTTTACATTTAAGGTTTTAGAATTAAATGGATTAGGGTTCTGAAATATAAAAGAAAGGTCGTGAAGATCAGCATATGTAACATGCGGATGTGCCAGAATCGCTTTAAAAAACAAAAATAAACCGCATAAAATTGAAAACAATACTTTTATCCCCAACTTGAAATCCTATTCACGACCAGTTTCTTTAAAGTTTTGCACTAGTCAATTAGCACCAACAATGTTTATTGACTAAACGATAAGCTAACGTTTTATCTAATGACCTTGTCTAATTTATAAATAGCAAAGTAAAGAGGTAAAAATGTCCCGACACTATATTTGAAGGTATAATAGAAATGTGTTCTAAGAGTCTATACAAAATAAGTGAACAGCAAGCTAATGTTCTGTGGATCAATCACCGGTATAACTGATTATTACAATAGAATTATTTCAAAAGTTTATTATTAATCGAGCTGACACTCGACAGGAACTATCTGGCTTCTTCCCGAGTAGCATAAAGGTAAAAATACATTTGTTTGTTTACACAATTAGCATTTATTATCAGGTAATGGATCTACAATTAATAAGCAATCTATACTGTCAACTAAATTATTGATATTAAAAATAATAATAGGTAAGTCATACTCAAAAGCAAACCAGCAAAAAGCTATGATAGGCTAGCTTTTATCCGCTTCCTAAGGCAAATGCCCTCAGTCTAAGCCTCACGCACCTCTGAGTTTACAGATTTATGTGCGTTTTTAAGCAATTAAAAAAATCACTTGCATTAACGGTCAAGGAAAACATCGTGAGAAACCCTGCAAGCCTGAGAGTAATAATATTGTCAAAAGCGTGTGAAGTCTGCCAATCCGCACATGGCCAGCGTGGTGGACTATGGCCAAACCGAGGGCTCATATCGAGAGGAGACCCGTGCTCTGTAGTGAGCCGGCAATGGCTTGATCATGATGACTCAAAAGCATCGCGAGTATCTGCCTGTAATAGTTGATTATCGCATGCCCACCATATTTTTCTCTTTCGCATTCAAATCCAAACAGTAAACATAAAATAGCAACATACAACTTCATATTTGATATTATGCAAAATTTTCTGCAAATTTGACTAGAACACAAAAAGATACGGAATGCTGAAACTGCTAAAATAAAAACAATGAAATACTAATATGATGAAATCAGGTTCTTAGTAAATGAAGGAAAAGTGCCAGCAATTAGTTGGGCTAAATTTAAAAGTTAGCCCAGCAAAAAATGGCACATTGTATTTTTTTTTTATCCACTACAAGTTAGCCCTTGACGGCAATCTCACCTGATGGTAAGTGATGATGCAGTCTAAGATGGTAGCGGGCTAACCTGTTAGGGGTATGGTAAACCCATACTCCTAATTGGCTTCTTCACGACATCGTGCCGGAACGCTAAATCGCTTGGCGACACGCCTTTGTCGGTAGGGTGGTAACTAGCCACGGCCGCAGCCTCCCACCAGACCAAAGTTGTATAAGTTGTATGAGACAGAATCACCATATGCTTTGTCTCAATTGTCTTACATAATCCACATATACGCTTTTCACTTCCACATTACTCAATGATTCATGGCCTGATTTACTTAATCTCAGCTTTTTTGATATACATTCGACAGACAACCGGACTCGTTACAATGTTGTAAGACGACAGGTTGCCACTACTTGCCCCAGGCAGTAAGCAGTTCACAAATGGATTTTGGCGATGGCTATTAGGTTCTATACGCTTTTTACTTGTACTAAAACTAACTGATAATTACCTAATGTACTTAGCAATTCTTTCAATTATTGATACGTATAGATTTTTTTAAAGATTTATGTAATGTGCTTTTAAGGAAGGATTTCTGTCTCCGATCATCATCATCATCATCATCATTTCTGTCATCGATTTAAGAAAAGTTGAACAAAATCTATTAGAAACTTTGTCTAGCAAATGTTCCGTCAACTTCTTTCGCACAGTATATTGTTTTCTTTTATCTCGCATATAAAGTAGCCAAGAAAGGTCCTAGCGAAGTCCTGTTTTTACCAAATAAATTTCAGTGTTGCGTTCATTTCAAAATACCCTGGATTCGTTCCTAACGACCATTAAAGGTATTGCCTGCAGAGTCCTTTTAAACATTATACTGGACCAACTTTGCGACATACAACACTTTCCTAACGACACTTGAAGTAAATGCCTCTCAAAAGCCTTGTAAAAAATTAGGTTTGAAATCAATAATAATCAATAATATAGGCATAAATAAAGGTTTATTAAAATTTTCGAAAGAACACAGACACAATATATTTTTTATTCTGTTTTTGTTTGTTGTAAGATTGATATAAAACCACAGGCACAAAAACTTTATTGGTTTAGGTAGCATAAATAGGGGCATAGCGTACTTTATAATTTCCGCATACAGCACGCCTTCGAGTTCGATACACCCTATTCCTACCGGCATCGTACAAAACATAACATATCACTTCTATAAAACTCCTTGCAATCATCACGCCGCTACCTCACGTCATAAAGAACTGTGTTGTTCGCGCGAAAAAACACAAGACACTGCCGTCTGACCTTGTAGTTTCACAGTCTCGGTGTAATGGCTGATTCATCTGTATTTGATTACCGATCGAGTAACTATCAAGATCTTTTACATTAAAAGGCCTTCTAGTAGGACATTTAGTACAAAAGGCCTTATTTAACAAGATCTTCAATTTAGTACATACCAGAGTGAGAGACATTCACTTCGTTCTTAGTAAGTTGCAGATCAGGGTACAGAGAAAGGTTCATTGATTACAGTATTTAGTAATTGAAATGCAGAACCTGGTACGTGCCAGGTTTTTCGTTGTTTTTTTTTTTAATTAAAAACGACCAGCCAGTAAGGTAATGTCGAAGGTATAAATTACAATGAAATGATTACTCACTTAGTCGCTAGGAAGCTTGGAGGAAAGAATACATTATGCAAATAAATTTATGAGTAAGGTTTATAAAGTTACATTGTGGGTTGCGAACGTTTTTATCTCTCAAAATAATAAAACTTTATAAAATTTTAATATAACTTTTCCAAAAGTCTATAGATATACTTTTGGACATGTTCATGTGTATTTGGTGTGTTGTCTGCATGTAAATAGATACCTGTGTTAAACGCAAGATTGCGAATTTCCTGAATCCTTCAGTCCGCTAGTCTCAGCCTGCAGCTAAAATAATTATTCATCGCTTCTTTTCCATTCGACTCAGAGCACCAAATTGGACACTTAAAATTCTTCATGAATTTTAATGAAACGTATCACTCCAGCATTCGTTATTCAACTCTTTCTTATATTAGTCTTAAATGATGATGCAATTGAAAAGCAAAGTAAAAATTTATACACAAACGTCTACATTATAAAAGTACAATGTGATCACTTTTTTTAGAAATATCCGTCTATAATTGTAACGTTACACGTCGTAAGAATAAAACGGTGTCACCGAAACTGAATACGAGTAACTAATCGGGACATATTTAGCATGTCAACATAACTAAATATACAGCGAAGGTGCGTAATCACCTATCTTTATTAGTAAACACCTATGGGATTAGCGTTTTAGACCAATTAGCCTAATGTTTTAGGGATTTCCACATTAACCGATCCATATCCGATATCCAATATATGCAAAGTTCAGGGCTATAGGGATTTCCAAATATTATGGTCGTGCTTCGCTGGTATCTGGCTCCATGCAACTTTAAAGACTTTGCGCCTGTTCTGAACCTGATTTTGTTGAAACCATTAACATTTCTATTAATGCTACCAGAGTCAGAAATAGAAGTTACTATGGAAGGCAAGCGGTGATAGCCTAGTGGTTAGGGCGTCAGCCTCCTAATCAGAGGTCGGCGGTTCGAATCCGGGCGTGCACCTCTAACTTTTCGAAGTTATGTGCATTTTTAAATATGTAATTAAAATATCACTTGCTTTAACGGTGAAGGAAAACATCGTGAGGAAACCTGCACGCCTGAGAGTTCTCCATAATGTTCTCAAAGGCGTGTGAAGTCTGCCAATCCGCACATGGCCAACGTGGTGGACTATGGCCAAACCCTTCTCATATTGAGAGGAGACCTGTGCTCTGTAGTGAGCCAGTAATGGGTTGATCATGATGATGGAAGGTTTTAGTGGGAAAAGCTCTCCGAAGAACAGAAGGGAAGCGATAATGTTTTTTAAATATATAAACAAGCACTTAACTACCATCACAATTTACATAGGCGCGCTAGCCAAGATGTTGCCTATTCATCATCATTGCGATGTCTATTAGGAATGAGGAAACTAAAAGCTTCGTAAGTGATGGTGCAGACCCTTGAAAGGAAGACGAAAAGTATGGTAAAGAAAAATAGAAAAATTCCTAATTGAACTCTCTGAAATATATTGTCTGGAATAAAGAGTATGTTTTGAAGTATGATACTAACTATCGACAATGTCTTCTCGGTCAACGATCCACCAAATCCAAAGCATGGATGGATAAACAATTTAGGAGTGGGGTAACATAACCATTGGGGTCCATAGTATTGTTTGTGGAAACCCAGAGGAAGCAACAAATATAACTAGCACAAATTTTAAATCCAAATGAGAACTGTCCAGATACTTGGCAAATTAACACATTGGATCATTATCCAACCTTCAGTGCATCAGAGAATATAAGAGAGGAATAGCTCAACCTCCGGATGTCCACTGCTAGATACAGATTGTATTTATATTGACTTCCAAATATCATTGTCATGTGCCATCCATGATCAGACACTAGGCTATATACATTTTTGACGACCTCCGTGGCGCAACGCGTGCGCTGTTGCATTTTGAAGTTGGAGGTCCTGGGTTTGACTCCCCGTTCGAGTCTGGTCTAGTGGGAGGCTTCGGCCGTGGCTAGTTACCACCCTACCGACAAAGACGTGTCACCAAGCGATTAAGTGTTCCAGTTGCGTAGAAATCAATTAGGAGTGTGGGTTTACCATGCCCCTAACAGATTAGCCCGCTACCATCTTAGACTGCATCATCACTTACCTTATTAGTGAATTAAAAAAAATAAAAATTTTAGACATTAACAAGGTAGTCAAACACGCCACTAATAAATGTGTAAACAATGGGATGTAATATGACATCATGAACCAAATCACTTCAATACCTATTCTCAAAAAGTACTTAATTCAGTAACAAATGCCTTTTGTTTATACAACTAATCCCATGTTTTCCTGTTCAAAGAAATACACCTGATGAATCATACAAAGACAAACAAAATTTTCTGTACACAAGGTGCATAATAATTTATCATAAGCTATAATTAAAATTATAATATTTACACATCCACTACTTACAAACATGTAACTTAAATATATGCCTTATTGATAAAATCTGTATTCAGTAACAACACTTATAAGAATCTATACCTTATGTTACAAATACCTTGATCACTTATTTAATTATACTGCTGATTTTCCCAATTCACTCCAGCAAATTAATTTAATCAGTATCAAAATTTATATCAAAAAACTTCCCTGTTAAAAGCATCAATGCTGATTTGTAAATTTGTAAATTAATGTTATAACATTGTATAAATATTATGTAGATGGCCGTTAAAAAAGCTTTAGAATAATGCATTAGAACTTTACTAAACTCATTTAATTAAGTAGTGTTTATGTTATTATACCATTTACTTTTAAGTTACTTTTCAGAAAATCTAAATTCATATATGACTGTACAGCTACCGTTAAATTTTAAACTAGAACTATCACTAAAGATTAAGCTATAACTAACAAGCTTTCCTTAATATCATTCTTAAAGCTAGTAAATTTAGCTAACAATGTGGAAAACACAGGTAAAACAAATATTAAAGCTCACTTCCAAGCTACAAACAGCTTGGAAGTGAGCTTTAATATTTATTGATGGTATTTTTATTGGCTCACCATATAGGCATGCTTTGAAGATATTGATTATTACCTCTTCTTAAATTTACTTTTCCTCATTGAAAGTTTAGTTTTACCCATACCCCAGTCTAGCTTAAAGTACTCAGCTGTTTTGAAGAACCAACCACCCAAGGAAGTATTTTATAGAAGAGGTAGCTTGTACAATGAATTTATCGGTCTAATACACTAGATGTATTTGTAAAACCTTCATAGATAACTTTCGCAGATACTTACCTCTTGTAATTCTCCATCTCCATCTTGGAATAGCTGTTGGAACGCAAACTCATTGCGCTGGGCATCGGTTAAGAATGACTCTGTTTCCGCAGAGTCCGAAGGTCTGTGGTGCAGTTTAACACTTCCAGCGAAGATAGGAGTGGTTATCTTAGGTGTAAACACATTTTCTTCTGGCTTTTCTAACAAAGGCTTTGGGATATCTTCTTCGAGAGATGGATCTCCGTCAGACATCACATATAACACACAAAACACCACAAGCGCGGAGCAAATTGAGATTTGCTCTCACTTCCGATTCAGATTTCGAGACGATTCGTCACCGATCAAGTTCAAATCATAATGAATTGAATACACGTAAATTATATGAGATTCTTAAAGTAAATCAGTCTTGAATTATTGAAAACTAGCGAGGCCAACAAACAAGATTCTAAAAATGGTAATTCGTAATATATATTTAATAGCAAGTCTTTTGCTATTGCTAATCTGAATATATTTCTTGCTAATTTGCTAATAATAAATAGGATGACAGCAAACGGCCGACAATCGACAGCTTATAAAAAATGTATAAATATTTCTGACATTGACAGTTCCGGAAATTCTGGATTCTATCAAGATTCATTTTTTTTTTTTTTTTTTTTTTTCGTTTTATGGCTTTACAAAGATTAGCCAATGTCAAGTTTATTATTTTATTAGTTTTCTCTTCTTATGGCTTTGCACAGATCAGCCAGTGTCAAGTTTATAGCAATGTAGAAGTTAGGGAGAAATGGCGGGAAACTTCGCACTCCGCGGACGCGGCTCCCTCAAACCTTTCCCAAATCAATACCCGTTAACCATTCCGAAAACCAGCCACTACACAAACGACACCAAAACTGTCCACGACACAACCAACACCAGTCCTTTTCAAAATTAGCCAACAAACACCAATTCAAGAAAAGCGTGAAAAAACCGCGCCCGCCATATACGAAGTCTCCCGCCTTTCTCCTCATCAAGATTCATGTTTCCAATCATGATTTTAAAATTTCACTTCAGAAACCAAGGTGGTCTGTGGTTTAATTTCAAAGGCCGTCCTACACTCAGTAAGGATTTTTTATACATTTTTGCCAAAGTTTTTCCCAACCGTCTTTTTAAAAGTTAACCAACCAATGAATCTATAATTATTAACTAACGAACCACAATAGCAATTCAGGAGCTCATCATGTTACTATTTATTACAACTTTGGTAGCATACGATGTTTCGGAAATTTAGCACTATGACATTTTGTCATAAAAAAAAAAAATTGCCAGTAAAATTATTTACTATTGTTTTGCTATTTCCAATTTGAAAATAACGCTTTAAGTAATATTTTTTTTATTCGATTTTAGGCCAGCATTACGTAATGTTCCTTCATAGTTTACTTTAGGATGATGTATATTGAACTTATATTATATATTGAGAATAACATAAGGGTCTTATCTCACAACTCAGACGTCTCCGAAGTCGGTGCAGTACATATACCATTTAAAGGTTTAAGTGTCTGAATAAATAAAAATCGTTCGGTTCCTACCCTTAATAGCTAAAAGTATTATAGCTTGTATCCTTTTTGCCTTAAAATAAAGCTGCCATAGCTGCATTTTAAAAATAATGGCAGCATTATATGCCACGCCGATCACCAACTGTCATTCAGCTGTCACGTCAACTCAAGTTCAAGAATTGCTTTGCGTCATTGGAAATAGGTTGCCGGCGAAAATAATAATCGAATTTTCATATTTAATAACTATTATACATGTAATTTCATTAAAATCCACAAAACGTTAAACAAGATGAGTGTGGAAACGCAGAGTAAGGCGAAGCTTTCGCAAGTTACGTCTGATAAACAACTTACATTTATAAAATTGGCTGTTTTATCAATGGCAGCGATTTTATGTGAGTAAACTATGCTTAATAATATTTTTCCCTGTATTTCTCTTTACAGAAATATGGTATGTATTTATTAAAACGTATTAAAAGCATTGGTTTGTATTTCTTGTTTAGATTACGTGGTTCTATCGTAGTCGATGTGGATGGCGACATGCGTGTTGATTGCTGACATTTACCATTTTTATCTCAAACCCACTACTCAAATCGGCGTTTGAAAAAACGCCGATATGAGTATGTTAAAAATGCCCCCACGTGAAAGCTTTCATTTACCTTACTAACTTTAAAAGCAGACTTTCATGTCTTTATCACATGCGCCTAAGGGGCGATTCGTCGGTAACGATTATAATACATATAATTCTATAGCACTGATTCCTTAACCATTCCAAGGTGTGGACCACTACACCAGACACTTGTAGACAAACAAATGTAGTTGTTATTTTTTTTAAGTACATATATCATTAGATGCTATCTTCAAAGGGGCACTCATACAATTTGATATACAGACTTGGTTCTGCTGCCTATGTGGTGAAGAAGATTTGTCAAATGACAGTCACAAAAATAGATAATTTACTTATTGTCTATTTTAGTTACTTTCACAGAATTCTCCTTAAGTATTTTATTATAGGGTAATGCTAATTGTTGCAGTCAAATTTTTGGGACAAAATTAGACTGCAATAATTTAAACATTAGAAATTTATGAATGACTAAATAAAGTTGTGGTATTTACAAGGCTACCGGTAAGTAGTAATTATCTCTTAAAGGAAATTGCTCACATTTTTATAATAAACGACTGGAAAACATCTTAGAGTTTTTTACTTAATGACTCTCTTGGAGCCTTATTATAAATTGAATGAACAACCCTCTTCTGCAGCACAAATATAGTGTAATATTACCCCATAATAAAATACCATATGATATAACACTATAAAAATAACTAATATATAAACAAGCCTAGCAGTTTCTATATTTGTCATATGGCATATCTTTTTAACTGCATATGCAGCAGAACTAAGTCTATTCAATAAATTATCAAAATGAGGGCCTCATTGAAGCTTTGCATCTAAAGTTATTCCAACTGTAGTATTTACCAGATCTAATTCCTCGTTTTTAAGCAGTACAGTGGTATTTACATGTTTAACATTCGGTAATGTAAACTTAATGCACTTAGTTTTTTTCATTTAGTGCCAAATATGTTCCTCTTAAATAGTTTTAAGTGACAATGTGAAATGGTGATAACAAAAGAAATACTTGGCTCAATTGATTGTGGGTTAAATCTTAAACTACTTTTGGGACTCTCTTAACTAGCTTGCAACTTGATTCAGTTTACCAACCTAGTTACAGCACAATTTTGACATTTGTTGTTATTAAAGCAGTAAGAAACCCGTAACCTGTCTTATTACTCTATTTCTGATCTTATAATATGAGTTAAATCATATAATATGTATAGTATGGGAAACTCTGCGAACCATACAAGGATAGCTCAATATTCTGGGTGTAATTGTTCTATGTTGTGTGTGTTGACGACCTCCGTGGCGCAGTGCGTGCGCTGTCGCATTAAAATGTTGGAGGTCCTGGGTTCGATTCCCGGCTCGAGTCTGGTCTGGTGGGGCTTCGGCCGTGGCCAGTTACCACCTTAGCAACAAAGACGTGTCCCAAAGCGATTTAGCGTTCCGGCACGATGTCCCGTAGAAACCAATTAGGAGTATGTTTACCATACCCCTAACAGGTTAGCCCGCTACCATCCTAGACTGCATCATCACCTACATAGTAGAGATAGCAGTCAAGGGCTAATTTGTAAAAAAAAAATAATGTTTTAAGTGTAATTAAAAAAATTGTGCTTATAAATCTTTTCAGCTTTCGCCACACGTCTCTTCTCTGTTCTACGTTTCGAGAGTGTTATTCACGAATTTGATCCATACTTTAACTACAGAACAACACGTTACCTCACAGAGGAAGGGTTTTACAACTTCCACAACTGGTTTGATGATAGAGCATGGTATCCTCTGGGACGTATCATTGGTGGTGAGTGTTTTTCCCATATGATAATTTAATGATTAATTTTAAAATAAATATGTATGGTAATATAAATATTATTATACGTAAGAAGCAACATATTAAAAAAAATACATGTCATTAGTTTGCATACAAACTGTTCGTTCATTCATGATCAACCCATTACTACTCACTACAGAGCACGGGTCTCCTCTCAATATGAGAAGGTTTTGGCCATAGTCCACCACGCTAGCCATGTGCGGATTGGCAGACTTCACACGCCTGAGAATATTGTGGAGAACTCTCAGGCGTGCAGGTTTTCTCACAATGTTTTCCTTCACCATTAAATCAAGTGATATTTAAATTTAATTAAAATGAACATAACTCCAAAAAGTTAGAGGTGCGTGCCCGGATTCGAACCGCCGACCTTTGATTAGGAGGCTGACGCCCTAACCACTGGGCTATCACCGCTTCAAAAAAATGTATTTATCTTAATTGAAATGTAAACATCGCATACTACATTGCAAGCATTAGCTAGTTTGTATATATTAATTTGTCTTAGGAGTCTTAGCAAATTGATATTGGCTACTGATTTTTAATGCTATTGATTGTTGGAGGAAAGTATTTATTATGTAGCTTTGTTAAAGTAAAACAATGATGTATTATTAATTACTTTTAATAAAATAAAAAAACAATGAATTTTTACAACAAGTCCTTTCATCTTTCACTTACATCCATTTCCCAATGGGTAAAAAGTTATATTGAATCATTGATAGAAAACATAAATCATATAAAATGAGGATTGCCAAATAATTTCAATAAAATCATTAAAAAATAAAAGTATATGATTAAGTTTTGTGCTAGGCTATCACTGCTTCACAAACTGTTGGCCACTATGAACATTCAAAAACTGCTAACAAGTTGCCCACCGCCTATTCATTGGAAGTCAGTATGTAAAGTTATATGAGTCACATTTAATGGGTAATATTTTTTAAGTACTGACTGATTTCCAATTATCTTTCAAGAGTTACAAATTGCTATCCGACCACTTGACTTTTGATATATCAAAACAATTTTAGGAATATAAATCTTATAATATCCTAAAACATACAATTATACTTTTATATACATATATTATGTTATTTTGTTATTATTATGTTATTTGTCTAATGGTTCATTGAGTATCAAAAGATCCTTACTTTCACTCAGAGGATTAGGCCTAAAGTGGCCAGGTATTTATGGGCAATAGTAAATCGTAACCAACCCAGGAATGTGTTATCTAAGTTACCTAAATCTCTATCGCCTGTGAGAAAGGCCTGTGCCAATGGGATGCGACCCATTACTATATTTTCAATTATGTATTCTCTTTCAGGTACTATATACCCAGGTCTCATGGTCACATCGGCGGCTCTTTACAATATAATGCAGTTTCTAAATATAACAATTGATATCAGGAATGTATGTGTGTTCCTCGCCCCATTTTTCTCGTCCCTCACTACTATTGTAACATATTTACTCACTAAAGAATTGAAGGTGAGTAATTTTTATATACTTTACTATAAAAACACCTTACACACAGTCTTAACCAAATGTAAACCTGATCAAAAAATATATGAAAAGGCTTGTAGAATTAAAAGAAGACACCAACTTATTGGTGTGAAATTGTTACAGACAAGCACAAAAGATAATCCATCAAACAATCAGAATACATTATTCAAATATTTTTTTACAGGGCACTTTTGATAACTTAACATCAATAACTTATATTGTAGTGAGTATATGTTGAAAACTACATTCGTAAACTTAAAACTAAAGCTACGAGGGTTCCAAACGCATCCTGGTCTAAGAAGAAGCCTTCAACAAACCTAGCCAGCCTTTTTTTATTTCTGCTGGGAAATGCGTTTACGCATCCCCTCCGGAAGCGGCGCAGACAAGACTGCGTCGCTTCCGACGGGGTATGTGGGACTCGCCGGCGGCCAGACTAACGACCGGAATACCCACTAAAACCCAGCGATGCTCCTACGCGTCGCCTGGTGGCTGGGTCACGGGTACACCCGCGCACACGACCGCAAACCTAACCAGCCTAGGTATTTACTCACTAAATAATCTTGTATTTAATCACTAAATACAACAAGCAATTGTCTGGCCAGGGATTGACATTTTTGTGCAGCCTTTCTTGAAATCGAGCAGTTCTAATTAGTCATCATCATCATCATCATTTCAACCGATAGACGTCCACTGCTGGACATAGGTCTTTTGTAGGGAGTTCCAATATTTCTAATTAGTGTTGAATATAAATTGACAGGACTATATATACAATAATTAAAATTAGCGAATCCTCTTGACCTAAGTATATAAGACAACATGAAAATAAGAATACATTGTGTAATTATTCAATAAATCAAATAAATAGATTTATTAAATAATAAATATGAGTTGTGGGCATTGGTAAACTGTGGCTTATGTTCGAGGTTTATTTATGTGTTAAATATTTTCACACAGGACGAAGGTGCCGGCCTTGTCGCAGCGGCGATGATAGCCATCGTACCAGGATACATAAGTCGCTCGGTGGCTGGCAGTTACGACAATGAAGGAATTGCTATATTCTGCATGCTGCTGACTTACTACTTCTGGATCAAAGCCGTCAACACTGGCACAATTCTGTGGGCCACTATGACTGCTCTGGCTTACTTCTACATGGTGAGTTGAGTCTAGTTTGCACTAATCAAAAGTGGAATCATTGTCTCTCCCTACATAAGATTTTCCTTTTTTTTTTTTCAAATTATCTAAGTATATTTTTATATGTAGTTTAAACATACCTTGTTTTACCTATCCCACTTTATAAATTCACCTTACTCACATCTAAGGGTAGCTGGAAGAGATCTCTTATAGGGATAAGCTTTCCTTTGTATACTTCTTTTGTAAGTGTTTGATGTCACAAATTTGGTACATAAATAATAATAAAATAAATAATAAGATTTCTCTCTAATGAGTAACAAAAAGCACGAAACATTTTTTTTTGGACTGTCTATTAGCTCTACTAACTCTATTGGTTGCCACAGCGTAACCGGGCTGTTTGGCGAGCTTCGCAAAGAAGCTCTGCCAGAAGAAATTTTGAGCCCTAGGGCTCGAAGAAACTAAGGGAACGTCTGTCTAAGGGCGCCTCCTTTGAGGCCGAACCTCGGCTTACGACGTTTGGGATAACGGGGGGTCGGACTGGGCAAGAAACAAATTTATTGACTACTTATGCCATCTATCAGATTTAATATTCTTTAAAACTGCTTAATAATTCAAAATAACTAAGCATTTCAAGGTATATCTCTTGGGCTTGATGATAGGCAAACTTGATTGACAAATAGATGTATATACATATTTTTATGTATACAGATTGTTGTATATATCACCTATTATACAATGATTTTGAGTTAATCATAGATCAATAAGATGAAAGTTTCACCAAGCATGTATACTTTCTGTGACTAGCTTGTTTTGCTCTTTCATATAAAATAATCAAAAATATTCCACATTCAATTTCAAATTATTACTTTTAAGGACAATGGCCTTAGCCCATAACTTATTGTTTTATTACAGTATAAAAATATTAGAATATGGTTAACCTTTTCCGGAATTACCTTATTGTTATTGATAATTAGAGGAAAAAATCAAAATCATACTACATGATATCATGGCTGATGGCATAACGCGTATGTGTGCCGTCATGTTCCAACCGTGCCGTGTTGTTCTGAATTCTTCTAAAAATCTTTCTTTGCATTTGATACAATGCAATAATTTGATCAAACTCACTAAACACTAACTGGAAAGATAAGTCACATTGGTTGATAATTTGTATCAGAAAAAAGTTACTTATCAGTAATTGAATATAATCCATTGATTTATTAATTTACCTTAATTTAAAAATATCTATGGTAAAAATAAATAGTGGATTCAATAATTATTATAAATTGTAAATGCCATCTAATTTCTTTATCTATACTAAAAGAACGGTTAGTTTTTTCTTCATTTTAATTTGGCCTATCTCTAAAAAAAGTAAGTCTGATTTCTTCTAAAAAATCTTCTTTGCATTTGATACAATGCAATAATTTGATCAAAATTGCTAAACACTGAACGGAAAGATAACTCACATTGGTTGATAATTTGTATCAGAAAAAAAAGTTACTTATCAGTAATTTGAGTATAATCCATTGATTTATTAATTTAAAAGTATCTATGGTCAAAAATAATAGTGTATTCAATAATTATTTGTTCATCAGGTATCGTCTTGGGGTGGATACGTTTTTCTAATCAATCTGATCCCACTCCACGTGCTAGTATTAATACTGCTGGGACGTTTCTCTGCGCGCTTGTACGTCGCATACAGCACTCTGTACTGCGTGGGCACTGTTCTATCCATGCAGATCTCCTTTGTGGGCTTCCAGCCTGTACAGAGCTCGGAACATATGCTGGTAAGAGACATAGTTAATTTCTTCCCACTTCTGATACTTAGATTGAAATGTTTTTACTACTGAATTCAAGAAATTCTTTGTTTTTTTTTATCTATAACTTATGTTGTTTATGTCGTTTAAATTATAAATGTCTTATGTGTGAATGTGTTTCTTTTTTGCAATGACTGAACCGGTTTATATCTACTAAAATCTTTAAAACATCGAAAAGTTTATGTCTATTGGTTGATATGGCGTATTTTGATAATAGGGATAATATTGTATATATTAAAATAATTTGGACATGGTTGGTTGAAAAGAAATTTCAAAAGAATGCAAGAGTTCAGAATATTAATTGAACAACTTAAAAAAACATTTTTAAATATATAGATAAAAATGTTTATAATTAACGAGTTTTTTTTTTATACACTACAAGTTAGCCCTTGACGGCTATCTCACCTGGTGGTAAATGATGATAAAGTCTAGGATGGTAGCGGGCTAACCTGTTAGGGGTATGGTAAATCTACACTCCTAATTGGTTTCTATGCGACATCGCGCCGGATCGCTAAATCGCTTGGCAACACATCTTTGTCGGTAGAGTGGTAAGTAGTCACGGCCGAAGCCTCGACCAGATTAGACTCGAGCCGGGAATCGAACCCAGGACTTCCAACTTTATAATGCGACAGCGACTTATGTCGTTTATGTTGTTTAAATTATAAATGTCTTAAGTGTGAATGTGTTTCTTTTTTACAATGACTGAACCGATTTATCTACTTATTAATACATAAATCAGGGCCACATTTTATGTCAGTCTAAAGTGCCCGCAGGAATAACTATGGATTAATTAATAGATGAAGTTGCAGGCAGATGCTAGTAATAGATACAGTAATAGCTAAGCCGAAGTTTAAATGTAGAGTTAAGAAAGTGAGATATGTGGCTCAGACAACGGACGGACGTTGGGCCAAGGAGTTTGAATCCGATCCTACTTAAATCTATAAAACATAAAAAAAGTTTACGTCTATAGGTTTATATGATGTAGTTTGGTAATAGGGCATATTGTATATATTATTATTTTTTGACGACCTCCGTGGCGCAGCGCGTGTGCTGTTGCATTTTAAAGTCGGAGGTCCCGGGTTCGATTCCCGGCTCGAGTCTGGTCTGGTGGGAGGCTTCGGCCTTGGGTAGTTACCACCCTACCGACAAAGACGTGTCGCCAAGCCATTTAGCGTTCCGGCACGATGTCGTGTAGAAACCAATTAGGAGTATGGGTTTACCATACCCCTAACAGGTTAGCCCGCTACCATCTTAGACCGCATCATCACTTGCCATCAGGTGAGATGCAGTCAAGGGCTAACTTGTGGTGAATAAAAAAAAAATATTCCAATAATTTGGACATGATTTCTGATTTAAAAAGAAGTGAAGAGAATGTTCAAAATTATATATTATTAAAAAAAAACATCTTTAGGTATATTTCAGTTAAGTGTTTATTTCATTAATAGGCTTTAGGCGTATTCGGTCTCTGCCAACTGTACGCGTTCGCTCAGTATCTCCAATACCACCTCACTCCGGCGAACTTCGAGCTCCTCTTCAGGGCACTTTTGACTACCCTACTGGCAACATTAGGGACGGCTATCGTTGTACTGACTGTGACGGGTAAGAATCTGCCAACCATTACAACTCCAGTAGATTCTGTCAACGTGTGATGCCATCATTTTTTTTTCTCTTGGGGAGGAAAAAGCCCTTCGGACTTCTGCCTCACAGCAGGGCGTGTCTGACTTGCACGGACTAAAACAACCTCCCCCAGTTCTTCCGAGTCAGCACAGAACCGCTTAGCATTACTTCGTGCTGACCCTCCTAGTATTCTGTCTCTCTTTTCTTCTTTTTATTTTTTCTCTCTCCTAATCATTATTGCCTTGAGTATGTGATGCCATCTGGGCATAGCTAAAGTTAGTATTAAACTGGACTCCTCTAATATGCAATATTTTAATCATCATCATGATCAACCCATTGTCGGCTTACTACAGAGCACGGGTGTCCTCTCAATATGAGAAAAGTTCCATAGTCCATTACGCTTGCCATGTGCGGATTGGCAGACTTCACACGCCTTTGAGAACATTATGGAGAACTCTTAAGCATGCAGGTTGCCTCACGGTGTTTCCTTCACCGTTCAAGCAAGTGATATTTTAATTGCTTAAAAACGTACACAACTCCGAAAAGTTAGAGGTGCGTGCCCGGGATCGAACCCCCGACCTCTGATCAGGAGGCGAACGCCCTAATTACTAGGCTATCATAGCTATAATATTTTAATGTCGATATATAATTACAGGTAAAATTTCACCATGGACTGGCAGATTCTACTCACTGTTGGACCCGTCATATGCCAAAAACAACATTCCTATTATTGGTGAGTGTTATATGTTTAATTGGTCTGAACAACAGCTCTTAAGATAAACGGTTTGTGGCGTAACAGTCATGCTTTTAAGAAACAGGTTATACCATAAACTAGTGGTCGTAAAGCCCAAATTATTGAAGTATAAGTTCAAAGATTCTTTAAAACAGCTTGTAGAAAAGTCCTATTAAAGTGTAAAGTATTATGTAAATGATAAACTAGCTGGGGTATGAAATATTGCTCTAATAAGATAAAATTAAATAATTTTCCATGAGAGATGGTAAAATAAAAAAAAAATCCCGGCTGTTTGTTGAGGGCTTCTTCTTTGCAAGCGCGTTTGGAGTATTAGTAGTAGTAGATAGCTTTAGTTTTAAGAGCCTTTTAGAGGATTTTTTGTATAATGATTAGGATTGATTTATTGATTTATTGATTGATTGATTGATTGATTGATAATTAATTTACAAATTACGATGTGAAAAAGTCCGAAATAATATCATGGGGATTCTGACTAACTTTACATTTAAAAGGGCATTATGACCTTTGAACCGAAAGGGGCTGATAAACAGAAAAAAATTACCGTAAGAGGGTTGAAGGCTTACAGGCGACCGGTCGTAAAAAATATGCCTAAGTAAACTAAGTAAAAACATCTATGTCCCAAAGAAAATCACGATGGGGCTACCTTTTATTTATTCGTTAATTGATTATCTATTGTGTGTTTTTGGCTCACTTGTACAAGGTAAGTTTATTCGCAGCGTCCGTATCGGAGCACCAGCCTACCTCGTGGTCTTCATTCTACTTCGACTTGCAAGTGTTAGTGTTTCTGTTCCCGGCCGGTCTCTACTTCTGCTTCGCCAAGCTCACTGATGCCAATATTTTCATCATCCTTTACGGCGTACTTAGCATTTACTTCGCGGTGAGTTTTTTTTCTGTTTTGCAATTGCTTATTTTTAATTGAACATAATATACGATTGTTCTAATCTTAGACAGTCAATGTTAATCAGATAAGTCCAATTGTACAACTATTATAAAGTCGAGGTGACGGTAAACCACCCTGTTTGCACCAAACTCCAATCATAAGCATCTCCAATCGAATGCTCAATTCGTGAATTTAAATAAAATACTCTTTCTCACTTACAAAACATTTTCAGTGGCTGATCTCGAAATGCTATGTGTTACAAAATCAATTGCCTTCGACAAGTCAAAAAGTAAATTTTTATTTCCAGTACCTTTCTTTAATATAATAACTTAAAATTATACGTAATAAATCAAAATATTAATGTAATAAATAGATCTATGATTAAAATTAAAAAAGTTACAGCTGTTGTGATGCTTGAAGAAGGTGTAAAGTTTTACCAGAGCCTGTCAAATAACAAGTTGATGTAAATATAAGAAGTAACATGATGAACATGCGAAGCTGGAGTGTGTTGAGCAGATGTCGAGATAACTCCGTCCGCTCCGCACAATGATCCCAACACTTTGATCGCTGATTACCTTCAACCAAGCTTTCTCGGTCAACAGTTTGCAGGACATATTCCCATTGGATGTATTACCTCTTTCAGGGTGTAATGGTACGTCTCATGTTGGTACTGGCCCCTGTGATGTGCATCGTGTCTGGTGTTGCCGCTTCCAGTTTACTCAGCCTCCACGTAAAGGACATCGAGCCTAAGGTGGAGAAGAACGAAAAGAGGAAGAAGAATGAAAATAATCTGGTGTTCAGATCTGAGGTGAGGAATAGACTAAATAACTAAAACTGTCTAAGTGCAAGTTGGATTGTTGAAGATATTAAACACATATCATTGAATCTTGTTAACAAAAGTTTTTGCTTAGTAATCTACTATACTAATATAATGTCCCAGAGTATGCTATTTTCTAAATAATTTATCAGAATTACGCTATTATGCCAGACTCACTTAAGAATCCCATCCCTAAATACAGCAATGAGAAGTACATGACCACAACAATGTGAAAATGACAGAAAAACTGATTTTTTGTTTTAGTTTATTACCAAATTAAGTTTTTTGGTTTAATTTTTTTTTATTCTATTTTGTTTATGAGCCTGGAAATTTACTTTTGTGTAAAAAAAATTGTGTTCCATAGAAATTTTAATAATTTTATATTATATGTGTCTTGTGCAAAAGTGTTCTATGCTGATTCATTCTACGCTCCAAACCTCTGATCGGCGAGAGACGGCATGAGCCCAGCGTTGGGAAGCTGGGCTGATGATAATGATGATGGCCATATCCTCAGGTGGGCGCGTTGTTCGTCGGCGTGCTGGGATGCCTGCTAGTGTCGTACGTGTTCCACTGCACGTGGGTGACGTCGGAGGCGTACTCGTCCCCCTCGATAGTGCTCTCAGCGCGTGCGCAGGACGGCTCTCGAATCATTTTCGACGACTTCCGCGAGGCCTACACTTGGCTCAAGATGAACACTCCTGAGGTAACATGTACAGTTTAATCAAATCAAAAATAGCTTTATTCATATAAACCTATTACACACCACAAGTTAGCCCTTGACCGCATCTCACCTGATGGTACGTGATGATGCGGTCTAAGATGGTAGCGGGCTAACCTGTTAGGGGTATGGTAAACCGATACTCCTAATTGGTTTCTTCACGACATCGAGCCGGAACGCTAAATCGCTTGGCGACACGTCTTTGTCGATAAGGTGGTAACTAGCCACGGCCGAAGCCTCCCACCAGACCAGACTCGAGCCGGGAATCGAACCCAGGATCTCCAACTTTTTAAAATGCAACAGCTCGCGCTGCGCCACGAAGGTCGTCAAGATCTATGATAATAATGATGTTTCGCGTTACTTGAAAAATAGCAGTTTATAGTGCGCCAGCTACATTGCAGACAAATCTCTAGATTCATCATCATCATCATCATTTCTACCGATAGACGTCCACTGCTGGACATAGGTCTTTTGTAGGGAGTTCCAATGGCCACGGTCTTGGGCCGCTTGTATCCAGCGGCTCCCTGCGACTCGTTTGATGTCGTCTGTCCACCTTGTTGGGGGTCGACCAACGCTACGTTTACCGGTGCGGGGTCGCCATTCCAGCACCTTGATCACATCTCTAGATTGGTAGATCTAAATAGTGCTTCTACGGGAAGACATTGAAAAACGACGGAACACTAATTTTAGACCTGTGAAATTAATTTCATTTATTTATTTATCTCCTCTTATTCTAGCTTGACAGGATAAAAACCTAATTTGCTAGAGTAGCCTAAATTTAAATCTTCCGGTAACATATCATCCATGATGTCACTCTTGTGAGTTCACTCAGATGAACTTAAAGCAATGATGTTAATTCTGTTCTAGAAATTGGAAAGTCTAAAAAAATAAGACCTCGTATGAGTTATGAAGGATTTTCGATTTATATCCTCCCGAGCAAATGATCAGGTATATTCGAATAATTAATATATAATTAGACATTTAAAACAAAGATTTATATCCTCCCAAGCAAATGATCAGGCATATTCGAATAATTAATATATAATTAGACATTTCAAACACATCTGGAGTCCTCACATTTCATCACAAGAATTGGCAGAAATAGACATATGCTTCCCACTTTATATATAAATAAGACAATGGTAGAATACGTAAATACGTGAATACATTTTGACGACCTCCGTGGCGCAGCGTGCGCGCTGTCAGATTAAAAAGTTGGAGGTCCCGGGTTCGATTCCCGGCTCGAGTCTGGTCTGGTGGGAGGCTTCAGCCGTGACTAGTTACCACCCTACCGACAAAGACGTGTCGCCAAGCGATTTAGCGTTCCGGCACGATGTCGCGTAGAAATCGATAGGAGTATGGGTTTACCATACCCCTTCCAGGTTAGCCCGCTACCGTCTTAGACTGCATCATCACTTACCATCAGGTGAGATTGCCGTCAAGGGCTAACTTGTAGTGGATAAAAAAAAAATAAAAAAATAAACGCGCGCGATCACACGCTGGTCCGCATATGCTCCCGAAATGTTAGCTCGAGGTGCCGATAGCTAGTTTATTATATTTTTGTTGATTTTCATATTTTCAGAATGCAAAAGTGATGTCGTGGTGGGATTACGGATACCAGATAACGGCGATGGCGAATCGAACGGTGATAGTGGACAACAACACTTGGAACAACACCCACATATCGCGCGTGGGGCAGGCCATGGCGTCGAGCGAGGAGCGCGCTTACGAGATCATGAGGGAACTGGACGTGGACTATGTGCTTGTGATATTTGGTGGACTCGTTGGATATTCTTCGGATGGTAATAACACATTCAACTGTCACTAAAAAAGTTAGGCTGTCGATAATAGACTCGGAGCGACCAAAGACTCGAGCCAGAAATCTTTTTTCTTTATCAATTCACAACAAGTTAGCTCTTGACGGCAATCTCACCTGATGGTAAGTGATGATGCAGTCTAAGATGGTAGTGGGCCAACCTGCTTTGGTAAACCTACTCCTAATTGGTTTGAACGCGACATTGTGCCGGAACGCTAAATTGCTTGGCGACACGTCTTTGTCGGTAGGGTTGTAACTAATTACGGCCGCAGCCTCTCACCAGACCAGACTCGAGCCGGGAATCGAACCCAGGAACTCTTGAAACATCGTCAGGAACAATATACATACTTTCACCGGTTTCTAAGTGGCAATATACCGGAGCGCCTAATCGCTTAGTGGTTCGACTTTGCCTGTAACCAGCTTCAGTGGAAATTCAGCAATCATAAATTACTTAAATTGGGGCAATTGTTAAGTAATTTTTTTTTTATTTATTGCATACAAAACAATTAAATTTATAGCATAATTAAAAACAGAAAAATCTCTGACTGTAGTGACCTGACATGAGATTTATTATACACATATTAATTTTTAATAATTGGTGTAATAATATTAAACCAATTAATATATTATTATGATCAACCCATTACCAGCTCACTACAGAACACGGGTCTCCTCTCAATACGAGAAGGGTTTGGCCATAGTCCACCACGCTGGCCATGTGCGGATTGGCAGACTTCACACGACTTTGAGAGCATTATGGAGAACTCTCAGGCGTGCAGGTTTCCTCACGATGTTTTCCTTCACCGTTGAAGCAAGTGATATTTTTATTTTTTTAAAACGCACATAAATCCGAAAAGTTAGAGGTGCGTGCCCGGATTCGAACCGCCGACCTCTGATTAGGAGGCTGACGCCCTTACCATTAGGCTATCACCGCTTCACAATTGACAATTTAAACAAAATCAATTTAGAGATAATTATGGCATTATTATCGATAACATGAAAATTTATGAATGTTTGTAATTGAATGTGGTGAATGTTTGTGTATATGTAAGTGTTAGGCAAAGTGTATGTAATATAATAATGTGTGTGTGTGGGTACAGAAAGTGTACATATTTTTTTTAATTATATACATAGCGAGCAAACGAGCAGGTGGGTCACCTGATGGTAAGTGATTACCGCCCATGAACATTTGCAGCACCAGAGGAACCGCCAATGCGTTGCTGGCCCTTGAGCAATTTGTTAATCCGCCCTTTGAAGATCCCCATATTATAACCATTAGGGAACACAGACGATGGAAGCTATATATGTGTGTTTATGCAATATTATGTGTGTGTATTAGAAGCGGTGATAGCCTAGTTGTTAGGGCGTCAGCCTCCTAATCAGAGGTCGGCGGTTCGAATCCGGGCACGCACCTCTAACTTTTCGGAGTTATGTGCGTTAAAAAAAAAAACATTAAAATATCACTTGCTTCAACAGTGAAGGAAAACATCGTGAGGTAACCTGCACGCCGGAGAGTTCTCCATAATGTTCTCAAAGGCGTGTGAAGTCTGCCAATCCGCACATGGGCAGCGTGGTGGACTATGGACAAACCCTTCTCATATTGAGAGGAGACCCGTGCTCTGTAGTGAGCCGGTAATGGGTTGATCATGATGATGATGATGTGTGTTCATTTTATTTATAAGACTTTAAAAGTTGTTCTGTTTCTTCTGAAGTAACTGTATTCCGCAGACATCAACAAGTTCCTGTGGATGGTGCGCATCGGGGGCAGCACGGACCGCGGGGCGCACATCAAGGAGTCGGACTACTACACCGGCGCGGGCGAGTTCCGGGTGGACGCGCAGGGCTCCTCCACCCTGCTCAACTGCCTCATGTACAAGATGAGCTACTACAAGTTCGGCCTCGTCTACACTGAGGGAGGTGAGTACAGTGCTTACAGTTTAGCCATCGTCATTTTTTTTTTTCTCCGCTGGGAAATGCTTTTACGCATCCCCTCCGGAGGCGACGCACGCAAGACTGCGCCGCTTCCGACGGGGTATGTGGGACTCCCCGGCGGCCAGGCTGGCGACCAGAATACCCACTAAAACCCAGCGATGCTCCTTCGCGTCGCCTGGTGGCTGGGTCACGGGAACACTGATGCACTCGACCGCGGCTAGCCATCGTCATGATCATTTCCAGTGCGGGCGATCGAACTGTGGAACGCGCTCCCATTCAGCATAAGACAGTCAATGTCACTCACTGTTTTTTTTTTTTTGAAAGTGTTGTTAAATTTCATTATCATGCGCAAAAACTTATGTTACTATATGTACTTTTATTTTTATATTATTTCTTTTTATTTATATGACAGCAGTCAGAGAACAGCGCCATCTAGTTTTAGAATCATGTACGACAGACAAGAGAGTGGGACCGCCCCGCTCTCTCGCTTTTTATGGCTTTGCACAGATTAGCCAATGGCAAGTTTATAGCAATGTAGAAGTTAGGGAGAAATGGCGGGAAACTTCGCATTCTGCGGACGCGGCTCCCTCAAACCTTAATTCAAGAAAAGCGTGAAAAACCGTGCCCGCCATATGCTTTTTCCCCGCCCCCTCTCTTTACGCAACACTAAGTGGGTTATACAGATTTTTAAAAGACGCACCAGCCCGGGACGGCGCATTGCATTGATCGGTGGTCGAGTCGCAGTAGTGCATAGTCGTATTTGGTGGAGCGTATAGTCTGCTCCTTATAAATTACCATACTTATAATTGTAATTCTGTTCTACCAACAGTATCTGGTCTCTTTGTCCGAAACTACCCACGTCTACCCAAATTACCGACGAAGACACGCCCTCGCCCTGTAGTCATCCTATATATATTATAAGGCATATATTAGTATATTTAATATTTATTACTTATGTATTTGTACTATTTATATAGTAGTATGTAGTTATTCATATGCAGGTTTTTGTTTATATATTACGCCACCTACTTTTATCTTCTTTTACTTTTCCTAATCCTAAGGTGGCCTGGCAGACATCGCTGCTAAGCGATAGGGCCGCCTTTTGTATCCGGTTTCTTCTTGTTTCTATTTTTCTTATTATTTTTATTTATATGTGGTTTACAAATAAAGAAGAAAGAATCAACCCATTGCCGATTCACTACAGAGCACGGGTTCCCTCTCAATATTCGGTTTGACCATAGTCCACCACTCTAGCCATGTGCGGATTGGCAGACTTCACACGCCTTTGAGAACATTATGGAGAACTCTCAGGCGTGCAGGTTTCCTCACGCTGTTTTCCTTCACCATTGAAGCAAGTGATATTTTAATCGCTTAAAAACGCACGTAACTCCGAAAAGAGGTGCGTACCCGGAATCGTACCCCCCACCTCCTGACCCTAACCTGATTAGGTGGCAGAGGTCCTAACCACAAGGCTATCACAGTTTCAAGCAGTATTACTGTATAATTATTAATTTATAATATCTTCAGTGCTAAATTTGAATTTCACCTGTCAGTTCTTGTATTAATGATAATATAATTTACAGGTCGACCGCCAGGCTACGATCGCGTACGCAGCGCGGAGATCGGAAATAAGGACTTTAACTTGGACGTTCTAGAAGAGGCGTATACCACGGAACACTGGCTAGTTCGTATTTACAAGGTCAAGCCATTAACTAACCGGGGTCTTTAGAGTGGACCACATCTAACCTAACCATCAGGATTAAGTGAAAATGATAGAAAAAATACTTTACTTTGTCATGTCTCAACTAAGTAAGGCTAGGAATTGCAGTTCTATAACATTGGTGATTCATCAACTCTTGAACCTGTTGACCTGTATTCACAAACAACTTTTGTTTCTCGATCAGAATGATTTCTCAAATAGCAAATGCTTGCATTGTTAAATACCGCGTCTTAAATAAGCAAAAGTTTAATTTTTTTGGTGATTTTAAGTTTGGCATTATTTTAAAGATAAATTTTTCATTTCAAATTGTACTCTAGGTTTTATAGCGATAATGACGATTTATCTTGCTGTTAGCGACGTCTAGTAGTGAATGTTGTTGTTTAAATTCAATTAGTAAGGTGTTTTAGCCAAAATTGGAGAAAATCTTTTTTTTCCATATATATTTATGAAATAAAAACACGGGGAACCGATTGTATTAGAATCGATCTAATTCAACATTATGTAAACATAGATTTGTCGAGATCGTGAGGTCTGAGAATTATTAAAGTTGTATTTTTTTTTATTGTTTAAAAAAAATTACTGTACACAAATAAATTAAATTTATGGCATAATTAAAAACAGAAAAATCTCTCTGACCATAGTGACCTGAAATGAGAATTATTATACACATATTAATTGGTTTAATATTATTGAACCAATTAATATATTTATTATTATTAATTATTACAACTTTTTTGATATAATAATAGTAGTTGCATACATAATGATTGAATCAACAGAAGTATTTTTCTATAGCTCTCATAAGAAATTGTTGAGATATCATTAATGGTAATGATAATTGAATTGGCCAGAAAGAAGATTCCAATCCCGTTTCTGAAAAATTTAAAAAAAACAGTATAGAGACATAAGCGATGATTCTAAGCATTTGACCATATTTGTTGGGTATTGTTAAAAAAAAAATTAAACCATAGAACTACTTGATGAGTCACCAAATTCAGTACTAAACAAAATGTTTTTTTTAATGGAGATCATTGCTCATATATGAAAATGTGTATAAGCAGGTTGGTGGCTGTCGCTTGAGCTAGTTCATACAGATAAAGAGAAGTCAAAATAATGAACAGTACATTTTGTTGCATAGGCATATCTGGAGTATTTTTTACTAGTCTTATAATGTAAGAGACATTACAGACTTACAGAAATTATAGGTTTATTTTTGTTATAAAAAAAAAACTACTTATAATACTTATAACTAGTAAAAAAGTAATGAAAAGCTAACAATAAAAAAACAACATACTCCATAATAGAAATTGACAGCGGTTGTTCAAACTGCTAGTTACATAACCTTTGAAAATTCTACCATTAAGTTGTGACTCCAAACCAAACCTCAGGTTATGATTTCTTGCAGGCAGTTAACGTTTACAAACATTATAGGTATTTATATAACCTCATTGGCCATGCCATAGATCGCACACTCGTCCATATAGATATCCCTCAGCACTGTAAATAAGCAACTTGAGCTAATAACGCACCTGTTGTTCCTTTTATAAGTAACTACCAAGACTATAACAGATCCATAAATAATATAACAGTGTAGAGTCATCTTCATGGAAAATAATTTTGTACTTAGGATATTTTTATTATTTTGGTACTGAACAAGCCAATATATAAACATCTGAAGTATTCAAGAAAATCAATGGAATAGCTTGTTAAAAGTTCTAAAATAAATTGTTCCTTGTTTTATAGACTCAATAAATAAGTAGTTAACAAACAAAATAGACACTATTTTCTACTAAGTTTTATATGGCTTATAGCTTATTTTATGAATATTCAATCAATAGAGTATATTATAAATACACTCCTTCCATTGATGAATATATTCTGATAATTAGTCTGCACTGACCCGAGTCTTTAGGATGTGTAAAATATTATGTTCTCTACATAGCCTAGTTGTAGGAAGTAAGATCAATGCAAGCATTTGATATTGTTTTATGTATATTTATTAAGTCTACTGCTATGGTGGATGATATATATATATATATATATATATATATATATAGTTTGTGTGT
The DNA here is from genome assembly GCA_928268935.1 of Lasiommata megera. Taxonomy (NCBI): domain Eukaryota; kingdom Metazoa; phylum Arthropoda; class Insecta; order Lepidoptera; family Nymphalidae; genus Lasiommata; species Lasiommata megera. The sequence goes on along the minus strand of OV743311.1, from coordinate 3,366,562 downwards.
GTGACTAAAATGTGCTCAGAGATCCAATCATCGGTAAGCCACAAGTCTGTAATACACATTTTTATACAAGGTGTAAATTTCATTTTCCCCAGATTTTAGTATTCCAATAAAATTCATGAAACTTGTACATCTAGTACGCTTAGCTCTTGGCAGAATTACTGTATAAATAGAGAATTTGAATCAAGCAAAATAAGTTCAATTTTACTTTGATGTTAAAATGTTTAAGATATTTGACATAGTGTCATTTGATTGGCAAAGAAACGTACAGTTTTACAATAATTTTAGTGTTAAAGTAGTTCATTTTAGAATTGCATTATTATTAAATAACCCTGTGTGGACGTCATTCTGTACATACAACTAAGCAATGTAATATAGATTTTAGTCATAAATTTTATACCATTCAGTAAACTGGTTTCTGATCATAATGTTTCGCACAAAACTTAATCATATACTTTTATTTTTTAATGATTTTATTGAAATTATTTGGCAATCCTCATTTTATATGATTTATGTTTTCTATCAATGATTCAATATAACTTTTTACCCATAGGGAAATGGATGTAAGTGAAAGATGAAAGGACTTGTTGTAAAAATTCATTGTTTTTTTATTTTATTAAAAGTAATTAATAATACATCATTGTTTTACTTTAACAAAGCTACATAATAAATACTTTCCTCCAACAATCAATACTATTAAAAATCAGTAGCCGATATCAATTTGCTAAGACTCCTAAGGCAAATTAATATATACAAACTAGCTAATGCTCGCAATGTAGTATGCGTTGTTTACATTTCTAGAGTAAAGAGATAATCCTGTTTAGATATAGGATAAATACATCTTAATATCAATCATATCAACCCATTCTCAAATGGCCAAATGGACTATGGCCAAACCATTCTCAATATGAGAATGGTTAGGCCATAGTCCACCAAGCTGGCCATGTGCGGATTGGCAGACTTCACACGCCTTTGAGAACATTATGGAGAACTCTCAGGCGTGCAGGTTTCCTCACGATGTTTTCCTTCACCGTTGAAGCAAGTGATATGTTTTTTTTTTAAACACAACTCCGAAGAATTAAGAGGTGCCCGTGCCCGGATTCGAACCGCCGACCTCTGATTAGAAGGCTGACGCCCTAACCACTAGGCTATCACCGCTATCATCTTAATACAAATAATACCAATCTATTCATTAATAAAAAATTATTATAATCTACATATAAATTATACAATTTTTTTGAAATCTTTTTAGCTGTTAAAGTGTAAAAATAATTAAGGACATGAGGATTCCACTGTTTTTTTATGCCTACTTTCAGCTAACCTACCTAGATGAAATTTGACATATTAATGAAACCGACCCGAAAATCAAGACAGTAACAAAGACCACCTTTTTTTTTTTTATTGTTCAATAATAATTCAAAACACATTTTAATTGTAAAGCTAACCGTCCTCCAGAAACTTTACGTTTATGGGGAGGACGGCGAGTTCACTTTAAGAATTTGCTTAACTTATGCACTGTAAATAGTTAACTAAAAGAACTTAAAACTAATAATAACAGATAACTTACTAATAACTAATAATTACAGATAACCTACTACAGCAGACCATAGAAAATTCTGAAATTAGATATTCCGGTGTTAGGTATCGAACCCACTTTAGGACATAGCTCACCAATTCGCCAGGGTGATTTCTATAAAATTTACGATACAATATTATTCGCTTAAATGTTCAGCGTCGCTTTGATCTGAGCAGTCCTCTGGAAGGAAGGTGTCATCGTTATTGTAATTATTGTTCTTGTTGGGTCGGAACCGCTTCGGACGCTTTTGATGCTGCTCCTCGCGTCTTAAACCGAACTGGAAACAAAATAAGGATGTTTTTAAACCTTACCAAGTGTTTATGTATAACTGAGTCTACTTTATTTATACTTATAAAGGGATGTTTGTTACCTACGCACGCAAAAACTACTCAACCGATTGTCATGACAAATTGTACACATATTCTTGGGAGGTATTAGAAGTAACATAGGATACTTGTACCGACTATATTTTAATCAATAATAATAGGATTTCAGCGTGATATAAAAGTATATGTAAATCCAATAGAAAAATCGCATCGAAAACATTTCAGTGAAATAAAAATTAATAAAAATGTCATCATTTTAATATAGTTAAAAATGTATTCTTTTCATTTCTTAAAAGTCTCAAAAAAGAAGTAGATATCAAAATTATGAAAGATATCATTATAAGGTAAAACGAAAAATAGTAATACGATTACGACGGTCTTATGTAAATAAACTATCCTCTTTACAGCGTGTTAATTGATTTGTAGTTTAGGAGATAACGGAAGTTCACAATAATATGTAAGGTCGCTATTAATTTATATTCGTCGTCGCTATTAAGTTCAAAGTTTATATAAAACGTAAGTTTGTAGAAAAGTCCTACTATAGTGTAAGGATTACGTAAATGATAAACAAGCATGTTTGTGAAATATTGCTCTAATAAGATAGCTCTTAATATAATTTTAAGTGGCATGTGAGATGGTGATAACAAAAAGAAAATTTACCTGGCTAAGTTTGTTGTGGGCTTCTTCTTAGACCGGGGCGCGTTTGGAACCCTCATAGCTTTAGTTTTAAGTTTACGAATGTAGTTATCACCATCAAATCACTACTTTGTAAATTATTGACGCGTCAAAAGCGCCTTTTAAAGGACTATTTGAATAAAGATCATTTGAATTTGAATATAAAGCAACAAATCAGAAATGAACGAGTATTCATCACTCCACTTTTAGAATGCATGTGTACAACTTTATTGATTTTAAGGTACCTATACAAAATGCTTTTAAAATGAAAATGCTTGGTCACCGAGCACAGGCACTCTGATGAATACTATGAAAAGCAAGTGTTATAATAGTTCCTAGTCAACTTACTTGGCGAACAAGTCTATATGGGCCAACATCGTTCATAAAGGCTTCCTTGAAAGCCTTACGTAGGGGTTTCTTCTTGAATACTGAACATTGTTGTCTTAGTAAATCAGATGCCTCCTCTGGTAGTTCTGAAAATAAAACGAAGGCTTTATTTAGTATCAATAGTGTAGTATAAATGAGGTGATGTAAATGCCAAAACAAAAAATCATATGATCATCACTGACTGAAGTCAGAGAAGATTTCTTTGAGTAAGATAACATATACAGTGTAAACTCTATTGAGTTTACACTGTTTATGTTATTTTATATTATTACATAGGTAAAAATAATAATGGTGATTATTTTGATTACATAAACAATAAAAAAGAATCGATTAAATCAGAGTTGTAAGTGTGGTTTAATACAAACAATTTTTATTAAAATGTGACTATCTTTAACGGTGAAGGAAAATCTCGAAGGAGTGTGAAGCCTACTAATCTACACTTTTGCCAGCTAGTTGATTGTTGATGATGATGATGATGATAATGATGAGAATGATGATAATGATGATATTGATTAATGATTAGGAAATAAGCCTTATTATATCTTTATTTAGATGCGACTGTGTAAAGTTATATACAAGATATTATAATTGTGTAAATTTACCTTTCGCCTTTAAACAGTAGGCCTTAGGCCTAATGTCGTAAACTCTGTAGTCCAACATGAGAGTGACTCTGATATGTTCGTCTTCCTCCTCCTCATGACTTTGTGCAAAGAACGATAACTCTATATGTGAGCCATCAAGCAATTTGAACATCTCAACATCTACCTTTACTAAACCCTGTAAAAAGACAAAAATATATGGCATTTTTATTGGTATACCTTGCCTCTTTTTCTTTACTCGCTCTGTAATGTAAACAATCTTTGCAAGTGGGTGTGTAAAGCCAGTGACAAAAATATTTCCAAAAATGAACACAGGTACATGCCAAAGCAGTATATTTGTCAATAGTTGGACTGTGATCACAGTAGGACGGTGTCAAGTTGGATATCACAGGAACAAATGGATATATCTGCCTTCTCTATCAAAGTTGTAGCCTTTTGGTTGGGCACACTGCACTGACAACGTGGGTTTTTAATATTGAAGTGGTCAATGAGATAAAACTATCGATAATACTGTACCTTTAAGGCTTCATACTGTTGTAGTCTATCATAGTAGGCCACTAAAGCACTCCTTATAGCACCCAGACACTTTGGCCTTGTGATCTTGTCAAATTCTTCCAAAACTGCTTTCAAATTAAAACCAAGTGGCATTGTCGATTTTGATATTTCATTGCCATCTGAAAGAAATTTGTGCAAATACATACATACTCTGCATACTCACCAATACAAACAAATCTATTAAGTTAAATTAAGATTTAGATTTGAGATTCAAAATTCATACAAAACCACACTTTGCTTCGAAAACATCTGATATTATCATCATTTTAGGCATCTATCATAAAAGCAAAAAAAAAAAAACAATAATTTTGACTAAATTGTCTCTCTTTTCATAAGAATCTGCATACATTTGCAGCAACTTTTGTATGGAGATAAAGATCGCCATTCAATAATAGCTTTATTCATGTATACCTTTTAGAGATGTCTATGCAGTGTTTATATCTATTTTTCATTATTTTAATTCGTGAGGTGATAGTTATAACAACACTTGCAAACTTATAACTAAGGCTAGGAGGGTTTTAAACGCACACCAGAAGTAAAAAGAAATCTACAACAAACTTAGCTGAGTTGTTTTTATGTTATTACCATCTCACATAGTCAATCTAATCTATCATCAACTTTATGCAAGTTAGTGGTCACTCAGGTCATTCAAAAAAGATCAGTTCTGTAACAGGCATAGATATGATTCAAACTTACCAGATTGCATATCAATTCTCAGCCCATGCTTGACAATGGAGCCTGCCTTGTGCTGCATGTGAAATATCACGCAGCAATGATCATCCGCCACATACGACTGCACCTCTACTCCAGTCAGCATGGACATTAACTCCAAATTTCTTTTTAATGTCTCAACTGAAGACGTTAGAACTATTTTCTGTTAAAAATTATAAATAACTTTACTATACAAAGTAAAGCAAAGCAATTAGGTGAGCACAATTACTAAGGTCATATTTAAGTTATAATAATCATATTAAGCTATGTTTTCAGGTGGTAAAAACTTAAATAATTTTGCAGACAGTGCAATAGCCTACACTTGTGGGTTGTCGGAAGACAGTTTGTAAGCAATCTGATTGCTTTTAAACTAATAATATTACTTTGAAACCACAGTTTATTGATTGTATTATGTACTAAGTGATATTTTAATCAAAGGAAACATGGACTTACTAGAGATACTGTCTTGAAAATGTACCTCAAATTAATGCACTCTGTCAAAAGAATCTTTAGCGCCAAACAGGAATAACAAATTGGTGCATATAAATATGCCTAGGAAATCCCATTAGAATACTTCTAAGTTACCAAAGACTTGGAGACGTATGAAACTAACCTGTGGTTTAACAAAAGTTGTCTCCTTAATTTTAGGTGGAAAAGCTTTTTGTCTGCAGACATTCCTTTGAATTTGGAAGAGTTCAATTTGTTTCTCCCGCAGCCTACGTTCCAATTCTTCTACTTCTTCTTGTAACTCGTCACAACCTTCTTGTTGTTTGGTAGCTAAGTACATGCAAACCATACGGTTTTAAGTCACACAATATTTTCAAAGCATAATAATTGTTTCTTAAGTTGTAATTTCTCATTAAGATGACTATAATATTCCAGTAACTACAACTATCATCAAGTCCCAGTGTTAATAAGTGGCCATTAAGCTCATTATTATTTTTTTGTCTTCGTGGAAAAGCTTTGGCTACCTCTGTCCCTTGGGCAGCACAAGGTCATGTGGAACCCCCACCCCACAGGGGTAGGGGAATACACCGGAACTAAAAACCACCGCGGCATGTCCCTCTAGCTGGTTAAGCTGGATGCTGGGGGGACGCAGTACGTAAAACACATAAATTCAATGCGTAAACCACATAAATTCACTTACAGTGAAAACTACACTCACGAATGACAAAATATTGTGTTAGGACTCATACTTACCGCCTTTTCGAAATAACTTTGTTATTTTTAACTGTTTCTTGTGTGGCATTTTGGGTTCATTAATAAGGGGCACGAACAAACCAAAGAAACATGAATTTACTATAGGCTTTAAAATTTGAGTTCAACGGTTATTCCAAAATATAGGTATTTATAATAATTAAAATGACATTGACAATTGACACTTGTGTCAAACTGTTTTTTTTTTTTCGTTTTATGGCTTTACACAGATTAGCCAATGTCAAGTTTATAGCAATGTAGAAGTTAGGGAGAAATGGCGGGAAACCTCGCACTCTGCGGACGCGGCTCCCTCAAACCCTTCCCAAATGAACACCTGTTAACCATTCAGAAAACCAGCCACCACACAAACGACACCAAAACCGTCCACGACACAACCAACACCAGTCCTTTCCAAAATCAGCCAATAAACATTAATTCAAGAAAAGCGCGAAAAACCTGCGTCCGCCATATACGAAGTCTCCCGCCTTTCTCTTTCGTATAGGTACTTATTGGTAATGAAGGCACAGAAGTCTAGTTTTTGGAGTAGAATACGATGTTCGGCAATATGTTTGTATCCTCATTGTATTCTGTGCTAATCAAGTAACAAGTTTTTAGATTTTGGCTACGTAGTTTATGTTACGTAGCGTTGATTAATATGGATATGACAGTTAACTTTTTGGAACATATAAAAATTAAATATAGAAGATTTTTGCAGCATTTTGTGTTCTTTAGTTTTGTGATTGCACATATTTTAACGAATTATAGAAATTTACCTTTTTTTACGTTCACAAAGCTTACAAAGTCAAGGCCTTATGTAAGAATACTCAAAAGATGTAAACGAGCGGACCAGTAAGAAATCCGACGTAGAATTTGAAATGTTATTTACAAAAACTACAATACTCTAAGTTTTCGTAATGGTACCCACAGAATACAATTACACCAAGGACATGGTACCGCTCAAATAAATTTGAGCTTTTTACTTATTCATATTAATATTAAATTAAATTATTCAGTTAGGATATTTAACTCCTGAGATCCTGGCATGGCAATAGTGGCTATACCTTGTAATATCGTGAGCCCACTAAGCTTTCCTTTAATGTTTAGCACCAAAGAATAAGTGATTGAGAAAAATTACATTTAAGTTAATTTTATTTCCCTTTTATTTCATAATCACAATCCCAGATGATTACTTATCTCACTAATGTATATAACGTTCATATGGTACAAAAAATATATAAGTTATAAATATGTTACACTTTTCACTCGGTTAGCTAGAACAATCTATTATATTTTAGAATTTACCAGAAATTGTTTTATATCACGACATTTTTAATCGTTACATCTAGATCTGAAATCCTACGATTTCAGTTTATTTCTTAAGTAAATATATAATTTGTTCAGTAAAATATATAAAAGTACTGTCAAGAAATAATCTTCTTATTTACTAAATTAGAATGTCACTTAAGAGACATTAAAAAACAAACATAAAAAAAACTAAAAAAAGAAACACTGTTTCATAAGTTATTTGAAAAACCGAGAAGTTTCTGGTCCTCGTCGGATAGTCGTCCTTCTTTAAGGCGCACATTTAACCTGAAAAAAAAAACCACATTATAAGTCATTCATTACCACACCACAAAACTTTTCCTAAGAATAATATATATAGAGATATTGTAATTGTAACAATTTCAATTAAATTACCATATCAAGCAAAGCCAGAAGTTTTGTTTAGGGGTGAAATGACTGACAGCAACAGTGAAATGAGCCCCAGTTAAAAATTAAACAAAAATTCAGACCGACGATCACACACACACGATCACACTAACACACATACAGTTCTTGCAATTCACGAAGGCGAGTGGGATTTACTTGTGGTAAAGACGTATCTGTATATGTGTAACAGTGTGCGTGAGATCGAAAGCGGGTATGGTTAGCAAAAAAAAAGTAAAAAAAGCCAGTTGCTTCCGCAGTACATTTAAGTATGTTAGCCAATGGACTTAATACACGTTTGTCACTGTTATTCACTTTCATAAAATTATATTTTTCTTGAAGAAATTGAAAGACTTTAGCGATAATTGCTCGTCCCTACAAATAATAAAACATACGATTAAATATCCAAAACAGTTACAAAATTGTTGCATGTCAAAAAACCTTTTCTTACAAAATTACATCTACTGTCTATTCTTTCTGACAGATCAAAATAAACTTTTTTAATATTTATCAAAAAACGATTCAACATAAAAAAATGCCTTATCTCGCTATGAACAACTTTGCGTTTTGACATGCTGACAGTACTTCGTAGCAATAACCGTCGTCGTGGAAACAACACGCACACTGCAGCAATGTGCATATACACGTTCAACCACTAGTAAAGCTCACTCGCCTTCGTGAATTGCAAGAAGTATACATATGAAAGGGGCCTCGTTATCCGTACACAAATGTTCTACACACAAAACCATCAATGAAGTAATGAAATGAAAATATACTGTATTGCACAACATACAAAAAAGAAAGAACACACACAGGAAATAAAATAGGTGCAATAGACAGTACCTTTCCTCATTATGTTTGAGCGACCACAGCTCGGGCATGTACTGCGGATTCATGCACTTGAGGAAGTATTCCCTCCAAGTTTCCTCTAAACGGAGCAGGCCTTCGTTTTTCATGTAATACTCCGTCACCTTGTGCCCATGCGATTCGTAGTCTTCGTTCTCGAATCTCAAAAATATAAACATAAACTTGGAATTATATATATTTTTATTATGTTATTTGTTTATTATTACTTATTATGTTAACGGTGAAAGCCAAGTGGTTAGGGCGTCGGCCTCCTAATCGGAGGACGGCGGTTCGAATCCGGGCACGCACCTCTTAATTTTCGGAGTTATGTGCGTTTATTAAAAAAAACATATCACTTGCTTCAACGGTGAAGGAAAACATCGTGAAACCTGCAGGTCTGAGAGTTCTCCATAATGTTCTCAAAGGCGTGTCATCATCATCATCATTTCAACCTATACACGACCACTGCTGGACATAGGTCTTTTGTAGGGAGTTCCAATGGCCACGGTCCTGGGCCGCTTATAGCCAGCGGCTCCCTGCGACTCGTTTGATGTGATCTGTCCACCTTGTTGGGGGTCAAAGGCGTGTGAAGTCTGCCAATCCGCACATGGCCAGCGTGGTGGACTATGGCCGATAATGGTTTGATCATGATTATTATGTTATTTTACAGTGTTTATTTCTGCTCATTGTCGCTTTAAAAGTCTAAATAATATTTCTTTTTTTTCCGAGATTATAATAGTGTTATTGCAATATGAAGCGTTTAAAGTGCTCACGCGGCTCATATTATGAAATAACTATCGTTGCGTCTCTCAGTAAAAGCGATTAAAACAGAAAGTGTTGTGTAAACAAAAATTACTAACAGCACTTTTATCTCCGCGGCCTCCATCAGTAGCTCCTCAGTGATAGTTTCGTGTTGAACGTAGTGCTCCAATATTATGCGTTCTAGCTCTTTGCGCCTCGTTTCGGGAAGCACGTGTGTGCGCGACTGGTACAGGAGAGCACGAGCGGCCGAACGGATCTTCCTAAAGTGAAACCTTTAGTTAAATCGATATCAGTCCGGATTGAGTCTACTAGAGTTTTAATAACATCGATTAAAAAGTGGTAAAGGCCACATAGCGTGAAGTACCGATGGAAACTGGTAGCAAAAAGCTGGAATGGCGACCCTGCACTGGAAAATGCCGAAAAGAGTTATTAGGCCGAGATCTATAAAGCTCACTTTTCTAAATACTTAAGAAACAGTTAAAACAGGACAGCGCGATATGTCCCACATATATCTGTTTCGTTTGAACGCAAACTTTGGCTAAAGCAAGGCCAAAGTACGCTCTTTAGCTTTAGACTCTCCAAAATGTGGACGGACAAAACTCAAATAGGCAAATCAAAACGTAGTGTCCTTTTCTGCAATGGAAAAAAAACATATGGAACTACTTTTACGCCTAGCTTTTTAGTATAGACTTGCCAAGCGAGGAGTATAAAACCTCTGGACTTTTATCCTAAAACTGTACAGCAGACCGCAGGCTTGGGAGTTCGTTCATCCAAAAACACCTTGAACAACACGCTGTTATAAGAACTTACTTAAACATTTTGTTTGTTTTTCGGTTTCTATGATGCGTAATCTCTTGGAAATTGGTTTTTTGGCACTCGAGAAATTCATATTCATAGTACATTGAACAAAATATTAATCAAATTGGCGTCATTAATTGGCATCCAATTCATATTTGATGTTTTTAATGCGGTACAGAATGGAGCAAGAGAATAACACAAAGGACGCAGTAATGAGTGTTTTTCTACCTCGGTATGCAAGACAGTAACAGTATGAAAGGCTTGCATATGATATGCCAACGTTAAAGATGTAGCTTAAAGAAGCTCAGGATGATTCTTTGGGGTGCAGTTATTGTACGAACTGGCATTTCGCGTCCGTTTTAAGCCTGGTGTTGCTTTGCGAGCTAAGCGGCGCATCGCATAGTTCGCAGAGCCACTCGCGGAGCTTGTAGTCGTGCGTCTTCGAGAGCTGGTGGCACGACACGCACAACAATACCACGTCGTGGGACGTATGTTCCTTCATTATTTCTGAGGACAAAACGAAATAGAGACTTGATATGTACAATTCTTGAGTAAGTTTATAGGATATACAACATCAAACATACTATTTCCCTTTGGAGCCAGAAAAACTAAATAATCGGCGTAACGTAAAAGAAGTAAAAAAACAGGCGGGCAAATCTATGAGTTGGCTTATATTCAATGAATGAGTGGATACATTTTTATTGTACACCACACAAAAATACAAAAACCAATACAACTAGTATACAATCATCATGATCAACCCATTACCGGCTCACTACAGAGCACGGGTCTCCTCTCAATATGAGAAGGGTTTGGCCATAATCCACCACGCTGGCCATGTGCGGATTGGCAGACTTCACACGCCTTTGAGAACATTATGAAGAACTCTCAGGCGTGCAGGTTTCCTCACGATGTTTTCCTTCACCGTTGAAGCAAGTGATATTTTAATATTTTTTAAACGCACATAACTCCGAAAATTTAGAGGTGCGTGCCCGGATTCGAACCGCCGACCTCTGATTAGGAGGCTGACGCCCAAACCACTAGGCTATCACCGCTTCAGTATACAATGTGTCAGCATTATCGCTAGCTAGCGAATATACTTTGTGGAGTACAGTACATTGGAATAGAGTAGGAAGTTTGAGTCAGCAACTTATCAGAAGTTCGGACATTCTCTAGTCTATCATATTTGTATGGAGTGCAAAAGTTGTTACGTTTTCAGTTCCATAAAATTACAGACAGATTGTCGCTTGGTATGTGACGTTATATAACATGAAAATTTTAATTTACGCACGTCTTTGTCTTTGGCATAGACATGTTTTTTTTTCATTTCATTATGTGTCGCCTGAGAGACAAAACAAACTCCAATAACAATAGTAAACCAACCTGGAAAATACTTCCTGTACTCTCTGGGAACGATGTTCTTGCGTATAAACGAGTCCTCCCTGCCACAGACAACGCACTTGTTCTCTTTGGCTAGCTGGTAGTATCGGCCGACGTCACCCACCGATCGACCCGAGGGCTCGAAACGCAGGCGGATCTTCAAAGGCTCTTTGCTTATCACGTCGGCGAGTTCTTTCTCTACATACCTGTTGATAAGTTTGATATGGAGCCTGGAATATGGATTTTTATACTATGACATTTTTACGCCGCTGTCAAAACATCCGTTGATGACATCTGTCAAACCATCTCATCATCAGCAGTATTTCCGCCACGCTGGCCAAGTGCGAATTGGTTACATCACACGTCTTTGTGAACATTATAGATAACTCTCATGCGATCCCTGGAGAATTGTTTTATATACAGATAAAGACAAAAAATATTAACACATAAATTCGGCCATAGACATGCTTTGCGGCCGTGGGCATGTTTTTTAAAGGTCTGTCTACCGAACCGAGAAGGTACTTATAGAAAGAAGTAAACAGGTTTCTTTTTAAGTTTGCGTTAAAGCCGCTAGCTAAAACAGCTATAAAATCTTACTTTGAGATATCAGCTAGAGACAAGAAATACGACCCATATAAAAATAAATATACCGACATTAATTGCTAGTTTAATTACTGTTGTATGTTACTACCAATCTTATCTTACTTAAGTTTTTTCTTTATATTTCGAGGATTAATATGGTCCCGTACATCTGTGGGTAATTCGTTGATTAGGCGAGGAACTAGGTACGTGTTCGTGCGCTCACCATACATATCTTACTACTACATAATAATAAAGCTAGGAAGGTTCCATACCACATGGCTTTCTGTTTATCGCAGCTACACAGGAGCTCTCCGTCGGGCGCCTCTAGGAAGCAGTTGTGGTAGAGGGGCTTGGAGCGCGTTACGTGCATGTAACGCTTCCCCTCCACTTCTTTGACTTCTTTGCCACGTTTATTCTCCTTCTCTTTAGTTCTACAACGATTACATATTAATATCATGTTTTTTTTTAAATTAATAATTTAATAACTTGTGCTCAAGGAACATGGAAATGTTGTTTGTAAGCAAATTTCAACCAAATCCGTTCAGTCGTTTTGCGTGATATAGGAATCGATATATATAAAAGCGAAAGGTCACTTACATACTTACATACATACTGATTAAACACGAGATCTCAAAAGCTATTGTAGGTATAAAGCTATAATTTAGCAAGTAGTAAGTTGATAGTAAATTTTTTTTTTTTTTTTTCGTTCTATGGAACGTCTATGGAACGGTATGCTCAAAGTCAGCGCACGGCATGATCTCAGGTCTGACTGCTCACCAAGGAAACGAAACTTCTCTTTAAGATAACCAGGAGTTTTTAAAGTTTGTATGAAAGTCCTATCGGCAATTTGACATTTGCCTGTAGCTTATTTTCTGAAGCAGGGCATTGGCCGCACGGGTAACCTCAATCTCAAGGGAAATCAGTAATTCTGCGCAGACGAAGTCGCGGGCAACAGCTAGTGTATGATAAATGTACGAGTGCAAAGGTGATAAATTATGATAAATCAAATTACGATATTAACGATTATATAAACGATAAAAGCTTTGGTGTGAATTGCTCTATCTCCATATAGTACCTACTATAATTTATTATTGATTATGTGAGATGGTGATAACAAAAAAAAACCGGCTAAGTTTGTTGTGGGTTTCTTCTTAGACATGTGCGCGATTTGAACCCTCTTGGCTTTAGTTTTAAGTTGTCGAGTGTAATTATCACCATCACTTCACGGATAGGAATAATGAAATTAACGATTCATAGATGCCTGTGTTGAAGCGGTGATAGCCTAGTGGTTAGGGCGTCAGCCTCCTAATCAGAGGTCAGCGGTTCGAATCCGGGCCCGCACTTATAACTTTTCGGAATTATGTGCGTTTTTAAGTAATTAAAATATCACTTGCTTCAACGGTGAAGGAAAACATCGTGAGGAAACTTGCACGCCTGAGAGTTCTCCATAATGTTCTCAAAGGAGTGTGAAGTCTGCCAATACGCTGGCCATGTGGCCAGCGTGGTGGACTATGGCCAAACCCTTCTCATATTGAGAGGAGACCCGTGCTCTGTAGTGAGCCGGTAATGGGTTGATCATGATGATGATGAGATGCCTGTAATAGGTTTATATAAATAAAGCTATTTTTAATTTGATATAAATAATAGACTCTAGTAAATAGGTACTTACCCATTATCCTTATGGGTACGCTTATTCCTCTTCTTACTTTTATAGGGCACGTCTATGTATCTCTTCCAAACTATCAAATCTTTCCAATAACCGTTCTGGTTGCTCCTGAACCAAGACATTATCCCCCCTTTGTGGTGCTCGTCGACGAGTTTCACGAAGATCTTTATTGCTACGTACGCGTCGGCTGCTGCGTACTTAATTTGTTTGTCAGTTAATTCCGCCGCAGCCCAATCGCTGCACCTTATCTAAAGATAGAGTTGCAAGGTTTTTGACGACCTCCGTGGCGCAGTACGCGCGCTGTCGCATTATAAAGTTGGAGGTCCTAGGTTCGATTCCTGGCTCGAGTCTGGTCTGGTGGGCGGCTTCGGCCGTGGCTAGTTACCACCCTACCGACAAAAACGTGTCGCCAAGCGATTAAGCGTTCCGACACGATGTCGCGTAGAAACTAATTAGGAGTGTGGGCTTACCATACCCCTAACAGGTTAGCCCGTTTCCATCCTAGACTGCATCATTACTTACCACCAGGTGAGATAGCCATTATGGGCTAACCTGTAGTGTTAAAAAAAAATATTATTTAATAACATTCTGAAGAAAAAATCAAACGCTAGAATATTATGGTACGTCGTATGATACTACCTTAAACAGCAAAAAGAAACCTTATCGCTGGCAGCTAAGAACCTGCTCAAAAAATTTCTTCCAACTCCAGGGGCAACATTACCCCTCTTTTATCATACCACTACAAGTAGCCCTTGGCTGTGATCCCACCTGGTGGAAAGTGATGATGCGGCAGGATAACCTTTAAGTCTGGGATGATTACTTACCCTCCAAGATTTATCCAGAATAATGCCTAATAGAGATTTTGACAGGGCCCCCAAGCCCCCATCTGCATAGCCACACAAATGTGCTAGATGCCTTATATCCAGGGTTCCTTTAGTGTACACTCTGTAATCTTGTGCTAAGTACTTCGCATCGTCTTTAGGCTCTACGCCTACTTTGTAAATATTTTCGTCTTCTAAGAGGTCCTGCAAGCAATATAACAAATAATAATCGAAAACATGTGATCTTTAGGAATTGAAAAGTACTGTGTATAATTATATCAATGAATTACTTAAATGAGCTTGAGTTTTTTTTTTCATATAAAGATATTCAAAAAAGTTGCCTACTTTTCGAATCTCTAGATCTATTAATATATAGAATATTTTAAGACACACATGCTCTGTAATGTATGCACTTTACAGGCTATTTTCTAATAGTTCTAGAAACAAATATAATATCTGTGTATATTTATATCTGTTTTTTTTAGTCTATCATGATGATATTGATATGAAAAACTGACTAAACCCAAACAGGCATATAATACAATAGTATACAAAAACTTTTACTCAACTAGTAAAATTTTACTAGTTTTTAAGTATAGTATAATTTTGGCAGGTAGGTATACTAAAATTACAAAGAAGAAAGATTTTTTTGTTTAAATCCAAACTGTAAAAATTTGTTTAAATCAGAAGAATGAAACAAATTTTTACACAGTTTTGGATTATTTCATCATAAGAAAGCGTTCAAATGAACATATAGATATTAATTTTGCCTGAAATAATAGTATAAAAACAAGCTAAAAAAAACTGGTACAAATTAAATATTCCTAAGTTGATTTTTAAAAGATATTTTAGAAGAATTTTTCAACCTCTCATAAATAAGCCAAACTAACATCTGTTAATTTGGCTTATTAATGAGATGTTATATAAAATATAACATGAAAATCAAAAGTGACTTCATAAGATAGTAACTAACATGACCTTTCATTTTGTTATCCAGACATATTATGTAGATAAACCTTACCACTTAGAGCAAGTCATTTAGATATATAATATAGGAAATGATTAAAAATTAAAACATGTAGGGAAGGTAGTTTACACATTTTCTAGCTTTGCTTTGCATCACAAAATCTACAGCCATTTTATTTATATTCTTTAACAAAACTTCTGTTAGAGTAGTTTTCCCACAATCTTAATTATCCCAGCATCATTATCAATATTGGTTCTTAAGAATCTAAATAAACATAAAATATACTTACTTGCAGTGTTTTAGGTATTGATTTAATTAGATTCAATCTGAACAGAATGCAATCGCCATCGAATGTGGATAGTTGCAGCAGTGCAACAGGCTGTCTTTTCCCCTGTTCTGTCACCCATTCACAGTCAAATCCCAAGGCCTGGTTTTTGCCACATTTCCTGGAATGTGGCAAATGTGGAATTGAAGAAAAAGATGAATATGAAGTTGTAATATAAGATTTGTTATGATTTATATGCAAATTCTTTAATAGTTATAAGTACAGTTTGGATATTTAAGACTATTTATTTTATTACATCTTGCTGGTCATGTAAAAGTACTTTTAGACTGTTTAGTCAAAGTATTACTTTAGAATGATTTTTTTATACAATGATGCAGTTTAAGTCATCAAATTGAGCCCAAATACCATAGACTACTGTGCACTATTCTTTAAATAATTTGATTTGATCACGCTGAATATGAAAATTATACGCAACATTTTTATTTTAGAATATTACCTTTTTAATTGGGTAATGGCTTTGTCACAGTCTTCTTCGGATGTAATTATTTCTATAGATAAGTTGCTTAAAGCATCTTCAGCAGCCCTGGCTTTAAATCTTTGCAGAGCAACATATGTCAAGCCTGCACACCCAAGGGCCACGGCAGAGGTTATACTAAATTTTAACTTAGACACATTCATTATTCCTTTTACAGGAAGTTAGTACTTCATAAGCTTATATTGTAAATATTTTAAGTAATTTAATTGATAAACAATCCTTGACATTATCAACATTTACTATCAAAAGGTACAAGCAATGGGTTTCTGAGTATCCGATTGTCTGCAACATTGCTAATAATGAGAACTACCCTATATTTATCCTAGTTTAAGATAACTGTCATCATATTTGTTAAATAAATCTTTATTTTATGGAGTATTGGATAAGTAGGTAGGAGTAAGTCTATTTATTTGTAAATAAATATTAAAACAAGTTATGACGTATTGACACTTGACAGTTGAAAGTTCCAGACGATTGTAGCTTCTGGAAAAAAAGTCTTCAAAACATTCTGAGGCCATAAATGCCCGCTTTAGACCGATAGAAAGAGTTATTAATCTAACAATATTTTAATAGATTGTTCTTTTCAAGTTTCTACAAATCAATATAATAGGTATATAGGTAATGTATAATATCAGTAGGATAAAAAAATATCATCTGTGACATGATAAAGTTCCGAGCAAACCTAATTTTACAAAAATACATTTAGAAGCCGGAAAAAATTCCAGCATAAAAGAAGTAATTTTACAGAATATGATAGATAACTGTGTAATTTTCCGGCAATAAAAGTAAACTGGGTCACAACCCACGAGGTAATGCCCTATGGTACTGTCACTCTAGTGCCAATTGATGTCAAATTAATCATTAATCTGTGAAAATATTCAAGCTCGCAATTTAGTACGCAAACATTAATAATAATTGTGTGAAATATTGCAATTTCTCTAGTGCACTATTATTTTGTAAACCCATTTAATTTGGCCAATAGGAACATAAAAGAATTGAAGTGTGTCATGGCTGGAGGTGGAGATCGAAGTACAGAACGTCGAAGATCGCGCTCACGCGAACGCCGAGAAAGAGATCGGTATGAAGATCGAGAGATTCATAGAGAAAAGGTGAAACGTCGGGATCGATCAAGGAGCCCTAGGAAAGAACGTGAAAGATCTCGTAGCCCCGCTAGAAAAGACGGCGACAAACGTCCGCATAGTCCAAGAAAAGATAGAGAACGTTCGAAAAGTCCAAGAAAAGATCGCGGGCGATCAAGAAGTCCCAAGGCACAAGGCAGAAACAGAGATCGACACGTGGACGATAGAGATAAAAACAGAAGTAAAAAAGATGACGATAAACCTGATGATGAAGACAATATCGAAGACAAACAACCGAAACCAGTCAAACGAGAACCTCTGTCTTTGGAAGAGTTACTTGCTAAGAAAAAAGCTGAAGAGGAAGCTCGAAGTAAACCTGTGTTCTTAACCAAGGAACAGAGAGCTGCACTTGCATTAGAGAGGCGTAGAGAACAAGTTGAAGCAATGAGAGCTAACATTGATAAACCTGTGGTGACAACTATAGATCTTACGGGGCCTTCCAAAAGAGAGGAAGAGAGAAAACACAAGGAAGAAAGAGAAAGGGAGAGGGAACAAGAGCGAAGGGAAAGGGAAAAAGAGAGGGAGAGAAAATATGAGGAAAGGAAAGGTGGTGATCGCAACAAAGATGATAAAAAAGAAAAGAATGATGAAAACAACAAGACTAAAGATAAAGAAAGGGAAGAGGAAGCTATAAAAGCCCGTTATCTAGGCATTATAAAAAAGAAACGAAGAGTTAGGAGACTGAACGACAGAAAATTTGTCTTTGACTGGGATGCATCAGAAGATACGTCCAATGATTACAATCAACTGTATAAGGAAAGGCATCAAGTACAATTTTTTGGTCGAGGTCACATTGCTGGTATAGATATTAAATCCCAGAAGAAAGACTACTGCAAGTTTTATGGTAATTTATTAGAGAAAAGACGAACAGAATTAGAGAAGGAACAAGAGAAACTGCGTTTAAAGAAAGTGAAGAAGAAGGAAGATAAACAGAAGTGGGATGACAGACATTGGTCAGAAAAAGAACACGATGAAATGACTGAACGAGACTGGAGAATCTTCAGAGAAGATTACAACATAACCATCAAAGGTGGGAAGATACCAAACCCCACACGCTCATGGAAGGAAGCCAACTTCCATAATGACATAATGGAAATAATAAACAAAGTGGGCTATAAAAGTCCAACACCAATTCAACGTCAGGCTATCCCTATTGGTTTGCAAAATCGTGACATAATTGGTGTTGCGGAAACTGGTTCTGGTAAAACTCTAGCTTTTCTTATACCTCTATTGACATGGATTCAATCTTTACCAAAAAGTGAACGCATGGAAGACGCAGATCAGGGCCCTTATGCTATAATACTAGCTCCAACCAGAGAATTGGCCCAGCAGATAGAAGAGGAAACTAATAAATTTGGAATACCATTAGGCATTACTTCTGTTGTGGTTGTAGGAGGACTTTCGAGGGAAGATCAAGGATTCAAACTGAGACTTGGATGTGAGATAGTTATTGCAACACCTGGTCGTCTAATTGATGTGTTAGAGAACAGATATTTAGTCTTGAATCGATGCACCTATGTTGTACTTGATGAGGCAGACCGTATGATTGACATGGGTTTTGAACCAGATGTGCAAAAGATTCTAGAATACATGCCAGTTTCTAATATAAAACCTGATACAGATGCAGCTGAAGATGCTTCCGTATTACTTGCCAACTATAATACAAAGAAGAAGTATAGGCAAACTGTGATGTTTACAGCGACAATGCCGCCGGCAGTTGAAAGGTTGGCTCGTAGTTATTTACGTAGACCAGCTATAGTGTACATTGGCTCTGTTGGTAAACCAGTGGATAGGACAGAACAGGTTGTGTACTTGATTGGAGAGAACGAAAAACGTAAACGGCTCACTGAAATATTGCAACGCAATGTTGAACCTCCAATCATCATTTTCGTTAACCAAAAGAAAGGTGCAGATGTCCTTGCCAAAGGTCTGGAGAAACTGGGATTCAATGCATGTACATTACATGGTGGTAAAGGTCAGGAACAGAGAGACTTTGCATTGGCTTCTCTTAAGAATGGATCTAAGGACATACTGGTGGCAACAGATGTTGCTGGCCGTGGTATTGATATCAAAGATGTCAGTATGGTCATAAACTATGACATGGCTAAATCTATAGAGGATTATACTCATCGTATAGGGCGTACTGGTCGTGCAGGCAAGACTGGTAAAGCTGTGTCTTTTGTCACTAAAGAGGATTCAGCCATATATTATGATCTTAAACAAGTTCTGCTAGCAAGCTCTGTATCAACCTGTCCACCTGAGCTTATGAACCATCCCGAGGCTCAACACAAGCCTGGTACAGTTGTCACAAAGAAAAGAAGGGAGGAAATGATTTTTGCATAATTATCTTGGAGTTCTCAGAGTTATTTTACTCCATGAATACTAAAACTGATGAAACATCATACAGAAGGATCATAGAGAATGAAATATATTTATAAATGTTAATAATGAGAATTGAAATTACAGTGTCCTCAACAATAGGACTGGGTTGTGTGAAGAGTGTTCTGCAGTAATATGTACTGTCAGCTGAAATAAGTACTAATATTTCTAATTAAACATTTTAATTACAATTGTATCGAATAAGTTACACTGTGGTTACAATAAATAATGATGCTAAAATATCCTGCTATCTCATTTCTTGTTTATTTTCGTCGTTTCAGAGCTGAAACAATAATATTAAATTAAATTAAAATGGTTCATCTAGAATGCTACCTAATGGTTTTACAGACATCAGGGTCAGGGATGTGGAAAAAGTAGATGGCACACTATTTGGTTAACTCAATGTTTAAACAAGGCTTTGCTCACGTTTAGATGAAACTTCAAAATTCAAACCTCATTCTTATATATTAGTGTGAAATTTTAATAATCCCATTTCTGACGTTCACTTTAGAACGTTTCTATTTTTATGCCATTTTCTCGTACCATTTACACGAGATACGGAACGAAAATTATTTCGTAGCCGCAAGGTCTCATCTGGTAAAATAACTCGCAGATAATCTATACTTAACTATTACTACTGTAGCAAATTTCCTGAATATCTCTGCAGGGAGAAGAAAATCTTCCACCTGAGACTAAACGTTCCTCAATACGTACGAGTACTGCTGCCACGTGACAGAAAGCATTTGATAAAAATGGTGAAGATGCTTGGTTATAATTGATGCAATTTAGCTATGAATGAGGTTTCTACTTAAATTTAAGGATTACAACTATTCCGTGTTAATGTTATTGAAACTGTGAACGATGGACGCCCAATTTTACTTCAAAGCACCATAATTGGTCACCCATCCATTTACTGACACAGGTCAACGTTGCTTATTTCCACAGAGGATTTTTTTTTCAAAACTTATCTACGCGGGCATCAGCTAGTTTTGAAATAAGTGATCCGTGAATGAGTCAGTGACACAGATGTTCCAAGCGATCCTGACCCACGTGTCTGTATATCGGACAATCAAACTTCCTTGCATACTAACTTTATCAATAATCTCTGCTTTCTTCCTCGAATAAGTAACCTGAAATTAAATATATCATGTTAAAAGAAAAATATGTGCATTGAACACAATAAAAAAAAACAGGTTTGACAAATAAAATACATATCAGTGTGATGTTAGTTTTATGTTGTTGTAAAGTGAGGAAGAGTTTATGAGCGAGTTATTTCGATTGTTTTATCATATTGAGTTTCAGCATATTATAAAAAATATGGTTATAGATGTAATCAAATCAGATTATAACCATATTTTTATAAGGTCTAAGAAACCCACAACAAACTCAGCCGAGGTTTTTTTTTTGTTAACACCATCTCACATAATCAATAATAAATTATAGTATCTATGGAGATAGAGCAATTCACACCCAAGCTGATAGACATCTCCAAGATATCAATAGGTATCAATGTATAATAAACAAGCACTTATTTGTTGAGGTTGAATGGGATTGGACAGAACTGCACAGGTGACGAGGCTGCAGTGGAACTACGACGTCACGAAATAGTGGGGTATTATTATTAAGCAAAGGTAAAAAGCAATTCAAACGAAAACCAAAACCCAAAATATTCCAAACCAAGCAATACAACCATGCACGATACATTCAAAATTATACCTATTCCTTATGTGCAGAAGGTTTATTATCGACTGTATCTTTCGATGGTGGAGGCATAATGGCTTGTTTGACTGATGTGGCCACAGACACTGTCATGCCAACAAACTCTGAGAAGTCTTTAGGGAAAGACAACTCTGGGAATTTAACCTCCAGTTGTGGGTCGCCGGGTTTTACTATTAAATTACAAAACATAATAAATTAACTGGTTAGGTCTGTAAAAGCTTGTCACTATATTAAATCTTAATTAATTTTTTTATTTTTATCAATTTTAAATTGTCAAATAACCTATACCCAAGGTTATTTATTACCAACTTCAAAGTAAACCTAATGTTAAGTAACAAATTGAGAAAGGCGGGAGACTTCGTATATGGCGGGCGCGGTTTTTTCACGCTTTTCTTGAATTAATGCTTGTTGGCTAATTTTGAAAAGGACTGGTGTTGGTTGTGTCGTGGACAGTTTTGGTGTCGTTTGTGTAGTGGCTGGTTTTCTGAATGGTTAACAGGTATTGATTTGGGAAAGGTTTGAGGGAGCCGCGTCCGCGGAGTGCGAAGTTTCCCGCCATTTTACCCTTACTTATACATTGCTATAAACTTGACATTGGCTAATCCGTGTAAAGCCATAAAACGAAAGAAAAAAAAAAAAAAAAAAGTAACAAATTCCAAATGACACCATCAGCTGAAATGTGTTTGAAGTTCATTTTGAAACCAGGTTGTGAGTTTTATTTTACTTTGGACCTTTGGTCTCAATACTGATAAGCAAATAAATTGAGCAACATACTCATACTAATAGACCATAGACCAAGGTTACTGTCAGAAATAATATTATTTTTTATAGAGTATGTGTATTAAAATAAATGCTCTTGTTTCTTGAATCTTGATTTAAGAAACTGTAGTAGGTAGGTGAGTAGGTTCAAAAAGTTATTCATAGTAATTTTAATGTAGTACAAAAATGGTTATGTAATAAGTTTAAAAATCTTTAATACAAGCAGGCTTACTATATTCAATGTCAAGTCTCTGTTTGTAATTACTCTAAGGTTGGTTTGGATGGCACATTCTAGCAATAAAAAATCAGCTAGACATAACAATGTACTTTTCATAAATTCAACATTTTAAAATTTAACAATCATCTCAAAATATTATGTATGAGTATTAGGTTACATTCTGAAAAGGTATACACATGTTATAGGAAGCATTACTTTTTGTATTTTTTCTATTTAGTTCAGTCAATTGTGTACCCACATATATATTAGCACTGTTTCCTTACCTCCATATAAAAAGTTGTAAGCAATATTAATATATTGCTTCAAGAGTGTCCCATTGTCTTTCATGAGTTGTTTTGTTTCCTCTGGGAAGCATACATAACCCATACCTGTTGTTCCTAAGCCAGCATAAAATATTTTCTGAAAGTAAAAAAATGAAAATGCTTTTGCTGAAAAGAACTTTTGTAAGAAGATTGACTTTCCCACCCTTTATGCCTTGTATAATATAAAAGGAATATAATTAATTATACAATAAAGGCACCAAAAAAACCAAAGAGGTTTGTCCTCGGAGCTAATCTGATATAGATATTGCTATAGCTTGACTACAGCTAGTTAAGAAACCAGTCCAAGTTATTATTCCTAACATGAAATGATAATTATAATTCTTTAACCCGACCAACCTACACTGAAGCAATGTGGTGTGTTTATGCTCTAGATCCTCTTTCCTGCGAGAGTGGGGGCCTGAGATCAGCAGTGGGACTTTTATAAGTTGTGGATGAACTCTCAGTGGTAAACTCTTAAAACATCATTGGCAATCTACAACACATCTAATAATCCTATGATTTTCAGACACTATGATATTTACTACCACAATAAAATATAGTTAATTTATTTTCTTTTAAATATTATGGGACTTAAATTTTCAAACATAGATACCCTAATAAGTCCACCCCTCAGGCCAAATATAAATCCAGTCAGACCACCCATTGCCACAGCTCCATATCGCATCTGTTTGTTTTCTTCTTCCCTTAAATATTGAACTATCCCTGAAAGTACAGAGAGAAACTAATTAATTTATATCATATATCATGAGTACAATATATTTGGGTACACTAATATAAAATCAATGATTTTAATTAGTATATACTGTTGCAGTGAAGGCAAAAAACTGTTGTGAAGGTGTGGTATAGCTCGAATAATTATAAGAAAATATGTAATACTAACATTCACTTCTATCCTGTAGTTCAGAGTAGTGGTCTTTAATAGTGTTTGTGGCAGATTCAGTGTGAGCCACTGCTGTCTGCATCTGCTCTCTCACAGCTCGCACAGGTGGCAAAAGCATAGATCTGACATAGCTAGTTTTATTCTCTTTTGCTTTTGCTTCTAAGTACCTGAAACATGTGTACTGCTTGAAACACAATAAAATTAATATTTTATTGAAAGACACTATACACAATGTTAATTCTATTTGTATTGTGCCCTCACCTCAGTTCACTTTACTTTGAATAATGAATAGAAGCAGGCGTTACTTTGCAGAAGTCCATGATAAACAATAAACAGCAAGTATAATTTGCTATATTCCACCGACAACTGGGAGACACAAATTATATATATATTATCAAATCAATTTAACCGGGAGATTTGTATATATTATACAAATCTCCCGATTGTTGGCGGAATATAGCAAATTATACTTGCTGTTTATTGTTTATCACTTTACTTTGAACAAGTTAGCTGCATTTCACTATAGCCATGTAGGCTTAATGTGCTGATGACAACTGAATAGGTTGAGTATAGATATGAGTATTTAATATTTTATATGAAAGAATAATAAAAGTAAGTAATATATGTGTATGACATTAGACATTCAAATTATTGAGCTTGGAAGGGCAAGTTAAGCCATTGGTCTTAGTATTATCACTAACACTTGATATAAATCGTTATTTTAGATTTTCACTATGTTAGCTAAACCTGCATTGGAGTGTAATGGTATGCTATTTATCCCTCTCTCCAGGACAATAGACCCTTGGCCTGCTATGGGTTGTTTGTTGGGCAGATGAAGAGGATGATAGAACTCTTGAAATTCATTACTATTTAAGACGACGTCTTAAAAACATACTCTGCATAATCGGCATGAGGGGCTTCATATATAGGTAATTCGGAAGGTTTCATAGGTGGAGGTCGTTCCGGCTCTTGAACCGGTGTCGCGGCACTAATGGTAGGCACTAAGGCCACCAGGCCAGATCCAAAAACTATTTTGCGAAGCATCTGTTTTTAGAAAACAAAACATGAAGATTATTATTAATAATACGTTAAAAAATTACAACAATTATAGTGAAAGGAAGTGTCACGTAATTAGTACCTGATGAGTGATAATAGACTGGATTATTATAATATATTCTAAGTTTTCACATTTATTTTTCGTTTTTCCTAAAACTAATCAGGTGCTGCTACACGACAAGTACTTGACAGTTTGAAATAATGACATTACGTAATTAATTCGAATACAGGTAGCAATGAATTGAAATTAATTTTATTTTGAGAAATAATGAAGACAATTAACAAACAAACATAATAAATATTTCTTTAAGCCTATAAAATTTCTATAAAAATTAGAAACAGTTTTTAATAGAAAGAAAAAGAGAAAAATGTATTCTGTTTTACTAATCTGTAAAGAAATCTGGACGTAAACTGTCATATGTCATTAAAATCCAAACCGAGTCGTCGCACGACCTGTCAAGTGTCAAACAGCAAACCTATTTTCGAGCCATTTTCTGTTCTCATTTTTCCTTTCGTCTTTGTCAGTTCGCTGTGAAATCGTGAATCGTAATTTTGGTGGTGCACAATTATAAGCGGGCTTTATTTGTGTTAAATTAAAAAGTGAGAAGTGCACAGTTTTCCTGAAATGTTTTAAAGTATTCATTGCACTCTCATTGCGAATACTCTGCTGCGATAAACCCTGTGTTTTCGATAAATGGTAATTCTTTAGAGCAACTTGCGTAGTTTAAAATGACCGGAGTGCGAGTCGGGCGCGTCCCCAAGCGCCGGAGAGGAGCTCGGGTGAAGAGTCGGTCAGGTAAAGCAAGCCCGCATGCTGGCGCTTCGCCCTGCTGGTTTCTCACAGCGAATCTGATTTTTGCTTGAAATGCGTAAAAATACTTAGAGAAACGCTTGTCTGAGATATCCTTAATGTGTTTTGTTATTGTCTTATTTGCTGCCAATCTACCCAATTAAATGTCAGTCCTGTAAAGATGCTTTAAACATATTTACTGAGGTTTTAGAACTTGATATTAACTTATATTGTAGTCGAAAAAATGTAACTATTATACTTTTAATTTAGGTATAATTAGATAAATTGTTTTATTTTATAAAAAAATCAAAACATAACAAACCTGACTAAATCATACAAGTGTACCTGTTAATAAGAATATAGAATAAATAGAAAAGATCTTGCAAGTTTGAAGTGAGTTTGCTAATGTGGGCCCAAAAAGACATTGATTATTTAATCAGTTTTCACATTGAGGCTTACAAGCATTTCTATAAAACATTGTTTAATTTGAAAATACTTTCATATTTTGGATTAACATTCATCATTCATGTAGAAATCAGAAAAACTGATCAACTTATTCAAAACCCTCCCTGATACAAAATTGACCTTGTAAATTTAAATCATTATTATGACAAAAACTGAATAATAAATAGTTAAACAGTTATTACACCAAAATAAATATTGCAATAATAAAGAAGTTTATATAATACATACAACATAATATATTCATTTGTTTATTGTACTTTAGAAAGTGGAATTGGTAGATATTTCTTATTTACACTACAAAACATTTTATGTAAATTTTAAGGTTTTATATACCTGTTTGTTGCAAGTTTTGTAATTTCACAAGGAGTAAAATGCATATAAAAAAATATAAAAGTGTTTGCAATTTTTTAGTTACCCTTGCTATAATATTTATTAATAGGTTATAAACTGTAATAGGTAATAAAAACAGAACATGAATTTAGGCCCAAACAAAAAATAGATTGAAAAAGATAGATATACCTGTTAAGGTCACTTATTTTTGTAACAATTAGAATGAATTGTGTCAGTTTTACTGCTTGTATTTAAAAAAACTCTCAATTTCTTTGAACATCAAGGCCTTCCTCCATTCTATCAATCTATTTTTGAACTGCCTCATTTTAATAGCAATTACCAAGCTATAAAATGGGGAGAGTACATTGAAAAATACTGAAGGATTCAATTGTATTTACCATAGTAGTAGACTGCATCATAAGATAGGATATCTTATCAAATAACAAACAGCACAATAAACATTATCTGCATTATATACCACACTACAAATTTATTCTAAATCCAAAATTTAATGAATGCACACTAAAACTTAACTAGGAAACTTTTTTTTTAGAAATCCATGCAGATTTAGATGATCTGTGATTATCTTCAGTAGTCCTCGTTTACTTAATTGTTGAATATCTTTATGCTGGAAGTGAATATTGGATTAATAGATAAAACAATCCAAAATTTAATGAATGCACACTAAAACTTAACTAGGAAACTTTTTTTTTAGAAATCCATGCAGATTTCAGATGATCTGTGATTATTTTCAGTAGTTCTCGTTTACTTACATTGTTGAATATCTTTATGCTGGAAGTGAATATTGGATTAATAGATAAAACAAATGTGTTGGCAGCAAATAAAGCAACATTACAACACTATTTCATTTAAAAAAAAGCTTTCTCTTACATTAATGTTTTAGCATTGAAATTGGTTTCTATACTAACAATTAATTGACTTGATGCAGGAAATTAAGGTGCATGATGACAGTAGAGTGATGATCACATAACCCCCAACAGTCCATGGTTACACAACGGAGATCTTTGGAATGAAATGGTACAGAACCATACTATATTTATATTATTCATTGTCCATACTATACTTATATTTGGTTGTGGTTATGCAAAGCAGGGTCAACCGACAGGTTTATAATAGCGAGCACCAAATCTGTTTTGCCTACTTAAATCTGTATACTAAACTAATTTCACAATCTAATAATATTGTCATTATTTACCATGGGATACTTTGCATATAGGACAGTAATACTTACATACATATCAATTTAATTAAAAGATGTTCAGTAACAGTACCAGCTCATTGGCACCATAAGTTTAAAGTTTATGTGCAAAAATTATACAAACTGTAAACTGTAAACCTTGGAGGACACATTCAACTCTTCTGGCTTGTGAAATTGCATTGCACACCAGCTGAAATATGGGTATAATATAAATATAAAATATACCCAACAATATGTTTTGCAGATATTACCCTGACATTGTTTAGAATTTTATTTGGAATATATCAAGTTTTGCATTTACAATTTGGCTAAATCTCTTTTGCGTATCTTCAACCATTTTTTAGATTCATTTCTTTATTCAACTAAAACTAAATGTACATTTATTTTAATTTTTATTGACTTTTATCTTATTTTATACCAAACTTTATGGCTGATATTTCATAAAATATGTACATTTAATTTTCAAACTTTAATAATTACCTTCAAGATATTGGTATGATTTTTGACATCTTTTGTATTTCTATCATTATTTTATATCATCAAAAATCTGACTCAAAGGATCATTTTGCATGGTAACTTCAAATGTTTATGCAGTTAACTAAATTTCTGTTGTTTAAATTTTGTGTTGATTATTATTTCCTATAGAAATAATATACCATAGTAAAATTTTAACTGAAATTAAAATGTTTATTAAGCATATATGACTTTGTAACTCTTATATCATAATAATATAATCAGTTGGGTTTCCTTCCTAGATTGCATGAAGTTGTGAAATGTGTTGCAAATGGGTTTTTGCTGCATATATTTGAAGGGAGAAATTAGTTTTAGTTCTATTATTATCTATTACTAACATTTCTAGTACGTATTTCTTACTTCATACAAAAAGTTGCGTTGATTGTTGATAGTCAAGGCAGACACTATTATCTAAAAGCCTATACAGACATAGCCAACCAATGTTACAACTGTTAGCAATAATTCTACGTTTTGTATAAATATCCTTCTCGACTCACCAACATAACAATTATTTTTTCTGATGAAAGTCTGGTGAACCATTTTGATTTACACGACTATTTGTTGAAATATTTGAATAGATACTGTAACAACTATAAAAACTCGGATACAATATGTGACCTATTGTATCCGATTTACTCAAGTTGATGCTTTCGTGAAGCTTATCTAGGACGTACATGAATATTTAATTGATGGGAATTTGCGTCCAATCGCAGTTGTTTGAAAAATAGTACTACCTATTTACCGAACACCAATTGCGGTTGCTTCAACGGTGAAGGAAAACATCGTGAGAAAACCTGCACGCCTGAGAGTTCTCCAAAATGTTCTCTAAGGCGTGTGATGTCTGCCAATCCGCACATGGCTAGCGTGGTGGCACTGTAGTGAGCCGGTAATGGGTTGATCATGATGATGATGATGAATTGCGGTAATATAACACTGGCGTAATTTTTTTTTATTTAGTAGTTCTTACAATAGAAAACTCACAAGATATG
This sequence comes from Lasiommata megera, assembly GCA_928268935.1. NCBI lineage: Eukaryota > Metazoa > Arthropoda > Insecta > Lepidoptera > Nymphalidae > Lasiommata > Lasiommata megera. The sequence goes on along the minus strand of OV743311.1, from coordinate 3,337,390 downwards.
CAGATTTCTATAGGTGGAAGTTGGAATGTAAGCTATGGAACGAAATTGGACGCGTCTGTAGGGGGCTTGAGGCTTTGAGTCGTGAAAGGAAACTCGGCGGCACTCTGAAACAGTGGCCCATTAGCATAACAATCGCGCCTTACTCGAGCATTTATAACGCTTACCTAACCGCCAACGTGCCAAATGCCAAGTCACCTTTCTATTTCAAATTTAAATAAAAAAACATGCTCAACTGGGAGGATTATTCCATTAATTTCTGACGGGGGTGTACTTATGTCATTGGAATTGGCTATCGGAAACGTCTTAGCTCTGGCTCTTTATTTTGGAGTATTACTGTTTACGGCCTCGACCCAAATTAATGAACAACATGAAGTGAATGAACGGTATATTACAAAAATGTTGTAATGGTCTTTGCTGAAAGTTGCTTACTGGGGTCGATTACCGAATCCTGGCTCTTTGTTTTCGTGTATTTTTCTTTATTGATTACAAATAAGGACCTTAACCACAAATTAAGCCCACTAAAGCCCCTAGATCTCAAGGATGCTTGAAGCCACTTAGGCTTAACCTTCAGCCAACAACTGGGGTCGAGTGCAGAACCGTCTCTTCTGACTATGTTTAAGTGTATTACGATTTATGACTCTGATTTTTAATGAACTCAATATTGAACTTCGGGATCACAAAAAGGAAAGTGTTATAATACCGGCTCATTTTACTTTATTTTAGGACAGTTGCTACTGGGGTCGATTGTCCTAAAATAAAAGCGACAATGTGACGCTCCCAAAACACCCACAGTTGGTGATCTCCATAAAATTGCGATGAGTGTACAACTAGCAGTAGCTGGAATTATTCTTGTTAAAGGAATGTGCAGTATATTTACCCAATATTCACTGAAGCTCTTATACATTCTGAATTGCCCGTGGCTTGGTGAATCTAGTTATTCCACTGACCTCTGCATCCTCTGCGACATTCCAGTTTGGCTCCGAGAACTTTTTTATTAACAACCATGAGCTGCATATTTCCTAGCCATTGCATGCTAGTTTTTTCGTAAATCCCTCTAGTTTCTTAAGTCCGTAGAGTTAGTTATTTTACTTAATTTAAAGGCTAAATACTACGGGTGCTAATATCCATACCAGGAGGTCGGTGTTTTATAGATTTTCTATCAGATGCGGTTGGTCGTTCACAGCAGGGGATATTCCGATGATTCAATTTATCGCAAAAGCCTTGTATCTAATTATATATGTAAGTGCCTAACGATAACGTTTTTTTGTACAATCGCTATCCGAGACAATTTACGTTTTTTTTTTCAATAACCTCTTAGTATCAATCAGTTCAGGTCTGGAAATTTGGCGATTGGTGAAGTATTATTAAATTGATTTGTAATTTGCTTTACAACATTGCTTATCGTTACACTTTACCTCTATTAACTTAGTTTTCATGTGCAAAAGAAATATAGAAATTATATATCTTTATTTCTAAATTGTGCTACACATTACAATTCACATTACCGTTAGCATCAGGTGTGACCGGCGCTGCCAATGCCAATTTGCAAAAGCTAACATAGCAAAAGCTCCAGAATATCTACTTTTACAACTTTTCGCATTTATAATATCTATTGCATTAGATCGACTATGGCTATATTAATATATTCATACTGAAATCTATAACATATGAGTACTGATATCTCGCCTGGCCACTACATACATTTCGACTTTAATTTCGTACTAGTTAATATTTACCGTGTGTCCTAAGCTATGAGTAATCACGAAAGCAATTAGACAAGTTGTTTGGGTACTATTGATTTACACTCGAACCCGGCCGGCCCGCCAATACTTATATCCACTGTCTGTATTTCATGAATATTGAGTTATTTAAATAAACTGTTGGTACATATTTCTGAATTTAACTTTGCTTTTCTCGAAAGCTTCCAATAATCTTTTCTACGGCATTACACTCTTGTCAGTGATCGTGGACACGATGAAGTGACACTATTAGGAGCTTATGTTCTTCGCTAATTCTCCTCATTTGAAATCAACTTGGAGTTGTGCCAAGCATGCACACAGCTGACTATATATTTGACTTGATCAGTCCATCGCATGGACGAACTTCCACGCGCTCTGGTTTCTTCATCTGTTCCTGCACAACTCTATACAGCCATTCTCTCTGTAGGATACGTGTCTGACGAATTTTATTATTCGATTTTATACCAAATATGTTGAAAGATGTTGCTTGATACCGGGTTCCTGAATTAATGAATAATATATATCTGCTAAATCAGTTCAAAAAAAAGTAAAAATAAAAAATTTTTACATAAATAGACCAGTTAATCACACGTGATACTATCTAGGGATTCACTGGTCTTTCCTCTTTCGCCGTAGAACTTCATCAAATAATAAACAAGACAAATTATCAAATGTAATTATTATTTATGTCGTGGCATAAATAATTATATTTACACGACTTTTTTAGTTGAGTGACGATTGAAACTTCTAGATTTCGTTATACTAAGACGTACGTAGTAAATTAAAGATTGCCTTGAATCGTTATCTTATGTAATCGATGTCCAAATCCAAAAGTGCAATACGTTGGATTTCATTTAAATAAGGATGATTTTAAAGTTATAGTTAACGATTATATTCATGAGCCACTCACATCTAAACTTAGTTGTAATTTATTTAGTTCCGATCGGTTAACTCTACGTTCTACTGTTCGCCAAAATAAACAATATAAAATATAACTAGAAATTATTGGTCTCAAGAGCTCCATATACCTACTTCATGAAGGATGATATAACATTTTCATCCACACTTTGATTTACGAAAGTTCAAAATAACAACGCGCTCGTTTCAAATTTTCTCCAAATTATGGTTATTGAAAAACCGGACCTTCATAATGACGGTAGCCGGATAATAAATTATTCGAATTGACTCGCGTTTTTTATCGCAACATGATACTGGATTGGATAATACCCCAGTAATTATAGGCTGGAGTTATGCCTAAAGTGTGTTATGGTTATCTGGAAAAGATACTCGTAGAGGTTTTTGCTTTAAATTGCATTAATTGGTCTCCGAACTGAATTATCCCGTATATTATCTAGTAGTTCACGATATATTATATAGGTATCCGAAAGCTAGGTGAGTTACTCTGCCAAGGGCCAGGATAGACGGCTATGTTCTGCACTGATACATAACCTTATAATGAACTTGGGGAAGTAAAAAGTAAAAAAATACAGTCAGTATACACTTTATATAAACCTTACCAATCTTCAGCACCTCCTACTGATGTTTCTTGAAACAACCCGAATCAAATATGAACTATAAGATCGATAACGGTCAAAGTCGAACAAGAGCATCATGTACATTCTGCCTAGTGGTTAACTAAGAATCAATATGAATATGGAGTTTGAGAAGCGGTGATAGCCTAGTGGTTAGTGCGTTACCCTCCTAATCAGAGGTCGGCGGTTCGAATCCGGGCACGCACCTGTAACTTTCCGGAGTTATGTGCGTTTTAAAAAAAAATTAAATATTTGCTTCAACGGTGAAGGAAAATATCGTGAGGAAACCTGCACGCCTGAGAGTTCTCCATAATGTTCTCAAAGGTGTGTGAAGTCTGCCAATCCGCACATGGCCAGCGTGGTGGACTATGGCCAAACCCTTCTCATATTGAGAGGAAACCCGTGCTCTGTAGTGAGCCGGTAATAGGTTGATCATGATGATGATGATATGGGGTGTTTACCAGTTTTCTCGTATTATAATACATGGAACTGAGGTTCCCTTTCAAAAAAAATATGATACACGGATGAGTGCAATAGTTTAGAAGATTTCATTCAACTATTCACTCGTCCGTATCTACTTGTCACTGAAGTAGGGTTCATTATATTTATTAATTGCTGAGTTGCTGACGTCATTAAAATTATACAATACAAGTTCTTGTCAAACTCCCAAGCGCATAATCCACGCGTTGAATTGCCAAGCAATATTAAAGTATGCTATTTTACAAAAGTTTTGTATGAATTATATCACAGAATTTATATAATACTGTTATAATCTTTACGTAAAAAAAAAAAAATTGTAGACTTCAGGAGTAGTCATTAGGTTTAGATTAAGCTTTATATTTTTAGTTACCATATGGTAAGGCGGTAATCCTTTTTATCACCTTTTCAAATCAAAATATGTTTAGTTTTTCAATAATTTTATTATAATTAATACTAGTTTATAAAAAAAATGAAATTAGTTCCCGTTTCTCTGGTAATACGGAGCTGCAAGGCTATATTAATCGCTGATAATATGGCTTTTCGTTGAGAAAAGATTAAAAAAATACTCACATTCAATTCAAAATAAAATAATAAAATTGGCATAAGAGTGACCACTTTTGTATGACGTAAGATAATAATAAATTGGTAAAGCCAGCCCGTCTCAGAGCAAGATCTCTTAATCCTGACCTTGTCTCTGTCGGTCACGAGTCCATATATTCATGATGAATAAAAAAATCATAAAACTGAAGCAAATTCCTGTGTACTAAAACTTCGCGTGCATTTTCAGTGCTAAGAATGATGGCAATAATGCAGGACAGGAATAGCGAGGAAGTGCCCCGGGAGTTTCTCGAGACGGGGCGCACGGGCCGGCGCAACGCCATGCCCGACATCTTGCACCCGCAGGGCGCGGAGATGACCACCGCCGACCTGCCTTCCAGGCTGCAACAGCTTGTTACAACTGGTAAGTGAACCCATGGTTAACGGTAAAGAGGATACAAGCACTATGTCAAACTTTTTTCATAAACTGCAAATTAGTTGTAGATGATTGAGCTCAATTCGTAGTAAGTGATAATAACCATAAGTTGGGACAAGCTAATCAAACAGAGAATCGAATCAAGGGACTCGTTTACATAATTATTTAATTAATTCGTTTTTTTATATTTGTATGATTTAATTTAAATATCAAAAGAGATATCATTAATGTAACGGCTTTACCCTCGACGGGATTTCAGGTGTCTATGTGATTACAGTTGAATAAATAAATATTAATATTATTAAAAAATAGACAGTTATCTATCTACGTGCAAAATTTCATTGGGATTCTTTCCGCCGGTGCTCTGGTTTGATTGAGAAACGAACGTCCAACCGTCTCAACTTTCGCGTTTATAATAAACAGCAGTATTTTTCTTTATGGCAATAAACGCATTTTTTAGGTACCTTCCTAAGGTACTAAATTGTCATAGTGCGATCACAGATGAATTGTAACAGCAGCCTTGTTCTGGCTCCACTGTTCCATATCATTACACTGTCATCAAATTTAGGTACGCCCAATATCAGATTGGATCGAGTGACAGCCAGTGCTTATTACGTTTCTTATGTTTGTATCGATAAGACATACGGACAATTTTTTTTTATTTACTACAAGTTAGCCCTTGACGGCTATCTCATCTGGTGGTAAGTGATGATGCTGTCTAGGATGGTAGCGAGGTTGGCTGTTAGGGGTATGGTAAACCCATACTCCTAATTGGTTTATACACGACATCGTGCCGGAACGCTAAATCGCTTGGCGACACGTCTTTGTCGGTAGGATGGTAACTGGCCAGATCCCGGAGCCTCCCACTGTTTTATGCTGATGGTGGCTACCGAGGGGGTTTTAGTGGGTAAAAATCCCACATAACCCGAGCTTTTCCACAAAGCAATAGTCGGGTATCTCACTAGGAGATGTCCCCCCCGTAAACAAAAAAAAAGGGTGGTAACTGGCCACGGCCGAAGCCTCCCACCAGACCAGTCTTGAGCCGGGAATCGAACCCGGGATCTCCAATTTTATAATGCGACAGCGCACGCACTGCGCTACGGAGGTCGACAAATGAAGATTAACAAAAGGTAGTTAAAATATCATCAGCGGACTTCTATAAAAGGCACTGCTAAGTGTGGCCTCGTTCCACCTTTACCGTTATGTAACCGAAGGACAGATTTGTTCAATGTAAAATGGAATCGAACCGCCGCATCGAATGTCCCCTCCGACCCTGAGTTATTCATGTAGATTGATTACCACGCCAACGTAGAAATACTACCCGGTATTTACCTCGTTTTCTTGTGGTTGGCATGTTTGAGTATGGAACACGAGGTTCTAGTTGCGATTCCCTGGGCTAACTTGAGATAGGAGTTAACTTGAAGAAATCGTAACAATTCGGATATTATCGTCAAGCGCTGGCCGCCATACCTGTTTACGGCATGTGTAAGTTTTATGCGACTGTTTCCGAAGGTCAAAAAAGTACCCAACTTAATTCCTGACGGCGTAATCTTTATTGGTTGGGCCAACTTGAGATAGGAGTTAACTTGAAGAAATCTTCACAATTCGGATATTATCGTCAAGCGCTGGCCGCCATACCTGTTTACGGCATGTGTTAGTTTTATGCGACGGTTTCCGAAGGTCAAAAGAAAGTTCCCAACTTAATTCCTGACGGGGCTAAACTTTTTTATCTTTTATTTAATATATTTATAACTGTATACTATTTATGAGCAGGAAATCACGTCATTGCTCTGTTGCTGCGTGAATGTTTGGTAAACCTACCAATACGCGCATTCATTTATATGTATACCTATATGTGTATCAGGTATTCTTATTCCCTGAAACTCTCGCAAGGCCTTTCTTTTTCATGCTATGAGTAATAACGTATAGTCTTATGTAAACATATAATTGCCAATGCTTCAATTGTTTAACAAAACTACCTTATTATCATAACAATATGGTTGGAAAACAGCACAAAATGTCTCTTGGACATACGTGACTTTTCGAAGGCTTCCATTCTGATTGCTTTGTAAAGATTTCCATCCTCTACCCATTGTTTCGAGCCGCTACCTATGGACCTAATAAGAGTGCTCAAGATATTCCTTCATGACCCTAACGATCAGATGACTACTGACAACATTCTCGTACCACCTACCACACAATCATACGCTACACACTGTCTTCGCCGGCGAAGACGAGGTCCCGACTATCTTACGTCATCCGGACGTGGGCTTCATCCACGGCATCGGAGACGTACGGACCACTCACCGTCCGACCCCCCCGTTATTCCAAACGTCGCCTAAGCCGTATTTCGGCCTCAAAGGACCCTTAGGCAGTCGTTCCCTTAGTTTCTTCGAGCCCTAGGGCTCAAAATTTCTTCTGGCAGTGCTTCTTTCCGAAGCTCGCCAAACATCACGGTTACGCTGTGGCAATCAATAGGGTTTGTACAGCTAATAGACAGTCCGAAAAAAAAGAGCTCAAGAGTAACGTAAGTAGTAAGTAAGTTTTTTTTTTATACAACTAACTTGTAGTTGACGCAATATCACCTGGTGGTAAGTGGAAATACAGTCTACGATGCCTGACCTGTCAGTGGTATTTTGCTCATTTGGCATCGTCTTTGTATATATAGTATGGTAACTAGCCTCCCAACAAGATATTACGATCTCAGCCTTAGCTTACTTGTTTTTATCCACTACAAGTTAGCCCTTGCTTGATGATGCTGTCTCAGATGGTAGCGGGCTAACTTGTTAATTGATTGTTTAATTAATACTCCTAATTGGTTTCTACGCGACATCGTGTCGGAACGTTTAATTGCTTGGCTACACGTCTTTGTCGGTAAGGTGGTAACTAACTATGGCCGAAACCTCCTACCAGACCAGGCTTGAGACTGGTCACTGGACTGGTAGGTAGGGTGTCAAAATGTACTACCCCAAGGGACTGTCCCATTCGGTAAAGGCCCCTAAATACTGTCTACTGATACGGCAATCCTTCATAGCGGCAGCTGACTAGGTTTTTGCATAATGGTACGCAGCGTGCTATTTCAAACTAACGTAGAGTTGTGACGCCTCGGCTTAGACCTCGCGTGCCAGTAAGTTGGCTGTATTACATATAATTCGATGTTCAACAATAGATATTGTTAGATATGTTCGGTGTGGCACCAAATCCCTTATCTTAATCCAATTTGCTACTCGAAATACACGTGGTGAGTCGTTTAATTAATTATACAACTCTCAAAGAAACCTATACCTTATCACATTTGCATTAAGTCGATAATAATAGTTTCGTACAATTATCGGCATCACGTGTGGCGTAAATCGTAAAACATGACGATGGTTCAGCTCGTTATTGTGTTATCTCTTTGACGTAGTATGATGACATAAATCTGATAGTCAATAGGCAATAAGCTGATAACGTTTGTGTATTTCTTTCCTTTGTACTCACATCGCGTCCAAACGAGCTGACAGGTCAGCTGATTCAAATAATCTTTATTCAAATAGTCCTTCAAAAGGCGCTTTTGACACGTCAATAATTTACAAAGTAGTGATTTGATGGTGATAACTACATTCGTAAACTTAAAACTAAAGCTATGAGGGTTCCAAACGCGTCCCGGTCTAAGAAGAAGCCCACAACAAACTTAGCCAGGTAAATTTTCTTTTTGTTATCACCATCTCACATGCCACTTAAAATTATATTAAGAGCTATCTTATTAGAGCAATATTTCACACCCATGCTTGTTTATCATTTACGTAATCCTTTACACTATAGTAGGACTTTTCTACAAGCTTACGTTTTATATAAACTTTGAACTTATTGAGAGACATCCCAGAAATTTCATTAGGCAATTTGTTATAAAATTGTATACAATTACCTTTAAATGAATTTCTAATTTTTTGTAGTCTAGTAGCGTGCAACACAAGTTTATTTTTACTTCTGATGTTAAGATTGTTGCAATCGCATTTTTTATTGAATTTTGTTATATTTCTGTGGACATACATTAAATTTTCAAATATGTATTGGCAATGCAATGTCATTATTTTTACTTCCTTAAATTTTTTTCTTAATGACTCTCTTGGAGCCATATTATAAATTGCACGAACAGCCCTCTTCTGCAGCACGAATATAGTTTCAATATCGGCAGCATTACCCCATAATAAAATACCATATGACATAATACTATGAAAGTAACTAAAATATACAAGCCTAGCCGTTTCTATGTTTGTCATATGGCGTATCTTTTTAACCGCGTATGCAGCAGAACTAAGTCTGTTCTATAAATGATCTATATGAGGGCCCCATTGAAGCTTTGCATCTAAAGTTATTCCAAGAAAAACTGTAGTATTTACCAGATCTAATTCCTCATTTTTAAGCAGTACAGTGGTATTTACATGTTTAACATTCGGTAATGTAAATTTAATACATTTAGTTTTTTTTTCATTTAGTGCCAAATTATTGACTTCAAACCATTCTACTACTTTAGCGAGATAGTTGTTTACATCGTCAAAAGCTCTCTCATGACGCTTAATTTTAAACATGAGTGATGTATCATCAGCAAACAATACTATCCCATGACTATCCTTAGCAAGGTAAGGAAGGTCATTAATGTAAATGAGGAACAGAAAAGGCCCTAAAATAGATCCCTGAGGGACTCCTAATTTTACAAATGAACCGCTAGACCGCTTTCCATTAACTTCAACTTTTTGAATTCTATCGCTTAGATAAGATATCATTAAATCTAGAGCTATACCCTTAATTCCATAGTGGTGTAATTTTCTGACCAATGTTTCATGTTGAACACAATCGAACGCCTTGGACAAATCACAAAAGACACCAAGTGCGTCACGTGACTCCTCCCAGGCTTTAAATATATTGTGTACTAACTCAACACCAGCGTCGGTCGTTGAGCGACCCCTTGTAAAGCCATATTGCTTATTGTGTAATAAATTATTGTTATTAAAATGTTTCAGTAATTGATTTAATAAAAGTTTTTCAAAGATTTTACTGAAAGTGGGTAGTACAGAAATTGGTCTAAAATTACTGGGGTCGGCTGTACTCCCCGATTTAAGCAGTGGAACTACTTTACTATGTTTCATTAAGTCAGGAAACACACCACAATCTATACAATTATTAAATATGATTGCCAAGTCAGTTGCAACAATATCAATTAAGGATGTAACAATGTTAACGGAAATGCCCCACAAGTCATTAGTTTTCTTGTTATTTATTAATTTAAAAGCCTTAATAACGTCACAACTGTTAACATGACTGAATGTAAAGATGCTACTACATTCAGGCACATTAACATTTAATAAAGAGAGAGCAGAATCTGGTGAAGAATTCAATTGTTTTGTTGTGGAGACAGGAATATCGGTAAAGAAGGTTTCAAATGCATTAGCAACCTCTTCATCCGATGTTACACATTGATTATTTACATTCAGTTCAAAGTCCCTGTTTCGCTGTGTAACATTTCCTGTCTCCTCATTAATGATGTTCCAAGTGGTTTTTATTATATTAGAGCTATTTTTTATCTTATTTTGTATATATTGTGACTTAGCCAAGATACAATCACGTTTAAAATTCTTGGAACATAATTTTACATGTTCTTTGAACTCAACACCAGTATTGTATTGTCGTTCTGCATACAGTTCATATAATTCTTGCCTTTTTGTATGCAGTTCAACTGATGCCCACTCACTAAAAACTAATGCATTTCTTATCAGAACAGACTTACTCGTAAATATAGAATTAAATACAGAATTAAATACATTAAAGAATGAGTTATACATTTCATTAGGACCAACAGTTGAAGGTAAGAATGGAAGGTCCTTTACTAAGCTTGTCCTAAGTTTTTCTATTCTATTTCGATTTTAAGTGATAACCGTCGCCAGGAGCTACAGTTGCAATGGGTTGAAGGCTGTTAAAACGGGACGAACTTATGTATCAATCTGTCTCATTTTAACTATATTTTTTTCTGAACAAAGACAAAGCACTATCATAGATCACCTTTTTTATACAAGTACAAGTTTGCCCTTGACGCAATCTCACCTGATGGTAAGTTGTAATGCAGTCTAAGGTAGCGGGCTGAGTTTTCTTTGGTTTCTACTCAGCATCTTACGGATGTCTAAATCGCTTGGCTATATGTCTTGAAGGGAAGTAGCTAGACGCGGCCAGTCTCCTACCAGACTAGAATCGAGCCGGGAATCGAACTCGTGACCTCCCACTTTATAATACGACGCACACTGCGCCACGGAGTTCGTCGTGTACGTTTTGTGAAGAAATGAAACTATGTTATGTAAATCGACTGATCATTTCATATACAATAGAATGATAACACCACACGTTAATAATTATTATAATGATATCGTTATCTACATAATTAATGCTTGATAAGACGTATTTTTAGAATGTAGTCGTATTGAGATTAATCGATATAACAGTTATTGAAATAAAAATAATTAAAAAAAAAATAACTTCACTGAAAGAAAAACAAATTTTTAATTTTTACAAATAAATTGAGAAGCGATATAGGGAACACTAAAGTTTCCGATCAACCGACTTCAATAATATTGATAAATAATGAATAGAAGCAGGCGTAACTTTGCGGAAGTCCAAGATTAACAATAAATAGCAAGTATAATTTGCTATATTCCGCCGACAACCGGGAGATTTGTATAATATAACAACCACACAATCTTCCACTAGAACCTCTACGCACGTTTCGACCCGACACCGACAACTAACTGCAAATTATACTTGCTGCTTATTGTTTAATATTGATAAAACAAAACTGATCACGGTTTTTTGAGTTTTTGTAATTTTGTACTTTATCAACTTTTTGCCCGCGGTTATGCTCACACTAGTTTTGGCGCTCCAATGTTCCAACTGCCATTATCAGACTAAGGGGATTAATTTTCATAAAATCCTTAGCGGTTGTCTGTCACTGATCACATTCACAAAGTGCTCTTGCACTTGGGGTCACTTGGGGATCGAATCCGGTACCTCCCACTCAAGAATTTTTTTATATTTTTTTTTTTTTTTTATATATACAAAGCGAGCAAACGAGCAGGCGGGTCACCTGATGGTAAGTGATTACCGCCGCCCATGAACATTTGCAGCACCAGAGGAACCGCCAATGCGTTGCTGGCCCTTGAGGAATTTGTTTATTCGCCCTTTGAAGATCCCCATATTATAACCATTAGGGAACACAGAAGATGGAAGCTGGTTCCACAATTTGCAGGTTCGTGGCAGAAATGACCTGGAATAGCGGGAATAATATAATAGAATTTAGCGCTCACCACTGAGTCTGCGAGATTTTCTTTCTCATTTTAAATGGCTGCCATCCATTTACATCTCGAACATAGTGTTAATAAAGTGGAACATTACTATAAATAATTATCCCAAACCATAGTTTTGAGAAAACATGGTATTTAAGAGCTCGTTTCACAAAATAACTTTATAAAAAAATATCATCAGAAGTGGGATGGATGGATTGCAATGTCAACTGTAATTAAAGCATTGAACATCGCAACGTTTAATGTACCCTTTGAATACGAGTCGTTATATATTAATATCACGCCGCAAATCATACATTATAGTCTGACATCATCAATTAAGAGCATTAATTCGTCATCCCAACAGTCTACCAGTTTGTACTCATGTCCAATGCAAAAAAGGAAATCAGTTAACGAAATGACATCATGGTGTCATCATCGCTGAGGATTTATTTTTTATATGTTTGTATACTTTGCATTAAGCGGTGATAGCCCAGTGAAGCGGTGATAGCCCAGTGGTTAGGGCGTCAGCCTTCTAATTAGAGGTTGGCGGTTCGAATCCTGGCACGCACCTCTAACTTTTCAGAGTTATGTGCGTTTTTAAGCAATTAAATTATCACTTGCTTCAACGGTGAAGGAAAACATCGTGAGGAAACCTGCACGCCTGAGAGTTCTCCATAATGTTCTCAAAGGCGGGTGAAGTTCGCCAATCCGCACATGGCCAGCGTGGTGGACTATGGCCAAACCCTTCTCATATTGAGAGGAGACCCGTGCTCTGCAGTGAGCCGATTATGGGTTGAACATGATGATGATGATGATGATACTTTGCATTTAAATTGTTTGAGGCTTACAAGATAAACGAACTTCCCAATGGCCAAAATAAAAATCGCTCCGAACCAGCCAACGGCGTGCACGTGGTGTTTGACCATTTGATATGATCAGGCAGAGTTCGCTCTTTAGCGATAAGGCCGCCTATTGTACCTGTTTTCTTTTCTGTATGTTTCTTTAATGTCTGTATAAGAAATACACTACTTTTGTGTGGTGTACAATAAAGTGTATTTTAATTTCATTTTCATTAATTTTGTTATATATATGTACATATAATACGATATGAAATAAAAAATCTAATATGGGTTAAAATATTAAATGGTAATTTTACTGCATTTAAAATTCACGCTATTGTATCTAGGTGTGTAATAACATCACGTCAACACAAATATCTCACGGATGTGGTTTCTGAAGTGCACACCTCTGCTGAATCAAAATTATTTAGTAAATGGATTCATTAAACATATATAATTAAGAAACAATCTAAAGTACCGAATTTTATTCTAAACCTCGTATTGTAACAGGGAACTGCGGAACCCATGTGGGATCACTTTGTAAATATGCCTGTGTTTTCACCAGCCCTATTCTCAGTAAAGTCTTAAGGTATCAATTTGAAAACTGGAATAATCAATGCCAGACCATTGATTATTCCAGTTTTCAAATTGATTTGCTGTCATAAAATTTCAAATTAAACGCAATGAAATATAGTTTTGGAATCTTTTCTCATCTCAAAAGTCTTACCTATTGACTGTCATTAAAACCTGTACGGCACTTCCTTACTGATAATTTGACGAGAACGTTAGAACGTCGAAGTCATGCACAAGTGATGATGATTTTAATTTCCGTATTGAATTATAGCCCAAAAATTATTGTCCATTTTTTTCAATTGTTATACTTATATTATTGGAATATTATTCCTTATATAACTCTTTATCGTGACATACAAGGGGGTTTTATTACAGTTAATAATGAAAGGTATTCTTTCCAGATCCAGATAACCCTCAGCCGGGAACTTCAAAAACGGACATAGACTCCAATAAAGTGGATGAGGCGACGGGTAAAAAGGACAGCTGCAGTTGAGCTGTCTCTTTCCCACAGTCCCGAAGTTTCGTGGACTAACTGGACTTGCCCAAAGTTAAAGTAATCTCAATGTGGGCCCTTACTCACTTTGACATAGAAATTCTATCGCACTATTAAACTGGGTATATGTGTAATCGTTTGCGACACGGTTTCGCACAAAACATTACAGCAGAATTGTATAATATATAAAAATAAGTGGCGTGGACAAGATTCTTTATCAAGATATGTATGCATTAGGTACATAGTACTAACTGAAAAAAAAAACTTAGAAATACCGGTTTTATACATTTTTTAATGCATGCATAGCCCTGTTAATTATATAGATAGATCTATGTATGGAACAACATAAGCAATCGAAAATTTTAGAAAATTTACAAGTAGACTTCACATTTTGCAAATGCCCGATCAAGATGATTATTAATACCTCGTATATTTCAATACAGGCTATTAATCACATCTTGAGTTCTGTGGTCTTACTATTACTGCTTAAGTAGGTCATTACTTTTATCAAGTTTTACAAAGTTTTCGTTTTCGAGTATCAAATCACTTGTACGTCAAGTGAAATTAGATTTTATGTACCTCGTTTCAAAGTTCTTATTCGTCCACTTTTCTAGAGCTGGCGCTCTTAACGGAAATTTTGTGAAATAAAAATCATTAGTACCCAATTTGTGACTTTAAAACGAGTGATATTAGATACATTTCACTATGACGTTGCTTTCGATACTCGACAACGACTCTACTGTAGAGATCGTGCTAATTTCAGACTTATCATACTACTTATTGTCCTCTTAGTGTTTGCAAAAATGTTATCGCATTATATATATGGACTTATATGTAGGTGTAATTTCAAGCGTGATTCTAAAGCCGTGTCGCAAAAAATACAATCAATTTACTTGGGAAAAGGTGTGTTTGCTAATTATATAATAAATTTTAAGCTAAGATATCAATGTCAAAAAGAGTGAGGACTTAAATACTAAATAGTATTATTAACGCACCAAGTGAGTAGGTACCCCTACCTACCTTATTAGGTGCATATAAACGTAGCTCTTATGTACTATATAAGAAGGGCTTTCTCTCTGAACAAATTTTCGTGTAGTTCTTTTTCTAACTGGTTTTACGGATTTCGGAGTCAATTTGAGCCTAAGTAGTAAGTCCTAGCAATCCTACATTTGCAATCGTGTAGTCGCTTTCGAGTATAGTAAAACTATATCGCCAAAGTAAAATGTACCTAGTGCTATCAGATTAGAGTAGCAATTTCTGTACTACTTATTTCAATTTTACAATATTGTGCTGGCTGTGGATTAGTCGACGAATATCATTCTTAAAACTTGAGGGATACGTTTCAATATACTATGAGGTTAGTGTGTTTCGATATTCGAAAGCGACTTTACAATTGCATGCAAACAAATCTTATGAGAAATGTTAAGTTGTTAGAAATAACACAGTTTTGTGATCATACAATATATTTATGCTAGGACATATTATATATCTATACAGTCACAGGCTGTATAGATATATAAAATAGACATTGGTGTCTGGTCGAGACGCGCCTGTTAGAGAATTGATTTTATAACGCAAATGTCGTGTGCTTACTACACTGTACGAGAGATGTCGAATTAATATTGGTTGAGTGTGATTCAAATGTTGGGTTTTTGCATAGTATAACTTTTGTTTTAGCACGCATCTCAAATATTTTATGTTTCTAAGTTTTATGGACCTTGAAAACTTCTTTGTACATATAATATATTCATTGAGTAAATGTTAGAAAGTAGTGTTGAAAATTAGTAACGTACAATATGTTTTCGTTACGTTACATTTTTTTTTATTTATCTTGTTCTGCCCAAAAGGATACATATTTAGTTAATTAACAATAAAAATGAATAGTTACTTTGCGGAAGTCCATGATAAACAATAAACAGGAAGTATAATTTGCTATATTCCGCCGACAACCGGGAGATTTGTATAATATAACACCACACAAAATCTTTCACTAGAACCTCTACGCACGTTTCGACCCGACACCGGATCATCCTCAGGAGATCCTGAAACGTGCGTAGAGGTTGTAGTGGAAGATTTTGTGTGGTACAAATCTCCCGGTTGTCGGCGGAATATAGCAAATTTTTTGACGACCTCCGTGGCGCAGCGCGCGCGCTGTCGCATTATAAAGTTGGAGGTCCTGGGTTCGATTCCCGGCTCGAGTCTGGTCTGGTGGGAGGCTGCGGCCGTGGCTAGTTACCACCCTACCGACAAAGACGTGTCGCCAAGCGATTTAGCGTTCCGGCACGATGTCGTGTAGAAACCAATTAGGAGTATGGGTTTATTATACCCCTAACAGGTTAGCCCGCTACCATCTTAGACTGCATCATCACTTACCATCAGGTGAGATTGCCGTCAAGGGCTAACTTGTAGAGGATAAAAAAAAAATTATACTTGCTGTTTATTGTTTAATTAACAATAAATTATATAGTTAAACATATTATGCACATCTGTTTCTAATAACTAAAGAAACTACTTAATGTCATTTTTTCATATAACGTAATGGATGCGGCATAGTTTACTAATGTCTCTAAACGATTCTTGTGAATGGCTGACTTATCGCCATGCTCTCTCTACCAGTCAAAATTTGAAGCAAGAATAAAACTCATAACTAAATTTTCATTCATTTATGATAAGCGTGAAAAAATCCAAACACATCGAACAAAGAAGGAAATTGTGAATAGAACACATTATGTGTTCACTTCATAGTTATGAGATTTAGAAGTAAGTTTTATACTGATAAATGGACCGTGGAGGCTTAGTAATAATAGGGTCACATGGCGATCATCGGGTACGCATAAATGAACAAAAATGTACCTATAATTATTGTTAAATACTTATACTGATTTCAAAGTAAGTAATATAAATACACTGTGCCCTAAAGTTAACGGAAACGTAAATTAAAAGCACTGATACACTTAAAAACAATAAGACCTAGGTATATGAATTAACGATTGATTCAATGAATACGTATTAGTTTAGAACGTTCCTTTCTTTCGAAAGTACAATAATTTTTTTGGTGATATATAATGTGAGTGAGAATTGCACAGTTTTATATAATTTAGGAATACTTGGAATATAAATTTATCTTATTTCTATACTAACATTTACTTCTCGATCATCGCTACACTATAAAGTCAAAGTAAAATAGACCTAACGCTCCGCGTTTAAAGTCGTACATGCCGTGCGACTGATTATTAATTTACAAACCATCCGCTTGTAGCGTTGGTTGTAAATGTGTGGACGAGTTTAAGCTTTAACCCACTTGTAATAAGGTTCATTTACCTCTGACGTTTCAGTGTTATGATACGTGCAAGATTCATGCATTTTTTCAATCAAATATGGGCTTTATTTTGTGTTGGTAAGGTAAATTATTCAATAACATGATAAACGTTCGCTGTACAACTATCTTTTCATAACCTATCGAACAGGATTTTCAGTACATACAGAAAAAGACTTAAAGCCCATATTTGAATGGTAAGTTGATAGATGACCTTGGCAGTGTTGTTTTACTTATATAGTCCCCCTTTTCTAGTTTAAAATTTATTATTAATTTGCATTCGGCAAGATTATCTAAGACAAAGTTTCTGTATTTCGAATTGTGTGAGTTGGCCTATTATAATAATTAGGTATTATTCAAACAGTGGGTTATATTACCTACTGTTTAAGTCAAGGTTTACAATGTCGCACGGGGCAAAACAGTTGGCGTTTTATTATTAATATGGTAAAGATACGTAAAATACATAATTCATGTATATGGAAAAAACTGTTAACATGAAATGTTTTTAAAATTATTAATTAGGATTATTCCTTTCACACTTTTAATACAATTTTAAACAGAGAGACTGACAAAGTCGTGCCGCCAAGCTATTTAAAGTTTCGGTAGGTACGATGTCGCATAGAAACCGATTGGGTATGGATTTGAATAACTTTCATACCCCATACTGGTCAGCCTGCTGTCAGATTAGATCAACACTTACCACCAGGTGCTAAAGTCGGCTATTGCAAGTGTCTCAGTGGTCTAAAAATATAAATGTAAAAACGTTTATTAATAATAACAGTGAATAACAGTGAATAAATTTATGTTAGTACCTCGATAGGCAACATTTTAATGCTAGCACACATTTTTTCTTATTAATTTTTTTTAATCAGTAAGTACTATGATGTCATTGTCTCATTTTTACAATTTTCTTACACAGTGCATATATTTTAACGATCCCCGTGGCGCGCGCGCGTGCGCTGTCGCATTATAAAGTTGGAGGTCCTGGGTTCGATTCCCGGCGCGAGTCAGGGAGGATTCGGCCGTGGCTAATTACCACCCTACCGACAAAGACGTGTCGGCAAGCTATTTAGCGTTCCGGCACGATGTCGCGTAGAAACCAACCAGGAGCGTGGGTTTACCATACTCTTAACAAGTTAGCCCGCTACCATCCTAGACAGCATCAACACTTACTACCAGATGAGAAAGCCGTCAACGGCTAACTTGTAGTGTATAAAAAAATATATATACATGCGCTTCTCAGTTCCACATTCCTCACTGTTTCATGGCTTCATCTTCTTTATCTGAGACACAATTGCATAAGCAGACCTGGCCCCCAGAAGGAGTAATTGCAGGCAAGTGCTTACTTGCAGTGGAATAAAATATCTTTTTTACTGACAATTAATTATTTAGTCATCGATATAAATATTGTCAAAATAATTGGTGTGTTTATATAGCAAACTTAATAATTGCGAAATGAGATGTGTCCATGATACCTACTTGATAAGGTTAAGTAAATAATAGAAAATAAAGTTAAATTGTGTAAGTTACTATAGGACGTGTATTATCTTTTTTTCTACAAATAATTCGCTCCTTGAATGCCTATGAACTTGCCTTTTTATCTATCTAACATCGAAATGCAATCAACGTCAATTTTTCGATGTCTTGTCTCATAAAATATTGGTTGTAACTAGAGATGGGCCGAGTACTCGGTTTTTACTCGGTACTCGGCGTGCTCGGCGGGTTTTTTGATACTCGTACTCTGCCGAATAACTCGGTGTCTAGGCCGAATAACTCGGTTTAAA
Organism: Lasiommata megera; assembly: GCA_928268935.1. Classification (NCBI taxonomy): domain Eukaryota; kingdom Metazoa; phylum Arthropoda; class Insecta; order Lepidoptera; family Nymphalidae; genus Lasiommata; species Lasiommata megera. The sequence goes on along the minus strand of OV743311.1, from coordinate 3,318,351 downwards.
TCCCGTCGTATTTATCTGTATATATATAGAGACTGTCGTATCGTATCTACAATCTCGTCGTAAAACGCCCAAATTCGGGATATTTTACGTGAAGTCATTATGTCAACAATCACTGATCAGATGCTACACATAGTGACGTGACGTTTTTATTTGCAAACTAATAACTATCAAGCGATTGGTAGTTGAAAGACGCGGGCGGGGTGAGGGGTGTAGGTAACAACGCGAGATCGCCGCTTGACCGGCGCAAACCTGTTTGTACTTGTTTACGCGCTCGAAATAGAAGTTTGATTGAACCGAGTTACTCGGCCGAGTACTCGATTGGGAAAAAATTGGACCGAGTAAAACTCGGTACTCGTTCTCGGCAAAAGTGTTACTCGGCCCATCTCTAGTTGTAACGTATAGGCATCGTAACAGTTTTATTAATTAATCACATAATAATATTGTATAGTGATTTTTGATGTCAATAATGTATGTACAAAGTTAGTTAACTAGAAAACGGAATAGAAATTAATTTTAAGTTACAAATATTTACAACTAGCCCCAAACTAGTATAATACATCACTACTATATATAGATTTTATTACTGTAGTAATAACGTATATATAAGGCGTAGTTTCTGAATTGCTGTAGTAATATGAAATCTATATATAGGTCCAATTATTGCACAACAAGTAAAAGTATTGGTTTGTTTATTGAGATTTTGACGATCTCCGTGGCGCAGTGTACGCGCTGTCGTATTATAAAGTTGGAGGTCCTGGGTTCGATTCCCGGCTCGTGTCTTGTCTGGTGGGAGGCTTCGGCTGTGGCTAGTTACCACTCTACCGATAAAGACGTGTCGCCAAGCGATTTAGCGTTCTGGCACGATGTCGCGTAGAAATCAATTAGGAGTGTGGGCTTACCATACCCCTTAACAGGTTAGCCCGTTTCCATCCTAGACTGCATCATCACGTCAAGGGCTAACTTGTAGTGTGTAAAAAAAAATGTCAATCTGGACCGAGAATTGAATAGCAGTCTAAAAAGACTTGAGTCTGAATTAGAACCTAACAAAGTCTCAAACCTACAAAAAAGTACTTCTGCAAACGCTTTGTCTGTTTTTTTATTTCCGTTTTTGTTTGCGAATTATTGAAAACTGGGGCAGATTGCAGATGCGCAGAGTACAGTTTGCAAAATTGTCTATACCCACAAACGATAGTATCAGCGTTTGACATTTTACATTTAGCCATAACTCTGTTTCGTTTAATTTATACCACCATTATAATGTTATTTTGTAGTACAACAATTTTTTGAATGTTCTGTATTCCGTACAATCCTTTTCAATGTAACATTCAAACATTTACACAATTGCACTACTTATGGTATATAAATTAATATAATAAATACGGTAGTAATAAAAATTTTGTACGTTTTGTATAATGCGAATAAATAGATAGTTACTACATATTTATTTATGCTTATTATTATATATTTATGATTGTTGTTTAAAAGCAAATATTTAGTCCTTGGTAAAATATCTATTCTCTATAGTTAAGGATTTTTTTCATATTTTAGAAGCATCTTCATTTTGCTTATTGAGGCACTTTTGGACAAAACTCAGTTCTCTCAACATACAAATTTAAATTTAACAAAAAGTAACCGTTGGCTTCAAAACTGTCACGTTGATTTAAACGAATGAATAAAATGTAGAGGATAGATATATTTCTCGTAGTTTTTGGAACGAAGTTCCTTATCGCGCGTTGTGAAAGGGGGCTAGACGGAAAAAATTCTTACGAAAAGTTGTCACGACACTTTTTTATTTGAAAGTCTCCCTTCGACCGGCGGCGGTTCTTTTTCCATGTATCATACGTATAGTTATTTACTTATTAAACTTTTTTCTTTCTCTCTTTTAATAAGTTTATATGCGACTGACAAAAATCCATATTATATTTGCGTTCATCACTTATGTTCGATTAAATTGGAACTATTTATAAGTACTTAGTATCAATATAGTGATTACTTTATCTCGTATTTATTTTCATATGAAATACGTAATAATAATATCTAGTCTCGGTATTGTCTTTTCTGGGCTGTGTAAATAAATTATACATACTAAACTGTTTTTTATTTATATAATGTTCAATGAAAACAATATTTTCGTTACTTTTTGTTGTAAAATATGTTATAAAAATATAAAAAACTTACCGAGAGTTTGTTAATTTTTATATATTTAAAAACAATCCAAGTTAAAAAGTGATGAAGAGGGTTGAAATGACACACTTTTTAGTTAAAGGTCATTTTGTGAAGTATTCCCTCCAACAGTTTCTCATTGATATTCTTAATACAGAGACAAATATGAGAACATAGAAAACTATTAATCTCTATAGCATCTTTTCTCAGGGTCAGTAAATTCGGTAAGTTTTAATTCTAACGACTTTAGGTGCAAGTCGTTTATAATCTGAGGCCGAGATATAAAAAGTGAGCTTAACCTAACGAGATAGCGTTATGTAACCGATATAAGTCTGTCTCGTTTTAACTATATCTTATGTCAAAGGTAAGGTGAATATGCCTGCATTTGCATATGTACGATAAAACATTATCTACTAAATTTTTTTAAACTACTAATCAACAACGTAAACTTCTTCAGATTGATTTAATTCTAAAGAAAATAATGCTTTTGTTCTTTACTTTGAAGTTTCGAACAGCAGAGTTCAAAATCATTTCGCTTTAGCAAAAGGTTAAAGCAAAGCTTAGTGATTATATTCACTATGGCACCGCAAATACCGCTTAGTCCTTTTTAGTCCCGAGTTTTTAGTCACACATGACGTCATGCGACTATTTTGTTGGGAATGAACTACGCATTAGAACTGAACTAAAATGGGATTTTTGATTTGATCAAAATATCGATTGGATAATTGTTCATGTTACTAATATGCTCCATAAATGAATTATAAATTTAATGAATGACTTCGATTGTAATTGTTTTAATAAATCATCAAAACAAGGAGGATACAAACTACATATGTAAACTTTGCAACACCAACAGGTTGAAGTCATTTGACAACCGGTTTTTCGATGGTTGCAACACCAGTTTTATGATTGATGTTTCACGCACGGGATGCAGAGAAAGTAAATTTGTGTTTTTAATAAATTATGTTCACTCGATGTTATAATAAATGTTGATAAGTAAGAAATGCGTGTATTTCCGTTGTTATTTTCTTACCAGTGCCAGTATAAAAGCGTCAGAAAGATTACGATGTCGAGAAGTTGTCATGTCTGACACATCCATTTGTGCCTATTTAAAGTGATTTTATGAGTGTTTTTGTGCAAGTATAACAGGATGCCGAGGGGAGAGAATAGGCCGAGCGTCCTGTTGTCGCGGGACGAGAACGATCAGGTTTTCAGTCTCATCGGGCCAAAGTGCCAGGTTGGTAAACGTTGAACATCCCAATGTCCTTCGGAAAAAATCGTATTTAATAGATTATGATGAAGATATCTGCATTTTATCACTTGTGGTTACACTGATAAAAGTCGGTAATGACAGGTGGTTGATTAATGTGGGTTGTATCACTAAAAATCTTTACATACTTTTTGTGTGTGTACCTCAGTATAAACTTATCCATATTGTAGATAATTAAAATATTATGATTCATCGTTCAAACTTTCCAGAATGTAAAACCTCTATCTTTTGAACAATTAAAAAAATATGCATTTGTAGGAAAGATCATAAGTAAGCAGCAGATAAACAAAAAGTAGTAGGTTTCCCAACAATTAGAATGGTCATGAGTGACTAAAAAGTTTTAAGTAGTATAGGTACCAACCCAATAAAAAGATTGTCAAGAGCAGAACTCAAGTTTTCCCACTTAAAAAAATCCCTATGACATATTTTGTTGTAGAAATGAAAAGTTTATGTTCAAGATTTTTCTTTCCTGTCTTGCTAGTGCATGCTGGAATAAATTAATAACTTGGCATTAACAATTGTTTTATTATATAGATTGTATAGGATACTGTTGGTGTCTATTAAATATAACATTTTTCTGAATATACAGTAAAAAATCTGTCTCCTAATTATTATAATTGACATTGCTCCATAAATGATTTATAAATTGTTATATTATGGCATTCTTTATGGCTTAACACAATAGTCAGTTACTATCTCATACCATTATATAACATGGAATCACAATGCCTAATCTATATTCATCAAAACCGTTAACATTTTGGTCAGACATGCACAAATAGCTTCTTAGCTGTTTCTCACTACTTTGTCCATGTTTTTGGGTGTTGTGTAACTACCCATAAGTTTTTTTTCGCCTTGGTGGCTATATTATAATGCTTAAAAAACTACAAAATAAACAATGATGTAAACCTGCATCAAGTTTAGTAGAAATAACCACTAAGTGGTATACTTATTGTGCCACCCAATTTTTTTTTTTTTTTTTAATTTATTGTATTTGTAAAGCTAGCCGTCCTCCAGAAACTTTACGTTTATGGGGAGGACGGCGAGTTCAAGTTAAAGTTCAAGTAAGTTGGAGCACTCTACAACTGCTTAGTTTGCATTTATAGAAAGGCTGTTTTGCGAACTTCAATCTTAAGAAATGTATATATCAGTATTAATTATATTTATTGCTAGGTAGCTATGTCAGTCGCGTGGATATTATAGTTCTAAAATGTAGCAAGCCAACTTCTCTTATTAATAAATCCCTAAGTCTGGTAGGGTCGGGTCTGGTAGGGAAGCGGTGATAGCCTTATCAGAGGTTGGCGGTTCGAATCCGGGCACGCACCTATAACTTTTCAGAGTTATGTGCGTATAAAAAAAAAGAGGAGTGTGAAGTGTGCCAATCCGCACATGGCCAACGTGGTGGACTACGGCCAAACCCTTCTCATATTGAGAGGAGACCTGTGCTCTGTAGTGAGCCGGCAATGGGTTGTTCATGATGATGCCATGATGAAGTCTGGTATACCTATTTAGACACCAGACAAAAGATATACCCTACCTACATACATCATAGTTCCAATTAGGACTATCAAGTCTATAATAAATTACTCAGGTAGTAGGTGCCTCTATTATGCACAAGGCTTAGCATTTATAAGTAGGAGAAAGTTAAAACAAACACCTGAACAGTTTGGCCACTGCCAGTTTTGTGTTTTATGTGTCAACAACATGTTGGCAAATAATTGCTGAGTTGCATGCAAATTGTTAATACTTATTACCGAGGTACTTATCAAGGAATCTTCTCTTATTTATTTATTATTGGAACTGTGCCAATGCAATATTTATTTATTAATACACATAAAGAAGAAGCTGTGATAGCCTAGTGGTTAGGGCGTCAGCCTCCTAATCAGAGGTCGGCGGTTCGAATCCGCGCACGCACCTCTAACTTCTCGGAGTTATGTGCGTATTTAAGCAATTAAAATATCACTTGCTTTAACGGTGAAGGAAAACATCGTGAGGAAACCTGCACGCCTGAGAGTTCTCCATAATGTTCTCAATGGCGTGTGAAGTCTGTCAATCCGCACAAGGCCAGCGTGGTGGACTATGGCCATACCCTTCTCATATCGAGAGGAGACCCGTGCTCTGTAGTGAGCCGGTAATGGGTTGATCATGATGAATACACATAATGTCTAAGTGAAACAGAAGGGAAGTCTTGGTAGTATTTTCGATTACCCATGATACATGAAGTAATTTATCCTTTGTGTTTATTTCCATCTCCGAAAATCAAGCCTCAGAGATTAGTTTGGCATAGACAATCAGCCTACCCCTAACCCCTTTTGTTAAAAGATAAAAAATCTGCTAATATTCTCAGTTACTCTCACCACTTTAAACGAATTTTTGTGTATCTTCAAAAAAATATGGGACTTTCATTCAACCTTTCAAACCCCATTTCACGGCTATGAGATAATTTGGATAAAATTCATTCGTAATATTATTGATGTCTATTCCCTGAAAGCTATTTCGGACGGGACTGAACGTCTCGTATGGAGGAAGCGTATTGCTTTTTCGTTACGTGACGCTTTTATCAGTTAACTCTGCTGCCGTTCCAATGAAACCTATTATTTTTGTTCCAGAGCCTAGCGACAGCAGTAGTGCAGCTGTTCACCACTGAGGGTCCAGGGCACTCAGAATGGAAGAAGAAGGACACAGGGGTACTATGCCTTATAAAGGACAACAGCAAACGGTCGTACTTCTTCCGCATTTACTGCCTGTATCGTAAAACCATGATATGGGAACATGAAGTCTATTTACAAATCGAGTATAAGAGTCCAAGACCGTATTTACACACGTTTGAAGCTGAGGTATGTTGGTTTTTATTTTACACTAGCTGACGCCCGCGACTTCGTCTGCGTTGAGTTAGAGTGTTTGTTTGTCTTTCAATCACGAAGCAATAGATTACTTACCCGTATTATTTGAAATAATTACGAAACTAAAACAATTGGTGGGAGAAGTGGGAGGTGCCCGAGACGTGATGGCACAGGCGGTGGCATGCGCGTGAGCTGCGCGCGGTACTGGACAGTACTTAGACATTGCAACATTACTTTATTTTTCTAAAATAAAAGTAGCCTAAGTTACTCCTTATTACACTAGTTACCTGCCAATAAAAGTCCCGTACAAATCGGTCCAGCCATTTCAGAGATTACCCCGAACAAACAGACAGACAGACAAAAATTGTAAAAAATGTTATTTTGGTGTATGTACCGTATACATATTCATATGCATGTAGTAAAATACGATTATTTCAATATTACAAACAGACATTCCAATTTTATTTATTTGTATAGATTAGTTTAGCAGGGTAGGCGTAATAAACAATGGAAATATCTCTTTTAAGAGTTATATGAAACCATAAGGTTAGGCTGTGCTTTCATGCATGCTTTAACGTACATACCGAATTATAAAGACACCACAGTTTGAGTAACTTCGTCCGTGATAAATTTCAAGTTTTCTGTTTTATATTTAAAAAAAAAAACACTAATTGGACCTATAGCCTACTTGACATTTTGGATTATATTATTAGTGAAGTTTTTCATTCAGCGAATTTCAATGAATTAGTGAAAATCTTATAGAAGAAAATTTTCCCAAAAATGCTTCTACACACAGTTGGATTTCCGTCCTCATTTATGTCTTGAAGAATATTTCACAAATTATAATTAAAAATTTCTTTATATATTCTTTACAATATTTCAATCCAAATATTACTCCCATTTTACATTAAAAAGGCTTTCTTAACTAAATTTCTAATTTCTGTGCTTATTAATATAATTTCAAGTCAAATCTGTAACCCCTATTACTTCGCTTCTCAAACGTAGTTTTCAAAAAGGCTTTATATAGCTAAACGTAGCGTTGGTCGACCCCAACAAGGTGGACAGACGACATCAAACGAGTCGCAGGGAGCCGCTGGATACAAGCGGCCCAAGACCGTGGTCATTGGAACTCCCTACAAAAGACCTATGTCCAGCAGTGGACGTCTATCGGTTGAAATGATGATTATATAGATAGCTCAAGGTCAATAGATATAAGTTATCTGCTTTTTTTTTAGGATTACATGACCGCGTTCAACTTTGCAAACGAAGATGAAGCGAGAGTGCTTAGGGATATACTCAACGAGAAAATTAAACTACGAAAACAGAGGCGAGAAGGTGAGTAAATAAAACTGGTAATATGTGAGCTAAGTATTAAGATTAGTTTCCGTAGATAAACCTACTAATAAGAAAAATCATTAGATAAAGCTAAACAATCTTCATAATAATTTTAATAAAAACCTTGTCCAACAATTATGTTTTACATCAATAACTATGCAAAAATTCAATCATTGTCATCATGATCAACCCCTTGCCTCACTTTAGAGCACGGGTCACCTTTCAATATGAAAAGGGTTTGGCCATAGTCCACCACGCTGGCCATGTGCGGATTGGCAGACTTCACACGCCTTTGAGAATTATTTAGAACTCTCAGGCATGCAGGTTTCCTCACGATGTTTTTCTTCACCGTTGAAGCAAGTGATATTTTAAAAATGCACAACTCTGAAAAGATACAGATGCGTGCCCGGGATCGAACCCCCGACCTCTGATTAACGTCTACGCGTCGCTATTCTCGGAGTATCTTTACTAGAAATGAGATTCATTCGGCTCACTACAGAGCACGGGTGTCCGACGATCAGATGACTACTGACAACACACTCGTACCACCTACCACTCAATCATACGCTACACACCGTCTTCGCCGGCGAAGACGAGGTCCCCGCTATCTTACGTCATCCGGACGTGGGCTCCGTCCACGGCCTCGGAGACGTACGGACCACTCACCGTCCGACCCCCCCGTTATCCCAAACGTCGCCTAAGCCGAGGTTCGGCCTCAAAGGAGGCGCCCTTAGGCAGTCGTTCCCATAGTTTCTTCGAGCCCTAGGGCTCAAAATTTCTTCTGGCAGAGCTTCTTTCCAAAGCTCGCCAAACAGCCCGGTTACGCTGTGGCAACCAATAGGGTTTGTACAGCTAATAGACAGTCCGAAAAAAAAAAAAAAAACGGGTGTCCTACCCGTAACTGTAGTGAGCCGAGAATGGGTTGATCATGATGATAACGTTCTATATAAAGCGTCATGGTTAAAACTCTGTGATTTAATCGGATTTGAAACGGTAATCAACTCTATGCAGTGGGTAATTGAAACAACAATACCTGGCTGTGTTTAAAATTACGTAACTAGAGAAATGGTAAACGCGAGTGAAAGTATCGTGACTAGGATCTTAGACCTAGATTCTCTTCCGTAGATTGGAATTCCGATACCTGAGATAGCGATCAACATCTCTTATCAAATGAATCCAATGAAGACAAGGTAACGTCGAGACTAAAAATCTACTACCGAGTTACTGTTTTGGAGTGATTGTTATAAACCCGTTACCCAGTGTAACGGGTTTATAACAATATGGGGTGGCGGACTTTTGTAAACATTATCAAATGCTAGCGATAGTAACGTGCTCTCCAAAGCATGGGGATGATCGATGCCGAACAAAAACTTATTAGCGGAAAACTAACAACCTTTGACGACATCTTTAGCGCAACACGTACGTCGTATCATAAAAGTCGGAGGTCCTGGGTTTGATTCCCAGCTCGAGTCTGGTCTGTTGGGAGGCTTCGGCCGTGGCTAGTTATCACCGTTAAACGTGTGAAATGTAATGTCGCGCATAAACAAATTAGGAGTGTGCGTTTACCCCCCTAACAGGTTAGCCCGTTACCATCATTATCGTCAGCCGTCAAGTGGCTGTCAACTTTAAAAAAAAAACTTTGTCCTTTCTTGCGTCGTACTTCTGCAGTTAAGAATCGGGCACTTGTTTTTTTACAACAAGCTAGTCATGGCCTACAGAAGAATTTGGCTTAAAATGTTTTTTTTGGACGATTATCAAGTTTAAATAGTCATTTATCTCTGATTAATCCGATGCTTTTGCAGTGAGGTCAAATAACTAAGCCCACGGAGGAACACATAAACATCTATTTAAGAAACTCATACAATCATACACAAACAAACTTATTGACTATACATGTAAATATGGTTCCGTTATTCCATTATTAGGCTCGAAAAACAAAGCAAAACATAACAAAAATGTTTGTCTCGGTGTAAGTGGATAAAAAACGATAATGATTTCATCTCATGTTTATGCAGAGGTAATCGAACGCTGAACGTGGTTAAAATACCGCGTGCCAACAATACGTGTACATATAAACAAACGGCATCGCAGATGTTTTTATTGTTGTCATCAAAACATCGCGAACTCGCGAATTGAAACCGACTTGAGCTTTGCTACATACCTCGCTTACATCATCCATATCATCATATAAAGCCTCGACCATTAGACCTCCTATAGGTATTTTTCAATACCGCCTATTCCCGGCGTGTGACTGCGCCTAGATGATGTTTTCTGTCCTATACAGTAGAACTCCAATCCAACGTCCATCGGTTCGTTGCAACTCGCTCAGTAATATCGGTAACGCTGGTTCTCTTCTTACGTATTTTTTATCAGAGATACTTCAAAAATAGCTTTTTCGATCAATTTAAAGTAGCTAAACAATGCATTATGATCTGTAATATTATTTGTAATACAAAACATGTCTTCGTAACAAAAAATGAATATAAAGCCTTACTATAGATTACTATAGAACTTTTACTGAAAAAGTACTAAATCTCGGCCCTATAGGCTTAGGGTACACCAGACTCCTAACGTAAAATGACTGTGAAATTATTGTATTTTAAATCTATTTAGGTAATGTCTTTCAATTGTATTTAATTTTACTTTTAATATTGTTTTGATATTTTTTATATGGGTCCCTGACTTGAAATAAAAGGTTTTTATTTTCTTATTATGCATTATTGTCTGCGGAAAGAAAGTGATTATAAGTAAGCCTACTTGAATTATGTATTTTGATCACCCACTTTCACCAAAATGAAGTTATGTATTTAAAATATACATTTGTATGCTTATCATTACCCTCAAGCATATGAGTACCCCAATACTCTGGCCACATATATCTTATTTATGTTTCATTTAATTTTCGGACTTTAACGATTTAAATCCTAAATACCTCAATTACTGTAAACAACTATTAAGTAATTAAACTAAAATATCTATAAAAAGGATTTTGCGTTTCACGTCCTCAGAGATTAAGAATTTAATAAACAATCATTGTTATAAACTACTAAGGGCGGATCCAGGATTTAGGTTTTAGAGGACATTATCCAATGGGTGCTAGGCAAGTAGTAGACATAATAGATAAGTTACGTAATATTCATAAGCGGAGAAAATAAGCGATATAATATACTTAGAATATCGCGATAATATTCTCGTAAACAATGCAAACTAGGAAGCTACAGAACAATGTTTTGACGTCAATTTAATTAAGATTTTTTTTTGGACAACGGTATTGCCACCATTATTAAGTTTAAACAGATATTGGTCTGCAGTAAATCAGATACTTTTGCATTGAGGTCAAATTACTTAGCCCTTCCTCTGGTTCTCTTGTTGTATACCACGCATAAAGGTTTCTATCATCCGACAGAGAAGAGACAGCGCTCGATGCTGACAGCGCGGGCCAACAGCGTGTCTTCGCACGGCTCCAACATATCGAACACCTCGCGGCTGAACGGCGTGACCCCCCCGCCGCCGCCTGCGCCCACGACGCCGGCGCCCATGACGCCCGCGCCCATGCCGGCGCCCACGCTGCCCACGCAGACCATCAAGACCAACACCCTGTCAAGTGAGTGGCAACACAACTGTAGAATGTAATGAAAAGTACCCCTTTGAAGTAACTTGAGATATATCATTTTTTAATGTCAAAAATGCATCCTATCTAAATGAAATTTTGACCTTTAACCAAAAATAACGCGGGCTAAAAATATACCTTTACTACTGAAAATACATATGTGTCTTACCAACCTGGCAAATATTTCTTATTTAATTTAAATTATATCAATAATAAATATAAAACTTTTATATAAAACTAGTTATAATACGAATGTACTCGAAAATACGAGTCGCAATATGCAATGATCCTCACGAATGGAAACAAACATTACGTCGGTAAATTGGTGCTAATGCTCAATTGGTGCTAATCACATACAATCCGTCCGATGTTTTTGGATATTATCTAGTGTATTAAAGGATTTGCGCATCGTTCTATATGTATCGTAATCCTAAGCTCAATTTTTGTCATGATCTTGACTCTATTGAAAAAAAAAACCATTTATACTCGTGCAATTGTGTAACTTATTAGCGTTAACCTTACTTACAGATTACTCATTAAAGAGTTCGAGTAAGAAACCAAAAGCGAGAAAATTGACGAAAGCCGATATCGGGATGCCCCTGGACTTCAAGCATGTGTCGCACGTGGGATGGGACGAGACCAACGGTAAGCTCTTAACTTCGTCTCGTAACTGTATTAAGTTCGAAAGATCGAAGCTTTAAAGAAAAGTACTTCTTCGGACAGCTCTTCTGTTTAGGTGGTAGTTGAAGGTAAAATAAATTATTATAATGGTTTTCCAGTTTTAGTCAAATATAATAAATGAATGAATTGATTGAATGAATTTATACACTTTTATTGTACACCACAGATAATACAAAATGCAAATACAATATACCGGTCAGACAAATAAGTACATAAGTACGTATAATAAGTATTTTTTTTTCTGTTTTTTGTTATTTGCTGTTAGTTAATTTAAAAATTTTGCATATTATATTATTAGCGACCTAATAGCGTCAACTCGACTTATTATATGCATGCTGTAGTTACCTCTAAATTGATTTATATGTATATCCTAGCACTAAAGGTTATTCATGGATCAACCCATTACCGGCTCACTACAGAGCACGGGTCTCCTCTCAATATGAGAAGGGTTTGGCCATAGTCCACCACATTGAGGACACTCAGGCGTGCAGGTTTCCTCACAATGTTATCCTTCACCGTTGAAGCAAGTGATATTTTAATATACGTTTTTTAATATATAGTATTTTAATATGATAAACAAGGTACAATGGGCGATAATAATTACTGTTTAAAATAATAAATAGTATTTTAAACAGTAAATAAAAAATAACACAATCAACTTTCGAAGATAATAAGAACGAAGGTGAACTTAACTCAAACCAACTTTCTAATGAGTCTCTTCTTTGATTGCTTAACTTTTGTTCAGGTTTCGACGTGGACCTGCCCGAGGAGGAGATGCGCTACTTCTTCAGCAAAGCGGGCATCACGGAGACGCAGTTGAAGGACCACGCGACGCGCCTGTTCATCTATGATTTCATCAACAAGAACGGTGGCATGGACGCCGTCAAGGAGGAGCTTCACGACGCGCCCAAACTTAATGGTACGTATTCTCCTTCTCGGTTAGTCTTGGAGTCCAATCTCGACTGTTACCGATCTGGGACCCAAGTTTACTTGTACAATGGAGGATGTTAACAGTAATGCAAGTATAAGTTTGTTTGTGTTTGTTAGTCCCCGGCTAAGTTTGTTGTCCCAGGCTAAGTTTGTTGTCCCCAGCTAAGTTTGTTGTGGGCTTCTTCTTAGACCGGGGCGCGTTTGGAACCCTCATAGCTTTAGTTTTAAGTTTACGAATATAGTTATCACCATGAAATAACTACTATGTAAATTATTGACGCATCAAAAGTGCCTTTTTAAGAACTATTTGAATAAAGATTATTTTAAATTTGAATTTGTATATATAAGCATGAGTACCACCTTAAATAAGATGGTTGAAGAAGAACTTACCACCCATCATGGTTAGTTAATATATATATATATATATATATATATATATATATATATATCCACAACAAGTTAGCCCTTAACGGCAATCTCACCTGATGGTAAGTGATGATTGCGGCCAGTCTAAGATGGTAGCGGGATAACCTGCTAGGGGTATGGTAAACCCATACTCCTAATTGGTTTCTACGCGACATCGTGCCGGAACGCTAATACGCTAAGACCAGACTCGAGCCGGGAATCGAACCCAGGACCTCCAACTTTATATTGCGACAGCGCACGCGCTACGCCACGAAGGTCATCAAATTCTTGATGCTGTGACACTGAGATTGCATTACTTTCGTGACTTTTTTAAAATACTCAGTATAGTTTTTCGTTTTATTTTTCGATGCTGTTTATAGTTTTAAACATTTCTCGTTAATAAAAGTTTGATTAATTTATTTAGTGTTTCCACCACCTCCTGGCAACGACTGCGTATATCCGGAGGAGTAGACTTAGTGTTAGGTTTATTGACGTACCTAACATATCGCACTTTGAAAATAATAGTGTCACTATCCAAACCACTATATTAAAAAAAAATAACGTATTTTAAAATACTTTTTTTGTTTTTTAAATATTACTCAACTGTCACACTTAATGTCCTTCATAAACAGACTATTACATTAATAACAATTCATTACGATTTTCACATAGAATTAGCCTTCAAAATCTTTGAATGCTTCTACTGAAAAACATGGAATTTTGGATAGTGACACTATTATTTTCAATGTGAGATGTGTAAAACAAACAGATCAGGGTATATATACTCCTTTGTCATCTCACTCGACTTCTGCCTGGCGGGAGGCGCCTTAGGTGACGATAGAGATGACGAAGGAGGTTCCCCTCGCTTCTTCGAGAACCAGGACTCAAAATACTTCTGGCAGAGCTTTTTTCCGAAGCTTTCCAACGTGCCTATTTTCGCTTTAGCAAACGCTGGGTTCAGCTAAAGTAAGATCGAATGAAAAAATATACATGCAGTAGGTCAGCTTCGGAGATAATGATATTTTTATGTACACGTTCAGCACTATCTATGAGGATTTGAAGGTATTTTTTTAAGCAATTGGTTTAATCTATATCTATATATATATAAGCGAAAGGTCACTTACATACTTACATACTGATTAAACACGAGATCTCAAAAACTATTGTACGTAAAAACTATAATTTAGCAAGTAGGTAGTTGATAGTTAAGAGATGTCAGCTAAGAAAGGATATTTGGAAATTCCACCCCTAAGAGGGTAAAATAAGGGTTGGAAGTTTGTATGAAAGTCCTATGTTTTTTAATTTAGAAACACGAAAATCGGCAATTCGACATTTGCCTGTAGCTTACTTTCTGAAGTAGGGCATTGGCCGCACGGGTAACCTCAATCTCAAGGAAAATCAGCAATTCTACGCAGACGAAGTCGCGGGCAACAGCTAGTTTTATATAATTACATCTACAATTACAGAGCACTCGCCTCGAGCACCCATGCCGCCGCCGCCCCCCGCTCCTCCCGTGCCCTCCCGCACGCCCCACCCGCCGGCGCCGCGTAAGTTCACACTTACAATAACACTTAAGACCGGAACGCTAAATCGCTTGGCGTTATGTTTCTGCGGCCGAAGCATCCGACCAGACCAGATACAATTTTTTTTTAAATTACATCATCATCATCATGATCAACCCATTACCGGCTCACTACAGAGCACGGGTCTTCTCTCAATATGAGAAGGGTTTGGCCATGTGCGGATTGGCAGACATCACACGCCTTTGTGAACATATGGAGAACTCTCAGGCGTGCACGATGTTTTCCTTCACCGTTGAAGCAAGTGATGTTTTATTTTTTAAATTTATTTTTATTTTTTTTAAAACGCACATAACTCCGAAAAGTTAGGAGGTGCGTGCTCGGATTCGAACCGCCGACCTCTAATTAGGAGGCTGACGCCCTAACCACTAGGCTATCACCGCTACATATACTATTAATTTACATGCAGGGGATCAAACCCACTGCGCCAGGGAGGACGTCAACCACGGAGCATATAAATGCAGATCTATTTCACCGACTATTAATTTGAATAAAACCCAAAGTAACATTGTTTTTATTTCTGCAGCATCACGCGCTCCCCCTCCCCCGCCGGCGCGCGCTGTCCCCCCTCCCCCGCCGCCGCCCGCCACGCTCCACACGCCGCGGAACCCGCCGCCGCCGAGACCACACCAACGTACGTATCCACACACGCTCAACATTATCGTTCATCAATCATTCATCCATTCATACAAGATTATAATAGTAGTAAGATACGATAGGACGATACGCCCACGAGTTGGCATTGAAACTTTTGTTACTTGAAGTAGGAATAATTTACTGTATTCAAACGTACAACCTTATAAAAATTATTTGGCCTTCATCATCATCATCATCATGATCAACCCATTACCGGCTCACTACAGAGCACGGGTCTCCTCTATATATGAGAAGGGTTTGGCCATAGTCCACCACGCTGGCCGTGTGCGGATTGGCAGACTTCACACGCCTTTGAGAACATTATGGAGAACTCTCAGGCGTGCAGGTTTCCTCACGATGTTTTCCTTCACCGTTGAAGCAAATGATATTTTAATTGTTTAAAAACGCATATAACTCCGAAAAGTTAGAGGTGCGGGCCCGGATTCGAACCGCCAACCTCTGATTAGGAGACTGACGCCCTAACCACTAGGCTATCACTGCTTCATTATGCTTATTTGGACTTATAATCTTATTATATAGACATGTAAAGGCGGCCTTTTATTTGTATAAGAAAAACAAGATGCAGTACCAAAAAAGAAGGTATTACACAAAAAAGTATATTTCCAGCCCCAGCCAGCGCGCCCCCCTCAGTGCCGCCCCCTCCGCCGCCGACGTCGGCTCCTCCCCCGCCGCCGCCCCCGCCCCCGCTGGCGCCGTGCGCGCCGCCCGCGCCTCCCCCGCCGCCCATGCCCGAGGAGATTCCCGCACCGCAGGACGCGCGCAGCGCCCTCATGGAGAGCATCCGAGGGGGAAATAAGAACTTGAAGGTAAGTCACGCTCGCTGTGATAGCCTTTTTTATCTTGCTGGTAATATGGTGATAGCTAGCTACGGCCGCAGCCTTCCACCAGCCCAGACTCGAGCCAGGAATCGAACCCAGGACCTTCAACTTTATAATGTGACAGCGAACGCACTGCGCCACAGTGGTCTTCAAAATCGCGCACAAAGGTTTTAGTGGTTCACCGAAGAGACGTTAGTTCTCTTTGTGTGTTCCATCGTCTCTACAATGGAGAGCTCTGAGGAGCTATTTAATCTAATACCACCTTCCGTGTTCTCCAGTCGCACTTTTCGTCGCAGAAACAAATTTCATCCCCACCACCTGGATGCCTGGACCTCTTCCACCACCCGCTATTCCAGGTCATTTCTGCCACGAACCTGCAAATTGTGGAACCAGCTTCCATCTGCTGTGTTCCCTAATGGTTATGATATGGGGATCTTCAAAGGGCGGATTAACAAATTGCTCAAGGGCCATCAACGCATTGGCGGTTCCTCTGGTGCTGCAAATGTTCATGGGCGGCGGTAATCACTTACCATCAGGTGACCCGCCTGCTCGTTTGCTCGCTATGTATATATAAAAAAAGGTACTTGCTACATACGTATTGTTTATTTATTTATTATTTTTCAGCACGTCGAAGTGGGCTCAAAGACCTCGCTGAACGATGACAGCAGGAGCAATTTGATGAGTGAAATACGTCAAGGATTTAACTTGAAGGCTGTGAGTAAACATTATATATGTAACAAAAACAAACAAACACAAAATGGCATAGGTACCTAATACCTACCTACGGAGGTGACAAACAAATAAAAAATGGACTGTATGCTTTTCATCCATCCTTAGAAGTAATAATAAACTTGTAGTGCAAGCAGGGTGCACAAACTAGTTTCTAAGCAAAGGTAGTTGTATATTATTTTATGATAAACTACCAAATGAAATCTTGGAGAGATCTTGGATATCAACAAGTTCGAAATTTTTAAATCAAACGTAAGCTTATCGGGAAATTCTATTAAGATTTAAATGATTACATAAACGTATAGAAAGCTTGGGTGTAAATTTTCCTAACTTCATAGCCCATGATTGATTATTGATGATGTGAGATGGTGATAACAAAAAATCGGCTAATTTTGTTGTGAGCTTCTTAAAACTGCGCGAGTTTGTATTCCTCCTAGCTTTAGTTTTAAGTTAACGAATGTAGTTATCACCATCATCTCACGAATTTAAAAAATGAAAAAAATATCATACAAACACTTTACAGATTTCATGAATTAAAATATTTTTATTTTATTTAATGCAAGAATGCAATGGCCTTGGAATTTTTCGCTTGACTTAGGAATAAAAGCATGAGCTGATCAAAAGTCGAATGAGCTTACCCCTACCCCTTGTTCTACGATTAAATCTTTACGTTCAGTAAACCTCTTCAACGCATAACACTGACCCTCACCAAGAAATGCATTTATCTAATAGACGATGTATGTATGTATGGCGGCCAGCATTTGACGAAAATATCTCGTTTGGCTCACACTCAAAAGGGGAAGAGGCGTAACGTTATTTCGTTACGTGACGTTTTCCTCCTCTCACAAGCCGCGTTTACGCTTATTAAAGAATATACTATCATAATATTTCATCCGCCACCAGGTACGTCGGTCAGACAGCAAGACGGGCGACGAGAAGTCCAGCAGTGGCTCCGAGCCCAGCGGCCTCGCGGGCGCGTTGGCGCGGGCCCTCGAGGAACGGAAACGGGCTATACACTCCTCGGACTCGGAAGACAGCGACGATGACTCCACGAGCGACGGGGAATGGGACTAGTGATTATATCGGTGACTCCGGTAATCATTAGTGATTGTGGTGATCGCGCGACACCTGACCAATCGTGAAGTGACACAGAACATAAACATATTGCGTCTGCGACTGTGTTGATCATACAGTGATCACGCGAGATTCCACTACACAACAACTTTATGTATCGGAGAGTGGAACTGGTGATTGTCTGTGACTCGAGTGATCATTGGTGATTATAGCGATCACGTGACCGGTGACGTATGATAACCCAACTTTATTATTTCTTGTTCATATTGTGCTGAAACGCATTGTGTGCGACTTTTTTTTTTATTCGACTGTAAGTCGATAATTCTACAAGTTAGCCCCTGACAGCAATGTCACCTGGTGGAAAGAGTTTAAAAAACCCCGATCTCCGAGCACATATTTCCACATTTGAAAATGTAAGCTGTCCTTTTTTTTTATTTAAAGCCAATATCATGTGAGATGTCTATAGATTCTATAAAGTTACATACAAAACTGTTAATGCTTTGATTAGTTCCGGTGGAACAAAAAAAAAACACGCATACATGACAATTCATTCATACTATAACCTTTTTTGATGTATGTGTACTCTGTGAATCGCAAATAAACTCCTTATTTAAACTTTTAAACGTTACTTTCGCGACTTTTTTATACCAACAAACTGTTAATGGCAGTCACATTTTTTAAAATGCGCTGTAGAACCGCGCGTACAAGTCGCCAGTTTTATATTTAGTCTATAGGTTTAAACTTTTTATTACTTTTTTATTGGGAATTTCTTCCTATAGGTTTAACCTAACAGCAATTTATTATTTGACGTATTCATTAACAGTCTTTTTTATAAACAATAATTTTATTAAAGTTATTACTTAAATTATCTAACGTTTATTTAAGTGACTTATTACAATAAAAATGTATACTTTTATCCTTAATCACAAAAAATATTTTAATACTTTATAATTAAAAAACATAGGTTTTTTTTTGTAGACTATTTAAATGTACATTTGTGTATATAGTAATTCCATAGTAAAATAATCGACTGAAGTTAACAAAAGTGATTCTAAAATGTAACGAAAATATCATTGTAGTATAATAACTAATTAGTTATTAGTTAGGTAATCATTATGATATAATAGGATTTAAAAGGAAAATAAACATATAGCAGTTAGTATTAAAAAAAACTGTAAAAAAGTTTTTTATTTACTTCATCGTATTGGCACAACTATTTAGTGTGACATGACAATTGGCCCGTGGTCACAATATGTAAAAATAAAAATTAATTTTCACTGTAGTGTTTATATCGAGATGTTTAATTTTTTTTTTTAATTATTTATTTGTATTCAACAGCAAACAAAATGCAAACAAAAACAATTGATTTACATTTCAGACTTAATGATAAAATCATCCAATCCGCACATGGCCAGCGTGATGGACTATGGCCAAACCCTTCTCATATTGAGAGGAGACCCGTGATCTGAAGTGAACCGGTAATGGGTTGATCATGATGATGATGTTAAAATAATGCCAAATAAGATTACAATTAAATTTTTAATTTAAATTTTGAGGACATATCAATACACCTAAGATTGGTGATTATGTATTTGAAGGTAATAAGTAAACAGTTTAACCAAACAATACCTACAAACTTTATTTATGATCGCCGGTTGGGGTACAAAACAAACGACGGTTAACATAGATCTAGTGCAGTGTACTTTTAACCAATATTACATAAGACCAGAACGATTAGTTTTTTTTTAAATCCTATTTTTAGTCAAATCATTGATTTAAGTAAAGAAAGTCTGCATAAAAAATAAATAACAACTGTAATGTTACCAAATTTCTAATACACAATTTCAATCACACCTAAAGAGCATATTTTTGTAAAAGGGAAAATAATTTTCTTACTTTTACAACAATATAAAAAATATTGTAAAAGAGAAAATATTATTCTTACTTTTACAACAATATGCACAGCGTTATTGATATAAGGTCGTGTTTTATTTGCTCGTTAGTATATTCAGGTATATGCCTTATCAATTGAGCAACGACTCGACTCAAATGCATTCATTGCAATATGAGCTTTATAACATGTGGCATAAAATTTATTATGCCGCATGTTGGAAATAATAACATATGACCTTATATTATTAACAACCATTTTTTTTTTGTTTCACACAATCTTCATCTACAGCTCAATGTATGACACAAGTTTAATTCAGTGCCTAGGGATATAGAGCTTATGTAAAATAATGACCTTCGTTGCTCCAATGTGGGTTACTATTTTTGTATTTAAACTAATTTGATACATTAGTTGCGAGCATACGCTGGTGAATAAGTAATAAATTAATATAATTGTTTATTCTGTCGTGTTTTGTATGTGATGTAAATAATTATAAGGCACCGCGTAACTGCCTTAGTGTTTTGTTGTAAAACTGTAGTATTCGGGCAAGTGCACACTGCGAAAAATTTACGCGATATTTTTCACGCAAATATTACGCAGTGCGAACTAGTCCTTAAAAGTGAATTTACGACATATTAATTTCTATAAAGCAATAATTTACACTGTTAGTAAACCACTTGTTATAATTAACTATTGTTTAATGTTATATTATTAATAGGCGTATTTGTCATAATAACACGTTGTATTAAGAGCGAAATGCATATTTATTTCTTAAATTTACGTTTAAAGCACAATCAATGGTGATTCTACAATGATAGGTCTAAAAGTATAATTGGTTTTTGTAAAAATTTAAATAATCTAAACCTTAATAGAGGTTATGGGTAAATCGGAAGCCATTATATATATGTGCGGTGCGTTTTAGATAGGAAGAAAGACAGAATTCGTTCAGGCATGTTATAGTGATCCGTTATCGATACTACGTATATACTATAAAACTAAACCTGCTCAGATTACCAAAAAAACTTGAGAGGTGTCAAGGGACACCCGGATGGAACGAAGTTCCTTTCGATTAATTAGTGAAGGAATTGTAACAAAATTTTATTTTATTTAAGTTATAATAATATTTTTTTATTATTAACAAATATAATGTTATATAAACTTAATCAGTAGGCTCAATTTTGTACTCCATCAGCAATATCCGGAACTTGTGCAGAAACACTGTCAGGATTCATTATTATTATTATTTTTTATTATTTACAAAAAACCTGTATACACTCAACAAAAATAATCGTCGCGACACCACACTGTTCAATGCGAAATAAAAATGATAATATCTGGCTTGCTTTCTATAAGAGAGAGAGAGACAGACAGACAGAGAAACATGCGACGCCGCACAGCTTACAATAACAAAAAGTGTCGTGACAACTTTTCGTAAGAATTTTTTCCGTCTAGCCCCGCAACGCGCGATAAGGAACTTCGTTCCAAAAATAAAGGCGTAATTTTCTGCAGTTATAAATTCGTGAATTATAGTGATTCCTAAAGTTCCCTAGATAAACCCTTGCGTATATTTTGATGCTGTTTGTCACTTTGTTGAAAATATTTTTTCTCAAACCAGACTCCCCAGTCTCTTTCACAAATTCTCCAGTCTACTAGATTAACAAGAAACTAGAGAATCTGGTTTCACAAAAAAATCTCAGTTAAGCTTCAATTCCGTAACTTTAACTTAACTGCGAAAATTTTGATACGCATACAAGAACTGTAAAATATCACGTCTACAAATTACACTCGAGAGTGTGTTAAGATGAGAATTTGGCTCAGATATTGTTTGAAGCGGTGATAGCCTAGTGAAGCGGTGATAGCGTAGTGGTTAGGGAGTCAGCCTTCTAATCAGAGGTCAGCGGTTCGAATCCGAGGACGCACCTCGTAAATTTTCGGAGTTATGTTCCTTTTTTAAAAAATTAAAATATCACATGCTTCAACGGTGAAGGAAAACATCGTGAGGAAACCTGCACGCCTGAGAGTTCTCCATTATATTCTTAAAGGCGTGTGAAGTCTGCCAATCCGCACATGGCCAGCGTGGTGGACTATGGCCGAACCTTTCTCATATTGAGAGGAGACCCGTGCTCTGTAGTGAGCTGGCAATGGGTTGATCATGATGATGATGATAGATGTATCACTGTAAAACACCAATACGCCTGTGCACGTGTCGTTTGTTGTGGCGGTAGCATTTAAATAGATTGTAAAAAAGATGCAAAGCTATTTTTTTATAATATTGAACTATGTTTTCTATTTAATTGTTATATATAGAGATCTTTGGTGTCATTTTTTACGTTAACATGAGTGATAATGGAGTTTTATTGATCTGCCAAACGAGAGTGCAGTTCTGGGGCCTAGTGTTAAGGCGCTGTGTATAGTGAAATTGAGTCGAATGAGTATCGTTTTCTGCAAAATCTATAGCTCATAACATTATGAAAAAAAATATGGTTACACTTGATCGTATTTCTGACGTGATGGCCGATTTAGAAACACGATTTAACAAAGTTTACTAGATAAAAAAAAATTGCAATCGCACCTCTGAAAATACTTAAATACTAATTTTTCTCAGTTATGCCTAAATTGATTACGGTGAAATTAAGTACAATTATTTGTGATATATTAATAAAGTAATTGGCCGATTTACATTTTGCATAAAACGTATATTATAATTTTAATAATTTTTATTACGATTTGGCACTTAGGTCCTTTGCATCCGAGTATCGGCGTCCTTGTTACTCGTACGCAAACCAACAGTGATCGCTGAGGCGCGTTGCTAGGTGGACCTGTGACCAGCTGCGATCGCCCGTCATCCAAACATTATTTTCGATTACATTAATTAAAAATTTGTTACAGGAATTTATTTCGTTTATATTAATTCATTTAAACATAGTGTCTGTAATAAAAGGTGTAGATACGTGTGTTTATAAATAGTTCTGGTAATCTAATCATATTATCACAGTAAAATCAAATTGCTTAAGGTAATGAATAATGTACCTTAATTTCACCCTTAATTTTATAAGAACTGTGGCTCAGTTGAATCACGCTCACATGTGGTGCATTAGATAAGCGGGAGTTCGGATCCTAAAAGGTTTCAATAACTTTTTTTTCCGTTAATATTTTTATATTTTTTATTATTTTCGTATTTTGTATTTTTGAATATTTTTTTTTATTTTAATATATTAATTTTGAACAGATAAAGTTTTTTGAAGATTGATTCTGATGAACCGTCAACTGTCATTGTTTTACAAGAGTGAGGATAATTATTTGCTTGACCTGAGTAATAATCAAAAATACCGCCGCTATCAATTCGGCGTATGATACTTTAGATTTAAATACGCCGACTTCTTTGGAGGTACGCCGACTACTTTAGAGGTTTGCTGTCTATTTTTATCAGTCAGCATGCGTAGTAGTATTTTTGTGGGTTCATTAGAGTTTCCCTTGGTTAGTTTTTGAGATTGTTTCAATAATAAAATAAAATAAAATAAAAAAAAGCCATTTATTCTACTACCAAGTCAATAAAAATAATAAATTATGTCAATGTTTTTTTTTTCTTACAAGTTTCAGTCAAATTTTATATTGTAATATCACAAGTGTTTGGTAGAAGTCGCCTCTCTGGCGTAGGCCTCCCCCAGCTCTTTCCAAGTCTTCCTTTCCTTAGCTTCTCTGGTCCATAGCGGGCCACTGACGCGAAGGAATAAGTCTTCTTGGCCTTCCTCTTTTCCTTTTGCTACTACGCGGAATCCATTCTGTGGCAATTTTTGTCCATTTTGTATCTGTCATCCTGCAGATGTGACCAGCCCATTTAAATTTAAGCAATCGTATTTAGCTGATGACATCTTTGACCTTGGTTTTTTTTCCGAATATTTATGTTGCTCACCTTGTCAGATAGTTTGATACCCAGCATGCTCCTCTCCATGTTTTTTTTATCCAGCAGTTGCAGATGATATCCGGCCATAATTCTTTATAAAACAGTAATTTCACACATATGCCACTTTTCTAAATATACTTGTATACACTGTAATTATACATGACTTTTTCATTATAAGTTATCTCGTTTATAAATATTTCCCATTGGATATATTAATATTTTTGTTAGAATGGTCAAGCTCCAAGATTCCTCTTGTCTTTTTTCACTTTGGGCAGTCTGGTACAGTTAAATGAACTGCTAACGGATTTGGATGATGTTTTAGCCGCAATTTGTAGTTTATACAGAATGTTGGATTTCCTGCTTCACAGTATAGTGATACATCTGCGTTCATGGATCTCGCTATTTCTTAAAAACCATAATGCGTTGGCTTTTTGTTTGAGTATGTAATCCTCTGCCCGTTGTATCACTTTGATATCAGAGTCGCATGCGGAGCCCCAGAGCGGGATTCCAAATTGCCAGATTGGTCTGAGTAAAGCCTTGTAGATGAGAAGTTTGTTGTCAGTTGTGAGCTTTGCGTTTCTTGAGAGTAACCAATACAAACCAGTGTACTTAAGTTTCAGTTCGACCTTCTTTGCTAAAATATTTTGTCGACAAGTCATCTTTCTATCCACAAGAAAGTGTGACAACCACCGGACTTTGGCTTTAATCTCCCACGCTAGCAAATCGCCACTTTAATCAAAAATCAAAAGGCAAATCTCTGAAGAACAGGCAGGCTTTGTTAAGGGGTAGCCGCGAACAGATAGTCAACATCAGACTAATTATAAAGAAAAGCTACGAATTTGACAATCCTGTCATCATCTGCTTCGTAGACTATAGCAAAGCTTTTGACTGGACCTGCATGTGGAAGGTTCTCTTAGAACTGGGCGTACCTCAGCATCTTGTGGCACTACTACAAACCTGATACAATAACAGCCAAGGTTCCGTCAGATTAGATAAGACCATGACAAGCTCATTTTACTTCAAAAAAAGTGTGCGTCAGGGATGCATTTTGTCACCCATACTTTTTAATGTTTATGTTTAGTTCATAATCCGTCGCACTTGTGAATCTTAGGATGGGGGCATAAACATTGGAGGCACCACAATTACTAACTTGCGGTACGCTGATGACACTACACTTTTGGCATCCAATGAAGCAGAAATGGTGACTCTCCTTAGTAAGTTGGAAAATGTAAGCAAGGAACTTGGTCTTTCCATTAATCCATCTAAATCAAAGATCATGGTTGTGGATCGAAGTGGCAAACTTAATCTCACGGGTGCACTCAAGTTAGAAGTGGTGGATAACTTTATTTATCTAGGCTCATGTATAACAAACAATGGATCTTGTGAACAGGAAGTGCGCAGGCGAATTGGTATGGCAAAGAATACCATGTACCAGCTATCCAAGATCTGAAATAGCAAGAGCATATCAATTCGCACCAAGCAAAGACTAGTAAATGCTCTGGTTATTTTCCATATTTCTATACGGTTCTAAAACATGGACTCTTCGGGCTACAGATCGCAAACGCACTGATGCTTTCGAGATGTGGTGCTGGAGGAAGATACTAAAGATACTGCATTCAGGACCAACGCATCTATCCTGAAAGGGTTGAAAATTACAGCAAAGCTGAAAACTATATGTATCAAGCGCGCCTTGAAATACTTCGGACACAGCCCTGGGAATTTAGGAAACTACTCGTAACGGGCAAAGTGGAGGGAAGAAGGCCAAGAGGACGTAGCCCCATGCGTTGGTCCGATCAGATCAGCACTGCACTCGGTACATCATTCCACGCCACACCACATAAAGCCGGAAACAGAACCATCTGGAGAAACATCATACGGAAGAAGATGATCCATGCTAAGGATCGCGACCCTCAGTAATGAGAATGACGATTGATTGTGGGGTAGTTGTTTGGTGCTAAGCCTAACTGGAGGGCAATCACCTGATCTCAGAGTGAACGTTATGTGCTGTGATTTCAAAGCAATAGCTAGAACTTTCTATTTATCATGGATGGACAAATGTCTGAGTTTCTTGGAGGCTTTTTTGTAGCATTTCAGATGCTTTTGCAGGTTTCTCGTAAGAAGCAAGTAATGTAGTATCATCAGCGAAGGTTTCTACAGATACTCTACAAGTTTTTGGTAGGTCGACTATAAATAATGTGTATAGGATTGGACCTAACACTGAGCCATGAGGTACTCCAGCTTTAATATAGTAGAATCTAGAGGTACCTTCACCTTCTGTGACCTTAAAAATTTAAACTAGTAAAGCAAAGTAGGTGTGTGGTAGAAGCATTTTGATTTTCCGAAACAAGCCTTGTTGCCAAACTTTTTCAGGCTTGTTGTATATCAAAGAAAACATACAGTTTTCGTTCATGTGCTTTTCTTATGATTTGACATACTCGGTGAACTTGTTCAATAGTTGCAGTTTGTCAATAGGTCTCTTCTAAAACCGAATTGGTGGTCAGGCAGTATTTTTCTGTCAGAGATTACATGCAGTAGGCTATTTAGCATTATCTTTTCAAGTGGTTTGGATAACGGTGGCAGCAAACTTATAGGTATGTCTATAAGACGTAACTTTACTAGAAGATTTACCAGGTTAGCAGATCAGAGATTTGAGGGATTTCCACAACAGTGGGAAATAACCAATTCTAATTATGCTGTTGGAATGGACAGTACGATACATAAGGCCTTTTTTTGGAGGTTCTTTCATTACTCTTTTGTCTATTAGGTCAAATCCTGGAGCTTTCTTGTCTTTGAGTGTTGTGACTGCCCTTCGAATCTCCTTCGGTGCGACACACTTAAGAGGTAGATCAAGCTGGAAGTCCTGATCCAATATCTTATCAATGTCAGATTCATCTGCATTTCCTAATTCCGTATTTGGTGCGAATAGTATTACAAATATAAGTATTACAATCTTCAATAGGAGAGGTAGAAACAGCAGGTCGAGTAATATTTATAATTCCTTTCATAGAGAATATCTACGGGCTTTAGTAGGAGAGAGCGATTCAATGCTAGTTTTATTTGTATCATCCTCAGCTTCTACAATCACATATTTTAAGGAATGTCCATTAGGACATTAATATACCCTTATACTTTTATGTTATGTATTTTTTCCACTTTTCTTTTTGTCCTTATATTATGCAATTAAGTTGGTTAAAATAAATAAAAAATAAAATAGCTAGATAATTTTCTTTTCGCTTGGTGGCCATCGCTTTCTATTGCCATGGATAAATATATAGAATAAGTGTAATGGGCATGAGTCGAAATGCCCACATAAAAAAAAGCTGATTTTTTGACCAGGTACCCTCCCCAAAACACCTCACTAAACTTTCATCACATATTCTAGGAACACAGCAAAGGACAAGCATATCAACATCATTTTTTATTTATATAAAAAGATGGATCGTTCACTCCCAATCATATAAGTAGGTAGTAGGAAGAAATACCAATTTTCCAAATTTGAAATTTTGATTGAATTTGAAATCCGATGTTTATCAGCGAAAATTTAATTTTTATGTACGAAAATTATTGTAAACAATATAAAAACATAAACAAGATTTAAAAAAAAAAAAAGCATATTTTGTTTAAGATGCGAAAAATTCGAATTCAAGTTGTATTAGTCCAGACGACCGTTCAAACAAGTGACGAAATTAAGGTAACGTATCTATACCTATAGTTGATAAGCCTTGTCGCGAGCCGTTTATTGCAACTGTTATGGCGAGCTGCACTAAGTATTGCGCGAGGTGGGCGGGGCTAACCGTCCGCTACTGCCGCTGCTTCACCCCCTCAAATACCTAAAGTTCTTCTATACAGAGCGCCTTAACCAGCCTAAATAAACTTTTAATCTTAATACCTATTTTTCTTTTGCGAAACACGGTATACTGCGCACCATGAGATATTTTTCTCTAACATTTTCTTGGTACTATTTCTATGGATAAGATGAATGATAGGTTGACGTAATTATCTCATGGCGCTCATATAAGCCGTGAGTAGTAAAACAGTTTAATGTTTTCTTGAAAAGAAGTTTACAATAAATAATACAATAAATAATAATAGGATTTATATTATTTGAACGTGACGTTGACATCTAATTCAATAAAATTAAAGTTTTAGGTTGTTAAATCAAAGAGGATATAAACACTAAACGACATTGAGGATAATGTTTGTTTACTCTTTACTTGTATTACGTGCGTATAGTGATTACGAAACTTTACCAATACAGATGTATATAGTGTAAGTATTGTTTGTCTCTTCCATACAAAATAACAGATTTGCGTAAACTCCAATATCACGCTAGTTTAACAAAAAACTTCACTATTGATGCAGGAACCTGTAGGGCTAAGTAAGATGCGCGCGAACAGACCTCAATTATATCTACCCATTCTCTCGTCTTATCTTTTATAAATAGGACGGGAAATGATAGACATATTTATCTCATGGCGCGCATGTTAGCCTGGGCTAGGGCTGAGATTCTGTATGAAAATGAAGTCGTTACGCGAAATGAGTTAATGACGTCAAATTTGTCAGATTTTCACGAGAACTGTAAGGTTCGCCACAAATTCTGGTGAGGGGAGAAACTTCTATATCATAGAGAATATGGGCTCCCAGCGCAGCGCAGCGCTTGTACTATGTTATATAACCACCTGTAACACTATATGTTGACTAAATAAATAATTAATACTTACGAATGTGTATTTTTATTTTTCCTTATAATCTAATATAATAATAAGATCACCATACGTTTCACCACCAATTACACCGTCATTGACAGCCTAATAACGTCCCAACGCCCAGGCTTCTTTTCACATATGACACATGGTTTTTTGACTAGAAACCCCATACTCTAACAATTCTTAATCTGGGGACTCTAATACTCTGGGGACAATAAAATCTCGTGACCCAAAGCTAAACAAGTAAACCATTAGATGAAGGCAGTTACTACACCGCAACTTTTTTAAAATAATACGCAGATGTAAAATTATTCATAACTAGCTGACGCCCGCGACTTCCTATGCGTTGAGTTAGTGTGTAAAAGTGTGTTTGTTTGTCTTCCAATCACAAAGCAATGAATTAGTAAACAGATGACCTTGAAATAATTACAGGATAAACATTAAAGTATCTCCTTTCTAACAAAAAAAAGAACGAGTGAAATCGGAGTACGCGTTAATGAATTACAACTAAATACACATTTTAACTTTCATCCCCTCTCCCAAGGGAACCGTGCTGAATTCGTGCAACATCTTATATGTTGAACCGGATTATCAGCTAATATACCAAATTTTATTCCAATCCATCCAGTAGTTTTGGCGTGATGCGCGGCCAAGATACAGACAGACAGATAGATAAAAAAATTGTGTTGGGCTCAGTATCGATAGTAAAGCACCCTCCAATAAAAAAATTTCAATATATATTTAATGCACAGAATTCGTCCTGTTACAGTTTTATTTTATTTTAGATTTTCCAGGAGTGACTTTTTTATTGCTTTATAGCGATTCATGAAACCAATTAAGCTGCGTGAGAAGAGTTGCAGAAAAAGGTATGTGTGGTGCCTAAACAAATAGGTTTACAAATCTATAAAGATGCTGTAGGTAATAAAAATGAAACGCAATACTATTTGGTTCACTATTTATTCATCAATTTTCTTTTACTATTAAATGTTCCATAGACACCTATGAGATTATTATTCAGTAATAAATATAATAGATAAAAAAAAAACAATTGCATGATGTCTGTCAAAAAAAAAACCTGTACTCATAGACAACACGATGTAGTCAGAGTTCATACTATCACATATAAAGATAAAAAGAAAGTAATTATATGTATTTTATAGCTCAATTCTTATAGGTATAACCACTATTATTTACGAAAGGAATCATTAATGTTGGATCTTATTTAGGCTTTCTATCTCACGAATACCAAGGCTTTCTGCACCCTAATTGCATAGCTTGAATCTATTCTTACGATCTATTGCTATCGCGAACAGTACATGCCAACGTATGACAAAGCAATGTTTATGGCCTGAACGAAATTCGTGAGATAAAAGTACTATCCTTTGAAATGATTACTTTACAAACATTACTTGATATAGGTACTATCAAGTACTCAAGTGTTGTGTATTGCGTCACATAATATTATGTATTGCCGCGTATATATATAATTATATAAAAGTTGAAATAAAGTTTTTTCATTTAAATTAATTTCCATTAGTAGAAAAGAAGAGATAATTGCTGGATACGCTACCAGAAAATCGAGGCCTAAAAAGAAAAACTCTTTGGAATGATATATGTATCACACATACACACGATATTTATATAATATATGAATATACGAAAT
Source organism: Lasiommata megera (assembly GCA_928268935.1). NCBI lineage: Eukaryota > Metazoa > Arthropoda > Insecta > Lepidoptera > Nymphalidae > Lasiommata > Lasiommata megera. Next base: position 3,288,092 of record OV743311.1, on the reverse strand, counting down.
TAAAAATGTACAGATATTTTTCAAAACGAAAGTAGAATTTATTAAATAATTATACTGAGCCGCACATCGTAAGCAGGCCTTAGACAAGGGTAGTTTTCGGGTCATTAAACACTTTCTACAAATTACATTTTTCTCGCTAAATATACTATGGCTGGTCTGGTCTAAAGCCCGACCTCCCCCGTACTGAAAATTGCTCTTCGTTGCTTAAACATATAAGTTTTTTTATTTTGTTTACCGCGTGCATAATATAATTATATATATATAATAATTCAAAACATGAAATACTACAATTAATTATAAGTACATTAAATGTGATCCCTATGGCTGTTAAAGATCCCAAATAAAATATGTATTTGTAAATAATAATTTTTACATGATTCACTGAAAGAAAACAAAACCAATACATGTTTATGTACAACTTACTCTTAGGTTACTAGGAGTCGATTTCTTATAGTAGAAAATCGTTAGTGTTCTAATCCCACGGCACAAAGAAAACTGACAGCTCACTGATAAATTCTCCAAGTAAAATCAAGAGAGGACCATCTATTACACAATACTCTAATAATGGCCCTCTTTCGATTCTATCCAAATTTCAGTTAATATTTAGGAATAAGTAGAAAATCTCGCTCTAGGCACTCTGGTTCTAGCATTAAATTATGAATTATTAAAAAACAATTTACGACAGTTGGGCCTTCTTAATATTTGCTTGACACAGATTGCATACGTTGTACCCCTGCTTCACAGGTCCTGCAGAACTCTCACGTAACACCCCATCGGACTAGTGAGCATAAAAGAACTGAGATAGCAATCGGACTAATCAGCAGACAAGTCCCTAATGTAGGTAATTTCCGTTGCCCGTGAACATCTGCCGGCCAGCTAAAGCCAAATTGGTTTCTACTTAGCAAAATGCCGAACGCAACAATGCTTGGCGGCATATCTTTAGCAAGTAGGGTAGGTTACCAAACCAGACTCGAGCTGGGAATCGAAATCTGGACCTCCTACTTTATAATGTACTGTAGTGCATAGGTCTAGGAGGTCGTCAAAATGTTACGCAGCCTTTATATCCTTAATATCAACTACAGTAGGACAAGCTTTTGCTCGCTGCTCAAACAAAACTGAACTTAACGCATGCGACGTTAAGTTTAGTTTTGATTGGTATCATAAGTTGTATTTAAAACTGAGTACTAGTATTTCATATACATGGAGCACTAGGCATCCTTTTCATCTCAACCGATAGTCCACTTCTGAACATACGAGTAGAGATATTGCGCACCGAGATGTAATGAAGGAATTTCTATGCTACTCCGACCAAAGTACTTCAGTACTTTGTAATTTAATAGTTTTCTATGGTAGTTCTTAACGAACAGAGGAAAAAAACTGTAAAAATTTTTTTTTGGATTTCACGTAGAGGACTTAGCAAGGAATGTTCTAGGTTCTTAACCACAAGGAGGATAATTGGACGACCGTTATTCCGCGTTGCAGCCCACCGTCCGATCCCCCCGTTATCCCAAAAGTCGCCTAAGCCGAGGTTCGGCCTCAAAGGAGGCGTCCTTAGGCAGACGTTCCCTTAGTTTCTTCGAGCCCTAGGGCTCAAAATTTCTAACATTTCTGGCATTTCTTCTGGCAGAGCTTCGGAAAGAAGAAATTTTGCAAATAGGGTTAGTACAGCTAATAGACAGTCCGAAAAAAAAAATCTACGTTGCATATGTTGGAAAAAAATTCAACACTAGACGGAAATATTTAGACCGTATTTTGACTTCGACCAAACATGTCGAACAGCGCGTCTCGTTTTAACTGTCTTATGTCAGAGGTAAGACCGAGCTGTGTGGATCCGTTTTTTTTTTTTTTGTCGTGGTGGAAAAGCTTTATAGCTACTTCCGTCCCTTGGGCAGGACGGAGGTTATGTGGGACTCCCACCCATGGGTGGTGTACCCGTACTAAAAACCACCACGACATGTCCCTCTCGCTGGTTTTACTGGACGCACGGGGGACCCATTGTATGCTTCCCGGTCGAAGCTGTGTGGATCCCTATGTGATCACAGAAGAAAGAAAGTAAAATAACCAAACGAAAGCTTTACAAAAGCTAGTTCAGAGGCCGAAAGTAGCACATGAACAAATCTAAGATGACTCTTTTAAGATAATAATTATTAAACTTGGAAAAAAATGGAGCAATGAATTAATTAGGAAAAAAATTTGATCCCATTTTGTACCCCCCATGACACGGAAAGTGAACTCGGTTAAAAGAACTTGACGTTTGAAAAGTGCTCCTCAAGTAAGCCTACTTGATTGGGTTGCGGTCGAGTGCGCGGGTGTTCCCGTGACCCAGCCACCAGGCGACGCGTAGGAGCATCGCTGAGTTTTAGTGGGTATTCTGGTCGCCAGTCCGGCCGCCGGCGAGTCCCACATAACCCGTCGGAGGGGATGCGTAAACGCATTTCCCAGCGGAAAAAAAAGCCTACTTGAAATTAATGACATTGAATTCCTCTGATGACGTAATGTTCCATAGTATAAATGAAAACTACCCGTCGTGCATACTCGCTTCAAATGTAGAAACAACGCAGATGTCTATGGTATTGCACGCTTCTGCATCTGCGTTTGCTTCGCAAAGGAAAGACAAACCAACTAATTTCACAAATCAATATTTTTTTTATTATTAATTATAATAGATAATAGTGTTCCTAGTGTATGAACGGCTACCAAAAAGCCCGCTTCTATCAAAAATTTACAAAATGGCAGCTTCAGAGCTCGTGGACCGTATGTATATGTACACATGATTTATTTAAATTTATTCTTTAAAACTATAATTTTTAGATGACCGCACATTTGTCCGCAAAATTCGCTACTGAGAAACCAATGCTCGACTATCTTAGATAACTTATAGTTCGGTGCACAATTGAAACCGTAGCTACATCTAGTTAAATATTAGCTAGATTCCTAAATAGGTCTGTTATCGCCAACGCGTGTAAAAAGGGTCAAATTCGTACTTAACTTGTTCAACACCCTTGAAACTAATTGTTCGACAAATGTGCGTTCATCTGACTAAATAAAAAGTCACGTGCAAAATTAACAAGTTATTAAAAACCTTTCTTTGGCCTATAATAAAACGCCGCGTCATTATTCATAAAAAATAGAAACAGAAATGTGAACAATCTAAGAAAAATAACTAGCCCAGTAAATAAACATGCATAGGCTGTCAGAGTATCTGTATACTCGGACTTTATAATTACAAGCCAGAATAAAAAAAAAACTATTTTCTCCTGCTCTATAGCGTTTATTTCAAGTATACGCCCAAGAATCTACGTTTTATCTGGGCCGGCTATAGCTTTTGACAGACTAATAAGTTTTACTCAATAATCGTAATAATTTTTCATGTCACGTTTCATTCACAGTGTTTCCACAGAAACATTTTTAATCTATCCACATCTTTACATATGAGACGTAGTATTCCCTTTTAAATATAGTAAGAAAAAAATCCATGTTTCGAAAAACCATATCACCCGTTAAATAAACCTTTTTTTTTAGACTGACATACCTAATTGTTTTTTTTTTTATATTTGCAATAAAAGCTGATGTATTTTCAGCATTATAAAGGAAATATTAATTTATAATATTTCCGAATAAAATGGACTGTGACACAGGTGGTAGATAGAAGACAACAGGCTGTTGTTTCGTTTAACCACTCAACCCTAAAAGCTGTCTTAGAAGTTTGCGGAAAAAAAAACTACACTTAGCTCTATCACAAGTAAATGCAATTTCTAACAAAGCAATATCAAAATTAAAACTTAATCTAATATATACAAAATCAAAAATTCGTATCCTTAACTTCCAAAACAATGAACTACCCCCACTATTGATTCTATGTAGGTATTTTAATGTATAAAAATTTGGTTGGTAGTCGATCGTAATTTTTAACAATATAGTTAACTACATAATACTATAATACGTAGTTGGGTCGTATCGTGAAGGATTTTTTTATATACCGTCTTTAAAAAACTCAGATCCCTTTATATATACGTTACAATGTACGTCTAAGTACTGATGAAATGAAAGTGGTTTATTAACATATTACAGCCGTTAATATGTTTTTGTCGCCTTTGTTTAATGCAATTTCATATCTTGAAATGATTATGGCGTAGTACAATGTAGTGCGGTCGGTATATTGTAATTTAACAATATTGTAAATAAATAAAAACTATCTTAGACTCGTGTCGTCATTAATATCTACAACTAGGTGGCCCTAATCGTCATCTATAGTTATAACAGTTAAAACTTTATCCTGGAAACCCACAGAATCATCATCTGTTAAAATCACGACACCATCATTGGAACTGTTTTTATCTTCTTTCTCTCTAAAGAGGGAAAGAACGTCGGATATTATTGGAGCGTGAGCCATGGCGTGGACATTCTGTTCGTCAATGTCTATAGAGTTTTGGCTTTCCTCGTCTTGTGACAGGAAGTCAGGATCATTGTCACTATTCAGGGTTTTTAAAGTCTTAAACGAGGGGCTGACTTCCTCTGTTTCGTCCACAACCTCTTCTTCCTCATCGTCTGCTTCCTCGTAACCGTAATACTTCTCGTCATCTTTCTCATCCTTAGGAACATATGTGTTAATCAAATGAATCAAGTCTTCGTCACACGTGAACACTTTAGATGGATCGGAGTCTTCTTTATCGCATTCGTGCATGGAAAACAGTTTACTGGAGCTGAAATATTTGAGGCATTGCTGACACTGATTCTGTAAATGCGCGCGGTAGTGATTGTGCAGATTCGGGAAGCTCTCGTGACAAACGACACATTCTTCCGGCATGACTGTAGCTCTGTAGTGAAGTTTCTTAGTAGACTTGTGGACGTCTTTCATGTGCTTCATAAACGGGCCGTACTTCACAAACTTTTCCCCGCATTTACGACATTTGATGGGCTTAGTCTTGTACTTTCTGCTTCTATGCGAAAATGCGTGTATGTTAAATGCATCTATAGTCTTAAATTTGAGAGCGCAGAACCTACACGATATAGATCCGGATCCCTTGTGGATTATATCGTGTTTCCTTTTCGAGCTCTTTTTAGTGACAGGTTTAAAGCAGAATGTACACTCCTCATAAACTGTGCGAACACCGTTAGTAGTAGCTTCAGTGACTTCCTCGTCACTGTCGACTGCACACAAATGGTTATCGTAGTCCATTTGCGAGAAGAAGTACTCGCCGCACTTTTTGCATCTATTTTCTTCATGGTAATCCAAATGTTTATGAAGATTAAAGAAAATTTTGTTACATATATTACATTTCTCTTCAATAGACTCCTTGGGTAACACGATCCACTCTTTGTCATCGCCGTGAACGTCTCTCATGTGGTATATCATTTCCCTGAATGCGATAAAGGTCTCGTCGCAATGTTCACATTTCGTCGGATTGTCAACATTGAGCTGGGAGAAGTGGTGGTTTTTGTGTTTCCGGTATAACGTCATGGTATTGAACTTCCTGTTACAATACATGCAGCCGTAGTAGCCAATGGTGCGGTGATATATCTTGTGGGTGCTGAGAGCGTACTCGTTTTCGAACACCTTAAAACAATAGTCGCATACTATTTCCTTCTTCCCCTCAGACACTTCCTTAAATATTTTAATATCATGTTGGGTGCGCAAATGGCAGTCCAACTTTACTTGCAAGTGGAAAGCCTTGTAGCATATATGGCACTTCACTCTTTTAGGGTATATCTCTGTGTCGCCGATTAATTTCTTCTTTTCGCAGCTGAACGTCAAATGGCCTTCTAAGAATCTGAGACTGCTGAAGAATTCGAAACAGTAGTTGCATCTGAGAGAGTTGTGGTAATCTATGTGCCTTTCGTAATTGCCCCTGCTGGCGAGCACTTTGAAGCATATAGAACATTGCAGCTCCTTGAGCGGACCATCAAGCGTTCTTGGGCCCCGCTCTGCGATCCACGTCTCATTGATGCCATGCGCATCGCGCAAATGGTAGTGTAGGTCGTAGCCGCGACTAAAAGTTTCCGAGCAGTCTTCGTTGGGGCACTTCAATGGCTCATCAATATACTTTTGGGTCAAATGACCCTTTATGTGAATTCTGTGATTTTTGAGCGAGATAGTTTTCTTCCCGCAGAACTTACACTTGAAGAACTCCGGCTTCCTCAGATGAGATTCTTCGTGCATTTGCAATCTCCGCTCATCTAAGAAAACCTTAGCGCATAGTTTACACGAGTAATACATGGGAGGCGGTGCGTCGGGATCTTCCTTGATCATTTTGCTTTCTGGGTGCGTCCGCCGCAGATGTCTGATAAGATGGACCAAATCTGGGTAGTATCGCTCGCAGATGGGGCATTTCACTTTGTCCTTTCGAAGTTTCTCGATGCGCTTCTTATGAGACTGGTGATCGAAATTATGACCTTTCACGTGTCTCTTGAAGTAGTCTTCAACTATGAAGCCTTTACCGCAAATATGGCATTTGTATGGTCCGTTCTCATCTTCGAAGTGCGTTCTCGTGTGAATCTCGAGCCTTCTTTTGTTTGTGAACTGTATGTTACATATTTCGCACTCGTGCCTTGCTCCGTACAGCAATGTTTTCGAGTTGTGCCAGATTACGTGGCATTTTAGTGAGTTTTCGGAGTCGCACACTTTACCGCAGAGATGGCACGTATGCGTACCGTCGAACCGGTTCTTATCGACTGTGAGGGGGAGGGCGTCTCCCACAACCGCGGTGGCGGCACTTTCCCCGCGCTTGAAGTGGATGGCCATGTGCGAGAGGTACACTTTCCGATATTGGAAGACTTTTTTGCAAATCGAACATTCGTAGTCTTTGTTCTTAAATCGCGTCTGCTTGTGGAAGTTCATATGCGCCTGCGCCGCGCGGAGGTGTTTGCTCTTGCGGTTGCAGATGGAGCAAGTGAGCAGCTTCGGGTCTATATTCGGATCCTTGTAATGTTGACGCATGTGTATCCTGTAGTGACACTGGAAGCGAAAGATCTGAAACAAAGTATAAACAATTTGCATATTTGATGTTTTTGCACGCAAAACTGATAAAGGGGCTGATAAACCTACCTCTTTCTTTTTGTTTGCACAAAAGATTGCAAACAAAAAGAAAGAGGTAGGTTCTAAATAATTAAACATAATTAGTATGGCAAGTCATTATTGCGCGAATTTAACAGATCAACAAGTTCAGTCTAAATTTGCATTTACAAAAATAGACCCGATGTTAGATTTACTATCTTATAATTAAATAATGAATAGAAGCAGGCGTTACTTTGCGGAAGTCCATGATAAACAATAAACAGCAAGTATAATTTGCTATATTCCGCCGACAACCGGGAGACTAGTATAGTATAACACCACACAAAATACTCCACTAGAACCTCTACGCACGTTTCGACCCGACACCGGATCATCCTCAGGAGATGTTGACTTCACAAGCGCGAAAAGCAAAAAAAAAAAAAAGCACTTTTGCAAATTATACTTGCTGTTTGTTGCTTATAATTAAAGGAAATCAGAGCAGTCTTACCTCTTTGCAAACAAAGCATTCTAACTTCTTTTCAATGTTATTCCCCACGTTCTTGTGCCAATTCACGTGTCTCTTGAGAGAGATTAATGTGGGCAGCGTTTTGTTGCACACAGGGCAAGTAAAGCCACTCATATTGACCGAAGTGTCGACGGAAACCTCAAAGCCGTTGTGACACTGGAGCTCTTCCAGGGGTTCCGCCTACAAACAAAATTATCAAGTTTAATTACGAGACGCATAAAAATAATTATGAATACACAACAAATACATATTGTCAACTTTGTAAAAGTGCAATAAACGAGAAAAAAATGGACTGTAACGCATTGAACATCAGAAGTAAAAGTAAACTTGTAGTACCGTTTAGTAGGCTGCACAAAATTAGTAACTCATTCAAAAAAAATTGTATTTTATGTTATAATAAATTACCTATTGATATCTTGGAGATGTCTATCAATAAGTTCAAAGTTTTTATAAAACGAAAGCTTGTAGAAAAATCATATTATGATATTAAGGATTATATAAACGATAAAAAAGCTTGGGTGTGAATTGCTCTATCTCCATAGGTACTATAGTTTGTTATTCATTATGTGAGATGGTGATAACGAAAAAAAAACCCCGGCTAAGTTTGTTGTGGGCTTCTTCTTAGACCGGGGCGTGTTTAGAACTCTCACAGCTTTAGTTTTAAGTTTACGAATATAGTTATCATCATGAAATTACTACTATGTAAATTATTGACGCGTCAAAAGTGCTTTTTTAAGGACCATTTCAATAAAGATTATTTTGAATTTGAATTTGATACAAAATTTGAATATTGCCTAGAGAATGCAGACCGATAATGTCGTAAGACGATATAAATGTCATGGTGGTATTTCTACCTTTGTAAATAATCTGCGAAATTACCTTTGTCACAACGACCTCACAAAAATCCGCTACATCCGCCGAGGGCACAACAATCTTCTTACTGGTGGGGGGTTGGTGCAACCTGTGCACCAGTTTGATGTGGTTCGCGAGCCCACTGCAACTCTTGAACTGTTCGCGGCACTCTGTGCAAGTGTACAAGTTCCTCGGCTTCATATTGGCGGTTATATGCTTCTGATTGTGTTCGTTGATCGCGCTGACTTTCATTTCAACGTCGCAGATCAAACAGCGCACCGAGCAGTCCTTCAGGTTAATCTTCGCCCGCTTCGTGCCGGACGTCATACAATGCTTGGTTCTCTTATGTTTCATAAGGAGACGCCTGTAGGAAAACTGCTTCTCGCATATGTCACAAGTGTTATCCTCCTCGCCTTCGTCTTGACTAGAATCCATTTCCGACTCCTCGGACCGGTACGAGTTGTTGGTAGTGTTTAAAAGATGACTGGTTTTTTTATCGGACCTCTCGATCTTTATATCGCCCGCTAGGTGTTTCTCCTCGTGCGATTGTAGGGCCTTTTTGTATTTGAAATTCTTGTCGCAATACCTACATTTCAGAGGTCCGCTTGTTATGTAAGAAGTATAGTCAGATTGTATGGATGCGCAGTCGTCGGCAGTGCTTGCTCTGAAAAAACACTGAATTTGAGTAAGGACAATAAAATTATTTCGTGTTGGGACTGTGCAATTTATTGGATATAATATTTTGTAGTCCTGATCCGAGTTAACTGTTTACTATGAGGTAAAATAAAAATTATTTTAAGGAAAGAGTCATTAACTCTTATTCTAACTATTAGTCTTCTTGTCACGCAAACCCAAAAGTAAACCGGTGTTGATTGGTTATGTATGTCATCAGGCCTAGATAAAACTGATAAATAATTTAAAACAAAACAGTTCAATTCAAACCTGCTGCATTCATCATGATCAACCCATTACCGGCTCACTACAGAGCACGGGTCTCATCTCAATATGAGAAGGGTTTGGCCATAGTCCACCACGCTGGCCATGTGCGGATTGGCAGACTTCATACGCCTTTGAGAACATTATGGAGAACTCTCAGGCGTGCAGGTTTCCTCACGATGTTTTCCTTCACCGTTGAAGCAAGTGATATTTTAATTGTTTAAAAACGCAGATAACTCCGAAAAGTTAGAGGTGCGTGCCCGGATTCGAAACGCCGACCTCTGATTAGAGGCTGACGCCTTAACCACTGGGCTATCACCGCCTACTGCATTAAAAAAACAATAAAATAGAATTAACCATCCCGATTTATGGCACAGTCAGCTAACAAGTTTAAATCAGTTCTAAGATACAGTCTCACTCTGGCTGGTGCTGAGAGGACTAAACGTGCGTGTAATTAGAAAGTAATTAAAAAAAAACATACGATTCATCCTCATCTGCGGCAACGTCTTCTTCTACTTCGACCTTATTCATGTGAGCCGCAAGATGACTGATCAAAGCCTCCTGCGATGGCAACTTCTTAGTGCACATGCGACATTGAAAATCGTCCGGTAATTTACTATTAATAGTAGAAGGCTGCGGCGACGCGTCATTTTTAGCTGCTAGCTGATAAAAGTGCATCTTAGCGTGGAGAATGTAAGACGACTTCTTGACTATAACCTTTTGGCACATGGGACATTCGAACGTTACTGCCTCGTTTTTCCTAGAACACGTATTAAGATGGGCACTGTGAACGTAATAATCTTGGAACGGCTGCATACAGTACACGCAAGGCACGCCTAACACTCCACTCTCGTTGGATATTGATACTCTTTCTCTTTTCAGGACGGCCGCGTGTACGACTCTCATGTGCTTCTCTAGATTGTCTATTGTTTTAAATTTGGTAGTGCACATTTCACAATCTATCTTCCCGGCTTGCTTCGGCGAGTGTCGTACCATATCTATGGGCTCTAATGAAACTAGGAGCTCCTTTTGAGGGGACTTGCTACACACCTCGGTATGCCGTTTAAGCATAATTTGCAATTTGAATTTGTTACCGCATTTGTCACAGTGGAATTTAGCCTTTTCGTCGTCCGATACATTTGTTTCCTTGCTCTGCTCTTGCATCTTTGGCGACTTCGCGGGGGTAGAATTTTGAGAGTACTGAGCGTTTTGGATAACGTTACATTTCCTCTTATGCGATTTAGCGTGTGCACATAAGCTTTTGGCTGACCTAAACGATTTGAAACACTGGGAACATTTGTGTTGCAAGGGTTCGTCGGAGTCGGTTTCCCCTGAATAGAAGGATGCACTGTTGTCTTCGAAATCAGAATCTGAAGTTTGAGAAACTCTTGGTTTCTTTTGAGATTTACGCAGTTCATCAACTCTTTTAGAGCTTCCCGGTTTATAGTTCGACCGGCTGCTGGTAGACGCCTCGTCGATGCTGTCTCTGCTTCGCTTTCTAGTTCGACTAACGGGAGTGACTTGACTCTCGGTCGAAGACGATGGCTTCGAAACTTCAGACGAGAACGCAGAGTCACTGCTCTGTCTGTTTGGGGGTGGGGTTGAACTGAAACCTGTTGAAAGTAAAACGGTGACCATGAACTTTTCGATACTTTTACCTCTAATACTGGAAATTATGGTAATAATTTCTTAGTAACTTGTTCATTTTAATGAAAAATGAGTGCATTGATAGTAATAAAAGCTTAAATAAACCTTAAATTTGTCCCTGATTGTAATTGCCAATTTCGCGCACATGTTTGATATATAACTGTTACATAAATAAGAAAGATGATAAGTCAGCAACGGAGCCTCTGTCTCCGACGATGTCAGTCATGTCAACACCCTCGTTAAATAGTGTTAACAACGACTCACGACTGCGCGTTGACAGTATAATTAGTTAAATTTGACTTCCACAACAGGTACATAAAATCTGATGCGACTTGCGTAGCTTCAAGCAAATTTGAACTTACCACCCCGCAGATAGAGTGGAATCTACTATCTCAATAATATGGTTGACGAAGATAACCTAACCGAAAAATAATGCGTTGTGTGGTACGCAAATGGATATTAATACGCCGATTTACCGGAGATGAGAACCAAAACAGAAATGTATACTTGACAAAAACTTATACAAGAATTATAAGTATACAAGTTAATATGTATTTAATATCCGATATATTGATAATGTACCTCCTGCAGGAATGCAAATCTAAGATTGCAATTAGACGGTGCGAAATTTTGCACGCGAATTCTATAATCTACGCAGAAACGTTAAAATTTATAGCCAACAGCTACACGAAAATGTTCGCGTCGCATCGCGTAGTCTAAACGCAGGGTGAGGAAAGAAAATAAGTTTTACAAAAAAAACAACTTTTAAGAAAAGTTTCATTATTAATGAAAACAGAAACACATAATTTTATATCAACTTCGTCGTTAAATCGTAGAACGCTTACCCGGTGGAGGAACATAATTTCGTCTCAATTCTTGATCGGATCGTTCGCACTGCTGTTTGAAAATATGCGCGCTACTCAGTTTTTGTATGCATTCGCTGCAAATTTTATCCGGTAGCCCGTCGCCGTCGTATATCTAAGGGAAAAAAACATATGAATATATGAGTTACCGACATAGTTCAGCGAGTTGCGAAGTTAAAGTGGCAATGGGCGGGGCACATAGTTCGGAGAACCGACGGACGTTGGGGTCCCAAGGTGCTGGAATGGCGACGTAGCGTTGGTCGACCCCCAACAAGGTGAACAGACGACGTCAAACGAGTCGCAGGGAGCCGCTAGATACAAGCGGCCCAAGACCGTGGCCATTGGAACACACATTGGAAGACGTCTATCGGTTGAAATGATGATGATGATATGAATAAAATAAATTGTAAAAATGCAGGATACAATTAAACTAACATAAAAATAAATTTGCTTAAATGAGAGCATAAAAAATAAGACCATACCCAACATGTGTTGCAATGCTATGAAAAATAAATAAACATCTATAGTTACATTGACTTTTGCTCATATAAGGAACACAACCCATACCCTCCAACGTACATTCCCTTTTATTCAATATTTAAAAGCAAAACTATTAAATATAGAGAAAATTCAATTTAACTCAGAAGATAAACAATTTAGCAAATACCTACTTTAGAAAAATGACAGAAGAACCAACATTACTCCAAAAATAAAAAACTTACATAATAGGAAAATTAAGCAATCACATATAATTCAAAAATTTATTAATTATTTAAATGAAAGTTACTTCTAGCATACCAGAAGTAAATTGTCATGGAGTTGGGTCATAAAGACTGACCTGGTTACAAGGTCCATGTACTCGCAAGGTGATTCAACAAAGCTATTTAAAAATCAGTATATCAAAGTTGGTTCTAACTTATTTTATTAAGATAGTAGTAGTTTTTCATCATCGTTTCTCTAAGGAGAAACGATGATGAAAAACTACCAGTTAATTCAAATCTATGAGATATCAATGTTTACATTATTAACCTAGTCAAATTCTAAATATCTGATAGTCTGCAAATTATAACTATTGTGATCTTAGAAACATAAGCTGTAATCCTTATTTTACATTTGAATGATTGATCAAAATAAACAAAGGATGGTAAGAATTCAAAGGAAACAATAATTTTGGATTATTCTGGACAACTATGATTACATGAATTATAAAAAATGATAATCACAAATATGATAGTAGTACATCTGATAAGTAAGAATTTACTGATAAAAATTTCAACCTTGATGTTGCTAATGATGAACTAGAAGGTCAAGCAAAATTAGGTGCAAATGTACCTTATCAAATTTTAAGTGAAATATGATAACTATTTCCTGAGGAATAAATATTAAAAGAATAAAATGTTGATATTTATCAATAGGTCAAACTATCATGAGTGGTCAACAATTAATTTTATGCAATTTGAAAGTTTAAATCTATCTTGTTGATATATTTGATTGACAAGATTTAGGACATGATGAGAAAGGTTTTCAAAATTTAAATTTTTTCTTAATATACAACTGAAAATGTTGATATACCAAAATAGCACACTGTTTATAATACAATTTATTTCAAGAATAATTAGCATAGAAATATTATTCACACAAAAGTATCCATATATGTGATTAATGATTATCAACTGATTATAATAATAGAAACTGCAATACTGTATAAAAAAGATCTTAAATTTAAGGCAAGGATTATATGGAATGATGTAGGAAATTCATCAATTTTACAACTTTATCATAATAGTTGATTTGAAAGATAGTACTGTAACTAGTTTCATTAACAATTTTATAGTATCCTTTCTAAGATTTACAAATTAGATATTGACTTCTTTAAGTGCTTCTTCACCAATATGATTGTATATTTGTAAATCAACCAATCCTGTTAGTTTGAAACTACATTAAAAACTCTACATGCAAAACCATTATGGAATGAATAAAAAAACTGTAATAGAAATATTCCAGTGTCTGTTATCAGTATGGAAGTAAAAGTGAATCATTTGAATAACAATATTAACCCATAGCTTAATTAGATTTCCGAATTAAGTGTAGAACTTGAGTTAACCAAATTTAATATAAGCACAGATGCAAATGAGAAATCTGATAACTATGACATAATTGAACTATTTCAACTTTCGAGAACTAAATCGATAAACGATAACACTAACAAGCAAATTGTAATCAAAGGATGTGAAACACAAAGTCATTACAAAACCAAAAATGCTATGACGACTAGGCTAATTCATAAAATTTGACCGTAGGTTCACAGTACTAAACGAAGTTGTTACTACGCTGTCTGGTTTACTTACCTTCACCCGCGCACATTCCATAACCATTTCTGCCAGCTGCATATTGTTGTCCACCGTAAAGATGGAGTAGAAATCGCCAAGTTTGAGGCATAGCCTGCATTTACCAAGCTTGAGAGCCATATTGATTTGCTCACAAAAGCCTTCATTTCACTCTGAACTCACAACTGTTGAAAGGCGTGGTAGTTCATCACCATTCGAGTTATATTTTATCAAGTTATGATCAGATACATTCAATTCTGTTTCGTTTTTATTAAAAATATCAAAGACATCAACTAATACGAAAATAACAAGTATGTAGCAGAGCCGGCTTCCGCCATTTTGAACGATATGAAATGAAAAGAGAGTGAAAGAGAGAAAAAACATCCTCGTTCATATAGTTCAGCCAAGTATTGCCCTTTAAAAGTCTTGTTTCAAGCGTTTTAATTTTTAATAGTATCTTTTGGTAACGTAATATAGCAAAGTTAAATGCGTTTAAAATTAACATGGCTGTATTTGTAACATGAAATTCATATGAATATTTTTTGTAATATTATCTTGAGTCGTGTCTCTGAACTCTGGGAATATTTTTAAATCTTAAAGTATGAAAAAAAAAGAATTAAACTGGACTGGATTAAAGTTTCTATAAGAATAGAAAAATGCAATCACAATAATTAAAAATCCATATATGGCAAAAGATTTTAATTTAATAGCAACAGTCTGATGATTTTATGATCTAAGGTTCGTTCGTTAAATTCAATGGTTTCTGACAGCATAGGCTAGAGGTATTTGGCGTTTGCGGTTTGACTGTTGACACTTCGCGCTAGTTCAGACACGGCGGGAACCGCGCGATTATAGAATCGCGTGGAAATCGCGCGGGTCTTATTTATATGAGTTATAAAGTAATCGTTCAGAGATGACAGCGCGGTTAATCAAACCGCGCGGTTACCGCAACCCAACCGCCAGAAAATACAATCGCGCTGTTCCCACGCGTTTCTATTACTATGGAGTCTTTACTTCGCGTTCAGTTGCGTTGCGGGTACCGCGTGGTTAGCACGTCACAGCTCGTGAGTTCGCTATGGATCGTTTCGACACTCAACTATTTATTGATGAAGTGGAGAAGAGACCTGCAATATGGGATCTTCAGTGTGAAGATTACTCAAATAAAATTATCAAGAACCGAGCTTGGCAAGAGTTGGTGGAGATATTTTAACTGACCATGTACTAGTTGGTCACTTAATATTGGAACCACAGTAAACGCACTTCTTTGTTGACCTCCATTTTCGAACTGACGTTATCCCGCACGAAAATCGCTTAATAACCGCCGGTATCTGAATAGCATCACAATTTTGCGGGTTCAAACCGCGCGATTCGTAAACGCGCGATTCCCGCATGTCTGAAATAGCGCTTAGGTTGCGTTTCGTGTTGTTGCCTAATGCCTAGGTTGTTGCATTACTTACGATTTACGTGGTAGACTATTCATTATTATCATATTATTCATAGTATTGATTAAAACGTAGTGATTATATTCTCTGGTATTGATTGGGAGCACACTGCACAGATTAATGTGGATACCATTATCGTATTGGAAGGGAAGATGAGAGTTCTTTTCTTTTTAGTGCTAAATATTTGAATTTATATAGTGGACTTGTAAATTCTATCCAGTAAAATAACGAGGTTCCTATAAGTGCAGATAAAGTGTTCCCTATTTATTTGCATAAGATCTTGCCTGAGATAAAATGTATTTGTTTATTTTTCAAGACATTATGGAAAATATAAGAGAGTAGGTACCTATATAATGACGATTTGAAATAGGAATAAACGTATTACTAATACGTACGTACTAAAAATATTTTTAAAAATGTACTATGTTACTGGTACAAATTTGTATGGCCAATGGTTTAAGACCTCGAATAATAAAAGCTTATTTGAAGGATTTCAGCCCCTTGAGAAGGAAAACGAGACAAATTTTGATTTAAATCGAGCTAAACTTGTAACATCATGCTGGTCTTACAATATTTTCGAAATGGACGATACATACTATTTAATAGGCGCCTGGAAAGGTGCGGACAGCCAAATAATCAAAGTTCCAGAGGAGTGCAGGACTTCAATACAATCAAGTTTTCTAATAGCTGGGAATGATTTCATGTTAATATTAGCAGAAAAAGCCACTAGATCTATATGGTTTTATAATTTTAAATCAGAGCAGGTTAAAAGAGTATCTATTACGGAGCAGCCGATTATGGAAAATGAAGTAAAAAAACTGAGGATAAGTGATGAAATTGTTAAAGTTGTTGCAACTAATAATGTGAATATTTATTTAACATCTGAGGGAAATGTGTACACTGGTTCATTGCCTAGCTACTTAGACACACGCCACTGTTATGGGAAAGTTTGTGATGTTGAATGTGGATACGAACATTATATACTTCTGACAGATGAAGGCAGAGTTTATACATGGGGAAATGGACGGTATTATAATATAATTTTTGTACTGCATATAAAATTATAAGATAAAAGCCTGGTGTTATGGTTGGAGCAGTCCCATCTTCACTTTTAGGAATGATTGTTTTCTCAAGTTGTACTCGGCATTCTCTGTAACTAATCAACACTGCATTTAAGTTAGACTAACCATTAGTGCATGCTGCATTTTCAATTAGGGTTCAAATTTCTTTAGGGTTTTAAAAAAAGTATTCCACTAATAGTTATGAATCAAAAGGGATAACTATTTGTGGTACATTGTTACATCTGCTTCTTTCAAATTTGTTCATGTAGTTCTCGAGCATAGCGCTATACAAACCATAACTTGCTATCCATCACCTGCATGGATAAAAATTTTTTATTTTGACCTTATATATTCTGTTCTAATTTATGATGTCAGACTCTTAAGGCCCTAGTAATTGTGCCAGTAATTTTCTATACATAGCTTAAATTTTACAAGTACTAACAATTTAGACATTTATTAATAAAAAATATAGATGCTGGAAAAGAGTAACTGCTGAGGTGTCTTTTTTGTAATATTTACTTTCTAAAAACATTGTGGTCACAACTAAAAGACAGAACTGAGATACCCTAGGGGCATATTTGAAATGAACAACTATCAGTATTAATTTTCAACATTTCTTTTTTTATCCACTACAAGTTAGCCCTTGACGGCAACCTCACCAGATGGTAAGTGGTGGTAGATGATGCAGTCTAAGATAGTCGCGGGCTAACCTGTAAGGGGTATGGTAAACCCATACTCCTAATTGGTTTCTACGCGACATCGTGCCGAAACGCTAAATCACTTGACGACACGTCTTTGTCGGTAGGGTGGTAACTAGCCACGGCCGAAGCCTCCCACCAGACCAGACTCGAGCCGGGAATAGAACCCAGGACCTCCAACTTTATAATGCGACAGCGCGCTTGCTTCTGCATTGTGGTCGTCAAACGTAAACTGCATTAGTATACACTGTGCTTCATGTACCACTGCCTACTTCGTTAATCTTAAGGCTGAGACTACTAATGTATTTGTGTATGTGCTGGTGTGTGTGTATGCGCAGGTCTGTGTGTATGTGTGAAAAAATATTTTCTCCTTTTGATGTTCATTTTGGCTTTTTAGGAGATTACAACTTGGCCATGGAGACTTGATAAATTTGGAAATCCCAACTGAAGTTGAAGCATTAGCAGGAATTAAAATAACTAAAATTAAAGCGGGTGGCTGGCATTCCCTAGCCTTAAGTGAATATGGAGATTTGTATGTGTGGGGCTGGAATGACACAGGGCAGTTAGGAATGAACAAAAACGGCCAAGACAATGTAGAAACCAAAAAAACTTATGCTACACCCACACTTGTCGACCTCTTTGATGAGAATGGAGAAGTTACTGTGCATATAAAGGATATAGCCTGTGGTACAAGACACTCTGCCATTTTGCTGCAGGATGACACAGTCTGGACCACTGGATGGAACAAGTATGGCCAGCTAGGCTTATCTATCAAGCAATATGAAAAATTGGATTGTTTTACAAAGTCATTTTATTGTCCTAATATTTCTGGTATAACCTGTGGTCCTTGGAACACTATAGTTGAAGTGCATTCATAAGTTAATGCTTGAAATACCAATTAATACTTGATTTGTTATTTATATTACATTATTAAAGTTTCTTCCAATAAAATATTAACTAATAGTGAAAATACTGTAACATTTTATTTGTATTTTTTTTACTGAATCAATCAGAGAAGAATTTGCAAACCACTTTGTGAGTTAAGAAGGAAACTAAATTGGCAATGGAATATGATATAAAGTAGCTTTATATATCTATTGTGTCAATATCTATTTGCTTTCAGATTTGTTCGAAAATATAAAAACAAATTCCTATCGATCTCAACGATTTTATTTTTATCAGCCATCGATTTTCCATTCTTCCTTTGCCGAACTGGACTCTCAATCGTCGTTTAATTATAATAATCCCTTTAATTGTTCAAGTGTCCTGAGAAATAGAGGCCCCTTTTACCGAAACACCTTTACAAGTTAGGTACATTTGGCCAATTCATGCATTAACACAAAATTAGTTTAGCCATACAAGGGGAATCTCTCTCTTCGCCATCCATCCATTCCATAGCTTAAGCGAGAGATACCGCCTCTGGGGGATCGAAGTGAACCCCAAGAAGAGCACAGCCATGCTCTTCACAGGCAAAATCCAATCCCATTTTAGAACTAATCACTCTGAAGTCACGCTCTACGGGCGTTCCCTAGCTTCGTCGAAACAAAGCCAAGTACTGAAGAGTGACGTTCGATAGTGATATTCGCTTGCAAGAAAGCGATCTACCCTAAGACTTGCGCTAAAAGCAAAATGTCTCTCCATAGTAAGATTATTCTGTATATCTGTATATATACATGTATATCAGACCTTTTATGATAAGTGTTGTATTTGCTCACCGCCCGCCCAGAGCTGTGATAGCTTTAAAGTTCATGCGCACGTCCACCAGCTGCCCAACGTAGGCCTACACCGTGACCTCGACTTACCGACGATACAGCAATATATTGAAAAGCTCTCGAAAGCTTATTTTGCGAGAGCTATACACCCCAAACTCTAGAGGTTAAGCGAGCGGTATCATCATGATCAACCCATAACCGGCTCACTACAGACATTGGTTTTCAGGAAATTGGATAAATAAATATCACAAAATTATCCGAACGTATGGGTAACGTTCGGATAATTTCCAGTTGGATTCATCGGTTCGGCCATCTCGAAAACGTAATTAACTTGCATTATTATTGGAGTAATTCGATTCTACACTCGAATCTCGATCGCAGGATGCTTTTTATTGCCTAGATGGATAGCTCTGGAAGCTTATTTAAATTTCGTAACTTAAGATGGTGTGATTCATAGAAATTGCTCTTTAATTATTAGAAGGACTGGCTACTCGGTTCCGTGACGTGACAGAATGTTATTTTATTTACCATGTGAGCTTCGTATAGCGAGTGACAGAATGTATTTTATTTATCACCGCTTAACTCACCAAAAAGACACTTAAGGAGTGATGAGAAAACTATTTATTTCAGATTAAACATTTTGAATTTATTTTAGACGAAACTTACAAAGACAAATTATATAAAAGTTATGTCGGATATCTAAACATGTTGCTTCTTTAAGCGATTTTCATGGAATCTAAACAAAGAAAACTTACATTCCAAATTTAAAATAATTCAAAAAAAAACCAACCAGATCAGAGTTGACATCAAAAGAGTATGTATAATCTGAGATTTCATGAGGCGCGTTCAATGTTCCTGGCGCGCCTCGGACGGAGTTGGGGGGCCTCCATCATAGGCCCCCCGTGGAGGGTCTGCCTCAGCGGACGCCGCTGGCTGGGTTGCGGTCGAGTGGGTCACGGGAACACTTGTGTTCCAGCCACCAGGCGACGCGAAGGAGCATCGCTGGGTTTTAGTGGGTATTCTGGTCGCCAGTCTGGCCACCAGGAAGTCCCACATACCCCGTCGGAAATGGCGCAGTCTTGCCTGCGTCGCTTCCGGAGGGGATGCGTAAACGCATTTCCCAGTGGGGGGAAAAAAATGTACAATCTGAGATTACCAATCAACAGTGGCAGCGTAGTTGAAAGTTGCTTTAAATATTTTTTTCGAGATCATATTAATTCTCAAAATGTTTTCTCATTAATTGGTGACAAATAAATGTCTTATACACAATATATAAAATACTAGCCAGGATATAGGTTTTATAAAATAATGCCTTTGATTTGTAAGTATAATTATTAGTGGGAACATAATGATTTGGATTTGATGACAACCCGGGAAAGTTACGTAGGTATTTCTCAGATGACAGGAATAATACAGAAAATGTAGGGAAGGAGTTGCTAATACTAGTTTGTAATTACGACTATAAACGGTGTATTTTTGCCGAGGCTCTCTGATTTGGTGTTGGATTGAGGAACGAAAGTGTCTGGCAACTCCGGATTAAATGGCTCATATGAGGACGAAGAAAACATAAAAAATATGATTTATATCTGATATCTGCTATTTCTTCTGCCTACATCGTATCACTTACCTACCTATGGTTAAAACATTGGCTGATAATCATTCAGCTTTTATAAAATCACGAGGGATTTTATACGAAAAGGCTTTATTTTGCTGTCTCAAATAAAAGATTTTTAACTTTTAAAGGTGGCTGAATAATTGTTGTACTCCCGAGGCACAAAACCATTCGTTCGCGTCCATGGACTATGTCCATGTCTGCCTAAGTTATATTAATTTTCTTCGATTTTCTATGGTTCTCTTCTTTGTACCTTCTCACTTCTGTGATTGTGGTAGTGACATTTCCTTAGAATTTATTCATAGATAATTCACTATGGTACATTATACCACTGTCAAAGATTTTATTGTAGTGTAGGGTACCTAGTCCCTACACCAAATAAAATACTTTGTGAAAATTATATCAAATAAAACAGTAATATCAATGTGTAATTGATATTAATCATGTCGGCGTTAGCGAGAGAATATATAACATACGCCAGGCAACTCTCTGCCAGTGGTTCTTATGAAAAAGCTGTGGGTTTATATATAATGGCTTTTGAGAAAAATCCTCATTTGAAGCAATTTTTTGAACCGGAATTCAGGTCTAATATCATGAAGCTAAACGAAGTCTTGGCTTCCGCTAGTAAAATCGAAGAGATGTTCTCAAATTTCGGAAAAGCAATCGAAATGTTTCCTGAAAATATCTACTTAATGAATGAAATCGGCAAATACCTTTATAAATTCGGGTACTACCCCGAAGCCTGGAATCAGTTCAGATCTGCGCTCAATATCGACGCTGGATACGTGTCCGCCGAAAGAAATTTAAATTCAATGAAAAATTTGCTGGTGGAACGGTGGCACTTCCGAATGCTAAATGATAAAATTCGCAATCAGGGATACCGAGCCGCCATTCGGGAAATGGTGGAGCCCAAGAAATCGACGGTCTTAGATCTTGGCACAGGAACTGGTTTGTTGGCCATGTATGCTGCGGAGTGCAACCCTGCTGGCATTACAGCCTGTGACGGATCAGAAGTCATGACCACTATCACTAACTGTGTACTAGAGGAAAACAAGTTAGCATTGTCAATAAATGTAGTGAATAAAATGTCAACATCCATGAGTTACTTGGATCTTGGGGGAAATGTTTCACTTTTAGTCACAGAGCTATTTGATGCTGGCTTGTTTGGTGAGCATGTTTTGGAGTCGCTGTCTCATGCTTGGCAGAATTTGTTAACAAAATCAGCAAAAGTCATTCCGCACAGTGCAGAATTTTTTGTTCTCGGTGCTCATTCTGATTTGCTCAATGCTAAATATCAGCTGCAATCCAACCCTAAATCATTACTAAATATGCCAAAATCAAATGTGCACATTGCATTGTGCGGTGATACTTATGACTGTGATGATGTACATCAATACAAAGATATCAAGTATATGACGTCAGAGGCTAAAGTAGTCAAAGTGGACTTTACAGATTTAAAAGATATTCGTGAAAAACTTGATCGTGATGAGCCATATTCTGTAGAATTAAAAGCATTGAAGAGTGGAAATATAAATGTATTGATCGGATGGTTCAACTTGTATTTGACTACTAACATAACCATCACAACAGATCCTAGAATTAAAAACAGAGCAAATGCTTGGCAACAAGCTGTATTCTTTGACTATGTGCCGAGAAACGTTATAGAAAATGAGACGTTCAGTATGGATTTTTTAATGAATGCAGGTAAAATATCCAAGCAAATAGATCAAGATAATAATATAGCTAGAATCTCACCAGAAACTCTTCGGTTTCTAAATGATGATGATTATGTGAAGATGATCAGAAATTGTATTGGTATGGCCTATTTGTACTTGACTCAGATGACTCATATATCTGAAGTCAAAGTTATTGATATGTGCCCTTTCCCTGTATTTGGTTGGTTTATGCTCAAAAGAGGCATTCATTCATTGACCTGCTATGCTAAAACTGAAAATGATAAAAAGTTCCTCGAAAGTGTTATTCTAGCAAATCCTGATATCCCAATGTCCAAGATAAGAATTATAACTGGGAATAATTGGCAAGCAGATCATATTGGGGTTGACAAATATCATGCAATTTTCTGTAACATATGTGAGCTTTGCGGTGATATAGATATGCAATATAAAGACATTGGTGAGAAACTTCGAAGTACTAATCTCGTCCAAGGTGGCATGTTTATGCCATCAAAAGTTTCATTGATTGCACAAATAGTTAGTTGCAATTGGCTAGATGTAAACAACAGGGTTTATGATGACAATGTGAACTACAAAATTTCAGCACACATAAACAAGTATCAAGTATCACAGCACTTTAATCTAGACTTAACAAATTTGGAGTATACGCCAATGTCGGATCCGATTGTCCTCGGAAATTTCAAAAGATTAGTTTCCAATGTTGTTAATGTGGTTATCAAGAATGATGGTGATGCTAATGCTATTCTTTGCTGGTACAAAATAGAGTTGATGGACAGTTTAGAAGAAATTTCAACGAGGCGACCCTATAGTTTCATAGATGGCACAGCATTTTTGACAGATCCCATAATACCTATGGTAAAAGGGAATATTGCTAATATTCTTTGCTGTGTTGACAATGATGGAGCATTTAAATTAAAGATGGATCTTGAAACTACATAAATGAGATGTTGTTTTGATCCATGAAGGCAGGCAAGAGACATGTATATATTCAATAATAAGAAGCAGAAAACATTTCTGAATTGAGAAGACAGGTGATTAGCTGAACAGATAATGCTGCATTTATATTACAGCTTTTACTTGTAATTAATATATCCAATGTTTTCTAATTAATTGTCTAGTCAGTCAATCAAAAGAAATATAAGAAAAAGAAATAACTGTTATTTGCTAATACTATCATACTAAAATGTTCATTTGTATACAATGGTATTTCTTACTTAGCTTCATAGAGCAAGTTCCATTTATTTACAACTAGCCGATGCCCGCGACTTTGTCAGTGTATATTAGGGGTTTTTAAAAGTTTTGTAAATGGAATAAACCAATTTGTAAATAATTTCTGTGGCAAGCTGAAACTATAGTTATAGTTCAATGACGTGAAATTCAGTTTTTCATAAATCCCGCGGGAACGGGATAAAAAGTATCCTATGTCGATCTCCTGGTTCTAAGCTACCTCCCCACCGATTTCCAGCCAAATCGGTTCAGCCAGTCATGAGTTATAAATAGTTTAACTAACATAAGTTTCTTTTATATATATAGATATACATTAAGTAAAAAGTGTCAAGTGTTTGGTTGGCACATATTCTTGTTAATGGGAACAAGTAATGAAACCATGTTTACATTTTTTAAATATTCATATATATATATATACATACCATTATGATTAGATGTAGTCTCTCTGTAGGGAATATGAGTAATATATGATATTTAACACTAGTCACCTTTTTTTTTTGTTAAAAGACATGTGGGTCTCAACAATTACATTTTTTTTCTGAAGCAACTTTCAGCTGAATCATGGATTCATTTTTATATATATAGTTCTTAGATGTTGCTAAAAAATATCGATGAATGTGACAATAATCAGTATTATGTCACATTATTTAGTACAATGGTGTAATAAAGAAAGCTATTAGTTATACCAATCATGTCAATGATTCATCTAGCAATTGTAGCTAGAAAGTAGATACAATAAAAATTAAATAATTTTTTGCTTGGACCTAAATATTGGTGATACTATGTAGTGTTTCTTAATGGTACTTGGTGTGGAACCCAAATTGTGCAAATAAAACTCACGCTTATTCCCAATATCGCTCATTTGCTGCTATACTGTTTTATTTCATTAGATAGATCATTTACAGATAAAACATTGTTGCAGCAAACGAACGATATTGTATTGTCTATTGTTGTCCCTACTTAGAATATAGTTAGTTATAAGTACCCATGATGGTACAATACAAAGTAAAAGAAGCTTACTATCAGTAGAAATATGTCATTCCATTCATAATATTCTGCAGTATTCTTGAAGTACAACTGCTTTCTTCAATATTTATATAATAATTAGTATACAACATACTATTTTATGACAAGAAATGTATATGAAAATGTGAATATTAAATTTTAAGCAAATGAGGAGAGAATCTTGTATTGTCTATACTAAGATATACTTAGCTATCAGTATTAGTAATGATGGTAAAATACTATGTAAAAAACATTTCATCAGTAGTAATAAGCTGTTTATTATTTTAGTTAGCCAAGTTAAAACTTTTTATTTTAACTTTGCTTTCTGCTATATTTATAATGATTAGAATTGGTTTTGAAAATGTGTATATTTGTTTAAAATAAATATTTAATGTATTATATAATAGTATCTATTGATAGGTATGGAAAGATGAGTTTGTAACCCACCGTTAAACATCGCAGAAAGCCTAAACTTATGAAGATAGGAACCCTTTGACCACTGACCACCAGTTACAATTTATAAATGTCATTACATTGTAAGGCGAAAGTTACAGCCAAACATAACGTACTCGTAGGTATCTTAAGAGTGCAAAGATCTTTACCTGCTAGTGGTAGTAGCGTCTAATGTTATGAATGTGATAGCTCCTATAATATAGCTAGTCTATTGTTACATTTAGAATCTAAATGTAAGGCAACAAATCATTGATGTTTAGGGTTAGAAGATAGATTGTTTGCTAACAAATGCTAATGTGTCGATTCTGTTGTTCACAAATTTCTAAACTAAATAGGTTAAAGAGAGTTTTTTTTGCCTTTTTCAGGCTATATCCCATAGACATATTTTTGGGCATTAAATTTGACATATTTCCAATACAAAATTATCAGAACAAAAAAATGTATACGACTAAAGCTTATTGGGAGATTAATTTTAATGATATTGACTTTTTACTGCAAAGAGTATTATTCCTGTAGAGATTTATTCCTAACAAAGAGTTTGCACCACTGTCGAAGTTATAATATAGGTAGTATTGATCCATACTTCTGTAATTTTTATTTATGTATAATCGTATAGAGATAAAGCAAGGTAGCACTGCACATATTTAGTGGAAGGGTTAATGAACTTAGGTAATTTCGTAGATTAGTTAAATACATAATATTATGTAAATTAAATGAAAATTGATTCCGTCACATTAACACGTGAATGTGTGTGAGCATTATTGTACCTTATTAATATTATCTAATAGGGTCTTTATCGATTTCTGTTGCCATAGTAATTCGTGAATCCGAAGCTGTGATAGCCTAGTGAAGCTGTGATAGCCTAGTGGTTAGGACGTTCGCCTCCTAATCAGAGGTCGGGGGTTCGAAGCCGGCCACGCAACCAACTTATCGGAGTTATGTGCGTTTTTAAGCAATTAAAATATCACTCGCTTCAACGGTGAAGGAAAACATCGTGAGGAAACCTGCACGCCTGAGAGTTCTCCATAATATTCTCAAGGGCGTGTGAAGTCTGCCAATCCGCACATGGCCAGCGTGGTGGACTTAGGCCGAGCCCTTCTCATATTGAGCGGAGACCCGTGCTCTGTAGTGAGCCGACAATGGGTTGATCATGATGAGTAATCCGTGATACGATATGTTCTTGCATGTAAGCACAGCTGATGATATCCGTAACAGATTTCAACGCGTATTTGTTGAAGAATCTAGAGCTTTTTTAGCATTTATTTTTATATACATATATATATTAAGTATATTTATTAAGTGTTATTATGTATCGATGTGGCACTTCTATGGACCAAGCATGCGTCCTTATATTAAGATTTGTGCAGACTGATTATGATGATGATGATGGCTACCTATTTGGGTTTGATGTTGGTTGAGAGAGTTGGCTTTTCTGTTACTTTTGCTCACCATACAGAACGCATAATTCTATAGTGGTGGTTCTGTATAGAAATGTGGTACCACTAGTAAACTACCAGCTAAGTTACAGGATCCGGGGACAGGAAGCGATGGAAAATCAAACTGCTGTTTGTGATGCAAAGTTACGTAAGTTTGTAAATAGTTTCCTTGAATATATTGTACTTTAGGTAAATCTATGTGTAACTTTTGTTATTCCTATTCGACGTAGAAAGCTAACTGTAAATAATTAAGCTGTAATCATGTAAGTATGGAGTTTTTGGCTATTTAAATACTATACACCATTTATTTGTAGGTATTTATTATGTTTAATAAAGTGAATGTCTATTAGTATTTTTTTAAATCCCTTTATAACATTAAGGTAACCAAACTTTAAAAATTAAATAAAACCAGTATTTATTCTTCACTATCGCTAAAAACTAACTTTAAAAAATTAAAGAAAACCACTATTTAAAGATATATGTACTAGTATAAATAGATCAGTTTCAAAAATTAAATATTTGTACAAAACAATGATCGCGCAATCTTTATAAAAATATAAGAATGGTTTATTCTAGCAGTTGATATTTTTCTTCTGCCTGGAATTATCTGCATTGCTATCAATATAGTGCTAAAGAGGAGTAACTCTTGATTAAATTTAAAAAATAAAAGGAGGATCCAATTGATTGGAACATTGGAATTTATAATAAAACGACGTATGTTATTTCACATGGTTTATTTAATCTGCATTATTATTTATTAGGTAATTACTTTAAAGCTGCGATGGCCTAGTGGTTAGGACGTCAGTCTCCTAATCAGAGGTCGGGGGTTCGAACCCGGGCACGCACCTCTAACTTTTCGGAGTTATGTGCGTTTTTAAGCAATTAAATTATCACTTGCTTCAACAGTGAAGGTTCGGAAACCTGCACGCCTGAGAGTTGTCCGTAATGTTCTCAAAGGCGTGTGAAGTCTGCCAATCCGAACACGGCCAGCGTGGTGGACTATGGCCAAACCAGATGAGCCGGCAATGGGTTGATCATTATGAAGTACTTAAAAAATTAATTTTACCTCTTAGGTCTATGTATACCTACACCATATATATATAGGTCTATGTATACCTACACCGTATACACCTGTAACTATTGAAGTAGAAACAAAAAAAATATACGATTTATTTATTACAAAGTATTTTTACCCATTGCTTCGTATAATACCAGAGGAACAATCACGTCGCATTTATAATATATGTAGGATTTTCCAACTATAAATAACTACCATCTGTAACAACATTCCAGAAGAAACACGTATTTTATTGCCATGCCAGGCGAGCGTATTTTCGAGTTTCAAGTAGTGAATTCGGGTAGTTAAACATAATCAGGTACAGGATCACAGACCAATGTTCATCTCGCCCCACGCATTCGGCTAACAACTTTGATTGAAAATTTGGATGTGTGTGTAGGAACTGATGATGAACTTTCCATAACTCCAAAAATCTGGCCCGAGAGAACCGTACTCTTTTCCGGAGTAATAGGTTCCTTTTTGATATTCCAGACTCAGCTACATAAATACCACATTTCTTATAGACTCGTCTAGCCGGTCTGACGCGATTGTGTTACAAAACCATCCATCCAAACTTATCGCATTAATAACAGTAAATAGATACATTTTTTTTTTATATTAACTTTTGTTATAGGTGTTCGTAGCTTCACATAATAGCTGACCCTAGCCACCATACAATTAATACCTAGACACCATACATAAATTTGATTGCATTTACAGTGTTTGAATCATGAAAAGAACTCCGTTGAGTTCTTTTCATGATTCAAACACTGATTCAAAACTTGTGTCGAATTGATTAGTACCTTTTTACCCATTTGTTTCTTATTTGAAATAATACTAGTTACAACTCAATGAATAAGATTGTTTGGCCACACATTTAGGCTGCAAAAGAACCACGAATAGATTCGGGGGAACGAGCCTTAAGATTCGCGGTTCGTTATGCACAGTCACGACATTTTGATTAGATTTGGCCATTGAATTATTATGTACTATTATTACCTCAATGGATTTGTTTAAGATGTTTCAATTTACGCAGCGCAAGGGACAAAATAATGCGGCCCACTTTTAAAAATTGTGCGTGCGTTAAATATTCATTATATATTACACAAAAACTTATACAATGTAATTATTGTCTCATACACTATTACAAAAAACATGGTCAATTCAACGTTTTATTGCTGCGTAAAAGAATTAACTTTCAAAAATACTCTCGCATTTCAATCCAATACCCTTGCCCTTTTTGACCCGCAGTGACTAATGCAATTTGTTACAAGTAGAGCTAAATACGAGCGACGTGTGAAGAATGCGATTAGTTCATGCTTTTTTAAGCCCTTGGCTGCAATCTAACCTGGTGATAAGTGATTTTACTGGTTCGAGATGGTAGTTGGATGTCTGAGGGTTAAATTAAACGAATACCAATATTCGGTTCCTGTGTCATCGCACCGGAAGGCGTAATCGCTTGGAGCACGTGTTTGTCCATAGGGTCAAGTCAAGCAGAAGAATCTTTGATAATATAGATTCACCTGCCACATTCAAGATCACGGCGTTTACCATGATAGGTTAGATAGGAGGTTCATAAACATTCGCATCAATGATAGCATGCGGACCAAAAGACGGAATAGCAGCAATTGCTTTATTTGTTATTCATTTTCAATATAACCACTAAATCCTTTATCTATCACCAGATAATTCCAATTCCACGCCAAAAGGATTACGAACATCGCTTAAAGCAGTGTTATTTTAATATTATTGACATTCTTGTTTCAGTATTATTTTAATGCTATCAGTATATGCCATCTAAAACTAACATTTTGAAATAATACTGTTCAAGCAGTTTTAATTAGAAACTTCGGTAGCAGTTAGATTACCACCCTAACTTGAATTTAGCGTTCCGGCACGATGTCGCGTAGAAACCAATTAAGGTGTATGGGTTTGACATACCCCTAACAGGTTAGCCCGCTACCATCCTAGACTGCATTATTACTAACCACCAGGTGAAATGGCGAGGGCTAACTTGTGTACAAAAAAAAAGACAGGCAAATTAATAAATTCAACCTGCTATCTGAAGATTTTGGATTATAATTTAAAAATCTAAAACTACATACACGTTCGAGTTTAGGACGACCTAAGTTAGATTGCATTACATTATCAAACTAACAACCAGGTGATATCCCAGTCGAGTTGCAAAAAAAAAATAACAATTCGCATTAGAGCTCATGTTCGCATTTGCACACGCAGGTAAAAATATGATCCCAAGCAAAAACAAATATTACCTTAAGGTAAGCCAAGTTGCTATCCATTTTTTCGGTCATTGATGAATTATGAATCCTACTATTATAAAGCCAAATTGTTCGTTTGTATTTATGTTTGTACAGCTAATGCGACACCGGTCAAACTTGAAATATTTATTGTATCCGCAAGCAGATTTTAAGGTTTTGATCGTATTAGATTATACCAATAGTGGTTGGCTTTACCTTAGGTCATATCGTCACTTAACATCAGATGTGATTCTAGTCTACACATATACAAGTCAAGTAAATGGGTAATTACCCTCCTTGGGTATTAGACACTCCTATGAAAAACTATCTCTAATACTCGATCTAGAGAAATGTTGACTTTATGTCACGTTGCATATAATTGTGACAAAAAAAAAATACAATTTTTTGTTGCTTCACGTCACAATTACGTCTGTATATGTGAGTGCAGTTTTTAAAATAGTGTAAATGAGTCAAAGAATTAATTGATCAACACACTTTTATTATACACTACACAAAAGTAAAGAAAGAAATAAGAAAACAAACAAAACCATGAAATAGGAGGTAGTGCAGACAATTTGATCTCTCCCGGACAAACTACAACGTAAAAGGACATAGTTAAGATGAAATAGGTATGAAGCTATTATTATAAATATATATATATATATACAATATACATATATAAATATGTTAAAACTAATACATGTAGTATTCAGGATCTTAACATTTCTTCTGTAGCTGATATTATTATGGTTGCGGTCGAGTGCGCGGGTGTTCCCGTGACCCAGCCACCAGGCGACGCGTAGGACCATCGCTGGGTTTTAGTGGGTTTTTTAATCGCCAGTTTGGCCGCCGGGGAGTCCCATATACCCCGCCGGAAATCTTGCCTGCGTCGCTTCCGGAGGGGATGCGTAAACACATTTGCCAGCGTAAAAAAAAAAATGGTCGTCAACCGAATTCTTTTATGAAATCAGTTTATCAGTTCCTTACCGAAAACTATTAGATCTTAGAAACTGTTATTTTAATAATCATGAATACATCTGCAATACCCCATCGGAATTGTACCCACTTTCAAACTAGGCTGTTTTCAACAAAAAGATAATTCGTTTGTAAAGTTTATACTTTATATTTCACCAAGAGTAAAGATTGGTCTACGCTGCGCACCAACAAGAAATTAGTGTCAATTCTGTTGAATACAAATTTCGAAACTAAATTGTCAACGTTAAAAATATAGTGCTATGCTTTTCCACGGAAAATACTGTGAAAATCATTCATTTATGCGTTTCAGAATTGGACGTATAGAAGTACATCAGCTGTCAGCTCCATTACGTCAATCAACAACCAAATTCAGTGGATTCTCTTCCCTCTTTAAGACCTTAAAAATAAGTATTTTTAAGGCCTAAAAATAAGTATTTTTAAGGCCTTAAAAGCGGGTAGTTGTGCAGTGTTTCACCACACCTTACCGCGACAAAACACGCCATGGTTATTCCGACGTAACGTCCCACATTTTATTGGCAGGTCGCCAGATGTTTTGTAATAAACAGCCATTGTTTTGGACCTGCCATTTTAGTTCAGTTTATAGATTAATGTACGCCAGAATTGATACAAGAAAGAACATTAGCTCTCAACTCCATTAATACGTCAATCAAAGACCGCATTTGCAAGCCTGCTGTTTGCAAGTCTTGCATTGGATATAATTTGGTCGTTGATACTTACTGAAAAATATAACGCCCAAGTAGGCCGGAATAAACTAAGCAAAGGTGCAACGAATAAGAGTCTTAATCTAACATTTTCATCATCATGATCAACCCATTCTCGGCTCACTACAGAGCACAGGTCTCCTCTCAATATGAGAAGGGTTTGGCTATAGTCCACCACGCTGGCCATGTGCGGATTGGCAGATTGCACACGCCTTTGAGAAACATTATGGAGAACTCTGAGGTATGCAGGTTTCCTCAAAAGTGATATTTTAATTGCTTAAAAACGCACATCCAAAAAGTTAGAGGTTTGCCCGTGTTCGAACCTCGAAGGATTAGGAGGAAGACATCCTAACCACTAGGCTATCACAGCTTCCATCTAACATTTTACTGTCATATAATTTATTCATGTTTTACATTATGTAATTAGGTTTTATTTATGGTAAATACAGATTGTATATTAACTTTAATTATGCCACCAATAAAATTCAATTGAGCCTTTTTTTCAACGGTCTAATCAACTGTACATCTCGCTCCCCGCGTCTATAACGTCGTACGTAAATATGCTACATTAAGGCACTTTCAACTTTGAGGTGACTTACTTCGACTCTACGTCCTCGATATCATGTTAATTAAACCTTTTTTGTAACTTACGTATCTACGAGTTACGTACATTTAATAGCACACGTAAAAATATATAAGCATATATTTCATCATCATCATAATTTAAACCTATAGACGTCCACTGCCGGACATAGGTCTTTTGTAGGGAGTTCCAATGGCCACCGTCCTGGGCCGCTTGTATCCAGCGGCTCCCTGCGACTCGTTTGATGTCGTCTGTCCACCTTGTTGGGGGTCGACCAACGCTACGTTTACCGGTGCGGGGTCGCCATTCCACCTTGGGACCCCAACGTCCATCGGTTCTCCAAACTTATTATATTTCATAATTTCATTTAATTAACTTTCAACTAACCGACATTTTTCGTTCTTTTACATATGGAGTCTCCTTTTCGCGTATACGCGATTGTACACAATTTGCCCAAAATATATTATATAATCGGCAACGTGATACACCTAAATTTTAAATTTAATTACTAGTAGAATTACTAATCATTAATATTGTATTTCTAATTATTATTTACTGATTTTGGTTACTTTAACAGACAATATACATGAATCGTTTTCTTTAAATCTTTGCGCTATTTTTACTTAACAAAGCAGCGGTCTACTTCGCTGTTCAAAGAACTCTAAGCCAGTTGGCCTTACACCGACAAAAAAGACGCGAGCAAAACCAAACTATATCACTCTTATTAATAAACATCGAATTGAGTGAGGTTAACTTGAATCCATGTTATAAGTTTAACTATTATAGCAACTTGGTTCCAGCCGCATAGTTTAACGTAGGATTAAGCTGACAGTTGTGTATTTTGACATTTAGTGTTGCAAATTATGATCTAAGACATTATAAGAGGTTATTGACGACCTCCGTGGCGCAGTGCGCGCGCTGTCGCATTATAAAGTTGGAGGTCCTGGGTTCGATTCCCGGTTCGAGTCTGGTCTGGTGGGAGGCTTAGGCCGCGATTTAGCGTTTCGGCACGATGTTGCGTAGAAAGCAATTAGGAGCGTGGGTTTACCATACTCTTAACAGGTTGGCCGGACAACACGTTTGCACCGCGTCACGCCCTTAAAAGCGCAAATATAACCACGAAAACAAATCGTAAATTGTGAAAATCTTAAGTGGCGCCTAGAGTGTTGCATATCAATACACGCGCAATAAAACGGCGCACCCAATTGTGAAAGTGATATCCCAATCGGAGTTACCAGTGGCGAAAAAAAGTGGAAAAAAGTGGAAAGTGGGAAAAATAAATATCTTTAAAAAATTACGCTGCGCGATCGGTCGCGGCGACCCCTACTTTTTTTGGGTGTTCCGGTTGCCCACCATTGAGCCCCACCTCCGGACACCACCAAAAGATTTTTCCGGTCCACAGGAGCGGAGAAAACAGCGAAAAACCCGAAACCACGTGGCGGCTAACTTCGCTCCTGGAGGTGTGCGAAGAAATTGGGCAACGGAACCAAAAGCTCCACTGGAACCACAGTAAGTCTACAAAACCCGCATAGGGAGCCGTCGAGTGGTTTTGGAAAAATCGCCCGATCTTCAAAAAATTACAGGGCCCAAACCAGATCGGCGACTGCGGATTTTTTCAAGGGCTAACTTGTAGTGTATAAAAAAAGGGTTTACTTACGATATTGTTTGTCGTGCAAGTAAAATTGACGGAGAAAGTTTATTAGATGATATGATGACCTGGTTAGCAACTCTCCCTCTCCTAATCGAATACTCCTATAACAATCTATGGATGACTTTTGTAAGCAATCCGTACGTTATCTATTGAAGGTTATCTCAAGTGGCATTGGCAGAAATAGCCAACTTATGTTTATTTGTTTTAATAATTTCTTTTTATATTTGGACAATAATGGTTAAATAAATAATGAAATCTTTTTTCCAATGAATTCTTTTATAAAAATTATCTTATCTTTAAACATATCGTAAACGTACGTAATGTTTATATCCTCTTTGCGTCTAAGTTGACAAAATGTACTCATTAAACTCGTTAGAAGGAATGTATAGTAAATTCGAGTTTACTCTTATGTTTATTAATAATTCTTATAACGAAGCTAATACTCTTTAACTGTAGGATTAACAAGTCGAAGTGTAACATCAGTTTATGGTTGGATTACGCAATGTTTATTAACAGGAGTGTTTGGGTTTACAATCAAGTATATACTAGCGCTCGGCTTCAATCGCCTATTGCCTAGAAGATGCCTATTCAATTTTCATGTTATAGGCGGTGGGAGAAACAGATGCTATGATTCATTACCGTGTGTATAGAAACGAGGAAGCAAGGCTTCGCACGTGCGTTTTATTGTAATTACTTAATAAACCTAAAATGTAATGAAAGTGAAACCGACGGCTGCGCGCTCTTGCTGTCATTCAACCGCCTTCGCCTCCGCTATCACGTTCCGCGCCTGCTCCAAAGCTTTCCTGCGAACATCATCCCTTCATCAACAATAGCATCATATACATATGTATATATATATATATGTATATGATGCTACTGATGTAAGGACTGACGATAGTCGATATCCCATACGTCCTAAACCCATTCAGGCATTTATAACTTATAATGGAATAACAACCATGAACTTCGTTTTTTGCTGTCGTTTAAAAATATAAGACAAAAATGTTAAACATAAAATTTCAAAAGCAATTTAAACAGCTCAAGAAAAAATGCTTTAAAAAACGATTATAGTCTTCCCTCGATTTACAAATTTTATGATATTGTAAATTAAAGGGAGGACATTCTACCCTACCTACTTAACACATGTGTATATTAAAATTTCATCTTTCTAGGTTTACGGCGTTAAAATTGACGGACGGAGGCTTAGTACGAATCGCGTTGGTACACTTCTCCTATTTCTTTTCTGCGCTCGCTCGTTTCACTTTTCGCCGATATGGTGCTGCCGGAAGGGGCGAGCGCGTTGTGCGAGGCTGTGGCTACTCACAAGTGCAGCGGGTTGTCGGAGTGCAGGCGGGTGAGGGCGAGCTGCGCCAGCGCTGCCAGGCGGCGCAAGGCGCGTGCGCGCAACTCGCCGGCGCGCGGCAGCGTGTCCGCCAGCGCGGCCGCCGCGCCCGCCACCTGCGGCCCGGGGGCGGCGCCCGCCGCGCAGCACAGCGTCTCTGTTATATGTTGTTGTATTATCATCTCTTGATGGTGAAATTATTCAATGCACTTTTATTACATTAACTATTTAGATATTAGAAAACACTATTACAAAATACTCCTTTGTTTATATTAGGCAGGAAAACGAGCAGACGGATTACCTGATAGTTTTTTTTGGACTGTCTTTTAGCTGTATTGGTAAAAGACAGCGTAAACGGACTGTTAACGACTCCAGAAGAAATTTTGAGCCACAGGGCTCGAAGAAACTAAGGGTCTGATGCTGAGTTATTAACGCCGCCCATGAACATGAACAACAGCACCAGACCAGATTTGCGCATTGGCTCGTAGGAAGATCTTCTTATTGGGATTATGCAGAAGAGGGCTGTTCGTGCAATTTATAATATGGCTCCAAGAGAGTCATTAAGAAAAAAATTTAAGGAAGTAAAAATAATGACATTGCATTGCCAATACATATTTGAAAATTTAATGTATGTCCACAGAAATATAACAAAATTCAATAAAAAATGCGATTGCAACAATCTTAACATCAGAAGTAAAAATAAACTTGTGTTGCACGCTACTAGACTACAAAAAATTAGAAATTCATTTAAAGGTAATTGTATACAATTTTATAACAAATTGCCAAATGAAATTTCTGGGATGTCTCTCAATAAGTTCAAAGTTTGTATAAAACGTAAGCTTGTAGAAAATTCCTACTACAGTGTAAAGGATTACGTAAATGATAAACATGCATGGGTGTGAAATATTGCTCTAATAAGATAGCTCTTAATATAATTTTAAGTGGCATGTGAGATGGTGATAACAAAAATAAAATTTACCTGGCTAAGTTTGTTGTGGGCTTCTTTTTAGACCGGGGCGCGTTTGGAACCCTCATAGCTTTAGTTTTAAGTTTACGAATGTAGTTATCACCATCAAATCACTACTTTGTAAATTATTGACGCGTCAAAAGTGCCTTTTAAAGGACTATTTGAATAAAGATTATTTGAATTTGAATTTGAATTGGTACGGTCGAGTGTATGACTTATTAAAACTGTACAGGAGGTAACTATAAATAAAATAACATGTACAGTTTTAATAAGTGGATGATCGTGTAGCGGGATAGACTTACCAATCAGCGACAGTACCAGTGAGTTGGCGTTAAGCGCGGGCGGCGGCGCGGACAGCGCCAGCGCGGCCCGCAGCAGCCGCACCCCGCTGCCCAGGCACCGCCGCCAGAACGCGCCGCCCGGCCCCTCCAGCACCCTGCGG
The DNA here is from genome assembly GCA_928268935.1 of Lasiommata megera. Lineage (NCBI taxonomy): Eukaryota > Metazoa > Arthropoda > Insecta > Lepidoptera > Nymphalidae > Lasiommata > Lasiommata megera. Next base: position 3,251,610 of record OV743311.1, on the reverse strand, counting down.
CACAGGCACCGTCACAAGTGTTATCAACAACTCCACTAGACTAGCTCGGACTACTGTCTCGTTAACCTTACTAGTGGTAAGCAATTTAGTCTAAAGATTGAAAAATGTCATGCTGTATGCAAAATGGCCACATTACTAATACATTACAATTTTGAGACATCCATTCATGATCAACCCATTACCGGCTCACTACAGAGCACGGGTCTCCTCTCAATATGAAAAGGTTTGACCATAGTCCACCACGCTGGCTATGTGCGGATTGGCAGACTTCACACGTCTTTGAGAACATTATGGAGAACTCTCAGGCGTGCAGGTTTCCTCACGATGTTTTCCTTCACCGTTGAAGCAAGTGATATTTGAATTGTTTAAAAACGCACATAACTGCGAAAAGTTAGAGGTGCGTGCCCGGATTCGGACCGCCGACCTCTGATTAGGAAGCTGACGCCCTAACCACTAGGCTATCACCGCTTCACTAGGCTATCACCGCTTCAAGACATCCATTACGTATCATTTAAAGGGGAAGAAAAAGGTTATCAATATGTCACAAAATGGGTGTTGGGACATATTAAAGACGAATGCAAAATGTTTTTTTTTTTAAAAACACAAGTTTAGCCCTTGACGGCATCTCACCTGGTGTAAGTGATGATGCAGTCTGAGATGGTAGCGAGCTAACCTGTTCGGGGTATGATAAGCCCACACTCTTAATTGGTTTTTACGCGACATCGTGCCGGAACGCTAAATCGCTTGGCGACACGTCTTTGTCGGTAGGATGGTAACTAGCCATGGCCGAAGCCTCCCAATAGACCACACTAGAGCCGGGAATCGAACCCAGGAGCTCCAACTTTATAATGCAACAGCGCGCGCGCTGCGCCACGGAGGTCGTCGTAAATACATAAAATAGACATACATCATTACACTTTTATTTATCAACAGAGGAACAAATATTATATATATATATATACACACTACATTATAACACATGGTGACTTTTGTTTTTCTTTTCTTTTTGGTTGCACATTTTTATTTTATTGTTTTTTGTTAGCACTAGTTTTGGCCAAGCTTTATTAAGTTTTAAATTAAATTACACCCAGGGGAGTCGGCACTGAAGCTGAAGCACAGGTTAAACCTAGTTTGGCTTCAGAAGCTAACTGTTTACTTTATAATATATAAAAAACTCATTTAAATTCATAAGGCTGCATACCATACTTGTTATTTTACATTGTTTTCTTTATTTCTTAATACAATGAAAATGTAAAATGTGTAAATGTGTTAAAATAATAAACTTTATTATTTATTTAAAGTATCATCATCATCATGATCAACCCATTACCGGCTCACTACAGAGCGCGGGTCTCCTCTCAATATGAGAAAGGGTTCGGTTATAGTCCACCACGCCGGCCATGTGCGGATTGGCAGACAGTGAAGCTGTGATACCCTAGTGGTTAGGACGTCAGCCTCCTAATCCGAGGTCGGGGGTTCAAACCCGGGCACGCACCTCCAACTTTTCGGAGTTATGCGTTGTTTAAGCAATTAACATATCACTTGCTTCAACGGTGAAGGAAAACATAGTGAGGAAACCTGCACGCCTGAGAGTTCTCCGAAATATTCTCAAAGATATCAATACTAAAGTATAAATTGCTTACCACTAGTTGACTGAAAAATGTTACTCTGTTGCAAAACGGATTAAAACTTTGCCACTTTACTAATGCAGTACAATTTTGAGACATCCATTACGTCTCATTTAAAGGGGAGGGGAGGATGGTGACATATTATAAATGTAAAGTAATGAGTAATTAAGTTATCTTTAATTATTAGTTATTATTAGTTTTAAGTTCTTTTATTTAATTATTTATCTTACGGTGAACTCGCCGCCCATAAACGTAAAGTTTCTGGAGGGCGGTTAGCTTTACAATTAAAATGTGTTTTAAATTATTTTTGAACAATAACATATTTAAAAAAAAAAAAAACTCACTGAGGTGGTAAGGCAGGCAGGAACACGTCAGCGTTGAGAGCTTGCGCGAGCCTGGCTCGGGAAGCTGTCGCGAGGCGAGCAAGTGACGTGCTCACGGGCAGTTCGCACGCACGCACCAGCAACCGTCGCAGACGTACGCAGGCGCGCACGCTGATCGGATCCCACGCGTTCTCAACAATTTCTGTGAAAACGTGAAAAATAGCAATCATTATCACATTTTCATTTCGAAACCCGGCCTCTTGGAGTCCAACTCACAACAACCACCCAGCCTTTCATAATTTACTACAGTAAATCCATGTTTGGCTTCGGCTGATAGATTTACATTACATTTCTGTAGTAACTATGTTCCTCCATTAGATATTATGGGGTCGAGAGGCAATTCTGAATTTAACCCCTTGCCAACTAGAATCACTGCTTTACCTCTAGCCGTAGATCGAGCATTAACGCTCAAAAAATGGGACGGAAAAGTAGTGCACAAATAGCGCCGCGTGCACTCCTTTCCCCCAGTGTGTTACAGGGCTAGACCGATTCTAGATCCTCGATTCACTCAGTCTTTTGGTCAATGGGACAGGAATTTAAATTCTTTCCCGTCGTTCGATCTCCGTTGGTGGGTAAAACGAAAAGGGAAATATTAGAACTACTGAAATAATGCCACAAGCCGGACTCACCAGTAACTTTCGGCAACACAACCTTATCAATAATCGTAGGCACCAGCATGAGGTCAGGGTCGTCGCGCACCGAGTCCTCCGTCACTGCCAGGCGAGCGTCGCCGGCCTCCGAGTCCGAGGACGAGGACTCGTCCGAGTCGTTAGCTATCTTCTCCGACCTGACGCCGTACATCATGAGGCATCTAGTCAAACAAATGTAAATATTTGCTTTAATCTTATACATAAAATTGTCGTGTCACAATGTTCGTTCCCATAATCCTCCGAAACGGCCCGACCGATTCTTATGAAATTTTTTATGCATATTCAGTAAGTCCGAGAATCGGCTACTATCTATCTTTCAAACCCCTAGGTGATAATGGATGTCCACCTCAAAATATTTTTTTTATTTTTTGGATAATTTTTTTTTAATATTATGTGGCATTAAAAAATACATACAAATTCGACTAAAATTTCCCTGAACTTATTGTAAAGCTACAATTTTTGAACATAAACAATATTTATGTTATTTTTATATTCCCTCATCGTTCACAGTGCTCCACGCCTCTTTCACTCATATACCAAATCCTTACACACAATAAGTTAGTTATTTTTTCTACAATTTCCCTAAAAATAAATGATATGGCAAAACAATGTTTGCCGGGTCAGATAGTAAGATATAAGAAACTTTAAAAAATATTTTAATGCTTCTTATATCTTACTATCTGATCATTATCATCATCTGATCTGATCATTCTGAACACAGGTACACAGGTGTCACAGGTAAACGGTAGCAGAAGATAAATTTTCTCAATAGTCCATGTTTTCTTAACTGCCTAACAGGCCTTACTAATACATAAATCATTTCGTAACATTTTAAAACATACATACATTATACAGAGAGTCAAAGTTTAAAACGCCTAGATCCATTAGGCTTGCTTAGCCTTACCTCCGACTGAAAACCAGACATGGTTGTCCGACCGATATGAATCTTCCTGTTTCCTAACCTTGGCCAAGGAACGTCTAGTTACTCTCAACAAGTCATCAAACGCTAATAAGTCAAGGGTTTTAATAAATTAAAAATTATGAGTAATGCTCACTTGTACCAGTCCATTTTCTCATAGTCCTCGTTGTCAGTGTCCGCCAATGGATTCCATAATATTAACTGTAACAAAATTCATACAACTTCATATAATATATGCACTTATGGTTAAATTTTTTATTTTACGGACTGACTATTAGCTGTGCTAACCCTATTGGTTGCCACAGCGTAACCGGACTGTTATGATATACAGATTTACCTGTAAAGTATTGAATACAGAGGAGCATATTTTTTCTTTTCTATAAATTAATTCAACCTAATTTTTATGGTCACTTGTGATGACCGTATAACCTTAGTGCAGAGAGCACGCTCAGAGTGCCTGAGGTAAGGGTTTTGGAAAACCATACCTGATGTATGCTATAAGTGTACATGGAAACTATGCATACACTACTGGGTACATATATAATTCCTGGTTATAATGATATAACAAATACAATCGTTGAAAATTAATCAGAAACTAATCACATAATATAACAAATTTAAAAGATTCAAGAATTTTGCAGGTCCTGGGCTCGAGTCTAGTCTGGGAGGCTTCGGCCGTGGCTAGTTACCACCCTCCGACGAAGACGTGTCGCCAAGTGATTTAACGTTCCGGTACGATTTCGTGTAGAAACCAATTAGGAGTGTGGGTTTACCATACTCCTAACAGGTTAGCCCGCTACCATCCTAGACAGCATAATCATATGATAGCCGTCAAGGGCTAACTTGTAGTGTATAAAAAAAAAAGACTTAATATGGACAGTTGATACGTACCTGGTGTCTCACGTAAGGTGCCAGCAGCTTGGGCAGGCATTCGGCCACGTACGCGTCGTTGTACAGCGTTGGCTGGCGGCGGCGCAGGCGGGCCATGCGCGCGCACACGCCGCGCACGTCCTGCCATGCGGTCAGCGCGTCCGAAAACAGCCGCCCGGACAGCGCACGGATCGCTTCTGCAATGTTCCAATAAATAAACTATTTAATTCACAATGTATTATCCACTACAAGTTAGCCATTGACGGCAATCTCGCCTGATGGTAAGTGATGATGCAGTTTAAGATGGTAGCGGGCTAAGTTGTTAAGGGTACAGTAAAATTATAATACCGTCCGACCCCCCGCTATCCCAAACGTCGACTAAGCCTAAGTTCGGCCTCAAAGGAGGCGCCCTTAGGCGACGTTCCCTTAGTTTCTTCGAGCCCTAGGGCTCAAAATTTCTTCTGGCAAAGCTTCTTTCCGAAGCTCGCCAAACAGCCCGGTTACACTGTGGCAACCAATAGGGTTAGTACAGCTAATACAGTCCGAAAAAAAAAAAGTAAACCTATACTCCTAATTGGTTTTTAAACGACATCGCTAAATCGCTTGGCGACACGTTTTTGTCTAGCCATGGCCGGACCAGACCAGACTCGAGCTGGGAATCGAACCCAATACCTCCAATTGTGTAATGTGACAGCTCTTGCGCTGCGCCACGGAGGTTGCCAATCAATGAAATGTCACTAGCAAACTTTAAATTTGAAGGGAAACATTTGTTGTCCATGGCAGTTCTCCATAATGATCCCGAAATCAACCAATTTGCGATTCACACTTAGCCAATATGGTGGACTAAGGCCTTAGCAATTCTTATTCGGAGAATTTCTGTAGTGGTAATAATTTGATAGAGATAATGCATTTAATAGTATCAGAATTGTTCTGAGGGCCCAGAGAATCCCATCGTAAGGTACTGGCTTGCCGTACATCGTGACAGACGCCCAGTTTTAGGATAATTTTGACTTACTGGAATGCTGTTATACTTTTATATACATTATGTTAGCTTTAAATATTTTGTATCAACTATGGGCATTTAATCTAATGAAATAAATGAAATGAATATTATTATTTTATTTTATTCCTAGGCCTACTAATACAACATATATTATTATTAAAATACATATGTTGTATTAGTAGGCCTAGAAATAAAATAAAAACTAAAGTATTTACGGTTAGAGATAGTTCTAGTTGCATGACCCTTTAATCTGCTCTTTTCTTGTAGTGATTCTAGTATATCACTTATTATCCTTTTCTCTTATTCCTGTATGCTCTAGTAGGAGAAAGTTCATAAGTGATGTAACCGTCGTGTCAACCTCTTCTTTTATTTGGGCTGCTGGTATATCACTTTCATTCCTGTTATGCTCGAGGAATGTTACCTGTTTCCTGTTGGCCGTGGTGCAACTGCGCGGGAGGCAGTTCATCATCACTCGAGTCACCGTCGCGATGTGACGAGGCACTACCAGCCGCCTCACGCTTCAATCTTCTGGCACGTCTTCTTCCCTCTCTTTCTGCCGCGCGTTGTCTCTTCTCCTCCGTTTCGACTGGTTTCGCTGCTCCAGCACGGGCTAAGTTAAAAAAAAACAATTCTAATTGAATGTTTTATATACAACTGTTTAAAGATTAATTGATTATCAATGAAATGTTAACTACTTTTTTTTTTTTTAATTAATTCTTTCCCCAAGGGTTGTCTGGAAGAGATTGCTGAAGCAATAAGACCGCCTTTGCATACTTATGTGTTTAATGTTTTGTATTGTTGTTTCTCTAAATTTTGTGTGCAATAAAGAGTATTTATCTTATCTTATCTAAAATTAAACAAAGTGAATCCTATTAGTGTGGTTCTGATCTAAAATTAAATTTTAACCAACAGATAAACTTCTCTTTGAATTTTTTAACTACAGTACTGGGTTATTCATTAGTACAATTGAAAGAGATGTCTGACGACCTTCGTGGGGCAACGTATGCGCCTTATTATAAAGTTTGAGGTCCTGGGTTCGATTCTAGCATTAAAGCAGGACTAGTGAGAGGTTTTGACTGTGGCTAGATACTACCCTACCGACAAAGATGTGTCGCCAAGAGATTTACGCACATCGAATGGAATCGTAGAAACCAATTAATAATGTGATTTGGGTTTACCATACCCTCATCATATTAGCTCGGTACATTCTTAGACTGTATCATCACTTAACACCAGGTGTAATTGTCGTCAAGGGCTATCTTATAGAGGCATAAAAAAAATATGGATAGTAGTATTCATTATTAAAAATGTTCATTATTTATGTTCAAAATTAATGGCGCATGATTTTAAGCATCAAATCAGATTTATTCATGTAAACCTATTACAGGCATCTATGAATCATTCGTATATAAACTTTATCCATTATTCTTATTCCTAAAGTTATGGTCATAACTACACTGGCCAAATTAAAACTAAAACTAAGAGTGTTTAAATCGCACCCAGGTCTAAGAAGAATGCAACTTCTGTACGACCTGCTCAGGGTGCAAAAGTATTAATATCTATCTTATAAAATAAACCTTCCTTAACTATATATTCACATTCATTCGCATGCATATGTGAAAATTGAACTGAACTTGATAGAGACAGCCAATCGGTTCATACTTTCAAAGTGAGATTAAAAGAGCACTACCTATCTGTTTCATAATTTTATATTTAACATTCATTTATTATTACATATTAGTTTCCTTTATATATATATATATATATATATATATTATTATTATTAATTTTTTTTATATATTATATTTTAAGTATGTTTATTTATTTATTATTTATATTTAATTGGATTTGTAATTATAGTAATAGTCTGTATTAATTTTATTTTAATTGACATTGACTAATTGAATTAACATTGACTAATTGAATATTATTGTTGTTATTATTATTATTAGTATTATTTTTTTATGGAATTGTTTATATTAGAATGTTATATGTAAAAATTGTATCTACTGTTTGCAATGCCCTGACCGGGTAAGATGCAAATAAATAAATAAATAAATAAATATATATTATATCATATCATATGTATAAATATGTTATTTTATTACTATTATTATTTTTTCTTTTTTCAAATTATCTAAGTATATTTTTGTATGTAGTTTAAAATACCTTGTTTGACCTATCCCACTTTATAAATTCACCTTACTCACATCTAAGGGTAGCTGGAACAGATCTCTTATAGAGCTTTCCTTTGTATACTTTTATACTTGTGTTTGATATCACAAATTTGGTACATAAATAATAAAAATAAATAAATAAAAATTGAGAATCGTTAGAGATTATTGATTTTATAATTTCAGTGGTATCCAAAGAGTAACCGGACCGACCTGCCAAAGCGAGCACGTCCTGGGCCTGATCGCGTACGTCCGCCCTCCGCCTCTCCACGAGGAAGTCGCAGCGACGGCGATGCAGGGCCAACGCTCGCGATTCCAACGCCTCCAACTGCGGCATCTGTGCCCAAGGTTAACGTTAAAATTATTCTATTAATATTAGTGAATTTATCATATTAAAATTACTACATCCTTTGTAAGTCATGTTAAATAAAAGAAAATAAGTTTGTTTAAAAATTAATTCTCTTTTTTTTGGTTTCATATACCTATTTTTCAATCCTTTTAATATAGTTACTTATTAATTTAATAAGTAACTAGGCGAGTGGAATGAGTGGCGGGAACGCCAAATATGATTCGATATTGTAGATAAAACCAAATCCGGTTCCCTGATTTCTCGACAGTAAAACGAGAAAACGGGATTTGGAGGATATTGGAATTCTGATTACTGTCCTTGGTAATGGTAGAGCATTGACCATTACCAAGAACCGTAATCTGAATTCTAAAGAAAAAAAAACGTGAAAATTACGAAGTTAAGTAAGTAAAACGACGAGTTAGGTTTTTCTTACTGCATATTGAACTAGAATTATTGTTAATAGTTACAGTTGGCGTTGCAAAATCTGTAAAATGTCAACAACATTTTTCAACATGAAATACCTACGTTTTAATATTGTTTAACAAAGAATTCTTCATAACAATCACCATCAATTATAAGTCCATTACTGGGCGAGGATATCCTCTCAGAATAAGAAGGGGTTTGGCCATCGCATCGTCTACCACGCTGACCAAGTGCGGATTGGCATACTCCACACGCCTTAGAGAATATCATCGAGAGCTCTGAATCTTTCAGGTTTCCCTACAATGTTTTCGATCACAGTTCAAACAGGTTATATTAAACTAATATCGTGGAGAGCGGTTCTCGATTCCTACATTTTTCATATGTACGATAGTATCACTTGTTCTAACGGTGATGATAAACATCGCGAGAAAACCCGCATGCCTGAATTCTCTGTAATGTTCTCAAATGTGTGTCAAGTACCAGACACGATCTCTTGGGAGGGTCCCAATGCTGCCATGTGAGATCGTGCGATGCAATGTGACGGTTCCAGACTCACCTTTTCATCTAAACACTCGACGAGGTCGGTGACGTACCCGCGGGCGGCCTGCGCGCGCCGATACGCCGCGTCCAGTTCCTCGCAGCGCGCCTTGCGAGACTCCCTGGTGCGGGCCGCGTTCAACAGCCGCTCCTTGCAAGCCTCGCGCTTGTTCATTGTATCTTGCCGCTCCGTCTGGAGCTCGGTTAACCTGCGAACAACGGTTCCATTTTCTTTCTCTCTCTCTCTCACACCATTGTCGCGTGTACTATAATGTCATGAAAATACACTTAACTGTTCACCATCATCATCATCATCATCATGATCAACCCATTGCCGGCTTAGTGAGGCTCAGCATTTATAAGTATGTCAACAACATGTTGGCAAATAATTGCTGAGTTGCATGCAAATTGTTAATACTTATTATCGAGGTACTTGTCAAGGAATCTTCTCTTATTTATTTATTTTTGGAACTGTGCATATGCAATATTTATTTATTAATGCACATGTCTAAGTGAAACAGAAGGGAAGTCTGGGTAGTATTTTCGATTACCCGTGATATCATCATGATCAACCCATTACCGGCTCACTACAGAGCACGGGTCTTTTTCAATATGAGAAGGGTTTAGCCATAATCCACCACGCTAGCCATGTGCGGATTGGCAAACTTCACACGCCTTTGGGAGAACTCTCAGACGTGCAGGTTTCCTCACAATGTTTTCCTTCACCGTTGAAGCAAGTGATATTTTAATTTTTACACCATCATTAAAACCTTATCATTATAAAAGCTCCCAACTAGGCATATACCACTAAGAAAATATTTGAATGATATAAATCTCAAAGGTATTTTCTATTATATATTATAACTAAAAGTATTTTCTGTTGTTTACATAATAAATATAGTATGAAATGAGTAGTAGATATAATATAGAATTCGTTCGATACCATGAGAAACTCTGACTAATCAGCCATTTTAATAAAGCAAAAACATCGTCTCATTAAGTGACCTTCGCTGCAACGCGTCCGCGAGCTCCTGCACAGTGGCGGGCGGCGGTTTCCCGGGCTCCGTCAGCGGCCGCAGGTGCGTCGGCGTGTCGCCCAGCTGCGGCGGCGGGGGCGCCACTGCGAACGGGTTTATCTCGACGCCGTTGCCTGCGGACCATTCCAACATCATCCTCAGCCCTCTATATACTTTTTTTTTCTCCAAGTTAGACCTTGACGACTGAATCTCACCTGGTGTAAGATCCAGTCTAAGATGGCAGCGGGCTAACCTGTTAGGAGTACGGTAAAACCATACACCTAATGGGTTTCTACGCGACATCCTGTCGGAAAGTTAAACCGCTTTGCGACACGTCGTCCGTAGGGTGGCAACTAGCCACGGCCGAAGCCTCCCACCAGACCAGACTCGAGGCGGGAATATCCAATTTTAAAATAAAGAGGCACACAAACGCCCGACAAAACTCACCAAGAATATTCACTGTCCAGGTTTTATAATAGGTTTTTTATATTTTTCTCGATAGTACAATTCAAATACCATAATTACATACCAATTATTTTTTGTTACGTATGTATGCATAAGGATAAAGAATACTCTTTTAAGTAAGCGGACTGGAAAATGACGTAGGCTACTTTTTTATTTTGGGAAAATGGAATCCATAAGGCGCTAAAGCGCAATTCAATTGTAACTTTTTCACATTTTATTCGCTTTCACATTTATGAAATTAGTGGTATAATAAATAGTAAACTTCAAAAGAAGACGCGGCTGAGCGGATTCTTTCTAGTTATGGCATAACCATTAAAAAACAAATTTCAAGGTTTTACCTGTGATATCTACAATAGATGGCATGGCCTTCTGCATCTGCTGTTCTTCCCATTCTTCCGTTTCGCTGTTTATTTCCACGTCAGACAGCACCGCTGCCGCAGTACCTCCTAAATTAATACAAATCACAAGTTCTGAATAGAAGCAAGCTTTAGCTTCAAAGTCCAAGATTTACAATGAACATTCAAGTTTAGCAAAACGTCTCATGACGACAGGTACGTTGAAAGTGCATTTTGGAATATCTTTATATGTAGGGGGCACTGCATATTCGCAAATTCTAGCTTAATGTCCATTCATCATGATCAACCCATTACCGGCTCACTACAGAGCTCGGGTCTCCTCTCAATATGAGAAGGGTTTGGCCATAACCTACCACGCTGGCGATGTGCGGATTGGCAGACTTCACACGCCTTTGAGAACATTATGGAGAACTCTCAGGCATCCATTGCAATAATTAATTTCACATTCCAAGTTTCGTTCGTGTGAAAAATTGCAATTTTACGGCAAGAAGCTTACGTTACATCTTCAATTTATGGGTATGCTATCGTCTTTATTTATTTTGATGTTACACTTCTGTACATAAGAGATGTCAACAGAATTAATTTGCTACTTTATTTTTGATGTAACTGCACAAAACGGTTCATGAACAGCTCATCCCATACCGGATATTCTGGAGTCAGAATAGGCAGTACTTTTCATGACAATGAATGAGCGCAGCTTTCTAAAATGTATTGCAGTTAGAATTTTTAACTTTTTCCATATAATTAATAGTTAATTATATGGAAAAAGTTGAAAATTCTAACTGCATTCATTAATTATAAGTTAGGCTTTCTCCCATATTTCCAGCTTAGTTTTCATATTGATATATTGACCAGGATTCATAAGAGACGGTTTTTTTTATATTATCTGTTTATTTCAAACACAATATGAATGATTCGACAATGATTAGGACCCAAAACGCTATTGGAAAGACTCCCAATTCGTTATAGTTAGTTAAGACAACAGCGTCAGACTCCCAATCAGAGATTCGAAACCGGGCACGCACCTTTAACTTTTCAGTTATGTGCGTTTTTAAACGATTAAAATATCACTTGCTTAAACGGTGAAGGAAAACATCGTGAGTAAACCTGCACGCCTGACAGTTGTCCATAATGTTCTCAAAGGCGTGTGGTCTGCCAATCCGCACATGGCCGGCGTGGTTGACTATGACCGAACCCTTCTCATATTGAGAGGAGACCCGTGCTCTTTAGTGAGCCGGTAATGGGTTGATCATGATGATGATATTAGCAGTCAGTTTAAGTAATAAAAAGAAAGTGTGGCGCGAATCCAATCTTCCTTCTAATAAAATAACGAGCCAACTCACGTTTAGGCTTATCGCTCGGCAACTCCAGGCCTCGCACCTCTATCCTACCGTCCTCGTCGTCATCATCATCGATATCGTCGTCGCGCATGATCCGCGAGCCCTTCGCGTTCTCGGGTATTATCGGCACGAAGTCCCCTAGCTCGCGAGCCTGTAAATCGAAGGGCTTGCTGGAAAACTTGTGCACGTGTAATGTGTTTGGTATCTGACAATGACTCAAATTGATTTCTACGGCAGTAAATTTATGCTAGAGCGCGTAGTTCGTTTATTTACTGATAAATAGTGATATTTTGGTTCAAATTTGCGAGGTAAAACATTTGTTGCCAAAATTAGTTATATTTACATATGCAAATGTTTCATAAATAGTTTCTCATTTTAGTGGATTTTCTAACATAACTGAAAGCAGATAATCTGAAAGGCCTTCTGAATCTTTCAATAGATTTGTAAACAAATACGCGCTATTTATTTTCTAGCTCGCAGTTCAAGTCTCCCAAAAAATCAAAGAGAAAAGACGCACGAATCATTGTGTTTCTACCTACGTCCGTTATACGTCTACGTTCTACGTCTTAGAAACATTTCCACCTCCGCGAGGGTTCCTGTCACAAAAAAATTTCGAAAATGTTTTTTTTGTTTACGTGGCATGCAACGCACGACGGGTACAACTAGTAAATTATATAAATATAATTATATACATAATTTCTTTATATACATATTTTCTAATTGAACCACCTTGGTGAGTAGGTTAAATAATTTGTTGTACGTTATGTTGTAATTATGCCATCTTATGCCAGTACCAAACACTAGAATTTCATCCTTAATTATTAAATTTACTTATGCTAAAAAGGCCCTGCATTGACGTTTATGCAAATAACACAGAACAGTTTTTGTAAACAAACGCAAATATTCACAGGCGGAATTTGTTTCTTTGCATTGGCTGTGCTTAAACAACAGGCCAAAACCAGCCAACTACTCCTTAAGGCATTCCAATACTGCTTTTAGTACTACAACGAAGTTATCAGCTCATCTACTAATCCCGTAATTAATCAACTTCTTACCCTGGATCTCATACTAATAGCCTAATCAACACTTTATTAGCCGACATGTAGTCCAATAGACTCGAAACCAAGAATAGTAAGACCAAGTTGAAAAGCCTAGAATACGCAGAAAAGAGGATTCCGTATGAGAATGTCGCTAAAACCTCAATAATTAGAACGAATAAATATTATGATATTGTCCAAACACTGCTGCTTGGACAATATTATAATCTTTATAACAGACAAATATATATCCGCAGACAAAATGCGACCCAGTTCCGTCCCTCTTTTTTTGAGATGGGGCAAAACTTCCCAACATATTTGAGATTGATAAGTGACGAACATTCATATCACAAATTTGCTGTATATATTTTTTTCTAAACGACGTCGATGGCGGGATTTCTCCCGTCAATGAAATCAAAACTGCACAAGCATTCAGGAGGCTACTAACACATCTACGTGTTTAAAAATCGGATGGAGAGAATGTAACATTGTGGCTGAAGTGGTTCGTCCCTCCCCATCAATGGAGATCGAGAATCAATTGAAGGGCATAGGCTAAGTGTTCCAGTGACGGCCATCCTCTAGTCCCTCACCTCTCATACCTGCTGTCGCGTCTTGCGAGCCGCGTGGATGAGAGCGGCGTCGGGAATTTGTCCGGAGTGCGCCACGGCCAGCGCCGCGCGCACTGACTCCGCGCGGTAACGGTGGAACCCCCTACTATCATCTTCCTCTCTATCCTCCCCTTCCCCCCCGCTGTCCGACATGTCCCCCGCGCCCGCCGCCAGCGCCTCCCGACCGGACAAGATCAGCCCCTCCAGGTTGACTTTCTTCTTTGGCTTCTGTTTTTCTTCCACATCGTTATCCTCGGCAGGTTGCTCCTATATATATTTTTTTATTTGTATTAAAAACATACTTATATAGAAATAAAATTTATGTTACACAGGTTTTCAAAGACAATCGGCACCTTTTTTGTAAAATCACTCAAATTTGTTTACTCCAGATTCATAAATTGCTTATTTATTTGTCAACCAAATAGAATTATAAAGCCAATATTCTCTTAACAGACATGCCATTCCATTGTTAAAATAAGTTTATCCTTGCACACAGAAAATTTACTGATGATGAGATTTAGAGTTCTTATATGAATACTTAACAATAAAATATTATCTACAAATGTGTGTTAATAATTAATATTATCTATAACTACATTTTATATCCATACAAATACACAATACTTCAAATCACAAAGCTAAAATCTAGCAGTATTTTTTCAAAACATGTTTTCTATTGAAATCAAAGTTATATAAAACTTACAAAAGTGACATCATCATTATGATTGTCATATTTATTATTATCACCGTCTGGTAGCCTGCGTTTCTCCTTGTCCCTGCGTTTGCTCAACTTCTTGCTTTGTGAGGACTTCTTTACTTTAAACACTTCTGTTTCTTCCTCTGCAATGTAAAACATACTTAACAGTTTATTGTGTTCATTTATGAAGAGGCTTGTGATATATGAATCTGCTAAAATAGATCTATACCCATGCCAACTTACAGCTTTCTAGCTAATGTGCAAATTTGTTAAAAAAAAATCTATACTTTTATTAAAAAAAAGATTTCCCGCAAAATATGCTAATAAACTAACCCTCCCACCATCAAAGCTAAAACTCCACACCGGTAGTCCCTACGTAATGTCTGCAAAAATATATAATGGTCTGCCAGACTGCATTCGAAACTTAGAAAAAGAAAATTAATTTTGAAGAAGTGTTATTACACAGAAAACAATTTTTTTTATGATTCCAGACCAAGTTGCAACACCCAAACTGGGTATGTTTACACAATATGCAACGAAAAAAAAAAAATAAAGTATCTGAGCTAAACTACAGACAAACAGACGAAAAGACATGGCAAAACTATGAGGGTTTCTTGTTGTCTAAGAAACCCTACACAGTAAGGCCTGCATTTTATTAACCTCCTTTAATAATAAATCAATAACATAACTTTATGATGGCACAAGCATTTGGACGGCTAGGCATAGACTAAGTAGGTTACTTTTTAAAATTTATTGAGGAATTGTTACTAATTCTTTAAAGATTAATAAAGAATAGAATAGCATGCTAAATTAATTATTTATTTTTCTCTAATTTATTACCATTTACCATTATTTTTTTCCTATATAAAAAGAGTCTATTTTAGAGGTTATACCAATATAAAACATTTTTTTTACTTAGCCTTATCACTAATAAATTCGAATCTTAAATAAGAAATAGTGATACTTTGTTCTTTTTTATAACGGTTCTGCGTCGTCATTAAAGAACGCCAGTCAGTGTGTAACGACTTAAGACTCTAGCGAGATATCCATACCTTCATCGGCAAAGCTTAAAAGTGTGGTACTTTTAACTGGCTTATTTTCTTTCCTGTTGTGACTTATAACTGGCGGTGGAGGCGGCTCGGGGTCTCCATCTTCGTCGTCGTCACCACAAAACATACGTCTTTGAATCTTTTTAGGTTTACGAAACAACGACATGTTTTCCTTGGAACTTTCCACTTTGCCTTCGCAAATATACAATTACAGTAAAATTAAGCTATCATGTAACAATTGGCACGATTAAATTACTTTATTTACAGCATAACGGGTTAAAAAAATTTAAAAATGCAAATTGAATATAAAATCGTAATCGAGGGCATGAAAAGCTGAAAAGTTAATTTTAAAACGTCAAATTTAATAGACACAACGAACAGCCCTATGGAACAGCCCCAGATAAACGGAGTAGTACCGTAATATCTGTTTATTGTAATGTCCGGTTAACATACTCTTTGAAAAAGCTCTAAAATCTAGAGCTTTAATAACCATAGATGATATACCGATCACTTGTTATTACTTGCATTTACAACTTTCCTGGTTTCACACATGGACTTTATGCCGTAAACTCGCGCGTTGGCATAATTTATATAAGTTCCAATGCAAGTCAGAAGGTCTGTGTATTCTTGTATATAATATAATACCTATACAACTTTTTACCATATAACATCAAATAAATGATTTTTAATAAACTTTTACGTTTAACAAATTTTTAAGATTAAATTTAATAAGAAAAACGTAGTATTCTAAGCTGTTTTTAAAACATTGACATGCATGATTATTACTACTGTGTGACATTAGATTTAATTAGAATATAAAATACTACTTCTTTCTACTATTTACATTTTGTTTGGAATTTAAGTAAAAGTTGTTGTGATTGTGTAAAAATATTATCTATATCAGAGAAAAAATTTAAGGAATACTCAGTAAGAATATTTTGTACGCCTGTGATTTAAAACATGTTTGGTTCTATCTATCTAACTACTACATCTATTATTGTATATTATCATAATTGTCATTGGAAAATCCTATGTTGTTATGTTAAAAATAATAATGAACTTGAATTCTTAGAAATATTTTTTCAAGAAATATCAAAGTTAAGATAAATCGATTTCGTTTGTAAATAAATCGATTTATGGTATATTAATTCACTAAAACGTAGTGACGTTTACTGTATTTGACATTTCCTTTTCACATCACTAAATCTCTTTTTGTCCCGCAACGCGCACGTATCCGTGCGATTTGCGTTTTGTCTTGGTGAGTTATTGAAATAAATCCAATATTCCTATATTAATCTTAAATCAAATGCATTTTTTTGTGCTAATTGATTATTAAATTATTATAAACACATTAATTTACGACGTTATTTCGTTTTGATACTTTAGATTTCGGACCGTGACATGTCATTACATTTATGATTGTTCTTTACAGTCCTTAAATTTCTCGGAGTCCCTACACACTACAAGATGGGTAGGGAGGACAAGGCTACTTGGAAGACCAACTACTTTACCAAGATCATAGTAAGTATGCAATGAAATTTAATTTCTGCATAACCTAAAAACTTACAAAGTATCCGAACCTGATGTTGTGTTCTGTATAATTGTGATGTTCTTAACTGACAGTTTCTTTGTTGATTTGTACCTAGCTAACGACATTGCTTGCAGTTAAGAGCTCCATCGCAATAGGTTCAATGATAATTGCATGATATTTTAATTTTTTAAAAACGCACATAACTCCGAAAAGTTACGAGGTGCGTGCCCGGATTCGAACCGCCGACCTCTGATTAGGAGGCTGACGCCCTAACCACTAGGCTATCACCGCTTCATATATTATAGTATACCTTCATTAGTTTAGGAAATTTGTACAAATTGAATGGGAACAGAACAACTCTGCTTAGCTTATCATGGAAAAATTAGTTTTTTATTTAGTTACTACCAATGCACATATACTCAAGCATTGCCTTGCTAAGCTTAACAGTAATATAAAGCATCTTTTTTCAGACTCTGTTAGATGACTATCCAAAATGCTTCATCGTGGGTGCAGACAATGTGGGCTCCCAGCAGATGCAACAGATCCGCATTGCTCTCCGCGGCAGCAGCATTATATTGATGGGGAAGAATACTATGATGCGTAAAGCCATCAAAGACCATCTGGAGACTAACCCCGCCCTTGAGAAACTCTTACCTCACATCAAGGGAAATGTTGGCTTTGTGTTCACCCGTGGAGACCTGGTTGAGGTGAGAATAACTTTTCAATTACATGGGCTTATGATACATATCATAATATACAACCTAGTTGTGTTCTAGGCCAGTGGTATCTGAGAGAATATTCATATTACAAAAATAGTTGTTTATTTTTTGGTGGGGATCATGATCAACCCACTACTGGCTCTCTACAGATCGGATCTCCTCTCAATATGAGAAGGTTTTGACCATATTCCACCATGTTGGCCATGTGTGGATTGGCAGACTTTACACACTTTTGAGAACATATATTTTAATTGTGTAAAAATGCACATAACTGAAAGTTAGAGGTGTGCCCAGATTCAAACCGCCAACCTCTGTTTAGGAGGCTGGCGCCCTAACCACTAGGCTATCACCGCATTGGTGGTATCTCACCATATTATAGCACATACATTGAGTCCACTACTTTTACTTCTCCATCACACTTAACATGTTAAGTTTTTGTTGTAGCTTGATCAATCTTTTGAAACAATGACAAAGCTAATCAGTAGTAGGTGGCTTGGTCCCAGGTATTGTATCTTGTGTGTGCCATCTGTCATAGTGTCCATCATTATATGTTTTATTTTGTATTTTTGAATTAACATGTCTGTTTTAATACCTGGGGATTACAATATTGACCCCCTGGCTTCGCTTTCAGACTAGATCAACTCTTTGAATTTATCCTAGTGTGATTGCTGT
Organism: Lasiommata megera; assembly: GCA_928268935.1. Taxonomy (NCBI): domain Eukaryota; kingdom Metazoa; phylum Arthropoda; class Insecta; order Lepidoptera; family Nymphalidae; genus Lasiommata; species Lasiommata megera. The sequence goes on along the minus strand of OV743311.1, from coordinate 3,233,184 downwards.
TACTTGATGATTGCACTGGCATTTCAAAGATACACTATCTGTATGTATCAGATATAGTTTTTTGCAGGAATTGTCAGCAGTGTTAAAAAGAAATATATATTATTGTATATTAAGAAACCAATAAAAGAATATTATCATACAAACAATGTTATTACTATTATCAATAATAATGATTCTTTTTGATATATTTATTAATATGTTAAGCCATAAATAAAACGGGAGTTCATGAACACACACAACATTTCATCCACTTGATTTCTTTTATTTGACAGCAAAGTAAAAAAGTACCTGCAACTTTCTCTAAAATCTAATGACAATACTGTTTAAAAGAGTTATTCAAATAGGCCTTTTAAACTATTTTGTTTTATGTAATAATTAGTTTCTGAAGCCAAACGAGGTAAACCTGTGTTTCAGCATCAGCACCCTTGGGTATTAATAGTATATTCTAAAGAAAAATAAAGATGTAAAAGAGAAAGAAAAGAAGAGGTCTTCATAAGTTATAAAATATATATTGGTTCTTAGGTCCGTGACAAGCTTTTGGAGAACAAGGTCCGTGCCCCTGCTAGACCTGGAGCTATTGCCCCACTTGCTGTGGTAATTCCAGCACACAACACTGGATTGGGGCCAGAGAAAACTGCCTTCTTCCAGGCACTCTCCATCCCAACCAAAATTTCCAAGGGTAAGATTAAATGACTGCTTTTTAATAATTGCCATATATATCTATATTTTTACTGGGAACTATTAATTCCAAGCTCATGAACTCTACAGCAAACTCACCCAAAAACATAGTATGTCTGTTTTAATACCAGTATATACAAATGTTGGTGTACTGGCTTCGCTTTCAGACTAAATTAAATGTTCTTTAAATTTATCCTAGTGTGATTGTTTAAATATGAAAATTGCACTGGCATTTTAAAGTTACATCTAAACTATGTATTTTAAATTTACTTTTTAGACTAAAAATTAATCAATCAACCAAGTAATATGATAAAGAAATCACAAATTCCCAAATTGTACCCTGTGTACTACAAAATGCAAACACAGAGTGGTTAACTCTATTGTATTTGTATTATCTATGGTGTATAATGAAAGTGTATTCATTCATTCATCCATTGATTCAAAAATTTTCAAGTTTGTGTAGGAGTTGATATTTTTGAATCTTTTCAATAATTAATTTTTGTAAATTTATCTGTTCCTTGAAATTTTCCTATGAAATTTCTGTGTATTACTAGCTATAACTGTTTTCCATTAACCATTTCCATTTCTTTTAAAATTCTGCATGTAAATGCAAAATTTGTGATAAATTAATTTTAAACGTTAATTTCAATTTGCAGGTACTATTGAAATCATCAATGACGTGCACATCCTAAAGCCTGGAGACAAGGTCGGCGCCTCGGAAGCCACTCTTCTCAACATGTTGAACATCTCGCCCTTCTCGTATGGTCTTGTTGTTAAGCAGGTAGATTTTGCACTAAACTGTTCAGAACCAATCAAAACACTCTTTAACTTTGGTTCACACTGTCATAGTTCAAGTAAACAACTTGGCAGAGATTATATTTCATTTGCACTGTTGCAAATGGAGAGCTACCAATACTACTAGCTGCCTATATAATAAGTTTTCAACAAAATAATCGTAGACTGGATTATTTAACCTGTACAGTAAATGTTTCTTAAATATTAATATTTGTAATGTGAGTTTGTCGGCCAAGCAATGGCAACATGACCAAAGCGTTGAGTACAGTTTGCACAAGTCTAGTGCTTTCTGATAATTTACCTTTGGAAAAGCAGTTTGCATGTGGTATCATTTTGGTTTTCAGTATATTTGCTGTTGATTAAGACTACTTGCAAACATTGAAAGAATCACTGCATAGAGAATACACTACCTCCTAAACATTTAAACTGTATACAACTTGACACCACAAAACTATGTAACCGTTGTTAATGTAATGTGTATCTAATTATAAACTTAGTGTGGGGTTGGAAGACTAAGTTTTATTGCAATCTATTCAGACAACATCAAACGAATCTCAGGGAGCCGCTGGATACAAGCGGCCATGGACTGTGGCCATTGGAACTCTCTACAAAAGACTGATGTCCAGCAGTGGACATCTATCGGTTGAAATGATGATGATTCAGCGGTTTAGAAATGAAATCATAATAAAACAAAGTTCTTTTATAATTTTAGTATGGGTTTATTGACACTTGACTCATTCCTTGACAGAATTTGTGAATACAATGCAGGTGACAGCATTTGTAATGTTTAAAATTATTGCTATTGTCTCATTAAAAAAAGTAATATAAAAGTAAAATTTTATAGTTTTTTAAAATAAAAGAATTACACCTATTTATTTATTATGACAAAGATTCAAAGTATAACCATACTATCTTCACTATAGGTATATGATTCGGGCACCATCTTTGCCCCCGCTATTCTGGACATAAAGCCCGAGGACCTCCGCGCCAAGTTCCAGGAGGGAGTGGCCAATGTGGCCGCCCTCTCGCTGGCCATCGGATACCCAACTGTGGCATCCGCGCCGCACTCCATCGCCAACGGCTTCAAGAACTTGCTGGCCATCGCCGCCGCAACCGACATCGAGTTCAAAGAGGCCACCACCATCAAGGAGTTCATCAAGGTACACAGCACTACTTTCCCACAATATCAGATTTCCTGTTTCCCAGTTATTTATCTTAAATCTCGAACAATATTAAATCTTCGACACTCCAAAGGTAACTTTAATACATTTAAAATCTTATCAAAATGTCTTAGTTCAAATAGAAACTTTGTAACTTTTATAAATAAAAATTGCATTTTCTGACCTTTAGCCAATGTTGCACCTGGATAAAAATATTATTAATAGACACGGCGGTGTTATGGCACCACACTTGTATAAAGTCACGGTAAAGAGGATATATACACTATCCTTGATTGAGTAAATGGTGCATAGGAATACATATATGGTGCTTAAATTTGTCACAGCATACTATATACTCTTGAAAAAAACGCTCATACTCAAAATATTATGAATCTTCCACAGGACCCGAGCAAGTTTGCAGCCGTCGCCGCCGCGCCCGCCGCTGCCGCAGCACCCGCCGCGGAGAAGAAGGAGGAAGAGAAGAAGCCGGAGAAGGAAGACTCCGAGAGCGACGACGACATGGGCTTCGGACTGTTCGACTAAGCATACTGTCGCAATCAACCTGCCTTTCCAAACTATACGCCGCCTCATTTATACTATAGTCTTAATTATTTTAACAACGACAAAGAAAGGCTCTCCCTTTATTCAAGTTTTAATTATTAATAGGAGAATAGTTAGTAATGACGCGGGGTATAGTATAGAATGGCAGTCGATGCTGGATGTGGATTATCGCAGACTCTTGTCAAGTAACACCGCCGGGTCTGGACACCCAAATGGCGGTCACTTGTATTGGTGTAGGTGAATAAATCTACTTGAAATATATTATGCGGTTTCATTGACCCCCTTTTTTACTTATTGAGTGGCGCCATGGAAGATTTGGAATCCAGATAGCTACGCTTGGGATGAAGATGATTTTTATACAATGAAACTCAAGTGACTAGTGCAGCAAGATATATTCAAATGTGAACATATAAAGGAGGCAAATCTTGACATGAGAACACATGTAGGAAGTTCATTGATTTACATTAAATATAATTCACATAGAACTATATACATTTAAGTAAAATGTACATCTTTTAAGTTTTTACTGAGTCCCCTAGGATATCCCAATCATGGTAGAGCGATAATCAAATTGGAGATAAGTTTCTTCAGCAGGCGAAAAAACAATGATGTAAAAAGGAATCTCGCTCTGGATACTATTATTTGGAACTAATTTCTTAGGACTGTTTCGTGATGCAGGCGGGATATCCACTTCTTAAGACCTGTGCCAACGGGGGTATGCATCGGTCAGTCTCAAAATGATGCCACAAGCAATGCAATTTCTTTAAATTAGATACCTATGTTGTGCCAACTGTAAACCCCTCGTAGGCGTGGGATTAACAATTGAATCGTTGAAAATCAATTGGCTTCATTTAGGAATTCAATAGGGAATACAAAGAGTAAATAAATATGTAATATAAAATCCTCAAATAGAATATTTTTATTGAGTCCGACCTGACCGTGTGACAACAAAAAAAATAACTTACTCTATAATTCACATAGGTTTTATTATATACAATTGTTTTAACAATAATTACCAACCTTGTCCACCAACGTTATGTTTGTTTTAAAAAAAGCTTTAAAGGAATATGGCCCGTGAATAGTCATGATAAAGTAGTATAGTAGATTGATATTTGACACGTACCTAATATTAATCTTTGTAATGTCTTAGGATCTTTGATGATGATGAAACATTCAAAGTATAGAATACCGTTTTAGAAGTTAAAAAAGTGCATATCATTTGCATTCAATGTTCATACGGCCGATCCACGCGGTTTATTGGTTGCCACACAGGCATTGCGGCGCCGCAACGCGAAGCCTGTCACCCCCCTCCCCCCGTCTTGTCTCGATTAGATCGGCATGAGTGCGCTGCGGTGTCGAAAAATTCTTACTTGGAAGGGCTAAAGCTAGGAATCCGAGAGGCTTGCGTTTTACGTGTAGGTATTACGTACATACTTTTTACTTCGTAGGCGGTGAACGGTGCCGCTGGCAAATATGTGAACAGCTTTTAAAAAATTCTAGTCTATTCGTAATTTTGTAATCTTGGTTTATTCCCACATAAATAGCTGGACTAGCAAATTGGATTTAATCCTTTTCTCAAGGAGATGTTGTGAAATGGACAGCAGTACTGCTGGTCAAAAAATTGTCGCCTTAAAATACTCAGGTTTATAATTATAATTCTGCAAATACGATAAGTAGGTTTATAAGCGGATTTCGGTCGGTGTATATCCGTCTATCTTCAAACCCGTTTAGTTAAGTGTTATATTAATCTTTAATACGATTAATTGTCTTTGTATTGTTATTCAATTTAGTAGGTACAGTGGAAGCTCCGGCTTGATAAAAAATATCTATATTTTATAATTATACACTATTACTATTGTTTTCTTATATTATTATACATATTCCGCAATATACAGGGTGTAAGCAATAAGTTTCCGTAAACGATTATTTTCTCAACTAAAAATCAACAAAATAAGAACCTTTCTCGCAATAGTTTTTTCACTAAATCACATACGCGGTATTTTTTCAAAATCCGGGTAAGTAGTAAATCGTGGGTAGTTTATAAATGTCATTTAGCAGTATGAAATGTACTAACGACAATCACGACAATTTCAAAATGAAAATGTCTTAGTTTTCTCACAATTTAACAGTTTCCGTAGGCGTTTATTTTCTTCGGATTGTATTGTATGAGATATAAATAAAATTATGTTACTATTAAATCCACGATTTTAACTAAAAACTAGTATTCAAGTTGCTTTCAAAACCTTCTACATTGAGAAAATAACCGGATGCGGTTCTTTCAACCCCGTATCGCTATTCTATAAACTAACTATACACAATAATTTTAGATATAACTCGTTAAGCTCCCTAGCATGACCACCAATAAATCTGCCACGAAGCGGTCTATAAAATAAAATCTTTAGGAAACCAACGAAGCACCTAATTTCGAAATTATTGCAACAATTGAAACCTTTTGGCGGGGGTTATCACAGAACTTTTCGAAAACGTAACCATTATGCACATTTTGTCGTATTATATAATACAAAGTTTAAGGCAGAGAATACTGTGATTTAAACAGCTATTGTAAGTATAGTAATGTTTAGCCGTTGAAGCAAGAGTAGCTACTTAAATTGAGGTATAATAACATATTTATGCGCACCTTATTAGGACTGTAAGGCCCGTGTGTCGTCACGGCATTCGGCATGACGCTATCTTTTGCCGTCACACAATTGCTCTTGACCTCCTTGTGTTTATTTCTAATATTAGCTTAATTTTTTTTTAATGATTGGATTTCGCACAAATTATGCTAAAATCATGAAAAGCATGATGTTTTAAAATTTTACAATATTATTTTTTGGGGACAGTAGTGACCTCACATAGCGAGGGAGAAGGGTGAGAACAATAGTTTATAATAATGTAATATCTTTCAATAGTCAGCCGGTTTATGCAGCGATAAAAAAAAAGTGATGTGTCACATCAGGTTAACCTGATGTGACACATCAGGTTGATAGATGTTCAGCAAAATCGAATTGGAAACAATTTCTCTATTTAACCTGGTCTGATTCTGATAATGATGACCTGGTCAGCATAAATAATAAGTTTAAATTTATAACGATTTTCGACATAAACTACATAACGATAAATAATGTTTTATTTTTTTTGTCAGTTCCCAAAGTGTCCATAAAATAAAAATTTTCCAGCATTAAAAATTTTCCAACGGATTTGATGTTTATTTTTTAAACTATTACTTAATATAGTATGAAGTAAAATTATTCGTTCTTTATATCAGGAAAAAGCGGTAATATGAGTGACAAAATATGTTATTTTAAGTAAGATACATATATAAATAATGTTTAATATTTACACATTGCAAACTTTCAACTAGTTATTTATGATACATATATACTGAATATATTACATTATATATCGAAGGTTTCCAAGGTCCATAAGTAAAAATATAAATGTATTGATCAAAGAAAAGTTTTCCATCGTCATTAATTCTGTAATACCCCATTGGTGAACAGCCCACTTTTCTCGCTCGCTTTTACATAGATTTTTATATGTAGATGCAAATTTTAATATCAATCGACTTGATCATACTATTACAATAAAGCAGAAGAGTTTGTTTGTATGTATAACGTGCTAATATAAACAAATAAAACTTTTAAACTAATTTCCAAACTAAAAAAATTATCTCACGCAAAAAAAAAACATTAACAAATTGTGGCGGTTCCCGAGGTGAGCACGTTGAAACATACATATTCTTCAGCTTTATAATATTAGTATATTATACGAAAAATATCAAAAAAGAACTCTGAAACAAAAAAATATATTTGATCATGGATGGCAAACCAAATCGGTGGATTTACTTGAAATTGTGTTTCTTTACACATTATTTGGATTGGATTAAGAATTCTGCAGATCACACTTGACCGCAACCTATAGTAAGAAATATGAGTCTGTTAGTATACCTGACTATATCTATGGACGCCTAAAGTTATTTATGTTCTTAAAGATCCATCGCACATTTCCATTGGTCGATAGCTCGGTTATTGCAGCACGCGGGGAATCCCCGAATGAAAGCTAACGACTAGTACAGTTAGGCGGACGGAGCATGCGCAGTGTGTTGACGGATGATGACGGAGCATGTCTTTTGGAAATCTTCCGCATCTTATTTAAACGATTCCATGACATGTCCTTAAGATAAAAAAAAGTGGTGCGAGCTTTTTAGCATACTTTGGAAATGGTCAGCATGCCAAATAAATTGCCATTTATATAATCTATGACTATAAATAAAAATACCCTTTTACGCTTTTAATTTTACATAATAATTTCAATTTGATATTCCCTGGTTTTATTTACAAGGGCGCGTTTTATAACAGTGTCTCCAAAGAAGTGGGCAGTTTGTATAATCTATGACAATAAATAAAAATATGCTTTTAATTTAACATAATAATTTCAATTTGACATGCCCCGTTTTATTTACAAGGGAGAACAGTGTGCCCAGTGAAGGGGGCGGCTTCGTACACCAGACATTACGTTTATTTTAGTGGTACACGACTGGTATCTCATTCGCCGAACAACGGAAGATTAATCGACGATGTAGAAAAACACACTGACATATACTATACCAAAAATATATACGAAAATCAAATGAAATTTCACGTAATCAGCATGCGTTTACCAATGAAATCCAACACTCGATATTTCATGTGGCATGCATTTTGGAAACTCTCGCGTCCCGAATGCATGAAAATTGTGGAACCAGCTTCCATCTTCTGTGTTCCCTAATGGTTATAATATGGGGATCTTCAAACAAATTGCTCAAGGGCCAGCAATGCATTGGCGGTTGGCCTCTGGTGCTGCAAATGTTCATGGGCGGCAGTAATCACTTACCATCAGGTGACCGCCTGCTCGTTTGCTCGCTTTGTATATATAAAAAAAAATGCATTCCCTAAAGACCAATGGACGCGATATCCAGAATGGCATGCTTTTTAGAAATCTACCGCACCGTTGCGAATCGACCAATGAAAATGCGCCCACCCAAAGTATTAAGTGTGAACAAGTGTAGGGCGCATCTAACGTATCAAACCTCTCACTAATGTAAGCATAAACATTATGCCGCGACATTGTCACTCTGCTAAGCTTCGTTCTGCTACAAGTCAGCATAATACCAATCACCCTGGAGTCATAGTAACAATAATTTATATTTGTATGTATAACACACGCGCTCGAGTTCACGCGTGCATATGTCTTATGCTTGGATTCGACGCCGCCGGAAGCGCGGCCACTCCTGCAACAAAAAAAAGCAATAAGAAACTTTTAACACTATTTTCTCTGTCAAATCACACCCTTCCGGCGTGATTTTTGAATTCTCAAGTATTCTAAGACCGTTAATCAAGACCGAAGCATACGATATGGTCGTTTATTATTGATATTTGTGTAATATTTTATATGTTGGCGCGAAGGAGTTATTAACTTCATTCAGCCAAGAAAATCAAGAATCCAATAATTACCCATATTTGAACTCTTTAAATCACTAATTAATCATTTCTTTTCGTGGCATTCTCGCTCGAGACGTCGGACCGTTCGGACCTCTTAGTTATTGTCGCAATAACAGTGTAATCCGCAAGTTGTGGTTTTAATTACTATGAACGAAAAAACAACTCGGACGTCAAATTTTCAAAATATTTGCATATGTGTATTTTATATTATATCAGAATTACCATATGTACCTACTCAGCATTCACCCGTTCAAGTTCTTACATTCGAGGACTTCTAGAAAAAAACTCTCAAGTGATAAGTTTGTAACTAAGACAATTTGTAATGAAATGTTTCAAACTGTGGTAATAAAAGAAAGACTTTTCAAAAGACTTTTATTATATTCTATGAGAATATTTTGTTTATATTGTGTAATCTCTTTGGCCTTATGTTATAACTTTCTTTAATGTATATATGAGATGTAACGCTGTTGAATACTCTCAAATAAATAAATATATAAAAAAAAACAGTGAGTCAGATGTTAGGGCAAAAGGTTAAAACATTATCGTTTTGGTAGTAAAGCAAGTTAAACGCCGAAATTAATAGACAATTGAATCCATTGAAACTTCACAAAGCAGATTGCATTCATTATTGCTATCCTATTTTACTCTTCCCTGTCCTAAATTATATCGGTATCTAGAGTTTTCGATTACATTGATTATTAATCTAGGGCGTTAGTCGCATACGGAGTGAATAGGGAGTGCGGAAGATTTCTAAAAAGCATGCCACAAGACTCGGACTTCTGGTAGACGTAACGATTTCTCGCTATCCTTTTTTATTCTTCCCTGTCGATGAGGACGGCACAACTAAATTATATCGGTATCTGGAGTTTTCGATTACATTGATTATTAACCTAGGGCGTTAGTCGCATACGGAGTGAACAGGGAGTGCGGAAGATTTCTAAAAAGCATGCCACAAGACTCGACATCTGGTAGACGTACCGATTTCTCCTTCCGTTGCGGTGGGCGTGGCATTTATGGAGTGTTCGGAATGCGCGGGCTGGGCCGAGTGGGAGCGCCGCGAGCGTCGGCTGCGGCGACTGCGGCGCCTTCGCTCGGGCTCCGCTGTCTGGATCAGGGGCTGGGTGTCTTGCGTTTCATGACTGCGGACATATGGTTCATTGGACAGGGTTATGCCTGAAAATCAGCGCTGCAGTCAATTTTGACGCAGCATCAAGCTGAGGAAGCGCCCTGTTCAGCCAATGTCTAGACACATACGTTTTTAGATGAGATGTACTTTTTTCTTTTAAAGGCTGAATAAACGCAATTTTGATTTGATTTTCATTTTGATTACAGTATCCGGGCGTTTTTAGTTCTCGATTGTTCTCGACTGCTGACTGGCGTTTCGGCCTTAGATTAAGTACTTAACTTAAGGCGGTACTTACTTATCTTCAGTTTCGTCATGTTCTTCCGAGGGTTGAGCTACCTGCAAAGTAAATTAAAATGTTAAAAAAAGTGAGAATTTTGTGTCATATGAAGGTGCAGACGGTGTATACTGAATCAGTATTCAAATACTCCAACGTACATATTGTTCAAATTCAAATAATCTTTATTCAAATAGTCCTTTAAAAGGCACTTTTGACTGGTCAGTAATTTACATAGCAGTGATTTGATGGTGATAACTACATTCGTAAAATTAAAACTAAAGCTATGAGGGTTTCAAACGCGCCACGCTCGAAGAAGCCCACAACAAACTTAGCTAGGTAAATTTTGTTTTTGTTATCACCATCTCACATGCCACTTAAAATTATATTAAGATCTATCTTATTAGAGCAATATTTCATAATATTAATACAGTTAACAGTAAGCTTGTTGAAAAGTCCCACTATAGTGTAAAGAATTACGTAAATGATAAACAAGCATGAGTATGAAATATTGCTCTAATAAGATAGCTCTTAATATAATTTTAAATGGCATGTGAGATGGTGATAACTAAAAGAAAATTTACATGGCTAAGTTTGTTGCGGGCTTCTTCTTAGACCGAGGCGCGTTTGGACCCCCTTAAAGCTTTAATTTTAAGTTTACGAATGTAGTTATCACCATGAAATAACTAATATCTAAATTATTGACGCGTCAAAAGTGCCTTTTAAAGGACTATTTGAATAAAGATTATTTGAATAATTTATACGAACCATGATTTAACTTGTAAAGTACGCTAATGGTAATCAGATGTATGCGAGACATACCTCCGTGTCAACTTCTCTATTCTCGTTGCGCCCACGCAGTCTAGATATGTACCGCGCTGCCCTCACGAAAGGGTTCTCGCTTTGTTGATCAAACGTCCCTCCCTGGAAGCAGAATCAATTATTCCATTGTTTATTCAATAGGTAGCCAGCGTTGTATGCAATGTTTTACATTAAAAAAAAACTTGAGAGGTGTCAAGGGACACCCGGATGGAACGAAGTTCCTTTCGATTAATCAGTGAAGGAATTGTAATAAAATTTTATTTTATTTAAGTTATAATAATATTTTTTTTATTATTAACAAATATAATGTTATATAAACTTAATCAGTAGGCTCAATTTTGTACTTCATCAGCAATATCCGGAACTTGTGCAGAAACACTGTCAGGATTCATTATTGTTCAATGCGAAATAAAAATGAAAATATCTGGCTTGCTTTCTATAAGAGAGAGAGAGACAGACAGAGAAACATGCGACGCCGCACAGCTTACAATAACAAAAAGTGTCGTGACAACTTTTCGTAAGAATTTTTTCCGTCTAGCCCCCTTTCACAACGCGCGATAAGGAACTTCGTTCCAAAAAAAACTTAACTACCCGAAGCTGTGATAGCTTAGTGGTTAGGACGTCTCCTAATCAGAGGTCGGGGGTTTCAACCCGGGCACACACCTATAACTTTCAGAATTTTAAGCAATTAAAATATCACTTGGTTTAACGGTGAAGGAAAATATCGTGACGCAACGTGCACGCCTGAGAGTTCTCCATAATGTTTCTCAAAGGCGTGTGAAGTCTACCAATCCGCACATAGCCAGCGTGGTGGACTATGGCCAAACCCTTCTCATATTGAGCGGGGACCCGTGCTCTGTAGTGAGCCGGTAATCGGTTGAACATGATGATGATACTATTGTTTTTTCCAAAATTTAGTGGTTTTACACATTGGTCGTTTTGTTTTGGATACTTTTCTTTTATCATTTAAGCTTCTTGAATATTCATCAAATCATTGTTTATCACCAGTTTATGGTTGGGGCTATTCCAAATTAAGAGCAGAATCGAGCCGGGAATCGAACCCAGGACCTCCAACTTTTTTAATGTGACAGCGCAAAAAAACCTTTTTGATTTATAAGACGGCCGAAGGATTGATGGTATAGCGGTAGCTGACCTGCGTGGAGGGCGGCGGGTCGGCGACCAGGGGCTCCGTGTCGTCCGAATCGGAGTCGGAGCGCGGCGCGCGGCGCTCCCCTGCGGCCCGCACGCGGCGCTTGCACACCGGGCACACGCGCCGGTTCTGCGTCAGCCACGGGTCGATGCACTTGGTGTGGTACGCTGTTGGCGAACATTCCACAAAAACTAACCCGGATTGTATACATCAAGAAGCAATACATCATTCATTGTAAAAGTCACACAAATATATATGTATATATATATATATATATTTTTATCCACTACAAGTGAGCCCTTGACGGCAATCTCACCTGATGGTAAGTGACGATGCAGTCTTAAATGGTAGCGGGCTAACCTGTTAGGGGCATGGTAAACCCGAACTCCTGATTGCTTTCTACGCGACATCGTGCCGGAACGCTAAATGGCTTGGCGACACGTCTTTGTCGGTAAGGTGGTAACTAGCCACGGCCGAAGCCTCCCACCAGACCAGACTCGAGCCGGGAATCGAACCCAGGACATCCAACTTCAAAATGCAACAGCGCACGCGCTGCGCCACGGAGGTCGTCAAAACAATAATCAATCAATATATATATATATATATATTTCATGTGCTACTAGTTAGCCTTTGACGACAATGTCATCTGATGGTAAAGATGCAGACTAGGACGGCAGAGGGCGATCCCGTATGGGGTATGGCCAGCCCATGCTCTTAATCGGGTTCTACTCGACATCGTGCCGGAACGCTAAATTGCTTGGCGTCTTTCGCGATATACGTAGTTACCACTAGACTATCCTCGAGCTGGGTATCGAATCCAGGTCCTCCAACTTTATAATGCTTCAGCACACGCGCTGCGCCACAGAGGTCGCAAAATGTAAAAACAATAGCGCAGTTAGGTAGAGAGTACAATTGTGCGGACCGTTCGACATAGTTATCCCTTCCGGGTAAGCTAAGGCGCGAAAGATTACTTAAAAAGGGGACCATTCAATGTCCTATACATGTCTATAAATATTACGGGATACGTAATAATTTTATTTTTAATCTATTTTTTTGGGAATTTTGTCCGAAACGCGTCACGCCGAAACTTCTAGATGGTTTTGATTGAAATTTGGTATAGGAATAGCTGATACTTCGGTTCAACATATAGGATAGTTATTATCCCTGAATTCAGCTCGGTTCCCTTGGACGAGGTCATGAAAGTCAAAATGTGGTTTTAGTTATAATTCATTAACGCGAACTCCGATTTCATTCTGTCATACTTTAATGTTTTTCCTGTAATTATTTCAAGGTCGTCAGTTTAGTAATCCATTGCTTTGTGATTGGAAGACAAACAAACACACTATCACATACACTAAGTCGCTAAGTCTCATTGGACGCCAGCTGGTATTATATAAAGATTGTTAGATATCAATTTGATCCAAAAACTGCAGATAGCAGATTTAGTTGCTCCATCCTTATCGGCAGGGAAGAGTAGGAAAGGGACAGCATTTTTAAATTCAAATGCTATCTGAAGATTTTGGATTGGCTTGATTATTAAATTCGGCCGTTAGTATGTATATCGATTAATGTTTCTAGGGGATGTGTGAACGGTTCTTACGTACCATGAGCGCAGGGGAGAACGCGTAGCCTCTCCCCCTCCTGGTAGTCGTCGAGACAAATGGCGCAAGTCTCGTAGGGGTCGCCCTTGCTGAACTTGCAGGTGGGTATTTTCTTCAGGGAGCGGTTGGGCAGGCGGTGCCGCCGCGCGCGCCTCCGGTCGTTGATGCATTTTACTATCTGGACACGAAACGTTCAGGAAGTATTATTTGAGGAATCTTCAGCATCATCGATCCATTACCGGGACCACAGCCTCCTCTCAGTATGAGGAAGGTTTCATGCCTAATATTCCACGCTGGCACGCAAGTTTGGATTAGTAGACTTCGCATGAAGCCTGAGAGTTTTCTCCACAAAGTTCTCAAAGGCGTGCAAAGTCTGCAATCTACACTTGGCCAGCCTAAGGCCAAAAAACGCTTCTCATGCGAAAACCCATAACCTGTAATGGTTTGATTTTGGATTGATGATCAGATCTGCGAAGTCAACATCGCCTGAATATGCTCCGGTGTAGAAGCGAAACGTGCTTTGAAAGAGCGTACTGGTAGAGTTGTGTGGACCGTGCAGATTTCCTGTTTTACTTCGGAATACAATAAATGAAGTCTTACATTCATTGTATGTTTCATAACAAAAATCAAATCAAAATAAGATTATTCATGTTAAACTATTACAGACATCTTTGAAGCGTTCATATATTATATAAGATGCTTGGTAATATAAGAGGTCATGGTGATAACTACAGTAGTTAAATTAGTTAACTTAAAATTAAAGGAGGGTTCCGAAAGCGCTCAGACCAAAGAAGAAACCCACAACAAATTTTGTTATGAATATTTTAAAATAGTAATTATAAACTTAATCCTAATCAGGATCAAGCTCCTTAAATAAAGATAAAAAAGATAACTTTTTTTTAAATTGACAACTGACAATCCTAATCAGGATCAAGCTCCTTAAATAAAGATTTAAAAAAAGATAACTTTTTTTTAAATTGACAATTGACAATCCTAATCAGGATCAAGCTCCTTAAATAAAAATTAAAGAAAAAGATAACTTTTTTTAAATTGACAATCTCACAACAGTAGTAGTAGTAGTCAACAACAAATTATAAATAGCCATGAAGTTAGAGCAATAACCACCCAAGCTTTTTAATTTAAAAAAAAAACAGCCAGATAAAATCAGTCACTGTTTTCAATCTGTTTATACTGAAACCAAACAAACAGTTCTGGAAATCCCACTACTTGTTTATACCGGTAGCAAACGTCAACGGTTCTGGAAGTCATGAGTACTTTAAATTTTGGAAACCCCCCCCTTCTACTTACCAAAAATATAAGTATGACGAATAGACACAACACCACCACGATGCCGAACGGTAGCAAGAGGTTCGTGTTGATGTTGAAGGGTAACTCGCCGTTCACCATTATGTAGTAACTGCAACACACAAATTAAATGCTACCAAAAAAAAAATCCGACGGCCTTCGTGGTGCAAAGCTTGCATTGCATTATAAAGTTAGAGGTCCTGGGTTGGATTCCCGACATGAGTCTTCAGCCGTGGATAATTACCACCTACACAGAAAGCCGTGGGATTTAGCGGTCGCGTAGAAACCAATTCGGAATGTGGGTTTATTATACCCCTAAAACTTCAGCCCGCTACCACAGTCAAAAGGGTTGGTCTCTGTTCGGCAGTCAATAAACACCCTGGGTTTTTTATACACTACAAGTTAGCCCTTGACGGCAATCTCACCTGGTAATGATGCAGTCTAAGATGGTATCGAGCTAACCTGTTGGGAGTATGTTACACTCACACTCCTAATTGGTTTCTACGCGACATCGTGCCGGAACGCTAAATCGCTTGGCGACACGTCTTTGTACACCAGACCAGACTCGAGCTGGGAATCGAATCCAGGACCAACAGCGCGCGCGCTGTGCCACGGAGGTCGTGAAGTTTTGCTGGCACGTGGGTCTGACTTGATTTACCTTTTTTTATTGTGATCGAAGGCTTTAGTTTACTGTGCATATAAATGATACCGCTAGTATTTTGTCTGGTGGGAGGCTTCGGCCGTGGCTAGTTGCCACCCTACCGACAAAGACGTATCGCCAAGCGATTAAGCGTTCCGACACAATGCCGCGTAGAAACCGATTAGGAGTATGGTTTAATGTACCCCTAACAGGTTCGCCTGCTACCATCTTAGACTGAATCATCACTTACCATCACGTGAGATTGCTTTCAAGGGCTAACTTGTAGTGGATAAAAAAAAAACGAATTGTACTCACCGGTAAGTGTACAAGTAGTCCTCAGCGAGTATAAAGCCCGCGTTATCACTGACGAACACCGATGGGATGACTATCCCGTCAGGATTATTCGCAGACATCGTCTCTGCAGAACATATAATACAATGTATCATGATCAGCCCATTACCGGCTCACTACAGAGCACGGGTCTCCTCTCAATATGAGAAGGGTTTGGCCATAGTCCACCACGCTGGCCATGTGCGGATTGGCAGACTTCACACACCTTTGAGAACATTATGTAGAACTCTCAGGTGTGCAGGTTTCCTCACGATGTTTTCCTTCACCGTTTGAAGCAAGTGATATTTTAATTGTTTAAAAACGCACATAACTTCTAAAAGTTAGAGGTGCGTGCCCGGATTCGAACCGCCGACCTCTGATTAGGAAGCTGACGCCCGAACCGCTGGGCTATCACCGCTTTTTTATACAATGTATACCTGACACCAACCAGATTTTTTTTCAGAAGTTCAAGGGGAACATCGTGAGAAAACCTGCACGCCTGAAATTTCTCCACAATGTTTAAAAAGGCGAAGTGCGAAGTCTGCAAATTCGTACATGGCCAACAACCATTTCCATTCTGAGGGGAGACCCGTGCTCTGTAGTGTGCCGGCAATGGGTTATGGTTAGTCATGAAGATGATGATTATTCTATGTTATATTCTCCTATCTATTTTTCCTCGTTTTATTCTTTGAGATTTTATTTCATCATCATCATCATAATCATATTATAACTACAAAGTTATATCCGTCTCGTCTTGGAGATACAAGCTATCTCTTAACAAAATGTGTGACGTATATAGGTTCTATATATTTGATATATCTTTTGTGTATGTCTATGTAGCTATGTCAGTTATAGTTTTAAAATAAAGCCAACGTCTCTTATTAAGAAACATCACAAAATGTCATCAAGGTATATTTGATAATCCTACGAAAACGTCGTCGACGTCTATTCGGGATTCTAATAAATTTTCAAAGTTTCGTCAGGATCGGTAGAGAACAATATGTGCATATATCAAAACAATTGTTACACTTTCACGTATATAGATAGATTACTTTACATTTATAATCATACTTACATCCCGATATATACTAATCTCGGCCATATCGTATTCAATATTAAGTCACTTTACACAAAGAACACTTTAATAAATTTCCGTTGTAGGTTATCTCTGAAGAATTTATTGGATCCTCACATTTAAATGATTAACTAAACGGAGATTTAACGCAGCTGTGGTTCTCTTATAATATAAATATATATTTTAAATCAATTATTACTGTTTACTTATTAATTCAAATAACAATTCACAGAAAGATGAGAAAAAATCTTTATTAGATTTAAATTGTATCTTTTCGTTTAATTACGTGGCAATAACTATGAGTTTACGGAACCGGCGCAAATAAACCTGCTTATCGGTTTCTTACGGGATTTATTTTAAGTGTTCTTAGGAACCTCAAAATCTTACTTCATCTTCACATAACTTGTAGTATGTTTAGTATTCTTTTAAATGATGAAGTCACCATAGCAGTTAAAATTGGTGATTAATTTAACTAAGTTTTAAGTCAATGTTCAAATGTCTATTTACGGCAATAAAACATCCGTCAATGCTACCATACACTGACAATTATTATCTGGGGACAGGATGAACGAAAAGCAACTGTTTCTCAGTCAAGGAGATTTTATAATTGTTTGTCAAGACACAAGACCGTTTGGTCGTACAAATAGATATTTGTTATAAATTACTTGATTTAACCTAAAAACGCACATTACTCCGAAATGTGAAAGGATTGTGGCGGGGATCGAACTAGATCTTACCGAAAGGGAAGTCGAGTTTTAATTGTTGTGGTATCTAGTTTTCTCTTCTACGAAGTAATACGAATTATAATGAGCTAAGTAAAGGCAAACTATTGCACTATGCCCCTTTCCTTGTAAATGGTTGTAATGGTTGTAATTGGTCACAAAATGTTGCCTGGAGGAAATCGCTTTAAGCGATAAGACCGCCTTTGCGCATTATGTTTGTTATCTATTTTTGTTTTTATTTGTTTTAGAATCTAAATTTTGTAATGTGCAATAAAGACTTCATCTATCTATCTATCAAAGTGGCTAAGATAACTGATGAACGCTGGCCTTTTAAAATGAAATCGATTTTCGAACCTGTAACGGTAAACAAAGCGTTTGTAGGCATCAAACTAGGTGGCCAAACGGCTTCAAACGAGAAGCGGACAAAAAACCATGCAGAACCATATTATAAACTGGGTAATTGCGAAATTCTTACAAAATACCTAACCTACCGGAAGTGGTGAACGCGCTGCCTTAATTATACCATTGTTTTTAATGATGCTGTCAACTTAAGCTATTAAGTGGGTGAATCAAATAGCTTGGATAACCGAACCAGCGTTGTTAGCCCCTTCAGTAGGTGCATGGATAACATCAAGCGAGTCGCAAGGATCCGCTGGACACAAAAAATACAA
The DNA here is from genome assembly GCA_928268935.1 of Lasiommata megera. Lineage (NCBI taxonomy): Eukaryota > Metazoa > Arthropoda > Insecta > Lepidoptera > Nymphalidae > Lasiommata > Lasiommata megera. The sequence continues at coordinate 3,214,791 of OV743311.1, read as the reverse complement.
GACATACATCGAGTAGAACATAAATAAAAGATCTTTTTTATATGTCCACTCACAAATTATACAACTCAATGGAATGGCTAGATAACGCTGTAATTATTCATTAACTTATCTGTGCACTTCTGAACGCACTTTCATCGAACCACTACAATAACGATCTTAATATAGGAACCATATAGTTTATATTTAAAAAAAAAATCTGCATTTTTCATAACGTTAGTTTTGCCTTATAAATAAACATATACTATAGTTCTTATGTATATAGCAAGACGGTTGAAATTGCTAAAGAAATGTTATTTATTTTTATTGGAACGCTGATCTTGACCAATAAAAAAAAAAGATCACTTTATCAATGTTTATATTTCCGTTTACTTAGTGAACTTGAAGAGAGGGAACGGATGATCGACTCCTGTTTCAACCTCAAAACAGAACAGCAATTTTTTTCACTAATACCGCAATGGTTAGGGCGTCAGCCTCCTTATCAGAGGTCGGCGGTTCTAATCCCGGGCACGCACCTCTAACATTTCGGAGTTATGTGCGTTTAAAAAAATTTAAATAACACTTGCTTCAACGGTGAAGGAAACATCGTGAGGAAACCTGCACGCCTGAGAGTTCTCCATAATGTTCTCAAAGGCGTGTGAAGTCTGCCAATCCGCACATGGCCAGCGTGGTGGACTATGGCCAAACCCTTCTCATATTGAGAGGAGACCCGTGCTCTGTAGTGAGCCGGTAATGGGTTGATCAATGAATGATGAATGAACCATTGCTTTAATTCCATACTTCCACGGTTGACGCATTTTAAACTGAGGCTTCGGGTCATAAATCATATTTATCTGTCAGTTTCGCTCGCATTTACAGAGAGGTGTGTAGGTGTGTAGTAATGTTCGTAAGAATGGTAGAGGTGCATACCGAAAACAGGAAAAATACGATCAATTTGCTAAATTATGTTTATACATAATATACTTATGTATATGCTATGTTGTATATAAGTATTAATAGAAATCTGAAAATAAAAGTTTTTAATTTGTAAGGCAAAACGTTTGTTTCGACGTATTCGTTGAGAAACTGTATAGATCGTAATGTGGCTGTTTTTATCTTCTATATATTCTATAATATCTCTAGTTTGTGTTATTTGTTTTTTTTTGTTCGGTTCAACAATTTTTTTTTTGGCCTAAACTTGCCATAGAGTTAGTTTGCACCATGGAGGCGGACATAGGTTCATTTTAACATTTATACAGTGGGAATAACGTTCAAAACGAGCCTTACCAAGTTCACTTGAGTTAACGTTGTGCACGATGGCGCAGTCATAACCCGCGGCCTGCGCATTGCGGACCTTCACCTCGAAACTGCAGTTATACCTGTTATAAATAGTACATAAAAGTTTGAAGTTAACTGTCCGTTTGTTAGTTTAACGCCGGGAATTAAATAGCCAATTCGGCTGATATTTCTGAATTGGTTATTCTTCTTCTTCTTGGTCGCACACTTCATTGCTGAAGGTCGTGTCTACATGAAAGTGCTTTAGTTACCAACGTGACGATGGCACTTTCAGGTGGACATGAATTGGTGATAGATATTTTTTTGAAGACCTCCGTAGCGCAGCGCACGCTATGTCGCATTATAAAGTTGGAGATCCTGGGTTCGATTCCTTGCTCGAGACTGGTCTGGTGGTCTTCGGCCGTGGCTAATTACCACCCTACCGACAAAGACGCGTCGCCAAACGATTAAGCGTTACAGCACGAAAACGCGTAGAAACCTATAGGGACTATGGGTGTACCATACCCCTAACAGGAAAGCCCTCTACAATCTTAGACTGCATCATCACTTATCAGGTTAGATTGCCAAGATTTTCAAGGTCTAGCTTATAGTGGATAAAAAAAAATATTCTGGATAAAAACACAGGCTACTTTTTATCCCAGAAATTCCATGGTTGCGATGGAATTTGTCAAAAAATTTAATTTCACGTCAATCAGCTATAACGATAGGGAAAGTTAGCCATAGCAAACTTCTTCGAAATTAGATTTAAGTACAAACCTGCAAACACAACCTGTAGACGAGTTTATATCTACAACACAGGGTTAAGTTACTAGATCCAATTTCCTAAGAGGCAATCCGCATTCACCTAGAGTAGGTTTTGACGGATAAATCTATCCCTGAAGAGATTTTAGTAAGAGTTAAATCTGGTAGAGGTCGAACTGCAATAGGATTTTTATCATTATCTAATGCCATAATTTCTCCAAATTGATTTCTTTGACATAGACAAATACGGCATAGACATGGCCATATGTATTTTGTTTTTGTTAATCCTTTTGTTTTTCCGCAAAACAAAAGGATTAACAAAAACACTGAACTTATTTCTTGGAGGGCGACGATTCCTGCAACACAGTTTATACTTCGGCAGGATCATCGTTTTTATGTGTTAGCTTCCTGTATTATTTGTTCCTAATAAAAAATCTTTTTATATTTTATCGTTATCCTTATTTACCAGGAAAATTATTATTTTTTTTATTTTTTTATATGCATAGCGAGCAAACGAGCGGGCGGGTCACCTGATGGTAAGTGATTACCGCCGCCCATGAACATTTGCAGCACCACAGGAACCGCCTATGCGTTGCTGGCCCTTGAGCAATTTGTTAATCCGCCCTTTGAAGATCCCCATATTATAACCATTAGGGAACACAGAAGATGGAAGCTGGTTCCACAATTTGCAGGTGCGTGGCAGAAATGACCTGGAATAGCGGGTGGTGGAACGGGACCAGGCATCCAGGTGGTGAGGATGATATTTATTTCTGCGACGAACAGTGTGACTGGAGAACACGGAAGGTGGAATTAGATTAAATAGCTCCTCGGAGCCAGTCCATTATATCTTGGATAGAAGCTAGTATCTTACCTAGCGACTAGCACGATCCACTTCCCGGTGAAGTTATCGTAGTCTGCCGGTGGCTTGTTGAGCGGCCCGCAGCCGTCCTGTGGCTCGCCAGCTACCAGAAAGCCTCGCAGCCCTTCCGGCGGTAGCTCCGGTCCGAAGCCCGCCGGCATGTCGCGGAACTCCTGCTCTATCTGCGTACAAACGACGATAAGCATGAGTGACGTTGACGACCTCAGTGGCGCAGTGCGAGCGCTGTCGCATTACAAAGTTGGAGATCCTGGGTTCGATATTATAGATAGACTTGTGCAGCAATCATGTCAGATGGAAAGCAATGTTGAAATCTAGGGTGAAAGCCTAGTAACTCTTCTCTTATAAAAATACCTAGATTATATTTTGCTGGGAATATGGAAGCTTTCGCAATTAAGCGGTTCGTATCAGAAACGTGAAAAATTTTTGACGACCTCCGTGGCGCAGCGCACGCTCTGTCACATTATTAAGTTGGAGGTCCTGGGTCGATTGGCCGATTCCCAGCTCGGTTCTGGGAGGCTACGACCGTTAGTTACCACCCTACCGACAAAGGCGTGTCGCCAAGCGATTTAGCGTTCCAGCTCGATGTCGCGTAAAAACCAATTAGGAGCGTGGGTTAACCATACTTCTAACAGGTTAGCCCGCTACCATTCTAGCATCATCATCAATTACCACCAGGTGAGATAGCCTTTCAAGGGATGTAATGGAGTTCCATAACCGAAACCGAAAGTATCGGACGACCGAAACAAGAATCTAGCTAATGCTAATAAGTAGCAATCCACCATTTCCTCTTTGTTCGAATGTTGGCCTTGGGTAGGATTTCCGGGTCGGGTCTAAATTTGTTACTCATGGAATTCTTTTATTAAAGAATTCTCACTAACATAGTGTCTACTCCCGGAGTGTGGAAATTGGCGTGACCCAATCCCAGAAAGCTTTGTGTCAGTAAAACAATCCCATTTTCTCAGGAAATCTCTTATAAATAGGACGAAATAATAGTAGACATGATTAGCTTGCGCTGCATATCTTAGGCCTATAAGTTATTATCACTAACACTTCATGATAAACGTTAAGCCTGTCAATTAATGTAGTTGAGTCTATACTCTAGGTTCCAGAACCTTCTCTTCACGTGTGACAGAAGTGGGTCTAGAAATATATATCTTATGAAAATATTAATGAAATGTAGATGAAAAATTTAGTAACGATATTATAGTCGACCTTTTTAGAGGATCCATTTATAAACTGACTAGTACCATCTGACTTATCTTTAATGCCAGGCGTCCCTTAATCCTTCCCTGAATCAATCCCTTAACCCAAATATGTTAGTATCTAATCCATGGGGGGGCCCAGTTCAGGGGAATTATCCTTCAGTGAAATTACATCATCATAATAAACCCATTGCCGGCTTACTACAGAGCACGGGTCTTCTCTCAATATGAGAAGGGTTTGGCCATTCCACCACGCTGGCCATGTGAGGATTGGCAGATTTCACACACCTTTGAGAACATTATGGAGTACTCTCAGACATGCAGGTTTCCCCACGATGTTTTCCTTCAACGTCGACGCAATTGCCTAAAAACGCACATAAACGCCCAAAAGTTAGAGGTGCGTGCCCGGGTTCAAACCAGCGACCTCTGATTTTGAGGCGGACGTCCTAACCACTAGGCTATCATAGCTTCAGAGAAACTTACTGATGCTTATATATGAACATATTAGATACGATTGTTGACTCAACCCCACAGAGTAGATGCCTCACAGACCCATCTCCCCGCGCAACCTTTAAAGGGCCGGTTGTTACAATGACCAACGCTAGTCCGACCCCCCCCGTTATCCCAAAAGTAGCCTAAGCCGAGGTTCGGCCTCAAAGGCGCCCTTAGGCAGTCGTTCCCTTAGTTTCTTCGAGCCCTAGGGCTAAAAAAAATTTCTTCTGGCAGAGCTTCTTTCCGAAGCTCGCCAAACAGCCCGGTTACGCTGTGGCAACCAAAAAAAAAAGCTAGTTACACTCTTGAATATAGTTTCCACTTACAAAATGCTGCAGCCCCACAATATGCATCACCATAACACTGTTCACGATTGGGTACACCATTTCGGGATCACGAACAGCCGACGGAACACAAAAGTCACTCAGGAGTTGGAAACGTCTTCACGATAGCACATCAATATAATCTACTCAGCCAATACCACATTTACCGCTGCCGGGCACTCTTGCGGTGTTCATGTGAAGTGGCAATGACCACGAACGCTTGGGTTTCATACAGTGTGTCCTTGCGCGAGCACTAGGAAGTGAGTTCTATTAAATATCATTCATTACGTGGATTCGGATGGCGAAGCATTTAACCTTTGACGGGTGAAGTTACATCATTAGTTCGAACCGCCCGAATATCTGCCACTCTGTGATGTGTGGCATCTGCCCACTTGCTTACTTCAGCCATGTGTCTCGGATCCATTTTCCCTATGATTTCGGAGCCGTGGAACACTATTTAGCTATACGATTCGATCGGATTTAATCAGGGAACGAGTTAGCTACACTTTTGTTTAAAAGGTATACAATTTTATAAAAAATTACTCGATAAGTTCAAAGTTATATAAAATGTAAGCTTGTAGAAAAGTCCTGCTATATTGTAAGGGATTATGTAAATGAAAAACAAGCATGGGTGTCAAATATTGCTAATTGACAAAAATACCTGGCTAAGTTTGTTGTGGGCTTTTTCTTAGACCAGAGCGCGTGTGGAATCCTCATAGCCTTAGTTTGAATTTTACGAACGTAGATATCACCATCAACTCAACTATACTACTTACTATATAAATTATTGACGCGTCAAAAGTGCCTTTTAAAGGACTATTTGAATAAAGATTATGATTGACCGATTACTATTGCAAGCAACTTTACGTGGATTACGTTTTAATAATGAATGTTTTTTTTAAATTTGTTATTAGTTTTTGAGATGGAAAAAAAGACAAAGCCTAAACTAATTCTTAAAATATTTACATGGATTGCCTCTGTTGCGATCCTCGAACGATGCTCGAAAGCGATGATCGAACCCGGGACCTCCCATTTATAAAACCACACGCGCCAGGTTTTTAATACCTATAGTTAACGCATTGAAAAAGTCGACTATTAAATAATTTACAGTGAGCTGAGATTACTTATAGGAGTCAATTGCGTTATTAAGTTATTTTACTCAATTTAAAATTAAATATATTTTGCTTAACGTTAAATAATATAAAACCTAACTAAGTGTAATGACTTGCCATCAGATTTACACGTTAACTTTATATCACAGTACTACGTAGATTGCAAAGATTGTACGACCCCTCCATTACAACTGGATTTAGATTGGAATTAACATTTCGTCATTGGTAAGAACAAGCATATTTGATATGAGAAAGAACACTAACTTCAAAAATAACTCTAGATTTTTTTAGTTTCTAAAAGTTTATTGTACATTATATATTTTAATTTATATTAAAACATTTTAAATTTGTGTCCTCCCAAAAATAAATATAGTTTTAATGCTATCCAGGAACTAAACCTTTCTCCTGCTTACCGAATTTAATTTAAATGTTTTAAATATATGTGCCAGCTGATGTTATGGTTATCACCGCGTAATTTTTATTAAAACATTGTACCTGTTGTTGTGTTTTGTTGTTATCTTAAAAGTTTGGTCCCAGAGAATGTTGTGGAACAACAGTGAACATTATTATAAATACAAGAAACCGTGACCGACCGGCGATTCGGTTTCGAAACCGACACCACAAGATTTTAAGAGTTTGAAGTTACTTCCGATAGCACATCAATTAAACAAGTGACAATATTTGCTTCTATTTGCGAAATAAAACAGGAAACAAACTTCGAGACTGATGGAGCGGTGGGGATATTTTGTTTTGGGAAATAAAAAAGAAAATCCGAATTAAGAGAACAAAGATATCATCTTACTAATACAAACTGAACAAACAGATATCGGCATAGAACTTTAGATTTACGTTCAAGGGCTCGTTATCACGTTTCCTTACATTCTATTCTTACGCTTCTTTTTGCCCTTATTCCACGCTATGTCGGGTTGAATCTACATACTATCTTTGTCAACAACTTATTTTATATTTTTACATTCACTATATTCTTACGAAATAACACAATTATTTAGTATTAATCACTTCAGTATTACTGGTTCGTATAGCTAAGAACTCGATGAAACGTTGCCCGCTGTGGGATTAAGACTGAATGAACAAATGTATAGTAAACATATCGAAGCTACTTATCTTATTGGTAATATTCCCTTGTTAACGTTAGATAAGATATCGGCTAGATGAGCATGTGTACACGTTTTATTAATAGTTGCGGTTCATAAAAGCGCACGGCTGCGTGAGAGCAAGGTCTCAAGTAATTGACCACACACATCTAAAACTACGCCGTCCGACCCCTCCGTTATCCCAAACGTCGCCTAAGCCGAAATTCGGCCTCACAGGAGGCGCCCTTAGGCAGACGTTCCCTTAGTTTCTTCAAGCCCGAGGGCTCAAAATTTCTTCTGGCACAGCTTCTTTCCGAAGCTCGCCAAACAGTCCGGTTACGTTGTCACAACCAATAGGGCTAGCACAGCTAATAGTAAGTCCGGAAAAAAAAAACTAAAACTAATACACCTATCCCCGGATTTACACTGAAGATAGGTTCCAGCCGTTTAAAATGAAAACTTTGTTTTTCCTATATAAAACCGTGTACAACGAAAAAAACTGCGAAATGAAGCCATGGCGTGATGTCGTAGTGAACTTATTTTAAAAATGAAAACAAAAATAGAAAAAGATTTTTTTTTCAAAAGTACCTGCTGAAACTTTACAAATTCAGTGTTCGAAATTGTCATTTTTAGAAATTTTCCGAATTTAGGTGACTTCTAAGGACATGACTAATTATAGTTTCTTAGATATATATAAACGCGAAGGTAAATTAGTAAACGCATGCATTATACTATACATTCATTGAAGAGGCTGCAGAATTTCCTTCCGTTTCACACCAAAATTATGCTGGCTCAATCCCTTCTGCTCCCTATCCTCGATTACGCTGACGTCTGCTACTTAGATGCCACTGAGGAGCTACTTGACAAACTTGAAAGACTTCAGAATTTGTGCATTCGTTTTATTTTCGGATTGCGCAAATTCGACCATGTTTCAAATTTTCGTCGTCAATTAAAGTGGCTGCCGATTCGTTTTCGCCGGAATGTGCATATTTTAACATTGCTCTATAAGATTCTCCACAATTCTTCTCCTCAATACTTACGTGAGCGCATTAAACTTTCTCCTCTTCCTTCTCGACCTTTACGGGCTTGCGTCTCAAGGAATCCTCTAGATGTCCCTTCTTTTAATTCTATTTTCTATCGTAGATCTTTCACTGTTAATGCTGTACAACTTTGGAATTCTTTACCTGAACTTGTTAGAGACAGCCAATCGGTTCATACTTTCAAAGTGAGATTAAAAGAGCACTATCTATCTGTTTCATAATATTATATTTAACATTCATTTATTATTATTAGTTTCCTTTTTTATATATATATATATATTATTAGTATTATTATTTTTTATATATTATATTTTAAGTATGTTTATTTATTTATATATATTATATCATATCATATATATAAATATGTGTTATTTTATTATTATTATATATATTTTTTTTTCTTTTTTCAAATTATCTAAGTATATTTTTGTATGTAGTTTAAAATACCTTGTTTGACCTATCCCACTTTATAAATTCACCTTACTCACATCTAAGGGTAGCTGGAAGAGATCTCTTATAGAGATAAGCTTTCCTTTGTATACTTTTATACTTGTGTGTTTGATATCACAAATTTGGTACATAAATAATAAAAATAAATAAAAATAAAAATAATTTGTTGGTATTTAAAATTTTAATTGGAGGATTCTCTATTATCGATACTCCAAAAAATGACGAGGATTTGAATGAAATTTGGTACAAGAGTAGCTGATACTCCGGTTCAACATATAGGATAGTTTTTATCCCGGTTTCCTTGTGAGAGGGGATGAAATTCAAAATGTGTATTTAGTTGTGATTCATATGCGTACTCCGATTTCACTCATGCTGTTTTTTTGTGTTAGAAAGAGATACTGTAATGTTTATCCTGTAATTATTTCAAGGTCGTCGGTTTAGTAATCCATTGCTTCGCGATTGGAAAACAAACACACTTTCACACACACTAACTCAACGCAAACTAATTCGCGTTAACTAGTTATTAAATATAAAAATACTAAGAAAATACAGTACACGATTTTTAGGTCAGAACTTGACCTGGTAGGTGGCTGTGCCGTGTCCGCTCACAATATTGCCCTGATAACTGATAGCTTATTATCTATATTCAATTGAGGACCTGTGGATACTCGTGTTTATTCCATTTTATTGTTGCAGACTAAGATGGTGATAACAAAAAAATAACCGGTTTTCTTTTTGCAGGCTTTTTTTCAGTCTGGAACAAGTCTATAACCTTCACTGCTTTAGTTTTAAGTTATGGTTACAAGGAATATAGTTATGACGCTATTGTACATAAAAGTATGCTAGAAATATTTAATAGAGCCAGATTGAGAGCACACGTTGAAAATGTTTCAGGGTAGGCAGTGCTTTAATGTAAGTATGACGTCGGTCTCGTGCCTGAGTTCTAAAACAAACTTATACAACTGTTTTTAGTACAAACCGCTTTTTCTTCGATGACTGTTGTTTTTCTCTGTGAAGTAGGTACGATATCTATAGTACCTACTCCACAGAGTACAGTGCCATTCGGTTCATTCCATCCTTATTGATCATACAATAGTCAAAATTTCGTGTACTATAATTTAAAAGCGGAAACGAATAAATCTTACGTGAATTGCTTTATTTTAAAAGACGCATCGTCAGACACCCCGTTTATTAAATTCGGTTTAATAGAGGCGATAATAAATTGGAACATTATACATACATACATGTTAAATAACTACCAATCTGCACTGGAGAGAAAATAAGAAGATCCTTATTATATTGACATTATGGCGAACATAGTTTTTTGCAACATAGTAATTTTAGGTCAAGTTGTGAGTTTATCAAGTATTGTTTATTTACTCTGACTTCCTAATTAAGTTATTTAATTAAACATTGTAAAATTAATTTTGCACACACAACCCTAAAGTAATGAGAATTATTAATAGAAGTAGATAACGACCGCGATATCGTCCGTTTAAAAATATTACTAATAATAGTATTAAAAAAATAATCTATATGTATGATTTCGTACTTCAAGATCCAAAGAAGCTTGACGAAGCAATGCATGAGATTATTAATGATATTATTTTTCGGACTGACTATATTAGCTGTGCTAACCCTATTGGTTGCGACAGCGTAGCCGGGCTGTTTGACGAGTTTCGGAAAGAAGCTCTGCCAGAAGAAATTTTGATTTTGGGCGCCTCCTGTGAGGCTGAACCTCGGCTGAAACGATAACGGGGTGGTCGACGGTGAGTGTTCCGTACGTCTCCGAGGCCGTGGATGGAGCCCACGTCCGGATGACGTAAGATAGCGGGGACCTCGTCTTCGCCGGCGAAGACGGTGTGCAGCGTATGATTGTGTGATAGGTGGTACGAGTATGTTGTCAGTAGTTATCTGATCATCAGGGTCGTGAAGGATATGTAGTAGTACCAGTAGGTCTCCTCTTTCGGAGAGGAGCGCTTAGGTCGGGGGTGTAATGATAATGTGAAACTTACCGAATGCGGCAGGTCCTGTAAGTAAACCATGACATTTCCGCGGACAGGGGCCAGCAAGCCGAGGAAGGCCAGAAGGCACGTGTAGAGGGCGCGGAGCATCGTCAGCGCATTACAAGCGCTTCCTTCTAGAATGCACTTCACATATCAAACAGTATTACATCCTCTATTTGAACTTGCACTCCTGAATTCTGAAAATACAAGTAATATTATAATTTTAGGCTCCCAGATCATGCATCGTGCATTTTGCTTTATAAACTTGGTAATGAATAGAAGCAGGCGTTACTTTGCGGAAGTCCATAATAGCAAGTATAATAAAATAAAGTGTCTTTACTTTTCGCGCTTGTGAAGTCAACATCTCCTGAGGATGATCCGGTGTCGGGCCGAATCGTGCGTAGAGGTTCTAGTGGAAGATTTTGTGTGGTGTTATATTATACAAATCTCCCGGTTGTCGGCGGAATATAGCAAATTATACTTGCTGTTTATTGTTTATAAACTTGGGTCAACGGGTTCCGAGTTTAAACTAACTTCAACAGTGGATGCTTCGTTACCACCCTACCGACAAAGACGTGTTCCCAAGCGATTTAGCGTTCCGGCACGATGTCGCGTAGAAACCAATTAGGAGTGTGAGCTTACTATACCCCTAACAGGTTAGCCCGCTACCATCTTAGACTGCATCATCACTTGTCGGTGAGATTGCCGTCAAGGGATAATTTGTAGTGTAAAATAAAAGATCACGTCACGATTCAAACTTGTTCTCATTCAAGCTTACTTTTGAACAAGCGATCACAATCGATCAATCACGGTGGGTTAATATTTTTAACGAATTATAACGTACGAGAACCAAAGTTACTGACGTAGACCTCAAGATAAGCAAGCTGAAATGGTAATAGTCAATTCATGCCTGTCGCAGAGCTGCACGTGCCACTTAAGTCGGCGCTTATCTTAATTAGGACAGGTTGCTGTCGATTATGTCGTTCCGACCACACAAAAATCAACAAATCGCTCCGCGCGAAATTGACATATAGTATAAGGCACACTCACAAACGTGGAGTCGCTTTCAATTATCAAAATACTATAACTTCAAAGTAAAATCGATCTTATCATGTCGCATTAGAATCGGAATTCCCGTACTACTTATTTTTATTTTACAAACTTGCTGGTATGGAAGTGTAGACGAATTTGAGTTAAAAACTAGGTAGATACGTTTCAATTTACGTTAGTGTGTTTTGGTATTAGAAAAAGGCCAGGATTTTGAACTAACAAATCTCATACTAACGGTACAGTTCGCGCACATTGAGTTAAGCTTACAAGAATTTGTTGTAAAGTGTATTATCTTTCATTGCACTAATGTGGCAAAAAGCAAATTCTTTAATTTCATAGTAACGTATCAACTTACATTGCGTAAATCTGAACGCGGCATAAAACATAATATCCTAGAGCCTGCTGAGATAATTAATACCTGTTATACAAAAACCTCGTATCGAATTATATTCTAGATCAAGCGCCGCTCAAGTCTGGTGTTTTGGGAACATTCAACGTACCCAATAAATGTGACAGTATATTAACCTAAATTTTTATGAGTCAATATTTAAGAGGCCTATTAAGATAAAATATTGATCTCAGCAAAGAATTAATAAAGCAGCTTATCACAAAATCATGCTCAGCCTCACAACAGAATTTACAAAATTGGATTTTTTATCATCATCATCATCATGATCAACCCATTCATGGCTAACTACAGAGCACGGGTCTCCCATATGAGAAGGGTTTTGGCCATAGTCCACCACGCTGGCCATGTGCAGATTGGCAGACTTCACACGTCTTTGAAAACATTATGGAGAACTCTCAGGCGTGCAGGTTTCCTCACGATGTTTTCCTTCACCGTTGAAGCTAGTGATATTTTAATTGCCTAAAAACGCACATAACTCCGAAAAGTTATAGGTGCGTGCCCGGGTTCGAACCCCCGACCTTTGATTAGGAGGCTGACGTTCTGACCACTAGGCTATCACAGCTTCCTTTCTTAAGTATTTTTTATATTAAGCATTAAATTTTCTTTTAGTGGCAGGACTATAAACTATACTAGATCAAAAAGAAAAACATGTTAGCTTAATCAGAACACAGACATACGAAATTTATATTAAACCAATTAACTACCATATTGAGGGAATTTATGAAACTTTAATACTGATAATCCCAAGTTAGTCTACAGTGACCAAATTGGTCTAAGGCACTACAAGTGCCTACAGATATAGCCGGTGGATTCGAGTTTTATAAGACTGTATTTATGAATAATTAAAGATCCCCTTAATCTATTTAAATACTGTATAAATAAAAACAAACTAATTAGTTAGTGTCCTGCAATTGGGGGTGAAGACAAATCCAACACAGTTTCAATACAGTTAGTCAATTTAGCAAATAATTTCTTTATATATTTTCAATTTTTGAGCTCTCCTTGAACTTTATATATATATTTAAAAACTAAAATTTCCCAAATCAGTCCAACTGCTTTCGAGTTCTTTGTGAGTCTGACAAGTATCATTTCATTAATTATATATTTATATGTATATAGCAGATTAATATTATGTAATATGGTATTTGATATCTGAATAGAGTTAAGATTAACACCAAAAGATAATTTTTCTATACAGTATTGTCATTAAACAAAGTTAATGCAGGGTACCTTTTTACTTCATTGCCAAATAAAGCGAATAGAGGAGGTAGGATGAAATCTCTACAGCACCAGTTTAAGTCAATCTACCTAGCTAATACAATTGTAATTATGAACTCCAGCATTTGATTTATGATTCCAAACATTTCATAATTATATCTACCATTTTCTAATCATATAGATAAAAGATGACAAATTGGTACGAAAAATAACCTTTTGATATATGTATAGAGATATAGATTGAGTAACACATTATTCAAGGTGTGCCGGTATCGTCACTTTTAGGCTATTTGACAAATTAGCAACTTGCGACAAGTGATTCAGTATGGAAATCATCAATAGCGTATTTTAATGGACAGTAGTTTGTGACCAGCATAGCATATATTATTGCATTTGTAATGCTGCTGAATCGCTTATTATAATAAAATAGTACACCTTCATCACATGAACCTCTTTGATGAGATAAGTCTATCTTGCAAAAATAGATTTTAATCCTTTTAAAAGGAAACATTACATATGTAGCTGATAATTTTTGTCAGTTTTTATTTGTTGTGTCCTATCTTATATTATCAGTATCAGATGCATTATATGAATATCAAGTAATGTATGTAAATACATTTGTTTACCATTATCAACATCAAGACATTATTTTCAACACTGTAAGTTTGTGACGGTTGTTGCTGTAGTCCCTCAGTCTGATCTGATTGGTAAATGGGTTTGCTGGTTGTTAATCAGAGGTGATGTCACATTTATTTTATGATATAATGAGCTAGAAATTATATTAAAAAAGTCTTGGACTTTACATGAGGGAATAAAATAGATATATATCAATTTCCTAGTGTGTACCTTTCTTGGGAACAATAATATTATGCTGATGATAATGATGTAAGGCAATCTTAAAGTTTTTTTTTATACACTACAAGTTAGCCCTTGACGACAATCTCAGCTGGTGGCAAGTGATGTTGCTCTCTAGGATGGTAGCGGGCTAACCTGTTAGGAGTACGGTAAACCCAAGCTCCTAATTGGTTTCTACGCGACATCGTGCTGGAATGCTTAATCGCTTGGCGACACGTATTTGTCGGTAGGGTGGTAACTAGCCACTGGACCCAGAACCTTCAACTTTATAATGCAACAGCGCGCGCGTTGCGTCACGGAGATCGTCTATTTAAAATTCTATTTGAAACAGTATACTGACATCTCAGTGAAGTTGTAAAAAAAAACTTGACATGTATGCTGGTACATTTGTGATTGCAACTTCATAATACTGTATACAACTATAATATAAAGACTTTCATAAAGTCTCAACAACTCAACATAAATGCTGTGGTTAATAACAAGGTGTGTAAGATTAATTTTAAATATTTTTTCCTTTATCTTGAACAATAAACTAAATAATGCTACATGCAATCTTGATCTAGCTGGTATGATAACAGCTGTGATTAAGTCAAGGCTGCAAATTAAGTTAAACTGGTTAGATAAAGCCCATTTATTTTTATTTTTCATTAATTTAACATTTAATAAGCAAATAGCGATTAAATATTAAAATATAATAAACAAATTTAGGATATATAATTTTTTAATGTAATTGGAAGTAGTAATGTGAAAATTCAGAATCCACGCAGATCTCTATTAAATAATTATGCTATATTTTTTGATACAGTGAACATTCAGAAAATCTCTATTTATATTTCTATTAATTTCATTGCAGGTGATTTATTTAAAAAGATGCTTTAATCCAATGCTTTAATTACTGATAAAGCCATATGGCTCAATACATTCTATTTATTATTTTGGAACTAGTTATGCAAGAATATTCCAATCCACACTAGATAATATTTATCTCTTGTTCTCTCTATTATTTCTTGCATAACTACTACCAATTCATAATATTAGGGTATGAGTAAGATGCATAAGGCAGATAGCATCAAGAGTCACAGTGGGGCCCCAAAATACACACATAATAACACAGTGGAAACTTAACTTCATCCAATCCATTTTCATGTAATATGTCTATCAGCTTCGATGATGACCATGTATATATTATAGTCATACATTTTATAAGAATGTTTCACTGGGCCAGTTAAGGACCATCACACATCTGGCAAGGCAACTGTTACTATCAAACTAATATTGACATTGCTAGTGTTCATTTAAGGGCGAAATTTAAAGATCGCATTTTCGCTTTAACGTTTGCGCCGCCTCTCAGTGACTCTTTGTTTTGATGGTTAATTTTCTACTTTATTATAAAGCAAGTAAAGTATATAATTTTATAGCGTCCGCTGCATCTAGCCAGATGTGTGTAGGCCTTAAATCACTATATTTAAAAAAAGTTACGTGTGTTGTATTGCAGTGATGACTGATTGCGAGGAGCAAACCATCCGTATTAAATGTTTGGATCCGGTCGAACTTCTTATGTATTACGACACGAAATTAATGTGAATAAGTCGAAATCAAGTCTTCCAGTAACAATTGACGATTAACAATAAATTAATCACGTCATGTAACTGATCATGCAACCAAAACAAAGCGACGATTATAGGCGTTATGCCCTCATTGTAGTTTGCAAAAGCCTACGTAATTAACATGAACTGCTATTTTAATCCAATTACCAGTTGAGACATATAGTCGGCCTTGATCATGTGTAAACAAAGAATAAATAAATTTCAACTCTGGCACTGCTCAAGTCGCAAAAACCAAACAAAATTACTTCATATACCTACTTACTGGATTTACGTAAATATCTTCAACCAATAATTCCACAAACATGTGCACAATCAAACCGGATAGTCTTTATTGCACACAGCACAAAAGATTTTGTTGAAATCTCGTTTATGGCGAGATCAAAATAGAAATTTAATAAAATACATAAACTGCGACTGAATCACTCATTGAAATATCAAGTGGTCAGCTGCAGCTGTCAGTGTCATAATAACTTGACGTTTGAATTGTTTGAACTGTTGGCACAACTGATAATTTAAACATCAATAGAATAAAGATAGAAGTTTTCACTACGAATCGATTCTGGTTCGAAATAATCGAGTTCCGGCCTCACTAATGATTAAGTCAATGGCGACTGTAATCACTTTAATTTATGCTAAGAAAGTACATAGAATAAGTTATATCTTTCAATACCTTTTAAAAAACATAATCCACGATATACATCAGATTTATAGGTGAGTTCTAACTAGCCTATAAATCTGAATCATTTGGCCTATTTAGCATTCAATACTAGATAGCTATAACATTCGATAACATCGATCGAGCATTATTAATAAATCGCTTGTTTAAGATTAGTGAATTTCGGAAACCATGTTGTGTATCAGCTGACTAATCTTAAGCTTATAAAAATTCGGTTAATAAAATAATTTATATGCTTTGCTAAAATGATATTCTATCTCTGGAAGCAAAAGTCTTGAGTTGACTGATGCATTGTACTCGGTTGATTGCCGCGCTCATAGAATAATCGGCCAGGAATCGCTAAAAGGGACAAAATTGCTCAGTTTTCAACACCAATGCAATGTAGCTTATTTAGCGGTTCTTTACAGGGTATATGCTGGCGAATGTGCTAAAGGACTCCTCACTCTTGTACCTTCTTCGCCTTCTATCACTGAACCGCAAGACGCAGAGAAAAGTGGTATCCTGATGTGGTTGCTATCCACGTTTTTCTTTTCACGTTTCTGATACGGACCGCTAAGCTGTGGAACGGCCTCAACTTCCGTGTTCTCAGCCAAGTATAATCTAGGTGTCTTCAAGAGAATTAATAGGTTTTTTCTAAGCAAGCGTGTTCCACCCTAAACTTCATCAGTGCTTTCCATCAGACATGATTGTTGTAAATCACAAATCTATCTATTATTTAAAAAAAAAAAAAAGATATATATGGATTACGCGGCGAAGTGGCGCATGTCCGATTGATTAAATACTTTACACTAGCATACAGCACTATCTAGGTCACACCTGAATAAATCTTGTTATAATTATACCAATGTACCTGTAGCCATGATGATTACCGACACATTCATCATCACCATCATCCTCGGGCGTTTAACAGTTTTTTTTAACGTTTTTCAAACAGTTTTGGTATATCGATAAAGTACCAACTGTTTACGCTTTAACGTTGTGTTTCCTTTATCCCTATTTGACATTTTAATTAGCAACATCCTGTGTTCGAATGCGATGACCTCATTTTAATTATTAGTTATAACAAAGCGCCAAAGCGGGCAATAGCCTCAATCGTCTAGTGGTTAGCATGTTGGAATACGAATCACGTGGTTATGATTCAGCTAATTCTTTTTTTTCTTATAAGAAATTTTGCAATACCAACCTTGATATATTAAATTGCCGTTCCACCCCTTTGCCTAACATCCGATGTTAATAATCAATCTTATCTGAAAACTTCAGACTGAAATAGCACAATTATCCACCGGGAATAGTTTAGTATATAACTATATATAAGATTAACCTGCATTAGTAAAAGTTGGGGTTAGCACCCTCCTTTCCTAAACACATTATTTTACTAAAACAAATGTTGGACGGTTATTGCCTAATACAAATATAAAAACTTGCAATTAATTATTAAAGAGTAGGAAAAGAACGGGCTGTCCTTTTCCTTATCCTAATAAATTAAATCTGCTATCTGAAGACACTGGATAGGATTGACTATTAATTTCGGGCGTAACAGGACATGTCAAACCGTTGGAAAAGTTTTTCTTTGTTTTAATTTGTAATAAGTAGGTAGATACGAACGTTGGAGTGGTGATAGTCTAGTGGTTAGGGCGTCAGCCTCCTAATCAGAGGTCGGCGGTTCGAATCCGGGCACGCACCTCTAACTTTTCGGAGTTATGTGCGTTTAAAAAAAAATTAAAATATCATTTGCTTCAACGGTGAAGCAAAACATCGTGAGGAAACCTGCACACCTGAGAGTTCTCCATAATGTTCTCAATGGCGTGTGAAGTCTGCCAATTCGCACATGGCCAGCGTGGTGGACTATGGCCAAACCCTCCTCATATTGAGACGACACCCGTGCTTTGTAGTGAGCCGGTAATGGGTTGATCATGATGAGGTAGATACGTCTATTAAACTAATAAACTTTAATTTAGTAACTTTTTCAATTATTTTTGTGTTCTCTGTGAATAAGTTAAGTACCGTATTAAAAGTCGTCCTTTCTCTAATTGAGGTAATAATCATGATAATTATATGGTGCGTCTGCCAGTGAGAACTCGAAAGTCTTGGCCTGAATAACCACTTTAAACTAGAAGTTGTAATAGACTTATTTAACGTATAAGTAAGACTGGCCTAGTAATTATCACTGATTTAATTTTAAGGCAAATATAACTTACTAGCCTAGTGTGGCCTAGAAAGAGCATCTCTTCGTTAAATGGTGCTGTAGTTTAACCCTTATTAAAACAAAGGGAAATATATTCCCATCTGCTCGTTACAAATAAAACTTTCAGTATTTTTATAACGGCAACACCAACTGTAAGCAATGTTATTGGAAATAAAAATTAGATAAACATTTTTTATATAACTAGCAACACTTTTTCCAATTAATCAAAATACATTGTCCTACGTCAATGTCAAAAGCCGTCATTGTCATTTTTTGTTGAAATTAACGGCTTTTCCAAGTATTATTGTGATTTTGTGATAAAAAAAATGGTTAAAATTTAGAATCGTGCGGCAGGAGTTTCGGGGAGAAAGATGTTTTATTCGGTAGAGGTTTGATCCCCGATTGTCACAATAGCACTCGCATTACAAGGTAATTCACTTTTTTCGAGAAAACAAAAAAAAACTAACATAACCTATAAATAGGTAAAACATCGAAAAAATAATGCAATATTACGGGAGAGCTAGATAGCATATATAATTTTGTATAAGTGCAACAAGGACGTAAGATAATGTCAAAGACTACTGTCACAGTATTTTTATTTTTTTGTGGTCTGTGGTTAAAATTTAGAATCGTGCGGCAGGAGTTTCGGGGAGAAAGAGGTTTGGTCCCCGATTGTAACAATAGCACTCGCATTACAAGATAATGCACTTTTTTCGAGAAAACAAAAAAAAACTAACATAACCTATAAATAGGTAAAACATCGAAAAAATAATGCAATATTACGGGAGAGCTACAAATCAAATGGGCTACGCCAGACGACTCGCTCCGTCGCCCCTTCATTCAGCTTCACCTACTCGACCTTCGTTTCGCTACGAAGGTCGCCGGCTCGCTCCGCTCGCCACCTCCCCTCTTCGCTCCACTCTGCCTCGTAGGCTCGCTTCATTCAGGACCTCCTTCGCGAGCTTCTGGCTTCGCACTTCATAAAAACACTCTAGGGGTAGGGCAGACAAGACTACGTGGAGTAGGGGTTGGCCAATTTGGTTCTGTCACACTATTCGACCTACATCAGCTCATGTCGTTTCCAAGTGTGAAGTTTTCTTACCATTAGAAATTAGTAGTTCGTCATATTATGATTTGACAGTTGACAGAGAGCATAGACCACGTGACACTAGTCTTTGACATGATCTTACGTCCTTGTTGCACTTATACAAAATTATATATGCTATCTAGCTCTCCCGTAATATTGCATTATTTTTTCGATGTTTTACCTATTTTTAGGTTATGTTAGTTTTTTTTGGTTTTCTCGAAAAAAGTGAATTACCTTGTAATGCGAGTGCTATTGTGACAATCGGGGACCAAACCTCTACCGAATAAAACATCTTTCTCCCCGAAACTCCTGCCGCACGATTCTAAATCCAACCCAAAAAAATTTGGTAAGTGCTTTTACTCAATAGTATGGTAAACTATACTTATTTTCCTAATGTATTACGTAAAATTCAGCTAGAAAGCAATACAATTTGGTAGTTTTTTTTGGTTGAAAGTAAGTGGGAAATTATTTCCCATTGTTTGTTCCTGTGAGTTCTAAATCTTATTTTTTTTATATATATATATATATATAAAATCTGTTGTCTGCTCAGTTTACAACAATATGTGGGTTTGTGATTAAATTTACTGAATATTCTGTTTTATTTTACAGCATCAGCATCATTAATCGAAATCGAAAACGACCTCACCTCTTACCAAAAAAGAAGTCAGCGAATATATCGAAAATCTAGTTGACATATCTGATTTATCGGGCTGTGATTTAGTAGGAAGTCACGAAAGTTTTGGATGCGACTCCTGTTCTTTTTTTTTGATGCATTAATTATTAATGCATATATAACTTATAACTCTACCCACGTGGCAACATTGCACTCACATCGAGATTTTAGACTGCGTCTGGCACGGGCTTTGATTAATAACTACACAACAAGAAAACTATCCACTGTCAACACACATTTCAAAAACAAAAAAGGTGGTCAGTTTGGTGTACTGTTTTAAAATGTTCTATATAGTCAAGCAATAATTATATAAAAAATAAAAATTTGAATTGGGTGTTACGTTTTTTTTTTTAAATTTTACATTCCTAAAATGAAAAGTAAAGCAGGGTGAGGAACTAGTATATGAAAAGTAGTAAAGTTCTTGAAAAAATCGTAACCTTTAATAAACAATAGGAAATTATTTCCCACTTGATGATAATTTATAATGTCGTTACGAATAATGGGAAATTATTTTCCACTGCAAAACCCCCTTTTCCCCCCATTTTTCCTCATTTTTTTCATAAAATTTGAAATCTACTCGCAATTCTCACCTTAGAACCAGTCTCAGTTTTTATTTACCTTTTAAAAAGTTTTCCATTTGATTAAGGGTTAACCAATAAGTAGGTATGTGTTATTATCAATCAATCATTCATAATCTTTATTCGAATAGTCCTTTAAAAGGCACTTTTGACGCGTCAATAATTTACATAGTAGTGATTTGATGTTGATAAACAGATTCGTAAACTTAAAGCACGCGCCCCGGTCTAAGAAGAAAGCCACAACAAAAGCCAGGTAAATTTTCGTTTTGTCATCACCATCTCACATGCCACTTAAAATTATATTATGCTATTTTATTAGAGAAATATTTCATACCTATGCTAGTAGGATTTTTGTATTATATTTATTGTTCCGCTATATACCTATCTACCAAAAGTATATTATTATTTTTTGTATCGCCTAAATTTCGAGAGGAGTTAGGCAGGAAGAGACAAAAACCTTTCTCTTATCATTATAGCAAAAGTCTATGATTTTTATTGAACACTGGCTGGTGCAATGATTAATATTTCGAGTAGATTATATTAGCGTGGCGTAGAAAAGAACTAACATTATGACATTAAATATATCACGCAGATGGTAGATTTTTTCGTACTTACTTGACACTTATCGTCATATTTTGGACAATTCACACAATATCTTTATAAATTGTAGCCTATATGTAATAATATAGCCTATATGTGTTATATAGGCTATATTATTGTAAAGTTTCATTAAAATCCATTCAGTAGTTTTTACGTGAAAGAGTAACAAACAGCCATCCGTCCATACAAACTTTCGCCTTTATAATATTAGTAGGATTAAGTATAATTTGTTACAATCTGCATAAAAAAGAGTAATGCAATAGATGTGTATAAATTTACTAATTGTATGTTTTATTTAAAGTGTGGTTATATTAATTTATGCATTATCTTCCCCCGAACTGTTGGAGACATTGGTTTTCAGGAAATTGGATAAAAAAAATATCACGAAATTATCCGAACGTTACCCATTCTAGTCGGATCCATCGGTTCTCATAGCTATCTCGAAAACGTAATTAACTTACATTATTATTAGAGTAATTTAATTGATTCTACACTCGAATCTCGATCGCAGAATGCTTATAAAATAATTACCTTATTACCTTGATGGATAGTTCTGGCAGCTTATCTAAATTTAGTAACATAAAGTGGTGTGACTCGTTGAAATTGCTCTTTAATTATTAGAAGGACTGGTTACTCGGTTCCGTGACGTGACAGAATGTTATTTACCATGTGAGCTTCCTACGTTACGTAAAGTCTCAATTGCCGTATGTCATCATGATCAACCCATTCTCGGCTCACTACAGAGCACGGGTCTCCTCTCAATATGAGAAGGGTTTGGCCATAGTCTACCACGCTGGCCATGTGCAGATTGGCAGACTTTACACGCCTTTGAGAACATTATGGAGAACTCTCAGGCGTGCAGGTTTCCTCAAGATGTTTTCCTTCACCGGTGAAGCAAGTGATACTTTGATCGCTTAAAAACGCACATAACTTCGAAAAGTTATAGGTGCGTACCCGGGTTCGTACCCCCGACCTCTGATTAGGAGGATGACGTCCTAACCACTAGGCTATCACAGCTTCATGACTTAAAAGAAAGATTAAAATATTGCTGTGCATTTGCAAAAAAAGTACCTAGATTTTAAAGATTTAAAATAGTTTAAATATCTAGGTGATTTGACAATTGAATATGTAGAGAATATGGAAATGAGAGCAAAACCTTACTCAAATAATATAATAATCCAGTGATATTATAAAGCAATTTGGAAACTCTCAACTGTGCCCAAATTATATGTTTAAAAAAATAATGTTGGGGTTTCTGTACCCAAAATGTTGCCACACACACACAATGCTTGCCGTATGCAATTAAAATATAATTGAATTTCTTCATTATCTTCTAAAACTTTTTGACTTTTTTCTATACATTAAATATATTTTTAAAAATTTAATTGGAGGATGCTTTACTATCGATACTGAGCTCAAAACAAGAAAGAAAGGAGATAGTACTTTAATGTTTATCCTGTAATTATTTCAAGATCGTCGGCTTAGTAATCCATTGCTTCGTGATTGGAAGACATGATGATGATAACGAAAAAAAGAAAAACCCCGGCTAAGTTTGTTGTGGGCTTCTTCTTAGACCGGGGCGCGTTTGGAACCCTCATAGCTTTAGTTTTAAGTTTACGAATATAGTTATCACCATGAAATAACTACTATGTAAATTATTGACGCGTCAAAAGTGCCTTTTTAAGGACTATTTGAATAAAGATTATTTTGAATTTGAATTTGAATTTGACAAACAAACACACATTCACACACACTAACTCAACACGGACAAAGTCGTGGGTGCCAGCAAGTAGGTAATATTTCCATAGATGTAAGTTTATCACTGTCTAAAGGGTTTATTAAAATCAGACATATATCTATTATCTACATGAGAGCTTCAAATTACGCAAATGTTAATATTTAACATTGACCTAAGTCGAAATGGTGCGTACGTGTAAATTAAGTGGGTATACCTACCTACCTACATTACAATTTTGTATTGCAAGTAGGCCTCTATTCAACCTTCGGTCTTCAAAAGATGCTTTGCATACTCAATTGTGTACTTATTTGTTCGTTTAATATGTAAAGGTTCTTAAGATAACTTGTAGAACCTAGCGCTCTAAGGCTTTTTAAGGAAATATCAAAAAGGTTAGTCGACGTCACAGGGGACCGAAGAGCTGCCAGCTACCTCGGACAAAGAATTAGTCTAGCCATTCAAAGGGGGAACGCTGCCAGTATCTTCGGAACCTTGCCTAAAGGGACTCCTTTTAATAATATATTTTAGTTATAATATTAAATATTTATTTATTTTTTATTGTTAGGTTAATCTAAGTCTTATTTTAAGTTATATATATTCGAGTAAATAAACCTCTTTGAATATCATAAAAAAAAACTTGTAGAAACATTTTGATGTATAGATTTGGGGACAAAACTCAAAAAATGTTAAACGAGCGGTTGATCTAGCTTTGTTGCGGGGGTTGTTGCCATGGTAACGATGCCTAGTCTTCTTGAACACAACGATACACTGTTCAAAGTCATCAACTTAACGGTGAACGATTTTTGAAGAAGTGTGAAGTCTACATGGAAAACTTTGCACAGAAAACTTTGTTGGTTGTAACTTTTTCTTACTACTTAAACTCTACACTAAGTAATCATAGATTTCATTACTTTTAAATCAATTTAGCTATTAATTCACAATTCTTAAGCCGTAGCAGTTCATACAGTAGATCAATAATTATCTATAATATCTATAAAAACAAATTAAAAGTGAGTGTTTTTATAATAATCAAGAATTTCTAACACTATAAGTAAACCTCAATAATTCGTTCCTCTCATACCTTTGCATTTTCATGTTTTCATTCTTTAAGCTCAAATACCATAATTTTAATTTTAATTTGAGTTATAATAATTGTAGTAATTGTAATAATGACTTTAATTTTGACTATCATAACATTGACTAATTGAATTATTGTTATAATTGTCATATGTCTGTTATATAGTCATATGACTTCCAACTTTATAACGCGACAGCGCGCGCTGCGCCATGGAGGTCGTCAAAAAGCTTATAACCTTTTTTAGTTATTACAGCGTCATTTGTCTTTGGCGAGCGAAAAGCTCGGACTGAGAGAAGAGCATAGGGTACAAGGACTCTGAGAGGACGTCGACCTACGAGTATGTACGCCTCCTTTTAGGCTCGGATCTCGACTCTATACAGTAATACTTTTAGTTTAACACCGTTGGGTGACTGACCTGACGCTCGTTTAACTGAAATAGTAAACTCGAACAGTTCGTCGTGCTAGTGTGATGGATATAAAAATGAATGAATGATTACACTTTTATTGCACCCCAAAAGATAGAAAAAAAAACAAAAAAAGGCAGAAAATAACACAGAAATAGTAGTATATAATTTGGCAGCCTTATCGCTACATAGCTAAGATGTAAAAGATGTAGGTGGTGCAATAATATATACATATATACATAATGGAAGATGGGCCGGGTGCTGGTATGGGATGCAACCTGTTCAGACACGTTGGCCCCTTCCCATCTACATGGAACCAACAACAGAGTTGGTGCGGCTTCTGAAGCGGCTGAAAAAGCCAAAGCATACAAATACAGGGGTCTAGGCTCTGAATATGATTTTGTCCCATTCGGTGTCGAGACCCTTGGCCCGTGGGGTCCTAGCGCTATAGGGCTTTTTAGGGAAATAGCAAAAAGGTTAGTCGACATCACAGGAGACCGAAGAGCTGCCAGCTACCTCGGACAACGAATTAGTCTTGCAATCCAAAGGGGATACGCTGCCAGTATCTTCGGAACCTTGCCTAAAGGGACTCCTTTTAATAATATATTTTAGCTATAGTTTTAGTTTTAGGTTCAATTTAAGGTTTATTTTAAGTGTTTAAAGTTACATTGTTTTAGTTGTTAATTATAATTGAATAAATTTTTAATATTTTTAAATTTATACATAATAATAACCACATTAATGTATATATAAATATAGTAAATGTATAAAAAATATAATATAAATAAAGTATAAATAAATAGCTGAAGCTGTGATAGCCTCGTGGTTAGGACGTCAGCCTCTTAATCAAAGGTCAGGGGTTCGCACCCGGGCACGCACCAATAACTTTTCGGAGTTATGTGAGTTTTTAAGCAATTGAAATATCACTTACTTCAACGGTGAAGGATAACATCGTGAGGAAACCTGCACGCCTGAGAGTTCTCCATAATGTTCTCAAAGGCGTGTGAAGTCTGCCCATCCGCACATGGCCAGCGTGGTGGACTATGGCCAAACCCTTCTCATATTAATAGGAGATCCGTGCTCTGTAGTGAGCCGGTAATGGGTTGATCATGATGATTGATGATGATAAATAAATAAATACTCAAAAGTAACGCAAACATAGGGCCGCAGACAAAAAGTGATCTTTGACCATTTTTTTAAATATTTTTATCGATTTTTCCTCTCTAACTTCTAAGGAAGATATTCCATAGCATAGACATTAAAAACTTGACATCGTCCATTCATGCCTATGAAAATTATGTTGTTCACGAAAACCATGATATGCAGAAACAATAGTCGCCTATAGTAAGTCCTGCCTCGGTCCGAGGCTAGTAAAGTTTTTCGATTTCAAATCGTTACGGAAATAGCAGAATATAATTGGCCTGTCGGACTCTAAGTACACCTAACTGAAACTATTAACTGCTCAGCACTCAGAGGTTATTCACCCTGCCAGGTATCTACCTAGCTAGGTCTACGTACGTGAAGTGTTTAAAGTACCAAATGGCTAATGATTACGGACTAAGTGCTTTATTGAGTCCCTTGATTTTAGATATAACTGCCTCGTTCGTCGTTGGTGTTGTCTAGTGGTTTGGCTATTCACGGATAATGAGGTCCTGGGTATAGATATTTTTTTTCTTCGTTTTATGGCTTTACACAGATTAGCCAATGTCAAGTTTATTATTTTATTAGTTCTCTCTTTTTATGGCTTTGCACAGACTAGCCAATGTCTAGTTTATAGCAATGTAGGAGTTAGGGAGAAATGGCGGGAAACTTCGCAATCTGCGGACGCGGCTCCCTCAAACCTTTCCCAAATTAATACCTGTTAACCATTCAGTAAACTAGCCACTACACAAACGACACCAAAACTGTCCACGACACAACCAACACCAGTCCTTTTCAAAATTAGCCAACAAACATTAATTCAAGAAAAGCGTGAAAAAACCGCGCCCGCCATATAAGAAGTCTCCCGCCTTTCTCCTGATTTAGATTTTTTCTGTTAGTAATTTTCAGTACAAGAATGAAGTTACGAAATTGGCGGAGTCTACGGCCGTGCCTTCTTTCGCTCCCTGTTGACTGACAGTTAAAAAAAACGAAACCGCATTTGAGCAACTGAGCATCTGCGGATGTAGATTTTATATATGTAGATTTCACACGCCATTATGGAGAGCTCTCAGGCCATCTATAGAGTGTACTGACTTTCAGCCAGAGTGGTTAACCGAGACAGATTTTGCCACACATATTATAAACTTTATCTCTTTTTGTCTCTTGCTTAAGTGAGAGGTAAGGATAAGTTCGCTGTAGAGTCACTCACCCATGCAGGATTTCTTACTTGTTTACATTTACCGTCAAAGCAAATGATCGATTAAATGCCGAAATTAATAATCAATCTAAACTTTTCATATATATTTTTTAAGGTTTTGCCGAAATTAATAATCAATCTAAACTTTTGTTATTATATTTTTTTAGGTTTTTAATTTTAGTTTAATCTAATATAGATAAAATATATATAGAGAAAATTATAATGTATATTATATTACACTTTTAAATGTTACAGATTATGTTGTATATTTATGTTATTTCTTATTAGTGTGTAATTTTTAGTGTGAAATATGCATATGGCATATTTGTTGCGCTTTCCAGTCACAGAAATATCTTTAATTTGGAATCATCATATTTCGTAATTTTTTTCAGTTTAAATGGAATAAAGACTTTAAATAAATAAATAAGGAGAAATATATATATTTATATATACATAACGACAAAAAATTTCAACTAAAATCTTCAGACATTGACATTGATTGGTTAATTTAGAACCACTATCTATTTACTTCCTTTACTGTCCAAAAGGACGGAGCTATTGAATAGAAATTGCTATATGAAATTTTTGGATTACATTTATTAGTAACCTCGGGCGTAAAACTCACATAATCCGGAAATTATTCCCTGTAACTTGGTTCCGGCCGAAAAGGACGTCGGCCTCCCATAAGTGCAGTCTTACCCATAAGGCTAACACTGGCCTTGTACATAAATGTTAAATCTAAAATAAGCGAAATGGAAAGCTTTCTACTTAAAATTCTCTATAAATTTCTATTTAAAACGTGATCCTTTTACAACCAGTATTTCTAGTAGAAGTACGGAGTATGAAGTAAGTTAGTGGGTGGGTAGGCGGTATTTATTCAATGTCAAAACCTGTCTGAGAACCTAAAACTTTCTCATAAGAGATTACCTGAGAACAACGACTTCATTTAAAGTATTTGCGATTTTACTGACGTCACATGTAGGTAAAATTTTAATCGATATTTAAGGGTGCAAAGTAGTTTACGGTACGTATAAAATATCCTATAGGATATTGTATGTATCCTTTAGGATCCAAGGCTATATCTGTGTAAAAAAATTTAGACGTCCTCCGTGGAACAGTGCGTGCGCTGTCGTATTATAAAATCGGAGGTCCTGGGTTCGATTCCCGGCTTGAGTCTGGTCTGGTGGGAGGCTTCGGCCGTGGGTAGTTACCACCCTACCGACAAAGTGTGTCGCTAAGCGTTTTAGCGTTCCGGCACGATGTCGCGTAGAAACCAATTAGGAGTGTGGGTTTACCATACCCCTACCATGTTAGCCCGCTACCATCCTAGACTGCATCATCACTTACCACCAGGTGAGATAGCAGTCAATGGTCAACTTGTAGTGTATAAAAAAAAATAAAAAATTCATTAAATTTAGTTTAGCGGTTTGAAGAGTTCCCTCGTATACATTCGGACTAAATGCGACAAATTTGAAGTTACACTGACCCCAACGCTCAAGACATAATTAAAATGGGTCCATTAAGCAAAGTTTTTATGCGCGAACAAATGTCTTAAAAAAATATCGTTAACGCATGGACAAACCGTGCGAACAACCTGCGTCCATTATTACGTTTAAGTTTGCGTATTTCGCACGACCAATCGCATGGCGCGCCCGTTCCAGCATGGGTGAGATGGTGATAACAAAAAGAATACTTACGTGGCTAAGTTTGTCGTCAGCTTCTTCTTAAGACCAGGGCGCGTTAAGAATACGGCTTAATAACCAAAAATTCCTATATATATATAGCCTAGTGGTTAGGGCGTCAGCCTCCTAATCAGAGGTCGGCGGTTCGAATCCGGGCACGCACATCTAACTTTTCGGAGTTATGTGCGTTTTTTTTTAAATTAAAATATCACTTGCTTCAACGGCGAAGGAAAACATCGTGAGGAAACCTGCACGTATGAGAGTTCTCCGTAATGTTCTCAAAGGCGTGTGAAGTCTGCCAATCCGCACATTTTTAGTGATTACTTGAATTAAGTTTTTGATTAATTAGCACCATTAGCTCCGAAATTGAACATGCAATTTAATTAAAATATTACATATGATATTGGGTCAACGACCTTTTTAATGTGGACGTCGCGTCGCGTCGCCCTGAAAATGCGCCAACTCATACTGTAACTACCTACCTACTACAATGTTACTGGAAATTGGAATAGGAAGCAAATGTACTATAACCTACGCTCAGGCCAAAGCTCCAGGGGGTGGGGTAAAGAGATAGCCTAGCCGGGCGACAAATTAATGGGGGCAATAAATCCCCGAGATTAAAAAAATATTGGGATTGGGTTAGGGACAACTATCTCACAGTAATCTATATCCATATCTATATATATAAATCAATTGCTGTTCGTTAGTCTCGCTAAAACTCGACAACGGCTGAACGGATTTATCATATCTTGGTCTTGAAATGTTTGTGGAGATCTAGGGAAAGTTTATAAAGTGAGAAAAATTCGAATAATTGCCGGGAAAACCCTTAAAACAGCCTTTTTCTTTTTCCCATATAAACGTATTATATGGGAAAAAGAAAAACGCATTGCACAGAGTTCAAATTCAATCATACAGATTATCCTGTAATTATTTCAAGGTACTCGGTTTAGTTATCCATTGCTTCGTGATTGGAAGACAAACAAACACACTTTCACACACACTAACTCAACGCAGACGAAGTCGCGGGCGTCAGCTAGTTTTATATATATATTACCGTGACTATCTGTAGCATGTAGAAAATATCTACTATTGTTCGTTCATTTGATTCTGGAACGCATCTAAAATTAATTTTGAGGGTAAATCTCAAAAAAATGTATTAATGAGGTTGTGGAGAAAGGCGGGAGACTTCGTATATATGGCGGGCGCGGTTTTATCACGCTTTTCTTGAATGTTTGAGGAAGCCGCCGCCGCTCATTTGCGAAGTTTCCCGCCATTTTTCCCTAACTTCAATTCTCCATTGCTATAAACTTGACATTAGCTAATCTGTGTAAAGCCATAAAACGAGGATAAAAAAGGAGGTTGTCATCATGTCGTGCCGCTGTTTTGGATCCCGCCAAAACGGTGGCCAGTGATTGGTCCACGCAAAATAGCAAGAACAATGGACGCCACGAGGACATTGTTATAAGTTTAGCGATATTTTTGGAAAGTTTTCAATTTAATTAGCGTATTTATCTAAGTTTTTACATAATTATTACTGCTTTTACATTTGTAAACAACGAACAAGGTAACGTGAGGTCGGGGGGCAAGAGTCGATAAAGGAGGTCTTAAACCTGTTGCCAAGTTTGCCGCATTGCGTCAACAGCTTTTATCTGCTATCGAGCTTTTGCTGACTGAAACTGCTATAATATAAACATAATATTCTCATCCTATCAACACTCCTATACTTAATATAATAAAGATGAAGAGCGTGATTGTTTCTTTAACGCGCTCGTCCACAAAATACCAGTCATATTTAAAAATGTTTTGGAATTACTTAGACTAATTTTTGAGCATAAAACTACTTTTATCGTCACGTTAAGATCCGAAATCAACGCAGTTGAAAACGAGACCTTGTACTCAAATTAAAGCTCACAATTTTCTTTAAATCTGAATCATGTTCGAATTTCCGATATTTTGCAATCTATTTAAAATAAATAATAGTAATATTTGAGATCTGAATAGAATACACTTTATGAACTTTATGAACATCACTTCACTGATCAGTAAACAGATTTCAGAACAGAAGTAGGATAACATCACGTTATTTCTATTCTAGTTTTTGCCATCGATA
Source organism: Lasiommata megera (assembly GCA_928268935.1). Classification (NCBI taxonomy): domain Eukaryota; kingdom Metazoa; phylum Arthropoda; class Insecta; order Lepidoptera; family Nymphalidae; genus Lasiommata; species Lasiommata megera. The sequence goes on along the minus strand of OV743311.1, from coordinate 3,183,894 downwards.
TATAAATAAATATTTAAATTATTTAGAATAAAGTAATACCTGAATATCTCCTTGTTCTTTTTAAGAAAGCACTTAAAAAATCCACAAATCGATTCTCTTTCAAAGAAATTATTACCATGTTTAATTTGACAATTAAGAAACCCATCCCATTCCCTTTAGGTAGACCGCCATCTTTGCCAAAAGCATTATTGGGTGATAGAAAGGAAAATAGCAAAGTTGTACCCAGAACTTGATGAATTAGTGTTAGATAATAATATCCGCCTAAGTCTGCTTTAGACTGAATTACATTGGCTTTTAAATACCTACTAATTAAAAAAAATATATATATATATATATTTTAATCACTATATATGAGCGCAATAAAGCTTTTGTGGCTAGACATTTCAAAAGTGATTTTAATCGACAAGATTTTAATTATAATTTTGATTTATTCTGTAATACAGTAAGCATAAGGCAGTCTCTTTTAGAAAGACTATAGATAATGCATTTTCTTCAACATGATTGTAAATGAAAAATAAATTGTGTTGGCATTACCGGAAATAAAGTCATTTCGCTATCTAGGTATCTACCTACTTAGCACAGTTTCTGTGCAACAGGCCGAATCGGGAGAGCCGAAATTTAAAAAAGTGCTACATCCAAAGCACAGTGTTTTCTGAAATCAGCTTAACTCTTTATGAATAAGTTATGCGGTTAGGCGACGTTGATACCCGTGTTGATACGGTCGAAACTCGAATATGTATTTTAACCGAACTTATCGATGTATAGGTACTTTTCCTTCCAAGTACCTACGCAACGCTCTCGCTGCGTAAGTTAGAACCACTTGTCGGTTTTATAAACCCTGTTATCACTATATTATGAAATTCAATACAAACATCCTGTACATTGCAGTATTCAGCATATATTTCACATGTGACGCTATGTGGACGTTGTAGGTCAGTGTTTACGTACCGGCGCGCCGGTCGGTTGTGCCAGATGGTACCCAGTCGTTTTGTTAAAACATAAAAATTAAACCGACTTGTATAAGTTTTCGGTTATTTTTAACTGTGCGTGTGTGAATGTGACAGAAAATAGTTTATTTATATCTGAAATGGTAAGTCGTACGATGTTCCATATTTATTCATACGCGCGACACGTGTTAAAATACTATGTATTTCTGAATGAACTATATTCATTATTTAAAACATAAATGATCACTGATATAATATACTTACTTTAAAGCTAATTACGTACATACATATTAACAGGTATCAGTAGCTTTTTATATCTATTTTCTAAGCAATAAGCTCACCAATGGGAATAAGTTTTTAATTTATCCAGCTTAGGTATAATGACCGTAGGTAATAATTTTATTTTTTGTTCATTACCTACCTACCTACGACTTGTATAAAACAAACAACCAAGGTTCATGAACCATTTCTAAATAACCTTAAAACTATATTATACTAAGGTAAAGTGGAAAATATTTATAAAAAAGTAATCCCGTCTAAATAGACATTCAGATGCCAGCGCATAATTGACCTACTTACCGGTTTTTTTAATGGATAGACACAATAAAATCAATTTTACCCAATCAAATCAATATAGCAAAAATACCTATAAATTATTAATATTATAGATAACACTGGAAATATTTTTTATACATAAATGGTCTTAATTTTTTACCCTTAATTGATTTAATCTAAAAAGTTTAACGAAAGGCGGTATTGAAATTTTTAAAACCGCGCTGTTAGTGATATGAGATATCACCAACGGCGGTAGGTACTTAATTATATCTACATGCCTACTTATCAATCCCTTCTATATACATCATCATAATCAACCCATTACCGGCTCACTACAGAGCACGGGTCTCCTCTCAATATGAGAAGGGTTTGACCATAGTCCACCACGCTGACCATGTGCGGATTGGCAGACTTCACACGCCTTTTTAGAACATTATGGAGAACTCTCAGGCATGTAGGTTTCCTCACGATGTTTTCCTTCACCGTTGAAGCTAGTGATATTTTAATTACTTAGAAACGCACATAACTCCGAGAAGTTAGCGGTGCGTGCCCGGGTTCGAACCTCTGACCTCTGATTAGGAGGCGGACGCCCTAAACACTAGGCTATAACGGCTTATCATATATAATATTATAAATGTAAAAGTATTTCGGTTAGTCTGTTCCACCTAAATCGATTTTTTTTAAATTTGGTACAAAGAGTAGGTAACAAGGTAAGTAAGGTAAAAAAAATATTAGATCTTGGGCAAGGCTATTTTTAAACGCGAAAAAGAGGCTTAAAATGTTTGATATTTATATAGGAGATATATGATGATTGCACGGAAGTTCGACATTACCTGAGGTTAAGCCACTGTATTTGGGCAAATTACTTGTAGGTTCTTGTTGTCTTGTGCCGTTCTTGTAATTTTGACCTGTGTAATGATAGTAATATATTGAAAAAATATATTTTGTTAAAAGGTCTGCGGTGACCCTTGAGTCTATAGATAAAACTCCTGATTGCATTACAAAAAAGATGTGTTGACAAAACAAACACTTTTGGTAGCCATGTTTTAAGAGATCTCCACTAGTTCGGAAAACAGGTACATAATGTTATCGTACTAATAGACTATTTCATACAGCCCGGTTACGCTGTGGCAACCAATAGGGTTAGTACAGTTAAAAGATAGTCCGAAAAAAAAATAAAAAAAAATTACAACTTGTATTTTTAAGTATGTATAATGTCCATTGTGTTAACTTTAGCTTCAGTTGTAATTTGTAATAATACTAAACTTTTACAAACATACATGCACATAGGCGGCCTTATCGCTAAAAGTGATTATAATGATTATTAATATTCATCATCATCATCATCACTTCAACCGATAGACGTCCACTGCTGGACATAGGTCTTTTGTAGGGAGTTCCAATGGCCACGGTCTTGGGCCGCTTGTATCCAGCGGCTCCCTGCGACACGTTTGATGTCGTCTGTCCACCTTGTTGGGGGTCGACCAACGCTACGTTTACCGGTGCGGGGTCGCCATTCCAGCACCTTGGGACCCCAACGTCCATCGGTTCTCCGAGCTATGTGCCCCGCCCATTGCCACTTCAACTTCGCAGTTCGCTGAGCTATGTCGGTAACTCTGGTTCTTCTACGGATCTCCTCATTTCTGATTTGATCACGATCATTAATATTATTATATATAAAAATACTTTTCAATTTCTCTCCTAATCAGCCATTTTTGTAAGACGGGTTGTCGTTGGTTTCTTTTAGTAATATTATAAATAATAAGTTATTAACCATTTTCCTTATCTCGTAGTTTACAATACGTAGTATCATCTTTTAATACTGCAATAATACAGGAAAAAACGGACTAATTGTTAATATCAATCAATTTCTGCGTCAAATTAAATTAATATCGTAACCTACCTATTAGGATTTTAGTTTGGTAAAAAATATTAAATAATGCACAGAAATCATTGTTTTTTTTCATACACTAGGGCATGCCCTTGACGGCAATCTCAGCTGGATGGTAAGTAATAATGCAGTCTCAGATGGTAGCAGGTTAATCTGTTAGGTGTATGGTAAACCCATGCTCATAATTGGTTTCAACACGTTACAGTGCCGGAACGTCAAATCGCTGGGCGACAAAGTCTTTGTCTATTAGCCACGGCCGAAGCCTCTAACCAAACCAGACTTGAACCGGGAATCTAACCCAGAACCTCAAACTTTGTAAAGCGACATCCCACGCGCTGCGCTCGAAGGTCGTCAAAATATAAAATAATAAGTATTGATAAACCCTGATGTCGTTACGTAACAAATAATTTTACGTGATAACTCGGTCGTAACCGTTTTTAAGGGTGTCGTTCCCGATTACAGGTTAGATACAGCCTAAGCCTTCAATGGCGTCGCCTGTCTACACCTATGGCTGTATATCATAAACCGTTGAAATTTTCACTGGAAGTTTATTTATTATTGTCGGTAAACCAAAAAAATAAGAATAAAATCAAAAGATTTTAATTTTGTCTAGATTCAGGAGTTACTTTGCTAAATTCCATGGTAGTAAAAACCGGCTAATATTATTAATTATTTTACGCGAATTAAACAAATTAAGCTTTTAACGACCTGCGTAACGCAGAGCGTGCGCTGTCGCATTATAAAATTGGAGGTCCTGAAGTATCATTTAGGAGGTCAATTAGAAGTATGGGTTTATCTTACCCCTAACAGGTTAGCCCACTATCATCAGGTGAGATTGCCGTCAAGATTTAACTTGCAGTGTATTAAAAAAATCAAGCTTTATATTTATTGTATATTATTAGTAAATATAATAAAGGGGAACCTACAAGACATGTTTTTTCGCATTACATTGCCATAAAGTGTTTCATATTGTACCCTCGTCTGCAACCCTTCGCGAATCAAACTCGCCTAGTATAGCTGGTTTTACTGTATGACGTCAAGAATAAAAAATTTAATATCACTTGAGAAATATAAACATTTGTTGGTAAGATTTCAGACAGACAGAAACGGTACTATCGCTATGTGTCATACCTAGCTAGTAATTTAGTAGTTAGTCGTTAATTGTTTTGTTGTTAAATATTTTGTGCAATAAACGTTTTATTTGTCTATCTATAAATACTTTGACGACCTAATATTGATATTGGACCTCCGTGGCGCAGCGCGCGTGTTGTCGCATTATAAATTTGGAGGTCCTGGGTTCGATCCCCGGCTCGAGTTTGGTCTGGCTTCGGCCGTGGCTTGTTACCATACAACAGAAAAAGTCGAGTAGCCAAGCGATTTCGCGTTCCGGCACGAAGTCACGTAGAAACCAATTAGGAGTATGGATCTACCGTACCCTTAGCCCGCTACCATCTTGCGTCAAGGACTAACTTGTGGTGGATAAAAAATAATATTATTTAGTTGAGCGTGGTAATAAATCCGTTGTATCAACATACCACGTGGCAATTATCTCGTAATCTTATATATTTTGTAAGTGTTTTGGGGTGAACCTGTGTTACATTGAGTTCGAATGATAAAAATATCATTCGAACTCAATGTAACTATACTCGACTCCCAACTCCCCGATGCCCACCCTATGAGGTGGGCACGTAAATAAAACCAAATGAAGATGAGTTGTAATAAACTGAGACGGTCGCTATGAAAATGGGAATTATTTTCATTATAAATATGTACTTATTTACCCAACGTCAACGACTCTTAACGTCATTAAACGGATGATGAAGAAATTCTATTATAAGACAAGATGACTCTGCAAACGTTGTTCTGCCGATATTGTTCGGAATACAACATGTAATATCGAGATTAAAAAATGGAATTTTAGGAGGGTGAAAATTTGAATTATGGATTTATAGATGCAAAATGAAAGAAAAAATTTACAAAAAATTACGCTAAACATCTGGGGCACACAAATACTATAATATGTCCCCGTGGCGTCCATTGTTATTGCTATTTTGCCTGGACCAATTACTGGCTACCGTTTTGGCGGGATCCAAAACATGGCGGCACGACATGATAACAACCTCCTTAATACATTAATAATAGTATTTTAGTCAAGTTTTATACTCTTTTGTACGTATACAGATTAATAACATCTTAAATCTTGCAAACAACTTGTAAAATGTGTCTTAATTAATAACTACATCATATAAATGTTAGAATAAATCGAGTCTAAAGGTGTTCTTATTGCACGATACCTGAAAATTGCCCACACGATGTCGGACGGATCAAGTCAAAATCCGCCCGATCCTATTTATATATAGCTTCTTAGAAAAGATATATATATATATATATATATATATATATATATAGTAATACAGTAACAATGGAAACCGCTAAGTTATGAACGAGCTGGTGCGTGTATACAATGATATCAGTGTCATTACAAATTATTTGTATAACTCACCCACAACATGTGATCGCTGTCACGTTCTTTCTCAGCCCATCAACCTCCCACTTCTGAGCAATAGTTTTGTATCTCATGGGAGAAAGTTTATAACAAAACAAATACTGAAAAAATACTTGCAAATATATGAAATATATATTATATAGAACACTAGTTAATCTAGTAGTAAAACACTAGTTTGTGTGGTTTTTTGCCTGCTTCATCGACGTAGCTTTGTGCTTAGTTACTCTCACATAATAATTTCAAACAACCCACATTTAGTGAATCATTTGCGTTTTATGGTACAGTGTACGGATCAACCGTGTTTTGTGACACTGCAGAAATTGTTAAATTGTAAGTTCAGTAAATGTAAAGGTACACTTGTTTTTAGATAATTAATAGTATGAAGGCAATTTAAATTATTTTTGAGCGGGTTACAACATTTATTTGATAATTAAATTATGATCATTTATGATTGTTAATCAATGTATATTAAAATAATTATTTTTAGTGTTTTTTTTTTATTCCTTTATTGGCAATCAACCTAGCGACTACTATAAATTTAATACTGTAAAACGCTTTGTAGACACCCACAATACAAAATTACCCAGCGTGAGGGCCAATCGATGTATTAATAGTTGATAAAATAAGCATAATTATATAAATAAAATAACCGTGAGCGAATACCGACGACAGGTCAGTGAGAATTGTTGACCTGATCTCGGTATTCAACCCAAAACCTCGTGTATCCTTGTGTTAACTCTTTTTTTTTGTTGACGCCGGGACTACCGCGCTACAAGGGAAGGATCAGGACAGCTTGATCCCCCCCCAAGACAGTTAGGAGACTTGTGCAGTGACGGGCAACTAGCCCGATAACTACCGGCTAACCTAGCTTAGACTGCATCATGCATCATCACTTATCACCAGGTTAGATTGTCGTCAAGGGCTAACTTGTTGTAGTGGATAAAAAAAAATCGCTGACCACTGCGTCAAAGCAAAATAAATAAAATAAAATGAAAAAAGAGATTTCCTTTCCTTGTCTATTTTAGTATTTTTGAAACATTAGTACATATTAAATAATTAAGATACATTAAAAAGTATCAAGCGTATAGTTTCCATTATAGGGCAAGTAAGAAGTAATTACTATATGTAGGTTGCTTTATTTTATCTCTCATAATGTGTGGTAAGTTTAACTGTTTAATTTGTTTGACATCTACGTTAAACCCACATTAAAACTGTAAGCTGTATTTTATTTTAACTCTGCGAATAAACTGCAAATTCAATTATCATCAACTCTAATTATTCGTTTATTGGTTAAGACGTTTATTGGTTTATTAAGATCAGGGATTATTGTAAGTACCATTTAAAATGATGCAGGAAGTTTAAAACTTTATAGTTTAAGCGACGCAACAACTTTATAGCTTGGCTTAAAATTTAATTACTATGGTGTTAGGCGATTGCTTTATTTAAGCTGTGTGCGGGCTTAAAACGGATTAAACTCGCATGAAATTTTTCCAATTAACTATGTTTAAACGCTTTAATAAACCTATATTTGCGGGCCGTAATTAGGTGACGTAATAAAATTGCGGAATTCTTGCCGACGTCAAGTCTTGGACTCGTCGGTTCACTCGTTGGTTAGAATCACTAAAAACAGACAGACAGAGAGGTTGTAAAAGTGCGTTTAAAGTAAGCCTACTTGTAATAAATGTAATATGACGGCAATCAGAGAGCAGCGCCATCTAGTTTTGGAGTCATGTACTACAGACAAGAGAGTGGCATCGCCCCCTCTCTTTACGCAACACTAAGTGACGTATGCAGGTTCTTATAAGACTCATCGGCGCGGGACGGCGCATTGCATTGATAGCACTCGGTCGGGTCGGACCGGTGGTTGAGCTGCGGTGGTGCATTCGTACTTGGTGGAGCGTATAGTCTGCTCCTTATAAATTACCATACTTATAATTGTAGCTCTGTTCTACCAAGAGTGTCTGGTCTCTTCGCCCGAAACTACCCACGTCTACCTAAATTACCGACAAAGACACGCACCAGCCCGTAGTCATCCTACAAATATAATAATGTGGATTTTATCAAAATCCAAGTAAAAATGCCAAACAAATTTAAAAAATTAAACCGATTCCCATATATATAGACCCACTAAAAATCAAAGTGTAGTTTTTTATAGCTGGTATTCGTCGGTTCCGGTAAGGATTTTTTCATATATTGTACTTCATACTAATATGAAAGTCACCCTGACGAACACCCTATTCAATCGATAGTGAAATCAGAACTTAGAAATTCTGCTGGATCCACAAGTGGAACCAAACTGAGGAATTAAACTGAAATAGTCCGAAACGTCAAAGCTGGTCTACAGCGCTGCGTCCAAGGACCATTAAGGGTTTACGCCGTAGTCGACCTCGCTTGTCCAGAACGAGAACATTACTCAGAACTATCAGGCATGCTAACCTGCTTCATCATCATCATCATGATTAACCCATTACCGGCTCACTACAGAGCACGGGTCTCCTCTCAATATGAGAAGGGTTTGGCCATAGTCCACCACGCTGGCCATGTGCGGATTGGCAGACTTCACACGCCTTTGAGAACATTATGGAGAACTCTCAGGCGTGCAGGTTTCCTCACGATGTTTTCTTTCACCGTTAAGCAAGTGATATTTTAATTGTTTAAAAACGCACATAACTCCGAAAAGTTAGAGGTGCGTGCCCGGATTGGAACCGCCGACCTCTGATTAGGAGGCTAACGCCCTAACCACTAGGCTATCACCGCTTCAATCCGCTTCATTAGGTTATTAATATACAACTCTGACAGCGTAGGATTGGCAGACTTCAGACGCCCTTGAGAACGTTATGGAGAACTCTCAGGCGTGCAGGTTTCCTCACGATGTTTTCCTTCACCGCTTAACCTGCTTACTTACGATATTTTCCTTCTTCAATAAAACAAGTATTAATATGTGTTGTTGTAAAACAAGTATTAATTTGTGTTATGTGCAAGTTCGAGGTGCGTGTCGAGGGTAGATCTAGATTTTTCCAAAAGAAAACGCTTGTGTGGGAAGCTTTAACTGCTTGTTTAACATTAAATACAAATGTGTTTGTTAAGAAAATATTCTCAATGACCTTGCCAGCTGCGTGTAAAATAGAAAAATTGCCCACTACTGTTATCTTTTCACGAAATCAGGAAGCTAGGGCAATATCGCGTGCTGACCTTTCGCATTCCCCCTAGCGTATAGCTACCTATGCTAACGTAACTAATACCGGTTAGGTAAAGTAAAATGATTTAATGGAGACTGTCCCACCAAGTTTTTCATTTATATTCCACTACACTGCAATCTGGTGGCAATTAATAATGGCAACGTTGTGCCAGTTTTTATTAATACTCCTAAGTGTTTTTTCTTCAATTATAATTAACAACTAAAACAATGTAACTGTATTATAAACACTTAAAAAAGTGTTTTACATCGCTTGGCGACACGTCTTCGGCCATAGAGTGGTACCTAGCCACCGCAGACGCAATCTACCAGACGAATCTATCTAAATCCAATTGATATCCAAATACGCTGTCGCAAGTAAAGGTGGATTGGTAACACCTAGTGGAGAAAGCAGTCCCAGACAGAAACCTAGGGGAAGCGAAAAATGGGAACACCAAAACAAACTTGGCGGCACACCATCGTAGTGGCTTACCATCATAAGTCGCAACAAGCGTTGTTCTTGCCCTAAGAAGCCTTCTTGTGTCTAAGAATACAAAAATAAAGTTTAAATAATAGACTGCCTCTTGTTTTGACATCTAGCATATTTAAATACAGAATACCTTATTCTGATTCCCGTTCGGTGTTTACTGTTAAGCCTTGAATAGCTTTAAATCATCTGTTCCAGTTATTTTCACTAGCTCTAAAACGCTATCTCGGGTAGTGCGATATTTCTTTTTTTATAAATTGCCCGGCCTGGTATTGGCTCCATGCCACTATAGATTACTTGTTTACCCTATACATACAATGATATACAATGAATGCCAACTCACTATTAATCTGTAACCCATCGGCGGTCATAAAAACCTAAACGTTATAAGACGCAAATTTCCAGATATTTTCCGAATCGCAATTTTTTTGTAGGGATATTATCCTGACAGTGCTCTCTCCCTCTAAGAGTAATGCCATTGCCGACCTCCCTCGGTCTCACCAAGGGAGGTCTGGTAATGGTGTTACAGAAAAAAACATCATAGTATGAAGTATGCGTGAATACAGATCAATGGACGCTTGGCTTCTTCGTTGGCGAAACTCCAAAATCTTGATCATGGTCGTGAGATTACCAGTTTGTTCGTGTTTCCAGAAAATCTTTCCTATAGTGCGCTCGAGTGCGTGTCACTATTGCGGCATTATATCTAGAATTTTTAAATCCAGTTGTCAATCGGGTCGAAGACGCGACGTCATTGGCGCTGAATATGGAACCTATAGTGAAAACGTTATAAACGGTTATTTCTTGACTACTTTCATTTTTTTTTTTACAAAAAAAGACGCTACCGTCTAGCTATACATGGATGAAGCTACTAATATAAACGCGAAGGCTTTTATACAGGTTTGCACCTTTTCACGCAAAAATTACTGAGCCAATTTGACTTAAATTTGGAATGGAGAAAGATTATACCCTAGAGTACACAGCCTTCTACACTTTTTTCCTGTTCCTAAGTTCCTGAAAAAGCGATGAAAGCGTTCCTAAATGAAAGCGGTGCACGCTACCGAAGACGCATTGTTGACGTGTTAGTGTGGCCCTGCATTATCCTTGAGGAATCCACAAAAACCATACAGTATTTCCCTTTAAGGGTTGAGCTCTAAGTGGTGAGAAACATATTGGAAGATAGTTCTTCATTCATGCCTTTTCCTGCGTAAATATTGTGATTGAACCTTGCACGCTTGAAACGCGTATTCTAGCGTGCAAGTTTTGGCCAACCGCGTTGGATGGGCCTTTTCGGATCAATTTGCAATTCGTAACGCTGCTCGGTTGCGACGCATTGCGACACGTCGCGGCGTTTGTATTGTATAATGTATTGTGATTATCATAAAACTACATACAGATGCCACCATTGGCGTACCTCTGCGACCTTAGCTAGGTACTTACACGTATCTACTTACTGTTTTGCATTCGTATGTGATGGTCGTATTCGCGAACCGAATAGTTTCATTGACAGTTATCAGGGCACCGTACTCGAAAGGCAACTAAGCTAACGCTGTCAGAGTTTTATATTAATAACCTTAATAATTAGAGTTTTTTTTTATCCGCTACTAATTAACCCTTGACGGCAGTCTCACCTGAAGGTGAGTGATGATGCTGTCTAAGATAGTAGCGGGGTAACCTGTTAGGGGTATGGTAAACCCATAACACCTAATTGGTTTCTACACGACATCGTGCCGGAACGCTAAATCGCTTGGTGACACGTCTTTGTCGGCCGAAGCCTCTCACCAGACCAGACTCGAGCTGGGAATCGAACCCAGGACCTCTAACTTTATGATGAGACAGCACGCGTGCTGCGTCGTCAATTTAATTTCTATTGCCGCTAAAACAACGAATTTTGATGATCTCCGTGTCCGTTATAAAATTGGAGGTCCTGGGTGCGATTCCGGGCTTTAGTCTGGTGGCTTAGGCCGTGGCGGGTTACAATCCTACGGACAAAGACAGCAAGCGATTTAACATACTAGCACGTAGAACCAATAACCAAGGGGAGTATGGTTTACTATACCACTAACAGGTTAGCCATCGACCATCTTAGACTGTATCATCACTTACCACCAGGTTAGATGCAGTCAAGGGATAAAACAAAATATTACTCTTAATAAAAAAAGTATGAGATAGTTGAAAATTATAATGATTCCAATAGGAAATACGCTACGTTTTTTTGGTATTTGTTGTCCAATCTTAAATTATGTTGTTATTTCTTCAGATAGAGTTCCGCTCGACTGATCTTAAGATTGTCTAAAAATAGATCCATACGTTTTGGAATCCATACGATGTATGTCGATACACACACTTAAAAGTTATAGATTTCTCGGTCATCTCGAACTCACTAACTTATATTTTAAATGGGAACTTTATTTTGTGGCAGATACTAAATATATGGTTTGAAAAAATAACATAACTTATTTATCGTTTTGTAATAAATCGGTCTTCACCTTTCTAGACAGCCCTTTCTCTTGGTCCTATGAATTTTAAGAAGAATAGCGTGTTTAATTTTAAATTTCAAAATAATTTTATATTTTGAAATTTAAAATCAAATAATAATAATTTAATATGTGTGTTTGATTTTAAATTTCAAAATAGTTTTATATTTTCAAATTTAAAATCAAACACACTTATATTAACATAACATTTATTTACATATTCTTTTATTTTTTCATTAACATATTCTTCTTAATTCTTTTTTTTTCTCTTAATTATTTTATAGGTTTATTAATGTTAACCTATTAGAGGAATCTATGAAGCGTTCATATATAACATATTTCTATTCAAGGGGTGATGGTGATAACTGCACTCGCCAAAATGAAAGCTAGAAGCAGGAGAAGCGCACCTTAGATCTCTCCCGGTTACGCTGTCGCAACCAATAGGGTTAGTACAGCTAATAGTCAGTCCGAAAAAAAAACCTTAGATCTAAGAAGAAGCCCACAACAAACTTAGCCAGGCTTTTTTTCGTTATCACATAGTCAAAAATAAATTATAATTAGCTATGAAGTTAGTAATATAATCTTAAGTATTATATCGCAATAGGATTTTTCTCTTGCTTACGTTTTATAAAAACTTAACATATTGATAGACATCTCCAAGATTACAATAGGTAATTAATTTGTTATAAAGTAATATAAAATTTGCTCGAGGTACGGAATCAAAAACAATTTTTTATCGTCTGGATTGGATCGTCTGCTTTTTAAGGCATACTTCATACTTCTTCTTTCTCTTTACATCTTGTTTATAGTTTTCACAGTTTTTTCTCTTAGATACTGTATATGATTGCACAACATTTATTGCACCATAGGTGGCGCTCTTTCGTTACTACACAAACAAAGTTAACTTTCACGCTGTCGAATAAGTAAAAAATCTCTCGCTAGGCACTGAGCTGTCCATGTCGCCTTGACGTCACCTTTTTATTCCAAGCAAGGTCAAGAATAATCGTTTTGAAGTTACAAATTATTTTGTCATAAATATTTTGTTACTATGTGCCTGGATTATCGGTTCTCGAAAAAGCTTTGAGATCCGTTGACCCATTCTTACATTAGTCACTTCTGTCAATGGATGATCGGTACGATCTACTTATAAATAACCTACTTATTCTAGAACTTTCTTATCCAACAACATCACAAATCACTCACAAGTGGCATTATATCATTTTCACCCACTTGCTGAAACAATGATGTAGTAGATACTATTAATGAAAACACATATTTGTTAGTATTTTGAAGTATTCAGGAATTCAGGTCGAGTGTACTTATCACATATTGTTTTTTTAAGACCGTTTCAACCGGATAGTTTAGCCAATATATTATTTTTTTAAGACTGTTCCAACAGGATAGTTTAGCCAAAAAACCCGGTCAAGTGTGAGCTACTCTGTCACTAAGGATTTTGTATCTTGAAAGCAAATTATTTTGGTTTAATAACCGCCTGAAATCAACCATATAGTAATACTTTTTGTTTAAAGATATCATAACGAGGTCATTGTTAACGTGTTATTAACTATGATCACTAAAAAAAACTAAAAAGGTAAGTTTCGAGATGGCTTTAGTTTTTTTCTATAACTGTCATTATATAACGTCTATTTAAAATAAGCTGTGAAATTTTAATCATTTCATTTTATAATTATATATAAGCATTGAATACATCACTTTGACTCTTTTGGTAAAAGATCTCATTTCAACATTTACGTATACCTTTACGTATGTATAGGTGGTCATCAGGAAGTTTTTAATTGCAGTCTATTCATAGGACTTTTAGTATGAAAGCACGCCTCTATCTTATTTATTTGAAGTGAAGGGACAGAGATTGTAGCATCCAGTATAAGTTTCAAATAAATATCTAGAATCCATAATTGAGTGCACTTTCAAGCGATGATTATTAGAAAGCTATACTCAGAAGCTCTTTCTTTCCTTTTAAGAGATAAGGTCCTGAACGAGGTCGCCTAAGAACCAATGTAACCGACGTAGGCCGTAGACCGTTGAAGTGTCGTGGGGTGATCACGTTTGTCAAAGAACGTTGTTGGACTCGTAAGGTCTACAAGTGGAGACCACGTCTCGGTAAACGGATACCCGTAAGGCACACTCCAGTCAGGTGGAGAGATGACCACCGAAAAGTGGCTGGCTGGATCATGGATGCGGAAAGTGGAAGATAGGATGAGTTGGTGCTCCTCAGTGTTTAAATCAGTGTTGATTGTATTAAAAATTTATATCCAAATTATTTTATATGCTAACATATTGATTGGAGATTTTGAATATGATATATTCATGCTGTCTTTTTCACTTGCACGTAACAGGTGACCGTAAAATAAGATTTCTTTGCTGATAATCCTAGAGGCGTTTTCGAATATCGAAACACAATAACGTCATTGTAAATTGAAACGTATACATCTAAATTTAAAACTCAAATTCGTCCACATTTCCACATCCAGCAAAATGATAGTAAAATAAAAATTAGTACAACGGAAATTGCAACTCTATTCTGAAAGAATTAATTTCCATTATTTCTGTTTAACTTTGGAGTTTGATAGTCTTTCGAAACTCGAAAGCGACTCCACGAATTTGAGTGTGCAAATTTTACACTGAACTTCAGATAGCTTAATACATATTAAAGTCCAATACATATAAATAACATATTTGAAGCATTCAATTTTAACTAGCTATGCGATTTTATTTTATTACATACCTAATATGCGATTCGTTTAATTAAATATGTAAATTAATTCCTTATACTAAAATTTAATGGGTATAAAACTCCATTTAAAAATTACATAAAGTTCCGTAAAATTGCACTAGACCTTTTCGAATCACATAATAGGTAGGTACTCGTAGTTTTCATAGTGATTTACGGAACTCTGACAATATGTGATATAACTTACAAATATAAAAATAAAATATATGTGCATATACGATATAACGAGACATTGTAATAATGTTAACGATTCAATAAATTGAACATTTTATTTTCTTTGTCAGTTAACTACCTGCAAGAACGTTATTATATTACATAATATATTGTTGTACCTAACTTTATACCTAACGATTGCTTTTTGAAGAATATTTTTTTATATTGATATCCTATCATGAGATTGTTTACTTTGAAATAGTCTACGGATTTCACCGAGTCAGGAATCGAACCGAGAAAGTTGGGATTCTTAGTTAAATCAATAATTAAATCAATAGCTAAAAACTAAATAATTGTTTTCTGTTCTATTCTAATCTTAGTAATCATAAGGTAATACTAAATCACTTGGCGGTGTCTCTAGGCGCGGCCGAAGTCTACCGCCAGTTTAAAGCTTCTATATATTTCCTTAGACCTTGTGTTATGTCCTTAAACAATATGTCACTCAAAGTCATCAAATATATCGCCTGATCTTTAAGCTAAACAAATTCGTCCAGAAATTGTCTACAACAAAACATTTCACTGAGTGTTTGAGAAGCGTATATAATTTTTGAACGCACACGTCCTTCAACCGTTTCGCAAACATTACGTGCTTATCATGAGTTCAAAACATACTTATGTATACCTAAGTGTACATATATAATACATATTATGTTAATGTATGTAGGTACTACGTATAACTTAGTTTGTATTTTTTAGTTGGAATTTTTAAGTCAAGAGAAGATTTGACGATCTCCGTGGCGCAGTACGATGTCGCATTATAAAATTGGAGGTCCTGGGTTCGATTCCCAGATGAGTCTGATCTGGTGGGAGGCTTCGGCCATGGCTAGTTACGACCTTACAAAGACGTGTCGCCAAGCGAATTAGCGTTCCGGCACGATGCCGTGTAGAAACGAATTAGGAGTGTGGGTTTACCATAACCCTAAAAGATTAGCCCCCTACCATCGTAGACTGCATCATCACTTACCACCAGGTGAGATAGCCGTCAAAGGGCTCTTGTAGTGTATAAAAAAAAGAAGACGGTAAGTAAGAAAATTTGTTTTGTTCATCTTAAAATATCATAAATGCAAATGTTACATGCAAATGTGACAACAGGTATGTGTGTCTGTGTATATTGTCTCCTTTACGCCCAACTACTAAATCAATTTGGCTGAAAATTTTAATAAACATTGATTATATCCTGTATTAACACATCCCGTTTTTTATCCCGTTAAAATCCTTAGTTCCCGCGATAAATCGACTTTAACGTTGATGATCTAGCTGAGATACAACTATAAGTAAAGTCTGTCCTAGTTGAAAGAAAGAAAGAAACGTTGCGTATACCACAAGAATAAAATAAAAAAAACCCTTATTCTACGCGGAAGAAAGTGCGGGTACCACCAAGTACTACATATATATATGTAGTTATTAGTCGAAATACTAAGAATTAGTCTTACAATCCAAAGGGGAAACGCTGCCAGTATCTTTGGAACCTTGCCTAAAGGGACTCCTTTTAATAATATATTTTAATTATTATATTATATATTTTTTTTATGATTTTTAGTTTTAAGGTCAATTTAAGGTTTATTTTAAGTTTTGTAGTGTTTATAATACAGTTACATTGTTTTAGTTGTAAATTATAATTGTAGTTATATATGGTTTTGGGACATGGTCGCTAATTATAGTCCCCAGAAGAAGGTTCAAAAATACAGCGGCCAATGTAAATATCAACCGATTAATCACGAAACAAAAGTATCTATTGCTATGAGTTTGTGTTGTACTTATCCTCAGTTTTCAATTGTAAGATTCGTTCTTTGCCAGTGATGAATATTAACAAAAATACTCCGGTAATAAGCAACTTTGACTCAAGTTAATTTACAGCTGGCTTTCGTTGTTTACAATTAGTATTATTAGCAACGCATAATTATCATCGAAATAAGGGTCGCATTATCAATGAACTTGCTGAAGGTTAGTCGGGAAACTAAGCTTCAATGCACTCACGTGGCATATGTACCTACACGTATTAAGTATCATTAAGTCTTAAATGAGAGGTTCGCTGTATTATTTTTCGCAATAAAAACAGCTTAAAGCCTGACCCAGGGTATCAGCTGTAGGTGTATCTAATTGCATTTAAGCACCTCCCCCGACCTATGCGCTCCTCTCCGAAAGAGGAGACCTAAACATATCCTTCATGACCCTGACGATCAGATGACTACTGACAATACACTCGTACCACCTACCACACAATCATCCGCTACACACCGTCTTCGCCGAAGACGAGGTCCCCGCTATCTTACGTCATCCGGACGTGGGCTCCATCCACGGCCTCGGAGACGTACGGACCACTCACCGTCCGACCCCCCGTTATCCCAAACGTCGCCTAAGCCGAGGTTCGGCCTCAAAGGAGGCGCCCTTAGGCAGTCGTTCCCATAGTTTCTTCGAGCCCTAGGGCTCAAAATTTCTTCTGGCAGAGCTTCTTTCCAAAGCTCGCCAAACAGCCCGGTTACGCTGTAGCAACCAATAGGGTTTGTACAGCTAATAGACAGTCCGAAAAAAAAAAAAAAATTGTAGCACTTAAATCCACATAAAAAGGTTAGTCGACGTCACAGGGGACCGAAGAGCTGCCAGCTACCTCGGACAAAGATTTAATCTAGCCATTCAAAGGGGGAACGCTGCCAGTATCTTCGGAACCTTGCCTAAAGGGACTCCTTTTAATAATATATTTTAGTTATGATGTGTAAATATATATTTATTTTTTAAGATTTTTAGTTGTAGGTTAATCTAAGTTTTATTTTAAGTTTTATGTAAAATGTTTGATATATAATAATTACGATTTAAAATGAACTCTGAATAAAGTTGTAATTCAATCCGCTCTGGAGATCTCGTCTACATAGAGAGACTGATTTAATTCTGGAAGTTCTCTCAATAAGTTCGAAGTTTATATAAAACGTAAGCTTGTACAAAAGTCCGTTTATAGTGTAAAGGATTTTGTAAGTGATAAACATGCTTGGGTATGAAATATGCTCTAATAAGATAGCTCTTAAATAATTTTAAGTGGCATGTGAGATGGTGATAGCAAAAAGAAAATTGACCTGGCTAAGTTAGTTGTGGGCTTCTTCTTAGATCAGGGCGTGTTTGGAATCCTCATAGCTTTTGTTTAAAGTTTACGAATAGTTATCACCATTATCACCATCAACTCCCTATGTAAATTATTGTCGCGTCAAAAGTGCCTTTTAAAGGATTATTTGAATGAAGATTATGATTTATTGGTTGATTGATTGATTAAATCTGTTTTAAGTTCTATATCGATATAATAGTTACATTTGTTCAAAATATATTTGATGTGCAGAAAGTGGTCAAATTATAGTTTTAGTCAAATGAATTGGTCTTAACAGTAATTATTTCGTCGGAACATGGACATCGTTTAGGTTCTGCGCATAGGTAAAGGTTTGTGTCTTGTGTCTGAATTTTGATACAACCTTTTAAATATGTAATTTTTGTCTGGTGGGAGGCTTCGGCCGTGGTTAGTTACCACCCTACCGGCAAAGACGTGTCGTTAAGCGATTTAGCGTTCCGACACGATTTCGCGTAGAAACCAATTAGGAGTGGGGGTTTACCATACCCCTAACAGGTTAGCCCGCTACCATCCTAGACTGCATCATCACTTACCACCAGGTGAGATAGCTGTCAAGGGCCAACTTGTAGAATATATAATAAATAAAATTCTTATACAGCATGAAATCAACCACTTGTCCTTAATTCTTTTCATTCCTTTTGTGATAGTTACCTGGGTTGAAAAGTAAATGTACCTATGTTTGGGCACTGCCTCGAGGAACAAAATGATCAAACAATTTATGCCGACAAAGAACATAGTGTGTAGGAGCTTACACGAAACAATTTTGGTTTCACACTCGTGCGTGTCGAGTGGGAGCAACTGGACACCGACAGAGTCGCCGATGTCATATTGATTGATAAAAGGTAGCTCATATCCATAACAAGACCCTTTTTTTCCGCTGGGAAATGCGTTTACTCATCCCCTCCGGAAGCGATGCGCCGCTTCCGACGGGGTATGTGGGACTCCCTGGCGGCCAGACTGGCGACCAGAATACCCACTAAAACCCAGCGATGCTCCTTCGCGTCGCCTGGAGGCTGGGTCGCGGGAACACTTGTGCACTCGACCGCAATCCATAACAAGACCCTAACGTGTCATATTTGCGCAATGCCTAACTTTGTGACGCAGGTATGAACGTCCACCGACGACAATGACGTGAGGACATTTTGTCACACATTAACGTTTCATTAACGTTTCATTAACGTTTATTAACGTAGTCGACTAGTATTCGATTAGTAATATATTTCGTAGACTGAGAAGTAACCCCTCTGTGTAACTTTATAGTTGATAATTTTTTTTTGATAATGTCGTTTTAATTTTTATTTTTGACATTTATTGTATTAATCGTAATGCATAATACATCGTAAATTGTAATCGAAATTAATGGAAGTGGTTCGTAGTTTTTTTTTCTCTTTTTATGGCTTTACACAGATTAGACAATGTCAAGTTTATAGCAATGGAGAATTGAAGTTAGGGAAAAAGGGCGGGAAGCTTCACATTAGGCGGACGCGGCTCCCTCAAACCTTTCCCAAATTATAATACATGTTAACCATTCAAAAAACTAGCCGCTACACAAACGACACCAAAACTATGATGTCCACAATACAACCACACAAATCCTTTTCAAATTAGCCAGCAAACGTTAATTCAAGAAAAGCGTGAAAAAACCGCGCCCGTCAAGTACGAAGTCTCTGGTTCGTAGTTATTACTGCTACCACGCAGTAAATAATGAACATTTGGACCCCAAACTAGTTATATTGACTGCCAATAATATTATTGATGAAGGACGGTATACAGCAATATGTTAGTGTATCAAACAAACGCGAGTTTCTCTTAATAAATAAAATAGTAAGTTGATCTTGGCCATTGTTTTTTCGTGGGTAAACCCTCTTGTAAACCTCTGTGCTACGGGGAGGCACAGAGGTTACGTCTGGCTTCTACTGATTAAAATCCCCAGATCTTAGGGCCGTTTATTAAAAACGTACCCGATTCTCTGTAGAGTACTCTTTAAAAAATTTAGGAGAAAGGCGGGAGACTTCGTATATGGCGGGCGCGGTTTTTTCACGCTTTTCTTGAATTAATGTTTGTTGGCTAATTTTGAAAAGGACTGGTGTTGGTTGTGTCGTGGACAGTTTTGGTGTCATTTGTGCAGTGGCTAGTTTTCTGAGAGGTTAACAGGTATTGATTAGGGAAAGGTTTGAGGGTGCCGCGTCCGCAGAATGTGCAGTTTCCCGCCATTTCTCCCTAACTTCTACATTGCTATAAACTTGACATTGGCTAATCTGTGCAAAGCCATAAAAAGAGAGAACTAATAAAATAATAAAATGACTTGACATTGGCTAATCTTGTGTAAAGCCATAAAACGAAGAAAAAAAAATAATAATAATAAACTTGACATTGGCTAATCTGTTTAAAGCCATAAAACGTAAAAAAAAATATGCTTTATGGAGGCATGTCAATCTTGCTAGCTTTGCAGGACGTCCGGGGGACGTGCCTTTTATTCACTGGCACCGAACCATTTTTTATTAACGTATCTCGCTGTAGATAGTTTTGACCACAGGGCATGACATGGGCCGTGATTTCGGTGCGTTTTATCGAAAAAATCAGTACGCTACAAAAAGCATAGTCCACCCATTGTTGACGTTAGGATTTCCGTGGATACGCCCGGCCAGTTCAAGGTTATCGTTTGTTTGCAAATTCTATTATGTTAACTATTACTCACATCCGGGTACCTACCGCCGTGAATAGATAATTTAAATCATAGAAAACCTGTGAAAACCTAAAACTTTATTTAGAGAGTTGCAGCCCCTTTGCTGTAGTTAGACATATTCATGCAGTACGTGAAACCAGTTAAACACGACCTGCCTAACTAGCTAAATTGCCCAGTTTTTTTTTTCGACTAAGTTTGCTGTTGCTTTAGTTTTAGTTATTAACTTGTAATGATCATTTATTCAACATAAATAGGAAGTTTATTATAAAACGAAAGCTTATAGAAAAATCATATTACGATATTAAGGATTATATAAACGATAAAAAAGCTTGGGTGTGAATTGCTCTATCTCCATAGGTACTATAATTTATTATTGATATGTGAGATGGTGATAGCAAAAAAAAAACGGCTAAGTTTGTTATGGGGTTCTTCTTAGACCAGGGCGCGTTTGGAACCCTCATAGCTTTAGTTTCAAGTTTACGAATGTAGTTATCACCATCAAATCACTACTATGTAAATTATTGACGCGTCAAAAGTGCCTCTTTAGGACTATTTGGGTAAAGATTATTTGAATTTGAATTTAAATTATAAGAAGCTTTCTCTTAATGAACCTTTTACATTTTACGTTTTTTTTCCTGAAACGCAAGATCTTAGTTAAATATACCTACTTACACATACTTTAACAAATGGTTCATACATATTATCTAACGGGTACGCTTTACGGTTAAGATAAATGTGTTCTTAGCAATAACTCTATTTATACTTTTGAACACAGACGCGTTTTTAACTTATCGACTCGGACGCTGCACACTCACAGAAAAGATTATTGTTATAGGTATATTTAAATATTTAGCTGCTACATGGGGCATAAACATAAATATTTTAAAATTAAAAAAAAAGGGCTTGAAACCGAAAATAATTGGATAAAAATACAAACGAATACGAAAGCAAATCTTAATCAATTTTATAGCCCGAAAAAAATCAGCTTAACCTAACGTTCAATCATAACATAAACACTTATTTTAATTATTGTACAATTAACTATTTTATTAATTGAAGTCCGTGAGGTAAAAAACATAAAAAAATACAAGCGAATTGAGAAACTCTTCCTTTTTTTTTTATTTGTTTGAAAAATTAAATTGTTTCCTTCATAGCCGACGTAGTCACTAACTATGGTTTCCAATAATCGATTGATGTAAGGAGTTAAGGCCTTGGATTTTCTAATCCATGATCAACCCATTATCGGCTCACCGAGCACGGGTCTCCTCTCAATATGAGAAGGGTTTGGCCATAGTCCACCACGCTGGCCATGTGCGGATTGGCAGACTTCACACGCCTTAGAGAACATTGTGGAGAACTCTCAGGCATGCAGGTTTCCTCACGATGTTTTCCTTCACCGTTGAAGCAAGTGCATATTTTAATTTTTTTTTTTAACGCACATAACTCCGAAAAGTTAAAGGTTTCGGACCGCCGACCTCTGATTAAGAGGCTGACGTCCTAACCACTACCTATCTATCTATCACCGCTTCCCACTAGGCTATCACCGCTTCATTGCTATTTTCTAATGGTAGAAGCTTAATTTACAACTGAATTGTACAATAAAGTTGGAGTGGAGTTAGTGATTTGCTACAGATAAGTGTCCACTAAATTTCTTGGCTGTTGTGCCCAGAGGCAGAAATAGACAGCTGTATCCATTTGCTGTAACGAGTACTAAGGTTTCACTTGATTGTCACGTGTAAAAAAAGTGTCTACCTTTGCGTATTACCTCATACATCTTTAAGGAAT
Source organism: Lasiommata megera (assembly GCA_928268935.1). Classification (NCBI taxonomy): domain Eukaryota; kingdom Metazoa; phylum Arthropoda; class Insecta; order Lepidoptera; family Nymphalidae; genus Lasiommata; species Lasiommata megera. The sequence continues at coordinate 3,161,311 of OV743311.1, read as the reverse complement.
GCAAATGTTGAATGTGTAATTTTTTTTTTCGGACTGACTATTAGCTGTACTAACTCTATTGGTTGCGACAGCGTAAACGGGCTGTTTGGCGAGCTTCGGAAAGAAGCTCTGCCAGAAGACATTTTGAGCCCTAGGGCTCGAAGAAACTAACGGAACGTTTGCCTAAGGGCGCCTCCTGTGAGGCCGAACCTCGGCTTAGACGACGTTTGGGATAACGGGGGGGTCGGACGGTAAATGTGTAGTGATCAGTGGTAGCAATTGGTGACTTGTGTCCAGCTTTTATTACGTTTACCACGAATTCCTGTTATGGAATCCCGTATAAACAAATGGTTTCTATGTTTGCGCAGCGCCTTACACATCTTTGAGGTAAATAAAAGTTTGAGAATATTGCGTTACGTCTCATTACGTGTATATATGCTATTCATTCGTATTAAAGGTCACTGGGTTATTAATAACATACCTAATATTTGTAATCTGTTTTGTCGCATTAATATAACTGATACATTTGCTATTGACCATGTTTGGCGTAACCGGACACTGCAACAAAGGTTTCCCGTGATGGTGTCTCTAAAAACAAAAGGTGTCTATGTTTGCGCAGCGCCTTACACATCTTTGAGGTAAATAAAAGTTTGAGAATATTGCGTTACGTCTCATTACGTGTGTAGCTATATGCTATTCATTCGTATTAAAAGGTCACTAGGTTATTAATAACATACCTAATATTTGTAATCTGTTTTGTCGCATTAATATAACTGATACATTTGCTATTTACCATGTTTGGCGTAACCAGACACTGCAACAAAGGTTTCCCGTGATGGTGTCTCTAAAAACAAAAGGTGTCTATGGTTGGACCGTCTTCGACGGCGAAGACGAGGTCCCGCTATCTTACGTCATCCGGACGTGGGCTCCATCCACGGCCTCGGAGACGTACGGATCACTCACCATCCGAGCCCCCCCCGTTATCCCAAATGTCGCCTAAGCCGAGGTTCGGCCTCACAGGAGGCGCCCTTAGGCAGAAGTTCCCTAAGTTTCTACGAGCCCTAGGGTTCAAAATTTCTTCTGGCAAAGCTTCTTTCCGAAGCTCGCCAAACAGACCGGTTACGCTGTCGCAACCAATAGGGTTAGCACAGCTAATAGTCAGTCCGAAAAAGAAAAAAAAGCAGCACTTTTTTTATACACTACAAGATAGCCCTTGGAGGCAATCTCATCTGGTAGTATGTGAAGATGCAGTCTAAGATAATAGCGGGCTAACCTGTTAGGGGTATGGTAAAACAAAATCCTACTTGGTTTCCACGGCGCAACACGCTGAACGCTAAATCGCTTGGAAATAGGTCTTTGTCGGTAGGTTGGTATTTAGCCTCCCACGTGACTAGACTTGAGCCAGGAATCGAACCTAGGACCTCCAATTTTATAATGCGACAGCGCACGCGCTGCGTCACGACGGTCGCCGAAGTCGACGAAGAACAATAAAAGCTTAAAAATATTACGAAGCGTGTAACTGCGTGGGTTTTGCTATTCATTGTATTATCAGTGTACGAGTATATTTAAGGTCACTTCTGTACCACCATAACATTTTGTTATTCAATGATCTATCAATTATTCACAATGATTATTCAACTTTTAATCAACTTTTTGCTGATACATGATCGTTATAAGAAGTTACACTTTTCTGGAAATATCTTGTTAATTAGAATTAGGATTTGTTACGGTATTACGGCAAGTGTGAGAACGGTGCGTTACTGAGAAGTTTTTGCTCCAGTTGATATTTCATGTTAACCCTAAGTTAAAAAGCGGTGATGATATTGGTGATGACTCTTTCGGTAGGACCAATTAAAATCCCCATCCTAACCAATTTAACTTTTCGGAGTTATGTACGTTTTAAATTTAATTTAAGTAGTTTTAAATTAAATTTTACCTGCTTTGACGTTGAAGGAGAACATCGTGAGGTAACCTGCATGCCCAAGTCTCGACGACCTCGTGCGTGCGCTGTCGCATTATAAAGTTGGAGGTCCTGGGTTCGATTCCCGGCTCGAGTCTGGTCTGGTGGGAGGCTTCGGCCGTGGCTAGTTACCACCCTACCGACAAAGACGTTTCGCCAAGTGATTTTAGAGTTCCGGCACGATGTCGCGTAGTAACCAATTAGGAGCGTGGGATTACCATACTCCTTACAGGTTAGCCGTCAAGGGCTAACTTGTAGTGTATAAAAAAAAAAAAGTCTACCAAACTTCACTTGACCAGCGTGGTGGACTATAGCTAAAACCCTTCTCTAAAAGGAAACCCAAACACTGAAGTTTGCTGGTAATGGTTTGACTATTATAATGATGATAAGTGTGATCATACATCAACATTATGATCAACCCATTGCCTACTCACTAAAGAGCACGGGTCTCTCAGAATGAGAATGGTTTGGCCATTGTCCACCACGCTGACCATGTGCAGATTGACAGACTTTTCAGAACATTATGGAAAAGTCTCAGGCATGCAGGTTTCCTCACCGTTTTCCTTCACCGTTGAAGTAAGTGATATTTTAATGGCGTAAAAACGCACATATCTCCGAAATGTTAAAGGTAGGCTAGTAGGTACTAGGCTATCACAGCTTCTACACTAAGTGTGGTCGGATTTTTAAACTTGATATTTTACAGCAGTATTACAGTTATATCTTGGTTGCGAAACATTAGGGAGTGGACAGGGATCGCGAGTGCCGCCCAGCTTTTCAGCCTCGCGAGAGACAAGGCAAAATATACCATTCTGACTGCCAACCTTCACTAGTTGGAGAGGCACCTAAAGAAGAAGAAATGAATATATGAATATGATATATACCTCAGACTAAACTAACTGTTAAAACGATTCTGTCTCGCTAAACTCAAACTTTGGCTGTGCGAAGTCAAAGTAATGTTCTTTAGATCTCAGCCTAGTATATTTAGATCAGATCTACTATATTTCGCTGAGAAAGTGGGTTTTGTCACACGGAAATACGTCTAGTCAGCGATATATATGGAGTATCTAAGAAGTCGTTGCAGATAATGAGGTTCCGGTTTTCAATTTTGGGTTACACTTAAAAAAGGTCGTAAATGCTTACTATGGATGATTGTGCTCTTTTGATGCAGAAACTGACGCCTAATTAAGATGTTAGCTACGGTTAGTGGTAATAGAAAAAACGTAGACATATTCCTTCATGGTCTCAAAAAATTCAGTTTTTTTAATCCACAAAAAAATTATTAGTCAACATTCAATAGTCACTTGTCATTTATTCTGAATACTTTTGATTTTACACGTCATTTATTTATTTCAATTCAATAATAACTGAAATAAATAGATTTTCGTGTCTCATTGAATAGTATAACGATTGTATTTTCAATAGTTTAAAAAATTCATTACGGTTGTAGACAGCCTTCTTCGACAAGTCAACGTTTAATTCATTCATTTCCCTAAATATTATTATTTTTTTTTTAATTAAATTAAAATATCTTCATGTCCGGATCTTTATATTATTTTTAATAAAATACTTCTCACCAGCCGATGAAGTTATCTGAATGAAAAAGAAATACATTTATTCCTTGCTACATACATCGTTAAACCAGCAAACACACGCGCATGTTAATATTAGCAGGGATTATCTAGATCCCAATTGGGTGGGTATGCATCGATCGCCAAACGTGGTAAGATGATAAGGCAAGATACAACTTTTTATCGCATTCCACGTAAACTTGTCCAGTCCACCGCGATCGTTTATATCAGACTGTAGTCTGTCTCACTATTTAATGTTAGGTTTCATGATCTCCGATGTAGTGTTAGCGCTTTGAGGGACTGAAGTTGACATGGCGGGCGAGGAGTTCACAATGAAGGTTGGTATGTTTTTTGTTTGGAACATTGCGCTTTTCGTGACCGACCCATGGGGGCGTGAGGTTTAATTAATACGGATGGCCTTGACACATATAAAAACGTTCTGAAATCTACGAGCACAGACTGCTTTCACACTTAACTTCACTTACTTTACACTGTTAATATAGAATGTATCTAAGTATACTTTATACTGCGGCAGACTTCGTATATGGCGGGCGCGGTTTTTTCACGCTTTTCTTGAATTAATGTTTGTTGGGTAATTTTGAAAAGGACTGGTGTTGGTTGTGTCGTGGACAGTTTTGGTGTCGTTTGTGTAGTGGCTGGTTTTCTGAATGGTTAACAGGTTTTAATTTGGGAAAGGTTTGAATGATCCGCGTCCGCAGAGTGCGAAGTTTCCCGCCATTTCTCCCTAACTTCTACATTGCTATAAACTTGACATTAGCTAATCAGTGTAAAGCCATAAAACGAAAAAAAAAAGTATACTTTTTGGTCCTTTACTTTTATGATTTTGAATAAAAAGGTTTCTTATTTACTTTTTTATCACAATAAGTACAATATTATAAATGGAATAGTTTGTTTGTAATTGCATATGTTATGTGTGATTTGTGTCTGTGTGTATGTTTGTTTGTTTGTTACTGAAGCGGTTAAAGAGAAACAATTTGGCTGAAATTTGAATGGATTATACCCTGGGCTAACGCAAAGGTTTTTTATTCCGGTAATATCCATGGTTCCCGCTGGATAAGTAAAAAAATAATTTCTCGTGGATGAGTTACAAATATGGCTATAGTTTGCCCTCGAAATTAGTATTTTAAATGCGTTGAAGCGAATGAAGTGTTGAATCGAAATATTTGTTTGTACTACCGATCGGTCATCATAGCAACGGTTGTGACGTTATTGACGAATTTTGTGAAGCTAGGCGATTGTACGGACTTTTATGATTGAATTTCATATTACGCTTACGTAATGTACGTTTAAGTATGTCTTATATGTAAACGCCACCTGTATATTAAACACAATAATTAACGATAATATAAACAATAAACAGCAAGTATAATTTGCTATATTCCGCCGACAAACGGGAGATTAGTATAGTATAATAACCACACAAAATCCTCCACTAGAACCTCTACGCATGTTTCGACCCGACACCGGATCATCAAAACAAACAAGCGCGAAAAGCAAAAAAGCTTGCTTTTCGCGCTTGTGAAGTCAACATCTCCTGAGGATGATCCGGTGTCGGGAATATAGCAAATTATACTTGCTGTTTATTGTTTATCATGGACTTCCGCAAAGTAACGCCTGCTTCTATTCATTAACGATAATATAACCATCAAACTATGAAAACTAGCAAAAGACATACCGCCAATTAATGAATCAATAATGAAATAAACTTTATTCAAATAATCTTTTATCTTTTGATGCGTCAATTACACAGTAGTGAGTTTATGGTGATAACTACATTCGTAAACTTCAATACTAAAGCTATGAGGGTTCCAAACGCGTCCTGGTCTTTAAGAAGCCCAAAACAAATATTAGTCGGGTAACTTTTATTTTTGTTATCACCATCACACATGCCACTTGAAATTATTTAAGAGCTTTATCTTATTAGAACAATGTTTTATACCCAAGCTTGTTTATCATTTACATAATCCTTTACACTATAATAGGAGTTTTCTATAAGCTTACGTTTTTTATAAACTTTGAATTCATAGAGAGACAGTCTAGAAATCTCATAATGATTATACACGACTGGACAAAGAATTATTTTAAACTTGTCATTTTTAATGACACTAGTAACACCTCGTAATTAAAATGTATTGTAACCTTCATTATGCTTGTAGAAGACAACAATGTATCATGACTCATCTGAAATGATAGCAATGGGTTTATTTAAGATGACGGTTTATATTTCGTAATAATTGTAAAGTTTGCGAAATTCTGAAATAATATTTCAGCCTTGTGTCCCACAACTGGATTAAAAGCCTAGGCCTACCACGCCATTCCAATGCGTGTGGGCGGATCTATACATATTATACTTAACAAAAATATAGTGATGAATGATTATTAATCAGTTTAATTTCTGAAATATTAATTTCCTTCAAATATTGCCGATTCTGCTATTTTAATTATCTGTGAAGCTGTCATAGGCTATTTATTGGTTAGGACGTCAGCCTCCAATTAGAGGTCGGGGGTTCGAACCCGGGCACGCAACTCTTAACTTTTCGGAGTTATGTGCGTTTTTAAGCAATTAAAATATCACTTGATTCAACGGTGAAGGAAAACATCGTAAGGAAACCTGCATGCCTGAGAGTTCTCCATAATGTTCTCAAAGGCGTGTGAAGTCTGCCAATCTGCACATGGCCAGCGTGTTGGACTATGGCCAAACCCTTCTCATATTGAAAGGAGACTCGTGCTCTGTAGTGAGCCGGCAATGAGTTGATCATGATGATAAATAACCGTTGGGTACATGTGCAGCGAAGTTTGCCATAGTCATTGAAGTTTGCTATAATTAGCGAAAACCAGATAAATCTTGTACGATGTGATTCATATGACTCACAACACACCTTTGAAAATACACTCTTACCAACGTTTCGCTTTAAAAGTACTAACTTAGCAATTATTTGCATAATGGTATAGAATAGAATAACTTTATTCGCTGAAATGTGTTACGTATTTTTGCCTTACAATTACGTGTGACTAACCTAATCAATAGTTGTGGGTAAGGTAGAGGGGAAAAGACCGCGTGGCCGATCGCCTAGCCGCTGGACTGATCAGGTGAAAACACTCACTGGCCTTCCACTTACAACTGCTATCAGAAAAGCCGAGGACCGAACAGAGTAGAAGGCATTAGTTACCAACGTGACGAAGCCACTTTCATGTGGTCACGACCTTCAGTAATGAAGTGTGCGACCAAGAAGAAGAAGAAGAAACCTAACCAAAACTTTCAACTTATTTGATAGCATGCAAGTCGTAGGAATGAAAGCATGTTGGACGATGCGTATATGTGGGCATTTCGGCGATATCTATTATTTTTATACACTACAAGTTAGCCCTACGGCTTTGTCACCTGGTGATGATGGTAGCGAGCTGTTGGGGGTACGGTAAACACACGCTCCCAATTGGTTTCCATTGCCGGAACTCTAAACACATTTCTTTGTTGGTAAGGTGGTAACTAGCCACGGCCGAAGCCTTCTACCAGACCAGACTCGAACCGGGAATAGAACCCAGGACCTCCAACTTTACAACTCACATAGAACATCGGTAATGATGATGACATGTATTAGAAGGGTAAAGGCCCTATAGTCCACCAAGGTCAAGTGCGGATTCATAAATTTTACACGCCTTTCAGAACGTTACGCAAAACTGTAATACATACAGGTTTCCTTTATCAGATATTGGAGATGTCTATCAATAAGTTCAAAGTTTTTATAAAACGAAAGCTTGTAGAAAAATCATATTACAATATTAAGGATTATATAAACGATAAAAAAGCTTGGGTGTGAATTTGTGCTCTATCTCCATAGGTACTATAATTTATTATTCATTATGTGAATAATAATAATAACGAAAAAAAAGAAAAACCCCGGCTAAGTTTGTTGTGGGCTTCTTCTTAGACCGGGGCGCGTTTGGAACCCTCATAGCTTTAGTTTTAAGTTTACGAATATTATCACCATGAAATAACTACTGTGTAAATTATTGACGCGTCAAAAGTGCCTTTTAAGGACTATTTGAATAAAGATTATTTTGAATTTGAATTTGAAATTTGAAATCTTATAATTGTATTAAGGATTACATAAACGATAAAAATTATTGGGTGTGTATTGCTCACTTAATAAGTAATTAATTCACTATGTGAGACGGTCATAACATTAAGAAAACTGGCTAAGTTTGTGGTGGGTTTCCTCTTAGACCTGGGCGTGTTTTGAACCCTCCTAGCTTTAGTCCAAGAATTAAAATAATGGAATGTATATTATATGAAGGCTTCATACATAGGTTTAAGTGAATAAAACAGTTATCGATTCGATTAGATTGATAATTAAAAAAGTAGTATTATTTAGTAGTTCAGTAGTTGGTACGTGCTGGGGATGGAATCCGATCCCTGAAAGCTATATCACACGTAGGCGTATCACACTTACTTCTCCAATATAATAATTAAGATCTTTACTTCAGGATGTCAAAGAAGAGTTAAACAAGAAGAGCCATGCGGACAGCGACGCACTGGAGACGGTTCTCACGCACGTGGGCGAGCTGGGCCGCTACCAGAAGATGCTGTTCATCGGCATGGCGCCTTTCGGCATCTTCTTCGCGTTCGTCTACTTCGTACAGATGTTCATCACGGCGACGCCTCAGCGGCACTGGTGCAGAGTGCCCGAGCTTCAGCATTTGGATCTAGAACTGAGGTTTTTTTTTATCCACTACAAGTAAGCCCTTGACGGCAATCTCACCTGATGGTTAGTGATGATGCAGTCTTAGATGGTAGCGGACTAACCTGTTAGGGGCATGGTAAACCCACACTCCTAATTGGTTTCTACGCGACATCGTGTCGGAACGCTCAATCGCTTGGCGACACGTCTTTGTCGGTAGGGTGGTAACTAGCCACGGCCGAAGCCTCCCACCAGACCAGACTCGAGCCGCGAATCGAACCCAGGACCTCCAACTTTAAAATGCTACAGCACACGCACTGCGCCACGGAGGTCGTCAAAAGTTGATAGTAATATGACAAATTAATAAATCTAAGTGCATGTTAAATGTCTTGATTATATCGATGGGATATTCTCTTGTATTTCTTTTACTTCTTGTCGGCAATTCCTCATAACGGCAACGAGGGAACACACTTTCCAGCCCAGCCCAGTCTGCGGCACGGCCAAAAACAAATGGATTTTTTAAAATATTGTGATTTTTTATACAACGCTAAGATCTTTAGGAGCAGAGTGGGTCAGATTATATCTAAGGTTTTTTTTTTTAATCCACTACAAGTTAGCCCTTGACGGCAATCTCACCTCAATAAGTGATCTCATTGATACAGTCTAAGATGGTACCTGCTAACCTGTAAGGGGTATGGTAAACCCATACTCCTTTCGGGTTTCTACGCGACATCGTGCCGGAACGCTAAATCGTTTGGCGACACGTCTTTGTCGGTAGGGTGGTAACTAGCCACGGCGAAGCCTCTCACCAGACCAGACTCGAGCCGGGAATCGAACCCAGGACCTCCAACTTTAAATTGCGACAGCGCACGCACTGCGCCACGGAGGTCGTCAAAAGTTGATAGTAATATGACAAATTAAGTGCATGTTAAATGTCTTGATTATATCGATGGGATATTCTCTTGTATTTCTTTTACTTCTTGTCGGCAATTCCTCATAACTGCAACGAGGGAACACACTTTCTAGCCCAGCCCAGTCTGCCGCACGGCCAAAAACAAATGGATTTTTTAAAATATTGTGATTTTTAATATCACGCTAAGATCTTTAGGAGCAGAGTGGGTCAGATTATATTTAAGGTATAGGGAAAATGTTTATGTGTACGATCGCGGATAAGTCGCGTTCATCTACCAGGAAAAGATAAGTAATAATAGGCTGTACATAGTAACTAAGATAAGCGGATTACTTGTGATTATATACAGATAAGTTTTCTTGTCGATCTCAAATTGATAAGCATCAATGAAATATAGCGGATTTTCCAAATGCATCAATCAAACATATTTATTCAAATAATCCTTTAAAAGACATTATTGATGCGTGATACATATACATCCTCTTTGAGACCAACTGCGCCTTGCTTTTTCACCCGCGTAGTCTCCAGTCCATTCCGTCAGATTCTTCCAGCCCGTGAGAATGCGGGGCTAAAAATAGCCTGTCCTTCCATAAAAATGTCGCTTTTGCATATTTTTTTTAAATCGGTTTGGTTGTGGTTTAGGCGTGATAGCGTAACAAACAAACCGACTCACATTCGCATATATAATATTAGTTAGTAGATATGTATCACTTACACTGCTTCGAGCTCGTCTCGCAGATTTCTTCGTAGATTTCCGTATCATCGGTCTATATGAAACACCGCATATTATTGCATTATTTGATGTATATAGGAACACCGTGCTATTTTCACTTTTTCTTTATTGGATTGGAACGAAGTTCGTTGCGGCAGACTTGGAGGAGATAGGGATTTTGATGCGTGACCGAACTGAAAAAAATGTGATAGTAAAAGTGAAAAAAATGTCGTTGAATGAGACGTGCGCAGGCGCGACAGTCGTATACATAAGCGAGTAGTGTATAATCTATAAATAATACCTTTCTCTTTCTCCCTCTTTAAATTATTTCTATTTCTATGTAATGTTATGTTGTCAAACAAAAAAAAAGGCATATTTTGTTATTTTAGTTGATAATTTGGATTACGATTTTTTTTATTTCCTAAAATACTGAATTTCATAAATACTTTCCTGTACTTAAATAAAAACTAATCAGCAAAATTTTAGAGAAAAATCAAGAAAACCTACATAAAATTGAGCACGATTTTTTTTTTGCAAATTGTGTCGATTCTACATTAGCCGAAGGAACTTCGTTCGTACCTTTATTTTTTTTAAATTATTTTTTGTTATAGCGTCAATAGAAATAGACACTCTCACACAAAATCCAACTGCGCCTGCACGAAGAAAAGGACCTAGCAGAGGTTTAGTAATAGGTGCCCTTTGTTTATCTTCAGGTACGGAGACCTGAAAATGACTTTAGTGATAACCAGGCACATTATGGGGATTAGATTCATACTTATAAACCCGTAGGCTTCACACTCGCAAACATGGAGGCGCTTTCGATTATCGAAACACTATAACGTCAAAGTGAAATGGACCCTATGTCCTCGGATCAGAGTTGCGATTTCTATACTCCTATTTTACAAAGTTTGTTATGGGAGTGTGAAAATTTTTGAGTTTTATTACAACGCATATATGATTCAATTTCCAATGACGTTATTGTGTTTTGTTATTTGAAAACAACTCTAATATTATGACTTAACAAATATTATGCTAACGGTATTGGAACTGTGCCACTGACACACTTCCTGATTTATAATCTGAGTTTAGACATAGGATAGGCTGAGGCAGTTCTTAACTTGTGTGTTTGCACTTTACTTTTTTGTAATAGCTTATACATGAAAACAAGAAAAAACTTGAGAGGTGTCAAGGGACACCCGGATGGAACGAAGTTCCTTTCGATTAATTAGTGAAGGAATTGTAATAAAATTTTATTTTATTTAAGTTATAATAATATTTTTTTATTATTAACAAATATAATGTTATATAAACTTAATCAGTAGGCTCAATTTTGTACTCCATCAGCAATTTCCGGAACTTGTGCAGAAACACTGCCAGGATTCATTATTATTATTATTTTTTATTATTTATTATTTACTAAAAACCTGTATACACACAACAAAAATAATCGTCGCGACACCACACTGTTCAATGCGAAATAGAAATGAAAATATCTGGCCTGCTTTCTATAAGAGAGAGAGAGACAGACAGAGAAACATGCGACGCCGCACACCTTACAATAACAAAAAGTGTCGTGACAACTTTTCGTAAGAATTTTTTCCGTCTAGCCCCCTTTCACAACGCGCGATAAGGAACTTCGTTCCAAAACTTGGCGTGTTTTCAGACGCAACCTCACGGCGCCGCCTGCGGGGGACACTTGGGAGCGATGCCTCATGTACGACGCCAACTGGACGCACGTGCTGCAGAACTTCTCCGTGTACCCCAGCACGCCTACTGTTCCCTGCAAGAATGGGTGGGAGTTCGAACTAGGGGATATTCCCTATGAAACTGTTGTTAGCGAGGTAAGATTTATCATCATCAGTAAGAAGATTTTTTCCACGTCAACGAAGAATAAAGGTGACCTAGCATGTAAAATTGAGCAGCGTCAAATTAAGAACACTTGAACTGCATAACTAATTTTGTAGTCCTTGAAGCTCGCACGGACTCTCTTCTCGTGAGGCATAGAAGCTACGTCATAATTTTTTATCAAATTTCCAGTAAATAATACACGTTTCGATATAATTTTCAATCGTTATGATAAGATTTACGTAATAAAAGTAATGTTTATTAAGTGTATGTAATGATTAAGATTTATAATTAACGATTATTAATGATCGAAAGTTATAGATAGTAACCCATTTGTTCGAGTCGCTCAGCAATGTTTAGTTGAAAGTTCAAAATATTTTAATAACCATTAAAATCGTTTCCTTAGCTTCTATCTTATACTTATCTAAATACTTTAATCAAAAATATACAAATATTTTTTAGACCTTAAAGCTTAAATAAAAATTTATGAGAAAAATAATTACTTGGCCCTACATTTTGGGATCGAATGTCATATTTAGAATTACTCAACACGGAATGTCTCTGTAATGCCGATCCTTCCGCGCGTCAAGTTAAGTTGAATAGAAAATAACTATATGTATGTTGGCACATGACCTCTGGTTTTTTTCGTCAATATGTTTGGCATGACTATTCATAACTTAATAAGAAAAACCGACGTTCAATATTCTATTACAGCGAGGATGGGTATGCGAGTATGCAGGTTATACGCCTCTCGCTCAGACAATCTTCTTCGTGGGCTCCTTCGTCGGAGGCATATTTTTCGGCTGGATGGCGGACCACTTCGGCAGAGTGCCTGCTTTGGTTGGTAAGAATTTATTTGTTTGCGTGACAGCTTTTGTTCTTAATCATTATTGTAATTTAATTAAGCGAAATCGTTCAAAGACGTTTGCGTCCTCTCTACCAATCAGTGGCGTGTAAGAAGTATATATGGAACTTTATTCTTGAGTTTGTGTCCCCTTGATGTAAAAAAAACGTACTTAGCACTTAGCGCACACGTCATACATGCTCAAAAGGTCTGGTCTGCCAAAATTAGATACCCATATAAGAGAAGAATTGTTCTATATTGCATTGAATGTCATCATCATCATCATCATCATCGTATCAACCGATTGATGTCTAGAGGTCATATGTCATAGGTCTTTTGTAGGGAGTTCCAAGTCAACGGTCTTGGGCCGCTTGTTTCATGCGGATTTCTGCGACTCGTTTGATTTCGTCTGTCCAACTAGTTTCGCGGGCGACCAACGCTACGTTTACCGGTGCGGAGTCGCCATTCCATCACCCTGGAATACCCTGGTCAAAAACCCGATTCACGATACTTCTACCAATCACTACATTCTAATTCATACCGGCGCGTCGTTTCAATCGATCGTTTTGCCTTGCCTTTACGAAGTTAGATTTCATAGGATTTTGCATCATTATCAAGTACCTATTAACTTAACCAATTCAGTTTTGCGATACGAAACTGCCAACTGCGATATTAAGTGAGGTCACCCGAAAGACAATAACATAGCATGCGTCACTTTGATAACCTCCTTTATTTTTTAAATGATGAGTTAAATCTAATTATCTGTAACAAGGTTAAGCAGTAGGTACTTATTTTATGCCAGAACAGCTTCTTATACAATATATAAAAGTAGATTCGGCATAAAATATCGCCTATATTATGCCATGATATACAATTGGCTCAGTACAACAAACATGGAGTACCTATTGCAGTCAACTATAGGATTGCTAGCTGTGATAGCCTAAGGACGTCCGTCTTCTAATCAGAGGTCGGCGGTTCGAAACCGGGCACGCACCTCTAACTTTTCGGAGTTATGTGCGTTTAAAAAAAATTAAAATATCACTTGCTTCAACCACGAAGGAAAACCATAAATAAGTTCTCCATAATGTTCTCAAAGGCGTGTGAAGTTTGCCAATCCACACATGGCCAGCGTGGTGAACTATGGCCAAACCCTTTTCACATTGAGAGGAGACCCGTGCTCTTTAGTGAGCCGGCAAGGGTTGATCATGATGATAGGATTGCTCTGCCAACTAGTAGCTAAAGCGTGCTCGAAGAATAATACTATGTAGATTGATATGCTAGAATAATTATGGGTGACGAATCGCTTAAAAATTTTGTGAGAGGTAAAGTTCATTAAAATACTTATCTAAAAAAAATGCGGTAATTCGGAAGGTCAAAGAACTCCGTGGCGTAGTGAGCGCGCTGCAGTGACAAAAAGTTGGAGGTAACAAGTTCGATTCCTGGCTCGAGTCTGGTCAGGTTGGAGGCTTCTGTCGCAGCTAGTTGCCACCTTATTAGCAAAGCGCAGAAAGATATTATGAGGATAGAATCAACCGGAAACTCAACAATGGCTACTCTGGTGCTGCATATCATCATGAGCAACGGTAATCACTTAACATCAGATAGCCCGCCAGCTCGTTTGCAATTGATTTTTTGTTTTATTTTTTTTTTATTATAAATCTGCGATCAGTCTCTCAGACTATAAACAGTTGAGTTGCAGTATATTGTTTTGGGCTCTTTGTAAGCAGAGTATATTCGAGGTGCTTGCAGATGACCACAGTTGGATCCCATATGTCCAAATTGTTTTTATCACAGAGCAATACACTCTCAGTTTATTGCTAAGGGATATTGCTGACTGTAATATAAAGATTTAAAAAAAAATTCAAGACAAAAATGTTTTTTTTTTTCAGGATCAAACGTTATCGCCTTCATAGGCGGGGTTGCCAGCATATACACGACAGGAATATGGGACTTCGCCTTCTGCAGATTACTCGTCGGCATGTCCTACGACAGTTGCTTTATGATCATGTACATTTTAGGTAGGTCTTCATTAATAAAAAATAAAAACCAACTTAAACAATATACGTCAACCATAGCAGCATAGGTCAAGCAATATAACTAATACCTCGACGTTTCAAAATTTTTCTTGAGATCCCAAGATTTTGTGATCTAACCCTTAGATTGTTTGATTATTTTGTGTCTGCATGCTCAAATTCCAAACGCAACGGACTAGCCTATATTCATCTCTTTACTAAAATGCTCGTGGATGATTTATACATAGCAAAAAAACCTGATAGACCTGATAGGTCGTCAAGATATGGTTGGGTTGATATTTGGAACAAATTTATTTTGTATATTGTGATATCCTCTAATTTTTCCGAGTTTTGCGTGTTTTAATTAAAGCCATTCTTAATTAAATATCCTTGGCTTCAACGGAGAAGGAAAACATCGTGAGGAAACCAGAATGCCTCAGAGATCTCCATAATGTTCACAAAAGTGTGTGAAGGCTACCAATCCATATTTGGCCTGTGTTGTGGACCTCCCTAACCTACTCAACTAACCCTTCTAATTTTGAGAGGAGACCCTTGTAATCATAATGACCTCTATTTCTGCTATCAGTTACAGCGGATAACTTCTGGTGGAAAAGGCATTTTGCATAGCAAGCTTAAATCCACAGCATTCCTTCGCAATTTCGACCTGTTCTCCGTAGCTTGACTGGTGCATGCACAAAATCCATTTACCACAATATTTATAAGCAGTGTTCTGTTGCAGTGCTAGAATACGTGGGTCCCCGCTACCGCACCTGGATAGCGAACCTCTCGATCGCCTTGTACTTCGGCGGTGGATGCCTCATACTGCCGTGGCTTGCGCTTTGGATTGGCGACTGGAGGAACCTGCTGTGGGCGACTACGATACCGTTCCTGATGGTCATTGCTGTACCTTTCACTGTACCGGAGAGTGCCAGGTTATTACCTACTATAAATGAGAATAATTGACCAAGCAAAGACGGTTAAAGCACAAGTTATTTTAAATATACCTGCATTTGACTGCAATAAATATAACTGATAGAATTGTATTCTCATAATGATGATAATGACCATCATTATTATGAGCAACCCATTCTCGGCTCACTGCAGAGCACGGGTTTCCTCTCAATATGAGAAGTGTTTGGCCATAGTCCACCACGCTGGCCATGTGCGGATTGGCAGACTTCACACGCCTTTGAGAACATTATTAACATTGAAACGGTGATAGCCTAGTAGTTAGGGCGTCAGCCTTCTAATCAGAGGTCGGCGGTTCGAATCCGGGCACGCACCTCTAACTTTTCGGAGTTATGTGCGTTTTTAAATATTAAAAATATCACTTGCTTCAACTGTGAAGAAAAACATCGTGAGGAAACCTGCACGCCTCAGAGTTCTCCATGATAATGATGTTTTATATTAAATAATTTGATTTGATATGATTTTATATGTACATAGTCGACATGACTGAAAATGTTCCCCTGGTAAACAGTTCAACAAAGAAAATACTAAGTAAAAATTAGAGATTGAATATCAATTGCTCGATCAAACGATTGAATGCGCCTATTATTTTCAGATGGCTTTCTTCTCGAGGGCGTGTCAATGACGCCGTCAAAGTGATAAGGCGATTTGAAAAAGTAAACAGGACCAAAGTCCCTGATGACGTAATGGATGAATTTATTGTAAGTATAACACACTATCACCTGATAGATATACCAAGTGATAACACACTATCACCTTATAGATATATAAATTTCTAACCTTGCTTAATAGGTATTAAGCAGGGTTAGAAATCTTTTTCTTGTGTATTATGAAGTGTTGATAAGATCGACTTTTAAGTGACTACATCGAACTGTCCCATTATTCCTACCTAGGACATTATGTCCTTGTTGGGAATAATGGGTCAGTTTAAGTAATAGATAGGTATTTGGACTGCTCTTAATAAAATCGAGAATCGTTCCTTGAAGAGCACTTTAATGTAACTTCACTTAAAAATCCTCTCGCATAATGACAGAGGTGTTCTAGGCCCAGCATTCAGTGGGATATTCTGAGGTGGTAACGCAAAATTCACCAAAAAAAAACAAAATTGAGTCAGATATGTGTTAGTAAAAAAATCATACTAGACGATACGGTCTGCGAAAAGGTGTCACAGATATAGAGGGTGTGTCATAAATTATATCGCTAATAACATTACGTGGAATACGTTGATAGTCCTGGACACTAGATGGATCATTAAATTTTAGTCAAACGTCATAATCAAACCTAGATTTTCTAAGCTGAATCAAAGTGGTTTCACTGGAAAAAAAAGGTCACTATCTAACAGGTGAGTAATAGTACCGATAAACCAAGATTGAAATATGCCCAGTAAAAATAATCAATTTGGAATATCACTGTAACTTTGAAGATAATTTGAGAAGCTGTGATAGCCTATTGGGAAGCTGTGATAGCCTAGTAGGAAGCTGTGATAGCCTAGTGGTTAGGACGTCAGCCTCCTAATCAGAGGTCGGGGGTTCCAACCCGGGCACGCACCTATAATTTTTCGGAGTTATGTGTATTACTTGCTTCAACGGTGAAGGAAAACATCGTGGGGAAACCTGAGAGTGCATGCCTTAGAGTTCTCCGTAATGTTCTCAAAGACGTGTGAAGTCTGCCAATCCGCACATGGCCAGCGTGGTGGACTATGGCCAAACCCTTCTCATATTGAGAGGAGACCCGTGCTTTGTAGTGAGCCGGTAATGGGTTGATCATAATAATGATTATGATGACTGTAACTTTAATTAAGTATCATGGCGAGGCTGACTTGTCACATTTGACATGACATTGACACAAATTATTGAAATTATTATAGTTTCATATGTTAAGTGGTAAAGTTAGCTTTATTACTAGAAACAAAGTGCTCTATGTTCACTTATTTAGTGATTAATATAATTTTTATGGCATTATTTTTTGTAAAAAACAATAAACACCAAGTAAACTTTACTTTTCGCGCTTCTCCTGAGGATGATCCGGTGTCGGGTCGAAACGTGCGTAGAGGTTCTAGTGGAAGATTTTGTGTGGTGTTATATTATACAAATCTCCCGGTTGTCGGCGGAATATAGTAAATTATACTTGCTGTTTATTGTTTATCATGGACTTCCGCAAAGTAACGCCTGCTTCTATTCATTATTATTTTTTGTTTCTGTGCTGGGTCTTTAGTCATACCGACTACTTATTACGTCCAATGATTATTCTGATGTGATACAGGTATCCGCAAGCCAAACAAGGCAGACCAACGAGTCGATGAAGGACGTGTTTAAGAGTGGGCCACTCCGCAAGATGATACTGGTGATGGTGGTCGTATATATGGCCTGCGCGGCCATCTTCGACGGCCTCGTGCGCATGTCCGAGGGGCTCGGATTCGATTTCTTCATCACGTTTACGTTGACTTCCGCTACCGAGATCCCATCGGTCACGCTGTTGGCTTTTGTATTGGACAAGTAAGTCCTTTCATGTTTAATATAATCTTCGATTAATCGATGTGTTAAAGGCGCTGTCAGTCGTCTAATGGTATCCATGAGAAACAAGAATTCCTTCACGAAACCGGAGCCTACTTAACGAAGCCTTCATGTTTTGCACTTGTGCAACGAATATAAATAGATAGATAGATTTATTGCACACAAATTT
This sequence comes from Lasiommata megera, assembly GCA_928268935.1. NCBI lineage: Eukaryota > Metazoa > Arthropoda > Insecta > Lepidoptera > Nymphalidae > Lasiommata > Lasiommata megera. The sequence continues at coordinate 3,143,130 of OV743311.1, read as the reverse complement.
TAAAGAAACAACAACACGGAACACTTGACACATGAGTATGCAAAGGCGATTTTATTGCTTAAGTAATCACACCACTAATATATTATAGATTCTTCTTATATTTTGAAGTTAATGTGTTAAATGTGCAAAAGTGTTAAATGTTTCATTCAATTTAATAGATAAACATTTCATCTCGATTTTCATCATAGTAGTGTGGAAACTAGGAATTCGACTATCCTATCAAAGATTCGAAAAAAGCATATTCGAAGTAAGTACCTTATAAGTTGACCGGTTTGTTTGTAAAGCCATTTGAGAGCTTCCAAAACTGGTTCATAATAACTGTTATTTAAATCTAGTCAAACGCCGAATCTTTTAAATCTGAAGTTCATCTTTCAAATTATGCTAAATTGACTGCAGTAAGCGCTGTCAAACGCTTGTATTTGTGTAAAGAAAACTGTTTTTCTGCTTTCAGATGGGGTCGAAGAATTCTTACGTGCGGACCCATGATCATATCGGGAGTTCTTATTTTAGTCGCTGCGTTTGTACCTAAGGGTAATTCCGATTGTCTATCCCGAGGTGTCACTTTTATGAGGATCGTTATTGAGATTCTATCATTTGCCGTATTTAAGCAATGTCGAGATTCGAAGCTCCTACTCCGGGTTAACTTGTAACTCGCCGTATTCATTGCAGGATGTAATAGATTAGCTGAAATGCAATAAAATTTGTCAGTATAGAATGGCTGAAAAATAAAAGTCGTCTGATTTTTCAACATCTTTTAAGTGTTTTTATATTGTAAAGTTGATTTTACAATATAACAAATATTTTATTTGTAAAACTTAGCGAGCATTCAAGTATTAGGTAAGTAACGCCTTTTGGGGGGAGGTGGGTCTTGTAAAATGTTACGGTGCGTTACAAGGGCGGAAGGGGGTATTTAAAAACGCTTTACGTAACATTTTGTTATTTTAATAAAAAATCTGAAAAATTAGTCTTCCAAATTGGCAACCCTTTTCGTTTATGTTTTACGGGGAATCCCTGGATTGTACTGGTACAGAGAAACGTTACGGTGCGTTACGTGGGGAGGAGGTAGGGTCTAAAATCTTCAAAAATTGCCTTCCGTATTAATTGAATGCTCCCTTATATACTATGTAAAAAAAAATGTCTAGTTAAAAATTAACAGACAAATTGTTACATTTCATTCTGTAGTTGTCATTTATGTACTGTCCTATATATTGCAAAAAAGTTGTATAAATTATAGATTTCTAATGGTAATGGTGTATTTCCAGGGATAGCCCAAGTGACGCTGGCCATAATGGCGCGCTTCCTCATCAACATGGCGTACAACGCCGCCATCCAGTGGTCGGCGGAGCTGCTGCCCACCCCGGTGCGCGCCTCCGGCACGGCGCTCATTCACGTCAGCGGCTACGTGGCCACCATCGTGTCACCCTACATTGTATACTCGGTAAGGATCAACCGCGACATACCTTTGGCACCTGACTAAGTATACAAGAACTGCTAACACTGTCTCCTCAGTCCCTTGTCCATGACTGAGGAACGGTTTATATCTCTGGCCATTTGTTAGCATTATATAATATAGGAAGCGGTGATAGCCTAGCGGTCAGGGCGTCAGCCTCCTAATCACAAGTCGGCGGTTCGAATCCGGGCTCCCATTACCGACTCACTACAGAGCACGGGTCTCCTCTCAATATGAGAAGGGTTTGGCCATAGTCCACCACGCTGGCCATGTGCGGATTGGCAGACTTCACACGCCTTTGAGAACACTATGGAGAACTCTCAGGCGTGCAGGTTTCCTCACGATGTTTTCCTTCACCGTTAAAGCAAGTGATATTTTAATTTTTAAAAACGCACATAACTTCGAAAAGTTAGAGATGCGTGCCCGGATTCGAACCGCCGACCTCTGATTAGGAGGCTGACGCCCTAATCACTAGGCTATCACCGCTTTTTACCGATTGCCGTATAAAGTAAGTGTTTATTCCAGGAACACGTATGGCGATCCCTCCCGCTGCTTATTCTAGGCGTGATCGCGGTGGTCGGGAGCTCAGTGGGCTTGCTGCTGCCGGAAACAAATGGAATGCAGATGCCGCAGACCATTGAGGAGGGCGAGAAGATCGTCTCGAGTTACACGTTGTGCGGGTAAGATAGTAAAGTAAGAAGTTAGTAAGTAAGAAGTACCCTTTAGTAGGCTGCACAAAATTAGTAACTCATTCAAAGGAAATTGTATTTTATTTTATAATAAATTACCTATTGATATCTTTGCGATGTCTATCAATAAGTTCAAAGTTTTTATAAAACGAAAGCTTATAGAAAAATCATATTACGATATTAAGGATTATATAAACGATAAAAAAGCTTGGGTGTGAATGGCTCTATCTCCATAGGTACTATAGTTTATTATTCAATTTATTCATTATGTGAGATGGTGATAACGAAAAAAAGAAAAACCCCGGCTAAGATTGTTGTGGGCTTCTTCTTAGACCGGGGCGCGTTTGGAACCCTCATAGCTTTAGTTTTAAGTTTACGAATATAGTTATCACCATGAAATAACTACTATGTAAATTATTGACGCGACAAAAATGCCTTTTTAAGGACTATTTGAATACAGATTATTTTAAATTTGAATTTGATATTAATGCGAATCAAGTCCATACCTACCTATCAAGTTAACCAAGAACGTCTCTTAAAAGTGACGTATGAAGGTTGTATATCTTTAGTATATCTTTTGTCTGGTGGCTAATGTCAGCTATGTTAGTCGTGTAGATATTATAGTTTTAAAATGAAGCAAGCCAACGTCTCTTATTATTAAATCCCTAAGTTTTGACGACATCCGTGGCGCAGCGCGTGCGCCGTTGCATTTTAAAGTCGGAGGTCCTGGGTTCGATTCCCGGCTCGAGTCTGGTCTTGTGGGAGGCTTCAGCCGTGGCTGGTTACCACCCTACCGACAAAGACGTGTCGCCAAGCGATTTAGCGTTCCGGCACGATGTCGTGTAGAAACCAATTAGGAGTATTAGTTTACCATACCCCTAACAGGTTAGCCCGCTACCATCTTAGACCGCATCACCACTTACCATCCAGGTCAGATGCAGTCTAGGGCGAACTTGTGGTGAATAAAAAAAAAAAAATTTGGTATACCTATTCCAGCTGGACTAAACATCGCAAAAGCTAACTTTAATGTTGCTATATTTTTATGCAGCTGTCAAATTATGGCGTCCATAATTAATTACAGATAAACACAATATTTTACGGACATTTGTTTACATAAAACTTACTCTAAGGCTGCAAGAAAGTTATCCTCAAGTGATTTAAGGCTACACTTCTGGTTATCTTGCTGGTAAGAGCGGTTTTTTAGAAGTTGAAGAAACCATAAGCGGTGATAATTTTTTTTGTGACGGCACAAGAGAACGTTGTGTCATATACCGTGACGCCACTCTGGTCAATTTAGCTAACGTGACGCCACTAATTTATCCGATATCTTGGGATATTAATATGTTCCATGTAATTAACTTTTAATAAAATTCTTTAAAATTTTCTTTCACAGGAAAGTTGAAGAAGTGGAAGTGGACAGTCCAGAAGAAAATGACAAACTGAAAGCGCTTATAACTTAACAGTCGCATCAAAGGTGAATGGATCACACTTGACCGTCAGGAGGTCGATATGGCCGAACCATCCAACGCATTCAATACCTATGCCTAGATACAAAAGTGCCTACGATTCCAAACTTAATACACTATTTATTTACAAAACCGTATAGCATATACATACAAACATACAGTTGCGTGCAAAAGCGGTCCTGTTGCTAGAGCAATATCTTACACATTAGGTACAGACAACCCCTGCTGTCAGACTTGTTCAAACGTGGGATAAGTGCTGATGCAGTCTAGGATGGTAGCGGGCTAACCTGTTAGGGGTACGGTAAACCACACTCCTAATTGGTTTCTACGCGACATCGTGCACAACCGTCTAGCCACGGCTGAAGCCTCCGCCAGACCAGACTCGAGCCGGGAATCGAACCCAGGACCTCCAACTTTATAATGCGACAGCGCACGTACTGCGCCGTGGAGGTTGTCAGAACACATAAACAATATTAACAAAACAATCCTACCTACTATTTTATTTATCGCAGAGACATTTGTACGATTTCCCTAGGGATATCATACATATTACCCATAATAATTGAACGCACACGTGGGAAACCTTTACCGGTTGCTTTGCAAGGTTGAAAAGTATAGTAGATTAACTCGAACAAACAAACACACACTTTCGCATTTACAACATTAGTTATGGATTTATTTTTGGTATACTGTAGGTGCTAAATAATCGTGCTAGGTCTGTTCTTTTATAATTCAATTCTAAATTATCTTTATAATTGTATTCAAATTCTTCTGTTTCATTAAAAATATTCCAATGAAATTGATACGTACCTATATTTAATTATCTACTTAAAACATTCTGTGATATGCGTCAATTTTAGTAAAGGTGTTTAATTTTAATATTGTGTTAGATTAAGCCAGTAAAATAATGCTTTTATGAATGTTATAATATCTAAAGTACATTAGTATAAATGATTGTTTAGATTTTACTTAGTTTAGATAAATAATATTCTGGTATGCATTGCAAATACTTCATATAGGAAAGTATTCATACTTACGTACACTGCGTTTGGTGTGTCTATGACACGCTAAATAACCTCTGACGTTCCACCTGCCTAGTAGACATTTTATTCTAATTACATGCGAATAATTGCGGTTATAAGATAATAAATGTTTATTGGGTGTAATAAACATAAATCTTACGTATCATAATAAAAATATAGACCTAAACTGGTCGTTCTTATGAAATTTGCACCCTTCGCAGTAAAACCGCCAGAGGTCATTTTACGTGATCTCATAATTTATAAAGACAGACGTGGTTACACGCTCAATTCGTTGAAGCTTAAAAAGTTGAAGGCATTTAATATGACATTTTTTTTATTATTTTGTGTTAGTTATAACATGTCATGTTACTTTTTTAAATGAATAAAGATGTTTACGACGTTTTAAAAACGAAAAAAAATATATATATGTATATATATTTTCTTTTCGGTGTATTGAAGCAGAAAATGCATCGTGGTCGCTACGTTATGCTATAAGCAGCTCGTATTATGAGTAGGTAACGTTGATAAAACGTTAGTGAACCAGTAAAATGTTTTTAGTAGCTAAAACATGGTAGTGTAACATAAGTAAGTGAGATAAGTATGGCACCGGACGTATAGTTTTGATTGAAATATCTGGAAGTACTAAATATATTATTCTAAATAGGTTACAAGAAATGCCTCAAAAGTTTAAACATGCTAATGTTTAACAAGTCTGAATTTATAATAATTTTGTCATAGCTATGTTATATTAGTAAAAATAAAGATGTTATAAAGTTACACCTGGTTTCATTTAACAAGAACAATCCATCTTTAGTATACTCCTTATCATCATATCCAGACTCTTTATGCTTTGTGTTCCATTATTATTATTATTCTTTACTTGTAAAACACAAAATTAAAGAAAATAACAAAAAACAAAAAATCCGTTCCATACTTTTTATAAGAAGTGTTTAGAGCATAGGCCTCTACCCAAGACTACTACTTTCAATAAGGATTTATATAATACTAGCTGTTGTTCGCGACTTCGTCTGCGTAGAATTGCTGATTTCTCGTGAGATTGAGGGTTCTCGTGCGGCCAATGCCCTGCTTCAGAAAGTAAGCTACAGGCAAATGTCAAAATGCCGATTTTCGTTTCTCTAAATTAAAAAACTATTTTACTCCCTTCGGGGTAGATTTGGATGAAAAAAAAATTCTAACCTGACACGCCCTCGAAAAAAACCTATTTTCTAAATTTCAAGCTTGTAGACTTCATATTAAAAAAATAAGCAAAAACTATCATCCCCTATTTTACCACCCTTAATATTTTAAAAAAAATTATGTATATGTTTTTTATTTTTTATTATTAATCTTAATGCAAATTTCTGTGTCTCTAACAATAAAAACAAAGAATTTTATACAAACTTCCTTTTTACCCTTTAGGGGTGGAATTCCCAAATATCCTTTCTTAGCTGACATCTCTTAACTATCAACTAACTACTTGCTAAATTATAGCGTTATACGTACAATAGTTTTGAGATCTTGTGTTTAATCAGTAAGTATGTAAGTGACCTTTCGCTTTTATATATATAGATACGAGATATCCAAGGCCTTGCATTTTAAGGCACGGTACTGGACAAAGACAAAACTAAGAATTTCCAGAAAAATCCCACTATACAAATTCAGAGCTAAAATCTATCAGGATAATGTTTCAAGGCTAACGTCAAATGAAAGACAAAAAAACGTTAATAAACTTATTTATTTAATCCCTATCACGTGGGCTTGATGCTGAGGTACATTTTGCCGTTAATGTTCTGCTTGACGGGGTTGATCCGCTTGAGGATTTGCGTCATGGTCTCCACCAGCCGCTCCGAGCTGACGCCAGTTCGCTTGGACTTGAACTTGGTGAGCAGTTCCGTGGTGGTCATCGGCTTGCGCGCCAAGTACCGTCGGACCGCTTCCTCTGTTACGCCGCACTCGCTAGAATTTAGTTTGTATTTAAATTTAGGAATATTGGAAAATTAGTAAATATTAGTAATATTAGTAAAACAACATGTCGGCTTGGTCACCGACTTCGAAGAAGTGAATTAAAAATGCCAATTGCCAACCCAATCAGCATTGATTTAAAAGGAAGCTTATACGTCCCACTTCCCACCACAGGTTAAATACGACTAAAGACAGGCGGCGCTGTTCCGTCATTTCCGTACAGTATTTATTTTAAACTAGCTGAGACCCGCGGTTTCACCCGCGTAGTTTTCGTTTCCGTGGAAATACCGGGATAAAATATTGCCTAAATATAAATTGCAAATTGACTCTTTGAAGTTAGGAACACACCTACATTTCTTAGACAACAGTGAGTGTTATAATTTAATATGAACTTTATTGAATATAGCAATAAAGTTCAAATTGACTCCACATTTTATTTAGAAAACGTTTATATGGGAAAAAAGAAAAGGGCTGTTTTTAGGGATTTCATGGCAACTATTCGAATTTTTCTCATCTTTTAAACCTTCCCTAGACCTCCACGAACATTTCAAGACCAAGATAAGACAAATTCGTTCAGCCGTTCTCGAGTTTTAGCGAGACCAACGAACAGCAATTGATTTTTATATATATAGATACATTTATAAAACAAGATTATTTTTTGCTATTAATATGATTATTTGGTAACAATTTCAAAGGTACATAAGACACATTTGAAGGAGAGATTTTTTATTTAAAACATTTATAAAGTTAGAGTTTGGTTGAGCTAAAATCGCGACAGACATTTCCGTCGATTTTGTAAAGGACATTTTTTTTTTCGGACTGTCTATTAGCTGTACAAACCCTATTGGTTGCCACAGCGTAACCGGGCTGTTTGGCGAGCTTTGGAAAGAAGCTCTGCCAGAAGAAATTTTGAGCCCTAGGGCTCGAAGAAACTATGGGAACGACTGCCTAAGGGCGCCTCCTTTGAGGCCGAACCTCGGCTTAGGCGACGTTTGGGATAACGGGGGGGTCGGACGGTGAGTGGTCCGTACGTCTCCGAGGCCGTGGATGGAGCCCACGTCCGGATGACGTAAGATAGCGGGGACCTCGTCTTCGCCGGCGAAGACGGTGTGTAGCGTATGATTGTGTGGTAGGTGGTACGAGTGTGTTGTCAGTAGTCATCTGATCGTCAGGGTCATGAAGGATATGTTTAGGTCTCCTCTTTCGGAGAGGAGCGCTTAGGTCGGGGATTGTAAAGGACAAAATGTACTTACGTGTATGATGGGTCGAGCTTGGTTCGCTTGGAGGGGGGTTGGTTGGCGTTGGCTGCGTTAGCGGCGGCGACGGCGGCCATCGCAGCGGTGGGCGTGGGAGTCCCTGCCCGGGAGGTGTTTGCGCTGCCCGCCCCACTCGCACCTCCTGCGAATTTTTATTTAAAACAAACTATTCATAGCCTTAATTATGCACGGCTGGACTCAATGTGAATTTTTGTCGAATTGTGGACGACTAGTTTAGAACCCATCGGGTTTCTTATTCATGAGCTTGCTGAAACACGATATATTCATAACAAGTTGGGCTTACTCCAACGACAATTCACTCGAGTCCAGCAATGTATAATTTTGAATATGAATTTAACTTTTATGGAAGCGTATTTGAATAAAAATTATAAATGATTGACTTCCAACCAAAATTTGGCCATTTGTTAACTTTGAATTTTTATAAGGGGTCATAACAATTTCCTCACCGGCATTTTTGTCGGTTCCGTTCTTAGTCTTCTTTGGTTTCTTGTTACTGCTCTCTGGATCTGTGTCTGAATCAGAGCTGAATTCGCTGCTCGTATCTGATAACACACATAATAATAAAGCATTTAATATGCAATTTTAGTCAAAATACTACTTTTATGTGTAATAAAAACAGGTGGAAAATCTGCTGTGTCCAGCAATGGTTTACTAATTAAGATTATAGATGATATTGTATCTTTTATAGATATAATAATTAACAATAAACAGCCCTTTTATAGATATTTATTTTGACTCCTTGTGTAGGTTTCGGGAAAAGATATTATTTAAATCACAAGTCAATCAAGACATATGTAACGATTCGTATTAGCTATTTTTCATAGTTTTATACCTATTATTATGTACACTTTTATTATATTTTATTTCTATTATAGTTTTTTTGTAACATAATTTATAAATGTTGTGATTTACTTAGCCGTAAGTAAACCAAATAAATAAAATAAAATAAAATTTATTACCTTTCTTGGTTTCATCCGGTTTCTTTTTCTTCTTGGTGAGTTTGCTGGCGCGTTCTTCTCCCTCTTTTGTCGGCTCGTCCTCTTGCTCCGACTCCTGCTTCTGCTCCTGGTCTTCATCACTGTCTTCGTCAGATGTTAGAAGTTTCCTAAATGGAGCATTTTTAATTTATAAATTTGACATGAAAATTTTTTCTATAGATTTGGTGAATTCCAATCCGGTGTTGAGAATTAGGCGGTATTACCCTCATGCTTTGGAGATCTCGTTAGTCGTATGTGATAATAATCGTAAATCCTACCAATAATTGCCCTGCAATACAATTTTAAGTTTAGTTAGGTTAGGACCTTGACTGCAATCTCGTATGGTCTGACCAGCCAATCATGTCGAGTGATGCAGTTTAAATTATCTTAAACTGTCATCAGTTATATTAAAATACTACTGCGACTTCGCCCGCGTGGTAATATGTGGTAATAAGTTTTTAAAATTCAGTCGGAATAAGTTGTAAAAATTCCAACGGGAACTCTCCTATGTCACTCTCTAGGTTCTCAACTATAATTTCAAAAAAAAACGACGATCCATTGCTGTTGCGACGTGATTGAAGGACAAACTAACATACAAACTCACATTCGCATTTATAATATAACTATGATTTTGTCTGGATAGTAAGGATTTCTTAGTACAAAGTATTTCAATGGATTCAAAGAAGTAAAACTTTATAAGATTTTCAACCAACATGAACCCCGGTATTAACCTCTTTGCGGCGGATTTTTACTAATTATTAGCGGATGTCTACGCCTAAGCAGGGCCTAACTTCCAAATTCCTTTTCATTCTTTATGTTTCCAATTTCAATGTGTGATTTTGCAAAAAAGCTTATACCTACATGTCATAGTTACTGAAAAGTAATGCTCTAATTGCCGATTTTCATTTCTCTAATTCCAAAAACTCAGAACTTACATGTAACCTTCCAACCCCTCACCTCTCTCACCCCTTTTGGGATGGATTTTTGTAATATTGCGTGTATACAGGTTTTTATTATTTAAATCAAATAACTTAAATGCCAATTTTCATGTCCCAAACTTAGAATCCTGATGAAAACTTCCGACCCCCATTTTACTCCCTTTGGGGTGGTTTTTCGCATCATTGATCATACAGATCTTTATTATTTATAATTAACAACTTAGTTGCCAACTTTCATGTCTCTAACTTTAAAAATATAGGACTTTCATACAAACTTCCAACCCCCATTTCAACCCGTTAGGGGTGGATTATTGTAATATTGCGTATACAGATTTTTATTATTTAAAACAAAGTACCTAAATGCTAATTTTCATGTCCCTAACTTCGAAAACTTAGAATCCTCACGAAAACTTCCTACCCCCATTTCACCCCCCTCGGAGTAGATAGTACGGAGTAGTTTTCGCATTATTGATTATACAGGTCTTTATTATTTATAATTAAGAATTTAGTGGTCAACTTTCATGTCTCTAACTTCAAAAATATAGGACTTTCATACAAACTTCCAACCCCCATTTCTACCCCTTAGCGGTGGATTTTTGTAATATTGTGTATAAAAGTTTTTATTATTTAAAACAAATTACCTAAATGCCCATTTTCATGTCCCTAACTTAGAAAACATACAATCCTCATGAAAACGCCCCACCCCCATTTCACCCCCCCTTGGGGTAGATTTTCGTAACATTGATTAAATAGATCTTTATTATTTATAATTAACAACTTAGTTGCCAACTTTCATGTTCCTAACTTCAAAAATAAAGGACTTTCATACAAACTTCCAACCCCCATTTCAACCCTTTAGGGGTGGATTTTCTCAAAACCGGTTCTTAGCTGACCTCTACTTTATAAAAGAAGTCTATCTTCCAAATTTCAAGTTCGTTCGTTCTATAGTTCCTGAGATATCGTGATCATCAGTCAGTCAGTCAGTGGTATTTCGCTTTTATATATATAGATAGGTGGTAGTCACGGTCAAGCTAAACCAGAAAATAATCTTAAAGTAAATTCCAATTATCCAGGCCTAGATCGTTCCTTCTACTTTTAAGGCAACAGCGCTCAACACTGAGGAGGTCTTCAAGACTGATGTGGTTGATAAGGCAATGTATACTTGGCTTAAGCTGGAATGATACATTTTTTTTTTCAAAATTGTATAATTTGTAATTTATTTACTTTATTTAAGTCTCAATTTATTTGTCTGTCACCCGATTGTCAAGTGTAAACTTAAATTGTAAATAGCGGTGAATTGGGCCCCATGACACAGGATTACCTAGTGTGGGTCCCAACGGATGTACTAAGCTTTGTAAAGTTGTTTTTTTGACAAATAAATATTTTTCATTTTCATTCTTCATACTAACCTCAGTGCATCTTCTTCTGCAACTCCCTTTAGTTCCTTGTTTGTTTTAGTCTCGTGGTCTGATTCACTAAGAAAAAGAACATAAATTATTCAAAGTGTCTATGTACCTATATCCTACAATGAAAAAGCATAAAACAAAATGCTGTAAAAATAACTAAAAAAACTATAAATAGTTCAATAAGTGATTTTCTTTTTTGCATTTATATACGTTATATCTAGAATAACTGTAGTTATTCTGTAATGACTGTCATATTAGTTTGGTCACCCACACATTGATAGTAGTTGTTTTACATTGGTTAATGTGGATTTAATACACTTAGTTTTGATTTTCATTAAAAGCCACATATAACTATTGTACCACTTATTCAAGATAGTGTTAACATCGTCATTAACTGTTTCACTGTCGTTTAATATTAAACACGTTCTCCTCTGCAAGTTAAGGAAGGTCATTGATATAAATCAGGAATATTAAAGGTATTAAAATAGACCCCTGAGTGACCCCTGTTAGGTTGAGGGAAAATATTTATCACTCGTTCACTGGCAACAGAGTCACTGTTTTTTTTTTACATTATAGTATATTAGGACCACCCTCATGTGAAGATTTATATTATATTATTCGCTCGCTTGTTCCACTTTTTTTAGATTTATGCTCTCTCAGTACCTGTCCGATGAATCTGATATGTAGTCTCTCTCCCTCCCTTCTTCATCTCCGTCGTCACTCTCCTCGAAAGCTTCGTCCTCTACTTTCTTTTTCTTCTTGTTTTTTAAAGCTAGAAGAATTAATTTTAATTAATAAAGCTTTGTACTAAATTCCAAAAACATTAAAGACTAGTTTTCTATTGTGCAAGTGTTCTGCATGCAAACGATTTTTGGCGGATAAAATAATATAATGGCGAGTATATATAAATATAAGAAACATTGCCAAATCTACAGGCTGGACATACTTTTTAGAAGTAAGAACTACAATATAGCAGAACAAGTGTTACCGCAGAGATAAATAAAATAAACATATCACATGCCAAAGTTGCGTGCTTCAGCTAGAAATCTATAGTATATCGACTATGACCTTTCATACACTTACGTGTCACTTCAGTTAGCATGTAATAAAATATTATAAGTAATTTTATCTATATTATACGTCTTATTGATCAACCAATTCTCGACTCACTACAGAGCGCGGGCCTCCTCTCAATATGAGAAGGATTTGGCCATAATCCACCACGCTGGCCATGTGCTGATTGGCAGACTTCACACGCCTTTGAGAACATTTTGTAGAACTCACAGGCGTGCAGGTTTCCTCGCGATGTTTTCCTTTACCGTTGAAGCAAGTGATATTTTAATTGCTTAAAAACGCACATAACTCCGAAAAGTTATAGGTTCGAACCCCTGACTTCTGACTAGGAGGCAGACGTCCTAACCACTAGGCTATCACAGCTTCATTTTATACTCGTGTCAAAAATCTGATTAATACCATTTTACTAAAGAGCTACTTTTGCTTTTTTTCATTCAATAATGAATGAAAAAAATAATTAATAAAAAAATGTATTTTATTCAATTTATAAACTAAACAGTACATTTACTGAACCAAAATTATGTTAAGAAAAGGAATTCCCCGCATCTAAATTGTTAAACATCAATGTGACCGTAATACCGTTAGCTTACCTTTTTTGTTCTTTTTCTTCTTAGCGGCAGCCTCTTCATCTTCCTTCTCTTTCTCGCCACCTTCTGAATCCGACGAATCGTCGTCCGAGTCTATCCATTCGTCCATTTCGGATATTTTCAAGTCTTTTAGGGAATAAAATAATAGATAGTCTAAAAATATTGATTTGATTTAAGTTATTGTTTTTAATTTTCTAACTACCATATTAATATTATAAATATAAAGAAACTGTAGTTTCTTCGTTACCCTTTCCCGAAAGGCCATAAAAGACTTGAATTCGAGGCAGTAAATAAATTTAAAAAAAAAACCCACAGCTGGACGGATTTTAATGAAATTTGGCAAGGATATTGATTATGCTCTAGGGAAGGTCATCGGCAATCTTTTAGCCATAAAAGGAATCTTGAAGAGGGTGAAATTGATAGTTTGCCTGGGCCAACCATACCATCCATCCTAAAGTTAGCGATTTAATTTATTTATAGTGTTTTGGGAAGAAATAAATAATGTTTCCTATTTTTTCTAAATGTTACCTTGCAAGGATGTCAAAGCAGGGGATGAAGATTATTGCTCAACATTTTAACTTATTAGCTTTAAGTACATGACATTTATAAAAAAAACTAGTCTAATTAAAATGGTGTCGTTATCGATATTTGAGACACGAATATTGATATTTAATCATCGGTAATAGGGCCCCGATGCCAACGGTTATTGGGAACCCCATAAAATACCGAATGGATTGTTTACATTACGAGATATATTAAATATAGACCACAGATACGTTACCGACCTTTCTTCGCCTTTGAGTTCTTAGTCTTTTTCTCATCTGGGTCCTCACCGTCCTCCGCGGCGTTGTCACCGCACATGCGCTTGCGCAACATGAGAGAGAAGTAGTTTATAACTTTGTTGCGTCTGCAAGCAAAATTTCCCAAATACATACTAACATTTTCCTGTTGGTTTGTTAGCTGTGTTCGGCTCAACTGCCTAACCAATAATGATGAAATTTGGCGTAGATGCTAGCTATTCAAAGGGGGAACACTGCCATATCCTTATCTTATATCTTCAGAACCTTGCTTAAAAGTACTCCTTTTAATAATATATTTTAGTTATTATATTATATATATTTTTTTAAAGATTTTTAGTTTTAGGGTCAATTTAAGGTTTATTTTAAGTTTTATAGTGTTTATAATATATGTGTTTTACTTATCGTTAGTTTTCAATTGTAAGATTCGTTCTTCGTTTTGATTAAGTGTGACAACATAAGCAACTTATTTTTTAAGGTTTTTAGTGTTAGGTTGCATTGGTTTAATCCTTGATATCATATAGAATTTTTCTATAAGCTTACGTTTCATTAGAACTTTGAACTTATTGATAGACATCTACAAGTAACGTAATTGTTGCTAACCTTCCAAACTCTTGTTCCGCTTCCTCGGCTGATAGCGCCTTGTATCGCTGAATGGGTTGGAAATTGTACCTGCAAACAAAATTGGTATAGTAAAATACGGTGAAGAAAGGTGGGACAATAACCACTTGTCTTGGTCGACAGGATCAGATGGAATGTGGGTAGACCAAACAAACGGTGGACTGATAAAATCTGCCGGCATGGAATGGATGGGAAGGGGTTCTTATCTCATAACATGTTTGTAAATTGTTTTCAAATATTGTATACAGTAAAATAATGTAATGTAATAAAATACATAAATAAAAAAAAAAATATATATGTCGTAAATTACCCAGAAGAAAATAACTATCAAACAAAAAAATTATAAAAAAATAAATAAAATTAAAATGTTTAAATTTTGTAATTAAATAAAAGAATCGAAGAAATAGAAAAACAGAAACCTAGGGGGGGCATAATATATTGTGTTCTTTCGAGAAATTGTTGAAAATCGTCCTTAAACCCAAGATCTTTTGGAAACTCACTCGTCGGGGTAATAAGGATGTGGTGTCTGTATCATCATCATCATGATCAACCCATTGCCACTACAGAGCACAGATCTCCTCTTATATGAGAAGGGTGTTGGCCATAGTCCACCACGCTGGCCTTGTTCGGATTGGCAGACTTCACACGCCTTTGAGAACATTATGGAGAACTCTCAGGCGTGCATGTTTCCTCACGATGATTTTCTTCACCGTTGAAGCAAGTGATATTTACTTAACGCACTTAACTCCGAAAAGTTAGAGGTGGGTGCCCAGGTTCGAACCCCAGTCCACTGATTAGGAGGCGGACGTCCTAACCCCTAGGCTATCACAGCTTCCGTGGTGTCTGTATGTTATTATATTATTACCATTCTTGCAAGGGGTACGCGTCGATGGCGCCGTCTGCCGCGTGAGTGAACACGTAGTACGCCGCATTTTCAGACACACCGCCTTCCCGGATGCCTTTGAACCTGAACAAATAAACATTTTGTTTTTACACTATAAAGTTGCGAAGTCCTGGGTTCGATTTCCGGCTCCAGTCTGGTCCGGTGGCTAGTTACCACTCTACCGACATAGACGTGTTTATAGCGATTTAGCGTTCCGGCACGATCTCGAGTAGAAACCAATTAGGAGATGTGGGTTTACCATACCCCCTAACAGGTTAGCCCACTACCGTCTTAGATCGCATCATCACTTACCATCAGATGAGAAGCTATCGAGGGCTAACTTGTAGTGTATAAAAAAACATGATCCGGAATGCTATATCGCTTAGTGGTATATAAAGTCATTTTGGTATTGACACCAATCTCTGCTGTTGACTGAATTGCGTATTTGGTATTCAAACTAAATCTTATCGTATCTTTCGATAAGCTGAGTGGACTATGATTGATGAAGATTAGACCATGACCTAAAGTTTCTCGGTTTTGAATTTTAGGACCAAAAATTCCTGGCCATTAGATTATATTGTTCAGATATTTGCAATCAATGGCTTGAACAAGGTTTTTTTTTAACAAAAATATGCAGACATAGTATAGTTTAATAGAAGAGCACATTTCTTTAATATGGGTGTTTAGAGTATATAGTGCTTTTAAACATGAATGGCAAGTTTTTATTACGAGTACGTTTTTCAACCACACCAATTCGACATAGGTTTCTCGAGAATTTGTTTCCTGAAGGTTCCAAGAGTAGGCACTGTTTTTATGCATGTATTATGTGCAATTTTTGCATTAAATAGTAGGCAATATGGTATCGGCAGTATCCACACATATGTAACAGAAGGAATGAAAAACTGTACCATGCAAAGTAGTACTTGAAAATAGCCATATGATGGGCTTAAGCCATAGATCAAAAATTCCTATGCTCAATTGTAGAAAATTAACAGCTGATGATGATGATAACCCAAATTCTGTATTTTGAAATTATATAAACGACATACTAACTTCTTGCCGGTCTTTCCACCAACTTTGAGGATCCAAGGTTGATCTTCTGGCTTATATTTACGGGAGATGATGCCAAACTTTTTACGACGCGCCTCCTCGCGCATATCACGGCCATACTCTGATCCTGCACCAAATCTATAACAAATGTGGAACTGTAGATCTAATTAAGTTTAGGGCCGAAACAATGTCAACATTGACGAAGATAATATGATAAAGATGTGTGTGATTTGTGAAAACTTTAAACAGTATAGTTTAGCAATATATTGTTTATTTATACAATTTTATTGCATAAAAAAAAAGGAAAAAGAGAACAACAAGAAATACATAAAATAAAAGCAAAAGGCGACCTTATCACTTAAAGCGATCTCTTCCAGGCCACCTTTTGTAAGGAGCTGACAGAAATAAAAGACGGGAAATCGCAACATATATACATACTAATAATTACATACTATTAAAAATAATATTAATTGTAGAATTACCATACACCTAACAAGTTAGCCCGCTACCATCTTAGACTGCATCATCACTTACCATCAGGTGAGATTGCCGTCAAGGGCTAACTTGTAGTGGATAATAAAAAAAAAAAAACATAAATAATGTATGAATGATGAGTGTATATCATGTTCTAAAGACATGCCAAGTATAAGTTTGACTTCAAAAAAGATTATTATACCAAGATTAGCCATTATTAAGATTAGACAAAATATACCAAACACTTCTTGCATGGAGACTCCTTTTAAAGTTTTTACCTTTTTATATTAGATTTTAAATTGTGGCCTTAAAATTACACTATTATAATTTCAAATCTACCTACAATTTACAAGATACAGCAAGCTGGCAAGTAATCGGGCCATGTGGCAACATTTTGGGTACAGAAACCCCAACATTATTTTTTTAAACCTATAATAACATATTATTATAGGTTTAAAAAAATAGCCATGTGGCAAATGTGCCCATTAGCACAGTTGAGAGTTTCCAGATTCCTTTATAATACCACTGGATTATTATATTATATAAGAAGGTTTTGCCCCCATTTCCATATTCTCTACATATTCAATTGTAGAATCACCGAGATAATTAAACTTAAAAATAATTAAAAATCTTTAAAATCTACTTTTTTTGCAAATGCACAGCAATATTTTAATCTTTCTTTTAAGTCATGAAGCTGTGATAGCCTAGTGGTTAGAGAGTCAGCCTCTTAATCAGTGGTGGGCGGTTTGAATCTGGGGACGCACCTCTAACTTCTCGAAGTTATGTGCGTTTTTAAACAATTAAAATATCAATTGTTTCAATGGTGAAAGATAACATCGCGAGGAAACCTGCACACCCTAAGAGAGTTCGCCATAATATTCTCGAAGGTGTGTGAAGTCTGCCAATCTGCACATGACCAGAGTGATGGACTATGGCCACTCTTCTTATATTGGGAGGAGACCCATGCTCTGTAGTGAGTCAGTAAGGGGTTGATTATGATGATCATGATGATGCAGCAAGGATTTCCACAATGAGATAGTTGATATGTGTGACATAGGCTACTATTTAATACAGTTAAAAGGGATTTAGTTCAAGCATGTTTCTGTTGTAACCTTACAAGTCATAATGTATGACAAGCATTTCTGCCTGCTTAATTCTAGATTACCACTTACTTAGGCATATCTTCCTCAATCCCTTTAAACTCTCTAATGTTATTCTCCCTCTCCATTTTCACATGGGTCCATTTTGCAAAGTCCACGTTGAGTGTTGCATTAAACCTCATCACATGATACTTTTTTTTCACATTTTTGGGCACTCTGATCTTGAACTCTTGTACAGAGGATGTTGAACCCTAGAAGTTAGAAAATGATTAAAATTTCAAGCAACTCATGACATTTCTTTTATAAATAATATAAACATATACATCCAAAATATAAACATATACACCCAAATTCTGTATTTTAAAATTATATAAATAACAAACTAACTTCTTGCCCGTCTTTCCACCAACTTTGAGGATCCACGGTTGATCTTCTGGCTTATATTTATGGGAGATAATGCCAAACTAACCTACCTACGACTATGACTGCCTAACTCATATCATCACCATATTAAGTATATCCATACATATGCATAACATTGAAATGACTTGTCTACATTTTTGACTAAGTTCTTCAAAAATGTCCAACATTCCTATATTCATTAAAATTAAAAACATGCATTACTAGGAAAATAAACCATCCAGGATTTTTTTGAATAAATACATTTAATGCATGATAACAAGCCTCTAACCAATCCAATTAGAAACTTAACACCAATCAAGTTAAGATTTTTTTTAATACCAGAACTATACTGGACGAGCTTGATCGCAGAATGTATTATGACTGATAAAGGTCCTAACTTAGTTACCCACCCAGTTACCGACTAAAGTTAACGTTCCTTTCTAGAGAAAATGCTGTTGCAACTATAGGCCACACTGACAAGAGGTAACCCTATGGACTTTAAAATATAGCTTTTATAAAATTAAAGTTATTTCACGAAGAGAAATAATTAAAATTCTAAAATTCTAAATACGTGCAATATAAATTTGTACATACCGAAGTGCCTGGGGTGGTCATTTCAGAACTGCGTAAGATATGTTAGCGTAATTAAATAGGAAATGAATAATTTACTAGTGTATTAGAAAACTGGACTTATCTAACTGTCCTCATTTTTGTTATAGAAGGAAAATTGAATATTTTTATTAAAGTTCATCAGAACAACACTCTCACCCAACCTCTTGCTTGGCAAATTGCGTTTTGATATTTGCTAACTGAAGTGTCATTGCCAACAATAATAGATGAACAAGTTTTTAAAGTAATTTTAAAACATTACAAAATTATATCAGTCAGTATGATTTTTTAGATTTACTTTTAAAATTCGAGACATAATCCTTATTTTTTATTTTTGTCTTAATTATTACCATTTACTGAATTAGGATTTATGAAGAAACAAAATCCGTTTGTACCACAGAATAAAAAAAGATACATTAAAAAAAAAAAGGATATGGTCCTAGATCTAATCTCTATATCTTCTTCGCTTATACTCGTAGATAAATTTTCTTACACTTGCGCTAGGTCTCATCGTACTTGTCTGCAAATCTTAGCCTCGCATCTCATCCTTATCAATTTATTTTACTCACCACTCCATTCCATAATTCATTCAATTAAATTATTTTAATAATTATAATGTTTTGGTAATTATGATAAATTTCGATTGTTACTTTATTTAACATTCTTTAAAAATAATTGCACACAGTGCGTACAGACGTTTAGAAAGAATTAATTTGTTTTTCTAGAAATGCATACTGGGCATAAACTATTGAATTATAAATTAGAGCAATTTCATCGTTGATTTCAATGGATACCATTTTGTCCAGGGTATAAAAATATGTATTTGCTTGTGAAATAAGAAAGAATAATAAGTAATACGATAATCGCTTGTTTTCTTGCAACAATTGTACCCCACTATTACAGCTGTCACTTATCAACTTTGAAGTTTTGACGTTTGGTTAATTGATTGTGTTGTTGCTTGTTTCTTTGCTAATATTTTAATTTTTTTTTTTAATAAACAAATAATTATATTTTATAAAACATGGGTAAAAAGAAAAATAAGAACAAGTTGAGCGGAGCAGTCAAAACTGCTGCTAAAACCGATAAGAAGCTAGCAAATAAGTTAAAAAAGGAGTTGGCGAACCTAGGAGAGGTTAGTTCGTGTGGGTTTAATATTTACCGGTCCAGTCCATTGAAGAATAACATAAGATTTTAACTTAAACCTTATTGCCTGACCCGCTCCATTTATTATTTTGTTTATATTATCATATATTAATTTCATTATGTTGTTTCAATCTCAACATTAAATATTGTTCTAACCCAAGTTCACACCGATAATTCTCCAAGGGTTCTCCATCTCACGCGACATTTATTCTACAACCCCAACCTCTACCGAACAAGTTGCTCGGCGTATGTTTTAAACGCCAAACGAATATCGCCAAGTGGATTTTATAATTTTAAGCTCTTGTTACTGTGACAAACTAGTACAGAAAGAATCCTTGTCCTGTATGTATAAACAGCAACCAACAATTAATACATTATTTATCTCTTTCATTGACATCTACTGCATGTTTCTTGAGCAGAAAAAATCCTAGTCTATTTTTCTTCCTAACTATTTTATGAAGAAAGTAGTTTTTGTATTGGTACAAGGCACATCTAATGTAAAATGGAGTACCTACACACAAAGGAGTTCATTACATATACAAGAAAGATATCTTTTTTTTTGTTTATTTATAACAACTTCTTAAATTTTCTATTTGGAATCAAATGTAAGAACTGTCGTACTTATTCATCAGTGGTTGGAAAGTTGCTTTAAATGTATTTATATAACGAGAAAACTGTTTTAATTTTATCATGCAATCAGCTGCATCCGTGAGATTTATTTCTGATTTCTGTGGCATGTTAGGTTGTCCTGTGTTAAAGCTTTATTGGTAAGTTATGACTTCAATTGCAGGAGGATATAGCAAAAGTGATAGCGGAAATAGAGAGGGAGGAGGCAAAACGTGCTGCAGCGTCAGAGAAAACATTGACTGGTCCACCATCGTCAAGAGCTTACGCCACCCTCACTCCTCACCCCACTAGCAATGAACTAATAATGTTTGGTGGAGAGTTCCATAATGGACAAAGAGTAAGTACGGAGTGTATTATGTGTCATCATCATCATCATGATCAACCTATTACCGGCTCACTACAAAGCACGGGTCTCCTCTCAATATGAGAAGGGTTTGGCCATAGTCCACCACGCTGGCCACGCTGGCCATGTGCGGATTGGCAGACTTCACACGCCTTTGAGAACATTATGAAGAACTCTCAGGCGTGCAGGTTTCCTCACGATGTTTTCCTTCACCGTTGAAGCAAGTGATATTTTAATTATTTAAAAACGCACATAACTCCGAAAAGTTAGAGGTGCGTGCCCGGATTCGAACCGCCGATCTCTGATTAGGAGGCCGCCCTAACCACTAGGCTATCACCGCTTCATTATGTGTATTATCAAAAATTTTAATCTTTGGTAACTTGGACAGCACATTTAAAAAACTGTTAAAAAGCAAAAAAAAAATGAAAGAAATATATAGATTTAATTAAAATAATTGGGCAACAAATATAACCTATAATATATCTTTATAAAAGCTACAATTTTTATATATATATTACAAATAAAAACTGTTAAGAATGTTGGTTAGGGGTTTTTTTAAAATAAATTGGGGCCATATTTATTCTTCACCTGAAATTCTTTATTTGTATAAACAGACAGAAGTATACAATGAGCTGTTGTTCTTCAACCCTGCAACTGGTAGTTGGAGACAAGTTAAGGCCCCAGGAGCTCCCCCACCAAGAAGTGCCCATCAAGCTGTTGCCACATCTGCTAATAAGTATGATCATTTAAGCTATCAATCTATCAATAAGTTCAAAGTTTTTATAAAACGAAAGCTTACAGAAAAATCTTATTAATGATATTAAGGATTACATAAACGATAAAAAAGCTTGGGTATGAATTGCTCTATCTCCATATGTACTATAATTTATTATTGATTATGTGAGATGGGGATAACGGAAAAAATATCCGGCTAAGTTTGTTGTCTGCTTCTTAGACCCGGCGTTTGGAATCCTCATAGCTTTAGTTTTAAGTTTACGAATGTAGTTATCACCTTTGAATCACTACTATGTGAATTATTGACGAGTCAAAAGTGACTTGTAAAGGACTATTTGAATAAAGATTATTTATTGTTATTGTACCTTCACGAGGGTGGGTTACAAAATCATTATATCCAGGGTCAAGCTGTTAAATTACTAAGATTATAGATGTATTTTGAATTTACAGGAATCTGAACTAGTGCTCTTTCTTCTGCAATACAAAGTATCGATATTTATCAAGGTTGATGAATCTCTATGCCTGTATTTCAGCTATACCTATTCTTCACAATAGTGTGAAGCAAGGTAGCACCAGTGTATAAGTGGTTATTTAATGCTTTTCAGTATAAGATGAAAATCAATGTTAATATTAGACAGGTTTTCTCAGTTAGAAGTATAGCTTACTCATTATACCTATTTGTCAGTGAAAGCTGATAGTGAATGAAAATCCAGTTATCTTTATTCAAAAAGCTGTGATAGCCTTGTGGTTAGGACGTCTGCCTCCTAACCAGAAGTCGGGTGTTCGATTCCGAGCACGCACGAAGTTATGTGCGTTTTTAAGCAATTAAATTATCATTCGCTTCAACGGTGAAGGAAAACATCGTGAGGAAACCTGCATGCCTGAAAGTTCTCTATAGTGTTCTCAAAGGCGTGTGAAGTCTGCCAATCTGCACATGGCCAGCGTGGTGACTTTCTCATATTGAGCGGAGGTCTGTGCTCTATAGTGAGCTGGCAATGCGTTGATCATGACATGTAAGCAAACAGTTGTGGAAATGCAAATACCTTGCAGTTGTATATTGAACTCAAATCTCTAGTTACTTTCTATGAAGTGGCTAACTAGTGATGCCAAGGATGCATTGAGAATTTCACCAACAATATTTGTTCCAGAGGTGAGCTGTGGATATTTGGAGGTGAATTCACAAGCCCCACAGAAACCCAGTTCTACCATTACAAGGATTTGTGGTGTTTCTCATTGACCGAGAAGAAATGGGAAAAGGTATTACAAGAAGGAACACTTCGTATGTGAGTCAAACTCGCACTTAGTCGGTTTTTATAGTCCGCTAAACTTTTCAGGTGGTAGCGCCTAATGGGCCATCCCCCAGATCGGGCCATCGTATGGTGCTGCTCGGTCGTAAGCTGTTCATCTTCGGGGGCTACAGTGACGACGGGCGCGAGTGCCGGTACTTTGACGACCTTTATACCTTCTGCCTGGACACGAGGCAGTGGGAGAAGTTGACACCCAGTGGGAGGGGGCCCTGTGCGAGATCTGCATGTGTCATGTTGCCCATTGGAAATGATTCGGTAAGGTTTTACAAAAACAACAACAACTTTCTTGCTATGAACAACTTTGCGTTTTGACTTGCTGACAGTACTTCGTTGCAATGAGCTTCGTGGAAACAATAAGCACAAGTGACCGTTGCGACGGCTCGGTCGCAACTGATCGCTCCGTCAGACACGCACACTACAGCAATGTGCATATACACGTTCAACCACGAGTAAAGCTCACTCGCCTTCGTGAATTGCAAAAAGTATAAAGACCTATGTCGTGCAGCGCGTGCAACCATGCATTTTACATTTATACTAGGTACCTACTACAAAAAATGTTGGTTTTTAATAGATATAATAAAATTATACGTATTTCTTTCCATTTGGGCATCAATGTTGCCAATTCTGTTGCACATAAATGTCGAAACTAAACTAAACTATCGCAACATAAAAATAGTCGTCTTAGTGAAAATAAGGTTGTAATTACATGTTGAGTTAGCCCTTAAATGGGGTATACTAAGTCAATAAAAGATATTATGTTAAAAATTGTGCTATAGTATATAAGTCAGCAGTCACATTGTATACAACGTGGGCTTCCTAATAAATAAACACATGTATAACAAAATAGACAAACATATATCAATTATAATACAATTCAATTAGCATTAAAAATAGAAAAACAAAAACAAAAAAAAAGTATGCCTCCAGAGAAAATTAAATAACACTCATAAGATTACTTAATACTCTGCCGATAAAGGCGGGCTTAAAGAAGTAGGCTGTATTTGCAGTTAGTTATCGACGGCGGGTTTTCGCGCGTACGCGAAGGGCGTTCGGAGCGCACGCAGAATCACATGGACATGTTCAAGTTGAGCTTGAAGGGCTCTGCGTGGACGTGGCGCTCCCTCGCCGGCGCCAAGACGAGCCTCGCGAGCCGCGCCGCCGCCGTCAACCCGCACAGCAACAGGGGCTACGTGTTCGGCGGTGTCTGCGTAAGTTCGAAGTTTATATAAAACGTAAGCTTGTAGAAAAGTCCTACTATAGTGTAAAGGATTATGTGAATGATAAACAAGCATGGGTATGAAATATTGCTCTAATAAGATAGCTCTCAACATAATTTTAAGTGGCATGTGAGATGGTGATAACAAAAAGAAAATTTACCTGGCCAAGTTTGTTGTTGGCTTCTTCTTAGACCGGGGCGCGTTTGGAACCCTCATATCTTTAGTTTTAATTCACTACTATGTAAATTATTCACGCGTCAAAAGTGCCTTTTAAAGGACTATTTGAATAAAGCTTATTTGAATTTGAAAAAAAAAATGTTGTTCAGCTCGATAACTGACAAGGGCTACTTTTGTTTTTTAATTTAATATTATCTGTCTGGTTGGAGGCCAAGCGATTTAGCGTTCCGGCACGATGTCGCGTAGATACCAATTAGGAGTGTCTGTGTTACACTTCACATTAGCACTATCCATGTATTTTGTTTAAGTTGTGAGTTTGTATTATAACCTGTATACTATTTCCTGTAAGACACTTTGAAGCTATTGGTTAATTGATAAGAAAAGGACGGGACTGTATTGGTTTGGAAGGAGATACGATATGTTATAAATAAGAGATACGGTAGACTATTTATAAACTACAAGATCTATATAAATGTAATATAGTTTGATTCTATATTTGAGAGCTTATAGTATGGAAGAAATGAAAGAAATGTACCTACATAAAAATAAGATCTATAATCATAAATATAATATAGTTTGATTATAAATTTGAGAGTACACAAATGGGTCTACCATACCCTTAACAAGTTAGCCCGCTACCATCTTACACGGCATCATCACTTACCAGGTGAGATTGCCGTCAAGGGCTAACCGAAGTTTATATACATATATATTATCTGTCGCGCTGTCAGAGGAAAAATACAGATTATAATATATATACAGATATATATATATGTCGGAGTTAGATTGATATCAGACGTTTTAAAAAGATCATAACCGTTGACTCCTTGAGAGCCTTTTTAAGTTTATAACAAAAGGTTGAGAAATTAAGGTTATAACAAAGAATCAGTTTGGGATAACAATATTACAATAAAGCTATCAAGACTTATGAGCTAGTTTGTTACCGTCAAGATGTAAATTTCACGCCTTGGTATATCCGCGGCGACATATATATATATATACATATAATCTGTATTTCTCCTCGGACAGCGCGGTCAGAGTCTACGCTTTGGCAAGTTTTTTGTTATTATTTGTGATAACTAATATGACATCTGTCAAATTGATTGATTTGTTTGTTCTCTTAGGATTTCATAGAGAACGAAGAGGAGCTAACTGGAGTGATGAGCGATGATCTTTCAATGTTGGATCTTGAGAAATGTCGTTGGCACGCCGTCACATTGCGTACGGAGCAGGTAGCAGCTTCCGCACAAACTTCCGCAACAACTGCAGATGCGTCCGCAACGGATAACTCACCAGCTGAGGATACCGAACAACCCAAAGAAGCTGTTACTGGTAAAAATACTAGAATACTTTACTCACAAATAATATTATATATGTATGTACGCGTGAAGATACAAACAACTTATTTATTTCTGCTGTTTTTTTTTGTGTGGCTGTAGTGTTTACATAAATAAAACTTTATTGAATTTAAATTTAATTAAAATCGCACATATCTCTAAAAAGTTAGCAGAATTGCCGAGGTTTTATCTCCGTCATTTATACATTTTTATTATAAAAGATGACATGACATCGTATAGATCTGTGTGGTTCTAATTAATTCGTTTATATATATAGAAACATTTTTCTTTGAGCCAATTCTTTAATTTAACCTTAAAAGTTTGGAGAGGCAGGGCTTGTATCTGAGGGGGTAACCTATTAAACGACATTACAGCCATGTAATAAGCATTTTTTTTAAATATGTTTAAATTACATTTTGGTATATATATTTTGTTTGGATACCTCAGATTTTTAACGCCTTTGCGCTCAAAGCAAGCAGATGATAGCGTGTTAAAATGTTGCTTGCTTCCCCAGTGGTAACAGACGAAGTATTCACCATGAAGCTGGGCGGAGGTCCCGTCCAAGCGGAGTCAGACACCGTGGTGACGATAGCGCCGCGGCAAGAGAAGGGCGGTCCCAGCGCGCGCATGTCCGCCATGCTGGCCGTGCAGCGCTCCGTACTGTACGTGTACGGCGGCGTGCTCGAGAAGGATGACAAGCAGTTCTATCTCGGAGACATGTACAGTCTGGGTGAGTTCCATTTCTCGTGTCCTTCCGTTTGTAATTTTTTTTTTTAGCTGTGCTGACTCTATTGGATGCGACAGCGTAACCGGGCTGTTTGGCGAGCTTCCGAAAGAAACTCTGCCAGAAGAAATTTTGAGTTCTATGGCTCGAAGAAACTAAGGGAACGTCTGCCTAAGGGCGCCTCCTGTGAGGCCGAACCTCGGCTTAGGCGACGTTTGGGATAGCGGTCGGACGGTGCGTGGTCCGTACGTCTCCGAGGCCGTGGATGGAGCCCACGTCCGGATGACGAAGATAGCAGGGACATATTAGTTTAGTTTCGATCATCGTCATAATCAACCCATTACCGGCTCACTACAGACGGCACGGGTCTCCTCGCAACATGAGAAGGGTGGTGGACTATGTCCTTGGCTATAGTCCACCACGCTGGTCATATGCGTATTGGCAGACTTCACACGCCTTTGAGAACATTATGGAAAACTCTCTGGCGTGCAGGATTGGCAGACTTCACATGCCTTTGAGAACATTATGGAGAACTCTCTGGCGTGGAGGTTTTCTCTCGATGTTTTCCTTCACCGTATTTTGCCAAAAATAATAGCATAATGCATGTGTGGTTTAGTTATTTATAAATATTTAATTATTTCTCAGATTTGCACAAACTAAACGAATGGAAAACCCTCATTGAACAACCGCCGTTGCCCGATTGGCTCGGTTCGGACATCGAGGAGTATACCACTTCGGGGTCCGAGAGCGGGACGGACGACAGTGAAACCTCTGGGGAGGAATAGAGACGGAGATAGATGTAAGCTAATTTTACAGTGCTGGTGGAAAAATAATCAATAGGCACATATAACGTAATGAATGTTTTATTAGACTACAAGCGAGTTAGTCTCTGCAATATCGCCTGGTGGAGGTAGAGGAGTCTGAGACGGTAGTGCGTTGATCTATTAGGGGTTGGGCAGTTATATAATTTGTGTTTTGTAACGAAATCACAGCGGTTTTTTTTCTGTGACTGAATTTAAAACTGCAGATTTCCGTGGATTGCAATCATAACCAGTGAATATGTCAACTTAATCGCGGTTTAAAATAGTCGGGTTGCAGTCTTGCAGTTGAACAAAAATTAACTTAATTCTGATAGTTTAGCAAATAATAATTTAGTTTTGTCTGGTGGGAGGCTTCGGCCGTCGCTAGTTACAACCCAACCTACAAAAACGTGTCGCCAAGCGATTTAGCTTTTCGGCACGATGTCGCGTAGAAACCAATAAGGAGCGTATTACCATATTCCTTACCGGTTATTACACTACCATCCTAGACAGCGTCATCACTAACCACCAGGTGAGATTGCCGTAATGGGCTAACTTGTTATGTCTATATAAAAAAAAAAAAGACTCGGATTAGTTGTTATGGTAGAAATGATCTGTGTACAGTAAAAGTAAGATGAAAGATGCTGGACGCAGGATAACCCAAGAATTTATTTTCTCATGAATGTACCAATAGTGTATAGTTATTCAAAGTACAGATAAACCGGACTTTATGTTGAATACCTGTTTAAAGTTTCCCGCCAGATCTTGGACAATTATTTCTTTTAAGAAATTAGTTTTAAGTATTAAATATTTTTATCAATCAACGTGATATAGCTACTGATATCAATGTGTATATAAAACTTATAAATAAATGGTTATTTGTCTTTAAAAATATTGTTTTTTTTTTAACCAAATATAAACTAGAACGCAAATACAGAATCGGACTACGTTCCGTTCCGTTCTGTATGTGTTAAAAATGAATACTTATAGTGCGTAAATAAATCCATATAAAAATGGTTAATATTAAACTTGTTTAGTTTTATTTAGTTATAAAAGAAAATCATCATGAAAAGAAAGCTTTCATTAATGGTGTTTTCTTTGAGCATACAAATAGTTTACCCCGTGATGACGTCACGCGTCAAGGACCGTGTTCGAAATAAGCCACAGATTAAAAATATTTAAAATTATTTAAGAGTTTTATGTTGTTTAAAAAATTTACGAGATCGTCTCCATTATGGCGTGTGCTTTAGGACTTGATATCAACGCAGATACTGGTCCACTTTTATAAAAGTTAAGGCAAGTAGAAAATTGGGCTTTTTCCAGGAATATTGCGTTCGATTTGGATTCATTACATCTCGGTGTATTAGAAATGTTTATATCTTCATTATCTCACATTGTATTGAGTATTTTTTTTTCTTCAGTTAGTCAAAAGTGTAATGCGCGAGAGAAATGGTATAGGAAGTTCCTAGTAGTAGGAAGGACTTCATAGATCTAATTTTGGTAAAAAATGAAGGTAGCGGACGGAATCCGTACATTTCGACGAAACAAAAAATAGCCTTTGTGCTATTCTAGACTTTCATCCAGATCCGTTCAAGCCGTTCTGGCATAAATAATAAGTAAGTTGGCTTCAATTTGTATTGTTCATGTAGGAGCATTGGCGGTAAAATATACCCGTATGCTGTCACGAGAAACGGCATAACGCTTTTTGTGCCATCATGACATGTGTAAATACTACGATCAACTTTGATACACGTCTGCCAGACTAGTCGTGACTGCCAATTGGCTCCTTTAAATGTTGGGTGATTTATAGCAAAAATAAAATAAAATAATTGTTGAAAATCTATTGCGATTTTATTTCATATAAACAGTTATTTATAATATAAATATGGTTGTGCGTTTCATCAAAATAAAAAAGTATAAGTATGGCATGTAAGATAGTTCGCTTAGGTATATTTCGCGGCAGACAACCTGAACACAAGTTTATGTTGTTACTCTCTTAACTAGAGAACGTCCTACGTGCGACTGATCATAGAAATGATCGAATGATGTAAATTTACACGCCACCGCAGTTTGGACGTTACAATCCCACGTAAATGATGAACACCATAGAAATACCTTCCAGACAACGACCGTGTTCAAGTTGTTTGCCTGTAACGATAATAATAATACAGTATGGACTACGCAGTCATTAGCTGTGTTTATGAGAGCTGGTCCTAAACAGCCACGTTACGTTAAACATAACTCGCGCGCGCGATCTAGCTGGGCACACTGCAAAAATTTCATGTCAGACATTTTTTTTCTATATACAACCTATTATAAATTACGCTGACATTTCAAACTGAATTAAGAATTACCGGTTAGCTTTGAATTAAAATGGAATTTTACTGTAGTCGTTGTCTCTATGGCTCAGCCATAATCTGTGGCGTACCTAGTTGACAGTTGGTGTAGTCTATGCCTTGTTTGGCGCATTTGGCGCCATCGTTGAAATCTTCTCAGTCTACGATTACATACCCATTTCAGTGTCAAAACGATTTTCATGTTCATTAATTTTTAGGATAAGTTCATAGTGTCAGGTCAGCCGACGGATTCTGTAACTCTTTCAACAAGTTGTCAACTGTTCATCTACATAACGCTTAAATTGACATTAGAGATGACAGTTTGCAACTCCGAAAAGCATGGTCACAAAACTAAATACTGCGTAGTGCAAACGCTATGTCGGTGCACTGGGGTGACTTAAATAAACTAGAGCTTTATAAAAATCTACAATTTTCCAATGCATTCAATATATATAATATATTTTATTTACATTGAGTAATAAAGTTCTACGTACTAGACAATCTATGGTACGTGTTCGAGACCCAAGGTACTTATGGTGTCATGGAACAATGTATTCTTTTGTTGAATTGATACAGGCATTTTGAGATCAATTTATTTCTGATGTGTCTTTCCACAGTAAGTTACACGTAGCCACTGATAAATTTGTCGCTTGCAGCCGACGTTGGACCGCAACAATTTGCTCTACGGCGTCTAGTCCGTGTTACATTATTACTCAAAGTTTAATTAATCCTAAATTGTATAACGCATTGTAAATTTAAAAATTAACTCATTCACAGTATCTAAGTATAGCAAAATAAAGCTGAAGCCAACTTAATGATTTAAAAAAAAAACCTAGATTACAAATTATAAAACTGCGTCGTTATAGTAAAAAATATAAAATTAGTAAAGCAATATTAACTAAACGTCAGTCGGTTAATCTTAGTCTGATGGAAACACAAGTATAACACAAGCAAAAGAAAGAGATCAGACAATATACGAGATGAAAATGGATTACTTTTGTGTCTACATATAAATATATCGAGACAGTCAGTTTTTTTAACATTTTTATTGGTTTACTTCTTCATCGCACATTCAAGATGAATGCCTACAATTTCAACTGGTGAATTTCATTGGTCGTTTGCCTTCCCAACTGAGTAAGAGTTATTAAGATTTTTTGCGTTTCAACGATTTGTTTAATTTTCTTCGATTGGATATTTTTTTGCATCAATAAATTGTTCAATTTTAGACTATCAAATTTATAATATTGGCTTATTGATTTTATCGAATTTTGACGGTAATTTTTTTTGAAAGAGTTCAGTCACGTGGGCATTCTCCGGATGTGGAGTATCGACCAATGAAAGTGCGTTTTCAATTTGACATACTTATTGTTTGGAAGTCCTATTGGTCTTTGATTCATTAGCATTTAAGTTTATAGGCTAATGAGTAATGATATATTTTAATTGTAGGGACGAATCTATTATTGTTTTTTAATAGTAATTCATGTTTTTATATCGTAATGAATCTCAAATATGAACTTTAAGAAAATGAACTTTAAAAAAAGGCCATTATTAAATAATATAGGGAGGTACATATAAATCAGGTAGCTGCGCAGAATATTTGCAATATAGAACAAGTAAGTACATAATAAATAATTGGACCAATAAAATGAAATGTAATCGAATGATCTTGTCTCTTTCTTGTGATTATATTACACTCGATAAACAAAAATATCAAAAGCAAATCAGTCTTAACTTACGCTTAGATGTACGACTAAAATTATATGTACACTTTAAATATTTTTTGATCTTCGAAACTAGAAAATAAGACATTTTCCCTGCCAAGACTATTTACAATGAAACTCGTCGAGTTTTACAATCCACTAGATTTAAATTGTTAGATGCCGTCTGTTCTATAGATACCTAAAAAAAAAGTGTTTTTAGTTAACTCATATGAGCCATATTTTAACTATGTGAGTGGGATCATCCAATTCACGATATTAGAGTTATTTTTTTATCCCATTTGGGACAAGCAAAGATCGATAGCCATACAGTCTACCAATGTGCATCTTAACAATTTAAATCTCCGTCACTCAGACAACCGTAAGATTAAAAAATAATACGACAACAAAATACAACGCGCAGGGAACAAGAACCCAAATATCTCCATACATCTGTATGTGAACCAAAAACATTCGCTATCTAATTCGATCATAATTTACATTTACTATTTACAAGATCATTTAAATAAATACAAGATTTGGCTGTCATTTTTTTTCTAGAACGTTTCGATTGCGACATAATTATATGACATTTATGAGAAAGTATTAAAAAAACATAGGTTATAATAATTAAATTCACTGTTATTGTCGACCACTTATTCCTCGACAACGGAATAGTCCATTTAAGAAAATAAATTAACACTACACAATTCAATTCACTGTGTAAATATTTCTTTTTTTTTTTTTAATTTGTTGAGAGTCTGTAGTCCAACCGTTTTAGTTTTATCTGTCCACTCGTTTCATATCACAGGAGCGTCCGCTATATTTATAGCTTGCCCACTTCACCGTCACTCACACTGACTAGGCTCTAACTTTTCATGAACTCTCAACGAAATGGTGACGTCACGTTTCGCGTTTCCGAACGTTACTTACTAATGGCGTCTTATTAATAAACGAGGAGTGTTTTGAAGTTGTAAAACTTAGATTGCCATTAAAAACAATATGATAATTTTATAAAAATACTTTTGCTTTTTTCGGTAGTTTGTTCCATTTTTCAATGATTTTCAATGAACGCAATGCGTTCAATTATATAGGTTTACTCATCGCGCTAAACCTCGTTTATTAACGACGCCTATAAATAGTTAAACGTCGACAAAATAAATAGTGATTCTCATTACGTATGTGCGAGTTATTCTATAATAAATTATTATGATCACACGCGAAAACACGACCTCGCCAATGCGCTGCGCGAGAAATTTAGAATAGATCCGTGACAATAGTACCGAACCACGCGCAAACTACTGGAAGCGCGTAGGTGAACAGCGCGTTTTGCAGGGACGGCCGGTCGGCTGATCCGGCCACCGGTTCTTCCAGAGCCGGATCGGACCCGGCCCGGCCGCTGGTGTCGCTTGGCAGGTCCTCGTTCAACGGCGTGTCCATAACCCCAGATCGCACGTTGTTCGTGCCGGGTGTGTCTATGATGCTTGGAACGAATGGCTCTTCTGGGACCGCGGGTGGCGCTGGAGGGTTTTCTGACTCCGTCTGTGTCGTCGCTAGGTCCGGCTGCCTGCCGTCTCCGGAACCTGTGAATAAAGTTTTATGTAGTGTATGCTTATAAATATGTGTAAAAACGTAGATGAATACGCCAGTTAAATTGGAACCTTTCCTCCAAAAATATCACTAAACTTATCTCTCTCTTCATGGCGTCCATTATTATTCGTATTTTATCGTGGACCAATCACTTGCCACCGTTTTGGCGGATCCAAAACATGGCGGCACGACATAATGACAACAATAGGTAATAGTATTCTAGTCAAGTTTTATACTCTTTTGTACGTATACAGATTAATAACATTTTAACCCTTACAAACAACTTGTAAAATATATGTCTCAATTAATGAATACATCATAATGTATAAATATATAGCCCGCCAATTTATAAACTTTACTGATAGTTGCAATACCATACTATCGATGAGTATATTAAATCAAATCCAGCCAAACTCATCAAATCCAATATTTATTCATGTAAGCACAGGCTTTATTGCCTATAATTGCCTATAATAGTATAGGCAATTATTATGCTTTCATACATATTGCCCTGTACTATTGGCGCTTGTCAATTAAGTGTTTTGTACGAGGACGATCTTTGGTAACTGGAAACATGGTAAAAGTTACTGAATCCAAGATAACCAATTTTCTTATCTCTAAAAAAACTATTAATCTCCATTCTCACCTTCAGGGTAGTCATTGCCAGCGTCTCGATCCTCGTCATCATCAGGCAGGTCCTCGTTGTCATTCGTATCGTCACCGGAGCCGGAACCTGAACCACCGTTGTCCACGAACTCGTTAGCCGACGCTGCCGCCGCCTGCAGGTCTTCAGCTGGAATGGATATGGGAGAGGTAAGCGTTAACCTGTTAGGGGCATGGTGAACCCATACTCTTAACTGGTTTCTACGCGACATCGTGCCTGAACGCTAAATCGCTTTGTGACATGTTTGTTTAGGGTGTTAACTAGCCACGGCCGAAGCCTCCCACCAGAGCAGACTCGATCCAGGAATCGAACTAAGGACCTTCAATTTTATAATGTGACAGTGCCACGGAGTTAGTCGTTTTTACAGTCTACGATTGATACGTCACAGTGAGATGGACCTAATGCTGGACATATCGGTGTTTTGTAAGAATATCCAAATTTGGGATGATGTCGTATCGCTTGTGTGCAGCGACTGTCTGCGACTCGATTGATAGTTTGTTCCGTCTACTTGGTCAGGGGTCTTCAGAACCTTGGCACCTCAGCTTCCAGCTGTTTACAGAACTATGCATCCTACTCAATGCCATTTTTAGCCAAATTTGTCTCGTTTTAAAAAGTATATTCCGTGTTACAGATTTTTATTTTCACTTCATTACTTGGAACTCTAAGTAGAAGTGTGGATTGGATGACCTTGGCAGTAAGGCAGTAAGAATATCCGAAAAAGCAATAGTTCAATTTCAGACTTATTATTGAAGCTTTGTAAAGGAAATCAGATTTTATTTTGATCTTTGATCTGAGATCTTTTTAGGAGTTAGCAGCAGAGCTCTTAACTACGATGGTGCTACGTTAGAAAAGACTTCGCTATGTTTTCGGACTTATGGACGGCATCATCGGTATGATAGTTTACATCCTCATATGAAAGTTAGAGTTAGAGAGAAATATCGTAAAAGGGGGCCAGAGCTTAATAACTAACGCAACACAACTGATCAGGACAGAATAAGAACACTGTTTTTTTTCCTTTCGTGGAGCGAAGAACCACTTCCATGATATACTACTTTAGAGTAGTATACGAAGATAAAGATTAAAAACTCACCGGTATCTTTCCACTGCACTTCGACGCCATTGTAGGCATCCTTGAGGCGAGCTGTAAGGGCGCGAAGAGCCTCCACGGTGGCGGCTGGGGAAGCGGGCGCTGGTGGTGTACGGAGCTCGGGGTTGGACGCCAGTGCCGCGCTACCGTCTCCCGCCGCTATTGATGTGTAGCTGTGAAAGAGAACAATTATAAGAAACTGGTGGTCAAAAA
The DNA here is from genome assembly GCA_928268935.1 of Lasiommata megera. NCBI lineage: Eukaryota > Metazoa > Arthropoda > Insecta > Lepidoptera > Nymphalidae > Lasiommata > Lasiommata megera. Next base: position 3,108,349 of record OV743311.1, on the reverse strand, counting down.
CAATGTTTCAAAAAATGCAGATGATTCGAATTAAGCTTTAAATACGAGTGTTATATAAAACTGAATGCACAATCCACCCATTTAAAATAAAAAAGAGTACAGTCAAAGGTTTAAACCAGTGGAAAGCGCGGAATAGAAAGTTGACTTCAAACAATAAAATCTACTACGATTGCCTGAAGCTACTTTGTAAATCGATTCTGATGAATAAAATAATTTTCGAGACGGATATAAGCAGATACCGATAAATTTCTTCAAGAGCTGATTTTTCAAACGCCAAATAATATCTAAGTAATGAATAGATAGAATCTATCAAATTCATGAAATATAGGCCATCTGGCGAAGGAACAATTAACGTAAAATACAATAGAAAAATCAATCAAGATAAGCACTGGATCTAAAAGCTCTTTATCAAGGAAATTCACCTTGCAACGTGTGAGCCATTGAAGCAGGGCGCAGTAGTGATGCTAATAGGAGTGCAGAGGACGGCTGGGAGGTGCAGCCAGTAGTTTCTTGAGGCTCGAACCCGCGCCCTGGTTTCCCGTACAAGTTTTTCTAGCGCAGGACCTGATTCTGCACCTGAGCACAGATTTCAAGCTATTTAGTTAATGTCGAAAATCAAATAATTGAAGATTGATGTCGTGCAGATATTGTTGTAATCCTATAAATAAGAAAACAATTGGGTTATTTATTAATTTCGCACCGAATTTTTTTGTATAAATATCATCATTATCATCATGAGCATCAGAATCGCAGGTCTCCTCTCACGAGAAGGGTTAGACCACAACTAGCCCATTGCGGATTGGTAAGCTTGGGACACACCTTCGAGTATATTATGGAGAAATCTTAGGCGTGAAGTGATATTGAATGGCTTTAAACACTCATAATTTCGAACAAAATTGAGGAGATCGAACTCCATCAAAAGGAATTCCTCGAAAGGAATGCGACGCCTGAATCAATAAGCTATCATCCCGTCCCGTATAAGTAAATACCATGTAGAAAAAATTAAAATTACCATGGCTTTCTTCAGCTTTATTACTGGTAGGCTTCTTCTTTTTAGATCCCCGTTTTCCATCGAAATCGTATCCTTTAAAGTCGATATCTGAATTACCAGGCGCCGGTTCCGGATCGGCGTCTCTCTTTCTCCTCTCGTGCTCTTCGAATTCCTTTAATTTGATCTGTCCTCTCATGTACTGAAGGAAACGTGTTCTCGATTTGGCTTGTTCCGCCATTTCTTCCGTCGCTTTTCGAATACCCTGAGCTGTCCAAAGGTTACTCTGCGACGGGTCGTCGTTCACGAGACCCTCGAAATTGGCCTCGATCTCAAAATCGTCGACATCATTGGACTTTTGCATCCAATCGAAGTCTGGTATGGAGCGGGCGAAGCGCCGGCTTCTCTCGGGGGCGAAGAACGGCCCCGTACTGCCCCCTCCGCCTAGCACTGGTGTTCCGCAACCGGAGAAGATTTTCTGCGAGATCTCCTGGTTGCGCTCCTGGAAGCTCATGATGGCTTCGGAAATTTTAATGTCGATGGGTTCAACTACCATCGCAATATTGAATGGCCCGAGCAGACGATCTGCTACTTTCTCTACGGCATCTGCAATGTATAAAATATCGTTTAAAGCTTTTTGCTTATATGTCAATTATAATCAAATGGTTATAAATTTTAAAAGCTTTGGTCTCAAGTGCTTAATTATAAGATACAATGCAAAGCAACCGTGTACTTCCACCAGACACACAGCGAGGCATAGGTTGGTAAACATTTATCTACAATCGGCATTTATTTTCCAAATGTTGCACGTTTCAAGCATAGCATTTATAGCATTCCCTTACCAACATAAGAGTCCCAATGCTCGCCCAGGTCCGCGTGCGTGGGTAGACAGCCCTTGATCACGTTGTGGCAGTACCGACTGCACGCCGGCGGTTGCTGGGCGGCGCAAGTGCCGCAGAACCGAAGTCGAGCCCAGGCCGTTACACATTCTTGGGTTACCCCCGCCTGGAAATAATTGGAAATATCATAGTCTAGCTTTATTCCGAAAATAGTAGTGGCGTCTCTTCGTAAAGATTGATTCTGCACATTGCACCTTTCTGTTCTGCATAAGCAGCATCCACGGTATCACCAGCTTGTGGCCCAGGTGTATTTTACCTTATTAAAAATACAAAAGTGAAATACCACTGACTCGCTAGGAAGGTATTAGACTCGAGTAGTTAACTACTGACAAAAATACAATAATTGGTTTTTGCGCGGTTTTGTAAATTCCGTATGATCCATAAGAGCCCACAGGAGACTAAAATCCCATGTCAGTTGAGATGCAAGCTGTCTCTGTGTTAAAGATTTCAGAGTTTATCGGTGCTTTACTTGCCCCGAAAATAAGTAACAAACAATTAAAAAGAAATAATTTATTGCCACTGCCAACCCCAATTTTTACTGATCACCATAAACGCACATTGATTACGCGCCTCTAAGAAGATACTGGATCCTAGCTTTGGCAGAAAACCTATACTGGTAGCTCCGTTACGAAAATTATTACCGCTTTGAATGTTTAAAATTTCTCAAATTTCTTCCGTAAGAATGGGGAAGCTATTTCTTATCAAATCTATGATCTTCTAATTTATAGTGACACTCACGCTCGTTATTGAAATATTAAATCGTCCGCTTTGCGTTATATTCTGGCACGCTGCCATATTCTGAGCGTTATGTAGAACGTTTGAAGATTAAGAATATTTGAACAGTTTCAGTAAACCTAAAGTAAACACAGAACCATTTTTAACCTCTTTGGTTATAATTAATAATTAATCTTCGCATTTAACAAAATATTTTTAATAACCAGTTAAATTAATTAATAAAAATACAAAACTATCAATGTAAGTGCCTATCCACTTCAGTGAACTTAATAAATCTCTTCAAATCAAATCGTTGATGGTAGCCAAAAAAGGAATTCATCGAAATTGTATGTGATTTTCAGGATCAATGCAGAAATCTGATTCTCGCTTCTTCAACTTAGAGACATCGTTGTAAAAAAAACAATCATAAAATCCGCTACTGTTCCGACGTTGACAAGTAATTAAATATTTTTTTCGGCAACCCGCTGCAGTTTTAATCAAGTACTACCTACACGCCACCATATTAAGGGAGATGGGTTTACGTGATGTCATGCGTGATCTCGTGTGCTTTGTTTTACGAATTAATCTGTAATTATTTACGGTTGTAGTAGGGTTGGTAGCGTGCGGGCTTTCAAAGACAGTACACGGGGCAAAAGAGAATGAGAGAGTACAGTTAGGTGATTGTGTGTGTTATGCACACGAAAAGTAACGTTATCAGATATGAGAAGATCGAGGGTTTTCCGCTATAATTCAAAGTGCCTTCAATGCTGTAACTGCTGTAGGCAGTCGTTCCCTTAGTTTCTTCGAAATTTCTTCTGGCAGAGCTTCTTTCCGAAGCTCCCCAAACAGCCCGGTCACGCTGTGGCAACCAATAGGGATTGTACAGCTAATAGACAGTCCGAAAAAAAAATGCTGTAACTGATGCCTGATGATTTTGTTTGGATTAACTACAGCGTAACTAGGCATGTTGGCGAACTTCGAAAACAAGCTCTACTAGAAGAATTTTGAGCCCTAAGGCTCGGAGAAGCAAGGAAAAAGCCTGCCTTACGGCGCCTCATGTGAGGCCGAACCTAGGCTTAGGTTTATTAGGATGACAGGGGGGTCTGACGGTAAGTGGACGGTACGTCTCCAAGACCGTGAAATAGGGCCACGTAAGGATGACGAAAGAAAGCTTGGGCTTATTACGACGAAAAGGGGCTCCAACGGTGAGTGGACGGTACATCTCCGAGGCCGTGGACTGTGCCCACGTACGGATGAAGAAAGAAACCGGAGACCTCGTCTTCACTGGCTGTGTTTGTGACTTGTTTGTATAGGTGAGTTGATGTCAGTAGTAACTTGTTTATATCTCGATAATGAATTGAATCCCGCTCCTGAAGCAAATCTTATCCCACCTATAAATTCGCATGGTGAAGAGTTTGCGCTTTACATTTTCTGCTATACAACAATAATATTTTTATAACTCTCTGAGAGAGGAAGGCGAGCCTGTCTGTGGTTAATGCTAATGTTGAGTGTACATACATTGGCTATCTAAGTGCATTTATTTTGGTAAACAATTACATTATCCCGCAATGAGTAGATCAATATCTAGAGTTCTTAGGCCCATGCGGCATTGGCTGTGGCACGTATTCGCCTTGCGCGGAGATCTTTAGGGCTTGCCAGTTGCCTTAACGACATAATTGCCGGTCAGCATTCCTTTAAGATACACTTAAATGGAATGTGGACATGTTTATGTTAATAACTATAGACATGCCAACTTTCAACTCCAACTTAGGTCAGCAGCTGACTTATTTGAGTTTTCGGTCAGTTTAATGTTAGAGTCTGCTTAGCCTCTTAATATTTAGCAGCGAGTACGTAACCACGAATTCGTTGGTACAAACTGTTTTTTCTCGTTCTACTATTCAACTGTTATACTATTTGAACAGTCCTCTAAGTTTTTTAAGTGTTTGTTAAAATTCTGTCAAAATCAATTTAGCTGTTCCATGGATTATTCCAAGCTAGCAGAGAATAGACGAGACGTGTGATTGTGTATTATTTCGATATCATTCAATGTGATTTATTGCTAAATACTCGTATATATAGATTGGGGTAGAGACTTCCAGAACATGGCTGTAGCGTAAATTTATAGTACCTCATTATGATTCTACGTTTTGTGAGTACGATTTTGTGCAGCCCGACTTTAGACCCTATCTATAAGTTGGATTGCGTCGGCGGCAGTTGTTGGCACATATGTTTAGACTTGAGATATGGCGTATACGTGCATATGCTTTTACGTGGTTACCTATTCCTTTGTGGAAACAACGAATAACAACAAATCAACAGAATCGCACGCGGCGAAATTTTTGTTTTATGTTGTGCGCTTCCTAACTACGACAATTTTTTCGATGGTTCATGCTCAACTTTTATTCGGAGGCCCCGGGATATCCTAAGTACTCAATGAAAGGATTTTTTTTTCTTTAGTTATTAAAATCTCTATATGAAATTTGATTTTTACTGACGTCTTCAACAAAAGTCAAAATACTTACTCTGACCTTAAGTTAACCAACGATTTCTCGCGTCCGTTGTGGCCCATCGTGCTGCTAAGAATTGGACGTTTTAAAATTGTTTATCCGTATCCGTATTTTACAATTATTCCGCTAAAGATTTGACGAACTTAACCTTAAACACACTGAGTTAGATCCATATTACTTTGAAGACGATACTCCAAAAACGATTTTGCGTTTAATTTATGCGTGTTTATATTATTACAAAGTATACTCAGTGACTATTCGTAATAAAGAAATCAGCGACTTCCTGATGGGTACACAATTCTTAATTAAATAGGGAAGCGCTCGTTTTTGTACAATAATATCATATTAACACGCATATTTTATTGTTGTATGTATTCGCGGTTGCTCGCGACCATTATTTTTTAAGTATTTTTTAATTGCCCGTGAATATTGAACCATGACGCCCTAACCACTAGGCTATCACAGCTTCAAACTACTAATCAGAGGTCGGCGGTTCGAATCCGGGCACGCACCTTTAACTTTTCGGAGTTATGTACGTTTTAAAAAATTAAAATCTCACTTGCTTTAAGTAGCCGAGCTGTTAGTGAGCCGGTAATGGGTTGATCATGATCATGATGATGATTGAACCATATCTATTGTTTACTTGTTGTCAACTTCTTAATATTTCGAGTATATTGCAGTACACTTCAGTGGTTGGTTAGGCTACATACAAAATACAAACTGATTTACATGAATTCAAGTAGATTTGTAGTTTCACAGTTCCCGATAAAGAATTATATTACCTAGTCAACTGTCCGAAATAAACTCCTTAGCTAGAACCCCTCTTAAGGGGTGCTGAGAAAATGAAATAAATATTTCATTAAATTTTGAAAACTGTCATATCTAACCCCCGCCGTATCTAAGTTCTTTATGGTCAATTCTGTTTTCTTCTAATTCTTAAAAATTTCTTCTAAATTTTAAGTTTGTAGATATTATATTAAATCTATTGTTTGGAAACTGTAAGAATCTAAATATTAAGCATATTAACCAAACAAGTACTTCAATCAATCAATCAATCAATCAATCAATCAGCCTATAGACGCCCACTGCTGGACATAGGCCATTCCGAGAGCGCGCCACCACACACGGTCCTCCGCCTTCCTCATCAACCCGCCACCAGTACCCCTCACCCGTCAAATAAAATACTTACACGCCCTATTTATCACTATCATAAGGTTTTATTAAAGCTTTTTTTTTGTTTTGTAAAATTATATAACATTGGATAAAAGGCGTTTACGTGAAAAGCTGATTTTTATATCATAGATAAACAATTATTTTTTTAATGCAGGTATATATATATGGATTCATCAGTAGGTAGGTATGATTCGCTCCTGAGATGATATCATCTTAAACCAAATGTGCGTTCGCGTATCTAATCATCGGTTTCGTTTACAAACGAATTTGCACACATAAAGAGGACACAAATGTGTTCTGAATAATTATTATGACATTAATCATAAATCAACATACCTTAGAGTAGACAAAGCGCACTTGAATAACACAGGAAAATGCATTCCCGACCAATCGTACTTACTTAATCCAGATAATGTATGAAAAAAAAATCTATAGGTTTTAAGATACTAAAAAATCTATCTTAAGTATTTTTTTTTGTCTCTCTTGTCTGTTTTTATTTTGTTTTTAGTGTATATTTGTTTTGTTTATACTTCGTTTCTGTTATAATGTTATTTTGTGTAATCATTTAATTAAATTAGTATTATTGGATACTGTCTGTTCTAATGAAATTAAAAATTAAATAAAAAAATTAAAGTAATACTATGATAAATATCTACGATAGGTAAGACCAAAGTTTTATTTAGTAATAAGTTAGTATTAAGATTTAAGAATTGTAATTATGTTTAAGTTTATGTTTTAAAGAAAAAATAAAAGGCTTTTTTATTTTTTATTTTTATTATTATTTTTTTATTTTATTATATAGCTCCAAAACAACTGTCCTGATCAGAAATCTCAAATTAGGAGGGACGATATGGTGGTTATAGATGGCCTATAAAACTTGTAGAACCAAAGGAAGTTTGGGTGTCAAAGTGTTAGATCTGCAAGCCCGCAACGGAAAACGTACCGTTGGTAAAGCCCCCAATAGGTGCCAGGTGATTAAAAGAGTTGGAAGTATCTAACCAGCCACTGATAAAGACTTAAGCTTCACGAGCAAAAGACGTTTCACGAAGAAATTACGTAGCTACTCCTGCACATTATCTAAGTTATTAATTATATATTTTCAAACACAGATCTATTCTAAAGGGAGTTATCACTTTGATATTATCAGACATTATATTTGACATCTGGCACCAAATGGGCCAGACGATATAAACTACTTCAAATTGACTACTGGGTAAACAATTTGCGAACTAGTTATTTTTTAAATTAAGCTATTGCCGGTACTGTGTTATATATGAGATTTATTCAGTCCCCCTTGATATGGGAGGGATCTTCTTAGTTATAGATAAGTAAGTGTATTGTATTCTCTCTTGCCATGTTAGACAAGTTATCTTAACGTTTATTGCATCAAACGAGAGTAGCGTTGTTATATTCGGCGTAATTTTTATATCTTTTAAATTCTCGTACTGTGATTTTATTGACCGAGTGGTCCAGTACTTGTTAGAGGGGAGATGCCTTGAGTAGTGTCCCATTAGGGGTGAGATCTCGTTTGATGATTGTCAGGGCAATGTGTCATCTGGCGCCAAACGGGAGCAACGGACGAATGATTCAGATACCAAGACGTTACTTGGTGCGAAGGTCGCAACCAGACACGAATATTGATAACTCGATATACATACAACGCCGAATTCAAATTGCAATTTGCATATCGTCTTTAATAGCTTCATACCGCGTTCAGTAATCTTATGTAATAAATTTAAACGAGCATTAATGATTTGGACCTAGTTTTATATTCAAAAGACGTTTTATTTATAAGAGTATCATCAACATCATCATGATCAACCCATTGTCGGCTCACTACAGAGCACGGGTCTCTTCTCAATATGAGGAGGGTTTTGGCCATAGTCCACCACGCTGGCCATATGCGGATTGACAGACTTCACACGCCTTTGAACACATTATGGAGAACTCCCAGGCGTGCAGGTTTCCTCACGATGTTTTCCTGCACCGTTGAAGCAAGTGATATTTTAATTGCTTAAAAACGCACATAACTCCGAAAAGTTATAGGTGCGTGCCCGGGTTCGAACCCCTGACACCTGATTAGGAGTCTGACGTCCTAACCACTAGGCTATCACAGCTAATATAAGAGTATATTTCACGTAATTTATTTTATCTTCAATTAGGCACTATTCACAATCCAAATTTTTACCGACTTCTTACGCTCACATATTACAAAGATCACGAATAGAAGCAGGCGTTACTTTGCGGAAGTCCATGATAAACAATAAACAGCAAGTATAATTTGCTATATTCCGCTGACAACCGGGAGATTTGTATAATATAACACCACACAAAATCATCCACTAGAACCTCTACGCACGTTTCGACCCGACACCGGATCATCCTCAGGAGATGTTGAATCAACAATTGATGTGAAGTCAACATCTCCTGAGGATGATCCGGCGTCGGGTCGAAACGTGCGTAGAGATTCTAGTGGAAGATTTTGTGTGGTGTTATATATTATACAAATCTCCCGGTTGTCGGCGGAATATAGTAAATTATACTTGCTGTTTATTGTTTTACAAAGATCACTTTTAAACGCCTTTGTACTATGTACTATCTTTATTTTTTTGTGTTGTTTCTTTAATTGTATTATTATTTTTGCACTGCAGTTTTATCTATCTATCACTATCTATCCATCTATCTATCTATCTATTCGCTAATTGTTACTGCTGTTTGGAGGTCAGTAAGCAAATCATCAATCTTAATTGCTGCGATTCAATCGTTATGTCCCCTTGTGCTCCATGTAAGTGTAATGTGTCACATACTATATTTATGGTAAGATCATCAGTTTTGGTTCCGATGACGCAATGCCTGTCATCCATGATTTCAATTGAGACCTACGAAATGTCTCATTGGATATCAAAAATGTATACACATTAATAATAAATAAGTTATCAGCTGTTATTAGAGACATGATGACGTGAAATTAGAGTACAAAATTTCACATGTCTCTATTATGAATTCGCTTTGAATATAGCTCAAATTACGGACCATACCTTTGGATCAAAATTCTAGCTGGATTTTTTAGCTGGAAACTCAGCGCAATTTAATACATTGTAGGATCTTAGGGCCTATGATCTTCTTAAATACAACTAGACCGGCCCCTCTGGCCTGCAACCTATACGTGAAGAAACGGGATAAGGATGGCTTAAAATGAGGTTACCTGAGGAGATCAGTGGAGATCTTAACTTTGAACTGAGTTGAGATGGAGGTCGGTGCAAATGGCAGGTAAATAAGGCTGCAAAACTCAACAAAATCTTTTTCTAGCATAAAAGAGGTTTTAATAAGATTGACCTTAATGTCTTTTTGGGTCGGAAGACGTACCTTGACTACCCGAACAAAAAGAGACGAGACGCCCAGGCCGAATACTAATCTACACATAGTTTCTATACATGTATTCCAGTTTTATCATTACCTGCATCATATTCCTGACAACTTCGGAGCCAGCTCGCAGCGCCTTGTGGAAGGTGCGAGTGGCGACGAAGGCGCGTCGGAGCTGCACTGACAGCTTGGAAGGCACGTCCTCGAACGGCTGGATGTCCCTCATGTGCTCGTTCACGCATTTCAGATACCTGCAACAAGATTTAGGTATAGGTGGGCACCATGAAGATCCTTATAGGCATCCGTTTGGGATACAGCCTAACTTTAAAAACCCCATGCGTTTACATAGTTAATGTTCCTTCATTTTGGTTTACCACCGACACTTTTCTGGCTTATCGTACTCTTTAAGTTCATATCCCATATAGTTAATTTTACTCTTAATTGCTAGTTCATGATCTCTCTAAATCTCAGCATATTTATTGCAAGGCCGCAGTCAGCGAGGCATCTAGGAACTTGAGCTTCGGACTAGATATTATGGTAAAGACGAATATACATTCAACGAAAGAGTTTAATAAAAGAACCATTAAATTTATTAAAAAATACATCAAAGTTCGATTTCCAAAAAGCGGTGAACGGAAATATCGTTTCACAGACGCGATATAAATGTATTGCTTCTAACGGCTCTGAATAAAAATATTAAACTCTCAGAAGTGCTAATTTTAACATTATTTTTACGTGGTATTAACGACATTTTTTTTTTATCCACTACAAGTTAGCCTTTGACTGCAATCCCACCTGATGATAAGTGATGATGCAGTCTAAGATGGTAGCAGGCTAACCTGTTAGGGGTATGGTAAATCCACACTCCTAATTGGTTTCTACGCGACATCGTGCCGGAACGCTAAATCGCTTGGCGACACGTCTTTGTCGGTAGGGTGGTAACTAGCCACTGCCGAAGCCTCCCACCAGACCAGACTCGAGCCGGGAATCGAACCCAGGACCTCCAAGCTTATAATCCGATAGGGCGCGCGCTGCGCCACGGAGGTCGTCATTTGTTACGAATAATGTAGATTCTTGGCAGAAAAATTGTTTGCAGGAAAACTGCATACCTTGCACGCCAATAGCTACAGTGGAAAACTAATTAATGATATTATTATGCACGAAATTAATGATCGCCGAATTCTTCCACGCTTTCGAATATTTGGTTCCGTGAAATACGAGTACGGCGATCGCTGATTAATGTGGATACCGGCCAAAGAGGACAGAAAGTATAATTATTGCGAACTGCGGGCAATGTGCCGCGCGACGCACCACGGTTCGTGGAATTAAAAGGATCAGAGATCTGTGCATTAGTACGAGTGCGAGGTTGTAATATTCGCAGTGTTTTGAGAGTTCGATATACGATATAACGATAATCGAACTTTCATATTATATACACACTTTAACAAATGAATTATTTCAAGAATATGTCTTCGAGTTCTTTTCTGTGTGCACTTTTCATGTTAACTTTTAATTTAAAGTGTTTTTTTTTATTATTAAAATGATTATAATATTAAAATAATTTACATAACGCACATACACAAACACACATTCACACTCGTTCACAAACACATACATACACGCACACGCTCATACACGCTTAAATAATGTTAGCTTTAGTTTAGATAATTTATCTCTAAGAAGTAATGTACTATATCCCTGGAAGGAACTACCCTCTGCAATACAGGTTTTCCTAGTGCAGAGGGTAGGGACAAATTATTATTGTAAATCGTTTTTCAACAATAAAATATTATCTTATCTTATCTTATTTATTTATTGTTATATATCCTATTTATTATTCTAACACTATTGATACAATTTTTTTTATACACTACAAGTTAGCTATCGGCTATCTCATCTGGTGGTAAATGATGATGAGTAGGATGAGCGAGCTAACCTGTTAGGGGTATGGTAAACCCACACTCTTAATTGGTTTCTACGCGACATCGTGCCGCTAAATCGCTTAGCGACACGTCTTTGTCGACCTTCATAAGAGCTTACACGATCCCAAATCAAATTGATTAGGATTAATTGATTACAATGTTGTTGTATAACATGTATCAGAAATCTGCGTACGATATTGTATCACGCAAAAGCGTAGACGGTTTTCGAGTAACAAAAGTATGAAGATGGAGTTAAATTTGATTAAAATTCATCAATCTCCATATCATCTTAGAATGCATCATTATTTGAGTGGAAGTTTAGTCAAAGGTTAACTTATAGTAGAGAAAAAGTAATAATTAGATTTATTCATGTGAATAAAGACGTGTGAATTCTACCAGTCATCAGTTGGCCAGCGTGGTGGACTATGGCCACAACTACTTTCATTCGGAGTATTTCATTCTGAGAGGAAACCCGCGCCCTAGAGTTAGGTAGTAATGGTTTACTAATGATGAGATTAATTAATGCCCTACCCTAATGTGATAATAATAAAATCTTATTACTATGTCCGACTATCTCTCATTCGTTAGTAATCAAATTATAAATAATATAGGTGATTTCTAAAGGAGAAATAACTATATTGTGGGTCCAATATATATTTGGTTTTTTTTTCGGACTGTCTATTAGCTGTACTTATCCTATTGGTTGCCACAGCATAACCGGGCTCCTTTCCAAAGCTCGGCCAGAAGAAATATTGAGCCCTAGGGCTCAAAGAAACTAAGGGAACGTCTGCCTAAGGGCGCCTCTTTTGAGGCCGAACCTCGGCTTAGGCTACGTTTGGGATAACGGGGGGTCGGACGGTATATATTTGAGTTACAAGGCGTTATAATGACCACTGGGTTCACACTTCACGATTTTCTTTGTTATTTGAAAACCCCTACTAAATATCTTTGTCGGACAGTGGATGTCAATCAATGCTATAATACGAATTGATGCATAATTTTACAAATTAAATACCAAACGATAAGGTCTGGTCTAAAAATTGGTCTATCGATTTCACAATGCACAATACGGAATAGTAAAGGTTGTCAATGTATTTGGAGCTTATTCGAGTTAACACCATTATTCATCATGATCAACCCGTTGCAAGCTTACTACAGAGCACGGGTCTCCGGATTTGGCCATAGTCCACCACGCTGGCCATGTGCGGATTGGCAGACACGGATCGAATTATTACGATATTCCAAAACCGTTGACCTTTCGTGGTGCAGTGCGTGCGTTGTCGCATTATAAACTTGGAGGTCTTGGGTTCAATTCCCGGATCTGGTGGCTAGTTACCACCATACCGACTAAGACGTGTCGCTAAGAGATGTAGCGTTCCGGCACGATGTCGCGTAAACACCAATTAGGAGTGTGAGTCTACCATACCCCTTACAGGTTAGCCCGCTACCATATTAGGCTACATCATCACCAGGTGAGATGCTAAGGCCGTCAAGGGCTAACTTGTAGTGTTTTAAAAACTAAAAGAAAACCACCGATGCTTCCGACGTGTGACCTCGTACTAGGGATGCGGGCGAAGTAAATGACACGAGCGTGCGATATGTTTTCTTTTAATAGAATATATTTTGCGATAAACATGTGAGCTTTAGATACAAGCCGACGTTATACGAGTATATGTATATTTATTTCTTTGATGTTAATGAGGTCAGTGATTGTGTGTTGTTTAATATTTTGTGGGGCGTGTTGCATGTTTTTGAACAGCTTATTTAATCTCTTCTCTTAATTAAAAATGTATGGAGTAATCTTAAGAACTCCTGAAACGAATCATCATGATCAACCCAGTGCCGGCTCACTACAGAGCACGGGTCTCCTCTCTATATGATAAGGGGGTTTGGCCATAGTTCACAACGCTGGTCATGTGCTTGGCAGCCTTCACATGCATATTATGGAGAACTCACAAGCATGCAGGTTTCCTCACGACGTTTTCCTTCACCGTTGCAGCAAGTGATATTTTTAGGGATCGCCTTGTAGCGATAAGGCCGCCAAATTGTATATTTTTTCTTTATTCTTTTATGGTGTACAATAAATGGGGTTTCGTTAATTCTTTTATTCATTCATTCATTCAAACTTTTACAAACACTTTAAAAGAAAAATATTGGTCTTCATTTAATCTTTTCTAAAAACAATAGTGACCAGTTGACATTTTAAACGATCGATCAATGGTCAAGTGAGTAACACAGTTTGACAAACACTATAAAGAAATCGGAACACGTAAACACTAAGAAAACGTAAGACTTGAAACTATCACAACAGATTATAAATTAGTGTGGTGCAGCCAACGAAACAGAGATACTTTGAGAAAGGCGGGAGACTTCGTATATGGCGGGCGCGTTTTTTCACTCTTTTCTTGAATTAATGTTTGTTGTCTAATTTTGGAAGGGACTGGTTTTGGTTGTGTCGTGGACAGTTTTAGTGTCGTTTGTGTAGTGGCTAGTTTTCTGAATGGTTAACAGGTATTAATTTGGGAAAGGTTTGAGGGATCCGCGTCCGCAGAGTGCGAAGTTTCCCGCCATTTCTCCCTAACTTCTACATTGCTATAAGCTTGACATTGGCTAATCTGTGCAAAGCCATAAAAAGAGAGAACTAATAAAATAATAAACTTGACATTGGCTAATCTGTGTAAAGCCATAAAACGAGGAAAAAAAGAGATAGTTTACAAAAGTATATATTTAAATATCAATCCTATCTTTAAATACGTTATAAAATACCGTACCTTTGCACATACAATAGTACTATAGAACATAATACGATAGTATACAAGAAGAGACGACCTCCGTGGCGCAGTGCGCGCACTGTCGCATTATAAAGTTGGAGGTCCTGGGTTCGATTCCCAGCTTGAGTCTGGCCTGGTGGGAGGCTTCGGCCGTGGCTAGCTACCACCCTACCGACAAAGACGTGTCGCCAAGCGATCAAGTGTTCCGGCACGATGTCGCGTAGAAACCAATTAGGAGTGTGGGTTTACCATACCCCTAACAGGTTAGTCCGTTTCCATCCTGGACTGCATCATCACTTACCACCAAGTGAGATAGCAGTCAAGGGCTAAGTTGTAGTGTGTAAAAAAAAAAAAGAACACGAGTGTCACCATAAAGCACTAACTGTTAATGCGAACGCGTAAATAAAACTCGGAACTGTAATAACAGATTATAGAGTGTTAGGAATGGTTATGATAGCGTCGTTAAATCGTTATAGAGACTGTTTATTAACTTTTTTTGTTAAGTGGTTGTCTTTGATGACGTTGTTACAGTTTCAAGCGTTACCCTAATTGTCATGTTGGTTATTTTTTTTATGTGGGTTAATGATCTATGCGTAGAGCTAGTGTATCATTTTAATCATCATCACCATGATCAACCCGTTACCGGCTCACTACAGAGCACGGTCTCCTCTCAATATGAGAAGGGTTTGACCGTAGTCCACCATGCTGGCCATGTACGGATTGGCAGACTTCACATGCCTTTGAGAATATTATGGAGAACTCACAGGCGTTCAGGTTTCCTCATAATGTTTTCCTTCACCGTTGAAGCAATTGATATTTTAATTATTTAAAAACGCACATAACTCCGAATAGTTAGAGGTGCGTGCCCGGATTCGAACCGCCGACCTCTGATTAAGAGGCTGGCGTCCTAACCACTAGGCTATCACAGCTTGCATAATTTTAATAGTTTTATTGTATTAAGTTTATCTATGTGTGTGTGATCTCACTTAGTCAGGACTTTATAAGCATCGGAAGTTGGAATTGTCGATTTAGAAAATTCCCTATTAAAAACCAATCCGTTGTTTTTAGGCTTGTCAAATAAAATTGTAGTCATTATCAACATTTTATCTATCAAAGTAAGGACCTAAGTATTAATTATTTAAATATAATGGTTTCAAAATTAAATTAACTTTAACAATAGGTCTAGGTCGTTATTGCACATTAAAACTTAGAATCTAAAAACAAATAAAAAAAAAGAAAAATAAAGTGCAAAGGCGTTCTTATCGCTTGAAGCTATCTTCTCCAGACAACCTTTAGTGAAAGGAACCATTTACAAGGAAAGGGTGAAAGTGCAATAGTTAAGAAAATTTTTTATAATATAAATAAGAAAAATAATAAAATAAGAACGAATTTATACACTTTACATACGGTTTTAAATATATATGTGTCAGATCCTCGTAATCCTAAAAGCTTAGGGCCCAACCATCAGTCGGCTCATGACATGACCGAGCATCTTGCTCTCACATACAAATAAATAAATAAATAATATATAAGAGTTATTTCGCTTTAGAAGTGTAATTAGTAAGGCTCGCATTATAAGACTCGAGCTTGGTGCATTAAGTATTATTGTATTAAGTTTTTTTTTAATATATATAGCGAGCAAACGAGCAGGCGGGTCACCTGATGGTAAGTGATTACCGCCGCCCATGAACATTTGCAGCACCAGAGGAACTGCCAATGCGTTGCTGGCTTTTCAATAAGTATTATCTTATTTATATTTTTAGTTGTACATATATTTAACCTGATATTTTCTTTTTATGATTGTACACCCCAACCTCGCCTTACTTTATGTTTTATTCCTTATTTGTACTAGGATGCCTGGTAGAGATCGCTCATTAGCGATAAGGCCGCCTATTGCACCTATTTATTTTTCTGTGTGTGTTTATTTCTTTTTGTATGGTGTGCAATAAAGTATATTTTCATTTTCATTTCATTTCATTTCATTACTCACTTCTCGTCGAAGCTATACTGCGCGTTCAGCACTGTGAACATCTTCTGGTACAGGATGCCGAAGAAGCTGTCCATCATTTCGTCGAAGTCGGTGTCGCCGCGGGTGTAATACCTGTAACAAATCATACGTATGTAGTTTTTCCGTTCATCTCTCCAGCTATCCTAAGTGCTTTGCCGATTGATAAGATAGCTCTTAATGTAATTAGTGAGATGCTGATAACAAAAAGAAAATTTACTTCTTTTTGTTATCACCACCTTTAATTTAAAGAAGTTTGTTGTGGGCTTCTTCTTAGAACGGGGCGCGTTTGGAACGCGTTTAAAGCTTTAGTTTTAAGTTAACGAATGTAGTTATCATAATCAAATCACTAGTAATTAAACGAACTACTAATAAGTAAATTATGGACGTGTAAAAAGTGCCTTTTTACACGTCCATAATTTAGGTTAGGTTAGCCCTTAACTGTAACCTTACCCGGTGGTAACTGATAAGGCAAGGTGATAAAGCTAATCTCTTACAGATGACAGTTGTATTAAATCTTTACACGTCTTTTTAATTATACATTTTTTAACCCAGTAAGGGGGTTTGAACCTGGAATTAATAGGATCGAAACTTTATCACCTGCTATACTATAAGCGGTGATAGCCTAGTGGTTACGGCGTCAGCCTCCTAATCAGAGGTCGGCGGTTCGAATCCGGGCACGCACTTCTAAGATTTCGGTGTTATGTGCGTTTAAAAAAAAAAACATTAAAATATCACTTGCTTCAACGGTAAAGGAAAACATCGCGAGGAAACCTGCACGCCTTAAAGTTCTCCATAATGTTATCAAAGGCGTGTGAAGTCTGCCAATCCGCACATGGCTAGCACAGGTGGAGTATGGCCAAACCCTTCTCATATTGAGAGGAGACCCGTGCTCTGTAGTGAGCCGGTAATGGGTAGTTCATGATGATACTATAAGCATAATATATAATATCTTATGTACTAGATGGTACAAATTTGTTTTTTTTAATACTTTACCCTACTTTGACTCACCTCTCCAGCTGTTCGAACAATTGCACGAAGACGTAAGAGTGTTGCTCGTAGATCATGCCGTACGTGCGCTTGAACATCGCGTGGAACTCCTCCCGGGACAGCATCAGCAGCTTGCGGAAGAACTCTGTAACAAACGATACTTATGAGTAATAATTAATGAGGAAATATATATATTTTTATATTCACCACAAGTTAGTCCTTGACTGCATCTCACTTGATGGTAAGTGATGATGCGGTCTAAGATGGTAGCGGGCTAACCTGTTAGGAGTATGGTAAACCCTCCTACTCTACTCCTACTACCTCCTACTCCTAATGGGTTTCCAGACGACATCGTGCCGGAACGCTAAACCGCTTTGGCGACACGTCTTTGTCGGTGGGGTGGTAACTAGCCACGCCCGAAGCCTCCCACCAGACCAGACGCGAGCGGGGAATCGAACCCAGGACCTCCAACTTTAAAATGCAACAGCGCACGCGCTGCGCCACGGAGGTCGTCAAAGGCCGTTCGTGATCTTTTGTTGGGATTTGTTTTAATATACTTTTATATTAGGCTACTCTAGCAAATTAGGTTTTTATACTGTTAAGCTAGAATAAGAAGAGATAAATAAATTAATATTGTATAATATGTTCGTTAAAAAATTTGTAACTGCTAGAAATTAAGAATAGAATAAAGATAAAAGAAGAGAATAAAGATTTTTTTAAAATAATTCTTTATTTAATATAATCAGATAAACAGTATCCAGACATCGTTTTATTACTGGATATGAAATTAATATTTAAATTGCTTTATATAACATATCGACGTTTCTTATATACCTATATTTTTTACTAATGAATATAGTTAATACTTCACCTATTTACAATTATTGGGAATCACATAAAAACCGTTTAACAATCTAATTTAATATAAAAACAATATATTTACGATTGCAAATTTATGAACTGATATCATAATGATCAATAAACCTTGAATCTTGATTATATTTATTAGAAATTATAATTATTTGATATGGATCTTGACGTTTGTTTAATCATTCATGATTTGACGACCTCTGTGGCGCATTACGTGTGCTGCCGTATAATAAAGTTGGAGGTCCTCGGTTCGATTCCCGGCTAGAGGCTGGTCTGGTGGGAGGCTCCAGCCGCGGCTAGTTACCCTACTGGCAAGTACATGCCGCCAAGTGATTTAGCGTTCTGGTATGATGCTGAGTAGAAACCGATTCGGAGGATGCAGACCAAGTGCAGATGTTCTTATAAGTGGGAGGTCCAAAGTTCGATATTTTTGAATAATCATAATTTCTGAATTTTCTCTAGTCTGGTCTAGTATGGTGACGACGATTACCGGTGAAGACGTTCCGCCAAGCGATTTAGCGTTCCGGCACGATATCGCGTACAAAACAATAAGGAGATTACCATACCTTTAACGGGTAAACCCGCTATAACCATCATTATACCATCTAAAACTGCATCACTGACTATTAGGTGTACTAACCCTATTGGTTGCCACAGCGTAACCGGGCTGTTTGGCGAGCTTCGGAAAGAAGCTCTGCCAGAAGAAATTTTGAGCCCTAGGGCTCGAAGAAACTAAGGGAACGTCTGCTAAGGGCGCCTCCTGTGAGTCCGAACCTCGGCTTAGGCGACGTTTGGGATAACGGGGGGGTCACTTACTAACTAACTGCTGACTAATACTGTCATAAAAAACATATTTCTAAATAAACCAAATGCGTAAATTTGTAGAGTAACAACATTTTATGATATAGAACTACAGGTCCTTAGAATAGGACGTCAAAGAATAAAGGAAACCTTCTCACAATTATGATGTTAGACGAAGAAAACAGTGTGGCCCTATGGATCGATTTTAAAACAATATAGGTAATAGAAACAGGTATACTATCACGCATGTAGGTACGTAATTACAAAGTGGATCGAATACTCACCGCAGGTCTGTGGTCGACCGGTAAACACCTACCCTAAGCATTATATGTACGTATCAGGGTTTGCGAACCTGTCCCATAAGGTACAGGTCCTACCTAGCTATTTCACAGTAAATATTCACTTAGAATTCCACGAAACCATATCGATTGGTAACATAGAATACTAATTCGGTACATTTGTACAAATTCGGGAATATCGAAACGAGCGAGCGCGTTAATGATGTTTTTACTTAGCAGTTATTTCAGTCCTCGTCAATATAAGTGGTGTTAAAATAAGTAATAAGAACAAACATATTGATCGCTCAAATATTTATTTATTTATTTATCTCCTCTTATTCTAGCTTAACAGGATAAAAACCTAATTTGCTAGAGTAGCCCAATATAAAAGTATATATATATAAAAAAAAATATTCCGTATTATTTTTTAATAATATCTACTTATGTAACTAATTCCTTATGGTATATACATTATAACTTATTCTGATTAATTCAGTCTGGTATAACTGAAGAGGTATCTCGATCGAATCCACACACAAACATATATGTATGTACGAGTATATCTGTGTGTGGATTGAGAGACCACTTCACTTTTATACCAGACTGCGTTATGATTTAACGTTACGTTTTAACTTCAACCACCATCAAAAATACTCGCTGGTCCCTAAACTTTGTAACTTTGTTGATAATTTTTACTTAATTTTTATTTTAGACAACGGCATGAAGACACATCTGTATTCATTAAACGCTGCCTTGAATTTATGAGAATGGCGTAAGCGGCCAAACGTTTTACAATGTTTGTTTGTAACACACAAATTTTCATCATCGTTACACTCATGTGTTCCCATTTCCAAAAGTACTCATGTCCGCGATAATTCTACATTGCAATCCCATGTTACGAGTTCCGTGCACTTACCTTCTGTGTTAAGATGTAAACTGTGATTACTATGTCGCAGAAACCAAACCGAACTGCCGCTAAGCGATTGAGCGTTTCTATACGATGCTATATAGATGACGATTAGGGGAATGGGTTTCATTCACTGCCACATCCTGAACAGGTTAACCTATTTTAAACTGCACCATGTATCTAGTAAGGTGAAAGAAAATTTCGCTTTTTAGTTATAAGACCACCTATTGTACGAGTACCTTTCGTTTCATTTTCATGTACAATTTCATTGATGATTGATGATTTCGTATTTCGTGATTTTTATGGTGTACAATAAAGTGTACAATTTCATAAAAGTATGTTACCTAATTTATTTTACTTTCAATTTAATGTATACCAAAAAATTTTTCCATAAAGGCTACCTGATTGGTGACCTGAGTGGTGGTGGTATCTACGTGTGTTTCCATTTAAAAACAGTCTGTACTGAATAACTCGTATATTGCTAAAACATTGAAATAAAAAAAAAATATTTAAAATTCGAGAAGGCACTATGCCTACTCGAAGTTAAGAAGCTAAGTGATACTTGCCGAGTATTTTGTGGTGTTTTGACATTATTCAAAACCATAACTGCTTTTTTTTGGAACGAAGTTCCTTATCGCGCGTTGTGAAAGGGGGCTAGACGGAAAAAATTCTTACGAAAAGTTGCCACGACACTTTTTGTTATTATAAACTGTGTCGCATGTCGTCGTTTCTCTGTCTGTCCTTCTCTCACTTATAGAAAGCTAGCCAGATATTTTCATTTCTATTTCGCATTGAACAGTGTGGTGTCGCGACGATTATTTTTGTTGAGTGTATACAAGTTTTTTGTAAATAATAAATAATAAAAAATAATAATAATAATGAATCCTGACAGTGTTTCTGCACAAGTTCCGGATATTGCTGATGGAGTACAAAATTGAGCCTACTGATTAAGTTTATAAAATATTATATTTGTTAATTATAAAAAAAATATTATTATAACTTAAATAAAATAAAATTTTATTACAATTCCTTCACTAATTAATCGAAAGGATTTTCGTTCCATCCGGGTGTCCCTTGACACCTCTCAAGTTTTTTTTTTCTAAGTTTTTGAAATGTTGGCCAGCCCTGTCGGCAGGTCCTTTAAGGGCATCGTGTTACTTGTGCAACTGTTCGATAAGGCTTTACATATATTGATTAGTTCATTACTCTACACTGTCTATCGATCGAATTCAAATGCGCAAGTAAATAAATTATACAGTGGCTAATAATAATTTGTACTGCTATTCGAACAATTATTATTTACTAGTTACGCCCCGCGGTTCCAACTGCGTTGTTCTCGTTCCCTAAGGAACGCTTATAGAAAAATCCTTTTACGATATTAAGATATAAACAATAAAAATGCTTGGGTGTTGATTGCTCGTTTTTTTTTTGGTGTTGATTGCTCTAACTTCATCAATCAATCAATCAATCAGCCTACAGACATCCACTGCTGGACATAGGCCTTTTCGAGAGCGCGCCACCACACACGGTCCTCCGCCTTCCTCATCCACCCGCCACCAGCGATCCTTTTCAGGTCGTCGGTCCAGCGAGCAGGTGGTCGTCCTACGCTGCGCTTACCGGTACGCGGTCTCCACTCCAGAACACGTCTGCCCCAACGGCCGTCGGTTCTGCGACAGATATGACCCGCCCACTGCCACTTCAGCTTGCTAATCCGGTGGGCTATGTCAGTTACTTTTGTTCTCCTACGGATGTCCTCGTTACGGAATCTATCCCTCAGAGAAACGCCCAGCATAGCCCTTTCCATAGCACGCTGAGCGATTTTGAACTTTTGGACAAGGCCTACCGTGAGTAACTAACTTCATAGCTAATTATAATTTTAAAAAGTAGTGTTACATAGTAATTCGATATATTATAACCACTATTTCACTTTTTAGATTAGATTTTAGTAAACTATTGCCAATAGCAGACGCAAACATCCATCCACTTTTATTATATTCTATTTTTAGGCATAGGAAATTCATAGTCTAATCCCCTATACATTTGAAACGGTTGAATTTTGGATTTATAAAACTATTTTATATGCCACTCCTTATTCCTAATCAACCTTGAAAGTTTTGTAAAAATAGGTTCAGCCGTTCGAAGACCTCTTGCTAGTCTGAGGCATTTATATCGAGCTTTTGGGCTAGTTTTGCATGTTAGCAAAATATAGGACATCTGGCGCCTTCTGATAGTAAAATGTGAAGCTAAAATTAGTTTACGTTCAACTGTGTTATGATTTCAACATTTTTAATCGCCTTCTTGACCTACTGTGCAATTTGTGGAGAAGACAACTAGCTCATTAGCGTAAGCGTTTAAACTATTAACGTTTAACAGACTGCGACAAGAGCCGCAAAACTTTAGCCCCTGATATAACGCCTTTTTTGAGATAGACCAGTGATAAAAGTCTTAAAGCAACTTTGATAGAACCTTTTTGACGACCTCCGTGACACAGCGCGCGCGCTGTTGCATTATAAAGTTGGAGGTCCTGGGTTCGATTCCTGGCTCGAGTCTGGTCTGGTGGGAGGCTGCGGCCGTGGTTAGTTACCACCCTACCGACAAAGGCGTGTCGCCAAGCGATTTAGCGTTCCGGCACGATGTCGTGTAGAAATTAATTAGGAGTATGGCTTTACCATACCCCTAACAGGTTAGCCCGCTACCATCTTAGACTGCATCATCACTTACCATCAGGTGAGATTGCAGTCAAGGGCTAACTTGCAGTGGATAAAAAAAAATGTCGTTAAGACCACGTAAAAATAATGTTAAAATTAGTACTTCTGAGAGTTTAATATATTTTTTTTTTCAAAGCCGTTCGAAGTATACATTTATTTCGCGTCTGTGAAACGATATTTCCGTTCACCGGTTTTTGGAAATCGAACTTTGATGTATTTTTAATAAATTTAATGGATCTTTTATTAAACTCTTTCGTTGAAATGTATATTCGTCTTTACCATAATATCTAGTCCGAAGCTCAACTCCCTAGATGTCTCGCTGACTTGCAATAAATATGCTGAGATTTAGAGAGATCATGAACTAGCAATTAATAGTAAACGTAATTACATGGCATATTAACTTAAAGTGTACGAAAAAGCAGAAAAGTGTCTGTGGTAAACCAAAATAAAGAGACATTAACTATGTGAGTAACCTCACTAAGTCAAGATTCATTTAAATATTTTGCAATCCTTTTAAGAAAGGCTTGAGCAAGCTCCCCTCATATTTTTTTTGTAAAATGGGGTTGTGGTTACATCTTTCTATTTACATTTGATTGATTTGTAGAATTTTCCGGTAATCTTAATATTTAAACTCTTGATAGATTGCTTTGCGATGTAATTAATTATATAATGTAAGGTAAATGGTCTTTAAAATCAGTCAAAGACATAATTAGAAGGTAGGTATATATAAACTGAGATAAAATCAAAAATGTCTTAAAAAAGTTGGTCAAAAAGAAGTCAATTTTGAAATGAGTTTGATTACTACAATCGTAAACATAAAACGGTAGGTCTAAAACTAGTGGATTAGTTATCTATAATGAATGAAAATAAATAATCTTATTTTAGGACGTCATTTTAAAAGAAGTCGGATTTAAAAAAAAAACGTTTTTTTTTTGTTTTATGGCTTTACAGATTAGCCAATGTCAGGTTTATTATTTTATTAGTTCTCTCTTTTTATGGCTTTGCACAGATTAGCCAATGTCAAGTTTATAGCAATGTAGAAGTTAGGGAGAAATGGCGGGAAACTTCGCACTCTGCGGACGCGGCTCCCTCAAACCTTTCCCAAATCAATACCTGTTAACCATTCAGAAAACTAGCTATTACACAAAAGATACCAAAACTGTCCACGACACAACCAACACCAGTCCTTTTCAAAATTAGCCAACAAACATTAATTCAAGAAAAGCGTGAAAAAACCGCGCCCGCCATATACTAAGTCTCCCGCCTTTCTCTAGTGTTTGGTTACAAGTCATCGTAAACATGGATTAGTTATCTATAACGAATGAAAATAAATAGTCTTATTATACGTCCTAACGTCATTTTAAAAGAAGTCGGATTAAAAAAAAGGTTTACAAACATTTTTTTTTTTAATAGTATAATCTGTGCAATGACCGCGTCTGTTTATTATTGGGCGTCGTATTCCGCGCCTTCGGTGTAATTCGGTCGCGTGTCGCACGTACGTGCGCAAAAATAGCAAACTGCATGTTACTGAGCGTGCATTCCACGTTTAAACGTGGTCACACGTGCCTAGCCGTTCAACTTTTTGCACTATTTAAAATCTACTTAAGACACTTATAATACTTATTGCCTACAGTCGAAGTTTTTTTTTTAAAATAATTTGAACGCTTTAATATCTTGCACTATCAGTGGGATTGAAAATATTTTGAACACCCAACATTAGACCAACGAGAAAATGCTTGATTGCTACATATTAGTTTTAGCATTAGCTAGATTCTTATTTCGGTCATCCGATACTTTCGGTTTCGGTTATGGAACTCCATTACATCACTTTTTTTTATACACTACAAGTTAGTCCTTGACGGCAATCTCACCTGGTGCTAAGTGATGAAGCAGGCTAAGGTAGTTGCGGGCTAACCTGCTAGGAGTATAAAGCCATACTCCTAATTGGTTTCTACGCGACAACGTGCCGGAACGTTAAACCGCTTGACGACACGTATTTGTCGGTAGGGTGGTAACTAACTACGGCCGAAGCCTCCCACCAGACCAGACGTTAGCCGGGAATCGAACCCAGGACCTCCAACTTTATAATGCGACAACGCGCGCACTGCGGTTACGGAGGTCGTAATTTTTGAATAATTCCTGATAAAGGTTAGAGGCTATTTATTCTACGTCCCGTTACGGCTTTTAGGGCCTTAAGTGATGGAAAAAAGTCAGGAAGAACTAAAGTAATACGAAGTTGTAAATATCGAGCTCAGACGTGCCTAAGCCCCTATTTCTTATCATTACATGCAATTACTAAGTAATTTTAAGTGTGCTATAATTTATTTATCGCGAAAATGTGTTGACGTGAATTTTTTGCATAGAGATAGTTGACGGACCGTAAAACGAAGTAACAGCGGGCGGGCGATGCGACTCAGTGAATGAATTTTTGTATGGAAAACCTATCAAAAATAGTATGTCGTGTGGACCATTAGTAATTGCGTTGAAACCGGATTGATACTTCAATTCGGTTTCAACGCAACCTTACTTATTAAGAAAGAAGCAAGCTGCTTTTTCAGTGAGTTGGGTTTATTAGGGATTACTGGCTTAAAAATGCAAGGCAAGCTTCTGCATCTTAGAAGAAACATCAAGTGGCATTGAAAGTTACAAACTCAGCTGCAACCTGGCTACCGTCGCAATGCTACGTAAATAATACATTTTTAGGCCAAGGAATCTCAGTTTCGTTAAGACAAACAGACAAAAATTGGTTTCTATTTATTATGTTTTTAGAATATAATTATTATGTCAATTATTTATCTACTAATAGTTGGCCGCAAGGATACGCCTTTAGCTGTATTGCTATTCAAGAGAACCTTTTACAAAATTAAACGAATATTTAAACATTGTTTAATATATTCTTCTTATTATTCAGTTGAAGTGGTAATGGGCGGGGCACATAGCTCGGAGAACCGATGGACGTTGGGGTCCCAAGGTGCTGGAATGGCGACCCCGCACCGGTAAACGTAGCGTTGGTCGACCACCAACAAGGTGGACAGACGACATCAAGCGAGTTGCAGGGAGCCGCTCGATACGGGCGGCCCAAGACCGTGGCCATTGGAACTTCCTACAAAAGACCTATGTCCAGCAGTGGACGTCAATCGGTTGAAATGATGATGATGACGATGAATATATTCTAGAGTTATGCACTTAGCACCGAATTAAACGATTCAGTTTTGTTCGGGCATATCAAAAGAACCAGCTTCAGATTTGAGATCAGTTCTAAGAGAATTTCCACGTAATTTGGACAAAAAAAGTTAATCTAGCAAGGAAAAGATCAAAAGAAACTTTAAATTTATATGAATCTCATATATTTATTGTGTTATTAGTAATAGGAAGTTGGAGGAAGGCTATTAGAGGTGAGTGGGTTAGCTAGAGTGCACGGTAACGAAATTTATACAAACACATTAAATTCAAGCGTCTGTCTATAATTTCCTGCCTCTCGTATATGCATATATTTGATTTAGCGTTTGCCCGCGGCGTTACTCGCGTTAAATTTGTCTATCTCGTGTTTTAAAAACAACAGACTTTTATACAAATTTCAAAGCCTTACTATGTTACCGTAGATGGACAACAAATATCCGTTATTAGCGGATGCCTACTTCTCCGTCGTTACACTCTTGGCGCTCTGATATTAAAAATCTTAGAACTTTAGATAGCAGATTATTTTTACTATCGCCGTTATTATCGTTAGGGAAAGGAAAAAGGACAGCACTACTATAGTTATATATAATATACTTCAATTGACTATCTGCAGATTTTGGCCGTGAGCGAATAAAATGGACATTGCATTATTAGAAAACACAATATCTGATATTACTAGCTATTCAAAGGGGGAACGCTGCCAGTATCTTCGGAACCTTGCCTAAGGGGACTCCTTTTAATAATATATTTTAGTTATGATGTTATATTTTTTGTAAGATTATTAGTTTTAGGTTAATCTAAGGTTAATTTTAAATTATACATGTATTCTTGAAATTAAATATCTAATACATTTCGAAGTCCATACAGTGCAACCTCGATATAACAAATCGGAGGGGAACAAGAAAATATTCGTAATATCAAGTAATTCGTTGAACTGAGGTTTGTTATGTTGAGGTTAGATTGGTCTAAAATAGTTATAAAGAGGTAAAAACCGATGAGGAACACCTTTTACGTTTCTGAGCCATTTTAACTTAAATCTTTAACAATAGTGACGAGAAGAGGTGTTTACATTACTTTCCATCAAAACAACAATGATTACTGTACAAACAAAAGCGTGTCGAAACATGTCGAGACATGAATCACATTATAAGATTAAGAGTTATAAATTATTGGTGGAAACTTTATATCAAGGTTTTGGGTTGGCAAAATTCGTGAATTAGAGGTATGAATACTTTTTCTTGATCGTTGAAAATTCGTTATAAAGAGGTTGTACGCAAAGAATGTTCGCAATGTAAAGGTATATTTTATATTGACTCTTATGGACAATTCAAGGGGATTACGAAGAATTTGTTAAATCGAGGAAGTCGTTAAATTGAGGTACGTTATATTAAGGTTGCACTGTATTAAGAAACCAATGTGATCTGTAATCGAGCATGCTAACCACATGAGCAATAAAGCATTTTTAATGTTACAACAATGTAAGAATTACTTTCTAACAACAAAGTATCGTTGAAGTCTGCAATGTACGCTTACGTGACACCTCGTTAGGGAAACCGCAGGCGGAAATAAACAAAATTAACTATTCATTGACGATTGATGTTTTAAATTCTGCCGTTTTTACGCTCCGCTTAATTTGCTTATAACATTTTGTTGCTAATAACTAGTATTTGTTTTTGCTCACAATAAACGCACGCTACGCTTTGATATTAGGCGGTTTGTATTAATTTCTCGACAGGCATGAGGAACAGTTGTGAATACGAATAACTATTTGTGAGGAAGTTGCCCACTTTCCTCCCTTTAAGGAACACAATTAACGTGATAGACAGTTATGGGTATTAATTTATTCGATCTCTTGAATAAATTGCGGTTCATCGATCATTAAGGACATAGCGATATTTTGCGATGGTCTTAATTTAGTACCTTTTATATAAATGAAGGAAAACATAGTGAGGAAACCTGCACGCCTGAGAGTTCTCCATAATGTTCTCAAAGGCGTGTGAAGTCTGCCAATCCGCCCATGGCCAGCGTGGTGGATTATGGCCAAATCCTTCTCATATCGAGAGGAGACCCGTGCTCTGTAGTGAGCCGGTAATGGGTTGATCATGATGATGATGATATTAATGCATTTGAATGTTCTAATTGTTCTAGCTCAAAGTGTGAACTTAGAAGAGAGTTTCGGAATACCGATCGGTCGGTAGCGGTTTGGAGTAAGGAATCTCTTTCTTTTTATCAAATAATACATATATCCCACATACTCACCATGCTGACTCAAGGTTTTGAAATATTTACATTATATTACTAAATCGGTTCATTAAAGTTTTTTTTTCGGTCTGACTATTTATCTGTGCTATTTTGACAGGTTACCCCTATTGGTTGCGACAGCGTAACCGGGTTGTTGGCGGGCCGGGCTCGTGGCGAGCATCGGAAAGAAGCTCTGCCAGAAGGTGAGAACCTATGCCAGAAGAGAAGCTCTGCCAGAAGAATTCAAAGTGCGTTTACAAGTTAGTTTATAAGTTGCCTATGTACTAATTTTGATTCCTGTTGATGTGTAATAAATAATTTGTTTATCTATTTATTTTTCATGCTGTAAGTTCGCACTGAGGAAGCTGCCCACTCTCCCGCCTTCGTAGAATCGCTTGTGAAGATAATTGTGAACCTTGGAAAACATCGGATATGGCCGTGAAATAATAATACCAATCAAGGGATTTCGTTATTAAAGGAAGCCATGATTTTGTATTGTACTCAGTTATGTTTCAATTAATAATTTGAAATAAATTAAATGAAAATATTCAATGTTTTTTCATACACTATGCCTATACTAGCCCTTGATTAATCTAGCCTTAATCACAGCCTATTTTTTATCCACTACAAGTAAGCCCTTGACGGCAATCTCACTTGATGGTAAGTGATGATACAATCTTAGATAATGGTAAGTGATGATGTAATTCAAATTCAAATTCAAATTCAAAATAATCTTTATTCAAATAGTCCTTAAAAAGGCACTTTTGACGCGTCAATAATTTACACAGTAGTTATTTGATGATATGATGTAGTCTAAGATGATAGCAGGCTAAACTGTTAGGGGTATGGTTAACCCATACTCGTAATAAGTTACTCCGCAACATCGTGCCGGAACTCTAAATCACTTGGCGACACGTCTGTGTCGGTGGTAACTTGCCACGGCCAAAGCCTCCCACCAGACCAGACTCGAAACCTCCAAGTTTATAATGCAACAGAGCACACTGCGCCACGGAGGTCGTCAAATAACTATAGTAGGTTATATATTGTGATCGTAACGTATGTTTTATAAAACATCTTGATTCATAATTCTCAAGTTATGTAAGTAACCAAACCTCTAATATTTGAAATCGATCAATAAATCACGAAAGATTGGAAGCCATTCCATTCCGTTGGTAAGCGATGGACCGACATTTGAGACTTGATCTTCGTGTGGAGTCTTCCACGCACACCGAATTAACATTCTCTGACTGAACTTATATCTATATATATAAAAATCAATTGCTGTTCGTTGGTCTCGCTAAAACTCGAGAACGGCTGAACGAATTTGTCTTATCTTGGTCTTGAAATGTTCGTGGAGTTTTAGTTCACTTTTTTCTTATATTAATCTAGAACGCTAGACAAAATATAATAACAGTGAAAAAACTTAGGCTGTATGGTCACTGATCTTTGCCTACCCTGAAAGGGATAAATTAAAAAAAAAAAACTTAAAAAAAACCAAACAAGAAACTGGAAAGAAGACTTAAAAGAATTGAATTAGGTTTAAAAGGTAAGAAAAATTCGAATAATTGCCGGGAAATTCCTAAAAACAGCCCATATAAACGTTCTCTAAATAAAATGTGAAGTCAATTCGAACTTTATTTCTATTCAATAAAGTTCATATTAAATTATAATCACTCACTGTTGTCTAAGAAATGTAGGTGTGTTCCTAACTTCAAAGAGTCAATTTGCAATTTACATTTAGGCAATATATAAAATATTGATATTTCCACGGAAACGAAAACTACGCGGGTGAAACCGCGGGTCTCAGCTAGTCATTAATAAATTTTTTTATAATAAGATAACGTGAGAGGCCACCTCGAAACTAACAAGAAGCGAAATAGAAATGTATGCTAATATATTTATTAATCAAAAGTTTTAATCGTTTTCGTGTATGATTAACAGTTAGTTTACAAATACGATACAAATCAAACTTTTCCACCAAGATAAATGTATTATAACCTATAGATTCGCCATTAGCAAAAACTAACTATAATAATTAAAAAATTCAACCTCATTTCCAGGAAAAGGTTTTTAGCTTTGGTATTTACGTAACTGCATATCTAATATGTGTTAATTAAATTCCAAAGGCCTATTTGTACTAAGTTTCACTAATAAAGATTTTCTGTTTCGATTTATCTAGTGGTCAGCAGTGTGGTCTTATAAGTGGGAAGCTCCAGGTGTAATATACCTCACCACTATGAGATTAGCCCGCTACCATCATAGACTGCTTCACGACTTGCCATCAGGTGGTAAAAAAAGTTTACGTAGGTACATGTAATATTATAACTCTAGAAAAGTTTCGTAGTCTAGGGAAGTAGCAGTTACGTAGGGTTGCCATCCGGATGGGTTTCCCCGGATTTGTCCTAGTTGCAAAGGGCAGATTTTAATTTTTAGTCCGGGTATGAAATGTTTCTGTTCGCGAACTACTGACAAGACTCCTCTCCCCCCTTCTATTTTAATGATTATGAATCTTCCTTAACTTCTCCTAATGTCTTGTCCTAATGGTAATGATGATTATGAATACCCGGCTAAGTTTGTTGCGGGTTTCTTCTTAGAACTGGGTGCGATTTTAAACCTCTTAGCTTTAGTTTTAAGTTGGCGAATGTAGTTATCACCATCGCTAATAGAAATATTGAAAACACATTTTTCAATACATGAATGATTCATGGATGCCTGTAATAGGTTTATGTGAATAAAACTATTTTTGATTTCATTTTGATTTAGATTTTAGGGCCAGCAACGCATTGGCGGTTCCTCTGGTGCTGCAAATGTTCATGGGCGGCGGTAATCACTTACCATCAGGTGACCCGCCTGCTCGTTTGCTCGCTATGTATATAAAAAAAAATTGATTTACCATTATCTCATGCCCCCCCCCCCCCCCTCCCAAATCAAGTCGTGAGTGAATTCTTATACGTCGCGGACATTTTTTGAAAAGAGTTTGTTTCATCTGGCACATTATTGATCGAAGGTTCGAAAGCACTCGATTAAGGCGGCTCAATTTAAGGCAACTAAACACGGATAAGCTGTAAGTGCGCACTCGAGCCCCGCACAGCACTTCGAGTGGGTCGAATCGATTCGCCGGCGAATATCTGACACACATAACGCAAATTGCTAACGGCTCGCCTGGGATTGATTTAATACTTCTGCGGCCCGCTAATGCAGGACTGCGAGGCGGTGTGAGAAATTATATCACCCTATTAAATAATAATACTAGGTACTTATAGTTAAGAAGCGCTGATAGCCTAGTGGTTAGGGCGTCAGCCTCCTAATCAGAGGCCGGGCACGCACCTCTAACTTATGGGAGTTATGTGCGTTTAAAAAAAAATAAAATATCACTTGCTTCAACGGTGAAGCAAAACATAGTGAGGAAACCTGCACGCCTGAGATTTCTCCAACTTCTCAAAAGGCGTGTGAAGTCTGCCAATCCGCAAATGGCCAGCGTGGTGGACTATGGCCAAAACCCTTCTCATATTGAGAGGAGACCCGTGCTCTGTATTGAGCCGGCAATGGGTTGATCATGATGATGATGATGTCGATGCTTAATTTAGATATTTTCATTGATTGTTTCGTTTATTTACTATTTGCTATGGTGTTAATCTTTTTCTTAGACTAGTAAGCCTTTTAGTGCCCGTTTAGACAGTCGATCTGAAGGAGTAAACCAAATTAATATGTCCGAGCTGACACACACACTTTTTTACATAAAGATGGATTCGTCAACACATAGTGCACAAATAGAACACCGATTCAATGAACACTATAAATTAATTCACCAAATATATGACGTCCCTTATTACTAAAGTGGGGCCGGAGGATGTGCCCCCATTGTTCTAAAGTAGATAATTGGTCACTTCTGATCAGTAGGTGCATACCTATGCTCCGACACCTAAGCATTGTTAAGATAAGTAGGTACTATTGTAAGTGCGAAAGTCTGGCGGCTGAGCTGACCAGAACAGGACCTTCCTTCCTTCCTTCTTTTCTTTTTTTTTATCCACTACAAGTTAGCCCTTGACGACAATCTCACCTGACGGTAAGTGATGATGCAGTCTAAGATGGTAGCGGGCTTTCTGTTACGGGGTATGGTACACCCATACTTGTAATTTGTTTTTACGCGACATCGTGCCGGAAGGCTAAATCGCTTGACACGTCTTTGTCGGTAGGTCTGTAACTAGCCACGGCCGAAGCCTCTCACCAGATCAGACTCGAGCCGGGAATCGAATCCAGGACCTCCAACTTTATAATGCGGCAGCTGCGCCACGGAGGTCGTCAAATGATGCCGAATAAAAATCGTTAAGTAGGATAAGATTAGTCGTGTGTCTCCTCTTATACTGTTGTTCTAAGCGACGATAATCAATTAACATCAGGTGACCCGTGTAAATATTCAATAACTATATACAACCGCCAAATTTCAGTCTCGAGAGCATCTGCTCCTTATCTCTCATCGGGACCAAGATGCACGTGTGAATCTATATTTAGAGCGCATCGGTTTTACCGCATCGCTTATGACTGGGTGAATCGGAAAGTTTCCCTACACTTAATATTATAAAGTTTAAGGGAT
This sequence comes from Lasiommata megera, assembly GCA_928268935.1. Classification (NCBI taxonomy): domain Eukaryota; kingdom Metazoa; phylum Arthropoda; class Insecta; order Lepidoptera; family Nymphalidae; genus Lasiommata; species Lasiommata megera. The sequence continues at coordinate 3,075,438 of OV743311.1, read as the reverse complement.
TGTTTTATTTTATTGTAGCCCTGGACGTTTTGTTTCAAATCAAATCATCATCAAATCTCGCGAAGAAAGCCCTTTTTTTTTTAAATTTTCTTTCATTCTGATAGACAATTCCGAAATGTTGGTCGGAGACATTACACTTACATTAAAAGTGAGGACAAACTTCGTCAGAAACTTGTACGTTTGAGATTCACTTTATAATTAATTATCTTAAATCTATCAATCCGCTACTAGCTAACGTGGTGGACTGCGATCATAACGTTTTACGTTTTTGACGACCTCCGTGGATCAACGCGTGCGCTGTTGCATTTTAAAGTCGGAGGTCCTGGGCTCGAGTCTGGTCTGGTGGGAGGCTTCAGCCGTGGCTGGTTACCAGCCTGCCGACAAAGACGTGTCGCCAAGCGATTTAGCGTTCAGCACGATGTCGTTTAGAAACCAATTAGGAGTATAAGTTTACCATACCCCATAACAGGTTAGCCCGCTACCATCTTAGACCGCATCATCACTTACCATCTGGTGAGATGCAGTCAAGGGCTAACTTGTGGTGAAAAAAAAGCGACCCCGCGCTCTGTGACTTGTGTGCTATTATGATGATGTCAATGAAAATTGACGTGTAAATAATACCTAATAAATTGATTGCGATTTTGACTGTACTTGTTTGTCCTATCGTCTTGTTAAAGGGGGCATGGTCATCAATATGAGTCGTTCGCTAGCAGCTACTAGCAGCAGACCATACATAATACATGAGCTGAACGCCCCGCTTGCCCGCGCTGGAAGGTTGGATACGAGTCCGGGCGCCGCACCCAACATGGCAGGGTACATTAACAGGGCACGATACGATCCAATATAGCCGGCAGACCACTCTCTCTGCGTCGTATTCCTCATTACTGCATTACTGAGGCTCGTGAGGCTCGAAGCGGTGATGACCTAGTGGTTAGGGCGTCCGCCTAATCAATCGGGGGTTCGAACCCGGGCACGCACCTCTTCTTCGATGTTATGTACGTTTTTAAGCAATTTAAATATCACTTGCTTCAACGGTGAAAAAACATCATGGGGAAACCTGCACGCTTCAGAGTTTGTAATGTTCTCAAAGGTGTGTGGAGTCTGCCAATCCGCACATGACCAGCGTGGTGGACTATGGCCAAACCCTTCTCATAATGAGGGGTCATAGTCCACCACCACATATTGAGAGGACACCGTGCTCTGTAGTGAGTCGGCAATGGGTTGATCATGATGATGAAGCTCGTGACCCCTTCAACTGAAGACTTTCTTGAGGACGATGTCGCGCCATGTTTCTCTTTTGGTTGCGACGTGTAGAGCATCATAGTTTTTGTGTCGAGTGCGGTGCGAATTTGATCCGACCAACGCATCGGACTCTCTCCTCGAGGCCTCTTTTCATCCACTTTGCCGGTGTTAACCATCTTCTCCAGGTTGCCACCTTCCCTTCCAGCAATGTGACCGAAGTACTCTAGAATCCTTTGTAGGCAGATGGTGGATAGCCGGCAGATATATTTTATGATTCCATTCTACACTTAAACCAACCCGTATGCCGAACGGCAGACGGCATAACGCTCTGCTGCCATCACGCCTCCCTTGGTAACCAGACTTGACACAAAATTTTATCACACTAAATTAGTTAGGATCATCATGATCATGATCAACCCATTACCGGCTCACTACAGAGCACGGGTCTCCTCTCAATATGAGAAGGGTTTGGTCATAGTCCACCACGCTGGCCATGTGCGGATTGGCAGACTTCACACGCCTTTGAGAACATTATGGAGAACTCTCAGGCGTGCAGGTTTACTCACGATGTTTTCCTTCACCGTTGAAGCAAGTGATATTTTAATTGTTTTAAAACGCACATAACTCCTAAAAGTTAGAGGTGCGTGCCTGGATTCGAACCGCCGACCTCTGATTAGGAGGCTGACGCCCTAACCACTGATTATCACCGTGAAACCATTTCTTATTACAACCAATTTCTGCAACTTATTACGGTACGATTTTTTTTCTTCAGTCAGTAGTATAATGTCATTGATCGACTACCGTAACACAAGTTTCAAGGCAGACTTGGCCCCCTGGAGTGATTGATTAACAAACACCCATCCATCAAAAACTTTTAGTTTTATAATAATAGTTTTTTTTTATATTACATTGCGGACAATTGAACAGGCAGCACACCTGATGTTAAGTGATTACCATTGGACTTGTACATCTGCAGCACCAGAGGAGAGAGACCACCGATGCGTTGGCATTGGTGGCATCGGCCGAACCCATCCTTCTAGTCGGTTTCTACTCGGCGTCATGCCGGAACGCTAAATCGCTTGGCGTTACGTCATTGTCACTAGAGTGGTAACTAGCTGTGGCCGAAGCCTGAACCAGACCAGACTCGAGCCGGAAATCGAACCCAGGACCTCCCACTTTTTTTTTTGACGACCTCCGTGGCGCAGTGCGTGCGCTGTCGCATTATAAAAGTTGGAGGTCCTGGGTTCGATTCCCGGCTCGAGTCTGGTCTGGTGGGAGGCTTCGGCCGTGGCTAGTTACCACCCTACCGACAAAGACGTGTCGCAAAGCGATTTAGCGTTCCGGCACGATGTCGCGTAGAAACTAAGTAGGAGTGTGGGTTTACCATACCCCTAACAGGTTAGCCCGCTACCATCTTAGACTGCATCATCACTTAACATCAGGTGAGATTGCTGTCAAGGGCTAACTTGTAGCGTATAAAAAAAAAAACTTTATAGTACAGCAGGGCGCACAAGTTAGCCTTTGTCGGCATCTCACCTGATGGTAAGTTTCACAACGCGCCACGGATTAAAAAAAAGATAAGTATAGATAAAGGAAGGAGTAAAGGACCCTAAAGAGCTAAAGCTACCAGGAAATGGCAGCTATCTCGAGTCGTCATCTTGTCGCATCACTGGAAAGGCATCCGCACGGAACGGGACCCCGGGGTCCGAATAAGGCGTGATTGCCTGCAAGCTGCAACCCGATCGAGAGTTATGCCGCCGCTGAGAAAACTGCGCCATTCCATTAATTGACCGGACACAATCACTGATAATTGTTTGTTTAGATGACCCCTATTACTACGGGTTTCTAGTAATTTCCGAGAGATCATCGCAATCGAAGAATTGCATAGGTCTGTTATGGAAATTTCAACCACAAAGGAATATGGGCACAATTGGAAAGTTCGCTACCGAAATGATCTAGCATTACTTATGAATGGTATTCTACGATACGTAAACGTCCAGAAATTTGTTTGCACTATGTGAGGTTTGCTAGTAGAACAGAGATGCTGGCATTAGTAGAAAAAATATTCAATAAATCAATCAATAATAATCATTATTCAAATAATCCTACCTGCAACATCTCATGCAGTTCTGTGACCTCCTTTTAGAAATTAACTAAGACTGTACATTACTGCATTATAGGTATTAATTGTTTTCGAGCTTTATTTGTTTTCGCTATAAGATTGCAATTATTTAATTTTATTGATTAACACGTCATCATTCTGATTTCCCAGCATAAGGAAACGAGTTTTTAAATAAAACATGACACATGACTAGTTCCCATTTCTTATCGAGTTGTTCATTCATAACAAACGGGAAAACTGTAGGGACATCTAACTGAATGATTAGTCATTCAGTAATTAAACTATATTCATTGATTTAATTGCTGTTATTGCTCTCATCTAATTCAAGTTCAAACGATGACTTATGGCTCTATGTGTAAATGTGGTCACTACTATGGGTATGGAAGCGGTGATAGCCTAGTGGTTAGGGCGTCAGCCTCCTAATCAGAGGTCGGCGGTTCGATTCTGGGCACGCACCTCTAACTTTTCGGAGTTATGTGCGTTTTTAAACAATTAAAATATCACTTGCTTCAACGGTGAAGGAAATATATGCATAACATAATGTTCTAAAAGGCGTGTGAAGTCTGCCAATCACATGGCCAGCGTGGTGGACTATGGCCAAACCCTTCTCATGTTGAGAGGAGACCCGTGCTCTGTAGTGAGCCGGTAATGGGTTGATCATGATGACTATGGGTATGATAAAAAGGTCAGTCACTCAGCAGTCAGTAGAGAGAACTTTGCTCGGAGTATCTCTATACGATCAAAGCATAAATGAGGATATTCGCAAATGCCAGTGGTACTGGCATTTGAATTGTACTGAAAGCAATGGGCGTGGAACATATGTCGGAGAACCGATAGATTCTGATTAAATTAAGAAATAAGGACAAACACATCTAATGGGTTTGGAGCTCCGGGTTCCCCGTTTAAACGTTATTAACGGAGAAATTTATATTTAACGTTAAAATTAATGGGCTTAAACCGTTACCTCAAAATATAATTATACCCTAAACGCCACCTCTGAGGAACGTAGGTGGTAAATGTCAATTGTATAGCTCCGGGCTGGTGCGGAGATTTTCCGTTCAAAATATCCTTATAGAACCTTAAATCTCTTTTTTTATATAGATCTAGTTTTATTGTTTTATCCATTACAATTTAGCCCTTGACGGCAATCTCACAGACCAACCGGCAAACCCATACTCCTAATTGGTTTCTACGCGACATGGTGACGGATATTACATTTGAATTCGTGTCGCAATTATTAGGTGGTAGGTAATTTGATAACTAGCCAGCCGAAGCCTCCCACCAGTCTATTTGCAATCCAGTAATCAAGGGCCAAGGCCAAAGGCCAAAGGCCAAGGGCAAGGTGATCATTATAAAAAAAAACTACCCACTAGTACAGACAGGCAGTTTATTGAGCATAAAAGTACTATGGGTAGAAGTTTTGTTGAGAAAATCCAAGTATCTACCGACTACCATGGTTCTATCTGTGTGTGTTTTGAGCGAGACTTGTTGAATGATTGGAAAGTGGACGAATCAATAATCAGTCGGGTCTACAACCGGCTTCTTGCATTTAGTAGGTACCTCAGGGTAAAGGGTTTAGTGGGAGGACAAGCCTCTGCTCCGGACGGCCGTTGTATGACGGGCGTAGTCTAAGATTTTTTTATTATATTTTCTCTTTTAAGACAGACAATTAATCAGTTACATGTACACTTTATCATACTTACTAATATTATCATGGCGAACGTGAGTTAGTGTATTGTTAGTTTCATATCTAAACAAGTTAACCAAATTTAAAAAATATCTACATCCATCATGATTAACTCATTGCCGGCTCACTACAGAGCACGGGTCGCTTCTCAATATGAGGCCATTGGCCAAAGTCCACCACACTGGCCATGTGCGGATTGGCAGATTTCACACGCCTTTGAGGATATTATGAACTCTCAAGCATGCAGGTTTCCTAGTGATATTTTAATTGCTTAAACAACGCTCAAATCTTTGAAAAGTTAGAGGTCACGAATTCTGATTAGGAGGCGGACGTCCTAACCACTAGGCTATCGTTGGAGTTACTAAAGATGGAGGTCCTGGGTTTGATTTCCGCCTCGAGTCTGGTCTGGTAGGAGGCTTCGGCCGTGGCTAGTTACCACCCTACCGACAAAGACGTGTCGCAAAGCGATTTAGCGTTCCGGCACGATGTCGCGTAGAAACTAAGTAGGAGTATGGGTTTACCATACCCCTAACAGGTTAGCCCGCTACCATCCTAGACTGCATCATCACTTACCATCAGGTGAGATGACGTCAAAGGCTAACTTGTGGTGTATCTATTAAAAAATTTTTTTTTGATTAATATATTTGATTTAATCGAATCCAATTATTGAAAATATCTCGTTACTACGTATTAAACTGATTTCGACTAGAAATTTTAAACTATGTCAACCTATTTCTAAGTGTTTAATGCAGCATCAAGAATTTTCATTTTCAAAATTAACTAAAGCCGTATACAACAAAATGTGTAAATAAAGTGTGTGATATTATTTACTAGGATTATTATTTCAACACTGATTTAGTTGTACAAGCAAGTGATATTTATGTCCTATTGCGTGTGAGTGATCTCATTCATTTAGAACGCTGTGTAACAAGGAGTTCTTTTCAAGACCTCACAAGGAATCAAGCGACATATAATACCTAGCATTACTGATATAGTTTATAGGCATCATGACTTCATAACAGTATTTCTCAACTCCAGAGACCAAACAAATCCCTTACCATTAGAAACCACGCACTATTTACATTGTTACTTGTCTTAATTTAGTACTAAAAACTTCGACTTACGTAATAATAGGAATTTTAGGCTTGATATAATCGTCTAAAGATTTCATTCATTCAAAGACCTACAATTAATTTCATATATATTTTTTTAAACTTTGATTTACGCAAAGTTACAGTTTAATACAATTTAATGCTTATTTTTTTTTTTATTTTACTTAAACCTGAGGACTGAAAATCCTAAACTAAACGAATTCACCATGCCTTGTATGTTTTGTATTGTAATTATAAAAGATCATTCGTTGTTTGACATCGAGGTCTCTGTGTTACATATCGATGTACTGCGTATTTCCATATACCGAACGAGGGGTAAAGCTCCCAGTTACTCCTCAGTTCCTAAATGAGGAATAATAAAATAACAAAAATAAAATAAAACATAAATCTAAAACAATATAAAGGCCCAAACAGTTTTCTATTTAGTAGTAGCCTTTTATCTTAAAATATACATTAATAATACATAGGTTATTATTATAAATTGTAGCCTATGTGTTATTCTGATGTGTAAGCTATATTATTGTAAAGTTTCATAGAAATCCATTCAGTAGTTTTTACGTGAAAGAGTAACAAACATCTATCCGTCCATCCATACTTTCACGTTTATAATATTAGTAGGTTTTTTACCAAAGCATTAAAAATATGAAACGCTTTCGTGAAACTATAGTAAAACAGTCGCTAAGTAGCATTTCCTCGCGATAACCCGCGAACGGTCACGCGGCTATTTATAGCGAACGGCTCCTTAATGTTGATATGCACTAAACACGGACATCACCGACGCTTACGAAACATAAATAAACGTAATTGTCACAGAGAAATGTTTAGATGGCCTCGCTCCTCGATATGTGGATTCCCGTCGGAATTTTCCCTATAATTATTCCACTACAAGTTAGCTTTTTCTTACAAACTAAACTGTGCCGTTAATAGTATAAGATTTAGATGCTTACAATCGTAGTCGAAAAACGCTATTGTCATAGTAAATTGAAACGTATCTACATATATTGAAAGCTGTAATTTATACACGCTTCTATATCAGTCAGGATAACATGTTAAAATAAAAAAATGTACGGAAATTGACACTCTAAAATCATATTTGGTCCGTTTTACTTTGACGTTATAGTGTTTCGATACCCCAAAGCGACCCCGAGATTGCGACTTACCGACAAAGACCAAAGGTGCGATGCCACGTTATACTACGCTATCTAGGCCAAGACCTCCCAGCAGATCAGAAACGAACTGGGAATCGAACCTAAGACTTTTAACTTTATAATAAGACAGCAAATGCGCTGCGCCACGCAGGTCATCAAAGGCTCAGGCCTCTGATGACATATTTAAGAGATACCTTTTAATAATATCTAATAAGGAAATCGCAAGTGCAAACCAATACATATATTACGAAAAAATAATAAAATGCACCTTTACTTTAACACACTGATCATTAGAAGTAAAAATAAACTTGTAGTGCAGTTTGCACAAAATTAAGTAGATAAGTTATTCATACGGAATTAGATTTTTTTTTTATAACAAATAAACTAAACTACAGACTAAATTTTGGTAGTATAAGTTCAAAGTTTTAATAAATTAATAAAACGCAAGCTTATAGAAAAATCCCATTAGGATATTAAGGATATCATAAACGATTATAAAGCTTGGGTGTGAATTGCTCGAACTTCATGGCTAATTAAAATTAATTATTGAAGCTGTGAGATGGTCTTAACAAAAAAAAAAACGCTGCTTAGTTTGCGGGCTTATTCTTAGACCTGATCGCGTTATGAACCCTCATTAGATTTATTTTAACGATTGTAGTTACCACACGAATTGAAATGATGGAAAATCTATCTATATATATAAAAGCGAAAGGTCACTTACATACTGACTTACTTACATACTGATTAAACACGAGATCTCAAAAACTATTGCACGTATAAAGCTATAATTTAGCAAGTAGGTAGTTGATAGTTAAGAGATGTCAGCTAAGAAAGGATATTTGGAAATTCCACCCCTAAGAGGGTAAAAGGGGGGTTGGAAGTTTGTATGAAATTTCTTTGTTTTAAGAGTAAGAGACACAAAAATTTGCATTAAGATTAATAATAATAAATAAAAAACATGTACATCAAATTTTTTTTTAAATATTACCTGTCAAGGGTGGTAAAATAGGGGATCATAGTTTTTGCTTATTTTTTTATTATGAAGTCTACAAGCTTGAAATTTTGAAAATAGGTTTCTTTTAGGGCGTAAGTATAAGGTTAGAATTTTTTTCATCCAAATTTACCACGAAGGGGGTAAAATAGGGGTTTGAAGTTTGTATGAAAGTCCCATGTTTTTTAATTTAGAGACACAAAATCGGCACTTAAACATTTGCCTGTAGCTTACTTTCTGAAGCAAGGCACTACCGCACGGGATCCTCAATCTCACGGGAGATCAGCAATTCTACGTAGACGAAGTCGCGGGCAACAGCTAGTAATATAATAAAACTGTAACAGGACGAATTCTGTACATTAAATATATTTAGAAAATTTTAATTGGCGGATGCTTTACTATCGATACTGAGCCCAAAATATTTTATTTTTATTTTTTGTTAGTCTGTCTGTCTGTATCTTGGCCGCGCATCACTCCGAAACTACAGGATGGATTTAATTGAAATTTGGTATAACAGTAGCTGATACTCCGGTTCAACATATAGGATAGTTTTTATCACGGAATTCAACATGGTTCTCTTGGGAGAGGGCATGAAAGTTGTAATTCATCAACGCGTACTCCGATTTCACTCATTCTTTTTTTTTTTTTAGAAAGGAGATACCTTAATGTTTATCCTGTAATTATTTCAAGATCATCGGCTTAGTAATCCATTGCTTCATGATTGGAAACACGAACACTAACTCAACGCAGACGAAATCGCGGGCGTCAGCTAGTATAGCATATGAACGCTTCATAGAAGCCTGTTTATGAAACATTTCATGATTAAGATAATTTAGGTGTTGCTGTATGAGATGGTGAACTCACCGTCAAACCTCTTGGCTCTCGTGGACAATATCTCAGCCAGCTTGTTGAGTTCGCTCCGCACCGCTCCCTCCAGCTGGAGGCGGGCGTGCTGCGTGAGCTGCGACCTGGAGCCTGCTCCGCAGCAGCCTTTGTTAGCACACAGTGCATCTGCGTCTGCAAGGAATAAAATAACACTTATTATTTATACAACAACTTTTATAACAGTATTAAAATAAAACAACAAAATAGTTATATAATTTCTATCATAATTATATTATTTCGAAGTCATGATAGCCTAGTTAACTAAGGCGTCAGCCTCCTAATCAGATTTATTAATTCGGGGTTTCGAACCTGGTCCTCTAACTTTTCGAAGTTATTTGCGTTTTTAAGCGATTAAAATATCACTTGCTTCAACGCTGAAGAAAAACATCGTGAGGAAACCTGCACGTCTGAGAGTTCTCCATAATGTTCTCAAAGGCATGTGAAGTCTGCCAATCCGCACATGGCCAGCGTGGTGGCCAAACCCTTCTCATATTGAGAGGAGTCCCGTGCTCTGTAGTGAGCCGAGAATGGGTTGACCATGATGATGATGATGATATGTTATTTATTGTTTAGCGACTTAGTGATTTGGTTCCGGCACGATGTCGTGTTGAAACCAAGTAGAAATATAGGTTCACCATACAACCAACAGGTTAGCCCACTACCAACTCAGGCATCATCACTTATCACCAAATAAGATTGTCTAGGGCTAACTTGTAGTGGGTAAAAAAAAATGTTCATCGTGTTTCGTAGTGACATTGTAAGCGCGTCGGTTAGATGAGGGGTGCTGATCGGGGGGGCGCGGCTTTCAGACGGGCCTAAATAAGTTTAAACATCCGTCCGAGGGGGCCTTATTGCATTAGGCGTGATGGGGAAGCGACGCACGCATCCGCGGCACCCGAAGCCATTCGGGGTATTCTTTGAAACTATTTTTATTACTTTCCAAGGCGGGGTGTTATCTGACGTTTGTGATGTGGGGTTTCTACATCGTATTGGTTATAAGGGTGAGAAGCGGTGATAGCCTAGTGGTTAGGGCGTCAGCCTCCTAAACAGAGGTCGGCGGTTCGAATCCGGGCACGTACGAGTACCTCTAACTTTTCGGAGTTATGTGCGTTTTTAAGCAATTAAAATACCACTTGCTTCAACGGTGAAGGAAAACATCGCGAGGAAACCTGCACGCCTGAAAGTTCTCTATAATGTTGTCAAAGGCGTGTGAAGTCTGCCAATCCGCACTTGGCCAGCGTGGTGGACTAAGGCCTAACCCCTCTCATATTGAGAGGAGACCCGTGCTCTGTTGTGAGCCGGTAATGGGTTCTTCATGATGATGATGATGATTGGTTATAAGTATACGTTATTATCAAAGGAATATAAAATGTTGTTCAATCGTCGGTTTCTCAAGATCCCTGTGCCAACAATTAAAACTTGTTTTGCTTTTTTTTTAATTTATTGTACAAAATATTTTAAACACATTTTAATTGTAAAGCTAACCGTCCTCCAGAATAATAATTATTTATCAAAAAATTACCTACTCTTCGTTGAGCTACAAACTCTAAATATGCTACGAAGTTGTCTTTTAGCTGAGGTGATCGAGCAAAAGTCAAGCGATGATAATGGGTAAGACTTTGGGTTAACCTTTTTTCCATACAAGTCGACCCTTGACGGCAATCACACCTATATAACCATCCTGTTAGTGGTATGGTAAACCCATACTTCTAATTGGTTTCTACGCGACATTGTTCCGAAACCCTATATCCCTTGGACACGTCTTTTTGGGTTCGATGGTAACTCGCCACGACCGAAACCAGACTCGAACCAGGACCTCCAACTTTATAATGACACAAACACGCGCTGCACCATGGAACGAAATGGTGAAATTAGAGTAAATTTTTTAGAATGTCTATAAAGCAATAAATAAATATAAATCCATCTTTGAAGTATTCGACATGATCTATAACTTAGCATACAAGAGTTACCACTACCAATTATTCAGTAAAACAGTTAAAAATAGTTGTTGTAGCAATAAAACGTAAATCATAAAGTCATAATATTCAACAGCAATCGTAAACTGTGATCGCGTCACGAGTTAGTCACGGTCGCCGGTCGACGACGCGCCAACATTATAATATCAAAAGCCTGTGGCAATACCGTAGTACCGCGAGGCCTTTGCTTTGGGGATGACTCTGTATGGTCCAACTTCCAAGCATAAGCGAACGTTTTTGTTTTTTTTTTCCCGTTAAGGACTGACTATTAGCTGTGCTAACCCCTATTGATTGCGACAGCGTAACCCAGCTGTTTCTGAAAGAAGCTCTGCCAGAAGAAATTTTGAGCTCTAGGGCTCGAAGAAACTAAGGGAACGTCTGCCTAAGGGCGCCTCCTGTTCTGCCGAACCTCAGCTTAGGCGAAGTTTGGAAAAACGGGGGGTTTTATTTGTTTATTTTTTTTAAGCATCTTTCAATGTATGTATGTGTGACATTAATTATTTTAATTATTTATTCTTTATTTTTACACCACGTATAGATATAAATAATAAGAAAAACAAAAAGAAACAGGATACAAAAGGCGGCCTTATCGCTTAGTAGCGATCTCTGCCAGGCAACCTTGCTGGAAGACATTGCTGGTCTAAACTTCTGTCTCATAGTGCTTTGTAGTGTTAGTCAATACTGGATGCTTTAAACATCTGAAGAAACGACAAGATTTAGATCTTTAAATCCTCGTATTAGTAAGGGCTCTCTAAAGCTTGTCAAGTCTCTAGGAACGCTACAGAGCGTGACAACTTTACTTTGACGCATACTCCATGTTTAACGACTTACGTGGCGAAGGGCGGGCGCTGATGAATTATTAAGTTTCCGGGTTTTAAAGATGTGCACTTCCGTATGGTAAAGATAACGATATAATAATATAAGAAGGTTCAGCAGGCGTAGCATCTATATTGCTTTCTATGTTTGCTTCGTGAGATTCACGACAAAATGTGATGAAAAATATTTTAATGTAAATAGTGTTCTTTTTAAGCTTTAAGCTTTAAGATTTAGGTAGTGTGTATGATGCCTGTGCTGTCTTTAGCTCGTATATTTGTTTGAACACCGTGAAAAATAAATTAGCTGAAACTCGACATAAAAAAAGTGTATATTTGTATTGATTTATTAATTTATTAGAGTAAATTAAAATAGATTTTTAAGTTTAATTTTTACCTAAATGTGTTTATTCCTCATTATAATTTTTTATGTTAAAGATCATGTCATTCCAAAAGTCATATAAATTCTTTTCTTTTCAGTTTAAGAAAGACGCTTGAGCTTATGTCATACACCTTAATTTTAATTGAGATTGACCCCATAAATTAACATGCAAGCCATATAACACTTTAAGCCTTCTGCATTAATGTTTAAATTCCCTTGACGGCACATAAATTGGATTCCAGTTTATCCCGCGCCGTCGGCAGAAATCACGAGCTGGAATACAATAACGCTTCCGAATTTCAAAAGGATTTGCGTTAATCAAGATATTATTGTTATGAAACAATATTAGTCTATGGACTCTTAAGAACTATACAGTATGGTCTATAGTTCAAATCAAATCAAAATAGCTTTGTTCATATAAACCTATTAAAGGCATCTATGAATCATTCATTTATATCACATTTTTCATTATTTATATTCGAGAAGTGATGGTCATAACTACACTCGCGAACTTAAAACTAAAGCTAAGGTCTAAGAAAAAGCCACTCACATAATCAATAATAAATTATAGAACCTATATAGAATGGAGTTAGAGCAATTCACACCCAAGCTTTTTTATCGTTTTGTATATTGTTGTTTTAATGTAACGTTAATTGTTTTGCTCATATTTGAGAAGAATCTCGAATAGCGTTTTATTTATTAGTATTTTAGACACCTCTACCAAGATATACGTTAGAAATTGGTGGAAATCTTAAATTCAAAAGATAGCATCAAACATGATAATGACGAATTATATAAAAAACCTTAATGCACGGGCAAAGTCGTGAGGCTTGAGCTTGTCATACCAATTTTGCTAGCTATTGCGGTGGGCTTCGTAGAACAGTTTCAGTTAGTAAAAGAGATACAATGATTTAAAAAAGCTCAAAAGCTACTATAAGAAACGAGCCATACGCTTAGCAATGGGAAAATAAATAACTGAATATTCAGCAAATATAATCAGCATACGATAATATAACATTAGACATGTTTAACGCAATCTAAATCTAATATGCAACAGTGTTAGGGTGCATTTTTAATTGATTGCAGCGAATCAGCCCATCCCAGCCCATCCCAGAGGTACGCAGGGAGGTCCAAAAGTTCGTGGAATGGAGGGGATGGAGTGGGGATAGGTGCGCTCGCTTAGTGTCATACTAATTAGATACTAATCATTAGTATATAAATTGAGTTTCAGCCTTATTGCGTCATTCGTTTACGAATACTCGCCTGCTAAACAAGTAAATCCGGAAGAAAACTGAAACTATGGAGAAAATTGAACACCATGTTGTGATAAAATTCCTTACCAAGCAAAGAAAGAACGCTGAGACCATTTTGAATGAAATGGAAACCGTTTATGGGGAACAGTGGCCTAGTAAATCAATGATTTACAAGTGGCATAGTCTTTTCAAACATGGTCGGGAGTCGATTGAAGACGATTCTCGCTCAGGAAGGCCAGTTAAGGCCACCACATCAGACATCATCGAAAAAGTGAAAAAATTGTACTAGAAGATACCCGTTTGAAGAAAAAACAGTTATCTGCATTAGTTGGAGTATCAGATACTACCATTTTGCGAATCTTACATGACCATCTGGGTATGACAAAAGTCAGTGCAAGATGGGTACCGAGAATGCTCACGCCGCTTAAGAAACGGCAACGCGTCGATGCGTCAAAGCAATTTTTGGAGTTGTGTGGAGACGACCCTGCACAGATTTTGGAGCGGATTGTTACCGGAGATGAAATATGGGTTCATCACTTTGAGCCTGAGTCCAAACAAGAGTCCATGCAATGGCACAAAAAGGGGACACCACCGCCAAAGAAATTCAAAGTGTCGGAGTCGGCGGGAAAGTTGATGGCTACTGTTTTTTGGGATTGTGAAGGGATAATACTGATTGATTACAAGGAAAAGGGAAGGACCATAACCGGAGAATACTACGCAACGATACTAGAAAAATTAAAGAAGGCCATCAAGGAAAAACGTCGAGGAAAATTGACCATAGGTGTGTTGCTCTTGCAAGATAACGCGCCGGTTCACAAGAGAAGAGTTGCAATGGCTGCTCTGCACACGCTTGGCTTCGAATCACTAGTCCACCCACCCTACAGTCCAGATCTGGTCCCATGTGATTTTTATTTGTTCCCCAATTTAAAAAAAGACTTAAGGGGAAGAAAATTTTCCGACGACAATGAGGTTAAGGAGGCAATTTTGGCTCATTTTGAGGCAAAAGATAGAAAATATTTTTACGATGGTTTAGAAAAATTAATTCATAGATCTAATAAATGTATTCAGCTTAAGGGTGATTATATTGAAAAGGAAAAATAGATTTGTTGTTTCATTTTATTTAAAACCCATTCATTCCACGAACCTTTGGACCTCCCCTCGTATATCGTAGGCACTCGGTTCACGGTATGATAAATCCCTAGTCTTTATTTGTGTATCTCTATCAAAAGATGGCACAAGGCATCAGTCTGGCTCCGTGCAACTGCAAGTACATCTCAGCGTAAACAAACAGCACAAAAATAGTGTTTGTATGATTTAAAGCATGTTTCTAATGTGAATCTTCTTAACCAGTGTTACCCAAACCAAAATGCTTGGTTCCGTCATATTTTAACAGCATTGGAATCTGTTCTTAGATAGCCGAGGTATGAAGAAGATAGAGGAAGAAAGGGTTGCATGGATAAAATACTTCAACGGGAGCTACAGCAACTTAAACATTGAAATAAGCTGAAAGATTAGCTGATAAGTATTAGGAAATAGGTATATACAAGGTATTACTTCTATTTACAAATTCACGAAATTATGGAGTTGCCATTTGTCCCAATTGTTATCAATGACATAATCGGCATCCCTCATTGGAGCAGCTTAAAGCGGGAAGTTTTTAATTCCTCAGTCCTATGGGACAGGCTTTCGCCTAGTAGGTAATTATTACGACCATGACTCTGAATTATCACAAAGTCGATAGATGATTTGCATCAGATATGCAGTTCCATATCAAATCTAGGAAGTGCAAAATTTTTGGAAGTACTAATATTCTTTTTATTCCTATATATGTTTGTTTACTGCTTCCCGTGCAGACGAGCCCTTGGCTTTTTCACTACTAAACTTTTTTTCAAAGATCGCAATTAGTTTAATATTGCTGACGCTATGTTAAAAAATTTTGTATCCTTATTTTAGGAATTTAAAACTTATAAAATATAAAGCTCATAATATAAAGCTGTGATAACCTAGTTGAAGCTGTGATAGCCTAGTGGCTAGGACGTCCGCTCCCTCGGGGAAGTCGGGGGCTCGATCCTGGGCATGCACCTCTAAGTTTTCGAAGTTATGTGCGTTTTTAAGCAATTAAATCGTGAGGAAATCTGCAAATGTTTTCTAAATCCGTGTGAAGTCTGCTAAATTCATGACCAGCGTAGTGGACTACGGTCAAACCGTTCCCTTATTGAGAGGAGACCCGTGCTCTGTAGTGAGCTGGCAATGTGTTGATCATGATGATGATATAAAACATACCGCTTTAAGCTATTGCTTAGTAGTAAGCCAACAAGATAGTTGATCTTCGCGTCACAAGTTTTTTGACGACCTCCGTGGCGCAGTGCGTGCGCTGTTGCATTTTAAAGTTGGAGGTCCTGGGTTCGATTCCCGGCTCGAGTCTGGTCTGGTGGGAGGCTTCGGCCGTGGCTAGTTACCACCCTACCGACAAAGACGTGTCGCCAAGCGATTTAGCGTTCCGGCACGATGTCGCGTAGAAACCAGGTTAGCCCGCTACCATCTAAGACTGCATCATCACTTACCATCAGGTGAGATTGCCGTCAAGGGCTCACTTGTAGAGGAAAAAAAAAAACAAGTGCTGAGTGCACAGCTTCAAGTTTGGGCGCCGCTGTCGTACGCCCTCGCTTTCTTTAATCTCGGCACGATGCTAACAAAACAAACACTCAGCTGATGGTAAACACAACGTCGCAGTCGACGGGGCCCGCTATGGAGATTCACTTTCGTCCGTGATCAAAAAAAATTATGGTTTTTTGGGAATTTTCGAAACGGAAATGAAATCTGTGTTAGCAAATTGCACACTCTCATAGGGAGTCACTATAAAAGCCTTATCATGAATTATTACTTTTATTATAAACTAGCTGGTGACCGCGACTTCGTCTGCGCAAAATTAGTATTTCGTGTATAGAAACAGATATTTGCCAAGTAATTTATTCAATTATAATTAACAACTAAAACAATGTTACTGTATTATAAACACTTAAAAACTTAAAATAAACCTTAAATTGAACCTAAAAGTAAAACTATAATTAAAATATATTATTAAATGGAGTCCCTTTATTTCGTGTATTATGTCATTAAAATTATCACGCTGCTGGTAGATTCGTTCCTACTTACTTGACACATATATATGTCTATATTTTGAATAATTCACACATTATCTTTATAAATTATTAGGTACTAGCTGGTGCCCGCGACTTCGTCTGTTTCGAGTAGCTTAAATTAGCGTGGCGTAGAAAAGAACTAGAACGTAGAAGAACATTATGACATTAAAATTATCACGCAGATGATAGATTTTCCTACTTACTTGACACTTATCGTCATATTTTGGACAATTATTGACACAATATTTATAAATTGTAGCCGGTGTTATTCTGATGTGTAAGCTATATTATTGTAAAGTTTTATAAAAATCCACTCAGTAGTTTTTACGTGAAAGAGTAACAAACATCCAGCCATACTTACAAACTTTCGCGTTCATAATATTAGTAGGATATGAGGATAGTAGGATAGTGTTACGAGTACGTCCCGTACATCTCATTCTAATAGGTAGAAGATAATTTTTCCATATCAAACTATCTCCCTTTAAGACCATCAAAATATCTACCACGATAAGGCTCCAGGTCTGAAACCCTGGCACTCCAATGGCTACTAATCCATTTTGTAACACCAACGCCGTTAGCTCATTGATACTATAGCTCCGAAACTGCGCCTTCTATAAGTTAACTATTCATTATCTATTGAAGTACCCACTTCTTCAGTTGAAGTTGAAATACTAATCACGTTCATGCAATCAATGTTACATGTCACTAGAGACAGCTGTTTCCTAAGAGATAACGAATAAATTACTGACCGAAACAATACCTACATAATTATTCCAAGAAATAAAATGTTTTGTGAAAACAAGAACAAGACAAATCAATTAACACCTAACGATTATTCTAATAGTGCATTTCTATCTCGTTAAACAAAAAGCAACCCGCATAGAGGAGCGGCTTAATGTAACGTTTTTTTTTATTTCAAAGTACACGACCTAATGGTCAAAATTTAAGTTGAGGTGTTATTAAATGTGTTTCATTGTTTTGTTATTCAATAATCCCGTTAAGCTGTGATAGCTTAGTGGTTAGGGAGTCAGCCTCCTAATCAGAGGTCGGCGGTTCGAATCCGGACGCGCACCTCTAACTTTTCGCAGTTATGTGCGTTTTTAAACAATTAAAACATCACGTGCTTCAACGGTGAAGGAAAACATCGTGAGGAAACCTGTACGCCTGAGCGTTCTCCATAATGTTCTCAAAGGCGTGTGAAGTCTGCCAATCCACACATGGCCAGCGTGGTGGACTATGACCAAACCCTTCTCATTTTGAGAGGAGACCTGTGAGTGAGCCGGTAATGGGTTGATCATGATGAATCTCGTTAAAATTTATTTCTCCTACTTCCTAACGCTACTAATGCTATAAATATAATTTGCCATTAAACAACATTGCGTTCAATTTCCAATTGGCCAACGTGAGGTATTAAATGGCGCCAGCAGCATTTCGCGCGAGCTAGCAAATTTAAGTGTAATTTAGTTTCACTAGGTGCAATGAGGCTCTAACTATCGTATTTCTTCTTTTGTGTGGTGTAAAATAAAGTGTATTTTCATTTCATTTCATTTCATACCTATGTAGTTAAGATTAATGTTACGTGAATGAAACAAAACGTTTGATGGTGTAAAATAACATTAACGCTATCGTCGGTGTGACGTTAGTTAATTTTTTTATACCTTACAATTGAATCTTAAGTTACATAAATATTTTATATCTAATTGTAATTCTAATTAAGTGACTGCTCAGCATGACAAAAGTTTAATATGAACAACATATAGAAATATAAATAAGTTAGGTGTAATATGTCTTTACTTTATTAATTTTACTACATCTAAACAGTTATAGTGACCGTTCAAAATATCATTATATAGACAACAATTGAAACAATTGAAATTGAATTTTGACGACCTCCGTGGCGCAGCGCGCGCGCTGTTGCATTATAAAGTTGGAGGTCCTGGGTTTGATTCCTGGCTCGAGTCTGGTCTGGTGGGAGGCTGCGGCCGTGGCTAGTTAACACCCTACCGACAAAGGCGTGTCGCCAAGCGATTTAGCGTTCCGGCACGATATCGTTTAGAAACCAATTAGGAGTATGGGTTTACTATACCCCTAACAGGTAAGCCCGCTACCATCTTAGACTGCATCATCAACGTGGTTAGTTTTAGTTTTATTATTATTATCAACTTTTTGTTGATAATAATAATAAAACTAAAACTCAGGTTTAAGCAGCTGTTAAGTATTGATTATTTGTCTATGATGAGACTAATTGCATTAGAGCTTCATTAAAGTTACTCTTGTTGCAACAAGAAACCTTAAGTCTTTTCGTGCCGCGTTCCTCGATGCTCGTTAATATGCGAGGAACTGGGTGATACAGGGCGCCGATAACGTCGCGCCCTCTTCAAATTTAACGACTTTTTTATTCCTTTTCAAGCGGCGCTTGTTAGGTAGGGCTGTCGTTTTTTTTATACACTACAAGTTAGCCCTTGACGGCTATCTGACCTGGTGGTAAGTGATGATGCAGTCTGGGATGGTAGCGGGCTAACCTGTTAGGGGTAACCTACTAACCTGTATGGTAAACCCACACTTCTAATTGGTTTCTACGCGACATCGTGCCGGAACGCTAAATCGCTTGGCGACACGTCTTTGTCGGTAAAGAGGTAACTAGCCACGGCTTAAGCCTCCCACCAGACACGTTTGTCACGGCAGCTCTCCTTTTCGATCATCGTCATCAAGTCGTCATCAATCTAATTAATGGCCTACAACTAGACTCTTCTCTTAGGAAAGATGGATGTATGGCTTATGTATCTAACCCAGTTGGTGAGTTTAAACAGTGCAATGCAACTCTCAAATAACTCTTAGCCTTGTTAATTATCAGGTGCTTTTGATAATGCCTCCAAAGTTGTAGATGAATCTAGTTAAATAATTGGACCTTCGTTGTTTAAACGAAGCAATCGATTGGTTTTCCCTGTCGCAATTAGGGAACACCATCAAGTCAGACCCCTTGGGATTTTGCCATCTCATCATCCTCTTTCTTAATACGTTCTGCCTACTACTCTTTCTTCTTGATTTTATCTCATATGGGATCGGCATAATATGTGTGTTCAAACGTTCCTTAAGCGGCCTCTCTGTTTTGGTAGTCAGCATTATCGATGATGTTTCATGATCATGGATAAGATTCCTGAGTCGGGCAAAATATTGCAAGGCATTGGGACATTTTTCTTTCAAAAATTTTCAGTTCCGGCCTGCAGTAAACAAAATAGCATGCCAAACACTACCATTTACGAGGCACATGGAAATTCAGTACATGCTCCGCCCGTTAGAAAAAGGTCAGCGCAATTCGTTTAAGATAGACAAGATATACCGATTTTTTTAAGTGGCAACCCTAAGTAATGTGTCACAGAAAATCAAACAGACAGTACAAAATAAAAACATGTGGCCAGTATTGAGACCGCATTACGTCAACGTGTAAAAAATATTTAAAAAACATTTTCAAAGAATGTTACTGATCTTATAGCAATACCATGAAGAACTGACGGAATTTAAATCGCATCTCTGTGGCATTTTACTAATTCACTTATTTGTGATAGTAACTTTGAATGTACGAATGAAATATGAATACACTTTTATTGTACACCGAAAAAGAACGAAGGAAAATTAAAACTGAGAAACAAATAGAAAATAGTAAACAGTTTGGCGTAAGTAATATTTTGTAAGGTTTATAATTATTTTTTTTTCACTCAAATAGACATAGTTACAGCCCGGTTACGCTGTCGCAACCAAAAGGGTCGCACAGCTAATAGACAGTGCGAAAAAAAAAAAGTGGCACAGTCGATCAATTTTTAATGAAAACGGCATATTGCTATTGGAAAAAGCTCTGATTTCAATATGCGATAATCAATTCCGAAATCGAAATAATACGTGTCAGTCAAAAATAACGAAAAATTGATATTTAAAAAACAATTAAACTTTTTAGTTATCTTCAAGTAACACGCGCCGCCTCTCTGTAAACGGAGAGTTTGCGTGTCGCATTATATCGAGCCCTTACACAAACACGAAACTTGCTTCTGATTTGTTACACAATTCGGTTGTTTTAGACGTAAATTACTTAATTCCCAACGATACGATCATTTGTACGGTTATCACATCGTTACTTGACTTGAGTTATGTGAAAAATGCCTTTTTTTGTTTAATAAAAGTGGAATCATGGGCGGTGGCAACTTACTTTTCTAATCCGAATTTTCTGATTTTTTCCGATGGATTGATAATATAGAAAAAAAAAACGCTTTTTCATCATCAGCCGTCGAGCCTTATCCTCGGGTCGTGAGGCGCGTCCAATGTTCCCGGCGCGGCTCGGATGGAGTTAGGGGGCCTCCTTCATAGGGCCCCCTACAGGGTCTGCCTCGGCGGACACCGCTAGCTGGGTTGCGGTCGAGTGCAAAAGTGTTCCCGTGTCCCAGCCATCAGGCGACGCCAAGGAGCATCGCTGGGTTTTATTGGGTATTCTGGTCGCCAGTCTGGCCGCCGGGGAGTCCCACATACCCCGTCGGAAGCGGCGCAGTCTTGCCTGCGTCGCTTCCGGAGGAGATGCGTAAACGCATTTCCCAGCGGTAAAAAAACGCTTTGCTTGCGATTAACCAACAATTATTTTCTTATTAATAATATTGATTATTATTAGTTATCAACCACACGAACGTTACATGCTTATAAAAAGTCTATTATGATTTATTAGATAACGTAAACGATACAAAAGCTTGGGTCTGAATTGCTCCAACTTCATAGCTTTATTATAATTGACTATGTGATATTTATTTATTTATTAGGAAGCCAACGTGTATACAACTATCTTAATTTGAGGACACGTTCTAAAATTCTCTTGTAATATTGTACACTCCACTTATAGGCTAACTAGGTAACATCTACAGCATGCGTAATATGATATGGTGATAACTAGAACAAATCTTAGACCGGTTTTAGTTTAGTTTAACCTTAATAGTTTTAGTTTTAAGTTAACGAATGTAGTTATCAATCACCTCGCGAATTCAGGTAATGAAAAAAATGTGAACGCTTCATCGATGACTAGGTTTGCCGATTGAAATTGATCGCAAGTTACTTTTGACTGTAGTTTAGATCAGCCGTTCAGTGACTGGGTGATAGATACATGTATTTACGGTAAGATACCAGTAGGTACGTTTCCTCTTACAAACGTTTCATTCACAATTTTCTTGTCTAGCATAGATGTAGTAGCGTGTAGGGTTGGCAATTCCTTAGAAATTAATCGTATTTTAGTTTAGACTAACCAATCTACAACAAGTGTATTTATTAAGAAGGCTGTACTGTACTGTATTTACCTGTGAAGGTTTTTAGTCTGAAAGTTTCAGACGGACGGTAAGGACAAACCAGCAAACGCCTTTATGACGCAGCGTGTGCGCTAACGTTTTCCAAGTGCGAGCTCGAGTCCGGTCTAATGGAAGGCACCAGGCACTTCGGCCGCGGCTAGTAACCACCTTACTCACAAAGACATACCGCAATGCGATTAAGCGTTCCGGTAGGATGCAGAGTAGAAACCGATTTGGAGGGTGGAATCAAACGGCAACCCATCTTTGGCTCCTTTGGAGCTGCAATGTTCATGAGCGATGGCGTTTAGCATCAGGAGCTTCATCACTCGTTCGTCTGAGATGTAAATTAAAAAAATTCGTATCCATACGACCATGCTAATATTTAAAGCGAAAGTGAGACTTTTTACTTCATTCGGTTCAACCACAATTTTATCTATTGTAACTTAAGCTTCGAAAGGAAGGAATTATATAAACGATAAAAAAGCTGGGGTGAGAATTGCTCTATCTCCATAGGTCCTATAGTTTATTATTCATTATGTGAGATGGTGATAACGAAAAAAAAAACCCGGCTAAGTTTGTTGTGGGCTTCTTCTTAAACCGGGGCGCGTTTGGAACCCTCATAGCTTTAGTTTTAAGTTTACGAATATAGTTATCATCGTGAAATAACTACTATGTAAATTATTGACGCGTCAAAAGTGCCTTTTTTAGGACTATTTGAATAAAGATTATTTTGATTTTGAAAAACAAATGCTTTCTGCAGGATTTTTCAAAAACAGAATAATCGAGGATCTTTGTTAACGACTAAGTTTATAGGTTAGGTACAACTAGGTAGAGATTGTCTAAACTGAAATGACGCGCCCCACTACTTAATTAGTGTATTTAAATGTGTGAGTGCAAATAAAACAACAACACTTCATCTGTGTGGGAGCGTCGATTTATCAGTAAACTACGATCTCTGAGTGCACAAGACGGTTGACTAGTTGGGTAATAAATCCGATAACGCTCGCTCTATTGAGCAACGCCGTCCCATTGTATGAAACAATACGTCCTCTCCTCTCGCGCGTTTAATATTAACTAAACTAGTTGGACAACAAATCCGAGAATAACGTTTCTTAGCAAGTATACAACTGAGCGACCAATTATAATACCATGTTTATATGTATTGCGTTCATATTTGAGTTGGGCTTGTGTGAGTAAATGCAGAGGTGGGGCGCGTCATTTCGGCTTAGACGAACTCTATTAGTCCTTAACAACTAGTATTACACTCGTTATTTGTATAGACAAATAGGGTTAGCGGTGCAAATAGCCAACCCTGCGTACCCCATCTCTGTGCTAGACGTATCATGTAATTGCAGTCGTGGCACCCCCTCCATCGTGTTTGATTATGTCCCTTTCGTAAAGGGAAAGCGTAAGACCGCCTCAAGCGATTTTCTTCATAGTTTTCCATTATACATTTGAATAATGCCTTTTTTTTAGTGGTACCTACAGCGACCGGAGCTGATGAAGTACACCAACATAAAATACGCTCTGCATTGTTCGATGATATTTTAATTTTAAGTAAAATCTTTTTTTTTTCGTATGGAAAACAAAAGTTTTTTTTTTCTTCATTTTATGGCTTTGCACAGATTAGCCAATGTCAAGTTTATACCAATGTAGAACTTAGGGAGAAATGGCGGGAAACTTCGCACTCCGCGGACGCGGCTTCCCCAAACCTTTCCCAAATCAATACCTGTTAACCATTCAGAAAACTAGCCACTACACCACGACACAACCAACATCAGTCCTTTTCAAAATTAGCCAATAAACATTAATTCGAGAAAAGCGTGAAAAAACCGCGCCCGCCATATACGAAGTCTCCCGCATTTCTCCTAAACAAAAGTTAAATGTTAGGTGTGTTGAAATTCTATGCAGTCTATGACCACAACTGAACGAGACTCCAATAATAGAAGTATAGTAATTTATCCATAGATGTCAGCACTAACGCGATGTTGAAAATGAAATGAAATGAAAATATACTTTATTGCACACCATACAAAAAGAAATAACAAAAGAAATAAACACACACAGGAAAATAAATAGGTGCAATAGGCTGCCTTATCGCTAATGAGCGATCTCTACCAGGCAACCTAGCACAAATAAGAAATAAAATATAAAGTAAGGTGAGGTTGGGGTGTACAATCATAAAAAGAAAATATAAGGTTAAATATATATACAACTAAAAATATAAATAAGATAATATTTAATACATATATACAAAACAATAGTAGTAATAAATAATGGTGTAAATCCAGACAATAGCTCTGGAAAATCTTTGAATAAAACGCGATGCGACTTAAGGCCACGTAAATTTTGTTCACTCTGCCATTTTATCGCAGAATAGCGAGATACTGCAAGCTTCTCCATTGATCATCAATTGACTAAATATTTAATAAACTAGTAAACCAACTTTTTTGTAAACGTTTCTTTTGACGACCTCCGTGGCGCAGTGCGTGCGCTGTCGCATTTTAAAAGTTAGAGGTCCTGGGTTCGATTCCCGGCTTGAGTCTGGTCTGGTGGGAGGCTTCGGCCGTGGCTAGTTACCACCCTACCGACAAAGACGTGTCGCCAAGCGATTTAGCGTTCCGGCACGATGTCGCGTAGAAACCAACTAGGAGCGTGGGTTCACCACACTTCTAACAGGTTAGCCCGCTACCATCCTAGATAGCATCATCACCACCAGGTGAGATAGCCGTCAAGGGCTGACTTGTAGTGTATAAAATAAAATAAAACGAGCCGCTAAGATCATCTGTAGGTGCACTTCCTTATGAGCTTACTTCCTGCCACGTATGTGAGATAAGTTGAGCATCTAACAAGAGCGGATAGGCGTATTATGTGCCAACGTAGACCCCATTGCTTTCCATCAGGCGTGATTATCGTCACATACAAGTTAATCTTACTTACTGTTATTGATGCGAAAGTATGAAGCCGATTATCAACAATATAATAATCTACCGATAGATGTTTTTACTTATTCATCCCAGAACAGTATAATGAATATGGATAAAATTTTACACAATTGAAATATTTCTTAGTCTGTTTTTTTTTATCCATAGCATTAAATTTATATATATTATATCATATCATTTATATAAATATGTGTTATTTTATTATTATTATTACTTTTCTTTTTTTCAAAATATCTAAGTATATTTTTGTATGTAGTTTAAACATACCTTGTTTGACCTATCCCACTTCACCACCAAATTCACCTTACTCACATCTAAGGGTAGCTGGAAGAGATCTCTTATAGAGATAAGCTTTCCTTTGTATACTTCTTTTGTAACAGTTTAATATCACAAATTTGGTACATAAATAATAAAAATAAATAAATAAATGTACAGTTCCTGTGGTATACTTCTTTTCTGTTCCTAGAAGACCTAATAATATGCGAATTAAATCAACTTCTTTATGAAGTAGTACCACAACCGAAGACTGCCACCAGATTAAAAAAAAAACACGTCGTAGCGTATTATATTATTAGCGACCTATTAGCGTCGACTTGAGTTATTAACCATGCTGTAGTTACCTCTAAATTGATTTATATATATATCTTAGCTTAAGGTTATTAAAATGTTTATTTTTTTACATATAATTCTATTGGTGGCGTTTTGAATAAATTAATAAATAAATAAGTATGAAAAAAGCACAAACAATTTTCGGTGTTTACGGTAAAGACTCTTGAACAATTTAACAGTTGAAGTGACTTCACTGAAACACTCGTAACAAGTCTGCATTCGCTCCACGAACCCAGTCTCATTTAATCACGCCCTCTGAAGGTAATAGAGCGTTCGCAAAAAAAGAAAACAAAAGCGAGTGGCTCTTTCAAGATTTTCTGGCGACGCTTCGTTGAGTGTAGTTAGAGGAAGGCAATAATTTCATTGCATATTTCGCCCTGCTTTGATAAATTCGTTGCCTTAAAAGCCCCCTAGATTCGAAAGATTGCGATTTTAAGGCTACGCTGGCCGGTAGCCTTTTTTGTACGTGGCCTTGCAATCAAGCGGCTATTTTAATTCAAAAAGCATGAACAATTTTATGTTATATTTAACAGTATTTTTCGAATAGTTAAACATAAGCATATATAAATTTAGATAGATGGGAGGGGAGACATCTGACTACGAAAATCAACTGTATGTACTATACATTACGTGAAATTTAACCAATATAATATTTAAATAAATCATATTGATTTTTTTTTTTTTTTTTTTTTTTTTTTCCGCTGGGAAATGCTTTTACGCATCCCCTCCGGAGGCGACGCAGGCAAGACTGCGCCGCTTCCGACGGGGTATGTGGGACTCCCCGGCGGCCAGGCTGGCGACCAGAATACCCACTAAAACCCAGCGATGCTCCTTCGCGTCGCCTGGTGGCTGGGTCACGGGAACACTGATGCACTCGACCGCGGCCCAGCCAGCGGCGTCCGCCGAGGCAGACCCTCCACGGGGGGAAATCATATTGATAAGCCCATGTGTATCAACCAAAATATTAACTAACGTTGAGGATACCTGTTGTATCAAAGCGGAATAAAACCAGTATCTTTTTTGGGAAAAATTATAGAACCAGTATCTTATTTAGAAATGTTCCAAACATATTATACGTAGATAGTATGAAATATGATACGTATATAGAAAACCAAAAAATGAAATTACGTGTTATTGAACAAGGAAGTCGATAATTATGAGAAACATCGATATAGCATGAAACGATAAATGATAAACTAATTAAATGTGTATAATGTATGCTAAATTTCGTTTATTATAGCGAGCGGAAAGCGTAACCTTAATAGTCTATTTACGAAGGGCTGTTAAGGTGTCGAATAAATGTCGAGTAATAACGTCTTTATGACAGAATTTCACTTTGTTGTCTACTAATTTTAGTATGGTGTTCTACAATCACGTTTATTTGAGAGGTTTTAGGGTATTTTAGAGTGCCATAAGAAAGGCAAACAAGGTAAGAAGTGGATAACGGCTAACTAAGGTCTACAATGCAGCATTTTTTTTTTTTTCGGACTGTTTTAGCTGTGCTAATCCTATTGGTTGCCACAGCGTAACCGGGCTGTTTGGCGATCTTCGGAGAGAAGATCTGCCAGAAGAAATTTTGAGCCCTAGGGCTCGAAGAAACTAAGGGAACGACTGCCTAAGGGCGCCTCCTTTGAGGCCGAACCTCGGCTTAGGCGACGTTTGGGATAACGGGGGGGTCGGACGGTGAGAGTCATCTAATGCTTACCAATATCTGAAAGGTTTGTTAGTAAATAGGTACTTAACTAGCTGATGGCTAGCGTTTTCTGTGTAATCATAACAAATTGTCTTTCACAACACAATATAAGCTCAAACAATGGTATCATAGATACCTGGCATTAAGTTATTAATCGACGGATCTAATAACAAAGCGAACGGTCCCGTCGGTGGTTATTTGAGAGTACAATGATTATAGAGCCCGACCACCTGGGTAGGTAGGAACGGTCAACCTGTACGCATCATCAATTGTTCACAGATTGTTCTAGAAATTAAGGAAGGTACGTATGTCTCTATAATGAAAGGAGAAAATATTATTGATAATATCATTAGATATTATTTGTCTTTATATAATTTTTTTAAATTCAAATAATCTTTACTCAACTAGTCCTTTAAAAGGTACTTATGATGCGTCCATAATTTACATAGTAGTTCCAAACGCGCCCTGGTCTAAGAAGAAGCCCACAACAAACTTAGCCGGGTTTTTGGTGGGAGGCTTCGGCCGCCTACCCTACTGACAAAGACGTGTCGCCAAGCGATTTAGCGTTCAGGCACGATGTCGCG
Organism: Lasiommata megera; assembly: GCA_928268935.1. Taxonomy (NCBI): domain Eukaryota; kingdom Metazoa; phylum Arthropoda; class Insecta; order Lepidoptera; family Nymphalidae; genus Lasiommata; species Lasiommata megera. Next base: position 3,047,539 of record OV743311.1, on the reverse strand, counting down.
TAGAAACCAATAAGGAGTGTGGGTTTACCATAGTCCTAACAGGTTAGCCCGCTATCATCTTAGACTGCATCGTCACTTACCATCAGGTGAGATTGCCGTCAAGGGTTAACTTGTAGTGTATAAAAAAAAACAAATCAATACGTTAAAATTACGCAAAAACATTTGATTTCTAATACTGATAAATAGACCCACCCGCTCGAGAGATATCTTACGAAAAATTATTTACGCAAACAGCCTCCGATATTGGTATAAATAAAAAATAAATTACACGGCGTATTGAGAACCAATACATTGTCCGAGTTCGGTAAATAACAACCGCTATCAAGCCTCCGATTGGAAAATGGCGCATAAAAATTTTGTGGAAACTAATTTTATACTTTACGTTAGAGAAGTCTGCAAAGAGTTAAAAAAATATGCTAACCCCTTTTCTCTCTAAAAAATAGATGTTAAATCGCTTATTTATTAGCCCTTATATCGTTTATATTCCTCCTAAAATAAAGATTGTACAACAGTTAATAAAACAGGCCATTTTATCCGAAATGTTTATCCAACAAGTCAATGGCATTAAAATCGACGATAGGTTTTATGACCGAGCTGTACACTTGGGTTTTCACTTGGATCGGGAGGAAATGTAGCAAGTAATGTTGTTGATTAACATCGATGTTTTATATGCCGAAATAAAAAGTTTTTATGAAATTTAATATGTCACAATATAATAGTTTTCCCTTTTTTGATTGAGTTAGTAAGTCGGTATTTCCTAAAAGAGAAATGAAAATACACTTTAATGTACACCACACAAACAGAAGAAATACAAGACAGTAAATAAAAAAACACAAAGAATAGAAGGTACAAAAGGCGACCTTAGCGGCCTTATAAAAAGAGAGCTTCGGAGCCATATTTCAAATGGCTCCGAAGTGAGAGGACTGTCGTTTGATTGTTTTATGTTTATGCAACAGATTATGAATTACCTATAATCAGAATGCCTTAGGGCATAAAAACGTTTTTGTTATCATGTTCCTTACGACGTCCTAAAGACGTCAGGTCGTTTAAAATAATGTTTTTCTCATATAGGTTTGTCTGGTGGGAGGCTTCGAAGGACTCGTTACCACCCTACCGACAAAGACGTGTCGCCAAGCGATTTAGCGTTCCGGCACGATGTCGCGTAGAAATCGATAGGAGTATGGGTTTACCATACCCCTTACAGGTTAGCCCGCTACCATCTTAGACTGCATCATCACTTACCATCAAGTGAGATTGCCGTCAAAGGGCTAAATGGTAGTGGATAAAATAAAAAGTACAATAGTATCTTTATAAATACCGAAAAGAAATCTGCAACTAGACTGAATGCGACCTAGATATAGACCTTTCAACTTACAGCTTAAACCACTGCACAGATAGAGCTATAATTTGCCAAAAAAAAAAGAATATACCGCTTAGAAAGAATTATTATTAAGAAAATTTATCTTCAAGAGTGGCAAAATCAGGGTTCGATGTTTTTATAAAAGTTTGTCAGTTTAAGAAGATAGAAACGCGTATCGTATTTAAACTTTAATTTATTAAGGAAGCACACAATCAAAACCCGGAGTCCACGGCTAAACTATTTTTAAATGTAATCAAATCATTAATTTTGTATTCATATAAACCTAATACAGGCATAACAGCGTTCATATGGGTATAGTTTCATTATTTTAATACGTGAGGTGATTACTACTAGGATTAAAGCGAGGAGGGTTAGAAACGAAGGTCTAAAAAGAAACTCACAAAATGCTTAGCCGAGTTCTTTTCTCACATAGTCAATAATTATAATTAGATATGAAGTTAAAGCAACACACACCCAAGCGTTTCATAATAACATTCACAAATAACTCAGAAAAATATAATAAAACGAAGGGTCGGTCAACGGTAAAACACATAAAATTAAAAAGAGGCCCCAGGGCACTGGAAATGATAATTACATAGACCACCCGGGAGATCTCTCTGCCACAGATGAGAACACAATGAAGCCATCACACGAAACGTGGTCGCATGCCTGAGACGTTAATACTCCATTATCGCTCAAATTATCTCCGCCGGACTAGCCGTGGAACATAAAACGACATAAACTTAATAGTCCAAGGTCATAATTGAAAAGTGAGTACGATTCTTTCACTCGTTTTGTTTTTAAGACAATGGAATATTTAATGGAATATTTTTTAAATTAACAGCCGAAACTAATAAACAATCAATCCAAAATCTTCAGATAGTCGATTGAATTTAGTAGCACCATCCTTATCGACAGGCAGTAGTAGGTGTAGGATCGATTATTAACCTCGGGCGTATAAGAGTAATTGACGCAAAATCATCATCATTATCATGATCAACCCATTACCGGCTCACTACAGAGCACGGGTCTCCTCTCAATATGAGAAGGGTTTGGCCATAGTCCACCACGCTGGCCATGTGCGGATTGGCAGACTTCACACGCCTTTTGAGAACATTATGGAGATCTCTCAGGCGTGCAGGTTTCCTCAAGATGTTTTCCTTCACCGTTGAAGCAAGTGATATTTAAAATTTTTTTTTGTTTTTTTAAACGCACATAACTCCGAAAAGTTAGTGGTGCGTGCCCGGATTCGAACCGCCGACCTCTGATTAGGAGACTGACGCCCTAACCACTAGGCTATCACCGCTTCAACGCAAAATGCGATTGCATAACCTTGTCTCACATAAAGATGACAAAAAATTCATTTCTCAGATTTAATATTAAATCTAAAAGTAGTTAATTTTTCAACCTTACATAAGAAATAGTACAGGGGATGGATATTCTGCGTTAGTTTACTGGTATAAGGATGAAATTGTGAAAGAAAATTAATGTTAGTATTAAAAAGTAAGTGCGTAAGCAAGGGAAACGAAATAATAACCAGTTACTAATACGATACGCATCTAACATAGAACATAGGACCACAGAATAACACGAAATGTAAATACTCAGTTGGTAACTTTAAATATGGGCTTGTATGAATATGCAATAAGAGTGAAATTTGTAGGAATACCAACACTCGGTCAGCAATTCAGCGTTGAGGAAACGAACATCGCCCGTAACGGCGTAATCTTGGTCACAGACGAACGAGTCTTCCTACGGAAGCACAGTGCAGACTTGCAGTAAATCATACAGCGAAAACTGTTATATAGGGTTTCGTTGTGACGGATGACACGCTCTTTACAACTTTAATTAGTAGATATATAGTAACAAAAAAGAGAACTAGATTAATATGAAACAAGAACTGTTTCTTTGGATAACTTGTTTAAAAACAGATTTTTAGATCCTGATTCTATTACTGGTCTTATTATATCAACCGATGATCGTTTAAATATGGAAATCCCTACAAGACAATAGGTCCTGCTGGACCTATATATAAGTGGTCTTCTAAGGAGTTCCCAATAACGCGGTTATTTTTTGCCTTATTACCCAGTTTACTGAATTCTTAAATTGATTGTTAATGATTTGGCTCTAGCCGTTTAGGCATTCCGTAAATTCAGTAGACCCTTGTAAAATATTAAAGGAGCTAAAATAGTCTCTATAATATAATACTTCTAAGAACCCTTTCGAATCAAAAAAATAAATCGTTCTGTATTCATTGGTAAAGTTATAAAATACGTAGAATGATCTTTAAAAAACGAATTAACATTATGAGGATGACTTGTGACATACTTAACTTAAAACTTAAATTTATCTGCCGATGATGATGCTACTTCGACCCCTAGATAAGAGAGTACAGACAAAAAATCAACGAGCATTACAGTTATCTATGCGCCCGCATCTCACACGGCAGTTAATCGAAAGGCAGACCCGACAAGCGCAGATTTATGAAGTGGCTAATATCCGCTCAGATACGCCTCGAGGAAGATCGCTCTTGACTTGAGAAGGATGATATAAATCGCTGATAAGTGAACGCCGATGATTGCGTGTGAAATGCAATAAAATGAAATAAGAATGGCCTATATTTTGCTATAATTAAACATGCTAAAGGTAAACTTGAAGACTTTAATATAAAAACCATTTGATTTATCTTACTACTAATGAACGGTTGAAGGTAGTTTTGTAGACCATTTCCCTGAAATAAGGAATCAGAAGATGGAATTTGTTAATGAATAGAATCGTAAATACTTTCATCAAATTCTTCCAAAGATCTCTTCCATCTCCAAAGACATATTTGGAGATGGAAGATTCCGTGTAGATACACGAAATTCTCATAAACTTTGAATTAAAAGTTATAACAAAAAAAAATAACAACAGAACCACAATAAAAATACCTAAACCGATTGCAACTATTGTATGACGTAAATCGTAAAATATGTCGATGCACATTAAGTTGAAGGTAGAGACACCGGGTAGGTATTCGTAATCGAGATGAGCAAGAACATGTTTTATGAAATCATTAAACAAAAACTATTCATTCGATATATTGTTGGAATTTTTTCCGGTTTGTTACTTGAAGATTGAGTAAACTTTTTTTGAGACATCTTAGGACGGTACCGCCCCGAAGTCTGTAAAGATATGTATATCATTCGAACTTTACCAAATCTCTTACACACTGCGATAAAGTGCCATAATCTTACCAACTTAGACTTCGTACACAATATGCAAGCGGCACCGTCCGACCCCCCCGTTATTCCAAACGTCGCCTAAACCGAGGTTCGGCCTCACAGGAGGCGCCCTTAGGCAGACGTTCTCTTAGTTTCTTCGAGCCCTAGGGCTCAAACTTTCTTTTGGTAAAGCTTCTTTCCGAAGCTCGCCAAATAGCCCGGTTACGCTGTCGCAACCAATAGGGTTAGTACAGTTAATAGTCAGTCCGAAAAAAAAAAAAATATGCAAGCAGTTGTATTTATGATGGCATATTTTGCATGATAATGACAGATCTTCACGAGTTAGTTTAATCCAGGCATAACAGAATCAACAAGAAAATACAGAAGAATTTCAAATCTTCAGACCATTCATACCGGTTGCTTGTCGTAACAATAAATCAGGGTTTGCTCAAGTAGGTGAACTATTATGATCTAAGAGGATGATCATTTGGAGCCGGAGACAATACTTGGTCCATAAAGTTAGTTGTGTTGTCCCAGCTAAGTTTGTTGTGGGCTTCTTCTTAGACAGGGCGCGTTTGGAACCCTCATAGCTTTAGTTTTAAGTTTACGAATATAGTTATCACCATGAAATAACTACTATGTAAATTATTGACGCGTCAAAAGTGCCTTTTTAAGGACTATTTGAATAAAGATTATTTTGAATTTAAAGAATTTGCATTTATCCCTGTTAATTAAGCTAAAGCACGTCAGCGATCCACTTATCTTTTTTGAATTCGCAAGTGCCCGCTCAAAGATTCCCTTCGGATAAATAAAGGATGACGCATACAAAGATTTCTTTATAATTAGACGTACCGGCCGTTGCGGTATTCCAGCGAAATTGGCTATATCGGACGAAATAAAAGCCGAGCATGGCGGAACGAAGATTGATCGTTTAAGGACGCTGAAAGGCTTTAATTAAAGGATCTGGAGGATTTTAGAGGTCTGATTACAGTTAGGTTAGGATAATAGAAGGGATACGAGCGAACATTCCTAGCCTTGATTATCTCCGACTTAACTTTATGAGATCCGAAAAAGTTCTTGTGTGAAAGTCAAACCTAAATAAGGCTTATCTTATTGGATTTGCTTGATAAAGCCTCGACGTAAGATAAGGTGGCTTTTATTTGGAATGCAATTTATCTTTTTTTATGGAACAAGAATACCTTTCGTGAATTATGAATTTCCTAAATATAAAGCTACAGTGATTTAATATACTGTTTATTACTTTTGGAAGCAGCAATATAACGAAACTCTAATTTTATTTGCTTATATTTAACATCTTGCCAATTGTAGGTCGCTAGAATAACACGAATTCAAACGTTTGATATAATTTAAAAGTCAGTATCTACTCTATTTTCATTTCAAAGCAAAAAGCTTTTTACGAAGTTCAAGGACTTAAAAAATAATAAAATGCTGTGTCTCAAGCAAGGTTAAATATTTGCAAGTTAATATTTCTTTTAAATGCAAACGAGTCAGAGCACTTCTCACCACTGGCCGCATAAACTTCTGTCCTATACAAGAAAATACAAAGCTTTGACCCTCTCTCCCACTAAAGTAACTTGTTACTCTAGAAATTGTTTTCAGCTTCTTGAGCCGGGGGCGTGTTTGAAAGTCTCGTAGTTATAGTTTTTAGTTAATCCTGCTAAAGTATTATCACCACATAACTTTCCAGAATGACAACATTATGAACAACCCTTTGCCGGCTCTCTACAGAGCACGGGTCTCCTTTCATTATGAGAAGGGTGGGCCATAGTCCACCACGCGGGCCATGTGCGGATTGGCAGACTTCACACGCCTTTGAGAACATTATGGAGAACTCTCAGGCGTGCAGGTTTCTTCACGATGTTGAAGCAAGTGATATTTTTTTTTAAACGCACATATCTCCGAATAGTTAGAGGTGCGTGCCCGGATTCGAACCGTCGACCTCTGATTAGGAGTAGTAAAAGTATGTGAAAATAATTAAGTAGTATTTCGTTTTAATACTTTCTTTTATATACAGATACATATAACACAATCTGTATAAACCGACACTAAGCTAAGAGATTATACATTGTGCAGTCATCTCCTAGGGAAGAAGAAAGTTGGGAAGGTTTTGGAACGAAACGTGCGTTAAGAGCGTATTCTGGGAGATCTATATGTGTGGTGTATTCAAAAAAATATTAATTGCACCGTGCAGATTTGTTAGTTTTACGCTAATTACAGCGGATAAAACTTAAAGTTATTTTTTTTTATACACTACAAGTCAACCCTTGACGGCTATCTCACCTGATGGTAAGTGATGATGCGGTCTAAGATGGTAGCAGTCTAAGCTGTTAGAGGTATGGTAAAACACCACTCCTTATTGGTTTCTACGCGACATCGTGCCGGAACGCTCAATCGCTTGGCGACACGTGTTTGTCGGTAGGGTGGTAACTAGCCACAGCCTCAAACCAGACCAGACTCGAGCCGGGAATCGAGCCCAGGATCTCCAACTTTATAATGCGACAGCGATGCGCACTGCGCCACGAAGGTCGTCGAAAGTCATCGTCATTGCATATCATAGACTTCCGTAAAGTAACTCATGCTTCTTTTCCTGAGAAAAATCTTATTAATAATAAATAACATTCAATTATGACAAAGTGTATGTAACACTTTGTCATAATTGAATGTTATTTGGACGTGAAACTAAGCTGATAATGCAAAATGAAAATTGCAATACGCACTCTAGGCGAATTTACGTGCAGGAATTGTTTCCAAAAGTAAGTTGCGAAATTACTGTATACATTTGTGATAGTAAAAAGTGTTTTTGTGCAGTTTTGGGAACCTTAAAAGACCATGCTTGTCGAACGCATTTTATGTTGAAAGCTGTGACTTTGACGATACTTTTTTTTTTTTATTCACTACAAGTTAGCCCTTGACAGCATCTCACCTGATAGCAAGTGATGATGCGGTCTAATATGGTAGTGGGCTAACCTGTTCGGGGTATGGTAAACCCATACTCCTAATTGGTTACTACGTACTTTATTTTAGGTTAGGTGTAAGGTAAAACATAATAACGGGTAGCTTAACATAAAATTATATATTCAACCCGGATAACCCTACCAAGTATAAAATACCACTATCTATAAGTTGTTATCGCACCATAAAGATCATCTTCAAACTATCCGAGCTCCGAAAACGTAGCACGTGGTGTTAAATGTGACATTACACTCACATTGCGACCCCGTATCTAGAAACCATCTCACGTACTACAGAAATTCTCTTAAGAACACTTGGCAACAGAGTTGAGACCTTCCAAAAAGCTTTATCCCTAAGAAGTTAAGGTTCAAAATCCACTGAATTCGTACCCATACATTGTATAGCTTGCGGCCCGTAGTAACGTGTTATTGTTTGAACCAGACTTTATTGTTATGCAGAGTCAGCCACATTCCGGGATATTGAAATTTACAACCATTTCTTATTAAGTTATAACCCCTGTAATTTACGTGCTAACTGTTTTGGACGTGTAGCGATGTTCGGATCATTTGTCGACAAATTTCCCTGGCGCAGAGCGTTGAGTTCTTAAAAGTGGGAGGTCTCAAATTCGACACCTGGAGAGGCAATTTCTTAATCTCTTAATTTTTGCATTTTCTCTGATCTCGTTGGAAGCTTTAGCCAATGCTAAGCAACTGTCCTTCCAAACAAACGAACGGATCGAAACTATATTGATTCTTATTGATTCATTAGTCGAGATTCAGTATCGCCTAAAGTAACATTTGTTTAGAAAGTAGACTTATCAATAGTAGATATAGAGTATTTGAGTGCTTACAGTTGAATACAAGTCGTTTCTATGCATTACACAAGTAAAGTCAACGAAGTCCACAAAAGATAATTGTAATAAAATATTGAGCTTAAAAAAAATTATAAGTATCACAATCGTAGTGCCATTATCTAATATCAAAATACACTTACGTCCGTGTATTTCAAAATACCTAGGTCCTAGTATCGAAGCGTTGTCCACACTTCCACAACCAAACCAAAAAATAGAAAAAGTAGTAACAGAAGTAGAAATTCCTATTCTAAATTGAAGACCATAAGGTCCATTTTACTTTGTCGTTTAAGTGATTTGATACTCTATAGCGAGTCCACGTCTGCGAGCGTTCAAATTTTGGTATTAAATTGGTAGTAATGTTACGTGAACCGGTGCAGTGGAGCATGTTTAACAATCGCGGGACATTGCATACTCGTAAATAATAAAGGTACACGGTTTAATAGATGCAGGAAGTTCAAAAAACGACAGTCTGGGTTCGTTTCACACCTTCATTTGGAGCGATGGTTACAACGTCGAATATTTTGATAGAAATGTTGTTTTTCAAGCATTTATAACGTTTAGATTGCAATATAAAGTATCTACTTACTTTATAGCGCCTGGATATTCTTGTAAAGTCCATAATTTCTAGGTTTATGTGATATTGAATTGCAAACGTGGTGCAGTTTGCTTGTGACGTCTTAGTATAACGCTCGCTAAGTCCGAAACTATGGAATACCGCGCTGACGACTAGGCGAGCGATGCTTTGGAAAATGACGTCTCACCAACGCAACGCACGGCTACCAACGGGCCTCGATATTCTATATAGAGTCTGTAATATCATAACTGCTTAGAACTATTGAACACCAAATATTACTCTAATAAATTTTAGTTCATGAAATCATAACGTAAGTTGTTTATGTTATTGCTCCGAATTAAGATACCCCCAGAGCAATTGGCCGTTTATCAGTACCCGCCGCGTATTGCTGTCACGAATGCCACTCTCGACTGCTGACACGTTATTTTGACGCATAATACAGAATAAGGGATCACGCACAATACTACTGGAATCAAAAAACGAACTAACAAATAATAGCTTACCTAAAGATATTTTCTGTAAAAAGTCCTTTGCATTCAAAACGAAACTTAAAAGCATTGTTTAAATTAGCCTACTATTTCTTTATGTAAACTGTTTTTATTTTATTTTATTAATTTCTCATGAAGTGAAATTGTTTCTTTTGAGAATAAAGATCTTTAAGCCCCAAACTCTATACTAGAAATCATTGCCACTTACGACTTACTGCTCCCATCGAAGGTTAAAATTCACTTATTGATGTACTGAAGTTTCGTCTAGTGGGAGGCTACGGCCGTGGCTAGTAACCACCCTGCCGACAAAGACGTGTCGCCAAGCGATTAAGCGTTCCCGCTCAGTATCGCTTAAAAACCAATTAGGAGTATGGGTCTACCATAGCCATAATAAGTAAGCCCGCTCATCTTAGATTGAATCATCACTTACACTAGTTGAGATAGCTTACTAGGGCTAACTTGTAGTAGATAATAATAATAAAAAAAAAACCGCTTATTGCATCCATTCCATAATGATTAGACGAAGCATCTCAGTCTTGACCCATGGTCCCGGGTTTTACAAAGCATTATCGAACCTCCTGTCCGAATCTTCGGGTCGTGAGGCGTGCCCAATGTTCCTGGCGCCTCGGAGGGAGTTAGGGGGCCTCGCTCATAGGCCCCCGGTGGAGGGTCTGTCTTGGCGTACGCCGCTGGTTGGGTTGCGGTCGCGTTCATGGGTATTCCCGTGACCCAGCCACCAGGCGACGCGAAGGAGCATCGCTGGGTTTTAGTGGGCATTCTGGTCGCCGATGAGTCCCACATACCCCGCCGGAAGCAACCCTTGCGTCGCTTACGTAGAAGATGCGTAAACGCATATCCGTGAAAAAAAAAAGGTTTTACAAAGCATATTTATCATCACCACATTAGCCAGTATGCAATAATAATCTGTTTAAACTAAGTAGTTATATGTTTAAACTAAAATTATTTTGGCGCCATCTAAAAATACAGTACGCGAGATACCTTAAAGCATTGGTTTACTTGTATTATATGTTAACATGGGCTATCTCGCTGTCACTATGTAATATGCAGGCCAATGACTAAGCTAAGTTTAGAACCGAGAAGTTAGAAAACCGACAGTGTATATGTTTAGTTTGCTTTGTTTGACATTTTATTTATTTCATATGATATACCATCGATACACTGGATTAACATTAAAAATATTATATTATAATAAATGTTTAAACCGTGTACAGTTATCATTACATCTAGTTTCTCCGATTAAAAAGTTGCATAAATATTAACAATAAAAAAAAATTAAAGTCTTAATAATAAATACTAAGATGATAATAATAATGAGTCACGTAATTAAATAAGAACTGTAATAATAATAATTTACAGATTGCAGATATATTTTTTTCTTAAAACTAAATAGTGTCGTGAAAGATATCGATGTCATGGTTCGTCGAATTGTTGTATACACTAATTATTATATTAATTGGGGGAAATTTGCCTCAGTTACTCTTGGAAAATTTTGTATATGACTCAAGAGTACTCTGGCTGGAAACCGCTTAATATGTGTGCGATATAATAACGATTTCATTTGACATCTTGTGCGGAAATTATCACGTACAGAAATTAAAAGGCTGTGTCTATGTAATTTTAAAAACTAGCCCTCATTAACCTTCTTCATCATCATCATGATCAACCCATTCTCGGCTCACTACAAAGCACGGGTCTCCTCTCAATATGAGAAGGGTTTGGCCATAGTCCACCACGCTGGCCGTGTGCGGATTGGCAGACTTCACACGCCTTTGAGAACATTATGGAAAACTCTCAGGCGTGCAGGTTTCCTCATGATGTTTTCCTTCACCGTTGAAGCAAGTGATATTTTAACTGCTTAAAAACGCACATAACTGCGAAAAGTTATAGGTGCGTGCTCGGGTTCGAACCCCCGACCTCTGATTCTCTGATTGGGAGGCTGACGTCCTTAACCTTACATTATGATTATTAACGATTGCATAACTCAAACACGTCATGTTTTTAATTTTTTTTTTACTAATAAGTTCGTAAGGACAGAAGGTCAGCAGGCTTAGTGATGGGGTCACGTTGGAACCCTTTGGTATGGAACTCTAAAAACGCAAAAGCTCGTTTTGCAGAATAGTCTTGCTATTTCATAGATTTAATGGATGATAAAATCCGTGAACGTGTATTTTAAGTCTCTAAATAATAGTCTTGTTTTGTATGAACAAACTAAGCCGTGGTGAGTGCGCACTTAAGCATCATTGAAACACACTGTTGAAACAAGAGTTTTCCAAATGAATGGAATATAAAAAAGCCGTAAAACTTCTAGCTAGACCGTCATGACAGACGGAAATCATTAAAAAAACGGCTAAAGCTCAAGAGATAAGACCTATATTGCGAGTTGAGCAACCTTTTACACTGACGAAAGGAAAAATAGATGGAGCTCTCGCGAATAATGAATAAGCTGTTTTTAAAAAGATTTCTGTGGAGTTATATGGGAAAGTGTATATTCCATTTTTCGTATGCATTAATTTTTAGTATTAAGTATGAGGTATTATATTTAACGCGCTCGTGTTTCTAATATTTACAACGTATGTAACGTTGTAAATATTAGAAACACGAGAGTAATGCAAAGATTGTTTAAGCATATATGTGCCCGGTGTCACTTATAATAATACTTATAATATATAAATAAACATTTAATTTATGAAAATTTATCGAGTTAAAAAAGGCTTTTTGTTGATATATTTTCCTTTTTATATAATCTGAAATTTGCTTAAATATTTAATCAACAAAGATGAAGTGATGGTGCAGTCTAAGATGGTAGCGGGCTAACCTGTAAGGGGCACGTCATCGTGCCGAAACGCTAAATAGCATTGTAACACGTCTTTGTCGGTAGGGTGGTAACTAGCCAAGGCCGAAATCTCCCACCTGACCAGAATCGAGCCGAGAATCGACTTTACAATGCGACAGCGCGCACTAAGCCAGATATAGTTTTACCCCTTCTACCCCTTTTGTTTAGTCCGTTCTTTTTAATCCCACTAAAAGCTTTTAGCGTTCATTCGCACGTACTTACAGATTTGTAGCTATTGTTCAGACTCTTTATTATTATCAAGTTTTTTTATGAGTAAAGCCAATAGCGTTATTATGATGCTAAATGACAGCAAAGCATTTTATTACGGTGAATTACAAATTTTTATATGTACAGAAAGATGTTCATGATTTATGTATGGTTAAATTTTGATAGAAGCGGTGATAGCCTAGTGGTTAGGGCGTCAGCCTCCTGAACCACGCACCTCTAACTTTTCGGATTTATGTGCGTTTTAAAAAAATTTAAATATCACTTGCTTCAACGGTGAAGGAAAACATCGTGAGGAAACCTGCACGTCTGAGAGTTCTCCATAATGTTCAAAGGCGTGTGAAGTCTGCCAATCCGCACATGGCCAGCGTGGTGGACTATGGCCAAACCACAACACAAAAGTGCTCTGTAGTGAGCCGGTAACGGGTTGATCATGATGATGATGATCCAATAAAAATAAAAGCATTAACGAAATTTAGTAAATTATCGAGTGATAAACCTCAGCATAGTAATTACCTACACTGCGCACGGACATGTCACTTGAGGAGATCGTTTTGTCGCCTATTTGACACGCACTTCCACGGATGGCTATAAATCTCCGCTGAATTTTCAAAGAGATCTATGTTTAGGACGCATGATTAAGACGTTCAAATGCCACGGTAAATTACACGAAGCACATCACGACACTGTCTAAATTACAAATCCATTAACCGGTTAAGGAACATTTATGCCTTAAATATACCATTTAATAGAATATTATTTTAGACTTCCGCGGGTCAGAGGAAATCACGGAACTATTTCATAGGTTTCTCCTAATCACTGAACACAACATTTCGAGTTCCATTTATTTGTAGCGTTTAGACCGACCGTATGGCAAGCAAACATTTTTGAATTTTTAAAAAAACATGGCATTTTTTACAATTTAAAAATTCATAGATAAAAATATAAAAAAAAAACGCTGGGGCAAAACAAAATAATACGAAATATGCTCGCGTTTACGCAAAAGTTAAGTCCATTAAGTCACTAACAGGTTTACAGAAAAATTATACTGTTTTTTTATTCAAATAACTGAAACATTAAACTTTCCCGGGACAAGTAAATAAACCGGTAAGTTAAGATGCGTCTAGTGGCTCTAGTGTAGTTAACTTATAAAGTATATAAATTATTGTTTTTGGTATGATAAATCTGTCAAATAAGTATAAAAAAGTTTAATGTAAATTGTGTGAATTTTAACCCACCATATAAAATGAGATTTACGCTAATGTGACGCTTACGTTTACAAGCGAAAAACGCTTCATTATCATTACGATTTTTACGCTCGCCAACCTAAATCATATTGAATCATCATGATCAACCCGTTGCCGGCTCACTACAGAGCACGGGTCTCCTCTAAGATCCTCTAAAATAAGAAGTGCTTGGCCCGCCCATTGCCAGTGTGGTGCGGACTGGCACACGCCTTTGAGAATAATATGGAGAACTTACATGCACGATGTTTTCCTTCACCGTTGCAGCAAGTGATATTTTATGGAATCGAAAGAGCGCCATCTATTGTGTAACTTTCACACGATCATATAAGTAGAAAATCTCGCACTCTCTAAGCATTCTGTAGTTAAACGTCAAGTTAAAACGGAATAATAGTGGCGTTAAAAGTGGTGGTATAAAATCCCAGCCCCTGAGCGTTGGGTGCGTTAACCCCCACTCGACCTCTGCCTGTTAATTGCTCTGCGCACGGATATGTCACTTCAGGAGATCGTTAGCCACACCGAACTATGCGACATTGAATCTCCGCGCAGGGACGTGAATCCATGCTGAATTCATTATAATACAATATAAGAAAGCCTAGTTTGACTTTAAACAGCAAGTATAATTTGGTATATTCCGTATAATATAATTATAATATATAATTATAAATTTGTATATAATATTTGTTTATCATGGACTTCCGCAAAGTATCGCCTGCTTCTATTCATTAGTTTGACTTTATAAACGCACGTGGTGATTTCCGCAAAATGAAGCCTTTATATTAGACGCATATGTTAAGTATTTATCATAAACGGTACCGGTACGCAACAGGGTGCGGGTTCCTTTTAATCATGAGAAGGGTTATGACGCAGTCCACTAAGTCCGGGTTGATAGACTTCTAACGCATTTGAGAAAATTTAGGTGATAGCCTAGTGGTTAGGGCGTCAGCCTCCTAATCAGTTGTCGGCGGTTCGAATCCGGGCACGCAGCTCTAACTTTTCGGAGTTATGTGCGTTTTTAAACAATTAAAATATCACTTGCTTCAACGGTGAAGTAAAACATCGTGAGGAAACCTGCACGCCTGAGAGTTCTCCATAATGTTCTCAAAGGCGTGTGAAGTCTGCCAATCCGCACATGGCCAGCGTGGTGGACTATGGCCAAACCCTTCTCATATTGAGAGGAGACCCGTGTTCTGTAGTGAGCCTGTAATGGGTTGATCATGATGATAATGTTTCCTTCACCGTCAAAGCAAGTCATTTTTAAATTAAAATTGCTTAAATTTAATTAAAAACGGACATTAGTTCGTAGCCAGAGATCGAAATTCCACGTCCCCGTAAATTATTTCTAACTATATAGGTATAGATAGTAAAATTGGTTTGTATCATTGTTCAAAGTTTTGAAACTACAATAATTAAGGTATTTGTTGTTCAAAAATTATACATCGTTAAGAATAAAGAAAAATTCCAATTCTCTAACTTAATTTATTATTATTTTATTCTTAATATTGTACCAGAACTGAGATAAGGAATCTCCATAAGAGATCTCTTCCACCCTACCTAACATGTCAGTGAGATGATTTTATACAGCGGATAGGTCGAAAAGAAGGTATCCATATAATAAAAAAAAGACAAAATTACATCCCAAAAATAAACACTCAAATGTATTATTATTAAGAATTATAAAATTATAAATAACAATAAACTAATGATAAACATAATACTATTTATCATATAATAAAACTATTTATCAATATAATATATTAATATTTGATAAATAGTGCTCTTTGGCTCTGTCTTTGGAAGTGTGAACCGATTGGCAGTCTCAAACATGTTCAGGTAAAAAATTCCATAGGTGTGAAGCGTGAACAGTGAGAGATCTTCCACAGAGAATAGTATTGAACAAAGGGACATCTAGATAATTTTGCGAGACGCATGAACGTAAGGGTCCTACTGTTATGGACGGAAATCTTAAACGCTCGCTTAAGTAATAGGGAGACGAGTTATGAAGAATGTTGTAGGAGTACTCGTATGCTGATTCTGGCGAAAGCGGTTGGCACTTTTATCACTTCGAAAATGAGAAACGCGATCGAATTTGGGCAGTTTTAAAATTAAAAACAAGTTTGTCTAGTAATTTATCAATTACTATGTTATTGAGATTGATGTATTAATGGTTCTAGAAGGATTAATTGACGGCATACAGCTAAGAAGTTATAATTATCATCATCATCATCATGATCAACCCATTGCTGGCTCACTACAAAGCTTGGGTCTCCTCCCAATATGGAAGGGTTTGGCCATAGTCCACCACGCTGGCCATATGCGGATTGGCAGACTACACACGCCTTTGAGAATATTATGAACTCTCAGACTTGCAGGTTTCCTCACGATGTTTTCCTTCACCGTTGAAGCAAGTGATATTTTAATTGCTTAAAACGCACATAACTTTGAAAAGTTAGAGGTGCGTACCCGGATTCGAACCCCCGACCTCTGATTAGGAGGCGGACGCCCTAACCACTAGGCTATCACAGTTTTTCAATTATAATCAGTTGAGACCACATCATGAATAGTTTGACTAGTAGTAGTGTTCTATTTAACGTTTTCTTCCAACCGCGCCACGAAGAATTTAATCAACAATTAACTAATCTGTTAAATGCACATATGTTCGCCAAAGGTAGAAATTTTATTAAAATTAACTTATTATTATCTTTACAATTTACTTTAATGACAATTAAAAAAAGTCACGAGACGACCGGCAGATGTGACACATTTTTTTTATACACCACAAGTTAGCCCTTGACTGCATCTCACCTGATGGTAAGTGTTGACGCGGTCTAAGATGGTAGCGGGCTAACCTGTTAGGGGTATGGTAAACCAATACTCCTAATTGGTTTCTACACGACATCGTGCCGGAACGCTAAATTACTTGGTGGCGCATCTTTGTCGGAATGCTGGTAACTAGCCATGGCCGAAGTCTCCCACCAGACAATCAATCAATGTTGACAGTAAATACATGACGGCACGAGAGAGCGGTATGCCGTTAGACCCAACGGCATAGGCTCGAATTCACAGCTAAGACGCTCCAATACACTGTATAATTAAAATTCCACAGCATAACTTGAAAGGAAAATTTAATAACGTGATGTCAATACCGCCGAAGCGCCTAACTTCGACTACGTGGTTACTAGCAATTTCATAATAACTCCATGTAAATATGGGCTAACTGAAATTATTCTCGACTCGATGAGAGCCTCCAGAAGTTCCACGCAAATTGGAATTGTTCGCGAACTGAGATTAGCGCCTGTCGCAAATAACGACTTCTGCATGCCCATGTCCGACTTTCATAGATAAATTATTATGTATTAAATTCTTGATATTTTCTCTTAAGTAAGAAACTGTACCTAGGGGAACTTATTTACATATTATTATGGTGAAAAACTTTAAAGGACGCCGGCCTACATTGACACTCTGAAGGGGACTAAAACCATCATCTTCTACTGGAGAGAGCTTATTGTTTTTTTGTTATAAACTACAAGTTAGCCCTTGACGGCAATCTCACCTGGTGGTAAGTGATGATGCTGTCTAGATAGCGGGCTAACCTGTTTGGAGTATGGTAAAGGCACGCTCCTAATTGGCTTCTATGTGACATCGTGCCGGAACGCTAAATCGCTTGGCGACACCTCTTTGTCGGTAGCGTGGTTACTAGCCACGGCCGAAGCGAAACCAGACCAGACTCGAGCCGGGAATCGAACCCAGAACCTTCAACAATAATGCGACAGCGCACGTACTGCGCCTCGGAGGTCGTCAAAGTCCCACAGCTGGGCTTTGACGACCTCCGACAGTGTTTCATCTTCACTTTACAGTGTCAGCACTGTAAAGTGAAGATGAAACAATCTCGAGTGTTTCCTTAATCGATCTTCATACACTGCTGTCGTCAAAACTTTTTCTTGACTAGCATTGGCTATCATCGTCATCATCATCATTTCAACCGGTAGACGTCCACTGCTGGACATAGGTCTTTTGTAAGGAGTTCCAACGGCCACGGTCTTGGGCCGCTTGTATCCAGCGGCTCCGTGCGACTCGTTTGATGTCGTCTGTCCACCTTGTTGGGGGTCGACCAACGCTACGTTTACCGGTGCGAGGTCGCCATTCCAGCACCTTGGGACCCCAACGTCCATCGGTTCTCCGAGCTATGTGCCCCGCCCATTGCCACTTCAACTTCGCAACTCGCTGAGCTATGTCGGTAACTCTGGTCCTTCTACGGATCTCTTCATTTCTGATTTGATCACGTAGAGATACTCCTAACATTGGCTAATTAAATAATTATTGTGTGGAAGTTAATAATCACTAATTAACTTCCATACAATAATTATTTAACCGTAATGTCTAGGTATTTCTTACACTATGCCATCCTACATGGAGTGTAAACAAATCTACGCCCTCGCGCCAAGTTCGCCTCTACCCCAGTCACAAAGGCAGTGCAGTACCACTTCACCTAAATGCCCCGAGGCCAAACCATCGACCCGGGTCTCTTGTAAAGGTTTTCCACATGCCTATAAGTACGTGTACTCCTGAAGATGTGGGTCACATTTTTACTGCTAAGCGATAATTCTTATCATCGGCTTTCATACATTTTTAGAAAGAATAATATTATTTGTCTGCAAAAAAAAGCTAATTGACTGTCCGGTTTATTGCACGCACTGTCTTAAACACGGACAGATCTACAGGCTCGAGAGATTTAATACTAACAGCAGTATAAATGACGTGACATCTTCCTTGTATCCCTTAATAACATCTGAGTTATTATACAACGAAAGATAAAAGAATAATCTTATACATATTATAACAAAACTATAATAATACGATATATCATTTTTCACTCGACCAATTGGTTTCGTTGAATTTATATAGAGTTTAATATCAGTATTTTCAAAGTTGCGGGTATGTGTTGAGCAAACGAAAACACAAATTAATATTGTAAGCATGAAATAATTAGATTACGCTCCCGATACTGCAGAGTGCGCATTAAATATTGATGTTACAGCGCATTTAGTTTAAATAAACAACGAATAACGAAATGCAGATATGGCAGCTTTATCAAACATGGCCGATGCAGCGATGGCGAATGTAGACCAATTTCATGGAATCAAGTTATTACAACTTGATTTGTAAATTCCAACAACGCTACAATCCCTTTTTTTTTGCCGTGTTGGAAAAGCTTGATTGCTACCTCCGTCCTTTGGACAGGACTAGAGGTTATGTGGGACTCCCCCCTCTAGGGGGTATACCCAAACTAAAAACCACCGCAGCGTGTCCCTCACGCTGAGTTTTTTCCAGGCGCCCGAGGAACACCATTGCATTCTTCCCAGGTATCTAACAAGCACCCCAGCCTTGAGCCGGGGCTCCGCGCGGAGGGGAGATGATCGGGACAGCACGATCCCTCCCAGACTGACAAGAGGTTTGTTTAATGTAACGTAGCTAGCCCAATAGCTACCCGCCACCTCCTAAGGCAAGCTGACGAGCGGCAAATTGCCGCCGTCTTCTTCCGGGCCGTCTACGTCGGAGTGGGTGTGCATCAGCGGCTTGCTCACGCGCCCGTTCCGCAAGAATTTTATATATATAAGATATTAAAGCTAAAGTTAGCACACTCATATGGGTGCATCACGCTCAATCAATACCAAAGTCTCACAGCTGGGCAAAGCAGCTGTTTTATTCGTTATACAGCTTATACGCAACTTCTATCTGAGCTACAAAACAGTTAAGATAATAATTATCAATGATAACATTCGGAACCGATAGCTGACGCAACAGCGGCTAAATGCTAAAGGTCGAATTTTAATTACGTACTAAATTTTTATTTTTTTATTGACTGTCTATTAGCTGTACAAACCCTATTATTTGGCGAGCTTTGGAAAGAAGCTTTGCCAGAAAAAAATTTGAGCCCTAGGGCCCGAAGAAACTAAGGGAACGACTGCCTAAGGGCGCCTCCTTTGAGGCCGAACCTCGGCTTAGGCGACGTTTGGGATAACGGGGGGTCGGACGGTGAGTGGTCCGTACGTCTCCGAGGCCGTGGATGGAGCCCACGTCCTGATGACGTAAGATAGCGGGGACGGTGTATAGCGTATGATTGTGTGGTGGGTGGTACGAGTACGTACTAAAGTTACTCATCTCCTTCTATCTTGGGTTATGGTCGGGCGAAAAACATCACCTTCCTTAATCAGGTAACAATATCAAAGATCGAGCGTACCAACAATACCTTGAATTCCTTACAGGTTACGCAATCTTTGCAGCGTGTGTTTTTACCTGAAAAAAAAGAAGAACAATTGTATAATAAACATGTTTTTGAAGGACCCTCTGACGCAGGGATACGGAATGTCGATACCTACTCATCTTGCAAGATTACCGTATTGGGTTTTTAAGGTGCCCCATACACAAGCGATCTGTCTCTTATTGTGACTAAGAGTAACTATAAGTTATATATAGAATTCGCTAACCGCTCATGCTTCTATATGCTAACCCTAAGATTTTTTTTTAAATATCCAATATTTTAATGGATATTAAAAATAAAACATACCGTTAAACTTGTATTTATAAGTTTTTATTTACGACCTTCGTGGTTCAGCGCGTGCTGTCGGATTATAAAGTAGGAGGTCGTGGGTTCGATTCCTGGCTCGACTCTGGTCTGGTGGGAGGCTTCGGCCGTGGCTAGTTACCACCCTACCGACAAAGACGTGTCGCCAAGCGATTTAGCGTTCCGGCACGATGTCGCGTAGAAACCGATTAGGTATGTGGTTTTACCATACCCCTAACTGATTAGACCGCTACCATCCTAGATTGCATCATCATTTACCACCAGGTGAGATAGCCGTCAAAGGCTAACTTGTAGTGTATAAAAAAGCGTATTATATAATATGTTACGTAATCCACACGATCTCTTCTGCCTTTATCTCGAATAGGCACACAAGGGCTGTATTAAGGG
This sequence comes from Lasiommata megera, assembly GCA_928268935.1. Lineage (NCBI taxonomy): Eukaryota > Metazoa > Arthropoda > Insecta > Lepidoptera > Nymphalidae > Lasiommata > Lasiommata megera. The sequence continues at coordinate 3,026,792 of OV743311.1, read as the reverse complement.
CAAAGGGATTTGCGGTCAGATTACAGCGACGGCTGTATAAAACCGTAATCGAATGGAGCGTGAAATCTGTGTGCATTGTCCTCCGCCTTTTTTTAAATAACAACTCTTATTTCAAGTGCGACAAAACCGTGAATCCTGTACCTCTACGAACATAGAAAAAGATTCTTTCATTCATTACACTTGCTTTTAATAAAATCTGTGTAGTAAGTCTTTTGAAATGTACAATATAAAGTATTTACTCCGAGAATTCGAAGTTTAACAGTTAAGGTCGCAAATCCCACTTCTGATGTTGAAAAAAAAATAAATTCCAAGTACAGATTATTATCGATGACATAATCTGAAGATCTAAACATTGCAATCTTGTGATTAAACGAATGCTTTTGTGTATTTCGTAGGAAAAAATCAACACAATTGTACAAACAAACTAACAAAAAATAGATGTTTTGTAAAGCACTGCATAGTGTTGGATTGTAAAACGAAACAAGAATGGATAGGCACATAATTGAGTACTTAACATAAGTTTTATCAAAGTTTTTTTAGAGGTATTTTATATATGGATCTAACTCAAAAACGTTTTACATTACCGGTGGTTACATTTCATCATCATCATCAACAACTATCTAGCACTTCTCAAGTAGAATTGGGAATCAAACCTTAGACCCAGTGATTCGCAATCAAAACTTTATTCACTTAACAAACGACGTAGCTTATATGAAACTAAAACTAAAACTTTAAATTATATCTTCTTTATTTCCATAAAAAAAACATAATAAGCATTTTCAGTATGACATAATATGGGTAAAATAAAAATATTATAATTCGAACCACGAATATTTATTTACAATCACTAGCACATGCACACATAAATTAGCAAATTTTTTGTTTATAATTTACCATGGTTGGAAGTTTCCCCCATTTTTCCCTACTGTCTATTGTTGGGTTTTGTGAAGCAATTTTCATCGGCTTTTCTTTTTATTTCATCAACTCATTTTTCTCTTGGTTTACCTCTTTCCTTTTGTTTTTATTCCTTGGCAGGATACTCTCTGTGTCCATTCTTCCATATCTATACGTGTAATATGGCCCGCCCACTTCCATTTCAGTTTTAAAGAATGTTCCAATGCATCTATTATTTTTGTTATTGTTCTTAGGTATATTGTTTTGTATGTTAGACTCCTTTCTATCGCTGTCTGGCAATCTTGTGTAGTATTTTTAATTTAGTTATTATAGTATTTTGTTGTAAGCCGATTGTTGTGCCTACTTCATTTTGTGCATTAATTATTTTTCAGCAATTGAAATGCTGTTTCAGAGAAGAGTAGGATGTCATCAGCAAATCGAAGTTAATGAGGGTTACAATAATATCTTTCATTTGTCATACTAGAATTTTCGTTTCTTCAAGACTTTTGAGCACAGCTAAAAATTATAAGGTCACATTGTCTAACGCCTCTACAAATGTTTATTTCAGGGCCTCTTAACTTTTACTTTAATAGTAGACAGAGTATATGTTATAATGAAATCTACAGTTTACTACGGTACCAAAATATATGCTTATGATATTAATCAAATGTATTCCTCACGAGTATGGTTCACGACCAACTAATTAATAATTCAGTCAGTAACATTTTGCACTTCTTATAAGCTCATATTATTTTATTATGTTGATGTTAGTTGTAACAGGACAAATCTCTTTTGTGCCAAAAAGTGTTTATAGATAACCAAAAAAAAAAATTGGAGGTTAAGGAAGAAAATCCTACAAATATTTTCAAAAAATCTCTTTGTTGATAACCTTTATTTGTATAAAACCCGGGAATACCGACGGTTAAAATTTATAATGCAAAACTATTTGTTCCATATAACACTTCCAAATTGTCGTGTATAAAAATATACCTCTTTCACCTTCATCTAATCCTTACCAACTTATATATTCAATATGAACGTGTATATTTTGTTGAATTACAACAAATGTGGGGTAGGTGGGGAAATATAATCAGCACAAATGAACAGATCACGCGAAAGATGCCGCGTTGATGATAATCTATTATCTCTACGTGTATAAAAATAATTATGTAAAATTTCCATCCCAATATCAGTGTGTGAGTCTACCGCTATCTTTAGCGGTCGGCAGAGCAGCAATGCCGGAGGTGTAAGGTAAACAAAGCCAGCGCGGTCAATATCCCACCACAAATAGACGCGGGCTTGTCGTACTGCACCGCACCGCGTGCCGCATTCGAGTTAGCGTTATCTGTACACTACATAAACTACAGGCAGGTTATGCTCGCCTGGTCATGAAAAAATCTTCTTCTCATAATAGGTTAATTTTTATGTTGGTATATAGTATTATTTACACAACATATAAAAGCGGTGATAGCCTAGTGGTTAGGGCGTCAGTCACCTATTCAGAGGTCGGCGGTTCGAATCCGGGCACGCACCTCTAACTTTTCGGAGTTATGTGCGTTTTTCAAAAAAATTAAATAGCACTTGCTTCAACGGTGAAGGAAAACATCGTGAGGAAACCTGCACGCCTGAGAGTTCTCCATAATGTTCTCAAAGACGTGTGAAGTCTGCCAATCCGCACATGGCCAGCGTGGTGGACTATGACCAAACCCTTCTCATATTGAGAGGAGATCCATGCTCCGTAGTGAGCCGGTAATGGGTTGTTCATGATGATGATGATGACACAACATATATAGGAGATATGACTAATAGCTATTAGGAAAAAATAAACAGCCTTTGATTTATCTTAAAAGCCCGGTTTTAGGTTAGATCATTGTACAAAAACTTCTAAATCAACTAATTATGTTTCAATCGGCCAGATTGCTATTTTATGAATGTGGATTTAAAATAAAACTAGTTTATTTTGTTTTAAGAGTGCCGATTATACTTTTTATTGAATAAAGATAACATTTGTGCCACAGATTTTGATAATAATTACAGATTTGGAGTTATTGTTTCTTCATCATGTTCAACCCATTACCGGCTCACTACAGAGCATGAGTCTCCTCTCAATATGACAAGGGTTTGGCCATAGTCCACCACGCTGGCCATGTGCGGATTGGCAGACTTCACACGCCTTTGAGAACATTATGGAGAACTCTCAGGCGTGCAGGTTTCCTCACGATGTTTTCCTTCACCGTTGAAGCAAGTGATATATTTTTTTTAAAACGCACGTAACTCCATTGTATAAAAACTTCTAAATCAACTAATTCTGTTTCAATCGGGCAGATTGCTATTTTATGAATGTGAATTTAAAATAAAACTACTTTATTTTGTTTTAAGAGTGAAGATTATACTTTTTATTGAATAAAGATAACATTTGTGCCACAGATTTTGATAATAGTTACAGATTTGGAGGTATTGTTTCTTAATAAATAAAAATTATAGCATTGTTAATTTAATGCAATTTCACCCTAGTTAGCTCTAAGGATCTATAGAGTGGACTATTTGTTCAGCTAATGGTTGTATTAAAACGAGCCAGGGTTATGCCGACTAATTTGTCTCCTTTCAACAGTATCTTAAGTAAAATGTAAGTCTAAACTCGATTTATAGATATGTTTCTTCACTTTGCTACGCTCGCTCGGAATGACAGTAAAAAAGGTTCCATAAATAAAACAACCTTAACACCACGTCTTGAACAAATTAAATACACAACAACACGTCGGTGATAATATCAAATGTAACATCTATTTCCGTTACAAAACGCGCACTTTTTCATATTTATCTACAAAATCAATACGCGGCGGTCCCACCAAGCGTCATTCTTTTATTCAGCCCCCGGCACTCAAGTTACTTAGCAATGGGCTAATAAACACCGTTTCTATTCATGAGACCCTAGTCACGGGACCCATGGAATCCCTTCCTGTTTGAACAAATATTTTGTAAGTTTTGCGGCGATCATCGTGTGATTATACGTGTAAAAAACCGTTTCAATTTCTCATATTGCGTTCTTTGGTGAGTCGAAAGACATTTTTTCATTTTTACGTAGCGATCTTACATTTTATGTATCTACAATGTAGATAATTAAGGCGAAAAATGACGAGTTATTAAATGCGAGTAGGTAGGTAGATATGTTTTTAATTAGTCTTTTCGGAATAGCCTAGCTTGCGAACCGATGCGAAAGTCATGATAAATATACAGGTTAGTCGTTCACAATTTTGAGCTCTTGATATAAATTAATTTTGAACTATTGAAATTGGTTTTCAAAACACCTAGATACTCGTAGTACTTTTTTAAATAAACAGGTTAGTCGTTCACAAATTTGAGCTTTCGATATAAATGAATTTTGAACTATTGAAATTGGTTTTCAAGACTCCTAGATACTCGTAGTACTTTCTAAATAGACAGGTTAGTCGTTCACAAATTTGAGCTCTTGATGTAAATGAATTTTGAACTATTAAAATTGGTTTTCAAGACACCTAGATACACGTAGTACTTTCTAAATAGACAGGTTAGTCGTTCACAAATTTGAGCTCTTTATATAAATTAATTTTGAACTATCGAAATTGGTTTTTAAGACACCTAGATACACGTAGTACTTTCTAAATAGACAGGTTAGTCGTTCACAAATTTTAGGTCTTGATATAAATGAATTTTGAACTATTGAAATTGGTTTTCAAGACTCCTAGATACTCGTAGTACTTTCTAAATAGACAGGTTAGTCGTTCACAAAAGTTGAGTTATTGATATAAATGAATTTTGAACTATTGAAATTGGTTTTCAAGACTCCTAGATACTCGTAGTACTTTCTAAATAGACAGGTTAGTCGTTCACAAATTTGAGCTCTTGATGTAAATGAATTTTGAACTATTAAAATTGGTTTTCAAGACACCTAGATACACGTAGTACTTTCTAAATAGACAGGTTAGTCGTTCACAAATTTGAGCTCTTTATATAAATTAATTTTGAACTATCGAAATTGGTTTTTAAGACACCTAGATACACGTAGTACTTTCTAAATAGACAGGTTAGTCGTTCACAAATTTTAGGTCTTGATATAAATGAATTTTGAACTATTGAAATTGGTTTTCAAGACACCTAGATACTCGTAGTACTTTCAACTGACGTATTTACTACAAACATGAGTCTCAAAGGAGTGAAAAGCGCCGTGGAAAGTGCATTTATTGAATTTTCCCGACGTGCCGTGCGTCTGGAGTGTCACGAAACCTCTCCACGGCGGAGAGGCGGTAGGGCGGCAAGTACCGCCCCACTCCAGAGTAGAATGCATAAAGAAAGGCGCATAATGTAGATTATTCGTTGTAAAATCTACCGCGGAACATGCGCCCCTAGTACATGCTTAATATTAACATACCGCGTTTTTTTTTTTTTATATATACAAAGCGAGCAAACGAGCAGGCGGGTCACCTGATGGTCAGTGATTACCGCCGCCCATGAACATTTGCACCACCAGAGGAACCGCCAATGCGTTGCTGGCCCCTGAGCAATTTGTTAATCCGCCCTTTGAAGATCCCCATATTATAACCGTTAGGGAACACAGCAGATGGAAGCTGGTTCCACAATTTGCAGGTTCGTGGCAGAAATGACCTGGAATAGCGGGTGGTGGAAGAGGTCCAGGCATCCAGGTGGTGAGCATGTGGCGTATCTTACAGTGTTAACTTCATAATAGCAACCGAGAGATGTCCATTATTTGATAGGATTTTTGTAGAGATCATTGTATTTGCGTGTTCCTACGACGAGGTATTTTAATGCTGCACGTCCACACAAATATTCATTCGGATTCTGAAGGAACACTATGATTACTAAACTCGTTTTAATCTCATAGCGGAAGAGATTGATCTTTGAGTGAACTCACAGTAATTACAATGTGGACTATTTGTTTGACAATGCCTAAAGACAAAAGTCTTTAACGCCTGCGTCTTGGTCATGACATACGGAGCAGAAACGTGGACACTCACAGTAGACCTTATCCACAAGTTCAAAATCGCTCAGCGTGCTATGGAAAGGGCTATGCTGGGTGTTTCTCTGAGGCATAGAATCCGTAACGAGGACATCCGTAGGAGAACAAAAGTAACTGACATAGCCCAACGGATTAGCAAGCTGAAGTGGCAGTGGGCGGGTCATATCTGTCGCAGAACCGACGGCCGTTGGGGCAGACGTGTTCTGGAGTGGAGATTGCGTACCGGTAAGCGCAGCGTAGGACGACCACCTGCTCGCTGGACCGACTACCTGAAAAGGATCGCTGGTGGATGACCAAGACGGAGGACCGTGTGTGGTGGCGCGCTCTCGAAAATGCCTATATCCAGCAGTGGACGTCTATAGACTGATTGATTGATTGATTGATTGGACTATTAGTTATACCAAAGTATATGTAGATGTAACAAGTTTCAACTAGATAGATTATGATAACATCATCTTCGAGTCCTGTAATGATAGTTTAAGGTGGTATAAAAATAAATAATGAATAAAAAAAGCAAAAATATAGTAGTAGTAGTATCTTTCCCAGCATCTGTAACACGATTGTAAGAGATGATTGGTACTTTGAGCACGGAAGAGCCAATTTTGAATTGATTTTCATACGCATCATTTTTTTTCGGAAATCCTATTCTATTCGGAACTAAACTAAACAATAGGTAAGGGCTAAACATAGCCCATAGGTAGGTATGTTTGTTCTACTTAATAATATCTCTGACAGCATTAAAAGCCCGCCAAGCTTTAAGCAAAGACCGGGGGCCGCGTATCGTGGTAGACTTCTTGTAACTTGTAAGCCTTTCATTTGTGAACTACTGGGTTTACACAAACTAAGTCCCAGCGGCGCCTTTGAATGAAACCCTTTTAGCTGATGTCATACCACAATCTAATCTACGCAGTCACTACCAACATACGAACATACATACGTCTAACTCATTGTTTTGTCGCTGAGTAAACAAATGTATAATTTTTTATACACTACGAGTTTTTTTTTTTGGAACGAAGTTCCCTATCGCGCGTTGTGAAAGGGGGCTAGACGGAAAAAATTCTTACGAAAAGTTGTCACGACACTTTTTTTACACAATACAAGTTAGCCCTTGATGGCTAGATGGTAGCGGGCAAAACTGTTAGGAGTATGGTAAATTGGTTTCTACGCGACTGATAGGGGCATGGTAAACCCACACTCCTAATTGGTTTCTACGCGACATCGTGCCGGAACGCTAAATCGCTTGGCTTTCACACGTCTTTGTCGGTAGGGTAGTAACCAGCCATAGCGGAAGCCTCCCACCAGACAAGTTAGTAGTAGTATTAGTATTTAGCGTTCCGGTACGACGTCACGTAGAAACCAATTTATCATACTCCTAACAGGTTAGCCCGCTACCATCCTAGACAGCATCATCACTTAACACCAGGTGAGACAGACCTCCCAACAGACCAAACTCATATCAGGCGGCAGCATGTTAAATATTCTCCATATTATAGACACTTAAGTGTAAACAAGATTTATTTAAGAGCTTATAAAATCCAAAATCTCTCTAATGAGCGAACAATAAACGAGTCGATCGCTTTCATCGAGAATATTCGAAAAATTTAATTCAGAGAAATTTTTAAACAAATCTTATTTGAACGCCATTGACCTAAACAGGCGTCCAACTGCTGAATGATCAAAGGAAAACCAATTTGTTTCAATGCATTCCTTAATTGAAACGGTCGTAATCAGAGCCGGTTCTTCGCAGGCAGGGTTGCCACTTCGCGTACAATTAAAAGAGTCCAATTAACAAAAAAAAAAAGCTCGCTTGAGTCGTTGTCCCGTATTACAAGTATTACTGCATAGAGCCAGGGTATGGTACAAACAAAATTGACATCGGTCGTGATAGTGTTGGGTGAAAAACTGAACTAACAAAACTTTATACTTATTTATACTTACTTTATAATTATACTACTTTTCCCGGCCAAATTTTTTGTAGGCTTCTTCTTAAACCGGGGCGCGTTTGGAACCCTCATAGCTTTAGTTTTAAGTTTACAAATATAGTTATCACCATGAAATAACTTCAAAAGTCAAAAGTGCCTTTTAAAGGACTATTTGAATAAAGATTATTTTGAATTTGAATTTATAAGAACACGAAGCGGGCCTCCAGTTAATTATATGCTGGTTTATTTGACAGTATGATATAAACGCATCAAGTGATATCTCATAGTCATGCGTATTTTCTGCAGCTGTAACAGGGTTTGACAAATAAGATCGGTTTTATCAGGTTCGCAGTAGGTTAACTGTTTTCCAGGGGATGGGGTGGGGGGGGGGGGGGGGGGGGGTTGTCAAAGATGTCCTGATCGTTCCTCTTTAAGCGCGGGAGGCCCGGCGGTAGGCTGATTGTGTACCACCACAATGTTGTGGTGGTAGACAACAGTTGCTACCTTCTAAACACACTGATTAACAAATAAATGATTAATTTGTGATTTAAAGCGTTATGACGGCGCTAAGAAAGAAAGCCGCGGCCGAATCCTCCCACCAGAGCAGACAAAAGCCGCGAAACAATCCCAGGACCTACCGATTTATAATACGACAGAGCACGCGTTGCGCCACGGAGGTCGTCAAATTGTAATTTTCCAACTGATCAAGTGCCAGCCCTGCAGTCAATTGGAATGCCTCAGGGAACAAAATACCATCTGAACCAATAAAATGTATATAAAACAGTTGATCAAACATAATCACCAGGTATACAGACAGCTATTCCCTATTCTTAATACGGTGGATACGGACCTGCAGCGTTACGGATAACAATGGAAGGACTTGTTTGAAACAAATCAAATAAAATATTTCGTAATTCATGTTGGGCTAACACAAGCACCAATTAAGTCTATAGATACCTGTAAGAAGCCTGTGATAGGTCAACAATATTTTTTTTTTTGCGACAAAGACGTGCGAAGCGATTTAGCGTTCCGGCACGATGTCGTGTAGAAACCAATTAGGAGTATGAGTTTACCATACCCCTAACAGGTTAGCCCGCTACCATCTTAGACTGCATCATCACTTGCCATGTTGGTGAGATGCAGTCAAGGGCTGACTGGCTTATTCCACACGAATTTTAAAAAATCCTTTAATCTACGCTCACGAATTCCTGGGCATAAGCCGGTACAGTAATACCTACAATAATATAAATAAACCACAACAACTGTTTCGAAGATGGTTAACCAAATGATTGGGAGTTTAGGAGACCATAAAGTTGATCACGCATCAAATTACCGACTTGAGTCAACATTGCTTATTCCCAGTTTTTTTAAAAACTATAATCTACGCAAACGAAGTCGCAAGCTTCAGCGTAGGTAATAATATAGCACTCAGTGACTAGTATTAAAATTAATGGCAATTCATTACAAGTGTAACACGCGTCCGTCGTCGTCACACAGGTAACATTTTAAAATAATTGCTCGTGCGTACATACTGCAGGACAATCGCATATTATATGCACATGGTAATTGTAAAATTTACATTCAAGCTCAATTAAATATCTACAATTTACTCTTGAACTGGTTTCTTGTGCATAAATGGCTCGGCTAGGTCTGTTGTGGTTTTCTTCTTAAAACAGGGCTTGTTTTGAACCCTCGTAGCTTTAGATTTAATTTTACGAATGCAGTTATCTTCATTATCATCATGTAAAAATTCAATCATGCAAATCATCAATTTGAATAAAGATAATTTTGAATTTTAAATTTAACTAACTACAATACTTGTTTCTAACAAGAATTCTAAATAGGATTGTTGATTGTTTTTGAGGATGTCATAGCGAGCCTCTCACCGAAGTTATTGACAGAAGTGATTCGGGAGTTTTGCAAAGTAGATACGTTTATTCGAGGATTTTTGAAAAAGAATTCAATTAATTAATAGAAGTAATTGAAATCTAAGTAAAAAAAACTAGTATGTACAGATTTTAATACTAGAAATTTTTCTTTGTTGACTTCCTATTCGGTCTCAATATTTGTATACATACATGTATGCATTTTCCGACTTTGACATTGTGCTGCTTTGTATCTAAATCTTAGTAGCTAAAACAGATATTTCGCTTATTGATAAGGTCACATTTCGCGTGTGCTATTTTTAAAGTAAACAATTTTAAATAATTCCATTTGCGCGCAAAAAATAAATGAGTAATGCAACAGTGACACGGCATAAAAAACTCTCATTACCGTGCGCGGAGGCTGGAGTCTACGGAAAGGTTGGAAACCAGTCGTGCAATTACAATGCATTAACAGAATTGCACTAACAAGTGTCGCTCGCGAGTCGCTGGCAAATTGAAAAGTAAAATAAAATGCACGGTAATTATAGATGCAAATAAAAAGCTAGCGAGTAGTGCCGCAGCGGCGCCACTAGTGACTATAATAAATCAGAATAAGCCTGTTCCATAGACTAGAGGAACGGCATAGACGATTTGACAGTGTCTCGAGAGCTCCGCGCTCCGGTCTTTTAAAATCTATATATGTAAGAGAAAGTCGTGTTAGTTACACTGTTTATAACTCGAGAACAGCGGCACCGAGTCACCGAAATTTTAAAATTAATTAATTTTCTTTGTGAAAAATCTATCAGGAACAGGAATGAGCCATGAGATAATAATCTTCAATTACAAACGTAGCTTGTGGAGTGTGTGATATGCGGAAAAAGTCGAGGGCATCGGCTAGTCGTTTATAAATAGACAACTGCTTTTGTTTCATTGAACAAAAAGTTAGATGTGAATACAATCTCAGTTTTATGTCCAAAACGTAATCAAACATACTTTACATATTGTTAACAAATTCTTCGAATAGCAGAAATATGATTCTTTCAAACGGATCACTTCCTTTACTTTAATACTTACTCAAAGGAACTAAGTGAAACATTACTCTTGCAAATAAACACCACCCCGTCATGTTCTGATCATTATCAAAACTACTCGTTAAAATTCGCTAATTATTATTTTATAACCTTTTGAACTATGATTGACAGAACTAAATATTTCTTGTCAATCATAGTTCAAAACGTATGATTGTAAATAAAGTACCAAAGAATTGCATGCGATCGTGCCATAATTTAATGTCAATTTAACATCGTACTAAAACGCTAATTCTCGACGCAGCATTCGACTTAATTCGTACGGTAGTCAGCCGCGGCAGAATAAAATAAAACATTGGTTCCGTCTATCTCATTCTCCTGTCAGTCTGAGACCTGCCCTTGGTATGCATTAATAAATCAGTCTATCCCCAACATAGCTTGCGGCGTTTCAAACAGTTTAATTTAGATTTAATATGGGCGAAAAGCGATGTAAAACAAACAACACAAAGTGTCAAATAATGAGCTATCGTGAATCACGCCCTACCTGCGCGGGCGCATCGATACTATCAGTAGAAGAGGACAAAAGACAAAGATAAGCCGCACAAACGCACACCTTTCGTTTAAAAATAGTTTGTAGCGTTGTGTAATTCCCGTAAGATCAGTGCCCTTATAGCTTTAAACGAAATCTGAGCAATTGAACGTTGTGAAGTCAACTCTTTAGATGCTCTGGATTCGAGCATGCGTTGAGAGCACATTTTGGATGATATGTATACCGTGGTGCATATCGATAGAATAAAATAGGAATATTCTATATTATTATTTTAATCTATTAAGGAATTATAAATTGCACCCTGTAGATTTGCCACATTTTACGCAGACGATTGTCAATTGAATTGAAGCTGTGATAGCCTAATAGTTAGGTTAGGTTAGAGGTAGCAAGCTCTATCTTTTCGGAGTCATGTGCGTTTTTAAACAATTAAATAAAAGGGATTAGTTTTTTTTTATATGCTACAAGTTAGCCCTTGACGGCAATCTCACCTGATAGTAAGTGATGACTCAGTCTAGGATTGTAGCTGGCGAACGTCATCCGGACGTGGTCTCCATCCAGGGCCTCGGAGACGAACGGACCACTCACCGTCCGACCCCCCGTTATCCCAAACGTCGCCTAAGCCGAGGTTCGGCCTCAAAGGAGGCGCCCTTAGGCAGTCGTTCCCTTAGTTTCTTCGAGCCCTAGGGCTAAAAATTTCTTTTGGCAGAGCTTCTTTCCGAAGCTCGCCAAACAGCCCGGTTACGCTGTGGCAACCAATAGGATTAGTACAGCTAATAGACAGTCCGAAAAAAAAATGTTAGATCTTTGCGTGCATTGTGCACTGAAAAGAAAATTGTACTATGATTGTGAAATTGTAATTATAGCAATTACCCCATTATCTCACGGTAATTGATAGATTGTCTATCCGAACTAGGTATCAATTAATACTTAAGGATTAGTTGAGACGTCCAATTAATTATTATTGGCATTTGAAGTAGAAACCGATAGTATTACAATGCAAAATGAAAAGCCACGATGCAATAAAATTATTTTATTGCCCGAGTATGAAAATATCAAGGAACCTGTTTTGAGGTGATGTAAGATGCAAAATCCCTATTTAAAATTTGCACAGTAATTTCTTACGGAAAATAGCAACATATCTGTTACATCAAGTTATAAGCCAAGACTATGTTACCATTTGCCGAAAACAACTTGATTAATACCTACAGAGAGGTAGATTTTAAAATGTTTAAGGTTATATCAAATTCTTAATTTTTTTTTAGTGTATTTTAGCTAAATTCAATTTAAAACCTATACAGTCGCTCCTGGAATTAACCATATAAGTTAAGTTTGAGTGGCGTTAGATTTACGATATATATATATAACTATTTTTATTTGCTATGGCCTCAGTAATGTTTGATTATCAATGAAAACTCCATCATTAAGTTAACTAATAACACAAAGTTATTAATAAGATTTTTGGTAAAATTCAATCCATAGTCTGTCGAGGACGTATTATTTTTTAATCAGTCAAGTAGATGAAGCCATTAAATATGAATTTGGAAATGAGAAGCGTATTACGAAAATATATCCATTATGTAAGAAGATAGAGACAAAACATCGTGTCTTCTTTCTCATACGGAGTGCCGATTTGTCATTGCTTGGCCAACTTTAAAAGTTCGCCAAAGTCCGGCACTATTCAGTCTGTTAAGAAGAACCTGAGAGTTTTTATTTTAGTTGTTTATTTTATTATTATTATATTACGTATTTTTTATTTTGTAGTCACATTTGGAGAAAATGATGCATAATAACAAGAATTGAGTTGTTTATTGCTATTTCATTTGCGTCAACACGGTGGCTTTAATGACTACCTGACAGTCAGAATTATTGGAGCCGTACTGTTAAGCTCGTTAGCTTTGGTTTTTATAATTTGCGCATTAATAGCTAATCACATTATTTCGCTGCTCGACTGCGCATAGCTGCTGGCAAGTATGTTTTTTATCGCGGAATTACTCCTTAGCTGAGTGCCCGAGCACGGCATTAGTTGCTAGTAAACATTCTTTTTCTAATAATAACAGTCTTCAATTGGCTACCGTATGATGATTTCCGAGAAGTAAAACAATCGAGTCTTTATCTATCAAGTATTAGTTTCTTTACACTATCATCGTATAGATTGCGGGATTATATATTTTATAACTATGACTATATTTGGATTGTATGTTTTATTTGTTATCTATGACGATTACAATAGAAAATATTATAACAGAACAACATAAAGATAAAAATAAAACAGTTTTAGGTTTATGATTTTTCAATATAAGTATGGAAATATTCCAAGCTGTGATAGCCTAGTGGTTAACCACTAGGCTTGATTAGTCAGAGGACGGGGGTTCTAACTTTTCTATTATGTGCAATTAAAATATAACTTGCTTTAACGGTGAAGGATTACCTATTATATTGTGACGAAACTTGCATGCCTGAGAGTTCTCCATCTCAAAGGCGTGTGAAGTCTTCCAATCCGCACATGGCCAGAGTAGTGAACTGAATGGTCTCCCTCTCATACTGAGAGGAGACGCGTGCTCTGTACTTAGATCATGGGTTGATCATGATTAAGATGATGGAAGTAAATGAAAATAAAAAATCGCGGAACTGGTATGTAAAATATGTTTTAGAACCATCGCTAGGAGAGATTGCTCGTACAGACAGACACACGCTTACACACGAAGCATCAAACTTATATTACTCTTTTACGACTAGGTGATGCATTTAAAAAATATTGTATATATTAGACTAGCTTTTAGCTAAGCCTCGTTCACGTTGAAAGTTCATACAAATTTCAGACCTCTATTTTGCATTATTTTTGCTTCATTTTCTATAACATTATTATAGCTAAGTGTATCCTTCCAGTGGTTTCTTACTGCAGGTCAGGAAGACTTTATATAATTACGGCAGAAATAATCAATCTACTAGAGCTGCAATTTAGTAGTACTATCTTATTCCTACTCTTCCCTGTTGATAAGGATTTCGATACTAACTTCAATCTGCTATTTATGGTTTAGGTAATACGAACAATAAAAAAATTCATGTGTTTTATAAGTGTTTATATCACAGTAATGACAGAGAACAATGTGTCACAATACATATTTAAATTAAATGTTAAGACAATGTTTTAAAACATAGTTTAGAATTGACATTTCGTTTCAAGCCCTAAAGCTTGAACGACATTAGCCCAACAGGTTAAATTTTAACCTACGAACTTTTGCCCTTTAAATGCCCTTCATCGTATGCACTAATCGTTGTATTATATATTATAAAAGCCGTTGAGAGATCCACTTAAAAGTATCTCACTTCTGAAACACCTCAAGCTGTCAACCCGTCACGTGTGTTTATGGGAACCAAGCAAATATGTTTACAATTGCTATTCGTCGAAGATGAAAATTCACGTGAACCGCTACCATAGTTTAAGAATAAAAATAGAGAAACTTTCTCGTATGTTATTAAAATTCATTTTTAATATCTAATTGGATTAACTTTTATGATTAATAATTTATTTAGACTCGGGTTTAATATAGTTATAGTTCTTATTCAGACGTTAACGGATGAACTCGCGAGATAAAGGCCCTTCTTGTGTCTTGGTCTGTATTGATGGAAGAACAAGTAACAACAAAACCAAAGTGGCCGGTGGGTGGTGAATGATGCCAGTAAAATCATAAAAGACTAATAGATTAGGAGGAATTGAAACTCTTACAAATATTATGTACAGTGGTGGATGTCCATCGGTCAATAGTTAATAATGATTACAATAGGATTGGATAACTGTACGATAGCTATACTGTGTCAAGCCTATAAACTGGTGTCGATGAATCATCCTTCTGAGATACAAAGAATACAGAAACATCATCATCTTTATTCTACATATTGAAGGAAAACCGCAAATGAGCGTTATTCTTTGTGAATTAATTGAAATATTTACCAACAATATTTTTCATTGTTAAAAATAGTATAGTTTTTTTTGTCGGACGGAAAACCGCAAATGAACGTAATTCTTTGACAATTAATTAAAATATTTACGAATAATAATTAATGAAAAATACTGATTTTTCATAGTTAAAAACAGTATAGTTTTTTTTTCGGACTGACTATAAGCTGTGCTAACCCTATTGGTAGCGACAGCGTAACCGGGCTGTATGACGAGCTTCGGAGAGAAGCTCTGACAGATGAAATTTTGAGAATTTTCCCTAGGGCTCGAAGACACTAAGGAAACGTCTGCCTAAGGGCGCCTCCTGTGAGGTCGAACCTCGGCTTAGGCAACGTTTGGACTAACGGGGGGGTCGGACGGTTAACAGTATAGTTTTAGCATTGTGTACTTACGTGATTTCGAAGTAATTTAACTTATAAACATTGAACCGGGTGTTACCTGAAAAAAAAATGATATAATAATATTAATATACGAGTACAAACGACGAAATTGCGATGTCGTATTCTAAAGTTTAAGGTCATGGATTCGATTCCCAGCTTTAGTTCGGACTGATATGAGGCTTAGACCGCGGCTAGTTACACAGATACACCGCCAAGCAATTCAGCGTTCCGGTCTGATGCCGAGTGAAAACGAGGATTGGTTCAGACTTCAACGCACCGGTGGCTCCTAGGTGCTGCAGATGTACATGAGCGACGATAATCACTTAGCATCAGGTGACCCGTCTGCTCGTTCGCCCGCTAGGAATATAATATACAAACAAAGCTGTCGCCACCCATTGCTGCTTTAGTTCCAACTATTTTCGCAGCTGCCAGTATCCAGAAAATGGTAAAGCGACTCTAGTATTAACACTAAGGCATAATCCGGTATCATCATGATCAACCCAGCTCACTACAGAGCATGGGTCTCCTCTCAATATGAGAAGGGTTCGGCCATAGTCCGCCACGCTGGCCATGTGCAGATTGGCAGACTTCACACGCCTTTGAGAACATTAAGGAGAACTCTCAGGCGTGCAGGTTTCCTCAAGATGTTTTCCTTCACCGTTGAAGTATGTGATATTTTAATTGATTTAAAAATGCACATAACTCCGAAAATTTAGAGTAGCGTGCCCGGATTCGAACCGCCGACCTCTGATTAGGAGGCTGACGCCCTGACCACTAGGCTATCACCGCTTCGATAATAAATTTCGATAATGATAATCCGGTATAGGAGAAACTATAAATAGCTAGTAAAAAATCGGACCGAGCGTCGAGCGCGCTTTGGTCCAATTTTTTCGATGCACATTTGTTGTGCTATTGCCAAAACATTTAGAAGAAAATTCGGAGAATTATTTTATGCAGATAAGATCTGTTGAAAAGCTCGCATCGATCTCGATGACATTTGGCACAGTGAGGGCTATTCTTCAGAGAGGTAAATGCATCAGCTGTATACCACGAGATTTCTTAGTAAAATGACACTACGTAAAACAAAACGAAAATAGAGATGCTATGAGTCTCTTAGGGTGTTGCTATATTTGAAACCTTAACATAGGGCATGAAGGTACTTAACTTAATTGATGTGTCCAACCATTTTTAGACGGGGACCGATTACTCTTTTCTGCGCTAACGATTACTGTACATGTCAAAAATAAAATCAAATCAAAAATAGCTTTATTCATGCAAACCTATTGTAGGCATCTATGTATCGTTCATATATATTTTTCATTATTATTTTATGAGGTGATAACTACACTCGCCAACTTAAAACTAGAGCTAAGGGAGTTCCAATCACGCCCTGGTCTGAGAAGAAGCCCACAACAAACTTAGCCGGGTTGATTTTTTTGTTATCACAGACAATAATAAATTATAATTATCTATGAAGCAATTCACATCCTAGCATTTTATCGTTTATATAATACTAAATATCATTTTTCTATAAGCTTACGTATAATGAAAACTTTGAACTTATTGATAGACATCTAAAAGATTTCAATAGGTAATTTATTATAAAATAAAATACAATTTCCTTCGAATTAGTTACTAATATTATGCAGCCTACTAAACGGTACCTATAAGTTTACTTTTACTTCTAATATTCTGCGTCTATTTTTTTCTTAATATTTTTATCGATCTAATAACACATCCTTATACTTACTTGAATTTACCATATTAGTACACAACTAACGTAATGTTTAATTCTTTTGACGGCTTCCCGCTTACTTTCCGTCATTGAACGCCGCGTGTACGGAGCGTTAAGGAGTTACGGCGTTGCATAGACCAAACACTTTTTTCTAATTCCGATAACCGATGCAGCTGCAGTTTATTTATACTCAACTCGTTCAACCTACGCTGTGCGGTTAATGTCCACGTTAATTGACATAAAGCCAGCATTCCCCCGGGTAATCTTCATTGGGACTCCCACCAGGACAAGCTAAGATTTTGATAGCTATAACAGTTTTGATTTTATTTCACTAAGTCGAGTAAACTAGGAAATGTGATAGCCTAGTGGTTAGGACGTCCGCCTCCTAATCAGAGGTTGGGGGTTATTATTATTGATATTTTTATTTTTAAGCAATTAAAATATTACTTGCTTCAACGGTGAAGGAAAACATCGTGAGGAAACCTGCATGCCTGAGAGTTCATAATGTTCTCAAAGGCGTGTGAAGTCTGCCAATCCGCACATGCTTAGCGTGGCGGACTATGGCCAAACCCTTCTCATATTGAGAGGAGACCTGTGCTCAGCAGTGAGCCGATAATGGGTTGATCATGATGAAGTCGAGTAAGACGAAATGGTATTGATTCTATTTCACTAAGTAGAATAAGACGAAATGTTATTGATTTTTGGCTACGTACGCACTACTTCGTAAAATCGAAAGTTAAAATTATTATGACATAAAATAATTATCATAATATGGTAACCGATGACTCATTGAAGAAAAATACAAAACCTATTTGTTAAATTTAAAGTTGGTGTGTTATTTTAAAATTACTATATCGCCATTTTTGCGTAATTTTTTATTTAATTCGAGCAAGAAAAACAGGCACTATTTTTATGTATTTTACATAATTTATATTATTAAACGTCGATGGCATTTAAACCACCTAAAATATTAAGTTGTTACTCTATGAAAACTGATATACTACGACGCAAGTTCTCTCTACGCTCGTTTTATTAAATCACACAACATAATAAATATTATTTTTCGCAGCTAAGCTGGAATTGAAACATAAAGATTTGCCAAGCAAATTGATTCGTATCGCTGACACGTAAACACCATTTTTGGCCTCGCTTTCGCCTAGCGTTGGCTAGGCGCCCAACTTTTATCCGAGCGGAAGGCAATTTTAAAAGAATTTTTATACTACAATGAATAAAAATGCTTGGCCGTTATATCCCGGAGATTCATCGGTTTAATTGATACTCGTTATTTAGTCTAAATACTTTCCTTCATTACTCCCGGATGTGTTCCTTTTAACGACTTCACTGGCTAAAAGGTATGTTTTTTGTTATCGTTTGTACATTTTTAAGCTATGTTAGACAAACTTGTTTTTCTATATAACACCACAGGCTAATATAAGAGGAAGCTTTAAGGTTGCACCCATTACTCAAAAAATTACAGAATCCAGGCTCAGACCTGACGATCATGTAGTGTTAAGGTGCCATGGCTGCAGGAAAAAGGACCGGGTCCGTAGATGGGCAGCAATTCGGCTACCACCAAAACGACTGGCTGGATATCGAAATTAGACTGCCTTATAAAGAGACATGGCTGATTTGCCTTTATTATCATGCAAATAAATAAGTGTGTAAGCAATATGTATGTATGTAACAGATCGCGTGAAGTTTAACTTTAAATTGTACGGAATTGAAAGCCTCGCATTCGGAATCCAGACCCATTACGCTGTTCCAATAGATATTAAAGGGCTTTGACAATTTAACTGTAGACTGTAGGTATAAAATTCAACGTGTCTCACTCACTTTGTGACTGATATGTCAACGTCGAGTCATGAATTATCGCATATCAGTGACAAGTGAGTATAGTGTAGCACTAATTTATAATTTACCTTTTAAATAGAACCTTTCAAATATATATTATACGATTGTATGTAAATGAAAGCGAAAATTGTTTAGAAAAATTGAGAAGAAGCCCTCGAAATGGTCATTTAAAGCCATGGTACCCAAAACTAAGGCTAAATAAGTGTCAGCTCTTCGTGGTAATCCACGTTATCTCGATGAAATATTAATGCAATCGGTGGGTTTGCAAATAGACACGAGGAGCAAAGGAATATGAAAAGTTTATGTTTTTTTATATATATTTATAATTTCGCTTTATGATTCTTTAAAGACTAATTTTATTTTTAATTATTTTGTTTATTATTAATTTTTTATTTGATTTGTCATTTTAATGATTATAGTTTTCTGAGTAATAGATACTAATAGTCGGTTAAATATTATTAATAATAAAAATCTTTATTTTCATTTGATTTGATTTATTTTTATTATTAATAAAAGTTATGACCAGGGTCCCAACGTCTCAAATGCATTCGGCGCAACCACGTAGTACCTTACTAATAATCCTTACCACATTTTACGAAGATAAAGAGTTGTATTACTGCTTACATATACAAAACACAGGTAGCTCATAAAAGCATGATATAATACCATGGATGTTGCAAGTCCTACTCGGCACGGGTACGGCTTTTATGACTAATGCACACTCGCGACAAAAACCTAACTATAACGCTATAACGTAATCCCACGCCGTTATGTTCCCAAACACCAAACAAAATTAAACCCTAACATTAAGATTATAAAGTAGATAATCGTGGTGCGAAATGCGTGATGCGGAGGAGGCCGGCGCCTTTGATGGGCAGATAACATCTATAAGGCAGGTAGGTTTTATTACCGGTATAGACCCTTGCATCCTCGAATTTTTAGTGTTACATCTAACACGAGTTCAACGTGGGAATCACGATTATGCGGTAAAAATTTGAGCTTTATTTCCACCTAACCCGAGTAATTGATTTAATTTTTTTTTTTAAATAAAAAAAAAAACGCTTTTTAAAACGCTCAGGATCTAGGACACAAAAATAATTTGATATAAAATAAACTGTAATATTTATTGTATTGTTGCAAGCCATAAGGCTGAATTTGGCTGGATTTAATTGAATTAAATAAAACCTAAGTACTAATTGTAGTACCCAAATTCACAATAAAGATTATTTGATTGATCGATTGAAACTATTTTATCTAATTAATTATATGTATACAATTTCTTGATTTTTAGTAGTACTTTAGAAATTGACTCTTAGAAATATATACTTATATATTAAGTGCAAAGTTTCATTTAAAAATATAAAAAAAATTAACCCCTATTGTATTTCAAAGTGCTGAAACTGTATAAAAGCTTGTAGACCTATTAAAGTATAAAGGATTCTGTAAATGATAAACAAACTCGGTAATAAGATAAAGCTCTTAAATAATTATAAATAGCATGTGAGATGGTGATAACAAAAATAAAAGTTACCCTATTAAGTTTGTTGTGGACTTCTTCTTAGAGCAGGGCGCGTTTGGAACCCTCATAGCTTTGGTTTTCTGTTTACGATAGTATTTAGCACCATTAACTCACTACTATGTAATTGACCCATTAAAAGTGCCTTTTAAAGGATTATTTGAATAAAGTTTATGATGGATTGATTGATTGAGTAACGTGTCACGATGCTACACGTAAGTCTAATGTAAGTCAGGCTTTAGATTGTATTAAAATAACATTATTTGAACTATATACTGGGATGACTTTAAACAATTTTGTAAGGTAGGATTGGGGAAAAAACCTAATCACCCTCTGTAGGTATCATCGTCTACCTGCCTGTAAAAATAGTTTCAACGGTTCCTAAAATTAGTGCGGACAAAGGTATATATCATTACAGAAAATATTTATATTGATGATAGAAATAATAAATCTTTATTTATAATGCTTTTGATCAATAAAGATTTGATGATATTTCAATGTTATCTCTGTCTTAAAGAATGTGTTACAGGACAGATTAAAGATGAGATCTATACAGCGTGCTTTTTTTTACCTGAGAGACTTAAGAGACAGTTAAAACGAGACAAAGCTACGTGTCTGACGTAAATCCTTCTCTTTTCAACACTAACTTTGCATGAGCAAAGTTTAATTCGCTTACACAAAGAGGCAGCTATTTTAAAAGTAAAATTTAGGCATTTTAATTTAGCATTTTAGACATTTTATTAAGTAAAATATTCGTTACTGCTTGATTAAGTTGATTTTCAGTACCTTCATATGTAGTAATATTTTTCATAGAAGTGCCAGCCCTGATGCAAAGTGATAAATAAATAAACATCTCGCAACCAGCGTCCTTTGCGAGCCTGCGATTCGAAAACAAAGCACGACCGCTTCAAATATTTGCAAAGCGCGAGCAACTACGTAGTTACAAGCGTGTACTCGTATGTGCGGGGACAACGTAAAGGGCTCTGGGAAGGCAGGTAATTATGGCGACAAAGCAAGATGCTGCTCGTTAACTCAACAGCAGCACAAAGATACAGATGAAATGGCATACGAAATTAAAAAAAATAAAGGTAACCGTTCTCGGAACAAAATGACAGAGTTGCATGACAACCTCGTAGTTTTAAGTTTACGATAGTGATCTAGATCAGTGTTTCCCAATTAGTGGTACGCGTACCCCCAGGGGTACGTGAAGTTGCATCAAGGGGTACGGCTATCAGTAAAAACAAGAATTATTTCCAAAATGTTTAACGATCATCATCGTATCAAAGTAAAACGTGCATATTTGTCACATTAGCGTCTTCGCCGATACATCATATTCTGATTTACACAATTGTTTTGTAATTTGAAAATAATAAATGTTATTTAAACTGACTTATCATTGCCTCGGCCAAACCCTTCTCATATTGAGAGGAGACCCGTGCTCTGTAGTGAGTCGGTAATGGGTTGTTCATGATGATGATGATGATGATGATGATGATGATAATGATGATCATTGCTACAAAAGGGTACGCCGATTTGAGGTCTTTTTTGAAGTGGTACACAGCAAAAACTAATTGGGAACAACTGAGCTAGATGATTCTGTTAACACACATATCTATTGATATAAAATTCTAACGGAGTTTCAAAACAATTAAAATATGTTTTTAATCACTTTGTCTTACAGCCGACGTGTTGCAGTGAACTGCATTCATTGATTTGGGCATGATCAAAGTTGATACCTGGCTAAGTTTGTTGTGGGCTTCTTCTTAGACCGGGGCGCGTTTGGAACCCTCATAGCTTTAGTTTTAAGTTTACGAATCTAGTTATCACCATCAAATCACTACTATGTAAATTATTGACGCGTCAAAAGCGCCTTTTAAAGGACTATTTGAATAAAGATTATTTTGAATTGAATTTGAATTGAATTGAATTGATAAAGTTTGAAAATGTTTTTCCTCGAGTCATGAGCTCAACAACTATCCAAACCCTTTATTTATCTGTTTATAATATGAGAGCAAACTGTCAGAGAAGTTCGTATTGTCGTGGGTCATTAGGACCTCATAAAGCTCAATCACTCAGATGCATGAGGAAGATAAACTCGGTGTTTCTTTTCATGATCAAACGTGGAGATCCGTGTAAAAACCACAGTTACACAGCTAAAGGCGGGGTGGGAAGTAAGTGGGCCAGGTATTCAGTGGCAACTCCCGGAAGACGAAACGTTGGTAACGTCCGCCCTTAGCTGGACAGACGGTAAGAACCAGATTTACCTAGTAACAGACACAGCTAAAGGCGGGGTGGAAAGTGACTGGGCCAGGCATTCAGAGGCAACTCCCAGGAGACGAAACGTTGGTAACGTTACAAACGTTTAGCCCGCAGATGGACAGACTGCATTAAGCAAGTTTCAGAGATTTGCTGCAGTTAGTAAATCTCTTTCAAAATTCATCGGACCCTGCGAGAGTCCTGACGGTTGAGACGATAATGTGACGGTACAAATTATCGGTAAAGATAAACAGGTGTTTAAATATTGTTTAAATACACGAGCTCCTTACACGGTTTATAAAATGCGAGGCTGTATGTACGTGACGCGAAATCCGA
The DNA here is from genome assembly GCA_928268935.1 of Lasiommata megera. Taxonomy (NCBI): domain Eukaryota; kingdom Metazoa; phylum Arthropoda; class Insecta; order Lepidoptera; family Nymphalidae; genus Lasiommata; species Lasiommata megera. The sequence goes on along the minus strand of OV743311.1, from coordinate 3,003,487 downwards.
TCGGAGGAAGATAAGCTAAGAGCAAGAGATCTGGGGCAAGCGTTTTAAAAGTGATATTTCTATAGACGTTTTATTATTTTCTAAACATGGAATGCTATGATGTTAATTATAATTTGGTTCTATTAGCTATATCAGTTATGGTATCCAGTAACTAGGTTCCAAAAGGACTGTATTTTTGGTGATGTTACGCTACCACTCCCTTCAAATTAAATAATCAGGATCATACATTTGGACAACGTCCAATTCCTTAGCGAATGTGCCAAATGAAGTCAACATCTCCAGAGGATGTCTCGATTTCATAGACGTTTATTGAGAGTGCATTCTGGATGAACCGTTTGGTGTGGCGTATAAAGTTTGAAGAAGTTATAAATTACACCACGTAGATTGGCCTGTTTAAAACAGATTACAGCAAATTAAGTTTGTTGTTCAAACCATTGATTTCCGCAAAGTAACTCCTGCTTCTATTCAATGAATAGCTATTTTTATATATTTAAACTCCATTTTAATTTTGAATTAAATTTGGTAAAGATCTATAAAACGTTTTTGGTAACAGAAATCTTTAAAATCAAATAAGTCGGAATCTGTAATAGGTACATTTTGTTTCAGCATCAAGCAAAATAACCTAAATATGACGATACTTGGCAGCATTTAGTACGCACGCACTACACTTAACTATGGAATTAAAGTGGTAATATGCCAACATGACTTGAAACCTGATTACATGATCGAAAGAAATCGGTATGCCATTTCCGATTAACATAAACATTTTGATCGTTTGAAGCACTGGCTCGTGAACTAGGTTTCAATCTCGCCGCCGAAGCGCCGGCGAGATGAACTGCATTCCTAACCAGCCTTTGTCATGTTAACCAAATACGCGGCTCGTTGTGTTATTTTAAGTTACCATAGCGCAACCGTGCACGTCCACCGTTTAAGTACTCCCTCTTTGTATTGTATTAATGTTTAAATCATGTACGTACAACGTCTGCAGTATATCATCACCATCATCATGATCAACCCATTACCGGCTCACTACAGAGCACGGGTCTCCTCTCGATATGAGAAGGGTTTGGCCATAGTCCACCACGCTGGCCATGTGCGGATTGGCAGACTTCACACGCCTTTGAGAACAATATGGAGAACTCTCAGGCGTGCAGGTTTCCTCACGATGTTTTCCTTCACCGTTGAAGCAAGTGATATTTTTTTTTGAACGCACATAACTCCGAAAAGTTTGGGGTGCGTGCCCGGATTCGACTGCGGCATATACTGCGCAGTAATATCTAGGTATATCTCTGTACATGTGCAAGTACTGTCTCCGACTTAACTGACAGGTTGCCGATCGTTTATCCCTAAGACACAAAGACGCTGCATCGCTGGTTATTTCAATATCATTATCGTTGTCAACCCAATACCGTCCCTGTAAGTCAACGTTCTCCCCTAAGCATGAGAAGGGTTTTGGCTGTAGTCACGTAGGCTGAGTGTGGACAAGACTTCACTCGCATTTCAAAACATTTCAGTTTTCTCTTGATGTTCCTTCATCGTTATGCATATTAACGCATATTAGACCGAAAAGTTAAAGAAGTTAAAGCCAGAGACCGATCGATCGAGAATTCGATCTCCACGAAAGGGATGCCGAGGTCTAACCCACTATGCTATCACCGCTTCTGCTTATGGCCGGTTATTTGCACATCTAACTTTATATTCAGTTCCAAATTACCCGCGGAACAGGTTAAGTTACTAACTAAATAAGTTGGTTTGAATCCAAAAATCCTCCGTTGACATTAACTTGGCCATAACATTAAAGTGTCCAGCGCTGACGTCTATTAGTTATAAAGAAAACTAACCTAAGCTCCGTTAACTAGCTAAACAAAGATTAAACGTAATAGTAAAAGAAATTTATCTGTCTCAATAAGTTCAAAGTTTATATAAAACATAAGCTTGTAGAAAAGTCCTACTATAGTTTAAAGGATTATGTAAATGATAAACAAGCATGGATATGAAATATCGCTGTAATAAGTTAGCTCTTAACATAATTTTAAATGGTATGTGAGATGGTGATAACAAAAAGAAAATTTACCTGGCAAGTTTGTTGCGGGCTTCTTCTTAGACCGGGGCGCGTTTGGAACCCTCATAGCTTTAGTTTCAGTTTACGAAACTAAAGTTATCACCATCAAATCACTACTATGTAAATTATTGACGCGTCAATGTGCCTTTCAAAGGACTTAACTTTGAATATTTCAATATATGATAATAATGCGTAGCGTGAAGTTGGTAGGATTTTCTTTGAGGAACTTTGAAAGACGAAGTCAAGTTTTGACATTTAACTAAAATAAAAACATTCGAATGGAGGAATAACAAGTATTTTAAAGTGAACATTTCTATTTTAAAGTTAAAAGTAGGCCAGCAGTTCTCCCTGCTCAAAACCTCTTTTGAAGAGGCAAAATGCATTTGGCACAAACGCTGAGCCAGTAACTCGGCAGTTAAAGCAAATACAGCTGTTCACAACGCCTCATGACTCTATAAACCAATACTAAAGCTATTATTGAAGCACCATAAGAACTTTACATTTGAGTAACTGCCTAAATAGATAGATAGATAGATAGATAGATAGATAGATAGATAGATAGGTAAACTAAAAGATGTCCTTATGGCAAGGATAGAATAGAAAAGGGTTCTAATAAATGACATGAACTCACAAAAACGAAATGTCTGGTTTTAACTGTTTCTTAAGTCAGAGGTAAGGTAAGCTAAGCTCGCTTTATATACTCGTATCTCGGTCATTAAATACCTCCAATTGAATTTAGAAATATGGGTTCTTTAGTCAAGATTTGTTAAGCGCGTTTATACAATGAACATAAAGCTAAATTTGCTTTTATTCGTTTAACAGGAAATCTGCTCGTGCAATGTGCAATTTATATTTTCTCAAATCTTTATACACATCTACAGAATGTCCTCATAAAACAAAATTATTGAATCGCGTTACCGCTGACTTAATTAAACGGTTAAAACTAGATAAACTGTCGAGCCCAATATAAATCCGTCTAGTTTATGAACTAAGTTTGACCGAGTCAAAGTTCGCTCAGCCTTAGAGAGCCCTTGGATGTTGGTGCCGGATATTGGCCAAGTTACTTTAACAAATGTCCTTGTTGATAAAGAGCAACGGATAAATCGTTTTTTTTATCCACTACGTGTATGTAAGTGATGATGCAGTCTAAGATGGTAGGGGGCTAAGCTGTTAGGAGTTTAGTAAACCCATACTTCTAATCGGTTTCTACGCGACAAAGTGCCGGAACGCTATATCGCTTGGCGACACGTCTTTGTCGGTAGGATGGTAACTAGCTACGATTAAATCCTCCCAACAGATCAGACTCGAGCCAGGAATCGAATCAGGAGCTCCAACTTTATAATGCGACAGCGCACGCTGCGCCACGGAGGTCGTCAAAATAAATAAAAGCAGCAGTGAGATTTTAGAACTGTGATAGACATGATTTAATAATCGGTCTTATTTTAATGTACAATAATAAAACTTGTTAATAAATATTAACGAAAAATAATCGCCACATTATTAAACGTTAGTTTTTTAAACGATACGTATGTAATAAGTTTTAATTAGGTAGTTGCTGCGAGTTAATGTACAATACCGGACTATAATGCGGGTTGTGTATTAGTAAATACCTACATAATTGAACTTGCTTTTTATGAACTAACCATAATAAATAAATTATTATTTAATTACATATATTAACGTTTATTTATCAATAAGTCTCATTTCAAGTTAGTTGTTAAACTAAAATACTTAATTTACCGTATACAATAATAATACTTAAAATTCAATACACAATTATACTATTCATATACATTTACATTTACATTTTGCACTATATAAATAGATGCCTAATGTTTACTACCAAATGTTTGCAGTTTTTTGCTTACGATAGCTCAATTCAATGGACATACGGGATTGTTTTTTATTTTTATTATTTCACTACAAATTAGACTTGACTGCAATGATGGGAAGTGACGATGCTACTCGTATCTGAGAGAATAGCTAGGTTAGGTTAGGTAGGGGGACAAAGGTTGGAAAGCGTAAAATCAATGGTTCATCCGAATGTTTACTTTTTGGTCGTAGTGCTCTATGAGTGTGTTTGTATTCTCTTTGGCTATTTGATTAGCATTATCTATTGCCATTCAGTGACAATTATAGTACGCTCTAGATCAATACATCGGATCGGATCAAATAACGGATAAAAGTATGACTGGAAGCTGGGATCGCATGCCTTTAATAATAGCAATCTACATTGTAACGAAGCGGATACTTTAGTTAAAGTTAAGAGTGGAGTTTAGTGAAATCAATTTGTGATAAAAAGTGGGAGATGCCGACTGTGGACCATCGTGCCGGATCGACGACTTTTTTTGTGTCCGAGTCGCCCACTCGAGTTTTTGGAATTCCGAAAGCTTCCCCCACCGTGGCACCACCGCCGGGGGTCCACAGGGGTCCGCGTTCATTCATAACGCCGCGTGATGCTTGTCTATTGACACCATAGACGTTATTTTCTATACCATAGACATTTGATATTTTTTATTGATTGTTTTAGTGACGTCCCGTTTTTTATTGATGCAAATGTGATGCAATTTTAACTAAAATTTGTTGTAAACATCTTCTCTATGGGTTAGGAGATACAACCACTGATCTTTACCAGTATTATATTAAGACAGATTGCGTTCAGAACCGTATAATAAAATACAACAACTTTTCTTCTTTTTATATCTCGGGAATGTTACTAAAGTGAATTGTCGGTAATTTAATTAATTAATTTATTTAAAAAACTTATTAAACATACATGGAAACGATGCATGATTTATAAGAATTAAATTTAATACAGTTGTGTGTAAAAACGGTGTTATTAAATCAATCACTTACAGTTCACAAGAAATAGTAAAAGTAACATTGTTGTTTCAAACTGACGATAGCTGATATCCGTATTAGTTATTACTGCGTCACTTGGGGTAGGGGGGGCCGAGAAGCTTGTTGTATATATAAATGAAATATATTAATATATAAATTCGGGTGCTGGTTAAGGGCTTTTGACATAAACACGTAACCAGGACGAACACAAAGATGTGTCGACAAGCGATTTAGCGTTCCGGTACGATATCACCTAGTAACAATCTAGTAACCTAGTAGTAAGCCCGCTACAATTTTTTTTTATAGACTACAACTTAGACCCTTGACGGCGGTCTCACTTGATGGTAAGTGATGATGCAGTCTGAGATGGTAGCGGGCTAAACTGTTACGGGTATGGTAAACCAACACTCCTTATTGGTTTCTACGCAACATCGTGCCGGAACGCTAAATCGCTTGGCGACGTCCTTGCCTGTAGGGTGGTAACTAGACACAGCCCAAGGCTCCCACCAGACCAGACTCGAGCCAGGAATCGAACCCAGGACCTCCAACTTTATAATACGTCTAATCTATAAGCAACGTTTCATTACCACTATATTTGTATCTTTTGATGTTTTGTCCCATAGCACGGGACGGTCCTCTCTCAAGGTCGTTAAATTATCAACAAGATGATAGCGGGCTAACCTGTTAGGGGTATGGTAAACCCACATTCCTAATTGGTTTATACGCAACATTGCATCGTGCCGAAACGCTAAATCGCTTGGCGACACGCCTTTATCGGCAGGGTGGTATCCAACCACCTCTCAAGTTCTAAATGCTGTAGAGACGGTGGAGTGTATCGCGAGTGTCTACGACATTACGTGCTTCGTGGCGAGACAGGACGCCACTTCCTTGGTGTTTATGAATAAGAGCCATTAGCGATACACTTTATTTTTTTTTTTCCGCTGGGAAATGCGTTTACGCATCCCCTCCGGAAGCGATGCAGGCAAGACTGCGCCGCTTCCGACGGGGTATGTGGGACTCCCTGGCGGCCAGGCTGGCGACCAGAATACCCACTAAAACCCAGCGATGCTCCTTCGCGTCGCCTGGTGGCTGGGTCACGGGAACACTTGTGCACTCGACCGCGGACCAGACAGCGGCGTCCGCCGAGGCAGACTCTCCACGTTAGCGATACACTGGTCTTGTTGACACCCAGACGGCGTGGAGATACCTCCTGCTGTTTTATGATGTTACATAAACGATCCATTAAGAAATTAATTTAACTTGAATACATTTACGTAAAAATAGGTTGGTATTTGAGAAGCAAGTCAGAATCAAATCAAAAATAGCTTTATTTGTGCAAACCTATTACAGGCAAATATGGCGCGCGCTGTTGCATTATAAAGTTGGAGGTTCTGGGTTCGATTCCCGGGTCGAGTCTGGTCTAGTGGGAGGGTTCGGCCGTGGCTAGCTACCACCCTACCGACAAAAACGTGTCGCCAAGCGATTTAGCGTTCCGGCACGATGTCACGTAAAAAGCTAGTATTATGGGTTTACCACACCGCTAAATGGTAAACCCGCTACCATCTAAATCCCTTGTCACTGACACGTCTTTGTTGGTAGGTAACTTGTCACGGCTGAATCCTCCCACCAGACCCGACTCGAGCGGAGAGTCGAACCCAGGACTTTAATGTGACTTCGCAACGGACGTCTTCAAATTTACTTGTATATTGCTGTGGCTATATCTATTTCTGTTTGTGTTGTTTAGTCCAGCGAGAATAGGTATACCAGGAGTAGGGATCTATTAAAAGGAGACGTTGGCTTGCTTCATTTTTAAAACTATAATATCCACCCGACTTACATAGCTGACATTAGACACTTTTTTTATCTTTTTATGACTTTACACAGATAAGCCAATGTCAAGTTTATAGCAATGGCGAATTTAAGTTAGGGAAAAATGGCAGGAAATCTAGCACTCGGCGCGACACTCCCTCAAACTTTTCCCAAATTAATACGTCATGTTAACCATTCAAAAAACTAGTTCCTATACAAACAACAACAAAACTATAATGTCCACAACACAACCAAGACAATCCGTTTCAATATTAGCCAATAGTACGAAGTCTCCCGCCTTTCTCACATTAGACACTTCCAGACAAAACATTTACAGAATATATACAACCTACATACGTCACACTATTTAATCTGAGGCACAAAGTTGAAAGCTCACAGTTAACTGGCCACGCCGTAGCATAGGGTAGACCGGAAACGTACAGTAAGAAAACAAAACACCACATTGTTTGAATATGGTTTAAAATGTATTATTGTGTATTCTGAGACGAGCCACCAACGTCGCTGCAGGCGGCAGTGGTCGTTACCAACATGTGCTGTCATCCATATTTAATTTACTGAACAGTGTACAACAAATAATTAAAATTATATTTGACTGAAATTATTTTGACAACCTCCAGTGCGCAACGAGTGCGCTGTCGCATTATAAAGTTGGAGGTTCTGGGTTCGATTTCCATCTCGAGTGTGGTCTTCGAGAGGGAGGCTTCGCCCATTGCTAGTTACCAACTTACTTACAAAGATGTGTCACTAAGCGATACAGCATTCCGGCACGAACCTAACCTGCTAGCCTGCATCTCAGACTGCATCATTACTGACCATCAAATACAAAACAATTGGAAAAATACAAAATTTTTAGTTCGACATTTAATATCACCTTTCATAACTCTCATACAAATCCAAATCATAATCACGACCACTCTGCCAACAGTGAACGAATAAGAAGAAGAAGAATTTAATATCAGGCACTTGACATGGTAAAATAAACCCTACCTAAACTAATAAACCCTACTTTAAGAGAGGATAGGCATTTCCTGAATAGAGTCTGTAATAGGTCGATAATGATGACGATGAATTAACTTTAGTGTTTATGTACCATCAAATATCAAATGAAAATATATTAAACTAATAGAGTTGTGAAGCGGTGATAGCCTAGTGGTTAGGGCGTCAGCCTCCTAATCAGAGGTCGGCGGTTCGAATCCGGGCACGCACCTCTAACTTTTCGGAGTTATGTGCATTTTTAAACAATTAACCGATTCAATGCGGATGGCTCCGCAGAGGCGCCATGTGTATCTTTTGTGTATGGCGGGTGGCGCCCGAGAGGAGCCAAAATGTTTTCCTGTAAAACTCCGCTAAAAAAGCTTTATTCAGAGGCTAGCCCTAAATGAAAGTTTCCTTATTTGTCACGTAGATTACGATACTAGTATTAGTTTCAAGATATAGCGTGAAAAAAGACATTTCAGATGTTGTAAACCTTTTCAATAGAAACAATAATTATGAAAGGTAACTTTTGTGCATGGCGGGTGGCACCCCAGAGGAGCCAAAATGTTTTCCTGTAAAACTCCGCTAAAAAAGCTTTATTCAGAGGCTAGCCCTAAATGAAAGTTTCCTTATTTGTCACGTAGATTACGATACTAGTATTAGTTTCAAGATATAGCGTGAAAAAAGACATTTCAGATGTTGTAAACCTTTTCAATAGAAACAATAATTATGAAAGGTAACTTTTGTGCATGGCGGGTGGCACCCCAGAGGAGCCAATATTTGAAACCAAAAAACTGACTAATTTAAATTTATCAATAGTACATATTTCAGTGTTCTAAAAATATTAGTGTCTTTATTTATCACGTAGATCCTTTCCAGAGAAATCGCTTTAAGGTGTAGCGTGATTTCACACTCTTCGGGGATGGTAAACCATTTTAAGCGTTATTTAAATGTTATTTAATATTAAGGGTTACAAACGAATAGCACTAATCATGACAGTTAAATATTTAAAAAATATCTGTTTTCACTTTTTTTGCTTTGTGGATATGCTCTTTTGCAAGTTTATGGTAATAACTAGGTAGTTTCTCGAAGTATGTCCAAATTTAACCGGACTAGTAATTGCATTCCTTAGGTATCAAGACAATGTACTTAGTTTATTTTTGGTGAGAAACAACAACAAAAACGATTCTCAGAAAAGCACTATCTTTTGTTGTTATGCTATGCAGTCATATCAAAGATGTTTTAAAGATTTTTAAGCTTTTTATTGCCCTACTGCTTATTGTTAATATGCCGTGCCGACCGACCCTTTTTATTGATGGGCTAGGGAAAGATGTTATTTAACTAAAAACAAAAGAAGTCGGTGCCATAAATCACTTAACAAGGTTTCTCACGCGCAAATTACTTAACTATCGATGATGTTTTTTCGTTTACTTCTGTTTTGCTATTTATGGTGATCAGACGTAAGCACGTTGTGACCGTTTAATGCTCGCTTCTGAAGTCTCTTAGTTTGCCTTTTAACAACTGTGGACTGTGTATCTGGACTTCGAGATTTTGCTTCAGTGACTACCCCGGCTAGTAATTTGGACTCTGTTTTGATTCTTGACTTTACAAGGTGAGTTTTTTTAACAATGTTCTTTTTTTCTTTTCTAGTCTTTTCAATCATTGAAATTTAACATGAGCTTTTTGAAATTTAACATGAGGGACAGAGTGATTCCATGTTAGAGGAAAACCTAGATAGGGCATGTAGCACAGGTCTCGTGCTACAACTTTTGTAGGAACACTCATATGCCAAAATAAATCAGTCTTGAGTTATTGAACATTTTATGGTTTTTGGAAAAAATCCCATTTCGTGACCAGTGTTCAGAACTAAAAAAAATACAAAATTTTCTAAATTGTTCGTTTATTATTCTGTCTTTAACTACACAATGTTAAGTAAGAGGTAAAACACTTAAAATTCTACGTTAAGCGGAAAGATAGGTACCCTATGTAAGGTGTTCTCTTGAAACAAATGAACAGACAAACACCCCCAGACTCATACATAGACACACAAACACCACATACACACACATAAGCGCTTAAATACATAACATTCGACGAAACAGATAAACACTTACACTCATACACACTCACATGTACAAACACTGTGTGAGTGTGTATGTGTGTGTGCTTGTGTATGACAGTGAATGTGAGAATGTATATCTGTGTGAGAGAGTGTGTGTGTGTTTGTGTGTGTGTTCGTCTGTGTTACAACACCTTTATAACGTATAAAATAAAGTGTGTTGACTGCTAGATAACTTATTCTACTATTTTTTTCAGTTGCTAACCAAAATGGCTACTCCTCCATCCCCTGAACCTGGCCCGTCAAATTGGGATCTCATATCTATGGAGTTATCCGGAATGATGTCTCCCAGCCATATAAACTTATCAGACATGCCATGCATTGATGCTATTATAAGTGATGCAGAATTGTATGGGATTTTGGCACAGGATGTGGATAACTTTCTGGAAGATTTGGTAAATGAAAACACAGAAGATGAAGAAGCCGTTTGTGCTGAAGATCAGTTAGAACAGGACGTTGAAAATACAACTGAGGAAGCCCCTACTACCGATTGGTTCAATGGAAACCCCTCGAATATGGCCGAGATTCCTTTTACGGGCACACCTGGTTTATTACCGCCTCATAACATGAGTGGAAAAACACCGATAGATTTTTTCTTTTTATTTTTCAATAGTCGTATCATTGATTTAATTTTAAACTGTACAAACAAGTGCGGCAATGAATTGAAGATTGCAGCACGCACCGCACAAGCTCGTTTTACAAAATGGAAGGAGATAAGTCTTGAGGAGTTCACGGTATTTATTGGCATAATTTTATTTATGGGTACCGTGAAAGTTAATAGAATGGCCGAATATTGGTCTCGACATTATTTAATGCGCCTAAGCCCACATTCATTTATGGCTAGGGACAGGTTTTATTTAATATTAAGAGCATTAAATGTCCAAGATGAAATGAGGCCGGAAAGTATTTTTAAAGTAAAGTCGTTAATAGATATGTTCAACGAAACAATGTCCACAACTTATTACCCATCCAATAATGTTGCAATAGATGAATCCTTGATTTTGTGGAAAGGACGTCTTTCTTTCCGCCAGTATTTAAAAGGGAAAGTCCATCGTTATGGAATTAAATTATATATGTTAGCTGACATGAATGGCCTAGTAATAAAAATTCATTTATATGCTGGTTCTGGGGATCAATTGGTAGGTGGAAAAAATCATGTAAAAAAAGTAGTAATGTTGTTAATAGAAAAATATTTAAATAAAGGCCATTCACTTTATATTGATAATTATTATAGCAGCGTTGGTTTAGCAGAGGAGCTTTTAGATAAAAACACGTACGTAACAGGTACACTACGAGCAAAGCGCGCTGGTAATCCCACTTTAATTAATATAAAATTAAACACCGGTGAATCTTGTATTGTTCACAATTCCAAAAAAATTGTTGTTACCAAATGGCAGGATAAACGCGAAGTGCTGCTTTTGAGCTCGCAGCATAAAAGCATTTACAAAGGGACTAATAGTCGCCGAATACGCACTATAAAGTATAAGCCTGATGTACTAATTCAGTACAATAAATACATGAGAGCAATTGATAGGCACGACCAGCTTTTAAGTTATTATTCCTGCAAACACAAAACCTTACGTTGGTATAAAAAAGTTATAATCCATTTAATCCAAATATGTTTGGTGAATAGCTTTCTTTTATATCGAGAAATAAGCAAATCGAATATAGAATTATATGATTTTAGAAAAAGTGTATTAGAAAATTTATTAAAGCCACCAACCGTGCCACAACGATCCCTTGTTGAAAGAAAAATACATTTACCTAGTACTTTTACTAAGAGTGGTGGAAGGACAATGAGAAAGCGATGCAGAGTATGCTATAGCAAAACTAAAAAAAGAAACTTGGTTATGTATGGTTGTTCTGATTGCCCAGAATTCCCAGGGTTATGTCTCACCCCATGCTTCCGAGAATATCATAAATATTAACAAATGTATTAGAAATTTTTAATATTTATGATATTTTTAGCTTGCAGGTATTTCATGATTTCAATTAATACACACACTATATGTTATAATTTGTTTAATTGAAGATTTTTAAATACTTATAACAAACAATTCTCATTAGTAATTACTAAATCAGTCTTTTTAATGATTATAGTAAAAATCTACCTTATAAATAAGTACAATTATGTAATATTATTGCACAATGTTAATAAATAAACCTTAATATTATGTAAAACCGATGCTTTTCATTTAACTCGCCTCTCTCTCTTCATCTAAAACTCTTTTCATTTAAAACTTATGGTTTATTAATAAAATTATTTTTTTAGCGTTTCTATAATTTTTTGCATTATAATATATCTCTCATTAATACTAAAACGTAGTAACTCGTTAGATACGAATTTCCCAAAATATTTACAGGCGTGAATATCCACGACGGTTGTACTCGTAAATTGTTCTTTATCTTCTACCATTATATTTTCAGTAAACGTTGAAATATCTTTGGTGGATATTTCTGTGTACGTTGCACAATCTTTCGTAGGTTTTTTTGTACCTTCCGCCGCAGAATTTATTTCATCTTCATTTTCTTGACCAGGTTCCCAGTCATCATAAGTCTGGGAATTTTGTTCTAAATAAGCCTGTTCGACAAACTCGTAGTCAGTGTCACATTGCGTTTCCAGTTGTGATTCTGGGATATATTTTCTTTTTTTTGGTAATTCTAGAACAAAAAAGAATATATGTTTATATCAAGCAAAAAAAAAACTTGCTGTGAGCATTACGACGAATTTTTCTGTAACTACTTTTTGTTTAAAATAAAAAGTGCGTAAACTGAATTGTAAATCTTTTAAATTTATGTAAATAAATGTAATTAAATAAAAAATCTATCATGAATTTAAATTTTGTCGACAGACTAGAAAAGAAATAAGTATAGTTTTATAAATTCAATGAAAACTACAAAAAGGTTTACAACACCTTACATAAATGAGTCACTTACCTTCCATTTCCATTAATACACGTAGATAATCACTTTTTTATACACTAAACGAACAATAAAACCGCTTACGTTCGATTTTGGTTGGCGACTAAACTTACAGCAAGTGGAAACAACAAAAAAAGCGATACATTACAATACATGGCGGAAGGCGCCTTAGGGGAGCCATCAAAGTGCCTGGCGTTGGGCGCCCCAGAGGAGCCACGAAACATTTGTTCGTAGCCAGGCATGAAAGTTTGTCAAATAGTCCACCGCATTGAATCGGTTAAAATATCACTTGCTTCAACGGTGAAGGAAAACATCGTAAGGAAACCTACACGCCTGAGAGTTCTCCATAATGTTCTCAAAGGCGTGTGAAGTCTGCCAATCCGCACATGGCCAGCGTGGTGGACTATGGCCAAACCCTTCTCATATCGAGAGGAGACCCGTGCTCTGTAGTGAGCCGGTAATGGGTTGATCATGATGATGATGAATAGAGTTATAAAATGACCACGGTCAGCTCACTATGTACGCGCGTTTAAATTGAAATGTACATTAAAAGCGTTTTCGAATAGGTATTCATAAAGTCAAACGCTCCAAGCGCTTTTAACTTTTCATAAAAAAAACTCCATTATAATCGTCTCGAACCCACAATGAAGAGCGTGATAGCAAACATTTTGATGCAATTCGCAACAGTCATTAAGGCGCGGTGGCGCTATGGTCCGAGGGGTGATCGGCCGAACTCGAGCTCTCACGGCATAATAATTACAGGCGCAGTCAGCCCGTACTTTATAGGCCCGCTTTGTTCCCGTTTACACCGCAGCGAACGCTCCGCACAAAACCATGTTACGTCTGCCAACCTACCACCTACCTAGACAAAATATTATGTTTTTTTGCATTCAGCGTGAATGAAAAACAATCTTTTACTTCATTTGTAACATGAGGGATTATAAGGTGTTTTTTACATTCAAGTCAAATCCAAGTAATAATTTAAGCTCACATTATCGTGGTTTAGTTAATTACTTGTAACAATGTGTGTTCAGGATAACAATATGGAAAATTGTCATTTCTTGTTTTTTTTTTCGGACTGTCTATTAGCTGTCCTAACCCACACACACACAGCGTAACCGGGCTGTTTGGTGAGCTTCGGAAAGAAGAAGAAATTTTGAGACCGCCTCCTGTGAGGCTGAACCTGGGCCTAGGCGATGTTTGGGATAACGGGGGTGTCGGACGTTAAAAAACATTTCTTGTATAATGCGCAAGTTGTTAAGGCCCGTGGCTTGATCTGCCGAACTCGAACTTTCGGCATATCACAGGCACAGCTAGTCTATATTTTATAGCTTGCTGTGTTCCCAATCGCATTGCTATGAACTTTCTATTATAGTACAGTGTCAGAAACAAAGAACATCTATTTACAGCACCAACTTATTAAATATAGTCAATCTTGGAAGCAATATCTTCTTTATCATCATTCAGACTATTAATAAGAATAACACCTATTGGGCAAAAGCCGAAGCAGAAAAGGAAGGCTCCTAGAACAGAAGAGACCTAACACCTTATACATTATGTAGCGTACATCAATGTGACTTGAATGGCTTTAAACATGAGACAACATGACATGAGAAAGACTATAAATAACGTTTCGAACGTTAGTTCCCGAAAATGCTCTCCGATGGTTTCACCAGGCTAGTACATCAAGCAGAAAATGTAATACCTGAATGAACACTAAGTACTGATCAATGTGATAAGGCCGCCAAATTTTGTATATTATGTCTGTGCTTGTTTATCTAGTTCATTTATTAATAACAATTTTTGACTGTCTTAAAACGTAGCCTAACATGCTAAATCACTGTAGTAAGGATGCGGATGCGGAACCGGTGATAGCCTAGTGAAGCGGTGATAGCCTAGTGAAGCGGTGATAGCCTAGTGAAGCGGTGATAGCCTAGTGGTTAGGGCGTCAGCCTCCTAATCGAATCCGGTTACACACCTCTAGCTTTTCGGAGTTATGTGTGTTTTAAAAATTAAAATATCACTTGCTTTAACGGTGAAGGAAAACATCGTGAGGAAACCTGCACGCCTGAGAGTTCTCCATAATGTGTGAAGTCTGCCAATCCGCACATGGCCAGCGTGGTGGACTAAGGCCAAACCGTTCTCATATTGAGAGGAGACCCTTGCTTTGTAGTGAGCCGGTAATGGGTTGATCATGATGAAGGATGCGGTTGAAGTACAACACCAAATAATTTCACATTGATGACTCGTAATATTTGTGTTCCCATTCAAGGCACAGGTATTACTCTTAAGATGTGTATTAAGAGCTTACTACGTAGATCCTTAGAGCTAACTAATAATCTAACACCACGCTGGTGTTGAGATTTTTAAAATCAGAAAACCTCTAATCAAAATCCTTTACCGAATCGAACGATCGGTATCCAAACTCGAATATACTAATTACTAGACAAACTAGCTTATCAATGCACCTACGTCCTACACCTATTTAACTTGACAGCGTAATTTAAGCCCCGAATATACCCTAACTAATTTGACATAGTTAACCAAATATCTCGAAGGCATTCACTTAGCCCGTACAGCGCGCCGGGTCGTAATGAAAACGTGCTCTCGCCGCCCTCCGCCCTCCGCGGCCGCCGGACCGCATTCCGCTCCCATGCGACCGCGTCCTGGGCAGGACCTCTCCGAAATGTCTGGTTTTTGTTGCTTACCGTAACGGGCTACCCTGGAACTGTGCCGATTTTGGGCATACCTGCCATGCTACCAGCGATGATACGGAAAAGTGGGCGTGACCTTCCTTATAATATGTGTAAAAGCAAAACACGCAGACGGTTTTGTCTGGGAGGCTTCGGCCGTGGTTAGTTACCACCCTACCGTAAAGACGTGTCGCCAAGCGATTTAGCGTTCCGGCACAATGTCGCGTAGAAACCATTTAGGAGTGTGGGTTTACCATACCCCTAACAGGTTAGCCCGCTACCATCATACACTGTATCATCACTTACAATCAGGTGAGATAGCCGTCAAAGGCTAACTTGTAGTGTATAAAAAAACCGAATGTCAAAGTTAATGATCAAACTATTCCAAAAAATCAGATAGCAGATTGAATTCCTTAGTTTTATCATTTTCCTACATTTCCCTGCTAGTTAAGATGGAGCTACTAAATTCTTTTGCTATCTTACCTATTAACTCTTGATAACTAGTGTCGATAAAGTAGCTTAGGTTAGGTTGGAATATAAAATACCACCAAAAAGGTATATTTAACACAGGATAATTATTAAAGAGGTCAATATTCCTGTGTAAAAGTTGTAAGGTTATGTTTTATAAAAACAATCATTACTCAAAAACTATACATTTCCGACAAAGCGGAAAGGTGGGCCGAGGCTTACCCTACCTCCCCCCTCGAACCCTCCCACTCCCACCCCCCTACGCGAGTACCGGATATCTATACTTTACCCAAAACAAGCACTTTTCTTCATAATATACAATTACATTGTTAACCGACACTAACTTTAAGAGCGCGACCTCTGTGGAGCAGCGTGAGCGGTGTCGTTTTATGAGGTGAGAGGTGCTGGGTTCTGAAAGAAGTGTATAGACTTGCTGAACAATTTTTATTACTATCTATATCAATAATCTAATTTTATTTTAAGTTATATATGTAGTCTTGAAATTTATAGACAGCCAATAAAGAGTTTATTTAAAAAAATATAGGTACTATAATATCATATTTTACCAAACTTGGTGCATAGTATTTTTATTACTATCGAAAGAATTACATTAACTTGTTGAACACTTATAATTAATTACGCTTGAAAGAATTACATAGATTTAACAAAACACTTATAACTTTCCACGCCTTCGTTTAAAGAGACACTGAACTCGAGACCATGTTTTTCGAGGGAGCGCCGAATGCACCGGTTAGAAAAAAGACCGTCTCTCATATTTATTGTTGTTATACTACCCGCGTTGCGGAAGATAATGAAAATCCCAATCAGTGTTAATGTTTTCAAATACCTTCTACCCAAATATTGAGTATGGTAACAGCTCGATACCCACCTCGAGTCTAGGAGCCATATTGGAAAAGACATAACGCCAAGCGATATATCGTTTAGGTGTTATACCGCGTAGAAACCGCTTAGGAGAACTGGATCAGCTGGCAAGGCATTGTGGTTTTCTGTAGTAATTTTTCGGTCGACGATAATCACTTCACATTTTTTTTTATCCACTACAAGTAAGCCCTTGAAGGCAATCTCACCTGATGGTAAGTGATGATGCAGTCTTAGATGGTAGCGGGCTAACTGTTAGGGGCATGGTAAACCCACACTCCTAATTGGTTTCTACACGACATCGTGCCGAAACGCTAAATCGCTTGACGACACGTCTTTGTCGGTAGGGTGGTAACTAGCCACGGCCGAAGTCTCCCACCAGATCACACTCGAGCCGGGAATCGAACCCAGGACCTCCAACTTTAAAATGCAACAGCGCACGCGCTGCGCCACGGAGGTCGTCACATCATCATGTGACCCGTCCACTCGTTTGCCGATAGTGTAAAATAAAAAAAATGTGTGCGTGTACTAGTGTACACACGTAAGAAGTGAAACTTCTTTATGGCCTTATTTTCATCCCATTTCATTTTCATTTTTGTAATTAATGGCTTATGGTAACTGAAATATGAAATATATAGTTTACATTCCACGAAATTTAGTGACCGAGTAAAAACTCCATCAATTGTAGTGCCAGATCTTGTTGTTGACGTTTGAGGACTGTTTTTCATGGATAAATTCAATTTATCTTTCAGAAATTCAACTAGCTTCAAAGATTTTTCCGATGCAAAATTGACATTAAAATCTCCACTTAATATCATCGGTATTTTTTTCGTCTGAACCAACCGTGGTAGGGGCAAGAAAAAGATGGCGCGTAACGGAAAAATGTGACGCGTGGATAAATTCAATTTATCTTTCAGAAATTCAACTAGCTTCAAAGATTTTTCCGATGCAAAATTGACATTAAAATCTCCACTTAAAATCATGGGTATTTTTTTCGTCTGAACCAACCGTGGTAGGGGCAAGAAAAAGATGGCGCGTAACGGAAAAATGTGACGTGTGGATAAATTCAATTTATCTTTCAGAAATTCAACTAGCTTCAAAGATTTTTCCGATGCAAAATTGACATTAAAATCTCCACTTAAAATCATCGGTATTTTTTTTTCGTCTGAACCAACCGTGGTAGGGGCAAGAAAAAGATGGCGCGTAACGGAAAAATGTGACGCGTGGATAAATTCAATTTATCTTTCAGAAATTCAACTAGCTTCAAAGATTTTTCCGATGCAAAATTGACATTAAAATCTCCACTTAAAATCATGGGTATTTTTTTCGTCTGAACCAACCGTGGTAGGAGCAAGAAAAAGATGGCGCGTAACGGAAAAATGTGACGTGTGGATAAATTCAATTTATCTTTCAGAAATTCAACTAGCTTCAAAGATTTTTCCGATGCAAAATTGACATTAAAATCTCCACTTAAAATCATCGGTATTTTTTTTTCGTCTGAACCAACCGTGGTAGGAGCAAGAAAAAGATGGCGCGTAACGGAAAAATGTGACGCGTAACCGAAAAATGTGACGGTAAATTTTTTTCCAACGCCGATAAAGAAGTTTCACTTCAAAAAACTTAAAGTAGGTAAAACTAATATAAATTAATCATTTACAAGATTTACACTTGCCTAACATGAAATTGTAAAATAAATATTTAAAAAATATCATGATAAAACAAACCTGACAGATAACTGATAAACGGGTCTTTGCAGCCCAGTGGACCGCAAACTGTAGCACAACAAGTTGCTTCGCGATGTTGTCTGAAGTGCATAGTAGCGCGTTATTACTCAAAGGTGTCAAGTGATAAAATAAAATAACCGCAAAGAAATGAAATTACATATGGTTGGCGGTGAACTACAAGCTTCGGTGAGCTTCCGGTGTTGGTCATAGACAAAAGGGTAGCTGCTATGTGGGTAACATAATAGCTGCAATCTGAGATAAAATATAAAATCTTTACTCGCAGTAACTCCAATGTCAAAGTGTTTAAGGAGATAGGCTTTGTTGGCTAATTTTGAAAAGCACTGGTGTTGGTTGTGTCGTGGACAGTTTTTGTGTCGTTTGTGTAGTTGCTGGTTTTCTGAATGGTTAACAGGTATTGATTGGGGAAAGGTTGGGAGCCGCGTCCGCGGAGTGCGAAGCTTCCCGCCATTTCTCCCTAACTTCTACATTGCTATAAACTTGACATTGGCTAATCTGTGCAAAGCCATAAAATGAGAGAACTAATAAAATAATAAACTTGATATTGGCTAATCTGTGCAAAGCCATAAAAAAAAGAAAAAAAAAAGTGTTTAAATTCTTAAACTAATTGCCAACCTACAAATATGAATATTGATTTATTGTTTTTGTACATGACGAGAACGAGTGTAATGATGGTTGGTTTGTACTTTTTACACGCAGAAACGGAGCAGAGTTACGGTTTTTTTACATACTGATAATTATCGCATAGAATATTTATTTTTTTTTATCCAGGAATAACAAATAAATTGAATAATTGGCAAATGTTGATGAATAAGCTATATGCACTTGAACATGTGAAAACGTTTAAATAAGTAGCAAGAGATAATGAACAATAAATATGTTTGTCTACATATACTCGAAAAGAAATTAAAGATAGGTCCAACTAATTAAAAACATGGAGATTCCTTACAAAACCTTACCTTAAATTGTTAAGTTAAAATATCAACACCATCATAAACAACCCATTGCCGGCTCACTAGAGAGCGCGGGTCTCCTCTCAATATGAGAAGGGTTTGGCCATAGTCCACCACGCTGGCCATGTGCGGATTGGCAGACTTCACACGACTTTGAGAACATTATGGAGAGCTCTCAGCCGTGCAGGTTTCCTCACGATGTTTTCCTTCACCGTTGAAGCAAGTAACATTTTAATTAAACGCACTCCGAAAAGTTGGAGGTGCGCGCCCGGGTTCGAACCCTCGACCTCTGATTAGGAGGCGGACGTCCTAAACACTAGGCTATCACAGGTTGTAATTGACCGTACTTGAAGCCTCAGACATCAGTCTACCACAGTCCTACAGTAAATTGGCCAATTAAAAGATCATTTTCCTAAACCTACCGCCGTGCGGCGACAAAGAGGGTCATCAAGCTAAGGCGGGTTGATTTTCACCGCACGCCTATTCAACAAATATTAAGAACGTCATTAAGCCCCGAATATACCCTAACTAATTTTACTTTACTTAACTCCGTGACAAGCTGTGATAGCCTA
Source organism: Lasiommata megera (assembly GCA_928268935.1). Classification (NCBI taxonomy): domain Eukaryota; kingdom Metazoa; phylum Arthropoda; class Insecta; order Lepidoptera; family Nymphalidae; genus Lasiommata; species Lasiommata megera. Next base: position 2,983,431 of record OV743311.1, on the reverse strand, counting down.
GTGGATGGGACGTCAGCCTCCTAATCAGAGGTCGGGGGTTCGAACCTCTAACTTTTCGAAGTATGTGCGTGTTTTAGTTATTAAAATATCACTTGCTTCAACGGTGAAGGAAAATATCGTGAGGAAACCTGCACGCCTGAGAGTTCATAATGATCTCAAAGGCGTGTGAAGTCTGCCAATCCGCACATGGCCAGCTTGGTGGACTATGGCCATACCTTTCTCATAATGAGAGGAGACCCATGCTCTGTTGTGAGTCGAAAATTTTCAAATGGTACACGACAAGTAATATTTCTATTTCTAACCGCTAAACAACTTGCTTGGATTTTGTTAATACGCATTGTTAAGTAAAACTCTTTTTAAGGATTTCAGAGTTTAAAACGTTTTTATTAAAGTTAATTTCATGCGACACGCAGACTGTTGAAAGCCGCGTCGCGCGAGCAAGCTTAATTTCCAAATTAGCCCTTGAAGGCTATCTCACCTGGTGGTAAGATAGCAGTCTAGGAAGGGAGCAGGCTAACTTGTTAGAGGTATCATAAACCCATAATCATAATTGGTTTCTACGCGACATCGTGTCGGAACGCTTAATCGCTTGGTGACACGTCTTTGTCGGTAGGACGATAACAAGCCACAGCCGAAGCCTCCCACCAGACCAGACTCAAGCCAGTAATGGAACCCAGGACCTCCAACTTTGTAATGCAACAGCGCACGCACTGCGCCACGGAGGCTTATGATTAAGATCACCGAATGGATTCTAAACTACACGTGGAAACCGACCGATGAAAATTTACGTTAGCCCTGTCGTAACGCTAAATTAAATTAAAACTTTTAAAGATGCACCGATAAAGTAGGTATAGCAGCGTAACGTGCACAGAATTACGTGCGCGTATGCGATCTGTGTGATGCATTTCGTTGGCGAAGATTATCCCGTGAAATCCCGCCTTAGTGACAATTACGGCATAAAGTTATAAGTCATCGCACAGTTTGAGGCTTTGTTCACACGAATGTTGGCTATTCCATTAACTAAATCGGACGATGACGAATCGTCCAGTAAATCGAGATTATAATCATTACAAGCTCGCTCGCGCATTCTTGACTAAAGAATCTTTGGGGCGATGGAATGCGCGCAGCACCGGACCGATTGGAAGTTCGAACTTGTTTTGTTTTCGCCACGTCATATCTCGCCCTCGAGGCCTCGACCCCTTGAGTCTGGCCCGTATAGCTGTAGTGTTGCCAGGTGCATTTCGTGAAAAAACGAGACAGACAGTCGATAGGCTGGCAATAATTGGTAACATAAAAACGTTTTTAACTTTATAAAAAAAACAATCCGAGGCTCATAGCCTCGTACGTGCGAACACGTTTTAGGGTTGACTTAAGAGTAGGTAACATTTTTATTTGTCTACCGAATTAAATGAAACAAAATGTCTTTTCCTTGTATTAAATGTATAGATATATTAATATGATCAATTAAAAAAAAATATATACTATTCCATCTCACTTTAGGTATTGTATATTATTTATTATATTATTAACTAGTTATTTTTAAAGTATTTAGCCTAAATCCATGCTGCAAACTTAAATTATAACGTGTGATGTGCATATTCTACTATCTTTAATCTGTGGATCCTGTTATCATAATATCGATTATTAGTAGGTATGTTAGCTAACGTGAATATAGAATATCATTTACCATAGACAAAATATGATCTGCGTAACCGCAATTAAGGTTTTAAAATCACGGCGACAGATAAAAAAGTTTTAAACGGGTTTCAATTAGAAACGGATATTTTTAATTAGCTTAACATCTTAATTAAGTATGCACAGGCGGATTGCATAAATGGCCGGCGGTTGACAAAGCGGTACGTTTTTGCATCGGACCGGTTGGCGTTGACTCGCTGGAACAGGTCGACACCTGCAGGCTCGGTATGTCCGGCTAGCGCAGGTCCTTGCGATGCGATTAATCCAAGATTTTTAATCGCTATAATTAGCTCACCATTTTAAAAGTAGCACCTGGACTGTGGAGATAGTATTGTAGATAATCAATAACCTCACTCGACAAGCCTAAAAGTAAGTTTAAATCAATGTTTCACTTCAAAGTTTCTTCTTAACCTTTGTCATAAATTCGCAGACCATGATGTTCACGCATAATTGAAATGCGTTTTTTTTATCCTCGAAGTTGACACATTATAAAATGATGCAGTAACTTTTCCAGCAAGTTGTCAACTGTTCGCGTAATTTTATAGTCGCCAGTTTTAAACTCGTAAAAAATTCGCAATAAAAAAAGTAAATTTCAGATTATAAGAAAAACAATTGGCTTGAGTTTGAATCTACTTTGTATTCTTTTTTCAAATATTATTTAAGTCCGTTCAACTTAACTTGATTTGCGAAAGGATTGGCACTATTGCAACCTTTCGTGTTGAAATTTTCTTTAAAATTTTCGTTCGCAAAATTTTGAGAAAACGATAGATTTGTTTTTATTATTTTGTTTGAAGGCTTAAGAATATTCGTTCTAAGTTAGTGAAAGTATGGAAATGTATTACACCGTTTACATAAATATATTACAGACCGGCTTAATAAATGTTAACTATAAGAAGAATACAATTTCAGGTTAGCTCTGGAATACTATGAATTACCTGGTTATTTTCCACAAAACTTGAGAGCCTTTCTTCTAATATTGACAATTTAAAGCTAAGCTCAGTATTTTAAACTGATCCGAATAAAAAAAAAAGTGACGAAAAGAAGAGAAAAGATCTATGCTACCAATTAATCACGCATCAAGTTAGGCGGACTGTAGGACATTTTATATGGGTGGAACCGGACAGGAATTCAAAGAAGTAAATAATTACACAATAGTTATATGTTAAAGCCGTTTTTGTCTGGTGGGAGGCTTCAGCCGTGGCTAGTTACCACCCTACCGGCAAAGACGTGTCGATTTACCGTTCCGGCATGATGTCGCGTAGAAACCAATTAGGAGTGTGGGTTTACCATCAGGTCAGCCCGCTACCATCTTAGACTGCATCATCACTTACCATCAGGTGAGATTGCCGTCAAGAGCTAACTTGTAGTGGTTTAAAAAAAACCCATAACTAGAGTAGATGAGGCTCGTGCCCAGTAGGAAATAAGTAAATTATAATAGGTTTATTATAATGATATTTTATTTCGCTTTCAATTCTGGTATTGGTAGGTATCTTGTGGTAAAGTCTCGCGAAATATTTATAATAAAATGTATAACACATATTGTTTTTTCTTCATCGAAACGTAATAATTTAATGCAAGATCCGATACACGATACTTGGTTTGCCATAATATTATAATTTTGGTAAATAGCCGAGCATTACATTTTAGTCTGCGTCACAAATGACCTCGAACTGCACGGATCTTAGCCGATGTTAACGATCGATAGGTAATAATAAAATCTATTCATAATATTGACAGCTGCTGTGTCTAGTGTTCGTGCGAAAGACCTCTGTGGCTTTTTTGTAAACAAAACTAGCTCTGCAAATTTACGATCGGCCATGTATAATTAATTTGTAAAAAAAAGGTAATTTAGAGACACTTTATATATATATTGTAGCATCGTTTGCTTGGAGCTACGTGGATTATTGTCATAAAAACAAACTCATTTGCCTGGTTGCCATGTTTTACAAAGATTCTCGAGAACTGGGTTCTATCGGGTCGGCCAGAAAATTGTACGGGTTTTGCTACGAAGAAATTCTTAGTAGGTACAAGCACTAACAGCCCGCAGGAGGAAGGAATTTTGCGGTGTCCTTAAACCATTAGTCCCTAGTTAGTATCACAGTCACACCGTAATACCAGATAAATAAATAAGGCCCGCCGATTATAGAAGAGGAGACTTATGCTCAGTAGTGGGATACCAATTAAACCTATCTCAAAAGTAAAACTACATTATTACATATACATCTCATTAAAAGTGAAACGACCGAGTGAGCCAATGATGCAATAAATGATTATACGAGTTTTAGGTTAAAACAGTAGGCAAAAGAAAAAAGACATAGTTTGCCATACTACGAGTACATTTTTATTAAGGCTTTCGACTCCATTCTGGTCTGGTAGGAGGCTTCAGCCGTGGCTTACTGCCAGGTTACAACGGTGCCGGCAAAGACGTGCCGCCAAGCAATTTAGCGTTCCAGCACAATTACGCGTAGAAAACAATTAAGAGTTAGGACTATCCCTAACACGTTAGTCCGCTACCATCTTAGACAGCATCATCACATACCAACCTTCACTTTTTAGTGGATTAAAAAAAAGAATAGTACACCCTGAACGCAACCAGCAGAACGAATAAGAAATTACGCCTCACTTTTTTGATTAATTTAAACAAATTATACATCACTCAAATTCTAATTTAAAAATGAAGTTATCTCACCGAAGAAGGCTGTATTAAATTATAATAATTTATTCGTCTGTTATTCATGATACTTATTCAAACATAATGCTGCACTATTTTAGAGACGAGCCACTCGCCAGCGTTTTTCTACATATGAAACTTTTTATACTATGACGCGCAGTGCTTAATAATTCAATTAGATATACCGATTTCGGCACAATTGTTACCAGTACAAATAAATAAAAAAACGAAAACCGGCATCCTGTTCGCAATGAATTTAAGGGCCTAATTACAGAATAAGAGGTTTCGGGACGCAGGATAAAAGGGCTGATGAGGCCTGTGACTGATGGAGTCCCATTCAACTTAACTTGATTGAAAGGATTCATGTGAAAGCCCGAACAATTTGCCTCGTAGGGATAATGGCATTTTATACTCAGGTATGTGCCAACGAATTTTAATTCGAAATTCGAATGTTGGTACCCATTTAACGACCGTGCGAATACATACATCGATTGTGCTAAAATAAAATTTCCAAACACTCCTGTGGCTCCCTAATGTAGTATTAAGTAGCAGAATAACTTATTCTTACTAATTTAACAATAGTAAAGTGAATAGATTTATCAACAGAAAAAAAGTGTCTGTCCTAATTTCGGCAAGGAGCAATATTCGATTACGTTAATATAGTCTGTGGTATACAAGTATTTGCTAAAACACACGTTATTTGAGCCATTAGATACTTCTAAATGCCTAGAACATAAAGCCGTAAAGTTAATTATTTAAAAAAAAACATGCATCCTTAGATAATTAATTTAATAATCTGGAACTGAAAGTGAGTGCGTCACCTGAACCCAACTTGATTGTATCTTTACTCTGTGGTGTACAAGTATTTGTATTTGTGTACAAGTATTAATACACATTATTTAAGCAATAAGCAATTACACACTTCCAAATGGCTGGAACATGAAGCCGTAAATTTAGTTATTTAAAAAAAAAGTGCATTCGTATATACTATTCATTTAAAAATCAGCAACTAAAAGTGAGGGCATCACCTGAAAACCTAACTTGATTTAGAGCAGGCCTGCGGACGATCTTTTGTACGCTGTAAGGGTGGCTGGATTATTGATCAAGGAGATCAATGATCATGAAGAATGACGTAGTAAGGTAAGTAGGTACTTACGCAATAAACGTAGTATGAAGACCATAAACATTTTACCTACTTACCAGTTATTTAAAATTCGAATTATCGCGCGCGCGCACATTCAAACTGATTTTTAATGACAATTTAAAATTCGATTTTGTTTTTATCAGTTGCACGAATAACATCTGCACATCGATTTCATTGTTAAAAAAAAAACTAAATTAAAACACTAATCACTTTAGTTGCATGAAACGTAAACAAAAATGGTAGTATGTGGTAATTAATTAATTCACTTACGTATTGATTCGACGGAAGACTTTCAAATATTCCAAGGAACGAAACTCGAATGTGGTATAGTTGAATGCATTAGTAACTTTCCCGGTAGGATGCGAAGTGATAAATTAGTAATCACAAGGAAACCTAATCAATGGTCGATAGGTTGTCGACCCTTCCAATGTTTGCCCAACGGTTGACCAATGTTTGTCAATAATGATATTTAAGCGTTTGATTAATTATAGATAGGATAAACTGTGTCCATGTTATAGTGACTAGTGTGTCACCTATCAAATAATCAATATAATTCCAGAACTTCCAATTCCATAGTGAAGTTATACTACTAATCTAAACATTTAAAACTATCTTACATCTACACATGCATAGGTTTAACAAATAGTTCCGATGGCGGTCCTTGTGAGTTCACTAAAAGAGCAACCAAATATATTAATCTTTTCGGCTATGAGAGGTTAGAGTTAAGGGTGCATAGGTGTTAAGTTTTGTCGTAACATGATTTAACAAAATAGTGGTACATCTATAGACATACGAGTATATAAGAATGATCTTGATAGAATATTAAAGCACGCTAAGTTATGCACGAAATATGAATAGAATCTAATCATATGTTTTATTGACCATACTTAAACATAGTTCAACGCTAAAGCCGTTGTGATGTCTTTATTTTATAACAAATGAATTGATATCTTGGAGATGTCTAAAGTTTTTACAAAATATATGTAACCATAATACCATCTTTGTCTTTTAGGTCGTAATGATATGGTTTTACTATCAATTGCCGCTCTACCATAGAAAATCTCTATGTTTGTCGGCTTGGGAACCCGTCCTCCCACTAGACAATTTGTACCTCAACGTGCCATTTATTAGTAGTAGTGGTATACACGCGAGAGTTGACTACATTTTGGAAAGTGGTTATAAGGTAGGTAGGTAGGTAGCAAAAGGGAACGCTCGAAAACTCTTGTTTCGATTGATATAAGTTGTTTTTTATTTCTCGTCACTTTTCGACGGCTGGCACAGGTGTTTCGGGGGTTTAAGACTACCAAAAATGCTTTATCAAATACTGTTTTATTTGAAGATACTTTCTAAATCAATTTCGACTCTCGATATACGATATATATAATATCGATTTGCGATACGATGATTTCATAAAATTATATAAATATTAATTTATACCGAAACGAAACGTAGCTAAAGTTAAAAATTGTTTTTTAAATTATCATACCCAAAAAAAGTCCAAAGCTTGAACCTTTCAAATTACTTCCTGGCTATTGACCTTACTTTTGGCTTAACTTTGAGTAACAGAACGCCGAAGCGACTTAACCCACAAATTAGTTCTTATTTGTACAGGTACTATGTATGTATCTAAGTGAGAAATGAATTTGAAGATTACAGTTGTTGGGTTTGAATTTTCTTTTTCGGGTGGATTATCTGCCGACTTAATAATCAGCTTCAAAAGTATTTTCGATGTCAATGTGAATTCAATAACGAATTATCGAAAAGGTTGCCTAGTTTGCGTTCACTGCTTTCCAAAAATGGACACGCGTTATCTACCCAAAGTGACTCCGGTGACAGGATGATAGATATGTTAGTTTAGAAAGTAATATCCAAACAGGATATTCACCTAATGATAACGAAGAACATCCATACACCTTCCTAGCAAGAATTATTAATATAAATCTCTCTTTACTTTTTAATGTAAGGATACATTCCGGGCGGAGAAAATACTTAACAATTGATAATATCTTTAAACTTGAGTAGAGATTATGTTAGAGCATTACCAAAGCCAACTACCTGATTTACGAAAAATCTTGACATACCTTCAACATTCCGGCCCATAGTTTCACTAAAATCAATTTACCTTAATTTTATTTTCTATTTGAAAATAAATAAAAAATAACGATTGCTGTATCAGATATCGACACAAAACGATTATTATGCTTTATGAACGCCAACGAATTATGAATGAATCATAAGATCCTTTTCCTGTGTCCTAACGAGTCCTACATGCAAATTATCAGGACTTGCGTATTTATTGAATTATTTGTTAGAATTTCGCCCACAGACAAGCGCTTGTGCCGGTAGCCGGCGCGACAAGTTGGCCGTTAGGAGGCCGGCAATCGCGTATTGCATGCTAAATAACCCGATGCATGGAAGTACAGAATATAATACACGATTATAGAAGCCTTGACGCGTCTCATCGGTGCCCGATCTATCAGACATATCACCGTATAAGGAAACGTGGTATCTACTGCATTTTTAAACAGAGGGTTTATTGAATCCATAATCACTTGATAAAACTACTACTAGGGTATTAGAAATGGCGATATTAATGGAGATATAAATTATTGCTTACACAAGGCGTCTAATGCAATTACAACCCAAGAGTTCGTTCCAATTTATATGATGTTATTGTCCTATTTGTTGATTGATTAACATGGAACAATTAAGGTCAATACATCGAAATGTATCGCTTACGTGGTTGTAGTATGGGAGCATTAATGTATTACTTTACGCAAAAAGATATACTGAATATAGGCTTTGTTCTCGTAGGATTTCCAAAACCGTATCATGCCATCATGATACGGTGATATATAAATAAAATAACGTAGTAAACTATATTTTAAACTTCTCAGTGATAAGGTTTCAAATTATAAGGTTTTTAAGTACTTTTTTTATTATGTAGCATCAAAATATATAAACTCAAAATTTCATCCCCTAACCCCACCATCCTTATTCCTATATATTTTTTTATTAAAAATAACAGCGGAACGACGTTTGCCGATCAGCTAGCTTTATTATATTTTTGTACTCACATCTGTTAACCACGTCTTACACCTTGAACGACTAAGCTTCAGTTCAATAAGGACCATTTCAATGCAAGTTTTGGCAAATGGTTGAAATAAATAATACTAAGTCATTTTTATTATCTTCTTAAATTTCCTATGGGTTGATACCCATAAATCATAATCATGTTCGCTGATAATAATTTATATCTGCCTACCTCTCTATATATATTAAATCCCACAGTAAGCATGGATTTAATGCTAACCATAAATCTGTTATATTTCTGAATGCTGTGTCGAAGGGCTAAATATTTCGTAACAGCTTGCTCGCCTACGCCTCAATTACCTGCAGGCTTGACCGTGGTTTTTAACTTTTCGTATACTTGACATTTGGAATAAATAAACAATTTATTTGAATTTCAACTCTTTGTTTCAGAGCATAGGATAGACAGAAGCCATGCAATGCAAGTGTCGCGAAGCTTTCAATATTTGGTTCGCAGAAGCATTCGGCGTATCTGTCTATGTCGAAACTCATACGTTCCACAACAGGGCCGCCCACTATCCACTAATACCATTACACCCACATTCCTCTAGTAAACAAGTATTTCGTTTTTCAAAATTCGACAGTATTTTCGAGTAATACGACATATTATATTCCTTTTTTTAACCTATTAGTAATAATATAATTTAAATATCACAATTTACCATTGCTACTTTTAGGATCATAGGATTATCGGTAGGTAATACTAAAATATATAATACTTCAACATAAAAAAATATTTATTTTCGTTCAAACCTTAAGCCTCTTTGTTCATGTTCTCTTTATCTCATCTGGAATTTGTAGGATTATTAAAAGTCCCTAGACAATTAAAAGCCTTCTTGTCTTAACTTGTTTCTCGAACAGGTAAAATGTAACGCTTCCTTATCGACGGGGGTCTTCGAGTTTGTTTTTTCAACAATAGCTACCAGACCATTTAATACTTTTTGTCCTTCTACAACAATAGTCGAATTGAGTGCGTCTAGTTCTATGCTTACTTTATATTTAGGATGATTACTGACTTAATCTAGGAACTAAGATATTTCAATTCATGGAAATCGAAGATAATAAAGTCTTCATTGCACCAATCAGTGTTTCTAACTCAGTTTTTTGTTATCTTGAAAATCATATTTGATGACGATTATGAAAAACGTTTACTCATTATAATCAGCAATTTCTTACCTATCAAGCAAATTATAAAATATATTATTTAGGTTAAAGCAAAACAATATGAACAGTTTACTAGCTACGTAAATATGATTATCATTTATCACTATCTTATTTAGGTGCATAGGGAGCGCGTGATTCTTACCTGAATTCGGTTGTTCGGTCACCAACTCAACAATTGACAACATTCCTTTCTTTGCGAAAATACTTCTCACATTAGCACAAGATGTTTCCGGGTTCGCGGCAGAGGTAACGGCCAAGAAACTGGCAAACAACACCAAATACAATATTTGGCTCTTCATTCTCGAACCAAAAATCGATTTTTTGTTAGGGGACAGTTTAACACAAAAACACACGTTCACAGCCATCTCCGCGGTAAAGTTATTAAATTAAGTATTATTGATTGTTAAATCTACTCTACTGATTTATTTATAAATAAAAGTGAAATTAATGAATTTTTAATTGAAACTTTAGACAGTTTACACGCCATAAAAACGGCCCACGACGATTCAACTGCGATCCATGACGGTCGCAGCAAGACTGCGCCGCCTGAAGTGCGCTAAAAGCGAGTGTGATGCGAGCTACTTGCATTTTTGTTGCCAGCTACAGCTAAAATTGTATAAATTATGCATGTAAATTATGTGATTGTGGCATCATCACACGTTTGAATTAAATAAACATGATTTTTATTTAAAAAAATTAATGTCCTCCTTTTGTTTGACAAATGCTATGGAAAATAATGCTATGCAGCAACATTGTCTCAAGCTATCTCTCAGTCCTTAACATTTGGCAAGAATATTAGACAGAGATGACACAAGTTTCTAAGCTTCGAAGTCAAATGCAACATAGATTGTATTTTTCATTCATAATGAAATGCCAATGTCAAATAATTTATTTCATTTGTTTTGATAGGTAGCTGTACTTTTTAGAACTCGACCTAATCGTCGATTGGAAGACAAAACAGCTGTTAGCTGTTTTTGTTGTTTCTATTTTCATATCAATATTTTGATTAAAAAACAAACAATTGCTACACTTATTACTTTAACCACAATTAGTAATAAAATCGTGGGAATAACTTTATAAAAACTTGAAGGTGTTTATGTAACAACCGGTAACATTATGAGGATTTGTTTGTTTAAAACCGTAACAAATACCATTAGGGGACAATGTTATTCAACGCGAAATGTAAGAAAAGTTACCCACTGTATATTTGATATGGATGGACTTCTATTAGGTAAGCATGATTTCCAATCGCTTATAAATTCGACCTTTTTCATGTGTTTGTCAATGTTATTATACCCACGTTGGGGATTACGAAACGTTTTTACGGTGTGTTGCCTAAAATTAGATTTTTATATCTAACTTGTATATGTTTTTGGCGAAGACTTTTGGGAGTATAGACTATGCTTACTATCGTACATACTTACAGCTTATTTTATTCACACAATAAGTTTTAAAAATATACAATTTATAAAATAGTTAAGCGTTTTTTACTTATTCGGGAAATTTTAGTTATATTTGGGCTTTCGTAGATAGTTATTACCCTATATGAGCAGTGATGCAATTTTTGTGTTCCAACGGAATGGAGCATTCAAATGGAGTAGAAGTATGGGTTTTTAACTGCCAACTTAAACAGGTTTATTTGTTATCATTTTAATCTTCACTTACTATTTGGTGAGAGTGCAGTCAAGGCCAATGTGTACTTAAAAAATAATGCTAGGCCTTGATTCTAAACTCTTGATGTTAAGTAATGCAGTGTTTGAAAATGGGCTGAAAATCTGAAAGTGATACATATCGTGACCATGATTTGGTGATTTAATTGAATGAAATATTATTTTAATGTCCTTGCTATTATTAACATTAAAATAATTTTTCAAAGCCAATTTTGTACAACATGCCAATTATTGGCATGACTGACAATTGGTCTGATATAATACTCATTTGTATTGATGCCAGCTATTCATTTATACAAGTTCTATGAGTTGCTGCTATTTTGGGACTAAATAACAATAGCTCTCAGCAGGTAATCTAGACTCAATACATAAATATTCAAACCAAGTATTACCATTGTGTTTTTTTCCCTGATGTCTCAAAGAGTTCACTAAACAGTCAGTCCCATTTATTATTACTAATATGTGTTACTATAATTAAACCTGGCAACCTTTCATCATCATCATCATGATCAACCCATTACCAGCTCACTACAGAGCACAGGTCTCATCTCAATATGAGAAGGGTTTGGCCATAGTCCACCACGCTGGCCATGTGCGGATTGGCAGACTTCACACACCTTTGAGAACATTATGGAGAACTCTCAGGCGTGCAGGTTTCCTCACAATGTGTTCCTTCACCATTGAAGCAAGTGATAATTTGATTGTTTTTAAAACACATATAACTCGGAAAAGTTAGAGGTTAGCGCACCCAGATTCGAACCGCCTACCTCTGATTAGGAGGCTGACGCCCTAACCACTAGGCTATCACAGCTTCTTGGCAACCTCTATTAACTGTTACCCCTTATTAACTGTGGGGGTTTTAGCTACATGCCCCTTTCCTATGAGTGAGGAGGATTAAAGTGCTGACAATACTGATAATGATTATTTATTATCCAAGTGTTTATAAAGTTTTCGATTTTATTATTTTGTTTCATATTGCCCTTCCATTGTTATAAAATCATATCCACTATCCACATCTTTGAACAAAAAAAATCATGTAGTTCCTTACAATATAATCAAGAAAAAATCTATTTTCAGATACTGAGCAAGTTTATAAGAAAATGATCACTCAACTATGTGCTAAATATGGCCATGAGTACACTGATGAGCTGATGATGAAAGTACTTGGTGGCACGGAGCAGAGGCTGTCAGAGATTCTGTGCAAAGAACTGAATTTGCCTGTAACACCTACAGAGTTCAGAGATCAATTATTGGTACTTGGTGACACTATGCTTGCAGGGACGCCTTTATTGGATGGTATGTATTCCACTGCTTCACTCGTCTAGTGGTTAGCAAGCTCAACAATGGATTAAGTTAGAACACCTAACTTTGATTACCAGTTCAGACATAGTTTTATTAAGTGTGATTTTTTTTTTAATACCTACCCAGAGCTAAGAGTTTGTCATGTTACTGGTTTCTCAGAGACCTTATTAATGTAGTTGGCACGTTGATCTTGGTTATTTTATATAACATAAATTATTATTTAACATTATAACCGATCTAATACCCTCCCTCCTATGAGGCCTTTTCCCAGTAGCTCTATTTGCTTCGGCAAAGTGGTTAATGCTTCAGCAATATAAGTGATGATAAAACAAAACAGGCAATTCATAATTATTCTCATGGATAAACTAGATACCTCATATCTTTTAAGTATATATTTTTAAAAAATCCTCTAAGAATAAGCAATGTAAAATTAAGACGAGTAAAGAAATTGCTAACTGCTCGCATTATTAGGCACCATAAACCTTGCATAAGGCGCGGACAGACGGATACAGAAACAAAAATATTAATTTCCCTGGTTGCAAACAAAATGGCAGATAAGCGTTAGTAAAACATATTTATAAATAAATAATCTATCGAGTGTCTTTAATCTTATCACGATATAATATTTTAGAGTTGTGTTATGTAGTACTGTGACTTATTTTTTCGTTACTGTTTCCCTGCTTTATAAGTAGATATATCAGTAGACAAACCTAGACATTTACAACAATTTAATTGACAATACTGGTTAGCGGTGATAGCCTAGTGGTTAGGGCGTCAGTCTCCTAATCAGAGGTCGGTGGTTCGAACCCGGGCACGCACCTCTAACTTTTCCGAGTTATGTGCGTTTTAAAAAAATTAAAATATCACTTGCTTCAACGGTGAAGGAAAACATCTTTAGGAAACCTGCACGCCTGAGAGTTCTCCATAATGTTCTCAAAGGCGTGTGAAGTCTGCCAATCCGCACATGGCCAGCGTGGTGGCCACTATGGCCAAGCCCTTCTCATATTGAGAGGAGCCCCGTGCTCTGTAGTGAGCCGGTAATGGGTTGATCATGATGACTGGTTAGCGCAAAAAGTAGTATTATCCAACTCCGCCTATATCTATGGTGAATACCAATTGTGATTCGCAAAAATATTTTTGAGCCTGCCACACAATTTAAAGCTTTGGTCGTTATAGGGAAAAAGGTAGCCCCAGTTAAAATTTTCATAAAACCCCTTCAATTGAAATATGACGAATTCACGCCAATTCACCGATCGGATAGAAATTAATTGAGAATACGGTTTCATTAACATTGCACACCGAGCGTCTACCCGTGAAGGTCAAAGTTATAAAGGAGATTATAATATTATTCACAGAAATAAAAGAATTCCATTCCGGTATTATTGTGTATCATTACGCGTAATTTCAATCGACTTGAAAAAGGAGGTTTTGAAATCCAAGCCCATTTTTCATTATCGTTCTGCACCTCATTATGCAAACTTTGAATGTTATACGATAACTTTTATGTTGTTATTAAACTTTTTTTTTGTATTTTCTTTCCTTACAGGTGCCGAAAGATTAATCCGTCATTTACACAAAACACAAGTCCCCTTCGCGCTCGCTACATCGTCTAGCGAACGTTCAGTACAAACAAAAATAGCATCGTACAAAGAACTGTTCAGCTACTTCCACCACATGGTGATGGGGAGCACTGACAAGGAGGTGAAGTATGGAAAGCCACATCCCGACATATTCCTGGTCGCAGCCGCCAGGTTTCCTGACAAACCTAAGCCAGAAAAGGTGAGTTTGTAAACAACTTCAAAATATCCGGCTCGAAGGATCAAATTTTAATTATTTCTAAGGGTTTGTTGTTGACCTTTTGAGTTAGTGGATCGGGCTCCTTAATGAACAACCGCAATACAGCATCTACTCGCAATCAATACAATTGTTTTAAATTAAGAATATATTTGGATAATGTAGTGTATAAGTATTTATTGAGTAGTATAATATAATATTATATCGCTGATAACAGCTGCCAGCAATTTGCGCCAATTTGTTTCTCAGGCCAACAAAGTTCATGTTTTTTTCACGCCACTCGCTCGACAATGCCTTATTACAATACCTGCTTTCTAAAGGTTAAGTACGAAATAACACTTAGCAGAATTGTAATATACTGAAATACATTACACGTATTCTGTAATATACATAATTTGAATTAAGATCCCACAACCTATGAAATGTTGCTCACTCTAATATCACTCTCCCAACGATAAATGATGGGTTTTACAGCTAGAGATCGTAAAACGCGAACTTAGTGTTGATTATTAAATAATTTAACTCAGGGGTAATATCGCGGGTGTTCGGTCTGGACGCCCTAAGATCTTCGCTCTACCTATATATTCCAGATGCAACAACCTTTCTCCAGTAGGGAGTTACTCTAAAATTTATTGCTCCGGATCGATTCTTGCGCCTCGTAATCTAAAGTCTATAAAACGAGCCTTACCTAAGCGATAAGTAATTAAAACGAAACAGCTATATTTAACGAAAAAACTTGCGTCGGATAAATCCGACGCAAGTTTTTTCGTTTTCATTCAACATTAACTTTGGCTGACCAAAGGTCATAAAACGCTCTATAGATAGTCTTGTACAATGAATTATCCTCATGTTGAATATAATCTACTATTTAAACACGAAGCAAGCGGTGATAGCCTAGTGGTTAGGGCGTTAGCCTCCTAATCAGAGGTCGGCGGTTCGAATCCGGGCACGCACCTCTAACTTTTCGGAGTTATGTGCGTTTTTAAAGAATTCAAATATCACTTTGGAAGAAAACATCGTGAGGAAACCTGCACGCCTGAGAGTTCTCCATAATGTTCTCAAAGGCGTGTGAAGTCTGCCAATCCGGATATGGCCAGCGTGGTGTACTATGGCCAAAACCTTGTCATATTGAGAGGAGACCCGTGGTCTGTAGTGAGCCGGTAATGGGTTGATCATGATGATGATGATGATTTAAACACGCGGAATCGGTTCCATGTTATAACTCCATGTTATTCGGCAAGATGCAAACTCTCTCTGTGCCAAACATTAATACCCATTAAGTAACAAACACATGAACTCTCGCAATCATTAGTAAATAGGTAGTATATAGAGTATAGCTATAAAACATTGAATTTATAGTTTATCTGTCAATTCCAGTGTTTAGTTTTCGAGGATTCCCCACACGGAGTCACCGCTGGTGTGTCAGCGGGAATGCAGGTCGTGATGGTGCCAGATCCTCACCTGAACAAGAGCCTCACAACGCACGCAACTATCGTACTACCCACATTAGCCAAGTTCCAACCGGAAATTTTCGGACTACCGCCGTTTTAGAAAGAAAGTCTGCGAGCAAAAGTAGGAAAGATCTCCAATGAGCATAGTTTGATATGAAAGACCGCGTAGAAAATTTGGTTTCCCATTATCCGAGGTGTATGGGATATATTAGTATGACAATAAAGGGGGTTCTGTTAAAATAGTTTAGTCTCCCCAATGGGAAAATTAGTAGGTACACTTTGTATATACCTCTATCTCTCTGCGATTCCTGACAAAATCGAACAATTAGATAGAAGAAACGACAGGCAACTGTTTTTAAAAGTGTTGGTTATGCTATAGATGACTAGGGAGCACAATCAGGCAGTGACCTCGAAATTACAGATGTCAATTTAATTTAGTTGTGGTTATATGTGCACGTAAGCTTGCTATAATAAATGGAGGTAGTTCTTTCGTACCAAAGCTTTTGGAACGAAGCACCCTAATGCGGCTTATGGTAGAAATAGTTATCGAAAACAAAAAAAGTGTGATGCTTCCACCATGCGAGTCGTTCGGTTCCGTAAAGCGTTGTTCGGATTTTATCGTCAAGCGCTGGCCGCCATACTTGTTAATATCATGTGTGAGTAAACTGTGAATCCTTCCAATGGTCAGAGTAGTGCCCTGAACGCACAAGTTTTTTTTAAATTTATATATTTATCTGCCAGCTCTTAGGAGGTATCTCTTGGTAAAGCGATATATTAATATCCAATCTTCAATATTAATTCTGACTTATCCTCTGGGATGAACCTATAAGTCAGGGCTAAATAATGTACAAATGAAGCGATATTGTTGTGTACAAAACCAATATAGTTATGATATAATTAATCCTAATATATATTATTTTCCCAATATATATATATGGTAAGTCACAGTATAGAATAGAGATCGTGCGATCATGGATAGTTTTAAACGGGATCGGTGTGAAAATTAAAACAAAAAGGTTCAACAAGTTTCCGTTCCCAATGGTTAGTTTTAGTGCATAATACTTTTGAATAGTTACCATATACAGGAATTAAAGCGGGTTTAGTGCATAAAAATTATGTCTGTGCAAAACTTTCTTAGTAATTTTTATTATAATTGTTATAGTACTATCGCTTTTATAAATGTGTGTGTACCAAAATTGCGTTTGCTATCAAGGCAAATATTTCATCGGCAATAATCGTTCATGGTCGGAGTTTGATTACTCTCTGCTAACGAATTTTTTTTTTTTTTGGTAATCTTTATAAAAGTGGTGGTAATTTTATAAATAGTAGTGATAGCAGCAATATAAAATTTTATAAAATATTTGTAGATACATAATGACTAAGCATAATTTTTCGACTACTTTTACCCCAAATAATCTAGTTATATACCAGTGAACTCTGTTATACCTAACTTTTTGTGATTGATTTTGTATATGTATGTAATTATAGAAAGTAAATAATTGATTTTTTATTTTTATTTAAGTTTACCTACACCGAGAATATTGTTTTTAAATTAATGATAAGTAAAATATCAGGTATTTAGAAAAGGGTGGATTGTAAGAAAGCTATTTGTCGTGGTTCACTTTTGTCGATTGAAACTAAAAGCAAGTTTAGTTAACTAGATGTCACTACTCGTTAAGATAAAACAAACCCGGGGACTGTCAATTATTGTGTTATTTCTCCTTCCTTGCCTGTTTTAGTGCAAGTTGCAAGCGGTTCCCTTTGATGGTGTGTTGGTGAAACATGGCTTCCTTTGTGTATCACATTGTAAACTGTAGGATATTTTCAATATTATTATTGGATGAATTTATGGTAATCTCCACTAGAACACCCCCATCATAAATTCTCTTTATGAAGAGATTCTCTTTATGATTAAGTGTTTTAATCAAATTGCCATAGCAATTGATATAAAGAAAAGTAAAAAAATAAAATAGTGGCAACCCAATCTTCATCTTGCTTATTGAACCACACCACCAATACCATAGACAAATGTCTAAAATGTCTGGTGGGATTGTGAAAATGCTTCTTGTAGACACACCTAATAACAAGTAATTTCAAATTTTGTAGTGCCTACCAAAAGTACAATTATGATTGCAAAATAAAATGACAAACAATGCTTTTTGGTGTTTTATTTAAAATCAAATAACTATAGAACTATGTATTTAACTTATACACAACAAATTTAATAAATACTATTCATTTAATTAACTGCTTGATTGTTGAAAGAACATCATTTGAAGATAGGTTTGTAAGTGCAGCACTTTTTTCATTACCTTTGTCTGAAACAATATCATATTAATAACTATGAGATCTATAAAACTTACTACTTGAGATCACTACATTACTTTGCTAAACTCTTACTAGGAGTGAGTGAAGTAAAGTGTTCATTACTAAATTATTATTCATTACAAAACTATGTTCATTGGCTTAGTAGTTGTGACAGCATACCTTAGTTGATTTGACTGATTAATAACTTTGGTAATTAAATGGGTGGTATGGTAATTAAAAACTTGATATTATTTATCCATTCCTATATAAAAATACAACTTATTGATGAAGATTACTTTAATCAATGATGTTATTACAAATAGATTACATCTAATAGTACTTCAGTCTGATTGGTGGAGATACTAAAACATTAAGATAATGATTGTGAATGACTCTTAGAAATAAAAATGAGTTTAAAATTACACAGAGTTAAGCCTTCCGACAATGCCCAATACTTGTTCACTAGATAGATCACACAATGACTCGCTTAATTCAAATCCTTTGTCTGTAATTAATTATAACGTAATTACATAATTAATAATGATGTAATATTTTTGTAAAACAAAATTTATTTTTGTAAAAGAATCATTTTAATAAATTGTGCATATTATGGGATACCTGTTTAGTTATACCTACCATATCTCGCCCACACCCGAGGTTGTATGCCACTGCATTCACGGATAAGCATAGGAAAGTTGGGATTATCCTTTTTTATTGACACATAGTACTTTTGTATGAACTCTCTGAAAATGTAAAACTTATATTATAAAATAGTTTTATTGCTGATTCTAACAACGATAACCTAGTTGCTAGTCCCAATCTGTGTAACTCAGTGTTAAATATTGGTGTAGGTAAATTTTTTATAGGAACACCAGTTAAATTATTTTCTGTAACTTTAACAATTTTGGTACAAACTGGTGAATCAGTTCTAGGATTCAATAATCCTAAAATCCAAAATGACCTAACCTTTAGTGTTTCAAAAAGTTCTCGATCTTCATGAGGACTTTTACCTACTTTGGTATGCGACTATAAAAGAAAATATTCTCGAAGGAAATTTGGTGTTTCCTAATATAAATATTAAATTAAATAGATCAACGGAAGACCCTGGTGTCAGATAGCAAATAATAACAGTCGAATAAATAGACCATTTTTGAAGTTTATGTAATCAGACCATACGAACCTTACGCCGGCCGATTGCGAGCTGGTTTGGCATAAGTGAATTCGCAGCTCCTTGAGCGCTCCAGAGAACCGGACAGCCATTATAATCTCTTAATTTTCTGGACTAATATTCTGGTATTCAAGAACCCAGAATTTTTTTGACTGACACTAGTTTTTTGTTTTCCAAGTTTCGACGGTTGTTGAAAATGTCAAGTTGACAGTTTTCTGGGTTGCTATCATTAGTGGTCCAATTTCATCCATTATTTCATACGTATTTTTGTGGCTTACTTTGACCTGCAGCACTACCACGTAGTGATTATATTGTCGCCTTGCAACCTTGCATGCACAGATAACTCCCGAAGCTGCCGTGCCCCAAGAGGATCTGCACAAGGTGGTAGGACAGGGCTCCGTGCTGCCCGCCTGTCCAGAGTTCGAGAACGGGCAGGATCGCCACGATTGTGCGGTAGCCAGCTGTCTGTGTGGGAAGCCTCTTATAATCCTTTGCGCTATACTTTTCTACAATTTTCATTTATTAATATATTTGCTTGCATTGCAAAGCTTATAGGGTTGTTATTTAACATGATTTTTCTCAGTGAAGTTAATTACGGGCAAGCTTTCTGAACGAGGCCATAGGCAACCGCGGAAAATTTATATTGAAAAAAAAAAAATGTTTCTCTTTCTTTGGTCTCACCTTATACCGTTACGTGGGCTCAGCTTTTCTTATCATACGTAGCAAAGTCGATTTTATTTTCGCAACCTTATCAGTGAGGCCGAGGCATTTTGGATATTTGTCAACCATGTTGGTTGAGGTCTTCCCCTCTTTTCTGCGACATTTCTTATGATTATTACATCCAGGACAGGTTGAAAGTTTCCTGTTCTAACATTTTGCTACTTATAAAATGAGAAAGACATTTCTATTGCGTATGATTTTCCTGCTTATTGTGTAGGCGTGATCGAAAAAACTTGCTCATGGTGTCGAGACAAATAAGACGAACTGCTAAGTTTTATCTGGCCAGACTCAGCGCAGAATAAGTACGTATCGTGTCTCATAAAGCCGAGAATACGCTCGCGCGAATTTGGTCAAGCGTACGCAGGCTGTACGGGCGGTACTATAACCGCAATGAAATAAGTCACGAGTGGCGGCATGCGTACATATTTTTAGGTTTTCTGGTGGCACATTAATTATGCCCGTTTCAGGCTGGCCAGCAGATTTGGGATTTGCCTTAGTAAATAAATAATAAAGTAAAGTAAATAAATAATAATTAGCAAACACAAAGTTTGCTGTTTACTGCAGTTTCTTAGATCTATTGGGGTATTCAATTAGGTGTAGTCTTGATAAAAAATCTAAATAGTTAAAGTTCAACAATTTTTTATTAATGCATGTTAACAAACTCATCTAATAATATTACTCGATTTAATTCCAAGTTGATGCTGATATCATATTATATTTCTATAATAATAATATATATAATTGCTATGTGCTGTTATTGCCATATAATATCTAACAATACACTAAATTTTTATCTCAATAAATTTATATGAGATTTAGGCACAATCTTTGAAAAGGTTTGAAAGATTTTTTAATCAAATACAGCCACAAATACATTAACAAAAGTTTAACTGTTTTTTGCTAATTATTTATCTAAACAAAATAGTTAAATTCATATATAAGTCACAAACACATGTTAAATCGTAAATTCTCAAACCTCCACTATCTGAAAAAAAAATTAAATAAAACAACTAATCTTTGAAGATTGTACGCTACAGCTGCAAGAAATAAAATAAAATAAGAAGGTTCTAAGTTTTAATAATTATTAAAAAAAAAATATCATTAACTTGTATATACATATTTACATCTTAATTTATTATTTTCACAGATTTAGTATGCTATAACGCAAATTTTTAATCTGATTGTAACATCTAAAGTGAATCATTTGAAATATTGCTACATTTTTAAATGAAAAATTTCTTTTTTAATTTAAACAATTTTCTTCATTAATTAGGAAACAGGAGTTCTAGGATTTGTATTTAAATCTAGCGGACGAAGAGCTTAGAGCATTGTACAGTTCGAGTACTAGTGGTTAGTACATACATTTTTGAGAGCTCATTGTTCATTTACTAAATTTATACCCCAAATTCATTACAGGGTACATATGAACATGATGCGATAAATGTTCTATGTACCTTTATCTTTTCAGCATTATGCACTATGATGTTCCACATCCAGTCTAAAACCTCACTACTAACTGCACTTAACAGATCTAGCGTGTCACTATACAGTTCTTTTGACTAAAGGCTATATTTTTGGAAGTCAATGTCCTTATCACATCCCAATTTAGTCAGCTAAACAGATCAAAAACTATAATGATTGGGATCCACTCGACTGCACACAGCTCCAAACCGTACAGAACAAAGTGAGACAGCAGATGTAACACAAACAATCCAAGTTTTGCGAAGAAACATTGTTTGTGAATCTCCGACTCTAAAGACACATTGTTTTTATTTCTCGCTCCATACTGTTGGCAGCTGTAAATTGTCAGCTAGCCAGACACAGGCTCTGAGGTCTTTATACCATCTGCCGTAAGTTCTTGCTTTTGACACCATTCTACAAAGTCATCTATGAGTACAGGCCACGCTCCTTCTGCATCGTAGTTGCTCATTCCATCGTCAATTTGAGTGGCAAAATCTAGGAGGAGGTTCCATGTGTCTTTTGGTATTGATCGTTTATGATTGTCC
Source organism: Lasiommata megera (assembly GCA_928268935.1). NCBI lineage: Eukaryota > Metazoa > Arthropoda > Insecta > Lepidoptera > Nymphalidae > Lasiommata > Lasiommata megera. The sequence goes on along the minus strand of OV743311.1, from coordinate 2,961,249 downwards.
TGTAACATAAATTAATATTGGTATAAGAAATGTGATAGTTGGCATAATATTTGTTATTCCATATATTGAGAATTTAGTCCTGGCAAATTAATTTCTTTGAAAAACTAAATTAGCACAAGTTATAACCTCTTATCTTACCACTATTTCTTTTCCATAGTTTTATATGGTAGAGAAGGTATAGTCTATAGAGTAAAATAGGATCCATTGTCTTTTGTTTTTATAGGAAAAAATAAAAAAAAATCATACATCTTGTTGTATTTATAAGAACAGCCTGTGTTAAATAAAAGCAATATCTTTAACCCAATCATAAATCTTTTAGAGAATGTATGTAATTGTATGGTTCCAGCTAGCCATCCTATGCTTCACAGAAAAATTTTGAGATGGATGTTGCCAACAAGAAGGACAGTTGTATTAATATAGTCCTGTTATACCCACCGTTAGAAATTTACACCAGGCATCTAAGAATTTAAATCTCCCGCGGAGCACTATATTCCAGTAAGCTACAGCCATATCGAGCTCGAGGCCTTTCTGACCCGGGTTCTTTGCATAGTTAAACGTAAAGTGATAGAAATCCTTAAACTTATTCGGATCTTTTATGTCCATTTCTAATGTGGGCAATTTTGTTTTTAATTTATCTATACTATCAGCACCAAGTTCAATCAAACCTGTCATAAACTCTTCTTTCGTAAATTCGCACTGCACAGCCGCTTTGCATTTCCATGCGATTATAAGTACTAATATAGATTCCGGACTTAAATTTAGGTCTTCTAAAAATTTCATTACACCATCAACGGTAATTTTATCATTCTCCTGCTGATCTCTGTACTTGTTGAACATTTGCTCTACTTTTTTTCTATCTACTGAGGCTTTTACAGGGTCTTTGTAATATGCATCGGGGTTCTGAAAATAGTTGTCGCTCGCTAAGTCGAGTTTCCAATCGTTCTGCGCCAAGCAGAATATCGCTGTACTCTCCGTCGTCTGCGTGAAGGCGACAAACTTCTTCACTTTATCCCTCTGTGATGATTTTAATTTATTCTGAAAAGAAAACGCAGTAATGTCATAACCTCCGTTTCAACAACTGTCAATTAGAATTTACTTCACTGGAATAAATGCTCTTGAACTTTTAATTGTTAATGGAAGTTGTTTGCATAACACAAAATAGGGGAACACTAACCATTTTTGAATGAGTATTTGTTATTTTATGAAATGACTTTCACTAAATTCGCACTTGTTTCGACATCGGAACTAAAAATGAAAAGCAACATTCATAGACAATTTTTTTTGGGACACTATTTTCTTACGGCTTTGGGCTTTTGCGATGTTATTTTTGTATACACTATACAGACTATCTTTGGAAATCACTTGTCATAGTCATCAGGTACTAATAATAATAGATATAATAAACAATAAATTAAATCAATGTTTTTTATTATTGGGTTCAAATTAATATGAGATTAACCGCCTTCTGCCTCTGTCTCTAATCTCTAACTCTCTGTATCAAACAGCTGATTGTGTTTCTCATGTGTCACTGACATTGTCATTGTAAAATAACCTCAAACTTGATTATTTTGAATTATTTAACATTTATTTCATGCTTGACTAACCATAAAATGTCAATAATTATGGTATAAAGATGTGGATTAAAGCCGTAGGCCCCATTTTAATACTACCTAGATATACTCTCTATCGATCAATAAAAACTATTACCCCAAGAGTGAGATTTGCCCCTAGTCCAACAGGGTATTTACATTTAGGCGGCCTACGGACTGCTCTTTATAACTATTTATATGCGAAATCTCGCGGAGGAGTTTTTATATTACGTATAGAGGATACAGATCATGCCAGGAAAGTTGAAGGGTCTGCAAAGGGATTAATAAAAGACTTGGAGTGGGCTGGTATAGAGTGTGAAGAAGGCCCTATTAATGGGGGGTCATATGGACCTTATGTGCAAAGTGAGAGACTCGATATTTATCAGTAAGTCTTCAATTGATTTTTTAACTCTGGTTCAATTCAGTTTATTTTTTAAATTGTTATACACAATTTTTAGTGAAATTTATTTTTATCGTAATTAATTCAAAATGCATTTCTGCTATCCAAAAACAGTGTATAAGGTTCAAGTTTACCTCAGACAAGGCTAAGCTAAAAACATAAGTAAAATCGAGTACCGGATATCTATACCCAACTTTACCTTTAACTCTAGGTAGCTCAGCTGAAAATGCAGTAAAAAATAGGATAATACTGTGTTATAAATTGTTGTTCTAACTAGGCAAATTTAAATGGTTTTTAGTTGATGTTTTTCTTTTATAACTTTTATTTTTAATGCTTGGAAATGTGTTTATGCATCCCCTCTGGAAATCGGAAAGCTACGGGTGTTGCAAAAATTCTCTGGTCTTAGAGATTGAAAACTTATCTTAATAATATATATATTATTTTACAGAGAACACATAAAGAAACTTCTTGATAATGAGTCAGCATACAGATGTTTTTGCACAGAGAGAAGGCTTAATATACTTCGGAGGGATGCTGTGAGGCATCAGAGACTACCTAAGTATGATAACAAGTGCCGCAGTTTTTCAAAAGAAAATGTTGATGCAAAAATCAAGTCAGGAACCCCTTACTGTATTAGATTTAAGGTAATAGTTATATCTCTATACATAAAATATGAGTAGTAAAAATAAGAAAAATCTTAAACTTTTTATTATATACCAGTAATAAAAAAAATATAAAAAGAAAAACAAACATAAAACAGGGTGTAAAGGCGGCCTTATCACTGCAAGTGATCTATGTTATACCTCATTACTTCTCACGCTCATATCATAAGAGATTTTTTATATTTTTTAATGCTTTCAGCTGTCATCAGATTGTATGTCCTTTGAAGACATGATATTCGGAGGTATTGCTTACGACGTATCACTTGTGGAAGGGGATCCGGTACTGATGAAGAGCGATGGATATCCGACTTACCATTTCGCCAACGTGGTGGACGATCATTTGATGGAAGTCACTCATGTGTTACGTGGCGTGGAATGGCAGATATCGACTACTAAGCATCTATTGATTTATAAGTTAGTAATATAACAATTTTGTAGTATATAACGGTGAAGGAAAACATCGTGAGGAAACCTGCATGCCTGACAGTTCTCCATAATGTTCTCAAAGGCGTGTGAAGTCTGCCAATCCGCACTTGGCTAGTGGTGGACTATGGCCAAACCCTTCTCATATTAAGAGGAGACCCGCGCTCTGTAGTGAGCCGATAATGGGTTGATCATGATGATGATATAACAATTTCATGTTATTTTTACTTTGACGATATTCGTGGCGGTCCGAAATCCTTTTAGAGTCTGGTCTGGTAAAAGGCTTCGGCCGCGGCTAGTTACCACCCTACTGGCGTAGACATATCGCCAAGCGTTAAGCGTTCCGGTACGATGTTCCGAAGGAACCGATTAGGAGGGTGGGTATGGCCGGCAACGCATCGGTGTTATCTTGGTGCTGCAGATATGTATGGGCGGCAGTAATCACTTAATCGTCGTGATCAACCCATTACCGGCTCACTATAGAGCACGGGTCTCCTCTCAATATGAGAAGGGTTTGGCCATAGTCCACCACGCTGGCCGTGTGCGGATTGGCAGACTTCACACGCCTTTGAGAACATTATGGAGAACTCTCAGGCGTGTAGGTTTCCTCATGATGTTTTCCTTCACCGTTGAAGCAAGTGATATTTTAATTGTTTTTAAGGTTTTCTTGTTCAAACATTGCGAATTTGGTGTTATTCATCGTCTGGTTTCGAAGAGAACCTTGTGCCGATGTTCTTTACGTCACGATCAATATATAATCGCCTTATGTATTCCACACATTCCTATAAACTCAAATTAATGCATTGGAATAAGAGTTTTATGTTTTATGCTTAAGGTGGCAACCGAGGGGCTATTAGTAGGTAAAAATCCTACATAACCCGAGATCTCCAGAACGCTGGATTAGGAGACTAGAACTAGGAGATTTCCCCCCGTCAAAAAAATTAACGTCATTTTGTTTAATTTTATATTTTATTAAAGTACCTACGCTTGGAGGAAATATCTTCTTTTTCTTGACCTTGGCCCACATTATGTGGAGTCGGCACAACACGTCTTCTTCTTCCACTCATTTCTATCAGCCGTCACCTCACTACCCAAACCTTTTACACGCATTTCCTCTTTTTCACAATCCATTCATCTCTTGTTTGGAGGAAATATAAATTTATAAATTTTAAAGGCGTACTTATATGCGTCGGTTCCGAAATTGTTTGTATGCATTTTTTTTTTATTCACCACAAGTTAGCCCTTGAAGTGCGAACTCACCTGATGTTAAGTGATGATTCAGTCTAAGATGGTAGCGGGCTAACCCGTTAGGGGAATGGTAAACCCACACTCCTAATTTATTTCTACGCGACATCGTGCCGGAACGCCTAATCGCTTGGCGACACTTCTTTGTCGGTAGGGTGGTAACTAACCACGGCCAATACCTCCCACCAGACCAGACTCAAGCTGGGAATCGAACCCAGGACCTCCAACTTTGTAAGGCGACAGCGCGCACGCTGCGCCACGGAGGTGATCAAATTATAATAAAGTGATATCACTTTTCAGGGCTTTCGGCTGGACTCCCCCACAGTTCGGACATTTGCCTCTAATCGTAAACTCCGACGGCACCAAATTGAGCAAGCGACAGAGTGATGTCAAGGTTGAGGATTATAGGAGCAAAGGTAAACATCAACAAGATACGACTTTATATATATAGGATGACTACGGGGCGGGTGTGTGTCTTCGTCGGTAATTTGGGTAGACTCTTGGTAGAACAGAATAACAATTACAAGTATGAGAATTTCTAAGGCTATACGCTCCACCAAGTACGACTATGCACTACCGCGACTCGTACACCGATCCGAACCGACCGAATGCAATGAATGCAATGCGCCGTCCCGCGCCGGTGATTCTTATGTATGTCTCATGCATGTCTGTCGTACCTGACTCCAAAGCTAGATGGCGCTGCTCTCTGATTGCCGTCATATAAAACATAAAAAAAATAGTATGCTTTTGGTTGTAAGTTAAATTTCTGCCAGATCACATTAGCTGTTCCGATAATAGATATGGTTGATACTAATAGATTGGTAACGGCCGATGTGACTGGGACTAGAAACCTTATCCGCCGCCCATTGAAGAAAAGATTACCGAATTGGTAAAACAAAAAAAAACACTTGGTATTTATAATATTAGTACCTTATAACTGACCATATATAAGCTGTGATAAGTGGTTAGGACATCAAGGCTGAGAAGGCCCTAATCAGAGGTCGGGGGTTCGAACCCGAGCACGCATTTACAACTTTTCGGAGTTAAGGTCATAGCACATTTAAACGACTCTGCTCCAACACCGCTCCCACCCAACACCGCCCTAAACTAAGACGACTGCTCGCAGTCCACGCGGCGACAGCTAGCTGGCCCCTAGCAGTCGACGCGGCGACAGCTAGCAGACAGCCAGCTGTCCACCCGCCGACCGCTCTCGCCTTTCGCGATAGACGCAGTTCACGATCGGTTTCCATTGAAGCAACTTGTATTTTTTACTATGTCCCGATTCACAACGCGCGAACTAGCAATTATTGCTATTGCACTTGAGGATGAAGAGAGAAGCGCAAGAAATAACAGACGAAGATATTGGGTGCATAAAATGCTGAAAGCAAGACATGCAGAAGGAAGGAAGGCCCCGCGCCCCGCGGCGACCGCTAGCGGTAAGCGCGCGGGCACCGCGCCGACCGCTCGCCTACAACGTGCGGCCTGCGAGGCGTCAACTACCGAGCAGTCTGACGGCGGTAAGCTCGCTGACAGCGAGCTGTCTGCTAATTTATGATGCCAATGTAAAATATATCTAAAGAGCAATATTTAAAGCCCATATTTGAATTTTATTCTTTTTGCCGGGTGGGAGCAGAGTCGTTTAAGTGTGCTATGACCTTAACGGTGTTCAATATGGTGAAGGAAAACATCGTGAGGAAACCTGCACGCCTGAGAGTTCTCCATAATGTTCTCAAAGGCGTGTGAAGTCTGCCAATCCGCACATGGCCAGCGTGGTGGACTATGGCCAAATCCTTCTCATATTGAGAGGAGACCCGTGCTCTGTAGTGAGCCGGTAATGGGTTGATCATGAACGGTCGATGTAACTGGGACTAGAAGCCTTATCCGCCGCCCCATGAAGAAAAGATTACCGAATTGGTAAAACTAAAAAAAACACTTTGGTATTTATAATATTAGTACCTTATAACTCACCATATATAAGCTGTGATAGCCTAGTGTTTAGGACGTCAGCCTCCTAATCGGAGGTCGGGGGTTCGAACCCGAGCACGTATCTATAACTTTTCGGAGCTATGTGCATTTTTAAGCAAGTAAAATATCACTTGCTTCAACGGTGAAGGAAAACATCGTGAGAAAACTTGCATGCCTGAGAGTTCTCCATAATGTTCTCAAAGGCGTGTGAAGGCTGCCAATCTGCACATGACCAGCGTGGTGGACTATGGCCAAACTCTTCTCATATTGAGCGGAGACCCGTGCTCTGTAGTGAGCCGGTAATGGGTTGATCATGATGAACTTGAACCCTCTTAGCTTTAGTTTGAAGTTGGCGAGGTAGTTTTCATTAATGTTATATATGAACGATGCCTGTAATAGGTTTATATGAATAAAGCTATTTTTGAGTTTTGCAAATTAACGTCACAATTTCAGGTATATACCCGTTAGCTCTTGTGAACTACATAACCCTGTCTGGAGGTGGCTTCGACCATGTGGTGGGCGAAGGCGTCAGGCTCAAAACTATGGGGGAGTTGGCTAGTGAGGTGAGTTTATTTGTTACATATATTCTTTTTCAGTATCATAATCCTGTCTGGGTCTCTCATAGAAAAAAGCTAGAATCTCTCTCTCTCTCATAGAATTCAGAGCTAAAGCAGGGATTTTTGTAACTTAGCCCAGCATGTGACTTCGCTCAACTAAATCTACTGTTAAAACTAGACATATATATGTCAAACTTTGTGTTTTGTTAACTGTTTCTTAAATCTCAGGGCATTAACGCTTTATAGATCCTAGCTTTGAACTACCCCGATGGTGGTTGGATTATTACCAAGGTTTCGATATATATGAAAAGATATGGTCTTGCAAAAATATATATAACTGTTAGTTTTAGGTTCAATTTAAGGTTTATTTTAAGTTTCACTTGTTATAAATAAATACACTTTATGATCTTAAAAAAAAAACTGTTAGAGTTAATATCTTCGCTATTTCTTAAAGTACTCATGAACTACTATGACAAATAAAAAATAAAATACTTTTGCATAAATAATATTAACAAAGATATATCATTATCGTGTGTACATATTTTTTAATTTTTTGATGCTTTATTTCTAGTTCAAAATACAGAAGATATCTTCGCATCCGAGCCGCTTAAACCCCGATTTACTTGAAGAGTGCAATCGTTTAGAAATAAAACGTCATTTAAAAGACGAAGTCCTCACTTCTGCACTAATAAGTCAAGTACAAAGTTTGGTCACACAAAAATATCCAAAAGAAACCCTCAATATTAGCAAAGAGCATATTAAAAGTGTGTTAAATTGGTCTACATCAAGAATTTCTAGGATAGACGAGTTAATCTCACCAAAATTGTCTTTCCTATGGATTTTACCCTCAAGTAAATTGGATATTGATAAAGAAATAATCGAGAAACTTGTAAATCATTTAGAAAATTTGCAGGAATTTGAACAAGACTCTATAAAAGATAACCTGAGAAGTTTTTCAGAAAAAAATGACATTAAGTTTCCGGTTTTGATGAAAATGCTACGGTCTGCGTTGAGTGGGCTTCGCGAAGGTCCGAGCGTAGCTGAAATGATGCAGCTTTTAGGTAAATGCCAGTCGATGGAAAGAATAAAGGCTGTTATAAAGTACTATGGTTTTTATTGTGGACACCTATAGTTTATTTGATAATTTGTTTTCTGACGACCTCTGTGAAACAGCGCGCGCGTTTAAGCATTATAAAGTTGGAGGTCCTGGGTTCGATGCCCGGCTCGTGTCTGTTCTGGTGGGAGGCTTGGGCCGTGGCTATTTACCACCCTGCCGAATAAGACGTGTCGCCAAGCGTTTTAGCGCTCCGGCACGATGTCGCGTAGAAACCAATTAGGAGTATGGGTTTACCATAACCCTAACAGGTTAGCCCGCTACCATCTTAGACTGCATCATCACTAACCATCAGGTGAGATTGCCGTCAAGGGTTAACTTGACGTGGATTAAAAAAAAATTTTTTCGCATCGGGCTGGTAAAAAAAAAGCAAGACAGTTTATTATGATTATTTGAATTATATATGTATATTGTTACAACAAGCTCGTGGGAACAAGCGGTTCGGTAATAGGTAGACAAGTAGGTGTTTCAACAAATCTATGCTCAGAACTGATAGTAAATTTCACAAATATTCGTTAATTAAAATTGTTTCTTTTATTTTGTATTTGTTCACGATTTTCGTGTAAAAGGAGCATAAAAGCCGGTGTACGTAAAAGCTGAGTTAGTATATATTTTTTTAATTAAAAGTAGTCAAATGAATACGCATAAAATGAGTAACAGTATAATTTATTGAATTTCCCAAATATAAATGTTGAGAGAAAATACACAATAATTTTATTCAATTCAGAGTTTTATCAATCTCACAAGAAAATTTAAATTTAAACTCTGTGACAATATAAAAAAGAATTAATACCGGCGGCCATCACATCTTGATTAGAAGTTCTGCAAGACAAGTCTGAGTGATTTTTGATAGTTGCTACTGATGTTGCTAATCTGTTGCGATCTATCATGTCATACAAAACTGTCATGCTGACAGGGGCAATTGCTTGTCAACATGACAGACCGCAATTAATTAACATTTCTGCAATAGCAACTGTCACGAAAAACTAATCTTATTATAGTTATAAAATGTTTCATGAAAACGCCGGTGGGTAAAGTTTTATTTTAAACATTTTACTATGTTATTGCAGAATAACCTACTAAGTTGATGAAACAAACAATTGCTATCGAATCACGACTACGGAAAAACTTAAAATTAATTAATTGAGCAGTACTTAAATACAATACTCAATATAAAATAAACTTAAAACCACAGACTATAAGAGAAGGAAAGACGGATCACGAATATTCTTATTAAAGTTTAGCCATTCATCGTAAATACATGTTTGACAAGCAATCCTTTTTCATTAAATATCTTTTGAGGTCATGTTTTTGATTATGTGTGGATTACGTCGCTACTAAATTAAAACTACTATCTGAAGTTTTTGGATATAGAATTGTTGGTAATTGGTTTGCGTACAATTATAATTTATTATTTACTATATGAGATGCTGTAAAAAAAAAAAAACCGGTTAAGTTGTTGGTAAGCTTTATCCTAGATCTAGGCGCGATTGAACCTCTTAGCTTTAGTTTTAAGTTGGTAAGTGTAGTTATCACCATATGAATTAAAATAATTAAAAATATAATAAATATAAACGCTTCAGATGCCTGCAACAGATTTACATGAATAAAGCTCTTTTAGAATTTGAAATTTTGAACTGTCATTTTGCCAGTAGAGATTGCTTGTTTTAGACAAACAAATAAAATATCCTTTCTCCTCTGAACCTTTTCCGTGATCCTTTTCTTTTAGTCACAAACGAAATACATGCGGTGATTAACCTACTATAAGGTTTAACAATTTGTAACTGGTATTAAATAAAAAAAATCACAAAATGCTTACAATAAAATAATAGTAAAGTCGAAAATAGGTGCTAATTCAGTTGTTAGTAGATTCTTAACTCAACTATATTGGTGCTAATTCTAATATAGGTACAGTTGACTAAACTTTTGGGTCTCTTACTACGTTAACTATACGTATCGTAGATAAAGGTAGCAACATTTTACTATCGTTATCTCGGAAACGTTTTGATGGACAATAGTACATTAGGCGAAATAGCCGTCACGAAATTTAGTTGACAGAATTGGCGCTATCGACTAATGTGGCTCCATCTATTTCTGCAGCGAACATGGCGCTAAGTTTGGACCTGCCGATTCAGCTCAGTTTGTACAACTGAAATCTGAAAAAGCACCGTTGAACACAACCGAAAGAAAATATCTTTATTATAGATATTATATTAATAAAATAATCATTACATATGTTTTATTATGTATTACTTTTGTGGCAAGAATTGAATACTTACAGAAACAATTAGAAGAGTCAGTCTTACATTAATATATTTTGAATAATTTTACATCCGATATGGGCGTAAATTACAATTTTGTTGTACACAAAACATTTGTTTTATTTAAAACGGAATTAAATATATTTTCACGAACGAAGTATTTTAGAAGATTTTATATTATGCACCAAAAACTAATAAATTAACCTTATATTCAATACACAGACCATCGATATAAATAAATAGATTGGGCTTGCGAAAAAATATTTTTCATAGTTAGAATATTAAATAATTTAGCGCTATCTCTTAGAACGGTCCCATGTTACCTGTAATACGTCGTATTTTGTCATTATTTGTTATAAGAACGGCTACTTGAGGATATTACTGGTCGACAATGGTGCTCTTTTCGCAGAAGTTATTCGGTGCCATTTTGTTTGGTCAATGACCTGGTCCTTATCCAGTAATATATTATAATACGTCTATGATTCCGATAGTCAAAATATTTTGAAAAAAGATCTCTTAATAGATAGAGAAAGATGGTAAAGGTAACATCAAAGTTAAATGAAATAATCAACTGGGTGCAGTTTTGAAAATAATCCGTAAAAACCCTTGTAAATCTAATAAATAGGCTTCGTTCAACTATGGAGCTTGATATCGAACCACGAGTTTGCTTCGAATTAATGTTTTGTGCAGAACAAACAGGTATTCACATAATTAGGCCCTAATGATTTTCCAGAAATGTTAGTCGACTTTAAACAAGGAGGTTAAAACTTTTAAATTCGTAGATAATTCTTATATTTTATTCGTAAATATTAAAGAATGACACAATCGTAATAAGAATGAAGCCTTAAAATGTTTAATATCAAATTAAAATTTATTCAACGACTAGACGAAACTACACCTAAAATAAACACCTACAAAATCTTATTTTGATAGGAATGGATTTTGGAAAGAAACCACGTATATTTATTGCTTGAATTTCCAAAGTCCAAAATATTAATGCTCATAAACACTATAAAAGTAGGTACTTAACTACTTAATTGATATGAGTATACTTTTAATTAAAATAATCTAAGGTAAATACGATTTCTGTTTCTTGTGCATAGGGAAACCCATTTTATTTAGCAGAAATATTTTCATAGCATGCCATCGAGTGACGTCATGTCTTAAGGAGACTTATGGTGCTTTGTAAAAAAAACATTGTTCTAATTATGACAAGCCACTTCATTATTAATAATATGACGGTACTTACTTAAATATTTTGGTTCACTCCCTTTAAACTGAGCAGTAAACAACGCCATCTAGTGATATCGTTTACTTCTCATTTATACCTAAATATTGCAAAATGAAAACATAGAACTAAACGAAGTTGAGACATTGGAATAAGCAGTGAATGAAAGATAAGTATTTGTTGGTGAAATTAAGTACATAGTTAAAATACATTTCACTCGTTTGAAAACTACCAATGTCTAATATAAAAAAAAAACATTGTTAATAAGCAACAAGTCGTCATTAACGCGTGTTTGTCATGTATGCCAGACTTATTATGAATCCATCCGAAATACTAAATCATCAGCTCGTTAGCGTGATGCAAGGCGAAGTAAAGACGCGGCTAAACGCGAAATGTCTGGCACAATTAAACAAAATACGCGTGAATAAAATTCCTTATTTGCAAATCTAGCACAAGAAAATCTAAATTGCATGTAAAATAATATTCACATTATACGTTGGTATAAGTATCAATTATATTATAATGTATAAGTGATTGTTATACAGGGTTATTTTAATAAACAAGCAAGCTCATAGCATCTTATTTTTGAACTATATATTTTCAAAAATATGAATTATTTAGGTACCTATTTAAAAAAAGCCAATTACAGTAGGTAGCTGTTTTATCTATATATAGATATAATAACATAAATACATATATTTATTTATTTATATCCAAGAAAACTGTGCGATCTCTTTTCAAATCATTTAGTATACATATACTACACGATTTGAAGAAGGTAGGTTTACACAAAGCACCGTAGATAAAAAAATCAACTTTGGTATGAATACTACCATATACGTGAGACTTGTATCGAGAACATTGTTGTTGGGAAAGGTACACATTCAAAAATTATTTAGTGCATTTATTTATAAATTAACCCTGTATCAACATAGAACACAAATGATAGATTATCATAAAGTATATTTTTAACAATAGTTATTAAAATAGTTTTGAAATTTCTAAGGCAATATTGCCGCGATACGCGGCAGAATAATTAGGACAAGGGGTGTTATTAATTATTATTTATAATAATATAATATTTTATTAAATACTTCTCGCTTTAAATCTAATATATATTTTATATAAATATTATGTAAATGTAAGTTAAGACACTATATATTCACACGACACAAGTACGTATAAATAGAGATAACTTGGAGGTACATTTATAAAAAACACCTATAAGGCAGATCCTATGATCCATTTAGGAGCGACCGCGTCGGGGAAATGAAATAGAAATTCTTGAAAATGATTTCAAGTGCAGACCAAAAACTTTTATTTTGTGACGTTGTGTTCTCACGACTATAAAATTTTTTCACTCTGTGATTGTCAAGTCACAATTATTGCTGTATTTTATCAAGGTTTGCTGATATAGCTTTTATAATATGCATCCAAAGTTAACATAGATTTTTACTTGGAACAAACTGTATTTCTTTATGCTATATCGGAGACATCCCATTTTTTTTAATATATCACAGAGATATCCAATTAATACATTATAAATGTACAAAATGTAAATAATATTTGCATTCTTCCAACCATAGAGTCATTTCGAAAGACAAATATCGAAACACTAAAATAAAAATAGACAAATACGAGTATGTAAGTTTTATTAATATTAAATTCTGTTCTGTTTATTATTTTTATATGACAAAAGTTCCGTCAGCTTTGGCAGTTGAAGTATATACTCGTGTATAAAATTGAGACGTGAACAAGTATTTTTGATACTCGATAGTGATCCTAAAATTTCAGATATATTTTTTAGATGATACTGTCTTATGCCAAAATTGACAGACTTTATATGAAGGACACAGCGCCATAGTGTAGGTTTAATAGCTAACATGCGTGTCACTGCAGTAAAGTTTATGTGAAATCATACAGTATGTAGTACATATAAAATACATATATGTACTGAATTCGCGTTTGTGAACTTCAAAACTACACACAAGGCATTGGGACCTTGGAAGAGTGCTGACAAATATAATTAATTAACAAATATAATTTAATTTTGTTTTATAATATGTTTGTTAAACCGACGCGATAACATTACACCTATAATATAATAAGACAAGAGATCACATTTTATGTAAAAGAGTATTATCATTATTTATTATATTTATATAAATCGACAACGAATCCGTCTAACGATTCGTACATTAAGTTAATTAAAGACAAAGGAATTGCTTATATTGTTAACTTTTATTTAGAATATTAAATTGAGATTAAGACACCTACTTATGATTGTCTACTCGTTTAATACAGATCTACGAGTAATTTCTTCAGAATTAATTGTATTGCTTAGAAAAAATCGATGTTGAAAATATTCTTTTTAACTACCTACGCGCTATAAATCTGTTACGAGGCACGGTTTCTTTATTTTATAATCGTATTGACAATCGTGTTTTTGGTGGTTGATAATTATTTTTAAGCCTTTTAAAGTTGCAATTTTAAATGCACAAAGGTGCATTTAAAATTGTGTGTTTGGCTCTGCGTAGTTGTTACAGATCACCCAAGTGGTAACAGATTATGCTGCAAACTGAATTACCGAAAATTTATCTGACTATACGTAAAAAGAACGACTGACATACGCTAATACATATATATATATATATATATATATATATATATATATATATATATACTTGTTGCTACCAGATCTGATGAAACTTTGTTTTTGCATGCCGGTTACAGCTATATATAGCTATTCTTTCAAAAATGTAATAGCGTATATACACATATATGAAAGAAAAGCTATCCAACTTGACTGTATATCAACTTTCTTACAAGATATGGATTCAAAGTTGGAACCATTTCTGTTTCGATGATAGATACATAAACAGCATTTCGTATTGGTAAACGATTCCAAAATCGATCGGTAAAATGAAGAAATCGTGCATGCTATTGAGGATATGCTTGAAACAAAACTTTCATCTATACAAATGTAGGTAACTACACGGTAAACAATTTGCTTGAACGACATTTTAACACTAAATTTAAATAATATTTGTGGAAGATAGTTTTTTTTGTTTCATTTAGAGACTAGTGGAAAACAATTTGCAAAAATCAATTCGAAGAGATTCTTAGGTACTAGCATATAATCATGCACCATTTTTGTAGACTTGTCTATTGGTATTCATAACTACTGCAAATTCCTATGAGAATTTGCTAAATTTTATTGTAATTTTATTTGAAGGCACATTCCCTCTCGAATCGCATCAACGCATTTTAGCGGTGTCGGTCATCGCCATGATTGCGACAAAGTGACGTGACCGGCATTTGGATCTTGGTTCTACATTTCGAAATTTTAGAGCCAATAAAGTTTTAAGCCTTATAGTCTTATGAAATAATAAATAAAAATCACTCATAACATTACCGATATTGTGAAATCAATATTTCTTTTTGTGTGGTTATAATGTATAAGTAGTTAATTTCTGTAAAGTTTTCATTTCATATCCACTATTTTTCTACGATCTTGATAGTACAAAGTAGAAATATAATTACCTACCTACTTGATTGAAAATTTTTAGTTATGGAAATACAAATCAGTAAATACCCTCAATATGACATTTATACGCACGCAATTATATAAAATTGGTTTACGATTGTCGAAAAACGACTGTCAATGTGAAATTTACCTAATGTTACTTTTTTTGCGTATCTTGTCTGTGTTCCCACTGAATGTTTGCAGAAGAAACATAAACTTTAAAACTAGGTGTATTAGATCTATTACTCTTGAGTTTTTTGAAACACTACAACTTAGCCATAGACGGCCATATATGATTGTAAGTGATAATACATTCCAAGATAGAAGCGGGGTAACCTATTAGGGGTATAGTAAGCCTAACTCCTCAATCGCAAACTCGTAATTGGTTTCTACGCGAGATCGTGTCGGAACGCTAAATCCAGGCTCCCCAGACCAGAATCGAACCCAGGACCTCCAACTTTATAATGCGACGCGCGCGCGCTGCGTCATCGAGGTCGTCATTCTATTAACGTATTTTTTTGTTTTGTGGTTGATATTCCATAACGAGCCTTTATGGTTGCGTGAGTGCAAATTCCATATTAAGAGTTACGCATCGACCGATCTTTTATATATGCGGGGCGTCCGGTAATGTGCGATCAGCTTTATCAAATCCGTTGTCTAATAAATAACATTACTTAATCTACAATATTTTATTTATCTATAAAGGATAGTTTATTGCTTATGGTTTATGACATTAAAAATCGTATTTACATTTATTTTCTGAAGGCAATATTGGTAGATTAATTTTTTAACACTCACATTTCAGTTGAAAGAAAATTGTTGGAGTTGTCAGATAAATATAGTTTTACATTTGTACGGAAATGGGGAACATATAATTGTTTTTTTTTTTACTTGTATATAAGTATGCAGTAAGTATGCAGTAGCCAATTCAATTGCGTGCAATTCTTTAAAATGCTACGTTTTTCTAGAAAGATCCATAAAAAGGGTGGTGCATTTTTTGGACTGTCAATGACATGACAGTTTAGAGATCTGTGAACAACCGAATTGGCTCTGTTGGTGTTGTGTTATTACTTCTAGAAATCCAATAAAAGAAGTGCTGAAATAAATTTTTAATTTTTCTATAGTTCTTAAATTTTCTTTTGCCTAAGCCAAGCTTCTGAAAAGCTGATTGGGCCACTTTCAAAGGTTTACTTGATAACTTGGCAAGGAGTAATTTAGGGTACCGCGGGATGGCCCTAAACTGAACTAATTTAGACTGATTTTTTTTATCACAAAGTACAATTGCCTAGAAAAGTAGTCACGTAGAAATACAGAGGCTTCTGTCTACGTAACCACTTTGCTTTACTAATGTATACAGTGGAAAACGGGAAAACAAATTTTCAGCGCAGACTCAGTTAATAAATAATAAATTTTGATTGAGAGTAACCGACATAGCTCGAAGGGCTTGCACGCTGAAGTGGCAGTGGGCTGGTCACGTTTGTCGGGGAACCGACGGATATTGGAGTCAGAAGGTCCTCAAGTGGAGACCACGTCTCGGCAAACGGTGTGTGGACCGTCCACCGGCCAGGTGGAGCGATGACCTCCGAAAAGTGGCAGGCATCGACTGGATGCGAAAGGCTGGAGACACGATGAGTTGGCGCTACTTCAAAGAGGCCTATGTCCAGCAGTTGACTGATGATAATAATGATGATGATGATGATTGAGGCCAGTGTTCAATTGTCCGGATACCAGTCAGGTCAAATATGCGGTACTTAGCCAAATCTAGATGTAATAACACTCACCATATTCACTGAACTAATGCATAATATACCTAGATTCGCAATGACATTGAAAACGTGTCTGTACACGAAATGCGTTTTTATATGAACGTCAAATTCGACTACAAATATTGCAACGTGTCGTTATATTGTGCTAGTTTAGTATTTAGCAAGTATTTAAAGACCATTTGCGTAGAACGGAGTGTAAGTTAAACTACAAGTTAGTCCTTGACTGCAATTCCACCTGGTGCTAATTATTGATGCCTTTTATTGATATATACACTCATACACAATCTGTCCCTACGTGCTTTTATACTTAAGATGAATTCACGACTTTATCACACACTTAGATGTCGCGTAGAAACCAATTAGGAGTGTGAGTTTACCATGCCCCTAACAGGTCAGCCCGCTACCATCCTAGACTGCATCATCACTTACCATCAGGTAAGATAGCCGTTAAGGGCTAACTTGTAGTGTATAAAAAAAAACTTTCCCCTGCCCCAATCCCATCCGCCAAATTTGACGCCATTAAAAGCAGTTACCATTTACTTTAGTTCGAACGTAATTGCGAATAAGAGCCTCTGATATAATACGGTTATATATAAATAGGTAAATACCTAGTAAATTCGTTCTGATCCCTATTTTAATTTGTTTCGTCCAAATCGAATAATAATCGTTTACTTTGTGCCGAAAAGTATTCTGCAACTGCAGATTTCGCATACCATCGCCTGTTCGAATCCTGCGTGGTTCCTCGTTCTGATCCCTATTTTAATTTGATTCGTCCAAATCGAATAATAATTGTTTACTTTGTGCCGAAAAGTATTCTAAGTGTAGATTTCGCATACCTTTACACATTCGAATCCTGCATAGTTCATAAACATCATTACGTGCCAACTTAAATTGAAGTTTGGCGGTCAACAATTGAAAGCCTTCCTATAAAGTGCCGCTTTCTTTAGATCTGGGTAACTAAGTCCGGTCCACCTATTACATCGTCCAACCATTGATCGAAGTGGCGCCCAAAGAAAATTACTATTCTTCATATGAACTATGTTTTGAATGCGTTAATCAAATACAGCCCTTATCTTAAAACTTGTACGAACCATGATCATACGCTCGACCGTACGTAAAGATCATCGTAAGTGCCAGTTTTAAAAGCTCTGCTAGTTCCAACCTTACATCTTGGGCAATCGTATATGAGATATAGCGCTTGTGTATGAAATCTTCGATAGTAGGATTCACTTGTGTTAAAACCGCCATATACCTACGCAAATTATTTAAGTCGCCATTACAGAGAGTCCGTTCACCATCTAGGAATGGTATCGTCTAAACTTCAATCACCACATCACTCCCAATATATTTCAGGAGGTGTCCTTACGATTATTTCTCCAAAAATATTCTCTCTTGGGATGTTTGGCTTAGCTGTAACTATTCAGTTTTCAAAAGTTAATCAATAATTAATATTTGCAAATTGGCCCATAAATGATCGATAATTTAGTTTGATCAAACGCCTTATATTCTCTATGAATAGAGTTTTGGAGATACTCTAGATGTACCAATGACAATAAAATACAATAAAGATTTTTTATATACAAAATGATTGCTGTATTAGCGTAAATATAATAAAGATAGAATATATTATCTTTAGTAAAGATAAAATAGAAATGGAAATATTTCGTTGGCGAAGGAACTTAGCTTGGAAGAGGTATGTATAAATTTCGATGTCTCAATAATCTATTTACCCCAAAAAAAATTATATTGTTTAGATTTTTAGTAGTAAAAGAAAACCGCCATAATGGTAATGCAAATTGATTGATATGGTAATGATTAATTATTTCTGTGTTGGTTTTTGATAGTACTTATAAAGAACCCGGCTAAGTTTGTTGTGGGCTTCTACTAAGACCGGGACGCGTTTGGAACCCTCATAGCTGTAGTTTTAAGTTTACGAATATAGTTATCACCATGAAATAACTAGTATGTAAATTATTGACGCGTCAAAAGTGCCTTTTTAAGGACTATTTGAATAAAAATAAATTTTGATTTGAACTATTTACTAAAATACTTTGAGAGCTGGGATGTATATTTTAACAGTTGTCAGTGATTGTTGTACAGTGAGTAGATATATCATGGTTTCTTAAAATATTTTCAATAATTATCTAGAGTATCAGCTACGAGTACGTTACTATTTTAAGGATGGAAAAATTTGGCCATATACCATTATGGCAATGTTTTCATACCACAGCCTATAAAAAAATGGCGGATCTCCATTACTATATCTACTCGTATATAAGTCAGAAAATGAATTGAAACTTGACATGAAAATCGTCATTTGCTTCCCTACATTAATAAAATCATTAACTTTTAACAAAATTCATCAACAAGAATAAGTTTTTAAATGTAGACGCCGATTTTACCATGTAAACGGAAATTATAGATTGTATGAAAGAAAAATGTGAGCATAGAGTTATTGCTATCATAATATGGTCATACATTACAATATATTTAGTATGTTTGATAAAATCTATGTAGAATAAAATAGTAGATAACTTTAATAGAACGCAACTTAATAAGATGAACATCATCTCATTGAGTTACCCTCGTACCGCTCGGGTGTTTAGGAGCAGTCAAGGTCGTTCCACACTATCGGGGGGTGTTAAGGACTTGTAAAGTGCTGTTAGAATTAGTTAGCGAGTTTCATGCACGAAAAGTTACCTAATTTAGAGTTTACAACTTCAAGAGACAAGATATTTCATCATTAAAGCAAACAGTTAAACTTTCGAACGCAGATTTAAAAAATGGTTTGGTCATTAATATAAAAAGGGGTAGATTCAACGTTCGAAAATGTAACTTTGAATTACTGGTCATTTAAAAATTTCCAACTTTGTGAATAAAGTTTCGTGAAGACTTAAGTTTTTGGATATAACATAACTATAAGTTAGTCGAATCCAAATTCACCTTTTCTGGTTCCTGTGTTATATAAATATTCATATAAATTTAAGTCTGATTTAGTTTGGTAATAAGTTTTTTTACTTTAGAAAAGTAGGTAGTTACAAGTATTTTTTCACTTAGCTGGAAATTTCTTTACAAGGTTTTACTGACGCGTTACCTACACATGGCCATTCTCCTCTGAACGGCCACGTCTTCGTCACTGCAGCTCCTTAACCGCTTGGAGGATCCTCTTGACGTGCCCGACTTTCGTGACGCCTAATTCGCGAAGGTCGCGCCTTGCTAGAGATAAAAGCTCGCGCCCAGTGACGTCATGTTTGGAAAACGCCTCGCAGTATTCCTTGAGTTCGAGGCTCTCCAGCCAAGTTTGAACTTCTTTCACGCCCCAAGATCGCACTTGTGCTGCAGTTTGAGCAGGAGTCGCACCACCCTCGGAGGTGCTGCGGCGTCCACGAAGCCATCTGCTTCCAGCTTTCTTTGGTGCCTATTAGGGTATATTTAGGTTAGGGTGGGTAATTGGAACGTGGGCATAATGAGTGAAAATCTAAAAGGGAGTACCTACCCAAAAATCTTTTAACTGGCAATGCATCGGTGATACATATTTACTTAATAATCGGATTAGGTTTTCAAATGGTAAACTCTATTGTAATTTTGCGAATAAAGTCTAAGCAATAAAAGGAACTCGTTTAGATGCATATGTCGTGAGTAAAATTATTACGGTACATTCTAATGCCATCTAGGGACATTCTACGAAATGTCCTTGGAAGATGATTGTATGGTGACTGGAAAATGCGGGAGTAAAAAAGAGATATCATTAAATTTAATTGTATCAGATTTGGTCAAAATGATTCCCGAGGTAATATGAGTTCAATAAATATCAATAATAGAAGTATTAAAGCAAAAGTTGATAAATAAAATTAATAAGTATAAAGAGTAACTTGGAAATGCTTGACGAGTATTTTTTTCGTGTTTTAGTTGGTAACTAAAGCAATTATTTTACATTATTCGTGTAATTTACATGTGCAAATCACATTTATCGGCTTAAAGACTTTAAGAGTGTATACCTGTGTAAAAACAATTAGTGCACCTACAATAGAATATGTCTAAGTAGGTACCTCGTCTGCCTGTATGTACGCGAGTCCATCACGCAGGAGACATCGTGCGAGATGGGCGCGGAGCCCTCCCGCCGCACTGCCTAGGTTTGAACCGCTGTCCAGGAGCTCGTTACAACTTTCCACCTGTATGTACATGACAATTCTATCAGTCTATTAAAATTAAGAAAATACAGAGATGACACTTCCAGAACAATCAGGAACCCAAAAATTAAAGAGTTAGTGTTAATATTTTTTTTTAATGCCGCTTCAAGCGAATTTCAGAGGTGTGGCATTGCTCGATTTTTTAAAATTTAGCTACCATTCATTTCGAAAACGATCTTACGTTTCCTAAAAAAACGTGGAATAGGATTAATAAGTTAAATTTTTGAGGAAACAATATTCTTGAATAAAAGTAGAAATGATGATTTTTTTTAGAGATAACAAAGATTTTGGTATAAATAAGCAAAAAATATACTAATTCACATGAAACTTTTTCACCGTTTTTTACACCGTTCGTATAAGGTAACCCACAAGTTAGTTTTGCTTTTGTGAGCAGATTGCGTGCTCATTCGCTCATTTCACTTATGTCAACCACGTTTCGTCAATTTCTTGAAAAATGCCCTTTCTTTAAAATATTAATTATTTCATTGTAGTGAGGTGTTAATGATAGTTATCCAAATTTGTTAACTCAAAACTAACGTAAAGAGATGCAATCTTCACGATGTATTTTTGGGGTCCAAATAATGTATTTAAATGCGCGGCAGTTTTTTGACAATAAAATACAATAGGTACGTATTTGTAACAGATAGCCGCACTGACCAATGTAGCCAACAAGCGCCTCAGTTGTGGTGGAGGTAGAAGCTTCCCCTCGGCGTCTTGCAAAGCATCCGCCTGAGCAGAGATGCGGCGCGCTATCGCTAGAGCACCGCACACTCGGCCGGCACCCGCTGCGTTATCACTGATGCAGGCCAGCTTTATCTATGTATGATAACATTACGTACATTACACGTTAAGATTACTATCGTGATCAACCCATTACAGAGCACGGGTCTCCTCTCAATATGAGAAGGGTTTGGCCATAGTCCACCACGCTGGCCATGTGTGGATTGGCAGACTTCACACGCCTTTTGAGAACATTATGGAGACTACTACTCTCAGACGTGCAGGTTTCCTCACGATGTTTTCCTTCACCGTTGAAGCAAGTGATATTTTAATTTTTTTTTAAAACGCACATAACTCCGAAAACTTAGAGGTGCGTGCCCGGATTCGAACCGCCGACCTCTGATTAGGAGGCTGACGCCCTAACCACTAGACTATCACCCCTTCTAGATTTCAGATAACTATCAAAGAGCCCTAAATCTGTTTGGGGGCTAAAAGTGACTTGATATTGCACAAAGGGTCTAGCATAGCATTATTTGATCAGATTTTGAACACATTCTAATTGGATTGAACAACGTGTGCACAGTTAACGCGATGACCTACAGGTAATGTATTAGGGGCTATACGAATCAATACGTCGATAGCTGTGCCTAGTCATGGAGAGGCCTCGTTGCGACTGGATATAACGGAACTGTACTTTGGTGGAACGAATTAGATCTATATCTTTAGCGCAAAGACAGAAGTCGTCCTCCGTCGCACCGATTTACACACACACCTATTTCATTCGCTTATGAGAGCAAACGCCTGTACCCAGCAGATGGAGTTCAATATACTGATGATAATGGTGATGACAATTACTTTGCATAGATACTAAAATTCAATAAATAGCGGCGACAGCCTGCTTAGACTTTTACTCCTCTTTCAGGGCATTGTTAATTCAAATATGACTTGTTTTTACGGTGTATAAAAACATCGTGAGACTAACTGGAGGCAACTGCAAGCCCAAGAGTTCTTTATAATGTTCTCAATGGCGCGTGAAGTGAACCAATACCAACCTTGGCCAGTCTGCGGCCTAAATCTGTTTCAAGCTGAGAGATCTTCTCTGATTGATTCTGATCTTTCAGAGCCCTGTATTTAGAGCCGACAACGGCTTGATAAAGATGAACTTACATGCTTGACGATGGTGTTGACGTCATCGAGCAGTACCAATAAGAGTGCAGCTTCAGCGGGGGCTAGTTCACGCGCAGGCGCACTTGCGTGGGCCTTCTGCTGGAGTTTCTCGTCCCATGTTCTGTTAATAATGACATTTTCAGTTTTAGTTCAAAATAATCTGATGTACTTTATTTCTGAATATATTCATCTGATATGGCGTCGATGGCGGGATGATTTAAGTTAAAAGGTTTCATTCTTCTCGTTACTTTACAATAAACCAGGGTGTAGCTGTACAATGTTTTTGGCCCAAAATTCAGACTGGACTCCAATGCCCGAAGTTTATGCACTCAATTATTTGTATCCTGTCATACACACTGTCTAGGTTGTTGATCCTCTAGAAAGTTGATCTTTGTTTGTTGGGCACATTACAGCCAGTTCTCATTCTCCAATTGAATTGCTGCCCAACTACCAACCCGGTCTTCGAACTTTCAAGTCTAACAGCACGCCGCTCGTCCAGGGGGTAGATCCGCATAGTGGTGAATGTGCTAAGCCACTGTTTGCACTAACCTTAAACTGGTCTCCAATGCCCTGGAGCGGCAGAGCATCTGCGCCCTGTTCTTATGTATGATGCGCACGCAGCCGGGTGGCTGCAACCACGCCTCGCCGTCCACCTGCACGGGCACACACTCCTCGCCTAGGATGTTGATCTGCACAGCCCTGCACTGAGCTATCCGGTGCTTCTGAAGGTTTATAAGGCGGGACGCGGCCATTTGTGCTGACCCGAACACTGCTACTACCTACGCACAAATCCAGTCAAAACTTAGCAAAATTAGATAGTTTTTTATTTCAAAGATTGTAAAGTGTCAAGTGCAATGTCTTATCATACCATCAAGATAGACATTAATGGCACCTTACGTACTTTTACGTTTTATTAAGTCTTTAAGTGTATTCAAACTCAGCTCGAATGGTGGGATTCATATTTTCTAAAATTGTTTTTTATATTTCTGGTCGAATACTTTGGCCACATTCTGTTATTGCTGCTTGTTGATGTCACTTTTGTTATATGAAAGCCGCTGCCCGCGGTTTCACCCGTGTAGTTCCCGTGGAAATAGATGAAATGTATCGGTTAGCTGTTTAGTGGTTTGGGTTACAAACAACAATGAATTTGTTGTTTGTTACACGCTATATTTGCATATGTAATAATAGTAAGGAATGTCATGAGTTTTATGGTTTTCTGGTAATAGTGGGAGTTTTTACTTACTTCGAGTATCCGATCATCGAAAGACGGAGCAAGAAATATATCATCTCCCCGGGTTCCTCCCCAAAAGTTGGTCCCTCCCATGAACGATGATATATTTAACACAACGATTCCTTGAAGTTCTGGAAGTGGTATTCTTTGTCCATCGCATTCTAATTGGACACGCTGCCCGAGATGTCTGAAAAAGTTTATATTATCTCTGTAAAAATAGTTTACATCGATTTTCTGAAATGTCAACAATTTAACTTTTTCAAATAAGAATTACGTTCCCGTTTCAGACCAGATTAGGAAATATACATTCCCAAAATAATTGGCAACCATAAAATAGCCATTCCATTAATGGAAATGAAAGAATAATTCAACTTAATAGTTTGCCAACTGATATTTGATCCTCACCAAGTTTCCAAAACTATTTCAGATTTTTAAAAATTATAATGAGACAAGAATCTCAAAACTAAAACCGAATTCTTTCAAGATGGCCGCTATCATTATCTCTTCCTAGAAAATTAAATCCCGATTTTATAGAAAAAATACGGATAGAACCTACCGGTACATACCTGTAAGTCCTGTTAACCCACTCCTTGGACCCGAGAACACCATACCACATGTAATTCCTCGCCCTTGACCTACATTTCTCCGGATGTTCCTCCCTCTTGTTATGAAAATCCAGCGTTATCTTTGCATCTATACCAATCCCGAAATAGTTGTTCATGACGGCTCGTTCATAGAAACCTTCCAGAAGAGTTTCATCGGGATCCATCAGAGGACTTACAGCTGCACATAATGCATCTGCATTGGCTAAAAGGCATTGGCTTATGAAACCTTGTGTGACATGTGGCCAAGCTGGTAGTGAAACCAAGGGGTTGATGATGGGTAGTTTTTTAGCTCGCTCACTCGTTTCTGATTTGGTTATGCTTCCACCGCCGCCAGTAGTTCCGCTTTCACCCCATATTGATGATACTGATGTTGATAGCCTGCTTTATGAAAATTTACAGTTATAAAAATATTTCCATTAATAATAAATAAAGCTTATCAGAAAATATTTAATCATGAACAAATCACATCTAATTATATTATTAACTTTGCAAATCAGGTGTCATCAAACAAAATTTAAGCTAAAATTAAGCGGGGGTTTAAAAAACTACTAACTTATCAGGTTCCCCGGGTTTGAAGAGACTCCCGCATGAAATTCTTCTGGTTGCTGCTGGAGAACAACTGAGAAATTGTCCGTATTCCGAGTCCGACCCTAGAAGCTTTGGGTTGTCTGATTGCCGTCTTTCCCTATCTCTAAGATTTGGTTCTGGAGAGTGAACGCTCAACGTATCTGTTCCATGGTCGAAAATATCACTAAGAACAGATGCCATTCGACTTTGACAAGTTTTTAAACTTCTTTCCTCGCTGTGAGACGGTGATGGAGGCTCAACGATAACGCTCACTTGTGGAAAAGCTATTGGTTCAGTGACTTCGGAATTCTGCTTGTCTTCCTTTGATGGCGGCCTCGCTTTAGAAGTTTGTATATTTGGAGTTTCATTACCTCTTGAAGAAATTTCTTCTGTTGTTTTAGGCAAAAGATGCATCAGACTTGGCTCATCAACTACTCTCTTCTTTATACTTTTCCTTAGTGCTTTTCGAAACGATTTTCTAGCGATGTCATTTCCTTCTTCGAATTGAGCCAAACTGCAATATTTGACTTGCTCTTCAGCTTTAGCCGCGTTCTCAATATAAAATACTCTGTTTTCGTAACCAAATTTCTCAACTTCGGGCTCAGCCGGTTTTTTGATTTTCGATATGTATTTCACTTTCCCTTTATTCTTCTTTTCCAAACTGGGATGACGACTGTCCATATCCACTGGTATATCTGAAACCGTATCAGATGTGAACAAAGTCGTGTCGTCTGTATACGTTTCGTTTTCTCCATTTTTGCCCATCATTGCTAAAAGGACTTCTTGTCCGAGCATCGAGCTGATGTCATCCATTATAGATTCCCCATGTATTGTTTCCGAGTTCATGTATGTATCAGAAATTTCGGGTGAGTCAATGTGTCCTAAACAGACGCTTTCTTCAGTGTCTCCAGGCTTAGAGTCTATAATCTCCGATATTAAGCTAAAGTCGTCACTAATGTTGGACCCTTCGGAACTAGTTGCATCTATTTCCAAGTCGACACTCGAGAGCTTCCGCTCTGGCGTCTCGTCTCCACTGGCCGGAGTCACTCGATCACAAATATCATCGAAGTGAACGTCATCTGTGTACGGCTTATCGATGTCTATTATAGTCAATTGGTCCGATTCATAAGTTTCTCCCTGTATAAACGAATCTCTCTTATCACTATCATCTGAAATAACTAGGTTAGGTATAGTAAGACTACTGCTATTAAATGTGGCGCTAGTACGCTCGATATCTGGCCTCAAAAGGTTTTTGCAGGAGCTAGTATCACAGGAGGAAAGATTGGAAGGCGAAAGCCTATCCTGAGGCGATATTGAGCATAGTTTACTGCGACTACGCTTATCGACGTCCAAGTTATCTTGATCTTGTGGATTTGAACTAATTAACTTAACTATGTCTTCATCTACATCTGGAATGCTGTGGACAAACAACAAATTCATTCTAATATAAGAAGGTTATTTTATTTAAACGTAGTCTAAAAAAATATTATTTGTCACACTAATTTTATATAATATACTAACACATATAATAATATAATATATAATACAATATATAGTTGTAAATATTCAAATAATATATACACATATAACTATATGTGTATATATTATTTATTTCAAATAATATATACACATATAACTATATGTGTATATATTATTTGAATATTTACAACTATATATGATAATTAGTGCTATTTATGTAAATTAGAGTGTATTCTTTAGTTTGTAATTTATTTTTATAAACCAACCACTTTAATATTGTTAAATGTTTCCATAGCGGTTGCCTGGAAGAGATCACTTGCAGTGATAAGGCCGCCCTCACACCGTTTTCATGTCTTTTTTATTTTTGTTTTGTATGCTTTTAGTCTTGTGTGTAATAAAGAGTTTTATAATTATAACTATTTAATACTCTTTGTACCGGAAAGTTTAGGGCTTAGTTACCGCTCATAAGGATTAAGGGTTACTACGAAGAGAAGAAGAAGAAGAAGGAAAAGATCGTGTAATTGGAATTTTGAATGTTCTGAGTTGAGTTGTTTGTTAACTTTAAGATTTCGTTGCAGGAAGTTATGGGTATCAAGTAGGCTACTGTACTTACTTTTCTGGCTGCATAGAAGAGGCGGATACCGCAGAAGCAGCGGAGGAGCGGCGACTGTCGGCGAACGCACGCGGCACGGGCAGTGCTCCGCTCTCCGGCACCGGAGCGGCCGAACTTGCCCCGCTTGCCTCGCCGCGGATAGCGTCCTTTAGTTATCATCATTCACATTATCAGGGCGAACAGTCTCAATTCACAAATTCATAAAATAGTCATGAACGACAAGAAATTAAGGACAGAATAAGAATGTCAAGAGTTTGCTACATGTTACTGTTGTTACGGAATCAGGACGGCTTAACGTGCTCTCCGAGGCGCGAGAGTTTGTGATACTAATTTTCTTATTGAGGGTTGACAGAAATTTCAGTACCGAACCATTTTTAGCCAACTTCGTAACCCATGGTCTATGGTTGGTGAGAAACAATGGACTAAAATATCCTTACAATAGTTTGAACGTAAAAGAATATTATGTCATCGCGTATGATATTATTGGTAAAAGGTAGAAGACGTTCTAATACAGAGCGAACGATTTTATATGAATTTAAGTTTAGCTAACGCATGTGCCGTGCGAAGTATATTTGAATGCCTAAAAACTATATTTGTTATGTGTTTTTTTATACACTACAAGTCAAGCTAACCTGTTAGGAGTATGGTAAACCCACGCTCCTAATTGGTTTCTACGCGACATCGTTCCGGAATGCTAAATCGCTTGGCGACACGTCTGTGTCGGTAGGGTGGTAACTAGCCACTGCCGAAGTTTCCCACCAGACCAGACTCGAGCCGGGAATCGAACCCAGGATCTCCAACTTTACGTTCGGTCCTAAAGGCGTCAAGGCGTTTCCCGTGGAGTGTTATTCGCGAATTGCGATTTTTGCTCCAACCAGCGCGTTTTGTGTTGCAAAGCACTTAGCTTAAGCTAGCACGTATTGTGCTTACCTGCGGTATTAGTTGACCGAGCGTCCGCACGAGCAGGCGTTAGCACGTATTGTGCTTACCTGTGGTAATAGTTGAGCGAGCGTCCGCACGAGCAGGCGTAACGCTCGGCGCACGCTGTCAGCTCGTCCCGCGAGCGCGCAACCCCGCGCCGCCCAGTTCAGCTGCTCCTGTCGTGAAACAGACTTTGACAAAGACGTCACCCGACTGACGAAGACGTTCCGCCAAGTTATAAAGCGTTCCGGTAAGATTCGGCGAATATGTTTAATGTGCGTGTAAAGGACCATACCCCGAAATCCCCTCATACTCCTTATTGCTTTCTACGTGGCATTTTCAGAAGAGTTCATGCGACAGAAATGCGAATGTTAAGATGGATATGTGGTGTGACAAGAATGGATAAGATAAGAAATGAATATATAAGGGGAAGTCTAAAAGTAGCGCCAGTGACAGAAAAGATGAGGAGTAACAGGCTAGCATGGTATGGTCATATAATGCGGAGGAAAGATAGTGATTCCACCAAAAGAATGTTATATATGAACGTGGAAGGGCAAAAGGTATAATTAGTGAGGTGACGGCTGGTAGAAGTGAGTGGAAGAAGAAGACGTGTTGTGCCGACCCCACATAATGTGGGATAAGGCCAAGAAGAAGAAGAGACGTGGCATTTTCAGAACGCTAAATGTCTTAATGTGAAGTTGTGATAGCCTAGTGGTCAGGATGTCAGCCTCCTAATCAGAGGTCGGGGGTGCACCTCTATTCCGGTTGAATCCGGGCATGCACCTCTAACTTTTCAAAGTTATGTGCGTTTTTAAGCAATTAAAATATCACTTGCTTCAACGGTGAAGGAAAACATCGTGAGGAAACCTGCACGCCTGAGAGTTCTCCATAATATTCTCAAGGGCGTGTGAAGTCTACCAATCCGCACATGGCCAGCGTGGTGGACTATGGCCAAACCCTTCTCAAATTGAGGGGAGACCCATGCTCTGTAGTGAGCCATGAATGGGTTGATCATGATGATGATGATGAAATGTCTTGGCTTCTTTGTCGATTGCTTGACTCGTTTCACTAGTCCACCTCGAGCTGGGTCTTGAACCTAGAACCGTAAACTTTGTAATGCTGCGGTGAATGCGTTGTGCCATGAAGGTGGTCGGTGATACTCCTATTTAAAGTATGCGTACCTTAATGAATAGAAGCAGGCGTTACTTTGCGGAAGTCCATGATAAACAACAAACAGCAAGTATAATTTGTTATATTCCGTCCGTAAAGTCACTTTTACTTTTCGCGCTTGTGAAGTCAACATCAGTCATGAAGATGATCCGGTGTCGGGTCGAAACGTGCGTAGAGGTTCTAGTAGAAGATTTTGTGTGGTGTTATATTATACAAATCTCCTGGTTGTCGGCGGAATATAACAAATTATACTTGCTGTTTGTTGTGTAATGCGTACCTTTTCAGTCTTTTCAATGCTGCCCTTCTCTGCCGCCGGTTGAACTTCCGTCTCACTGTCGCTCGTGTCCATCGGCTCCCACGAACTGGAAACCACTTTGATATTAACAAAATGTTTGGGCTGTTTCCGCGTCTTCCGTCAAATATATTTGATATATGCCTTAAAATCTTTATAACTCAATAGAATTACAACAAAAATCGTCTATTTGAGCAGACATTACTTTCATCATGATTAACCTATTCTCAGATCCACTATACAGCTCCTCTCAATATGAGAAGGGTTTGGCTATAGTCCACTACGCTGGCCATGTACGGATTGGCAGACTTCACACGCCTTTGAGAACATTATGGAGAACTCTCAGGCGTGCAGGTTTCCTTACGATGTTTTCCTTAACCGTAGAAGCAAGTGGTATTTAAATTTTTTAAAAACGCACATAACTCACAAAAGTTAGAGGTGCGTGCCCGGATTCGAACCGCCGACCTCTGATTAGGAGGCTGACGCTCTAACCACTAGGCTATCACCGCTTACATGATTAAAGCTATGTTTGATTTGGAAAACTGACTAGCACTCTCGCACTTTAATGTGGGTTCTTACTCGCAACGCGCGTGGTCGTGCGCTACGTGCGTTCTCGCGTGCAACAGTAGTGATAGCGCACGCCGCAAGCGATGCGCCGCACGCGCCGCGCCGCCGCCCGCCCGCTCGCCTGCCGCCGCCAGCCGCGTACACCCGGCCCTCAACGCCGCCCGAGCGGTGCGCGTCTCACTCTCGCCGCACTCGCCGGCCTGTATCCATACACGAAATATTACTGGAACGAAGCAAACTACAATAAACTCAAAATAATTATTTTAATATCTGTTAAGTATGTTTTTTCAATCCGTTCCGCTACAGATTTATCGGTCTCCGAGTGCTCCCGTGATGCCACCGACAGAAATCGCTGGAAGGAGATCGTAAGAGCTGCTGTGAAGGCCAAATCATAACCGCGACCACTCTGCCAAGAGTGAACGAATAAAAAGAAGAATATTTTTACCAACACTTGGAGAAAATATCTTAAAAATTAAAAATAATACTAACGACAGGATTTGATGCCACATTTCTCCGGTAATCGCTTTTTGAGAACTTTGCCAATTAAGCAACGTTCTATATACCCACGCCGAAATTAATGTATGTCTTTCACCAGTCTTATAGCGACTGTAGGGTCATCATCATGAACAACCCATTACCGGCTCACTACAGAGCACGGGTCTCCTCTCAATATAAGAAGGGTTTGGCCATAGTCTACCACGCTGGCCATGTGCGGATTGGCAGACTTCACACGCCTTTGAGAACATTATGGACAACTCTCAGGCGTGCAGGTTTCCTCACGATGTTTTCCTTCACCGTTGAAGCAAGTGATATTTTAATTGTTTAAAAACGCACATAACTCCGAAAAGTTAAAGGTGCGTGCCCGGATTCGAACCGCCGACCTCTGATTAGGAGGCTGACGCCCTAACCACTAGGCTATCACCGCTTCTACCCCTGTAGGCCCTGACTGTAGGGTCATCTAGTAGGAAATATTAGATTTATTATATTTAACTCACTCAGACCGCAATCGCCGGAGCGATGTGTATTCTAATACCGCCGGTTATTCATTTTCAGGTATACATAGGTTATTTATAAATTTTAAATTATTAGTCGCTCCTCATTGCCCTGGAACCGGGGCAGATGACGAAAAAGTTGCATCTACACCCCTTAGACATTGAGACAACTCAAAATAACGAAACGGCTATCCACCATCTGCCTACAGAGGATTCTGGAGTACTTCGGTCACATTGCCCGACGGGAAGGTGACGAGCTAGAGAAGTTGGTTATCACCAGCAAAGTGGAAGGAAAGAGACCTCGGGGACGGAGTCCGATGCGTTGGTCGGATCAAATCCGCACCGCACTTGACACGAAAGTCCACGTCGCAACCAACATAGCAACATGGTGCGACATCGTCCGCAAGAAAGTCGTCAGTGGAAGGGGTCACGACCCTCAGTAATGAGGAATACGACGCGCAGAGAGAGACACCACGTAGACGTTTCTTGGTTAAATTGTACTAAACCGATGAATCGCAACTATTTCTTAAGTCATAAGTGCGCTTTATAGGTTTTGCGGTAGGACTGGTTTCGCCCCGACACCGCATCATCAGAGAGGTTGATGCTGTATGTTGAATGAGGATTGGATAAATCACAAATTGTAAAAATTCTTTTGTTTACTTTCGCTCATAGTAATTAAAACCACAACTTGAGAGATTACACTTGTATTGCGACAATAACTACGAGGTCCGAACGGTTCGACGTCTCGAGCGAGAATGCCTCGAAAGACAACCGCCCGTATTTATAGCAAAGCATGCTTGTACAAAATTGATTGCTACCTTCTGAATACACTGATTAGCAAAGAAATGATTAATTAGTGATTTAAAGAGCTCAAATGTGGGTAATTATTGGATTGATTGATTTTCTTGGCGCTGGTGAATGAAGTTAATAACTCTTTCGCGCGACATATACTATTTCTGTGTTATTTTCTGTCTTTTTAGTTTATTTTCCTATCTTATGGTGTGCAATAAAAGTGTATTCATTCATTCAAAATAAGCTTCATTGCGTAGCACGGACTTCTGCAAAGTAATGGCTGTTTCTATTAAATATTTAATGTACACCTGCACAATCTCCTGCAAATTTCTGAGCAACGCAGTCTCTTCCAGCAGGTCGGGGGGTGCGGGTGGCGGGGGCGGAGCCGTCAGTGCACGCTCGAACGTCATTATGGACCACCTGCGGAGAAAAATCTAATATTATAATATTAATATAATATAAACAATAAATTATCTAATATTAAAAAAATATCATAATTAAGAACGCCTTATGAACAATTGAATGATATGAACAATAGAAGTGGCTTTATTTTTAACGGACATCGAAAATGAGGAGGATTTGGTCGATGGAACCTTTTTTGTATATATACTCCTCGATACAATACTGTATTACATTACATTGTACCGAATGCAATTTCTGACAGCTTCGTCAAACATCTTTCGTGATTAATAAAGACATCTTCAGTGATAACATCCCTAGTATTAAGATTAAATTAAGAGACGGCAATAGTTTTTGAGGATCGTTTTTTTCTCTTTTGTTTTAATTTATGGTCATCTCGGTTAATTTTAAGTTATTATTATTATTACTTTACCCCATCTTGTGCATGCGTGCATGTGTTATATTCGCATCAAGAAGTCAATATTGTATAATGAGATATTTTCTATGTAATGAAGTATGACTATGCAACTGTTGTCAATATTGCGAACTAATAAAATAATAAATCTACGACGACATTGGGCACGCGTTCTATTCTTGCTGATTCAGTTACTATCATTTAAGGAGAGTAGCCGAGTACGCAAAATATCAAAACAAACATCCAAACAATAAAAATACATCCAAAGAAAGGTAGACAATTCCTTTTTTTCTCTCAAATTTAAAATTTATTCTACTGTTATTTCTCATTACAATATCAAACCTTCATGTTACATTTAACTTGTTTCTCATTACTTAAGTGGGGATGGGGGGGGGGGGGTTCTTCATGTTTCCCTCGGTCTCTCGTATCCCCATTTAGCGCAACATTAAACAGCTGCTATTTTTAGCCCTGACAGCGGTTAAAAGCCTACAATAAAACGGCTTTATACCGCCTCTCAGATTAAAACCGCAGATATAATGCTAAAGCCGTACGGTACAGGCTTAAGTGGCTACTCAACCATTCCGGATACAAAGTGGAACGTTTAAAATATTTGGTGGTAAACATTGCGTTTCTGGTCTTGCACGTTGGATTTAGTACAAAATGTAGGGATTTCTTTGACCACGTTAAGTTCGTTCTTGTGTTCCAAATTGCAAAACTTAAATTTAACAGACTATCGAACGAAATGCAAACGTCTATTTGGCCCCTGGGATATCAATTTCCAAAAATCCATTCATAGCTGATGGCTATTTTAAAGTAGGTTGTTATTTATCCTATTCTATTGTGCTGTTACAATAAAAGTGTATATGAATACACTTTTATTCATTCAAAGGTTCTTTGAAATAAACATCACCTAAGAAATCTGTATGCCAAACTTTAGCCCAAACCATCCATAGCTGTTTTTTTTTTATTCTCCATAAGTTAGCCCTTGACTGCATCTCACCTGATGGTAAGTGATGATGCGGTCTAAGATGGTAGCGGGCTAACCTGTTAGGGGTATGGTAAACTCATACTCCTAATTGGTTTCTACACGACATCGTGCCGGAACGCTAAATCGCTTGGCGACACGTCTTTGTCGGTAGGGTGGTAACCAGCCA
Organism: Lasiommata megera; assembly: GCA_928268935.1. NCBI lineage: Eukaryota > Metazoa > Arthropoda > Insecta > Lepidoptera > Nymphalidae > Lasiommata > Lasiommata megera. The sequence goes on along the minus strand of OV743311.1, from coordinate 2,927,239 downwards.
CGGCGGAAGCCTCCCACTAGATCAGACTCGAGCCGGGAATCGAACCCAGGACCTCTGACGCGCTGCGCCACGGAGGTCGTCAAACGTAGTCGTCGTCTGTGGTTTGAGATATGCGTTGATACATCAGTCAGTCAATCCTACGTACTAGTTGTTTGTTTTAATTGGAAAGTTGGATAGAGGGGATCCTAAGGAGGATTTTGTAGACTGAAGATAAATTTTATTTTCATTCTTTAAATTTTGATGATGGACGTTGAGGATTGGTTAGGATAGCTTAAGTAAGGGCAGTCGGCTATATTGAGTCGGCTTTCTTAAGTGATCCGGTAGGGAGCATCATTCGTTGATCGTAACAATAAACAATTAATACAATACAGTACTGAGTGGCATAGGAACAGAAGCAGAAGAAAGGACGATTATAAGCGTGAAGCACAGGTTAACCCTAGTTTGGCTTCGGAAGCCAACTGTTTACTTTATAATATATAACAAAACTCATTTAAATTCATTCATAAGCATACCATACTTGTTACTTTGCATTGTTTTCTTTGTTTCTTATTATAATGAAAATGTAAAATGTGTAAATCTGTTAAATAAATAAACTTTATAAGGATTCGATTTCTTGATGTTATAAAGGAGAGAGACTCTTCAACAAAAATACTTCGTTGAGCCACCCCATGATAGACATTAGCTGATTCTGTGGGGTTTGTACAACCTGCTATATGATCTGTTTCCTTACCTATCCAGCATCTTTGTAGAAGCTTTCTCGTACCGCTCAATCAACTGCTGCAGATTGGCTGCGTCGTCACAGGCAGCACCCCACCCGAGGACCCTCGCTAGATCGTTGCCCGTGCCGAGCGGTAGCACCGCAGTTTGGACCAGTCGCTATGAAAAAATGATTTTTACAGAAAACAATAAACAGCAAGTATAATTTGCTATATTCCGCCGACAACCGGGATCTTTGTATAATATAACACCACACAAAATCTTCCACCAGAACCTCTACGCACGTTTCGACCCGACACCGGATCATCCTCAGGAGATGTTGACTTCACATGCGAGAAAAGTAAAGTCAAGCTCAACTATTTCAAATAATGAATAGAAGCAAATATTACTTTGCGGAAGTCGATGATAAACAATAAACAGCGAGTATAATTTGCTATATTCCGCCGACAACCGGGAGATTTGTATAATATAACACCACACAAAATTTTCCACTAGAACCTCTACGCACGTTTCGACCCGACACCGGATCATCCTCAGGAGGTGTTGACTTCACATGCGAGAAAAGTAAAGTCAAGCTCAACTATTTCAAATAATGAATAGAAGCAAATATTACTTTGCGGAAGTCCATGATAAACAATAAACAGCGAGTATAATTTGCTATATTCCGCCGACAACCGGGAGATTTGTATAATATAACACCACACAAAATCTTCCACTAGAACCTCTACGCACGTTTATGCGAAAAGTAAAGTCACTTTACTTTTCGCGCTTGTGAAGTCAACATCTCCTGAGGATGATCCGGTGTCGGGTCGAAACGTGCGTAGAGGTTCTAGTGGAAGATTTTGTATGGTGTTGTATTATACAAACCTCCCGGTTGTAGGCGGAATATAGCAAATTATACTTGCTGTTTATTGTTTATCATGGACTTCCGCAAAGTAACGCCTGCTTCTATTCATTATTTGCCTAAGCTACTCTAGAAACTTCAAGGTTTGTGAAAAAGCTGCACACTTACATGCATATCCAACTTATCGACTTCCTGCAACACCCACCCGACGGAACCGTCGCCACTGCACACCAGCACTCGCAGCGGAGCAAAGTGCCTGAACAGGCGCAACCCGAGTCGTGGACCGGCACCGCTCAATTCGAACACTTGCGCCGGGTTCAGAAGCTGTTTGAAGCGGCGGAGGAATTTCACACCTTGATTGTCACCTGGATCGAGTATATATGTAAGTTAGTGGCAGCAATATATGTGTACTCTAAATTGAAGGTAGTTAATACATGTGTACTCTAAATTGAAGGTAGTTTTAAGTCATAGACAACGTAGATATCTTTTGTATGTAACTTCAACTGGAAATGGGTACCATTTACGCTTTTGCAAAGTGGATGCAATGATTTTGTTACGCATTTTATACTTATAAAGCAAGACACGGTGTGTCACCGAATTCACTTGAAGCATTGTTTGAAAAAGGTTTTTTTATACAGATAAAAATATTTTTTCGTGTATCAAACTTTCTGAAAATGTCACTTTACTCCACTGGTTGCTAATCATATAAAGAAGGAAGTCTGCGCGATGATCTGAAGTAGTAGATTAGTCAGAATTCTTTTTAATTGTCTATATACCGAAAGGAATGAAATTATCATTGGGCATTGGACGGTCGATCAAACCTTAAGGAACAGACGACATCTTGGACACAAGGGGCAATCATAAGTGACCTAGTTCAGATTATATACACCATACCAGTAACTATTAAGATATGCGGCGAACGGTGACCTATGTGGCGGATGGCCGTTCTCCTATATATCTTAGACAGTTTTCCCTTTATTATCCAAATAAGAAATTAACTCACCAGATCTTGAGTTGACGAAAACGATAAGCGGCGAAGCGTTGGGAGGTCTATCTGGCAGCCATCCGTCGTCGGGGCCGACGGAGTGTAAGCGGGTTGGGGGTACTACGGACGCTCTAGCTGGACCCAATGAACAGGCAGCTCTCCAGCTCGGCCGGCAGCTCGCGTGGACGCTTTTGCGACACCAAATGCAGCGGAAATCTTGAAGCCTGGACCAAGAACAGTTTTATCTAGACAAAGGAAAACTTTATCAAGATAACGGTTAGGGTTCGTGTTAATAATACTAATTTTATTTATAGCTTATTGGTAGTTGGAGCAGGGATAGTTACTAGAAGAAATGGATTAAATTGGGTTTGGGAAGTACTAAATCGAAAGCATCTTCATAAGACCCAAACTAAGAATTAGGATTGCTTAGCCAGTATCAACATAAGATATTTATAAACATTAGGGACTGCTCGGTTCTCGGCTTAGTGGGTTAAACTAACCTCTGATTCTCTTTTTTTTTCTATGTAAGACAAAGCCTTTTTTTTATAAACTAAAAGTTACCCATTGATGGCTATCTCACCTGATGTTAAGTGATGATGCAGTCTGAGATGGTAGTAACTGCTAACCTGTTAGACGATTATGGTACTCCTAATTGGTTTATACGCGCCGCAACGCCAAATCGCTTTGCGAAGCATCTTTGTCGATATGGTGGTAATAAGCCACGGCAGTAGCCTCCCACTAGACCAGACTCGAGCCGCAAATTGAACCCAGGGCTTCTAACTTTATAACGCGACAAAGCACGCGCTGTGCCACGGAGGTCTTGAGCCAGCGACGTACTGTACGAGTAGATAGTATGATGGAAATTATTTACTATTTTTTTTGTATTTGTGCATTTAATTTTTACTTTTTATAAACGACCCTTGTTCTGGTATTCATACCATATAAGAGTGCACTTTTAAATCTCCAGAAAAGCTTTTGAAGATTGAGTTCTTATGAGGATAAAGGCTTTAAGAATTTGTACATCAGAAATTTTAGAAGATGGAAGATATGGAAATTCTGAAACGCGACTAAAACGCAAACTTTTCTAACTCGGGAGCTGAGCAACGTGGGATATCTGAGGCGCGTGTTCAGACTTGATAATATGAGATATAAACTCCTGAACTCATCACAATGCAAGAAGTTGCCGGAAGAAAAGGCGATGGTCGCAAAAGAAGTCCTGGTTAATATCCGGGGGAGATCAGAATGTAAAGAGCTAGGCGGCACGAGAACGAGAATGTCCAGTAGGCAACCATATGCCGTCATACCATCCCGAAAGTTTTATTTTAAGGCTTCGGGACCAATGACCCTATATCGCACGCATTGTGCCACGGAGCATGCTCCTGCCGGCTATTTTATTAATTTTAGGAAGCTTGCTACGGCAAACTAAGCCTAGGTTTTTAAGTTTTTAAGCTTTGGTTTGTATTGTATTGTATCATCTCATGTGCTCAAATTAATAATCAAATATTCACAAATCCCTCGGGAACCACGAATTTTTCCGGGATAAAAAGCCTATGTGCTAGTGCAGAGTATAATCTATCACTAAGTTGTGATAGCCTAATGGTTAGGACGTGAGCCTCTTAATTAGGGGTCGAGGGTTCGAACCCGGGCACACATTATACCTTTTCGGAATTATGTGCGTTTTTAAGCAATTAAAATATCGCTTGCTTTAACAGTGGAGGAAAACATCGTTAGGAAACCTGCATGCCTGAGAATTCTCCATAATGTTCTCGAAAAAGTGTGAAGTCTGGCACATGGTCGGGGTGGTGGACTGTGGCCAAACCCTTCTCATATTGAGAGGAGACCCGTGCTCTGTAGGTAGCCAGCAATGGGTTGATCATGATAATGATGATAATCTATCTCCATTCCAAATTTCAGCTAAACCGATTCAGCACTTGTGCACTGCACTGCACACGTGAAAGGGTAACAAATATAAACACATGCGGACTTATATGTATACAAATATAAACTTTTACAATATTAGTGTGATATCAACTAGGTACTATCAACCTTATAATACCTAATACTCTCAACAAAAGTAGAAACAGTTGTCATACATCATTAAAGTTAACAATCTGTTTTCCCTGAATTATATGTAGCTTTTCTTACTAAGTTTATACGCGTGGAAAATACGTTATAGAGGTTTCATCCAACATTTCTATATTTCAGTGAGCAATTTGTGGCTGCCATTGCAACGAGCACAGAGCCGTCTCCATTGTTGCGGAGAACACGTCATGAGCTACGAATGAAAGCTGTGAAAGCTATGAGGGAAAATGTAATGTCACATGTGTCATGATTTCCAAATTAGATTTTAGTGTTTTTGAATTTACATACATATAATAACTTAATCATTAAATGAAAATATAAAATGAATGTACGTGATACCTAAATGATTTTGGTTTACTTTTGACTAAATTTAATGAAAAGTATCTCAATTGACTGTTTTCTTAAAGTACCGTATATAATTGAGACAGAACGGAAAACATGACATTCGAATCGGCCCTTTATAAGTTAGTTAGACGTGCATTGTTTTTTTAGTTCTTGCTCAACGTTGGTACCAATAAGTGGTCTCCAAGGTTATATCTTAAGAGGTGTGTAAGATCATATAAATACAATAATAACAAGAATACCTATCGAAGAAGTGTGTTTGTAAAAAGGCGTGTAAAATCCTTTAATAAACAAGAGTTGTTACTGAGAAAGTGTGTTTTTAACACATGTTTGTCATGTGTTATTAGTAAGTTCATTATCTTTTAGTTGCCATGCTATTGACAAAGACGCGCCGCAGAGCGTGGTTGTGTTCCGGCATCATTTCATGTACTATTTTTTTTATCCACTACAAGTGTACGAGTCATGTATCGTACAGGGCACGCGCGCGCATACACATCAGCAGTTTTACATCACTTCACACGAGACATAGTTTAAAGCCACAGTACACGTTCAGCACTCACATACAGCGGTACTCACCACATCAACATATATAGAATTAGTTACTTGTTAGCAAAGTATATTAAACAGATATTCTTTGACTATAAGTGATTGATTCCTATATAAAATCTAAAGTTGTGTACGCCACACTCAGCAGCGCATACATCTTTATGGTCCTTCGAGCCTTCGAGCCTTTATGGTCCTTCGAGCCCTACAAGAAACCTCAGGTACGAAGTGCTTCTATCTATGATAGCGAATCGGTTTGGCTGGTCTTCCACAAGCGGATCGCCCCAGTCACATTGAGAAGGCGCACATATCGTAGTGGAGATACTTTCCGATCCTGAGATCATCATCCAGCGGCAACAAATACAAGAGTTCACTAAAGCACATCAGCAGCATTCTCAGAAGCAGATTCGGTGACTCGAAGTATTAATAAGCATTTTTTAACATGGAGGGAACTATTGAAACACAGTACCAGATCATGCAAGCCATGAACCAAACTGTAATCAATTTTAAAAGGTTAATACAGATCTACAGAACATAAGTGAATTCAGAATCCAAAGATGGTACAAGATTGGGAAACATGACAAGATGGAAATCTCATCTGATGGTAAGTAATGATGCAGTCTAAGACGGTATCGGGTTACGGACTGAATCATCATCACAGACCATGTAACTTGTAGTATAATAGAAAAAATCGCCAGATTAAATGCATTCTATATTAATCTCCAAGATACAAGCTATCTGTGCCAAATTTCGTAAACAGCATTGCAATGAGCCAAAAAATAGACAGAAACATTTTCGCATGTAACACTAGTATATATAATATAATAAAACTGTAACAGAATACGAATTCTGTACATTAAATATATTTTGAAAATTTTAATTGGAGAATGCTTTACTATCGATACTGAGCCCAAAACAATTTGTTTTATTTGTTTGTCTGGCTTTCTGTCCGTATGTTTGCCGCACATCTCGCCGAACCTACTCGATGGAATTTTGAAATGAAATTTGGTATAGAAGTAGCTGATAGTTTTTATTCCGGAATTCGGCAAAGTTCCCTTGGGAGAGAGGATGAAAGTGAAAATGTGTATTTAGTTGTAATTTATTAACGCGTACTCCGATTTCACTAATTCTTTTTTTTTGTTAGAAAGGAGATACTTTAATGTTTATCCCGTAATTATTTCAAGGTCGTCGGTTTAGTAATCCACTGCTTCGTGATTGGAAATCAAACAAACACACTTTCACACACACTAACTCGACGCAGACGAAGTCGCAGGCATCAGGTAGTCGATAATATAACACCTCACCAACCCCGTGTCGTCTAACCTTACATGCTTCCACATGTCTTTCCGCTCGTTGTAGATCCAATGTCCAATGAAAACACACTTCAACGAGAAGTACCTACTGGGAGTAGATAAAATTGTTCTCGAATGCTGCCCCTGTTTACCTCACGACATTTCAGCAAATATCACCGCTAATGAAGCAGGCTATCGACAGGTATTGATTTTCATTCGGATAAAATATTAAAACAGTTGTGGGAACAGGTTGCATTAAATCATTTGAAGGTCACTGAAGATCCAAAATCTCGTAACTACACACACGGTTAAATAAATAATATAGTACCTAATAATAAGGCTGAATAGTGTGAATGAATGAATAAACTTTTATTGTACACCACAGATACAAAATGCAAATACGATAGAAGGTACAATTTGGCGGCCTTATTACTTAATGGCGATTTCTGGCAACCCATGGCGCAAAAAGAGAATGCTATAGATGCTTGGTAGGTTGTAGAACATTATATATATTTATATATATATACATATATATATATATACCTACTTTACATCCATATATATACATATGTCGGAAAATCTTTATTGTCATCATCTTTAATCGAACAAACTAAGATAGGAATAAGAACTTGAATCAAACATATCAGACTAGTGAATTCAATATGTCGAAAATAATACGATACATATAAATATATTTAAAAAACCCCCTTTTTGATTTAATAATTAAAATATAAAAGAAAATATAGTAGAATAGTATATACTCGTATATGAACATATGTATGAATCGGTATCGGTTTTGTAAAATCTTTGTTACGAGTACATTTGATAGCCCTATTCTTGAGGAACTTTATAAATTATTTTAGATTACGCTTTGCCATTTATGAGTTAAGAAAAGAAAGAAAGAACGTCAAGTCAAAATGAAATAATAAAAATCTTTGCCAATCCCTATTTGGGTTCTCACAAACATTTCTTCCAATCAATATGTCTACCATATCATCTATAGAACCTACAATGATTTATATGTATATCCCTTATGCTCGAAACGTTGCGTAACTCCCGAAGCTTCTAAATCTTTCAAGAATTTTATTCAATACCGCATAGCCATTTTTCGGCCTGAAATATATGAAAGCACTGAGAAAGGTGTGCACAAGCGGAGTTAGTAAAGAAATAATGAGTGTATTATTATGAATGTCTATTCATCATCATTATCATGATCAACCCATTGCCGGCTCACTACAGACCACTTGTCTCCTCTCAATATGAGAAGGGTTTAGCCATAGTTTACCACGCTTGCCATGCTGGCAGACTTCACACGCCTTTGAGAACATTATGGAGAACTCTCAGGCTGCAGGTTTCCTCACGATGTTTTCCTTCACTGTTGAAGCAAGTGATATTTTAATTGCATAAAAACGCATATAGCGCCGAACAGTTAGAGGTGTTTGCCCGGTATCGAACCCCCGATTTCTTATTAGGAGGCGGACGTCCTAACCACCAGGCCATCACAGCTTTAAAACTAATATTATAAGTTTAAAGCTATTATTCATTAATGATTATATTTATTATTATTCTGCTAATATCATATGATTCTCCAAACACGTCGCAACTAGCGGGTGCCCTAGGGCTCGAAGAAACTAAGGGAACGACTGCCTAAGGGCGCCTCCTTTGAGGGCGAACCTAGGCTTAGGCGACGTTTGGGATAACGGGGGGGTCGGACGGTGAGTGGTCCGTACGTCTCCGAGGCCGTGGATGGAGCCCACGTCCGGATGACGTAAGATAGCGGAGACCTCGTCTTCGCCGGTGAAGGCGAGTGAGCTTTACTCGTGGTTGAACGTGTATATGCACATTGCTGTAGTGTGCGTGTCTGACGGAGCGATCAGTTGCGACCGAGCCGTCGCAACGGTATTTCTGCTTGTTGTTTCACGACGCTATTGCCTCGAAGTACTGTCAGCATGTCAAAACGCAGAATGGTACATAGCGATGTAAGGAATTTTTTATATTGAATCGTTCTTTGACAAATTTTAAAATAGTTAATTTATATTTTGATCTGTCAGAAGGAATAGACAGTAGATGTCATTCTGTTTGTCAGAAAAGGTTTTTTGACCTGCAACAATTTGTACGTACCTATTACTATCTTATATAATATATATCTTACTATGAATAAAATACGTATAAAACCGCAGTCTTTCTATATTTGCGAAGAAATTGCCTGAAATGTTATATTAAAACAAAGAAAGTTTAGAAAACTTCGGCAGCGTTGTCTATCTAGGCGTGATAAACTCAAAAACTGCGGTTTCCGCAAACGGAGTTAAAAGGAAAGGTTTTTACTCTAAATTTTTGTACACATTGGGGTCGGTGCTGTGGATTTTTAAGTAAGATGTCGGCAGTTTAACCCGCTGTTTAGGAAAATTCTTACTCATTTGCACGTTTCGTTTCACGTTGTTTAAACAGTATTTTTGTAACATAAAATGATCTAAAATAGAGTTTAAATACGTTTCACTTCTTTGCAGCGTTTGTTTTATTCAACTCGGTTGATTTATTTAAATGACTAGTGTAGGAGATCGATTGAAATAAAGACTACTTCCTTTTATGTTAATTATTATATTTCAGTACACCTTAAAACGTTCCGTTACACTTCTTCTCAATACTCCTCCGTAACACCAGATGTCCCGTCAACCTCTATCGACCATGCTGTTAAGTCGATCAATCACCCCCACCGCCACTGAGTTGTGATTGGTCGACGTTTCTGAGCATCGTAGTCATTGGTCGATATCAGCCAACTAAGTCAAATTAACATCTTTTTAATATACAAATCTATCGGAAGCTAAAACTAAGTCAAATTAACGTCTTTTAAATATTATATGAATCTATCAGAACCTAACACTAGTTATAGTAGGTACCTATAGTATAAATAATTAGGAAAATAGCTGTAGTGTAAAACGTAAGCTTGTAGAAAAATCCTGTTGTGGTAAAAAGGGTTACACTATAACTTAATATCAATTGTAGTTAAATATTGACTTGTGATATGGTGATAAAAAACGCGTCTAAGTTTGTTGTGGGCTTCTTCTTAGACCTCGGCGCGTTTGGAACCCTCATCAAGTTTTAAGTTATCGACGGTATCACCTTACGAATTAAAATAATGGAAAATATATTCAACGCTTCATTAGGTTTACATTAATAAAACATTTTTCGATTTGATTTGATTTTTATTTGATTCGCTGTAATAGGCTTTAAAGATAACGGCATTACTATATTATAGTTCAGTTTTTTGCTCACTTTCGAGTTTTTTTTATCTACTACAAGTTAGCCATTAACGGCTATCTCATCTGGTGGTAAGTGATGATGCAGTCTAGCATGGTAGCGGGTTAACCTGTTAGGGGTATGGTATAAACCAAACCCCTAATTGGTTTCTACGCGACATCGTGCCGGAACACTAAATTGCTTTGCGACACGTCTTTGTCGGTAGGGTGGTAACTAGCCACAGCCGAAGCTCTCATCAGACCAGACTTGAGTCAGGAATCGAACCCAGGACCTCCAATTTTATAATGCGACAGCGCACGCACTGCGCCACGGAGGTCGTCGAAAAATGCCCAAATCATTTCCTTAATGGTCTACTGTGAGTAATACTATGCTACCGTCATCACTTTATAACTTAGTTTTTATTTTTGGAACGAAAACTCTTTTTGGTAGCTAAATGTTAAGATATTCATAGGCCGCACCAAAATAGTTCTATTCTTTTGGTGCAGCTTCCGAATACCTACCTAATATAGTTTTTTCCGTGAAGGTGACAGGTGGCACGTGTTGGTATGTAGGTTAGGTTAAGTGGAATTTCATGTTGAATTGCAAATGCATTTCACACGGGTGACGAACTGAAAACTGCACTTAAGTGAGCCGAAGATGTTTACCGTTGCTACAAAAGAAAACTGTCTTTAGGTTCCATTCTAGACTGGTATTTTATTTTCAATATAACTATATATTTACGAATTTATGATAACATATGTGAAGCGGTGATAGCCTAGTTGTTAGGCCGTCAGCCTCCTAATCAGAGGTCGGCGGTTCGAATCCGGGCACGCACCTCTAACTTTTCGGAGTTATGTGCGTTTAAAAAAAAAATTAAAATATCACTTGCTTCTACAGTGAAGGAAAACATCGTGAGGAAACCTGCAGGAGAGTTCTCCATAATGTTCTCAAAGCCGTGTGAAGTCTGCCAATCCGCACATGGCCAGGCCAAACCCTTCTCATATTGAAAAGAGACCCGTGCTCTGTAGTGAGCCGGTAATGGGTTGATCATGATGATGATGATGATAACATATGTATAACAACATTATAAATGGGTAAAGTTTTCTCGGGGAAATTTTCGCTACAAGTGATCTGATTTTAAAAATTCTTTCTACAATCGAAAGCTACATTAATAACGAGTACAAGACGAGACGAGACCTACAAATGTTATAAATGGGAGTGTAAGTTTGTTTGTTACGCTTTAATGTAAAAACTACTTAACCAATCATCATGAAACTTCGTACACATATTTTAAGAGGTATTAGAAGTAACATAGGATACAATTTATTTCAAAAAAAAATATTACTAAATATGAAAAAAAAGGTTCGTCAAAAAAATCTCAAAATCTAGAGAATAAAAATCTAGGAGTTCTAATCCTGAGTACTGTAAGAACGTTGCACTGTATTACCGACGGTCACGTCAATGTCCAATCCAACTGGCTATAGTTTCAGCTGTTTATTTTATAGCTTCTAGGGGATATCTCTGCCACAACTGAACTGATTTTAAAAATTCTTTCAACAATGGAACCCTGCATTATTACTGAGTAACATTGGCTATATTTTATCTCCGTATTCCCACGTAGGGTTCAGCATGTTATAAATATAATAAAAAATCTTTACTGATATTATAAACGCCAAAGTTTCTATGTATGGATGGTTCCATACTCTTTCAAGCAATAACTACTTAGCGAATTTGACTCGAATTTGTAATGGAGATTAATTATACCCTGGATTAACACAAAATACTTTTTATTTCGGAATAATGTACGGTTCCTGTGGGATTTGTGAAAAAAACAAAAAAAAAACCGGAACGCGAAATAAATTTATCTGGACCCACCGGCATTGTTCAGTGAGCAACAGAGTAATGTTTGCACCCTTTTTTTTTTTTTTTGTCGTGGTGGAAAAGCTTTATAGCTACCTCCGTACCCTTGGGCGGGAAGGAGGTTATGTTGGACTCCCACCCCCGAAGGGGGGTATACCCTAACTAAAAACCACCACGGCATGTCCCTCTCGCAGGTTTTACTGGACACCCGGGGGACCCGTTGTATACTTTCCGGGCGCAATGTTTGCACCCTAAACTAAAAGGCTTACAAGTAAAACCTATCTATGTTACTGACTATGACTATTTACGTTAGTCAGTCAGTCAGTTAGTCGGTAAGTGTAGTTGCCAATACATATTTGAAAATTTAATGTATGTCCACAGAAATATAACAAAATTCAATAAAAAATGCGATTGCAACAATCTTAACATCAGAAGTAAAAATAAAATTATGTTGCACGCTACTAGACTACAAAAAATTAGAAATTCATTTAAAGGTATACAATTTTATAACAAATTGCCAAATGAAATTTCTGGGATCTCTCAATAAGTTCAAAGTTTATATAAAACGTAAGCTTGTAGAAAAGTCCTACTATAGTGTAAAGGATTACGTAAATGATAAACAAGCATGGGTGTGAAATATTGCTCTAATAAGATAGCTCTTAATATAATTTTAAGTGGCATGTGAGATGGTGATAACAAAAAGAAAATTTACCTGGCTAAGTTTGTTGTGGGCTTCTTCTTAGACCGGGGCGCGTTTGGAACCCTCATAGCTTTAGTTTTAAGTTTACGAATGTAGTTATCACCATCAAATCACTACTTTGTAAATTATTGACGCGTCAAAAGCGCCTTTTAAAGGGCTATTTGAATAAAGATTATTTGAATTTGAATTTGTAAGAGTTATATAAAACAGATGTACCAAATCATATTCTGCAAAGATGAAAAGTACTAGGCACGTATTGGTATGAAGAGGTTTCACGTCAAATTACGTCAAATTTCACGTCAAATTGCAAATGAATTTAACACGGGTGAAAGGCTGGGAATTACGCTTAACTGAACCCAATACTGAAGGCGCTTTGCGTTTCCATACAAATCAGAAATGTCTTTAGTACAAGCTGTTGCCCTAGACTCTTTTCGCGTAGACATTTTAATTTTTATGAGAACTGTCAGGTCTGATCGAAAGATCTAGTTTACGAAATCCATTTTTCCGGTATGAAAAGTAGTCCTTTTTGCTTTATCAGACCATAATCTATCTTTATGTCTAAGTTCATCCAGATCTAGACTCGATTATTGTTAAGAAAGTCAGGCTGGACAAAGATTTTTATTTCAAAATATTTTCTTTGTGGGACCATATGAGCGCGGTTTTATTGAAAACCATATTGTAGATACACGTGTCCAGTCAATTTGTATGGATTTGAATATTTCAATTCCGTCACCGTCTAACGTGACCTAAATCTCCAGATTGATCACCTCTTGAAGAGTAAACATTTTGGACGTGCCGCTAGATATCGTGATGCTGGTAGAGTGATAGTTCCACGCTATATTATTTTACTGCCAAAAAAAAATCATTTAGTACCAGTAACAGGAAGTTAAATGAACTTTTAGCAAAAAATAGTATAGTTAAATTTTCAGCAATATTTTTCTTTTTTTTTTATTCACTACAAGTTAGCCCTTGACGGCAATACCACCTGATGGTAAGTGATGATGCAGTCTAAGATGGTAGCAGGCTAACCTGTTAGGGGTATGGTAAACCCACACTCCTAAATGGTTTCTACGCGACATCGTGCCGGAACGCTAAATCGCTTGGCGACACGTCTTCGTCGGTAGGGTGAAACTAGCCACGGCCGAAGCCTCCCACCAGACCAGACTGGAGCCGGGAATCGAACCCAGGACCTCAAACTTTATAATGCGACAGCGCGCGCGCTGCGCCACGGAGGTCGTCAAAAATAAATGTCACATAATACTGTCTCGTTTTAACTGTTCCTTAAGTCATAGGTAAGACTAGAGGTGGGCATTATAACACACAACGCATTATATATTAGAATATATTTTTATAACGATATAACACATTATAAAATATGCCACTAGACTGTTATAATATAAATTATTTCCGTAGTGTCAATTCGTTTGCAATTTTAATACAGTGCCATCTATGTCCACGAACGCTCATCCTGACCTAGATACTAGATAGTGTTTATTTAAACCTTCAACAGATGGCTCATTTTCTAATAGTATTAGATTAGTACGCGTCTAAACATGGCTAGTGCTCATTATTCAAAGTAATGTTAACACTTCAGTAATCGTAATAAAAGCTATTTTTGCTTGCGACGAACAAAAATAACAAACTAATAACACTGTTATTTTTGATTGCAAAGTATTGTAAGCGCTCTGGTCATAAACATAAGATCTAGTTTTACTTGCGATGATTCGAAGATAATATTCAAAATATTTCCAACGAAAATCATTTAAAAATAATTTATTAGTTTCGAATATTAAAACTGCCTACTGCCTAGTGCTCATTGTTCAAAGTAATGTGAACACTTTAATCACCTTTATAAAAGCTATTTTTGCTTGCGACGGACAAAAATAACAGATTTATAACACTGTTATTTTTTAAATGCAAAGTATTGTAAGCGCTCTGTTCATAAACATAAGATCTAGTTTTACTTGCGATGATTCGAAGATAATATTCAAAATATTTACAACGAAAATAATTTAAAAAATAATTTATTAATTTCGAGTATTAAAACTGCCTACTGCCTAGTGCTCATTATTCAAAGTAATGTGAACGCTTTAGTCACCTTAATAAAAGCTATTTTTGCTTGCGATGAACAAAAATATCAATTTTATAACACTGTTATTTTGGATTGCAAAGTATTGTAAGCACTCTACTCTTAAACATAAGACCTAGTTTTACTTGCGATGATTCGAAGATAAATAATAGTTTTAATAAAATAACGCGACAATAACTAACAGCGTAAATTATTTTTATTATTATATTTTTATCGGTTAAAATTTACAACATATAATATATATTATAACAGTTTAAAATAACAGTTAGAAAAATATAACACAACACTATAATTTATTGAAAAATTATAACAGTTTAGCCCACCTCTAGGTAAGACTAAGCTTGTTTTATAGATATCGGATTAAAGAGCTATCTATCATTGGCCGTGCAAGCCACTACTTTTAAAAATATAGGGGAAAATCATAGAAACAGAAAAAAAATTCACTGTGCAAATAGTAAAAAAAATATAATTATAATTTTTTTAATAAATTATAAGTAAAATTAAGAAGCCTCCTAAATGAGTTTGTAAAATGGCAGCTTTCGAAGAGGTTCAGAAACATTATCTTGAAATATATCGTAAGACTGTATTGATATTTAAGCACAGGAATAAGTACATGTAGGCTAAAGATATAGCTAAATGATATGAAATATACTATACTAAAAGGAAAAGTAAAACTTTTGTGTGAAATAAACTTCCGTCTGAGATATATTATACAAAAAAAAAAATTCTTTTAAATTTTTTAAAGCTGTGATAGCCTAGTGGTTAGGACCTCTGCTCCTGATCAGAGGTCGGGGGTTCGAACCCGAGCACGCACCTAGAACTTTTCGGAGTTATGTGCGTTTTTAAGCAATTAAAATATCACTTGCTTCAACGGTGAAGGTAAACATCGCAAGGAAACAAGCACGCCTGAGAGTTCACCATAAAGTTCTTAAAGGCGTGTGAAGTCTGCCAATCCGCTGGCCATAGTCCACCACGCTGGCCATGCAGCGTGGTGGACTATGGCCAAATCCTTCTCATATTGAGAGGAGACCCGCGCCCTGTAGTGAGCCGAGAATGGGTTGATCATCATCATCATCAAATTTTTTTATAACTGTAATAATATCGATTAAAACACACACAAAACAGGAAACAAAATACATAAAGAACTTAAAATGTGTGTGAGAATTATTAGCGATCTCTTCCAGGAAGAATGGTCTTCTTAAGTGATTTTTAAAATTTTTGAAATAATTTTATATATTAGCTGTAATGCCAAGCGCGGGTTACACAGCTCGGTGAACCGATAGACGTTAGGGTTAGAACGGTGACCCTACACCGGTAATCTCAGCGTTTATCGTTCAAAGAGAACGTGGGTACTTTGGTGGAGTTGCGCATACCTTTTGCGCAACTATTTAGTTGCACAAAAGGCGCAATTCGCCCCATGTTTTATTTCTATTTTATTTTCGACGCTCTCGTAGCTCTCGTGATTGCTCGCCCCTGATTCTAGTTTCCTTTGATTTGCGTATTTCGACGCTAGCTTCAAACCTAGCAAATTTATGACATGTTTGAAATGAATTCAGATTTTCATTCAAACTCCGGCTTTGATATAGTTATGTATTTTGATTTGTGTCATTTTGTTGTGTCATTTCGGGTCCCCAGTACTGTTCTCTAAGCTGTTTATAATGTCACACAAATCAAAGTCGTCGCGTTTTCACGTTTTGTAAATTTGCACAACGGTCATTAGCAATTACAGCGCGGATGCATCTGCAGTACAAAAATCGGATGACGTCATCTGCAAATCAATTTTGACACGCAAATTGCGTCCAGATATGCTTGTTAAGTTGTTACCGGAAACGAAACTCAAACTGCACAAAATTCAATCTTGAAAAATTAAATTTTTTTTAATTATCTATTCTACCTATAGTCCATTGAAATGTTACATTTTTTAGGCCTTACCTTGCGTTTTTTAGAGGACGCAATTTTATTTTTTTGATGCGTTGGGGGGGTCAGTGTAAAGCTAAAACCAAGTTTGTGGGGTCGCCACCCTTGTCCCACGGCCGCCATCTTGAAAATAGGGGTTGAAATGGTTTTTACGGAATATCTCTTAAACTATTTTTCTGATAAAAAAAATTTATTAACATTTTTTGTTGCAAATTAAATTCTCTACAACTTTGGTCCAGTAACTTTTTGTCGTAGAACTATAAATAAAAATGTTATAGGTGAAAATGTTCAGAAATTCGAAAAAAAAATTTATATTTTTCGATATAACTTTTTTTTTTATCATTTTACGAAAAAATGATCTCAGACCATTTTTGTTGATCGTTTTTTAAGGAACAACTTTTATTAGCAACATTTTTTCATTAAGTCAATAGCTAAGGTTTTACAGCGCTCCGAAGTGAGTACTATTTTTCAGTACTCTTAACTATACATATATCCGTTATTTTTTTTTTTTTTTATTTTGTTATTATAATTTTTTTAATTATGAATAATTAATTATTGACTCTTTTCCACTCTATTACAGAATTTTACAATTATTGATTTTTAAAATAATTTTAAATTTGCGCTAATTTATTGTTAAAATGTTACATTGTTAAAATGTAAGAAGTTAAAAGCATAATATTTTTTATTCTACTACAATTTAGCTGTAATCTCCGCTTGTGATAAGTGATCAGATAAGTGATGACAGCCTAACATTTTAGAGCTGTAAGGAATCATCATCATGATCAGCCCTTTGCGGCTTACTACAGAGCACGGGTCTCCTCTTACTATGAGAAGGGTTTGGTTATGATACACCGATCTGGCCCATGTGCGGATTGGCAGACTTCACACGCTTTTGAGAACATTAAGGATAACTCATCATGCCGGTTTCCTCACGAGGTTTTACTTCATTATTTAAAACCCACATAACTCTGTAAAATTAGAGGTGCATGCCCTAGATCGAACCCCGACCTTTGATTAGAAGGTGGAAGTGCTAAACCACTAGGCTATCACACCTTTTCTGTAAGGGGCATGGCAGTTATATTGTACCCATTAGTGTTATGTATTTGTCCCTAGGGTCGGAACTATAATAGTCACAGCCAAAGCGTCTCGCTGAGTAAATAACGTCCATCTATTAATTTTCCATATTTTGCTAAATTTAATGAAACTTTACATTATAACAATATACATACTACATATGTACTGATTGTACGTAAAATCAGAGCGCTGTAAAACCTTAGCTATTGACTTAATGAAAAAATGTTGCTAATAAAAGTTATTCCTTAAAAAACGATCAACAAAAATGGTCTGAGATCATTTTTTCGTAAAATGATAAAAAAAAAAGTTATATCGAAAAATATAATTTTTTTTTTCGAATTTCTGAACATTTTCACCTATAACTTTTTTATTTATAGTTCTACGACAAAAAGTTACTGGACCAAAGTTGTAGAGAATTTAATTTGCAACAAAAAATGTTAATAAATTTTTTTTATCAAAAAAATAGTTTAAGAGATATTCCGTAAAAACCATTTCAACCCCTATTTTCAAGATGGCGGCCGTGGGACAAGGGTGGCGACCCCACAAACTTGGTTTTAGCTTTACACTGACCCCCCCTACACATCAAAAAAATAAAATTGCGTCCTCTAAAAAACGCAACCCCAAATGTAACTTTTCAATGGACTACTAGAGATTCAGCCGAGGTGTGACCGTAGAATGTCCCTCAAATTCTGATGCTTCCTTTGTATTAAATCAAATCAAATCATTTCTATATGCTTTCGTTTTATACAAATTTTAAACTTATTGATAGAGATCTCCAAGATATCAATAGGTCATATATTATAAAATAAAATACAATTTCCTTTAAAAGAGTAACTAATTTGGTGCAGCCTGCTAAGCGGTACTACAAGTTTACTTTTACGTACTTCTAATGTTCAGACCAATATTCATATATATTGGTTATACACTGTAATTTTTTTTTATATAATCTATCTAAACACTTATTTTAAAGGTAATTGTATAAAATTTTATAACAAATTGCCAAATGAAATTTCTGGGATGTCTCTCAATAAGTTCAAAGTTTATATAAAACGTAAGCTTGTGGAAAAGTCCTACTATAGTGTAAAGGATTATGTAAATGATAAACAAGCATGGGTGTGAAATATTGCTCTAATAAGATAGCTCTTAATATGATTTTAAGTGGCATGTGAGATGGTGATAACAAAAAGAAAATTTACCTGGTTAGGTCTGTTGTGGGCTTCTTCTAAGACCGGGGCGCGTTTGGAACCCTCATAGCTTTAATTTCAAGTTTACGAATGTAGTTATCACCATCAAATCACTAGTATGTAAATTATTGAAGCGTCAAAAGTGCCTTTTAAAGGACTATTTGAATAAAGATTATTTTGAATATGATAATTTGAATTTGGTTATTTCCTGCGGCTCTGACGCCTGCAATGTGAGTTCAGCAGCGTTCTTTTGGAATACGTTGCATGGTTTGGTCTTGCGGCTCAAAAGGTGTAACCTTGTCAGTATTGCAGGTAGACGTGACAGTCGCCCAGGTATCGGAATCGGTCGGTAGAATCTCTTTACATAATAGTTTAGAAGGTTAAATATTCATTGAAACTATCTGTATTTCAATTATAATAACTGTGTTACATAAACGTGTTTTATGGAGCCTTTTCAAAGCTACATAACAAGTCGTCTATTCCAGACGACGCCGGATATTTATAAAATGCCTCCAACAGACCGGTGCCTATCACGTGGATTTGTATTTAAGTTTATCCATAAATAAGTTTGAGTGAAAACTAAACAGTAAGTAACCACCTTTAAACGACCTCGTTTTCAATGGAAGAATTACCTCTAAGCAAATAGTGGACGTCTTACAAATGTTTTAGAGCTTATTATCAAAATGGAAAAATTTAACCTTTATACCACTAATCTGTCTGTCACAGCCGATTATTTTAGTAATTTGTAAAGATATCGACATGAACTGCAAAAAGTAGTAAATAGCCAACTTTATTCGAATTGAAAACACGAAAATTATTTTAATAAGATTAATTGGGGAAGGGGTCTTAAATAATTGGCGTGTTATCGCATACTTATACATTCTATAACAGATTTTGTTTTTTATAACTGTCGGTATAATTTCAGCCAGTTAGCTCACATATATTAATTTAGCATATTTTCGTTTTATTAGAAGACATCTGAAGGTATGACACTTGTTTGGATGGCCACGTTTGTCAATACTTTAGCTACAACACAAATTCAGGCGACTTTCTCTATGGCTGGTGCTTTCAGCGCCGAGCAGACCACTAGGTGCAAATATAAAAACTTTACTAGCAGCTGCATTTTTGTGCCTTTTGGGATTGGCCAAGGGGCCCGACGGGCCGAGCTTGTTTTAATGAAATTTCAAACAGGATTATCGAGTCTACAGGGGATCCTACAGTTGGCCGCTACCTTGGTCAAAGAAGTAACTTGGCCATTCAAAATGGCTGCTAGTTTATAGGTACTAGGTCTCATTCTGGTGGCATCGACAACCTTTAAGGTTTAATATAGTTTTATTTTATTTAAAACTCGTTATTTTATCTTCTCAATTATAATAATATTGGGCGAATGAAAGGTATTCGCCCCGCACTGGTACACGTAGCGTTGGTCGACCCCCAACTAGGTGGACCGACGACATCAGACGCCCTGCGACTGCAGGGAGCCGCTGGAAGCAAGCGGCCCAAGACCGTGAGCATTGGAACTCCCTACAAAAGACCTATGTCCAGCAGTGGACGTCAATCGGTTGTTGATGATGATGATGATGATGATGAAAGGTATTCAAAGAGTCGCAATTAAATTCAGAAGATAAAAGAATACCAGCGTTTTATTTAAAAATTTCTTACTGCGAATAAACAACGCTTTTCTCTCAAAAGGAATATTGAAGGGAAAATAAACTAACCTCAGCACGGAGCCGCAGGTCTTGTCGCAGATGTCGCACTTGGCTGCCACTGGCAGGTTGCCCTCCAGCCACTGGTGCGGCATTATGATGTTCTGCGGACAATAGCGGTGACGCACTCGTTATCATCATGAACAACCCATTACTGGCTCACTACAGAGCACGGGTCTCCTCTCAATATTAGAAGGGTTTGGCCATAGTCCACCACGCTGGCCATGTGCGGATTGGCAGACTTCACACGCCTTTGAACTCAGGCGTGCAGGTTTCCTCACGATGTTTTCCTTCACCGTTGAAGCAAGTGATATTTATTTTCTTTTTTAAAACGCACATAACTCCGAAAAGTTAGAGGTGCGTGCCCGGATTCGAACCGCCGACCTCTGATTAGGAGGCTGACGCCCTAACCACTAGGCTATCACCGCTTCAACACTCGCACTCGTTATATTTTCAGTCTTTTCCTTCGTTATATGACGTTTTTCATTATTTTCGTAGTGCGGTAAATATATAACGAAAAATGTGTCGACAAAAAACAGAAAGACAGTGAAACATTGTTAAAAGTATAATAATACTAGTTCTAAAAAAAAAATTATAAACACAACTTGGCTATAAAAATTGGTTTTGTGCGAAATGGACTCGTAATAGAAATTTCCGTACCAAGGATATTAAGGATTGATATTAAGGATCGAGTCATTATGATCAATCATTGCCGGCTCACTGCAGAGCTACAGTTAAAGTATTGGTGCACTATGCGGGTAGCTGAAAAATAAAATACATTATGTTCCTTTTTCCTCTCAAGATGGCTGTTGAAAGAGTGTTGAAAGCCTACTTATATGTTCACTACAGAGCACGGGTCTCCTCTCAATGTGAGAAGGGTTTGGCCATAGTCCACCACGATGGCCATGTGCGGATTGGCAGAATTCACACGCCTTTGAGAAGATTTTTGGAGAACTCTCAGGCGTGCAGGTTTCCTCACGATGTTTTCCTTCACCGTTGAAGCAAATGATATTTTAATGGCTTAAAAATGGTCTAGAGATATAAAGGATCGAGTAAAACACATCTTTTCTAAAACACTTGTATTTTACACAATTAAAATTTTACTAATTCATTACAATTAAGTTTCTTTAATACGATGGTACGACAGTCGGACAAAGTGTCACCGTCAATGATATTCTCGTTTTTATGATATTGCTACGAAACTCTAGAGCTAAATGTGATTTTCAGTCATTATCTCTTTTCCTTTTTCCGAGGATCAAACAAAATCAGAAGCGGCTAAAAGCAAAATCTTGTCCGTAATTACATCGCTTGTCAGTTACACTAGACTGCCTACTTTAAAATTATCTCTGAAGCAATGAAGACAGAGATTAAAAAACTTTACGAGCTCTTTTTAAAGATCAGATTCATTTCCAACAAATTTTAAGGTACTTTTTCGGAATTGTAAATAGGTAAAAAAGTTCTGCTTATACCTAAATAAATTTTTAGCTTTCATTGTGAAAAAGCAATAAAATATGATTTTATATTATATATTTACTTTTGACTTTTGAGTTTTTATATAATTTTGACTATCTCCGTGGACCAGCACGTGCGCTGTCACATTATAATGTTGGTGGTCCTGGGTTCGATTCCCGACTCGAGTCTAGTCTGGTGGGAGGCTTTGGCTACGGATAATTACCGCCTTATCGAAAAAGACGTGTCGCCAAGTGATTGAGCGTTTCGGCATGATGTCGCGTTGAAACCAATTAGGAGTATGGGTTTACCATAAACCTAGCAGATTAAACTTCTACCATCTTAGACTGCATGAACAGAACCACGGCCTCGGAGACATACGAACCACTCACCGTCCGACCCCCCCGTAATCCCAAACGTCGCCTAAGCCGAGGTTCGGCCTCGAAGGCGGCGCCCTTAGGCAATCGTTCCCTTAGTTTCTTCGAGCCCTAGGGCTAAAAATTTCTTCTGCAAACAGCCCGGTTACGCTGTGGCAACAAATAGGGTTTTTACAGCTAAAAGACAGTCCGAAAAAAAAATACGTCAGCTTTCGAACAGAAAAACATCCAACTCAGTCAACTCGTTAGGAAGCTACTATACATATATATATACTCGTAGGTACAAAAGACACAGATTCGCATTCACACGTTGAACTAATAAACCCTGCGTTTTACATTAGGGCCAATAATTAAGAAGTAAACAAAATCAAAAAAATAACGTGTTTCCAAACGAAAACATAAAAACAGGAAAGGGGGGAAGTAACAGTTGTAATGTAAATGAAATTATTGTCTTTTGGTGCTTCGGTAAACCCGTCGGTTGTTGGTCGCAGACATATCATATATTATTAGGGGCACCGTAATGATTACAGATGTATCTACTGTAAGGTACTGCGTCGACGTAAGTAAAGGGGAACATTGTCATCGAAGCTACTAAAGTCTATTCAGGCTAAGAGAATAGTTTCGTTATAAAAACTCTGATTCTACCAAATAATTCGTGTCACGGCACGGAATGAAAAAAAAAAAAAAAAAAAAAAAAAAAAATGAATCGCGCTGAATGACGATCCATATTTGTAACAAAACAAGAGTCGGCCAAACAGGTAATTATTTTTAAGAAAAACCAATGAACTGTACCTATTTATAGTAGTAACTAATTATTGCAACTTGAGGAACTTTATAACTTATCATTAACTCATTTTAGTTTATAATAATGAAAAAAGTAAATAGTAGTAAATAAATTTAAAACGAGATAAACATATAATTTAAACATACTTGTTTGCCGATAATAATATTAAAATTTTGTTTATAATGCCATTCGTTTATTTACATAAGTATTTCATATTGAGCGACTTCGAGCGAAATAGACGTCTTCCTTTTTTCCTATCGGGAATGGTCGATACTTTAAATCCAAAGGTTTAAAACGTCTATTTAAAACAATCATAAGACAGTCAATTTCTTTCCAAATTTAAGAAGACAATTATGAAATTAAGTTTACGGAAATTCAAAAAACATAATATTCAGTTTATCTTATTTATAAGTTTTTAGATTTATAAAAGCATATTTATATGAAAAGACGTGTCAAGAGTAAATACCGATAGAATTTAATTTCTTTTATTACTTTTTGTACAGTAAAGAAATATTAAGATTAGGTATATCGCATAAGAAATACTTCATATTAATAGATAAGCGTTGAATGAGGACATTTCAAACGCCGAGTGTCATAAAGTGAAGTCATTCATGAATTATAGCGTCATAAAATGAATAAGACTACC
Source organism: Lasiommata megera (assembly GCA_928268935.1). Lineage (NCBI taxonomy): Eukaryota > Metazoa > Arthropoda > Insecta > Lepidoptera > Nymphalidae > Lasiommata > Lasiommata megera. The sequence continues at coordinate 2,903,411 of OV743311.1, read as the reverse complement.
CATTGAGTATACAAACCGACCGTGGCGTCGATTTCTATCCGATTGCTTTCGAGATTAATAATCTTTACGATAGAAATAAGTGGGGAAAAAGTAGGGCGCATAGATAAAATGCGAAGCGGTGATAGCCTAGTGGTTAGGGCGTCAGCCTCCTAATCAGATGTCGGCGGTTCGAATCCCGGCACGCACCTCTAACTTTTCGAAGTTATGTGCGTTTTAAAAAATTAAAATATCACTTGCTTCAACGGTGAAGGAAAACATCTGTTCTCTATAATGTTCTCAAACGCGTGTGAAGTCTGCCAATCCGCACATGGCCTGCGTGTTGGACTATGGTCAAACCCTTCTCATATTGAGAGGAGACCCGTGCTCTGTAGTGAGCCTGTAATGGGTTGAACATGATGACATGATGATGATAGATAAAATAGCCCAGGAATACACGATCGTTGCTATGATATTATTTATACTATACTAAAAGAGATTGTTAAGCTGCCCGATATCGTTAGTTTTGAAGGAATCTATTTTTTAAACTTTTATCTGTAACTAGAGCATAACTCAAAACACACTCACGACTTAATAGGGGAAGGGGGGGGCATGACGGAGTATCTAAGGAAAATACCAAAAATACAGTATAATCATTGCGTTTATTATGCTTATTTATTTATGGCACAATGCCTTATTAATCCAACTATAATTTGGCATAGTCTTTGGGAGATGAACTTATAGCATTTTTTTTAAATAAATGATTTGATAGGAACTTTCGAAAAACCATCTTGCCCCTTATCATGGGGTAAGATGGGGTAATAATAATGGGGCAAGATGGGGTAAGTTAATTATTATCACAATAAATACAAATACAATTAAATATCCTAAATATTCACCTTTCGTCGAATTTTACAACTAATATTTCCCTACAGATCACTCACGCTTTTCATTAGAGAATACAAATTATGCATGATATGTATCATCAATTTGCTACTTAAAAATAAGTAGGTAGCTTCGAAAATTAATTCATGACAGATTGACAACAAAAAAGAAGGAAGTAAAAATTACGTTCAATAGCATTTTACAAGCCGTAAAAGAACACAATTCACTCACCTAAAAGGTCACTAATTATGACGTTCAAGAAGGGCCTTGAACTAAAACACTATTAAAACCTTTAATTTAGCAATAATATTGAATAGGTTCTCGAAAATAACGATCCATTTATTGTCGCGCAGTAACTTTGACGGCCCATAAGCGGAAATGTTTCCGCGTGAGCGAGCGTACATTATGTTTTGTGAGAAAGATGTAAAACCGAGATTTGGTTCAAAAGTTTCTTATGATATATTGAAATTTTTCACATGATATAAAGAGTGAAAAACATTGTGACTTTTTAATTATAATATTTAACATAGCCAGCTGTACATTTCATTAACTCACCCCATCGGTGTCTTCCACCACGTGAGGTCCGAGCGAAGCGAGCGTGCTCCATTTACAAGATGGCGGCGCACGCGCTGCGCACCGCTTGTGCGCCTTGTACTTGCAGAGCTCGCAGGCCAGCGCGTGCGCCGTGCCCAACGCGCCCAGCGGCTCGCGGCACACGTTGCAGAACGTTGGACGCGCGTGGGTCGCTGTGTACCTGTATATATATTTTTTAATACACTACAAGTTAGCCCTTGACGGCTATCTCACCTGATGGTAAGATAGGCGTCAAGCCGTCGGGATAAGATGATGCAGTCTATTTTTAATTTTATTAATCATAAAACAATCTTGCTGATTTCACTTAATATTTAACTAGAACTTTATTTCTCTTTTGTTTCTTTTATGTTTATTTTATTTTAGTAAGTGGTTTTTGACTTTTTTCTGTTTACTTGGTTTATGTTATGTATGTAGTGTTTGCTTTAAAATGATTTAACATACATCTTACATGTAATTTAACTGTAGATAATTTGAGTCATTTGTATAAATCGCTAGCAAACCTTATTCAAATAAATAAATAAACCTGTTAGGGGCATGGTAAAGCCACACTCCTAATTAGTTTCTACGCGACATCGTGCCGGAACGCTAAATTGCTTAGCGACACGTCTTTGTCGGTAGGGTGGTAACTAGCTACGGCCGAAGCCTCCCACCAGACTGGAGTAGGGAATCGAGCCCAGGACCTCCAACTTTATAATGCAACAGCGCACGCACTGCGCCACGGAGGTCGTCGAAACCGTTTCGAGTATAAAATAATAGGACAGGCTATCGGAATGAAAAGGGACTATGCCGCAGTACACCAAAGCTGGTCAAGTACGAATTGGTAGGCTGCACAAGTCTTTGAATATATAATGTACAACTCTTAGGCTATCGGGTTTTAACTATTAAAGCAAATGGTCACTTATTATCACCTGTGAACAGGCTTACAATTAGCTTTTAACATAGACAATCTCTAAGGATTTTTGATATATTTTGATATTTGTATGAATTACCAACTTAAGGTGAGCGAAGTCGCAGATTATATAAGTTAGTTGTTGTTTAATTGTACTTTTTATTACAATCACTCGTTTTTTTTTTCAATTTTTAAAACTATATATTATATATATTATTACTATATGCACTTAAAGGTAATGAAATACTTTTTCACGATAAGACAGGTCAGTAATAATCGTCGAATTATACAACGGTTCCTTCGGGCGTCCAGAAAAAGTTTTTAGTTTGAGTATTTATTTATTTATTTCATATTACTATCGAAACACTGTATTAGCATTAAAAATATAACAATATAATGATTGTTTAAGCCGAGTACAGGTATCATTGCAGGTACCTATGTAAAAAGTTGCATTACAGTACATTACAGTTTTAAGTAACATTTATGTATACCTTCCGTAGGGGAGATCCCACATAACCTCCTTCCTTCCTACCATGGAACGATTTTCCACCATGGCAAAAAAGTATAGTAGAATTATAGTACAGTAAGTTGAATTACAATGCACGCTAAGCTATCAAATGAGACTATTCTAAAATTGAGCACACAGTGATTGAGTGTTATTGAGCAAATTACGCCGTGGGAGTTATTTGAGGTGAATGGATGACCGAATATCTACGTTCAATATTACATTCACAGACCGCAAAATGGAAATGTCATGATTACTGATTAGTAATGGAAATAAATGCGGTGGTAGATAGTGATAGGGGTTAGGGCGTCAGCCTCCTAATCAGAGGTCGGCGGTTCGAATCCGGGCACGCACATCTCACTTTTCGGAGTTATGTGCGTTTTAAAAAAATTAAAATATCACTTGCTTCAACGGTGAAGGAAAACATCGTGAGGAAACCTGCACGCCTGAGAGTTCTCCGTAATGTCTTCAAAGGCGTGTGAAGTCTACCAATCCGCACATGGCTAACGTGGTGGACTATGGCCAAACCGTTCTCATATTGAGGGGAGACCCGTGCTCTGTAGTGAGCCGGTAATGGGTTGTTCATGATGATGATGATGAATGGAAATAACGTGATGTTAAAAAATTATAATAACGTTTGTTAACCCACTTATTGGAAGGTTTATACTTCCTCACTAATATTATAAATGCGACAGTATGATTGTTTTGCTGTTTTATATTGGTTTCTTTGCTATCGAATTGTTTGTTGTTTGATCACTTTTGTTTTGTGTTTGGTATAAGATTAAGTGTTCTATCGTTTCATTCCTCGACCATAATATCTGGATTATGATTTTCAGCCCAATCTATTTATTGGTTTTGATTAAACATGGAAAATGCATTTTTGCAATGCAAGTCTTCGAGAATCGAAGACTTTTACGTGGGATTTATAAAAATAGACTTTATTAGGTACCTATCTATGGGTCATCATTTTTTATATAAGCTCTTACAGTATAGGATACTTTTAGCCCAAATGAAAAGTCGGTTTCCTATTTTACTGGCTATTTTTAAATAGCCATAATATAAGGCAAAAAAGGTTTGTTCATGTCCAGGATAAAAGAAATGTCAAATTTTGCCTAAATCGGTGCCGAATATTCAACATAAGCTACAAACAAAATTCAACATAAGCTAAAATTATTAAGTATGTAAGTGTAGATTTAAACGCCACAGAATGTAATTTAAAATGAAAAAAAAGTAATACCTGCAGATATGATTACGGCCGTAACATCATTAGGTAGGGAGAGTATTAAATTATTCCACCGGGCATGTAGATAATATGAAGACTTAAATGAGATATTAGACAGACCCTCATAGCCCGAGAAATTCTACCTTACCTAAGAATTAAGAATTTTCATTTGTACCTAATATTCATTAATATTTCTATTTTATATTATTATATTTTTCTAGTTTTTTTTTTAATAAAAATAATATTATTTATTTAATTAGAACGGACAATATCCTATAACACTAATTAAATAAATTAAATGATTACACTATTATGTGTAATCATTTATACATTATAACAAAAACAAAGTCTAAACAAAACAAATATACACTAAATTGTAATTGTTTTATTAGCAACTTTTTAGAGTTGCTTATTTTTGGTAAGAGATTGAAATGAATGGAGACTGAACGCTAGGAGATAATTAGAATCTCTTTATGTCCCCCACCACGTTGTCGAGTGCTGCGTACAGCAGATTACCCCGTCTCCATCTTGCTATCTTTCTCGCTCAAATAGAGAGGCAGTTATCAGTGGTGGTCGCCGGAGGAGAAGGTTGCGAAGAAGTTCGCAAGTGTAGGGTGCCGATAACCGTATCTCACCGTCATCTGCAGTTGCTTGCTGTTTCTCACACTCAAATGGGGAGTTCGTAAGCTTGCGAAGAAGTTCGCAAGTATAGGGCGCCGCGTACAGCATTTGCCCGCAACTCTATCTCATCGTCATGGTCAGCAAGCTGTTTCTGCCGCTCATATAGGGAGTGACAAAGAGTCAGTTACCAGTGGTGATCGCCGGAGGAGAAGCTTGCGAAGAAGTTCGCCAGTGTAGGGCGCCGCGAACAGTATTCGCCCACGTGACCATCTCACCGTCATCGGCAGTTGCTTGTTGTTTCTCACACTCAAATAGAGAGTTACAGAGAGGCAGTTACCAGTGGTGGTCGCCGGAGGAGAAGCTCGCGACGAGGTCCGCGACGTCAGCGCCGCGATGCAGCGCGCCGCGAACCGCACCCGCCCACGCCTCCATCTCGCCGCGTGTCTCCGCGCACAGCACTAGGCAGCGGCTTGCTGTTATCACCTGTAACAAAGTCACCCATTAAAATACGTCTTTCACTAGTAAACAAAGTCAAGTATAGATCGTGTCAGAAGGAGCACCAATTAAGCTAGTACTTCTAATGACAAAGACATTATCGAAATCGCAATTGTGTCTTAGTGAATGACACTATTCCACTGCTGACCTAAATGAAGCATTCGATAGAGATACGCCTTCACAAGCAAACAAAGTCAACTATAGATAGAGGTCGTGTCAGAAGGAGCACCAATTTAAGCTAGTACTTCGAATGACGAAAGCGTTATCGAAATCGCAATTGTTTCTTAGTGAATGACACTATTCCACTGCTGACCTAAATGAAGCATTCGATAGAGATACGCCTTTACAAGCAAACAAAGTCAACTATAGATAGAGGTCGTGTCAGAAGGAGCACCAATTTAAGCTAGCACTTCGAATGACAAAGACATTATCGAAATCGCAATTGTGTTTTAGTGAATGACACTATTCCACTGCTGACCTAAATGAAGCATTCGATAGAGATACGCCTTCCCAAGCAAACAAAGTCAAGTATAGATAGATGTCGTGTCATAAGGAGCTCCAATTTAAGCTAGTATTTCGAATGACAAAGACATTATCGAAATCGCAATTGTGTCTTGGTGAATGACACTATTCCACTGCTGACCTAAATGAGGCATTCGATAGAGATACGCCTTCACAAGCAAACCAAGTCAACTATAGATAGAGGTCGTGTCAGAAGGAGCACCAATTTAAGCTAGCACTTCGAATGACAAAGACATTATCGAAATCGCAATTGTGTTTTAGTGAATGACACTATTCCACTGCTGACCTAAATGAAGCATTCGATAGAGATACGCCTTCCCAAGCAAACAAAGTCAAGTATAGATAGATGTCGTGTCATAAGGAGCTCCAATTTAAGCTAGTATTTCGAATGACAAAGACATTATCGAAATCGCAATTGTGTCTTGGTGAATGACACTATTCCACTGCTGACCTAAATGAGGCATTCGATAGAGATACGCCTTCACAAGCAAACAAAGTCAAGTATAGATAGATGTCGTGTCAAAAGGAGCACCAATTTAAGCTAGTACTTCGAATGACAAAGACATTATCGAAATCGCAATCGTCTCTTAGTGAATGACACTATTCCACTGCTAACCTAAATGAAGCATTCGATAGAGATACGCCTTCACAAGCAAACAAAGTCAAGTATAGATAAATGTCGCGTCAGAAGGAGCTCCAATTTAAGCTAATTCTTCGAATGACAAAGACATTATCGAAATCGCAATTGTATCTTAGCGAATGAGACTATTCCACTGCTGACCTAAATGAGGCTTTCGATAGAGAGTTCCATTGACGCAGTAAGAATTGGACTTCGCATCTACACTAAAAAAATTCCAAATGATTTAAACGCATTTATAAATTTTGCGCTCATTTCAACTCACAGACTGCACATATTGAATTGCGTGCTGAACGGCAAAATGATGTACCACTACTAAAATCGTATACAACTACATATTATATCCTCTAAGTAAAATATTGTTTTATCATTTCTAGTAATATTTTGCTTAAAACTGTAATTTTTAAAATTGGCATTTTATGAGTCACGGTCAAAGCTTCGTTGGATGATTGAAAAGCGCACTTTACAGAGGCAAGTGCGAGAGTGTTATATAAACAATGAACAGCAAGTCTAATTTGCTATATTCCGCCGACAACCGGGAGATTTGTATAATATAACACCACACAAAATACTCCACTAGAACCTCTACGCACATTTCGACCCGACACCGGATCATCCTCAGGAGATGTTGACTTCACAAGCGCGACAAGCAAAGTGAAGTCAACATCTCCTGAGGATGATCCGGTGTCGGGTCGAAACGTGCGTAGAGGTTCTAGTGGAGTATTTTGTGTGGTGTTATACTATACAAATCTCCCGGTTGTGCGCGGAATATAGCAAATTAGACTTGCTGTTCATTGTTTATCATGGACTTCCGCAAAGTAACGCCTGCTTCTATTCATTATTTAGAGTGTTATATATTTTTTTTTTGCAGCAATAGCCAAGCTCTGTAGGGTGACTTTACAGAGCATATACCGGTTAGAGTTGAGTGAGATGACGATTGCACGGAAAATCACTAGTGATATAGCGATAATCTTAATTACTTGATAATTAGCCAAGGCCGAAGCTTCGAACCAGATCAGATCTGTAAAATTCTGAAAAGATAAATATTCAAATCGACAGATCGAAACCGGGACCTCCCACTTTTATTATACACTACAAATTAACCCTTGACGGCAATTCCCGATTGGAAAGTGATGATGCAGTCAAAGATGGTAGCGGGCTAACCTGTTAGGGGTAAGGTAAACCCATACTCCTAATTGGTTTCCACGCGACATCGTGCCGGAACGCTAAATCGCTTGGCGACACGTCTTTGTCGGTAGGGTGCTACGGCCAAAGCCTCCCACCAGACCAGACTCCAGCCGAGAATCGAACCCAGGACCTCCAACTTTATAATGTGACAGCGCACGCGCTGCACCACGGAGGTCGTCAAAACCTATAATAATACCATAGCGCTCAACATTGCGACAGGCAGGTCGTCAGAAAGGTCAATATTGTTTTGCGGAATTGCGGTTCAAACCCACCCCTAGTTAAACTAATTCAAATCAATTCCAATCCACTAAATAAACCGGTAGTGTATATCAATCGAAACAGAATTAATATTTCTCATCGCCGTTGATTTTGTCCCATATCGCATAAATAACGCCGTTGAATGTTGCGAAATCAAAAACAAATCATTCTCAAAATTCTATTTTACAGCGCGTGACACGAATCTTTATCAAATATACTCAAATCTGGATTTATTCCATCTAGCCAAAGAACAATTAAATATAAAACTACTTGTAATACAATGCAGTATATAGCGGTGATAGCGTAGTGGTTAGGGCGTCAGCCTCCTAATCAGAGGTCGGCGGTTCGAATCCGGGTATATATTATCTTATCCGGGAATAAGTAATTAAAATATCACTTGCTTCAACGGTGAAGGAAAACATCGTGAGGAAACCTGCATGCCTGAGAGTTCTCCATAATGTTCTCAAAGGCGTGTGAAGTCTGCCAATCCGCACATGACTAGCGTGGTGGACTATGGCCAAACCCTTCTCATATTGAGAGGAGACCCGTGCTTTGTAGTGAGCCGAGAATGAGTTGATCATGAAGTGTTATATTTATGTTTTCTTATTTAACAATTATGTTATACCTAAATCATAAACTTGATTTGACTTGATTTCGATCGCCAAATATTAGCTAATTTTGGGAAAGTTAATATACAGGTCTTATATATAAATCGGAATTTCTATTTCCCAACAAATTCTAACAAAGATTTCTTTACCAGTTTTCTTATTATTAAACATGTTTAGCAACGTATGGGTTAAAGTAATATAAATATAAATATATTGATATATATATGTGATACATATGTAGTAAATTATTAATAAAAAACTGGGTGATATTAATAACCACTATTTACTTTATTTTCAACTAGCTTTATTGTTTTTGACTGTAAACAACTACTTTTCGAATTAATATCTACTCTAAAAAAAAACCCGCCTACTCTTTTTCATCTTCCCGCCATCGCCGTTCTTTTTTCATTTTTCACATTACGTTCGAAAACCCAAGTTGTCTCTTCTTTGAAGTGGGCACTGGTGTGTCTTGATTGACTGTTAATTGCGTAATATAAATATTAAATTCATCATCATCATCATGATCAACCCATTACCGGCTCACTACAGAGCACGGGTCTCATGGCATTGATTGGCAGACTTCACACGCCTTTGAGAACATTATGAAGAACTCTCAGGCGTTCAGGTTTCCTCACGACGTTATGCTTCAAACCAAGTGTTATTTTAAATGCTTAAAAACGTACATAACTCCGAAAAGTTGGAGGTGCGTGCCAGGATTCGAACCGCCGACCTCTGATTTTTTGAGGCTAACGCTCTAACCACTAGGCTAACACCGCTTAATATTAAATTAACTGGACTATAATATAATCTCTAACATTACATACACGTTTACCGATCGAAATGTTCACTCGAAACGTTCTAAAAGCGTGTTTAACATAGAAAAACAAAACAAAGTGCAACATAAATACCTCGTCAACGTAAGCCCGCATTGACGTCTCGTTTACGGTCAGGTTAGAGCTCGTTTGCTTACAAAACATTTGGTCCTAAGAAGTTTTGTAAATACACACGCGCGCCGTCAGTCCAAAAACGGAGCAGGTGGGTAGCTGCACATAGCAACTGAGCAAGGACGAGGTTTACGCCACGTCGTCGCGCCGTTTCACGGTGATGGCACTGCCACGAAATTTGCAATTACATCATATTTGCCTTTAAAATGTCCTCCATTATGGTTCATTATTGAAAGGTATGGGCAAATATTATATATGTCGGCGCGAAGGAGTTATTAACTTCATTCGGCGGTGCCAAGAAAATCAAGAATCTAATAATTACCCACATTTGAACTCTTTAAATCACTAATTAATCATTTCTTTGCTAATCAGTGTATTTAGAAGGTAGCAAACAATTTTGTACAAGCATGCTTTGCGATTAATCCGGGCGGTTGTTGCCTTTCGTGGCATTCTCACTCGGGACGTCGGGACGTTCGGACCTCTTAATTATGGACGCAATAAAAGAAATTGTTGTGTGTGTTGTTTTTAGTTAGAGTGACGTCAGCAATGATTATTAATCAAGAATATACGACGTCAGCATTTTATCTCGTCGTAGTAGCAATAAATAAGGTGCCCTGAAAGAGATCGCTTTTAGTGAGTGAAAGGCCGCCTTTTGCTTTTATATTATGTATTTTTTTCTGTTCTATAGGCAATAAATAAATGTGGAAATAATAAAAAATGTGATATATATGAAAAATTCATAGATACCTGTAATAGGTTTATATGAATAAAGCTATTTTTGATGTTGATTTTGATACCTATATAGAATGTTTGATCAAATCGCTCATTTGCTGCTATACTGTTTTATTTCATTAGATAGATAATTTACAGATAAAACATTGTTGCAGCAAACGAACGAAATATCTCATGCGCTACTTTGTAAAGTCCGCGATCAGCTTGAAGTCACGCGCTGCGATCAAAGTCACGAAGTTCTAAACGCGATATCCCATATTCGTGACGCAGAATTTATTCCGAGGCACACACTTAATGTTTGCTTTTCTCGATAAATATGTCGTGAGCAAATTTACTATGCAAAATATTTGTTGGAAGCAGACGTTACTTGGCGAAAGTATTTTTTTATTCCACTTCAAGTTTACTGATGGGAATATCACCTGGTGGAGTTATGATGAAGTCTAAGATGGTAGCGGGTTAATTACGGGGTATGGTAAACCCATACTTGCATTCCCCACATACAAATTAAAAATTTTACCCGCGGCCCTTTATATATATGAATCAATATTACAACAAAATCTCAAATTCAAATTCAAATAATCTTTATTTAAATACATAGTCCTTTACAAGGCAATTTTGACGCGTCAATAATTTACATAGTAGTGATTCGATGGTGATAACTACATTCGTAAACTTAAAACTAAAACTATGAGGGTTCCAAACGCTAAACGCAGTCTAAGAAGAAGCCCACAACAAACTTAGCCGGGTTTTTTTTTTTTTTTTCATTATCACCATCTCACATAATCAATAATAAATTATAGTACCTATGGAGATAGAGCAATTCATACCCAAGCTTTCTTATCGTTTATGTAATCCTTAATATCGTAATATCATTTTTCTATAAGCTTTCGTTTTATAAAAACTTTGAACTTAAAAACTATATTACTGATGAAAATAATATTACAAGCAGAAATTAAAACAATGGCTAATAACTTCTACGAGATAGATGAACTGTTTCAAAACTTACAGTAGATATACTTAAGGCCTCAATTGCACATAAGACTATACTCCGAAATAAATAACATATTATAGTATTCTATGTGGGTACACTATTTATCGATTATTATTTTCTAGTAATTCCAATATCAAAACTTTTGTATTCCAATTAGTAATGAATAAAATTAATTCGACATTTGGTATGTGGCAATGAAACGAAATAAATACTATGATATAATATATATGCCTCATGTCGTCTAACTATATAATGATATTATGTGTAAGTAAATATATGTACATGAATGCAATTATTTAATAATAAATAAAATTACTCTTAATTGGTTTCCACGCGACATCATGCAGAGACGGAAATCCGCTTGGCGACACTTCTTTATCGGGTTGTAACCACGGTCGAAGCATTTCACTAAACCAGTCTCGGGCCGGAAATAGTAAGAGCTAGTTACCAGTACTATTCTTATAAAACGATGTTTCCAAAACGAAGTCGCCCTTCTATCTTGGCCCCACGGCGCCTCTGGTATCCTATCCAGGCCATATTATCGAATTAACCCCAACTCAAGTAAGTTTGTGACACGTACACTAATGGCAAATATATAGAAAAGTTAGCCGTGCCACATAACTCTTACATACGAATTATGTAATTAATTTTGTTTGAGACGGTATTGGGTCGATAGAGTTGCGATGGCATGCGTCTATTGTCCTAAAATCAGGTGTGCTACGTAAAATGAATTTTTCTTTCTCTATATCTTTACACAGTGACGAACGAGTTCAAACGTGTTATATTGGCAACATTTACAACACATTACATTGTCGACCTCCTTGGCACAGTGCGTGCGTCAAAGGTCCTGGCCTCGATTCCCGGCTCGAGTCTGGTTTGGTAGGAGGCCTCGGCAGTGGCTAGTTACCCTACCGGCAAGACGCCGGACGATTTAGGGTTCCAGCACCAATTAACCAATTAGGAGTGTGGGTTTACCATACCATTAACAGGTTAGCCCGCTACCATCTTAGACTGTATCATCACTTACCTTACATCAGGTGAGATTGCCGTCAAGTCGCGAGACCACACTGTTCAATGCGAAATAGAAATGAAAATATCTGGCTTGCTTTCTATAAGAGAGAGAGAGACAGACAGAGAAACATGCGACGCCGCACAGCTTACAATAACAAAAAGTGTCGTGACAACTTTTCGTAAGAATTTTTTCCGTCTAGCCCCCTTTCACAACGCGCGATAAGGAACTTCGTTCCAAAAATAAAAATACCCTTTTTTTTAAGAATGATAAAAATATATTCTTTTCTCCTCGCGATAAGATAAGATGTTACAAAACCTTTCGTATTGGAAACGAAACAAAGAAAAGAAAAGGTACGTTCCGCCCTTTACTGTATTATACGAGCATCTTCTTTTCACGATGTAAACATTGGGAAAGCTCCATTGTTCTTTTATCATTATTACTGACTAACTGCGCCTCGCGTTTTCATTCCCATGGAGCCCGTTTTTGGGGTAGAATGAGGATAACATATAGATATGGCTCCATACACAAATTTTAAGGAGTTCTATAGATTCACATATCGTATCATATAATTATGCAGTGTTTTGTCACTCCTTATTTCTTATTTATAAGTACTCCGTATTTATAAGGGAAATATTTTCGGAACAGATCAAGGAATGAATAAATAAAGACAGTCAATAGGGAAGAAGGCTAAAATTACTGTAAACTACGTTGGGATTTGGCAAAATAACGTAACTGCCCTTTGAACCGAGGCCCTAGGATTCTCTTTGATTTCAAGGTAAGGTTGGAAGGTAATGATTTAGAAAAAATCTCATAGAAAACAATTAGCTCATATTCATTACTAGCTGACGCCCGCGACTTCGTCTGCGTTTTGAGCGCGTGTGTTTGTTTGTCTTTCAATCCCGAAGTAATAGATTACTAACCCAATTGAAATAATTACAGGGTAAATATTAAAGTATCTCCTTTCTAAAAAAAAACTTTTCATGAAATCGGATATTGATTCGTTGGTGGGAGAAGTTGTGGGAGGCGCCCGAGACGTGATGGCAAAGGCGGTGGCATGCGCGTGAGCTTTATTTTTCTAAAATAAAAGTAGCCTAAGTTAGTAGTCCTTATTACATCAGCTATCTGCACATAAAAGTCCGTAAAAATCGGTCTAGCTATTTCAGAGATTAGCCGGAACAGACAGACAGACAGACAGACAAAAATTGGAAAAAATGTTATTTTTTTATATGTACAGTATACATATTCATATGCATGTAGTAAAAAACGATTATTTCAATTTTACAAACAGACACTCCAATTTTATTTATTTGTATAGATTACAGCCCCTTACGAATGTCAGAGTAAGACCAAACACTGAATAACTTTTCACGTATATTTATGAGGCCCTTATTGGTTGGCAGGTTAGGTTAGGTTAGGTTTTGATTGGATTTAAAACGATCTCAGGGTATGGAAATATTAAATTCAATGTTCAAATCAAGCAATATTGCATTCCGTTTCAAATACTATCTACTCTACACATAGGAAAAAACGTGCCCAAGAAATGACGGAAACATGTATGGCGGTCAACATTTGACGATAATATGCAAACTAGGACGCCGTAGAGCTTTTTGAGCTGCAAACTGGTACTCAAAGGAACCCTATCGCTAATCCTCTGCTCTCCGTACATTCGTATCTCTGTCAGTATCTCATGGACAGTGAAAGAGATGAACTGAATTTTTTTCCGGCTATAATATCAGAAAAAAAAATAAAGCTGAAAATTAACCCTTTACACCCTTCACACAGAAAACGTAAGTGTTATTTCATCTCAATCTTTTTAATGTCGATAGATAGTGGCTGGGCGCGATTTGAACCCTCTTAGTTTAAAGTTTTTGTTTTTTATCCACTACAAGTTAGCCCTTGTCGGCAATCCCACCTGATGAAGTGATGATGCAGTCTAAGATGGTAGCGGGCTAACCTGTTAGGGGTATGGTAAACCCACACTCATAATTGGTTTCTACGCGACATCGTGCCGGAGTGCTAAATCGCTTGGCGACACGTCTTTGTCGATAGGGTGGTAACTAACCACGGCCGAAGCCTCCCACCAGACCATACTCGAGCCGGGAATCGAACCCAGGGCCTTCAAGTTTCTAATCCAACAGCGCGCGCGCTGCGCCACGGAGGTCGTCAAAAGTAGTTTTAAGTTGTCGATTGTAGTTATCACCATCACTTCACGAATAGAAATAATGAAATGACCGATTCATAGATGCCTGTAATAGGTTTATGTGAATAAAGGTATTTTTGATTTGATTTGATTTGTAATTAGTGTTTCATATGGCATCCTGGTACGGAACCCTTCGTGCACAAGTCCATCTCGGTTATAGCCGGTTTTAATTAATTATCATCTTATATTACAAATTTGTATTTACACCACGTGTATGTCAAAAGGGCAAATTGCCACTTTAGCTTCGCGACTCGTTGAATAATTAAATAAACTTGATTAATTTTATAATCTAACGTTATATAAATATTATTTAATGATAAAATAATTATTATTCCTTTTCCCTTAAATTTCAAAGGTTGTTTCAGAACGCTCTTTGAAGTATTATTAAAAATCAACGAATTCGAAAATTCTATTAGATGTAATACGAATATAACTGAAGCTCTAAAAACACTTGACGATTTGCAATTTAAAACTAGGTAGGTTACTCGGGCATTGCAAAGAAAATATTCAGTTACATTTTTTGCGAGTATCTTCTCAGGCAATGTTTTTATCCTAGCCTACTCATTTATTACATCTTGAGAACACGTTATTAACGTATTCTCACGATAATTAAAATTTTGATACGCTTTTCTCCAATTAGCTCGGGTATAGGTTGGTTACTAAAAAATAACTTTAATCCGCAATGTCTGGTGTTGATTAATGGATGACTGATGTAAAACACCAGTCGATATTTCACTCCTTAACATAAGGTTAACATAGGGTAAGGGTCCTTCACATAGAGGGTAGACCTGGCGCGCCTCGGATAGAGCTCGGGGGTCAATATAGGCCCCCCGTGGAGGGTCTGCCTCGGCGGTCGCCGCTGGCTGGGCCGCGGTCGAGTGCATCAGTGTTCCCGTGACCCAGCCACCAGGCGACGCGAAGGAGCGTCGCTGGGTTTTAGTGGGTATTCTGGTCGCCAGACTGGCCGCCGGGGAGTCCCACATACCCCGTCGGAAGCGTCGCAGTCTTGCCTGCGTCGCCTCCGGAGGGGATGCGTAAAAGCATTTCCCAGCGGAAAAAATTACTTTTAGAATGTACTCGTGCTTTGAATGAATACAGTTTTAAATTGAATATTTTATTTTCGGATTGGTAAAGTGTTGGCAAAATAATATATTGGTGAAATTGTCGAATACATTGATTAATTGGTAAAATAATTGACTGATGGCCTCCGTGGCCATGGTTTTGATTCTGATCTAGTGGGAGGCTTCGGCCGTTGCTAGTTACCGTCACAAACACCACCAACAAAGACATGTCGCATAGATACCAGTTAAGTTAGGGGTATTGTACACCCATATTCCTAACAGGTTAGCCTGCTGCCCTCTTAGATAGTATCATCACTTACCACGAGACGAGATTGCCGCTAAGGACTAACTTCTTCTTCTTCTTTTGCTTGCCCTTATCTCACATTATGTGGGATCGCCAAAACACGTCTTCTTCTTCCACTCTCTTCTATCAGCCGTCACCTCACTATCTACACCTTTTACCCGCATATCCTCTTTTACACAATCCATCCATCTCTTCTTTGGTCTTCCTCTACTCTTTTGCCCTTCCACGTTCATATATAACATTATTTTGGTGACATCACTTTCTTTCCTCCGCATTATATGACCATACCATGCTAGCCTGTTACTCCTCATCTTTTCTGTCACTGTCGCTACTTTTAGACTTCCCCCCGCTTAGGACTAACGTCATCATGATCAACCCATTACCGGCACACTACAGGGCACGAGTCTCCTCTCAATATGAGAAGAGCTTGGCCATAGACCACCACGCTGGCCACGTGCGGATTGGCAGACTTCACACGCCCTTGAGAACACTATGGACAACTCTCAGGCATGCAGGTTTCCTCACGATGTTTTCCTTCACCGTTGAAGCAAGTGATATTTTATTTTTAAAAACGCACATAACTCCGAAAAGTCAGAGGTGCGTGCCCGGATTCGAACCGCCGAACTCTGATTAGGAGGCTGACGTCCTAACCACTAGGCTATCACCGCTTCCGCTTCAAGGACTAACGTATTGTGGAATAAAAAAAAAGACAGCTAATTCACCGGAACACATACGACCCCATTACGTCACTCCGCAAGCCTTCGTTCATTCTCCCACGTTCAAACGCTTCATTATAATTTTGATGAATGGTTTTTTTTTCGCGCTGTGGCAGCACGCAGTTCGTGACCTAGTTAATATCTACATAACGTACTCCGTAATTACGCTTGTGAAAATGTTTGCTCAGAGTAAAGCTTATAGTCGAGGCCTTAGCGTAATTCACCCCCTTCATACGAAACTAGGATACATATACCGGCGCAGAGTATAAAACGGTTAGATTTTTTTTTTATTAAAGCGGTATGATTTTTTTTTATCCACTACAAGTTAGCCCTTGACGGCAACCTCACCTGATGGTAAGTGATGAGGCAGTCTAAGATCGCAGCAGGTTAATCTGATAGGGGTATGGTAAACCCATACTCCTAATTGGTTTCTACACGCCATCGTGCCGGAACGCTAAATCGCTTTTCAACACGTCTTTATCGGTGGTAACTAGTCTCGGCCGAAGCCGGCCACCAGACCAGACTCAAGCCAGGAA
Organism: Lasiommata megera; assembly: GCA_928268935.1. Lineage (NCBI taxonomy): Eukaryota > Metazoa > Arthropoda > Insecta > Lepidoptera > Nymphalidae > Lasiommata > Lasiommata megera. The sequence goes on along the minus strand of OV743311.1, from coordinate 2,886,515 downwards.
TAGAACCCAGGACTTTTTTATAATGAGACAGCGAGTCCGCTGCGTCGCGGATGTCGTCATTATATCAATATATCACTTGTGTTTTTTTTAATAGCTGTTTTAACACTTGATTAAACCTAGCATTGGTATTTGGTTAGCAAAGCAAATTCGTTAGTATTAAAAATAATAACTACAGAACGTTCTAATAACTTTCAGTTTGCATACTGTTGTCTATCGAGTTTCGACAATGATAACCAAAAATCTTCATCCAACCCTCACTAATTTTAAACGTCGACAAAAACATGTTTGGAATTATTATATTTCAATGCATCTTTCCTACAAAGCATTATTTAAATTGGGTTAACTAAGAGCCGCATGAAAGAAAGTTCAGTCACAAAGTGGTCAATGGAGAGGGCTAGGCTCGGAGTGTCCCTTTGTGATAGAATCAGAAACGAGGAGATCTGTAGAAGAGCTATAGCCGCCAAATAGGTTAATGAAATGCGAATAAGTGACACTATGGGGGGATTATAGTTTTTTTTTTTTATTCACCACAAGTTAGCCCTTGACTGCATCTCACCTGATGGCAAGTGATGATGCGGTCTAAGATGGTAGCGGGCTAACCTGTTAGGGGTATGGTAAACTCATACTCCTAATTGGTTTCTACACAACATCGTGCCGGAACGCTAAATCGCTTGGCAACACGTCTTTGTCGGTGGGTGGTAACTAGCCACGGCCAAAGCCTCCCACCAGACTCGAGCCGGGAATCGAACCCAGGACCTCCAACTTTCAAATGCAACAGCGCAAGCGCTGCGCCACGGAGGTCGTAAAAATGAGTATAGTTTGAGGACGTTAGTTAGTTTACACCTCATCACCTCGCTCTAGCCACTACTAGGAGGACATAACTTAGAAGAGACTAGTCATGTCTCACTAGTGGCACAAGATGGTATCATTTTGCAATCTACATAGCGGTTTAATAGTCGACGTCGAGTTTCATATGAATTTGCACACCTTTCACCTCCTTTTTACCGTTTTAAGTAAACTCCTGTCTTATTTGACCTACCCTGTCTATAAACTATGTTATTTTTAAATTTCAGCTGCATAGGTTTAGTAGGTTTCGAGATCTCGTGTTAGCTCAGTCAGTCAGTTATCTTTCGCTTTTATGGGTGTACATATTTGAATATACAAAGATTTGACTAAACTTTGAACATCATCATCATCATCACCATCAACCCATTACCGGCTCACTAGAGAGCACGGGTCTCCTCTCAATATGAGAATGGTTTGGCCATAGTCCACCACGCTGGCCATGTGCAGATTGGCACACTTCACACGCCTTTGAGAACATTATGGAGAACTCTCAGGCGTGCAGATTTCCTCACGATGTTTTCCTTCACCGTTGAAGCAAGTGATATTTTAATTGTTTTTTTAAAAACGCACATAATTGCTAAAAGTTAGAGGTGCGTGCCCGGATTCGAACCGCCGACCTCTGATTAGGAGGCTGACGCCCTAATCACTAGGCTATCACCGCTTCAAACTTTGAACGAATCCCCAAAATGTTAGTCTTATTCCTATTCAATACACGTGAGTTTAATGGTTAATATATTTCATTTGAATAATAAATTTGTATCCAAGCTTGTCTTAGTGAACAAACGTGTCGCGGGAAGGATGTACTGGTGGGAAAGCGACATCATTAATTCTCAACGCTCAAACTATCCGGAGAGACGGGCTTTGACGAGAGTTTGGCAATATTGTGAACTATAAACTTGAGTTAACCCGATCAAGCTCGAGAGTAACTTGCATCACTTGCCACAAACTGCGGAAATACTCTAAGATAATACGTAGTTATAATATCTATGCTATTTCGTTAAATAGGCTTCTATGTGGGTGGGAAAATAATCTAAAGATTATAATATAATCCCACCCATATAGAAACCTATATGGGTGGGATTATATTATTATACGCAGGAAGAAGTCGCCGGCCTAAAATCAAAAATGTATAGGCATCTATGCAGCGTTCATGCAATATATTTTTCGTTATTATTCCTTGACAACTTCCGTGGCTTAGCGCGTGCGCTGTCACATTATAAAGTTGGAGGTACTGGGTTCGATTTCCGCCTCGATTCTGGTCTAGTGGGAGGCTTCGGCCGTGGTTTGTTACCACTACCCTACCGGCAAAGACTTGTCGCTAAGCGATTTAGCGTTTGGGCATGGTCTTAGGGCTTAAGAGTATGAGTCTAACATACCCTCAAATAGGCTACCATCATAGACTGTATCATCACTTACCACCAGGTGAGATCGCCGTCGAGGGCTAACTTGTAGTGTATAAAAAAAAACTTGAGATAATTACATTCCTATTTTTTTTAAACTAAAGCAATAAGGATTCGAAACGCGCCCTGGTCTTATAAGAAGCCTAAACAAACTTGACTAGGTTTTATTTTAACTTAACAACACAAAGTTGCAGATTTGAGTTTACTCGTCTACAAAATATAAGTAGTTTTTAAATTTAAAGAATATTGTATTCATTCTCCTATTATCATATAGCAATTTATCGAATGAAAATTTTGAAATAAGTCTTTAAAGGAAACCCTAATAAAGGATAATATAAATAAAAAATAAGCTAAGTCGTAAATTGTTGATTATTTGCAATTTATTATTATGTACCTATTTATAGGAGCTTATAAGATAAATAAAACTTGGATTTATAGATGGAGGGATTGAAAGCTTATTCTTGCTAATATTACGTAGCCACTTGCTAGTCAGATATCAGAATTTACATAGGTCGGTTGTTACGTGACATTTATTATACACTCGTGACCCAATAAGTTCAGCAACCATTGAGGTCGAGCTTTGTACCTTTGTTGTCAACCCCACACGTAGTACATGAGTAGTTTTGACAAAAGTGGAAAAAGCTTCAATAAATCAACCAAAAACTTTATTCGATAAGCCTTTATCAGGCACTTTTAAAACGTGAATAACTTACTTTGTAGTAATAATTGCATAAGGAAACTCAAAACTGAAGCTACGAGAATTCCAATCGCTCTCTGGTCTAACAAGAAGTCCACAAGAAACTAATCGCTCTAACTGGCTTGGTTTTGCTCGTACCAGATGTGATTTTCGTCGTAATCTTATCAAAAAGTATACGTAAAACTAATAGTTTAAAAAAACTGAAATAACACGGTTTTATAAATAAACCGAACAAAAAAAAAGAATATGTATTTTTAAATAATTCAAATTAAGGATGGAGTGAAAAAAAAAAAGTAATTATTTTAACGTAATAAAGCGCAAAGCAATAAGTGTAGATTTTTAAGATATCTTATTTTTAAGGAATTTACGTATAACAAAACAAAAACAACATATAATGAAATATTAAACTAATTGACATTGAGATATCTGGATGCAATAAATGGACAGATATATTTAGACAGTAGTTCAGTGTTACGTCACTATAGTCCAATAGTTTCCTTTGTAAATTATTGACGCGTCAAAAATGCCTTTTAAAGGACTATTTGAATAAAGATTATTTGAATTCAATTAGAATCAAGCACTAAAGTTTGTTTTATATGATACACTATGTAATATACAGTAGCATTATAAAGTGGGAGGTCAAGTTCTGTCTGGTCTGGTGACTACTATTCGTATTATTACATATATACCCGGACGTTACTTGGTCCTGCAGATGTTTATGGGCGAATGTAATCACTTAACATCAGCTAACGTCGTTTGTCCGCGATGTAATGCTAAAAAAAACCTGTTTACGTGACAGTTTAGTGTAGAATATAGGTCACTTAGTCAATTGTATTTTTTTATACGCTACAAGTTCGCTGTTGACGCCTATAACACAAGTAAATCTTAATATAATTTTAAGTGGCATGGGAGATGTTGATAACAAAAAGAAAATTTCCCTGGCTAAGTTTATTGTGGGCTTCTTCTTAGACCGGGGCGCGTTTGAAACCCTCATAGTTTTAGTTTTAAGTTTACGAATGTAGTTATCACCATTGAATCACTACTATTTAAATTATTGACGCGTCAAAAGTGCCTTTTAAAAGACTTTTGAATAAAGATTATTTAAATTTGAATTTGAATTTAATGATGCTGTCTAAGGATGGTAGCGGGCTAACCTGTTAAGAGTATGGTAAACCCACGCTCCTAATTGGTTTTAGGGTTCTTATTAGACCAGGGCGCGTTTGGAATCCTTATAGCTTTAGTTAAAAAAAAATAGGAATGTAATTATCACTGGTTTTTTTTATACACTAAAAGTTATCCCTCGACAGCGATCTCACCTGGTGGTAATTGATCATACAGTCTAAGATGGTAGCGGGCTAACCTGTTAAGAGTATGGTAAACCCACGCTCCTAATTGGTTTCTACGCGACATCGTGCCGGAACGCTAAATTCCGATGATTCATATGATGACTTGCATTAACTGACGCCCTAGGTAACATATAAAATAAGGAATAAATACTTTACATTATTTATTTATGTTTTCTGTCTTTATCGGTACGGTGCTAATTAGCCACAGCCATAACATACCACCAGCCCAGATAACTTAAAAAAAAAAAAAATTATAAATTCCAAAATTGTCCCAGCCGGGAATCAAACACGGGACCTCTCGCATATAACACCTCTGAGACGTCGTCATACTCTTAGATGGACTCGTTACTAATAGTCGTGACCCAATAAACTGAATGACCTTTTGGGGTCACCCATTGTTGTTAAACCTACACTTTGGGGTTAGTAGTACGTGACAAGACCCAATAAAGCCTCAACAAACTAGGCTATTTACTCCTATTCAGTCTGGACTGGACTGGATATAACTAGATATTACAAGACTGGTTTTGTCCTATCTAGTTATATCCTTCTAGCTGAACCTACTATATTGATTGAGTTAGGTTTGCAAAATTTAGGTTTAATTTTTTTATTAAACTTAAATTTCACGTGAGCGCGGCCGGGGGCATAATCAAGTGTGTAAAGGCCAGAGAGAGAGAGGGCCACTTTTTTCGGACGACATTGGTTAATATTTAGCTGATGATTAAAGTACTTGGGTATAGCAGCTTTCTGCAATAGTAACCGCATTTGTTTAAGACAATTGATTCTAAGTAAATATATTATAATCAGTGATTTATATAGTAAATTATTTATTATAATATGTTGATGCTTATCTGGGATAAAAAGTACCATGTCCATCTATTTGGAAGACGGACTTAGGATACTTACAAGATTTATATAATTGAAATATATATTTATAGATTGTAAAAATAGCTTTATTCATATAAACCTATTACAGGCATCTATGAATTTTCATAATATACTCGTATATCACATTTTTCATAATTTCTATTAGTGATGGTGATAACTACACTCGCCAATTTAAAACTAAAGCTAAGAGGTTTCAAATCGCGCCCAGGTCTAAGAAAAAACCCACAACAAACTGAGCCGGGGTTTTTTTTGTTATCACCATCTCACATAATCAATAATTAATATACTATATATTATAACATTGATATGTAATTTAGTGTGCACTGGGAATGAATCATGAGTCACACACACACAAAATCAGTTCCACACAAGCCGTTACGTAATACGGTGCATTTGATAAACACTCGTGACCCAATAAACTTAAGGCAACCTTTGAAGTCACCCTTTGTCGGGAGACGCCCGCATGGCATGAGACGTTTGTGACGAAAACACAGTAAAGCTTTGAACAAACGAGGCAAGTTCACGGAATTTATGTAATATCTTCTTGGAACTTACAAATTCATACACTAAGGCCAGTATTAATATAGCAACATCGACATAAGACGGGTTATCAAGAACGGTATCGAGCATAGATTGAATAATTAATACATGAAAAACTATTTGCTCGATGTCGGTTAAGTATCTAAAACATACGAAATTGCGTTCTGCATTCTACGTAAAAAAAAGTGTGTGTCACATCCGACGTACGAATGGAGTTTGGCTTACTAGTCTAAGAAATAGATTGATACCATATAAAATGCTTAATAAACTATTCTATTTACATTTATATTTGTAGGATGACTACGGGCGGGTGCGTGTCTTTGTCGGTAATTTAGGTAGACGTGGGTAGTTTCGGGCAAAGAGACCAGACACTCTTGGTAGAACAGAACTACAATTATAAGTATGGTAATTTATAAGGAGCAGACTATACGCTCCACTAAGTACGAATGCACCACGCAGCTCAACCACCGGTCCGACCCGACCGAGTGCAATCAATGCAATGCGCCGTCCCGCGCCGGTGAGTCTTATAAGAACCTGCATACGTCACTTAGTATTGCGTAAAGAGAGGGGGCGATGCCACTCTCTTGTCTGTCGTACATGACTCCAAAAATAGATGGCGCTGCTCTCTGATTGCCGTCATAATATTGATTATTCGTGGTTAAAGTATTATACATAAAACATTTTTATTTTATTTCTATAAAATATATTTCAAATTTATTTCTATAAAATTTACATGTAAACATAGAATAGGTTGCGCACAAAACGTAACGAGGTCATTCGTTCAGTAGGTTTTACAGCTCATATTATTTTCATACCGGAGGCGATGAAAGAAATAAAAGTCGAATCATAAGGAGTAAACTCCAAAAACTATTTTATTTTACTGGCATTTTTTAGATTATCTTATAGACAATATAATATAATAGTCATCTAAAGGGTGGGCCACGAATTAGTTAACATTTGAAAAAATCGTATTAAAAAAACCATTTGATATATTTAAAAAAATGTTTAATTACAATAAAGATAATTAGTTGTAATTTATTTTTTAAAAATTACATCATCTAAATGACCACCGTTCCGATTTTTGCACTCTTCCAGGCGAGTACCGAAATTATATCAAATGGTTTTTTTAATACGATTTTTTCAAATGTTAACTAATTCGTGGCCCACCTTGTATAATAGCTATTCCATAACCTTATGTATTTCCGGATGTTGCGATTCTTAAGAAGTAAACTCCAAAAACTACTTTATTTTACTGGCATTTTTTGATTGTCTCTACAATATAATATTATAACCATATATAATAGTTATTTTTCTAACCTTATGTATTATGTAGTTTCGCAACTTGTGGAATACAATAAAGTGATCTATCCATTTAGTTTTAGGTAACTAGAAATTCATAATATTGATAGACTAACTTGGAAGCTGTGTTTCGCGTTGTTGATGCTGCACTCGGCGAATGTGGCGTCCTCTAGCTCGAAGTCGTCCCAAAACTGACTCTGAAATAAACACTTACATGAGTATGTACTCATACGAGCACGTAATTTAATAAAATAAGACTAAAAATATAAATGGCCTCAGAGAGCCGACAGTGCTTGTTAAATCAGTTTTCATTTAGGCCCTTAGCCTAAATTATTATCCAGATCTTGATCAACCCATTGCCGGCTCACTACAGAGCACGGGTCTCCTCTCAATATGAGAAGGGTTTGGCCATAGTCCACCACGCTGGCCATGTGCGGATTGGCAGACTTCACACGCCTTTAAGAACATTATGGAGAACTCTCAGGCGTGCAGGTTTCCTCACGATGTTTTCCTTCACCGTTGAAGCAAATGATATTTTAATTTTTAAAAACGCACATAACTTTCAAAAGTTAGAGGTGCCCGGATTCGAACCACCGACGTCTGATTAGGAGGCTGACGCCCTAACCACTAGGCTATCACCGCTTCATTATCCAGATAGTTCCTTCTTATTGGGATTATTCTAATGAGCCCGAACACGCTATGTGCTGTAACTTGCTGAAGGTATACCAAGGAATGCTTGATGCTTGAGCATTAGCTCAAGGCTTGGTAACACCACTGAAGCTACAGTACAACAAATTTAAAAACAATCGAGCCTTTGAAAGTTTGTAAGACCCTTTTGCTCTAAAGTTTTTTTTTATGACCATCGGGTTTAAGATGTTTACCACGAGGTAATAATCTCTATAGTTTTTTGTAATCCCATAAGACGAGCAAAGATACCTTAGCCCTGGGGAGTATAAAATAGTGCATATTAAATAAATACACGTTCCAAAAATTTACCCTCCATGGACGTCTTTTATGACTTAAAACTTCCTAATCTGTTAGTCGTATGGTAAACCCGCACTCCTAATTGGTTTCTACGCGACATTATGCCGGAACACTAAATCGCTTTGCGACACGTCTTTGTCGGTAGCTAGCCACGGCCTAAGCCTCCCACTAGACCAGAAATTGGATTGGCAGACTTCACACGCCTTTGAGAACATTATGAACTCTCAGGCGTGCAGGTTTCCTCACGATGTTTTCCTTCACCGTTGAACTTTATTGGCTCATGTAAATTCTAATCTAATGTCACAATTTATTTATAGCTGTTTGTTTTCCTAACAAAGAGAGAAAGAACAAGAGAAACCATAAAATACAAATTTCACTCACTGCGTCACTAGAACGAAAGCAAAAAAGTTATCGATTCAAAGTTTCTCCAGCATCGAAGCTGGCTAGTAAACCGACGTTCATTAAAACGCTATGCATTTTTAACGCGCGCTGTTAGCAAAGCAATTAAAACGTAAAGCCTGTTCCGGCGAATGTAATCCTAACCTCTTGAGTAACAAAAGAGTTTCTATTTTGTATGTATTTTAATCATTAAGATTACTACTGCCATAATAACGAATTACATATCGCAGCCCAAAGAAGATTGCAGACGTTGTACGACCCCACTAATGCAGCCAAACAGTAATTTAGGTCGCGATATATGTTTCTTAATAAGTTAAATTAGCATATTGTGACAATTCTTTTCCTAACTTCAAAGAACACTAGGCTAGTTAGAATATAGGAAATTAGTTGTAATATTTATATTAATTAAAATTGTAATTAATTATTATTTATTTTTTTGAAGTCTTCCAAGCGCTGCGTACGTACGCATGTACGTACGTACGTATTAAACGTGTAAAAATAACAAACAAATGTGTACGAAAATTAATATTAATGAACCACTTCAGTTATAATACCGTGGAAACTCTTTTTAAGAATACTAATGATTCATGTCCGTTTATTTATTTATTTTATTTATTTATTTATTTTCTTTCATATCTTACAGACATGAGACCCGGTCAGGGCATTGCAAACAGTACAATTTTAATACATTTTTAATACACATTATAATATTCTAATATTAAACAATTCAATAAAAAAATAATATCAATAATAATGTTCAATTGGTCAATGTTATGATAGTTAAAAAAAAAAATTAAAATCTCCCCGTTCATATCTTCCCGTGTGTGTGTTAAAAGACGGATAAAATTACTGTATATATTATAGCAGTGAAAATATATGCGATAATGATAATACAAATTTACCACTTTGAACCGAAAAGTGACTGTCATTTGAACATCGTCCAACATTCCGTTGGAGATATGAGTATGTTGTGCAGACCCCAGTATGGGATAAGGGTAAGGAGATAAAGTTATTTGCTCGCGAGACGAAACGGACACATACCAAAGTGCGACCGCTGAAAACTATGTACTCCTGACGGCTGTCATATTAAAAAAAAATAGTAGGAGCCTTTAACGTAACCTTTTTGTTTACGGGGGGGGGGAGGGGTTCTTCTAGTGAGCAGGGAGAAGGTAATAATGATGATGGTGAACCATATAAAATGGTAATACTAAATTCCTTTATGTTACTAAGGATAATCATCATCATCATCATGATCAACCCATTACCGGTTCACTACAGAGCACGGGTCTCCTCTCAATATGAGAAGGGTTTGGCCATAGTCCACCACACTGGCCATGTGCGGATTGGCAGACTTCACACGCCTTTGAGGACATTATGGAGAACTCTCAAGCGTGCAAGTTTCCTGACGATGTTTTCCTTCACCGTTGAAGCAAGTGACATTTTAGTTTTTTGTTTAAAGACGCACATAACTCCGAAAAGTTAGAGTTGCACGCCCTAACCACTAGGCTATCACCGCTTCAAATAAATATTTGAATGATTTAAATGTGGATTTGTATTCGTTTGAAGAGTACAAATCAGCATTTAGCCAGCATGGTAATCAAAGATCAAAACCATTGTCCACGAAGAGACGCGTGCCTTGAAGCGGGCGGGTATTGGGTTTATAACGATATGATGAATTTGTAAGATTGAAGGTTTTTGCCTAGCAGTGAGAAGGTTGTAGATGATGGTGAACAATATGAAATGGTAATACTGAATTCCTTTATGTTACAAAGGGCAATAATTATACCGCAAGATCACAATTATTCTGTGGCATGACGTAACTGTTAATGTAAGGTGAATTAAAGTTTACCGACTGAAATAGGTCACCAAAGCTAGTGGTTAACCCTCGCAAAACCACGGGCCGGAAAATGGTTAGATTCGTTAGCCAAACTATTTAAACAGGGACTCAGAGATATAATATTAACTTAGTAGCTGAATCGGCAAAGTTCGTTATGCGAATAAAGAAAATTAAGAATATCTATTTAAATAAAAAAAAACGCTCAAATTAGTTGGTTATTTACTCTGAATAATGGAGAACAATCTACCATAGTTATAATGAAGTTAAATTTTTTTGCTATATCTGTATAATTTATATTCGTATTTCAAAACCAAAATTATTTAAATGATAAGAAGAAAAATAATTAGTATTATCGTTCCAGCACTTACAATAAGTATTCGTATTACTCGTAGTATTAGTTTTATAATTGGTATTACTTTTAGTATTTGTATTGTTTGGTAATTGGTAATGTCGCATTTTCTTTGTCAATATTTTTTTTTGTGATCTTTTGGCAGGTAATTTAGGTAGATTATGTATGTGTATATAGGTGATCGCGTCCGTTATTCTACCAGTATTCAGGCTCCCACTGAAAACCAGCGCTGCGGCTTGCCGCAGCTGATGCAGAGTTGGTTGCCTTTATTTAGTCATTTGTGTATGTATGTATAGTAGATATAGTATGACAAATTATGACTAAATAAAAAACTTTCCTCCATATGTTACCAACGACTGCTCTCCTATTTCGGACACATCATGCGACGTGGGAATGATTGTCTAGAAAAACTTATTGTGACAGGCAATACAGACGGCAAAAGATCGCGAGGCCGCTCATCAACCAGATGGGCAGACCAGCTGAGGGACTCTAAGTGCAAATTTCACACTATTGCAAGACTAGCCTCTGACAGAAGCCGGTGGAAACAATTAATCCGCACGAGGTTGCAAGGACACCAGGACCACGATTTTGAGTAATGAAGGAACGACTAGAGAGAGAGAGAGAGAGAAAAAACTTTTTCTTTCTTTCTTTTCTTTTAAAAGTAGCCATGTCGGCCCAGTTGGCCTTTAGTTTTTCTTCTTCTTTTTCTTGCCCTTATCCCACATTATGTGGGGTCGGCACAACACGTCTTCTTCTTCCACTCACTTTTATCAGCCGTCACCTCACTACACACACCCTTTACCCGCATATCCTCTTTTACACAATCAACATCATCTCTTCTTTGGTCTTCCTCTACTCTTTTGCCCTTCCACGTTCATATATAACATTCTTTTGGTTACACCATCTTTCTTTCCTCCACATTACATGACCATACCATGCTAGCCTGTCCTCGTCAGTTTTTGTGAGACAAAATTAAATTCACTTTTATATACGTATGTAAGACTAATCTCTTTGACTAAGAAAGCACGACTATAAAGTAAATTTACCACTCATATTTTGATTCCTACGATTTTTTTTTTAATTTTTAAGACCAGCCGTTAAGCTCCATAATTTTATCATCACTTACTATCACATGAGATTGCAGTCGATTTAGTTGTAAAAAATAGGGGAATTAAAAAGTTGGAAAGTAACTGTATTTATCCTTTTTGCGGCAAAGCCACTGCACGGATTTTGATCCAAAAGGCCATCAGGGTGGCTTTATAAAAGATAAATTGCATCCCGAGAACTAACAAAGTATAATAATTTTTAGCCTGGGGAAATAGAAATAGAGTATTACCATAGTATTCATCATCATCATGATCAACCCATTACCGACTCACTACAGAGCACGGGTCTCCTCTCAATATTAAGGATTATATAAACGATAAAAAAGCTTGGGTGTGAATTGCTCTATCTCCATAGGTGCTATAGTTTATTATTCATTATGTGAGATGGTGATAACGAAAAAAAGAAAAACCCCGGCTAAGTTTGTTGTGGGCTTCTTCTTAGACCGGGGCGCGTTTGGAACCCTCATAGCTTTAGTTTTAAGTTCACGAATGTAGTTATCACCATGAAATAACTACTATGTAAATTATTGACGCGTCAAAAGTGCCTTTTTAAGGACTATTTGAATAAAGATTATTTTGAATTTGAATTTGAATTTGATCGTCATGGATGATAGCCGCAAAGAGGCGTAAACGTGTACGTAGAGTAAATTTTTAAAATATTTCTGTGGAATAATCAACGTTTGTAATTGCAGATGAAGCCACACCTCAGTCGTGTTCCTATTCCTGTTTTTGCTTCGGAATTTCTAAAAACCCTTAATCTATGTGGAATAAGTCGTGGGTACCTCTATAGCTAGCATATATATAAACGCGACAGTTAATACTTGAACATTGCTCGGTGACGCTTTATTAAGATGGATCTTAAATGGAAGCTCTTACTTGGAAGCAGTCTCTGACAGTCTATTGCACCCATACCCCATTACTCCTAATCGATAAGACAGCGAGACTACGTTTCTTGAAATGTATTTGGAATCGACCGAAAATATAACCCCATTTCAACGAATTGGCAACATTTCGTAGCGGTCTGCTACGGAATACTATGTTGCTACGGATGCGTAGACATTTGGCGTAGCTTATCTACGAAATAGTGTTAAATAAGTTATGGAATACGAATAAAGACTGATTTCCTATGACTCAAACGTTAAACCGATAAAGGAGAATGGGAAAAAAATGGGGCGCGTTTATGTCGGCACAGCGGTAATTATTTAGTCGAAAACTAATACCAGACATGTACAAAATATGAATTCCCAAATTGCCCCCACTGGGGATAGAACTCGGAACCTCCCACATACAAGCAGCACCCTCCAATGCATCAGTGAAGGTCGCTAAATTAGTAATAGTAGTAACAATAATATGGTTGAAACAAAGTTTATAATACAATATAATGTATTACAATATTATAGTTGGCTTTGAAGTTATATTTACCCAATTCAAAGCTTTGTGAACTCGGCCGCGTAGTTATAAAGTGAGCAAAGGCTTTGAAACTTGTCCTTTGGTGCTTATGCAATTATTGTTCTACCTTCAAAATATAACGTTAGTACTTTACAACTTTGTTACATAATCAGCTCACACTAGGGTTAGTTCTCTCGTATGTTCAGTGGTTAGCATGTTAGACTATGTATCCAGGGTTCACTTCCCGGGGCGGGTCAAAGTTGGATATGTTTCGATATGTTTTTGATTATTCTATTTAAAAAATTTATGAGTAGCTCGGAGTTTATATTAGCAGTGTTTAGCGCCATGTTTATTAAGAAGAGTATGTTTTTACTGGGGTATGGGCCTTTACTACATGTAATTGTCACATTGCGTGTAGGAAAGGCCCATGAGCTCGCATCGGAGTACCATAAAGTGCTGTCAAGTTTCATTATATTACGCAAAAATGAAGACTTTTATTTTTATCTGTGATAGCCTAGTGGTTAGGGCGTCAGGTCGGTCAGCGGTTCGAATCCGGGCACGCACTTCTAACTTTTCGGAGTTATGTGCGTTTTTAAAAAATTAAAATATTTATTGCTTCAACGGTGAAGGAAAACATCGTGAGGAAACCTGTACGTCTGAGAGTTCTCCATAATGTTCTCAAAGGCGTGTGAAGTCTGCCAATCCGCACATGGCGTGCAGCGTGGTGGACTATGGCCAAACCCTTCTCATATTGGAAGGGGACCTGTACTCTATAGTGAGCCAGTAATAGGTTGATCATGATGATTAGTATATTTATTAAATATTTATAACTATATTGTGTTATATATGTAATCTGGTTCATGTATTAGTATCTAGTTATCCGTATGTAGGTTTTTGTTTTTCTTATTTTTTTTATATTTTTACTTGTTGTGGCGTACAAAATTATTTATTATAAAAAAAAATGGGCCAGTTCTCTATTCACACTCGTCCATGATTAAATGAGCTGATGGCGTCGTCCAAGGTTAGTTGGAAAAGGAAATGATAATAGATATTTTTTTATGATTTCAATATCAAATTCAAAATTCAAATTCAAAATAATCTTTATTCAAATATTCCTTAAAAAGGCACTTTTGACGCGTCAATAATTTACATAGTAGTTATTTCATGGTGATAACTATATTCGTAAACTTAAAACTAAAGTTATGAAGGTTCCAAACCCGATAAATTTCGATACACAGCTTTATAAAAGCGCAAGAAATAACGAAAGACGAACACGCAGGTAGATCAGGTTGCTCAATATTTCTGTTGCTGAATGGTTGCTCGAAACGCTCGCGTCCGCTGAATAAAATAACAAGCAACATGGCCGAGGTGCTTCCTGTATTATTCACTGCCGAAGACGTAGCGTGGCGTTTACTAAACATCACATATACTATCCAGATATAACGTAAGGGTGGCTGCCTTGGATCTTGGAGGGGGTAAAAAGGGGTAATGCCACGGGAGGCAATTTAAGTGAGCGCAAAATTCGTGTGCTTAAACTAGTTTATCAATCGATCTTGGAACTCTAGGCGTATCTTGCTATTTTAATATTTAATACGTGTTTTAGTGTATAAATAAAACGAACTATTCCAATTTACTTGTTTGTATGTGAGTTTTTTAGAAATTAATTTTATTTGGTCGTATGAATGACAAATGTCCAAAGAGACATGAAATCCTCGGTCTCAATGACGAGGATGTGAAAAACATGCGGCCGTATGATAAGAAAAGCCAACCCCGCGTGAAAGTGATAATGAGATTTTAATGACAAAAAAAAATGCTGTAACATATCCATTCGGGACATTATATCAAATTACAAATAATACAGACGTAAAACATAAAAATATTTTTTATTCATTATTTAATGTCTTGTATCATAAATGTGGAACTGTTATATTGGAATAGAACTGTTGAATTATGACAATTTATTTCACTAATGTCCAATTAAAATCAATATTAAATAACCGTAAAATATAAATTCGTTTTATTATGAAATCTGAGTGAATAGAATAAATACCTCAAATCGACTTCGTTACAATTCTTAACAATAATCTAATAAGCACAATATAGGTTTCAAATTTGTCCTAATTTTGAAGTTAGAAATATAAGATATAGAAAACGCGAATTATTTCATAATATTACATATTTAGTAAAAGTATTTTCATAGTATTATTTTTTAGAATGGTAGTATACCTTTATTTCATAATTAAGATAGATAGCCTATTGGGAGGCTAAAATTTCATCACTTTCGGGGGGATGAGGTCAAAAAGTTTAATATTTCACTTGCTTTGATGAACATCGAAACCAGCATGTTTTCGAGTTCTCCATAATGTTTCGAAAGAAGTGTGAAATCTACCAATCCGGACTTGATCACCATGGTTAAATTCTTTTCATATACATATGTGGGTTGGTGATGATATCATATATTTTGTTATAAATAGATCACTATTTATCAAAATGATAATTTATTTTAATTAATCAAAGTAACATGAAAATTCAAGCCGAATATCTTTATATTTATATTTTATATTTTACATAAATCTTTCTATGTTTCTGTGATCTGTAACTCACCTCGGGGTAAAAGATCACGCTAACGAGAATCCTAGAGATGTTTTCATTTCAAAGGGAAAATTTTTGACCCCACTCTACACAATGTTCAAAGCGAAATTCGGCAGCACCTTTCAAAATCAGTTTACTAACCGCAACTTTTTGAATAAATAACATGCCGAGTACGTCTACGAGCCCTTTTAATGTTAAATAAGCAACATCAAAGCAATTTTAATTATTGTCTAGATAATTAACATTTTAATAAGGAATAATGAGATGATATTATATTAAGGATCTTTGATATTTCGCCTTGCTTTTTAATACAGGCTTTTATTTTAACTTTGTAAAATGTTGACTCTGCAATTCACGCTAATTAAGACGTATATTTAGATAAAATATTATACATCATCATCATCATCATCATCATGATCAACCCATTACCGGCTCACTACAGAGCACGGGTCTCCTCTCAATATGAGAAGGGTTTGGCCATAGTCCACCACGCTGGCCATGTGCGGATTGGCAGACTTCACACGCTTTTGAGAACATTATGGAGAACTCTCAGGCGTGCAGGTTTCTTCACGATGTTTTCCTTCACCGTTGAAGCAAGTGATATTTTATTTTTTTTAAAACGCACATATCTAGGCTATCACCGCTTCAAATATTATACATATACTCAAAATATATAAACGAACGTGTAGGTAGAATAAAGAATCCCGAAGAATCTGTTATAAAAAGGACATGTTTTGTTCGGTTGATGTTAAGTAATTACCACCGCTGAGGACATCTGTATTATCAGAACAGTAAACCAAGCGTTGATGATTCAACTTCCTTAAAGATTTCAATCAATCATTCAAGAATAATGATTCCCTTTTAATAGCCCCACATCGTAATATATAGAAAACATCATGAGAACTGGTTCCATTATCGTTTTAGTATCTTGATGCTAGATTTAGGCCACCTGACGACCTCCGTGGCGCAGGGCGCGCGCTGTCGCATTATAGAGTTGGAGGTCCTGGGTTCGACTCCCGGCTCGAGTCTGGTCTGGTGTGAGGCTTCGGCTAAAGCTTGTTACCACCCTACCGACAAAGGCGTGTCGCAAAGCGATTAAGTGTTCCGGCACGATGTCGCGTAGAAACCAATTAGGAGTGTGGGTTTACCATACCCCTTACAGGTTAGCCCGCTTCCATCCTAGACTGCATCATCACCAGGTGAGATAGCCGTCAAGGGCTAACTTGTAGAGTGTAAAAAAAAAACCTTCCACATAGCAAGAAGGGAATTAGGGTATTTAACCAAGCACCGAAAGCTGCTGGCAGTCCGAGGAATCCAAATGGTCGGGTAGATATTTTCTTGGGTACGGTATAATCAGAATAAAAGGGTGTGGTTATTGCTATATACTTTTTGGTAGAAAGACGTACATAAGGAGAGAAAATAATTGGTATTCGGGTATCTGAAGTGCCAGTGAAACAATTAATTTGATCTCGTCGGCGCATTTTAGAAAGCTTATAAAAATCAACGTGTTTTGACAAGATTTTTGAATTTGATTAAACTGATTGATCAATCATTTATTTATCAAACGGTTTTAGTCTTTTTAAAGCAATAGGCAATACCATCTAGAATATATGGAATATATGTTTGAAATAACAGCGGTGATAGCCCAGTGGTTACGGCGTCAGCCTCCTAATCAGAGGTCGGGGGTTCGAATCCGGGCACGCATCTCTAACTTTTCGGAGTTATGTGCGTTTTTAAACAATGAAATCATCACTTTCTTCAACGGTGAAGGAAAACATCGTGAGGAAACCTGTACGCCTGAGAGTTCTCCATAATGTTCTCAAAGGCGTGTGAAGTCTGCCAATCCGCACATGGCCAGCGTGGTGGACTATGGCCAAACCCCTTACATTGAGAGGAGACCCGTGCTCTGTAGTGAGCCGGTAATGGGTTGATCATGACATGACATGTTTGAAATTGTCGTGTATATTTTTAACAATCTAACTCTTACTTATTAATTCATTACCCATTCTCTAGGAGACTTGATTCAGTATGACTGTGGTTATTTTAAAATATTGCGTAATATTACTCAAGTAGAGGTACATGCACTTCTTGAAAGAGCATGAAATAATTCAAGGCGGAAAAACTAAAATACGCGGTAAAGTTAAATTGTTGAACCGAAGTTTTAATAAATTTTTTTTTCCGGAAAGAACCAAGGTGGAATTTTTTCGATGTTTCCTTAAATTTTTCGTAGCTACCTACTTTCCCATACTAATTATGTTTTTACCCAATATAGGAAAGAGATGTTCGGTGATAGAGTTTGTTTAATATGATTATCGGTAAGATGATAACTAGCCACCCACCAGATCAGACCGGAAAAAATCTCAAATAATAAATTAAAACCACTAGTTGACCAGTGCGTAATTATGTAGGCTAATATAAATAAATAAAATGTTATATATCTACTTTCGTATCACTTCTGGATATATTTTATATCCTTTGCCTATACATACGATTATTTTTGTGTGCAAGTGACAGCTCCAGCGGAATTATAAAGAGAAGAAAGAAGACGTCGCCGGCAACCATAGATTAAATACAAACAGATGAAGCCGATTAAACTGACGATGCTGAGACAGCAATATACAAATTGTTTCAATCACTTATGCATTTTTTTCCACAAATGTGAAAATAAAAAAAATACGGAATGCTGAAAAAAGTAAAAAACCTTTAAAAAAACATCAAGTTTATAGTAACAGTGGAAACAGTGCAAGTATTTCGTTTGGCAAACTTTTAAATTCGCCATGCATTAAACCGGCACGCTGTAAATGGAAGATACGTTGCCCGTCTCAATTTTCTTACATAATCCGTATATAAGCTTCTCACTTCCTCATTACTCGCTGTATGATAAATTATCGCGTAGTTTATAAAAATAATTTAAATTTTAATTAATTTATTAATTTTTAAATTTTAATTAATTTATCACCCAAAGCGCAGAATCAACCTCCCTACAACTAGGAGAAAACGATTTAAAATACCTCGTTAAACCTCATTTTAATAAAAAAAGCCAAGAGCACTTTTATGTATAAGTGTACGGACGTATTTATTTATTTACTAGCTGATGCCCGCGACTTCGTCTGCGTTGAGTTAATGTGTGAAAGTGTGTTTGTTTGTCTTCCGAACACGAAGCAATGGATTACTAAACTACGACAGACGACCTTGAAATTATTACAGTACTTGGATTACTGTATTACATTGCAACATTACTTTATTTTTCTAAAATAAAAGACTTACTCCTTATTACATCAGCTACCTGCCAATAAAGTCCCGTAAAAATTGGTCTAGCTATTACAGAGATTAGCCGGAACAAACAG
Source organism: Lasiommata megera (assembly GCA_928268935.1). Lineage (NCBI taxonomy): Eukaryota > Metazoa > Arthropoda > Insecta > Lepidoptera > Nymphalidae > Lasiommata > Lasiommata megera. Next base: position 2,867,499 of record OV743311.1, on the reverse strand, counting down.
ACAGACAGACAGACAAAAATTGTAAAAAATATTATTTTGGTGTATGTACCGCATACATATTCATATGCATGTAGTAAAAAACGGTTATTTCAATATTACAAACAGACACTCCAATTTTATTTATTTGTATAGATTTAAGAAGTACCACTCAAGCTCAAGGTAAGTTAATGGAATTATCACTGAATAATGGAAGAAGGAGTTAAAATGGCTACGGATTTTAATTTTAATTCACAATTTTCTTATTAATGAACAATGTTAAATCCACGCATATTTTATGAGGGTACATAACGTTAACGCCTACGGTACGGTTAAGGAAGATCGCAATAAACTAGATAGTTTCCAGTTAGTTTAGTTCGCGTACCGGGTATAAATATACCCGGTACGCGAACAATCCACGTAAATAAAACATTCATATATATATTTACACGTTATTTTTAATCATCATCATCATCATGATCAACCCATTACCGGCTCACTACAGAGCACGGGTCTCCTCTCAATATGACAGGGGTTGACCATAGTCCACCACGCTGGCCATGTGCGGATTGGCAGACTTCACACGCCTTTGAGAACATTATGAAGAACTCTCAGGCGTGCGGGTTTCCTCACGATGTTTTCCTTCGACGTTGAAGCAAGTGATATTTTAATTTTTTTAAACGCACATAACTCCGAAAAGTTAGAGGTGCGTGCCCGGATTCGAACCGCCGACCTCTGATTAGGAGGCTGACGCCGTAACCACTAGGCTATCACCGCTTTCAGTTTTTAATACATCGATATATTTAACGCAATATTGTAACGAATGGGTTTATATTTTTTGGTTTGGTAGCCGTGGCTAGTTACGAACCTACGGACGAAGACGAGCCGCCAAGCGAATTGGCGTCCCAGCATATGTCGTAGAAACCGATAAGGAGTATCGGTTTAAAACAACTGCCATATTCCTAACAGCTTAGCCCACTACCGTCTTTGACTGCATCATCACGTACCAAGTGAGATGGCAGCGCGATTCCAAAATGAAGTCGCAAAAATTTATATCATTGTACGCGCTAATCCTTACTATCCAAATCTAAATATATAACAGTAAAAGGGAAATTCGGTTTAAAACAACTGCCATACTCCTAACAGCTTAGCCCACTACCATCTTTGACTGCATCATCACGTACCAAGTGAGATGGCAGCGCGATCCTAAAATTTCAAGTCGTTGTACGCACTAAGCCTTAATATCCAAATCTAAATATATAACAGTAAAAGGGAAAATCCTCACGGATTGATCTATCAACGCACAGGTCAAAACACTGCATGGATCGGGCTGTAATTTTGCAATTAGATAGTTTCTAATTATAACGTAGTCAAATTAGTACAGAACTATTGAATGTTCATAATTTAAAGGGCAACTACGGGATCTGAAATTTTATAGATGCAAATAATATTAATATATATGTCGAGTCAAGGGTGTCCGAGTTGTTTTTTGTAAGGGTGACGTCAGCATTGCTGACGTCACGATTTTGTTTACTATCGCTCATAGTAATTAAAACCACAACTTGCCGGTTTACACTTTTATTGCGATAATAACTAAGAGGTCCGAACAGTCTGACGTCTCGAGCGAGAGAATCCCGCGAAAGGCATCGACCGCCTGTACTTATAGCACAAAGCATGCTTGTACAAAATTGATTGTTACTATCTAAATTGTGTTAGCAAAATCATCAATAGTTAAAATGTGGGTAATTATTAAATTCTTGAGGTTTTTGGCGCCGCTGAATAAAGTTAATAACTTCTTCGCGCCGACATATATGTATATATATATATACATTACATACATATATGTATATATATATATATACATACATATATGTATATATATATATATATATATATATAATAATCTAGAATATGTATGAAATTTACGCTTACCGGCTGGTCAAAAATAAAAGCCACATAATAGGATCCTCTTTAGTAAAGTGGCATCATTACCGATCCCCATTAAAGTAAATGTGAATGAATTGATAGCTACTTTACCCGAGATAAAAATGGCTCGTCATCGTAAGCCGCATTCTAGATTTGGCGACCACAGCGCGCGCTGTCGCATTATAAAGTTGGAGGTCCTGGGTTCGATTCTCGGCTCCAGTCTTTTCTAGTGGGAGGCTTGGACTAATTTGGAGTGGCTAATTACCACCCTACCGACAAAGACGTGTCGCCAAGTTAGCGTTGCGGTACGATGTCGCGTAGAAACCAATTAGGGGAGTGGGTTTATCATACTCCTAACAGTTTAGCCCGCTACCATCCTAGACAGCATCATTACTAACAACCTGGTATTGTTGTCAAGGGCTAACTTGTAGTGTATAAAAATTGTTAGTGGCGCGTACTGGAAATTACCGACAGTGCTTATATACTAACAGATAATTATTCATCCTTATTTAAGGAACCTTCTATTTTAGGTAGCGAAATCCAGAAAGGCATTCCAGTTATTTGCACCGTAGAGTAGAAATGCGGTAACAAAGTGTTTCACGCGCATCTACAAAGCGAGCTTGGTCTTACCTCTGACTTAAGAAACAGTTGAAGCAAGATAAAGAATGCGACATAAGGCCGTATGCTTATAGCAAGTAAGCTTTATAGATCTTACTTGCTATAAGCATACAGCCTTATATCGTTTTGACGACCTCCGTGGCGCAGCGCGTGCGCTGTTGCATTTTAAAGTTGGAGGTACGATTCCCGGCTCGAGTCTGGTCTGGTGGGAGGCTCCGGCCGTGGCTAGTTACCACCCTACCGAAAAAGATGTGTCGCCAAGCGATTTAGCATTCCAGCACGATTGTGTAGAAACCAATTAGGAGTATGAGTTTACCATACCCCTAACAGGTTAGCCCGCTACCATTTTAGACCGCATCATCACTTGCCATCAGGTGAGATGTAGTCAGGGGCTAACTTGTGGTGAATAAAAAAAAAATCTCAGCCTAATTATATTTCTCGGTTGCAAAGGTAAAGTACTTACAGGAATTTATAAGACAAGCTAACAGAATATGCTAAGTTAAGTTTAGTTAAAGACACAATGTACTTTTTAACTTTTAAATCATAACTACCTACTCCATGAAATGAAATGAAAATATATGTCGGCGCGAGGGAGTTATTAAATTCATTCAGCGGCGCCAAGAACAACAAAAATTCAATAATTACCCACATTTGAACTCTTGATGATTTTGTTAACACAATTTAGACGGTAGCAATCAATTTTGTAAAAGCATGCTTTGCTATATTATATATACGGGCGGTCGATGCCTTTCGTGGCATTCTCGCTGGAGACGTCGGACATTTCGGACCTCATAGTTATTGTCGCAATACAAGTGGTATCCCTCAAGTTGTGGTTTTAATTACTATCCACGAAAGTAAACAAAATCGTGACGTCAGCAATGTTGAAGTCACTGTTACTAAAAACAACCCGGACGGCATAATTCGTCATATACTTTATTGCACCATACAAAAAGAATGAAACACACACGGAAAAGAATTTTCTTTTCTGTGTGTGTGTTTCATTCTTCTTGCACCTATATGGTGCAATAAGGTTCAATATGCGTTTATATTTTTGTAATAGATATTTCTCGACAAACACTTTCATGGAGGTACTCCAACGATATTTCGCTTGAAAACCCCTTATTTAACTTCAGAAAGTGTACAAGGAAACAATTACCTGTGCCACATATACCACACGATAATAATTACTTATTTATAAAAAAAAATAGTAGTTACCAAGTTTTTATATATATTATATAAAAATAAACTTAATTACTTAACTGTCTACATAAATATGTGTATAATGTGATGCTTGAAATAAAGATTTATTATAATTATCATAAATTATAACCAAAGAGAATAAACTTGCGGTGAGGCACATAGAAAACACAAATGCGGTTATGTGAAATAAAACACGCCTGTTTTATATGTTGGATTATGGAGCCCCAAAGCTATGTAATAAAATAAGACGAGCAAGTGTTATGAAAAGTAGGATTACGTAAAATGTGCCCTTGGTCGTTACTTCCACGTTTTTGTACGCACCGACACGCTCAAGGTCAGAGAACACCCAATGCCAAGGCCACTACGGAATCGTAATAACATGCCAGGACTTTGATCAATTAAGTACATTATTAAACGGAGTGAGGGAAAGTATCTTCATTATTTTTTCCACTTCTTTTGTCTAGTGATTAGCATGTTCAACTACGGATTACAGGGTACTGTGTTGATCGGACCAAGTATTAATGAGTCTTGGATTTTTCGGTTAAAGTCTTTTTTTTTTTTTTATTCACCACAAGTTAGTCCTTGACTGCATCTCACCTGATGGTAAGTGATGATGCGGTCTAAGATGGTAGCGGATGAACGCTAAATCGCTTGGCGACACGTCTTTGTCGGTAGGGTGGTAACCAGCCACGGCCGAAGCCTCCCACCAGACCAGACTCGAGCCGGGAATCGAACCCAGGACCTCCAACTTTAAAATGCAACAGCGCACGCGCTGCGCCACGGAGGTCGTCAAGTCTCATTCCTTGAGGAAATTGGTGGATTGTCAAGCATAAATGATATACTTCCCGGCACTATGTATTATTTAAGATATCAAAAACAAATAAAAGGCTAATTGTCTGTGGTGACTTTAATGTTAATATTTTAGAATGTAACTCTTTGACAGTAAAGCTTTTAAGTCTATTCAATACATACAATTTATCGAATATGTTTATGGAGCCTACAAGAATAACCTCTAGCAGTGCCACATGTTTAGATAATATCTTTACTAATATAGCACCAATTCATAAAAATATAATAAGTAATTTAGATTCTGATCATCTTGGCCAACTAATTCAGTTTAAAAGTTACAAGAAACCAGAATCTACACAAAAAATAACTTTTGTGCCGGTCACCTCAAATAGAATAGAAAAACTTAGGACAAGCTTAGTAAAGGACCTTCCATTCTTACCTTCAACCGTTGGTCCTAATGAAATGTATAACTCATTCTTTAATGTATTTAATTCTGTATTTAATTCTATATTTACGAATAAGTCTGTTCTGATAAGAAATGCATTAGTTTTTAGTGAGTGGGCATCAGTTGAACTGCATACAAAAAGGCAAGAATTATATGAACTGTATGCAGAACGACAATACAATACTGGTGTTGAGTTCAAAGAACATGTCAAATTATGTTCCAAGAATTTTAAACGTGATTGTATCTTGGCTAAGTCACAATATATACAAAATAAGATAAAAAATAGCTCTAATATAATAAAAACCACTTGGAACATGATTAATGAGGAGACAGGAAATGTTACACAGCGAAACAGGGACTTTGAACTGAATGTAAATAATCAATGTGTAACACCGGATGAAGAGGTTGCTAATGCATTTGAAACCTTCTTTACCGATATTCCTGTCTCCACAACAAAACAATTGAACTCTTCACCAGATTCTGCTCTCTCTTTATTAAATGTTAATGTGCCTGAATGTAGTAGCATCTTTACATTCAGTCATGTTAACAGTTGTGACGTTATTAAGGCCTTTAAATTAATAAATAACAAGAAAACTAATGACTTGTGGGGCATTTCCGTTAACATTGTTACATCCTTAATTGATATTGTTGCAACTGACTTGGCAATCATATTTAATAATTGTATAGATTGTGGTGTGTTTCCTGACTTAATGAAACATAGTAAAGTAGTTCCACTGCTTAAATCGGGGAGTACAGCCGACCCCAGTAATTTTAGACCAATTTCTGTACTACCCACTTTCAGTAAAATCTTTGAAAAACTTTTATTAAATCAATTACTGAAACATTTTAATAACAATAATTTATTACACAATAAGCAATATGGCTTTACAAGGGGTCGCTCAACGACCGACGCTGGTGTTGAGTTAGTACACAATATATTTGAAGCCTGGGAGGAGTCACGTGACGCACTTGGTGTCTTTTGTGATTTGTCCAAGGCGTTCGATTGTGTTCAACATGAAACATTGGTCAGAAAATTACACCACTATGGAATTAAGGGTATTGCTCTAGATTTAATGATATCTTATCTAAGCGATAGAATTCAAAAAGTTGAAGTTAATGGAAAGCGGTCTAACGGTTCATTTGTAAAAATAGGAGTCCCTCAGGGATCTATTTTAGGGCCTTTTCTGTTCCTCATTTACATTAATGACCTTCCTTACCTTGCTAAGGATAGTCATGGGATAGTATTGTTTGCTGATGATACATCACTCATGTTTAAAATTAAGCGTCATGAGAAAGCTTTTGACGATGTAAACAACTATCTCGCTAAAGTAGTAGAATGGTTTGAAGTTAATAATTTGGCACTAAATGAAAAAAAAACTAAGTGCATTAAATTTACATTACCGAATGTTAAACATGTAAATACCACTGTACTGCTTAAAAATGAGGAATTAGAACTGGTAAATACTACAGTTTTTCTTGGAATAACTTTAGATGCAAAGCTTCAATGGGGCCCTCATATAGATCATTTATCGAACAGACTTAGTTCTGCTGCATACGCGGTTAAAAAGATACGCCATATGACAAACATAGAAACGGCTAGGCTTGTATATTTTAGTTACTTTCATAGTATTATGTCATATGGTATTTTATTATGGGGTAATGCGGCCGATATTGACACTATATTCGTGCTGCAGAAGAGGGCTGTTCGTGCAATTTATAATATGGCTCCAAGAGAGTCATTAAGAAAAAAATTTAAGGAAGTAAAAATAATGACATTGCATTGCCAATACATATTTGAAAATTTAATGTATGTCCACAGAAATATAACAAAATTCAATAAAAAATGCGATTGCAACAATCTTAACATCAGAAGTAAAAATAAACTTGTGTTGCACGCTACTAGACTACAAAAAATTAGAAATTCATTTAAAGGTAATTGTATACAATTTTATAACAAATTGCCTAATGAGATTTCTGAGATGTCTCTCAATAAGTTCAAAGTTTATATAAAACGTAAGCTTGTAGAAAAGTCCTACTATAGTGTAAAGGATTACGTAAATGATAAACAAGCATGGGTGTGAAATATTGCTCTAATAAGATAGCTCTTAATATAATTTTAAGTGGCATGTGAGATGGTGATAACAAAAAGAAAATTTACCTGGCTAAGTTTGTTGTGGGCTTCTTCTTAGACCGAGGCGCGTTTGGAACCCTCATAGCTTTAGTTTTAAGTTTACGAATGTAGTTATCACCATCAAATCACTACTATGTAAATTATTGACGCGTCAAAAGCGCCTTTTAAAGGACTATTTGAATAAAGATTATTTGAATTTGAATTTGAATTTGAATTTATTCTCAGTTCAGAGATTTGTGCCGAAAAAAATCGATACCATTGATTAACTTTAAAACAAACGAAAGCAGTTTCGTAGCACTGATCCTAAAAAAATAAGTAAACACTTCACTTCTCATCTCGTAGATACCTAGTGGCCTTGATATTGTAGGCGTAGATGTTGGCCTTGAACATCTAAAAACAGCCGGCATCGCTGTTTTTCTTTCGTTATTCTTTGGTAACAAGACACAAAAGGCTGACCCAGTGTTTCATATTTTATAACTAAAAGTGTCCACTAAACTAAAAGTCTGTTTCTTCTATTGTATTGAATCCATATTTCTTCACTTTGTCACTTTCCGTCCCATTACAATCTGTTGGAAATGACTTGCTCTTTGAAATGAAATGAAATACAATTTAGTTGTACACAATACAAAAGAAGAAATACAAGCCAACAAAGAAACACTCACAGAAAAGAAAAGAGGTACAAATGGCGGCTAGATGTACAATTATGCTGAAAGATAAACCAAGAAAGTAATCCTTTATGCTTTATAAAAGGCTGGATTAGCTTTTTTTTTCCACTACAAGTTAGACATTGGCGGCAATCTCATCTGGTAGTGATGATGCTGTCTAAGATGGTAACGTGCTAACTTGTTAAGGGTATGGTAGACCTGTACTCCTAATTGGATTGTACGCGACATCGTGCCGGAGCTCTAAATCGCTTGGCGGCACGTCTTTGTCGGTAGGGTGGTACCTAACCACGGCCGAAGCCTCCCTCCAAACCAGACTCGAACCCAGGACCTCCCACTTAATAATGGGACAGCGCGCGGTGCGCCACGGAGGTCGTCAAAGCTGTGCTCTGCGTAAAAATATACAGCGTGTAAATATGCACAAACGCAGAAACATTTTCTCGAATGTAATACGTGTAATCACACCTTCTCATCAGTTTTGTTGACAGAGTCAAACTAGTTTATTCTGGTATACTGGGGTGAAGCTGAGATAGCCTCCTGATCAGAGGTCGGGGGTTCGAACTCGGGCACACACCAATAACTTTTCGGAGTTATGTGCGCTTTTCAGCAATTAAAATATCACTGGCTTCAACAGTGAAGGAAAACATCGTGAAGAAACCTGCACGCCTGAGAGTTTTCGATAATGTTCTCAAGGCGTGTCATGTCTGCCAACCCGCACATGGCCAGCGTGGTGGACTATGGCCAAACCCTTCTCATATTGAGAGGAGACCCGTGCTCTGTAGTGAGCTGATAATGGGTTGATCATGACGATGATGATTATACTGGGGTGAAATAACAGTTTTTGTGTCGAAAACGCTCGCCGTATATTCAACTAACTTAGGTCGCGTTCGGCGCAACGAGTCACTTGTCGCTTGCTATGCAAATATACAAATATTGCGTTCCCACAGAAATGGCAGCTTGATGAATTTTGATAGAGTTCAGCACCGAACGTAACGTAATTTCCGTTTTTTGTATTCCGTAACGCAATGTGTTACAGACTACCTAACAACATTGTAACGCCGTAAGTTACGCCAGCGTGTTGCTACACCTAATGTTCTCATTTTATTAAACTGAGAATGAACGGCAGCGCCCAATTTTTTTATTCCAATACGGATAAGCTATGATTGCAATCTCATCTGATGGTAAGTGATCATGCTGTCTAAAATGGTAGCGAGCTGACATTTTAGGGTTATGATAGCTATCCCATAAACCTGATTGGTTTCGACGCGGTGTCGCTACGGATCGTAGATCTCCTGGCGGCTGAAGCTACCCACCCACAAGACTTGATTCTGAAAGTTACCAAATTACCCCCACCGGGGATCGAACCCGGAACCTCCTAGTTATAAGACAACTGCGCACTCACCCCATGGTACAATGAACAAACTCTTAATACATTTAATTCCCAAGCTTTCTAATGTTATGTAATCTTTTATATCAGAATAAGATATTTGAGCGGCTTACGTCTGATAAGATCTCGCACAAGATCCCCGACATGTTTTTCGGTGCTTTATTCAAAAATTGTATAAAAGCTGATGGATTTTCCCGTTTTCGCGTAAGCTTTATTAGGCCGGGCTTATATTGAATCGCCATATAGAACATACATTATATCTAAAAACTAAGCTAGCACAGTGTTTGTATGAGTGGATGAATTTGAAAAAAAAAAATATTGTGCTAGTTACAGAAATTGTTTAGTATTACCGAACCCTATTGGGTTTTTCTGTTAAAAATCTCGTTAGCAGCACGGAGTTTGGAAAATTTGCGGCGTATTTATTAATTGGCAAAATATACAATCAATCAATAAATCAGCCTATAGACGCCCACTGCTGGACACAGGCCTTTCCGAGAGCGCGCCACCGCACCCGGTCCTCCGCCTTCCTCATCCACCCGCCACCAGCGATTCTTTTCAGATCGTCGGTCCAGCGTGCAGGTGGTCGTCCTACGCTGCGCTTATCGGTACGCGGTCTGCACTCCAGAACACGTCTGCCCCAACGGCCGTCGGTTCTGCGACAGATATGACCCGCCCACTGCCACGTCAGCTTGCTAATCCGTTGGGCTATGCCAGTTACTTTTGTTCTCCTACGGATGTCCTCGGAATCTATCCCTCAGAGAAACACCGAGCATAGCTCTTTCCATAGCACGCTGAGCGATTTTGAACTTTTGGACAAGGCCTACCGAGAGTGTCCACGTTTCTGCTCCGTATGTCATGACCGGTGAGACGCAGAAAATATACAATATTAGTGTGATATATTGTATATCTATGTTACTCCTTCACGCTGGAAGTACATAACTAACTTGACTAAAATTTTGAACGGAGACATATTATACTTACCCTTGACTAACGCATAGTTTTTTAATCCCAAGAAATTCCATAATACCCGCGATTTTTTTTTTATCCACTACAAATAAGCCCTTGACGGAAATCTCACCTGATGGTAAGTGATGATGCAGTCTTAGATGGTAGCGGGCTAACCTGTTAGGGGCATGGTAAACCCACACTCCTAATTGGTTGCAACGCGACATCGTGCCGGAACGCTAAATCGCTTGGCGACACGTCTTTGTCGGTAGGGTGGTAACTAGCTACGGCCACTAGCCTCCCACTAGACCAGACTCGAGCCAGGAATCGAACTCAGGACCTCCAACTTTAAAATGCAACAGCGCACGCCCTGCGCCACGGAGGTCGTCAAAAAAACTCATTTCACGTCGATTAGCTACAACTATAGATAGTTAAATGTAATTCATCGACGTGAAATCAAAGAATCGCGTTGGTTATATTTTCACCACGCAGCCACAACCCTAGTAGCCTTGGCATTGTGGAAACTCGACATTCCTCGGCCTTGGACACGTCTTAACGCCTTACTCACGGAACACTCTATGCCATAGGCGTCAGCGTTTTGAACGTGTTAATTATATTAGGGCGTCAGCCTCTTAATCAGATGCTGGCGGTTCGAATCCGGGCACGCACCTCTAACTTTTCGAAGTTATGTGTGTTTAAAAAAAATTAAAATATCACTTGCTTCAACGGTGAAGGAAAGCATCGTGAGGCAACCTGCACGCCTGAGAGTTCTCCAAAAATGTTCTCAAAGGCGTGTGAAGTCTGCCAATACGCACATGGCCATCGTGGTGGACTATGCCCAAACCCTTCTCATATTGAGAGGAGACCCGTGTTCTGTAGTGAGCCGGTAATGGGTTGATCATGATATATGTATCTATATATATTACTATCGTAATGTAAGCAATTAGGTCGAAATGCGGCATGATTGTTATGAGCTAAATCTATTCACAATTTGTCACTCAGTTAAACGGTGACAGGAAATCAAACGCCACAATGGCTTTCCACATAACGGCGATCCAAGTTATAGTCTTCATCATCATCATTAACAACCGATTGACGTCCACTGCTGGACAAAGGTCTTTTGTAGCGAGTTCCAATGCTCACGGTCTTGAGCCGCTTGCTTCCAGCGGCTCCCTGCGACTCGTCTGATGTCGCCTGTCCACCTAGTTGGGGGTCGACCAACGCTACGTTTACCGGTGCGGGGTCGCCATTCCAGCACCTTGGGATCCCAACGTCCATCGGTTCTCCGAGCTATGTGTATGTGTGTTATAGTCTTCATTGCATGCAAACTAGTTACATATAAAATATTACGGGACAATGCATACATCAATGGTATACAAGCCGTGGTATAAAAACAAAATGGTACCGAATGTTAATTGTAAATTAAATTAATCAAAATATTGAAGTTCTTAACAAAAGACAGGTCATCTCGCGGACACAAATTTATCTTTTGACAGTGCTGTGATTTTATTTCTAAAGGATTTTTAGTACGGTTCCAAAAGCTCCCAGCTTGGGCCCGATTTCACGCATTTGCGTTGACACCGTGCCCCATTTTATTATCGGCTGGCCAAAGTTTCCTGGAAAGCGTCTCGTTGAGCTTCCGCCGTTAAACGGTGCTTTGAACAAACCGTTATAGATAGCGTTGTGTACCTACTGTAGGAGAGGTTTCTAACACGAAATTACTACTTTTCCACTTCGTTTTTGCTCGTAAATTTTGAAACTATGATCAATAGGGTAGTTTTTGACGAGCGTATGGAATTTTGAAGTCTAAACCGCGCTTGGTTTAGGACGGAACTGCACTGCCGTAGACTATTTGTATGAATGAAATGTGACATTAATATCATTTGGAGACTGAAGAATTTTTATATTATATTATATTAGTAGTGAATATTTGAAGTTTATTATTAGTATAACACTCCGTATTTTGTAAAAACTTGCAAGATGATTACTCTACGATCTCCGACATCAATTTCGATTTTAAACATTGGCACAGCGAGAATTCTACCTATCATACTTTTCCATAAACGAATATATACATACCTTCCTTACCTACCTTTATTGAATACTTATTAAATTAATAATACTTTCTATCTATTGGAAGGAGTAAACTCCATTCGTACTTCGGAGCTGGCACAAAAACTTTTTTTTTAATTAATTATATTACAATTTCTTTGTTCTATGGTATTTCATCCAAGGGTTTTTCTTCAAAAAGTGGCGCAAAACAAAGTCGCATGCAATAGCTAAATGGCTATAAACCAATCCGAGTTCTGTGGTTGTGTTTGATCAGGCCGCCACATCTCGTGGGAGAGCCGTATGATTAAACTTTAAATGGTAAAAGCCACTCAAGAACTCTCGTTCCAGTTATAATTTAATAACATCTGCGTTGATAAGGTACATTGAAATACGAGTACCTACGCCTGATGCGTACTATGAGCGAAAGTAAAAACTTTTGTTTACTTTCGTGTGATATCAGCAATGCGACGTCACTCTTACTAAAACCAACTTCGACGGCGTTAACTCGACACACACACACACACACACACACACACACACACACACATATATATATATATATATTTGTGTGTGTGTGTGTCGAGTTAACGCCGTCGTAGTATATATATATATATATATTGTAAACATAATTGCTGCAAAGTGGGCGTGGCCAACAATCACGCCACCGAGTGAGGCCAGGTGCAGATGTTAGAAACGGATCACGCCACCCAGTGGCGCGATGTGCAATGCGGGGAGCAGCTCACCGGTCCACCCCGGCATCACGGGCATCATCACGCACTTTCGCTTGGACGTTCGGAGTGTGCGGACATACTAATTTTTGATTCTTATTAAAATAATTGTTTTGTTAAAAGTTAGAGAATTATAGTTTTGTGATAGAAGTATATTTTTTATTTAAAATCACCTCTGATCATTAAAAATATATATACGCGGGCCAATGATCAGTCGCGTCACTTGATGTTAAGCGCCAGAGATAGACACACGTAATACCCAATTACTGTCCATTTGCAAAAGTAATTCACGAGTTTTCCTTTTAAACCTTGTTAAGTTAATTGTTAAATAATTCCTTTAATTGATTGCTTTTATTTAACTAAAAGTAAATTCTAATTGCATTTTATACATATCTTTTACTTTTTATAAAGTTTTATGATAGAAATAAATAACAAAACCACGTACACAAATTTGCGGTCATATTACTTAATAGCGATCCCTTGCAGGCGACGATCACAATATTAGAAACAGGAACGTGTGATATAAATATAAATGTAAACAAACAACTAAAACTTTTAGTTTCACCCGCATGTAAATGTATCCGTAGTGTCTTATCTTTATGCAACATTGGCTAAGACCGGTTTAGCTTAGAAGCTGTGCATTTTTGAAATCCTTCGGGAAATGATTCTGCTCTCGATATAAAGTTGTATTACCTTATTACCTATGTGTTCAGGATAAAATCTACTACATCATAATCATGATCAACCTATTGCCGGCTCACTACAGAGCACAAGTCTCCTTTCAATATCAGAAGGGTTGGCCATAGTCCACCACGCTGGCCATATGCGGATTCGCAGACTTCACACGCTTATGAGAACTCTGATGCAGGTTTCCTCGCGGTGTTTCCCTTCACCGTTGAAGCAAGTGATATTTTAATTGCTTAAAAACGCACATAACTCCGAAAAGTTAGAGGTGCGTGCCCGGGATGGAGCCCCGACCTCTGATTAGGAGATAGACTTCCTAACAACTTTTCAGCACGGGTAAAATAAAATATGTACGTACAATTCCGTCAAAATCAGCAAGGAATTTAGCCGAATATTGGTATCATACTAGCAAAGAAACTATTCTAACTGTATAATTATTTCGGATATCCGATATTGAATAACCTATTGATTTAAAACGAATCATCACAATCAATTTCATTCTCACATCCCACATCTGCTGCTATTTTCTGATATAATTATATTATGAAGAAGTAATACCTAACAATTTCTTTCGACGCAGACATGAGACCGGACACGTAATCTAGCTAGCAACTAGACCAAGCAGCAAGTTCCCATGATAGCACGCTTAATATTATATTTGGCATATCATCGCATATAACATGTAATGCTTGCCTACAAAATAATTACTAACGTCGCAGAAACCTAATCAAATACACATTTGAAGCATTTCAAAGGCCAGTCAATAAACTTGGCAATAATATAACCTGGGGCCCGAGGGCTCTCGCCTAAACAAACACAGTGAGGGACTTTGAAATTAATATGTGTCATTTGGCCGGCTTGCGGTGTCTCTGTGTACTTTACAAGGGTAAGCGAGATGCCAATTGCTCTTGAACAACCACAAAATGAGATAGATATTTATTAATGGCCATCAAGTATTAGGTACGTTCGCACACACACATATTCACACCCACACACACATTCACGCCAAAATAAACAGATATTACGCATACAGAAATTAATTTTAATATTTCTTACATACGATTATTATTATTACCTGAAACTAGTTTTGCTGCGTTTTTTATTTGTAGCCTTTAACCTACGAATTTTTATTAAAAATTTTAGAGGCAGATTATATTTATTAAAATTAAGCTTAACCAAACTTTGTTTAAATTTGTTATTATATTGATTGAGATTGACTCAACTAAATAAGAGCATATTTTATTTTGAAACTCTGTTTACGTATTTAAACTTATAATAAGCTGAACATTCACTTGGACACACACATAAAAATGATTAAGTTGTTGGTTTTCCGAAATAATTTAATAAATTAATGAATGTCTGAAACACAGTTTTATTTAATACCAGTGTACCACAGTGGTTGCTGTTGGACATAAATCAATTAGCCACCCTTTAAAGGGTGGCTAATAAAACCCCTTAAACCTGTCAATTCGAAATTCAGTCAGTCAGTCATTCCTCAGAATAGGCGCCAATGTATACTTAAGCTGTGATAGCCCAATGGTTAGGTTAGGTATAACTTTTCGGAGTTATGTGCGTTTTTTAAGCAATTAAAATTTCATTTGCTTCAATGGTGAAGGAAAAAATCGTGAGGAAACCTGCACACCTGAGAGTTCTCCATAATGTTCTCAAAGGCATGTGAAGTCTCCCAATTCGCACATGGACAGCGTGGTGGACTATGGACAAACCCTTCTCCTTCCTTGTAGTGAGCTGAAAATGGGTTGATCATGATGATGATGATGATTGTATACAAACACGTCGTTATAATGTATAAGGAAATGTTATTAAGCATAGTAAGAGCCGCGTACCTAAACGCGCATCCATTGCTTCCAGAGAACTGTAACATTTGTACTTTCAGGTCTTGAGCCTGCCTTAAAGTTCCCAAAATTAATAAGTTGTTTCTAACACAAATATCACAAACGTTGGTCCAGTGGATTGGCCCAGAACTATCAGCAATATATTCTAGGCCTCGCAGCGATAATTCCGCCGGAAAGATTAATAAAAAATTCAGTGGATGTGAGGCCGTGACCATGATGATTAAGTGATACGCTTTCATTGTGCTATTCTCATAAATTTGTCCGTGGTGCTATTTTATTTATTAGCCATTTACTTGAGCTGATAGTTCAGGTATTAGTTAACTTTCTCGAACTAGTTTGGCGGCCATTTCTATACTCAGAACGCTGTTTACTAAACAGATAAAAATACACACAATTAACACAGAATATGGTGAATCACCTAAGAACAACAGTATGATTAATGCCTTTTTAATTTTTACATTCTGTGTCATCAATGTGCAGACTTAGCAAATGGAACCTGGGAACGAAAATTAAGCTAGTAAAAACGTGTTCATTCTGTTTAGGTTATTGTTTTGAGAACAATAAAACTGTCCTGGTAAAAATCTAGCTTATGCGACCATTAACTGCATGAGTTATATCTATTTTAAATAGATAGCCGAATATACACCTCTCTATCAGAAAGTTTGAAAGATATCAATCAGCCGATAGGCGCCCACAGCTGGACATGGGCCTTACCGAGAGCGCGCCACCAGACACGGTCCTGACCACACACACACACAGCTACCAGCGATCAGCGGTCGTCGCTGCGTTTACCGGTACGCGGTCTCCACTCCAGAACACGTTTGCCTCAACGGCCGTCGGTTTTGCGACAGATGTGACCCGCCCACTGCCACTTCAGCTTGCTAATCCGTTGGGCTATGTCGGTTACATTGCTTCTCTTAGGGATGTTCTCGTTACGGATTCTATATCTCAGAGAAACACCCAGCCCAACCAACCATAGCACGCTGAGCAATTTTGAAATTGTGGCAAAGGTCTGCTGTGAGTGTCCAAGTTTCTGCTTCGTACGTCATGGCCTGTAAGACGCAGGCGTTGAAGGTATGAAAGATAAATGCCATATTAATGAATAGTTTATGTGTACTGATATATATTTATTCATATATCATCATCATCATCATCATCATTGTCAACCGATTGACGTCCACTGCTGGACATAGGTCTTTTGTACGGAGTTCCAATGCTCACGGTCTTGGGCCGCTTGCTTCCAGCGGCTCCCTGCGACTCGTCTGATGTCGTCTGTCCACCTCGTTGGGGGTCGACCAACGCTACGTTTACCGGTGCGGGGTCGCCATTCCAGCACCTTGGGACCCCAACGTCCATCGGTTCTCCGAGCTATGTGCCCCGCCCATTGCCACTTCAACTTTGCAATTCTCTGAGCTATGTCTGTAACTCTGGTCCTTCTACGGATCTCTTCATTTCTGATTTGATCACGTAGAGATACTCCCAGCATAGCTCTCTCCATCGCCCATTCATATATAAAATTATATATTTATTGATATTTTATTTTATGTTTTGAATTGCGCCATTACCCTCATATTTTAATTAATTATTTCCCCAAGGGTTTTCTGTAAGAGATTGCTGAAGCAATAAAACCGCCTTTGCATACTTATGTGTTAAATGTTTTGTTTTGTTGTTTCTTTAAAGTTTGTGTGCAATAAAGAGTATTTATCTTATCTTATAAATTACCGAATATTACATTTAGTTAAAACAGACTCTCTAGTGAATTTTGTCAATACTCAAAGTACCGATCTGATTAATTTATTCCAATCATATTTGATGACATTTATCAAAGCAGAAATAATCACAATGGTCTCATTCATTCCAACACAGAAATTCCAGCTGGAATATTTGCTTGCTTTGATTATAAATTTGGGAAACAATGAACTCGAAAGTTTAAAAGCTATTAATTGATATGATGTACGTAATTTAAGTTCTCAACAGGCTAGGCGGCCTGAAATATCTATAAGTAAGACCTATATTATAGAGCTACTGAAAAATTTATTCGCTTCATATACTAAATCTCTTTTTATATATATAAACACACCTATAACATGTGTTCGTGTTACTCACCCACTCACCCATTCACTCACACAAACATCCACACTCATATGCACTCACTCACACATTCATCCAACCACTCATTTCTCACTCATGATTAAGTAAACTTAAAGGCACAATAGTATATTTTTTATTGCACATCTGGAAGAGACTGACCCCCAACATACGCGCTATCCTAGTTTGGGGGTCAGGGTAGTTTAAGAAATATTGTATTTAGTTGAAATAAATGAATATTATTATTATATACTATGTCTTATCCGAATATATAGGGTCAGATTTCTGGAATAAATGTTGCCTCTATCATCTATTTTTATGACATTCTTTAAGTATCGGATTTGAGGACCTCTGTGGCGCAGCGCGTGCGATTCGCATTATAAAATTGGAGGTTCGATTCCCGGCTCGAGTCTGGTCTGGTAATGGTCTGGTCTGGTAATGGTCTGGTGGTTCTACCGACTAAGACGTGTCGCCAAGAAATTAAACGTTCCGGCACGATGTCGCGTAGAAACCAATTAGGAGTATGGGTTTACCACACCCCTAACAGGTTAGCCCGCTACCATCATGACTGCATCATCATTTACCATCAGATTAGATTGCCTTCAAGGGCATTTTTAGTGTATAAAAAAAAAACATTATAGCTTGAGCTTATATTAATTGTAAAACAAGCCTGGCTATGGGCCTCATTTATATTATTTGTATAAATGAAGCCCAGAAAACCTTTTGGGTAGAGATTTTCAATTATCCATGCGGAAAATTTCGAGAAGGTACCAACTGATTCCCTTTGCCTCTATTAAAGCCTTTTTAACCCGTGTCGTATACATTTGTAATAATTTTGCTATTCTCAAAGGACTCTCGGTTAATTTAATTGCGGCGTGGTGAACTTTTAGCATTTGATAGAACTTTTAATTTATTTATAGTTTTCGAGCGTTGAAATGGGTATATATTGTCATAACTGTAACATTATGTTATACAATTAATTTGTCTGGTGGGAGGCTACGGCCGTGGCTAGTTACCACCCTACCGACAAAGACGTGTCGCCAAGCGATTTAGCGTTCCAGCACGATGTCGCGTAGAAACCAATTAGGGGCGTGGGTTTACCATAGTCCCAACAGGTCAGCCCGCTACCATCCTAGACAGCATCATCACTTACCACCAGGTGAGATAGCAGTCAAGGGCTAACTTGTAGTGTGTAAAAAAAAAAAATACAAGTGTTATCCCGCGACTACATCCGCGTTTGTTTTGGTTATTTCTAAATCTCGCGGAGATCTTTTTTTTTTGCTGCATCTTCTTGCCAAATATTAAGATTATTTAGCTTAGGAGAGTAGGGGCGAAAATGTCACAGATAGAGATTTAATTTTTAACATGCTTGTGCGTGTTACAATAATATGTGTAGTGTTGTATTAAAAGCCTTCTAACCTTTAAAGTATACTAAAAGATATTTTGAATAAAATTCTTGATCGACATCATCAAAACCGATACACGCCAATGCCAAGAAAAGTCCTATTATAGAGCAAAGGATTATGTAAATGATAAACAAGCTTGAATATGAAATATTGTTCTAAATATGATAAAGCACTTAAATAATTTTAAGTGACATGTGAGATGTTGATAACAAAAATAAAAGTTACCCGGCTGAGTTTGTTGTACGCTTTTTTTTAGAGCAGGGCGCGTTTGGAACCCTCATAGCTTTAGTTTGATGTTAACGAATGTAGTTATCACCATCAACTCACAAAAACACTTTTGACATAAATACTTAAACACTTTTGACATAAATACTTAAAGTAGTATTAAGTCATCATCATCATGATCAACCCATTACCGGCTCACTATAGAGCACGGGTCTCCTCTCAATATGAGAAGGGTTTGGCCATAGTCCACCACGCTGGCCATGTGCGGATTGGCAGACTTCACACGCCTTTGAGAACATTATGGAGAACTCTCAGGCGTGCAGGTTGCAGGTGCAGGAAAAAAAAAAATAAGTAAAAAGTATTAAGTATTTATGTCAAAAGTGTCCTTTTTAATTAATTGAATAAAGTTTATGATTGATTAGTTGATTGCTCCTCCCTACAAGAGAAATTCCCTAACACCTGTTTACCGACACGATTATATCCGGAACGGAGTCCTCACTCGCGCAACTCTTTTCAACGTCCTCCCATATGCCACTTTAGAAACTTTTTTGTCGCGACAGTTACATATTACAGGCAAAAAACCCGCCCGCCACCTTTGAAGCGGCGTCTTACCCGCGTTAGAGTTAAACGTTAAACCTGAAATCCTGATATGTGATACTGATAGCAAGGAAAGTGTAATTTCGATCGTCATCCATCCTATAATAAAATGCAAAAGATTGTCTGTTTCTGACTTTGTTGGTTCTTGTTGCATATGTTCGCATTAACGAATGTGCCAATTTTGATGTAATCAAGCACATTTAAAAAGTGCCATTTAAACGTGGACAACGTATATTTTATAAGACGGTAATTAAAACCGGGTCGAATTCCCGTCGGATTAAAAAGTAGTAGTTTCTTTAAACTGAAACAAACGCGGCAGAAGTTGTAGGCAACCACTAGTTGATCTAATATTACGGTAACGTGTTGAAGCTGTTTCCTAATTTATTGCATACTTCCAAAACAATTTCAGGTCCGACCGCTAGGTGAGATGGTTTCTACAAACGTGTTTGGGGAAAAAATGGACTCCTAAAGTCCCAACTATTACGCGAAACTACGTGATCGCTTTATAAATATTTTTAGGGATGCGAAGATTGCGTACGGATTATCGACAGATATCGATATCATGACTTTTATACCTATGCCCTGTTTACGCCTTTTGTCACAAATGATATCTCCCTTCTACATCGCCCGCGTATTTTTTCTGAATAAATGGGATTGTGCATCTCATTGTGTATAAACTTGGTAAGGGCTAGAAGTAAATCGAAAATTAAGATAAGGATTGGAGAAAGGCTTTGCTAAAGGGCACACAGATTAGTCATGGCCTAAATTATAAAACAATGTATCAAAATTCACTATTTTTATATGATTGTGGCTTAGTACTCGTATATACAAACTGCAATGTAAAGAATGCCAGTAAAAATATTGAGTAGGTCTATATGAGCACATTCAGAACCAATCCTGTCTGATCAGCAATGTTTTACCGTTCGAGCATAAAAACACGCGGTTTTTACGTACGTAATATCATTAAATTTTACAATCTTCATTCTGACTCCAAAGTTATGAGAGCCAACGGACTTTTTGTGAGGCACTTATGATTTCATTTTCCCTAACAAAACGATTTCTTTTATTGTGATGAGTGTTGATTCAATAATAGAACAGTGTTGTTCAAGACAAAAATGAAATCATACTTACAAAAGATTTTTTATACTTGACGTTTTTTGTTATTCCAGAAGCTTTTCCAACGTTAAGGCCGGGTCAAATAATGAACTGTAACTCCGGAAGGACTTCGCTAACTTTGGTCCTTTGGACTAAGTGTCACTTATCAGGCAATTAAGAGAGCTATGTTCGAAGTATCTTTACTTCATAAAATCAGAAATAAAGAGATCCAGATTTACCGGTATAGCTCAACGAGTTGCGGGACGTGAAGCTAAAGGTGCAATGTGTGGGGCTCCAAGAACTGACGTATCCGGTACCGAATCGTCAAATAGCGTTGATAGACCCCAACAAGTTGAACAGACGACATCAAACAAGCCGAGTTGCTGGATGCAAGCAGAACATGAACGGCAAATAAGAAACTTCCTACAAATGCCTATCCAAAATCCAAAATCCAAAAATGTAAAAGTTACATAAATCATACACCTTTGATTTTTTTTTTAATTTCTACAAAAATTAAATAACAGCAATTATTTTTCAACATATTAATTAAGAGAAACAAATGAATTTTTAGCTGTGTTATATTTTAACACTCAAAACAAAAACTTATTTTTGCAAATAATAACTTTAAAGTACATATTTCTCGAAATGCCTCTATTTATTCCTTTCCCCTTTTACGAAATTTTTACTTGACGTAAGTCGCGTATAGCCATTTCGCACCAAAATGTAGTACGGGCCCAATCCAAATGATAGTGCACGACCGCATCAGGCTTGAAGCATTTCCTATGACTTACCGCTGCCTCACCGCAAGTAAATGAATGGCTGATGTACACGTACCTAGAAAATGCAGCTGCTTAATAGTGTAAACACCGATCTTGACTATCTCGGGCTTTTAGTATAAAAGTATTGTAATCATGACCTGGCGTCTTGATCGGAGTTCTCGGCGTAATTGTCCCAATAGGGTGTCCCACAGGGTTTCATATTGGGTCCGGTTTTATTTTTGATGTATAAAAATGATTCACCTTCATTGCAGATGTAATTTTTTTAAGAAAATAAAACTTTACGCATAAGTTTCACTGGTTCACTGTTAATAACTCTCGTTTAAATGCAAAAAAAAAAAACATGCATTTAATTTTTAAGTAAACAATTAAAGTAAAAATTATTTAAATATAGTGTAAGAGAATCGCTAAATAAGTCATAAACTAGATAGTAGAAATATTCACAGAAAGTATACCTACTCATATCTTTATTGAATCTTTGACAACATATAAAAAAACTAAAAAATAGTTGGAAATATATATTTATATAAATATGAATAATTGTGAAGCCTGTATTCGTTTAAAAAACTATCGAATCGCCGCCAAAGAAGTATTTGAAAATGTCATAAAAGTATATTCGAGTAAGTCAAGTATTTACATTAGCAATTTACCGTGAAAAACGCGCGGAGCTGCCGTGAATTTGTAAGAAGATACGCCATTACGTAGCTAAGTCACGTTGCACGTTTCTCAGGCGACGCATCTTCGGATCGTTGTTGCTCACCAGAGTGCTAATTAGCAATTACAGCCCCGATAGCGTTAGTTAATTGTTACCTGAAATTTACCTGCACAAATGCTTCCTTTAACACGTAATAGGACGATAGCTGGCTTAACATGCGCCATTATTAGAGTTGTGACTTTTGCTAGAAGGGTTTTGTCACTCATACATATTTTAACAGCGATAGGTTCTTTCATAAGCTGACTCTAGGAATCCCAGTCAATAAGGACTAGTGAATTCGAACTCATTAAAGGCCTGTTACAAGGCGCTATTGGTCAAAGTCCACCACGCTGGCAAAGTGCGGATTGATAGACTTTACACGCTTTTGAGAACATTATGGAGAAACGCTTAGATATGCCCCTTTCATCACCAAGTTTACCGTTAAAGCAAGTGATATTTTAAACTGCTTTAACTAAGTGAACACATTTAAAACTAATTAGTTAATCACTAACTTCCTCCTTTCTTATATCTAATGGAATGGAACCTAACGTATGGAGCCATCCATTCGATTAGGTAACCTGGAAGAGATCGCTTTTAGTGATAGTTTTATCACCTTTCCCTTTTTTGTTGATTTTCAATTTCTCATTTTTCTCTCTGTTCCTTTATATGCAATTATAATGTTTAAATAAATAACATATATAACTTTATAAATACTTTTTTATAGTTCGCAAAGAACGCAATCGCAGCCGCTGGTTAAACGCAACATCGTTGGCTTTTGAAAGCAATAGACAACAATAGATTGATGTTACAAACGAAATGCATTCGTATTATTATTACTTATTTATAATTTATGCTGTGTTTTGACAAGCAATTTAATACACTAATTAGGTAGGAGCAGAAATACTTGGCGTTTCATTTGATATGAGACACAGATTAGATTGCACGGATGAATTAAACATGACCTTTTGATTTTTAACCGTATTTTAAGATAGCGTAAATTTCGGATAGATTATCGAAGTGACTTCAGACTACGACAAAAACATGGTGGTAGCCTTGTACTGCTAAAACTGATCACAAGTGGTGACGCTGCTCGATAATAGATGGCGCTGATGTTATTTAATAAAATTAGAAACATTTCTGAAACGTCAAGTGTTTGTAGTCGAGTGGTATGTGGGCAGATTCTACCAAGAAGAAGCGAGCCAAACACTTAGCATTTGTTAATTTCTGACATGTTTTCCAGGGCACGAAGTTTGACAACCCCAGTTTCCAAACTTGGTTGATGCTGATAATTGGTAGTAAATAGTCAATTATAACTTCTAACTAATAAATTCAAGTTCAAATAAATGCGCCACATTCTAGAACGTCAGTCATACTTCCGATCCCTGAACACATAGTTCCCAAAAATACCTACAACGCTGTAGGAGAATTTAATATGCTCAAATATTTCAAATTGTCCACACCAAATTCTGAAATTAATACGATCAATCCAGTTCAAAATCCCTTAATCGAAGAACGTAATTTCAACACACATCTTAACACACATCAATTTTGTATGTT
This sequence comes from Lasiommata megera, assembly GCA_928268935.1. Classification (NCBI taxonomy): domain Eukaryota; kingdom Metazoa; phylum Arthropoda; class Insecta; order Lepidoptera; family Nymphalidae; genus Lasiommata; species Lasiommata megera. Next base: position 2,843,665 of record OV743311.1, on the reverse strand, counting down.
TACTACTGCACTACTTACAATTGCAGGAAGACAAATATCCGTATTAAGACGGTAACTTAATGCTTTTTTTACTACACATTAAGTTAGCCCTTGATGGTAATCTCACCTCTTGTAATGGAGTCTAAGATGGCAGCGGGCTAACCTGTTAAGGGTATGGTAGACCCATACTCCCAATTGGTTTTTAAGCGACATCGTGCCGGAACGCTAAATCGCTTGGCGACACTGTCTTTGTCTGCCTGCCCTGAGCAGAGAATCGAGCCCAGTACCTCCCTCTCCGCTTTAAAATACGCTAGCGCACACACTGTGAAACATATATCGTCAAAAATTTTAATACGATGTAATATTGCTGTGAATCGGTGATAGCCTAGTGGTTAGGGCGTCAGCCTCCTAATCAGACGTCGGCGGTTCGAATCCGGCACGCACCTTTAACTTTTCGGAGTTATGTGCGTTTATAAAAAAAAAAAAAATCACTTGCTTCAACGGTGAAGGAAAACATCGTGAGGAAACCTGCACGCCTGAGAGTTCTCCATAATGTTCTCAAAGGCGTGTGAAGTCTGCCAATCCGCACAGGGCCAGCGTGGTGGACTATGACCAAACCCTTCTCATATTGAGAGGAGACGCGTGCTCTGAAGCTCGTGAAGCGGTGATAGCCCAGTGGTTTAGGGCGTCAGCCTCCTAATCCGAGGTCGGCAGTTCGAATCCCGGCACGCACCTCTAACTTTACGGAGTTATGTGCGTTTTTAAAACAATTAAAAATAACACTTGCTTCAACGGTGAAGGAAAATATCGTGAGGAAACCTGCACGCCTGAGAGTTCTCCATAACGTTCTCAAAGGCATGTGAAGTCTGCCAATCCGCATGGCCAGCGTGGTGGACTATGGCCAAACCTTTCTCATATTGAGAGGAGACCCGTGCTCTGTAGTGAGCCGGTAATGGGTCGTCCATGCGTGCTCTGTAGTGAGCCGGTAATGGGTTAATCATGAATATTGCTGATCCAGAATATGAAGAACCCTCCAGTATGGTGTTAAAACGACAGTTTTTTTTTATTGTTCAAAAATAATTTAAAAAAACATTTTAATTGTAACGCTAACCGCCCTCCAGAAACTTTACGTTTATGGGGACGACGGTTAACTGCATAAATTAAAGCGCAAATAACTACAAGAGTAACAAACAATTGAAATCATCGCTTACAAAGTTTTAAATAAACTCTAAAATCTTGCAAGTACTGTGTTTATTAACTATCTATAGATTGGTGTGTATTAAAATCGGAACCAATGTCAAATGCAATAGCACTCCAGGAATAGAATTATTGCGAAGGTAAGTCATTGCCCGCGAGTTTATAACAGCGGCCGTGTAGCAAGTGTTCATAAATATACTCTTATAACAACTACTTTTTGTATTTATGATTTTGCTACTTAAAATAGAAGGTTCCTTAAATAAGGATGTATAATCTGTTAGTATATAAGCAATCTGTCTGTCGATAATTTCCAGTACGCGCCACTAACAATTTTTTTTTATATACACTACAAGTTAGCCCTTGACTGCATCTCACCTGATGGTAAGCGATGATGCAGTCTAAAATGGTAGCAGGCTAACCTGTTAGGGGTATCGTTAACCCATATTCCTAATTGGTTTCTATGCGACATCGTTTCGGAACGCTAAATCGCTTTGCGACACGTCTTTGTCGGTAGGGGGGTAACTAGCCACGGCCGAAGCCTCCCACCACACCAGACTCGAGCCAGGAATCCAACCCAGAACCTCCACAGTTCACACGAGGAATGCCAGCGGGACCCTGTTACTAGGTCTCCGCTGTCTGTCTGTCTGTCTGTCAGTGGACTGTGTCTCATAAACCGAAACAGGTTGAGCGTTAAAATATTCATAGAATGATAGATATTAAAACACTGTTAAAGTGTTTTTTTTTTTTGGAGGTGCTTTGCTGAATGCCAATATTATGTTTTGTTTCGTTTTACAACTTGGTATGGCACCCTTTGTGCGCGAGTTCGGGTCGGACCAAGCCGATTTTTATGTATATGATGATTTTTCCACACTTTTAAGATAACGAAGATTGAGTTAGTCACGTCAAGTTCGCTTCACTATGTCGTAGAAACCAATTAGGAATGTGGGTTTATACATACCCCTAACAGGTTAATCCGCTACCATCTTAGACAGCATCGTCACACTTACCATCAGATGAGATTGCCGTCAAGGGCTAACTTGTAGCGTATAAAAAAAATAATGTATGACATTAACGAATACATAAATAAATATTTAGCCTAAAGTAAAAAAAAAACAAAAACAATCAAACACGTACTTTATGCACACACGCACACACCCTCACACACTAAAGGAGCGGTTTCCCGGTCACCCCGTGATATCAGCCCGGGTTATGCCTGAAAATCAGCGCTGCAGTCAATTTTGACGCAGCATCAAGCTGAGGCAGCGCCCTGTTCAGCCAATGTCTAGACACATACGTTTTTAGATGAGATGTATATATTTTAACAGGCTGAATAAACTCAATTTTGATTTTGATTTTGATAAAACCGAATACTGAAATGCAGCTGCAACAAAAGAGCAAACAATAAGGCTTCTGACGTCAAATCATAAAGTAGCCCGTACCTGGAACATGTCGATGCTAATTTAGCAGAACCATCGTGTGTAATATAGATGTTAAATTACTTAAACGAGCACGCTTTGGGACGGCACATCTTTACCCGTTCTTGTTTCGATATCGTTTATCTCAGTTTTTTAATACCACGGGAATTATTTGATTTGTATTGTCTGGGCTTCGGCCGGTGGCTAGTAACCACCCTACCGACGAAGACGTGTCGCCAAGCGGTTCAGCGTTCCGGCACAATGTCGCGTAGAAACCTATTAGGAGTGTGGGTTTACCATACCCCTAGAAGGTTAGCCCGCTACCATCTCAGACTGCATCATCACTAACCATTAGGTGAGTTTGCAGTCAAGGGTTAACTATATTATATATATATAAAAAAAAACTGTGATAGACTAATGGTAAGGACGTGAGCCTCCTAATCAGAGGTCGACACGCACCTCTAAATATTTTTTTAAGCAATTAAAATATCACTTGCTTCAACGGTAAAGGAAAACATCGTGAGAGTTCTCCATAATATTCGTAAAGGCGTGTGAAGTCTGCTAAGCCGCACGTGGATCCGCACCTTCTCATATTGAGAAGAGGGTCTCCTCTCTGTAGTGAGCCGTCAATGGATTGATCATTATGATGATTATATCTGTGAAGCTGTGCATAGTTGTCATAATCAACCCATTACCGACTCACTACAGAGCACGGGTCTCCTCTCAATATGAGAAGGGTTTGGCCATAGTTCACCACGCTGGCCATGTGCAGATTGGCAGACTTCACACGCCTTTAAGAACATTATGGAGAACTCTCAGGCGTGCAGGTTTCCTCACGATGTTTTTCCTTCACCGTTGAAGCAAGTGATATTTTAAATGTGTAAAAACGCACATAACTCCGAAAAGTTGGATTAGGAGGCTGACGCCCTAACCACTAGGCTACCACCGCTCATAGCGCATAGTTATCGGGAACGTATCCCGGTTGTTTTTCCGGGATGAGTATCCTATATCCAGCCACAGCATGCAGTTAGTATGCTACGTCAAGAAGTTAATTTCGGGAGAAAGACAAACATAAGGCAGGTACAATTGTTTGTTTTCGTATACTGACTGTTTAACTCGCTTTCCCCCTCAAAGCTTTCTGATTATTCTATTAAGACCGACATTTGTTGTCTAATCTGGTTAATCTGAGAAACTACAGAAGGATTTTATTCAGTTTTCGACAATGGACATATTGATTTTGCGGACAGGTAAGTAAAATCTACATGGCTAATTGAAAAAGGGTACGACGCCGATGGGTAAGTTCCAAAACATCCACCCTGATCTTGACAACTACAATATAAGCAGTATACGCTGGTTTTCAGTGGGAGCCTGAACACTAGTAGCATCACGGACGTGATTACCTATATACACATGCATAATCACCTACCGAAAGATCACAAATAATAAAAAATAAAAATAAGACAAAGAAAAAACCATATTACCAATTATTAAATAATACTAAAACTAAAACTAACACTAAAACTAATACTAATACGAATATTTATTCTAAGTGTAATAATTATTCATACTTATACTAAGTGGAAGTGTAATACTTATTCCAAGTTATATACAAACACAAATTTCGTAATCTATATATATAAAAGCGATAGGTCACTTACATACTGACTTACTGACATACTGTTTAAACACGAGATCTCAAAAACTATTGTACGTATAAAGCTATAGTTAATACCTGTTAAGGGTGGTAAAAAAGGGGATGATAGTTTTTGCTTATTTTTTTATTAGGAAGTCTACAAGCTTGAAATTTTGAAAATAGGTTTCTTTTAGGGTGTAAGTATAAGGTTAGAATTTGTTTTCATACAAATCTACCCGGAAGGGGGTAAAATAGGGGTTTGAAGTTTGTATGAAAGTCCTATGTTTTTTAATTTAGAAACACGAAATTCGGCAATTTGACAATTGCCTGCAGCTCATTTTCAAAGCAGGGCAATCACGGAAAATCAGCAATTCTACGCAGACGAAGTAGCGGGCAACAGCTAGTATATTCTACTAGTATATGGGGTGACAACCATGACAATGTGTTTACATTTAAGAACAAATCTCACGGAGTGTTATGCCTATAAGAAATTAGATTAATATTATTGAAACAGTAATTCCCATGTAAACGTTATATTAAGTAATCACAAAGAGAGTTGACAAGTATTCAACAGGCTGCCTTTCTTAGAGATATCAGGTCGGCGTGTATCCTCCTGAGAGCTGTGGATCCCTTTTGATTCATCCGGTAGCCTTCGGGCCGGTGCACCCTGGAAACACCGGTGGACAATTTGTCATGTGGGATATTGTTGGCCGATGGCTAATGTCCCGACGAGGTGGAGGTCGCCGCGCGTTCCTCTGACCCAGTGGAGGAAGCAGCGGATGACCCAGGGGATGATTCAACGTGGGTGGTGGAAGGCCTTTGCACATTTGGGACTGGCGGACATGGGTGGGTGGCAGTTGTTAGTCGTTGGATTTTTTGGTCGTCCCTATTGGAGGGTTTGTAGCCCATCCAGGAATATGACTGGTGGGCCGGGGTGGATGGTGAGCGTTTGAAGCGATGGAAGGGTGTTTTTCTCTCACATCTCTTACTCCATATGCCTTCGGAAGATTTGTGGGTTATAGAAACGGGGTCGTCCATCACTCACCGTAAGATCCTCGAGTTGGCTGTTCTGCTGGTTTTCCGTCACGCCTCTAACTACCGAAATACGGGCACTTTGGGCACACCAAAGTGGGTCTGCTGTGGTGGTGGTAGTGGTGAGTGGCGTAACCCCGCCATATACGAACACCGTTGGGTTTCAGTCAGTAAAATTTTTACATAACCTCTATGAATCTTCGTGGGGTTATAAACCCGTGGGTATATGAATATCCATGAATACCTCATTCATGAGGATATACCCACGAGTTTATTTATTTAAGGCTGGAGACTGTTAAAAAAATAATTCATGCTGGATACATTTCGCATATGATTTCGGTATCGTTTATTTAAACGATTCAAATGAGACACAGTTTCCAATTCGATTCGCTCAATTAACTAAAGGTTTAACGAACTCAAAATTCCGCTTATTTTGCGCTCCCATTGCACAACTTATTAGAAGAAAAGTGAAATTGGTGCCACATCCAGAGAATATTATCAAGAATGGTTGCCAAATATAAAAGGTATAGAAAATAACAAAACCCCTGAAGAAACATTTAAAAAAGAAAAAAATATAATGTTTATTTACACATATTAAGTCATCTTTTCTCCCAACGAAAATACGAACGCTGAAAAGAATCGAAAACAACGTATGGAATAAATAAATGTTTATTCCAAGGATAACAACCAAGTTACTCCAAGGTACTCCATTTAATGTGAACATTCTGGAAAGTAACTCTTCAAGTTACAAGTTAATAAATCTATTTAGATCATACAATTTGTTGAATATGTTTATGGAGCCTACTAGAATAACTGCCAGTAGTGCCACATGCTTAGACAATATATATACAAATATAAACCCCATCAGTAAAAATATAATTAATAAATTAGATTCTGATCACTGTGGTCAATTCATTTGTTTCCAAAATGGGGAAAAAAAATTGTCTAACCATAAAATAACTTATGTGCCAGTAACGTCAGGACGAATAGAGAGAATAAGAACAAGCTTAGTTAGAGACCTTCCATTCTTATCATCTACAAATGGTCCTAATGAAATGTATAATACTTTTTTTGGTAAGTTTAATATGATATTTAATTCTATATTTACTAAAAAGTCTGTCATGGTTGCTGATACATTGGTTTTTAGTGAGTGGGCTACAAGTGAACTACATAAAAATAGGCAAACTTTATATGAAATGTATGCGGAACGAAAATATAATACGAGTGATGAGTTTAAAAATTATGTAAAATTATTTTCCAAGAATTTTAAACGCGATTGCATTTTGGCGAAATCGCAATATATACAGAATAAAATAAAAAATAGCAATAATGTAATTAAAGCAACCTGGAAAATAATTAATGAGGAAACAGGAAGAATAAAACCAAAAAGTAATAACTTTAAACTTGATATAGGTAACAAATCTATCACGTCGGATTTTGAGGTTGCAACTGCTTTTGAAACCTTCTTTACCGACGTTCCTGTCTCCACTACAAGATCATTAAACTCTTCACCTGATACTGCTCTCTGTTTGTTGAAGGATAATGTGCCAGAATGTAATAACGCTCTTAAATTCAGACATGTTAGTAGCTCAGACGTTATTAAGGCCTTCCGATTAATAAATATTAAGAAAACAAATGACTTGTGGGGCATTTCCGTTAACGTTATAAGGTCATTGATTGATATTGTTGCACCCGACCTAGCTTTTATTTTTAACAATTGCATTGACTGTGGTGTGTTCCCTGACTTAATGAAACATAGCAAGTTAATTCCGTTATTCAAATCTGGTAGTACTACTGACCCCACTAACTTTAGACCGGTATCAGTACTACCTACTTTCAGTAAAATCTTTGAAAAACTTATTTTAACGCAATTAATTAATCATTTTAATAGAAACAATTTATTACACGCCAAACAATTTGGTTTTACACGGGGTCGCTCAACAACCGACGCTGGTGTTGAGTTAATACACAATATATTTAAAGCCTGGGAGGAGTCACGTGACGCACTTGGTGTTTTTTGTGATTTATCCAAGGCTTTCGATTGTGTTGAGCATGAAACATTAGTCAGAAAACTACACCATTATGGACTTCGGGGGGTAACTCTAGATTTAATGACCTCGTATTTACGTGACAGAGTTCAACAAGTAGACGTAAACGGGAAACGGTCTAACGGGTCATTTGTGAAAATAGGGGTTCCTCAGGGATCTATATTAGGACCTTTTCTGTTCCTCATTTACATAAATGACCTTCCTTACCTTACTAAGGACAATAGCGGGATAGTATTGTTTGCTGATGATACATCACTCGTTTTTAAAATTAAACGACGTGAAACAAATGTTGACGAGGTAAACAACTCTCTCGCGAAAGTAGTACATTGGTTTGAGGCTAATAACTTAGCACTTAATGGGAAGAAAACAAAGTGTATTAAATTCACGTTGCCCAATGTTAAACAGGTGAAAACCAGTGTACTACTTAATAATGAGGAATTGGATCTGGTAAATACGGCTACATTCTTAGGCATAACGTTAGACGCTAAACTTCAATGGGGTCCACATATAAATAATTTATCGCACAGACTTAGCTCTGCTGCTTACGCGGTAAAAATGATCCGTCATTTGACGGATATAGAGACTGCCAGACTTGTATATTTTAGCTACTTTCACAGCATTATGTCATATGGTATTTTATTATGGGGTAATGCTGCTGATATAGACACTATATTCGTTTTGCAGAAGAGGGCTGTTCGTGCGATATATAAATTAGGTCCCAGAGAGTCATTAAGAGATAAATTTAAAGATTATAAAATAATGACAGTGCATAGCCAATATATATATGAAAATTTAATGTATGTTCATAAAAATATTGATAAATTCAAGAAAAAAATGGACTGTAACGCACTGAACATTAGAAGTAAAAGTAAGCTTGTAGTACCGTTTAGTAGGCTGCACAAAATTAGTAACTCATTCAAAGGAAATTGTATTTTATTCTATAATAAATTACCTATTGATATCTTGGAGATGTCTATCAATAAGTTCAAAGTTTTTATAAAACGAAAGCTTGTAGAAAAATCATATTACGATATTAAGGATTATATAAACGATAAAAAAGCTTGGGTGTGAATTGCTCTATCTCCATAGGTACTATAGTTTATTATTAATTTTATTCATTATGTGAGATGGTGATAACGAAAAAAAAGAAAAACCCCGGCTAAGTTTGTTGTGGGCTTCTTCTTAGACCGGGGCGCGTTTGGAACCCTCATAGCTTTAGTTTTAAGTTTACGAATATAGTTATCACCATGAAATAACTACTGTGTAAATTATTGACGCGTCAAAAGTGCCTTTTTAAGGACTATTTGAATAAAGATTATTTTGAATTTGAATTTGAATTTGATAGAAAAAAATCTGTTCAATTATATTATTGTCATGTTCTGGGTGTTTTTTTGAACGTTATATGTTCTAGTACGTACTCTTAAAAAAATGGTCACCTGGTAGATGTCAATAGAAAGTTAGCAATCGAGGAAAACTTTGTTTGTTTGGTTGTAATAAATAGACTCAAAAACTACTGGACCGTTTTTAAAAATTCTGTCACCATTCGAAAGCTACATTATCCACGAGTAACATAGCATAATTTTATTTTGGAAAAAATAGGGTTCCGTAAGATACATTTATGGGGTTTTTCGGACCCAAGGTGTAAAAAATCAACCAGAAAAGTTACTTATTTTGCGTACGCTGCCTAAACTATAAAAGATAGAACCATAAAATGTTCTAATTAATTGTAGATCTTATAAATATATTTTTTTTTTTCTAAAATATCTAAAAAAAGCAGGGCATTTTTGCACGGGAAACCTTAATCTCACGGGAAATCAGCAATTCTACGCAGACGAAGTTGCGGGTAACAGCTAGTATTATATATTTATATAGATTCGATCGAAAAAGCCACCAGTAGATTTCTTTCTTTGTTATAAAAAAGTTAAAATATGCCTGCTGAAAATTTCCCGAAAATTTAATAATGGTGTCATACTGGTTTTTTTTAAAAGCTGTGATAGTTGTGAGCTGTGATAGGATGTCCGTCTCCTAATCAGTGGTCGGGGGTTCGAACCCGGGCACGTACCTCTAACTTTTCAGAGTTATGTGAGTTTTTAAGCAATTAAAGTATCACTTGCTTCAACGGTGAAGGAAGCGTATATTAAATTTGAATCGGTTAGATCCACTAACGACCAATTAAAATTAACAGCCGTAATTGCATTGCGGTTTCTGTTCAAATCACTATTTCAAAATATAGAAACGGAGCATTGTTTGAACCACATACAAGGTAATTAATTAAACACATTGTGTACATCGATATCTAAGTATAGGTGATTCGTTAATGGTGGGTCTAAATAAGTTAACCAAACGGAACGGGCTTTAAGCTTTTGCTCATAATGAAAATGGACTTTTCATACATCTTAAGTAAATGTATTCTTAAAAGTCGAAATCACATTTTAAGTTATGTTTTGCTTACGGTTTCGCTAGATTAGAACCGGTCGTTTTCGAGTTTCTTACTTCAGAACCTAATTAATTAAAAAAAAACTTTGCATCGTAATATAACTACTTAAAACTACTATGAAGCGGCGATAGCCTAGTGGTTAAGGGCGTCAGTCTCCTAATCAGAGGTCGCGGTTCGAATCCGGGCACGCACCTCTAACTTTTCGGAGTTATGTGCGTTTTTAAAAATTAAAATATCATTGCTTCAACGGTGAAGGAAAACATCGTGAGGAAACCTGCACGCCTGACAGTTCTCCGTAATGTTCACAAAGGCGTGTGAAGTCTGCCAATCCGCAAATGGCCAGCATGGTGGACTATGGCCAAACCCTTCTCAGATGAAGAGACCCGTGCTCTGTAGTGAGCCGGTAATGGGTTGATCATGATGATGATAATAACTACTATAATTTTAGCTCTTCTTTGATATATTAATCAAGTCAGTCAATCACCTTTTCCTTTAAGTATACGCATGAAATATAATTGAACTTATTTATAATTTAATATTTTCATTACGGCAGAGTAAGGTTATTATACGAGCTACAATGATTAAGGATTATAAGCTAAATTTAGCCACTATAATCCGAACGAAGCGTTCTTTCGAAATTTATTCTTCAAGAGTTTCATATGAAATAATTTTAAGACATAAATTAGAAAAAAGTATAATTACGGTATTATAGGTCAGGAATAATCTCAAAGATGTTCAAAGACAATTTAATCCAGAAAAATATAAAAAGGGTTCTTATACAAGTAAATGGGAGCAATTTTTTAAATCTACCGACGGAATTTGCTACAGTTGCGATAGCGCTTGCTTAATCTGGCCAGGCATCATCATCATCATCATCAACCTATTGCCAGCTTACTACAGAGCACGGGTCTCCTCTCAATATGAGAAGGTTTGGCCTCAGTCCACCACGCTGGCCATGCTGGCAGACTTCACACGCCTTTGAGAACATTATGGAGAACTCTCAGGCATGCAGGTTTCCTCACGATGTTTTCCTTCACCGTTAAAGCAAGTGATACTTTAATTGCTTAAAAACGCACATAACTTCGAAAAGTCAAGAGGTGCGTGCCCGGGAACCCCCGACCTCTGATTAGGAGGCGGCCGCCCCAACCACTAGGCCATCATAGCTTCCGGCCTGGTTGCTATTGTGTGCGCGAGCGAAACCCGTGACCCGGCCACCAGGCGGCGGGAAAGGATATGCACCGTGGGGGTTTAGTCAGTAAGAGTCTGACATAACCGCCGCGTCTCCTCGGACGCGGGGTATCCATGAGGATTACCCACGTTGAAAAAAAAAAAAGGCCATCATAGCTTGGTCAGGCAATACCTATTCAATGCTTAGGTGTAAACGTTTATCCACGTAAAACGGTATTGGTACAAACGTGTGGCAAGTTTACTCCGCAAATGTTTATTTACGAGCAGTTTACGCGAACGACCGCCCTGACCAGGCGAAAGCAATCTCGTATAGATGTGCAAAACAAACGAAAATGGTCTGGTTGGTTAGCTCGTTGAAAATCGTTTTTGGCATACACAAAAGTCCCCACTTCCTCTACACATTTTATTAAACAGCGTTCTGTACTTGTATTATTCTAACTAATATTATAAATGTAAATGTGACTTTATTTGTTTATTTGATACGATTTCACGACTGAACAAACAAACAATTTTGAAAATGCAAGCTACATTATCAACAAGTCATCATCATCATCATGAACAACCCATTACCGGCTCACTACAGAGCACGGGTCTCCTCTCAATATGAGAAGGCTTTGGCTATAGTCCACCACGCTGGCCATGTGCGGATTGGCAGACTTCACACGCCTTTGAGAACATTATGGAGAACTCTCAGGCGTGCAGGTTTCCTCACGATGTTTTCCTTCACCGTTGAAGCAAGTGATATATATTTTTTTAAAACGCACATTACTTCGAAAAGTTAGAGATGCGTGCCCGGATTCGCACCGCTGACCTATGATTAGAAGACTGACGCCTTAACCACTAGGCTAAATATTGTAAATGGATGATAATATAACAGAAAACAATAATATAATATTAACGAATTTATAGGGAAAATATAAAACCTATTATTATTATTATGTTCTTCAATTTATTTTCGTCACAGTCCCTTAAGTGACGACATCAATTTTGCAGACAAAAGTATTATCCTTTCTAAAGCTCTTTTAGCCTTTTCTTATAACAAGGATTGCTTTTGCCTCGCCTCTTATTCTCTTCGGAGGGTTGCCGTGAAAAACTTTTATGATTATACTACTCGTGGGGGCGAAGAAGGGAGTTACAAAACTGCATCCAACGAGTTAACTTTTAGAATGTTGTTGGAGGAACTAATATACATTTTATTTTATCTTTTAATATAGTATAACAAAAAGCGGTGATAGCCTAGTGGTTAGGGCGTCAGCCTCCTAATCAGAGGTCGGCGGTTCGAATCCGGGCACGTCCTTTAACTTTTCGGAGTTATGTGCCTTTTGCAAAAATTAACATATCACTTGCTTCAACGGAAGGAAAACATCGTGAGGAAACCTGCACGCCTGAGAGTTCTCCGTAATATTCTCAAAGGCGTGGGAAGTCTGCCAATCCGCACATGGCCAGCGTGGTGGACTATGGCCAAACCCTTCTCATATCGAGAGGAGACCCGTGCTTTGTAGTGAGCCGGTAATGGGTTGATCATGATGATGATGATAGTATAACTCGGCGCCAAGTGTTTTTAAGTTGCGAGTGTTACGTATTGTAATTGTAATTTAAGTTTTATTTTATCAACTGCAAGGAGTTAATATTGTAGGTATCTTGTCATATATACAGATATGGATTCTTGTCTTGTCATATATACGATTTATAAAATAAATTGCTAGTGGCAATAGCAGTGCGCATCTGATCATCATGGCAGTCTCTTCTGACCTTCAGAAACTAGTCTCATTTTTTTTATACACTACAAGTTAGCCCTTGACGGTTATCTCACCAGTTGGTAAGTGATGATGCAGTCTAGAATGCTAGCGGGTTAACCTGTTAGGGGTATGGTAAACCCACACTCCTAATTGGTTTCTACGCGACATCGTGCCGGAACGCTAAATCACTTGGCGACCCGTCTTTGTCGGTAGGGTGGTAACTAGCCACGGTCGAAGCCTACCACCAGACCAGACTTGAGCCGGGAATCGAACCCAGGACCTCAAACTTTATAATGTGACGTGTGTGTGTGTGTGGAGGTTGTCAAAAACTAACGCATTATGCAAATAAGTATGGCAGCCAGCGCTAGATGGTTATATCCCAACTACGACAAATGATACAGAACGTCTGGTATGGCATAACACCATTTCACTACGTGACGAGATCTGCCTCTTACGCCCTTGGCTTCGTCAAAGAATTTCGTTCTAAAAGCTCTAAGCGACGGCCGTAAGCCCGCAGCAGAAAATGAAACCATAATAAAGGAACACTCTTACACAAAAATTACACGAAGTATTGTGTAAAAATTTCATTTAAATCTCACTTCTGAGCTTCACGAATTATAGACGTAAGCTGAAATTTCATAGTAAATAAGTATAATAAGTAGCAGTGATAACCACGCGTCGCTCGGACTACAATATGAAAAATAAATATGTATCCAACCTTTTTCAGAGTGGTCTTATATTATTCAGTAGCAACCTTTAAGCTAGAATCACATTAGACAGACTTTCGTATCGTGCTGCACGAAACTTCATCCAACCATTCATTTTAAATGTGCACGTGCACGCTCGCCGGTTCTGAATTTATAAATGAGAGACAGTTATTAAACTTTTTAAATTTGGTAGTTACGGATTCCGGTTTGAAAACCGTTAAAGATTTCAATTATAAATAAGACGTGGTGAAAAAAAAAAGATTCATGAAGATGTTTAAGTTATTATTATAAATGCCATATTAATGAATAGTTTATGTGTATTGATAAATATTTATTTATATATAAAAGTGAATATTTATATATTATATTTATTGATATTTTATATTGTGTTTTGAAAACTGCGCCATTGCCCTCATATTTTAATTAATTCTTTCCCAAGGGTTGTCTGAAGCAATAAGACCGCCTTTGCTTACTTATGCGTTAAATGTTTTGTATTGTTGTTTCTTTAAAGTTTGTGTGCAATAAAGAGTATTTATCTTATCTTATCTTATTTATGTTTGGTTTTTACATACGTAAAGTAACCGAACCGAAGATAATGGAAGGAATCATCTGAGTAATCCAACCCGAAATAATATCCTACAAGTGAGACTTAGCGGTGATAGTCTAGTGGTTAGGGCGTCAGCCTCCTAATCAGAGGTCGGCGGTTCGAATCCGGGCACCTCTAACTTTTCGGAGTTATGTGCGTTTTAAAAAATTTAAAATATCACTTGCTTCAACGGTGAAGTGAACTCCATAATGTTCTCAAAGGGGTGTGAAGTCTGCCAATCCGCACATGGCCAGCATGGTGGACTATGGCCAAACCCTTCTCATATTGAGAGGAGACCCGTGCTCTGTAGTGAGCCGGTATGGGTTGATCATGAAGTGAGACTTCTAGAGTATAGCACAAAAAGCGGCAAATTATTGTAGTGGTCACAGATATGAAAGCTCAATTTATTCTCGCTCGTAAAAAATTTAACGCCAACTTGATTACGAGACCTTTGACATTACGTCGAATCGGGTCGGCGGGGGTCAGGCGCCTCTAAGGGGTGGACGCACCACGTCAGGGTTGATGTTTGCTATGTATTCATATTTGACACATTTTATCAGTGAAATATGACTTAACATAGAAAAGCCATGAGATTAAAGCATACACCGGGTGTTAAAATGCGGACCTCTAATATTAAAATAAGACCTATCCTTATGCTATTTAAGTCACAATTGTGGGTCTCTGAATTAGGGATTCAGACTTAAGATCCATCACACTCTAGTCTCACGGCACCGCGGAGTGTGTTCCAATAGCATCGGTAATTATTATTTCCACTAAAAATTAAAAAAAAAAAAACATTTAGAAACCATTAAAATATTATAATTGTACCATAATGCCGCAACGCTAAAATCGCTTGGCGACACGTCGTTGTCGGTAGGGTGGTAACTAGCCACGGCCGAAGCCTCCCATGAGACCAGACTCGATCTGGAAATCGAATCCAGGACCCCCCACCACCTTATAATGTGGCAGTAATGCCGAAAAGGAGGCTTGCTCGCTTGTTCGCTTTATAGTAATAACAAACGTTGTTCACTCGTTTCATTCAATTGTCGACCTTCTTCCATACAAATTATTGCACTCTCAGGGGATGCATCCTCAAAGATCTTCTGCTTACGTTATAGTAGCTATCTGTTTATGATATCACCAGATATTCGCAAGGTCCATCCTGTAGTGTGAGCAGTGCAATAAATCAATCTGTCACCTTTTCTGTTTATATATTAGATACACTTAACGATCTTACCGACTAAACTCTATGGTAATCGCTTGAAAAACCTTTAAAGCCCACAACGTCTTTGGGCAAAATAAGTGTATTAAACGTCATTTGTGAAGAACATAAGACTTTGCTGCTAGCGTTTTTAGATCAACCAAGAACAAATACATTTTTAACACTTCAGCGATTTTAAAGTTTGCTGCAATAACAAAATTTTAAAAAGAGCTACGTATTTGATACGTCTCTTGTAAACATATTTGTCTGACCCAAAAGTGCTGAGACGATCCCTATCTTATTATGCAATAAAGGAAAATTCAAAAGAGATTGTTAAACCAGAGTTCAAGCCACACTATAGCATCCGATACCTTGTTTGAATATGCCAATCGTCTGTTTTCCCGTACAAAACACTGCTTTTTGCATTGCTAAAACTAAATAAATTCACGACAGTTAAATAGATTTAAAAATATATATATATTTTTAATATATCAATCTTCATGAAAAAGTTAGATTATTAAGTGCGATTACTTTGAATTTTGCTTTTTTTTTTTTTAATTAAAATGTTAAAAATCAAAAATAGCTTTATTCATATGAACCTATTACAGGCATCTATGAATCGTTCAAATATATCACACTTTTCATTATTTCTATTAGTGATGGTGATAACTACACTCGCCAACTAAATACTTAAGCTAAGAGGGTTCAAATCGCGCCCAGGTCTAAGAAGATACCCACAACAAACGTAGCATGGTTTTATTTTGTTATGCTATTGCATTCATTTTACTTATTATCACTATGATTTCGTACAATATACATGTTTAAAACTTGCGTTGGGATGCAGATCTAGCATGTAGGGACGTAAAGGCTAAGTGAGTCATTAATCATGATTCGACAACCAGATGTTATCCTTTAGTAAGTTGTACTGTACGACTTTAGGTAGTAAGCCCACGACATTGTAATCTCTTATATTACCGACAAAGACGTGTCATCAAGCGATATGGCGTTCCAGCACGATGTCGTGTAGAAACCAATCAGGAGTATAGGTTTTCCATACCCCTAAAAGGTTAGCGAGCTACCATCTTAGACCGCATCATCACTTACCATCAGGTGAGATGCCGTCATGGGCTTAAACTTAGGTTGACTAAAAAAAAAATTACCATAACACCATGCGTATTAATTGGCTCCGGCCAATAGCAAAAATATTCTTATTTTATTAACCTTTTTAATATATTTAGCACACTGTCTACCGTCTTCTGTTGCTCCAGCAATCATAGTACTTAATACAAAAATGTGTACGGAATTCACATTTGATGGTACATTTTGTATTCTATAGTAACATTAAACGTAAGAACGTACTCCTACTACGTAGCGTACGTTATAAACAAGTCATTCCCTGCCTGACATTCCTCTTACGAATCGCTCCGGTATATTATTGGATTCCTGTCATACTACCTATTTATTACCTCTCGTTTATTAGACAAGAATTCCTGCCGCGGTATTTCTTTTATTAAATTAAAGTTGGCGATTGTGACCTCGAGCTTTGTTACAGTGCACGTCTGAACTGGAAATTTCAAGCTTAACTTATTTCTAATTATCTTATTTCTAAGACAGGCTTGCGTTTATTGATTGTATTACCTGATTGAAATTGATAATTTAAAGTATATGGATATAGATCGAAAGAAATACCTCCAACATTGAAGTTACCCAAGTGCCGCGCTTTAACTAGTAAGCTGTTAAGTTCAAAAAGTATAGTTTTCCAGAAAAAAGGCAAAATGCGAAAAATGTTAAAGATTTATATATTTGGGGATCGATATGCATCATCATGTGACTGTCATAATATTTACATGAGAAATAAAAATAAATTTGCGTACCACGCTACAAGAAAAAACTAATAAAATCATTAAAAGGTTATTAAATAATACAATTTTATAGCAATTACCAAATCATTTTTCTTAGGTTTCTCTCAACAAATTTTAGTATATATTAGGGTTTGGGAAAGCATAGAGACAAAAAATATATTTAATTATATCGATAGATGATCCAGTTATAATACTAAGAACCTACCGAAATGGTCCCGTTTTTTATGTGTACTGTAAAACAATTCTTCCTTTTGATATATATTTTACTATTTGAACCTGTCATCGAATATCTACTTCGTAAACAGAAACGTTCCAAGTTAGGTCACTTAATTTTAGAGGGCATTACAATTTTTTTTAAGTTAATTTACTTACCAAAGAACGAGAAAACGTAGAGCATTTGTATTACGTAAATAAGTAATGAGCAATCATTCATGTTTCGTGATATTTCTCTGCAAATTACGTTTGTAAGTCTACACAGAACTTAGATGTCTACGGAGCCGTTTTTAAAAGACCATATAAAATTTTCTTTTAAGTAATTACTTACTGACAGAAAAGAGAATAATTTAATAATTTTAATATTTGATGGTTTTTCGAATTGACATTAGCTGAAACTCTATTCAGATATTCTATATTAAGTTCAGCCTGATGAACCGGGCAGCAGTGGTTAGGTGAACGTTATTTTTACGCGACATCGTACCGGAACGCTAAATCGCTAAAGCCGCGGCCGAAGCCTCCCACCAGACCAGAGCCCAGCCGTGAATCGAACCCAGGACCTCCAACTTTATAATGCCACAGCGTAATTGTGTTAGCATAACTTTATAATGTTAATTTGTCAAGCAAGTGTAATTCAGTATTTCTTTTTGACAATAAATTTCATTAAAACAAAAAAAAAGTCTTTGTAAATAATAACCATTAAAATATCACTAAATTAAAATATTAACAACTAATTACATTGAATATACTATTTAAAATGCATACAACATTGAATAACTGTCACAATCTGAAATTACATATAAACTTGAGGGGACTTCTTAAAAATAAATTTAAGTAATAAGATTTTTTTTTATATACACTACAAGTTAGCTCTTGACGGAAATCTCACCTGATGGTAAGTGATGATGCAGTCTAAGATGGTAGCGGGCTAATCTGTAAGGGGTATGGTAAAGCCACACTCCTAATATAGGTTTCTACGCGTCATCGTGCCGGAACGCTAAATCGCTTGGCTACACGTCATTGTCGGCAGGGTAATAACTAGCCATGGCCGAAACCGAGCCGGGAGTCGAACCCAGGACATCCACCTTTTATAATGCGATAGCGCACGACCGCGCTACGGAGGTCGTCAAAGAGGTTTCCAAAACCTTAACACCCGCAGACCAAGTCGCGGACGTCAGCTAGTAAACATAAAATATATTCACCATTACAACGTATATGACGTAGACCCTCTACGAGAAATGCCTACGAGATGTTTCTCTGCAAATGATGATTGCAAGTCAATACTATAGAGAAGGGGACTGCGTAGCAAACCGTTGATATATAAACCTAAAGAAAATCTATTTTACAGTTCCAAGTAAGTAAAAAGTAAAAAAGTAAAGTTAAAAAAGGGGTGTTAAACTAAGACCCCAACCTTCGTTTCGGGGGTACCGAGTTCTCCTTTTTTTATACACTACCAGTTAACCCTTGACGGCTATCTCACCTGGTGGTAAGTGATGATGCAGTATGGAAACCATACCCCTGATTGGTTGCTACGCGACATAGTGCTGGAACGCTAAATCGCTTGGCGACACACCTTTGTCGGTAGGGTGGTAACTAACCACGGCCGAAGCCTCCCACCAGACCAGTTCGATCCCCAGCAAGCACTTCTTACTATTTAGTGCGTTTTAATTCAAGCCGTTGAATATCACTTCATTTAATGCTAACCCGCATACACGTACACGGTTGGACTACGAAGAAGAACCTTTCTCGTTTCGAGAGAAGACCTTGTCCTGTCATCATCATCATCATGATCAACCCATTATCGGCTCACTACAGAGCACGGGTCTCCTCTCAACATAAGGGCTTTTGGCCATAGTCCACCACGCTGGCTATGGACGGATTGGCAGACTTCACACGACTTTGACTTGACTTCACATTATGGAGAACTCTCAGGCGTGCAGGTTTCCTCACGATGTTTTCCTTCACCGTTGAAGCAAGTGATATTTTAATTTTTTTTAAACGCAAATAACTCCGAAAAGTTAGAGGTGCGTGCTCGGGAATCGAACCACTAGGCTATCACAGCTATACTTGCATTTAAACATTTCCAATCCTTACAAAAACGGTGGTTCGTTTAAATAAAAGTAAATATTATTTAATTACAAATCCTTAATCTCGCAATCTCACCTTGTGAAAAGTCATGATGCAATCTACGAAGGTAGCAGGTTAATATACTGTTTTGTTTTTACACGTTTTCATTTGTAGGGTGGTAATAATGGTACTTGAAGTTTGATGAGAGAAGTATTTAATATCAAAGGCGCAGATTTCCTTGTAATTAAGCAAGTCTAGCAAGATAATTTATGTCTTAATTTTGTGTAATCATTTTCTTAATCCAGCGTTGGTGTAACCTGAGGCAAATCTAACTGTTGCGTGGACTGAAAAGCCACTTTCAAAATAAATAACTAGAGAACAGTGCCCTGCTATCCTGTCGAAACATGTTTCATTGGATACCAGTTGTATCTGCGATTTCTCAGTGATATGATAAAATCGCGGGCAACAGTATTTTTTTCCACTACAAGTTAGCCCTTGACGGCAATCTCACTTAATGGTAAGTGATGATGCAGTCTAAGATGGTAGCTGGCTAACCTGTTAGGGGTATGGTAAGCCCATACTCCTAATTGGTTTTTACGCGACAGCGTGCCCGAACGCTAAATCGCTTGGCGACACGTCTTTGTCGGTAATTAGTCACGGCGGAAGCCTCCCACTAGACCAGACTCGAGCCGGGAATCGAACCCAGGACCCCCAACTTTATAATGCGACAGCGCGCGCGCATCGTCGAATAATAATAAAAACCAGCTCTCGTTCCATTTATTTACTTTTAATTAGTTTAATTTACTTTAAATGTAGGTGTAATTACGAGTAAATTTATAAGAAATTTTGTATTTGCGTATCTTTGATGTTTTCATAGCAACGCTCGGAACCGAGCGTAACAAAGTCACTGCCAGATGTGTCTCGATTTTGTCGGGGAAATGAAAATGTATCAAATAATATTCATAATATTCGCATTTGAATAGTGAGCTAGCTATTCACAAAAGATGAATGGCTTGATATCATATACCCAATGATCTTATACCGAATGTCATATTTATAATATTATTATAATGATCCATTGCTCTCGGTGACTATTTTTATTTTTTTTCGAACGTAAATTTAACGTTTATAGATCGGCCAGTCAGTATTTCACCATTTTCTTTATATGTGCAGACTTTAAAATAAATGTGTAACGCGGGAAAAGGGAATGCAAAATTGAAGTAAATGTGCAATCTAATTTAATGTTCCTGCACGTTTCTCATAAATGTTCCGTTATGAAGCCGTGTAGAAAAACAAGTTAAAATTCTTTGACTCTGCAGTTTCTGCCAAATATCGCGATTTCATTACATCTCGTTTAATAAAATTTAAATATGAGGGATATTCCTACTTAAGTGCTATTATATTATTCCTACACTGAATATCTGAATAGAGTTTTTAACTGGCACACTTATAACAGAGACTTTTATTTATTTCGTTTAAAATGTAAGTGTACCTTCGTTTGGGATTTCGGTATTGGCTGTAACTCACTAAAAGTTTAACCCGATCTCGTCAGATGTCAACAAAACAAGAACTTGAAACCAAAAGATCAATATTTTGTGTAAAATATCTAAGACTGTTCCAAGTTAAACATGTGTATTACGAGATAATTTTTATAATATTATATAGTACCAAACCGCTTTTCTTTAGTACCAAAGAACATACCTTGTAATTTTTAGTTTACTTAGGCTCCAACAAGAATTTTGTAGAAAATATTTGTTTCGCTCGTTTATTATATGAAGTCGGGTTTTTAGATTTAAAATAAATTTATTCCTTATTATATATCATAAGATTGTTTGTTATTGAGCATTTTTTATAGAGCACCTACTTATTAGAAGTAATTCTTCTAGTGCAGACGTTATGGGCGAAATCTCGTCGATTCTGAATTCATAATACAAAAAATCTTTAAGCGCCCCACTGTCTGCCTAAATAATAACACCTAATTCGGATTTTGTTACAATATATATTTAATTTAAACTTGATGTCTTGAGCTGAAAATTGTTTTTTTTTTTACAACTCAAATGAGCCCGATTTTGCAGTCGAAGATGGTAGCGTGCTAACCTGTTAGGGGTATGGTAAACCCACACTCCTAATTGGTTTCTACGCGATATCGTGCCGGAATGCTAAATTGCTTGACGACACGTTTTTGTCGGTAGGGTGGTAACTAGCCACGGCCGAAGCCTTCCACCAGACCAGACTCGAGCCGGGAATCGAACCCAGGTCCTCCAATTTTATAATGCGACAGCGCACGTACTGCGCCACGGAGGTCGTCCATATGATTCAATACTAGCCCTTGTAAGCAAGAAATCGCTAGATACATTTTAAGAAAAATCTCGCAAGTTAAGAATTTGTATAATAAAACTTACGAAAATATATAGGGCAACATAAACGGTAAGTATCTTTACTTAAAACGAAGATCCGGAACAAGTAAACAGTCTTTATGTGGCCTTTTGTGTAATGTCGGTAAGTAGGTACCAGGGGATCATAAAAGACGTAGACCTAATTTGGGCATTCAGGCGCCTCACTTACGGCCTGTTAATACGCATTTTATACGAAGTTACTCTAAAATGAAGAGTCGTTTATCTCAAAGTATTTATCATATAGCATTTAAGCAGTCACTAAACGGACACAGTTACTCTGCTCCGTTTATCTATTACAACTTAATCCAATAATGGAAATAAATGTAATAAAACATAAAATATAGGTATATAGAAAATTCATGCATTTAAAAAAATAAGGTTGATGTAATCTTTTTAAACTTGGTTATGATTTGCTCTAAAGAAATTGTTAATAGCATAGACTTTGTAAGATAGTGATAACAAAAGAAAACTCTGTTTAGTTTTTTGTGGACTTCTTCTAGACTTTGCATTTTGATAAGGGTTTTTCTAAACTACCATATTTGTAAACTGCCCACTTCAATTCTAGATACCAACGGCACTTATAATCAGATAAGATTATTTTGTAGCAACCATATTACTTCATTTACAAAGAACCTTGATTATTGTGGAGTGTAGGTACTTATAAAAGCCGTAGACCCAATTTGAAACAGCGCTACAGGCGCCTCGTTTTCACCCACACTGCATTGTAAATATGTTTTTTATGGCGCTAATTAAAAGAACCGTGTGTAGGTGTTTCAGGCAATGAGTAGGTAAAATTTTCAGACATTGTACAAAATAACTGGCTAATAAATAAAGGAATAAAATAAATTAATATCCCACTACTGGGCACAGGCGTATCTCATAGAAGAGGGGTTTCTAGAGCACACCGACCAACATGTTGCTTCAATGAGGATGCGGAAGATTACAATCAAATGTTAGTAATAGCTGGATATTTTGGATTTAATCTCCAATGAACAAACACTTAACAGTAAGAAAATAATATACGTAAACATCACGTACTTACAAGAATAACACCAGCCCTACGCCACGATAACGCTGCGTTAGCATCGGCGTTATATTACAGAGCCCGTGAACGCAAGAACGACCTCGCACCGGTAAACGTAGCGTTGGTCGGCCCCCAACAAGGTGGACAGACGACATCAAACGAGTCGCAGGGAGCCGCTGAATACAAGCGGCCCAAGACCGTGGCCATTGGAACTCTTTACAAAAGACCTATGTCCAGCAGTGGACGTCTATCGGTTGAAATGATGATGATGATGATTAACGCAAGAAAAGAGTGAACCCACGACTTCTTTCCTAGCATCGGAAGAGTCCACTTGTGTTATTGATAGGAACTTAGAATGTAGGTTAGATTAGTAATTAGATTTTAATTCCGAGAACTTTCCTAACATCGGAATGGTCCGCTAGTAAGTTAGATTTTAATTATAATTTCTTTATTGTATTTAATTATAAGTAAATCCAAAGTTTCTTTGTTTCCCACCTGTGGCCAACCGTAACTAATATAATAATATTTATTTTACGCAACACCGGATTCAGCATAATATACATTGTCGATAACGTCACAGATATCTACGCTTCCTACTGAAATAGATCGTTTTTTTTTCACTTTGCGGTTTTATTTGTATTTATGTCAAACCCTTATCAGAATGGATGGTCTGATTGACATTGACAAGTGGGGTAGATTATAGAGCGTCAAAACACTGGGACCGAAAAGTAAATAGATTTCGTGGAAAATTGAAAGCCCTCGAGATGAGTATCATTATAGCAAGAGTTTCTTGTTAAATTAACGATAAGCGTGGGGACGGAGATGTTTTAAAATAAAGCCGTTCTCCCCAAGATTTTGACGCCCTTTGGTGTTGAGGTAGGTGTAGTTTAAATATAAAATCTTTTTAACCAAATGACAATGATAAGAGCAGTGGGCATCTGCTCCCACGGGAATATTTCAGACAAGCTTTACGTTTTAGCATTAGGGCGAACTCTCGGACACGCGGGTTTCTTCACGATGTTTTCCATCATCGTGAATGATTAACTTAAAAGTGTTTGGTTAAATTTAAAGCGCAAATGAAATTCCGTTATCCCCATAAGGTAACTAATTGACATTTGTAAAGTAAATCTTGGACTTTATTGTTTTAAATTTATTATATTACTAACTTGTGCCCGCGACTTCGTCAGCGTAAGATTAGAATTTCGAGTTGCTTATATTAGCGTAGCGTAGAAAAGAAATAACATTATGGTCTTAAAATTACGCACATTCCACGCAGATGGAAGTTTTTTTCCGACTTCCATGATACGCTTATCGTCATATTTTGGACAATTCACACAATATTTTTATAAATTGTAGTCTGTGTTATTCTGATTTATAAACTATATTATGATATAAAAATCCATTCACTAGTTTATCCGTGAAAGAGTAACAAACCATCCAGCCATCCATACTTACAAACTTTCGCGTTTTTAATATTAGTAGGATGTGATTAGTTTCTGTGATTAATATTCGAACTATGTTTTAAATGCGGTTTTTTTGTTTAATTATTATTATATATATTGTATATTGGCTCAAGCTAATGTCTTAAAAAGTTGCCAAGTTTGAAACCACCCAAAACACCCATTCGGTGTCGAGACCCTTGGTCCGTGGGATCCTAGCGCTCTAAGGCTTTTTAAGGAAGTAGCAAAAAGGTTAGTCGACATCACAGGGGACCGAAGAGCTGCCAGCTACCTCGCACAAAGAATAAGTCTAGCCATTCAAAGGGGGAACTCTGCCAGTACCTTCGGAACCTTGCCTAAAGGAACTCCTTTTAATAATATATTTTAGTTATGATGTTAAATATTTATTTATTTTGTAAGGTTTTTTGGTTTTAGGTTAATCTAATTTTATTATAAGTTGCTTTGAAACTATTTGTGAACGTTGAAAAACCTGTAAAAAGCTAAACATTCACATTAGCTCACGACGTTCAAAACTGGTCATGACAAAATGTATTAGCTTTTTTTTATATACTACAAGTTAGCCCTTGACGGCTCTCTCCCCCGCTAGGATGGTAGCGCGTATGGTAAACCCATATCCTAATTGGTGTCTACGCGAAATCGTGCCGGAACGCTAAATCGCTTGGCGACACGTCTTTAGCTGTTGGTTTTCCGTAATAAATAAAGAAATAAACTAAGCTAGGCTATAATATAGGTGCCAGAGGAAAATGGCCATTTGCATGAAAATAAGTTTAAATTTACGTCATTCCTTCTAAGGAACAGTGAGCGATCTTAATATACTTTAAAGCATAGACGCGTAACTATATTATCTGCTGAAGATTTACAACGTCTAGACAAATGCATTTTGTTTCTAACCGGAGAATAAATCCGGCAGCATCACTTTTATCTTGTGTACAGATATAATTTAACACTATCCACCCTATTCATCATCATCATCATGATCAACCCATTGCCGGCTCACTACAGAGCACGGGCTTCCTCTCAATATGAGAAGGGTTTGGCCATAGTCCACCACGCTGGCCATGTACGGATTGGCAGACTTCACAGGCCATTGATAACATTATGGAGAACTCTCCGGCGTGCAGGTTTCCGCACGACGTTTTCCTTCACCGTTGAAGCAAGTGATATTTTAATTGTTTAAAAACGCACATAACTCCGAAAAGTTAGAGGTGCGTGCCCGGATTCGAACCGCCGACTTCTGATTAGGAGGCGGACGCCCTAACCACTAGGCTATCACCGCTTACTCCAGCCTATTAATCAATTCATTTTTTTAACATAAATCACTTCATTTTTAATAGTATGTTTCGCAGTACTTAGATGTGAGACAACTACTGTTTAAGAAGTCGGGATTCTAATATTATGAATTATTCACGTCATTATCGTTTGAGAGATCCATAATAGCAATTGGTCAAATCACCGCCCAAAATTCAAGTAAAACGAGCATACATCATAATTTTTGTTGTAACTCTGAACTAAATTAATTAATAATTTATAAAACTAAACTAAAAGCATCAAATCTGTCCCCAAATAAAACAAACTGTTTGCTGAAAGACACAGTGACTGGCTAAAATCACTAGACGGAATTTCAGCATAACAACTGGTTTTATGAGCCACATAAGTGGACGCAATAGGGGTACGAAACTTGTATTTATGTCTGTCAGTTTAAACGTGAGAATTTTGTACACAACGCGAGCGAAGCCACGGTTAAAGGCACGCCATTGCCCTTTGAATTTTGGTTTTCATAAACAAGTAGCTCATTTAAGGCAAAAGCATGCCACCGACGGTCGGGCCTCTAGCGAGATAAACAATTTAACTTTCTCAATTAACGCTCCGACGCCATTGTAGGGGAAGTTTCGTTTTTGAAAAGTTAAATAATTGGAGAGTCGATGAGTACAGCGTGGTAGATGAGGCGATTTAAATACTACGTATTTCAACGGCATCTACCGTATACTTATAATCATAGTATTAATAAACGAAGAACGGAATCTGTATGCCCCTACGTCAATTTAAAATCTGTCCATGCTAGCCGACAGTATCACTTCCTAAGCCCTTTGCTGTATAATAGAATTGATAAAATACTGCAAATAAATCACTTGGCGATAAAACAGTGCAAGACGATTATTAGTAACTGGCTCAAAAACCTAACATACTTTGATACAGAAGAGCTATTGCAAGTTACCAAATAGCATTTATACACAGACACACACACACAAACACATATACATACACACACTAATTAATTAATTGCATGATAAGTTTTTAAGTTTGTATTAGGCACTGACCGTTGTAACCTTTGATTTGTAAAAAATAATGTGTCGGAAATGAGGGCCTGTTAACTGCAACTCAGTTTTTACTAATGCAGTTAACAAGGTTATTTTTAAATACTGTATTTTCATGTATTTTGTTCCCAATAAATAAATAAAATAAATAAAAGTGAATAAGATGTATCCATAAAGATTTTGACGACCTCCTTGGCGCAGTGCGTGCGCTGTCGCATTATAAAGTTGGAGGTCCTGGGTTCGATTCCCGGCTCGAGTCTGGTCTGGTGGGAGGCTTCGGCCGTGGCTAGTCTATAACTCTACCGGAAAGCGATTCAGCGTTCCGGCACAATGTCGCTTAGAAACTAATTAGGAGCGTGAGTTTACCATACTCCTACCAGGTTAACCCGCTACCATCTTAGACAGCATCATCACTTACCACCAGGTGAGATAGCCGTCAAGCGCTAACTTGTAGTTTATAAAAAAAACACAAATCTTAGTATCTCTAATGTGTTACTTAGTACCTCTCTAAATGAGGAAGGTTTTGATACAAAATAATTTAATAAGCCGAGAGTTAATGAGTCGGGAATGCTGTGTAAGTTATTCATTTTCTTACTTTGTACATACATTTATTGATGTCCCTAATATATGAATACATGTGTTCCTTGGTACCCTTATGAATGTATTATTGTGCAATATTTCGTTACAAATTAATTTAATATTTCAAAATTCGATGAGTTACCAAGTCGAGAACACTGCGTGTGTTATTCATTGAAGAACTTTGTAAATGTACATATATTTATTGGTACCCCAAATGTATGAATAGATGAGTTCCTTTGTCATATTAGAATTGGTACCAAGTAACATTTAGACGTAGTCTCCATATATATGTTTATTTTTTACATTATAATTATGAATAAAAAAATCTAAGTTTAAAAGTATCTTAAGTATATTTATGTATATATTTTGCAGCACCTTCCTCTTTCCGTATCTCTGTATCTTCTACATATTTGGTTGCCTGGAAGAGATCGCTATGTAGCTATAAGGCCGCCAAATTGTATACTACTGTGTCTGTTATTTTCTGTATTTTTTTGTTTTATTTTTCCTTTTTCGTGGTGTACAATAAAAGTGTGTAAATAAATAAATATCTTTTTCCTAAACGGGAAGATGCCCTAATTACGATGAGGGAAATAAAATTTTAAATATACGGCGAAAATTAAAGTGGCCTTTGCGTTGTGAGAAGTTATTCTTAGCACTTCGTTAGGAACGTATTTTGTTGCTCCTTACTAACCCTCTAGGACCCCACGCGTAATAACAGTGGACTCCAGTAGCAGTGATTAACTCCAATTAACCTTGAGCCTGGGAGTCAGGATTCGTTAGACGTCACAGGCACTGCGAGACGCAACGTGAGACCGCCCACGTTTAGTTATAGAAACATTATGCTTGGGACGTAAGACAGCTATTGTCGCAGGTTGATCAACGCTCTGTCTGGGAAGAATACAATGGGTACCCCAGGTGTTCAGCAAATCCAGCGAGTGGGACATGCTGTGGTGGTTTTTAGTTCGGGTATACCTCAACGATAAGGGGGGGGGAGTCCCACATAACCTCCGTCTTGCCCAACGGACGGAGGTAGCCATAAAGCTTTTCCACCACGGGGAAAAAAAAAGGTTGATCAATGCTCATGGTACTACAAAAAACTGGAATAAACTTTTTTACCATTAAAATATTCACAACCTCCATCAGCTCGTGTGCCGCCGTGCTATAGGGAGGTCCCGGGTTCGATTACCGGCTCGAATCTGATTGGTTGTAGGCTTTTCCGTGGCTAATTACAACCCTACCGACAAAGACGTGTCACTAAGCGATTTCGTGTTAGGGTATGATTTGTACCCATACTACTTATTAGGAGATAGCTAGAAATCGATTCTAACAGGTTAGCTCGCTACCATCTTAGACTGCATCATCACTTACCATCAGGAGATTTCTGCCTAAGCCCTTGACGTATCATGTAGTCTGATAAAAAAGGCAATTTTCCCATGGAAAAAACACAATACAAACTTCTATGTCACAAAAGGGTTCAGTAAAATTGCCTGGAACCAGTTGATATAGCAGCAAAAAAAACCTTTTAAAACAACCTTTTACTAACGCATATTGCGTTTTTCTATGAAGTCTTTACTTTATGAAAAAAGAGTACATGCGACAGAAATGCGAATGTTGAGATGGATGTGTGGTGTGACAAGAATGGATAAGATAAGAAATGGATATATAAGGGGAAGTCTAAAAGTAGCGCCAGTGACCAAAAAGATGACGAGTAAAAGGCTATCATCGTGTGGTCATATAATGCGGAGGGAAGAAAGTGATGTCACCAAAATAATGTTATATATGAACGTGGAAGGGCAAAAGAGTAGAGGAAGACCAAAGAAGAGATCGATGGTTTGTGTAAAAGATGATATAGAGGATATGCGGGTAAAAGGTGTGGGTAGTGAGGTGACGGCTGATAGAAGTGAGTGGAAGAAGAAGGCGTGTACTGTGTACAAAAAAAAAAAAAAAAAGGTCGGCACACCTTTTTTTTTTTTTTTTTGTCGTGGGTAAATCCTCATGGATACCTCTGCGCCACGGGGAGGCACAGAGGTTATGTCAGACTCCTACTGACTAAAACCCCCACGTGTTCCTACTCACCGCTGTATGGTGGAGTCACGGGAAAGCTTTCGCATACAACCGCAACTCCACCAGCGGGTGTCCGCCGCAGCAGACCCTCCTTGGGCACAACGTGCCCAGTTTCGCCGGTTAGAGGTGTGCCGGAACAACAGCACACCAGCCAACTTGAGAACCGTACTGTGAGTGATGGACGGCCGACCCTACATAATGTGAGATAAGGGCAAGAAAAAGAAGACTAACAAACCGTAGCCAGCCAGAAATTTAATAAAAAATGATACTTACATATCAGAATAGCACAAGAAATTATAAAACAATTATTTTTTGCCTGATACGACGTAACACTGATACTTACATATAAGAAATGCACCAGAAATTATAAATCAATTATTTTTTGCCTGCCTGTGTTACGTAACTCAAACGAAGCAGGTATACAACAAAAGGATTACGATTCTAGTGCGTAGCATCAGAGAACCAGCCAGGCGGTAATAGAAGCTGTTTACGCGTTAAATGTTTGCGTTTGAAATCAAAGAATCCTTTGGGTACTGGTTAAATCGTGTATTTTACGTATAAAGTTACAATAGGTGTTAGTGCTGCGCGTACGCGTTACAGGCAAGAGACGTTTATTAGTTTTTGACTGTTGACGTTTGTATCGAATTTGAATATGCCCAGTGCGCGCCACGGGGACCAATCAGCTTCCACCACTTTGCGCGTTTAGTTTCTGCTTGAACAAAGCAATTAGCAGCAACGTGATACGGGACGTGAAG
The DNA here is from genome assembly GCA_928268935.1 of Lasiommata megera. Taxonomy (NCBI): domain Eukaryota; kingdom Metazoa; phylum Arthropoda; class Insecta; order Lepidoptera; family Nymphalidae; genus Lasiommata; species Lasiommata megera. Next base: position 2,813,768 of record OV743311.1, on the reverse strand, counting down.
AGGGAGGGTTCTTTACAATAAGTGCTCATCTACTGACGTATTATGTATTTTAAACCGACGACCTCCGTAACACAGTGCGCATACTGTCGCATTATAAAGTAGAAGATCCTGGGTTCGATTCCCGGCTCCACTTGGAGGAAGGCTTCAGCCGTGACTAGTTACCATCCTAATGACAAAGACGTGTCACCAAGCGAATTAGCGTTCCGACACGATGTCGCATACTAACCAATTAGGAGTGTGGGTTTACCATAACCCTAACAGGAGTTTTTACTGTCGACAGTAATATTCTCTCCGTCTCAGTCGATAAATAACGATATAAGACTTAACCGACGATAAATACTCAAAAGTAACATTAACCTAAAGGTTTTTTTGTAAAAATGTCTGTTGAAACACTTTAAGGTACCTTAATATAGAAATTTTTAAATAAAACCTTCTAATATAATAAGCAAATTAGCTAAAATAATTCTTAACAATAAAAGCTAATTTGAATACAGATTATCTTGAATTTGAATTTTACGAGTCTGGTCTGGTTAGAGGCTTTGGTCGTGGCTTGTTACCACCCTACTGACAAAGACGTGTCACCAAGCGAATTAGCGTTCCGGCACGATGTCGCGTACTGACCAATTGGGAATATGGGTTTACCATACTCCTAACAGATTAGCTCGCTACCATCTTAGACCGCATCATCACTTGCCATCAGGTGAGATGCTGTCAAGGGCTAACTTGTGGTGTATTAAAAAAAAACAACACGATGTTTACATTATTAATAATGAAAGTCAGCGCCTAGTACATATATGTAATCAATGCTAGTTACGAGTATGTGGCAGCATAGCACCAAAATGTGTTACTTAATAATCCTAAATCCTTTCCCCCCCATTGAAGTTTATACGAAAGTAACTAGTAAACTAGGGGATTGGGAAAAGCAGTGATTACGAGAAACGCAGTAACGGTATGAGGAAAAAGCCCTTTAAAATGACTGATCTCCAACCCATAGATGGATATTGTATCTGAAATTAGCACGTTTCTTTAGTTTTCTTAAGTTTCTGACGGATTTCCGTGACTTCGTCCAACAAATAATAAAATTGAAAATAAAAGGAAAAGTACCATAAAAGCCCGATTTTAATGACGATGCTGTGTCAAACTAGGTGTTTTTCATGTAATTTATAATTTAGAAAACATCGATTTCCTTGTGTTTGAAAACATCCTCTCGTGATATTTCCTTATTTTTTATGTAATATGTAATTATTATTTATTCACATTTATTTTTCACGAACACAATATAATATATCAAAACGTATAGGTAACTATTCATTTGATATTATACGGAATGCTCAAAATAAAGTTTAGCGTTTGAACATTGTTTTCTTCGTAAGAAAATAAGAATAGACAATTAAAATTTTCAGAGCTTAATTATTTGTTGTACAACAAAATAAGTTGTTCACAAAGTTCCGTTATTTACTGGGTTTCGAGTTTAAGTTATTTTTAAACTGAGGGAGGTACCCGTGGATATTAAAACAAAGTGCGAGCGACGAGTACAAGTGGCAATTTAAAGAACAACTAGCAACTTGACACCCTCGTTAAGGTGCCTGGAATGGCTTCTAAGAAAAGGTTTTAATGGACAAGACTTCTACCTATATAAAAGCACGAGACGAAATAAAAAAAAGTACCTACTGCTCATTCATAATATTAATTTAAACTTTTTGAAAACAAACTGTGGAACTCCAGAAATAAATTGATTCAGGAATCTTTAATAAAACGTCAACATAGATTTTTACGTAACTGCAAGAAGTGTACCATCTATTTTCGAAGGAGTGTTTGACAATTTATAATTACATTTTGCTCCTTAATTGGGTCCTGGTGTAGAAAAGTAGGTAAATGGGTTTTAATATTGCGATGTGGACCTTCTTACATACTTTTCTAATATAGCGGCGATTCATGAGAACTATAGCAATCATTTTCTGGTGCCAATACAAATAAGTGTTATACTCGTATGATAGCAAAATACGAATTTACGAGATCGATATAAAATTGTGTTTTCTGTGGGTAGTGACTCAGGTCTCAGTGTCTCTGTTAAGTTGTAAAATCACTCATAAGGTTAGCTTTATTGCTAGTAACGATGTGTTTTACGTTAATTCATTTTTTTTTTTAATTTTATTCTTTCATCATCATCATCATGATCAACCCATTGCCGACTCACTACAGAGCGCGGGTCTCATCTCAATATGAGAAGGGTTTGGCCATAGTCCACCATGCTGGCCATGTGCGGAGTGGCAGTGTCTAACGTCTTTGAGAACATTACGGAGAACTCTAAGGCGTGCAGGTTTCCTCACGATGTTTTCCTTCACCGTTGAAGCAAGTGATATTTAAATTTTTAAAAACGCATATAACTCCGAAAAGTTAGAGGTGCGTGCCCGGATTCGAAGCGCCGACCTCTGATTAAGAGGCTGACGCCCTAACCACTAGGCTATCACCGCTTCTTTCACTACAAGTAAAATATAAATAATAAGAAAAACAGAAACAAGAAGATGCAGGTTAAAAAAGGTGGCCTTATCGCTTAGTAGCGATCTATGCCAGGCAACCCTAGGATAAGGAAATGTAAAAGAAGAAGAAATTAGGTGGCGTAATATATAAACACAAACTTGCACACGAATAACTAAATACTATACATAAACCAGATTACATAAATTACACGATGCAATAATAAATATTAAATAAATATACTAATATATATGTCGGCGCGAAGGAGTTATTAACTTCATTCAGCGGCGCCAGGAATAACAAGAATCCAATAATTACCACATTTGAATTCTTAAAGTCACTAATTAATCATTTCTTTGCTAATCAGTATATTAAGAAGGTAGCAATCAATTTTGTACAAGCATGCTTTGCTATAAATATGGGCGGTTGTTGCGTTTCGTGGCGTTCTCGCTCGAGACGTCGGACCGTTCGGATCTCTTAATTATGCTGGCAATAAAATCCCGCAAGTTGTGGTTTTAATTACTATGAGCGAAAGTAAACAAGCGCGTGACGACAGCAATGCTGACGTCACTCTTACTAAAAACAACTCCGACGGCCTTCACTCGTCATATACCTTATAATATAAATAAAAATAAATAATATAAAAATAATAGTCGTCATTTCTGCGTAAGGTAATGAAATTTGACAGCACTTTTAATAACAGTGAGAGACTTTGACTCTTATACTCACCAAGAAATCGAAACTTCTTAAGATAGGCAGGAGTTTTTGGATCGAAGAGCACACAGTACAGAAGTGAAAGTACATGCAGATTCCGGTTACGGCGAATAGAGAGCCACTTAAGCTTTTGACGTAATTCAGAAACATGATCATATTTGCGTAAGCCAAATATTAATCGAATAGCTATATTTTGAAGGCGCTCAAGTTTATTGAGATAGCCCTCGGTTAAATTAAGAACGTTGCCCTATGTAAATATTATACTTCTCCTTCTTCTTTGGCCTCGCCTTATCCCGTTACGCGGGGTAGACTTTTTTATCATTCGGCGCCACGTCGATCTTATAGTATCCTCATCATTGAGGCCGACGCATTTCATGTCCTTTTGGACATTCGTCAACCAGTAGTTTGGGGTCTTCCCCTTCCCCTTTTCCCTGCAGCCATGGAAAGGCACTTTTTCACTATGTAATCGTCGGGTCTACGCATTACATATCCGTACCATCTGAGTCTATGTAAATATTTTATTTATTCTTTTTTTGTTTTTTTTTATCCTCTACAAGTAAGCCCTTGACGGCAATCTCATCTGAAGGATGATGCAATCTTAGATGGTAGCGGGCTAACCTGTTAGGGGCATGGTAAACTCACACTCCTAATTGGTTTCTACACGACATCGTGCCGGAACGCTAAATCGCTTGGCGACACGTCTTTGTCGGTAGGGTGGTAACTAGCCACGGCCGAAGCCTCCCACCAGACCAGACTCGAGCCGGGAATCGAACCCAGGACCTCCAACTTTAAAATGCAACAGCGCACGCGCTGCGCCACGGAGGTCGTCTAAATTTTACTTTACTTTATTTGTACACCACATATTAATAGAAATAATAAGAAAAACAAGAAGAAACAGGATACAAAAGGCGGCCTTATCGCTTAGTAGTATTATACAACTAAATAAATGTATGTGGTACTTAACTTTTTTTACAGTGTTTAATGTGGCTATTGTTAATAGTTGACTAAAAGAAGAATTTAAAGCAGGTTCAGCCCCAGGGCGCATCTAGTTAGAAGATGGGATAAGAATGAAGGCAATATTTCCTATTACGTAGGATACGACGTAGCTAATATAGTTTCTCGTTTAATCCATCACGTTGCTTAACTTCAGCCCGGTAGATTAGTTCGAGTAACTTATTTTACTTTCGCAACTATCCATCTTAAGCACTTAAATAGTCTCTATAAGAGGAGTAAATTGACGTCAAAACAATTTTTGTTAAGTAAATCTCGTAAGATTACCAAGTCTAAGTAAATAAAATGTAATACGATTGATTATATTAAATACAACAGTGACTCTTATATTCTGTTAGGATTGAACTGATTGGTTCTGTTAGAAAAACAAATCAATGGCATACGTATATTAGTAAATGAATAATAAAGTAAATTTACTATTTAACTACCCTCTGCAATACAGGTTTTCCTAGTGTTTTAGTTGTGTGGTGTTTTTCCTAGTTCGTTTTAAACACTAAAATATTATCTTATCTTACCTTATTTACTTATTTATCATTTACTATTTACGTTACTTTATTATTCATTTATATAAATGCATTAATTTTTAGAACAGACGAGATTTGAACCCACATCTTTCCGGGCTGAGTGCTTTGCCGATTATTTACCACCGGCGCCGAAATTAATGTATGACTTTGACCAGTCTACTTTATAAATTTTTATTTTTTTTAAGTATAGGCGAAGCCCTTGACGGCTATCTCACTTGGTGGTAAGTGATGATGCTATCTAGGATGGTAGCGGGCTAACGTGTTAGGAGTACGGTGAACCCAAGCTCCCAATTGGTTTCTACGCGACACGTGAACTTTAAATCACGGAACTACGTACAATTGACGTGAGGAACATAATTAACTAACGTGTGATATTAAGATGTAAGTCAGCGTGAGCCTAAGTTGTTTCAGGATATTAAACAAGGCTGTAGGCAGTGGGCATGTTTTATGTGTTCAATCCCTGAAATGCTTAAACAGTACGCTCTATTATTTCTATGCATTAATCCGAATATTTTCGACTCTTTCGTGATACGATAACTGATACGACACGAGGATATATCTAAACTTATTGCATTATTAATCCCACCTTATTTGAAATGATTTTAATTACTATCATGATTAACCCATTGCCTGCTCTCTACAGAGCACGAGTCTCCTCTCAATATGAGAATGGTTTGGTCATAGTCCACCACGCTGGCCATGTGCGGATTGGCAAACTTCACAAGCATTTGAGAACATTATGGGAAATTTCAGCTTTGATTATTCACTTTAATAAACGTCGTCTTTCTACAAGCACAAAAGGAATTATAATGTTATATTTCAGCTAAATATGATGCACAAATTACTTGAATACATATACATCTTTCGAGAATATCTTCAAACCCCTGTCAGGCTACACCTGGGCGAGTAAGATAAAACCAAGTTTCCCTTGAGGAGCAATTAAAAATCTCTTAATTAATTTCCCCCTCGTTAAACGTCTGCCCGTGACTGCAAGTGACCCATTTACTTGGTCTACGCAAAGTGTAGGTACCGTAAAAATTAAATGTAATCAAGATCGAAGTGCGAGTGAGTGGAAAAATTGGAATAGCTCATATCTAAGTGATAAGCTGTGATATAGCCTAGTGGTTAGGACGTCCGCCTCCTAATCAAAGGTAAAGGGTTCGAACCCGGGCACGCACCTCTAACTTTTCGGAGTTAAGTGCGTTTTTGAGCTATTAAAATATCACTTGTTTCAACAGTAAAGGAAAACCTCTTGAGGAAACCTGAATGAACCTCATGCCTGAGAGTTTGCCATAATGTTCTCAAAGCCGTGTGAAGTCTAGCAATCCGCACGTGCCCAGCGTGCGGATTGGTAGACTGGACTATGGCCAAATTCTTCTCATCTTGAGATAACACCCGTGTTCTGTAGTGAGCCGAGAATGGGTTGATAATGATGATCATGATAAAGTGACAAGAAATTTTTGAATTGAAAGCATAAAATCTTTAACTTTAATGTGCACTTTTCTTAACGGTTGCTTGCAGTGATCAATATCGTGTCCCATGATTTATTATTTACTATAGATATCTCAAAAAATAGAGCATCTACAAGGCATTTCCGATCTGGAAGATTGCTAAACGCAGGTATGCCTGCAGGGAATTCGTATAATTAAAGCGGCTTTATTATAATTTGCGTCTAAAATACATTTTTTACACCGCCACCTGCTACCGAAGATTATATTAACTCAATAGGCATTTAGCAATTTACTGAACTTGCCTTTTTGTTTATTTACTTACTAAGGTGAAGCGGAGATAGCCTAGTGGTTAAGGCGTCAGCCTCCTAATCAGAGGTCGGCGGTTCGAATCCGGGCACGCATCTCAACTTTTCGGAGTTATGTGTGTTTTTAAATAATTGAAATATCACATGCTTCAACGGTGAAGGAAAACATCGTGGGAAACCTGCACGCCTCTCAATAATGTTCTCAAAGGGGTGTGAAGTCTGCCAATTCGCACATAGCCAACGTGGTGGACTATGGCCAAACCCTTCTCATATTGAGAGGAGACCCGTGCTCTGTAGTGAGCCGGTAATGGACTGATCATGATAACTCATTAAGGTACGTCCTAAAAAAAATATAAATAATTTTCATCATTATCAACTAAAGGATGCTGGTTTCGTCTCAGTATGATATGTGTTTTGGCAGTCCCCTTTATGCGGAATAGAATTGATTGTGTGTCAGTTCTACTCCTTTGATAACAACATGAAGAACTCTCAGGCAAGCAGGTTTCCTCACGAAGTCATTCCTTCACCGTTAAAGCAATTGTTGTTCAATTTGAAAATTGCTTATTAAAAAGCTTAACTTCGAAATGTTAAGATTAACTTTAAATTAATTTAGATCGAACTCGATCCCCCGAAAGGGAGGTCGAACTGTTAACTACTAAGCTATAGACGTAAAAATATAATTGCAAGAGCACAAATTAAGGTTTTCATAATACGTGTGGTGCGGGACGTTATATTTAATCCTAATGATAAGAGTTTACGTATGACAAATACTTCCCCTCTTTAAATGGCAATTTTGTTATGACCGGCGATTTTCTGTCACAAATAACACTAGACATTTTTGTAATGATGTGCGGACAGAAAAGTTCACGTAATTATGTTAATGTACCCCAAATTTCAACTTACGTAACTATTGAGTCGCCTCTCTATACGTGTAACGTCTTACTAATAAATGCAGATTTCTCTCTTTCTGACATCAGTAATGACGATTGACGACCTCCGTGGCGCAGCGCGCGCGCATTCGCACTTTAAAGTTGGAGGTCCCGGGTTCGATTCCCGGCTCGAGTCTGCTCTGGTGGGAGGCTACGGCCGTGGCTAGTTACCACCCTACCGACAAAGACGTGTCGCCAAGCGATTTAGCGTTCCGGCACGATGTCAGGTCAGCCCGCTACCATCCTAGACAGCATTATCACTTACCACCAGGTGAGATAGCAATCAAGGGCTAACTTGTAGTGTGTAAAAAAAAAAAAAAGTAACCTGGCAATCGAAATAAAAAGACAGAGAGATAACTATAAAACCACTACACACCGTATATTAGTAAAGGGGATAGAATTAGGTGACCCAATCTCGTATAGTGAGGCATTTACCATTCAAGGTCCATTATGTTTTACGCCTCGCCCACTGTCACTTCCGCTTCAAGTTAACCTATAACAGTTATAAGAGCTTGTACAATTTTTCGCATAATAAATTCAGTACGGCCCACTCCTTCGCCATCGCACTTTGTTTTCGCGATAGTACATCCAACGATCGATATATTTGTAACCCAACGATCTCTGAACGACTTTTTGAAATATTTTTTATTGATGGATTAATTTCCGTTCTAATCCACAAGCAAAAACAAATAAAAAAAAAAAAAAAAAAATCTTTTTATTGCAGGCCAGGACCCATATAACACCTTATAATTTAAATTTAGAAAAAAATATATATATATTAAAAGTAGAATTAATAAAAATGAACTTAACAGATATAAAATAATTTAAAAATAATTCCTGGCTTATCTTACGTTAGGGGTCTGGTAAACCTGTGAAACTCAAAAAGGCGATTTTGACAGCGAAGATAAATGGACGACCACCCTAATCTGAACGGGGTCCCAACCCACGCGAATAACACAACATGTCACAACAAACCCATTTGCGAAAACTAACAACCCTATTCCCGCAACTAACAATCTTATACCCACGGCTAACGACTCAATTTGCCACTACGCTACTGAATAACTGCGAGTCTTATCTACCACGATGTTTTTACCACCAAGAATTCTAACCTTCGCTCTTAATCTTGTAAAATAGGGTCCATTTTTTTGTGTAACTTATTTTCGTAGGTGTTGAACGTAAGTTTGTGGAGGCGCGACCCATATGTGTCATCTGACTTGATGTTCTGCGTTGATTAGGTAACCAATATTCGCGGCATGGTTTAGCGCAGGTGAAATACTTTCGTCACATTAACCCTCCATTGGTTTTTGTAGGTTATGATAATGATCTATCGATTATGGGCGGTGGTGTTTTACTGACTTATTTGTGCCCCGCGACACTATCGCAATTTTTTTTTTCGGACGTTCTATTAGCTGTGCTAACCCTATTGGTTGTCACAGCGTAACCGGGCTGTTTGGCGAGCTTCGGAATAAAGCTCTGTCAGAAGAAATTTTGAGCCCTAGGGCTTGAAGAAACTAAGGAAACGTCTGCCTAAGGGCGCCTCCTTTGAGGCCGAACCTGGGCTTAGGCGACGTTTGGGATAACGGGGGGGTCGGACGGTAGAACTGGGGGGTCGGACTGTACTATCGCAATGCTTTATACTTCCTTTTTATAATCCAATTCCCACATACTATACAAATTCAATCAAATTTGTCTATTGCATTGGTACATTCATATAAAGATCTTAAGATTAAAGTGTATCCTAACACATTCTGCCTAAAAGGAATGCAAGAACGTTCTGTATAATAGTGATCATGCAATCCGCACATGGCCAGCGTGGTGGACTATGGCCAAACCCTGCTCATATTGAGAGGAAATCCGTGCTCTGTAGTGAGCCGGTAATGGGTTGATCATGATGATGATTATTTATAGAAATAAATATTTTCGAATCGTAAATGTGATTTATTAATGCCCTGTGTTTCACATAAATAGCTAGGCTACGAGTACGTTGTATTGTGCGCGACGTTATGATAACATCTCTCGACAAATGAGATATCCTCCTCATTTCCCAGGCCAAGACACGTTAATATTTAATCTATAAAACCCACGCTTCATAAACAGGACTTCGCAATTTTCGCAACGGATAAATTATTTATTAATCATATGATTCAAGTAGGTACTTTATGACAACCTCCGTGACGCAGCGCGGGCGCTGTCAGTTCATAAAGTCGGAGGTCCTGGCTCGAATCTAGAGTTACCACCCTCATACAAAGACTTACAAGCGATTTAGCGTTCCGCAATGTCGCGTAGTTAACAATTTTTTTTTTTATATACAAAGCGAGCAAACGAGCAGGCGGGTCACCTGATGGTAAGTGATTACCGCCGCCCATGAACATTTGCAGCACCAGAGGAACCGCCAATGCGTTGCTGGCCCTTGAGCAATTTGTTAATCCGCCCTTTGAAGATCCCCATATTATAACCATTAGACAACTTTATGACAATCTCCGTGACGCAGCGCGGGCGCTGTCGGTTTATATATCGGATGTCCTGGCTCGAATCTAGAGTTACCACCCTCATACAGAGACTTATCCCCAAGCGACTTAGCGTTCCATAATGTCGCGTAGAAACCAAGAAGTAGTGTGAATTTACCATACCCCTAACAATTAAGCCCGCTACCATCTTAAGACTTAACGAAAGTTAGCTTGTAGTGAAAACAAAAACTCAGGAACATTACCCTAAGTACCTTTAATATATAAATTAGGTATGATGCCACGTGGGAACAGATTAGGAGGATGGGTTCAACCGGAAACGCATCACTGGTTCCTTGGGTGCCGCAGATTTTCATTAGCGGCGATTACCTCTTAACATCAGGTGAATTAGTTTGCTCGTAAATCATAATATAAAAAAAAATAAACAAGGGTACGAAAAAAAAACAGATTTTTCTTTATTTTATATATTCTGTTGTTATTTTTTAAATCCTACTTTTGAATACATTTCACAACACAACAATCACTAGAAGGTTATATACATTATAACACCGATAAGAAATATTTGACTATATTTATGTCTTGATTTTTCGAAGATCTGAACTCCAGTCTAGTTGGAAAGGTACTATGGCGACGAAGTTTTAATTTTAATGAATAACATCAATCTCATATCTGATCAATTAGAGAAATAAAGTGGAGATATTCAAAAATCTTTACTTTATTTCTCTAATTGATAATGGACTCTAATCGTTAAAACAATTTCATATATGCTAAATTAATCGGGCAAACGGTTTAGGCCAATTTCTTAACTCCTGGCTACTTAGTGAAAGAAATACTTAGCACCTAATAAAAACTCTCTCTCTCTCTCCCTCTCTGAATAATCCGACGAAGTTGTCGTCGACGACAACTTCGTCGGATTATAAACTTGTCTTGGGTTCAATTCCTGTCTCGAGTCTGGTCTGGTGGGATGCTTCGGCCGTTTTAGCGATTTCGCTTTGAAACCAATAAGGAGTACGATTTTACCATACTCTATTAGTTTCTGGTAAATATTTGTTTACGTTTTTATACATGCCGTATTTCTTTAATAGCAAAAATAAACTTCGGCTTCAATAAGCAAGGTCGTCTCACAAAAAAGTTTAATTTAATGAACAGTAACACGATACCTACGAGTAAGTACTTGATACAAAAATAACCGAATAAAAACCCCGAGTGTTATTAAATAACAGACTGATGGGAGAAAATAGCCTGCTTACAGGCGTCTGTCAGTGTTAACGCGAAAAGGGAAAGAAAAGAACAGGCGTGGGACAGGTCCGTGATATTTCGTTTGAGAGACCTTTTTTCGGACCCACTTTAATGGGATCGCTGCTTTAATGAAAAAGGCTCGAAGCGATTCATTAATCGTGAATTTGTGGAGTCATTTTATTTGAAATTAATTTCAAAGATGAATAAAAAAGGTACATAGAAATGACATTACTGCGAACTCTTTTCAGGGTTATCTGTTTAACGAATTTTTATTTTTTTTTGGCATTTTTTGCAGAAAGGGAAATCTTAAAGCCCTCGTTATATACATACTATTTAGAGGATGGTTAAAAGCTAATTTATAGCTATAGGCTAACCTGTTAGGGGTATGGTAAGCCCATACTCCTAATTGGTTTCTACAGCGACATTGTGTCGGAATGCTAAATTATTTGGCGACACGTCTTTGTCGGTAACTAGCCACGGCCGAAGTCTCCCGCCAGATCAGACTCGAACCGGGAATCGAAACCAGGCCCTCCAACTTTATAACGCGACAGGCCACGCGCTGCGCCACAGAGGCCGTCAAATTCATAAATGTGTCAGACACCATGTCGGATATCGAACTCTGAACATCTGATCGGATGTCGTGAAGCGGTCCGAAGCTAAATGGAGAACAAACAAAACTGGGAACGGATTTGAGAAGTCGGCCATCCGTTACACTGTTATCTTGTAACTTACAGCTTCTACTTTTGTTTGACTTCCGATGAATTGTTTTGAGTTACTTCTTGTAACTTAAATAAAGTAGATGAAGGAATGACACTGTTAGGAATGCGGAAGTGCGAAGCGTGTGTACGGATTATGTAAGAAAATTGAGGCAAAGCATTGCATCTTTTGTCTCATACAGCATGCCAGATTTTCATTGTTTGAAGATGAAACAGAAATTGAGACACTAATACTTAATTTAAAAAACGATTGTGCCACGGGTTGGGACAATATACCTGCTTCGTTGTTGAAAAAGATAAGACATAAAATTATACCCCTAATTACAGACATCTTTAATATTTGCCTTGACAAAGGCATTTTTCCCAAGGCATTAAAAAGAGCTATCATTCATCCGATATTCAAAGGAGGAGACAAAAACGTTGTAAGTAACTATAGACCAATTTCGGTCCTGTCAGCTCTGTCCAAAATTTTCGAAAAATTAATATATAAGAGGCTCAACACATTTTTAAATAAGTTCGGACTAATTGCTAACAACCAGTTTGGATTTAGAGCTGGCAGGTCAACTGAAGATGCAGTTAGTAAACTTGTCGACCTTATTTCGAATAGTCTTGATCGAAAGAAAAAGTGCCTAGCTATATTTCTAGACCTAGCCAAGGCCTTCGATACCGTTTCTGTCCCTTCCCTCTTAGTTAAATTACAAGCAATAGGCATTAGGGGGACAGCATTAAATCTTTTTGCTAGTTACCTTACCAACAGAGTCCAGAAGGTTAAGATCGAAAATTACCTGAGCGATGATCTTTCCATAGAGTACGGAGTCCCGCAGGGAAGTATCCTAGGTCCAGCTCTCTTCTTGATTTACATTAACGATCTATGCCTGATCCAATTAAAGAATGGAAACATATTTTCATTTGCGGACGATACAGCTATTGTGTTTCAGGGAGAGAGTTGGGAGGAAGTGTACTCATTGGCTCAGGAAGGATTACAAACTGTTACCCACTGGCTGAATTTAAATTTGTTGACGCTTAATGCAAGCAAGACCAAATATTTAACATTTTCAATCTCGTCGAGAACCAGCGTGCCACGTAATACAAATGGTAAATTTACAATACAAGTGCATAAATGCGTTGACTTTAATTCCACAATATGTAATTGCCAACAGATCGAACGCGTACAGCAATTTGGGTACTTGGGGGTGGTTCTCGACGAACATTTGTCATGGGTCCCACAAATATGTCAGCTAACAGGACGTGTTAGGAAACTAATATGGGTATTTAAAAAGTTGAGAAATGTAGTACAATCCGACCTACTGAAAACAATCTATTTCGCTCTGTGTCAATCTATACTTTTGTATTGTGTCACTGTCTGGGGAGGTATAGGCAAATCCCATCTGATTCACCTTGAACGTGCCCAGAGATCGGTTCTCAAGGTTATGTATCACAAATGCTATCGTTTTCCTACGCACTTGCTATATGCCTCTAGTAGCGTACTCACAGTTCGGCAATTGTTTATACTATTTATCACCCTCAGGACACATTCAGCGTCAGGATTTGATCCCAAATTTCAGACTAGCAAACGCAGAAGCGATATAGTTTTTCCTTCCACGTACAGACCTCGTACATCCTTTTTCAAACGTCAGCATTCATTTCTGGCTCCCTTTTTATATAACAAAATCAACAAACAGTTGAAAATCTACCCGATGACAAAACATTTGGCTAAAACTAAAGTATCTCAATGGCTTTTACAAAAAAACTATATTCAAACCGAGGATTTGCTACCTAACAACTTATACTAATGCCCATATTATGTACTTCGACTAAAAACACACACGCACACACGAACACCCACTCACAAACACACACACACACACACACACACACACACACACACACACACACACACACACACACACAAACACACACACATAAGCTTTTACTATTGTTTAGCAAAAAAAAAAAAAAGCAAATTTTCTATATAATTTTTGTTTATTGTTATATTGTTATATTGTAGAAGAACATTAAATTATTAATATAAGGTTCGGAGGTGGGCGGCGGCTCATGCAACACAGTTTATACTAATGCAGGGCCGTCCTTGCCATTTTTCTGTATGACTCAAGTGTTCTCTCAATAAAGATTTTTATTTTTATTTTTTTTTATTGTTTGGCGAACATTATTTTTTTAAAGTTCGCCAAACAAAGTACTGGCGCCGTTGCAACTGTTACTAAATACTTGATTTCCATCAGTATTTCTTTGGTTTTAATACAGATAATACAACAGGATTGGGTAATACTTGATTACAATTAGTACTTTTTGGTTCTGTCTTTCTTTGGTTTTTAGCTATTTTAGCATTTTTCCGTATCACATTTGAGAAAAAATGTTGGTTAATAGCAAAAATTAAGTTGTATATAGCTGTTTAATGTAAAGGGTGGTCCCTTCGACTTTTCATCAATCAATTAATCAGCCTATATACTGGACACAGGCCTTTACGAGAGCGCGCCACCACACACGGTCCTCCGCCTTTTTCATCCACCCGCTACCAGCGATCTTTTTCAGGTCGTCGATCCAGCGCCTTTAGCCTTTGACTTTATCAATTTGTATTTAATCTGAGCTTACTAGTGTAGATATGCGACTTTACCATAGATAGTTGTAACAAAAATCAATAACCTTCGCATATGCATCATATCGACTCGACATAGAAAAAAAAGTATAGTATATTAGATATTATGTGACTCAAATTCAAATACTAGAAGAAAATAGATAATCTCAAAAATTTCCGCGCGTAGTTCAATCCCTTTTCACGTGCAAGTGTGCGAGTGGCAACCCACTAGCGGACCACTACAGGGCTCACGTCTCCTCACAGCATCAGAAGGGTTGCTTGGTTAGGGGGTGAACCATACTGCTGGCCAGTGTGGTTTACCCCCTATAAAATGCAGAAGTATAAATGGAATAGTAGAACTTCATAAATCTTTGAGAAAGTTATGGTCTATGTCGTACTCTCAGGCGTGCAGTTACCTCAATATATTTTCCTTTACCGTTAAAGCCAAGGATATTCAATTTAAAATTGCTTTGCTTTTGTTCCTAGTGGACTTTAATCGTTAAAATAATTATATATATGCTAAATTAATCGGGACAAATAGTTTAGGCCAATTTCTTAACTCCTGGCTACTTAGTGAAAGAAATACTTAGCACCTAATAAAAACTCTTTCTCCCTCTCTGAATAAAGATTTCAAGAGAATTTTCCTGTTCCAAATCGAAATGGACCGAGAAAGCACTGACTTATCTTAAACTCGCGAAGATTATTTGCCCAAAAAAAATATGGCCACAAGAAATGTGTTTTCATGTGATGTATAACCGCAGAGATGGTGGGAAATTTTAGTTTGGTACTTTATATATGGGTTCACTTTCACCATGGACTGTTTGGCAATTTCTTATTTATAATGATTGGTTTTGGTTGGCTCTCTTTGCTACCAGATTGATTGTCTGGTGGGAGGCTGCGGCCGTGGCTAGTTACCACCCTACCGACAAAGACGTGTGGCCAAGCGATTTAGCGTTCCGGCCCGATGTCGTGTAGAAACCAATTAGGAGTATGGCTTTATCATACCCCTAACAGGTTAGCCCGCTACCATCTTAGACTGCATCATCACTTACCATCAGGTGAGATTGCCGTCAAGGGCTAACTTGTAGTGGATAAAAAAAAAGATAATCCATCGACCAAAGTATATAAAAAATATACATAAAAATCTGTAATGCAAGATCTGAGAAGCTTAAGACTGAGAGCTAAGATGACGCGCGTCAAGCTTGGAGCCATCTGTCACTAGGCGATGGTCAAGTGAGATGTATGAGACAAATGAAACGACCGTCCGTTATGAAGGCTAGTGTATTACTGGTGCCAGTGTGAAATACACATCATTCCTCCACACTTAATTTTTTTAAACCTGGTAACAAATAAAATAATATCTTAACTGAAATGAAATACCAATGCTTATAAATACCCAAATGACAATCAGAAATATTTTCTATAGTCAATAATATTTCTAGCTCGTCTTTGACGTGAGAGTGTGGGCGACGGAGCCTGTGGCGTGATCGCGACATCTTCACGCTCTGATGCTGACGTTGTCGACGGTAATGTTGCCGGCGCACTCGCAGTGTCAGTGCGCCCTCGCTCACTCTCTCCGTCCTCACAATCACCCCATTCTTAACTAGACTCAAAGTTTACGAACATCGTCGCTAAGTTACCTGTCAAACGATACATATTTCCGAGTGTGTGCTTTAATTCCGTTCTACCCTAACTTTAATGAAAATGCTAGGCGTTCCCATTGCGCAGTCGATATAGCCTCGACACAATACAGAGCGCTTTATTCGCTAGTTAATATGCGACGCTAAAGCCAGGTCATTACAGCCAATAGGCTGTAATGACCTGGCTTTAGATTGGATCATAACATAATCACTTACCATCGGGTATTATTACAGTTAAGTGTTAACTCGTAGTGCAAGGACCTCCGTGGCGCATCGCGTGCGCTGTTGTATTTTGGAGTAAAGTTAAAGTTGGAGGTCCTGGGTTCGATTCCCGGCTAGTCTGGTCTGGTGGGAGGCCGTGTCTAGTTACTAGCCACGGCCGAAGGCCTCCCACCCTACTGACAAAGACGTGTCGCCAAGCGATTTAGCGTTCCGGCATAAAACAAAAAACAATGTGAAACGGTAATCAAAAGATTGGTCATCAAATAAATTTAAACAATCTCCACATAACCTCCCGCCAGCTCTTGTAACAGATGGATTAACCATAAACGTATTATTACTGTGAGATTAGCGAAGATATTATTAAAGACTCCGTTTTGGGCAGTCTTTTCCATTAGCGTCAATTGTTTCGTCAGATTTTCCCGGCAAATATTTGGTGGATAGTAAAAATGTCGAAGTCCACGATTTATTAGCATGACAGTTTGTAGGTACTGAAATTGTTAGTGTGTTTTTTTTCCGCTGGGAAATGCGTTTACGCATCGGTATGTGGGTATCGGGTATGTGGGACTCGCCGGCGGCCGGACTGGCGACCAGAATACCCACTAAAACCCAGCGATGCGCCTACGCGTCGCCTGGTGGCTGGGTCACGGGAACACCCGCGCACTCGACCGCAACCCAACCAGCGGCGTCCGCCGAGACAGACCCTCCACCGGGGCCGTATGATCGAGGCCCCCTAACTCCATTTGAGGCGCGCCACGAACATTAGAAAAATAAATTTATATAACCAAATATCTCAATAAGTAAAAAATAATAAGCGTCAGTTATTTATAAAAACGTTCCCGTTATTTCTCTCGTAAGCGGCGCTTATGATTATATTGTACGATAGCATAACCCATCTGTAGGTGTGTAAGCTGAGCAGTTCCCGAGTGATAATAAATGTTCAAATACCGAAAGTTAATTCGTAGCGTTATTAAAAGAATAAATTATAACTTAAGTGCCTAACTCTCTAATCTTATTTACGTTAATAACAGCGGAAGATAAATTTTCGCCGCTTTATTTGTTTTTATTATGTAATCATTAACAACTGAATGCCATCATTGTGTTACCAAATAAATAGGCTTAGGTATGAGTAGTTGATCTAATATAGGCAGCTATTTATTTTTAGAGACTGAAGTGGTAAGAAAAAAACAATACCCTACTAGAAAATAGTTCTCCAATAAATTTGTTGTGGGCATTTTTTTTTTTGCAGGTAGTTGTTATATAGTGTCAAAATAATTAAAAATACAGTACAGTATATAAATAACAAACTACGCTATTAATCTTGGGCTGTTAAAATTTGTTTAAAAGAGTCTTTTTTAAACAAATCTTAACAGCCCGAGAGTTCTACTACCAATCTCTTCGCTCCATCAACAAAAAAACTCTAAGACATCTTCTTCTTTTTCTTCTTGCCCTTATCCCACTATGTGGGGTCGGCGTAACACGTCTTCTTCTTCCACTCACTTCTATCAGTATAACCACTTAACTATCTACACCTTTTACCCGCATATCCTCTTTTACACAATCCATCCATCTCTTCTTTGGTCTTCCTATACTCTTAAAACAGCTCTAAGACAAGACGTAGTAATGCCATCCGAACTAAAGGAGGTCAGGCTTCTGTCTGGAAAACTGGCTTGTCAGATAGTATTTCATTATTTCAAACAGGCTTTTAAAAACAGTAATAATATATTTATAATATAGTGAAGAATTTATGATTTGACAATGTGCGCCTGTGTTACCCATAATGTTCTCAATAGCGAGTGAAGTCTACTTATCTACACTTGGCCAGAGTGGTGGACGGCCACAGCATTTCTCATGCTGATTGAAGACCCGGACCCTATAGCCTTAGTATAAGATTTGTACTCTCGCAATCCTAGAGTCGCTTTTGAGTATAGTAACACTATAAATCCAAACTAAAATGGACCTTATGTTTCAATATTAGAGTCACAATTACTTAATTATGTCAAGAGCCTCACACAACAGTTAAGAAATCAACATCGTCCACCAACGTGCCATAGAGAGCACGTTAAGTCATCGGCCCGAATAAATATAACAACAACATGGTAAAGCCGGTATATCAAGACCCAATTTAATGTTAATCCTGAGCAAATCCAAATTATAACGTAATACCTGGGTTCGATTGGGATTATGATTAACAAAATGTTAACTACGACTTCGTCCAAATTTGTTTCTTTATCAAATATGTGGGAGGCTATCTTGACTTATAAATATCATTTCTATGTTTCTAGAATTCATACTAACCGTTATATTCTTTCTTCTATATTTATAAATTGTATGATGCAGGTGATTGAGAACAAAATTACTCAATTATCATAGGTACTATAATTTATTATTATGTGAGATGGTGATGCCAAAAAAACCTGGCTAAGTTTGTTGTGGGTTTCTTCTTAGACCTGGGCGCGATTTAAACCCTCTTTAGCTTTAGTTTTAAATTGTCGATTTTAGTTATCACCATCACTTCACGAATAGAAATAATGAAATGTACGATTCATAGATGCCTGTAATAGGTTTATGTGAATAAAGCTATTTTCAATTTGATTTGTATGCCGGAAAACATTCGAAAACTAGCTTACAACTACACAAAGTTATGTATAATTCATATTCTTCTTATATTTATTTGTAGAAACAGGTAGAGTGAACATTTGAAACTCTAAGCACTAAATCATCCCGGAAATATTAATATCATTCAAAGATATGGAGAGAAAAGAAATACAGGGCAGCATTTCCTTCGCGTCGACCTAAAAACCGCGATTCGCCGTAATTTCTCCAAACTTAAACGAAGAAAACATACAAAATCTCAGCCGGTTGTAAATAACAATGTTTGTAAATATCAATGCAATATATAAATAATACTTACAATACAAAAATTTCGTAGCCAACGGGCACGGGTGCAAGAGTCAAAATTAAAACCAGGTCAAACAACCGAGCGTTCACGATAACAACACGGGGTAAAAAAATATGCGAGCACTGATGAAGAATACTATAATACAGAGTGTATGTGGCACGTTTAGTGACTATAGAGTTGATGGGGGAAGGTTTTCATTAATGATTTTGTTGTTAAGTATTCGCGCGGAGGGTTTCTCAAGCCGGCGCGGAGGCACCGTCCCTTTCCGCGCCTGAAGCGCGACTGAACTGACGCGCGGGACGGCGTTACAGCTAGCTTCGGCGCCAAGCCGTCTCGGCCCGCCCAGGTGTAACCGCCCTGCGTATAGGTAGCGTGTAACCGCGCTTAGGCAGAGCCGTGCGATAATAAGCTGCGACAAAAAAACGCAGCTTTTTGTCGTACATTTTCTTAATACAAACAATAATCTGTAGATATCTTCTGTGTGCTATTTCATTCAAAAGCTTCTGCATATCTGAAGGAGAAGTTACGATTTCTTAGTGAGCTGTCACAGTCAGAAATTTTATAAACGATAATTTACAGTGCAGGCAATCGAACCATGGAGCGCGCTCTCATTGAGCATAAAACAATCAAAGTCACTCACTGTTTTTAAAATTGCCGTCACATGCGATTTTCTAACGCAATAATGACTACTTTATATATTTATTTTATTTCTTTTTATTTATATATATTAGTATATTTTTTTAATATTATTTATATTGCGCCACCTACTTTCTATTTCTTTATCGAATTCTTAATCCTAGTTGCCTGCCAGAGAAAGCTACTTAGCGATAGGACCGCCTTTTGCCTCCTTCTCCTTTCCTTCTTTTTTTCTCGGGAAAATAAATTAATAATGCATTCTGTGGTGAATATATGCTTACTCATATGGCAGCGGCGTAAACGGAAGATAATATAATAATATAATAATTGGACATTCCAAACATTTGCGACACGAATATAAAACGAGTAAGTTTAATTGTGCTTACGCTTTAACGGGATATTTACCAAGTTTACATTTACGTAACAGTGCATATTCTTCCAATGACTCACAGTTCGATGAACTGTGGATGAGGATGAACGTCCTTTAGTAATTTCAGGACTTTCTGACCGTCAGTGGATACTAAAAATTTATTAGAGCCGAACTAGCTAGCCAATGCTATTTATTGAATTACAAAAATCTAAATATTTTAAAAAAGACAAATGGATGAATTATTATGTTTTCTATACTATTAAGACACAGCTTCTTGTAGCCAAGCTCGCGGGTATCTCTCGCGCAAGAAAAAAATAATAATAAATATATAACCGATAGTTGGCAATCATTATATTTTTCGCTACAGTAGTAGCACAGTTGCAACATACAAACGGTTTAACCAATTTATAGTATTGTTAAAAGAAAAAAAAAGGTATTATATAAGACGCATGTATGCTCATCGACTAATGTAGTCGACGAGCACACTTGCGCCTCATGTTGACGAGTCACGTTCGCTCACATGTCCGGAATTAGTCAGGTCCGCCGTTGATGAACACGTCGACGTCCATAATTCATAATTCATAATTCATTTTTGCTTTAGTAACTGTGCGAATCAAATAGTAATGTTGCAATGGAAGTGAGTAGAAATTTTAGTGCTACTACATGACAAACTTTGGTTACACACAATAATGAAATAAATATTATTTTTATATGAAGCTGTGATAGCCTAGTGGTTAGGGCGTCCGTCTCCTAATCAGGATCGGGGTTCGAACCCGGACACGCATCTCTAACTTTTCGGAGTTATGTGCGTTTTTAAACAATTAAAATATCACTTGCTTCAACGGTGAAGCAAAACATCGTGAGGAAACCTGCATGCCTGAGAGTTCTCTATAATATTTTCAAAGGCGTGTGAAGTCCGCCAATCCGCACATGGCCAGCGTGGTGGGCTAAAGCCAAACCCTTTTTATATTAAGAGGAGACCCGAACTCTGTAGTGAGCCGGCAGTGGGTTGATCACGATTATTTTAACGATTTGTTATTTATAAAACAAGTTAAATTGAATGTCGATCCCCAACAAGGTGGACAGGCGACATCAGACGAGTCGCAGGGAGCCGCTGGATACAAGCGGCCCAAGACCGTGAGCATTGGAGCTCCCTACAAAAGACCTATGTCCAGCAGTGGACGTCAATCAGTTGATTTGATGGTGATGATATAAATAAAGTTTCAACTAAGTAATATTTATATGCATTTTTAACAGTTGTTAAATACTCTATTATAAAGAATTCTCCGAATTTTTTATATCAGACAGTTTAATATAAATATCATGGTTATTTTTGTGTTTCCAAAGAAATATTGAGCATCATTTAAAAGTACATCCAGGTCAACCGGTATTGAGTTCATGACACACGTTGCTTTGAAGTGTTTCCGAAAAAAGTTTAAAAAACCGACTAAAGTGAATGAGTCTGGTCTGGTGGGTGACTTCGGTCGTGGCTAGTTACCACCCTACCGACAAAGTGTCGCAAAGCGATTTAGCGTTCCGACACGATGACGCGTAGAAACCAATTAGGAGTATGTTTACCATACCCCTAACAGGTTAGCCCGCTACCATCCTAGACTGCATCATCACTTACCATCAAGTGAGGTTGCCGTCAAGGTCAAACTTGTAGTACATAAAAAAAAACTTTCGACATAAAATGCGTTATTGTGAATTATTTATAGAAGTTAACGTTTCCTCAACTTTTTATAGATTAACTAAAATAAATAATTTTGTAATGGTGAACGAATCAATTAAATAGGTACCGTGTCAGAGTCACATCTATTATTGATAAATTCAAGAAAAAAATGGACTGTAACGCACTGAACATTAGAAGTAAAAGTAAGCTTGTAGTACCGTTTAGTAGGCTGCACAAAATTAGTAACTCATTCAAAGGAAATTGTATTTTATTCTATAATAAATTACCTATTGATATCTTGGAGATGTCTATCAATAAGTTCAAAGTTTTTATAAAACGAAAGCTTGTAGAAAAATCATATTACGATATTAAGGATTATATAAACGATAAAAAAGCTTGGGTGTGAATTGCTCTATCTCCATAGGTACTATAGTTTATTATTAATTTTATTCATTATGTGAGATGGTGATAACGAAAAAAAAGAAAAACCCCGGCTAAGTTTGTTGTGGGCTTCTTCTTAGACCGGGGCGCGTTTGGAACCCTCATAGCTTTAGTTTTAAGTTTACGAATATAGTTATCACCATGAAATAACTACTGTGTAAATTATTGACGCGTCAAAAGTGCCTTTTTAAGGACTATTTGAATAAAGATTATTTTGAATTTGAATTTTGAATTTATTATATATTTTATATTATATATATATATTTTTACTACTTTTGTTTTGTATATATGTATTAAATATTATCTTATTTATATTTTTAGTTGTACATTTATTTAACCTTATATTTTCTATTTATCATTGTACACCCCAACCTCGCCTTACTTTATATTTTATTCCTGATTTGTGCTAGGTTGCCTGGTAGAGATCGCTCATTAGCTATAAGGCCGCCTATTGCACCTATTTATTTTCTGTGTGTGTTTATTTCTTTTTTTTCCTGTATTTGTGTGCAATAAAGTATATTTTCATTTCATTTCATTACAACTAGAGAAACACAAAAAAAATTACGTTTTGTAAAAATTAGTTTAAGCTAGAAATGCTCACTCTGCATACGTGTCTATTTGCCTGTACCGTATCAGAGTTACCACACCGATGCCCTTAAATAACAAAACGTCAGCGTAAAGTTATAGCAGATTCGCACTTCACGTTTGTGCCATAAATCCTACGTTTAAAAAGTACCCTTTGTCACTCTCCAGCTTATTAAGCTACGTCATATGTTAAACTATCTCGATACAATAAAATATATCTATCCATAGCGTATATATGATGCCTCCTAATCAGAGGTCGGGGGTTCGAACCCGGGCCGCACTTCTTTACTTTTCGAACTTATGTGCGGCTTTAAGCAATTAAAATATCACTTGCTTCAACGGTGAAGGAAAACATCGTGAGGAAACCTGCACGCCTGAGAGTTCTCCGTAATGCTCTCAAAGATGTGTGAAGTCTGCCAATCCGCACACGGCCAGCGTGGTGGACTATGAGTCTCTTCCCGGCTAAGTTTGTTGTGGGCTTCTTCTTAGACCGGGGCGCGTTTGGAACTCTCATAGCTTTAGTTTTAAGTTTACGAATATAGTTATCACCATGAAATAACTACTGTGTAAATTATTGACGCGTCAAAAGTGCCTTTTTAAGGACTATTTGAATAAAGATTATTTTGAATTTGAATTTGAATTTCTTCTCAATATGAGAAGGGTTTGGCCATCCAATCCCTTCTCATATTGAGAGGAGACCCGTGCTCTGTGAAGGAAGCCGGCAATGGATGGATCATGATGATGATGATGATCCATAGTGTTTTTTGCGTAATACAAAGGGATAATTCATTCTAACTGTGTGGGGTCGACCACTTTTTCACTCAAGCCCTTGATTACTATCGCAGCTGGTGGACTAATGCAGTCTTAGGTAGCGGGTTGTCCTGTTAGGGGTATGGTTAATCGGTTTCTACTCGGCATCATATCGGTCCACTTAACGGCTCGTTTATACGATACGCCTTTGTATCGTATATATTCCTAGCTGGTGCCCGTAACTTCGTCTGCGCAGGATTAGTATTTCTAGTAACTTATATAAGCGTGGCGTAGAAAAGAACTAACATTATGACATAAAAATTATCACGCAGGCGGTAAATTTTTTCCCACTTAATTGACACTTATCGTCATATTTTGGAAAATTCACAAAATATCCTTATAAATTGTAGCCTATGTGTAATTCTGATGTATAAGCTATATTATGGTAAGGTTACATAAAAATCGATTCAGAAATTTTTACGTGAAAGAGTCCATATTATCCATCCATATTTACAAACTTTCGCGTTTATAATATAAGTAGGATTAATAGTGAAAAATTATTTATGTTGCAAATCGGTTTATTATCGCATTTCATTTACATATTCATAGATATGTTTGCAAATGTTGAAATCAATCGGAAGGTTTTCTCCATACCGTAGAGATAAGATTATAATCGATAACTAATTGGTTTATTGGTTAAACCTTCTAAGTTCTATATATCGGGGATATTGATTAGACTGATTAGAGTCTGAGGTTTCACTGCATCCCATCCGGTAATGAGATAGCAATTTCTAATCAAGAACCAACTACAGTCACTGAATAAATCGTGTCCGTTATAGTTGATTAAAATTCTAATACAAACTGGAATATATTTGGATTCTAATAGAATCTAAATATAATCCAGAATAAAATTAGATTCTAACAAAATCTCGAATAGAACCGCGTGGGCAGTCGTCATCAAGGAATTTCTCAGTGCATTTGCGATGGCTCATTTGACTAGCATTTAGATAATTTCACGAGGTCGTGTGTAATTTGAACAAAATATTCCAGGCTGTTGAATATATTTTTGAATGTAAAGTATTCTTAAACTAGTTATATATTGGGGAAGGCATACTTATTTAGCATTATAAGTTACCAGGATGCCGAAAAATCTGTGTGAAACCAAACGCCGTTAATGTATATGTAAGCGCGGACATGTACTATATGTTGCTACGTACGTACATACTCGTACGTTCGTCGAGTCTTTCATCATCATCATCATGATCAACCCATTACAGGCTCAGTCTACCACGCTGGCCATGTGCGGATTGGCAGACTTCACACGCCTTTGAGAACATTATGGAGAACTCTCAGGCGTGCAGGTTTCCTCGCTATGTTTTCCTTCACCGTTGAAACAAGTAATATTTTAATTGTTTAAAAAAGCACATAACTCAGAAAAGTTAGAGGTGCGTGCCCGGATTCAAACCGCCGACCTCTGATTAGGAAGCTGACGCCCTAACCACTAGGCTATCACCGCTTCTATTCTTAAAGTTTCTAGTCTTAGAGTCGAGTCTTTATTGGTAATTATTTATTTATTATAACTCAGAAATAACATTGTTTATTTCAGGAGAAATAGGGCTCTTTGAGAGAGGCAAAGGGTAAATCCCAGTTTACTTTAAGACATCGCTTATCTCAGTCAACTATCGTGGGTACGTGATAAAAGTTAAAAAAGCCACTTGCATTCGAAGAAATGCATTTCGATTTCCTAGAGCTGGCACTTTAGGGATCTATAACCGGAGCACCTGAGTGGAATATTGCGCTCTTTCTATTCTTTGATATCCTTTTATACAAATGGCAGTGGCAATCCAAAGGCTTTGGATTTACTTCGTTATAGATAATAAAAGTACTTTGGCTTATGGCGAGGCTCTATAAGTTGTGGTATTTCTGTCTCAAACTACCTCATTGGACTAGTGATTCATGTTACAACTATGTTTCTCACTTTACCTCTATCTGTATCCTATACCTTAGGTTTTTAATGATATAGCTTAGAAACCATTTATTTTGGAGTTTACCATTTTAGCCCTTGGTTATCTTGGTAGTCTGAGATGGTAGAGGGCTAACCATTTTAGTCATTAGTTAGCCCTCTACCATCTCAGACTGCATCATAACTTTCCGCCTGGTGGGATTTGAGTCGATCTAACTTGTAGTGGAAAAAAGAAATAAGCAACATAATATTAACGGTGGTAAAACAATATTTGTTAATTTTAATATTTGTGCGTGTGTTTTATTATAGGCACACACACTGTTTGAAATGTGGAACTCTTTATTACGTCTCACATGACAAGTACAGCTCGCTAAAAGACAAACGTAACAGGGACCCTACAGCTACGACGTCGGCACCCTTTGTCATCGTTATCTACTCATTTACGGCCCTTTCAGGGTTCCTCTCATGGTTCCGCTTAAAATGAGAAGGGTTGTGGTCTTAGTTCACGTGCAGATTGGTAGACTTTTCACGCCTTCAAGAACATTACGGAGAATACTCAGGCATTAAAGTTCTCAACGATGTTAACAAATTTAAAATTAATTTTTTTATTATTTATATTATTTTTAATTTTTTATTATTTATTTAAATAGGTCCGGTTCTACCTAGGTTCCCCTGAGAACATGAACAAAGTCTTAAACCACTAAGCTATCACCAGCTCTTCTGGTACGGAACTTTAAAATAATAAACTTCGTAAAGTTTGACAGTACATCTTAGTCGAATCAGAAACTTCGTTCTTTTTAAAGTCGGTGAAACATGTACATGTTGATAGATTAGTTCGTTCGCTCAAATAGTTTGCACGCTTTGTTAGGCAGAGACAAAGCGGTTGCCGACTCGAGCCGAATGGCAGCGTCGGCTACTTCAAAGACTCGGCGCGCGCTGTACACCCGCTGTGTATATCGGTGCAACTTTTTTTTTTTCGGATTGTTTACTAGCTGTACTAACCCTGTTGGTTGCCACAGCGTAACCGGGCTGTTTGGCGAGCTTCGGAAAGAAGCTCTGCCAGAATAAATTTTGAGCCCTAGGGCTCACTTTTTTTTTCGTGCTGTCTATTAGCTGTACTAACCCTATTGGTTGCCACAGCGTAACTGGGCTGTTTGGCGAGCTTCGGAAAGAAGCTCTGCCATAACAAATTTTGAGCCCTAGGGCTCGAAAAAACTAAGGGAACGTCTGCCGAAGGGCGCCTCCTTTGAGGCCGTACCTCGGCTTAGGCGACATTTGGGATAACCGGGGGGTCGGACGGTGTGTGGCCCGTCCGTCTCCGAGGCCGTGGATAGAGCCCACGTCCGGATGACGTATGGTAGCGGTGACCTCGTCTTCGCCGGCGAAGATGGTGTGTAGCGTTTGATTGTGTGGTAGGTGGTACATGGTATCATGAAGGATATGTTTATGTCTCCTCTTTCGGAGAGGAGCGCTTAGATCGGGGGAGTAAAAAGAAGCCGCAACTACGAGAGGGTTGGGGTGTCGGATTGATTTCTCGAAATAGCTTTTCGTCGGTGCAACGCACTGCGACTCTCGCAGCAACTCTATTAAACATATAGTTAATCAGAATACTCTAGACACCAGTATTTTAATTGGAGTTAGTCATCATGATCAACCCATTGCCGGCTCACTAAAGAGCACGGGTCTTCTCCCAATATCAAAGGGTTTGGCCTTAGTCCACCACGCTGGCCATGTGCGGATGCGCAGACTTCACACGCCTTTGAGAATATTATAAACTCTCAGGCTTGCAGGTTTCCTCGCGATGTTTTCTTTCACCGTTGAAACAAGTGATATTTTAATTGCTTAAAAACGCACATAACTTTGAAAGTTAGAGGGGCGTGCCCGGGTTCGATCCCCCGACCTATGATTAGGAGGCGGACGCCCTAACCACTATCATATCACAGATTCAATTGGAGTTATTATAGACTATTTATTGTAATTTATGATTGAACACTGCTGAAATCATTGTTATCACATAGTTCCCAAAATTGCCTGTAGGTGTACTGAATATGATTTGAGGTGATTTTAATAGTATGCGATCGGAGATCAGAGTAATCGTACTAACGTCCTTCTCCTTGGCGTAGTAGAGCGTGCGCCCGCGCAGCTTGAAGTAGCGCCGCTGCCAGCGCTGGAAGCTGCGCGTCTGCTTCATCAGGTAGCCTTCCTTGACCACCGGCTGCAGACAGACAGACAAACCATACAAAATATGAGAAACAGACAAAGAAATTAGAGGGCTCTAAGAATAATGCATGCCTTATCAGTATGTTCTATGGGGAAAGAGACAGCCAATTACTTTTTCTCATCATCATCATCATCAACATGATCAACCCATTATCGGCTCACTACAGAGCAGGGGCACCTCTCAGTATCGAAAGGGAATGGACATCCATTACGCTAGCCATGTGCGGATTGGCATACTTCACACGCCTTTGAGAAAATTATGGAGAACTCGCAGACGCGAAGGTTTCCTCACGATGTTTTCCTTCACCGTTGAAGCAAGTGATATTTTAATTGCATAAAAACCCACATAACTCTGAAAAGTTGTAGGTGCCCGGGTTCGAACCCCCGACCTCTGATTAGGAGGCTGACGTCCTTACCTCTAACCTATCACAGCTTCTGCTGCCCTTATCACTATATTATATATTTATATTTTTAATTGTTTATATATTTAACTATTTCTAATTGTACACTCCAACCTCGCCTTATTTTATATTTAATTCCTGGTATGTGCTCGGTTGCCTGGAAGAGATCGCTCATTAGCGATAAGGCCGCCAATTGCACCTATTTTCTTTTCTCTGTGTGTGTGTGTGTTTTTTTTCTTTTTTCGTTTTTCTTTTTGTATGGTGTGCAATTAAGTATATTTTCATATCATTTCATTTTATGTTCCTTGCGGAAAGAGAGAGCCAATTACTTATTCTACGCCTGTCTATTTAGAGAATTGACAATGTTCGAAATTCACTTCGAATAATTTTTGAATAAGGTAATAATACAATTAAACGTCCCCCGACTCTCCATGTAAGTCCTCTCAGCGTAAATTATAATAGGCCTTAGTTCCTGACGTTCTGTCTTTTACAGTTACGCTCTCACGTCCGTAAACGACATAAGATAAGTGAAAAGTAAGTATCAGCAATTAGCACTAATTAGAGTAACTACCTCGTAGGTGAGTGGTTCATATGTTCAGCTACGGAATACAAGGTAACAAGCATGGATATATTGCTATTAATATTGCTCTAATAAGATAAGCTCTTAATTAATTTTAAGTGGAATGTGAGATGGTGATGACAAAAATTTATCTAAGTTTGTTGTGGGCTTCTTCTTAGACCAGGGCGCGTTTGGAACCCATAGCTTTAGTTTTATGTTAACAAATGTAGTTATCACAATCAATACTATGTAAATTATTTAAGCGTAAAGATGCCTTTTAAAGGACTATTTGAATGAAGATTATGATTGATTGATTGTTTTTTTTTATTCTCGGTATTACTAATAGCTGTCGTTCCGGGTTACTGATATTAAAATTGACGACCTCCGTGGCGCTGTCGCATTATAAAATTCGAGGTCCTGTGTTCGATTCCCGGCTCGAGTCTGGTCTGGTGGGATGCTACGGCCGTTACTAGTTACCACCCTACCGACAAAGCCGTGTCGTCAAGCGATTTAGAGTTCCTCTAGCCGGGTATCGAACCCAGGACCTCCAACTCAATAATGCAACAGCGCGCGCTGCGCCACGGAGGTCGTCATATTTCGTCATCGGTCGTCAATTGTCAACAATCGAATGCATATATACTCGTAGTTATGAATATTAATGCGCGTAAACTGACAAAGTAAACAGATAATAACCATTTCCAATCGCAAATTATATTGTGATGTACCTATACTCGTATGTGCAAAACGGAGGTGGCATCGCGTTAAGCAAATACTTTTTGTTATTTTTCCATTTTCCCGTATCCAATCGCAATTAATTTGAACAATTCAAACGTTTTCATCGCATAAATAAATATGATAATGTTCTATTAAATTGGCACTCCTCAATATCATGATGAACCCATGAAGGCACTTTTGACGCGTCAATAATTTACGTACTAGTGATTTGATGGTGATAACTACATTCGTAAACTTAAAACTATGAGGGTTCCAAACGCGCCCCGGTCTAAGAAGAAGCCTACACCTAACTTAGCCAGGTAAATTTTCTTTTTGTTTTCACCATCTCACATGCCACTTAAAATCATATTAAGAGCTATCTTGTTAGAGCAATATTTCACACCCATGCTTGTTTATCATTTACGTAATCCTTTACACTATAGTAGGACTTTTCTACAAGCTTACGTTTTATATAAACTTTGAACTTATTGACTTATTTTTTCAGAGTATTACACTATCTCGTCCACGTTCACGTTTATCCACGTCTCGGCAAACGGTGTGTGGGCCGTCCTCCATCCAGATGGAGCGATGATCTCCGAAAAGTGGCAGGCATCGACTGGATGCGAAAGACTGGAGACAGTATGAGTTGGCGCTGCTTCAAAGAGGCGTATGTCCAGCAGTGGATTAATGTTGGCTGATGATGATGATGATGATGTTAAACTATTAATAGGTAGGTATCGGCTATTTCGCAGCTTAGTTCATTTTTATTGATTTTCCGAGAATATTTTTGATTACGCTACTATAGGAAAACAAACATTATCAGGGATGGAACTATTGTAGAAAATATATCAAAATAAAGCGGGTATTTGTTAAGGATTCTCTTATCTCTTTCCTTGCACATAATTAAATACAGCAATAAATTCCCTCGATACCATCTAAATCCTCTCAACGATGGCTTGAAGGTTATTTTATCTTGACAATTACTGTTTTATAGCCGTCAGCTTTCATACTAATAAGCGACATTAAAGCTAAGTGAATAGCAAAGCTATTAACGCTTTTATAAAATAACCAATAAAATATCGCATTTAATAGATCGCAAGAAGTGGGAGGATTAGTAATTAATTAAGTTAATTAGTAATTAATAATTATTCTTTAAAGTCATATATATACTCGTAGCTGCGAATAATGAACCTAGAACTAAAACCGTTAAAAAATATAATATAATAACTAAATATTATAAATAGGAGTCCCTCTAGGCAAGGTTCCGAAGATACTGTCATTTCCCCGTTTCCTTTGAATAGCTAGACAAATTTTTTCTCCGAGGTAGCTGCTTTTCGGTCTCCTGTGATGTCGACTAACCTTTTTGCTATTTCCTTAAAAAGCCTTATTGCGCTAGGATCAACGGGCCAAGGGTCTCGACACCGAATGGGACAAAATCATATTCGGAGCCTAGACCCCCTTATTTGCGCGCTTTAGCTTTTTCAGTCGCTTCACAAGCCGCACCAACTCTGTCCTTGGTTCCATGTAGATAGTAAAAGATGTTTCAACTCTATAAATGGTAATTGGAAAAATCGAAATCATTACACATAAGATAAAGTATTTAATATAGGTAATTATAGCTTTTGCCATCGACATGGTCAAAGTAGTATTTCTTTTATTTTTAAATAGCACTCTTATATATACATATATACTTGAATAAATAAGTTTTAAAATATCCAATGTCTGTCTTCAGAACAGACTCTCTAATCATAACTTCGCTAATATCGTGTGTTACGTCACACTGCTCCGCCAATCACAGAGCACCGCGCCACAACTAGCCAATCAGAGCCAAGCCAACGCTAGCCAAGCCACCACTCCCCTACCGGAAGCCTCCGGTGGGAGTAAAGCCAATATAAGGGCCTGCGAGCTCATTTTAGTGATCTTTTTGCTGCAGTAAAGTTCCTAAGCCGAAACTGTGCCAAATTATATACAGATTAAATATAAATAAAGATAAGTGTGATTAGTCTCGCTGTTTATTTTAAGTTTGTTTCACGTGTTTTAAAATAAAGCGGTAACTCGCGATTCCCAGCGACTTCTCCTGGTTGAAAGTACCCTGTCTTTCTCCAAACTTCGTCACGATCGGTCATGTGGCAGAGCACAATAATGACGAGAAACACATGAACAGACAAACTATTTAATTTTTATTATTAGTGAATACATTACGGATTCGTAGCTCAGCAATAAATTGCGCGGAAAAATCACTGTTTGTATGTAGATAAGATATGTTTTTAAGTAGCAAAATAAATTTGGTTTCTACAACAAATCAATCACACCCAAATTCACTTTAATCTCCAAAGTTGAAAGCTCTCTTTGTGTTTTGTATGAAATTTACTAAGGGTCTTTGTGTTTTGTATGAATAATGTTATTTATTACGGCGAATATGTTGCAGATACCTTTGCATCAATGCGTTTTTAATTGCGCTCATATGTATATTTAGTTTTGTTTTGAAAATAACAATCAATTTGCAGAAAAAACTACTGAATTTTTCAATACCTAGACGAAAGTAGGGAGATATTAATAATCTATGATCCTCCTTGACGTGTCCGTCAACGGCGGTCCTGGCTAGAGCCGATTATGAAAGCGAATATGGCTCGCGAAACCAAATTTGGTTTTGAAAATCCTATTGCACGGCGCACAGTACAACTGGCCCAATGCGTTAAGAGTGTAGAGGTAGGAGGTCCTTGGCTTGGTTTTTTTGGCTAAGCGCTTAGCGTCAATTTCTTTTACTCGCTGCTCCTCAAAGGATTTCACAGCCTTATCTATTGATTTGCGCCACTCTTGCCTCTGCAGCGCAAGTTCCTCCCACCTCTCACTAGGTATATGACATGAATTGAGATGGCGCTTCAACACGTCCTTGTACCGTAAGAATTGACCACCAGACTTACGTTTTCCCTCCTTTAACTCCGAGTAGAAAACGGCCTTAGGGAGTCTGGAGTCACTCATACGAAGGACATGCCCACACCATCTCAGCTGACATTTCATGAGCATGGCCTCAATCCCGCTTGTCTTACATCTCCGCAGTATTTCAGAGTTGGGTATTCGGTCTTGCCACTTAACGTGCATAATTGAACGTAAGCATCTCATATGAAAGGTATCGAGTCGCTTAATATCCTCTCTGTAGAGACACCAAGCCTCAGTGGCATAAAGCAATATAGGTAGGATAATTGCTTTATACACAGCTATTTTTGTGTGGAGCCGAAGATCATGTGAGTCCCAAACTCTTCTGCGAAGCATACCGAAAGATGAAGCCGCTCTCGCAATCCGCGAAGAGATTTCTGCCTCAAGGCGATTATCCTCACGGATCACACATCCCAGATATCGAAACGATGAGACCTCTTCGAGTACCTTACTTCCGAGAGCAATTTGCACCGGATCAGGCACAGAGCCACGTGATGGTTGTTTTAGAACCTTTGTCTTTGATGCACTAATAGTCAGCCCAAACCTCTGGCACGATTCATCCAGGCAGCACAAAGATTCTTGCAGAGTGTTGACGTCATTAGCCAATAAACATACGTCGTCGGCGTAGAGAACGTCCACGATAGAAATCTCTTGTAACGCCCGCTTAGCTCTGAAACGCGATAGGTCAAAAACACTCTTGTTGGTTCTAACGTTTAGGCGTATTTGTCCAGAAAAGGCACTAAAAGAATCTCTCAGGACGAAGGCAAAATAAATAGAAAAAAGAGTTGGTGCTATCCCGCATCCTTGTTTAACGCCGCTGGTAACTGAGAAGCGGTCCGTGAAGTCGCTTTCGTGCTGCACTCTGGCCATCATGCCTTCATGAAATTGGCGCACCAAAGTAACGAACTTCCCTGGACAGCCAGCTTTTGCAAGAACAAGCCAAAGAGCAGATCTCGGTACGCGGTCAAAAGCTTTTTCAAGGTCGACAAAACACATGTATAGCGGACGATTTTGTTCAAAACACTTTTCCTGCAGTTGTTTTACGACAAAAATGGCATCAACCGTACCTCTATTCGCCCGAAAGGCGCATTGGCTCTCAGGTAGAATTTTCTCCGCTATCTGTCCAAGCCTGCGGTTCAAGATATGGGTCAGAACTTTACCAGCTGCATTTAACAGTGTAATACCTCTGTAAGATCCGCAATCCGAGATGTCCCCCTTGCCCTTATAGATTTTGCAGATTGTGGCGTCCTTCCACTCTTGTGGTACAACTCCAGACCTCCAAATGTGCTCAATAAGCTCGAAGAGACTTTTCTGTATATTAGGACCACCATACTTAAATAATTCCCCTGGGAGGCTATCCGATCCCGCAGTCTTTCCATTCTTAAGCCGATTAACAGCGCGAAGAAATTCGTCAAAAGACGGAGGATCATCAAGTTCGGGAGATGTTGGTAGGGTTTGAAGGGAATTAATATATATGAGATCTACATTCTGACTGGCTGGATTCAAAACATCACAGAAATGTTCAGCCCACCGATTTAATATCTCACCATGTTCTGTCAGGCGTTTTGACTTATCGCGCGAGTAGATGGGGGATGTTTTTTTGTAGCGAGGCCCAAATATAGCTCTGAGACCCTCAAAGAACAGCCCGGTTTGCTTTGCATCAGCAAGCAGCTGCAGCTGTTGTGCTTTCTCCATCCACCATCGGTCCTTAAGATCGCGCACTTTAGTTTTAAAATTATTAGAAAATTAATAATCTAGTAGGTATTTCAAATCTTCTGTTTTAATCTTATACAGTTCTCTATTTTTATTTCTCGTTATTAATATAAAGACAAATTATATTTTTTACGCGCTGCATCTGGTCAATTTTACTTAGTGTATCTTTTTTTAAATACACTACATGTAAGCCCATGACGGCAAAATCACGTGATATTAAGTGATGATGCAGTTTAAGATGGTAGCGGGTTAACCTGTTAGAGGTAAGGTACACCCATACTCCTAATTTGTTTCTACGCGACATGTTGCTGGAACGCTAAATCGCTTGGCGGCACGTCTTTGTCGGTAACTAGCTACGGCCAAAGCCGTCCAGACTAGACTCGTAAAATTCAAATTGAAAATAATCTGTATTCAAATTAGCTTTTATTATAAGGTATTATTTTAACTAATTAGCTTATATCATAAGGTTTTATTTAAAAATTTCTATATTTAGGTACCTTCACGTGTTCACACTTCACAGCCATTTTTATAAAAAAAACCCTCAGGTTAATGTTACTTTTGAGTATTTATCGTCCGTTAAGTCTTATATCGTCATTTATCGACTGAGGTGGAGGGAATAACACTATCGATAGTAAAAACTCTCGTCGCGTTTCATCAGGGTCATACGGTATAGCCATCCAACCTCCGAGTAAGAAATGAATATAAAAATAAAATAAATAAATAAATAAAAATAACCATAGGTAGGTATCGTGAGTTATTCATTTTTTTTTATCCTCTACAAGTTAGCCCTTGACGGCAATCTCACCTGATGGTTAGTGATGATGCGGTCTAAGATGGTAACGGTCTAACCTGTTAGGGGTATGGTAAACCCATACTCCTAATTGGTTTCTACACGTCATCCTGCCGGAACGCTAAAACGCTTGGCGACACGTCTTTGTCGGTAGGGTGGTAACTAGCCACGGCTGCAGCCTCCCACTAGACCAGACTCGAGCCGGGAATCGAACCCAGGACCTCCAACTTTAAAATGCAACAGCGCACGCGCTACGCCACGGAGGTCGTCTTTTGTCTTTAATGGAGATATAAAACAATTCACACGAAACGCACCGAGGTCAATGTCACTGTCGAGTATTTTTATCGACACTTAAATCTTTTATCGACATTTATCGACTGAGGCAGCGAGAGTATTATAATTGATGGCCGCATTACACATTACATACTTGGCTTGCCGCCAAGATGTAGTGAGCCCCGATTTCATTCATACGTGTGGGTATATCTGCGTTACAAGTGAAGAAATAAAGAGAATTTATTGTACACCATAAAAAAAGACAAGAAATACAAAGCAGCAAAGAAACATATAAAAAATAAAAGGTATAATTGGCGGCCATATCGTTAAAAAACTATATCGGGTTACTTTGTTTGCGGGGGGGGGAAATCTCCTAGTGAGATACCCGACTATTGCTTTGGGGAAAAGCTCGGGTTATGTGGGAATTTTACCCACTAAAACCCCCTCGGTGGCCACCATCAGCATAAAACAGGCTCCGGGATCTCCTAGGAACGCACCGGTGCCTCCCTTGTGCTCCTATTTGCCTCCTCGCGGATGTAGGTCCGCAAAACTAACGCGGCTTCGTCTTCGTCACGAGGTCGCATAAGAGTTACCAGAATTCCCCACTCTGGCCGCTCACGACCCCAAGGTCTCAGAGTACGGAACTAATATCGGGTTACCTAGCAAAGGATATAATGAAAAGTAAGCATGGTTAGGAGTACAATAGAAAATAATATATGGATAAATATATAAACCCTTAAAAATATACTGCGAAGCGGTGATAGCCTAGTGGTTAGGGCGTCAGCCTCCTAATCAGAGTTCGGCGATTCGAATTCGGGCACGCACCTCTAACTTTTCGGAGTAATGTGCATTTTTAAACAATTAAAATATCACTTGCTTCAACGGTGAAGGAAAACATCGCGAGGAAACCTGCACGCCTGAGAGTTCTCCATAATGTTCTCAAAGGCGTGTGAAGTGTGCCAATCTGCACATGGCCAGCGTGGGGTATGGCCAAACCCTTCTCATATTGAGAGGAGACCCGTGCTCTGTAGTGAGCCTATAATGGGTTGTTCATGATGTGTCATATCAATAAATCATAAACTTTATGAAAATAATTCTTTAAAAGGAACTTTTGATAAGTCAATATCTTACATAGTAGTGAGACGAAGGTAATAACTACATTCATAAACTTAAAACTAAAGCTATGAGGGTACCAAACGAAGATTGCGTAGATGCGGCTGCGAAATTTTTTGACCACCTCGAGAATGATTTTTATTAAAATTAATGGTTGATGGTAGCCGCTTAACACTCGAAGATTCCTGAAAAAATTTCCCTGTCCCCTATGTTTCAGATTACCCCGTATTGTCCCAGTTAAAGAAACGTTACTCAATGAAGTAGGTATTATCAATCATTCACGGCCAGCTAGCCCTAAAATACATTTACGCAGTTGGAATAGATATCTCGGTTATAACATAAAATGTAGCTGAATCTCCTAACAACGATGATGAACGACATTGATCTAATTATCACGTAAGATCTCATTGAGACGCTTACACACACTATCACATACAACACTTACTTACACACACACATGCGCAATGTTCTTTTTTGT
This sequence comes from Lasiommata megera, assembly GCA_928268935.1. Lineage (NCBI taxonomy): Eukaryota > Metazoa > Arthropoda > Insecta > Lepidoptera > Nymphalidae > Lasiommata > Lasiommata megera. The sequence continues at coordinate 2,776,964 of OV743311.1, read as the reverse complement.
GACCACAATCACTTCCAACCTTTGAAAGACTGACTGAATAAATGAATAAGTAATTGAATGGACAATCTTCCATTGTACACCACTCAAAAATATAGAGAGAAAAAGAAAGCAGACAAAACATACACTATGTTAAAATTTGGAAGCTCCAGTCCATCCATTTTATATAGTCCATTTTAGTATTTAATATTTAAAAAAGAGCGTGATAGCCTAGTGGTTAGGGCGTTAGCCTCCTAATCAGAGGTCGGCGGTTCGAATCCGGGCACGCACCTCTAACTTTTTAGAGTTATGTGCGTTTTTAAAAAATTATAATATCACTTGCTTCAACGGTGAAGGAAAACATCGTGAGGAAACCTGCACGCCTGAGAGTTCTCAATAATGTTCTCAAAGGCGTGCGAAGTCTGGCAATCCGCACATGGCTAGCGTGGTGGACTTTGGCCAAACCCTTCTCATATTGAGAGGAAACCCGTGCTCTGTAGTGAGCCGGTAATGGGTTGATCATGATACAACTGCATTTGCTTACGAACTACTCGAAGAAAGCCTTTGTTATCTGTGGTGTAAATTTTCATTTATTCATTGTTTGTAATAATTAGAATCAACATTTTGTACAAATTATATTTTATTTTCATGATGATACTTTCATTTTAAAATAACCTATGAAATAATAGATCAATCTTTATTTTTGTAATTTTTTGTTTTATTTTCATTGATCATAGTCATGTTTTTGGTAGGTACCTGTTTACCTTTATCTATAGTCGCGATTTGCCATGGTTGTTGGGTTGGCTTAAAAAATAGAATTTTACTTTTTTGGCATATTTACATTCAGTGCCGTAAAATTAACTAATTTCCCAACTAACCTAAATTTTTTTATTTATTTCTCCTTTTGCTTCATCAAATATATTATATTTATTCTATCGGATAGGTAAAATACAAACAACAAACATATCCAAACGCAGTTGATACCTACAGATTCTTTAATAAAGAAAATGTATGTAAAAATGTAATAGGTAGGTACATTTATTTTATCTGTTGCGGCAAGGACTGGCAGCCATTTTGGTAATTGGTATAACTGCTCGCCGGGGACGAGCGTGCGTCGTTCGCCTCACGTGACATGTAACGAGAAGATGTTTTGGTAGAAGCATAAAAGTAGCATAGTTTACTACAAAATATTTTATACATCTTAAATTACGAAAATTACTGTCAATGGAAGTCGTGTAGGTTGAAAACCGACCTCGGTGACGCAGCGCGTGCGCTGTTGCATTTTAAAATTGGAGGTCCTGGGTTCGATTCCCGGCTCGAGTCTGGTCTGGTGGAAGGCTTCGGCCACTATTACACTATTACACTATTCACTTATTAAAATAGGCTACATATCTTGATCTTGATGCACCGACAAACTTCGTACCGTAAAATGTGTTTGAGGCTATTTTAACTATTCACAAACGGTTATTTATTTTTTTATTCACCACATGTTAGTCCTTGACTACATCTCACCTGATGGTAAGTGATGATGCGGTCTAAGATGGTAGCGGGCTAACCTGTTAGGGGTAAACTCATACTCCTAATTGGTTTCTACACGACATCGTGCCGGAACGCTAAATCGCTTGGCGACACGTCTTTGTCGGCAGGGTGGTAACTAGCCATGGCCTAACTAACTAAGCCTCTCACTAGACCAGACTCGAGCCGGGAATCGAACCCAGGACCGCTACCATCCTAGACTGCATCATCACTTACATCCAGGTGACATAGTCGTCAAGGGCTAACTTGTAGTAAATAAAAAAAAAACTATCTGTGAAAAGTTTTCACATAATAATTACGTAGCGGCCAACCTAGCATCAAACAGATGTATTTAACTTTAATGTCAAATTGGGTCACGGCCTCAGATTATGTACAAACAGATAAAACTACGCGGTACATGAAACAGCTTCAATATACAACTTCATTTGTGTTATTATGCAAAACTTTCCCCGATCTAGGTACGAGCTAGAAAACTAAAAAAGTACGGTATGCTGAAACTGCTAAAACAAAAACACAGAAATAACAATAGAAATCAGGTTTTAGTAACGGTGGGAACTGTGCCAATACTTTGTATGGCTTTTAAAGTTAAAGTTTAAACTTATAAAGTTAGCCGAACAAAGAAAAACCGGCACCCTATATAAAACTTCACTCGACTAGACGCTTTGTCTTTATTTTCTTACATTTATTTATTAGGAAGCCCACGTTGTCACACAAGTCACATTGTAATGTGACTGCTTACTTATTTTGTTTTATTAATTTTTATTATTTTTGTACCAAATTTGTGATATCAAACACTTATAGAATAGGTATACGAAGGAAAGCTTATCTCTATAGGAGATATCTTCCAGCTACCCTCAGATTAGACTATACTACTACTACTATGTAAGTTGATTTTATAAACTTACTAGCTGTTGCCCGCGATTTCGTCTGCATAGAATTAAAAATTTCCCGTGAGATTGAGGTTTCTCGTGCGGTCAATGCCCTGCTTCAGAAAGTAAGCTACAGGCAAATGTCAAATTGCCTATTTTCGTGTCTCTAAATTAAAAAACATAGGACTTTCATACAAACTTTAAACCCCTATTTTACCCCCTTCGGGGTAGATTTGGATGAAAAAAAATTATAGCCTTATACTTACGCCCTAAAAGCAACCTATTATTAGTAAGTATGTAAGTGATCTTTCGCTTTTATATATATATAGATATTATTATATACAGCGTTTTCCACTACGCCGGAGAGATCGAGGGGATCTGATGCGCTGTGAGATGAACGGAATTAGGTATACTTTACTAGATGAAGACGCCGCGCGAGCTCAAAGGAACACAAACGGAGCCGATAAGCTGAGCCGATTAGCCGATTGAGCGAAAGTGAAATAGATAATCAGACCTTGAATACCCGTGTAAGCTTATTCTAGAGTGATAACGTTTTTGAATGCGTAGTTTTTATATTTATATATATAATATACAAGTATTTTATTTACTATGCATATGTTTACTACCTAGCGGGCTATGGAACTATTTTCGAGCATCAACCTGCCATAAAAGAGCTAATAAGTAAAGTGAACTTATATCAATTTCTCATACTAGAGATGCCTCGTAACTATTTTAGTTACAAACAAAATTCACTTATGCTCGCCACCGTCCCTCCTCCTAAATTTGGAGGGTACTCTTACAATAACGACTATTAGAATGACACCACAACCATTTCTCCAAAAAGATGACAAATGTGGAACGTCTGTACATACGAGTACGTAGATTTTAAAACGTAAGTACTACAAGAATACATTGCACAGTGCTGTGGCAAACAGGAACAACTAAGGAACAAAGCTAATGCACGAATTAATAGAGACACACACACACACACAAACACACACATATGTCAAGCACTCCACACACATCGGGGTCGTTGCCCTCGGGTCTCTATGAGCTAAATCACGTGACACGAGGGCGCTTTTCAGCTAATTGCTGTAAACTTCCACAAGTAACTCGTATTGTTTAAGGTAAGTAATTAATTTTTTTTTAAGAAAAAAATTATGTGCCGTCACGGAAAACGGTGTACGGCGTACTTGTATTCACTTATTCTAATAAAAGTTTGAAAATTCAAAATTCAAATAATCTTTATTCAAATATTCCTTTAAAAGGCACTTTTGACGCGTCAATAATTTACATAGTAGTCTTTTGATGGTGATAACTATATTCGTAGACTTAAAACTAAAGCTATGAGGGTTCCAAACGCGCCCTGGTCTGAGAAGAAACACAAAACAACAAACTTAGCCGGGATTTTTTTTTTCTCACATAATCAATAATAAATTATAGTAACTATGGAGAAAGAGCAATTCATACCCAAGCATTTTTATCGTTTATATAATCCTTAATATCGTAGTATGATTTTTCGCTTTGGTCGAAAACTATACTTTTATAAGGGCTAATAAAAAAGTTTTAAACTATTAAAATATCACTTGCTTCAACGGTGAAGGAAAACATCGTGAGGAAACCTGTACGCCTGAGAGTTCTCCATAATGTTCTCAAAGGCGTGTGAAGTCTGCCAATCCGCACATGGCCAGCGTGGTGGACTATGGCCAAACCCTTCTCATACTGAGAGTAGACCCGTGCTCTGTAGTGAGCCTGTAATGGGTTGATCATGAGGATGATGATGATGATGATAACAAAAAATAGAGGCAATATAAATAAGCATTGGACGCTTACTGTTTCCGCCAAAAGTCAATATATATATATATATACCTACTACCTCAATTAGCAAATTAGACCAATTATCGTGAGTGAATTATTAGCACAGGCTTCCGGTTTGTAGGTGTGACTGTGAACGGTCGACTCCCACGACTGAAGGCACTTACAACTATTACTAAAACCTCGATACGCGGTCCAACAATTCGATATACAAGCTTTGATAGCCTAGTGATTAGAACGTTGGCCTCCTAAACAGAGATCGAGGGTCACGCACCTCTAACTTTCCGCAGTTATATGCGTTTTTAAGTAATTAAAATAGCACATGCTTCAACGGTGAAGGAAAACATCGTGAGGAAACCTGCACGCCTGAGAGTTCTCCATTATGTTCTCAAAAAGGCGTGTGAAGTCAGCCAATACGTACATGGCCAGCGTGGTGGACTATGGCCAAACCCTACTCATATTGAGAGTAGACCCGTGCTCTGTAGTGAGCCTGTAATGGGTTGATCATGAGGATGATGATGATGATAATGATAAAAAAGTATAGAGGCAATATAAATAAGCATTGGACGCTTACTGTTTCCGCCAAAAGTCAATATATATATACCTACCATCTCAATTAGCAAATTAGACCAATTATCGTGAGTGAATTATTAGCACAGGCTTCCGGTTGGTAGGTGTGACTGTGAACGGTCGACTCCCATGACTGAAAGCGCTTACAACTATTATTAAAACTTCGATACGCGGTTCAACAATTCGATATACGAGTACAAGATGTGATAGCCTAGTGATTAGAAGTTGGCCTCCTTAACAGAGGTCGAGGGTCACGCACCTCTAACTTTTCGGAGTTATGTGCGTTTTTAAGCAATTAAAATAACACTTGCTTCAACGGTGAAGGAAAATATGGTGAGGAAACCTGCACGCCTGAGAGTTCTCCATACTGTTCTCAAAGGCGTGTGAAGTCTGCCAATCCACACATCGCCAAACTCTTCTCATATTGAGAGGAGACCCGTGCTCTGTAGTGAGCCGGCAATGGGTTGATCATGATGATGATAACACGGTCCAACAAAACAATGCCTTAAATTCAACCGCTTTTATCTGGATCGCTTATCGTAGCACGCAATTAAACTTACTGAAAAATATCTTCTTGCCCTTATTATAAGAGTATATATGTGAGGTCGACGTTACATATCATTTTCTTCAAACTTGGAGACATTTTGTTTTGGTTTACTCATTACGTGCGACCGACAACCTGACATCAAACCTCTTTGGTTGTTGATGGTATTATAACTACGACCTCTTTGGTCAAAGGGGTAAGATTGTATTTCTCTTTTAATCGCAAAGTTAGATATTGTGCGGTAAGGTGTGAGTAAGCTTTTGCTTATTTTCGTGCGCAAGTGGTTTCCTGGGGTATCATTGTCGAACGTCCCTCTCGTTACACTTGGTTTAAATTTTTTATACACTACAAGTTAGCTCTTTAGGGCTATCTCACCAGGGGGTTAATGCAGTCTAAGATGGTAGCGGACTAACCTGTTAAAGATACGATGAAACCACGCTCCTAATTGGTTTCTACTCGGCTACGTTCCGGAACGTTAAATCTCTTGGCGACACGTCTTTGTCGGTAAGGTGGTGACTGGCCACGGCTAAAGCCTCCCACCAGACCAGATTCAAGCTTGGAATCGAACCCAGGACGTCAAACATTATAATGCGACAGCACACGCATTACGCCACGGAGGTCCTCAAAAGGTAGGAGGATTGCTAAATTTCTGGAATTAGCTGAAAGAAGTGACTCAACCAGCTGAACCGACTTGGACCAAAAACACAAGTTAGTGTGTTATTTGTATATCGACCTACTTCAATAGGGAAGCATTGTTTACTTCCCCCCCCCCCCCCCCAGTGAATGGCTGCTAGACGGACAAGACCGACACGCCGGACGTGCGCCTCGGCAGAGTGACGAGGGTAACCCTACCACAGTTTACTTCTGTCCTAGTTAATATATCGGTCGTATATATATAGTCCCATTTAGTAAGTAGCTGTGATAGCCTAGTGATTAGGACGTCAGCCTCCTAATCAGAGGTCAGGGGTTCAAACCCGGGCACGCACCTATAACTTTTCGGAGTTATGTGCGTTTTTAAGCAATTGAAATATCATTTGCTTCAACAGTGAAGGAAAACATCGTGAGGAAACCTGCACGCCTGAGAGTTCTACATAATGTTGTCAAAGGCGTGTGAAGTCTGCCAATCCGCACAAGACCAGCGTGGTGGACTATGGCCAAACCCTTCTGATATTGAGAGGAGACCCGTGGTCTGTAGTGAGCCAAAAATGGGTTGATCATGATGATGCTGGTGATGAATGACCCAGCACTTGTTGAAATTAAAACGCGTCCGTAATTTGGTGTACAAACCACAAGAAATTGTGACCTTCAAATTGTATTGATGAAATCCTTGTTTTTTTTTTTTCAAATTAACCCTAGCAATCTTACCTGGTGGTAAGTGATGATGCAGTCTAAGATGGTAGCGAGCTAACCTGTTAAGAGTATGGTAAACCCATACTCCTAATTGGTTTTTACGCGACATCGTGCCGGAACGCTTATTCGCTTGGGGACACGTTTTTCTCGGTAGTCTAGAAGCCTCCCGTCAGACTAGAGCCGGGAATCGAACCCAGAACCTTCGCAGTGCATCTGCGCCACGTCAAATTAAGGTTACGGTGAAAACAAAGTGGATAAGGAGCCGACCTAAAGGTAATGAAGGAAATCATTATTACTCATAGTCTAAGAGCCCGTGAACCCCAGACCTTCGTTATTTTATAAAAGCTGAAAGTTTGTCAGCGCACGCTCCCAACACAGGTAAGAACGATGGACTATTCTGAAGTTTGGGTTGCCGTGGCTTTGGCAGGTAAACGGTACTAAAGGTGTGTAAAATACCGATCTAAATTCATCAAATAATAAAGTGTGATTTTTTGGTATTACCTTCAGAATATTATTAAAAATCACGTTATTGATTGCCAGACACTTAACATCGTGGCAACCCCTTGCCAGACACCCCTAATGTTCATGAAATTATAATTCTACTTATGTTATAGTATAAAAGCTGATTTTTATATATAATATTTAGGTAATAATTAGATGATGTTTCCTCATCAGCCAGACATTTTTGATAGTTCCAACCCCTTGCCAGACAATGATGTAGGGTCGCTGTAGGAGCGAGCGCGAGACAGTATATGTATAGTGGGTGCGAGTGAGATGGCGAGATAGGTCTATCGCGATCTCTCACTGCGCAGTTGTTATTTCTACTGCGCATGTATTGTTTAGTACTTAGTACATGTTTACATCAGCTAAAATAATCTTATATGCTATCTTCAAGTATTATTAATTGAATAGTTATTATAAATTAACAACATAAAATATTTCGAATATATACAGACTATAAAGTATATTCAATGTATTATTAGTGTATGATACGTACATTATATGCTTACAATTTGTTTATGTGATTTTTTAAATGAAAGTGATTTTGTTTAAAAAATTAAGTCATGGGTGATATTTTAATTTGTGTTATTTGTAAGAAAAGTAGTGGTAAAATAATATTATTTTCTGACGAGACATTGAAAAAATGTGAATTAATTTTAAAATTGCGAAAAAAACATAACCTTAAATATAATAACATCATTCTTCCACGTGAATATACAGAGAGTGGTTATCACAGGGAATGTTACAAATCATTCACAGGACTGATGAAAAAATATTTTACCCCAGAACCTAAAAATTCTAAAAAGACTGTTGAAACAGAGCAAGAAAAAGAACCATCTAAAGACGTAAATATATCAACAGATGATTCAATACCAGGTTCATCGCATTTGTCTGAGTTAACTGTATCACACCCACCTTCAGCTTCTCAATCAACAGAACTTCAACCTTCCCAGGCAGCTGTGGACATTCGCGGACTTGAAGAAGTGAGTGAAAATGCTAATGCAACCACAGAAGTAAATAGTTCGATTCAAAGTGATACCAGTATTGATATAAGTAAAAAAAATTGTTTATTTTGCAATAAAAAAAAGAGACAAGTGAGATCAAAAATGCTTCCACTCCATGAAGGTGATAAAAACCAATTTCAGTCTCGTATAATGTCTAGCATTGAAAATCAAAAAGAGTATAATGAGTTTTTAAGTAGATTGGAAAGTATTGCAAGTCCGAAAATATACTATCATACTGACTGTAGGATTCAGTTTAATAATAAAATATCTTCATTGGCGAAAATATCTGTTAAAAGTGATTGGCATCATTATCGAGAGTACCACCAAGAATCTTTCAATGAAATTTGTAGCATCATAGAAGAAGATATTATCAACAATGGCCGCTGTCATTTATTGATTCATTTACATGAATTATATACTGATTCATTGGAGAGAATTTATGCAGAGAATTCCATTGAAATGGATACTACTTTTACTGCACACCACCTAGAAGAAAAAATTGATAAGAAGTTTTCCAAAAATGTTAAATTCTTTACAATCCGGAATAAAAAAATAATAGCACCCAATTTATTTATTTGGTTTTTTTTTTTTATAATCTGTTATTGAGGGATCGCGATAGACCTATCTCGCCATCTCACTCGCACCCACTATACATATACTGTCTCGCGCTCGCTCCTACAGCGACCCTACATCATTGTCTGGCAAGGGGTTGGAACTATCAAAAATGTCTGGCTGATGAGGAAACATCATCTAATTATTACCTAAATATTATATATAAAAATCAGCTTTTATACTATAACATAAGTAGAATTATAATTTCATGAACATTAGAGGTGTCTGGCAAGGGGTTGCCACGATGTTAAGTGTCTGGCAATCCATAACGTGATTTTTAATAATATTCTGAAGGTAATACCAAAAAATCACACTTTATTATTTGATGAATTTAGATCGGTATTTTACACACCTTTAGTACCGTTTACCTGCCAAAGCCACGGCAACCCAAACTTCACAATAGTCCATCGTTCTTACCTGTGTTGGGAGCATGCGCTGACAAACTTTCAGCTTTTATAAAATAACGAAGGTCTGGGGTTCACGGGCTCTTGCTCTATCAGGTATGTTTAAACCTACATATCTGAGAGTTCAACAGAGTGATCTCAACAGCGTGTGAACTCTAGCAATCCGCATTTAACCAACGTGTTTACTGCCAAAATCCTTCTCGCGCTGAGAGAAGATCTTTGTTTAAGGTTGATAATCCTTAAGGCAGAGTTTCTAGAAGACCGTGATACAGAATATTTTGACGACCTCCGTGGCGCAGCGCGTGCGCCGTCGCATTATAAAGTTGGAGGTCCTGGGTTCGATTCCCGATTCGAGTCTGGTCTAGTGTGAGGCTTCAGCTAGTGGCTAGTTACCACTCTACCGATAAAAACGTGTCGCGAAGTGATTTAGCGTTCCGGCACGATGTCGCTTAGAAGCCAATTAGGAGCGTCGGTATACCACACTCCTAACAGGTTATCCCGCTACAATCCTAGACAGCATCATCACTTACAACCATGTGAGATAGCCGTCAAGGGCTAACTTGTAGTGTGTAAAAAAAATAAGTAGTTATACCTCAGAATAGTTTCTTAACTAAGTCGCACATGCGATTATTTCGTACCATCGAGAACGCAGCAATCTATATCGCTGACTGTACAGTTCTCTGTAGATGATATAAGTATATATATACTATATACATATATCCATTGGCAAGTCAGTAAATACCCTGTAAGCAGTGGTGTAACATTAGGGAGGCAAGACCGGATGGCTCGGACCCAGAGCCGTAAGGTTTCCGGATCGTTAAGGCTCCCGGACCGTAAAGAGCCTTGAGCACAGAAGGCTGGCTGATTTAATCAAGTTTGTATCTTAGGTTATATTGAGTTAATTAGTTTCAGTTACTTGATAAATATATACATCACATTTTACTAAGCAAATACGAAAATAACAAAATAATTCACTTTTACTGACATACCACAGAAAATAAACGAATACAACAGAGGTAAGATGGCAGGTTGTTTTTTTTGTAAGGGTGACGTCACGATTTTGTTTACTTTCGCTCATAGTAATTAAAACCATAACTTGCGGGTTTACACTTTTATTGCGACAATAACTAAGAGGTCCGAACAGTCCGACGTCACGAGCGAAAAAAGCCACGAAAGGCATCGACCGCCCGTATTTATAGCACAAAGCATGCTTGTACAAAATTGATTGTTACTGTCTAAATTGTGTTAGCAAAATCATCAATGGTTAAAATGTGGGTAATTATTGAATTCTGGAGGTTCTTGGCGCCGCTGAATAAAGTTAATAACTTCTTCGCGCCGACATATATATATATATATTTCCCTTTATATTGAATTTATCCCATCCCAAAACCCAGTCAACGACAAATAGTGGTCCCTCACTCGTTTCTTAAAGGTGACTGATAATTTGTGCCTCCCGAATCCCTAACTACAGAGCATTCCATAATTTAATAGCCAGTACCGTAAAAAATCTGTTAAAGAAGAAGGACTGAGCGAGCTTCCTCAGGGAGTCCTTGCAGAACGAGATCTGGCGAAGTCATATAGGTAACCACATGAGACTAGACCGAAATTGAGAAATATGGTCATATTTGCGTAAACCAAATAGCAACAGCATGCTACTATTTTGAAGTCTCTCAAGCTTATTTAACTGGTCTTCAGTCAGCTCGATAATAGATATAACAACTTGATAATTCACCGGTAGACTACGATCTTACATCGCAGGAAGTGACGTGTAATATAAGGGAAGCGCATATCCTGTAACCCATTAAACCATTGTAACAATGTAACCTTTTTTTTAGACCTCCATGGCGCAGCGTGTGTGCTGTCACATTATAAAGTTGGGAGATTGTTAATTTATCTCTAATCGGGTAAAATAGGGGTTGGAAATAGTTAAAAAGTCTTTCCGTATCAAACTTCGAAAGACGAGAACGCAACCGCCAGCAAAACCTTTTAAGAGATTTAACTGCGATTAAAAGAATGTTTAAAAATCTCACTTATTTTGAGATCTTTCTCGGGTTGGTAACTGCGAGGTGTAACTTACATCTTAAGTGTTCTAAGTGCAAGAGCCGAACTTAACTTTACTTAACTCGCTCAGAAATTTCACAAAACAAGTTTTCCAACTTTAAGGTACATTCAAACTGAGGATAAAAACGCGCGCAACGCAAGGCGGAAGTATCTCGCGTCAAGTAACTTGTTTAGACTTGTTCATACTGACGCGAATGGTCGACGAAATCTACGCGTAACTTTTTACGGGACTTTGCGTCCCGAATCCATGTTTAATTACTTTCAAAAATGAATTGTGAATTCTCAGAAGCGGTGATAGCCCAGTGGTTAGGGCGTCAGCCTCCTAATCAGAGGTCGACGGTTCGAATCCCGGCAAAATCTCCATAATGTTCTCAAAGGCGTGTGAAGTCTGCCAATCCGCACATGGCCAGCGTGGTGGACTATGGCCAAAACCTTCTCATATTGAGAGGAGACCCGTGCTCTGTAGTGAGCCGGTAATGGGTTGTTCATGATAATGATGATGACAATGATCATCCTCATCTATCTATTAACGTCCAACTTTAGGGCACATGCCTCCCACCTCATAGGAGACGGTATTAGAGCAAAGATCCTTAAAAACTTGCTGTGATGGCGAGTAAACGAGAAGGTGTGTCATCTGATATACAATGTTTTGTCTTCTTCTGTCAAATTTTAAATTATGGAAGATAGAGAGAGAGAAAGCTAATGCGCCTTCTATTCAACGATTGATAGTAAGCCTATTACAGTATCACAGTAACGGCCAGTGTGATGTAAACTTTAAAAGTTAAAGCTAATCTTAAAAGCTTTAACGTGTGGTCGTTTACTTGTGATAATAACCGAGCGATTTAGCGTTCCGGCACGAAGTCGCGTCAAAGTCGAAACCAAGAAGTGTGGGTTTACCTTTTTTTTGTCATGGTGGAAAGCTGTATGGCTACTCCATCCCTTGGGCAGAACCAGGTTATGTAGGCCCATCCCCTTTAGGGCTGGTATACCTAAACTAAAGACCACGACGGCAAGTCCCTCTCGCTGGTTTTGTTGGACACCTAGGGGACCTGTTGTATACTTCCAATTCCGACGATGGGTTTAACATACCCCTAACAGGTTAGCCCGCTACCATCTTAGACTGCATCATCGCCAGATATGCCATGAGCTAACTTGTATCTAGTTAGTAACTTTGACGACCTCCATGGCGCAGTGCGAGCGCTGTCGTATTATAAAGTCGGAGATCCTGGGATCGATTCCCGGCTCGAGTCTAGCCTGGTGGGAGGCTTCGGCCGTGGCTTGTTACCATCCTACCGACAAAGACGTGTCGCTAAGCGTTTTAGCGTTCCGGCACGATGTCGCGTAGAAACCAATTACGGTTGTGTGTTGTGTGTGGGTTTACCATATCCCTAACAGGTTAGTCTGTTGCCATCCTAGACTGCATCATCACTTATCAACAGGTGAGATAGCCGTCAAGGGCTAACTTGTAGTGGAAAAAAAATATCCAAATTATAACTATATCTTAAGAAAATAAATAAAAAAGGAACGTAATAAAATCCCGCGGCGCGAGATAGCGTCCCGATTCCGTTTCGCGGGATACTTGCGCCAGTTTGAAAATAGCTTTATACCTTCTTGCAATAGAAAAAAAGTTAAAAACCTCCAGTCTAGGTCAGTGGGACTAAAAAGTTTGAAGTACACCAGATAGCGAGGAATCGGCACACTCGCAGTATACAAGTGGGTATTCGATGAACATTTTCAAACGGAACGAGTGGAAAATGGAAATGTTTTCTCTTTTGTCTGCCAAAGGTTGGAGAGCGGTGGGTATTCTTCTATCTGTATTTGAAACGCTCTTTCAGTCGCGTTTCCCCCATTATCTATTTCACAATTTTTCCAAAAAGAGCTTCTACCTCTGTGAGATAATAAAATAAAAGTCTTTCCGAATTCAACTTCGAAAAACCTTTCAAGAGATTTAAAATAATGTTGCTCGGGATGGTTTCCCCCATTATCTATTTCACAAATTTTTCAAAAAGAGCTTCTATCTCTGTGAGATAATTGCAGCAATTTAGCTGTCGAGATACGCAGGTAAAGGTAAAAGATTTGTTTTCCATTACAATCTGTTATATAATGACTAGCTTTTAACCGTGGCTTCGCTCGCATTGAAGCCATTAAATAAATATCAGAGATGATTACAATAGTAATACGTGGCGCAGCGTGTGCGCTGTCGCGTTATAAAGTTGGAGGTCCTGAGTTCGATTCCCGGTTCGAGTCTGGTCTCGTGGGAGGCAGGCGTGGCTAGTTACCACCCTACCAATAAAGACGTGTCGCCAAGCGATTTAGCGTTCCGGCATGATGTCAAGTAGAAACCAATTAGGAGTATGGGCTTACCATACCCCTAACAGATTAGTCCGCTACCATCTTAGACTTCATCATCACTTACCATCGGGTGAGATTGTCGTCAAGGGCTAGGCTTGTAGTGGAAAAAAAAATATCAAAATTATAACTATATCTCAAGAAACCATTCTTTTATGTTTCGTAAAACATATATCGTACCGTGAAATATATATATATATATATATATATATATATATATATATATATATATATATAATGCTTCGATATATATATATATCAAATAAAAAGTAGCCTATGTAACTTCTACTACCAAGCTTATTCATATTTATAATATCAGTATAATAAAGTTTGCATAAATCCGTGAAAAACAAATTTTGGTTTCTACGCGACATCGTGTCGGAACGCTTAATCGCTTGGCGACACGTCTTTGTCGGTAGGGTGGTAACTAGCCACGGTCATACCTCCCACCAGACCAGACTCGAGCCGGGAATCTCCAACTTTGTAATGCGAATGCACATGCTGCGTGCACGGAGGTCGTCAAATTCATGTAATATAATCGGTTTTTAGTAAAAAATATGTGTAAAAGCGTCGAATGCGGTTTTATATCTCAAAAATATTTTCTCTTTTCTACATAAAAGCAAAAACTCTACGTCGGAATTCGTACTCGATCTTTCTAGGCTATCGTGAACTGTATGACTGGATTTTTAGTTGAAATATACAAAATATAGGTACAATTTTGCCAAATCAGTTTAATGGTTGGTTCCAAAGCAGTAGAAAGAAACGGACACACTTCTGAATTCATATCCATACTTCCATACTAAGTTAAGGATTATGGACGTGTCTATTTATTTGGTTGTTTAACACGAATTTCTTGTGTACTGAAAGTGGGTTTAAAAAGATAACATTTTATCATATTGATGATATACATAATTTGGCGTCTACCAAATAGACGGTTCCGGGAGATTCTATATAATATAATATATATACATATAATAGAAAATTTAAAGAAACACGAACTAATAGTATAATCATCATGATCAACCCATTGCCGGCTCACTACAGAGCACGGGTCTCCTCTCAATATGAGAAGGGTTTGGCCATAGTCCACCACGCTGGCCATGTGCGGATTGGCAGACTTCACACGCCTTTGAGAACATTATGGAGAACTCTCAGCATGCAGGTTTTCTCACGATGTTTTACTTCACCGTTGAAACAAGTGATATTTTCATTGCTTAAAAACGCACATAACGCTGAAGCAAATGATATTTTAATTGCTTAAAAACGCACATAACTTGGTAAAGTTAAGAGGTGCGTGCCCGGGTTCGAACCTCCGACCTCTAATTAGGAGGCGGACGTCCTTACCACTAGGCTATCACAGCTAATCATGTATATTTAAGTATATGATGAAACCTATATGTTTGACGTATGTGCAAGAGAATAACTAAACGCCTTTAAAGATTTATTAGGGTTAATATTTTTAATTACACGTATTAGTGCGCTGCGGGGTAGGAAAGCTTTCAGTTTTAATGGAGCACACTACCCCCTGAGTGGTATAACGGCAGGGTGGTGGCATGCTTTAGTTCTGAGTGCATTATTGTCATTTTTAGGGTTCCGCGCGTCTTTACTCATAATAAAGCTGAAGAGACTATTTTGTTTTTTAAATTAACTTTTTTTTTATCCACTACAAGTAAGCCCTTGACGGCAATCTCACCTGATGGTAAGTGATGATGCAGTCTTAGGATGGTAGCGGGCTAACCTGTTAGGGGCATGTAAACCCACACTCCTAATTGGTTTCTAAGCGACATCGTGCCAGAACACTAAATCGCTTGGCGACACGTCTTTGTCGGTAGCGTGGTAACTAGCTACGGCTTAAGCCTCCCACCAGACCAGACTTGAGCCGGGAATCGAACCCAGGACCTCCAACTTTAAAATGCAACAGCGCACTCGCTGCGCCACGGAGATCGTCTAAACTTCTCAACAAACATCATAGTATCATAATACAAAAGTTTGAGTATAATTTCATTGCTCTAACAAGATTGCGCTTAAATTTTCTTAGTAGATTTAGTAACTTTTCAAACGAGTTGTCAACTGTTCCTCTATATACAAATAGCACAATAAGACAAGCCCCAGTTGGACACTCAACTCAAGTATGGTATGGATATGACAGGTGGGCACCAGTTACCAACTGCAACAGAAGTTATTGAATAGAGAGCCAGCGTTCATTTAGAACCGTCAATATTTTTAGTTTTAAGTTTACCAATGTAGTAATCACCCTCACTATCTCAGACTGCACTATCACTTACCACCAAGTTTTTTTTTTTCCACTACAAGTTAGCCCTTGACGGCAATCTCACCTTATGATAAGTGATGATGCAGTCTAAGATGGTAGCGGGCTAACCTGTTAGGGGTATGGTAAACCCACACTCCTAATTGGTTTCTACACGACATCGTGCCGGAACGCTAAATCGCTTGGCGACACGTCTTTATCGGTAGGGTGGTAACTAGCCACGGCCGCAGCCTCCCACCAGACCAGACTCGAGCCGGGAATCGAACCCAGGACCTCCAACTTTAAAATGCAACAGCGCACGCGCTGCGCCACGGAGGTCGTCTAAACTTCTCAACAAATATCATAGTATCATAATACAAAAGTTTGGGTATAATTTCATTGCTCTAACAAGATTGCGCTTAAATTTTCTTAGTAAATTTAGTAACTTTTCAAACGAGCTGTCAACTGTTCCTCAATATATATAAATAGCACAATAAGACAAGCGCCAGTTGGACACTCAACTCAAGTATGGATATGATAGATCGGCACCAGTTATCAACTGCAAGAATAGTTATTGAATAGAGGGCCAGCGTTCATTTAGAACCGTCAATGTTTTTAGTTTTAAGTTTACCAATGTAGTAATCACCCTCATCACTATCTTAGACTGCACTATCACTTACCACCAAGTGAGATTAGAGTCAGTGTCTGACTTGTAAATAATCTTACACCTCCTGGGTATTTATTTTTTCATAGGTACGCAAATCGCTGTACACGCTTTTATCTCTACAATAATTGTTCTTGCTTAAATATTTCGACGATATATGGGTTAAAAAAATAGTGTTCATAGCAGACCATAGCCTATTTGCGTTCAATGCTGGATAAAGGCCTATTTAAAACAGTGCCAACTCGTCCTTACTCCGGCTACTTTTAATCCCGGGCTAATTTAGCTTTAAGAAATAACACCCCCATCATCTATTCTTCATTCATCCTGTTTTCTAAGAAACTTTTTTTTTTATCCACTACAAGTGGTAAGTAAGTCTTTGACAGCAATCTCACCTGGTGGGAAGTGATGATGCAGTCTAAGATGGTAGCGGGCTAAACTGTTAAAGGTATGGTAAACCCATAATCCTAATTGGTTTCTACGCGACATCATGCCGGAACGGTAAATCGCTTGGCAAAACGTCTTTGTCGGTAGCGTGGTAACTAGCTATGGCTGAAGCCTCCCACCAGACCATACTCGAGCCGGGAAACGAATCCAGGACCTCCAACTTGATAATGCGACACGCGCGCGCTTCGCCTCGAAGAAGAAACTGGACAGAATATTTTGGTATTTGGTCAAAATGTAAGGTATCTGACGTGATTTGATCAAGGGCATATAACGTAAACAAACAAATTCTGGAAATTAATAACAAAACTATTTTCAAGGGCATCAAAGTCGTCTATAAAAATGAAAGTATCAAAAAATCATAACAAAAATCTACCCGTCTACAATTTATAATGCGGAACCCTTTCAAGCGAGCCTGACTCGCTCTTGACCGTTTTTTTTTTGCTAGAGATACTAGATAGCCCGGCTGAGGGGTTGAGCCTCTTGAACATTGCACGGTGTTAACACAATATGATGACGTCACATGCATGAGCGTAGAATAATTTCCATGGGGTGCTTTCGGCCGCAACTAGGGCGTTGGGTGAATTCTCTAAGATCGTAGAGAAACTTTCACGGTGATACGGTCCAAAGATGCTCAGACGGTCTTATGGTAAAGCTTACGTGGTTAAAATCTAACCCACTCGGTCGAAACGATTTGGATCAACGTTTCTGAACCGAACCGCTTAGGTGTGGAACTCACTTCTAGCATCTGTGTTTTCAGCCACGTATAACCTTAGTTTGGGAAGGGAAGAGTGAATAGGCATTTTCTAGGCAAGCGCGCTCCAACCTAGTTCTCATCAGTGCCTTCTGGTACTGATTGTCGTCAAGCGCAAACCTGTCTCGAAATAAAAAAAAAACTTGCCAATGACGATACGTACGCGTAAAAAACCAACCACCACTTGGTTGACGATAGAGGAGAAAAGCCAGCGTAGCTTAACACAAAGCTACATGTTGAATGGAGAGTGTAGAACAGGAAGACCGGTTGCAAGTAAGATGAAAGATCCAGGAGGAAGCTGAAGAAGTCTCACTGTCACTCTTAGCTAAAACTTAATATTGACCGTACTTGCACACTGTATTCATCATCATCATCATTTCAACCTATAGACGTCCACTGCTGGACATAGGTCTTTTGTAGGGAGTTCCAATGGCCACGGTCCTGGGCCGCGTGTATCCAGCGGCTCCCTGCGACTCGTTTGATGTCGTCTGTCCACCTTGTTGGGGGTCGACCAACACTACGTTTACCGGTGCGGGGTCGCCATTCCAACACCTTGGGACCCCAACGTCCATCGGTTCTCCGAGCTATGTGAACCGCCCATTGCCACTTCAACTTCGCAACACTGTATTGCACTATCCCAAACGTCGCCTAAGCCGAGGTTCGGCCTTAAAGGAGGCGCCCTTAGGCAGACGTCCCCTTAGTTTCTTCGAGCCCTAGGACTCAAAAATTTTTGAGTCCGGTTACGCTGTTGCAACCAATAGGGTTAGTACAGCTAATAGACAGTCAGAAAAAAAAATGTTTTTTTTTATATATGAGGTCTATTACAGGAGAATATCGGGCTATAAGTCGTAACGTAATGTTATATAGCATGTTTTTTTATACACTACAAGTAAGCCCTTGACGGCTCACCTGGTGGTAAGTGATGATGCAGCCCAGGATGGTAGCGGGCTAACCCGTTAGGGGTTTTTTAAACCCCATACTCCTAATTCGTTTCTACACGACATCATGCCGGAACGCTAAATCGCTTGGCGACACGTCTTTGTCGGTAGGGTGGTAACTAGCCACGGCCAAAGCCTCCCACCAGACAAGTCTCGAGCCGGGAATCGAATCCAGGACCTCAAACTTTATAATGCGATAGCGCACGCACTGCGCCTCGGAGGACGCTGTGATATGAATCGCGTAAAACAAACGTATACTTCTAGTGCGTAGTTTTATTTTAATTTTTCATTACCTTCAAAACTGTAAGTCCAAAACTGTATGGGCAAAGTGTGACGACAAAAGATCGTCTTAATAATAAAAATCCTTTTTCCTGTAAGAATTATATACGGCGGAAAAGAATACCGTAATGGTGATTGCGGAATGGTAACAAGAACGGGAATAAGACGCGGGATATTATAGATACAATCAAAAACGTACGATTAATATTCGATGAATGTTGCACAGAAATTTTTGAAAACCGTTAATCTACGTGGATAAATTTGCGGATATAAGCTAGTATATAACAATAGTTTGGTTGGTTATCGCTGACTACGAATCTCGAGGTCCTGGGTTCGATACCAGGGTCGATTTACTAAAGATGTTGATTATCAGCTCTTATGAAATTTTGTTGTTCAACCCCGAACATGATAAAAACACTAACATGTGATAGTAAACGTTAAAGCCC
The DNA here is from genome assembly GCA_928268935.1 of Lasiommata megera. Classification (NCBI taxonomy): domain Eukaryota; kingdom Metazoa; phylum Arthropoda; class Insecta; order Lepidoptera; family Nymphalidae; genus Lasiommata; species Lasiommata megera. The sequence goes on along the minus strand of OV743311.1, from coordinate 2,757,603 downwards.
GCCAAAATGCATTTTTATCACTTTGATAATTAATGTATTTTTTATTGCTTGTGCCCAGCGGCAGAAAATACATAAGTTGAGAAAAATTATGGTAAGTAAATAATAAACTATGTAAAAATTCGAAAAATTCTTGAATTCGACCATCGCAACGCTCCGCGTCCCGGGCACATGGCAACCCCCCGCACCTCAACTTGACAGATGGCACGCCCTTGCTACGCGGTTTTCGTCCCCAAAACAAACGATTCTGTCTCGAAGCCACAATTAATTTATGATGAGTGTTTACTGACCAGCCTCCCGACGCATTTGCTGGTGGATATTCTGCGGAGCAGAGCCATTTTCTCGGTTTCATTCTCGCTATCCGTGCTGTCTTCGCCACAAGGGGGTTTCCTCTCGCCGATGGAGCCGCTGGCCACCAACATCACACGGTCACTCGCCCGGCACACTCTCGCACGCACATCACACAAAAAAATAGCCTACATCATACAAATATCACGGACAAATCACAATAGTTCACATTGTTTTATCGCTACCTAGCTGACATTTCGAGCGGACGCTGCGAACATTGTGACAAAAGGGACGGGACTGGGAAAACAAAACATGCTTTTCAGCTCAGCGACATCTGGTCGTGTTCGGGCGAACTGCGTGGGAAAACGCTGAAAGCGCTCGCGAAAGCTACACGGAATTTTCCCTGGAGATGGCGTGTTTAGTCGAAAACAAACGTACTTTAATATTTATAAAAATCATAAATGCGTTAACAACGAAACAGACTTCCAAAACTATTTTCTCAATACGTTAATAACAGATGATTTATTAAAACTGTATGGTGAAGCAAGAATCAAAAGTTTTAAACTGTGTGTTTTTCGTTAAAGATTTCATGTTAACATTATGAATGAGTTCTCAGCGCCTCAAGTGTTAGAAACTGGGTGAAATTAATAACCACTTTATTTACTTGCAACTTTATTACAACTTTTTTTTTTCACAGGTAACAAATGAAGTCAACGCCCCCCAATACGGCTCCACGTAGCACCCAGTCGTACCCGATGTCCCACAGGAGGGGCCCAAGTACGAACCCTGTGGGACACCACACGACACCGTCCTATCCGACCAGCCTTCACTGGTCGGAAACCTGGCCGATCGCTCGGAGAGGTAGGTCGACACGACCCTCCGGAGTTATAGAGGTTACAACTAACTTTATTGTTTTTGATTGTAAACAACTAATGGTTCCAATTTTCGAGTTAACATAATTAATTATTATTAATTTATCTATATCACCCGCGCTTGTAACACGTACTCCAAAAGACGCGGTCGCCAACTTCCCGCTCTTTTTTCATCTCTCCGCCATCCCCGTTCTTTTTTCATTTTTCACATTACGTTCGAAAGCCGAAGTTGTCCCTTCTTCGAAGTGAGCAGTGTGTGTCTTGATTGAGAGTTTATATGCGTAATATAAATATTAAATTAAGTGGGCTATAATATAATCTCTAACACAAGTAACTGACGGCAGTTACTTGTGTTAGACAATCCCTAAGTCATATTGCTCGGTATTTTAACAATGATTTTATTAATGATTTGTGTACAGTTTAATCTTTTTGGTCACATTTATTCCTTCTCTCAATAAAGAAGAAAAAAAATATTCTAGAACACAATTTTGAAATTAATAAAATTGAAAAGCCAAAATTCATTTGTTTTTTTGACTCATTTACCTGAAATCCAACGTACGATGCGCACATTGTGAATTTCGCTGAACTTCTTTTTGTATTTTTTTATTAGTTTTAAGCTAATGTTAATCATCAACTACCAAAACGATTCTTTATAGATTTTAGACAAATTTACAAGTATCCGGATCAAGAAATCGAGAAATTATCAAGATGAGGGAAATCATTAATCTTCAAGTCGGCTCGTGCGGGAACCAAATTGGTGGCAAGGTACGTATTTCAACAGTCCTATTGATTGTGTAGTCTCCTAGGACTTTTCATTGTAACTTCTTTGTGTCAAAAAAAATAAAACCGTCGAAAGATTTAGGTACATTATAAATAAACTTTAAATGTTTAAAGATATTCGTTCATCAAACCATGAGATTATCAGTATTATTAGGCACCAAAATCACATCGTTTAGTTTTTTCACGATTATAGATTTCCATAGTTACATTTTGGAACCCGCAGATCCTTTTTATAATAAGCAATAGAACACATTCTTAACTGCCATGTGCTGAATAATTGGTTTTATTGAACATTTCACGGTGGACTATTGGCCAATATAAAATCAAGCGAAGGCCAGTGTCTATGGCTAGTCTTAGTACTAACCAATCCTTCTCTATTGACAGTTCTGGGAGGTGATATCGGACGAGCACGGAATCGACCCGAGTGGCTGCTACCACGGCGACTCTGATCTCCAACTGGAACGCATCAATGTCTATTACAACGAAGCTTCCGGTGGCAAGTACGTTCCAAGAACTGTGCTGATAGACCTAAAGCCATCTACTATGGACGCGGTGCGTTCCGGCCCGTTCGGATGTCTTTACCGTCCCGATAACTTCGTGTACGGTCAAGGCGGAGGCGCTAATAACTGGGCGAGAGGGCATTACACCGAAGGCGTGGAGATCCTCGAGTCTGCATTGGACGTCGTCCGTCGTGAGGCGGAAAGCTGCGACTGCATGCAGGGCTTCCAAGTCAGCCACTCGCTTGGCGGCGGCACTGGAGCCGGCTTGGGCACTTTGCTAATCAACCGCATACGAGAAGAGTACCCAGACCGTGTCCTCCTATCTTTCTCGGTATTCCCGAGCGCACGAGTTTCCGACTGCGTTGTGGAGCCGTACAACACCACGCTCGCAGTGAACCAGCTGGTGGAAAACACGGATCACACATTCTGCTTAGACAACGAGGCACTCTACGACATATGTTTCAGAACTTTGAAGCTAACTACACCAACTTACGGTGATCTAAATCATTTGGTATGCGCAACGATGTCTGGCATTACAACGTGCCTTCGATTCCCCGGACAATTAAACGCGGACTTGAGAAAGTTGGCGGTCAACATGGTCCCGTTCCCCCGCCTCCACTTCTACACGCCTGGCTTCGCTCCCTTGACATCTAGAGGTGCGCAACAGTACAGAGCTTTAACCGTTCCAGAACTGACTTTGCAAATGTTTGACGCCAAGAACATGATGACTGCGTGTGATCCTCGGCATGGGAGGTATTTGACTGTTGCAACGATATTCCGAGGGCGTATGTCTATGAAGGAAGTAGACGAGCAAATCTTGAATATACAGAACAAGAACAGTACGTACTTTGTGGAATGGATTCCGAATAATTGCAAGATTGCCGTTTGTGATATACCTCCGCGTGGGTTGAAAATGGCGTCTACGTTTATTGGGAATACTACAGCCATACAGATCGTATTTAAGAGGATAGGGGAGCAGTTCGTCGCCATGTTCAGGCGGAAAGCATTTCTGCATTGGTACACCGGGGAAGGTATGGATGAGATGGAGTTCACGGAAGCCGAGAGCAATATGAATGATCTCATCTCAGAGTACCAGCAGTATCAGGACGCCACGGCAGATGATGAGGGGGAGTTTGATGAGGAAGGTGAAGAGGGTTTGGAGTGAATATTTTTTGGTATTTCATTCGTATCTTTGTTTTAAAATAATAAATATATTTACATAATTTTATCTTTTCTTACCTTCAGACCAGTGACTGTGATTATATTATAGGCCCGTTTGTCCCACATATTAAGTTATTCGTGGTCTAGAAGTAAGGTTTCACCATAATATAATTAGTGCATATTTTCGCTTTGTTCTATCATACCAATTTCATTTTGATCGATGTTTTATGCAAATTTTATTACTTTCATATGTCTAATTATACCAGATTCCAACCAGTTTGCTCAACTTTATTCGGTGGCTAAAGGCTCGTCTTTGTAACGAGTGCGCCGACATGTCAATACGGCGGCTAGGCAAAGTTGGCGCGCACAGGTACGTTAAGCTATATAAAGCAATAGAAATATTTTGAATACCCGTTTTGTCTTTTCATTTTTGTATAGACTACTACATCTTATTGATTCTGAACTAAATCTGACCACTCAAATATGCAAAATTGGTTCATCACTTCTCACTACAATAATTGGAACAAACAAAAGACATATGCATATTTTTATTTAAAACATTTCCAAATTACTAAAAACATTAAAACTGTTGACGCCTACACTAAACACAAACACGAATTTTAAACAAATGACACTGGACGAACAAACATTACTCTTCAACTTCCTCGTCAAATTCCCCTACATCATCAGCCGTGGCATCCTGATATTGCTGGTACTCTGAGACCAGATCGTTCATGTTACTTTCTGCTTCAGTAAATTCTATCTCGTCCATACCCTCACCAGTGTACCAATGCAGAAACGCTTTTCGCCTGAACATAGCCGTAAATTGCTCAGATATCCTCTTAAACAACTCTTGAATAGCTGTCGTATTCCCAATGAAGGTAGCAGACATCTTCAAGCCACGTGGCGGAATATCGCACACAGCTGTCTTGACGTTATTCGGAATCCACTCAACAAAGTAACTGCTATTCTTGTTTTGAATGTTAAGCATCTGTTCATCGACTTCTCTCATAGACATCCGCCCGCGGAAGACTGCGGCAACGGTGAGATATCGTCCGTGACGTGGATCACAAGCGGCCATCATGTTTTTAGCGTCAAACATCTGTTGAGTCAACTCGGGAACAGACAACGCTCGATATTGTTGACTCCCTCTAGATGTCAGTGGAGCGAACCCTGGCATAAAGAAATGTAGCCTTGGAAACGGCACCATATTAACAGCAAGCTTGCGCAAATCCGCGTTAAGCTGTCCAGGAAACCGCAGACATGTTGTGACACCAGACATGGTCGCTGATACCAAATGGTTCAAATCCCCATATGTCGGGGTAGTCAGCTTTAATGTTCGAAAGCAAATATCGTACAGCGCTTCATTGTCAATGCAATACGTCTCATCTGTGTTTTCTACTAATTGATGGACAGATAAAGTAGCGTTGTATGGTTCTACAACTGTATCAGAGACTTTAGGACTTGGCACAACGGAAAATGTATTCATAATCCGGTCGGGATATTCTTCTCGGATTTTTAAAATGAGTAAAGTACCCATCCCTGATCCTGTTCCGCCTCCAAGAGAATGCGTCAGTTGGAATCCTTGTAAACAATCGCACCCTTCTGCTTCCTTCCGAACTACATCGAGAACTGAATCTACCAATTCTGCCCCTTCAGTGTAATGGCCTTTAGCCCAATTATTCCCAGCTCCAGATTGGCCGAACACAAAGTTGTCTGGTCGAAAGATTTGCCCAAATGGCCCAGAACGTACAGAGTCCATGGTACCAGGTTCTAAATCAACGAGAATTGCTCGTGGGACGTACTTGCAGCCAGAAGCTTCATTGTAATATACGTTGATGCGTTCTAGCTGCAAGTCCGAGTCTCCTTGATACGCTCCAGTAGGGTCGATGCCGTGTTCATCAGAGATCACTTCCCAGAACTGTTGACAAAAGAATTTATAATCAGTAAATCCTATAATTCTTTTATAAGCTTTTAAAAAATGCCTTTCTCACATTGCGTCTCAATAGACAATGTTACCTACTTAAATTTACAAAAGAATATGGTTAAAAACTATATCATTGTCAAATTGCAAAGGTTTTATTGTGAATGTTTTATGGTAGAATATATTGATTTATTAGTATCTCACTCGTACTCAAATATTTTAAGATCATGGATAAGCTACTGTTATTCCAAATATGTCATGTGTATCATCAGATTTTATTACTAAAATTTTTTGGTTTATGTTTTCGAGGGTTTGATATTTTGCTGAATTTAAATTTGAAGTTTGTTGTTTTTTGTTGTTCCGCAGAAATACATCGCTGTGGTGATTTTGAATCACTACGCACTACCCCAGGCATTACCTGGGTGAAGAGATCTATAGGATAGCGCGAAATATTTGTATTTCAGGTTATTTGTGACATACCTTGGCTCCAATCTGGTTACCGCATTGGCCAGCTTGGATGTGGACGATTTCCCTCATTTTGATAATACACAAACAATTTAGAACCAAAATAAAAAGGTGATTAAGAATTCAATTCAAATGGTACATGAAAAAAATGTATATAAAAAAAAATTGCAAAAACTATTGCATGGGCATCGTACACGAAATTTTCGTAATAAATGATTCGAAATTGTTCGTTGACTTTTGACAAAAACAAGATTTCCGAATATGAAATTTTTTACTTTTTTTTTCTATGTATCTGCCTGTACGATTTAGCAAAAGTAAAGGAGTTTCACATACTGTTTCCGCTGCGTATGTTAAAACTACGTTTTGTTAATTAAATATGGGCACCAAGCTCACCGTACCAAATACGCCATGATAAAATCAACGACGAAAAACGACCCATTGTAATTGTATGGCGATATAGTATACAATTTTGTATCGAACCTCAAAAATATATATATATCTGAACATCGCTTAATGTGTCAGGTGTGTGACGTAATCAAATGAGCTTCTTCTGACTTCGTTTGAAGTTAAGTCAATTCTCTTTTATTTTTCCTCATTATTGTATTTGGAAGTCATTCTAACCATGTTAGCAATGTACACCTATAATTCGTGAGGCAGTCGTTCCCATAGTAGGCAGTCGTTCCCATAGTTTCTTCGAGCCCTAGGGCTCAAAATTTCTTCTGGCAGAGCTTCTTTCCAAAGCTCGCCAAACAGCCCGGTTACGCTGTGGCAACCAATAGGGTTTGTACAGCTAATAGACAGTCCGAAAAAAAAAATATATATATATATATATATATAATTCGTGATAATTAGTATTTACTACTGATTTTATGTAATTGTTCGGTGTATCTACGCCCTATAGTCTCTAACGAAAAACCCTCAAAGGTATGAGGTCTGATACCTTAGTTTAACCGTTTTTTGTAAACAGGGGTTAACATCTCTTTTAGGGTTCTAGTGAAAAAATATATAGGTAACAAAAATACGAAAGGTAATAATAGTATGGTATATAAAAATATAAAGTAAAACGCAATTCAAGTTCAAATTAACAATAATTTAATAAATAAGTAAAAAAAAATAATGAAGAAATCTCACTCGTCACTATCGTCATTCGGCGTTGTTTCATCTTCCTCGCCCTCAAATTCCTGTTCATCAACGGTCGCGTCCTGATACTGTTGGTACTCCGATATCAGATCATTCAGATTGTTATCAGCCTCTGTGAAATCGTTCTCATCCATGCCCTCGCCCGTATACCAATGAATAAAAGCTTTTCTTCTGTACATTGACGTAAACTGTTCAGAAATCCTCTTGAAGAGTTCTTGGATCGCTGTCGTATTACCGATAAACGTAGCAGACATCTTCATACCGCGCGGAGGTATGTCGCATACAGCTGTTTTAACATTGTTGGGTATCCACTTCACGAAATAATCCTTATTCTTTTTCTGTATGTTAAGCATCTGCTCATCGACTTCTTTCATTGACATGCGCCCGCGAAATATAGCAGCAACGGTCAAGTAACGTCCATGGCGTGGATCGCAAGCTGCCATCATATTTTTAGCATCAAACATCTGTAAGGTAAGCTCCGGTACAGTTAATGCACGGAATTTTTGACTACCACGAGCAGTTAGTGGTGCGAATCCAGGCATAAAGAAATGCAGTCTTGGAAAAGGTACCATGTTAACTGCAAGTTTTCGTAAATCCGCATTTAATTGTCCAGGAAACCGCAGACATGTTGTTACTCCTGACATAGCAGCTGACACCAAATGGTTCAGATCTCCATACGTGGGTGTTTGTAGCCTTAAAGTTCGGAAGCAGATATCGTACAAAGCCTCATTGTCAATACAAAACGATTGGTCTGAGTTTTCTATCAGCTGATTAATGGATAATGTTGCATTGTATGGTTCTACAACCGTATCAGACACTTTAGGGCTTGGTACGACTGAAAAGGTTAAGATTATTCTATCAGCATATTCTTCACGAAGATTTGCTAGGAGCAAAGTTCCCAAACCGGATCCAGTACCACCGCCTATTGAATGGACGACTTGGAATCCTTGTAAACAGTCGCAACCTTCCGCCTCTTTTCTGACAACATCCAAAATAGATTCGAGCAAATCTGCTCCTTCAGTAAAGTGTCCTTTAGCCCAATTATTGCCTGCTCCAGTTAAGCCGTAGACGATATTATCAGGTCTATAAATTTGGCCATAGGGCCCAGCGCGCAGGGAGTCCATAGTACCAGGTTCAAGGTCAACTAATACGGCGCGTGGCACGTACTTTCCGCCAGCTCCTTCGTTGTAGTAAACATTTATTCGTTCCAGTTGAAGATCGGAATCACCTGTGTAGCAACCGTTGGGATCTATGCCGTGTTCGTCAGATATCACTTCCCAGAACTGAAAGAAAGAGATGGTGACAAAAATTAAGCGATCAAAGTTTACCTCTACCATACAATACGCTCTATAGTAGTTATAGAAGGTAGTGAAAATGCAATCTCTTGTTCCAAAATCTTAACATGTCTACTCAAAGTTGTTATGAAACAAAGTACAAGCGTCATTAAACTTTATGGCAAGTCATGTTCAAAATTCCTCTTCGTGATCGAATCATAAACGTGACATTTTTAGTTAATTATTTTAAAATTATGACCCTGGAAGAGAGAAGAGATTTGCTTGATCTCATGTTTCTCTATAAATTACTGCGCAATGAAATAGATTGTCCAAGTTTGCTCGGTAAAATTAACTTCAGAGTACCGCGACGATACCCGCGTACTGCTATTACCCCGCTTGTGCCGCCACGCAGCAGAACAGTCTTCGGCGCCAATTGCACCCTACCTCGTTTATGCAAACTTTACAATGAGCGAAGTCGGTCTTTAGATATACATACAAATTCACGCAATGGTTTTCGAGGGTTGGTAATCAGCGATCTACACAATTTCCACGTATAAAATGTATAAAAAATAAGTTAGCATTACTGCTACCAGATGTTTGTATTTAACCCGCGTTTTTGTTAATAATATACTTCTTCATAATGTTTAAAATTATGTACAATATTAACTTCATATTTTTCTAACTGTCGCTATATTGCAATGTAACTTAAACTGCATGTTGTGTTTACTTCAAAACGATTTTACATACAATAAGCATGTAAATTATTATGTAACTATAGTGTAAGTGAATGTAAAAATCACTAGTAAACCTATTAAATAAAATAAAAATAAATAAAATAAAATTAAGCCAGAATTGGCAATCAGGTCAGGGCATGTTTTTTTTAGTTGAAGGACTATGCATAACAGGGTCACAAAGTGCTAGAATGGAGTGGTGCAAACTGAAAAATGCAGTTTCCTAACTTCAGACAATAAAAAACTCATCAGGGGCCGTTTATGCCTACAAACGTAGGTAGGTGTGTAATAATTCCTGCCAAAGACAGAATAGAGGTGGACGTCCATCGGTTGAGAATATGATTGTGGTATCACTGAAATTAAGTATAATATCACTAGAGAAGCAATTCTAAATAGAATAATAGAGGTATTGTTTACCTTCGATCCAATCTGGTTGCCGCAGCGTCCAACTTGTATATGAACTATTTCCCTCATGACACTTATTTACGGACAATTTTGTAAATAAATAAAAAAAATCTAAAAATTATACAAAATAAAATTAAAAATTAATTATTTATGAACAAATTCTTACATTTAATTGCTAACCTACTTACTCTAAACTAAAATGAAAAGTGAGACCTTTTCATCGTAGCCTAACTGAAAATGAATTTTGCCGGAGCGGGTTGGCAACGCCTTTCAAAAGGAAGGTTTAAAAAAAGATACTTTGTTTTTATGTGATTCGACTGCCACAGCGTTTGCTTAAAAGGTTTCCAAATAATGTAATTTAATTTCTGGTGTTTTAGTCATAATTGACTGCCCCATTCATTTTATTTCAATATTTGAACCTTGATGCATTTTTTCAGTTTTGGCTGAACCAATTTTGACGAGACTTTCTCATGCAGTTTGAAGTTAAACAGGGGGTGGACACAGTCTTACATCTTGTGTTTTAAAAATCAATCCCTAAAAGTGACATATATGAAAGATCAATGTTTTAAACGTTAGGGATCTTCAATTATATAAATATAAAAGTTCCAGTAAAATAACTTCTCAGCAGGATTTTAAGTTAAGGTAGCAAGTTTTTTTAATAAAACAGTAATAGTTTAATCATCACAAATTCTTTAATAAAAATCTTACATACAAATTCTTAATCGCTACGTGTGCTTACAAAGATGCAAAACAATGTTCATCACTGAAATGTGTAACGAAATAAAAAAAGCATTAAATATATTGCACGTGATAAGATGTTACCATAATCCACCCCTATGGCACGAAACTTACGGTATTATACGATGACCGCAATAGTTTTTACTTGCGTCCACTTTCTGCCTATATATCTAAAGCTCTGTACATAAGGGGGTACTATGCTTTGGCAAAGACGTATCATATATCTTTAGAAGGGGGCTATATATACTATGCTTTGGCAAAGACGTATTATATATCTTTAGCAGTATTAATGATAATGAAATACTTGCGGCCACTTTTTTTTTATCCACTACAAGTTAGCCCTTAACGGCATCTCACCTGATGGTAAGTGATGATGCTGTCTAAGATGGTAACGGGCTAACCTGTTAGGGGTATGGACAACCCATACTCCTAATCGGTTTCTACGCGACATCGTGCCGGAACGCTAAAACGCTTGGCGACACGTCTTTGTCGGTAGGGTGGTAACTAGCCACGGTCGAAGCCTCCCACCAGGCCAGGAATCGAACCCAGGACCTCCAACTTTATAATGCAACAGCGCGCGCGCTGCGCCACGGAGGTAGTCAAACTTTGGAAAATAATAATTGTACTTACAAAGTTATTATAAAATATACGCGGTGTCAACCATAACATTCGTAAGTCGAGTAGCTACGTAGGTACTCTTGATATTGTGTAGTAGTACCCCCATTCCTAAGAACTATGTGTATACCCATAGACAGATTTTTGTATACGCACAAAAGAGATAAGACATTGCCCAAACATAAGGGAACAAAGAATTAGTTGGTCTCATGAAAATCACAGATCTTCGTGAAGACTTTTCTTGTTATAGGTATTTATAGTATTATAAACCGGAGCCATCTCCGGTTTATAATACTATAACAATGCTGCGAAGCCAAATATATATGTAAATAGCATATAATACGGTTCCTAAACAATTAAACAAGCTATCGGCACCATTATAGGTAAATGGTAGGTAGGTCAGTCAGGCAGAACACAAGACAAATATCCCACCAACATTGACAACGATTTAGTACTTTAATCTGCGACCTAAAGTGCGTAAAACCTGCAAGTTTCGAAAAATTAACGTCGAAGTTACGTACATAAAGGTGGTATTACAAAATCGTCACCTAAAAAATAACCTAAAAAGATTTTTAGGTTTTATATCATTGATTTACCACTTTACATTGATCATTAACGCTCAAAAAATGGGACGGAAAAGTAGTGCACAAATAGCGACGCGTGCACTCCTTTCCCCCAGTGTGTGACAAGGCTAGACGAAAGTCACCGATTCTAACACTCGAGCTACAAAGCACTACGCGCTGCTATAGATAATGCCAGATGTCTAGTGTATTAGACGGGTTGTAATACGTCGATATACCGATATGTAGGAATTTATAGTTAGTTGGTGACAAATTCTCGCCTTGTTTTTGTATGACGCGCTTTATCTACGGCTAGTGGTAAATCAATGTTTTATATACCTAATAAACAAAGTTGAAAATTTTAAAAGTGAAAAAAAAAGACAAAAAAATTAAAAGCAAAATTTATTTTAATAGAAATGCTTTTGAAGACAAGTTCACATTTATTTTATTACGACATTCTACGCTCGTAACCATGACCGTTATAGAGTATCGATACACGATAACGCCAAGGTAAAAATGGACCTAGTTTCTTCGAATAAAACTTCTACACAAACAACTGAATTTTTATTTTTAAAACGCACCACTAGAAGCTCTGACAGTAGAAATCTATTCTTCTTTTACTTCAACGTTATATAGTTTCGATCATCGAAAACGACATTCTACGGTTACCAGCAAATCTTTAAGCGAAAATGTACGAATTTCACTACTAGTTTACGTCGATGGTTATCGAGCAGGCCATGACCATTTTAGAGGTTACAGAGCTCAGCATACCTTATTTAACTGTCTTTAGTATGACCTCTTGTTATGTCAGCTTGGTTGACTCTTAATATATATGATCGAGCTTCAATTTGAGAAGTATTAAGTCATGTTGGTATACTTTAGCATCTCTCAAAACCATCAACGTTATCTACATGAGCGAACTCGTACTAAACAAAATCAGCAAAGCTTTTTATTTTATAAAAAGAATGGACTTTACATAAAAATATTAATAAATTATAATAAACAGTAAACATTTATAAAAAATATAATAATAATGAACAATAATAATATAATTTGAATTTATGACTAGATTCGTATAGTAAATTGTTACATTATATAGCTCATTGGTTTAAATTCACCATTTGATATTGTATTAAATTATTACAACCCGTTTAACTCAGGATGATCTAATTAATTAGAATATGTACAGCAATAATAATTTGTTTAAAAATTAATTTGTTTAATTGTAATATATTTTTTTTTTTATTCTTTGTCAACTCATTTGAACTGTATAGTCATTGAGTTCTACGCTAGAATAATTGCAAGATGAAATTTTATAGTGTTTATTTCACATGAATTACTTAACATTTTGAAACTGAAGAATGAAAGTATTTTCATTTTATTATTCTGCTTAAAAAGTCATCCTGTACTTACGAATTGTACTGAAATATTCTACTAACTTACTTTTATATATTAACAAGAAAGTACACCTAACTAAGTAGCTAGTTCGGGAATACTTAAGTATTAAGTTGGTACAATATATTAAGTGTACGTGTACGCACGTCGCACGTACAGCCCAGCTTTTAAAGGCTTGGGGCGTGGCTAACCTAACTACGTTTAGAATTTCGCCCGCATGTTCTATTATCATGCACTGAATCCCTATTACCTATACATATATTGTTATAAAAATGATAGTGTGCAAAAGCGTAGAGGTTCTAACCGCATGGTTTTATGGCAATAGAACTTTACCAGTATCAAAAGAACCCTATAATATGCAATAGTTCACGCCAATGCGTTCTTTCGTAAAGGCGACAAACACTTTTGCGTTTACAGAAGCTTTTAGTAAAAAATATAAAATGCAGTTTATTTTCTATAATGCGTATATGTATTACGAAGCGGTGATAGCCTAGTGCCACCAGACCAGACCAGAGAAAATTCAGAAATATTTTTTTTTAAATTTTCATGCTTGGCATCGAACCAAAGACCTCCCACTTATAAACAGCTCTCACCGGGAGGTGGCCTTAAACTAAAAGTAGCATAAGTTCGGATTTTTTTAAGTTGCACAGTGTTATGTCACATCTGACAGCACCTTTCAAATGTTAAAGCGAGACAAAACACTGCACAACTGTTCCTCGTTACGCAACGACTATTTGTAAGACTATACATAAAATATTGATATTGTGATTAATTTAATTAGTAACGAATTAACTACATCGATAAAAGCAACATAAAATGCAATGTTTATTAATAAAGCGTAAGGCTTACTATTAATAATTAATAAATCATTAAACCGATTTTTCTTTCACTAACACGTGTTAGCCTATACTGATATATAAGGCCACATCACTCGCTATTGCGAAATGAAGATTGTCAAATAAACGAATGTTTTAATTACTTGTATGTGAAAGATGGTTTCGCTATATACTTTTCAAGTAACCGTACCCTTAGTGTAATAGTAAAAAACAGGAAGTTCAGAGTAAAATGAACTTATTTACCCTTGTATTTAAGCTCACATTCATTATCGCTTTAATAACCAGAGCCCTTATTCAAAGATTCAGGAACTGAGTAAAATGCACTTTATTGTACCCTGTGATAGCGCTCAAATTCATTCGCTTTTACAGCTAGCTCCTAGAAAATCGTTTGTAAGAAATAGTACAGAATGTACGATTAAAAACGATAATTATAAGGTGCATTTTACTGGTTAGTTTACCACCCATCCAAAGCCATTAATAACTATAACAGAGCTATTAAAAATTTAGAGCCCAACAATGTTTCAATGTGGGTTCGAAAGTTATTGTCTAAGAGTGCGAACGTGTATAAATCTCATACTAATTGTACCTAACTGTATAAAGAGTAAACTTGCCAAAATGTTTATTCACTAGAAAATGAGCCCATTTTCTCTTATATTAATAACGGTAGGACTCACGTGGATTATCCCATACTAGTAGCGAACAAAGTGACGATTCGGTCCTCTTAATCATAAGCGTGAGCACGCGACGCGGCACTAAACAAAATTCGCACGATGCGACTGTCGCACGAATATAGCACTGCAAGCTGTCTGGCCTGCAATGTTTTACACCAAGGCGCGCATTAGAATCTCATTCGGGACACTTAATCATAAACGTGTTCACGCGACGTGATAGTAAAGAAATTGTGCGCGACCCGATTTGCTACAAAATATGGCCCAGCAATCTGTGGTCTGCATTATTTTATACCAAGCAGTGCGAATAAGCTCACGATTACAAATCCATTCGGAGTTCTTAATCATGAACGTGTTCACTCGACGTGGCAGTAAACAAACTGCGCGCGACGCAAGATATAGCCGTATATAGCGCTGCTTTGGTCTGTACTGTTTTAAACGCTTATGATTAAGAATCCATTCGGGGCTCTTAATCATAAGCGTGTAATTTCGACGTGACTGGTCTGCACTGTTTATACATGATCAGGACCGCAGAAGAAGACGAGAAACTGGTCGGCCATACACCGACGAAAATCCACTAAAATCTAACCGTTATTTACAGATGAAATGAATTTTACTCACATCTTAAAACATTACTCTAATCACTATCAATGATTTTGTTTCTCAACAAATACATATTAGCGTAGACAACATATTTATTTGTCAGTACCGGTACATAGAACGCACGGAATATCATATGGGATCTGGAAGCGTCTAGTATGGGCACAGAGGCGATAATTTCCCATGTATTAGTGTCTTTATGGTATGAAGGCTGCAGCTGGGACGGTGTTCCGATGTCGGAGTCCACGAGGTAGTGGCATTCCGATGGTCTCAGGTATGTTTGGTTGTCGCCTTGGTTCAGGTCGTTAAAGTATTGGTGCACTATGCGGGTAGCTGAAAAATAAAATACTTTATGTTCCTTTTTCCTCTCGGGATGGCGACTGAATGAGTGTTAAAAGCCTACTTATATGTTTGAATGAAAAACAAAACTAGCTTTATTCGTACAAACCTATTACAGGCATCTATGAATCGTTCATATATATCACATTTTTCATTATTTCTATTAGTGATGGTGATAACTACACTCGCCAACTTAAAACTAAAGTTAAAAGGGTTCAAATCGCGCCCACGTCTAAGAAACCCACGACAGACTAAGTCGGATTTTTTTTTGTGATCCTATACCATCTCACATAATCAATAAATAAATTATGGTACCTATGGAAATAGAGCAATTCAGACCCAAGCTTTTTTATCGTTTATATAATCGTTAATACTATAAGCTTTCGCTTTATAAAAACTGTACACTTATTGATTGACATCTCCAAGATATCAATAAATAATTTATTATCAAATAAAATACAATTTTCTTTGAAAGAGTGTACTAATTTTGTGCAGCCTACTAAACGGTACTACAAGTTTACTTTTGCTTCTAATGTTCAGTGCGTTACAGTCCATTTTATTCTTCTTTTGTGTACTTTGATGTATTAGTGAGCAATACAAGGTAATCTTCAACTGTTCGGTATAACTCCCTATTAATAATTAACATTAATGAATCTCCACCAGAATATCGAAGATACAAAATGACGGACTTTGCGTGATCTACTGGACATTCGAACGCCATAATTTAAATTCTTCGCTCAATCAGCTGTTACTACACTCTACATTTGTTTTGTAATTTAATTTGAATATACTATCGAGGCTAATGATTGCATTAGACATAATCTCATAATTCATCATCATCATGATCAACCCATTACCGGCTCACTACAGAGCACAGGTCTCCTCTCAATATGAGAAGGGTTTGGCCATAGTCTACCACGCTGGCCATGTGCGGATTGGCAGACTTCACACGCCTTTGAGAACATTATGGAGAACTCTCAGGCGTGCAGGTTTCCTCACGATGTTTTCCTTCACCGTTGAAGCAAGTGATATTTTAATTATTTAAAAACGCACATAACTTCGAAAGTGAGAGGTGCGTGCCAGGATTCGAACCGCCGACCTCTGATTAAGAGGCTGACGCCCTAACCACTAGGCTATCACAGCTTCATCTCATAATTACTTATTATTAATGTTGTGGCAAAACAATGCTGGTGTACCAACATATTAATGAATAATTAATCTCTGGGTAATAGAGGTACCTTACATAGAAAGTCTTAAAGATTCTCCGTCAAAGATTCAAAGTAAGTTAGAAATTAGGTTACATATTATATAAAGTTTTATCCGGAATTCTATACCCTTTAACCGGTGTTTCGGTTCTTTCTCAGAACCTTTTTTTTTATTACCAAAATAATATACTTATACACATTATACTTTCGTTTTTATTTTATCCACTACAAGTTAACCCTTGAAGGCAATCTCACAATAAGATGGTAGCGGGCTAAACTGTTAGGCGTGTGTTTTATCAACTCCTAATTGGTTTCTACGCGACATCGTACCGGAACGCTAAATCGCTTGGTGGTAGGGTGGTATATAAAATAATAAGTCAAAGGAATCTCACCATTATGTCCATCATCATAAGGCGCAGGAAGTTGACCTTGAAAATCGCTCGGTACGAATCGTATCCGGTACGCTTCCGGCAAGTGGAAGCTAGACGGAGACCGGTACCACTCTTTCCCGAAGCATACGTTCAATTCGCCTTTGTTGTCAGATTGGTCAGGAATGTGACGTAGAATCTTCATAGTTCCATGATAGTGGTTGTAGAGGGCTGTAGTCCGTGAAATACCTGTGAAATAAAGAATATAGCATTAACTGTGAACACGGAACTTCAGTGAGTCAGTTTCAAGTGATCTTGATGACTTATGACTCCGGGTCATCTGGTATCATAAGTGATTACCATAGCCCATAAACATTTACAGCTGAACACATCGTCCTAATCAATTTTAAACAAGGCATCATATCGGAAAGCTAAACCGCTTGGCGATATGTCTTAATTTTATTGATTATACACTAGAAGTTAGCCCTTGACGGCAATCTTACCTCATGATAAGTGATAATCCAGTCTAAGATGGTAAAGAGCTAACCTGTAACCTAACTACCTCGATAACTCCAAACTCCCTAATTTGTTTTATACGTGACATCGTGCCCGAACGGTAAATCGCTTGGCGACACGTCTTTGTCGGTAACTAGCCACGGCCGAATTCTCCCAATACAACCATTTTTTTTGTTTTATTAATACAAGTTAGCTACTTAATATATCGTTCATATAGTCCCATTTATTTTGACAAGCAATTTTAAATACGCACTGATAATGAACTAGCACTTGAAAAATAATTGTTGAAATTAAAACGCGTCAGTAATTTGGTGAACAAACCACAAGAAATGGTGACCTTGTTGTGAATTTTCGCCGGTATGTTAGTAACTAGGAGCGTCAGCGGGTCGCGCATTACAAGAGCGCGAAATTTTTTCACGGTTTAATAACAATATAATATATATTTTTTTTCGTAGTCTATTAGCTGTACTAACCCTATTGGTTGCCAAAGCGTAAACAGCTGTTTGGCGAGCTTTGGAAAGAAGCTCTGCCAGAAGAAATTTTGAGCCCTAGGGCTGGAAGAAACTAAGGGAACGTCTGCCTAAGGGCGCCTCCTTTGAGGCCGAACCTCGGCTTAGGCGACGTTTGGGATAACGAGGGAGTCGGGCGGTAAGTGGTCCGTACGTCTCCGAGGCCGTGGATGGAGCCCACGTCCGGATGACGTAAGATAGCGGGACCGCGTCTTCGCCGGCGAAGACGGTGTGTAACGTATAATTGTGTGGTAGGTGGTATGAGTGTGTTGTCAGTAGTCATCTGATCGCCAGGGTCATGAGGGATATGTTTAGGTCTCCTCTTTCGGAGAGGAGCGCTTAGGTCGGGGGAGTAAAAAGAAACCGCAACTACGAGAGGGTTGGGGTGTCGGATTGAATAGTATAATGTGCTTACTAATAACTCCCGTAACCAGCACGCACATAAAAACGAGCGAGCCGGTGTACGCGAGGTAGTGCCGTCTCTCTCGGTCCTTGCGCCAGTTCAGCAGCTCGGTGCCGACCGCAAACGTCATCTTCTGCAAGCAGTCCAGGGCGATCGCGCCCGCCAGCACTATCATACTGTACACGGGGTACATGAACCTAGAATAGATAGACATATGGACTATTATTTCTATAATAAGAATAAATTATTTATATCATAATCATCATGATCAACCCATTACAAGCTCACTACAGAGCACGGGTCTCCTCTCAATATGAGAATGGTTTGGCCGTAGTCCACCACGCTGGCCGTGTGCGGATTGGCAGACTTCACACGCCTTTGAGAACATTATGGAAAACTCTCAGGCGTGCAGGTTTCCTCGCGATGTTTTCCTTCACCGCTGAAGCAAATGATATTTTAATTGCTTAAAAACGCACATAACTCCGAAAAGTTAGAAGTGCGTGCCCAGATTCGAACCACCGACCTCTGATTAGGAGGCTGACGCCCTAACCACTAGGCTATCACAGCTTCAAATCATAATCACATTTATATCATAATCATAAAAACATACCTAATAACAATAAATGCATAAACACTGCGGATTGGCAGACTTCACAGCCTTCGAGAACATTATGAACTCTCAGGCATGCAGGTTACCTCGAGATGTTTACCTTCGCCGTTGAAGCGAGTGAAATTTTAATTGGTCAAATTAGTATAGATAAAATAAAACTAGTGGGACATTGAGAAACCAAACCTCTCTTCCTTATGCGGCTGCGTCATAAAGACTACGTTCCAGAGCGCTAGAGGCAAGAGGCTGATCCAGTACGGCGCGCAGAAGTGCGCGCGCGCAGTCGAGCGCGACGAGATCGCCGTGCATGCCAGCAGCAGCAGCGGGCACGACATCGCGAGCACCTGCCCAAACACCATCATTAGGAGTGCGGGTTTACCATACCACTAACAGGTTAGCCCGGTATCATCTTAGACTGCATCATCACTTACCATCACCTGATATTACCGTCTTATACACTTGTAGTGTACAAAAAAAGCTGGACAGTAATCTAAAATTCAAAATTCAATTCAAATAATCTTTATTCAAATAGTCCTATAAATTTATTTTTTAACGGTCATCTTTGCACTGCCTTAGATATATATATATATATATATATATTTGTATTTGAATTTGCATCACCCAGAAATAGACACATAGGTAGGTGCAATAATAAACATAATAACAATTATATATATGTATAAATTTATATATGTGTGTGTGTTATTGTGTCCATTTATAACTAAGGCAGTGCAATTTTTAATGGTCATCTTTACCATTAAAAATAAAAAAAAAAAATCTTTATTGAGAACACTTAAGTCATACATACAAATGGCAAGGACGGCACTGCATTAGTAAAAACTGCGTTGCATGAGCCGACACCATAATCAAATAAAAAAAAAATCAAAATAAAACGAAAAATATAAAACCTCCGAACCTTACACAAATAATTTTATCTACTTCTAAAAAAAAAACAAAATAAAACGAAAAATATAAACATTGAATTAAAATGTTCACTCACCCAAACAAAATTAAAGTTCAGGAATCCATTCACAAAGTAATATGTCCAATGTTCCACGCCATACAGGTCGGGACCGTGTTCGGTGAAGATATTATAAGCCACAATGTTCCACGGGGCGACGACCAGGCGGCCGTAATGCCACGAGTCGACTGCTACAGTCGGTAGAAGAATGGCGATTAGAGAGATGACCGACCACTTTATAAAATCCCTGTATTTTTGTTTGATAATAAGCATGTCTATTGCGATCGGCACGCCTAGAAGTGCGGTGAAAGGCCAACCTGAAAAAAAAAATACATATTTTTTTTATGTCTATTGAAGTACTAAAGTTAATGTAAAGTATGTTTTTAACAGATGAAAAAAAAAACAAGTGTGCATACATTCTATCATAATCACTATTACTATTTATATTTTATTTTATTTACCATAACAGACAAATCCTGACTGGGTTAATCTTAGATCAATGTTTTTTTCACAAAAACACACGATTGCTTATCGCTTAAGATTTGACATATACCTACCTAGAAACATCAACATTTAACTTTGTTAAAAGTTGTTAAAATAATATATGATGCTAACTCCATCTATCGGTATAAGGAGAAATCACCATGACAAAGGTGTCATTTTGTAATTTCACTGGTGGCTGTAGCAACGCCATCTGTTGACACATTGGAAGACTAAGCTACTAAATTAAAATTATGAACTAAATATTCATTCATTTAACATTATTTTTAACAATAAATTAAAAAAATATATATAAAAAAAAAAAGTTTATAATACTGTTGATAGCATAAAAATGCACTTTTTACATGAATACAATTTCTATGGCCTGCATCGCGCTATTGAAGTTTTTATCGTCGCGTGGTATATATACAGACGCGTGCATCTAACCACACGAGAGTCCGTTTCTACACAGGAATGCAGTTGAGGCGGTAACTGTTCTAAAACCGCTGTTGCGTGTATCCGCATAGTCCCATGTGAGGACTACTGCGTGACGCGCAACTTGCTTCTGTGAGACCCGAACTTGAGGCTAATAAAGGGCCGGAAAGATTGGGGGACCTTAAGCAAAACGGCAAGCTGTGTTTGTGAGGCCTTTCAGGCCCCAGCATATCGCCAACGTGCTGTTTGTGAGGCTTTCAGCCCCCAGCACATAGTCAATGTGCTGTGTGTGGAGGCTTTTCAGCCCCCAGCACATCGCCAACACTTCGAGACGTCCTCAAAGTGAAAGCAACAAACGGAAATTTACTGTACTAAACTTGTACGGTATTTCCTCATCACCACTGTTGTAGAAAATTTGACTCTCTTTTTGAATCCTTCCAAAAGAAGGTACCAAATCAAGATATAGGCTCTATAAACAACAACCTTTGAGACTAAAATCTAAATTACAAATAATTCAAATCTTTACTTATATTGTGCATTTATTGTTTATTCTATTATGAAAACTAAACAGATAGAAAAGAAAAATAGGAATTCAAACGAAAAGTCATTGAGGCGAAGTTCCTCCCTCTAGACTAACAGTTCTAAAAACAGTTCTGTTCTTTTCCGTTTCAGTTTCGTGGCTGCTGCTTCCAGGTGATAAACATGGCAACATTTGTCATAAGTTATAAATGCCACATTTCGCGCGGGTCTTATAAATTTTTAATATGTGGCCAAGATCGTGCTTATTTTGCCAAAAGGTTGACATAATAAGTCGCGTTCTTATAATAAACTTAAGATTATTACTTAACGAGCGCCAAAGCAATAACTCACTGAGCAGAACATTGGCAGCAGTCAATATGATGGCCGGTGGGTACCGCTTGCGCCACCAACAGGCCATCGCAGCGGAGACCAACGCGCCGCTCCACGCCGACGGCAGCATCGCTGCGTTAGACGCAAAGCAGCCCGCAGCCGGCAGCGTGAGGCAAAGCCACACTCGCCCCACGTGCACCCCAAACTCGTGACACACGGCCCTATATTTTTAAATTTCTTTATTCAAATGCAAGTTAAATTTTAAAAGGCATAAAGTCAAAGCTTACTTCAAAATGTAAAGCGATTAAATACAAGTTATCCCGTCACAGCATTCAGCAATATCATCTGTTGCCTTTAATATAAACACTTTTGCATAAAAGTTTCCATTTTTATTTTATCTATTATTTTTTATTGTGAAAATTATGACAGATTATAAACTTTTATGATATTAATTTGTTGACTTGATAAGTTCCACTACAGCCTTTGATGGTAAATGTAAATAAAGGCTGAGATGCTACGAAACTAGCCTATTAGGGTATCACTATTGTTATATGAATACCATACTTCTAATAGGCTTTGACGCTAAATAGCTTGCTGGCAATTTTTTTAAAACCATAATAATGCGGACAATGTTTTGAGCAAATTTTCTTATTAGTTTTTAAACCTAAAAGATGAATTTAAATATGTCATTTACTCAGTTTCATACTTACTTATAAAACATAAGTTCGGAGCAAGCTGTCAACACTGCAAGCAGGGCTCTTATACTGTAAAAAACGGAGACCGGAGCCATGACAATGGACAGAATCTTGGCTGGAACTGCAAACAGCCACAATGGCATGTATGACCGTATTGCATAGATTGGACTGTACTCCCATGTTTGGAGACCGTTCCCATACACTGAAAATTTATAACAAACAATAAAAATTTAAAAATTTAAAACTCATAGGCTTATAGAAAAGTAATTCGAACTTAAGATTGCAATCAACAAGAAAATCAGTTGATTGTGATTCTAAATATTACACTTGTCTTTGAGAAATTACTGAAACTGGATAATATTCCCTTGCTTATATTTAGTATGAGGAAAAACAAATGGCCCTACAGAATTTAAATTCAAGGTGAAAATTCTCCAGATTAAAAACATAAAAAAGTTTTTCAGCAGAATATTATACTCTACCTATTCAACTTGTCTGTAACAAAGAGTCAAAAGCTATTTATTTTGATGTTTGGTCACTATGATGTTTTAAAAGATTTGGAAATAGTCATAAGTGGTTATTTGGGGTCAATTGCATCACTACATTCATCAGAAAATGTAAAGTAACAAGGTTTCTAAACTCAATTTACAGCAATCTCACCTCATGGCAAGTGATGATGCAGTCTAGGATGGTAGCTGGCTAACCTGTTCGGGGCATGGTAAACCCACACTCCTAATTGGTTTCTACGTGACATCGTGCCGGAACGCTAAATAGCTTAACCGACACATCTTTGTCGGTAGGGTGGTAACTAGCCACGGCCGAAGCCTCCCACCAGACCAGACTCGAGTCAGGAATCGAACCCAGGACCTCCAACTTTATGGAGCAGCGCACGCGCTGCGCCACTGAGTTTGACTCCTGGCTAAAAAAAGGTGCCCACAACAAATTCAAGATATTCTGATTTCTGTCACAATCTCAGCGTACATAAAACTAAGTAGCTTTTTATGTAAGAAATATTACCCAAATAGTGCAAAGGCTCCCAGTAGTTGTATGTTTCATCACAGTCTGCAATCTGCCCCCAATATGCTGAAGTTAGACGGGCCACCAGCAACAGCCCCAAGGCGGCTGCCCCACCAGGGTATGCTATACTACGTAGATCAGATGGGGCATTTGTGAATAGGTATTCTCTGAAAATACAATTTTTTTTTAACACTACAATTTGGCCTTCACAGCACTCTAACCTGGTGGCAGTCTAAGATGGTGGCAGGCTAACCTGTTACAGATATGTACTCCTAATTGATTTCTATGTTAATTGTGTTATAATGCTAAATCAATTGGTGGCACATCTATGTTGGTAGAGTGTTACTACAACCTAAGCCTCCTACCAGACCAGACTCAAGCTGGGATTAGAACCCTGGACCTTCAACTTTACAATGCAACAGCTCACATGCTGTGCCACAGAGGTCTTCATAAATGCAATAGTAAGATAAAATATATGAGTATGTTATAGTTATATTTCTAATAATGTTATTCATAAAAAAGTTAAGGTTGCACTATTCGTTATTTGGTATTTGACTATATAAATACTCTATAACTTCTTATTTCACACCCCATCTTTTTATTTAGCAGATATTGTAACACAGTTTGCACTAAATAAATAAATTAAAACCATTTCTTTGGTAGTTTATTTTCAATGTTAATCATTGGGCTAATATTCAAAATTGTATATATACACTGATAAGTAAGATGGAATGTTGGTAAAGCTCTTATATTGAACAGTTTAATTGTATTCCAAATATTATAAACAAATCAATAATTACCCATCGCTGGCTTTGAGCGATTTCTTTCCTTTGGCGAAACTGGCCGTTCTTTTGGCACCATTTTTATTGTGTATACTTCGCTGTCGAGCAGTTAGCGGCATTAATGCAAATTACTTTAGTGTTTATATTAACAAAATATTATTAAATATAAATTTGTAAGTTTCCTGCGCTATTCACCATAAATTAATCGTCAATTTTTAATTTTGGTTCACTCTGCTGTCAAAAGGTCAATCATCTTATCATAGACGAATAACCTGAAAACAATCAAATCAAAATAATCGATATCACGCGCATAGTCTACGATAGAGGATAACATTTAAGGAGAGCATGATTTTCGTATTAGTTTACTCAATGCACCGTATTAATTAAATAGCTTGCTTCACATTTTCACAAAGCCCCGAACTAAAAATTAAAAAATTAAAAAATTAAAAATATTTATTTCACCAAAAACACAGTTACAGTTTTACATATTCCGATGGTACCCACACTAGGTAATCCTGACTCGTGGGTACCTTATATCGCTTTGAAACTTAACTTTTAACTTACTATATTTTGTTGCAAAAAAAAAAAAAAATGTATATATATATCCCAATAACATGTATCAAAGAGAAGAGATTTAGAGAAGAAGAAGAGAGAAGATTTATGTTAAATGTAAGAAAAGCTCCTCTGTTTCCTTGTACTTTAAGGAAGCGAGCCATTTTCCCACAATTGATTTGGCTTGCCTTACGGAACAATGCTTAATGTTACATACGTTTACCACCCTGTTGTAAATGAATAATTCCACATAAGGACTGAAACGTCTAGCAAAACAAGTTTTAATTGTTGGCAAGGGGATCTTGAAAACCCGACGATTGAGCAACCTTTCATATTCATTTGAGGATATTACTGACCGGTGAACCTTAAGGACTAATTTTAAAACATATAGTTGACGCACGGTAAGTACTTTGCTCTCCCGATAAAGCCTGTCCGTGGGATACCTGTAAGGTTTGTTTAGCATAGTTTTAAGTACTGATCTTTGGGCTCTTTCGAGCTTAACAACGTGAGTCCTCGCAGCACCACCCCAGGAACTTAAGCAATAAGTAATAATTGACTGACAGAGGGCGAAGTATACCATCCGTAAGGTTGCTATTGATGCAGACTGCCGAAGTAGTTTCATAATGTTTATAATTTTTCGTACGCGACAGGAAAGAGATTTTATGTGTGCTTTAAAGTTTAAATTTTGGTCAACAAGGACTCCCAAATATTTCACTACATCAGCCCTGGCCAGCACCGTGCAGCTGCAACGGCTTCGGACACATTTAGGGGCATGCAGCTTCAATTGCAATGTTGGGCTGGGGGCAGAAGTTGCTGTTTTATGAAAGCAAATGTAGTTTGTTTTTAGCAAATTAAGCGTTAGGAGATTATGACGCAGCCAAGTGGATACATGTATCATATCTACTTCAGCCTTACTAAACACCTCTGGCCAAGTAGCTCCATCATAAATTATTGCTGTATCATCTGCATAGCAAACTATATCGCCATTGAGATAAGCAGTTATGTCATTTATGTACATAATAAAAAGCGTAGGGCCAAGGATGCTCCCTTGTGGTACACCAAAATTGACTGATTCCTTACCACTGTCGTGACCGCAGACTCTAACGCACTGATTTCTATCTGTCAGATAGCTTCGAAACCAATCAAGTGCAATTCCCCTAATACCAAATTGAAATTCCAATTTTCCTAGGAGTATTGGAATCGAGACCGTGTCAAACGCCTTGGATAGGTCTAGGAATACAGCAATACTAGCTTTGTGAGCATCAAGGTGAGCAGCTACTGTAGAAGTAAGCAAGGTGACAGCATCTTCAGTC
The DNA here is from genome assembly GCA_928268935.1 of Lasiommata megera. Lineage (NCBI taxonomy): Eukaryota > Metazoa > Arthropoda > Insecta > Lepidoptera > Nymphalidae > Lasiommata > Lasiommata megera. Next base: position 2,731,626 of record OV743311.1, on the reverse strand, counting down.
GACATTCCACTTCTAAAGCCGAACTGCCTCGAGGAAATAAGGTTGTTCGATTCAATGAATTTAGTTAGTCTTTTACTGACCACCTTCTCAAGTAGTTTTGAGAAAGCTGTAAGCAGGGAGATGGGTCTGTAGTTTTGTGGGTCGTCCTTAGGCCCATTTTTATAAATTGGTTTGATGCACGCCAACTTCCAACCATCTGGGAAAACACCGGTCTGAAAACTTAAGTTGAATATGGTCACTAACGGCGGTATGATGACATCACTAATTGCTTTTAATAGGGCATTGCTGAGGCCGTCGATACCAGGGGCTTTATCGTTTTGCAGGGATAAGATAAGAGATTCCAATTCACATTCATCAGTTGGTTGCATGAAGAAAGAGTTTAGCAGTAGAAGTTTTGGATTAATCTCAGCCGCTAGCGTTTTCTCATCAGATTGCAATACGCGTAAAATTTTGCTGGCCAAAGTTTGCCCTACTGTTGAAAAGTATCTGTTACATTTGTCTAAGGAATGCTTAGCATCAGTCGCGCTATCAATTTTCAGAAGTTCAAGAGGGTCTTGTCTATTCGTAGGGAAATGGCAGATGTCCTTTATTGATTTCCATAATTTTTTGGGATTTTTTAGATTAGAAGATAAGGTATTATTTTCATACTCAGTTTTACGTTTCCGCAACAAGTCATTACAAAAATTACGATATCTGGTGTAAATAATTCGTTTGAGCATGTCATTTGGATTTTTCCTTGATTGCATGTGCAGACGATCTCTATGTCGCATACAACGGATTAGTCCAGAGGTGATCCATGGCTTTATATTATTTTCTCTGCGTTTAAGTTTCACTTTATGTGTGTGTTTACTAATAGTCTGAAATAGACGGATACCAAAAGCATTAACAGTTTTATTAAGGTCGTGTGAGTCAAATGATTCGGCCCAATCAATTTCACTAAGTTCATTTCTGATTGCTTCAATGTCATGCTTAAGCTTGACCCGATTCACTGGTTTTGAGCTGGGCATAGTTAGTGAAAGACCTAGTATGACAATATCGTGATCAGTTATGTCACTATGGCAGACTACACCAATAGCACCATCGGTTTTGTTCACAAAGACATGGTCAAGGCAGGCTTCCGCCCTTGTTGGCTTTGTTATAGCCGGAAAAAGGCCATGTTCTGCGGTTAAACACATGTATTCTATGTCTTGATTAATAGATGAGGATAATAGATCAATATTTAAGTCACCGGCCATTACTAATGTATTATTAGAATTTGAATGGTTATTTAACTGAAAACTTCCACACTCGGGTTTTGCCTTAGGATTTTCATCGCGTCTGATTCAGCTTGTTTAGTGCAACATATTGTCTCATCTTTTTGGAAGAATACCTTGTTGCATTCTGTTTCCATAAATGGTAACAAGTTGGACCCTCCTAACTACAGACCGATGACAGTTACCTTCCTAAGATTATAGAGACTATCATCAAAATATCTCATTTAAGAAGATTTCTGACAGAGCATCACTTCATTAACGCTAATTTATCTCGCCCACTGTGGTGTGGAGATGATTGAACGTAAAAGAAGGGACAGCGAGGTTGAAACTCCTGAAAGCCTTTGATAAAGACTGCTCACACCTCTGGGCTTGAAACCTATATACCAATTTCTATCACTAGTTAAGGTACCTATCACCAGATCTATAAAACACAGAATTAATCTAAATCTAACTATGGATTAGAATTATTTAAGGAGTGAATAAATATATTTCTTAAAAGCTAGTAACGCATTGGTGCCTCTTCTGATGCTGTTGATATAACGTTCTACGTTAATCCCACACATTAGGTATATAACTTGCTCGTTTGAACATTATTCCATAAATGAAAGTAAATGTTTTAAAAACTTCATCTCTTTCCACATGTCTTCTGTACCTTCCGGGTGAATATATTTTCCACCCAGGCACAGTTTATTACCGTCCACACCGTCATTAATCTTATTCATCTCTTTAGTAAAGATGTTTGTGACTTACGAACTTTCATAAAAACTATTCAGAACTATATCCATTAAAAAAAAAAAGGAAACTAAATAACGACCCATGTAGTGTATGTAGGAAGCGGTGATAGCCTAATGGTTAGGGCGTCAGCCTCCTAAACAGAGGTGGGCGGTTTGAATCCGGGCACGCACGCACGAAAAAAATATCACTTGCTTCAACGGTGAAGGAAAACATCGTGAGGAAACCTGCACGTCTGAGAGTTCTCCATAATGTTCTCAAAGGCGTGTGAAGTCTGCCAATCCGCATATGGCCAGCTTGGTGGACTATGGCCAAACCCTTCTCATATTGAGAGGAGACCCGTGCTCTGTAGTGAGCCGGTAATGGGTTGATCATGGTGGTAGTTATGTACTGTATGTGACGATAGCAGATAGCCCCATTAGTTATTACAGTGTAACCGGCAGATTTGGCAAGCGTGTAGCTCAGTCAGAGAGCACTGGCTCGGCGACATCGGGAGAATGTCAATTTAGTTAGAGCCATGTCCATAGATGATACACTATTAACTGGCCATGTCTTACAGAGCAACAGCTGCCGACGGTCGCCTACTTGCAGTACTATGTTCGGTACTGGGCATACGCATCTAATTGCAGCAGGATTTAGAGCATCAACCCGTGATAAACCCTCCATAACACTCCAATACGTTTTATTTGCGGATTGGCGGGTTTTACAGATGATCATCATAAGGCCACGTAAATTAAGTTATAATAAGCAAGGTCTTAGTTATTGTGTTTATTGCATTAGGTATAATCCTGTAAAGACTAATTTATGGATTAATAAACAAATTAATACCCTTTAATATCAAACCAAATGATAGCATTATAACCAGAAGATATAAATATACATTACTATTGAGATGAAAAGGTTGGACCAAAAACTGTTTGTTTTTGTTTCTACTAAATCATTTAAATAAGAATGATCAAATAAAATTAATTAAGTAATTTGGGTATTATTAAATAAAGAAACAAATCAACATATAGCACATTTATTTAATAAAGTGGTTGATAAAATAAACTTGCAACAACTTTTTTTAAATAGTAAAAAATAAATTCTACACATTGGTATATGTATTATCAATTTCACTACACATTGAAATGCTACGTTATGCATAACAAGTATTAAGCTTACCATTTAAAGAACTTAAGGTTGGCTGCAAATTACCTTACAAAGTAGTACACTTCTTGCACAAGCAACTAGTTCAATCAGACATATCAGCGTGTTCTTATGACTTGCACTAATGAGAACGCAGGCATAAATTTAAATAAAACACAATCAGCCTGCTAATTTAGAGCATCCTGCTTCAATACAGGTTTTTATTGACTATATTCTCACCTGTTAGTGATAAAACAATAAGTGGACCAACAGTGTATACATGCTCTCAGAAACATAGTGTGGGCAATTCCAATATTTTAACTTTATTAGTGCATTAAAATGCTAATAGATTTCGTTTGATATACATTTTTTGATGTACATTACACTTTATTCCTCCGTAGTAGAAAGTCTAATATATATATTTTTTTGCAAAAATTGTTATAATACAATGTTTACTCTGATATGTCGGTAAATTAGATTTAATTATTTAGACGTTAAAAAAATCCCCTTTCCTGAAGTCTCTTAAAAATAAATAACAGGTTAGTAAGTATATAAAAGTTAGATGCTTCAAAAAATGGTGCTGATTTTATTGCTGATTATACAGCAATAAAATAATTTTATTATTTTACATTATATAAAGAGTATGGAAAGAATGAAAACAATTTTGACTACAATGATATTTAAGTAAAATATATTTCAATGAAGATATTTTTCCGTTTTAACATGCTTATACACTAAGGCTGAGATCTATAAGGCTTACTTTGACTCTGCAAGTGTTAAAACGAGAATTTTGCCTGAAAGTGTCCGAGTAAATTTGTATTTTATGAAAAGAATATGAATATGAAATCTGTAGTCTTCAAAGATTTCAATTGTAGCTATGACACAAAAACATCATTTAATAATCATTATCGTTAAGTTAAAGGACATAATATCAGTAAAAATCTTTGCTAATAATAAATAATTTAGATTTCTAACATCAATTACAATTTTGTGTTTAAACTAGACATTCACATTATCCATACAGTTAAAAACTATTCTATAGTGCAACTAATAAATGTGAGCTAGAATTTTTCTAAAACCAATGAAATTGTTTAGAATAAAAATAAACTGAAAGGAAATAAAATCCTTTTCCATAAAATTATTGTGAGTGTTAATGAATGTGAGTTTTATATAAGAACCCACATAGTAATGATTTTAATTATTTTAACACAACAGTTTCCACTGCAAACACTATCAATAGCTCTTAGGAAATGCGTTCAAATGATGTAAGAATCACTCAAGAAACTGGAATAAATGCATTTATGTGATTACTGTTTGTGGATGTTTGTAACACGTAACAATGGGTATGCACTTTCTTAGGACATGACTACTTTATCAAGCGTAAATTATTATTCAATGCATTTGGTTTAAATGCTGGTTTACTGACAAGGTCAACGAATAATGATGCTCCTCTAGTCATGTGACATACAATTGAGTCACTTATTAATAGTTAAAAACGTCAGTAGTAAGATATGAGGTCAGAACTCTATTTCCGCCTGCGTGTTGTCACTACTGTCCATCCTGCTTCAGTATCTTCATCCATAGGCTCAGGATTATCTGTCTTCATTGGACAAGCAGCTGCCTCATCAATTCCCTCTTCATCCTCTTCGCTGCTACTACTACCTGAACTGCTACTTGTTGTGTCGTCGTCTGGGTTGCCATGACTCTGTAAAAGAATAATGTATAGATTTCGTCCACAAAGCACATATAATAATAGACTCATAAGTCATAATAGAAAACCTAAATTGTTTAAAGCAAAAATATGTACTTAAAGGACACCACGAGTTTTGGACCTGTCAATTTAAATAAGTTTAGAGATATGCGTAGAATATGCTCAGCAACAATATCTGTCTATTCCAGAATAACATCGAATGAAATGCTTTAACTTACTTGAGGTGGTATTGACTCATGTATTGGCTCACTAAGCCATTGCTGACTTTTGGGCATTTCTTCTAAGATTGTTCTCAGCTCTTCATGTCGACCCTCCTTAAGCAGGCCAAGGTAGAAAAGAAGTAGAGATGCAACCTCTAGAGTGAGAAAAATTAAATAAGTTGATGCTTGAATTTTAAAAATGTGGCACTAATATCTTAGCACTTAATAATTAAAACAGTTATGTAATACCTTAGATATTTAGTATTGTAGTAGGGTAGGGGTAGATGAATTATACTTTTTAGTCTTGGACCACAATTGAAGGGATTTACGTCATATTTATTATCTTTATCAATGGGATGATATATATATATATATATATATATATATATATCAATCATCATCGTCATCTTCATTGACTTCATCATTGATTGGTTGGATTGGAAGATGAATATATAAAGTGAGATGAGTTTTATTTTCAATTATGTTACTACTGCAGCACTAGACATTTTACACTTATAAAGTACTTTTACTTGGGTATATTTTTAAAATATTTAAATTTCCTTTTGTGACTATTTTGTTGTAAAAGGATTACCTCGAGGTGAATTGTCATGGCACACAGTCTCAAACTCTTCATCCATCAAGTCTTCGAGAACTTCAGTTAAATCGTCTCTGTCTGATACATTTTCCACACAGTACCTCGCAACATAAACAGACATCAATTGAGCTGTCTGTAAAAAAATAAAAAATATATATTTATTTATTTATTCATAAGGCATGCCAGAGACAAGTTATAAGTTACATTTTAAATCAATCTAAATAAGCTGACAACATTTTCCTTGTCGGAGGGGATGCTTCTGAGGTCCGGAGCAGATTGGGAAATTGGCAAGAGAAATTAGAGTGTGGACCTAAGGATCAGCCAAACAAAAACAGAACATATATTTTGTGATTTTGGCAACCCCTCTTGTTTTGAAATTGCCTTAAATTGTTTATGCCTACCAGTCTGCTCCAATTTCTGGTATCTCAGCTCCGTCATACAAAACAACTGTTATTAATACTGACCAAGACTGCAATAGAACAAATGCAGGATGGCTGAAATGGCGACAGTCTTAGGAATGATATGCGACCCACAAATGCTCCTTAAATGTCCCATGCAAATGTTGAGATGTATGTGTAATGTGACAAGAATTGATAAGATAAGAAATACATTATTAAAAAGAAGTTTAAAACTATCACCAATGATATAAAAGATGAAAAGTAACAGGCTAGTGTAGTATGGTCATATAATGCGGAGGGAAGAAAGTAATGTCACTATAATAATGTTTTATGTGTAAGGGCATTGAACTTGAGGAAGACCAAAAAAGATGGTTGGATTGTGTAAGAGTATATGCGTGTAAAAGGTAGTGGGAAATGAACTGACGGCTGATAGAAGTGGAAGCCGAAGACGTGTTGTGCCGACCCCACATAAAGTATATATATATGGGGTGCAACCTCCAAAGGAAGCTAATCAAAAAACAACAACTTGTGCGATATGAAATTGGCATTTGTGATTTGTCTTGTTGTTGTAAAGTATTATTTATTTATTTTTATTCTGGTTTAGAAAAGAAAGACACGATTAAGTCTCAATGAAAGTTTAAACTTATACCATTTCTTGAACGGTCGTAATATCCAAACTACCTTGCTTCTTAGTTTAGGAATTATGTGTAATAGGTAATACATACTTTTTCTCCACCTGGGGCACCCATGCCATGTTCCACGGCCAGTTGTAGAGCGGTCCAGTTATTGAAAACTAGATCCACTATAGGTTTAAAGTCGTCGTATAACATATTTGCGCATATATTTTCTTCCAGAACAATAGTAACGAACTATCGATTGTCTTCATCACATATTTATATGGGAACGTAGCAAAATGTTATGGTATACAAATCACAATCACATTCGAACACGCCATAACCTTATTTTTTTTTTCTTACTTCTTCATAAATGTCACAATGTCACGTAAATGTCAATTTTGTTGAACTGATTCTTTTTTTGGATCACAAAATAATCATGCCAGCCGGATAAAATTCAAGTAGATAAAGCCACCATGTGGCCGTATAATAATAATATATAATAAATAATATACAATAACGATGTATATATAATAACTTAATTTTTTCAAGTACTGATAGATCTTATAAAGTTCATATTAAGTAACAGACTAACAGTGACAAAAGTGTGTTGTTATTTCGAATGGACGACAGCAGATAAACTTATTGGTTATTAATATATTACCTCACTCTGAGAAAATAGAACTTGGGCTCTTGCGTTTAGAGGGCCGTTCTCCAGATGCCTTCTTAGGCATCTGGAGAACGGCCCTCTAAAGGCGTCTCCTGTGAGGTTCGGATCTCGGCTAAGGAGGACGCTTAGAATTTGGCTTGTTGAACTGGGATCTCAGCACGATAATCCATGACTACAGACGAGATCCACATCCTGATGACGTCACACAGGTGTTTGACCTACTTCGGAAGCGTTGTCGATCCTCAATTGGTCGTCCGGGTCGTTAAAGACCTTTTAAGAGCGTCTCATGAGGAAAGAGGAGTTGGGGTCGGGAGACTAATAGGACGCCTCAACCATTAGAATTAAGCTTTGGAGAGCTTTTTGATGAACTGTCGTATCGTCGGTAAGCCGTGGTCACGATATAGATCTACCTTGCGCACGAATTATGGGCAACCTATCGATTCTGTGAGAAGCTTCCAGCTTAAGTCATAATCGGTCTTATACACGTCTTGTATAAATATATAATACAGTAACTTTGGTTTTAGTGTAAACCAAAGGATAAAGATGTGTGCGTGTTGCGAATGTGTGCGGCGAAGCTCCATGAAGTACCATGTATTCCGTAAGGCGGAGCACATGGTTTAAGATTTGATCACAATTTCCTATAAGCCATAGCTGGCCAGTAGTATAAAAACTAGAAATTGACTTTGACAACCAAAATTATAATCTATGACAATTAAAATGAAAACAAATCGCGCGCGATTGTAATTTTCTGCAGTTTATAAAAATGTGAATAAAATACATAAAATATATTAAAATAGCACATAAAGTTTAAAATTAAAACTATTCTCTCTTCAGGCAAGCTCGAAAATGAATGAGGACATTAATGTAACGTTTATTATCCCTCCAGCTTGTAATGATGAAAATGATTGTTCTGATGAAATGCAACTCGCTTTTACTGTAAGTGATTTATGAAACATTATATTACCTTATAACACCTATAATCGATTGATTCTGAGATTTTACCCGTGCAATATTCAAAGTAGGACACAACTAGTTGAACTAGTTTTGTCTTCATAAGTGCCCAAACTTAGCACTTCTGTTTACAAGTTACCAGCACGCCCTTCACGGCCTTAATAATCAGATAACTATTTGAACTTTATCTATAAGCTCTTCGTTCAATCCAGTCAGAGCTCATAAAAGTCACGATTAGCTGTTTACTCTTGGTTATACTGTAAAGATTATTAAGTCCTAAGTTAAAAAATGAGTTCCTTAATTATGAATGACCAACACCCATATATTCACACTGACAGAGTACCTTAGACATTTTGAATATGTAAACTTTCTGCAAATAGTAAATAAATCTCCATTGCCATGATGCCTCAGTGTGTTGGCATCACACAGCCAGCCATGGGACACTAATACACACAAATGTAATTTCAAAGAAAACTGAAATATCTGATGCAGCAATGCTTAGCTGAATCCTGAAATGAAACCTATATTACTTAGTGAGCTGTGTTGTGACTGTAAAGAGTCCAACAAAACCAGTCTGGTCTGAATTTTTTTTGTTTTTAAATAAGATACAAGGATCACATTATTTAAGTCTTACTAATGATGAGGCATTGGTAGGTTAATACTTACTTATACAATCATCATCATCATGATCAACCTATTACCGGCTCACTACAGAGCACGGGTCTCCTCTCAATATGGAGAACTCTCAGGCATGCAGGGTTTGAGGGTGAGGTTTCCTCACGATGTTTTTCTTCACCGTAGAAGCAAGTGATATATTTTTTTTTTAACGCACATAACTCCGAAAAGTTAGAGGTGCATGCTTGGATTCGAACCGCCTACCTCTGATTAAGAGGCTGACGCCCTAACCACTAGGCTATCACAGCTACTTACTTATATATGTTCTTTAATTGACTTATATACGTTATGTTAATTTAAGGCATGTGAACAGCACAGTGGAGGAGGAATTAAAGCTCAGTGGGTCCATCAGGCTAAGTGGAAAATATTTGAGGGGCTGACCAAGAGAGATGTGTTTGTGTTGGCAGAATTCAAAGGAGACTTCTATGAAAAACTAAGGAATACAAAATGCTTGTATGTGGTCTTTATTGCATTGCCTGGTATTTTTTTTATACCAATTAAACTCTATTTGGCTTTAACATTCAGAAAGTTGTCATCTTCTAAACCATCTAAAGTTGCATCGCTTAGTTATTGATACACACTATTTATTTCAGGCTAGTTGGGCCCAGGTGTCTTTCGTGCTGTTTAATGGAAGGATCAGCCATTCCTTCTGGGCCAGAGCCTGTGTTCACAATAGCTATGAGAGGCCTGGTAGTCACTGCAAGTGGCATGACTAAACAACAGAAGGTATAATATTATGAATATTATGCAATTGTTGATGTAGTAGCTTTCCACTAGAGGATTATTGTAATTGCTTTTTAATACAGGGTTTTTGACCCTGAATTGACTGATTGACCTTTGAACATAACCTACATACATTAAATCAATATGCAGCAGAAACTACTTGGGACTCAGAATATTGATGCAGGTTTTTAAATAAATAATATAGATTGATATCTGATTTCATAATTATTCATGCAGCATAGTAGCAGAAAATTCTGAAGTACAGTGGACCCCCGATAATCCGGCCCTGTCTAATCCGGCGCCCCCTGTAATCCGACATGACTTAGAATTACTACTTGACGACTAAAAAAATTGATGAATATTTCAAAGCTTCATAATTTGATATAGTATTCACTACATGATTTTGATTAATAATTCTTGATTATTTTGGTAGATATGTATGTGCATTTATGCTTAATTTTATAATAAAACGTAAGCTCTCAATTGTTATTTAATTTATTAAATTCGACTTACATAAATTAAGTCTGATTTGTACTTCAAAGTACATACATATGTACGTATAATATATAGATTCTTGATATTAGTTATGTAATTTGTCGGATTACAAGGTAAAAAAATCCGGACTATAGGGGTCTTAGGCAGTGCTCTATAATCCGACAAATTTGATAGTCCGACACTGCCCTGCATAATGTTTGCCGGATTACCGGGAGTCCACTGTATATATAAATTAAAGATGAGGAGACCTGTACCAATTTACGACTTATCTGGAATCTTAATTATAAGATTTCTTGACTGACACACAGTATTGAAAACACAATGGTGTTCTTCGATCTTTTAACTTAACTGAACTGACAACATCTTTTTCATCTATAATACAATCAAAGTGACTATGATATATATATTTTTTAATCTGCTCCAATTGTTTTAGTTTCACTGTTAAATGAAAAATAGCGTTTGTTAGTTTCTTTAAAAGTTATGAATCTTTAAATAATCATTAGTAGTGCCCACAGTACTAATTGTTGCAATATTTTCAGGAGAACATAAAAAAGAAAGTGCATTGGATGGGTGGACAGTATAGTACAGTTTTGGCTGAGGATACCACACATCTGATCTCCAACACAGTGCTCTCTGACAAGTATATTGTAAGTCATAAATGATTACTTTGTTACTGCTGTACTCTAAAACAAACTTAAGGCAAATTAACAGTAAAGCAAGTTTTTTTTTTAATTTAAATTTTAAATATGTATTATTCTTATTATTTAATATATTTAGTAGCATGTAGTTATTGAGGTATATATATATTTAAGCTGTGATAGCCTAGTTAGGTTAGGTTAGGATGTCCGCTTCCAAATCAAAGTTTCAGGGGTTTCAGTCCCGGGCACATAGCTATAACTTTTAAGAGTTCTTTTAAGAGTTAAATATCACTTGCTTTAATGGTGAAGGAAAACATTGTGGAAAACCTGTACACAATACATTGTTAAACAATACTATTATTTTTTCAAACATTTAATAGTTTGAAAAAGATTAAAAGATTTTCTTGTCTAAAAGGAGTTTTACACCCTTCCAGAATAGTAAGTCAATTTCCATTTTGTTTTTAGAAAGCAGTGGAAACAGGCTTACCAGTAATGGACGAAACATGGGTAGATGCCGTCTGGGAGGCATCCATGAGATTTAATGTTAATGGATCATCACCCGACTTTAGCAAACACAAATTACCAGCATTTGCTAATCTACAGGTAATCATTAAAGAGAATATATTTTAACTGTTACAGCATCAAACATAATATTTATTTATTAAATAATTGCACTAATGCACATCTATCTACTTACACATAATATAGTTAGACAACATGACGCCCCGTCAGGGCGTTGCAAGTTACACTTATTATACATAGTATTTATTTCGTTTACTTTGGAACACAAAAGTTTAACTATTGGAATTACAATAAAATAGTAATCAATTAATATGTTATGCAATATGTCAAAATGGTTTGTCAGATTAATTAAGTCATGAGTTACGATGTATTTAGTTATAAATACATCATAGATTATTAAATTGTACTCACATAATATAATACTATAATGATATGGTAATATTTTCATTATTTCATATCAGATAATTTAATGTATGTAATTTTATTCATGTAATACTTCACAGGTTTTTATATGTTGTATCTGTGTGCATAGCTGTGTTCCACTTCATGTTGCATGTCTTAATGTTCTGCATTTTTTAATTTGTTGGATTTGTGTAAGGTTACCACAACGGGAATATCGAAGAAGGAAAAACTTCTCACCATGAAGCTCATAAATGAAAATGGTGGGACATTCACAGGAGCATTCCAAAGTGAGGTCACAGACATTGTTGTGCTGACGAAGTAAGATCCATTTATGTTTTCATTGATCCCATTTGGGATTTTATTATTTCTGAATATAATCTGGTCTGGTATGGAAGGATTCAGCCGTTGCTTTTTATCACCATACACATACTTCTGACAAAGATATACTGCATAGTATGTATCCTAGAAACCGGTTGTTGATGACTTACCCATACATTGGTTATTGCCTATATCCCAAACAGAGCCTACTACCAACCACCAAAGCAACCAAAAAAAATAAAGATTATTACTTTACATAAATAAATTAGACCTGCCTGAAGGCGAAAGTTAAAGTAATGCATTAATGGTTAAAGTAATGCATTATTTTTTGACAATAACTTATTGAACTTTCATTTCTTTTCTGTATTTTTCAAAAAATATAAAAAGAAGTGGTGTCGTGGGACACCAGGTAGGAACGAAGTTCCTTCGGCTAATCTAGAATCGACAAAGGGATGAGAGAACGAAAAGAAAGAGGGAGAAAGAGAAAGGTATTATACACTACTCGCTTGTGTATACAACTGTCGCGCCTGCGCACGTCTCATTTAACGGTTTTATTCCACGGACTTTTTCTTACAATTTTACTATCACATTTTTTTAGTTCGGTCGCGCAGCAAAATCCCTATCTCCTCCAAGCCTGCCGTAAGGAACTTCGTTCCAATAAACCTCGAAAGAAATACATAGCATGTACTCTATTGTCACTAGGCAAAGAGAAACAGGGATTCTAAGCACTAACCATAAATCATTTAACTCAAGTAAAATTTATAGTAAAACAATATATAAATAATTGCTCAGACTTTATATGTACAATATAAGGTTTGTGCGGAAGCCTAACTTGTAGTTAACTTATGCTGTTTGTTGTTGATGCATTATATCATAGTAAACAGGGAGTTGACGCCTCTACTTCTTCCATAGAGAGGGAGTGGGCAGCGAAAAATACAAAGCAGCACTGGAATATGGCAAGGCGTGTGTGCTGCCTTCTTGGGTAGTGGACTCGGCGGCTAGGGGAGTCGCCTTGCCGCTCCTCAAGTACCGAGTGGCCGGCGCCTCCACTTCCTCGCCCCTCGCCGAGCATCGCGTGCCCGACATGAGTAAGATTTAATGAATCTTTCAACTAATAATGAAGGAATTATGAACGATTAGCGAACGAATGGTGAATGAATAATGTTAATACAAAACGACACATGAATATGTCAAGTAAGTACAATTTATCCCGTATTCCTTTAATGAATGATGAATGAATTATGAACGATTGGCGAGCGAATGGAGAATCAATAATGTTAATACAAAACGGCACATGAATATGTCAAGTAAGTACAATTTATCCCATTTTCATTCAATGAATGACTGGTAAATTTGAAATTGAATTTGAATTTTGAAAGTATTGCCTTGACTAGAGGTTTACTTTACCAAGTCATTCTATATAAATATTGTAATTATTGTATTTGCTAAAAGTATCAAACACAAATGACGAACGAAATATTAGCTAATCATGAATGAATGTTGAATGATGAATTTTGACGACCTCCGTGGCGCAGTGCGTGCGCTGTCGCATTATAAAGTTGGAGGTCCTGGGTTCGATTCCCGGCTCGAGTCTGATCTGGTGGGAGGCTTCGGCCGTGGCTAGTTACCACCCTACCGACAAAGACGTGTCGCCAAGGGATTTTAGCGTTCCGGCACAATGTCGCGTAGAAACCAATTAGGAGCGTGGGATTACCATACCCCTTACAGGTTAGCCCGCTACAGACTGCATCATCACTTACCATCAGGTGAGATTGCCATCAAGGGCTAACTTGTAATTAATAGCAAAGAATGCTTGTACAAAATTGATTGCTACCGTCTAAATTGTGTTGACGAAATCATATAGAGCTAATTAACACTGATTAACAAAGAAATGATTAATTAGTGATTTAAAGAGTTAAAATATGGGTAATTATTGAATTTTTGATGTTCTTCGCGCCGCTGAATGAAGTTAATAACTCCTTAGCGCCGACATGTATATTATTTCCCGAATATTATTATTACTATATTCAATGAATGGTGAATGAATCTTGAATGAACGATGTTTTAATTAAATTATTACCAAAAAGTTTATCCACAGGTCTCAACTTTTCGCGGATAACGAATATAAGGCCGGCAAACAATTTCGTGGACGAGAGTAGATCGGTCGACATGTCAACGTTGTCTGGAAGGATGAAGGTATTTGCATAAATTATGTTTCAACTTAAATTTATAAATTATTAATGGTGATAACTAAATTCGTAAACTTTAAACTAAAGCTATGAGGGTCACAAACGCGCCTGGTCTAAGTAGAAGCCCACCACCAATTTACCCCGATATTTTTTTTGTTATCATACATGCCACTTCAAATTTAATCTTATATGAAAAATTGTTCTAATAACAATATTTCATATCCAAAATTTTTTATCTTTTACTTAATCCTTAAAACTATAAAAGTACTAGTGGAGTTCTTGTAAGATACTACACCTTACAGTAACCTGTAGATTTAAAAGGCAAAGGTGCCTGACTAAAAAACGGACTGTATGGCTGATATATCAAAGTACAGCTCAAACCAATGGACGAATCAGGCTGAAAGTTAAAATGTCGCCTACATTTCCAAAGATTAAGATTAAGAAAAGATTTTAAAGTTGTTTATAATTTGTATGAAGTCTGTCATACTTGAAATTAGAAACACCAAAATAACGATATAGCGCGAGCGAAACCGCAGGCACAAGCTATTGTTAAAATAAGTAAACAGATATTGTGGAACTATTCTTATATCTTCAAATATTGACTGCATATAAGGTATGTTTAGGTCTAACTTTCTAATCACATGTCGATGACTGGTTACATTTATTTTATTACTTTTTGATTATATTATTTATTTATATTTTTTTCTTGCACTTTTGCACAGTTCAACTTATAAATCATATAACTTTTTGAGATTTGCTCTTTAGGGAATGTTTTAAACTTAATTCTCAGATAGATGAAATTCTTTACTGAAGTTTTTATTTTTCTTGCAGATATCACAAGAGAGTAAGAAATCACATGAAACGTCAGTTGACAAGGAAATTTTATCGGAGTTTGAGAAGTTCGACATGAGTAGCATTAAGAAAGCTGGACCAATTTTTGATGGATTTTGTGTAATATATTCATATTTATAAAATTAATGTAAATATATAAATTAAATACTAACCCGCGTGGCTAAGCTAGGCTAAGGCTAAGCTAGACTACGGCTAAGCTAGAGTCAAGTTTATCAATCGTTTACCTGGATCCTATTCTTGAAAATTTTACACAACTGCCCAGAAATGGGCAATTATGTCAAGGTCACTTCTGAATGCCTGAACAGTTTTTAACGAAATTCATCTATTAAACCATGCCATCAAGTGATATTTGCAATAATTTACATTAGGTCCTATTTACTTATTATTTATTACATTGATGCAGATCTGGATAACGGGGCTGGAGGGCGTTTGTCGAGAGCGTGCGGCCGCGTGCGTATCCCGGTGCGGCGGCGTGCGGTACGACTGCCCGCACGAGCGCGTCACGCACGCACTGGCGGGCACGGGTGCGGCGGCGAGTGCGGCGCTCGCTGCGCTGCCGAGCGTACCCATCCTGAGTCCGCTATGGTTGCTGCGGAGCGTTCGAGCTGGTAAAGCCTTGGACGAAGCTGAGGTACGTATTATAGTGTTTTAGTGCATCTACAGACGAGATACTTTGCTAATCAAGCAACGGTCCACATACCACTAACGCCGAAACTACTAATCTATAGCAAATATAATAAAGTATAAATAAAATAATATATGAGTTGTCGTGTTCAATATAGCGCTTATATACATACATACAATACAGTTATCATTCGAGTGGTCCGATTATAAATTTCAGTAACTAGAAGACGTTTATTCAGAAAATTAAATGTATATAATCAATCATGATTGTGATTGTTATAATCGCCAACTTAAAAAAACTAAGCTAAGAGGCATCAAATCGCGCCCAGGTCTAAGAAGAAGCCCACAAAAAACTTCGCCGGGCTTTTTTGTGATCACCATCTCACATAAACAATAATAATAATAGTTAGAGCAATTCCCACCCAAGTTTTTTTTATCGTTTATATAATCCTTAATATCGTAATAGAATTTTTCTATAAGCTTTCGTTTAATAAAAAGTGAACTTTTATTAATAGATTGATTTGATCTTGATATCAATAGACAATTTATTATAAAATAAAATACAATTTCCTTTCAATGAGTTACTAATTTTGTGCAACCTACTAAATAGTACTACAAGTGTATATATTTTTATGCAGTACCTTATCGAGAAGAAGGGCACTACACCTGTCAAATCTAGCGCACGGAAGGCGCGAATCGAGCCGGCTTCCCCTATGAGCAAACGGAACCTGCAGTTGCTGAGACACGGGCCACTCGACTTGCCGCCTCCCACACCGGAAGTACCCGAGCCGCAAGAACATCAAGATGAGATCGTCAATCATTATTTGAGTCGTAAGTTCCAGAATATTTCAAGCAATTAATTTATAAAAAAGTAACAATCAATATAAATTGTGTTGAAGCGATGGCATCACGAAGACTTGGTATAGACTGATAGCGAAATGGTTTAAAGAAGGCTTTTACTGGACGCCCGGGGGACCCATTGTATACTTCCCGGTCGAAGGCTAATTACCACCCTACCGTAAGACGTGTCGCTAAGCGATTTAGCGTTTCGGCACGATGTCGCGTAGAAACCAATTGGCAGTGTGGGTTTACCATACCCCTAACAAGTTAGCCCGCTACCATCCTAGACTGCATCATCACTAACCAACAGGTGAGATAGCCGTTAAGGCTTAACTTTGTAGTATATATAACTACTGAAGTATCTAAAAACTTGCAGCTCAAACCACTTCGAAACGAATCAGAGTGAAAGTATATATATATATATATATATATATATATATATATATATATACAGATATAATACATTGTCCGTTCATTAAAGAAGATTTTTTGAAAATCCATCCCCTAACTTCCCAAATCTTCTTGCTTCGTAGAAATAGTTCCCGAACCGCAAGAGAAGACCCCAGAGCCGGTTCTGCCGCCAGAGACTGTGCAGGAACACCCTGACATCACTGATGATATGGCTGATGAGCCCACCGAAGAGATCGAACAGATATTTAGAGGTAAACCTTTTAGGATAATACCAACCAAAGTAATCACTGTGCGTAAAGACAGGAAATCCTACGCGCAAGAAGTTATCGGTGACAGGCTGTAATGAGACAAAGACGTGAGATTTTGTAGTGGCAGACTTTCACTATCCCATTTCTGAAACTAAGGAAACTGATGCCCTGTAGTTGATAATGAGTTTTTAATGACTGCACACTTATAATGTCTCCGCAATTGGTTAAGGTATAAAAATCGAAGTGCACGGCCTCGACGAAGAAGCGATATGTGAGATCGGCGCTGAGGTGGCGGCCGCTGGCGGGCTGTTGGTCGCGTCGGGTGCGGGCGGGGACTACGTGCTGGTTCCGTTAGACTGGGACGCCGCGTCGCATATCGAACACATCACGGTGTTTTGGATCGTAAGTTTACCTTAACGGTGACGTGACAGTGACGTCAGAATCTTAAACCTGATCGGATTTCATTAAAATTCCACAAATGCAACCATAAACAAGCTTCAATTTTTTGGAAGAATAGTTTAGAATCTGAAAGCCATTTCACTCAGGTTCCAGAAATGCATTCATAACAAACAGGTCATATTTAGTGTAGTAATTGGCACGCAATGAAGCTCAAAACACGAAAAGCACTGTGTATGCGATCGAAAACCCCACAAAAAAAATGTCCAATGATTTACAAAAGTGGCCAAGCGTTTAGTAATTTGATTAAAGTTTATGGATTGATTTTGAGCCTACAAATACTTCAATGTGTCACTACAACGTGTTTGTATGTGCTTTGATAATCATGATTGAGATTTGTTTTTTTTTGCAGAAAGACTGTCTCTCCCAACAAGAATTACTACCGATACAGTATTACCATCGGCCAGTGAAGTTGCCGCAATGGAACGGACCCGGGCCTTTGGAAGGCGTGGTGGCTAGCCTCAGCACGTATAGCGGTTTTGAGCGAGCGTTTCTGGACGAATTAGCCAAGTTGTTGGGAGCGGTGTAAGTATAGATACATACTTTAATACTGAAATTTGATATAGGAGTAGCTGATACTCCGGTTCAACATATAGGATGGTTTTTATCCCGGAATTCAGCACGGTTTCCTTGGGAGAGGGGATGAAAGTCAAAATGTGTATTCAGTTGTAATTCATTAACGCGTACTCCGATTTCACTCATGCTTTTTTTTTGTTTGAAAGGAGATACTTTAATGTTCATCCTTTAATTATTTCAAGGTCGTCGTTTTAGTAACCCATTGTTTCGTGATTGGAAGATAAACAAACACACTTTTACACATACGAACTCAACGTAGACAAATTCGCGGGCGCCAGCTAGTTCAAAATATATTTATATATTTTTTTAATTATCTTAGACGGCATCATCAGTTCCTATCAACTGACATTATAGACAAGGGCCAACTTGTAAAAATTATATTCTTGCACAATCAGAACTCAGCTGCGTTTCTGCCGCCGAAACACCACGAACGCTTTGGCGTCGACTCACCTGATATGCCCAACCCCCACCGGCGACAAATACCAGGGCGCCGTGAAGTGGTCGCTGCCCGCTGTGACTGCCGATTGGTTGCTGGAATGTGCTAGTACCGGCACAAGGGTCAGCGAGAGCAACTACCTTGTGGGGGAAACTAAGGGTGAGTTAGCTTCATCATTAGTCGTAATCGTCGTCGGCCCATCTATTAGCTTTACCTATAAGAGTCTAGTCTAGTCTAGTCTAACTTTGGCTAGGTAAAAAGCTCTGTAGATCAAGTATATTTGTTTCGTTCCGATAATAAGCTAGTATCTCCCCGAAGTCACTGTAAAGGTTATGGGAAGTCATTTACTGTTAATGCTGTGCTGCTGTGGAATAATTTGCCTATTGATGTTAGAAGTTCGAAATCGTTAAACATTTTTAAAAGTCGACTGAGAAAGTTTTATTTGTCTAAATACCATATTAGTGAATAATTTATGTGTACTGATATATATTTATTTATATATAAAAGTATATATTTATATATTATATTTATTGATATTTTATTTTGTTTTAAATTGCGCCATTACCCTCATACTTTAATTAATTCTTTCCCCAAGGGTTGTCTGCAAGAGATTGCTGAAGCAATAAGACCGCCTTTGCATACTTATGTGTTAAATGTTTTTGTATTGTTGTTTCTTTAAAGTTTGTGTGCAATAAAGAGTATTTATCTTATCTTATTTGTCCCATACTTGAACACACGTTTCTTAACCGTGTTATAAGCGGTAGTAGCCTGTGTTGATCTCGCTGCCATTTCGGTTGCGTATGCGTTTTCTATAAGCGATGTAGTGTTATTGGAAATTTTGGTTCTTAATATAAAAACTAGTACGTGATTGTGCTAAAGGAAGCTTTCTAGCTTTGTTAACCATGAAACTATTTCTAGATAGCCAGTCATAGTTGGTTCTGGGTGCATTTCCTAAGGGGGGTATAATAATGTTAAAATACACTCAGTACCAGCCCATACCTAGAAAATATGTTACATATTTTCTAACGTTGCCTACTCCACTAGTACTAGCAGTGAGGTAATAGACGTGCACCCATGTATCTCAGTGAGTACGTAAATAACATTTACTCGTTAATCACGGTACATCTCAGTTATCATCACTAACATATTAGTGCCTACCTGTTGTACATTCATAAGCTTACAATGTTACGACATCCAACATGTTGGTAATTGTGTACAACTACAGTACAATAACAATTACAAGTACAATTACTATTAGTACAATTGGCAACACTTTTTTTTACTCTGTGCTTTCTCTCTTCAATATGGCGTAAGCGAAGTATTACTCGTGTGATGTAACTGTTCTTTTTATATCAAATAAATAAGTAAAACTAAATCAAGAATGTGTAAATTAATTATTTTAACACAACAATTTTTAAAATTTCTCTTTAACATAGCCCCAGTTCTTTCCAAGCAACAAGAGCCTCCAAAAGATCAAGATGCAGACCAATCGAGCAAACAGACAAGAGTTGAACAAGAAATCACAGCAAAAGATGTAACAGACAAGGAAAATAACATGTTACCTCCGAAAGCCGCAAATGTACCACGACGGGGCTCCGTACCGAGTAGAGAACAGACGCCAAAAGAGAAAATAGGAAATGGTGAGTAATTATAACAGCTATCATAATTAAACAATGCAGGCTTTTAAAGGAGAGGGCAAAATAGGAGCACAAGGCACCGGTGCGTTCTTAGAAGATCCCGGAGCCTCTCACTGTTTTATGTTGATGGTGGCCACCGAGGGGGGTTTAGTGGGTAGAAATACCACATAACTCGAGATCTTCCCCAACAAGTCGGGTATCTCACTAAGAGGACCCCCCCCCCTCCGTCAATAAAAAAAAAAAGGCGTATGGTTTTTAAGGGAGAGGGCTAGAAGGTTTAGACTATTTTACTATCTTATTAATAAGTATTTAACTATGTAAATGGGACGTCTCACAATGGATCCTAGACAAGGACATTTGGGAATTTTTAATTTCTGAAGTTTTCTGGTGCCCTCGCCATCTAGCTACCAATTATGTGTGTTGTGTGTCGATCGCTGCATAGGCAATTAGCATATGTACATTAATGAATAGAAGCAAGTTTTACTTTGCGGAAGTCCATGATATATTCCGCCGACAACCGGGAGATTAGTATAGTATAACACCACACAAAATCCTCATAAAGTCAACATCTCCTGAGGATGATCCGGTGTCGGGTCGAAACGTGCGTAGAGGTTCTAGTGGAGGATTTTGTGTGGTGTTATACCATACTAATCTCCCATTTGTCGGCGGAATATAGCAAATTATACTTGCTGTTTATTGTTTATATGTACATTAGACGCATTTATGAAAGGTATTCTGAATGTTTGCTGCTTTTTTGGGTACACTATTCGACTTATTGTTCGTAGACGGAGATATGTCCCCAGCGTCGCGGTACATAGCGATGGCGCGGCAGGGTCTGTTCGGTGGCGACTCACAAGAGACGCCGAAGCGGTTGCAGGAACTGAAGGAGGACGCTAAACAAGGTAAGTGAAAGGTTTCTCTGTCATTATTTGGCGGTCTTGGGCCGAGCGTACTACCGAAGTTACATCTGGACGCAATGCATCCAGACGCCCTCGTAATCGCCGTCCTGACATTGAGACAGTCGGTGTCACTCCAGTTGTTGCGTGCTCGCAGTTCCTATATTGGAATAGAAACTTATTTAAAGCTGTTGAAACGTTTTCTTTTGAAAATAGGGCCCGTTTGATAACTTTTTTTATTGTCTTAACCATATTTTATGCCGCACTGTTGCCTTGCGGTCGATAGGGTGCCGTCGTTACATTCTTTATACAATTCCTAGCACAGAAATTCTTAAAGTCTAACGAACAAAAGGGCGGACCGTTATCGCTCACGAGCTGCGCAGGATGACCAAATCTAGCGAATAATGTCCGAAAAACTGAAATTGTAGATTCTGTACGAGACATTATAATCACTTCAACCCATTTTGAATGTGCATCTAGCACAATTAAATATTTCTTGCCTGCACATTCCGCGAAATCTGCGTGTAAACGATGCTAAGGAAAAACTATCACTTTTAGAAGAATGAAAACACATTCAGTACATTAATCGAAGGGAAAAATAAATATATGATTTGGAATATAAGTATATGATTTTTTTTAACTCAGGGAATTTCATATATTTATATTTCCTATAACCTTCTACGGGTTAATTCGATTTTCTTCGAAGTAAGTCTTCTCTCTTGGTAGGTGACGCAGCATTTAGAACACCGCCTCTGGACGACGCGCTCTCAACTCCAAACCTAATGAGATTGAGTCCTACCACACGGAGAAGGCTACAGGCCATCAAAAGGGGAGAGATACCTTCTGATACTCTGCGGACACCCGTGGATCCATGTAAGTTTTATCCCGATATTAAATAAATGTTAATTTTTAAATATGTATATACTTTTTTATAGCCATATTACCAAAGGTACTATTTTCAGTGAGTCTAATTATCATTTAAAAAATGACTTGGAATCAGTTCTGAGTTGCCATTTTTGTTATTTGTACACTTATCTATACAAATAAATAAAATTGGAGTGTCCGTTTGTAATATTGAAATAACCGTTTTTTAATACATGCATATGAATATGTATACGGTACAAATACACCAAAATATTTTTTTTTACAATTTTTGTCTGTCTGTCTGTCTGTTTGTTCCGGCTAATCTCTGAAATGGCTGGACCGATTTTTACGGTACTTTTATTGGCAGGTAGCTGATATAATAAGGAGTTACTTAGGCTACTTTTATTTTAGAAAAATAAAGTAATGTTGCAATGTCCAAGTACTGTCCAGTACCGCGCGCAACTCACGCGCATGCCACCGCCTGTGACATCACGTCTCGGGCGCTTCCCACTTCTCCCACCAATTGTTTTAGTTTAGTAATTATTTCAAGTAATACGGGTTAGTAATCTATTGCTTCGTGATCGAAAGACAAACAAACTCAACGCAGACGAAGTCAGCTAGTTATAAATAATAAGGCTAGATAAAAGCTTCAAATAATGCTCTCGCATTAACTAAAACTCTTTCAGTCGACAAAAAGACTGAAACTCCAGACAGTGCCTTCGGTGCGATACTGCGGCCCGGTTCGGGACGTCTGTCGCCAGAATCAAGGAAGAAACTGTGGAAGGTTGTGCAGGATCTGCCGTCTAAACAGCAGACGCCAGCAGGCGAAAGAAATCAGGCTACTGTAAGTTTTTCGCTTTCATTCATGTTTATCATTTAAACTGATTTTTAGATGTTCCAACAGTTCAAAATAATAAATGCTGCTCATTTGTCAAAAATTTTTCCTTGTGATCGACGGTCTAACATTGCATCTTACCTGTGCGCATCACCATTCGACAACCTTAGGACGCTAGCGTAGGTTTCTCCGAGCTACATACCCCGCACATTATATTTATCAAATCAGATCAAATCAAATCAAAAATAGCTTTATTCACTTAAACCTATTACAGGCATCTATGAATCGTTCATTTCCTTATTTCTAATCGTGATGGTGATAACTACAATCAACAACTTAAAACTAAAGCTAAGAGAGTTCAAATCGCGCCCAGGACTAAGAAATAACTTACAACAAACTTAGCCGGGTTTTTTTTATCACCATATCACATAATCAATAATAAATTATAGTACCTATGGAGATAGAGCAATTCACATCCAAGCTTTTTATCGTTTATGTAATCCTTAATATCGTAATATGATTTTTCTATAAGCTTTCGTTATTTCGCGACTCGTTGAGCTATGACGGTTCCTTTGAGGTTATAAGCTCTCATATATCTTTTAAATTTGTTTTCATGCAGCCGCTTTCCGAGATCCGGAATCGTTTTTTGGCGCAGTTTAACTCCGATGCGCCGACTCCACCGTCTGATCATCACGCTCTCCCCAGGAAACTACATCTAGGGGTAAGATTCCTTCAGACTTATATTTGTTTAAAAAATTGTTCCGTGAAAAGTTCAGGCGTGTCTGCCACTAGTCTTTTGAATACTCGATTGAACTTTTTACGGGACTAATTGTGTCTATTATCTTGTACACGAATGTCTAAACTAAATTGCCAGGCCAAATTTCCTCCAATATCTTTACCCCACAAGAACACTATGTAAAGAATGAAGTATTATTCTCATCTATTTAGTTTAGTTTAACCATATAAAATGTATTGCTGATATGAAAAAGAAAAACATATTTGCTGACGAAGCCAGTGAGAAATGGCGTGCAAGAGAAAGGTTCAAAGATCCAAACAACACGCACTTTATTAACGTGCAAGCTTGTATACACTTCTTTTATATAATTCACGTGGTTTGTGTTAAGTTTTATATAAGTCATACTGGCTTTGCTTTTGTGATCTTTATCTTAAATTTCTTTTATAGGAAGATGCTGAAACTCCTCCACCGAAAATGGCCAAGTTTAATCCTGAGCAAGTATGTGAATACAATGTAATATAATAAGCTATTATAACTTCCTCCAGTGCTCCGATATAGACTAGTCTATATATATAAAAGCGAAAGGTCACTTAGATACTTACATATTGACTTACTTACATAATGATTAAACACACGGCGCACGGGAAACCTCAATCTCACGTGAAATTAGCAATTCTACGCAGACGAAGTCGCGGGCAACAGCTAGTTTTAAAATAAACGCAAGTACGCAGTTACGTGAATTGTCCCGTGAAAGATTGCGTGCGCAGTTGTTTGCGAGCTTCCGTGTGCTTACGTTTTCATAGTGATTACATCCCCATTGTAAACCTGTATGTTCTCTAGAGTGCAGGCGGTCTCAACGTATCAGGAGCTGATGTATTCACAAAAAACGTTTCGACGGCTCCAACCGCCAGTAGCTCGCTTCCAGCGGTGGTGGACGTTCAACTGCAAAAGCTAAGCGCTGCTCTCACAGGAAGACCTAGCTTACAGCGTAAAAGACCTCGGGACTCTACTCCTGTAAATCCAGGTATAACGATAGGTAGAATAATCATCATCATCTCCATATGAGAAGGGTTTGTTTGGCCATAGTCCACCACGCTGGCCGTGTGCGGATTGGCAGACTTCACACGCCTTTGAGAACATTACGGAGAACTCTCAAGCGTGCAGGTTTCCTCACGATGTTTTCCTTCACCGTTGAAGCAAGTGATATTTTGTTTTAAAAAAGCACATGACTCCGAAAAGTTAGAGGTACGTGCCCGGATTCGAACCGCCGACCTCTGATTAGGAGGCTGACGCCCTAACCACTGGGCTATCACCGCTTCTCCGGTAGAATAATAAAACATAGTTTCTTATTCAGCTTTTTATCTATCAGCTATCTGGACGTTTTTCTGCTACTCAGCCTAGATGTATTTAAACTACAACTTTTTGGTACAGGTCCTCCGACTAGACATCCACATTACGAATTATGTTGAGGAGAATAATGATACTTAATGGTATATCGAATTCTTCAAGCTTATTGAGCGTTTATACTAATTTTCATTATTGAAAAATTGGTTCATTACTCATTTCTTACAGCTTGTGTACATAAGACGTAGCTTGCGTACAATAAGAATACCTGATGGGTTTAGACACTGAATCAGCACCTTAATCCAGGGTTATGGCAGGTTTATTGTTCAGAATGGTAGTCGAGTTAACTAGGAATCCTACTTGACCTCAACTTGTTTAAATTTTAATATGCTTTATTTCTATTGTATCCTGTCTCTAAGGCTTCACAACTTTCTTCACTTTGAAATATTAAACAAAAAGAAAGTTCCAGAATGTTTTACATTTAAGAAATTTCCGGGAATCTGTTTGTAGAAAATATATTTCTATACATACTAATCGCCTACTTTTTGGCAGGTGGGACCCCTTTAATGCTCTAGAAATAATTTACTTTGTTACTATAATATAGTTCTCTAATCTTATATATTAATTTAGGACTGGAGTTAGAGGCCGGCCCTGATTCTCAACCAAACACCGTAGGTTGGGACGACACAACTCCAGCAAGGCAAATCAAGAAATTCATGCTGTCTTCCAATGTTGATGTGAGCAGATCTTTTAATTTTAGTAAAGGTTTTTAGTATTTAGAAGCAAAAACCGTTTTCCGAAAGCCCATGTTTGTCTAAAGATTGCAGAAGACTCCTTTCTTAGTGCTCAATATAAGTAAATCATGTCTTTAAAATTTCATGCCTTGAGATTGATTAATTTTTGTACTTTTCGCAGTACTATTTAGTGAAAAAAAAGACAATTCTGTTAAATAAATAAAATTAGGAGACATTTTCATTTTGAAAAATTTTTGAAAAATTAAAATATAGTCTACAAAATAAGACATGTAAAATAAATGGAGTATACCTATCAATACTTTTCTAAGCAAAACATTGGATAATTTGGGTCTTTCAGAATCACGAAGAGATAGCGGAAATGATTCGCTATTTAGGCGGGGAGATATCCGAAGGGGGAGAACTGGATCTGGAAGCGACCCATCTTTTGTGTTCAGCTCCCGGCAGAAGTGAGAAGATGCTGGGCTCCGTTGCGGCGGGGAAGTGGGTGCTGCATCCCGCTTATGTGGCGAGGAGTCGAGCGGCCGGGAAGTTTTTACCGGTAAATTTAATAATGTGTTTTAAATATTTGGACTATTTCCTCAAGTTTAGTTTAGCTTAGTCTTATCCAACGTAGACCAGAATCCTAGAGGTCAATTATAATTTGTTCTGTATAGTAAAAAAAGGGTAACCTTGAAATTATTAGGTGAAAACCTATACATATCCTGGACGTTGCAATCTGGATCTGTCAGCTGTTATCGATGTTTTGGGTTATACCTGACCGTTACAAATGTAAATTAATCTGGTGATTATTTAGTTGCCAAGCTAAAAATTTTTAATAAAATCCTTCCAATATTTATTAGCCAAAATTGTTACAAAGAAACTTTAAATTACGACGTGCTAATAAGCCTTTTTTCGAGCTTTAAAGGAAATTAAGCTTAAAGTTAATTGTTTCATCATCACCATTATCAACCCAAAATCGGCCCACTACAATGCGTGGGAGACCCACGCATTGTAGTGGGCCGTGGGCCGTATTTTCGATATGAAAAGGGTTAAGCCTTAGTCCACCAGACTTCCCAAGTGCAGATTGGTAGACTTTACACGCCATTATGGAGAACAACAAAAGGGTGGCTTGATTCTTAAGGTTCCTAAGGTTATCATCGTTTAATTAATTTTCTTTGTTCGTTATTGTAGGAGGAGGAATACGAATGGGGCAATCCAATCGCAACTTGTCTCCCACCATTATCCGGGGCGGAGAAGACTCTTGGACGAGCGGCTCATCGCTGGCGATCCAGTCGGGCAACTGGTAGCCCGGGGCCATTCGCCGGTATGACCGCGTTGTTACACGTACCGGCGGCCAGGAAGCGACTGTTGACGAGGCTGCTGGAGGCTGGTGAAGGAACTTCTGTGGATGATGAGTAAGTGTCTTCACTGGTTGCGCAAATGGTAGCTTGGGAACTTTCACCGTAATTACCTGGACACGTTCCAGAGGGCAGAAGCAGCGGTTAATATATATTTGAAGATTAAATAGATGTCCATGGGAATATAATAAAACCCAATAAAAAAATTAACATTATAAGTAAAAATAAACTTGAGTTGCACTCTACTGGACTACATAAATAAACATTTAAGGGTACAATAGGGATACAATATTATAACAAATCATGTAAATGATAAACAAAGCTTCAGCTTTTGGGTGTGAAATATTGCTCTAATAAATAAATATTTGGATTTGGAAGCCTCGTAGCTTTGGTTTCAAGTTAACGAATGTAGTTATCACCATCAACTCACTACTATGTTAGTTATAGACCATCAGAAGTGCCTTTAAAGGATTTTTATTATCTGAATAAAGTTAATGATTGATTAAAATAAGGTTGCCGAAACCTTGTGAAGTAACTAAAACTGCCATTCCTACGAATATACGTTAAGTTAGGAAGTAATTTTTTATAAGCTACCAAGCAGAAGTTTATCTTGTTTTTATTCAATCTTTGTAATTACTTTGCTTTACGAAATATTTTTCTTTAAACTATCTTTTACAGTAAAGCTTTTTTCTTTTCAGACCACCATACACAGATGACAGTATAACCGTTTGCTTCGCCGATATAAAACGCTACCCGTTATCGGATCGCGACGCTGCGTGGTTCGTGTCGAAACGCATACCCGTGTGCCCGCCAGTGCTACTCAGTTCGTACCTTACCGACGATGTGCCGCCTAACCCGGTCGATCACTGTCTACCCGATTATAGACCTAAATGATGTGTTTATAGAGATTATTTTATCCTTTAACTGTATTAAAGTATGAACTGCGTTTAAATTTACTTTTATTTTTATCTGACTACCTAGTACTAGCTCAGTTGATATCAGAAGTGGGATGTATTTAATTTTCTTGACAACTGTGATACAAATAATGGTGCAAAATCTATTGTACATAAAACTTTAAGTTGACAAGTATATTTTCATATTGCTATTTTCTCGTAGGTAATTTTATTTCGGATATTCACTCAATTCGTTACTCTGTTAGGCTAACATGTGCGCCACGACATAATTATGTCAACCAATAACCATCATCAACCATATGTTCCAATGCGAGCTTTTACTTATCACCATCAGAGGCAATAACCTGAAACGAACATGCTCTTTGAGACAAGGGTTTTTATTAAATAATTGTGGTAAATAAAGTATTTATTTATTTATTTAAATTTAGCACTTGTAACAGACAAGGTCCATTTAATGGTACAACCTGATAATTCACAATGACTAACATATAAAGTCCATATGCCTGAAACTTGCTGAGAATGGATTTAAGCCGTTTGTTACGTCGCGTTATTCGTCGTATCTCTTCACCATAAGCTTAATGACAATGCTATCGTCTTTGGGGTAGTTCATGCCGTTCTCCGCCAACTCCTTAGCGGGAACAGCGCAAATGGTGGTGAAGCCGGCCCTGATTGCAGACTTCTGCGACGCGGGCCCCGAGAACATGGTCGCAGTCGCTTTGATACCGTAAGCTAGACAGAGTGGCCTCCTGAAAGACAAGTGTAATGCTAATGTTATTTTCCAAAAAAAATCCAATAATCGCTTGACAACACAAACTTCGTATATGGTAAATAAGTTACATTTTAACAAAATTAATATATTAAATTTATATATTACTAAAATCCAAACCCATTTCTCAATCCAAATTCATTAATTGTTCCGAATAAAGTATGTTTAAAGGTCTTGGATAAGAAGATCAAAATGTCTTCTGGCAAGGGTTAGCACAGCTAATAGTCAGTACGAAAAAAAAAATACATATGCCAGTGAGAGCATTGACTAGCATTATGATGGTACATTTTTACAGGGCACTAGTTTTGTTTCATTCCCACTTAATTTCCAGTCTCATTATCCACCCAATCTCTATTCATTTTGTCGTTTAAAACACGCTTATGTGTTGACAGTTTGCAAGCTACATGTTACCTGGCTTCTAAAATCCTGCTTCCTAAACGTTTCCCCCTGTATTCAGTTCTCACGGACAGCCCAAGGGCGTGAAGTATTGTGTCCAGCTTGAGGTACTTGAATGGGTCACATTTCTCCTCCAAGTATTCTATTGCGTTGTACACGTTTTTCCAGGCCACTCCTTCAATCTGCAATGATCAG
Source organism: Lasiommata megera (assembly GCA_928268935.1). Classification (NCBI taxonomy): domain Eukaryota; kingdom Metazoa; phylum Arthropoda; class Insecta; order Lepidoptera; family Nymphalidae; genus Lasiommata; species Lasiommata megera. The sequence continues at coordinate 2,702,294 of OV743311.1, read as the reverse complement.
GAACGAAATCCTGAATATCACTAGAAATTGACACTTTATAGAATTATATGGTACAAAATTAACTTGATGTTCATTAAGTTTAATTTGGTTAAAAGTTCATTATATAAAAACCTCTAAATAAACAAAATAAGTAGAACAGAAATCGAAAAAATATTGGGTTCATACCCAGTATTTTTAAACGACGGAATTATCGATCACCTAATACTGATTAAATAAAAAACAATACTTTGTTTTTGATTTAGAAGTACATAGTTTCTAATCGAGGCCCTAGTCTGCTATAATACTTGAGTCGATGGTCGATTAATGACATTTAATATGTTAAAGGAGAAAATTTAAATGAAAAGGTTCATTTTAAACAATTTTTCACTACATAAAATTTCCGTTGTGAGGAAAGCTTGAATCGTGGTGCCTGTTCAATTTGGGATTACTTTTCGTTGGTAAACTTAGGTAGTAATTTTTGTCTGGTGGGAGGCTTCGGCCGTAGCTAGTTACCGACAAAGACGTGTCGCTAAGCGACTTAGCGTTCTGGCACGGTGTCGCGTAGAAACCAATTATGAGTGTTAACCACCATACCCCTAACAGGTTAGCCTGCTACCAGCCTAGACTGCATCATCACTTACCACCAAGTGAGATAGCTGTCAAGGGCTAACTTGTAGTGCTTCAAATTTAAATTTCAATCCATTCTGAGTCCAATTTATCCCGACCCATATACATAATAATTGCTTTGACATTTAAATTTTTTTTCATTAGTACCATGATATCATATATCATTTATCGACCATTTAGAAACAATTCCAATAGCTCAGCCCCCGGTTATAGTATTGAGTACAATACGGATTTACAAAATAGCATCAACGAAAGTCGTTTATATGTTTCTAAAATGATATTCGTCGTGATATTTTGTGTTTCTAAAAAGATTTTCTATTTAAATTGTAAGCTGTGATAGCCTAGTGGTTAGGGCGTCAGCCTCCTAATCAAAGGTCGGATCCGGGCACGCACCTGTAACTTTTCGAAGTAATGTGCGTTTTTAAGCAATTAAAATATCACTTGCTTCAACGGTGAAGGAAAACATCGTGAGGAAACCTGTACGCCTGAGAGTACGTCATAATGTTCTGAAAGGCGTGTGAAGTCTGCCAATCCGTACATGGCCAGCGTGTCAGAGGTAATGGGTTGATCATAATGATGATGATGATGATGATGATTTAAATTGTTCAAAATTAATATTAATGGTCTATTATAAATATGTCCAACGGATAGCCGTGTTAATTCCCTCTCACCTAAAATTTCACAGAAATATGAAGTAGTATACGATGATATACTAACTGGTGTGCTAGGCACCCTTTCCTGGATAGTGTCCACGACGCACACATTGAGCGCTATAAGGGTCTTCTCGCCATTGGTGACTTTGTAGCAGCCTAGGCTCATCCTCTGCGCTAAACATTCACGCCAGAAGTTCACTATACTGGTTACGCTTTCTGGATCTTCAGTTAGTTCTAGAAAAAAGTTATTGTTGTAAACGCAGTTTTTGTTAAGATTCAGCAAGGGATTAATATATCATTTTGTTCTATTTTGGTAAAGAATAGAAGAAACATACATCGAAAAAAGGGCAGATGAACATTTTATACTATTGCATAGCTTCTAACGCGGGCCTGGATCGTGGAGACTCCGTGGAAATAACGAAAATAACCTAATACCCCCACTAGATGTATAATATAGATATATCGCCACGGCCACACGTCTTTTTTTATACTACACAAGTTAGCCTCTGACGGCATCTCACCTGATGGTAATTGATGATGCGGTCTAAGATGGAAGCGGGCTAACCTGTTAGGGTATGGTAAACCCACACTCCTAATTAGTTTCTACACGATATCGTGTCGGAAAGCTAAATCTCTTGGTGACACGTCTTTGTCGGTAGGGTGGTAACTAGCCACGGCCAAAGCCTCCCATTAGACCAGACTCGAGCCGGGAATCGAACCCTGGACTTGCAACTTTATAATGTGACAACTCACGCACTGCGCCACGGAGGTTGTCCGGTGGCTCGTTTGATAACGTCTCTCCACCTAGTCGGGGATCCTCACTGAGATAACTGGTCTGGGGCCGAAGCCTCCCATTAGACCAAACTCGAGCCGGGAATCGAACCCAGGACCTCCAACTTTATAATGCGACAGCGCGTGCGCTGCGCCAAAACATATTGTCATCAAGGGAAATCGTAATAAAATAGAAACAAATAAGCGACCACTATTTTATCACTTTAGACGATCGCAATATCTTCTTATCGCAAACTTCAAGTAATGTATAAACGCGTATTATGTTTCTACCCACTTTTTGCCTTGTATATAACAGACATCGCTACGGCTCCTTACTTTTGCGGGTACTGCAAAATCGTTGGCATACATGAAAATGGCGAGCTAAGCTCTAATAATACAGTCTGTCTATGTTTTAAAAATGAGCATACCTATCACCTAATGTTAAGTAAAAACCTACGGCTGCCTTTACAAAGTATCTTTGACCATAGGAAACATAAATACTTGGTTGAATTTTAAGGAATTTTTCTAACCGTAGTTTTTTTTGTTACACGGAAGATGGAAGATTGTTCCACAATTTGTTAGTGCGCGTTTGTTGCAATGTTTTAAGAAAGTCAAAACCTTTCCATATATGTATTTGAAAGTAGGTGCAAGGAAATACTTTACGACCTTAATTTAGCTTTAACTAGTAGAAAGATTACGTATATAACTTTTCTGTGTAAGGTTATGAAGGCCTTATAGATGCGCCTGAGTTGCTCGAGCGTTTGAAATTCGTGGTGCCTCGTGTCGGTAGTCGCCTCCACAACCGTAAAACATTTTGCTTACCAAAATCCAAGACTAATCTGGGTCAACATAGTCCATTGTACCGAATGCAATTTCTTGCAAACATCTTTCGGGATAAAATAGATATCTTCAGTGATAGCATCTCTAGTATTAAGAACAAATCAAGAAACTGCAATTAGTTTTTGTAATATTGTTATTTTTTTTGTTAATTTATCGTCTAGGTTAATTTTAAGTCATTATTATTTTCATATTTTTAACGGTTTGTACCCCATCTTGTGCATGCTATGTTCGCATCTAAAAAGTCAATGTTGTATAATTAAGATATTTAGATATTTTTGTATTCTAATGAACTATGACTATGCAATTTTTGACCGTTTTGCGATTAATTAAAAAAAAAAAAGTAGGTACATACTGCTATAGGCGCATAACACTTCATCGGGTAGGAAGTCTTTCTCCAGAATGTGCAGGGCTGTGTCGTCGTCCTCAGGCGCCAGGTCCTGGATCACATAGCTGACGCCGTCCTCCTCCCAGCTGTCCCACACTCGCGGGCATGAGGCGTCCCATTTCCGCGTGAATCCCATTTATAATCCTAAAAATAGTTTATGGTAAGTGTTAGCTAGTAGCTATACTAAAAAACCAATTTGACGTTTAATCATCAATTATTAGAAACAAGAAGAGCTATATTTTTTTCTACCTACCTACGACAGTCAAGAAAACAAAACATATTTATATTAATATAACGTTAAAAGGTAATAGTTAAAACAATAATGTTGTTATAGTTTTAACTTTTACCTTTAGGTGAAGGAAAACATCGTGAGGAAACCTGCCCGCCAGAGAATTCTCCGTAATGTTCTTAAAGGCGTGTGAAGTCTGCCAATCCGCACATGGACTATGGCCGAACCCTTCTCATAATGAGGGGAGACCCGTGCCATGTAGTGAGCCGGCAAACTTCCTCGGGGATATCGAATGCAATAAATACCTTAATGTAATAATAATTAAACTTACGATTGGCACACGACGTGCATGTAACAGTAGGTATTAAAATGGAATGTGAAAGGTTAATATTTTATGAGATAAAGGCCTTGCTTGTACCTAATTGAATAGAATGTCCAAATAGTCCAAATAGTCCAAGTCCAAGTTCTTTATTTTAGTTTTTTTGGGGTCCACACTATAATGCTAAAAGATTAAGTATCTACCTTTTTTTTTTGTTTTTATACACAACAACTTAGCCCTTGACGGCTGTCTCACCTGGTGGTAAGTGATGATACAGTCTAGGGTGGTAGCGGGCTAAACTGTTAGGGGTATGGTAAACCCATACTCCTGGTCGGTTTCTACGCGACATCGTGCCGGAACGCTAAATCACTTGGCGACACGTCTTTGTCAGTAGGGTGGTGACTAGCCACGACCGAAGCCTCCTACCAGACCAGACTCGAGCCGGGAATCGAACCCAGGACCGCCAACTTTATAATGCGACAGCGCACGCACTGCGCCACGTAGTTCGTCACCTATGTCTTAATATTGACCCTATTTAAAACTTTTCAATGTCGTTTATTATAGATCACGATAACTGGACTATAACTATTACAGACGTAAATATTGTGAAATAAAATACATATTGTTTGTTACATGGGTACTTATCATAGCTAGTTACGAGTATGTCTTACTGACACGTGCTTAGTTAAAAATAGGCACATATCTGGTAAGCAATTTTAATTGCATTATTATTAATTACGAACGTTATATAATTATATTTGTGGACAAAGACACCCATTAATCAAACCCATTATTCAAACTACACGACAAAAAAAAAAAAACAACACTCTAACATCTAGTTATCACGATCCTATTATAAAAGGAATTTAGAAATGCATAAATACATCCATGAAATGCAACCTTGCAACAATCTCTTAGAATAGATTATTTTAATATATCCGGAAAACTTCGCATATTTGCAAAAAAAAAAAAAAATACATAAAAAACTAAAAATAAAACCAAAATTTATTTATTTCTAACTACTCAAACTTAAAATAAAAACCTGATAAGAATATTCATATTAATAATTCTTCAAAAGAAGACAGTTGTTTTTGGCGTGGTGGAAAAGCAAAAGAAGACAAACCCAATGTAGTTAAGAAACTTAGTTCCAAAAAAAAAATCCTCGCTCTTCAAAACCTTGTTGGGTGCATTTGGTTCATTGCCAAAAGTGTCTACACAAATAGAGTGAAACTTTAATGTTCTATTTACTAAAATAAAACTGTGCGTTAGGTCGTCGAACTTTTATCCGCCACGAATTTAAGAGCATGTGAAAAACCGCGATTATCTGTTGTTACTTGTTATGAAAGATAGCGCCAATTTTTATGTTATCTGTATATGCATGGGTTAGAGCGGGTAAGATATATGTGTAGATGACGCAAAAAATTTCGTGCATTCTGTTGCTAACGCTGGCAAATGTGAATTCTATTATCTAGGCAACAGCGTTCAAATTCTTCAAATTAGTTAATCACTGGCGCGGTCACTAGTCTAGCCGGCATAATGACGTCCGCATGCTTTGGCGATTTAAAAAAAAAACCTTGTATAGTTGTCTATTGTGGCGATTATTTAATATCTCTCTCGTAGTATGTTAAGACGATTTAGATTTATTTAGGCGCTTCGCAAGCGCTCTCATATTATAAAGTGGAAGGTCTGGTCTTGGGTTCCTTCCCAGTCTCGAGTCTGGTCCGGTGACTGGCACTCCATATTAACCCCATTGAAGATGGAATTTTTTATCAAGTTTGTATAAAAACATCATCATCATCATCATGATCAACCCATTACCGGCTTACTACAGTGCACGGGTCTCCTCTCAATATGAGAAGGGTTTGGCCATAGTCCACCACGCTGGCCATGTGCGGATTGGCAGACTTAACATGCCTTTGAGAACATTGTGGAGAACTCGCAGGCGTGCAGGTTTCCTCACGATGTTTTCCTTCACCGTTGAAGCAAGTGATATTTTATTTATTTTTAAACGCACATAACTCCGCAAAGTTAGAGGTGCGTTCCCGGATTCTAACCGCCGACCTCTGATTAGGAGGCTGACATCCTAACCACTAGGCTATCACCGCTTCACTAGGCTATCACCGCTTGTATAAAACATGCTATCGTAATTATTTTTATTTGAACTGTTAGCCTTAATGACCGACTTTCATATACACTTTCATCCCCTGTTTAACTTTTTCTTAGGGTTTATCAAGAATCCAGTTTGTAACGAAATAAATTAGGCCTTTGGATCTTGAGCCGTGTATTTTACACCCAGAAAAAAAAAGAAAGAGAGGCAACGAGACTACCTTACAATTTTCATTGTTTTCTATCTACCCTGTTTATAAAAGTTAATGTCAGCTATCAAGAGTCTATGTTGAGTTGAATTGAGGGAACAAGGTGTGAAAAGAAATATTTGTCATACCCTCAATTGGTGGTTGAAGAGAAAAGCGTGTTCATACAATGAAATAAACTCTTTAGATTCATTATTAGCAGCATAGAAGATAACTTTCAGTTTTTTTTTATTATTAGTAATAAATAAATTAATTATTTCTTAAATAGTCATAGTTTTCTTAATAAAACACTTGCTCGCTATACGTACCTAAAGTTAGGTTATTTAATAAAATCACACTTATATTATAAAGGCAAAAGATGTATATTAGTGCGTGTGCGTGTGTGTATGTTTGTGACTCCTTTATGCCGGAACTATAAACCAATTGGGCTGAAATTTTGAAAAGAGATAAATCATACCCTGGATTTGGTAATCCATATAATTCTAGGGTAAATAATAATTTATCTCATAGACTATATCTTTATCCCGGAAAAAAATCATGGTTTTCGCGGGATTACTGAAAAACTGAATTAAACGCCGATGAGCTACTTACAACTAAGGCTAAACTTTGCCACAGCAAACTTTGTCGCAATCGTATTATATGTTGGGAAAGGAAGCGAAAACTTGAAAGGGAACAGAAATTAAATAATCTTCACTACAAACTTGCTAATTCTACAGGAATATTTAAAACCCCTTCATTTACGCGGACGAAGTCTTGGCTTTCAACTAGTAATTAAATATTACGTACTTATAAGTAGCACATGTACGCAATAATTAAATTTAATTTAATCACAATACACTGTTAAAGTCGATTATAATATCACACACACAATACACTGACTATTTTATGTAATAATTTATAATAGATCAATTATACATATACTTAATAAAATGAAGACTGACATTAGAAAATTTATTTATCTTTACAATTGCTAAAGTACATACCTGATTACCGCAACTGGATAAATGTCATGTGAACTAAAAAAAAAATGTAAATTAATTAAAATTAATCACTGATATTTTTGATAACGGAATCAATGTAATCACTGTTTATGACGTCATTCGCTCGACAACAGGTTGCCTCGCTCCATTGACATCTGTTACACTGATCTGTCTCATGAAAGGAACTTGGCGAGCGCAAAAAATTATCTTGGTAGGCGTAGTAAAGCTCTTTGCACACCTATAGCATGTGGGACCGCGTGCGTCGCACCTTATGCGCGATCTATACTTATCAAACTACGTAGATGCGTTTGGATTTGAAAGATTAACCAGTAGGTACTAGTTTTATTATATACAGATCGTTCGTCAACCAAAGAATGACAAAGGCTACATTTTATTATACCGTTATAAGTTCTTCACGATTAAACGTTTTGGCATTCATAACACGAACGTAGACATAGGGATGTATTGGATACACACACAGTGTGGAAGTCAAGTCGAAGTTACGGGCGCTTCTAGTAAAGAATACCGGCAAACAGATTCAAACTTACTAACGGACGTAATCTAAACAACAGTAGCTAATTCTTAACTTAATTATTCTTTACAAATCAAATCAAATAGCTTTATTCGTGTAAACCTATTACAGGCATATATGATAACTTCACATCACATTTTCCATTATTTTATTTGTGAGTTTATGGTGATAACTACACTTGCCACCTTAAAACTATAGCTAAGAGTGTTCCAAATAGAGAGAGAAGTCGGTTTTCATCGGTGAGATGGTGATAACGAAAAAAAAAAGAAAAACCCCGGCTAAGTTTGTTGTGGGCTTCTTCTTAGACCGGGGCGCGTTTGGAACCCTCATAGCTTTAGTTTTAAGTTTACGAATATAGATATCACCATGAAATAACTACTATGTAAATTATTGACGCGTCAAAAGTGCCTTTTTAAGGACTATTTGAATAAAGATTATTTTTAATTTCAATTTCTATTTGAATTTGAATTTGCATCTAGTAGTGCATTTTTCTTGGTTAAATTGGTCATTTTACAAACAGTTAAGGTTTACGAGAATAAAAGACAATGTTAATGAACATCACGAAACTTGTTAATAAACAGTTTGCAAGAAAAGCAAGTATAATAAAGCAATAATATCTAACGTAATAATGGACCAGTAATCAGGTGTTCTTATTCTAAATTCTAGGACTCTAGAACGTTACGTTACAAGTTTTCTCCGAGTCACTAAGGTGGACCATGTCAGTTTTTAAACGACGTCCCGGTAGGTCATCATCATCATCATTTCAACCGATAGACGTCCACTGCTGGACATAGGTCTTTTGTAAGGAGTTCCAACGGCCACGGTCTTGGGCTTGTATCCAGCGGCTCCCTGCGACTCGTTTGATGTCGTCTGTCCACCTTGTTGGGGGTCGACTAACGCTACGTTTGCCGGTGCGAGGTCGCCATTCCAGCACCTTGGGACCCCAACGTCCATCGGTTCTCCGAGCTATGTGCCCCGTCCCGGTAGGTACTAAGTTTTTATTTGAATGAAAAATTCAATACCCGTGATTTTATCGACTATTTAGTCCTGAGCCGGTTATAATCTTAAGACCTCGTGATCCAAACGCTAGAATTAGATTGATGTGTACTGATAACAAGCAAACGCTAAGCATAGAGCATATCTGTAAGCACCTGTATCTCGACGTCTGGACGAAATGAGATACGGCTGTCAGATTTTAAATTGAAAAATTGCTGCATCCATTTTGTGAATAAGCTTGATTGTAACTCCATATTTAGCCCCTCGAACACAGCGGTCTGTTTGGCGACAGTGAACGGGAAAAAACAGGACATCCGCTACGTTTAAATGTCGACTGTTTTGGGCATCATGTTTGAATTACTTGTTGTTTAAAATACGATGTATATTACATACGATACGTATACGAATACGGGTATACAAAAATGACATTTTTAATTGGTACAAACACAAAACAAAATAGGTATTCTGTTCAGCGCTGAATGCTGATTTATAGTTTGAATAGCGTACAGCGAAAATAGAAATACAAACTCAGTCAAAATTTGAACTGTACTTATTGCCGGAAAACGGTCTTAAGGGTCATGGGTCGGTCCGAAAATAGGTGTCCATTTTAGGGCCTCTACTTCCTCAATTAGATAAATGACCTTTCTAACCGGAAAGTGTTGTTTACTGATACATTGCTTAGATCGTAGCTTTATGTACTACAAACATTTCTCTCGCTAAAGTGTTTTTGAAGCTAGAAGGAGTTGAACCTGGTTGATACGACAGTTCTTCGAGGAACAAAATTATTGCTGGACTTCAATGGGACCCTATTTGGTTTTTTATGCCGCACATTTGGCGTCATATTACAGACGCAGAAACTACCAGGTTTGACAGTTTAAGATACTTTTACAGCATACTTTAAAAAGTGTTTTTACAACATTCATGAATACCTCAATAACACGCCCCTCTAACACCCTTGCATTTTTCTTTAAGTTAATTACAATAATTTTAATTTTAATTACATTTGTAATAATAGTAATAATCTGTATTAATTTTATTTTGATTAACATTAACTAATTGAATTATTATTATTTTTATGGAATTGTTTTATATTAGAATATTATGTGTTAATTGTATCTACTGTTTGCAATGCCCCGACCGGGTAATAATAGTTGACCGGAAAGTATGGTTATGTAATGCGGAGAAAAGAAAGTCATGTGGTCAGAAGAATGGATACGTATTTGGAAGGGCAAAGGTGTAGAGGAAGACCAAAGAAGAAGATGATATGTTATTATAACAAAAATAATAATTACCAGACCAGACAGGGGCTTATTGTGGGCTTAGACCAATTCAATTAGACCAAGCAAATCAATAGAAAAACTAAATTTATTTCATGATGGCATTTAATTACGTTTAATCTACAAAAAAATAAATACAGAGATTTATTTATTTTAGTTTGTTAACGTTCTCTTATGATACACGAAATATATTTATTTGAAATTTTAAATTAGGATTAAATTAACTGAAGCAAATAGTAAAAATATTTTAACAAATATAAGCGAAAAACAAATTAACCGTGAAGAAAGAAGAAACAAAAGAAGTGAAAGTGAGTCACGAATGAAGACTTATCTTGTTTTTTACTTATCTTGTTTTGTTTCTATGCAAATTTTGTGTTATTATTTAAAGGAAATTAGTTCGGTAGGCGGTTTACACGGCTAATGCCACAGTAAGTTTTTGTTATGTAAGCTAATTTTGTAACGTGTTGTTGTAAGTGAACAGAATTGAATAAAATAAAATATGTTTTACACATAAAATTAAAAATATCTTAACGTCAGCTTTTATTTAACTATACTTAACTTACTTAATTATTTAGAAATAACATAATTGAAAAATGTACAATCCTAAAGATGGAAAACAACTTTTGAATCTTCTATTCTTCAAACATTATCTAAGAATTTGGTCTGAATTTGTTTATGTATAGTGAAATAACAGAATGACAGAAATCGTTTTCATTTTAATAATCATAATAATAATAAAAAAAACTCTTTATTACACACAAGACTTATATAAAATTACATTTTAGTTTCTAGGAATAAGTTCAAGGTCTACATTGGTTATTCTAACTTGGAATTGTTCTTTCCGATATCTGAGTCCACCGTCTAGTATATTTGTACGAACGGAAAAATTGCGTAGTAAATGTACAAGACCAGATTTTGCTTGCAGCTGTGCGAATCTCATACCCACACAATTCCTGTTACCCTTACCAAATGGCATATATGTAATGTCCAACATAGATTTCCTGTTCTCTACCGAAAACCGTTCTGGATTGAATATTTCTGGATCTGGATAATATTTTGGATCGTGATGAAGTTCATAGACCGGTACTGTTATATTAGTTCCTTTATCTATTCTAATATTTCCAATCGGTAGAACAGTATTTTTGATACATTTCCTCGTTAAGAAACCTATTGGTGGATTTAGTCTCATAGCTTCGTTCATTACTTTATCTAGATAGTTCATATTAGCAACAACATCATATGAAATATCTTTGCCGTTTTTATCGAATACTTCGTCGATTTCTTTTTGAAGGCATTTTTGAATCTCTGGGTTTTTTCCTACCTCCATCAATGAAGCAAACATTGCAGAAGCTGTTGGCTCCACACCCGCGATGAGAAAGAAGAACGCTTGAGCTGCTAAAACCTCGTCAGTCGGTTCCAACTCTAACCCCGAAAGTGTGTCTTTTAAATTTCCATTATTTTGTAAGGAGACACAGAGGTCTGCGAAGTCATTTTTCTTTGTATTCTCAAGCTTGCGTTGCTGAATCACATGTTTGATTGCAGTGACAAAAAAGTTTTCAAACTCTTTGAATATTGAAATATTAAGAATTTTGAACAAAGAAGCACTTAAATTGCCGATAGAGAATTTAATATTCCGTACCCACCCTGTATTCATTGCTCTTCTAGCAACATCTAAGAAAGGAGAGTCAAAGATTGATTTCGAAGTAACTCCGAATACAGATGTACCGATAGCAGCACTGCAAAATGTTGATAGTATATGAAACGTATCTCCTTTTAATAATTTGGGGTTTTCTTTGAGGTGATCAACAAATTCTTGGGCACTTTTATCCATGATGGTATACATGCTTTTCAGTTTTGTAGCCGTGAAGAGCGGCGTCATGCTTTGTCGAAGCAGTTTCCATTTTGTGCCGTTCAAAAATAAAATATTACCAGCTAACAGATCGTCTTCATTCGGCTCGAGGCCTCTATGATTGAAGGAATTGAAGTCAGTTGCCAATACATGCTGAATATTTACAGGGTCCCGTATGTACAGTGATGGTGTGAAAAATGATCCAATGCCAACTGCTGGTTCATTTGGATAATCCTTGTAGATATCACCAAGATGTTCAAAAAACGCTCGAGGTTTAGTCATGAAGTCCCAAAATACTCCCATAACTTTGTTTTTCTTGTAGAAAGCAACGCCACGTTTTTTCCAATAATATTCATTGTATCTTCCGTTTATGTAAACAAAAGTTAACACTGCAATAATAATAAATAGTAAAATAAACAACATTTTCTCAACGTGTGTGCTGTTGTGGAAGTAAATGAGAACAATATTGTAGTTGCAAAGTACCTCTGGTATTTATAGCTATTAATTATAGGTCCATTATCCAAATGTCTTATCAGTTAAAGTTCAGTGTCACGCCCTGTTATTATTACATTTTTATTTATTTATGCAAGAAATATGTTTTGTCTTTTTCGCCTTATCTAAGTACAAAACCAATTTGTGGGATTTGTTTAGCCAATTGGTGTTGTCAATCACATGATTCCTACAAACTGCATTGCACAAGGTTAAATAATGTGTTGAAATACATAAAGTACATGATAACACCATATATATCGCCTTTATCTAGGTGGCTCTAAAAATTCAAAATTCAAAATAATCTTTATTCAAATAGTCCTTAAAAAGGCACTTTTGACGCGTCAATAATTTACATAGTAGTTATTTCATGGTGATAACTGTATTCGTAAACTTAAAACTAAAGCTATGAGAGTTCCAAACGCGCCCCGGTCTAAGAAGAAGCCCACAACAAACTTAGCCGGGTAATCTATTTTCGTCTTTACGTATAATACGTAAAAAATTATAAAAACTTCGTTATTTGAGAAGCGAGTAAAGTTTGTTTATTAAGTAAACCATTGTACGAAAAAACTATGTCTATTAAATTATTCACTCTTTCCCACGAGAGTTAAATCTTTACTATATTGAAAAGTTGTAAGTTTTTTGCTGATTTTCTCAGGATATGCTGCTTTCCGAACTGGCAGTGGGCTAATGTCAGGAATTATAGTTGGCAAATATAACTTATCGAAAGGATTGTTTTGTTTTTTTTTCGTTAAAATACTTGTGATGAAAAACGTATTTAGTTAGACACTGATTAATATCATGTATATTAGCAGTGCTTCGCTAGTAATGCATTGTTTTGACGACCCCCTTGGCGCAGCGTGCACGCTGTCGCATTACAAAGTTGGAGGTCCTGGGTTCGATTCCTGGCTCGAGTCTGTTCTGGTGGGAGGCTTTGACCGTGGCTAGTTATAACCCTACCGACAAAGACGTGTCGCCAAGCGATTAAGCGTTCCGACACGATGTCGCGTACAAACCAATTAGGAGTTTGGGTTTGCAATTCCCCTAACAGGTTAGCCCGCTACCATCTTAGACTGCATCATCACTTAAGATCAGGTGAGATCGCCGTCAAGGGCTATCTTGTGGCGGATAAAAAAAATAGATAAGCATATGCAACGGAAGCCTACCAGAGAAATACTTTTCCCTTTTTTTTGAAACCATTTTCATTAATGCCCCGCTCCTTTATGTCGTAGCGTGATATAGTCTTTCTCGATATATTGACTAACCAACACAAAAATGTTTTTGCAATTACTAGTAGGACCAGTAGTTTTTGAGATTAGGGCGTTTAAATAAATACTTTTATTTGAACTTTTATTTAGTATATAGGTAAAGTATATAGTATAGATAGTTTTATAAGCGGTCCGAATAGTTGTCGTGTCATTGTTTTGTTCCTTATCTATTTATTTATCATCATTTTGTAATTATCATCCTTAATTGCAAAAGTGTGTGAATTTTAAATTGTAAGCATGACTTGAGCTTCCAAAGGGGTTATAGGTTACGTAACAAGTTAGTATGTACCTAACAAGCAAGATTGGCGCATTGATATGTATTCTATTATATGTAATAGGGTCCATATCGATGGCTTACCCTTATATATATATATATATTGACGGCATTCTCACCTCATGGTAAGTGATGATACAGTCTAAGATGGTAGCGGGCTAACCTGTTAAGGTTATAGTAATTGGTTTCCACACGTTTTCGTGCCGAAACGCTAAATCGTTTGGCGACACGTCTTTGTCGGAAGGGTGGTAACTAGCCACGGCCGAAGCCTTCTACCAGACCTGACTCGAGCCGGGAATCGAACCCAAGATCTGTAACTTTATAATGTGATAGCGCGCGCGCCACGGAGGTCGTCGATAAGGAATTTGTAAAAAAAATAATGTCTGTCACAGACAAGTCTTACTTAGTGTACTTGTGCAAATTAAATACTTACAAAAATATTATGCACGGCTTCGCTGACGTTAAATCCCGACGTTGTCAGTAAACTGACAAACTTGCATACGAATTTCATACATCTATTCTGTATTTTTCATCATTCCGGTATCTCTCCATCACCCGCCGTCTTGTAATGAGGCATATAGTGACCTGGGCTCAAAGCAATTCATCACGTGCACAAATGCACTTTAGGATACCGAGGTCTTCAGGCATTGAGGTTTTCTGGATGAATAGGATACGAACGCTATCCATCCGAGATGACATCGGTGGCTTGTCAATTTCTCCAAATTAGACCAACATCGTTTCTTCGTAGACGCCTACGTTATAATATCTAGCTATCTGTGTGTCAAAGTTCAGCCCAACCCGATAAGTGGTCTGAGTTTTGCCTTGATAGATTAGTCAGTCAGGAAGTCACGGCTGGTAGAGAACGTCACCTTACTACAGCGTAAAGTTAGTACAGCGTAAACTCCACCATAAATAAGCTTGACTGATAGACTGGGTTGTGAAAGCTGAAAGGTGTCATATATATATTCTTTTGGAGTACTAAAAAACACGCTTTTGTCACAAGATAGGCGAACTAAAAAGCAAGAATGATACTTTATTTCATAGGAGTATTTGCACGCGTAAGCATATTTCGCGGCATAAAAAATCTTTAATGCAGATCTTGATCAGGATAATGGGACCAAATATGTTAACCAAATATGTAATTTCATTTTCATCGGTCCCCTATAGGTGTGCAATAATAGTTAACATAATTGGTCCCCTATAGGTGTACAAAGTTTCTGATTAATCCACCATTTTGAAGAGGTTTTAAATCATGTTTAAAACTTTAAATAAATATTTAACGAAATCTTTACATACATAACTATCAAGCTAATAAAAGTGGTACTAAAAAGTATTATCAATATTGAGATCAAGCAAACTTTTAATTTTTTACTTTATTTTATAATTTGTTACACATTGTATGAAAAATTTCAACTCTCTACCAATAAGGGTTCATAAGATATAGCCCTTTGATAGACAGACGCACTGACAGTGGAGTTTTATAGTCCTGTTCGAACTGTTCCTGAGTTTAAGGGTCCTGTTGGCACTCCTAGGGTAAGGCACTGTAGAAAAGAAAATATCAAGTTCTGTTTATGGCCTACTCAACAATATTTTTTTTATCCGCTTCAAGTTAGCCCATGACGGTAATCTCACCTGATGGTAAGTGATAATGTAATCTGAGATGGTAGTGAGCTCACCTTTTACGGGGTATGGTAAACGCATACCCCTAATCGGTTTCTACGCGACATCGTGCCGGAATGCTAAATCGCTTGGCGACACGTCTTTGTCGGTAGGGTGGTAAGTAGCCATGGCCGAAGCCTCCCACCAGACTTTTAAGGTTAATATCTTCTCATTATCATCACTTTACTAATATCCCACAAATAAGCACAGGCCTTTCTCACTCATGGAAGAGAGCTTAACTCCTCCAGTCCCTGTTACTTCAATATGAAAATTTTGTTATATTTTATAAATACATACAATTTTATAATCAATATAAGTTTTTCATTAAGATTACTTCGGTTATTCAATAATGAAACACAAACAAATTAATTACAATATATTTGTTTAAATCAATTACATTAGAATTTAAGCCCATGAATTAGTATTATCTACATTAAAATCTAGGTGTTAATTCAACATCAGCGTTGTTTAATCTTACTTGTACTTGTTCTTTAGCATATGTGCGTTTTCCTTTATAAGTCATGGTTTTAAGAGAAAAGTTACGTAATAAATAAAGTAAGCCAGATTTTGCCTGCAACTGAGCGTACCTCATTCCTACACAAATTCTATTCCCTTTACCAAAGGGCATATAGGTCATATCTAAGGTGGAATTTTTGTTATCACGTGAAAACCTTTCTGGCTTAAACTCTTCTGGATCAGGAAAGTATTTTGGATCGTGATGAAGCTCGTATATTGCTGTTAAAATTTTTGTGCCCGCTTCAACCTTAATATTTCCGTTGGGTAGTACTGTGTCTTTAGTACATCTCCTTGTTAAAAAACCTATAGGAGGATGCAAGCGTATGGCTTCGGCGCTCACCATATCTAGATATTTCATATTAGCAACAACGTCGTATGTAATTTTTCCATCATTTTCTTCAAAAGCTTTATCTATTTCTTCGTGTAGTTTTTGTTGTATTTCAGGATGCTTTCCTAGCTCAACTAATGCCGCAAACATTGCAGCGGCAGTAGGTTCGACGCCTGCAACGAAAAAGAAGAAGGCTTGTGCTGCTAGAAGCTCGTCGGTTGGTTCCAACTCATATCCGGTTTCAGGGTCTTTAAGTTTTCCATTGCTTTGTAATGAGACGCAAATGTCAGCAAAATCGTGTCGTTTCACGTCCTCAGTTTCTCTTTGTCTAACGACCTGTTTGATAGCACCGATGAAAAATTCCTCATACTCTTTAAAAAATTTAATGTTCAAGAATTTGAATAATCCAGGTGACAGGTTGGAGATAGCGAATTTAGCGTTGCGTACAAAAGTAGGTTGAAATGCACCGCGAGCAACTTTAAGGAATGGTGAGTCGAAAATAGATTTGGTCGTTATGCCGAATACCGCTGCGCCGATCGCGGCACTGCAGAACATCGAAAGAGTTGCAAATGTGTCTTTTTTCAATAATTTTGGGTTCTCGTTCAAATACAATATAAAGTCGTGGGCACTTTTATCTATTATGTAGTACATACTTTTTAGTTTTGTCAAAGTGAACAACGGCGTCATGCTCTGTCTGACCAATTTCCATTTTTTTCCATTCAAAAACAAAACGGTCTCTGCCAGCACATCACCTTCGTTGGGATCAACTCCTCTGTGGTAGAATGAATTAAAATCTGAGGCCAGGACATGCTGAATGTTCAGAGGGTCACGCACGTACAAACATGGGGTAAATAAAGAGCCGACCCCCACTGCAGGTTCATTCGGATACTCTTTGTAAATATCGTAGAGGTTTTCGAAAAACGACCGAGGCTTCGTCAAGAAGTCCCAGAAGACTCCCATCACTTTGTTTTTCTTGTGAAAAGTAACACCACGTTTTGTCCAATAACTTTCGTTGTATTTTCCATTTAGATAAATTAAAATGAAAACTATGCAAATACAAATAAGTACAAGTAACATTATGGAAGTAAAGCAATAACTGAGAGAATACTAGTCAATAACATTATATAAATCAAGTTCCGACACTCGCAGTATATAAGCACTACTTATATAAGCACTGATTATATAGAGCGTGTTTTTATCTTAGTTATTAGAGTTTATATAATAATAACTATACAGTGGTTTGCCCATGTGTTAAAAATGAGCATGTCTGGTCTGGTCGTAAGGTAAGTGTTTATTATATTCGATTAAATTATGATATACAATTTAATCTTTGCCTTTAAGTGCTTTTTTATTGGAATCATTCTGTGGGAGGAGGTCGATTTACGTATCGAGCCAAGATTTAGTTTATATATAAATACATTCATAGCATTAGTTCGGAGTGATGATCACATGTTAGTGATAGGGGAAGATGATGATGATCAATTCTTATTAAACAGCGAATTTTACAACCGGCCTAAGAAAGTAAGCATAATCTATTATGTTAAGATAAAATGTCATCTTATAGACATCTACATAAGTAAAGATTGTTTATTATGATTAAATGTAAGTTATACATTTAATCATAATAAACAAAAGCGGTGATAGCCTAGCGGTTAGGGCGTCAGCCTCCTAAACAGAGGTCGGCGGTTCGAATCCACCTCTAACTTTTCGGAGTTATGTGCGTTTAAAAAAAAATATCACTTCCTTCAACGGTGAAGGAAAACATCGTGAGGAAACCTGCACGACTGAGAGTTCTCCATATTGTTCTCAAAGGCGTGTGAAGTCTGCCAATCCACACATGGCCAGCGTGGTGGACTATGGCCAAACCCTTCTCATATTTAGAGGAGACCCGTGCTCTGTCGTGAGCCGGTAATGGGTTTATCATGATGATCATGATGATCTAAGTTATACAATTTATGTATTTGACGTTTAATATATTGGGAGCGTGATGTGTTTGTTATTTACGAAGCATGTAATCTGGGATAATTTTCTTTATGGTCACGCTATCTTTGAAGAGAGCGTGGGTTATTTTACTAAGTGCTGGAAAAAATAAAAGACATTCCCTCTTTCGGCTGAAATTTGTCCCATGTAAATTTGGAAAAGAAATAAGGTCAGATGTTCCTAAAAACCCACGAGATAAGCAACAAAGAATGATATTTGCGCTTTGAAGTCATTTTATCTGCGTTGCTAATATGACATATTTGACATGACAATTACCAATTCCATAAAATCACAACTTTGTTTTTGGATATGATACTGCTAAAGTCTCTGAGATGTTTGGGACCGTCGAAAAGAAATATACCATTTCTTATGTCAAAATTATTTCGTTTAAAAAAATTCCCTTTTTTTGAGGTGGTTCTAAAAAGTGGGTTTCGCGGACCAAATAGTTCCTTGTCGTCAAAAATTTTGTAAACAATGTTCAAAGAGGATGTTGGCTGATAATTTTCGTTTTTTGGAACGAAGTTCCTTACGACAGGCTTGGAGGAGATAGGGATTTTGCTGCCCGACAGAACTGAAAAAATGTGATAGTAAAACCGTAAGAAAAAGTCCGTGGAATAAAACCGTTAAATGAGACGTGCGCAGGCGCAACAGTCGTATACACAAGCGAATAGTGTGTAATTCTCTTAAAACCTTTCTCTTTCTCCCACTTTAATTATTTCTATTTCTACGTAATTTTATCAAACAAAAATAAAGAGACATATTTTGTTATTTTAGTTGATAATTTGAATAACGTTTTTTTTTATTTTACGTTATTTATTATTTCCTAAAATACTGAATTTCCTAAATACTTTCTTGCACTTAAATAAAAACTAATCAGCAAAATTTAAGAGAAAAATCAAGAAAACCTACATAAAATTGAGCACGATTTTTTTTTTGCAAATTGTGTCGATTCTACATTAGTCGACCCATGACACCACATCTTTATTATTTTATTGCAAGTTGACAGAACTCTCATTAAAATGCATCAGGAACATCTAGGTTGCATGTATCTGAATCAGAACAAGCGAAATTTTTTAATTCTCTCGAATGTAATCTGCCACCGGAGAGTTAGCAGATCTTTTTTGACACCAAATCTTTAAGGTAATACTATAAGTAGATCTAAAAAGAACCAGTAGAACTCAGTTGCATAAGAAAAGGACTTCATTTTAATGAATAGAAGCAGGCATTACTTTGCGGAAGTCCATGATAAACAATAAACAGCAAGTATAAATTTGCTGTATTCCGCCGACAACCGGGAGATTTGTATAATATAACACCACATAAAAACTTCCACTAGAACCTCTACGCACGTTTCGACCCGACACCGGATCATCCTTAGGAGATGTTGACTTCACAAGCGTGAAAAGTAAAGTCACTTTGAATCTTTGAATCACTCACATTTTTTCAGTTATAACAAATTATACTTGCTGATTATTGAGTTAATTTTATTTGTGATTTACCGCCAAATGCTCTGCTAACTACAGTACATATAACTGACTTCAAACTAGGCCCAAATTGCCTCATCATTCATAATAAAAAACTATTAATATTTAATAAATCTTCTTTTGAATAAAACTTTACTCTATAGTTTAGGGTAAAAAGCGTAGTCGTTTACCCGAAATTTAAAACTCTTGGGATAGGAACTTTAAATTGCTTCAATCCAAACTCATAACAACAGTAACCGCATAATATTTTAACCTGCTGCTTTAAATATCTGCTGAAATCGCTAACTGACGCAAAACACTAAAAAATATCAAATTTAAAATATATTAGTTCTCTCTTTTTATAGCTTTACACAGATTAGCCAATGTCAAGTTTATAGCAATGTAGAAGTTAGGGAGAAATGGCGGGTAACTTCGCACTCTGCGGACGCGGATCCCTCAAACCTTTCCCAAATTAATACCTGTTAACCATTCAGAAAACTAGCCACTAGACAAACGACACCAAAACTGTCCACGACACAACCAACACCAGTCCTTTTCAAAATTAGCCAACAAACATTAATTCAAGAAAAACGTGAAAAAACTGCGCCCGCCATATACGAAGTCTCCCGCCTTTCTCCAAAATATATATTATAATTAAAAAGTATATTATCCACAGATAACTAACGCAAAATAAAAATAAATAAAAAAAAAAGTCAAGTAAACAGCCTGTATAGCGTACTCATTAGATCGACCGAAGACGTATGTATATTCATTGTATTTCATTCAGTATCAATCTTTGAATAATAAATTATAGTACCTATTATCTATGTAGTAGTACCTAACTACAAAGATACAGGATATAGCTTATTATCTATACTTATAATAATAATGTAAAATGAGTACAAAGTTTATAATAATAGTGAGGATATATTTTTTTATTAAGATAATCATGCATAAGTGTATAGATTAATATATACGCATATAGCTTGATGGTTATAAAATTTGATTCATATGATTACCTACCAAAATGATTACATACCGAAACACCTACTAAAGATTAAGGTAGATAATTAATTATAATTTAATAATTTAGGCCAAAAATGGACTGTAGCTGTTTTATTAATTTATTATCTATATAGTGTTATATGTAAAACATTGTAGAGTATAAAAAAATGTAGATTAATATAGTACTTAGATTAACTTACAGTTAAATGAGTATTCACTTGAATGAGATGCTACTTAATATTTACTTATGTTGGAGGTATCTACCCTTTATTGACTCTCTGAGATGGTGATAAAAAACCAAAAACCCGGCTAAGTTGTGGGCTTCTTTTCAGACCTGAGCGCGTTAGGAACTCTCCTAGCTTTTTTTTAAGTTAACGAATGTAGTTATCATAACCACCATGAATTAAAATAATGGAAAATATATTATTTGAACGCTTCATATGTTTATATGAATAAATTTATTTTAATTTGAAATATACCTAATTACCTACATGATGGTGTACGATAAAATTCGTAAGAATTCATGATTGACACAACATAGAACCAAAAAATAATATATAGGTACTTTTTTGTTTCGAAATACAAAGCACCGCCATTTATTTCCGCCTTTGGCTAAATGTTGAATCTATTTCTATTTCTTCCCTTTATAAAAAGTTGCATATAATGATAACAAACCAAATATTTATTGACAATTATAAAAAATCACAATTCGATATGAATGAATATTGGTATATATTTTTATCATCCTGCCAAACAGATTTGTATATCAATTTGATTGACATTTTGTTAACTCTGTGGCTATTTATCGAACTTGACACTTCTGTATGTTCTGACAGCTGTTTCGTGAACATTGTTGCGTTTCAAATAACAATAATTATTATCTGCGAAACACTTATATTATTGCGAAAATTATCACTTGAACTTATCATTATATCAAGGGGCTATCGTATAACCTACTTGCTTCAAAAACTTTGTCTCATAACTACAAACTGCCGTGGTTTTTTTTACTATTTTATTTACTTAATCTAGACGATGATACCTTCATTTTACCGTTGATTCAAACTAAATGCAAGTAACCCACAACTTGTCCAAGTCAAGTCGCTTAATTATCATAAAATTTTAATATTAGACCAAATTTTAGTTTAAAACTACCGTCGTTTTTGATGTGAAACATCTATAGCCGCACGTAAAACCGTGGCGACGCGTTGCCAGGCTATATAATGGTATATATATACAGTCTATATGCAGTTTTGTATTTAAAAAATAAATGTTTATTCAATAAATAGTCATCGTTATCTGGAAAAAAAATCGTAATATTTTATTTTATCATTATGACATATTTAGTTCCTATCACAATCTGTTCTTTTCTGCATATTACTTTTACAAACTAATGTCTATCTTCATCGGCGTCCCGTGACGGCTCACATTTTTTTTTATTTTTTATTTATTTAATCTAGACCACGTTCCTTTTATTTACCGTTGATTTAAACTAGACGCAAGCATAATTCATGCAAAATTGGAAAAAGTCCAAGTCGAGTCACTTAGTTATACAATTTTAGTATTAGACCAAATTTTAGTTTTAAACGCTAACACAGTTGTAATCGCTTTATGCTTTTTCGCAAATATCGTAGGAAGTCGAGCCTTATCCTCGGGTCGTGAGGCGCGTTCAATGGTCCTGGCGCGCCTCGGACGGAGTTAGGGGGCCTCCATCATAGGCCCCCCGTGGACGGTGTGCCTCGGCGGACGCCGCTGTCTGGGTTTGCGGTCGAGTGCACAAGTGTTCCCGTGACCCAGCCACCAGGCGACGCGAAGGAGCATCGCTGGGTTTTAGTGGGTATTCTGGTCGCCAGTCTGGCCGCCAGGGAGTCCCACATGCCTCGTCGGAAGCGGTGCAGTCTTGCCTACGTCGCTTCCGGAGGGGATGCGTAAATGCAAATTTCGAAAAAAAAAATATCGTAGGAAGCGTACATTTTTCTGGGATAAAATGTAGCCTGTGTTAATCCAAGGTACAATATATCTCCCTTCCAAATTCCTTTCAAATTACGTCTAGTCGTGTTCGCGTGAAAGAGTATCAAATATCCGTACATACAAACTTTCTAAAGGCTAATAAGGATACACTATATATTAGTAAGAATAAATAATATAATACTTACACCATTACAAAGCCTTAGGCAGACGGGTTAATTTTTAGGGTTCAAACCCTACGCTGTTAACAACTAACACACTGTCATAGTTTCACTTCCTAGAATATTTATGACGAAATTTACTGATCGATCGATTCCTCGCTTTTTACGGGAAATCGCAATTGGGTTGCTAAGTTAAATGAATTACTAAGTCGAAATGCTTTTTCTTCGTTACTTATTAGCTTTCGCTGGTCCCAAGCTCAACTTCGGGGCAATGACGTACGGACTTGACCACGTGTATCCTTAGATATATTTATAGTATTAATATATATACATTATTACAATACAAGGATTGCTTAGGTAAATATACCCAATATGTTTATATATTAACCGTTAGTAGTTGTGATATGTTCTGAAAGTCTGGTAATAATTGAGCAATTTAATATGATAATGGAGACAGAATGGAAAAGGTGCGTAAAGTAATGGGAAGGGAGGCCATAAAATAGAAAATAATGTAAATATGGTCAATTGTGGGGTAATTTAGAAAGCATTTAGTTGATGAGCATTTTGCTTACAAATTTATGTAGTCAGGAAAGACAAGGTTCGATAGACGCTTTTGTATTTTGAAAAATTCGATTTATTCGTTTTGGATTTGCATGTGTTAAATTTATGGTCTTGATCAAGTTTGAATAAATGTGGGAATCAAGGGGAGACGTCTGCGAGGCCAATCGAACCAACTACGACTTCGTCTACACGTTCTGCTCGAACGATGTTCTCTTTAATTATTAAGCATAGTTTAGTAGCCTCTAAAGTGCCGGTGTTCTCTTCTCTATTCCCTGGAATATCATTTATGTAAACGTCATGAAGTAGGAGTTTTTTTCATTCATCATTTATTTGGGAGATTGTGTTCAACTCCAGCAGAATTAACTTGGCTTCTTCCCGTTAGATTATTTTTTTAAAACGCGACTCTTGACTGACAAATCCTCTTTAAGTGTATTGTCTCTACGACTTCAACACTCTTATTAAACTGTAGCAATGAGAATAAATCCCGTCTGATTTCCTGCATCTCCTTAGGCATGGCGCTTCCCTCCTCTCTCAAGATTCAGTCTCATAAACCTTTATAGTTAGATAGTTTATTTCAACAGAATGTGTTTTCTTATAACCGCTATAAAATCCAATAATGAAAATAGAATAAAGTTGTAAAAAAAAGCAAAAACATCAGGTTTCATGTATTCGGACAACCAACATGGTTTTTGTGGTTATTGTTCGATCTTTAAAATGACGATAACAGTGTTTTACACCGTGGTACTTCGTGTACGAATCCAAACTGCAACAAAATTATCACATAATGTCCAGAGTCTTAAGAATTAAGGCCCAGTGTCCCTAATGTGCATCATGCTGTAGTCCTTTGTTCATATATGCTCAGCTTTTCGATTGTCAGTGCTATATTGATCTCGGAATCATAAATTTTATGAATATATGCTGCAATTGATTCGCAATAAACAGCAAGTATAATTTGCTATATTCCGCCGACAACCGGGAGATTTGTATAATATAACACCACACAAAATCTTCCACTAGAACCTCAACGCGCGTTTTGACCCGACACCGGATCACCCTCAGGAGATGTTGACTTCACAAGCGAGAAAAGTAAAGTGACAATCGTCGGCGGACTGGCGGAGGATGCGGTTGCTAGGGGTATGGCGAGTTTAGCGGTGTCTTTAAACGCTTATTGATAAATTCCCAAAAGAGATACTAGTTTTACCCTAGGAATCCAATTCAGGACGTCTCATATGAAATCCACAAAATACATCGCTGCGTTAGAGAACTCGTAAACGTGCAGATGTCATTGTAAGTCTCATCTTTTATAAGAGGGAGATAAGTAATATCAGTATTATGATACCTTATCAGTACTATGATGGTTATGAGTGGTTATACCTAGTTATAACACTGTCTACATCTTTGGGTATTACTAGCTGATCCCTGTGATTTGGACCGCGTAGATTACGGTTCAATAAAACCTCGTGGGTATAAATATCGTTGACTCTAGTAAGACGGTACATTGTGTTTACACAATAAAGCGATTGTACAAATAATACACAATCTAATTGTATCATCATCATGATCAACCCATTCTGGGCTCACTACAGAGCACGGGTCTCCTCTCAATGTGAGAAGGGTTTGGCCATAGTCCACCACGCTAGCCATGTGCGGAATGGCAGACTTCAGACGCCTTTGAGAACATTATGGAGAACTCTCAGGCGTGCAGGTTTCCTCACGATGTTTTCCTTCACCGTTGAAGCAAGGGATATTTTTTTTTTTTGAAAACGCACATAACTCTGAAAAGTTAGAGGTGCGTGCCCGGATTGGAACCGCCGACCTCTGTTTAAGAGGCTGACGCCCTAACCACTAGGCTATCACCGCTTATCTAATTGTATACTAGAATATAATGGAAAGTAGAAAATAAGAACTACTTACTATATTTCCTGTATCGAAATAGATACAATTCCCACGATGTTATGCTGACATCAATGAGATTGTACACTTGAAAACAATTTCCATTGAAAGACGTTTATTTTTCCAAACAGGATATAAGCAATATACTTTTATAAAAAGAATCGTTTCACCTGATCTTCCTGGGGAGATGTTATATGTAACGTTTTCGTCTATCAAACTACCAGACCACGTGGCCTACAACTGTGTGTTACTGTTTAATAACCACACCACTTCTGAGAGATGTTTGAGATCATTTTCGTACGAAAGGAGCTCAAAAAAATTCTGAGATAGCCGGTTATCTCAAAATGCTTATCTATTCCAACATTGGATTTGTATTTATCAGCTGCAAGTATTATTACTTTAAACTATTTCGATATAATCGTACCTGAATCATTTAAGTTAATATAATTAAGATAAAAAAGGAGAAATCTCATTTTACCTGATATCTTACCCATAATACAAATATTACCCATTTCATCATTACAATTTTGCTGTTATCTTCATATTCTGCTGAACAAGTCATTGTCAACCGTCAGTAATAAATAAAATTCAACGTGGAAGCTAAATAAAAACAACAGTTTTTTTTATTATTTAAGTAATTTTAAGTCAAATAATATAATATTTTTTGCCAAGAAACATGCCGTTTTATTGTTCTGTGAAAACGCTCCAGACGTGAAAACTGCCTAAATCGATCACCATCACCGCAGTATGACTCTACGTCTCCTAACCAGGCATGTTGCTTGTTGATACAGACAGTGTATGTCTACGCGATTTCCGCAAGTTTCTGTTTTCCCGCAGTCGTCGAAGTCCGAAACATAAGCGACTCGTTCCAGGAAAAATACCTCATGAATTTTTAACGATATTTGGACTTGTTGAAAAATACATGTACAAGCACTAAATGAATACCTTTTTAACGAGCAAAGATCCACTATTCGATTTTTCATCCTGGAGAGAATCAATCAATCAATCCATCAAAGTTATCAAATTGCTTACGAGATCGACGTTGGCGTCAAACTGAGATAAGTTCCAATTTTGGGTACGTACTGAATATTTGTCGTTAATAAACGTGTGTCAGTATATTTCGTGGATTTTCACCTATAGCTTTGCGTTGATAACTCCTTAAGTACCTTCGACATTTGAAACTTAACGAAACAAAATAGCCAATGACCTCCGTGGCGTAGCGTATGCGCTGCTTCATTAAAGAATTGGAGGTCCTAGGTTCGATTCCTGGCTGGTCATGTGGGAGGCTTCAGCCGTGGCTAGTTACCACCCTACCGACAAAGACGTGTCGCTAATCGATCAGACACGATGTCGCTTAGTAACCAATTAAGAGTATGGGTGTACAATACCTCTAACAGGTTAGTCCGCTACCATCTCAGACTGCATCATCACTATAATATAAGGTGAGATTGCCGTCAAGGGCTAATTTGTATGAAAAAAGGCGACGCTTAAGAGAGACTGCATATATAAGCTGTGATAGCCTAGTGGTTAGAACGTCTGCCTCCTAATCAGAGTTCGGGGTTTTGAACCCGAGTACGCACCTCTAACTTTTCAAAGTTATGTGCGTTTAAAAAAAATAAAATATCACTTGCTTCAACTGTGATAGAAAACATCGTGAGGAAACCTGCACGCCTGAGAGTTCTTCATAATGTTCTCAAAGGCGTGTGAAGTCTGCCAATCCGCACATGGCCAGCGTGGTGGACTATGACCCAACCCTTCTCGTATAGAGAGGAGACCCGTGCTCTGTAGTGAGCTGGCAATGGATTGATCATGATGAATGCATACAACAGGATTTTGCAAAATTGGACTGATTTTGAAAATTGAATTATTTTGTTCAAGGGTTTGTGGGGCAGAGGATTTGATGATCAACCCCTCAGAAATCGAACGATCCTCAAGTTGTCAAGTCAGCGATATCTAGTTTACTAATTCAGGTGTTTGAGATCTATAGATCGTGTATATACTTAGCTCAGTTAAAGTTAGTGCTAAAACAAGATAAATTTACGTCAGCACATAACTTTTTTCGTTTCTGAAAGGTAAGACACTCTTCTTTAGGATTTAGGTCTGGTAGTCATCGCTTTCATTGCATTTGAAGTATGTTGGTTTGTTTTCGATAATTAGTACTAAATAATATTTATATCTGACTACTAGAGTTTTCGTCCGTGTTCTTTTAAATATAAGCAGCAAGTTAATTTATGATCCAACAGTGACTTTATGTAACCTACCTTTAAAGCTATGCTATATCTGCTCCAGGGTAGCCAATCTGTGTGCCGAATTTTGTTAAGACCGTTGTCATAGTTGAGCCGAAGGTAGGTAAGCATACACACACGCTTTACCATTTACATTACTAGCTGTTTACTTCTTTCTACTTCTAGCTGTAGAATATACATGTGTATAGAAAGTACTACTACTGTAGTATATAATATACTGTATAGTATAGTAGTATAATATTACTAATAGAATAATCGAAATCTTAATCATTTTAATACCCCATTATTGTTTCAGCTATAAACATATCAAAGGAGATGAGAGGTGCTTTTTACGTGTTGTTGAGTACATACTTTGGAGGTAAGAACCCATTGAATGCGGAGTTCTGTAGGTTCTTTAAGTTTATAGCGTTCTTTATGTTAATACAATTCCTAAGCATTTGGGTATTGAAGGTTTGCTTTCGATCAAACCACCATATTGTGAACTAAATATGAATTTATAATCAATATGTGTTGCAGTCATACACAGTTTTATATAAAGTAAAGAAACCGGTTAATACAATAGCAAAACCCAAAAAAAACACGTCATCTTGTTTGGAAACTTATAAATTTTGTACCCTTTGAATAAATTTCATTTTTACTAGCCAATAAAAATAAAATAAAGTACAACGCATCCTAAACACTGTAGCAAATGTAATGTACAAGATATGTATAAGTCTCATACACAATTTGGCAAAATACAAAAAAGCGGACACATTTAGCGTCTCGTTTATTTTTTACGATCGTTGTAATCTTTTGAGTGTTAAATTTACATATAACTTATAATAGGATATTTCGTCACATGTGTTGCATTTTTTTAAAACGTTAACAACGGTTATACTTTCACTTGCCATTTGCCACTTCTAATACCGATTTAAATTCGTGAATGCTTATTTTCACGGACTCTTTTTGGCGACGTACATCACATCTACATTTTTTAGCATTTAATTCAGGAATATAAAATTACTTATAATATATAGCTAGCAACAGCTTGATAACACTATGTCCGTGAAGATATAGAGTTTTAAAATCCTGTGAAATTGGCAATGTTTGTAATTTAAGATTACCCCGTATCTCGCTCCTGTTCCCGTTCCCGTTACTACTCTCTTTCCAATAAAAATCTAATTTCGTGGAAGCATGCTGTGCAAACGAAAGCAAACTAAAACCACGGTTGTAAAATTCAGTTTTTCGCAATTCCCGCTGGAGGCATGAATTTCCCCGGGACAAATAGTAGCCTATGTGTTAATCCAATAATCAAAATTTCAGTCAAATTGATTAATTATTTTAGGCGTTAAAGAGTAACAAACATATACACATACACACAATCAAATTCATAAACAACACCTTTCAAATTCATAATATTACTGTGGTTTCAGTATGCAAAAGCCAATACATATCGATAAACCCAAAGCCGTCGAAGCTGAGTCAGTGCGATGACTTGAGCAGCACAGCTTATACAGAGCGTTTCTTCGACCTCATATTCACCGAATTCCACAACACCCCACCAGCCTGTGTCTGCATACAAATGTGTCCGAAACAACCCACGTACTGTTACCCGAACGGATGCTTGAAAAGACCAGAGAGGAAGATGGATGAGGCTAACTGCATGTCGGATTCACTACTGACGACACATATTGAGGGTACAACTAAATCTGCGACGTTCGAAGTCGATCATAAAGATGTCGCTGAGAACATGTTACAGGAGCCTGCGTTATTCACGTCGTATGGAGGTCAATGCTTTTATCGAGATTATCACACATTTTATCTTTTCATAGTGGAGTACAGTTCACAAAATAGCAAAGAAAAAAATTCTTGAAATGGGATTATAAAAATACTTTTTGTTTTTGCTATTTAGTGCAATGATAACGTGATTTCACCGTTTCGTGCTTGATAACTTATTATCAAAGTTACCTGAATATCTTTGGAATACTCTAACTTTAGCAAATATTTCTTTACTTACAGGTATGACAGAGAGATCTAAACTGACTGATTTAATATATCGTTCGAATCCATTCAAAGACTTGGTTTTAAAATACAAGAAAATACCTAAATTGGAAATGAAATACAATTTAAGAGAGCAGGTCAAGAATACGAAAACAGATAAATTGAATAAAGAAAAAAACATAGACATATCGAAGACAAGATGGCCATCAAATAAGCATTTGTTGCACGGAAAATCACCTCTAAAGAGAATGCAGCATTATAAGAAGAATGATGATACAAGACAAACAAAGTTCTTCGTATCCCTATTCCCAGAAAGCGAGCCTTCAAATTACAGCCCAGTATTTTATAAAAAATATCTAACAAAACGTGATAGTATTAATGGAGTAAATGTTGAAGCTTTGTACCTATATCAGACTGACACAGGAAATTTTACATTGGAGACTTTGATCGAAAATTTAATAGAAGGTAGCTTAGACAAGAGTAAAAAAGATACAAATATTAGTTTAGATGAAAAAGTGGATTATGTAGTCAACCAAGAGTATTGTCCAGAGTCAAACAAAAACTGCACCGAAATAAACTTTCTTTTAGATGTAGATAATGATACAAATTCCATTTTAAACAATACTGCGGTCAGTATTGTTTCGATGGACTATACAAAAGAAAATATAGATGTAAATAAATATTATGATGATAATAATATAAACAATCGTAACATGATTCTAGAAATGATTACAAACATGTCCAAGAAAATAGAATTACAGAACAAATCAAGTTTAGAATTAATGGAACGTGTAATAGATACGAAACATTTGATGTTGAATGAACTTAATACTTCAGATATTAATTTACAAAATAACATTACAGCGACTACCATAAAAGTAACAGAAAGTACTGTTAAATTGAAAAATGCAACAGAGTTACTGACAATGGATAAAATAGACAAAAATATGTCTCATATAGACTTCAATGCCACTAAAAAGTCCGCTCCAGTTACAAAAACTTCCATTTACAGAAAAACTAAGCCAAGTATTATACGTAGACTTAAACGTCGTAAGATAAATTAATTCAGAAATGTTATTTGTAATATCACGGCAAAGATTTATTTATATGTCGGCGATAAGTAAGGGTTTTTTATGATTTTATGAATTTTCATTATATATGACGAATTTCCAAAAGAAGGTATTTCATTCGCCATTGATACCATCCAACCGTTGAGGTAACTAGTGTAGTTATTACCAATTTACTTAAATGCCAAGTGTTTCGTGATATTGCGTATAAAGGTTTGATATTAGACGCCATAATCTTTGATGATCTAATAGAAGGCCTTACGCCCGTTATAAAAGGAGATTGCAAGATTATGGCGTGATTCCTACTAGAATAGGGTTACAAGAGTTATATATATTATATTATTAATTTGTTATAATTAAAATCATCATCATTTTAATATCCCACTCGCACGCCTCTTTCTCGATATTACCATTTCACATTGCCACTACTTACTTATGACTCGAACTCTTTTCCTAACAAATTACCTACAAATATAAACGAAATCTGTAACTACAGTTGTGTTAAACACAACTTTAACCCTCCCGAACGTAACGGTATCAGTTATCTGGAATCTGGGCATTATCCCGTTTCCTTCCCGACAGGTGACAGTCAGGCGTCCGCGATAAAAGTTATTAGGAGATTTACGACTACCGATTTGCAGATTTATTCCTTATGTATGTCATTTAGAATAGTGGTGGCATTTAGCGAATACGTAAGGATCCCTAGAATTTTTTATTTAGTGTCTTCGATTGAACCGAACATATCCATTATTAAATTATATTAAGCATTATTACATTGGATAAAACTTAATATCTAATGTATAATTAATTATTTTTGCTGACATCTAATTTATTGTATTTATTTTAATTTGATTGGACATTCAATATTTTTCATAATGTTAATAATTTATATAAAAATTTGCACACTATTAATTTAGTAGAATGTAATGACCTCTTAACCAATTGACATCGCTTAATAACATCTGACTATTGTACATACATTCTGGCAAATAAATGATTATTATTAAGCTATATTTGATATAATCGTTGGCAGACCAAAACGACTACAGAATATCTAGAGACGTTGATTTAACAGCATGCAATTGCTTAGTCATGTTTTAATTTATCTGGTTGTCGCTTAGAATCATTTGGGAACGTCTCAGTCGACTGCTGGAACGTGTCTAAAATAGTTGCACCACTTTCTTAACTCATAAAATAGTTCTTTCTCGACGAAAGCTTTGTAGTATCACCGTTATCACGGTCAACGCGGGCGAATCCGCAAAGGTAAAAAATTAATTTGTTTTATACAACGACTGAAAGCGAGGCCGTCGCATCTTTTATCTGTAAGAGATTCAAAGTGTAAATCATTTCGTTCAGGCATGAGATATCAGATGGTGGAGTGAAAAAAATTTGTTTCCGCCGAGATGAAAGTTTGTCCCGCTGCGCTTCAAAGAAAGTAAGTAATGTTTCTCAGCTATATTCGAAGATATCTACGACCCATGAATAGGTTGGTCGAGTTCCGCAGATTATTTTCAACAATAAATAATCTATAGGAATAGATAAAATGGTAGTCTTCATGTTCGCATTCTTGATTTTGGCATTTCTGAAAAATTTCAGGAACTGATCAAATGCATGACGGGCTATGCGCAGTGTAGAGTTTTGGAGTAAAAAACGAGAAGAATAATTCTTAGCGACCAATGAAGCTACTCTTAAGTTCAAGATATTATTTTAGCATTTTGACGATATGATTTATATTTATCTATACCAAACTAAAGTATTCTATTGCTAAGAATCTCTGAGATAAGCCCTAAGCCGCGGACGGATTAATGAACGACCAATGTTTCATTGACCTTGAAACATGGAAGAGTAACTGAAATTCAACACACAATTTTCTAGGGTTATAGTTTGACTATAAAAATAATGCTAGCTTGAAATGTAAGATATAGGCTTAGGCTAAAGACATCTTTCTAAATTTAACAGCTGCACTCTTATCAATGTAGTCCTTTACATTTTCTTGACCTCCCCAAATAGCACCAGTTTGTACTTGTTTACCTCTTTCTTGTAACCTTATACTTTAACGTCTTGCTGCCTTAGCACGCTTTTCTCTTCGCTGTGTAGTACGATTTATATTATTTGACTTATATTCACATTAAAATCATTGTGTTGTATCCTATTTGTTAAAAATATATCGGTAGCGCCACTCAAAAAACCAAAATTGGTAACTAACATCTGCTCACGGAACTTTTCACTGGTAAATAAATATGTAAATTTTTGTAACAAAAGCGCGCTTAAGTATGTTACATGTTTTGTTTTATTCAATTATTTCATCTAACTTCAAAATATACAATGATAACTTGATTCATTCTTTTCATCCATCGACATCGATTGACGATAATTAACTCTAGCTAATAAGAAGTGATCGCTTCAGGAGCGCAATCCAAAAGGCATTATAATAAAACTGATCTCACCGCAAGCGTTTAATGGCCCGAATAGAAAAAGTTATCCCGTAACAAGTTCCACTAACTCGCGTTTGTGCAAATTACTTTTTTATTTATTTCAATGAGTGAGGCATAGAGTGAAGAGGGTGCGGAGCTAAGTGGTTTTTGTGTTGGCGTTTACTATTTATGGCTGAATTATTTTTCTCTCTGTTTATACGTAATCTGTATCACTACAGTTTAAGTTTTGTTAACTGTTTTTCTTTAAACAAAAAAAAACGACTAAGTGCCTTATGTATAAACAAGGCATTTATTTAGAGTAAAGTAAACGGCGTGCTTTAGCCATTTTTGATAATTATTAACGAGCATAGCAACGAGTCCGAGGTGATCCAGCAAAAAGCAAGGGTAACCGACATAGCTCGAAGAGCTTGCACGCTGAAGTGGCAGTGGGCTGGTCACGTTTGTCGGAGAACCGACGGACGTTGGAGTCAGAAGGTCCTCGAGTGGAGACCACGTCTCGGCGGTGTCTGGACCGTCCTTCGGCCAGGTGGAGCGATACCTCCGAAAAGTTGCAGGCATCGACTGGATGCGAAAGGCTGGAGACGGTGAGTTGGGGCGCTACTTCAAAGAGACCTATGTCCAGTAGTGGATTAATGTTGGCTGATGATGATCATGTATAAATAAGAATACTCATCAACATCTTTGCCGTTGGAGATGGCCAAGTCAAATTCAGGTATTTTCACACTACGGTTTTGTGTCGCTTGTCTCTAGCAAACATACGAGTATTACAAATCGTTTGTTCAGCTTATGCTGGGGTCTACGAACACTGCACTTTCCGGTGTGAAGGCTCAAGCATTGAATTGTAGCAAATTAAATTTAATGATCATTTTATATCAAAATATCGCAGAGTGTCTTCTTGTTATTGGCAATAAGCAACAAGTAAACACAACTAAAACCCTTTAGTTTTGATTCTTTTCGTTCCTCAAGCAACCCCAAAAACGAGGAACGGCGGCGGAAAGTTTTATTTTGATCACGAAACTGATAGCAGCTCAGTATTTCACGAATTCCGCCCAAAAAGTATATTAACGCAATTGTCACGTCCCTTCTTGTGAAGCAATAATTTGATTCCGACGCCACGATAAAACGACCTAACGGGACATCATTATCTGCTGCGATGTATCACTGACGCTGTCACATCACTGCACACATTTTACAAATCTGCTATGACGTAAAGAAAATTTGAGTATAACACTTGTAAACTTGACCGTACAATCCCTACTCTAATAAATAAAAATGTGAGGGCTATAAAAAGTACCAAAAAAATTTTTCTCTCTCTCCAGTCGTTCCTTCATTACTGAAGATTGTGGTTCTGGTGTCATTGCAACCTTGTGCGGATTAATTGTTTCCACCGGCTTCTGTCGGAGGCTAGTCTCGCAATTGTGTGAAATTTGCACTTAGAGTCCCTGAGCTGGTCTGTCCATCTAGGTTGGCGAGCGGCCTCGCAATCTTTTGGTAAAAAAAAAAATTAAACATAATCATAAATCAAAAATATTAAGAAGGGTTCATTGTATTATTAAAATATAGTGACGATTTCTGGTGCTAAAATTGTAAAAAACAAATTATTATGTCAGGAAATTATCAGTCCTTTAAATAGGTAAATTGCAATTCATTGCGTGTCTCGAAGAGTACGTTATGGCCCCGGCCATATATTAATACTACCATGTCATTATCTGCCATATTCTAATGATAATAGCCGGGGTGAATATTATGAGATTGCGTGTTAAGTTAGGTTAGGTTAGTGCGGTATCGTATTTTAGATGCGGGGATGTCTAACACCCAGGAGATAGGTCCTCGAGCTGGAAGACGCTCCCCGTGCTCCTGGTGCGTCTTTGGCGTTTAATTGGGGGGCATCTGATATTGCTCTGTCTGCGGACGGAGTCCGATGGCCTGGTTGCGGATGTGCGCAAGCGTTACCCGTGACCCGGCCCCCAGGCGGCGGGAAGGAATGCACCGTGGGGGTTTAATCGGTAAGAGACCGACATAACCACTGTGTCTCCCCAGGCGCGGTGGTATCCATGAGGATTAACCACGTTAAAAAAAAAAAGTGCGGTATCGTATTATATTCAGCAGAAGGAAAGCAAGCAACAATTTTACACTTATGTTTTGTTTACAAAGCTGGTATCATTTTAGTCGAGCAGTGTTGTAATAAAATTTAGTTTAGTTTATTTTTCTTAAATAAAGAAATAAATGAAAATAAGCGTTTCAATATTTTCATTTATTTCTTTATTCAATAAGTGTATCAACTAAGTCCACATTATTTTTACGGGGCATTGCAACGAATTTGCAGCGTTAAATATAACATGCTGTAGATTTTCAGATTAAACTTATCGGGATCATAGCAAAACGGCAATGACGTACACTCGGACAAAAAATGTACAAGAGTACCTTTTTGGATGGTGGCACCCAAATAGCTTTCAGCAACAAATATAAAAGGAACTGAAGCCTGAAGCCTGCATTTCAAAGCGAACCAATTATCATTCAACCCTTCGAGAAAGGCTTAATAGATTTTTTACTGCCAAATTTGAATCGTAAACTCGAGGCATTAGCCTAATCGACTCGAGAACGAATTACGACCTCTGCGAGATGAGAGAAATCTTTGTTCTTTTATATCCTCTGTCTTAATTAGTTTTACTTGTCTGCTACTAGTTTTCATCAAGGACTTCATCTGGGAATTGACGGATAACTGTGGTCTTACAAGTGGGATGGGAGCCTGCATTCGAACCCCAGCAGAGGCAATGTGGGAAATATTAATGGTTGTGTGGTTTTAGCCGTGGGTAGCTACTACCCTACTGATAATAATTTCAGGGAACTAAATTCTTAGGTCTACAATTAATACTGTCACTTTCATTTTCCTTCATACCAAAATTTCACAATCCTAAAGCTATCGGTATGCCTGGCTTGGTACTGTACTCTGTCTTATAAGAAGGGAGTTCCGGGTTCGCTCGAGGGACAAGTCAGAAATTTTATGTTGCTGAATTTTCTCTTTTATGGTCTAGTAGGAGGCTTCTGCCGTGGCTAATTACTACTCTAACGACAAAAACGTGTCGCCAAGCAATTAAGCGTTCCAGCATGATGTGGCGAAGTAACCAATTAGGAGTATGGGTTACCATACAGCTAATAGGTACCGCTTTCGTCTTAGTCGTCATCACTTACCATCACTTACCCATCATAGCCGTCTACCCATCATAGGCCGTCCGGCTAGCGGAAATCCGGCCTTTAGCCGGACTAACTTGTAGTCGAATGATAAAAATGCTTGATACAGCTCAATCAAGCTTTCATCTTTCAAGGATTTTGATCTGTGTTAAGGCTAAAGTTTTTTAAAAGCTGTGTGTTAACTCTTAACTCTAACTAAGTTTTAAATGAGATAAATGTGCCTCGAAGTTTAATTAAAACATTGATAGGTGTATTTCAATAAAGGGACGTATATTTAAGCAAATTCTTCCTTTCCCGTGCCAATTTTACAAAGTTTCTTCAACTTTTGTCATGAAGTACAAATGCTGAAATGTGTCATAGTCTAGAAAACACAGTATACCAAGTGGTAAGTTAGAAGAAAAAACTTTAAGTAAGAACTTCAGTGCAAAGAAATACATACAGTTTGTACAAAAATATACGGCCTTATCAATAAATACTCACTCAGCCACCAGGCGACGCGAAGTAGCATCGCTGGGTTTTAGTGGGTATTCAGGTCGCCAGGCTGGTTGCCTTCGAGTCTCAGATACCCCGCTGGAAGGCGGCCCAGCTCTGCCTTCACAGCTTCCAGAGTTGAAGCTTAAACGCATTTCCCAGCATTAAAAAAAACTAGCTAATCCAATAAATATTCATACCCACACACACACACATTATTATATTACATACACTTTGGCTAACACTTACATATACACAAACATTCACCGCATTGTATCACACACATTCATAAATTTTTCATGTTATCAATTCTAATGCTACAATTTTCTCTGAATTGATCTTGTTCAAATTGTCGAATGGCCTATGTATTTTGTTTTGTTTATCCTTTTGTTTTGTGGAACACTGTATTTTATTTCTTGGAGGGCGATGATTACTGCCACACAGTTTATACTTCGGCAGGATCATCGTTTTCATGTGTTTAAGCTTCCTGTATTGTTTGTGTCCAAATAAAAATCTTTTATCTTTTCTTTATCTTAAATCCGTAGGCATGGATATAAATGTGGCCTACGCGTAAATACGCATTCGACAAAACGATAAAATAAGTTAGTTTCCAATTACTAATATAAGTATACATTATATAATATGTGCTGTGAAATGGCACCTGGCAAAATAGTTAATACTTTTAAAATAGTTAATAATAATTAGGTTTTAAAATACAAGAAAATACCGAAATTGGAAATGAAATACAATTTAAGAGAGCAGGTCAGGAATACCAAAACAGATAAATTGAATAACGAAAAAAATATAGACATATCAAAGACAAGATGGCCATCAAATAAGCATTTGCTGCACGGAAAATCACCTCTAAAGAGAATGCAGCATTATAAGAAGAATGATGATACAAGACAAACAAAGTTCTTCGTATCTCTATTCCCAGAAAGCGAGCCTTCAAATTACAGCCCAGTATTTTATAAAAAATATCTAACAAAACGTGATAGTATTAATGGAGTAAATGTTGAAGCTTTGTACCTATACCAGACTGACACTGAAAATTTTACATTGGAGACTTTGATTGAAAATTTAATAGAAGGTAGCTTAGACAAGAGTAAAAAAGATACAAAGATTAGTTTAGATGAAAAAGTGGAAGATGTAGTCAATCAAGAGTATTGTCTACAGTCAAATAAAAACTGCACAGAAATAAATTTTCTTTTAGATGTAGATAATGATACAAATTCCATTTTAAACAATACTGCGGTCAGTATTGTTTCGATGGACTATACAAAAGAAAATATAGATGTAAATAAATATTATGATGATAATAATATAAAAAATCGTAACATGATTCTAGAAATGATAACAAACATGTCCAAGAAAATAGAATTACAGAACAAATCAAGTTTAGAATTAATGGAACGTGTAATAGATACGAAACATTTGATGTTGAATGAACTTAATACTTCAGATATTAATTTACAAAATAACATTACAGAGACTACCATAAAAGTAACAGAAAGTACTCTTAAATTGAAAAATGGAACAGAGTTAGTGACAATAGAACATAAAATAGACAAAAATATGTCTCATGTAGACTTCAATGCCACTAAAAAGTCCGCTCCAGTTACAAGAACTTCCATTTACAGAAAAACTAAGCCAAGTATTATACGTAGACTTAAACGTCGTAAGATAAATTAATTCAGAAATGTTATTTGTAATATCACGGCAAAGATTTATTTATATGTCGGCGATAAGTTAGGGTTTTATGATTATATGAATTTTCATTATATATGACGAATTTCCAAAAAAAGGTATTCCATTCGCCATTGATACCATCCAACCGTTAAGGTAACTAGTGTAGTTATTACCAATTTACTAAAATGCCAAGTGTTTCGTGATATTGCGTATAAAGGTTTGATATTAGACGCCATAATCTTTGATGATCTAATAGAAGGCCTTACGCCTGTTATAAAAGGAGATTGCAAGATTATGGCATGATTCCTACTAGAATAGGGTTACAAGAGTTATATATACTATATTATTAATTTGTTATAATAAAAACCATCATCATTTTAATATCCCACTCGCACGCCTCTTTCTCGATATTACCATTTCACATTGCCACTATTTACTTATGACTCACACTCTTTTCCTAACAAATTATCTACAAATATAAACGAAATCTGTAACTACAGTTGTGTTAAACACAACTTTAACCCTCCCGAACGTAACGGTATCAGTTATCTGGAATCTGGGCACTATCCCGTTTCCTTCCCGACAGGTGACAGTCAGGCGTCCGCGATAAAAGTTATTAGGAGATTTACGACTACCGATTTGCAGATTTATTCCTTATGTATGTCATTTAGAATAGTGGTGGCATTTAGCGTATACGTAAGGATCCCTGGAATTTTTTATTTAGTATGTCTTCGATTGAACCGAACATATCCATTATTAAATTATATTAAGCATTATTACATTGGATAAAATTTAATATCTAATGCATAATGAATAATTTTTGTTGACATCTAATTTATTGTATTTATTTTAATTTGATTGGATATTCAATATTTTTCATAATGTTAATAATTTATATAAAAATTTGCACACTATTAATTTAGTAGAATGTAATGACCTCTTAACCAATTGACATCGCTTAAAAACATCTGACTATTGTACATACATTCTGGCAAATAAATGATTATTATTAAGCTATATTTGATATAATCGTTGGCAGACCAAAACGACTACAGAATATCTAGAGACGTTGATTTAACAGCATGCAATTGCTTAGTAGCGGTGATAGCCTAGTGGTTAGGGCGTCAGCCTCCTAATCAGAGGTCGGCGGTTCGAATCCGGGCACGCACCTATAACTTTTCGAAGTTATGTGCGTTTTAAAAAAATTCAAATATCACTTGCTTCAACGGTGAAGGAAAACATCGTGAGGAAACCTGCACGCCTGAGAGTTCTCCATAATGTTCTCAAAGGCGTGTGAAGTCTGCCAATCCGCACATGGCCAGCGTGGTGGACTAAGGAAAAACCCTTCTCATATTGAGAGGAGCCCCGTGCTCTGTAGTGAGCCGGTAATGGGTTGTTCATGATGAATTGCTTAGTCATGTTTTAATTTATATGGTTGGGATTCAATCATTTGGGAACATATCAGTCGACTGCTGGAACGTGTCTAAAAAAGTTGCATCACTTTCTTAACTCATAAAATAGTTCTTTCTTGACGAAACCTTTGTAATATCACCGTTATCACGGTCAACGCGGGCGAATCCGCAAAGGTAAAAAATTAATTTGTTTTATACAACGACTGAAAGCGAGGCCGTCGCATCTTTTATCTGTAAGAGATTCAAAGTGTAAATCATTTCGTTCAGGCATGAGATATCAGATGGTGGAGTGAAAAAAATTTGTTTCCGCCGAGATGAAAGTTTGTCCCGCTGCGCTTCAAAGAAAGTAAGTAATGTTTCTCAGCTATATTCGAAGATATCTACGACCGATGAATAGGTTGGTCGAGTTCCGCAGATTATTTTCAACAAAAAATAATCTATAGGAATAGATAAAATGGAAGTCTTCATGTTCGTATTTTTGATTTTGCCGTTTCTAAAAAATTTCAAGAACTGATCAAATGCATGACGGGCTATGCGCAGTGTAGTGTTTTGGAGTAAAAAACGAGAAGAATAATTCTTAGCGACCAATAAAGCTACTTTTGAGTACAAGATATTATTTTAGCATTTTGACGATATGATTTATATTTATCTATAAGCCCTAAGCCGCGGACGGATTTATGAACGGACAATGTTTCATTGACCTTGAAACATGGAAGAGTAACTGAAATTCAACACACAATTTTCTAGGGTTATAGGTTGACTATGAAAATAATGCTAGCGTGAAATGTAAGATAGAGAATTAGGCTAAAGATATCTTTTTAAATTTAACAGCTGCACTCTTATCAATGTAGTCCTTTACTTTTTCTTGACCTCCCCAAATAGCACCAGTTTGTACTTGTTTACCTCTTTCTTGTAACCTTATACTTTAACGTCTTGCTGCCTTACCACGCTTTTCTCTTCGCTATGTAGTACGTTTTATATTATTTGACTTATATTCACATTAAAATCATTGT
Organism: Lasiommata megera; assembly: GCA_928268935.1. Lineage (NCBI taxonomy): Eukaryota > Metazoa > Arthropoda > Insecta > Lepidoptera > Nymphalidae > Lasiommata > Lasiommata megera. The sequence goes on along the minus strand of OV743311.1, from coordinate 2,661,478 downwards.
GTTGTATCCTATTTGCTAAATAGATGTCGGTCGCGCCACTCCAAAAAAATTGGTGACTAACATCTGCTCGCGGAACTTTTCACTGGTAACTAAATATGCAAGTTTTTGTAATATTTGCGCGCTCTTTGCTCAAAAATGCTCTTTCATCTAACTTCAAAAATATACAATGATAACGTAGCATTCATTCTTTTCATCCATCGACACCGATTGACGATAATTAACTCTAGCTAATAACAAGTGATCGCTTCAGGAGCGCAATCCAAAAGACATTATAATAAAACTGATCTCACCGCAAGCGTTTAATGGCCCGAATAGAAAAAGTTATCCCGTAACAAGTTCCACTAACTCGCGTTTGTGCAAATTACTTTTTTATTTATTTCAATGAGTGAGGCATAGAGTGAAGAGGGTGCGGAGCTAAGTGGTTTTTGTGTTGGCGTTTACTATTTATGGCTGAATTATTTTTCTCTCTGTTGATACGTAATCTGTATCACTACAGTTTAAGTTTTGTTAACTGTTTTTCTTTAAACTAAAAAAAACGACTAAGTGCCTTATGAATAAACAAGGCATTTATTCAGAGTAAAGTAAACGGCGTGCTTTAGCCATTTTTGATAACGAGCATAGCAACGAGTCCGTAACGAGGTGGTTCGGCAAAAAACACGCTGAAGTGGCAGTGGACTGGTCACGTTTGTCGGAGAACCGACGGACGTTGGAGTCAGAAGGTCCTCGAGTGGAGACCACGTCTCGGCGGTGTCTGGACCGTCCTTCGGCCAGGTGGAGCGATACCTCCGAAAAGTTGCAGGCATCGACTGGATGCGAAAGGCTGGAGACGGTGAGTTGGGGCGCTACTTCAAAGAGACCTATGTCCAGTAGTGGATTAATGTTGGCTGATGATGATCATGTATAAATAAGAATACTCATCAACATCTTTGCCGTTGGAGATGGCCAAGTCAAATTCAGGTATTTTCACACTACGGTTTTGTGTCGCTTGTCTCTAGCAAACATACGAGTATTACAAATCGTTTGTTCAGCTTATGCTGGGGTCTACGAACACTGCACTTTCCGGTGTGAAGGCTCAAGCATTGAATTGTAGCAAATTAAATTTAATGATCATTTTATATCAAAATATCGCAGAGTGTCTTCTTGTTATTGGCAATAAGCAACAAGTAAACACAACTAAAACCCTTTAGTTTTGATTCTTTTCGTTCCTCAAGCAACCCCAAAAACGAGGAACGGCGGCGGAAAGTTTTATTTTGATCACGAAACTGATAGCAGCTCAGTATTTCACGAATTCCGCCCAAAAAGTATATTAACGCAATTGTCACGTCCCTTCTTGTGAAGCAATAATTTGATTCCGACGCCACGATAAAACGACCTAACGGGACATCATTATCTGCTGCGATGTATCACTGACGCTGTCACATCACTGCACACATTTTACAAATCTGCTATGACGTAAAGAAAATTTGAGTATAACACTTGTAAACTTGACCGTACAATCCCTACTCTAATAAATAAAAATGTGAGGGCTATAAAAAGTACCAAAAAAATTTTTCTCTCTCTCCAGTCGTTCCTTCATTACTGAAGATTGTGGTTCTGGTGTCATTGCAACCTTGTGCGGATTAATTGTTTCCACCGGCTTCTGTCGGAGGCTAGTCTCGCAATTGTGTGAAATTTGCACTTAGAGTCCCTGAGCTGGTCTGTCCATCTAGGTTGGCGAGCGGCCTCGCAATCTTTTGGTAAAAAAAAAAATTAAACATAATCATAAATCAAAAATATTAAGAAGGGTTCATTGTATTATTAAAATATAGTGACGATTTCTGGTGCTAAAATTGTAAAAAACAAATTATTATGTCAGGAAATTATCAGTCCTTTAAATAGGTAAATTGCAATTCATTGCGTGTCTCGAAGAGTACGTTATGGCCCCGGCCATATATTAATACTACCATGTCATTATCTGCCATATTCTAATGATAATAGCCGGGGTGAATATTATGAGATTGCGTGTTAAGTTAGGTTAGGTTAGTGCGGTATCGTATTTTAGATGCGGGGATGTCTAACACCCAGGAGATAGGTCCTCGAGCTGGAAGACGCTCCCCGTGCTCCTGGTGCGTCTTTGGCGTTTAATTGGGGGGCATCTGATATTGCTCTGTCTGCGGACGGAGTCCGATGGCCTGGTTGCGGATGTGCGCAAGCGTTACCCGTGACCCGGCCCCCAGGCGGCGGGAAGGAATGCACCGTGGGGGTTTAATCGGTAAGAGACCGACATAACCACTGTGTCTCCCCAGGCGCGGTGGTATCCATGAGGATTAACCACGTTAAAAAAAAAAAGTGCGGTATCGTATTATATTCAGCAGAAGGAAAGCAAGCAACAATTTTACACTTATGTTTTGTTTACAAAGCTGGTATCATTTTAGTCGAGCAGTGTTGTAATAAAATTTAGTTTAGTTTATTTTTCTTAAATAAAGAAATAAATGAAAATAAGCGTTTCAATATTTTCATTTATTTCTTTATTCAATAAGTGTATCAACTAAGTCCACATTATTTTTACGGGGCATTGCAACGAATTTGCAGCGTTAAATATAACATGCTGTAGATTTTCAGATTAAACTTATCGGGATCATAGCAAAACGGCAATGACGTACACTCGGACAAAAAATGTACAAGAGTACCTTTTTGGATGGTGGCACCCAAATAGCTTTCAGCAACAAATATAAAAGGAACTGAAGCCTGAAGCCTGCATTTCAAAGCGAACCAATTATCATTCAACCCTTCGAGAAAGGCTTAATAGATTTTTTACTGCCAAATTTGAATCGTAAACTCGAGGCATTAGCCTAATCGACTCGAGAACGAATTACGACCTCTGCGAGATGAGAGAAATCTTTGTTCTTTTATATCCTCTGTCTTAATTAGTTTTACTTGTCTGCTACTAGTTTTCATCAAGGACTTCATCTGGGAATTGACGGATAACTGTGGTCTTACAAGTGGGATGGGAGCCTGCATTCGAACCCCAGCAGAGGCAATGTGGGAAATATTAATGGTTGTGTGGTTTTAGCCGTGGGTAGCTACTACCCTACTGATAATAATTTCAGGGAACTAAATTCTTAGGTCTACAATTAATACTGTCACTTTCATTTTCCTTCATACCAAAATTTCACAATCCTAAAGCTATCGGTATGCCTGGCTTGGTACTGTACTCTGTCTTATAAGAAGGGAGTTCCGGGTTCGCTCGAGGGACAAGTCAGAAATTTTATGTTGCTGAATTTTCTCTTTTATGGTCTAGTAGGAGGCTTCTGCCGTGGCTAATTACTACTCTAACGACAAAAACGTGTCGCCAAGCAATTAAGCGTTCCAGCATGATGTGGCGAAGTAACCAATTAGGAGTATGGGTTACCATACAGCTAATAGGTACCGCTTTCGTCTTAGTCGTCATCACTTACCATCACTTACCCATCATAGCCGTCTACCCATCATAGGCCGTCCGGCTAGCGGAAATCCGGCCTTTAGCCGGACTAACTTGTAGTCGAATGATAAAAATGCTTGATACAGCTCAATCAAGCTTTCATCTTTCAAGGATTTTGATCTGTGTTAAGGCTAAAGTTTTTTAAAAGCTGTGTGTTAACTCTTAACTCTAACTAAGTTTTAAATGAGATAAATGTGCCTCGAAGTTTAATTAAAACATTGATAGGTGTATTTCAATAAAGGGACGTATATTTAAGCAAATTCTTCCTTTCCCGTGCCAATTTTACAAAGTTTCTTCAACTTTTGTCATGAAGTACAAATGCTGAAATGTGTCATAGTCTAGAAAACACAGTATACCAAGTGGTAAGTTAGAAGAAAAAACTTTAAGTAAGAACTTCAGTGCAAAGAAATACATACAGTTTGTACAAAAATATACGGCCTTATCAATAAATACTCACTCAGCCACCAGGCGACGCGAAGTAGCATCGCTGGGTTTTAGTGGGTATTCAGGTCGCCAGGCTGGTTGCCTTCGAGTCTCAGATACCCCGCTGGAAGGCGGCCCAGCTCTGCCTTCACAGCTTCCAGAGTTGAAGCTTAAACGCATTTCCCAGCATTAAAAAAAACTAGCTAATCCAATAAATATTCATACCCACACACACACACATTATTATATTACATACACTTTGGCTAACACTTACATATACACAAACATTCACCGCATTGTATCACACACATTCATAAATTTTTCATGTTATCAATTCTAATGCTACAATTTTCTCTGAATTGATCTTGTTCAAATTGTCGAATGGCCTATGTATTTTGTTTTGTTTATCCTTTTGTTTTGTGGAACACTGTATTTTATTTCTTGGAGGGCGATGATTACTGCCACACAGTTTATACTTCGGCAGGATCATCGTTTTCATGTGTTTAAGCTTCCTGTATTGTTTGTGTCCAAATAAAAATCTTTTATCTTTTCTTTATCTTAAATCCGTAGGCATGGATATAAATGTGGCCTACGCGTAAATACGCATTCGACAAAACGATAAAATAAGTTAGTTTCCAATTACTAATATAAGTATACATTATATAATATGTGCTGTGAAATGGCACCTGGCAAAATAGTTAATACTCCTAATATAGCTTAGTTTGTTATCATTCAATCATTTAATCATAAAGTTTATTCAAATAAATCCTTTAAAAGCCACTTTTGGTGCGTCAATAACTTACATAGTAGGGAGTTGATGGTGATAACAACATTTCTAAATTTTAATCTAAAGCTGTGATGGTTCCAAATGCGCCCGCGTTTAAGATGAAGTCCGTATAAAACTTGCCGGGTAACTAACTATTCTTTTTATGATAACAATCTCTCATATTATTGGAGCAATATTGCATACACAAGCTTATTTATCATTAACATAATTCTCCGTACTATACTGGGACTTTTCTACCAGCTTACGTTTTATATAAACTTTGAATTAATTTACAAAACATTTGGTAATTTGTTATAAAATTGTACACAAATACCTTTAAATGAATTTGGTATTTAATGTAGTCTAGTCTAGTTCTTTGTATTTATCATAACATTAGAATGTGGGTTTACTGCTCACGCTTCTGCCATAATCAGATATTTCGCCCGCGGCCCCGCGCATTCCAGCTCGAAGTGAAATTCGGGTAGCATAATTTTAGTAGTCTCCTCATCTCTCTCCCATAATTTGCTTTGATCCTTCACGAAAGTTTTTCTTGACTTTTAGATATTTTATGACAAACTCATTTTTCAGTTAAGCACTGCTGGGCCTGTTATGAGAGAGGCCACTCAAGCACGGGGTCAGGCAACACCTCTTCCAGCGGATAATGGGAATTTTAATACCTAACCCATGTACAATACATAACTACAAATGTACCATTTTTGGTCAGACCAGGAAATCTGGAACTTGTGATCCGTAGTAGAGTTTTTTTACTTCTTGAATTATTTGACTTTATTTTAGGTTGCTGTAGACGTTTTGATTATATTAAGAAAATCATATAGTTCCATGAATAGGATATTATACACTGCAGGATCTAAGAGGTTAAGATTTCAATATTAAGTATATATGTCGAGTTAAGACCGTCGGAGTTGTTTTTAGTATGAGTGATGCTTTTGTTTACTTTCGCTCATAGTAATTAAAACCACAACTTGAGGGATTACACTTTTATTGCGACAATAACTAAGAGGTCCAAACGGTTTGACGTCTCAAGCGAGAATGCCACGAAAGGCTTCAACAGCCCGTATTTATAGCAAAGCATGCTTGTACAAAATTGATTGCTGCCGTCTAAATACACTAATTACAAATAAATGATTAATTAGTGATTTAAAGAGTTCAAATGTGGGTTAGTATTGAATTCTTGATTTTTTTGGCGCCGCTGAATGAAGTTAATAACTCCTTCGCGCCGCGCCATAGTATATACTATTGCTAGGAGTATCTCTACGTGATCCAATCTGAAACGAAGAGATCTGTAAAAGGACCAGAGTTACCGACATAGCTCAGCGAGTTGCGAAGTTGAAGTGGCAATGGGCGGGGCACATAGCTTGGAGAACCGATGGACGTTGGGGTCCCAAGGTGCTGGAATATCGACACCGCACCGGTAAACGTAGCGTTGGTCGACCCCCAACTAGTTGGACAGGCGACATCAAACGAGTCGCAGAGAGCTGCCGGATACAAGCGGCCCAAGACCGTGGCTATTCGAACTCCCTACAAAAGACCTATGTCCAGCAGTGGACATCTATAGGTTGAAATGTTGATGAGGAAGATGACTACATATACGCTTTAAACGTTTAATAAGCCTACATCGTGGGCTGGTCATAAATCATCAATATTAAAAAAAAAACACTTCAACTATTGCTTTGTTTTTGTTGATTTTTTGCTTATCTGGGGCATGTGCCCCAGTTAGACATACAGGCTCCTGCAACTTATAATGATGGGCAAAGTAGCGGGAAAGAGGCGCATCGATCGCAAAAGGAAGTCTTGGTTGCGAAACATCAGGGAGTGGACTGGGATCGCGAGTGCCGCCCAGCTTTTCAGCCTCGCGAGAGACAAGGCAAAGTATGCCATTCTGACCGCCAACCTACACTAGTTGGAGAGGCACCTAGAGAAGAAGATGATTGCTTTGTTTTTGTAGATTGAATACATTCCCATTTAAAACATTAGGATGATATAGCTCACAACTCAAAAATTTAAATTGACTGGGTGTTGAGCTGATAGGGTGTGCTTAAACCTTTAGGGCTCTAAAAAAACCTTTCAAGTTAAATAACATCGATTTGATTGGAAACCTCTTTAAAAATGTTAACCCCTTACAATCCGAACGAGCTAGATCTATCTGGGATGAATAAAATGAAATACGAAACAAAACAATGCATGTATGAAAACCTCGTTACAAAGCCTGTAACAAAATCTCGAATGGATTTTCAGAACCGAATTTATTGCAACGCGTTTTGATTGATTCACTTTTACGCGATTTTTTTTTGTGTTCCTTTATTGCGAAAATGTAGCAGTAAAATGGTTTATCGATAAAAAAATCTGAGTACGGTGAATTATTGCGCCACTAAAAAATGGCTGGAATATTTTTTTTTTATTCACTTTATTGCACATAATTTTAAAGACAGATGAGTCTGAAGTGTAATCAACGTTTTTTTATAAAAAAAAAATCAATGCTTGGAATTGTAGCCTTTTCTAAAATCATACGCTATTTTGAATATAAAATAATAATGCAGACTAAAATTTCGCACTCAATTTTTGTGCTAAATAGGTATTTTTCTCGATTCATGATTAAAAGTAAAAAAAACAATCTTTATTCATGTAAACCTACAGTCGTCCGAATGAAATGAATCCTTCATGTATATATCTTTGTAACACTTATAATAGCTATGTCAATATTTAATACATATTCGTTGTAGGTTTATTATTTATGGTTTTATGGGTGTGTTCGCAAAACTCAAAAGTATTCGATGGATTGAGTTGAATTCAATTTCAAAGCAATGAATATTTGAAATTTTTAAAGTGTTTATTGAATATTTTTAATTTATTCGGTTAAGATTGATGCTGGCTGGGTAGGGACAGTGTTAAATAAATAATTTTATTTTTTACGTAATAAAGTGTTAGAACAGGTGCCAATTGTGTTGTACACAAATCTCTAACTTACTAACTTATCTAAATTGACATGTAAATATAATATTTTCCACCAGAAGTATAAAGACAAATAAAAATTACAAATATTTTTTATTCAAATTGGCCTTTTAAAAGTATGTATAAGTTTTGATATGACATATGATGATAACTAAATTCGTATATACTTTAATTATATGATACATATACAGTAAAATTTTAATAACTTATGTCTCAGAAACCTGGCGCTTTAGGCGATTTAAGTCATCTATAAAACGTATTTGTATATGTTTATTGCATTGCTACTGATTCATCAAGCTCTTATTCGTATCCTATATATAGAAAAAAAATACGGACAGAAGGTTAACCGTGTTCGATACTAAAACATACAAAATTCCATTGTTTTGTGATACCGTCCTTATTCATTCCCATCTTCAGTATGTTTTTTGTCATGGCTTAAATAAACGTCGCTCCACCAACATCACCAATATTTTAACTTGAGTCGGGACAACGAAGGTCATCGCAGGTCAAGCGTAGCTCAATGGCACTTAAGAGCACCTGTGCCTCAACACTAATGATCCAGAGCAGACACCTTCCTGTATTGCTTTAGACTACAGAAACAGATCACAGGTATCTGATAGTCTATGAAATACTTTAATACTCATAACTCATTCATAGAAAATTGTATTTTATTCTATAATAAATTACCTATTGATATCTCGGAGATGTCTATCAATAAGTTCAAAGCTTTTATAAAACGAAAGCTTCTAGAAAAAATATATTACTATATTAAGGATTATATAAGCGATAAAAAAATTTGGGTGTGAATTGCTCTAACTCCATAAGTACTATCATCATGATCAACCCATTGCCGGCTCACTACAGAGCACGGGTCTCCTCTCAATATGAGAAGGGTTTGGCCATAGTCCACCACGCTGGCCATGTGCGGATTGGCAGACTATTTTAATTGACAGACAGAGATAGACAGAGATATTTTAATTGCTTAAAAACGCACATAACTCCGAAAAGTTAGTGGTGCATGCCCGGGACCGAAACCCTGACCTCTGACTAAAAGGCGAACATCCTAGCCACTAGGCTATCATAGCTTCTTATAGGTACTATATATAATATAATTTATTATTGATGATGTGAGATGGTGATGACAAAAAAAAACCCCAACAAAGTTTGTTGTGGGCTTCTTCTTAGACCTGGGCAAGGTTTGAGCCCCCTTAGCTTTAGTTTAAAGTTAGCGAGTGTAGTTAACTAACATCACGAATAGAAATAATGAAAAATGTGATATATATGAACGATTCATAGATCCCTGTAATATGTTTAAAAATTCAAAAATTCAAAATTCAAAATAATCTTTATTCAAATAGTCCTTAAAAAGGCACTTTTGACGCGTCAATAATTTACACAGTAGTTATTTCATGGTGATAACTAAATTCGTAAACTTAAAACTAAAGCTATGAGGGTTCCAAACGCGCCCCGGTCTAAGAAGAAGCCCACAACAAACTTAGCCGGGGTTTTTCTTTTTTTTCGTTATCACCATCTCACATAATCAATAAAATTAATAATAAACTATAGTACCTATGGAGATAGAGCAATTCACACCCAAGCTTTTTTATCGTTTATATAATCCTTAATATCGTAATATGATTTTTCTACAAGCTTTCGTTTTATAAAAACTTTGAACTTATTGATAGACATCTCCAAGATATCAATAGGTAATTTATTATAGAATAAAATACAATTTCCTTTGAATGAGTTACTAATTTTGTGCAGCCTACTAAACGGTACTACAAGCTTACTTTTACTTCTAATGTTCAGTGCGTTACAGTCCATTTTTTTCTTGAATTTATCAATATTTTTATGAACATACATTAAATTTTCATATATATATTGGCTATGCACTGTCATTATTTTATAATCTTTAAATTTATCTCTTAATGACTCTCTGGGACCTAATTTATATATCGCACGAACAGCCCTCTTCTGCAAAACGAATATAGTGTCTATATCAGCAGCATTACCCCATAATAAAATACCATATGACATAATGCTGTGAAAGTAGCTAAAATATACAAGTCTGGCAGTCTCTATATCCGTCAAATGACGGATCTTTTTTACCGCGTAAGCAGCAGAGCTAAGTCTGTGCGATAAATTATTTATATGTGGACCCCATTGAAGTTTAGCGTCTAACGTTATGCCTAAGAATGTAGCCGTATTTACCAGATCCAATTCCTCATTATTAAGTAGTACACTGGTTTTCACCTGTTTAACATTGGGCAACGTGAATTTAATACACTTTGTTTTCTTCCCATTAAGTGCTAAGTTATTAGCCTCAAACCAATGTACTACTTTCGCGAGAGAGTTGTTTACCTCGTCAACATTTGTTTCACGTCGTTTAATTTTAAAAACGAGTGATGTATCATCAGCAAACAATACTATCCCGCTATTGTCCTTAGTAAGGTAAGGAAGGTCATTTATGTAAATGAGGAACAGAAAAGGTCCTAATATAGATCCCTGAGGAACCCCTATTTTCACAAATGACCCGTTAGACCGTTTCCCGTTTACGTCTACTTGTTGAACTCTGTCACGTAAATACGAGGTCATTAAATCTAGAGTTACCCCCCGAAGTCCATAATGGTGTAGTTTTCTGACTAATGTTTCATGCTCAACACAATCGAAAGCCTTGGATAAATCACAAAAAACACCAAGTGCGTCACGTGACTCCTCCCAGGCTTTAAATATATTGTGTATTAACTCAACACCAGCGTCGGTTGTTGAGCGACCCCGTGTAAAACCAAATTGTTTGGCGTGTAATAAATTGTTTCTATTAAAATGATTAATTAATTGCGTTAAAATAAGTTTTTCAAAGATTTTACTGAGAGTAGGTAGTACTGATACCGGTCTAAAGTTAGTGGGGTCAGTAGTACTACCAGATTTGAATAACGGAATTAACTTGCTATGTTTCATTAAGTCAGGGAACACACCACAGTCAATGCAATTGTTAAAAATAAAAGCTAGGTCGGGTGCAACAATATCAATCAATGACCTTATAACATTAACGGAAATGCCCCACAAGTCATTTGTTTTCTTAATATTTATTAATCGGAAGGCCTTAATAACGTCTGAGCTACTAACATGTCTGAATTTAAGAGCGTTATTACATTCTGGCACATTATCCTTCAACAAACAGAGAGCAGTATCAGGTGAAGAGTTTAATGATCTTGTAGTGGAGACAGGAACGTCGGTAAAGAAGGTTTCAAAAGCAGTTGCAACCTCAAAATCCGACGTGATAGATTTGTTACCTATATCAAGTTTAAAGTTATTACTTTTTGGTTTTATTCTTCCTGTTTCCTCATTAATTATTTTCCAGGTTGCTTTAATTACATTATTGCTATTTTTTATTTTATTCTGTATATATTGCGATTTCGCCAAAATGCAATCGCGTTTAAAATTCTTGGAAAATAATTTTACATAATTTTTAAACTCATCACTCGTATTATATTTACGTTCCGCATACATTTCATATAAAGTTTGCCTATTTTTATGTAGTTCACTTGTAGCCCACTCACTAAAAACCAATGTATCAGCAACCATGACAGACTTTTTAGTAAATATAGAATTAAATATCATATTAAACTTACCAAAAAAAGTATTATACATTTCATTAGGACCAATTGTAGATGATAAGAATGGAAGGTCTCTAACTAAGCTTGTTCTTATTCTCTCTATTCGTCCTGACGTTACTGGCACATAAGTTATTTTATGTTTAGACAATTTTTTTTCCCCATTTTTGAAACAAATGAATTGACCACAGTGATCAGAATCTAATTTATTAATTATATTTTTACTGATGGGGTTTATATTTGTAAATATATTGTCTAAGCATGTGGCACTACTGGCAGTTATTCTAGTAGGCTCCATAAACATATTCAACAAATTGTATGATCTAAATAGATTTATTAACTTGTAACTTGAAGAGTTACTTTCCAGAATGTTCACATTAAAATCTCCGCACACAATCAACTTTTTATTTGATTTAGATATTTTATAAAGTACCTCATCCATTACCTTTTCAAAAAGTTCAAAGTTTGATAAGGGTGGTCTATATACAGTTACAACAATAAATTGCTCTAATTCAACTGAGGCCAGTTCAATTGTTCGTTCAACAGAAAGGCTCACAATATCAGTTCGGTTTTTAAATTTTAAATTTTTATTTAATAGAATTAATGAGCCACCATGTATTGCAGTAACTCTGGTAAACGAACTACCAACCTGGTGGTTACCAAAATTAAACAAGTATTCATGAGTTTTTAACCAATGTTCAGTTATACATAAAACATGAATATGAAAATGATTTAAAAACAATTCAATCTCTAATTCTTTTCCCTTAATACATTGAATATTTTATATGAATAAAGCTACTTTGATACGCGAAAGTGACTCTATGACTGTTTACTGTATATGCTAGATATATATATTTTTTTTAATCCACTACAAGTTAGCCCTTGACGGCAATCTCACCTGATGGTACGAGATGATACAGTCTAAGATGGTAGCGGGCTAACCTGTAAGGGGTATGGTAAACCCATACTCCTTTCGGTTTCTACGCGACATCGTGCCGGAACGCTAAATCGCTTGGCGACACGTCTTTGTCGGTAGGGTGGTAACTAGCCACGGCCGAAGCCTCCCACCAGACCAGACTCGAGCCGGGAATCGAACCCAGGACCTCCAACTCTTTTATAATCTGACAGCGCGCGCGCTGCGCCACGGAGGTCGTCAAAAAAATATGGATAGATTGTAAGCTGCAGAAAATTTATGCGAAACGTCTTGCAACTTTGTCGTCTTATGCAAATGATGGATTTACCAGCACTCAACACACGCCTTAAGGAACAATTAAGTTGGGTCTATCTAGATTTATCTCAACTGCTTCTTTGTTGCTGTTGCGAGCTGTTGATTGAAGCTTGGCTCAGAATTCGACTGACTTCCCTCCATTGTGCTTACAAAGGTCTATTGGAGGATTGTTCATGCAAACGTGAATGGTCACGTTATTACACTCGACTTAATATCTAATATAGGTTTGCACTTTTGGATCAATATCTTATTAATGCCATAATGATTAATGCGATATGATGGTATAATATAAGACCATGCAAATTGTATAGGTAATTAATAATTGTAAGCATCCATTAAATATGTGGGCTATGGAGTTTGGTTTTTTACTTTATAATAAAGAACTCTCAGGCATGCATATTTCCTTACGATGTTTTCCTTCACCGTTGAAGCACGTGATATTCTAATTGTTAAAAGCGCACATAACTTCGAAAAGCTAGAGGATCGTGCCCGGGCTGAACCTTCGACCTCTGATTAGGAGGTAGACGTCCTAACCACTAGGCAATTACAGCTGTAATGTACAGGGTGGGCCACGAATTAGTTAACATTTGAAAAAATCGTATTCAAAAAACCATTTGATATATTTAAAAAAATGTTTAATTACAATAAAGATAATTAGTTGTAATTTATTTTTTAAAAATTACGTCATCTAAACGTTCCGATTTTTGCACTCTTCCAGGCGAGCACCGAAATTTTCGAATACTCGCCGACATAGAGACCGCGAGATTGCCGACATCTCTTCGCTGATTTTTTCTTTTAGTTGACGTAGTGTTGTTGGTTTAGTGATGTAGACACGACTCTTTAAATAACCCCATAAAAAGAAGTCTGCTGGGGATAAAACTGGAGTTCCGGGTGGCCATGGGATGTCGCCTCGTCTGGAAATCAGCTATTCCGAAAACATGTCTTTGACCACTGGCAGGGACTCATTGGATGTGTGGCAAGTGGCTCCATCTTGTTGAAACCATGTGTTACGATTGTATCCAGAAAATTCCAGTAGCTTCGGTGCCAAAAACTCCCGTAACATTTTCACATACTCAGCAGAATTAACAGTAACTGAACAGCCGCGAGAATCTTCAAAAAAGTAGGGTCCAATGATTCCTTTTGCTGAAATTGCAGCCCATACAGTTACCTTGGGAGAATGAAGTGGCTTCTCGTGTTAAGTTTTGGGATTTTCGCTGCTCCAATACCTGCAATTCTGTTTGTTTACATGTCCGTTGAGGTGGAATTGGGCTTCGTCAGAAAATAAGATTTTGTCAAAATTACTGAATTGATCTAACATTGTTTCGGCATACGACTTGCGCAAATTTAAATCATCACCTTTAGTGTAGATTCCGTCTCTTCAAACTTCTTCACCCATTTCTTTATTAAAGGAGCACTAAAAGAAAAAATCAGCGAAGAGATGTCGGTGATCTCGCGGTCTCTATGTCGGGGAGTATTCGAAAATTTCGGTACTCGCCTGGAAGAGTGCAAGAATCGGAACAGTGGTCATTTAGATGATGTAATTTTTAAAAAATAAATTACAACTAATTATCTTTATTGTAATTAAACATTTTTTTAAATATATCAAATGGTTTTTTAATACGATTTTTTCAAATGTTAACTAATTCGTGGCCCACCCTTTATTTTTTTTTCACATTTATTACGTATAGTATTTATTTATAACAACTGAAACTTAAAGTGAACTTTATATTGAACCTAAAATAAAATAAAATAAGTTTTTTTTTAAATATATATATCTAGTTAGCCCTTCACGGCAATCTCACCTGGATGGTAAGTGATTATGCAGTCTAAAATGGAAGCGGGCTAACCTGTCAGGGGTATGGTAAACCCACACTCCTAATTGGTTTATACGCGACATCGTGCCGGAAACCAAATCGCTTGGCGACTCGATTTTTTCCAGACCAGACCAGACCAGAGCCGGGAATCGAACCCAGGACCTCGATCACTGCGCCACAGAGGTCGTTAGATTATATATAACAAATTCTGTTACTTTCCAAATAAAAAGTCTGTCTCCAAAATATAAGCTTTTTTTTTCAGATTTTTATCAAGATCGGTGCATCGGAGGCAAGCTTTCGCCTTTATAATATGAGTGTGTATGTAAGAATAAAATATCACTTGCTTTAACGGTGAAAGAAAACATCGTGAGGAAACCTGCACGCCTGGAGTTCTCCATAATGTTCTCAAAGGCGTGTGAAGTCTGCCAATCCGCACATGGCCAGCGTGGTTGACTTTGGCCAAACCCTTCTCATATTGAGAGGAGACCCGTGCTCTGTAGTGAGCCGGTAATGGGTTGATCATGATAAGTTGTTAAAATAAGTGTGAAAAAACATGCATGAAGCAATTAGGCAAAGAGCCGTCTCGCTGGTTAAGCCGTTCCTCTTAGCCGCTTACAGCTTTTGATTAAATATGGCCGATCCACACTTTGCTCGGTCTCCCCTTTAAACTATTTACCGCGCTTACTGGGGACTTAGTCGTGTACGCGTAACTCAATTTGTTACCGCGTAACTGAAAAACTGTTTTGCGTTTTAAATAAAATAATAAACATATAACTTACACTGAACAGCATGTATAAAACATTTTCGACCGTTGACGACCTCCTTGGCGCAGCGCGTGCGCTGTTGCATTTTAAAGTTGGAGGTCCTGGGTTCGATTCCCGGCTCGAGTCTGGTCTGGTGGGAGGCTTCGGCCGTGGCTAGTTACCACCCTACCGACAAAGACGTGTCGCCAAGCGATTTAGCGTTCCGGCACGATGTAGTGTACAGGTTAGCCCGCTGCCATCTTAGACCGCATCATCACTTGCCATCAGGTGAGATGCAGTCAAGGGCTAACTTGTGGTAAATAAAAAAATAAAAAAATCTCATTTTTGCAAATGAGTGCCACAATAGGAGACAATTGACCCGCAGAATGAATACCCTTCCAATAATATTTTTTTATGAATACCTTCATTGCGAGCTTAATGATTCTTTGATAGATGCCATGATGTTGTTTTTTGCTAGTACGTGTGTGCAATAAGTATTTATTCATAAGCTGTGATAGCCTAGTGGTTATAGCGTCCGCATCCTAATCCGAGGATAGGGTTTCGATACCGGGCACGCACCTTTAAGTTTCCGGACTTATGTGCATTTTTAAGCAATTAAAATATCACCATAATGTCTTCAAAAAAGTGTGAAGTATGCCAATCCGCGCATGGCCAGCGTGGTGGACTATGGCCGAACCCATCTCATATTGAGAGGAGACCCGTGCTCGACATGAATAAGTATTATGATGAATAAGTATTACTCTATCTATCTATGTGAAAGATTTATTAAGAATCAAAGCTATTTATGAGGAATGTGATAAGTGACAAAAAGATAAATCGAAAAGGTTGCGAAGAACTTAAATTATGTACCTAATAATCTGAGTATACGAGTAGCTATATAAGTTAATAAATAAGTCCCAGTGTACAGACATATATACTTGAATTGCAGCCGAGATTTACAAGAATTTCAATAAACTCTGTAACAATTTGAATAAATCCCTTCGCGAGTGCAAAGACGGCACTGTCCCGTCGTTCCGGACCGACCAACTTCCCGCGTCTTCAACAGTTACCGTAATGAATTCTTCAACTTCAACTTTCTAATAATAAAATGTCTCCTTTATTTTAAACCAGATTTGTCCGTGGCCTTATAATATAACCATTATATACGAAGGAGATATTCAAATATAAGTGTACGTACTCGTAGCTAGAGTTTTTAACAACATCTTTAATAGGTTAGTCCGATGCAATTTTAGATGACATCGTCACTTACCATCAGCTGAGATCGCATTTAAGTGCTTACTTGTAGTGGAATAAACAGAAACGATCTTCGTGGCGCAAAGCGTTCGCTGTCTCGTTACAAAGTTGGAGGTCCTGGGTTCGATTCCCGGCTTGAGTCTGGTCTAGTGGGAGGCTACCGACAAAGAGGTGTCACCAAGCGATTTAGCGATCCGGCAGGATGTCACGTAGAAAACATTAGGGATCTACCATACCCCTAACAGGTTAGCCCGCTACCATCTTAGACTGCATCATCACTTACCATCAGGTGACATTGCTGTCAAGAGCTAACTTGTAAGGAGTATTATAAAACATTCATGGTGAATTATTAACATCGGGCAAATAACAAAACCACCTTTCTTGTATGGGGTTAAAACTTTCGTTTTACTTGGTTGTTATAGCGGTAATAGAAATCTACAGTCTGTGAAATTTTCAAGATCTACAGAGTACTACAGATGTAGTACTTCGGGAATGAAAAGAAAAGGGGAAGAAAAGATGAAAACGTGGATTGCCAGATGCCCAAATTTGAAGATCAAAAATGCTACGTTTGTACAAAAGTTAAGCGTTCTCTAAACTTAGTTTCAGAATTTTTTTATTTATAATCTTTTTAGAACTTCCTTAACAAGATCCATTTCAGTCCATATGTATTTTGTGCATAATTACAACCATTATAAATTATATCCATCGATAGGACGACTACTGCTGGACTCGTGTTTCTTTCACACTCGACGGACTTATGATGCATGGGTCTAGCGAGTCAACGTCGCCTATCGGAGACGCCACTACTTGACCTTGAGCCCACAAAGTACTGGACATTAAGCCCATCAGTTCTCCGCGCTACGTGCCTCGTCCATTGCCAGTTGAGCTTCGCAACTTGTTCAGTTTGCAAAAGGTTAAGGTCTATCAATCTACTTATCTTGATTTAAATAAAGTAGAAATCCGGCTGCACTTGTACAAGGGACTGCTGGGATACTTTGGCAAATTCCCTCATCATGAATGTTCAGATTAAATTTATTTTTAAGGTGTTCTTTTGCGATGTATAAATTAGGTCCCAGAGAGTCATTAAAAGATAAATTTAAAGATTATAAAATAATGACAGTGCATTGCCAATATATATATGAAAATTTAATGTATGTTCATAAAAATATTGATAAATTCAAGAAAAAAATGGACTGTAACGCACTGAACATCAGAAGTAAAAGTAAACTTGTAGTACAGTTTAGTAGGCTGCACAAAATTAGTAACTCATTCAAAGGAAATTGTATTTTATTTTATAATAAATTACCTATTGATATCTTGGAGATGTATATCAATAAGTTCAAAGTTTTTATAAAATAGCTTGTAGAAAAATCATATTACGATATTAAGGATTATATAAACGACTAGCTGGCGCCCGCGACTTCGCCCGCGTGGCATAAGTTTTTAAAATTAAGTCAGAATAAGTTGTAAAAATGCCAACGGGAATTCTCCTATGTCACTCTCCAGGTCCTCAACTATAATTTTTTTAAATCACGTCGATTCATTGCTCTGTTGCGACGTGATTGAAGGACAAACCAACATACAAACTCACATTCGCATTTATAATATTTCTATGATTTTGTCTGGATAGTAAGGAGTACCAAGTATTCCAATGGATTCAAAGAAGTAAAACTTTATAAGATTTTCAACCAACATGAACCCCGGTATTAACCTCTTTGTGGCGGATTTTCACAAATTATTAGCGGATGTCTACGCCTAAGCAGGGCCTAACTTCCAAATTCCTTCTCATTCTTTATGTTTCCACTTTCAATGTGTGATTTTGCAAAAGAGCTTATACCTACATGTCATAGTTACTGAAAAGTAATGCTCTAATTGCCGATTTTCATTTCTCTAATTCCAAAAACTCAGAACTTACATGTAACCTTCCAACCCCTCACCGCTCTCACCCCTTTTGGGATGGATTTTTGTAATATTGCGTATATACAGGTTTTTATTATTTAAATCAAATAACCTAAATGCCAATTTTCATGTCCATAACCTCGAAAACTTAGAATCCTGATGAAATCTTCCAACCCCCATTTCAACCCTTTAGGGGTGGATTTTTGTAATATATCATATACAGGTTTTTATTATTTAAAACAAATAAACTAAATGGCAATTTGCATGTCCCAAACTTAGAATCCTGATGAAAACTTCCAACCCCCCTTTTACCCCCTTTGGGGTGGTTTTTCGCAACATTGATCATACAGATCTTTATTATTTATAATTAACAACTTAGTTGTCAACTTTCATATCTCTAACTTTAAAAATATAGGACTTTCATACAAACTTCCAAACCCCATTTCAACCCCTTAGGGGTGGATTTTTGTAATATATTATATACAGGTTTTTATTATTTAAAACAAATAAACTAAATGGCAATTTGCATGTCCCAAACTTAGAATCCTGATGAAAACTTCCAACCCCCATTTTACCCCCTTTGGGATGGTTTTTCGCAACATTGACCATACAGATCTTTATTATTTATAATTAACAACTTAGTTGCCAACTTTCATGGCTCTAACTTCAAAAATATAGGACTTTCATACAAACTTCCAACCCCCATTTCTACCCCTTAAGGGTGGATTTTTGTAATATTGTGTATACAGGTTTTTATAATTTAAAACAAATAACCTAAATGTCAATTTTCATGTCCCTATCTTCGAAAACATAGAATCCTCATGAAAACTTCCTACCCCCATTTCACCCCCCTTGGAGTAGATTTTCGCATTATTGATCATACAGATCTTTATCTATATATATAAAAGCGAAATACCACTGACTGACTGACTGACTGATGATCACGATATCTCGGGAACTATACAACATACGATCTTTAAATTTGGAAGATAGATTCCTTTTATAAAGTAGAGGTCAGCTAAGAAACTGTTTTGAGAAAATTTACCCCTAAGGGGTAGAAATAGGGGCTGGAAGTTTGTATGGAAGTCCTATATTTTTGAAGTTAGAGACATGAAAATTGGCAACTAAGTTTTTTATTACAAATGATAAAGATCTGTATAATCCATGTTACGAAAATCTACCCCAAGGGGGGTGAAATGGGGGTGGGGCGTTTTCATGAGGATTGTATGTTTTCTAAGTTAGGGACATGAAAATGGGCATTTAGGTAATTTGTTTTAAATAATAAAAACCTGTATACGCAATATTACAAAAATCCACCCCTAAGGGGTAGTAATGGGGGTTGGAAGTTTGTATGAAAGTCCTATATTTTTAAAGTTAGAGACATGAAAGTTGGCAATTAAGTTGTTAATTATAAGTAATGAAGATCTGTACAATCAATTTTGCGAAAATCCACCCCAAAGGGGATGAAATGGGGGTTGGTACTTTATATGAAGGTCCTATATTTTTGAAATTAAAGATATGAAAGTTGGCAAATAAGTTGTTTATTATAAATAATAAAGATCGGTATCAATCAATGTTACGAAAATCTACCTAAAGAGGGTAAAATGAGGGTTGGAAGTTTATATGAGGATTCTAAGCTTTCGAAGTGAGGGACATGATAATTTTCATTTAGGTTATTTGTTTTAAATAATAAAAACCTTTATACACAATATTACAAAAATCCACCCCTAAGGGGTAGAAATGGGGTTTGCGAGTTTGTATGGAAGTCCTATATTTTTGAAGTTAAAGACATAAAAGTTGGCAACTGAGTTGCTAATTATAAATTATAAAGATTTGTTTAATCAATGTTACGAAAATCTACTCCAAGAGGGTGAAATGGGGGATGTATGTTTTCATGAGGATGCTAAGTTTTCGAAGTTAGGGACATGAAAATTGGCATTTAGGTTATTTGTTTTAAATAATAAAAACTTTTATACACAATATTACAAAAATCACCCCTAAAGGGTTAGAGGTTAGAAGGTTACATGTAAGTTCTGCGTTTTTGGAATTAAAGAAATAAAAATCGGCAATTAGAGCATTACTTTTCAGTAATAATGACATGTCGGTATAAGCTCTTTTGCAAAAGTGGAAACATAAAGAATGAAAAGGAGTTTGGAAGTTAGGCCCTGTTTGGGCGTAGACATCACTAAGAAAATAATTTGTGAAAATCCGCCGCAAAGAGGGTAATACCGAGGTTCATGTTGGATGAAAATCTTATAAAGTTTTACTTCTTTGGATCCACTCGAGGTATACCTAATTAGTATAACACTGAAATACTTTGTACTAAGAAATCCTTACTATCCTGACAAAATCATAGTAATATTATAAATGCTAAAGTGTGTTTGTATGTTGGTTTGTCCTTCAATCACGTCGCAACAGAGCAATAGATCGACGTGACTTTTGAAACTATCGTTGAGGACCTAGAGAGTGACGGGTACCCGTAGGAATTTTTACAACTTATTCTGACTGAATTTTAAAAACTTATTCCACGCGGACGAAGTCGCGGGCGCCAGCTAGTCTATATATATAAAAGCGAAATACCACTGACTGACTGACTGACTGATGATCACGATATCTCAGGAACTATAGAACGAACGAACTTGAAATTTGGAAGGTAGATTTCTTTTATGAAGTAGAGGTCAGCTAAGAACCGGTTTTGAGAAAATCCACCCCTAAAGGGTTGAAATGGGGGTTGGAAGTTTGTATGAAAGTCCTTTATTTTTGAAGTTAGAGACATGAAAATTGGTAACTAAGTTTTTTATTATAAATGATAAAGATCTGTATAATCAATGTTACGAAAATCTACCCCAGGGGGGGTGAAATGGGGGTGGGGCGTTTTCATGAGGATTCTATGTTTTCGAAGTTAGGGACATGAAGTTTGGCATTTAAATAATTTGTTTTAAATTATAAAAACCTGTATACGCAATATTACAAAAATCCACCCCTAAGGGGTAGAAATGGGGGTTGGAAGTTTGTATGAAAGTCCTATATTTTTGAAGTTAGAGACATGAAAGTTGGCAACTAAGTTGTTTATTATAAATAATAAAGATCTGTATGATCAATAATGCGAAAATCTACTCCAAGGGGGGTGAAATGGGGGTAGGAAGTTTTCATGAGGATTCTAAGTTTTCAAAGTTAGGGACATGAAAATTGGCATTTAGGTAATTTTTTTAAAATAATAAAACCTGTATACGCAATATTACAAAAATCCACGCTTAAGGGGTAGAAATGGGGGTTGGAAGTTTATTTGAAAGTCATATATTTTTGAAGTTAAGGACGTGAAAGTTGGCAACTAAGTTGTTAATTATAAATAATAAAGATCTGTATCAATCAATGTCACAAAAATCTACCCTAAGGGGGGTGAAATGGGGGTTGGAAGTTTTCATGAGGGTTCTATGTTTTCGAAGTTAGGGACATGAAAATTGGCATTCAGGTAATTTGTTTTAAAAAATAAAAACCTGTATACGGAATATTACAAAAATCCACCCCTAAGGGGTAGAAATGGGGGTTGGAAGTTTGTATGAAAGTCCTATATTTTTGAAGTTAGTGACATGAAAATTGGCAACTAAGTTGTTAATTATAAATGATAAAGATCTGTATAATCAATGTTATGAAAATCTACCCGAAGGGGGGGTAAGATTGGGGGTTAGAAGTTTTCATGAGGATTCTATGTTTTCGAAGTACGGGACATGAAACTTGCCATTTAGGTAATTTGTTTTAAAAAATAAAAACCTGTATACGCAGTATTACAAAAATCCACCCCTAAGGGGTAAAACAGGGGTTGGAAGTTTGTGTGAAAGTTCTATATTTTTGAAGTTAGAGACATGAAAGTTGGTAACTAAGTTGTTAATTATAAATAATAAAGATCTGTATCAATCAATGTTACGAAAATCTACCCCAAAGAGCGTAAAATGAGGATTGGAAGTTTTTATGAGGATTGTTAAGTTTTAGAAGTTAGGGACATGAAAATTGACATTTATGATTTTTTTTAAATAATAAAATCCTATACACACAATATTACAAAAATCCACCCCTAATGGGTTGAAATGGGGGTTGGAAGTTTATATGAAAGTCCTATATTTTTGAAGTTAAAGACATGAAAGTTGGCAACTAAGTTGTTAATTATAAATAATAAAGATTTGTATCAATCAATGTTACGAAAATCTACCGAAAAGAGGGTAAAATGAGAGTTGGATGTTTTCATGAAGGTTCTAAGATTTCGAAGTTAGGGACATAAAAAAATAGACTTTAGGTTATTTGTTTTAAATAATAAAAACCTATAAAAAATCCACCTCAAAAGGAGTGAAAGGGGTAAGGGGTTGGTAGGTTACAACGTAAGTTTTGTGTTTTTGGAATTAGAGAAATGAAAATCGGCAATTAGAGCATTACTTTTCAGTAATAATACATATAGCTTTAAGTTCTATTGCAAAATCACACTTTGAAAGTAGAAACATAAAGAATGAAAAGGAAATTTGGACATCGCTAAGAAAATAATTTGTAAAAGTCCGAATAGTAATATTATAAATGCGAAAGTGTGTTTGTATATTGGTATGCCCTTCAATCACGTCGCAACAGAGCAATGGATCGACGTGATTTTCGAAAGTATAGTTGAGGACCTGAAGATTAACATAGGAGAGTTCCCGTAGGAATTTTTACAACTTATTCTGACTGAATTTTAAAAACTTATTTCCCGCGGACGAAGTCGCGGGCGCCAGCTAGTTATTTATAATAAACAACTTAGTTGCCAACTTTCATGTCTCTAACTTCAAAAATATAGGACTTTCATACAAACTTCCAACCCCCATTTCTACCCCTTAGGGGTGGATTTTTGTAATCTTGTGTGTACAGGTTTTTATAATTTAAAACAAATAACCTAAATGTCAATTTTCATGTCCCTATCTTCGAAAACATAGAATCCTCATGAAAACGCCCCACCCCCATTTCACCCCCCCTGGGGTAAATTTTCGTAACATTGATTATACAGATCTTTATCATTTATAATAAAAAACTTAGTTGCCAATTTTCATGTCTCTAACTTCAAAAATAAAGGACTTTCATACAAACTTCCAACCCCCATTTCAACCCTTTAGGGGTGGATTTTCTCAAAACCGGTTCTTAGCTGACCTCTACTTCATAAAAGAAATCTACCTTCCAAATTTCAAGTTCGTTCGTTCTATAGTTCCTGAGATATCGTGATCATCAGTCAGTCAGTCAGTCAGTCAGTGGTATTTCGCTTTTATATATATAGATAAAAAAGCTTGGATGTGAATTGCTCTATCTCTATAGGTACTATAGTTTATTATTCATTATATGAGATGGTGATAACGAAAAAAAGAAAAACCCTGGCTAAGTTTGTTGTGGGCTTCTTCTTAGACCGGGGCGCGTTTGGAACCCTCATAGCTTTAGTTTTAAGATTATGAATATAGTTATCACCATGAAATAACTACTATGTAAATTATTGACGCGTCGAAAGTGCCTTTTTAAGGACTATTTGAATAAAGATTATTTTGAATTTGAATTTGAATTTTTTAGCAGGACTATACGCCGCGCCGTGGGAAATAAATGTGAACAATCTGCGGTGACAAATTCGTTTCATACCTAAGAAACTTTGGTAGTTCCCTAATAAAAGCGGCGACATTACGCTACTTTACTGATACAGTAAGGGATTTTATTAAAATACTTTCACTGTATTGGAATACTTTTGGCTTTCTGCGAGCACTTTCTACTCAATGTTGTATTTCTCTTTGATATGTTTCGACTATAATATCTTCGATGACAGGAAGTATTGTGACTTGCTTTTATTATTTTGGTATGCCGCACATGTCCAATAATATTTTCAATACCAGTTTGTCAATTTTAGAAAGCGCATTATTGTCTATTTTTGTTGATAAATCTGACGCTGAAAAGTTTGGAACATTGATTCTCATGCACGTGTATAATTCATGAAATGAGTATGGAAGGCCTGCATGCATTTATTATTGTACCTACTTCATTGAAAATATAGTGAACAAGGTATGATAGAAAAGCCGGAATTAAATCATCATCCTCTCAATATGAAAAGGGTTTGGCCATAGTCCACCACGCTGGCCATGTGCGGATTGAAAACACACATAACTCCGAAAAGTTAGAGGTGCGCGCCCGGATTCGAATACCCGAGCACACATCCCTATCACAGGAATTAAATCATTTTAATGTAATAAAATATGAAGTACGATTTAAAAATAATATGATTTTAAACAAATTTTCTAGCACAAAGCAGCTCTCGGAGGCACGGAGCAAACTTTTCAAACTCCGATTGGTACTGAGAATATTCTTGAGCAAAAACTCAAATTTAAGCCCAACCCGGGGATTGAACTTACGACCTTGTGAACCGTATTTACGTATATACGCACGTCTATTAACGCCTAGGCCAAAACGTTTGTCAAATAAATGAATAAACATAAAACATGCCGAACTCTGATTTATTTTTGGTTTTTATCTGTCAAAACTGTATCGATAATCATACTACATTTACCTCATCAGTTTCCATACCTGATGACTTTGACTTTTACGATCATTTTTTTTTTTTTTAATATTTCCGACGTCTTTTCGCTGTAATTTTTTTATAAACTTCGAGCAACTTATCTAGCCCACTTTTATAATTGGATGTACACCATAATTCAGGATACGTCTCCAAAGTTTTAATGAATTCTATTAAATGTTCTTTTTCGAAACTTTTTATATTGGCGTCTTCCTCTTACATTCCATCCATTTCTCGTGCGGAACGCGATAGCTATGTGAACACGTATATTTTATTAACGATTATCGATTTTTGTCGGATGATATCAAGTGATGTGCAGTCATGAAAATGGAAGACACTTTACGGTTCTAGAAAATCATTTTCCAACCATTCGGTGAGAAAGTTATTGATGCCTTTAGCGGGAATACGCGTTGCCCCCTCCATGCAGTTAAATATCAATCTTATTATATTAATATTTTTGGACACACAATTAAAACTCATATTTTATTTTTGCGATAATATCTTGATACTTATAATTTTAAGTTCTATTTTTGCATTTCCTTCGAAACTATATTCTGTACTCGTATTTCTGCTTTATTACTGTTTTTATATTATCATCTTTCGTTAAAATATGTCTCATTGTGATAGGGATCTTATAATACTAGATTAAAACTACAATGTTTTCTCGTAGGTGTTTACATCTTTTACAATAATAGAAAAATAATTCATTTGTATGTAAAATCCATGTAACATTATTAGGAACAGGACTGCACTTTATTTTTATAAAGGATTATTAACTTAAAAGTGCAAAAGCGCCTTCGTCAGAACTCATCTTCAAAAAGCAACTGTTCTTTTTTATTTCAAAATAACTTCTGAACACAAAGAGACTATTTATTTAATACAATTTACACTGAAATAACTATTATTTCTCTACAGTAATTTATTAACAGTTTCCAAATTAGACTATTACTGTTATTAATAATTTTATGGCTGTATTTTTTAAAGCTATAAACAGCGCTGGTTTTTCCCGCCAATCTCGCAATATTCAAACTTCCAAGATGGCGAATCATTCCTCGCTACCATAAACGCGACACTCCGCTAGAGTGACTATGGCCTTTTCCGTCACTTTTATAATAGACGCGCCATCATACCTATTAAAATTTTGTTGTAATTTTGGCGAAAATATTTTTGTATATAACCTATTATTTTTAACTATACATCTATAACTGTCACTGTATAAATACAAAATAATAATTATAGTTATGTCGTATCTTTCAAAACGAGTAAAATTTTCTTTGAAAATAGTTGTCGTGATCAACCCATTACCGGCTCACTACAGAGCACGGGTCTCCTCTCAATATGAGAAGGGTTTGGCCATAGTCCACCACACATACACTTTACACGCCTTTGACAAAATTATGGAGAACTCTTAGGCGTGCAGGTTTCCTCACGATGTTTTCCTTCAGCGTTGAAGCAAATGATATTTTAATTTTTAAATACGCACATAACTCAGAAAAGTTAGAGGTGCGTGCCCGGATTCGAACCGCCGACCTCTGATTAGGAGGCTGACGCCCTAACCACTCGGCTATCACCGCTTCATAACATAGTCACTAGTAGTTAATACACGACAAGTAAATTATTCAATATAAACAAACAAAATGTCCATATAAAAATTTAATACGGAGATGTAAAAAGGCGTATATATGTACTACACTTTGAATATAGCAAGTATAGTAGAAAGTATTAATTGGTTTTTAGCTTAAAAGTTTAAAGCCGAGCGGGCAATAAATTGTACAAGATAGTTGCAGGATGAAGACATTAAGGCAACCTGCGCGCCTCGCCTGCTAATGAGGCCGGCGTCCGTGTGAAACTGCCTTTGTAAGGACTTTTATAAGCCCCTAGAATGTTCTACAAAGTGTCACTTTAAAATTCAAACAGTAGTTCAAAAAATTCAAAATTCAAATAATGTTATCCTAGTACAGGAAGCTATAAAGCGATCTTAAATTCAATTCTTCATCATTTTGAATCGTGTATATTTTTTATTATATTAGTTACTAGCTGGCGCCCGCGACTTCGTCCGCGTGGAATAAGTTTTTAAAATTCAGTCAGAATAAGTTGTAAAAATTCCTACGGGAACTCTCCTATGTTAATCTTCAGGTCCTCAACTATACTTTCGAAAATCACGTCGATCCATTGCTCTGTTGCGACGTGATTGAAGGGCATACCAATATACAAACACACTTTCGCATTTATAATATTACTATTCGGACTTTTACAAATTATTTTCTTAGCGATGTCCAAATTTCCTTTTCATTCTTTATGTTTCTACTTTCAAAGTGTGATTTTGCAATAGAACTTAAAGCTATATGTATTATTACTGAAAAGTAATGCTCTAATTGCCGATTTTCATTTCTCTAATTCCAAAAACACAAAACTTACGTTGTAACCTACCAACCCCTTACCCCTTTCACTCCTTTTGAGGTGGATTTTTTATAGGTTTTTATTATTTAAAACAAATAACCTAAAGTCTATTTTTTTATGTCCCTAACTTCGAAATCTTAGAACCTTCATGAAAACATCCAACTCTCATTTTACCCTCTTTTCGGTAGATTTTCGTAACATTGATTGATACAAATCTTTATTATTTATAATTAACAACTTAGTTGCCAACTTTCATGTCTTTAACTTCAAAAATATAGGACTTTCATATAAACTTCCAACCCCCATTTCAACCCATTAGGGGTGGATTTTTGTAATATTGTGTGTATAGGATTTTATTATTTAAAAAAAATCATAAATGTCAATTTTCATGTCCCTAACTTCTAAAACTTAACAATCCTCATAAAAACTTCCAATCCTCATTTTACGCTCTTTGGGGTAGATTTTCGTAACATTGATTGATACAGATCTTTATTATTTATAATTAACAACTTAGTTACCAACTTTCATGTCTCTAACTTCAAAAATATAGAACTTTCACACAAACTTCCAACCCCTGTTTTACCCCTTAGGGGTGGATTTTTGTAATACTGCGTATACAGGTTTTTATTTTTTAAAACAAATTACCTAAATGGCAAGTTTCATGTCCCGTACTTCGAAAACATAGAATCCTCATGAAAACTTCTAACCCCCAATCTTACCCCCCCTTCGGGTAGATTTTCATAACATTGATTATACAGATCTTTATCATTTATAATTAACAACTTAGTTGCCAATTTTCATGTCACTAACTTCAAAAATATAGGACTTTCATACAAACTTCCAACCCCCATTTCTACCCCTTAGGGGTGGATTTTTGTAATATTCCGTATACAGGTTTTTATTTTTTAAAACAAATTACCTGAATGCCAATTTTCATGTCCCTAACTTCGAAAACATAGAACCCTCATGAAAACTTCCAACCCCCATTTCTACCCCCCTTAGGGTAGATTTTTGTGACATTGATTGATACAGATCTTTATTATTTATAATTAACAACTTAGTTGCCAACTTTCACGTCCTTAACTTCAAAAATATATGACTTTCAAATAAACTTCCAACCCCCATTTCTACCCCTTAAGCGTGGATTTTTGTAATATTGCGTATACAGGTTTTATTATTTTAAAAAAATTACCTAAATGCCAATTTTCATGTCCCTAACTTTGAAAACTTAGAATCCTCATGAAAACTTCCTACCCCCATTTCACCCCCCTTGGAGTAGATTTTCGCATTATTGATCATACAGATCTTTATTATTTATAATAAACAACTTAGTTGCCAACTTTCATGTCTCTAACTTCAAAAATATAGGACTTTCATACAAACTTCCAACCCCCATTTCTACCCCTTAGGGGTGGATTTTTGTAATATTGCGTATACAGGTTTTTATAATTTAAAACAAATTATTTAAATGCCAAACTTCATGTCCCTAACTTCGAAAACATAGAATCCTCATGAAAACGCCCCACCCCCATTTCACCCCCCCTGGGGTAGATTTTCGTAACATTGATTATACAGATCTTTATCATTTATAATAAAAAACTTAGTTACCAATTTTCATGTCTCTAACTTCAAAAATAAAGGACTTTCATACAAACTTCCAACCCCCATTTCAACCCTTTAGGGGTGGATTTTCTCAAAACCGGTTCTTAGCTGACCTCTACTTCATAAAAGAAATCTACCTTCCAAATTTCAAGTTCGTTCGTTCTATAGTTCCTGAGATATCGTGATCATCAGTCAGTCAGTCAGTCAGTGGTATTTCGCTTTTATATATATAGATAGATTGCTCGTTCTTTCTAATGTGTTTAATGTGTTTAAAAATAAATGAGTTTTACCGAAATATAGCGAATTAGTAAAAGAATAAATTATAAATAAGTTCTAAAGGAATACATAATATACGTAATCTATACAAATAAATAAAATTGGAGTGTCTGTTTGTAATATTGAAATAACCGTTTTTTACAACATGCATATGAATGTGTATACGGTACATACGCCAAAATATTTTTTTTTTCAATTTTTGTCTGACTGTCTGTCTGTTTGTTCTGGCTAATCTCTGAAATGGAAGACACCGTTTGACCACAGTGCTCACTGTGCCAGGTAAAAAAAAGGTCTTCAAAATCAATTAACCAACAATGAGTTTTAGTTGAACATATTTACGATTAGATCAACGAGGCATTCAAAATACAGTAGAAGTTTATTTCCCAAATTAATTATATATTTTCTTTAAATGAAGCTAAAATATTATTAAACTGCAATATTTTCTACTAGATGACGAGATAGATTGGTGAAGGGCATACATTCATTACGGCGTTGGATGTGTATGTAGCCTGGTTACGCTGTGGCAACCAATAGGGTTAGTACAGCTAATAGACGGTCCGAAAAAAAAGGATCTAAAAACTCAGGCGGAGAAATGTGGCTTTAAATCCCAAAGTTTCTTTATGCATTTAAAATGTATAAATTCGAATATATCCTTACTACTTCGAAGTCGTTAAAAACTATTTACTCAGTTTTTATTAGTTCACTAGTAATTATGATATCGCCATTTAAGTTTTCAAAAGTTTCTAGAGGGTTTTACATTGAGTGAATGGTAAACGAACTTGTTTGTAGCTCGCAGTTCTCACTACCCGGAAGTAAAGTTGGACGGATTCGGAGATCTTTTTATTACTTACTTATTTTTTTTATAATACAGGGTATTTTTTTTTTCGATTGGGTTTATAGAAATTATTAATGTGTATAACGTGATTTGAATAATTGTCGTCGATTATAGTAATACATTAGGTTTTTTTATTTATAGTGAACTTTTGAAAAGTAACGCGTGCTTCTAATCAATATTTTCAAATACCCTCTAATACTGGGCACGTGACTCTAACAAGAGGGAAGGTTTAAGAGCATTGACCGACAGCTTTACGTTCTCTCCAAAGCACGGGTATGTTCAACGCTGATTTTTTTACTCCTAAACACTATCCACCTGGCAAACGAACTCAGGATCTTGTTATTTTTTTTATACACTACAAGTTAGCCCTTGACGGCTATCTCACCTGGTGGTAAGTGATGATGCTGTCTAGGATGGTAGCGGGCTAACCTGTTAGAAGTATGGTAAACCCACGCTCGTTGTTATCCTTAGTTGTTGTACTGAACATGTTAACTACTGGACCAATGAGGCAGTTGGAAACGGATTTTCGTTATGGCGCGAGGAAACTTTCAGTGCTTTTGCTCGCGCTATGAATGGCTTCAGGCATTAAAATAAATTTGAATAGTCTACAATTGCACTAATATCTACGCCGGCACAAAAGTTCGCCGGTTTCAAATATCGGTGTCGACACTTTGTCGCGTTCGCGCTTCGGGAGATTTTATTCGAATAGTTTCAACGTCCAACTTCTGACGAAGCGGTGCGGGGCCTTGTGAAATCGTGTTTATATAAATTCAGTGGAAATTCTGTCTTTAAAAAAAACCCAGCAGAATGCTAGTTAGACTCGCAACGGGATAATGTAAATTCAAATTCAAATAATCTTTATTCAAATAGTCCTTTAAAAGGTGCTTTTGACGCGTCAATAATTTACATAGTAGTGATTTGATGATAACTACATTCGTAAACTTAAAACTAAAGCTATGAGGGTTCCAAACGCGCCCCGGTCTATGAAGAAGCCCACAACAAATTTAGCCAGGTAAATTTTCTTTTTGTTATCACCATATCACATGCCAATTAAAATTATATTAAGAGCTATCTTATTAGAGCAATATTTCACACCCATGCTTGTTTATCATTTACAAACATTGTATCTAACTTTACTATACGAGTTCAATATAATAATTGTTTCGGAATGTTGTTGGGCTTACCGCACTTTTGCAGTGCATACGACATATTCGCAACAGCGCACACTGTCGATTTTTTTGCTAAAAGAAGAAAGCGCATAGCATCTTTGATAAAGCGTTGTCTCATCTTTTTGTCTGGTTGGTTACCACCCTACCGACAAAGACGAGTTGCCAAGCAATTTTTTTTTTATTTTTTTTTATTGGATCATTAAACTAGTCACTATCTATATAAAAACAACAAAAAACATTTCAGAAGAACAAACACCAGATAGTGACTTTCTAGAAATGACCACAACATGCACAACCTTAAAATTAACCTTACATCTAAATAATTCAATTTATACCTAAAGCAATTAAGCGTTCCGGCACGATGTCGGGTAGAAACCAATTAGGAGTGTGGGTTTACCATTCCCCTAACTGGTTAGCCCGCTAGCCTCTTAGACTGCATCATCACTTACCATCAGGTGAGATTTTGAGAACATCAGCATTCTGAGAACTATAATAGAGCAATACGACTCTCCAATCTTGCAACAGTTTTTAAAATTACATTTAGAACGGGAACTGTTTAATTTTTTAATTAGTTTTTAATTTTTACGTATTGTATTTTATAGTGTATTGTATCGTATCGTTTAAAATTGGTCCGTAGTTGCCATAATAAAAAAATATTTATATTATTTACGCATCAAAACTTATTTTATTAATGCTCATAGAGTAGACATGCTTTTTTTTATCCACTACAAGTTAGCCCTTGAGAGCAATCTCACCTGGTGGAAGTGAGGATGCAGTCTAAGATGGTAGCGGGCTAACTTGTTAAGGGTATGTGAGATCCATACTCCTAATTGGTTTCTACGCGACATCGTGCCGGAACGCCAAATCGCTTGGGGACATGTCTTTGTCGGTAGGGTGGTAACTAGCCACTGTCGAAGCCGGACCAGACTCGAGCCGGGAATCGAACCCAGGACCTCCAACCTTGTAATACGACAGCGTGCGCATGTATGCGCCTAATGTTAAGTCTTAACAATAACTAGCTATTCTATTAAGTGTGACTGACCTCTAAAGAGGTACTTAATTTGTTTAAATTATTACAAGTTAGATAAAATGTATTGCCCCATTAAAGCGGGGTACCACTAAAAAATAGGGGGACTTCTTCAGTTTTATCACCGGCAGGTTGGCGATGTAATATTTTAGTTTTACGACGTCCGTACATTACCGGAATGTATAACAGGCTTATCCTCTCTTTAAGCAGGATTACATTGAAGGATACACGATACTGGTGAGCGTAAAAAAACTTTAAACATATTGGCGGATGAAACTTACGTTGCGTTGTCGGATGGAATTACGGTTAACT
Organism: Lasiommata megera; assembly: GCA_928268935.1. NCBI lineage: Eukaryota > Metazoa > Arthropoda > Insecta > Lepidoptera > Nymphalidae > Lasiommata > Lasiommata megera. The sequence goes on along the minus strand of OV743311.1, from coordinate 2,629,127 downwards.
CTTTTCACCTATCTCCTGATTTATATACTGAAAGTTTTTCACTGCCTCGTTAGTCTAGTAGGAGTCCTCCTATGATATAAGGTCCTGGGTTCGGTACCCGTAACATGGATTATTTAAACGGTTTAGCTTAATGTGTTTGACGGACGACCTCCGCGGCGCAGAGCGCGCGCTGTCGCATTATAAAGTTGGAGGTCCTGGTCTGATGGGAGGCTTCGGCCGTGGCTAGTTACCACCCTACCGACAAAGATATGTACGTATGCGATTTAGCGTTCCGGCACGATGTCGTGTAGAAACCAATTAGGAGTATGAGTTCACCATACCCCTTGGTATCCCGTTACTATCTTAGACTGCATCATCGCTTACCATCAGGTGAGATTGCCGTCAAGGGCTGACTTGTAGTGGAAAAAAAAACATTCTGAACATGATCGCTATATAACCCGCTAGGCGGGTTCGTTTATTTTTTTTTTAAAGAATATTTTTCATTTAAACGTTGCATTTTTGGCGCTTCTAGTAATTCAGGCATGGCGCTGAAATTGAAACCCGGAACGCCTGATTCTAAGCCTAAGTAAGTGCTAATAATGTTTGCCTCATAAAAGTCTATAGATTGCGTTACTTGTTTTAAGTATGCTGGCACCTTAACTGAAATTTCAAATCCATTGATAGCTTCAAAACCAACAGACACATTTGAATATTATATTTGGAGTTGATGTCAAAGTTAGCGAAGTTATGAATTCGAAACAACTTTCTTAGGAAATGCTTTCGCAGAGTTAGTGTTTTGTACTGAATTGGGTTTCTTTAAATTCATTTCCAGTGTTTGTGTTATTTTGTGTTCGAAAACTTATACACAGGTTTATAAGTTCTGAGAAATTCTATATTCCAACATACATAACTCAAAATCAAAATTTGGGTAGAATTAATTCTGATGTCGTTGTATGCTAAAAAACATAGATATAAATTTAAACTTCGCTTTACGGCATGTTATATTGAACTATGACATATTTTATATGAAAAGTCAATTGATATATGGCGTTTCCAACGAGCTTAAAATATGATTATTAAATATTCAATAAAAATAATAAATATGTCAACCGTAACAATAAAGATGGTAAAATATCTAATTGAACTTTCTGAAGCTGATTTTTTTAGCATTTAAAAAAAATATTAATTTCGCAAATCTCGATAAAATTTGAATTGATTATATTAAATTGGCCTAATGCGGAAAAACTTAACCTATGAGAGTGGTATTATTTAAGTATCTGCCTTGTATTTCTCACATTGACTAACGAATCGAAGTTATATTTAATAAAAATATTTGGAGTATAATAATTTAATAAAAATATAATAGACGTATATCTTCTTTCTTTATAGTACTTTCTTTATGGTTTTTATTCTTTCATTTCCATTTTTCCTTGTTTTAGAAAATTAGCGGCATTGGTTTTGGTTACATTTTGATTTCAAAACGAAATCGAAATCGAAAACGAAAATCGTCGAAAACCATCATTCAGTGTTGGACCAGATTCTTGTTTTTTATATTTTAGTTGCAAAGCTTGTTTTATTCAATTAAAAGTAAAACATTTCCATAATACGCATATTTATCTCGCATGCAATTCCAAACAATGAAACTCTTTATTAATTTAAACCTTATTGGAATATTAAAATTAAAGTGGACTCAGAGGCAAATGAACGGGACAATTGCGCGGGAATGCATTGAATTCCGCTACGTGGAAGTAAAAAACCTATAACTGCATTAAGCCGTGTTCAAAGGATCAGCGAGTAACAAATGTACTGGTAATGATGAAAAATTTGCTCCTTCATTATTATGGGGTTTGGTTTTGCATCTGTAAACTGGGTCTGAAGAAAGGAAGTATTGGAGACTATGGAGTCTCCAATTATGCAAAATAACAAATATGGTATGCAACCTTATGACTTTACATGAGTTTTATTATTTAATACTAGCTGTGACCCGCGGTCTCATTCGCGTAGTTCCCGTTTCCGTGGAAATACCGGGACAAAATATTGCCTAATGAATTGCAAATTGACTCTTTGAAGTTAGGAACACACATACATTTCTTAGACAACAGTGAGTTATTATAATTAAATGTGAACTTTATTGAATAGCAATAAAGTTCAAATTGACCTTTCATTTTATTTAGAAAACGTTTATATGGGAAAAATAAAAGGGCTGTTTTTTGGGGTTTTCCGGCAATTATTCGAATTTTTCTCACTTTTAAAACCTTCCCTAGACCTCCACAAACATTTCAAGACCAAGATAACATAAACCCGTTCAGCCGTTCTCGAGTTTTAGCGAGACTAACGAACAGCAATTGATTTTTATATATATAGATAAAGTAAATAGTTAGCTTCTAAGGCCAAACTAGGTGTAACCTGTGCTTCAGCTTCAGTGCCGACTCCCCTGGGTGTAATTTATTTTAAAACTTAATAAAGCTTGGCCGAACTTACCTTAGCTTAACAAAAATACGATAAAACAAAAATGTGTAACCAAAAAGAAAATTATTTCTTCACTATCACCTCGTTCGGCACTTTATTTCTTGAAGAGATTCCAAGCATAGCTGTTTCCACATCTCGCTGAGCGAACAGAAGTTTGTGTATTAGCTTCGAACTCTTTCTCTACGTTGTGGTTCCGTATGCCATGACTGGTACAACTCATTGATCAAAAGCGGATAATAACGAGTACGTCACACGTCATACACGTCATCTTTCTGATTATTTGTGTCCATCAGCTGTGCTTTAGAGGATAGGCAGCCTAAGTTGCTCGCCTCGCCTTGACTCGACTCAACTCGACTTTCCTCGGACTGCCAAGATGTTTTCTACGGTACAAGTAAGCCCTTGACGGTTCTCTCAGCTCACCTGGGGATGATGCAGTCTAAGATGGTAGCGGGTTAACATGTTATGGGTATGGTGAACTCACACTCCTAATTGGTTTCTACGCGACATCGTGCCGGAACGTTAAATCGCTTTGTCCCGCCAAATCGCTTGGTGATTCGTCTTTGTCGGTAGGGTGGTAACAAGCCACAGCCGAAGCATCACATCAGACCAGCGGTTAAGCGGGGAATCGTACCCAGTATCTCCAACTTTATAAAGAACGGAAGTTGGCAATTTTTTTGCCAACTCCAGACCTGTTGTGTTATAGTATTTCACAATAAACTACAACACCAAACAATTCTTGGCCCTACCCTGGAGTTGAAACTAGGACCTCGAACAGTAACGAACGAAACTTTGGTTAACGAATTTTATTTACGGACATGAACGTCACACTCTTGAGAGCTTTATCATATTACATACTGGTATCTTCTGCCTACGTTTCGTATAGAAAATTCAATCAGCACAAGATTTCGTCTCTATATACTTTGTGCTTGAAAAAATAAGCTTTCATTTCTAGTTCCCACCGACCGTAAGACTTATTTGCATAAGTAATTCCGCAAATGGCGAAAAAGAATTACAGAATAGTATATTGCCTGCATTGGAGCCATTTGTATTATCAAGTGATTCACTTGGCGAGTGATTCGATAATATGAGGGAGGTGTCGTAAGAGAGTCTATGAGAAGAGAGTTTTCGAACAAATATCAGTCAGTATTAACTCAAACTTAGTGATTAGCTTATAAAGGCTCCAATGACGCCAAAGGAGCGTGGAGGATATATGCCCTTATTCCCTTTGCCTTGTAAGAGAGGCAGAGGAGGCCTATCCCTAGCAGTACATATGAATACGTTATAAAACGATAAAATTATTATCAACTATAACAAAACCGATGTCAAAAAATTGACAAAGGAAAGTAATCACACAGTTACTGAAACTCTTTGTTTCAATTTTAGTTGTTTTTAAACTGACTTATTGATGAACGCTGTCTAAGGGATCTTTAATACATTTGAACCGATAGACGTTCAATGCTGGACATGTTTGTTTGCACGGTCTTGGGCTACTGAATTCCGGCGACGCCCTGCGACTGGTTTGATTTCGTCTGTCCACCCAGTTGGTGATTGACCAACGCTGCTTTTTTTTTCGAACTGTCTATTAGCTGTACTAACCCTATTGGTTGACACAGCGTAACCGGGCTGTTAACCCAGTTGGTGATTGACCAACGCTGCGTGGATGCCACCGAATATTAAAGATATGTAATAACATGTAAATATCGTAATTATTCAATCGTTTTCAAAATAACTACAAAGAATTTATCCATAACAATAAAAAAGGTCGTGGACATAGTCCACTACGCCGTCTAAAGTGTGACCTTGTAGGTTTCAAGTAAATATATATGAAGAACCCTTTGACATGGAGCACGATGTTTTCCTTCAATAAAGCAAGCTGTATCTAATTGCTTTAACTGTACAAATAATAGTCAAAAAAGTTGATAAACAGGATTTTGCATATAATCTAATAAATAAGTACAAAATAACCTTTGGTTTTTTTTTGCGACCAGGTACATGTAAAAATCCTTAATCCTGATGTTCCTGATTGAGATATTAGCAACCCATCGGTTCTTGATAGATGTGCAAAGTTTAAAATTGATCCAACATTGTGAAGGTGTTAAAATCATGTTCAAAGATTTCGTAACATACATGCAGACTAACCAAGTTAATAAGAACGTGTTAAGAACGCACTTAACCCCAATAAACCAGAGGTGCTTGCTGGGAATCGAACTTGGTATACCAAAAAGTGGGCTGGAGTCTTAACATTACCAGGTCATCATAAATCGGTAGCAGTGGTTTAGTAAGTATGCTAAAGACACCACTATATAAATTGGAAGGCATAGTATTATCTCAAATTAAACTTTGTGTTCATTTCACGTAATTGAAATCCACGTCTGGGTCCCATGTGCGTAATGCTACTCATTTCGTTGTAAATGTTCAACGTTTATTTGATTTCATTAGATACTGCGCGTTCGTTTAAGTGCTTTTTAAAACGGTCGTGTTTTATTCATTATCATCATCATTAGGCTAATGAATATCCTACAACGTGGGATAAAACTTCAATTTTAAGAACAGACACACAGAGTTAAGCCCGAAATAAGAAGTAGCTTGTACTTCTTGACGGACTAAATTTTCATGATGATTCCTTTCCCTTTCGTAATGAGTTTAATTTCTATCCTATCTTATAAGAGTCCAAAAGTTCTGGCTCGAACATGGTGGCGGTGGTGGGAGGCTTCAGTCATGGCTAGTTACTATCTTACTGGATTTTTAAGGTTCCTACTTGATGCTGAGTAAAAACTGATTATACCGTCGGGTTTTTTAAAGCGCTATTAAGTTATTATTTTCGAAATAATATTTAGGACTCTGGTGCCTTCATTTCAAACACAGGCTAAGTGTGAGTTAGGCTCGCTAACTAAGAATTCCGTATCAACGGGCATGCAGCTATAACTTTTCGGAGTTATGTGCGTTTTTAAGAAATTAAAATATCACTTGCTTCAACGGTGAAGGAAAACATCGTGAGGAAACCTGCACGCCTGAGAGTTCTTCATAATGTTCTCAAAGGCGTGTGAAGTCTGCCAATCCGCACATAGCGAGCGTGGTGGACTATGGCCAAAAACCCTTCTCATATTGAGAGGAGACCCGTGCTCTGTAGTGAGCCGAGAATGGGTTGATCATGATGATGATGAGTAATATGAAACACTACATAAAATTTAAATCATAAAAGTCTAGCTAGTGTTTAAAAAAATATTTTATGTTATGTCGGCTAGAGAAAGGTACTCTCCTGAAAAAGCCCGGTGACAGCTGTCAGCGGTATCTCAGTAATAAAGTCTCGTGGGTACCCTAAAACGGTTTTGTAGGTCACAACACTATTAAAATATTATTATTCAGCTAGGACAATGTTTGTATGAGTTTCATTGTGCTATTATATAATAACGATGCATGTTATAATACTTTGTAATTTCACTTTTTCGGCTTAGTTACACGTAGCCAGTAGATAGCACGAGCAGAGCTGCGAGACAAGATGTGTTGGCCTGTAATCTCATACGATTATATTATATGTTGACAAGTATTTGCCCCCTATCCTAATTACCAGAAGTCCAGTCAGAAATTTTTTCTTACGACCAGTTTTATCTGGTAAATCATACAATTCTAAATGGCCCCTGTCGGGTATAAGATCTGGAGCATTCAGCTTAACTCTTTAATTTTATCTTGCATAACCTTTATCACTTATAAGAACTTATAAGAGAAACTTATAAGAGAACTGGTCTATTTTATAGGTAAAGATATCATCATTGTGAGCCGAATTGTAGCAAATACAACTTCTGCAGGTACAGTTTTATCTTATTTCACTACAACTTAGCCCTTGACTGCAATCTCACCTGATGGTAAGTGATGAAGCAGTCGAAAATGGTAGCGAGCTAACCTGTTAGTGGTACGGTAAACCCATACTCCTAATTGGTTTCTACACGACATCGTGTTGGAACGCTAAATCGCTTGGCGACACGTTTTTGTCGGTAGAGTGATAACTAGCCACGGCCGAAGCCTCCCACCAGACCAGGCTCTAGCCAGGAATCGAACCCAGGACCTCCAACTTTATAATGTGACAGCGTGCTCGCTGCGCCACGAAGGTCGTCATCCACAGTAGATTTGTACCGTCCGATTAGTCGCTAGAATAGTGTAACCAAGCTTTTAGGCGGTTAAATTATGCAGTACTAATTAACTCTTCATAGGACCATGAGTATGAAACTTTTAACGTTAGATTGCATATTAATGAATTGAGTTCACCATCAAGTGAGCAATATCGCCCAATTGAATATCATCATCATCATCATCATCATGAACAACCAATTACCGACTCACTAGTCTCCTCTCAATATGAGAAGGGTTTGGCCATAGTCCACCACGCTGGCCATGTGCGGATAGGCAGACTTCACACGCCTTTGAGAACATTATGGAGAACTCTCAGGCGTGCAGGTTTCCTCACGATGTTTACCTTCACCGTTGAAGCAAGTGATATTTTAATTGCTTAAAAACGCACTTAACTCGGAATAGTTAGAGGTGCGTCTGGATTCGAACCGCCGAGCTCTGATTAGGAGGCTGACGCCCTAACCACTACGCTATCAAAGCTAGTTGAATATATTCTTCAATAGTTATCATCATTCGCCTACTAACACTTTTAACTCGTCTCTCGTAGGAGATCACACTAACACTATGAATTTCAAAGTTTGTGTGCAAGTCTGGTGGGAGGCTTCGGCCGTGGCTAGTTACCACCCTATCGACAAAGACGTGTCGCAAAGCGATTTAGCGTTCCGGCACGATGTCGCGTAGAAACCAAGTAGGAGTGTGGGTTTACCATACCCCTAATAGGTTAGCCCGCTACCATCTTAGACTGCATCATCACTTACCATCAGGTGAGATTGCTGTCAAGGGCTAACTTGTAGTGTATAAAAAAAAAAAAAAGTGTCTATGTGGGTATGTGTGTGTGTTAAATTCATTGCATAGATAAATTATAGGCTACTTTTTAATCTGAAATAAATCCAAGTTTCCGTGGGATGTATTATTGAAAACTACAGCTATAGTTGGCCATCGTAAACTTACTCGAAATCAGATTTACATTTTGGGAAAGGGTGCGGAAACGAGCACGGAAATGAGAGTGAGACGTGAGATTATCTTCAATTACAAAGGTTGCTTTTCTAAAATAAGTAGAGAAAAAGAGAGATGGCATTAAAGCGACCATTTTTGTAGACATCTTTGTCGGTAAGGTAACTAAGTAGTTATGGCCTAAGCCAGGCCAGACTCGACCTGGGAATCGAACCTTGACATTTTGACGACCTCCGTGGCGCGTGCGCGTGCGCTGTTGCATTTTAGAATAGGGTTCGATTCCCGGTTCGAGTCAGGTCTGGTGGGAGGCTTCGGCCGTGGCTAGTTACCACCCTACCGACAAAGACGTGTCACCAAGCGATTTAGCGTTCCGGCACGATGTCGTGTAGAAACCAATTAGGAGTATGAGTTTACCATACCCCTAACAGGTTAGCCCGCTACCATCTTAGATTGCATCATCACTTACCATCAGGTGAGATGCAGTCAAGGGCTAACTTGTGGTGAATAAAAAAAAAAGAAACCCAGGACCTTCAATTTTATAATGCGACAGCACACGCGCTGCACCACATAGGTCGTTTAATTAGCATTTTGGACCAGCTAATTTCATCCCCTCTTTGAGAAAAAAATTCTCTCCCAGTCATTGACAGGACGATGTGTTACGGAAATCAAGCTTATTTCTTTATTCTCGAAGCATGCGCCATACAATAATCTCAACCGTAATCTTGTTTTTAGTGCTATTAAATCCCCACTAAAAGCGTTTGCCGAACATTGTTTGCGTGTCAGGTCTGTTTATTCAGACATATCTCCATTCACGTAATGGATTCGCGGATTACACAGTATGCGCAAGGTAAATACAAATTAAAATTGTGTAAACAGTTGACAAATAGGACATATCCTTGAGTTATTTGTATTACTATACAATTGGAATGAAGTTCCTTATCGCGCGTTGTGAAAGGGGGTTAGACGGAAAAAAAATTTACGAAAAGATGTCACGACACTTTTTGTTATTGTAAGCTGTGTGGCATCGCATGTTTCTCTGTCTGTCTCTCTCTCTCTCTTATAGAAAGCAAGCCAGATATTTTCATTTCTATTTCGCATTGAACAGTGTGGTGTCGCGACGATTATTTTTGTTGAGTGTATACAGGTTTTTTGTAAATAATAAACGAATCCTGACAGTGTTTCTGCACAAGTTCCGGATATTGCTGATGGAGTACAAAATTGAGCCTACTGATTAAGTTTATATAACATTATATTTGTTAATAATAAAAAAAAATATTATTATAACTTAAATAAAATAAAATTTTATTACAATTCCTTCATTAATTAGTCGAAAGGAACTTCGTTCCATCCGGGTGTCCCTTGACACCTCTCAAGTTTTTGTTTTTGAAGTTCTACTTCTTGGGCGCGTTATGAAAAATTATGAGAAGGTAATTTTAAGATGCGCGCGCATCACTGTACCACAAAAGTCGTAGTTTGAAACTGCCCGCTAAACTGCTCATTAAGTCTCGAAACAAAAGCTACCATCCAAATAGAAATAGATACTTTATAAGTTGCCAATATTGGCACCCTCGTCGCCTCTGACCATTCTTTTCATATGTATATAATATTTATCCACATGTTTTTAGGTTCCACATACAAATACGAACTATATATGTTAATTAAGTAATAATAATTAATTACTTAACATATTTAAACATAATAATTATATTAAGTAAATAATAACAAACATTGTTAGCATTTAACAAAAATTACATTTTTAACTTTTTCTTATGGACACTGGGTTCTCGCAAAGAAATGGATGGTGGTAAAGGAAAGACAATAAGTGGGTAAAAACTTAATTTTCACCGACTTTATTACTGAGTGTTTTAGTTTCTAAATTTTTATTTGAAATGAATGATCTATCATTCAGAACATAATACGACCTAATTATTTTCAAATCATAGACAAATTATATTTTATTAATTTATATGTACTCGTACAAAGAGTACGCAAACACTACTCATTCATTCGGACATCATGTGTTCCGTTGATTCATTAGGTACGGCGAATGAAGTTAGGTCTGAATAATCGTAGTCGTATACCGAGCAAAAGATATCAGAGAGGAGACAAACAGCCGAAAAATCGAATCGCGCAATGAGAACGGGCATTGTTCTCGAAATTTAAAAGCTTCTCCAACAACTTACTCGGAATAAGTTTTCTGTTTCCACCCGGGACTGCGAGCTGTCTTAAAACGAAGTTTATATAGTTGTGTTCATAAAAACACATCTGCGGGATCACAACTTTCCCACTGATGTTAGCTTGTGTACCGTTTACAACCAACTCCTAAAGGAGGTGGTAAGCAGTCAGTTGAGGGGTTGTTTTCAAAACTGTAAAATGAGAATGCAACGCTATTAGCAGGAAACAATGTAATTGATGAAGTTTTAATTTAAATATATGTCGGCGCGAAGAAGTTATTAACTTTAATAAGCGGCAAAAACCTCAAAAATTCAATAATTACCCACATTTTAACTATTGATGATTTTGCTAACACAATTTAGCCAGGAACAATCAATTTTGTACAAGCATGCTTTGTGCTATAAATACGGGCAGTCGATGCCTTTCGCGGATTCTCTCGCTCGAGACGTCGGACTGTTTGGACCTCTTAGTTATTATCGCAATAAAAGTATAAACTGGCAAGTTGTGGTTTTAATTATTATGTGCGAAAGTAAACAAAATCGTGACGTCAGCAATGCTGATGTCACCCTTACAAAAAACAGCTCGGACGTCCTTGACGCGACATATATGTATATATATAGCTGTGATAGCCTAGTGGTTAGGACGTCCGTCTCCTAATCGGAGGCCGGGGGTTTGATCCTGGGCACGCACCTCTAACTTTTCGGAGTTATGTGCGTTTTTAAGCAATTGAAGTATCATTTGCTTGAACGGTGAAGGAAAACATCGTGAGGAAACCTGCATGCCCGCGAGTTCGCTATAATGTTCTCGAAGGTGTGTGAAGTCTGCCAATCCGCACATGGCCAGCGTGGCGCACTATGGCCAAATCCTTCTCATATTGAGAGGAGACTCGTGCTCTGTAGTGAGCCGGTAATGGGTTGATCATAATAAATAAATAATAACATTTGGAATCATCATCATCATCATCATCATCATCATTTCAACCGATAGACGTCCACTGCTGGACATAGGTCTTTTGTAGGGAGTTCCAATGGCCTCGATCTTGGGCCGCTTGTATCCAGCGGCTCCCTGCGACTCGTTTGATGTCGTCTGTCCACCTTGTTGGGGGTCGACCAACGCTACGTTTACCGGTGCGGGGTAAGTTTTAATCCTTTTAGCCTTAACAATATATGTTGTATAACGTCAGAATACTTCTACAGGATTTTGACGCACTGATATTTGAATGGTTGGCATTAATTGATCTTTTAACAAAGTTAAATAAGTTAAAGGTCCTTGAAAACAATTTCATGTATATTATAAACCCATGGGGCTACTACCCCCATGGGACGTCAAACATCGACATTGAAATCAATTATAAAGGAGAAAATGTTTTTATTTGTAAGATGGACACATCTTTCTAATATTTTTTAGCATAGATGAATTTTGGGCTAACTATAACAACTAGATAAATCCAGAAAACGGACGAAGTCAAACGCAATGAGTTGGTTTTTCGAATAATGATCAAGTAACAAACCTCCTTCCTCGTTGTTATAATTGATTAAACATTTGACGATCTCTCTTAATTATTATTATACTTTATAATAATTTGGTGTAATTACGTTTCACAAAGTCAGCGACCCGCGTGTGCTAACCGTTATAATTATTTATAAGCATTCGTTTACTCCATTGAAAATGTAATGTAATATATAACAGACAGGTATACAGACTTTGTTATACATTTATCTCATGTATACGGTACATTTTCTTTATTAAATTATATTAAAGCCACCGCTCAGAAAGGTTACGGGTTTAATACTAATGTAATTTAAATAATAAAAAAAAGCGTTTGTGTGTATGTCAACAAACATTTTGGAGGCTATAGAGAATTTTTTTTCGAAATTAAAATTAAATGTAGACAAAGAGAACGGGAACATGAATGAGACGTGGGATATTCTTGAATAACAAAAGTTGCTTATTCCTCAGGATTTTTTAGGAAACTTCAAGTTTTATAAATGCTTTACAAAAAGTTACCGCTATTATTTGAAACCGGCAAAGTTTTCCGAACAAAAGGATTCCTGTAATTGTAAACTTTAGAATTTTTTAATGCTTATTTAGTTAATAATTTTTTTTTAATATATGCGGCGTTTTGTAAGTAAAACAGATACTTTGTTCACGCGCATCTTCTGATAAGTTTTATATTGTAAACACTTTGATCTGTCGTTTCGTATTATCCACCTACGCGATTACTTCGATTGGTGGGCTCCAAAGGGTAATAGCTTTTTCTTGTCCTACCGGTACTTAATAAACAAAATCTTCAATTCCATGATTAGTAAACCCCAGATGACGCTTGCGACATCGTCACGATGATTAAGTTTAAAAGAAACAACGTATACTTAAGTCAGGAAATTAATTGGAGCTACGAAAGAGAATTGGGCATTCATTGTTTACAGTTTCTATCCTTAAGAAGGTATAGAAATAATCTTAATCCTAATCTTAAACTTTTATTAGAAATGTTGTTCTTTCATGCTTACCTTCATTCCTCGGTACGTTCGTTTATATTCTGTTAGTTCTTTAGTGCCTAAACTACTTCACCAATATTAAAGATTCTCTCACCAATGGAAAAACATTATTAGCGAGTCATATGGCCTATATTTTATCTCTGAACTCCCACAGAAACCGGATCTAGGCGGGTCAAGCCGCGGGCGTAGCTAGAATTATATATCTATTATTTGAATATCAATAACTATTTATGTTAGTTATTGCTATTTATGTAAATTATGTTATATGTAATTTTATGTAAGTTTATTGTTTTGTTTTATGTTACTCTTATTTGTACCCCAACCACTACTTGTAAGTAATATGTTTCCTTTTTATAACGGTTGCCTACAAGAAATAATTTGCTACCACTGCAATGCCGCTCATACTTAGTGTTTTATCTTTTTTGTTCACTTTTTTAATTGTGTGTCATAAAAAGTTTTATTATTATTATACATTGACGAACAAAACAATTACGTATCACAAATTGACGTGACGTCAACGCCAACGCGAACGTTCAGGAATGCCGGTGATTACAAAAATGTGAACGTTATTAAAAATTACGGCGTCACAACAAAAAGTCTTATAACAAAAGATTTAACGTTAAAAATGTGTAAAATGCTTCAATACTTCGCCATCGCTCAGCGTTCGGCACATTCCCGCTCCAATTGGAACAGTGAGTCGCAATTTTTGTCATCGTCGGCCCCACATGTGCTGTACTGCTTACGGACCAAGAGCTGGTGGAGAAAATGAGGAACTAAATGATACTGGCTATCAGTTTGTTTTTTATCTGTATGTTTGACAACCTCCGTCGTCTCGGCTTCGGCTAGCTATAGCATAGCTAGTTGTCCCCCTACCGACAAAGACGTGTCGTCGCCAAGCGACTTAGCGTTCCGGCACGATGTCGATTCGATCGATTCTATGCGACATCGTGCCATATCTGCGATGTGGCGCGATGTGTAACATCTGGTAATTCGATTCCCGGCTCGATTCTGGTCTGGTGGGAGGCTTCGGCCGTGGCTAGTTACCACCCTACCGACAAAGACGTGTCGCCAAGCGATTTAGCGTTCCGGCACGATGTCGCGAAACCAATTAGGAGAGTGGGTTTACCATGCCAATAACAGGTTAGCCCGCTACCTATATAGATTACATCATCACTGACCATCAGGTGAGATTGCTGTCAAGGGCTAACTTTTTTTTTGTTTTAGGGCTTTACACAGATTAGCCAATGTCAAGTTTATAGCAATGTAGAAGTTAGGGGGAAATGGCGGGAAACTTCGCACTTTGCGGACGCGGCTCCCTCAAACCTTTCCCAAATTAATACCTGTTAACCATTCAGGAAACTAGCCACTACACAAACGACACCAAAACTGTCCACGACACAACTAACACCAGTCCTTTTCAAAATTAGCCAACAAACATTAATTCAAGGAAAGCGTGATAAAACCGCGCCCGCCATATACGAAGTCTCCCGCCTTTCTCAGGGCTAACTTATAGTGGATTAAAAAAAAAAAAATAATGGCCATCAGTTGGTTTTCTATCTGTATATTTGACGGTCGGTCGCTCGCTGTCGTATTACAAAGTTGGAGGTCTTGCTTGTCTAGTCTGGTCTAGTCTGGAACGCTAAATTCATTGGCGACACATATTTGCTGGTAGGGTGGTAACTAGCCACGGCCGAAGCCGCCCACCAGACCACACCCGAGCCGGGAATCGAACCCAGGACCCCCCACTGAATAATTCGACAGCGCGCGCGCTGCGCCACGGAGGTCGTCAAAATTGTGTGAAATTTGCATTTTTTTTTGAGTCCCATCACCTGGTCTGTCCATTTGGCTGGTTAGGTTGAGCGGCCTCTCGATCTTTACTTTATTAATTGACTTATATAATTGACTTATATAATATAACCCAAATTAGGAAAACATGTGGCAGGGTTTTCTATAAGCACAAAAAGTATTAAAACGTCAAGGTTATTGCCCAAAGAGTTGGTATGACGATTGAAAAAACGTCAAGGTTATTGCCCAAGGAGTTGGTATGACGATTGAAAAATACGGTTCGGCAGTAATTCTGGCTATGCTCCGAGCTCTTTGGCTATGCTCCGTAGGTACTCCGGTAGAAAATTGTTTCACATTTTTTTTGTTAGCGTCGTCGCGTCACGGGAACATTTTGTTGCAGAACCTAGAAACCTATTTATGCGCGATGTAAAATTCCACTAAAAATCAATTTATCGTGCACGTAAAAAATGGGTCGCATCAAAAAGATTGCCCGTTCATCTGGCTTTTGCCAGCCTATGTGATTATTGAACCGGTCCACCAAAAGTCTCGGTACAGATCTAATGGAGATTTTTGGGTGTTCAGGCTATGATGTTATTGAAATAATCATATTATGGGCGGATTAAAATGAATATATAAGGGGAAGTCTAAAAGTAGCGCCAGTGACAGAAAAGATGAGGAGTAACAGGCTGGCATGGTATGGTCATACAATGCGGAGGAAAGAAAGTGATGTCACCAAAGTAATGTTATATATGAAGTGGAAGGGCAAAAGAGTAGAGGAAGACCAAAGAAGAGATGGATGGATTGCGTAAAAGACTATATGCGGGTAAAAGGTGTGGGTAGTGAGGTGAGGGCTGATAGAAGTGAGTGGAAGAAGAAGACGTGTTGTGCCGACCCCACATAATGTGGCATAAGGGCAAGAAGAAGTAGATGGGCGGATTAAGAGGTATATAATTTAGCTTTAGCAACAGACACTTTTTAACATATTTGAATACTTATCTGCGTATACGTGAGCAAAACTGCGTATGTATTTTTAGGTTTGGTACTCGGATGGAAGAGATATAAATAAAAAGATTTTTATTAGGGATTTTTATTACAAGAAGGTAGTTTAAACACAATAAAACGATGGTCCTGCAGAAGTATAAACTGTGTTGCAGTAATGATCGCCATCCAGGGCATAAACATATTGTTCCACAAAATAAAAGGATAAACAAAAACAATATAAACAGACCATATGTCACTAAAACAAATCAACTCAAGGAAACTTTGGCAGTATATGAATGAGGGATTTGGCGTAGCAAAAGTTTATATGAAATAATAGTTATTTAAGAATATAATATATTGGTCTGTTATGTAATAGAATTAATATATATATATTTTATCCACTACTAGTTAACCCTTGACGGCAATCTCAGCTGATGGTAAGTGTTTACACAGTCTAAGCTGGTAGCGGGCTAACCTGTTAGGGGTATGGTAAACCCATACTCCTAATTGGTTTCTACAAGACATCGTGCCGGAACGCTAAATCGCTTGGCGCGACGTCTTTGTCGATAGGCTGGTAACAGCCACGGCCGAAGCCTCCCACCAGACCAGACTCGGGCCGGGAATCGAACCCAGGACCTCTAACAATTAATATAATAACATAACATTTTGTGACTGGGATTTTTTTACTAACCTTTAAGTTAGCTCTTGACATCGTGTTGGAATGCCAAATCGCCTTGCGATAGGTCTATGTTGGTTGGTTGGTAACGCTAGGTTGGTAGGTTGGTAAGAAACTTCCACCTGACCAGAGAGGAAAAAAAACATAACTGATAAATTTATAAATTGCTGCTGCCATCGACCGAATCCGGGACCTCCCGCTAGTACGACCAAAGTGCCAGCCCGGAAATTGGAAAATGCAATGACTGTTTGGAATGATGAATGGTTTTACGTTAAATTCCCGGGTCAGGTTCTCTTAAGATAGTCGTAGAAGCTTATAAAAATAAATAGCGTTGTCTACCCTCAAGCTACGGAGAGCACAGCACGTCAAGCCGGTTCTGTACCCAACCCGTATTGGAGCCGTGGCTCAATGATATATAACTTTTTTTTTAGTGGTACTAGTAGTCTTGGAATTTGCAGTACAAATCTGGAGTTGGAAATATGCGCTCCCTAGACCCATGTCTCGGATATTACACACAAACACAGTTTGTTTGTATTAATTCAATTCAATTCAAATAATCTTTATTCAAATAGTCCCTTAAAAGGCGCTTTTGACGCGTTAATAATTTACAAAGTAGTGATTTGATGGTGATAACTACATTCGTAAACTTGAAACTAAAGCTATGAGGGTTCTAAACGCGCCCCGGTCTAAGAAGAAGCCCACAACAAACTTAGACAGGTAAATTTTCTTTTTGTTATCACCATCTCACATGCCACTTAAATTATATTAAGAGCTATCTTATTAGAGGAATATTTCACACCCATGCTTGTTTATCATTTACGTAATCCTTAAAGCTATAGTAGGATTTTTCTACAAGCTTACGTTTTATATAAACTTTAAACTTATTGAGAGACATCCCAGAAATTTCATTTGGCAATTTGTTATAAAATTGTATACAATTATTACCTTTAAATGAATTTCTAATTTTTTGTAGTCTAGTAGCGTGCAACACAAGTTTATTTTTACTTCTGATGTTAAGATTGTTGCAATCGCCTTTTTTATTGAATTTTGTTATATTTCTATGGACATACATTAAATTTTCAAATATGTATTGACAATGCAATGTCATTATTTTGACTTCCTTAAATTTTTTTCTTAAATGACTCTCTTGGAGCTATATAATAAATTGCACGAACAGCCCTCTTCTGCAGCACGAATATAGTGTCAATATCGGCAGCATTACCCCATAATAATGGTTGTAACAATAAGTGCTCACGGAGCTCTTTTGTGAGGGAGAGGGCTGGCTGCCCCCCCCCCCCCCCCCCACACTTGCCAACGTCCATACCATGTTGAATACACCGGTTCTCGTCCGATCACCGAAGGCTGCCCTTAACACAGATTGACAAAATATAGCAAGGACAGCCAGTCATCATCATCATCATGATCAACCCATTGCTGGCTCACTACAGCACGGGTCTCCTCTCAATATGAGAAGGGTTTTGGCCATAGTCCACCACGCTGGCCATGTGCGGATTGGCAGACTTCACACGCCTTTGAGAGCATTATGGAGAACTTTCATGCGTGCAGGTTTCCTCACGATGTTTTCCTTCACCGTTGAAGCAAATGATATTTTTTGTTTTTTTTTTAAAACGCACATAACTCCGAAAAGTTAGAGGTGCGTGCCCGGATTCGAACCACCGACCTCTGATTAGGAGGCTGACGTCCTAACCACTAGGCTATCGCCAGTACTGATCCTAATAATATAAGTGTTTATGCATTTATTGTTATTAGGTATGTATCTATTATGATTATGATTATGAAATAAATAAATTATTTAATAAACTCTGTAATTTGTAATCTTAAACATAAACTAGCGGCGGTATTTCTGGCCGTAAATTTATTAATTTTAGTATGTATTATGTCTGAACATGCCTTTGTAAAAATTAAAGCAAAGGTTACCTATGTAATGTGAAAATTAATATCCACATTTTCAATTAGACGCGTACCTTCACACTAAGTGTAGTCGTGTCACGTAAAAGGAGTCTTCATCTTATGTTCTAGTTCATTATGTGTAATACCGCCATGATACTGAGTGGGTAAGATCCTCCTCTAACTTATCGGAGTTGGGTGCGCTTTTATTCCAATTGAGAAATTTTAAATGAAATACCGCTTTCTCTAAAGGTGAAGAAAAATTTTGTAGAAAAACAGGCATGCCTCAGAACTCTATAATTTACTCTATAATGTTCTTTTGCCGTTCTCATAATTTACTCTATAATGTCTATATTGGTCTTTTGTCTGGTGAGAGACTTCGGTCGTGGCTAGTTACCACCCTACCGACAAAGACGTGTCGCCAAGCGATTGAGCGTTCCGGCACGATGTCCGTAGAAACCAATTATGAGCGTGGGTTTACCATACTCCTAACAGGTTAGCCCGCTACCATCCTAGACTGCATCATCACTTACTATCAGGTGAGATAGCTGTCAAGGACTAACTTGTAGTGAACAAAACAAAAATTGCTTTAGCACATTACGTGTATTTTTATTAGCACAAATCAATTTAACTATATATTATTTTAAAGGAATCAGGTTTTAAACTCAATCGTTGGACAAATTTTGTATATACTTGTTTCGTTTTACCAGCATTCTAAGAACGTTTCAGTTTTTTTTAACACGTTGTTGTTAATAGATTGCGTTTCTAAGCGATAAGGCCGCCTTTTGTATCCTACTTTACTGAGTTAATCTTATCAGCGTCGTTAACTTTAACGTAGTGTTTAAATAATGAAAACAATTAATTTAAATAATAAAGTACAAATATTAAATTTTAGCCCAATTCGCCGGTACGCTATGCGCTCTTTTTATGTGGCACGTTTCATACCTACCTCCGTTTCGTATCAAAAGACTTGTTTATTTAAAGCAAACTTTTCGCGGATGCTCTGGAGCTCTTTAATGATGTAGACTGGAATATTTTCTCTTAGGGCCGCTCCAGACGACCATAATGAAGATCTCGAAAGACCAGCGCTCGGAAATCCTGATACAAATTTTTACTTTATTTAAACCGAGTACCAAGCTATCAGGCTATAGAATTATCACCCTAATCCTTGGCCTGTACATCTAAAAGATTTTATTACATTTTATTTTATTAAGTATTACCTACTTGTAAGGTCACAAACTACTTCAAAAGCTTAAATAGCTAAAAAATTAGTCTCTATTGGAGCAATGAAATTTGCAAAGACTTTTATTCACATTTAATAAAGTAAGCATAAAAAACTTTTCAATAAAGTTAACGAAATTTCAATATGACCAAATATGTCTTAAGGTTTAGTTTAAACATATAATCAAATCTTTGTGCTTAGGTGTTATAATATTAGTTGGGATTATATCATCATGATCAACCCATTGTCGGCTCACAGAGCACGGGTCTCCTCTTAATATGAGAAGGATTTGGCCATAGTCCACCACGCTAACCACGTGCGGATTGGCAGACTTCACACGCCTTTGAGAACATTATGGAGACTCTCAGGCGTGCAGGTCTGCTCACGATGTTTTCCTTCACCGTTGAAGTAAGTGATATTTAAATATTTTTTTTCTAAACGCACATAACTCCGAAAAGTTAGATGTTAGCCCGGATTCGAACCGCCCACCTGTGATTAGGAGGCTGACGCCTTAACCACTAGGCTATCAACGCTTCGTATGTATAAGGAAAGTATATACGAATTAAAACAGCTTGACAAATACACAATTCATACAATGTAATAATACATGTATACGCAGTAACGGAGACAGGTTGGTACACCAAAACTGTCTTTCCGTCAGATATGTGCTAAGTTGTTAAGATAGATTGGGTCAAGAGTAGGTATCATTTTGATTTCGTATCATTCATTATAGTTAGGATTGCTTTTCCCTAGGTATAGCTAAAATATCAAATCAAAGGGATCCTATAAGTGAATTAAACATAAAAATAAAGCAAATCTTTATTGCAACGGAAGGTAATATAAGAGGAAAAATAATTGTTTGCATTAAGATCGGTAGGTTTACATTTGTATAGTTTATTCGTAATTCGGTTAAATCTTGTGTATTTATACGTATATTTTCTAAATAAATGAATGATTTTTAAAATAATAAATGTGATTTTTGTGTTTTAATTCAAAAATAACATCCTTGATAATTTGTATTTTCTGTGTCTCAAAAGCAATAGCAAATTCTTCAAAACTGGTCAACCAAAATGAAAAAAATTTCAATTGGATCATTCAAAAACTGGAGCTCGAGTATACAAAAGTCAACTGTTAATTGAGGGTCGTAGGGCAAAAGCGTCTAGGCCAGCCTTTACAGCAAACCTACCTACGTTATTCGTTAATTATTCGCTGATCCTTTTAGAGATTCAATAGAGTAATGGGATTTTAACGGTCTCAATTTAATGCATTTTGCGCGACCTCGCGATACTTTTTGCTCACATTTTACTTCATTCACTCGGTTTGCTTTAAACACCGTTTCAATAGTCAATTATAACAGTTATAAAAACGTCCAGAGAATTGAGTTCATATTGAGATGGAAGGGTCTTTTATAAAATTAATTATCAATTAAAATACAGCAATTAGTTCGTGTAACATTTCGTGGATCCACGGGGAAAATAGGGCATGGAAAATATATCCATTCTATTTAATGAGTGCTGTTATAATTACGGCTTGACCTTTTTTTTTTATCCACTACAAGTTAGCCCTTGATGGCAATCTCATGGTAAGTGATGATGCAGTCTAAGATGGTAGCGGGCTAACCTGTTAGGGGTATGGTAAACCCACACTCCTAATTGGTTTCAACACGACATCGTGCCGGAACGCTAAATCGCTTGGCAACACGTCTTTATCGGTAGGGTGGTAACTAGCCACGGCCGCAGCCTCCCACCAGACAAACCTCTGTGGCACAGTGCGTGCGCTGCCGCATTATAAAGTTGGAGGTCCTGGGTTCGATTCCCGGCTTGTTACAGGGTGGTAACTAGAAAACGTCGAAGCCCACCAGACAAAGATGAGTCGCCAAGCGATTTAGCGTTCCGTCACGATGTCGCGTAGAAACCAATTAGTAGTTTACCATGTCCCTAACAGATTAGCCCGTTACCATCTTAGGCTGCATCATCACTTACCATCAGGTGAGATTGCCCGTCAAGGGTTAACTTGTAGTGTATAAAAAAAAGATATAATAGGGATTTAAAACAAACGCTATTAATTTACACTTTACGAAGGAAATATTTATTTAATTGATTGAATGTTTTTGTAACCTTGCTACTGACTTGTGTTTAACTATCTCGATACTCGCACTGTTTTTGAGTACATATAATTAATTCAAATAAATAGAACTCTTATTCGTAAGCAAGTCTTCATAAATAAAGACTATATAAAAGGTTATATAAAAAAATTACTATTAAATCATATATACAACAATATAAAGGCACCCTTATCGCTCGTCACCTTCTCCCCAGACAATCGGCAATATGTCGGCGGCTTGCCCGCAACTTGCTAACTTGCTGTAACATGTAACAGCTAAGATTTTGTTAATTTCGTGCCGCCGGCCAAGTTTCCAACTTGTAACTTTATGTGAAGCCGCCGACAACAAATCTGCTAATGTACATTCCTTACAAGCACTTTACAAAATTCCGATATGTTAACGAGTGCCGTGCAACGGATGGCCATCGGTTGAAACAACGATGATGGCAGCTAATTACACCCAGTCATCTGTGAAAGGCAGTAAACGCGTAGTAACTGTTGTATAGCAGTAATTGACATTAATGTAGGTAATCTCTCATTAATATTCCGTTTCAGACTCGCTTACAACAATTTAATAATTAATTATTACGCGTGACTTACGTCACATCGAGCACTCGCGGTAGCAATAATCATAAGCGTCTGTATTAAGAACAATATTGTAACTATGATAGTTTATGTGAAAGCGTGTGTGTGTGTGTGTGTGTGTGTGTGTGTGTGTGTGTGTGTGTGTGTGTGTGTGTGTGTGTGTGTGTCTTCATCATGATCAACCCATTGCGGGCTTGGTCTCCTATCACGAGAAGGGTTTGGCCATAGTACACCATGCTAGCCACGTGCGGATTGGCAGACTTCACACGAGAACACTATGGAGAACTCTTTCACACTCTCATCATCTCAACACGATGTTGATGTTTTTCCTTTAGCTTTGAAGCAGGTGATATTTTAATTGCTTTAACACTCCGAGAAGTTAGAGGTGCGGGCTCGTGTTCGAACCCCCGACCTCTGCTTAGGAGGTGGACGTCCTTACCACTAGGATATCATAGCTTCAAACGACATGAAAATTTAAAAACTCTTACCACCCATGAAGAAGTGATGGTTAACTTTGTCCCGTAGTTCTAATATAACTTTCAAATGAAACGGAAGTAAAACGAGTAAACAAGGTGATAGTATTGTTATCATATAATCCGTTTTAATTACTTCTTGATTTAAAAGGAAATATCTTTTTTAAATATAACATTGTGTAAGGGCTCATATGACTTAGAGAAGAAGTGGTGGAACCTCCAGATTCGTACGAATAACTAACTAAATGCGGTACTCGAAAAGAGTGGATGTCACATGCTGAATCGTTCTTTTAAAAAAGATGGACATAGTGGACGTTGTGTACTTACAAAAGCGGACAAAGCCGCGGGCAACACCTCGCAGAAGATAAAATACGCAAATTAAAGCATACGCTTTCATTAGGACCCTATAGCATAAAGCAGAGCTCAGCTAGAATGGCGAGGTAATTTTGTTTGGCGCTTTCATGAGATGAGAGTTTATAATTGCAGTGCGATTTTCAAAGGGCTGCGTTCAATAGAGGATCGATGCTGCGTATTGCGTGGAACGCACTGCATTGCATCCATACAAATACTCGTTAAAGTAAAGTTAAGTATCTGACTGTGATTACGAAATTGCTTTTTTTATAACACCCGACCCAAAAATGAAGGTGTCTTATAAGTTTGACTTGAAAGCTAATGAATCGATTTAGATTTTTTTTTTACGGAATGTTAATTAGTCAGTAGTTTTGACGACCTCCGTGGCGTTATAAAGGTCCTGGGTTAATTTTCCGGCTGCAGTCTGATCTGGGGGGAGGCTTCGGCCGTGGTTGGTTACCACCCTACCGATAAAGACAAGTCGCCAAGCAATTTAGCCTTCACGATGTCGCGTAGAAATCAATTAGGGGTAAGGGTTACCCTAACAGTTTAGCCCGCTAGCATCGTAGACTACATCATCACTTACCATCTGGTGCAAAAACAAACCATTTTCGGATATACCTAAACCTCTCGGGAGGGGAGGGGGACTCCACATAATGTAGCTTTTTTCACCGTAACAAAAAAGGATTGAGTACATGCCTCAGAGAGTACTTGCAGCTGCCAATCCCGGTTATATTAACTAACTTGTCGGATTTAATAGAGGAGGCTGCATGGAGGATCTTGCTCTATAAAACTGTCAGAGACCCAGATCATTTATAGGCTGATCATCACGATGATTATTACGAGTATATCTGCAATAAATAATCAAAATATTAAACAAAATAAATACCGGAGTTTTCAGTAAAAACCCGTCACTACCGGGACGTCGAAGTCGAATCCACGCCAACGAAGTCCTAACAAAACTAGCAGGAAACAATCTTTTTAACGTCCTTCCTCCGGGAAATTATAAATACTCACCTAATGAAAGCGTTAAGGAAAATCTTCACGCCATTTCCAACTAGTGCCGACTGCGGTGTCTGCGAATAAAGATTTTCTTTAACAAATATTCCCTGACATTTTAAACGAAACTTTATAATTTTAACCCTTTCGTGTGTTTAAGAAAGTTTCTCACTATAACGACTCTATATATCACTTAATGGAGTCAAAATTCAAACGATTTTAAACAATCTATCCAAGTAATTTTCAATCAAATTTACATGATTTCAAGTACATCATCATTACATCATCATGAACAACTCATCACTGGCTCACTACAGAGCACGGGTCTCCTCTCAATATGAGAAGGGGTTTGGCCATAGTCCACCACGCTGGCCATGTGCGGATTGGCAGACTTCACACGCCTTTGTGAACATTATGGAGAACTCTCAGGTGTGCAGGTTTGCTCACGATGTTTTCCCTCACCGTTGAAGCAAGTGATATTTTTTTTTTTTTTTTAAAACGTACATAACTCCGAAAAGTTAGAGGTGCGTGCCAGGATTCGAACCGCCGACCTCTGATTAGGAGGCTGATGCTCTGACCACTAGGCTATCACCGCATATCGAATGTTAAACTTACTTAGTTGCTTCTCATCGGTATATCAGAATTCCTGTGAAAGTCCATAGGAATTTTTTACATAGGAACCCTCGGTCTAATTTTTCTAATTCGCGGGCATCAGCTGATGTAATAACAGTATTCAAAAACAACCCGACAACAAACATTTACTAAGTAAGTCTAAAAACCGAGGAAAAACTACGGAACCTAAGAAAAAAAGAAGGATAAACGAAGTGAAAGGGGATATACCAGTGACCTTGACTTAGCAAGGTCCTTAAGTTCTTCCATTAGAATAAGGTTCGAATGCCTAAAAACTACTCAACCAAGTTAACGACGTTTAATATACCCTATTATTTTCCAAAAATAACCTGACACCAAACATTTACCAAGTAAGTCTTAAAACCAAGGAAAAACTACGGAACCTTAGAAAAAAAAGAAGGATAAACTAGTGAAAGGGGATATACCAGTGACCTTGACTTAACAAGGACCTTAAGTTCTTCCATTAGAATAAGGTCCGAATGCCTAAAGATTACTCAACCAAAGTTAACGACGTTTTAATGTACCCTTTAATTCCCTCAGCGAATGAAAAAGAACCGCGCAAATCGTCCAAGAAATCGGGTTTACTTACGTACGAAAAACATACGCAGCTTGAAATAATAAAGTGAACCGTTAATATATTCGATGAAGCAATTCCTTACAAATTTCGTTTCGATTTACTAAACCTTAACTCAGTAAAAGCGCTATTCAAAGTAAAAAAATAAAAGATAAAATAAAATGAGGCTTCATTGAATCGTGCGATATCTAATTCCACGTCGTTTTCGCTTTGGAAGCATATTATTTTGTAGGATTACTTCGATCTCGCTCTAATATAACATTCGTACGTTCCGGGGGATATGAATTTGTTTATTTAGTTGAAGTATTTGAATGAGAGTCCGCGTCTTAACTGTCTTGTTAATCTTAGCGTGTTTCACTGTGGATTACGAGGTCGTATCGCATGTTTGATTACCGGGTCGAGCTGAATTGATAAATATTGGATTTTTATACAAAATAATGTTACAAATGTTCGGGGAATTTGAAAAACTTTGAACCTATCCATTTTCGTGTTTCCAGGGTGAGTGGGTACCAATCGCGCCCAGGTCTAAGAAAATGCCAACAACAAACATAGCAGAGTTTTTTTTTTACAACCATCTCACATAGTCAGTAGTAAGTTATAATTAGCTATGAATTTTTTGTTGGTTTTGTAATTCACACCCAAGCTTGTTATATTTTATATAATCCTTTATTTCGTAATATGATATGGTACGCTTACGTTTTATAAAAATTTGAACTTATTAGTAGAAATTTTCATCACATCAATAGGTAAAATAGATATATAATAGATAGTATTTGGTTGCCTGGAAGAGATCGCTATGTAGCGATAAGGCCGCCAAATTGTATACTGTGTCTGCTATTTTACCAATTTTGTTTACCAATTTTGTGCAACCATTACATGGCATCGAAGCTTCTGCTCATTGGCCCGCTATTTGAAATAAAAACAAAAACATATATATTAAAAAAATATGTAAATGTAGCTAATATATCTCACAGTGGTAAAGCAAACATAAATTGGAGTGTTATCTTATCATGGAGGTCGGTAATGCCACTAAATCTGTGCCGAGAGCGTTTGCACAGCGCGAGGCGAATGCGCGCCTGCCATGTTTGTTTGTTTATTCAGACATATCTTCATCTGCCTAATGGCTTTACACATACGTAAAGATATCGTTGATGTCAAGGTATTTTTCTGATAGCTGCAGCATCTTTTTTTTATTCCTCTACAGGTTATTAGCACTGCTTTTTTTTTAGGACTGTCTATTAGCTGTACAAACCCTATTGGTTGCCACAGCGTAACCGGGCTGTTTGACGAGCTTCGAAAAGAAACTCTCTCAGAAGCAATTTTGAGCCCTAGGGCTCGAAGAAACTAAGGGTACGACTGCCTAAGGGCGCCTTCTTTGAGGCCGAACCTCGGCTTAGGCGACCGAGACCTGGTGGCAAGTGATGATGAAGTCTAAGATGATAGCGCGCTAATCTGTTAGGGTTGCGGTACTATATCAAACCTTTATATCCTGAACCCTACATTCCTGATTTGCATTTCCCATGCATCGCAAGGGAATCCTGAATCACTTGGCAGTTTATCTTTTTCAGGAGGGTGGTCAAAGGTTGACATAGCTCAGCGAGTTGCGAAGTTGAAGTGGCAATGGGCGGGGCACATAGCTCGGAGAACCGATGGACGTTGGGGTCCCAAGGTGCTGGAATGGCGACCTCGCACCGGTAAACGTAGCGTTGGTCGACCCCCAACAAGGTGGACAGACGACATCAAACGAGTCGCAGGGAGCCGCTAGATACAAGCGGCCCAAGACCGTGGCCATTGGAACTCCTTACAAAAGACCTATGTCCAGCAGTGGACGTCTATCAGTTGAAAGGAGGAGGAGGTCAAAGGTTGGAGATTAAGTTCTCCAATGGCCTTATTATTATGAAACCAACATCGACCTAACAGCAGGTTCACAAGGATCGATTCATCTATGCTCTAGGTCATGAGAATCAGTACAAGAGAAGCTTGATGTCGGTTTATTAATACAGTCATGAGTGTTGTAGACACCTTACTTTATAACCAGTCCTGACTGCTCATTCAACTATTAACGGAAAAAGTCGAGTACTTCGATCACATAGCCTAGAATGCTTTCTTATGCTGATAAGCTTGAAAGGAAAGAACATATGAAAGATGGACCAGTTGTCAGTAATTATTCATCGTCTTCATACTTGTCCCTTTGGACGAAGGTGACCGGTAGACAACTGTCAGAAGACTTACTGAATACAAAGGTGAAAGAAGCACTCTATTCACTCTGCAGACCTAACCAAGTAAAAAAAATCTGGTGTCCGTGTAAAATAGAAAACACGCCCATCAGTAATTGCGAAACGCATGACAAATCAATAAATATTAGAATGAATTTTTGTTTGAATGAATGATTGTTTGAATGAATCGCTGCATGATATTATGAATGTATTACCCAGCTAGGTAGTAGTAGTGGTTAGTGGTTGTAGTCGTTAGGGCATCAGCCTCCTAATCAGGTCAGAAAACATCGTGAGGAAACCTGCACGCCTGAGAGTTCTCCATAATGTTCTCAAAGTCGTGTGAAGTCTGCTAATGCCGCACATGGCCAGTGTGGTGGCCCTTCTCATGTTGAGAAGGGACCCGTGCTCTGTAGTGAGCCGGCAATAAGTTAATCACATGCAATGAAAGAAAACAATATTACTGAATAGGCTCCATTATAAGTCTGGTATTATTGTCTGGTGGGAGGCTTCGGCCGTGGCTAGTTACCACCCTACCGACAAAGACGTTTCGCCAAGCGATTTAGCGTTCCGGCACGATGTCGCGTAGAAACCAATTAGGAGTGTGGGTTTACCATGACCCTAACAGGTTAGCCCGCTACCATCTAAGATTGCATCATCACTTACCATCAGGTGAGATTGCCGTCAAGGGCTTACTTGTAGTAAAAAAAAAAGGGGAGAGGGTGTTCCAACGAGCACACGCGAAAGAGTTTCAGTGACTATAGCTTGAAATAGTTGGATCAAGTTCAGGTTGACCTGCTATTTTAGTTCGCAAGTCAAACTGTATGATCGTCTACATCTAATAACTCAAGACATACAACTCATTGTGTGCGATATAACATCAAAGCTACGCCGGCTATAATCCGCCAGTTATTTGCATACAGCCGGGGCTTGCCTTGAGTATTATTTGAAGTGGACAGTGGCCATCCCATTTGCATAGCTATTCATAATGCTCGCAGGATCTGCGGACTGGTGCAAATGTATGCAGCACTCCCACGACGTACCACTCATTTAGATCCACCTTCAAAGCAGAATCTGTGTAGGATAGCTCAATCCGCGATTTGGAAATTCATCACTACTCATTCATTTTACAAAACGTACACACTTTTACTTAAAAAAAATATATATAGGAGGACTACGGGACGGGGGCGTGTCTTCGTCGGTAATTTGGGTAGACGTGGGTAGTTTCGGGCAAAGAGACCAGATACTCTTGGTAGAACAGAATTACAATTATAAGTATGGTAAATTATAAGGAGCAGACTATACGCTCCACCAAGTACGAATTCACTACCGCAGCTCAACCACCGGTCCGACCCGACCGAATGCAATCAATGCAATGCGCCGTCCCGCGCCGGTGAGTCTTATAAGAACTTGCATACGTCACTTAGTGTTGCGTAAAGAGAGGGGGCGATGCCACTCTCTTGTCTGTCGTACATGACTCCAAAGCTAGATGGCGTTGCTCTCTGATTGCCGTCAAATAAATTAAACATTATTAACCACAATATTGTTAGTTAAAAAAACAATAAAAGGCACGGTGGTTAACGGTCAGCTAATCACAGTGTTGCCTATTCAGTAGAGAGTGAGAGGGCGAAGAAGTCTTTATGGTATTGCTTGTACACTCCTTGGTCAATGTGTATTTAATTCTATGTATTTATTCGATACTAAATTTTACTGATATCATAAATGTGAAATCGATGCCGTCACGACCAACAGCATAACGCGCTCTCATGTCATTTTAAAAGTAGATTAGTACGTTTCCTTTGCGGAAATGAACTATTATTCCGTATTTTATATTATAAATCGTTTTAAAACCCTCAAGTTACCGCTGGGCAAAGCTGATATTACGGGAACCATAACAAAACAAATAAAATGCAAACCGTTCGGTTATCGTTTTATTAAGGGTGCGCGAATGGAAAACGGCCTGAAATCGCTCCGTATGATAATAACGATCGTTGTTATGAAGCCTCTTTTATATTTTGGATTACCGTTACTTTGTGTGCGAAGAATTTCAGTTCTCTTCGTTCGCGGTACTCTTTTTGACAAAGATTTCACCCTATCAAACTTGTTAAGCTATGACAAATGTTCCGAAATCACAGAAATACAAATCATTTAAATTCAATGTTATAGGTGTGTAAATAAATTGTACAGATTTTTTTTAAGGATATTATTCGTTTGTACTTGAAAATTCAAATTTTCAAATTCAAATAATCTTTATTCAAATAGTCCTTTAAAAGGCACTTTTGACGCGTCAATAATTTACATAGTAGTGATTCAATGGTGATAACTCCATTCGTTAACTTAAAACTAAAGCTATGAGGGTTCCAAACGCACGCTGGTCTAAGAAGAAGCCCACAACAAACTTAGCCGGGTTTTTTCTTGTGTATTTCTTATTTAGATTTTTCTGATTTTTGTACCAGTTCTGTGATAACAAACGCTCATATATGAGGTAAAGCGATCTCTGGTAGCCACCCTTTTTTTTTTATCGTGGTGAAAAAGCTTTATGGCTACCTCCGTACCCTAAATTGTGAGTTAGATGATTTAAGACAGTAGTGTCTATCTACCTACATAAATAATTGCATAACCGGAGGTATTTGAGCCTGCATCTCTCTGGTTATTGCTAATAATGCGTTGCGCTATGTCAGTTCACTATTGGTCAATAGAAAGCCCATTGCTGAATTGGCAAAGTATTATAAGTATACATCCATAATCTGTCCACAATGACTTTAAAAAGTTCGGCTGTTAGAATGTCCTAAATTGAGCTCATGGATAAGGTTAAATTAGATGGTATGTAGGTAAAAATCGATGATCTCCAATACATCAATCCTATGTGAGAGTGTACATCATCATCATCATGATCAACCCATTTCCGGCTCACTACAGAGCCCGGGTCTCCTCTTAACATGAGAAGGGTTTGACCATAGTCCACCACGCTGGCCATGTGCGGATTGGCAGACTTCACACGCCTTTGAGAACATTATGGAGAACTCTCAGGCATGCAGGTTTCCTCACGATGTTCTTCCTTCACCGTTGAAGCAAGTGATATTTTGATTGCTTAAAACGCACATTATTCTGAAAGCTATTATTGAGAGTGGACATGCATTAGTATTATAGTTGTACTAACGCCACTCATCCTAAGTTTAGAAAAAAAAATCGTATGCTTGAATATTTACTCAAAATAATGTTAAATTCCAATTCAAATAATCTTTAATCAAATAGTCCTTTAAAAGGCACTTTTGACGCGTCAATAATTTAATAGTAGCGATTTAATGGTGATAACTACATTCGTAAAACTAAAGCTGTGAGGGTTTCCAAACGTGCCCTGGTCTAAGAAAAAGCAGACAACAAACTTAGCCGGGTTTTTTTGGTTATCACCATTACACATACACTAACAAGTATCCAAAAATAGTTACTGCAGTCAGGTTATATTGTAATTGCATCGGGTATTACATGTTCTAAAATTAGTCGTTTTGGCGTCATTTACATGTTATTTGAACCGTTCGCGTCATGATCGGTGTTATATGCGTCAATAACATTACGTTCGCGTCATGATCGGTATTATATGCGTCAATAACATTACGTTTGCGGTCAGCCTGCTAGCGCAGCCGACCGCACCGGTAGCGCTCTCAGTTTACGCACTGACAGTTAATTTAACCAAATGGAAAATTATATCTAACTGAACGGAACTGGACACAATGTGTTCGCATTTTAAGCTTGCGTGTACATTTCATGTTCATGAAATTGCTAGGTTTGTTTAGTTAACTATTGCATCATACTGAGGAAGATACAAAGACGAAGTTGATTCAATTCAATTCAAATAATCCTTATTCAAATAGTCTTTTAAAAGGCACTTTTGACGCGTCAATAATTTACATAGTAGTGATTTAATGGTGATAACTACATTCGTAAACTTAAAACTAAAGCTATGAGGGTTCCAAACGCGCCCGGTCTAAGAAGAAGCCCACAACAAAATTATCCAGGTAAATTTTCTTTTTGTTATCACCATCTCACATGCCACTTAAAATTATATTAAGAGCTATCTTATAAGAGCAATATTTCATACCCATGCTTGTTTATCATTTACATAATCCTTTACACTATAGTAGGACTTTTCTACAAGCTTACGTTTTATATAAACTTTGAACTTATTGAGAGACATCCCAGTAATTTCATTTGGTAATTTGCTATAGAACTGGATAGCTAGGATTGGGATATTCTTCCAGTTTACGGATTAGCAAGCTGAAGTGGCAGTGGGCGGGTCATATCTGTCGCAGAACCGACGGCCGTTGGGGCAGACGTTTTCTGGAGTTGAGACCGCGTACCGGTAAGCGTAGCGTAGGACGACCTCTTGCTCGCTGGATCGACGACCTGAAAAGGATCGCTGGGAGCGGTTGGATGAGGAAGGCGGAGGACCGTGTGTGGTGGCGCGCTCTCGGGAAGGCCTATGTCCAGCAGTGGGCGTCTATAGGCTGATTGAGTTGAGTTGAGTTCTTCCAGTTAACCTGGTTATATTTATAAATCAAAATGAATGAGTTAAGTGGTTATAAATTTGAATTTAAAGTTTTTCTATAAGCCTGTAAAGTAATAAGGTATATTGAAGTGTTATGTTTAAGTGTTATTATATACTAATACTTTACGATTGGTAATATAGCTGTGAATAACATAAAGTTTGCGGTCAGCCAGCAAGCATCACGGATAACTCCAGCTGCACTCTCTGAATTTATACTGACAGTTAATTTAACCAAATGGAAAATTATATGTAACCGTTATCTAACTGAATGGAACCGGGCAGGATGGGTTTGTGCTTAGGTGTATAATATTAGTCAGGGTTTTATTGTGTATTTTGATTCCTTACTACAGAAAGCATATTAAGCCGCTGATCTTTTTGTTTTTTTTTTTCGGAATATTAGCTGTACAAACCCTATTGGTTGCCACAGCGTAACCGGGCTGTTTGGCGAGCTTTGGAAAGAAACTCTGCCAGAAGAAATTTTGAGCCCTAGGGCTCGAAGAAACTAAGAGAACGACTGCCTAAGGGCGCCTCCTTTGAGGCCGAACCTCGGCTTAGGCGACGTTTGGGATAACGAGGGGGTCGGACGGTGAGTGGTCCGTACGTCTCCGAGGCCGTGGATGGAGCCCACGTCCGGATGACGTAAGATAGCGGGGACCTCGTCTTCGCCGGCGAAGACGGTGTGTAGCGTATGATTGTGTGGTAGGTGGTACGGGTGTGTTGTCAGTAGTCATCTGATCGTCAGGGTCATGAAGGATATGTTTAGGTCTCCTCTTTCGGAGAGGAGCGTTTAGGTCGGAGGAGTAAAGAGAATCCGCAACTACGAGAGGGTTGGGGTGTCGGATTGAAGCCGCTGATCCCGGTTATTATCACTCATATGCGATTAACATTGGGCAACATATAGGTCTTGGCTGTATATCCCACTACCCCATTAACGACGCCTGTGACGCGTTTTTTGATATTAAGCCATAGATTGAGATTATATCATCATGATCAACCCATTACCGGCTCAATACAGAGCACCGGTCTCCTCTCAAAATGAGAAGGGTTTGGCCATAGTCCACCACGCTGGCCATGTGCGTAGTGGCAGACTTCACACGCCTTTGAGAACATTATGGAGAACTCTCAGGCGTGCAGGTTTCCTCAAGATGTTTTCCTTCACCGTTGAAGCAAGAGATATTTAATTTTTATTAAAAACGCACATAACTCCGAAATTTTAGATTGTTGTGTGTTGTAGGAGGCCCGGATTCGAACCGCCGACCTCTGATTAGGAGGCTGACGCACTAGGCTATCATTGCTTACACTGAGATTATATATTAAAACGTAAACTTGAATTTATTTAAATAACTCACTTGGCTTTTCCTCAATTCTATTTGTTGAGAAATTAACATTACATTCCAACCAAATAAGTAAACGCAAACAGTCCAACACCATCATTTGACAATTGTATTTTAGTAGTGCAATTAGAAATTAAGTTTATATAAATAAAGATTATTACTATTTTTGATTTGATTCGACATGTATATATTCGATAAAACACAATCAATTTTAAATAAATTCATAACTTGTATTTAATAGCTATTAATTGTAGATCCAGTATTGAATTTCAAAGTTTGTAATGTCGCCAAAATTAGGTATATTAGCGTCATTTACATGCTATTTGAACCGTTCGCGTCATGATCGGTATTATAGCCGTCAATAACATTACGTTTGCGGTCAGCCTGCTAGTGCAGCCGACCGCACCCGCAGCACGCCGAATTTGTACTGACAGTTAATTTAACCAAATGGAAAATTATATGCGGCATTTATGTAACTGAACGGAATTTGACAGAATGTGTTCGCTTTTTAAACTACGGTGTATATATAGTTTTCAAATTACCTTGTTGTTTTGTAGGTCAAAGGTGGGCTTGTTAATTATAAGTTTTATTCCCAACATCATGATCAACCCATTACCGGCTCACTACAGAGCACGGGTCTCCTCTCAATATGAGAAGGGTTTGGCCATAGTCCACCACGCTGGCCATTTACGGATTGGCAGACTTCACACGGTTTTGAGAACATTATGGAGAACTCTCAGGCGTGCAGGTTTCCTCACGATGTTTTCCTTCACCGTTGAAGCAAGTGATATTTTAATCGTGTAAAAACGCACATAACTCCGAAAAGTTAGAGATACGTGCCCGGATTCGAACCGTCGACTTCTGATTAGGAGGCTGACGCCCTAACCACTAGGCTATCACCGCATATTCCCAACGCGATCTTTCAATTATATTCTTGCCATAAGTATGTAACTAGTTAGTTCCGTGGCGTAGTTATGCGCTGTATCATCATACAGTTGGAGGTCCTAGGTTCGATTCCCGGCTCGAGTCTGGTCTGGTTGGAGGCTTCAGCAATGGTCATCACTTGACCTTTGCCTAAGCGCCTTTAGCGTTCTGATACGAGGTCGCGTACAAACCAGTTTGGAGTATTGGTTTACCATACTCCTAACAGGTTAGCCCGCTACTATTTTAAACTGCATCACTAACTACCAGATAAGATTGCCATCAATGGTCACTACAGTATATAGTAAAAATATTGTGCGTATGGAACATTGCCAAAACAAATTGACGGGAGTAATTTGGTTCTCAAACAGTCGTAATTTCAGCTTTACCACAAACAAATTAATGTCAATGAATCACGAATATATCGGAAATGCAAAATTTAGTCATCGCCTAAATTAAAAAAAAGCCTACCATTAACTGGCCAGTCTCTGCGGAGCTTGTTCCATATTGAAATGATACAATATCCATTTAACCTGAACCTCTTAAAATTCCACTGCTGATCTCTAATAGGTGACAGACTTATTGATCTGAGGCGTGTATTTATAAACTGACGTAATTAAAAAGCGGTGATAGATAGATAGATAGGTTAGGGTGTCAGCATCCTAATCAGAGGTCGGCGGTTCGAATCCGGGCACGCACCTCTAAATATTCGGAGTTATCTGCGTTTAAAAAAAAATATATCATTTGCTTCAACGGGGAAGGAAAACATCGTGAGGAAACCTGCACGCCTGAGAGTTCTCCATAATGTTCTCAAAGGCGTGTGAAGTCTGCCAATCCGCACATGGCCAGTGTGGTGGACTATGGCCAGACCCTTCTCATATTGAGAGGAGACCCGTGCTCTGTAGTGATCATGATGACGATGATATAACATAGTTCCATGAGACAAACATTTGTTAAATTCGGCTTTTTTAGTTTAAAAAATTATTAATGGAAAACAGAGAAAAGTTTATTTTAAAGTTACAAACTGTCAAAAGTGTTACCCTAGTGGTACCCTTTAAATTTGCAGTGGACTCTTTTAAAAGCTTTGCATCACATAGGATAAGTAGATGCAATTCGCCGTAGCATCCCATCAGATGAGATGCCTTCAAATATTCCTTTTTCCGTTTTTTTAAGTGCAAAGACGTGGTCTATAAATAAATGATAGAAATCTCCCTTTGAACCTGTGAAAGCTTAACTAGTTTTAACTGTGATGAGTTTGGGACCACACGGCTCAAAATTCCATTAGAATCTGCTGCAAAATCCAAAAAATATAAAAAAGCTTATTATTTTATTAGGTCTGTTTTAAAATTATAAAATATGAGTTAAATTCTACTTCAAGTGGAGGGTATATATATATTATATATGCCTATATATGTTAGTTTTACGATTAGGCGATAGATATTATGCCCACGTTTTTCGGGGATAAAAAGTACCTATTCTATATCTGTTTTCAGCATGCAAGCTATCACTGATATGCCGAGTAGTTTACCTGTAACTACGGATATGCCGGAAATGGCGTTCATTTTAACATAGCGATCAGATTGTGGTGCATCGTTGACGTCAAAATTTCCGGATTGAAAACTCTTAACCAACTTTGTACTAATAATGTTATACTGCAAAATTATGACGTTTATGGACGGTACCATAAACATCACAATTATTAGCAGCGGCTCGCCTTGCATTATTACTTTTATTATAGCAATAATAATATTATAGCAATAATAATATATATGTTTAGTATATTTATATATTTTTTCTATAATAAAATTAACGTATACAAAAAATGAAAAATGTGATATATATGAACGATTTTAACAGTAAAAGTTACCTTTTCACACGTAAACCGTGAAAATAGATTTCAGTAGTTTCCCGCACGATTTTATCCAGGAAAATTATAATCGACATATTCGAAATCGTGGGCATTAACTACTAGTAGTAACGGTATAAATTACGATTGTATCTTTCTCTTTTATTTTATATATATTCGAGATTCCTCTCTGGGTTTATCTCTCTGCAAGCCGGATTTTGTGTCGATTTATGTTGACATCCTGATACAGAGCGTTTCCGTATGCATTCCGGGCTCAATTAAATCGCGATTTACTGTATTATAGTGCTATGGACTTTTTATTAATTGCTTTGTTTTATTATATTATTATAATTATAAAAAAGATAATAATGTTAATGACTATACCAGTTCCCATTATCAAGCATTGTTTTATATTATATAATATATATTATCTATCTATACCAATCAATCTATTAAAAACTTTAATCAATAAATTAGGTAATAACCGTTTAAGTTTTTAAAAGGCACTTATGATACGTCTATATCTTTTATTGTAATGAGTTGATAGTGATGACTATATTTTTAAACAAAAAATTCCAGCTACAAGGATTTTAAACACTCCTTGTTATTTGAAGAAGCCAATAACAAATATTGAGTGTTTTTATTGGGTTAATAGATAAAACCTAACTTCGATGATTGTGGATTGCAAAAACTGTCTTATTTACTTTATCTGCAATCGTAATAGGTATTTTAGCAAAACTTCCAAAATATCCTATGATCTGGTACGGCAGGTTAGTTTAGAATGATCACATGTTAACAGTAAGAGCGCCATTTGAATATTGAACTTTGTGTATTTTGTAAGCAAAAACATATTTTTACTCGGATATACATACAACTATAATTTTACGTTTCGAACTTCAGAAGTAAATCAGCGTTGTCAGAAGTTGTTTTCCTTTAAGTGTATAAAGCATTAAGCGCATGCCGATTGTTCGCGATGCTTTACGTAGTGATATGCTTACGAAGATATGATTGCGAAGTTCTGCCTCAAGCCCACTAAAGCGCTATTCTTTGCATCATCAGTTAAAAGTGTCTTAAATTATTCAGTAGGTGCAAGTTAAAGTGCAAGTTAAAGACCGACAAAGGCGTGTCGCCAAGCGATTTAGCGTTCCGGCACGATGTCACGTAGAAACCGATTAGGAGTAGATATGGGTTTTCCATACCCCTAACAGGTTAGCCCGTTACCATCTTATACCGCATCATAACTTACCATCAGGTGAGATGCCGTCAAGGGCTAACTTGTAGAGGATAAAAAAAAAAAAGTTTTTCTATACTCTCGAATTTTAGTTTTTTTTTATTATTTCGCAAAACTGTCATAAATTGCATATTCATAGTTCATTACAATACAAAACTGTATAATATTGACTTCTCGATGCGAACATAGCATGCACAAGATGGGGTACAAACCGTTAAAAATATCAATAATGACTTAAAATAAATCTGCATGATAAAGTAACAAAAGAAAAATAACAATAACACAAAAACTAATTGCAGTTTCTTAATTTATTCTTAATACTAGGGATGCTATCACTGAAGATATCTATTTTATCCCGAAAGCTGTTTGCAAGAAATAACGAACTCAATAATAATGAATGATCAATATATTATTATTTTGAAGCTGTGACAGCCTAGTGGTTAGGTTAGGACCTCCTAATAAGAGGTCGGGGGTTCGAACGGGTACGCACCTACAACTTTTCGGAGTTATGTGCGTTTTTAAGCAATTAAAATATCACTTGCTTCAACGGTGAAGGAAAACATCGTTAGGATACCTGTATGCCTGAGAGTTCTCCATAATGTTCTTAAAGGCGTGTGAAGTCTGCTAATTCGCACATGGTCAGTCAAACCCTTCTCATATTGAGAGAGGAGATCCGTGCTCTGTAGTGAGCTGAGAATGGGTTGATCATGATGATCTATGTAAATTATTGACGCGTCAAAAGTGCCTTTTTAAGGACTATTTGAATAAAGATTATTTTGAATTTGAATTTGAATTTGATCTATATATTCAAAATTGTGGATTTTAACTGAACTTTATTGAGCAAAGACAGACTGAATCAACTAAGACAGCTACGTTTCGCCGCTTTCAAAGTAACGCAGCGACACGGCAGGTTGTTTCCCTCCGTGAGTGTACAAAACCACTCAGCGCGGGCCGATTGTTCGCGATGATTTATGTAGAAAACGCGATGTGTTTGCGAAGTCCCGCCTCGAGCCAACTAAAACGCGATTCATAGCATCACTCAGTTACAGGCGACTTCGATTTTTGTGTAGGCGCAAGTTTTGATTGCGGTGCCGAAAAGTTGGCGAGTTAACCCAGATTGAAAGGGCTTAGAAATATTTAATGTGTTGTTACCCTGAATAAATGGGTCCATATTAGCCCTGAGGAAAAAAGTGTTATGAGTATTACATCGGTGTTATCATAGCGCTTAATCTTTTGACATAAAACAAGTAAAGGTGGTCAACGTCAACTATTTTTTTTTTTGGAACGAAGTTCCTTATCGCGCGTTGTGAAAGGGGGCTAGACGGAAAAAATTCTTACGAAAAGTTGTCACGACACTTTTTGTTATTGTAAGCTGTGCGGCGTCGCATGTTTCTCTGTCTGTCTCTCTTTCTCTCTTATAGAAAGCAAGCCAGATATTTTCATTTCTATTTCGCATTGAACAGTGTGGTGTCGCGACGATTATTTTTGTTGAGTGTATACAGGTTTTTTGTAAATAATAAATAATAAAAAATAATAATAATAATGAATCCCGACAGTGTTTCTGCATAAGTTCCGGATATTGCTGATGGAGTACAAAATTGAGCCTACTGATTAAGTTTATATAACATTATATTTGTTAATAATAAAAAAAAAATTATTATAACTTAAATAAAATAAAATTTTATTACAATTCCTTCACTAATTAATCGAAAGGAACTTCGTTCCACCCGGGTGTCCCTTGACACCTCTCAAGTTTTTTTTTAATATACATAGCGAGCAAACGAGCAGGCGGGTCACCCGATGGTAAGTGATTACCGCCGCTCATGAACTTTTGCAGCACCAGAGGAACCGCCAATGCGTTGCTCGCTCTTGAACAATTTGTTAATCCGCCCTTTGAAGATCCCCATATTATAACCATTAGGGAACACAGAAGATGAAAGCTGGTTCCACAATTTGCAGGTGCGTGGCAGAAATGACCTGGAATAGCGGGTGGTGGAAGAGGACCAGGCATCCAGGTGGTGAGGATTAAATTTGTTTCTGCGACGAAAAGTGCGACTGGGGAACACGGAAGTTGGTGTTAGAACTAGATTTGACCGCGACGTAATAAAATTCTCGTGTCACAGTTTTCGTTGCCATACTCCTCCGCAACGGCTTGACTGATTTTGATGAAATTTTTTGTGCTTATCCGGTATCTATGAGAATCGGCCAACATCTATTTTTCATCCCCCTAAATGTTAGGGGTAGTCCACCCCTAAATTTTTTATTTTTATTTTTTAGACAAAATTTTTAATTTCTATTTTTTTATGATACAACATACAAAAATACATACAATCCTCAATTTTCATCCTTCTACGATCAACCCTTATTTTTTAATAGCCATTTTAGTAATTTAATCATTTTTCCTCTCCGGTCGAAAACTGAACAATTTTCGTCTTTATTGTGAATGTTTTTCACTCTAATTCGACTAAAATTAGAAATAATTTATGGCAAAACAACGTTTGCCGGGTCAACTAGTCTATTATAAACGTTTGGTGGGAGAGCGTTCCCGTGCCCCAGCCACTAGGCGACGCGAAGGTGCATCGCTGGGTTTTAGTATTCTGGTCGACAGTCTGTCTGGTGGCTGGAGTCACATACTGAAGCGGCTTCCATAGGGGAAACGTAAATGAATTTCCCAGCGTTAAAAAAAAAAAGGTTAGGATGTATGAGTGTGTATGCAGGGAAAAAATAAAAAAAAAACAAAAATATCGTGTATGTGTTTATTTTTCTTACTGGTTCAAGCTAAAACTACTGAACCACTTTGGCTGAAATTTTGAACCTTAGAATAGGATTTGACTTGGCTTTTTTTATACACTACAAGTTAGCCCGTGATGGCTATCTCACCTGGTGGTAAGTGATGATGCAATATGGTAAACCCACACCTAATTGGTTTCTAACGCTTAGCAACGCGTGTTTGTCGGTAGGGTGGTAACTAGCCACAACCGAAGCCTCTAGACTCGACCCGGGGATCGAGCCCAGGACCTCCAACGGATACAGTCTGAGCAGTAAGTAAAAGTTAAGTGAGAGATTGCATTAGATCCTGTAACACTTTATGTAATAAGATCATGCAGGGACGAGACCAGACCGGCCGGGACCCCTCCTGGGCAAGTCTCCGTCTAACATAAATCATATGTTCTATGTCATATATTCATTTGTTTATGTGTTGTTAATCATATTATGTTGTATATAAATCTTGTTTGGCCATGAGCGCTTGTACTATTAAGCATGTAATTTCATACTATGATGTCCAGTTGATTTCCATCAGCAAATTGAGTTGAACCAAATCTCACCGGCCCGGATAACTAGTGCAATATAAATAGAGCTCGTTTCGGAACGTAATTGGGTGAGGATAAATTGGCTCCGCGGGTCTTATGTACCCGGGTAACGAACGGATAAAACAAAACTTCCGTCTGTCTATATGTTTCGGATTATACAACGGGGACTGTGTATTACGCGTTCCAATATAGTAATATGATAATGGGTATATATAGAGACTTGTTGAATTGGGGGTACCGAGCCAAGAGGGTCTTGTAGATGTACTTTTTATGAAATAATATAAAATATTTAAAAAAAATATATGGAAATAATAAGTTTTCTACAAATATCACGCAATGAAAACTAAAAACTTGCACAATAAAAATCAACAATAACCTTCAAAAACAAGCTTTGGACGGTGATTCGGCGTTTTGGAAGCGGTCGAATAAATCTATAACCTGGTATAGACCAGGTATAAATTAAATTACGCATTCCCCCCGGGAGCGACACAAGCAGAACTCGTCGCTTCTGACGGGGCATGTGGGACTCGCTGCGGCCAGATTGGTGATCAGAATACCCACTTAAACCCAGCGATGCTCCTTCGTGTCGCCTAGTGGCTGGGTCACGGCAAATCTCGCGCACTCGTCCGCAAAACTGGTCACGAAAAATGAAATATCTTTCTTGTCACAATTTACATAAGGAAACTTAAATTCAATGAATGATAAAAACTGTATTAACTTTTATTTTATTTGTGCATAAGGACATTAAATATATGTTTATATTAAAAGTAAAGATTGTTGTGATAAAAGCGTGTGTAATAGTATGTGGCGAGTGTACATATCTTATGTTTAATGCTGGTGTTCCTTTTTAAATAAATAATTTAAAAAGTTATACAGCCCGAGCATATGGAAAAAGATTAATATGCAGTTTAACAGGCAGCTACATTCCCCAGATCGGCTCGAAAATTGAGAATAGTGAAAAAGCCCGCCATTTGGCAGATAAATTCGAGGTGTCGGTCTCTATTGATGAGTCTCACACATTATGTTCGGAGAGCGCATTTAAACTGCTCACCGGGCACTGGGCACTGTATTAATTATACTCGATTTACGGGTTGCAGCAACGGCCAGACTTCCAAACTTAAATAGAACGAACAATACGGAATGTTGCGCAACAGTAATGGAAAGGAAGTAGTTAGCAAATCAAATAGTCATCATGATAAACCTATTGCCGGCTCAATACAGAGCACCTAATAGTACGTATCCTCTCAACATGAGAAGGGTTTGGCCATAGTCCACCACGCTGGCCATGTGCAGATTGGCAGACTGCACACGCCTTTGAGAACATTATGGAGAACTCTCAGGCGTGCAGGTTTCCTCACGATGTTTTCCTTCACGAAGATCTGTTTGTTACAAATTATGTGTGGATTAACAGGGTTATTCATTCACTGCCGCGTGAGGCAACAGCGATTAACTCTGTTTTTTATTTAAATCCATAATCTGCATTAACAGGGCAATATAAAAGCGTAGGGCTTCATCCGGTCTTTGGGCGCGGAACTTAAATTGTGAGCAAAATATTTCGAATAGCGTTTTAATAAATCCCCATCGAAAAGTTTAACGTACGGCGCTTAATTGTAAAAGTTTCACGGAACGCGTTTATGGCCAAAAAAAGGAAACACCCATTGTTTTATGAAAACAATCTTTCGTACCTCAAAAGGTAGTTTAATTAAGTTTTTTTTCCAACCTCAGTTTTATTTTTACAAGCTTTTAATTAGATTTCGCATGTTGTTCTTCCGGTAAAAAAAATCTAATTGATTTTAAAATAAAGCGGAGGTTATAAACCTGAAGTTTTATAAATTACTAGCTGACGCCCGCGACTTCGTCTGCGTTGAGTTAGTGTGTTTGTTTGTATTTCAATCACGAAGCAATAGATTACTAACCCGTATTACTTGAAATAATTACTAGACTTAAACAATTGGTGGGAGAAGTGGGAGGCGCCCGACACGTGATGGCACAGGAAGTGGCACGCGCGTGAGCTGCGCGCGATACTGGACAGTGCTTGGACATTGCAACATTACTTTATTTTTCTAAAATAAAAGTAGCCTAAGTTACTCCTTATTACATCAGCTACTTGCCAATAAAAGTCCCGTAAAAATCGGTCCAGCCATTTCAGAGATTAGCGGGAGCAAACAGACAGACAGACAGAAAAAGTTTGGTGTATGTACCGTATACATGTTCATATGCACGTAGTAAAAAACGGTTATTTTAATATTTTACAGACACGCCAATTTTATTTATTTGTATAGATGAAAGTAAAGATTTTCGTTGAAAGACCGATATGGTAAAAACCGTAGATCATCTAAAGAGTATTTTCATGGTGACACCAACTGGTTCTCGACTGCATATAAAGCGCTTCATTAAAATGGTCCGTGTTCATAATAATAAGTCTTCTAGTCTCATCCGATAAATATGGAACTACATGTGAAATATATGCAAGCTGTTCCGTGTGGATAAAGTATGACAGACAGAGTAACGTGACGTCATTTAATTTTTTTTTTGATATATATATATTGATATATATTAGTATATTTATTAAATATTTATTACTATATTGTGTTATTTATGTAATTTGGTTTATGTATTAGTATTTAGTTATTTGTATGTAGGTTTTTTGTTTATATTACGCCACCTACTTTCTTCTTCTTTAACTTTTCCGCCGCCTTTTGTATCCTGCTTCTTCTTTATTTTGTTTTCTTGTTATTTCTATTTTTTTGTTGTGGTGTACAAATAAAGAATAAATAAAATAAATAAATATATAATAACGTGAGACGTTGTTACCCTTCCTGTACTCCTGTTCCTGTCCTCCTTATCGTTACGTCTAAATAACATGTTGTAAACGGCTAGGTTACTAGGCATCTCCGTAAGAGTTTATCGATTACATAGTAAATGAAAATATATTTCCTACTTATAATATTTCTATAAATTGTAGACACACATACACCCATGTGGTAATGGCGTGCCGTGAAAACATGAACTTTGTATGATCTTATTAGGGTAAGTTAGCTGTAAATATATTTTGTATGCAAAGCGAGCCTTTGTGAATCGACGAAGCCACACTTTTAATAAAGAGGTTTTTGCTAAACGCCGTGGTCTTTAGGCGAGTTCGTTCCAACATTATATGTATCCAGTAAGTTATGATAGCTTAGTGGTTAGGACGTCAGCCTCCTAATCAGAGGTCGGGGCTCGAACCCGGGCAAACACCCATACTACCTCAGGCGTGCAGGTTTCCTCACATTGTTTTCCTTCACCGTTGAAGCAAGTGATGTTTTAATTGCTTAAAAACGCACATATCTCCGTAAAGTATGGTAGTATAGTACAATAGCCAGTGATATATTTTTTTTTTAACGCACATAACTCCGAAAATTTAGAGGTGCGTGCGCGGATTCGAACCGCCGACCTCTGATTAGGAGGCTGACGCCCCAACCACTAGGCTATCATCGCTTAAGGCTATCACCGCTTCGCTTTTGAGTTATGGAACCCTAAAAACTCAGAATTTGTGCACTTATATGTGTGTAATTACATTCTAACCAAACTTTATAATTGTCACAGCGAGTCGTAGCGCTGGGTTACATTTTACGGCGTCGTTAGGAGACTGTATTTTATACTTTACGTCTCCCCTGTCCGGGAACGCTCCGTACCTAGCTATCATAGCGTTGTTAATGAATACTTTTCCTGAATTGCTTATAGGATTTTTGTGATAATATAAAAGACGACACCTATAAGTTTCTGACGTTACCTTATCTATTATCATGATCAACCCATTACTCACTACAGAGCACGGGTCTCCTATCAATATGAGAAGGGTTTGGCAAGAGTCCACTACGCTGGCTATGTGCGGATTGACAGACTTCACACGCCTTTGAGAACATTATGGAGAACTATCAGGTATGCAGGTTTTCTCACGATGTTTTCCTTCACCGTTGAAGCAAGTGATATTTTAATTGCTTAAAAACGCAACTCTGAAAAGTTAGAGGTGCGTGCCCTGGCTCGAACACCTGACCTCTGATTATAAGGTGGACGTCCTAACCACTAGGCTATCACAGCTTTAAAAGACAATACAATAATATAAAAAAAAAAATATATATATATATATATATATGCAACAACTCAAATAAAGTTGTGTTGACTCAACAAATCGCAGCTTCGCTCTTTATTTTACAGTGTTGTTGCGTGATTGTGTTTTATACTTTACGAGTATATCCTCTGTGTCCGGACACCAAGAAAACAACTTCAAACAGATGATACGGTGTTGCTGATAAATATTTATTCTATTTTACTAACAGATGTTTTGATCATATTACTATAGTAGTTCTCACTCATACAGTAACTATGTTAAGGATGTTTTTTATGAGTGGACGAAGGGAATTAATTAATTTGTGCAACCTGACGACCTCCATGGCGCAGCGCGTGCTCTGTCGCATAAAGTTGGAAGTCCTGACAAAGACGTATCGCGATTTAGCGTTCCGTCACCATGTCGCGTAGAAACCGATTAGGAGTACGGGTTTACCATCTCCCTTATATACTACCATCTTAGACTACACCATCACTTACCATCAGGTGAGATTGTCGTCAATGGCTAACGTGAAGTGGATAAAAAAAAAGACGTGTGGCACTCGGGGACTGCCGCGGTCAAACT
Organism: Lasiommata megera; assembly: GCA_928268935.1. Taxonomy (NCBI): domain Eukaryota; kingdom Metazoa; phylum Arthropoda; class Insecta; order Lepidoptera; family Nymphalidae; genus Lasiommata; species Lasiommata megera. The sequence continues at coordinate 2,584,569 of OV743311.1, read as the reverse complement.
ATTGCGTAGCATTTTTTATCAACTTAATTATTAATATTTCAAAAACAACAATGAAAATAAAAAAGTAATAATATTGAGGTTATTTTTAATAGAATTAATTTTAAAAAAAGCAAACGGGAAGTGAGTAAAATTTAACTTGCAAGATTTGATTTCAGACAGACAACGCGACAGGTTAAACTAAATAAAAATGCTTGTCATAATAATAAAAATTTAAAAAAAACCTGGCTCGAACCTGGGACCTTCTGCAAAAAAAGCATACGTGATAAATTAAATATCTATATACATCTAGTGTTAGATTATTTTCGTTACAAAATTTCTGGATTCGGTCTCCAAGCATAAGGCCCGCGATAGAAGCTATGCAATAGCTTAAAAAGAAAATTAAGATGTAACGACTTGTACGTGTAAAACTGAGTAAAGTTTAATTGTCACAGCGTTCGCATAGCTGCTTACATTTTACGGCGTCGTTACTAGAGTGTATTTCATACTTTATGTTACCGCTGTCCGCGAAGAACACTTCGGAACACTATTATTGTGTTGCTCGTAAATATTTTTTGTGTACCAACCGCTGGTAGAACTGGTGGCTGAAATCAGATTTGGTTATTATGACTCTAGATTTTTATCTGCGAATTATATCTGTACTGACATCTATCTATCTATAAAATAGTATAACTGTAACAGGAAAATTTCTGTACATTAAAATTTACTTATCCATCATAAATTCAAATTCAAATTCAAAAATAATCTTTATTCAAATAGTCCTTAAAAAGGCACTTTTGACGCGTCAATAATTTACATAGTAATTTTCATGGTGATAACTATATTCGTAAACTTAAAACTAAAGCTATGAGGGTTCCAAACGCGCCCCGGTCTAAGAAGAAGCCCACAACAAACTTAGCCGGGGTTTTTTTTTTCGTTATCACCATCTCACGTAATGAATAAAATGAATAATAATATACATACATAAGAAAAATATCTAAATTGGATATCTAAGTTATCAAATAACTAGGTTGTTACATTATTGGCTGTCTATAAATTTCAAGACTACATAATATATGACTTAAAATAAAATTAGATTAACCTAAAACTAAAAAACCTTACAAATTAAATAAATATTAACATCATAACTAAAATATATTTTACAAATATAAAATGTACATTGAATATATATTGAAAATTTTAATTGGAGGATGCTTTACTATCGATACTGAGCCCAAAACATTTTTTTTTTTATTTTTGAAGTGAAAACTTCTTTAGCGGCGTTGAGCACTTTTTCTGTAATGGGTATAAAATCTTAAACTCGCGTCAGGACACGTGACCTGATCGAAAAAGCGTAAGACGGATGGAGAGTAGACAGCTATCCCCTCTCTACGGCGCGGCGAAAATGTATGCCTGGGCCTACTGTTTCGTTTAGGCAGCGCAGGGCGCTTGCGCGAATGTTCGTGTATGTTACAGCGTGCCACGCGCATCCATGGATGGTGACAGAAATAATTGTAATAGTTTTAAAGTGTTAAATTTTTAATGTAATATAAATTGTCATGTTTGTGTACGATAGCGCAATAAATGAATATTGTATTCTACCACATACATGATAGTATTTTTATACTGATAAAGCAATTGGTGCAAAATTATTCCCTAACCATTCCAAAATATCAAACATGCTCAACGTTAATAATCAAGTTTTCACTTCTGCCGGCACTCCCGGAGTGCAACCCGTCTTTTTTTTTGTCTGTCTGTCTGTATCTTGGCCGCGGATCACGCCGAAACTAATGGATGCCGATACTCAGATGCAACATAATATAGGATAGATTTTATCCCGGAAATCAGCACGATTCCCTTGGGAGAGGGGATGAAAGTCAAAATGTGTATTTAGTTGTAATTCATTAACGTGTACTCCGATTTCACTCATTCTTTGTTTTTATTATAAAGGAGTTACTTGTAGATTTTCAACTGTTCGTTGATTTTGTTAAATAAATAGGGAGCCTAAAATGATTATTGAACTAAAAATACGTACCTTACCGACCTTAGCTGCTTATGCAAAAGTGTGGACTTGGAACGAGTACAATGTCTTAGCTAAAATTTAATTCTATTTTATAGAGGCTCGCACCGAACTGTGTTATATTTTACAAGGTCATAATAAGACTGTATTTCATATTTTATGTCCTCGCTCCCAGAAGAGCTATTTGGAAAACAAATGGCTAGAGACATACCAAGCTATCCTCCAGAAAGGACATTGTGTTGGGGACATACTGAGCTAGATACGAGTAAGAATGTAATGAATAGAAGCAGGCGATACTTTGCGGCAGTCCATGATAAACAATAAACTGCAAGTATAATTTGCTATATTCCGCCGACAACCGGGAGATTTGTATAATATAACACCACACAAAATCTTCCACTAGAACCTCTACGCACGTTTCGACGTTATTTTCCGAGTTGTACGCGTTTTATAATTTAATTTGTGTAAATTTAACGTAAATAAAAACGCTTTGACGGCAATAATATTAATAATAATTTATTTGCCAGAATGTATGTACAATAGTCAGATGTTATTAAGCGATGTCAATTGGTTACGAGGTCATTACATTCTACAAAATTAATAGTGTGCAAATTTTTATATAAATTATTAACATTATGAAAAATATTGAATGTCCAATCAAATTAAAATAAATACAATAAATTAGATGTCAGCAAAAATAATTTATTATACATAGGAAAAACATATTAAGAAATCCTGCATGCCTGAGATTAATGTTCTCAAAGGTGGCTGAAATCTAGTGATCCGTACTTAGCCGACACCTGTACCCTGTAGTGGCCCGTGAATGGGTTAATAATGATGATGAGGGTACACTTACAAAAATCAAATGACTAAATTACTGCATTCAAAACTCACTTTGTTCAGTAACAGCTTAGTTAAGCATAAATACATTACCAAAATTATACGAAAATCAGCCTTCAGCGTTAATTTTCCAGCGTAATACTTCCTTAACTTTTAATGTTTCCTTATTACATCTTGTCATATTCTGCCTTACACGCGATAAAGGACTTTACGAGCTTCAAAATAAGAGTGCATTTAATGGTTTTTGTCTTTAAATTTACGTTCAAGAACATACCTGACGTATGACGTCTCTTTATTTAACATTATTTTTAAAGTTGGTCGCCCATTATATTAGCCGCAAATCCGTACTTCGTTGTTTGTTTTGATTCGTATCTTTTGATTTTAATATTTTTTAATCTATAAAAGGATACTTAGCAGAGTTCAGAATTGAACGATGAAACCTTCTTTCGTATCCTACCTTTTTTTTATAAACTACAAGTTAGCCCTTGACGGCAATCTCACGTGATGGTAAGTGATGATGCAGTCTAAGATGGTAACGGGCTAACCTGCTATGGTTATGGTTACACTCCTAATTGGTTAGTACGCGGCATCGTGCCAGAACGCTAAATAGCTTGGCGACACGTCCTTTTGTCGTCGTTTTTTGTTGAATTGAAACCAGGACCTCCAACTTTATAATGCGACAGCGCACACCCTGCCTCCCACCCACGGAGGTCGTCTACTTCATTTCACTTTTCCGTTTTTTTTTAATTTATATTTAGTAGTGGTCAAATGAAAGATAGATATAAAAACGCCACAGTCACGAGAGCATGTCAGCCAATTATCTCGTTATGTCTAACATATCATATGAGGCATCTTCAAAACTTTCCAAAGCATTTCTCATATTTATTTGCAAGCTTTTATATACTATCTATTTTAACGCTAACACCTTTCTCGGTAATCTTCATAGCAACTATTCTTTTGTGAGATCCTGAAAAACATTGAAATATGCAATCGAACAAACATTCACATTTACACAAGGTACACCTTGGACTCGGTACGCTCGACGGCTCACTTCTTAATGTGCGATCAACTTAATACGAGTTTTGGGTGGAATTAATTTCTGCCGAGAAATCGCAATTACAGGCAATGCGAATGGATCTGAAAGCATTCGGTGGTGTAATTCGCAAAGTTCCTCACAAATTATAAAAAGCTTTCCACTTTGATATGCCAATCATAATTAGAAAACGTGTTTGCAAATGAAAAAAGTTAGAATAACTTATTACTCCTCATCTATGTTTAGGTTATATTATCTGTATTCTTCCCTGCGTTCTTCCCACAGTAATGTATTCGATTTCCAATCTCAAATAAATCCGATCGAAAACAAGTACGTGATATATTTTTTTTTATTAAGGACCTGTGGCGTACATCACGTGTAACCAAAGACGTCATGGATGGCGAGCATGTTGTTTGGTAAATAAGATATAAATATAAATCTTTATTCTGACTACTCAAATCATCACATAATACATAGCTTTAACAAAATCAATATATTTGTTCATAGAATTAGGCTGTCTTAGAACAGAGCTGAACTGTGACTCCAACATTAGGATTACCTGTGTCGTGAAAAATTCATATAAAGGTTGAATTTTTCTTATATTATTTTATCGCCCTATATTCATCGTCGTGATGTAAAACATATCCAATCAGTATTATTGCTTGGCTCCTAGAAGCCTTCGGAGGTACTCATATTGTTGTTGGCGTGGAAAACAAATACCCCTCGCATTACATTGGTTATTAACTAAGCAAAGCAGAAGCTATATTATAATAAATTTGATTTCAGACACACATATTAACCATTACCGGCTCACTAGAGAGCAAGGGTCTCCTCTCAATATGAGAGGGTTTAGCCATAGTCTACCACGCTGGCCATGTGCGGAATGGCAGACTTCACACGCCTTTGAGAACATTATGGAGAACTCTCAGGCGTGCAGGTTTCCTCACGATGTTTTCCGTCACCGTTGAAGCAAGTGATATTTTAATTGTTTAAAAACGCACATAAATCTGAAAAGTTAGAGGTGCGTGCCCGGATTCGAACCACTGACCTCTGATTAGGAGGCTGACGCCCTAACCACTAGGCTGTTACCGCTTTAAAAAAAATCAAAACCTTACAATTCTTTATCCGATCCAAATATCAAATCCAGAACCTTGTGATACATAGTTGATAATCTAACCACTAAACCAACAATGCAGTTTGTTAGTTATGTAATTTCCAAACAGTTTGTTTAAAATACTTTCCTTAAACCTTGTTGGCGACAGCTTGATGAATAATTTAAAACATTCAGGCGGTTGCATACAGAGTAAGGCGTTTAGTAAATAAGAAACACGTGCTTTACATAATGTTATGTTCAGGCAAAAATGGGCGGAATTTAGTGCTTAATACCTTTTTCTTCCTGGATTAATGAAATGATTATATTTTGTATAGCTACTGATTACAGAGAGCTGTGCTCATTTCTTTATCGCTTGTTATAATCTATTGATAAGCCATTAATTACATAAAATACAAAAAAAAATCCTTATTAGCTTCACCAATTTCTTAAAAAGTAGGAGGTACATATATACACTCTGCCATTTATTAACTTAACCGCCCTTTTTTTTTTTTCCCCGCTGGGAAATGCGTTTACGCATCCCCTCCGGAAGCGACGCAGTTTTGAAGGCGTCACTTCCGACGGGGTATGTGGGACTCACAGGCGGCCGGGTTGGCGACCAGAATACCCACTAAAACCCAGCGATGCTCCTACGCGTCGCCTGGTGGGCTGGGTCACGGGAACACCGCGCACTCGACCGCAACCCAACCAGAACTTAACCGCCCTTAAGAAAGGAAAGGTCCTCAATTCGGTTGTATTTTTATATTTGTAAGCTCTAAACTTCGTCATAACCGATTTGGAATTTTTATTTTTTATTTTTAGGGATTAACTTGCCAGCTACCATTTTCTAATCTGTCCCATCTAATGATGGGAGTCTGGAAATATCGAGGGAACTATACGTAATCACATCGACTTCATATGGTACTTGAAAATAAAGGATTGGTATATATTTAATACGAGCTAATTTATAAGTTTATTGTATTGTTATTAAAAGTGTTACCTATATAATAGGTTTATAGGGTAATTAATAATTCTATTGGAATTTAATTTGATTATAAATTGAATAGGAGTTCGTACATAGATATATCCAATTATTTTTTGCTTTTTAATTTTTGGCGTAAAGCTCAATGTTCATTAATTGGTTGAAGATTACCTACCGAAGGAATTATTTTGACACGTAAAAAGCCCAGTGTCAAATGTCAGATTGTGCAAAGGTTATATAGAGTAAGTGAGACGCCCCCATCTACCCTCCACCTACGTCACACACTCTCTCGCACCCTTCTGCGCGAATTCAATTTCCAAAGTCAATCATAAAAGTTTATGAATAAACATTGTACCCCGGAGTGATTCGGGCAAAGAGGAAAGTTGTTGGAAGCGATGACTTTCAAATTTGAGAAAAGCTTGTGTGTTTAACAAGTAAATTGAATTAGTGTTTGTATAGACAGTAGACTAACACTGAAACCCAGTGCATAAAGAAGGGTGTCATAAGTTTGACTCCATTCAAATCTTGGCTGTAATCCTACTTGATGGTATGTAGGTGAAGTATATATTAAACTTAAATCGCTGTTGCCTAGAAGAAACTAAATCATTGTTGATTAAGGGGAAAATAAAAGCTAAAAGTGCATTGTAGATCTTTCGTTGCTTTGTCCGCCTGTGACGACGTTAGTTATTTTTTGCAAGTAAGTTTCACTTTTGGGCAGTTTTTCGAAAATGATTTGAGAATATTCGTCATAACGGTCGGGTGAAGTTCTGATTGTATCTACTGTTTGCAATGCTTTGACCGGGTAAGATGCAAATAAATAAATAAATAAATGATTCTACCTACTTTTTCAAACAATTTTTTTAAAATTATGATTATTTCATAATTTTTCTATAAAAAATGTTTCTGGTTATCTAATAGTGAGAATAGCGACCTTACTTTAAACGTTTAACTTGCGTTTTTATCTAACATTAATATACGGTTATAAACGAGTAGTTTGACTCTGCTTGTATTAAGAACATTGATAGTGGAAATTAAAGTATAAATCAGTGAACCATCTATCCGTTAAGACGAAGGATCAGCCGCCAACGCAATGGTAATCTCAGGTGTAGCTTAAAATCAGGTTGCCCGTCGGCTCATTTGCCTGCGATGTTAAATAATAATAAAATAACACCGAGTAATATTGTTGAAATGAGAAAACTATTAGTGTAAATATCAAAATGGCACCGACTAGGCCTGTCACGCGTTATCTGTGTGAATAATTACCCCAATATCGAAGTGTGCGCTGCTCGTTAGCGCTTCAACCAGTTATCACCAATATAATTAGCTCTTCGACGCAATTAAATTTCGTGAATGCTGTTTTCTTCGATAATTTCGTGCCGATAATTGTACATCTGTCAAAGTTTTAATTAAAAATACTTAAAATATTATAATACTTAATATATTATTTTTGCATCTTCTTCGTCGTTACACTCTTTGCAGAGCGGTCGTGGTAAACACAAATCAATGTCTTTGAGGCCAAATGCTATGCGCCTCACAAGCATTCGCCACTTCCCTCTGCTGGCTGAAAGTCTGGTGCACTCGTGCAAAGGACCACCCATAGCAGAGTTTAGCTGATCAATCCACCGCATGGGTGACCTTCCTCGCCCATTGGTGCCTTCCACCTTACCCCGCACACGACGCTCAATGGAATCACTCTCACGCCGGGAGACGTGACCAAAAAATTTTAAAATACGACTCTGTACTAACGACGAGAGTCGTTGTTTAATGCCGAGTTCTTGGAGTATAGAGACGTTGGTACGAAATTCGGTCCATGAGACACCTAGCATTCGCCTCCAGCACCACATCTCCAGACCATCAGTCTTCTTCTTCTCGACCAGTCGCAGAGTCCACGTCTCTGCAGCGTATAATAATATGGGGAAAACAAGTGTTTGAACTAGTCGCTATTTTTGCATACTTACCCGGTAATAGCAGCACCTCTAATTAAATATAACACCAATGTACCGACTCAATCTATGCAAATAAATAATTTGATTTTACAAATCTAAAGGTATTTTTTTTTATATAACACCTACATCCTATTTATTGGAACAAAATTTTTACTGTCATATTTTCAACTTAACTAACTAACGTAACTGGATGCCCGACAGATGTGAAATGGCAAAGTTAATAGTAGAATTTACATAAATAGGTCGCATGGTGGCACATGTGAGCATTATACCGCTTGTCGTGACGGCATATGGGCCGGTTTTGACTAGCGAAGTGCGTCAGTAGATATTTTCTAAAAAAAAAAGTGAGGTCTTTACTATCCTTACATGTAATGTAATTAAATAACATGCAAGTGCCTTAGAGAATTACAAGATGGCTTTAGTAAAAAAAATAGCCTTAATCTAATCGCTTAAAATACGTCCTAACACGTACTTGTGCAGGCAGAGCTTCTTTCCGAAGCTCGCCAAACAGCTCGGTTACGCTGTGGCAACCAATAGGGTTAGTACAGCTAATAGTCAGTCCGAAAAAAGAAAAAAAAAGTACTTGTGCAGACCGGAGTCGTGGACAGTTTAAACAATTCAAAATAACTTTCTTTTACTGTGAAGGAAGACATCGTGAGAAAAGCTGAACGCCTGAGAGTTCTTCATAATATTATCAAAGGCGTTTATAGTCTTCCGATCCGAACTTGGCCTGCTTAGTGGATAAGGATGACAAAACCCGTTTCCTGCCATGGCCGGTAAATGTAATGGTAATGATGATGATGATTAATAAGGGGTTCTAAACTTATACTTTTGACGACATCCGTGGCGCAGTGCGTGCGCTGTCGCATTATAAAGTTGGAGGTCCTGGGTTCGATTCCTGGCTCGAGTCTGGTCTGGTGGGAGGCTTCGGCCGTCGCTAATTATTACTACCGACAACAACGTGTCGTCAAGCGATTTTAGCGTTCCGGCACGATGTCACGTAGAAACCAATTAGGAGCTTGGATTAACCATACTTTTAACAGGTTAGCCCGCTACCATCCTAGACTGCATTATCACTTACCACAAGGTAAGATAGCCGTCAAGGGCTAACTTGTAGTGTATAAAAAAAAATACTTACGAGCTATTTCAATCAAGTACCTAACAATAATGTATCTAAGTAATTTTCAATGAAATTTATCGTCTCCAAGTACATGTCATAAATTGGTCGAATTATGATATCATATACCCAGTATATGCTTTCCTTCGTTATAACACAGTAATATTATTATTGAATATTGAAGCTGTGATAGCCTAGTGGTTAGGGCGTCAGCCACCTAATCAGAGGTCGGCGGTTCGAATCTCTAACTTTTCGGTGTTATGTGCGTTTTTAAAACATTAAAATATTACTTGCTTCAACGGTGAAGGAAAACATCGCGAGGAAATCTGCACGCCTGAGAGTTCTCCATAATGTTCTCAAAGGCGTGTGAAGTCCGCCAATCCACACATGGCCAGCGTGGTGGACTATACCAAAACCTTCTCATATTTAGAGGAGACCCGTGCTCTGTAGTGAAGCGGTAATGGGTCGATCATGATGATGAATATTATTAATGTGAATGTTTGTATGTTTGTGTTTTTGTATGTTTTTTGTTCCTTCACACCGGAACTACTTATAAGATTTGGGTGTAATTTAGAATGAGAGGGAGAGATAATATACGACCTCTCCCCGTCTATATATCCCCGTTTATATATATAAATATATAAATATATCTATATAGACGGGGAGAGGTCGTGTGTAAGCATTCCTGCGCGACGCATACGTAGGCACGCGCTCACGGATTAGAATGGAGAGTTACAATGAATTGACTACATATTGTATAATATACAAAAAATTTAATGGGTAAAGAATATAGTTCGGATCAACATTCGGTTTAGTTTTGTATTTTTTATCATAATTATTTACATTAGATTTGAGTCTTCCGTGCTGCATGCGAGAAAGCTCATGAACCTCATGAATAGGACCCTCTCAAGGGTTCAAAACTAGACTGTTACAGTCGTTATAATTCCCGTGAGTAATTTAGATGTTAATTAATATATTTTATATTGTTTTATCGGATGTTTTATCTTCATAGTCAGTTTCGGAATTGTGCTACGTGACACGTCATCTGTGTGAATAATTACCCCAATATCGGAGTGTACGAAGCTCGTTAGCGCCTCACCCAGTTATCGAACATAATTAGCTCCACGGCTCGCAATGAAATGTGCGAACGCTGTTTACTTTGATAATTTGGTGCCAATAATGGCGATTGCATAAACATTTCCCATTTTACAAGTGATTGGATCGTTATTTCGTGAACAACCCATTGCCGGCTCACTACGGAGCACGGGTCTCCTCTCAATATGAGAAGGGTTTGGCCATAGTCCACCACGCTGGCCTTGTCGGATTGGCGGACTTCACACGCCTTTGAGAACATTATGGAGTACTCTCAGGCGTGCAGATTTCCTCACGGTGTTTTCCTTCACCGTTGAAGCAAGTGATATTTTAAGTGTTTAAAAACGCACATAACTCCGAAAAGTTAGAGGTGCGTGCCCGATTTCGAACTTTTTTTTTTATCCACTACAAGTTAGCCCTTGACGGCAATCTCACCTGATGGTAAGTGATGATGCAGTCTAGGGTGGTTGCGAGCTAACCTGTTAGGGGCACGGTAAACCCACACTCCTAGTTGGTTTCTACGCGACATCGTGCCGGAACGCTAAATCGCTTGGCGACACGTCTTTGTCTGTAGAGTGGTAACTAGCCACGGCCGAAGCCTCCCACCAGACCAGACTCGAGCCGGGAATCCAACCCAGGACCTCCAATTTTAAAATGCAACTGCCGACCTCTCATTAGGAGGCTGTCGCCCTAACCACTAGGCTATCACCGCTTCGATCGTTATTTATTGGATCGAAATTCATACCAGTGACTGGAACATCATAACTATTAAACTTTTCCCAAACTTTTCAATTTTAGAGGCACGATAATAAAAGCCAACACAGAGAGGCCCTTTTAAGGGATCAATTATATTTTCCTCGTGGCCGCTAATGAAGGAATTTACGATATCATCCTATCAAATAAAAGGAGATACCCCAAAATGGCGAATAAAGGTCACGAGGCTTTCCAAGTTTAGAAATGCCGTTCTAGATTCTACTGCCAATATAAACATTTGATATTGATTTAACAAAATGGCTGCTTCACTTAATGCTATATTTTCTCTGAGAATTCGCTTGGTTGCCACGGAATATAAACGTATTATATTGTTACAAGGAATCTTATTACAAGAGACTCGAAGTTTATTATAGCTTGTGATAACAAGCAAGGGTATATTATGTAAATTGTAGGTACCTACTACCTAGTTGTCAACAGTACGTTACCTAAGTATCGATTCTCGAAATTTCTCAAATTCATTTTGCGTAAGGAATGTTCTAGGTCTTAGTTAAGAGTATAAATACTGGCTTAGGTCGCAAATGCATCCAATTTTTTTGTGAGTAAAACGAAGTAGTGATAGCCTAGTGGTTAGTGCGTCAGCCTCCTAATCAGAGGTCGGCGGTTCGAATCCGGGCACGCACCTCTAACTTTTCGGAGTTATGTGCGTTTTAAAAAACATTAAAATATCACGGTAATGGGTTGATCATGAAGATGATAAAAACGAAGTAACTACCGAGTGTAACAAGTGGTCAACCTACCAAGTGTCCTCAGCTACCACTGGATGATGACCTTAGTGGCAGTGCGTGCGCTGTTGCATTATAAAGTTGGAGGTTCTGTGTTCGATTCCCAGATCGACTCTGATCTTGTGGCTTCGGTCGTGGCTAGTTACCCTACTGACAAAAACGTGTCGCCAATGGCACGATGTCGCGTAGAAACCATTTACGAGCGTGGGTTTACCATACTCCTAACAAGTAAGTCCGCTACCATCCTAGACAGCATCACTTACCACTAGAGGAGATAGCCGTCATGGGTTAACTTGTAGTGTATAAAATAAAGCAACGATTGGAAATATGAAGTTGATTAAATTCTCACTAGATGATATTTTAAAAATAATCTTTATTCAAATAGTCCTTTAAAAGACGCTTTTGACGCGTCAATAATCTACATAGTAGTTATTTGATGGTGTTAACTAGATTCGTAAACTTAAAACTAAAGCTATGAGGGTTCCAAACGCGCTCCGGTCTAAGAACAAGCCCACAACAAACTTAGCCAGGTAAATTTTCTTTTTGTTATCCACATGCCACTTAAAATTACATTAAGAGCTATCTTATTAGAGCAATATTTCACACCCATGCTTGTTTATCATTTACGTAATCCTTTACACTATAGTAGGACTTTTCTACAAGCTTACGTTTTATATAAACTTTGAACTTAAAAAACAACAATACTTAACAAATTCTCGAACAATATGAATTCTAGTGATGGTCTACAAGATCAAGATGAAATGTTAGTTCATATATATATAATAAAAAGGTTTCAACTGGTGAAGGCGATTGTAATAGAGACTGCTTTTGGCAACTGGCCTTTGTTACACTGAGTATTTAATTATATTGTGAAGTTTTAATGAGATTCACGCTCTGTATTCGGCTTTGTGGCCCTTTTTTTTTTGTTCTTCGTAATGTTTACAACTTTTTGTTCGGGTAATAGATTTGTTATTTACCAACCTAGTTCGTTGGAGCAACTATTTAAGTATTTACAATGTGTTGACGACCAGCGGTGTAGCTGTTATAGGAAAAGTTATAGGTGCGTTTGCGCCCGGGTTTGAACCCTCAACCTCTGATTAGGAGGCTGACGTCCTAACCACTAGGCTATCACAGCTTTGTCATACATGTTGTTGTACAATATGTTATAAAGATGTATCTAAATGACAGCCTTCACACTTAATGCAAATTGTACTTGCTGTCTAACAGCTGTATTGTAAACTTGGATAAATACGCCAGTTACAATAAAACCTCTCTTCCAAAAATATTACTAAACTTGTCCTCGTGGCGTCCATTGTTATTGGTATTTTGCGTGGACCAATCACTGGCCACCGTTTTGGCGGGATTCAAAACATGGCGGCACGACGTCATGATGACCCTCTTAACACATTAATAATAGTATTCTAGTCAAGATTTATACTCTTTTGTACGTATATAGATTAATAACATTTTAATCTTTACAAACAACTTGTAAAATATATGTTTAAATTAATATATACTTCAGAATGTATAAATATATAGCTTCTTAGAATCGCGGCCATAACACTATTGTATTTGCATTTTTTTATTATCTATGGTGTGCCCAAAAAAGTGTATTCATTCATTCATTCGTTCTCTCTCTCTCTCTCGATATCTCTCTTTTGCTCCACTATCGTACGTCCAAATCAATTTCACACGACCGAAAATCACACGGGTGAAACCGCGGTCATAAGGAAGTTAAAAAATATTGTTCTTAACTTGATTTATTTTGGTTTAAAGGGAATAAAGGGCGCATTTTATTAAAAAAAAAAAAAAAATTCGCTGAGAATTTTTCGATAAACGCGTCGTTCGGAAAGTTTCACAATTAAGCGGTGGTACCCACCTCGTTCGACTTTTCGAGGGGATTTATTAAAGTGTTCCCGATTTTTGTTTATAATTTTTCCCGCAAAAGTTCCCCGGGGAACAATAGGGGCTTTAATTAGTTTCATCTTGCACGTGTTTCTAAAGGTATCTTTAGCTTGGCTGGAAACAACGCGGTTCACAAAGGTGGCTTGTTGTTTACGGAAGGAAAGTAAAGACGAATATAAGATTATCAAAGTCGATTTTCGTGACGATTTTTTTTTGTAGGGTTATTTTTTTAAATATAATATCGCAGGCATACGAGCACTCCTTTTGACGACCTCTGTGGCGCAGCGCACGCGCTGTCGCATTATAAAGTTGGAGGTCCTGGATTCGATCCGCGGCTCGAGTCTGGTCTGGATGTAGGCTTGGTAACAGTACGTTACGTCAACAGTACGTAACCTACTTGTCGATTTTCAAAATTCCTCAAATTAATTTTGTGGCTTTTGTTTACGATACCTGTGTTCTAGGCCTTAGTTAATAGTATAAATATTGGCTTAGATCACGACTGAAGTCATTTTTTTTATGAGTAAAGTAAATAGCTCGTAAAACAAGTTCTCAACCTACCTAGTGTCTTCAGCTGGTTCGATTCCTGGCTCGAGTCTGGTCTGGTGGGAGGCTTCGGCCATGGATAGTTACCACCCTACCGACAAAGACGTGTCACCAAGCGATTTAGCGTTCCAGCACGAAGTCACGTGGAAACCGATTAGGAGTGTGGGCTTACCGTACCCCTAGAAGTTTAGCCCGCTACCATGTTAGACTGCATCACCAATTACCATCAGGTGAGATTGCCGTCAAGGGCTAAATTGTAGTGGATAAAAATAAAACTCAGGTGTTCTGTTCTGTAGATATTGTTCGAAGCCTTTCGCTATAAGACTGAAATATTATTAATATAATTATTTCTTAAAATTAAAAAGAACACAAACGTACAACCACAAAAAATTGCTATCTGTGTCAGCAGTCCACTCAGAAAGGTGTTATGAAAATTCCTCAACTAAGGTTTGAAAATAGGGGTTTGAAATTTGTATAAAATCTCAACGTGTCCATGGTAAAAAATATTATAGTATTTACTTTTGCTAAGTTCCGAAAAGTATCCTTGTTTATATAGAGTGTGTACTTGTGAAAACCTGTTTTAGCTTCAAAATAACCATTTTTTAATTGGATAATTCATCATCATCATCATCATCATGAACAACCCATTACCGGCTCACTACAGAGCACGGGTCTCCTCTCAATATGAGAAGGGTTTGGCCATAGTCCACCATGCTGGCCATGTGCGGATTGGCAGACTTCACACGCCTTTGAGAAAATTATGGAGAACTCTCAGGCGTGCAGGTTTCCTCACGACGTTTTCCTTCACCGTTGAAGCAAGTGATATTTTAATTTTTTTTTAAACGCACATAACTCCGAAAAGTAAGAGGTGCGTGCTCGGATTCGAACCGCCGACCTCTGATTAGGAGGCTGACGCCCTAACCACTAGGCTATCACAGCTTAATATTTTAATTGGATAATTATTATTATCCAATTAAAATAATGATGATTTATCGAAGATCAGTCTAATAACTTTTATTTAAAGAAAATGTTTTCAAGTTATTTGTATCTTTCGTCCGTTGAATTACCAGTAAGATTATTGAAAGCGTGAATTGACATATTGGGGCGAGCACGCTTAGGAACAAACCGCGTAGTCATCGACCATCAGGTGAGATTGCAGTAAAATGAGAAAGAAATAAGGATGATGGATAAATATCCAACAGTACATTTGTGCACAACTCGTGTCCCTTACAAAATAATACATTGAAGACTAATCGGCTAGTTGATGTTATTCTTTGAATTAAAAAAGCTACCGAACATTTGTGAATTAATAAATATAATAAAAAAACCTATTATACGAATGATTTTCTTTTACGAGCTTTCTATTTTCTCTGTATTTCACCTTTTTTTCAGTTTTTTCTAGCTAATATTTCTTTCTAACAAAGTGTTTGGAGTAAAAAAAGAAACAAAATACAAGCAAAATTAACAAAATCTTCAGTAGATTTAGTTTTTTCAAATTTTATTCTAATGCACCACACCACCACATTATCAACTATATATATTTTTTGTAGGTACATAACACTTATACACTTGTACACTTTATAACTAAAAAATAAAGGATGTGGGAAAAAGGCGAAATTTAAAAATAACCTTTTAAGTAAAGGTTGGTTATTTAAGTCAAGTCCCTTTGGAACGCTGGCTGTGGTCTGCGGTGAATTAGGGTTGATTCAATCAGCACTAAACATGAAATAATACCTAGTGCCTAAAGTGACAGAGCCCACAATTGATGCTTATTTAGTGGAGTGTCTTTAATCATATAGCTTTGAGTAAGAATTTCCAGTTAGTTTTTTCTTCTCAATTTATGAATATCCTATTTTTTTTTTTATTTATCAAAATTAAATCATCCTAAGCGTTATTTCATTTTATTATTTATCGTTTATTGAAGCGGTGATAGCCTAGTGGTTAGGGCGTCAGCCTCCTAATTAGAGGTCGGCGGTTCGAATCCGGGCACGCACCTCTAACTTTTCGGACTTATGTGCGTTTTTGAAAATTAAAATATCATTTGCTTCAACGGTGAAGGAAAACATCGTGAGGAAACCTGCACGCCTGAGAGTTCTGCATAATGTTCTCAAAGGCGTGTGAAGTCTGCCAATCCGCACATGGCCAGCGTGGTGGACTATGGCCAAACCCTTCTCATATTGAGAGGAGACCCGTGCTCTGTAGTGAGCCGCCAATGGGTTGATCATGAAGTGTTATTTCATGATGTTCCGCTATAGTCTGGAATTTATCTCAGTGCCAAATTTCATCCAGATCCTCTCAGTCGTTCTGGCATTATTGGATGAAAACACCCATCTATCGCATTAATAATAGTGGTAAGGGTAAGTTTTAACCTATCTATTAATAAATAGGCGAATTCAAAATAGTAAAGGACCATTTTCTCTTATGTTTGTAACTGTATTGGAATACAATAAAAAAACACTATCTTATTTCGAAAATCGATTAAGTTTTATTATATATTTAATTAATTATTCTTTGCAATAGTGAGAGTTTTATAAAAATAGTTCTTAAAATAGCTTCAGTATGCTTTTTTAAGTTAAAGACCCTGGAATTTCTTATTTTCCTATGGTCCGGTCTGATAGGAGATTTGGTGGTGGCTATTTACCACCCTACCGACAAAGAAGTATCGCCAAGCGATTAAACGTTCTAGCACGTAGCCGCCTAAAAAAAATAAAGAGTATAAAACTGCCATACTCCAAACAGGTTAGCTCGTTACAATCTTAGACGGAATAATCACTTACCACAAGGTGAGATTGTAGTGGAAGGCTAGAATTAGAAAGCTAGAATTTTAAATATAATAAGCACCACAACTTTGCGTCGCAGTTGTTAATAATTATTAATACTAAAATTTAATGGCTTTCTTTTGAAATTTTTATATTTTCCAGTAACACTGGTTGTTTGAGTTATCAATAAAAAAAATCTATAAAGACAGTTACTCTAATTATTATAGCCAACTGTATTCAGAAATTAAATTACACTCTAGTATTCTGAAATTGCTCGAGAGTCACGTATTAAATTCAACTTTCTTTTTTTCATCGTATTTCTACACCGCTAGTAATCCTTTTATCAGCGGATTAGCGAAATAACACCCAGTAAGCAAAACAAAAAGGTAGGTATTCCGTTGTTTGTGAGTTTTGTACATAAATATAACTTAAGGGGATTAGAATGGTATCCAGTGTTCTACCATTTATAAATCAATAGCGAAATTATTAATATGATTACAGTTACCAACGAATGTCCGTTTGTCATTTCCTGCTGTGTATAAAGAACTATTAGCCGCACTGGTATCAATCTCCAATTCTCATTCTAAACCACTTCTCACTCTTGTGAAAGTCCTCACTCTTGGTCGACTATTTGATACGTAAATAGATACAGTGATTTTTCTTTTTTTTTTTATACACTAAAAGTTAGCCCTTGACGGCTATCTCACCTGGTGGTAAGTGATTATGCTGCCTAGGATGGTAGCGGGCTAACCTGTTAGGAGTATGGTAAGCCTAAGCTCCTAATTGGTTTCTACGCGACATCGTGCCGGAACGCTAAAATCGCTTGGCGGCACGTCTTTGTCGGTAGGGTGGTAACTAGCCACGGCCGAAGCCTCCCACCAGACCAGACTCGAGCCGGGAATCGAACCCAGGACCTCCAACTATATAATGCGACAGCGCACACTCTGCGCCACGGAGGTCGTCAAAACGGTACGTAATTACCGAATTAATGATACGTCGATACGTAAATAGATCGTGATGAGCATAAAATTTTTATAGTAAACCTTTGCAATGTTCCCTTTCTAAGCTTTCCAACACCTATACAAAAGATCAGCTAAACTAATTCAGCTTTTATATATAAGATTTATAAAAGAAACATACGGAGGCCGAAATCTCATTAGTGTGTACCCAATACCTTGAGTTGGTAATGGAGGTTAAATTAAAAGACATAATTAAAAATGCAATAACTAGGGGAAGGCCAATGACGGAGCCCTACGAGGGAGATTTTTTCTTCTTTACTAATATTATTAAAGCGAAAGTTTGTTGTTCTTTTAAAAAAAAACTACTGAACCAATTCGACTGAAATTTGGATTGAAGACAGATTGACAGATCGAAGATAGATACCCTGGATTAACTCATAAGTGCTTTTTTCCCAAAATTGCACAGTACCTATACAAAATAACGACCTAAATCAAGTCAAACTTGATCATTTTGTTGATGCTTTATTAAAAAACAAAATAACAATTTGTTAATTAGCATATGAAGCGGTGATAGCCTAGTGGTTAGGGCGTCAGCCTCCTAATCACCTCTAACTTTTCGGAGTTATGTGCGTTTTTAAAAATTAAAATATCATTTGCTGCAACGGTGAAGGAAAACATCGTGAGGAAACCTGCACGCCTGAGAGTTCTCCATAATGCTCTCAAAGGCGAAGTCTGCCAATCCGCACATGGCCAGCGTAGTGGACTTTGGCCAAACCCTTCTCATATTGAGAGGAGACCCGTGCTCTGTAGTGAGCCGGCAATGGGTTGTTCATGATGATGATGCTGATGATGAATTATAATATCGGATATTCGTATGTAGATAGATAATAAGATTAAATAGTATAAATTATTAGTCATAAAGATTTTTACTCTAGTGTTACTTCGTTCTCTTAATGGGGAAGCTATCATCATCGTTTTTACTCAACGGAGTGTTAAACAGATTTATAACCGACCGCTGTTGCGTTAAGTAATATAATACATCCGTTTTTGTTTCAGGTCAATGATACAGTACGAAAAGATACATATGTGTGTAAATAATTGTTTGTACATATTAAGTGAACAACACAAAGAATTGAATAACACACTTAAACTTCACTAAAAGTAGGTTAGAATGGCGGTCTTATCGCTAAACTATCTAGTTTTTATGCTCAGACCCGAAGAACTTCGTTCAACTTAAAGAATGCTATCAATTGAAAGTAATGCGAAATGCATTAATTAATATATATATTAATTAATAAATAATTCCTTTGCAGAAGTTACCTAAAAAATAGAATTCAAATTAGTGTAGCCATCATTTTCGAGTTTTGTGACGCATGTTCAATCTTTATATATATATATTTCTATATTAATTTTTATGCAAGGCAAATTATAAACTGCACGGAGCAATTTATAATTTCTTTTATCTTTAGTGGTGGTTGAAGATACACCACCATAGTTAGCAATTGTACATTCAACATCTGCAAAGGATGCACTGTTGTCAAAGCGTAACTGGAGTTGTAATCTGGAAGATTTGTATGCTGTAGCGACTGAATTTTTTTTTTTTTTAACAAATTAAACTTAAAGTTTTTTGTTAACCATGGAATTTCGCAAAGTAACACCGCATTTTGTTCAGTTTTTATCTTTGTTTTCGTTCATCCACGTTTTAGGGCCAGCAATTTATGTCCCGCCTGGGTACAAGCTTTTTGCGCGAAGATCTTTTTATCACGACGTACTGTGGCAAGTGACTTTACCCTATTACCGTTGATCTCGTTTTTTTTGATAAAGATATCAAGGTTTCCCGGGAATTTGCCTCGTGCTACCAACTCCTGAGGCGCGGAATAGCCGTAAAGAATCTGATTATGTTTTAGCCCTAAGTGCTAAAATGTATGCGAGTTTCCCACCGCGGGCGATTGTACATAATGAACGGTTGTTATATTCGTGAGCGGTTTTTGTTTAGTTAATCCGTAATGTTAAGAATTTTTTGAGACTGCTTTTTTAGGTTAAAAGCAGTTGTGACGCTAACTCGATTCTTTTAGGTTTTTTCTCTGATATAATAATATCAACTGATATAAAGAAAAATCAACTGATTAATATCCCAAAAATAGTTCCACGCGCAATGTTATAAGCAATTGAGTAAGTTAAATTTATACTAAATCTGTTTAAAACGTGGGTAGGTATGAAACATACAAAAAATGTTATCTACTAATTTTCTCTGTTTTAGACATTTGAAAGCATCAATCGATGTGTCCCAGACCGGTCTTATTAGAAAAGCAATAATAGGAAGATGGTTTTATACCCAAATTTTCAAATTTGGTCACCCATTAACTGACTTAAGGCAACGCTACTAATTGCTCTCGTAACGCAGGATAAATAAAATAATAAAAATCTACGCAGATACGCATTTTTATGGAACCTTTTCTTAACGCTGGAAAATGTGTACCCTCCGGACGGGGTATATGGGACTCCCCAGCGGCCAGACTGGCAGCCAAAATACCCACTTAAACCCAGTGATGCTCCTTCGCATCGCCTGGTGGGTCAGTCACGGGATCGCTCATGCACCTGACCGCAATTTTTTATAGAACCTGCGAAACGCTATGTTCAGCAAGATAAACCGCTCTACATCAAGATATCGTATTTACAGACAATCGAAGCCCGCACCTAAACTCACCAGCACAAAGGCACATCGCAATAAATTCTCGGCGAGCAAAGTTGCGCTTGTTGGTGCAGCTGCCGTGCATTCGGCTACAATAAACTTGCTCGCTAATTGGAACTAGATAACAGTTATTTCTGATCAAATATTAAATTTGCTGCGACGCTGTGTGCGGACCGATGTTTGAACTCCCCGCCCGCTTCCATTATTATAGATTCTAATAATTATAGAGGTTTGTTGGTCTCGCTGGCGCAGTGGTGAGCGTTGTGGTTTTATAGATGGAAATTTATAGTTTTAGAATTTATCTCTGCACTGGTCTCCAGCCAAGCCTTTTAACCGATTAAGGATGTTAATTTAATAAAAATGCCATTTTTTAGGTATTTAGTTCACCCACTAACCTCTTAATGATGAATAATGAAGCGGTGATAGCCTAGTGGTTAGGGCGTCGGCCTCCTAATCAGAGGTCGGCGGTTCGAATCCGGGCACGCACCTCTAACTTTTCGGAGTTTATTGTTTAGAATAAACTGTATCAAAATTCATTTGCTGACATAAACAAGAAGTTTATCACACATATTTATTTGGGTCGGGGATTAAAACAACAACTTGAACCCGATGAACTATAATTATATTAAAAATTGGCTAAAAATGGAAACGAACGCCTAAGAAAGTAAACGGGTCTGTTTTCCGCGGGATTTAATTCCACCACAAAGTTTTAATGAGATGCTTAACCGAAAGTTTTCGGCTTAGCAGCTTTTTTAGCTGTTGGTTTACAACATTTCATGTTTCCGCAAATAAGTCATATTATAATCTAGAAAATTATATATAATTATATATATTATAATATAGAAAATTATAATAACAAATTAATAAGGAATATAAAGGCAAAAGAATAACTAATAATAATTAAAAAATGAGAATCAAAAAATTAAAATCAAATTCAAAATTAAAGTTAAAAAAAAAAAACTTATAAAACCACCCAACATTTACACAAAATTAGTGCTAGCCATCTCTAACTTGTATATGTAAATATATGAACTGAAATCATTCATCAAGTCTTTATTGTAGCCACGTGTGCCTTGTTTTGTTTCCATTTCGCCATTTTATCATATCGAATAAAAAGAGCAACTCTGAGTTTATTTCAG
Organism: Lasiommata megera; assembly: GCA_928268935.1. NCBI lineage: Eukaryota > Metazoa > Arthropoda > Insecta > Lepidoptera > Nymphalidae > Lasiommata > Lasiommata megera. The sequence continues at coordinate 2,562,980 of OV743311.1, read as the reverse complement.
GCTTGTTTCTGTAGAATCCTTTCGAACCTGTGCATTCCTTATTGCGGATAGCCCCGTGCGGGGGAAGTGCAAAGGTAACGCCTGACGTTAGATCGGGATCACTTTCGCAAACAGTCGCCATTCCACAAGCGGATGTCCGCTTCTGGACACATCCAGGTGATAACAAACGTTTACTTAAGTAATAACTAGATAGTCCACTCACCTACTTAAGTAAACCTTCATACGCTCACGGCTCTTTTACGTTAACAAAACTACGGCCATACTATCTGTTAGTGCTATGTACTTCTTTTTTCTCTTCTTGCTTTCATGTGGTAAAGCACATTATCTGTTCTTCTTCCACTTACTTTTCATCATCATCATCATCATGATAAACCCATTACCGGCTCACTACAGAGCACGGGTCTCCTCTTAATATGAGAAGGGTTTGGTCCACCACGGTGGCCATGTGCGGATTGGCAGATTTCACACGCCTTTGAGAACATTATGGAGAACTCTCAAGCGTGCAGGTTTCCTCACGATGTTTTCCTTCACCGTTGAAGCAAGTTATATTTATTTTTAAAACGCACATAACTCTGAAAAATTAGGTGCGTGCCCGGATTCGAACCGCCAACCTCTGATTAGGAGGATGACGCCCTAACCACTAGGCTATCATATATACTTCCTTACTTCCACTTACTTTTATTAGCCATCAAATAACTATCCACTTCTTTCACAGGTATAACCTCTTTCATACACACTTCACTCTCTTTATATTATATATCTCTCTGCTTTGTGCTTCATCGTAAAAATTTAAAATTCTTCTAGTAACATAAACTTGTCCCTTTTCTTATTGCCAAAGGTGCTACTTTGAAATTCCTTATTATTAGTTCCTTTTAGTTTACCCATTATTATCACACCATATAATATCGATCTCAAAATTTTCACAATATCACAGCATTTATTCCATTTCTTACATCCTTTCCTTTTACTGTCCAATCCTGTAGTAAACAGATTAGATATTTTTATAAATTTTATCGTTTAGTATTTTATCGTTTAGTTTCTGTTTAGGTTGTATGTCACTTCTAAAACCGGTCGCCATTTTGAAAATCCTGATTTAGTTCTATTGCTAGTCTGGGTCAATATTGCCGTTGTTTTTATATAACGATCATAGTAAACGATAAAAGGATCGAATCTGGTTGGGACACCATAAAGGTATTTTTTAATCGTTCCTTTGTTTAAAAGAAGAAAATGACCTTTGTAGAAAAGAATGCAATACTGTACCAGCTAGCTTCAACATTATACTTAACAGAAAATGTCAAGAGACACTCCATATTTTCCTCTAGTTTTATTGCGCTAGGTACCCTGATAATTTATTCAGGGTCTTAAACCTAGGATGTTGTTTCAAAGCTTGTTTATATAGCTACAAAAATAAGAGAAAGGAAAAGTTAACATTTTTATTGCTTTTCTTGATAATTTATATGGGCGTGCATGGACGCTAACGTCTCGACGGTCGAGTTGCTAATATGTGGGAGTATATTAAAATCCTTGTGAGGTCCTTGGTCCACAAGAAGATTATTACAAGTTGGGACAATGAATGTTAAGCATTGAGTTTTTAGGTATAAAAATTCTAAGAAATTGGCTATAAAATAATCTAGCAGTATGTTCATTAACGACTATTCAATTAATATTATGATGAAATAAATAATAATTTATCATTAAAAAGTAAAACTTAATCTGGCAGTCCTTAACCCAGATTAACAAAATCTAGCAAGGGCAGCCAGTACTGATCCTAATAATATAAGTGTTTATGCATTTATTGTTATTAGGTATGTATTTATGATTATGAAATAAATAAATTATTATTATATTACTAGCTGACCCGGCAGACTTCGTACTGCCAAATATAGCCTGTCAAAATGATTTGTAATGTGTAATTTTTTTGTTCCTACATATTTTATAGTCGGGGCAAAAAATTCACCTGAACAGAACCGTCACCCTGGTGATAGCGCGTTGTGAATAAGAAATATAATTAAATAAAACATATATAAGCATTTAAAAATAAGTAATCTCTTTATTGTTAATCATATGAATCATAATTATTAACAAAAATCAGTTTTATTTTCATTGTAGTGCTTTGTGATATACGATGTTTTTTGTTTGAATATCTGGCGCATAGACAAACAAATCTGATGATTTCCAACACGGGAACAGGCAACATACAATTGACCATGTGAGAAACATGGGTTTTCCAGATTAATACCACAAACACTTAATGATTGCCCCTGGGACTTGTTTATGGTCAAGCACATGTACTCAATTGAAATCAATGCTTCGTTGTAAATTTCTTCACTTATTTGTATATTTTGATTTCCCATTCTATTTCGTATTTGATACAAAATATCACATATTATCTTTGTACATGATCCACAAATCAATTGGGTTTGATGGGAAGCATGTAGATATGATTATAGACAACAATGTTCGTATTTGATGAGCGTGTGATGATATTATAGCATCATTGAGAGTTTGATCCCAATGAGCGTCATTTTCTAGCAATTGCAAACGTTGACAGGCTTCCCTGTAAGATCCACACAATTCACCATCAACAGTTCGTAAATGTTGGAATGATTTTGGGCCACGTATATTGACTAATAGCAGTCGTAAATAAAAACATTCATCATTGCTTGGATGTACTGAATAAATTCGACCAATGGCATCTGGGTATCCTTGAACTTGTTTCCCTTGTTTCCGTCTTATAAATCTTCTTGAGGATTGATTCCAAGTATAATATTTTGGCATTTCAGAATATAGCAATGTTTGTGCAAAATCATCGTTTTGGCATGTCTCAAAAAAAACTGGTTAATGTAGTAGATGGTGGCTGAGCAGCTTTTTGTACTGCGTTCTGTGCTGTAAAATACACTCTTTGTCCATTTTCTAAATGCACAGCTAAGTGAACAACAGAAGGGTGTCTCTCATGAATAGGAAAAGAAAATATTCGCCATACTGCTTCATTACTACTAACATAGCGGCCCATTTGGTATTGTGTAACTTCATCATTGGAATTCTCTCCACCAATTCCAATCACAGCCATATCACTCCCTTTGGTTACATATTTGCAAATGTATTTAATAGATTTCACTGAATGGCAAGATTCTACGATTATGTAGATAAGATTTGATGTGTGCTTTGAAGGTCTTTGATAAAATGGGTGAATATGGGACAATCCAACGATTATCTATTTCAATATCTTGTTGATTTAATTTGACAATTGTTGATCTTCCATTGTCTGCTGTCGATCGTCGACGATACAGTGGATAACCGTCATTACCAGTAATTGTTTCCGATATTAATGTCCGTGGATATCGTTTTAAGCCACCGTAAGTTGTATCGATAGGTGGCGCTGGGGTCACGAACCCAGCGAATACAATAGCAATAAAGCTCGTTTTAGTTAGTTTAGTTTTTAGCCCGTTTAGTCTAGCTGTCTCCCGCGACTTCGTCTGCGTTGAGTGTTTGCTTGTCTTGCAATCACGAAGCAATAGATTACTGAACCGAAGAACTTGAAAAAATTACATCATAAACATTAAAATATCTCCTTTCTTACAAAAAAAGAATGAATGGATTCTGAGTACGCCTTAATGAATTACAACTAAATACACATTTTGACTATCTCCCAAGGGAACCGTGCTGAATTCCGGGATGAAAACTATCTCATATGTTGAACCGGAGTATCAGCTGCTCCTATACCAAATTTTATTCAAGTCCATCATTTCAAGTGGTTTCGGCGTGATACAGACAGACGCTAGTAAAATCGCTAGTAAAGCATCCTCCAATTAAAATGTTCAAAATCTATTAAATGTACAGATTTCGTCCTGTTACAGTTTGACTATGCACTCTTTGACGTTAGGAACACACCTACATTGCTTAGACAACAGTGAGTGCTTGTAATTTAATATGTACTTTATGCAATAGCAATAAAATCAAATTGACAATCAAATTGACTCTACGTTTATATAGAAAACGTTTGTATGGGAAAAAGAAAAGTGCTGTTTTAAGGGGTTTTCCGGCAATTATTCCATCCTTGAACTTCAACGAATATTTAAAAAAAAAATTGGCCAAATTGGTGCAGGCGTTGTTGAGTTATGCGCTTACCAACAGCTTTTGCGATTCATTTTTATTTTAGATCATTCTAATTAACTTTTATAATTATGTGATAATACTGACATGTACATATTTAAATTATAGAGTTTAAATAATAATTTCAATAAGAATTGAAATACTAATTTAATCGTTTAAATATAAGAAAAAAAAATCTGAAAAACTTGTTATCATAGCACATTGAAATAATAAGTGCTAAATATTTTTTAATAGAGGTTAAATAAAAACAATAAAAAAATATATTTGTACAACTATTGAAAAAGTGTAGGAAATTGTGTATCATTTTTGCATTGACATTTTAATTAAATTTTATAATTATGTGATAATACTTACATACATATTATATTCAAATTAAATTATAAAGTTTTGATCAATGAAGCACAAATAAGTAAAAAACAGGATTAATATCTTCATTATAATATGAATTCAATTTACACTTCAGTCTAAGTAACACGTGGCCGGCTATGCTAACACCAAAAATTTAAAAAGTGGAAATAATTAAATTATACGGTATTTCGTTCACTACAAAATAAATTTAATTAATTTTATAGCGTCAACAACACGTGGTAATTATGCTGTTAAAATGTAGCTTATATGACACGTTCGTAGATTTACCATAGCAGCGCCATCTATTGATTACTTACTCAACCCAGTCGAAAGGTATCGACATCTGTTAGAATCATTTGGAGTTACCAGATAATTGTGACTGTCAAATAATAACAAACAAATAATTAGCAATAAATTAAAATTGCGACTATAATTTGAGATTTAAACTATCCTATCTCTCAAGTTGGATCGAACTGCACATGGTGTGCGAATTTTATTATAATCGGTTAAGTGGTTTAGGAGTCCATTGAGGATAAACATTGTGACACGAGATTTATATATATTAAGATTAGTCTGTTGTGCTTGTGTGTGTTCTTTCTATTGAAACATCCAAGATATCTCACACCTGTGACCAGACAGGTGCGAAATATCTTGGAACGGAAGAATCTTGGACTTCGGGAAACAAATAGAAACCACTTTTATTCTTCTTTTCTCAATATGAAGATACAACTTTATTACATCGATAAGTCGACGTAAATAGTTTTTTGCGATATTATATCATTTCGTCGAAGCAAAACCGATTGGATTTAAATGGCTATATCAATCTACTAGCTCTATTCTATTAAATTCGTATAAGGATTTAATTCACTAATCGCGAACAAGTTAATGTTTAATTTCGTAGCAACATAGTATTGTTTATAACTTCCTTATAAAGTCTGCTAAAGTCTGGATTGAACACGTTTCAACAAACAGAGTGAAACTAAGCGTGAATATACTCGTAAATCCAGTTAAACTGTAACAACGTTATTTACTCCACATAAAACCTCGTCTTTACATTGTACTAAACTCAATTGCCTATTTATCCAGACCGCTTGATGTTTTTATTTGTACTCGTATCTACACTAATTTGGGTTATTATCGTCACTGCTTAAGTCTTATGTCCTTACAAATACACGTGGCATACCATGGGAATAATTATGCAGTATTTTGTCACACTTCAACTTGCAGGACCTTTTAATTATTATTATTTATTATTGATTTGTACACCACATATTAATATAAATAATAAGAAAAACAAGAAGAAACAGGATACAAAAGGCGGGCTTATCGCTTAGTAGCGATATCTGCCAGGCAACCTTAGGATTAGGAAAAAAGAAAGTAGAAGAAAGTAGGTGGCGTAAGTAGTAATATAAGCAAAAACCTGCATACTAATACATACACCGGATTACATAAATAATACAATACATTAATAAATGTTAAATAAATATACTAATTAATTACCTTATAATATTAATAAAAAGAAATAAAAAACAAAAGTCGTCATTTTTGCGTGAGGAAATAAAATTTTACAGCTCTTTTAAAAACAGAATGAATTATCAGAATGTGACAAAAATCTTTACATTTATTTAGATATTCATGTAAATCAAAGTTATCCATGATGGTACTAAGCTCAGAAAGGAACAGTTTGACATATAACTGTAAGAACTTTTCTACTGTTAAGACAAGTGCTTATATATAGTAAATATAATTGGCAGGATAAGGGTGTGTACTTATACATTCTAACCCTGCCTATTATCAGGTCATATGCTCTGTTAGGTTGCCAGGAACAGATATTATTTTTTTTTCGCGCGCTTGCCTGCGTCGCTTCCGGAGGGTATATGGGACTCCCCGGCGGCCAGACTGGCGACCAGAATACCCACTAAAACCCAGCGATGCTCCTACGCGTCGCCTGGTGGCTGGGTCACGGGAACACCCGCGCACTTGACCGCAATGCCAGGTATAGATCGCTTTTTAGCGATATGATAAATTATTAAATATTTAATGATTTTTTTTTTACGAGTATGTTCATTTCGTTTCATTTAAATTTTTATTTTCTAATTTTATTTTAGTAGATATTTGGTCAGTATGGTGGACTAGGACCACAACCCATCTCATTCTAACCCGAGCCCTGTTGTTGACTGCATGCCTTAAGGTTTCCATTGCCATTCTAGCGCTTTCAGAGTACATCTTTGTGGACTACAATCCTTAACCGTTTTCATGCTGCTAAGAGACCAGTGCCTGTAAAGGACTGGTAACGGGTTTATAATGATGGTAATGATGAAGGTGAAGATAAGTAGTATGGTAATACTAATAAGATAAAAATATAAATATAAAGTTCTTAAATCAAATCAAAAATCGTTCATTTTATTATTTATATTCGGGAAGTGATGTTGATAACTACACTCGACAACTTAAAACTAAAGCTAAATCACGCGCGCTAAAGGGTTTAAATCGCGCCCAGGTCTAAGAAGAAACCCACAACAAACTTAGCCGGTTTTTTTTTGTTATCAGCATCTCACATAATCAATAATAAATTATAGTACCTATGGAGCAATTCATGCCCAAGATTTTTTATCGTTTATATAGTCCTTAATATAATATCGTTATATAGTTTTTCTATAAGCTTTCGTTATATAAAAACTTTGAACTTATTGATAGAAATCTCCAAGATATCAACATATATAATTATAAAACTGAACTGAACCTTGCAACAGGATACGTCGCGTGTCGTCACAGTGAATAATTACTTACCTCTCAGTTCCTGGAACGTTAATCGATGATCGAATAAGGAGATTGCCTGTTAAAAATTATCTTTCTAGTGGTAAAATACATAGTATATAGTAACGTGATTTTGGAAACAAGATTTTGGGAGGTAATTTTGAAATTTTATTTCTTTGTACATTGTTTTATTACTCATCTTTCTCATTCTTGAGGATCCCAAAAGTAAGAGACAGACAAGACATTATTTTATTTATTAAATTTATTTTTAAAGTTATTGAAATTTTAAGTGATAAATGTTTGAAGTGTATTTGCAAAATTTGCATAATACGAACCCAAATATTATGTTATAATTTCAAAGATTGATGTTTCCCTAATTAAGCCGAGAAATCGTCGTTTAGTTCCATATCAATATTTTAGTTACTGAAATTTTTAATATTTATGGCGTTTCTGGGATATGTAAAACGCGTGTTGGTATAAGGTACTATTACAATTAGCGTTCCTATAAACCGATGCATTCTCGCCTTTCAACTTTCGTCTTCTAATTAAATCTAGCTGTTATGAGGACGAAGTTCCTTATCGCGCGTTGTGAAAGGGGGCTAGACGGAAAAAATTCTTACGAAAAGTTGTCACGACACCTTTTGTTATTGTAAGCTGTGCGGCGTCGCATGTTTCTCTGTCTGTCTCTCTCTCTCTCTTATAGAAAGCAAGCCAGATAGATATTTTCATTTCTATTTCGCATTGAACAGTGTGGTGTCGCGACGATTATTTTTGTTGAGTGTATACATAATAATGAATCCTGACAGTGTTTCTGCACAAGTTCCGGATATTGCTATTGATGGAGTACAAAATTGAGCCTACTGATTATTATATTTGTTAATAATACAAAAATATTATTATAACTTAAATAAAATAAAATTTTATTACAATTCCTTCACTAATTAATCGAAAGGAACTTCGTTCCATCCGGGTGTCCCTTGGCACCTCTCAAGTTTTTTTTTGATCATAATTTAAGATACTGAGGCTTTTAATTGCCATCGTTAGCGTTGCACTCAGTTATCAGTAAAATCGAACTTAATTAGTTCGTCGCAGTGATCGCTGTTCACTTTGATTCGCGCTAATTATGATATGCTAGAATTTATGTATACGTTTCAATTACTAAATTATTTTTATTTTATTTTATTTATTTGGTTTACTTACGGCTACACTTACATTATTACATTGAAACTAGAACTTATTACTAACATCTTTCTAAATGTAGTGCCCATTTATAAGTAAACACAACATTTATAAATTATGTTACAAAATAAAACTATAAAAGTAATAAAATATAATTAAACTGTATATAATAATAAAAAATAAAGAATAACTAATATTAATCATTACGTTGCGTTAATTAAATCTTCTTCATCATGTTCAACCCATTGCCGGCTCACTACAGAGCACGGGTCTCCCCTCAATGAGAAGGTTTGGGCCATAGTCCACCACCCTTGTCATGTATAGATTGTGAAAAAACAAAGACTTGGCTAAGTTTGTTGCGGGCTTCTTCTTAGACCAGGGCGCGCGAACCCTCATACCTTTAAAGTTTACGAATGTAGTTATCACCATAAAATCACTACTATGTAAATTATTGACGCGTCAAAAGTGCCTTTTAAAGGACTATTTGAATGAAGATTATTTGAATTTGAATTTGTGACTTCATACATCTTACACATTATGGTGATATTTTAATTGCTTAAAAACGCACATCACTCCGAAAAGTTAGAGGTGCGTGACGGGAATCGAACCCCTGACCTCTGAGTCGGACGTGCGAAGTGCGAAGGCGGTCTTATCCCTAGCCTATCACAGCTTAAAAATTAAATAAAAACCTGATATTAAAAGCAATTGTTTTTTTGTATTTCAATTCGTAAAACGCTAATCCGTTATTATGATACCGCGTGATTATAGAACAAAGCGTGCTCTCTCTCGCATTTATAATATTTGTAGGGAAATAAGTTTTTTCTTTCATATCAAAGTTTTAGGCGTTAGGTAAAATATTTATGTTTGACGACCTCCGTGGCGCAGCGCGTGCGCTGTTGCATTTTAAAGTCGGAGGTCCTGGGTTCGATCCCGGCTCGAGTCTGGTCTGGTGGGGGGAGGCTTCGGCCGTGTCTGGTTACCACCCTACCGACAAGGACGTGTCGCCAAGCGATTTAGCGTTCCGGCACGATGTCGTGTAGAAACCAATTAGGAGTATGAGTTTACCATACCCCTAACAAGTTAGCCCGCTCCCATCCTAGACTGCATCATCACTTACCACCAGGTGAGATAGCCGTCAAGGGCTAACTTTTAGTGTATAAAAAAAAATATCACTCCGAAAAATTAGAGGTGCGTGCCCGGAATCGAACCCCTGACCTCTGAGTCGGACGTGTGAAGTGAGAAGGCGGACGTCCTAACCACTAGCTTATCATAGCTTAAAAAAAAAAAACATAAAGTTAAAATCAATTGTTTTTTGTTTTTCTATTCGTAAAACGCTAATTCGCTACTCTTGCGTTGTAATATTAAATATGTAGGTAATTAAGATTTTTAATTTTCTTATCAAAGTTTTGGGCGTTACGTAAAATATTTATGTAAGCAGTGGCTAAAAAACCAGCACTTTAGCAAATCTTTTCATCCAGCTCATGGAAAATGTACTATCGTATAATACATCTCTTTTCACTGCGGGAGTTAATAAATCAACATTTTGAATTCTTACTAGCTGTACGTTGTAAAATCCGTTCGCAACAGCAAACCTTTTGTCTCGCGGACAAGGTCAAGGTCTGTATTAATGCAGCCTAGATTCCCCAACAATAACTCATCCCACTAACAAAGAAAGCGCCTTGCTCCCAAATTGGTTATTTATGTACTCTCTCGTACAAACAAGAGCAACATCCATCATCGCTGTCCTATTCTAGATTAAATGGGTATGATTCTTCTAATACGAACATACTTATATACTTTGACGACCCTTTTTTTTTTTTTTTTCTTTCTTGGGGAGGAAAAAATCCCTACGGACTTCTGCCTCACAGCAGGGCGTGTCCGACTTGCACGGACTAAAACAACCTCCCCCAGTTCTTCTAAGTCAGCACGGAACCGCTAAGCATTACTTCATGCTGACTTTGACGACCCTGGGTCCACAAATATTCCTGGGTTCGATTTCCGGTTCGAGTCTGGTCTAGTGGGAGGCTTCGGCCGTGGCTTGTTACCAGCCTACCGACAAAGATGTGTACAAGCGAAGCAATTTAGCGTACCACGATGTCGCGTAGAAACCAACTAGGAGCGTGGGTTTACCAAACTTGTAACAGGTGAGCCCGCTACCATCCTAGACAGCATCATCACTTACCAGCAGGTGAGACAGCCGTCAAGGGATAACTTGTAGTGTTTAAAAAAAAACACCGTCTAAGTGACAGTGTTTTTTTTTGTTATCACTATCTCACATAATCAATAATAAATTATAATTTGCTATCGAGTTAGAGCAATACACACCCAAGCTTTTTTATCCTTTATGTAATCATTAATTTCGTAATAGGATTTTCCATACGCTTTTGCGTTATAAAAACTGAACTTGGTTTTCAAGATATCAATAGGTAATTTACTATAAAATAAAATAAATATACCTATGTACCCACTTTTCTCTGTGTGAATAAAAAATAATAAATTAAGCCAGGATGAAGTGATGGTGATAACTACACTCGCCAACTTGAAACTAAAGCTTCAATCGCACACCTCTAAGAAGAAGCCCACAGTAACAAAAAAAAAACACCTAAGTCTAAGTGACGGTGTTTTTTTGTGATCACTATCTCACATAATCCATAGTAAATTATAATTTGCTATCAAGCAATTCACACCCAAGCTTCTGTATCCTTTACATAATCCTTAATTTAGTAATAATTAGTATTTTCTTTTACCCTGCATAAAATATTGCATTCGAACTTAGACTCCCCCACTTTACTATCTCAAATAAACATTAACACAAGATACATATGCCGCAAGCCCAAGTCATTTATCATTGAGGTTTTTAAAAACAATACTTCGTACTATAATCCCATTGTAAGAATGTGTCGTTTGTACAATGATATTATCAGTAAAGACTCCAAAATTGATATATTTAACGGTCACTATAGGAAGTTTTGTTTGAGTGTGATGGAATTGATTTAGTACACAGTAGGTATTACACCTAACTTTGGATTTGTTTTTCTGTAATTAGTTATATTAAACTTTTGTCATGCTGTGCAGTCAATTAGAATAACAATTAGATATAGAACATGTAACTAAGTTAAGATTTAATTATAAGGATTGTAATTTGTTAAGATTGCCAAATAAAATAAAATAAATAAATAAATAATAGGATATTTCTGTAAATACCCATCTGTGTGAATTAAAAATAATAAATTAAGCCACGGAAGCGGGTGAGCGAAACTTTTTACAGTTCATTTGTCTACATTAGCCCAGCCGGATAAAACAAAAGTAAAAGTTTTCTTTTGAAATCGCATCAATTTCCTGCCACGCCTGAAAATATAAGCATTCATATTTCACAGTAAGACATGCTGTATCCTCTTTAAGTAGCTCGTAAATCGCAGGCAGTTCTACTTCTACTTATAGAACAGACTAAAAGAAACAAATGGACGGAGCGATTGCGGGCCGAATGCGTGTGTCTGTTAGATATTTTATTTTATTACAACTTGTACACAAATTTGCTCAAATTGATTATTAATGGAAGCGGTGATAGCCCAGTGGTTAGGGGTTTCGGAGTTATGTGCGTTTTAAAAAATTAAAATATCATTTGCTTCAACGGTGAAGGAAAACATCGTGAGGAAACCTGCACGTCTGAGAGTTCTCTATAATGTTCTCAAAGGCGTGTGAAGTCTGCCAATCCGCACATGGCTAGCGTGGTGAACTATGGCCAAACCCTTCTCATATTGAGAGGAGACCCGTGCTCTGTAGTGAGCCGAGAATGGGTTGATCACGATCTTATTCCATGGAAGGTAACATGGTGGCACAGCGAATTTTGTTTGTTTAAACTTGAAGACATTTTGTTTGAATTTTGATTAATTTTTGTGAGCGGCGACTTGCCTGACGTCATCGAATTTGGATTTTTCTTGGTGGAACAACCGCCACCTTTGAGGGGGTTATGGCTGTAATTCTCTTTTAACCACAAAGCCAGTCTTTCTTAGAATCCGTATAAAACTTGTATGTACCATGTCACAGGAGTTTCTCTTCGCAGCAGAATATCAAGGAAGTAATTACCTCCTATATACTCGTATCTAGCATGCATTTATTCGCTTACATTTAACGCAGTCGGGATCTTTGCACCCCATACACGTAACTCGTAATTTGCACCCTGTTCTAAATACGACGCGGGCCCTGAATTGAGGCTAGATGGATTAACAAAATTACTGACCTGGAATGTTTGTGATGTCGCTGAATTTCCGGTTTATTTCCATTTGCATTTTTTTTCGAGCATATTTCCACCTCGTTTTTCATTGTATATTATATTTTTATATACCATTCTCGTTTGTAACGTGAGTTTAAACTATTGTAATTTTTAATTGGTTTTAAATGTATTTATGGCTAAGCCATTGATGACATACATCATCATGATTAACCCATGACAGAGCACGGGTCTCCTCTCAATATGCGAATGGTTTGGCCATAGTGGCTGGCCAATCTGCAGACTTCCCATGCCTTCGAGAACATTATGGAGAACTCTCAGGCGTGCAGGTTTCATCACGATGTTTTCTTTCATCGTTGAAGCCAGTGATATTTTAATTGCTTAAAAACGCACATAACTCTGAAAAGTTAGAGGTGCGTGCGCGGGTTCGAACCCCCCCACCTCTGATGAGGAGGCTGATCTAACCACTAGGCTATCACAGCTTCAATGACATACATTTGTGCTGCAATAAAATTAAGTATGTCTTTAAGTCTAAGTATTTCTCTAGATACTGCCTCAAAGGTTGGACAAAAAAATTATTATAAGTGTGGTTGCTATAACGCCTTCAACGCTAATTATGTTTAACTGTCTAAGTACATGTAGACTACGTGATACGTAAGTTAAATCTTTATTCATACTTCAGTGCTGCCATCTCTGTAAAACCCAAGGAAATTCGCTGTCGATGAAAAATTGCAAAGGAATGTGAAAAGGAGGGTGAGGTAAACGTCCATTCTGTCGCATTTCACATTGCTAAGCGTAAGATAAGAATTATTTAGGATGACCAATTTCAGAAGACGAGGGCCGAGGGACGGCCCAGTGTTGAATCTTAAAACATTCGGACAGTAAATACAGAAACTTGTTATTTGTGTTTGAATTTAGAACCTGAGTAGATAAATTGCTTATAATCTAATCTAATTAAATCTAATTTTATAATAATTGCTTTTGGAGTTATTGGTAGAAGATTGTATAAATTACATTACAAGTACCATTTGTGTGTAATACATTTTTTATATTTCATTATGATAAGGTATGAGCGAACTTTAATTAACATTTTAAAGAGTTTCAAAATTATAACAAGAATTTCACAGGCATTGTATTAATTCGATCACAAATTACCCTAAAATAAGAAAATTTGCTTTACGACGAATTAACAAGAAACATGTATTTTTTATTAATTAAAAGATAATTTGCTTGCTTATAAAAATATAGGGAAAATAATTCCCTAATAAAACTCAAAACAATAAAGCTTATTCTATTAAAATCTTTGCATATTCGCCGTTAGTCTTTGAAGCTGTCTTAATTTATAGAAAACATTCGGATACCGACTGTTTTTATTATATTAACCGGTTAATTGTTTGATCAACATACAATATGTAATGGAACTCACGCATCCACCCACACATAAACCAGCTTACTCACTCACTCACACGTATGTATGTGATCAACTTAAACCTTAAGACATAATCATCATCATCATCATGATCAACCCATTACAGCCTCACTACAGAGCACGGGTCTCCTCTCAATATGAGAAGGGTTTGGACATAGTCCACCACGCTGGCCATGTGCGAATTGGCAGACTTCACACGCCTTTGAGAACATTACGGAGAACTCTCAGGCATGCAGGTTTTCCTTCACCGTTCAAGCATGTGATATTTTAATTTTTTTTTAAACGCACATTACTCCGAAAATTTAGAGGTGCGTGCCCGGATTCGAACCTTGATCGGATGAATAGGAGGCTGACGCCCTAACCACTAGGCTATCACCGCTACAAAATAACCGATTAAAATAAACGATTATTTATATTTCCACCCACACAAATCTACATTACATCTAGTTAAATTAGTAAATCTCTAACGAAACTGCGCCCCAAGCCCATGACTCCGTCCAGTATTTCGTACAACAGTAGTACCTATACACTTGAACAGACAATTGTTCCACTTGAAATGCACATCTCATCCGATCCTTGCAAGTATTCCAAACTAACACACACACACACGCGCGCTTTCAGTGCATCTCTATATGTATGTTTATATGTCGAATATTTATGCTATATGCAATGATTATAACAGAAAGAGAAGCTAAAACCACACCTCGTTGCGAACGCTTTTCCTAGGGTGTTTTTTAGTACATTAATTAATTTTTATTTTACTTAATTTTAATAAAGTTCTGTTTTTACTCACGTATAAGTGAAGTTTAGATACTGGATCCCTAGTGAAAAAAAAACATTGCTGATAGCCAAATTATCGTGTTAAGAAGAATCTTTTGAAGTAGATTTTTTTTTTAACACTGCAAGTTAGCTCTTGGCGGCTATCTCAACTGGTGATGATGCAGTCTGGGATATAGCAGTAAGATGAACCCAAACATCGTAATTGGTTTCTACGCGGCATCATGCTTAATAGCTTGGCGACACGTCTTTGTCGGTAGGATGGTAATTAGGCAAGCCAAAGCCTCCCACTAGACCAGACTCCCGCCGGGAATCGAACCCAGGACTTCCCAATTTATAACGCGACAGCGAACGCACTGCGCCACGGAGTCACGTCAAGATAAAAAATGGAACAAGATATAGCAGTAAGACGAACCCACACTTCGTAATTGGTTTCTACGCGGCATCATGCCTGAACGCTTAATAGCTTGGCGACACGTCTTTGTCGGTAGGATGGTAATTAGGCAAGCCGAAGCCTCCCACCAGACCAGATTCGCGCCGGGAATCGAACCCAGGACTTCCCAATTTATAACGCGACAGCGAACGCACTGCGCCACGGAGTCACGTCAAGATAAAAAATGAAACAAGAAATAGCAGTTAGACGAACCCACACTTCGTAATTGGTTTCTACGCGGCATCATGCCTGAACGCTTAATAGCTTGGTGACACGTCTTTGTCGGTAGGATGGTAATTAGGCAAACCGAAACCTCCCAACAGACCAGACTCACGCCGTTAATCGAACCCAGGACTTCCCAATTTATACAGCGATAAAAAATGAAACAAAGCACGTCTTAACGAAAAACGTAAAGCCAACACAAATCCACTTTAGCAGCAAACTTAGTAAATCGCTAACGAAACTGCACCTCGAGTCCCGTACGTGACTCCGCCCAGTATTCCGCACAACAGACCTAAACCCATACACTCCAACAGACAATTGTTCCACTCGAAATGCACGTCCCATGCGATCCTTGCAAGTATTCCGAACTACTGGGATTACACACATTTCAGTACCTTCTACGTATACCTAGCTCTTTATCATTATTAAGGCTGGCTGAAAATTCTATTGAAATATCTGTAATATAATAAAACTGTAACAGGACGAATTCCTCATTAAATATATTTTGAAAATTTTAATTGGAGGATTTTTTTTTATCCACTACAAGTTAGCCCTTGACGGCAATCTCACCTTATGGTAAGTGATGATGCAGTCTAAGATGGTAGCGGGCTAACCTGTTGGTAAACCCACACTCCTAATTAGTTTCTACATCGTGCCGGAACGCTAAATCGCTTGGCGACACGTCTTTATCGGTAGAGTGGTAACTAGCCTATGCTTTACTATCGATACTGAGCCCAAAACATTTTTTTTTAGTTTTTGTCTGCCTGACTGTCTGTATCTTGGCTGCACATCACGCCGAAACTACTAGATGGATTTGAATGAAATTTGGTATAGGAGTAGGTGATACTACGGTTCAACATATAGGATAGTTTTTATCCCGGAATTCAGTACGGTTCCCTTGGGAGAGGGGATGAAAGTCAAAATGTGTATTTAGTTGTAATTCATTAAAGCGTTTTTCTATTTCTCTATTTTTTTTTGTTAGAAAATTATTTCAAGGCCCTCAGTTTAGTAATCCATTGCTTCGTGATTGGAAGACACACTTTCACATACACTAACTCAACGGAGACGAAGTCGCGGGCGTGAGCTAGTTCATAAATTATTAAACCTTTGTTGCAAATGAATTCATTGAAAAGACTCAAAGCAGTACTGGTAACCAAAGACGGTATTATTGCTAAAGCATTCCATCAAATTAGCAAATTGAACTAAAATGTATGAAATGATTGGATTTTTTTATAAAACGCAAGCTAGAAAGCTGGGTGTTAAATTCATAGCTTATTATATTCAATAATTATTGACTATTACAAAGAAAAAGCTATGTTTGTTGCGGCCTTCCCTAGTTTACATTTAGAACTCTCCTAGCATTAGTTTTAGGTCAACGAATGAAGGTATCACCATTACACACACATTAACTACGAACGAAATTCATCAATCATATTAATACAACATTAAACAATCTGACATATCGATTTTGTTTTTTGATATTAATACATAAAATCCTTGTCTTAATTATGTATCATATATAATACTTATTTAGCATTTTCAGCATCAGTAAATAATGTATATACCATGAAACCTTTTAAACGTTTTCTACAATTAATGATAAGTTGGTAACTAACAAAAGTTAATTGTAACTCGTTGGTAGAAACCTATTTAAACAGGCCAGGATGGGTTATGGCAGGTTTGGTATTATTTACTGTGTTGAGGAGAGTATAGCAATGGGACGAAGTGCTTTAGGCACTTTACTTTATTAACCTCAAGGGGCGGCTTTTATGACTCACATCAAAGGACAAATACGTTTTATTATAGACTAGATCTATCCGCGGATTCGCACGCCTTTGTTATGGTAAGATAAGCTATATCGAGAAGGATTAACCAACAACACCTCCGTCCCCTCTCTCAACAAGACCTCCGAGGCGTAGTGTTGAGAGTTTAAAAAAAATTATCATTTCCATATTTTCTATCGAACGTTCTGGTGGCCGGCACGATGTCGCGTGAGAAGCAATTAGGAATATGGGTTAACTATACCCCTTTTTTATCGTGGGTAAATCAAATTCAAATTGAAAATAATCTTTATTCAAATAGTTCTTAAAAAGGCACTTTAGACGCGTCAATAATTTACATAGTAGTTATTTCATGGTGATAACTATATTCGTAAACTTAAAACTAAAGCTATGAGGGTTCCAAACGCGCCCCGGTCTAAGATCCTCATGGATACCGCGCTACGGGGAGGCACAGAGGTTATGTCAGACTCCTACTGACTAGAACCAGAACGTGTTCCTACTCACCACTGTATGGTGGAGTCACGGGAAAGCTTTCGCATACAACCGCAACTCCACTAGCGGGTGTCCGCCGCAGCAGACTCTCCTCGGGCACAACGTGTCCAGTTACGCCTGTAAAAGTTGTGCGGGAACAACAGCCTACCACTTGAGGACCGTACTGTGAGTGAAAAACGACCCCGACGAACATTGCCTCGACTAACCCCTGCCGCTTTCATCTTAAACTGCATTAAGGAGTCATCATCATGATCAACCCATTACCGGCTCACTACAGAGCACGGGTCTCCTCTCAATATGAGAAGGGTTTGGCCATAGTCCACCACGCTGGCCATGTGCGGATTGGCAGACTTCACACGCCTTTGAGAACATTATGGAGAGCTCTCAGGCGTGCAGCAAGTGGTATTTTAATTTTTATTAAAATCCGAAAAGTTGGAGGTGCGTGCCTGGGTAAAAACCGCCGACCCTTGATTAGGAGGCTGACGCCCTAACCACTAGGTTATCACCGCTTAACTAGTAAAAAATTTTGTTAAGTTCTTAAATCTGTATATTAAATTATTAATATTAGTTTAATCTGTAGTTGTTTTTAAATGTTGAAAGCAAAACTAGCGTCCAAACTTAGCTCCCTTTTGAAGGATTAGAACGTCCCGAAATTTAAATTCCTTTCTGCGCAAACACTCGCAAACCACAGTTTAATTTGCATTAGTTCTACACCTCTCCGCAAACTGTGAAGAACACTGCCCGAACCCTGGTATCCACTCAACCTAGCGCACACAACGCGCTTTGTTCTTGTAAATAGTTTTTAGTAATAAAGATTTGGTAAACTGTAAAGATTTATTGTTTGATACTGAATCCATTTCGATAATTTGACCACCTCCGTGGCTCAGCGCGAGCGCTGTTGCAATATAGTTGGAGGTCCTGGGTTCGATTCCCGGCTCGAGTCTGATCTGGTGGGAGTCTTCGGCCGTGGCTAGTTACCGACAAAGACGTGTCGCCAAGAAATTTAGCGTTCCGGCACGATGTCGTGGAGAAACCAATTAGCAGTATGGGTTTACCATACCCCTTACTGAAGCGGTGATAGCCTAGTGGTTAGGGCGCCAGCCTCCTAATCACAGGTCGGCGGTTCGAATCTGGGCACGGACCTCTAACTTTTCGGAGTTATGTGCGTTTTTCAAAGATTAAAATATCACTTGCTTCAACGGTGAAGGAAAACATCGCGAGGAAACCTGCACGCCTGAGAGTTCTCCAAAAATGTTATCAAAATCGTGTGAAGTCTGCCAATCCGCACATGGCCAGCGTGGTGGACTATGGCCAAGCCATTCTCATATTGAGAGGATACCCGTACTCTGTAGTGAGCCGGTAATGGGTTGATCATGATGATGATGATGATGATGATTCCCCTAACAGGTTAGCCCCCTACCATCTTAGACCACATGATCACTTACCATCAGGTGATCAAGGGCTAATTTGTGGTATACAACAAAAAATTCATTTATCACTTTTTCTACTGGCTTACTATTAATATACCAATATTAATAGTAAACCAGTGGAAAAAGCGGTACT
The DNA here is from genome assembly GCA_928268935.1 of Lasiommata megera. NCBI lineage: Eukaryota > Metazoa > Arthropoda > Insecta > Lepidoptera > Nymphalidae > Lasiommata > Lasiommata megera. The sequence goes on along the minus strand of OV743311.1, from coordinate 2,543,655 downwards.
GTACTGTAGTCCTGCGTGCGCTGTCTAAATGGTACGTTGAACACCTGGACCTAAATATTTGTGACGTCATTACCCGGCCAGCCTATATATAAATTTTAATGCATTTTATTCGGACGTTATTTGTCTGGTCGGAGGTTTTGGCCGTGGCTAGTTACTATGCTACCGAAAAAAACGTGTCGCTAAGCGATTTAGTGTTCCGGCACAATAACATGTAGAAACCAATTAGTAATAGTGGTTTACTATATCCCTAACAGGTTAGCCCGCTATTATTTAAGACCACATATTAATAAAATCTTAAAGTATGCTAAATTATTATTTAGTTCTAGCTGTGACCCGCGGTTTCACCCGCTTATTTCCTGTTTCCGTGGATATACCGGGATAACGTTTATATGGGAAAAAGTAAAGGGCTGTTTTTAGGATTTTCCCGGCAATTATTCGATTTTTTCTCACTTTTTAAACCTTCCCTAGACCTCCACGAACATTTCAAGACCAAGATAAGAAAAATTCGTTCAGCCATTCTCGAGTTTTAGCGAGACTAACGAACAGCAATTGATTTTTATTTATATTTTTAGGAACCCTTTTAATAAATCAAATAAAAAAAAAACAAACAATAAGTCGTAGTGGCACTTTACTTTAAAAATACTAAATACTCTGAAATTACACGGCAAAATACAAGAACTAGGCTTGACTATCGAATCGGGCAGAGATTCCCCTCACAAAGTGAATGCTACTAATTGAACCACAAAAACGAGCGCGCGTCGACATTTATACCCGCGCTTTCCACTAAAACGATATCCCCTCTTCGTCTCGTACGAGCATCACGCCACCTTGCGTCTCGTACCAGCATCGCGCCACTCTGACGTCACAGACACCACCTGAGGCCTATGATGCGCTTTACTCTCCCAACAATATAGATAATTTAAGACTAAGTCGTAACGTGATATTTCACGTTACGACTTAGTTAACGCGGGTGAACCGCGGCGAACAGCTAGTAAAAATTAATTTTAAAGCCTTCCTACGCGCATTTAGCCAAGTACGGTCAAATCTCGTATAGATAAATCCTCTCCCATAATGATGCTAGAATCCAGCCGAGGGTGCTTAATATTCTGAGGATGAATGTTAAGGTATAAGTAAGACATTTCTTAAGACTTGTGAGTGTGACTATTTATTTAGTAATCGTTTTTTTAAGTACATATTTCGATAATCTTGACATATTCATGATGTTAGGAAAATTTTACATTGATGAGATACGTTGGAACGAAGTTCCTTATCGCGCGTTGTGAAAGGGGGCTAGACGGAAAAAATTCTTACCAAAAGTTGTCACGACACTTTTTGTTATTGTAAGCTGTGCGGCGTCGCATGTTTCTCTGTCTGTCTGTCTCTCTCTTATAGAAACCAAGCCAGATATTTTCATTTCTATTTCGCATTGAACAGTGTGGTGACGCGACGATTATTTTTGTTGAGTGTATACAGGTTTTTTGTAAATAATAAATAATAAAAAATAATAATAATAATGAATCCTGACAGTGTTTCTGCACAAGTTCCGGATATTGCTGATGGAGTACAAAATTGAGCCTACTGATTAAGTTTATATAACATTATATTTTATAATAATAAAAAAAAAATTATTATAACTTAAATAAAATAAAATTTTATTACAATTCCTTCACTAATTAATCGAAAGGAACTTCGTTCCATCCGGGTGTCCCTTGACACCTCTCAAGTTTTTTTTTCATACAAAATAAGTAAGTAGGTATGTTAGTGACCTTTCGCTTTTATATATATAGATTACTAGCTGTAGCCCGCGACTTCGTCTGCGTAGAATTGCTGATTTTCCGTGAGATTGAGGTTTCCCGTGCAGCCAATGCCCTGCTTCAGAAAGTAAGCTACAGGCAAATGTCAAATTGCCGATTTTCGTGTCTTTAAATTAAAAAAACAATGGACTTTCATACAAAGGCGTCCGCCTCCTAATTAGAGGTCGGGGGTTCGAACCCGGACGCACCTACAACTTTTCGGAGTTATGTGCGTTTAAGAAAATAAAATATCACATGCTTTAACGGTGAAGGAAAACATCGTGAGGAAACCATAGTTATCTTATTTAATGGTTTCAATGCAAGCGAAGCTGCGGGTGAAAGCTAGTTATACAGTAACTAACAATGTTTGTTACGCGGTATGATGTTGTAATATTTTATTTATCACGGGAGGACACTTCAATTGTATACGTCCTGCGTATCTGAACACTTTAAAACTTTAACGCTCATAAATTTGTTTGTTTTCATTCCTCTTTGCATAAGTTCCCGTGAGTTTTATATGAATGTTTCTATTTTGCAGGAAGATCTTACTTTTCAGTGTTGCTTTTTATATGTTACTGTAAAAGTCAACAAACATAAAAATGCGAAATTTTATTTGTTTATTGATCTGTGACGTCACAATTTACGATGAAGGTCGCTATTGCTATACCCCCAAATTTACTTCTACTTGGCTTCTTACTGTTAGAGGTAAGTATCAATAACTTTACTTTTCGTGTTTATCAAGTCAACATCTCCTGAGGATGATCCGGTGTCGGGTCGAAACGTGCGTAGAGGTTCTAGTGGAAGATTTTGTGTGGTGTTATATGATACAAATCTCCCGGTTGTCGGCGGAATATAGCAAATTATACTTGCTGTTTATTGTTTATCATGGACTTCCGCAAAGTAACGCCTGCTTCTATTCATTAGTATCAGTAACGTCTTTTTTATAAATACAAGTAGAAAACTTTTCTTTTTTTCGTATTTTTATTTTACATCGCAGTCAAGTAAGCAAACGGGTCCGCTGATGTTAAGTGATTACTATCATCTTTGAATTTTTTCAAATTTTATTTGTATTTTGTATGGTGATTTATTCACTTGATACGGTTGATTACTGTCGCGTTGCCGGCTTAACTCATCCTCTGATCTACAGTAATGCTAAATCGGTTCCAATTTAGCATTACAGCGGATCTCTAAATCGCTTGGCGGCATGTCTTTGCCTCCCACCAGACCAGACTCGAACCGGGATTTATACCTATTTATTTTGAGTCAATATGTAATACGACAGTAAAATGCCTTAACACAACATTACATGCGTCAAAGTCTGTGAAAAATTTACTGTTCCAGTTGCTAATGGTAAACTTAAAACTAAAGCTATGACGGTTCCAAAAGTGGCCTGGTCTAAGAAGAAGTGTCCACAACAAACTAGGACGGGTAACTTTTCTTATTCTCACTATCTCACATGCTACCTTAAATTATTTAAGAGCTTTATTAGAACAATATTTCAAAATAATATCAGAGATAGATTACATGCACCTTGGAAATGAACTACGGATACTTTATATCTCGGTTCGAGCAGGTGACTTTTAAAAACCCTGAACCGCTAGTTATTTTTTTTTTTTTTTACACATTACAAGTTAGCCCTTGACTGCTATCTCACCTGGTGGTAAGTGATGATGCTGTCTAGGATGGTAGCGGGCTGACCTGTTAGGACTATGGTAAACCCACGCCCCTAATTGGTTTCTACGCGACATCGTGCCGGAACGCTAAATCGCTTGACACGTCTTTGTCGGTAGGGTGGTAACTAGCCACGGCCGTAGCCTCCCACCAGACCAGACTCGAGCCGGGAATCGAACCCGGGACCTCCAACTTTAAAATGCGACAGCGCGCGCGCTGCGCCACGTCGTCAAAATTAAAGTATTTAAATCTAGTAATGATAAATTTAATTTACTTGAGTGCCACGTGGGTTTATATTCGTGCAATTTTATTGTGTCTTTAAAAAATAGCATTTTCATCCATTGGCTGCGACCATTTTAAAATTTTATACCATTTTAACGGACCGTTTAATGTAGATCTTACGACGGCAATCGCTGCAATTTGAAAAGACAGCCCAAAGTTTTATTATCGATATACTTTTATACAGATAGTATCTAATGAATAGAAGCAGGCGTTACTTTGCGGAAGTCCATGATAAACAATAAACACCAAGTATAATTTGCTATATTCCGCCGACAACCGGGAGATAATATAACACCACACAAAAGGTTCTAGTGGAAGATTTTGTGTGGTGTCATATTATACAAATCCCCCGGTTGTCGGCGGAATATAGCAAATTATACTTGCTGTTTATTGTTTAGATAGTATCTTATTTACTTAGGATGTGCAAATAAATAGAATTGAAGTATTTATCTGTGAATTTAAAAAAAACCTCTTATGATAATACGAGTATACTGCTTGGGATAGCATGTTCAATTATAGATAACGAGGTTCTGCCTTCGAGTCGAGGCAATGCTCGTTGCGGTCGTCCATAACACAAAGTCTGGTCCTCGAGTTGGCTGGTGTGCTGTTGTTCCTGTACGCCTCTTAACTGGCGAAACTGGGCATGTTGTGCCCGAGGAGGGTCTACTGCGGCAGACACCCGCTGGTAGTCTCTCACCAAACTAAACTCGTGCTGGGAATCGAACCTTTGACCTCCTACTTTAAATTCTGACAGCATATGCACTGCGACACGGTGGTCGTCAAAAAGCTATAATATGAAATCAGATTGCGTTACGATGATTGAGAAATACAGACAAACAAACAAGCCTGTTTTTGCGTTGAACGTTAATAATAATTCGCCCTGCAAGAAACTTACAGCTTAAAGTATACCATGCATTTGTACCTAACTAGAATTTACCCGTTTAACTTTCTTGTCGACGAGATTTTGACAAATACCTTCATTTGTATTTTAATACACCATGCATTTGTACCTATCTAGAATTTACCCGTTTAACTTTCTTGTCGACGAGATTTTGACAAATACCTTCATTTGTATTTTAATTCACTATGCATTTGTACCTATCTAGAATTTACCCGTTTAACTTTCTTGTCGACGAGATTTTGACAAATACCTTCATTTGTATTTTAATACACCATGCATTTGTACCTATCTAGAATTTACCCGTTTAACTTTCTTGTCGACGAGATTTTGACAAATACCTTATAGAGATCGTAGGTTGCCGCAATTTACATGCAAAACGAGCGCCGGTTTAGTAAACGGGGTAAAGGAGCGAAACGTGATTGAGCTTAAACTGACGCTCCTTAGAACGCTACAGGCGCGCCTTAAGACGGCTTAGCTTCATTTGTTCCCCATTATACAGCAGGCTGTGCATTACTGAACATTTTGCGTCATATTATAAAGTTTAGGGATGTCTTATTGATCAGTCGACATCTTTTTTATTCATTGCAATAATTGAATTGCAAGGTGAAATGGGCATCGGAGTTAAACGGGGTTAATGGGTTAAACTATGCACAGGGCGAAGAACGGTTTTTATTTTTTTTTTTAATTCACCACTAGTTAGCCCTTGACGGCATCTCACCTGGTGGTAAGTGATGATGCGGTCTGAGATGGTAGCGGGCTAACCTGTTAGGGGTATGGTAAACCCACACCCTAATTGGTTTCTACACGATATCGTGAAGAACGCTTAATCACTTGGCGAGACGTCTTTGTCGATAGGGTAGTGACTAGGCATAGCCGAAGCCACACTAGGCAACAGCACACGCGCTGCGCCACTGAGGTCGTCAAAAAGTAATTGCGCTAAGCAAGTTGATTAGGCGTGCCTTAAGACGGCTTAGATCCATTGGTCCCTATTATGCATCACACAGAGCATTACTGAACGGTTTGCGTCACATTATACCTTATTGATCAGTTATTGTATTTATTTACTCGCAATAGCGGACTTGAGTTAGGTAAATGTCTAAAATGAGGCGATTGCGGTAAGTGATTGAACTTCAACTGATGCTCCTTGAAGTGCTTCAGTTGTACCTTAGAATGGCCTAGCTGCAATTGTTCCCTAATTGTCACTTTGTGCATTACTAAACGTATTGCGTGACATATTTTATTATACTGACGTATTTTGACGACCTCCGTGGCGCAGTGCGTGCGCTATCGCATGATAAAATTGGAGGTCATGGTTCGATTCTCGGCTCGATCCTGGTTTGGTGAGAGGCTTCGGCCGTGGTTAGTTACCACCCTATCGTCAAAGACGTGTCGCTAAGCGATTTAGCGTTACGGCACGATGTCGCATAGAAACCAATTAGGAGTGTGGGTGGTGTGATGGGTAAACGACAGGTATTAACTTTCTGCATCCTTTTTTATATTGTGGTTAATTCTTATTGTTTGACTGACATATCGCAACAGTAGCCCAAATGTGGTTATAAGGGGTGATAAGGGATTAGGATTAGGATTAGACTCAGACGATCAGACGAGTCGCAGGGAGCCGCTGGAAGCAAGCGGCCCAAGACCGTGAGCATTGGAACTCCCTACAAAAGACCTATGTCCAGCAGTGGACATCAATCGGTTGTTGATGATGATGATGATGAAGGGATTAAAGATAAACAATATTGTCATTTTGGTCCTCGATTCGAGCAGGCATAACTGGTTTGTCATTTCTGAATTTTCTTCGGACTGGTCTGGGTGAAGGCTTTAGATGTAGCTAGTTACTATGAAAAAGAAAGTGCCATCAAAGTAATTAAGCGCTAACAATTACTGGTAGTAATCTACAACTAGTAAAGATTGAAGTCAAGCTTACTTTTACTAGAATTAGAAAAACGTTGCATTTAAGGTAAACTAAACTTGATGAAGCTTAAACCGACGCTCTTCAGAACTCGGCAGTTTTAAGCCTGCTTATTTACATTAACTTGGTTTTCATTATACACAAGGCTTGCCCCCCTTTTATTAGACGATCTGCTTACATCAATTTAAGTAAAAAATGCTTTCTAGTCCTCTTGATTAATAAACTTCTTTATTTGTAACAGTTATCATAAAAACAAACACTACACTTTAATAAAGTTGTCCTGCAAATCCCAATTCTTGTTAGACACTAAAAGATAGATGTAACTTTGAAATGGTCACGAGAAGTGGAATGATTTCGTATTTTTAAACGACACAATCAAATCGAAGGAAAAGTCTCTCTGAAACGACGTTGCTCTCAAGAAAATTAAACAAGATATTATTTTTCCCGAGATGCTGTCGACCTGCAAACTCGGGTTCATTGTAGATGAAATATTATAGACGCTTATGGGTGGGGATTGTATGCTCAGAATAGTTGGAGGTAGTCTCATTTTATATAAGATTCTATTACATCAACCAGTGGCTCAGTTTCACTTAGTTACCATAAAACTTTTCACGAGGAATTAATTAATAAAAATACAAAACTGCTGATAACAAAGCAAAGGATGACCTCACGCGATATCGTTGGAGTATGCCCGACTAGTTTCGAATCCGTTCGGGGCTCTTATTCATGAGCTAGCTCACAAGTACCCTCTATACTCTCCGTCACGAAATACACTGCTTGTGTGCTGTTTACATACGAATTTCACTCACGACAGTTTAAATTATAGCAAATATTTTTTTATTGTGATGTTATTGATCGACCACTGAGATACCATTGCAAACTCAGACTTGGATGCCAGATAAGGTTGTTTTTAACATTATAACGACAATATTGGAACACACAAGGCCAGCAAGCGTTTCTTCGATGCTTTGAGGGTGCAAACATGCGATTACCATTTTTTGTATCAAAGGAGTTGGTAATGAGGTGATGCAGCCCAGTGTGAGCAGTATTCCTTGTAAAGCTAAACTTGCTTTAATCAATAGGAGTTTAGTATTTAGATAGAACACCAGGTGCAAAGATAGTGCATACATAAATTTGCCGCGTAGTATTAACGCTTGAGCATACCAAAATTTCCCGCATACCAGGCGATCTTCGTAAGAGTAGACTTAGTCCAAACTTCGAAGGTTAGTTCAAGCGTCAAGCTACATTAATTTCCTAATAGAGATGTTGGCACAAAGTTGCTCGTCACACGCTTATAACTTCGAACAACGCCTGTAGCGTCATCATCACTATTACTTTACTGAGTGTGAGCGTACTGTGACAGCAAAACGATTATGAATAAGAGCCCCGGACGGTTTCGAAACTAGTCGGGCATAAGCAGACGATATTTTACCAGATCCACCCGTGTATAAGTTAGAATATGAAAAAGGATTCCTTGCAATGGGTAGCTTTTTTTTTTCTTAAAAAATACAGCTTACTAACGATATTTCCGTAGCTGAGGCGGGATTTGGTCGAAATGCACTTAGCTGTCCAAGTGCGGATTTAACTTTTATTTTATTTACTTTAAAGATTTACATCCAAGTTACGGAAGGTCGCAGGTGGACACAAATAAAGCCCGGGGAATAGTTTTTATTTATTACATTTTAATCACTACAAGTAAGCCCGTGACGGCAGTATCACCTGGTAGTAAGTGATTATGCAGTTTTAGTTTCTTAAATATTTTAGTTTCTTCTTTTTTCAGTATAATTACTACTTTAATTGTCATATTGGACTAGATTCAAATCAAAATAGTTTTATTCATAAATACCTATTACAACCACCTATAAATTATTCATATATATATATATAATTTTTCATTATTTTAGACCTTAGTTGACACCGCCAGTTTGTTAACTTTAGGCCGGTTCTAAATTGTTCGCCCGACCCGGGAGGAACCTCGTGATCTAATATTTTTTTTATACACCACAAGTTAGCCTTTAACGCCATCTCACCTGATGGTAAGTGATGATGCGTCTTAAGATGGTAGCGGGCTAACCTATTAGGACACCTGGTAAACCCATACTCCTTCTACAAGAAACCGTGCCGGAACGCTAAATCGCTTGGCGACACGTTTTGTCGGTAGGGTGGTTACTAGCCTCGGCCGTGGCCTCCCACCAGATAAAAATCGAATCGAGGCATTCAGCGAAATACTAAAACAAAGTTATATCACAGAATTAAATCGTTATTTTAACTAATTAATACGTTTTCGTTTACCAAACTTAGCTTTGAAATAGCGAAGCTTCGTAATATAACTAAATGTGTGTAATTTTAGGAATACGAGGCTACAAATCTCCCCACAATGGCCAGCGAAACAAGGGACATGTGAGAGAGGTAATCCAAGGGACACCTTTTGTGAACGCGCGACGTGACGCCACAACAAAGACATTTCTCCAACAAATTGGGACACAGTCGATGATATTAAACAACTGAAGATGTCGAAGCAAGTTTATTTGGAAAAGATTCATCACCATCATCATGATCAACCCATTACCGGCGCACTACAGAGCACGGGTCTCCTCTCAATATGAGAAGGGTTTGGCCATAGTCCACCACGCTGGCCATGTGCGGATTGGCAGGCTTCACACGCCTTTGAGAACATTATGGAGAACTCAGGCGTGCATGTTTCCTGACGATGTTTTCCTTCACCGTTGAAGCAAGTAGTATTTTAATTGTTTAAAAACGCACATAACTCCGAAAGTTAGAGGTGCGTGCCCGGATTCGAACCGCGGACCTCTGATTTTTTCTTTTTATTCAAAAAAAAATATAGGTAATGTGTAAATAATTCATATACGTAGGTATTAATAAATTCATAATTTTAGTAAGTGCTTTGAATGTATTTTAATGATAACTATTTGTTAGGTACGAGGGTTTAGATAAAACCTTACAGTTTTCTATATCAACGGCAACACTACGCGTGAAGACGTCATACCGAATCACTATTTAGTTTTAATTACGACCCTACGCCTTAGAACGGGGCGACGGCCGACGTAAATATGAAAAGGGGTTTGTGTTCGCTAACTAGAAAGTGGACACCTTGTTAGATTTAACGTAAGATTACACTGGGGTCCTATTGTCTTAAATCTTTTTGTGCTATGGCACACCCCTCAGTGACGCGTTTAGTGGTGGTTTGCGAGAGTAGGCAGTTGAAAGATGATAAATAATTGTCGCTCTATTTATACTGAATAATTATCAAGATGGACAATATGTGTGATGCTGGAGACTAAGAAAACACCTGGTGCTTTTATATTGTGGCAGCTGATTTAATTTTTTTCAATTACGTCGGCTGCAATTTACTGTATAGTGTAAACACAAATAATGTATCCACAGTAAGCAGACACCCGGGTACATCATGATCAACCCATTACTGGATCACTACAGAGCACGGGTCTCCTCCCAATATGAGAAGGGCCATAGTCCACCACACTGGCTATGTGCGGATTGGCAGACTTCACATTTGAGAACATTATGGATTACTCTAAGGCATGCAGGTTTCCTCACGATGTTTTCCTTCACCATTGAAACAAGTGATATTTTAATTGTTTAAAAACGCACATAACTCCGAAAAGTTAGAGGTCCATACCCGGGTTCGAACCCCCGACCTCTTATTAGGAGGCGGACGTCCTCACCACTAGGCTATCACAACTTCACTTTTTATTAATAATTTATGTCCAAGAATATATTAATTGATGTTAGGGCTGGTATATATGTTTCGAACAAAAAAGTTTGACAGTAAATATTTTTAAAACGCTTACATTAGCGGCACACCAACTTTTCAATTAAACATTTTATTCCGAGACATAAGGTAACATTTTTGTTATATTTATTGATTATTTATTTATAATTGAATAAGGCTATGATTTGCTTATTGTTACTTTTTAATTTATATTGACTATTTAAATGCAAATGATAAGTAAATTCTTCTCCAATAAAAGTACTGATAACAGTTACGATAATCTGTGATTGGAATTAGAAGTTTTACATTGGAGCATTTTATTTCTTTGTGAAATTATACAAATAATATTGTATTAATCTATATATATAAAAGCGAAATACCACTGACTGACTGACTGACTGACTGACTGATGATCACGATATCTCAGGAACTATACAACATACGATCGTTAAATTTGGAAGGTAGATTCCTTTTATGAAGTAGAGGTCAGCTAAGAAACGGTTTTGAGAAAATCTACCCCTAAGGGGTAGAAATGGGGGTTGGAAGTTTGTATGAAAGTCCTATATTTTTGAAGTTAGAGACATGAAAATTGGCAACTAATTTTTTTGTTATAAATGATAAAGATCTGTATAATCAATGTTACGAAAATCTACCCCAAGGGTTGTGAAATGGGGGTGGGGCGTTTTCATGAGGGTTCTGTGTTTTCGAAGTTAGGGACATGAAAATTGGCATTTAGGTAATTTGTTTTAAATAATGAAAACCTGTACACGCAATATTACAAAAATCTACCCCTAAGGGGTAGAAATGGGGGTTGGAAGTTTGCATGAAAGTCCTATATTTTTGAAGTTAGAGACATGAAAGTTGGCAACTAAGTTGTTAATTATAAATAATAAAGATCTGTATGATCAATAATGCGAAAATCTACTCCGAGGGGGGTGAAATGGGGGTAGGAAGTTTTCATGAGGATTCTAAGTTTTCGAAGTTAGGGACATGAAAATTGGCATTTAGGTAATTTGTTTTGAATAATAAAAACCTGTATACGCAATATTACAATAATCCACCCCTAAGGGGTAGAAATGGGGGTTGGAAGTTTGTATGAAAGTCCTATATTTTTGAAGTTAGAGACATGAAAGTTGGCAACTAAGTTTTTAATGATAAATGATAAAGATCTGTATAATCAATGTTACGAAAATCTATCCCAAGGGGGTCGAAATGGGGGTTGGAAGTTTTCACGAGGATTCTATGTTTTCGAAGTTAGGGACATGAAAATTAGCATTTAGGAAATTTGTTTTAAATAATAAAAACCTCTATACGCAGTATTACAAAAATCCAGCCCTAAGGGGTAGAAATGGGGGTTGGAAGTTTGTATGAAAGTCCTATATTTTTGAAGTTAGAGACATGTAAGTTGGCAACTAAGTTGTTAATTATAAATAATAAAGATCTGTATGATCAATAATGCGAAAATCTACTCCGAGGGGGGTGAAATGGGGGTAGGAAGTTTTCATGAGGATTCTAAGTTTTCGAAGTTAGGGACATGAAAATTGGCATTTAGGTAATTCGTTTTGAATAATAAAAACCTGTATACGCAATATTACAATAATCCACCCCTAAGGGGTTGAAATTGTTGTTGGCAGTTTGTGTGAAAGTCCTATATTTTTAAAGTTAGAGACATGAGAGTTGGCAACTTAGTTAATTATAAATAATAAAGATCTGTATATCAATGTTGCGAAAAACCACCCCAAAGAGGGTAAAATGGGGGTTGGAAGTTTTCATCAGGATTCTAAGTTTGGGACATGCAAATTGCCATTTAGTTTATTTGTTTTAAATAATAAAAACCTGTTATGCAATATTACAAAAATCCACCCCTAAAGGGTTGAAATGGGGGTTGGAAGTTTGTATGACATGAAAGTTGGCAACTAAGTTGTTAATTATAAATAATAAAGATCTGTACGATCAATGTTGCGATAATCCACCCGAAAGGGGGTAAAATGGGGGTTGGAAGTTTTCATCAGGATTCTAAGTTTTCGAGGTTATCGACATAAAAATTGGCATTTAGGTTACTTGATTTTAATAATAAAAACCTGTATATACGCAATATTACAAAAATCCATCCCAAAAGGGGTGAGAGGGGTGAGGGTTTGGAAGATTACATGTAAGTTCTGAGTTTTTGGAATTAGAGAAATGAAAATCGGCAATTAGAGCATTACTTTTCAGTAACTATGACATGTAGGTATAAGCTCTTTGCAAAATAACACATTGAAAGTGGAAACATAAAGAATGAAAAGGAATTTGGAAGTTAGGCCCTGCTTAGGCGTAGACATCCGCTAATAATTTGGTAAAATCCGCCGCAAAGAGGTTAATACCGGGGTTCATGTTGGTTGAAATTCTTATAAAGTTTTACTTCTTTGAATCCATTGAAATACTTTGTACTAAAAAATCCTTACTATCCAGACAAAAACATAGTAATATTATAAATGAAGCGGTGATAGCCCAGTAGTTAGGGCGTCAGCCTCCTAATCAGAGGTCAGCGGTTCGAATCCGGGCACGCACCTCCAACTTTTCGGAGTTATGTGCGTTTTTAAGCAATTAAAATATCACTTGCTTCAACGGTGAAGGAAAACATCGTGAGGAAACCTGCACGCCTGAGAGTTCTCCATAATGTTCTCCAAGACGTGTGAAGTCTGGCAATCCGCACATGGCCAGCTTGGTGGACTATGGCCAAACCCTTCTCATATTGAGAGGAGACCCGTGCTCTGTAGTGAGGCGGTAATGGGTTGATCATGATGATGATGATTATAAATGCGAATGTGAGTTTGTATGTTGGTTTGTCCTTCAATCACGTCGCAACAGAGCAATGGATCGACGTGATTATTCAAATTATAGTTGAGGACCTGAGGAGTAACATAGGAGAGTTCCCGTTGGAATTTTTACAACTTATTCTGACTGAATTTTAAAAACTTATCCACGCGGACGAAGTCGCGGGCGCCAGCTAGTATTATATAAAAACATAGTTGTCAAATCAGGCAGGTTTTTAACTGTTTAAGTTAATTGCATAATACAGAGACAAGAAAGCATTAACATCATCATCTTCATCATCATCATGATCAACCCATTACCGGCTCACTACAGAGCACGGGTCTCCTCTCAATATGAGAAGGGTTTTGCCATAGTCCACCATGCTGGCCATGTGCGGATTCACACGCCTTTGAGAACATTATGGAAAACTCTCAGGCGTGCAGGTTTCCTCACGACACTTCCTGTTTTCCTTCACCGTTGAAGCAAGTGATATTTTAATTGTTTAAAAACGCACATAACTCCGAAAAGTTAGAGGTGCGTGCGTTCGTGCCTGGATTCGAACCGCCCGGGCTGGGCTATCACCGCTTTGCTTAAGCATTAACCTAATAAGATATAAAAATCACAGATTTGTCGTCTGGTTTAATCCGCAAATCGCTGTTGTGCGATCACTCGCAACACAAAAATCGCTTTTCGGTTGCGCTGACAGCGGATACCCGCTTCTGACGCGAGCGTGGAGACGTTACAGTCGACATAAAATTAGCAAAAGTTTCATAAAGTGCAAACTCAAAGATCTCTACGCGAGCAGAGGTGAAGTTTGAGCAAACTTCACCATGAGTGCGAGCTTCCTGATAGTGTTGTTTGCGTAAACGTGTTTACTAAGAAATGGAATACACTTTTGAAAAATTATAAGATTATTTTTTATTTATTGCACACAAACTTTAAAGAAACAACAATAAAAAACATTAAACACAAGTATGTAAAGGCGGTCTTATTGCTTATTATATTTAGAATGAAAGGAAATAAATTCTTATTTAGACTTTTTTTTTAATTGCATCGCGAGCATACCGGTTATTTGATACTAAGCAATTTCTGTCGCCCATGAACATATGCAACACCAGAATAGTATCGATACGTTGCCGGTTGAGGCGTTCCTTTCTAATCGGTTTCTACTGGACACCATACCGGAACGTTTAATCACATGGAGGTTTATCATTATGCGTATGACACCACGATTAAGTGTAGATATCGGCCATGCCATTTATTATAAATACATATACACAACGTTGAATTTCAGTTGGGATCTGGATGACAACGAGACAAAAAATAAATACATTACATTCATACAAACATTTCAAACATTAATCATATTCGATATCATATCCGAGTCTGCTCTGGTGGGAGGTTTCGGCCGTGTCCAAGCATTGGCAAAGATATACCGCCCAGCGATTTAGCGTTATGATGCCGAGTAGATATCTACTGTGGTAATCACTAAACATCAGGTGGTCAGTCTCCTTTTTTTTCCGCGATGTAACATAAAACAAATCAAATTTTATAAATGTAAAAATAAACAATAACAAGAATTAGTCTAATGAATAGAAGCTGGCGTTACTTTGCGGAAGTCCATGATAAACAATAAACAGCAAGTATAATTATACTTGCTATTTATTGTTTATCATGGACTAGCAAATTTGCTATATTCCGCCGACAACCGGGAGATTTGTATAATATAACACCAAACAAAATCTTCCACTAGAACCTCTACGCACGTTTCGACCCGACACCGGATCATCCTCAGGAGATGTTGACTTCACAAGCGAGAAAAGTAAAGTCAAACTTAAAAAGTAAGTAAAGACTTACTTTTCGTTTATTGCTGTTTATTGTTTAAGAATTAGTCTAGTCATTCAAAGGGGGAACGCTGCCAGTATCTTCGGAACCTTGCCTAAAGTCCCTCCTTTTAATAATATATTTTAGTTTTTTTTTGAGATTTTAAGTTTTAGTTTAATCTAAGGTATTTTAAGATAACAGTTAAATAAACATACCCACTTATATCAAAATAAACAATATTATATTGCAATTACATAAGTTGGCAGTTCTTCCATGAAATCTTCTTAAGAACACTTTCTTAAATTTTCTTCTATAGATTTTCGTCTTATTAACGTTTATAACTCTTATAAACGTTTCGTCGGTACATGCTCGAAGATATTCTAAAGGGCAAAATGATTGTCCAAAGCTTTATCTGCTTATTGTGTTATTGTTTGATATCTTTACTTATTTTTCGGAGCTGTCATACACGCTTGAATGAACTTGACATGTGACAGGAAAGACGGACACTCAAAGGGTCTATGTTTCCTTAACGGAGGGTGGTGAGGAATTTCAGTATGTTTCTGTTCCATGTGTTAAGAAAACACTTGTTCCAGTACTGATAATTCTGTATTCCAATCTTTAACATTAAACTAGTCACTTAAATTACAACTAATAATTTATGGTACATTGAAATCTTAAAAACAACCCGATTTGTAAATTACACAACAATTACCTTCCCAAGAAAAAACTATTCCCCGCCATCATCTTCTTTCCCGCCAAGTGTCCTTTCTTTTTTTTAGCCAGTCACAAAAATACTGGAATGAAAACGCCAACACACAAGGCAATAAAACTTTTTTTTTAATAAATGCTAGAATTAATTAGATTAAATTACGTACATATAGTTTTTGTTTTTTAATTACAATCGAATATTATAGATGTTTTTGACGACCTCCGTGGCGCAGTGCGCGCGCTGTCGCATTATAAAGTTGGAGGTCCTGGGTTCGATTCCCGGCTCGAGTCTGGTCTGGTGGGAGGCCTCGGCCGTGGCTAGTTACCACCCTACCGACAAAGACGTGTCGCTAAGCGATTTAGCGTTCCGGCACGATGTCGCGTAGAAACCAATTAGGAGTGAGGGTTTACCATGCCCCTATCAGGTTAGCCCGCTACCATCTTAGACTGCATCATCACTTACCACCAGGTGAGATAGCCGTCAAGGGCTAACTTGTAGTGTGTAAAAAAAAAAGACGTATTATGGAAATCGTAACACATGCTATAAGGAAGACGTGATTCTATATAAAATTACCATCAAACACCATCTCAATAGCAGGTAATCTCCTCTACTGTTCAGAATTAAAATTAAAACCTAAATACCAAAGTGTTTAAAAGTGCTTTCGAGACCGTTTGACCGTATTAAGAGTGACTTTTGTATCACACTGTATCCATATTCATACTAAATACCCGCTGGGAAACTTCACACCATGGCTTTACAGCTAGTCTGATCTAAGCAAAGTTTTGTAAAGAGTAACCCAAAATAAAGATATCTTTATCTTTATTTTGGGTTATGTTCATAACAATGTGCTTGGTGAAGCGGAGATGATAATGAAGTACCGGGAGAACTCCTCATAACTTAACGTCACTGCATGGAGAAAAGTTATATTTTGTAAAAGGCAATGAGCAGTTGACATGGCACAGAACGAGCACTATGCTAATTCTATTTATTATTTATAGTTTTATTTATTTTATTTATAGTTAAATCCGTTATAAAAGCGGGCGAAGACGTTGGCAACAGTTATTAAGCAATAATATATTATATGAGATCACGTGCCGCGTAATGTAATAATTAGTTCTAAGCGTATATCCGCTAAGAACTAATTCACTAGTACATCTTTGAATAACTTCGCAATATTAGGTATTTGCAAAACATACACTCTCTAATCCTCCAGGCTCGGACACGAGATTTAACTTCGCTTTGATAACAAAGCGCTGATAATTAACTTTCAGTCTTACACTTTTCATAATAAAGATTAAATTTGGCTCACAAACTTCTTGTATATAGAGCAAACATTTCTAGTAAAGGCCTTAATTAGTAGTAGTTGGGTACACATACGTCAGAAATGTTTACCTCATAAATTATATACGTTATGGTGGCTTCTCACCGGGCGCGATAGTCCGAGCATAGCTGTTTTTCAATTCTCTCGTCCACTAAACAACTTAACTATATTGTTGAAAGATTTAACAATACTAGATGCAGAGGTTTCAGAACAAATACATAGTATATAGTATAGTATAGTGAGCATAAGCTAAATTACACCTTAATTTCACGCTTTAGCGTATTTTCTGTATCTTCCTGCTGTTGCGATAGAAACATCATGGCAACTATAAACTAGGTTAGTAGCTGTCGGAAAATAAATTTCCAAATCAACGCCAACTGCTAGTTTTTAATAATATTACTAAAATAATACCAGTAAAGTAATGTTCATTTTCTATATTTATAAATTGTGGAACATTTCTGTTGTTTTTTTTTTTGCTCGCCCATTAATAGAATAGAAATATAATAAATATTAAAAAAATGAGAAAACCTTTATATTTCAATTGTTTGGAGGGAAAAAAATAACTGCGACAAATTATTTAATAATTGTATCAAATTGTAGTGTTTGTAACAAAATAACAAAAAATGCCTTTATTTAATAAGCTGACCTTATTTAATAAAGGCATTTTTTGTTTTAAGGTTTGAAAGATAATTTACCACGAACCGTGCGTCAGTTATATTGGTTCGTACTTCAAGGCACGGTGAGCAAGCACCTGTAAAGGGAAACAACTTGATATTATTCAGACACGGGGATTGCTTCGGGTTTCGGCACGCAGGTGTTTTGTTTAGAAGTCATAACAGAAGACCTTCATACTAATTTCAAATGAGATCTCCCGAAAAATAACTCATAAAACATATTTAATTTTATGCCTCAACCTCTCCATCTAAATTTGTTAGTAGACTGAAATACGAACCGTCTCAGGTTCAACTATCGTTCCTTCTCTTAGTTAAGAAATCTTAGAGAAGAAAATAAAATGAACTAGGTGGTGCCCGCAATTTTTGGATTTTTATTTAATCCTACGTAAATCCTATATTTTTCCTGGCTAAAGATTGGCTACTGTCCATCTCTAGGACACAATACATACCTACTGGTCAATATACTTGTATGGATGTTTTAAACACGTCTTTTTATACCTGCCATACTCGTAAAACGTCATAGCATAAAATCAGCAGTTGATTTATTAAAACGCGTACTCCTTTTGGTCTAAAGAAAATAGTTTTCGATTTTTTTGAATTCTCGTTCTCGTGCATTTCTTTAACCTGGAACAGTAGTGTTATATTAACTTATTCTGAAGTTAATTATAGATAATACTCTGTGTTAATCTTTTGATAGACTTAACTGATTTTGTTATTAAACTTTACAGTAAATTATATTACTCAAAAATAAATACAGGACTTTAACAAGCAGGTAAAATAACGAAGTCCCTTGGATTATTCTATACTACATTGTGTTACATAGCTAATTACGTGTTGGTATATAATATGGTTGGTATTATAGTCAGTAAAAAGTACCCTAAAACAATTATTGTTGTAAGGATATTCTTACTCTATTCGAAGTTTACTTTATTTATTTATAAAAATAAAGTTAATTTGTACAATATAATTAGTACTTGCACTCGAATCAGGCCAAAAGAGTCTTCAACTAATTTGAGCAAATAAAGCGCTCTCAGCTCGGATTTAAATGAGACTGTATTATCTGAAGTACGAGGTTTCATAAGAAAATTCCGGAATAATAGAATTTAAAAACACTACCCTTCCGTCTGAAGTAGTTGAAAAAATAACTAATAACTGAATTTATACTTACATTATAAATGTTAGAATACCTGTTTTTTGGTACTTTTATAAAATTTAAACGCTGCTATTTGTGAAATTTGTCTCTGTCGTGTTTTAAATTTGTAGGTCCTGGGTTCGATGCCTGGCTTGAGTCTGGTCTGGAGAGAGGCTTCGGCCGTGGCTAGTTACCACCCTAGCGACTAAGACGTGTCACTAAGCGATTTAGCGTTCCAGCATGATGTCGAGTAATGCCACATGCATGCATGGTAACCAGGTACAGCCGAAGCCACCAGACTAGACTTTTATTTATTTATTTTATTGGGAACAAAATACATGAATATACAGTATATCAAAATAACCTTGTTAACTGTATTAGTAAAAACTGAGTTGCAGTTAACAGACCCTCATTTTGACACATTATTTTATACAAATCAAAGGTTACAACGGTAAGTGCCTAATACAAACTTAACAAAAACAGACTCGAGCCGGGATTCGAACCCAGGACCTCCAATTTTATAATGCGACAGCGCACGCACTGCGCCACGTCGTCACGGTCGTTAAAAGTCATTTCCTGATTTCCATTACAGATTTACTTCATAAATCACGATGGTCATTACATCCACACCGAAATGCAATGGTGGATATAAGCACGCGTTAATTAGCGGATAGTTCGTAAAAAAACGAGCAAATTTGCACATCGCAATTTGTATCTTTTTGCGCATGCTGTCTAAGTTAACATAATATGAGATTTGCTGTCGGAGCAAACTATACATTTTGGAATGTGAATTGTGATGTTGCTTATAAAAATTTAAGAAGTTATATTCTTGAAAAAATTATAAGTTTAAGAAGTATTATTAAGAAGTTATATATATATAAATATTAATTTCTGCACGGATTTAGCAAGTAGGTAGTTGATAGTAAAGAGATGTTAGCTAAGAAAGGATATTTGGAAATTCCACCCCTAAGGGGGTAAAATAGGGGTTGGAAGTTTGTATGAAATTCCTTTGTTTTTAGAGTTATAGACACAACAATTCGCATTAAGATTATAGAATAATAAATAAAAAACATGTATATAATTTTTTTTTATCTTTTAAGATTGGTAAAATGATAGTTATTGCTGATTTTTTTATTATTAAGTCTACAAGCTTGAAATTTTGAAAAAAGGTTTCTTTTAGCGAAAAAATAATAATATTATTTTTTTTAAAAGAAACCTTTTAGTAAATTTTTCCATTATCTGTTTGTGGCATCTAATGTGTGAATTAATGAACTGATCTTAAGGAAATTTGACATTTGCCTGTAGCTTACTTTCTGAAGCAGGACATTGGCTGCACGGGAAACCTCAATCTCACAAGAAATCAGCAATTCTACGCAAACGAAGTCGCGGGCAACAGGTAATGGTTGTATAATTTCCATAAGATCTGTTTAAAAATAAATATTAAATATATCTTGCGGTTAAAAAAAATACATACAAGGATTAAAAATATTATTTAAAAAATGTAATATAACACTATCGTGAAACTTTTCTGGTACAGCTGTACAAGAAAAGTGCAGCAAGTACCTACCACGAGTATTTTCTTTTACGTTTTTCTTATTACGTCCAATGTCGCTAGACAAGTTTAAAATTTTCATCGCAAACCGCAGAGTCCCGCAGGCGGGTTAGGGAGGTTGGACGAGCGAGCACAAATAAATAGACTTGTCTCATGCAATTTTCATTTCGTACACAAGGTCTTAGAAAAGGGAATAACGGGTTTATTTTTTTAATCTATATTGCTGAAGAAAACCATCGAACGAGAGGCGAATTATAAAGCTAAGCTTAATATAGAAAAAAAATAACTTTTCGTTATGTTCAAAAATTGTTTGAAATTGGTTTAGTAGTTTAGAAATATATCAATTTCCAAAGAAAGAACCCTTATTCTTTTTGAAAATTGTATTCATTTATCATCAGAATTATCCGCCTTAAATGACTGCTTAATTATAATTAAACAATTATCCTGTTTTAAAATTGCTCAGGAAATGGAAAGAAAAACAGATCCTTTTAATAATTAAATGGCCTTTCCGAAAAAAGTAAATTCAAAGCGTATTAAATGATTCAAAATACTTAGGTCGCTTTCCTCTTAATACTGAGTAGAATAAAAAGGAAACATTTAAACACAGGACTACGCGAAAGGAAGAATATTGCAACGGCCCCAAGGTATTAGAGATCCACAAATGTGATTCAGTGAAGGAAAACCCTATGAATAATAGCTAAACGCTTTTATTGACTGAGCAGGAGAATCAAAAAGTGTGGGCTTTTATCACCTTAAGGTGATTTATAATCATACAACTTTATAACTCACAAATCTAAACCCATATTGAAATTTTTAATGTAACCGTGTTTGTATGTAACAATCTCACGCTACGCCACTACATATAGATTTTTACTCGTAGATATAATACCTACCTGTCGATGTAAGACATCAGAGATTTTATATCGGTGCCAATTCGTTGTACACAATATTTAAGCTAAACTTAATTGACTACACAATAATGAAAAGAAGCAGGCGTTACTTTGTGGAAGTCCATTAAAAACAATAAACAGCAAGTATAATTTGCTATATTCCGCCGACAACCGGGAGATTTGTAAAATATAACACCACACAAAATCTTCCACTAGAACCTGTACGCACGTTTCGACCCGACACCGGATCATCCTCAGGAGATGTTGACTTCACAAGCGCGAAAAGTAAACTCTACGCTAAAGTAAAGTTACTTTAGCGTAGAGGTTCTAGTGGAAGATTTTGTGTGGTGTTATATTATACAAATCTCCCGGTTGTCGGCGGAATATAGCAAATTGTACTCGCTGTTTATTGTTTGACTACACAATATTTAAGCTAAACTTAATTGGCAAGTCCAAAAGTAATCTTTCGTGTGCTCTTTCTGGAAAGGGATAGTACTACTTTAAGGCCTGTTACATAATTTAACCTATAGATTCGTGTATCGGATAAAGCTAACAACAGATCTGACTTAATTATATACTGCATCGAAGTATTTTTAACCATTTTTTCATTCTCATTAAACAACTAGTTATGAAGTCCTTGTTGTAAATCTTTAGTTAATTATGTTTCAAGTGATAACTTCTGACGTCTCTTGAAACTCATAACGAGACACGTGTTAGCTAAGTGGGTAAGACTTGGACTTCTCTTTGGATGACAGTATTTGTTTCCTGGCATGCACCTCTAACTTTATGAAGTTAAGTGCGTTATAAACAATTATAATCCGCCTCCTAATCAGAGGTCGGGGGTTCGAACCCGGACACGCACTTCTAACTTTTCGGAGTTATGTGCGCTTTTAAGCAATTAAAATATCACTTGCTTCAACGGTGAAGGAAAACATCGTGAGGAAACTTGCATGCCTTAGAGTAATCCATAATGTACTCAAAGGCGTGTGAAGTCTGCCAATCCGCACATGGCCAGCGTGGTGGACTTTGGCCGAACCCTTCTCATAGAGAGGCTCTGTAGTGAGCCGGCAATGGGTTGACCATGATGATGACGATGACGTAACGTGCTAATAATATTATTCATGCGGAACCAAAACAAAAATATAACGTAGGGCGTGGGGCTATTTCTAAGACAGCTCCTTCGCCCAAACATGAACTGGCCATTAGACTCCCCGGGGAACAGACGAGGCTTCCAAGGATCAATTGCGTATCGCACTCCTGCATGTATTATTCACAATCCTTTACCCCTGACTGGGAATGTTTAAGCTTATACACTGTTGGTTTATTTAAATGTCAAACATCTATAGGCGCGCCATGGCGTAGCAAACAGCATAACGCTCACTTATGCCGTCATGTCATCTTTCGTACATGACTATTTAACGTACGTACGTACCTGTAAACTAACCTAAAAATGAGTACCGTAGATACGGGAAAATATTAAGTTTAAATTACGTTACGTAATAAAGTTCCTGACGGTGAAAGTTACTCGCATGACATCGAAGGTGGTAGTGGTGGTGAATTTCAAAATCAAAATTCTCTTCATTATACGTTTATATATATTTTATTTACTAATGCAAAAGTGTACCTGTGGGTTCGCTGATTTATCTTCAATGCTTGACGACCTCGGCGTAGGTCCTGGGTACGATTCCCGGCTCGAATCTAGTCTGGTGGGAGGCTTCAGCCGAGTCTAGTTACCAGAATATGGGCTTATCATTAATTAACCATGTTCACTGCGTCATCACTTATAATCATGTGAGATTGTCTTGTACTGTATAAAAAAGTGGTTTTGATGCGTTCATACAATTTTTTACATTGCATTGAGAATAAGTGTTATTTCATAATCGTAATACTTGTTATGCAGTTACAAACGGTCTAAGAAGAAGTTCACTACTAAATCAACCGGGTATATTTTTTGTTAAAACCATCTCACACTGTCATTTAAAACTATGTATGAGCATCAGCCTCCTAATCGGTATTCGGCGGTTCAAATCAAATCCGGGCACGCACCTCTAACTTTTCGGAGTTATGTGCGTTTAAAAAAAAATTAAAATATCACTAGCTTCAACGGTGAAGGAAAACATCGTGATGAAACCTGCACGAATGAGAGTTCTCCATAATGTTCTCAAAGGCGTGTGAAGTCTGCCAATTCGCACATGGCCAGCGTGGTGGACTATGGCCAAACTCTTCTCATATTGAGAGGAGACCCGTGCTCTGTAGTGAGCCGGTAAGGGGTTGATCACGATGATGATGATGATGAAGTACCCTAAATACTATATTTATTTTTTGTTAAAATGAAGCTGAATATACCCGTATTTGGTCACGGCAAACAGCCGAACGCTCTCGTTCACCACACCAATCATACGACATGTATAATAACATTTATAATAATGGTAATAATAATGAGTAAATATTTCACCCTTAACGTATTATTGAAAACTGCCATCAGCAAGGCAATAAACAAATTAATCGTTAAACTGTTCCTCCCGATGAACATTAAAAGTTTTAAATTCAATTAAACCCTTACAGAATAAAGCATCTGATTCTGTCGAAATACGTGCTGTTTAACATTGGACTCAATTTGCAATTGCGTAAGCTCCAATTCGCTGTGCACTAATTTACGGGGACTGAAATAAATAGCTGGCCTTATTATTTATGTCGTAATAAGGAAGCGTTTCAACTCTTGTTTTACTGTCAGTGCTGTGTACGCTATTCTTCTTTTAGAGGTTAAAGTTACAAGCAGATGCAATATATCGTCATTATGTACATATACTTCTTTTCTCCTATGATGGTATTGATCATTTACATACAGGACTTCCCTCAGCACGGTACTGTCAGAATATCAGCGTTGTGGGTAATTTAGTATCCGCAACAATAAGCTGAGTCAGTACCTTTTTATTGGCAGCAACAGTAAAAGTTTAATTCAAAGAATTTAAAATAAGTATTAGATAATAAGTAACTTTTTTTCGATCTCTTGTGTGCTGCAATGTATGTATAAAATCTCATGACTTGGACAGACGCATAAAGTACACAGTACTCGGAAAAGCTCCGCGAAATAGCGCAATACAATTACGTCGTAATAAGTAGAGATAGCGCTAATTACACAATAATATAGCGATTCAGAAAAGATATTGCTTGAAAATTATTCTGGTATTCATTGCATTGCCGCTAAGAAAGTTTAAGAATAATGAGAATTGTTCTAGGGAATTTTTAAAAGATGTAATTTTTTTGTTTTACAACCAAGTATAGGAGGCTTGAAAGCTGTGATAGCCTAGTGGTTAGGGCGTCCGCCTCCTAATAAGAGGTCGGGGGTTCGCACCTCTAACTTTTCAAAGTTATGTGCGTTTTAAGCAATTAAAATATCACTTGCTTCAACGGTGAAGGAAAACATCGTGAGGAAACCTGCAAACCTGAGAGTTCATAATATTCTCAAAGGCGTGTGAAGTCTGCCAATCCGCATATGGCCAGCGTGGTGGACTATGGCCAAACCCATATTGGGAGGAGACCCGTGCTCTGTAGTGAGCCAGCAATGGGTTGATCATGATGATGATGATGATAGGAGGCTCCAGGCATCATCTTGCCAGTCGAGTGTAGTCCTCGGGTCGTTCGCCCTATGTTCCTGTCGCGCTTCAGACCGAGTTGAGGGACCTCGTAGAAAGGCCCTTGGTGGAGGGTACGCCTCGACGGACACCGCTGGCTGAGTTGCGGACGTTCCCTTGACCCTTAGGTGGGTATTCTGATCGCCACTCTGGCCGCCAGCGAGTCCCACATACCCCGCCGGAAGTGGCGCATGTCTAGGTTGCTTCTGGAGGGGATGTGTAGAAGCATTTCTCAAAAAAAATAAGGCGGCTACAGTCATTATTGGTTACGTAAATACTCACTTCTTTCTAATTTTGTCTGTCCTAATGTCAATTTTTTTTTTGTATTAACGATTAAAAACGTTTTTGGAAAAAAGAAATGAAAAAAAATATATAATATATACATATATATATATATATATATATATATATATTTACGCTACAGTTACGTTATGAGGGAGGGAGTGCTATTTTTTGATATGTGGCCTGCGGAATAATAATACTGATACCAGTTTCACAGATATATCCCCGAGGTGAACATGGTATGTCCCTGACATGGAACCCGTTTTCGTTGACCCGGGGCGGCCTCGAAAATACTTTGATAAATAATAAAAAAGTGCTACAAAGTGAAATCATACGAACTCACGTGAAATAGCGAATCAAAGGGACACTCTTTTGATATTTTGCATTATTTTCCAAAACCCGACTTCAAAGCCATCCACACAATAATAAGTTGGTATATACAAAAAATACAAGTTCAAAAATAAACTTTGTTTTTGGACTATTAAAAATATGTTTTATATTTTATGTAGATTTAGATTTACATAAGGCTGAAATAAAGTTTGATTTAGGTAGATAACTGTTGGGACTGTCTCGGAGCATGTCAATTTTACGTATGTACAACTCAAGCGTTGAACGTGAAGAAATTTTTCACGGATATAGCTTACATTTTATCCTTTATTATTTTTTTTTATCCACTACAAGTAAGCCCGTGACGGCAATCACACCTGATGGTAAGTGATGATGCAGTCTTAGATGGTAGCGGGCTAACCTGTTAGGGGCATGGTACACCCATACTCCTGATTGATTTCTACGCGACATCGTGCCGGAACGCTAAATCGCTTGGCGACACATCTTTGTCGGTAGAGTGGTAGCTAGCCTAAGCCTCCCATCAGACCAGACTCGAGGCGAGAATCGAAACCAGGACCTCCAAGTTTAAAATGCAACAGCGCACGCGCTGCGCCACTGAGATTCGTCGAATACCTGAGTATATAACGTCTAGAGTAAAAGTTGCAACCAATTTACTTCAGTACAGTTCAGTACTTATCTGTCACCATTAATGGTGCTGCAAAATATAATCTGCTATCTGATGATTTTATAAGATTGAGTATTTAACATAGGGCGTAAACTACTGAACAGATTTCACAAGTACACCAGGCGACAACTCTCTCCATAGGTTAAAGGGCTTTCTTAATAGCTTTACATATATAGCATAGCATATATTTGTATATATGGCTTTACCTCCGATGTACGGGGTGGATATCCCAAATTTCCTTATTCCGCCGCCTTTCTATTCCGCTTTCTGCAGAAAAGCTTAACACCTGTAACAAATCTTACACTCACCGGTCGATGTCCTTTGTTAAATATGATGTGCAAAAAACTATTAAAAAATCAAAAGAGTTCTTTCGCAAAAAGTTAATTGCAAGCCCCTCTTTGCCTTGCTTTACTTTGCTTTAACTGTTCGCTTGGTTGAATAAACTCAGGTCTCAGGGTGAACAATCGTGAATTACATCAAACATACAGTTAAATGCACCTCACGTTCACAGCTGTAAAAGGAAACCCGGCAACATTTTCTTCATAACACTGTAATCTCTGGGAGAGAACCGGAAAAATCTGTCTCCATCGTTCACTGTTGCCTTGAAATCGACCGTCTTTAAAGTTTAAACACGTGCATCTAGAACTCCTTGGCTGCGTTTCCATTGTAATTGAACGAGTTTCAAATAAACATTACATTACATTCAGACGCTCATCAGTAAATTTATTTCTTTATTTATTTATTCATAAGGCATGCCAGCAACAAGTTGTAAGTTACATTTTAAATCAATCTAGATAAGCTAGTGCTGGTGCTGTTACAATTTATCCATTATAGGCACACTCAGCATTGCCAACATTCTCCGAATAATATTTATTAGATAGTTTATAAAAAATTACAAATTAATAATTATATTAGAGAGTTATTAAATATTTAAAATGTCAAGCGAAAAATGGTTACAAAATAAATAGAATTAAAATTAGGTAAATTAAATTAAAATTAAAAAATATTTACATAAATTATCATGCTACCAAGTACAATTTTTTCTTATAGCTAAATAAATTGTCATGAAATATGTCAATTTCAGGGCATGTCAAATTATTATATGTATTCATTAAACGATTTATTGGGGCGAATTTGCCTAGGTTAGTTTTAGAGTAGTGGGGCTGAAAAATGTTTTTGATCGGATATGTAGAGTGCCTTCGAGACCTAGAGGGTTGTCCAGGGACATGAATGTTAATATACAAACACCATTATATCTTCAATTATGTAACAAATTGAACTAGTTAGTGATTGCATATTTGTAATATTTGTGTGCTTATATCTAATAATGTTAACTAAGTAGTGTTTACTTTTTTGTAAGCATACGTATACAGATGCCATGAACAAGTCGCCGTCCTCGCCATAAACGTAAAGTTTCTGGAGGACGGTTAGCTTTACAATTAAAATGTGTTTTAAATATTTTTGAACAATAAATTAAAAAAAAAAGTAACAATTTTTTATCATTACTATACTAGCAGTAAAACAGAAAAATATTAATGATGTTTTTTGAG
Organism: Lasiommata megera; assembly: GCA_928268935.1. Lineage (NCBI taxonomy): Eukaryota > Metazoa > Arthropoda > Insecta > Lepidoptera > Nymphalidae > Lasiommata > Lasiommata megera. Next base: position 2,515,965 of record OV743311.1, on the reverse strand, counting down.
ATAAATACCTCATAAACCTTACATAAAAAATATATTTATTATTTATTTTATATATTGCGCTATATTTTCAATAAAGCAACACACTTTAATTGTTCTTCTCTAGGTACGATTGTAAAAAAAAACAAACATTTCTAATCCTTATTACATTCCCGAAGACAGTGGTCGCGTTGTGATCCTCAAATCGGCTTCTGTTGAATACCATTTTTGCAATGGTGTAGAATTTGCATGAGTTCGTTCACCCTCGAGTGATCCGTCCATCTTGTTATTGAATCTTTCGCGTTCGACCTTGCTTGTTGATGTTAGTATTGTTTGAATGTTACAAAACCATTTATCATTTCATTTGTGAGCGTGTAATCTCAAACTTTATATTTAATGAACTGGCCTTATGAGGTTTCCGTAAGACATATGCCGGGTATGTCTGGTTTTAGCCTTCTGATACCGAGCTGATGTGTGTAGGAAAACGCGCCGTCGCCATGGAAACAGATTTCCAATATTTATAGCTCAGAACTTAAGTGCTCCGATTGTTTGCTCCACTTTATAAACTTGTGATGAAAGGAATTTGTCCGAGGGTTATCGTCGAACGCGGGACAACTTGTGTCAATGTTCTCGGGATTTTCTTTTTAAGTCCGACAAATTACACTGCGTAGGTAACTTGTAGGTTGTCCGTTTTCTCGGTGGTGAAAATATTAGATAAGATCCACTTACTTGGCTTTCAATGTTTCACTTACCATCGGCCACGGTCGATGTTGATATATGTTGTATCATCATCATCATGATCAACCCATTGTCGGCTCACTACAGAGCACGGGTCTCCTCTCAATATGGGCTAGCTGGTCATGTGCAGATTGGCAGACTTAACACGCCTTTGAGAACATTATGGAGAACTCTCAGGCATGCAGGTTTCCTCACGATGTTTTTCTTCGCCACTGAAGCAAGTGACATTTTGCTAGGCAACCCACATAACTCCGAAAAGTTAGAGATGCGTGCGTGTATGTTCTATGATAAGCACACTTTTATTACAATACAAGTTAGCTTTTGATTGCAATCTTATCTACGAGTTGTAAGTGATGGTGAATTCCGAGATTGCAGCGAACAACTTGATGTTTTTCTTTTCTCGATTGAACTTGAGCCTAACTTGAGCTGGGGTACGGAAATGTACGTATGTATATGAACCCTGACAAGTTAGGCCCTTGTTCTATGCGACATCGTACGGGAATTGCTGAATTGCTTAGCGAGTGTGTTTATCCATGGGGAGATAACTAGCTACGGCTGAAACTTAAAATACCTTACCAAAAATCATTAAAAATGCATGAATTTCCAATTTGCCCTGCCCTAACTTTTTGCCTTGCTCTAGGACCGCGCACTCATCGAACCACGGCACTCACTGTGAGGTCGTAAGGATCTCACATGCAAAACTTATTACTTACTTGCTGAAGCCAGGTTTAGGTAGGTTTTTAGAAGATCCTGTGGCATAAGCAACGTTTGAAATTGCAAATTATCTTACATCTCGTAACGACACATCAGCGAGTGCGCCAATTTGTCTATGCCAATTGTCGTACCTTACCGCCATGCCGAAAATTACCGCCATTATGGCTTTGTACGTCTAGCTAGCCTAAGCCCGCCATTTTTTTGATATAAACAATATAAATATTTTGTATTCCCGTTTTGTATTTTAATTTTTGTACCTACTACAGTCTCATTTCGTCTAACAACAAATAAATCCATCTATGAATCAAACTTCTAGAAATCCATGGCAAACTCTAAAAATATTCATAGCTCATAGATATAAAATTCAGTTTTTCACAAATTTCATGGGAACCATTGACGTTTTCAAGTAAAAAGTAAAAGAGTTAGTTGTAGTAGTAAGAAAATTATTCTTTTGTTAGACCATCTCACATTCCAATTAAAATTATTTAAGAACTATCTTATTAGAGCAATATTTCATTACCCATGCTTGTTTATCATTTACATAATCCTTTACACTGATGTAGGACTTCTATACAAACTTACGTTTTATTTAAACATTGAAGTTATTGGGAATAGATCTTGGATATCTCTCTCATTTCTCGTCCAAAATAAATTTCGAGTTACCGTCTAAGAAATTTCACTTAAAATATGTTACTTAAAATACTGGATGCTCATGAAGGTAAATGTAAAAGACCGCAAAACACTCACCAGTGTGATATCAATGTTACCTATACCTTCATAATATGACATCAGTATCTAAGCATGGAGTAGCATGTACATGTGTACCTATAAGTACAGGTAAAAGGAACGGAATACGTTTCAGCATGATAATATTGTATACGTCGTAATGAGGAAGGCATTCGGGTCTTGTACTGTGCTGTTTTGCTGTCAGTATCTTGTAATACTTTTAAGTTGTGGTACCATTTGAAAGCGGACGCGAAAATAAATATAAAAACAGTAGTACAATAATCTCTAAAGCATCGTTTTTTTTTGCGTTTACACATCCCCTTCGGAGGCGAAGCAGGCAAGCCGCTTCCGGTGGGGTATGTGGGATTCCCCGGCGGCCAGACTGGCGACCAGAATACCCACTGAAACCCAGTGATGCTCCTTCGTATTGCCTGGTGCCTGGGTCACGGGAACACTCGTGTACTCGACCGTAACCCAGCCAGCGGCGTCCACTGAGACAGACCCTCCACGGGCATCGTAGTCTTATGGTAAATTTTACCTCTTTTTGAGGTACCAATTTGAAGAGGCAATTTAGAAATTTATAACTCAGGAATTTTCTCTACGGAATTTTTGGAATACAGATAATTGATCGAAGAAGCATACCATTAATTCAAATAAGTTTTCACTGGTCTTATGCTCATCATAATCTCAGTATGCTTAACTATTGCACTATCCTCCTTACCTTTTTAATGGTTTCTTTCACAAAAGGCTGTCTGAGATGACTTTAAGTGATAAGACGTCCTTTGTGTATTATTTATTTTTGTTTTTATGTTGTGTTGGAATCCAAATATTACAATGTGCAACAAAGAATTTATCTATCTATCTATCTATCTATCTAACTGTCTATGATAATATGTTTATAAATACTAAATTAAACATTATTCTAAGCTTCTATGTGAGCGAAGTGTGAACAATTACTCAGTTCGTTGTCTAGATCTGTCTTGGACCTTGCACCAGAATTCAACAAGCGCTTATAAATTGCACCAAACATACGAGTTTATAATATAACTCACGTAATGAAGAGTTCCTTGAGAAACACAATACATCTTGGAAAAGTGAGTTAATGTACAGAGATGTTTTATGAGTTTCTTGATATCGTCATTATTTTATTTCATTCCCTGAAAATATAGATAAATATCGCACGGCAAAAACGAAGGTGGGCGATTTAAGATTTAGCATTTCAGCACGATGTAGTGTAGAAACCAATTAGGAGTGTGGGTTTACCATTCATGACGACCTTCGTGGCGCAGCACGCGCGCTGTCGCTTTATTAAGTTGGAGGTCCTGGGTTCGATTCCCTGCTCGAGTCTGGTCTGGTGGGAGGCTGCGGCCGTGGCTAGTTACCACCCTACCGACAAAGACGTGTCGCCAAGCGGTTAAGCGTTCCGGCACGATGTCGCGTAGAAGCCAATTAGGAGTATGGGTTTTCCATACCCCTAACAGGTTAGCCCGCTGCCATCTTAGCCCGCATCATCACTTACCATCAGGTGAGATTGCCGTCAAGGGCTAACTTGTAGTGGATAAAAAAAAATCCCCTAACAGGTAAGCACGCTTTTTGTATTTTAGACGTCATAACTGTTATACTGTTTATATTTACTAATTATATCGTACTCGTAGATTTATGTTAATTTTTTTGGTATTAAAGCATTATTCCGTGGGTTTCTAATAAAGTAACAGTTTTGTGTTAAAAATATTAACATTTTCATTAAACATGATACATTTAAAAATGTCTGCGTCACAAAGAATACTTAGCCAATGTCTTAAATAGCAAAAAAATTAAGAGTATTTGCAAAGAGTTTTATAGCAAGACTTAATTGGCAAAGAAACTCTACTACTTATACTTACTTCGAAATCAGTTGAAAAGGATTATTAAATAATTAATTAAAATTGTTCAAACACAGCAGACCGATTGTTAATTTTTTGTAAATCTTAAGTAAAATTGCTTTGATCAACTATATACTAGATATGGTTAAGCAATCTCGTACAAAACTTTTTAGAAGAAGATTCCGGCATATGATTTTCTACTGATGGTTATTTGTGGTGTGTTTATTTATTTACTATGAACCGTCAAGAGAATTACATATACATATGTTACAAAAAATATGCTTTAGGTACGAAGTATATGTGTAACTCCAATTATAGGCAGTTACATAGTGAATATTGAGACAAAACAGTCACACAAAAAAAACCAAACTAATCAACTAAAAATGAGGATAAAAATTTAAATTAAAGAGTCGAATATTGATACAAAAAATAAACAGCCTAAAATAACAAAATAAATTAAAGTAAGAATTGTCTAATACAACAAACAAGAAAAAAACTATTTTACATATAATTAATATTATGCCCAATTGTATTGAATAATATTAAATATAACAAATAATATTGTGTTATATATATTGAATATTGGGTTTTTCAATAGCAAACTAACGAAAAACACCTAATTCTTTATGTATAATTATACATATAATATTTCACGTAAGGTTTATGACATCACATCTAGTATATTATTTATCAAAGCAGAATTTTACTGCTTTTGAAGAGGCTCGACGTTTTAAAGAAACCAAACTTCATTATTTTGCTTGGATTGTTCGTTTAAATCTACATAGTAATAATTTAATATGTATATTTTTGGATGGAGGAAATACCACTGGCGTTAACAGTAGCTACGGGCTGAGAAAATGCATATTACAAATTTTGACATCATTCATGGACGAAGTTTGAGTTGATTTCTCTTCCTAACGAACGTGTGATGGAGATCAGTTCAAATCCATCAGGTTCTGTTATTTATATTATAATTGATACTTCGTTGTAAGGTCTTTGTCAGTTACCCTTGGGTAAGAGGATATAGGTCTCGCTGGAAACATTACTTGACCGGTATTGTTTTTTTGCCTTTACAACGTTCTTGAAGTTAAATTCCTTACAATGGTATGAGTTAACAACTGGAAAACGTCACGTAACAAAAAGCGTTATGCCTCATATTGTTTAGTTTTTCAAATTTAACAGAATATCTATCCATATAAGGCGGACAAAGTGTTACTAAAAATAAAACTACGGCATTGTTTATTGTGAAGCTGTGATAGCCTAGCGGTTAGGACGTCAGCCTCCTAATCAGAGGTCGGGGGTTTGAACCCGGGCACGCACCTATAATTTTCGGAGTTATGTGCGTTTTTAAGCAATTAAAATATCACTTGCTTCAACGGTGAAGGAAAACATCGTGAGGAAACCTGCACGCCTGAGAGTTTTCCATAATGTTCTCAAAGGCGTGTAAAGTCTGCCATTTCGTACATGGCCAGCGTGGTAGACTATGGTCAAACCCATCGCATATTGAGAGGAGACTCGTGATCTGTAGTGAGCCGGCAATGGGTTGATCATGATGATGATGACGATTGCTTATTACATTTTCTCTGCATGTCAGCTGATGACCTGTGGGGGTGTTGGTGTTGCTGATAAGTTGCGGCCAATTGCTAGCAGGTACGTAATAAAAATTACGGAGACAACAAATAATGAATACATATCACTGGGTAAAACGTTTGCCGTTATTTTTATACAGAGCCTCGCGCATCCGTCTCCTGAATCCCGGCATTTAATCATACGCCCATTTTGATGGCACAACGTCGACGACTATTATTCTTACTCGATGACAATGTTAAAATAGACGCATCGCACGAAATCATACCTGATTTAATTTTGAAACTTGTTTCCTATGGTATATTATTTAAGTTGGTAAAGTAGAGCTCAAATATCTATAATTTAAAGATAATAATTGGGCAAAGGCCGCTACACATTGGGTGCCACGAAAAACAAAAAGACGTCGAGGCAGACCGAGGCGTCGTTGGCGTGACGAACTCGATGCCTATATGTCGGCTTGGCCCCAAATATCCCTAGATAGAGACAAATGGAAGGAAGAAAGGGAGGCTTTTGCCCAACATTGGGACAGTACGGGCTGATAATAATAATAAAATAAATAAATCCCAATCGTCATATCTGCGAATGGGTTGATCCCAGTCAGCCTCACTCACCATCTGAGGCGGCTGGGGTTCCGTGGCAGTTCGCTCGCAGCCAGGATGCAAAAAGCGGTCTTGCTGGACTCGGCTAGGATAGTCCGGCGGTTTCTCAACCTGTCGCCCTGACCCCCGGCCGTTTGGTCTCCCCTGCCGGGGTGTAATCCTCCGCCCGGTGCAAATATGTATTTATGTAATGTGTATGTAGGTTTATTTATTTTTATCTATGTAAGTATATTATATCTCTTTTGGCATTTATATGTATTTATTTTGCACACGGGCGTGAGAGTTGGGATATAAAAATAAATAAATAAAGATAATACAAAATTAAGCTCTGCATGTTAACATAAACTAGTTAATTTTTACTTAATTTAGTCACGCATGTTTACTGTAAATAAACGATTAATTACTGAACAAAGATACACTAAAACACACAGAATAGGCAAAGGTTTGCTTACAAAGCCGCAAGTCTCCATGTCTTCCGATTGCAATAAATCAGTATAGTCGAAGAATGTTGATTCATCCCTAACATAAAGGGAGGGAATACCATAATGACAATCGGATATTATTTTCGCGCAAAAAATAAGGAAAAAATAATACGGCCTGATGCTTCCAACGATATTGGTTTTCCACATTATGTCGAATGAAAAGTGCGTTTCCTGATAACAGGATGCCATTTTCCAATTTCCAAGAAAAGTGGAGGTTTTCGATTAGACTATAGATTTAAATCTTTCACACATAAAATAATACTTTCACCATATTTTGTATACTAAAAATATTTGATTACTTTTATTGCATTTTAACATCATTTTTATAACATCAATGAAGCGGTGGTAGCCTAGTGGTTAGGGCGTCAGTCTCCTAATCAGAGGTTGGCGGTTCGAATCCGGGCACGCACCTCCAACTTTTCGGAGTTATGTGCGTTTTTAAACATTAAAAATATCACTTGCTTTAACGGTGAAGGAAAACATCATGAGGAAACCTGCACGCCTGAGAGTTCTCCATAATGTTCTCAAAGGCGTGTGAAGTCTGCCAATCTGCACATGGCCAGCGTGGTGGACTATGGCCAATCCCTTCTCATATTGAGAGGAGACCCGTGCTCTGTAGTGAGCCGGTAATGGGTTGATCATGATGATGAACATCATTTTTGACCCACAACTGGGCAAAGGCCTCCTCTTTCATAGGAGATAGAAATATCGTTGGTTATTAGTGACGTTGCTCCAGTACAGAATGGCGGCCTAATATATACGAATTATACATTAAATATGTTCCATTAAATTAGTAGTAGAGAGTTACAGAAGAAAGTTTTTTTTAAACTTATTGTTAGTTCCCACAATTTGGTTCACCAGAAAACTTACAGGGAAAATGAATTTGATATTTCACATCATATAATCAATATTATTTTAGACATTTTTGAGCACTTTTTTTTCGTCCTATCTACCGTCACGGCAAAAGGTATAACGCTATCTTTTAACGTAACGGCGCTACGTCTATTATAGGTACTATCTAGATGTTTCAAAACTACAGGAGTTCGGTGATCCGTATTTTTCTATTACATTAAATTTGCAACACATAGATGTATGTCTATGTTTTAGGATGATGACGCAAAGAAATTTCATTAGGAGCAGCGATAATAGCTTTTCCTGAAACACGTTGATGATTATAAATGAAGGCATCTTGTAAACGAATTAACTTGAAATAATTGTAAAGGAGCCACTACAACACTTCTTGTTGATTCCACGATCCGCGGAGAAAAACAAACCTATTGACGTAATTAATCATCATCATCATGAACAACCCATTACCGGCTCACTACAGAGCACGGGTCTCCTCCCAATATGAGAAGGGTTTCGCCATAGTCCACCACGCTGGCCATATGCAGATCGGCGGCAGACTTCACACGCCTTTGAGAACATTATGAAGAACTCTCAGGCGTGCAGGTTTCCTCACGATGTTTTGCTTCACCGTTATGACGTAATTACGAACACAAAAAAAAATTAAAAACTAAAATAAAAAAAATTACAAAAAGAAATTATAAAATAATAAAAAAAAAATTGAATAAGTAATAAAAAACCATTTAGACAAAATGATATATTTTTAATAAAAAAAATGTGGTAAATTATCTTTCTTAATTTCTATCGATTTTTAAATATGAAAGCACTTACTAATTTACTTCTTAACTGATATATCAAGGTACTGTTTAAGCCACTGAAAGGATTCAGCCAATATTGCATGACCAATATATATATAAAAATTCAATGTATGTTCATAAAAATATTGATAAATTCAAGAAAAAAATGGACTGTAACGCACTGAACATTAGAAGTAAAAGCAAACTTGTAATACCGTTTAGTAGGCTGCACAAAATTAGTAACTAGTAACAAAACATTCAAAGGAAATTGTATTTTATTTTATAATAAATTACCTATTGATATCTTGGAGATGTCAACAATAAGTTAAAAGTTTTCATAAAACGAAAGTTTATAGAAAAATCAGATTACGCTAAGGGTTATATAAACGATAAAAAAGCTTGGGTGTGAATTGCTATTTGAATTTGAATTTGATTTATTATAATAATATTTTATTACAATGTAGGCAGGTATCCTCTAAGAAATATTAAAAAATATACTATCCTTAATCCTTATAGAGTAAATAACGGCTTGAAAATTGTATGAAAGAATCTCAGTCTTGAAGTTGGAAATACGAGAACGTCGAATTTAATGAGAGCGCCAAGCGCCACCAATTATTTCACCCTACGTTCCACTGTAAGTGTGAAAGGATCTAATACTGAATTTACTTTCGAGAAACTTCCGTGGGCGTTATTAATATATAATAATAGGACTTGATTCTATTAGTAACATACCATTAATTTTGATAAAAAGTTAGCTAATGAAGACGAGAAAGGACATTGATTAAGCGTAGAAACTCTCGCTCTTATAGAAATTACTCGCTAACTAAGGATAGAAATGAGTAATTTTCACAGAATTGACTTGTTAACTTGTTAGTAAACATTTATAGCTACGGATCAGGAGGTTCTAGGTTCAATTGACGGGTTAGGTCAAGATACCTTAGTTATTGTGATCTTTTTTTATTGGATAAAATATCAATACCAATCCAGATTTCGGAAATTTCCACAGAGAGCATGCTAATTGGTTATAATTACCACCACTAATATGCCAGAATAATTATTAGAGAAAGTAATTAAGAAAGAATAAGTTTTTTAAATCCACGCTTCTAATTGGTTTCTACGCGCTTGGCGACACGTCTTTGTCGGTAGGGTGGTAACTAGCCACGGCCAAAGCCTCTCATCAGACCAGACTCGAGCCGGGAATGGAACCCAGGACCTCCGACTTTATAATGTGACAGCGCGCAAACTGCGCCACGGAGGTCGTCCTTCGTTTAGCATCAGCTGCAGCTAGCTGCAGTGTTGGTTATCAGTGGTTGAGTATGGACATTATTACGGATTAGAAATATTAATACTAAGCAGTCCATCCACCGCTTTGAAACAGAATGGTGTGGTCTCCTATAAACAAGGAATTCTGTGCTCAGAAGTGGGATGGTAGACTGCTGATGAGAGAGGGATATTTTCCTGACATATTAGGATTGATAAGCCATGCTAGGACACATGACTACAGGAGAGAGGAAAAACAAAGCAAACATAATTAAAAATAAAGTTGACCAAAACTGTTTTCTTGAAAATTCGTAACTATTACTTATACGTAAATATTGAACAAAAAGACCAATTATTTTTATTCTTTTATTTATAATAAGTATTATTTTTTAACAATTAAATAAATGAAATTAATCAGCCACTTCTTGCAATCAGATCGTAACGCGCCTTTGAATCGCGGATGCCAAAGAAATTCGGCTCAAAGGAATCCGAGGTATAATGGTAGCCCTTCAAAGTGTATTTTCGAAGCAACCAAGCCAACCCAGTCTTAATTTGAAGATGTGCGAATCTGGCCCCTAAAAATAAACATAACAATATTCATACAATTTCTTGGAAATTTAAAATTAAGTCTCTAAAGATTTTTCCCATCTAACCATTTAGTATTATAGGATCCCCTAATTGCGATACTGAAACAGTAGGTACCTAAGTTGATTAAGATTCAGGGATGCTATAACTTATTTTCAACGTCCGGCTGACGGATTCAATTTGTCAAATATACGTCATAATACAAAACGCATAACCTGACAAGGGCCAGTTGGATACCCATCGCAAATATTGTTAGATAACAGATCAATACCCGTCGGAAACTTTCAGAAATGATATGGAGCAGGGTGCAGAGTTTTTTATTAAGTAGGTATACATATAAACCAGCCCTTCGTATTTGGAATTACATATGTGTTTAACCAATAGCCTAAGGTAGCATATAGGTATATTCTTACGGAATGAAGCTAGCCAAGCCGCCGCCGGTAGGTCTATACTCTAAAAAACATACCACCACCAATCAGCATAACTCGGGGAAAGGGATCTTACTAAAACCCATTTAGGGAATAAAAAGATTTGTAGATTTTGCTATGCGAAGGTCAACTGGCAAGGGTTTCTTCAAATTGGGTTGGAATACGTGAATAACTTATAGAAGAGCCTGGAATATATTTATTAGTCAAATAACTGTTATTTCATATGGCAAAAGCTTTGAGATGTAACCAGTTTTATTAATTTGTATATTCATTTATTCATTGCTTTCATCTATATCTTGCACTAAATTTTATTTTACTTTAAAGCCTCTTTGTTATTTTTATTGTATTTAATGTTTTTGTTTTGTTTGTGCATTCACACATTTTTTATATTCACAAATTTGTAAAATAAAAATACTGCGTTTCAAGAATAATAAAAAAGTGACTATAGAAATCAAAGTCATCCAAAAGACTTACCTAAGCATATACGGTTTCCTTCGCCAAATGGTATATAGCTCAATTTATGGATTTTTGTGACATTTTCTGGACTAAATCGCTCTGGATCAAATACATCGGATTTAGGAAAGTACTTCTCATCTCTGTGTATTCCGTAAATAGGTACGACGACAAAGGTATTTTTTTCAACTTTAATATTTCCACTGGGTAGAACTGTGTCTTTCATGCAAATTCTCTGCATCAATCCAATTGGTGGATACTTTCTCATCGATTCATTCATAACCATTTCTAAGTACTCCAGTTTTTGTATATCCTCATACGTGACTTTATTATGACAATCTTTGAAAACTTCATCTATTTCGGTATGAAGTCGCTTCAAGATCACTGGATTGTTTGCCAGTTCAAGCAGTGTAAAGTTCATCATATTAGTCGATGTATCAACCCCTGCCACGAAGAAAGAAAATGCTTGTGCTGCTAAAAGTTCATCTGTAGCTTCTAGCTTATAATCAGTCAAAGCATCACGCATTATACCTTGTTTTTGCAATTGCAAACAAGCATCTATAAAATCGTGCCTATTTGTCGTAAAACGACGACTGTCTAAAATTTTTTTCATCATTGCAACAACAAAATTCTTGTGTTCACCAAAAGTAGTCAAATTGAGTAGGTTAAATAGCGTTGGAAAAATATTTGATAGGGCAAACTTCATGTTGAAAACTGTAAGTGATTCGGTTGAATTCCAGCCGATGTCTAAAATTGGATTTGACATTGCATTTTCAGATGTGGAATTTATGCCAAATACACATGCACTAATGGATGCAGAAATATACCTACGAAGGGCTTCATACAAGTTTGTTTTCTCATTCTTATTCGATTCAATATACTCTACAAAATCTGAAGCACATCGATCTATTGCAGTGAACATATTTCTAAGTTTTGATGCAGTGAAAACGGGTGAAATTTTTTGTCTCACTAGTCTCCATCTGGCGTAGTCATCTATCAAAAGCAGATTATCCGCCAAAGTGTCCTTAGGATTCGTTTTATATCCGCGACCGTAAAAACTTTGAATGTCGCCCTGTAAAACCGCTTGTATGTCCTCCAGATTTTTCAAAATCAGAACTGGTTTGTATCCAACGAATGTTCCAACGCAATCCTGATTAGGATGGGAGTCGTATATATTTCTGTACACTTCTGATAATGCACATTTCCCAAGGATAAAATGCCAGACGTTCGAGTCTATTTGCGTAATGCCACGCTTTCTCCAATAATCTTTATTTTTGTTCTTCATCATCAACACTAACACAATACAGATAAATAATAAAACAATGAACATCATTATTAGTCTTACTGACCTAATCGGCAGTCAGTCAACGATCAACTAAAGTATTTCAAAACCACTAAAGCGTTTAATAACATTTTAATGATGCCTACATTGAGATTATATTAAGTACACTTAGAAAATACAATAAAATTCATCAATTTAGTTTTTAAATCTTACACATGGTAATGCAATTTTTATTGTTGCACTTTAGTCATAAAGCATATTTTTTATTGCTATAAAAGCATTCTTAACGAACATATTATATAATGTTAATCTGTTTAAATTTAAGTTTAGTCTTGAGTTATTAAAATGGCGGTGCCACCTCCGGATCGGATCCAACCAGCATCTCTAAAACCCTATCCTATGAGAGATGAGGCCTGATGTTGATGAGGTGTTGAGTAGTGCCGGTGATGACGTTGATAATAAAATATAGATTAACATAAATACTACAATTATCTCATCTGATATGATAAACCCATACTCCTAATTTATTTCTTAATCCCATTTTTTTGTGCAGGAACGCTATCGCCTGGCAACTTGTCTTCGTTGATTAGGTAATTGCTAGTCATGGTTGAAGTCGTTTAGCAGATCGAGCCGAGAATCAAACCCAATACATCAAATTTTACAAAGCGAAAGCGCAGGTACGGGGTTTGTCAACATGTAATAATAAATAATCGTCAAAACAACCTACTATTCGATTTACCATATAACTACTAATATGTATAATTAATGACTCTTGAATACAAAAAGGCTTAAATAATTCTTAAGATTCAAACAAAATGAATCTGTCTAGCTCGAGTCTAATTCACACTGTGCACTTTTACTACTATTCCCGGGTATAAATAACAATGTTACTAACAAATAACAAAAACACCATTTGCACAATGTAATTTCCCGGAATTGTTCAACAGAAATCAGATAACTAATCAACTTTTAGTGGCCGAATCGCTACGAAGGGAAAATTCCGCAACTTATCCTAATCTCGGATTCCACGGAGAGTTTTGTGCGTAAAGAGTTATTTGGGGCGGCCAATTTCCCGTGATAACGGTTGATCACGTGTTTCTCTTACTGCTGATACGGAATTACAGCCGTGCTGCTGTAAATTAGTTAAAAATACTTCTTTGTTAAAGAAAGTTATATATAAATACTACAAATGTGACCCGTTTGGTTCACAATTGATTTTTAAGTGACGATTCGATGTTGTCTAGGAAGTTTTTAGTGATATTTCATTAAATACTAGATGATTTATCTACCACGACTTTGTAGATAAGTTGCGGATTTTATTACAATTTGTATGAGGACAAGCACTATTAACTCAAGTCAGTTATTAGATAGCTGACCAACTTTTTAGGGTTTTGGGTTCCTTGTCGTATTAAAAAAAAAAATTCGTTCTTTTATTTCGCTTCTAGTTAGTAGACTTAGTAGTTTAAGATAGTAACCTATTACAAGTATGACAGTTTACGTCAAGTGCCATCTTCAAACTCAGATTCATGTGGCAGATGTATTAAGTAACGTTTAGTCTTGATGAAGGATTTACTGCTGTCCGCATAGGATTTTGTCCAGTAATAGGTTTCCACCAGATCTAAGAGATCACACCACGAGATTAGATAAAAATTCTCAAAAAACCCCAAAAAAAAAACTTCAAAATTTTCTATATTATACCTAATACATTTAATATAAATTGGTATAACATTTTATACAATTTGGTATAATATAGAAATTTTTTCTCTAATACGTATGTGTCCTTATTAATACATTGCTTTTGAGCATATACGAAGTACGCGCTAATGTGTCTAAGAACGTTTCTAACCAACAAGCCGACATACATTTCCGACGAATATGTCCATCCCCAGAGATTCATGCACTGCTTTTATATATGCATGGCGTGCACGCCACTGCCGGTCTAGTTTGAATCGTTATCCGTGTCAGGGATTTAATTTTAATAACTCTTCCTTAATGATTATGTTTATTTTAAATCGCTCATTGCGGCGCGAGGCCCTCAATCACAACTCAATTACGCTCCATGGACGTTGCATGACCTGATAAATGTCGGACGTAAAAGTTATTACTTTATCACTGTTGCAAATTAACCCCAATAACAGTACTGAAAGAAGAATCAAATATTTTTTTAACATTTAAATTTTCCAGTATTTTAATAAAAAAATCATATTGTTGATATCAAAAAACGTATGACAAGCTAAAGATGACCTTGACCGTTCAGAGATGAAGATGTCACGCTGGTACGTGATACACGAAAACTGGTGAAAACCATACGAAAGAGAAGAGATCGCGATAATTCTGGCTGAGAACAAAAAAAATTGTAGCAAGCTAAAGAATAACCCATAACCCTAAGGTATGGCTGCTTGTTAGACCAGGGCGCGTTTGAAACCCCCATAGCTATAGTTTTAAGTTTATGAATGTAGTAGTTATCACCATCAACTCATTACTATGTAAGTTATTGAATGACTTTTAAGTTTCGTCATGATCAACCCATTACTGGCTCACTACAGAGCACGAGTCTCCTCCCAATATGAGAAGGGTTTTGGCCATAGTCTACCACGCTGGCCATGTGCGGATTGGCAGACTTCACACGCCTTTGGGAACATTATGGTTTAACCTATGGTTGGAGCTTTTAAGTTTATAATTGATAAATTATAGATTAAAATAATAGGAGGGCTGCCCCCAAAATTGTTGTTTATGAAAAACTTACGCTTTGGACTTGTCCATCCATGAGTGTGTGTGTTCCTAGAAAAAAAAAAACACTAGTCGCTTCTTTGAAAATTGAATGCAAAACATTACGTCGATTCTTTATTATTTAATTAATATTTACATTTACCCTGCGATTAAATACATTCCCACAGTAAAAAAGTAAACCTCTAAAATAACGCTAAGAAAGGCGTTCTGTCAACCAGTCTACTTAGGTTAAGCTTCGTAGATGGCTCGTAGAATATAAATAGACTTCGTTTCAGAACCTAATTAGGCTAGAGGATAAATTGCCGCCCCGGGTGCTATGTGCTTGGCTAACGAACGCCTGTACAAAATATTTTATAGGTAAAAATAAATTCCCCAAGGTACTCTGGGGAAAAAAACTATAAAAAACCGACTCGAAT
This sequence comes from Lasiommata megera, assembly GCA_928268935.1. Lineage (NCBI taxonomy): Eukaryota > Metazoa > Arthropoda > Insecta > Lepidoptera > Nymphalidae > Lasiommata > Lasiommata megera. Next base: position 2,500,484 of record OV743311.1, on the reverse strand, counting down.
TTTGAAGCGGATGTGAATATTTATTACACAATTTCTATATGTCTTCTAGGTACTCGCAAATTCGAATAATAAATCGAAAATTCAATCAATGTTTCAATTCCTTTTGCATATTAGAGATCAAACAAAAAATATTTTAAAAAATGTTTCTGTATTTTAATTTTTTTTGTTTTATAGCGACAATACAAATAAATCCTCTCAATAAATTATCTCTGTATCTATTACGGTTCATGACATACCTGCTGACAGAAAATCAAATGGCTGGATAGACAGACGAACAGACGAGGCGAAATAATAATGTGTCGTTGGCACACGGAATCCTAAAAAACAACCCTGGTTATTGATAATAAATTTCTAACATAGCTCTGATTTCACTAGAAATTGGTTGAAAAACTATTCTACCATGTTCAAACTTTACTTAACATTCTTTATTAGTATTTACAGAGGGGCCCAAGTTTACGTATTTCTGTAAAACGGCGCGCAGTTTCATTTTCTTTTTTACTGACTTCAAAGAAAGGAGGTTCTCGATTCCTTTGTATTTCTGCATTATGAAGTCGGTCGATAAAATATACAACTTCTTCTTTTTCTTGCCCTTATATGCCACGCTATTTGGGTCAGTCTGTGTGCACAATTCTTGTTCTTCCACTCACTTCTATCAGCCGTCACTTCACTACCCACACCTTTACACGCATATCCTCTTTTACATAATCCATCCGAGATGGATGGATTGTGTTCTTTGGTCTTCTTCTACTCCTTTGCCCATATGTGGAAACATACATATATAACATTACTTTGGTAACATTGCTTTCTTCCCTCCGCATTATATGACGATACCATGCTAGCCTATTTAAGGTATCCACGAGACAGGATGACCTAGTGTGGGTACCATCGGAATATGTAAAACTGTGTAAACGTGTTTTTGGTGAAATAAATATTTTTTCATTTTCCTAATCTTTTCTAGTTTTAGACTTCCCCTTATATATTTATTTATTATTTTCTTATCTAATTCATTCTTGTCACACCAAACATCCATCTCGACATACGCATTTCGGTCGCGTGTACTCTTCTTTCATCCTTTCCTTTTACCGCCCAACATTCTGATCCGTACAACACGACAAGTTTTGTGGGTCGCATATCATCAGTATAAATAGTAAAATTAAGCAAGTCATCTTTTGTGTTAAGGTAATTGCAATGTCAGCCTCAGCATGATACTTTATTAAATTTACAATATGATATACAATAATGATTGTATCTATGAAAATCAATCATTTCAGCTTTATCTCTAGTAATATGTTAGTACTGCAATTATCTTATTTGGAATCAAACATATTATTTTAATATCACTTCTTTTTATCATATAGCCTATCTAACTTTTTTTTTTTTTTGTTTTTTTTTTTTAATTACAATTTATTATACATCAAACATTTTACATAAAACTATCACTTCTTTATGAACATTTTTTTTATATACCTACCCTGCCTGCTTGTCGATATACCTACTATAAATAAATATAAGATACATCGCAATGGGTGGCAAAGTATGCTCTACTGGATATATGACAAAATTTGCCAAAGAGCTAATCAAAACACATGAACAGATAATCCAGTAAATTCGTCGTCAGACATAATTTCGTCTCGCGGGACAAAGCAATTTGTTATTGTTATCATATATCATTCTAATGAGCTGCTTCTTTATGCAGATGCCGTCAAGTTTATGTCTGTCTGCATAAATTTATGTTCTCGAAAGCTTTGTAGCTCCATGTTTTAATTCAAGTGACGTCATTAAAACTTTGAAGACAATATTGTTTTCACGGCTTTTTTCATTTTTAGTACCTCTAGCTTTCAGAAGAACTACAGTTGAAAATCTTACCACTAGGAGAGAGGGTTTTAACTATTCACAAGTAAGGTTTTGAAATATCCAAAATTTTTAACTAATCTTGTATCTCTCTGATCAACCCATTACCGGCTCAATACAGAGCCAAGGTCTCCTCTCAATATGAGAAGGGTTTGGCCATAGTTCACCACGCTGGCCATTTGCGGATTGGCAGACTTCACACGCCTTTGAGAACATTATGGAGAACTATCAGGCGTGCAGGTTTCCTCACGATGTTTTCCTTCACCGTTACTGCAATTGATATCGGTAAATACTTTGATACTCGTGGTAACAAATGATAGTCAGTGACATAAATAACTATCTTGGTTAACTAACTTGTTAGTAGTCTCCCAGGCACAGAAAACGATCTTAGTTAACCAATTCTTTGACGACCTCCGTGGCGCAGCCTGTTGCATTTTAAAAGTTGGAGGTCCTGAGTTCGATTCCCGGTTCGAATCTAGTCTGGTGGGAGGCTTCGGCCATGCCTAGTTACTACCCTACCGACAAGGACGTGTTGCCAAGCGATTTAGCGTTCCGGCACTAAGTCGTGTAGAAACCAATTAGGAGTATGGGTAAACCATACCCCTAACAGGTGAGCCCGTTACCTCTTAGACTGCATCATCACTTACCATCGAGTCTTATGCCGTCAAAGGCTAACTTGTGATGTATATAAAAAAAAACTTCGTGACTTTTGTGGCTTCACAATTTTTGGCTCAATACTAGAACACTAATCTAGGGCCACACGACTCGTATTTAAAAATGTTACCCAACGAAATGAGGACCGAAAATACATTAAAAAGATTATGCTTCCGAGTTTTTTATAATAAAACACGAAGAGAAAGACGCGTGATCGCGTCATTTGTGTACATTGGTTTGTTCTTCGATCACTCAGTTACAAATAAAAGGTGGACCGGAGAGACCGTGATTATAGCCTATTAACGATTTCGCGTTAACTTATTAGGGGAAAGACATCCGAGTTGTAGGTACCTAGATAAGGGCTCTTCTCATCATCATGATCAACCCATTAACGGCTCACTACAGAGCACAGGTCTCCTCTCAATATGAGAAGGGTTTGGCCATAGTCCACCACGCTGGCCATGTGCGGATTGGCAGACTTCACACGCCTTTGAGAACATTATGGAGAACTCTCAGGCGTGCAGGTTTCCTCACGATGTTTTCCTTCACCGTTGAAGCAAGTGATATTTTCAATGTTTAAAAAACGCACATAACTCCGAAAAGTTAGAGGTACGTGCCCGGATTCGAACCGCCGACCTCTGATTAGGAGGCTGACGCCCTAACCACTTGGCTATCACCGCTTCAAGGGCTCTTCTAGTGATATTATAACCAAGTCATCGTTCTACGCCCACTGATTTCCCACAGCTGGAACTTCCCAACGCTTTGATCACCCGTTCAAACCCACTAGTTTAAGCGACTTATCACATTTATTTATTTATCCAAAGCGCCACCTACAGATTTATATGTAAAAAAAATAAACATTTTAAAAACCTTAAGTGTTAGGATATACATATAAATGAATTTAGAGGTAACTACAGCATGCCTAATAACTTAAGTCGACGGTAATATGTCGCTAATAATATAATATGCAAAATTTTAGATTAACAAACAGCAAATAACAAAAAACACAAAAAGGAACTTATTACAAAAGAACAGAAAAGTAATCACATGGAACGTGCCGTTACTTTCTCCGTGTTCTTGCTACTTAAACCAAGTTATAAAATCAATAGGAATTAATTTAGATAAAGCTAATCGTTTCGTGGATAAAAGGGTTTCAGTACAATCGCATCATTAAAAAATCGTTAGCAGATTGACCTTTGTTATATTAGAATACTGACCGATTTCCTTAATCATCTGTTTATAGTAGCCTAGCAGTCCCCGCGGCATCACTCATATACCACACGAGATATAGAATTGTATTGTTGTTTCTTTAAACTCAAATAAACATCAACACAAGATACATATGCCGCAAGCCCGAGACATTTATCATTGAGGTTTGTAAAAACAATACTTCGTACTATAATCCCATTGTAAGAATGTGTCGTTTGTATAATGAGATTATCAGTAAAGACTCCAAAATTGATATTTTTAACGGTCACTATAGGAAGTTTTGTTTGAGTGTGATGGAATTGATTTAGTAAACAGTAGGTATTACACCTAAGTTTATATTTGTATTTCTGTAATTGGTTATATTAAACTTTTGTCAGTCAATTAGAATTACAATTAGATATAGAATATGTAACTAAGTTAAGATTTAATTATAAGAATTGTAATCTGTCAAGATTGCCAAATAAAAAAATAAAAAAAAACGACTTTGCGATGAAAAGGAGGTTACCCCGAATCGATTTTTCGGTTCTTATGTCAATCGATTCGTCTTAAAATTGCAAGTGTAACTTAAAATATGAAAGTAACCAAATTTCGAAGTGCCGCAATAAAAAATCGACAAATTGTGTCACACGATTGAAAAAGTATTACGAAATAATTGTTAGGTTTCTTATATCATTTTAATGCTATGTTTGTTGCTTCTTCACGATAGAATGACTGAACCAATTGGACTGCGTTTTTGAATGTAGATTTAACCCTGGGTTGATAAATGTCTTTGACTACGTTTTTTCACAAATCCACGGTCTCATTAGGATGTGGGAATAACTGAATTTCAGTCCGATTGAGCTGCTATAGTCAAAGATTGCTATAGCAATCTACCTTGAAATTAGGTGTTACACGTTAGGTTACAGAAACGGGAATGGGAACATGACTGCTATATGGGATAATCTTCAATTACAAACGTTGTTTATTACACTGGAGTTTATGAAAACATTACACCTTATATAAGCGGACATCAGCTAGTATAATTATTTTTTATTTTTTTCTTAGTTTTTTTTTAATCCTATATACATACAGCTCAAACACTACAAAAATCTTAATTTAACTGCCTTCTAACTTGCATCCTATATTGTACATAGTAAAATAATTATTCAAGTGCTCGAGTAATCTGCGGCGACTTTTCAAGTTCAAATCTGTCACTGGCAAATAAAAAAGAGGCTCAGTCACGTCGCCGGCCATTGTTTTTACTCAACGGCGTGTTAACTGGATTTACGACCGACCTCTCCCTCTCACCAGTTTAATGCGCCCGTATTTTTAGATAATACCTGCGAAAACTGACGCTCAACGAATAATATTTTAACTAAATAATGACAAAGTTGTTATCCTAGAGTTTTCGTTTTCGCACAGAATTCATAACCGTTGTCGAAAATTATACACCTTAGAGTCCCTAGAGCACTAAGAAAGAAAGAAATTTAAGATGAATGGATTTTTCTCATCTACACCAACGGCTGTTAGTTGGCTCTCTTAGTCATATTGCTGCGTTTGCCGTCACGGCAGCCGGCATAATGCATTATTGTGGCATCATTTCATTGATACAAGTTAAATTTCGACTGCGATTCTATTATGTTTTGTTTCAAAGTTAAATATCTTACTCGTTTCACTGAGCTCAGTTATGAATTATATTTATTTTAAAAACTTTTTTTTTTATATTATACAAGTTAGCCCTTGACGGCTATCCCACCTGGTGGTAAGTGATGATAGAGTTGGTAGAAGTTTATTACGCCACCACTTAATGTTTGTTTAAATACCACGATCCAACATACATTTGTTTAAATAACTAAACCTTACGCCATGGAAGCAAAGTAAGCGTCATTTAGACCCTGGTATTTATCTACCACCCGTAATATCAGATTCCTCACACTTGCAAATTGTAAAACAATTTGTCTAAATCTGAAATGTATTGGTGTTTGTAGGATGAGGTAATCACTTAACATATTAGGGTGACCCGCTTGCGTTTCTCGGCCCAACGTTCAAACATTATTTAAAACTATAAATGTTTACGATTTACTTTTACTTCGTAGTTGGAGTATAAAATAATTTATATGAAATGCACCAAAGAAACCTGAAATTATGATAGTTAATATCTTACTCGTTTCACTGAGCTCTGTTATGAATTATATTTATTTTAAAAACTTTTTGAAGTGAAAACTTCTTTAGCGGCGTTGAGCACTTTTTCTGTAATGGGTATAAAATCTTAAACTCGCGTCAGGACACGTGACCTGATCGAAAAAGCGTAAGACGGATGGAGAGTAGACAGCTATCCCCTCTCTACGGCGCGGCGAAAATGTATGCCTGGGCCTACTGTTTCGTTTAGGCAGCGCAGGGCGCTTGCGCGAATGTTCGTGTATGTTTATTTCCATGGCAACGAACGTCAACCTACACGCTACTAACGCGCTACGCTTTATAATTCAGAAAGTATCGTTTTTACCTGCAGTACTGTTACAGAGTCATAGTTTTTGTATTATTAAGTGATAGGAGAATCGTGTAATGTGATATTTCAAGAGATCATTATGGTTTTCTTCTATTAAAACTTGTTTAACTTGAGCATCGGAGTGGTGTCAAAACGAAAAAGTCAAAACGGTTGTCATAAATATCCACATAACATAAATATGAATTGCGGTGCCTGTAACTCCAGCATTTCTGTCACTCAAAAACGCGTGAAGTGCTCAAGCATCGATTGTTTACTCGTATATCATTCAGATTGTGTTAATTATGGTGAGACTTCAACCCATCGGTCTAAGTGGATATGCCCAACGTGTATTGCCAAGCGTCCTAAGGCAGATAATATTAATACTCCAATATCCAATAAAAGGAAAAATGTGCAGCGTGCGGACGTTAATAGCTCACCTACATCAGTAGACATGTCCCTTGATTGTCTTTTGAGCGAAATACGTAGTTTTCGAACGGAGATAAATCAAAAGCTTGAAAACCAGCAATCTACCTTGGGTAATTTTAACATAGCCATAATGAAATTACAACAAGAAGTTACCGGAGTTATAAAAAAATTTACTACTATACAGGATGAGCTAAATGAGGCTATCAAATCTCTTAAATTTTTGTCTGACTGTCACGACGAACAGAATACTTTAAATAAGGACTTGTCTGCCAGAATATCTAAACTGGAAATTGAGAACTTGGAACTACGATCTCGGTCGACTGAATTTGAATTTAAAATATCTCAGATGGAGCAACAGTCTCGTGACAGCAACTTAGAAATTCAATGTGTTCCCGAGCATCGATCAGAAAATCTGCTAACATTGATTTCTCAATTGGCCAAGGTGGTTAATTTTCAGCTTGGACCCACTGATATAGTAAACTTTCATAGAGTTGCAAAAATGAATACCGAATCCAAACGCCCACGCAGTATCATTTTTAAACTATCTAGCCCACTTAAGCGAGATAACTTTTTAGCGGCTGTGAGAATCTTTAATAAAAAACATGCAGCTGACAAACTCAACACTTCTCACCTAGGGATTGCCGGTACTAAGCAGCAGGTTTATGTCGCAGAGCACTTGTCCCCAACTAACAAACGTCTGCATGCATCAACTAGGCTTGCCGCACAGGAAAAACACTATAGATACGTATGGGTTCAAGGAGGCCGTATTTTTGTGCGCAAGAACGATGAGTCACCGTCAGTTCAGATTAAGTGACTTGGTCTCGTATGATTCTCGGTTACTATCCTATAATCTTATGTCACTAAAGAACAGACGTAAAATGTTAGACATGGTTTTTTTCTACAAAATCATTAATGGATACACTGATTCACCGGAAATCCTGGAGCGTCTGAGGTTTAGTGTGCCGCGTAAGGGTAGTCGCCTCCGGAATCGAAAACCGTTTCATTTACCGTTTTGTCGAACCAAGGCAGGTCAGCATGCGCCTATCTATAGAATATGCTCAATGCTGAATGATCACAGGAATATCTGCGACATCTCCTGCAGTTCAAGCAAGTAAGACTATCTATTACAGCATTTTAATGCTGTAATAGTCTTACTTGCTTTAGGTATAAATTGAATTATTTAGTTGTAAGGTTAATTTTAAGGTTGTGCATGCTGTGGTCATTTCTAGAAGGCCACTATCTGGTGTCTGTTCTTCTGAAATGTTTTTTGTTGTTTTTAGATAGTGACTAGTTTAATGATCCAATAAAAATAAAAATAAAAATAAAATAAATGTTACAGCGTGCCACGCGCATCCATGGATGGTGACAGCTGATGGCTCGACCGTCTGTGTAGTGATCACATTGTTGTGTATTCGTAAAATTCGTGAATGTAAAGTGCTTAAAATATGGAAATTGAACAAAGTGCATCTATTAATGATAAAAGTGATGAAGAAATAGCGAAAGAAAATGAGTGAGTACTTTATAAATATACTAGATGAAAATTTAATAAGTTTTAATTTTTAATTAATATAATTTTATAATTAAGGTTAGGTTTCGATCGAGTCTATCGTACTGCTTAACGGGTGTAAACAGACCCTTCACGAAGCCGTCAACCAAGCATTCTGTACATGAAACTAAGTAACACTGCGCAAAAATAATTGCTGGGAAACGGAATTTTTTTTTGGACTTTAAAAATAATCAGATTTTTGTAGCGGGTAATGGTTTGCGCGCAACCGGCTGTTCGAATGTGTGCGTTGTGCCTACACGAGTACACGGACACGGCACACTGCACACACACACCCGACCGGCTCGAGCCGCGCCGCGCGTTGTGTTAACGCTTAGAATTCGATTTTGCAAAAAAGTTGAAAAAAAAATGGACACTTTGACCTTCAATATCTCCAGAACCTGTGGTTTCCCAGGTATTGTCTAGAAGAAAAAAATGATCCCAATGATGGGCAGAATATGTGGTTTTCGTTTTCGTTAAGGGTCTTTTTACACCCTTTAGATACATATGAACTTACATAGTATAAATGTAATATTTGTAATATGTTTATACTTTATAGCATTAACCTATATTTTTATAACATCACAATAAGCACATGTGCGGTGTAGGTTTACCAAACAAATAATTTCGAATGAAAATAAATGAAATAAAATGATAATAAATAATCTCCGTTTTTCAGAGAAAGAAAAGAAAAAAAAAAAGAACGGAATCGAGAATACCAAAAGGCATGGCGTCAGCGTAAAAAAGATTTGAAGAAAAAAGATTCGAAGGAGGAAATAGAAGAAAAAAAAGAAAAAGACATTGTGAGAATCAAAGAGCATATTATCAACGTACAAAAGGTTTAAAGGAAAATGACGAAAATGTAGAAGAATTGTTCCAAAAGCAATTAGATGATTTGCAAATGTAATTTGATTTAATTTGTAATAGTTTTAAAGTGTTAAATTTTTAATATAATATAAATTGTCATGTTTGTGTACGATAGCGCAATAAATGAATATTGTATTCTACCACATAAATGATAGTACTTTTATACTGATAAAGCAATTGGTGCAAAATTATTCCCTAACCATTCCAAAATATCAAACATGCTCAACGTTAATAATCAAGTTTTCACTTCTGCCGGCACTCCCGGAGTGCAACCCGTCTTTTTTTTTTTGGAACGAAGTTTCTTACTGCAGGCTTGGAGGAGATAGAGATTTTGCTGCGCGACCGAACTGAAAAAAATGTGATAGTAAAACCGTAAGAAAAAGTCCGTGGAATAAAACCGTTAAATGAGACGTGCGCAGGCGCGACAGTCGTATACACAAGCGAGTAGTGTATAATACCTTTCTCTTTCTCCCTCTACATATAAAAGGAAACGAGATACGATACTACTATTGATGCGGTTTTTCGAGGTATTTGCATAAAATAGAATCACAAACATATGTATCAAATTTTAGTTACCACAAGCAAATAGTTTCAGCAATAGAATTTAATGACGAGACTAATTAATAAGAATTACTTATAATAATAAACTCTTTTTGTAATTATTTCTATTTCTATGTAATTTTATGTTGTCAAACAAAAATAAAGAGATATATTTTGTTATGTTCGTTGATAATTTGAATTACAATTTTTTATTATTTTACGTAATTTATTATTTCCTAAATGCAATTTTTTTGCAAATTGCGTCGAGTCTACATTAGCCGAAGTAACTTCGTTATATTATACAAGTTAGCCCTTGACGGCTATCTCACCTGGTGGTAAGTGATGATGTAGTCTAGGATGGTAGCGGGCTAACCTATTAGGGGTATGGTAAACCCACACTCCTAATTGGCTTCTACCCGACATCGTGCCGGAACGCTAAATCGCTTGGCGACACGTCTCTGTCGGTAGGGTGATAACCTCCCACCAGACCAGACTCGAGCCAGGAATCGAACCCAGGACCTCCACGCCACGGAGGTAGTCAAAGTTAATGTTCAAATGAAGAGTTATTTATTTATCTGTGGGTTAAAACTCCTTGGTCTCGTGCAAATTCAACTACAGATCACTCCTTATGCGCAATATCTGGGTTGGGCTAAAATAATTTTTCATTCAGTTTTTCTGAAAAAAAAAAAAACTGAAGCAAACCAGATTTAGGAAGTTGGTGTCCATACCCATGTCTTGAATACCTTGAGCTGTCAGTCCTGGTCGTTATCACAATGTTGCAATCCCGTAAACTCAGAAGGGTGTAGCATGGTGCAGCTATGATAGCTCCTTCTCTCCTACGAGAGAGGCTTGTCCCAGGAGTGGGAAACTTAATAAGCTAAATAACGTCCATTAAAATTATCGCTGTGTCCAAATGAAGTTTGGCAAGTTTGGGAATAAAGTCCACTCCGCAAATACTTTTATTTGTAAAAATAAAAAAAAATAGGAGAATCTAATGTACTAAAAGGATTTGTTTTGTCCGTGTAATTTAATTCTTTTGCAAAGTTTTAATGAAACGCTCGGCGGGGGCGCAAAGTTGTCGCCTAAGCGCAGTTTTTCTTGTTGCTTACATCTTTAGTTAAGTACGCCGCCAACTGGCGGGCGGGAGTTTGTTTTGCCACAAGCTTACCATAATTGTCTTTGCATAATATTATTACTGGGGATAAAACTACGATGAATATTGAGCTTAATTGTTAATTTTTATTTTTTCAAGCTCCATGGGACAGTCGGGAAACTTCGAACTGTTGGGAAATCCTAGGACGTTTGGAAAGGAGGAGGTAATCGCTTTACTTGATTATAACGGAACGTTAAAACGTGATGTTACTGTATAAAAAAGTTATCAGAGACCTTATAATGTTGTCACAGGCGTACCCACTCTTGGGAAAAGTGGTGGAATAAAATCGGAACATTTCTTATTCTGAGAGGGAGACCCGTGCCCTAGTGGGCTGGTAATCGGTTAATAATGATGATGATAACTTTTAATAACGCAACACCACACGTAGTTAGAAGTGTGTCATCTACGCACGATAGGATGCAAGAGTTAATAGTATAGTGAAACCTTAAAACCGTTAATATATTATAATCAAACCGTTAATATAATCAGACGCTTATGATCTATCGACTGGAAAATGTGGCCTGAATAAAGTACAGGACCAAAAATGTATAGCTGAAGAATCGAGCTAAAGTTTAAGTAAGTATTACTGAAATTTTTTTTAATGATATTTTTGTTTTTTCTTTAATATAATAATTATTTGAATTAAACTATATCTGAACTTGACGATTTTTTTAATGTTGGAATTTTAATTATAACTAAAATGTATGTTTTATTTTAGTTATAATTAAAACACACACTTATTTAGTTGAATTTTATGGTTTATTTATTGACTACATTGTATTCACCATCTCATTATGTGCAAGCATTGATGAAGAATGAATAAAGAAATGGCTGAAATATAATAATAATTATCTGATTTATAATTATTATTACATTTCAGCCATTTCTTAGTCATTTTTATATATTTGTTGGCGTACCTTTAAAACTGGCGAACATGCTGTCACTACAAATGGCATAACGCTCAATAGTATCAACTTTAACGTTTGTTATCTACCAACTGTTTTATTTTTACCTGTACAATACCTGCGTAGTGTAGTTATGCAACCAATGAAGCTTCATTGGTGCTAATAAAGTTATTAATTTTACGAGTAAATAAAAAAAAGATTCTAAATAATGTTATGAATACTTACTTGTGGCACCCACTTTCATTCCGCGGCCCCATTTCTCAGTTCCGCTAATCAAAACTGAAGCCGTAAAAATCAAAGTTACTTTCCAGTTATCCCTAAAGCAAATCCCCTGTATCCTACTTTAGCGTGGAGTTCGCTGACTTTGGAAAACATTCCGCGTATACGTCATAAATCTTCATCCCTACTGGGGCCCTAAATTTAAGTATGACACTTGTTTTACATAATATTATAGAGTAATCTACTTCTATATGTTTATAATGCTTTGGTCTGATCGCCATCTTTGATCGTGTTAATATTTGATTATTATTTACTAGCTGTTGCCCGTGACTTCGTCTGCGTAGAATTGCTGTTTTTACTTGAGATTGAGGTTACCTGTGCGGCAAAAAAAATCTAAGCTTATACTTACGCCCTAAAAGAAACCTATTTTAAAAATTTCAATCTTGTAGACTTCATAATAAATAAATAAACAAAAACTATCATCCCCTATTTTACCACCCTTGACATATTACCATATTTAAAAAAAAAATGATGTACATGTTTTTTATTTATTATTATTAATCTTAATGCTAGTTAGAGACACAAAAATTTTTAATTAATCTTAATTTAAAATTTTTGTGTCTCTAACTCTAAAAACAAAGAAATTTCATAGAAACTTCCAACCCCCCTTTTACCCTCTTAGGGGTGGAATTTCCAAATATCCTTTCTTAGCTGACATCTCTTAACTATCAACTACCTACTTGCTAAATTATAGCTTTATACGTACAATAGTTTTTGAGATATCGTGTTTAATCAGTATGTAAGTAAGTCAGTATGTAAGTATGTAAGTGACCTTTCGCTTTTATATATATAGATTGAGTACATATTTGTACTACTGCTTCGATACTCAAGTGGTTTCGTTTGCTTTGTTGCTTGCTTAGTTAAGTACGATGCTTTAGATTAACGAGTCGGGCAATACAATGCGTGTGGTTCGTAATACTAGTCCAGAGTTTATTAACTGGTCTGCTGCCAATACTATTATACGAGTACATACCTACTGCTATCGCCGTGATTCTAAGAAGCTGTATATATGTACATTTATCATCATCATCATCACCATGAGCAACCCATTATCGGCTCACTACAAAGCACGGGTCTCCTCTCAATATGAGAAGGGTTTGGCCATAGTCCACCACGCTGGCCATGTGCGGATTGGCAGACTTCACACGCCTTTGAGAACATTATGGAGAACTCTCAGGCGTGCAGGTTTCCTCACGATGTTTTCCTTCACCGGTAAAGCAAGTGATATTTTAATTGTTTAAAAACGCACATAACAAGTTAAAGCGTCAGCCTCCTAATCAGAGGTCGGCGGTTCGAATCCGGGCATGCACCTCTAACTTTTCGGAGTTATGTGCGTTTTTAAACAATTAAAATATCACTTGCTTCATCGGTGAAGGAACACACAACGTGAGGAAACTTGCACGCTTGAGAGTTCTCCATAATGTTCTCAAAGGCGTGTGAAGTCTGCCATTCCGCACATGGCCAGCGTGGTGGACTATGGCCGAACCCTTCTCATAATGAGAGGAGGCCCGTGCTCTGTAGTGAGCCGGCAATGGGTTGATCACGATGAAGTGTGTGTGTAAGTCAAGTGTAACACATTTGAATTTGACTAGAATAAAATTTGTGGGGATTTGGTGAAGTATTCTGTTCGGATACAATCAGGGTATTATGTATGATTTAAATTTAAGGTACATTTTTTTTTAAATAACTGTAGTTAGTTTTTAGGTTTTCGTTGCTGAAATCTCTATGCTACGACTATGTACGTCACAGAGAGGTCATTTATTAATGCTTGGTATTTGGAGAGGTTATTAAAAAAACATCAACCAAACAAACGCCAAACCGTTATTACAAAACTGTACTAATGGATTATCATATCAAATGACTTCATTTTTATGTTCCAAAACATATATATTTTTTGACAACCATTTTTAAGCAGTTTTTTTTTAATCTTTTTGAAGACAATAGTACAGAAAAAAATCTACATTAACACAATTTTAAAAACGTGAGTCATGGTGAATGTTTGAATTGCATTTCGTTTCTATTTTTAATGGCGTAGGTCAACGTTCATTATTTCAGTTCACTCAACGGTAAATACTTTACTGTGGTTTTGTAAGGTTTTAAGTGTGGTGGATTTAAATATGAAAGGAATAACAATTTGGAATTATAATTTCGCATTTTAAAATATTTATCTACGTAAATATTTAACAAATCTCGGTATGAATTCATGAGAAGGAAATAATTACAACACTATAAACTTACTATCTCTTCTAATAGATATATTTTAGATATGTAATTCGGCCTAGTGATGGAAAGCGCGCTTATCTAGAAGATGCCAATTGACACACGATTTAGAGAAACTCAAAGTTTTTGGGAGGATAAAAGCTACCAAGTGAGCCCTAGCTCCACAAATAATAATATTATAGGGAATGTACTTTATTTAAGAATAGACATTTTATTTTATGCAAGCATGTAGTTATATACGGCCATCTCACCTGATGATGATGCAGTTTAAGATGGTAGCGGGCTAACCTGTTAGGGGTACGGTAAATCCACACTCTTAATTGGTTACTACGCGACATCGTGCCGGAAAGCTAAGTCGCTTGGCGACACGTCCTTGTCGGTATGACCGTCATTATATTATAGGCTTCGGTTCATCATCATCATCATGACCGGCTCACTACAGAGCACGGTTCTCCTCTCAATATGAGTAGGGTGTGGCCATAGTCCACCACGCTGGGCATGTGCGGATTGGCAGACTTCACACGTTCTTGAGAACATTTTGGAGAACTTCGTTTAGTTTAATTTAATTTATTTTTTGTAATAAATGTATTTTTACCTTGTTAGTATATTTTTATAACTAGTTGTAAGCTAATTTAGTAATATTTGCATGGATTTTTGCCTGTTAGAGGCTGAGCATTTTTGTGATGTACCTCAATGCAAAGTACTGAATCAATGTCAAATGTATTGGCTGTTGGTAAAAGAAGAAAAAATATAATTTTAGAAAGGCTTTCGTACAAACGTTTCGTGAAACTACGTACGTATATGCGGGCGAAGCTGCGTTCACTCTGCCTTCTAAATAAACACGGTGGCTACGACTACCCCACTAGTATTAGCAATGTACCTAAAACATATTGCAATGAATGGCTAATTAAATTTAGGTGCAAGAGAACTACATTTTACCACATTTTGCCTCTCCACAGCTTTCGAGCTTTCAATGCCTCGGCGAATTCTTTCGTTCCCATTCAGCAGTTTCTTAATATAATTAACCGTGTCGTTAGCTGTATTTCCTTCTGCGGATTTCTTTTGAAATATGCAATATTTTCTTTGCCTTGCTGCCTTGAGAATATGGTTGGATTGAAGTTGTATGAAGCGGTTAGTTTTTTTTTCTGTTTTCTCTCAAGGATTGTGTACTACACCGAATAAGTATCATAATAAATTTATGCTGCTTTGTAAGTTTGCTTTTATCTTGTTACAATAAAAATATTGTTTTGTCGAACAAACTGACAGATGGAAGAACGGTTCCTAGATTTTCTGCAACAATGTGACATCTGGGGCGAATCTGAACAATCTTAGGCTCTTCAAATTATATAACCTGCAATAACTATATAACTAGCCTAGTCTATTATATATAATAAATATTCATTATTCATTACCCCTATATCAATCGTGTCGACGGTAAGGGAGCATATCATAACTTGTTAGATAGACCAAGAGCCAAGCCACAAGCACGGAAGGAACGTAAACATTTGTACTCGAGCATCTCAAAATTGTGAGGAGACATAATTCTAAACGCGGAATATTTTAGATCTTATCATAATAGAGTTAATATCAAGCCAATGTGTTTCATTTGGAGACACATAACTGAACACCCTTATAGTCATTTGACTAAACTTATAAATATTATATACTAGCTGTTGCCCGCGACTTCGTCTGCGTAGAATTGCTGATTTCCAGTGATATTGAGGTTACCCGTGCGGCCAATGCCCTGCTTCAGAAAGTAAGCTACAGGCAAATGTCAAATTGCGTTTGTCAATTTTCGTGTTTCTAAATTAAAAAACATAGGACTTTCATACAAACTTCAAATCCCTCTTTTACCTTCTTAGGGGTGGAATTTCCAAATATCCTTTCTTAGCTGACATCTCTTAACTATCAACTACTTACTTGCTAAATTATAGCTTTATACGTACAATAGTTTTTCAGATCTCATGTTTAATCAGTATGTAAGTGACCTTTCGCTTTTATATATATAGATTTGACTGACAGTTAAACTTGTGTAAGTAATTAGTTGAAATAGGAACCTTACTGAATTAACACAAAAAAATCTGGAGTTAGTACACAACAAGAACGTAAGTTCTTAAAGAAAACGTCAAACATTGTCGTCATTTCACTCTGACTTTACTGTGTGTTGAACTTTTTATGTTACGTTGGTAATTAATAAATTACCGTAAAAGCGAATTGAGTTTTTATTGCATAAACGCACATGCCTACGGCCCAGCACCTATTACTATACAGAGTGGCGAAATCCTTGCATTGCTGTCATAGCCCGGTTACGCTGTCGCAACCAATAGGGTTAGTACAGCTAAAAGTAAAAAAAAAGAAGTTCTAGTTTTAGAATCATGTACGACAGACAATAGAGTGGGATCGCCGCCTCTCTTTACGCAACATTAAGTGGGTTATACAGGTTCTTAAAAGACGTACCGCGCGGGACCGCATTGCATTCGGTCGGTTCGGATCGGTGATCGAATCGCGGTAGTGCATAGTCGTACTTGGTGGAGTGTATAGTCTGCTCCTTATAAATTACCATACTTATAACTGTAATTCTGTTCTACCAAGAGTATCTGGTCTCTTTGCCAGAAAGTACCCACGTCTACACAAATTACCGACGAAGACACGCCCCCACCCTATAAATAAATTGCATTGCTTTATGATATTTTTATAATAAATCGCTTTGCTTGCATCTATTTATAATTTTGTAAGTAAAAAAGTAATCGTGGTTCACTGCGGCCTAAGCTAAGTTCCTTAACAGCAACGTGCATACATCTTTGCTCGAATCGATTACCGAAGTAGTCTAATAAATTATGTAATAAGCCGCACGAAGTCGAGTTCCTCATTTTAGAACGTCGCTGCGATTCATACCATTCAAAGTGGCTAGATCTTTATTAAACTGGCAATATTGCAGTAAATTGCTGTAGTACGGCGCGTCAAGCAGAACTCCTTAATTCACAGCAACGTACAGGCGTCTCGGCATTTATTGCCATTTCAAGTGGTAAGCTCTTTGTGTATTGTGTGTTCGGCTACATCTAGAACCATTAATCTAGCTGTGCGAGCAATATTTCTCGCTAACTGTACTTTTATTCCTCGCACGGTTCACACATACATAATATTTTATCAGAGTTTCCAGTTCGTGTGCTCCTGGTCTACGTATTAATCTGTGTTCAGACTACTTCCCTGATGACCCGACCTGCCTTGTAGATTAATGGGGCTAATTTGGGAATTTAATGTGAAATTAGTTCATCATCAAGCCAGTTTATGTCATTCGGAGATACATACAAAACTAAGCCTAACTATAAAGGTTTATAGTCATTTGACTAAACTTATATATATATTTATATATATCATCATCATCATCATCATCATGATCAACCCATTACCGGCTCACTACAGAGCACGGGTCTCCTCTCAATGTGAGAAGGGTTTGGCCAAAGTCCACCACGCTGTCCATGTGCGGTTCGCCAGACTTCACACGCCTTTGAGAACATTATGTGTGCGTGCAGGTTTCCTCACGATTTCTTCCTTCACCGTTGAAGCAAATGATATTTTAATTGTTGAAAAACGCACATATTATATTACGCGGGCTAACCTGTTACGGGTATGGTAAAAAAATCACTTTGCGACAGGTATTTGTCGGTAGGGTGGTAACTAGCCACGGCCGAAGCCTCTCACTAGACCAGACTCGAGCCAGGAATCGAACCCGGGACAGCGCGTGCGCTGCGCCACGGAGGTCGTCAACCTCAGTATCGCGACCTTCCAAAAAGGTCCCGAGTTTGTAAGGGGATAATTTTGGAATTCGAAGGGACTAAATTAAATGATGCTGGGCTAATCGGAGCAGGAGCCAACGATTGAACAAAAGTATGTTGAAGACGGAATGGTGTTAAGTCAGTTTTAGCTTTAACAAATCAACGTGGTAAACGTCGGAATTATTATACAGTGTTTTATCACACTTTAAGTACACTCTGATATTTGAAAGATCCTATACCTTTCAAATATCAGAGTGTGACAAAATACTGCATTCGGACGCTATGTACACTTATTTGTAAGGCTGTAAACAATAATTAAATAAATAATTTAACAAACAAATTTCCTTTACCGGTACCGTTAGTTGGTTGGTGTTGTTTTTAATTTTTGTTGTTACCTCGGTTACCATAAGTTTTATCACAATTAATTATTAAGGCAAAACTTTACTGTTTGCTACTGCACATAACATTTATTAAGTTTATTTTTGCATGACAATGACGAACAATGTAACAATGTAACAAAGTGTCTAGCACCGCATAGCGCTTCAAATCGTCTAACACCAAATAGAAATTGTTGGAATGTAAATTTCGCAACCTCCCAGGTCGTTCGCTTTACTATCGCCGCATTCAGTCAAGATGCTCTAACGTAGGAACAATTTAATTATCACTCAATATGCTCTCGCACTTCATAGAAATGCTCGGAATGCTAATTTAACACTATCCTCCAGAGCTGTTTACTTTACTGCCGCATCTCTAGCCAAAGTAGGATAAATTATAACCACTATCGTCTAATACTCTTTTTTTATTCTAATTCCTCGAATGTAAGTTTGAGAGTAACTTTCAAAGTCTTTCGCTAAAGCCTAGTGTTTATAAATAATAACAACTATCGTCTAATATTCTTTTTTTATTCTAATTGTTCGACTGTAAGTTTGAGAGTAACTTTCAAAGTCTTTCAATAAAGCCTAATGTTTATAAATAATAACAACTATCGTCTAATATTCTTTTTTTATTCTAATTCTTTGACTGTAAGTTTGAGAGTAACTTTCAAAGTCTTTCAATAAAGCCTAATGTTTATAAATAATAACCACTATCGTCTAATATTCTTTTTTTAATTCTAATTCTTCGAATGTAAGTTTGAGAGTAACTTTCAAAGTCTTTCGATAAAGCCTAGTGTTTATAAATAATAACAACTATCGTCTAATATTCTTTTTTTATTCTAATTCTTTGACTGTAAGTTTGAGAGTAACTTTCAAAGTCTTTCAATAAAGCCTAATGTTTATAAATAATAACAACTTTCGTCTAATATTCTTTTATTATTCTAATTCTTCGAATGTAAGTTTGAGAGTAACTTTCAAAGTCTTTCGATAAAGCCTAGTGTTAATAAATAATAACAACTATCGTCTAATAATCTTTTCTTTATTCTAATTCTTCGTCTAATTCTTCGAAGGTATGCTTGAGAGTAACTTTCAAAGTCTTTCAATAAAGCCTAATTTGACAATGGCTGTAGCTAGGCTACCCAGATAAAAAAACGTTATCAACCTAATTTTGTTACTAACAAATATTATCAACTAAAATGTTTGCATAAAGGGACAAAACGCAATTTGTTACTAGGCATAAGGCCAACTTCCAAACCAACTCTGCCACTTAACACAGTTCATTTAAAAGAGTGAAATTTTTGACAATGCCTTACCATGATACTTTAAGATATTCCAAAATGATTATTTTTACTGAGCATATTTTAATTATTTCGACTTTATACTTTTAAACACAATTGTAGTACCGATAAACCAAACATTTTACGGTACTATAATTTTCTAGGTGGGATCAAAAATTAAATACTAAAACTTTTTTCTCTCTTGTCACTTGTTAGAGAATCTTATTTTTTCAGTGTACCCACAAAGACGTGTTGCCAAGCGATAAGGCGTTCGGGAACGATGTCGCGTAGAAACCGATGGGTTGAATATATCTGCCATAGTCCTAACAGGTTAGTCCGCTACCATCTAAGCCTGCATCGTCACCAGTAGGGATTGCAATTGCCAAGGCACAACTTGTAGTGCATTAAAAAAAAAACATGAGATACTTTATATACGAGGTTAGTATCTATTGGCTAGTTAACAACTGTAATTAATATGTTGTATACTAATGTTCTACACTCGACATCTATCAGATTTTATACTATCAGATTTTTATTGGGCACATAGTTCGGAGAACCGATGGACGTTGGGGTCCCAAGGTGTTGGAATGGCGACCCCGCACCGGTAAACGTAGCGTTGGTCGACTCCCAACAAGGTGGACAGACGACATCAAACGAGTCGCAGGGAGCCGCTGGATACAAGCGGCCCAAGACCGTGGCCATTGGAACTCCCTACAAAAGACCTATGTCCAGCAGTGGACGTCTATAGGTTGAAATGATGATGATGATGATAAGATTTTTATTGAACTGCACTAAATTTTAATGAGAAATAGTTGACGGGATAAACACGTGTTATGATTTAAGTTACGTTGTGTTATGTGGAGGGTGATTTTACACTTGATTACCTATTTGAAATAATGCACTCGTTTCTGTATTTCTTACTTAATTGTCAATTCTTACTTAACAAACCTGGCAAACTATCCAATTTGCGACAAGAACTTCAATCGCTATTTACTTACGCTAAAGTTACTAAAATTAAAAACGCTTTATTTTCAGTGAACGTGCACTAAAGCAAGACTATAGTTAGCTTAAGCTCATTCAAGATATTATAACGAAGGCGCCATGTAACAGGTAACTGTCATCCAATATCCTCTAACATCCAATGCAAATTCAAATTCGATCTCAATTGAAATCGCTTCAATTATATCTGAAATAAATTAGAGGGCGACAATGGAAATCGAAATGCGGAATAATCGCTCCACCCGATAAGAGAATCCAATTTCTATTACGAGAAATTAATAAGAATGTGATTCCGTTCAGTGCGGAACTCGTGATTTATGAGTGCATCTAATTTATACAGACCTCCAAATAATGGATTTTAGGTATTAGTGCGCAAAAAAGTGACGGCTGATAGAAGTGAGTGGAAGAAGAAGAAGTGTTGTCGAACGAGAAATTAATAAGAATGTGATTCCGTTCAGTGCGGAACTCGCGATTTATGAGTGCATCTAATTTATACAGACCTCCAAATAATGGATTTTAGGTATTAGTGCGCAAAAAGGTGACGGCTGATAGAAGTGAGTGGAAGAAGAAGAAGTGTTGTCGAACGAGAAATTAATAAGAATGTGATTCCGTTCAGTGCGGAACTCGCGATTTATGAGTGCATCTAATTTATAGAGACCTCCAAATAATGGATTTTAGGTATTAGTGCGACCTGACTTGTTAGACCCTCCACTAGATAAGCTAACTAGGTAAAGCTCTTAAATAATTTTAAGCGGTATATGAAATTTTTTTAACCACCACCGGGACGCAGCGCTTACGCTGTCAAATTTTAAAGTTTGAGATCCTGAGTTCGATTCCCGGCTCGACTCTGGTCTAGTTCGTACCGACAAGGACGTGTTGCCAAATGGTTAAGCAAAAAAACGCACTCTCAACACTGGCATATCAAAATATTTTTCTTAATACCAAAAAAATCTTGACGAAAAAAAAAACGTATTTTATTCAATGTCTCTGTATTTATTCCCTTACTTCGTAGAAAAGGAACATTCGTCCAAATATCCAACTTTAAAGGTAAATTTTGCTAAAATTATTTCTTAACTAATGCCTATGAAACTATATTTTAATATCGAGTTTGTAGATTTTTACTATTAAAATGTTCAGCCAAAATATGAATAGATCCATAACTCAAGGTATGAAAACAAGAAACGAGTGGAAAATTCATATTGCAGACAATCTTTCATAATCATTATTTTCTAGATCATTTTTTGAGATGATAGCCCATTTCTATTAGCAATATTTTTTTTTATTTAATTCGATTAGTTTCTCGTGAATAGGTAATAATCAAAGAAACAAATGTACATAGAGGGTAAGTTTTGCATTTGATATGCATGTTTTGTAGGACGGATTAAAAAAACTAGAAAAATTCTGCGCGGGCGAATTTAATGTATAATAATATAAGTTTGTACAATTTGCAATTTGCAATTCATGAGTTGAAGTTATTCAGCTTTCTAACAAAAACCTGTTAACTATTATCAGACAGAAATATTATCTCAATACCAAATTCACCCCCCCCCCCTCCCTCTTTCCTCCCTCCCCGTCCCGCCGCCTTAACGAATCGCGTGGAAAGTTTCTATCACCGGACGACTGGTAACTTCGGATAACTCATCCGGATCTTATCATTAACTCCAAAGCATAATTATTCATGACTCGACATTATCTGGGCGCTTTCGGGAAATGGTTAACGTTTAATGGTAACGAGAGAGTAACTACCTAATTGTAAAGTGGCCTATAAAAACCACGTTGCCAACCAGTACAACTGCAAGTTTAATATATATCATCATCATGATGAACCCATTGCTGGCTCACTACAGAGTACGGGTCTCCTCTTAAAATGCGAAGGGTTTGGCCATAGTCCACCACGCTGGCCATGTGCAGATTGGCAGACTTCACACGCCTTTGACAACATTATGGAGGACTTTTAGGCATGCAGGTTTCCTCACGATGTTTTCCTTCACCGTTGAAGCAAGTGATATTTTAATTATTTAAAAACGCACATAATTCCGAAAAGTTAGAGGTGCGTGCCCGGATTCGAACCCCCGACCTCTGATTAGGAGGCGGACGTACTAACACAGCAACATAAATATATACACACACACTAAAATAATAAGGAACCACAATGCGCAATACCTCAGGTATACATGGCTAGACTCACGTGAACTATCATCGGTGTTTGCCTGACTGACTAGTTTCGAACCCATCCGGTGCTCTTATTCATGAGCTTGCTCGCAGGCAACATTGTATATTACGTATACTGAGCAAAGAACTTCAAAACAACATGTTGCTTGTATGGGCACCAAGTGTAAGCAATCAATATATAATTATTAATTGTGTAGGCGGTAAAATAAATAGAAAAACAGCCGGTGACAGACAGACGATCCGATGAGTGTCGTAGGTAACTTTAGTCATATACTTCTAAAAGTGACACCGAGTCGTTTGTTGTTCAAACGTCAATTTTTTTCCTATTTTAGTAGTACTTGTGCACTTTTTTGTTATCAGGGGGTAGGTACCGTGTTACTTTACCGACCCACTACATACCGAAGGATAAAACTCAGACAAGTCCTAAAGTCTTTCCTAATCGTTTATCAGTGTCTTTTATAATATTCTAGTGCCTTATTATTAGGTAAACAGAATGAAAAGTTGAGTGAAATTAAGCAAAGAAATGTCGCTTTTTTTCTCGTAAATCCAAACCACTACAGGATGTATATTTGTATATAAAAAACAATATAACTGATTAGTTTTCCAGAAAGTGTCTCACCGGCCACCGGATAACTTTCTCGGATATAATGTTATTAACTCCCGGGCGTAATTATTCATGGCGCCATATTGCCTGGTGTATTAGAAATTTCTAGATGCTCTTGGGAATTCAATTAAAATATACTTCTTTGCTGATACAGCTAAGTACGTTGGGAGTTTGAACCCTTAATCTACCAATACTAGATTAAAGGTTCACTATTGGTAACTTCAATTAAATATACCAGTTAAATTGAGATTGCAAATTTATAATACCTATTATCTGAATTGGTTGTACATGTCGTACGTAACGTAGTGAGTGTCACTATATGTTCAAAATTGTATGTAAATAACTGTGATAGCCTAGGCATCCGCTTCCTATTCTGAGGTCGGGGGTTCGATCTCGGGCACGCACCTCCAACTTTTCTTAGTTATGTCGGCTTTAAGCAATTAAACCTGCATGCCTTTGTGTTCTCGATAATGTTTTCAAGGGCGTGTGAAGTCTGCCAATCCGGCCAGAGTGTGGACTATGGCCAAACCCTTCTCGTATTGAGAGTAGACCAGTGCTCTGTAATGAGCCGGCAATGGGTTGATCATGATGATACACTCTATTATATTTTGTAACAACTTTACTATGTGTGATTCTATAACACTATTTACAGTCTTTTTTATGTTTCATTATTGTGCCTATGTTTTTTTCCTCGAAGAGAAGAACGGTGTGCAGACGCACTACACTGGTCCAATGCAGATTTTACGGTTTTTTCCTTACGATCCTTTTAAGGTCGTCGGTCCAGCGTCCATCATCACTTACCAGGTGAGATTGCCGTCAAAGGGCTAACTTGTAGCCCTAAGTTAGTTGTAGGGCTAAGTTGTAATAATAACACGCTGACTACGTTCGCTTGACACTCGAAGGCTCACTGAAAGCCGCGTAGCTATTAGCGCTGACCACCATGCATGCTGATAGCTACGCGTCTTTCAAATCACTTGCAAAAGTTTATATATCACGGCCATCAGCGCCGACGGTGCGCGTGCGGTCGGCGTCAGACTAAATTCAGACTTAAAACTCAAGTTACAAGTTCATTTCAATAGCACACATAGCGTGGTTTAAGAATGAGGTCACATCTTAATCGGATGACGGCCAATCTTAAGCATCAACTTAGACGTATTAAAACAAAATATATAGTCCTATTGTTTTTTTTTTTTTTTCCGCTAGGAAATGCGTTTACGCATCCCCTCCGGGAGCGATGCAGGCAAGACTGCGCCGCTTCCGACGGGGTATGTGGGACTCCCTGGCGGCAAGACTGGCGACCGGAATACCCACTAAAACCCAGCGATGTTCCTTCGCGTCGCCTGGTGGCTGGGTCACGGGAACACTTGTGCACTCGACCGCAACAAAATATATAGTCCTATAGGAAGGTACTGTCATTCCAAAGTTTCACGAAGGTCTTGATCTCAAGTTGCAGCTTGTTAGCTGGTCGAGAGCCAGATTGTTAACTAGTTAGGTGTTAGATAGTCCTATATTGTTATAGGAACCTAGCCAGTTATAGGAACGAAACAATAATGATTAAAATTAATATAATATATAATACACTAACGAAGTTGTGATAGCCCAGTGGTTAGGACGTCCGACTCCCAATCAGAGGTGGGGGTTCGAGCCCGGGCACGCATCTCTAACTCTTCGGAGTTATGTGCGTTTCTTAAGCAATTAAAATATTGCTTGCTTCATCGGTGAACGAAAACATCGTGAGGAAACCTGCATGCTTGAGAGTTCTCTATAATGTTCTCAAAGGCGTGTGAAGTCTGCCATTCCGCACATGGCCAGCGTGGTGGACTATGGCCAAACCCTACTCATATTGAGAGGAGACCCGTGCTCTGTAGTGAGCCGGCAATGGGTTGATCATGATGATGATGATGACACTAACGTAGATTTAAAATAGTATTATTAGTTCGATATTGTAAGGAGAACTCTGACGTAATACGTTGCGGCAAAATGAGAATGTAACTTATTAAAATAACTTCCAAGAAATATTACGATATCTAGCAAGAAAACGAATGGCTGGCAGTTATGAAGAATTATAAAATATGAGTTATCAGTTTAAACTTATTTTTCTAACAATAGCTCATTATCATATTATTATATTATATTAAAAACACGTGTTATATTTCACATTACTGCACTTATGTTTTATTTATGCCTAACTGTAACAGATTTTTTTATTTGGATGTAGGTTCTTAATTTAACCGCATAAGTGATACAATTTATATCAAAACCTTAAATAGTATAGTTTAATAACTAAATAGTTGTTGTTCCTCTGTAGTAAATCAATAAACATTCAATTGCTTCAACATTTTCACAAATCTCTATTATTTATGTATTAAATACGATAATATTAATTTTTATTATTCGTTTCACGCAATGTTTTTTTCTTGAATATTAGTTAACTTTAAGCGGTGTGGTTTATACGTAGATTCATGCCCTTCCGGAATACTAACTTATCAAGTCAACAAATATCTCTTGCAAATGTAGAGAGCATAATATGTATAAAAAGCTTTCACTCAGTAGATAAACGGCAAAGATACCTAGCCATTTTCTACCTAGCCCTTGACAGCAATCTGACCTGGTGGTAAGTGATGATGCAGTGTGAAATGGTAGCGAGGTAACTAGTTTAGGAGTATGGTAAATCCGAAATAATAATTGGTTTCTACGTGACATCGTGGAACGATAAATCGCTTGGCGACACGTTTTTGTCTATGTCGGTAAAGCTTCCCGCCGGACCAGTTTCGAGCCGGGAATCGAACTCAGTACCTTAAATTTCTTAATGCGACAGCGGACGCGTTGCGCCATGGAGGTCTTTTAAACTGAGGTTACGTTCAAGTATTTTTCTTAGCAAGTGTGTTGAAAAACGTCGTATGTAGCACGTGTGCCATAATCCCACTCTTGGCTCTTTTACAGCACCCGCCTGCAGCTCGACTATCCCCGACAGGCCCTTGCCGCACCCCGCTATAAAATAATAATGTAAAAAAAAAAGATAATAATGTATTTACGTGCATAGCATACATCTCCCTTAGTTAAATGTAAGTTATTTCTGTTAGATTAGGGTGAACATGTTGTTTATCACCCACTATGAAAATATTCTTGACCAATTATAAGAAAAGAAAACCAGTTTTTCTTTATAGTGATTCTTCAGGAAAGAGTTGTTTATGAAAGTTAGCTTTGAATTATATATTATAAATGCATGTATTACTTAGTTTATGTTGACATTCTTATCCACAACACTATACCATTATCTTTTAAAACCTATCTGTTTAATGATATCTTATGTTGCTTAAATCTTATGTTCTTCACTTTAAAGCTTAACATAGATTATACCCATATAACACTAGCGAACTGACCCATCGACAAATTTAATATAATATTAATAGAAATAATGAAAAATGTGATGTATATGATTACGATTCATAGATGCCTGTATTAGGTTTCAATTCATATCACTGATAAATTCCGTATATATCCAGATATTTCTGGCGTACAACAATAGAACTAAAATAATCTCAATGTCAATCAATATATACATAATATCTAGTATTATTTCATCATTTTTATTAGTCTAATTACATAAATTAAAAAAAAATATATATTTACAAAGAAAATTAAGAATAGGTGTACATAATTTATCTACCATCAAAGTATTATACGAATAAAGCTATTTTAGATTGATTTGAATAAGTTGGGTTTAGTATGGTAATATTTGTTATTGCAATTTGTATGAGAACTTTATGATAAACAAAAACTACTGATTATAGTCATATGGTCTTCTTCTTCTTCTTCTTGCCCTTATCCCACATTATGTGGGGTCGGCACAACACGTCTTCTTCTTCCACTCACTTCTATCAGCCGTCACCTCACTACCCACACCTTTTACCCGCATATCCTCTTTTACACAATCCATCCATCTCTTCTTTGGTCTTCCTTTACTCTTTTGCCCTTCCACGTTCACATATAAAATTCTTTTGGTGACATCACTTTCTTTCCTCCGCATTATATGACCATACCATGCCAGCCTGTTACTCCTCATCTTTTCTGTCACTGGCGCTACTTTTAGACTTCCCCTTATATATTCATTTCTTATCTTATCCATTCTTGTCACACCACACATCCATCTCAACATTCGCATTTCTGTCGCATGAACTCTTCTTTCATCCGTTCTTTTTGCCGCCCAACATTCTGATCTATACAACACGACAGGTCTTACGACTGTTTTATAAATTTTCCCCTTAAGTTTAAGGGACATTTGTGGGTCGCATATCACTCCTGAAACCTGTCGCCATTTCATCCATCCCGCATTCATTCTATTGTACACATCTCGGTCAATATTACCGTCGTTTTGGAAGAGTGAGCCGAGGTACCGGAAATCCGAGCAGACTGGTAGGGATACACTATTTAAGGCAATTTCGGAGAAACGAGAGGGGCCGCCAAAATCACAAAACATATGTTCAGTTTTCGTTTGGCTTATCTTTAGGCCCACGCTCTCTAATTTATGTTGCCATTTTGCCAATCTGCTCTGGACCTCAGACGCATCCTCTCCGACAAGAACAATGTCGTCAGCGAATAACATGCACCAGGGTGCTTCCTCCTGTATGTTTGATGTAAGAGCATCCATTACCAGGAGGAACAAGTAAGGGCTCAAAGCCGATCCCTGGTGCAAGCCCACTTCCACACTGAACATGCCAGTAACGCCAGCTTCTGACCGGACGTACGTGGTCGCTTTTCTATACATCTCTTTCACAAGACTCACATACTTCCCAGGCACTCCTTTCCTTTTCATAGACCACCACAAAACCTCACGGGGAACTCTGTCATATGCTTTTTCAAGGTCAATGAATACCATGTGCAGGTTTTTGTGTGCACCCCTGTATTTTTCGCACAGTTGTCGGAGTGCGAAAATAGCGTCCATCGTTCCCCGCCCCGGCATAAATCCAAATTGGTTTGGTGTTACCTCACTCTCATTTGTCATTCTTCTTGCTATCACTTTCTCCCAAATCTTCATAGTATGTGACATGAGCTTAATTCCTCGATAGTTGTTGCAGTCCTGTATATCACCCTTATTTTTATATATAGGTACCAGTGAACTTTTGCACCACTCTTCAGGGATCGCTTCTTCGTGCAACAACTTATTGAAAAATGAAGTCAGCCACCTCCATCCATCTACTTTCAGAAACTTCCATACTTCAGCTGGTATACTATCTGGTCCTACCGCTCTACCATTTTTCATACTATGCACTGCCATTCTTACTTCGTCTATACTCACTTCTGTTACGACTCCCAAGTTGAGTGGTATTTTCTCTAATTCTCCACTCCAATCATTTTCTTCATTCATTAACCTTTCAAAATATTCTTTCCATCGCTCTTTTATTTCCTCGTCATTTATTAATACCTTTCCTAAATCATCTTTTATGCACTTAATATGTATAATATCCTTTGCATTATTTTCTCTCACTTTCGCTAAACGGTACAGATCCTTTTGGCCTTGAGGACTATCAAGTGATTTATATAATCTATTCTGTGTCTTTCGTCTTGCGATAGCGACAGCTCTCTTAGCTTTCTTGTTCTTTTCCATGTATACTTTCTTTAGATCACCTTTCATACTGATGTCACTATCACTCACATTTTTCCAATCTTTAAAAGCATTCTTTTTTCCTTTTACTGCCTTTTGTACATCCTCGCTCCACCACCACGTGTCTTTATTTATCATTCTTTTACCTTTTGTTTCTCCAAAAACATCCTTCGCCACATTCCTCATACATGAAGCCATTTCATTCCAGCACTCATTCACCGATTTCGTTTTTAAATTACCATTCATATCAATCATTTTATTCAACACTCGCCTTTGAAATTCTTTTGCGCATTCCTCTTTTTCGATCATATACCATTTTAGTTTTGGTTGGGTAAAACCCAAACCTAAGCCTAAAAGGCTTACTACTTGCAGTTTGGATCTTCAGTTTAATTTCCATTAGTAGTAGTCTGTGTTGGGATGCTAACGGTTCCCCCGGTACTACCTTACAATCTTTTATTGAACTTATGTTATTTCTCCTAATGAGAAAGTAATCAATTTGGGTACTATGATTGCCACTTTTGTATGTAATTAAATGTTGGTTCCGTTTTTCAAAAAATGTGTTCACTACTGCCAAATCGAAAGCGGAAGCTGCTTGTAGTAATGTTTCTCCCTCCAAATTTCGGATCCCAAAACCCCAACCCCCATGCACTCTCTCATAACCTCGATTCATTTTTCCTACATGACCATTAAAATCCCCTCCGATATAGATCTCTTCCTGTTGTGGAATACCTATCATTACTCCATCAAAATCCTTCCAAAATTTCTCTTTCATAACATCATCACATCCTATCTGCGGTACATATACACTTACTATATTTACCACTAAAATGTGCAATATTAACTTAACCACTATAATTCGGTCGTTTACTCGGTTAAGATCTGTCACACATTTTTTCAAATCCTGGTCTAATACTACTCCCACTCCATTCCTCCTGCCATCTCTTCCGCTATAGAAAAATTTATATCCCACCCCAAGTTCTCTAGCTTTCGTACCCTTCCACCTGGTTTCTTGTAAACATGCAACATTTATTCGTCTTCTTTCTAAAACATCCGCTAACTCTCTTCCTTTTCCAGTCATAGTACCTACATTCCAGCTTACCATCCTCATTCTTACTTCCCGGACTCGTGATTATAGTCATATGGTGTTTAATAATATAACAGATAATTGGATATATCAATTTAATACCGTTTGGTACATACCAATGTGAATTATTAAAAAAGTACCTGAGAAGATTTTCTTAATATCTCAAGATTCACATCCATCCTCTCTGTCACATAACACGAGTCGCCATTTTCATAATTCAGCAAGCAACCTGACGTGTTGTTACCCTCCGTCAATTGTCTGTTACGTTACGCTCATTAAACATTCCCGAATAAACTTTTCGATTCTGTGAAACCCAAGAGAGTTCGTGACATATTGCTATCTCAACTGTATCATTGTCATGAAATGTTTGAATTTCACGAACCTCTGGTGAAATTATTATTGAGGGCTTTCGGAATTGTTGATGCGGCTTCAAAAAGTTTTGTACTATTTCTGATGTTCTAGTGCATACATAAATATGATTCGACCCAATTAGTTTTATCAAAATATTCAATTACCAAATCCTCAGTAATATTGTAATTGTGAAAGAGTTGATTTGTTTGTTTGACGTGTTTTTTTTACTTGGCCCTGATAATGGGTCGCGGAGTAAGGTTGGTTACATTTCCTACCGGATAATGTACAATTCCTATAAGACCCTATTAAAAATGTTGTATCTTCTTTACGCATACAAGCATTCGTATTTACGACATTAGTGGGGAAATAAGAGTGCATACTATACGAAAAAATTTTATTTCAGTGTGTAAAAATACTACGTTAAATAGAGGAGCAGGGAGCTACGGGTCACGAGCTCTATGCAAAATTTCACAGGCTTATATAATGATTATATTCTCAGTACCAGCCTGGAATAGGAAAATTGGAGTTATCCACCCCTTGGAATCAATCCTTAAAGCTCCCACCAACATTGGAGTGCGTTGGGTTTAAGATCTCGATCAATAACAAAAGAAGACTTTGCCCAGAAGTGGACCATCATCTGGCTTAGTATCTTGAATTAACTTTACTTACTTATTATATCTATTTTCTACTTCGTCCTCTTGGAATCAGGTTTTAAATTGGGCTCTTCATAATAACCTTCTTCAGAATAAAGATAATTATAATATAAATAAGCCAAATTAGTCCATCCTTTCCAGATTTTTACAATAAGTAATATATTTTACGATTTATGGTTAATCAGTTCACGTACACCGAGGCGAAACAGCGTTGTGACCCTAATTTATAAAAGTTTTTTTATCGGACTGACTATTTGCTGTCCTATTGGTTGCGACAGCGTAACCGGTCTGTTTGGCGAGCTTCGGAAAGAAGCTCTGCCAGAAGAAATTTTGAGCTCGAAGAAACTAAGGAAACGTCTGCCTAAGGGCGCCTCGTGTGAGGCCTAACCTCAGCTTAGGCAACGTTTGTAGAGAGACGTGGATAGAGCCCACGTCCGGATAACGTAAGATAGCGGGGACCTCGTCTTCGCCGGCGAAGACGGTGTGTAGCATATGATTGTGTGATAGGTGGTACGAGTATATTGTCAGAAGTTATCTGATCGTCAGGGTCGTGAAGGATATGTTTAGGTCTCCTCTTTTGGAGAGGAGCGCTTAGGTCGGGGGTTATAAAAGAATTGACTCACCCCAACACAACTGATAAAACTAGAAACAGACAGTCTGTTTCTAGTTTTTATCTTATATAACGCTCCACAGACGACCATTTCGACGTAAAAATAACACAATAAGGCGACGCGAGTCATGTAAAGCCTTAATATTGTACAAAGCCTTTATGCGGCAGTAAAAAGCCCCTTAAACGCGTAGGTTAATGCCGAGAATGCCTGAAAAGCCGGTTTATTAAGGACTGACTTAACTTCAACATTTGTACCTGTTCGAAAGTCTTTACATACGTGTTACTTCACATTAAATTCAAACAAAACAGTGAGGTAATAATTCCACCCTATATTTGGTGAAGGCTCCGGTAGCTTTTTATTACCTAGTGAAAAGGCTTGATGCGTATTTGACGTCTCAAGACTTCTTGAAGCGTGATAGAATTAAGTTAACCATATAACTTGGACTCGTTTTATCCATAGTGTTAAATGACTAAATATAGATTGAGAAAAGTTGTTATAGATCTCAGCCGAGGTATTTTGAATTTCTCACGAGTTTTAAGACTTAGTATACTATTTGGTATAGAAATCAGCATTTTAGTTATTTCATAAAATGACCTCTGTGCCATATTTTATCCAGATCCATTCAGCCTTATTATAAAAGCAAGACGTAAGAAAACGTAATTAAAGAAAAAAAAATCAACTGAGTCTAATATTTCCCAGAAACGTACACCTGAACTATTTATAGATTTCTCATGATTTATGTGAGTTTAAAGAAATATGTGAAATTTAAATTATAAAAGTCAATCTATCTTTTATATTGCAGTGTTATTAATATAATGACTTAGGACATATTTTGCAACTATTTTCGGACGTTGTGTAATCTTGTAAAAAGCTAAAGGATAAAATAAAATTGCTATAAATATTCGCTTTTTTTTGAATAAATACAAACACTGTACATATTGCTACACAATTTGAAACTTTCCTTAGATTTCTATAAGATCCCTCCGGCAGATCTACATAGTACCACTAGTATGATGTTCTACTATTATAACAATACATATATTATTCACCTTGCCGTCCACAGCGACTCCTTTTAGCTACTTTTATGAGAGTAGCTGATATGCTCTCAGGTATAACCACCTTTTGTATTAAATGTATGGCCACATTGAATATACATTAATATTCCCATAATGATATTGTAATATTTAGTTAGCCATATGAAGAATTAAAAATAATGAATTGCAAGTAACATGCTTCTGATGAAGCTGTGATAGCCTAGTGGTTAGGACGTCCGAAACCCTGACCTCCGATTAGGAGGCCTTAATCAGAGGTCAGGATTTCGAACCCGGGTACGCACCTCTAACTTTTCGGAGTTATGTGCGGTTGTAAGCAATTAAAATATCACTGCTCTAACTGTAAAGGAAAACATCGTGAGGAAACCTGCATGCCTGACAGTTCTCCATAACGTTTTCAAAGTCGTGTAAACTCTGCCAATCCGCACATGGCCAGCGTGGTGGACTATGGCCAAACCCTTCTCATATTGAGAGGAGACCCGTGCTCTTTAGTGAGTCGGCAATGGGTTGATCATGATGAACATGAGTCTGAATCCGTCTCACTTAGTCAAAAGGCTGTATATTATGATGCATTGTTTAATTATTATTTTGTAACTTAAACTGAAACATTGAATCAAGGCTTAGAACTAAAGCAGTTTGACAGCGACGGCTCCACTAGCAACTTTAACTGTCCTGTCACATTTGTCTACGGTGTTAATAAGTTGATTGTAACTTTATACCCCAGTGACCTGAGCCGCCTCGACCGTAATAATAGACGTCTAGTTAGTTGTTATATCTGTTGACACTTCAAACTAATTGGGGTAACCTACTTACTGTTGGTACTCAGTTCAGTTGAGTTTACAAATCTTTACTAATAATGCTTTTTTACCTTGATGAAAACATGTGATTTTAGTTTGAGACATGCAAGGTCACTGGAAAAGGGGTACTAGGACAACATGTTAATTAAGGAGCATTCATGATTAACCCGTTCTCGGCTCACTACAGAGCATGGGTCTCCACTCAATATGAGAGGGGTTTGGCCATAGTCCACCAGGCTGGCCATGTGCGGATTGGCAGACTTCACACGCCTTTGAGAACATTTTTGAAGAACTCTCAGGCGTGCAAGTTTCGTCACGATGTTTTCCTTCACCGTTGAAGCAAGTGGTATTGTAATTTTTTTTTTTTTTTTGAACGCACATAACTGCGAAAAATTGGAGGTGCGTGCCCGAACCGCCGACCTCTGATTAGGAGGCTGACGCCCAAACCACTAAGCTATCACCGTTTCTAGGAGCATTATTGAGAGAAATTTGAGAGAATTTATTATGATTATAAATTACGTATACTTTTCATATATTATAAG
Source organism: Lasiommata megera (assembly GCA_928268935.1). Classification (NCBI taxonomy): domain Eukaryota; kingdom Metazoa; phylum Arthropoda; class Insecta; order Lepidoptera; family Nymphalidae; genus Lasiommata; species Lasiommata megera. The sequence continues at coordinate 2,466,476 of OV743311.1, read as the reverse complement.
TAACCCAGAAAAAAAATGTGAGCCCTAACTAAATGTAATATAATGACTGAACATTAACACATGTATGTGTGTGCGTTTGAATTTGTCACGTCGTTATCCATATTAAAGTTAACACAGCTTATGTCATGGTTCTCCTCGGGGTGCATGCATTACCGTTCAGGGTGCAGCGGTGGAGGTCAAAGCCCATATGAAATATCTGGGCCTCACCCTGGACGGTAGGTGGAACTTCAGGAGACATTTTGAGCTCCTTGCTCCCAGGCTCGTCAGTGCAGCTGCCGCACTGGGAAGGCTTTTGCCGAACGTCGGGGGGCCGTCCTCGGCCTGCAGACGTCTATACGCAGGGATTGTCAGGAGCATGGCACTGTACGGTGCTCCCATCTGGATCCACGCCCTGTCTCCGCACAACATGTCCCTTCTGCGGAGACCGCAGCGTATTATTGCGGTACGAGCAATTCGGGGTTATCGTACGGTGTCTTGGACGGCATCCACACTCCTGGCGGGTGACCCGCCTTGGGATCTGCAGGCTGAGGTACTAGCTCAGGTGCACCGGTATCGGTCAATGATGAGGTCTCGAGGGGAACGACCAGAGCTTGAGGAGATAAGAAGGTTGAGATCCTTAGGAAGTCAGGCCCTGGTCCAAAGATGGCGGGATGATCTGGAGGCCCCGGTTGCCGGTATCTGGACAGTGGAGGGAATCCGGTCCCACCTGGAGCGGTGGCTGAGGCGGAGACATGGCGCACTGACGTATCGTCTCGTGCAGGTACTTACCGGGCATGGGTGCTTCGGCAGGTATCTGTACGGAATCGCGAGACGGGAGGCAGCGCCGGTCTGCCATGAGTGTGGGGCAGCGGAGGACACGGCTCACCACACTCTGGCAGAGTGTGCATCATGGGCTCCGCAGAGACATTCATTGGTGTCTCTCCTTGACGGGGACCTCTCGCTGCCAAGCGTTATTAGTTTAATGCTTGATAGCGAGGAGGGCTGGGCCATTGTCGCCTCCTTCTGCGAAACCGTAATGGAGTTGAAGGAGGCCGCAGAGAGGGAGAGAGAGGAGGCGGCGGATGCTCCCCCTCTCCGCAGAAGGAGAACGGGTGGCAGGAGACGCCGATACGCGCACCTATTACCACCCCTGTAAGCACTAATGAGTGCACGGGCGAGTGCGTCGGGGTGTCAAAGTGCATGCTATCGCGATCCTTTGGCACCCCATCTGGGACGCAGGAGGATGCGCTGGGTTTTAGTGGGTAGTGTGGTTCGCCGCTTTAACGGTTGGCCCTGAGTCCCACATACCCGCCCGGAGCTTTGTTCCGGGCGGGATGCGTAAATGCATTTCCCAGCAGGAAAAAAAAAAAAAAAAAAAAGCTTATGTCATGGTTGTCACCTCGTAATTGTTATTTTTTTTTTCGGAATGACTGTGCTAACCCTATTGGTTGCGACAGCGTAACCGGGCTGCCAGAAGAAATTTTGAGCCCTAGGGCTCAAAGAAACTAAGGGAACGTCTGCCTAAGGGCGCCTCCTGTGAGGCCGAACCTCGGCTTAGGCGACGTTTGGGATAACGGGGGGGTCGGACGGTGTAATTGTTATGAATTTCTCCTTAAGTACTGATGGCTGAAATGAGCTTACGTTGCAAACTTAGAGCCGAAACTTGAATGTTATATTAGACAACCATTGATACTTATGCAGAGGCAGTAATTTGTCTGGAAAAGAAGCAATCATGTCCAGACAACTCGAAAGTGATTAGTGATAGTAATTCTTGACTATATACTAATGATAAATGACTCTGTAATAATGACGACGCGAACACAGTCCGCTCGGATGCTCTGTGAGACTTCTAGGAAAGTTTGTGAATATGATTGTCAAATTATCTTGCAGCTTGCAGTTTGCGTTTTCATAAGAGGGGAAATTTTCATTACCGAACAATGGAGCCGTTTGCGCTTGACGGCTTTTCTCTCCAAATATTCTTAAGCGTTTTGAATAATCCTACAAACTGCTTCTCCGTTCAAACTATACAGTAAAGATACCTACTTCTTGAACCAACTTTCAAAAGCTCGGCCGTTTTACACTATTGTAAAGGAAAAGTAATGTTTTAAGACTTTATGTATAATCTTAAAAAGATCTTGCTAAAATGTATTGCTTCATCAAGAAAGGCCCAAAGAAACCCATAAAGCTTTACTAGTATGAATTTAATTTATACAAGTTATACAAATAAAATTAAATATGCACAGTAGAAGCTTGTTAGGGATTATATACATTCTGAAATTAGTAGATAATTCATTATGAATTTATACTCTTCAAATTGTTAATTAAAAGTATTGTAAATCTTAAATTCCCCGCGGACTGAAAAGATCTTAGAGTTTGTATTGGCAAGTTCTATAAATTATTTTTGTATGGAATTTGTTTCAACGGGATGGCCTAGAAATTTCGCTTAGACAACAACAATATATTACAGTTTTTTTCTTTACATTTTTTTGGAGGGTTTGGATAAGCAATTTTCCCCATCAGAGGCGGTCACAAGCCGCGTTCTTTCTCCTCCGAACTCCCTAAGCCCTCACTTACCCCTCCACTTCTACCAGCGTCCAGGCACCTCGAGTTTCCCTTTATACATATACACATGTGTATACTTTGTAAATAATAAAACTATTGCTTACTGTAGCAAGGAATAATATGTCAGCATATTTACAAGTAAGCTACGCATTCTTATTGAATATCAATATATTGTAGTTAGCTAGATGTACTAATTCATCATGACCCATTACCGGCTCACTACAGAGCACGGGTCTCCTCTCAATAAGAGAAGGGTTTGGCCATAGTCCACCACGCTGGCCATGTGCGGATTGTCAGACTTCGAACGCCTTTGAGAACATTATAAAGAACTGACCGTCACCGTTGAAGCAAGTGATATTTTAATTGCTTTAAAACGCACATAACTCCGGAAAGTTATAGGTTGGCCGGCCTGGGTTCGAACCCCCGACCTCTGATTGGGAGTCTGACGTCCTTCCACTAGGCTATCACAGCTTCCGAAATTTTGTATGTTTGTGTGTAATTATTAATGTATTTTCCCCTTTATTTTATATTGACCGAAATTTGGAATGGAGAAAGATTATACTGTAGATTAACAAGGTACTTTTTATCCAATTTATTATAATTCATCATGACCAACCCATTATCGGCTCACTACAGAGCACGGATCTCCTCTCAATATGAGAGGGGTTTGGCCATAGTTCACCACGCTGGCCATGTGCGGATTGGCAGACTTCATACGCCTTTGAGCACATTATGGAGAACTCTGAGGCGTGCAGGTTTCCTCGCGATGTTTTCCTTCACCGTTGAAGCAAGTAATATTTTAATTGTTTAAAAATGCACATAACTCCGAAAAGTAAGAGTTGCGTGCCCGGATTCGATCCGCCAACCTCTGATTAGGAGGCTGACGCCCTAACCACTATCTATCTTACTATTTTTTTATTTACTAAAATATTTTTACCTAACATTTTTATTGGACTTATACGTTATCAGAAAATACTGTATTGATTATTAAATGTGGCCTGCGGTAAATATATAAAAAAATTAAAAATTTAAAAACTGTTTGCATGATGTAATTTCACTGACGATGTAAATATGGAACATCCAATGCATAAGTGGATATACATGTTTTTGATTGGGAAATACGTTTTGAATTTTAAATCCAGCCGGCAAAGGAGGACGCGGTCGATCCTCAGAATATATTTCCCATTTCCTCTCGGGGGAGTTAAGAGAGTTCGTGCGGATTTTCTTAGTATTATTAACAGTGTAAGCCGAATGGGGAAATGAACGGGAGATTTATCCCATCTTAGTATCTCGTGGTCGGCTCTCTGTGGAGCTATTCATTATATTACAACATAGTTGCCAAATGCTTATTATTAAATCTGTATTTTAAATCCGACCGTTTATATATCTTTACTAAAGGTAAAAGTACATCGATTTGTTAGTCTCTTATTAATTAAGCCTTGATCAAAAAAATATAGCTGTGATTGTGTATAATAGCAAACTGGCCTCGTGCCTTGTGATTGATTCTTTCAATACTATAATATATAACTAATTGATTTTAAGGTTTTACGTGAATAACTAAACACTTTATCATACAAATTCACAGAAATTTGTACGATATTTTGGTTACAATGAATTGTTATGTGTTGAACGATAACACTAACTATCGTTACATTATTAAATTTCACATACCAAACACAATATTTTTGAAAGATCTACCTAGCATAGACAAGGAATAATTAATAGAAGCAGGCGTTACTTTGCGGAAGTCCATGATAAACAATAAACAGTAAGTATAATTTGCTATATTCCGCCGACAACCGGGAGATTTGTATAATATAACACCACACAAAATCTTCCACTAGAACCTCTACGCACGTAGAGAAAAGTAAAACTTTACTTTTCTCGTTTGTGAAGTCAACATCTCCTGAGGATGATCTGGTGTCGGGTGGAACCGTGCGTAGAGGTTCTAGTAAAAGATTTTGTGTGGTGTTATATTATACAAATCTCCCGGTTGTCGGCGGAATATTGCAAATTATACTTGCTGTTTATTGTTTATAGACAAGGAAATATTATAGTGTCACCTTATGGTAGAATAAAAATTATAACCGTTGCTAGGAAATCGCCCTCTACAAAGACTTGCCCCCGATTGTCATAGACAGGCACTCCGTACTCTGAAGGAGACGAATGACAGAGTTCGCTGATTGAGGTTGGCTGGTCTACCCTGGCACGGGCAATCAATCAAGGGGGCCAGCGTGGTTGGTTTATAAGTGAGAATGAAAACAGTGGTCACCATTTACCATGGGTAAGAGGAGTTCCACAATTAAGATGCTTTATTTTTCAAAACCTTTTAAATATAATGTACTATTTGACGACCTGCGTGGCGCATCGCGCGCGCTGTTGCATTTTAAAGGTCCTGGGTTCGATTCCCGGCTCGAGTCTGGTCTGGTGGGAGGCTTCGGCCGTGGCTAGTTACCACCCTACCGACAAAGACGTGTCGCCAAGCGATTTTCCGGCACGATCTCGCGTAGAAACCAAATAGGAGTGTGGGCTTACCATCCCCCTAACAGGTTAGCCTGCTACCATCTTAGACTGCATCATCACTTACCATCAGGTGAGATTGCCGTCAAGGGCTAACTTGTAGTGGTTATAAAAAAAACGCTAACATATGGCTGACAAATCTGGAAGTTTACAGATAAACCAAGGAAAAGGATTATCTCTTGTAAAAGAACAATGCTACGAAGTTTGATCGTCAGTAAATGCATAAATTTCCTCATACCCTCATTAGACAACAGGCCATATTAACCGATGCCCTCACCTACTAAACCTACCACCTAAAGCAAAATGGAAGTGGTAACTGATCGACAGTTAGGTTGACGAAATAACCCAACAGGTACCCGCGGTAGATATATCAGTGGAGGGGCTGACCAAACTGGATGCTTAGAGCGAAAAATAGGCTGCTTTTTTTTTCACGCTGGGAAATCACGCATCCCCTCCGGAAGTGATGCACGACGTTCCGACGGGGTGTGAGGGACTCCCCGGCTGCCAGGCTGGCAACCAGAATACCCACTAAAACCCAGCGATGCTCCTTCGCGTCGCCTGGTGGCTGGGTCACGGGAACACTCGTGCACTCGACCGCGGCCCAGCCAGCGGCGTCCGCCGAGGCAGACCCTCCACGGGGGGCCCATGATGACCCCCGAGCTCCGTCCGAGGCGCGCCAGGACCATTGGACGCGCCTCACAACCCGAGGATTAGGCTCGACGGGTGAGGATGCCTCTCATCCATCACCCGGAGCTGAGGCTGCTTGTCTGTGGTGCCTTGATCTAACCGAGGTTTCTTCTAAACAAAATGAAAAAGTAAGAAAATTAAATAAAACTTTAAATGGTTCTTATTTAACTTTTTTATTACTAGATTTAAGGATAATTTCAAATATATTGTAGTTGGAAAATGTACAAGAAAATAAAAAAAATTTTTTTAGCAGTGGGGTAGTTAAGTCCCGGCTAGTGTCTGTGGGTGCATGCCCCAGATGGAGCAGGCGTTGGACGAGTCACATCTTCACACGGCTTCTCGAAACCTGTACGTAAGCTTTTGGTCTCCTGTTGCAGCTTTCTGGTATAGCACTCAACAGATTTATTCGTATTGGTTCGTATGTTTTACGAAGCGGTGATAGCCTAGTGGTTAGGGCGTCAGCCTCCTAATCAGAGGTCAGCGGTTCGAATCCGAGCATGCACCTCTAACTTTTCGGAGTTATGTGCGTTAAACAAAAAAAAAATATCACTTGCTTCAACGGTGAAGGAAAACATCGCGAGGAAACCTGCACGCCTGAGAGTTCTCCATAATGTTCTCAAAGGCGTGTACCAATCCGCACATGGCCAGCGTGGTAGACTATGGCCAAACCCTTCTCATATTGAGAGGAGACTTGTGCTCTGTAGTGAGCCGGTAATGGGTTGATCGTGATGATGATGATGATGTTTTACCACGGATCCCCAGCTCAAATATTCTATTCCAGAGCTGAGCTAAAATTTAGGCATTAGCATTTTACTGTTTATACAATAGAAATAACACACTCAATTATTAGGTTTTTAGCCACATCCCTGCAACGAAATCTCCCTCACGTGAGACACCTCCCCATAAGTCATTACAACGTCACAAGACTTGTCCCAGTCACAGACACGCACTCCGCACTCTGAAGGAGACAAATTACTAAGTTCGCTGATTGAGGTCGGCTGGCCTGCCCCGGCTTGGGCTATCAATCATTACTACGGCTGATATAGTACATTTAGAACATTTCCAAATACACTCTAGCGACTTAAGTCACTAGGAGGTATTTTTGTGTCGGAGTCTGTCACGAGACTGCAGTGAATCACGAGGTTCGAGGGTTTGGAATTAGTGGTGACTCTTTTTTTTATACACTACAAGTTAACCCTTGACTATCTCACCTGGTGGTAAGTGATGAGAAAAGCAACCAAACACGTACTCATGCACATGCGCACACACCCTCACACACTAAAGGAGCGATTTCCCACTCACTCCGTGATATCAGCATGGGTCATGCTTGAAAATCAGCGCTGCAGTCAAATGTCTAGACACATACGGTTTTAGATGAGATGTATTTTTTTTTACAGGCTGAATAAACGCAATTTTGATTGATTTGATGATGCCGTCTAGGATGGTAGCGGGCTAACCTGTTAGGGGTATGGTAAACCCACACTCCGAATTGGTTTCTACGCGACATCGTTCCAGAACGCTAAAACGCTTAGCGACACGTCTTTTTCGGTAGGGTGGTAACTAGCCGCGGCAGAAGCCTCCCACCAGACCAGAGCCGGGAATCGAACCCACGACCTCCGACTTTATAATACGACAGCGCACGCACTGCGCCACGGTGGTTGTCATAATCTGAATGAGACTTCAATCAGCTTCGGTCCAAGGTTACAGTAAACACTTCCGATTCATTCTGAACTCCAAAGTCGGTCAGAAAGGTGGCTGAGGTCAATCGGCCGCTAATTTTCCGCGAAAACCAAAGCTATACGATACAGCTCCTCACCCAGTGAAGGGTCCACTGGCAATTTTAAATGATAAGAAGGTTTTTAATGATAAATACCTATATTTATGAAGTAAAATAGTAGTAAATCGTAATTGTAGTTAATTCTCATTGAAAACACAAGTCATTATTAGTATAACTTGTAAAGATAAGTCTATTGTATTCTAGAGTATATAGTATTGTACATAGCTCGGAGAACCGATGGACGTTGGGGTCCCAAGGTGCTGGAATGGCGATCCCGCACCGGTAAACGTAGCGTTGGTCGACCCCCAACAAGGTGGACAGACGACATCAAACGAGTCGCAGGGAGCCGCTGGATACAAGCGGCCCAAGACCGTGGCCGTTGGAACTCCTTACAAAAGACCTATGTCCAGCAGTGGACGTCTATCGGTTGAAGTGATGATTATGATGATGATGATTCTAGAGTATCCGGTGTGTGAATATTAAAATATGTATTTTAAAAATTTGTAATATGTGTTTTTTATTTCATCTTAATATAGTGTAGAATAAAGTTTATTATTATTTTAATTATGTTTCTTTGTTTTACCAATATGGTGTTTTGCAAAGCTGTCGCACTCATATGTTCTTATGACGACTCGTGTCGTGACGTAAGCCAGTTTTTAGACTTGTTATTGGCCTAGACCATTCACTTGGAAATTGGAAACCAAAGGAAAGTGACTTGACTTTACAAGAAGGTACTTTTATGACTACTTTTTAGTTTTTAACGAACTATTATGAATTGTATTGATATGTGATATTATACTGAATTCAGTTAATTGAAATAATATTTTAAAAAATACCACCTCTACAACTTAGAACAGGTCATACACTCAGTCGTTTATTGTAAATTATTCAAAATATAATATATCATCATGATCAACCCATTACGGGCTCCCTACAGAGCATGGGTCTCCTCTCAATATGAGAAGGGAACTCTCAGGCGTGCAGGTTTCCTCACGACGTTTTCCTTCATCGTTGAAGCAAGCGATATTTTATTTATAAAAAAATAATATATAATATATCATAACACACATATTATTGCTATGACATACTAGCTTTTGTCCGCAAATTTTACTCTTCTTCGTTAACGTTTAGATTCTACAATAGATGTCTGAAATCTTCTACATTACCCAAACAGTTTAGTGGCGGTACAAACTAAAACATTACTGGTACATTTGGTGCAGTCAGTGACACGCATTCGGCTCACTGAAAGAGATAAATGACTCAGTGACTGATTGAGGTCGGCTACTCGCGCGTTCAATTAGTAGTAATGTACTACGATTTGGTACAATCCCGCTTCTGTTTCCATCTACGATACATATACATAGGCTGTTGCGTATTTTGTTCAAACCATTTTTAATACGAAATTTTATGAAACTAAGCTGTGATAGCTTAGTGGTTAGGACGTCAGCCTCCTAATCAGAGATCGGGGGTTCGAACCTGGGCACACACCTATAACTTTTCGGAGTTATGTGTGTTTTTAAGCAATTAAAATATTTATTTTATTAATTAATTTATTTATTTGAATAATGTTTGCTAGCGATTTATACAAATGACTCAAATTATCTACAGTTAAATTACTTGTAAGATGTATGTTAAATCATTTTAAAGCAAACACTACATGCATAACATAAACCAAGTAAACAGAAAAAAAAGTCAAAAACAACTTACTAAAATAAAATAAACATAAAAGAAAAAAAAAAGAGAAATTAAGTTCTAGTTAAATATTAAGTGAAATCAGCAAGATTGTTTTATGATTAATAAAATTAAAAACAATGTTACTTGTTAATATCACTTGCTTCAACGGCGAAGGAAAACATCGTGAGGAAACCTGCATGTCTGAGAGTTCTCCATAATGTTCTTAAAGGCGCGTGAAGTCTGCCAACCCGCACATGGCCAGCGTGGTGGACTATGGCCAAACCCTTCTCATATTGAGAGGAGACCCGTGCTCTGTAGTGAGAAAGGGTTGATCATGATAATGAAAATAATTTATGTATAAAAAAAAGTGTGTGCGTCAGCTCTGACGTACCCCTTCAGATCGACTGTCTAAATATGCAAAAAAAAGGCTTACTAGTTTAGGAAAAAGATTAATACCATATCAAATCATCGGAGACCTTATATGAAACTTGGTTGCGACTTTCTAGGTTTTTTTTTCGTGGCGTCAGGCTGAATTCGATTTTATAATACAAATTTGGAACATTTGCTATTCTGGGACTGAATTTTCAAAAATACTTTCTCAGCGTTATTACTTTTTGTATAATTTAAGTCCATTCTGAGATTTGAGATGTACGTTGATAGATCAGTCAGGCAGTCAAGATTATGTGCAATACATGGTCTATAATTTATATTGTCAGAAAGGCGTCTTTCTGAAAATATAAAGTACAGACTATGTATTTTCTAAAAAAATCCAAATTTAACTTTTTAACTGTGAGGTGATAAAATTTTAAGTTAAATAGAAACAACAACTGATGCTCAAACCAAAGTTGGCCATTTTGGGTTGAGCGTGAGTTGTCATTAATTTATCTATTAGATACTACATCTGGTTTCGGCTTCGCTTGCATAAACGATTCGCTCGTGATATATCCGTGCTATTTTAAGTTCAAAGTTTATATAAAACGTAAGCCTGTAGAAAAGTCCTACTATAGTGTAAAGGATTATGTAAATGATAAACAAGCATGGGTTTGAAATATTGCTGTAATAAGATAGCTCTTAATATAATTTTAAGTGGCTGGTGAGATGGTGATAAAAAAAGAAAATTTACCTGGCTAAGTTTGTTGTGGGCTTCTTCTTAGACCGGGGCGCGTTTGGAACCCTCATAGCTTTAGTTTTAAGTTTACGCATGTAGTTATCACCATCAAATCACTAGTATGTAAATTATTGTTATATGTAATTTCTGTTATTGTAGTATGTAATTTCTGTTGTAAACTACATGTATGTTTTTATTTTTTGCTTCCTCTCAATAAAATATTAAATGAATAAATGAAATGAAAAAATGAATATTGACGCGTCAAAAGCGCCTTTTAAAGGACTATTTGAATAAAGATTATTTGAATTGAATTGAATTATTATAATAATCTTATATAGGTGCAAGAATTGTTGGGCGAATCAAGGAAATAGGAAAATAATCGTGCAGGTCAGGAACATCCTATGAATAACACTTGTAATTTACACTCAGCCGTACTAATAAATCCTAAACTATCAAAGCGTGCAAACTGCTCTCCAAGTTGAAGTAAGATTCGGTGCGGTTGTAACAGTTGAGCCGATGTATCAACAAGTCAATGTTCAGTGAACCGCGTGGCGCATCGACCCGTGAACCGGCGTGAACGAATGAACGACTGACCGAGCGAATGTGAATGATTGAATTGTCAAATCGTACAGTTTACAGATATTAGTTTTAAGAAATAAAATTGACAGCTTGTTTTACACTATTGCCGATTGAGTTTTAAATTTTTTTATTGCTACAAATAGGGATACATATAAATACACTTCGCGAATTTATATGTATCCCTAATTTATATGTAACATAAAATTGACAGCTTGTTTTACACTATTGCCGATTGAGTTTTAAATTTTTTTATTGCTACAAATAGGGATACATATAAATACACTTCGAGAATTTATATGTATCCCTAATTTATATGTAACCCAGTCTTAATAACAATAAATAAATATATTCAAATATAAATACACTTCGAGAATAGCACATAGCTGGGATAACTTAATGGGATAACAGAATGTTTTAAAAAATATATATAATATAACTATAAACTTAATTTTACCAAAACTATACTTATATTTAGAAAAAGTTTTTGTTTTATTTCTATTCTGTTTACATATTTTTCTTGTTTCTGCTCAGTGCTCCTATAATTTTTATTAATTATGTAATTTTTTTTTCGGCAATGCTTTGTCTATTCTTAGTTTATTTTTTGTATCCATATGTAAATTAGTTTTTAAGTAATTACGGTTTTTGCCAAAATAAACGGAAAAAAACTTTTATATCAATATATACCATTTATATACTAAATCTATGCCAAATTATGACATGGTTATACCAATGATTCATTTTTGTGAAATTTAATATTGTATGTTGCGTAGAACTCCAGAAAGCACTGAACCGTTGAAGGCTAAATTGAATAAAGAAAAAGTTGACAATAGTTCACTTTGTAAACTAAACAGATAAATCAGACGTGTCACAAATTCTGGTGATTGTTTGGAAACGTTGAGCCGATAAACTTTGTAATCCCGCTGGACTGTAACAAAGCGACAAAAACAGAAACAAACTTAGTGAAAGAGTAATTGAATGAATGATCAGATTTATTTTCTTAAAAAAACCTCCCTGTTATCATATATATATTCAATAAAATTACTTGTGAAATTAAGTTATGTTGTTTATGTACTAATCAGATAATCGCTCACCGTCCGACCTCCCCGTTATTCCAAACGTCGCCTAAGGTGAGGAGGCGCCCTTAGGCAGTCGTTCCCTTAGTTTTTTCGAGCCCTAGGGCTCAAAACTTCTTCTGGCAGGGCTTCTTTCCAAAGCTCGCTAAACAGCCCGGTTACGCTGTGGCAACCAATAGGGTTTGTATAGCTAATAGACAGTCCGAAAAAAAAAAACAGATAGTCGGTGGCGGTGGTAGTGAGAAATGTTGTGTACAGAATCACATTGAATACCTTTGTCTTTGATTAGACATTGAACAATGTTTTGGTACTTATATAATTTATAGTATAGTGAAATTGATGAACAATTTTCAAATTATAATAAAGAAATCTCAGAGGTCGGGGTTCGAACCCTACAACTTACACTACAACCCTACAACTTGTAGGCACCTACAACTTTTCGAAGTTATGTGCGTTTTTGAGCAATCAAAATATCACTCCCTTCAACGGTGAAGGAAAACATCGTGAGGAAACTTGCATCCCTTAGGGTAATCCATAATGTTCTTAAAGGCGTGTGAAGTCTACCATCCGCACATGGCCAGCGTGGTGGACTATGGCCAAACCCTTCTCTTATGAAAGGAGACCCGTGCTCTGTAGTGAGCCGAGAATAGGTTGATCCTGATGATGTAATTCCTTGTGCCAAATTGTAGTTAGCTTATAAAGGAACATTAATATGTGTGACCACAAGAGAAAATAGCTTATATTATGTGCTACATTCACTGATACGAGTCTGCACGAGCTGTAATGTTATAAAACAGCAATCGCTTTGAATTAACAGAGAACAGTTAATAGCTTCATTCGTGCAATCATAAAAAATCGTTTTTTTTTTTTCGGACTGTCTATTAGCTGTACAAACCCTCACACACACCACACACACACACACCACCACAGCGTAACCGGGCTGTTTGGCGAGCTTTGGAAAGAAGCTCTGCCAGAAGAAATTTTGAGCCCTAGGGCTCGAGGAAACTAAGGGAACGACTGCCTAAAGGCGCCTCCTTTGAGGCCGAACCTCGGCTTAGGCGACGTTTGGGATAACGGGGGGGTCGGACGGTGAGTGGTCCGTACGTCTCCGAGGCCGTGGATGGAGCCCACGTCCGGATGACGTAAGATAGCGGGGACCGGCGAAGACGGTGTGTAGCGTATGATTGTGTGGTAGGTGGTACGAGTGTGTTGTCAGTAGTCATCTGATCGTCAGGGTCATGAAGGATATGTTTAGGTCTCCTCTTTCGGAGAGGAGCGCTTAGGTCGGGGGAGTAAAAAGAAGCCTCAACTACGAGAGGGTTGGGGTGTCGGATTGAATAAAAAATCGCTTGAAGCACGCATGGTAATGACTTTTGTTTCCATTGAAAGAAATGTTCGAGCTCCGTTGGTCAATTTGCCTCGTCATTTGGGTCTTTAGGGATTTTCAATAAAGTTTCGGCTTTAACGACAGAAGATACATGACGTCATGTTTCTGATGGACTGGCCTATATTTTGATTTGTATTTTTTTAATAACTTGCTTCGTCTGCGTAGGATTAGTATTCCGAGTAGCTTATATTAGCGTGGCGTAGAAAAGAACTAACTTTATGACATTAAAATTATCACGCAAATGGTAGATTTTCCTACTTACTTGACACTTATCATCATATTTCGGATAATTCACACAATATCTTTATAAATTGTAGCCCATGTATTATTATGATGTATCAGCTGTATTATTGTAAAGTTTCATACAACTCCGTAGTTTTTACGTCAAAGAGTAAAAATCATCCATCCATACTTACAAACATATCTACTGCCATCCACCATGAGACCAAATTCGAGCAATTTGGAGATGGTATTGCATTTAATGAAGCTGTGATAGCCCAGTGGCTAGGGCGTCAGCCTCTTAATCAGAGTTCGGCGGTTCGAATTCGGGCACGCACGTTTTAATTGTTTAAGAACGCACATACCTAACTTTTCGGAGTTAGGTATGTGCGTTCTTAAACAATGGAGGAAACGAGGAAACCTGCACGCCTGAGAGTTCTCCATAATGTTCTCAAAGGCGTGTGAAGTCCGCCAATCCGCACACGGCCAGCGTGGTGGACTATGGCTAAACCCTTCTCATATTGAGAGGAGACCCGTACTCAGTAGTGAGCCGGCAATGGGTTGATCATGATTGCATTTAATGAAGACTGTTCTACTCGAGATTTTGCCTCGTTATTTTGGTCCTGTACGATTTATTTTAATCAAGTTTAAACTTTTCCGACTGTATAGAGCATGTTTCAACGTAACGTACTTAGCTCTTCCTTTTGCTTAGTTGTCGACGAATGTTCTGTGATAATAATAACACTTTATGAATCTTATGGTACCCCTATAATATGCAACAAGTGAAGCGCCGTGTTGGGGGCTATTTGCAGAAACTACAGCGCTCAAAAATGAGATTGTGCAATGTACTTTATTTACGCTCGAAGTTAATAATCAATTTAATGCAAAACTTCAGTGTCACAATGAAGTAGTGTCAACTTTATCGAAAGAGAATAGTACGAAGGAGAATCTGCTATTTGAAGACTGAGGATAAGATTTTGAGAGATGACAAACCACTGGTTGGTTTATGATGACTTTATAAATGATTACAAGCATGTCGAATAAAAAATTACCCATGATTATATGATGTAAAAAGTGTAGATAATAATTCTTAACTTCATAATTATTATTTATCATTTCTTAAATAAAAACGTTGTTTTAATTATAATTAAACAATAGATTTAAGCCTGACTGATTATATCATACGTAATTGCAAGTATGTGAACAGAAAAAAGTTGGCCTAAAGATTTCATTGAAAATTCCCTATCGTATATTATTTTACGCTTATAACAGGTTTTTTTGGCAAAGTTCTATAATATCCCAAAGTTTTCAAGTTATTCGACTGTGAAACACAATTCCCCCGCGCCCGTGACAGCACGAATTGAATTTCAATGTAAATTATAAAACTTTATAAATAAACACGTTGCAAATTTGACGCCAAGTTTGCAAAAAGCAGACAAATCTCTGAAGAGAACTCTGGGACACTTTTATTACAAAATATTTCAGGCTATTCTAAACGTAATTAATAATAACACATAAATCACTATTTTACGTATTTTGTATTTTTTTTAATTTATTTAATGATTAATTAGACAATTAGTTGTTAGGAATACACATATAACTTAAAATAAAACTAAGATTAACCTAAAACTAAAAATCTTACAAAATAAATAAATATTTAATATCATAACTAAAATATATTATTAAAAGGAGTCCCTTTAGGTAAGGTTCCGAAGATACTGGCAGCGTTCCCCCTTTGAATGGCAAAATTTTCTATAATCACTATTTTATAGGATATCAGGAAATAACTTTCTATCATAGAACGTGATGAGGTATGCATGAATTTATTGCTCTATTTATTTTAACGACCTCCGTGATGCAGACCATGCACTGTCAAATTATAAACTGGTAGGCCCTAGGTTTGATTCTTGGCATGAGTCTGGTGGGTGCGAGGTTTAGCCGCTGCTAGTCACTTTCCTATTGGAAAAGACATACCACCAAGCTGTTTAGTATAATGCCGGTACGGCAACGGCTACCGTTATTCAGATAATTATGTAATGTAAACAAAAATTATGTACTACACACACCTGTGACGCAATGTCTACTTTGTAAAAGTCTCTTAATTAGAAGGGTTTTAATATTACATTTCTTACACGTCTCTTTTATTTGTCTACTTAACCAACCAAAAATTAATATATTACAAAATTTTATTAACTCATAGAAAATATAATGGACTTTGCAACCAACAACTCTACTTAAATTAATGAAGAAACGTCAGATATGAGTCTAAGACCCGTGGGTTAACTTATACGTACTTAACATGTATTTTACTGACATAGAAATTTGAAAGGTTTACTTTAGGCCTCATAAAATAAAGCCCACATTTCAAAAGTATGCATGCATGAAAGCTTTAAGTTCTTCTATCTAATACTTTTTGTAAGTTTATATAAAGAGAATTTGTTTTATTTCTATTCTGTTGTTTACATATTTTTCTTGTTTCTGCTCAGTGCTCCTATAAATTTTATTAATTTTGAAATTATTTTTTTTCGGCAATATTTTGTCTATTCTTAAGTTTCTCTTTTGTATCCATATCATCATCATCATCATCATCATGATCAACCCATTTCCGGCTCACTACAGAGCACGGGTCTCCTCTTAATATGAAAAGGGTTTGGCCGTAGTCCACCACGCTGGCCATGTGCTTATTGGCAGACTTCACACGTCTTTGAGAACATTATGGAGAACTCTCAGGCGTGCAGGTTTCCTAACGATGTTTTCCTTCACCGTTGAAGCAAGTGATATTTTAATTTTTAAAAACGCACATAACTCCGAAAAGTTAGAGGTGCGTGCCCGGATTCGAACCGCCGACCTCTGATTAGGAGGCCGACGCCCTAACCACTAGGCTATCACCGCTTCACTAGGCTATCTTTATTCCATATATAAATTAGTTTTTAAGCAATGACTGTTTTTGCCAAAATAAAGAGAAAAAAAAAGAATCAGGCAGTACTTATGTTCGAACTGACACGAAATTAGTTCCAAGGTCAGTGCCTTCTGTACTAAAATAATTCTAATAAAATGGTCAAACATGGCTCGTAACCGCATTCATATATGGCAAAGATAACAACGTAAACAAAGAACCAACGAAATTGATTTACCAACTTCGAAGTAGGTGCCGCGTAACTTGGAGAATAAGGCCAGCCACGTTTTGATAAAAGATATAAATATTTGTGTTGCGCCCAACCCTGCTATTATCATACAAAGTAGGGATCCAGACGGCGGAGCATTTTTTAGACATAATGGGTGTTAAATATTTCAAGTTGTCCCCTTTTGGGGACGATATTTTATTTACAGATAAACACAGTACTGGCACAGTACTGGCTGGTAGCTACATAAGTTAGTAGAAAATGGACTTTGGGTTGGTCCTACATGAAATATGTATGAGAGTTTGATTTGTTTTTCTGTTTTCAATTGCTTATTTCGGTACCGTGTAAAGCCTTAAGGACCGGTATCCAATTTCTCAAAACTTAATAATGTTACTTGAATGTTTATAAGTTTTGTGCTAGTAATATTTTTTCTAATAATTATTAAAAGATTTCATTATATTATACATATTCGGCTTTTCTCGTTAAGATATTCTATCTTCGGTCACCGTACTTCGGCAGCAAAGATTCTGCCCATCATGCCAGTCTCTTACCTGTGCTTGTCGTTGTTATCATTGTCTATTGGAGTCAGTCCAGTGCGATGCACTGTAGCCCACTAAATAACGAGGGAAGCGCGTCATTAACCACCTCCATTTATCGGTAGAAATTTCTAACCGAAGTTAAAAAAAAACAAAATTTGACAATTCACACTTTCTAGGACCTTAAATGCAAAGCAGCTGATGACATGCTCGTCATACGATATTAAAAAAGAAAAAATAAAAATAAATAAAAATAAAAATTTTAAAATAAAAAAATATTATACGAATAGTTACTTCTTTAAAAGTTTTGATCTCAGGTTAAAGTTATGCGATATCACTTTTATACGTCATGATATTTACAGCACCATCAGCATAGTAACTAGTACCTACCCCATTCCTTGCATAGGTCCAGAAGGGAGAGAGCGTCAAAATATAAACGTTTTCGTATCACTGAGCTTTAGCCGGTTTAGTAGGTGTTTCAATTTCTGATAAAGTTCACGGATTAAGTTCTGATTTTTAACGACCGACCAGAGTTCAATCGGCTGTTTAATTCAACAGATACGTTATGTCCAGATTAAAAATTAAAGAGATCAAAGTGTTATGGTTGAATTGACATAATTAAAAACGAATTTTATATCTGTGAGCACATGTCATCCGCGTCGAAATAAAAAAAAATGTGTTCTGGTGTGTACTGTACTGTTTTACAAATCAGATCTACGTAACAGGTATGAAAAAAGTCTGCTTTGTCCACAAATAATAATATAAAAGGGATTGTACTTTATTTAAGATTAGTAATTTTTTTATGCAAGCATGCAGTTAGCCCTTGACGGCAATCTGTTTGGATTATAGAGAACCCATACTTCTAGTTGGTTTCTACGCGACATTGGCCTTAATGCTAAATCACTTGGCGACACGTCTTTGTTGGTAGGCTGGTAATTAGCTTTAATTCTATAAATTGCTTACATTTTATAAAATCAAAGTGTTTATACAACCTAAGCTTACAGAAAAATCATATTACGATATAGTATATAAACCATAAAAAGCTTGGGTGTGTATTGCTCTAACTTCATAGCAAATTATAATTTATAATTGACTCGCGTAACAAAAAAACCCAGCTTAGTTCATTACGGACTTCATCTTAAACCTGGGCGCGAATTGAACCCTCTTAGCTTTAGTTTTAATTTGGCCAGTGTTGTTATCACCATCATCTCAGGAATTAAAACAATGAAAAATATATACGCTTACATGAGTAAAGCTATTTTGAATTTGAATTTTGATACTCAAGCTAACTATATTAATTTCCATTTGTGAATTATCCATAACTCTATCCAATACCAAGTTTAATATTTAACGGTCACCAGCCCCGATCGGATATTGGAGCACGTGACGTCAGTATTTCACTTATTGCAAGCGGTCCCTTCGATTTTCCGGTTTATTGGTAGGAAAGGGCCCCTGATTATATCTTTAGCAATAACGTGGTCAGATTTTTTGTTACGCTTCGTTGGGTTTGTCGTATTGCTTTATAAGTTCACAAGAGGGAATAAATATATCACTCCATCAGTCCTCTTTGCGTCAACGAATTCAGGGTACTTTTTTCATATACTTATATACCTAGATCGCTGGCAAACAACCGACGCGTTGCATTCCAGGGCTAACTTCTAGTCATTTTCAAAGTGGGTGATAACGCTCCCTTGTGAGCGTTGGATACCAAGACGGGGGGCATTAAGGGGCCCAGAAAAAAATGAAGGGCATTGGCGTGCTTAAGGGGGGCGATGGTTTATTTTTAATTTCATTTAGATACTTTATATTTTAAAATTTACTATAATTAAAAACCTACCTACTAGGTACTCAATATCGAATAATTAGTTTTATTTTTGCCCTGTATGATGATTATAAACTAAAAATAGATAGATAGATAAACCCTTTACCAAGAAAGTGAAAACGCTCTTTTAAATATGGAGGTGCTGCAGGATAATATAGAATAGAGTACAAGAGTGTAAGAGCGTGCAAGTTTCTACGGGATCGAATTGGTAGCCACTTCAACTGAGCGCGGTACTGGGACGCATGATCATATTTACGTAAGCCAAAGACAAAATGTATACACATGTTCTGCAACCTGCTTTTACGCATTGGCGGTTCCTCTGGTGCTGCAAATGTTCATGGGCGGCGGTAATCACTTACCATCAGGTGACCCGCCTGCTCGTTTGCTCGCTATATATATTTATATATATATGTAAAAAAAAAACCTTTCCAGTTTGTTAAGCAAACTCTCAGACAAATCCAAGCAGCAAACATCAGCACAGTCTAGAATAGGCAACAACAGAGAATTAGCCAAGATGATTTAACATAAAATACTTAACATAGATTAATTTCTGTCACTGGTAATGATGTCTAGTTTATAATGTAAGTGCGACTCCATGCAACTTATTTTTCCATCTTATCTACTAATTCTTTATCGGTGCAGGATTCCACAACTCGATCAGCTGTATCGGTAACGGTGCAGAAACGATGAAGACGAACTGTTTATTAACAACTTTCCAAGTTATTACTTAGAATATTTTTGGTGGCTTTAGATGTTTGTTTTTTATATTTTATACACTACAAGTTAGTTCTTGCCGGCAATCTCACCTGATGGAAAGTATTGATGCGGTCTAAGATGGAAGCTGGATGTCTACATATAGCCCCTTATCAGACCAGAGTCGAGCCGGGAATCGAACCCAGGACTTCTAACCTTAACGTTAGCGTACACGCTGCACCATGGAGGTCATCTTGTTCCGAACAAAATTTACAGATAGTTTTTTTTGGTGTATAGACCTTATCTAAGGTTAAGGTTTGGTGTAAAAT
This sequence comes from Lasiommata megera, assembly GCA_928268935.1. NCBI lineage: Eukaryota > Metazoa > Arthropoda > Insecta > Lepidoptera > Nymphalidae > Lasiommata > Lasiommata megera. The sequence goes on along the minus strand of OV743311.1, from coordinate 2,446,409 downwards.
AATTTATCACTACGGATATTGAGCGTTTGCTATCACGAAACATAATTGACCGCGCCCCATTTAATATTGATGGCACTACCGTTCCGATTGATTCGGATGGATTAATAATTTATAATTTAAATATAGGTAGCGTTTTCATTAATAATGCAGCCCAGTGCAGCATTGCAGGGAGGCTGATATTATTCACATAGAACGAAAAGCATGCAAGTACAGGGGTCTAGGCTCCGAATACAGGGTTCTGCCTATTTTCATAATTCGCATTAAATGTAATCTACGAGGGGTGCCAGGTCGGGTAACCTCCACGTGTGCCCGGGTGCTGCGGGTCCCTCTTGATTCGTCCGGGGGGAAGAGCAGCATTCGGGCCGGTGCACCCTGGTAACATCGGTTAACAATTTCTTTTGTGCGAGATTGTTAGCCGATGGCCAATGACCCGACGCGGAGGGGGTCTCCGCGCGTCCCTCTGACCAAGCTGTGGGCGCAGTGGATGACCCATGGGGGTGTATCACCCCATGTGGTGGAAGGCCTGTCCAGGTATGGGACTGGCAGGCGGGCGTGGGCAGCAGGCTGCTGCTGGAGGTGGGGGTGACGACTGTGACTGGTCGTCCCCATTGGAAGTTTGCGGCCCGTCCAGGTATGGGACTGGCGGGCCGGGCCCGTCCAGGAATGGGACTGGTGGGCCGGGGTGGACGGTGAGCGTTCGCTGCGCTTGCCGTCGGCGATGGAAGGCTGGGTGCGAGAGAGTGTTCTTCTTCCACCTCTCTTGCTCCTGTGCCTTCGGAGGACTTGTGGACGATGGAAACGGGGCCGTCCATCGCTCACAGTACGGTCCTCAAGTTGGCTGGTGTGCTGTTGTTCTGGCACACCTCTAACAGGCGAAACTGGGCACGTTGTGCCCAAGGAGGGTCTGCTGCGGCGGACACCCGCTGGTGGAGTTGCGGTTGTATGCGAAAGCCTTCCCGTGGCTCCACCATACAGCGGTGAGTAGGAACACGTGGGGGTTTTAGTCAGTAGGAGTCTGACATAACCTCTGTGCCTCCCCGTGGCGCAGAGGTATCCATGAGGATTTACCCACGATAAAAAAAAAAAAAAAAAAAGGCTCCGAATATGATTTTGTCCCGTTCAAAATCAAATTCAAATTCAAAATAATCTTTATTCAAATAGTCCTTAAAAAGGCACTTTTGACGCGTCAATAATTTACACTTAAAACTAAAGCTATGAGGGTTCCAAACGCGCCCCGGTCTAAGAAGAAGCCCACAACAAACTTAGCCGGGGTTCGGTGTCGAGACCCTCGGTCCGTGGGGTCCTAGCGCTATAAGGCTTTTTAAGGAAATAGCAAAAAGGTTAGTTGTCATCACAGGAGACCGAAGAGCTGCCAGCAACCTCGGACAACGAATTAGTCTTGCTATTCAAAGGGGGAACGCTGCCAGTATCTTCGGAATCTTGCCTAAATATTTAATTAAATGGAGGGACTGATGATTATGTTATATTTTTTAAGAGTTTTAGTGTTAGGTTCAATCTAAGGTTTATTCTAAGTTTCAGTTGTTATAAATCAATAATTATAAGAACGAACAACACATAATGCAACATAATCTGTAAACTTTAGTATGTCATGTTAAATAGCTTTGAATGAAATTAACACAGACATAGATACTGTGCAGTTAGTACTACAATAATTAATACCAGTATGTCAAATAGTACAGTTAATGTAACTTAACAATACGAAACACTGCAATGGATTAAAATGTCATGCGAATACTTTGAAATAAACTAGTAACTTACAACATAGTTTGAGCGTGTATGTGATGTTTTAAATAAACTTGTGTTGCACTCTCCTAGACAATATAAAATTCATTTTAAGGTAATTGTATACAATTTTATAACAAATTGCCAAATGAAATTTCTGGAATGTCTCTCAATAAGTTCAAAGTTTATATAAAACGTAAGCTTGTAGAAAAGTCCTACTATAGTGTAAAGGATTATGTAAATGATAAACAAGCATGGGTGTAAAATATTGCTCTAATAAGACAGCTCTTAATATAATTTTAAGTGGCATGTGAGATGGTGATAACAAAAAGAAAATTTACCTGGCTAAGATTGTTGTGGGTTTCTTCTCAGACCGGGCGCGTTTGGAGCTTTAGTTTTAAGTTTACAAATGTAGTTATCACCATCAAATCACTACTATGTAAATTATTGACGCGTAAAAGTGCCTTTTAAAGGACTATTTAAATAAAGATTATTTGAATTTGAAATTTGAAATAAATGTTAGCTTAAATAGATAAGCTAAGCTGTTGAACTGATACCCTCGTACCTCGTGCTCATACCAAGATAATAATGAGGGATATCAAGAAAAAACACGTTTATTATCATAGGGGTATAACTTCCAACTTAAATTTATTTTAATTACTAACTATAATACTTCTTAGTGATAGACAGGCGGATTGACAGCGGTAGGTTTGTAATACGGGCATTGGCATGTGTATAAACGTCAAAATATGTCTTACGTTTATGGAGCGCCTTGGAGAATTTTCTTTTCGCCCCACTACGTCAAGAAGCGTGCCTTTATTGCTTGAAACCAGTGAACGTGAAAAGTCAATTTTACTCAGTCTTCGATAAATATATTTATATAACTTGATCAAAGCTCTCAGAGAAATAAAGTGTTTTCAATTAATGGACCTTTTGAGGAATGCTGTGTATCGGTATTTCTAATTTTAGAAACGTTCAAAATTATAACTCATATTTTGTTTTATAAAGGCATATGCTTTTAACTTTTCAATAAAAACTTCCGTGGATATCCAGGTTATGCCTGTCTGTCTGCTATAATGATCGTTAAGCCGACGAACTGGGATGTCTCTCAATAAGTTCAAAGTTTACATAAAACGTAAGCTTGTAGAAAAGTCCTACTATAGTGTAAAGGATTACATAAATGATAAATAAGCATGGGTGTGAAATATTGCTCTAATAAGATAGCTCTTAATATAATTTTAAGTGGCATGTGAGATGGTGATAACAAAAATAAAATTTACCTGGCTAAGTTTGTTGTGGGCTTCTTCTTAGACCGGGCGCGTTTGGAACCCTCATAGCTTTAGTTTTAATTTTACGAATCTAGTTATCACCATCAAATCACTAGTATATAAATTATTGACGCGTCAAAAGCGCCTTTTAAAGGACTATTTGAATAAAGATTATTTTGAATTTTGAATTTTGAACCTACTCTCCTATGAGACAGGAGGCCTGACAGCAGAAGTGGGATATTAGTAGGCTATTCAAAATGATGATGACTTCTTCATCATCGTACCAGTAAGATGTTTAGTTTAATGTGACGCAATAGCAAGTAGTATTTTATGCCGACCGTTGTCTTTTCGCGTCTTTGTAAACCTAACATTTACTTCGCTTGTGAAGTCAACATCTCCTGAGGATGATCCAGTGTCGGGTCGAAACGTGCGTAGAGGTTCTAGTGGAAGATTTTGTGTGGTGTTATATTATACTAATCTCCCGGTTGTCGGCGGAATATAGCAAATTATACTTGATGTTAATTGTTTATCATTTACTTCCGCAAAATAACGCCTGCTTCTATTCATTAACCTAACATACAATAGTACTTTACAAAAAAACATAGCTACCTATTATAAAATGAAAAATCAACGTATTCCTTTCTAGTCATTGGTGCTGGTATTTTTGAAACATTACGAGAGAAAATGTTATATCGATTGCATAATAAGGATTATTTTGATGTTTACAATTTTTCGTTTCTGTTGATTTGTGTGTTTGTCTATACCCATTTTCAGAACTCCTCGACCGGTTTTAAAAGTAGTTACCACTGGAAAGAGTTTACTTTCTTTTTATTTCAGTACAAGTTAGTCCTTGATGCCATCACACCTGGTGGTAAGTGATGATGCAGTATAAGAAGCTATCGAGCTAACCAGTTAGGTAAATGGTAAATCCCATACTCCTAATTAGTTTTTACGCAATATCGTGCCGAAATGCTAAAGCCCTTGGCGAGTTCGATGTTGGTAGGGTGGTCACTAGCCACGAGCAGAGATTTTCACAGCCGGGGATCGAACCCGGGACCTCTCATTAATAAAACCGCAGTGCTCAACACTGCGCCATGAAAGTCGCCAAAATGCACGTATAAAGGCTTGTATTAATAACCACAAATGATCAAATCGATTTAATTGAATAGGGAATTTAAAATCCGAAAATAATAATTTGATTTCATGCATTTAAACCTACCACATTCTCATTTAACGTTGATACAGATTGGATTATTATGGATTGATTTCTATAATTATTCATTATTTGTACGGCGGTTTTAATTGTTAATTTAAATGTAGTGTGGCTGGATATATCTGCTGTCCTTATTAAATCTGTTGACAGCCTTGAAATGCTACGAGATACTGTCTTAGGATCGGAAACGTTGTTATTCCGACACACTTACCCATAGACTGCTGTGCGCTTTTAGGTCACACCAATAAATAAACATTTGCATTCATTACATTCATCATCATGATCAACCCATTGCCGGCTCACTACAGAGCACGGGCTTCCTCTCAGTATGAGAAGAGGTTGGCCACAGTCCATAGTTTAAATGCACATAACTTCGAAAAGATAGAGGTGCGTACGCGGATTCGAACCGCCGACCTCGGATTAGGAGCTGACGTTCAAACCACTAGGCTGGCTATCACCGCTTCTTAATTACATTAGTAGAGATTAAACAAAAGTAGTGAGTTTATGAATATGAAAAAGAAAAATAACAGAATAAGATTTTAGAGAAGATAACGTCTTATCAAGATCGGTTTTGCTCATAGGTAACGATTTTTATTTTTAAAATTTTGCGATAACGGTCTATGGTCGTTTTTCTGGGTATTCTATGTCGCATAATCCTATCACTGTGCAAATTATATCAATATCAGTGCATGGAGCGTGGGTAACAAACACCGAGCAATTCGAATTTATCATATTAGTATGGATTTATCATATTAATATCATATTAGTTTGGATTTGTAAAAACAGAAAGGGAAAGGCATTTTGGGCTATCCCAATAACTAAATCCAGTAAAACCTGCTAATTATAATACGTTTTATGTATTATTAACATTACAACGGGTAACCCGGTTGTTCCGCCGCGAAGCCTTGGGTGTGCACTCAAAACTCCACATCAAACGTTGTGTGGGTGATTGTTTATTTGTATGTGCGTTTGGTTACCTCTTATTTTTTTATTTCTTTGTGGAACAGTAAAAAATTATATATTATATATTAAACGCTCCACGTTCGTCCGATCGCAAAAAGATTATTCGCGGTGCGACTCGAAGTGGCGCTCGCGTCGTACCGCGAATAAAGTTGACAGTACACGATAAGGAAGGGAGGGTAGTTGGATAATAACCCTGGACATTGACCGAATTATTAAATCCAAAATACAGACAATAGTTTTTTTTATACATAGCGAGCAAACGAGCAGGCGGGTCACCTGATGGTAAGTGATTACCGCCGCCCATGAACATTTGCAGCACCAGAGGAACCGCCAATGCATTGCTGGCCCTTGAGCAACTTGTTTATCCGCCCTTTGAAGATCCCCATATTTTATAACCATTAGGGAACACAAGATGGAAGCTGGTTCCATAATTTGCAGGTGCGTGGCAGAAATGACCTGGAATAGCGGGTGGTGGAAGAGGACCAGGCATCCAGGTGGTGAGGATGATAATGATATCTGTTTCTAAAAAGTTAGCGTTAATAGTAATAATATTAATGATATTTGAAAAAACTTGGCAGTGCTACTTATCAGTATAACAACATAACAGTTCCAAGATTTAATTTACTAAACTGACAGCCCGAGGCTTCGTCTCTCTTTCTGGAACTGGTCATATATCTCTCGTAACTAGCTAGGTCAAGATTTTTATCGCCGCGATTCTAAGAAGCAATATATATATATATAGATATATATATATATATATATATTATGATGTATTTATTAATGAAGAAATGTTATTAATCTGTATACGTACAAAAGAGTATAAAACTTGACTAGAATACTATTATTAATGTATTAAGGGGGTTATCATCATGTCGTGCCGCCATGTTTTGGATACCGCCAAAACCGTGGCCAGTGATTGGTCCACGCAAAAAAGCAATAACAATGGACGCCACGGGGACATTGTTATAAGTTGAGTGATATTTCTGGGAAAAAGGTTTCAATTGAACTGGCGTATTTATCTAAGTTTTTACAAGATCAGATTCATCGTATCTAAATAAGGAACAAAAAATATGTTTTGTTACTCGATTAAGATGCTAACTTTATGATTTTTTTATATATACATCGATAATACAATCAAAAAATCACACACTTTCGCATTCAACTATATTAAATTGTAATCGTAAAAGTTGGGATGATCGTAATGTCCCAATAATAACATTGGTAATAAAGTTACTGACCCGAAATATAAACCCTTATATTTCCAAATGATTTTATTAATGTCAAACCTAACATTCGGAATATGGACGACGGCGGAGACAAGTTATTATAAAACATCCATTTTAGTCTGCGAGTAAGATATTCGGACGACCGTTTGGATCTGCCCCCAAGGCATTTAACTTAAATTCTTATCAAACTTTGAAACGAGGCTGCGTTTAGGTTTACTTATATTAGAAAAAAGGCATAGATACATTTTACTTAACCACGAATTAGGGTATCAAGTAAATAAAAAACAATTGTTATTATATATTTATTTATGTAACGAAAAACTCTTTTTTTTTGTTCATCAGAAAATATTAGTTAGTTCGTTTACATTTTGGAGATAAAAACTTATGTCAATTTTAAATAACTTACTAAAAACCGGTTCTGGAGTAGAGACAGCGTACGACTGCGTAAGCGCAGCGTAGGACGATCTCCTGCTTGTTGGACCGACGATCTGAAAAGATGGACCGTGTATGGTAGCACGCTTATGTCAATTTTAAATAACTTACTAAAAACGGGTTCTGGAGTGAAGACTGCGTAAGCGCAGCGTAGGACGATCTGCTTGCTGGACCGACGAGCTGAAAAGGTGGACCGTGTATGGTGGCACGATCTCGGAAAGGTCTATGTCCAGCAGTGGACGTGTATAGGCTGATTAATTATTAAAATACTGTACTTTCCATGCTTTACAGGCTCTGGCGAGTAAAAGGGATGCCGAAGAAGCGGCGATTTAGTAGCAAAATAGTGAGAAAAAATATTTTTGTCACCACGCCTTGTTTGTATGTGTCACGGGGACAAACACCATATATAAATTATGGTTATCACGCCTCAAAGGGAACGTTAAGACAACAGTCGTTGTCAGTTGAATGGCATAAAACCGTTATTTAACTCGAGATGTGATAGGTTGCTCTGAATTTCCCTGACCTTTTTCCTATTCACCATTCATAATAAGCTCTCAGAATCAGAGTTTTCTACCCACTAACGCCTATTAGAGCAGGGTGTTGCGTCTAAGGCTTATATCTTTATTTTCTGAGAATTGAGGACTTTGTTCGGCATTACTATTAATGTTGCTGATTACACAAAATATACATTCTCTGCAAAAAACACTTCCGAGATAAAACGTATACAAAATAACATTTTCTTTAAAAGCTTTAAGCACATAAAAAGTCCTTCTATAATTTTCCTTAATACAACAGCAGTAAAATTACCAGTTGGGGGTACATTAAAAATGAGAAGCGTTTTTACCGTCCATTTAACAAAACAATTATTTATGAGGCCCAGTTCGGCCTAATGTTTAGAAGGCTCTCTTATCTCCGGGCAATTACTTCGGTTTGCGATGAAAATTATTCCACTTTCACTCTTTATCAGCAAAATTTTGGCGTAACAAAATTGCTATTACTTAATCACAAGCAATCTACTAATATAGAACTACAATTAATATTATTGAATATTTACCGAGGCGAAGCGGTGATAGCCCAGTGGTTAGGGCGTCAGCCTCCTAATCAGAGGTCGGCGGCTCGAATCCGGGCACGCACCTCTAACGTTTCGGAGTTATGTGCGTTTTTAAACGATTAAAATATCACTTGCTTCAACGGTGAAGGAACACATCGTGAGGAAACCTGCACGCCTGAGAGTTCTCCATAATGTTCTCAAAGGCGTGTGAAGTCTGCCAATCTGCACATGGCCAGCGTGGTGGACTATGGCCAAACCCTTCTCATACTGAGAGGAGACCCGTGCTCTGTAGTGAGCCGGTAATGGGTCGATCATGATCATGAATTTACCGAGGCTTCATCGTATTCAATATAAACCAAAAAACTACGCTATCCGCTATATATTGAGTGATGGTTGTAAATATTGAAAATATTTAGAGTGCATTGGAGCTTACTTGAATAGAAAATTCGATATCTCGGGTGTAGCTAAACATGGTTGACAATTTGAGAGCTCTATTCCAGACCGTCGCCTAAAGCCCGGGGGATTTGATAAGGCCCGGGTATACGTCATTCATCTCAGAATATCTAACCCGGGGTGAAGAATAAAATAATAATCTGCATTTGGGTAGACAGGGGTGTTAGAATGGTTTTATTTATCGACTCATTTAGTGTCCCTTCTCTGTTGAGTTTTTATATAACTCTTGTATCTTGAACTGTCATGCCATCAAGCCTCAAGTCTGTCAAGACGCTTACCTCTTTCATAATACATTACAGGTATAATTTTTATGAGGAAACAATATAAATATATTACCGGTCATGACATACGGAGCAAAAACGGAGCAACAATCACAGTAGGCCTTGTCCATTTGTTCAGTCGCTCAGCGTGCTATGGAGAGAGATGCGTGTTTTTCTGAGGGCTAAAATACGTTAAAAGGACAACCGTAGTAGAACCAAAGATAAACGTAGCCCAACAGTTTAGTAAGCTGAAGTGGCAGTGGGCAGGTCATATCTGTCGCAGAACCGACGGCCGTTGGGGCAGACGAGTTCTGGTAGCGTTTTAATGAATAAGGCAGATGGCCGTGTGTGGTGGCGTGCTCTGGAAAAGGCCTGTGTCCAGCAGTAGACATCTATAGGCTGATATATTAGGCTGATTGAAGTGGTGATAGCCTAGTGGTTAGGGTGTCAGCCACCTCATCAGAGGTCGGCGGTTCAAATCCGGGCACGCACCTCTAACTTTTTGGAGTTATGTGCGTTTTTAAAAAATAAAATATCATTTGCTTCAACGGTGAAGGAAAACATCGTGAGGAAACCTGCACGCCTGAGAGTTCTCCATAATGTTCTCAAAGGCGTGTGAAGTCTGCCAATCCGCACATGGCCAGCGTGGTGGACTATGGCCAAACCCCCTTCTCGTATTGAGAGGAAACCCGTGCTCTGTAGTGAGCCGGTAATGGGTTGATCATGATGAAATACACTATAGCTGTATACCTGTCTAACCCCAAGTACCCGAAGTGATGATGTACTCTTAGTATAAAATAAAGTTCGCTAGCTTGGGAGGTGAATATTCACTGAACTATGAAAACGAAGTCAATAGCGAACCAATGGGGGAAATACTCTTCCAAAAGGCCATAATATAATTAATAAGATATTATTTTACGGCCAGGTGGAGTGATGACCTCCGAAAAGTGGCAGGCATCGACTGGATGCGAAAGGCCGCAGACAGGATGAGTTGGCGCTACTTCAAAGAGGCCTATGTCCAGCAGTGGATGAATGTTGGCTGATGATGATGATGATTTAATTTTCTAATTAATGCTTTTAATAATATGTTATTTTAACAAACCTCATTAAATATGCTTTTATCTTTCTCGCTGTGGTGCATTGTATGTTAGATCATACAGGTCCGTTAGGTCAGTTTTCTGCAAGAGATAAAAGGAGCTTAACATATGCACATTATGATGTTTTCAGGTGATACGGGCATGTCCTATTCGGGATTCGCTGCGGGTGGGTACCGGATGGCTCCAGGAGTTTAGCGCCGCGAGACTTTAGAAGAAAACTCCGGAAAATTTCATAATATTAGGAGGTTAATATTCAAGAAAAAACCGCAGGAAAATTTTTGCCTTTTTTCCCTCACGAAAATTTCAGATAGCACCCCCACAACCTGTATAGGTTATAGTGCAGGACCTTATTATTTAAAAAGTGTAGCAACAGTGAGTGATGATAAATTATATACACACGCAGGAAGCTGCAATAGCCTCGCTGAAGTCGGGGATTCGAACTCTAACCTCTAACTTTTCCGAGTTAAGTGCTGTTTTAAGCAATTAAAATATCACTAGTTTCAACGGTGAAAGAAAACATCGTGAAGGCGTGTGAAGTCTGCCAATCCACACATAGCCAGCGTTGTGAACTATGGCAAAACCCTTCTGAGAGGAGACCCGTTTTCTGTAGTGAGGCGGCAATGTGTGGTCATGATAATGATGATACTTACGTATAGATAACAAAAGATTATCACCTTGGTGGTAAGAAAGGTTTCAGTAACAATGACCAGAACCTGTGATCTTATGTTCCTACACGTAAAAGGAAAATAACGACGAAATAAAAATAAATCGAGCTAATATTTTTAACGGTTTCCGGAAAATATTCAGTCCGTGTTCAAACAATCATTTTGATCATCGCGAGCGTATTTCCCGTTGATGGTAAGCGTTTAATTCGATTATATCGAATAAAACGGAATAATACCACAGCCGGGGCACGTAGTCACGGCAATTTAAGGCGGTTTCAGACGAACTAAATGCACATAGCGACCATACCCCCGCTTTGAATTTGGAGTTTGACGATACAAAATTAATGGTGTTGTTTTCACTCTAGTATACCTTTTACTTTGTATTTTGAACATTCCTGATTACTTCATCGTCATCATCATTTCAACTGATTGACGTCCACTGCTGGACATAGGTCTTTTGTAGGGAGTTCTAATGTCCACGGTTTTGGGCCGCTTGTATCCAGCGGCTCCCTGCGACTCGTTTGATGTCGTCTATCCCTCTTTTTGCGGGTCGACCAACGTACGTTTACCACATGGCCCTGACGATCAGATGACTACTGACAACATACTCGTACCACCTACCACACAATCATACGCTACACACCGTTTTCGCTGGCGAAGACTAGGTTCCCGCTATCTTACGTCATCCGGACGTGGGCTCCAACCACGGCCTCGGAGACGTATGGACCACTCACCGTCTGACCTCCCCGTTATCTCAAACGTCGCCTAATCCGAGGTTCGGCCTCAAAGGAGGCGCCCTTAGGCAGTCGTTTCTTTAGTTTCTTCGAGCCCTAGGGCTAAAAATTTCTTTTGGCAGCCCGGTTACGCTGTGGCAACCAATAGGGTTTGTACAGCTAATAGACAGTCAGAAAAAAAACGTACGTTTACCGGTGCGGGGTCGCCATTCCAACACCTTGGGACCCCAACGTCCACCGGTTCTCCGTGCTATGTGCCCCGCCCATTGCCACTTCAACTTCGCAACTCGCTGAGCTATGTCTGTAACTCTGGTCCTTCTACGGATCTATTCATTTCTGATTTGATCACGTAGAGATACTCCTAGCATAACTCTCTCTCTCCATTGCTCGCTGAGTGACTCTGAGCCTTCTTATGAGGCCCATACTGATCGACCACGTTTCTGATCCGTAAGTCCTGATTACTTATTAAAAAGCATTCAATATTCATTCGAAGGAGAAGATAGGGGGTTATTTCAATTAGTATTTATGTTCGATGTTTCAGCCCCCATCAAAATAGGATTGTTATAAGTTCGCCCAATATATCGGTCTGTCCGTGGCACCGTAGCTCTTAAATGAACCGATATAGATGCGATTTTTTTTTATTTTGAAACTGTCTTGGAGATGGTGCTATTTAAGACGTCTAGGTGAAAGTTGTAATGTGTGTAATAACCGTACAATTGAATTGGCAAACGAGTAGACGATTCACCTGATGTTAAGTGATTACTGTCGCTCATAAACATCTGCAGAACCAGAGGAGCCACCCGCTGAACTAATCCTACTAATTGGTATCTAAGAGGCATCATACCGGCCATCGTATGGTGGAATCTCCGTGGCATTATAAAGTTGGAAGTCAAAAACGTGTAGCCAAGCGATTTAATGTTCCGGCGCGATGTCACGTAGAAACCAATAACAGATTATCCCGCTACAATCCTAGACAACATCATCACTTACCACCGGTGAGATAGCCGTCACGGGCTAACTTTTTGTATGAAAAATAGTAAATAATGCATATTTTGAGATATTCCCAAGTACAGTAAAGGGTAAATATGTGCCCTCAAAGTCAGATTCCCCAATTTATAATGTTTCATGTTAAGCAAACAGTTAAATTCACTCGCTTAGATACTACAAACACCTCCCATTTGCCACGAAGAGGTTTGCAATTATTTTAAATGTCTTCAAGCCTTGTTGAACCTTATAATCGTGTATAAACCTCAAATAAAGTAAAAACAGCGGGTCCTGAAGATCATATGTCTCTGCTGAAGGGAAGGGCTATTTCAAACAATTACGGCGAACCCTTGGTCAGCCAGAGGGCCATTTTACGTTAAATTGAATTCTTTTCGATAGATTTATCGCACCATGTTACTTTGTTTACAGCGGTGTTATAGAAGCAAAGCATCTTAACTTGACTTTGGGTCCTTTCGAAAAACTCGATTAGATCAACGTTGCTTTGGATCTCTACGTTAAACTCTATTACTTTTTATTTACTTGTCAACAGTTAATTGTGTATCTAAATAGTAATCTATAAAATAACGGTGAATCGAGAAATATGTTACTAAGAATCGAAAAAGAGTGGACCCAAGTTTGAGAATATTGTGAACATAATAAACAAACACATTTGTGTTATAAGTTAGAAAATTACACGTATAAACTTATAAGCGGATTTTTTTTCGGGACTGCATCTGTGGTCGTTGGGCTTTGCTACAGTAAGTGCGGACGTAACTGTCATTCACGGATTGGTCTCCACAGTCACCGGAGAAAATGCCTCCGAGACAATGTTTGAACCGTCTAGAATAGACGTAAAGGCCTAAATGTAAATGATTCCTATGTAGTAACATAATTTTCGATTCTAGGTTTAACAATCTAAAATCGTTTCCATTTAAATATCATAAATAAGAAGGTAACATATTTGACTAGAAATAAATAATTTATTTATTTTAAAATTTGGCATAGAGATAGATTTAGTTAAATCATGTGGAAAAAAAGGAAGATTTCCAAAGGGTTTCTTTAAAAAACACCAGGACAAAATCAGAGGCATCAGCTAATCAATATATAAATTACACCATCATGATCAACCCATTACCGGCTCACTACACAGCACGGGTCTCCTCTAAATATGAGAAGGGTTTGGCCATAGTTCACCACGCTGGCCATGTGCGGATTGGCAGACTTCACACGCCTTTGAGAACATTATGGAGAACTCTCAGACGTGCAGGTTTCCTCACGATGTTTTCCTTCACCGTTGAAGCAAGTGATATTTTTTTTTTTTTTTAAACGCACACAACTCCGAAAAGTTAGAGGTGCGTGCCCGGATTCGAACCGCCGACCTCTGTTTAGGCGGCTGACGCACTAACTACTAGGCTATCACTGCTTCCAAATACCTTTATAAATTACATAACCTCGTGCTTTTCACACCATTATATCCACAAATATTTCCACAATACATTGTTATTTCTCCACAAATATATCTCAATTCTAACTATGATTTATATTTGGCGGAGTAAATGAGGAAAATAGGCGGGAATAGGTTCCATGGGACCAGAGCGGACAATTAACTAAGCCACATGGAAATCCCGATATTCTCCTTGAGTGATTTCCTAACCGATGGGTAGAAATGGACAGATAAAATGCGTAGACAGGAATAGATTCGGGGGGCAAATAAATCTAAAATATCTGTATTTACTGTTGTTATTGAAATTTCTATGATCAATTCAATGGACTATCATTTTGATCTTTGACTTAATCATTGTTGAGTATTGTCGTTTTATTAGTCAGTAAATTCTTTGTAACAGTTCCAATTAGGTAAAATGTTTTGTTTCACCAGACCGAGGCTGTGTTATTTATATATTAACCACGCTACTGACAAAGATGTGCATCATGACGTCGTACCGGAATACCAAATCGCTTGGCGAAGCGATTTAGTGTTTGTCACCATGTCGCGTATAAACCAATTAGAAGTATGGGATTACTATAAACCTAACAGGTTAGCCCGCTAACATCTTTGATGTAGTACATGCCACCAGGCTATATTGTCAGCAAAGGTTTACTGAAAATCTCGTGGCTTTAGTTTTAAGTAATGTAGTTTGTTATCGTCATCTTTTCACTTCAATATTTATGTTCCTCAAAAGTGCCTATTTAAAGCATATTTTTAGCTCAACCATATATTTGGCTCAACCACTGCTGTCTATCTCGGCGGAACCTCTCCTCGCTACAGTATGACTCTAATTGGTGTAACAGTGATATTACTATATAACTTTGAAGTAATCTTTAAAAAAACGCTCACTATCAATCCAATCAACGGTTGAAAACGAGAAAAAATAGATAATAAAAATCTTTATATGAGTTCACCCAAGTATTGTCCATCTTATAATAGCTCTTATTGTGATGATGGTAAGGCATTCGAACGAGTAGATAAGATCATTAGAGCACAGTACATCGAGCTGCTATTATCCTCCGAGTACAAAGCCATCGCTTGTTAGAGACATCGGTCTCTTCCTTCTTCGATTCATATAAGTATATCTCAATCACAATAGGTGTAATGCTATAATATCCACCACCTTCTGTGTCTCGACGTAGTTTAAAACAAAGTTGCTTCCCGCTGTCTAGACACTGAGATCATTTAAACTACGCAACGGACTTTGATGCGGTTTTCATCAATAGACAGAATAATTCATGAGCAAGGTACATTTTTTATTATACATTATAGTAGAGAAAAGCAAAAACTTCAGCAAGTTTTTGGGCGCTAACATTGTAAATGCCGCTTAGGAGATAAACTAATGTGCTACGGAATTTATCGGCTTAAAAAGATCTGCAAAAAAATTTAAGCAACGTGTCTATCAGCTAACGAACAACAAAACAACAGCAAAAATAAGTCTGAATTCACATTGGATCAGAGTACTATCGCTTTACCAATACGGGAATGAATTAATGAACAACACTGAAATAGTTGCAAATAGATGAAGCCACCGTGTGGTACATGAAACCGAAATAAAAATTCGTAAAATATTATAAAGTGTGTAAACTTGTAAAATTATAATGTGCAAAAGCAAAAAAATACGAAATGCTAATACAGGAATACTGATATAAATTAAAGTTCTTAGAAACAAGTGTAACAGTAATTTGTTTGGCGAACTTTTAAACTTAGCCAAACAAAGCTGTTTGAGGCAATAGATATATTATACCGGCACGGTGTTTGAGACAGAAGATTGAAGATATATTATACGCTTCTTACTTCCGCAGTCCTCACTTCCTCATGGCATCGATTTCTTAATCCGAGCAGAAAAAGGACACAACCTAGCTTATTACTTATACATATACAAATTGGCGGCTTTATTGCTACACACATGATGAATGTTTTTAGAAATATTCAAATATACTTTACATGAGTCGAAATTCAAAATTAATTATTAAACCTTTTACAGGCAACTTTTAAGCGTTCATTTAATATAATAAATTAAAATGAAATATTTTTCAATATTGTAATTCTTGAGGTGAGTGATAAGTACATAATTTAAAACTAAAGATAAGGGTAAAGGGTTCAAAGGCGACCAAGTCGCTAAACTTTAGTAGTAAGTAACACTAAAATACCTTCTTGTAATAGTCTTTACAGTCTTGTAGGTAATTCAAATTAATTGATTCAATACAAAGTTTCGTCATTAAACTTGCATGCTTTAGTTTCGCATACGTATTATTAGTAAGTCGCATACTGCCGGGAGACTCGCCACTCCAGATCCATGAAAGCAACCAAAGTTTTATTAACGGAAGCTTGTGGAACAGTCTATAGGTACAATTTGACTTAACTAGAATACGATGTTAGATTTCTTCTAACACCTTATCTAATAAATATTGAGTCAGTTCAGGGCGTCCCGACGACAAGTTCCATGTCATATCATGCGTTTTCAGAAAACGCATCATCATGATCAACCCATTACTAGCTCACTACAGAGCACGGGTCTCCTCTCAATATGAGAAGGGTTTGGCCATAGTCCACCACGCTGGCCATGTGCGGATTGGCAGACTTCACACGCCTTTGAGAACATTATGGAGAACTCTCAGGCGTGTAGGTTTCCTCACTATGTTTTCCTTTACCGTTGAAGCAAGTGATATTTTTTTTTTGTAAAACGCACATAACTCCGAAAAGTTAGAGGTGTGTGTCGGATTCGAACCGCCGACCGATGATTAGGAGGCCGACTTCATTATCTCTCAAGTCTGCGATCATTATACACTAATGGTGCTCATGCAGGGAGGCTGTGATCTGTAGAGCGATATAGTTATATCCCATGCTAAGTCAGTGTTTGAACGAGATAGATTTATGTCAAATTTCAAATTCAAATTCAAAATAATCTTTATTCAAATACTCCTTAAAAAGGCACTTTTGACGCGTCAATAATTTAAATAGTATTTATTTCATGGTGATAACTATATTCGTAAACTTAAAACTAAAGCTATGAGGGTTCCAAACGCGCCCCGGTCTAAGAAGAAGCCCACAACAAACTTAGCCGGGGTTTTTCTTTTTTTCGTTATCACCATCTCACATAATGAATAACTTAAAACTAAAGCTATGAGGGTTCCAAACGCGCCCCGGTCTAAGAAGAAGCCCACAACAAACTTAGCCGGGGTTTTTCCTTTTTTTCGTTATCACCATCTCACATAATGAATAACAAACTATAGTACCAATAACAATATAACAAACTAGAGATAGAGCAATTCACACCCAAGCTTTTTTATCGTTTATATAATCCTTAATATCGTAATACGATTTTTCTACAAGCTTTCGTTTTATAATGTCGAACACATAGCTTTGTCTGTTAAAGCATGAGTGTATATTATTCATTCTTGTAAATTTTTAGTATTGCCTCTTATTTCTAAGTCACCGAGAATTCTGAGCAATCCAAATGCGGTATATACAATATATCGTACACGAGCGTTTCCATCTCGAATACCAACGTTTTCGGACGAGGCAACTGAAATTGGGACATCACGCGTCCATTCATTGCAACCCTAAAATCACGATTTATTTTCGGGCGCAACGCGAAAATTTCAATCTCAAATACAACGGGACACTTATTTGAGCACCGTTATTAACTGGGAGTTCAGAAAGGGGGCGCCACTGTAAGTCGAAATACAAAATTTACGACCGAATTCCACCGTAGCATGTGTGTTGTTTGTTTGTTTGTAACGCTTTCACGCCTAAACCATTAAGCCGATTGAAAAAAATATTTCCGCAATCGAAACTACACTACCAGGTAGTAACATAGATTATATTTTAACCTCGTATTTGACAATCGTTTCAGCTCATAGGCGAAGTTCATTATAATTCTTATCTATAAAAAACTACATATCTTATAATCCGGGCACGCACCTCTAAATTTTCAGAGTTATGTGTTTTTTAAAAAAAATAAAATTTCACTTGCTTCAACGGTGAAGGATAATATCGTGAGGAAACCTGCATGCCTGAGAGTTCTCCATAATGTTCTCAAAGGCGTGTGAAGTCTGCCAATCCGCACATGGCCAGCGTGGTGGACTATGGCCAAACCCTTCTCATATTGAGAGGAGACCCGTGCTCTGTAGTGAGCCGGTAATGGGTTAATCATGATTGACTGATGCCCGGAAATTTTAAAAATCTGTTTGGCGAATTTCGTATTTCGGGAATACTTAGTGTGAAAACCCTCTGGTACTCTTTTGTACAATGCGTGTTGTTCTTTTGTTATTTATTTTTTTATTGAGCTACAAATAGTATTTCGATATTTAAGTGTTCTTAGAAACGCAAGAAAATTTTCAGGACGTGACGTCACCTCTTCCGACATGCAGCTAGCAGACCGCTATATAAGCGGTAGATGAACAGTTGGTGATCATTGCATCATCACCTCACCACTGCAGTGGCGGATTGCCCGCGAGTACACGCGGACTCGATCGCGCTGCAGTGCATACCACCGGACTGACACCATTAACCAGTGGTCACACCCAGCGACCCGCCTGTCGTTGCAGGCGGCGTTGCCACCACTGAAGGGGGCATCGCCCCGAACAGTTACCCCGAGATCCGACAGGGTCTGCGTGGATGTCCAGGATGTGGTGATCATTCCGACATCAGACTCATCATGACTGCGAACATCGAAACTCTGCAGGATTTCATATTGATTGTTAAATTTGCAATTATTAAAATTGACAGATTGTAAATTATTAAGGTTCTCATTTTGTTATAAATCTTTATTTACATTTTGGTCTTTAATTTCTAAGAGTATAATATCAATAACGATGATGATGACTAGCCACCAACACACATATATAACCTCTAACGTGAAACATATATGCCCGTTGTACCCACACAGACAAAAAAGCATCAGCAATAATTCGCCTGCTATATGGATAGCATCTGAAATTGGTACACCATACATTCGATCCCACAGCCACAATCGCTGTTTATTTTCGGTCGCAAAACGAAAATGTTTCAATTCAATCACACGTACAACGAGTGGCATTATTTCGACACAATGGCCGGCTGTTCATTTGAGTGCTGTTTCTGAATAAACTTTGCAACAACCGTGTATTCAACAACTGACCGCCCTTGGTGTTTGGACAATGCTACCTGAAATTGTTTCATGTTTCTTATTTGGGTAGGCTGGAATTAAAACGACTTTGCTATACAAGATAGTCATTAATTAATTAAAATAAAAACAGCTGAGTCGGTTGGACTCGCATATGGGTATTTAAATACGAATATACGATTCATATAAATAATATAAAAGCGGTGATAGCCCAGTGGTTAGGGCGTCAGCCTCCTAATCAGAGGTCGGCGGTTCGAATCCGGGCACGCACCTCTAAATTTTCGGAGTTACGTGCGTTTTTAAACAATTAAAATATCACTTGCTTCAACGGTGACGGAAAACATCGTGAGGAAACCTGCACGCCTGAGAGTTCTCCATAATATTCTCAAAGGCGTGTGAAGTCTGCCAATTCGCACATGGCCAGCGTGGTGGACTATGGCCAAACCTTTCCTATATTGAGAGGAGACGCGTGCTCTGTAGTGAGCCGGTAATGGCCTGATCATGATATAAATAATATTGAATTTTTATTTCATTTTATATACAAGTTAGCCCTTTATGGCTATCTCACCTGGTGGTAAGTAATGATGCTGTCTAGAATGGTAGCGGGCTATCCTGTTAGGAGTATGGTAAACCCACGCTCCTAATTGGTTTCGACGCGACATCGTGCCGAAACGCTAAATCGCCTCGCGACACGTCTTTGTCGGTAGGGTGGTAACTAGCCACGGCTGAAGTCTTCCACCAGACCAGACTCGAGCCGGGAATCGAACCCAGGACCTGTAAGCGTTTATATAATATAACTTCTATTATTTTAATTCGTGAGGTGATGGGGAGAACTACATTTTTTAGTTAAAAAAACTAAAGCTAGGAGGGTTCCAAACGCGCCCAGTTTTAATAAGAAGCCTACAACAAACTCAGCAGAGTTTCTCTTTTATTGTAGCCATCTTACATAGTCAATAATTAATTATAATTAGCTATGAAGTCAGAACAATTACTCTTATATACCCTAATGATATGGAAATATAGTGAACCGTTCGCAAGAGTTAATTCTCGCATTAGACTCATTAGAAAAATTGCCTGTGCATTGCATTACTAATCGCATTTTCACGTGATAGTGGCAGCGGTACAGGCCGAATATTAATTCACGTTCAAATCAGAGCAGATTTCCGAAGCGGCGGACAACTTGCCTGCAATTCATTAAAACGGCCAATGTAACTGGTCTGCTTGATGTATGGGAACAGGGACATGTTTTACATGGTCCAATTGATAGCTCTAAGCGATTTTCTTGTTTCTAGTATGTTTGTTTATCATAACCATTCTAGAGTATCTATAATATACTTTTTATCGTTTACAAAATCCTCAAGTCTGTCGCAAACCAAAATTTTATTTAGTCTTACTAGTGCTTATATAAGCGTAAGTAGCATTTTTTAGACTCATTATATGACAAATTTAGACAAATTGTATTTTGTCTCAAGCAATGAATTCATAATTTTATATTTCAATATGTCCAAGATAGTAGAACATCTGAAAGTACGAAAGTTCGATATTTACTTCCGCGTCTGTGGTGTCTTGAAGTCGTCAGGTCAACCTTTTACCAAAAACCCTTCGACTTACACCACGTGGTTTAAGTTTTTAATTCCCTATTATAAGGGATTGTGTAATTGATAACAAAATGAAAAGTTGCTTGGCTAAGTTTGTTTTGGGTTTCTTCTTGGACCAGGGCGCGTTTGGAACCTTCGTAGCTTTAATTGTAATATAATATTCGAATATAGTTAACCATTCACCACTCACCACTAAACCGGAATTGACGCATAAAAAGTGCCTTTCAAAGGATTATTTGAATAAAGTTTATTATTGATTATATTATAACTTAACAGCTTCATAAATGTCATATCGTAATAATATTATATTTATAGTTCCATCGAAATCTATTAAATTTTGAAAAGGTAACAGATACACAGAGTTACTTTCGAACTTAGGATATGTGTATCGAATGAATAAAATTGTTTAATTTATTATATTATACTTTACTTTTCGCGCTTGTGAAGTCAACATCTCCTGAGGATGATCCGCTGTCGGGTCGAAACGTGTGTACAGGTTCTAGTGGAAGATTTTGTGTGGTGTTATATTATACAAATCTCCCGGTTGTCGGCGGAATATAGCAAATTATACTTGCTGTTTATTGTTTATTATTTTTAGCTTAGCCTTTAGAGCGCATTTTAAATGAAATTTCACAGCAGGCGTCTTTGACTTGGAATGTACTCCGCAATAGTGATTTGTTGTTCTCAATGCACGTGCCCGATCCACTCCACTCCGTTAATTATTAAACGCATTTACTAGTATTAGTGTATATTACGGATTATTATCGGTTGTCTAAAGAGTATACCTGTTTCCACATAACTACTTATGTGGAAAAAAGGTATAGTCTTCAGAATAGTGTTATTGTAGTACAAATATAGTCGGGAGTTGCAAATCAATAAATAAAACGAAGAGGCACCTAATGAGTCGAAACGTCCATCTTGTATTAACGTAGCGTTAGTAAATACGCACTAAGTGAGAAAAATATTTATATTGCATCAATCGAATCAAGGGAGTCGCTACAAGGAAGTCTTAAAGTACTGTGAGGTGTTTTATAGACCGATGTTTTTTTTTTATATACACTACAAGTTTGTTCTTGACGGCAATCTCATTTAGTAAGTGATGATACGGTCTAAGATGGTAGTGGTCTAACCTGTTAGGGGTATGGTAAACCCATACTCCTAATTGCCGTGCGTGCCGGAACGCTAAATCGCTTGGTGACACGTCTTTGGTATTTATATACGACGACTATACGATTCGTATATTATTTATATACGTAATACAATAATTACAAATAATAATATAAATAATTACAATAGTATTCTATTGTAATAATTTTTTTTTATACACAACAAGTTAGCCCTTGACAGCTATCTCACCTGGTGGTAATTGATGATCCTGTCTAGTATGGTGGTGGGCTAACCTGTTAGGAGTATGATAAGCCCACGCTTCTAATTGGTTTCTACGCGACATCGTGGCGGAACAATAAATCGCTGGGCGATACGTCATTTTCGATAGGGTGGTAACTAGTCAACGCCGACGCCTCTCACCCGACCAGACTTGAGCTGGAAATCGAACCCAGGACCTAAAACTTAATAATGCGACAGCGCAAACGCATCGCCACGGAGTTCGTTGGAAGTGTTCAGTAGAGATGCATGTATGTTGTGATTGTGAGGAATTCAAATACATGAAACTTTTTAGCAAATAATGACTTATTTTTGATAAATGTATATTTATAAAACTACTGTATATTTTTAACTACAAGTGAGCCCTTGACTGCGATCTCACCTGACGGTAAGTGCGGATGCAGTCAAAAATGGAAGCTGGCCAACCTGTAAGGGGTGGGTAAAAGTTAATCGCTTGTAATCATTATTATATTGCACTACAATTAATTCAAATTCAAAGAGATAAATAGATAGATAAATCTTGAAAACAGTATTGTATGAACAAAGACAGTTAATTGAGAAACATTGGCATCAAGGACAAGAAAGAAAATCGCATAAGCTCCTATATGGGATTTTAAATCTCTTCTTGAATATATTCTACAAACGAAAGTATTGCAAACTCGACCACCAATACGACGGAGAGAAGCTAAATTTCTACTGTAACACTATTGTGTTTATTCATTGTAGCCATTGATTACCCACTAGCCATAGATCGATCATTAACGCTCAAAAAATGGGACGGAAAAGTAGTGCACAAATAGCGTCGCGTGCACTCCTTTCCCCGAGTGTGTGACAAGGCTAGACGAAAGTCACCGATTCTAACACTCGAGCCGTATTATCCGAATGAATTACAAAGCACTACTCGCCGCTATAGATAATATAACGGCCAGATGTCTAGTGTATTAGACGGGTTGTAATACATCGATATACTGATATGTAGGAATGTATAGTTAGTTGGTGACAAATTCTCGCCTTGTTTTTGTATGACGCGCTCTATCTACGGCTAGTGGTAAATCAATGCTTGTATCAGACAAGAGAACTCTGTTGGTAATTTACCGTTTCTTTAGCCATATTGAAATGCTTTCTATTGCAAGTTATAAAAGTTAACGTCCCTTTTTATTCCGCTTGTTTTCGTGCATAAAATTGACTATACATAGACACACTAAAATGTTACGCGAACTTGTAATCGTGTAGTAAAATTTTAAAGCTTGTCCGGCGGGTTCTGTTGTAACGTAAATTCTATTGAATCTATCCGGTGCTAGAATAAATGTTTACTAGTGTCCACTATTTCGGCAAAAATATTTCTCGAACGCTATTGCGTAGAACGTAGGTAACTGTTTCTCTAACTATCCCATTTGTTCGGAGACTTTGAGTCGTTGTTTTTGCGGCAATGAAAAAATAATAAAGGTTAAGGATACGTGTTTCGCAAGCTTAATGTATCTTTATGTTTTACAAAGCCCTTTGACCGTTGTGCTTTCAAGTATATACACATTGGAAAGCTGATATGTAAGTAGCAGTATTTCGCCATATAAAATACAACAGATAATGACAAACAATTATTTTGTAGCCTAATCATCATCATCATATATCATGATCAACCAATTACCGGCTCACTACAGAGCACGGGTCTCCTCTCAATATGAGAAGGATTTGGCCATAGTCCACCACGCTGGCAATTTGCGGATTGGTAGACTTCACACGACTTTGAGAACATTATGGAGGACTCTTAAGCGTGCAGGTTTCCTTACGATGTTTTTCCTTCACCGTTGAAGCTAGTGATATTTTTTTTTTAAACGCATATAACTCCGAAAAGTTAGAGGTGCGAACCGCCAACCTCTGATTAGAAGGCTGACACCCTAACCACTGGGCTATCACTGCTTCGTAGCCTAATAAAAAGTCCTAATAAGTTGTTTGGAAAGTTTTGTGACATAAACCAATGGAGTGTAAAAAAACATGAATGAATAAGTGAACACACTTTTATTATACACCACAGAAAGAGACAAAAAATACTCAAAAAGGGTGGCCTTGTATAAAGCGATCTCCTTCAGGCAACCAAACACGTAAAAGATAAGGGAAGAAAAAATTAAATAATTGTTATAAATAAAAATAGTAAATTAATACTCTGTCCTCAGTGATCATGATTCGGTATTAATTAGCTCAGAAAGATTTTTAGTCTTTTAATACGCAACAGGGCTCATAAGAAGCCTCTCAAGGAGCGAAGGGGGGAGCTTTGCTTGAAATATCTGATTAAAATAGGTAATCAAATTAAAAACTACTTTATTATCTGTGGAAGTTAAGGACACAGCTCAAAAATTCACAAATCTAAAGAGCGAGTGGCTTTGGGTGGTAATAGGAGTAGCAGAACCTATGGACGTTGGGGTCCCAAGGCGTTGGAATCATGACCCGGTAAACGGAGCGTTTCTTGACTCGAACTGGGAGGTCAGACAAAATCAAAAGAGTCGATAGGAATCCTGTGAACTTTAGAATTTCCTATAAAACATCTATGTCCAGCAGTGGACTTCAATCAATAGAGATGACGATGACGACATTGTAATAAAAAAGCCTTTCATGTAGTGATAAATACGTCGTTACCAGTTCACGGACTTTTGAAACCTGAATTCCTTCGCGAAATCTACAGACCTTTTTCCCTAAAGCTATTAAAAGGGGATGTAATGAAAGTAATATACAAAGCGTACGAAATTACAATCATAAAATTGCTAAGGACAGATTAACGTTGCGTTTGAGTTGCGGAAACTTGCCGCGAAAGTTTTAATGAAGTCGGTCACACTTGGAGAGTTCTCGACTCCGAAATTCAAAACATACAAGTATTAAGTAAGGTATAATTTTGTAGGAAATTAAATTGGCCTTAATGGGGCCTTTTGAGCTGACAACGGAATTCGTTTTGACGTAGGTATTTTTGAAGTCTATGTTTGTTCCTAACGAAAGCTATGCAAACGAAGTTGAGAAAATTGCTGAAAAAAAACTTGAGAGGTGTCAAGGGACACCCGGATGGAACGAAGTTCCTTTCGATTAATTAGTGAAGGAATTGTAATAAAATTTTATTTTATTTAAGTTATTATAATATTTTTTTTTTACAAATATAATGTTATATAAACTTAATCAGTAGGCTCAATTTTGTACTCCATCAGCAATATCCGGAACTTGTGCAGAAAAACTGTCAGGATTCATTATTGTTATTATTTTTTATTATTTACAAAAAACCTGTATACACTCAACAAAAATAATCGTCGCGACACCACACTGTTCAATGCGAAATAGAAATGAAAATATCTGGCTTGCTTTCTATAAGAGAGAGAGAGAGACAGACAGAGTAACATGCGACGCCGCACAGCTTACAATAACAAAAAGTGTCGTGACAACTTTTTGTAAGATTTTTTTCCGTCTAGCGCCCTTTCACAACGCGCGATAAGGAACTTCGTTCCAAAAATTGGGGAGACCTTTACCAACGTCCCTTAATGGGTCTAAATCTTGCATTACAACTCGACTGGCTTATGCCGTATTCAAAGCATATACTATGTCTGATTATCGAATAAAACGCTGAGTTTTGATGTAGTACTGACAAAGGCGTGTCGCCAAGCGATTTAGCGTTCGGGCACGATGTTGTGTAGAAAACAATTAAGAGTATGGGTTTACCATACCCCGAACAGGTTAGCCCGCTACCATCTTAGACCGCATCATCACTTGCCATCAGGTGAGATTGCCGTCAAGGGCTGACTTGAAGTGGATAAAAAAAAAATTACATACATCGATTTTCAGCCAAAAAATTTTGAGTACCAGCTCGGAAAGAGGAGATTGGGTACGGTCCTATGTACCGAAGTCACTTTAAGCTATCTTTTCCAGGTATTATTATAACTAAAATATGATAATAACCATCGAAATCTGTCAATCCGCATTGGGGCTAAATGAATTGTTTAATAATGAATAGAAGCAGGCGTTACTTTGCGGAAGTCCATGATAACCAATAAACAGCAAGTATAATTTGCTATATTCCGCCGACAACCGGGAGATTAGTATAGTATAACACCACACAAAATCCTCCACTAGAACCTCTACGCACGTTTCGACCCGACACCGGATCATCCCTAGGAGATGTTGACTTCACAAGCGCGAAAAGTAAAGTGAAATTGTTTAATATCAAAATACGACTTTGCTGCAAGATACCTATGACCAGCTGTAGAACATATAAAGGCTATAATATATATTGTCGAAGTTTCTTATTTATTTGCACTAGTCTGTAGTGTTTGTCTGGTGGGAGGCTTTGGCTGTGGTTCGTTACCATCCGACCGATAATGATGTGTCGCTAAGCGATTTAGCGTTAAGGCACGATGTCGCATAGAAGCCAATTAGAAGCGTGAGTTTATCATAAAAAAATGTTAGCCTGCTACCATCCTAGACAGCTTCATCACTTACCACCAGATGAGATTGCCGTCAAAGGCTAACTTGTAGTGTATTAAAAAAAAGAAGTGGTAGGATGGTTACTATTTATAGCCGAAGCCATCCGTCAGAAAAATCAGAGCAGTAACAGATTTTTAAATTCCCGAATTGCCCCTGACTGGGATTGATCCCGGTACCTTCTATGAGTGGTAAAATTACGGCACTCATTCTCACAGGCAAGTAGTTAAATTAAAAGTGACATAGTATTCGATCTAAAGATCTTTTATTTATTTTACCGAACATATTAGCTTTTTTTGATTTTAGATTTACTATCTAGACATTAATTTATAGTTAATATGAGAGTACAAAGAGGGGGAAATAAAGGAAAGCTCATTTTATTCTTTCTTTTGTTCTTTGCCGATCCCCCGTTTAATATCCGGAGCGGAATTGTTCAAGTGGGACTAGGTCTTTTGTCGGTCTATTACGATACATTTGAAACCTTATAACGATTTCAGCCAATAACTTCTACCTACGAAGAGTATATATTTAATACTTTTGGGCGTAAAATCGAGATTTTATATGACCTTTAACGTAAAATGTATTTTATAAAATAATAGTGAAGAATTTAAAATCATAACACCCGAACACTGCTGAATTTTTGACATTCGTAAAATGGCAAGCCAATGTTAGCCATTTTGAATTTGAAATATATATATATTTCAATAAATTTTACTTTATGTATATATATATTATATATATTTATTGGATGTTGTAGGGAATCTAACGGTTGTCCGATTAAATATCTATAATATGCAAAGTTATTGAGGGAAAAACTAAATAGTTAATAGGATACCCATCTTCGATATTAACGGTTTCATTATGTAGGTACTCGTAAGAGATTGAAGTAATATGATAAATTCAAACGACTTCATTAAAACTTTTTATGAAAAGTCTTTTGGTTCCAACCATTCCATTTATTTTAATATGTCCTTAAGAATGTTATTGCTTTACGTACTTTGAAGATGTTGAAATTACTTTTATTATGTCTTATACAAAGTCTTGTCGAAAAAATGTTTTGAAAGTTCACTTTGTTTTGTTATTCCCAGACAAGAACTATGAAGGTTGGTCTAGAATTATAAAAAGAAGTACTCAAAGCGAACTAAAGTGTTTTAGCAAAAAAAACTTAAATTATTGGTATTCTTCAAAGTTTCTTTTTTCCGTTACAAGTTTGCCCTTGAAGACAATCTATCCTGGATCGATGATGCAGTCTACGATTGTAGACGGGCTTACCATCAAAAGTTATGGTAAATCCATACTCCTAATAGGTATACATTTTAAAACGTTTTAAAAGAAACAGCCTTAAATAATGTGATACCTATTATAGATATCAAACTATAACTAAATGATCAATTCCTTATATATTTATTTGCATTAAACCATTATATACCGGACTGAATATTGTGTTGTGCACCCCATCGTGGCGGAACGCTAAATCACTCGGCGGGTCGACTTTGTCTATCAGGTGATAACTAGCCACGGCAAAAAACCAAAACAGAGAAAATTAAAAAAAAAAAAATCTAAATTGTTGCTGTCGGGTATCGAACTCGGTACTTTCTACTTATAAGACTACGATCAACACTGCGGCGGGAAAGTCGTCAAAGTAACGCAACATACATCATAATGAATAGAAGCAGGCGTTACTTTGCGGAAGTCCATGATAAACAACAAACAGCAAGTATAATTTGCTATATTCCGCCGACAACTGGGAGATTAGTATAGTATAACACCACACAAAATCCTCCACTAGAACCTCTACGCACGTTTCGACCCGACACCGGATCATCCTCAGGAGATGTTGACTTCACAAGCGCGAAAAGTAACTTTACTTTTGTGTGGTGTTATACTATACTAATCTCCCGGTTGTCGGCGGAATATAGCAAATTATACTTGCTGTTTGTTGGAACATACATCAAGTAATATAACTATATAATACATTTCCTCATAATAAAAATTAGGTAGGTACTGGCTGTTATATACGTTATGCGGATGCGAAGAAAATCCTTCCAGTTTTAAATTGGCAGAAAAGACATTCCCTGCGAGGAGCGGGCAGTATTTGTGCTTACTCTAAAGAAGCACACGACAATGGAATCCGAAGGAGATCGGTCTCGATTCAATTTAGATTCTTTATACACAGGTCGTTTTGAGTTAAATTGAATCGGTAAAGTTGTTACGCTGCTTGACCAGCGAGCAAGCCTGCTATCGCATGTGGACGCACTTGCTATAGTTGCCGATCAATGGCGTCAAAGATCTTATAAAAAAAAAAACTATTAATAAACTTAAAATGCATAAAAAATATATAAAATTATCAAAAAGCAACGTGTCATCTATATATGGACATTTGAATAGAAGATGAAACCGTAATCTTTACTAATAATACTGTTGCTATAAGATTGGAGGAAGGCATACATTAATTTCGGCGGCAGTGGTATGTGGACCGTTGCTGAGTTGCTTAATTGGCAAAACCGTGAGACAGTATTGCCCAAGAGATGTCGATTCAAATCTCGTTAAAAGAAAATTGTACACAGTTTACATTTATTAATTTGATATTTCTGTTTAAAAAAAACTAATAAACATATTAAATTATGGTAATATCAAATTATTTTGTGCAATAAATATTTAAAAACAAAGTTTGTGTGCAGCATCAGTGCATGGTTTTCTTAGATAACATATTTATTATTGAAAAATAAAAAAAAGCCAAAATAATCACAGCTTGAATATTACAGTATATATATATTAATTATGTTTGTACGTTAGTATAGAAATGACATTGATTAATCATTGAGACACAAATGAAATAAATAGTAAACGGAACCCTGACATTCCACATTATTCGGTTAGTAAGAGTGAATGGAATTAGTGGGTCTAAGATTTCATTTCTAAAAATTTAGTTTAGTTAGTATATTTAAATGTTTATTTGGCATTTAAACTCTTAAAAGGTGAAAAGAAGGTATACATGTATACTTCGGAAAGCATATTATATTTCACATTTCATGGCTAATAATATATTTAACGCCATTATGAGGCCAACATTCCTCATTGTAATAAATAAGCTATTTTTATCACTAAGTTAAATGTGAAACGGTTTTACACTTCTTCCTAGTGATACACAAATAATGCAAATAGCCTTTATTTATCCGATTTTCTTACTGCATTAAACCGACATTCAGTCATAAAATTATAATTCTCTAAAGATATATAAGACAAACATCACAAAGACCTCACCAAATTCCCAATTAGTATGTTAATAGAAAGTCTTGTATGCTGCCAAGTGAGAGAAAATGTTAATTAAAATAATTCAGAGCACCCTGTAAGTCACTCGCCTTTGGGAGTTACCTTTGAAGTGAAAATTGGAGGTGTCGAAATAACTCGAGCCAAGTTGACGTATACTGAATGGGGGATATTTGAGATTTAATATTGCCGGTATAATAACGTTTACTAACCCCCCTAGGTGCCTATTAAACCACACAACTATATTGATGATTTCGGCTTTCATGTTTGTATGTATGTAAGTTTATAACCTGTTAATCTATACAAATAAATAAAATTGGAGTGTCGGTTTGTACTATTGAAATAACCGTTTTTTACTACATGCATATGAATATGTATACGGTACATACACCAAAATAACATTTTTTACAATTTTTGTCTGTCTGTCTGTTTGTTCCAGCTAATCTCTGAAATGGCTAAACCGATTTTTACGGGATTTTTATTGTCAGGTAGCTGATGTAATAAGGAGTAACTTAGGCTACTTTTATTTTAGAAAAAGTCTTTTATTTTAGAAAAATAAAGTAATTTTGCAATGTCCAAGTACTGTCCAGTACCGCGCGCAGCTCACGCACATTCCACCGCCTGTGCCATCACGTCTCGGGCGCCTCCCACCACTTCTCCCACCAACGAATCAATATACGATTTCACTCATTCTTTTTTTTTTAGAAAGGAGATACTTTAATGTTTATCCTGTAATTATTTCGAGTAATCGAGTCGGGTTAGTAATCTATTGCTTCGTGATTGAAAGACAAACAAACACACTAACTCAACGCAGATGAAGACTCGGGCGTCAGCTAGTTGATAATAAATTTGAATGTATTGCCCGGAGTGGCACTGACTATATTTTTTTGAATAAACATCAATATGCCGGCTTATTACTGCCATTTTTAAACGTGCCGCATTTTTTAAGTTAACTTCGCACTTATTTTTATCCTAGCTACTGTGGGACGTTTGGCGACCTCCTTGCTACAGTGTTAAGAGCTGTGGTGTTATTAAAGGAAGGTCCTGGGTTTATTCCCCAGCTTTAGAAATTTATTTCCGTATTTTCACTGGTCTGATTTAAGCCTTACCTAACAAAGATGAGCGCCAAGATTTAGCGTACCGGCGCGTCGCGTAGAAAATAAGTAAAAGTATTTTTTTATACACTACAAGTTAGCCCTTGACGGCTATCTCACATGGTGGAAAGTGATGATGCTGTCTAAGATGGTAGCGGGCTAACCTGTTAGGAGTATGGTAAGCCCACGCTCCTAATTGGCTTCTACGCGATATTATGCCGGAATGCTAAATCGCTTGGCGAGATGTCTTTGTCGGTAGGGTAGTAACTAGCCACGGCCGTAGCCTCCCACCAGACCAGACTCGAGCCGGGAATCGAACCCAGGACCTCCAACTTTATAATGCGACAGCGCGCGCGCACTGAGCCACGGAGGTCGTCTAATGGTATCATTTCCGTGGCGCAGTGGTTTACCGTACCCCTAATAGGGTAAGCCCGCTACCATGTAAGAAAGAATCGTCACTTACCATTAGTTAAAAATGCTGTCACTGACTTGTAGCAGAATAAATAAAGGAACAAGTAAATTCCTGCAAGAGTGTTTTAATTTTTCCGGATGAAATGTCTTTATTCAGGGTAATGATCTCCGTACTAAATAGGTTCAGTTACTGTAGCATAAAGGAAATAAACATTTATTTAGACCGATTTCATTGTATCTTGATTGATTTAGGAAACCTCTTTATTCAGGAGCGAACGCTCTCGATGTGGCATCAAAATAATTCCTATCATAATTTAGTTAACTTCATTGAAATATTTTATATAACTTCCTTCAACGTTAATGTGATCTATAATTCGACCAAAACATTGTAATTATTGGCACGAGATGCACTACATTTTTTATTAAATCTACTTACTTATTGCTTGTGAGTTGCCGTGGTTTAAAGTCGGGCTACTTCTGTCTTTTTTCCGATGGTGAGAGAGAGCACGTTTTCTCTTATATATTATTATTATTTATATTATTTTTTATTATTAGCCCGTACTGTCCCAATGTTGGACAAAGGCCTCCATTTCTTATTTCTTATTAATATAGTTAGCTGACATTCTAATAAGTTTGCCAACACTGAAGATTTACATATTAATAAAAGTACAAGGCTCTTCTCTGAATGTAAATTTAAGTATATTATTTGGAAGCAAAGCAAAGCGTGTGCTCGCATGTTATCGTGGGATTTGTGTAGGCTGTTTGAATAATTTCGTCGCAGGCAAAAGCAAGTAGAACTTAAGAAACGTTGATTTTCGCAGCTGCACCTCAAGAATTTGCTACGACCCCTACGGCATCTAATCATCATAAAAGCTTTATACGAAATAATATTTTGACGTGTCTTTAACTTACATTGTAGTGAGTCGACAACTACATTCGTAAACTTAAACTAAAGCAACGAGGGTTGCATAAGCCCGCAACAAACTTAACCGGGTATTTTTTGTTATAACCCTGTTACATTTTTTTTTTATATTATTACAAGTTAGCCTTAGCTATCTCACCTGGTGGTAAGTGATGATGCATTCTAGGATGGTAGCGGGCCTAACCTGTTAAGGGTATGGTAAACCCACACTCCTAATTGGTTTCTACGCGACATCGTGCCGGAACGCTAAATCTCTTAGCGACACGTCTTTGTCGGTAGGGTGGTAACCAGAGTAAGCGACATAGATTGGTTTTAAATCGTGTGACCATATAAGAGTGACAATAAAAGTGACAATTTTGACGACCTCCATGGCGCAGCGCGCGCCCTGTCGCATTATAAAGCTGGGGGTCCTGGGTTCCATTCCCGGCTCGTGTCTGGTCTGGTGGGAGGCTTCATCCGTGAGTAGTTACCACCCTTCCGACAAAGACGTGTCGCCAAGCGATTTAGCGTTCCGGCACGATATCGTGTAGAAACCAATTAGGGGTATGGGCTAACTATACCCCTAACAGGTTAGCCCGCTACCATCTTAGACCGCATCACTTACCATCAGGTGAGATGCCGTCAAGGGCTTATATGTGGTGTATAAAAAAAATACAGGCACGGCACTACGTAGGTTGTGTACATACTTACTTGTAGTGTGGAATAAAATAGGTCTGTCTTAGCGTAATGCGATAATTGGGGTAATGTTATTCGTCAAAAACAGAACTATGCAGGGAACAGCCGTAGCTAGTAATTAGTGTATTTCCTATTCCCTTTGTGTACTTACCGACTCCGGTATTATGATGAATGTCAAAGTGGCGTGCGCCGGCCCGCTAACTCCTTCTTGATTTTTGCTAGGGTTCGCCACCTTGTATAAAATTGATAATTACAATTATATTTTTAACCCCTTTTTTTGTCGTGGGTAAATACTCATGGATACCTCTGCACAACAAACAACTCTAGGACCGTACGATATTGATGACGACCCCGTTTACATCGCCCACAAGTCCTCGGAAAGAATATTTTAACCCCTAACGCAAAAAAACTGTGTTATTAAAATTTTTATATAATTTTAATTAGATCATTTGGTTTTTGCTTTTATTCCATTACAAGTTAGATCGTGCCTGCAATATCACCTTATTGTAAGTGATGATGCAGTCTAAGATGGTAGGCGGGCTAACGTGTCAGAATTATTTTTATATTAATAATACTATAATTAATATCGGATTTGACGCTACATCTGTGTTTTGTCTGTCTGTCTGTTTATGTTGTCATACGTTCTAGTCCTCTAATGCACCGTACACTGTAAAATAATGGCAGATAAAAACCTTTCAAAGAAACGAAACTACTTATATCTACAATCTTAATCAATTATGGTCCCTTCTGGCAGAGCTTCTTTCCGAAGCTCGCCAAACAGCCCGGTTACGCTGTGGCAACCAATAGGGTAAGCACAGCGAATAGACAGTCCGAAAAATTAAAAAAAATTATGGTCTAAATAACAAGATTCATGTAAATTTCCGTTGATTCAAAATAATTAACCGTTTTTTGCGCCTTGTATGGATTAATTTATGTACCACTTAAGTTTCAGGTAATTTCGCCTGTATGCATAGTACCATTACAGTAAAAGGATATTATTGTTATGCACTTGAAAAATATGAGTATATGATAGTGTTAAAGGTAATAATAGGTAATAATTTTTTTTGGGCAGGGCGGAGGTTATGTGGGACTGCCACCCATCGGTGGTCTACCAGGACTAAAAACCACCATGGCATGTCCCTCTCGCTGGTTTTACTGGATGCCCGGGGGACTCGTTGTATACTTCCCGGACGCCTACCAGTCACCCCAGCCTACCGCCGGGCCTCTCCCGCACTACAAGGGGAAGGATCAGGACAGCTTGATCCCCCCAATACAATAAGGAGACTTGTGCAATGGCAGGCAACTAGCTATTGGCAACCCTAGCCTAATGTCAAGAAAGTATTTATTATTCCCAGTATAACATTAATTAAGGTCGGTGCCACCTGAATTAGAATTACGTAGACTACGGGAAATTTAATCAATTTCGCGAATTTCTTGACATTTTTACGGTTGAGTGCACTTTGTAATTCCACTACGGCCGCCCCATTAGTATTCAAAGCAAGAGTTACATTATTTTATAACTGCGAAGTAATTATGGCGGTAACTTATTAACTTGATTTATACTTTACTAGCCCCCTACTTCATATTAGGTTCTTTTGGGTGCGTGTTTCCAACTTAAAATCCTTATTTTCCAACCCTAGTACGTGGATTTTAAAATATGCCAACGGAAGTTTACCTTATAAATGCTATCATCATGATTAACCCATTACCGGCTCACTACAGAACACGGGTCTCCACTTAATATGAGAAGGGTTTGGCCATAGTCCACCACGCTGGCCATGTGCGAATTGGCAGACTTCACAAGCCTTTCAGAACATTATGGAGTACTCTCAGGCATGCAGGCTCACGATGTTTTCCTTCACAGTTAAAGCAAGTGATATTTTAATAGCTTAAAAAAAAAAGGTCCTTCCCGGGCTCGAAACCCCGAACTCTGATTAGGAAGTGGATGTCCTAACCACCGGGTTATCACAACCATACATAATAATGCCCACTTTATGCCAAATTGAATAACATTTAGTTCGAGTTTTGCGTTCATATATTAGTCAGTCAGTCCGTTCTTAAAAATCACTTGCTTCAATGGTGAAGGAAAACATCGTGAGGAAACATGCACACCTGAGAGTTCTCCATAATGTTCTCAAAGGAGTGTGAAGTCTGCCAATCCGCACATGGCCAGCGTGGTGGACTATGGCCAAACCCTTCTCAATTTGAAAGGGGACCCGTGCTCTGTAGTGAGCCGGCAATGGGTTGATCATGATGATGATGATATAGTTTATTGCCCGGAGAGTGACATAGTCTACTTTTAATTACGAAAAAATACCCAGATCCTTTATCACTTCTTAAGCTTATACGTTATCGGGAGGAAAAATCATTTGAGCTATCTTGTACGCACTTTAGTAAGAACAATATAATTTCGTGGAATCATAAACCAAAATACCAAGACACATTTGTTCAGTCTCATATTTTATAAATTACTTTGAAATTGAAGCAATATGTTTGCTTGTGATTCAGTGATGATACAAAATATAAAATTATCATACAGTAATTCAGTCTAAGAGTGAATGAACTCTCTATATTTATTGGGGTCATATCAACCAAAATAATTCAAGAATCTGTTTTCGTTTCTAAAATTACCCACGATAGATAATATAAAATGAATAAAGTATAATTGAAGTAAATATTATTTTCCTTCGTCAATATTGTAATATAAATTACTAGGAGGATGCTAGCTGGGAATAATGCCTGGAAAGCATCCCTTTTAAAACCACTCGTAAGTGCCCTACCAACGGACAACTCGCTAACTACGGCCAGTACTGAGTATATCCTCTTCAATACCAATAAAATGTTGGTTTCAAGTGCACGTGGGGTATATAAATGCATTTACAATACACGATCGTATATCGGGTTCAGACGTGTCCCGTAACAAAAAATCAATCAATCAATCAATCAATCAGCCTAAAGACGCCCACTGCTGGACATAGGCCTTTCCGAGAGCGCGCCACCACACACGGTCCTCCGCCTTCCTCATCCACCCGCCACCAGCGATCCTTTTCAGGTCGTCGGTCCAGCGAGCAGGTGGTCGTCCTACGCTGCGCTTACCGGTACGCGGTCTCCACTCGAGAACACGTCTGCCCCAACGGCCGTCGGTTCTACGACAGATATGACCCGCCCACTGCCACTTCAGCTGGCTAATCCGTTGGGCTATGTCGGTTACTTTCGTTCTCCTACGAATGTCCTCGTTACGGATTCTATCCCTGAGAGAAACGCCCAGCATAGCCCTTTCCATAGCACGCTGAGCGATTTTGAACTTTTGGACAAGGCCTACCGTGAGTGTCCACGTTTCTGCTCCGTATGTCATGACCGGTAAGACACAGGCGTTGAAGACTTTTGTCTTTAGGCATTGGGGTATCGGCGAGTTGAAGACTTGACGCAGTTTTCCAAATGCTGCCCATCCCAGCTGAATTCTTCTGTTAGCTTCCTTGTTGAAGTTGTTCCTACCCAACTGTATAATCTGTCCTAGGTAGTTATATTCTTGGACAACTTCGATGCTGACATTTTCGACAACAATGGGCCTTGTGATGACGTATTCATTGAACATTATCTTCGTTTTGTCCACGTTCATCTTGAGACCCACCCGTCTGGAAGAAGTGCTAAGGTCGCACAGCATTTGCTCAAGTTCCTGCAGAGTTTCTGCCATTATAACTACGTCGTCTGCAAATCGTAAGTGCGAGATGTATTCGCCGTTTATGTTTATGCCACAATCTTTCCAGTCCAAAACCTTGAACACATCTTCGAGAGCAGAAGTAAACAGTTTCGGGGAAATAACGTCCCCTTGTCTTACTCCCCTTCGAATTGGTATCGGATGTGTTTCATGGTTTTGCACCTGAACGGTCATTGTGGCGGCGTCGTATAGACATCTTAGCACTTCGATATATCGCCAATCGACTTGGCATCTCTGCAGTGAGTCCAAAACCGCCCAGGTTTCGATGGAGTCGAAGGCTTTCTCGTAGTCCACAAATGCGAGGCACAGAGGCAGATTATACTCCTGGGTCTTCTGCATAATCTGTCTTAGAGTGTGAATGTGGTCTACGGTGCTGTAGCCTTTCCGAAACCCGGCTTGTTCCGGAGGTTGGAACTCGTCAAGTCTCCGGGTGAGACGATTAGTGATAACCCTAGAGAACAGCTTGTAAATATGGCTCAGAAGTGAGATGGGCCTATAATTTTTTAACAAGTTCTTGTCTCCTTTCTTGAAGAAGAGTACGGTTACACTTCTGCTCCATTCTTCTGGCGTTGTTCCGGTCGTGATGACGGCATTAAAGAGACTCTTCATTTCGTTTAGGATAGGTGTTCCTCCTGCTTTCAGAAGCTCCGCTGTAATGCCATCATCACCCGGTGCTTTATTATTCCGAAGCTGCTCTAGTGCTATACGAATCTCGCCAACGTCGATATCCGGGAGGTCATCGGTGTAGTGGCGAGCAAGTCTCGCTCGCTTGTCATTCGTGATTTGGTGAGAGACGGGTTTAGGAGCATGCGCAGAGTATAATTGCCCATAGAAGTTTTCAATCTCAGCTAACACACTTGGAATAGAGGTAACGGTTCTGCCGTCTGCAGTCTTCAACTTTGTAAGATGGCTTCTCCCAAGACTATTAGCAAATACTTTGGTCCCCTTGTTGCGCTCGATCGCTTCTTCGATTTTTCGCGTACTCGAAGATCGCAGGTCAGAACGTATCCGCTTTTTAATGAGCTTGTTTAAAGTATGCCGATCTACTACAGATGGAGAAGCCTCCCGTCTTTGCCTCATTAAATCCAGTGTCTCGCTAGAGATCTTGGACGTTGCACTTCTCTCGCCTTTCCTGCAAAATTTGCCTCCCACTTCACGAATGACCTTCACCAAATCGCCATATTTCTGATCAACTTCGTCAGTGGTTTCCAGCGAATCGAATCGGTTCTTTAATTCTAGTTGGAAGTTCTGTAATGTTGTCATGGATGGGTGTAGTTGTGGGCGAAGATTAGACCCCATCATGCGACGCCTATATAACTGAAGGTCTATATTCAGAGAGCCCCTTACAAGTCGGTGATCACTCCCGGTATTAAACCTGTTGATCACAGAGACATCTCTGAATATATCCCTACGATCCGTCATGATGAAGTCTATCTCGTTCTTGGTCATGTTATCGGGGCTCCGCCAAGTCCACTTCCTATGGGTGTTTTTCTTGAAGAAAGAGTTCATTAAGAACAACCCTTGCTTTTCTAGAAAGTTGACTAGCATTTGCCCCCTATGGTTTCTCTCACCGAATCCATGTGGCCCAATTTTCGACTCGTCGCGTTCTTGTACACCCACTTTTGCGTTGAAGTCCCCCATAACAACCGTGAAGACGGACTTGTTGGTATTGCCCATAGCTATGGATACGTCTTCGTATACAGTTTCTACCTCTTCATCAGAGTAGGTCGACGTTGGTGCATAGACCTGTATTATTTTAAGAGAGTATCTCTTATTCAACTTAAGAACAACATACGCAACCCTCGTCGACACACTACTGATCTCCACGATGTTGTTAGCGAGGACTTTGTTGATCAAAAATCCCACTCCGCCTTGGGACGATCTATCGCCTTCTCGATAGTAGAGTATGTGGCCCGATTCTAGGGTTACAGTATCCTCCCCCTCTCTACGGACTTCTGACAACCCCAAAATATGCCACTTAATCTTATCTAACTCCACTAAAATCTCGGCTAGGCTTTCGTCCGACTTCAGTGTCCTTGTATTATACGTAGCCAAGAATAGTCGGTTGTGGTGGTAGCTCGCCGTCGCCCGGAGATTCTTCGCACCCCCTGCCCCGCCGTGACCACGACTGCTACCAAGGTCGGGAATAGCAGGGCGACCGGGAACTGGGGGCCATTGTGTATTGGCGCTATTCATCAGAAGGTATGCCCATAGTGACCACGCTGGGCAGGCGGGTTGGTCACCGCAGGGCTCAACTGGTCGCACCGGTGTCGCTGCTGCCCGACACCGGCCTGTGTTTTTGCTCAGTTGGGCCAATTGCGAAATGGTTATCCCGCCATTTGTCGGTGAGTGGTGTTTACGCCACACGGGGTCCACTCATGTCCCCGAGGGAGCTGTCTTAATTTTTGTGAGCCAGCTTCTCACCATATGTCCCTTAGTCGCCTCTTACGACACCCACTGGGTAATAGGGGTGACACTATTCTATTCTGCCGGTGCCACACGGCTTAACAAAAAATATCAAATTCAAATAGCATGGCATCATCATCATCATCATGATCAACCCATTACCGGCTCACTACAGAGCACGGGTCTCCTCTCAATATGAGAAGAGTTTGGCCATAGTCCACCACGCTGGCCATGTGCGGATTGGCAGACTTCACACGCCTTTAAGAACTTTATGGAGAACTCTCAGGCGTGCAGGTTTCCTTACGATGTTTTTCCTTCACCGTTGAAGCAAGTGATATTTTAATTGTTTTAAAAACGCACATAACTCCGAAAAGTTAGAGGTGCGTGCCCGGATTCGAACCGCCCACCTCTGATTAGGAGGCTGACGCCCTAACCACTGGGCTATCACCGCATGGCATATTTAAAGTAAATTAGTAAGTAACTCATTCAAAGGAAATTGTATTTTATTTTATAATAAATTACCTATTGATATCTTGGAGATGTCTATCAATAAGTTCAAAGTTTTTATAAAACGAAAGCTTATAGAAAAATCATATTACGATTTTAAGGATTATATAAACGATAAAAAAGCTTGGGTGTGAATTGTTTTATCTCCTTCTCTTGTACTATAATTTATTGTTGATAATGTGAGATGGTGATAACAAAAAAAAAAATAAAACCCGGCTAAGTTTGTTGTGGGCTTTTTCTTAGACCAGGGCGCGTTTGGAACCCTCATAGCTTTAGTTTTAAGTTTACGAATGTAGTTATCACCATTAAATCACTACTATGTAAATTATTGACGCGTCAAAAGACCTTTCTAAAGGATTTGAATAAAGATTATTTGAATTTTAACATGAATTTTGAATTTGAATTTGTTCAATTACGGTACTAATGAGTGGTTCGGAAGACCAGGAAATGTATGTCGCCTGTCTATCCAATTAATATTGAACGCAAGATTGATTGCTTCAGATATGACAATTATTGCCTGTATCGGCCGAGAACAGGAACACTGCGGTGAATTACGTCGTGTTATCATTATTTACTTTATCATATTAGTCCAGACCAACTGAACAGTCCAGTTACTAAGCCAACTAAGCAGTTACTAGTCATCATCATCATCAAAATAACTTTATTCAAATACACTTATTTCAGGCGTCTATGATTCGTTCATATATAATATATTTTGCATTATTTCAATTTGTGAGATGATGGTGATTATTACACTCGACAACTTTAAACTAAAGCTAATAGAGTTTCAATCGCACTCAGATCGAAGTAGCAGACTATAACAAACTTAGCCGGGTTTTCTCGAAGGTTGTGAATATAGCGTAAATTGATATATTTATTTATTTATTTGCTTCCATGTCTAACAGACATGAGACCCGGTCAGGGCATTGCAAACAGTACAATGTTATACATTGATGAATATTCTAATGTTAAACAATACAATAATTAAAAAAAAAAGACGGGTTGCACTCCGGGAGTGCCGGCAGAAGTGAAAACTTGATTATTAACGTTGAGCATGTTTGATATTTTGGAATGGTTAGGGAATAATTTTGCACCAATTGCTTTATCAGTATAAAAGTACTATCATTTATGTGGTAGAATACAATATTCATTTATTGCGCTATCGTACACAAACATGACAATTTATATTATATTAAAAATTTAACACTTTAAAACTATTACAAATTAAATCAAATTACATTTGCAAATCATCTAATTGCTTTTGGAACAATTCTTCTACATTTTCGTCATTTTCCTTTAAACCTTTTGTACGTTGATAATATGCTCTTTGATTCTCACAATGTCTTTTTCTTTTTTTTCTTCTATTTCCTCCTTCGAATCTTTTTTCTTCAAATCTTTTTTACGCTGACGCCATGCCTTTTGGTATTCTCGATTCCGTTCTTTTTTTTTTCTTTTCTTTCTCTGAAAAACGGAGATTATTTATTATCATTTTATTTCATTTATTTTCATTCGAAATTATTTGTTTGGTAAACCTACACCGCACATGTGCTTATTGTGATGTTATAAAAATATAGGTTAATGCTATAAAGTATAAACATATTACAAATATTACATTTATACTATGTAAGTTCATATGTATCTAAAGGGTGTAAAAAGACCCTTAACGAAAACGAAAACCACATATTCTTCCATCATTGGGATCATTTTTTTCTTCTAGACAATACCTGGGAAACCACAGGTTCTGGAGATATTGAAGGTCAAAGTGTCCATTTTTTTTTCAACTTTTTTGCAAAATCGAATTCTAAGCGTTAACACAACGCGCGGCGCGGCTCGAGCCGGTCGGGTGTGTGTGTGCAGTGTGCCGTATCCGTGTACTCGTGTAGGCACAACGCACACATTCGAACAGCCGGTTGCGCGCAAACCATTACCCGCTACAAAAATCTGATTATTTTTAAAGTCCAAAAAAAAATTCCGTTTCCCAGCAATTATTTTTGCGCAGTGTTACTTAGTTTCATGTACAGAATGCTTGGTTGACGGCTTCGTGAAGGGTCTGTTTACACCCGTTAAGCAGTACGATAGACTCGATCGAAACCTAACCTTAATTATAAAATTATATTAATTAAAAATTAAAACTTATTAAATTTTCATCTAGTATATTTATAAAGTACTCACTCATTTTCTTTCATTATTTCTTCATCACTTTTATCATTAATAGATGCACTTTGTTCAATTTCCATATTTTAAGCACTTTACATTCACGAATTTTACGAATACACAACAATGTGATCACTACACAGACGGTCGAGCCATCAGCTGTCACCATCCATGGATAAGCGTGGCACGCTGTAACATTTATTTTATTTTTATTTTTATTTTTATTGGATCATTAAACTAGTCACTATCTAAAAACAACAAAAAACATTTCAGAAGAACAGACACCAGATAGTGGCCTTCTAGAAATGACCACAGCATGCACAACCTTAAAATTAACCTTACAACTAAATAATTCAATTTATACCTAAAGCAAGTAAGACTATTACAGCATTAAAATGCTGTAATAGATAGTCTTACTTGCTTTTTAAAAGAGGCTACAGAACTGCAGGAGATGTCGCAGATATTCCTGTGATCATTCAGCATTGAGCATATTCTATAGATAGGCGCATGCTGACCTGCCTTGGTTCGACAAAACGGTAAATGAAACGGTTTTCGATTCCGGAGGCGACTACCCTTACGCGGCACACTAAACCTCAGACGCTCCAGGATTTCCGGTGAATCAGTGTATCCATTAATGATTTTGTAGAAAAAAACCATGTCTAACATTTTACGTCTGTTCTTTAGTGACATAAGATTATAGGATAGTAACCGAGAATCATACGAGACCAAGTCACTTAATCTGAACTGACGGTGACTCATCGTTCTTGCGCACAAAAATACGGCCTCCTCGAACCCATACGTCTATCATCGTAGATCTATAGTGTTTTTCCTGTGCGGCAAGCCTAGTTGATGCATGCAGACGTTTGTTAGTTGGGGACAAGTGCTCTGCGACATAAACCTGGTGCTTAGTACCGGCAATCCCTAGGTGAGAAGTGTTGAGTTTGTCAGCTGCATGTTTTTTATTAAAGATTCTCACAGCCGCTAAAAAGTTATCTCGCTTAAGTGGGCTAGATAGTTTAAAAATAATACTGCGTGGGCGTTTGGATTCGGTATTCATTTTTGCAACTCTATGAAAGTTTACTATATCAGTGGGTCCAAGCTGAAAATTAACCACCTTGGCCAATTGAGAAATCAATTTTAGCAGATTTTCTGATCGATGCTCGGGAACACATTGAATTTCTAAGTTGCTGTCACGAGACTGTTGCTCCATCTGAGATATTTTAAATTCAAATTCAGTCGACCGAGATCGTAGTTCCAAGTTCTCAATTTCCAGATATTCTGGCAGACAAGTCCTTATTTAAAGTATTCTGTTCGTCGTGACAGTCAGACAAAAATTTAAGAGATTTGATAGCCTCATTTAGCTCATCCTGTATAGTAGTAAATTTTTTTATAACTCCGGTAACTTCTTGTTGTAATTTCATTATGGCTATGTTAAAATTACCCAAGGTAGATTGCTGGTTTTCAAGCTTTTGATTTATCTCCGTTCGAAAACTACGTATTTCGCTCAAAAGACAATCAAGGGACATGTCTACTGATGTAGGTGAGCTATTAACGTCCGCACGCTGCACATTTTTCCTTTTATTGGATATTGGAGTATTAATATTATCTGCCTTAGGACGCTTGGCAATACACGTTGGGCATATCCACTTAGACCGATGGGTTGAAGTCTCACCATAATTAACACAATCTGAATGATATACGAGTAAACAATCGATGCTTGAGCA
The DNA here is from genome assembly GCA_928268935.1 of Lasiommata megera. Lineage (NCBI taxonomy): Eukaryota > Metazoa > Arthropoda > Insecta > Lepidoptera > Nymphalidae > Lasiommata > Lasiommata megera. The sequence continues at coordinate 2,403,410 of OV743311.1, read as the reverse complement.
CTTCACGCGTTTTTGAGTGACAGAAATGCTGGAGTTGCAGGCACCGCAATTCATATTTATATTATGTGGATATTTATGACAACCGTTTTGACTTTTTCGTTTTGACACCACTCCGATGCTCAAGTTAAACAAGTTTTAATAGAAGAAAACCATAATGATCTCTTGAAATATCACATTACACGATTCTCCTATCACTTAATAATACAAAAACTATGACTCTGTAACAGTACTGCAGGTAAAAACGATACTTTCTGAATTATAAAGCGTAGCGCGTTAGTAGCGTGTAGGTTGACGTTCGTTGCCATGGAAATAAACATACACGAACATTCGCGCAAGCGCCCTGCGCTGCCTAAACGAAACAGTAGGCCCAGGCATACATTTTCGCCGCGCCGTAGAGAGGGGATAGCTGTCTACTCTCCATCCGTCTTACGCTTTTTCGATCAGGTCACGTGTCCTGACGCGAGTTTAAGATTTTATACCCATTACAGAAAAAGTGCTCAACGCCGCTAAAGAAGTTTTCACTTCAAAAAAAAATAATAACTATAATAATTCAATGAGTCAATGTTATGAATGTCAAAAATAAAAATAAAAAGTAATATTTTAATTGTTACGTATCATAGGCTGATGTGCAATTGAGGCCTTAAGTATACTTAGTTTGGAACAGTTCGTCTATCTTGTAGAAGCTACTAAGAATGAGCCATTGTTTTAATTTCCGCTTAAAGGTCGTCAAATATATCAATGAAGACAGACAAATGTTCTAAAGCAAAGATTCTCATGTAAATTTTTTTGGCGGGCTCACACTACACTTGGTACAGTATACTGTACTTATTAAAATTGTATGCGGCGGGACGAAGGTAGGCATGAATGAGATCCTCCAGGGCGTCGTGAATGCTTATTCAAATGAATGCTTATGATATCGTGTAAGTGCGTGCAGACTCATGTTCCATGTTTAGTTATTCAATGGTGCGTATGAAACGGTTGTAAAACGTGTGTTAAAACGTTATGCGGGGGAGATTTTAAGATGGATCGGAGGGTAACGTGATTACATCAGATTCAATGTACAGGTGAACTCTTGCGCGTTGAAATTCTGCCGTCAGGGTAACTGTGATAAAAAGTACTCCAGTAGCAAAGTGTTCTTGTATTGTGTGGCTGCAGGGAAGGGGAAGGGGAAGACCCCCAACTACATGGTTGACGAATGTCGAAAAGGACATGAATGCCTCGGCCTCAATGATGAGGATACTAGAGAAAGGTCGAAGTGGTGCCGAAAAAAAAAAAAGCCGACCCCGCGTAACGGGATAAGGCGAGGCCAAAGAAGAAGAAGATTAGCGAAACCAATAACATTCTTGGATCTTCAAGAGGGTTTTTTCCCATCCAAAATGTTTTAATGCGGTATGGTAAGCGTTAATGATGCTCCATTGGTATGATTTTATATTTTAAGTGTTCTGTTTGCCATGAGGAAAATGCAACGATGGTACATTATCAGTGTTTCATTTATATCACATAGCGGACAAACGAGTAAACGAGTCACCTGATGATCACCGTCGCCCATGAACATCTGCAGTACCAGAGGTGCTCCATTCATCCTCCTAGTAGGTAATCACTTGGCGGCATATCTTTGCCAGTGGAGTGGTAACTAGTCGCAGACGGAGTCTTACAACAGACCAGACTCGAGCCGGGAATCGAACCCATGACCTCCCACTTTAAAATACTGCAGCGGACACACTGCGCCACGTAGGCAACAACAGTCATTGTAAATCGATGATTTTGTTTTTTAATTGCATTCTAAATCGAGCATACTACAGTATTAAGGATATCTTAAAAAATATGCGATCTATTATCATGAATTTTGTCTTTAACCGGAGAACCAACATCAAACTGAAATGAGGCTCTCAAGAATCAATCACCTAAGATCGAACTTGAGAGCTGTCGACAACTTGAGGCGGTTATGTTATACGGCCTTAAGAAGTCCAATATCGTAGCATCGTATCTTTTACGTCCCAGTCACCAATAAAGGCGTGTATATTTCTCATTCACCTCACGTCCGAGTCGAAATGAAGAGCTGGCACAAATATTGTGAAATAATGCTGACTCATACACGCTTATGAGCGAAAAGATTTCAGGATTATGGTGAGTGCAGTTTCATTTGCAGGGCTCGTAACACCCTGAATTATTTAAGTTTCGAATGGACGATAACTGATAAAGACATTGGTTAAACGTCCCCCTTGGAGGCTTGGCCCTGGACTTAGGGTACCTTTGGGTAGTTTCTTCAATAGGGTAGAAGCGGTGATAGCCTAGTGGTTAGGGCGTCAGTCTCCTAATCAGAGGTCGGCGGTTCGATTCCGGGCACCTCTAACTTTTCGTGCTGTTATGTGCGTTTAAAAAAAAAAATTAAATATCACTTGCCTGAACGGTGAAGGAAAACATTGTAAGAAAACCTGCACGCCTGAGAGTTCTCAAATGTCCTCAAAGGCGTGTGAAGTCTGCCAATCCGTACATGCCCAGCGTGGTGGACTATGGCCATACCCTTCTCATATTGAGAGGACACCCGTGCTCTGTAGTGAGCCGGTAATGGGTTGTTCATGATGATGATGTTGATTCTTTACAGGGTAGCCCGCTACTCTCTTAGACAGCTAAATCATTTGTCATCATAGGTATGATTGCCGCAAGGGATAACTTGTAGGGGAATAAAAAAAAATACATTATAAAATAAAAATATATATACTTTATACTATTCTATATATAATTTTATACACGCAACATCCTTTTCTTGATAAAAAACGGTACGAGCATAATCTTCAGTTACAATTTCCGAATGCTGCACTCCTAATAACAAGAATGAACCAAGAGTGGTGGTTACTGAAATAATGAATAATTCACTAGACAAAGTGGGGTCAGTGCCGTCAGGGTCAAGGGATAGTGGCTTCTGAAAGCCAAAGCCCTCTGTTTATAAAACGCAAGACCCTAATGGATTCCTTTCTTTTGTATAAACAAAAATACTTTTATGTCGGCTAGACGCAATATAGTTTGCATTACTTTATTCGTCACATTTATTTAAAATTTTTCTGGACTTATTTACTGGTCTCTTTCCTCGCTGATGTCAGAAATGGAGAGAGCTATCAGCAAACTTATAATCCGTGAAGGAAGCGAAATAGCACTACAAAGTGCAAACCTGAAGTGGCCCTCCAACTAGGGTAATGAGCGGCTTGACGCAGAAGACCTTTACAAAGTCCAGCAGTAGAATTCCATAACCTGGAGTAAAGCAAATACTCGTATAAAGTACCTACGGTTGGCGTAAATACCGTTACGTACGTTTGACGACCTCCGTGGCGCTGCGTGTGCGCTGTTGCATTTTAAAGTTGGAGGTCCTGGGTTCGATTCCCGGCTCGAGTCTGGTCTGGCCTAGGCCTGGCTTAAGCCGTGGCTAGTTACCACCCTACCGACAATGACGTGTCGCCAAGCGATTTAGCGTTCCGGCACGATGTCGTGTAGAAACCAATTAGGAGTATGAGTTTACTATACTCCTAACAGGTTAGCCCGCTACCATCTTAGAGCGCATCATCACTTGCCATCAGGTGAGATGCAGTCAAGGGCTATTTTTTTTTATCTTCTACAAGTTAGCCCTTGACGGCAATCTCACCTGATGGTAAGTCATGATGTAGTCTAAGATGGTAGCGGGCTACCGTGTAATGGTCAACCCATACTCCTTATTGGTATCCTTATACGCGATATCAGGCTGGAACGCTTAATCGCTAGGCGACACGTCTTCAATAGGGTAGTAGCTAGCCACGGCCGTAACCTCGCACCAGACCAGATTCGAGCCAGGAATCGAACCCAGGACCTCCCAACTAATAATGCGACAGCGGACGCACTGCGCGACGGAGGTCGTTGAAAATAAAAATAATAAAATGTACCACATCCTCCAGTGAGCAAGAAGGAAATCTAAGAAAGCTCCAAATAACGGTATTTAATAAATAGTGAGTGGAAAACTTGTCATGGCAAATGTCATAGGTTGGATATTTTTTATATTACTTGGAGGTAGCTTCATGATATTATATATTATGCTATCTTCAACTGCGAGTTTTACGCAGATAATAGATCAAGTCTGTGGGAATACCTCTGGTAGGGCTGGTATAAAGTTACGTGTATAATTTATCTATATCTAATATTATATATAGAGAAAATAATTGTTGGTTTAGTAGTGAATGATAAACTCTGAAACAACTGAATTGATTTTAAAGTTTCTTCCACCATTAGTAAGTTAATTTATATCGAAGTAACATAGGCTAGGCTTCATTTCATTAAATAAATAATTATAGTATTATAATGAATATCAGCCGAAAATAAAGGTATTTATAAAATAATCTGATAAAAAACTAGTCTAGCTGTTTCATCCGTATGATCTGAATGTTTTATAAATTAAAAGGTTAATTTTGGTAGTAATGTATTTTAATATATCATACCAAAATTATATATTATACATCATCATCATCATCATGATCAACCCATTACTGGCTCACTACAGAGCACAGGTCTCCTCTCAATATGAGAAGGGTTTGGCCATAGTCCACCACGCTGGCCATGTGCGGATTGGCAGACTTCACACGCCTTTGAGAACATTATGGAGAACTCCCAGGCGTGCAGGTTTCCTCACGATGTTTTCCTTCACCGTTAAAGCAAGTGATATTTTAATTATTTTAGAAACGCACATAACTTCGAAATTTTGAGGTGCGTGCCCGGATTCGAGCCGCCGACCTTTGATTAGGAGGCTGATGCCGTAACCACTAGGCTATCACCGCTTTTTTATATATTATACAAAATATATTCATTTTAAAATCAAGACAATAATATGTCTATAAACCTCTATAGAATATTAATATGCTTTTAGACGTACAGTTTAGTTGATAGTGCTAAACTAAAACGTAAGTAACATAAGGTATAAGGTCTCGCATTAAACAATACATAAACTTACTACTTTAAACAATACTTTTTAATGAAGATTAAAACGCAGTAGTTGAAAAAGTTTTTTTTTTTAAGTAAAATGTACTAAAACTTACAAAAGTTTTTATCAAAGAGTAATATGACGGGTGAGATACCAAAGATGACGGGTGCGCCAAACTGTCAAGCCACCATAATGTCGATCCCATCGCCATGCCTAAAAATGTCGTCACGTAAAGTTAGACGAAGCCCGACATTTTTTGAAAACAATTAAAAATATTTTGTGAACCCGTACAGTAACAAATAAATATGTAGGATGACTACGGGCGGGTGCGTGTCTTTGTCGGTAATTTAGGTAGACGTGGGTAGTTTCGGGAAAAGAGACCAGACACTCTTGATAGAACAGAATTACAATTATAAATATGGTAATTTATAATTTTCTGACATTGACAGCTATGGCTTTTACTGCGTAGATAAATTGAAACCGACGTACTGCCGCAATCTACAGACGATCAAACGGAACTGTAACGGAGCTGTATTAGTTTTTAGCTCACAAAAACTAAAACGGTTCCGTTGGCATGTTTTTCGCGTCGGCAGTTCGCACACCCACTTCACCTGTCCAATATATTAAAAAGTAGCTCCGCAAAACAATCCAAAGCTCGCGCGTAGCACAGGTAAGGAATTTCAATAAAAGTCTACAAGTTTTAGCTCTCGTTTAATGCCCCGGTGGCTCTGAACGTTTGTAGTTATTGACTATAGAGAATACTATCTTACTGAAAAAGGAAAAGAGAGAAAGGATAAAGTCGTTCGATTGAGTAGGTACCTAGAGTGTCTACTTATATTGTAAATTCAATTTCTTTTGTAGCGAAATCGGCTTAAGCTCATTGAATTCAGTTCTTTTATTTTAATAAAGGCAGACGTACATTTTTTTTTATTTTATTCTACATAGCCCTTGACAATCTCACTAGATAAGCTGTGATAGTCTAGTGGTTAGGACGTCAGCATCCTAATCAGAGGTCGGGGGTTCGAACCCGGGCACGCAACTATAACTTTCAGAGTTATGTGCGTTTTTAAGCAATTAAAATATCACTCGCTTCAACGGTGAAGGAAAACATCGTGAGGAAACTTGCATGCTTGAGAGTTCTCCATAGTGTTCTTAAAGGCGTGTGAAGTCTGCCAACCCACACATGGCCATCGTGGTGGACTATAGCCAAACCCTCCTCAGATTAAGAGAAGACCCGTGCTTTGTAGTGAGCGTAGAATGGGTCGATCATGATAGTGGTGATGTAGTCTAAAATGATAGCGGTTAACAGGTTAGAGCTATGGTCAAATTATATGGGCTGATAAGTACTGAACTTTAAATAATTTAAAAAATATAGGCATGAAAGTATAACTAAATATTTATTTGCATGAAAACATGTCATATACAATTAAATCTTAAGGTGTTTCTAACATAGAATGTGACCAATAAAGAAAACTCCATTTTTGTGAAAAACTGAAAAGACTGTGAAGAAATGTTCCTATAAATAAGTCAATTTTCGGTTCCTTTATCGCGCTCTCTTACGATTCGCACACATAATACCACCTCAGGTGATAAAACCTGAGGCGGTATTACTCATAAGAGTATTACCAACATCGCACACTAGCATATACTATACTTTATAATAATATTGCACAAAGTGTGTATTGCCAAGGCCTCATTTTGTATATTTCTGTCATCTTTCAGTTTAATCAATCATAATCTTTATTAAAAAAAAAAACACTTTTGACGCGTCAATAATTTTCATAGTAGTGATTTGATGGTGATAATTACATTCTTAAATTTAAAACTAAAGCTATGAGGGTTCCAAACGCACCCTGGTCTAAGAAGAAGCCCACAACAAACTTAGACAGGTAAATTTTCTTTTTGTTATTACCATCTCATATAATTTTAAGGGGCATGTGCCCCTTAAAATTATAAAGTTCTTATTAGAGCAATATTTCATACTCATGCTTGTTTATCATTTACATAATCCTTTACACTATAGTAGGACTTTTCTACAAGTGTACGTTTTATATAAACTTTAATTTGGTCATTTGTTATAAAATTGTATACAATTACCTTTATGGTCAACGTAACTTAAATCATACAAATTTTTAGTATAGAGAAATTTGCTTATATTTTCACAACGGTCACCCGTGTGTTATTACACACAATGATGTTCCCGTTTTATTCGTCATAAAGAAAGTTTTTTTATGACAGTCGAGGGAATTTCTAAAACTTTAAAATGAAATCACTAAAACTATAATATTGTACTTCGGGTTCTAAATGAAGTTTGTCAATAAAATATAACATTCAAGTTTGAAATTTCTTTACGTTGAAGGAATTTCGTGTTTGCTTCCTTATTTATTTATCACGGCAATTCTTAATCTTTTAGCTATGTCACAAGAATATATTTTTTTATTCAGTCTTAAAAACAAACTAAATAAATTTGTATCGACTATATACTTCGTACAATTGTGACGTCATTTTATTTGTTTCACCTGTAAACTTTAAAGTAAACTTTTTAAAAGTCTCTCTGAAAGTTGCAACCATTTTTCCAGGATCATAATAGAACCTGTCGCTAATAGTTTCTTGAAGTAGACCGTAAAGGACGTGAGAGAACCCAAAGATCACCGTTATTATACCGGTAAAAATCTGACGACCATTCGTGTTAGACGTTTATGTTCCTTTCCTTTCCACAATTTTTCTTTAGCGAATTCCTTTTCGATGAAAAGAAACATTTGGGCTGAGTGTAACCCGATATCTATTGAACAGTTTTGTACCCGGCTATGAGACATTACCAAGTGGTTCGTATATTCTAAGTATCACTATCATTTAGTGTCACATTTTGAATTAGAATACACCAAGTATGCCACAAAACAAGGAGACTATTAACTAATAGAAATGACAAAAGTATACTTTGACGTACCTATATTATTATTGGGTTCATTCAGAGAAGTTAGGTCACATGATGTCACATGATAATAAGTAAATATATATCAAGTAATTATAGCCGAAAGGCTATAATACTTGATATTATTATTTTTTGTCTCTGATAAAACTTTATTTAATGATTTATTAGACAATTAGTTGTTAGAAATACATATATAACTTAAAATAAAACTTAGATTAACCTAAAACTAAAAATCTTAAAAAAGAAATAAATATTTAACATAATAACTAAAATATATTATTAAAAGGAGTCCCTTTAGGCAAGGTTCCGAAGATACTGGCAGCGTTCCCCCTTTGAATGGCTAGACTAATTCTTTGTCCGAGGTAGCTGGCAGCACTTCGGTCCCCTGTGATGTCGACTACCCTTTTTGCTATTTCCTTAAAAAGACTTAGAGCGCTAGGACCCCACGGACCAAGGGTCTCGACACATATTCGGAGCCTAGACCCCTGTATTTGCATGCTTTAGCTTTTTCAGCTGCACCAACTCTGTTGTTGGTTTCATGTAGATGGGAAGATGCCAGCATGTCTGTACAGACACGCTGCCCCTACTGTAAGCTGGCTATTACTTGATATATTTTTGTCAAGCAATCTCTTGCTAAGATTACGAAGAGAACTTTTAGAGAAACTGAACAACGTTATCATAAAATACTATGACAACCATAACATCAGCTATTAATATTCAAGGTGAAATCTGGTCACAGATTACTATATCATCACAAAAAGGTAATTAAATAAGTGTTTAGCTAATATTGAAGCGATATTCCAAACACACGTTCATACGTACACACATTCACGTGCAAATGTCATGTCAACACGGTTAGTTGAGTTTATTTATTTTGTTTTTTGATTATACTTTTTTTTAAAACATGAAGGCATACAAAACAAGTCCATTCTATTATATTGCGTAAAAACCAATACAGTTAAATTAGGTCCGTATATTATAATTACCGGACATAAAAATTATAGTAAACTGTACCCCAATATAGGCTAGAATGGTAGGTACGTATGGTCATATAATGCGGAGGGAAGAAAGTTGTCACCAGAAGAATGATATATATGAAAGTGGAAGGGCAAAGAAGTAGAGGAAGACCAAAGAAGAGATGGATGGATGGATGGATTGTGTAAAAGAGGATATGCGTGTAAAAGGTATGGAAAGTGAGGTGACGGCTGATAGAAGTGAGTGGAAGTAGAAGACGTGTTGTGCCGACCCCACATAATGTGGGATAAGGGCAAGGCAAAGAAAGAAGAAGTTCTTTATAGTTGAATAATAGTTCAGAGTAGATATATAGGTGTACTTATGACGGCAATCTCACCTGATGGCAAATGATGATGCGGTCTAAGATGGTAGCGGGCTAACCTGTTAGAGGTATGGTAAACTCTTAATTTAAACGACATCACGTTATATCGCTTGGCGACACGTCTTTGTCGGTAGGATGGTAACTAGCCATGGCTGAAGCTTCCACCAGCCCTGACTTGAGCCGGGAATCGAACCTGAACAAGGACCTGGGAATGGATATTTTCACTACGGAACTACAAAAGAAACTCAATTAAACAAAACGCACACGTTTCTATATATCACACCACCGTCTTTACTCTTAATTAGTACGGATGTTTTAGCTTTCGGATACAGGATGAAGGATGTTGTATCACAGTTTACCTACAACAACAATATACTATATTTTATAGGATTTTCGACTTTAACACTGTTGAAATAAGGCTGATTATAAAGAGTATTGAGAACTGTCCTAAACCAATATACGGAAAGTGTTTTGTTAATTTGAAGCGAAATTGTGTGTGTTATGTAATGAATTAATATCTAACCTTAACTAATCTGATGGTACAGATGTTGTATTAGAAAAAGCAGCCCTAAGTAAGGGACTCTTCCTCAAAGTAAAAAAGTTAAACATAACTTCATTGTTGCTTTATAAATCCCTACGCAAAGAACGAGCAACAACTTTTGCGTTTAATTATTGTGTATTTCGTTGATATTCTAAGAACTTTTTATTTTGAATATTATTTAATGTGTATGTTTATTTATGGAACTTAAATGTTAATTGAACTTTCTCTCTTTGCCAACTCATAAATAGCAATTTTTCTTTCGATATATTTATCCTTAAAATAACCTGAAGTAGTTAAATACCATACTAATATGTTTTAAATAATCTATGCTTTAATACTGATATGGGGAAAGAATAGTTTGTTTTTATTTATTTATTTATTTATTTATTTATTTGCAAGTAATCAACAGCGTTATAATTCATTGGTATACAATTAAGAAAAAACATAAAATAAGGCCAAAGAGATTACACAATATATATACAAAATACGTTAAAAAGGTAAAAATTTAAAAATTAAAATGTAACTTAGTGAAACTGACTAAGGTGAACAAGTTAACAAGTAAGTGGGTGTGCATGTGTAATTGTGAGTGTGTAAGTTAGTGAGTGAGTTTGTTTGTGTGTGTGTGTGTGTGTGTGTATGTATGTATGTATGGGCAAGTGTTGAAAGGGGTAAAAACATTACTATTTAGGCAGATTTAGTATTTCTTTTTTTAGCTGCAGTTTAGTTGAGTGAAATAGATCTAAATTGTAATAAGATTTATTGTAGGTGCTAGCCAGACGTATAAGAACTGAGTTTTGAGCATAGTTTGTGTGTGCTTTAGGTACAGTCAAAAGGCGCTTTTGTCGAGGTCTAAGAGATGAGCTGGTATTCAGTGAGGGGACATTTAGTGAGAAGCTTGCCAGCAAAGCGGGACAGTCAATTTTACCAGATACGATAGCTTGCAGAAGCAACATATCACTTAGGCTCCTACGCTTCTCTAACGTGTCAATTCTATAGTGTTTGCAAGCTTCCTCATAGCATGAGAAGTTTTTATATTCTTTGAACGCTAGATAATTTAGAAACTGTCTTTGAATAGACTCAATCCTTTGTGAATAAATTGTATAGAAGGGTGACCAGATATTACAGGCGTACTCAAGTACACTACAGTTTTGTTCATAGTCTTAATAATATTTATTTTATATATTCAGTGACAAGGTCTTTTAGTTCAATTATACCTTTACAAAAGTGTGGTTTATATATTTGTGGTATTGATAGATTGATTGATTGATAATGCAATGCAAAGCAGTGATAATAATATTCGACTATTGTATAATATAAGACGATATTAAATTAAAACGGAAACGGTTCCGTGACCGTTTTGTTGTATCCATTTCAGCAATAAATTCTTTTTTTTTCAATAAATAATATTAATCAATAACTTTTACATAACACTGTGGTACTTGGCATTTGTCTTATTTTTCAGGACTATGACGTGCTAGTCTTAATAAGTCTGTTGTACCAGTTGTTTGCACTAAGAGTGGAAACAGTATGCTCGTAGTTAGGTAAGATTAGGTAATTCACCTACTTGAAGCTCTGTTTCATAACTTAGCGCGTGTGGCCTTTAAGAAAACTTTTATAGATAGGGCCAAAATTCAAGTTGAAACTTGAAAGTAACTTTTATGAGGAAAAAATCAATCTATCGAATTTAAAGGAATGTACCAAATGCCCTTCTCTCTAAAACATTGAATTTTCAATAAAGTATCTCGTTAATTACCTTTGGTGAAGAAAAAAAAGGTTTTCAGAGACCCCTCTCAGGCGTTAACGTTATGGCACACTTTTGACAGGCCGCTTTACTTAACGTTGCTGTGGGGGAATTCATTATTTTCCATACAAACTTTAATAGAAGTTTGTATGAAAAAATGATGAATGTGAGACTACTGACTGGGCCTGCTGACTCTGCTGATATTGGTCTAAATAATTCTCCAATGCATAAAATAAACTAAACGCGATAGTTGTTTCTACTTTCAAATGAAGGAGTACTTCTGCCTTATATATTCAGTACCTACCTTGTATATATATATATATATATATATATATATATGTTTTGACAATTGTGGCTTTGTTCTACAAAAGGTGCATATTAATAACCTTAAAGTTATTTCTAACAATTTGGCATTAAATATTTAAAAAATCAATTTCGTGTTATTTACGATCAATCGTTATTACCAACTCGGAAATATTGGGCAATGCAATTACGAATATATTCGTATCTTCAAACTTTTTTATTCACAAATTCACTAACGTAGCCATACCTAACAAAAAATATATTTCACCCCCAAATCACATGGGTTCCTCGTCGCATTCTTCTTCCGAAGTGGCAATAAAACTCGGCTATAACCAGCGACCATATTTTAGTATGAAGGGCAGAATAAGGAAATTATATAAGGTACACGACCGTATACTAATATTATGGCATATCATGATTCATGTTCAATATAATTTAAATGCGTATGATAAGAGTTTAACAAAAGTACATTCTTCCTATCATCTGTTGAGTGTCTCCGAGCTTTCTTATGAGTTATTGACGTTTAAGAGCCATCACATCTCGTGAGTCATAGCTGGCAATGCATTCTGGAAGAGTTTGGTCTCTTTTAACGACTCCGTGGCGCAGTGCGTGCGCTGTCGCATTATAATGTTGGAGGTCCTGGGTTCGATTCCCGGCTTGAGTCTGGTGGGAGGCTTCGGCCGCGGCTAGTTACCACCCTACCGGCAAAGACGTGTCGCCAAGCGATTTAGCGTTCCGTCGCGTAGAAACCAATTAGTAGTGTGCTTATACCCCTAACAAGTTAGCCCGCTACCATCCTAGACTGCATCATCACTTACCACCAGGTGAGATAGCCGTAACTTGTAGTATATAAAAAAAAAAACAGTTCGCTGGCTGATTGAATAGTTTCTTATTGATTTTCTGCTTTCCAGTAGAATCTGCCTACCAAGTTGATTGTACGGTAGCTACAAACAAGTGAACTTTATGATTAGTTAACGATTTTGGAACTTTGGAATTTCGAATGCTTTAAACAAATAACCATGTAACTATAAAATTTGATCATAGCAACGTCCCTTTAGTGCAAGTCTTTACGTGAACAGTAAAACTTACCTCGTGTCGTCATCATCATCATGATCAACCCATTACCGGCTCACTACAGAGCACGGGTCTCCTCTCAATATGAGAAGGGTTTGGCCATAGTTCACCACGCTGAGCGGATTGGCAGACTTCACACGCCTTTAAGAACATTATGGAGAACTCTCAGGCGTGCAGGTTTCCTCACGATGTTTTCCTACACCGTTGAAGCAAGTGATATTTTAACTCCAGGATTCGAACCGCCGACCTCTAATTAGGAGGCTGACCACTGGGCTATCGACGCTTAATATCGCAGTATACCTAACTAATAGTGTGCATATCAAAATGGTTGAAAAGCTTATAACTAATTAAATTTCAGCAGCCTATTGTCAAAAGTTTGTGGTCAATCGACTGCATATTATAAATCAATGCCCTCAGAGACCTTTTGTGTGACTGAAACCCCGAAAATAGTATCGCACAAAAACATACCTAGTTGGCTTTGACGATAAACATGAATCTGTTTATTGGTTCTGTTTAATTTGCGCTGATAATGAATAGAAGCAGGCGTTACTTTGCGGAAGTCCATGATATTTATTTATTTATTATTACACCTATATTTACTTTTATTGTACACCACGAAAAAGGAAAAATAAAACAAAAAAAAAGACAGAAAATAACAGTCACAGTAGTGTACAATTTGGCGGCCTTACATTCGGCGGCTACATAGTGATCTCTTCCAGGCAACCAAATATGTAGAAGATACAGAGATTCGACTACCCGTCACCGGATCATCCTCAGGAGAAGTTGACTTCACAAGCGCGAAAAGTAAAGTACTTTACTCCGAAACGTGCGTAGAGGTTCCAGTGGAAGATTTTGTGTGGTGTTATATTATACAAATATCCCGATTGTCGGTAGAATATAGCAAATTATCATCATCATCATCATACACTTCAACCGATAGACGTCCACTGTTGGACATAGGTCTTTTGTAGGGAGTTCTAATGGCCACGGTCTTGGGCCGCTTGTATCCAGCGGCTCCCTGCGACTCGTTTGATGTCGTCTGTCCACCTTGTTGGGGGTCGACCAACGCTACGTTTACCGGTGCGGGGTCGCCATTCCAGCACCTTGGGACCCCAACGTCCATCGGTTCTCCGAGCTATGTGCCCCGCCCATTGCCACTTCAACTTCGCAATTCGCTGAGCTATGTCGGTAACTCTGGTTCTTCTACGGATCTCCTCATTTCTGATTTGATCACGTAGAGATACTCCCAGCATAGCTCTCTCCATCGCCCGTTGAGTGACTCTGAGCCTTCTTTTGAGGCCCATAGTGAGCGACCATGTTTCAGAGCCGTAAGTCATCACTGGCAACACGCACTGTAAATTATACTTGCTGTTTATTATTTAATTTGCGCTGTGTTGCGGCTTCATGTTTATAGATTACCTCGTGTCACTTTGACCTGTTGCGATCTTTTATGACGGTGCCATTGAAAGCTCCCAGCAAATGTTGGTTGTCACCAGGAACATCAGCATTTCCCCCGCTGGAAAGAAGTTTGCATCCTCAGGTTGTATGTTTATATTCCCCAGAAGATTGCTATGTTTAAGCATCAAGGCGGGGGGTACAGATTAAACGCATCACTATCTCCCTCCCCCATCCTTGCAGATTTCGCATATATCTATTTTCCGTAGCTTCAGGGTGAACATGTGTCTATTTAGTCCACAGTGTTCCGTTAACGTACGTACGATGCATACGTTAAATATAAGCCAACTACGACTGCGTCTTGAGGTCCTGGGTTCAATTCCCGGATCGAGTCTGGTCTGTTGGAAGGCTTCGGTCGGGGTTAGTTACTGACAAAAACGTGCTGCCCAGAGTTTTAGTTTTTCGGTAAGGTGTCAAATCAAATCAAAAATAGCTTTATTCAAATAAACCTATCATCGTTCATATATATCACATTTTTCCTTATTTCTATTCGCGATGTGCTATCACCATCTCACATTATCAATAATAAATTATAGTACTTATGGAGATAGACCAATTCAAATCCAAGGTTTTTTATAGTTTATATAATCGTTAATGTCGTAATATGATTTTTCTATAAGCTTTAGTTTTATAAAAACTTTGACCTTATTGATAGACATCTCCAAGATATCATATACGTAATTTATAATAAAATAAAATACAATTTCCTTTGAATGAGTTAAAGTGTTGAGTAATACGCCTAACAAACCTGTTAGGCGTATTACTCAACACTTTAACTCATTCTTAGATGGTAATCATTCTTAGATGGTATGGATGGTAGCAGCTAACCAGCTGCTACCATCTAAGAACATTTAAAGATGAATTTCCCATGCCGGGAATTAGACTCAGATCTCCCTGCTGATAACACCTCAGCGCTGAACACTGCGCCTTTAATGGTAACTTTATTAAGAGAGCGCCGTTAGCACCCCTTCGGGTACGGAAGGAAAAAACTAAATAAAAATTCATCTTTATTATCCAGAAAAATGATAACAATGAAACAAACACACACGCACTACACATAACTCCAAACGCACACAGTGTCTCCGCTCCGTCGCGGGAAAAAAGAGAAGTTGTTATTTTTACAAAAGAGATCCGGAACACGGGCGTCCATACAAAGCGTGCAAACTTCCGAAAGTCTGAATTTCCAAACCCTCACAGCACTCCGTGAAACTTACACCTGCAGTTTATAGTCTGCAACTGCGAAATGCACTTTATGTTTGAAGATAAACTGTTTGATTTTTAAATAAAGTTCACTGCACTTTCAGACATTTTTACGGTGCCGTCCGTAGCCGAGGTATATTGTAATATACCGGGGTATCTTAACTGCGGACATAAGTCGACTATTAAATATCATTACTCCCTGTCAGAAGCTGTGATAGCCTAGTGGTTAGGGCGTCAGCCTCCTAATCAGAGGTCGGCGGTTCGAATCCGGGCACGCACCTCCAGCTTTTCGGAGTTATGTGCGTTTTTACACATTTAAAATATCACTTGCTTCAACGGTGAAGGAAAACATCGTGAGGAAACTTGCACGCCTGAGAGTTCTCCATAATGTTCTCAAAGGCGTGTGAAGTCTGCCAATCCGCACATGGCCAGCGTGGTGGACTATGGCCAAACCCTTCTCATATTGAGATGAGACCCTGCTCTGTAGTGAGCCGGTAATGGGTTGATCATGATGATGATGATGACTCCCTGTCACTAGAACGTAATCTGGCTGAACTAAATTTCTCTCTCCCTCTCCTTCTATCTCTCAACATCTCGAAAGAAGTTCTACGTAGATAAAATAAAAACCGTTATAAATATAAAAATTTAGTCGTTCTCTTTGTGGGTGTAATATGAACCACTATATAATATTATTATTAAGATATAGTATTATCTAAATAGCATGTTTTTATTTATTATTATTTTGAGTTCTGATGTTAACTTTCCAATCATTGAATGCAGCTATATTCCATGATTGCATAAATCAGCTGATTTCAGTATTACCCAGTCCCGTTTTAGAATTCCTTATCTTTCCTTGCTCATTTGAGCAGGAAGGTGGCTCTTACTAATACAGCATCATTAAAACGTTGGCGTAGCTCTCAACATATTAACGCCTACATTCATACACTGAGAATAATGTACTCGTAGCAAGCTAAAGCTGGAATGTTGTCGAAAATCATTTTTGTTCAACACACACAAAATATTATATAAAAACTTCTGTATCGTCATAGTTTTTTTCGCTTTGTACTATATTGGTATGATCGGTGCGTCGTTTGCTACTTCCCTTTGTGTAGCAATATTGCGATTGAAAAGTGCCAAAAAGCGTCAACTAGGTACGTACCCGTACCTATACGTCATAGCACAAAGGCATTTTTTTACAATACGTTTTCAGATTCAGTTGCATATATGAAAACTTGTGTTCGCCAAGTGTCGAAGTTCAAACGTTTATACCTTATATATATGTTACAGGTAATGCTAGATGTAGTAAACCTACGTTTACGCGGGTTTAGTATAAGCTAAACGTTTTTGGTAAAATTAGAATAGTAAATAAAATAATTTTAATTCGGAATTTACCCATACTCAACTAAGTCTACCAAGGCTGGCTGGATATGTTAGGAATATTGGGTGTTGCATCATTTTTGAGCACGTGCCCTTGAGGTTAGGTTAATGTTTTAATAATAAAAGCTTTCTATGACCTAACTTTTTAATTTCAGTTGTTAATCTTACATTTCCTAGTAAGCATTGGATACACCTAGGTGAGTTAATAAATGAGTGGGTAAATCGGGAATCAAAACTAATTTCCATTATTATTTAGACATTTTCCCAAATCTTTGGGTAATACTAAGTAAGCCCGGGTAAACAAAAAAAACCTCGACTTAAATTTCTAAGTTCGCCTACGACTAGGGGGATAAATCTCTAGGATAATCATCATGGGTATTATAACCGGGTCGCATACTCTACATTTCCCTTCTATTGCGAGGAAATTTGTTCGAAGACAACCTACGTATTGGTACCCGGTTTGGTCATAAGTCGAAGATGAATTTTATGACTAAATAAACAGTGCTATTTATTATAACAGCGAGTAAATGAAATGAAATTGAAATGGCTTTTAGTTATAATTAACGTTTCATTGTCTTTTGTTTCAGGTATGCGGACAATTTATACTGTGACGTTTTATCAGAGAATAAATTCATATTTGTTATACGAGGAATGCGAAAATACAGAAGTATTATGAAAAAATAATTTCAAGGCGAATTCGTCGTCGAACATAATTCAGGTAACACCGAAACCATTCTCTGTGTTTCACTGTGGAAAAACTCAAGTTACGAGTTTATGATTCATGATCAACCTATTCATACCGAATCACTACAGAGCACGGGTCTCCTCTCAATATGAGAAGGGTTTGTCCATCGTCCACCACGCTGGCCATGTGCGGATTGGCAGACTTCACGCGCCCTTGGGAACATTATGGAGAACTCTCAGACGTGCAGGTTTCCTCACGATGTTTTCCTTCACCGTTGAAGTAAGTGATATTTCAATTACTTAAAAACGCACAGTTTAGTTTATGTTTACACCATTATAATGTAATATAAATGTAAATTTTTTTCTTACAAAAAAAAAAAAAAAATTCTCAACCCTCTCAACAAGACTCAACCAGATGTCATAGCAAACTGTATTATGTTTAAATAGTGACGTTTTAATTGACACTAGTGGTTACCCAGTGGTAGAAATTCTAACAATATTTAATCTAGCTGATGCCCACGACTCCGTCCGCATATATAAAGGGTTTTCAACAAATCCTGTGATTGCCAATAAAGCTGAAGGAATAACAATCATACTCGCATATCAATCAATCTATACAATACTATACATATAAACTTTATTCAAATAATCCTTTAAAAGGCACTTTTGATGCGTCAATTACATAGTAGTGAGTTGATGGTGATGACTATATTCGTAACCTTCAAATTTAAGCTACGAGGGATCTAATAGCCAGGACCAAACCAGGACGTAAAAGAAAACTTACCTTTCTTTTAGTTATCACCATCTCAAATGCCAATTGAAATAATTTTAGACCTTTAAAATTATTTTAGGTACTAGAATAATATTTCATATCCAAGCTTGTTTATTATTTACATCATCCTTTACATTATAAAAACACACATATAAAAGTACAAATAAATATAAAGACATTCTGCGTGCTTTAGCGTAAACTATGTTGGAGTCAGTCAGTCAGTCCTTAGTCCCTGCCGTACGCTTAGAAAATTGTACGAAGAATCTTCATTCTTCTATATATATAAAAGCGAAATACCACTGACTGACTGATGATCACGATATCTCAGGAACTATAAAACATACGAACTTTAAATTTGGAAGGTAGATTCCTTTTATGAAGTAGAGGTCAGTTAAGAAACGGTTTTGAGAAAATGTACCCCTAAGGGGTAGAAATGGGGGTTGGAAGTTTGTATGAAAGTCCTATATTTTTGAAGTTAGAGACATGAAAATTGGCAACTAAGTTTTTTATTATAAATGATAAAGATCTGTATAATCAATGTTACGAAAATCTACCCCAAGGGGGGTGAAATGGGGGTGAGGCATTTTCATAAGGATTTTATGTTTTCGAAGTTAGGGACATGAAAATTGGCATTTAGGTTATTTGGTTTAAATAATAAAAACCTGTATATGCGCAATATTACAAAAATCCATCCCAAAAGGGGTGAGAGGGGTGAGGGGTTGGAAGGTTACATGTAAGTTTTGAGTTTTTGGAATTAGAGAAATGAAAATCGGCAATTAGAGCATTACTTTTCAGTAACTATGACATGTAGGTATAAGCTCTTTTGCAAAATCACACATTGAAAGTGAAACATAAAGAATGAAAAGGAATTTGGAAGTTAGGCCCTGCTTAGGCGTAGACATCCGCTAATAATTTGTAAAAATCCGCCGCAAAGAGGTTAATACCGGGGTTCATGTTGGTTGAAAATCTTATAAAGTTTTACTTCTTTGAATCCAATGAAATACTTTGTACTAAGAAATCCTTACTGTCCAGACAAAATCATAGTAATATTATCAATGCGAATGTGTGTTTGTTTGTCCTTCAATCACGTCGCAACAGAGCCATGGATCGACGTGATTTTTGAAAGTATAGTTGAGGACCTGGAGAGTGACATAGGAGAGTTCCCTTAGGAATTTTTACAACTTATTCTGACTGAATTTTAAAAACTTATTCCTCGCGTACGAAGTCGCGGGCGCCAGCTAGTTAATCTATATATACTGAAGTGTAAGGAGCGACAAATTGTGACGTAGAAATGTGATTTAAGATGGTTTACTTATTGTGACTGAACTTATACTTACAGTAGATATTCTATGCTATTTTCACTCCGCTAGAATAGTTCGCCCGCATTATCCTTATCCAAGCGTGCGAGTTAACTCCCGGCAAGTCGTATGTATGATAGCTATTAAAATTAGTTCCAGCAGGTTGGTCTCCTACTGCAAATAGTTCGAAGCGCATCCATTACTCCGTGTGATTGAGTTTGCTGAAACGCTGACGCGATGTTAAACCGACGGGAGAGTTCAAAATCGAAGTATCCTTTTAAATCTAATTTCGAACAAGATAAACAAAACGAGAGAGTGGCTGGTAACCGCTGCTGGAAATAAACGGATGTTAAAAATTCGTAAAGCATATTTATTAATTCACGAAGCATATATTCAATTTTTTCAATTCAAATTATCTTTATTCAAATAGTCCTTTAAAAGGCGCTTTTGACGCGTCAATAATTTACATACTTACTAGTGATTCAAATTCAAAAATTCTAAATAATCTTTATTCAAATAGTCCTTTAAAAGGCGCTTTTGACGCGTCAATAATTTACATACTAGTGATTTGATGGTGATAACTACATTCGTAAACATAAAACTATGAGGGTTCCAAACGCGCCCCGGTCTAAGAAGAAGCCCACACCAACTTAGACAGGTAAATTTTCTTTTTGATATCACCATCTCACATGCCACTTAAAATTATATTAAGAGCTATTATTAGAGCAATATTGCACACCCATCCTTGTTTATCATTTACATAATCCATTACACTATAGGTAACTATATATAACATATAATACCAATTTTCTGGAAGAATGCAATTTTTAGTTCATATTTAAAAAACGTGTAAACAAAATGTTAAACTTAACTAAATAGCAACACTGCTAGTATTAGATGAAAAACTTTAACGTTCTTATTGCAGCAAACTCGCTGAGAGCGTGGCCAAAAATGTTGTTAATCCAAAAACCGGGAGTTGCCCCATTTGTATGTAACAGCGTAGTCGTATTCAAAACAAACTAGGCCTTTGAAATGTGTTACAAAGCCGGCTCCCATTCTGGAACAATGAGCTCATTGTAAGCAACACAGCTATGGTTGCTAGGCACCTATATGCGTAATCATTTTTTAAATTCGCGCTGTGTTTTCATTCTCTATACTGCTGCTAGCTTTGTCTGAACCAGGCAATGCATAATCAGACAAGCAACCAAACCAATAGAGGTCATATTGAGATATAAATAGCAGATCAACAGAGCGAACTACTTATAAAACGAGCCAAGTAAGGTATATTTGTAGCTTTGATAGCCTAGTAGATAGGTTAGGGCGTCCACCTTCTAATCAGAGGCCGGGCACGCACCTCTAACTTTTCAAAGTTATGTGCGTTTTAAGCAATTCTTCTTCGGTGAAGGAAAACATTGTGAGGAAACCTGCAAGACTGAGAGTTTATAATATTCTCAGAGGCGTGTGAAGTCTGTCAATCCGCATATGGCCCGCGTGGTGGACTATGGACAAACCCGTTCATATTGGTAGGAGACCCGGGCTCTGTAGTGAGCCGGCAATGGGTTGATCATGATGATGAAGATATATTTTGGGGAGTGTAATATGGAACTATTTGATCTTGCTCTCACTTCACCATGGTCAACAAGAAGACACCGGGTGGGTTACACATGATTCCATTAGCGCCAATATCCTAGAATCTCGCTTTTTCTTTCTGCATACGCACGACTAGAGATTAGCAAATCATCTCGAGTTCAGTACTTCCCGATTTTTAAAACAAAAATGAATCAAGAGCGACCAGTCGTGATCAGCAATTAATCGCTAATAAATCGAATATGATGATGACAAAATATGAAGACCTTCGTAAATTACAAACTTGGCATAGGCGTTAGTTTAATTTTTATTATTTCGACACAAATGACCAACGACAGCACTTATACCTAATGATAATTAAGTAGCAGGCTAGCCTGTAACAAGTATGGCAATTCAACCCATAATCGCTTTCTATAATATATTGTACCAGCCCGCTAAATTACTTGGCGGCACAACTTTGTCGGTAGGACAGTGACCACGGCAAACAAATCAAAGATGTATCATTCATCATCATCATCATGAACAACCCATTACCGGCTCACTACAGAGCACGGGTCTCCTCTCAATATGAGAAGGGTTTGGCCATAGTCCACCACGCTGGCCATGTGCAGATTGGCAGACTTCACACGCCTTTGAGAACATTATGGAGAACTCTCAGGCGTACAGGTTTCCTCACGATGTTTTCCTTCACCGTTGAAGCAAGTGATATTTTAATTGTTTTTTAAAACGCACATAACTCCGAAAAGTTAGAGGTGCGTCCCCGGATTCGAACCGCCGACCTCTGATTAGGAGGCTGACGCCCTAACCACTAGGCTATCACCGCTTCTCGATATATAATTATGTTATCTGTATTGGCATAGAATAGCAATACCACTATTAATCAGTAAATAGAAATACCTAAAACCCACGTGAATTACACTCACTTCGACATAACATTATTAAGAAGTAACATATTATCTTTCATTTCTGCTTGATAGAAACTACCAATCCAATACATTATATTCAAGCAAATAATGTATTTCTGTCTTTTGTGGTTACAACATTTATAGTCCTAGAGAGCGTACGCAAATTTAAAGGGGTATTCGATTACGTTTGGAGTCCACTTCCATAGTGTTGCTATAAGTATTCAATGAAGATAAACTGCGCGATCCAGGCAGTGTATGGTGTACTTTATAATTCTTTTAATCGTTATTGTACCCACCCCTGATCTTCTAAAATAAGTTTTCTTAGCACGTTTTCATCCAATACCGGATACAACCACTGGAGTAAATGCAGATTTGAGAGCCAATTGATTCCAAAATCGAATGCACAAGATCGAACAAAGTGGGCTAGAATATACCTTAAAGCGGTACCCACTGGGACAACGCTTCTATGTATCAATAATAGACTTTTGTAAATAATTCTTAAAGTCAATTTTGATGCGTCAATAAGTTACACTGTAGTGAGTTCCTTGTGATACCCACGTTCCTAAACCTAAAACTAGATCTACAAGGTTCCAAAGGTGACGTGGTCTTACAAGCCTACAATAAACTTATTTACAGCAATTTTTCATAGCCCAGAGTTTTCGTTCATATAATTTTTGGACCTATAAAATACAAATACCGGAGCAACTTCAAAAGGTGTTGACTTCAAAAAGTAAAATTGCGATAATAATTATTGAAATTTAGATTTTCATTTAAAATTACCCTTCTTTTCCACAGGCGAGATGCCACAGTAGAATAGAAACATAATTTATAATATTCTAAAAGATATTATAAGTATAATGAAAAATGAGAATTTACAGTACGTAAAGATTGGAATGGCGACCCCGCACCGGTAAACGTAGCGTTGGTCGACCCCAACTAGGTGGACAGATGACATCAAACGAGTCGCAGGGAGCCGCTGGAAACAAGCGGCCCAAGACCGTGAGCATTGGAACTCCCTACAAAAGACCTATGTCCAGCAGAGGACTTCAATCGGTTGTTAATGATCATGATGATGATGAAAGATTAAACTTGACTGTTTGGTATAGTGACGAATTAAACAGATTTTTTCTATCTACACATTTTTCTAGTTAAACATTAAACATTAACATACAACAGCTAAGAGAGTGGCCCCTCCCCCCACGCCCTCTTGGAGTATTATGAGATTAGGTTATAGGAGTAGCACCATAAATCAAGACAGTCACAATGGCAATGATTTAAGATCCCTATTTTGTGCCAGTAATGCTTTTACAGGTTTACCTAATTTTAACAAGCATTATTAAGCAGCATTGCTATGTTTGGGAGATCTTTCAAGTGCGTTGGAACACTGATTCCAATCCTTAACTGGACGGCATGACCTTGGCGGTTTGAGTGTTCCTCATTGCCCCGGAGAGCAACTTAAGACATCGGTCCCGGTCGTTAAAAGTAATGTCCTGGTAGTCATCTTATGAGGTGTAATAAAACCGTACTATGCTCGAGTACGGTACCCGGTATGCTTGCTTTATATCCCTCTCTCCCATAAGAGTAATGAGAGCTATAGTTGCAACATCGGAGTAATAATATGATTAACCCGTGCTCAATCCGACACCCCAACCCTCTTGTAGTTGCGGCTTCTTTTTACTCCCCAGACCTAAGCGCTCCTCTCCGAAAGAGGAGACCTAAACAAATCCTTCATGACCCTGACGATCAGATGACTATTGACAACATCCTCGTAACACCTACCACACAATCATACGCTACACACCGTCTTCGCTAACGAAGACGAGATCCCCGCTATCTTACGTCATCCGGACGTGGGCTCCATCCACGGCCTCGGAGACGTATGGACCACTCACCGTCCGACCCTCCCGGTATCCCAAACGTCGCCTAAGCCGAGGTTCGGCCTCAAAGGAGGAGCCTTTAGGCAGACGTTCAAAAATTTCACTTTTCAGATTTTTTTTTTTAATTTAATTTTACTTTTTTTTTAACTTTTTTCGCTTGTGAAGTCAACATCTCCTGAGGACGATCCGGTGTCGGGTCGAATCGTGCGTTGAGGTTCTAGTGGAAGATTTTGTGTGGTGTTATATTATACAAATCTCCTGGTTGTCGGCGGAATATAGCAAATTATACTTGCAGTTTATCGTTTAATTTTTATTTACCAAAAAAGTATAAGAATTGAATAATATCGCACTACATGGAATAATTGATAGACACATTTAGTAAGAAGGTTTAATGAACACCCAGAAACTTCTAAAACGCTCCATTATAATAAAATTCAGTTGAAAACTCAAGCATGTAATATTTTAACATCGAGCAATAATTATAAGAGACGACAAAGCATTTCCCATTTGATACATATGTCTACTTTGGCAAAATATTATAATCTGTTATATTTATACTATAAATATTATGTTATGTATTATTTATGTTATGTATTATTTATGTTATAAATATTATATTACATAGATATAATGCGTTTTTCTCTTTTCAGACTATCTTGACTTGATTAAGTTTCAAAATTAAACGTGTCCGTTGAGGTATAAGATATCCAAATACAACAATAAGAGATCAAACTGTCAGCGGTTAACGAATTTATTCATTATTATAATATTATGTAAATTCATGTTAATGACACATACTATTATTCAAATCCAATTAATTCGCAGCATCAGTCACATGCATACGGTCAAAGAGTCACAGACACGTTTATCTGAACATACAAAACACCAAGATATATTTTACTCTACACGCGTAACTACGCGTGGAATTGCTTTTGACAATTGATGAAATATAAAAATTACTGAGCTAATGGAGATTTTGATCGGGGTTAACTTAGCTAGTTTTAAAATATTTGCCCAAATAGTTCAGGGTTTTTATTATGAGCTTAATATCGCCACCTGGCACATAGTTGACTGTATTCCATTGATACCGACATAGCTCAGCGAGTTGCGAAGTTGAAGTGGCAATGCGCGGGGCACATAGCTCGGAGAACCGATGGACGTTGGGATCCCAAGGTGCTGGAATGGCGATCCCGCACCGGTAAACGTAGCGTTGGTCGACCCCCAACAGACGACATCAAACGAGTCGCAGGCAGCCGCTAGATACAAGCGGCCCAAGACCGTGGCCATTGGAACTCCCTACAAAAGACGTATGTCCTACAGTGGACGTCAATCGGTTGAAATGATGATGATGATGATGATTTAATTAATATAGCTATTTATTATATACAACAGTCTACCAAATTCCCTGCTGTGTCTATATACGCTACGATTTTAATGTTTGACCAATTAAATTCTTTAAACCTTATACATTCTTGCGGTCCATTGAATAAGGAGGACATTGCGTATGTCTACTCTTTGTTGAAGAGCGACCGTGCTTAATGCAAGCAACATATGGCACTCTCGCACGCTTTGCGTGAATTCAATACATAACTATTACTTAAATGCGACTTTATCTGGATAAGAAATTAATTGTTACTAGTTATATGCAAATTGATACAAAAAAGGGCTAATTGAAAACGTGTTTAAGTTCTATAAATTTAATTAACTTTGCAGAATGGCCTACAATATTATAAAGTAAACGTCTAACTTTCTAACTTGGAGCGTGGGGTATGATGTTGTCTAAGTTATCTACCCCTTTTACTTATAAGGGAGGAGGTGACTACCCAGCAGCAGTAGCATAGTATTTTACCAGGGCTTGCAGATATATAAAACTATATAAAAAATAGTCCCTAATACGGGTTTTAGGGTCATTCATAATGTTTGACTTTTATGTAGATGCAGACTGATCACGAATTTGTTTCCACTTCCCCAATTTTCCTAGGGTATGTACGATGCTGGCTGGGCCGCGGTCGAGTGCATAAGTGTTCCCGTGACCCAGCCACCAATCGACGCGATGGAGAATCGCTGGATTTTAGTGGGTATTCTGGTCGCCAGCCTGGCCGCTGGGGAGTCCTACATACCCCGTCGGAAGCGGCGCAGTCTTGCCTGCGTCGCCTCCGGAGGGGATGCGTAAAGCGTAAAAAAAAGGGTATGTAAGATAGTGTGTACAAGTTTACATGACAACTTTATAAGCACTACAAGTTAGCCATTGACGGTAATCTCACCTGATAGTAAGTGATGATGCTGTCTAGGATGGTAGCGGGCTAACCTGTTAGGGGTATGGTAAACCCATACTCCTAATTGGTTTTTACGCGCATCATGCCGGAACGCTAAATCGCTTGGCGACACGTCTTTGTCGGTAAGGTGGTAACTAGCCACGTCCGAAGCCTCCCACCAGACCAGAATCGAGCCGGGAATCGAACCCAGGACCTCCAACTTTAAAATGCGACAGCGCACGCACTGCGCCACGGAGGTCGTAAAATGTTCATTACCCAAAGCACATTTGAACGTTCATTGTTTATCACGGACTTCCGCAAAAGCAACATCTGCTTCCAGCCAATATGTGTTGGTGTTTGAACATCAATAATCGCAGGCTGCAGGCTTCGCAAGCTGCTTAGCCGCATTTAGTTTGTACACGTGCTGGCATTAGAACAGTGCGGATAACAGCTTCGCATTAGTTCGGCTCGAACATCGAACCAGCCCTCTAATCTCGTGCAATGTACGGGAAATGTGGTATTTAGTTACAGATAATCGGACTGTTACTGTAACATTCAGTTTTGCATCTGACCGCAGGGAGACTCCATATTAAGTGTGGCCATACATAGTAAAAAGCACGCACTTTGCACACTCAGTAATGTCCCATTCGTTAAAAGTAAAAAACAAACAAATTCTTTTGAGTTACTGATGAGCGATTGTCATATCGTAGTTGAAGCGGTGATAGCCTAGTGGTTAGGGCGTCAGCCTCCTAATCAGAGGCCGGTGGTTCGAATCCGGGCACGCACCTCTAACTTTTCGGAGTTATATGCGTTTAAAAAAAAAAATCACTTGCTTCAACGGTGAAAGAAAACGTCGTGAGGAAACTTGCACGCCTGAGAGTTCTCCATAATGTTCTCAAAGGCGTGTGAAGTCTGCCAATCTGCACATGGCCAGCGTGGTGGACTACGGCCAAACCCTTCTCATATTGAGAGGAGACCCGTGCTCTGTAGTGAGCCGGTTATGGGTGGATCATGTGATAGTCATACCATTGCAATAGCAATAATAATGATTACAATTTATTAAAAAGAATATATTTACATTCTACTAGAAGGTGTATGAATATTTAATAAAATTTAATTAATCCAATTTATGTCAGGTCTTGTACTTTTAACCGTAAATCCCGTAAAAAACATCGGTAGGAAATCAAATCTTGCGAAAATCTTGAAATAAAAAAAAATATTTCCATCGCAAGATGGCATCCAAACATTCGAAATGTCGAATGCTATTTCGAAACTGAGAGTTGTGAAATTTTGGGTATATATTTTGTTTTTTTTTATTTGATTTACCATAGAACGTAGCTCTTTTCTCCTCTTGTTATAGAAGGTTAAAATGTTAATAGATCAATGGCCACGTCACAGTTGATAGAAAACGTCAAAATTATACCAGATCACGATTGATGAGTATGTTTCTTTGAGATAATAAACTCTGAAAAAATTTACCACTCAAAATTAATTCAACAAGTTAACTAATTGTATTCGACTACATCTATTAGCCCAGATCTACGCTACATACAATAAAGGACCGTCGCTTTTATTCTAAAAGATAAATTATTGAAATACATACAGTCATAGCAGGTCAAACGCTATATAATAATAAAATACGATGATATTGTCTATTGAAATAATGTGAACACAGAATAATGCATTAAAAATATTTATAGACAATAGATCAATTAGATTGCACTTGAAGCTGTGATAGCCTAGTGGTTAAGACGTCAGCCTCCTAATCAGAGGTGGGGGTTCGAACCTGGGCACGCACCTCTAACTTTTCGGAGTTATGTGCGTTTTTAAGCAATTAAAATATCACTTGCTTCAACGGTGAAGGAAAACATCGCGACGAAACCTGCACGCCTGAGAGTTCTCCATAATGTTCTCAAAGGATGCCAATCCGCCCATGGCCAGCGTGGTGGACTATGGCCAAACCTTTCTCATATTGAGAGGAGACCTGTGCTCTGTAGTGAGCCGAGAATGGGTTGATCTTGATGATGATGATGATGATGAGATTGAACTTATTATGCACCAGTGACATTTACATTTATGTAGAATTATTTAATACAAACAGTTTTTGTTTTTCTTTAGATTTTTTAACCTGCTTGTTAGGATGTTTAAGAGGTAGGTACCTACATTTATTTCAATTTAACACACATATATATTTTGTTGTTATTAATATTATATAAAGCTTCAGTATTAAATCTTGCAGAAAAGCGAGCGAAAACGCGAGTAAAGCAACATTATTTTTAATAAAAGCCGGGTCCTCATTAGCCTGAGACTTCGGAGTCGGCAACAAAAAAAGGCTTAAGTAAAAACCCAAGTAACGTACGTGTACAGCAATTTTTGTTTTAAAACTTGCATTAAACAAAAATTACCGCGAGGTGCTTTGCTGACGGGAAACCGCAAAGTTTCAGTGAATCCAATTAAGATATAACGATTCCGTAAAATCTTAATTAATCCTCAACGTGCCATTCAGCGTCGACGCTAACTGACTCATTAACGGAACGTTAATTTTGCTTTTGGTGATTCATAATTAATTTATTGTAATCCGCCTCATACTTAGACTGATTTTATTTTCATGTTACCCGAATTAAATTTATTTTAACTTGTCAAGACGTAGGCGTGGAGTGTGCAGTGGTATTACTAAGATCGCCGTAAAGCCCGGCTCGTCTTACAATTTACAGCGATAACATTTCTTTGTTTTTTTATACAAAAATACATGCGATTAATAATTAATTTAAAGGTGTTACAACTAGTGATGTGCTAACAATTACAGTGGTAAATAATGTTATGACTGTATCTTGGAAAGTGGGAACTTCCCTCTACGATACAAACATAGTTGCTAGCAATTACGGAACATCATTCATAGATAAGTTAATTCAAGTGCACGCGCATTAATCGTATGTGTATGTGTATGTGTGTGTGTGTGTGTGTGTGTGTGTGTGTGTGTGTGTGTGTGTGTGTGTGTGTGTTTGTGTGTGTGTGTGTGTGTGTGTGTATGTGTGTGTGTGTGTGTGTGTGTGTGTGTGTGTGTGTGTGTGTGTGTGTGTGTGTGTGTGTGTGTGCGTGTGTGTGTGTGTGTGTGCGTGTGTGTATGTTCTAACATTATGGTGAGAGAGTCACTACTATACTGTTCCGATCATAACGGCCACAGTTAATTGTCTCAAGGATAAATATCAACATTATCATGATCAACTCAGTGCCGGCTCACTACAGAGCACGGATCGCCTCTCACCATGAGAAGGGTTTGCCATAGTCCACCACGCTGGCCATGTGCGTATCGGCAGACTTCACACGCCTTTGAGAACATTATGGAGAACTCTCAGGCATGCAGGTTTCCTCACGACGTTTTTATTTACCGTTGAAGCAAGTGATATTTTAATTGCTTAAAAACGCACATAACTCTGATAATTTAAAAGTGCGTGCCCGGGTTTGAACCCCCGAACTTGATTAAGAGGTGGACGTCTTAACCATTAGTCTATCACAACCTCAGTATCAGGATAAATACAATACTATCTATAATATATTACTGCAACAGTAAAACAACGTACAAGAAGGTTTTGGCTGTGGCTAATTATTACCCCACCGCGGAATACGTGTTGCCAAGCGATTTAGCGTTCCGGCATGTAGCATAGAAACCACATAGGAACCCCCCTTAACAGGATGGCACGCTACCATCCTAGACTGCATCATCATTTACCACCAGGAGAGATTTCCGTCAACGGCTACCTTGTAGTGGATAAAAAACACTTTGAAATTTGCGTAAAGTATTTATGCCATTATCAGTCAGTCGCACCGAACTATGCATAGTGGTGGCATGACGACAAGTGGCAGCAAATGATCGTTTGTGTCAATACACGCCACTATTCAGACTGCACTCCTCTATAGCGTTTATCCAACAATGGCCGCTATTGTTCGGACAGCGGTTAGCGTCAGATATTTTGGCTCATTTCTTATACCTAGAAGGAACGATTTGGTGGTACGCTTACTCACTCTATTATAACGTATTAAGATAGAACGTGCTGACTTGGTGAAAGTAGCCGAATCCATAGTTCAAAAAGGGCTTAGGGCAATATTAAGGCGAAAGTTTGTATGTTTTTACTTCTTTACGTCATAGCTACTTAACCTAATTAACTAAATTGCTTGGCGACCTTTTTCGGTAGGGTAGTCAAGGCCGTAGCCCACCAGTAAAGACTCAAGCCAGGAATCGAACTTAGGACGTTCATTTTTAGAATGAGAAAGCTTACGTGAGGTTGAGGTTGAGGAGGAGTTGAACCTTGAGGTTTTATTAATTTAAATTTAATCACTTATATTCAACCTATAGGTGAAAGCCCGTAAATTTCGGATGCGTTACTTTATATTTAGTTAGTCGAATGCAGCGGTGTAGCGGACACGCGACAAGTGGCAGCGAATGGCTCGTTTGTGTCGACACACGCCATTATTCAGATTGCGCTCCACTCTAGCGTTTGTCTAACCATGCCCGCTGCTGTTCAGGCAACAGTTAAATAGGTAGCATCAGATATTTAGACTGGTTTCTAATACCGAGCATCCTCACGTTGGAAATCGGAACACATTTGCAAGTTTACCGCCATATAATCTTACCTGATGGTTGATGCGTTAGAAAATGGAG
The DNA here is from genome assembly GCA_928268935.1 of Lasiommata megera. Taxonomy (NCBI): domain Eukaryota; kingdom Metazoa; phylum Arthropoda; class Insecta; order Lepidoptera; family Nymphalidae; genus Lasiommata; species Lasiommata megera. The sequence continues at coordinate 2,372,474 of OV743311.1, read as the reverse complement.
AATAGTATATCATATACCAAGAAATATTCGCAAGGCTCCTTTAAATACTGACGGGTTTGCCTCAAACTCAGATTTCACATTGTATTAATATGCTTTTTTATTCGATACTATTTATTGTTATTTTTATTTATTGAGATATTTAACACAATTCAGTGAATATGAAATTAAACGATGTTATAAGCACAAGGTAAGTTTCTTAAACTAACTAAACTGCGTTTAATTAGTTATGCTAACACGTATTTTTATTGTAGGACACACTTTATGCAAGTTACAAGTTACTACAAGGTTGTCCTTGACAGCAATCTCACCTGGTGGTAAGTGATGATGCTGTCTAAGGTAGCGGGTTAACCTCTTAGAGGGGTAGATAACTTCTAATCGGTTTCTACGCGATATCGTACCGGAAGGCTAAATCGCTTGGCAACACGTTTTAAACAGTAGGGTGGTAAATAGCCGCAACAGAAGCATCCAACCAGATCAGACACGAGCCGGGATTCGAACCCAGGATCTCCAACTTTACAATTTGACTGATGTGAATGTGTGATGTGAATGTGTCGTATAGAAACCAATAAGGAGTATGGGTTCACCATTCCCTTAACAGGTTAACCCGCTACCATGTTAGCACCATCCTGATGGTGAGATTTCCGTCAAGGGCTAACTTGTAGTGGATAAAAAAATAACTACTCTAACATAGGGTAGGCGTGTTCTTAGATACAATCTGATGCCCAACAAATCCAACCCTCTGCATTCAATATACATCTATTATTAAATTCATAGGTTATATAGCGAATCATCTCAGTGATCATGAAATAAATACATAAAACCACATTCGTATGAATGTAACCTTACTCTAAAATACATACATGGGTGCATGTGGCGACATTCATACATGATCATTCACGCTAAGCGGTGGTCTGCGGACAAATTGCACTAATTCGGTCGGTCGGGTCGACTCACGCCATTATTTAGATTGCGCCCGCCTTTCGGTTTGTCAAACTATTTCCACCATTGTTTCGACGACATGCAGCTCCTGAAATTTTAGACACGGCTGAAGCAAAACACTGATAACGTGCACTTTTGGACACTTAAAACACATTCTTGTACCACAGCGAATCGTTTGATGTTTTCTGTCTGATTATATAATTAATAGAAGCAGGCGTTACTTTGCGGAAGTCCATGATAAACAATAAACAGCAAGTATAATTTGCTATATTCCGCTGACAACCGGGAGATTTCTATAATATAACACTACACAAAATCTTCCACTAGAACCTCTACGCACCGGATCATTCTCAGGAGATGTTGACTTCACAAGCGGGAAAAGTAAAGTACTTTTCTCGCTTGTGAAGTCGGGTCGATACGTGCGTAGAGGTTCTAGTGGAAGATTTTGTGTGGTGTTATATTATACAAATCACCCGGTTGTCGGCGGAATATAGCAAATTATACTTGCTCTTTATTGTTTGTCTGTTTATAGTCGGCGATTTACCGTAGTCGAAGACTGTCAAAAATAAAAAAGTTGCTTATCTGGGGCTTAGGCGTGACAGATACAGGCTCCTGCAACTCAAAGTGATGGGCAAAGTTGCGGGGAAAAGCCGCATCGGTCGTATGAGCTGGTTGCGAAACATCACACTCTCGAATTAAAATAATGTAATATATTTTATATATGAACGTTTCATAGATGCCTTATATATCATTATGATCAACCCACTACCGGCTCACTACAGAGCACTGGTCTCCTCCCAATATGAGAAGGATTTGGCCATAGTCCACCACGCTGGCCGTGTGCGGATTGGCAGACTTCACACGCCTTTGAGAAGATTATGGAGAACTCTCAGGCGTGCAGGTTTCCTCACGATGTTTTCCTTCACCGTTGAAGCAAGTGATATTGTAATTGTTTAAAAAACACATAACTCCGAAATATTAGATGTGCGTGCCCGGATTCAAACCGCCGACCTCTGCTTAGGAGGCTGACGCCCTAACCACTGCGCTATCACCGCTTTTTTATATATAAAGCTACTTAATTTTTGTGCCTTAAATCAGTTATTCCGGTGGTTTTAGTTTAAATTACCAACGACAGAAAAGGAGGCGGTGGAGTATGCCGTTAGTATGTTGAAGGTTTTTCTGTTTACCAAACCAAGTAATTTGCTTTTTTTTCTGTCATATTTTTTGGTATTACAAACTTTCAAAGAAACTGTTTTCATATAATACTGATTCTTAAATTTAAACTTGAAAACTATATAGGTAGATCAGTTATGATATTATATTTTTTTATTTATTAGTTTCTTTTGCAAATATTATGTCATTATTAAACGTGATATCAGAGATAACTGTAATAAATATATTGGAAGTGGGATAAATAAAGGATTCCTTATTGCATTTATGATATAAAAAAAATATAATTAAGATACTCTATATTGAGTGAATAAATCTATATGGGTCTAGGTATAAAAATTACCGACAAAGACGTATCGCCAATCGATTTAGCGTTCCGGCACGATGTCGCGTAGAAACCAACTAGGAGCGTGGGTTTATCATACTCCTAACAGGTTAGCCCGCTACCATCCTAGACAGCATTATCACTTACCACCAGGTGAGATAGCCGTCAAGGGCTAACTTGTAGTCTATACAAAAAAAAGTTACAATCGTAATTTGTATTATGATAAATATTTATACAATTTATATATATTGTAAATTTATATTTTTTACGCAAACAGTTAATGTCCTTGATTACTCCACGAGGCAACATATTTTATTTAATAGTCGCCGAATGCACGAAATAATCTGATACGATTATTGTAATGCGACATGTAAAATCGTTATTCTGAGAAGTTGTTATACTTTTTTTTATTATCCACGCTTAAGGATTAAGTACGCTTAATTTTCAAAAGAAATATAGTTCAAATATCAGATCATCAGTAGGGGTAAGATGTATTACTAACACTCTATGAAATTCCGTGTACGAAATAAAGAATTATTATATTATTATTTATTATAAATATTCCGATGAACGAAAGACAATGGAGTAATTTTTAACAGTTATCAGATTACTCGCTTATATTATGTGTATGTTGTTGAGGATGTTATGTGAAACTCGATTGTAGTATTCAATGGAATGAGGTTTATTACTATGACTATAATGATTAGCTTATTCATACAAAAGTAACTAAAACTAATAACCAATCAGATAACGTAATTTAATCTATGTTAGTTATAATAATATTAATACATTTATATTATTCCGCTACACTGCCACTGCATTTTTTTCTATTCTTATTCTAGTTAAATCAAATCAAAAGTAGCTTTATTCACATAAACCTATTATAATATTATTATTAATCTATGAATCGTTCATTTCATTATGTTTACTCTTGATGAACTACACTATACAATTTAAAACTAAAGCTAAGAGTTCAATTTTTGGGGTTAAATATTTGTCGACCTCCGTGGTGTAGTGCCATGGATTCGATTCCTGGCTCGAGCACGTTCGGTGGGAGGCTTTGATCCTGGTCACCTTACCCTACCGACTAGTTAGACTAATTCAATAGGTGGTCCAATAATATCGATCTACTTGCAGTTATCAGTTTACGGTCAGACATCCCAACTAATACAGTAACAAGACAATTACAACAATACGATCACTATTATGACAGAGAGTGAAATATACCAGCCACAGTAACATCGGTCCAACATTATTTCTTATCAGGGACAAAGCAGTGACACGTTGACGTATCGCCAGAATAATCCCGCAGCGTGTACTTATCGGACAAATTGCGATAATTCGTACAAACCGGCCTCGTTATATCGAATGTCGGCGACTGCCAGCGCCCTGTGCCCGTAATGACTGTACATACGAGCAGCCCGAAAATTTGCGAACACGTATCTGTTTACAACGGATCGTTTATTGTACCCTGATTTTTTCCTTATATTAACATCGTTTTCAATGCATTACCTTCTGAGTTTTCTCATTGGCCATCCGATTTTTTATACAACACAAGTTACCCCTTGACGACATCTCACCTCAGTGATGATGCGAGACTGCAGTGAATCACGAAATTCGAGGATTTTTTTTGTCAACAAATTGGGCCTTGACAGCTATCTCACCTGGTGGTAAGTGATGATGCAGTCTAAGATGGTAGCGGGCTAACCTGTTAGGGTTATGATAAACCCAAACTGCTAATTGGTTTCTACGCGACAACGTGTTGAAACGTTAAATCACTGTGCGATACGTCTTTTTCGGTAACTAGCCATAACCGAAGCCTCCCACCAAACCAAACTCGAGTTGAAAACCGTACCCAGGACCTCCAACTTCATAATGAGAAAGCGCGCGCGCTGCGCCACAGAAGTCGTCAAAAGCATATGCCTTAGTTACCAGCTAATCCACTCTTACCCTACTGGCAAAGACATATCGTCAAGAGATTCCGAGTCAAAGAGATGAGGAGTAGAAACTAATTAGGATTTCAGCTGGCAACGCTTCGGTAACTCCTTTGGAGCTGCGGAAGTTCATGGGCGGCGATAATAACTTTAAATCAGGTTAATCATGTCTATTTTGGGAAATAAATAAATGAAACAAAAATCATTCATCATGATCAACCCATTGCCGGCTCACTACAGAGCACGGGTCCTCTCAATATGAGAAGGGTTTGGTCATAGCTCACCACACTGGCCATGTGCGGATTGGCAGACTTCACACGCCTTTGAGAACATTATGGAGAACTCTCAGGCGTGCAGGTTTCCTCACGATGTTTTCCTTCACCGAAGCAAGTGATATTTCTGTATGAGTCTGTAATGGGTTGATCATGATGTTGAAAATTTGCGACACAATGATATACGTATTTCTAAATATTGTACAATATTTGGTGTTTGGTAAATTCGAGGTTAATATGTAATGCAATATTAATAATTCATTTCATGGATTCTAGCAATGGAATAATAGACTAACGTGTTATATAATATATATCATTTCTAAAATTTATTTCGTTGTTTATCATGTTGTTTTATATATAACTAGCATTTCTAAGTATATTATTTTTTCCTCCTTTTCTTTCATAGTTTACCCTGACAAACGCATCGCATCGCATTTAAATTTTTATTTTTCTAAGATTTTCTTTAATTTTTTTCAATTTGCTCCGTTCCAAGCGTGATGTTTAATCTATTATCTCCCTGGATAATTCCACCCATGCCTTAACTACTCTATACATTTTCCAGTCTGTTAGCGTCATATTGGAAACGTTGCAGTTTTAATCTACTTTTCAAAGTTCATATGATATTACCTCTGAACACCAATAAAATCACAAAATAATCATCATTCTGTCTTTAAATGAATTAATGGGCGTCTTCTCTCACTCTCTTTAGAAAAAGGAGAATACGATAAGTTATAAATAAAGTTATAACAAATTATAAACTTTCGTTTTAATAATATTAGTGTAATGAAAAGACAGTATTCCTGTCAACCGGTGAATTGATTTTGATGAAATTTTGGCTACTTTCCATTTTGAAAGCTTCTGGAAACTGTTTTAGAGGCTTTGAGATCTAACCTTTGTTACACAGGCAACTTATCAGCTTACAACTTATAAACTGCGTTAATTTTAGTTCAATATGAAGAATAAGGGTGGCTATCGCCTTCGCTAAAAGAGTTAATATCTGAAATGGGTGCCAAGTTATGTAGATGACATTTAATGACATTTAATTTTAAGAAAAAAAAAACATCCGAGAAATATAAATACAAAACACAATTTGCTTGTTTGTACTCTTCTACAAAAATATTTACTATAACTTCTTAAATATTTAACTTTGCTTTATTTAAATAAAGTTAAATATTGAACTTTGATTTACTCCAAGTAATCTGTTTTTGTTTAATTCTACTGTTAAAATAGAAGAAATAATGTTGAAACAGTAAAAATATGAAATTGTGATTCAATAAATATTTTTGGTTAATGTTGATTAAAATCGATAGTAATACACTCATGAGAGTTAGTTGCAAAGAACGTCCAACTTTACAAGTAACCCGCCCGCATCAATATCATTGTATTGTTGTAAATAGAAATAAAAATAAATTAACTACGGATTTTACTAGTAAAATGGGTTATATTTGTAATGTTATTTAATTTATGCACTCTGCAAGGCTCCCTAGATGATCCATATAAGAACTGGACCGTCTCCCTTTAAAGTTATATCCAACATCCAGCTTAGTGGATTACCATACACTAAGCTGTCTGATATAGTTTGATAAAGTAGTTTGACAAATACCCGGGTACGGGACAGACAATGGCCCCGGTTGACTCGACCATTCCGACCAACCAAATTAGTGCAATTTGTCCGTCGACCGCCGGAACATTGCAAGTGATTACGTGTGTGTTTCTTGATGTTACAGCTCGCTTTGAATTTTGAGCCGCGTATTCACTAATAAACAAATGATTCAAGGGACAAATAAATTCGGAAATACTGATTATAAATTTATTAATAAAAATTTAAATCTACTGTTACTTATTAACGCAAAGCAGAGTATTCCTAGTTAGGAATGTATAAATTATTTTTATAAATAAAATTAAATTAAAATTATAGTAATTTTGATTTACCAATATTATATGTAAGAGTTTGTAAATTTGTGTAAATTTGTGATTAAAAAATTGAGTTCTGCTGGGCGCGTATTTAACCCTCTTAGTTTAAAGTTAGCGAGTTATCACCATTAGCTATCACATCACGAATAAAAATAATGGAATGTGTTGTATATGAACGATTTATTAATGCCTGTAATAGATTTACATGAATAAAGCTATTTTGATTTTATTTGTAACTGTTCCGGCCTAGGTACCCGGTACTAGATTCAAATAATTTGGAAACGAAAGTTTATCGATAAATAACCTTTGACTTGTAAACCGACGAGGCAATATGTGTTGAGTGGAGGTCGTCCGATCGCCTTAAATCGAACCCCACTAACACTTACAGGCAACTGACTTTCATAAGTGTATCTCTTCATTAATATAGGCTTAATAATCGTTCAGGGCCCGCCGACGCAAATACTACGCTAGTCGGGTTAATAGCCACGATCGTTTAGGCTTCCATTACCCAATTGTGTGGATATGTTAATGACTCGTCGCATAAAGTAAGAGTAGTTGGACGTATTTTTTTTATTATCACAATACTAGCTGTTGCCCGCGACTTCGTCTGCGTAGAATTGCTGATTTGCCGTGAGATTGAGGTTTCCCGTGCGGCCAATGCCCTGCTTCAGAAAGTTAGCTACAGGTAAATGTCAAATTGTGATGAAAATGTCGATTTTCGTGTTTCTAAATTAAAAAACAGGACTTTCATACAAACTTCAAACCCATATTTTACACCCTTCGGGGTAGATTTGGATGAAAAAAAAATTCTAACCTTATACTTTCGCCCTAATAGAAATCTATTTTCTAAATTTCAAGCTTGTAGACTTCATAATAAAAAAAAAAGCAAAAGGTATCATCCCCTATTTTAAAACCCTTAACAGGTAATATTAAAAAAAAAAAGTGATGTCCATGTTTTTTATTTATTATTATTTATCTTAATGCAAATGTTTGTGTCTCTAACTCTAAAAACAAAGAAATTTCATACAAACTTCCAACCCCTATTTTACCCCCTTAGGGGTGGAATTTTCAAATATCCTTTCTTAGCTGACATCTCTTAACTATCAACTACCTACTTGCTAAATTATAGCTTTATACGTACAATAGTTTTTGAGACCTTTCGCTTTTATATATATAGATTTAAGATTGATCATGGTACCCTTAGAGAAATTGAACTTTTGACCTTATAATTTATGTCGAAGGAGATACTAGATCAAAATATTTAATGTACTAGAAGGACTTTTGTAAACAAGTTTCATCATGATCGACCCGTTACCCCCTTGAAATTGTGTTCTATACTCCCGGTTCCAAAGCCATTTTGTATAAGGGCAAAATCATCCTAGTTCTTCAAACAGTTGTTCATAACATAAACTGCGGGACTGGTTCCGAATAATAATGGTTTCGGTGCTCTGTGTATAAGCATTTCATTTTCAATTGTTAGGGAAAGGAGATAAGGCTACTTTGATTGTTGTGATTGTTCGAATAGCATTATATGAAACTGTGTTCATCAGCTGGTGAAAGCTTGCAAACTTCTGCCACGCGGTCTTTTTTCTGACGTTACACCAAACGCGAGTAATAGGAACATGAAAATGTTGGAGGTATTTTAAATATGCTTCTTGCTAACTACATGGATGAGTTTAATGGATGAGACATCTTTTGCTTGTCACAACAAAATAGAGGTATTTTGTTGTGATATTTTAAGGCCATGAGAAAAATATTTTTTCTAAAAAAAAAAAAAAAATTAATATAAATTTCGAATTCCTGTTTTACGCAAATTAAAAAAAGCTAAGATAACCTAGTGGTTAGGACGTCCACATCCGAAAGGTCGGGGGTTTGATCCCGGGCACGCACCTAACATTTCGGAGTTATGTGCGTTGAACGGTGAAGGAAAACAGCGTGAGGAAACCTGCATGCCTGAGAGTTCTCCATAATGTTCCCAAAGGCGAGTTGAAGTCTGCCAGCGTGGTGGATTGTGGCCAAGCCCTTTTCATATTGAGAGGAGGTCCATGTTCTGTAGTGAGCTGCCAATGGGTTGTTCATGATGATCATGATGACTGCATGAAAATTTAATAATCTCTTAATAGCCAACAAAGCAAATGTGCGTTTTATTGTACCTTGAGATTACAAACTGTCAAATTAACGGGACGTCTGTCAATGTGTCTTAAATTTGCAATGCTCATTGACCGTTAATATGGCATCTTTGTGATTTATTAGCAGTTCAATATATCGCGGCGATCTGTTAGTTACTTATCTTTCATAATACGTTAAATCCTTGTACAGATTTCACAAAACGTTCCCTCCATTCAGCTTACCCGTTTGTGTAAAGTGAAAATGCAATAAGAAAGTAATTACGTTCACAAGTTTACATAACTTATAATGAGCATCTAGCAAACTAACGCTAACTTGGAGCTGTTACATCGATTTAAGTTAACCCCTGCAGCTGCGGGCGTTATTCAAGCGTAAAAACTTACTTCACTTGTTCGAGAAGTATAATATATGTACCATATTCCATACCCATTGATATTAGAAATGCGAAAATTTATCGGTTTGTTTGTTCGTTTGTTATTTTTTTAAACGCTACAAGTCTCCTACGACTATCTCACCGGTTAGTTAGTGATGATGCAGTCTGAGGTGGTAGCGGGCTAACAGGTAAGGGTTTTGATAAATCCATACACCTAATTGGTTGTTTGAATGGGATATTAGGAGTATTGGTTACCATACCCCTAATAGGTTAGCCCGCTATCATCTTAGACCGCATCATCACTTACCATCAGGTGAGATGCCGTCAAGGGCCAACTTGTGGTGCATAAAAAAAAAATCGTGCCGGAACTCTAAATCGCTTTGCGACACTTAACATTTGTTAATTCTATAGCTTCCGTAGTTATGGGTTCCTTTATAAGTTAATTTTCGGATAAACCATTTACTAATTTTTATAAATATTGGCACATATGCTTGAATTTAGTGGTACTGTCCTTATCTACTGAGAAAAGGACATCATTACTAGATTCAATCTGCTATCTGTAGATTTTGGATTAGATTAATTATTGACATATGCCGTCAAACTTTATCAAAAATATTATAGTGATTGGAGAGTTACGAGTTCCAAGTTCCCTGGTTCTATTCCCGGGTCGCAAGGTTTTATAGTTGTCCCCACCCACGTGCTTTGGAATCATCCCTATCCCTGTTATTATCACTACCTATACCTATTATGAGATGTGAGTCCTCATACCTAGTGGGGTATGAACTGTCTCTCCGTCTTATGAGAGAGGAGATCTGTCCCAGGCAGTGAAAGAGATTAGTAGGTTCAGGATGATAATATCTTGTAACCAACATTAACCCTTTTTCTTTTTCATCCCAAATATAAAACACTCGATATCTAATATGGAAATTTACGTTTTACAAACAAAATTTCGTATTATTTTATAGCAAATTGGCGACTGAAATCTTGAAGAGGTAAGCTTGTAGAAAAATCCTACTGCGATATTATCATGAACGATAAAAAAGCTTGGGTTAGCTTTGCGGTCGAGTGCACAAGTGTTCCCGTGACCCAGCCACCAGGCGACGCAAAGGAACATCGCTGGGTTTTAGTGGGTATTCTGGTCGCCAGTCTGGCCACCAGGGAGTCCCACATACCCCGTCGGAAGTGGCGCAGTCTTGCCTGCATCGCTTCCGGAGGGGATGCGTAAACGCATTTCCCAGCGGAAAAAAAAAAAAAAATGGGTTAGCTTTGCTCTCACTTGATAGTCAAAAATAATTATTGACTACCTAAGATAGTGATACGGCTTCTTCTTAGACCCCGGAGCGTTTGGAACCCGCCTGGCTTAAGTTTTAGCTTGACAAATGGACCTATGACCAATTCACTTCAGGAGTTAAAATAGTGAATAATATATTTTATTATGAACGCTACATAGAAGAATATACCAGGTTTACGAATTATGAAATAAACAATTTTTGAAATAATTTTTAGGCTTTCGCTTGAATTGTTGTACACGTATACAATTATTGCGTATTTACAAAATACTGTACTTCGTAATGTAAAAATAGAAAGAAAATATATTTTTTATAACAAAAGTACGTACAACCCGTAGTGACGTCACTGCTAAAACATTGGCACTATTACATATAAATGTTACCTTTGAAATGGTAACAGATTGTGATGTAGATATAAAAATTGTCAATTTCCGTATTAGCCGAAACTATCGTCTAAATATAAACAAGGACGTTTCCCTCACGCGACCGATTTTACGACGGACGTAAACTCATGCGGGTTAGTTTATAGCACGCGATGGGGTTTATGGATCACGAGTTTAAGCGACAATCGATGTGTCCCGGGTACCGGATATTTGGATAGCATGATATTTCAGCCATCTAACAATATCTTACCCTTTACACAGCATATGGAACTTTGGGTCATTAGATAGTGGTATAATAATAAAGGCATAGGTTATACCGCCTAATGTTATTTATTTATCGTTATGTTACACTACTTATAACTTTGTCATAAATTGCAGTCTATCCCTTTCTTTTTTTCGGTTGTGTGGAAAATTCTTTGAAAATATCTAACTCACACTACCATTTGCTCAGATAAAAAAAAAAAAACATTCGTGCTAATCTGTAACTGAGATAATCTATTATAACGAATAACACATGGACGGAGTTATGCAAAAAGGATCAACCCACTTTTAAGCAAGTTTAGAAATCAGCTTAGAGCGTGACGTTGGACTTAAATCTGTTTAGTATTCTGGCCGAATTTTTTCGATTAGTTTCTAAGACACTTTTGATTTTTTTATAGATTGGATTCTTATTGCATAAAAACGTCAATTTCGCCTTATTTCTAGGATAACCGAGTTCAATCGCTGTTAAGCACGTTGAACTTTTCGGAGTTTTGTGCGTTTTAAAGTTGAATATCGTTATTCTATAACGGTGAAGGAAAACATTGTCCGCAAAGCTGCAGACTTGAGAGGTCTGAGATAGAATTTTTTATGCGACTTCCAAAAATAAAAAAGTACTCTATACAATCATTCAATATATAACAGCTATTGCCGGAGCGATCATTACGATCTCAGCCACTTCCTGCCAACGGGAAAATAAAAAGTTATGTACCGACCGATTTCCACGGTAATGCACTGAGCGAAATGACTCTCTTTCGCAAATATACGCTCTCAGGTTAGATTAGACGGTGGTAATGCTTATTAACATAGACTCCATTCGAGACAATAGCATATTATTTTATTATGTATTTATGATATGATGCTTTAATACAGCAATTAAAAATAAACTAAGCTTTTGGTTAGTTTATTTTTATATCAATTTTTATTTCCTTATTTCAAGTAAGAATTAACAATTACCATAATAATCTCTATTTCAAAGCTAATATATAAAATAGTTAGGTAATTTGTTATAAAATTGCATCAAAGGTAATTGTATACAATTTTATAACATATCACCAAATGAAATTTCTGAGATGTCTTTATAAGTTATATGAAACGTAAGCTTGCAGAAAAGTCTTACACTATAGTAAGAAAGAGTTATGTAATTGATAAAAATGCTTTGGTATTTTTTTTTTTTTTTTTTCGGACTGTCTATTAGCTGTACAAACCCTATTGGTTGCCACAGCGTAACCGGGCTGTTTGGCGAGCTTTGGAAAGAAGCTCTGCCAGAAGAAATTTTGAGCCCTAGGGCTCGAAGAAACTATGGGAACGACTGCCTAAGGGCGCCTCCTTTGAGGCCGAACCTCGGCTTAGGCGACGTTTGGGATAACGGGGGGGTCGGACGGGTGCTTTGGTATGAAATATTGCTCTTATAAGATAGCTCTAAAATAATTTTAAGTGGCATGTGAGATGGTGATAACAAAACGAAATTTACCTAGCTAAGTTTTTGTCGGCTTCTTCTTAGACCGGGGCGCGTTTGGAACCCTCATAGCTTTAGTTTTAAGTTAACGAATGTAGTTATCACCATCAACTCACTACTATGCAATTTATTGGCGCGTCAAAAGTGGCTTTTAAAGGATTGTTTGAATAAAGATTATGATTGATTGATTGATTATTAACAGTCAAAAGCTTCATAGCGATAGAGGGTAGGAGACGACCTCCGTGGCGCAGCGCGTGCGCTGTTCCATTTTAAAGTTGGAGGTCCTGGGTCCGATTCCCGGCTCGAGTCTGGTCTGGTGGGAGGCTTCGGTCGTGGCTAGTTACCACCGTACCGACAAAGACGTGTCGCCAAGCGATTTAGCGTTCCGGCACGATGTCGTGTAGAAACCAATTAGGAGTATGGATTTACCATACCCTAACAGGTTAGTCCGCTACCATCTTAGACCGCATCATCACTTACCATCAGGTGAGATGCCGTCAAGGGCTAAGTTGTGGTGTATAAAAAAAGGGTGAGCCCTTTTCACGTCAAGATTTTTGTTTCACAATAGAAACAGAAACTCTTCTTAATAAACGCTAGGAAACACAAGAGATCAGATACACAAGCGTAGCATGAGAAACATGGGGCTTGATAAAACCAATTGTGACTTTATTCGCCACTAAATCAACCCGCGCCAACCGATCTGAATCGATGTAGTATATAAATTGTGGAGTTTGAACGGTAAAATGCTCTACGAACTATTGAAAAGTTTATTTAAACCTTCCAGCAGAAGTAAGTTAAGGTGACATTTATAAGGTCAAGTTCACTAGGCAAGCTTTTTTTTACTTTAACAACGATAAATTACTTAGACTAAAAATCCTCCGGGAACTGAACGTTTTCCCGGGTAAAAATTATCTCAATGAAATTTTTCGCTACCACGGTTTGCTTATATTATAAGGAAAGGACCTAACATAAACTGTGCCATTACTGGAAACGACATAATGCCGTCTCATGCCGTCACACATCTTCTATCCAACTGCTAAAATATTTTTTTTTAGTTTCACATCTACTGCGCCCTAATTTTTCTTTATAATCCTTGTGTTTTCACACACAGTTTCTTTTATGGTTTAAAAAAAATCCATTTCTGTAATTATGAGTAACAAAAAGACAGACACACTTTCACTTTTTTATTTTATATGATGGCAATCAGAGAGCAGTGCCATCTAATTTTATAATCATGTACGACAGACAAGAGAGTGGCATCGCCCCTTCTCTTTACGCAACACTAAGTGACGTATGCAGGTTCTTATAAGACTCACCGGCGCGGGACGGCGCATTGCATTCATTGCATTCGGTCGGTTCGGATCGGTGGTCGAGTCGCGGTAGTGCATAGTCGTACTTGGTGGAGCGTATAGTCTGGTCCTTATAAATTACCATACTTATAATTGTAATTCTGTTCTACCAAGAGTATCTGGTCTCTTTGCCCGAACCTACCGTCTACCCAAATTACCGACGAAAACACGCACCCACCCCGTAGTCATCCTATATATATATATATATTTAAGAATCTGGATAGTAATATATCATTCATATACTTAAACACTTAAATAGCACCATAACATATTGCAAAGTTGGAGTCCCAAGTCGTTGGAACTGCGAAACCGCAGCAAAACATATAAACTTGCCTAACTTCAATAAATGCGATCTAGCTTACCTACACCCCTCACTTATAAGACTTGTAATCGACAAAGACGTGTTGCCAAGCGATTTAGGATTCCTGCACGATGTAGAAACCAATTAAGAGTGTGGGTTTACCATACCCGTAACAGGTTAGCCCGCTACCATCCTAGACTGCATCATCACTTACCACCAAGTGAGATAGCCGTCAAGGGCTAACTTGTAGTGTATAAAAACTGCACCAGTGGGTCAAGAAATTTATTTTAAAGCGCTAAATTTCAAATTTATGGCTGTGCTCTAAACAATACATTTAAACCCTATTTACAAACATACAATATCAGAAGTTATCATTTTTTTACTGTTTTGTACGTCCAGATTATCCACACGCACTCGTAATATTTTGAGGGAATTAATAATAGACGGTATTAAATTACGAGATTTAATGTCTATTCAATCATCTTTTCTATATAACAATGAGTCTATAAAAAGAGTCTATAAAATATTCCCTGTACTGTTCTGAAATGAACTCGTTTTAAAACCTAAAATATTAAAATAAATACATACATTAATAATTTAATACAAAATTAGGAAGACATTGTGATCCACACACAGTCTCTTCCTGTGTTATGATAACGATCAGATCATATTGTTATTCTGGTGCTAAGTTATTTAAAAAAAAAGTATTTGTCTGATTAAGCTCTGTGCCCCAAGCGCTCTAAAAGTCCTTGAGTTATGTATGAACATAATTCAGTAAAGTGCCTTGGTGATCAAACGCCAATAAATTCAAATTTTCAACAAATTCAAAATAATCTTTATTCAAATAGTCCTTAAAAAGGCACTTTTGACGCGTCAATAATTTACATAGTAGTTATTTCATGGTGATAACTATATTCGTAAACTTAAAACTAAAGCTATGAGGGTTCCAAACGCGCCCCGGTCTAAGAAGAAGCCCACAACAAACTTAGCCGGGGTTTTTCTTTTTTTTCGTTATCACCATCTCACATAATGAATAAAATTAATAATAAACTATAGTACCTATGGATATAGAGCAATATATATTATCATCATCATATTGATCAACCCTTGCTCACTACAGAGCACGGGTCTATATTTATTCTATATTCGCTCATCAAAACAATAATTCCAAAATTCCGTATTGTATCGGACTCTCGCCTCGAAGTTAGTTGATCCAAGTTAAAGCAGCAACGAATTATCGGACTTACGGGAGTTACAGAACTCCATTCCAACGGTTTTGTTGACTGATGAAGCGAGATATCCGAAATTCCGCATCCATTATAAAGGACTTACAGTTTTCCATTCCATTTGAGTCTGAGCCAAATCTTTGGATTATACCTATAGCTGCCTGTTAGAATTCTATTGTAATTCTAACCGACTGTATATTATAGGGTTGGGACAAAGTTTACTATGGACTAGTTTTCTGTGCAACAATTATTATTAGTACATAAAAACTGTGTCATTCCATATCGTACATTTTAAACTGGTCTGCTTCTCGCTGCGTTGTCTCTTATTGGAGTATCATCATGATATCAACCGATGGACTTTTTTTTTTGAATTGTGGAACCATCTTGTGTTCCCTAATGGCTATAATATGGGGATCTTCAAAGGGCGGATTAACAAATTGCTCAAGGGCCAGCAACGCATTGGCGATTCCTCTGGTGCTGCAAATGTTCATGGGCGGCGGTATTCACTTACCATCAGGTGACCCGTCTGCTCGTTTGCTCGCTTTGTATAAAAAAAATACTTTTAACGCAGGAACTTGAATTTCAACTTCCTGCGACTAGTCTGCTCCGCTAGTTTTGGGTCTACTAACACTATATTCACTGGGATAGGGTGGCGATCCTTACATATCACGACCAACTGTGTTGTATACGTGTCCCCAAAAATAATAATCTGCGTCCGCGAAAAAATAAACTTTTCGTGGTCCCACTTCATCGCACTGTTGCCCGAGCCATGGCACCCATACCGCGTTCTCTGGCGTCTTTCAACGACCTTTTGGATATGAATTTTCAATGGGACCCATACAATGACGGGTGGACGGTTCTGTTTTCGGAGTTGCTTAAGTACGCCGAGAGCAATGATTAATCTTTGTTTGTTTAGTAATATTAGTTTATTTTGAATAATTTGTTTTATATTGTCTAGTTAGTGTAAGTGGTATTTTGCCGTTCTATTTGGATGAAAATAAATAAATAAATAAATATCGGGACCCCCAAGTTTATCGGTTCTACGAGCTATGTGACTTGTCAATTACCCCCTTTAGCGTCGCAACTCGTTGGAATATTACAGTACCTCAGGTTCTTTTATTATTGATTCGATAACATATACTGCTAAAAAAGCTCTCTACATTACTTGCTAAGAACATTCTTATGAAGAATTCTCAGCGAAAATATTAAGAAACCCAAAGGCATCGTTTATAACACGCACTGCTCGAATACTTTGGTATTTTGTTCCATTATGGTTGACGACCAGTTTTAGCCCTATTTACCAGTTTTGAACTTTGATTGCAGCTGCAAAGAAAAATAATGAGGTACTTAACTTTTGCATACAGCATCAACTTTACGACCAAAAAATTTGGTTGATTTTATTTGTATTTGAACTGATCCTTGTTTCCCTTTTTATTTATATTTTTGACACATTGGTTTTGTCTACCTGAAACGTATCCTATGTCGGCCTACACCGATCAGCAACTTTTCCAATAGCATCACTTTAATAATCGAAAATAATCCAAAAACACGTATAAAGTTAATTTGCCAGTATGCAGCGCAATTTATAACGACCCACTAGTTACTGGCTCGCGAAGTTACACCAGCTCAACTCAGTTGAGTTGAATTGATGTAAAAACTTCGCGAAAAAGCTGTTCAGTTGAACAGCTTTACGAAATACTTTTCCACCAAAAACATCAATGTTGCAATAGGTTAGTTTTGGTTAAGCTATTTGAAACTAAAATGTCTCTGCCCGATGCTTAGTTCTGTATAGTTGTACTTTCCAACAACAAAAAAAACTTGCCTTATGAATGAGCTACAAATTTTCATAATATTTATATAATCATGAACAACCCGTTACCGGCTCACTACAGAGCACGGGTCTCCTCTCAATATGAGAAAGGTTTGGTCGTAGTCCACCACGCTAGTGCGGATTGGCAGACTTCACACGCCTTTGAGAACATTATGGAGAACTCTCAGGCGTGCAGGTTTCCTCACGATGTTTTCCTTCACCGTTGAAGCAAGTGATATTTTTTTTTTAAACACACATAACTTCGAAAAATTAGAGGTACGTGCCCGGATTCGAACCGCCGACCTATGATTAGGAGGCTGACGCCCTAACCAATAGGCTATCACCGCTTCATTTATATAGTAATAGTTCATAATTTTCGACGCAGAATAATAGCCGAAACAAAGACATTCAACGTTGAGAAGAGGCGGTTTTTGTTTATTTATTTATTAGGGGCATGAAGTACTTTCCTTTACGAGCAAAAGTTGCTGCGGCACAAAAAAACACTTGCCTTATAAAGTTATCTTAGACATTAAAATTTTCATAATATTTATATTTTTATAGTTCATAATTGTCGACGATGATAGCCGAAACATATTGAAAGAAAGATAATCAACGTTGAGAAGAGGCGGTTTTTGATTTATGAGGGACATCAACAGCTTGTTCACAAAGCATATTCACATGACACATACGATTCAAACGAAGTGACCAGCCACTTAAAGACATGTATAACAATGCTACAAAAACCGAACGTTACAACAACGTTATACAACACAAATTATGAACACAAAATCTTAAGAAAATAAATATTATATAATAACAAAAAAACTACCTCTACTAGTACTACTTACACTATTAATATAATTAATAATAAAAAAATACTAAACAACAAAAGACAAAATATCTCCGTTTTTTTTACACTACAAGTTAGCCCTTTACCTAGTGATAATGCAGAGTAAGATGATAGCGGGCTATCGTTTTAGGGGTATGGTAAGTAAACCCATACTCCTAATTGGTCTACGCGATATCGTGCCAGAACGCCAAAATCGCTTGGTGACACGTCTTTGTCGGTAGGGTGGTAACCAGCCACGGTCGAAGCCTCTAGACCAGTCTCGAGCCGGGAATCAACCCCTTAACCGCCAACTAAATAGTGCGGTACGGAGTTCGTCAAAAAATTTGTCCGAATCGTTACACAAAGCTGAGACAATAGTCCGTTTATGAACATGAAGATTTTGACGGAATATATCAATTTTATTTGTACCGGCACAATGAACATTAATTACGCTTAATTTGGTACAACTGGCGACTATTGTGCAAATTATAATTATATTTAAAAAAAAAAAACAACATATTAACATAAAAAATATATATAAGTCGGAGGAAGTAGTCAAATAAGAGTTGATTGTTGACTATGATACGCGAGATATTAGTTTTCAACTTAGAATACTTTGTTAAATCTTAACCTTATTTAATTTGATTTATAACCTTTTTATATTGCCGTTAAACTCATTATTTAAAATAATGTCACTATTAAGAATGACGTCCAATCAGAATGGAGGTTAGCCCTCGAGCGGAGTCGAGGCGCCATCTTGTTTTCACACAGGAGTCAGGTGCATGTTTTTGCAATGTTTGTTGATCGAGTTGGATCATTTTGAGAATGTTTTGGTGATAATTGAAAGAAGGACATAGATGTGTGTCGCGAATCCGCTATTCTGATTTAATTGTTTGATTTAAGTACTTAATTATTAATTGTGGTGTAATTATTTGTATAGTGAGTCACAGCATTGTAAAAATTGGATTAATAAAGTGTACAAACTGTTAATATTTTGTTAGTGCTCCATTTAACCTTGTTAACGCCCTCTGGAAACGTGTACGGTAATAATTATCACAATAAAGATCGTCATTCTCCGACATATATATATATATACTAGCTGGCGCCCGCGACTTCGCCCGCGTGGCATAAGTTTTTAAAATTCTGTCAAAATAAGTTGTAATAATGCCAACGGGAACTCTCCTATGTCACTCTCTAGGTCCTCAACTATAATTTCAAAAATCACGTCGATCCATTGCTGTTGCGACGTAATTGAAGGACAAACCAACATACAAACTCACATTCGCATTTATAATATTACTATGATTTTTTCTGGATAGTAAGGATTTCTTAGTACAAAGTATTTCAATGGATTCAAAGAAATAAAACTTTATAAGATTTTCAACCAACATGAACCCCGGTATTAACCTCTTTGCGGCGGATTTTCACAAATTATTAGCGGATGTCTACGCCTAAGCAGGACCTAACTTCCAAATTTCTTTTCATTCTTTATGTTTCCACTTTCAATGTGTGATTTTGCAAAAGAGCTTATACCTACATGTCATAGTTACTGAAAAGTAATGCTCTAATTGCCGATTTTCATTTCTCTAATTCCATAAACTTAGAACTTACATGTAACCTTCCAACCCCTCACCCCTCTCACCCCTTTTGGGATGGATTTTTGTAATATTGCGTGTATAAAGGTTTTAATTATTTAACTCTTTCATTGCCAATGCTAAAATTGGTGTTTTATGCTGGTGGCCCATCACCTTTTTTTATATTATTTAAGTCTTAAGTACATAAAACATTGTTTACGGGTATGTTTATGCTTTTTATATATACATATGATATTTTACATAATATACTTATATATCACGCAACGTCGCGTGGTGGGCCATGAGGAATGTACAATAATCCTTAGGGGCCCCATCACGCGACGTCGCGTTATGGGTTACCTTAGCACTTTTGTGCATTTATGAGTTCAAATGTAGTAAAGTGAAACTATTTTTAGTATCCAAAACTTTTATTTGAATAATACAACCCGAAAAATAAAATAAAAAATCAAAAAAACACGCAACATTAATTTTTCTCTCATTAGACATCAAAGTCTATAATTATAATCAACAAAACTACTGTGAAAAACAAAAAAAAAGTACTATAATTACTATACTATATTAGGATATCAATTAGGAACATTAATTTCTTATCAGTCTCAGTAAACAAATCAGTCATAAAGTTTTAAAAAACAGAAATAATATTTGGTAAATTAGGTTTTGGTACAAGTATGTAATATAAAAAAACAGTCCATGCACATAGGCGGACTATCGGGACAATTCCTACATTCCATCGTAGTTTGCACACGTTTCTTATTTTTATAGCAATTTCTGCAATCTTTTCTTGCGACTGCTTGGACTTTTCTTTCCGGTCCACTTTTTATAGTCCGTTCCGTCGTTTTGGCTATTTTCGTCAAGCTATGAGTTGTTTGATTTCGAATTCCCGATGAAGATTCTTGTCCATTATCAGGCAAAAGATGCTCAATGATTTTCTCCCTAAAGTCATATAATGAAAGCTTAGGTTTTCCAGAGAACTTGTTATATAATAAACGGGAATTTATCAGGCTCATCATCATTGTATGTATAAAAATTTTTAAGTACCAACGTAAAGTTTTTCTTTCGCATGGGTAATACGAAATCATTTGATCCTGAAGATCAACTCCTGACATGTTTTCGTTATAACGTACTATAGCCAATGGTTTCTGTGTTGTAATACCACGTTTACTCGTCACTTCTTGCATCTCGTCAGCGAACTCTGAAGATATATATAGGATTTCTCTTTTATCTTTCCATTTACCAATATGGACTCCATTTCTATACCGCGAGATGTTCTCGCCTTTCTTTAATTTTTTCGCAGTTATAACGCGTGGATTATCCTTACGTTTTTTATTCAGGGTGCCAGTACAATAAGTTAGTCGACTCAACAATTTATTTGCTAAGGTATAAGAATTATAAAAATTATCCATGTAAATTGAATGGCCAACGTCCAATTTATTTTCCATTAATTTTTCGACAATTTTCTCTGTGTGGCCCTTTCCTGCTGTTTCATCTTCTGTACTGGCAAATACATGAAAATTTAAAATCAAGCCATCCGGTTCTGCGAGTACGTATAGTTTGATACCATACTTATGGCGTTTACCTTTTATGTATTGTCTAAAAAATAGGCGGCCACGCCATAAAACCATGGACTCATCTAAAGATAGGTTCTGGCCTGGATAATATATATTATTCATTGTATTGTTGAAATTATCGATTATTTTTTGACATTTATTTAGACGCCTAGCAATGACTTCTTCTTCTTCTTCAGGGAGTGTAAAATGTAAACAGCGTAAAATAATAAAAAATCTGTTTCTTGACATGTAGTTCGGAAAGCATGATTTATATAACCGGTGGACCTTCCAATAATCTGTCAATCGATTCATTTTTGCAGTGCCAGTATGTAACAATAAGCCCAGGAAAGTTTTGAACTCTTCAATGGTCAACTCTTTCCATCTTGAAATACGTGCATGACGATGTTCACTAGAGCTTTTCATACGTATGGCGTATGCGTTGGTGCACTCCACAATCATTCTCAAGTATTCTTCACCAAAAAAGAGATAAAAATAGTCTATTGGTTGTGAAGGCGGTTCTACATGGAGCTTTGACTCCCGAATGAATGGTATTTGTTTCATGGACGAGCAAGAAGTACTCCAGTGTGTCGTTGAACCTTCGGTAGCAGGTTCAGGAGACTCACGTAGCTGAGTTGGCTCTTCGATCATTTCACTACCCTCACCCCTTTCTGTAGAGGAAAATTGAATTCCACTAGAAGGTAGCTGTGATATTATTTCCTCGTCTTCTTCTGACTCCAAGGTTGAGCTGTCTCCATCATCATTACCCAACACAAAATCTTCGTCTTCATCACTTCCCACAAAGCCATCTTCATCAGAGTTTTCTAAAGCCTCAAGAATATCCGAATCATGTGACAAAAAAACACGTTTTGATTGCACTCGCAACGGTCTCTCATTTGGTCGTTTCGTACCCCTGGAGGTACCAGGTTGATGATCACTCATTATAAATTTCGTTTTATTACTAATATTATATTTTTTTTAATTAGAAACTCATTATATTTGTTCAAAAGTAACTAAAAACAAGCAAGCAAGACGTTCGCACGAGCGGCGTCACAAGGCGTACTAACCAATTACGTAACACAAAAACAATCGCATGATTCTGATGGCCCCGCCCACTTTACGATACTTAAGACCTTTTTTTAGAGGCCCATAAAAATGTCATTCGCGATAACGCTCCGGCCCGCGCAATAACTGCCATACAAAATTCGTCGGACACTTCAAAATCAAGGACCAAATCAAGGAGTACTGGGAACACGCGACGTCGCGTGATGGGCAATGAACGTGTTAAATCATATTTGATTTAAATAATTGCCAACCAAACCAAAATGCCAATTTTCATGTCCCAAACTTAGAATCCTGATGAAAACTTCCAACCCCCATTTTACCCCCTTTGGGGTGGTTTTTCGCAACATTGATCATACAGATCTTTATTATTTATAATTAACAACTTAGTTGCCAACTTTCATGTCTCTAACTTTAAAAATATAGGACTTTCATACAAACTTCCAACCCCCATTTCAACCCGTTAGGGGTGGATTTTTGTAATATTGCGTATAGAGGTTTTTATTATTTAAAACAAATTACCTAAATGCCTATTTTCATGTCCCTAACTTCGAAAACTCAGAATCCTCACGAAAATTTCCTACCCCCATTTCACCCTCCTCGGAGTAGATTTTCGCATTATTGACCATACAGGTCTTTATTATTTATAATTAACAACTTAGTTGCCAACTTTCATGTCTCTAACTTAAAAAATATAGGACTTTCATACAAACTTCCAACCCCCATTTCTACCCCTTAGGGGTGGATTTTTGTAATATTGTGTATAAAAGTTTTTATTATTTAAAACAAATTACCTAAATGCCCATTTTCATGTCCCTAACTTAGAAAACATACAATCCTCATGAAAACGCTCTACCCCCATTTCACCCCCCTTGGGGTAGATTTTCGTAACATTGATTATACAAATCTTTATCATTTACAATAAAAAACTTAGTTGCCAATTTTCATGTCTCTAACTTCAAAAATATAGGACTTTCATACAAACTTCCAACCCCCATTTCTACCCCTTAGGGGTAGATTTTCTCAAAACCGTTTCTTAGCTGACCTCTACTTCATAAAAGGAATGTAACTTCCAAATTTAAAGATCGTATGTTTTATAGTTCCTGAGATATCGTGATCATCAGTCAGTCAGTCAGTCAGTGGTATTTCGCTTTTATATATATAGATATATATATAATTTATTTCATCCTCATACACCATTTTGATTATGTGTGATTGATTTAAAATAATGGTAAGAAAATAATAATAAAACATGTTGCAAAGTAACTTTTCCAGCCCAAACAGTACGCAGAGGAACTTATAACGACCCGTTAGTTCAACTAACTCGTGAACTTGTTATATCAGTTCAACTCACCTGAAAAGCTTTAGAAAATGTAGTTCAAGCTTAAAAACACGGTTGTTGTTGCTGTATCCTTTCATGCTTAAGCATCTTTAACCGTATTATCCTAATATAATAACTGTAGATCATTATTGGAAATTACACATTACATTAATTAAATTTTGACGGCCTTCGTGGCGCAGCGCGTGCGCTGTTGCTTTATAAAGTTAGAGGTCCTGGGTTCGATTCCCGGCTCGAGTCTGGTCTGGTGGGAGACTGCGGTCGTGGCTAGTTACCACCCTACCGACAAAGACGTGTCGCCAAATGATTTAGCGTTCCGGCAGATGTCGTGTAGAAATCAATTAGGAGTATGTGTTTTCTATACCCCTAACAGGTTAGCTCGCTACCATCTTAGACTGCATCATCAGTTACCATCAGGTGAGATTGCCGTCAAGGGCTAACTTGTAGTGGATAAAAAAAAACACCATTCTGCTCATCATCATCAATATCATGATCCATTGCTAGGCAAAGGCCTCTTCTCTCATTATCTTAACCAAACCTTACCAGAACATACTTCTTAGCATGAGAAGGATTAGTTACGACTAGAGTGGATTTGGTTAACTTCACAAGCTTTTGAAAATATAAACAAGAACTCTCAGACATGCAGGCTGCTATGTTTGTCTTCACCTATGAAACGTGTGATGTTTTAGTTTAAATTACTTAATACGAAAAGCCCATATCTCTCAAAACTAGAGGCGTCTGGGATCTAACTTTATAGCCCCGAAACAGAGGCAAAAGTCTCACTTAACTTACTTAATTAGTTAAAAAAAAAAACATTTTTTTTTTAACTTAATCGGCCTATAGACGGCCCATTGCTGGATACAGGCGTTTCCGAGTTCATTGAAAGATTGGGCACATCTTTCGATGAACTCGGTAGTGTGACAACTTTGGGTAGGCGGGTTTTTCACTCAGAATCTTTAACGCTTTCCTATTAATAATATAATGATAGGAAAACGGACCGCGAATATATTGAAAAAAAAAAAACATTTTATTAAGCATTAAATTTGTGTATTCCAGAAATAAAGACTTAGCAAACTTTATTTGACATTCTTAAGTTACATTTTGAAAGATATTTCGTCTGGAAGGTCCCGGTATGTTTCCAAGTCAACTATCTAAAACATTATAGATTATGTGATATGGTGAAGAAATGTGAAGAAAAAACCTGGGGGTTTTTCTCAGACTTGGGCGTGATTTGAACCCCCTTAGCTTTAGTTTTAAGTTGGCGAGTGCAGTTATCACCATCACTAACAGAAATAATGAAAAATGAGATATATATGAACGATTCATTGATAGATTCTTGTCATAGATAGATTCTGCCTGTAATAGGTTTATACAAATAAAGCTATAATTGATTTGATTTGACCATTTTATCCTAGTCCTAGTCCTAGTCCTACCTAGTCTATATAAAAATCCTCAATTGAACTCCAACCTTTAAAACGAAAATTGAAATTACGTCGGAACCTGCACAATGGATACACGGCTCAAAGCAGGATTCCTAAGGATATCCTTATTCTCGCGTCGCTTGAAGAATGACTCAGCGTTATTGTTGTTTGAGAGACTTCTCAGGTGATTACAGCTTACTCAGTTTAATTAGCTAAGGATATATTGAGGTACTTTTACCTGTTTTTTGTTAGTGAATGTGAATAATTCGTTAGAATAACCTAATTGGAATATATCGATTTGAATATGTCGAACGACAAGATGTTACCTTTTCGTTTTGTTTTTAAGAGCCCGCGAAATCAGTTATATTTCCCAGGCTAAAAAGTATCCTATAAATGTACCTTTGGAAGCTATCCATACGCCTTTCATCATTCCTTCAGTATGACGACCTCCGTGGCGCAGTGCGTGCGCTGTTGTATTATAAAGTCGGCGGTTCTGGGTTCGATTCCCTGCTCGTTCTGATCTGGTGGGAGGCTTCAGCCGTGGCTAGTTACCACCCCACCGACAAAGACGTGTCGCAAAGCGATTTAGCGTTCCGGCACGATGTCGCGTAGAAATCAATTAGGAGTGTGAGTTTACCATACCCCTAACAGCTAAGCCGCTACCATCCTTGATTTCATCATCACTTGCCACCAGGTGAGATAGCAGTCAAGTCACGTTAGCCCACTACCATCTTACTCTGCATCATCACTAGGTGAGATAACCGTATAGGGCTAAATTGTATTAAAAAAATATAGTTATACAAAGAACGAAAAAGGATATAATATAGCATTGTAAGAACTACATTTTAAATAAGAAAATTATTCGAATCGAAGGGCGAAATACATATTTTATTAATACCCAATTTTATAATCTCCTGCAAACATTACCCTGTGTAGATACATGAGCATCATTAAACTTGCAGGCGTTTTCCACACGTCAATCTTAACGTGGAGTTGGTATGTGGGAGGGCGGTTAGGGACCAAGAGGCTTGGGAAAACTTTTAACAGATACGTGTACATTTGACATATTCCAGAGACACTTGAGTTTGCCACTGTGTTATTTAAATCATTTCTGAATTAGTTATTTTTAGCAACTTTTGGAATTACTTCGACCAAACGGATATTGAGATATCCGTTTGGTTAAAATGCATTAAAATGCATAACTTCTTGCTTATATTGATTAAAAATGAGGGAGAGCATAATTTAATGTTATTAAAGCTTATAACTAGATAACATTGCAATAAAACTTAAGAATTTCCTTTTGAATAATGTTTCGTAGTGTTTGGTATACACCAAAAAAAATATTACAAAATTTGGTCTCGATTTTGATCTGGTGCTAAATTAAAAACAGCCCACGATTAAAAATCAATGTTCGTTTAATTATTTATGCCGCTTAAAATTTATTTCCACAGATGGTGATAATTCAGTGTTATGAAGTTTACCGAATTTAGATATTAGGGTTCAAGATTCATCTGATTTTCCATACTGGGAATTTATAATTTCTGATTTGTGAAGTTATGGCCATAGACGGTTACCAGTATTAGATTAAGCGTAAACGATATCGCGTAAAACCCATGGGATATGGGTTTCATGGAACTGCCATATCTAACAGGTCAGTACGTGCACTTTCACATTTTAAAGTCGGATGTCCTGGGTTCGATTTCCGGTTCGAGTCTAGTTTGGTGGGAGGCATAAGCCGTAGCTAGGTACCATCCTACCAACAAAGGCGTGTCGCCAAACGATTTAGCGTTCTAGTACGATGTCGTGTAGAAACCAATTAGTACTATAGGTTTACCATACCTCTAACAGGTTAGCCCGTTACTATCTTAGACTGTATCATAATTTACCATCAGGTCAGATCGCCGTCAAGGGCTAACTTGTAGTGTATAAAAAAACACATAATTTACTAACCTATTTAACTAAGTTGTAGTTTTGGAAATACAACATATTTCTCAAAACTACCCGCCAGATCTACGACTGCATAGCGCGGTCTATGCAGAAGCGGATCCGCAATTTGCGAGCCGTTGCAGCCAGCATCGCTATTCAGCGTGGAATTTACACCAGAACATGTGAGGATCTGTTTGCGTAATGCAATATCGGGGAGTGATGCGATTTTGTTCGATTGCTCTGCTTTGGTACCGGCAATATTATTATGAAAGCAATCAGAACCAGAATTATTCGTATCTGTGACAGTTTTATTTAACCTGTAGTGTATGGGGCAATGTTAAGTAAAAGAAGATGCTATAAAAATTAAGTTTGCTCTTTTATTATGGCGACTGTTGAGGTACTCGATAGCCTGTTAGATCTGTACAAAGTAATTACGTTATTTTAATTTTTTTATATATAATACTTATACGGTTAAACTTATAGAGACTTGGTTAGCTGGTAGAAGTTTTAGAGTGACGACATCCCTGATGCAATGATGAGCTTTGTAGACTTTTGAATAGAAGTTAGACTTTGCAGAAGTTCATTATGTACAACGAGATTTATTTGATATAATCTGCCAAAAGGTAAATCAGCACATGCCTATATATTTTTTTGCGGTGGCCTTCAGTGAAAGTTTCAAGAAAAATCCTGTACTAAACAAAATCCAGAGCATAATTTAAGACCATTAAATGTTTATTTCGAAAATACTTCAAGATTTTTTTTCTTCACACTCGTATCTTATACAGTTAAACATAGCGAGTAACTAAAAAAAACGGACACATATACGGGACTCGCTAGGATTGTATAAATGTGTGGCTGGAGCCACAGGACATAATTACACATTTATACAACTATACAGTCTATAATTATACAGCCCAGTATGTAGAACTTACTCATTAAAGCTATGTAAAACATCAAACGTACTAGTCATCGTTAGAGTTTGAACGGATTTTTACACGGAAATCGATTATTTAAAAATATATAAAGGAATAAATAGTTATTTTGTACAAAGAACGAGAAAAGTGACGTTGAGTAAGTCGGTAACCATCGTCTCAGTCAGTCAGATGTTCACTGATGGACATAATATATTATATCCCTCACAGGAACTTTAGAACAAAACGTATCTTGAGTCGCGTCTTCATGTAATAGAGTCGCGCATAAGTTTTTGAACTTTATCATGTTTAATTACTTATCCCACTTCTGATATCTAACAGTGCCTTCAAAACGTATATCAAGTATTTGACAAAGTCGTTCAAATTAATTACACTTCTATCAAAACTTTAGGAAATTGGGTTGTACTTGAAAGACCCTCAAGTCTATTATACTATTAACCCTTTGCCTTCAATTTCCGATTGCTTTAAGGGTTCTACGAGAATTAAAGTTTTGTCAAATATTTGCTAAACTACAATAATTAACTAACATGACTGTTTAGAACGTTATAAATTATTCTAGTATACTAATACTGGTGTAGATATTTATAACAAAATAGCTCTTATAACCATTTTTGTGGAATTGAGGTGATTTTGATGGATGATTCATTACACACAGCAGATTCCTAGATTTTTAATGTAATGTAAGTAATATAAATGGTTTAATTTAATTGTAAGTAATAAGTGTAAGTAATATAAATGGTTTAATGTAATTGTAAGTAATAAGTGTAAGTAATACAAATGGTTTAATTTAATTAAATTTGTTGATAAATGAAATGATAATTTTGGAAAATAATAGTTTTATTTATCAACTTTAGTCTCAATTTCAAACGTTCGGGAAATAAAAGACTATATAAATCTATATACATGTACATACCAAATTCTAGCGTTCTAGTACTCATAGTATCTGAGCTACCCGTAAACAAAAAGATGGATTTTAAAGAACATGGCGAAACTGTAGGTTTTCCTTGTTGAGTACGGAAACGAGCTTTTTGTACTTATTTATTTTATGGTGATATAATCAATACCTACCAAGTTATTAATATTAATATTTGAGTAATGGAGTGTAAATTCCGACCTTTAAATTTTTCTAGACTCAAACGATACTTTTGATCTTACACAAGTCTGTTAAATTAGTACTATACATTTATTTAAGAATTGTCCTATAAGAAATATTTACAAAAAAATAAGCTGTTTGGATTTTTTTTTTATTTAATAGGCAAAATACTGATTCAGTAGACTGACTGTAGATATATATTATCATCATTATCATGATCAACCCATTACCGGCTCACTACAGAGCACGAGTCTCTTCTCAATATGAGAAGGGTTTGGCCATAGTCCACCACGCTGGCCATGTGCGGATTGGCAGACTTCACACGCCTTTGATAACGTTATGGAGAACTCTCAGGCGTGCAGGTTTCCTCACGATATTTTCCTTCACCGTTCACCGCTTAGATATATATATAGAATCATAAAAGTGTTGAAAGAATTACCAACAAAATAAATGTACAAAATCTATGGTAATTACTTGTTGGTTCAACGCTAGAGAAAATGTTTGTATAATCTGTGACAGGCATTTACTAGAATGTTAATATTATTTGTATAGGATAGCCAAGCTAAAGACGGAAGTAGTTAACACTTGCGTCTTTAACAAACAGACACTAATATATTTTAGCAGCTCGCTTTTATTTTGATGCTAGACGTCGCATTTTTACTCTTGCTTGTTTTCTTTAGAATTTGCCTCGAAGGCCAAACGGAACAGAAATAAATATTCATATTTTTTTAGTTGAATATTCACACAGCTGAATTAAATTAAGAAAACATTAAAAAAAGAGAATGAAAACATTTAGAATACCGAAATATACTTGTGTATATATGTGTTATTGAAGTATACACAAGTTTTTCTGTGGATCTTTATTTATGGTCTAACTCAAGATCAAAACAATGCATGTAAAGTCGAAAAAGTCAACACAAACAGAAAAATAATTATTTTTGGAATAGTAATATAAATTTGGGCAGATATCTAACAGTCTAAATAAGTTAAAATCATCATCAACCTTCTTGCATCCTGGGCTGGGCACAGACGTTCTCTCTCATGGGTGAGATAGTTTTATAGGATAGGGTCACCCACACTTCAAAGTGGGTGGTTGGATTTATTATGATCACATGGTTATGTTGTTATTACAAGCGTGTTATAGGTAATAATAAATTATTACGGCTTAGCTTGCTCTACAAGACACGGATATGGATGTCACCAATTTCTTAACTCCAAGCTGCTACTGTGAATTCGTAACAAAAAATCCATACCTTACAATTCTTGACTGGACCCAGGAGCTCTTGATCCTTAGCTAGAAATGCTCAGTACAAGATCAAAGGGACAGTTTAAATTTGAATTGACGACCTCCGTGGCACAGCGCGTGCGCTGTTGCATTGTAAAATTTGGAGGTCCCGGGTTCGAGTCTGGTCTGGTGGGACGTTTCGGCCGTAGTTGGGTTCCACCCACCCTACCGACAAAGACGTGTCGCCAAGCGATTTACTGTTCCGGCACGATGTCGTGTAGAAACCAATTAGGTGTATGGGTTTACCATACCCTTAAAAGGTTAGCCCGCTACCATCTTAGACCGCATAATCACTTACCATCAGGTGCCATGCCATCAAGGGCTAACTTGTGGTGTATTAAAAAAAAAGAATTAATATTTATAATGTTAAAAATAATAAATGTTTATTTTTGGTAAAATTGCAATAACGTGGCCAAAGAAATGTAAACATGTCTAGGTAGGTTACGTATATAGTTGTTTGTACAACGTTTGAGCAAACCTTTAAATATTTGTGTAACTCTTGACAAGTATAACATGAGGAGGTTAACTTATTGTTTACTTAGGATAACGTTACAATTGGACCTTTACCGAATATTTGGGTAAACGCTTTTGTTTCGATGCGAACTTTTGCTGATTCCAGACTTTGGAATTACACTTCTGCTAGTAAAATAACACCTGAGCGCTTTTAATATACTCCATTTGGAATTCATGATCAACCCATTCTCGGCTCACTACAGAGCATGGGTCTCCTCTCAATATGAGAAGGGTTTGGCCATAGTCCACCACGATGGCCATGTGCGGATTGGCAGACTTCACACGCCTTTAAGAACATTATGGAGAACTCTCAGGCATGCAGGTTTCCTCACGATGTTTTCCTTCACCGTTGAAGCAAGTGATATTTTAATCGCTTAAAAACGCACATTACTCCGAAAATAGGTGCCCGGGTTCGAACCCCGGACCTATGATTTGGAGGCTGACGTCACCACTAGGCTATCACAGCTTGTTACCAGTTGGTATTACTTTTATCAAAATATTCTAAGATAAAAAGCATTCTATTAGTATGATTCAGCTCATTTCTCATACGTATGTCAGTTTAAATCAAAAGTAGAATGATCTTTATCTATTAGCGGTCATCGAAAGACTAGACTCTTGTGATCTATAGTCAGTGCCAGGTACTAGTGCAATGAAACAGGTGAAATTTGACTTTGATCTAGCCGTACGTATGCAGCAATACACGCTGGAAATCTTTATAAAATGTTATTTAACGAAATACGAACAAAATCTCATAAATAGATGGTTCATACAAACTACGCCAGGGACGATCTCGTTAAATGTAGGTTATTACGAGATTCCCTGGTTGCTGACTAATTTATGCAATGTATTTATGTTGAGATGTTTACTTACAAATATTAGTAATATACTACCTTCAAACATCAAATCCCTTTCATGACACGCTTCGAAAAAGTCAAATATTCTCAATTCAGAGCTTTTTTATGTATTTGGCCTCAAAACGTGTCCAGGTCGAATTCTGTATTTTCTTACTATGTTGCGCTTGAAAGATATTTTTATGTATACATTTAGTCGTCAAATTTCATTTTTATTAATTTTTACATATTTTTAACGTTAGTTATTTTGAAAATACTAAAAAAGGTGCTTTTATAACACGCCTCAACTGAGTGATATAGGAATATTGTTAATCACCTTCTCGTTGAATGTGGCCTTATTACAAACAAATATATTATACTCGTACATTCGATATTCTAGTTCTATATATATATATTTTGTTCATTAGTTATGCATAAGGAAAAGAAGCAGGCGTTACTTTGCAGTACTTTACTTTTCTCGCTTGTGAAGTCAACATCTCCTGAGGATGATCCGGTGTCAGGTCGAAACGTGCGTAGAGGTTCTAGTGGAAGATTTTGTGTGGTGTTATATTATACAAATCTCCCGGTTGTCGGCGGAATATAGCAAATTATACTTGCTGTTTATTGTTTAATGCATAAGGGACTTTTTAACCTCATAATTATTAAAAAATATTGTTAAAAGCTAGAAGTGCGTGAATTTGACGAATAACACACAGGCTTGAAACTGAAGTGCTTTTATTACGATGAACGTGATATAGTAAATGACTCAGCGTCAGTCTCTTACACTATCACCTTTTCACCAAGACTCCTTCTAGAATTTCTTCTCTTAGCATTACTTCTTCTTGATTTTCGCTCAGCCCGCGGTCACCTATTTATAGTATTATAGTATTACGCCTGAGAGTTCTCCATAATGTTCTCAAAGGCGTGTGAAGTCTGCCAATCCACACATGGCCAGCGTGGTGGACTATGGCCAAACCCTTCTCATATTGAGAGGAGACCCGTACTCTGTAGTGAGCCAGTAATGGGTTGATCATGATGATGATATCGCATCGTATGGAATAACTTATAGAAATTTTATAGTGTTCTAAATTTAAATTTACAGTTGTCTACTTGCTCTGTGGTTTCGCACCTAACGTCTTTGTCTCGTTCACACAGAATATGGCAATGGCGTCTCAGATCACACACACATCTTATCAGCTTGACAGTTCTGACTTTCCAATAATTCTAGAATGTTTTATATATATAATTTTTTTTTTATACTTTACAAGTTATACCATTACGGCTATCTCATCGTGATAAGTGATTATGCAGGATGGTAGCGGGTTAACCTGTTAGGAGTATGGTAAACCCACACTCCTAATTGGTTTCCACGCGACATTGTGCCGGAACGCTAAATCGCTTGGCAATACGTCTTTGTCGGTAGGGTGGTAACTAGCCACGGCCGAAACCTCCAACCAGACCAGACTCGAGCCGGGAATCGAACCAAGGACCTCCAACTTTAAAATGCGACAGCGCGCGTTGCGCCACGGAGGTCTTCAAATTCTATAAAAATTCGATTAGTCACCATTCATCGCGTTTCAAGCGAATCACCATTTGCAATTCAACTATAATACGCAACTACTAACTAAGCTATCCATGGAGTATATAAATCGAACTCGGTTCAAGCAAACGGTACGCCGCGGCGCACTCGCTGAATCTAAATTATGAAGACATTACTTACTACAGGAGGATTAATTGCAATTTCTTGGTACGGAACCGTTTGCGCGATAATTCACAGACGCGGAATTTTGAATTACTAGTACCTAGTTAGCATATAGGTTGTATATCTATCTGTAGTTAGAATTAGTTTATATATTTTAAACGCTCTTAGGACCCCGTTACTTAAAAATCAAATAAAGAAAATTAAAAAAACGAATGCATTCAGCAAAGTTATTTGGTCGACCAAAACAATAATATACAATTTTATTTGGAACAGCATAATCAAGAATGTTTGTAAAAGATAAAAAATGAAACAAAGTTAGAGACACAAATTAAAGTAAGAATCCTGTCTTTTTAGCTTTTTTTTGCAGAAAAGAAAATAGTTTTTTTTTTATTTTTTATTATTTGAATTATGATTGATAAACTAGCTGGTACCAAGGCTTTGTCAGTTTTTTTTAAATATCCTGTAAGCAAAGTTGATTAAAGTCAGTAAATTGGTGTATCATTAACAACGAATAGTAATAATAATTAAATCCAACATCAGAACCGCATTCTTACTTAACTTGTATGTAAAGGTTAAGCAAGAATCTTCGTATCATTATTAATAAGTGCATGAAATATTTTTAGCAAAGAACTGACAAATTATGAAATGAAAGTTAAAATCAACAACAAGGTTTACCCCCTACCATAAAGTTACCTTATTAATATTCGGGATAACATAGTGTATAGCCAAACCCATAGTAAGAACATTCCCACCGCGCTATACCCGGCTATAAGTGTCTAAATTGCATTTAAATCCGTTCAGTAGATCTTACGTGATGAGTAACCAAATTAAATTTATTTTGAATTCTATATCGATATTACAGCGTCTATCGATCAAAATTTAGAGAATATGTATAAATATATATTATATCCTTGTCTATAGGTTGCCTGGCAGAGATCGCTCCTTAGCGATAAGGCCGCCTATTGTACCTTCTATTCTATGTGTTTTTTCTTTACTGTCTTGTATTTCTTCTGTTTGTGTGGTGTACAATAAATTGTATTTTTATTTCATTTCATTTACAGGAATTATATAGCAACAGTCTTATGATAAGTATAGATGAATAACTCTGCTGCTTGAAATAATATGTAAAGGAAGTAGTATTAACCTACTAAGCATGAAGTGCATAAATTCAGTTCAGTTCATACAAAAGGACGCCGCAATGCACTTGCTAAATCTAAATTAAAAGGATACCACTGCAGGGTTATTAAATGGAAATCTCTTGGTACGGTACCGTTTGTACGATAATTTCAAGAAAGAGAAGCAGTGCGTGCGCTGTCGCGTTATAAAATTGAAGGTCCTGGTTTCGATTCCTGGCTCCAGTCTGGCTGGTTACCACCCTACCGACAAAGATTTAGCGTCCTGGCACGATGTCACTTAGAAACCAATTAGGAGTCTGGTTTTACCATAGCCCTAACAGGTTAGCCCGCTACCATCTAGACTGCATCATCACTCACTAACAGGTGAGATAGCCGTCAAAGGCTAACCTTTTTTAAGGAAATCAGACGTCCTATAAATTAAATTGAGTTGTTAAAAATAATAAATAATAGTAAAAATATTACCCCACAATGGAAGAATCATATCGGTATGATATCGATGACAGGTTAAAAATAGGTCGCAGAGAACATGCACACGTGGGTATAAACTTTTTGCCTACTATCGCGGATATTTCCTAATACGAGGGAGCATTTTCGTAAATCCGAAAAGTCTGTGAAACGAAACACCTGACATTCTAGAAGAGCGTAGAAGGCGCGGAATTACGGCGCCGGGTGCTTGAATCATCACGTAGTGCTGAGCCTGATCCCCGATATCCCGCCGCTGGCCTGAGTCATAAGCGCTGAGCATTTATATTTTTATCGTATCCGCACACGCAGACACTGCTAATACACATGATACACGTAGTACTAAAAAGATCGTTGTGAAGTCAAACGACATATTGTCTAGGCGGGTTTTATATTGGTACTTAGGACACGTTTTAGCAGCTGTTAAAAAAAATTAGCTAAATACCACCACACGTGTCGACTTATCAGCATGATTAATTTATGTAAGTATTTTAATTTACCTAAATCCATTTATTTTGTAATTATTTCTTTTTTTTTATCGTGGGTAAATCCTCATGGATACCTCTGCGCCACGGGGAGGCACAGAGGTTATGTCAGACTCCTACTGACTAAAACACCCACGTGTTACTACTCACCGCTGTACTCCTCCTCCTAGTACTCCTTGGGCACGACGTGCCCAGTTTCGCCGGTTAGAGGTGTGCCGCAACAACAGCACACCAGCCAACTTGAGAACCGTACTGTGAGTGATGGACGGCCCCGTTTCCATCGCCCACAAGTCAACAATTATTTCTTGGCCTGACATTATAAATATTTAATAACTGTATCTAAATAGCTATGACATTGTAAATATTTATAAAACGATAAAAAAAATTTTTTTTTCGGAGACACCTTGGCAATATTGAATATGCCTATAATTGGTAACTTGTAACAGCACTAGTTATGAACTTATTTAGATATAATAAATGTATTTGCAACTTATCGCTGGCATATCTTATGAATAATATAATATAAGGAATAAAAATATTATATATAAATATTATATTATATATATTATTTAGGGTAGGGTAGGGTAGCGTAACTGTAACTGTAATTATTAATACTGAGTTGTAGTGCCGGATTTTAAGTAAACTCTTTCGGAACAAAACTGTTAAAGTAATAATATTTTTACTATAATTATATTCAACGAAATAAATTAAGCAATTTTGTTAACAGATAAGAAATATTTTTACTCCATATCTCAATTATGCTAAGCAATCTAGTAATATTAGTTCAGATTATGCATAATAACTATGAAAGTGTGTTTATATAATATTATAGTTTATGTACCGTTTTTAAATTTTATTAAATTGCTTTGAATGATGTTATATTACATCGCTTATGACTTGAACCACAAGAATTTCAGCTTAGCTTGGCGTATTGAACTAAGACTTAATTTTACATATTGCATCATTTACTCGCAGCCTGTCTGCCGCTGAGCTAGAGTATGTATCTGTGGATTTCAGAGCTCAGTGCATACATATTTCAAAGATGTACCCTACCTACATCACGTTCTAACCTTACACTATTTACAAACGAATGTAATTGATATACAGAGCCAAAGCATGCACTATTTGCTTATTACAGGCACGATCTCTTACGCATATAATCTATTTCACTGGATAAATAACGTATCAAAAATAGACCAATTTTAAAGTTTTATTTATTAAGGTCGAAATATCAAATTTTATATTTTTTATTTTATTTTATTGTTTCATGTGTTATTTATAACTAGCTGACGCCCGCGACTTCATGTGCGTTGATTTAGTGTGTGAGAAAGTTTGAAAAGTTCTGCATTTCTTAGACAACAGTGAGTGATTATAATTTTCGAATTTACTCTCCATTTTATTTAGAAATCGTTTATATAGGAAAAACTAAAGGGCTATTTTAAGGATTTTTCGGCAATTATTCGAATTTTTCTTTTTAACTTTCCCTACACCTCTACGAACATTTCAAGACCAAGATAAGATAAATCCGTTCACCCGTTCTTGAGTTTTAGCGAGACTAACGAACAGCAATTGATTTTTATATATATAGATTATATAAAATGAAATAGAAACATTTGTACAAAATATTCAACACTTTTCAGACACGCATTTAATTTTATATAGCACATTAATTTTACATAATATCTGATACAAGTATTGATAGAACTGTCTAAGAAATTTGATACGTATTAATTTACACTTGATGCTCAAACTTGTAAAAGCATTTAACTTGAACCACAGTCAGTTTAACTTATCCCGGCGCATTGAACTCGGGCTTAAATTTACATATTGCAGCGGTTATTGTCTGTATTTGTAAATATATCTCCCAGTCTAGATGCTAAACAGGCAGACGTCATATCTTAACATATGGCGTTTTTAGAGCGGGGAATTTCATTATGTTTGATCGTCGGCTAAGTTATGCAAACGTCTCTGTCGCGATGAGAAATGAATGTATGGAGATAGTAAAACGACATCTATAACCATTACGCGTATTTCGCAAGCAAGAATGTTCAAGCAAAATGTAATCGTGTGGCTACATTAAAATTGGTTATATTTTTTTCACTCTTAAATTATTCTCTATGTAACAGTAATAATTAAGGACATTTCAGTAAAAACATTTTGCACGCCTGTAAAGGCAAAACATGTTTGATTCCATATATCTTATAAGTACATCTATTACCATATTTTTATGCACTACAAGTTAGCCCTTGACGACTATTTCATTGCTGGTGGTAAGTGATGATGTAGTCTAGGATGGTAGCGTGCTAACTTGTTAGAAGTATGGTAAACCCACGCTCCTAATTGGTTTCTACGCGACATCGTGCCGGAACGCTAAATCGCTTGGCGACACATTTCTGTCGGTAGGGTGGTAACTAGCCACGGCCAAAGCCTCCCACCAGACCAGAGTCGAGCAGCTAATCCAACTCAGGACCTCTAACTTTATAATGCGACAGCGCACGCACTGCGCCACGGAGGTTGTCAAACCCTGTAACTACGAGTATGTTTAAAGCAAATAAATGAATTTAAAATTATTATTATATACATTCAAGCTATTACAAAAACTCGAATTTAATAATAATTTACAGTTAGTTACTATCATCCTACTCACAAGGATCTTTAATATTACCATCTTAGGCTGCATCATCTCTTAATACCACGCTAGTAGTGTCTTAAAATGTGTCTGAAAAAAACAAGCTTTGTCTTTAACACTAAAAAATAATTTTGAACTTTACCAAATGCATTCATGGCAGGCCATAAGTCTTCTAAATATTCGATATTCAATATCGAATTTGTAAAAAATATGCATCTCTAAATTAGCTAAACCAATTTTGATAATTCTTGTGGATTTTTGAGTGGATTCGTAGATGATGTAGATTCATAACGGTTGGCACTAACTGGCGAGAACTGGTGACAACTAACTAACTGGTGGTAGCATGGTTAAAGGTTTAGTTATTAGAGGTACTATGACACACTGGCGAACGGAAAAAAATGGTCAAACTGTTTACATTGAATGATTAAATATGTGGTATGCAGCAGAATAGGCTTGATGCTTATACAAAGAAACCCGAAGCCATATTGCTATGGGTATAAATCTCGCTGTTCTAGATATGGCACATGTTTAAAAAATAGCAATTAAATATACCAGTCTATAGTACCGCAAAATTGACTGATTGGAATTTCCTTTTTTCCGGAGGTAAAAACTCATGTGTGGGTAAGGTTAAAAATACAGTTGTAATATATTAACTCAATATTATATGAAATAACTGACTAATTAAGTTAGTAACAATTATTTCGTTTACCTGCTTACATAGTTTTACTGGTGACGGATTCATTCCATGATCCATTCCATTCATCCATTCCATTTTGGAAAGCTAAATCGTTTGGCGGCACCTCTTTGTCGTTAGAGTGGCCACCAGGCTTATGGCTTTATGGTTTTATTTCTAATGTATTATTTATAAATATATACAATATAATAGGTTTTCGTTGTGTGCCATTAGAATTTACATTAATTTCTTAATTACCTATCAAGTACAATTGATTAATTCATTGCCGCTTCTGCTAAGTTCTTTTTATATCATTGTATACCCTTCCGTCCGTCGGACCTATTCCCATAAGAAACCTTAGACAGGATCCGATCTGTCAGTCACGCATGTTTTTATTTCTGTCTACATTAC
Source organism: Lasiommata megera (assembly GCA_928268935.1). NCBI lineage: Eukaryota > Metazoa > Arthropoda > Insecta > Lepidoptera > Nymphalidae > Lasiommata > Lasiommata megera. Next base: position 2,333,478 of record OV743311.1, on the reverse strand, counting down.
GATATCTTATTCGTCTGCAAGGGCAGTTTGCTTGGCAAATATTCCGTATCTAGGTTTACGATTCCTGAACGTTTTGTATGCGTTCAATATAAAATTGTATTCGTAGAAATCGCTCGGTAGAGTGCGCGTATGTTTTTATTTTTGTTATGGCAATATTACAACTTTTTCATCTGTACAAGATAAAATTGGTTCTAGTAGGTATATTAATGAGTAGTAGCGCGCGTCACTTTAGTGATAAATTCATTATTAAACTATACATATTTATTTGTCTAGTGGGAGGCTTCTGCCGTGGCTAGTTACCACCCTACCGACAAAGACGTGTCGCCAAGCGATTTAGCGTTCCGGCACGATGTCGCGTAGAAACCAATTACGAGTGTGGGTTTACCATACTCCTAACAGGTTAGCCCGCTACCATCCTAGACTGCGTCATCACTTACGATCAGATTGCCGTCAAGGGCTAAGTTGTAGCAAATAGAAAAAAAAATACAATATTGTCGACTTACTACAGAACACGGGTCTTTTCCTAATAAGAGAAGGGTTTGGCCATAGACCACCACGCTGGCCATGTGCAGATTGGCAGACTTCACACGCTTTTGAGATCATTATGGAGAACTCTCAGACCTGCAGGTTTCCTCACGATGTTTCCCTTCACCGTGGAAGCAAATTAATTAAAGAGGAAGAAACAAATTAAATATTTTGATTGCTTAAAAACGCACATAGCTCCGAAAAGTTGCAGGTGCGTGCCCAGGATCGAACCCCCGACCTATGATCAGGAGACGGACGTCCTAACCACTAGGCTATCACAGCATCATATAAAAATATATTATACACACATCTCATGTTTTATGATATGTATATTGGCGTATGACCATCGAAGGTTTTAATGTCCATAATAAAACAAATACTTTTAGAGCGTTTCTTTACTACTTTCAAAATTAGTAACTAGTATATTGAAGTAAATAAAAATGAGAATCACCATGTCACTAGATCATTACCAGGTTTGAAGGAGGATTGTTCCATTTTATATAAAGAAAACAATTAAAAAAAATCCTGACAGTGCCCGCGTCACATTCTTCTTGAACTTTCACTTTTACTCTATTCAACTGTGTAAGAGATAATGCGATTCATTCAAGTGCAAAACTTTTGCGTCTACCTGCTATATTTATGATAAAATGAAAACCTAACATTCACTACATGTATTATTAGTATGTCATGCACGGAAAAGTTTAATCTAACTGTCAAAAATACTTCTTAAGGGCCAACGCTTATCGGCGGACGAAGCATGAGCGACTAGCAGGGTAAATCTGTGAATCATTTTAAGGAGTTTTTTTATGCACTTCAAGTTAGCCCTTGACGGCTATCTCACCTGGTGGTAAATGATGATGCTGTCTAGGATGGTAGTGGACTAACCAGTTAGGGGTATGCTAAAGCCACACTCCTAATTGGTTTCTACGCGACATCGTACCGGAGCGCTAAATAGCTTGGCGACACGTCTTTGTCGGTAGGGTGGTAACCAGCCACGGCCGAAGCCTCCCACCAGACCACCAGGGAATCGAACCCAGGACCTCCACCATTTATAATGCCACAGCGCGCCACGGAGGTCGTCAAAAGTTTACATGGCTAAGCTGCGCCGCTGACACAGCCCGGTAGATTTATATCATGTGGGTGGTGAGTTCGTAGGCGGCTTAATATCTTATACACGCAATAAGCCTATGTCGGCAACACGTTAAGAATATCCAATCACGAAGCAATCGATAGATTAAAAGTTAAGCAAAATAATTTTTGTCTTGTTTCTATTTTTACACTAGTAGTTAGTTACCGTTCGTTCATTCGTGCTAGATTAAGGTGTCTTCTACGAATGCTGAGTTAGCGTCTAGAAACTCTGCCGACTTGCACGTCGCCCTATTATGATAGCATTATTAAACTAGCCTCAATATCGGCCATACATATTAAATTTTACCACTTTCCCGGGTGACAATCTCAGGTAAACCTCTGAAAAGCGCCCGTAACCAAAAGTCCTATCTGGTTTTAAGCAATAATAGAACCAAGAATGAGCAAACTAAATTGTTACGGGTCTGACATTCATATAAAACTCATATCTGTGATCGGTTTCTATGAGGCATTGTAGCGAAAAGCCAAAAGGCTGCGCGGCGCGTCTTTGTCTGGTATTTAGTCGCCCTAGTCGCTAAAAAGACAAAGAAATGAAATGCTTCGTATATAAAGAAACACAAAATTTCGTACGACGTATACCGTCACCTAATGTACGCTGACCCTCACGTATAGCCGAAGTCACGGCACCCATTTACATGTGAAACGTGCCTTTTCGGATTTCCTGAATAAATCATGATTGGGTTTCGATTTACTACGTTACAGAAATACTATACTACTAGAGAAATACTATCTTCTCTAGGTGTCTAAGCTAGCGAAACCGTTCCAATTTAGTTTCTCATATTCTTTGACTAGATACGATAAGTCGTACGGTAGTCGTTACACCGGCACCTTACAATTTGACTTTTAAATAATTTATGCAATCAATTTTGAAGTGAAAACTTCTTTAGCGGCGTTGAGCACTTTTTCTGTAATGGGTATAAAATCTTAAACTCGCGTCAGGACACGTGACCTGGTCGAAAAAGCGTAAGACGTATGGAGAGTAGACAGCTATCCCCTCTCTACGGCGCGGCGAAAATGTATGCCTGGGCCTACTGTTTCGTTTAGGCAGCGCAGGGCGCTTGCGCGAATGTTCGTGTATGTTACAGCGTGCCACGCGCATCCATGGATGGTGACAGAAATAATTGTAATAGTTTTAAAGTGCTAAATTTTTAATGTAATATAAATTGTCATGTTTGTGTACGATAGCGCAATAAATGAATATTGTATTCTACCACATAAATGATAGTACTTTTATACTGATAAAGCAATTGGTGCAAAATTATTCCCTAACCATTCCAAAATATCAAACATGCTCAACGTTAATAATCAAGTTTTCACTTCTGCCGGCACTCCCGGAGTGCAACCCGTCTTTTTTTTTTATAATAAGATTCAAATAATGTCAAAATAGCAAAAAATATTCGTGGCTTATCGCGTGTTCTGAAATGTTTTAAAACCCTCATTTTGTTCTCAATCTAAGTGCTTGGCAATTTAGCCATGGTCGGTTTGTCTATCATTGTAAATCACAAATGGATTATGAGTCGTAACAAATACATAATAATGTAATAATTGATTTACTGTTCCTATAGAGCACACAAATTATTATTTTTACTATCTATAGTAAAAAAAGTACGAGATTTTTTTGGCGCTGCTGAAATATTAAAGAACCTTCACAGATATTTTGTGTCCATTAGCTGTTGTACGATGACCGTAAAAGCTAGAAACGTGAAAGGTTTAGAATCTTGTTAGGATGAAATGGATCCATCGGAGATTTTGAATTCATCGATTCTGTAGATTGATACAAATGGCAGTTTTTCGTGGAAAATTATGTTTTACAATGTCTGTAGTTTTTACATGTATAGACCTAAATTCTATTGTTTCAATTTTTAAAAAATTCACTTTCTGCTTCATGTGCGGCGATAATTTTTCCTACGATATAATTTAAATTGTTGTAGTTTGTGGATTTCTAATGGATGGAGGAACAACATCAGTAACACACAAGGAAACCCCATATAACATAGTGGTTAAGAACTCGTCTTTTCAAAGGGACCGAGTTCGATCACTGGAGTACCTAGCTCAAAAATTAAGATTTTGTAAATTTATGTAAATTTCAAGACTAAATAGTTAATTGTATTTCAAATTATTTTTTTGCTTTTCGTTTCTGGGCATTTCCAATGCGATTTTTATCTATTAAGAAATGAATTCTAGAGAGCAAGCTACAAAAAACGAATAATAATATTTTTTTATTAAATTCTCAAATTTAACCTCACTTCATCATCATTGATTTGTAGCCCCAAGGGCTGTGTCAACATTGGTACAGTAAGATTAGCTCTGAAGACATTTTAATGGAACGAATTAAACATTTAATATCTTTGGGGTCTTCCTCGTCAACCATCGAATTACGTCTTTGATCCTTAATAAGCGGTTTAATTTTCCCCGATATTGCAAGGTTAATAATTTATAAGCCCTGAACTTTATATAATTCAGCGATTTTTGAATGAAAGATGACTTGTTTATTATATTTTTGTAAGTCTACATAAATATATTCGCATCTCGTAGAATAGCATCGAATGAAGTATATTATACCTTTGTATGAATTCAGGTATGACGTTGCAAGTATTGTCTAGCTAGGTGAAACTTGAGATGATGTTTATTATCAAATCCAAATATACTAGGGAGCTTTCAGGAAACACGGTGCCACCTTTGTTGTGGAAAGTAAGCTCTTCGATAATAATAACGTACGGCTTTAAAAATATACCAGCTTATTGTAGTAAGTACTTATAAGACTGATCAGTATTAGCGATATCACAATACAATATAGACAAGAAACAGTTATTTTGATGTACATATTTACATATGTACTGCAAAGCTACTGCTATATTTGAAACGCTAAAGGCAAAATTCTGAGTTTTTTTTTACACCACAAGTTAGACCTTGACGGCATCTGATGGTAAGTGATGATGCGGTCTAAGATGGTAGCGGGCTAACCTGTTAAGGTTATGGTAAACCCATACTTCTAAATGTTTTTACACGACATCGTGCCGGAACGCTAAATCAGGCGAGGACACGTCTTTGTCGGTAGGGTGGTAACTAGCTATGCCTCCCACCAGACCAGACTCGAGCCGGGAATCGAACCCAAGACCTCCAACAACCTCCAAGACATGCAACAGCACAGGCGGAGGTCGTCAAAATATAACATTAACTATACCATAACTAGTTTAACTGGGTAATCTTACAGATTGGGAAGTTAATTGACAGATTGGGTATTTAACTAAATACCTACCAAATTTCAAAGATGGGTGCAACCAAATGTAGCCAATAAAGGACTTAAGAAATAGATACTTTCGCATTCCTATCACCAATCAAAGTGGTCGAAAGAAGGTATCCTCTCTCTCGAAAGAGTGAGTCCTCCTATACACTGCTCCAATGTCATCTCATATAAATATTAAGAATGTAAAGTAAAGCTGATAAGCATATGAATCTGGATAGTGACCTAAATATCAATGATGTAATTCACACGTATTCCAAATATCTGTAAGCAAAATTCATATATTTTCCTTCCAATTAAGCTTGAATGAAAGACAAAATGGAGGACAAATAAACTTGCTCTAAAACACAATAGCTTCGCATTATTTCGGTCGAATTATTACTTAACAAAGGCAGGATTGGAGTGAATTGGGGATCTGTTTGAGCACTTGCTTTTGAGTTCATACATTTAAATTACTAAGTAGTTTCAGACATATTTCTCAAGGGTCGCAACTAAATCATGATACGTATCATATTTTAAGTCGTGCTGAATGCCACGTTGACCTAGATACAAGTTACAGGTGCTAAACTTATTTGAATTTATATGGAATTGTCATATTTTCGCACTATAGGAAATAGGTTTTTGAAAAGGATTTCTACTCCTCGGTATTTTTTTTAATACACTACAAGCTAGCCCTTGACGGTAGTCTCACCTTATGATAAGTGATGATGGAATCTAAGATGGTAGTGGGCTAACCTGTTTGCGGTATGGTAAACTTATACTCCTAGTTGGTTTGTACGCGAACTCAAAATCGCTTGGCGATACGTCTTTGTCGGTAGGGCGATAATTAGCCACGGTCGAAGCCTCCCACCATACCAGAATCGTGCCGGGAATCGAACCCAGGACCTTCAAATTTAAAATACGACAGGGCACGCGCTGCGCCACAGTGGTCGTTTTTATCATTTCCAAAATATAGTAGGTAGTATGTATTAAATAATAAATATATATGGCAAGATAAATAGAGATAAATCAACAAAGTTTGTTAAAGAATTTTTTGCTACGAATTCGAATTTTTTGCCAAGCTACAATTAAAAACACGAAGTATATTTTGTTTAGATGAGTTTTATTATATTGAGAACGTATCTTTAGAATATACCCATTTTGAACGGCTATTATTTTAGGACTAATTAATTTTAAGGTTATTAATTTCTTGAATTCAGTGTATTGATTCCATGTACAAGCAAGGTAACACAGGAATTTACCAAACATTGTTTTTAAAAAAATATATAATGAACACAAACACTTTTGATTACAAAACAATTGATATTTGATGCTTCTTGGACAACAATTGTTTTTTGCATATTATGTTACTCGCAGTTTAAGATTATATTTTTAAGCTTTCTTGTTGTTATTAGGTGCATTAAATTAAAATTTATCAGCCGCACCTTATTACGTACCAGCTTATCTCTACTATCAGCACCAGTATCATCTCAAGATCGTAGAATAAAACTAACATCTTTATGGTTAATCTTTAAGAAATTAATTTCCGCTAATATGAAAAAAAAAAGTTTTTGTTGTGGCAACATTATCATCATCATCATCATCATGATCAACACATTCTCGGCTCACTACAGAGCACGGGTCTCCTCTCAATATGAGAAGAGTCTTGGCCATAGTCCACGCTGGCCAGGTGAGGATTGGCAGACTTCATACGCCTTTGAGAACATTATGGACAACTCTCAGGCATGCAGGTTTCCTCACGATGTTTTCCTTCACCGTTGAATCAAGTGATATTTTAATTGTTTAAAAACGCAAAGTTATTGGTTTGAAAAGGCCCGGGTTCGAACCCCCGACCTCTGATTAGGGGGCTGACGTCCTAATCACTAGGCTATCACAGCTTTTACATTATATTAGAGGGGAAAAGGCATTATCAAAAATAAAATTTACCTAGCTAAGTTTGTTATGAGCTTCTTCTTAGACCAGGGCGCGTTTGGAACCCTCATAGCCTTAGTTTTAAGTTTACAAATCCAACATTCTTAATTAATTAATCTTTTTAATTCATATTAATAACAATAAATTTCTTTATTTAGGCGACTATGACCCATTTTTGTTAGTAAAGCTTAAAAACTATGTATACACTTTTAACAAATTAAATTAAATCAATTCAAATTAATATTAGTTAAATTAAATTAAAATTAATTAAAGCTTGATTCACCGAACAAGCACCGACATAAAATGCTGTAGAATCGGTGAGTCAACCTTTCCCGTTAACATATTCTTTCTCATAACAGCATAGAAGTCATCCGTTCGCTCCTGTGCGAACATGTTTGACGCCGAGCAGAACCGCGGCAAACCCAACAGTATCCTGTAACCGTTATTGTACTGCACACGTAAGGTGTTCAGTGCCCTTTATGTATAGATATATTATACATCTATATATATCTTAAGCTGTGATAGCCTAGTGGTTAGGACGCCCGTCTCCTAATCAGAGGTCGGGGGTTCGAATCCGGGCACGCACCTCTAACTTTTCAGAGTTAAGTGCGTTTTTAAGCAATTAAAATATCACTTGCTTAAACGGTGAAGGAAAACATCGTGAGGAAACCTGCATGCCTAAGAGTTCTCCATAATGTTCTCAAAGGCGTGTGAAGTCTGCCAATCCGCACTAGCGTGGTGGACTATGGCCAAACACTTCTCATATTGAGGGGAGACCCGTGCTCTGTAGTGAGCCGGCTATGGGTTGATCATGATGATGATATCTATCTTGCAAATATTGCTTGAAGCCTCGATAGTGTTATTTATACCGCGAAAACATATCATGCCCCGGATGTTTTGAATCAACCAAAATAAAAGCGGGCGATGTCACGGGAATCTATGAATCATGTAATAACGATAATAGCTAACATCGTAGGGAAGGGGTAGTAAAAAATCCGATAGCATTGACCGGATTCATGTTTATAATACAAAACATCGTAAATCTGTAATGAAGGCCATCAGTTCTATTTGCTTTTACGTTTGTTTTAGGATGGATCATATGAACGAATATCAAATATCTACCAGACAAATAAATATGTCTCACGACAAATTTCTTTTCATTTATCTCTGGTCTAATGTAATGTAATGTCTGGTGGGAGGCTTCGGCCGTGGCTGGTTACCACCCTACCGACAAAGACGTGTCGCCAAGTGATTTAACGCTCCGGCACCATGTCGTGTAGAAACCAATTAGGAGTATGAGTTTACCATACTTCTAACAGGTTAGCCCGCTACCATCTTAGACCGCATCATCACTAACCATCAGGTGAGATGCAGTCAAGGGCTAACTTGTGGTGAATAAAAAAATATATATATATATATATATATATCTCGTAATTTAAACAGCTTTGTCATAAAGCATACTATATGATATAACTATGTCGTTAGTTAATTATAGATGTGTATCTCATTACTATTAATTATACATGAATTTTGCTTGAGGGCTAAGAGGTAACGCAAAAAAAAAAAATTCGCCAACACTTAAAAACCAATATTATATTAATATATCATCAGTTGACGGCTAATTTACTACGTTAAATCGATGTATTGTTTTTTTTATACACTACAAGTTAGCCCTCGACGGCTATTTCACCTGGTAGCGGGCTAACCTGTTATATGGTATAGTATGGTAAACCCATACTCCTAATTAGTTTCTACGCGACATCGTGCCGGAACGCTAAAAAGCTTGGCGAGACGTCTTTGACGGTAGGGTCGAACCCAAGACTTTATAATGCGAAAGCGCACGCGCTTCGCCACGGAGGTCTTTAACTAACGAGACAAAATGAAGAACAAATTGGATGTCGCGGATATATTTTGGAAAAAATTCACTTTTTTAAAATATATCAGGGACATAAATGCAAAATAGAGCCTATTCTGATCTAGATACACAAATAAATTCTACTGGTTAAATGTAGGTACGTAGTCATGAAGTATCGTAGATATATAAATTATAAGTCATAACTCATTTGAGCGTATAATTTACATTATTGCCCGCGTATTTAAATATATTATTATTTATGAATTGTCATATCAATTTATAATTAAATATGAAGTCTCAAGTCAAAGTATTAAGATATACTTTGATTTGTGAACAAGTTTATTGTACACTACAGCAAAGCAACAAAAATTTAAATACACAATTTGGCACTATATCTAGTCCAGACAATCAAAGGCTTTGAAATATTCCAACTGGGCTACTCACTATAATGTACCTACTGAATCCCTGGTTTCAGTCATTTAAGGACGTTTCTTAAGCAATTTATTATAAACGAAGAATTCAAAATCCCTATAATCTTCAAAATAAAATATAATATTATATATTAACTAGATATATAATATGCTTTGCGTTCAATAAAAATAATATTATGTATATTATAACATACACAGGAGACCGAAGAGCTGCCAGCTACCTCGGACAACGAATTAGTCTTGCTATTCAAAGGGGAAACGCTGCCAGTATCTTCGGAACTTTGCCTAAAGGGACTCTTTTCAATCATATATTTTAGTTAAGATGTTATAACTTTTAAGATTTTTTAAGTTTCAGTTGTTATAAATAAATAAATTGGCTTATTCAATATAGACTAAGATTAAAAAAGACAATATTTGCGAAAAAATAAAACATCTTAAATACATATATAATAATATATATATTTTCATAACAGATACCATAATATCTCGCAAAATAATAATCGCTCATTCGAAATAGAAAAAGTTGGAATTTTTTTTGAGCTCTTTGACATTAGCGTATTCATTTAAATTGAACGGAAATGGAGATTTTTTTTCTATTTTCCTTTCAGTGTTTCCGCACGAGCGCTAATGGAGGCGCATCGGTGTAAAAAATGACGTCACGTGTAAAAATTTTAATAGGAACATGATGGACTCTTCATTGAAGAGTTAACATTGCGTTGCTTTTCTATCTCAACGACTTTTTTGCTTATATAATTGAGTTTTTTGCTTATAAGTCGAATTGAGGTACAGTTTTATTTTATACACCACAAGTTAGCCTTTGACGGCATCTCACCTGATGTAAGTGATGATGCGGTCTAAGATGGTAGCGGGCTAACCTGTTAGGGGTATGGTAAACCCATACTCCTAATTGGTTTCTACACGACATCGTGCCGGAGCGCAAAATCGCTCGGCCGACGCCTTCCACCACTCAAATATTTCATCATCATCATGATGAACCTATTACCGGATCACTACAGAGCACGGGTCTCATCTCAATATGAGAAGGGTTTGGCCATAGTGAACCACGCGGGCCATGTGCGGATTGGCAGATTTCACACGCCTTTGAGAACATTACGGAGAACTCTCAGGTTTGCACGTTTCCTCACGATGTTTTCCTTCACCGTTCAAGCAAGTGATATTTTAATTTTTACAAACGCACATAACTCCGAAAAGTTAGAGGTGCGTGCCCGGATTCGAACCGCCGACCTCCCGACCTCTGATTAGGAAGCTGTAACCCTAACCTATCACCGCTAGGCTATCACCGCTTCAATATTTATTTTACAGTTATTGGATAGAACCGTTTTTTGCGGTCTATTATATACAATAATCACTTGTATTTAGTTGCTTTCTGTGACGTATATAGGTCTTATATATTTTATATATCTTTTGTTTGTAATGTCAGTTATGTCAGTCCGGTGATTAATATAGTTTTACAATGAAGCCAACGTCTCTTATTAAGAAATCCCTAATCCTGGTATTCCCGCGGGACTAAACATCACATTGGCGACTGACATAACACTTTCATAACAAACGGTATGCCTGCCTTGATGGCAAGTCAGCGTTGCAGCTGAGGATTGAACTCGGTCCCCCCCTAAGGGCGGTCGAAATGTTATCCACTAGACTACGAGTATATCAGTAAAACTGAAAGTGTTCCATCGTTAAAATCGAGTCCATTAAAAACATTTTTCCTCTTCTGAATCCTTTTAAACAAAGCTGGTGAAAATATTTGTTTTGTTCGGCCCCTACATAATCTACGGGTGTAATGGAGAAGAGGTGTTTTGGACGCTTGCCACGCTTTAATTAGGAGGTAGGAGAGAAAATCCGTCCTCCGAAAAGCCGTGTTGAATTCATTAATTGGGATAATAGTTTAAGATAATTCGCTTGTTTCGTTGTTTACAGTAAAAATTCACAGCTGGCTTGCCTATTACTCATATTTTACTATCTCTCGTTAAGTTCAGTTTATATTAAACGTAAGCTTGAAGAAAAATACTTTAAAACATTTTTTAAAAAGCTAGTATTAATTATTCCTGTAACAAAATTGCTCATTAATAGTTTGACGTGATAATGTGAGATGGTGATAACAAAAATAATACCTACCAACCTTAAATTGATTTTGGGCTTCTGATTAGACCACGACGCATTTGGAGCCGTCGTGGCTCAGTTTAACGCATGTTATCACCATCAACTGTTGCAGTTAAAACAATTGTTACGGACAAAAAGTTCGGAAAATAATTTACTTTCTGTGACAATATAGACGCCATCTTGTAAGCACTGTCTTGTAATTATTGGAATCTAGTAATATATAAGAATTTTATCATGTTTCATTTATTATGTTACTATATTTTCAACAAAATCTTTTTCAAAAGATTTTGTTGAAAATATAGTAACATAATAAATGTGTGTATGTGTGTACTATTCATGGTACGGAATAGAGTCAGGCCTCACCGAAAATGGATAGTTTCCTTTGTTAAACTATAAATCCTTTATATCAATTTACTGTTAAAGCAAGTTCAAAGAAAACTTCACGGTTCTCTCGTCGAGTAATTCGACAATAATCATTGGGAAGCAATTGTAAAGCAAGCCGGTATATTTGTGCAAAGAGTTGTCATTTATTCAAACTCAATTCGTGCGATGTGTGCTCGAATTTCGCAGTCAAATTATTTTCATCTCTGATTCTCTAATTAACCGTAGAGTTTTATTTTGCTCTTTTATAAGGGGATTGAATTTATGCCCCGAGCGTTAAGTGCCGGAATTCGGCTATAAAATGTTATTTTAGTCATTTTTAATCACAAACAACATATGATATTAGCCGGGAAAATCTTAATTAGTGTATTTTCTACGTTGTTATTGTTTTTTGTACTTAATGACTTTTGACTTAATTTTGAATTGTCCAAGGGTATAAATATACTTGCGTGCGTACAGTGTAATCCAGGATAACAGAAAATAAGCTGTAAAAGATAGGCATGCGAACAAGGTGAACATAGAAAAACGTAAAAATTAATAGATATAAGTTTTACCTTTTTCTAATATGCAACCTTCAAATGTATTCCTTAGGATTTCGTGTGTCGTAATATCGATAAAGAAAACTGTTTCAAACCGATATGATTTTGAATGATGTGAAGATTTTAATAAACAATATAGACATATGACACGGCTTGACGCCTCTGAAAGTAAGGGTAAATATATATTAATAACTCTTCTTAGTACTTGGGCCAATAAGCTGGACAGGCCTTTCTGTTGGTGCTGGAATGATGCCACATGGGCTTTAAGAGCCTCCTCAAGGGCCTGGTTTTTTAGGCTTAGGTTAAGTTTCTGGCTTACAATGGTGGTTTTTACTTGCATTATTTAACATTGACTAACTTGACTTGTTTATTATAAATTTAATTTAAATGCACAGGCTACGCCTAAAATGAAAAAAAAAATATTATAAATTAATTAATGGAAATATAAGAATATAAACACTTCATAGATGTCTGAATTAGAATTACAGCAATAAATTAATTTTGATTTGCTTTGATATGATAATGATTAGTCTGAAACGAGAACGTTAATATCATTAAAACAATGTTAGATTATGCGATGGTAATAAGCCCCCAAAACTTAGGCCGAGATCTATAAGACGTTAGCCATACCTCTCTCTCAAGAAACAAAACGTGACAACTATATGTGTCCGGTATCACGGTGTCGGTGGTGACGGAGGTGTGTGGTGGCGCGCTCTCTGAAAGGCATATGTCCAGCATTGGGCGTCTATAGGCTGATTGATTGATTGATAACGGTGTCGTTCCGTGAACAGCAATAGGAAGCCATCTTTAGTGACATAGGTAAATTAGACACCACTACCAGGTGCTGTGATTTTAAAAACAATAGTTTCAAATTCTAGTGGGTTACTAACGATTTGTATGTACCTATAAAGCTGTGCTCTCGTCTAGTTTAAGTGACAGTTAACCTTATCCCAGCGTCAAAGGGTTAATTTCCGAAAAGAGTCGACATCGAGATATTGCTCCTTTGAACACACTGTCCAGAACTCCCTACAAAAGCTATATTCAATGAAGTCATACAATCACCGCACAGAGGAGGAAACAAAGCGTGTAGTGCGCTCCACAAAGATGTGCCGTGATACCAATAGAGTGAAGTTTGACACAATTGTGAAGTTTACACAAAGGGAGCCAGAATGGAGCTCGCTGGAAACTAATGTGGTCAGCCGAAAAGTTTTCCTGTTTGTTATTATAATATAATAGACGCTGCATGTGAATCTGTTCAAGTTTTGCTCAAACTACTCTTTTGATATTTATGTGATAAGATCAAATTAGTGTAAATTAAAAAAAAAAGCGGCCGTTCAAACAGTAGATTAGTTAATTGAACGTTTAAATAATCTTGGGCTTATCATACGATTTTTTTCATTACATACATAGTAACGTTAAAACTCTAAAAACCATTTAATTATACTTCTTTAACAGTTTATTTGCTACGCTTTTAAGCCTAAAGTTCTCCACCGATTATTAAAAGGTACTTTTGCGGCATTTATTATCAACCCATTGCCGGCTCACTACCGAACACGGGTCTCCTCTTAATATGAGAAAGTTTCATAGTCTACCGCTGGCCATGTGCGGATTGGCAGACTTCACACGCTTTTGAGAACATTAAGGAGAACTCTCAGCCATGCAGGTTGAAGCAAGTGATATTTTAATGGCTTAAAACGCACATAACTCTGAAAAATTAGAAGTGCGTGCCCGGATTTGAATCATTTGACCACTTATTAAGTAAAGACGTTCTAACCACTAGGCTATCACAGCCTCGGGACATATGTCAGTATTAAATCCTAACCATCCCTAATAACAATTGAACATAAAATCATATTTGAGACTAGATTTGAATTATGAAATAAAAATATATGGCTTTGAATTATTAAATTAACATTTATAAATGTCATTCCCACTGACCAGCGAGGCAGGGATAAAATAAAGTGGGGGCCTGAAAGTAAGATAGGTGAGTCATTTTGGTTTTCAACAATAGACGAATAAAACAGCTGAATGGGACAAAATATAACTATTGTCATGTTGGCTGGAATACTCATGTCGTTTAGTTGACTGTTGATTTGATCAGTGTCTCAGAAACTGGTGGTAAATAAATTCATAGTATTCAATTCCGGGCACATCGCGCTCTGATTCGCTTAGTTCAACATTTAACGCATGAATACTCACGACAAAGGATATTGGGCTGCATTCGAGATCAAATGTTTGTACGAATTTCAATGTTGTGTGGATTCCTCGGAGTGATCCGGATTCTCGGGGCGTCTTGAGGAGATTTATTCGAGATTTTGAGTCGACAATCCGAGAGTACGGATTCCAATCGCTGACCCGGATGCTATATTGTTTATTCGAATATGTCATTCCATGCGTTATAGACTTTGGGTAAAGCAAAGAGTTTTAGTAACGTAACCTAACTGAAGTACAGTTTTTTACACTTCAAGTTAGCCCTTGACGGCTATCTCACCTGATGGTAAGTGATGATGCAGTCTAAGATGTTAGCGGGCTAACCTGTAGGGGGTATGGTAAACTCACACTCTTAATTGATTTCTACGCGACATCGTGCCGGAACGCTTAATACCTTGGCGACACATCTTTGTCGAAGCCTCCCAGACCAGACTCGAGCCGGGAATGGTACCCAGAACCTCCAACTTTATAATGCGACAGCACCCTCACTGCGCCACGGAGGTCGTCAATTTTACTTAATTAAGAAACAAAACAGCATACTACGCAATTCGAATCTAAGAAAACAGACATGAATGAAGGTGCTTTACGAGACATGAATGAATTGAAAAATGAAAACATCTTTATTGTGTCTCAATTTAAATAGTAAATTTAAATCCAATGAATGATAACAACTGTATTAGTTTAAAACTTTGTCATAGATACCGCCCATCTCCGTGGACTTTATAAGTGCATACATGGGAGTGGACTACGCTAAGGTTCTTTCCAACGTCTGGCTTTTTTCAAATAAAAAATACTTTAACTTATGTAAGTACAGACATTTAAGAAGTTACTGGAATGGTCACAACCGCTTGAACATATTATTCTCCATTTCAGCATCGACTGATAGGCTGAACAAATGCTAATTCAAATTTCTTCGATATTATAAAATTATATTTAATGTTCCCTCTATAGGTGAAAATGGTTTGGGGAAGAAAATAGTATTATAAAATTACTGTATGATTGCCTGCTATATCATTCAAAATGCTATATTTGTCACAGTTTTATTTTTATCATGGTATGAATGCGGTATTTTATCATTAAGTGACGCAACTCATAACTAGAGGTAATAAACCTGGCTAGGTTTGTTGTGAGCTTCTTTTTAGATCCCACGATGTTTCACCCAAAACTTCCTAGACTTAAAATTATGGCTACGAAGCTTTTAGAAGACTACGAATGCAGTTATCACCATCGACTCAATATCATGTAATTTATAGATACAACAAAAGCGCCTTTAAAGTCTTTTTTGAATAATGTTTACGAATAATTAATTGATTGATTGATATAAAATACAATACAGTTTCTGATTTATTTACATTGCATTACAACTTAAAGTCTTTTTTTTAATAAAGTTTACTATTGATTAATTGATATACAATACAGTACCTAATTCACTTACATTACAGACATTGGCTAATGTGTCGAATTAAAAAAAAAATTGATCTATGTTGCATCAACGTTTTGAATAAACTGTTTTCAACGGAAAATCTATGCGCATAGATTACATTAACGCGTTCACGTATGATAATTCCTGAATTGGGATGCCCAAACGTTGATTTGCTAACAGCAGATTACGTAATTGAGTGTTTATAAGGTTTTCGTGTCTAGTGGTTAGGGCATCAGCCTCCTAATCAGAGGTCGGCGGTTTGAATCCGGGCACGCACCTCTAACTTTTCGGAGTTATGTACGTTTTAAAAAAATGTAAATGTCACTTGCGTCAACGGTGAAATAAAACATCATGAGGAAACCTGCACGCCTGGAGAGTTCTCCATAATGTTCTCAAAGGCGTGTGAAGTCTGCTAATCCGCACATGGCCAGCGTGGTGGACTATGGCCAAACCCTTCTCATATTGTGAGGAGACCCGTGCTCAGTAGTGAGCCTGTAATGGGTTGATCGTGATGATGATGACTTCTCCAACGCAGACTGCGTTGACAGACTGCGGTGGGCTTAAACTATTTTTGTTATTTTGTTTAAGTGACAGCAATCGCCAATTTCAAAATGCTACCGAAATATTAGCAGAAACACTGCTATTATGCGGTATTAATACCTACCTACCTTTTAAATTGTTTATCGGAAATCGAACCAAGGACTACGTGATCCGCTTCTGAACACCACCGCATAACCGCTCGAAAAACAAGGCGGATGTAGGGTCAAAGATTTGCAAAAGTCATATGCAAAGGTCAAAGAACGAAATTCCATATTCCCATTGTTAACATTTTAATTTTAATTTTAAGGGGGACGCATAAACAATAGCAATAACGAGTTGTTCCTTTGTGAATTCACTTATTCATTTACTTGGAGTTAGCTTCATAAGTTGAAAGTTACCTAAGCATAGTTTATAACTCCCTAACTAAACGAAAAATAAATTCCTTGGTAAGCGAGAGTTAAAGTAATTATTACTTTACGAAAACACCAAATAAGTTCAATATTGTACAACGCTATATTGTACGGGTTGTAAAAACAATAATGTGCTAGTTAATAGGCGAAGAGGTCGTGAACATTATGCTCTATTGATTTATTAACCGTTAATAGACAATACATATACCATAACAATACGTTTATGGATATTATAAATCTCTCTCTCCAGTCGCTCCTTCATTACTGAAGATCGTGGTCCTGGTCGTGGTCGTGGTGCTTCTATCGGAGGCTAGTCTCGCAATTTTGTGAAATTTGCACTTAGAGTCCCTCAGCTGGTCTGCCCATTTGGTTGATGAGCGGCTTCTCGGTCTTTTGCCGTCTGCTATCAATAAATATTTTTTTGACGACCTCCGTGGCGCAGCGCGCGCGCTGTTGCATTATAAAGTTGGAGGCCCTGGGTTCGATTCCCGGCTCGAGTCTGGTCTGGTGGGAGGCTCCGGCCTTGGCTAGTTACCACCCTACCGACAACGACGTGTCGCCAAGCGATTTAGCGTTCCGGCACGATGTCGCGTAGAAACCAATTAGGAGTATGGGTTTACCACCATACCCCTAACAGGTTAGCCCGCTACTAGACTGCATGATCACTGACCATCAGATGAGATTGCCGTCAAGGGCTAACTTGTAGAGGGTAAAAAAAAAATAGTGGGCTTATTTCTACACGCGAGATTGATTGTTATAACATTTAAGTACCTAGTACATGAACTTTATTGTATTTAATTTTATTGTATCGTCCTCATGAAACATAATTCTAAAACATATATTTATTTATATATTTTTTTATTGGATCATTAAACTGGTGACAATCAAAAATAAATGAATCAGAAGAAAAAAGAATAAACATAAGATTGTAACCTTCTGGAAAATACCACAGCATGTATAATTCAGAATTAACCTTATAACTAAATCTTTTTAGCGTAATAATATAAAATCGTGTTGTTGATTGAGTATAAAAATGTTATTGAATTTTGCTTTTAAATTGAGTTACTTAATTTGTTACTATAAGTTTGTCAGTGCAATGGGATTACAAAACCAAATAACCGTTATGAATTATCAAAACCGTTACAAAGTCAAAAATTATTTAAAATTTTATTTCGAATTTTTTTAACTTTGTCTCCAAGACGGTTGATAACAAGTTAATTGCAGCCCCTCTGATAACCTCCACCGGCTCTCAGCCTGTATATAGCTAAGAAAACGACGAAAAGTTTTATACAGTAAATCGCTTTTCTCTAATCTCTAAGCGTAATGGAAAAGTTCGGTTTTGGACGAGCGCCAAGAGATAATTAGGAGGTAGATGGGAAAATCAGTGTTTACCGAAATAGAACTAGCTTACGAGACGCGATTGGTACTTATAGTGAAAGATTTCAGTGGCACCAGTTCATTCGAGGTAATAATTTTGTACGTCATTCAAGTATATCCATTTCTGGCATAAACGTTAAGCTTATAAAAAAGAAAAATACGTATGATAAAAATGTTTGAATAAAACAGTTTTTCTGCTTTCAAATTAGTGGAAGATGATACCTTAGACGTATAAATACAAAAAATAAAATGACATATATAGTAGAGTAAATTTGACGGCCACCGTGGCACAGTGAGTGCGCTGTCTCATTATAAAGTTAAAGGTCCTGATTTTGATTACCGGCTCGAGTCAAGTCTGGTGGGAGGCTTCGGCCTATCTCGTTACCACACTACCGACAAAGACGTGTCGCCAAGCGATTCAACGTTCCGGCACGATGTCACGTAGAAACCAATTAGGAACTTGGGTTTACCATACTCCTAACAGGTTAGCCCGCTCAAATCCTAGACAGCATCATCACTTACCACCAGGTGAGATAGCCCTCGCGGGATAACTTGTAGTGTATAAAAAAAAATACATATAGAGTTCAAGATAAATAGAATATTTTTCCCTTTCAATTTTGTGCACGTTTATAAAACGTTGGATAAGATTGAATCCAATCTTCCGATCACCTGTGGAATGTGGATTAAATGAAATGGGAAGACAGCCTAAAATGCGAACATTTTGAACCCGGGTGATAAATACATCCTTGACCTAATAAAATAAAATAAATTAGGATTTAAAAAAAATTATGATATTTAACTAGTATATAAAGTTAACAGCTAATGGGTTATATTCCCCGCAGGCTTAATTAAAAATAATGTTTTAGAAGTTTTGTCTGCAAATAACTACTAAAGTTGATGGAATTATTATTAATATGAAAGGTATTTGATAGGACTTTTAAACGGCTATTAGACCCTCAATCTGGCATGAGGGACCAAGCTGATAACATTGAAACTGTTAGGTTACGAAATATTATAAATTTCATCTTTATGACAATCGTCATTGTGTAATATAATTTAGTCAAAGTAATATTTATTCCAAACACCCTATAGTTTTGGTGCATAGTTAGATACACGTATTAATAATGTGTATGTATTTGTTTTGAAGCTGTGAAAACCTAATGGTTAGGACGCCAGCCTCCTAATCAGAGGTCAGGGGTTCGAACCCGGGCACCTATAACTTTTCGGAGTTATGTGCGTTTTTAAGCAATTAAAATATCACTTGCTTCAACGGTGAAGGAAAAAATTTACACGCCTGAAAGTTCTCCATAATGTTCTCAAAGGCGTGTGAACTCTCCGTGCTCCGTGCTCTGTAGTGAGCCGAGAATCGGTTGCTCATGATGATGATGATAATGTATTGAATCTAATCCTATTTCTTTAATATCGTCCCCTACGCTCTATGATATGTTGACTGGTAGACTCTTTTTAATGATTATGAACCTCTATTTTATATATTTTATTTTTATTTGCATTTTTAATTTCATTTACTTCGTGATATCTTTATGTAAGTACTGTTAATTATTACGTAGTGTCAATCTGTTCACGCATTGAACTATAACGCTAAATACTAAGAAACAACTGGACAGTTGAATTCCTGACGTACTGAATCTCACTGGGTAACTGGGTCTACATGCCATAAATGGCGATTGGACCACAAGTTTCTTCACGTATCAGAACTTAGAAGAAACGAGTTCAGGATATCCTATTAAAAAGTTTGTGAGCGAGCGCGAAGATCTCTCATGTCGTGAAGAAATAAATTCAAAGTTGATCTCTCAAGCGTTTTCAAATGATCTTTTCTATCAAAGTACGGAAGTGTTGTGAATATGGTATTCCAATTATTGTTAGTTATTATATTTTAAGATTTTTAGTTTTAGGTTTAATTTAAGGTTTATTTTAAGTTTTTAAGTGTTTATAATACAGTTACATTGTTTTTGTTGTTAATTATAATTGTCTAAAGTTTAATAAATTTATGAATTATTATTGTTAGTTAATATAGTTGGATCTATATGTTTTCTTGAATTATTTTTAATTTGCTTCAAAACAACACCGCCATATATAATATGTAGTATTGTCAAAGCGACCTGGGCGCGATTGAAACCCTACTAGCTTTAGTTTTAAGTAAGCGACTTTAGTTATCACCATCACCTCACGAATTAAAATAATGCAAAGTATATTTTAATTAACGCTTCATAGGTGCCTGCATTAGGTTTAACATAAAGGAATTTCGAAAGAAAAAAAACATCCAATTTAACTTCTTATGTATTTTAATCCTTAAACTCCAATGGAAACTTAACGCTTGAGACGTTAGGATATACGATCATAAAAACCAGTACATTTGTTTACAGACTAAAGTTTTAAACATCACCTCGTTCCTTTCGCTCAACAGACACTCAAGTGACCCTTGGAACCTTCACAAATCTCTTTACTTTTGCCAAACTTTTGGGTCCTCGTTTGTGAAATGCACACAAAACCACGTGCGTCCCCCTTGTTAAAACTTTACAATTGAGGTACGGCTTATTGGTACGTTTCGGAAACAAACGTTTGTGAACTACAAAAACTAACTTGCGCAAATTATTTATAACTACTGTTCTTCTTGTTCAGTATTATGTTTATTGAGTTGAACTTTTAATATATAGTCTATATTTTGACGACCTCCGTGGCGCAGTGCGTGCGCTGTCGCATTATAAAGTTGGAGGTCCTGAGTTCGATTCCCGGCTCGAGTCTGGTCTGGTGGGAGGCTTCGGCCGTGGCGAGTTACCACCCTACCGACAAAGACGTGTCGCAAAGCGATTTAGCGTTCCCGCACGATGTCGGGTAGAAACCAATTAGGAGTGTGGTTTTATCATACTCTTAACAGGTTAGCCCACTACCATCCTAGACTTCATCATCACTTACCACTAGGTGAGATAGCCGTCAAGGGCAAACTTGTAGTGTATTATTCCAGTCTCCAGTATTCTTGTTATCTCTCCGTAATTTAAATCTATTAAGCTGAAAGGGCGTGCAGAGCAAACAAAGAGCGCTTTTTAGCAATAGTTTTTTTTTTTTAATAAACGGTTGTCATACATGGCATAACTTGCACACATAAAGTATATATATGTGAAAATTTTTACCAAGATGGTTGCAGCAGTTGAGCCGAACACATCATGATCAACCCATTACTGGCTCACTACAGAGCACGGGTCTCCTCCCAATATGAGAAGGGTTTTGGCCATAGTCCACCACGCTGGCCATGTGCGGATTGGCAGACTTCACACGCCTTTGAGAACATTACGGAGAACTCTCAGGCGTG
Source organism: Lasiommata megera (assembly GCA_928268935.1). NCBI lineage: Eukaryota > Metazoa > Arthropoda > Insecta > Lepidoptera > Nymphalidae > Lasiommata > Lasiommata megera. The sequence continues at coordinate 2,312,036 of OV743311.1, read as the reverse complement.
CAAGTTTCCTCACGATGTTCTCCTTCACCATTGAAGCAAGTGATAGTTTAATTGTTTAAAAACGCACATAACTCCGAAAAGTTAGAGATGCGTGCCCGGATTCGAACCGCCGACCTCTAATTAAGAGGCTGACGCCCTAACCACTAGGCTATCACAGCTTCTAAGCTGAACACATATCAAATACAAACTAATAATAGACACGCAAAAGACACATACAATGTTTGTATGGAACTGTATGGGTGTAAGGTCCCATCTATTTAAATTTTATTTGAGACAAGCTGGAGCCCGCAACTTCGTCTGCGCAGGATTATTATTTTGAGTAGCTTATATTAGCGTGGCGAGGAAAATAACTAACATTATGACATTAAAATCATCACGTAGATGGTAGATTTTTTCGTACTTACTTGACACTTATCATCATATTCTGGACAATTCACACAATATCTTTATAAATTGTAGCCTATGTTATAAGCTATATTTATTGTAAAGGTTCATAAAAATCAATGTTTCGCTTTTTGCGTTATAAGTACCCGTTTGCGATCTTTGGATACGGAATCCTGAGAAGTACCTTTCAGACTAATCAAACTTGGTATTAAAGTTAGATTAAGATATTCTCCCAATGAGACGACCTCTGCATTTGGAGCGATGTGATTCCACGCTCCGTTGGTAAGATTTTCATGCCCCAAACATAATATAGGCGTGGGGAATATCGAGTTAGTTGTGATCAATGCGTGGTCAGTCTGTAAAAGTCCCACTCTTGGGCACTTGCCTCCTCTGTTATAGAAAAAAATGAGGAATGTTGCAATGAGTACAGCGCCTTATTGTGTTGATAATAAAGACGATATTATATATATTATATATACTACAAGTTAGCACTTGATTGTTGATCATCATGATCAACCCATTACCAGCTCACTACAGAGCACGGATCTCCTCTCAATATGAGAAGGGTTTGGCCATTACGGAGAACTCTTAGGCGTGCAGGTTTCCTTACGATGTTTTCCTTCACCGAAGCAAGTAATATTTTAATATTTTTTTTAAAAACGCACATAACTTCGAAAAGTTAGAGGTGCGTGCTCGGATTCGAACCGCCGAACTCTGATTAGAAGGCTAATGCCCTAATCACTAGGCTATCACCCCTTCCGCACCAAAACCTTATTAACACTCAATTACGTAATCTGCTGTTAGCAAATCAACGTTTGGGCATCCCAATTCAAGCCCTTGACGGTAATCTCACCTAATTATAAGTGATGATACATTCTTGAATTGTAACGGGCTAACCTGTTAGGAGTATGGTGAACCCATACTCCTAATTGGTTTCTACACGACATCGTGCCTGAACGCTTAATACGTTTTTGTCGGTAGGGTGATAACTAGCTACGGCTGAATCCACCAGACCAGATTTGAGCCGGGAATCGAACCCAGGACCTTCAAATTTGCCACGGAGGTCGTGAAAAATATACCTACTAATTAAGAATATTATCAATAAAAACGATATTATACTAATAAAAAATATTTTTCTGAAAATCCAAATTTAAACTATACTTAATATTGAAACCTGAAAGCTAGAGGTATTAAAGCAATAATTATTTAGTCCGTTGAATCGATTGCGCGCGATGATTTAAGCGTACTTTGAGGTCACAATTTAAATTAATGTACCTTTAACGAGCTTTCCATAGAACACTCCCATCTGACCTTTGTTAGTAAACGGATCCCCCGAAATAATGAGAGCCTATTGTGTTATAGAGGGGAGTTTATTTGCTCGCTTGCTTGTCGTTTATTCAAACTCAATTGTGCAGTTTGTACTTGTAATTTGCACTTGCTTTGTTTGCCTAAATCTGATTACGTCACGTAGTTTATTTTTAACTTTAGTAATTTTAGCTTTTTAACACGTTACCTGTGAAATGAGATGTTTACGTTAACATTTACGTGTCATTTTTTGTGTTGCTTAAATCGCGCAGCAACCCTTCCGGGGCTTAAAAGGCATCCTATATCATCTCTTATTTATATGTCCAAATTTTTTGCTATAATTATTACTGCTGGTTGGCCTTATTAGATGTGTAATATACTTACTCGCGTACCGTCATTTGCATCTTTCGTATTAATATTATATTTAAAGTTTAAAAAAATGACATATCAATTTTCTTTCGGTAATGACCTGAAGAAACGCCATTTTCTATTATTATATTTTAGTCAATATTTTTTATATTAAACGACGGTATTTTTTTTTAATTTTTGCGAATTTTTTTCAGGGTAAGTACCTAGTATTCTTTGTCCTTCTGAAGCATGCTAGCTATCTTCTTTCAAAATTTCAAAAAAAACGCTGCAGTGCCTTAGTTTGGCATAGGAAACCAACAAAAGCAGATTTGCAGTTATTTTAGCTGACTTTGACACAATATAGGAGTGGGGAATAACCCATAACTAGACGCAAATCATTTTTTTTTAAACTTTTACAGTTCGTTCAACTCCAACTTAAAAAGGGAGTTTTGACGACCTCCGTGGCGCAGTGCGTGCGCTGTCGCATTATAAAGTTGGAGGTCCTGGGTTCGATTCCCGGCTCGAGTCTGGTCTGGTGGGAGGCTTCGGCCGTGGCTAGTTACCACCCTACCGACAAAGACGTGTCGCCAAGCGATTTAGCGTTCCGACACGATGTCGCGTAGAAACCAATTAGGAGCGTGGGTTTACCTTACTCCTGACAGGTTAGCCTGATACCATCCTAGACAGCATCATCACTTACCACCAGGTGAGATAGCCGTCAAGGGCTAACTCGTAGTTTAAAGTTATGTTTTCAAACAATCTGCGTGTTTACGTGTCAGTGGTATCGTTATGTTAGAAACAGTCCAATATTGTGGCATTCTTAGCCTGCAAAACAAACTCCCTGGCGAAGTTGTGAGTTCTATGGTCTTACTAGTGGGAGATCCAGGGTTCGGACCTCCGAATTTTAGAATTACTCTTGTGCGGTTTGAATCTCCAGTCACCATCATCTCCATCCAACTCACGAAAATTTGCCTTTTAGCTATTTAGCGTTACGATACGATACCATAAAACAAAGATCGAACTCGGGCCCTCCTAAAGGGAAGCTGAAATATTACGCACTATACTATCACCGCTGGTCTATGTACATTAATTGACTCCTCATAATTAAAAGACACCGATAGCCCAGGCCCGAGGGTCAAGGAATGAAGGTGGACGTCAGCAAATTCCGGATTCCGGATTGGTAGGTACTGCGAATTTTTTAATCCTGATATATAAATCGTAAAAACACCTGTCTATTTTGACCCGATCTGGGGCTAAAATCTTAAAATTATTCCCCTATACCTCCTATACATTTTATAATTATGACGATAGGTAACGGTGTTTTCGCTAACGAAATTATTTCCGAAGGGAGATGACGTCAGGCAGCCGGTCATATGCCAAACTCTTAACAACACGTGTTCTCATAGTAAGTGATTATGCCGACCTCACATAACATGGATACAGATGTATTTGACCTGACCTGGGAAACAAACCCGTGATCCATGGTCAAAGCTAAACAACTAAGGAACAGTTATATCATAATATGTACACGTACTGACTTGATAACACCCAACACCCACATTAACAACATATTATATCTCATACTCTTATTATTTAATTAGGTATATATTCGTATATGTTTATTATACACAATATTTATACGTTCCATTAATTTTTATGATATGTAATTATTCGTATTTATTTACTATGAACATGCGAAAATTTTCTTCCTTTCAATTATCATATAAGTACGTTAAAGTTTTCTAAAAGATTCCTTTTTTCAAAATGGGTTGGTTTTTAGATGGTTCGCAGATGTTCAGAATTTAACTTTGAAAGCTAGTTGATAATGAAAAACTGAAATATAACTCCTGAAACAAATTTGATTTGACGCCTTACAACTGCGTCAGCATAAATCCGATTAGTTTCGAGTCAATTTAATATATTTTCAAGATACCCCTCCAACCAATCCAATACGCTTTTGATCTTTAATAGACCATTGAAATATATAAACCAAGATACTACAGTATTACTTAAAAAGGTTCCCTTAACGAGAATAATTTATGTGATACCAATTTTCGAAAGTAAATTTGGATTAATTGGATCCATTATTCATTCCATATTATTTGTGTAACTACAAACATTAAGACACGCTACCGCGTGTCCAGCCAAGGGAATGAAACAGACGGCGCAGCAATAGTGTGTTACACAAAAAACTTCTAGCTACTTTTGAAACCTTGATAACATAAAATGAAGGTCAATTAATATGTAGTAATATAACTAGCCCTAACCTAACGCACTTTTAGTGTCCTAGACAGTTGAATCTTGGCTTCCATTCCTTTGCACATAGAATTACCTATAGTAACCTAGTAGTTGTGTTGTGTCTCTGCAAGGAAAAAAAATCCAAAAACTGAATATTAACTGAAAATTATATATATTGTTTTCTAGCAATTGATATTAATTAAACAAGCAAGAACTTTATTCTTCCGCAAGAGCATAAGTTAGTTATAATTAATTAAGTTATTTTTAGATTATCGTTTTCTAAGCTAGATTATTTATATAACTTAGACAATCAATAAACCATAAGTTCGCTTACTGAGCGATCTAACATAACCGCAAATAATTATAACCCATTATTATATTGTACTATTAAAGAACATTAACATTAACTTGTTTTTGAAGATAGGCAGTAAAAGTCTGCGATTTACATGGACCCAACGTGACGTGCCTCGAGTCAAGGGAACTTTAATATTTTAAAAATGTTGTTTTAAAATTATTTTAATCCTTATTTTGGGTATATCATATAAACGGTCATCTTAAAATAATAGGCTGGTACGACCAAGGTGTTTGTATTATCTTTAAGCGACTCTGAAAAAAGTATCAATTGTATTAATTTAAAATTACTTAAATGAAAATGCACATAACTCTAAATAAGATCAAAGGTTCGTGCCGGGGGTGTGTTTGAACTCAGACCCATTACCCTTTAATCTCATCAAAAGACCATGTGAACAACCATGCAATACGACACCCATCAGTTGAGTAAAATTATGAGTGATAATTATTACAATAAAATGTCACCACCGAGATTCATAGCCAAACCTTCGAATACAAGCCCATACCAGAGACGTGTCTTTTAAATTTAAGATCGATGTTTGTAGGCTGTTAAATTTTACAGGTATTACAGAAGTTTGCATTGATGAGTTCACGGCGCAATTAATTTCAGAGGAGATTACAACAAGAACTTTGAGAACTTGTTAACAATATCACATAACTTAGGTAGATACTTATTGTTGTTGTTGTGGGAGTCATTAATTTTAGCTTAGTCACAATTATTTTATTTACTCATAATACTAGATATATTATATAACTTTCCAACTTTTTTTTTATCCACTACAAGTTAGCCCTTGACTGCAATCTCATCTGATGGTAAGTGATGATGCAATCTAAGATGGTAGCGGGCTAACCTGTTATAAGTATGGTAAATCCATATCCCATTTCTTCACGACATCGTGCCGGAACACTAAATCGCTTGACGACACGCCTTTGTCGGTAGGGTGGTAACTAGCCACGGCCGAAGCCTCCCACCAGACCAGACTCGAGCCGGGAAGTTAAGTTCGGATTATAAAGTTGGAGGTCCTGGGTTCGATACCCAGGACCTCCAACTTTATAATGCGAACAGCGCGCGCTGCGCCACGGAGGTCGTCAAAAACTGTTTTTTTTCTAAACCACGATATCATCATGATCAACCTCGTTATGGGTGCCTCTCAACCCTGTGTAGAAGATTAGCTTTGCGCTGAGTTAGCATTCTAGTGAAGACTGGCCAGACGCTGATCTAACATATTTGTAACTCTTTAATTTTTTATTCATTATACTCTTTGCCTTCGCACCGGCAACTGGTATTTTCATTTATTTTCATTTAATTTTAGTTTTTAAAAAAAACATTTGCCCAAACCCGAAACTTAACTACCTATTGCCAGATCACTACAGAGCACTGGTCTCCTCTCAATATGAGAAGGGTCTGGTCATCACGCATAGTTCACCACGCTGGCCATTGGCAAACTTCGCACGCCTTCAAGAACATTGCGGAGAACTCTCAGGCATGCAGGTTTGCTCACGATGAACAAAGTGATTTTAATTGCTTCAAACTGTAAACTTTTAATTGTCTCTGCCCTTATTAGGAGGCGGACGTTCTAACCACTGGGCTATTACAGCTACACTAAATATAAGAAAAAAAAGGTACTGAAATCGGTCGAGCCATTTTCGAGTTTCTGCGGATCAGACTCGCGGGAATTGATTTTTACATATATAGTTAGACTAGCTGTTGCCCGCGACTTCATCTGCTTAGAATTGCTGATTTCCTGTGAGATTGAGGTTTTAAGCTACATTTTGACATTTGCCTATTTTCGTGTTTCTAAATTAAAAAACATAGGACTTTCATACAAACTTCAAACCCCTATTTTACCCCCTATTTGACTGTCATTTCTTAACTATCAACTACCTACTTGCTAAATTATAGCTTTATACGTGCAATAGTTTTTGAGATCTCGTGTTTAATCAGTATGTAAGTGACCTTTCGCTTTTATATATATAGATTAGTTTTGAGGTCTTTACCAAACCTTTACTAACTCCCGCTTAGTATTCTTCCCTGCGCACATCATACGTCAAAGGTATCAAACAAATCAGGTCAAGGGTCAAAGGTACCGGGTTATGAACAACTCAAAGAACACCCCTCGGTAATTTTCTCTAAGCTTTTTTGCTAAGACCTACCATTTTTGTTAGTAACCTGAACATAACTACAAAAATCTTTTATACGACATTGGGTTGTCTCATATTTTTTTACAATATGGTAGCTATAATATATTTTTGTAAGAGGCGAGTTGTAGTTAGGAGTGGAGTTATTAAATCTATTTCAGTAATTGGATGTGAGGTAATAATCAGCGATTACAGTTTAATGACGCATATTAGCGAACGAAATGGTTACTATCTCATTCATCATGATCAACCTATTCTCGGCTCACTACAGCGCACCGGTCTCCTCTCAATATGAGAGGGGTTTGGCCATAGTCCACCACGCTGGCCATGTGCGGATTGGCAGACTTCACACGCCTTTGAGACTTTGACATTATGGAGAACTCTCAGGCGTGCAGGTTTCCTCACGATGTTTTCCTACACCGTTGAAGCAAGTGATATTTTAATTCCTTAAAAACGCACTAATTCCGAAAAGTTATAGGCGTGCCCGGGTTCGAACTCCCGAACTCTGATTACGAGGCGGACGTCCTAACCACTGGGCTATCACAGTTTCAAGCTATCTCATAACTTATTATTAATTTATAAAACTCAAACATCAACTCAACTCAGAATCAGTGACTCTCGTTTAATATTTAATAAGAATAATGAGAACTAGACGAAACCTTAACGAGCAAATAAAAACTCTCGACAAATTCGTGGCGTACCTAATTCAATTTTGGTGCATTAAATTTTACCCGAGCTTACGAGACTCAGTTTGTCTAAGTAGATTTCTGGTGGAAGGAGTTTTGGCGCCTTTGAAACATTTTGCACATTTTTATGAAATACTTTAATAACGTCGGCAATTCACGAATGACTAATTTCTTAAAGAAATTTTATATGATAGTTTTATGCTTATATTATATCTCCAACTTTGTGACGTCAGTAATTAGAGTTGTTGTTTTAAGATTTTTTTTTTTATCCACTACAAGTTGTCCCTTGACGGCAATCTCACCTGATGGTAATTGATGATGCAGTCTAAGATGGTAGCGGGCTAACCTGTTAGGGGTATGGTAAAGCCATACTCCTAATTGGTTTCTACACGACATCGTGCCGGAACGCTAAATCGCTTGGCGACACGCCTTTGTCGGTAGGGTGGTAACTAGCCCCGGCCGCAGCCTCCCACCAGACCAGACTCGAGCCGGGAATCGAACCCAGGACCTCCAACTTTATAACGCAACAGCGCCCGCGCTGCGCCACGGAGGTCGTCAAAAGGTAAGATTTACCATTTCAGCTCTTTTAGGGTCTATCTGCTGTGTCTAGTGCTTCGTTAACTTCACAACTCTTTTCTTCAATAAACCTACGAGCATCTTCACACTGATCTTTTCAGGCCCAGGCCAGTTAACCAAGGTTTTGAATAGTAGCAACATGCAAAATTGTATATTTCGCACTTCCAGCGTCTGTGTTTTCAACCACGTATAACCTCCTTCAAGGCAAGAGTGAATAGGCATTTTCTATGCAAGCGCGCTCCAACCTAGACATCAATACTTTCTAGTTTTGATTGTCGTCAAGCGCTAACCTAATCCCAAAATAAGGAAACAAAAAAAAATCAATTCGAGGATTTAAAACTATGTCAATTTCCAGCATGCAAGGATATTATAACAATAATATAAGTTGTTCAGATGTAACAAATCGGAAATATTAGTTAGTCCGCGATACATAACAATACTTTGTCGATCATCATCATCATCATCATGATCAACCCATTACCGGCTCACTACATAGCACGGGTCTCCTCTCAATATGAGAAGGTTTTTGGCCATAGTCCACCACGCTGGCCACATTGTCGTATTCAATATTAATGCTGCTAAATGTGAATACAATCGCATTTATAATATTAGTTAAGATTTGGGCCGAGATCTTAGTCTAACCTTTAGAAATTGTTGAAACGAGAAATAGCTATGTGATTGTGAGTAACTTTGACTAAGTAAAGTCAAAGTGCACTGTATAGGCTCTCAGCTAAATTTTAACTTTCTACTCATAAAAAAACTTCAGAATTCATTTTTTACAACTTACGTAGGCAGTATTTAATATTCAGAAGTTCCTTAATGGCAACGGATCAAACTCGGTAAACTTAAAGCACAGCGTCAAAATAATAAGTCATACCTTTTGTCTATTTATATGCCATAGGTAGGGTATAGGTATATGCCACTCTTTCTCAGGTTCATGATCAACCCATTTCCGGCTCACTACAGAGCACGGGTCTCCTCTCAATATGAGAAGGTTTTAGCTATAGTCCACCACGCTGGCCATGTGCGGATTGGCAGACTTAACACGCCTTTGAGAACATTATGGGGAACTCTCAGGCGTGCAGGTTTCCTCACGATGTTTTCCTTCAGCGTTGAAGCAAGTGATATTTTAATTTTTAAAACGCACATATCTCCGAAAAGTTAGAGGTTCGTACCGGGATTCAAACCGCCGACCTCTGTTTAGGAGGCTGACGCCCTAACCTAACCGCTCTCTCAGGTATGCAAACCTTTTTTTTATCCACTACAAATTAGCCCTTGACGGCAATCTCACCTGGTGTAAGTGATGATGATAAGTCGGCAACGGGTTAGGAGTATGGTAAACCCACACACCTAATAGGTTTCTACGCGACATCGCGACAATGCTAAACCGCTTTGCGATACATCTTTGTTGGTAGGGTGGTAACTAGCCTCCCACCAGACAAAAGCACGAAGCCAGAATATCCGTTAAAAAACGGATGATGCGTGACTTAGAATCAAATATGAACACTTTTGCGCAAACTTTAACATCTATAAAAGAAGTGTGATTTTAGCACAGCGACGTGACCAACTTTGATAAAGGCGTTATCCAGGGGCGAGATTAAATTTCACTTACACAAAAGAAAGTAGAAAGCATTTAAGTCAAAAGGTGTTAACGAAACGACCTCGTCCTTTTAAAACTAAGTGCTTTTGAGGAACTATTTTCTTTATAAAGTGAGCCTTTGACGCAGTTATTTTCCTTTTACGCTCAGCCAGTTCGTGATACATTTCACTTGTAAAATAATTATGCAAAGATAAATTATGCAGGGCCCCTTGTTTACAAACTAAACTTGTGAAATCCTTTCGACCTTTTCCTACTGCTATAGATATGGGAAACAATTTTTAGGTAGTTTCAAGTTATAATGTGTGAACACTTCGACAGCTCTTAGATTTCTTTGGTTCGAAATTAAAGATACGTTTAGAAGTTTAAAAAGAAGTTTATTATTATTACAAATTACAACTAAAGCTACACACAGGAATATCTGCGACATCTCCTGCAGTTCTGTGGCCTCTTTTAAAAAGATAATAATAATCTTGTATATACCTCTTGTAATAGATAGTCTTACTTGCTTTAGGTATAAATTGAATTATTTAGATGTAAGGTTAATTTTAAGGTTGTGCATGCTGTGGTCATTTCTAGAAGGCCACTATCTGGTGTCTGTTCTTCTGAAATGTTTTTTGTTGTTTTTAGATAGTGACTAGTTTAATGATCCAATAAAAATAAAAATAAAAATAAAAAATAAATAAATAAATAAAAAGCTAATACAATTAACAAACATTTTTTTTAATACACCACAAGTTAGCTCTTGACGGCATCTCACCTGATGGTTAGTAATAATGCGATGATAATTGGTTTCTACGCGACAACGTGCTGGAACGCTAAATCGTTTGGCGACACGTCTTTGTCGGTAGGGTAACTATCCACGGACGAAGCCTCCGACCAGACCAGACTCGAGCCGGGAATCGAACCCATTATCTCCAACTCTATAATGCCCCAGCGCGCGCTGCGCCACGGAGGTCGTCTTTTAACATACATATAAACAATACAAGTTGTAAAAATAAAATTGTCTATTGGTACGATAACATTATGCACCTGTTTTCAGAACTAGTTGAGAATGTATCTCGGAAAACAGCATTGTGAAACGAATAATTTAAGGCACAATTGAATTTTTAGTGGCGGAAAACTTCCTAGAACTTTTTGACAAGTGACATTAGAAAAAATTACTTTACCACAGACTAACAACATGAAGGAACAAAGACTCAGTCAAACAATGTGAGTGATAATAAATCATCATGATCAACCCATTACCGGCTCACTACAGAGCACAGGTCTCCTCTCAATATGAAAGGGTTTGGCCATATTCCACCATGCTGGCCATGTGTGGATTGGCAGACTTCACACGCCTTTGAGAACATTATGGAGAACTCTCAGGCGTGCAGGTTTGTTCACGATGTTTTCCTTCACCGTTAAAGCGAGCGATATTTTTTTTTTTTTTTTAATAAATCCTCAGTTTGTTGTTGGCTCATTTTTAGACCAGGGTGCGTGTGGGACTTTCATAATCTTAGTTTTAGGGTTACGAATAAAGTTATTATAGCCATCTCAATACAATGTAATAATTTGTTTATACGCCACTTAATTTGACAATTTGAATAACTTTTCAAATGTAGTTTATTTCATGGAAAATAGTTTAAAAGTTCGTATTAAAAAACCCGTATTATTTAAAACTGAATAAGACATTACTTAACTTAGCCGAAGCCAGCAGGTACCGGCACTTTTAGGTCAAGTGCACTTTGCTTCACTGGATGCAATTTGTTTGTAACTGCATAAAAATATTTTATACCTATGAAATTGCTTTTCCAACTGAACTGGTAGTCATTAAAGTATACAAATAAGATTATTTAGAAGTTGATTAATCTTTATTACTATTTAATTTCATTTTATTAATTCGTTTCATAACTCTTATTTTAATTTTAAATTGACATTATTGTTTTTTCGTTGTAAGGTTTTTGTTGCACGCCTTTTAGGCAGAATGTGTTAGGCTACCCTTTAATCTTAAGATCTTTATATGAATGTACCACTTTCATGCAATAAACGAATTGAAATTTAATTTTATTAACCGATTAAACTATCGATTTCGTATCTTATTAATATACTAATCATAACATCTTTATAATATATTGACACACTTCTCTAATGGGATGGAGGGAGGGATTAATGGGTCCACTATGCTGCCCATAACTAACCTGCACGTTTGCAATAAGGCTTATAAAAGGGCTGTTTAATAAATATTTACATTTTAGTGACAATAAACAGAAACGTCTGCTTAAAATTCTCTGCAAAGTACGGAGGTGGACACCGCAAGTTCTTTATCTATGACTTGAAAATGTAGACACAAAAACTTAATAAACAATTAAACAAAAAATCTGGCTCGACCCAGCAATTCGAACCCAGGACCCAGGATCTTTGACGATAGCCGTCAAAGATTTTCTTTTACACACTACAAGTGAGCCCTTGACGGCAATTACACCTGATTGTAAATGATGATGCAGTCTAAAATGGTAGCGGACTAACCTGTTGGGGGTGTAGTAAACTCCTAATTGGTTTCTCGCGACGTCGTGCTGAACGCTTAATCGCTTGAGTACGCGTAACGTCTTCGTCGGTAGGGTGATAACTAGCCACGGCCGAAGCCTCCCACCGGACCAGATGCGAGCCGGGAATCGAACCCGGGACCTCCAACTTTATAATGCAACAGCGTACGAGCTGCACCACGGAGGTCATCAAAACCGTCAACAGCTGGAACTGACCTCAAATCCTCCTGGACCCTCAACTCCTCCTCCTAAAACTTGGACCTCTAGAACAACGTACATAGAATACATGAAACTAATAACAAAACTAGTTCACACTAAAGATCTATATCGGTAAAAGACCTTGTTGCCTGCGATATAGGTAACTAGTAAGTGTAGATCAAATTCCATTTTTCACAGATATAGGAGCCTATATAATACTTTGACCCAAATTACAAGCTCTCGGGCAAGCTCGAGGGTGCTTGGAAGCTGCAACGTATGCAGCTTGCAAGGGTTGCCGACATTATGTAGTTTTTTTTTTTCGTTGGAAATTTCTCAAACTGTGTTTAAATTTTTTTTCCGCCTCAGTTTTCTAGTTTTTGTGTCGAGATTTTTAAGTAATTTTCCCTGTGCGGTGTAAGGGAATGTTTTATATGAAAGTTTTTAGGGCGGTGGCTCTTAACGAGATTTAAATTTTCGTTGTTGGAAATCTCGGGATCTAGATATCGTCAACCGACGGAGATATGCAAATTCAAAATGCAGCAAGTAACCGACCGGAGTTTAATGAACTCGAAAAACTTGTGCGTTGGATAGGTATATGTGGGTGTGTGGATATTATAAGATCTGTATTTTTTGGTGTGTATCGCTATTATAGTATTTATATATAACGTAGTTAGCGCATATGGTTAAGCATTTCAGTATTGCTTTAACTATTAGATTGCTTAACAAATACCTACTCTAATATAATACTCGAGGATGAAATTTTGTCATAACTGGAATAGATGCCCCTCTATGTTACTTCTGCATAAATGGATTTTAACAGACATAAAATTCATAAGAAATATAATAATTTATGTGTAAAGATGTAACACTGTAGAATCGATCATTATAGATTCATTGAGATGGAAGTTTGCATTAATCCTATTAATTATAATTCACATCACATATAATTTATTTTATTTATACTTACATTATGTCACATGTTTGAATTACACATTAAGTAGATATATTCAAGTAAATGATTTCCTACGTTTTCGTTCTAAACGTACGAAAATCGAATTTCTGGCTTCCATCGGCCATACATTATCGGCGTTCGTGCTGAGTGAAGACCTTTTTGTGGGATCTCGTACTTTAATAGTCTATGTCATGTAAATAACCAAAATAAAGTTTATTAAACGGCTAGAGTTATATATTCTAACCATGTGAAAAATATAAGAACAATAAAAATAAACCAGTCCAGTGCGTGTCGGACCACACACTGGACTGGTTTATTGTGACGGTTCCCTAGGTTCCCGCCACAATATGGAGCATATTGTTCTTTAACCAATGTCCAATTTTATGTGAATCACAGTATTCTGAATGCAAAAAAAAATAAATAATTAATTCAATATTTAGCAGTCGAATGTAACAGAAATTAGCACTTCGATGCTTAGTATTATGAAAACGAATATTTGAATTGAAAAATGGTTTTAACAGGCCTACAAATTTTAGAAAAACCTATCTAACGAAAACTCCTACAATGAGCTGGATTAGAAAAAAATCTTAACCGAGTTGTATGTATATTTGAAAATTCTATTATTTTATATATACCCACACAAAATTACAGCTTTCTAATACTAAGAGGCCCTACATCCAAACCCACGTCCTGGTAGAAAAGAAGAAACCGTAAAAAACCTTAGTCGAGTATTCTTTTTATTATCGTCATCTCACTTTGTCGCTTGAAACTACATATTTAGGAGCAACATAGTTAAAGCATTAACACACATTTTTTTATGAACGTAATCGTACTATTTATTTTTAATCGACTTTTCTATACACTTATGTGTAATAAAATTCAAACATAGTGAGAAACAACTCCAAGGAGATACATACTGTGACGTAAAACTTTCAATCCTTATATTTAGGGGTGCCCAAATTAACGTTTTAACAAAAGGCGATCTCAGTATTAAGCATTCTCCACCAGTCGACCTTGGATCACACAGCACTAACTTGATTAATTAAAGGATCATTAAAATAAATCGTTATGGTTGGCAAACATACGAAAATAATGAAACGCTTTGTAAATATCCCCCTTTGAACCTTGGTTGACCCTAACATATCGCGCAAACATGTGCGGCCGTAAGAGGTATCGAGCGCATCAAGAGCCTCACGGGAGCTATATTGACCTCACGCGAGTCACTTGTCGCTATTTCCTACGCCTGCATTCAGTTTAAAAAAGTTCGCGGGAACCTTTATTACTCTCAAGTTAAAGGGTATCTTGTCTGTGCTTAGGGTCAAGGCTAATTTAGTGCGATTTTTTCATTTACACCTATATATTTATCTACTATAAAAGATATTCTATAAACATAAACGTAACATAAGATACGTATATACGTATGCATATAACGTATATACGAGCACATACGTAATCCAAATGGCCAAATTTAAATCGTTAAAAAACATTAACATGTATTTGGCGTAGAACAGAACAGAACAGAACTGATTATAATGGGCATTATGGGCAAAAAGTAGCCTTCTTTGGCCTCCTATAATGAGCAGACCAGTTTTCCTTCCCAAGACTTATACTAGAAGGCAAAATTGCTGGGATGAGATCTCCAGGACGTCAGAGACGAAAATGGTTGGACGATATGAAGGGGTGGGTCGAACTCAGTTTCCCAGATCAACCAACCCAGACCAAAGCGGTACTAAATAGGAAGGCTTTTGGATTGTGGACCGCCAAACTTCAATTTAAAGAAGATGACTCGCGATGATGATGATATTAGCGTTACTGAGGCTAGGACGTCTACTGAATTATGTCCAGAATTGATAAAATTAAAAGATGTTTCTAGTACTTCTAACATTTCCCTCTGAGACATTAGTACTATGTTTTATATTATATTAATACTATATAGTATTGTATATAGATCCATAACTGTCACAAAATCTCTGATGCTTTTCCGGTGCAAGTCTTTTTCCAGGAAGCGACCAATATATATGTTAGATTATACGTTTTCGAGCTTAACATGGTTAACAAATAAACAAACAGACACACTTTTGCATTTCTTTCATATCCTCAGTATCGTTTTTTTTTTTAATTATAGGAAAATATAACACGTGACTTAAGTCAATAAATACAATAGAGTATTTATTCATTTAGGCTTCAACGAGTGACAGAAACAAAACTTAAAATAAACCTTTGATTATCCTAAAACTAAAAACCTTAAAAAATATAATATCATAACTAAAATATATTATTAAACGGAGTCCCTTTAGGCAAGGTTCCGAAGATACTGGCAGCGTTCCCCCTTTGAATAGCAACTGATTCTTTGTCCGAGGTAGCTGGCAGCTCTTCGGTCCCTGTGATGTGGACTAACCTTTAACCTTAAGTCAATAAAATTATCACTTGACAGTCATTTCGAACAAAGTGACAAAGTGTGGCTATCAGGTGATGATCTGGTGACAAATTTCAACGCGACAGTAGATATTTCACTATTGTCCATAGCTAGTCCAAGCTAGTCCTTGCCGGCAGAAAAAAGAAAGAATCAAATGCAGTCTGAACGGGCTTCCTGTTAGGGCCATAATAAATCCATACGCCTATGGTTTCAATGCGACAACGTGCTGGAAACCTAAATCGCTTGACACGTCTTCGTCGGTTCTTACTTGCGCTGACATCAGAACAGGATCGATAATAACGTTGCGTCAATGTACCTACCCACGTAACATACCAAATGATATTGTCTTCAGGCCCTATTGTAGTTAACGCGGTGTAATGAAACCTATGCGTGCTTGCATTACTGAAATGCTATTAGACATTAACTAGATTTAAGACTTACCTAGATGGTTGATGGAAACCTTTCAAACTGTGATATCTGAGATGAGACACGAACGTTGTATAAATTACTAGCACTTAGTGATACTATATTCCACTTATCATCATAATCAACCCATTGCCTCGTCACAATATGAGAAAGCCACCAATTCATCTGTATTCAAAACTTATAATAATACAAAAGTATCTTTTTCATACACTAGTTCGTCCTTGGTCAAGGTGATTATGCAGTCTAAGGCCATAGCGGGCTCACTTGTTAAGGTTAAAGTTCGCGACATCGTGCCGGAACGCTAAATCGCTAGGCGACACGTCTTGGTCTTGGGTGGTAAATAGCCACGGCCGAAGCCTCCCACCATTCCAGACTCGAGCCAGGAGTCGAAGCCAGGACCTCCAACTATATAATGTCGCAGCGCACGCGCTGCGCCACGGAGGTTGTCAGAAAGTAGAAGTAGTAGAATAATAATTCTACAATAATTCTAGTCGAGAAGGACATTTTTTTAAACTGCCCATATAGTATAGTAACCAAGGAATAGGCACTCGTTATTTTTTAAACGTGTTTTGGAAAACTGCTATCGTTCATAAATTCATATTAAGTTACTTTGCCACAGTGAGACCCTTAACTTTATTTTAATTGCAGCGGGAGGAAGAATAATCAAATACGTTAATCAATTTGTTATGAGTTTATTTCGTCTTATTATTTCTTGTTACTTAATACTTGTCATAAGATTCGTAGTAGCAACGGTAATACAACACATCAACCCTTAGTTTCTGAAAGGCTAATCAAGAGAACGGTCGACAAATTAAGCTGTTTAATTTAACAAAACAGTAAAATTTAATTGGTGCTACGAAACTCAAATATTCATAACATTACTATACATTGGCTTTGGTAAACGTTTAACGATTCCGAATCATCCTTTCAAAATTAATTTCATTTACTTAATTTACTAATTTTATTTATATGAATTACTAACTTAAGTGATTACTTATGAAAGAATGGCTTTCTAGTCAATCCAATTTGGAAATAACAATTTGTTGATAGACCAGCCTCTCAGTAACTTGGAGTAAATAATACAAACAAATAATCAACAATTAATCGATTGTTGAAATCTATAGAAATACTCGAATACACACAAGAGGAGCACCTAAATTAGAACAATTCATTAAAGGTCTATCTAAGCACAACCGCGCCGTGTCAGGGACTTGGCTGGACCGTGTTCGAGTTCGTCCACAATTCCCTCAATAAAGTACTTCTTGAAAAAATCAGTTTAACCTTTGATATAGATGACTAGTTGTTTAAATTTTTTACATGTCGTGTTTATTTAACAGGGTGATTAAAGAGCTGGGTCTGAATTTAATTAGCATAGACCCAAATAAGCGAGAGCAAAGTTGAAGTTATTAACTAATAGTACAAAAGATTTGAAAAACGAAAAAATGTTTTGCACATTTCATATTATATGAGCGTGTGACGTAGTATATGTGAACAGCAGTGCCCAAATTCATTCACGTCATTGCATGGACGGACACAGAGTAATCCAATTCATAATGGCTCGGCCACATCCCTGACACCACACGGTTATGAGGAATTATACCTTAATACAAAACAACAAAACAGATTTATTTTTAACACACAATAAATATTTATAATGTACAAATTTAGAATTTTAATAATTAATTCAAGTATAAATTTTTGTATTAAATTTTCATAAATAAAATTAAAGAAACAGACCATTAGATATTCCAATTCAAATATTAATTAATTCAACGATCAAGGGAACGACATCTGGGGGGGGTTATTGCATAGCGCACTGGCAATCAGCATAACTTTGATTGGGACTGTTGAAGTTACAGTTTCACCAATACTCTTTATCAAAATATTTCGGGAGACAATTACACTCTAGTTACGGTTGGCCACAGGTGAGAAACACAAAGAAATTCGGTTTTACTTAGAATTAAATTTAATTATAGAATTACAATAAGAATCTTACTAACTAACCAATGCGAGCTCTACGATGTTAGGAATGTTTATGAGTGCTCATCCATTAACAGATTTTGAACTGTTTTAAATGAGTCAGCCGCATACTTCTGGAGACCCATAAATACAATAAAATGTGCATCTAGTCATTTGCCAAGAAACAGGACTTCGAAAATCCAACTGCGTTTCATTCATTCATTCATGATCAACCCATCACAGGCTCACTACAGAGCATGGGTCTCCTCTCAATATGAGAAGGGTTCGGCCATAGTCTACCACGCTGGCCATGTGCGGATTGGCAGACTTCACACGCCTTTGAGAACATTATGGAGAACTCTCAGGCGTGCAGGTTTCCTCACGATGTTTTCCTTCACCGTCGCAGCAAATGATATTTTAATTGTTTTTAAAAACGCACGTAACTCCGAAAAGTTAGAGGTGCGTGCCCGAATTCGAACCGCTGACCTCTGATTAGGAGGCTGACACCCTAACCACTAGGCTATCACCGCTTCACAACTGCGTTTATCCAGTCACATTAACATGTTCAGCAAAAATAAACATATTTAAAATTTTGAAAGTGCCTGTAGGCCACCATACAATAAACGAATTTAGTCTATAAAGTTTATACACCATTAGAGTCACTGATAGTCAGTTGCGAATCGTTTCATTACATGTCGAAATCAGCAACTTTCAAAATCGCATAGCAATTGAGCGAGTATAAGTCACAACATGTCTGTCATATTGGCAATATGTAACTGGAAGCGAGTTAGATGGCTAGAGCATTATCTCCGAAATTGTATGGTTAAATAATTTATTAATTCAGCAGACTATTTAGCTATTAAGTACTGGAGGTGATTGCGATTACAAGTGCGCTGCACAATTAACCCTTCGAATGAATAGTGGGAAGAAATTGAATAATCAAATAAGGATTAACATAGAATGGAAATTGTGTTTCCCTGCGTGGTAAAACATTTTTATTTTTTTATAAACCACAAGTTCACCCTTGATGGTAAGTGATGATGTGGTCTAAGATTGTAGCGGGCTAACCTGTTAGGGGTATGGTAAAACCATACTCCTAATTGGTTTCTACACGATATCTTGCCGGAACGCTAAATCGCTTGGTGACACGTATTTGTCGGTAGGGTGGCAACTAGCCACGGCCGAAGCTTCCCACCAGACAAGACTCGAGCCGGGAATCGAACCCAGGACCTCCAACTTTATAATGCAACAGCGTACGCGCTGCGCCACATAGGTCGTCATACAACGGACATGCACCAGCTATGGAATCAATCCAGAGATAAAAGAAGTCATAATTGTTCCGTACCTCTTGAACATTTCAATATGATATGAATATAACACAACGAAATGAAATTTGCTATATTAAAATAATTCTTTATCAATCACTTTTGAAACGTTCAACCTACTGTTTTCTTTAATTGCGAGGTAGAGTAGAAACATGCTTAAATACACAGCAAAGAATATACTTTTGTCAAATAAAAACTGACAAAAGTATGTTCTTGCTCATACTTTTGTCAAATAAAAACTGACAAAAGTATGTTCTTGGGTCATAGCCAACTGTATTCTGTGTCAAAAAATTATTACTAATCAAAATCCAGGTAGTTTGAGGCTAAACAAAATTAAATAACAAGACATGACACGCTTAATAATAAGTTAAACTGAAGTGTGATATGTTTAAAGCTATGGCGTTGGATATAACAAAAATAATTGAAAACATGATTAATAATTTAACGTTACAAAAGAGCTGGTAAAAGTTTGTTATAAAAGAAACTAAGTTAAGGAGTGTTTACGTTACGTCACCGATTGGTATTATTACACAAGATTTTGTAAATAAAATGCGTAAATTTACAATTATTCAGAAAAATCTGTATGTACATTTTTTAATACCCAATGTTAACGCGATAATCGTTTCTATTATGTCCATAGATTGACGGGTAATACTCTTTAATCTCAAAATTATACTAGTCAACTGTGCAATAAAGGACTTAATTTTTCCCACCTACCTGAAAACGTGTTTTCTTTATCCATTATAGTTGGCACGTGAAAGTCGCTAGTAAAGATATAATCTCAAAGATGCACGGATTGCACTTGTACGGATCTTTAAAGTTATAAAGAGTCATACTGAATTTCTAAGCACGATACCCAACGCTTCTTAAGTGTGACTTGAACAGTCGACTTTCTAGTAGATAGCCTTCACTGAGAAACTATTGATTACCCCTGAAGCTGCAATCACAAAATTTATTGGTTCTTAGCGACTATATATTTTTTGTAGGACCATAAACATCTTGCCGTTCATTATTTGCGAGATTGACACTACGATCATGTCTAAGTCGGTAGCTATAATAATTACAGTCTTTATGTACTATTTTCTTTACAATAAAGTCATTTAATGACTAAGTAGGGACATTAATAATATTATATTAACAGTATTCGACATTTTGGTTTCTATTTTCATTGAAACATTTCGGGCATAGATCATGAAAATCGTGTAACACATAAAAAATAATAAACAAATTTAAGAATTTATTCGTAAATCCATTTACATTGGAAATGGTCATATTTACAGGGTAATGTCACGTATTCATAGTATGTGAATTTTTCATATTTACATGATTACAATAGTTTCAAATAAATCACGTAGATATTATATCTAAAAGTAATACACCAGAACACTTCCATCCACATAATGAAGGAAGTAGTAGTGAACTGCGAACTTTGCGTTTTTAATACAATCATTTATGTTCAAGAAACATAATGATTATATTCGAGTATGAAACTGTAAATTTAAATACACTGGCCTACATTTTGTACAACAGTGACCCAGTTTGATGTTTAATTAGTTTAATTAATAGGAAAAAGATCATCATCATCATCATCATGATCAAGCCATTACCGGCTCACTACAGGGCACGGGTCTCCTCTGAATATGAGAAGGGTTCAACCACAGTCCACCACGCTGGCCATGTGCGGATTGGCAGACTTCACACGCCTTCCAGAACATTAAGGAGGTTTCCTCACGATGTTTTCCTTCACCGTTGAAGCGAGTGATATTTTGATTGCTTAAAAACGCACATAACTCCTAAAAGTTCAAGGTGCGTGACGACCTCTGATTAGGGGGCTGACGTCCTAACCACTAAGCAATCACAGCTTCAAGAAGAAGAGGAAAAAGATATTTCTCTTAAAAAAAAATTGTGAATTTATAAACTCCCTATTGCAAGTATGCAAGGCCAGCATACGGGTGACGTTGGTTTATAAATTGTGTAGTCAATAGCACTTCATTTATTCTATATTTCGGAATGCTTTATTGTTTTAATCTCATCACTGGTGTAGTAGACTGAAAATGATTAGAGATACATTCAATCAAACAGGAACTGTCTATTTATGACGACAAAAAAATAGGTTAGTGTATTTAAACTGAATGTTAACTTATGAATACGTGGTTTTATGAGTTCATTAAATATACGTACATTCGAATGATGTAATATTAATAATGATACATATCTATTAATCTTAAAACGTACCTGTTACATTCCAAACTTACAGCTTATTTACACGATATTTTCACATGATATTCACAACTATGCGATGTCCAGTGCCAGCAATGTTAACTCGTGTCCATCTCACGATATTCACTTTCACTTTAGACATAATTGTAAATATCCTCCATTTCTCATACGTTCATTTCGGACATGGCCGCTTGAGGAACCCTGGACTTCTGCGAGAAATGCTGCGAAGGCGGCGAGGACGAAGGAACGGATCCATTCCCCGGTGTCTGCAGTTGACCAGTTTGAGCTTGCACATCGGGCAAGTTCGCCCCGCTCATAAAAGTTGCGTTCTTCGGCAGCGTCATACAATTGGACGCATTGCAAATCTGATTCTGGTAGCTGAACCCGACTTTCCTCGGCAGAGTTGTGCACTGCCCTCTACTAGTCGGACTCGACTTTTGCGTCAGACTGGACATTTGAATGCCTGTGTGACAGACATTCGGACAGTTGGAATTGGTGAAGTGCGGAACACGGTTCGTCATAGCTATAATTGCGTTCTTGTCTTGGTGATCGATGTCGACAATCGTGCTCGAACTCTGAGAGTGGCCGACGAAGTAATGCGGATGCTTCGACGAGACGCTATCAAACGTTGAATTGTGATTCCTTTTTTGCTGCTGTAACGCTTTCACTTGCAATCTTGTCTTATCTCGTTGGTAATAAACTCCGGCAAAGATAAGGACGTTCAAGATTAATAGCGAGCAGCCTATAGCTATTGTGACGCTCAGGGCTGTGGAATAGGCAGTGTAGCCGGCGGCCTCTAAATTGGATACGTCTTGGGGGTGCGAGTTGTTAGTCTGGCTTTGAGTGACAAGTGAGTCGGGTCGGGGCGACATGACGCTGATGCAAGTGGTTACGTAACTCTCGATAGTAGTTGTAGGTATGTCGAGGCTGACGTTATAGGGCCGGCGGTAGAGCTCGAGCGTCGGGTCGTAGAAGTTGGAGCGTGTGAGGGGATCGGGCCGCACTAAGCCGTCGTACAGTTCCGGGTCGTTGTGGTTACGGAATAGGTTGTGTTTCGCGACGACGTCCTTCATCCCGGCGCGATGGATTTCCGGGATCAGCCGCAACCAAACGGACAGTTGGTGGGCCCGGTAATGGTTTTTCATGCGCGGCTTCATCCCTGAAAATGATTTTTGGTGAACCTTTGTTTCAAATATAAATCACGATGAAATAACATTTATTGCAAATTTTGGTTATATTTTTATGTTATACATATATGTGTATATATTTTTGTTGTAAAGTGGGTAAAACTTCAGTCAGGGATTTCGGTTTTTTTACATGCCTTATTTTTTGCAAATAACCTAACTTAACTCAACTTTATATGTATATATATAGAAAATATGTTAACAAATATAGTGCCAATAAAAATATAATAAGTAATTAAGATTCTGATTACTGTTGCCAACTAATTCAGTTTAATTCACTTATCCCATTTCCGTGCTTAGAGCAACCAAGCTGGTTATTAACGTAACTTACCCAATCTCTTTAAAATATACTAAATTATGTTAAGTCTATAAAGATTTAGTTATAACAGTAATGACACAAATATCTCGTTCAAAAAAAGATGTATATCGTATTAAAAGCGTACAAATATCAGCTGACTTTGCATCACAATATTTTAATAAATGGATTTACATTTTAACAGTTTTGTTACTGATTGAATGCAATTACAAATAATCGCCTCGTAAATTTGTACGCAATATATAATATGGAAGTCGAAAAGTCAATATTATTAATTAATGTCAGTGACGTGTTTGAATATTAAAGTTATCATTTAACTTCGCTTGGTGCTATTTAGCAATGTCATAGTTTAGTAATCATATAGTTCAGTGAGGAGATAACTTGCTAAAATTCTGTGAGCGAGCATTTTTATGCCGAGAGAATTTAGATGAACGGATGTTGCAAATCAGTTTATGTATATGAGTATAATATTCATTATAGTATAAATTATAGCATATACGAGTTTATCACAAGTTCGAAGAAACAAAGCTATGAAATAAGCAAAAAAAAGATACATCTTTTTTTTTTGGGAATACTGTATGAGTTAGTGGTGAACGACCTTAAGAACTTTAGATTCATGGAAGAGATACGACTTGAATTTCAAAATCCCCGATATTTCAGACTTAGCTTTTAAAGCCGATAAAAATTGCAATACGATTATGGAAAACTACTTTGTTGTCAAATCTGTAAATGCTAGATTTAAATCTTTGAATCCAACCATTAAAAAGACTGACACTAACTGACTTTTTAACACTGCTTTACTGCAGATGAAGCTATTTAACGCAAAAAATTATACTCAACATTTCGAAAAATCATATGAATAGTAGGATCGACTTTGCAAGTGGAGTCTAGTGATATGGAAATTTACGCGGTGGCGCACGATAAAAATTCTGTTACTGGACTGTAAGCTTACTAAACTGTGATAATTTCAATGCGACATCATCAATTTCGCTACAATAAATATTTATTTATGCAAAATGGTTACTGGTTACTGCCGTTAATCATACGCATATATTTGCAATATTTTAACCAATGCCGCTGATTACACAATGAATGTAAAATTGTTTATCGAATGCAATGCAGACAAAAAGTTAGTTTTAATTAAATTTAATCAAATCTTTAAATACTACTTCATAATTAATTATTGATTTAGGTAAGAATTTATTTAAACGCTATATAAAACACATCGACACACAAAACATTCGTCACCTGTACCAATCACTAAAATTTACTTTGATAATAAGGTTTTTTTAGTATTTGAAAGTAATCTTAAATATATATAATATTTTTATTAAAATTTAATCTTCTTACCTATTTCCAAGTATTTTTGATGAAGAGTGTCGTATTCATCCCAAAAGATACTCTTGAATTTGTTTCTCTCTCTGGATATAGGAAGAACGGCTTCTTGTCTCTGCGCCTCGTTAGGGTTTCTGTGGACAAAGGTATATTGATATCTTATGACATAAGAAGCGGTGATAGCCCAGTGGTTAGGGCGTCAGCCTCCTAATCAGAGGTCGGCGGTTCGAATCCGAGAACGAACCCCTAACTTTTATTACGGAGTTATGTGCGTTTTAAAAAAATCAAAATATCACTTGCTTCAACGGTGAAGGAAAACATCGTGAGGAAAACTGCACGCCTGAGAGTTCTCCACAATGTTCTCAAAGGCGTGTGAAGTCTGCCAATCCGCACATGGCCAGCGTGGTGGACTATGGCCAAACCCTTCTCATATTGAGAGGAGACCCGTGCTCTGTAGTGAGCCGGTTATGGGTTGATCATGATGATGATGATAATGACAAAGACGTGTCGCGATTTAGCGTTACGGCACGATATCACGTAGAAATCAATTAGGAGTGTGGGTTTACCATACCCCTTACAGGTTAGCCCGCTACCATCTTAGACCGCATCATCACTTACCATCAGGTGAGATGCCGTCAAGGGCTAACTGGTTATGTATGAAAAAAAATATATACACACACAAGATCTACCACAGACAAACATGTTGCAAACTGTACCTCCGGGCATTTTTCTCCACGCACTTCACGATTTACTTGTCAGCCAAATTACCCTGATGTTATTACCATTCAATCTCGTAGCAAAAGATACAATACGTGTTTCCATTGTGCATTATAATTTTTTTCAATCGAGCATTGGTGAAGCTCTTTATAACTATGTACCCAGTAACCCCTTCCCATCCAACATGCCTTGTATATAATATTATTATAAGTGACCCAGTAAGATATGTGCCTATTAAAATGCAAAATCAAGCTGTGAGGACAACAGCTGTGCATAAGCACCGAATGGCCGACGATATAAATTACGTTATATGGAAGGCGAGAACTCGGAAAACCACCTTTATGTTAAGGTCTAAGCAGCTTGTGGTGTGCCGATAATATGATTTTGGTTTATATTCAGTGCATAATTTTAATAACATTATTTTCTATCGCCTTAATAATGAATAGCAGGCGTTACTTTGCGGAAGTCCATGATAAACAATAAAAAGCAAGTATAATTTGCTATATTCCGCCGACAACCGGGAGATTAGTATAGTATAACACCACACAAAATCCTCCACTAAAATTCACCTGGCTAAGTTTGTTGTGGGCTTCTTCTTAGACCGGGGCGCGTTTAGAACCCTCATAGCTTTAGTATTAAGTTTACGAATCTAGTTATCACCATCAAATCACTACTATGTAAATTATTGACGCGTCAAAAGCGCCTTTTAAAGGACTATTTGAATAAAGATTATTGAAAATCAAAGTTTCGAATTACAATAGCAATTTAAAAAATATTCATAAATCTACTATTAAGAGAAGCCACAGGCAAAAATCTGCGTATAATAAATATCGTCCATTTATATTTAAGGAACATTTAAAAGTACCTAATTCTTTTAGAAATTGATAGGTTTAAGGTAAACTGAACAAAGGCCCAGCTTAACTCTT
The DNA here is from genome assembly GCA_928268935.1 of Lasiommata megera. Lineage (NCBI taxonomy): Eukaryota > Metazoa > Arthropoda > Insecta > Lepidoptera > Nymphalidae > Lasiommata > Lasiommata megera. The sequence goes on along the minus strand of OV743311.1, from coordinate 2,285,910 downwards.
ATCTAAACCGACAGAGCTAAAAGGGTTAGAAATTATTTGTTTTGGAGTAAACATCTCTCGGGGACGCTCCGTTACAGCGTAATGTGCGGAGAGAGTGTATTTGTGAAGATATGTGCAGTATAAAGATAAAAGAAATTATTAATTATACCGTTTTTTTTTCCCCGCTGGGAAATGCGTTTACGCATCCCCTCCGGAAGCGGCGCAGACAATACTGCGTTGCTACCGACGGGGTATGTGGGACTCGCCGGCGGCCAGACTGACGACCAGAATACCCACTAAAACCCAGTGATGTTCCTAAGCGTCGCCTGGTGGCTGGGTCACGGGTACACCCGCGCACACGACCGCAACCTAACCAGCGAAATACCGTACTGGTTTCCATGTTTGGTTGTCGCACAGAAATTCGCAAATGATGTCTATAATAAATCATTTTATTAAATCGCATGTATATATTTTTGCTTTACTCATTATACTTTGTATGTTGTTAGATAATGAAGAAAAATAATTATGTAAAAGCTTCTAAGATGCCAAAAGAGCAAGAGAAACCAACAGAAAACTAAGCCGTGTAAGACAACCACACACTTCAACAAAATCATAAGAAATAAAGCATTTCTTTTTACATGTTGTTGTTTTCGAGGATAATATACGAGTGAATGTTACATTTTTGTATGTAAACGATAAAATGGAACGAGTATGAGGCGGAGTTATGATGATATCAAACCACTATTATCCACAATGAGACCGAAGAGGCTCGTTCCAGCTGCGTGGCCATTATAACTAACCGGGTTGCTGGGAATATGGTGTTTATTTAATACTAGCTGACGCCCGCGACTTCGTCTGCGTTGAGTTAGTGTGTTGGTTTGTCTTTCAATCACGAAGCAATAGATTACTCGAATTACTTGAAATAATTACAGGATAAACATTAAAGTATCTCCTTTCTAAAAAAAACAAAATGAGTGAAATGGTATATTGATTCGTTGGTGGGAGAAGTTGTGGGAGGCGCTCGAGATGGCACAGGACATTACATTTGGACATTGCAACATTACTTTATTTTTCTAAAATAAAAGTAGCCTAAGTTACTCCTTATTACATCAGCTACCTGCCAATAAAAGTCCCGTAAAAATCGGTCCAACCATTTCAGAGATTAGCCGGAACAAACAGACAGACAGACAAAAATTGTAAAAAAAATATTTTGATGTATGTATACATATTCATAATATGCATGTAGTAAAAAACGGTTATTTCGATATTAATAAATAAAAAAAAATAAAATCTTTTTATTGCAGGTCAGGGACCCATATAAATATATTTCGATATTCCAAACAGACACTCCATTTTTATTTTTTTGTATAGATTTGTACAGTGGTATACTTTACTTTTTACCCCATTACACATCAAAAGTGCTTTCTCGACTGAAAATCTATTTAATATAAAGAAGAATAAGCGGTGATAGGGGTACCAAGTTCGATTCGTAAGTAAATTTACGGGCACGCAACTCTAACTTTTCGGAGTTATGTGCATTTTTAAGAAATTATAATATCACTGGCTTCAACGGTGAAGGAAAAGATCGTGAGGAAACCTGCACGCCTGAGAGTTCTCCATAATGTTCTCAGAGGCTCATGAAGTCTGCTAATCCGCACATGGCTAGCGTGGTGGACTATGGCCAAACCCTTCTCATATTGAGAGGACACCCGCGTTCTGTAGTGAGCCGGTAATAGGTTGATCATAATGAATTTTAATTTAAGAATTTTTAAAACTAATAAAACTAATTACCACTATCTTCAACGGTGAAGGTAAAACGTAGTTAGCCCTGCCCAGTTTCATTCTTAATGTTCTTAAGTCTAACAATCCGCTCAATCATGATAAGAGACCTGCACATTGTCTTGAGCCGGGTTGGAAATGATTTTATTTATTTATTTTATTGCATATTGTATACACATACCCAGTTTGGGTGTTGCAACTTGGTCTAGAGTCGACCGTAGTAGAGAGACCGATTTCATTTATTTTGACTTGCATCGTTTAAGAAATCGTTTACTGTGTAATAACACTGCTCCAATTAAAAATTCTTTAATACTGTGTAAAATTCATTTAATGATGATTTATAAAAACAATTTGGCTGGGTGATCTACGCTGATCTTTCAACTCTCAGATCAACCTTCTGGACGGATGCACCTAACTTATGGCATTCACCTAAATGTTGGCGTCTGACGTAGGGTAGGTTTAGGGGTTTGTTTGCATCAGTTTTTAATCCACGGGTTAAACATAGCAAATGCGTACCCGCTTCTAAAATATGGTATATAGGCTACATGAGAGCACCGAAGAACGGTTTTATTTGCCAGCAACAGACGATTTTGGAATATATAATTCCTATGCTGTTTCAATCTTTAAATACAATCTATAAAAATAAATAAAATTGGAGTGTCTGTTTGTAATATTGAAATAACGGTGTTTTACTACATGCATATGAATATGTATACGGCACATACACCAAAATAACATTTTTTACAACTTACTTACTGGACCGATTTTTACGGGACTTTTATTGGCAGGTAGCTGATGTAATAAGGAGTAACTTAGACTACTTTTATTTTAGAAAAATAAAGTAATGTTGCAATGTCCAAGTACCGTCCAGTACTGCGCGCAGCTCACCGCCTGTGCCATCAGGTCTTGGGCGCCTCCCACTTCTCCCACTAATTGTTTTAGTTTAGTAATTATTTCAAGTAATACGGGTTAGTAATCTATTGCTTCGTGATTGAAAGACAAACAAACACACTAACTCAACGCAGACGAAGTCTCGGGCGTCAGCTAGTAATAAATAAGATTGAAATTGTGGGCTTCTAAGTCTATCATACCGACAAGTAGGTCGGTACCGGACCGTATTTCAATTAAAAGCTGTATCGTTACTTAACATCAAATGAGATCGCGGTTAACTACATTGAATAAAACGAACATAATTTTCTACTCCACCCCGCTAGGTAACAGCACTAAACAAACCTCCAAACAACGTTGTTACATCGATTAAAATCTTTAGTGGTTTGTTATGGGATTTAATTAAGGTGTGAACGATTTCAAACCCTTTAATGAAGCAGACGGTACTAGTTAAAACCTATATACAACAAATAGGTAACGATTAAGTAAGCGGTGATAGCCCAGTGGTTAGGGCGTCAGCCTCCTAATTAGAGGTCGGCGGTTCGAATCCTGGCACGCATCTCTAACTTTTCGGAGTTATGTGCGTTTTTAAGCAATTCAAATATCACTTGCTTCAACGGTGAAGGAAAACATCGTGAGGAAACCTGCACGCCTGAGAGTTCTCCATAATGTTCTCAAAGGCGTGTGAAGTCCGCCAATCCGCACATGGCCAGCGTGGTGGACTATGGCCAAACCCTTCTCATATTGAGAGGAGACCCGTGCTCTGTAGTGAGCCGGTAATGGGTTGAACATGATGATGATGATGAGGTAACGATTCACTTTAATTTCATCCCGTTTGGTAACAAAATGCAAGTACAACTCGAAACAAATTTGTGACAACTATTCGAACTTACTGTCGTTTGTTTAAGGACTCCATTAAAGTGTGAACGACAAAAGATTGTAAATGAAGAAATAGCGAAGGAATGGAAACAACAAACCGGTAACAATTAATTTTCCGTTTCAACCCGTTTGGTAAAAGATGAATAGCTCGAACTAAGTTCGATTCTCTTGCCATTTGTTATGGGAATTCTTTTATTGTTGCCGCTCAGGTGAAAATTAACGAACTGTCTAATTGGATGGTTATTGCTTTGTGTTATTTATTCTGCCTCGGGTATTTTACTAGGAAATAATAAAGAGATAGAATTTTATTGGACGCAAAGAAATATCACATTATGTTTATTAATTAATTATGTTTTATTTAGTATAGAAATTATATTGTTAACGCCGCACTTCTAAGAAGCTATATATGTATTATGATGTATTTATTAATTAAGCCATATTTTACAAGTTATTTGTAGGGGTATAAGTGTTATTAATTTGCAAAAGTACAAAAAAGTATAAACTTGTCATGAATGTATTAAGCTAGGTATCATCATGTCGTGCCGCCATGTTTTGAATCCTACCAAAACGGTGGCCAGTGATTGGTCCACGCAAAATGGTAATAACAATGGACGCCACGAGGGCATTGCTATAATTCCAGTGATATTTTTGGAAGAAAGGTTTCAATTGAACTGGCGCGTTTATCTAAGTTTTCTACGATATGTAATTTCATTCTTATTTAATTTATTTATTTATTATGACTTGATATTTATAGTTATTGATTTAGTTATTTTGAATATGCGTACAGCTAAACTTAAAATAAATATGAATCATGTTTTACACAAACCGTTAAGCAATTATTTAAAAAAGTTAATGTATTTTTTTATATACTATAAGTTAGCCCTCACCTGATGGTAAGTGATGATGCAGCCTAAGATGGTAGCGGGCTAATCCGTTAGAAATATGGTAAGCCCATACATACCATACATACTAATTCGTTTTCTACGCGACATCGTACCGAGACGCTAAATCACTTGGCGACACATCTTTGTTGGTAGGATAGTAACTAGCCACGGCCGAAGCCTCCCACCAGACCAGACTCGTGCCGGTAATCGAACCCAGGACCTCCAACTTTATCAGGTGGTCCAAAAAAGTTCATGTATTAAGAATGTACATATCTTTACGTAATATGTGATAAAAAGCTTCCAGAATTTTCTCCTTCCTTTGTTACTTTCAATTATATTTCTATTTTAGACCCACCAATGGAAATACAATTCCAATTTGAAAACATCTTTTTCCTACCGAGCCAATGTCAATAAAGACATTCCGGTTACGTAACAAAAGAAAATACAATCAAAGCTTTATTTTTTCAAACTTCGTCAAGAAATACTTCCCATTCTTGTTATACCTAACGATGCATACGTCGATTGTTTTTATATATTTTACATAATAAGCAACAGCCTGTAACTTTTCTGTCTCTCTCTCTCTCTCTCTCTCCAGTAGTTCCTTCATTACTGTAGATCGTGGTCCTGGTGTCCAAATTTTCAAATTTCAAATTCAAATTCAAAATAATCTTTATTCAAATAGTCCTTAAAAAGGCACTTTTGACGCGTCAATAATTTACATAGTAGTTATTTCATGGTGATAACTATATTCGTAAACTTAAAACTAAAGCTATGAGGGTTCCAAACGCGCCCCGGTCTAAGAAGAAGCCCACAACAAACTTAGCCGGGGTCCTTGGGTCTTTGGGTCCTTGCAATCTCGTGTGGATTATTTCTATCTACCGGCTTCTATCGGAGGCTAGTGTCGCAATTGTGTGAAATTTGCGCTTAGAGTCCCTCAGCCGATCTGCCCATCTGGTTAGTGAGCATGAGTTCTCGATCTTTTGCCGTCTGTATGCCCGTGACTTTTTTTTTCCTTCACGTCAGTTGCCCGCTATTGACCAGAGAAGCTAAGGAAAGGAAGACTTGGAAAGAGCTGGGGGAGGCCTACGCCAGAGAGGCGACTTCTACCAAACACTTGTGACGATATTATAATATAAAATTTGACTGAAACTTGTAAGAAAAAAAAAACATTGACATCATCATCGTCATCATGATCAACCCATTACCGACTCATTACAGAGCACGGGTCTCCTCTCAATATGAGAAGGGTTTCGCCATAGTCCACCACGCTGGCCATGTACGGATTGGCAGACTTCACACGGCTTTGAGAACATTATGGAGAACTCTCAGACCTGCAGGTTTCCTCACGATGTTTTCCTTCACCGTTGAAGCGAGTGATATTTTAATCGTTTTTAAAAAACACACTTAACTCCGAAAAGTTAGAGGTGCATGCCCGGATTCGAACCGCTGACCTCTGATTAGGAGGCTGATGCTGTAACCACTAGGCTATCACCGCTATTTTACATTGACATAATTTACTATTTTTATTGACTTGGTAGTTGAATAAATGGCTTTTTTTTTATTTTGTTATGCCCGTGACTTTACCCGCGCCATTACAGGTTTTTTAAAAAGCCGCGGTGTAAAAAGTAAAAATTCTATATCCATTTCTAGGATGCTATATTATATGTAAATTTCATATGAATTAGTCGAAAAGCTTGTCCCATATTTGTTAAAAAAAAAAGTTTGGAGATTGAAGATTGAGAGACGTATGTTTTAATCATATGATAAGCATTATATTAATTTATTAATTTTACCTTTTATATATAATCTTCGTTTGTGGATCGCCTACCAACGTACAAGTTAGTGGCGTAACCACTGAAATGTTCAAATCGAATAAAACCTCTTCCCGTTTAACCTTGTTGCTAAAGTTGATACAGTAAACACGAAAACAGTTAACTCCAATTCTGATAAGCATAACGCAATGCCGTGTAGAAAGTTAAATTTACTAGACAACTTTGTGCCGAGCAATATTTTCTATTCTGCTGTTATTGAGCGAGGCGAGACCGGAAGTTGACTGTTACTAGGTAGTAGGAGCATTCTCATTGTTTTCCTATTTTTTCACTTTCCTTCAATTTTAATATTGAACCGTGAAATTGAAACGCCTTCAAAAGTGAAATAGGAGACCGAGGAATTCTCAATCGCCTTTTTATACACTACAAGATGTCCCTTGACAGCTATCTCACCTGGTGGTAAGTGATGATGCAGTCTAGGATGATAGCGGGCTGGCCTGTTAGTGTAACCTGTGTTTACCATAGTAAACCAACATTCCTAATTGGTTTCTAAGCGACATCGTGCCGGAGCGCTAAAACGCTTAGCGATACGTCTTTGTCGGTAGGGTGGTAACTAGCCACGGCCGAAGCCTCCCACCAGACCAGACCGTCTGACTAAATTGTGACATATTATTATGATACATTTTTTCTTATTATTAATTGTTATTGACATTTATCCATATTTTCATTATACCTTCATATCTCTTACTTTTATGGTGTACAATAAAGTGAGCGTTTCATTTCCAAGATTATAATCAATATAGCAAATATATCAAGTGAAATCGACGTTCCATTAAGTCAGAAAAAATATTTATATCGTAATCACATATTGAGAAATAAGCAAGGAACTCGATATAATAAGCAAGGAATTATACTCACCCGGTTCTTACAAAATTAGCTATATACAGGATAAACGCTTCAGATAAGGCCACTTCAGACTTGGAGTAGTTTTTGGGAAAGTGGCCAAGCCCCTCCACTAGTGGCGCGCCGAATAAATACGGCAGCTCTTCACCGTGTACGGAACCCATGCGCTGTAACAAAAATATAAAGTTACTATTTGTACTATGTATATGTTGCGTTTGTATTTAGGTATAAATATCATTTACTAGGTAGGTACTTTAACTTATTATTGATTATGTGAGATGGTGATAATAACAAAAAAACCCATCTGAGATTGTTGTGGACTTAGACCTGGGCGCAATTTGAACCCTCTTAGCTTTAGTTTTAAGTTGGCGAGTGTAGTTATCACCAACACTTCACGAATAGAAATAATGAAATGAACGATTAATAGATGCCTGTAATGTGAATTAAGCTATTTTTGATTTGATTTTTATTTACTAAAGGTTAATCCCTACTAACTTACAATTGAATTAATAATAAAAACGTACATTAAACATACATTATACATTAAACTGATTCCAAGGTTTTTTTTTTTTTATCCACTACAAGTTAGCCCTTGACGGCAATCTCACCTGATGGTAAGTGATGATGCAGTCTAAGATGGTAGCGGGCTAACCTGTTAGGGGTATGAAAATATAAAGCCATACTCCTAATTGGTTTCTACACGACATCGTGCCGGAACGCTAAATCGCTTGGCGACACGCCTTTGTCGGTAGGGTGGTAACTAGCCACGGCCGCAGCCTCCCACCAGACCAGACTCGAGCCGGGAATCGAACCCAGGACCTCCAACTTTATAATGCAATTATAATATATATCAGTTAGGTATGAAAATACGCATTTATGAATAACCGGAGAGAGAAATAGGCTTTTATGCCAGAAGGATAACCATAAATCAATCAATTGCGAATCGGTTTTAGATTTACTAAATGAAAGTTTGCCAACGGAGAGACGTGGATAAAAAGGAGAGTGGAAACAAAATTGCGATGAACATAAAACGACGCTCGCTTTGAAGAGAAAAAGTACCAATAATGATCTAATATTGGAAATCGGGGCAATATTAGAAATGTCACTCAGAACTTGTCTAGAAGTATAATATTATTTATAGATTGCATTGGTGAATGATTTGTTTGAAGTACCTACGTATTTGTACACAAAATTTGTTATATAAGAATTATACGTTTTAATTTTAACTAAAAATCAATGGAGATTCTTAACACAATTAAGAACATACATACATAATTAAGAATCTTCATTGATTTTTCATTTTTTGAAGTGAAAACTTCTTTAGCGGCGTTGAGCACTTTTTCTGTAATGGGTATAAAATCTTAAACTCGCGTCAGGACACGTGACCTGATCGAAAAAGCGTAAGACGGATGGAGAGTAGACAGCTATCCCCTCTCTACGGCGCGGCGAAAATGTATGCCTGGGCCTACTGTTTCGTTTAGGCAGCGCAGGGCGCTTGCGCGAATGTTCGTGTATGTTACAGCGTGCCACGCGCATCCATGGATAGTTCTGGTAATGATGATGGTGAAAAAGTCGTTGAAATTATGGATGAAAGTTGATTTTTCGGAGAGATAAACTTTTTAATGTAAAATCATTGTAATAGTTTTAAAGTGTTAAATTTTTAATGTAATATAAATTGTCATGTTTGTGTACGATAGCGCAATAAATGAATATTGTATTCTACCACATAAATGATAGTACTTTTATACTGATAAAGCAATTGGTGCAAAATTATTCCCTAACCATTCCAAAATATCAAACATGCTCAACGTTAATAATCAAGTTTTCACTTCTGCCGGCACTCCCGGAGTGCAACCCGTCTTTTTTTTTTTTTTAATGATTGGTAAAATTATTAAAAAAAAATTTCTTCGCCTGTTAAATAGTCCGTTAATAAGTTTCAATTTTTTTAGAAATGTAACTGTACAATTGTTTGGAAATGTAATGGGAACACGTTCTTTTTTGTAACTCTACTAAAGGAAGTAGATATTTTCGAGTATAAATCATAAAACATTACGAGATTATAAATAAATATAGATAGATAGATAAATTCTTTATTGCACATAACAAAACTTAGATTCTAAAACAAATATAAACAAAAAAAATAGTTTAGAAACATAACGTGCAAAGGCGGTCTTATCGCTTAAAGCGATCTCCTTCTGGCAACCTTCTGTGCAAAAAAGGAACCATTATAATATATGGAGTTGTTAGATTCCTCTTAGTCGTGAAATTTACACTAATAATGCAGTAGTTGATATCAAAGTTTTTATTTACTTGAATGTCGGCTATATAGTCTACAAAACTGCGCGGAAGCGGGTAAAACTTATTCTTATTAATAAATACATATGTACATATTAAAAAAATCATTGATTACCAAATAATATGTATTTCAAGTTATTATACATACTTGAGGATAATCTCCATCTTTAGTCTGATAGTCGAACACATAGAAGAACGTATTTGGTCCAGATCCAATAGAGCTCTTGCTTACGCTGAGGAAATCGCCTGTCTGTACCAGAGGTGCGACGTACTGGGCATCCGACAGTGCTAACACTGCCGCATCACGGGTATTGATTGGATGCTGTGGGGAAAAATATTTTGAATTAATCATTTGAAATCCTCGGATGTTATTGCTACATTAAATACAATGATGACGGACTCGCCTCACTGTGACATATTTGCAGGCCAATGGAATACAATCGTAAGCCACTGCTTGCAGTTTTCCGTAAAATATAATAATACCACTATGACTCTGTCATAGATCGTAAATATTTGTTTTCTCTTGTCTGTTTTTTTTTTGTTTTTAGTGTATATTTTTTTGTTGTTTAGACTTTGTTTTTGTTATAATGTTATTATGTGTAATCATTTAATTAGTGTTATTGGATATTGTCCGTTCTAATTAAATTAAAATTAAATAAATAAAATAAATTAATTAATTAATTTTTCCTAAAATGTATGTAATTTAATAATGTATCTTAAAATGTATCATCAAGCTATTCCGATTCCACGTAATATAGGATTGTGTGAACTGTTTGAAACTTTCTTGTATTCAATTTGGTTATTTTATTAGGTGAATATATACTGTTAAGTTGTTGGATTCGTTCAATATTTTTATAATAGCCATTGTGGTTCATCAGTTTTTCAAAAGATATTTTTTTATAACGTTGAAACGTGTTCGTTAATATTAGCTTTGACAATATTTTAAAAACAAGAGAAGTTTAAACTCTGAGCAATTAAAAATAAGTATTCTAGTTTTTTTTTACAAGAAACAAACTTCTAGATTACTTTTTTAGAAGACAAACTAAAAGGCCTATAAGATTAGGGAGTACAATAAGCAGGGCCTTGGAAGGGCCGAGATAAACTCAATGATGAATTTAAAATTCTATTCAAGAATTTCATTTAGAATAAAATTGAGTCCATAAAAAAAATCTTGTCATCGCGTGACCTAATTTGACGAGTTGTTGTGCCAACATGGAATCCAAAATGGTGCCAAACACTTCTGGTAAATATTTGTCCGTATAATTTATTAAATTTAAGTCTAGGACCAAAGAATACTCGGCTAAGTATTTAATGGGGTTATTCTTAAATTAGGGCATGTTTTAAACCCTCGTTTTTGGGCATGTTTTAAAGCTTTGATTTTAGGTTACAGAAAATATATCCGCACTATTTAAAAAAAATGAACGATTCGGTTCCCGGTAGTTAAATTTGTATTTTAATTCGTTATCATGATAACATATTTTAATCATTTGAGATGTAACTCAAATATCTATTCAAATATATTTAAATAAATTCTTTTATCAAATAAACCAAAACACATCACAGCTGCATATTTTTTATTTTTTTTTCTCTCGTTACGTTCATTAATATATGAATTTAAATGTTAAGTTGGGCTTAGTTGGCAAAATGAAGAAATTATCATTATTATAACAAAATGTCGCGCATTTACTAGCTAGAAAGCATTATTTAGCTGAAATAGTCTTCGCAATAAAAGTCATTTCCAATGATTAATTTCATGGTTTATTCCAAGTTAAAGTTTACCAAGATACGGGTTCCAACAATGCGAAAGGATCAGTTCTTATTACGGTCGACACGCAACCATTGCGAGCTCTTGGCGTAAGCTTGAAATCTAGAACTGCTGCCAAATGACCTTTGTTTCCCATTGTCATCTGCATCCAATATAAAATTGAATACATATTATTGTAGAAATTTTACCAATTCCTTGCTATATCGGAGTCTTTGAATTACTTGTAATGTTATGAATACGTAATTTTTTATTGGTTTAAAAACGTATATGTAAGTAGGAGGTATCGCGTATAAAATAATACTAGGTTTATCTGGCATGTATTGCAATGCCTCGCAAAGTAAAAAATTATGAGAATATATATAAATATTTCGATTTCATCATCATCAACCTATTACCAGCTCACTACAGAGCACGGGTCTCCTCTCAATATGAGAAGGGTTTGGCCATAGTCCACCACGCTGGCCATATGCGGATTGGCAGACTTCACACGCCCTTGAGAACATTATGGAGAAGACAGGCGTGCAGGTTTCTTCACGATGTTTTCCTTCACCGTTGAAGCAAGTGATATTTTAAATTTTTAAAAATGCACATAACTCAGAAAAGTTAGAGGTGCGGTTCCGGATTCGAACCGCCAACCTCTGATTAGTAGGCTGACGCCCTAACCACTAGGCTATCACTGCTTCTTATTTCGATTTATTACTTCATATATACCCTTGTGGGTATCCCCACGCCCTACCAAAAGTTTATCACCAATCGTTGATTATAGAATATTGAGCTGAATGTTGTTTTTTTATTGTTGCTTTGTCACAAAAAAAAACATCTGCTTTGATTCAATTTAGTAATATTATTATAAAAATTAAAAAAAAATATATAAACGAACTCACAAACAAAAAACTTGAATGCATATTTTTATAACATTTCCATAAAATTGCGGGTAGAAAGAAAATAACGTAATATTCTTAAACTTTACCATCCGAAGTACTTCAAGTTGTATATCACAGACGGCTGTCTACCAAAACTATTGGTTTCGTGCAATTTACCCGCATAGCCTATTACTCCCAATTTAAAAGGGACCTGATATCGGTTTACTTTTCCAATCACGTATGTAAGTAATGTGAAGCCGATAGAAAATATTCTGATCAATATGATAATACGGAGTGAAAGGAATTGCCAATCTTTCCCCACTGGCAGGATTTATTGTTGTGGGTAATGAAAAAATACCTCCAAATGTGAAGCCTTACCTGCACTGTCCTCTCCCAGTCGGTATATTCGTTGACGATGGTGAAAAATATTTCACTCAAATGATATGTGTAGGCGTTTCTTACATAAGTTCTGCAACAAAATAAATGTTTAATTATCACTAAGTAACCTAACTAAAAACGTGACGACCTCCGTGGCGCAGTGCGTGCGCTGTCGCATTATAAAAGTTGGAGGTCCTGGGTTCGATTCCTGGCTCAAGTCTGGTCTGGTGGGAGGCTACCGACAAAGACGTGTCGCAAAGCGATTCAGCGTTCCGGCACGATGTCGCGTAGAAACCAAGTAGGAGTGTGGGTTTACCATACCCCTAACAGGTTAGCCCGCTACCATCTTAGACTGCATCATCACTTACCATCAGGTGAGATTGCTGTCAAGGGCTAACTTGTAGTGTATTAAAAAAAAAACGTGATCTGGAAATTTTGAGAATTTCACTTGTTGAGGAATTTTATGTTTCCAATACGAAAATTACAGTGTCCATAAACCAAACATGTAACTAGCGATAAATATAAAAATAATCATTTTGAAATATGAATAGACACAGATAACTAAGATCTTCTTCTTTTCATGTTAAGAGTTAACATCGGTGATAAAGTCATCCTTATTGCTAGACACAAAGTGTTTTTTGTTTCCAAATGTAAACATTTGGTTGGCTACAATTTTTTTAAAGTGTGGCATAAAGTCAGCTACATTTTATCACACTTCATCTGAAGAACCCTTTATATGGTGTGATAAAACACTCCATAAATCGTTGTGGTAGGCTGCTTTTTGCCAATTATTTATTTTCGCGTTTATTTTCCTGTGCTTTAGCACTGTTTATACTCAGGTATGCGCTATACTACTGAGATATTCTAGAGACGAATATAGGATTAATAATCCAGAAAAACGCCTGAAAACCTACAGGGCATCATATTACACAATAAATATCATATAACCGTTCTAGTAAATTAAAGCATCCGAAAACCATTTAATCGATAATAAAATGAACTATGTTAATTATGTGCCATAACAGCAAAACTATTTTTCTTGCATAAATAGTTTTTTTTTTTTTCGGACTGTCTATTAGCTGTACAAACCCTATTGGTTGCCACAGTGTAACCGGGCTGTTTGGCGAGCTTTGGAAAGAAGCTCTGCCAGAAGAAATTTTGAGCCCTAGGGCTCGAAGAAACTAAGGGAACGACTGCCTAAGGGCGCCTCCTTTGAGGCCGAACCTCGGCTTAGGCGACGTTTGGGATAACGGGGGGGTCGGACGGTGAGTGGTCCGTACGTCTCCGAGGCCGTGGATGGAGCCCACGTCCAGATGACGTAAGATAGCGGGGACCTCGTCTTCGCCGGCGAAGACGGTGTGTAGCGTATGATTGTGTGGTAGGTGGTACGAGTGTGTTGTCAGTAGTCATCTGATCGTCAGGGTCATGAAGGATATGTTTAGGTCTCCTCTTTCGGAGAGGAGCGCTTAGGTCGGGGGAGTAAAAAAATAAATAGAGATAGCTCGCTTTTATCTGAGGAAATAAACAATTCCGTGAAAAACCCGATAAAGCTGAAAAGTTAGGTGCACAAAGCTAAAGGTTATTATGAGTATGATAATGAATAAGGAATTTGTATTAATCAAGTCTAATGATTTAATTAACCCTATATTGATTGGGGAATGGATTCGAAGCAAATAAACGAATTGGATTTGAAAATTATACAGTGAGTTTCCATTTCAATACATTTTGTTTAATCAACTAATCAATGGTACAGAAACGTTCATGAATCCAACCATAGATTAAAAATGTAGATATGACTTTGCCTTTATTTCACTTTAGCATAATGCGTCCATAGTTAAATGCGTGAGCTAACTAATTTATCGAAATTGCGTGTCAACAGTGACCAGTTTATTAAGATACGCGACTTTTCTTTGATCGCATACTGGTAGAGCTCTTTTGGCGATTCAAAAAGTCCTGGTACCTCAGTATTGCGCATACTGGCATAGTGGTGTAGATAAATTTGATTGCAAAGAGTTAGTAAGGATTTTTAACCTAATACTTGTTTGATTTGTCAGCTTATAAAAAAAATAACTGCATAATGCTATAAAAATCCATCGCTTTTGCAAGGTAAATTATGATAGCACCATAAAAAATCAAACATGAGCATAATTTTAGAAATTGTTCAAATAGTACTGCATAAAAATTAAAGTTTTCAATATTCTATTAAAGTCTATTTAAAAACCAACAACTTCTGGTGTTAAAGCTGTGATTTGTTTAAAAGGTTATTGAATAAACCTTCCAACCCTTTCGTTGATTAAATAGATTTAAATCAATCGATAGGTATGAAATCTTCTGAGTCGAGTAAACACCAATTTGCTATAATAAACATCCTCACCTTATTATTCTGTCCCGCCTTTCACCCTCGAAACCGTTTTGTATATCCTGAGCCGAGAATTTCCAGAGAGCCTCGCTCGTTACCACGCCAAATAGCAGATCATATTTATTCTGCCCGCCTCTTATCCCAAAAATCCTATCTCCGCTTCTTTTGTCCGCCTTGATATTATTTACACCGGATACGCTGGTGAATCCTTGGAGGTCGTTCGGTATGAAGTATGTTAGTAGTTCCTTTGCATAATCAGTCTTAACCACTACACCATCAACCGATGGCCCAAAAGCTGTGAGGTAGCTGGGTGTACTAATTTCCGCAGACATCAGTTCCTGAAGTGGCACTTCTCTAAGGCAGTCCACAATTAGTTCGTGGTCCTTGACAATGTCTTCGGGGAGTGTGCAGTTTGATTGCTTTGCGAGTTGGACGGAAAAGCTAACGGGGTCTTCTACAAGCGCCCATAAGCTGAGCGCTGAGCCGGATAGAAGTATTGCTCGGTGAAAGAGACCTTAAATAAAATATTCCATTTGAAACTTAATTTGCTGTAATATGAAGTATATTAGAATTAAAATAAGCAATAATATTAGCAAATTAAAATAAGCAAACTCTTAAAAGTTGTACTTAGTAATCTAAAGCTTTCTAATGGAAAAAGTTTCATGAATACTGTACGAGGCTCGAGTGTTTTGCCATAATAGTTGTATGAATTTTGACTCATCAAATAAAATATAATTATATAATTTATTGGATTTTTTTTAATGATAAGAATATCTCAGAGAATCAGATAATCCATATCATTAAAAGGCTGTGTGTGATAAATGTTAATGCATTAGACTGACTGTACCAAGTAAACTTTATTGATTCATTTTCTTACATTAGACTCTAAAGGCACTAGCATTGTATGCTAAGCGCATGGTCATTGCTAGGCTAAATAAGGTTGTTATAGTTCTAGTGTTATTAGTACAGTTCTGAGGTCCCAAATATCCACGTGAATTATACTGTGGCAAAATGTACATTGCCGGATGTGAAAAGTAAGAGACTGTCTATGTATTATGACTGGATATGTAGAAAATTTATCGACAGGATGTTTCCTATGAACCTAGGTCCATAAGAAACATCATTCTAGAATGGCGTCATATTTTAAGTATCACAAATCTCAGTTTTTGTTGGATAATACGTAAGTGATGTAAGTTTAGACTGGGACCAACAGACAGGGGGTTATGCTCAGTTTCTGTGGATCCATGGAGTATCATTTTTTCTTTGGGAAACGCAACGTCCGTAAACCCGTCAAGTAAGGGGTAGTATGACGACATCAAAGGAATCCTTAAACTGAACAAGACTGCGGAAAATTCTAATAAAATAGTTCTGACCAACAGAGGAGGTCTATCGGATAATGCGGATAATCAATTGTTCTCTACCGCGCAAGTACATAAAGTTCGTAAAAAAAATTACTCACCAGTTACAACAGTAGGAGAAATCATGAGGAAGTTGATACACGCTGCACCTGAACCATGGCCCAGCATTGTCACGTTTCCGGGATCGCCACCGAATAGCGCTATGTTCTGCTGAACCCAGTGCAGCGCTGCAATTTGGTCCATTAAACCGTAGTTCGCCACTCGTGCCTTTAGATGAGGTATTGGATTTGCATTGAGGAATCCTGCGGATTGAACTCCCATTAGAATATTTATACATATAATATTTATATCACCCTACCGACAAAGACGTGTCGCCAAGCGAATTAGCGTTCCGGCACGATGTCGTGTAGAAACCAATTAGGAGTATGGGTTTTCCATACCCCTAACAGGTTAGCCCGCTACCATCTTAGACTGCATCATCACTTACCATCCAGTGAGGTTGCCGTCAAGGGCTTGTAGACTTGTAGTGGATAAAAAAAAAACAAACAACATTTGAATATTGCGTATTTTTTGGAAAACAAATCTGCATAGAGTTGTAGCAAAATGGTAACATTCATTTAAGGTTGAGTCAATTCTAAGGTTTTACAATCAGAAATATACCATTTGACGTGATGTGTTAGTAGTTGTGAATAAAAAGTTAAATACACGACAAATACACTGCACAAAAGTATAGAATAATCATCGTTTTGTAAACTCTTAGTCAATTTGCTAGTGCTAATATAAAATGGTCGTTACGAGGATTTGATTGGGACCTTAATAGCTTTGGTTTTAAGCTTACGAATGTAGTTATCACCATCAGCTCACTACTATGTTGTTGAGGCATCAAAACTGCCTTTTAAAGGATTATTTCAAAAAGATTTATGATTGATTGATTGCTTTTATAAGAATAGGTCCATATTCGAAACAAAAATATTTTTGATAAGATAGCTTCGTGTATTAGTAAACTTACGCTTATTTATTACGTTAAATATATTATGAATTTGCTTGAAGAAACTAAAAGATGACAATCATGTGCACAAGTATTATATTAATACTCTGAAGTTAAAAATAATAATCATTGATGCATTCAAAATGTATGTGATATTTAGCCTGGGTACCGAATAGAAAAATAAAAAAAATCAAGTTAAAAATTCATGTTAGTCACGCACAATGAAGCGTTTATGATATATATATTTTTCACTATCTTAATTCATGTGGTGGTGGTGATAAATACATTCTCTTAACTTAAAACTAAAATCAGGAGGGTTCCAAACGCGCCCACGTCAAAGAAGAAGCCCACACAAATAATCGAGGAATTTTTTTTAGTATCATAATTTCACATAATCAATAATTTATTAAAATTAGGTTTAAAAATAGTATAATATCGAAACTAAATTAAACCTGTGTATTCCACTGACTACAATAAGTGGTAAATAATGACTTTTTGTTAATTAATTAATTAATGTATTTATACAACTTTATTGCAATATATAGGAAATAACATACTGAAAATGACAAAACAATCAGCAACTGGCAATTTAATTTATTTAAAAAGTAACTTTCTTTATTAGTTTGTATAATTCGAATGAATTGTACAAACTAATGAATAAATAAACTCATTAAAAATCAACCCGTGCATAGTTTGTTTCAGAAATGAGCATTTAGTTTCGTTTTTCTTGAGTTTCCATCTAATTATGCGCAACGCTTGTACGATAGCTTCGTCACGTTTCACTTTGCTTAATTAAACATTTCTTGTCGCACTTTTCAATGGGACCTTAAATTTATTCGCGGGTTTGGGATTATCTACTTTATTCGCAGCACGTAGATCACATTTTACCCTGCCGCTCGGGTGGGTTTGTAATTTTAATGATCTCATATTCGCCGCGTTTTGGACTACGTGTGCATTTAGGGTGTTATATTCTCTGGATGTTGAATGACCTGATTATTATAAAATTTAAATTTATACTGTGAGGTGGCGAGATAAAACGTTGAATTCTAATAGGGGATTATATTTTATGTAAGTGGGAAATTAAGTGTGTAACCTTCATATTCATTTGAACGCTATGCCATAAAATCCATTTTATACTAAATATTTTACGTTAGCCAGTATCAGTAAATATATTTGCAAAAAGTTGTTTCATTTAAAAGTTTAAAAAGTTTTTTTGATAAATATATAAATGCTTATATGCTTTTCATAAGTGCTAAAATATTTTCTTAAAACTTTTTTAAGGTTCCATAGATAGGCATTGCTGCCTTAAAATCTCATCATACTATAACTTACCATTTTATTTATTTAATTATTTACCACTACAATAATTCAAAGGCTAAAAAACAGAGGCGGCCTTTTTTGGCAACCTAAGGTTTAAGGAAAAAAGAAAAACGGACTGTTGGTGGGACAATATTAAAATACATACATACGAATATTACATACTAATACGAAAACTAATTCACACAAATATAATTAATTATACATTTATTTAAATTACAAAAAAAAACTATTGTATAATATGTACATACATAAAATACTACTTACATAAATTATATGGTATTAAAGTTGAATTTAATTTTAAATCCAGTATATCAGAGGACACTATCTGTCGTCGAAAGAATTTTAAGTTATTCGGTAACATGGTCATATTTTCATGGGGCAAGAAATGAATAGCAAGATTTGAAGACATTCTAGCTTATTAAATTGTTCCTCAGTCAGACTGAGATAATTATCCGCAAAATCGAAGATAAAGTAAAGGAGAAAATGTGCTAGTTTAACAGTAGGAATTGAGAAAAGATCGCAGGCTTCGCAATGAGGTCGATCTTTCAACTCCTGGTCGAGTTTAATTCCATTATCTTTAACAGTGTAGATAAAAAATAAATTATTTGCCAATCAACTTTTTTTAATTCGGGACTTGTCAATAAACTCTCAACTCAGAAATTACAGTGCGATTCGAATATTTACAATTATATTTAATGTATGTAGGAGCGGTGATAGCCTAGTGGTTAGGGCGTCAGCCTCCTAATCAGAGGTCAGCGGTTCGAATCCGGGCACGCACCTCTAACTTTTCGGAGTTATGTGCGTTTTTTTTTTTAAATTAAAATATCACTTGTTTTAACGGTGAAGGAAAACATCGTGAGTAAACCTGCAAGCCTGACTCCATAATGTTCTCAAAGGCGTGTGAAGTCTGCCAATCCGCACATGGCCAGCGTGGTGGACTATGGCAAAACCCTTCTCATATTGAGAGGAGACCCATGCTCTGTAGTGAGCCGGTAAAGGGTTGAACACGATGATGATGATATTTAATGTTAGTGTATTAGAAGGAACTTATTAATTCATATTTATTCATATATGAAATAATATATTGGATTCAAAGCAGGTAAGATTTAACATCGCCACCTGGTGGGTTTTGTAATTTTAAAGAACTCATATTCGCGGTATGTCGGGGCGGTTGCACTTCGGGCGGTACATCGTCCGTGTATTGAATGACCCGATTATTATGAAATTTGAATTTATATTGGCACGATAAAATGTTGAATATTAATGGCGGACTATATTCAAAAACACTGAAAATTAACAGTGATATTTTTATATTTACGAGAGTAGATATTTTATGATATCAATATGATATATTATAATAATTACGTTATAATTCTAAATGAATTTATGAGACTTAACAGCTACAGATTCATTACTAGAGTATGCATGTACATCAGGCTGTAGTTTTAATGTATCATCATCATTATGACCAACACATTGCCAGCTCACTACAGAGACGAGTCTTCTCTCAATATGAGAAGGGTTTGGCCATAGTCCAATACGCTAGCCATGTGTTGATTGGCAGACTTCACACGCCTTTGAGAACGCTATGAAGAACTCTCAGGTATGTAGGTTTCCTCACGATTGAAGTAAGGGATATTGTAATTGCTTAAAAACGCAAATACCTAACTATTAAAGTTTAAATTTAGCAATGTTTTATCTACACAGACTTCTGTGCTAAATTTAAACTTTCACTATGAAACTTTACATAGACTCGTATATACATTCCAGTTAATATTATTAGTAAGAGTTATGACATAGTTGTCGTAATTTTAATCAGACTTAAAAAATGTGAGATAATTGCTAATTAATTTTTGCCTACCTGTTGATACAGATAGAATTGAGAATTATGTATTTATGTCAGATAGTTGATACACTTCCGATCGTCAGTATGTCGCTTACCCAAAATTCCAAGGCGGTAGTTGATAGTGATGACCACAAGGCCCGCATAGCTCGCTAGCACGGCGCCGTCGTACACATTGCCCGAATTCCACTCGAACGACTCTCCGTGGATGAATATCACCACCGGATACTTCGCGAGTAGCGTTGGTCCAACTGCAACAGAAACTTTAATATAGTGACAATGTTAACCCATTTTTTGATAATGGAACGTGATTCTTTAAACTATTCTGATGCAATTATAGTAGTACCTATTCTAACATACTAATATATATATAGTATTAGTATGTTAGCATAGGTACTATTTAACGGAAGCCCCTGATATATTAATAAAAAAAGTGAAATTTGCCAATATCCGCCTGTGCTTTATTTAGTCTTTGGAGGCTCGTTAACGACCTCTGTGACGCAGCGTAAAGTTGTAGGTCCGAAGAGTTTCGATTCCCGGCTCGAATCTCGAATATATTATGTAAAAATATGCAACATATTTAAATATGATAATGACCTATATATATATATATATATATCTTCTGTGCGTGTGTTTTTCATTGAATTCTTGAATTCCACCTAAACGGTTGGACCAATTTTCATGAAATTTTTGTGTGTCTTCAGGTGGATGCGAGAATTGTTTACATTCACAATTTTCAAAAATATTTATATTATTTCACTTAATAAAGATAATTAAGAGCAGCAAGATATCCACTTAATAAGAGGGTTAAGACCTCGTCCAGAGATGACCACTCTCGCTATCTTTGGCTATTGATATCCATTAGCTTTGTGCCTATATCAACCACCGTCACCATGCGATTTAGCGTAACGGTATGATGCTGTAAAGAAACCGAGTAAAGAATTGGTGGCTCCTCTGTTGATGCTGATAATCATGTAATCATTGAACATCAGGCAAATGGTCTGTACGTTAATATAATATATGATGGACAGGGGCATATCCGTCGGTAATTTGGGTAGACGTGGGCAGTTTCGGGCAAAGAGACCAGATACTCTTGGTAGAACAGAATTACAATTATAAGTATCATAATTTATAAAGAGCATGCTATACGCTCCACCAAGTAGGACTATGCACTACCGCGTCTCGACCACCGCCGATCCGAACCGACCGAATGCAATGAATGCAATGCGTAGTAGTAGTAGTTTCGAATTGACATTTGCAGGTAACCATAGTGGTCATTACTGCGTCACCGGGGGTTTTTGGCGAGCATGAAGCTCAGCCTGAGAGAAGAGCACCTGGGCTCGACGACTTCTGAGGGAACGTCCCCCTAAGGGCGCCTCCTGTGAGACTCGGACCTCGACTTAGGGTGACGTTGGGACTTGTTGGGTTTTTTGGACTGGTGTCTCAGTCCGAGCGCCCCCGTGACCGTGGATGAAACCCACGTCCGGATGACGACAGATATCGGGGACCTCGTCTTCGCCGGCGAAGACGCTGTGTACTGTTGTGTGTGTGTGTGTGATCTACTTGGGAAGCGTTGTCCAATGTCAGTTGGTCGTCCGGTTGAATGCAATGCGCCGTCCCGGTGAGCCTTATAAGAACCTGCATACGCCATTTAGTGTTGCGTAAAGAGAGGAGGCGATGCCACTCTCTTGTCTACCGTACATGATTCTAAAACTAGATGGCGCTGCTCTCTGATTGCCGTCATATATATAAATAAGATGACAAGATTTGAGTTGTAATGGTAAAAATGATTGTTTCCACTTAAGCAAACAAGAGCATAGCGAGAACAAACGGCTCTTATCTCTCCAACAGAAGGGAAGTGCAAACAATCTTGTCATCTCCGTTCCTCCTTGCTCATCTCGCCTCCTCTTGAGTTATATCATAGATGAAATTCACCTTAAGGCCGTTGCATTAACAAGGCCAGGCACAAATAACGTTTCACAGATAAAACTCAATGCCTTTCAAGCCTTCTTCAGTTTATTTACGTTATCAACTGTTTCGCATGACAGATCCGCAGAGTTCCAGATAAGTTCCATCTTTGGAACCATTCCAACTTGATGGAGTATGTATTTCCCATCGAACACGGATGAATACCTACGTATAATGTTTTGGGATATTATGTGGCAAACCCCTATTGTGTTTATTTATTTAGTGTTTTTATTTTGATTCTTTTGTTCATTCAATTTTGATGACAATTGAATATAGGCATCTTTTTTTTGTGTTTTAAATACGTCGGTGAACAAAAAGTTAATTCTGATAAATATGCAAAAGCACAAAACACTCAATGTAGTAGACCATCATGTTTAAAATATGTCTGAAAAATATTTTTTCGCAAGCAAAGTTCGGATACTAAAGCTTTCACGTCAATAAAAACTTTATTAACGTTCAGTTCTCGTATTAAAAATATATCAATAAAACCAATATGGCTGGGAGACACAACACAATTTGCTTGATAAAAATAAATTCAATACACGACTTGATTTTCGTCTCACAATGACGATCCAGGCGTCCGATAAGTTTGCGTTAATATTTTAAAACAAAATCATATCTGCAGTTTACTCGCGATAGAAGTGGGATGCAGTGCATCAGTCATTATCTCGCTGCCCATTTTTTCTCTTAAATTCATCATCATCATCATCACCATGATCTACCTATTGCCGGCTCACTACAGAGCACGAGTCTCCTCTCAATATGAGAAGGGTTTGGCCATAGTCCACTACGCTGGCCATGTGCGGATTGCCAGACTACACGCCTTTGAGAACATTATGGAGAACTCTCAGGTATGTAGGTTTCTTCGCGATGTTTTCCTTCACCATTGAAGCATGTGATATTTTAATTGCTTAAAAGCGCATATAACTCCGAAAAGTTAGAGGTGCGTGTCCAGGTTCGAAACCTCGACCTCTGATTAGAAGAAGTACTTCCTAACCACAAGTCTATTACAGCTTCCTCTTAAATTCATCGAAGGTCAATTACATACGTACTAACAGAGAACTCAATAGATTCCTTAAAGCCCGGGAATCAAAACCGGAATTTGTGATCCGTTATTGTATATACATAGAAGTAGTAATATTTGTATAAAATTTAAATAAAATCAGAAAAAAAAAATAACATTCATTCTTTCATAACTTGCGCAATCTAGTGGAAAAACAGTCTCGTCTGTCTTCGAGGAAGAATAAATATTTGTTCTGACATCATCACAGTTGTGCTTTTGCTTGGAATATTTTCAAGCAAAACATTGAGACATAAAATTGTTCAGCAGTCCTATACGCTCGTGGGCGGTCGTTCAAATACGTTTTCTATAAAAATGTACTCTAAGAATATAAAGTCATTTATATTTAAGCTTTCATCCATTCTATTCATACTTTATTCTACTAATATTATAAACGCGAAAGTTTTTATGGATGGATGGATGTTTGTTACTCTTTCACGTGAAAACTACGAGTGGATTTTTATACAACTTCACAATAATATAGCTTATACATCAGAATAACACATATGCTACTATTTATAAAGATATTGTGTATATTGTCCAAAATATAGCTATAACTGTCAAGTAAGTAGGAAAAAATCTACCATCTGCGTGATAATTTTTAATTCAGATTGTTTGTTCTTTTCTACTTCACGCCAGGTAAGTATTTCGAGTAGCTTATTAATAAAAGCTACACGAAATACTTACTTGCGTATACGAAGTCGCGGGCACCAGCTGGTATGATATAAATACAAAAGTTGTTCGATTTTTATTGATTTGTCACATTTTTTCGATGAATTAAAAATTGTTTTATGATATCATTTAATTATTAGGCATCAAATATTTATTCTTATGGAAATAAATCACACCTTTGCATTACATTGTGTTATTTACATACAGTTTAGGAGATACCGAAAAAAATACCCAAGGGTGGTAAGGTTTCGTTTAGTTACCCGTGCGAGACGTGGCTCCTAAATATATGGAATAAGATTACGTTACGACGGGAGTAGAACCAGTTAATTATACATTATTCAAATACAATTAAATTCAAATTTCAAATTCAAAATAATCTTTATTCAAATAGTCCTTAGAAAGGCACTTTTGACGCGTCAATAATTTACATAGTAATTATTTCATGGTGATAACTATATTCGTAAACTTAAAACTAAAGCTATGAGGGTTCCAAACGCACCCCGGTCTAAGAAAAAGCCCACAACAAACTTAGTCGGGGTTTTTCTTTTTTTTCGTTATCACAACCATTATTAAAACGAAACTGGATGGACATATTATGTTCGGATCTTGATTTAAAATTTTTATGTTCTAACGCCACAACAATATAATAATATGTCATGTTGGGAAAGGTACTTTTTCTGAGCTCCAATATTATAACATACGTTTAAACCGCATGTTATTTGTAATATACCTTTGAATATTAATTTACAAAATCTCATACAAATATTTAATATTTCTCTTTCATAAATTAACAAATGTCAGAACAATGTGATTCCAACCCGCCGTTTCAGCGAAAACAGATATAAGTTTAATAAATTGTGTAATGTATTTTAGTACTGAAATGTTAATAAATGAAGATGACATTTTTTTATTAGTATACCACAAAACTGACTACAAGTGTATAAAATAGCCTTAATGCAGTAGTGAGATACATTTACACTTGAGTCTCCTCTATGTGAACCTGGCATGTCTAAGGGGAGGGCACAAAATAACCGAACAAAGTTAAATTAAGATTCTACAGTCTAGTTAAAACAAAACAAAAAAAAAAACAACAAAACAGAATAAAACAAAAGGTTAATAAAATTACTTACTAATAAGTTAGTTATTTTATTCACATAAAAAATACTTAACATTTCTTTCCCAACTAGAGCAATTCAGAAAAGAGTCGCGTCTGTCTTCGTTGTAGAATAAACGTTTGTTCTGGCATCGTCACAGTTCTGCTTCTTCCCTACTTGGGGTATTTTCAAGCAAAACATTGCGACGTAAAATTGTTCTGCAGCCGTTTCTACGCTCGTATGCGGTTCTTTAAATACGTTTTCTATAAAAATATACTGTATTTCCTGGGGCGTATAAAACCATTTTTATTTTAGCTTCGTTTTCTGTATTTCAATGTAGGAGTTGCATATTTATTTTACGTGTGTTTTCTATAGTATTGCAACACTGATGTCAAAGAATGGTATTAATCGTCATCTAAGTCTGCTGTTACAATTATTGTGTTTCGATGTTTTTTTTTATCGACTACAACTTAGCCCTTGACGGCAACCTCACCTGATGGTAAGTAATGATGCAGTCTAAGATGGTAGAAGCCTAACTTGTTAGGGGTATGGTAACCCCTTCATCCTAATTGGTTTCTACACGACAATACATACACTGGTTTCTACTTCGTGCCGGAACGCTGAATCGCTTGGCGACACGTCTTTTTTCATACTAGCATTAGAGTTGTGGAAATCACGTCCTTCCAATTATGTAAAATTAGGTATTACCGAATGATTATATCACACTCATCACCCCCCACCATTAAAAATGGCCTAGTGTGAAATTTCAATTTAACCTTTAGCTTTTCAGTTTGAATTTTTATATTCTTAAAGTCATTGGTCGATACGATTTGACGACCTCCGTGGCGCAGTGCGTCCGCTGTCGAATTATAAAGTTGGAGGTCCTGGGTTCGATTCCCGGCTCGAGTCTGGTCTGGTGGGTGGCTTCGCCCGTGGCTAGTTACCACCCTACCGACAAAGAAGTGTCGCCAAGCGATTTAACGTTCCGCCACGATGTCGCGTGGAAACCAATTAGGAGTGTGGGTTTGCTATACCCCTAACAGGTTAGTCTGCTACCATTTTAGACTGTAGGTAGGCGGTGAGATAGCCGTCAAGAGCTAACTTGTAGTGTATATATTTCAGTCAGTGAACGCTATTCTATCACTGTTCCCCGGAGTGTGTATTGTTTGTAATCGTGCGTATTTACGAATGAGACTGTATTGTTCTCGGAGTTTAGAAATTTGTGTGCATTTTGTGAAACATTGAACAATAGTATGAATGTATGAAATATTCACTTGGATTGTCACGTCTGTACTCAGACGTCTCAAACAAATGTGCAAAAAAAATGATTTGAAGCTGTGATGACGTCAGCCTCTTAATCAAAGGTCGGGGATTCGAACCCGAGCACGCGCCTATAGCTTTTCCGAGTTATGTGCGTATGTATGTTTAAGCAATTATAATATCACTTACTCAAACGGTGTCACAAAACATAGCGAGGAAACCTGCACGCCTAAGAGTTGTCCATAATGTACTTAAAGGTGTGTGAAGTCTGCCAATTCGCACATGGCCAGCGTTGTGGACTATAGCCAACGCCAAACCCCTCTCATATTGAAAGGAGACCTGTGCTCTGTAGTGAGCCGGCAATGGGTTGATCGTGATGATGATGATTTAATATTTGAGTACATTTTTTTTTTTTTTTTCGGACTGTCTATTAGCTGTACAAACCCTATTGGTTGCCACAGCGTAACCGGGCTGTTTGGCGAGCTTTGGAAAGAAGTTCTGCCAGAAGAAATTTTGAGCCCTAGGGCTCGAAGAAACTATGGGAACGACTGCCTAAGGGCGCCTCCTTTGAGGCCGAACCTCGGCTTAGGCGACGTTTGGGATAACGGGGGGGTCGGACGGTGAGTACAGGCTGCCCATCTAAGTATAGGCACTGGGTTCCCTATTAGTAGAAAAATTTTCTTAGTCAGATACGTTGTTGTACTTTTTCCATTTAATCCAAGCTATATTCGTATTTTTAAAAATGTGAATGAGTGATGATGAGTACCAAACGGGATACTTGGCACGCGCTACTCTGAGTTGAACGTGTGATTTTATAATAACTTTATACTACATTTAACTTTGTTTTTAGGAAAATGGTTACCATATACTATATATATTACTGTATACTATATTCTAGTAAATCTTTTAGTCTAGCTGTACTGCTAAGTAAAAGGTCCTTTATTCAAAACAAGCACACTTTTAAGCCTAAAATTTCAAAAACTAACCTAGGTACATCTGCCTTTTGTAATAGATTTAAAAAAGCAGACCTAGATATTTTTAAAAACTCCATAAAATCATTTAAGGAAATGATTAAAAGATTATATTTCTACATAATCCTCTACTCTCGCTTTTTAATTTCAATTTTAATTGGTTTTATTTATTTTCTTCTTTATTCTTGTTAAATGTCTAATTTTAGAGATACATGCTGAGTTCTATTGTAAACTTTTATTGAATAATGCAACCATTATAGTTCAACGTGTATATTTGTTCATAAAAGCGCTCAAGTATCTCCTCAGCGGTTTTGTTTGAAAATAAAGAATCACATCGAATAGTTTCTATGATTCTGTTGATCATTTCAAAATTTAACTGGCGCTAGATATACCTAGGAGCATTAGTAGGAGGAAAAGAAGTGTATAATTCGGCTGTTTTTATATGTATGCCAGGCATTAAGTATTCCGGCCTGGTTTTGGTGATATTAATGATACATCCTTTATATCCCTGGAGTATTTTCGCTTACCGAAAGTATCAACTTATATTTCATTTTGTTAGCATACACAATAATTGGGTGTGAGGTATTTGAATACTGATTGGGAGTTTCATTATCTCCGGCAATGCGGGTAGTATAAAAACAATAAATATGACAGACGGTCTTTTTTCCTTTTTCGGGTGCATTCGGCGATCCCTCGAAAACACGGTCTTGAGCTCAGTGTCTCTTTAAGCGAAGGCGTGGAAAGTCACAAGTGTTTTTGCATAATCGATGTACTTTGTTCAAGTGTAATAAATAATAAGTGTTAAACAAGTTGTCTCAATGGTAATAAATATTGTTCAGCGAGTCTATACTTCTTTCAAGTCAGAAGTGTCGATAATTATCTACGTGCCTGATGCGGTGGCTTCCTGAATTACGGACGGTCAAAGGTCAGAGTTTTATGTGTTATGCCGTTGTCTCGAGATGTTACCTTACAACTTAAATGCCACAACTGCTGCTGAATTTGAAGACATTTTTAATGAATGAGTGATATAAATAAATCTATCAGTGTTGAGTAGAGAAAAGTGAAATAAGTCAATCATAGTTATGTTTTACAAGTGTTTTTTTTTGCGTAAACAGGCTAAATATATAATATCAATATATTGAATTGATAATGTCAATAATCTGATGTGAGAATTAAAGTGAATATCTTATAAATACTAATATTAATCAAATTGCGGCCTACTTGTTATTATAGATTAGTTTTTGTTTTGTTAAATTTGTTTAGAGATTAGTCTCTTTCTTGTGTCATGTCATTGTGCTTATCTCATGTTAATGGTTATACATATAATAATAATATATATTTACCCACTTAGAAGTACATAAGTTGACTATATATTATTCATATTATTATTTTTTAGGGTAAACGTTAATATTTTGGATTAATTTTGTATATTCTACCTAAAATTACTTGTTACTGTGAATCACTTCAGATAAATTAACTGTGATTATGGGCAATAAAAAAAACGAACGCATCGTGACTCCAGTAAGAGTAGTGTGCCGATTAGTATTAGAGACAGTGACAATCAAAACAGTAAGTCACGGCGTCATAAAGGCCGTCGTGATAAAAGGCATAGTAGTAGCCATAAGCGTAGAAAGAAAGTAGGAAGCATTCTCGCTCCTAATATCATGTTACAAGATCTTGTAAAAGAGATGAAAACCGCCAACTATGACTCCTCTGCTAGACTAGACTTCTGCACACTTAAGAATTTCTAACAATAATAATAATTCATCAAAAAAATCTACAATAGCGAATAATCCCATGAGCAATTCTGCGGCAATAATACCTCCGAACTGTTGGGCACAAAATAATTTTCCTAAATTTAAATTTTATTAGTATTTTAAGTAAATTAGTGTTGTACCTGAATTTGACCCTAGTGAAAATAGTCAAACTATAGAAATAAAATAAGACTAAATAAATAATAAATTATTATATAGTGAATGTGTAATGATGAACTGATCGCCAAATATCTCATCACGCCAAAATTACGTGGGTTAGCAAAAAAAAAAAATACAATGTCCCAAAACGTTAATAGAATGATCAACGAACAAACAAGTGATATAATCCAATGTTGTAATTGCAATGAAAATAGGCCACATAACTTTGAAACGTAATAGACCCTTTACGAAATATAATTTTTGTTTTAAATTAAGCCATTCCGCCAAAGACTGCCGTAAATAAAAAGTTTAAATAGTAGTGAAGAGATAAGTAAAAACAGAATCACATCGAATCTCAACTGACGGTTTACGTCATGTGTATCAGTAGTAGTGAAATTGTTAATTCTAAATATTACAAGGATGTAAAAGTTAACAATATTTCTTTGAAATAATATGTTAGGCAGTAAATGTACACTAATTAGGGAATCAAATGCATGCATGCAGTTAATCAGTGGAATACAAATGATTTACCCATTCTACACGGATTCGGAAATTCTAAAGTAAATCCTTTGGGAAAGTGTATAATTACTTTAGAGATAGAAATGATAAAGGCCGAAACGGAAGTTTTAGTCGTAGCTGATAATTATTTGCGGACACCAATTTTAGTAGGACAATCTTTTATGAAAAAAACGTTATTATTTTACAAACGGTGGATGTATTGAAGGGTATAGATTTTTGTGATAATGAGGATAAAATTATGGTTTACTCAGATTGCGATAAAGTTATCAAAAGTAAAACAACTACCGCAATTAATGTTTGAAAATAAATGTAGAGGAAGTTTACTTGTGGAATACAACCTTCGTACCCTCCTTTTAATAAATATGTGGTTTTAGCTGGGCTTTTTGAATTTGAAGCAGGCAATGGATATTTAATGTTAACAAACTTATCATCTAACGATTTAAGATTAATAAAGGAACTTTACTATATTGCGGCCAGGAATATCTGGAAGTGAACACTGAATATATAGGACTAACGATGGATACTAATAATTATGAAGAATCGCCTTGAACAGATATCATAAACAGTTCCGATATTACAGAACTTCAAAAACACTAATTATTTGATTTATTGAAACAGTACAGGGATGAATTTGGCGGAATACGGTGAAACTAGTTTAAAAAGAAAAAATATTAAGTTAACGCATGATAGACCCGTAGATTATAATCCGTACAGAATTACACAGAGTGAGCGTGGTTAATTGAATACAATTATTGAAGAATTATTAACTAATGGTATTATCAGCAAAAGCACTTCAGATTATTCTAGTCCTGTTATATTTAGGGAGTAACAAAAATTTCGATAAATGCTTGTGTATTGAATATAGGTCTCCAAATAGGAAAACGTTAAATAACCGTTGTCTCGCATTGAAGATCAGCTGGACCGATTGGGGGAGTAATAGGTATTTTACCAGCCTTGACTTTACGTCCGGTTATTATCCAGTACCCATGAGTGAAGCTAGTAAGAGGATTACCGCATTTGTAACGCCTGATGGTTTGTATGAGTTTGCAAAAATGTCTTTTGACCTAACAAACGCACCAAGTGTCTTCCAAAGGACAATTAATTGTATACTCAAGGGTAAAAATAATTTTGTACTCGCCTATATGGATGACCTACTGGTGACGTCACAATCAATTGAAGAAGGCTTTGATAAATTAGAGAAGGTTTTTCAGTTGTTGAGGTCTGCTCATCTTACGTTAGACTTAAAGAAGTGCGATTTCTTCCAAACTCGTATAAATTACTTGGAGTACGAGATCGGTTCCGATGGCATGCACCTTAGAACTATTAAAATTAAGGCCGTAATCGACTTCCCTATACCTTAAAAAATGATTATGAGGTTCCACAGTTTGTAGGTCTCACAAGTTACTTAAATTACTTGAGTTTATTCAAAATTATTCCTTAATAATACTGAATAATAAAGCCTCTAACGATACAAAGAAAAATATGCCATGGTGCTTTGATGAACTTCAAAGAAAGGCATTTAATAAATTAAAAACAAAATTGACTACGCGACCAGTATTAGCATTATATGACTCAGAGGCTGAGTTAGAAATGCACACTGAGGCAGTAAAGTAGGCATAGGCGCTATTTTACTTCAACGGTCGAATTTTGGTGAAACATTGCACACTATCAAATTTCGTATTACAGTCGTGGTAAACTACCGTAAATCATTCAAATTAGTAACTGACTGTGCCGCTATCCGTAGTACTATGTCAAAAAAAAGATTTAATACTGAGAGTGGCGCGTTGTTATATATTGATGCAGGAATATGATTTTATAGTAGAACATCGAAATGGTACAAAATGAGTCACGTTGATACACTATCGCGCAATCCCTATGAAACTCAAGATTAAAATCTGTTGATATCTTAACAATGGGTGGATGATGATGGGTGGTTATACACAGTATACAAAAACAAGGTTCAGAAATAATAGTTAATATATTGAGCGATTCGGCTACCAAGAATATTGTCGAGATTCATAAGAAAAATTATACTGTAAAAATTAGTCGTTTGCACAGAATTATTATTTATAAGAACGAAGAAATAAACCTAAAGTGGGTCGTCCGATCATTTCCTGATCATTTGACCTTTTCCGCCAAGTAAAAAGAAGAATTGTAATATTCTAGTGATTATTGATGCTTTTACTAATATGATTTACATAAAGCCAGTTAAAATTGTCAAAAGTAGCACTAGGAGTCAGGTATTTGCAGAATATTTCTCGTTGCGTGCCACGTCGTCTTATATCCGACCGCGGCACTAGTTTTACTAGCAAGAAGATTTTAAAAATTAAAGTAGGAGATCTAGTTCGTGTCGAAAAGCATATACCTACGGATCCTGGAGTCATAAATTATTACCTAAATGAGTAGGGCCCTATAGAATTTGGAAAATAATCGGTAATGATTGCTATTTAACAGAGGATATTCCAATTACCAGGAAATTTTGTAAACCGTATAGAACTATTTATGCCGTTGATAAATTACACCCCTGGCTTGTATTTAGTTATGATGCGATGTCAAGTGATTCAGAGTAAAAAGTCAAAAATATTTAAAATAGTGATTTACTATGAGATGTTTGTGATTCGTAATTAATTATACAATCTAATGATGAAGTGATAAAGTAATATATATATAGTGAGTTAACTAAGTGTAATTTACATGTAATAAAAAGAGAAAGTTTTATAAAATAAATGATTAGTGAAAATCTTAATAAATTATTGTTAATATAAGAGGTAAATTGAATAGATTTGAGAAGAGAATGTACTGTTGAATTTACGAATTCACGTTGATTAATATAAGCAGGTTGTTAAGTGATAATGATAAAAGTAAAAAGGATGAGTAGAGAAGATAAGTCAGTGATAATTATGAAAATCCTAATAAATGAGTGATAGTATAAGAGATAAATTTAATAAGATTTAAGAAGAGAATGTATTGTTGAATCCGCGAATTCATGTTGATTAATATAAGCAGGCTGTTGAGTGATAATGATATAAGTGAAAATGATGAGTAGAGATGATGTGTCAGTGATGATTATCATGCCTGCCATTATATAATGCGATCATACTTTGATAAGTGACTATTAGTGAGTCGCTATGGGTGAGAGTGCCCATAGTCGATGTTAATTACAAGAGTGATTCGCTATGGGTGAGAGTGCCCATAGTCGATATTAGTTATAAGAGTGAGTCGCTATGGGTGAGAGTGCCCATAGTCGATATGAGTTATAAGAGTGAGTCGCTATGGGTGAGAGTGCCCATAGTCGATATTATTTATAAGAGTGAGTCGCTATGGGTGAGAGTGCCCATAGTTGATATTAGTTATAAGAGTGAGTCGCTATGGGTGAGAGTGCCCATAGTCGATATTAGTTATAAGAGTGAGTCGCTATGGGTGAGAGTGCCCATAGTTGATATTAGTTATAAGAGTGAGTCGCTATGGGTGAGAGTGCCCATAGTCGATATTAGTTATAAGAGTGAGTCGCTATGGGTGAGAGTGCCCATAGTCGATATTAGTTATAAGAGTGAGTCGCTATGGGTGAGAGTGCCCATAGTCGATATTAGTTATAAGAGTGAGTCGCTATGGGTGAGAGTGCCCATAGTCGATATTAGTTATAAGAGTGAGTCGCTATGGGTGAGAGTGCCCATAGCCGATATTAGTTATAAGAGTGAGTCGCTGTGGGTGAGAGTAACCATTGTCGATGTTAGTTTTAATAGTGAGTCGCTTTAAGTGACAATGTCTATAGTTGATGTTTTAGTTTTGAAAGTGTTATTAATGTATCTTTCGCTAGCTATAGAATTGAAATATGCATTTTTGTTTTTTTTTTGTTGTTTTTTTTTGTTTGTTTTGTTTATTATTAAACGCGAGGCCGCGTTTGACGTCAGGATTAGCCGAATGTTAGCATACACAATAATTGGGTGTGAGGTATTTGAATACTGATTGGGAGTTTCATTATCTCCGGCAATGCGGGTAGTATAAAAACAATAAATATGACAGACGGTCTTTTTTCCTTTTTCGGGTGCATTCGGCGATCCCTCGAAAACACGGTCTTGAGCTCAGTGTCTCTTTAAGCGAAGGCGTGGAAAGTCACAAGTGTTTTTGCATAATCGATGTACTTTGTTCAAGTGTAATAAATAATAAGTGTTAAACAAGTTGTCTCAATGGTAATAAATATTGTTCAGCGAGTCTATACTTCTTTCAATTTGTCACAACTCAATTATTATGTTTTGTTGATTGGATCCTTTTTGCATAACCAATTTCGGTCCAATTGTTCATTTCATTGGAAACGGAGTTTATTTATAGCCTTACTGGAAGTTGCTTTTTCTATTAACTAAGGGACTTAATTAATCGCACCTTAATTAATCTACCCACGGTATTCGTGCTTGTATTATCTTTTTATAAACGACTGCCCAAAGAGTGGAATGTTTCGGGCTTCATATTTGCGAGTTCATTCCACCAAAGCTTTTCATTCCCCAACATATTTAGATGGAACTCAGACTATTAATCTCAGTGAATATCACACACTTCATTTTTTTTTTTCAAATATTTATGCTGGCTTTAAAGTGTCATATTTAATTGTGAGTACTGGTGCGTGTGCTTCTCAATTTGGAAAATTTTAAAGCGAAAGTATAATTGCGATTTGTAATTATTTTTAGTAGAAATTTTAACCATAAAGCATTGTGTGTAACGTTCTTTGACGTTAAAATAAATAACTTTATACAACATTTAACTTTGTTTTTAGGAAATATTAAACACTATATTAAAGAGTGGGAATACGAACTTCTAAGCAAGCTTTAATACAATACCGAGTCTGTTTATCTGAATAACACTTTACTGTAATAATTCTCTATTAACGTTATTCTTTGAAAAACTCCTTCATTCCTTGTTCTTTTTTCAAAAAAACGCGCGCCACTGGTCCAATGTTGCCGCTTTTGCGACCACAGATTGGTTGCGACTTCCACAGACGACAACAGAAATTATTATTACCATATACTAAATGCTAGTATTTTGTAGTCTAGCAGTACCTAAGTGTAACGCAAGGTCCTTTATTCAAAACAAGCACACTTTTAAGCCTAAAATAGCAAAAGCTAATCTAGGTACATTTGCCCCTGTTAATAGATTTAAAAAAGCAGACCTAGATATTTTTAAAAACTCCATAAAATCATAAGCAAACGATTAAAAGATTATATTTCTACATAATCCTCCAACTCTTGCTTTACTTTTATTTGTAGTTGGTTTTATTTATTTTCTTATTCTTTTAGTGATACATGCTGAGTTCTATAATTAATCGTAAACTATTATTGAATAATGCGACCACTATAGTTCAACGTGCTTAAACGTCACTCCAACGTCAGGAATATAATAGAATAATGCAATTATGTTACGTTGACTGGAAACCTATGAATCCTAAGCTTTCTGTCTATATTGAATTGCGTGTGTGCGATAATACAACGCCTCAGTTAAGGTTCACTGAGCTTAGTAATTCAAGTGCATATGGCGGAAACATTGAATGGTAGGATAGGATACAAATGGTAGATTGGAAGTGGAATATATTTGTTAAGCCTTTCTTGTCGCTTGCCATTTCGAGGTTATTGTCTCGAGGGATGTAGGTACGATGTTAAATAGCATCTCGAGAGGCAAGTTGAATCATTTATGATTGACTTACGTAAACGAGGTTCTCGTTTTCACTCTAGCGGGAATATTTTGTAGACATTAACGCATAACATGCTTTTGTTTTCTGTTCTTTACTTTTGTGTGGTTACAATAAATAATTCTAAACTTCAATGGGGTCCACATATAAATAATTTATCGCACAGACTTAGCTCTGCTGCTTACGCGGTAAAAAAGATCCGTCATTTGACGGATATAGAGACTGCCAGACTTGTATATTTTAGCTACTTTCACAGCATTATGTCATATGGTATTTTATTATGGGGTAATGCTGCTGATATTGACACTATATTCGTTTTGCAGAAGAGAGTTGTTCGTGCGATATATAAATTAGGTCCTAGAGAGTCAATAAGAGATAAATTTAAAGATTATAAAATAATGACAAAGCATAGCCAATATATATATGAAAATTTAATGTATGTTCATAAAAATATTGATAAATTCAAGAAAAAAATGGACTGTAACGCACTGAACATCAGAAGTAAAAGTAAACTTGTAGTACCGTTTAGTAGGCTGCACAAAATTAGTAACTCATTCAAAAGAAATTGTATTTTATTCTATAATAAATTACCTATTGATATCTTGGAGATGTCTATCAATAAGTTCAAAGTTTTTATAAAACGAAAGCTTGTAGAAAAATCATATTACGATATTAAGGATTATATAAACGATAAAAAAGCTTGGGTGTGAATTGCTCTATCTCCATAGGTACTATAGTTATATTATAGGTATTATTAATTTTATTCATTATGTGAGATGGTGATAACGAAAAAAAAGAAAAACCTCGGCTAAGTTTGTTGTGGGCTTCTTCTTAGACCGGGGCGCGTTTGGAACCCTCATAGTTTTAGTTTTAAGTTTACGAATATAGTTATCACCATGAAATAACTACTGTGTAAATTATTGACGCGTCAAAAGTGCCTTTTTAAGGACTATTTGAATAAAGATTATAAAAAAATAAAAAAAATAACTTGTATATATTATATTACAATATTACAATTATTATTATTATGTTACATTTTATTCAAACATATGCGAATAGATACGAGCAGGAATATGACAATAAAGCGGTGATGTCGCCAGTATGTGCCTCTAACCTCACGGAGTTACGGAAGTTTTTAGAAATTTAAATATATCACTTGCTTTAAGGGTAAAATAAAACATCGTGGGAAAGCTGCATGAGTGAGGGTTTCTTGACAATATTCACAAAAGTTAGTTTCTTATTATTTTTTATTTTTTTTTAACTTTTTTTTTTGGGACTTTGGTCCGAAACGGACATGTCAGCCCCATCATCTCCTAAATAATTCTTATTATTTATTTCCACATATTTCCAATACCAGCAAGAAGTTAGAAAATTGGCGTTGTCCACAACTATGTGTTGAAGAACACATCAGTTCTGGAAATCTTCTAGGGAGATACCCGACTATTGCTTTGGGGAAAAGCTTGGGTTATGTGGGATTTTTACCCACTAAAACTCCCTCGGTGGCTACTATCAACATAAAAAATATCAGTATCTGGTTAGTATCCCTATCTTCCCTCCAACCCGAATTAGAGCACTCGGAAGAGGACGCCTGTAGCGTTTATACATTAAGATGATGAGTTTACAATAATCATCATCATCATGATCAACCCATTACCGGCTCACTACAAAGCACGGGTCTCCTCTCAATGTGAGAAGGGTTTGGCCATAGTCCACCACGCTGGCCATGTGCGGATTGGCAGACTTCACACGCCTTGAGAATATTACGGAGAACTCTCAGGCGTGCAGGTTTCCTCACGATGTTTTCCTTCACCGTTGAAGCAAGTGATATTTTAATTTTTAAAAACGCACATAACTCCGAAAAGTTAGAGGTGCGTGCCCGGATTCGAACCGCTGACCTCTGATTAGGAGGCTGACGCCCTAACCACTAGGCTATCACCGCTACAGTAATATATTCAATGATTTCGAGTCGACCGCTCTGTTTAAAGCGAGTTCTGTAAACATAAGGTTCCAAACTTTTAGAGGACGCAAATTGCTCGAAAGCAGTCTTGGCATGAAAACACTATTTTCTGCACTTAGGGTTGCAATGAACAATTGAAGTGGGTCAAGGCAGGAAATGCACATTTTATCCACTGTTTTTTTTTTTGTAAAACTTAAAATATTGAATGGGATCTCAATTAATTTATTTTTTATGTTTGTTATCTCAGAAATGTGTCATTTGTAAAACGATTTGGATTTTTCGAAACTTCAATATGTAATGACCTATGCTTTCCAAATGATCATTATCAACATCCTATAGGAACCTGAATTAATTGTCAGAACTATTAAAATATAGCGTTTTAGGTATTTTGTTTTTGTTACGTGCATTTGAATTCGTGCACCATTTTCTCAAGTGGCATTGACGATGAAGACCGCAGATCGACCGGTACTTCTTAATAATAAGTCATTTACGGGTTACGTTTCGATTATTTTAATATCGATTCATAAGCGTTTTGTGATGGTGGTTTATTTTCTTTCTATATTTTTTTATTTAAAGCCACTAGCGAGGTTATTTTTGTTATTATTGTATTCAATTTGATCGTTGAATATTAAAACAAAAGTGAGTTTATTTCTTATTTCATCTTTAACGCATTACTTTTAGAATTTATATTATTTGTCGGTAAGTGGGTAAATAGTACACGCGGTGGGTAAATAGTAAAGATCAATGCCGGTCAATCTTTATATTAAATACAAAAAGAGAAGGCGAAAGACTGATTGACGAATCTAGCAATGCACCAATCAAACCACTGGAAAGATGGGGCTAAAATTTATTGTAAATAACGTATGTTTAAATAAGGTTTTTAATAAACCATCCTTCATCATGCTCATTAGCGGCTCACTATAGAGCACGGGTTTCCTCTCAATATGAGAAGGGTTTGGCCATAGTCCACCAAGCTGGCCATGTGCGGATTGGCAGATTACACACGCCTTTAAGAATATTATGGAGAACTCTCAGGCGTGCAGGTTTCCTCACGATGTTTTCCTTCACCGTTGAAGCAAGTAATATTTTAATTTTTTTTTTATCCATCCTTATAGAGGCAAAATAGAGGTTTGAAAGTTTTATGAAATTACGCCTTAACGGAGCGAAGTTAGTAGAAAATGACAAAAACATTTTCGTTTCTTTCTTATTATTTTACTTACTAAGAGAGTTAGTCTTTATAAGAGAGTAAAATTTAGGCTCGCCTCTCTGTTCAAATGCAAATTCGTTGAGCGTAAAGGTCACGGCTCTACTTTCTTGTTTCAACATTATAATAGAAGGTATATTGGTTTACTAGCTTTCGGCGACTTCGTTAAGATTAAGGTTTATATTAATTCACAAGGTTTCAATAAATTTAACGTTTGTAATTTAAGATTATCCTATGTCACATTACTGTTCCCGTTTCAGTTTCTATTTTAACATATAAGTCTAAATACGAGGAAGTTTGCTATAGCACACTATAGCTACTATAGCTTGTAGCACATCGAAGTGTTATTCAATTTATCGAAAATCCCACGGGATCCATAGATTTTTCCAGGATAAAAACCAGTGTTAGTCCAGGACTATCTATATCTTTTGCAAATTAGTTATAAAGCTAAATTTGTTAAGTTGTTCCGGAGTAAAGGAGTAACAAACATACACACACCACACTTTCGCATTTATGATATTTTAGTGTTAAATGTAATAAATATATATTTAAAACATATTCAATATTTCCGACGAATGCTTCTCTATTCCTAGATCCACTTTTGATATCTTTTTTAATATCTGTAACGTATAAAGTTAGAAAGTAAACGCTGCAGTGACTTGAAGCCAACTCTATATTATGTGTGTATTTTTGTTCTTTTCACGGCTTAACCACTGAATTGAGGCAAAAATTGCAATTGTGTCTTAATTGTCGATAAATTACATCTAAATATTAGGTCACTAACCTAAAAAATATACGTTCAATAATTTAAATATTATGTGTGCAAATAGTAACTGAACTCGAGTCCTTTCGATTTTGTTGAATAATTTGGTGTGGAAAAATTTACCCAGTAACCGAGCAAGAAATAACCGGAACTTATATAGCAAATACTCGCAATACCGCCAGTATTGCGAGAGAGTACCAACGCTAACTCATAAGTTACATGCCTATTTTTTTTAAATGTTTAAAGTTGATAAACCTTAATTAATTCTATTTTTTTTTTAGTTCTATAATGACATTGACAAGTGAGTCACAATTTAAATAAAGAATTCCATGCCCCAGTAAAAAAAAAAACGATTTCGGAACTGTATCGTAGAAAACACCGATTACGTAATTTTTGTGTCAAATACACTATGTACAGATAACTTAAAGTTAGTAAAAAAATAAAGCCACCATTTTGTTTTTATCTGTCAACTTCATAGATCGGGCTCATGCATTTCTAAATTCAAATTCTTCACTCAATATCAACCTCATGTATGTCGATCACGTACAGTTTCACTCAATACACATTACATATCAAAACGGCGTCAAAGTGATCTCGCCGATAGAAAGTTCAATAATTTTTACCCCTTTCATATCTATAATTTTTTATGAGAGGAATCTTTGTACCCCTTTTGAAGAACACTGTCAAGCGAACGTGAGATTCGGTATCGCTGAAGTCTATATGGAGAAGGAGTTCAGAAATTAAAATTTATAATAACCACTAGGAGACCACTTTTTATAACATTAAGTTTATAAAACTTATATAATATATCAGTAGCTACAACATCTTATTTTATATGAATACAACATTGCAAGAGTTTTATCTACTACCATCATAAATGCAAAAGCTGAATTTAACGATTTTAATTACTCAATCATTCCTGAACGGATGAATGGATCTACATGAAATTTGACACCGACATAGATCATAATATGAAATGCTACAATATAGGTTAAATGTTAAATTATCGTGCGAAATGTTTTGATCAGAAAGTCAACATAGACACCAAATTTTCACTTGAACGAGGTTTTTTTTTCATCCTGATGGTGAGTGATGATGCAGTCTAAGATGGTAGCGGGCTAGCCTGTTAGGAGTATGGTAATCCCATGTTCCTAATCGGTTTCTACGCGACATCGTGCCGGAACGCTAAATCGCTTGGCACGCCTTTGTCCAACCTCCAACTTTATAATGCGATATCGTTAGAAACGTGGGCAAAGTCGTGGGCTAGTATTTTATAAGCTAGTAGGATTTACATCTTCCTTGATGCTCTACTTTCTCTATTCTACAAAACAACAGTATATTGAGAGATGAATTGTATGTCTATAGTTTTATATTTTTAAACGTCTTTCGGCGTTAGTACAGAGTCGCATCTTAAAATTCTTCGGACACGTCTCTCGGCGTGAGAGTGACTCCATAGAGCGTTTTGTCGTGCAAGGCAAGGTGGAGGGCACTAGAGGTCAAGGAAGGTCACCCATGCGATGGACCGGTCAGATAAAGTCTGCTGTGGGCGGTCCTTTGCACGAGTGCACCAGACTTTCGGCCAGCCGAGAAAAGTGGCGGATGCTCGTGAGGCGTATAACATCTGACCTTAAAGACACTTCTTCATGATGACCACGACCACTCTGTCAAGAGTGTAACGACAAAGAAGAAGAGTTTTATATTTATGTATGTTACACAACCTAGTTATTGTAATCGGTAATTTATTTATGTAATTAAGCATGCTCCATTATATTTCAAGGTTCATAAATAGACTTAAGATTCGATTCGTCGGGAACATTAAATTGTATTATTTGAGTTTTGTGTAACGGAATTTCTGATTTAGTTACGAATTGAATTTGTGAAGGATTTATGAGTTGATATAAATTAAATTAATTTGATTTGGTGAATTTTGACGAGTTCTCTAATATTAAACCTTTCAAGGTTTACGTGTTAGAAGCTTATAAATTCAGTCGGTCGTACTTAACCGTTTGTGTTATCCGTTCTTGATTGTTCTGACACCATTTAAGTTGATTTGTAAGATCGGGCTACATAAAGGCTTTCCACTTACTAACATGACTAATAAATTTTAGCTTCTTTGTGAGTCTGACTACCCTGGTAGTTCGAATCAACCACGCGTTTCCGATGCCTATTGGCATCACAATTCTTGACTTCACCGGGGAAAAAAATAGAGTATTCGAGTGATTTTTAAACGAACAAATACGCTGATCACTAGACTAATGCAATGCCTAGCAGTAAGAAAATAATGGACTAATGATAATGAAGCGGTGATAGCCTAGTGGTTAGGGCGTCAGCCTCCTAATCAGAGGTCGGCGGTTCGAATCCGGGCACGCACCTCTAACTTTTCAGAGTTATGTGCGTTTTTAAAACAATTAAAATATCACTTGCTTCAACGGTGAAGGAAAATATCGTGAGGAAACCTACACGCCTGAGAGTTCTCCATAATGTTCTCAAATGCGTGTGAAGTTTGCCAATCTGCACATGGCCAGCGTGGTGGACTATGGCCAAACCCCTCTCAAATTGAGAGGAGACCCGTGCTCTGTAGTGAGCCGAGAATGGATTGATCAAGAAGATAATGATTAAACTCCATCCACAGAAGCTGTGATACTAATTACTACTTCTTAGATTTTTTAGTGAGTACCTATACACAGTTAAGGATCACAAATTCTGTTTTTGATTCCCGGGCTTTAAGGAATCTATTGAGTTGTCTGTTAGTACGCATGTAATTGACCTTCGATGAATTTAAGAAGAAGCTGTGCCTATATATAGCCTAGTGGTTAGGAAATTCGCCTCCTAATCAGAGGTCGGAGGTTCGATCCTGGGCACGCATCTCCAACTTTTCGGAGTTATGTGCGATTTTAAACAATTAAAATGTCACTTGCTTCAACGGTGATAGAAAACATCGTGAAGACCTACACGCCTGAGAGTTGTCCGTAATGTTCTCAAAGGCGTGTGAAGTCTGCCAATCCGCTCTTGGCCAGGTGGAATATGGCCAAAGAGGAAACCCGTGCTCTATAGTGAGTTGGCAATGGGTTGATCATTATAAAACTCAAATATTTGTGCAAATAGCCTGATATAAAAATTTGCACTGAAGAAAACAATGTCTAAGAAATAAGAATTTCGCTTCTATAAGTATTTTAGGTTGGATTGAAATTAAAAAAATGTATGTTATAGCAGTCGATAATAATAAAATATAGTTAGTAAAATTAAACATTTTTGAATATAATTTTGTAAGTTTAATAAAATATCAGGGTGAGACTGACATGGCATTGCATTGACACAAATGATAAATTGCTTAGTTTTACTATGTTGAATGATAAAATCAGTGATAATGTTAACTTTATTGCTAGCAGAAAAATGCTTTATGTCCCTCTATGCAAACATTTTACTAACACAATTTGGTTGGCTATTTTGTTTACAATTTGTAATGTAATATCATCCAGTATATATCATAGCAATATATATCATAGCTTTAATTTTAAGTTTACGAATATAGTTATCACCATGAAATAACTACTATGTAAATTATTGACTTTTTAAGGACTATTTGTATAAAGATTATTTTGAATTTGAATTTTGAATATAGGTATAATGTATATTATATTAAAGCCTCACATATCAATGTTAATAAACTAACGTAGTTTTTTTTTTTTTTTTTAATCTGCCATCAGCCTATCAGACTATAAACAGTATTGAGTTGAAGTATCAGAATGTTTGGGGGAACTTAGGACCAGTGCCCTAGATCCCTTTAATAATGAAGCACTTCAGCTCTTTTGAGTCTCTTTATGGAGGGAGGCTGTAGCAGCGTGTGTGACCTTGGAATTGGATGCGATGTCAGGCGATCCCTATAGGTAGCTGTTATAGCGTCTTGCTTCGTCTGTGATGGTTGGAATTTCAAG
Source organism: Lasiommata megera (assembly GCA_928268935.1). Taxonomy (NCBI): domain Eukaryota; kingdom Metazoa; phylum Arthropoda; class Insecta; order Lepidoptera; family Nymphalidae; genus Lasiommata; species Lasiommata megera. Next base: position 2,242,667 of record OV743311.1, on the reverse strand, counting down.
GTATTCGTGAATTTAAGAATTGAATTTGAGAGTACGTAACAAAATATCATCCAGTCTAGGAGTATAATGTATATTATATTAAAGCCTCACATATCAATGTTAATAAACTAGCCAAGTTAAAACTCTTACACGAAAGGATCCGTACCATGGTGTGATATGTAACAAAACATAATATTGTCTTTTACCATTAACGACCGTGACATTACTTTGTGACGACCTCCGTGGCGCAGCGCGTGCGCTGTTGCATTATAAGAGTTGGAGGTGCTGGGTTTGATTCCCGGCTCAAGTCTGGTCTGGTGGGAGGCTTCGGCTGTGGCTAGTTACCACCCTACCGATAAAGACGTCGTGTAGAAACCAATTAGGAGTATGGGTTTACCATAATAGCATAGCACCCCTTTAGGTTAACCCGCTACCATCTAAGACCTATGTATCATCACTTACCATCAAGTGAGATGCCGTCAAGGGCTGACTTGTGGTGTGTAAAAAAAAAAATTAAGTTACGGTTGGCCACAGGTGGGAAACACAAAGAAAAATCGGATTTACTTAGAATTAAATTTTATTATGGAATAACAATAAGAATCTTACTAACTAATGCGAGCGGATTATTACTATGTTAGGAATGTTCTATTTCCGTGGGAACACTCTTTTTTTGCGTTCAAGGGCTCGGTAATATTACGCCGATGCTAACGCAGCGCTATTGCAGAAGCGCGTAGGGCTGGCTTTCCGGGGCTGTGCTATAACTAATATTAATATTGGAAAATAATGCAAAAAAATGTTCGTATTCATTTCAATCTAGTATGTTTCTATTATTGGTTGTAACAGCTGTGAAAGACATCTGTTAAAATTCTAAATCTCGATATTATAAGCCATTACGGTTCATGAGAATTACTGACATCAAACGGCCGGACGGATAGAAAGACGGACCAGTGGACAGCAAATGTGCGTCTAAAATTCGAAAGTATGTTCATTTGTCCAGTAGCTATTACACTTGCATGACTTACTAACTAAACCTATTTCGCCATTTGCGACATATATATATCCCGAAAACCACGAGTCCATTGAACCAGGATTGTAATAAAATGACGTATCTTATAAAAATGTTTTTACTTATTTAGGTTATAAACACAGGTTACACGGGCTACATCAGAATTGCATAGAAATGGCAGGCGTTCCATGGCTACATCCAGTTAGAGACAGGCAGCGGTAACAAATTCTTGAGCCATTGTATTTTTTTGAGTGCGCTGCACTTTAAAAATGACGAAACCAAACGCGGATGATATCGCAGGCCACAGCTAGTTAGTAATAAAATAGGATGAAAAATAAACCATCCCAGCTAACAGTTTTGGTATAGTATTGAAAAGCATTCCATTGTGATTTATCGGTACTAAATTTTAATACTTGATGTCAATAGTCTATTGAAAATATCCGTACCGGTTTGGTTAGGTCGCGAACAGAAATTTTAATCACGGCTCACAATGGCCTCCATTTTGCTACGATAGTTTTATAAAAACGATCTTTTATGTGGCACCGGCGATAGATTCCCGGATTTGCGGCCAAATATTATTCCCGGAATCCCGGGGAATGGAATTAATTTAAGTAATTGCTATTCCATTTTTACGAAAAAGGGATAGACGAATATTGTTCTTTTTACCATAGTTGAAACTAATATTTAACATAAAATGCTTTATATTCTTTAGATATAAAATAATAAGCTAGTCAATACATTATTGGTATAATAGTCATCATTTTAAACCTATTTTTTGCATGAGCAGAGTTTTGGCAGCTATCCACCATTCTGACCAAGTGCGGATAGGTAGAATTTACACCTTTAAGAACACTATGACAGCTCTCAGGCATACAGGTTTTCTTACGATATTTTCCTTCAATCTAAAAGAAACTGATACAATTTAAAACTGCTTAAATTAAATCTAAAACGCTTACACCTAAAAGTTTACGGTGCGTGCTAGAAATCGAACTTGTTCCACCGAAAAAGAAGGCTGAAATCTTAACCACTAGGCTATCACCGCTCTATAAATAGGTATTCCAAATCCCACACTTTTTAAACGTATTTCGTACATTTATATGTCTTTCATCAAAGTTTAACTGATAATCGTCCACTGCGTAGACATAGGTCTCTTGCAGTATTTTTTTACGTAGCTTGGATCCAGCGAATGAATACGACTTTCTTTGAGTCTTCTATCACGTTTGAAGTTACGTTTGAACGGAGATACGGAGGTAGAGTCGATACAACTGACAGACTTGAAGTTTTACGAAAATAGCTTACAAAGTGAGCGTACATGAAATTTAAATTTAAACGTTGAAAATAGGGTGGCGTAAAAACCGAGCAAAGCGACTGCTTTACTAGAGGTCATTCAATCAGCCGATTAAAGGAAATCATCGTGAGAAAACTACATTTTTGAGAGTCTGTAATGTTCTCAAATACGTATGAAGTATATAAATCTGCACTTGACCAACTAGAGGATACGGAAATGAGAATAATGTTGACGAAAATTAAGCAATTGTTGTCCACTGCTGGACATAGGTATTTTGTAGGTAATCCAAAAGTCTGCGATCTTGGGCCGGCCCCCGGCGATTCACCTGATGTCGTCTGTTCACCTAGTTGGTTGACCACGTTTACCCGTGCGGGGTCACCATTCCGGTACCTTGGGACCCCAACGGCCAACGGTTCATTCGTTTATAACGATAATCATCACGATCAACCCATTACCGGCTCACTACAGAGCACGGGTGTCCTCTTAAGAAGGGTTTGGCCATAGTCCACCACGTTGGCCATTTACGAATTGGCAGACTTCACACCCCTTTGAGAACATTATGCAGAACACTCAGACGTGCAGGTTTCCTCACGATGTTTTCCTTCACCGTTGAAGCAAGTGATATTTTTTTTAAACGCACATAATTCCGAAAAGTTAGAGACTCGAACCACCGGCTTCTGTTTAGGGCTGACGCTCTAACCACTAGGCTGTCACCGCTAGTCATAACGATAATAATTAAATACAAATTTTGACAATCGATCTTGCAAGTGCTTGCCTTACATTGAACAGCTGATCTCTAAAATTTCTTTTTTTCGTTTATAGTACCACGCTAAAGCATTAGCATGACGGATAAATATACGTGCTCCAATAACAATGTCAATAATACATAAGACTGGATGTGAGAATGAATTATGTGCTCTGTCAAAACCATCACACACTTACCCGGTGCTTAATATAGTGATATGCGGCAACGTAAACTATAACTAACACTACGAAACTCATCTGCATGTAAATGTGGGACGTCATATCTACACTATGCGACCCCGTTTCGAGCTCCTATTGGAGTGCTTTTGCAGCCAACCAATTATGGAAAAGAGGTATCATTTTCGTATGTTATATATGCGGACAGAGAATGAGACGTGTAAAGTATATTTTGTATGCTTTATTAAAATGTACTGATTATGTACTCTTTTGTTTTGTGCTTTAGCTACAACAATATTATTTTATGCTCGTACGAGAGTTTCAATTATATTAGAATGAATTTATTTGTAATTGGGCGTTCTAAAGTAGGTATTACGTGCTTGTTGCAATATTTAAGAGCGAGCATTTTTCAGTTAACGTATTTTGATAGTTCTGTAGAAGCGGTGATAGCCTAGTGGTTAGGACGCAAGCCTCCTAATCAGAGGACGGCGGTTGGAATCCGGGCCCGCACCTCTAACTTTTCGGAGTTATGTGCGTTTTAAAAAAATTAAAATATCACTTGCTTCAACGTTGAAGGAAAACATCGTGAGGAAACCTGCACGCCTGAGAGTTCTCCATAATGTTCTCAAAGGCGTGTAAAGTCTGCCAATCCGCACATGGCCAGCGTAGTGGACTATTTCCAAACCCGTCTCATATTGAGAGGAGACCCGTGCTCTGTAGTGAGCCGGTAATGGGTTGATCATGATGATGATGATGATAGTTCTGTATTGTGCTTTGTGTAAAGAATGAAAACAAGTTGAAAACGTCCGGCAGATTTCATGCACCATAAATGATAAAATGATAAGATATTATAATTAATCATAAAAATAAGGAAAATATTTAGTAAAATATTGTAAGTATTCTGTGGACATACGCATAAGAGAGGTAGCATGACGACACTTAGGTGCGTTATGACGTTTTGCGTGACGGCAGTAGGCTGACTAAAAATTAAAAACTGATTAAAAATCAATGACACTGTACATTTGTCGGATTATAGCAACTAAAGCTTGATGTTTACCTAAATTTATCATAACACCTTCGAACGTTATTTTTAACAAAGCATACAAAATAAATTAGAAGCAGAAAATGGAGAGATATTAATTGTGAAAAGAATTCATTGAAATTTTAATGAAAATCCTATATGCAAAGCTCTCGTAAAACGGCGTCTATTTTATGACCTGTGATTAAAATTTTTAGTCCGGAAGCGACCAAAGTATTCCGGATATTTCCAATAGTCTATAGGCATGAGGTATTTACATTTTAGTGGGGATAAAGTCACAATAGAATTCTTTCCACTAAGCCGCTTTAATAGTGAATATTTAAAATTCAGTAATTATGTATGTTAAATTATTTTCAGGTGTGATACAAAATCTAGCTGAGATTATCAAATCTAATATCGTTTACTCAAAATACTTTGGTAAATGTTATGATGGTATGGCATTATTTAAAACGGTTTTACTGATACAAATATTAAACTTTATTGCGTATATATACGTGAGCTCTTAATTAAAGAAATAAACTATATTTTAGTAATGTTAATGTCATAAAAATAACATATGTACGCAATATTCCGGCAAGACGGATTGCAAGCACTGGAGTCGCATTGTCATGACATTTCGTAATTTATGAAAGCGAATCGGATCACTGGCTGTATGAATAAAATATTGGAAAAGTTGTATTATTGTTTCGTCGCAACAAGCCAAAATTTTCATTGAATATTTCAGATCTTTTTTTTCCATCGCGAAACCGTTAAAGTGTTTAAGATATTGATGACGAATATGCATGATTGAATGCTTATACATTTTTCATGCATGTACCCCAAATAATTGTGATTCGAACATTCTTCTAATTTTTGCCGTGGGTTACAAAGTTTTTACGTTAGTTTTTTTTGTATATCTGCGAAAACCTTTTCCTTCTTTTCCAGATAGTTGTGTCTGGAAAACTATTATTATATATTATATTTGTCTGTTTCTAGAATGCAAATTATCTTTTTGCAAAACTTTGCTGAAACTTGTTTAGCTGTGAAGTGCGTAACTATAAATACATTTTTTAAATAGAAAATATTATGATCAACTAAACCTCGGACAAGAAATAAACACAGTTTCATAAACGAGTTTTCATCAAATATCAACGAGACATAACTAAAAATAGCATAACATTTAAAATTTTAAGATTCATTGTTAACATTTATTGTTATAGTGGATCTCACTTGCCTTGAAGATACCTATTTACTCTTAATTCTAAAGTAATCGTTATAAATGAGGTAATTCAAGTAATGTATATAGAGTCTATTAGAAACAAGGAAGTAAAGTAATTACGTCTTTCTATGTACATACAGTTGGATGGTATAAGTGAAGGCAAAAGAAATACCGAATATTTCTTGAGCTCTATCACGGAATAAGGAATAGGATCCTTCAAATTGAAGTTGTTTTTAATTAACCATCTATCAAATATATTTAGGAAAAATAATAATTTCAAAGATAATATAATAAATTTGGGAAAAATGTAATTTTGTTTCATAATACAAAAACTTTAATAATAAACGAGACAGTAATAAGTAATTCATAAGAATTGCGTCTTTTTAGATCAATGTTTTATATAAATTCAAATATACTTCAATAACTTTTATTCACGGAGTTAAACAAAATATAATTATTGATGTATTTATTCAAAATATTAGAGATGCAGTATTCAAATTAATAAAATATCTAGCGAAATAAATAAATGTTGCAGTACAGTATAGTGCCGAACCTCAAGATTTTAGTCGCCGGTATTTACAGAGTTTATCTCGAATTCTGTACTCTTTTGTAAAATTTGTCGTGCATTTTGAATAAAGTAAAACGAGGTTAGCGTATATGCAAATGGAAATTAGAAGTCAGTTCTGTGAAAATTCTCATTTCGTATTCTGTTAAATATTTTTTGGTCATGTAGCTAAAATTAACAAACCGTGCTTTTGATAAGATTTGGTACGACAATGTGTGTTTAATATTTCTTATTATTTCTGTAACATATGTTTTACGGTTATTTTGTACACTGTCCAATGTTTATATTTCTTTAAATTGCCTTTTAAATTATAATTTGTTACAGAGGTTTTCAGTAGGTGGCTATTATTTTGAAACACATTCTTACCTTGAACTGGGGTGTAAATGTTCATGTACAAGCAATCTTCGCTCTGATTTTTTAGCCTTGGCAAAAGTCGTCTTAGATATTCCAGTCTTCCCTTTGGCATCTTCTCTAGAGTAATTGTTTCATTAGAAATATCTGGTAACCTCTGGGGACAAACTGGTCCCATTTGATCTACGGTTTTCACGTCGTCCCAGGGTGCTGGCGCTCTTGTTGGTGCAAACCTTAGAAATATTTAAAGTGAAAACAATCTGATCAACGAAGAAAATCAAATGACCTCCATGGCACGGCACGTATGTTGTTATATTGTAAATTGGAAGGCCCTGGGTTCGATTTCCTTCTCAAGTTTGGGCTGGTTACCAAACTACTGGCAAAGATATATCGCAATTACTTAACATAAGGGCCTGATTGAATATACAAAAAAAAAGATTTTCAGTCTGTGTTGTTACTTTAAATAAACTTTATTATATTTTTAAGAAATTTGGAACTCTGACTCTTTCAAGTAACAAATTATAATGAAACACTTAATTTTGTCGATATAAATTTTGGACTAGAAAAATAGAATAGGATTGAATACCTGTTTGATCCAGTAGGCGGTGTAGCATATGGGACTCCCAAATAAGCTTCCACTGGTTTTAAATACTTGTGTTGGTCCATAGGAAGTATTACACCTTGTAATTTACCGTATCTAGTACCTATTATTCTGGTCCTTAGCATAGAATTCCTACCCCCACTATAACTGTTACCACTTGAATTAACACTCAACAACAACACCAATAGTACTATTATTGTAATCTTCTCTTGAGACTGTAATTGGCATTTCCGTTTCACCGTGCTCTTCTGTCTCGCCTTCAGTAGTAAACCTATTATATTTGACACATTCCTCCACCAGTACTGCTTTATTGAGTTGCAAATGTGTAATGGCAGTTTGTAGATGGCCATTTTCTTCTTATATCACCTCTGCGGACACATTTCTTTATTCTGTCGCTGTGCCGGTCGTTATCTTCATTGCATTATTACTCTCGACATCTTGTTATAAAGTTATATCTGTAGTTTGACTTGCTTGATATCCATGGTAATACCTATAACAAGGGAATTATTTAAATTAGATTCAATATGTATTTCTCACTCTCATGATTGTTTGATCGTAAGCTAACCTAACCTAACTTTCAGGCATAATAGTCTATTTTTTTACTGTACAATTGGAAGAGACAAACCCCAAGAAACGGGCTATCTTAGTTTAGGGGTCAGGTTAGTTTAAGAAAAAATGTTCTAAATTGAAATAAATGATTAGTTATTTATTATTATTATTATAACTTTGTTTTTATCCTTTGGGTTTATTATAAATGTCTGTAGATTCGATATAATATATACTTCAAGTAGACTTTTAATTCTAGCTAAATTTATGCATAAAGTTGCCAGACAATAGCAATCAATATCAATTCAACAGCTTATTTTATACTTTAACAGAATGTAAAATAATTCCTAAAATAATTAAAACATAAAGTTCATAAGAGATAGACACTTGACTCCAATCGCACCTGATAATAAATGATGATTCATCTTAAATTGGAGGTTAAAGCCAGAGTTTTACATTGAAGGTGCTTCATTTTCAGATCACTTCTGGAGTAATTTAATAGAATAGTTAATATTGCTGTATATTTTTAAATATCTTTTACCTAATAATTCGTAACTAAAAATTAAATTTTCTGAAAATGTTTCGATAGTCATATGCTTGAATATTTATGTATGTTCGGAAGCTCTGATATGTAGATGTTATTAAAATTGGACCCACTGATGGAATACGTCGTAAACTTACACTGAAAGTGGGCTAGTAAGTAGTAGCCTTATTTTGACATAAAATACAGTTATAACGATAAAGCGTTATGTGTTCCACATAAGTTTGTCTCAGTTTTACTGTACCTTAAGTCAGAGGTAAGACTTAGCCTGACCTATAAATCCCAACCGATTAATATTCTTCTTTCAATAAAAAGCAATGTTATGTGTAGGTATAATTTAATTACCAGTCATGGTGAAATAAAAAAACTTCACAAACGTTTTCGTTGGTGGAAGCCAGTAATAAATAATAATTAAACCTTTCCCCAACACACACATGTTGAAAGGCCAACACAATCGTGTAACAGTGCAATTCAAAATAAATAACGATCTGGTACATGATAAAAGAATTTTAGAATTTACATCCATTCTTTGTTGCCTGTACTTAACGTGAGAATTTTAAAGAGAAAGGTTCTGAAAACCGGATACGCTGTTCGGGGCTACGCGCTCGTTATTGTAAATTTATTATGATAAAAAGTGTTTACCTTTTTCTGGAAATTGCGATGCTTACAGTTAAAAACTGTGAAAATTTCTGTTCATTTATCTAATGTGTGCGTTTTGTTACATTGTCATCCTTTATGGTTATCATCTCGAACAACATTATGTTTGTCCACCATTTTAATGTTCTAGATTTTAACTAACAGACTTTGATTTTAAAATTAAGAAGCAAAAACTACCTAGAGGAACAATAAGTTGATTTTTATTTACATCCACTACCCTTACTATTTATAAATGCGAAAGTGTTGTCTTTGGGTATTTGTTTCCTTTTTTGTTTTTTTTTTTCTTCATATATTCAAAGAGGTATATTATATATATTTATAACACAATAGCTATTACTTGTGACTACGTTCGCAATACATATACAAAAGCTAAAATGTTTAATTCTGGACATACTTAAGAGTCTATTTAAATATTATTTTGAGGTCGCTAAGGTAATTGAGAATGGTATGATGAAATTCCTATAAAATATCTATGAATGTGTGATAAGGATAATCTGCACTAGGAAAACCACACTGTTAAACATTTTAATGTAAAAGATAAGATTATCTTTAATTAAGAAGCATAGCATACAATCTGCATGTAAACATAGTGATTAGCATATACAAATAAATGTTTACTTAGACACCGTTCCAAAGATGTCGGTAAAATTGTGGCGTGTGCTCGCAATTAAACTACCAAAGAGAAGCCACATAATAATCCTTGTTTTGTATTACAGAGAACAAAAATAAAAATAATTCTCTTTTACCCGTATTAAATACTTTACTCTTTGTTTCATACGTGTACACGGGGAGGGAATCAAAATGAGATTCATTTTTAATTACGCAGTTATGTTATTATGATATTGAATTTCTCTTTTTGTGTTGCTCGTACCTCGTTGAGAAATAACAGCGTTTCTAGAAAAGCGGTAATGCCAAGTTTACATTATTCAAGTCTAGATCTAGTTAGTATTTTCCAGCATGAGCTCTGACTTTTAATGACGTAAAAAGTTATAGCACACTTGATATTGCGATTTCGGGGAGTTGAATTAATGTTATAACATGTCAAATATAGAGTAGAGCCTACAGTTATTTTCTAACCGAAATTAAATGTATGGCTCATTAGTATCAATGACTTAGAAAATTAGCTATTATCTGGACTTTTCAAGGATGTTCATTAAGACGTGACGTTTTATCTCCATAGGTACTATAATTTATTATTGATAATGTGAGATGGTGATAACAAAAAAAAACCCGGCTAAGTTTGTTGTGGGCTTCTTCTTAGACCAGGGCGCGTTTGAAACCCTCATAGTTTTAGTTAGTTAGTTAACGAATGTAGTTATCACCATTAAATCACTACTATGTAAAGTGCCTTTTAAGAGACTATTTGAATAAAGATTATTTGAATTTGACGATTCCCCTACTTAAAACATATTTAATATTTAATAAATAAGTTACACTCAAGCATATTTTGTAATCTAAGGTCACCTTACTGGTCTATTATTTTAAAATTGTTTATCGACGACATTTTGTCCGAAAGTCCCGATCATACTAACTTTGCGTATACTAACATCGCTCAAAAGAATATTTCCACATAATGTAGAAAATTTCTGTAAGAGTAATGTGAACTGGCAATTTTGTACAATATTGGAATTCTGTTCTTGTAGCTCGGTATCGCGTCGGGGAAATTTAATACGCTACTTACCCGTATTTACAATTTTACAAAAGGATTTGTTTGCGTTGATATAAATTTCATTGAATTTATTTTACGCGCCCATAAAAAAAATGTATTTTCAATATTTCAAAAAAAGAATTAATATCATAATATAATATTATTTTAAGAATGTTAATCTTTAAAATATTTAAGGAACTCCGCTCGCATAGGACAGGGATATTTAGTGATTACGATATTTATATAGCGTCTATAATTTTGCAAAACAGGTTTATGGCCTTAAATTAATATAATATTTACGACATGACATAATAATTAATAACCTGGAACAACACCTATACACGCTCTACTGCCGATTAATAAACTGCGGGATGGTAAAGAAAATTTCTTGTCTAAACAAACTAATACCAGACAATTTCTGGCCTAACACGGAGTACAAACTCAAAAACTAGTGAGAAACTTGTTAACGTTTAGACTGAGAAGGCGGGCCTACAATTTCTGGTTTATTATTATTAATCTCCATACATATTATTTTAAGGGACCTCATTTGCTCGCTACCCTTTTTTTGTATACAGTGTAGATAAAAAAGAATTTATAAACGAAAACTCGTTTCAAATGCGTTTGATTTGATCCCTTTAAATCCTCATCAGCGTGGCTTCAAAGTAATAGCTTTATTGATTTATCGAGGACGCTCGCGAGGAATATCAAACGAGCTATGTGTCATAATATATCAGACGTTTCTGGATCTCCGGGTAGTGATGGTCCATTTGAGCATCGATAGTGATATCGATTCGGTATCGGTAACGAATCATCGAGATCGCACAAATATTCGATATATTTTAACGATTGCAATGCACGTTTACAAAGTGTGTGTCATTTTCTAGTTTGTCATTAGTATTCAAATGTCAAAATATTATCTACAATTAGATGTTTTTATGAATGAAAATTCCGGACTCTTTCACGGGAACCCAATTCGATACCCGGCACGCAACGTTTATTGTTTGGTGTTATATTAATCATTTTAATTTGGGGTTTATTTCTGTGTATAAAAAATTAATTGGATTTATTTTGCGGGGATAACGCGTATATATGCAAAAATCTGAAGCTGTGATAGCCTAGTGGTTAGGGCGTCAGCCTCCTAATCAGAGGTCGGCGGTTCGAAACAGGGCACGCACCTCTTAATTTTCGGAGTTATGTGCGTTTTTAAAAATTAAAATATCACTTGCTTTAGCAAAGGAAGCTGAAGGAAAACACCGTGAGGAACCCTGCACGCCTGAGGGTTCTCCATAATGTTCTCAAAGGCGTGTGAAGTCTTCCAATCCGCACATGGCCAGCGTGGTGGACTATGGCCAAACCCTTCTCATATTGAGAGGAGACCCGTGCTCTGTAGTGAGCCGGTAATGGATTGATCATGAAGATGATGATGATGCAAAAATCATCGAAACAAATCCTAGTCTCCAGGATGTATTTAAAAGAAGGAAATACATTGAAAGGTTATTCCACTTCTAGAAATTCAGTTTATAGTTTTACCGAATAATCGATATTTCAAAAAAAATCGTCCTGAAGTTAAAGCTATTTTCATCTGTGTATCGACTTTAAGATCTGTATTGCTCAACCCTAGAGCACATATTTGTTAGTGTACTATTCTTACATATTTCTTATCGTTTTGTAAACGACCGTATCTATTCTGTTAGAACGTCACTTTGTTTGAATAACTTATCCGTCAAACGGTAACTACAGCATATTTTATTTCACTTAGGGTGGTCGCGAGGACTGAATGATTTCATAGTTTAATAATCTTAGATGACTTGCAATTGTTGAGCCCCTTGTGTAAGTTGTCAAGTTAACAACTAGACGTTAATATATTTCATTAGTTTTCGAGTTGCCGGATCATGACATTTGGTCATCGATATATAACTAGGGCGTCAGTCTCCTAATCAGAGGTTGACGGTTCGAATCCGGACACATCTCATGGTACTTATCATGGCAATCATGGTGCTTATTATGAGGACCTTAGGCAGGACTTACGTTCACGCCGTCTGACTCACTCACAAGACTGAGGTTTTTCGCTAAAGAATTTTATTTATATCGCAATGTAATAGTTTATTTGGAATATATTATTATATGTCTTCTGGACATACGCCTCCTATTTAGAGGTTGGGGGTTCGAATCCGGACATACACCTGTAACTTTTCGGTGTTATGTGCGTTTTTTAAAAATTAAAATATAATTTGCTTCAACGGTGAAGGAAAACGTCGTGAGGAAACCTGCACGCCTGAGAGTTCTCCATAATATTTTCAAAGGCGTGTCAAGTCTGCCAATCCGCACATGGCCAGCGTGGTGGACTATGGCCAAACCCTTCTCATATTGAGAGGAGAGCCGTGCTCTTGTAATGAGCCGGTAATGGGTTGATCATGATGACATAACTATAAATTTTCATTGTCTTCTTAAACTTCCATCTTTGTTGTTTTGGGACGTGTAAAACAGCAAACTTAGAAGATGATAAACATACGGGATTTATCTCTCAGGGGCTATAACGTCTCCCTGGATATGGGCATTAGCGCAAACGATGCTCCAGACCAGGCGCTGACATATTAAACTGTTTGAAAGATGAGATTTAAATCGAAGTCAGCCTGCGTCGGATGATTGGAAATCAATTATGGGCGACGCCGCATCTCCACGAGGCGATGGATCTTATTCAAACGTCAATTTGAATCCCATTTATATTGAGACAGCTCCAAATGATTTGTCTTTGGTGATTATTCGTGACAAATTGCGTATTGAAGCCCTTTGTCTAGCTATGTCCACAGTAAACAGGAGGAAGTTGACCGTACACTACCGGAATGAGAAAACTAAACACAATTGCTAGTTTCAATTAAGAGACTCAGCAAGAAACTTAAAGCGTAGTTATGTAGATTATTTGACTACCTCGAAATATTTACCAATAATATATTTTAATGCAAGTACTCGGGGCAAGCGAAAATGAGAATGCCCAATGTACATCAAACGCAAATTTTGAACACATTTGCGAAGGAATGCCAACGTCATACATAGTACGTCATTGAGTTAAAAAAAATGCTTTATTGCATTACCAACCTGTTATTACCAGGCAATATATAAGGTGAATATAATTAAATCTTTAAATATTAAAAAAAAATAATAATTATAAAGTTAATATTAATAATGTTATATATAGACACAATGTAAAAGTCCAAGATTGTATATTATTCGCCCTGTAAACCAATCTAGTGTGGTGAGCCACCCAGCAATTCTGCTTGTATAAAAGCATTAATATCAAAAAGTGCTGAACAAAATTTATAGAGGTTTTAACAGCTGATACAATTTTTTTTTATACACTACAAGTTAGCCCTTGACGGCTATCTCACCTGGTGGTAAGTGATGATGCTGTCTAGGATGGTAGCGGGCTAACCTGTTAGGAGTATGGTAAACCCACGCTCCTAATTGGATTCTACGCGACATCGTGCCGGAATGCTAAATCGCTTGGCGACACGTCTTTGTCGGTAGGGTGGTAACTAGCCTCGGCCGAAGCCTCCCACCAGACCAGACTCAAGCCGGGAGTCGAACCCAGGACCTTCCAACTTTATAATGCAACAGCGCATGCACTGCGCCACGTAGGTCGTCAAATTTGTTCCTAACTGTTCTCCTCAATATTTAAATATCTCTTCAAATAAGGAGAACAACATATACACGCTGTTTATTGGCAAGCACATCACTGAACAAGAGCTGCACTAAAATAGAATTTTGTTATTTTTAATTCCGTAGAACACCGAACAAAGTATTTTGGGGAAGAAAAATTGGAAAACTTGGACAACTTTAAGATAAATTAGGGGTTGTATAAGAAAAAGAGGAAGTCTTTCTGTTTTGAGTTTTTCTATTAGATTTATTGAAATTTGCCCAATACAATATATTGTGTTGAAGAAATTTGATGTTTAAATATTTTTATACAATGTTATAACATAACATAACGAAACAGACGTCATTCATTGCTATAATTTTATGAACATAATGTGTTATGAAACTTTTATTATATTCTGAATAGTTTACTAGAAATAATAAAACTATTATATGTATTTCAAATGTTGTTGGGTATTACGATATATAATCAAGAATTCGTTTGTGAAAAACCTTTGTCTTGTGAGTGAGTCAGACGGCGCGAACATAAGTCCTCATAATCAGTATCATGATAGGAATCCAGTAGTCATATTGTACTCAATGTTAAACACTGGTAATAATAACGAACACGGTAATCAATTATTAAAGACCATTGTTGGGCAGAAACAATTACCGGTCCGCCATTACTGACGAGTGAAACTCGCAATGTTATTTTAGATATCGTTTAAATATTATGAAATTCCAATTTAAACGCTGTGCAAAAACAAAATGATAAATTGTATGATTCATACCTTCCCGATAATTATTGGGAGCTGTTGATGTTTCTTTAATAGGTCATATGATTTTATTAATCCACCTGACACACACATTTGCCATGTATTTTTTTTAAATTACATCGTAACCAAAAATTTTAGACGGGTTAGTTTTGTCGGCCTCCGTGGCGAAGTGCGTGTGCTGTCGCGTTGTAAAGTTGGAGGTCCTGGGTTCGATTCCCGACTCGAGTTTGGTCGGGTGGGAGGCTTCAGCCGTGGCTAGTTACCACCCTACCGACAAAGACGTTTTGCCAAGCAATTTAGCGTTCCGGCACGATGTCGTGTAGAAACCAATTAGGAGTATGGATTTACCTTACCCATAACAGGTTAGCCCGCTACATTCTTAGACCGCATCATCACTTAACATCAGGTGAGATACCGTCAAGGGCTAACTTGATATGTATAAAAAAAACATGATGTTAAGTGATTACTGTCACCCAAGTGCATCTAAAATACCGTAGGTACCATCAATGCGTTGCCGACTGAACCCATCCTCCCTCTTGGTTTCTACTCGGCATCATACATTTCGTTATGTCTTTGCCAGTAGGGTGGTAACTATCCGGTGTCTAAGACTCCCAACAGACCAGACTCTAGCCGGGAGTCGAAGTGAGGACCTTCCGCTCTATAATACAGTCTGGCACGTACTGGGCCACAGAAGTTGCTAAAACAAACAAGCCTAACCAACAAATAAGACGAACAGAAGCTTGTCGTAGTCGGTACCATCGGTTTTACCACCGGTTTGGAAAACAACCGGCAAGAACGTTTAACGACATCCGTGGCAAAGTACTCGCGCAGTCACATTATATAGTTGGAGGTCCCGGGTTCGAGTCCCGGCTCGAGTCTAGTCTGGTGGGAGGCTTCAGCCGTGGCTAGTTACCACCCTACCGACGAAGACGTTTCGCCAAGCGATTTAGCGTTCCAGCACGATGTCGCGTAGAAACCAATTAGGAGTACGAGTTACCATACCCCTAACAGGTTAGCCCGCTACCATCTTAGAGTGTAGCATCATATACACCAGGTGAGTTAGCCGTCAAAGTATATCTTGCAGTGGATAAAAAAAAAAGAAACAGCATCTGTTCTTTTCCAATGTCATCTATCAACAGTTATATATTTTTAATTAACGAATTATCGGTACTTCAAAGAGACCTTTATGTCTCTAAACAACTCGCGTACAGCGAAAACCTCGTAACGGAGTTTAGCGCAGCGCTCCGTCAACACTGCTCGGCCGTGTAGAAACGGACTCCCACGAAGCGGTAATAGCCTAGTGGTTAGGGCGTCAGCCTCCTAATCAGAGGTCGGCGGTTCGAATCCGGGCACGCACCTCTATCTTTTCGGAGTTATGTGCGTTTAAAAAAAAAATTAAAATATCACTTGCTTCAACGGTGAAGGAAAACATCGTGAGGAAACCTGCACGCCTGAGAGTTCTCCATAATGTTCTCAAAGGCGTGTGAAGTCTGCCAATCCGCAAATAGCCAGCGTGGTGGACTATGGCCTAACCCTTATCATATTGAGTGGATACCCGTGCTCTGTAGTGAGCCAGTAATGAGTTGTTCATGGTGATGATGATGAATTAACGAATGTAGTTGCATTACTATCACCTCACCATAATGATAAATATATGCAAAATCACTTGAAATAGGTCTGATCGCTGACAAGGGTGGTGCTGAAATACCTTTTGATAATGAACTGTATGAAATATTTGATCGATTGTTCGATGCTTTATTATTCTTATACAAAATGTAATACACGAGTGATGAAAAATTACGAGGCAATCAATTATTAAAGACCATTGTTAAACGAGAACAATAAAGAACCGGTCATTATTGCAGAAACTTGAGTGTTTTTATATATATCGTTATATACCTTCATATATTTTAAATATCATTTATATTTTATGATATTTCAATTTGATTTTATCAGAACTGTGACAGATTGTAGAATATGTGGCACTGAAAGTAGAAAAACAATGTACATTATATAATTTTAATAAATGAGAGTTCTCGCCTGAGAGTTCTCCATAATGTTCTCAAAGGTGTGTGAAGTCTGCCAATCCACACATGGCCACGCTGGCTGGTGGACTATGGCCAAACCCTTCTCACATTGAGGGGAGACCCGTGCTCTGTAGTGAGTCGATAATGGGTTGATCATGATGATGATGATGAAGGCACAAAATATTGATTACTACAAATAAATTTTAAATCAAATCAAACCGTAGTTTTTGCTACAATAACTATGTTATGCTATTTTGCGTAAATTAACATAATATGAGTGCAAAATTAGTGACCTTACTATAGAACAACGGCTCCTGTCAGAATAAGCAAAGTCAAAACCGTACTTTAACCAACTGGCCAACTACTGAAAAACATTATTATTATATGATATTTATTTATATTTTTTAGTGTTTATATAGTTGACCATGTATTATTTGTAATAGTACACCAGCCTGGCTATCTGTAAATTATATCCTAGTCTGGGTTGCCTCTTGAGGATCGCTCATTAGCCATTGGGCCTATTGTACCTCTTTTATTTTCTGTGTGTGTTTCTTTACTGTCTTATATTTCTTGTGTTGTGTTACACCATGTGGTGTAGAATAAAGAGTACTTTTATTTTATTATGGAGAAGTCTCAAGCATGAACGTTTCACCACAATGTTTAGTTTATATCATTGCAGCAAGTAATCTCAACTCCGAAAGGTAAGGCATAGTTTTACCCCTGAAATTATGTTTGAAGATTTTATTTATGATTTACTTAGAATTAAAGTGTAATTATGATACTCGCCGAACTTAATTTCTTATTTCATCCTGATTAAAAACCTTCTTCGGACAACAATATCGTTTTGTGCCGACGCGGACGGTTTTTATCCACTAAAATATTTGCTGTCTGGTTTTATCATCCCAGCCCAGAGCAACTTTGTCTCCGAGCGTCAAGAGGAAACTTTTTGATGAATATTTTTTGCATAGTTGTAGATTCCTTTGCTTTATGTATGTGCCCAGGTTTCGTGTTACGTGTTTTAGTTTGTAGTTTCGCTGAAATGCAATTTCGTTATAAACGTATCTCATTTTGTTAAAAGTTTCAATGACGTTTAATACTGTCACTTTCCCGATACGTAATGCTACGATGTACGAATGTTATATATGTATGTGATATATATAAGGAGTAGAGGAAGATCAAAAAAGAGATGAATCGTGTTATAGAGGATGTCCGTGTAAAAGGTGTGGGTAGTGAAGTGATGGCTGATAGACGTGAGTGGAAGAAGAAGACGTGTTGTGCTCATCCCGCATAGCGTGGGATAAGGTCAAGAAAAAGAAGAACGTATTTTTTTTGTACTTCAGTCGCTGGGAAATGGATGTTTTCAAGTAAAAAGCTAAAAAAAAATATTTTAATTTTTTTATATCTTATTCTGACGTAATCTAGTAATGTAAGTTTAAATATAGTTTTCTAGTTCATAGCGCGTTTGGAACCCTCATAGCTTTAGATTTAAGTTTACGAATATAGTTATCACCATGAAATAACTACTATGTAAATTATTGACGCGTCAAAAGTGCCTTTTAAAGGACTATTTGAATAAAGATTATTTTGAATTTGACATATAATAACAACAAAAAAATATATAAGCATGTATTCCGAGATTTAGAGATATCGACGGTAATCGTCAATGCAATGACGATGTGTTAATTAGTCACTAAAAGTGTCTAGAATATACGAGTATATCCAAACCTCGTCGACAAACTTTATTTCTTTTACTTAAGTGAATACATACTCATATATCATAACACAAAAAATAAAGACTCTGTAAAAGGAAAAATAGTGACATGATGGAAGGATTAGGATACAAAACGTGGCTTTATCTCTTAGCAGCGATCTCTATCTCGAAACCGTTGGATTAGGAAAACAAGGCGAAAACAGTATATTATTAGTAGATAGTATTTGTTCGTATTCAAATAGTGTAATAGTGATGAAAACGAAGATTATTAAACTTGATGAAAACATACCCAAAAATTATCACAAGTAACTAAATAGTCTTAGCTTAAGTAACATCATAAGCGAAAATATTTTCAGAGCGCCATTTTCTGTGTTAGTGTTTGTCTACAGAAATGTAGGGGTTGAGAATTTATCCAGTACATTTTCTTTTCCCTAAAGAGCAACTTTCTCGCCGGGTCTTGTCATCGGGTAACTTACACGCGTAACTTTTTAATGAATATTTTTTAGCAAAAATTCTTTACTAGATATTTTGAACGTCGGTATTTTCTTTTCAGTTTTCTCGTGTTGTTTATGTGTTAACCCCTTCTTTATCTATAAAAGATGTGTATTATGAAAGCCAACATCAAGCACAATATCGCTGAAACCCGTAAACGTCACAAGTACGCCTCTGTTCTGTATGAGTAATATACTTATTTTATACAGGCACTGTAAAAAATTTAAAATATCACTTGCTTCAACGGTGAAGGAAAACATCGTGAGGAAATCTGCATGCCTGAGAGTTCTCCATAATGTTCTTAAAGGCGTGTGAAGTCTGCCAATCCGCACATGGCCAGCGTGGTGGACTATGGCCTAACCCTTCTCATATAGAGAGGAGACCCGTGCTCTGTAGTGAGCCGGTAATGGGTTGATCATGACATATAGTCACTGGGTCATGAGTGTTCTATTTACATTGGTGAGCCAGTGACATCTGAATTCTAAAAATAAAAAAAAAATTATTGCCTCATTTTATATATATATATATAGGTTATAACATGGCTGGGCAATTTTTTGGGCATAAGACCAGGTCGGGTTTTCGCAGCGCGAATAATCGCCCAGCATTCTTGGCACATCCATGAAGGGAATTACTAGTATGGTAATTAGGTTAAGCTTCATATTTACTCATTAGGTTTTATTTAAACATTGTGAATTGTAAAGGGAAATTTCTAGATGTCAAATCATTATTAACTTTTATATTTTAAGTATGTTTATTTATTATTTATGTATATTACATCATATGGAACAGGATGTTGGAATCACACTTTGGTCGAAGGGTGCAGCATTGGTTGCCTTATTTGCATATTAATATACTAAAGTGATAGAAAAGTAATTATCACATTGAAAGTTTGGACCGGGTAAACAAACTCGTACTATGACATTAATTTTTCTTTTTTAATTTCCTCTTAAATTTGATATTTTTGATTTTCTTTTATTACTGTAGTTTAATTTGGGTTTCATTTCATCGTATAAGGAGTTTTAATTCTGCCTGATTTTAAAACAATTAAAGCTGCAAGATGTTGCTGATTGTCCATACTTTTGATCGTAATTAAATTTCATAATTCTTGCTTAATTTAATATTAGTTGAATGTTTCGGAGTCACAAATAGACTAAACAATAAACAGCAAGTATAATTTGCTATATTCCGCCGACAACCGGGAGATTTGTATAATATAACACCACACAAAATCTTCCACTAGAACCTCTACGCAAGTTTCGAACCGACACCGGATCATCCTCAGGAGATGTTGACTTCACAAGGGAGAAAAGTAAAGTCTACTTTTCTCATTTATCATGGACTTCCGCAAAGTAACGCCTGCTTCCATTCATTACAAATAGACTAGTCAGTTGGTAATACGTATCACATTATATAATATACATAATTCAATTTAAAGCAATTATTCAATTTTGCCCCAATTTCCACTTGCTAAGCATGCTGAATTGAGTCTCCTTAAGACAGGATAATCATCGTTAAATTATGTTAAAACGTACCTAATTTGAGTTTCAATGAGATGTTCGCTTCGACGGAGTTGTAATGTAGGTAGTTAATATTACATACGCCATTGTAAAGCAAGTACCTTGAAAGTAAAACCTTTACGGCCTTACGTAGAGGAAGCGGTGATAGCCCAGTGGTTAGGGCGTCAGCCTCCTAATCAGAGGTCGGCGGTTCGAATCCGGGCACGCACCTCTAACTTTTCGGAGTTATGTGCGTTTTTAAACAATTAAAATATCACTTGCTTCAACGGTGAAGGAAAACACCTTTAAGGGGTGTGAAGTCTGCCAATCCGCACATGGCCAGCGTGGTGGACTATGGCCAAACCCTTCTCATATCGAGAGGAGACCCGTGCTCTGTAGTGAGCCGGTAATGGGTTGATCATGATGATGATGATGATGTAGAGGATATAATGTTAAATTGAAAGATCATGAACCAATTTTCATCTGTCTTGATATCACTAATCGTTCCAGCACATAGTAAATAATTTTTAATTTTTTTTATAGATAATCTTATTTGTTTCGCTTTTTATTCTGAATTGTTGGTCTTTTGTGTAATTAAGGTTTTTTGATAACCTCCGTGGCGCAGCGCGCGCTCTGTCGCATTATAAAGTCAGAGGTTCTAGGTTCGATTCCCAACTCGAGTCTGGTCTGGTGGGTTGCTTCGGCCGTGGATAGGTACCATCCTACCGACAAATACGTGCCGCTAAGCGATTTAGCGTTCCGGCAAGATGTCGCGTAGAAACCATTTAGGAGTGTGGGTTTACCATACCCGACAGGTTAGCCCGCTACCATCCTGAACTGTAGTGAATAAAAAAAAAAACTTCGTGGTGCTGCGCGCGCATCGAAGTAAAAACTCATCTTAATATTTTAAGTGGGGACAATTTCACGTCGGATTTCAGACAATTAAGGTTAATCGAAATAGTCATGAAATGCGAATCACGTTTTAGAAAGATAATTGGAAGAATGGAAGAAGTGGAGGGGCCTATAATTGAATTCTTTTATAACAAAAGAAATTTAATTATTCTATTACAGGACACGTCATCTCGCTAAAGTTGAAAATTTGGACTGCTTGTTTTAAAATGTCTTTATTTTATGTCTTATTTTATGTCTTAGTCTTAAATAGAAAACATTTTCACACATACATATACACACGTACTTTGAAAATCATACATACACACTCATAATTGCTTTTTTTTTCGTTTAATTTTGGTTGTGTAAATTGTTATTTTTGACAATCGCATATCGTTGTGTTATAACTCCTGTAACAGTTTAAACTATCGAGACAGGGCTTCATACTTATGAAATGTAAATTATGCTTTTGATAAATAAAGATTATTATGTCTATATGAACTTCTGGCTGATGCTCGCGACTTTCCCCAAGTGGCCTAAGGTTTTCAAAGTCCGTCTTCAGGGTGCAATATATACGCTTAATAAACATCGAAATCTGTTTAGTATCATAGTGATAAGGTAACAGACAGACATTGTTACTTTTACTGTATAACTTTATGATAAGCTGGTGCATTTAGCGTATTTTTGGTTTTCTTTCTTTTTTCTTGCGCTATCGCATTATAAAGTTAGAGGTCCTGAGTTCGATTCCCGGCTCGAGTCTGGTCTGGTGGAAGGCTTCGGCCGTGGCTAGTTACCAACCTACCGGCAAAGACGAGTCGCCAAGCGATTTAGCATTCCGGCACGATGTCGCGTAGAAACCAATTAGCTGTATGGGTTTACCATAACCCCTAACAGGTTAGCCCGCTACCATCTTAGACTGCATCATCACTTACCATCAGGTGAGATTGCCGTCAAGGGATAACTTGTAGTAAAAAAAAAAACCTATGGATGCGAAAATTGTCTCCGCAATTTGCCCTAAATTTTGTTTCGGCAGTAATTAGTTAAGTAAGCGTTTGTGTTACTTTGCAATTTCTTCGAATCCCCATGTGATTTCTGCTTGCGTATAAAAGCTGATTCACACGGTTCCAGTCGCTGGATCTAGAAAGATTACTTTCTCTACTTTAAATCATATTCTCGTAATCCGATGAAGAGATGATTTCAAGCTAACGAATTCTTCTGACAGCTTCAACTGTATGTAATATTCGCTGGTACTGTATAAGTTGATAATTGAAATACGGAACAAATAATAAAGGCAGCGAACAATCTTTCGTATTTCAATCATGAATTGCGATGTAGAGTTACACGCACATGGGATGACAAATTCAGTACACAGCACTGTGTTTATAAATTTCACTGCCAATTCGATTATAATAGCTTGAAATATCATACAATTTGTAATTATATTCTCCTAATAAATTTTCAAGGTACTGAGTCAGTAGAAAACATTCATTTCATCTGAAGTGAATGTTTTTTCGGTGTATTTCCACGTACGAAACGAGAAAACGTATACGATAAAAGTTCTTCAAAGACACGACTGTATGTGTGTTAGGTGTGATAGCCTAGTGGTTAGGACGTCAACCTCTTAATCGGAGGCCGGGGGTTCGAACCCGGGCACCCACCTCTAACTATTAAAATATCACTTGCTTCAACGGTGAAGGAAAACATCGTGAAGAAACCTGCATGCCTGAGAGTTTGCCATCATGTTCTTAAAGGCGTGTGAAGTCTGTCAATTCACACATGGCCAGCATGGTGGACTATGGCCAAACCCTTCTCAATATTGAGAGGAGACCCGTGCTCTGTAGTGAGCCTAGAATGGGTTGATCATGTAGTAAGACACAACACGACATGCAGATTGTTGTTTTTTCTATAAAACAGGCTAGATAGAATAACTACCTCGAACGCTACTAAAATGATGTGAACCAGCTATTACAAGGTTGTGTTACTTAGTAATTACCTCCGAATCCCCTGTGGCTTCTTTTTCTTTATTAAGGAAAAAAATCGGGCCAATTTCACGTTTATCTAATTTATTACTTCCATTAGTGTAATATATATCGGTTTTAATTAAAATACAAGAAAAAAGCTAATTAAAGCAATCTTTACACTTTACTACCAGCTATACGAAAGATATTTAGTAGGTAATTTAGCTAGTAACTATAAAAAATAGGAATTTTGTTAAATTTACTGTTTATGGTTTATTCTACTTTGTGCCTCCAGTGTTATGGTAGAGAGTGATAAGAGCATTGATCCACCACGCTGCCCCCATACGGGTTGGTGGGCTATAAAATCTACTAAAACCAGTAACCAGGATCAACGGCTTAACGTGCTCTCCGACGAGGGGGGTCGAGACCACCAATATCCAAACTTCTGGTAGTGGCATTAGCCAAAATGTTGAATTTCGGTAAACTCAATATTTTGGCAGTATACCGAAAACTCAATATTGGGTATAGGTATATCCGTTAAAAAATTCCATCGTCATTGGACGACCTGGGATTTGTACCCAGGACCATCATGCAGTCAAACATGTAGTCAAATATGCTACGTATTACGTCAAAAAGGCAGTCCAGCGTAATGTAATCGGAAATAATATAATAATAGTTTTTGATTTGGAAAGAAATCATTATTATTATTTGGCAATTTTACACGGTGAAAAACTAATTAAAACAAGGATCATAATTTAGAGATGGGTGTGGGAAACATAGTCCTTAAAAAAAATGTATATCAGTTTAATATCATCATCATCATCACGATCAACCTATTACCGGCTCACTACAGAGCACGAGTCTCCTCTCAATATGAGAAGGGTTTGGCCATAGTCCACCACGCTGGCCATGTGCGGATTGGCAGACTTCACACGCCTTTGAGAACATTATGGAGAACTCTCAGGTCTGCAGGTTTCCTCACGATGTTTTCCTTCACCGTTGAAGCAAATGATATTTTAATTTTTAAAAAACGCACATAACTCCGAAAAGTTAGAGGTGCGTGCCCGGATTCGAACCGCCGACCTCTGATTAGGAGACTGACACCCTGACCACTAGGCTATCACCGCTTTCAGTTTAATATATCTTTACTAAACTGTCTTATAGTGTAATATAAAAATAATAATACAGCAACTTTGAACCGACTCAGTGACTCAGGAAGGGTATGCAACTAGTGAGGTTTATAGGAATTCCTTGAACAGCCAATGCCAATCATATTGCCAAGCACAACACATCAGTCCCATTTATAGAGAGAGGGTGTATGGCATAAACCCACGATACTATTCAAATGTAACTGGGGGCGAGTAACGTGCTATCAGAACCACGAGGGTGGACACTACCAATTTCCTAAATACGGGTTGGTACTGATAATTTAAAATACATATTTATATATAATATAAGCGGTGATAGCCTAGTGGTTAGGGCGTCAGCCTCCTAATCAGAGGTCAGCGGTTCGAATCCGGGCACCTCTAACTTTTCGGAGTTATGTGCGTTTTTAAACAATTAAAATATCACTTCAACGGTGAAGGAAAACATCGTGAGGAAACCTGCACGCCTGAGAGTTCTCCATAATGTTCTCAAAGGCGTGTGAAGTCTGCCAATCCGCACATGGCCAGCGTGGTGGATTATGGCCAAACCCTTCTCATATTGAGAGGAGACCCGTGCTCTGTAGTGAGCCGGTAATGGGTTGATCATGATGATTTATATATTAAAATGCTTTCTTAAGCACTGGACGTTGGGTATTTTAAATTATTATGTACAATCTTGATCTAAACCGGGAATCGAACACAGATCCTCGTGAACATGCTGAATATTTCACCAACGAAGGAACGAGGGAGATAATGGAAATTGTATAAAAACTTATTAATCAAGCGAAGCTTAAGTCAGTTCCTCCGTTGATGAGTCGGAATAAGCACTGCACAAATTCTCTCGTAATTTGTTTCAAATTATATTTAGACTCCCATTCCTAAGGATAACGGTTGTGTGACTTTGTAATTAAGTCAGATTTGCTTGAGATTTCCTTGCGCTCAGTCGGGGCTGTGTTACAGTTTATCTCAGTTAGTTTATTCTTGAAATTATGTTATCTTAAGGCTGATTTTCAATTGCCAAATAATTTTTAACTTTAAGGAATTATCTCGAGGTTTTGACGGTGGTTGCATATATTCTGTGGAAGAGTTCCCGTACTATATACCGTAAAATATACTC
The DNA here is from genome assembly GCA_928268935.1 of Lasiommata megera. Lineage (NCBI taxonomy): Eukaryota > Metazoa > Arthropoda > Insecta > Lepidoptera > Nymphalidae > Lasiommata > Lasiommata megera. Next base: position 2,217,084 of record OV743311.1, on the reverse strand, counting down.
GTAGTTATAGCATTAATCGGAAAGTAGGGATACATTGATAACAAAAAAAAACCCGGCTAAGTTTGTTGTGGGTTTCTTTTTAGACCGATTTGAAGTGTAGCTATCACCATCACTAATAGAAATAATGAAAATGTTATATATATGAACGATTTATATATATTTATGTAATATGTTCTGTCATCATTATGATCAACCCATTACTGACTCACTACAGAGCACGGGTCTCCTCCTTCAGACGCCTTTGAGAATATTATGGAAAACTCTCAGGCGTGCAGGTTTCCTCACGATGTTTTCCTTCACCGTTGAAGCAAGTGATATTTTAAATGTTATAAAACGTACATAAACCCCGAAAAGTTAGAGGTGCGTGCCCGGGTTCGAACCGCCGACCTCTGATTAAGAAGCTGACACCCTAACCACTAGACTATCACAGCTCTATGTTCATATGTTCTATAAATAAAGCTATTTGCTGCGAAAAGTATACGTGTAAACTTGTAGTATATTAAATATAAAAATGTATGCCTGTTAATGATGACATTTTTGATGAAATCTAACCGATTCTCGCGACTTTGCACGCGTATATTAAAAATTCCTTTCGAATAAGCAAGTTTATAATTGAAGTAATCATATGTTTAATTCTTTCTCCCATTCCCGTTTTTGCTTCCTTTCCCAACATACAAATCTAATTTTAAGCAACTTCTTTGCTACGGCCAAGTAAAGCTATAGTTAGCTAACATAGCTACAGCTTTAGTTGCCTCAGGTAGTCGTCTCCATCAACCCAGATGATAAGATGAAGGTAGATCGCCTTTGAGGGGTCAAGAGAGCACCGAACCTGATGGAATTCCGAGGAAGGTCCTGGCGGTGGCAGGAAAATACATGGGAAACCGCCTGAGGTTCTTGTTTAACGCCTGCCTGCTGACCGACAGACTGACCGGTTTCCCAGGTTGTATGAGGAAGGATGACTGGTTCTGATGGAGAAGAAGGATCGCGCCTGTGGGATGGAGGTAGCCATAAAGCTTCTCCAACAAGACAAACAAAAATCGACTCAGACGAGAAATCAGTTTTTCACAAATTGCCTGGATTTTTCCGGAATAGAAAGTAGGCTATGTGTTAATTCAGGGTACATTCTATTTTCATTACGAATTTCAACCAAAATTGTTTGTACTTCCTGCGTGAACAAGTAACAAATATACACATACAAATTTTGGTCTCTATAATATTTATTATTTATTTATTTATCCAAAGCGCTACCAACAGATTTATATGTAAAAAAATAAACAGTTAAAAACCTTAAGTGCTAGATGTATACATATAAATCAATTTAGAGGTAACTACAGCATGCCTAATATAATAACTTAAGTCGACGCTAATATGTCGCTAATAATATAATATGGAAATTAACAAACAGCTAATAACAAAAAACACAAAAAGGAACTTATTACAAAAGAACAGAAAAGTAAACCTTGTGTTTATAATAACGAAGTAAGGAATATATATATACAGGACTATGTAAAATGTAACTAGACTAGGGTTTTTATTATTTTATTTTTGAAATTGTTTAGTTTGTCGTTAAAAATATCAATCGAATTATCTTTAGAAACGAAATGTTTGTATAAATTGCTTAGTCGGGGTATCAAAGAGTGGCGACCAAGATTAGTCCTACAAACTCGGTGCGTGAAAAGTGGAACAGGGTAGCGCGGGATTCGGATGGGAACCTTGAAAGAGATTTGGCGCAACAACTCTGAGTTATTAAATGTACCGTTTACGAGCTTGTGCAAGAAGACCATATCATGAATTTTACGTCTATCGGACAATGACATTAATTTAACAGTTTCCAGTCGAGTGCTATAAGGTAATCTTTTGATTTTGCCAGTTAAACATAATAGTGTAAATCGCCTCTGTACGCTTTCTATCCGATCCTTATGGATCTGGTAGCTAGGGTTCCATATCGTTGTGCCATATTCGAGTTTGCTTCTTACAAAAGTTGCGAATAGAGTTTTCATGGTATTAGCTTTTTTAAAAGGCTTGGCATTTCTGTAAACGAACCCTAGCATTTTACGAGCTGATCTACAGATGTTGTCGATATGCACGTTAAAGCGTAATTTTGTGTCTAAGGTAATCCCCAGATCCTGGATAAATTCAACCCTCTGCAGTGGGCAATTGTTGATTATGTATTTTCTGTCTAAAACAGTGCGTTTGCGAGTAAAGGTGATACAAGAACATTTGGAGGGATTTAAGTCCATGCCGTTCAGTTTACACCAATTTGCGATTCTATCTACATCTTCCTGTAGGGAAAGGACGTCACTATCTGTTGTGATCTCTTTTGCTAATTTTAGGTCATCCGCAAAAATTAAACACTTAGAATTAAGTACACATTGCGGGATGTCATTTACAAAAATATTGAACAATAGCGGTCCCAATACAGAACCCTGGGGAACACCCGACGTCACGTTATATAACTTGGAAGAATAGCCTTTTATTGCCACATGAGAATTTCTATTGGCGAGATAAGATGTGAGCCATGATAGGAGTGATCCACCAAGTCCGAAAGAATACAGTTTTTTCATCAACAGTTTATGATTAACTTTGTCGAAGGCCTTTGAGAAATCAGTATAGATAGCGTCTACTTCTAGTCTGGAGTCCACAGAAGATGTGACGAAACTTATGAAATTTGATAAATTAGTTACAGTTGATCTGGAACGGCAGAAACTATGCTGAGCCTCAGAAAGCATGTGCAAAACATGACGCGAAAGTATTGGGTGCACGAGAGATTCAAAAACCTTCGACAGAGCTGATAATATTGAAATTGGCCTATAGTTGGTAATGTTATTGCGACAGCCCTTTTTGTAGATTGGTACTGTTCTTGCTCGTTTCCATAAGTCTGGAAAGATTCCAGTGCACAATGATTGATTAAATATCATGCAGACTGGTTTTGATAAGGGGACAGCACATTTATTAATAAATAATGGAGGAAGCTTGTCAGGGCCAGCTCCCTTCCTAATGTCAAGTCTTTTTAATTTTAAAATAACATCCTTAATTGTGATATTAATGTAACAGAGGGAGTTCCCTGTAGAGGATGGTACGTACGCATTGGTATAGGGAGGATCACTCGTATCGTAGACTGAGGCGAAGTAATCGGCGAACATATTGCATAGGCTGGAGCCATCAGTGGCAACTTTGTCATTATATATCATTTTGGCTGGATACGTGTTTGATGGCTGTTTTATATTTTTTAAATGTATCCAGAAATATTTAGGATTACTAGCTAGAATGTTTTCGATTGAAATAATGTATCTATTATAGCACTCCTTAATTAGGTTATTACTCTCACTTCTTAGAGATTGAAATTTTAGCAAATCTAGTGGATTTTTATAAATTTTTACTTTTAATCTAAACTTGTTTTTGAGTTTCAACAATGATGTTAGTTTAATGTTATACCATATTGGAAACCTACTGTTTCTTACTTTCGTCTTTGGTACATGTTTAGCAATAATTGAGTTTAATGTATCGTAAAATATGGTAAGCATAGCATTCACATTGTCATAATTTTGAAATAGTTCTAACCATGGAATATTGTCCAAATCTTTCAAGATAGCATCATAATCGGCCTTATAGAAATTGTACTTTTCATCAACTTTTTCGTTTATGGTAGCTACTCTACCAAGATTTAGGTTTATGAGTAAAGGTGGATGGTGAATGTCAACTGTGCTGATGGGATTGGTAATATTATTGATTGTAATTTGGGAATTATTTGATAAAACCAAATCAAGTATTCTATTATTGATGTTAAGTATGGAGTTAAATTGTTTAAGATTGTGTTCTTCAACAAAGTCCACGAGGGTGGAATCCAAACCCCAACTACTCGATGGATTTAAGTAATTTAATTCCGACAATTTCGACCATGTTAGACTACTCATATTGAAATCTCCTATAATTAGCAACTGCTGATTAGAGTTAACGACTTTGGAGGTATTTTTCAAGAAATCATTTAGTATCTCTTTCTTAACTGGTGGTGGTAGATACACGGAGCAAATGGCTAAATGGCTTGGCTTATTTTGTACGAGCATTTCAATTGTAACCCATAGGTCTTCACATTTACTCTCCCAATGTGCTACACGATTAGATTTAATATTAGTGTGAATAAAAAATATATCATTGTAAAACTGGTTTAATTCACATATCAGTGCCGGAGGGTATTTTGCTTGTTTCTGATGAATCAAAAAAAAGAACGAATGATATATGCTCTAGATAATTAAAAAAACTGGCCGGACACGCGTATAAAATGCCATTGAATTTTTTTCAGATGAAAAAATATTACAATCATATTTTTATAAATTTTTATTTTATTCGATACCTTTATTAAATAATAGCTTCTGCCCGCGACTTCGTCTGCGTGGACTTTAGAATTGGCTTCGCTCGTCCAGCGTCTAAACTTATATTTGAAAAAGAAATGGTATATTCTTGACGAAAGGTACAATTTTAGCTTATAACCTGAAGTGTAAAATGGAAATGTCACGAGTGCAAAAAAACCGCGACTTTTTGTAAGACCTAGTAAATTACATAATTAAATGAGAATGTTTCGTTTGAACTCCACTTGGCAGCTAAGTAATAACCAGAGATGATCTTAGTTAATATCAAAGAAAAAACCTCCCGCTTGCCAAACAGGGAAATCCGCAATGTTACACCCCTCGACGGAAACGAGTCAAGAAACACTAGACTCGTTAGGGTTGTCAACAACAATAAACTGTCATTAGTGAAATAATTAATTATTAATACTTATAAACAATGTTGTGTACTTACAAATCTTTGTTACCAGAAATGTTGACATATTTCATTTATTTTACTAAAACAAGCCCTCGCATGCCTTGTTTGATGCTGACTTGACCCCACTTTACTTAAATAAGAGCATGGAAAAGTGAAATTTGTCTACTATATCTAACGTAACTAACTTAAACCTTCTTATATACTAATACTAGCTGAGACCCGCAGTTTCACCCGCGTAGTTTTCGTTTCCGTGGAAATACCGGGAAATAAAATATTGCCTAAATATAAATTGCAAATTGACTCTTTGAAATTAGGAACACACCTACATTTCTTAGACAACAGTGAGTGATTATAATTTAATATGAACTTTATTAAATATCAATAAAGTTCAAATTGACTCCACATTTTATTTAGAAAACGTTTATATGGGAAAAACAAAAGGGCTGTTTTTAGGGTTTTCCCGGCAATTATTCGAATATTTCTCAATTTTTAAACCTAAACCAATTTCTAGACCTCCACGAACATTTCAAGACCAAGATAAGACAAATTCGTTCAACCGTTCTCGAGTTTTAGCGAGACCAACGAACAGCAATTGATTTTTATATATAGATTATGAATATTTGGAACAGAATAGTTTGTTTTAGAAGAAAATATCGATAATATCATTTACAGAAGCAAAGACACGTACGAGATTTAAGAAACAGTATACGCGAGACAAACCTCAGGTAAAGGGTACCCAAATGGGTATATTTTATTCACACCTTCGTGTTTATGGTACGCCCATTCCATAGGTCTCACGTAAAACAAGCAGAAGAAATTAGTAATAATCAAAATTATCAGCAAATAATACACGCTGTTAAAATATATTACATCTTAACTAACTACATTTACAAGGTTGTAAATAAATGGTTGAAGCTGTGATAGTCTAGTGGTTAGGACGTCAGCCTCATAATCATAGGTCAGGGGTTCGAACCCGGGCACGTACCTATAACTTTTCGGAGTTATGTGCGTTTTTAAGCAATTATAATAACACTTGCTTCAACGGTGAAGGAAAACATCGTAAGGAAACCTGCACGCCTGAGAGTTCTCCATAATGTTCTCAAAGGAGTGTGAAGTCTCCCAATCCGCACATGGCCAGCATGGTGGACTATGGCCAAACCCTTCTCATATTGAGAGGAGACCCATGATCTCTAGTGAACCGAGAATGGGTTGATCATGATGATGACATAAATGGTTTATTCTAATGCGTTTTGTAAGCGGAGAACATGTACCCACATGTTCACCGTTGATTTCAGTTTTTGTCATTATACTGTCCAAGAGTGTAAAAATGATCTACGATAAGGTATCCCATCATAGGCATAAGGTATATAAAAATACCATACCATCCCCAAACACGTTACTATAATCAAATATCAAATATATAAAATACAATGCTTTAAAATAACCTTCACAGTACCCCCCCCCCCCTTATACCGTATATCCAAAAAAAAAATGAAATTTATGTTCGAAGTGTTACTAAATTTAGTCATGTTTCTCTAATACGCCAAATAAATCCTATCAAAAACGAACTCTTCTCATATTGAGAAAGTAATGATGATAATTAAACCAAAAACCTACAAAACTGAACACGCACTTACAATCACACAGAAACACAAACGTACACATATACACATAAACGCGCGCGAGCTACGTTAACAAAAAAATAAATTCAATAAGAATAAGAAAATAACAATACAGCTAAGATGCTGAGTTTGAAGCGCTACAGTTAATGGCTAGTCCCGTTAAAGTTGGCTAGTTAAACGACACACACACAGAGACAGCACAACACATGGACAAATAAAGCAGAACGACTTAAAAATATTAACAAAATAAGACTTGGCTCAACACTACAAAAGTAATAAACCGTGCTAAATAAACAAAACAAACTAAATAAATGCAGCAAAAAAAAAAAATAATAACGATACAGCATTCGACAATTGTGCTAGAAGCATTGCAGCCAATGGTTAGTCTGATGATATATATTTGGCTAATAAATTCACGCTATCGACCATTGTGCCAGCCCTAGTTCCAACGCACTTTTATTGCCTCGACCCCATTTTAAGCCGGCTAAGCGGTTTTTAGCGAATGAAATATTTTATAATGTCCCTCTTTTTTTTCTATGTAGGTATTTTTTCAATATTGTGACACGCGCCCATATTCGGGATGTCGTTGGTTGCGACAGGCCACGGGTTCCCCGTTTTTAAGTATTTCCTTAATTATTTTCGGCGTTTAATCACCTTGTTACATTTACGTTTCGGCTTTCGCAAAAATATTGCGTTTAATGCCTTTGAAGGCCGGCTTAATTGAAGGAGATGAAAAAAATAACGGCTTTCTGATTTTATTTGAGGTGAATCTCTTTGAACGCTGCAGGGGGTAGCTAATTAAAAAGCAAATTGCTTAATTATGAAAAAAGATAAATATTTGAAATTAATTAATTTTCTTTTTTATTATTTTTTTATTTACTTAAGAAAACACATTTACATACTTTTTATAATAATTAAGTGTAATCATAAATGCTGGCTGGGCCGTGGTCGAGTGCACAAGTGTTCCCGTGACCCAGCCACCAGGTGACGCGAAGAAGCATCGCTGGGTTTTAGTGGGTATTCTGGTCACCAGCCTGGCCGCCGGGGAGTCCCACATACCCCGCCCGAAGCGGCGCAGTCTTGCCTGCGTCGCCTCCGGAGGGGATGCGTAAAAGCATCTCCCAGCGTGAAAGAAAAAAAAAGTGTAATCATAAACACTTAACTTGAGTTTTTCCGTACACCGGAGCCTTCGACAATAAGTACTTACACACGCTAATCTATATAAAATTTACTTTAAAGCAAAATAATTACTACTTATAAACTAACATCATTGAACTCAATATATTTTAAAACCAAATGTACCAAGTAATAACGATTTCATTATTATTTATTTTAATGTAGGTAGGCAAGTAAAAAATTTTGTTGTTATTGTTAGTGTTTATATTTGTCAGATTAATTCTAGATACTTAAAATACGTACCATGTGGCACTACGTACGTTTTTTTTTATCCACTACAAGTTAGCCCTTGACTGCAATCCCACCTGATAAATAATAATGATGCAGTCTAAGATGGTAGCGGGCTAACTTTTTAGGGTTATGGAAAACTCACACTCCTAATTGGTTTCTACGCGACATCGTGCCGGAACGCTAAATCGCTTGACGACACGTCTTCGTCGGTAGGGTGGTAACTAGCCACGGCCGAAGCCTCCCACTAGACCAGACTCGAGCCGGGAATTGAACCCAGGACCTCCAAGTTTATAATCAGACAGCGCGTGCGCTGCGCCACGGAGGTCGTCAAAGCCATAAGTGGTACTTAGTTATTGTTGAACTACCCACATCAATATTATCATCATTGTTCAATCACTGCTGGCAGAAAGTTTTAATTAAAAAATATAGCATTGTACCTCCAATTTCCCATTCCGGTGGCTCATAATATCAAATCTAATAATATTCTTTTATTCACTCCGCGAGGTCTGCGCTCGTCGTAAAAACTTTTTTAAGACCCGGGACAATTCCTTGATTTTATTTTCACAGTAAAAACGCGATGCAACGCTGTCGACGGCTGGGTTTATCGATTCTAATATTATAAACTTGGAACTCTCGTGTCTGTTGCCAATCCTAAGCTGCTACACAGATTTTGATAAAATTTGGCTAGAAGAAACACCTCCAACCTGGATACATGGGATAAATACACCAGTTAAATTGAAGCCGTGGCGTCCGCTGTTATTGCTAATTTGCGTGGACCAATCACTGGCCACCGTTTTGGCGGGAACCAATAACGTGGCGGTACGACATGATGGCAACCAACTTAGTACATTCATAATAGCATTCTAGTCATGATATATACTCAAAAGAGTATAAAACATATAATTACGTATACAGATTAGTAACATTTTAACCGTTACAAACAAATTGTAAAATATATGTCTTAATTAATAAATACATCATTTTTTCATCAGGTTTGTAAAACTTTAAATTTATAAATGAATACACTTTTAGATTAAACCGCTTGAATATATATTTCATACAGTATGGTTTGAATAATAAGGTAATCCAAGTTAAATACGAAGAAAATGCTAAGCCCAAGCAAAACTTCCAACCGAGATGTAAACTTAAGTGGATTTACCTAAGCTGTTATCAGCAGAGTTTGGAAAAACTTGCGACATTAATATTATTCGCACAAAGGAACTGTCCAAATAATATGTTTTCGGTTACAAGGAAATAATGAACTCAACTTTTTCAGTAAGTTATTATTGCGATAGGGTTCTAAAGAGCTGTTCCCTATAACTTTTTTATATAAATAGCGGGCACACGATCATGTCATCTGATGTTAAGACATTACCGCCATCCATGACTATCTGACCTCGATGTCCTTCTGTTTTGATTTACTTAGGTACATTAGTAAGCCTAGGTTATCTCCGAAAATATTTAGATCTCATCATCATCATCATCATCATGATCAACCCATTACCGGCTCACTACAGAGCACGGGTCTCCTCTCAATATGAGAAGGGTTTGGCCATAGTCCACCACGCTGGCCATGTGCGGATTGGCAGACTTCACACGCCTTTGAGAACATTATAGAGAATTCTCAGGCGTGCAGGTTTCCTCACGATGTGTTCCTTCACCGTTGAAGCAAGTGATGTTTTAATTGTTTTAAAAACGCACATAACTCCGAAAAGTTAGAGGTGCGTGCCTGGATTCGAACCGCCGACCTCTGATTAGGAGGCTGACGCCCTAACCACTGGGCTATCACCGCTTCTTATATTCTTCTTAAATGGTATTAATACAAATATATACTTTGTATTGATATTAAATGATTACACTTAAGTTTTATACTCGTAGTAGGTATATCGACTTCTATAGATATATAGAAACTTCCAATACGTCTATAGCGTACCCACACTCCCCCAGTTACCCCAAGCGCTCAAACTATGCCGCGGTAATTTCAAATGAAAAACCGCCCTGCTGCCGGCGTCGTCGACTAATTTATTGCTAAATTTATCACAACTTGTAAGTTAAAAACAAACTCCCGCCCGCCCGGAATAACTTGATAATGAAATGGGACAAGGTGTTTGCACTAACCCGACGTGTTCCAGGTCTAAAACGACGAGTACCTTATACGGTCGCACGTGTTTTCCGAAGCTATTTTAGGAATTAGAATGCTGTCAGCATTATCAACCCATTCTCGACTCACTACAGAGCACGGATCTCCTCTCAGTACGAGAAGGGTTTGGCCATAGTCCGCCACGCTGGCCATGTGTTTTTACATTTTAGTGTCGCTCGCATATTCCAGCTTATATACCTATATAGAATCGCTTTGAGTATATATTTTCAATTTAATGGTACATATTATTACGGTATAATATAACATTATCTGATATCGATACTAAAATCAAGCCCCTACGATAAAGTTAGACTCAGCCGGGCAAACTTCATATTGAAACAGTACAAGGTGTTTACACGATAGCTCAGACTTTGAAACTCAGGGATTGAAATACCTCCACTGAGGAATTAATTCCAGTACTAGACACGATTTATTTATGTATTTCGCTGCATTTTGTGTACACATACCCAGTTTGGGTGTTGCAACTTGGTCTGGAATCGACCTTAATAGAGAGACCGATTTCATTTATTTTTACTTGCATCGTTTAAAAAATCGTTTACTGTGTAATAACACTTCTCCAATAAAAAATTCTTTAATACTGTGTAAAATTCATTCTCTTTTTCTAAGTTTCGTATGCAGTCTGGCAGACCATTATATGTTTTCACAGACATTACGTAGGGACTACAGGTGTGGAGTTTTAGCTTTGATGGTGGGGTTAGTTTGTTAGCATATTTTTCGGGAAATCGACGATATTTTTCTTCTTTTTTTTTTGTAAAACTATAGATTTTTTTTGACAAATTTGCACATTTCAAAGATATAGAAGAATTATTATTTCATTGAAGGGAGGGTGAGGATTTTTAATTTCCTGAAATGGGGCACACATGAGTCCGTACTTTTTGTGTTTACTAATATGCGTACGCACTTTTTTTGTAATAGGAAGAGATCCGGAGCATTGGTTTGGATTTTGCCGAGATATTTTGATACTAAAACTGCTGTTATTTCATAAATTGGTTTGAACATCTATCATATTTTTTATTTGGCTACTGTTATTTACTGTTACTTAAAGCTGTGATAGCCAGTACTGGTTAGGACGTCCACCTCGTAACCCAAAGTTGGGGGTTGGATCTCAGGCACGCACCTCTAACTTTTCTAACTCTATTTAAATATCACTTATTTCAACGGTGAAGGAAAACATCGTGAGGAAACCTGCATAATTGAGAGTGCATAATGTTCTCAATGGCGTGTGACGTCTGCCAATCCGCACATGGCCATCGTGGTGGACTATGGTCAAAGCCTTCTCATATTGAGAAATGACCCGTGCTCTGTAATGAGCCGGTAATGGATTGATCATGATGATGATGATGATGATGATGACTGTTCCTTATTTTTTGCTTACCCAGGTGCTTCTTAAACCAAACTAATTATTAAGAAGCTAATATCTACATTAAACATTAAAATAATATGGACACACTGTCTTCATACAGAATAAAATAGATGCCCCTCACATCGGAGTGCATTTTCAGTGATTTGTTGCCAACTCATTCAAAGTGAAGTATTCAATTCAAATTCAAATTCAAATAATCTTTATTCAAATAGTCCTTTAAAAGGCGCTTTTGACGCGTCAATAATTTACATAGTAGTGATTTGATGGTGATAACTACATTCGTAAACTTAAAACTAAAGCTTTGAGGGTTCCAAACGCGCCCCGGTCTAAGAAGAAGCCCAGAACAAACTTAGCCAGGTAAATTTTCTTTTTGTTATCACCATCTCATATTCCACTTAAAATTATATTAGGAGCTATCCTTATTAGAACAATATTTCACACCCATGCTTGTTTATCATTTATGTAATACTTTACACTATAGTAGGACTTTTCTACAAGCTTACGATTTATATAAACTTTGAACTTATTGAGAGACATCCCAGAAATTTCATTTGACAATTTGTTATAAAATTGTATACAGTTGTTGTAGTTAGTATATTTCTAATTTTTTGTAGTCTAGTAGCGTGCAACACAAGTTTATTTTTACTTCAGATGTTAAGATTGTTGCAATCGCATTTTTTATTGAATTGAAATTGTTTATTGATTTTTTTTAAAGATATATCTCTATAAGAGGATCTGGTTTATTATTGGAGCGAAAAGTATTTTAGATGATCTGTGGCGTAGAAAGGATAAACAAATTAAAAATCAAACCGTACAAATTTGTTTCGCTGTCGCGAATAATATCAAAGTAATTGTTATTCCGAGTTTACTAAATTCTACAGAAATTTTCAATTACATTGGCGTTAACAAACAAATTAATCAATCTGCTAATTGGCTGAGACGTTGAAATATGAGATAGGCTTCAAATGGTTCGGGAGCTGATAGAGGAAACTAATCTCGCCTCGCTAATCCAATATAAGCCTTATTTGATATCCTGTGTGAATCCTGGTTAACTAATGGAATAATTAAATACGTTCGCAACTAGATGATGCCTTTGATAAGATTTTGATTTCTAATAAAACTACTAGGCTAACGTGCCAGTTAATCATCTTGATTAACTGGTGGTATATAGACCAAATAATGGTCTATATCAGTATAGCATATCTATCTTAAGAAAAATAAAAAACTTTTTATTTATTTCTGTCCTTCTTTCTTTCTTTCTTTAATTCATAGAAGAGAATGATTCGGTGAAGGTAAAGATCGTTGATGGAGAATAAATCTTCTAGAATTTTAATACAGGAACCATTGTAAGAGCAAATCATTCGTTATCACTGCATTGGTTTTGATAAAAGTATATTTTCAGAACTATCCAAATTACCTTTATTAGCCTCACTATAATTTCATGGCATTGAAATGGGATAGGACAGTTAATATTTTTTTCTCTATATTCTTGACTGTTAAGTCTTTACATACATGATATTTAGAACCGGTGTGATTTAAGGCCTCATCATAGGTGGACCACCGCGATAGCCACGTTGAGGTGGGTTTAAAATCCACTCACTCTGAAATTTTAAATAATTAACAAAAGTTTAAATAATTTCGCCCTAAGATGAAATATTACAAAATGCGATGAATAACAATATACCCCTGTTTATATTCATGACTATTAACAAGACCCAATCACGTAGCCGGAATTATAACAAAATAAAAATGAAATGACTTAAATTTCTAAAAGGTTTGCGGAAAACAACAAAAGATAAAGATAATTGGTAGGGGCGATACGCAGATATCCAACTTTGCGAATTCGTGAATTCCTTATTTACCGTCTGATAAAATTTGAACGGGAGCGAATGTTGCTTTTACGTAACTTATTTTCTATAATAATGTAACGTTTTCTGGAAGACAGTTTCTTGCTTTAGTAGTTAACTGTTAGGAATCGGCATGGGTGGATATGTGAGTCGTTTGAATTCTTCCGGTATAGTTTATATTTTAATCGTCAAGTGATCGCCGCCATACTTATTTGCATACCTTATGTAGTGGAGAAGAGAACATCTTATTCTAATGCTTTGTATTGTGCTTCCATGGCAGTCGCGTTACTCATTCTCACAGTGTATGAATGTATGTAGCTCTGATCACCGTCCGACCCCCCCGTTATCACCGTCCAACCCCCCTGTTATCCCAAACGTCGCCTAAGCCGAGGTTCGGCCTCAAAGGAGGCGCCCTTAGGCAGTCGTTCCCTTAGTTTCGAGCCCTAGGGCTCAAAATTTCTTCTGGCAGAGCTTCTTTCCGAAGCTCGCAAAACAGCCCGGTAAACGCTGTGGCAACCAATAGGCCATTAGTACAGCTAAAAGACAGTCCGAAAAAAAAAAGAAAAAAAAATATGTAGCTCTCTTTCGCTCACTAGCTACCTTATATCTTTCTCATCCAACAAAATGTGACACATCATTGAAATTTAACAATTTCATCATCATGATCAACCCATTACCGGCTCACTACAGAGCACGGGTCTCCTCTCAATATGAGAAGGGTTTGGCCATAGTCCACCACGCTGGACTTGTGCGGATTGGTAGACTTCACACGCCTTTGAGAACATTATGTAGAACTCTCAGGCGTGCAGGTTTCCTCACGATGTTTTCCTTCACCGTTGAAGCAAGTGATATTTTAATTGTTTAAAAAAACGCACATAACTCCGAAAAGTTAGAGGTGCGTGCCCGGATTCGAACCGCCGACCTCTGATTAGGAGGCTAACGCCCTAACCACTGGGCTATCACCGCTTCGGTTATAATTGGTATATTATTGCCGCAAAAGAATTTCCAGAGATATGCGTCGCATTCATACCACTTATTTTCCATAGCGGGTGAATAGAGAGATGCATATTTTCCGACCTAGCGTTTTACCGCTCGACTAAGCAGCTGCCCTACATCTATAAATAGGAGAAAATGTACGCGAGTGGGCGCTTAATAAAAGTAACATTAATTGCTGTGACATGCTCAGTCACGTGAGATCGTATTAAAGTTTTAGTCACGTGACTTAGGGATGCCGTGCGTCACGTTTCAGTTACGATAACGGGTAACGGGATAATATCTTTGCCGGAACTAGTGTTTAGCGGTGGTAATAGCCATGGTAAACAGAGCGAGCGAAGAAGTTAAAATGTCAGCTGATAGACGAGAGCGTCAGGTGTGGAATGTCTCACAATGGATGTGCTGTAAAACGGAATTCGCAGGTGTTCTTTTAAATAACAAATTCAAATTCAAATAAACAATAAACTGCAAGTATAATTTGCTATATTCCGCCGACAACCGGGAGATTTGTATAATATAACACCACACAAAATCTAGAAAAGAGGTTCTAGTGGAAGATTTTGTGTGGTGTTATATCATACAAATCTTATAGTTTATCATGGACTTCCGCAAAGTAACGCCTGCTTCTATTCATTATTTCAAATTCAAATAATCTTTATACAAATGGTCCTTAAAAAGGCACTTTGGACGCGTCAATAATTTACATAGTAGTGATTTAATGGTGATAACTACATTCGTAAATGTAAAATTAAAGCTATGAGGGTTCCAAACGCGCCCTGGTCTAAGAAGAAGCCCACTACAAACTTAGCCGGTTTTTTTTGTTATCACCATCTCACATTATCAATAATAAATTATAGTACCTATGGAGATAGAGCAATTCACACCCAATATTATTAATAACATTTATTTTTATTTGAAGCTGTGATCGCGTAGTGGTTAGGCCGTCCGCCTCCTTATTAGAGGTCGAGGGTTTGATCCCGGGCATCCAACTTTTCGGAGTTATGTGCGTTTTTAAGCAATTAAGTATCACTTGCTTCAATGGTGAAAGAAACCATCGCGAGGAAACCTGCGCCAAAGCGTGTGAAGTCTGCTAATCCGCACATGGCCAGCGCGGCGGACCAAACCCTTCTCATATTGAGAGGAGACCCACGTTCTGTAGTGAGCCGGCAATGGGTTGATCATGATGATGATTTTTATTTAAGAATAATAATTGCATTTAAGTACGTTTAATGGTCAAGTATATGGGACCTATAATATTTTTTTTCTTTATTGTCATTTTTCATTGACAGTTGTATTTGTTGGCCGCCATTTTGGCAAATAAAAATGGCGGTTAAATTCAGCAGTATTTAGGCTGAGGATCGTGAAGGTTCAAGGTTACGAAACTTTTGTACATTATTACTGTACTTATTTGAAACTGTGTTTACACATGATATCACATGGTTCCATTTAATAGCGAACATACGCCTGAATCACACATTACAAAACGATCTCGTGCCAACGCGAAATAAGGAAAATACCTTACGTTAATTAGACCTACGTGAACGAGCTGGTAATGTTTACAATGCAGAAGCAACATTGAAAGTCAAACACGCACGAGTGAATAACTCGGCTTTTAATTAAGTTAGTATAATTATAATATAACAGTTATTACTTCAAGTAACTGTTACATAATTATAGTAGCGATCAAGTGATTTACCGTATAGAGCTTATTTTCTCAGTTAACGTACCTACAATTTAAATAAATTAAAATTCAAAATTAAAATTCAAAATAATCTTTATTCAAATAGTCCTTTAAAAGGCGCATATATTTTCGAAGATCTCATTGTTCCCGTATTAAACTTCAATTACAGACGTGGTTTATTCCATAGGAGTTTTTAAAAACCTTATCTTAGCTTGGCTTGTTTACAAATATAAGTAGGCAAGGGTAATATTCAATGGGGCCCTCATATAGATAATTTATCGAACAGACTTAGTTCTGCTGCATACGCGGTTAAAAAGATACGCCATGGTATTTTATTATGGGGTAATGCTGCCGATATTGATACTAAATTCGTGCTGCAGAAGAGGGCTGTTCGTGCAATTTATAATATGGCTCCAAGAGAGTCATTAAGAAAAAAATTTAAGGGGCGGTATTTTTATTTAATACCGGGGCACGTTTGGAACCCTCATAGCTTTAGTTTTAAGTTTACGAATGTAGTTATCACCATCAAATCACTAGTATGTAAATTATTGAATATAATAAAAGCGCCTTATAAAGGGCTATTTGAATAAAGATATTTGAATACACTATTGATAAACTACTTGTTAGTTGCCTAAGTTTATTTAAACTAACTTAGATAACTAACTATAAATTATATATAACAATGGACATTTATTCGCGCTTTTATTTCATTGTATGGCTAGACTTAGCTGTAGAGCTAAATAAAGCCAGCTCTTGGTCACCAGACGCGTGGATCAATTAGAGTTTTAGACCAGAGGGAAATATAAGCTATTTTTTATCCCGGAATTGCTGTTCCTATGGGATAAAGCCGTAGCTCTCCACTCTGATACGCTTTCGCATTTACAACGGAAGAGGGCAAAATAGAGATACAGTCCGTACAACTAGAACCGGCCGGTCACTAACAATTTTAGTTTGAATACGAAAAGATATGAGAAGCATAATTGGAAAAAACTGGATTTATGATTGAACACACATTGATACACATCACACAATATTTACAGAATAAAATAAAAATATATAACAAAAAAAAAGTATGCTATTTGAAGAGAATACAAAAAAACATGAGTATTTTTTTAAATGACAAGTATGAAAAATAACTCAATTGATAAAATCATAAGATTGTATGGCAATTGTATCACAGGAATACTGTTATTAAATTTATATGTATCTTATTCTAGATCTATCCCGGAATCGAAGCTAGGACCTAGGGGTGTGTGATGTACGCTAAGTACTAGACCAGTGAGCTTAGATGTGCTTATGTGTTTATGAATATCTTAACATTGTTCGCTCTTCAATGTTGCACCGCAAATCTGCAAATTACTGTTAACTATGACAATACATACACATATGAAGCTGTGATAGCCTAGAGGTTAGGACGTCAGCCTCCTATCCGAGGTCGCGGGTTCGAACCCGGGCACGCACCTATAACTTTTTGGAGTTATGTGAGAAAAAGGAAGGAAAACATCGTGAGGAAACCTGCACGCCTGAGAGTTCTCCGTAATATTCTCAAAGGCGTGTGAAGTCTGCACATGGCCAGCGTGGTGGACTATGGCCAAACCCTTCTCATATTGAGAGGAGACCCGCGCTCTGTAGTGAGCTGAAAATGGATTGATCATGATGATGACATACATAATTAGAAAATGTGTGTAAATAATCATCCGAAGGGTGGAATCGTCCATGTATAGGACAAACAACCGTCTGGCGATGGCAGGCGTCCCCTCGAAACATACACAAAAATAAATATCCAGTGACAATTAAACGAAGGAAGCTGTTAAAGTTGATAAACATCTGTAATATATAAATCGCATAGTGAATACAAATTCCTGAATTTCATATTGATATTCTATATGTATAGTTTTTTTTTTTGCCGTAGTAATTTATTATCAAATAAAATCAAGTCATATGCCAACATGTATAAACTTAAATTATATATTTTGGCCTATCACAGGCATACATATTAATTATAGCATTTTAGAGTGGTGATGGTTATAACTGATACACTTAAGCTACAAGGGTTCCTAACGCCCCTGGTCTAAGAAGAAGCCTATAAAAAACTCAGCCAGCCAACCTTTTATTTTTTTATCACCATCTCACAGTCTACTTTAACTATGAAGTAGTTAGATATATGTGTAAGTAAAGTTAGGAAACAAGAATAGGATATACATGGGATAATCATCAGTTAGAAACTTTGCATATGCCGCAGGAATTTTAAATATGCGCGGACAAAATCGCGGGCATTAACTAGTTCATAATATCGGAGTCACAAAGACTGCTTTTAATCTTACGCCAAGACAACTAGGCCAAACCGTCAAAGCGAGGCGTATTCATGTAAAACATGCCCTGCGAACGCGGATGAAAGATAAAATGTACTAAACTACATCCCCAACGTGCATGCACCGAGTTTTGAAACGTTCATATGAAGTAAAAGGAAGTTAAATAATGTAACGGGGTTTCTAAATAGCAAGTTACTTACTAGAATGAATAACTTGAGTCTACAAGAGAAATTGTTTTCTTATCTCTCCGTTTAAATTAAAAGCAATGTTTCAATTTCGTTTTCTCTCTAGGTATTTTATTAAATAAATATAGTTAGATTATTATTGTATCTCCAATGCACGTAAAAGGGGATTTTAATAGTTAATAGACTACTGTTTCCAACTGTGACGTTATAAGCCCATACTTATTATAATGTGCCTTTTATACATTACTTTTTTTTATCCACTACAAGGTATCCCTTGACTGCAATCTCACCTGATGGTATGGGATGATGCAGTCTAAGATGGAAGCGGGCTAACCTGTTAGCGGTATGGTAAACCTATACACCTAATTGGTTTCTACGATATCGTGCTGGAATGCTAAATCGCTTGGCGACACGTCTTTGTCGGTAGTGTGGTAACTAGCCTCGGCTGAAACGTTCCACCAAACCAGCCTCGAGCTAGAAATCGAATCCAGGTCTTCCAACTTTATAATGTGACAGTGCTCGCTCCATCACGAAGGTCCCAAGGTTCAAAAATAGTAATATTTTATATAAGTGACGCGCCAAAATGTTGAATAAATAATTTATAAAGTATAGTAAGTTGTCCGTCAATATACCTATAGTTTGTTTCAAAAATACTTTTAAAGCCGTTTTAAATATTTCATTATATATATGAAATATAATTACCGATGAATTACTTTGATTGAACGACAAAATTTGAATAAATTGCCAAAATTCAATCCACACACGAACTTAAAGTTTGACACAACCTCGCCCGACCTAATGAAACACATCCCGAATTCATGCGAAGTCCGCAAACATAAATATTCAATAGGCGTTAACCATTTCGCCGGGTTTAGGAGATAGATAACAAAAAGAGATACAAAAGTTGGTAACACGCCAACGCTTTCACGGTTCCGTGTTGAAATAATAAAAATTACGCTGCGCCTGTACCGCCCGCGGTGCTCCGGATTGGAAAGCTTTTAATGTTGGCCACGTTCGTTCGAATTACGTATGTGCTTACGTATTGAATTTTCCAAATGAACGACGCGAATATGTTGACGAAAATACGCCTTTTTTACGTCCAAGGCTGTGATAGCCTAGTGGTTATGACATCCGCCTCGTAACCAGAGGTCGTGGATTCGGTCCCGGGCACCTTTTCGGAGTTATGTGCGTTTTTATATGCGTGCGTATATAGGGTACTTTGAAGCGGTGATAGCCTAGTGGTTAGGGCGTCAGTTCTCGAAGGCGTGTGAAGTCTGCCAATCCGCACATGGCCAGCGTGGTGGACTATGGCCAAACCCTTCTCATATTGAGAGGAGACCCGTGCTCTGTAGGGAGCCAATAATGGGTTGTTCATGATGATAGGGTACAATGATAGCTAGGTTAGGAAACCCAAGGTTGGGGGTTGGATCCCGGGCACGCACCTCTAACTTTTCGGAGTTATGTGCGTTTTAAAGCAATCAAAATATCACTTACTTCAATGGCGAAGGAAATAATCGTGAGAAAACTTGCACGCCTGAGAGTTCTGTGTAATGTTCTCAAATGCTTGTTAGGTCTGCCTATCCGCACATGGCCAGCTTTGTGGACTATGACCAATCCCTTCTCATATTGAGAGGAGACCTGTGCTCTGTAGTGAGCTGGTAATGGGAGTCTTTTTTGCTTCCACAGTGTGAGGCAATTCCGAAAACGGGGAAGCGGCTATAACGGGGAATACCATGTTGCAGTAACGTATTCATCATCTACAACCAAAAGTTGATTACATTACAAGATGGCTGCGAGGCAAAGCGCAATGTGAATATGAAGCTCTGGAATGATTTAGAAAGCAATATGAAGCTCTGAAGAATTGTAATTATGTTTTAGTTTATGTTTTAAAAGAAAAATAAAAGGCTTTTTTTTATTTTTTTATATTTTTTATTTTATTAATTATGAATCTCTCGAATGATCTAGAAAATTATGTCACCATAAGCTTACTGTTTTATCCAGTATCATCATAGTATATATTTTATTTTAGTAAAAAGATTTCAACTTCAATAAAGATATTTTTAAAGCAAGCTGGTAGAAAAAAGAACTACGAAAGAGTACGATAAAAGCGGACTGGTATGTTGACCTTAAATATATACTAAATAACTGGTTTTCATTAAACCAATTAAATCTAAAAACATATATAACAAAAGGTCACTTTTTGACCAATTAAACACAAAATCTCGGAAACACTGACTAGCGAATCCCAAATTTAGAAGGGAATAAACTTGGTAAATAACAGATTTCGGCTAGAAAAAGATATTCCACGAATTATTATTCAAATCTAATCTATGGAGCCAAACTGTTCATGTTTAAATAATAACCAGAAATTATTAATTTAGTGGTTGATCAGAAATTCTACGCTGGTTAAGTCACGCGTATCGGCTAGTATCTCATAAAGTTATGGCAAAAATTTTACTCTAAACGCGAAAATAAGAATTCTCTTTATTACCTTTCCCGAAGAAATTTACATAAATCTGGCTTTACCGGCTACACGCCTTGCCTTCTCAAAAAGGAAATCTTTGTGCTTTTGTCTTTGTTTAACCCCCGGCAATGAGCGACTCAGTAATTGAATGAGGCTTCCATTAATATTAATGTACTTGATAGTTAGTACCTATATGAAATCTGGATGGGTCTGGTTTGCTTTATTTTTAAGAGGATATAAGTTTGATCGCTAAGCGTGGGTGTACTATTACTGAGTGCGTATTTGCCTCTAGCTATTATTATATAACTCATCTTGATGCTTTTTATTTAAAAGCTAGTTTCTTGGCGTTGGTTTTAAGTCATGTTATTCACAGATTTTTTCACACAGGCAATTCAAAAACCTGTTAGAAACCACCAAAGGCGGTTATTTATATATAGATTAACGTTACCAGACATACAGACTTTTATGCTTTGGCAACTTGGTTGGTATCGCTGTGTCATCGATAGTAATTACACTGATGGTTATATAATATTTTAAAAATTTGACGACCTCCGTGGCGCATCACGCGCGCTGTCAGATTATAAAGTTGGAGGTCCTGGGTTCGGATCCTGGCTCGAGTCTGGTCTGGTGGGAGGCTTCGGCCGTGACTAGTTACCACGCTACCGACAAAGACGTGTCGCCAAGCAATTTAGCGTTCCGTCACGATGTCGCGTAGAAACCGATAGGAGTATGGGTTTACCATATTTAATCACTAAAGCAGCAATTAGCCGGGCACATTGCTCGGAGGGTCAAAGGGAGCTTAGGTCTCAAGGAGCAAGACGAGCAGGAAAATGTTTAATCCACACGTTGGGTGGACAGATGACATAAAGAAGTTGATTTAGCGTTCCGACACGATGTCGTGTAGAAACCGATAGGAGTATGAGTTTACCATACCCCTTACAGGTTAGCCCGCTACCATCTTAGACTGCATCATCCCTTACCATCAGGTGAGATTGCCGTCAAGGGCTAACTTGTAGTGGATAAAAAAAAAAATGAAACTTGAATCATGACCTAATCAAGCCTGCTCGTAGCAGAATCTCTGACCCATTTATTCCGTTGCCAAGTAATGTACCCACTCTTGAGCTATAAATAATGCAGGATCCGACTCGAAAGTAACCGAGCAATAAATGCATTTTGTTTGAACGTGTCCGACTGTGCTCGCGCGACTTTAGACTT
Source organism: Lasiommata megera (assembly GCA_928268935.1). Taxonomy (NCBI): domain Eukaryota; kingdom Metazoa; phylum Arthropoda; class Insecta; order Lepidoptera; family Nymphalidae; genus Lasiommata; species Lasiommata megera. The sequence goes on along the minus strand of OV743311.1, from coordinate 2,195,073 downwards.
GTCTGACATTTCGATTATTGCTTTCCTATGTGAAAAGCGGAGCGGTGGACACGAGTACGTTGTGTGGTACTACTACTAATACGTAACCACTAACGATTAGTTAGATTAGTTACGCAAGAGTACGTAGTACGTAACCATACCGGTGGTCCGACTCTAGTTAACACAGCGTGGCCGGCCAGCTAATATAGTCAAATCATTATGATCAACCCTTTACCGGTTCACTATAGAGCACGGGTCTCCAATATGAGAAGCGTTTGGCCATAGTCCACCACGCTGGCCCGATGTATGGGCGGATTGGCTGACTTCACATACCTTTGAGAACATTATGAAGAACTCTCAGATGCGCAGGTTTCGTCACAATGTTTTGCTTCACCGTTCATAACCGAAAAGTTTGAGGTGCGTGCCCGGGATCAAACCCACGACCTCTTATTAGGTGGACGTCTGAACCACTAGACTGTCACAGCTACAAGTTTATAAAAATTATGACTCGATCTATCAGAATTCATACAGAGTACCGAGTGCGTTATTTTATACCTATTCGATCGAGTGAAAGTTAACTTCGATTTGTATAGAATCGAAGAGCGTCATCCATTGTGTACCATCTACCACCTTACTGGTAAGGACATACAGCTGCGTTTAGCGTTCCGCTATGATGCCGAATAGAAACCAACTAGGAGGACTGGTTCAGAAAATCAGTAGCTTCTCTGGTGCCACAGATGTACATGGACGACCCAAATCACTTAAAATCAGTTGACACGTCTGCTTGTTTGCCAGTGACGTAATAACAAAAATAAAAACCAATATTCTAATTTCAATCAGCTATAAAGCCGAGAAAATTGGCGGATGCTCGTGAGGCGTATAACATCTGTCCTCAAAGACATTGCTTCATGATGACCACGACGAATTTGTCATGAATGTAACGAGGAAGAAGAAGAATTTCAATCAAATTCTTTTCAAATTCTTACCCATGTTAATGAAATCACGCCTTAAACATATAAAACAAGTTGGTTATTCTCCAGTGAAAATACGCGCGATTGTAAATTGTATTTTATATTTACTATTTAATAACAGTAGAGATTCAACAAAGTGGTTAAAATATGATCACAGTCTGGATACCGATGTAATATGTCCGAAATAATCCCTAGACGGTTTACCCGACGAAGGCAATTTATAACTGCGCTAGATATTTTGTTGTACGTACAAAGTTGGAAGCTTGCTCGCATTTCATAGAAACGAGCTCGAGTCTTTTTGGATTATGCACCGTTCTAAAGGACGTTTGCTTTAAAGACGGTGAGAATCCCAAAAAGCTTACTCATCCTCTGAATGGAAAGCAATTTTACAGTTGTGATATCGATCGTAAGAATACCTTAAACAATTACGTTATCATAATTTAACTGAAATGAGTACAGACATTTTTGGCTCAAATATTTCGACTTTCTTTTTCGACGCAATACATAAATAACACACTGAACATATTATTTACATACTAATTGCAAAATGTTTTTTTTGACTCTTCAGAATTAATCTTACAGTTACAGAAATAATCTTACAGAGAAGGGTTTTTTTATTATTTTCCGATAATGTTAGTGAAGCTAATGCAATATTAATTACCTGGTAGGGTCACCGAATTAGGTATTTCTGCATTTATCCTACTAATATTATAAACGCGAAAGTATGCATGGATGATGTATGGATGGATGGATGTTTGTTACACTTTCAATTAAAAAGTACTAAATGTGTTTATATTATGAAACTTTACAATAATATTGCTTATAAATCATAATAACACACAGGGCAAAATATGACGGTAAGTGTCAAGTAAGTAGGAAAAAATCTACCATCTGCGTAATAATCTTAATGTCATAATATTAGTTCTTTTCTACGCCACGCTAATATAAGCTACTCGAAATTCTAATCTAATAGTTAATGATAAATTCAGCAATAAACCTTAGTAAGGTACGATAAACCCCATTTTTCATTCCCTAAATGCCTTAGTATTGGTATCAGAAGATAGTTTATATTAGAGATGTACATGTGATAAAACCAGAAGCTGAAATAGTTGCGAAGCTAAAGTAGAATAATGCGGGGCACGTACTACGAACAACCAAAGCTAGAATGACATGTTGATAGCTGACAGACCCCTCACGAGACGGACAGACGATGTCAAGTGAGTTGCAGGGACTAAATAGGCACGTGGAGTGTAAAACTCTTACAGTATAATGTTTACCAGTAAACGTCTACCGGTTGAAATTGTGACGACGATGAAAGCAGTACAATGGGTTATATATTGCTAACAGAGAGTAACCCTATACATTGAGGGACTTTAAATCATCATTATCATGATCAACCCATTGCCGGCTCACTATAGAGCACGGGTCTCCTCTCAATATGAGAAGGGTTTAGCCATAGTCCACCACGCTGGTCATTTGCGGATTGGCAGACTTCACACGCCTTCCAGAACATTAGGGAGGTTTCCTCACGATGTTTTCCTTCACCGTTGAAGCGAGTGATATTTTAATTGCTTAAAAACGCACATAACTTCGAAAAGTTAGAGGTGCGTAACCGGGTTCGAAGCCCGACCTCTGATTAGGAGGCGGACGTCCTAACCACTAGGCTATCACAGCTATTTTTTACTACTAGAAGGACTATAAATACTAGAAGGCGAATAAGGAGCATTTGATGGACAAAACATTGAGCCAAAACACGACAATCCATAAAATAAAAGCTTCCTTTGACACTTTAGTTGTTTAAAAGCTAACACCGCTTTAAGGACTAACGTCAGAAATACTATTTCGATACATGTGGAAATCTAACGGAAACACTTGGGTGAAAGATTTTCACGAAATATAGTTACGTGCATTTACATAACAATGTTTACAAATGTGATTACGTCGGAAAAAAGGTAGGAACAAAATATTTGTCACCGGGAACCGGTAAACATATTGTGACGACTGTGGAAAGCTATTTATGATCTAGTACATTCGGATGGCTTTTGTGGCGATCGCCGCTGCGTCTTCATCTTTTATTTAAGGTATCTTTTAAGAATCGATTTTCATATAAGGCCAGCGGTATGAAAAAAATATGAGCAGTAAAATCTACTAAACGAAAGACCTCGTTACGTTTTTGTGCGCAATTTATTTTGCGCACCTGTCACTTTTAAGGCGTGATTGCGTAATTATAATATGTCAAATCTATTGTATATGTATATAATTATGTATATATAATTATGTATATAGTAATAACAAATTTAAATAGAATAAAAATATATAAATTATGTAGGTATTTTCATTGGTTCGTTTATGTTCTATTTGATAAGGTATAAAGCGGTGATAGCCTAATGGTTACGGCGTCAGCCTTCTAATCAGAGGTCGGCGGTTCAAATCCGCGCATGCACCTCTAACTTTAAGGAATTATGTGCGTTTTAAAAAAATGAAAAATATCACTTGCTTCAACGGTGAAGGAAAACACCGTGAGGAAACCTGCACGCCTGACAGTTCTCCATAATGTTCTCAAAGGCGTGTGAAGTCTGCCAATCCACACATGTCCAGCACGGTGGACTATGGCCGGCATATGGCCAAATCCTTCTCATATTGAGAGGAGACCCGTGCTCTGTAGTGCGACGGTTATGGGTTGTTCATGATGATGATGATGATGATGGTATAAATGTTTTTCTTACACAAGTAAGCGTTTTTTTGTGCCTATTAAGACAGTCGATCTGAAAGAGAAAAGTCCATTTATGCGTAGGAACTGGCATACATACTTTTTTTTCCTATATATCACAGTACTTGCAGTGACGTAAGCAATCATTTGATTTGTTTAAGAATAAACTATACATTAAAATCGAACTGGTATCACAGTGAACATATACAGCCTTATAGACTTATCAATTGAGCAAATAAAAATCTCATCTCATAGTTTTTTTATATAAACTTCAAGTTAGCCCTTGACGGCTATCTCACCGGGTAGTAAGTGATTATGCAGTCTAGGATGGTAGCAGGCTAAACTATTAGAGGTATGGTAAAACCATAATCCTAATTGGTTTCTACGCGACATCGTACTGGAACGCTAAATCGCTTTGTCGGTAGGGTGGTAACTAGTCACGGCCGAGACGTCCCACCAGTTTCGTGAATACATGTTACAACTGCTCATGTATTTTGTAACATATGAGTACTTTCAACGGTACTCATTTGCTAATTTCAAATACATTTTCAGTATAAAATCAACTGCAATATAGCCGAAATAATCCCCCGAAGATTTGCTAGGGAAAGCAATTCAAATTCAGACTCCATATTTCTTGAAGACGTGAGTCGTATATTTCACTGTTTAGTTTCAGACCTTGAAGATGAAAGTTAAATTTAAACATTTGCTAGTAAATTAAAAGTTTCAATAAAATATATTGAAATGTCTCATTGACACGGCCAAAGAATAGTTAGACCATGCACTAGGTCACGCTTCCAGTGTCATGGGTTTCCAAGTGCTTTATGATTAATTCAGTTTAATTTATCTATATGTGACTTTTCGGTAATTATTATCATCAAAGTGTTGGGTCTACTTAAGTTGGGTTTTGTCTCTCTTCCAGGTCAAAGTAGGCCTGTTCCCAACAATGGGGTGATATAATATATATCATAGATAACCTTTTTGTTTGCCTCAAAAAAATACTATAAAGAATTTGTTACTTTTACTTATCTTTATAATCGGTAACCGACATAGCTCAAAAGGCTTGCACGCTGAAGTGGCAGTGGGCTGGTCACGTTTGTCGAAGAACCGACGGACGTTAGAGTCAAAAGGTCCTCGAGTGGAGAACACGTCTCGGCAAACGGTGTGTGGCCCTCCTCCGTGGAGTGATACCCTCCGAAAAGTGGCAGGCATCGAATGGATGCGAAAGGCCGAAGACAGGATGAGTTGGCGCTACTTCAAAGAGTCCTATGTCCAGCAGAGGAGTAATGTTGGCTGATGATGATGATGATGATGACTTATCTATATTTGTATAATAAGTTAAAAAGTAACTCTGTTTGTTTGTTGACTTTCAAACCTGAAGCAATTAGCAGAATTGTTTAATCCATCAAGAAGATTAATCAAACCCTCATATAATACTTTAAGCCCGGAAAAACTGATGGTTCCCGAGAGATTAAAAACATCGAAACAAATGCTATCAAAGTCACAATATAATAGTATTAAATATTTTCTATCTGATCCCCTTCATACGGGAGTGACATTAAAAAAAGACATAAAAAAGGCGAGAGCGAGCTCGTGAGCTGTATCATATTAAATATAATAAGACATCGATCATTCCAAATGAAATTCAATATATTTATATGCATTTAATTTAGTCTTATCGTAATTTGATCTGTGATAATGGAATTTCCTGACCTCATTATATGACGTCATATCGACATTGTCTATTTGTGTCACTCACTAGTACTCTCTAGTAGGTACCTATCTAGAAGTCGCATCAATTTGTCAATATAGAATTTCCGTGGATTTTAGATTATTATTACAGTACTGTGACATTCCAGAGGGTTCAAGGATTTGAATGAGAACCCCTGATTACTTTTGTCAGACTTTCATCTTCATCTCTAATCATCTGTGATCTTAAGTAAATAGTATGTGTTTATTTGTAGTCGAGGTTAGTAGCTTCTCTTTTCTACTTAGCTTTTCTCGCAAAACAGAATGACAGCAGTTGTAACGTAAACCGGTATTTATACTCGTATCTCAGGCCTAGAAACTTTTTGGAAAAATAGGAAAGTTTCAGAATGGTTCGGATTTCAGAAACATAACGTTCTGTTCACAAGTAGGTTTAACCTTGAGTTGTTTACCTAATACCTGACCTTGTTACCTAATGTTATCTTTTTTTCCCTCACTTTTCGAAGTAAACTGAGAAAAAAATTATACAATAATTCTTTGTAAATAAATTCTTTGTAACGGTATCATAATTTTTATTACAAACTACCTTGAAGGGCAAGCTATTAGGACAGTGCGTGTGAAGTATGTTCATTAATTAGGCATGTGATTGGAGCTTGGTATGAAAGCTTCTATGCGAGGAGTATAATAAAGGGATCAAATCAGAATTGAGGAGATACCGATATAGTAGTACAAGACAGGATGGATAATCTCCGCTTTTAAATAACTGTGAAATATCTTACGTATAAAACATTAATGACCAAAGATCCAATAGGCAATTTCCTAATTTTTATGTTTTATTAAAGTGTTTTACCTCCTTGTTAGAGGTGATAGTGGTTAGGGCGTCAGCCTCCTAATCAGAGGTCGGCGGTTCGAGTCCGGGCACGCACCTCTAAATTTTCGGAATTATGTGCGTTTTAAAAAAAAAAAAATATCACTTGCTTCAACGGTGAAGGAAAACATCGTGAGGAAACCTGCACGCCTGAGAGTTCTCCATAATGTTCTCAAAGGCGTGTGAAGTCTGCCAATCCGCATATGGCCAGCGTGGTGGGCTATGGCCAAAACCCTTCTCATAATATTGAGAGGAGACCCGTGCTCTCTAGTGAGCCGGTAATGGGTTGTTCATGATGACCTCCTTGTTAATAATAAAAATGTCTACTAAAATTTACCTACTACCCTCCCAAATTAATGTATGCCTTCCGCCAGTCTTACATCGACTGTAACGTCTAGTAGGTTTACGAGTACCTCCACATTCACAAGTTTCAATCTACTATTCAAAGCTCTCTCAATCTACTATCTTAAAATTGTATAACATAACACGTTCAATATAGAATCGATAGCGATTCGAAACTGTAAAATAACAAAAGGTCGCCACGAATAAAGGGTAATGATTTCCCCGTAGGCCCACAAAACCTCATCAAAACACAAACATCGCGTCAACCGAGTACCCCTTAATATTCAATAGAAGGTAACCATAACGCGTGGTTTTGGGAGATAACAAAAAGATATACAAACTACACTCTTGACACTTTTATGGGCTCGTGTTGAAATAATAAAAATTACGTGAACTAATACCGCTCTGGGTTTTGTGGGAATCAATAAAACTGAATGTTATTACTTTATAGGTAAGAAAACAGAATCATCATCATCATGATCAACCCATTACCGGCTCACTACAGAGCACGGGTCTCCTCTCAATATGAGAAGGGCTTGGCCATAGTCTACCACGCTTGCCATGTGCGGATTGGCAGACTTCACACGCCTTTGAGAACATTATGGAGAACTCTCAGACGTGCAGGTTTCCTCACGATGTTTTCCTTCACCGTTGAAGCAAGTGATATTTTAATTATTTAAAACGCACATAACTCCGAAAAGTTGGAGGTGCGTGCCCGGATTCGAACCGCCGACCTCTGATTAGGAGGCTGACGCCCTAACCACTGGGCTATCACCGCTTCCAGAACAGAATAGTTCAAACAGAATAGTTGTTAATTTAATTTTGGAGAGGCACACACACATACACATCTTACTCTATCTATCAGAAGAGAACATTATCAGTGAGGGGAAAACTTTAAAGCGATTTAAAAAAACGCAAAGTTTGAAAGATCCTTTTTATGACTCTACTATTAATATAGATCGGGTCGATAAATATATTTTTTTTTTTGAAAGTACTGTTGCTGGTGATCAAACGTACGATCTGAGGCCATTCTGTCCTGCATTTTAAATCTCCACTACTAAGATTTTAATATTTAATTAAATAATCCACCTTTCTTGTGATACGTAAAACATAAAAATGATTATCGTGGACTATATAAGTTTGGACAGCTTGCAATGTACTAATGCGTAAGTGCTATTTTTTTTTTATTATTTCACATTACAAATCATGAATCGGCATTTTCTAGGCAAGCGCGCTCCAACCTACTCACCTTTTCATATAAACTTTGACATCATATAAAAAAATCTTTCTCTTGAATAATTCTTTCTTTTGATGATGTCGCATTTGGCGGATGTCGCAGTCCGTTGCGGAGTTTGACAGATCTAAGTGTACAGGACAGCGGAAAGTGGATTTAAATTATGTAAGGAAAAGATGCCTTCAGGGTAGAATCAAAAATATTGGAAAAAATCTAATAAGGTTATTTCGACTGTAGGAGTTGGAGATTTGTATTAGTATACAACATTTGGAATATCTAAAATTATTTTGATTTTATCTGAGAAATATTGTAATTCGAATTCTAGATGGAAGAAAACCATAAACAAGACCAATTTTATATAGTTGTCGTTAAGAGGCGAAAATTTAATTTACAAAATAAAGCTTAAAATATTTTTTTTTTCTAGACAGAATAGAATGGTAAAGAATTTGATATACTCTTGATTCGATGACATTTTTTTAACCAATGTTCAACGTACTTGACGATTCAGCCTATAAAGTATACTACCTTAAAATTAAAAAACACATTGCACAAAAACCTTTTATCTATAACAACTAAGGACATTTATATATTATAGTACCCACTAAAACTTAATACCATACTAAAATACTATACTAAAATAAGAATTCGTTCAGGCTCCAGTTAATGACATGAATTAATCTCGTATAGTGTAGAATATAAATCTGAAACCCTAATAAATTAACTAGTTAGAGGAAATTCACTTCACCCTCAACGCTGCGATCCTAAAATCTATCGACGTCGAACGCCAAAAAAGTGGGGAACATTAGTAAAATGAAGGTCGTTAAGGAACGGGCCTCGATCAGCACTAGACGAGATTTTTCAAGCATTTTCGAGACAAAAACTAACGTGGCGATTACAGTAACATACCGTATTCTGAAGTGGATTTGAGTTGAGTACCTCTGTTATAGGGGCGCCTATCTGTTTACCAGCAGGTAACATCTCGTGATAATCCTTAATAGGCTGTTTCCAAATATTTGAACGAAACTAAATTTATAGATCTTATCAAAATTAGAGAAGAGAAGAGAGAGAGAGAGAGAGAGAGAGAGTGAGAGAGTGAGAGAGTGTGAGAGTGAGAGAGAGATTAAAAGCTTAAACCTTTTCCGTTGCTCTAATGACCAATGGTTGATGTACTCACTCTAACTGCAATACTCTAAGAACTTTCTAATCATTTTCTTCTATTATGCATGAGAGAGTAAGTTTGTAATCAGTCTTTCCTTAACGCGAGATCGGCCAACAGATGAAATGATTTTTATTAAATTAAGTCAAAGAGAGTGCAACCAATGGTTGTCATTTAATAAATTTGTATCACCCAGACATGGTAAATGTTTTTTTTTTATATTAACTTCGAGTGCCATGGAGGACCGGTCACCGATGTTAAGTAATAACCGTCGCCCATGAACATCTGGAGTACCAGAAAAGCTACCGATGCTTCCAGCTGAACACAAATCGGTTTCTATTCGGCATCATAACGGAATGCATAGTTAAATATCTTTATTAGTGGGGTGGTAACTAGCTTTTTTTTTATCCACTACTGGTTAGCCATTGACGACAACCTCACCTGATGGTAAGTGATGATGCGGTATAAGATGGTAGCGGGCTAAGCTTTTAGGGGTTATGGTAAACCCATACTCCTAGTTAGTTTCTACGCGACATCGTGCCGGAACGCTGAATCGTTTTGTGACACGTCTCTGTCGGTAGAGTGGTAACTAGGCCGAAGCCTCCCACCAGACCAGACTCGCGCCAGGAGTCGAATCCAGGACCTCCAACTTTATAATGTGTCTGCGATGTGACACAGATCAGAGCCGGGACTCCAACTAGCGACTTCCCACGATATAATACTGCAGCGCACAATGCGCCACGGAGGTCATCAAATGTAAAAAAACAATACGTGACAGAACTTAATTTAATAATAAGAGGGTCACAGTCTACTCGCAATAACGCCTGAGGAAAAAATGAGTCTCAAACCACAAAAGAAAGGAACTCGAAAGATTTCGTCCAAGAGTTGAATCTTAACGAAAATATTTGCGGCGTTACAGATATTTGAGAGAAAACCTTATAAGAGCATGTCGATAAAAGATTTTGTGAAATATAGTTACAGACATCCCATTTACATAAGAATGTTTGCCGATGCGATAACGTTCGGAAAAAAACCACAGGAACAAAATAGTCAAGGAGTTACACCTTGTGGTTATTTAAACAAGCGTACACTATTACATATTTATTCCATGCAAAGTTTCGCGCAATCTTATTTTATTTGAATTTATTTCTTTCCTGGGTAACGAAATATTCATGTTATCATAGAAAAAAGTAGTGTGGAAGAACTTAAATACTGATTAAATAGTTATGTAGTTTTTAGTATTTAAAAAAAAACATATTAACACTTCAAGCAATGGAATAGACAGATGGTTTACATTTTCAAAAGCCTTGATTTAATTATATGGCTTTATTTTGTCTGGTGGGAGGCTTCGGCTGAGAGATTTAGCGTTCCGGCAAAATGTCGTGCAGAAACCAATTAGGAGTATGGGTTTACCATACCCCTAACAGGTAAGCCCGCTTCCATCTTAGACCGCATCATCACTTACTATCAGGTGAGATGCCGTGAAAGGCTAACTTGTGGTATATAAAAAGCAAACAAAAAAAATTATAATAATAGGGAGTTTATTAAATATTTATATAGTAAATCCACTCACGCTTGTTGACGTCTTATATGAAAATTATATAATTATAATTATATATAAATTATAAATAAGATATTGTATGTGTTTCTTTGCTGTCTTGTATTTCTTATTTTATTTCATAATAGATAAAATATGATGATGGGAGTAAATAAATGTTACCATTTCACATATTCTGATTATTTAAAATATTTTGATAAAACTCAGTTGATCAGCTCCCGGGCTACAATATTTGTCTATGACATCATAACGTTTGTTAAAAAAATAGCAAAATTTATGCGTGAAATATTTTTTGAAAAAAAAAAAAATATGTCAGTTCTAGGACTACAATGTTTGTCTATGCTATAACGTTTGGTAAAAAATGGATAGCGAAATGTTTGTATTCATAAATCGCGACATATCTATCGTTGGCGACGCCTGCGGAAGGTCTTTATGAAGCGTTACGTTACGTTTGAATTCAAGCGTGTATTTGTGTGTGTTAGTACGTCTGTGTATGTACGTCTACGTTTTCCGAATCAGTTTAGAAAAGGCGAGCAGATCGATGACGTAATGTAAACCGAGTTATTGCAAAATGACGCGATCGCTTTATCACCTCAAGTTCTGAACCACCCATTACGTTTAGGTTCAAGCGTGTATTTATTTACCTAGAGAAGAACGAAATAGTATGTATATACGTCTACGTTTTCCGAATCAGTTTAGAAAAGGCGAGAAGTTCGAAGACGTGATGAAAACCGAGTTATTGCAAAGTGACGCGATCGCTTTATAACCTCAAGTTTTGAACCACCCATTACGTTTAGATTCAAGCGTGTATTTATTTACCTAGTGAAGAACGCAATAGTGTGTATATACGTCTACGTTTTCCGAATCAGTTTAGAAATGGCAAGCAGATCGAAGACGTGATGCAAACCGAGTTATTGCAAAATGACGCGATCGCTTTATCACCTCAAGTTCTGAACCACCCATTAAGTTTAGATTCAAGCGTGTATTTATTTACCTAGTGAAGAACGCAATAGTGTGTATATAAGTCTACGTTTTCCGAATCAGTTTAGAAAAGGCAAGCAGATCGAAGACGTGATGCAAACCGAGTTATTGCAAAATGACGCGATCGCTTTATCACCTCAAGTTCTGAACCACCCATTACGTTTAGATTCCAGCGTGTATTTATTTACCTAGTGAAGAACGAAATTGTGTGTATATACGTCTACGTTTTCCGAATCATTTTAAAAAGGTGAGCAGATAGAAGACGTGATGCAATATACAAACCAAGTTATCGAAAAATGACGCGATCGCTTTATAACCTCAAGTTCTGAACCACCCATTACGTTTAGATTCAAGCGTGTATTTATTTACCTAGCGGAAGAGAACTACACTTAGTTTACGTTTACCTGATTATCTTAGTAAAATGGAGACTGAGACGTGACGTATTATGCCAAACGTCGGTAAAGATGACGTGATTGTTTTATAACCTCACGTTTTAATTATCCTTATTAAAACATAGCATTGTAAAAACTACCCCCAACTGAAACTAAAGGGTTGGATTTAGAATCGTGCGGCAGGAGTTTGGGGGAGAAAGATGTTTTATTTGGTAGAGGTTTGGTCCCCGATTGTAACAATAGCACTCGCATTAAAAGGTAATGCACTTTTTTCGAGAAAACCAAAAAAAACTAACATAACCTATAAATAGGTAAAACTTCGAAAAAATAATGCAATATTACGGGACAGACAGTGACAGAGAGCACAGACCACAAAAAAAATAAAAATACTGTGACACTAGTCGTTGACATGATCTTACGTCCTTGTTGCACTTATACAAAATTATATATGCTATCTAGCTCTCCCGTAATATTGCATTATTTTTTCGATGTTTTACCTATTTATAGGTTTTGTTAGTTTTTTTTTGGTTTTCTCGAAAAAAGTGTATTACCTTTTAATGCGAGTGCTATTGTTACAATCGGGGACCAAACCTCTACCAAATAAAACATCTTTCTCCTCCAAACTCCTGCCGCACGATTCTAAATTTTAACCAAATTAAAAGCTAAAAGCTTGTTCAGAGAGTTAGTCAGTAATAACTGATTAAGTGGAATCCCAGAATTCTTTCGGAATATGACTAAAACGACGAGCTTCTAAGCTAAGTAAACGAGACAGCTGTAATCGCGCATTAAATATTGTTATTTTATTCTCTTTCACGCAATTACATAGGTGAGTTAGTGTTATTACTTATTAGCATAGTCACGTACAAATTAATAGCTTAATCCTCGGATAATTTGTGATGTATAGTAATTAATATGTACAAAACATTATTATTAATTGTTATTATAATGGGTATGCAGACCTGTGTTGTAGAGTGGTTATTGTTTATGCATTACGGCAGACTGATTTTCATCGAAGAAAATCTTAAGTGCAACGAAAAGTCATTTCAACTCTCGTACTATCCTAGTTTGAAACTCAGTGACTCTCGTATCAAAAGAAAGAACTCGAGTCAAAATTAACAGTTGCATAGATTTTAAGTTTTCAGTTTTCATCATGATCAACCTGTTCTCGGCTCACTACAGAGCACGGGTCTCAATATGAGAAGGGTTTGGCCATAGTCCACCACGCTGGCCATGTGCGGATTGGCAGACTTCACACGCCTTTGAGAACATTATGCATAACTCTCAGGCGTGCAGGTTTCCTCACGATGTTTTCCGTCACCGTTTAAGTAAGTGATATTTTTTTTAAAACGTACTTGCGGATTGTGCGGATTGGCAGACTTCACACGCCTTTGATAACATCATGGAGTATTTTCTTCACCGTTGAAGCAAGTGATATTGTGATTGCTTAAAAACGCACATAACTCCGAATAGTTATAGGTGCGTTCCCGGGTTCGAACCCTCGATTCCGATTAGGAGGCTAACATACTAACCACTAGGCTATCACAGAACTCCTTTTAACTTTTAAGTTTTATTCAAAGTTTACTGAGAAACGAGAAATACTTGTTAATTGTCAACATCTAGCAATCAGCTTAACAACCTTAAAGGTAGGTAAAGGTAACAGATAGATCAATAAGTCACAAATCCTAACAGACATACGGGAGATATTCGACTCCAGCTGATTAATGAATCCATGGACATACAGACGCTGTTATTTGACCGGATCACGGGATACACTAACGAATGGATCAAGGAAAAAGACATCACTGTTACTGCGCTGGCTAGAAAAGGTTGGAGTTGCAGATAACAGCTGGATTTTTAACGATGACATTTTTAAGGTTCTAACAAGCAAGACAAAGATATTGTACCTACACATACCTAGATTCCAACTTCAGTTGTTAACACACGTGCTTTTGATGATGAAAAATAATATGCTATCGGAAGTACTAGACTAAAATCTTTATAATTAACTATTAACTTTTCAATAACAGGAGAAAAGCGGTGATAGCCTAGTGGTTAGGGCGTCAGCTTCCTAATCAGAGGTCGGCGGTTCGAATCCAGGCACGCACCTCTAACTTTTCGGATTTATGTGCGTTTTTAAACATTTAAAATATTACTTGCTTCAACGGTGAAGGGAAACATCGTGAGGAAACCTGCACGCCTGAGAGTTCTCCATAATGTTCTCAAAGGCGTGTGAAGTCTGCCAATCCGCACATGGCCAGCGTGGTGGACTATGGCCAAACCCTTCTCATATAGAGAGGAGACCCGTGCTCTGTGGTGAGCCGGTAAAGGGTTATCATGATGATGATTAACTTTTCTGTGTTTTTAAATTATAGTATCACTCTTTACTATATCAACTTTATTATACTAGCTTCGTAGCTCAAAGAAGACTGTCTGTTCTTTCTACTGAATATGTTGAATCAAGAAGTCCTCGTATTGACAATATATATAAGTACATTTATATGTTGTACATATTTACTCGTATTAATATGTAATTTCGTCAGAACTACCGGAAGTCAAAATTAGCTACTAATGTTTTAACATTTTATAAAAGTTATGAAAATCAATGTTTAGTTTTCTTAAATGTATTATGAAAAAAAATAAACATGTTTTTACAAGTTTTTTGATTTGAATTAAACTGATTGATAGATCTATAGTTTATCAATCAGTTTTAGTAATACTACTATAAACAAAAATTAATAAGGCAATCATAACTACAAAATATGCAATATAGATATGAAATTGACGTATATATTTTTAAAAAGGCAACAGAACAAAAGAGTCATTTATTTTAGGTATATAATGTTTTTTATTCCGAATACGAAGTATTCTGTCACTTTTCAGTGCAAACATTTGATCAGTTTGCTTTATACAAAAATATGTCTATCTGTCATTCTTTTGCGGCGTAAGATAAACAATGGAATATACAAATGCATTCAATATATTGGTATTGTTTGTATGTAAAGAAAATATCTCTACCGCTATAACATCTTTTTGTTTTTAATACACTACGAGTTAGCCCTTGACGGCTATCTCACCCGGTGGTAAGTGATGATGCTGTCTAGGATATATAATAGAGTATGGTAAACCCACGCTCCTAATTGGTTTCTTTGCGACATCGCGTCGGAACGCTAAATCGCTTGGCGACACGTCTTTGTCGGTAGGGTGGTAACTAGCCACGGCCGAAGCCTCCCACCAGACAACACATGTATAATATTAAAGAATCGCAATCCATAACCTTGTAACATTATTATATTTTTTATAAGTTGGTTTATAAAGACGGAGTTCTGAATTAACAAACTTAAAAAATAACACCGATTTCAAGAATATACCTTTAAAAACAATAAAGTTGAAGATTATAGTGGTTTTCAATACTTGAAACTACATAATATACTTTGGTGTTTATTTATCAGTACCTATCTAAAACAGTATTTTAATAATGCTTAACTTATTTAACTTCATTTTCATCATCATCATCATCATCATCATGATCAACCCGTTGCCGCCTCACTACAGAGCACGGGTCTCCTCTCAATATGAGAAGGGTTTGGCCATAGTTAACCACGCTGGCCATGTGCGGATTGCCAGACTTCACACGCCTTTGAGAACATTATGAAATACTCTCAGGCTTGCAGGTTTCCTCACCGTTTTCCTTCACCGTTGTAGCAAGTGATATAATAAATAAAAATTAAATTTTTTTAAACGCACATAACTCCGAAACGTTAGAGGTGCGTGCCCGGATTCGAACCGCCGACCTCTGATTAGAAGGCAGACGCCCTAACCACTAGGCTATCACCACTTCATTTTGCACCTTGCTAAGTCAAGTGATGTTGCAAAACCAACTCTCACTACACGGGTTTTACATTTCAAATACATGTCACCGTCGGAAAAATATTTCGATATTTCGACCGAAACGGGTCCGTTTTAGATAAAGCCCTTTTGTATTACATTAAGGCCGAATAAATGACTTTTAAATTTTAATTTATCCGCTCCATTGGGGTCCCGTTTTTGCGGTGGCGTTTTATTAATTCTATCAAAACCAGGGTACCGAGTAAATACGATCTCTTTAGGGAGTTAATGATAAATTTATGGCTGAACAATTTTGCAGAACAGAGTAGAAGCCTAACGTTTTTTCTTATCGTTATATTGTACTGTTTATTGCTTGTTATAATGACGATAGGAAATGATGATTGCTAAGTAAAACAGTAATAGCATATTAGGTAAGACTTCCTCCCTTTTAAAGGAACCGAATAAAGGCCCGGAAGACACTACCTTATCCGGGCAGTGTACGTTTTAAGCAATACAATTTTAACAACTCTTCTTCCCGCCCCATTCATTTAATGGTGAAGCAAGAAGGGTTAAAGAATTCTCTGCAAATTTCTTAAATGTGTGTGAAGCCTTCTAATATGCGATTGGTAGTGTATTTTGCATAATGAATAGAAGCAGGCGTTACTTTGCGGAAGTCCATGACAAACAATAAACAAAAAGTATAATTTGCTATATTCCGACAACCGGGAGATTAGTATCCTCAGGAGATGTTGACTTCACATTTTTACCTTTCGCGCTTGTGAAGTCAACATCTCCTGAGGATGATCCGGTGTCGGGTCGAAACGTGCGTGGAGGTTCTGGTGGAGGATTTTATGTGGTGTTATACTATACTAATCTCCCGGTTGTCAGCGGAATATAGCAAATTATACTTTTTGTTTATTGTTAGTGTATTTTGCCTCAATTTCCGTATATAATTCCATATATATACGCTTCTCACTTCCACTAATTGTCACTGTATCAAGGCTACATCTATTTAATCAAAGTTGTTACGAGTTACAAATTGTAGCATTAACAGTGCTTTTAGTATAACGAGTGAAAAAGGTGTTAATTAAACCGGTTTTATTTCGCTTCAACGGAATCTCTAGGGTGATTGATTTGACACGGTGAATTGAAAAATTTGTGGACCCAATAATTAAGTTTGATTAATCGACATCCAATATGGGTGTTGCCAATAAACTAACAATAACAAATTGATTGGAATCTGTTGACATTTACTTTTATCTGTGATGGTAATCAATTTGTTCAATATATACTCGTAATACACGTTTTTTTTTATATCAAAGTCGTCGCTCAGGTATCCCCTGACAATGTGTTTTATATGCACTGGCTCAGGGTACACCAGACCCCTAACGTAAGATAAGTCAGGAATTTTTTTTTTAAATTTTTTAAATTATTTTATATCTGTTAACTTCATTTTTATTAACTCAACTTTTAATTTTTTTTTTTATTTTTTTTTCAAAATTTAAATTATAAGGTTTTATATGGGTCCCTGACCTGCAATAAAAATTATTTTATTTTTTTTTATTTATATTAGCTCGCGCATCAGGTGTTTACCCATAAGTGGATTTTTGAACATAATCGATCGGGTGACGTCTTAGAGTTAGTTAACTTTAAGGTTTTATATGTCTGTCTGTACGTTCATCACAGCAGTAAAGTTAGTGAGTGTAGGCTGCCAATTTTAATATGGAAATTTTATTACCTTGCAACTTTTAATGAAAAATTATTCATATTATTGAATTCCTCGCCTGTGGCTCAGACTTCAAGGTGTACTGTCCAGTTCAGGTGTGCTTTTAAGGCGTTGCCAATAATTACTTACTACTAGCTTCTGGCCGCGACTTTGTCTACATGGGTTTCAGAATTGGGTCTAAAGCTTCGCTCGTTAACAATTTTTAATCTTCCCCCGGTAACTATTTGAGAGATCGGTATAGAACATGTCCTTTTCCATAGCATAAGTGACATGCATACAAAATTTATATGCCCGCACTTTAGCTTGTAAATTTAAGGACACTTTAAGAACAAAATTTTAGGGAACTACTTAAGGAATCGGGATAAAAGGTAGCCTATGCTCTTTTTCATGTTAAAGGCTACATGCATGCAAAATTCCATTCCGTTTTTGAGTGATTGAATAACAAACATCCATACTTTCACTATATTATCAAGATTAAATCAAGATTGCAACGCTCCTTTGAGGCCTATAATCAAACTTAATTAATAATAAATAAATTAATTAATAATTGTAAATCGTTTTTGAACAATAAAATATTATCTATCTATCTATCTAATCATAAGGTTAACAAACGTTTATTACGTAATATAAACGTAAGGCAATAAACCTCATTCTTACCGTTTCGTCCGTATAACAGACTTCCTATATGATGCTGAATCAGACAGATAAAGTGGTAACATAAAATAATTACAGAATGCCTCTTTCTTCGCAAGGAGTTTTAAATTTAGTTCGTACAAGTAAAACATATCATCATCATCATGATCATCACATTACCGGCTCTCTACAGAACACGGGTCTCCTCTCAATCTGAGTAGGGTTTTGGCCATAGTCCACCACGCTGGCCATGTGCAGATTGGCAGATTTCACACGCCTTTGAGAACATTATGGAGAACTCTCAGGCGTGCAGGTTTCCTCACGATGTTTTCCGTCACCGTTTAAGTAAGTGATATTTTTTTTTAAACACACCTAACTCCGAAAGGTTAGAGATGCGTGCCCGGATTCGAACCGCCGACCTCTGATTAGGAGGCTGACGCCCTAACCACTGGGCTATCACCGCTTCAGAAGAAGTAAAATATATAACAAGCCCGTATTAAACTGAACCTCTCTAAGTAATTAGGTCAGATTGGTCTTTGTTCACCAGTCACTTCCCGATGCCGATAACAATGGGGTGTCACAACTGAGAGCTGATGAAGTTATGGTAGTGTTCGATCGTCTGACGTCATAACAGTTGTGTCAGCACCAATTTATATGAGGGCACTAAGCATTAGGAGTGTAAATGCTTAAATTTAAATGTAATCTTCTGAATGCATACGAATACAATAAATAAAAGGTGATAGTGGTCAGGGTGTCAGCCTCCTAATCAGAGGTCGGTGGCTTGAATCCGGGCACGCACCTCTAACTTTTCGGAGTTATGTGCATTTTTAAATAATTAAAATATCACTTGCTTCAACGGTGAAGGAAAACATCGTGAGGAAACCTGCACGCCTGAGAGTTTTCCGTAATGTTTTCAAAGGCGTGTGAAGTCCGCAAATGGCCAGCGTGGTAGGCTATGGCCAAACCATTCTCATATTGAGAGGAGACCCGCCCTCTGTAGTGAGCCGGTAATGGGTTGATCATGATGATGATGATGACAAATCGTATTCTTAAATTATATTCAAGTAACTGTACTCAAGTAAGTATACATTTTCTTAAAATTTTGACGACCTTCGTGGCGCAGTGCGAGCGCTGTTGTATTACAAAGTTCGAGGTACTGGGTTTGATTCCCAGCTCGAGTCTAGTTTTGTAGGAGGCTCGGCCGTGGCTAGTTACCAACCTACCAACAAAGACGTGTCGCCAACCGATTTAGCATTGTCGCGTAGAAACCAATTAGGAGTGTGGGTTTATCATACCCCTACCATCTTAGAGTGCATCATCACTTACCATCCATATATATATATATATATATATATATAAAACAATCGACATCGTGCCGGATCTATGTCGGTAAGGTGGTGGTAACTAGCCACGGTCGAAGTTTCCCACCAAAACAAACTCGAACCCAGAATCAACAACTTAATAATTCTACAGCGAACACGCGCGTAGCACACGGAAAACTAACAAATAATATGAGCATACATTTCATACAATCTTTGAGAAACTGCTTGAACAGATGAACGTTGGCTTTATTACGTATGGATCTACTGGAAAGCTGAGTATTACTTTTTCGATTGTTCAAGTTGGCTGGATTAATGGAAAATTTAGATAGATTGGCTAGACAATGCTCGGGTATTTCATTGAGATTTTATAGAAAAAATAAATATTTATCTATTCACTATGAACCGCCAACAGAATTACACATATTTATGTTACAAAAAATATGCCTCAGGTTCGAAGTATATACAGGGTGAAATTTTGTAATATAATATAATAATAATAATATTTATTTATTTCGACTAAATACAATATTTCTTAAACTACCCTGACCCCCAAACTAGGAAAGCCCGTATCTTGGGGGTCAGTCTCTTCCAAATGTGCAATAAAAAATAAACTATTGTGCCTTAAAGTTTACTTAATAACATTTATACATGAGTGAGAAATGAGTGGTTGGATGGGTGTGTGAGTGAGTGCATATGAGTGTGGATGTGTGTGTGAGTGAGTGGGTGATGCCACCTGAAGTGAAAGTACACTTAATACTGTATATGGAAAATTTAACTGCATATTCACGACAAAAATAGTATGGATATTGTCATATATTTTCGAAACAAAATTACGTCTCATCACCATAAGCGGCTATAATGATTATAGAGAAATCATACGTGTACATAATTTTCAACTTATATTTTCGAAAAACATTTTATAAAACAAAAAAAAAAGCAACGCCAAAGACGCTCCTTCGCCCAAATAGAATATATATCATCATCATCATCATCATGATCAACCTATTGCCGGCTCACTACAGAGCACGGGTCTCCTCTCAGTATGAGAAGGGTTCGGCCATAGTCCACCACGCTGGCCGTGTGCGGATTGGCAGATTCACACGCCTTCGAGAACATTGTGTAGAACCCTCAGGCGTGCAGGTTTCCTTACGATGTTTTCCTTCACCGTTGAAGCAAGTGATATTTTAGTTTTTTAAAAACGCACATAACTGAAAAATTAGAGGTGCGTGCCCGGATTCGAGCCGCCGACTTCTGATTAGGAGGCTGACGCCCTAACCACTAGGCTATCACAGCTTCACAGGTTCGAAGTATATACAGGGTGAAATTTTGTAATGCCACCTGAAGTGGCAGTGGTGGTGTACACTTAATACTGTAGATAGAAAATTTAACTGCATATTCACGACAAAAATATTATGAATATTGTCATATATTTTCGAAACAAAATTACGTCTCATCACCACAAGCGGCTATAATGATTATGAAGAAATCATACGTATACTTAATTTTCAACTTATCTTTTCTAAAAACATTTTTTCCAACAAAAAAAAAAAAACGCAACGCCAAAGACGCTCCTTCCCCAAATAGAATTTATATACTAATATACAATCTTCTTCTTGCCCTTATCCCACATTATGTGGGGTCGGCACAACGCGTCTTCTTCTTCCACTCACTTCTATCAGCCGTCACCTCACTACCCACACCTTTTACCCGCATATCCTCTTTTACACAATCCATCCATCACTTCTTTGGTCTTCCTCTACTCTTTCGCCCTTCCACGTTCATATATAACATTCTTTTGGTGACATCACGTTCTTTCCTCCGCATTATATGACCATACCATGCTAGCCTGTTACTCCTCATCTTTTCTGTCACTGGCGCTACTTTTAGACTTCCCCTTTTATATTCATTTCTTATCTTATCCATTCTTGTCACACCACACGTCCATCTCAACATTCGTATTTCTGTCGCATGAACTCTTCTTTCTTCCGTTATTTTTGCCGCCCAAAATTCTGATCCATACAACACGACAGGTCTTACGACTGTTTTATAAATTTTCGCATTATATACTAATATACAATACGAAACTAAAATGTGGATGGACCATTAGCAATACCACACGAAGTAACTAATTGATAAAGAGCTTGAATTTACCCCTCAAATTACACAAGTGGGGAACTAATGCCAACCCTGTAATAGGAATTCGGTAATTAAGACGAAATCAGCCTTTGCTGACGCTTCATTCGACTATCGAAATTATATAGTAAAATGTGCGAAGTAAAATCACACTCATAAATTTTTTGACATAAATAGTTGTTTACCAATTGATAATATAAACCTCTAACTTTTCGGAGTTAAGTGCGTTTAAAAAAAAAATATTAAAATATCACTTGCTTCAACGGTGAAGGAAAACAACGTGAGGAAACCTGCACGTCTGAGAGTTCTCCATAATGTTCTCAGAGGCGTGTGAAGTTTGCCATTCCGCACATGGCCTGCGTGGTGGACTATGGCCAAACCCTTCTCATATTGAGAGGAGACCCGTGCTCTGTAGTGAGCCGGCAATGGGTTGATCATGATGAATATAAACCAACCAAGTAACAGAGAATAAAAAAAAATTACAATCCACCTCAACTGTACTGGGATTTGACGCATGGTTCGATTCCCGGCTCGACTCTGGTCTGGTCTAGCAAACGTGGCTGGTTGCAACGTAGTTCCAATACGATGTCGCGTAGAAATCAATCAGGAGTATAGGTATACCATACCCCTAACAGGTTACCTCGCTACCATCTTATACTGCATCATCACATTCATCGGGTGAGATTGCCGTGAAGGGCTAACTTGTGGTTATAAAAAAAAACTGTCACTTTGGAACTTGCAAACATCGAACTTAAATTAACTCAATTGAACCGTACAAAAAAAAAACAGCAATAAAATGCAATTTAATTAAAAATAATTAGGAAATACACATTAAGTCAATACACCATATTAAATTTGAAGCGTTGTATTTTATGTAAACAAGTATGGCGGACGAAACGCTTTTTCGTTACGTGACGATTTCTCACCGTTTACTGCTAATGAAACTGTTACAATAGGCAGCTACTTAGTTGTTAGGTTAAACGAATGTGGATTTGTCTTACAAATTATCTAAAGCAGTTTTATGTAGTTCTTGCATTCATTACATAACAACCGTTTCTACCCGATGGTGACGTCACTCGTAGCAACTAACATATAAAGAGCTTGAATTTACTGTTCAAATTACACAATTGGGACACTGAACCCAACCCTGTAATAGGAAGTCAGTAATTAAGACAAAATAGCCCTTAGTTAACCCTTCGTTCGACGAGCCGCAGGACAATAGGATGAGAGAAGTACTGCACGATCTTGTTGTACACTGCCGAATTACGATTGACACGTGATTCACTCGACCTGGACTGGAATTGTCTCGTTGCTTCCAACAACGGATCACAAGGCCCTGGGCTTCGTTCCCGGGCCGGGCCAAAAATTAATCATGAATTGGAATTTTCCGTATTAATTTTAGAACTGAAGATGGTAGTCTAGTGGGCTTCGGCTTTAGTTACCACCCTACCGACCCCCCTAAAAAAGATTAGGCCGCTACCACCTAAGACTGCATCATCAATTTCCATCAATGAGATTGTAGATAGATAGATAGATATACTCTTTATTGCACACTACAAACATGAATTGAAAATAACTAAAACAAAAAATTAAATAAAAAAAAACAAACATTATGCGCAAAGGCGGTCTTATCGCTAAAAGCGATCTCCTCCAGACAACCTTTTGTGAAAGGAAAGAGTTAAAACGAGATGGGGATGTAGTTAATCAAGTCAAGCATTTAAAGGAAGTTGATGTCGATACTAAATAAAATAAATTCTTTACGCAAGTATTTATTATTATCAACTCATTGCAAAAAGTGCTCACGCAATAAGAATCCTTCTATAAGATAGGATAGGATACGATGATTTTAATGAAGTCTTTGATTGACGATACATTTTTTTTTTTTAAGCTATGATAGCCAAGTGGTTAGTGCGTCAGCCTTTTAATCAGAGGTCGGCGGTTCGAATCCGGGCACACACCTCTAACTTTTCGGAGTTATGTGCGTTTTTTAAAACAATTAAAATATCACCTGCTTCAACGGTGAAGGAAAACATCGTGAGGAAACCTGCATGCCTTAGAGTTCTCCATAATATTCTCAATGGCGTGTGAAGTCTGCCAATCTGCACATGGCCAGCGTGGTGGACTATGACCAAAACCCTTCTCATATTGGGAGGAGACCCGTGCTCTGTAGTGAGCCAGTAATGGGTTGATCATGATGATGATGATGATGACATTATTTTTATGGAACGTTCTGTATACAAAGTACGTTTTCACACAAATAGACAGAACGTTTTTGTTAACTTTACAAAAGCCAGAGTTAAAGAGTTCCAACTTCGACTATAGTTGAACGTTTGAATAAAACATTGTCTTTGATCAACAAGAAAGAAGTCCAAACTAGAAGTACTAACACAATCAACAAGGGAACTAGCATCATAAGAAGACTGTAATTAAGTCGGATGGGCCTCTGTTAACCCTTCGTCGATCGCAGAAACAATGGGTTATCTGAACAAAAGCCATTTTGGGCGAAACTCGATATCCTAGCGACAAATCTCGAGTGACGGTCGCTATTGCGAAGATTTATTTAATCACGCCCAACTAGATGCGAAAACAACTTATAACGCGAATAGTATACTAAGACTCTTTATTTGGTGTAATGATTTAACGATAGCCTTACAAATTTTATCTTTCAACTAGCTGTTGCCCGCGACTTCGTCTGCGTAGAATTGCTGATTTCCCGTGATTGCTCTGCTGAATATTAAATAAGCTACAGGCAAATGTCAAATTGCCGATTTTCATGTTTCTAAATTAAAAAAAATATAGGACTTTAATACAAACTTCAAACCCCTATTTTACATTTGGATGAAAAAAATTATAACCTTATACTTACGCCCTAAAAGAAATCTATTTTCAAAATTTCACGCTTGTAGACTTCATAATAAAAAAATAAGCAAAAACTATCATCCCCTATTTTACCACCCTTAACAGGTAATATTTACAAAAAATTTGATGCACATGTTTTTTATTTATTATTATTAATCTTAATGCAAATTTTTGTATCTCTAACTCTAAAAACAAAGAAATTTCATACAAACTTCCAACCCCTATCTTACCCCCTTAGGAGTGGAATTTCCAAATATCCCTTCTTAGCTGACATCTCTTAACTACCAACTATCTACTTGCTAAATTATAGCTTTATACGTACAATAGTTTTTGAGATCTCGTGTTTAATCAGTATGTATGTAAGTCAGTATGTAAGTATGTAAGTGACCTTTCGCTTTTATATATATAGATTTGATCGAGAATATTTGATATGTCATTGCATAGCTTCACTATGCAATTATTAATTGCTCTTTTCTTCTCGCTTATTACCATTATCATGATGTCAACCAGCAAATACCCCCAATAGTAATTTGATTGAGGTATTGCAAGTATGAAACTCAACTGTATTGTCATGCCATTCCAATTCAACCACACAGTAAAACTCGCTCGCCTAATAATATAAATTACCTTCACGATCATTTTAAAAGTATTGACTTTGACGATTTATTAGTCGATATACTACAACAAGCAGCTAAGAGATTTTTTAATCCCTGAATTTTTTTTCAGATTTCCAATCAATAAGAAAGTTCAGGAAAAACCGAAGCAGTATTCAATTTTTGGAAAACATTTCTCTCCATATTTACTACCTTTCTTTATATTTCATCATCATCATCATCATCATGATCAACCCATAACCGGCTCAGCCAGAGCACGGGTCTCCTCTCAATATGAGAAAGATTTGGCCATAGTCCTCCACGCTGGCCACGTGCGGATTGGCAGACTTCACACGCCTTTGAGAATATTATGGAGAACTTAGGCGTGAAGGTTTCCTCACGATGTTTTCCCTCACCGTTGAAGCATGTAATATTTTGTTTTTAAAAACGCACATAACTCCGAAAAGTTAGCGGTGCGTGCCCGGATTCGAACCGCCGACCTCTGATTAGGAGGCTGACGCCCTAACCACTAGGCTATCACCGCTTCAACCTTATATTAAGTTAAGTTTAAGCCCATTTTACATGAAATTTTGTTTGTGGTCCAAATAAATAAATCAATGTTCTATAATGCATCATTAGTGTGTCATTTTACGTGTTTGTAATAAAAAATGACAGTAATATCTGATATAGCCAATCTATATTCAAGACTTGAAGATACAATATGAAAGCTTATACATATCTATACAGCTCTTCAAGTTACACGGACCTTTCTTAACCCTTCAACGGCCTCCCTATATAATGAAATCCTGAAACTGAAGTGATTTCGGATCCAACTTGATCGACTGTTTGACAAATCATGTCTGAGTTGAATTACTTAAAGGTGAGTTTGATAGTGATTTATTAAATTTTACTCTCCTGAAATCCATTTCAATCAGTATTAATTCAATAATGCAAAAAGCGGCTTTAAATATATGCGGCAGTAGGTTCATATTCAGCCTCACTACTTATATGTACTCCTCCTACGAAATTCACGCTTACAAAGGGAATATTCGTCACATAACTGCTACGGCCATCTCTTGGTATGGAAAAGAGCGGATTCTTGCCTAGACCCTCCATTTTCTGAGATCTCTTCTGTACTCTGCGAGGCATGTAGAGCGTAAGGCGATTTGCCAGGCTCGTACTAAACATTTCTGCACAAAATCTCAATCTGCCTATTATCTTGGTATGGAAAAGAGGGGTTTCTTGCCTGGACCCTTCATTTTCTGCGATTTCTTCTGTACTCTGCGAGGCATGTAGAGCGTAAGGCGATTTGCCAACTCCAGGCTCGTACTAAACATTTCTGCACAAAATCTCAATCTGCCTATGATCTCTCGGGCTAGTTTTGAAATTGAACTCTTGGGTTGTCATATTGTCCTGGTACATTTTTACAAAATTGTTACGTCTATAAAATTTTATCCCGCGTTCGGTACATTAGTTCCTAAACTTTAGCAATGTGAAAATGATGACGCAGTGATATTGACAACCCTTTCAGTGAAGTAAAATCGATTGAATCACCCCAAATCACCTCGTAGTTTGATAGATTCTAGTGTCGGCCATGATTTGTCGGTTAATAATGGTGTTCTGCCCAAAACTACTTCAGTTGCGATGGTCTATTGTTCCGGTAATAAGTGAAGGGTTAATTTGGGTTGAACTAATTAGACTGCCTGGCTGATTGTAATAGTGGTTATCGTATAACGGTTTATTCGAGTACGTACATACATACTTAGCGGTTTACGAGAGCCTGGTTTTGTTCTCGTAACTGACCAAAAATTGTTAGGTCAGGTGTTTTTGACGCCTTCGACAAAATTATTTGCCTGAAGAAGGGGCTACTTCGGTGGGTACCGCTGGGTCGGCTGCGGTTGAGAATCCGTGATTAAGCCGTCAGGTGACAAGTGGACGAGTTCCGATCACTGGTGATATGGGGTTTTGATCGGTTCCCTGTAGCGTAGGAAGCAAGTTTACAGAAGGTTTCCGTGACGTCACTACGAAAATAAATTTTAATATAGCCCGGAGAACTCCTTTACAAATTCAGTTCAAAAATTATATTAGTTTGTAATTAATTACTAAGGAATTTAATTTTTTTATTGACTGTACTTAAATGCCAAATACTAAATAAAAAGAAGAAAAGAAAACAGTTCACAAGCAAAAGAAAAAATCTTTAAATTAACTAAGCATAAACTACAACAATACCTATTCACAAAAGAGTCATCATCATCATCATCATGATCAACCCATTACCGGCTCACTACAGAACACGGGTCTCCTCTCAATATGAGAAGGGTTTGGCCATAGTCCACCACGCTGGCCATGTGCGGAAGTGCAGACTTCACACGACTTTGAGAACATTATGGAGAACTCTCAGGCGTGCAGGTTTCCTCACGATGTTTTCCTTCACCGTTAAAGCAAGTGATATTTTTTATTTCTTAAAAACGCACATAACTTTTGTTAGAGGTGCGTGCCCGAATTCGAACCGCTGACCTCTGATTAAGAGTCTGACGCCCTAACCACTAGGCTATCACCGCTTCTCACAAAAGAGTATGACGTTTCAAACTCGTCCGTAATAATATACGTTTTGTATAAATAACGTTGTGTAAACGCGATAACAACGTCATTAGAGTGCGATTTTACTGAAGCGGAAATGAGAATTGCAGAAATCGTGAAATTGAAGTCAAGTCAGTATATTCTTTATTTAAATTGGCCTTTAAAAAGCGCTTCTGACGCGTAAATACAAATGGTATATTAGAGCGTGATTATAATGTTCTACGTTCTAACTACGTTCGTAAAATTAAAACTGCAGGTGAGGGTTGAAATCGCGACTTAGTCTTAGAAGAAGTCTACAACGAACTTTGCAGATTTTTTTTTGTCGTTTCCGCTATCTCACATTGTCACTTCTCATTATCATCATATCATCTATTTACCAGCAATCTAGTTAGAAGAATTAATTCATACAAGCTTTTTGAATTTGTGTAATGGTTATTTTTTTTTATTATAAGACTTTTATACAAGCTTAAGTTTAAAATAATAATAGTTAAATAAACTAATAAACATACTTTTGTAGATAACCGAACGAAAAGCAATCCAATAGTTATTGGACCGATTGCAAAATCGGTCCTTGACGGGTGTGCAAATTTTCAAATTAATCAGACGTTTAAAAGATTCCATACATACATACATACATACATACCAATATGTTTATAAACTTTGGATTCATTGAGATACAGCGTTATTTTTAACAAATCAGTAATTAGTTAAAAAATTGTAAATTAGTAAATTTTCTTAAAACTTTTAAGAAAATTTACTTCTAATGTTAATATTTCTACCTCTCTATACTTAGATTAAAACTGGAATTGGGCGATTCGTGTACATTATCTCACTTAAAATTCAACTGATTTTGAGAATTGTTACATTTATTACTGTTTTAAATGTTTAGATTTACCCTACTTGTGCGAAGATATGATGAAAATTATATGAGATATGAGGAAAAAATTCGAAGCAGACTAAAGTAAACCCTTCAATTTAGATTCAAATAATGAATAGAAGCAGACGTTACTTTGCGGAAGTCCATGATATACAACAACCAACAACAACAAAATCTTCCACTAGAACCTCTACGTAGAGGTTCTAGTGGAAGAATTTGTGTGGTGTTATATTATACAAATCTCCCGGTTGTCGGCGGAATATATTTTCAAATTCAAATAATCTTTATTCAAATAGTCCTTTAAAAGGCGCTTTTGACGCGTTACGCGCTAATTATACTTGCTGTGTTTTGTTTAATTTAGATTTAACGATAGTAATACATTGTGTTTATAAAAATTGTGTTTATAAACACAATTTTCCTGGTTTAACTTCTGTACATAATTTAACTAACTAAGGATACGATTTTGACCCTTATTTTAATGGTCATTACTTTTCGTTGTTAATAAATAATGATAATACAAATTTAGGTAATTAAAATGTCACTTGGTTCAACGGTGAAGGAAAACATCGTGAGGAAACCTGCACGCCTGAGATTTCTCCATAATGTTCTCAAAGGCGTGTGAAGTCTGCCATTCCGCACATGGCCAGCGTGGTGGATTATGCCCAAACCCATCTCATATTGAGAGGAGACCCGTCCTCTGTAGTGAGCCGGCAATGGGTTATTCATGGTGAATATAAACTGTGTATGTCCTATCCATCTTCTAACTTCTAAAATTGGTCTCAGACTCTGACTTTAGAGTCAACATGGATTATTTCCCCAGGATTAAAACAAATCCACATGCACGAAAACGTGATTATCCGATTGTAATCTTTATAGTCATATATGGTATAGAATATTATAAAGGTAATATATCTGTGCAAGTCTATATTATAATGAATACGAGTAAAATGAGTGATAATACTTGTTAAACCTTTTAAGCATATTTAACGCATGGAGGCTGCCGAGATTTGCATAATCAGCATCCAATCACAAAGCAACCTCTTGGAGGAAATATGAACTGATATTATCCTTTGCATACCCTTTATAAAACTTACGAACTGACACGTAAGCATATAAAGTAAAAGAATTCCCTGTATAATTTTGAAAGAATTTTCCAGATAAAATATCTTTTGGAAAATTCGGAAAAAACGGCGACGGATTCTTTTAGAACTGGGGGGATTAATTGTACGCACGCTAACCGAAAATATCCAAGTTCCTAAAGCTTTGGGATTATCGCACACTGTCCCTGCCAGTAATTTTGTTTTATGGGATCCGGTAAAAATTCATTTTGAATATTATTCAGCTGACTAGTAATAGATATAATGTCTTGCTTGCTTAGTAGTATATATTGGAGTTTACATTGACTTAAAGAAAAAGTAATTAACTCAAATATTGTAGATGGTGTCTGTTACATTTGTAGTAGACATACTTTTATTTTGTTATTTTTTTTTATAATTTTTTTATTTTTTTTGTTATAAGTTTGTTAGGAGTTATTATTTTATATATATATATATAATTTTGTTTGTAATTTATTTAGGAGTTGATGGGGCTGACATGTCCGTTTCGGACTAAAGTCCCAAAAAAAAAACATGTTAAAAAAAAACTCAAATATTGATTGTACCAATATTTTAGGCTCCCACTGAAAAGCCACAGCGACTGGCTGCAACTGATGCTGAGTGGGTTGCCTATAGTTGTCCGATATCAGCATAACTGTGCTATGAACAAAATCGTGCCAAATAAAAAAAAATATATTTTTAGGGTTCCGTAAGTCAAAAGGCACTCAAAGGGGTTCAAACTCCAAAGACCCAAAAGATGCGGCTGGTAATACCGTATCTTTTCTGGCCTCTGTTATTATAGCCTGATATCACCCATCTTGGGCTAGTATCGGTTCAAATAACATGACCCGAATCGACGAGTCCCCTGCCTCGTGAACATAACATCAATGGTGCCTATCAACGTTGGCATCAGCGTAAAGAAGAATAAGATTCCGCATTTTCTATTAGTCATCATCTCACATTGACACTTGAATCTATTTACCAGCAATCTAGTAAGAAGAATTAATTCATACAAGCTTTTTAAATTTACTTAATGGTATTTTTTTTGTGTAGGACTTTTATAAAAGCTTAAGTTTAAAATAACAATTATAGTTAAATAAACTCATAAACATACTTTTGTAGATAACCGAACGCAAAGCTATTTAAACTATTGCTTTGCAATCGGTGCTTGACTTTACACCACTAGAGAACTGGTACTAGACACATCATCATCGTTTTTTTTTATGTGAAATAAAATATATATTAAAGTATCTACCTTTACCTGTTTCAAAAGGTATTAGTCATAGGTGAATGCCTGAGGCACTTACAGGGAACGCGCCGGGTTTTTTCCCTTTGAAATCGGATATTGCCTATATTGATATTCTGTTTGACTGCTCTAGGCAATATCTGTTAAAATTAATACCATCACGGGTTCTATTTTTAGTTTCAAGTAATAAATAAACACCCTTTTTAAATTCATCCTTCTCGTTTTGAATTGTTCAGCTCAACGCGTAAATTACGCGCTACGGTAGTTTTGAACAGAGAAAAGTCAACTCGCATGCTAAAAGAATATCCAGAATTTATGATATGTTACGGTGACAGTTTCCGTTTTCCTCCCATTTATAGAAAAGCAAATCAGAATGGGGTAAAAGAATTTTGAATTTATTTGGAATTCAATTCAGCTAGCTGTGATACTATTACTAAAAATTGTGATGAAGTTTTAGGGAAATAAGCTATTGTGTCCTAATGAGATGACAGTACTACAGAGTTGGTTATTTTAAAGATGCAGGTTGCTCCTGGTTACCCTTTTCCTGGTATTTACATTTTTCTTTATTATGTGTGCAATAAAGAAATTTTATTATTTAAATACAAGAAGCCAGTGTTGTCACTCGCCGCAATAATATCTACTGATGTTTTACAAGTTTTTTTATTTTTTATCCACAAGTTAGCCCTTGACGGCAACCTCACCTGATGGTAAGTGATGATGCAGTCTAAGATGGTAGTGGGCTAACGTCCTGTTAGGTGTACGGTAAACCCATACTTCTAATTGGTTTCTACGCGACATCGTGCCGGAACGCTAAATCGCTTGGCGACACGTCTTTGTCGGTAGGGTAGTAACTAGCCACGGCCTTAACCTCCAACCAGATAAGACTCGAGCCGGGAATCGAATCCAGGACCTCCAATTTTATAATGCGACAGGGCAAGTTTGCAATAATTTATAGCATAATATAGCTCCTACATAATGTATATTATAAAATAACAAAACAAAATATATTATTTTTCCTCAAAAGGTTAGCCCTATGACCATTGCAAGACGAATTAATGCTCAATAAAGAACAATATAGTATAGTACAAAATCGCAAAATTTTAACATTAAAACCTTTTAATATAGATAATATATAAAAAATTTAACGATAAAAACGTTTCGATTGGATACATTGGACCGGCTGTTTTCAGCCTAATTTATAATTTTTCTTTCAACTATATTACACAAGTATTTTTTTCGAATATAAAAAGAGTTGACAGATTAATCGTTGATTGCCACAATAGAATGTAAGGATTTTAGAAATTTAAAGAAGCAAATTTGAATTCCACATCACTTTCGCTGCATGGATGGCATTCTATTGACGTATTACAAGACAAATTTTGAGTTATATTGACCATCGAAAAATGAGGTAGCAAATAGGTAGATGTAAAGAAACCTATTTGACTTTCCATGAACAAGCTCGAAGCACTTTTCTTCATCGTTGTTCACCTTAAAGATCTGGAATATCTTTCCGGCTTTCATTTTCTCCGCGTCATTCAATGTTGAATACATTTTAATCAAGAGTCATCTTCGAACCTTGCGCACCTCATTGTATGCTGTATCATTATTAACGGAAAAATTTGCATTGATACTGGCACAAACGAGTTTTTAGCACTGAATAAATATTTTGCGTGCATTTCTCGCGGTAACAGCAATCAAGTTTATTAAGTTCCATTCAAATATAACATTTGACCAAAATTATTATTGATAGAAAAAAAAAAGAAAAGACATTACAAATTTGTCAGTTCAGATCTTTAAGCTAAGAATTATTTAATTATATCATCTTTAATTATTATTATCTTTTCATTAAGTTCATTATTATTTTTCTCTTTTAGTTTTTTTTTGCACGCCTTTTAGGCAGAATGTGTTAGGTTAGGTTACATTATAATCTTAAGATCGTTATATGAATATACCACCTAGTAGCAATAAACGATTAAATTGAGAGATTTGGAAGCGTACGCGATTTGGACCCCAAACACTGATTTTGATATTTTATGTGACACTTATAACGTATATAAATATGTTTACTGTCTCGAAATAAGTATATAGCTCTGTAGATGCGAACAACCGCTTTATAAGGAAAAAAGAATTGCGAATGGAAATCAGGTGAATTTAACTAATATTCATATTCTCTGTAAATATTTCTCTGTATGAATCTGTATAACATTTCTCGTGAAATTATACTGAAATTTTACTAAATCAACTTTTTCGAAGAAATTACTGGAAAACTCAAAAATGTAATTACGAAAGGATTTACTTGATACTTTGAATTAATATTCGATATTCTCTACATTAATTGCTATAATGCTAAAAAGCTCAGTTAATCTCAGTTATTTACGTTTTCGAGACTTCCATATCCAAACAACCCATTTGGTACATCTCTTTGAATACGTCTACTTTTCTACTTAAAAGTTGTCATTCTAAAACTTCGTTATTTGAATGGCAATAACGTTTCCAATTCAAACGGGATTGGGTCTAAATTTATATGGCTATATACATAACCGTAAAATTTACTTACATTGTGCAAAAGCGCCCCGGCGGCTTAGACTTTGGCTGGTCTATAAAATAAAGACACACACACAGCACTTACACTCGAATATATCGTGTTTTGCTAGCACAGAGTTTAACACACAACACAATTTCGTTTCTAAGGATACTGTCTTCCACACGCGGTATTTGTATTCGATTATCCACGAACACGGTGTCCGTAATAATACGGCGTGTCGTACGCCGGAGTTCAGAACACACTGAACAGTGTAGACCCGGCCGTGTCTATACCTAACTCTTTCGCACTCCAGTATCTTTACGGTTGTAATGTTGTCTGTCCCGCTCGCGCAACCTGAAAGAC
Source organism: Lasiommata megera (assembly GCA_928268935.1). NCBI lineage: Eukaryota > Metazoa > Arthropoda > Insecta > Lepidoptera > Nymphalidae > Lasiommata > Lasiommata megera. The sequence goes on along the minus strand of OV743311.1, from coordinate 2,161,403 downwards.
CGTAGAACACTCGTAATACGTATAGGTCAATATGAAACCTCCTCGGGTGCTGGAGGCTGCAGTTAGAGTGGCAATAATTGGATTTGCGTTCGCGGGACTCGACGTCACGATTTCACTTTTTATTTTAAAGTGTTGGTGACATGAAAAGAATACGAGGTTTTATCAGAAAGATGATTGTTTTTGAAATCAGATTCACCTCACTTAAGTAAATTATTTTAGATAGTAGGTCACACTATTTATAGTTTCGATTTAATGCTACGGTATGATTTCAGTTTAATTTGTTTAGAAATTTATTTGTTTAATTTATTATAACACTTACAATAAATACAGGAGCATTTTCTATCAGTCAGTGTTATTAGTTTTTACACTTATATAACGTGTCTACAAAATTTCATGTCGGTCGGCTGAAACATTGCCATCTGTAATGGTTACTACCAATCGCCGCCGATTCATCCGACTCTCGTACTGTCATATCACCAGTTCAAAACAAACGGGGCCGAAGACCACCAGTTCAATTCTGCTATGATGGTATAAGAATTTAGTCTTAATTACATTTAAGTCTATATGATAGTTTAATTAAAGAAAGGGGGATAGTGTAGTATATATGTGGGTAGTCTTAGAATAAATGCTAAGTTTGAGAGATATAAGAAAATGTAAGAACAGTTTCAAATAAACGTTAGCTCAGACTAGGCATATTTATTCCCTTATGTCACAGGCATGGAAGCGTAAGAAACATATCAGGATTGCGATTTCGGATTTATAATAATAGTGTAAGCTGTGATAGCCTAGTGGTTAGGATGTCCACCTCCTAATCTGAGGTCGGAGGGTTCGATCCCCGGCCGAATCTCTAACTTTTCGGAGTTATAATTGCTTTTAAGTGATAAAAATCACTTGCTTCAACGGTGAAGGAAAACATAGTGAAAAAACCTACGTACCTGAGAGTTCTCCACAATGTTCTCAAAGGCGTGAACTCTACCAATCCGCACATAGCCAGCGTGGTGGACTATGGCCAAAACTTCTCATATTGAGAGGAGACCCGTACTCTGCAGTGAATCGGCAATGGTTTGATCATGATCATATTGGTGATAACTGTCACAACGTAAAACCAAAACTCGAGACACCCTACTCAACCCGCTTCGTGTCTCCGCACGCATGCGTACACGGGCTGCTGTCACAGACTCGCACACACCCCGGCCACAGAGCAGACAATACAGAGGTCTCACTACTCTATAGTTATGCTTAGTTTACATTAGTTGCCGCCGGATGGACTTCAGACGGGCCATCGCTGGGGGCGTTAACAAGTAGCAACAATTCTTCGAAAGACTTGATAGAAGGTGGACGCACATAAAGGAGACTACGTCATTACCTTTGAGATATATTTCTTTTGGGTACAAAAATTTCTACGAGCTTGAGTTCTGTTAATAAAGGGAAGATTTATTCATAACTTGCGCATTCATGACTTTGTCCGTGTGTCTTCTTTTTTATTACCGCGAAAACATTTCATGGACTAAAAGTATCTCACGTCGATCTACGAAGTCGAAATTATAGTAATTGAAATTAGAAATTTAATAATTTTCTAGTGCTTGTCTTTAAAATATTAAAAACAGACAGTGTGTTACAAAAAATTAAATAAAAAGGTTTTTTGTAGATATACATATTTTCATTCCTATTTAATATTTTAATATTTTTTTGACGACCTCCGTGGCGCAGCGCGCGCTCTGTAGCATTATTAAGTGGGAGGTTCTGACTTCGATTCCCAGCTCGAGTCTGGTCTGGTGGAAGGCTTCGGCCGTGGCTAGTTAGCACCCTATCAACAAAGACTTGTAGTATAAAAAAAAAAGTAATTTCGATGAAAAGCAGTAAGTAAGTTGACCTGATTGGGGCATGTCAATGAAAATCGTGGTTACAATTTTAATACGTAATTTTAATGTATTGCTGGGAGCATTACCTCAGAATTTCAACTATGATAACTTTCTCAATAAGCAAATAATACTTCAAAATATGGTTAGATTTATGTGGTTTTACAAAATAAAAATAAACACAATAATTTAAAATATCGGAAATATGCTTTGAATGCGCCAATTAAAGAATACAGGGCACAGTACTGATAAACTTAACGTGAACGAAGCCGCAAGCAAAAGCTAGTTTAATAATATAATACGAACTACGAAGTAGGTATCTCTTAATAATTATAATTAATTACGCAATCAAATTTATTACATAAATGATTTAGTTCTCACCAGTCTGCGATCAACATTCATTGCTTGTTACTTTCAATGAGTAAAACCTTGGCCTCGAATAAAACTTTCAATGAACGTGTACTTTGTTAAATTTTACTGAATTCTCTCAATGTAAGCATACATTGGTTGTTATGTTCACAAATAAAATCAGTAATTTCATATGATAACTTCAATGGATGCCTGACATTTTAATGTTTTCGAATTATCTCATAATGTAGGATTGATGGATATAACGCTCTCCGGCGTTGATTAGAAGACGGGTCATGACATTGATTTGATTAATCATAGATACTCTACCTGAGACATCGGCTGGGGCATGTCAATGAGAAATTGTTGTTATAATCTTAATCCCAATGCTAGGAGGATTATCACAGAATTTCGACTATGCATGGATATCATTTTAATAAGTTTTTTTTTTAAAAGAACACAAATTTTCCAGCAATTTTTGCATTGATGCATTATCAATTAAAGACCGGTCCACTTACAACCGATACATAATTTTAAAAATCAAAATTATTTTATGCATTAAAATCAGATTATAGCGCCTTTTAAACTCATCTAGTAGAACCATTGCAGTTTAAGTTAACTGTTCAAATGGGCACATTATTACAATGAGTTAATAATAGATTGTTTTTATCTGTTTAATATACTGGTAGTTCTTTAACGTGTGAAAATATCAAAAATATAATATAAAGTATATTTAATATTGGGTTGAATATTTTTATTATCATTCCATATCTAGTCTTTAAAAATACTTGGTATTTTAGTATTCTAGTATAATGTAGCGTAGTAATCAAATAGTAGTTTGGATGTCATCATCATCATCATCATCATGATCAACACATTGGCGGCTCACTACAGAGCATGGGTCTCCTCCCAATATGAGAAGGATTTGGCCATAGTCCACCACACTGGCCATGTGCGGATTGGCAGACTTCGCACGCCTTTGACAACATTATGGAGTTCTCTTAGGCATGCAGGTTTCCGCATAATGTTTTCCTTCACCGTTGAGGCAACATAACTTCAGAAAGTTATAGATGCATGCCTGGGGTCGAATCCCCGACCTCTGATTAGGAGTCGGACGTCTTAACCACTAGGCTATCACAGCTTGTTTGAATGTATTACTGCCTAAATAGTTAGCCTGCTTTAATAGGCTTCATCTTTTATTAACCAATTGAATTGAAAAGCTTGCAGTGGTATAAATATAATAACGAAAAACACGTTCTTTGGTTATACCTATACAATGAATGAAACAACTTGAAAGTCGATCAAGAAATTTTTCAGAAAACTGGAGAGTAAAGCAAAGAACTTTTCTCAATAAACGCTACTATCTAGCAAAAATATATTTTTTAAACAGTACTGGCAATTTCAGAGCCAAATGTCTATTAAATACACAAAAAAATTGGTAGAGTATCGTAAAGTTATTGCGATTGATATGAGAACGACGATAGCACAGTTTTGGCAGGACCGAGTTCGATTCCCGACACGCTTCAAGTTGATAGGAGATTTACGTCATCTAGTAGGCCGATTATTTGATTATAAGGATGCTAAAACAAGAAACTACAAAATACATTTATTTTTATTTAGTATAACAAACAGTTTTCCTATTCTGATACAGAAACGTTATGTCTGTCTGAAACACCACTCAAGACAGGTGCACGGCTCCGAATATTCCGTGTATTATAAACAAACAAAACACACGACGCTGATTTTCAGCTGAGACCTAAGTAGTGTGTCAGCAAAATAACAAAATAATTTAAGTATACTCACAACTACAATAATAAAAATTAAAACTAAAATTAAAACTTATTAAAGAAGCGGTGTAATTGGCAAATCTATTAATAAATGTTATATAATATTAAAACTAAAAATTCTCAATCTGAAGCTCTAACCACTCTTGCCTGGGTCTTACTTCACAACAAGTAAAATCGTTTTCATGTAATTATAAAAATGTATAAAATGTTTTGTTTTTAAAACTAAAACTTTTTGTAAGAGTGAAATCATATTGATTTCTATAGATATCTTCTATTGTTACTTATATCAAAGGTCGAGTCTATAGATAAATAAAACGGTACCTACCTCGCTTAGGTTTGCTAATGGATTTGTCACTAATTAAAACCTTCTTTAACGTTTTCTAAGTAAATTGTCTCTTTTTCGCATACAAAATTGAACAGATTTGAATTATCATCCGCCAACCTTATATCCAACTGGTGGGTAAAAGCTATTGAATGTGGCTTAAATATGAATACATAAACTTAAAATTACCTAATTAGCCTAAGTTTATTTATTTAAAGTCTTACTCTTCAAGATAACTCCAGTCTCTTTGGTTGCGAAAAAATCCTTGAGCGTTTAGGGTGATTTTATCATATTTAAATTATATTAACCTTATTAAAGTTAACTAAAAATAGCGTTGTCAATACTTAAGATCGTAAACAATTATTTATTTACTACATTAAAGCGGCTTTAAAATTAGCAGACTTTTTTTTAGCTAAACACATTTTCAATACTTTTATTGCAATATACACTCGAGCTGATGTTTGCTAATAGTATTTGCATCAAGTGCCTAAACTAGGTAGTTACCAGAATAATATATTATAACCCAGATTAAAACTTTAACTTGAACTTCCGTAGAATACGTGAGCGTTCAGAGCTTCTAATGTGGCTGCAAACTTCCCGTGGAGTTGCTAAAGACGTTGCTATAATCTTATATAATGTAGTATTAACATTGAAATTTTAGATGCTAAATAATTAAACTGAAAAACCCTTATTTGGAACTACTAGGATCCTGTTACGGTCCTTACAAATATAAGCAGGGATAATTGAAATTCCACGCACTCGAATTATTCACTCAACGCTCAAATGTTATTCCAATGTAATAGTCAAAGCGCTTAGAATTTACTTACTGGACACAGCAACTGCCTTTATTGTTGACTTGTCAAAGGAATCATATGTGACGTAGCGCTGCTACGAAGCTACGTCAATTTAATTGTCGTAGCGTAGGCGTAGATCCTTCGTAGAACTCACGTAGAATTGAGGTATAAAATCATAATAATTTTAATAATAATCGTTTATTTTATTCCAAAAAAGTACAATTTGACTAAGATTAACCTGGATCACCTTTATTATTTTTAACTCATAAGTACGGATTGGTAGAAGCTACTAGCCTATTAGAATTTTACAGAGAGGCATACAGGCTTCCTAACGAAGTGTTCCGGCACTGTTCAAGCAAGCAAGTTATTTTTAATTTATCCAAGTAATTAGTAGTTTAATAAGTAGTTTTTAATTTAAAACTTTTGGTTTTTGACACATCATTCAACATCAGACAACATCTCTAACATAAGATAATAATTATAACAACTTTCTAAACTTAAAACTAAAGCAAAAATAATAATTTGAAATTGCAATATAATATTATATTCTTTAGAATCAATAAATTCATATAACAACGTTAGTCTAAAATTAGAAGATTATCCCATGTCTTATTCTGGTTTCTGTTCCATTTGGCAACATACAAATGTAATTTCAAAACAGTTTACTATAAAAAACTATAGCTATATTTTTAGCTCATCAACGAGAAATTCACTTTTCACAAATCTCATGATAACCATGGGTTTATCCAGGATAAAAAGTAGCGTATGTGTTAATCTTGAGCATAATCTGCCTCAGTTCAAAAGTTCAGCCAAATTGGTTTTGTATTTCTGGCGTAAAGGAGTAAACACACAAATACAAACTTAAGCTGTTATAAAACAAGGTGATTTTTGACCTAGTGCCATTTGTTAGGCTACCACTATTCTTATTCTTATATCTATTACGCCGTGTTTCTTATTCTTATATCTATTACGCCGTGTGGCACCGGCAGAATAGAATAGTGTCACCCCTATTACCCAGTGGGTGTCGTAAGAGGCGACTAAGGGACATATGGTGAGAAGCTGGCTCACAAAAATTAAGACAGCCCCCTCGGGGACATGAGTGAACCCCGTGTGGCGTAAACACCACTCACCGACAAATGGCGGGATAACCATTTCGCAATTGGCCCAACTGAACAAAAACACAGGCCGGTGTCGGGCAGCAGCGACACCGGTGCGACCAGTTGAGCCCTGCGGTGACCAACCCGCCTGCCCAGCGTGGTCACTATGGGCATACCTTCCGATGAATAGCGCCAATACACAATGGCCCCCAGTTCCCGGTCGCCCTGCTATTCCCGACTTTGGTAGCAGTCGTGGTCACGGCGGGGCAGGGGGTGCGAAGAATCTCCGGGCGACGGCGAGCTACCACCACAACCGACTATTCTTGGCTACATATAACACAAGGACACTGAGGTCGGACGAAAGCCTAGCCGAGATTTTAGTGGAGTTAGAAAAGATTAAGTGGCATATTTTGGGGTTGTCAGAAGTCCGTAGAGAGGGGGAGGATACTGTAACCCTAGAATCGGGCCACATACTCTACTATCGAGAAGGCGATAGATCGTCCCAAGGCGGAGTGGGATTTTTGATCAACAAAGTCCTCGCTAACAACATCGTGGAGATCAGTAGTGTGTCGACGAGGGTTGCGTATGTTGTTCTTAAGTTGAATAAGAGATACTCTCTTAAAATAATACAGGTCTATGCACCAACGTCGACATACTCTGATGAAGAGGTAGAAACTGTATACGAAGACGTATCCATAGCTATGGGCAATACCAACAAGTCCGTCTTCACGGTTGTTATGGGGGACTTCAACGCAAAGGTGGGTGTACAAGAACGCGACGAGTCGAAAATTGGGCCACATGGATTCGGTGAGAGAAACCATAGGGGGCAAATGCTAGTCAACTTTCTAGAAAAGCAAGGGTTGTTCTTAATGAACTCTTTCTTCAAGAAAAACACCCATAGGAAGTGGACTTGGCGGAGCCCCGATAACATGACCAAGAACGAGATAGACTTCATCATGACGGATCGTAGGGATATATTCAGAGATGTCTCTGTGATCAACAGGTTTAATACCGGGAGTGATCACCGACTTGTAAGGGGCTCTCTGAATATAGACCTTCAGTTATATAGGCGTCGCATGATGGGGTCTAATCTTCGCCCACAACTACGCCCATCCATGACAACATTACAAAAGTTCCAACTAGAATTAAAGAACCGATTCGATTCGCTGGAAACCACTGACGAAGTTGATCAGAAATATGGCGATTTGGTGAAGGTCATTCGTGAAGTGGGAGGCAAATTTTGCAGGAAAGGCGGGAGAAGTGCAACGTCCAAGATCTCTAGCGAGACACTGGATTTAATGAGGCAAAGACGGGAGGCTTCTCCATCTGTAGTAGATCGGCATACTTTAAACAAGCTCATTAAAAAGCGGATACGTTTTGACCTGCGATCTTCGAGTACGCGAAAAATCGAAGAAGCGATCGAGCGCAACAAGGGGACCAAAGTATTTGCTAAAAGTCTTGGGAGAAGCCATCTTACAAAGTTGAAGACTGCAGATGGCAGAACCGTTACCTCTATTCCAAGTATGTTAGCTGAGATTGAAAATTTCTATGGGCAATTATACTCTGCGCATGCTCCTAAACCCGTCTCTCGCCAAATCACGAATGACAAGCGAGCGAGACTTGCTCGCCACTACACCGATGACCTCCCGGATATCGACGTTGGTGAGATTCGTATAGCACTAGAGCAGCTTCGGAATAATAAAGCACCGGGTGATGATGGCATTACAGCGGAGCTTCTGAAAGCAGGAGGAACACCTATCCTAAACGAAATGAAGCGTCTCTTTAATGCCGTCATCTCGACCGGAACAACGCCAAAAGAATGGAGCAGAAGTGTAACCGTACTCTTCTTCAAGAAAGGAGACAAGAACTTGTTAAAAAATTATAGGCCCATCTCACTTCTGAGCCATATGTACAAGCTGTTCTCTAGGGTTATCACTAATCGTCTCACCCGGAGACTTGACGAGTTCCAACCTCCGGAACAAGCCGGGTTTCGGAAAGGCTACAGCACCGTAGACCACATTCACACTCTAAGACAGATTATGCAGAAGACCCAGGAGTATAATCTACCTCTGTGCCTCGCATTTGTGGACTACGAGAAAGCCTTCGACTCCATCGAAACCTGGGCGGTTTTGGACTCACTGCAGAGATGCCAAGTCGATTGGCGATATATCGAAGTGCTAAGATGTCTATACGACGCCGCCACAATGACCGTTCAGGTGCAAAACCATGAAACACATCCGATACCAATTCGAAGGGGAGTAAGACAAGGGGACGTTATTTCCCCGAAACTGTTTACTTCTGCTCTTGAAGATGTGTTCAAGGTTTTGGACTGGAAACATTGTGGCATAAACATAAACGGCGAATACATCACGCACTTACGATTTGCAGACGACATAGTTATAATGGCAGAAACGCTGCAGGAACTTGAGCAAATGCTGTGCGACCTTAGCACTTCTTCCAGACGGGTGGGTCTCAAGATGAACGTGGACAAAACGAAGATAATGTTCAATGAATACGTCATCACAAGGCCCATTGTTGTCGAAAATGTCAGCATCGAAGTTGTCCAAGAATATAACTACCTAGGACAGATTATACAGTTGGGTAGGAACAACTTCAACAAGGAAGCTAACAGAAGAATTCAGCTGGGATGGGCAGCATTTGGAAAACTGCGTCAAGTCTTCAACTCGCCGATACCCCAATGCCTAAAGACAAAAGTCTTCAACGCCTGTGTCTTACCGGTCATGACATACGGAGCAGAAACGTGGACACTCACGGTAGGCCTTGTCCAAAAGTTCAAAATCGCTCAGCGTGCTATGGAAAGGGCTATGCTGGGCGTTTCTCTGAGGGATAGAATCCGTAACGAGGACATTCGTAGGAGAACGAAAGTAACCGACATAGCCCAACGGATTAGCAAGCTGAAGTGGCAGTGGGCGGGTCATATCTGTCGTAGAACCGACGGCCGTTGGGGCAGACGTGTTCTGGAGTGGAGACCGCGTACCGGTAAGCGCAGCGTAGGACGACCACCTGCTCGCTGGACCGACGACCTGAAAAGGATCGCTGGTGGCGGGTGGATGAGGAAGGCGGAGGACCGTGTGTGGTGGCGCGCTCTCGGAAAGGCCTATGTCCAGCAGTGGGCGTCTATAGGCTGATTGATTGATTGATTGATTGATATTCTTATTCTATTTTGTTAATTTGATATAACTAATATCTCTTCTTCTTCTTGCCCTTATCCCACATTATGTGGGGTCGGCACAACACGTCTTCTTCTTCCACTCACTTCTATCAGCCGTCACCTCACTACCCACACCTTTTACCCGCATATCCTCTTTTACACAATCAATCCATCTCTTCTTTGGTCTTCCTCTACTCTTTTGCCCTTCCACGTTCATATATAACATTCTTTTGGTGACATCACTTTCTTTCCTCCGCATTATATGACCATACCATGCTAGCCTGTTAATATCAAATTAACAAAATAGAATAGAATAATTAGTGAAGTTATTCAGGAAAACATTGTATTAAATCATAATATCTTTGAAGAAACGTTCTGTGAATTGAAGTGAAAAATTAAGACGTACATTTCGAGCTGTCCTAAAGATACCTTGGCATTTCCCGCCGCCATTTTTTTTACTATAAACATCGACCCCTTCATATTAATTTCCGCTAGGGGGCCGCATCCACTCGGTTTCTCTGCCACGGTCGTATTACGTAGGATCCTATTTTATAGTTTAACAATATGTACTTTATTGAAGATACTTCCACACTGTTTTTATTATGGTAAAAAATTATGTTATAAGTTAGACCGCTATTTGTGTATCTGTGTGTTTGTGGCATCGTAGCTTTTAAAGTAGTAAATCGTTTGCGATTTTTTTGTTACTTTAAAACTCGTTTATTGGCAATGGCACCCAAACATGTTTTATCAAAATCTGTGCAGCCACTTACAATGAAATGGGTATGAATGATGAAGGATTATTTCGTGTATTAGTTGGACTTTTTATACATGAAAGTGAGTATATTTCGTGGAGTTTCAAATGGAAGGGCATGCTGTGTTACTAGCATTACAATTAGAAATGTTTTTTTATTTAAAATTTAATTTTGTGGGGTAGATCGATTGATTGAGAACGCTTGATTTTTTACAGATTTCTTTTAAACGTTCATTATCTTTGAATGTGTTTTTGAAACTAAGAAAGTATAACTATTATTTTAGGATTTTCCATTCAGCTATATTTTTTTCAAAAATAATTCGGCTTGCGGTAAAAGTAAAATGGTAGGAAAACCATTATCCTCTTTACATTATACTACATATTTATTTTATTACATTGCTTTATTTGTGAGATTATCAATCTAAGTATGTCAATAATAATGTAGCTAAAAAAACGAAATGAAATGCTTACTTTTGACTTAAACATAAAGTACCACTTGTGCTTTAATAGAAAACCGTTGAGTGATGAGAAATGGAAGAGATTGCGCAAATATTTACTCTTGTACATTAATCGTCAATGAATGCAAGTTCCAGTGAGCAAACAAAGTCAGCATTCCTCTAACAATTCGCCGAGTTTACTATAAAATATTTACAAAAGCTGCGCAGAAGGATAACCCGATAAAATGTTCCGTGCAAGAATTTATGGTAATACTAGCTTCTACCCGTGACTTCGTCCATTAAGAATTTGAATAGTGTCTGTTTATGGAGCTTTTACTCGTATTTTACTGCAATACACTTCTATAAACTATATCAAAAGATTTAGTTAATTTGGTGACCTCAGTTTATCATACGATCTGACGTAGTTTTACGCTACAACGTGCGATTGTTTGTTACCTTTTTATGCTTTAAATTAAACTCACAATATGATTCCGTACGTTTTCCAATATTGTTTTTGAGATAAACTATTCAACCATATATTTTATTCGTGTTATTCTTTCGGCTTCTGCACCACACGCCAAAATAGCACTCAGATCTGGTTTATTTTCCGACATACTTGGCAATTATCATTGTAGTTTGGTCAATTCATCCAATATCGTTAATAGCCTATATGTAATTCTGAGTTTCATCAAAATCCATTTTAATATTTTAAATTTTCCAAGTTTGACGACTGCCACGGCGCAGCGCGTGCCCTGTCGCATTATAAAATTAAGAGTTCGAATCGGCTTGGGCCATGGTTTTACCGACAGGCATGTCGCCAAGTTATTAAGCCTTGGGTTCTACTCAACATCCTGCTGGAAGCAAGTATGAGTGCACCATACCTTCCGAACTTCCGATTATTATCGAACCCTGCACATAATTTCACTATAGAAAATTTTACAGCAGTTCTTGCATAAACTTAATATTGTTCTCAATTCTGTTATAGTCAAATCTGTAATCAATGCTCAATCAGGTCTAACGCTCACTCCATCATCACCCGTCGAGCCTAGTCCGGGTCGTGAGTGTGTCATCACTGGGTTTTAGTGGGTATTCTGGTCGCCAGTCTGGCCGCTGGCGAGTCCCGCATACCCCGCCGAAAGCGGCGCAGTCCATTAGTCAAAAAAAAAGGTCTAAAGCTCACTCGCTTCATGCTTTAGCACACTGTATTCCCTGATAACTTTTTGATATGTCTCTTTAGAGATTTTATGTAGAACTGAATTTTTACCACTCTCATTCATACTCTGACACGGGTGTTATTTTTGTTTAAAAACAAAAAAGAAAAGTAATACGTTAAGCTAGTTAAACGAATATAGCTCTGTTGCTGCTTATAATTTTAGCGTTCAGCCAATAGCAGGCATTGGACAAATTAACGCATTGCCGCTGGAAGGAGAGAAAAATTCACATACAACAGTCACCATGCAGCGTTTATCTGTACAGAAATACTCTATATCACATTGAGCATACGTGCGGAAATCCCACTCGAGTCACACTATAGAATGTAACTTAAATCGTAGGTGCGACAAAAGAATGTATGGAGGCACTCAGAATAAGCCGTCTAGCGAAGTTATGAGCGTAGAATACAAATAAGGTGTTATCGAAGACTTCTTATTGCCTGTTGAATGGAAAAATTTTAATGCACGGATGGATAATTGGGGAAATTATATTTTCCTTTGAAGCGGAGCGCCGATTCAGAGTGTATTTTACTCGTCGCGATCATTATTTTTATCATTGTGATTTGCGAAGTGATTACATAACAAATACAAATATTATAAAAATAACCGCCTGAATTGGTGGTAATCCAAACCAAGTAACAATCGTTGGACAGAGAGCGGGATCTGTATCTTGTATTTTGCACGCACTGTCACCAATGTATGTTTAATAGAGTTATTGCTATGATTGTAGTGCTATAAGTTATTTATCGGTTGAATTTTCAGTAGACTTCTCTCAATGGGTACTCCAGCTTCTAGGTAACAACTAAACCAAAGTTCAAAAAATATAACAATAAATGCATGAAAAAGGCATCGACTCAAAATTGTTTTATTCAAGTAAGTCTAATAATACACGCATCTATTAAGCGTTCATGTAAATCTTCATTAATGTGATACATACATTCGTTAACTTATCCGGGTTTATATATTTACAAGAGATGATTAACTGGCTGACTGAATGATCTATCTATGTAGGGCTCAAAAGACTTGATGGATCGTACCTAGGTGGCATATAGATAGCTATTATAACATGGGGAATGGGATTAGATTTATTCAAATTCATATACATATCTTAGTCACCTGCAACTTATCCACGTTGCATAACCAAGCGTAAATGTTATCAACCTCCGGTTTAAGGATCCATATTTAAAATTCTTTATCTGCGACTAACATAGACTATATTTCATCCCCATAATCTGATGAACGGGGACGTCAAAATGTCTATATAACCTGGTATTTACTTCTAAGGGACAACAAATCTCTATACATTTTTTTTTACACACTACAAGTTAGCCCTTGACTGCTATCTCACCTGGTGGTAAGTGATGATGCAGTCTAGGATGGTAGCGGGCTGACCTGTTAGGACTATGGTAAACCCACGCCCCTAATTGGTTTCTACGCGACATCGTGCCGGAACGCTAAATCGCTTGGCGACACGTCTTTGTTGGTAGGATGGTAACTAGCCACGGCCGTAGCCTCCCACCAGACAAATTTGTGGTCGGGCCACCGTTAGACCCACTGGACAATCGCGTTAAGGTACCCGCTATGGGTTATAAACATTATGATAACAGCGTAACTATTTACACCACCACTTGGCCTGTTCTAGTGGGATATGATTGGGTCATAGTCATCCAATCAAAGTAATGAGTCATATATAAAAATAACAAGTGCAAAGCTACCAGTACATATAATGTTCAAAAATAAAGACGCGACGGTTTCACGGAGTCTCATTAAAACCTTAAAAGATTTCGCTTTTGTCGAAAAATCTTCAAATGTACCATGAAGCTGAACGGAATCTTTCCTTGAGCATTCCTTTGACAAAGGAATTCGATCAATCCCGAGGCACTTTCAACTTAAAACAGCCGCGCCTTCAGCCATATGGGCTTTGATTACATGTCGTTATTGACAAGTATGTGTGAAGTGAATAGGGATTATCTATATATATATATATATATATATATATCGTGATCAACCCATTACCGGCTCACTACAGAGCACGGGTCTCCTCTAAATATGAGAAGGGTTTGGCCATAGTCCACCACGCTGGCCATGTGCGGATTGGCAGACTTCACACGCCTTTGGAGACATTAACATTATGGAGAAATCTCAGGCGTGCAGGTTTCCTCCTTCATATATATATATATATATATGGTATATATAAGCAATAAAAAGCTTGGGTGTGAAACTCCGTAGGTACCATTATTTATTATTGATTATGTGAGATGGTGATAACAAAAAAATCTCGGCTAAGTTTGTAGTGGGTTTGTAGTTTCTTCTTAGACCTGGCGCGATTTGAACTCTCTGGTTAGCCCGCTGCAATCTTAGACCGCATCATCACTTACCATCAGGTGCTTGACGGCACGGGCTAACTTGTGGTGTATAAATATTTTATTTTGAAATTCTTAAAAATGCGTTCTATCTTTATCATAAAATCAATTAGATTGCCTTCCCATAAGCATATGTAACTTGTGGCACTCCGCCCTCTGTAATAGAGGGAGATGTTTGCATGCACCTTAGACCTGAATGAGGACAAAATGGTTGCTCACTCCTCGCTCGCGGAGCAACGGTGGACTTCCTGAAGCGGCCTAGTTACACTGTACGCCGTGAGCGAGGGGCCCCTCATTATCTTTGTATTATTCCTTTGTGAAAGGAAAGGTTTTTAATTAAACATCGCATGGACACCGGAGTGTACCTTAAGCAGTGCGTCTGTTTTTATGTATGATTCAGAATACAAGTCTTTCTATATGTAAAACGTCAAACATGACGACCTCCGTGACGCAGCGCGTGCTCTTTTGCATTAAAAGTTGGAGGTCCTGGGTTCGATTCCAGGCTCGAGTCTGGTCTGGTGGGAAGCTTCGGCCGTGGCTAGTTACCACCTAATGACGAAGACGTATTGTCAAGCGATTTAGCGTTCCGGCACGATGTCGCTTAGAAACCAATGAGGAGTATGGGTTTACCATACTCCTAACGCTACCATCTCAGGCTGCATTATCACTTACCACCAGGTGAGATGCCGTCAAGGGCTAACTAGTGGTGAGTTAAAAAAAAAGGTTTAATCACTAAAGCAGCAATTAGCAGGGCACATAACTTGGAGGGTCAAAGCCGAACAGGAAAATGTTTAACCCACGTTGGATGATAAAGGGCATAAGAAGTTGCATTGAACCCCCATGTAAGTAAGTTAACACTAGGTAGTTATATATAATTTCCTTTTAATGGTAATTTAGCGTTTGACCTTGTAGAAACAGATAGTACTTCTGGGAATATCTTTCTATCTAATATTTATTTGTATTATATATGTGAAAGTTTGTATGTACGGATTGCTTACTAATCAGGACAGAACGGCTGAATAAATAAAATTTGACGCAGAGATAGATTATTTTCTGGAATAGCACAGAGGCTACTTATTCCGAAAATGTACGGTTGGGTATATCCTATAGGATAGATAGATTTGATTTGAACAAAGTAGCCACAAAAAAAAACTCTTTTTCTATATAAATATTAAGTTACTTTCATTAAATCATTTATTCATTAGGTACACTAACAAAATACGTATATATCATCATCATGATCAACCCATTGCCGGCTCACTACAGAGCACGAGTCCTCTCTCAATATTGAAGGGTTTTGGCCATAGTCCACCACGTTGGCTATATGCGGATTGGCAGACTTCACACGCCTTTGAGAATTTAATAAACTCTCAGGCGTGCAGGTTTCCTCACGATGTTTTGCTTCACCGTTGAAGCAAGTGATATTTTAATTGCTTAAAAACGCACTAAATAACTTTGATAAGTTAGAGGTGTGTGCCCGGATTCGAACGCCCGACCTCTCATAAGGAGGCGGACGCCCTAACCACTAGGCTATCACAGCTTTGTATATATATTATAAGTACGTATAACGTATATATAATATATTTTAAATGAGACACACTCAATAACCGTTGAATGGTAAGTGTATCTACACAACAATGTATCCAAAATAAAATGGTAGGACAAGAATAATTGTAAAAAGTGTGAAATAGTAAATTTCTGTCTTAAACTATCGTCAGAAATACGAAGAGGAAAGCTAAAGATTTTGAATCAACGTTGATTAACTAATTAAATCGATCGGTCTTCACTTAGAAAACTGTGCCACATTATGCGATACCACATCCACTGGATGCGATAGGGTTGTCCCAATTTTTTTATCATATCCGCTTTTATGAAATTGTTAAATTGTGTCGACATTTTTTTCCAAGTCCCGTAAGGCGTAATATTATTCATAGGGAAAGTTTGGGAGGTTAGAGCGAACTTGTTTACGCATTGTTTGCGGTACCGCGGTTTCGTCTTTTGTTTATAATCTACTTTTAGTTGTATGGAAAACTTTAAGAGGTTTTTTTAAGGATATTGACTTTAAAATGAGCTGCTAGCTTTCTCCGTAAAGAATATATCTCAAATACATTAGATGGACTTGCAATATTTCCTTGGAGATAATCAGACGAGACACTATTATATGTATTAAAGAATACCTTTCTTGCTTTAGTAAATATCATAAGAGTAATAACTAAATAAAAGTCAATACAATGCCACGCTCTTTATAAGTGGGGAGTGAAAGTTATTAATTAAAAAATATATCCGTTTCTATATGATATCTTATTTCATCATCATGATCAACCCATTACCGGCTCGGCGGCTTTGTAGTGTACAGAGCACGGGTCTCCTCTCAATATGAGAAGGGTTTGGCCATATTCCACCAAATTGGCAGACTTCACACGCCTTTGAGAACATTGTGGAGAACTCCCAGGCGTGCAGGTTTCCTTCACCGTTGAAGCAATTGATATTTTTTTTTAAAACGCACATAACTCCAAAAAGTTGAAAGTGTCCCGGATTCGAACAGCCGACCGCTAATTAGGAGGCTGACACCCTAACCACTAGGCTATCACAACTTCTTATCTTATTTACAAATGTATAAAATGATTATTTTATCGAACTTCTTGTGACCGAACTGGAAACATAATTCCACAATATTAATGGCGAACACAGAACAGTAAAATTAGATTTTCTCTTTCCACAACGTTAAAATATCAAACAATAAGGAAATAGCCATGAGACAAATTTCGATTTAGGAACATAAATAAAGGTATTTTTTGTAGGAGATTGTACAACGGGAAAGAAAAATACACATACAAGAAAAAATAAAGTTGAAACACTGCTATGGGAATTCTCCAATAATATAATAAGTGTGGGTTAAGAAAGATTAATAAAACCAAGAGGCCAAGAAAGAAAATAAAGAATTAATATACCTAAGTGATGTGATGTGTGTGGCCTAGTAGATGCCTAGTGGTTAGGGCGTCAGCCTCCTAATCAGAGGTCGGCGGTTTGAATCCGGGCACGCAACTCTAACTTTTCGGAATTATGTGCGTTTTAAAAAAAATTAAAATGTCGCTTTTTCCACGGTGAAGGAAAACATCGTGAGGAAACCTGCACGCCTGAGAGTTCTCCATAATATTCTCAAAGGCGTGTGAAGTCTACCAATCCGCACATGGCCAGCGTGGTGGCCATGTGCCAATACCAATATGGTCAAACCCTTCTCATATTGAGAGGAGACCCGTGCTCTGAAGTGAGCCGGTAATGGGTTGATTATGATGATAAGTGATGTGGGTTACCAACCTACCTTTATGAACTGTCATTTTGTAAATCCAACTGGCGATTACTTCTTGTTTGTGATTTCATATGAAAAATTATTTGACCCAGCGGTTCGTATTGGATCGTTTAGAATGATTCACCTGGATGTGAACCACATTAGAAGGCTTCTGTTCCTAAAGACATCTCGCTGAAGTAAGTGAAGGAGAAACAAGGATGTTTTCCTGGGAGGTGTTTCTTCGTTCTCTTCGTTAACAAAGCAGGCATATATTATACGCATTGCCCATAAAAGAAGTTGTAAAAATGCTCCATTAGTAACCCGATACGAAATTGGGGAGATAGAAGCAATCACATTCATAAAACATTCATCATCATCATGATCAACCCATTACCGGCTCACTACAAAGCACGGGTCTCCTCTCAATATGAGAAGGGTTTGGCCATAGTCCACCACGCTGGCCATGTGCGGATTGGCAGACTTCACACGCCTTTTGAGAACATTATGGAAATCTCTCAGGCGTGCAGGTTTCCTCACGATGTTTTCCTTCACCGTTGAAGCAAGTGATATTTTAAATTTTTAAAAACGCACATAAACTCCGAATAGTTAGAGGTGCGTGCCCGGATTCGAACCGCCGAACTCTGATTAGGAGGCTGACGCCCTAAGCACTAGGCTATCACAGCTTATATAAAACATTAATTACCTCTAAAAGCTTCCGACATTCCCTCAAAAATATAAAGAGTTAAATGGATGTTTAACTAATTAGCGATTACAACAAATTAGCCGAAAGATAAAGTGAACGGCGTTTTAAGAAACGTTTTCTTTTAATTTATGTACAGCCCGTTACGGTCTGGGTGGTCGCATTGCTTAGAGAAATTAGGGCGGCTTCCAACCAGAGCTGTCTTGCTCCTGCTTTTTTGTTTTTCTTAAAATATGATGTTGAATAAGATTATTTTAGTATCACGGTTTAACTGAATATATTATGAGAATAAAAGCTTCTGTTAGGCTATTTTTTTATAATTATGACTGACGATCTCTGAGGCGCAGTGTTGCATTGCGGTGTTATAAAGTGGGAGGTCCTTCGTTCGATTCCCGGTTCGAAACTGCTCTGACTGGAGAATTTTGCTGTGGCTAGTTACTAGAAAAGATATGCCACCAAGAGGTTTAGCTTTCTGGTATGATACGGAGTAAAAAACGACTATAATGTAAGTACATAATATATATCACTTTAATGATTTACTTTTACTATTGTAACTGCCGGTTCACTAGAGAGCAAGGGTATTCTTTCAATATGAGAAGGGTTTGGCCATAGTCCACCACCCTGACAATGTGCGGATTGGCTGACTTTTGGAGAAATGCCTTGTAACTCTCAATCATGCAGATTTCCGCACGATGTTTTCCTTCATCATTGAAGCAAGATATATTAAGGTTAAAAACGCACATAACTCCGAAAAGTTAGAAGTGTGTACCCGGGATCGAAACCCGGACGTCCTATCCACAAAGGCAGGCGCCCGACTATAAATACATACATAAAAAAAATTGCACCCAAATAAATTGTTGTACAAAATAATTCAACACTGCAATCTACTGGAATAATTCTAACTAAGGGCGTTGGTATAAAGAATTCTATCAACGCTGAATTCATACCTTTTCACATTTGGACGAGCATTAGGGGTTGGACACGAGTGCTAGCGACGCGTTTTGCATAACATGAATATTCCCATTTTTAAATAAAATAGTGTTTTTTAATCAGGAGGGTTTGACTGTGGCTAGTTACCGTCTTACCGGCAAAGGCGTGTCGCCAAGCGATTTAGCGTTCCGGCACGATGTCGGGTAGAAACCAATTAGGAGTATGGGCTAACGATGCCCCTACCATCTGGTGAGATTGCCATCAAGGGCTAATTTGTAGTGTAAACACAGTAATAAAAATACAAAAACGACGATTCAAAGAACTCTTTCGAACAGTAGGAAAAGCATGATGTTTTCTGCAAATTAAGTTTAGCAAAATCATCAAAATAGACTCAGTAAAACCATCATACAATTTTGTCATAAATCACTTTTACTGTGTATCTACGAAAAAAAAAACAATATCTCTGCGACTTTATTTCATTTAATTATTTTAATATAAGTTCTGTCAACAATATTATCATCATCGCATTTGGAGTACGAAAAATTTTTTAAAGCTTAGAGAGTGAGGAAATAATAACATAGTCTAGAAATATAAAAAGTAGAGAAATAACATTTTTATATAATATCTCGCAAAGTTGAGCTATTCGAAAAGACGTTGATATAGTGAAGCAGCTGTCTGAGAAGGTTATGACCAGATTATTTTATGTTCAATTCTAAACAAAATACACACTAACAGAAAACAGTTGCGTGACCGTGGTTTGTCGACGTGACGCAATCTATGGGCGGTTTGATATTAAAGTAATTATGATATAAGAAATCAGAGCATATATGTGTCACAATATCCGCGGACAATAAAACCCTACACCACTTCTCACCTTGCGCAGGGAAGTGTAAATATGACATGACATGACGACTGAGATGAAATAAACTGTGCAATCTAAGGCATCGTTTGTTGTTACCTCAGGGTGTGATATGAAAATTTGGATAGAGACACCCGTGGAGCCGCTGTGGTCTATATAGAGCATCGTATCATTTCAATAATCAAGTTTACGACACTAATTGAATTAATTCACTATTTGAATAATTTCAATGGGTGTGTAAGCGGTAAGTGTAAGGTGTAAGCGGTGATAGCCTAGTGGTTAGGGCGTCACCCTCCTAATCAGAGGTCGGCGGTTCGAATCCGGGCACGCACCTCTAACTTTTCGGAGTTATGTGCGTTTTAAAAAAATTAAAATATCACTTGCTTCACCGGTGAAGGAAAACGTCGTGAGGAAACCTGCACGCCTGAGAGTTCTCCATAATGTTCTCAAAGGCGTGTGAAGTCTGCCAATCAGCACATGGCCAGCATGGTGGACTATGGCCAAACCCTTCTCATATTGAGAGGAGACCCATGCTCTGTAGTGAGCCGGTAATGGGTTGTTCATGATGAATGGGTGTGTTTCTACGTTCTACGTTTTGTAGAATACCTATTATACCTATTGGCCTTTCAAATTGATATCATTATCATCGTTTATAACATCATCGCAGGTAATTCTTAGTCCTGTAAGTTGGATGAGTGAGAACATTGACAAGGTAAGAATTTCCCAAATTCTACCTCACCAGAAATCGTATCTGTCTCGAGTTTTAATCTCGTATAAAACCACAAACCACAGCTTTCATCGCTAAGTCAGCGCAAAAAACGTTTGCAGTTTATGTTCATTCAATGTTTTTTATTAACTCAACACAAAGTTGCTTTTATGTAAACTTCTGCGTGACTAAACATAACAAAATACGATTAATGTTCGTTTACTAAGCCGTTTGTTGATGCATTTTATTTACATGGAAACTTCAAACAACAAATAAATACACTTTCAAATAGTATTTTTTACGTTTTGATGGTATTTCAGAGCGGTGTGATTTAATAACGAGAACGCAGATTGTAATATTAGATAATCACCATCATCATCATTAACAACCGATTGACGTCCACTGCTGGACATAGGTCTTTTGTAGGGAGTTCCAATGCTCACGGTCTTGGGCCGCTTGCTTCCAGCGGCTCCCTGCGACTCGTCTGATGTCGTCTGTCGACCAACGCTACGTTTACCGGTGCGGGGTTGCCATTCCAGCACCTTGGGACCCCAACGTCCATCGGTTCTCAGAGCTATGTGCCCCGCCCATTGCCACTTCAATTTCGCAATTCTCTGAGCTATGTCGGTAACTCTGGTTCTTCTACGGATCTCCTCATTTCTGATTTGATCACGTAGAGATACTCCCAACATAGCTCTCTCCATCGCCCGTTGAATATTAGATCAGGTATAGTGAATAAGTGACTGACTTTGGATGACATTTTCATCATCATCATCATCATCAATAGCTTTTCCTCCAAAAATGTCCGGAACCTTCAACGTACAATGGTCCCTCGACATTGTACGTTGAAGGTTCCGGACATTTTTAGGAACACGTTGTGACAAGCGTTAGAGTTCTGTAAGACATTAAAATCTAGCATAGTATAGAGTATCACAGAGAAGCATATAATCACAATGAAAACAAATAAAACTCATGGTATAATGATCCGCTTTTACTTGAACTTTTCTTTAGTTCAATTCTCTTATAATCTTAATAATTTTACGTATGTTTTGCCTTTAAAACTCGGCCAGTGGGATCTGAGAATTTTAAACCTTGGGGTTGAAGAGGTATTATACTATGATGTTGAGGACTGCCTAGACGCGCAAATAGATGTTTCACATTAAAAATCAATCCGAAGAAATCCAAGAATCTCTACAGTTTCTGTATTTCCAAAATCTACCCATTACTTCATTCTATTATACCGCGAAGTAGTACTTGAGTATGTAATAAAGTGAAGAACCAGCCTATATTATAGTCGTGTGACTAAGTTTACACCAAAATTACCCATAGTCATATGCTTAGAATGTACGCGAAAAAATTCTACTCGTATGTCTATGCTGATAGTGGATATTATCAACGCTTAAACGATATATGTTGAAACAATATTTTCCACTTCCACCAGGAAATCAAATTTAGCTGAATGCTCCTCAATATAGTATAATATACTATATTATTAATATTTATTAAGCACTATCAATATTGATTGAGATAACTTTGAATATTTCTCACTTAGTATTAAATACATAACTGGTTATAAGCTATGGTATATAATCACACATTTTAGTGGGTAGACATTGCCAGTATCCTATCTCCAGATAGGTACTGAGAATTTTTTGACACAAAATCAAATTTTACTAACCGAGGGCGATCGGTAGTCAAACATGCTGATGAAACTACATGGATTAACGAAATAGAGTTATTATTTTTGTTTTTGTGTAAAAACCCAATCGTGTTTTTTCTACCAAATACCAATTCGTTTCTATCATACCAATTTTAACTAATCCCTATTCGGTTTAATAGTGAAATGTTTGACAGTCATTCAAAAATTTTTTGCGCTATGGTATTTTGTTATTCTTTTTTACTGGAGAGCTTTAAAAGTCGTGTGTTGTGCGCTGATATGAATCGCTCTCCATGACTTCCCGATACCGGTAATCGTATTACGGGAATATTGTTACTGGAATATTGATTCCGCAATACATTTGCGGCTGTATGCCACTTCATCGAAGCATGTCCGCCTCAAAACTGAAACGCGAAAAATATTAAAATTAAATACGGTTTCGGTTTGAAAAAAAATCGTAAATAAACGTATCGGATGGATTTAAAACAATTTCATTCGGAAAATATTACAGTAATAATTTGTTCATTTTATTCATTCTTTTTTATGTTATCGTACTAAAATTGTATTTAAATAATACCTATAATGCGACATTGTCAATTTATAATAACGTTATATTTTAGTGTTAATGTTACAAACTATTGGGTCATTCCATTTTATGGTTATAATAATATTAATAATCCTTTTTTTGCGTTAAACAAATATTTTTATATTTTAGTTGTAAAATCGATTAAGGTATATTATTAAAGAATATTTGTTTCTAATAGGCTTATCGTGTATAGTACGGGATTGTATACAAAAGAAGTTAAGGACAAAAATGTATAGTTTACGCGAAGTTTATTAAGAAATTGATACACAACAGGCCAAGTTAGTGTCTCGAAGTTTCCAATGTAACTGTGCTTTCAAAGGAAACGTTCAAGTAGCCATGTTTTATTTCCAATCTTTGAGCTCATGAAACTATTATTGTCCTGCGAAACGGTCCTAAAACTTCCGCCGTCCTAATGGAATGCTATAGCATTGAATGGGGACACAAAACCCGAGTGCAGTCATTTCTTTAGGTTAAGGCTAATTCTAAGGGATCGTAGAGCCATAGTTTTGCGGAGATCTAAGTTTCGTTTGTTCCTTGCGATATTTACTGTGATATATTTGATCATGGATTACTAAAATACTGTTTATGTTTTACTAACGTTCGGTTTTTGTCTCGATTACGCCTTGAACAAATTGTATACTCTAATCGCATAATCCTTAGCCGACCGATCTTGTAAAGTCGAAGTCTATGGCACTTTCAGTTTAATCTTATACTAACTAATTACTACTATTATAAATATGAAATATTGGATGGATGCAGCTTTGTTACTCAATCACGAATGGCTAAATAGTTCTCGATAAAATTTGGCACAGACATATATTATAGTCTAAAATTCATCACAGGGATACCGTACATTTTGCCGGGATATTCTAATGAATTTTTAACCAAGCCATCTTTCTCAGTTCTCACGCAAAGGTACACTATCAAATTGTGACACGAACGAAGTCACGGGCAGCACCTAGTAACTAGTAAGTAACGACTTCATTCGCGTAGAATCTTGATCTGTATGCATAACAGCTGTTGGCCAGAACATAACATTACAACATTTGTACTTGTTGAAACTCGTGTAGTTCTAATTAAATATACGACTGCAGCATTTCTTAGCAGACTAGGGGATAACAGTTGCTAGGAGTGTAATAGAAGGTACAACAATGAACATGAGATAGTGATATCCGTGTTTCCGCGGGCTGATCTTCTCCGTACGAGCAGGCCGGTCGGGGGTAATGGCCTCCAGGCATCGCCTAGTCGCTCGGGTCCAAATTTGCAAGACAGCTGTTCTACCCTTATAATTCTAATTATATAGACTTATTAGGACCCTTTATCTTGGCTGAGGATCGGTGGGCTTGTAACATCGAAGGTTCCCGTGTTATCGACTATATCGCGAGAATGTTCTTAAGTTTTTTTTTTATCCACTACTACATAGCCTCGGATAGCAATCTTACCTGGTAGTAAGTATTGATATGAGTCATACTCCTAATTACTTTCTACATGATATTGTGCCGGAATGCCAAATCACTTGACAATAAGTCTATGGCGGTAGGGTGGTAACTAGTACACGACAAAAGCGTCCCGCCACAACAGACTCGCATCTGAGCAACGAACCAAGGACCTCCACCTTTATGCTATAGCGTACGGGCTGCGTCACCAAGGTCGTTCAGTGGTGTTCCTATTATCGTCGAAGAATGCCTGCGATATGATTTGCTACAGGTGGAGATAAGAGGACAGAAGACATAAGACTGGGCCTTTCTTCATGTCCGCTCGAACAGAGAGTAACATTCGGTGTGGACGAATTTCTCCAAGATGTTCATCCTGGACCATTTTGCCAAAATAACATGACAAACATACCCTCAAGAAACTATAAATGGTGTTTATAGCAAGAATGAAGATATTTTTAAGCAGTGATGAGGTCAGATGGACGGCTCCTTTATAAATTGTGCCTAACTAAATATGGCTTTTAATTGGAGGCATGTTTTACCGACACCAATTTGTGGATATATATACATATATACACACACACACACACACACACATAGCTATATATATATAACAGGGAAGCAGAAACGTACTCATATATTTTTATACTTTTATCTTAAAAAAAGATAAAACTCTGTACATTGAATGAAAGTTGAAGGAAGAAGGCTTGAAATTCTGGAAGAATTTTCGAAGACGCAGCGAGCATAACACTTGGAAACATTTAAACGTTTCAGAACTTTGATACTGAAAATCAAAGATATTCGCAATTTCACCTCATCTGTCAGGGTATTCGGAAAAGTATCCCTTTTTTATATTCCTTTCTGCCTCCCTTTAGTTCTGTGGCGTTAGTTGATAAGGCAAAAATCCGTATATAATCCTAAAGTCGCAACCAACAGACATTAATCAATCAATCAAAAACTTTATTCAAATAACCTTTACAAGGCACTTTTGATGCGTCTGACTGATGGTGATAACTACATTAAGTAAGTATTTTTTTATTACCATCTCTCATTATTACTTTCGGCTATTTAAGAGGTATCATGTAACAGCAATATTTCATATCCAAGCTTGTTTATCATTTACATAATCCTTTACACTATACTGGACTTTTATACAAAAAAGATATTTGATATTTTGTTATAAAATTGTATGCACTTTTTAATCATTTTCTTATATTATATAGTCTAGTAGCCTTCAGACGAAGTTTATTTTTACTTGTAATGTTAAGATTCTTGCAATCTAATTTTAATTTAGATTTCTTATATTTATCATTCGTTAAATTTACAAAAACGTAAACACTTTTTATTTTGATAATCACTTGGAGCTCTTGGAGCTATTTTATAATTATATGGCACAAACAGCTTCTCTGCAGTACAAATATGAGGTCAATATCAGCAGCATTATTAACCTATAGTAAAATACCATATCGCATACTTCAATACGGTGTCTATATGGCATCAAAATGAAACGAAATTACCGCTTGAATTTTGTCTTTATTTGTAGGCTGACAACTAGCCACGGACGAGGCCTCCCACCAGATGAGACTCAAGCTGGGAATTTAAGTCAGACAAAGACGTGTCGCCAAGCGATTAAGCGTTCCGGCACGATGTCGCATAGAAACCAATTAGGACCGTGGTTTTACCACACTCACACAGGTTAGCCCGCTACCATCCTAGACAGCATCATCACTTCCCACCAGGTGAGAAAGTCGTCAAGGGCTAACTTGTAGTGTATAAAAAAAAAACTCTCTATTTCTAATTCTGCAGCGCACGCAGTGCACCACGGAAGTCACATTTTAAATTAACTGCATATCTTTGGGTTTACAATATCAATGGCACTAGAATAATACTTTTATCGGCCTTCCCAGACGGCACTTAGCGCTACTTACGTACTCACGAGTTGTGTTTAAACTTAAAGAGAACGGAATTTATGATACTATGCTAATAAATAATTTTGTTTAAGTGAGCACCAGACTTAACAACAATGGGTTCCGTGAGTATTCTTTCTCTGAGCTCGTATTTAACGTAGCAAGTGATATAAAATTCACAGTCATAAATAACTAGTTGATGCCTGCGACTTCATGCGCGTAGATTGGAATAAGCTACCAATTCGGGGGAAATTTATGTGGTAAGCTGAAACTATTATGTTCAGTTCAGTGGTGTGAAATTCAGTTTTTCATAAATCCCGCGGGAAACGTAACGGGATAAAAAGTGTCCTATATCCATCTCTTAGTTCTAAGCCATCTCCCCACCGATTTTCATCCAAATCGGTTCAGCCGTTCTTGAGTTATACATAGTGTAACTAACAAGCCTTTCTTTTATATATATATATACTCGTAGATATATATGAACGATCTATATAAGTGTCATTTCTAATTCTCTCATAAATTTAAAACAGTAAGGGTCATAATATATTCAGGTATTTTGATTAACAGCTTTAATTGCCTCATTAATTATTTTATTTCAATTCATTTTCTATTTTGAAGTACACATAAATTCAGATGAAATGTTAATTAATTCGCTTGAGTTTTTGAACTTAATTACATTGTTTAATTTTCATTAATATATTATGTCCTGAGGCTAAGGGCTAAGATCTCTACCAATAGTTTTCTCGTCTAAACTAATATAAAGATGACGAAGTCATAGTAATAGAGTTCTGAACTATTCGGGTACGGAACCCTAAAAACCACAAATATTGTACTTGATATGAAAAATGCAATATTGAGAAAATTGCTTAAGCAATAAGACTGCCTTTGTATCATCATCATCATGATCAACCCATTCTCGGCTCACTACAGAGCACGGGTATCCTCTCAATATGAGAAGGGTTTGGCCATAGTCCACCACGCTGGCCATGTGCGGATTGGCAGACTTCACATGCCTTTGAGAACATTATTGAGAACTCTCAGGCGTGCAGAATGCCTCACGATGTTTTCCTTCACCGTTGAAGCGAGTGATATTTTAATTGCTTAAAAACGCACATAATTACCAAAAAGTTAGGGGTGCGTGCCCGGGTTCGAACCCCCGACCTCTGATTAGGAGGCTGACGTCCTAACCACTAGGCTATAACAGCTTCAGCCTTTTTATACTCATGTGTTAAGTGTTCCGTGTTGTTGTTTGTTTAAAATCTGTATGCAATAAAGAGTATATATATATCTATCTATTGAGATTGAATCCCTGTATATAAGTAGTTACCTTGTTACTATTTTTAGACAAAGACAAAGTAAAAACTTATAGACAAAGATAAAGATGTATTAACATTACTGTATATTTTGACGACCTACACGGCAGAGCGCGCGCGCTATGAAGGTGGAGTTCCTGGGTTCGATTCCTGGCTCGAGTCTGGTCTAATTAGGAGTATGGGTACTATACCCCTAACAGGTTAGCCCGCTACCATCTTAGACTGCATCATCACTTACCATCAGGTGAGATAGCTGTCAAGGGCTAACTTGTAGTGGATTAAAAAAAAAAGTTTCTTTTATAGGGTGTTTATTGTATAATTCTATCTTTATAAATTATATATATATTTTTTCTATTATAAATCCTAATATTTGACCCAATGAGATCATGTTGTGTGAAATAAAATGTTTAACTATCCTTTTACCGATTTATTAATAGTTAAATTGCGAGCAGATGGGTTTACTATACCCCTAACAGGTTACCCCGCTACCATCTTAGATTGCATCATCACCAGGTGAGATAGCCTTCAAGGGCTAACTTTTAGTGGATTAAAAAATATATACTTTATTTATAAGAAAATTTAATGAGAATCTTAATACATTTAATTTTGTGGTCGCGGTCGCGTGTTTGCGGTACTGCTGAACTAATTTAAGACCGCTGAGTGAAGCCGACTTCAGTTCACCCACGACCCCCAAGCTGCGAATGATGGCGTGTATAATATTAATAAAATTATGCACGCAATATAACTATATTGGTATTTTGCATAAGTTTTGCATAGATAAACGATTTTAACCAAATAATTGATACTTGAATTTTTTTTTGTAACCAATAGGCGTTTTGGTGGCAATGATCAGGCCTAGATTAGATCGCGATTGTCAAGAATATACAAATTCGCTGTACACTCAAAGGTACTCAAATTATACGTATCTCAAATTATAGTTAATATATATTATATTGGGAGGGCGTTGCATAACTTAGTGTTTCATATGAGAAACGTGGTTAAAAAAGGTTTCGTCATATTGATTGAATATGAACCACATAAAAATACCACTGTTCTCGGCATCTCTGTGTTGTGTTTTAGAATAATGATAAAGGAAAAAAATTGTGAATTACCTAAGCACTGTACTAGATAAGCAGTTACATATAAGTGCCGTACAAAATAATAGCAGTAAATTGAAAAGTTTTTGATTCTCAATGATGTATTTTGGTTACATGTGTGTATACTAAACCTGATTTGAATTGAACCGGAAATCAATCCTGGGAACTCTTTATAATACGAGTAACTGCAGCGTACACATTTTGGCAAATCTGAAATCCTCATAGCTTTAGTTTTAACAATACGAAGGAAGTTCTGTTTCTCACTACAACAAGTGTATTTTATTTCGTTCTCATTTTTATTTCTATTGAAATACTACTACTACTAGTTTTACTTACTAGTAGCAAAAGAGGAAGGCCAAGAAGACGGTGGGCGGACTTGTTCCTTCACGTCAGTGGTCCGCTATCAACCAGAGATGCTAAGGTAAGGAAGACTTGGAAAGAGCTGGGGGAGGCCTACGCCAGAGAGGCGACTTCTACCAAACACTTGTGACGATATTATAATATAAAATATAAAATTGGACGGAAACTTGTAAAAAAAAAAACTTTGACATTATTATTTTTAGGTAGTTGATTAAATGGCTTTTTTATTTTTATATTTTATTTTTTCTACTATTTTTACGAAGCTATTGGACTATCCCCCCCCCCCCCTTTCCTTTTAAATGTTTCCTTTCACAAAAGGTAGTCTGGAGAAGATTGCTTTATGCGATAAGACTGCCTTTGCGCATTATGTTTGTGACTTGATGCCAACATAATGCCCAAAATACCCATCCACTGGTTTTACCATCTTGTTGCGCTTCTGCCAGTCTTCTCGATGTTTTGAATAATAATGCCATCGTAGTGTTATGTTTTTTTTTTTTATTTTTGTTTTTATGTGTTTTAGAATCCAAGTATTTCAATGTGCAATAAAGACTATCTTTCTATCTATAATATAAAAAATTGTATATGCTTCAGTAAGATAATAAGGAAACTGTTAAAGATCTGAAAATATAAAGAACACGGAAGCTTAGGGCAAAGTTTGTCGATAGCTTTGAATCGACCAACTTCTTCAAACTTAGAAGAAAGTATTAGTTGTGGACACAGGTTCTCAAATTGGACGAGAAAAATTTTTCGCTCACCGCGTTTTCTGCACCATTTTTAGCAGATAGCACGGATTTATAATTCTATTGGAACCTAAAAGAAAACATCTTACAGTATTTTTTTAGATTCCAATAGAATTTTCTTAACATTATTTAGTTATCCGATTATTTGCTATCATCAACAACAAATAACCGGATATTCATCAACCTATTGCCGGCTAACTACAGAGCATGGTTCTCCTCTCAATATGATAAGGGTTTGGCCATAGTCCACCACGCTGGCCATGTGCGGATTGGCAGACTTCCATAGCGCAGTGCGTGCGCTGTCGCATCATAAACGTGGAGGTCCTGGGTTCGATTCCTGGGTCGAGTCTGGTCTGGTGGGAGGCTTCGGCTGTGGCTAGTTACCACCGACAAAAACTTGTAAAGTATAAAAAAAAGAGATAACGTCAGTAACGAGGTGATTCGCCAATAACCAAGGTAATTGACATAGTTGAAGGGCTTGCACGCTGAAGTGGCATAGGGCTGATCACGTTTGCTTAGAACCGACGGACGTTGGGGTCGGAAGGTCCTCGAGTGTGACCACATCTCGGCAAATGGTGTCGTCCTTCAACTAGTCCACCTAGCTGGAAGTCAGCCCACATCCGATGACCTTCGAAAAGTGGCAGGCATCGACTGGATGCGAAGTTAATAGGAAAACTGGTCGCTGCTTCAAAGAGGCCTATATTCATGATGATGATGATGATTTAATAAATCATCATCATCATCATCAGCATCGTGTGTAAATGTTAATATGGGTTATTTGGGGTGGTATTAGTTGCCATAAAAAGGAAATTATATTATTATTAAAAGTGACAAATTATAGAAAATTATATATAGTGTCAGTACACAGTAAACAGTAATACACTTTTCACTTGTTAACTCATAAAAGCCGGTTGGTTGTAAAGACAGGGTAAGAATAACAAGCAAGTTAGCGTACCTCGGAGACCAAAAATGTTACGGCAAAGAAAAACGACAAAATAATTAAAAAACAACCTGTTTGGTCAAATCTCTATGGGACGTACTCTTCTGTGTAACTGATCGCTAAACTGACGGTAGGCACCTAAAGGCTTACTCACACTACACGCGCGATCTCGACCTACCCGCGCTGTTTTAAGCAAACGTTAAAAAGGTAGATAATTATCGAAATTAGACAAATAAATGTTTTTTTTTTTATTCCAAGCCACGGCCGCAGTCAAAAGTTATAGGTTCGACGACCTCCGTGGCGCATCGCGCGCCCTGTTGCATTATAAAGTTGGAGGTCCTGGGTTCGATTCCCGGCTCGAGTCTGGTCTGGTGGGAGGTTGCGGCTTGACGGCAATCTCACCTGATGGTATGTGATGATGCAGTCTAGGATGGTAGCGGGCTAACCTGTTAGGGGCATGGTAAACCCACACTCCTAATTGGTTTCTACGCGACATCGTGTCGGAAGGCTAAATCGCTTGGCGACACGTCTTTGCCGGTAGGGTAGTAACTAGCCACGGCCGAAGCCTCCCACCAGACCAGACTCGAGCGGAAGTCGGAGGTCCTAAGTTCGATTACCGGTTCGAGTCTGGTCTGGGAGGCTTCGGCCGTGGCTAGTTACCTTAACGAGAAAGACGTTATTTAGCGTTCCGGCACGATATTGCGTAGAAATTAATTACCAGGTTAACCCGTTGCTAACTTAGACTGGTCAAGGACTTAATTGTAGTGGAATAAAAAACCTGTATTCGAATCGGAGATATTACGGGTTGAAGAAAATTTTACCTATCATCTGTTAAACAATAAACAGCAAGAGGTTCTAGTGGAAGATTTTGTGTGGTGTTATATTATACAAATCTCCCGGTTGTCGGCGGAATATAGCAAATTATACTTGCTGTTTATTGTTTATCATAAACTTTCGCAAAGTAACGCCTGCTTCTATTCATTATCATCTGTTAAACAATATTATAATAATATGACTTATCTTTAAAATCACTTTCGTCTTAATAACAAAAACATAAGGGAATGGTACCCTGCCATCGTCATCGCTACCGACACGCGATTAATGTGGGAAGGCTTTACGTGTTCAGTCAAAAAAAGGAAATAAAAAAAAATTAAAATGTCCCGCAATTCACTGGTCTGACCGCAGCTGTTGCTAATTGCTCAAGTAATTTTGTAGCTAATTGAAGCCTTTGTCTGCCAGCGGTAACAGAGATTATAATTCATTTTATTTTTCTTTTTGTTTCATGTTTTCGAGCAGTCATTATTGATGGTACCCAGTTATTCAAAATGTAACCATCAGATTTTAAACTGTGGGTAGAAATTGAAATGGTGATCTATTGACTGACATATTGGCTGACTAATTGACTGAATGAAGTGTCAACGCATTGCTCTTCCGACGGGATACTGCGCACTAAATTAAATTCAAATTCAAATAATCTTTATTCAAATAGTCCTTTAAAAGGCACTTTTGACGCGACAATAATTTACATAGTAGTGATTCGATGGTGATAACTACATTCGTAAACTTAAAACTAAAGCTATGAGGATTCCAAACGCGCCCTGGTCGAAGAAGAAGCCTACAACAAACTTAACCGTTTTTTTTGTTATCACCATCTCATATAATTTAATAAATTATAGTACCTATAGAGATAGAGCAATTCACACCCAACCTTTTTTATCGTTTATATAATCCTTAATATCGTATGATTTTTCTATAAGCTTTTGTTTTATAAAAAAAACATATACCTATAACGAAACGAGAACTCTCACATTCTCCTCTTCAGGGCTCAGATGAAGGACCTATATCTAAGAATGAGAGTACAGGCACCGCCAATAACAGAATAGTGTTTTATTTGTTCATACCTTCCTTAGTTAATTCCTTCATTCGTTCGTTGATGCGTTCCAGAGAGAAAGCTCGCAATCTGGAAAACGTTTTATTCCGGAAATCATCCAAGTCCGATATCCGTTAGATTGGAAATATTAACTTAATAAAAAATTTAATAGTAGAAATACTTAGCGTTTTATGTAAATTTTGTGTGTACAATCAAGCAGTTATCTACCGAAATTGCATCATAAAAGGCTAGAAGCCGGGATAGATTTCCATGGAGACTAAAAATACATTAAGTCTTTCAAGTTTTTATGACTGTGCAATATAAAGATACTTTACAAAAGCACTTTTCGACACACACGAAAGCGTGCACTTTGGATTTATTATGTTAAATAATAGATAATAGATATGGAGAGAAAAAAATATAAAGCGGAAAGTCAATCGCAATATTTGATGAAACCCACAAACGGTTCATCATGAGTTTGTACGCGTATTTTTGAGTTGTAAAAACCACGCCGTAAGGGTTGTTTTCCCGGGATAGGAGTATCATAATACCATGTCCAGGATGCAAGTGTATTTTCAATATTTTATAATGACCTGTTTCTTAATTACCATGTTATAGCGTAACAAATAATAATAACAATATTGTACATAACAAGAGATTACGAACAGCTTGATCTATACTAGCTAGATTTTTTCTGTGTTAAGACAGCTCTTTACATCATATAAAACACACTATTCCCATCAGAGACGATTTTTCAGAGCGACTTATTGATGTACTAAAACATAAGATCTTTCTCTTATATAATCTATCTATCTTATCTAAATTAGCATTCATCCCACAATTAAGGTAAATTCGCATCGCAGGTCACTCAACCCTCTACGTGTTTGATACATGTACCAACGCAAGCTTTAAAAGACCGGGGTTTACTCATATAATACTCGGAGTGCAAACAATAAAAATCATTCTCATTGGAATAAAATAGATACAAAATTAAAATATACACAAATATTTCAACATGGAGCGAAACCTTCTGTGCTCATAAGATTGTTGTATTAAGTCGATTCTTAAAATATCGCAAATTTTACTTTGTAATTAATAAATATTAAATAATTTGTATTTATAATTATAATTAGAAATATCTTTATTTACTTGGGTTTCATTTTTACATTCCATACAAAGTGGTGACCCTGGTCGGGGAAGCTGTAAAAAGTCAGACAAGATTGCTTCCTGGAGACCCGCCAAGAGAAGACTGGCCCGATATCTTTAACGCGTCGAGAGTCGTAAGAGGAAAGAAGTTTAAATTTTTATTCCACTCTATTGTTCTAGCAAAACAAGATGGCTCTATTGGGAGCAAACGTTTTGCGCGTCACTGTTCCACTGTGTTTCTATACTTCGGATCAATATCAAATAGTTGACGCAGTTATTTAAGTTTCAGTTCGTTACTTAAGCGGTTTATCTCGCATTGAATATCGCGGTAAGTCTTAGTTCTATATCAAAGTAGATAATACTGAGTGGATAAATTTATGTTTAATAATTTTAAGTGGCATGTGAGATAATCATGATCAACCCATTACCGGCTCACTACAGAGCACGCTTCTCCTCACAATATGAGAAGGGTTTATCCATAGTTCACCACGCTGGCTATGTGCGGATTGGCAGACTTCACACGTTTTTGAGAACATTATGGAGAACTCTCAGGCGTGCAGGTTTCCTCACGATGTTTTCCTTCACCGTTGAAGCAATGATATTTTAATTTTTAAAAACGCACATAACTCCGAA
Organism: Lasiommata megera; assembly: GCA_928268935.1. NCBI lineage: Eukaryota > Metazoa > Arthropoda > Insecta > Lepidoptera > Nymphalidae > Lasiommata > Lasiommata megera. The sequence continues at coordinate 2,127,096 of OV743311.1, read as the reverse complement.
AAGTTAGAGGTGCGTGCCCGGATTCGAACCGCCGACCTCTGTTTATGAGGCTGACGCCCTAACCACTAGGCTATCACTGCTTCATTCAATTTAAATTATAATAAATTCAATTTTTCGAAGATCTGATTGACTCTAATGCAAATGTTGGACAGCTTAACAGGCAATAAATAGTTAATCAATCTAAATGAACGTAATCGTGCAAAAACAATGGAAGCCGCTTTCATTATTCTATAATATAAATTTCAGCCATTTGAACCACCGCCGACGTCCGTTCCTGCAATATCTTGTAAGCTTGCCAGGACTACAAAGTGGTATAAAAATTTAAATTTCTTCCGCTGCTCCTTCCGTTGACATAGAAAACACGAAAGATACACAGTTATAGCACTACAATCACAGATATGAACGAGCACATTAAAAGGCGGGAAAGCCTTCATACCTAATTAGATCTTTGTCAATCCAACATTGTCAGGTATCACCAATGAAACACTAATTAAGGAAATATTAGCGCGCGTCAACCTACTCGTATATTTTGAAGCCTGCTTTGGTCAAACGTAACGTGGTCTTTGGTAACGGTATCTTCATTTATTGTTATTGTCTAGGGTATTAAGGTTAAATTTAAGTACGGTTTCTTAGAAATTTTATAACTATCCACAGAGTCTCCATATAACTATTGACTTGTGACTGTATTTGTCCAACAACTCATACGAACAGTGTAGAGTTTAGGTGTAACTTGTAGTGTATAAAAAAGAAAACAATGTAGCAGAAGGACATATACTTTCCGATTATGATAATAATGATTATCAAAATAGACATACTCGGGCTAAGGACGGAGTTAGGGGGCCTCTTAAGCCCCCGGTGGAGGGTCTGCGTTGGCGGAAGCCGCTGGTTGGCTTGCGGTGGAGTGCGCAGGTGTTCCCGTGACGTGACGCGAAGGAGCATCGCTGGGTTTTAGTGGGTGTTCTGGTCGCCAATTTGGCCGCCAGTGAGTCCCACATTCCCTGCCAGAAGCGACGCATACGCTTCCGGAGAAGATGCATAAATGCATTTCCCAGTAGCCCTATGGCTAAAAATTTCTTCTGACAGAGCTTCTTTTCGAAGCTCGCCAAACAGCCCGGTTACGCTGTGGTAACCAATAGGGTTTGTACAGCTAATAGACAGTCCGAAAAAAAAAACAAATTCCCAGCGTGAAAAAAAAATGGTCCGATTGCTATTAAACGTGTGTCATCGATTTTCGTCAAGAAAAGATCTTATATGATGGAAATAATTGTATATATATATAGCTATATCTTAGGTTTTTTTGTATCAACGTCTAGCGTTCCAGACTACAAAACAGATACCCGGTCAGCCTCCGGTTGGCGGGTCTCCAGGAGGCAGTATTGTTCCACTTTTTATGCAAAGGAATGTCACTCTTTCAGAGTAAGGGTTTGCACAAACTAACAAAATTACTCATAAATAGAAAAAATGAGATGTTGTGAAAAATACAACAAAAAAAAACAAACTACGCATTGTATGTAAAATCAATAAGTATTATAATTATCTGACTATCTATAATATAAAAAAACTGTAACAGGACGAATTCTGTACATTAAATATATTTTGAAAATTTTGCATCAACGGTGAAGGAAAACATCGTGAGGAAACCTGGATCAGGCATCGTTCTTCACAATGTTTTCAAGGGCGTGTGAAGTCTGCCAATGCTGATGATGTTGATGATAAAGAGACATATGACTGATGGGATCTTAATACTACGTAAAACAATTATAACATGCAAGCAAAATGTATTTTAGTATTTTAAATAATGTATTTTAGGGATGTAGCAGAACGATTTGTATATCTTTCAGATCAGAAAAAATTGAAGAGATTCGTTCTCGGTGATAGTCTGCAGCTTACTTAGACTGTGAGTGATGTAAAATGGTTAAATTATAAAAAAAAAAAATATCACTTGCTTCAACGGTGAAGGAAAACATCGTGAGGAACCTGCACGCGGAGTGTTCTCCATAATGTTTTGAAAGGCGTGTGAAGTCTGCCAATCCGCACATGGCCAGCGTGGTGGACTATGGCCAAACCCTTCTCATATTGAGAGGAGACCCGTGCTCTGTAGTGAGCCGGTAATGGGTTATTCATGATGATGATGATGATGATGATGATGATAAAACTAGAGGAAACCGAGTATGTATGTGACGGAAAAGAACATTTTTTGACGTAGTTAGACGGTTGTCACAAATGAGTAAATCATCCAAGTTAGTTAAAAAATATTCCTTTAATTTGTAATTAACGGCTTTTATATCTAGTTTTTGGAACATTGGAGGTAGTTCGTTCATGAATCAAATACGCGGAACCAAATACGCGGTCGTTCGTTCGCCGTATGTATTGTTAGCGCGCGTAATATTAAGTCGGTCGTCTGTACAGGATGATCTTTAAGGAATATCTTCTCATTGAAGAACTCTTCTTTTAATATAAACAGCTTCTAAACAGGTAATTTTTGGCAATGTTTAAATAGGCCCAGTTTGTTACCATAGTACTTATATTTAATGGAATTAGCGACCATAGTTTTTAAAATTGTTTATTCAATTCAATTAATTTTTATTGCGAATTTGGGTTCTACAATAGGTAGGTCTTATTAAATAGATACAATAACATCCAGTTAAATTATGTCATGCAATATTACGGAATAAATTTAAAGTTAATTTATAAATTAAAAATATATTGACAAGAAAAAAACAATTATTCAAAATGTCAATTAAAAATTGTTTTTTCTTTATTATGTTTTATTGTAATTTGAATATGTTTTAAAGTATTTTTTATATGTTAACCCAAGAGTTGATAAAAAAAAACACTCCAATATCACTTTATGCTGTAAACTTGCCCCGCATTCGAGGTCCAATACAAAGTTTTCCTGTTCGTAAACTAAAACTTAAATTGATTTACCACCTCGCTCAGTAGCGGGGTAGCGCGGTAATGTGGAGTAATAACAATAGTTTCATCGATACATCAAAAGATTGTGGGGACGTAGTGGTAATGTTTCGCGCATGATTCGAAAAGTTGGCGACAGTTGCCATCGCATTGTTCTCGACTGCCGACTGCCTACTACTATTGTATCGCAGTTTTCCAACTTTAGTTTTGTTACGGACTAGAATGATACTGTGAAACGTATACTTAAGGATGCGGAAGTTTAATAAAGTGCAGAGAATTACCAGTCCAATGGAAATATAGTTGTGGATCTCAAACTCATGTAGTATAGATACAAAATCAACGAAACAAAGAACGGGGCAAGCGAGAGTTAAGTACTGCACTAATTAACATAATCATCATCATCATCATCATTTCCACCGATAGACGTCCACTGCTGGGCATAGGTCTTTTGTAGGGAGTTCCAATGGCCACGGTCTTGGGCCGCTTGTATCCAGCGGCTCCCTGCGACTCGTTTGATGTCGTCTGTCCACCTTGTTGGGGGTCGACCAACGCTACGTTGACCGGTGCGGGGTCGCCATACCAGCACCTTGGGATCCCAGCGTCCATCGGTTCTCCGAGCTATGTGCCATAATTAACATAATAAGTAAGAATAATAAAACGACTTTTATTTTTTAATTATTTTATTAATACCACCATACTGGTGGCGCAGTATATTATTGAACCAGCCAGTGAACAGTTTGTTGGTGTGTGCTCTTAACTCATCATAATTAAACTAGAATACATCATTCATGTTTAAAATAGAACTTATCCTAACTAATTACGCTTATATTTATCATAATATATTATAAATCTAAGCTATGTTCCAATCTTAAAAAAAAACATTTAAAAAAATTACATTCTATGACATGGAAATTACAGGTTTTATTAAATCATTACTATCTATTACATATATATGTATTATAAAAAAAAGACATATTTTATTTCATTAACTATCTTAAGATTAGCAAAGTTCTGTGCGTGTTTTCTAAAGTTAACGATAGAGACAGTTGCCACCTCATTGTTCTCGTCTGCCCACTAGATACCTATTATAGCATCTAACGTTAATTTTGCTATAGTCTGTTGAGTCATTGTCTAGTCATCATCATGATCAACTCATTGCCGGCTCCCTACAGAGCACGGGTCTCCTCTCAATATGAGAAGGGTATTCCATAGTCCAACACGCTGGCCAGTGTGGATTGGCAGACTTCACACGCCTTTGAGAACATTATGGAGAACCCTCAGGCATGCAGGTTCCCTCAAAACATTTTCCTTCACCATTGAAGCAAGTGATATTTTAATTGCTTAAAAACGCAAATAACTTCGAAAAGTTATAGATATAAATATAATATATACAATAAAAGTGTATCAACCATTATTAATTTTATTTATTCCTTCATTCATTATGAGCTAAACATATAGTAGGGGATTTGTGCCACAGATTCCCTATACAAATGACTAAACACAGCAGCCCAAGTTTGATTAACTCTTACGGTGTTATAATCATCAACGTTCAAAGTTAGCTTAGCTTAATATTATAAAGCGTACGTCATGCCAATAGCGGAATAAGCTGGTGAAGAGGAGGGGGGAGAGGGTTGTCTTATTCGCTTAAAATGAAATATTTCCTGGGTATTAATTAGTAGAAAAACTCGCACTCGGCACTCTGACGTCAACTTCAAACGTAAACCTTTTTTAACTGACTCTCAGGCGTCAGATAAAACAAGTTTCACGTAAGTTCATTCCATACTGAGGTAGGTGTGAAATTTGTATGGTATTAAGTATTTACTAATTATTAATAACAAGATACAGTTAACAACATACATAAAATTATTTATTACTGTAATTGTTAGCAAATTAAATAAATAAATAAAAATAAAATAAATATGTAGAACTGAACGCTTTTTTAATTCATTCAAGATTATTTACTTCAGATTTAAAGGACTGCTAATGTAAAACTCTACCGAATTCGTTAGTAGTAGCTATATTTATTTACTTCAAGTACGGTTTTATTTAATGCTACAAGTTTGCCCTTGATGGCGATCTCACCTGATGGTAAGTGATGTCTAGGATGGTTGCGGGTGAACGCGACTTGAAGTTTCTACGCGACATCGTGCCGGAACGCTAAATCGTGCGACACGTCTTTGTTGGCGGGGTGGTAACTAGCCACGGCCGAAACCTTCCACCAGACCAGGCTAGAGCCGGGAAGGGAACCCAAGACCTCCAACTTTATAATGCGACAGCGCACGCGCTGCGCCACGGAGGTCGTCAAAATCGAGGTACTTACCGTAATATATAATGCTAAAATATCTTTATTGTTTTTCATATTATGTATTATTACTATATTGAAATAATTGTTTAATACGCAATTATTAAACACTATTTCTTTTTCCAATAATGACACATAGTTCAATTAAAAAAATAATAACAAATAAAAATACAAAAATGTGTAGGTACCTAAAAATCAATGAACCGAAATAAAAAGAGCAGGGTGTTTCCTTAATTAGTATCACGTAATTTCTTACACAGCCAAAGCCGGTTGGACCGATATATCAGCCTAGATTTAATTAAAAAACCGTACCCCAAACTTATTGGACCTACGATAGACAGGAAGGCGGTCGGCTCTAAATTAATTCCGTGCCATTTGTACAGTTCGGTGCTTTATTAAAATTGGGTGCTAAGTACATTATTTGGATGAAACCCATTAAACACCTAATTCGATGGATTTTGCGATTTGATTCCCAGTTATTTGATACGTTTGCGATCATCAAATTCTAAAACAATTTTCGTACATAAACTAATCTATACTCTTTCAAATATATCAAAGCGATATATAAATAGGTCTTACTTTTCAAACACATGTCGACTCTCGCGGCACTCCAACTTAAATAGTGGCTTAACTTTTATTCCCGTATAAATTTACTGTTTTTTACTTACTGACTTAAATTGTAAGCTGCAATGTTGGAAATCCGTAATGTTCTCAATGGCGTGTGTAGTCTACCAATCCGCACATGGTCAGCGTGGTGGACTATGGCCAAAACCCTTCTCATATTGAGAGGAGACCCGTGCTCTGTAGTGAGCCGGTAATGGGTTGATCATGATGATGATGATGATGTTGGAAATATGATATCTTGAAAATCAGCTGTCATCTCTGACAAACAGCTTTCGATTCGCACAAAAAGGTTACCAAGGTGTTACCGGCAACATTTCATGGTATTGACAGTATTAAGATCGAGGTATTATGAAGTCGGGGGTCCTGGGTTCGACTCTCGGGCCGGGTCTGGTCGGGTGTTAGTCTTCGGCCGGGGCTAGTTACAACTAATAAAAGATAATGTGTAATGAACATTAAATTAAAAGTGCATTATATGTTTATACTGACAAAAGTGGCTCTGCTGCCACTATTATACACTATTATGCCATATTCATGAAAAGTATATTATGTGTACTGATATAAATTTATTTATTTATAAAAGTATATATTTATATATTATACTTATTGATATTTTATTTTATGTTTTAAATTGCGCCATTACCCTCATTTTTTAATTAATTCTTTCGCCAAGGGTTGTCTGGAAGAGATTGCTGAAGCAATAAGACCGCCTTTGCATACTTATGTGTTTAATGTTTTGTATTGTTGTTTCTCTAAAGTTTGTGTGCAATAAAGAGTATCTTATCTTATCTTATCTTATCTTATTATATGAACTCAAAAATAATGAACCGATGTCTTTCAGAATCCAGTAAAAATATTTCGTATATTAAAAAATATAAATTGAAAACCGTAACATCGCTGCTAACGACGGGTAGAGTTCCTAGGTTTCTTTTGTATTTAGTTTTAAAAGTCAATTGAGAAGATGTTGACATGAATTTTAAAGCTCTTTATTAAATTTTCCTTGATTTCATATGGAAGAACAAGAAACTAGCTATTTATAAAATGTTACCTCGACAAGGAAGTTAATATGACAAACGACGATTTTAATATAACAAATGACGGCCTCGCGTCGTTAAGTTGGAGGTCCAGGGTTCGATTCCCGGCTGTCCCGGGAGTCTGGTGTTCTGGTCTGGCTTCGACCGTGGCTAGTTACGACAAAGACGTGTCGCCAAGTGATTGAGCGTTCCGGCACGATGTCTTGCAAAACCAATTATGAGTATGGGTTTACCATACCCCTAACAGGTTAGTCCGCTACCATCTTAGACCGCATCAGCACTTACCAACAGGTGAGATGCCGTCAAGGGCTAACTGGTGATGTATAAAAAAATATATATAATATGACTCGATTAATAATAAATACATATAATTTTTAATTTGGAATTTAAAAAGCACTTGCTATTTAGCAGATGTTTCTTTGCGTTAATTAAAACAAATTTAATCAACGCAATTAATTACGACATGCCTAAATTAATGGCATTCCGTTTAAAAATACAAAAAAGGTTATCTTAAGGTTTGTTAAACCATCGGTTAATTGGTTAAAACGTCTTAAAAACACATCGTTTATATTATTCTGAAGCCTTCTGTTGGCTCATTTCTTATTTGGCAAATTTGCTATCAATCGCTTCAATACAATGCCATGTAGAATTGATAAGGGTTATAGGCGTTACCTATCACATATACGTGTCCCACGGGTATCGTTTCTTAATATAGGATATATATTTATATTATATGAAACATAACATGTATGTATAACGTATTGTATAACATAAGATATAATGTCAGGAGTAATGATTCCCAGTTTTATATAACAAATTATGATTTTGAAACAATAGCGTCAACAATATTAAAATAATAGTGCTCAAAGTTATTTCCCGAATACTTCAGAAAATAAATTACCAACTAAAAGTTACCAAAATTGTTAAAATACACAGGTAGTTATTAAAAAGAAATCCTGGTAGCATTAAATCTGTAGGCAGAAGTGGTTGAAAATTGTTATTTGTCTGCGAGACTTTATCTAAATGGGTTTAGTTTTGTGGAAGAGAAGCGAACTGACTCGCGGATAATTTTGCGGACAATGGGATCATTTCACTCATTTTTGGTTACCGTCTCGTACACAGGAATGTAACTCATTGGTTGTGTTACTCGCACTGTTCTCCATTCAAAGTTTGCAAGTACAAAATAATATATAGTTGCACGCTACTAGACTACAAAAAATAGAAATTCAGTCAAAGGTAATTTATAAAGGTAACTTTATAAAAAATTACCAAATGAAATTTCTGGGATATCACTCAATAAGTTGAAAGTTTATATAAAACGTAAGCTGGTCGAAAAGTCTTACTATAGTGTAAAGGATTATGTAAATGATAAACAAGCATGGGTATGAAATATTGCTCTAGTAAAATAGCTCTTATTATAATTTTAAGTGGCACGTGAGATGGTGATAACAAAAAGAAAATTTACCTGTGTAGTACCACAAATAGATTTATACAAGCACCGCACCTTTTCGCACCTATGTTTTCTTTTCTATTTAATGGCTATGTCGAGTAGATACCAATTAGGAGTGTGGGTTTACCATACCCCTAACAGGTTAGCCCAGTACCATCTTAGACTGCATCATCACTTTCCATCAGATGAGATTGCCGTCAAGGGCTCACTTGTAGTGTATAAAAAAAATACTATTTAGATTGATAGAAGAAGAAGCGAAGAGAGAAAAAATTATAACACGAGCAACGCTCGTTTCGTTACGGTGTAATTGAAGACTTTAAGTAAAGTCCGCAAGCTGCCATGATTTATTAGAAAACTTTCATAGCGCTCAACTCAGCCATTGCGGACAACTGTTTATGATGTACGTTATATCTTTATACACAGCATTGGGGTAGTTTTTTGAATCACTCTGTACGTGAGATTAAGTGCACTACTAGTTAACTAAGTTTTGGTATGCATTTCGTGTTCATACAGTAAACATTAAAAGGAAATAAAAACCAAGCCTTCGAACAGAAAGTTGGTGGTTTTTTGACAACAAAAACTTTCCCAAAGAATATTGACGTCATGCAATTTTCCATATAATATACAAAATGTGTCAAACACTTCTGCGTGGTTTTTGTCTGGTGGGAGGCTTCGGCCGTGGCTGTTAACCTACCGACAAAGACGTGTCACCAAGCGATTTAGCGTTCCAGCACGATGTCGTGTAGAAACCAATTAGGGGTATGAGTTTACCATACCGCTAACAAGTTAGCCCGCTACCATCTTAGACCGCATCATCACTTACCATCAGGTGAGATGCAGTCAAGGGCTAACTTGAATAAAAAAAAAGTGGTAAGTTAACTGCAATTAAACATTCCTAACAAATTAATTAAAAAGTGTACCTAAACTAAACTCTTTTATTGTCATGTTTATGTCTTCGTAATATTTTCCCAGCGTTTACCGCCCACATAGATAATTTTATTTATATATCACTGTTGAGCAAACCTCTAGATCATACCCTTTATGGGTAAGAACAAATCACGGTACTGAACTTCTAATGCAATCTCACCTGATAAGATGGTAGCGGTCTAACCTGTAAATCTATCTAATGATGATTATTTATATACATAAATGTAGTGAACACGTAATAACAAATACATTTTTATATGATATGATATGCCTTTGAGAACGCCTTTGAGAACATTATGGAGAACTCTCAGGCGTGCAGGTTTCCTCACGATGTTTTCCTTCACCGTTGAAGCAAGTGATATTTAGTTTTTTTATTTTTTTAACGCACATAACTCCGAAAAGTTAGAGGCGTGCCCGGTTTCGAACCGCCGACCTCTGATTAGGAGGCTGACGCCCTAACCACGAGGCTATCACCGCTTCCATACCACCTTCAGGAAGAGTTATTTAAACAAATAACTTCAGTTGAGAATACTATCCCGCCAATACACATCATATTATTATAATAACATTCAAATATAGTTTTCCGAATAATTGTTCTCGGTATTAAGTCTCATGATGCAAAGTAAACGTAAGTTGGTAGCGAAATAGAGGACGTCTCGAAATTCAATGAATAAAATATTAAACCATGTACCGGGGCAATTACCATAATAACAAGTTGACAAGATAGTCCCGAGGCATCTGCGTTATGAGGTCGCAGTGGGTGGTACCACCTCGCGGCGAAGACGCTGGGGCCACATGATAACAACACTGAACCTGGATAATTTAAGAGCGCATTGTACCAACTATACCATTATTATGTTTAGGGTCGTCGCATGCACTATTTTCGAAGCGCCTTGTTACACTACCTATATAGTTTTAAAGAAATACTTTTTGTTTATTATGTCCTTTTTTATTATCTACTACAAGTTGGCCCTTGACGGCATTTCACCTGATGGTAAGTGACGATGCGGTCTAAGATGGTAGCGGGCTAACCTGTTAGGAGCATAGTAAACCCATACTTCTAATTGGTTTCTACGCGACATTATGCCGGAACGCTAAATTGCTTAGCGACACATCTTTGTTGATAGAGTGGTAACTAGCCACGGCCGAAGCCTCCCACCAGACCAGACTCGAGCCGGGAATCGAACCCAGGACCTCCAACTATATAATGTGACTGCGCCCGTACTTCGCCACAGATGTTGTCAAAACTACCTGATTACCATATATAAGCCATATTACGGCTAAAGTGCGGTGAGAAAACACGATTTGTTTAGGCAATAATCATGACGTATGGCATGTTGCTATTAACACAGGCATTACAGGGGTAATATTTTTACCCTCGCAAAAGTACATAAATCGGCGTATAAATAAGGCAAACATGGCCATATTTTAAATAATGACATTAATATTAAATAACGAATCAACGATATCTCAAGTAATACTATTATAAATATGTAGGATGATTACGGGCGGGTGCGTGTCTTTGTCGGTAATTTAGGTAGAAGACGTGCGTGTTTCGGGCAAAGAGACCAGATACTCTTGGTAGAACAGAATTACAATTATAAGTATGGTAATTTATAAGGAGCAGACTATACGCTCCACTACCGCAGCTCAACCACCGGTCCGACCCGACCGAGTGCAATCAATGCAATGCGCCGTCCCGCGCCAGTGAGTCTTATAAGAACCTGCATACGTCACTTAGTGTTGCATAAAGAGAGGGGGCGATGCCACTCTCTTGTCTGTCGTACATGACTCCAAAACTAGATGGCGCTGCTCTCTGATTGCCGTCAAATACAAAAATTTGTTTGTGTATGTTTTTAAGTTTGTTACACCTTTACGCCATAACAATAGAACCAATTTGCCTGAAATTTTGATGGGGGTAGATCATATCTTCAATTAAAACTTTTTATCCTGGGTGTGCATAGTTCCCCCGGGATAAATAAAAAAGTGCATAGTGGTGATCTACAACTATATCTATACTTTACCATAGCAAACTTTTCCGAAATAACATTAGATTATATGTTGGAAAAGTAAACGGGAACAGAGTAGAAATGGAATTAAAGATTATCTTTATTCTTTTTTTTTATAACATTACAAGTTAGTCCTTGACGGCTATCTCAACTGGTGGTAAGTGATGATGCAGTCTAGGATGGTAGCGGCCTAACCTATTAGGGGTATGGTAAACCAACATTCCTAATTGGTTTCTACGCGACATCGTGCCGGAACGCTAAATCGCTTGGAGACACCTATTTGTCCGTAGGGTGGTAACTAGCCACAGCCGAAGCCTCCCACTAGACCAGACTCGAGCCAGACCAGACTCGAGCCGGAAATCGAACCCAGGTCCAAGAGGTCGTCATTACCATCAGTCCAGCCAAGACCCAGGCTATTGCAAAAATGTTCATCGATAACTGTAAAAACAGTACGAAATTAATAATATTATTTTAAAAATTACAAAAATGTTAAGAATGCAAAACTTTCTCTTAAAGATCACATTGTTTTAATACAGAGAAATATCAAAAAATGGTAGTAAACGAATCTAGTAAATGTAAGTTTGCTCAAAAAACATCGCCTTTCATAATTAAATAGCAATACGTAACAAAAAATATTGCTCGCAATTATCTAAATAGTTTTATAGTAAACAATACCTACCTTTAAACCATCTTAATTTTTGTTTTTATAATCCTACATTCTCAAATGTTTAGTTGGAACTTTTAACATGGATCGTCTCATAGATTTGGGGGATTAAAAACTTAAATCCTATACATTTCAGTGCTACTTATTATTCCATGAACATAGTGTATGTAATACACTCTAAAGAACTCTATATTACTCAATTTTATAGCCGTGCCGTTTAAAAATACTTACCTTTAACGTTATTAAAAAGAGAACGGTAACGCGCCCGAGTTACTAATTTTACCGACACAATATTACGTAGCCGCTATCTTGCTCCACAGAAAGGTGAGGCGAAATACGGCGGGTAGGAACATATTTTCTCATATTTTCCTCCAGCGGGCCATAATTCATGAAAGAATGGATCAGAGGCGGCCCCGCTATCCTTTGTATAAATATACTCGAGCACATAGGCTGAGCTATTAGAGACAAGGATGTATTAAATATGGAAGGATGCTTTACATTACATGTTGTTATGGTGGTACACCTATATTATATACATCGACTATGTTCATCTTTACTAATCCATACCTACTGCTTAGTAATATTATGAATGCAGAATTTTAATAAATATATATAAGACTAAACCACGGTCAAATCAAAAAAATTAAAGACATTAAAAGTTTCATCAAAGTGTGAAACCTTTAAAATTGGTATAAGAACTACGAAGAGAGAGCATGACGGCGCTAATTAAAGTTACGTCATTTGCTGTCACGCCATACGGGTCAATATTATAGACAAAGTGCGTTATTAGATGTTTAACATAAAAAGTAGAATACCACGGAACGCCCTGAAAACGTGGTACCCGAAAGTCGATAGTAAAGTTCACGGAGAGGAGGTAAGGAGGTATGACAAGTAAGCGTTTCTCTGTATTAAAACAAAGCAATTATTAGAAATAATTGCATTCTTAAATTTATTGTAATTTTTAAAATATTATATAATTAATTTCGTACTGTTTTTACAGTTTTCGATGAAAATTTTTGCAATAGCCTTGGTCTTGGCTGGACTGAAGGTACTGACGACCTCCTGGTTCTGGGTTCGATTCCCGGCTCGAGTCTGGTCTGGTGGGAGGCTTCGGCCGTGGCTAGTTACCATCCTACCGACAAAGACGTGACGCCAAGCGATTTAGCGTTCCGGCACGATGTCGCGTAGAAACCAATTAGGAGTGTGGGTTTACCATACCCCTAAAAGGTTAGCCCGGTACCATCTTTGCATCGTCACTTACCATCAGGTAAGATTGCCGTCAACTTGTAGTAGAAAAAAAAATGCTGTCACGGCATACGGCCATTCATTTTGGTCATTATATCCGCAAACATGTCGTATCTATGAAAAACAGATCCTTGTATCAAATACAGTGGATGATTTATTCGAGTGCAGTTTCCACAATATGTCACCCGAGTCCAAACGGCAGCCGTTTCGTATCTGGCGATCGCTCGTTTGATTAGAACAATTCAGAATTATGTAATGTTTATGTAATCTTCACACCATATGTATATATAAAACGTAAGCTTGTAGAAAAGTCCTATTATAGTGTAAAGGATTATGTAAATGATAAACAAGCATTGATAATATGAAATATTGCTCTAATAAGATAGCTCTTAACATAATTTTAAGTGGCATGTGTGATGGTGACAAAAAACAGAAAATTTGGCCCGACTAAGTTTGTTATGGGCTACCTCTTAGACCTTAGAATGTAGTTATCACCATCAACTCACTACTGTGTAAATTACTGACGCGTCAAAAGAGTCTTTCAAAGGATTGTTTGAATGAAGAATATGATGCCTTAAAATGCGAAGTAAAAAAATTAGAACGAGTTATTTTTACGTACTAGTTATTGTCTTGTTTTCTTTAGTTATCTGGTGAAATGTCTAAGGGTTCCAACTTAATCTTCGAATTAGCAATAAAAGCAAAAAAAAAAAACGTTTTTGGATGGAAACGTCAAATATCGTACTTTAATCGAATAGCTCAAAGATTGCTCAGGATATATCGAAACATTTTTTTTCTATATTCTAAATTCGTTAATAACTAATACTGAAGGATTTTAACTTACATTATACACGTTAGTCATTCTTTCACGTATAACTCGGTTTTTTTACTAAAAAGTTGATTGAGTTGTTATTTAAACGTATGGTTTAGGAGATAATGAAAAATGAACACATTAAATATAACATAATAATAAATCATTTATTTCAGGTCATTAATTTAACCCATAATTTACATTGAATGATAACACACAAGAGCCGCTGATTACATAAGATAAACACATTTATAAAATTACAATCAAAATGAAATAAATAAATTCAAACAGTACCAAATTTCAACATATTTACCTACGTAGGTATATCCCTTAAGGAGGACAGTTAACGGTACTGATTTACTGTAAGGTACGAGGTTCATATCGCGCTAAATAACATAAATAAATGAAAACTAAAAACAGTATTAGGACAAATGTTTCATGAGATAATGCATATTTAAAACACGTTCGGTGAAGAGGGTTGACGTCTGTCAGGTACGAGGCTCATATCGCGCTGAATAAAAATATGCTATTGCAAAATAAAAATAAATTCTATATTAGTAACTAACCCTTCTACGGGAGTCTAAGTGAACCCCATAATCATTACAATGCGTGAAGGTAGAAACAATAAACATTATTTGACTTCCCAAACTCCCTATAGAATTGTTAAGGTATGTTTAATGGGTTTAGGGTTAAAACTTTCATTATAATTCCGACAAACATTCCCTTCCCGCCTTTTAGGCTTGGCATTCAGCGATAAAATCAATCCTTGTTTTTATTTGGTAGTTTATTTTGATAAAGGTAAAGATCTCGGACTCTGTTTGGGTTCAGTGATAGCTAGTAGAAGGTATCGGATTCGGTTAGTTCCTGTTCTACCAGCGAAGATGTTTTTGAACTACAGATCTACGAGACGGCTTCTATGGCATCCTCTTTATAAAGATCACATGACAGGCAAACGGTATGATTTTTTTTTATCTACGGTTCTGATACGAATCACTATAGCTCTTTCGGCGTCTTTTTCTTGTCACGTTTACCTTCATTACCTTCAAGGCATATAACATGACAGGCAAACGGTATGATTTTTTTATCTACGAATTTCTGATACGAATCGCCATAGCTCTTTCGGCGTCTTTTTTTTACCTGGCTAAGTTTGTTGTGGGCTTCTTCTTAGACCGGGACGCGTTTGGAACCCTCATAGCTTTAGTTTTAAGTTTACGAATGTAGTTATCACCATCAAATCACTACTTTGTAAATTATTGACGCGTCAAAAGCGCCTTTTAAAGGACTATTTGAATAAAGATTATTTGAATTTGAATTTGAATTTTTTCTTGTCACGTTTACCTTCATTACCTTCAAGGCATATAACGTGACAGGCAAACGGTATGTTTTTTTTTTTATCTACGAATTTCTGATACGAATCGCCATAGTTCTTTCGGCGTCTCTTTCTTGTCACGTTTACATTCATTACCTTCAAGGCTAGATTGAATTATTTCCCTCATCCTTGTTTTCTGATTAAATTGATTCCAGATTTTAAACTCTGACTCTAATAATAGTAGAGGACTGTACCCATTGAGGGGACTTGATGAAGGTTTTTCTTGGCATTATAGGGAAACTCTCAGACATGCTTTCACGGTGTTTTACTTCACCTTTAAAGCTAGTTATAACGAATTTAAAATTGCTTAAATTTAATTTGATAAATATTGTGTAATAAACGTACATACGTAAAATATTAAACTCCTTTGTTGGACAGTCCTGTCCAGCTTTTAGTACGGCTTTTAATACGGGTAACTTGAGTGTCCAATTTGTGTGACGTCACAGAGGATTTGCGTGCGACTTTCGACGCAATATCACAGGAATGAATATTTTGTAAATATCGTAAATATTTATGTACGCTTGACGTGCATTTTCATTACCGCATATCAGCAATTCATATCAGATATGATCAAAGATATTGAAATATTAAAAAAGTGATAGACGGGATTGCGATACAATATATACCAATTCGTTAAAAAAACGGTTCGAATGAGTGATTTTGAAGAAATAGGGAAAGGCTTGTGTCGCTACACCAGCTTTGGAAAATGTAAGTTCTGAGATACTTTCTAATTACTATTTAGCTGAAAATCTATACTAGTCTATACTCCACAGCCTATCTTCTTGACATAAATGTTGAGTGCGGCTATTTCTATACCTCTAGAATCAGAAAATCTAGGAGGATAAAAGTTAATAATTTTACTGTTAAGTTAAGCTTATCCATCAACCTCTCAATGTAATAGGTGAGAGTGTGTTGCAGCTTATATAGGGGAATATATACGGTACTCATGTGGGTTGACACAATAATTTGAACTCACACTACGAGGCTATTTTTTTAGTAATCATATTCTCAGAGATTATCAGATATAAGAGATTTGAAAATAGAACGGCTCTTAAGTATCTTCAGACTTAATAGCCGGTCTACTAATCAAATCTCTTTGTACATTGGACGTTATTCTCCCTACGTACTACGATGTAATATGGGATAAAATTTGTGCTCGATATACTTGACGTGCCCAAAATTAGACTATCCTATTGCTAGCGAGTTTATGTGCAAATTAATTCAGACATTAGTTATGAAATTGAGAATAGTAATTTGCAAATTCACCCTCGATTTCAATTAAGTACAGGCAGATAGATTTATATCAAAGATTTAAATTTCAGATCATCATCATGATTAACCCATTACCGGCTCACTACAGAGCAAGGGTCTCCTCTCAATATGAGAAGGGTTTGGCCATAGTCTACCACTCTGGCCATGTGCGGATTGGCAGACTTCACACGGCTTTGAGAACATTATGGAGAACTCTCAGGCGTGCAGGTTTCCTCACGATGTTTTCCTTCACCGATGAAGCAAGTGATATTTTTTTTTTTTTAAAACGCACTTAACTCCGAAGAGTTAGAGGTGCGTGCCCGGATTCGAACCGCCGACCTCTAATTAGGAGGCTGACGCCCTAACCACTAGGCTATCACCACTTCAAATTGCAGATATAGCATGTACTTTATTTCATACTAATAGTGCCGCAAATGATGCACCTGTTCTTTGAAAGGCAGACCGACATGAGACACCTGGTTTCTTGGCGAAATAATACAGGAACGCTTAGTTTCTCGACGAAACGTCTTTGTTTATTGGTAAAGAATGAAAGAAAGAAAAAGGTAACTAGTCAGAGCAGAACAGAGTTTTTAAGATTATATTCCTTTTCATGTTAATGTTCTGCTCCCTTTCAAAACATTTAAATCTGATTTCAAGGAAGTTTGTTATAGTTAAAGCTTATCAACGTGACTTCAGTTTTTCATAAACTTTTGGGTACAAAAAATAGCCTATTTATTCATTCAAGTTTCAGACAAATTAGCGGTGAAGTTACAGCGTGAGAGAATAACAAACACACACACTTATCTACATAATTTTCGTCTTCATAATCATCATCATCATCATCATGAACAACCCAATACCGGCTCACTACAGAGCACGGGTCTCCTCTCAATATGAGAAGGGTTTGGCCATAGTCCACCACGCTGGCCATGTGCGGATTGGCAGACTTCACACGCCTTTGAGAACATTATGGAGAACTCTCAGGCGTGCAGGTTTCCTCACGATGTTTTCCTTCACCGTTGAAGCAAGTGCTATTTTAATATTTTAAAAACGCACATAACTCCGAAAAGTTAGAGGTGCGTGCCCGGATTCGAACCGCCGACCTCTGATTAGGAGGCTGACGCCCTAACCACTAGGCTATCACCGCTACACCGTCTTCATAATAATAAGTGTGATATTACCTACCGACAAAGACGTGTCACGTAAAAACCCGTCAGGTGTATGGGTTTACCAAACTCCTAACAGGTTACCATCTAAGACTGAATCATCACCACACCATGTGAGATTGCCCTCAAGAGCTAACTTGTAGTGGATAAAAAAAAAGATATATTTATTTACAAACAAAATTTCTTTGCGCCTTTAACTGTTCACGACCCATCGAGATGCAATATTATTAATAACTATTAATTTCATTTGATAACACTGGCATTTACATTAGCAATGCTCCATGTAAGAAGTGCAAAAAACAAATTAAATAATACAGGCTTTTCACAGAATTATGTTTACGTTAAACACGCACGAACCATCAAACCCACGAATTTAAAAAGTAGATATATTTTTATACCCAATTGTAAAATAAGAATATTCTATAACAGCCTTAAACAAAATTAATATTCACCTCCAAATAATTTGCAATCGTAATACACAAAGGCTTCTATTCTTTTTACTAGGGCTTCCAAATTTTACCAATAAAAATTTAAGTTACCTCGTTAAGTTAACAACTGGGGAAACGAGCGGTCTGATTGATACGAAAAAATATCCGCCGACCGAAATAAGCAAGAATACATTAATATGAAAAAAAAAAATGAAATCTCAACTTGATATTCGACGCAAACCGTCCATTTCTCTTTAACTGTATGGGATATAGAGCAGAACGGTGACAGAGGAAATGGTTTGCATAGACATTATTATTTAGATTATAAAAACGTTGGAGGTCCTGGGTTCGATTCCCGGCTCGAGTCTGGTCTGGTGGGAGGCTTCGGCCGTGGCTAATTACCACCCTACCGACAAAGACGTCTCACCAAGCGATTTAGCGTTCCGGCACGATGTCGCATAGAAACCGAAAGGAGTTTGGGTTTACCATACCCCTAACAGGTTAGCCCGCTACCATCTTAGACTGTATCATCACTTACCATTAGGTGAGATAGGCCGTCAAGGGCTAACTTGTAGTGGATAAAAAAAAAGACATCCCTCTTATAATACATCCTTAATGACCAGCAAGTTGACTTACAACTGACAGCATCTCTTACCCAAGCCAAAGCGGCGTATGGACGTGTTAGTATTTTGAACCGGCCGCTGATCCCGCCTTCGTCCGATTTTTTCGCCAATCGCGTAAGAATTTTACATTTGTGTGTGTGTTCGATTCAAGGAGCGAGACTGGTTTGATGGGAGGCTTCGGCCGTGGCTAGTTACCACCCTACCGACAAAAAAGTGTCGCAAAGCAGTTTAGCGTTCCGGCACGATGTCGCGTAGAACCCCATAGGTGTATGGGTTTACCATACTCCTTACAGGTTAGCCCGTTACCATTTTAGGCTGCATTATCACTTACACCAGGTGAGATTGCCGTCAAGGGCTAACTTGTAGTGGATAAAAAAAAAGCTTATGTAGGGTAAAATCGAAACGAAAAATGTTGGGTGCAATGTAAAAAATAAAACATTTGTATTAAGATGTATGTAAGTATTAGTATGTATATATGTATAAGTGTTGCGATTTCCCGTCTTTTATTTCTGTCAGCTTCTTACAAAAAGGTGGCCTGGAAGAGATCGCTTTAAGTGATAAGGTCACCTTTTGCTTTTATATTATGTATTTCTTGTTGTTCTCTTTTTTCTTTTCAATATGTATGCAATAAAATTGTATAAATAAATAAATAAGATTTCTGGATCGGGAAACCTCACCGTCGGCCTAGAACATGACAATCTAATAAATTGTTACTGAACGCATAGAGGACATGTTTTCATTATGAGACCCAAAATATATTATAAACATTAATTTAAAATAACAGTGACTAAAACACTTTTAGCTTTTTTCAAATTCAAAATAATCTTTATTCAAATAGTCCTTAAAAAGGCACTTTTGACGCGTCAATAATTTACATAGTGGTTATTTCATGATGATAACTATATTCGTAAACTTGAAACTGAAGCTATGAGGGTTCCAAACGAGGGTCTAAGAAGGTCTTTTTAAGCTGTTGACCCGCATTGCCGTTGCAGATGGGTCTTATATCTAACTAAGAAATATATATTCTTACACTATACAAATTTTGATTAAAATTATTTTTCCAATAGCGTAAAAATAAATTGCCTGAGATATTTTTATAATACTAATGAGAAAACCTTTTCTATGTAGGAAATGCTAGCTGTCATAGCCTAGTGGTTAGGACTTCCGCTTCCTAATCAGAGGTTAGGGCTTAGATCCCAGGCGCGCACCTCTAACTTTTTGGAGTTATGTGCGCTTGAAGTTCGAT
Organism: Lasiommata megera; assembly: GCA_928268935.1. NCBI lineage: Eukaryota > Metazoa > Arthropoda > Insecta > Lepidoptera > Nymphalidae > Lasiommata > Lasiommata megera. The sequence goes on along the minus strand of OV743311.1, from coordinate 2,107,040 downwards.
GAAGGAAAACATCGTGAGGAAACCTGCATGCTGGAGAGTTCTCCATAATGTTCTTAAAGGCGTGCGAAGTCTGCTAATCCGCACATGGCCAGCGTGGTGGACTATGGCCAAACCGTTCTAATGTTGAGAGGAGACCCGTGCTCTGGTTATAGTCGCAATGGGTTGGGATGATGATTATGTAGGGAATGCATTGGATCTTAACTACTAATCAGTTCCATAACGACAAAATTTAGTTGCAAGCTCTATGAATTTCTAATCTGCGCCATAGCAAATTATCCTTACCCGCATACATTACCACGGCCGAAGTGAATAAAAAGTTGACTGTGACACATATGGGGCCCGGGCCGCACTTACATGTGTTGTAACAGGCCTCCATATGAAAAACATTTTACAAAAAATAACTTCAAAAGCCACTGCATTGAAACAAACTTTTTGAAATCGGACTAGCCCAAGTTGGCTTTCACAGTTGTGTCTAATAGTTAGTCAATGTAATTTTTTTCCCAACAAAAAATATATGTGAAATAGAGAATACTAATAAGCTTGAAATATTTCATACAATAGATAGGTACCACCATTTTATCATACCATCATTTTATATAGGCTGTGAAGCCTTGGGCAAAACACGCGATACGATAAAAAATTATTTTGCACTGGGTGAATGTTTTTATTCTAACAATGATAATTAAAAAAAAATACTTTTGAGGTTCCAAGGTGATGGAAGTGTTGATGGTCGACCCCGAACTAGATAGACAGACAGACGATATCGAGCTGGTCGCAGGGAGCCGCTGGTATTTTCCGCGGTCGAGTGCACGAGTGTTCCAGAGACCGCAATCGTTCCACAACCCAGCCACCAGGCGACGAGAAGGAGCATCGTTGGGTTTGGGTCGCCGGGGAGTCCCACATACCCCGTCGGAAGCGGCACAGTCTTGCCTGCGTCGCCTCCGGAGGGGATGCGTAAAAGCATTTCCCAGCGTGAAAAAAAAGGAACCGCTGGTAACAAGCGGCCCAAGTTTAAAAGAAGCAAAATCCTTAGACAGAAATAATTAAATTTTAACTTTAGGAGGTCTAACGTACTACGAGTATATTGCCATGCACTGATGGGGCCTCATGACTATATGTATGAATGCAAATAAATACCCTCAGGTATTATAAAACCGGGTCATTTAGAGCTTGCTATTTGTTGTCAACCATGGGGTGCATCATTAACCAGATCTTATTTTTACAGTACAACAAAAGAATGCATCGAATGCACGAATGCACGAATAGTTTATTGAATAAGTTTGCATCTACCTATCATGAACATGCAAACATTATTCAATAAACTACTTGTGAGAATTCTGTGTGTCAGTGTCAATTTTGGGTCTTGTTACGAAAATTTTATAATTTTACATCAACACAAAGGATGCGCAATCAAATATCTCCCTTATATCAGCGAAGTAGAAGTTACAAATTGTTATAACTGAATGAGTTGAATGTAATAATATTTTAGGAGGGTGACATTGTCAAAACAAGCAACTTCCAAATTGTTATTCGAAAGTAGAAATTATGCGTCAAGTTTGTTTCTATATTAATTAACAAATACAGATGCTATGTTCATCTAACATTAATTTAAGTGGAAAATTGTTGTTGAGTCTTCACCATTATATTGTCATCACAACTTAAATAGAAGGTGCTTGGGAAAATGGTATTAAGAGGAACATGGCAGATATATGGGACACAGGTGGGGTCAGACCTTTCGCTGCCCGCCGTGGTTCGCACCATGGTGGCCAGCGAGACGTCTTGGGTTTCCGTCGCCTTCTTCTGCGAGGAGGTGATGACGCAGAAGGAGGTGGCAGAACGACGCCGGGCGCAGAAGCGGTGCAGTCTTGCCTACGTCGCTTCCGGAGGGGATGCGTAAACGCGTTTTCCAGCGGGAAAAACGTTTACAAAAAAAAATATGGCAGATATATGGGACACTTCCATGAGATATCAACTACAGAACGGAGCATGCAGTGCCTTAGGATTTATAACAACTTGATGATAGAATGGTAAAGGAGATCAAATAGTTTTTAAGATATCATCTTCCTGTAGCGTTCATATAATATGCTTTTTATTATCTTTATTCATTAGCTGATGATGATAACTACATTATTCAACTTAAAACTAAAGCTATTACTTCCAATAGCGCCCAGGACTAAGAAGAAGTCCACAACAAACTTGGAAACTATTTTCCCACATAGTTAATCATGATCAACCCATTATCGGCTCACTACAGAGCACGAGTCTCCTCTCAATATGAGAAGGGTTTGGCCATTGTCCACCACGCTGGCCATGTGCGGATTGGCAGACTTCACACGCCTTTGAGAACATAGTTAATAATTAATTATAATTAGGTATGAAGTTACAGTAACTAACACCCAGATTTTTTGTAACAGGATTTTCTGAAAGCTTACTTTTTATAAAAACTTAACTTATAAAGAGACATGTTTAAGATTTTAGTATAATGATGGTTGTGGGTGAACGGAGGCCGCAGGGGCACTTTAGAGGTTTCCATTAGAAACGAGAAATCAAAGTTATTTGTAGGTATCCATGGGATACAAACTACATGAGTTGCGTCAAAGTTCAATATTACAAGGACACCAAATCAAATATTACCTGACCACTCTCGCTGAACTATGTCTATCATTTTGGAATGCAAAATTCCTAAGTCGCCCGGGCACCCCAATTCCTTTCTAAGGCTCTCACTGCTAATCAAAGACCATGAAGGTCACATTGAGGCATTAGACGTAACGACGTTTGTCGTTGTACCAAACCGTATGTACGGATCATAGCGTTACAATATAATATTTAATAACCGTCTTCAAAAGTAACAAGCTCGAGGAGTTGGATGGCGCTAGTTTTTGCGTGCGGCTGAACCCGGCCTCGCCTGGGGAAACATATTATTTATATTTCCTTCAATATGTTTTCTAGCATTCCGGAATTTATTCTTGTGTACAGGAAAATATTCCGATCATATTGAACTAAAATTGTGAAAACAAATCATGTTTATGAATTACCCCACTATGGAGTAATTTTATTTTTGGTTTCAATTTTGTTTTTTTTTTTACTAGTACAGCCTAGTAATGACAGCGAAAATCAATGTACAAGTATAGTTTTGAAGCGGTGATAGCCTAGTGTTTAGGGCGTTAGCCTCCTAATCAGAGGTCGGCGTTTCGAATAGCACGCACCTCTAACTTTTCGGAGTAATGTGCGTTTAAAAAAAATAAAAGATATCACATGCTTCAACGGTGAAGGGAAACATTGTGAGGAAACCTGCACGCCTCAGAGTTCTCCATAATGTTCTGAAAGGCGTGTGAAGTCTGCCAATCCGCTCATGGCCAGCGTGGTAGACTATGGTCAAACCTTTCTCATATTGAGAGGAGACCCGTACTCTGTAGTGAGCCGGTAATGGGTTAGGCTGGTTGTTCATGATGAAGTATAATTTTGGCTTTCACTGAATGATATATCATGAAATGACCGGGGCGCGTTTGGAACCCTCATAGCTTTAGTTCTAAGTTTGCGAATGTAGTTATCACCATTAAAACACTACTATGTAAATTATTGACGCGTCAAAAGTGATTTTTAAAGATTATTTGAATTCGAATTTGAATTTGAAATCCACAATCATGCCCATGTCTGTGCATTTCATGTAATTTAATGGTATACAAATGGAGATTTCATAGGTGATGATGATAACGAAGGGTAAACGTAACTTCACAGGTAATTTCATACCTACAACGTTTGTTAACCAGCTTTTTACAACACCACTTACTTACTTTTTGACGACCTCCGTGGCGCAGCGCGCGTGCTGTTGCATTATAAAGTTGGAGGTCCTGGGTTCGATTCCCGGCTCGAGTCTGGTCTGGTGGGAGGCTGCGGCCGTGGCTAGTTACCACCCTACTGACAAAGGCGTGTCGCCAAGCGATTTAGCGTTCCGGCACGATGTCGTGTAGAAACTAATTAGGAGTATGGCTTTACCATACCCCTAACAGGTTAGCCCGCTACCATCTTAGACTGCATCATCACTTACCATTAGGTGAGATTGCCGTCAAGGGCTAACTTGTAGTGGATTAAAAAAAAAAAAACACCAGGACCACAGTACGTGGCCAGGGAAATCCTTATCTATGCTGTTAAAATAAGACACGAAGTTTCTAAATTATGTTCCGCATAATAAAAACGTACACAAAACTGGAAACCTCAAAGAGTTAAATTCACGTAGAGCTCCAACCCTTTGCTTTGAAGCCAGATACAATATAATTTAATAGTTTCATTCCGACACAAAACGTATAAATCCAAAATTAGTTCAAAGAACTGTATCCAGAGATCTGCGCAAATTGCATTTCGGAGCGACGAAACGAATTAGCTCTGGGGTAAGATCGGGGATGAAAAGTTTTGAAATTATACTCTCTGCAATATTGACGTTACATTGTTTCGCGCGTAAAATACAATGTTTATTACACGTTGTGAAATGTAAAATCACGAAGAAGATAAAGTTTATATGCCAAAACCTTACTATTGTAATTTATCCCGTTCACTTTTCAATAGATAAAGCTAATATTTAGACAATATTAATGTATACCAACATAGCGGTGATAGCCTAGTGGTTAGGGTGTCAGCCTCCTAATCAGAGGTCGGCGGTTCGAATCCGGGCCTCCTCTTAACTTTTCGGAGTTATGTGCGTTTTTAAAAATTAAAATATCACTTGCTTTAACGGTGAAGGAAAACATCGTGAGGAAACCTGCACGCCTGAGAGTTCTCCATAATGTTCTCAAAGGCGTGTGAAATCTGCCAATCCGCACATGGCCAGCGTTGGTGGACTATGGCCAAACCCTTCTCATATTGAGAGGAAACCCGTGCTCTGTAGTGAGCCGGCAATGGGTTGATCATGATGATGATGAATGTATACCAACATAGAAAACGTTTGTATACTCATTGCCTATAAAGTGTAGGAGATTGCTTATTGGTCTGTGTTACCGTAAGTTGGTATAGGAATTAAGTGGGAGCGGAACTTTGATCTTCCTTCACTAGACATTTAACGAGGGACTTCATTCCTTTTCCTACCCTTGTGCAACGTGTGGCTACTTAGTGGATAATATACTATAAATAATATTGTATTCCTTTTATATTCATTTTAATTAAATACCTGCGATAGTTCAACGCTATCTACTACATCCACCTACCATCTAAAAACTAGAGTTCATCGGCATTAATTGGTTAACAATAAAATCCTATACTCGTTTATGTTACCTAAATGTTTGTATAATACTAGCCTTTTTTAAAGTTTATTTGCTGAAATATATATTCATGCTGATTATTACGTCATATTTGCTTGCAGATACGAATCAGATAACACGAACGTTTCTAAGAGTGGTGATCTGAAATGAAACGAGAACAAGTAGTAGGGTAATAACAAATGATCATCTTCAGCCGACGTGATCTTTTTGACGACCTCCGTGGCGCAGTGCGCGCGCTGTCTCTTTATATAGTTGGAGGTCCTGGGTTCGATTCCCGGCTCGAGACTGGTCTGGTGGGAGGTTGCGGCCTTGGCTAGTTACCACCCTACCGACAAAGACGTGTCGCCAAGCGATTTAGCGTTCCAGCACGATGTCGTGTACAAACCAATTAGGAGTATGGGTTTTCCATACCCCTAACAGGTTAGCCCGCTACCATCTTGACTGCATCATCACTTACCATCAGGTGAGATTGCCGTCAAGGGCTAACTTGTAGTGGATAAAAAAAAAAAGGCCGATTAATGTTTCATTGCTGGGCATAACACACATCTCTTTCTAAAAGGAGAGAAGATAGTGTCCAGAGGTCTTAGAGCTCCCCAAGCATCCTACTTGCAGCTTAATGTCGAGGTTCGTTATATTGGACAGAAACGTGCATTACTTTGCGATCTTTCCACGATATATGATTAACACTGAGTTAACAACATCTCATCTAATGGACCTAATTGACATATGTAAATTAAATCTTGGATTTGAATATTTTAAATTTATTATATCATGTGATTAGTTTCTGATAAACTTCCGACCTATCTTTTATTTTTGTTTTTGTTTTTGTTTGAAAGTTGTGAAAAACCTGTAAAAATCTAAAAAATCACATTAGCTCACAACGTATGTATTATGTATTAGCTATTGGTTTTCCGTAATAAATAAATAAATGGGTAAATTTTCTACAATCTGTGAAAATCAGTCAAATCTGCACGGAGCAATTTATAAAATCTTGCATTTTGTGGTAAAAGTTGACTTTTACCACACAATGCATCTAAAGAGCGCACACTATCTTAATAATTACATGAAGTACGATTATTGCTTACTGAAGCACATTCGTGTGGTATAAAGATGAAGATGTTACAGATGCACCGTGCAAATCTGCGTTTCGAATCATTAAAAATCATTACCTTAATTTTGTACGTTGGTAGACAATAATGGTAGGGCAAGGTGGAGGACACTAGAGGTCGAGGAAGGCCATGCGATGGACCGATCAGATAAAGTCTTCTGTGGGCGGTCCTTTGCACGAGTGCACCAGGTGTTCGGCCAGCCGAGAAAAGTATCGGATGCTCGTGAGGCGTACAACATCTGTCCTCAAAGACATTGCTTCATGATGACCACGACCACTCTGTCATGAGTGTAGCGAGAAAGATGAGAAGAAGACAATAATGTCTTTAATGACTTTTACACGTCTATGAAAGCGAGTTGAAGCGGCGATAGCCTAGTTGTTAGGGCGTCAGCCTCTTAATCAGAGGTCGGAGGTCGGCGGTCGTATTGAAAGGAGACCTGTGCTCTGTAGTGTGCCGGTAATGGGTTGATCATGATAATGACACGTCTATATCACGATCGGCGTTAAGAAATTTCACCTCAAAATGTATTGCGGTGGATATGCGTTGGTCCTTAATAGTGGATCGTCTTCCTAGATATACAAGATTAGGACATTTTGACCAATGATTACAATATTCCCATCCAATTGATATTTGCATTTCAGTTGACGAAGCATCTTTAAACACATATGCAGAAAATGTTACTCAGTACCACACATATACCTAGAACACTAACTATCTAAATACATATGGCTAGGTAGTGTGTAGAATCATTCCATTTCATTCCATTCGATTCACTAAACCATCCAACAAGACTAGCAAGCAGTTCTATTTCCCACACGGAGCTAAAAGTTTACTATTTTACAATTGATTTAATTTAAATTTCATTTCACTTTGAAAGAATTTAAAACGATAATACTTGCTTATACACGTAGTTTAGAAGTCGTTGACCGCCGCGTCGATTTAGCCTACATTTTTTAATCCGCCAATATAGAACGGATAAAGTGCTGATCTGCAGTAATACTGTTTTATGAACAAATTGCAGCGCACGGGCCGGGTGGGCTAACTTTAGCAATTAACAGTTCCATGGAAGTTTTAAAACATTATTTTATTACTGTAATTGCTGTATTCGAAATTTCTGAAAGCTTACTTTTTATAAAAACTTAACTTATAAAGAGACATGTTTAAGATTTTAGTATAATGATGGTTGTGGGTGAACGGAGGCCGCAGGGGCACTTTAGAGGTTTCCATTAGAAACGAGAAATCAAAGTTATTTGTAGGTATCCATGGGATACAAACTACATGAGTTGCGTCAAAGTTCAATATTACAAGGACACCAAATCAAATATTACCTGACCACTCTCGCTGAACTATGTCTATCATTTTGGAATGCAAAATTCCTAAGTCGCCCGGGCACCCAAATTCCTTTCTAAGGCTCTCACTGCTAATCAAAGACCATGAAGGTCACATTGAGGCATTAGACGTAACGACGTTTGTCGTTGTACCAAACCGTATGTACGGATCATAGCGTTACAATATAATATTTAATAACCGTCTTCAAAAGTAACAAGCTCGAGGAGTTGGATGGCGCTAGTTTTTGCGTGCGGCTGAACCCGGCCTCGCCTGGGGAAACATATTATTTATATTTCCTTCAATATGTTTTCTAGCATTCCGGAATTTATTCTTGTGTACAGGAAAATATTCCGATCATATTGAACTAAAATTGTGAAAACAAATCATGTTTATGAATTACCCCACTATGGAGTAATTTTATTTTTGGTTTCAATTTTGTTTTTTTTTTTACTAGTACAGCCTAGTAATGACAGCGAAAATCAATGTACAAGTATAGTTTTGAAGCGGTGATAGCCTAGTGTTTAGGGCGTTAGCCTCCTAATCAGAGGTCGGCGTTTCGAATAGCACGCACCTCTAACTTTTCGGAGTAATGTGCGTTTAAAAAAAATAAAAGATATCACATGCTTCAACGGTGAAGGGAAACATTGTGAGGAAACCTGCACGCCTCAGAGTTCTCCATAATGTTCTGAAAGGCGTGTGAAGTCTGCCAATCCGCTCATGGCCAGCGTGGTAGACTATGGTCAAACCTTTCTCATATTGAGAGGAGACCCGTACTCTGTAGTGAGCCGGTAATGGGTTAGGCTGGTTGTTCATGATGAAGTATAATTTTGGCTTTCACTGAATGATATATCATGAAATGACCGGGGCGCGTTTGGAACCCTCATAGCTTTAGTTCTAAGTTTGCGAATGTAGTTATCACCATTAAAACACTACTATGTAAATTATTGACGCGTCAAAAGTGATTTTTAAAGATTATTTGAATTCGAATTTGAATTTGAAATCCACAATCATGCCCATGTCTGTGCATTTCATGTAATTTAATGGTATACAAATGGAGATTTCATAGGTGATGATGATAACGAAGGGTAAACGTAACTTCACAGGTAATTTCATACCTACAACGTTTGTTAACCAGCTTTTTACAACACCACTTACTTACTTTTTGACGACCTCCGTGGCGCAGCGCGCGTGCTGTTGCATTATAAAGTTGGAGGTCCTGGGTTCGATTCCCGGCTCGAGTCTGGTCTGGTGGGAGGCTGCGGCCGTGGCTAGTTACCACCCTACTGACAAAGGCGTGTCGCCAAGCGATTTAGCGTTCCGGCACGATGTCGTGTAGAAACTAATTAGGAGTATGGCTTTACCATACCCCTAACAGGTTAGCCCGCTACCATCTTAGACTGCATCATCACTTACCATTAGGTGAGATTGCCGTCAAGGGCTAACTTGTAGTGGATTAAAAAAAAAAAAACACCAGGACCACAGAACGTGGCCAGGGAAATCCTTATCTATGCTGTTAAAATAAGACACGAAGTTTCTAAATTATGTTCCGCATAATAAAAACGTACACAAAACTGGAAACCTCAAAGAGTTAAATTCACGTAGAGCTCCAACCCTTTGCTTTGAAGCCAGATACAATATAATTTAATAGTTTCATTCCGACACAAAACGTATAAATCCAAAATTAGTTCAAAGAACTGTATCCAGAGATCTGCGCAAATTGCATTTCGGAGCGACGAAACGAATTAGCTCTGGGGTAAGATCGGGGATGAAAAGTTTTGAAATTATACTCTCTGCAATATTGACGTTACATTGTTTCGCGCGTAAAATACAATGTTTATTACACGTTGTGAAATGTAAAATCACGAAGAAGATAAAGTTTATATGCCAAAACCTTACTATTGTAATTTATCCCGTTCACTTTTCAATAGATAAAGCTAATATTTAGACAATATTAATGTATACCAACATAGCGGTGATAGCCTAGTGGTTAGGGTGTCAGCCTCCTAATCAGAGGTCGGCGGTTCGAATCCGGGCCTCCTCTTAACTTTTCGGAGTTATGTGCGTTTTTAAAAATTAAAATATCACTTGCTTTAACGGTGAAGGAAAACATCGTGAGGAAACCTGCACGCCTGAGAGTTCTCCATAATGTTCTCAAAGGCGTGTGAAATCTGCCAATCCGCACATGGCCAGCGTTGGTGGACTATGGCCAAACCCTTCTCATATTGAGAGGAAACCCGTGCTCTGTAGTGAGCCGGCAATGGGTTGATCATGATGATGATGAATGTATACCAACATAGAAAACGTTTGTATACTCATTGCCTATAAAGTGTAGGAGATTGCTTATTGGTCTGTGTTACCGTAAGTTGGTATAGGAATTAAGTGGGAGCGGAACTTTGATCTTCCTTCACTAGACATTTAACGAGGGACTTCATTCCTTTTCCTACCCTTGTGCAACGTGTGGCTACTTAGTGGATAATATACTATAAATAATATTGTATTCCTTTTATATTCATTTTAATTAAATACCTGCGATAGTTCAACGCTATCTACTACATCCACCTACCATCTAAAAACTAGAGTTCATCGGCATTAATTGGTTAACAATAAAATCCTATACTCGTTTATGTTACCTAAATGTTTGTATAATACTAGCCTTTTTTAAAGTTTATTTGCTGAAATATATATTCATGCTGATTATTACGTCATATTTGCTTGCAGATACGAATCAGATAACACGAACGTTTCTAAGAGTGGTGATCTGAAATGAAACGAGAACAAGTAGTAGGGTAATAACAAATGATCATCTTCAGCCGACGTGATCTTTTTGACGACCTCCGTGGCGCAGTGCGCGCGCTGTCTCTTTATATAGTTGGAGGTCCTGGGTTCGATTCCCGGCTCGAGACTGGTCTGGTGGGAGGTTGCGGCCTTGGCTAGTTACCACCCTACCGACAAAGACGTGTCGCCAAGCGATTTAGCGTTCCAGCACGATGTCGTGTACAAACCAATTAGGAGTATGGGTTTTCCATACCCCTAACAGGTTAGCCCGCTACCATCTTGACTGCATCATCACTTACCATCAGGTGAGATTGCCGTCAAGGGCTAACTTGTAGTGGATAAAAAAAAAAAGGCCGATTAATGTTTCATTGCTGGGCATAACACACATCTCTTTCTAAAAGGAGAGAAGATAGTGTCCAGAGGTCTTAGAGCTCCCCAAGCATCCTACTTGCAGCTTAATGTCGAGGTTCGTTATATTGGACAGAAACGTGCATTACTTTGCGATCTTTCCACGATATATGATTAACACTGAGTTAACAACATCTCATCTAATGGACCTAATTGACATATGTAAATTAAATCTTGGATTTGAATATTTTAAATTTATTATATCATGTGATTAGTTTCTGATAAACTTCCGACCTATCTTTTATTTTTGTTTTTGTTTTTGTTTGAAAGTTGTGAAAAACCTGTAAAAATCTAAAAAATCACATTAGCTCACAACGTATGTATTATGTATTAGCTATTGGTTTTCCGTAATAAATAAATAAATGGGTAAATTTTCTACAATCTGTGAAAATCAGTCAAATCTGCACGGAGCAATTTATAAAATCTTGCATTTTGTGGTAAAAGTTGACTTTTACCACACAATGCATCTAAAGAGCGCACACTATCTTAATAATTACATGAAGTACGATTATTGCTTACTGAAGCACATTCGTGTGGTATAAAGATGAAGATGTTACAGATGCACCGTGCAAATCTGCGTTTCGAATCATTAAAAATCATTACCTTAATTTTGTACGTTGGTAGACAATAATGGTAGGGCAAGGTGGAGGACACTAGAGGTCGAGGAAGGCCATGCGATGGACCGATCAGATAAAGTCTTCTGTGGGCGGTCCTTTGCACGAGTGCACCAGGTGTTCGGCCAGCCGAGAAAAGTATCGGATGCTCGTGAGGCGTACAACATCTGTCCTCAAAGACATTGCTTCATGATGACCACGACCACTCTGTCATGAGTGTAGCGAGAAAGATGAGAAGAAGACAATAATGTCTTTAATGACTTTTACACGTCTATGAAAGCGAGTTGAAGCGGCGATAGCCTAGTTGTTAGGGCGTCAGCCTCTTAATCAGAGGTCGGAGGTCGGCGGTCGTATTGAAAGGAGACCTGTGCTCTGTAGTGTGCCGGTAATGGGTTGATCATGATAATGACACGTCTATATCACGATCGGCGTTAAGAAATTTCACCTCAAAATGTATTGCGGTGGATATGCGTTGGTCCTTAATAGTGGATCGTCTTCCTAGATATACAAGATTAGGACATTTTGACCAATGATTACAATATTCCCATCCAATTGATATTTGCATTTCAGTTGACGAAGCATCTTTAAACACATTTGCAGAAAATGTTACTCAGTACCACACATATACCTAGACCGCTAACTATCTAAATAAATATGGCTAGGTAGTGTGTAGAATCATTCCATTTCATTCCATTCGATTCACTAAACCATCCAACAAGACTAGCAAGCAGTTCTATTTCCCACACGGAGCTAAAAGTTTACTATTTTACAATTGATTTAATTTAAATTTCATTTCACTTTGAAAGAATTTAAAACGATAATACTTGCTTATACACGTAGTTTAGAAGTCGTTGACCGCCGCGTCGATTTAGCCTACATTTTTTAATCCGCCAATATAGAACGGATAAAGTGCTGATCTGCAGTAATACTGTTTTATGAACAAATTGCAGCGCACGGGCCGGGTGGGCTAACTTTAGCAATTAACAGTTCCATGGAAGTTTTAAAACATTATTTTATTACTGTAATTGCTGTATTCGTTAGTAACAATGTCAATTAGTAATCATTTCATATGTTTATTTTTCTTACTATGCTCCCTAACCAAATTTCAAAAATGAAGTATTAACCATTTTTTAAGTCTAAGTCACCATCATCATCATGATCAACCCATTGCCGGCTTACTACAGAGCACGGGTCTCCTCTCAGTATAAGAATTGAGAGAACTTACTAGATGTGATAACGAAACGAGACATTATATAGTTTCCCCGCTTATATCTTGAACAGACGATATCAAATATATGATTACAGTCTAGACAAGTAAAAAAGTTCTTTCCAGTCTCAAAAAGCAGTTTTATTCATCGTTGCCGGGTATTGAACGATTTTTACATTAACTTTTACAACACACTGTTGTATAAATATAAAACTATGTGTTGTATAGAAATGTTTATGACATTTGTTACCACTTATATGATTTAAGAAGCTGTGATAGCCTAGTGGTTATGACGTCATAATCAGAGGCCGGGGATTTGAACCCGAGTACGCACTTCTGACTATTACAATATCACTTGCTTTAACGGTAAAGGAAAACATCGTGAGGAAACCTGCATGTCTGAGAGTTCTCTATATTGTTCTCAAAGGCGTGTGAAGTCTGCCAATCCGCGCATGGCCAGCGTGGTGGATTATGACCAAACCCTTCTTATATTGAGTCTCCTCTCAATATAAGAAGGGTTTGGTCATAGGTCCCGTGCCCTGTAGTGATCTGGCAACGGGTTGATTATGATATGATGGTGACTTTGAGCATTATTAATAAGTCCATCTTATAATTCAGAACAATGAACAAAAAAGATTGATGAATCTGTGAATACAGGTTACAGCTGCTAGACATCATATTATTGAAGTTAGCACCCTGAAACCTGGCTTTATACATCGGTACTAAAGGGAGTTAAGTAAGCATTTTCGTGGTGCTGTAGTCCATTCGATATAAATTCTCGGCAAAGCATAACAGTAAAAGCCAGTTTAAAGTTAAACATGGGAATAGTAAAAGGTAACAAGAATCAGTTTACACCCGCTGTTGAACTGCGGATCTGTTGACAATAAACCTTGCAAGATTTTACGATTGGGGGCTTAGGGCATGGCCGCATAAGGCGCATATATTATTTTTGCAAGCGTATATTCAGATGAAACCTTTTCAGGACCTCGAAAGGAACGGCACAGAGAGAAAGTTACACTTTGAAGTTAAGGTAAGCTGTAGGTTAATATGTTATTTTGGAATTTAAACTGTGGTCACATTAGCTTCAACATCATCAACATATCAACCAATTGAAAGACCTATGTCCACAGCTGGACATAGCTCTTTTGTAGGGAGTTCAAAAGTCTTGGGCCGCTTCTTTCCAGCGGCTTTTGCGACTCGTTTGATGTCGCTGTCCATCTGATTTGCTTAGGTCTTTTCCATACAGAGAGTAGCAAGGACTTAATTAATTAAGTGGGAAACACGTTTATACATGCGATTTAACTTTCCAATATAACGCTATGTACGAAGCTTTAGATTATTTTTGTCTAAAATGTTCCTTAAACTTATGGCAATACAGGAAATCAAACCGATGCGTTTTCAAAAATGTGTATTAGACCAACACAGAAATATGACGACTTCCGTGGCGCAGCGCTGGGTTCGATTCTCAGCTGGAGTCTGGCCTGGTGGGAGGCTTCGGCTTTGGCTAGTTACCATCCTACCTACGAAGACGTGCCGCAAAGCGATTTAGCATTCCGGCACGATGTTGCGTAGAAACCAATTAGGAATGTGAGTTTACCATACTCTTAACAAGTTAGCCCGCTACCATCTTAGAGTGCCTCATCACTTACTATCAGGTGAGATTGCCGTCAAGGGCTAACTTGTAGGGTATAAAAAAACTAAAATGTTCCTTAAATTTATGGCAATACAGCAATCAAATCTAGGGCCTTATTATACGTTTTCAAAAATACTAATCATTAGACCAACACAGGAATAAACAACGTAAATCAAATAAGCATAAACTCATCATCATCATCATCATTTCAACCTACAGACGTCCACTGCTGGACATACTAACTATGGCTAACTTGTAGGGTATAAAAAAACTAAAATGTTCCTTAAATTTATGGCAATACAGCAATCAAATCTAGGGCCTTATTATACGTTTTCAAAAATACTAATCATTAGACCAACACAGGAATAAACAACGTAAATCAAATAAGCATAAACTCATCATCATCATTCATCATTTCAACCTACAGACGTCCACTGCTGGACATCTTCTTTTGTAGGGAGTTCCAATAGCCACGGTCTTGGGTCTTGTATCCAGCGGCTCCCTGCGACTCGTTTGATGTCGTCTGGCCACCTTGTTGGGGGTCGACCATCGCTACGTTTACCGGTGCGGGGTCACGACTCCAGCACTTTGGGACCCCAACGTCCATCGGAATAAACTCAATAAACTAAACTTAATAAACGTTGAGGTCGAAGGGTGTACTGCCTAAATGCTACGGCCAGCTGTCAGGATTCCTTGGCCACATGTCCAAACGTGTAATTGACATGAACACCGCACATCCCGCAAATCTCATTCAGGCTTTAGCCTAAGAAACAAATCGAGGCGAAGAGAAATATACTACAAGTAATACGGGTAATAACACAAAAGAGGCAGGTGAATTGGGCTGTATAATTCGAATATTTTATATCCTTTTGTGTCTCATTTACTCGCCTACGCCTCTGGTTTTAACAAAGCGTACATATAACATATATTCTATGTATAAATTCAGTTAAAAATAGGCACAAATTTATGCATCTAATGGTGTATGTGTATATAACAAATAGTTTTTTTTTTTCATATGAACTACTTACAAGACATTACAAATTTTTCTTATAACAACTACTTTTTGAAGTCGACTCGAATCATGAAATGTGTAAATAGGCTTTATACATTTTGCATTTTATACAGTTTTTTATTTCATCGTGATCAACCCATTACCGGCTCACTACAGAGCACGGGTTTCCTCTCAATATGAAAAGGGTTTGGCCGTAGTCCACCACGCTGGCCATGAGCGGATTAACAGACTTCACACGCCTTTGAGGACATTATGGAAAACTCTCTCACGTGCAGGTTTCCTCACAATGTTTTCCTTCACCGTTGAAGCATGTAATATTTTAATTGTTTAAAAACGCACATAAATCCGAAAAGTTAGAGATGTGCCCGGATTCGAACCGCCGACCTCTGATTAGGAGGCTGACGCCCTAACCGCTATGCTATCACCAGTTTTTTGTTTAGAGGTATATAAAGAAAAAATATAAAATCACAAATTACATCAGGCATATTTGCCTGGTTTTATATTAACACAGATTATATAATTTATGATTTATCATGGCCGCATGCAATGTAACATCTAAAAAAATCCCAGTCAAGCGTTAAATTGTAAGCGAATTACAAGAAGAGGTAAGTACCTCCTATAAAATGAAAGTAAACTATTATAGTTAAGGGTCAAAGAAATCCTTTCGGCTCATAAGTTCCTTTACTGAACGTTTGATACAGTTTTTTTATTGGCATGTAAAAGCATTATGTATGCTAATTTGCGAGAGTAGATCCCTATTTGGCTGCTTTACGGTCTGTTAGCTCCCACTTAAATGGGGCTCTGTAAGTTTATTGCTCTATGAATATTGTGGGTTGTTGTAGGTTGATCATTAATTTCTAGCAAAATATGGAGGCGTACTATTGTTGAGCTAGAGTTCAGGAATTGAGGGAGGGGGGCAGTTCTGGTAAGCTCCCGAGTGCTGTGAGTCTCTCTTGATACGTCTGGAGGAATTGGTAGCGTTTAGGCAGGCGCTCCCTGGGAACATCGGTATACAATGTATCCTGTGGGATTTTGTTAGCCGATGCCTATAATCCGACGAGTTCTCGCTCGTCTTCCCGACCCAGCTGAGGACACAGTAGATGACCCTGGCGGTGACTGATCCCAGGTGGTGGAAGACCTGTTCAGGCATACAACTGGCGGGCGTGGCGTTCGCCGTGTCTACAGTCGGCGATGGAAGGCCGGGTGGGTTTTTTAAGAACTAATAAACTAAACTAAAAGAAAAGGGCTCACGAATTAATTAAAAATATTATTGGACAAATCACTCACTTTAAGCTCTTGACCACTTCTTCATCTTCTATCAACCCATTGCCTGCTCCGTACAGAGCACGGGTCTATGACCAACCCCCTCTCGATACGAGAAGGGTTTGGTCATAGTCCACCAGGCTGGCCATGTGCGGATTGGCAGACTTTACACGTCTTTGAGAACATTATAGAGAACTTACAGGCATGCAAGTTTCCTTACGATGTTTTCCTTTAACGTTGAAACAAGTGATATTTTAATTGCTTAAAAACGCACATAATTCCGAAAATTTACCACATATGCCCAGGATCAAACCTACGGCCGCTGATTAGGAGGCGGACGCCTTAACCACTCGGCTATCACGGCCTAGTTTTGCTGCATGCGCGGTTGAAAAGATCCGCCATATAGCAAATATAGAAACGGCTAAGCTTGTGTGTTTCAATTATTTTCATAGCTTTACAAAGCAACTCGCAAAATTCTGGTTAAACAAATATAAGAAATCTAAATTAAGTTAAGTACCAGTTTAAATATCACTATTCTGCTCGTAGCTCAGTAGTAACTCGACACACTGAGAACAAATAGCTATAAATCCAACACATGGTCCCGTGCCGCGGTTACATCGTTTTAATGCTTGTACAGGTATTATTTAACGCAGTGGCTTTTAATGCAATTTAGTGTACCACGTTTTCGCCGTTTACACCACTTGGGAATGTCCAAGCGATACGTAATACAAATTGTAATGGATCATCATATTTATTGAATCTATGAATCTGCCCAATAAAGTTCACCAGATCTCTTACTGCAGTAGGAGTGAGGAATATAGGCTAAAATATTATAATCTAACTCATAATGATCAATCGTAGGCAATGACGAAGTCTGGGAAGTATACAATGGTTCCCTCAGGCGTTCAAATACAGCAAGGGTGAAATGCCGTGGTAGTTTTTAGTTCGGGTAAACCCCACCAAGGGCGGGGGGGGGGAACTCCCACATAACCTCTGTACTGCCCAATGGACGGGGGGAGTCGTAAAGCTTTTTCAGCCCGACAAAAAAGTAGTTGTTTGAAGACCTCCGTGGTTGCTACTCGTACGCTTTAGTATAGTAATGTGGGAGGTATTGTGTTCGAATCCTGGTTCGAGTCAGGTTTGGTAGTAGGCTTCAGCTGCCACCACCTTCTAAGACATACCGCCAAGCAATTTAGCGTTCCGATATGTTGTTACGTGGAATCCCAATCATTGAGCTCAGAGACGGAAAATGATTAAGACATAAAAAAGCCGGTCTTAGTCTTTTACTGGCTTCTGGAGCATGGCGCGTTTGTAACCCTTAAAGCTTGAGTCTTGAGACTAAAGCGCCTACAAAGGTCAATTTAAAGAAAAAATATTTTGTCCTCTCCATTACTGAAGCTCAACTGTGATTTATATAAACTTCTCCGCGTCCAATACTAAGCGGAATAATTCTCCAACGGTTGGAGAATACGAATCGTACAGTACGAATCGTAGTCACGTCTTTTACTCATACTCAAAAGAGGGGGTGTTATTTTTACCGCAATCAGTCCCATGATACTTTTATATAGCAGTCGGTACCTATAATGAGCAAGTTTAGTTATGATAAAAATATATAATTAGAACAATTTTATATTAACAAAATTAAATGCTTTCCTTATTTCCATAGATTGTCTAACAGCCATAGTTAGTAATTAACAAGGTGCTGAAAGCTTTGATTATAATAAAACGCAACTGCTGTGTCACGATTTCGTATTTAAAGCCCAAGTAGACAGTTTGGGCGCGGCGGGTCCAGAAATGATTGATAGCACTGTTTCAATACCGTTGAGGTAATTTTTCAACCGCCGCCAAAGATATCTAAGCAATAGGTAAAACATTAGATAGGAATTAATTAATATTCATATTAAAATGAAAGACAAAACTTTTGGTACGGCAGTTCCAAACCTATAACAAAAAAATTGTATAACACTGAAATCAGAAGAGAAAATGAAAGTGGTCAGATGCAACAGATCATAATGCCAGTTGTGCGATAAGATTCCATTCATAACTAGTTAAAACTGATCGTTATCTACCAATGAAATTTCAACTTAGATAAGTCAATATAAACTAAATTAAATCCCAAATAAGATTTCCATTGCTTTTGATTTCCTTAATAAGTGGCCTGTATTGCGGAAACTAGGTCATAAGCCCCCCCCCCTCTCCTCACTGGTTTTCTCTTTCCCCTTTTTGGGGACGAAATTGAGAAAGCCCTTCTTTAAATTACACATGAAAGTTGCAGCCCGAACTACTGTGAAATACTGTGGATTGAGCGTTGAAAACATAGACGTTTTAAAGAATATAAGTATTATTAGATATTGATTTACTGAAAATGTTACCTACTGATACTTACCTATTTATACCTATTCAAATTATTAAATAATATATTATGTTTAATGTCTGAGAATCAGCTAGTTACAATAACATCATAGAGGGTTAAAGTTTTCCCATTTTTCGCTTTATGAGAATCTTTCTTACACCCGTGCGAATATTTGAAATTAAATTTGGGCGATTAGGTCCAGCCGTTCACCAGTTGTGGCTTATAAAACATATTTAACAAATTAACCGTCAAACCCACTCTAGCATTTAAATATTACCGACGTAAATTAATCTGCTTATAAGTCTCAGACTATGCTGGTACATAAAAAGGCACATAACAGTTAGAAATTAATTTATATTAAGTGACGCTTCTCGATATAGCAATCCTTAGAACATCACTGATAAACTTGTCACTTGCAGTCCAGTGAACTGCAAAACGTAGTGCTCCGACTGTACTTGCTCTGGGACATGTTTTCTAGTGTGCAGTTCGGGGTGAAATGGGTGGCAAAGATTAGATTTGAACGCTTGTATAGTCCATCGGGTTTTTTTTTTGTTGCAACATTAGCTGAAATTGATGCTAGGATCAGTAGTTTTGTTTGAGTGTGATGGAATTTATTTAGTAAACAGTAGGTATTACACCTAACTTTATATTTGTTTTTCTGTAATTGGTTATATTAAACTTTTGTCATGCTGTGCAGTCAATTTGAATTACGATTAGATATAGAATATGTAACTAAGTTAAGATTTAATAACAAGGATTGTAATTTGTTAAGATTGCCAAATAAAATAAAATAAAATAGTATAGTTACAGTGTGACATTGTTAATTAAGATAATATCCAGCAAGGTTTTTTGTGTTGTCTTGTTGAAACCAATGGAAAAAGGTCCATGGTTTCAACAATTACGTTAGGTACAAAACTATGCTGTAATCTTTCTTTCTTCCTTCTCGTCTTGTTTCCAGCATTTAACCATAGGTAACTTTATGTGATTTTTGTATTAATTATTTAGTACATTTTAAGCATTAAGTTTTACAAACTTTATGTAATTTTTTTTTATAATAGCCGCTCTAATATTAAGTCTCCGTAACCACAACCGTAAGCGTTGCGAATTCGCCGCCCTCCGAAACAAATCTACGAAATTTGCGGAGTCATTTTGCGGATAGGGGATCTTTCGAGCGATGGTACTGTTTTGGTTTTAATATCATTTGTTTTTTGCGTTACAATTTCCGTCTGTCCGCACATCCAACCGTATGTTAGTAACCATAATATACAGAAAGCTGAAATTCCACTCACTGTGTTATAATATGAAAGATTTTGTTTGTTCGTCTTATTACAGGACAAATGATCAAAGCATCATTTTAAACGACTGTCTAAAACAGTTTAATGTTTTCAGGGTCTAAGTTCCTTTAGATGTATGTATGTGAGTTTCTTATTGTTAATTCCTTAATAGATTTGGGTATCATTAGAATCCTATTGCAACACCTAGTGACTCTGGTAACAAAAATGTTGAATAAAAAAAGGGTTTATGAAAAAGTGTCACATGAAAAACAAAGGAGAAATCTTATATTTCTTAGAATGATTAAGATACACTTAATTGCTTTTGACAGAATTTAAGTTTTTTTTTTTTAATGCTGATGCTCATTAAACTTTTAATTTACACTAGAGGCTGAAAAAATTAACCAAAAATTAGTCAATTGCAATGCAATTAAAAAATTGCAAATGATGTGTCGAACAATAAAATCTGTATTACGACATATCAAAAGTTGATTTTTTTCATTGCGGTTGTTCATTAATCTTATAACTTACGCTAGAGGCTGTGGATATAAACCAAAAATTAGCCTATATTTTCAAAAATCGCAACGCTATGTCGAGCGTTCAAAATCGGTATTACGACAGATCAGAGGTTTAAATGAAGTTAACTGTCTTCTCGCCGGGATATTACGATGTGAAGACGCGTAAATCTGGCCAACACAGTTGGCTCACGAATCAGAAGCTTGGCCTCTTTCCAAATTCAATAATGGCCCCGGAGGCTCAAGACGAGATTATAACTTAGGAGCTAGGACACGAGAACGTATGCTAATGCGCGTTCAGTTGTGACAAATTAACCTACAAGTTGATGAATTTACTAGCGGGAATTCGTGACAGCTTATCCATGACGTTTATGAATAGAGGCTTCGATTGACTATGTATTACATATTCAGTCCAATACAAAATTAACAGATGCATCCGGGATTTTGTATTTTACCGATGGCAATCTGTTGAGTGTTTTTGAATTTAATTTATAATGTATTTCCGTAACTACAATAAAATATATAGTCGCTTTTGATGCTTTCTCGGCAGGTAATTTGGGAACGTTAATATGACTAGTAAATTTATGAGTGAATACAGGTTTTTCACAGATACTGACAGCACATTCTTGGGGTATATTTTTTAACAATTTCAATTTATTTATTGAAGTACTGTTCAACACACATCACTTGCATTTTGAGAACATTTCGTTGTATCTAACCACGCCAATTTATCCTATATTATATAAGTTGCCGCTGCTTTAAAGAGGCCTATGTCCAGGAGTGGATGAATACTGGCTGATGGTGATGATGATGATGATAAGTACCACGGGTTAGTACCCGCACTTTCTCCTGAGTGTCATATGTTGCTTTTATACGAAATCCACAAAGAAAATAAAATAATTGTATTCATTAAAACAATTGGATTGCATTGTTGCTTTTCCAAACCAAATTACGATAAATTAAAACCTAAATCCACTGCTGTAAACCAGTGAATATTTATTACGAATGAATAGTTCGTATGAATTTAACTGACATTATATAAATGTCACCCTTCAAAGCAAATTACAAGCCTTTAGAAAATCTGAATTCCGTTCGAAATTCCAATGCCAGTGTACAAATGGAATGGTTTTCGAAACTGACCATTACACACAGGCTGTTCTAAAATAAAACAAAATAAACACGACATGTTATTACATACATATATGTCACGAAGCTGTGATAGCCTAGTGGTTAGCACGTCAACCTCAGCCTAATCAAAGGTCAGGGGTTCGAACCCGGCCACGCACCTACAACTTTTAGGAGTTATGTGCGTTTTTAAGCAATTAAAATATCATTCGCTTCAACGGTGAAAGAACACATCGTGAGGAAACCTGCACGCCTGAGAGTTCTCCATAATGTTAACGTGGTGGACTATGGTCAAACCCTTCTCATATTGATCACGGTGACATGATATTAAAGCGTACATAGTTTAAACCTTGCATTCAGAATTACTTGTCTGGTCCGAGATTCGGCTGTGATTAGCACCATGTCTACGGAGACGTGTCAACGACTAGCGATTTAGCGTTCAATGGAACATAATTTAAAAGCTCACTGTTTACACATATTGGATTGACAAGGCCGAGAATAGCATTCTAAACTGTCTACCAAGAGTCGGGAGTAGATTATTACAATCACACAAAAATTTATATGATTATAATTATATGATTTATCCCGAAAAAGTTCTAAAGAATTGATAATATTTATTATAAATTATTAATTTTCAGAAGGATAATTTTCCATTTCAGAGGGATAATTTATGACACATAAAAAAGTCCTGTAATATGACCAGCATTAACCTTTTGTGTAATATAGAGTGATGTTAAACAACTGTTATTCACTTTAAATCATAGAGAACAACAGGCACATTTAAACCTAAAATATTTATATGTTATTTTAGGACATTGATGTTTGCTTAAAATATGTATATGTTAGACTAATTTTAGGAAATTTTTATTTGTTGTTGATTTTGGAGCATCCTGTATAAAATCTTCTCATTAACGCCCGCCCAGCGCTTGACCGCAACGCGTGATAGTTTCAGTTGCAACTCGCATTTCTTTACCACCAGTACGGAATGCCCAAACTCTACTCTCCTTTTACAATCATTACCAAAACTTATAATGGTTTTATTCTCATTTAAAAATTAATTATTATAATATACTCGTATTTAATTATCCACTATGTGATAACAAAATAAAAAAATAAACCCGGCAAAGTTTTTCGTGGGCTCATTCTGATCTGTCCACGTTTAAAACCCTCCTAGCTTTACTTTTGAGTTAACAAATTAATGTAGTTATCATCATCACCACACGAATTAAAATAATGAAAATATCTGTATTAGGCTTACATGAATAAAACATTTTTTTTTTATCTAGGTAATATGTATTTTATATGGAATAATGGTCACATAAAATGTTTGTGTATTTTCCATATTGCCATACTAGATGGCACCACAAGTGTATATGTGATTCCTGAATCGCGCTATCAAAGTTGTCTTACAAAAGTACTATAGTAGTATACGGTTATCTAGTTGAGCTGAGGACCACGTTGTTCGCGCGTGCCGACGCAGAGCATTCCCAGCACCTACGGAACATCGTGTCATGCCATTGGTGGTCACCGGATGTCAGAGGTCTGCTATGAGACCTGGTGTCTTAAGACGCACCGCCGCTTCCTCGTCGCTGGCTGACGGGCACCGACGGGTAAATCACTGGCAGGCATGACCTCGCTGAGCTGAGAGGTTGCAAACCAAACAGGACACACCTCCACTTTACAGCTCGCTGGTCGCTTAGACCAGAAATGGTCTCACCCAGTGCCCACCTGTAATTGCAGGCAGCGTTGCTACCACTGGAGGGGACAACGCCCCGGCCAATTACCCTAGAGGACCCGAAAGGGTCCACGTGGCATTCAACGTAGAATTGCTATTGAAGAAACTACTATTGTAGTATGTAAAAAAAATAAAAGAAAAGCATGACCCACTATCGAGCCGTACATGAGATTTTCCGAAATAAAAAAGCATTCTACATTCTTCTTTACAAGCTATCTTTGTACCAAGTTTTATCAAGATCTGTGTAGCGTTTGAACTGAACATAGGTAACAAATAAACGAACAGACTCACAGACAGATTTACTTTCTCTTTAATAATATAAGTACGGATGAAAACACACCTACATCTTCGTAACGCGATCGTTACAGATAGCGTGCTCATTTATTAGCGTTGTAAATGAGACATGTAGCGATGGAGTCGAAATTGCAGGCTGAGATTTATTAAGGTTTAATGAAAGCGATGTCTGACAGAGTTATTCATTAACTGTATGAATTTAATCATTACGAAGGCTCATTTTATGGGAGTACAATTTACATTAAGTTTTTAAATCTTAAGATTCAAGTTCCAATTCGAAATAGCTTTATTCATGATAACCTAATAGAAGCGGTGATAGCCTAGTGGTTAGGGCGTCAGCGTTCTAATCAGAGGTCGGCGGTTCAAATCCTCTAACTTTTCGGAGTTATGTGCGTTTAAAAAACAATTAAAACATCACTTGCTTCAACGGGGAAGGAAAACATCGTGAGGAAACCTGAACGCCTGAGAGTTCTCCATAATGTTCTCAAAGGGGTGTGAAGTCTGCCAATCCGAACATGGCCAGTGTGGGGGACTATGGCCAAACCCTTCTCATATTGAGAGGAGACCCGAGCTCTGTAGTGAGCCGGTAATGGGTTGATCACGATGATGTTGACCTAATACAGGTATCTATGAAGCGTTTATATAATGTATTTTTCCTTGCACATTCACGATTGAGGTGGTTTATAAGTTATTCAATTAGGGAGTTTACAATTTATTTATTTATTGGGAACAAAATACATGAAAATACAGTATATAACAAATAACCTTGTTAACTGCATTAGTAAAAACTGAGTTGCAGTTAACAGGCCCTCATTTCCGAGACACATTATTTTATACAAAACAAAATTAACAACGGTTAGTGCCTAATACAAACTTAAAAACTTATCATGCACACAATACTTTGGCTGATGGCTGAATAATTTAAATGTATGGAAAGAATTGTGCTGACTAAATGATCTATCGAAGCACAGGTTCTCGTTCTAAAGAAAGGTAACTAAATAGTTGCAATGCCACAAAAAGTATAACGCAAAAGAAAACTAAATGTTTATATAGATTCTTCACGAACTAGCTGTATCCTATAATCCTCCTAATTGGTTTCTACGCGACATCGTGCCAGAATTGTTAATCGCTTGGCGACACGTCTTTGTCGGTAGAGTGGTAACTAGCCACGGCCGAATCTTTCCACCAGACCAGACTCGAGCTGGAGTCGAACCCAGGACCTCCAGTTTTATGATGCGAAAGCGCACGCGCTGCGCCACGGAGGTCGTTATAAAGTAAAGTATAATACTCTATAGTATAGTATAGAGTATTATAACTACTATAGAGTATTCATAATGATTACCGGTTCACTACAGAGCACGGGTCTCCTCTCAATATGAGAAGGGTTTGGCCACAGTCCACCACGCTGGCCATATGCGGATCGGCAGATTTCACACGCCTTTGAGAACATTATGGAGAACTCTCAGGCGTGCAGGTTTCCTCAAGATGTTGTCCTTCACCGCTGAAGCAAGTGATATTTTAATTTATTAAAACGCACATAACTCCTAAAAGTTAGAGATGCGTACCCGGATTCGAACCGCCGACCTCTGATTAGGAAGCTGACGCCCTAACCTCAAGGCTATCACCGCTGCATAGAGTATTATACCTTCTGAATAACTACTTCTCTATTTTATTGACGGCGGTAATCACCCTCTAAGGGAAAAAGAAATCACTGAAATCGCCTGAGAAGATAAAGTAACCGGTTAAAATAAAACCTTCGTAGCAAAGCTTTAAATAGAAAATTCCGAAATAAAACATATATTTTCACACACACTCAACGTATCCCACTTGGTCTATTAAATTGAGCACTTTAAGAATATAAGATATTGATTCGGTACGTTTGAAATTGCGTCAAGTAAACTCACGGCGGAGAGGGCTCAAAAAAGATAAGAAAAAAAGATAAAAGGCGAGTGTGATATGAAACGCGTTCGCTCCTTTTGAATTCACCTTTCGCGAGCCGAAAAAGGCGAGATGCATCTTTCTATTTGTGAAGAAAAACGTATGGATGTAAATATGAGGATGCGCGAAATAAAAACGCAAAATACACGTCGTGCTACCTAACGGAGGATTTATGAAAAACTACATCATATTAACCGAACCGCTTCTGCGAAACTGACCATGAAGAAGCGGTGATAGCCTAGTGGTTACAGCGTCAGCCTCCTAATCAGAGGTCACGGTTTGAATCCGGGCACGCACCTCTAAGTTATGTGGGTTTTTAAACAATTAAAATATCACTTGCTTCAACGGTGAAGGAAAACATCGTGAGGAAACCTGCACGCCTGAGAGTTCTCCATAATGTTCTCAAAGGCGTGTGATATCTGCCAATCCGCACATGGCCAGCGTGGTGAACTATGGCCAAACCCTTCTCATATGGAGAGGAGACCCGTGCTCTGTAGTGAGCCGGTAATGGGTTGATCATGATGATGATGATTAACCGAACATAAGACAACAAAACCACAAATTACTGTAAGGTCGCAAAATATTTGACAACCTCATCGGCATCATAAAGTGGGAGGTCCCAGGAGTCTGGTGGGAGGCTTCAGCCGCAGTAGTTACCATCCCCCTCGCAAAGCCGCCCGTTAATGAAATGATGATGTTAATGAATGAATGAAACCAATAAGAGGGTTGAGTTCACCAGCATGGGATTGTTGTATCCTCATCAGCGATGCATCTGCTCTATAACCCGCGATGTAAAATAAGAAAAAAATAACCATTTTAATATATTATTATATTTAGATTTTGTAGTTATAACGTCGTAATTCTAATTCAAATTCAAATAATCTTTATTCAAATAGTCCTTTAAAAGGCACTTTTGACGCGTCAATAATTTACATAGTAGTGATTTGATGATGATAACTAGTCGTAAACTTAAAACTAAAGCTATGAGGGTTCCAAAGGCACCCTGTCTAAGAAGAAGCCCACAACAAACTTAGCCGGGTAAATTTTCTTTTTGTTATCACCATCTCACATGGCACTTAAAATTATATTCAAAACTATCTTATTAGAACAATATTCATATCTATCAATGTCATCTTACTCACACTGTAAAAGTTTCAAAGCTCTCCCTACTATAGTTTAAGAGAACTATTCGCTGAAATACAGGAGGAGCAGACAGCGGAGTAATCGACCTTAGTAATCTAGAGGGCCGATGGTAATGATGATGGTAATAATTACGTCTCACCATAAAAAAAATACCGTTATATATATATAACCTTATTTGTATGTTTTCATTGCATTACGCATTACGCTCGAGTCGTTTATCTTTATCAAACTCGCTATTTCTCCGATCTCAGCTAAAGAAGGACGGCTTTTTATAAGTTTTATCCCGCTAAGCCCTGTGTGTTCGCTCCCTAATCGGTTTATGTGCTCAAAGCAACGTCTCAGTATTTACATATTCGCGTAATGTTAAGAAGATTGCTCACGAGACTTTTTGCAGCGATTCAATGGCGATCATCATCATCTTCATGATCAACCCATTACCGGCTCACTACAGAGCACGGATCTCCTCTCAATATGAGAAGGGTTTGGCCATAGTCCACCACGCTGGCCATGTGCGGATTTGCAGACTTCACACGCCTTCGAGAATATTATGGATAACTCTCAGGCATGCAGGTTTCCTCACGATGTTTTCCTTCAGCGTTGAAGCAAGTGATAAATTACTTTAAAAAAAAAAAACGCACATAACTCCGAAAAGTTAGAGGTGCATGCCCGGATTCGAACCGCCAACCTCTGATTAAGAGGCTGACGACCTAACCACTAGGCTATCACAGCTTTCAATGGCGATACCAGCGCAAAAATATCGCAGTACGGTAGCTATGGTGGCGCTTATCCACATACCTTCACGTTACCACCATTTTTCATGGGTTTTGTGTCAGGACAGTGTCGAAGCCGTGGTAAGCTCTTTAAGCTCTCCGTAGGAACAGCAAAACTATGGGCAGCGTAAATATTGGTTACAACTTTTTTATTTTTTTACTATAGAAAGGTGGCCATGAAGCTAATGTTCAAAAACTAATAAGCAAAGTTCAAGAAAAACTAGAGAATATTATTATCAAATTTAAATTCAAATTCAAATAATCTTTATTCAAATCCTTTAAAAGGCATTTTTGACGCGTCAATAATTTACATAGTAGTGATTTGATGGTGATAACTACATACGTAAACTTAAAAATCTTAAACTTACTTACTTATCCTCGAGCTGTTCACTAATAGATCAGACTGTCAGTCACCTTTCTTTCATCACGTACTTACAAATGTAACAAACTCAATTATGCTAGCGTATTATTCAGGGATTGGGTGTAATAGCCAGATAAAGGTGATTATTCAATATTCAGCCTGTACACGAATGTTTCGGGAGACTCTGCACCTCTCGACTATGAATTCAATTGAAGTTAACTTTAACAAAAATGGGGCAAAACATTCATTATTTGTTCTCTCTTCTTCCGTCATAGTATCAATGAATAAAAGAGTTTCTGGTTGAGATTTTCCAAATAAAACATTTGGGTTACTCACTTTATACGTACACAAAATGCGAGAAAAAAAAAGAGATTTAAAGCAACAAAAACATAAAACAGTACCGTTATAGCTCGCTCTTTTCATCAAGACATATTTAAACCATACCAATGGTGAGAGAGCAAGTGGGAAGTTTCAAGAAAGCACTTGAAAACGGAAAGTATCAAAAGATGTGCGCTTAAAAAGATTAAATGCAGTTGCAATACGAAGAAAATCATTTATTTTTAATTGGCCACCTATTAAGTGTTCATGATAAATTTACGTTGTTTTTTTTCTTAATTCAGCAATTTGTCGTCGTGTCGATCGTTTAATATTAAAATATAATTGGTCCATCAAATGACAAAAAGATATCCAGACAAAAGTGCGTATAATAGTAATAATCTTTATATATTTTTTGTATAGATATGAGATGGTGATAGCAAAGAAAACCCCGCTATTATTGTGGACTTCTTGTTAGACTTGGTATTTAGAACCCTCCTAGCTTTAGTTTTATGTTAACGAATGTAGTTATCACTATCAATAAAATAATGAAAAATATATTATTATATGAAAGCTATTTTTTATACGATTTAAAATATGAGTTTTTCTTTCTATTCTTCTCTTATTGAGAACTATATTTGTTTTTTCTTTTTTTTTTTAAAAGCTTTTGCGAGCTCCGCGAGCTCTCCGCCTAAAACGCGAACCAGAGCGTGTATTTTATTTCAAAGTACACCAGATAAATCGGATGCATATTTTATCATCAGAAAAAGATTTCTCCATTTTTGGACGTAACCTGTGCGGATACCGTGAAAAGATTACGCTTTGGAACGTTTCCAAGCTTTATGGTACTTTGTACGTACTTAGAGATCTGCAGGTGGGATGGAAAACTGTAGGCGTTTGAACATGGCCGGCGTTCATTCCGGGTCATAGAACGTAATGAGCCTTTTAGGGTAACCGAAGAATATAATGGCTATATTTTCGCGGCGTCATTCAATTTTCTTAAGAATATATCAGATGTTGTAGTAAAGGGTACCCCTTTAGGTTGTAAGTTAGGTACCACTACTGATCCAATTACTACAAGTTTCACGATAGTGAAAAACTTTTGTTTAATAATATTTCTTGATGGTACTTTGTACGTACTTAGAGATCTGCAGGTGGGATGGAAAACTGTAGGCGTTTGAACATGGCCGGCGTTCATTCCGGGTCATAGAACGTAATGAGCCTTTTAGGGTAACCGAAGAATATAATGGCTATATTTTCGCGGCGTCATTCAATTTTCTTAAGAATATATCAGATGTTGTAGTAAAGGGTACCCCTTTAGGTTGTAAGTTAGGTACCACTACTGATCCAATTACTACAAGTTTCACGATAGTGAAAAACTTTTGTTTAATAATATTTCTTGATGGTACTTTGTACGTACTTAGAGATCTGCAGGTGGGATGGAAAACTGTAGGCGTTTGAACATGGCCGGCGTTCATTCCGGGTCATAGAACGTAATGAGCCTTTTAGGGTAACCGAAGAATATAATGGCTATATTTTCGCGGCGTCATTCAATTTTCTTAAGAATATATCAGATGTTGTAGTAAAGGGTACCCCTTTAGGTTGTAAGTTAGGTACCACTACTGATCCAATTACTACAAGTTTCACGATAGTGAAAAACTTTTGTTTAATAATATTTCTTGATAGCAAATCTTTTACACAAGTTTTTGTACAAAGTATTCGTAGAATATTATCGGATTACAACATCAGCTTTGTTTACATTTAATACTACTGAGTGCTATACCATCAGAAAACAGACGGTCCTACTTTTTTTTTTAATTATTACTTAAACTTTGTATTAAGTGAATACACACATATGTTCTTACTCTCATAAGTGTGTACTTACATTGCATAAGTGTGTGTATGTGTATGTAAACATATAACTATGAAGTAAGTTAACGTAACTGAGTTAATATTTCTCTAAATCGTATATAAGTGAAATAGGTGTTCTTATAATATATTTTCTCTGAAATATTCTGTGGTGTATCTACAGTAACGTATTTAAATATAAAGGCAACCCAAGGAGAATCAAAGTTACCGACATTCTTTTTTTTAATACACTACAAGTTAGCCCTTGACGGCTGTCTCACCTGGTGGTAAGTGATGATGCAGTCTAGGATGGTAGCGGGCTAACCTGTTAAGGGTATAGTAAACCTATAGTCTTAATTGGTTTCTACGCGACATCGTGCCGGAACGCTAAATCGCTTGGCGACACGTCTTTGTCGGTAGGGTGGTAACAAGCCACGGCCGAAGCATCCCAGACCAGACTCGAGCAGGGAATTGCACCCAAGACCTTCTTCTTTAGCGCCACGGAGGTAATCAAAAAAGCCTATGGCTTTTAAGCTATTAAAATATCACTTGTTTCAACGGTAAAGGAAAACATCGTGCGGAAACCTGCACGTCTGAGAGTTCTCCATAATGTTATCAAAAGCGTGTGAAGTCTGCCAATCCGCACATGGCCAGCGTAGTGGACTATAGCGAAACCCTTCTCGTATTGAGAGGAGACCCTGTAGTGAGCCGGCAATGGGCTGATCATGATGATAATGATGATGAAATGGCAGTGGGCAGGTCATGTATACATTAAAACCTATGGGTTTGGACCAGACGTGTTTTTGAGTGGTGCTCACGGACCAATTAGCGTATTAGACTATCTAAGCGGGTTTTTCATTTGCATGGTGAGCCATACCTTTGTTTATTGAGCTATGGGCAATTACAAAATCTGCAACCTCTGCACTTAACGTATGTCGCTATTATACATATTTTTTGCATCACTTCCCAATCCCCTCTGTTCAGCGTATTGTTCTCACACCATTGTTGAATTTTAATGTAAAGTACGTTCCTTCCGGGTTTTTAATGATTGTATTCTCTGCAGCACTCTGGCTGCGTGATGCAGTTGACCCATTAAAAATAACAAACAGAAGCATGTTTGGCCTCCCTGCCGCCACAGTATGGAGACCTCCATGGCGCAGTGCGTTCGCTGTCGCATTATCAAGAGGTCCTGGGTTCGATTCCTGGTTTGAGTCTGGTCCTTTGGGCTGCGGCCGTGGCTAGTTACTCTATCGATAAAGAGGTGTCGTCAAGCGATTTAGCGTTCCGGCACAATGTCGCGTAGAATCCAATTAGTAGTGTGGGTTTACCATACCCCTAACAGAAAAGCCAGCTACCATCCTAGACTGCATCTTCACTTACCACCAGCTGAGATAGCCGAGAAGGGCTAACTTGTAGTTGGTGTTGTATAAAAAAAATGTGTTGTTTACTAACGGCCGATGTTAGTAATAAATGTAATCCCAAATCTTGAGACAGCAGATTGAATTTAGTGTGCTAACCTTTTCCTCTGTCGATAAACATTTCGCTACTCAATTCAATCAGCTATCAAGTTCTTGGATAACAAATAAACTGATTTTTCCTCTTTATAATAATAGTGTAGCTAACGACCCCACCATCTTCGGCGTAAGTGTATGGCGTAACTTCGCTACTACTAGTTAGAACTAGTGTCATTCTACCACCATGCTTTCATTTGGAACTTGACATCTTCTTATTTTTCTTCTAGTCTGGAGCCTTATTACGTTCTTGATTGGCAAGAACCGTACGTTGTATGCGACTCTCTGCTGGACACCTCCAGCCAATCCAGAAAATAGCATCATTCGAGCAACAACCCATTACCGGCTCACTACAGAGCACGGGTCTCCTCTCAATATGAGAAGGGTTTGGCCATAGTCCATGCTGGCCATGTGCGGATTGGCAGACTTCACACGCCTTTGAGAACATTATGGAGAACTCTCAGACGTGAAGGTTTCCTCACGATGTTTTCCTTCACCGTTGAAGCAGGTGATATTTTTAATTGTTTAAAAACGCACATAACTCCGAAAAGTTAGAAGGTAGAAGATAGCATATCGCTAATGAAAAATTAATAATGAAAGAAGAATTCTAATAACAATGTACATAATTTGTGTCAATTTAAAGCCATGTCAGCCTCACCATGATGCTTTCTTAAATTTTTTAAGTGATATTCCAAAATATTATATTTACTAATTAGGTAAATTTAAAGGATTTTATCGCTAGTAAAATTCTAATTTGTAAGACTCTCTTTTATTAAGTGCATTTTTCAGTGATAGCAATAATTTGAAGAAGACCAATAAAAACCAAGCATCATTTGCAGTAAACCGCGTAAAACATGCAAATTTATTATTTTTTTTTATCTTTATTCACCACGCCAGAATTCACGTTATATACGTCGTCTTTCTAAACACTGAAGGTAAATATAGGATCATTATCTATCCCGTGATAAAGATTGAAATTTAAGTATCAAAGGCTTGCATCATAAAGCATACGCAAAACACAAGCTTTGTGGGCGTTATTAACCCACGCTCGAAGCTATGAAGGCGATCGATTTGTCAATATTTAATGTATCCTTTGCCATCCGCTCGGTAATACGAGTACTATGATCATGCCGCTAAAATATAGTGTGTTATGACGTCATTATACTTGTTATATTTCACAACGTGCAAACGCTATTTATCTTATAGCCTGAATCTCTTGAAGAAGATTTAAATATTCATCATCATCTGCAACATTTTAATCTTTTCTCTGTATGGCACGTACCTTCTAGGAGAGTTGGTTAAAAATCATAAACCCATAACACTATTCCAATGCTGGGATATCCGCATTTAAAAATTGTGACTCCGAGATGAGTACAAATAACGTTTACTTTTAAATTTTTTATTGAAAATTTACTTTATAGGCCAACTTAATAGACTTACTAGACAATTCAATCAATCAATCATAATCTTTATTAAAACGCACTTTTGACACGTCAATAATTTGCATCTTAGTAATTTGATGGTGATACATTCGTTAACTTAAAACGAAAGCTATGTGGGTTCCAAACGCGCCTTGGTCTAAGAAGAAGCTCACAACAAACTTAGCCAGGTAAATTTTCTTTTCGTAATCACCAACTCACATGCCACTTAAAATTATATTAAGAGCTATCTTATTAGAGCAATATTTCATACCAATGCTTGTTTATCATTTACATAATCCTTTACATTATATTTATTTGTTATAAAATTGACCTTTGAATGAATTTCTAATTTTTTGTTGTCTAGTAGCGTGATATCTATCTGGCATGACTAAAAAATAAAATGAATGACCAACAAAGACAATAATTGCAAATGTAAAAAAAATCTGTAATTTGCCAATTAACTAAAAATACCTACCGTTTATACCAGCACAGGCTTACGAACAGATTGTAATAGCACTATTGTGAGTTTATAAAAATAACTTCATTTAGTCACTTAAAACTTCAGCTACGATAACTATTTTAATTAAATCAAAAGCTACGACGATACCGAACGCGCCCTGGTTAAGAAGTACAAAGCTTTATCTTTAGCTAGATATTCTTTAAATTTACCACTTAAATCCTATCTTGAACAATTCGTATCCAAGCTTCTTATAACTTATGTAAATAAATGTATCCACCAATTTTCGGCTCTATAAGAATTTTCGCAAAACTGTTTTCATATCAATTTCTGAGTTTCAAAATTAAGGTCTGATAAAAACACTAACAGAACTGCGACCCAGTTCTGGTAGTGTTATTTCTATCACATCATCATGAACAACCCATTACCGGCTCACTACAGAGCACGGGTCTCCTCTCAATATGAGAAGGGTTTGGCCGTAGTCCACCACGCTGGCCATGTGCGGATTGGCAGACTTCACACGCCTTTGAGAACATTATGGAGAGACATTATGGATTAAGAAGCGATGATAGCCTGTTAGGGCGTCAGCCTGTCAGATTGTCAGAATCAGAGGTCGGCGGCTCGAATCCGGGCACTCATATCAACTTTTCGAAGTTATTTGCGTTTAAAAAAAATAAAATATCACTTGCTTCAACGGTGAAGGAAAACATCGCGAGGAAACCTGCACGCCTGAGTTCTCTATAATGTTATTTCCCACAATAGTCCCAAACTTTTTGTAGTCGATAAACACATTCACGCAAGACTTCAGGTCTTCTGAAATCAATTAGTGTATCAAAGAGGTCAGATGAAGATTGATGGCGGCTAGGCCGAGGTAGAAAATATTTTTTTTTGTGGAAAATAATATATTTTTCCCCAGTCCACCTGAACTGTGTAGGGACCGAGATGTATAAATCAATTTGACGCTTATACCCAGAGGGAGAAAAATTGTTCGATGTTTTTTTGGAGAGTCACACAAAAATGTGGTGTTTTGAATGACACATTTTAATTTTAGAAAAATAGAATGAGCATTAATATAAGTGAATTAACAAAAACGTACGTGGACACGTAAAGGGCTACGTTTTAGTGGAATAAAAAAAAACTATGTTGTATAGGAACCGTAAGGGCTTACATTATATCTTAGCTTTTTAATTCCAAATATCAAAGCTGTAAAGGTGTAATTGAGAACTTTTATAGAAACCTCTATATAAGGGTGCATTAAAGTTCTGGAAAAAATCTCTGGAACATGAAAAGCTAAGTTGAAAGGAAAAGTTTGCGTTTACAAACCCGCGAATTGGTTTTCGTTTAGTTAGCGCTTTTGAATTACTAAGTAATTTTTGTTTTAGAGCTATTTTCCAGGATTCCACGTACCTTTTCGCTAACTTGTAACCTACCTCACGGCTTAAATATTCATTTGTTGCTTAAGCTTTATTTTGTTTAAATATTATGGGAATGAGCAGAGTTAGTAACTTAGTAAATGGCTGGGTGGCCAACTTGGGGTCCAAAACCGTCCTCGCATTGCTTTATTGTGAAATCGGTTTAGAACACATCGATTGAATGGTTTCAAAATCTATATTGGGCAACGGTAGAAGCAATTTCAGCGTTTTATTGGAACGAAGTTCCTTACGGCAGGCTTGGAGGAGATAGGGATTTTACTGCGGAACCGAACTGAAAAAAATGTGATAGTAAAACCGTAAGAAAAAGTCCGTGGAATAAAACCGTTAAATGAGACGTGCGCAGGCGCGACAGTTGTATACACAAGCGAGTAGTGTATAATACCTTTCTCTTTCTCCCTCTTTCATATTTTAGTTACCACAAGCCAATAGTTTCAGCAATAGAATTAAGTGACGAGACTGATTATTAAGAATTACTTATAATAATAATAAACTTTTTTTTGTAATTATTTCTATTTCTTTGTAATTTTATGTTGTCAACAAAAATAAAGAGACATATTTTGTTATTTTAGTTGATAATTTGAATAACGTTTTTTTTATTTTACGTAATTAACGCATAAAATTGCGTTGATAACTTGTATTACTTATTGCACAAATTGTAAGTCTGTCTGTTCGCCTACTTAAGTTAATGATGAGGCTGTTTATGATTAAATTATTCTAACACATGTTACTTATGTTTCGCTAATCAATCGTAGCCTTTCTAGATATTTTGAACTACGTGTTTCATTCAGTTACCGATTTCTCTTGACTGATTTCTGCTATCAAAGCTAGGCTACACTTTTATGTGTTACTGTAAAACGATTAATAATAATGATTGAATGAATACATTATCGAATGAATACACGTTAAATTAACCTACACCAGATTATTATAGAGTAAAACAGTAAAGGATTGTGTAAATTATTAATACTTACCCGGCTAAGTTTGTTGTGAGCTTCTTATTAGACTTAGTTATCACTATCAACTCACTACACTGTAAGTTATTAACGCATCCAGCCCAAGTATAAAGTTTTTGATATTTGACGTCATAATTAATTTATTAATTTGACGGCAATCAGAGAGCAGCGCCATCTAGTTTTGGAGTCAACAGACAAGGAGAGTGGCATCACCCCCTCTCTTTACGCAACACTAAGTGACGTATGCAGGTTCTTATAGACTCACCGGCGCGGGATGGCGCATTGCATTCATTGCATTCGGTCGGTTCTGATCGGTGGTCGAGTCGCGGTAGTGCATAGTCGTACTTGGTGGAGCGTATAGTCTGTAAATTACCATACTTATAATTGTAATTCTGTTCTACCAAGAGTATCTGGTCTCTTTGCCCGAAAATACCCACGTCTACCTAAATTACCGACGAAGACACGCCCCCGCCTTGTAATCATCCTATAAATTAATTAATTTACATATAATTAACCAATATTATAGTTAATAATTACAAAAATGCAGATACAAAAGAGCAGTTAGGTAGAATAAAACGACTTTACGATAACAATGTACGCAAAAGCAAAACTATATCATGTTGTTTTTCCAACTGAATTTCAACGTATCACAACAGTGATGCATGTGACGTCATCAAAATTTGGTATAACCCGGCACACCTGGCTAAAAAGTTTGGTGTAAATAAACCGTGCCTGTGTTAAAATTTTGCATTTAGTATGTACGGCTATGAAAACCACATATCAGAAGACAATTTTATAATATATGTTATTAACTGAAAGTCATTTATTCATTATGTGAGATGGTGATAACGAAAAAAAAGAAAAACCCCGGCTAAGTTTGTTGTGGGCTTCTTCTTAGACCGGGGCGCGCTTGGAACCCGCATAGATTTAGTTTAAAGTTTACGAATATAGTTGAATATGAAACATGAAATAACTACTATGTAAATTATTGACGCGTCAAAAGTGCCTTTTTAAGGACTATTTGAATAAAGATTATTTTGAATTTGAATTTTGAATTCAATCACCTCTTGTTATTTACTACACATACACACTTATATGACAAGTGTTGTAAGTCTGAAAACCTTTTCCTGTTCTTAGGTTTTGTCATTTAAGTTGATCATAGAAACTATAAATTAAGAACCTTTACCTCGCTAAATAAAAAAATGAATTGATTTAGAACATCAGACGTGATATTCGAGGGAAGATCCCACTCGTTAAAAAATTTAATTTAAATTACTTTTTTTTTTAGTTACGAAAATAAAAACAAATAAAAGCAATTAAATTGATATTAGTGTTTAATATTCTTTATCTAAACACGCAGATACCTAGGATACCGTCCGAAATTTATGACGTGTCAACTTATAGGCTAAGATAAATTTTCCCGCCTGTTTTGTGACCCCAAAAAAGCGTAGCTAATAAAGTGGGTCGAGCAAACATTCAACTAAAGCTCCACTTTTTAACATGTTTTTTTTTTTAGTTACTCTCGCAAGTGTCTCATAAACAAGCTTTCACAGCGTACCTGTACGCTTAATGTACACTCTACACGTGTAGGCAGGCAATGAAATACACACCAAAATGCACAAACAGAAAAATGGACAGAGGTCATATACGTGTGATGCATAAACTTAACGCTTCTGTTGTATATACATGTATGCTTCTTATCTAAGATGTCAGACTATCAAAAGACGTACGGTAACGAAACACAGCATGGCTAAATGTTTTTGTCGTAAAGTTTAGGACTTGGTCAATTATTTCGTAATTAATTTATCACACGGTTGGGATTTGTCTACAAACATAAGTTCAAAGTTTATATAAAACGTAAGTTTGTAGAAAAGTCCTACTATAGTGTAAAGGAGTATGTAAATGATAAACAAACATGGGTATGAAATATTGCTCTAATAAGATAGCTGTTAATATAATCTTGAGTGGCATGTGAGATAGTGATAACAAAAAATTTACCTGGCTAAGTTTGTTGTGGGCTTCTTCTTAGACCGGGGCGCGTTAGGAACCCTCATAGCTTTAGTTTTAAGTTTACGAATATAGTTATCACCATTAAATCACTACTATGTAAATTATTGACGCGTCAACAGCCTTTTAAAGGACTATTTGAATAAAGATTATTTGAATTTGAATTTGAATGATCACATTTAAATTTCGGCCGACTCGAGTCTGGTCTAGACGAGCTTCGGTAGTGGCTAGTTACCGGCAAAGAAAGCCTACCTAGAGATTTATAAAAAAAACAAGCTAGATGGCAGTTTAATAAACTTTATCGGGTTCTACTTGACCTTGTACCGGAACGATGAATCTTGTCAATAGGGGAATAACTGGTAACTTTCGAGGTCATCTACCAGACTAGACTAGAACAAAAAAAACAGTAATCTTCCCAAATTCCACTTTATTATATCATGTGATCAGTTATTGATTCCTTCTTTTTTTAACACGCTTTTATTAGCTTCACCTGTATGTATGTATGTTTGTTTGTTTGTTTGTTTGTTTGTTTGTTTGTTTGTTTGTTTGTTTGTAACCGACTCCTTTGAGCTCGATTTTGCCCTACTTTGAACGATCAGATTTGATTCAAACTTTGCACACCTGTCGAAGGTCGATGACAATGCAATAATCCGATCAAAATATCCGATTATCCTAATTAGATTCGCCAGGATTAATTAATTTCTTTCCGCATCCTTTGCATGCGAGTAAGAGAGACAGAGCTAGTGCGCGAACTACGCATGCGTGCAGTAGCGTGTTTTTTTAGTTTTTTAAACTATTTTTTATTTATTATTATTATCATTACTGTATATTGTATAGTGACTCATTCTAATGATTTAAGATGTTTCTTACTTTGGAACTATTTGTGAACGTTGTAATAACCCGTTAAAAAGCTAAACATTCACATTAGCTCACAACGTTAAAATGGTCATGATAAAATGTATTAGCTGTTAAATAAATAAATAAAGAAATAAAAAAAATTAAGAAAAAAATTAAGAAATATATAAATAAATAAAAATAAAAAATTGTCCGTACCGGGGTCGAACCCTCGACTTCCTACTTGTCGACTACAAAACATAAAATAAGATTTAAGATTTAGTACCCATGCCAACAACTATATTCACATTTGAAATAACCGAGAAATTTTTTACACTAAGAGTGAAGCCAAATAAATTAAACTACATTTATATTTTTTTAGGTTATTAAAGTTAGTCCTTAACGGGGTATGGTAAACTCCTACTCCTAATTGGTTTCTACGCCAAATCGTGCCGGAACGCAAAACCACCTGACAGTCACCTGCACCGGTGCCTCGGCCCCTGTTAACGAGGGCAGATTCGCCCCGGAAAGGATAAAGGTGTACATTTAAAACTATTATGTCCCATCGCCACTTAGAACTTAGCTCTTAGGCCGAAATCTATAAAGCGAGTTATAGTCTTATTAAGACTTAAGACAGTTAAAACAAGACAACGTTCTGTCTCGGACATAAACCTGTCCCATTTTAACTGTATTTTAAGTCTTACAGAGAAATACATAGTGATATTTTAACCTACATAAAGAGACCCAAAATTTGGTTGGTTTCAAATACATATTCTTTTTTTTTTTATCCACTACAAGTTAGCCCTTGACAGCAATCTCACCTGATGGTAAGTAATGATGCAGTCTAAGATGGTAGCGGGCTAACCTGTTAGGGGTATAGTAAACCCATACTCCTAATTGGTTTCCACACGACATCGTGCCGGAACGCTAAATCGCTTGGCGACACGCCTTTGTCGGTAGGGTGGTAACTAGCCACGGCCGCAGCCTCCCACCAGACCAGACACCAGAACAGACCAGCCGGGAATCGAACCCAGGACCTCCAACTTTATAATGCGACAGCGTGCGCGCTGCGCCACGGAGGTCGTCAAAAATTCTTATTATTCTACCAGGGCTACGAAAAAGTATAAAGTAAAAAATCTTCTAAAACAAGTTCCATATTATGCGAGCATACGGGTCACCTAATGTTAAGTGATTACTGTCGGCCATGAAGGTCTGCAGAACTAGAGGAGCCATCGACACGTTGCCGGCTGAATTCATCCTCCCAACCGGTTTCTACCAGTTCTAAGTATCAGAACGTTAAATCGTTGGGCGGTGTCTCTGGCAGAAATTGCAAAATGAGCTGTGGCTCTAGAAAGATTATTATTATTATCCTCAGGAACACAAAGAAAAATAAAATACTTAAGAACATGAAAATATTACACCGCGTAGACAAAACCACGATTAGCTATTTGCGAAAGGGACATTCCTGTAATTGCAAAACTGTGGGTAATAACACACATGGAAATCTAGCCCTTGTTAAATGCAGAATAAGACTGATATTTGAATGCATATTTCTATATCAACCTACCCTCTTAATCCTTTATTGTTTGTGATGGATCCCGTCACTGGTATCACCTGTACATCATGATTAATGACTTGTCCTATGTGGAAGGGAGACCGTAATGAGGGAATGGGATGACTGATTAATTTATGCTGTGGTCAGATTAGGGTGTGAAATAAGATCTGGTAAATAAGACAGTGGTTTTTTTCTAAGCTATGCATTGCGGTTTCATTTGCATTGTCTGTGGCATCTCATAATATTACTTACCTTAATAAACGAGCTATCGAATTCAAACAAAGATTTAAAAATCAAACTACTAATGAATGGTCATAGTTATAGTAGAGAGGTCTAACTTTTAAACTCATGTCGATTCTCGCGTACAGCTTAATTTGGTGTAGTGATTAATAATATTAACAACATCAAACATCAAAAATGTGACACCATGTCTATACTATCTTGAATGCGAATAGTTCAGTTCCATCAATCGTTATTAATATAGTATCGTCAAGCGCCGGACGCCATTAGTGTAATAGTCATATATTTATTTTATTCCGATGGACAGAGTTATAGTACTGACATTTTCTCATTAACAGGCGGATCACACACGTTTTTCTTAAACCTATTTAACTTTCATACTTACTCGTATTATCGCTATAACTCTCAAACATTGTGAACGCGGCCTTAAACCACTTTAAACTGAGTAGCTGTAAATAGTAGTCATCTTTCAATCTGATATACAATACCTACCATTATATACTATAAAGTCGAATAACATTAATACACCCTCGAAATGATTCGGAGATAACGTTATCAGACTGAGCGCCAGCAAATATACAGGTATATTTAAAGATATTATATAAAGGACTAATGGAAAATTCTTCCAGAATAACATTGAACACAATTACTGTTAATTAGAGAATCTCTTCTCAACTAGCATGACAAAGTATCATCACCATCGTGATCAACCCATTACAGGCTCACTACAGAGCACGGGTCTCCTCTCAATATGAGACCACCACGTAGTCACCACTCCATAGTCCACCACGCTGGCCATGTGCGGATTGGCAGACTTCACACGCCTTTAAGAACATTATGGAGAACTCTCAGGCGTGCAGGTTTCCTCACGATGTTTTCCTTCACCGTTGAAGCAAGTGATATTTTAATTGTTTAAAAACGCACATAACTCCGAAAAGTTAGAGGTGCGTGCCCGGATTCGAACCGCCGACCTCT
Source organism: Lasiommata megera (assembly GCA_928268935.1). NCBI lineage: Eukaryota > Metazoa > Arthropoda > Insecta > Lepidoptera > Nymphalidae > Lasiommata > Lasiommata megera. The sequence continues at coordinate 2,065,384 of OV743311.1, read as the reverse complement.
GATCAGGAGACTGACGCCCTAACCACTAGGCTATCACCGCTACAAAATATATCATCTTAATATTGTTTAACCAACAAAAAAAGTTGCTTCTAGATTTAAAAAAAAAATGACTTTTTTAAAATAGACTTTACGTGTTGAAAGTGAAAGTCTCTATTGTTACAAACACTACATTATGCTTTGAGAATCCTCAATTTATCATACGAGTAATAGCGCGTTATCTCATAGCATTCTAAAATTGTGAACTGTGACCCTCCACCCTGCTTCAGTGCAGGTTGTTGGACTCCAACAATCTGTTTGTCGTATAAGGCGTGTCGCCAAGCGATTTAGCGTTCCGGCACGAATTCGTGTAGAAACCAATTAGGTGTATGGGTTTACCATAACAGGTTAGCCCGCTACCATCTTAGACTACATCATCACTCACCTTCAGGTCAGATTGCCGTCAAGGGTTAATTAGTAGTGGATAAAAAAATAAAAAAATAAGTCTATGTCTCTTCATATATTTGATAAGCACACAGAGATGCTAGAAAGGTAAAATAAATAGTAAATCAAGTAAGCGTATTTATAGTAAAATGTTTGGTTTACCATGCGTGGGAAATAACATTTATCTATAAATTTTTGGGCCATTCCCCACAATATCCTACCAAAATTTGATTAATTGTTTTGGAATGCATTGAGGACAAACAAAAATAAAATATTTCGTTTTCATCCAAATCTATAAAGAAGTTTTTGTGTTAAAAGTACATGAGTTAAGATTTTCTCTGGCCTAGTTAGAGGTTCTGAACTGATTAGTTACGACCCTAACTACAAAAAACAATAAAGCGTTCCGGTACGATGCCGCCTAGAAATCGATTAATATAATAAAACAAAACAAATTAATTCGTAGACCTTTTTAAGGCACCAAATTATATAAGGTAAAAAATATATATTTTTACGAAAAAGCATTACAAATTTTTGAATACCTCATCTTTTCTCTGCTATAATAAGAATGTCTAGTGAAGAAACCCGCATGAAAATCTGTTACGTAGTTTAAATGAGTAACGTCCAGATGGCGGCACTTAGTTATATATTATTTATATTATATGTATAGTGATAAACAGATACGGACATATGGCAAAACTCACTGGTATATTTGTGCTCATATTGATTAGATTTGTATGTGTATATTATAAATAATGGTAAGCTGAACAAAAAACAAAATTTTTGAGATACACGAGCAACTATAATTGCACTGTCTTATGCTCAATACCGGCCTGGCAAGACGTCTAGCACTGAGCATCTTAAGCAATACGATCGTTCACTAAAATACAATAATTGATCAAACTCATAGCTTTGAATTAGGATTTGGTTGCAGTTTTGGTTTATTGACTGAATTTACACACTTTTATTGTATAACTCACAAAAGTACAGAGACAAAAAAGAAAAGAATCTCAGTTTTGAATTTACCATCAAACCCTGTAAAGAGTAGGGGTTGGAAACTCTTTTCATTATGAGAAGACTTATAGACGTAGTCCACACTGATTAAGTGCGGATTAGCAGACTTCACACGCCTTTGAGAACATAAAACTCTCAACAAGGCACATTTCCTCATGTTAAAGACGTTACACGTTAAAGCAAGTTTGTATATGCCAAAATTCCATCTAGTTGGTCTATAAGGTGTCAAAATTATTGGTCAAAATAAGAATTGACTATCGAATTTGGTGTTTATTTACTTATTCTAGTGAAAAAGTAAATGTTCTCTTGCTTATCGTTCGAAAAAGCAATAAAAGTGAAGAAAAATTATATTTTAGATAATGAAAGAAATTTTAAGAACATAAACCATAGATTAGTTAATAGGCATATGATGATGATGAAGATTATTTTTTTATTTCAAACAGAACAATTGCTCCAGCAACTATTGCCGTACAAGAATTGCTCAAAAAGTTGTCCGTGTCCACAGCATTCTAAAAGTGATAAATTAAATGAATTCAACCACTATCACTGCCATTATTTATTCGGTGACTTCCATCTGCGAGCGACGCACGCTTTTACTTTTTAACCATGAAGATCGCTTTACTTATCATCGTTTTGATTGGTGTTGTTAGTGGAAATGAAGACGATTGTAAGTGAATACTTTATTTTTCAAAACACCCGCGTGAAGTTCAGCTTTTGTTTTCTTTTTTCTGTATTACTAGACCAATAATTGATCTTCAAATTCAGAGTTGTGGCCGTAATATAGCGCGCTGGGCAAATGCGGAGACTTCATGGCTTTTGAGAACATTGAAGAAAACTCTCAGGCGTGTTTACTCACGATGTTTTCCTTCACTTATATGATCTGCATAAAACGCTCTCGCTCTCGGTCATATGGCGGATAATCCTGTCTTAATATTGCTTGTGAAGAAATCCAATTTAAATAAAATGTAGATTAAAAATACGGTGCTCTGGGTTCGGGAAAACCATGGACAAAAATATATTTTTTTCGTATCTTGGGTTCTGGAAACCCATGAAAACCTTGCATCTTATTATAAGTGTATTGATTTATTTAGGCTGTATAATTGATTTTTTTTTATCTTCTTTTATTTTTGTATTTTACTAAATGAATTTTAGTAAACTACGCATTTGAATAAATGTACGTGATGATGCCGTCGAAGACGGAAGCGGGATTATCTATAAGGGCAAATATATTAACTCATTGCCCTAATTGTTGAAGCTGTCATAGCCTAGTGGTTAGGACGTCAGCCTCCTAATCAGAGGTCGGGGTTCGAACCCGGGCACGCACCTCTAACTTTTAGGAATTTTTTAAAATATCACACGCTTCAACGGTGAAGGAAAACATCGCGAGGAAACCTGCACGCCTGAGAGTTCTCCGTAATTTTCTCAAGAGATGTCTTTATAAACCAGTATTCCTTAAAATAAATATCATAAGACAAATATAATGACTACGATGAGTAACATATTAAATTTTCGGTTTTTGTTTTTAATTTTTACATTATATGAAACTTATTTGTGTTGATGCCAGCGATTGATTACTAATTTAGTTTGATTATTAATGGCGAATTAAATAATTTCGTAGTGTAAATTTGACGCAAGTTAGCAATTATCATCAACACTTGTGCATCATGACTGGCTTTATGTGCTCTTCAAGGCATGGAAGAAAGTTTTAAGCCTAATCCCGACTTCCAGAGTTTGACTCAGCTCAACATTTCTAGGGCACTTGGCACACTTCCGTTTACTATATGCGAGATTTTTTTTTGTGACATCACGTGCACCTGATGGTAAGTGATTGCCATCAGGTTAACCACCATCCTCCTAATCGGTTTCTACTTGGCATTATATCACAATTGGAATCGCTAATCAGTATGTCTTTGTCAGTGGGGTGACCACTAGCCGCGGCCAAATCCCCCCAACGGATCAGGCAACCCAGGACCTTCCAATTTATAAAACTGCACAGTGGAGATCGTCAAAATTAAAATATCATCCAATACGTTTCCTACTATTTTCTCGAATAATGATAGACCGATTTTCGGCTCACTACGAAGCACGGGTATCCTCTCAATATGAGAAGGGTTTGGCCATAGTCCACTACGCTGGCTATTTGCAGATTGGCAGACTTCACACGTCTTTGAGAACATTATGGAGAACTCTCAGGCGTGCAGGTTTCGTCACGATGTTTTCCTTCACCGTTGAAGCAAGTGATATTTTAATTGATTAAAAACGCACTCGCAAAAACGCACCTATAACTCCAAAAAGTTATAGGTGCGTGCCCGGGTTCGAACCCCCGATCTCTGATTATGAGGCTGACGTCCTAACCAGCTATGATAGCCACTAGGCTATCACAGCTTGCAAATGACATTTTTATTATAATTTAATGTCTTTCCATATATGTGGTTATTATCAGTTTCCGTGGTTCAAACGATTCATTCAAGTAACGGCTTAAATCATTAAGAGCTCATATTTCATGTTAAAAGAAAATTGTATATTTAAAATCAATGTCTCGATATATTACCTCCGTTTAAAAATAAAAAAAAGATCATTTCTGTATAAGGCTTACAGTACTTTTACTGATTGCTTTGTTGGTATATTTGACTACGAGGTTAAGGGTTCGAATCTCAATATGGGGATAAACTTTATTGGGTAATGGGTGTTTGTGTCCGGAAATTCCCAGTCAGCAATAAAAAACTAAGACGTGGTCAATCCCCCGAAGAAATATCTAGACTCTAAAAAAAATCAAAGTTTTAAGTTCGCGATCACTTAGAAGGGCTTAGCTTAACTTGCTTTAAAAATCTTTTGCCGCTAAAGAGGAATTGACTCTGCTCCTTGCCCAAGTCTCACATCAAACCTTGCCAATTAATTCGTATTGTTCCTCACTATATATAAACAAAATCATCATCATGATCAACCCATTACCGGATCACTACAGAGCACAGGTCTCCTCTCAATATGAGAAGGGTTTAGCCTTAGTCCACCACGCTGGCCATGTGCGGCTTGGCAGACTACACACGCCTTTGAGAACATTATGGAGAACTCTCAGGCCTGCAAGTTTCCTCACGATGTTTTCCTTCACCATTGATGCAAGTGATATTTTTAATTTTTAAAAACGCACATAACTCCGAAAAGTTAGAGGTGCGTGCCTGGATTCAAACAGCCGACCTCTGATTAAGAGGCTGACGCCCTAACCACTGGGCTATCACCATCTTCCTTAAATTCTGTTAAACCATTGCTAGCTCCAAAGATGCAGTAGATGTAAGAGTAGTAGATGAGTGGCGAGTTTAATAAATAAAAAAAAACGTACTAGCAATTCCGCTGGAGCCATCGACCGCAATAGTTTACTAAACTTAAACTTACGAAACAATAGTCTCTAATGTCCAGATTCCTATTAATAAGGATAACGATCATTATTCAATCGTATTCGTCTACCAATTGAGTTCACGATAATCAACAATACCCAACATCCGTTCTTAAAACGATGTACAATGAAATTTAGACTCTATACCGCTTAAATTATAGACTGTGATTGTCGCAATCTACTGTCACAAGTGTATAAGTATGTTTGTATCTCGCGATGCGATTGCATTATCCAAACGGAAGCTGTAACATGCGTGTTATGTTGCTAGGTTTAGACGGTTATAAAACGGTGTTTACGTATTAGAATACGTAAACACCGTTTTATTAATATTATTGTGACCTTTATTAATATTATCCCAGATATGAATCCTAAATCTAATTCTTGTGATAGCTGCGATCGCTGCTTCTTCTTCTTAATTTGGTATGATCACATCTCGCTCGAGCGTTTCACTTATTTTAGATTAAGTAGCATACCAACGCTTGTAGATTGTCTTTAGGTGTTGAAGATGTATAAATCAATTATTATCTATTATAGTTTACATTTACGCCTACCCACTTATTTATAAATCAAACGTCATAATAGGACAATTCCAAAAAAAGGCTGAGAGCATAACGTTTTCTGGTTTTTAAATAATCCCACGGAAACCGTTTATTTTCCCGGGCAAAATGGGTAAAACATCTTTACGCTGGAGGCTATCGTAAAGACGTTTTGCCCGAAATATATATTATCAAAGAAGTTTACAAGATTTTGCTGTTGAGCCGTACATACGTAAAAAATATAATCGCATGGGCTCTAATCCTCGGTTCCCGTGATATAAACCGCGATCTGGATCCTACAGCTCCAGGATGCAAGCCATTTTTGACGAAGCTCATAATTTTATAGCTTCGTCATAAAGGATCGTGAAGCTACGATAAGAAATTCAAACCAAACGGCCAATGCTTTTCAATGGTCCTCGCTAAAGTTATAAACAACTGGGAAAACAGGACGGTTTTTTAATCATCATCATGAACAACCCATTACCGGCAAACACACGGAGTCAGTACAGAGCACGGGTCTTCTCTCAATATGAGAAGGGTTTGGCCATAGCCCACCACGCTGCCCATGTGCGGATTGGCAGACTTCACACACCTTTGACAACATTATAAGCGTGCAGGTTTCCTCACGATGTTTTCCTTCACCGTTGAAGCAAGTGATATATATATATATATATTTTTTTTAAAACCGCACATAACTCCGAAAAGCTAGAGGTGCGTGCCCGGATTCGAACCGCCGACTTCTGATTAGGAGGCTGACGCCCTAACCACTATACTACACAGGCTATCACCGCTTCCTAATAATTTTACTAAAACCCCACTGTCCCCGTTAATGAGGATAGACAACGGGGACAATGATCCAGTTTTCTTTTAATAAAATTAAAATTCCGTTTTACCCTAAACGGAGACAAAGGGACTACCTGAAGGCATATGCAAAGACTCAATCGTACTACAATCAATTTGTTAGTGTGGCATAAGGGTGCAATGGACTTACTTACGGTTTAGTATTAATATAGATTCTTCTTTAATTTTAAATCTTGACATACCCAAGATTGGGCATCGCATCTTGCTGGATAATCTGTCTCGATTCCAGATGGTTATTTTTCTGGTGCATTCGTGTTGTGCGGCTTACATCGCGATGATAACTAGAAGATTGATAAATGATTACCAATTCCCATGAATATTTGCAGTACCAGAAGAGCCGACTCTGCGGTGCTGACTGAACTAATCCTCGTTATCGATTTCTACTCGGCATCATATCGGAAAACCTAACCTTGGTGTCTTTGCCAGTAGGGTTTTTCCGAAATAAACTATAATATAATTTTGACGCGGTTATAATATTAACACAGTTTATATAGTTGCATACTTAAGACTATCAGGAAATTTTCAATAGTTAGTTTTCGTTAATTTTAATCTTTCACAGATCTATTTAAGGATCCGTTTAAACAGATTATATATGTGTTATAATATTCTTAAGTAGCCTTTTTGCAATTATTCAGGGAAAATACCTACCTCTGAGATTTAGAAGTTCAATGGCATAAATTAAATATATACGAGCTAAGTAATGCAATAATTTACCCGTTTCAGTGAGGATTATCGACTCGATCGTGCAAGAACAGCCGTGTATCCAGATGGGCGGAATTTGCACGGTCGCCGAGGACTGCCCCAAGGGACACCTCGCCGAGAAGCAGGGACAGTGCCCCACACAGCGCAAGCAAGGGATTGAATGTTGCCATGGAGGTAATTGCCGAAGAAAAAACAACCAACTGTCAAAAAAGTCACTCTCTGTGTAAAAACATTCAACTGTCAAAAAAGTCACTCTCTGTGTAAAAACATTCAACTGTCAAAAACAAATCACTCGCTATAAGTGTAAAAACACCTTTTGTGTCTTGAGCACGATACTTTCAACCATATGTTTTTTATTTCTTACAGTTCTTTACACTATAATAAATTTATAATATGAATCAATTTGATTACTAGATCATAGCTTGTTAAATTTTCTATTTATTCTATAAATATAAAGCCTCATATATAATCCATAAGAACCAGGTAAATCTGCACACTGAAATTAATAAAATTAAGAGGGGGCGATGCCACTCTCTTGTCTGTCGTACATGATTCTAAAACTAGATGGCGCTGCTCTCTGATTGCCGTCATATACAAAGGGTTTAAACGTTCTAAAATCAACGTTTCCTCAGAATGTTTCGTTGTCGGAGCTAAACGTGCTTAGAAAGCGCAGTTTGGACCTTTTTCTTCTAGAACATATTCTATATGACGAGTCAAGGGCGTCCGAGTTGTTTTTTGTAAGGGTGACGTCAGCATTGCTGCCGTCACGATTTTGAATACTTTCGCTCATAGTAATTAAAACCACAACTTGCGGGTTAACACTTTTATTGCGACAATAACTAAGAGGTCCGAATTTATAGCAAAGCATGCTTGTACAAGTTAAAATGTGGGTAGTTATTGAATTCTTGAGGTTCTTGGCGCCGCTGAATGAAGGTAATTACTCCTTCGCGCCGACATATACTATGTGCTATTTTAACATGACATGTGGTTCCGGTATATTTTTTTATGAGATAATAAATAAATTATAAATTTTACCAGGCAGATTTGCACGGTTTATGCGAATTAAATTTACTGTGTGTTAAGTAATCCATGTAATTTTTTCTAGTGTCCATGAAGGAGACACGCTGTGAAAAACATGGCGGCAGCTGTATGACCCATGAAACCTATTGTAACCCAAGTCTCATCTTCGACGGCGCCAAAGACTGTCCTGAAGGTCACCACTGCTGTATTATGGTTCTTTAGAACTGTAGTGGAAAAGAAATAATAAATAATTCATAATCTTGGTTATTTATTTTTTATCCAACCAATATCACTTCATTTATATTTCTACGCTAGCGGAGGTCCGCGATTGTTAACTGTCGACTATCCTGGATATTGCCTATTCGATAGTCTAAGAAAGAGAGAGAGAGAGAGAGAGAAGTTTAGGGACCAATGTTGATAATCAGTCATGGAATAGATCCCTTTGAGCGTTAACTGTCCAAGAGCGCGTCGAATGTCGCCAAGGATGTGGTAAAGGACCGATGGTTTGTTTATACATCCACTAACTATGATTTCTTATACAATAAACATTTAAGCTTTGTTGGGTGTAATCCAAATAAACAAGGCTAATTTGCACATCAGCATCCAGATCCACAGTTCTTCCAAAATGCTCTCTCAACAGTATTCGCTACGACACCGTAGCATCCTCAGGAGACGTGATGATGAACACATCAACAAGTAAACATCAAAAATTAAGTTTTATGTTTGTTGTATACCATCGACTTCCGACAAATAGCTTTGCGTTGGAAAAGGTAATTCTATGTTGGAGCGTAGATTCGTAGTTGGTCATGAAGATCAAGCTAATTTTATAACTATCAGTAAACGGGTACTCTAGGCTAGTCTTAATAAGATCACTAAGTAAGTAGTCGGATATAAATTCCAATACTAACGAGTTTACCATAAAAAAAAAATAAGCTGAACAAAATATAAAAGGAATGATAAAATAAAAGCATTTTCCCAAGACAATACAGATAAAGCGATTAATCCAATAAAGACCCAATATTGCTTACAACGGTCAACTTATTAGGGATACATTCCCCGCAGTGACAAGATATTACTATATCAAGGATTATTATGAAAGCTTTATTATGTAGGTAGATACTAGTTGATGCCCGCGACTTTGTCCGCATAACGTTTGTAATTGACGATTATCCCAAATCTTTTTTTTTTTTTATCCACTACAAGTTAGCCCTTGACGGCAATCCCACCTGATGGTAAGTGATGATGCAGTCTAAGATGGTAGCGGGCTAACCTGTTACGGGTATGGTAAACCCACACTCCTAATTGGTTTCTACGCGACATCGTGCCGGAACGCTAAATCGCTTGGCGACACGTCTTTGTCGGTAGGGTGGTAACAATCCACGGCCGAAGCCTCCCACCAGACCAAAATCTCAATAAATTTAATTGATTAGTTGCATTTTCTCTATTGTAAATATAATGTTAACTTGTTTTAGATGTACTTATAAGTGAAATGTTAGCCCTTGACGGCAATCTCATCTGATGGTAAGTGATGATGCAGTCTTAGATGGGTATAGGTATATACCCATACTCTTAATCGGTTTCTACGCGATATCGTGCCGCTAAATCGCTTGTCGACAGGTCTTTGTCGGTCGGGTGGTAACTAGCTAGACCGAAGCCAGACCAAACTCAAGCCGAGAATCGAACCCAGGATCTCCCACTTTTTAATAACGCAGCGCACTCTACACCACGGAGGTCGTTGTTTCTCAAATACGCAAAGAGATAGGATAAACAAGACTCAACTCAAGAACCAAGGCTTTCGTATGTGGTATTCATTTTTTTTTGTAATTTTTTTTTGTGTGTAATGTGTAATGAATAGCTTTTGCCTGCAGATTCGTTCGCGCTAATTTCGGTAATTAATTCTCGTATTTCAGACAACAAAACTATAAGACTAGCTTACGAATTTGATTATATTATTTTTCAAAAATCTTGTCTTACCACACGATAAATGATTTTTCCCGTCATTAAAGCTGTGTTGAATGATCTCACTTATTTTAATCCTTCATAATATTACATACAGACAAGGATGTCCGCGACTTTTTGCGCCTACAATCTTTGATACGGAAATTTTTCCCGGACAAATTTTATAAAGATGAAAAACAAACACTCTTTGTGGGTTTGTAAGAATAAACGTGAAACATGCACGTAATTATTATTAGCCTTAACATAATCTGGGAATCAGCGGTATTTCGTGGAAAATGTTAAATTTTAAGTTTTAAACCGCAGTGTTTTCTTCTGTGCCTTGATTGAGTTAGTCAGTCAGAATACAAAAACTAGTTGAGTTTAGTTTCAGCTAGAGATGACAGATAAACGAATCAAACGGTAGTTTTTTAAATAGACTAGCTAACCCGGCAAACGAAGTTTTGCCATATAAATTATTAGAAATCTTAATATAATATTTTAATTTCATCATAACTTCAAAACCAAATGTCCAATTTTAATCATTGAAAGACCAAATATTATCTACATAAACTGTAATTAATGATGAAACAATTTTTTTTTATAAGGATTAGTAGCATAAGTAAAATAAATGCGTTTAAATATAGTCCAAAAAAATTCAAGATTTTTAAATGAAAAAATGGTTGTTGGTCACTCGACATAGATACTCGTAGTGTGCCGCGGACTTTTTTGTAGATATTTATAAGATCTAAAATTAATTAAGAATCAAAAAATGTTTTATCTTTTATAGTTTAGGCAGCGTACGCGAAATAAGTAACTTTTATGATTGATTTTTTACGTCTTGTGTCCGAAAAAACCCAAATATCTTACGGAACCCTATTTTTTTCCAAAATAAAATTTAGCCTATGTTACTCGTGGATAGTTTAACTTTTGAATGGTGAAAGAATTTTTAAAAACGGTCCAGTAGTTTTTGAGCCTATTCAATACAACCAAACAAACAAAGTTTACCTAGTTATGTGTACCGATTCCGATGTTCCAAGCCAGCCTTGCGTAACATTCGTAAAGTAAGTGTTGCAATCGTTTCCACCTAAAAGACCACCGGCGAGACCACCGGCGATGGTAAGCAGCATGGGAAACGGTCACAAAGACAATGGGCAGTCCCTAACTCGACTCGATAGGTTTAAGACGTTTAGTATTTATAATTAAAGTTAAAATTAAAGTAATTAAATTTTAAATATAATTTCAATTTCTTTTCCTTTTTAAAAAAGGATAATTACGCTCTCAAAATTTCACTGGCGCAGCCGGTAGGATTTCGCGTTATAGGCTGTCCTAGGGGTCCCAAAATAGATCCCAGGTGCGGCTCGCGAAATTTACGAACCAAATAAATAAGTGATCGAGTAGCGGTGTTCCTGGAAGAAGAAGACTACCTTGAGCGGGAGAATGCAGGCGCACAGAGGGTGAGTAGGACTTTTCACTATCCTGTGTGTCCCATCCTATACCTGTTGGTAGCTATAATTTTTCCGGATAGAAAAAGGGGAGATTGAAATTAATAACTTCAGATAGTTCGGTCCAAAATCACTGATAATCTGTTTTTTTTTATTAATTAGTCCTGTAATGCACTAAATCGGCATTATTTAGGTATTAGCGTTAAGAGACAAAATTGAAATTTTTATTGCAAATATTTTCTTTTAATTATTCCTGTAATGCACTAAATCGGCATTATTTAGGTATTAGCGTTAAGAGACAAAGTTCAAATTTTATTGCAAATTTATTTGAAAAGTTAAAGTTTTAGTTATATTATAATTATATTATATAAGTTTTAATACGCACACTTAGCGTATTGTGTTAGTCATTTTGTGTTATTAAATCCAATGGAAATGGAAAAAATAACGATAGTTCCCCGCGAGATTGCAGAATTAATTCCGAAATTCGATGGAGAAGCTAACTTACTTAACATTTATATAAGGAAATGCGAATATGTAATTCACAACTTTAGGCAATCTGATAGTTCAGCCCAGGAGTTGTATCTATTTCACGTTGTAACGAGTAGGTTAACAGGGAAAGCCGCTTTCCTGATAAGTGAACGAGAGGACATTTGTTCATGGCAGTTATTAAAGGACACACTAATTCAGCATTTCGGCGACCCTCGCACGGAGGAATGCGTCGCCATCGAAATGGAATCGCTTAAAATTAAAACTGGTGAATCATATACCGATTTTTGTAAACGCATTCAACACGTACGTAGTATTTTAATTTCAAAGGTTAATAGACTAGACGATATGTTGCTGAAAGAATCTAAAATTATAATCTACAACAACTTATCGCTCAATGTTTTCCTATATAACTTACCTGAACATTTAATCCGTATAGTTAGGTTAAAAAATCCTAGAACATTAGAAGCAGCTTTAGAGTACGTAACCGAGGAAGTTAATTTTCAATTCCAGTACGACTCTAAAAATAATATAAAAAGATCTCATCAAAATCAGTTGAATCCAAGTTTCCTTAATAATAAGCTTACCACCCCACAAACAGCTTTTAGAACGGCAGTAAACCCGTTCCAAAACAGATTTACTATGCCAGGTCAAATTAACCAAGGTTTTAGACCCTCAAATAATTTTCAAAAGCAACTGAGGTCCAATAATAATTTTAAATTCGGAACCTCTGCGCAACCTAACAATTTTAGATTTGGTATTCCGAACCAACAGCAGAATTTTAAATTCGGCATACCTCAACAAAATCAAGCCAGAAACTTGCAACATAGTAATAATTATCAGAACTTTAATAGACAAGTGAATCAGAGTGGTCACCCTACAAATCAAAATCAATTTAAGTTTGGCATACCAAGACAGCTAAACGAGAATATGCCGACCGACGTATCTATGCGTACCGCTCCACAGATAAGACAGAATATGACGGAAATTCCGGAAAATGTTTTTTACAATCTTGAAGTAGACGAAAATTATCACTACGATAATTATTGCGAGACCTATCCAAATTTTAATTATGATGAACCAAGTCAAATGCCATCGGAACCTTATTTCGTGGAAAACTCAGGCATCGAACCCGAGACCTTTTGTGAAAATCCAGATTTAAATCACGACGAAAATTTTTGCGTAACAGCCTCGAAGGTACCGAATCCGAAATAATACATCTTAACTGCGATAGTATATTAAAATTGCCACACATAGAACTCCCTGAAATTCAGGCTAAGTTCATGATCGATACCGGTAGTACGCGATCTTTTATAAGTCCTAAAAAGGCAGATCAATACTTTTCTAGATTTAAATATACAGAACCTTTTGAAGTCATAAGTACTCATGCCCGCAGTAGGCATAGCGAGGTGCTACTCATACCTCTTTTGAAAACCTTTAAAAGCAATTCAATCCATAAATTTTACATATACGACGTAGACAGTCGCTACGATGGTCTTATAGGGTCAGACTTACTGAAACAACTTGACGCTACAGTGGACATGAAAAATCAAATTTTACACACGCGCGACACTGACATACCAATCGTATATAAATCTCCATATGAGTTAACGTTGCAACCACGAACTGAAACTCGTGTAAAGGTACCAACTACCTTAGAAAACGGTGAAGCTATACTAAATTTCGTAGACTTCGGACAGGGAGCACGCATGCCTAGCGCTTTAGTGAACTGCGTAAACTCATTCGCGACAACGGTAATTCAAAATGCTTCTGAAAATACTATTACAATAAAATTTAACGAACCCTTTAGTGTCACTAAATCTGAAAATAATACATGTAGAGTGAATTCATTCCGTGAAAACTATGAAATCGATGGTAGAAAATTCCGTATATATACAGATCATAGACCACTGGCTTGGTTAAATTCTATTAAAGAACCTAATAGTAAACTTACACGATGGAAATTACGACTTTCAGAGTTTGACTACGATATAGTATATAAGGCGGGATCACAAAATACTAACGCAGATGCACTCTCAAGAATAAAACTAAATGCTTTAGAAGATGATAGTTCCCTCCAAGTAAATATAGATCCCATATCTCTCAGTAGTAACGACGAAAGAGACGAAAATGACAGTATTATATGTATTCCTGACTCTGACAGTTCAAATATGACTTTTCCTATTCGTACTCCATCTGAAAGCACGATAAGTTGTAGCTCTAGAACCGACACTGCTCTATCGGCTCTAGACATGGAAGGAGAAGTCATCCCCATACTTAACGAAGCTATTGACACTAAACCATACCAATTCCTTATATTTACCTGGAATAGAAATCATACTACAGTTCAGGATTTCTCTCGAGATAAGCAAAAAGTTTTTGAAGCACATATGCCTGAAGGTAATCTGGAATTAATTAAAAATTTCTTGAAACAATATATAAACCCCAAAATTAGACACTTTATCTATTTCGAAAGCGATACTCATCGTAAAGATTTCCAAAGATGCGTTTTAGAATTATTTAAAAAGGACTCAGTAAAAATTTACGAATGCACTAAAAGAGTAATTTACGTCTCAGATGAAAATCGAACATATAACCCAGGCATCTTACCTGTAAAAGAAGGCCAAGCATTCATGATAATTGGTCTTATGTTAAGGTGTTAGATTTAAGTCCATTAAAGGAAGATTTAGATTATAATGTTAGAATGTACGAGCACCTAAATATAAATTTATTAAGATTCTTTAGTAATAATACGCACTATAGCGATATAATTAATATTAAGACCCAAACGGATCATTTCCTTAATATAACTTTAGATAAATGTAGGCAGCTTATTCCGATTCGTAGAGTTAAACGCGGTATATTAAATCCTTTAGGTTCACTCATAAAAATTATTACGGGAAATTTAGACAATAGTGACGCTTTAAGGTATGACGAATTAATCACGAATTTAAAGACGCGACAGGAAAGAATAACAAGAAAAATGACCATAGTTTCGGAAATGGTGCAATCTTTCGTTAATATCACTGGTTTCTCGAAAAACAATTTAATTCAGCTAGATAAAGACATTTCTGATATTAAGACATGGATTAATAGCACAGAACGAGTAATAAGCAATACAATATTAATAAGCACTTTTCAATTATTCCTGCATAACTTTCAAATGATTTATGTTAAAATAGATGAAATAGAAACGGCTATAGCTTTTAGTAAGTTAAGAACCTTACACCAATCCATAATTGATACTGACGAATTGTATAGTTTGCTAACCGATATCGAGAAAACTGATAAACTCGTATATCCTGTCAATTTTGATAATCTTTTGTTAATAGAGCAATCTATTGAACTTAAAGCTTATTCTAAGAAAAATCAGATAATCTTTATTCTGGACATTCCCCTAGTTAAGAACGATCTATATAGCTACTTTCGTATGATACCTCTTCCCGTTACAAATACGTTTAACCAAACATCCCTTATAATTCCTAGAACTCCTTACCTATTAGTGAAAGGTTCGAAAACCATACCGCTCGCCCAACCCTGCAAGGGAATGGATAAATTCATGTTTTTATGCTACGAAATTGAAGTTGAACCCATAATGAAAGATAGCTGCTTAGAGGCGCTTATGTTACTATCCCAAAACACTAGCGCTTGTAACCCAGTCCTGGTAGAGACATCTGGAATGAAAATAGAACCAATCCAACCTAACCAATGGATTGTATACAGCAAATTTGAAACACTCCTCCTAAAAATATGTAATACCGAAGAAACTCGTGAATACATAAAAGGAACCTACATACTTACCATAGATGATACCTGCAACTTTAAAGTAAAGGGATTGACACTAAGAAGACATCAAGCAGTTGGTAGACCTATAAACGACTCCAGGATACCAACTATCCACTTGCCCGAGATACCTACCTCGAGCCCGTTACCTGAAAGCCTTAACCTTCAGCACCTTCAGCAGTTAGCATACAGTTTAAAGGAAAGTGATAGTGAAAATGTGTTCGATCAAAGTGAAAGCTCTATAAATGTGAAAAGTGTTAGCGTCGGAACCTTAATTTTATATGTTATATTAGCATTAACCATTTGTATCTTTTTCATGTATAAATTCATCCCTTTACAGTTTTCCCGTCAAATTCAGCAGACGGAAAACCATCCCTCTGCTGACTTTGAACTTAAGGAGGGAGGAGTTATGTGTACCGATTCCGATGTTCCAAGCCAGCCTTGCGTAACATTCGTAAAGTAAGTGTTGCAATCGTTTCCACCTAAAAGACCACCGGCGAGACCACCGGCGATGGTAAGCAGCATGGGAAACGGTCACAAAGACAATGGGCAGTCCCTAACTCGACTCGATAGGTTTAAGACGTTTAGTATTTATAATTAAAGTTAAAATTAAAGTAATTAAATTTTAAATATAATTTCAATTTCTTTTCCTTTTTAAAAAAGGATAATTACGCTCTCAAAATTTCACTACCTCTTTATAATATTAGTGTAGATACGTAATAACAGATAATAATAAACTGATCAAGGGAAAGAAAAATAAAGAAACATTTGGCGATGTTTTGTCAGATTGTAATAGACAGTCCGCAGGACGGACGAAAAGTTGGACGTAACAAAAAAAAAGGACGACATTATGAGTCCACTCGGTATAATACGAACCATTAAAAATCAGCTTTAATTTACGTTCTGAAATTAACAGATATAGGAAGATTCCCCCAAAAATTTTATTCCGCACCCATTGAGATGATAATCTGTGAAGTTAAGAGCGGATTACTCCGAATCTAAACTGCCCATTTAGCTTCTTTTTTTGTCGTTAAATGAGACAACTTAATGGTTTCCGTAATGAACAGCGCTTTAAAAGGTAAACTTTTGTACGTTTATTTTTATACAATTTATAGTCTTTAATCCTGCTTCTTTTTTAATATGTTACATTATTCTTACAACTTATTTATTATTTTAAGTAAATAATAAATATTGTTCATATTGTTTCAGCAAACGGTAAGCGTAAATGATAAAATAATATGAAAATAAACCGTTTAGTGCAAGTGTGACTCGCAAACAAACAGTCCTGTACCAAAGTGCAATATAAAACACTATATATTATTTACGTCATTAATTTCTTTCAATCAATGAATAAATTTGTAAAAATATTCATTCAAAAGGGCTCTTTTGACGCGTAAATAACTCATATTGTAGTGAGTCGATGGTGATTTACATTGGTAAACTTAAAGCGTTAAGTACAGACGAAACGATGCTATAAGAAATTGTATTTGGTTCATTACTCTAGGTCAACGGGGCATACCCTATAAATAATGGTTATCTTGCTAGAAGCTTATGTGAAGACCTGAGTATTCAACATGATTTTGAATCGGTACCTCTACGCATGTTAAAGAAAATAATAAAGACCCATTTTCTCATCATACAAAGGGTCTTTAATTTCTTTTCGAGGTACAGAACCTTAAATAGTGACGTAGTTAAACTGAAATGCAAATCTGTAAAATGCCGCCATAAGAATACTATTATTTTTGAATACTCAACTCAAACTTTTGAAAAGTGATTGGAATAAGTAATAATAAGTTCAGGGATCTAACGTTAGATAGATATAACCAGTTATAACCGGTTACGCAGGATTATGTTAAAATAAGATTTATACGACAACTCTTGGGTCCCTAAAATAGCAATTATAATTCTGAATTTAAAAGGACTAATATAAAAGTAATTCAAGCGATGTGACGGTCGCAAATCCCCTCGGGGCACAATCAGCTATTGCAATTTTCTCTCAGATCAATGATATCAAAGTACCAATAAAAAAAACAACAACGATACGCCGACTTGAATAGGCACTACTATAAAAGCTTGCCTAGGCTTAGTGTACCAACGAAAATTTTATATATTTGAAAATTTCTTATTAAACGTTCCATCGTTTTTATTTAATTAAAATATCACTTGCTTCAACGGAGAAGGAAAACATAGTCTGGAAATCTGCACGCCTGAGAGTTCTCTATAATGTTCTCAAAGGCGGATGAAGTCTGCCAATCCGCACATAGCCAGCGTGGTGGACTATGGCCAAAACCCTTCTCATATGAGAGGAGACCTGTGCTCTATAGTGAGCCGGTAATTGGTTGATCATGATGATGATGAGTGCAATAGTACAATTTATTAACTTATTGATTATTGAGACACAATTTTAACTAGGACGACTTAAAATATCTATTGGCTTTAAAAAATACCATTTAGTACTTGTGAACTTTATTTATATTTTTATATGCTTAGAGTATGTAATTAAACACTAAACTTAAGGCGCATAACTTAACGGTCCTTTTCCTTGACTTCTTTTTCATCGGTACATACCGTTGATCTTCGTCTACCCTCGTAAGGCACGTCCAGTTTATAGCAGCCTAGATTGGACTTTTCAATCAGGTATCGGGATAGATCTCTTGGTGCTTGAGACACGATGTACTGGAAATAAGAGTAATGCTGAGTGCTCATAAATATGTGGATTTAATGCTTTTGGGATTGATTTGCTAAAGCAGCGATATGATAATTCAGAGAAGAAGAAAAGGGACTATAAATTGTACATCTAATACTATACCAGTATTTATTAATAAAGAAATATATATTTTACAAGTTGTTGTAAGGGTTACAATGTTATTAATGTGTATACGTACAAAAGAGTATAAAACTTGACTAAAATTCTATTATTAATGTATTAAGGTTATGATGATGTCGTGCCGCCATGTTTTGGATCCCGATAAAACGGTGGCCTGTAATTGGTCCACGCAAAAAAGCAATAACAATGAACGCCACGGGGACATTTTTATGAGTGAAGTGATATTTTTTGAAGAAAGTTTTTAATTTAACTGGCGTATTTATCACAATAAATATCAAATATATTTACATATATTTTAATATTTTCGTTTTGATAAGTCCACTTTATTATTAACTTTAAATATATTTTTTTAGCCGCCCGGTTGAATACGTAAAGTTATAGCAAAGTGACAGTAGCAAAGCGATCGGTCGCAAAATATAACATTTTTTCATGCGAGACCTCTGAAGTGACGTTTGACAGCAAAGATCGATATACGCATATCACAAGCCTGTCTTAAGATTGACAGTAATAGTTCGTCATATTGAAGTAACTTGCTGTGTTCACCGAACCTAACATAGCTTAACCGGGACGCGACGTAAAACAGATTAAAAAAATAATATAATTGAAGTAAATAACACGGCGGGTAAGTATTTTTCATTACACGCATTCAAGCATTGTTCAAAATTCACTTTATGAGATTCACTTAAGTGAAAAAAAACTATTTTATTTTTTTAGCTACTTTAACAGCATTATGTCATATGGTATTTTATTATGGGGTAATGCTGCTGATATTGACACTATATTCGTTTTGCAGAAGAGGGCTGTTCGTGCGATATATAAATTAGGTCCCAGAGAGTCATTAAGAGATAAATTTAAAGATTATAAAATAATGACAGTGCATAGCCAATATATATATGAAAATTTAATGTATGTTCATAAAAATATTGATAAATTCAAGAAAAAAATGGACTGTAACGCACTGAACATCAGAAGTAAAAGTAAACTTGTGGTACCGTTTAGTAGGCTGCACAAAATTAGTAACTCATTCAAAGGAAATTATATTTTATTTTATAATAAATTACCTATTGATATCTTGGAGATGTCTATCAATAAGTTCAAAGTTTTTATAAAAAGAAAGCTTGTAGAAAAATCATATTACGATATTAAGGATTATATAAACGATAAAAAAGCTTGGATGTGAATTGCTCTATCTCCATAGGTACTTGAGTTTATTATTCATTTTATTCATTATGTGCGATGGTGATAACGAAAAAAAAGAAAAACCCCGGCTAAGTTTGTTCTGGGCTTCTTCTTAGACCGGGGCGCGTTTGGAACCCTCATAGCTTTAGTTTTAAGTTTCCGAATATAGTTATCACCATGAAATAACTACTATGTAAATTATTGACGCGTCAAAAGTGCCTTTTTAAGGACTATTTGAATAAAGATTATTTTGAATTTGAACTTACCTCCCGATTGATGAATTGTTTCCTTAACTGTCTTAGCCTATAATCCTTAGGGCCCCACTCCGGAACAGGCTTGAATAATTGACAAAAACCCTGAAAATTTAAAGTTGACGTGTATATTGTAATGTCGTTGAAAGTGTAACTTTCACAAAACAAAAACCAACACAAAAACTGTGAAATGAAAATATCTTATCAAGTTAGCCATAAAGCCAACAAATTTTCCAGGTAGGATTAAAATATATATTTAGCCTAAAAAATAAAATAAAAATAAAAACAAAAACAGAAAAGCAACCAAACACGTACTCACGCACAGGCGCACACACCCTCACACACTAAAGGAGCACTTTCCCAGTCACTCCGTGATATCAGCATGGTTATGCCTGAAAATCAGCGCTGCAGTCAATTTTGACGCAGCATCAAGCTGAGGCAGCGCCCTGTTCAGCCAATTTCTAGACACATACGTTTTTAGATGTGATGTAATTTTTTCTTTTAATGGCTGAATAAACGCAATTTTGATTTTTGATTTTTTTTTTGATCCAACCAAATCATGCATGCATAATTTCGGCTCTACCTAGGCTAGCATACAGTTGCAAGATTAGACTAGCACATCCTAACATTACAAGTGAAACGAAAGCTCGTAAAAACGCACCTTTTTCTCCTTAATGACGTGATGGTAAAACGCGTACAGAGCCCCAACAACAAACAGTGTTGAGATGCACGTCGGCGCGTACCGAGATGTATGTAGGTAGTTGAAAATATTGTAAGTATCGGAGAAAATGTAAAACTTGTGTAACATCATATACACCTTATACTGTAACAATTTAAATATTTTTTATTTTGATTGATATTTATTAGTTCATCGTGATCAGCCCATTGCTGGCTCATTACAGAGCACGGGTCTCCTCCCAATATGAAAGGGTTTGGCCATAGTCCACCACGCTGGCCATATGCGGATTGTCAGACTTCACACGCCTTTGGGTGATATTTTAATTGCTTAAAACGCACATAACTTTGAAAAGTTAGAGGTGCGAACCCGGATTCGAACCCCCGACCTCTGATTAGGAGGCGGACGCCCTAACCACTAGGCTATCACAGCTTTCATTTATTAGTTAATCATTCATTAATTCATAAAGATATGAAGATGATGCAAATAAGTATCTTGGTTTACAGCAACTCATATAATTTGACTGTTTTCTTGTGGGTCTAAAAGTTATTTTGTTGGGGACAAAGCTCAGCAGATGGAGTTGAAGATGAGATGGTATGGCTTTTTCCGAGTCGGTATTTCTCCGGGGAACGCTTGGTCCTACCGTTCATCTTAAGAAGTCGTTTGTGTATCTCTTGTGTAATTTGCTTTTATACATGTAGCACCATTAACACGATGAAGTGAAAATCGCCACAATAGTAAGAATCAACATCCGTGATGCCCGAGGACACGGAGCTACTCCCCGTTTCTATACTACGCACCGCAAACATATTGAATGCCCTTCCACCCCCCCCCCCACCCCACCCCCCTCAACGAGTACCTTGAAGAGGGAATAGGGGCATCTAGGCAAGAACAATTACCTTATGTTGCATAACCATTTATTGGGTACTATGATTGCAGCCAATTGCAAAATTTTCGTAGAACTATGTTACTAAATAGCGGTGATAGCCTAGTGGTTAGGGCGTCAGCCTCAGAGGTCAGCGGTTCGAATCCGAGCACGCACGAGTTATGTGCGTTTTTACACAGTTAAAATATCACTTGCTTCAACGGTGAAGGAAAACATCGTGAGGAAACCTGCACGCCTGAGAGTTCTCCATAATGTTCTCAAAGGCGTGTGAAGTCTGCCAATCCGCACATGGCCAGCGTGGTGGACTATGGCCAAACCCTTCTCATATTGAGAGTAGACCCGTGCTCTGTAGTGAGCCGGTAATGGGTTGATCATGATGATGATGATGATTTTACTACAACACACTACTTACACTATGACTATCACGGTTCACAAATGTCAACCTTGAAAGTGATAGTGTAAATTTTGTTCAAACATCCTTACCGAATAAAATATAGGAAGTAGTCGAAAGCTCCACCTCCTAAGCCTAGTCGGAGTAACTCCAAAGTGGAATGTTATGTCATCAAGGAAGCGACTGAGAGGGTAGGCCCAGAAAATAATCAAAATTTCCGCCAGACTCGATAGAGCCATGTAGAATACAAACGAATTTTCTGAAAACTGAAAGTATTTAAAATTGTAAACAGAAGGTTATTCATCAAAATTTTGCGCTTTACCTATTCTCATATCGGCAATATTATAATATGTGAATTAGAAAATGTGTCAGATTTTTTATTTGCTTGTTTGTTTGTGAATTTGTTGATTTTTCTTAATAAATGCACAGGCGTTGGGAAAGTTTGACATTAGATACTTTCTCGCTTGAATACTAAAGAATATTCTTTACAATTGCCCGTTTGAATTGACATTCTTTGATTTATACCTAAACAAAGCGTTGACGACGCGCCTACGTCAGTTTTGGAGCAATAACGGATGAAAGAGTAATAATAACTAATTTCATTATTATCAATACCCACACAATAACCAAAACAAAACCCACAAATATACTTCTTTTTTTTTTTGTCTTTTATATGTGTTTCATTTTACCTAAAAGACAATACAATACTATTTGTTGCTATTGATGTTAATACGAGTAGTTTTTTTTTTATATTTTACTAGTTAGCCCTTGACGGCAATCTCACGTGATGGTAAGTGATAATGCAGTCTAAGATGGTAGCGGGCTAAGCTATTAGGGGTATGGTAAACCCACACTCCTAATTGGTTTATACGCGACATCTTGCCGGAACGCTAAATCGCTTGGCGACACGTCTTTGTCGGTCGGGTGGTAACTAGCCACGAGCCAGGAATTGAACCAAGGACCTCCAACTTTATAATGCGACAGCGCACGCACTGCGCCACGGAGGTCGTCAATATGATGTACTGTGATGGTCGTCATTTACAAAGGGTAAAGTGTTAAATCAAAGTGAGTTATATAAATAATGTAACACGTTACGTCATCGTCCACCACAGCCAGTTCCACTATAGCCAAGACTAGTATAACTGCAGTCATGCACCAAGGTTTTGCCCACCGCCATTCATATTTAACCGCTTCTATCAGACATTGGAAACTGATGAGCTGAAAACCATTCAAAAAAACATGAAATAATAAAAATCTAATGGTAGCTATGATTGAGGCAAATCCAAAATATTGACTGTCAATTTACAAACCATTCACTGCAGAGCACGGGTCTCCTCTCAAAATGAGAAGGGATTGGCAGACTTAACACGCCTTTGAGAATATTATGGAGAACTATCAGGCGTGCAGGTTTCTTCACGATGTTTTCCTTCACCGTAGAACCAAGTGATGCATTTTAATTACTTAAAAACGCACAATACTCCGAAAAGTTGTAGGTTCGAACCCCAGACTTCTGATTAGGAGGCTGACGTCCTAACCACTAGGCTATCACAGCTTAGCTTACATACCATTAGCGTTTAGAAAATAGTCTATCGTCAGTGTTGTTCTCATAGTATAGTTAAAAATATCATCCTATAAGAAAATGTTTCGTAAATTAAAAACAGTTTAATTATATTAAGTGTCATCGATTTATATTCAATTTAGTATCACAGTTTTGTTTACTTAAAAAGTTAATTAAATGTTTTTTTTATACACCACAAGTTAGCCCTTGACGGCATCTCACCTGATGGTAAGTGATGATGCGGTCTAAGATGGTAGTGGGCTTACCTGTTAGGGGTATGGTAAACCCATACTCCTAATTGGTTTCTACACGACATCGTGTCGGAACGCTAAATCACTTGGCCACACGATTTTGACGGTACCCTACCGCTACTGGTACAGAGCCACGGCCGAAGCCTCCCACAAGACCATACCCAGGAAGACGGACGAGAAGGAGCCATGGAGGTCGTTAAAAATTTTATTATATTTCATTTCATTATTATTCGTCCTAAAGACGTCCACAGCAGTCGGAAAGCCCGACATTTCCGACAACGTGCCACCACACACGGTCCTTTGCCTTTCTCATCCGCCCACTACCAGCGATCTTTTTCAGGTCGTCGGTCCAGCGGGCAGGAGGTCGTCCTACACTGCGCTTACCGGTACACGGTCTCCACTCCAGAACACGTCTGCCCCGACGCCTTTTTTCTCCAATACGATTTCATTTAAGATACGATCTTTCAAACTTAATATAGAATGGTGCTTGGATTTGAGTTACTTACAAACATGCAGTATTCAACAACTGCGTTGAGAGCAAAGAATATGACTGCAAAAACAGCACCATATTTTATAGTAGCAAAGTAAATCGGCCAGTAATAGAACGTAGATCCGCTACCTGAAATTTAATAGTTAAGAGTTATTATCACTTTTGTTTCATCATCATCATGATCACCCCATTACCGGCTCACTACAGGGCACGGGTCTCCTCTCAATATGAGAAGGGTTTGGCCATAGTCCACCACACTGGCCATTTGCGGATTGGCAGACTTCACACGCCTTTGAGAACTCTCAGGCGTGCAGGTTTCCTTGAGATGTTTTCCTTCACCGTTAAAGCAAGTGATATTTTAATTTTTAAAAACGCACATAACTCCGAAAAGTTAGAGGTGCGTGCCCGGATTCGAACCACCGACCTCTGATTAGGAGGCTGATGCCCTAACCACTAGGCTATCACAGCTTTTTTTTTAATAGCTAAGAGTTATTATCACTTTTTTTTTATTATAATTAAATTGCGCAACAAATGAGCAAAGCCTGTTTTGAACAGGCTTGAGAAACTGCCAATGCGTTGCTTATTTATAAGACAGTTATTTATCCGCCACTTCAATAACCTCTAATTTTAACGAAGAGTTAATACAGTACGAAAATGGTGGTAGCTGGTTCTTCAATATAGATGTACGTGGAAAGAACTATCCGGGATTTGATTCCCGATTTGGACCAGATTATTAGATTTTCAGTTAAATCCCCATTACTGGAGGTAAGCAATGTGCGGCATATACCAGTCAGTAATCTCTTAGAAAACAATAACCCCGGATATTATCACTAGCATTTAAAAACCCGAGAATCGTAAACTAAGCAGCGTAGTGGATGTACTCGTATGTTTGGAACCCTCATAGCTATAGTTTTAAGTTTACGAATCTAGTTATCACCATGAAATAACTACTATGTAAATTATTGACGCGTCAAAAGTGCCTTTTTAAGGCCTATTTGAATAAAGGTTATTTTGAATTTTGAATTTTGTTCTGATTCCCTTCTTATCTATGGGAAACAAGGACTTTGTCCAGCTGCGGACGTCAAGACGTTGATGTTGACTCTGAAATATAATTTACCATAATTCCAATAAATAATTGTAGCATTGACCCATCTCTGACAATGTTTCTTCATCAAATACGACGTCAAAGCTTTGAAAATGTAGTAGACTCCGTTTGATAACACAATCACAGCGCTATTTAGGCTCGGTTTTATCTAATTATCAATAGAAAAGTAAGTGATTAATAATTAATTCAATTTAATAGGTTATTTTAGTGATACGAGCTAAACCTTAAACTTTTGAACCTTGCCGAGAAATAAAAGCAATTAAATTTAATCGGGACTTGAGTGTAACGAGCTACAGAGTTTGAAGGTTAGTACATTATTGACTGATATATTGTTGATGATAAATAAAAAGGAGTTTGCGAAGGCTTTTTAAAGTAAATCAATATCAAAATCTTAGAGGGACATCTTTATGAACACTAGATAGTTACGAAAAGTATAAAATAAGCTTTCATCCTACAACCGGTCTCGACGACCTCCGTGGCGCAGCGCGCGCGCTGTTGCATTATAAAGTTGGAGGTTCTGGGTTCGATTCCCGACTCGAGTCTGGTCTGGTGGGAGGCTTCGGCCGTGGCTAGTTACCACCCTACCGACAAAGACGTGTCGCCAAGCGATTTAGCGTTCCGGCACGATGTCGCGTAGAAACCAATTAGGAGTATGGGTTTACCATACCCCTAACAGGTTAGCCCGCTACCATCTTAGACTGCATGATCACTTACCATCAGGTGAGATTTCCGTCAAGGGCTAACTTGTAGTGGGTAATAAAAAAACCGGTAACGGTATCTGAAAATCGTGTACTATCGGTTCATAACTTTCTGAGTTCATCCATTACAAATGAATAAACCAACAAATCTAACCTCTCTTAATATAAGTATCTATGTATATCAGAAGTATAGATTTAATTCATGGTATAGTTAAGAATTACGAACAGCTGTAGAATATAATTTTAGCAATCTATTCAATTTTATTAGATTTTCGCTCTGGACACGGCTGATCAAAAACGTGACACAATGTTGTTCTAAATTATCGAACTATATAATTCCGATGCACGTGCGGTGACGTCAAAATATTTTTATACTGTTCAACCATTATTTTGTCCAACGAATAACAGAAATAAATATGTTAATTATGTTCTCATTCTTATTTTAAAAAGTCATCATCATGATGATCAACCCATTCTCGGCTCACTACAGAACACCGGTCTCCTCTCAATATGAGAAGGGTTTGGCCATAGTCCACCACGCTGGCCATGCGCGGATTGGCAGACTTCGCACGCTTTTGAGAACATTATGGAGAACTCTCAGGCGTGCAGGTTTCTTCACGATGTTTTCCTTCACCGTTGAAGCAAGTGATATTTTAATCGCTTAAAAACGCACATAACTCCGTAAAGTTTGAGGTGCGTGCCCGGGTTCGAACTCCCGACCTCTGACTAGGATGCTGACGTCCTAACTATTAGGCTAACACAGCTTATACTTTTAAAAAGTAGTACAAAGTTAATTATTATCTTAGAACAGTTTAATATGAACCTCGCTTTTAGTTCTAGAGCTTAGTATATGTACCACGGGTGGGGCAGTCATGGTTTCGGCTAACATGTCGAAATCGCCAGTCTGAAAAATGTATAAATAATTTCAACTAGGTTATTAGGTAGGATTAGGTTAAGATAAATGTCAAACGAGTCGCAGGGAGCCGCTGGATACAAGCGACCCAAGACCGTGGCCATTGGAACTCCCTACAAAAGACTTATGTCCAGCAGTGGACATCTATCGGTTGAAAGGAGGAAATGTCAAACCCATATTTTGCGTTTTAATATTGAAAGTGTCGGGAGTGAAATTTATGTATAAATTATACACGGCTGCTACTAGAATTATCGTCGAAATATATACCACTTGTTTCGAGACCATCCGGGGCTCTTATTCATGAGTTGACCAAATATTCACTTATAATTTTTTACTAATTGTAAATAAGATTATGTTCTTCTAAGCAACACACTTTGATGCTAATATAATGAGAGTGTATACTATAATAATTAGTCCGCCATCTTTGGGTTTTATTTAAAAGTATTGAGTAAGATTTTGAATCATATCAGTTTGTCATTTGATGTTTGTTATTAGAACAGTTCATCATTTTTTTTTTTAAATTGTTTAGTTACGTTAACCCGTCTACCATTGCTGCGTGAAAAATGGAAAAACCAACACACACACTTCTTACCATCAATATGCTTCGATGTAAGTCATGCTCTCCAGCATCAATATGTTGGATTTCCGTATCCTCATAAGACCAGACTAAATGGCAGAAAATTAGAAATAATAGGAAGCATAATGACATTTCAGTAAAGTGTAGTATCTGAAATAAACATGTAAAATAATACCAGTTGTCCACGTTCGTGTTAGAAACTAGAATCACAAAAATCACGAGTGACTGTAAATTTTTTAAAGTTATCCAGTTTTGTCAAGATTTTATCTAGATTGAAGAACAGATCACTGTATTTACGAATTACGGGATCATCATTATGATAAACCCATATTAAACTGTTGTATATATAATATGTATAAATGCTAATTTACTAGCAATAACAATACTGGTGGCGTGGTTGAGCCGAGTTTACGTAGACGTAACAATAAAACATATAAATAGATAATTTCCAATTATCTATTCAATTCTACAGACAACGACGCGTCGCCAAGCGATTTAGCGTTACGGCACGATGTCGTGTAGAAACCAATTAGGAGTGGGGGTTTACCATATCCTAACAGGTTAGCCCGCTACCATCTTAGACTGCATCATCACTTCCATCAGGTGAGATTGCTGTCAAGGGCTAACTGATGTGTATAAAAAAAATAATACTTGTATCGAGATATCATAAATAAATAGATGAAAAAAAATGTTTATCATGAAAAGTTTCGGCTAGAAAGTTTAGTGTACAATAAACTTTAAGAACGTTTATTAAAAAAAAAAACACCTCACCTTCCAAATATAACGATTAAAGAGCTGATTGTGTAAAACAGCAGTGAGTAACCAAACTAAAATACTGATGACCAATAAGATGCACTGATGTCCAAGTTCCTCACAAGTCAATTGTTTAAAAATTTGGCTGAAATTATATATTTAACATATGTTTAAAATGATCATTTTTCAATAAATTTGTCAAAACTTTCTCGGTTGTATTATCATCAAAATTTTATTTCTCACTAACAAGTAAAATTTGTGCTATATTTTTGTGATCGTTTATATAACTTCATATGATTTTGACGTAAGGTCGCCTGCCGGTCTTCTTAATTAAAATGGAGAACGTGATTGAATTTGCTTGATCATCATGATCAACCCTTTACCAGCTCACTACAGAGCACGGGTCTCCTCTCAATATGAGAAATGTTCGGCTATAGTCAACCACGCTGGTCATGTGCGGATTGGCAGACTTCACACGCCTTTGAGAACAGTATGGAGAACTCTCAGGCGTGCAGGTTTCCCCACGATGTTTTCCTTCACCGTTGAAGCAAGTGATATTTTCAATTATTGAAAAACGCATATAACTTCGAAAAGTTAGAGTCGCGTTCCCGGATTCGAACCGCCGGCCCCTGATTAGGAGGCTGACGCCCTAACCACTAGGCTATCACGGCTTTGAATTTGCTTACTTACTCGAAATAGATAATTTGGGCGACTGAAAAATATTCATAGGTCGGAGTAACGTAGAAAAAGTCTTCATACAGTATAGTTTTATTTACAAATTGTTCCTTGAATTCCTCCAGCTCCAGACAATAGTATGTTAGGTTATAATAAATCAAATATCTTGTAACACATCTATAAAAGTTTATTTAATATATTTATTCACTCGCTTTAGGCTTCGCCGACGTTATGTTTGTTCTAATAGGTATATTTGTCTTCAAAACAGACAGAAATTCATACAAGCTTCAAATCCGTACATTTGCTTCTTTAGATATTAAATTTTCAAAACATATTTGTTACATATAATGAAAATATTTCTTACATAGATTATCATCTAAGCTAATAAAATTAGTGATGAAAGCTATCTGCATTTAAATTGCAGCACAATTTGTGGAGTGGGTTGAGCTAAGAGACCAGTCAGTCAGTTAAGCACCTTTTTCTTTACCGTGAGATGAAAGCTTGTTATTTGCACGCTACAAAGTTAGGAAAATCTTACACGAATAGGCTCAAAAGAATAACTTTGGAAGGCAACCTCAGTATATATATTAGGACAACGTGAGTGATAAGTAAGAGATGGTTTGATATAATATAGGTCTACGTATAAATAAATAAACAAAATTGTACAAACAAAACTACCTATCATAAATAATAAATAACCAATGTAAAAACAACAAAATACGAATACGTGATTTAATAAATATGAAGTAAAATGGCCATAATATACACAACGACTGGAATAAAGAATCCTAACATGGCCAATATATATATGAAAATTTAATGTATGTTCAAAAAAATATTGATAAATTCAAGAAAAAAATGGACTGTAACGCACTGAACATCAGAAGTAAAAGTAAACTTGTAGTACCGTTTAGTAGGCTGCACAAAATTAGTAACTCATTCAAAGGATATTGTAATTTATTTTATAATAAATTACCTATTGATATCTTGGAGATGTCTATCAATAAGTTCAAAGTTTTTATAAAACGAAAGCTTGTAGAAAAATCATATTACGATATTAAGGATTATATAATTTTGATAAAAAAGCTTGGGTGTGAATTGCTCTATCTCCATAGGTACTATAGTTTATTATTCATTATGTGAGATGGTGATAACGGAAAAAAAAACCCCCGGCTAAGTTTGTTGTGGGCTTCTTCTTAGACCGGGGCGCGTTTGGAACCCTCATAGCTTTAGTTTTAAGTTTACGAATTTATTTATCCCCATGAAATAACTACTATGTAAATTATTGACGCGTCAAAAGTGCCTTTTTAAGGACTATTTGAATAAAGATTATTTTGAATTTTTGAATTTTAACTCACCATTATTATAAACGAAACAGCTTGCATGTATGGATTGTTTTTATTCTTTCACGCAAAAACTACTGAACCTATTCGACTGGAATTTGGAATGGAGATAGTTTAAACTATGGATTAACACACACTGTTATCCCGAAAAAATGTATGGTTTCTGTAAGATTTTTCAAAAATCCAACAAAACGCGGCCAACAGCTATTATAAAAATAAATTTCTTTTTCGTCCGACATGTGACTTGACGAATTCCGTGGGGCAGCTCGTGCGCTGTCGCATTACAAAATAAGAGGTCCTGGGTTCAATTCGCGGCTCGAGTCTGGTCTGGTGGGAGGCTTCGGCCCTACTGATGAAGACGTTTCGCCAAGCGGTGAAGCGTTCCGGCACGATATCGCGTAGAAACCAATTAGGAGTATGGATTTACCATTCCCCTGACAGGTTATCCTAAACTGCATCATCACTTACCATTAGGTGCGATTGACCTAAAGGGCTTACTTGTGGTGTATAGCAAAATGTAGTCTACATCACATATACATATTCGATATCATATAGACATATGTAAGTGTGGTTACATTGCTAATCTACTGAATAACACCACTCTGAATCTTTGAATAAACACTCATCCTATATATTATACACTAATAATACATTCCACATAATAATAAAGAAAATTGAAAAACATCACTATACATACACACAAAAATTGTGTTCAGCATTCAGTGTAAATGAGGAGTTTAAAAATCCATCTCACACTAATATGAATATAGGGTACATTTGTGTATTAATAGGCCTTTCTGAGTCTAGGAATAATTAATAGTAAATAAACAAATACCTATCCCAGGGTGCTCTGAAAAACAGGCCAGTGATTGCATAGTGAAAATGTAATGATATATTATTTGACATAGTCTGTAGAAGGAATCTGGCACATATGACGTTTATCCATGTTAAACCTGCAACATAGCATCAATTATTAGTAACTTAAAAAAAACCTTAAATCTCATCTTTATTTATTGCTAGCTTTTATAAGGATTGAAAATTTTCTACTTGCTTCCTATCAAAATTAAGCTATATTACATATTCTAATCGATATTTACTTCTTGTAATGTGAAGGTTTTTAAAACGTTTACTTTAATAATGTAAAGTTCCGCAATATGAAGAGTATTTTTAAAGAGTAATATTTGTGTTGCATTCGGTGCATAAAGCGCTTGCTGCTTAATTGGGCGATAATTTTAAGTCTAGTTAAATAAACCATCGAAAATCACTCACCATAAAAAATGGGGATCATCTTCGGGACAAAGAAATGATGATCGGGCGTGTACGCGCTTAGAAATATGTAAACGTATGTCATAGACAGACTCTTACAAAGTGCATTGGATATATAGAACCATGTGAACCTGATTACAGAAAAAAAAGTTTTTACCATACACACACACACACACACACACACACACACACACACACACACACACACACACACGCACACACACTCACACACAAACAAACTCACTCACTAACTCACACACACACAATTACACATGCACACCCACTTACTTGTTAACTTGTTGTTCATCTTAGTCCGTAGAACTTAGTTACATTTTAAATTTTTACCTATTTAACATATTTTGTATAATATTGTGTAATCTATTTGGCCTTATTTTATGTTTTTCTTAATTGTATACCAATGAAATATAACGCTGTTGATTACTTGCAAATAAATAAATAAACATAGCGCCAATAACATTAATTTAAAATGGGAAAGCGCGTCCGTTTATAAAGTTGGACATCGACTCCCGGCTCGAGTCGTGTCTGTTGGTAAGATTCTGCCGTGGCTAGTACAGACAAAGACGCCAAGCGTTTTAGCTTTCCGACATGATGTCGCGTAGAATTAGGAGTCACCAATAAAGAGTAAAAAAAAATATATCACTTGCTTCAACGGTGAAGGAAAACATCATGAGGAAACCTGCACGCTTGAGAGTTCTCCATTATGTACTCAAAGGCGTGTGAAATCTGCCAATCCGCACATTTGTCTGGTGGGAGGCTGCGGCCGTGGCTAGTTACCACCCTACCGTCAAAGGCGTGTCGCCAAGCGATTTAGCGTTCCGGCACGATGTCGTGTAGAAACCAATTAGGAGTATGGGTTTACTATACCCCTAATAGGTTAGCCCGCTACCATCTTAGACTGCATCATCACTTACCATCAGGTGAGATTGCCGTCAAGGGCTAACTTGTAGTGAATAAAAAAAAAAAAACATGGCCAGCGTGGTGGACTATGGCCCAAACCCTTCTCATATTGAGAGGAGACCCGTGCTCTGTAGTGAGCCGGTAAAGTGTTGATCATGATGATGATATAGGTACCTAATATGTAATGCGTAGATACAGTTCACTTTGTCGATATATGGAAGGACAGTAAATATTTTATCACAGCTTCACCTATATTTATAAATATAATGTAACCTGATATGTTGATATATTTTATCTTAAAAATGAAATTACAAAAAATTTAAAACTTTGGCTTGCTTCTAAAACAATCTTTCGGGATATCGCATTGTACTTGTAAGTGTTCAGAAAGAAGAAAAAAATAGAGAATTAAACGTATCTTACAGGTTAATATGACAAAAATATAAGTTCTAACCGTAACTTTTGACGCTTTTGCGCTGTCGCATTACTAATTTAAGGACCTGGGTTCGATTCCCGGCTCGAGTCTGGTCTAGTGGAAGGCTTCGACCGTGGCTAGTTACAACCCTACCGACAATTGCGACACCATCTTAGACTGCGTCATCACTTACCATCAGGTGACATTGGCAAGGGGTAACAATGCAATGTATAAAAAAAATCTAAGAGAAAGCGGTTTTCGCAACTCTCATACTAGCTACTTTGATAGCCCGCTTTATATTTAATTATTGGCAAAGTTTTAAAATAAAAACAGATTTGTGCGTCATTTAAAGAGTTATTCCCAATGCTACATGCAAATAAGATTTCAAAGTATGTAATTCGTCCTCCATTTGCAATTATGAGAGTAGATACAATTAAAAATTAATTTAATCTTCTTACTATTTTTAATTCCATACTCGGCGTCTGTTCACAGATTTACGAGTTAATAACATTTGTGAAATTAAAGTTGCTACGTTTCATAGTTTAGAAGTTATATGACTCTGACAGGCGGATGGATGGAATACAATTTCTTCGCACTGGTATTGTAGGTACATGTATTGTAGGTCTTATGAGAGAGTTGTATCCAGCAATAGGACATAAAACTAACTAAGGATTAGGATATTTTTATTCCGAAATTAAGGATTATATATAAACGATGAAAAAGCTTGGGTGTGAATTGGCCTAACTGCATAGCTAAATTTATAATTGATTATGTGAGATGGCGATAACAAAAAAAAGCCCAGCTAATTTATTTGCGGATAATTTGTTATTGATTACATGAGATGGTGATAACAAAAAAAAACAGCTATGTTTATTGCGAGCTTCTAAACCAGGTTAGCTTAGGTCTTAATCTGGTCGTGATAAGAACCCTCTTAGCTTTAGTTTTAAGTTGGCGAGTGTAGTTATCACCACGAATGAAAATAATGGAAAATATGATATGAACGATTCATAGATAGATGTAATATGAATAGTTTTACATGAATAAAATTTAATTTAGAGACCTGTTTACGTTATTTTGCTGCATACACAACATTTCTATCTTGCTCGAAGACGAACTGAACGCTCTGTAGTACGAGAGCTTTTCCATCAGTGTTGCTGGGATGGTTTGTCTGTCCGTATGTATCCTTTTCTGTAAAGACAAGAAGTTTGAATGAGATGATTGCAAATTAAACGTATTCAAGCTTACTCAACATTCACGATTTTTTACCAGTTTCTATGAGCCATAGGATAATGTTATATTACTAATAATATTCAGTTAATCTGTGCGCCAATCATTTAAGAATACGACATGGAAATGAAATAAAAAAAAAGTAGGATGAAATAGACAGCCTTATCGCTTATCGCTTCTTATCATGGATCGACCAGTCGATCGATCAGTCAATCGACCAGTCGATCTATCAGTCCATCGATCAGTCAATCGATCAGTCGATCGATCAGTAGATCGACCGAGCAGTCGATCGATCAGTCCATCGATCAGTCGAGGGATTAGTCGATGGATCAGTCGATCAGTAAGTCGATGGATTAGTTGAAAATCACAAATATTGACCATAAATCGAAATAAGAGGTTACCTACATATCCACCCCTAAAGTTTACCTTCGTGGCGTACCCCAAGGGAGTGTACTTGACCCACTATTATTTATAATATACATGAATGATTTTCCTAACTTGATTAAATGCCATCACATATCAATGTTTGCAGACGACTGTAATTTTATATTTATTGACGATGGAACCACCGATTTTCAAACTATGATCAATAATACACTCATGAATATTGTTGATTGGATTATGACAAATAAATTTATATTGAATTTTGACAAAACTAAAATTATAACATTTGTAAACAAAAACAAAAAACGCCCATCATTACAAGTACAGCACAAAAGCCATTGCATCACTGAAATATCAACCAATAAATTCCCAGGACTTCAAATAGACGAGAAATTGAATTGGAAGGCACATGTTGAGTCTGTTTGCACGAGACTGCATAAGTTTTCATATGCCATGTACATGCTATCTAAAATTGTAAATAGAGAAACCCTATTAGTTGCTTATAATGCTTTTGTAAGTTCGGTTTTGAGATATAGGGTAATCTTTTGGGGTTACTCTATTGAGCGGGATCGTGCGTTCAAAGCACAAAAATAGTGCATAAGATCTATATGTGGCTTAAAACAGACAGACAGTTGCAAACCCTACTTCAAAGATCTCAAAATTTTAACCCTACCTAGCTTATATATTTTCGAGTCAATATTATTTGCTAAAAAGCATACCTGTGGTATAACTACCATGTTCTGCCGCGTCAACCCCTGGAGTGAATGCGAGTCGGAATGGTCCCTATCCGTCAAGGAAGCGGAGCTTTTGCCAGTACCCCAGTCCTGCTGTGTCGTATTACCCTTATTGTCATCAAATTTAAACCTATCGTCCATTTTGAATGCCGTGAAAATTAGCTTGTAATAAACTCACACTTTAACTGTAGCTTTAGATAATCATAAGTTATCAATGATTCTTAACAAAATTCTTGACATTGATTATCTGTCACAATATAGTTTTTAACTACCTAGCTTATTTTTAGCTATTTGACATGATACCTTCTTGGAGATTTATATAATATGTGTTCATACTAATAATTTTTCTTTATATTAAACTCATACTCTTAATATTACTATATACTAATACTATATACTAATCATCATCATCATCATCATTTCAAATGATTGACGTCCGCTGCTGGACATAGGTCTTTTGTAGGGAGTTCCAATGGCCACGGTCTTGGGCCGCTTGTATCCAGCGGCTCCCTGCGACTCGTTTGATGTCGTCTGTTGTCACCTTGTTGGGGGTCGACCAACGCTACGTTCACCGGTGCGGGGTCGCCATTCCAGCACATTGGGACCCCAACGTCCATCGGTTCTCCGAGCTATGTGCCCCGCCCTTCAACTTCGCAACTCGCTGATAATACTATATCATACTAATACTCATATTAATACCCATACTAATACTGGTTTCAGGATACTGTTGGGTTTGCCGCGGTTCTGCTCTGCGTCAAGCATGTTCGCACGGGAGCGAATGGATGATTTCTATGACGTCATGAGAAAGAAGGCGTCATTCCTCCTAGCAAGTCTGCGGTCAATTTCAAACAGAACTTTAATTTTAATTCAATTTAACTCGGTTTAATTTGATTTGATTTAACTTTTTCGCAGTTCAGTAAATGTATATATATACTAACATAGTTTTTGAGTTGTACTACTAACACAAATAGGCCTAGTCGCCTCAATAAAGACATTTATTACTATTTATTATTATTAATCTACATTGTAATAGAACGCTTAATATATTGACTGCATATCGCTGTTACCATATTAGTCGTCCGGTAAGTATTTACGGGTCCCCCAAAACCAGCGAGAGGGATATGCCGTGATGGTTTTTAGTTCGGATATACTGCCCTATGAGGGTGGGAGTCCCACATAACTTCGTTCTGGTCAAAGGACGGAGGAAGCATATAGCTTTCCCACCACAACAAAAAAAAAGTTGGTATCTAGTCATTCCTAAAGCCAGACATAATACCAGACCAATAAAACTTCAGAAATGATTAATTGCGTTTTTCTAGGGCATCGAATCTGAGAATTCTCACAACGCTCAACACAGCACTCTAAACGTTGTCCAGCAAAATAAATATGAGATATATACCTAACTATTTTATACTTATATGGCTTTCGCATATAAAATTACGATAAATTACATAGCGTGTATAGTGCTAGTGCACTATATTCCATCTTGTCTCACACAAGTTTTTCTGTGCCAGTTTTTAGTAAATATTCAGTTATTAGTATATATTACAGTTATTAGTTTATATTCTAGTTTTAGTGGAGAATAGTAATTCTCCACTAAAACTAGAATAGTTTTCGGTAAGATGACGCGTTGAAAGCGATTTGGAGTATAGGTTTAGAAAAATATAGTTTAATAAAAATGTCACATCCCACACTTCGTAGTTAGAAAAATAATTCTTAGTTTTAGAATATAACTTTTAACCCTACAACATTCTCGGATAGGATATTCCTGGCATATATCTACCACTAACAAAAAAACCCACAGAATATCGTTGACCAACAGAACTGTGCTAACATTATAAGTAAGGCGCTAAGCCTTTTCAGTATGGAGCTTAGTGAAATAATTTTTCTCGCGTTACAGCGACACGTATCTCCCGAATAACTCAGAAGGCCTTTGTTGTTACTATACCGCGCCGTGGACATAAATAAGAATTTTAGCGGCGGGCACGGCCGCGTCTGAATCCGTTCCACTATCACATAAGACGGGATTTATCGCACTCCTTGATTACGATTTACTTGGCGACGCAAGTGATGAGAGAGTAGCGGTCTGGAACTTGGTACACATGCGACTTTCTTAACGTATTTTCATAATGTGAGTTAATAGCGTGAAGCTTGCACAATACATAAACTTAACAGAATAATTTATAACACAGTATTATTAGTTGGACAGTATTATTAGTAACCTTCTTGCTTATAAAACATTCGTGCTAGTTACGATATTTGTAACTCAACACGGTTTTTTGGATGTTTAATGACTTACGTTTTGATTGATTCCACATATTAATGAAAATTAACGACTTAAAATACGAAGACTTCACGTAAAATAAATAAAGAAAAGTCATAAAAGTAAATACTGCCATAAGTGATGCAACTAAGAAGATTTTTAATGCATATTTAATGCAAACAGACAATTTTTAATAGATATAGATCCCAAGATGGATTTTATTATCTTTTGTTGAGTTTTTTTGCAACTAAATATAAAAACAGTAAAATAATTATGGACAATTAAGGCAGCTGATCGAAAACGCATTGACCCTTTCGAGATGTGGTGCTGGAGAAGGATGCTCCGGATTCCAAGGACAACACATAGAACATTGGTTCTATGTGTGCATCGATTTTAAGACAACTCAGAATAATGAAAAGGCTATCC
Organism: Lasiommata megera; assembly: GCA_928268935.1. Taxonomy (NCBI): domain Eukaryota; kingdom Metazoa; phylum Arthropoda; class Insecta; order Lepidoptera; family Nymphalidae; genus Lasiommata; species Lasiommata megera. The sequence goes on along the minus strand of OV743311.1, from coordinate 2,027,591 downwards.
ACCATCTGCCCACAGAGGATTTTGGAGTACTCGAAGGGAAGGTGGTTATCACCGGCAAAGTCGAAGGAAACAGGCCTCGGGGACGCATTGGTCGGATCAAATCCGCACCGCACTTGACACGAAAGTCCACGATGCTCTACACGTCGTAACCAACAGAGCAACATGGCGCGACATCGTCCTCAAGAAAGTTGTCAGTGGAAGGCGTCACGACCCTCAGTAATGAGGAATACGATGCAGGGAGAGAAAATGATTATATAGATATATATATTATATAGATCTCAACATAGTGAAACCTTTTATGAATTATTTGAATACTTCTTTAGATACTCTACTTTAAGAATTGCTAATTTAGTTAAATTTCAAGAACTGTGTAAATCCAAAGTAATACAATTGTTATTTAAATTGATTATTTATCAAAATCTCCAAATTTTTATCTGCTGGACCACCTCCCAGCTTGATAAGGGGGGAAATAAGAATGTTTTTATGTGACTCGCGACTTGAATGCGACGCGATTCACCGAAGATTTTTTCCGCTATTCCGTGTCTTCGGGCACGTAAAGAATATTTACGAGTGTACATAAAATTTTCAATTCTATTTAGTGACTCGGTGAGTCTCCTTAATTGTGTGTGCTCGTTTTTAGTTTCAAACTTGCCATTCCACAGCTTAATTTTGTGTGTACATTTTTCCTTTTGGAGCTTCAATCGTGGAGCTTAATTTTGTGTGTAAATTTTTCCTTTTGGAGTTTTGTGTGTATATATGTTTCCTTTTATTTTGTTACAAACGCTCAGCTCAATTTTATGTGTACATCTTTATTGTAAGTTGTGCGCCATACAATTTTGTGTGTATATTTTTGGTTTCAGAGCAGGTGTTACAGGTGGAGTTACGTTGATTTTACCATTATTTTGCGTGTATATTCTTTTTTCCTAGTTGCAAGCGCACTGCTAAAAGTCGTGTTTACTAATTTGCTTTTAAAGCTGCTCTTGAATTACATTATTTTTATTTTTATTAAATATTAGAGTTGATAAACTGTAGTGTATATTTTTCGTTATAGGGTAGCAATTACGCTTAATTCTGAGTATTCAATTTTGCATTCAGAGTTGCACTTGCGCAGATTAATTAATTTTGCTCATTTTTTGCTTATTAACTTATTCACAACTGCGTAGCTTAATTTATATATTTAAAGACTTTTATTGGATTTTTTAAGCGGTGATAGCCTAGTGGTTAGGGCGTCAGCCTCCTAATCAGAGGTCGGCGGTTCGAATCCGGGCACGCACCTCTAACTTTTCGTGCGTTATGTGCGTTTTTAAACAATTACAATATCACTTGCTTCAACGGTGAAGGAAACCTACACCCCTTAGAGTTCTCCATAATGTTCTCAAAGGCGTGTGAAGTCTGCCAATCCGCACATGGCCAGCGTGGTGGATGGGCAAACTCTTCTCATATTGAGAGGAGACCCGTGCTCTGTAGTGAGCTGGTAATGGGTTGATCATGATGATGACACTTGTAGTGTACAAAAAAAGCTGGACAGTAATCTGTACCATTACTTACAATCTCAATGCTAATGCGTGCCACATGACAATAATCTTCTATCCATTCTCTCATCATTAACTAACAACTTAACATTGCGAGACGCAATATCTCATTACTTGCAGTCAAACGTTGGTCCTATTAAAAAACCCGTTTGAGTGCGGAACCCAAAATTAGGATGTACAATGTAGATTATAGTTAAAAAAGTACTCACTCTCGAATTTCGAAATTAACCGTTCTAAAGCGAACATAATCGTTCTTTTCTATCCCCCTCACATTTCTGAACGGAGTTTAATTAAAATTATCTCAAGTGTAGTGACATGGCTCGCTATTATAGACGAGCCGGAATTTTAGAGAAAACCATTTTCGCGCGAAATAATTCAGCCGCCAACTTGGCAGAAAAAATATGGGAACGGTGTTTAATTTCACCGACAGCTGTAAAGCTTCAACATAATATTTTTCCTCCGTTTATTTTTGTTCTTCGCAACTGTATGAGTTCTCTATATCTGTCTAATTGGTCGAGTGGTTAGCATAACAGAATACGACGATTTCTAGCGCCATCCGTACGGTCACTTGGTCACATCTCGGTCAGATGCCCTAAAAAAGAAAAAATCGGGAGAATGTCCCCCGATTTTGTCAAGCCCTGGTGCTCTTCACTCAGATGATCTTCGCGCTCGCAAAGGTGATTTTGTTACAACAATAGTTAGTTTAATTAGGGTTCGAAACATCAACATACGCTATAGGGTATGTTGATCATCAATTCGACGACATACGAAGACACAAAGCAAATAATACTAGCAAATAGAATTTATGATTAGAAAGATATTTAATATGTATATTAATAAATGTTATTGTAATTTTATAAATATTTTATGCAACTTAACTCCTAGTCAAAATCGGTAAATAACATGTATGGTCTCCACGATCCAGGTCACTGTAGAAAGGGTTAGAATTTAGTCTATTTGAAAATATCGATACAATAGCAGTATTTAGCGCCATGATATAATCATGTGTTAACAAAACGAAAGTAGCATTTCAAACCACCCAAACTTTATAATCATCATGAACAACCCATTACCGGCTCACTACAGAGCACGGGTCTCCTCTCAATATGAGAAGGGTTCGGCCATTGTCCACCACGCTGGCCATGTGCGGATTGGCAGGCTTCACACGCCTTTGAGAATATGATGGAGAACTCTCAGGCGTGCAGGTTTCCTCACGATGTTTTCCTTCACCGTTGAAGCAAGTGATATTTTAATTTTTTTTTAAACGCACATAACTCCGAAAAGTTAGAGGTGCGTGCCTGGATTCAAACTAACGACCTCTGATTAGGAGGCTGACGCCCTAACCACTAATTTACTTTTCGCGCTTGTGAAATCAACATCTCCTGAGGATGATCCGATGTCGGGGTGAAACGTGCGTAGAGGTTCTAGTGGAAGATTTTGTGTGGTGTTATATTATACAAATCTCCCGGTTGTCGGCGGAATATAGCAAATTATACTTGCTGTTTATTGTTTGCCCTAACCACTAGGCTATCACCGCTTCCCACCTTATAATATAAGATAGTAAATAGTAATAGATGATACTTGTTAGGAAATACACAGTACATTTGGTCCCCGGAGAAATAGCTCGGAGCTAAAGCGGGCGGGCAGCGCGCTGTGAAGTGAGCACTCCCTTAGGTCCGTTTGCTGAGTATAATTCTATCCATTAATTTTAGTTTGCCTCTGCTAAACTTGATAGGTTGCAGCGCGGAATATCTTACAATGCTCCAGTATTAATATTATACTGCGAGGTTAGTTTAGATAGCGACCTCTCAGCGCAGTGTTTGTTTGGGCGGTCCTAATTTTGAGTTAACTGGGCCAATTTTTTTTTATCCACTACAAGTTAGCCCTTGACTGCATCTCACCTAATGGTAAGTGATGATGCGGTCTAAGATGGTAGCGGGCTAACCTGTTATGGGTATGGGTAAAGTCATACTCCTAATTGGTTTCTAAACGACATCATGCCGGAACGCTAAATCGCTTGGCGACACGTCTTTGTCGGTAGGGTGGTATCCAGCCACGGCGAAAGCCTCCCACCAGACTCGAGCCGGGAATCGAACCCAGGACCTCCGACTTTAAAATGCAACAGCGCACGCACTGCGCCACGGAGGTCGTTAATTATTGAGTAGAATAAGAACTTTTAGCACGCCTTGGTATTTAAATCAACCCGTATGCCGTCACGCAAAACAACACGACGTTCTTCTGTCCTTTACGTCCGCTCTCGGCTCTGTTGTGTGTACTATAAATTTAATTGTAATGGATGCACAAATTCCTGTCTTAAAACCTTAGTGTCTGTATACTCTTTGTCTTATGACGTTGTAATCTATGCTTAAGATGATGAAACAATACATGAAAATAATCCGCTTATTTCTAGCACGTCGCTCGAGATAAGCGAAATACGCAGAAACGCTCGTTTAATGACAGGCAATCTACGTTGGATCTGTTTAATTCCGAATTATTTAGGTACTTAATCTTAAACAGTGTTTCTTTCGTTATGAAGGATTTGGGTGACTCAGCAAATTTATCTGTTATTGTAGGTCTTGATAATTATTCGGTTTCATATTTTTAGCCTAGTGGTTAGGGCGTCAGCCTCCTAAACAGAGGTCGGCGGTTCGAATCCGGGCACGCACCTCTAACTTTTCCGAGTCATGTGCGTTTTTTAAAAAAAATTATAATATCACTTGCTTCAACGCTGGAGGAAAACATCGTGAGGAAACCTGCACGTCTAAGAGTTTTCCACAATGTTCTCAAAGGCGTGTGAAGTCGGCCAATCCGCACGTGGCCAGCGTAGCGGACTATGTCCAAACCCTTCTCATATTGAGAGGAGACCTGTGCTCTATAGTGAGCCGGTAATGGGTTGATCATGATGATGATGATGTACTTTTAGTGTAAAATATTTTATGAAAATTTTAAACTATGTTAACACTATCACTATTATTACACTTTATTTTCCAACGGTAATCAATACAATGTCACTTTCTGTTAATTTCTGAACATAAATTGACCTTAAATCAAAAACACTAAAATGGCGAGGTTATTGGTGACAAAAAGTATGTTTCATTTCATGTACGGAAAACTTTCTAAAGATTAAAAGATTACACCTATTAATTAATGTTACAGAAAATAACATACATATGGAAATTCTTAGTGGTAAGACACGCAACAAAAATAATTTATACATTAATTATTTGTATAGAACAAGAATCAACATTATAATGTGACGTCACATTAACTTACTTCCTTACATACTTGCATAACGCTTACATCAGGGTTGTCAATAATATTAATCATTTCAGTATGTTTGTATGACAACAACAAAACAAAAAATTGTGCTTAAAAAAATGATAATATTAAGGGTTTCATAATAAATGTCGAACAAATGGAACTAAAACGTAGCACTAGTTTAGAACTTAAACTGTTAAGTTCGTATCTAAATTATACACGGGTGGACACACGTAAATCATCGAGTCGTAAATTATCGAGTCTAGCAGTGTATAATTTAGATATAACGTACGAGTATAATTAAAAAGTGGTCTAACCTCTCAGCACCAGTCCTGAATAGTACTTTTCTCTAGAAGTCTAAGACACAGGATAGCTAGTGAGATAGGCTTCCTAGATAGACATGCCGCAAAGCAATTAATCCTTTCAGTACAATAATGCCCATTATAGAATAAGATTATTACCCAGAAATCATCTTAGACTGTATCATTTGTTACCACAAGATGAAATTAGAAAGACGGATGTCCTTTTAGAAGAATAATTTCTTATCAGCTGTAAAGTTAAAGTCAAATGCATCTGATTGATTTAAAAGCTTAAATTTGTTATTCTAATATAATTGGGACCTCTCTTTAAGAAAAGATTGACGACAATCTTATTTTTTTTGGAAAGTGGTGACATGGCTTACGATGGGACGAACGAAAGATGACGACAATGCCTCGAAGACTTATTCACTCTTTTTAATTAATTAATTTTTGAAGATTGAAGATGATTGAAGAAGGTTGTCCATACCCTCGGGTAGGTGTCTCAACTCCTAGTCAAGCGTACAAGAAAAGAAATGCAAATCATTGAGGCGATGATTTCATCATGATCAACCCATTATCGGCTCACTACAGAGTACGGGTCTCCTCTCAATATGAGAAGGGTTTGGCCATAGTCCACCACGCTGGCCATGTTCGGATTGGCAGACTTCACACGCCTTTGAGAACATTATGGAGAACTCTCAGGCGTGCAGGTTTCCTCATGATGTTTTCCTTCACCGTTGAAGCAAGTGATATTTTAATTATTTAAAAACGCACATAACTCTGAAAAGTTAGAGGTGCGTGCCCGGATTCGAACCGCCGACCTCTGATTAGGAGGCTGACGCCCTAACCACTAGGCTATCACCGCGGCGATGATTTACTGTACTCTTATTGAAGAAATTGGGTCTCAATTCAGTTTAAAGCACGTGGGAACCCTATCGGGTATTCACTTCACTCGCCGACTATATATTTATCTCGGAAGTCGTAACGTTTTATCGCGGAATAATGTGTGAAAAATGCGCAAGTGCACGGAGTTCGCTGCAGACGACTCCTAGTGCGGAGTTTTTGCTATCTCTCGCTAGCTTTCAGAATATATTGGCTTTATAAATCATACAATTGACAACTTGCAAGTATTTTGCCAAAGGCTTTGTGTGCGGAATGGTAACTTCAACCCGATCTCTTAACGCCAGCTGTTAAACAAAGTTAACACTGTGATAAAACAATTTCAAATTTATATCACAATGTATGACTAAAACAGTGTAACGAATCACTATACACTATACACCTTTGATTGCCTTATGTTCGTTAATATGCATAGTCGGTGTATCATGTAAATAAAGCAACTTGAATGTTTTAAAATAAAACTTAGATTAACCTAAAACTAAAAATCTTAAAAAATAAATAAATATTTAACATCATAACTAAAATATATTTTTAAAAGAAGTCCCTTTCCAAGGGCAAGGTTCCGAAGATACTGGCAGCGTTACTAGCAGCGTTCTTTGATCCTTTGAATGGCTAGACTAATAATGACTTTGTCCGAGGTAGCTGGCAGCTCTTCGGTCCTCTGTGATGTCGACTAACCTTTTTGCTATTTCCTTAAAAAGCCTTAGAGCGCTAGGACCCCACGGACCAAGGGTCTCGACAAAAAATGGGACAAAGTCATATTCGGAGCCTAGACCCCTGTATTTGCATGCGTTAGCTTTTTCAACCGCTTCACAAGCCGCACCAACTCTGTTGTTGGTTCCATGTAGATGGGAAGGGGCCAACGTATCTGTACAGGTTGCATCCCATACCAGCACCCGACCTATCTTCTATGGAATCAAACTCATACCAACTTGAATAGAGATAGATAGAATACTTTTACTGGGTAGATAAATACATAATGCTAGGGTGTACGGGCAGCCTTTTCATAAAAAAAGTAAAAGTAATATTTTAAACCTGTAAGTCAGAAGCCGGTAGAAGATGAAAAGTGGATGGAACCAAGTAACAGTAACTCAAGCTTACATAGCATACACATTTTACATTACATACTACATTAATACCAATTAAGTAGTACTACAGTAATTACATACAAATACACACAGACTAGAGTAAGAACTAGCATTACTAAATTCAGTCTATAGACGTTTATAATATAAGAACCCTGTTTCGTAAAAATTCTAAACCCATTTTAATGTAGAATATGTGATGAAGATCTAAGATATAAGGCATTCTTCGAAAGCAGCTGTCCCTGCGAGGTCATTAAATTCACTTAGTCATTTTCCCCACAAAAATAACGAGGAAAACTTCCAGTTCGCTATTGTAGCATTTAAACTTTGGACCTACTTGGGTAGTATGTTATTTCAGGCGGCAACTTTGTCTTGACTAAGGCTTACACTTCGGAGAGAGTTTTCATATGTAGACTAATGTACCCGGGCTTCGCAAGTGTGGCTTCTAGTTTTATTATATTGACGTAATTTCTACGCGTTCTGTATCGTTAATATAAAATTTGTTAGCTAGCAAACTTAGATTCATTATAGATTATTGAAACACACGACTAATAAATTTATCAATCTAAACTTTTGTTTTAAGACTCAAATTCGTTCACACTTACTACCAGTACAAGTTTGTAAAATATTTTAATTTTATTAACTTTTTATTTAACAAAGGTGGCACGTAAATTGCTTCTTTAAGCGAATGACATAAGGCTCATTTTAGTTTGACTTTATATTGTTTCGATAATCAAAAGCGACTCCACGTTTGCCAGTGTGCAAATCTAATACTGAGTCTACTGGTTTTAATTCTTAAGCGGCAATGAAATATGTATCTTGTGACATTTTTTTTTACTGTTTATCATCAAAATTATTATAACCTTATACTGATATCAGCCAACTACAGGTACCACTAAACCACTCAGCATCAGCTGCAGCAAGTTGCAGCGCTGGTTTGCTATGGAATCCTGAGTATTGCCGTCACTCACAGTACGGTCCTCAAGTTGGCTGGTGGGCTGTGGTTCCGGCACACCTCTAACCGGCGAAACTGGGCACGTTGTGCCCAAGGAGTGTCTGCTGCGGCGGACACCCGTTGGTGGTGTTGCGGTTGTATGCGAAAGCTTTCCCGTGACTCCACCATACAGCGGTGAGTAGGAACACGTGGGGTTTTAGTGAGTAGGAGTCTGACATAATCTCTGTGCCTCCCCGTGGCGCACAGGTATCCATGAGGATTTACCCACGATATAAAAAAATTTGGAAGCCTGAGTATGGTTAAAATCACGGACATGAGTTTAATCTAACTAATTCTAATTTACTTGGCAAAACAGACATAATATTATATGACCTAATTTTACTTCTGTTTACGAACACCAGAAGTAAAGTCAGGCAATATTGTGAACGGGAAGATGTCAGTAAAAAAGGGGCAGAGACGACTTGGAAAAGAAAAGCTAGACAGCACAATCTTTGCATAGAAAACTTGGCGAGGCCTTTGTGCAAGAACAAGACATTAGAAAAATATTTACATATGTATCAGATACAAAAATATTCATTAGAAAAATATTTACGTATCTACTTACTTAAACCAACTTTCTTTTGCAGCACTAAGAAGAAATAAGATAACCTGTAAATTTTGCGATTGTTAATAAAGGCTACTATTATTATATACTAGGTTTATAATGGTGATTTATTATTGATTACGTGAGATGGTGATAACAAAAAAAAACCGGCTAAGTTTGTTATGGGCTTCTTCTAAGACCTGGACGCGATTTGAACCGTCTTAGCTTTAGTTTAAAGTTGTCGAGGGTAATTATCACCATCATCTCACAAATTAAAATAATGCAAAATATATTATATATATAGTAACTGCTTAGTTGGCTTAGTAACTGGACTGTTTAGTTGGTCTGGATTAATATGATAAAGTAAATAATGATAACACGACGTAATTCACCGCAGTGTTCCTGTTCTCGGTCGATACAGGCAATAATTGTCATATCTGAAGCAATCAATCTTGCGTTCAATATTAATTGGATAGACAGGCGACGTACATTTCCTGGTCTTCCGAAACACTCATTAGTGCCGTAATTGAACTTAAATTATGCCATAATCCATGAGCTATTTTGAGATCTTTTATCTCAACCCTTTTTTTTCGGACCGTCTATTAGCTGTACTATTCCTATTGGTTGCCACATCGCAACCGGGCTGTTTGGCGAGCTTCGGAAAGAAGCTCTGCCAGAAGAAATTTTGAGCTCTAGAGCTCGAAGAAACTAAGGGAACGTTTGCCTAAGGGCGCCTCCTTTGAGGCCGAACCTCGGCTTAGGCGACGTTTGGGATAACGGGGAGTCGGATGGTGAGGGCAAAGACCAATATGCTGTGTAAGCGGTAGGACAGTTTACTGACAAGTGTCGTACGAAACACTAAAATCAGCATTACATTATGAGTCAGATCGCGCCTTTGGTAGCTTTTTTTATGTTTAAACAAAAATATACACACATAATAATAATAATAAAAAAATAAAAAAAATGTAAAAAAAAATATTAGAAGCGCTGATAGCCTAGTGGTTAGGGCGTCAGCCTCGTAATCAGAGGTCGGCGGTTCGAATCCGGGCACGCACCTCTAACTTTTCGGAGTTATGTGCGTTTTTAAGCAATTAAAATATCACTTGCTTCAACAGTGAAGGAAACCATCGTGACGAAACATACACGCCTGAGAGTCCTCCATAATGTTCTCAAAGGCGTGTGAATTCTGCCAATCCGCACGTGGCAAGCGTGGTGGACTATGGCCAAACACTTCTCATATTGGGAGGAGACCCGTGCCCGTCTGTAGTGAGCCGGTAATGGGTTGATCATCATGATGATGATGAATGGATTTGGACAGTGTTCTAGTGTCCGCTGGTCGTGCGCTTGGTGATATCTAGTTTAATATGATGTGGAATAGGAATTAAAAATAATTGCTTAAGCAACCGGAAAGCGCGGGGTCAAAGAGGTGTATTTAGAAATTACAACAGATCATTAAATTTTGTCTAATGAATGTTACGAAACACGCAATTTGAATATTATTTTGGGCTTTATTAGAGCATTGTAGACGGCCTAATGAGTCCATTACGGTGTGAAGGGACCCTCGGCCATTGTTCACTAACTCAAATGAATGCCGACATTACGCACCCTTCATTAATATAATTTATATTATGAATTGCATTTGAATACAAATTTATTAATATTCTCCCGTTATTATTTCAAGCGATTGATGACCAAATATTTGTCAAAATTTTAGCTCATACTAATCAGATGAAAACAAGTTAATACTTGAGTTTTGAGTTGTTTTTATCCGGAGAAAATATATGGTTTCCGTGATATAGATTTTTTGGTCAGTAGTTGTTGGACAAAATTTCTACACGAACAAAGTGAATATGAAAAGATGGCAAACAATTTCAGGTTGATCGAATGGGAAACAGTATCTTATGAAGTCAATATTTACCTGTTAGGGGCGCATCGCATCGTCAGTGCATCAAACAAACTCTGTTTGACTACCTCGGTGGCGCAATGCATGCGCTGTCGCATGATACAGTTCCGGTCCTGGGTTCGATTCCCGGCTCGAGTCTGGTCTGGTGGGAGGCTTCGGCACCCTACAAACAAAGACGTGCCGCCAAGCGATTTAGCGTTCCGGAACGATGTCGTGTAGAAACCAATTATGAGTTTTACCATACCCATAACAGGTTAACCCGCTACTATCTTAGACCGCATTATCACTTACCATTAGGTGAAATTGTCGACAAGGGCTAACTTGTAGTGGATAAAAAAAAACAAGACAGTGCCGCGTGTCATACTAAAAGCGGTAATGGTTTGAATTGTGTAACAACATATCTCAGATGTACGATAGTAGAAGAGTAATGAAATATTTAACAAAATACCGAAAAATCCAACACTGCCTCCTGTACCTCATGAACGAACTACCTCCAGCGTTCCAAAAATTACATATAAAAAATGTCAAACAGAAATTAAAAGAATATTATTTGGTTGAGTTGGACGGTTGATTCATATGTGTGCGACCGTCTAACTCAGTTAGGAAATGTTCTTTTCATGCCTAATATGCATACTCAGTTCCTCTAGTTTTAAGCTGTTAAGTTACAGATTAGCACCGAGGACAAACCTCTTCGGTTTTTTCGGTGCCGTTATTGTAATATTAATTATATTCCTTTTATATTAATAATAAATAAATAATTAAAAGTGTTTCAAATTTAGTTGCTCAGCTAAATCCTGGAAACTGGTAGACCTACAAGTTAGCCCTTGACGGCAATCACACCTGCTGGTAAGTGATGATGCAGTCTAAGATGGTAGCAGGCTAACCTGTGAGGGGTATGGTAAACCCATACTCCTATCGGTTTCTACGCGACATCGTGCCAGAACGCTAAATCGCTTGGCGACACGTCTTTGTCGGTAGGGTGGTAACTAGTCACGGCCGAAGCCTTCCACCAGACCAGACTCGAGCCGGGAATCGAACCCAGGACCTCCAACTTTATAATATTACAGCGCGCGCGCTGCGCCACGGAGGTCGTCACAAAGCTAACCATGAGCAAGATCATTATAGCAGCCGTTAACTAAAAGTCGAATGAAGCAAGCGAGAGAACTAAGCTACATTGAAATTAATGTTGTATTAGTTTTTTAGAACTTTCTTTGAAGTTTTATTTCTCGGCGGCTATTTATCAAGCTGAAATACGCTGCTAGGAGTTGCAGGAAATAAGAAAACTAGCATTGCACTCGAATTAAAATCTTTAGCGACGGCGCGTTGTTTTTTTCCTTTTCCTTGACTTTTGCTGCGATACGATGTTGTGCGGACGCCAATTAATTCAGTTCAGTTCAAATAACAATTTATCTTCCGTTCGTATCACCTTTAACTTAAAACGCGTTTCCATCGAAGCAGGGAAGCAACTTGCAAGAGCTCTGAAGCGCCTAGTTAACTTAATGCAGCAATTATGAAGTAATTTGTTATTGCTAAAAATTTAACGCAGGCGCACAGCTGCATATTTAACGCTTAAAATTTATTGTGACTACCTACTTTATACCTATATTTTCACGTTACATAGGTAGCTAAGGCTATTTTTTTATTTATTAAAAAAACGTTTTCTGGATGCTTTTCCACAAGAAATCCCACATCCTATTCCAGTGCACTAGTATCTTGTGCTAAATTTTATCAAACCTTCATGGTAATTCAAAGGTGCTTTTGATGTTACTGCAAGTTCTTTACTGAAGTGATATATTAATTATGCCTACATTAATTCATAAGTAAATAATAAAAAAGCTTCTAATAATAAAAAAAATATTTTAATCAATTCCACAGGACCCACTTACAGAGTTTCTCGAATACAAACAAATCTTTCCTCTTCATGAAATTTATATAGAATAGGAAGATAATTTACTGAAAGAGTTGATGTGACGTATTATGTTACACAACGGTAAGAGATAACAGTTGAAAGCAGCAATAATCAATTAACACCGTCACCGCTGATACAAACCGCACTTTATCAAGTCCTCGAACATCGGATACAAGAAAAAACATTCTTGGCGCCCGCTAAGATTTTAATTCGAGTAAAATGCGAGTTTTCTTATTCTCCTACAACTTCAAGAGACGCCGTTCGGCTTGATCAATAGTGGTCTAGGAGCTAGTCTATAAAAGTATTACACTATTTAGCCAAACAAAAACCATTGCAACCTATTAAAAAACATTTACAATTCAAATAGTGTTTAACGATAATTATACAATTATAAAAATATAAAAATCGAGCAATTTATATGATCTTACGGTTATGAAAGGATTATTGCCTACCTAGTCATACATAACATGATGTTCAAACAACGTTTGACGTTTAACAGCGTAAATTCAAAGAAAGCTATACAATTATTGCAATACGTTAGTAAAAAGTCATAGGTATAACTGTGCGTAACCAAAACGTTTGTCCTTTTCTTTAGGTCTCTCTAACTAGTGAAGGTTGGCAGTCAGACTGGCATATTTTGCCTTGTCTCTCGTGAGGCTGAAAAGCTAGTCGGCACTCGCGATACCAGTCCAAACGTTTGTATATGTAGCATATTTAGCCCAATTTTTTTTCTTTTGTAGTTATTAAATATATAGTACAAACTCCCTTGAATTTATTTTGCGATGCGTCACGCAAGTTTGCGAATGACAATTAGTACTTGGTTACTAATTAGTGTTGTTGGACGCACTCCAACAAAAGCTTTCGCAAATTGCATCCGAGCAACTCAATAGTAAGCCCCGACTCACACAGTGAGGAATGGAGAGGCTACCACTTGAAGTATTTCTATGTATATATTAAGAAATATTGTTTAGTATCACTGAAAGACAAAGTACGCAATAAATATATAAAAGGAAGCGTTAAGGTTGCACACATAACTCAAAAAATTACAAAATCCAGGCTCAGATAGTACGGACATGTAATGCGTATACCTGACGATTACGTAGTGAAAAAGTGCCTTTCCATGGCTGCAAGGAAAAGGGGAAGACCGCCAACTACATGGTTGACGAATATCCAAAAGGACATGAAATGCCTCGGCCTCAATGATGAGGATACTAAAGTAAGATCGACGTGGCGCCGAATGATAAAAAAAGCCGACCCCGCGTAACGGGATAAGGCGAGGCCACAGAAGAGAAGAAGTTTAGTATCACTGAAGAAATAATGCAAGTTACTCAATGTGATGTAAAGCCGAATTAGCAGTATATAAGGGAAAATCTGCATAAGCCACAATATTAGTACAGTATTGCATGGTTTGGACATATCTCATTGTCATTTAGCAATCGGAAAGCAATTATACCACGTTGTATAACCATGTTACTTACCATATCTAAACATATCGTAAAAAGAATATCATTATGCTTTGTCATACAAGATGAGTGTGTATGTTCACGGGCAACGGTAATCACTCAATATCAGGTAATCCTTATTAAAGAAACTCAAAACACACCCCAATTTCACTATTTAATTAAGCGTTAATCCTTATGGAAATCCGAATGATTCCGAACCTAACTATGAATTTCCCTTCAATCGGTCCAGTCATTTGAAAACGTAAGCTTGTAGAAAAGTCCTACTATAGTGTAAAGGATTATGTTAATGATAAACAAGCATGGGTGTGAAATATTGCTCTAATAAGATATCTCTAAATATAATTTTAAGTGGCATGTGAGATGGTGATATCAAAAAGAAAATTTACCTGGCTAAGTTTGTTGTGGGCTTCTTCTAAGATTGAGGCGCGTTTGGAACCCTCATAGCTTTGGTTTTAAGTTTACGAATGTAGTTATTACCATCATATCACTACTATGTAAATTATTGACGCGTCAAAAGTGCCTTTTAAAGGACTATCTGAATAAAGATTATTTGAATTTGCATTTAGATTATTTGGTGCTGGAATGGCGACCCCGCACCGGTAAACGTAGCGTTGGTCGACCTCCAACTAGGTGGACAGACGACATCAGACGAGTCGCAGGGAGCCGCTGAAAGCAAGCGGCCCAAGACCGTGATCATTGGAACTCCCTACAAAAGACCTATATCCAGCAGTGGACGTCAATCGGTTGATAATGATGATGATGATGAATTTGAATTTGAAAATTATAATTAGTAAAGTAGTAAAAGAAATCAGTACATATACTTCAAACAAATCGCACGCCAGCTCTCAGCCCAATACCTACTGTGAGATAAAAAGCTATCCTCAAAGATCTAAAAGAACCACTACAACGTTAGTTTCAATTTAGTATCGTTAGTGCTTCTTATTTTTAATCCATTTGGCATTGCCAGCTCTTGTTTACTTTTCGACCTTAAAGTTTTGGATGCATCTTGCAGATGCTGTACCTAGTTATGTTTACTTATACTTTTTATTTTATGCTAGTTTTTTTTTTTTAAATGGAATTGATGCTTAAGCATTTTCTATCAGCTGGTATCATGTTTATAGTATGTAACGTGAATAGCACACTGAATACATAAATATATTTCAAAAATAATCATAGTAATAACTATAAATATATTTTGTTTATGGGGGAAATTTCTAGTTAGGTTAGGATAGAGCAGTGTTTAAGTGCATTGATAATGCATAAAAATCAGTATAAAAAGGCAATGTTTGTATGTTTGTATGCATTCCAAAACTATTGATAAGATTGTGATGAAACTTAGGTAGCATGTTCTGAGGACGTTGCAATAGTTTCTGGCCTTATATACTCTTTATTTTACGTGTCATTGCAACGCTGACGGTCTCTGTGGCACAGAGGGTGCGCTGTTGCATTAGAGGTTCTGGGTTTGGCTCGAGTCTAGTCTGATGGGAGGCTTCGGCCGTAGCTAATTACCACCCTCCCAACAATCATGTGTCGCCAAGCGTTTCGGCACGATGTCGCTGTAGAAACCAATTAGGAATATGGTTTATCATACCCCTAACAGGTTAGCCCACTACCATCTGAGACAGCATCATCATGGATTTACCATATGGTAATACCGTATGGTAAATCTGCTAACCTTAGCTCGCTAACATCTTAGACTGCATCATCACTTACCACCAGGTGAGATTGCAGTCAAGGGCTAACTTGTGACGCATAAAAAAACGCATGCCGGGTACAACTGCTATTATTTGCAAAAAAAGAAGTTTAAACACCATAAAAAGTTACTCAGTTGAAATTAAACTAACCCGATTTGATAGCAACGGATGTGATACGATGTTATCGGTGCTAAAAACAGAATTAGCATGCAAATGATGCGGGTGTTTTCATATAAGTGTGGCGGCAACTTCACCGTGCGTGTACTACGCGAGGTGTTGGGTTACGTGCCACTTGTGACCCGGGGCGTGTTGGGTAACTCGCGATGTTCGGCAAATGTATTGTTTGTTTTGTAATTTGTGTCGTCACATGTTATGTGAAAGCGGCAAGAGAAGGTCAGTTGTTGTGACTTCGATTTATATGATTATTCCATTCAACGCGTGAAAGGGTTATTTTGCAATATTATAGCTCATAGAGAGACTAAATCTCATTATACGTTTTAGTCTCTCTAACTAACTTTTTGTTAGTTAACTAACACTGAGGTTTTGACGAGTCTGATCTGGTGGAAGACCGCGGCGTGTTATTACCTTACTGGCATAAACATACGCCAAGCTTTTTTTCGGACTGTCTATTAGCTGTGCTATTATATTTATTGGTTGCCACAGCGTAACCAGGCTGTTCACCGTTGAAGCAAATGATATTTTAATTTTTTAAAAATGCACATAACTCCGAAAAGTTAGAGGTGCGTGCCTGAATTCGAACCGCCGACCTCAGATTAGGAAGCTGACGCCCTAACCACTAGGCTATCACCGCTTCACTAGGCTATCACCGCTTCCTTTTAATTCCTTTTAATAATAATTAGCCTTATTAATAATAATTTACATAGTAAGTTGATTGTGATAGCTACTATATATATCTATGTCCAACATTTCTAGCGTCGTCCGCGGAAATGACCTGTTTAAGTTACGGTGGCATCTGTGTACGAGAAGGGGAATGCCCTAAAGACAACCTAGCCCGGATAACGGGACTCTGTCCCAGTGGCCCAAAACAACAGCCCTTAGAATGTTGTCACGGACGTGAGTATACTATACCTAGATTTTTTTTTTGTTATTCTATCTATAAGTTACGACTGCAATCTTATTGATGTAAGCGATAAGAACGTAGCGACCTGAGCTGTTAGGGGTATGGGTATACCTATATAAAAATAATATCATAATCATAATAATAATCAATTTTTAACTAACGTACTAATGTTATTTTACACGTCAAAATAAAGTCTATGCAAAAAATAGGGATGGGGGTATTAAGTTTTGCTAGACAAGTGCTGTCACTTAGTCAAGCAAAACTTGTCGGCAATATTGCCTGCGAGTACCAGCTTTTTTCCTTTTTGTTTTTTTTATATACCACAAGTTAGCCCTTGACGGCATCTCACCTGATGGTAAGTGATGATGCGATCTAATATGGTAGCGGGACTGTAAATGCTAAATCGCTTGGCAATACGTCTTTGTCGGTAGGGTGGTAACTAGCCACGGCCGCAGCCTCCCACCAGTCCAGACTCGAGCCGGGACCTCAAACTTTATAAAGCGACAGCACACGCGGTGCGCCACGGAGGTCGCCAAACCGTACTACGGCCTAACGTCCGATTGATTTAGCAGATCAGAGCAAATCAAATTACGGATATTATCGGTCTTTGCCAGATATGGAAACTCTTATTGATACAGTCCCCATGTTGTTTTAGTACCAACTTCAGCAACCGGATGTCACGAGCAGGGTGGTGCATGTTTCGCAGAATCCTACCAATGTTCGACGTTGACCAGAGCGGATGACTGCGCAGAAAATGAAAAATGCTGTAAACTAATGACATAAATGCTTTTATACTTATACATCATTGTTTTATTTAATCACATAAGCTTTCTACGTCAACCTAAATGTCCCATAGCTGGGCATAACCCTATCCCCTCTTAAAATTACCATCAGTTTGGTTTATATCAACTACCATACGGATTTTGAGCTTTTTTATTTTAAAAAGTTTGACTTCAAGTTAGCCCTCGACTGTAATGTCATCTTTTGATAAAAGATGGTAATCGGCAAACTTGTCAGGGGTATATATATATATATATATATATATATATATATATATATATATATATCATTGCACCACCTTCCGTCTCTGTGTCTTTTGCATCTTTGCCTCTTGTGGTGTACAATAAAAGTATATACATTCATTAATTCATACATACATACATTTGATTTTAACGCGGTATCGACAAGAACAGAAAAAAAACTCAAATTATAATTCTCAAATTGTTCTCAAATTCTTAGTTAAGTTCTTATAAGGCCTAAGTGCCAACCTCTCCGCTTGAGAGGTCGTTAAATCCTGATATGTTTACAGTGATACTAATTTTTCAGTCGACTCTTTGCGCCGTACCGCAGAGCAACGCTGTGTATACCAGCTAATACTCGTATATATGTATTGAAGACCTTATCTCAACGGATTATAACTGTTGCTGATAGATATTACGAGTTTACAGGTCACTAGTTGGTTTACAACCCGAGATTATATTTAACTTACAAATTTATTACACGTAAAACCCAAGAAAAGCGCAAACAAATTTCGCATAAACAAACGTGTATTAAAACAAATTTCTTGTATTACAAATTTATCACGATGTTGCAAGGAGAATTCTAATGAACGGAACGTTGGGGACTGAAGGGGAAAAATGGAACGCATTCTCGGGAATAATACTTGCATTTCTATTTACATTTTCCCAAAGTCAACACATAAGTAAGATTGAACGAGGGGCCTGACAGAATATAAATTTAAAAGACCTTCATAACTTGAGGGTAAGAGAGTTTTTACATTATGCATTGACTAATTTTACACAGGTGATAACGTTTAGATTTACTCTGTAATTTAAGTTGGTATTACCTGACTAGTGTGGCTCGCTAGTTCAACAACGAATCAGAGATCGATAATGCAAGTCGGTAAGTCAAAAATTGCATACAATCCCGTCAAGATATGTTCAGTGTCCAGTCGCATGCTTTAGGAAGCCAAATAAATCCTTTGTTCTGATTGTAATTAAACTTTCGTATGAAGGTTTTAATAGACAAACCCAGCCAACCTGCACTGAATTAGTGCGGTGGGTCTATGACAAAAGATACATTTTGTTTTTCTGACAGTCTATTAGCTGTACAAACCCTATTGGTTGCCACAGCGTAACCGGGCTGTTTGGCGAGCTTTGGAAAGAAGCTCTGCCAGAATAAATTTTGAGCCCTAGGGCTCGAAGAAACTAAGGGAACGACTGCCTAAGGGCGCCTCCTTTGAGGCTGAACCTCGGCTTAGGCGACGTTTGGGATAACGGGGGGGTCAGACGGTGAGAGAAGATACATGTGGGCACTTTCCATCGCGCAATACTTTGATTATCGCTGCTAATCTGTAGTAATGTTGCTAAGTTATCTTATCTCTTGAAATAGACGCTGGATATATTTTTTGAAGTGGCGATAGCCTAGTGGTTAGGGCGTCAGCCTCCTAATCAGAGGTCGGCGGTTCAAATCCGGGCACTCACCTCTAACTTTTCGTTATGTGCGTTTTTAATAAATTAAAATATCACTTGCTTCAATGGTGAAGGAAAACATCGTGAGGAAACCTGCACGCCTGAGAGTTCTCCATAATGTTCTTAAAGGCGTGTGAAGTCTGCCAATCCGCACATGGCCAGCGTGGTGGACTATGGCCAAATCCTTCTCATATTGAGAGGAGACCCGTGCTCTGTAGTGAGCCAGTAATAGGTTGATCATGATGATGATGATATTTTTTTGTTGGTATATCCGTTTACGCATCCACTGCATTATAATAATATTGAATAACTAACCATACGTGGACCAATCTGGTTTAGTTTGTTTGTAACTCTTACGCTTTGTCGACCGGATCGAGTCTGGTCTAGTGGAAGGCTTCGGACGTGGTCATTTACCACTCTACCGACAAAGACGTGTCGCCAAGCGATTCAGCGTTCCGGCACGATAGCGCGTAGAAAAAAATTAGGAGTGTGGGTTTACCATACCCCTAACGGGCTAGACAGCTACCATCTTAGATCATCACCAGGTGAGATTGCAGTCAGGGCTAACTTATATGTTCAATGGTCCTGGCGCGCCTTGGACGGAGCTCGGGGGTCAATATAGGCCCCCCGTGGAGGGTCTGCCTCGGCGGACGCCGCTGGCTGGGCTGCGGTCGAGTGCATCAGTGTTCCCGTGACCCAGCCACCAGGCGACGCGAAGGAGCATCGCTGGGTTTTAGTGGGTATTCTGGTCACCAGACTGGCCCTCGGGGAGTCCCACATTCCCCGTCGGAACCGGTGCAGTCTTGCCTGCGTCGCCTCCGGAGGGGATGCGTAAAAGCATTTCCCAGCGGAAATGAAAAAAGGGCTAACTTATATACTGCATAAAAAAAAATTAAACTAAGACCCTAAAATGTAAAAGTACCTTAAGATTGGAGCGTTTCAAAAGATTTGAAAATATAATATTTCACTTGCAAATGTGAGCACTAAATAATTTAAACACTAATTTGTTTTCGGACGTTTTGAGCTCTGATCGTAAACATGTTTTATAATTTTCTTACGTCGTCTTTATATCGCGTATTTTGGAAGGTAAACATGTTCAGTAAGACGAGGACGACGACGAGAGGAGCCTGAAATATTTGAATCGTATTATATAACTGTGAAGCGGTGATAGCCGAGTGGTTAGGGCGTCAGCCTCCTAATCAGAGGTCGGCGGCTCGAAGCCGGGCACACACCTCTAACTTTTCGGAGTTATGCGCGTTTTTAAAACAATTCAAATATCACTTGCTTCAACGGTGAAGGAAAACATCGTGAGGAAACCTGCACGCCTGAGAGTTCTCAATAATGTTCTAAAAGGCGTGTGAAGTCTGCCAATCCGCACATGGCCAGCGTGGTGGACTATGGCCGAACCCTTCTCATATTGAGAGGAGACCACAGTGCTCTGTAGTGAGCCGATAATGGGTTGATCATGATGCTATTTTCACAGGCGATAGCTCATCATTGCGCCGTTTTTGATTGTAACTTGATAGTCTATTTCACAATATCGTGTTGGATAAATATTCGCTCCTTTTTTCTAGTAAATTGTTTCAGCATCAACCCATTTAATGGAATAGTCGATCTCCATTATCACGTAATAAATATAGGTATGCTTTGAATAATAATAACGTATTACGTAGCCCGCATACGTTTACAAAGGGTAAGATAACTTAACCCTCCGTTGCTCCGACTCGTCCGAAAGATATCTATTATCTTATAAAATTATCAGTTATAAGCGACAAGCGATGTTTTAGAAATCGACATCTTAATGGTAATAATCTATTCCTATTGCTGAGTATAGACTTCATTCATGCTTTTTCGAATTCAAAATAATCTTTATTCAAATAGTCCTTTAAAAGGTACTTTTGACGCGTCAATAATTTACATAGTAGTGATTTGATGGTGATAACTAGATTCGTAAATTTAAAACTAAAGCTATGAGGGTTCCAAACGCGTCCCGGTCTAAGAAGAAGCCGACAACAAACTTAGCCAGGCAAATTATATTTTTGTTATCACCACCTCACATGCCACTTAAAATTATATTAAGAGCTATCCTTATTAGAGCAATATTTCACACCCATGCTTGTTTATCATTTATGTAATCCTTTACACTATAGTAGGACTTTTCTACAAGCTTACGTTTTATATAAACAAAACATACATTTCATACATAAGACCCCTCTTACACACCCAAATGCATGGAAATATAAATTCAAAACAAAATTTAAATAACTTTATTCACATAAACCTATTACAGGCATCTATGAATCGTTCATTTCATTATTTCTATTCGTGAAGTGATGGTGATAACACTACACTCGACAACTTTAAATTAAAGCTAAGAGGGTTTCAATCGCGCCCAGGTCTAAGAACTATCATCTAATATAATCAATTACAAATTATTATTAGCTATGGAATTAGAAAATTTCACTCCCAATAATAATCCTTCTATCCTTAATTTCGTAATAGGACTTTACTGTAAGCTTTCCCTTTATAAAAACTTTGGACTTATTAATAGACATCTCCAAGATATCAATATGTAACTAAATATATGTTATAAAATAAAATAAAATTTCCTTTGAATGAGTTTTTATGCAGCCGACTTAATGTCCTACAAGTTTCTTTTACTTCTAATAATATACTTCATCATGATCAACCCATTACCGGCTCACTACGGAGCACGGGTCTTCTCTTAATATGAGAAGGGTTTGGCCATAGTCCACCACGCTGGCCATGTGCGGGTTGGCAGACTTCACACGCCTTTGAGAACATTATGGAGAACTCTCAGGCGTGCAGGTTTCCTCGCGATGTTTTTCTTCACCGTCGAAGCAAGTGATATTTTAATTGTTTAAAAAAACGCACATAACTCCGAAAAGTAAGAGGTGCGTGCCCGGATTCGAACCGCCGACCTCTGATTAGGAGGCTGACGCCCTACCCATTAGGCTATAACCGCTTCATAATATACTTAATTTGACGGAATACATACTAAAGTGTTTCTTTCAAATTGTACCACACAATAAGTTTTAAGACGGAAAATAAACGCGATGCTTTCATAGTAATCACCGGCTTTACGATTAAGATAGCCCTAAAAATATCACAAATTGCGTCTACAGTGCTACTAACTCCCAACTTTATCAACATTTCGCTGCAATAAAGTTGCTTGGTGCTAAATTCAGCGTCTTTTGCTGTTTCATAGAAATTCATTTTGGTGTAAACCCTTATTTATTTATTTATTAGGAAGCCCACGTTGTATAAAATCCCAACTAACAATTTATCGTCGTACAATAGTTTAGTAAACGTTATCTTATTACAAAGTTAAGTCACACTAACGTTTTAATAACGTTTGCTAAACGCGAAAAGGGCCCCATTTATACGACGTACGTTGTTGTATTATCGTCATACAATAGTCATAAGATGACTTCGTTGAAGTCATTTAATAGTCGTAAAATCAACACCTATATGACTGATTTATATTTCTTGATAGTGTCTTGCGTGTTCGTGGCTTTGAAGGTGCAAAATAAATAATTACGAGGAAATAAAAGGAGAGTGTTATTTAATTTTCATATCTTGCTAACTGTAACTGTTTCTAATTCCGTTTAGTTCGACTGGGAATTTAAGTTTTATGATAATATACCTATGTAAATACTATTCATATTTTCATGCCCCTTCATAGTTTTGTGTTTGAAACATTATATTATTATTAATAATAATAGTGTTTGTTTCTAAAAATGTAAGACATATTGCTTTTGTCGTACACTTATCTCTATGTGACGTTGTAAAGACAGTAAGTCATATTAAGGTTATTTCAAGACCATACCAGTACGCCATTGCTGTTAGGGAAGAGTGTAACTTTTCGTTAGTATGGCGGCCAAGTCGCTTAAAAGTGAAAACTTGTCTCAAATGCGACGACAAGGCTGGTTAAAGTCAGGACATGACCTTTAATCGACATCTTGTAATATAGAGATCATATTTAAGTCAAAATGAACAACCAAGTCATTCAAGTGTCTCAAATTAACTGTTGTTAGACAAAATGAGGATTGTTTTACAAACGTCATTTTCAAAACGTGTATACAACTGCTTCGTTATATAAATGTCACATACAGGTTTTTCTATCACCTAATTTGGTTAGTTGAAACCGTTTATTGGACTGCAACGTTAGTATGACTATTGCATTATCGTACTAACGTTATTGTTAAAACTGTAATATGACGTCTTGTAGTTTAGTCTTGCTGACGTTGCTATGACCAGTTTATTATGACATATAGTCGCACGACTAAGAAGTTAAATTGAAGACGTGTATAGGACCTAGTAGTCATCTCTTTACTATTGTAAGACTGCAATACAACTTAAAGTCGTACAAGCCTTGTCTTATATGACGTTTTTGTTTGTTGGGATGTGACTGCTGACTTAAGTTGTGATAGCCAAGTGGTTAGGGCGTTCGCCTCCTAATCAGAGGTCGGGGGTTCGATCCCGGACTCGTACCGCACATCTAACATTTCAGAGTTATTTGCGTTTTTTAAGCAATTAAAATGTCACTTGCTTCAACGGTGAAGGAAAACATCGTGAGGAAACCTGCATGCCTGAAAGTTCTCCATAATGTTCTCAAAGTCTATGTATATAATGTGTAGAAGTTTGTATTGCATACCTTCTATGGCCCGTGAATGGGGATGAATTTTCAATAATCCTATCTTACTGACGGATAATAGCTATCTATATGCCAAATGTCAGCCTTATCCGTCCAGCTGTACATCATACATCAGTCAGTCAGGACCAATATTTTCATAAATATTGAGTTTGGTACTGCCACAGTTAAGTCTCACCTCGCTCAAGTAAACAGTACATTAACGGAAATTCTTCCGAAGCAAAACTTAACCACAGCGCGTCACGCTATAATCCCCTGTATCCCGGCGAGGCATTAGTTCTCGTTAGGGGCTAAATAAAATAAATACGGATTAGGGACGTCCGTGTGTAAACACTGGTGATTTTTTTATATTTGCCCACCTATTACTGCTACACGTACGTCGAGATGTAGGGGCTTACTCGAGCTTGGAGCCGCGTACAGATTGTTAGCAGTACAAAAAGCAGCTACATTATTTCCCATAATAATTTCGTTGTTGCCCGCGACTTTGTGTTTGATTCGCTCTTGTTTTTGTTACGGGGTAAAACTTCTTTTTTCGGACTGTCTATTAGCTGTACTAACCCTATTGGTTGCCGTAAATCGTAACCGGGTTGTTTGGCGAGCTTCGGAAAGAAGCTTCGGAAATTTTGAGCCCTAGGGCTCGAAGAAACTAAGGGAACGACTGCCTAAGGGCGCCTCCTTTGAGGCCGAACCTCGGCTTAGGCGACGTTTGGGATAACGGGGGGGTCGGACGGTGTAAGGGGTAAAACTATGACCTTTTCCAAGTAGCTAACTATTAGTATAGCATATTTTAAGGGTTTATTTATTTCTTAAATTTATAGTCTTGGTTAAGGAAAATACAAAAGGAAAGAAACACCTTTATAAAAGTGGAATATAAAAAGCGGCCTTATCGCTTAATAGCGATCTCTGTAAATCTAGGCCAACTTTAAACTGCTGATACCCTCTCAGCATGAGAAGTGTTGTGGTTGCAGTCCACTTCACTGGCCAATTGCGGGTTGGTAGAATTCTACACACTTTTGAGTACATCGTAGACAACTAAACTCAAAACTCACACAACTAGGATGAGTTGGAGAAGCTTGTCGGGGATCTAACTCGCTTTTCCCAAAAGGAAGACTGAAGTCTACACAAGCCATATTTGTACTTATTTTCATCAAGTTTTTAACACTTTTTGTAATTTTTTGACGAACTTTGTGGCGCATTATTAAGTGGGAAGTCGTGGGTTCGATTCCCGGCTCGAGTCTAGTCTGGTGGGAGGCTTCGGCCGTGGCTAGTTACCGGCAAAGACATGTGGCTTATTTAGCATTCCGGCATTATGTCGCGTAGAAACCAATTAAGAGTAGGTTACCATACCCTTAACAAGTTAGCCGGCTACCATCTAAAGACTGCATCATCACTACCAGGTGAGATTGCCGTCAAGGGCTAACTTGTAGTGGAGAAAAAAACATCTTAAATTAAAGCTATACTTTACAGTCTTGAACCGCCTGTACCTTATTTCTATGTAGTTGTCATTTTGGTACACTGTAACATCTTCTTATTTACGTACAAATAGAACATGATTTATCAAGTTTTATGTCATATGGTATTTTATTATGGGGTATTGACACTATATTCGTGCTGCAGAAGAGGGCTGTTCGTGCAATTTATAATATGACTCCAAGAGTGACTCTCTTGGAGTAAGAAAAAAATTTAAGGATGTCAAAATAATGACATTGCATGGCCAATACATATTTGAAAATTTAATGTATGTCTATAGAAATATAAAATAAACAATAAAAAATGCAATTGCAACAATCTTAACATCAGAAGTAAAAATAAACTTATGTTGCACGCTACTAAGCTACAAGAAATTAGAAATTCATTTAAAGGTAATTGTAAACGTAAGCTAGTAGAAAAGTCCTACTATTATAATCTAAGTCCTAATATTAATATTGCTCTGATAAGATAGCTCTTAGTAAAATTTTAAGTGGCATGTGAGTTGGTGATTACGAAAAGAAAATTTACCTGGCTAAGTTTTTTGTGGGCTTCTTCTTAGACCGGGGAGCGTTTGGAACCCTCATAGCTTTAGTTTTAAGTTTACGAATGTAGTTATCACCATCATATAGTATGTAAATTATTGACGCGTCAAAAGTGCCTTTTAAAGGATTATTTGAGTTTGAATTTAAGCTTACTAATTCCTTGATATGGCATCTAGCTGAGCCGTCAAAACGCCATGTTGGATTTCAACAAAATAAACCCAAACGGCAAACTGTCATCAGTACACTCGCTTGCAAAATATCGCCTCCAGCGCAATTGCTGTTATTTCAGCCGGTTTGTTTACAAAACAGTGATATTAGTTCAGCGAGACGCGCCGCCCGCCCGCCTCCTAGATCTCTGTTATTTATTTACACTGCACTTACTGGATTGAAAACTGTACGTGAAAAGTTG
Source organism: Lasiommata megera (assembly GCA_928268935.1). Taxonomy (NCBI): domain Eukaryota; kingdom Metazoa; phylum Arthropoda; class Insecta; order Lepidoptera; family Nymphalidae; genus Lasiommata; species Lasiommata megera. The sequence continues at coordinate 2,001,362 of OV743311.1, read as the reverse complement.
GCCGCGTTTTTGTATGCTCACTAGAGACTAGAGAACCTTTTGTTGACATTTGTATCGAACTAGCTGACGCTCGCTACTTTGTTGGCTTCGGATTTCTGTTAAAACTAAACTAAACTGAAGCAAAAATATTTTAAATAATGAATAGGTGCAGGCGTTACTTTGCGGAAGTCCATGACAAACAATAAACAAAAAGTATAATTTGCTATATTCCGCCGACAACCGGGAGATTAGTATAGTATAACACCACACAAAATCCTCCACCAGAACCTCCACGCACGTTTCGACCCTACACCGGATCATCCTCAGGAGATGTTGTATTCACAAATTATACTTTTTGTTTATTGTTTGAAGTTAAAATATTTTGACAAACTAAAACGTATTCTAGTACGTTCTTTACATTTTAGTTTGACTAGGAATTCAGTCAGCCAAGTTAAAAAACTACCAGAAAAGAAGAATGATTGAGATGTATAATAAAAAATTAAATTGAAAATTATTAATTGCATATAGGTCCAAACTGCCATTTAAAAATATCACAATTTTGTTCTCAATACTAACCATTGTCAAAAGATTGTACAACGGTTTATTCAATTAGTACAAATGTTCAATTGTTGGTGGTTTGTTCCAGAGCCCCCAATACACACAAAGCCAGTTTTGTAATGCTTACCCTTCAATTTTTTTTAAGTATATTTTTGAACTGCCGCCTATGATCAACAGCTCCTGTTGAACCACCGATGCGTCCCAGCTGAACCCTCCTAATCGACCATTTTACTCGCCATAGTACAGAAACACTAAATCGCTTAGAGGTGTCTTTTACTAACTAACCCTACCATTATCTACCACACCAAACTCGAGCAGGGAATCGAACCCGGGAACTCTCACATCGGAAGTCAAATTATGTACTACGCTATCAAAGTAAAACAAAAAGTTTGGAATGTAATCAAATTACTTTAAAACTTTAATCATAGTCCAATCACATAAAACTTACATATCATACAATTAGTCCATTTTTTCTCATTTGCTTGTCAACAACAATATGTTTGTCTAACAGATAACTTACATCTTGATATGTTTTATTTTATTTTTGGGAAATACATTTCTTTTACCAATATCAAAATTAACCGAACCCAGGTTCTCACACTTGATGGCACTACGAACACCGCTACGCATTAGAGGTCAGTTTCTTTTTACCTCAATGACCGATAGCAAGTTTCCCACCCTGTATTCAAATCCGTTTTGCCGCAAAGGGGTTGCCATGAAATAGTGGCAAAGTTTGTAATGGCACGATTAGGAGATATAAATTCCGTTTACGACGTCCAAGGGCTGCAATTACCCCCGTTACGAGGTTCTTATGATGGATTGCCGGCTGAGTATGGGTTTTTATTCCTTGAATACAATCGTTTGTTAAACCGTTTAACAGCTACTTTTGGGAACTGTGAGGACACTAGTCGCAGAAAGTGAAACGAGCGAGCGGGGCAATTAGTTGGTATTACTACACAAATCCGCACATGGCCAGCGTGGTGGACTATGGCCAAACCCTTCTCATATTGAGAGGATACCCGTGCTCTGTAGTGAGCCAATAATGGGTTGACGGTGACTACATAAATATTCTTAGCCGATTACCGTCACATTGCTAGTCACCGCGCAGAATCTCATAGAGATAAAAATTACTTACTCGCAATATTCTTATTCTGGTTTCCTAGCTGAGTAAGGCGGGTTATTATAACTTAAAGAACAACCCTTTGGTATAGGGGCAAAAAGTTAGCAAGTAAGTAATTGAGTCAAAACGTGTACATACCGACTTTAAGGCAATTCTTTAGGTTATTGAAGTCTAATAGCAGGGAACTCCTTTTCCATAGGACAGAGACAGTTAAAGGTTTTTTACATACAAATATATCTGGACCCATGGTCACTGGCTAGTTAGCCCTCCTAGGGATATTTCGACCATTGCCTGTCTCTGTCTCTCGCTATCTTTATTGTCATCACCATTATCGTACACGTTTCCAGTGGCGTCAGCAGGGTACAAGTACTAACAACATATTAAAAGTTTCGAAAACTTTATTAATCCAGCTTTTAGTTGAGTCACTATACGAATATTTAAACCACAATTACTAATTAAGTACTTAAATCAAACAATTAAATCAGAATAGCGGATTCGCGATACACATCTATGTCCTTCTTTCAATTATAACCAAAAACACTTTCAAAATGATCCAACTCGATCTACGAACGTTGCAAAACAGGCACCTGTTTTCCGCGTGAAAAACAAGATGGCGCCCCGACCCCGTAGCTACTCATTCAATTTGTGACTTTTAATTAAATGATGTGTTTAACAGTGATATTAAAATGTTATAAATCAAATAAAATATTTTTTTTTTTATCCACTACAAATTAGCCCTTGACGGCAATCCCACCTGTTGGTAAGTGATGATGCAGTCTAAGATGGTAGCGGGCTAACCTGTTAAGGGTATGGTAAACCCACACTCCTAATTGGTTTCTACGCGACATCGTGCCGGAACGCTAAATCGCTTGGCGACACGTCTTTGTCGGTAGGGTGGTAACTAGCCACGGCCGAAGCCTCCCACCAGACCAGCCTCGAGCTGGGAATCGAACCCAGGACCTCCAAGTTTATAATCCAACAGCGCGCGCGCTGCGCCACGGAGGTCGGTAGGAGGTAAGATTAAGATTTATCAAAGTATTCTAAGTTGAAAACCAATATCTCGCGTATTATAGTCAACAATCAACTCTTATTTCACTACTTCCTCCGACCTATAAAACTAGAGGCGTGTATGCGTTAATACATATTTTTTTCCATTAACATAAAACTAAAGCTACGTGGATTCCAAACGCGCTCTGGTCGAAGAAGATGCTTGCAACAAACTTAGATGGGTTAATATTTATTCTATACGATGCTTTTAAATGCAATATCTGGGCTTATGGGGAATAGCAGTTTCGTTATTCACTTTGCATACCTATCTAAACCCCCTCGAGTTTACTGTAAGGAAAGCTCTTATTACACGTGCACGTATACGTTTGCAATAGTAATATTTTCATTACACATAATATTACATTACAAGCTTTATGAGAAGAAATGTAAGGAAATGCTATGCGATTGCAGATTAAATTGCCTGCATGCCGTAATGCTGCTACTGTAGGTAGGTTAGGGTAGATATAGTCGTCTTAGGGTAAATATAGCCGTCGATGGTTGAATCAGTAAGTCAGGCCTGTTCTTTTTCTATTTGAACGGAATTAATTATGTTTCCTTAATAAATGGAAATTATGACGACCTCCATGACGCAGTGCGTGCGCTGTCGCATTATAAAGTTGGAGGTCCTGGGTTCGATTCCCGGCTCGAGTCTGGTCTGGTGGGAGGCTTCGCCCGTGGTTAGTTACCATCCTACCGACAAAGACGTGTCAAGCGATTTAGCGTTCCAGCACGGTATCGCGTAGAAACAATTAAAGAGTTTAATGTAAGCCTAACTAACCATACATGACATCATCACTTACCACCAGGTGAGATAGCCGTCAAGGGCTAACTTGAAGTGTATATATCTATTCAACGCTAATAGCCTTTTTCCTTATAGATAAGGGAGACGAAGAACAGCACTCCACCACGCCCGTGCTTTTACGGGTGTATAAACTTAGCTATCGAACTCCTAAAAGAGATAATAACCGAAGGTCCGATATGCCCTTTAAAGTCTACCCAATCCGAGTCATCGACACGAGCTTAAGAATTTTATCAATAATAATTAAGGTAAAATTTAACAAGACTTCAAATTGAAACTATTTTCAGTGAATTATAAATTTATTTACGACCATAAAATACCGATGAATATTATATTAATTTAGTAAAATACGCTATAGTTAAGAGTTTTCAAATTTCCATCTTAATTGCCCACTCGTATCGTTTTATGTTAAGGGAGAGACAGTGAACGGGTGGAGGGGGGAATTACCATTGCCTAATAACGAAAATTTCTTAAGCAGTTACGACTTTTGCGCCATTACAAGAAGTAAATAGGATATACCAGCCATACGTCATTCTTTATAAATCAAGTCAATAGTTCATTTTTTATCTCATATATAATTTTTAACTATTTATAGTTTTAAGTTACTTTATTATTAAAGTGAGGCAAGAAATAACGAAAATTAAGTTACATGTATATAGTTCTGGTATTTGGTGCTTTTAATCGAGTCTTACTCTGTATATATTATAACCATTGTTAAATGTTTTCAATGAATCTGTATTTATATTTTAAACAGTCAAAATAAAAATTTCAAAGTTAATTTTTACGTCTACTGTGCATCGTCACGGTTTACCCCACTGCATTAGATGTCTCATAGCACAAACAAATTATTGAGTCGATAATGAGATCATATAAAGCGATGTCTCAGGCATAATACGGAAGGGTTTCACAAGGGCACTCTGACTTACCCAAAAAGTACCTACGTTATATACGTGGAAAATATTTCATACGGAGCGCGAATGTCGAATTTGTAGGTGCCTGGAGAGTAATTTCGCTAGGCTTCAAATATGTATCGTAGAATATGCTAGTATTCACCGGCATAGTTTAGAACTGAGGTATGAAGCCCAAATACGCTGAGTAATGTTACGAGCCCATTTATCTCACCTCTGGTTGGAGAAGCGATTTTTATTATTCACTAGATGTTGAAAGTGACTTGTGTGAACTTTTGGCCCGATCAAGCATATCTAGACCACTACTATTAATATTATTCGGTACTAAAGAGTAAATCATGTGCTATTCCAAACAATAATCATCATCATTGCGGGTCTCCTCTCAATATAAGAAGGGTTTGGTCATAGTCTACCACGCCGGACATGTGTGGATTGGCAGACTTCACACGCCTTTGAGAATATTATGGAGAACTCTCAGGCATGCAGGTTTCCACACGATGTTTTCCTTCAAGTTGAAGCAAGTGATATTTTATTGCTTAACCGCACATAGCTCTGAAAACTTAGAGGTGCGTGCCCGGGTTCGAAACCACGACCTCTGATTACGAGGCGGACGTCCTAAATACTAAGCTATCACAACTTAATAACCACAATGTAAAATAAAAATTAAAAGAAAAATCATATTACGATATTAAGGATTATATAAACAATAAAAAAGCTTGGGTGTGAATTGTTCTATCTTCATAGGTACTATAATTTTTTATTTTTTATGTGAGATGGTGATAGCAAAAAAAAACCGGCTAAGTTTGTTGTGGGTTTCTTGTTAGACCGAGGCGCGATTTGAACCCTCTTAGCTTTAATTTTAAGTTGTCGAATGTAACTACATTCGATGGTGAACTCACCATCACTTCACGAATAGGAATAATGAAATGAACTATTCATAGATGCATGTAAAGCTATTTTTCGTTTGATTTGTATATCTGTAACTGACCTGTTTGGTTCTGGCGGCATTGAATAACAAACAACCTTTAGCACTTCGCAACGGCTTCGTATTAAAATAGTCCACAACGTTCCTTATATTTTATCTACTAAGCTTACTTGTTTAATCTGAAGTAGTACAGAAGTTACGTGTTGCAATATTTAAATGAAATGAAATAAATAGGGTGCGTTATGAACCACGAATTACGGTGCAGCGGTTAAAGAGTAATTGCGTATTGGATTTTTCTCTGCCAGTGAATGTCTGAACTGCAACAACCGGGCACGGTATATGTAATAATCCTTTTCACTACGGAGCTACGAACTCCAGTGAATACTCAGGTTATATTATCCATGCCTTTTGCTAGTCGACTGTGTAGATCCATCACTGATGTTTATTAATGACTAGCTGACGCCCGCGACTTTGTCTACGTTGAGTTAGTGTGTTTGTTTGTCTTTCAATCACGAAGCAATAGATTACTAACCCGTATTACTTGAAACAATTACTAAACTAAAACAATTGGTGGAAGAAGTGGGAGGCGCCCGAGACGTGATAGCACAGGCGGTGGCATGCGCGTGCGCGCGGTACTGGACAGTGCAACGTTACTTTATTTTTCTACAATAAAAGTAGCCTAAGTTACTCCTTATTACATCAGCTATCTGTCAATAAAAGTCCCGTTAAAACCGGTCCCGCCATTTCAGAGATTAGCCGGACCAAACAGACAGACAGTCAGACAGACAAAAATCGTAAAAAATGTTATTTTGGTGTATGTACCGTGTATACATATTCATATGCATGTAGTAAGAACGGTTATTTCAATATTACAAACAGACACTCCAGTTTTATTTATTTGTATACATGTAAGTTAGTAGAAATATGTGTGCCAGATGATGCAGGTAATCAATAAAACATTTAAAACAAAATTACGATTTAATTACTTTATAATTATTTAAAAATACAAAACACTGGGGACACTTAAACTTTATTTGCTTATTATTAAACCAACCCACAAGAAACAAAAAAAAAATACCTTTATTTAAATACTAGCTGGCGCCCGCGACTTCGCCCGCGTGGAATAAGTTTTAAAAATTCCAACGGGAACTCTCCTATGTCGCTCTCCAGTTCCTAAACTATAATTTCAAAAATCACGTCGATCCATTGCTCTGTTGCGACGTGATTGAAGGACAAACCAACATACAAACTCACATTCACATTTATAATATTACTTTGATTTTGTCTGGATAGTAAGGATTTCTTAGTACAAAGTATTTCAATGGATTCAAAGAAGTAAAACTTTATAAGATTTTCAACCAACATGAACCCCGGTATTAACCTCTTTGCGGCGGATTTTCACAAATTATTAGCGGATGTCCACGCCTAAGCAGGGCCTAAGTTCCAAATTCCTTTTCATTCTTTATGTTTCCACTTTCAATGTGTGATTTTGCAAAAGAGCTTATACCTACATGTCATAGTTACTGAAAAGTAATGCTCTAATTGCCGATTTTCATTTCTCTAATTCCAAAAACTCAGAACTTAGATGTAACCTTCCAACCCCTCACCTCTCTCACCACTTTTGGGATGGATTTTTATAATATTGCGTGTATACAGGTTTTTATTATTCAAATCAAATGCCAATTTTCATGTCCCAAACTTAGAATGATGAAAACTTCCAATCCCCATTTTAACCCCTTTGGGGTGGTTTTTCGCAACATTGATCATACAGATCTTTATTATTTATAATTAACAACTTAGTTGCCAACTTTCATGCCTCTAACTTTAAAAATATAGGACTTTCATATAAACTTCCAGCCCCCATTTCAACCCGTTAGGGTTGGATTTTTGTAATATTGCGTATAGAGGTTTTTATTATTTAAAACAAATTACCTAAATGCCAATTTTCATGTCCCCTGACTTCGAAAACATAGAATCCTGATGAAAACTTCCAACCCCCATTTTACCCCTTTTGGGGTGGCTTTTCGCAACATTGATTATACAGATCTTTATCATTTATAATTAAAAACTTAGTTGCCAACTTTCATGTCTCTAACTTCAAAAATATAGGACTTTCATACAAACTTCCAACCCCTATTTCTACCCCTTAGATGGATTTTTGTAATATTGCGTATACAGGTTTTTATTATTTAAAACAAAGTACCTAAATGCCAATTTTCATGTCCCTAACTTCGAAAACTTAGAATCCTCACGAAAACTTCCTACCCCCATTTCACCCCCTCGGAGTAGATTTTCGCATTATTGATCATACAGGTCTTTATTATTTATAATTAACAACTCAGTTGCCAACTTTCATGTCTCTAACTTCAAAAATATAGGACTTTCATACAAACTTCCGACGCCCATTTCTACCCCTTAGGGGTATGGGGGATTTTTGTAATATGGTGTATAAAAGTTATTATTATTTAAAACAAATTACCTAAATGCCCATTTTCATGTCCCTAACTTAGAAAACATACAATCCTCATGAAAACGCTCCACCCCCATTTCACCCCCCTTGGGGTAGATTTTCGTAACATTGATTATACAGATCTTTATCATTTATAATAAAAAACTTAGTTGCCAATTTGCAAGTCTCTAACTTCAAAAATATAGGACTTTTATACAAACTTCCAACCCCCATTTCTACCCCTTAGGGGTAGATTTTCTTAAAACCGTTTCTTAGCTGACCTCTACTTCATAAAAGGAATCTACCTTCCAAATTTAAAGATCGTATGTTTTATAATTCCTGAGATATCGTGATCATCAGTCAGTCAGTCAGTCAGTCAGTGGTATTTCGCTTTTATATATATAGATTACCTTCTCACGTACAATTTGCACCAAAATTTACGAAGGTAGAACATATCAAAACTTGCACTGTTCAACTTGCTTGGTTATGGATTCAAACAAACTGAGCTTAATATTCATCGTAAATCATGGATTTACTCAAATCTACAGGCGTTACGCCTGCTTCTATCCACTATGTTTCGTCTTGACAACGAATTTTACATATCATTGTATCGATACGATATTGTTTCCTGGTAGAATATCACTTACCAGCAGGTAAGATTTCCTTCAAGGGCTAATTAGTGGAATAAATAAAATTAGGGAAATAAAAAAAAAAATACTTATTCGTCGCCAATATTATATGTGTGCGTGCAATATTCTCATGTAAAAATAATGTAGATGTAGAATGAAAATATGACCGGATCGTTGAAAGGAATGAGTAGGCTAATACTGCCTACCTACTACATTATCGTAGTTTGAAATGAAAATAATTTTATATTTCTTTTATGAGGCATAACGGAGGGTCGATACCCTCTCACTTCGTGTGATACAATAGGCCAGTACAGGAAGGCATCCACCGTAAGACTTCATGCGCGTAGTTGGCGGACCTTTATGAGGAAAAAGATGGTTGCATCTCATAAATCTCGCCTTGCTTAAAGGAGAAATTTGAATTTGTAGGTTGCCCTGCAACTGCAACAGCGAGGAAGCTGAAACTAAGGGTGCCTGCACATAATTATTCTTTCTTCCACAATTCCTGCACTACTCAGGCTGTTAAGCTATGGAATATCTTGCCCCTAGAAATTAAAGAGGCAAAATCTATTAAAATATTTAAAAAATGGTCCAAGATCACTTTTTGTCTGACCACTAAAAGTGTTACCTTTCAGTATTAATTTTTATATACTTTATTTATATTATATTTTACATATTTATATGTATTAAAATATATATTAATATGGTGGTATAACTATTCGTTTATGTCACTGTATGTATATGTTGATGTATATATTATTGTATACCAACTATTACTTTCCGTTTTTTTTTGAGTTTTTCCTATCTTGTGGTGTGCAATAAAAGTGTATTCATTAATTAATTAATTCATTCAAAGGATGAAGTGCTATGCAAACCTGTTAGGGGTATGGTAAATCCACACTCCTAATTGGTTTCTACGCTACATCGTACCGGAACGCTAAAATGCTTAGCGACACGTCTTTGTCGGTAGGGTGGTAACTAGCCACGGCCGAAGCCTCCCACCAGACAAAAATGATGAGAACCTAGGGTTATGCTGGTTCTCATTTGTGTGAATTTCGTTGAGTATTACTCAACTAATTGGGCTCTATACCTTTGACGCTCTTAAAGTACTTGAGTTACTTTAGACATAACCTACATTTCAGTAGACGTCCTAGCCTCTATGATTATACGTCAATATATGGCCTATAACAGGAGAAATGTGTAGATTTTATACAGCCATATCGATTCACCTGGAGTAGTTACAATATAGAAAGAACTACTAACGCCAATTTGATTTACATTACCTTAGCTATTAGCGTTTGAGTGAAAACGCCCAAGAAAGCTAAGAGAAGAAAAAAAGCTAGTGTTTCAAACAAATAAACACTAGTTCGCTACGTTTGCTTCAGCGAAAAGTGCACTTTCAGGGTTATGTAAAACAGAAATTGCTTCAAGCCAAAATTGCTGTTTCCTGAAATCACAGCGTCTTCACAACTCATTTATTTTGAAACAAAGAACCCGTATTTTCGCTTAGCGTTCGCAGTGGCGAGGTGCGAAAATTTATTTTGATATGGCAAATAGATTTTTTACCGATATAACGCTGTCCTATTAAAATTATTAATAATGATTGTAACTGCATCTCATGCATCAACATTACAAATAACACAAAAAAATAATTACGCATATTATTTATAGTTTGTATGTCTGTGTAAATGTTACTTACTGCTTTTAGTTCAAACGAAAATACCATACAAATTATCAGAACAGCTGATCATCATGTGACGTCATTACATTTTTAATTTAAAAGCAACTTCTTTGTATTTTACGCAACCATTCATGTTATAATAAAACATTTCGTTTAGCTTATAATATAATCTATAAATTCATCTCCAAGTAAAGATTCATACCCTGTACTTACACAAAAGTGGATGAAACATCAATTTATCTACAAAGATGTAGCAGGCCATCGGAATAAATACCTGGGTTCCCCATCGCAATGATCCTGAAGACACTTTACAAATAGAACAGCCTGCTAGTTTTCTGGAGCAAGATTGGTTGGAGTAGCATTTCCGGTAGGTACTAGTAAAAATTGTCTGAGTTTAAGCCCAGGAAATGGCCCAGAAAAAGAAGAAGTAGCCTGGAATATCTTGATTTAAAACCGGTTTATATTTCCCGAACAGTTTTGAGCTGAAAATCTATCTATTGTATGACTATCCTGTTAGAAGTAATTTATCTAACAAATTCCATCTATTATATTAACCTATTCGTTACTATAAATAATAATGATATTATCTAACTCTGTCCGCATATCCAAAATTTCTTGCTTAGTAGTAAATCTGCTCACGAAAATAACTCGGTTCTTTTAAGTCGCGCCCTTTTATGCTATGCTCATTCTTTCGACCACCATTTTGCGTTCAGATCTTAAATTTATTTATCATCTATAACGTTATGCAAAACCTTTCCGTTTGAATAAATACTTCTTATCTATAATCGATCTTCAGGAAATTTGGCATTTGCCAAAGCAATACTTATTATTTTTATGCGTGTTTTAATTGTTTATAAATTATGATATAACCTTAAAATGTTACTCGTCTACCTTGTTCCGGGTCGGCCACGTTTTTCTTTTAAATACAAATTACAGTTGTATGCCCGCAACCGTCCGCATTTGTTTCGTTTTTTAAATCCCGTGGGAATCGTTCATTTACCAGCTATAAATGTAGCCATAGAATTCAGTATGTAACCTTGTAGTTGTTCAAAATTCTGTAAAGATCGATTGAGCTGCGAAGCGCATATGCGACATCGGAACTAATCCCGAGAGTTTTGCAATTGGGTGCAGTGGTTAAGACAAGTGTAGATATCAAAAATAACCAAATAAATAATGAATATCGATATTAATTGAAACCCGTGAATTAGTCCACCCGGATAGGTTGGACTAATGGAAATCCTTTATACATTCTTTGCCTAATTTTATTCAAATGCTTAGAGCAGTTTAGTCGATAAAACGTTAAAATTTAACTGAGTAATGTAATATAGATATTCTAACTTGACGGCTATCTCACCTGGTAATAAGTGATGATGCAGTCTAGGATGGTAGCGGGCTAACCTGTTAGGAGTATGGTAAACCCACGCTCCTAATTGGTTTCTACGCAACATCGTACCGGAACGCTAAATCGTTTGGCGACACGCCACTGTCGGTTGGGTGGTAACTGGCCACGACCAAAGCCTCCCGCCAGACCAAACTCAAACCGGGAATCGAACCCAGGACTTCTAACTTTATAATGCGACATCGCACGCACTGCGTCACAGAGGTCGTCAAAATTCAATAAGCTATCTATATATATAAGCGAAAGGTCAATTACATACTTACATACATACTTACATACTGATTAAACACGAGATCTCAAAAACTACTGTACGTATAAAGCTATAATTTAGCAAGTAGGTATTTGATAGTTAAGAGATGTCAGCTAAGAAAGGATATTTGGAAATTCCACCCCTAAGAGGGTAAAAGGGGGTTTGGAAGTTTCTATGAATTTTCTTTGTTTTTAGAGTTAGAGATACAAAAATTTGCATTAAGATTAGTAATAATAAAAAAAAACATGTACATCAATTATTTTTAATATTACCTGTTAAGGGTGGTAAAAAAGGGCTATGGTTGACTTTGTATCAGTTATTATTAGTTTGTAAAACTCTCATAAGAAGTTTGGATGATTTTCTAATTTAAATTGAAACAATTAAATGTAAGCCCTTCATACGAAACGAACTTGAGCACTCGAGTACCGAGTGCTTATAAATAAAATATTTTCATTCAATTTAAAATATACCGTAAACACTCAACGGGAATTGCCTTTTGATTAAACTCTCAGAAAATCCTCTCGATAGCCGTTTCTGAGAACACTTGACCTGAATAATCTTGAACGGTTGTTAATATTAGCAACAATATTCAGGTAGATCAAGTAGATTACCTTTAAGTTTGTGAGGGTGTCAACTATCAGCCTATCAGTGACTACGGCAGGTTCTAAATTTGTCCGATGTGTTTGTTTTTCGTAACCGCTGCTGTAAGTATTGGGCATTGCTGTTAAAACATTCTCAGTACCATCACGAAGTCAGTAAAATTGCATTGGGGCATCACTATGAGTATATGCACTAAATTCTCTCTCTAATAACATAAATCGGCTAAGAAGATGATAGTAATGATGATTCATTTATTTATTTAATCATCCAATATCAGCATATTGCCTTACTTTGAGTACCTGTACTCTTAGTAAGGCAATATGCTGTAAGTACTTACCTCCAAAATTAGTCTTTCATTAAATTTTAAACTATTTATAGGATTTCACAGCATGCAATCATATTCAACTTCCGCACATGACCAGCGTGGTGGACTATGGCCAAACCCTTCTCATATTAAGAGGAAACCCGTGCTCTGTAGTGAGCCAGTAATGGTTTGAACATGATGATGACGACCTCCGTGGCGCAGCGCGTGCGCTGTTGCATTATAAAGTTAGAGGTCCTGGGTTCGATTCCCAGCTCGAGTCTAGTCTGGTGGTGGCCTCCCACCACATATTTACCACCTAGAAATATCCACATATTTACCACGCTACCGACAAAAACGCGTCGCCAAGCGATTTAGTGATCCTTAAAGTTTTTTAATAGTTTATAACTTGTCTGTGAAAGATGATTCATATGTACTGATATATTTGTATATTGGCAGTAGTGTTATTTAGTTGCAAAGTGTCCTATCGATATCGGTACATGTAATGTTTATGTAATATTTCTAAATATGGCACTGACATACTGGTGACAGAGTTATTGTCTAGATAGGTACTTAATACCTCAGCTAATAAAATTGTTTCGTGATTTAATGTGATTGAACACGACAGTCTTAATGCCAAAACTAACTCATGCCTAATTTTTGACTACTTTAAATCTAAATTTTGACTGAGAATTTCACATTAGTGTGTTTTGTGCTGCATGCGAGCGAGCTTACGAATAAAAATAAGAAAAATCAAGTGTGTCAATTCAGATTAAGAGTGTAGCATATCGTAGCTGACATCCCTTTGGACCCTTTCGAAACAGGATTCTAGCTAGGCATGACTAGAATAGACAGATTCCATTTTACCAAAATAGTTTTGTATGTTCTTGTATGTTTGTATATAAGCTAACCTCTACAAATAGAACATGACTGGGAGTGATACAATAATATAATATTCGTACTACAGTATGAAATACGAAGCAACTCTAACCTACAACAGCGCGCCAGGTTAAATCATCCCCTTTGATCCCACTGGGATTGTCACCATACATTATACATGACCTAGTGTATGTGCTGAGAGCTCAAAATGTTTACCAATGTACGTACAGACTCTCAAGTACTGTTACGTAAGGACTTACTATTTATTACGAATAAAATAAATATAGATCTGTGATAACAAACTCAAACATATGAAGTGTACATAAGAAATCTTATATCTATAAGAGATCTTTTCCAGCTACCTTATAATGTCAGTAAGATGATTTTATAAATATGTAGGTATTGGTAAAAAAGAAGGAAGGATGGAATAATAACAATAGATTTACAACATAAAATATATAGAGAGCTATATTAATTTATATATGTCGGCGCGAAGAAGTTATTAACTTTATTAAGCGGCGCCAAAAACCTCGAGAATTCAATAATTATCCACATTTTAATTATATTATTGATGATTTTGCTAACACAATTTAGACAGTAACAATCAATTTCGTACAAGCATACTTTGTGCTATAAATACGGGCGGTCGATGCCTTTCGCGGATTCGTCGTCGGACTGTTCGGACCTCTAAGTTATTATCGCAATAAAAGTGTTAACCCGCATATTGTGGTTTTAATTACTATGAGCGAAAGTAAACAAAATCGTGACGTCACACTTACAAAAAACAACTCGGACGTCCTTGACTTGATATATAATTTCAATAATTGTGTATTAATATTTATATATATTATGAAATTAAATAATAAAAACCAGCGTAATGACTACATAGACTAAATAAATAAAGATCGATAAAGGAAAGATAAAGGAAATATTTTGAACATGGGTGAAACTTGAATTTAGTCTTGATTTTTTAAAATATTTACGGCTTTTTTCTCCCTACCTACTCCTACCTACTCGCTATTGAGATATATCAAACAACGTATTTAGAAGTTATATAAGTGAATTTTACCTGTGAATGTGTATGTTTTTTTTTCTGCGTTATCACGTGTATTATTATTTTGATATTGTCTAGGATGTAAGTAATCTTGCGGTCGAGCGCGCGGGTGTTCCCTTGACCAGCTGGGTCATATCCTAGATAATATCAAAATATAAATACCAGGCGACGCGAAGGAGCATCGCTGGGTTTTAGTGGGTGTTCTGGTCGCCAGTCTGGTCGACACATACCCCGTCGGAAGCGGCGTAGTCTTGCCTGCGTCATTTCCGGAGGGGATGCATAAACGCATTTTCCAGGGTGAAAAAAAGGGTGTAAGTACTCTGTCACCCCATTTGAACACCCAAGATAACACAGCTGATGTAATATCTGTAATCGCCTAGTTTTCAATAAAAACTATTACATAGTTATCTCTGAAAGTGATCTCAGTAAAATGTTGTGGAACAAAAGTTTATCTTTATCATGAAAGTTGCAATAAACCATTTGTACACGCTTTCCAACTAACTTTGTTTAACAGGGGAAAGAGCAGGGGAATTTTGAATTATCACGTCACGTTACGTGATAATTAAAAAAAAAGTGCAGCGTGATAGCCTAGTCGTTAAGGCGTCAGCCTCCTAATCAGAGGTCGGCGGTTCGAATCCGGACACGCACCTCTAACTTTTCGGAGTTATGTGCATTTTTAAACAATTAAAATATCACTTGCGTCAACGGTGAAGGAAACCTGCATGCCTGAGAGTTCTCCATAATATTCTCAAAGGCGTGTGAAGTCTGCCAATCCACACATGGCCAGCGCGGTTTACTATGGCCAAACCCTTCTCATATTGAGAGGAGACCCGTGCTCTGTAGTGAGCCAGCAATGGGTTGTTCATGGTGGTGGTGGTGGTTACGTGAGAACCACAACACCCTTAATTGACAGTAATACCAATCATCAAAAACAACCTACAGTTACTTCATGTATCGCTAAATAACTTACAAAATTTGCCATGATTGTTTTCTTTCTTTTACATTACAAAGCGATTGATGGATGGAGGTTTGTTACTTAATTACATAAGATTGGCATAACGGGTATGGATGAAATTTTGCACAGATATAGAATATAGTTCGAATATATAGTATATAGAATAGCACATAAGCTTATTTAATTGTCTGGAAAAGGTTATGTTAGATTATTATTATTATGAACAAACCATCAGTTCTCACTCTGCTAGTAAAAAATACGATACGAATACAATAAATATCCCACGAACAAGGTCGCGGTCAACAGCTTGTATCAAAGTTTTTTTTTTACACACTACAAGTTAGCCCTCGACGGCTATCTCACCTGGTGGTAAGTGATGATACAGTCTAGGATGGAAACGGACTAACCTGTTATGGGCATGGTAAAACCCACACTCTTAAATGCCTATCCTAAGTGCCGAATCGCTGGGCGACACGTCTTTGTCGGTGGGATTGTAACTAGCCACGGCCGAAGCTTTCCACCAGACCAGACTCGAGCCGGGAATCGAACCCAGGACCTGGAGCTTGTCAAATATTCAAAAAATAATTTCAAGTATTCAATAAATAACTTAAAAAAATATAACACCAAAACCCTAAATTGAAGTTGTGAGGAAAGGTATTTTGGTGTGAAAATAATAGTTCAATTTAATCAAAATGTTCAACCTACTCTTACATGCAGCGATTCAAAACTGGATGCAATTTCGTATAGCGATGTTTATGGGCCGTAAACACGGGCCGCTTTCATTGTTTGTAAAGTGGTGTTTTCATACTGCGCTTTTATAACCTGAGTAACTTAATACACGGTGTTGTCATAATAAGCTTACCCCACCACTGGGCTCAGACAGACCATAGAGACCTTCTAATGCAAATAAGAATGTAAACAATAAACAGCAAGTATAATTCCGCCGACAACCGGGAGATTTGTATAATATAACACCACACAAAATCTTCCACTAGAACCTCTACGCGTTTTGACCCGACACCGGATCGTCCTCAGGAGATGTTGACTTCACGATTGTCACTTTACTTTTCGCTCTTATGAAGTCAACATCTCCTGAGGATGATCCGGTGTCGGGTCGAAACGTGCGTAGAGGTTCTAGTGGAAGATTTTGTGTGGTGTTAAATTATACAAATCTCCCGGTTGTCGGCGGAATATAGCAAATTATACTTGCTGTTTATTGTTTATCATGGATTTCCGCAAAGTAACGCCTGCTTCTATTCATTAAATGAGAATGTGTTAAATGATTCAAATCCAAATAATCTTTATTCAAATAGACGATATTTTGCAAGCAAGTGTACTGATGACAGTTTGTCGTTTGGGTTTATTTTGTTGAAATCCAACATGGCGTTTTGACTCAGCTAGATGCCATATCAAGAAATAAGTAAGCTTAAATTCAAATAATCTTTATTCAAATAGTCCTTTAAAAGGCACTTTTGAAGCGTCAATAATTTACATACTAGTGATTTGATGATGATAACTACATTCGTCAACTTAAAACTAAAGCTGTGAGGGTTCCAAACGCGCCCCGGTCTAAGAAGAAGCCCACAACAAACTTACACAGGTAAATTTTCTTTTTGTTATCACCATCTCACATGCCACTTAAAATTATGTTTGAGCTATCTTATTAGAGCAATATTTTATACCCATGCTTGTTTATCATTTACATAATCCTTTACACTTTAGTGAGTCTTTTCTACAAGCTTACGTTTTATATAAACTTTGTACTTATTGAGAGACATCCCAGAAATTTCATTAGATTAGACCCGCAAGGCTACTTCAAACAAGGCCCCAAAATTGTATTCACCCCGAACGCGTGTTAAGAAGTTGGAAAATAACAAAATTAACGTAACGCTTAAGTTAAGAACACACCATTTTTCTCTGTAACTAATAAACTGTATCGCACGTGAGCGAGATTCGGAGCGCCCGTAGTAATGCGTTGAGTCGATCAACGTCACTGGTGCCGATTTATCGTTGGATTTACCTGGCCTTCTATGAGGGAGTTGACTCTCCTAAAATGGAGTAACTCGCCTATTTAATAAGTCATTACACGCCACAATAGATCATGAGCTCCTAGGTCTTACGTTGGGCCTAGAATTGGGTATTGGATTTTTTAATAATAATAATAAATTCATTTATTTGCTATAAAACATGGGTACAGGATAACAGATGTAGTTATAAGATACATATATGGAACCAAACATGTTTTGCCTGTACAGGCGTGCAAAATATTTTAAGTCAATTATAACTGTTACATAGATAATACGTAAGGAAAAAATAATGAATAAAAAACATAATAATTGAATTGAAACTAATTTAAATCTAATGTTATTAAAGAAGAACATAATTGTTGTTTAAAATATCTCAGTATTAGCCTTGAGAATTTATAGACTGCAACGAGAGATAAGGGCTGGTATGTTATACGTCAACTGCTAGGCATAGGACAGTTGTATAGATATCGGTCGTCAGCGGTTTCATATTGCAATAGCATTTGGTGGTTCGATGCAACTCGAATGATGTCACTGTATATGGGTTTTTCTACATGGTGTTGTCTGATGCTGGATCAGCATTTTTATAGAGTGAAATCCTAAACTGAAAACTCAGAAATAGAGGATGAGATCCGGTATACCAGACAACATCCTTTGTCTCTCTCCATGCTACTCAAGGCAATGGCAGATTCAGGCAACGTACTAAAAACGTTGTTCATTTGATTAAATAGATCTGAAACCGTTACTTATACAGAAATTGATAAATAATTTCCGCAGAGTCAAGTGATTAGGCGTTCAATGAACTACCAAAGCCATTCAGAAAGTGTACCTAGATTACCCAGGTTAGCAAGCTTTTGATAATTTGTTTTTGCATCGTCATCACCGGGTACATTAAGCCAAGCGTATACGCGAAATTGTCAATGAACAAAAAATAAATTAATGTCAAGCTAAACCATTAAAAACCACTAGTTTCTTAATGGGAACTAGATATATCAAGCAAACGCTTATCATGAGCCAAACGACCTTGGCACCATGCAATTAGTTCCAAGTTCATTGGAAGCGTGTTTAAATTACAAAAGCAGGTAGGAACTTGTGATTGGCGTGTGCTTCTAAACCGTATTATGTTCGCTACGCAGTTTATCGTTGCTTACTTTCTATGGATACAATGAGTCAGTTCATAGAATGTAACTACGATGGGCAATTTCAAATTTGACGCGTAGTAGTAAAGAACGTTCTTCAAATAACTAAGTTATAGTTCGTCATGTTGAGTGGTTTGAATTAAATAGCCTTGGACTGGCGGAGTTGGGCACTGTACGATTGAGTTAATTTCATTACGGGAATATAATACCCAGGTCTATATCCGGGAAAGTATGACAGGATGACGGTATTAGGATTGCCATAATAACAACAAGTGATGGTGCTGACCTAAATAATAGAAGAGAGAACTCTTCCAGTCAGTAGATTAAAGTAAGAGATCTTAAAAAGATTAGTTTTATCAGAGAAATTAAAAAGATATCTCCAGGTGTAACTCAAATCAGTACTTTAGTAGAGAGGATTATAGCAGAGAAACTCATGCGCACAAGTTTTTTCGGTTCACGCTCGACACGTACCGACTTTCTAACATCGTTTAAAGTATTATTAATTTCAAATTATAGTTTTATTGTTTGTTATCTGGCTGATTACAGACATACCTTATGTTTGATAATAAATATCAAGCAACAACGTCCACATTATTAAAATAATGTTGGTTTAAGCATAGCCCTAGCTTTATTGTCAGTGGCAACAGTTGAAACAAATTCAAAAGAAACACCAAAGCAATAACCCTTTACCCCGGTGAATAAAGAGTGCATTAGCACTCCATATTTCCATTAGAAGTTGAACTGAATGCAAAACTCATTTCACGATTGTTCGACTAATGACTGAAGCACTCCACTCGCAGTCAATTCGGTCGTCATAATGGCTGTCGGCCTTGAGATGTGACTATAAAACCCTTATACGACACTCAGGTCGATTTGCGCATGGATTGAACGCCCTTGATCATTTTAATTTTTTCAAGAAACATGCTGCGTTTTGTTTATTCATCACTAGTTAGCCCTTGACTGCATCTCACCTGATGATAGGTAGCGGGCTAACCTTTTAGGGGTATGGGTGAACTCATAATTGGTTTCTACACGACATCGTGCCGGAATGCTAAATCGCTTGGCGACACGTCTTTGCCGGTAGGGTGGTAACCAGCCACGGCCGAATCCTCCTACAATACGTCCGTTTGGTCCGTCTTTTCGTCTATCAATCAACAGGCTATATTGCATTCATTGTAAATAGAAGAAATTTGTAGACAATTAGGCAGAAAGTGTTTTGACCCATTGCTGTTATAAAAAATAAAATTGCCATAGAATTAAGTTTATAATTAATATACACGAAAATTATTTCTTGGTGCTTGTTACTTGTAATACATAGTTTTTCAAATTGAATCCAACATTCAATGGAAAACCAGCAAATTTTTATCATCTGAAAACTTTCAGCAGGTATTATGAGTTTCTTAACTTGCATACGACTAATCGAGCCAAAGCAGTGCTGCACGCAGGATTGAAATTTGTACACCTAACTTAACCTTGGTACGAATATGTAAAGAAAAGAGAATTAAAGATTACATAATTATTCATGACCAATAACAAGAGGCGCCGGATTAAACAAGAGCCTTATTATTGGCCGAAAATAGGATGCTAAATCGTTCACTACTGCTGACACGGGCTTCATGCATTTTTTAGTCTTAGATTTTATTTACATTACATAAAGTAAATTAAATTCTATCTACATGTATAGTTTTAGTAAATACAAACCCTGACCTTGATTCGCTAATCTGACCCCTCTTACCAAGGTCCCTAATGGTAAAACTGTACAATACTTAAGTATGATAGATATATAATAAAGTAGCATGGTAACTAGTGACGATCAAAACGCTTTCCATAACAATTGATTGTGTTCATATTGAGACCCCTTCAAAAATGTATTGCTATAAAATGTCGACTGAATATTGAATGAGTAAATACAAACAGCAATAAAATTTGCATTCGATGGATGAGAAACGGGTAAACAACAATATTTTCGGGAAGTACTTAAAGAATCTGAATATTGAAATCCATTTATTCAAAATGAAAGATGTTGATTTATGCTACTAATTGTAACTATTTTAAACGAACACCAACTTTAGCAAGTTTACAAACCTAACACTGGAGTTGTTTTAAGTTTAGTTATAATTAAATAAATAAAAACTGAATTTATCTTAAGAAGACTAACAATAATATTAAATTAATAACAATAAATTAACAATAATATGTTATTAATGTTAATATGATTATTATTATCCATAGATGTCAATGTCAGGGGTTCCAAGTCGAGTAACCTCGTGTGCCCGGGTGCTGTGATTCCCTCTTGATTCGTCCGGGGGGAAGAACAGCATTCGGACTGGTGCACCCTGGTAACATCGGTTAACAATTTCTTTTGTGATTCTATTGTTAGCAGATGGCTAATGACCCGACGCGATGGGGGTCTCCGTGCGTCCCTCTGACCAACCAAGGGCGCAGTGGATGGCCCAGGGGTGTGATCACCCCGTGTGGTGGAAGGCCTGTCCGGATATGGGACTGGCAGGCGGGGGTGGGCAGCAATCAGCTACTGGAGGTGGGGGTGACGACTGTGGCTGGTCGTGCTCATTGAAAGTTTGTGGCCCGTCCAGGTGTGGGACTGGTGGGCGAGGCTCGTCCAGGTATGGGACTGGTGGGCCGGGCTCGTCCAGGTATGGGACTGGTGGGACGGGTCGGACGGCGAGCGTTCGCCACGCTTGCTATCGGCGATGGAAAGACGGGTGCGAGAGAGGGTTCTCTTCCATCTCTTATGCTCCTGTGCCTCTCAGTAGCGCAGAGGTATCCATGAGGATTTACCCACGATAAAAAAAAAAAAAAACATTGATTAATTTTACCTTTTCTCCTTAGTTTTCCTTGTGCAATAAACATTATGAAATAAAATAAAAGTAAATTTTTAGATAATCTCAAAACTTCTCATAATATGGTGAAAATAGGATGTGTTTTTCTTGGACCTAATGTGACGTAGAATATGTGTTAATTATCGATAAGGACCATCGCAACGTAAGTGTTGAAGCAGTTTTTGATTCGTTCTTTACACACAACTATCATAAAAGACACAGAATAATATTCACTTATGCTACATCAATTATTGTTAAATCTATTACATGTTTACATGATAATACATTTTTATATCATGTGTCGAAATGGGATAAAATATAAATCAGATTTTTCGAAAACCTCAGAGACGGTACAAAAGTACAAAACTAAATTTGGAATATTATAATGGATAATTTCCGCTCTATAGGTATAAAAAGGTTAAGATATCATTATTCATTATGTATAATAGTGGCAGAAATATATAAAGAGAAAATTAAGAAAAAGTCAAGTGAACTTTTAACAGGTTGTTAAAAAATTTAACCATTTAATTAATAGTTATGTCGTGGAACGTGAGTACGGAACGTGTGCGTTAAATTAAAACAACAGACGAGTCAGTATTTTACTTTCAATTCCTAAATCACACATCATAAGGTCACATAATTATTCTAAATAATATGATAAGAAGCGGTGATAGCCTAGTGGTTAGTGCGTCAGCCTCCTAATCAGAGGTCGGCAGTTCGAATCCGGGCACGCATCTTTAACTTTTGGGAGTTATGTGCGTTTTTAAACAATTAAAATATCACTTGCTTCAACGGTGAAGGAAAACATCGTGAGGAAACCTGCACGCCTGAGAGTTCTCCATAATGTTCTCAAAGGCGTGTGAAGTCTGCCAAACCGCACATGGCCAGCGTGGTGGACTATGGCCAAACCCTTCTCATATCGAGAGGTGACCCTTGCTCTGTAGTGAGCCGGTAATGGGTTGATCATGATGATGATGATGAATATGATAAGGTTAAAGATTCACGGTTTATCAACTCTTTAACTATCAAAACTATTCAAGCGTGGTACAACACAAAAGAAAAGAAGAGTTTTTAACACCTCATGTAAAACTAGCAAAACACGCCTATTCCCAACAGTTTATTCACAGTGTGGCCGACTGTAGACTGATCCACTTAGTGACAACCGAAATAGTTTAGTTTTAGTCACACTTATTATGTACATTGCACTAACATGAGTAGTAATTGGAAGAACTTGAAACTCAATGTGGCACAGAGTAATGATTGCAAATTTCACAAATACCTTATGAAAAATAAAGGTAAGTTAATTGTCTTACTTTTTTGGTTTCTATTACAAGAAAAATTGGTTTTCCAACACGTTTGTTCAGACGCTATCTTGCATTTGATATGCTTTGTGGACAGTTTCATAAAATGACTAAATGTATTTATGAATAGCCATACTATACACGTAAATTTCATCATCATGATCAACCCATTACCGGCTTACTACAGAGCACGGGTCTCCTCTCAATATGAGAAGGGTTTGGCCATAGCCATAGTCATAGATTGGCAGACTTCACACGCCTTCGAGAACATTATGGAGAACTCTCAGGCATGCAGGTTTCTTCACGATGTTTTCCTTCACCGTTGAAGCAAGTTATATTATCATGGCTTAAAAAATAATACGTAACGTAAATATTTTAGTAACAGGTTTGCTTGATAGATACCGGCACCGTGTTGATATAACACAAGATAATGATTAATAAATGTAAAATTTTTGTTGGCAAAGAACATGAGTTTATTATCAGCCTCTTGTCAGTAAAATCTGCCTTCCAAACATATCGTTGAGGTATTACAATAAGACGACCTCCCATTACGTACGAAATCAAAATACTCCTTGTTAGGCCTTCATTTTTGTTAACCACTGCTTCGTTAGTAGTCCAGTGCTTTGCAGGTTCAACTATGGAGCACGAGGTTCTTGGGTACATTCCCGGGTTGTTTATTTTTATTTCTCAGTATGTACCAGCTGGATAGGGAATTAGTAGGGTTTAGTGTTTGTACCAGTGGCTTAGGGAGTGCGGTAATCCGTCAGTTCTTGTTATGAGAGGGTTGGGGGGTGGGGGGTGATATCATTAAACTTTCACATAGTTAACTTTCACATACAGCTTCAAGTTGGCGAACAGGTTAAGCTACCAAACCATCAGATAGCCCAATAAGTAACTGTAAAAATTATGAAATTATTAAACATCTAGTTCTGGCTATATTCAATCAAATCTAGGGCTACAGCCAATTCATTTACTAACTTCAAACTTTAGCTTACATATCTAGTTAGTAGTCTGACTATATCCAATCAAACGTGGCGCTAGCACAAGCGATACAAAGTAGAAGGTGTGAAGATCTAGTTTGCGCACGAATCAAAAGTAGTCGGTGGCCATGCGCAAGAACTTGTTCTGGAGGTTTTAAGGCTTCTTTTGAGAGCTGTGAGGTGAGCAAATAGCGTTATGACTAAAGCTATTTGCTCACCTCACAGCTCTCTCGAACTCGATCGAAACATCCATATAAATAGAAGCAATGCTGTCTTATATACATGACTAAATAGAATAATATTAGTTTATTATACATCAAACATTTTACATAAAACTTAAAATAAAACTTAGATTAACCTAAAACTAAAAATCTTAAAAAATAAATAAATATATAACATCATAACTAAAATATATTATTAAAAGGAGTCCCTTTAGGCAAGGTTCCGAAGTTACTGGCAGCGTTCCCCCTTTGAATTGCTAGACTAATTCTTTGTCCGAGGTAGCTGGCAGCTCTTCGGTCCCCTGTGATGTCGACTAACCTTTTTGCTATTTCCTTAAAAAGCTCCCCCCACTAGGTGCGCTAGGACCCCACGGAAAAAAAACCCCCACCCTATTTACATGACTAAATAAGTAATGATTGTTAGAAACATGAAGTGTTATTTTGAGTCGCTCCCATTTGCTTCGTCACCGGGGCAGTTGTAACGCGGTAAATAGGGGTGACCGCTCCGTTAGGCGTTGTCGTTTACCGGGGAAGATGCAACATTTTTCGAATGTCGTATTTGCCCCGGTAAGGGTTCGTCTTTTCTCTGCTTAGGGACTTCTGTATAATTTTTTTAATTTTGTTCCTAAAGTGATCCCGAATGTATATACTTGGTTTGAAATTCCCTGGATTCCTCTCAAATTGAATATATTTATCATCAAGTTAATTATTCTAAACTCCATTAAGTTTTATTGCATGGTAATATATACCACTATTTCTATCCAATAAACAATTTATTTATTGGGCAGGAATAATTGAATTGTGTTTAACACAAAATGTTTCCTGTCGTATATTGTCGCTAATTGGATTTATGTTTAAACCATTGATATACATTAAATCTGGATGTTCATGTAAGTTAAGGAACTGAATGAGATTGAAATTTGAGCAATAAATTAACACACTGCGTTTAAAAAAATGATTACTCCTGATTATCATACTACTGATTTTTCATTGTATACAGCAGTAGCCCACCTCCGTGGAGTTGACGACCTCCGTGACGCAGTGCACATTATAAAGTTGGAGGTCCTGGGTTCGATTCCCGGCTCGAGTTTGGTCTGGTGGGAGACCTCGGCCGTGGCTATTTACCACCCGACAAAGACGTGTACCATCTTAGACTGCATCATCACTCACTATCAGGTGAGAGGCCGTCAAGGGCTAACTTGTGGTGTATAAAAAATAAACTGTAGAGAGTAAGCCGGGTAATAGTTCAGTATGGATGTGTGTGTGTCTTTGGCTAGTATATTGTCAGTGTTTAAAATGCGTAATTTTCAATAAACCGCGAAGTAAATAGGCAATTAGGTCGTGGGATGCCCTATAAATTTATATTTTACACTTTTAATGATTATTACGTAATACTTTCATGTTAATAACATGAAAGTGTTAAAATGGGCGTGTCTACACCATCTCACGTACACAAAAAGCGCAAGAACTACCTATTGCTATTATTTAGTGGTAAGGTCGTGGTAAGTAGCCCGTGGTGCTTTTCAAAGCATGAAATAAGTGCTCACTAGCCGTAACCTGAACATCGTACTACGTAAATGCCTTTTACATTGTTACATAATATAGCCCATACGAAAAAATGAAAGCGGTGATAGCCTAGTGGTAAGGGCGTCAGCCTCCTAATCAGAGGTCGGCGGTTCGAATACGGGCGCGCACCTCTAACTTTTCGGAGTTATGTGCGTTTTAAAAAATTAAAATATCATTTGCTTCAACGGTGAAGGAAAACATCGTGAGGAAACCTGCACGCCTGAGAGTTCTCCATAATGTTCTCAAAGGCGTGTGAAGTCTGCCAATCCGCACATGGCCAGCGTGGTGGACTATGGCCAAACCCTTCTCATATTAAGAGAAGACCCGTGCTCTGTAGTGAGCCGATAATGGGTTGATCATGATGATGATGATGATAGCCCATACTGCTTTACAGTCAAAGATGATCTAAGAAAATGTCTAGAGGCATTCAAGATGTGGGCTTATCGACGGATGCTAAATATCAGCTGGACCCTAAAGGTTACCAGTGAGGAAATCTTGCGGCGTGTTGGTTCTCATCGCGAACTTTGGAAGACTGCCAAAAAGAAAAAAGTTGCTTTTCTGGGACATGTGCTTAGGCATGACAGATACAGGCTCCAAATGAAATTTCTGAGATGTCTCTCAATAAGTTCAAAGTTTATATAAAACATAAACGTAAGCTTGTAGAAAAGTCCTAATAATGTAAATCAAATGCTTGTTGAATAAACTGGGTCATACGGGAGGTTAATCAATACCTCTTAACCTTTACCTAGGATACTTTTAATCTCGACACAAAACTTGAAGTATGTAACAACTAGTTTTCGTATTTCATAAATAACTTATCCGGGTTGATAACTGGTGTCTGGTCATCGCAACAAACTATGTACGACTGCACGCCATAAATGACTGGATACATATGTATATATGCATCCGACCATATCAAATAATACCCAGCAAATAAAAAACAGTCACTACCACCCTACTGATAACAAGTCCCGTAAGCGATTAAGTGTTCCAATTCGATACCGCGTAGAAATCGACTAAGGATATAGGTAATCATCAACATTTCAGCACGCTACGTTTTAAACTCTACAAACTTTCACACATATTTATACATTCATACCCTCACACACACATTAATATATTACATACATTTGACAAACACATATACACCAACATTCACCGCATTCAATTTTATACATTCATAAATTCAACTTATCATTATTTACTGCCATAATTTTTCTAAATTGATTTGTTTTAATGACATATGGCCTATGTGTCTTGTTTTTGTTCATCCTTTGTTTTGTGGAACACTGTATTTATTTCTTGGAGGGCGATGATTACTGCAACACAGTTTATACTTCGGCACAATCATCGTTTTCATGTGTTTAAGTTTCTTGTATTATTTGTTCCTAATAAAAAATCTTTTATCCACCATACCATTAATAGACACCAGGTGAGTTTACGTGTTAGGTGAACTTTTGGTTGAATTAATTAAAAAAAATCATATGCAATACAATATGAAGTAATTCAAATATAAAGAATTCATACAGGCTTTGATTAAACACCTCAAAATTACTCCTTTTTTATTGTTTGATCAAAAAACACAGTAGGTATCACACAAAAGACGGAATAACAAATAGCACTAATTTATAAGTAAAAAGAGATCGACGAAAAAAAGCAGGAGATAAGAAATGGTGGCTGAAATTGGACGTCAGTAGATAGTATTTTTCCTTGTAGGAGTGTAGCTTGATATAGAAACGCCCAAGATGTACAGTGTCTTCGATGAAAACATATGGTTGGCCAATATCTTGTATGATTTTATTTTATTACTAGTACTTTCAAAAACTAAATATATGGAGATAGGTTTATATACAGTTGTATTTCTTTTAATTCTTTAATGTTTGCACAAGAGATATAATAGGGTACATCTAGATGAATATAATTTAGAAAATTTATACCTTGTTAACATTTCCGCATTTTCGTGTACATTTGTATATACAGTGTATATTTGATAGCATTAACACTGATGGGTATATATTTCATTATCGGTTGCAATGCGGGTAGTATAAAAACAAAAAATATTACAGGCAGTCTCTTTCTTTCGGTGATCTCTCGACAAAACGTTGTTATGAGTTCAGTGACTTTGTATATGACTAATGTTTGGAAGGTAATCAAATTGATTTAGTAGTAAAGCTAGTGTATTTCTTAATTTTTTTTATGCAATACAACTAAGCCTTTGACGGCAACCTCACCTGATGGTAAGTGATGATGCAGTCTAAGATGGTAGCGGGCTAACCTATGGTATGTATGGTAAGCCCATATTTCTAATTGGTGTTTACGATACGTCGTGCCCGAACGCTAAATCGCTTGGCGACACGTTTTTGTCGGTAGGGTGGTAACTAGCCACGGCCGAAACCTCCCATCAGACAAGACTCGAGCCGGGAATCGAATCCAGGATTTCATAATGCAACAGCACGCGCACTCTCATCAAAGACGTCAGTTACGTGTAGTTTACGAGTTTTAGTAGAAATATTTTATATGTAATTTTCTTAAAGTGTATGTTTACTGAAGTCATCGACGAAAACACGCTGAGTCGTTGAATTTGTATCTCAGCGGCAAAAGGCCGCGAAGGACCAAAAAAGACGTGGTTATGGAACCTGTGTGTTATCGGAAAATATAATAACTGAGAAAAATGACCAGAAATTACATTTTGGTCTGTCATCAATATAATATGTATTATTGACATCCGACTTAGCTAAAAGACGTTGCTGATAAACATCAGCAAACGTTTATATTAGTAATGATGTTTATATTAAGTACACTGCTAAGTATTTAACGGAGTTTCACATTCTAAAATGGTACCTTTTTTTTTCATTTTCGCTGGGAAATGCTTTTACGCATCCCCTACGGAGGCGACGCAGGCAGACTGCGCCGCTTCCGACGGGATATGTGGGGCTTCCTGGTGGCCAGACTGGCCACTAGAATACCCACTAAAACCCAGCGATGCTCGCGTCGCCTGGTGGCTGGGTCACGGGAACACTCGTGCACTCGACCGCGGCCCAGCCAGCGGCGTCCGCCGAGACAGATCCTCCACGGGGAGGGGAGGGAAAATGGGACCTACAGTTCAGCCACCAAGGTCCCAAAACAACACCTATGCTGGAATACAACGTGTTCCGCAACCACAGAGTTGTAATTTTTTTCTTTTCTAAATACAACTGCTGATGAAAAATAATATTGTTATTAAATCAAATCAAAAAGATATTGAATAGAAGCCGAAGTTACTTTACGGAAAACCTAAATATGCTCTTAATTGCGTTAAACGGTCAAATTTGTAGGATTTTTATACACTTCAAGTTAGCCCTTGACGGCTATCTCACCTGGTGGTAAGTGATGATGCTGTCTAGGATGGTAGCGGGCTAACCTGTTATGAGTATGGTAAACCGACGCTCCTAAATGGTTTCTACGCGACATCGTGCCGGAACTAGCCACGACCGAAGCCTCTCACCAGACTAGACTCAACCTGTAATCGAACCCAGAACCTCCAACTTTATAATGCGGCAGCGCACACGCTGCGCCGCGGAGTTCGTCAAAACAAAATAGAAAAAATGTGCCTCTGTTACATAGAACATGCCCCAAATAGAATTTTAAACTGTGGAGCTACCAGCTAAAAGCTTTGTCATAGTCGCAGCGAACGGGAAAAAATATCAATTTGTAACGTCACCAGTCCTGCCATTGCCACGTGCAGAGTTGAATATTTAAGCAACCATCCATTCCATCCTTCCAATTATATCCATTTATTATGGTTGCGTCAGATAAGACAAAGCGGAGATAAGGTACAAAGAAAAGGGTCCGTGTTTAGTTGATCGCATTTTGTAATTCCCAGTACTGTTAAAATCGACTCAAAAGTCACTAAATTATTAAATTCATCATCATGATCGAATCATAGCCGGCTCACTACAGAGCACGGGTCTCCTCTCAATATGAGAAAAGTTTGGCCACTGTCCGACTTCACAAGCCAGATTAGCAGACTTCACAAGCCTTTGGGAACTCCCAGACAAGCAGATTTCCTCACGATGTTTTCCTTCACCGTTGAAGCAAGTGATATTTTAATCGCTTAAAAACGCATATAACTTAAAAGTTAGAAGTGCGTGTCCGGGTTTGAATGCTCGACCTCAGATTAGAAGGCTGACGTACTAACCACTAGGCTATCTTATAATTATATTGCGTGCTACAAATGTTATTCCAGCCTAATAGTTAGTCTTAATGACAACAAATATATATGTGATACTAAATTAATAAGTGAAAATAAATCTGGATGGCCCTTAACATAAGTTACTTTGAATTACCTCCGCTACGTACTCCGGAATATTTGTTGATCGAAATGTTGATACGGGAGTGTTTCTTGCCCGCTCTACATTGTAGATGTGAATCTATACGCCCATACGAATAACGCAAATTGTGATTTGCATAAGCATTCTGCGCCGCATTGTGTTTTGTGTTCACAGAATTATTCCGCCATTTGCGACGTTCGCACCTGCACATCGTTTTATCTTTATGGCCTTTGTTTAAATTTGCGAAATCGAGCGGCACAAAGTATTTTCACCTTCACGCAACAAGCATACATGAATATCGATCTATAGCCACCTACAATACCTGAACGAACCGTTTAAAATTCACTATTTATTTCATTTTTATCTTACTTCAGTAAAACATTTTATTTACAGTTATTCAATAATACATATGCTATTTTTTGCATTATCATAATTCGCGTCGGATAATCAGCTCACAAGTTGATAATTCCTTCATCAACTGAGAAGACAATTTCTTTCGCTAAAATTCTCTAACTGTTCAGTTTTCTTTACGACGGATTTCACGAATTTCTCTATAAAACTCCATTGAATTTTCATAATTTTATCCACCTTAAGTTTCTCATTATGACGTAATTAATTTTACGATTGTATTGTTTTAGTAATTTAATATATAAATGTTGTTTCTCACATTTTCTTCTACATACACTTGTAACAAGATTTATTCACATTTTTTTTTATATTTTGCGAGTTGAATTGGTTATAGAACCATATATTTTGCGTGTTGAATTGCTTAAGTTCTATAACCATACATAAAACATATTTTTTGTTACTCTAATTAAACATATTGTATTATTGTAATTATCTTTTAAATCTTAAAGCTTTATACACCTGTATACAGATGTATATTTTGATATTCACGTTATTAGTATCATCTGTGAGTAGAGTATTTTGTAAATAACATTTGGCACGAGTAGTAGTAAAAATTTGAAATGGATCAGTTGACGAGGTGTCTCGTTTACAACAAAATACCTATATCCAAGAACAGCATGAACTATGAAGCAATGAGAACAGAGAAAAAGCAGCAGAAGGAAAAAGGTGGTGCAATTGACAAGAGGCTTCTGTTACTGTCACCGGACCTCGAAGGCATGTCGGACGGTAAGTCTAGAACTTCTTCTATTTTTATGTTCGTTCCATTAGTGAATATATGTTGCCCGAAGTAAGTTAACAAAATGGCAAAAAGCTGAAATGTCATACAAATCTATATATAAGGGACTCCTTTTAATAATATATTTTAGTTATAGTTTTAGTTTTAGGTTGAACTTAAGGTTTATAACACAGTTACATTTTCTTAGTTGTTAATTTTAATTGAATAAATAATCTATATTGAAGGCTACTATCCTATACTGTAGTAGCAGTTCACCACAATTGGTTGCTAAAAAAGAAAGGATTTTCATCACTTAGCAGAAAATATGGGGCAAGTTTCTTCGCCCCTGTTATCCTTATTGTTATCCTTAGCATATTAACTTAACACTGCTGGGCACAGACCTCCTCTCTCGTAGAAGAGAGAAATCCACCACACTGCTCCAATGTTGGTTGGCGGGCTCTAACTATATTATAACTTTAGATGACCTCTGTGGCGTAACGCGCACGCTGTCGCATTATAAATTTGGAGGTCCTGGGTTCGATTCCCAGCTGGATTCTGGTCTGATGGGAGGCGTCGGTCGTGGCCAGTTACCACCCTACCGAAAAAGAAGTGTCGCCAAGCGATTTAGCGTTCCGGCATGATGTCGCGTAGAAACCAAATAGGAGTATGGGTTTACCCTAACAGGTTAACCCTCTACCATCTTAGACTGCATCATCTTAACAGATAACTAAAATAAATTATTACTTGGATGTGCCGCAGCTAGCATTCTGGGTCTCATCTGGCGGGAAGCTTCGGCCGTGGCTAGTTATCACCCTAATGGCAAGGACTGCCAAGCGATGTTGCGTTCCTGTATGACTCCGAGTAGAAATAATGGGTTCAGCAAGCAACGCATCGACTGTAGCGCTGCAGATGTGCATGGCTTATCTCTTAAAATCAGGAGACCCGTCTGCTTATTTATTTATTTATTCAAAGCGCCACCAACAGAATAATATGCAAAAAAATTAAACATTTTAAAAACCTTAAGTGCTAGGATATACATATAAATCAATTTAGAGGTAACTACAGCATGCCAAATAACTTAAGTCGACGCTAATATGTCGCTAATAATATAGTATGAAATTTTTTTTGGATATATACAGGTATATACGCACTATGCAAGATCTAACTAGGCTAGTGTTACTTTTTTTTTTAAATTGCTCAGCTGTGAAATAAAATAAAACTATAACTCCACAGCTACCTATCTCCGGCTGATACCATATTTGGTCTATAACAACCGATGTGAATTTAGTATTTTTGTGATTGCTCTCTTATAGATAGTATAAAACCCAGAGCTACGTAATCCGTAGTCAAACGATAACCACTTCCCCAACAAGGCCATTTTATTCTATCCAGTGACCTGCCAGTATTATTCCCAACGAGTATTTATCCCAATATTAAAAAAAAAATACTTGAAAAAGTATTTTTCCCAACGAATTTCAACCATGGATGGTATGGACCGTAGTGGGAATTCGATCCGTTCCCAAAACGCTTTCGACAATCCTCCTGATGTTATTATGTCGATAAATGAAAGGCACATACCCAGTACACAAAGCAAAACACAGGTGCTATCAACTGGAAATAAGCGCAGTTAAAAGTAACACCCTGCAATTACATGCTGCTTATCAAACTGATCACGAAGATTAGTTTGATGGAAACACCATATCCGCTGTGGTGCAAACGATAGACGATGTTTCATAAAATTGGCTTTCCAAAGGAAAATAACAAACGCTTACAATATTCTTATTCTACATTTACCACGCAACTTACATACTATTATAATACACTTCTATGAATAATATTTGTGTGGCTTCGGCCGTGGCTAGTTGCCTCCCTACCGACAAAGACGTGTTGCTAAGCGATTTAGCGTTCCGGCACGATGTCGCGTAGAAACCAATTAGCAGTGTGGGTTTACCATACCCCTCACAGGTTAGCCCGCTACCATCTGAGACAGCATCACCACTTACCATCAGGTGAGATTGCCGTCAAGGGCTATTTTGTAGTGGATGATGAATTAGTGCTTGTTCGAACTTTTATTTAATAAAAAAATGACATGTGGTTGCTTCAAAGTTTTTATAGTTGTTTTAATCTATCAATCTAATCAAATACAAATCTAATCTAGCGGTGATAGCCTAGTGGTTAGGGTGTCAGCCTCCTAATCAGAGATCGGCGGTTCGAATCCGGGCACGCACCTCTAACTTTTCGGAGTTATGTGCGTTTTAAAAAAAATTAAAATATCACTTGCTTCAATGGTGAAGGAAAACATCGTGAGGAAACCTGCATGCCTGAGAATTCTCCATAATGTTCTCAAAGTCGTGTGAAGTCTGCCAATCCGCACATAGCCAGCGTAGCTGACTATAGCCAAATCCTTCTCATATTGAGAGGAGACCCGTGCTCTGTAGTGAGCCGGTAGTGGGTTGATCATGATGATGATGAATCTATCAATAGCAAATAAATAACACTCCATCCACTCGTAAGTTACGCATCACTCTTTTGAATCAATAACCCAACACTGAAACTACGAATCTATCTTCTTACAACCTGTTAAACTATTTTTCGCAGTTTTTATAGTCTACTCACCTATCGTTTTATTACCGAGTTGTTTCAACCACCTCTAATACAAACTTATCAAATAAACTTAGTTTTAAGTGCTAAAAGACATTGTGTGTCATTTTTATGACCGAACCATTGGATTCAGACCTCCATAAACTGTAAGAACAATAACCGGCTGAATCGAGCCCTCGTAAAGAACCGCTACACGCCATTTTGTACTTTATTGACAGGTGAAACAATAAAACATGCGATCCTTTCCTTTGACACACTAATTATTATTTGGTTTTTGGTTATACGGATTTCACCGAGCAAGAATCCCATGCAGCTTTTTTTCAGACTGACTATTAGCTGTACTAACCCTATTAGTTGGGACAGCGTAACCGGGCGGTGGGTACATCTTTGACTCTAGTATACTTTATAAATGAAATGAAATGAAAATGTACTTTATTGCACACCAATACAGAAGAAAAAAAAAGAAAAGAAATATACACACACAGAAAATAAATGGGTTCAATAGGCGGCCTTATCGCTAATGAGCGATCTCTACCAGGCAACCTAGCACAAAGCAGGAAAAAAATATAAAGTAAGGCGAGGTTGGGGTGTACAATGATAAATAGAAAATATAAGGAAAATATAGAAAATTTAAATAAATAAGACAACATATAAATATACTTTATACAGAGCTCTTTAAGGTACTGTGCTTAACCTTACATCAGCGAAAAGGAACCCTTGCAGTTTAGCCATGTTGATATGGCACGAGTACATATTCTTTTCATTACATATAGTATACAGTAGAAGACCCTGGGTTTATTGACCGGATTCAGTCTCATCTCATCTAGGCGAGTTAGTATTGATGGCTTTTCTGGTACTGCATGGATTGATAGGGAATAACAGAACACGTAAATATCGAAAAAAAAACTGTAAATTTTTCCACTCTGCGTAGCTCGATACACATTTGACAGCTTATATTTTATTCCAAAACAAGGTAACTTCAAAGTAGCTTAAACTGATAATAATATTGAATGACGATGACATTTGTGATGGGTCAAGTTAGTTATTCTGAAACTTTAGAGAAGCAAGGGCGTTAAAACAACTCCCTTGAAAGTAAAGCTAGGAAACAAGTAAAATAAAGTGTAAAACTTTTGAGAGGAATCTAAAAGTACATTTAAGTGCCAAAGGGTGTTACTGAAACGTAAGAAAACCCCGTCAACTGTGCCCAGATTTTCTACCTTGGAGTACTCTCCCAAAGAACACATAAAAACAATGCTAACGGGAATCAGACACCCGCACTGAAGGTTTCAAATGAGAAACCTGGGAAGGAACGTACATATTTATTATATATTTATTGAAATTATTTAAGAGTAATTATAAGAACAAAACAAAGATTGTTTAAGAAATGCCTATTTTGATAGATATACCAATTTAACAAGGTTTTCCTGCGGTGCTTAAACACGTCTCTAGAAACCAAATAGACAGAAAAACCACCATTGATGTTTTTAAATACAGATAAGACAATAAGACAAGTTTACAGATCAAGTATTGATCGGAAGCATGCATTATAGTCAAGTACAATATGAAGTTAATAATAAAAGGAGTAAAAATAAAGTATACAATTATCTTACCAATATTTTCGAATATACAAATCACTATTTTTTAATATTTATAGTACGAATAAAAAATACTTCAGAATAGTAAGCATTCCCCTAAATAACTTTCACTTCGTTATGTGCTTAGGACACGTTGTGGCATAACAAAATTTTCGACGAACAAAGTATGTATTTGACTTGCAATTCTAATTTTCGTGTAGCTAAACATACTACACATAGTAATTTTTTTTCTTAAAACATTCAATCAAGCAACTTTATCGTATATGACACATTATACGTATCAATACCAAATATCTCAGTAGTAGAGCTCGTTGATAAAGTGGTTAAACCCCAACGTATCAGGAAGCCCTTCCTGATTCTAATTCCCGAGACCGGCAAAGAGTTGTTATCTTATGGGTCTTACTTTAATAATAATTAAGGTGCCAGCCCTGTGTTAGAGATCGGTGGCGTCAACTCCTTTGCGAATGTGCCACATCCCAGCTACTGTAATGAATAAATGGTTATACGGCGTAAACAGCAATCAATCAACCCATAATCTAGCATTTTGATAGGAATATACTCTGCAACCTCTTTCATACGAGTATGAGAGGTGGGTTCGTCTGGAGGCTTCGGCCGTGGCTAATTACCACCCTAGCGACAAAGACGTGTCGCCAAGCGTTCCGGCACGATGTCGCGTAGAAATCAATTAGGGTTTACCATACCCATAACAGGTTAGCCCACTACCATCCTAGACAGCATCAACACTTCCAACAGGTGAGATAGCCGTCAAGGGCAAACTTGTAGTGTGTAAAAAAAAAAGAGGAAATGTCTGGAGTTGGCAGTGAGGCATTGAAGGGTTACAGATGATGAAGAGTTTCAAAGTTTTAAGTTTATAAATGTTGTTATTGGCATCGCTATAAAAAAATCGTACGCTGCAACCGCTGTCACTTTAAAATGTGACGTATCTTGCTTGAAGACGATCTTTTGGCAACTTCTTCAAAATACGCCAGTTGCTATTTAGAGTTTAAAATTAAGACATTCGCTTGTGACTTGTAATGGGTAGCTAGAAATCGTTGAAGTTAAGTCATAGGCACTAGTCGGTAATTGGCGTCTCACACGATGGTCATATTACATTCAAGAATGAATCGAATAAATCACAATAAATAATGATAAAATAACATTGAGAAGCACCCAAAATTATTGGAAAAATTGTTACATAAATCATAAAGTTAATAATATATTTATTCAAAATTAACTCTGTCAAAATAAAATAGTTTTACGGTATGGATGAGGATAATTTAGATTGGAAGCCGAAGGGTGAGTTAATAGTGTGATTTTAGTTTAGTTATTATTCTGTTACTGAAAAACTAACACCGATGTTTTTATTGTTATGTAAATAATGTGCATTATTTTTTTTCGATTTAACCAAAAAAAACGTGATGATAGTGATATTTTTTTTAAATCTATAACAAAAAAGAAAAAATAGATGTTTTAGATATAAAACTACATTAATAGTTTTATATTGGTACCTAAATTGGATACATTTCAAATATAGTATAACTAAGATCTTTATAAAATAAATATGAGAGAATAATAAAAAAGTTTATAAATATATGAAAATGAAATTTCAATTAAGCTTAAAATGTACTTATAATGTCCAAAGAAAATAATTGAATAATGGTTAATGATAAAATAGAAAACTTACGCAGTACGTGACTCTCTCTTAAACAATTAAAAATTATAAAGGCGGTAATTATTAAAGAAATTATAAAATTAACGCCCTGTTACATCGGAGTATACCAGGAGATTTTAATTTAATTTATGGCAATAATTAACAAGTGGTTAGGTTTGTTTTAAAATGAACTTTCATATTTGCACAGGTGTAGAAAAAAACAAAATGTGACATCAGCAAAAAGCAATCTACTATTTGATGTTCATACAATCCACGCGATAAAAAAAACAGCGAACTTGTAGAAATATAATTTATTAACAGCAGCAACCAGTGAGATGTTCTTGCCGATAGAGTTCCGTCCAGTCCCGCAAAATCTATTAACCGGTTTGATACACTTGGTCAGCCTGGAAAGATAAAGGATCGGTAATAAATAAAATTTTAAAACGTACATATGTTTTTCTCAATTCTCAGAGTCTTATGACTTTCAGTTTCACTATTAGGTTTACTTATAAAAACGTTTGTTT
The DNA here is from genome assembly GCA_928268935.1 of Lasiommata megera. NCBI lineage: Eukaryota > Metazoa > Arthropoda > Insecta > Lepidoptera > Nymphalidae > Lasiommata > Lasiommata megera. The sequence goes on along the minus strand of OV743311.1, from coordinate 1,963,957 downwards.
AAATATATTTTCATTTTATCTTATGGAAACGGCTATTTCGAAGATGCGTACACATTGATTTATCTTTTCGCATGAGATTGATGAGCTTTCGCAATTTTGTAATTATTGTAATGATGATTATTAAATTCTAGGATGTAGAACTGTTTAACTAAGGTATTACATTTTTAGAAGGTTGAACCGATTTGACAAAAATCACACGCGTTCGGCGGATAGACGTAACGTCCGTAAAATAAAATATAAATAATATTATAAATGATTTAACAAACCATAAACATAACCACCACCAACTTTAAGTTGTAATAATTAGTTGGGGCCACATTTTGGATGCCCAATTTATGCTGTCTTTCCCTCTATCGAGTATATCATCTCACTGACACCAGCCAAGTTTCATTAAGTTTTAAATAGAAAAGCTTTTATTAAAAAAAATAAAAAACAACGTACATAGGTACAATAATAAAAATATTTCACAGACATAATTCAAATTCAAATTCAAAATAATCTTTATTCAAATAGTGCTTAAAAAGGCACTTTTGACGCGTCAATAATTTACATAGTAGTTATTTCATGGTGATAACTATATTCGTAAACTTAAAACTAAAACTATGAGGGTTCCAAACGCGCCCCGGTCTAAGAAGAAGCCCACAACAAACTTAGCCGGGGTTTTTCTTTTTTTCGGTATCACCATATCACATAATGAATAATAAACTATAGTACCGATTTAGATAGAGCAATTCACAAAAAGCTTTTTTATCGTTTATATAATCCTTAATATCGTAATATGATTTTTCTACAAGCTTTCGATTCAAAGTAGAATCGAAAGCTTGTAGAAAAATCATATCGATCAAAGAATTCATTTAAAGCTATTATTTTTACGTATTAGTCAAATAGAAACACTGGCCCGCAAAAAAATCAAATGTAACTTTTGGTAAGTAAATCGCGTACCGAAAGCATAACGGTATTTTTTAAATCATATGGCGCCATTTTAAAATATGGCCGCGGTTCGTATTGCCTTAGAGCACGAAGAGCCAGCACGATCCGTTCTAAAAATAAAAGATTAATTTCCTATGAGGCAAGTAGGTGGCAAAGGTTAAAGCTTAAATATGGTGAATTATTTTCCACGCTTATTTACACACGTACTAGACACAGGGATCGAACTTAATTGGAAACTAACTTACTAATTTTGAAAAAAGAGGGCGAGTCGATGTTATAATTTCAAAGGCACATTTAAATATATACTAGAGTGGAAAATAGTCATCTTAACTGCTAGCACAGTATAATATTATACAAGAAGAGAAAAGCGTTGACTTCTGACGACCTCCGTGGCGCAGTGCGTGCGGTGTCACATTATAAAGTTGGAGGTCCTGGGTTCGATTCCCGGCTCGAGTCTGGTGTGGTGGGAGGATTCGGCCGTGGCTAGTTACCACTCTACCGACAAAGACGTGTCGCCAAGCGATTTAGCGTTCCGGCACGATATCGCGTAAAAACCAATCAGAAGCCTGGGTTTACCATACTCCAACAGGTTAGCCCGCTACCATCCTAGACAGCATTATCAATTACCATCAAGTAAGATTGCCTTCAAGGGTTAACTTTTTACTTTTTAGTTAAAAAAAATTGTTATCAACTCTTTTTAGTTTTATTTTTTTAATTAATTATCCCTTTTGATTTGTTTTTTGCGTTAACAGAATAAGCAGGGAAGTAGGTCAAGACTATCTCGTTGATTCACCTCATGCATCGTGGTTAGCAAAGTCAACTGCAATGACGTTTTGGTTTGGGCTGGTCTAGTGGGTCCACCTAAAAAAACCTGCAAAAAAATTTTGTTAGTCAAACATAAAAGCTATTGTTACCTGCAATAAAGCTAACTTTACCACTGATGGAATAACATCATAAAATTCAGCAAGTTGTCATTTGAGTCAACGCTATGATACTTTATCATCATATTATTTTATCATGAACAACCCATTACCGGCTCACTACAGAGCACGGGTCTCCTCTCAATATGAGAAGGGTTTGACAGACTTCACACGCCTTTGAGAACATTATGGAGAACTCTCAGGCGTGCAGGTTTCCTCACGATGTTTTCCGTCACCGTTAAAGCTAGTGATATTTTAATTTTTAAAAACGCACGTAACTCCGAAAAGATAGAGGTGCGTGTCCGGATTCCAACTTCCAAGTGATATTTTAACTCCGAAAAGTTAGAGGTGCGTGCCAGGTTTCGAACCGCCGACCTCTGATTAGGAGGCTGACGCCCTAACCACTAGGCTATTACCACTTCACTAGGCTATCACCGCTTCATATTATTCACAAAGTAATATACCAATATAATTATTTTTTACGTGTAATTTAATCACTTTTTGACTTTATCACTAGCATATTTGATTACTGTACTAATTTTCTAATTGGATTCAAACATAAAACACTTGAAACAGGTGAATTTCTCGCTTGTTAGACAACCTTTTATTTCAGTATAAATGTGATTATAATAATACTCCAGCACTATCAACCTACATTGCAGGGGTGTGGTAGGTCAAGCTCGTGTACAGGGTGTATACGAGCTTGACCTACCACACCTGGTGTTACCCTGGTGTTAGCTTGGGGTCATAAGCTAAGGACGGTGAAGATTCGAAGACTCTGGTATAGAATGAGCTTTCCGACAAACCCGCAGGTAAAAGTGGAACGAAAGATGTACAGTGCACATATTACAACCGTACACTCTAACACAACCTTGGAATAGATTGCTCAATGCTAAAAGCTTTTCTACGTGTTACATCGACGGATTGCTACCACCGTAAATGCATCCATTTGATATCAACTACCGACTCCGGTGTGACGTGTTTTAACAACAACCTTGATACAGTTCAAAAAGCCTTATTCACTTACACATTCGAGTTGATTTCGCGTGATTCATCAGCGGAATTGAGTTGGTTTTTACTTTAATCGCAATTTGTGACCGTCGTACAAGTGATACGTATTAGACTCTCGAACGAACTCGTTTAAGATAATTAGATTTACTGCAGTGTAGATTCAGATTTTGTGTAACTTAACTATGTTTAGTTGGGAATTACCAAATGATTTTCTTTAATTTTCGTGTATTTTGATCGGTGCTTGCCTCAGATACATAGCGTACCTAACAACAAGCAGTTTTATATATACGATAATGTACTGGACGATAAACAAAACTTTGCCACGAGATCAAATCAGCAATTAGGAGAACAATTTAGCTGACATATTAAAATTAGCATAGCTAGGAGAACCTAATTAATATTATAGTTTAAAGGTGCTGTAATATCATTAGTTTACACCCAGCACCGAAAACGATTTGATAATCCCCCTCACTTGATCAACAGTAAAGATATCACCTTGAAAAAACTCTCAAAAACTAAAAAGAAAAACATAATTGGATCTATAATAAATTAAAATAAACTAAATTTATTAACATTTTTAATTAATTAGATTAACAAAATACATATATAATTAGTCAAATATCTGTTATATAAATTCTGCCTAGTGTGTGCTTATATTCAAAGACTTCCCTCGATTTCTCCAGGATCCCATCATCAGATCATAATAATTCTTGCCTTTGCCTTTGCCTTTTGCCTTTTAACTCTTAATATATATATATATATATATATATATATATATATATAGAATTCGGATCACCTCCCTCTTTTTTTAAGGTAGGGTTAACAACTTGAAGAAATCGAATGACAAGTGCCACAAGATCATAGATTATACAAATCCTTACAAAAGACCTTAGCTGTGTGAAGTCCACCCTAACCCTATTAAGTGTCCTCTAATAAGTAGCCGGGCAAAGATCGCATTTAAGTGGCGAAATTGTCTGTACATCTCTGTTATATTTGTTATTCTTTGTTCTTCTTAACCAGCTTTGACATATGTTTGGTGTCCAGTTCATTTCATTTCCTTCCATTTCACTTGAGATGACAATGAGAATGATCCTGTGGTTGCTTTGTGCTGCGTCAAGTAAATAAACTCGTTACTAATACCTGAGTTGGGCATACACCGACAAAAATACGCCTGGCTAGACCAAAGTATTTATAAATCGTCAATAATAAGACATTACCAGGATAGGTTAAACTTGATGCTACTTAATGTTTTAGTGAAATGCTTGGAAGTTTGACTGAACGCGCAGTTATGCATATTGAAGGTACGTTTATTTTTATTGATTTTATACTGTTTTGGCATTTTTAATTTGTCTTTTGAGTATACAAAAAGAAAAGCGACTAGATCATAGTTTATGTATGGACTGGCTTACTGAACTATGAACACACAGGTTAAAACCAAATTCAAATTAATCTTTATTCAAATAGTCCTTAAAAAGGCACTTTTGACGCGTCAATAATTAACATAGTAGTTATTTCATGGTGATAACTATATTCGTAATTTCTAATTCTTAAAACTAAAGCTATGAGGGTTCCAAACGCTCCCCGGTCTAAGAAGAAGCCCACAACAAACTTAACCAATGGACGGATCGGACTGTTTGGCAACAAACTATATTAAAGTAGGCGTGAGATAAAAAAGGATTTTTGGAAAATCATCCGCCATCCTGGACATAAGCATAGGATATTTTTGCGTAGTAACCAACCAATTTCCAGCAAATTTTATGATTACCGCGGATATGAGAAAAAACTGAATTTTTTCGTCGATTAGCTATAAAAAAATCAGTTTGACGTAGCAATTACAGGAACAAGAACAAAAATAGGACTGGAATATGAATAACTCTTAATCTACGCGGACGAAGTCCCGGGCATCTGTTAGAGGACGTTATAAGTTTAATACATATACAAAAAAAACAATGATTTGTGTTATCCAGAGGACTTTTTTTTTTCCGCTGGGAAATGCTTTTACGCATCCCCTCCGGCGGCGACGCAGGCAAGACTGCGCCGCTTCCGACGGGGTATGTGGGACTCCCCGGCGGCCAGGCTGGCGACCAGAATACCCACTAAAACACAGCGATGCTCCTTCGCGTCGCCTGGTGGCTGGGTCACGGGAACACTGATGCACTCGACCGCGGCCCAGCCAGAGGACTATGTGTTCCGAAAGCATTGATTAATGATTATGATAAAACTTTGTGTGTTCTGTGAACACTCACGTGGTTCAAAAATCGATATTAATGATTTATTTTTGTTTGAAGTGGCATTGTTATGCACGCTAGAGAAAGTTTATTAATTATAAATGGCATTCTATCTACCTTAGATAATGTATTAACCATATTAGAAACAATATATAAATATGCAACCAAATATCATATAAGAGCTCTAGAGCCAGCTATAATAGCCCTATATTATGACAGCTATAAAGCATACTATGAGGATAAGATTTCCATAAGCACACTATATCTTGAAAAAAATTTTGCAACTCATGGCATGCTCGTTCATAGTCTAGGCTGAAATATACTCATATAATATATTCTGTAATCCAATTTTTTTTAAAGTGAGCGCTGTGATCTTTTAAGACGAGATATCCCAGTTTCTATCCCCAGAAAAAGCAATAGAATAGTTGACATTAAGTATTATATGATGAAACACTCGTGGTTTTAACCATTTCGAAGAGAACTGATAGATAAAACTTACAACAAACCTGTTTCAGTTTTCAGTCTTTTTTTAACAAACTATACTAGACTGAAATAAATAGTCTCCAATTACATAATAGCTACAAGAAAATTCAGTATAGTACTACAGAAAAGGTCATATTATAAAATTTCCTGTGTTAATTAGTATGGCATATTAAACGAATAAACATTTTACCATATACTGTCGTGGTCGAAATACAATTACCTTTTGCTTTATGTAAACTATTACCATCATCATCATCATCATGATCAACCCATTGCCGGCTCACTACATAGCACGGGTCTCCTCCAATATGAGAAGGCTTTGGCCATAGTCCAACACGCTTGTCATATGCGGATTGGCAGACTTCACACGCCTTTGAGAACATTATGGAGAACTCTCAGACATACAGGTTTCCTCACGATGTTTTCCTTCATCGTTGAAGCAAGTGAAATTTTGTTAAAGCTTAAAGACGCACATAACTCCGAAATGTTAGAGGTGGGTGTCCAGGTTCGAATCCCCGACCTCTGATTAGCAGGCGGACGTCGTAACCACTAGGCTATCACAGCTTTGAAAAATCTATTATAATTAATTATTAAATGGTAAAGGGGAAAAGTATAGTAAAGTTTTCACACATGACACGTTAAGCGAATTCACTAGACTGGAACAAATACTGTAGCCTGCACATGTCTATGACAGAATCGCAATTAGCAATAGCTTGAAGACAAACGGTTTTCAAAGAACAAGTATACATAAAATTGTAACTGGACGATTCCTGTACAATATATATATTTTGAATATTTTGTACGGGGTTTTATTTTCGTCGATTTACAACCCAAAACAGAATTAATTTAATGTTTGTCTGTTTGTCAGCACTTGCCGCTAAAACATTTGAAGGCCTTTGATTTAATTAAAGTTAAATACACCTATAGCAGATGCTCTGCGTCATGCTTTAGGAAATAATTTATTCTGAAAACTAATAGGGTTTCGCCGGAATCGGGGTCATAACATTTTGTCAATTTTACACAATTACTCCATTAAAACTTAACCGATTTTGAGATATTTTTTTGTCTTGTCAATTTGTTTAGGTGATTTCAATTAAAACTATATGAAATAACTCATTAGCGGCCAGAAGCAATCCTGATGTTAACAACACTTAACATGTTTCTTAGTTAATCTTCTGCATACAAGTTAAGGATTTGGACCCTTACTTTATTTATATAATGACCCTTAGTTTATTGTACGAATATATCGTCTAAAGCCGGCCGTCTCCAATCTCTTTCATACCCTAGAGTTCATTCATGCACCAAGAGTCACCCATCTCTTTACTGACTTGAGTCAACGTTGCTAACTCCCACAGGATTTTAAATACCTTGATCAACGCAAACGATCGCGGTTTTCAGTTAGTATAATATTGTAGTATAGAAAAGGTATAATAATCTCTTCAATTTAAACTCATGGCATGTTAAACGACTTGCTAGACTGGAATAAACACTTTGCCCTACAATTTTCTATCGTGACATGAATGCAATTACCAAGAGCCTCACATTTCACATTCGCACACATACCTACTTCTTTGGTTTATTCACTTTGAATCAATTCAGTATCGTTTTGTTCCAATATAGCCTTCGGAAGTGCAATGGTATCAGTGGAGCTTGTACGCTTGGCGTATTCACATTTCACAGCATACGCTTCTTTTAGTGATCTTACCTCATCAAAAAAATATTGGTTGTGTTTCTTCTTAACATCTGAGAGAGTATCTAATCTAATCTAATATTCTGTTTGTGGTTACGGTTTTACAAAGTTTAATATTACAGTAATTTTAAATTCAATTACTTGAAGAATTTGGAAGTACAATTCGCTCCTGAATCAATTACACCTCTGGAAACCTATTTCAATTTAATTGTGAATATTTTCAGTATAATCTAAATCAAGTCAATTTCTATGTTCTTAGACGTTATAAAACAAGGAATGATTAGGAAACACGTATTAGGAACATCACAAGAGGAGGTATACGGTGGGATATTTTTTGTATTAAAAAATCTCCCCAACATTATCAAATTGAAAAAAAAAAAAAATCTAACAAGTACAGAATTACAATTGGTTTAGTATTTTATGCTTGGTTTCAATAATAACCGATAAACATGTTTCTAGAACAAGTCACAATGCTTAGTAAAAATAATTATTTTAGAATATAACTTTGTAAAAATAAAGTATCCGAGATGGCATTACTTTGACAAAAATGAATTCTTGCTTAATTTTACTATTTTAATTTGTAAAATCAGTGACATAATTAGCTTTAGAGGTAGAAATAAAGAAGAATTTATATATGCGTATAAGAATGTCGCAGGACACAAACAACAAGCGTTCAATTTCTTTAGCTTCGTTATTACCATAGTAGTACCCACTAGGGTAACTTTTTGCGTATACTATAAATTATATACAACAGAAAACAGATATCGAAAATATGCGTCTATTATCAACATCGGAAATAAAGTGGCCGTCGGGAAAAGGCTTTTATTTTGATATTAATGTAGTAGGCAGTATTTTAAAGTTATTTATAATATATCTTACTTTGATGACCATAGTTAGTGATTTGTATATTTTAATCATCACAAGAGGATGAATGTCTCAATAAACATCGCTGGTTTGCGAGAATAGCGACGGAACTAAAAATGATTGATTTTTGAGAATTACACTTTTTAATTTCTTTGTAAATATTTTAGTGCATACCGCAAAATGTAAATAATTTATTGTGGAACCGACTTTACTGATTAAAGGAAAATTTATCGTAGTATCAAAAAACATAAAAACATTTTGGAACTTTTATTAAAATTATTTAAAAAATCGACATAGGAAGGGGGGTTTCAGACATCGGTCTTTATTCATGAAACTCCAAATTATAAAAATCCACTTATGTCATTTATTTAGCTTTAAAGCTTCTTAAAAATACAAAAATAAAACAACAGCGTTTAAAACTTTTGTACTAATAAGTATAACAAATAAAAATAGTTTTATAACATACAATAGTAACTCCATTTCTATGACTTTGTAAGGAGATCCTTTCTTTTTTACAGTGCGCATAATTGAAATGTACTGATCCGGTGTACAGATAGGGCCCGATTTCATAGTCTTTTTGACGCTGCTTTCAGTGCACACTGTCACCTTCGTATTGAGTGTGCCCTTTTATCAGAAATTTATGCGTGATACTATTAATATGAGCAAAAGTAGAAACAGCGTACATGTACATACTATAATAGTAATCAATTTATTCTTTTGCTGTCTCCAGCACTTATCAGAATAAAATTATATCTGTTTGGCTTGAGTTCTCTTTCTCTCTGTCTTGATTTCTGCCAAGACTTTTTAAACACAGGTCTCTATTTCTATAGCTCTTCTATTTGCTTCTCCTTCGTGCCACACGTAGCAGAACGCATTTTTATTTTTCATCTCATAAATCGTAAAGTTTAAGGTATTCACTTTGAAACATAGTAAAAAGTAGACACATCTTCCCTAGAACATGGCATCACAGCTTGTGAGTCAGAAACTGCAACAATAGTTGATCCTTTATCTTCTGCTTCTTTCTTGTCCTTAACCCAAAAGCTCTTTTTCTTTTAGATGGTTCTCATATATAGACTTCAGTCGATTATTATTTTCTCCCTTTGCATTATTGTAGGCAACACAATCCTTGCACTGATCCTTTTTAGGTTGGTAAAATGCTATATTAAATTCTCCATTGAATATTCTATTAAACACGATATAATTAGCATTTTTCTCTCTTTTTTCTTTACATTGCAATAGTCTTACTTCCATCAATATTTGCGTATCTGCTCGAAACGGCAAACTGCTTTTATGTTCATTGGAACCTAAAAATATTTAAAATAGTTAAATAGTTAAAAGAATAAATAAAATTGAGACAAACTGCAAATATACCAAAATTGTAGGCTAACCTTCTTGTTCACTATTCGTTAAATCATGTTGATCCTCATTTCCTTTGTTTTTACTGGCCGCTTCTTTAAACTTTCTCAAGAACAACATTATATCTGCCATTCTGAATAACTCTGATAAGGATAATTATCTAAAACAAATAATTTAACGTAGATAATTAATTATCAATGTCATGTCATTATCAAATCAAATACCATGCAAAAAATTAACACAATATTTCTATTCCAAAAGTCCATAAACACAGACGCATTTCGTAATAAGAAGCAAAACCATGCCCATTTATTTTTCAAAAATAACGACGGGTCTTATTTGCGACAAAATAAAATCTGTTTATTTTTTCGTAAATATAGACTCAAGGTACATAAAGACGGTATAAAATACAATATTCCGAGCAATCCCCCATATTTATTCAAAAATACAGGCGTAAATAGAAATAAGACATAAACAGATACTTACTTCTATCTGGAACAACGACGGATCACTAAATATGTCACTATTCTTGAAAAATATCAACAATTCACATTGGCTCAACTGAGATGAGTCTTTATTTGTGATTACACTTCGAGTGTTTTGTCTAAAATGAATAATGACGCTCTCTCTTTTTAAGGAAAACTAGCGCGAAATTGGCGTTGCGTCTCTGTTCAGGATAAAATATCATAGTTTTACGATTGTTTGGAATACAGAGTTCAATTTGACCGAATTTTGATTTACGTCGATATTCTCGCAAACCAGCGACATGCTTGGTTATATTGATAAATAACAGGCAGATAAAAAGTTAACTTTCATTAAACTTCTCAACTGTATCAACTGTATCCTTTGTTCAAATGTTTTTCTTTTAAGCAATAACAAGCAGACAGGTCACCTGATGTTAAGTGGTTACCGTCGCCCATGAATATCTGCAGCAACAAAGGAACTACCGATGCGTAGGCTGATCCTAACACTCTAATTGGTATCTATTCGGCATCATACTGGAACGGTAAATCACTTCGCAGTACATCTTTGTCAGTATGGCGATAACTATTCTTGGCCGAAGCCTTGGTCTATATGTTGATTCTGCGATGAGAGAAATATATTAAAATTGTACTTTCTAGATTGAATTAAATCTACAGAGTCACAAACTTTGTCTGTAGGTAGTTTGCTTCAATTTGCCATATACTTTAGTCTTGAAGGAAGAATCAAACGGCGAGAAGATTCCAGCTGTGTAAGTCAATGTCGAAAATACGCTTGATTTGCAGAACGGGTGTTGTACGCAAGAAATCGACAGCCAGGAGCCAGGCCCGCTGTGGTCGGAGGTACGCCAATAACGGAGGAACTAGCAATCGTAAGTTAAGAGGAATTCAAAACATCTATATTTAAAGGAGATCTTTTTGCTGAGCATTTTCTAAAAGTGCCGAGAAGAATATATACTGTTGTATGTTTTGCTAGTACCAATTTTTTTTTTATATACTACAATTTAAGTTCAATTTAAATATTTACCTACGCAATTGGTACCAACTTCATGATTATCGAATAACAATATGATTATGATTATGATTAACAGTATAATAACAATATGATTTTCCCTGACAGGAACTGCGGGTGACTGCTTTTGGAACATCTTCATGCCCTCCCCGAGGCGAATGGATCCACACCCCTCTGATCATGAGACCATCCGATCAGGCTTTAGGCTACGGCCTGGCGGCACAACGGAACGGCACGAGATCACTGCTCTCAGCTCTTCAAGCTCATATTATCAAATGGCTGCTATTTGATTCAAGGCCGATGACTAAGGATAATAAGTCTGTGGAACCACCAGAGAGGTACGTACATCATAAGGGACTAAGTAATAGTTGTCTCCCTCTAGCCTTCTTCTGGTATGCAATTTTGAGCGCTAGTGACTAAATTACGATTACGATACGAAGTTCAAACTATAAATATTGTTTAAGCCCATATGATTATAACTAATACTACTTTAAAACGACACGCAATTAAGAAAAACATCATCATCATCATCATCATGATCACCATTACCAGCTCACTACAGAGCACGGGTCTCCTCCCGTACACCACGCTGGCCATATGCGGATTGGCAGACTTCACACGCCTTTGAGAACATTATGGAGAACTCTCAGGCGTGCAGGTTTCCTCGCGATGTTTACCTTCACCGTTGAAGCATGTGATATTTTTTTTATTTAAACGCACATAACTTCGAAAAGTTAGAGGTGCGTGCCCGGATTCGAACCGCCGACTTCTGATTAGGAGGCTGACGCCCTAACCACTAGGCTATCACCGCTTATAAAAAAAAAGAAAAGAAAAACATACGTTTTTAAAATTTGAGAATATAGATCGTATTCCGGGGTAAGATACTTTTAGCACGGAAGCAAACAACTGTCTGTCAGAGGAGACAGCTAGTAGATCATATGTTCGAGAGTCAGTAGACCAAATAACCAATGTTAGCGCGTGACGTGCACTAAAATAGTTTATCTATATTAACTGGCAGCCGATATCTGTGCTATATCAACGCAAAATATTTATTTTTTCGTTTTCCAGCGCATAAAATACCTAGCAAAACTATCACCCTAATTTTATTGAAAAAGTTGCGTTGAGATCGATGGAGCCTTTATTACGGTAAAAATAAGTACATTACCCATTAATAGGCACATTACTCATTTGCCTCTATCTACCTTTGAAAGATCTTGATAGTTATCGTTCAAAATAATGTTTATATTGAACGCAATAGAATCAGGCCAGCTTTTTTCTGATCACAGAAATACTTTAATTATATTTATCTTTATGGGAAATATTTTTATAAAAACATGGAATGATATCAAATACCTTACCCCGGCTAAGTTTGTTGTGGGCGTTTGGAACCCTCATAGCTTTAGTTTCAAGTTTACGAATATAGTTATCACCATGAAATAACTACTATGTAAATTATTGACGCGTCAAAAGTGCCTTTTTAAGGACTATTTGAATAAAGATTATTTTGAATTTGAATTTTGAATTTGAATAGATCAATGGCGGAAAAAGGGGCGGATTTATTTAAAAAATATCGTTGATGTGTCGTCGAGTCTTACCCATGGAACAAAAATTAATACTGTATCCATTTGGTACGTTTAGTAAATCGCTTTCTTTTATACTTCTGAAAAAAAAGAACAAGAAACAGCTCCTTTTGCACTGAATTTAGGAATCCAAATATATGGAAAATACTCTTTATTTTTTAAGGAACCAAATTTTTCCGTGGTTTCGTCTACGAAACTTACAAAGCTAAACTAACATTATCGCTTCATTTACATGACAAAGCAACTGAATATATTGTGGTGAGGCTCCACCGCTTCACTAGGAATGGTCTGGTCGCACTGTACTTTTGTAAATCTGCCATTTCAATTTCAAAGGCATTTTGCGGACAAAGTTGTCCTAATTTCGACATGGACTCTATATCACATAAATGATTTCACCGGATTTCATAATGGATTTGCGGTGAAGAGGACTTTTTACTGTACTTCGACTGTTACTGGCTCAATGGATCATCATGATCAAACTTTTCCCGGCTCACTACGAAGTCTCCTCTCAATATGAGAAGGGTTTGGCCATAGTCCACCACGCTGGCCATGCGCGGATTGGCAGACTTCATACGCCTTTGAAAACATTGTGGAGAACTCTCACGCGGTGCAGGATGCATGCAGGTTTCCTCACGATGTTTTCCTTCACCGTTGAAGCAAATGATATTTTAATTGCTTAAAAACGGACATAACTCCGAAAAGTTAGAGGTGCGGGCCAGAGATCGAATCTCCGACATCTGATTAGAAGGTGGCCGTCCCAACCACTAGGCCTAACATGTTCATTATTTACTTAAAGGTATTTTAAAGCCTCCAAACATGACATTTGATGAAAGCGTGACTAACAAACAAACAATTATATTATTTTTTTATTTAAAAGGATAACTGCCATGCCACTAGACTTAGTGGTTAGCGTGTTTTCTTCGGATCACGATCGAATGGATTTGATTCTCACGTTAGACAACAAGTTTATTTATATGGTATTTTCTGCTTTGGGTAGTGAAGATCTAGGCAGCCAACGCAGTCTCTCGTCTCCCAAAGAACACTTGTATTTTGCCTATCTTTCATAAAGTTTAAAAATAGTTCCGGGAACCGACAATTCAAAGAACCCTATGGCTCCGAGACTTTCACTAAGACTTTAATGGCAGAAAAACACAAGATTCATGTATTATAACAGTTATAGCTTTTTGATCTATAGTGAACTAAAACAAAGAGGTGGTAAAGTTTTATGAAACCGCAATTTCACAACTTTAAACAATTTTAGACTACATGTGGACATTTACGTCCCAGCCAAACATCGATACGTTACAACCTCGCACGGATTTTGTCAAACAATTTTCCTAAACTGGTACGTTTTCTGAATGATTTACAATAATTCAAGAGGAGTGGATCCGGCGATAGGACAATATTGTTGGGGACAGAATAATATTATGGGAATTCCTTTTCGAAAATATTCGCTGATCACGACTAACGGGCTTTGGTGACGTGTCAGTGTATGAAGACATAGAAAAAAAAGTTTGTTGCAAACGTTTAGTTTAGGTTGTCAATTAACTATGTCTTTTGAGCGTCTTTTTAATTATGTTGTTGGCCGTGACTTTTTTATTTTATTAAGCTATTGCATAGCTTCTATCGAGGGCCTTGAGCGCGGGGACCGAATAAAGAAATTCCGTAACGAAAAAAAACCTCACGCTCCCCACTCCGACGGGCACAGCGGTGATACTTTTTACCATATAGATATTTCGTCACGGCCAATACAGTTGCCATGGAACAGCGGTTATCACGTGTGCTTTTTGTGCAGAAAGTCGTAGGTTAATTAGGTCTTAATTTTTTTTATCACGTTTTTTTATTTTTTATTATTATGACAAGCATTTTTATTTAGTTTCGCTTATCCCGTTGTCTGTCTGTAATCAAATCTAGAGTTAAATTTTACTCATTTCCCTTTTGCTAATAAAAATAACCTCAATATTTTTAATATTTTTATTTTCATTGTTGTCGAGTGCCACACGTCTTTTTCGATAAATATCTGTTTTTTATTTTCTATATTATTAATACTCTTAATTTGTACACCACAACTGTTACTTCGTTTGCGTAGATTATGTTTTTTGACAGCAAAATTGGAGGTTTGAAGGAACGTTATACATCCACGTTCAGAATTTATATCTTTTTATTTAAATGGCATGGTTAACTAAAAAACCATGCCAGTAAAATAAGATATATATAAGAAAATAAATCATCTCGTTCTAAATTCAAATTCAAATAATCTTTTTTCAAATAGTCCTTTAAAAGGCGCTTTTGACGCGTCAAAAATTTACATAGTAATGATTTGATGGTGATAACTACATTCGTTAACTTAAAACTAAAGCTATGAGGGTTCCAAACGCGCCCCGGTCTAAGAAGAACCTCACAACAAACATAGCCAGGTAAATTTTCTTTTTGTTATCACCATCTCACATGCCAATTAAAACTATATCAAGAGCTATCTTATTAGAGCAATATTTCACACCCATGCTTGTTTATCATTTACGTAATCCTTTATACTATAGTAGGACTTTTCTACAAGCTTACGTTTTATATAAACTTTGAACTTATTGAAAGACATCCTAGAAATTTCAGTTGGCAATTTGTTATAAAATTGTATACAATTACCTTTAAATGAATTTCTAATATCTATAAAAGCTATTTCTTTTCTGATAGTAATTTAATTTTTAAATTCGTGTCGAAGATCTACTATTCATATCTATTTGTGAATCTTTTTGCCTGAAGAAGGCCCTCACATATATTTTATTTATTTAAAAGCATGAAAAATATCATAAAGCTCCTGTAAACGCTAGTTTTCCTTTACGGCATAAAGCATATTGGTTTTGATCGTGAAAGCCGATACTAAAGCGTTATAGCGCTGTAAATTTGAAGTGAAGTGAAGATGTGCCGGCGGTAATAGTGACTTGGCTCCTATAAATTCTCTGGACTTAAAATTTAATAAAGCTGTGTCATTGTTTATTGTTGTATGTGAGAATTTATTTTTCTACTTTCGTAGCAAATAGACTGGCAACAGAAGTGCTATTTTAGAGAATAAACTTTTCTTTTATTATTGCTAATACTTAGTATTAAAATATCAATAAGAAAAGAGATGGAAATGTATCTTCAATAGTTTGTTAAAATGGGAGTTGAAGTGGTAGAAAGTAAGAAGAAAATAAAAAAATATAATAGGAAGTAAAATTATAAAAAGACTTAGAGGATTCGTCGAGTCGAGAAGAATCTGAAATATGCTAGGTACGTACAAGTAAATAAATTAAATGGTTATATTATGGAATTATAATAGTGGAATTGGGTAATTTAAAAATATTCTAGGAATCTAATCTAGGAAATCTAAATTTATGTTACTTTGATTGCGACCAGCATTAGCAAAAGTTTCTCTTAACGTTCACCAAACCATAAAACCTTTCTAGGTTCTAACTTAGGTCCCACTTCTTATTTAGGTAGCAGTCGTATTTAAGCGTAAATGCACCACTCAATGAATGTGAGTATTTAATAGTTTCCGAACTAAATTACGGTGATTCCTTCAATGGACTACGATGGCTTTTTTGCAGTCGGCGTCTGATGATGAGCGTTTAGGATGCCTGTGCCCGTTTTGTGGCCATATTCCACATTGACCATAATTATGTCAGACCGTTTATAAACGAGGCCTAGTAACTGAATATGGATACAAGAAAGGTTTTCATTTAGCCTCCAAACTCTTTGGAGCATTCGATATTCAAAAGCCACTCTACCCCTATGAAACACTTGGTTGAAAACTCCTGATACGAATTTGAACATGGATCCTTAAAATGCCATTAAATTTTATTGGGCGACTTAATACTGGAATGACTTACCTCCACCATTTCCCGATATAATTATGTTAAATTTCTCTTACAATCAAAAAAGCATTCCTGTTGCAAAAACAGAGAAGCGGTGATAGCCTAGTGGTTAGGGCGTCAGCCTCCTAATCAGAGGTCGGCGGTTTGAATCCGGGCCCTCACCTATAACTTTTCGGAGATATACGCGTTTTAAAAAAAATAAAATATCACTTGCTTCAACTGTGATGGAAAACATCGTGAGGAAACCTGCACGTCTAAGAGTTCTCCATAATGTTCTCAAAGGCGTGTGAAGTCCTCCAATCCGCACATGGCCACTGTGGTGGACTACGGCCAAACCCTTCTCATATTGAGAGGAGACCCGTGCTCTGAAGTGAGCTAGTAAGGGGTTGTTCATGACTAATATGCACGCATTTTGACAGTGTACGCATTGCTCCACGGAGGTCGTATATATCATATGCCTCATATCAACCGCATATTTAAAATTGTAATCACCATCACACCTGAATTGTATCTCGGAATTTCTTTATAATAATAATAACGCAAGTATCTCGATCTGGCTCACGAGGTTTCCGACATGTGGCATGTGCAGTCTGCTGAAACCATCTTAATCGTCATATCTGCGAATGGGTTGATCCCAGTTAGCCTCGCTCACCATCTGAGGCGACTGGGGTTCCGTGGCAGCACGCTCGCAGCCAGGATGCAAAAAGCGGTCTTGCTGGACTCAGCTAGAATAGTCCGGCGGTTTCTCAAACTGTCGCCCAGACCCCCGGCCGTTTGAACTCCCCTGCCGGGGTGTAATCCTCCGCCCGGTGCAAATATGTATTTATGTAATGTGTATGTAGGTCTATTTATTTTTATCTATTTAAGTTTATTATATCTCTTTTGGTTGTTTATATGTATTTATTTGGCATACGGGCGTGAGAGGTAGTATATAAAGGAAATAATAATAATAACAACTTTATATCTAACAACTTCTTCGCAGTTACTTACGCCCATCAGAGGAGCGTCAAGAAGAAGCATTGTGGCGTGCTTGCAGCGAAGTTATATGGCGCTGCGGAGAGGGTGTCTCTCCGCCAACTGAAGCGAAGGTCACAGTAGCATTACCAACCACCACAGTGTACGTGCAACACAGCGCGCACTATTACCAGGATGGGATTACCGAAATGGTAAGCTTAGTAACTTTTTTTCCATGTGTCTTCGTCCTGCGCTTGTAGAATGATATTGAAGTATTTTCGTAAAATAAAACAAAATAAAATCTGTTTATTTCAGACCATTGGCCCATAAAATGTTAGTATACATTTCTTATAAGCATTATTGGTATTCATGCAGGATTAATTATATTTCTTTAATTAAAATACTTGCCACGATAACTTGTGTGTGTGTGTATCCAATGCCTCAGTATGGAGCGGTCAGGCTTATCAATAACTAATAGTAAATTACAGGCAGTTTATTTTTTGTTCAGTACAAGCCTGGACAACATGACTGTATCTTTACCGATCACAATTGAAATGGTTGAACTTGAATGACTGGTGAATATTACGGACCTTCTTCTTCTCTTAGGATCCTTAACATTGATTCCGCTTCTTCATACTTAAAATCTCAATTTAATTTTTTTTTTAGTCAGTTGAAACTTCGCTCTGCTTACAATAATTCTAAACTAAGTTTTTGTGCACATTCCACAACTTATCCTGCTAATTTCTTTATTTTTTAAGCTATGCTACGCTGGAATTCACTTTGTGATAATTTAAAAAATTACAGTGTTTTTGCAGTATTAAAGAATTCATTATTTATCAGAATATTTCAACTTTTAAAATTAGGTCAAAAGGATTTCTGCTTTCTTAATTATTATTTTTTAACTTTTTTCTCATGTATATTTCCTTATTTCTATACTCATATACTATACTCATTTATATTTGTATTTATTTAATATTTTATATATTTCATACATTTGTTTAATGTTTACTTACCATGAATATTTCTAAGTGAACCAAGTTTGACTGGTAGAGAATGCTTTGCATTTAGCTCCTTTTGGGTTTTTATTATTGTAATTAGTAGTCTTTTGTTATTAATTAAAAAAAAACCTCTAATAAAGACTAATATCCACCTGTGCAGGCAGGTCCTTAAGTTGACTATAGATAGATAGATAAATAATAAAATAATATATTGCAAATAATAATACAAGGATTCCTAAATAAAAAAAAAAAAATATTTATTATGTGCAAAGGCGGTATTATCGCTTGAAGCAATCGTCTTCAAACGACTGACTCTTTTTGAAAGGATCCATTTTTAAGATTGATCCAAGTCGGACATCAAACTCGGATCCCTCACTTGTACGGGCTCGCCGCAGATCTCTGCTTTGCTGTAATCGTCTGTAGTTCTCCCGTATCTCACTCAGGTCTTTGGTTAGGTGGTTTCAGCAAAGCAATCATATATCGTTCATAGGGGCTTTGATCGAACGAACGCTGGTATAGCCACCCCATCTCAAGTTAAATTAACTATCGATCGAACGTCAACGCAACGTTTTAAATGAGCGAACGGCATATCGTGCCAATCATACAAAGCGAGAACGAGAACAATTACGTAAAAAGTCAGGGGTTTTTTACAATCCATATTTTATATTTTTCAATATAATTTTCAATATATCATGATCAACCCATTGCCGGCTCACTACAGAGCACGGGTCTCCTCTCAATATGAGAAGAATTTGGCCATAGTCCACCACGCTGGCCATTTGCGGATTGGTAGACTTCACACGCCTTTGAGAACATTATGGAGAACTCTCAGGCGTGCCGGTTTCCTCAAGATGTTTTCCTTCACCGTTGAAGCAAGTGATATTAAAATTTTTAAAAACGCACATTACTCCGAAAAGTTTGAGGTGTGTGCCCGAAATCGAACCGCCGACCTCTGATTAGGAAGCTGACATCCTGACCACTAGACTATCACCGCTTCAATATAATTAAGATAGTATTCTAAAGTTATAAAATAATATCAAAATGAACCTGAAACAGATTTTTCTCATTTAAAGATCTTACTTATAGGTACCTACCTATCGATTTTTATAGAGAAATTCACCATTGTAACATTATGAAACCGTAATAAGCAATTCGTAACAAGTATTAATTTAGTTTATTTGTTAATGTTTTTCAAGAAACATTTCCTTGGTATTAGTGTTTGTCATAAGCGATGTAAGTTTCATGACAATATGACAGTTCAACACTGTCATAATGTCATGAAGCTGTGATAGTGTGATGATTTTGTTACAGATGTATCACTGAATTTTTTATATTTTTCAAGCTGCATTTATTTGAATTCAAGAGTTTGGAGGATTTGCAAATATTTTTAAAACGGTACCTATACCTGGTAAGTAACATCAATTTTAATTTTCATCACCATCAATGAGATAAACTACTACCTAATTTATTTTATTTTAAATCGACCTCATTGTTTCATTAGAACATTCAATATGAAAAATCCTTTTTTTTAATTAAATATATACTCGATTAATTAACTAATTAAGAGATAGAACGCCTTCATCTTCCCAAAATCTTATCTGAAAATTGATTTCACTCTAAAATATTCCCATTAGAATATATAAATTCTTTTACATTATTTCGCGGGAATAAGTGCAGACGAGTCACCTGATGGTAAGTGATTACCTTCTACCATGTACATCTGTAGCACCAGAGGAGCCACCGAACAAACCGGAGGAGTCGCTGGCTGAACCTGAAAGCTAAACCGCTTAGCGTTGTCTTTGCCAGTAAGGTGGTATCTAGACGCAGACGATTCCTTCCACCTGACCAGTCTCGAGCCGGGAATCGAACCCAGGACCTCTCACGTTATATATTACATATTATCACATTAATATATTACGGATTTTATATAATAAGGTAAGGCTAATCATGCATCACTGATGCATGCTAGAAAAAACCTTGATACAATTATGATACTAGCAGTGTCACCAGCGTTGTTCCCATTCCCATGAGAATACGGGAGTTAAATAGAGCCTATGATACTTGCAAATATCTAGGTTGCCTGGCAGAAATCGCTCTTTAGCGATAAGGCCGCCTATTGTACCTGTTTTCTTTTCTGTGTATGTTTCTTTACTGTATTTTATTTCTTCTTTTGTATAGTGTACAATAAAGTGTATTTTCATTTCGTTTCATTCTTTTCAAATAACGTAGCTTTCCATTGGTTAGACAATGTTTTGAATCGGTTTTGCGGTATAGGTGTGAAAGTATAACAAACAAACATACTTACCTACATTTATTACATGAGTTAGGGTTATCTTAGATTTACGTTCTTTTCACGTTACTCACGATGTTGCTGAAGATAAATTAAGAGAGAGACACTTCCCAGGGCAAAAATATATTTTTAGTTCGTATGCTGATTGACCTAGGACAGGACCTAGTGGTCCAGTAGTTTGACGAAAATAGATAGTTAACTGTGACGCCTCCCCTTGGATAGGGCATTCCTGGTGGTTCTTGGTTTCAACACTCCCTAATAGCTAAAGTTCTAAACAACTCTAAGCAAAATTATACAAAATTATATTTTTAGTTCGTTTGCTGATTGACCTAGAACAAGGCCTAGTGGTCCAGTAGTTTGACGAATAAGATAGTTAACTGTGACGCCTCCCCTCAGATAGGGTATTCTTGGTGGTTCTTGGTTTAAACACTCCCTAATAGCTAAAGTTCTAAGCAACCCGACGGAGCGTAAGACTTAAGACTTAAGCCTCTGCTTCAGAAGCTTCACGGATTTGCTGTGTATGATTTCCCGTGTCGAGTTTGGAAAATCTTTTACGTACTCCGTATCATTAAGACAATTACCGTTCTATGTAATTACAGTAATTTTGGTAAGTTTTTTTTTTTTTTTTATTCAGCACAAGTTAGCCCTTGACTGCATCTCACCTGATGGTAAGTGATGATGTGGTCCAAGATGGTAGCAGGCTAATCTGTTAGGGGTATGGTAAATCCATACTCCTAATTGGTTTCTACACGACATCGTGCCGGAACGCTAAATCGCTTGGCGACACTTCTCTGTCGGTAGGGTGGTAACCAGCCACGGCTGAAGCCTCCCACCAGTCAAAATTAAAACTTATGGGACGGTCGCAGAGGAAAATTTTTAAAGCAATTTAACAAAAGTATTGGTGAAGCTATTCCAGAGCTTTTTACTTAGCAATATTTTATGTTGGAGACTTATTTTATGAACACAAAGATTGTACATAAAAGCGAATAAATAATAACAGATTAAACATTCCAATTATTTTTTTGATGATATCTTCTATTTATATATGCCGGACCTGTTACAGTTTAATAATAAGTATGGATATAGTACCTATTGTAAGGACTTGTTGAGCTTAGGTAATAATAATTTTATATACTAGCTTCGATATGATCACGGAGATAATTTGTGATTATAAAATTTTTGCCTAATTAAAAAAAACATGACTAATTTAAATAGATTTGTTTGTAAATAGAAGCATATGCCGATACAAAAATATGGTAGTTTGTATGTAGGTCAAATGATTAGATAGAGATAGAGGCAGATAGTAATTTTATTGGATAAATAAGTATCCATAATTGTAAAATAAAATCGAAAATAATCTCAAAACTCAGTAATTTTAATTAAACGGTATATAGACGTTTTATATAAAATCCAGGCTATAAACAACCGAAACTTTTGTCTTTATAATGTCCCCAGTCTAAAACTAATTAAAGAGAAGTTAAACAAATTTCACTCTGCGTCGTTGAAAAGTGCCGTCTTCACTCGCAGTACTTAGCAACTTAATTAAGCGATGTTTAAAACGAGCAGTATCACCTGTAATATTGCATTACTTACACTGTTTTATTTACTAGCTTCGTTAGTAAATAAATCGGGGTGTATGAAATAAATTCCGATAGGCTATGGGTTTGATATATCTAACTGTTTGTTAATCTAAAAATTTTGCATACTATATTATTAGCGACATATTAGCGTCGACTTAAGTTATTAGGCATGCTGTAGTTACCTCTAAATTGATTTATATGTATATCCTAGCACTTAAGGTTTTTAAAATGTTTATTTTTTTGCATATAATTCTGTTGGTGGCGCTTTGAATAAATAAATAAACCACTAAACACTTTAAAGGTTAGCCCGCTACCATCTTACCTCGGTTTTGTATATTCAATCTATCTGTCATCTATTGATAAGTAGCTTAGCAAAGATGTTATTTGCTAAAAACAACTACTTATTAAATATTTAGATTACAGATAGATAATATATAAAATGGGCATTAGACTGCGTCATCATAACCACCAGTATTTGGGATTGCAGTCAATGGCTTACTTGTAGTAGAGTAAAAAATGGTACCTTTTCAATATCACCTTAAAAGAATTAGATTATATAAGATTATCAATTAATACGAAAGTACCTCGTGGTCATGTTTCTTATTTAATATTTGAGGAGATTCTAGTACTTCATACAAATTTAAAGTCCCATCATATTGCATTCCTGCATAAAGTTGATATCTTTCGAAAACATCAATATTATAATATAATAGTAAATTTTTATGTCAAATAGCCCAGTCATTCGGTGAATGAGTCAGTTTTTCCTCGATTAGTGCCTACGATATATATGAGGACCAGACTGGCATATAATATCCCGCCACTTCACTAAGCAATGAAGCAAAATAAAATATTACAAACATTATATATAAAAATAATAATTTATATATAAAAAAAATTAAGAACTAAAATAAGAGCAATATAAATCATTAAATTAAAATTAAAAAGGTATATCTTTTTCTTCCATCTATTGTTCTGGCTGACTGTATGTCACGTCTGTACATTATTTATCTCAAGACGCATCTATATTGTATTAGTGATTTCAAGTAAATAGAGATATGAAGCAATTCTACTCTAATCACTTGCATGGATAAAGCATTTGAGCCTAAATGGCACTACACCCAAATATTATGCTTTTCCAATAAGGTACATCGAGATCGTTGAAAAGCCGGGATGCTCTCGATCGAGCATCCTGGTTTTTCGACAGCGGGAAATTTTCTGTAAATCATCATCTTCATCATCATGATCAACCCATTACGGGCTCACTACAGAGCATGGGTCTCCTCTCAATATGAGAAGGATTTGGCCATAGTCCACCACGCTGGCCATGTGCGGAATGGCAGACTTCGCACACCTTTGAGAACATTATGGAGAACTCTCAGGCGTGCAGTTTTCCTCACGATGTTTTCCTTCACCATTGAAGCAAGAGATACCTATTTGAAAGTTTATATTCATGAAAATAAAAGGTCCATTCTTGCGTAAGCCTGAATTTCTTCTCTCCTCTACTAGCAGAAGTAAAATAGTTAGTTGTAGATCGGCGTAAATAGTTTCTAATTAGTTTGTGACGTGTTTATAATTAGTTTCAGACGGATGATGGCTCTGGATCGCTGCTACTTTTGTACGCTTGTATCTTGTCTCGGGGTTGCGATAAGTGAGTACCTATCCAGGAATTACAAAGAGTAAATAAACAAAGGGACTTTCAATGTCATCATCATTAAATCAGCGTCACCAACACCATCAGAAACACTATATCAGAAACGTATCGTTAGCGAATGATTAGTGCTTGTCGCATAGCTGTGATAGCCTAGTGGTTAGGGCGTCAGCCTCCTAAGCAGAGGCCGGCGGTTCGAATCCGGCCACGCACCTCTAACTTTTCGGAGTTATGTGCGTTTTTAAAAAACCATTAAAATATCATTTGCTTCAACGGTGAAGGAAAACATCGTGAGGAAACCTGCACGCCTGAGAGTTCTCTATAATATTCTCAAAGGCGTGTGAAGTCTGCCAAGCCGCACATGGCCAGCGTGGTGGACTATGGCCTAACCCATCTCATATTGAGACGAGACCCGTGCTCTGTAGTGAGCTGGTAATGGGTTGATCATGATGATGATGATGTATCGTTGACAGATGGTTGGATTACATAGATTATACAATTGTTTAACTAAGCAATAAGTCCACTTTTACGGAACTGGTCATAACCAAAACCAAAGGATTGAACACATAGTCAAGCTCGAAGACATTCTCTCGGGTTTATTTAAATATTTAGATATCTTATTATCATAATTTATGATTCCAGTGTGAAAAAAGATCTGGACGGTAAGCTGACGTACCTCGTTTCGACTCAAGTTGAGGGGTCGCTCAACGTAACTACTCTCCTTCTGACAGGCCGGGCGACACCATATTTGCATAACGGTGTACAATATGTCGGAGATGAAGATCATTATGTAAGATTCTTAATTTTTATTTTTATTATATTATATTTAATGAATAGAAGCAGGCGTTACTTTGCGGAAGTCCATGATAAACAACAAAGAGCAAGTATAATTTGCTATATTCCGCCGACAACCGGGAGATTTGTATAATATAACACCACACAAAATCTTCCACTAGAACCTCTACGCACGTTTCGACCCGAGACCGGATCATCCTCAGGAGATGTTGACTTCACAAGCGTGAAAAGTAAAGTGACTTTAAACGTCGAAACGTGCGTAGAGGTTCTAGTGGAAGATTTTGTGTGGTGTTATATTATACAAATCTCCCGGTTGTCGGCGGAATATAGCAAATTATACTTGCTGTTTGTTGTTTATATTATATTTTTTATTATTTCCATAAGAATCATCTCCTAACGGTAAATGACGATTAGTATCTTTAGTTTAGGACTAAAGCGCTTGGATAAAAATGGTTCTTGTCAACTTTTATAAAACATCAAAGTGCACTGAAAACTATTCTTCCACAGGCAATGCCACAATTTGGGGTGCTGTCAAGGAGTTCTGTTGGTCTGCTGGTGTGGTACGGGAACGAAGACGGCATCACTAAGAATGTCTCGAAGCAGAACCCGGGATCTCGCTTGAAGACGCCAGCTCTGCCTATTTGGGTTTAGTCTAACATTATCACTTACTCTTCTAAAAAAAAGTACACTCAGAATTAACACATCTAAATGCTGAGTACAGTTTGCCTTTATCAAATACAAATATATTGTTCAATCGAAATTTCACCTAAAACTTATGAACTAGTAAATAAGCCTTCTAAGGCGCTTTGAATGCGTACATACATAATATTCGTAAACTTAAAAGTAAAGCTATGAAGGCTCTCTGCTGTGTTTTTCCGTAAAATACGAATGTTACACGAATATTTTGACTTATAGTAAATAAACGTAAATAGACACACAAGTTGTTGAGTGAAATATCATATTCCCTTAATACTTTTAGGGCACATCACATCCAGTATATTATTGATCTAAAGTAATAAAGCTTTGCAAACGCCGTGCTCCAATACGGGTTGGCAAGCTTAAATAACGAATTCCAACACATAGCTAATAAACCAACATCGAGCTTAGAACAAATTCTCAAGATCTTAAACATTGATTGACCGATACTAGAGAACCCTGTTTATTAATACGTGATTGAGTATTTTATAATAAATAATAAATAAATTCATTTATTTGCTTAATACATGGGTACAGGGTAACAGATGTAGTTATAAGACATGAAACCAAACATGTTTTGCCTTTACAGACGTGCAAAATATTTTTAATTAGATGTCCTTAATTATTACTTTAACATCGGCAATACTAAAATTACTAACTCATTATACTAAAAATTAAGAAAAATAGGTATACATAATTTATCTATCATCAAGGATTCGGCTATGGAAAAGTAACATTTTTGAATTAGATAATCTTTCAGTTTGTGCTTTAACATACTTATATTAAGAGATCTGTCAGCGAGTTCTCCTGGTAACTTATTGTATATTTTCGGTGCCATATTCATTATGCTTTTAATGGATATAATATGTGGGTGAGGTCGCTCAAAATCGTTCTGTAGTCGGTCGTTAGACTACTAGTCTAACGACCGATTACAGGTCACTCTAGCAACTCGTTAAAATTAGTCTGATAACAAGAACAAATGACCCATACAGCAGTTTCTGCTGCAACATCTGCTTCAAGGTCACCATATTATATTTTTTTAGACCGGAACATGCTGGGATTTTAGCATGCTTGGGTATACGATATAAAAAGAAAATCATAATCCAGTGACGATATTTTATCCACACATATAGAGAAAATAGAGTGTGAAGTAACTCGTGTGCCCAAGTACCTTTATAGCACAGCCAGAGTGATACGTAACTTTATGGATGGGTTAATTATGAATTATTGTTAGGTTAACTTACATGTTTTTTGTCATATTCTAGGTGACATGCTGTTCGGGACACTATGGTGTACTGTTCAATACGAACCGTGAGCTTTTGCGGAACTACCATGCCGAAAGAAGGTAATTCACTTGTTTAATTACAAAATATGTATATGTACCACCAAAGCGTTACAAATTATGTCGTTACTACAAATCCTTCCAGATGTCCATTATAAGAATCATAGCTAGATCATCCAGCTAGATCTTTTTCATTGAGATAAATTTCTAAAAAAACCACATACCTAAATGCAATAATTTTATTGTTATGTAATAATTAGCTTCTGAAGCCAAATTTGATAGACCTCTTAGATTACTTGTCGATACTAACTCGTCTTGACAGATTTCGAGAAACTCTGTACCATCTGGTCACCATCCTAATTATTATTTATCAGCTGCATTATAACGTATCGAAATTCTATATCAGTCTCGTAGGTAGAAATAGCTTTTATTCCTCCTGCCGATCACCTGATTTAGTGAGATATGTATTCTTCTCCACCTATCATATTATTATGCCTATTGCTTATTCAATCTTAATGTGAAGTTAGAGATTGAGTTTGATTATTTTTTGAGTACCTGTTGTTTGTTTGAGTACCTTCCCATCAAGATTAAATAGGCAATCTTATAAATAAGTTCGCTCCACCTTCTGACTGCTTGAGATAATCTCTTACTATCAGCTAACTTGCATATACGGTAAATTTGCATATACCTTACGGTAACGTATGACTGATACAAATATAAACATTGAGTTGTGAAAACCCACCAGCGTTTTCAGCTTAACCCACATATCCTGCAATAGTAATTTGAACCTTAATTTCCTTATCAATAGGTTCGATATTCACTACTACACATGCGGTGGATGTCACGTTCTCCTCAACGTGGACACTCGAGCTCACGAAGACTTGGTGCCGCTGAGAAATGATGACATCACCGCCACTCCACTTGAGAAACTTATCCACACAAAGTGAGCTCATTTGTGTACATTCAGAAGTAATATGCATTTATTTCAAACATCCTTATTCATCCTGCTCTTATCTCATTCACTCCCCCTGTCTCAAAGGAGGAAGCGTTTTAGAGCGCAAACCAACCGCGTTTGTCAGATGTTAGGTGGCATATAAATAGTGATAATTACTGGGGATGGAAGCTTATCAAAGCACCATGCCTATCTCTTGCCCCTGGTTCTCTCAATCGAAGTTGCATTTAAGAGGTTGCTTATAGCAATAAGCAAATAGCAACAAGCAAATGCCAACTTATCTATATACTAATGTTTCTAACTTAAGTTTTTTATTGCGTTATCTTAACTCTCTATCTGTTTCTATTAAGTATGTACTTGTTTTAATTGTATTGTTTCTACTTCATTGCAGCTATAATATTAGTATGTAATTTAAATGTGTTATCAGTGAATTTAATTAGTGTTATTGGATAATTTACGTTCTAATTAAATAAAAAATAATAATAAATAAAAGAAAAAATATATATTATTGCTATAAGCTGGTAAGCAGATCTACATTTATTATATTTATATCTTAGTTAATTGGTGTTTTCTGTAAAGTTGTATGATTGCGTGCTATCAAAGTATTTCTTTCTCTTCGTAACGTGATCTCCGATGCGAAAGATAAAGACAATAAACCAACAAAGTTAAACATCTAAAGATTTGGTTTAAGGAGTTGGGGTAAATCTATCATTTTATATGTCCACGTAAGCACATATTCCAGTGTCTTGGTCCGCGTAGATTAGGAGTTTTAGCTATATTAACACAGTGTTGGTTATTTGCTCTTTAAATTTAATATTAGATTTTGAAATCTTTATTTCTTATTTTTAGACTTTAATACTACTTTAGCGTGTAAAATGCAAACAAAAATATTTAAGTATGCATTACCAGTATGCAGTTTAATTCCTTGTAAATTTTTCTGCATTAGACAATTAAAAAAAGTGCACTGAAAAATTTGGCGTAGGCACTCAGAGTCGTAAGTAGAAAATCAGTTAACATTTCACAATTCCCGAAATTATCAAAGTAACTTTTGTAGTTTCGCAAACATCTTGGCAAGTTGAAGTGGCAATGAGCCAAAGATACTTGGCTTGGAGTCACGCCCTTAGTTTAGGCTGATAAACTAATCCTTTAACTGCCTCCCAAAACTATTGTCTTAAAACCTTTTTCAAGACAAATTATGTTCGACTCAGCCAAAATAGTGAAGCGTTTACCAGTTTAAAAATATTATGATGTGTTGAAATTATTATTTGGTTTTTAATGGTTACTATCACGCTAATAAATACGAAAGTTATTATATATTATATAAGTATGTAAGTTTGTATGTTTGTATATCTGTTATTCCTTCACGCCAGATCTACTGAACCAATTTGGCTACAGTTTAGAAGTACGATAGAATGTAATCTGGATTTTTTTTTGAATTATCTCAATTGCAATATTTTTAAGTTCACCTTTAGAACATTAATTTCTTATTGTCAATTGCATAAAATGAATCATATTGTATAAATATATCTTAAAGTGTATTATTGTATTTAAAAGATAAAACAGCTATGTTAGCCTAGTGATTGGGACGTCGGCCTCCTAATTAGAGGTCGGGGGTTCGGTCCCGGGCACGCACCTGTAACTTTTGGGAGTTATGTGCGTTTTTAAGCAATTAACCTTAGGTTTGGTTATATTGATTCTGCCACCGGGTTGGGAGCCAGATTCAAAGAAGTCGCCAAGACATTCAGCATTATCTCGTTTCTAACATAAATATTTTACAATTTCACATTATTTATTCTTTCTTGTGAGAGATGGAAGCATAGCCGGCTTCTTCCAACCAACCTTGTCACATAGAAATTAAAAGTTATCTCGCTGTAAATGTATATGTTTAATGATGAATGTGTTTCAACAAACTGTCAATTTAATTTCAACCTCTCTTGTCTAAATCTTGTACATATCGATTATTTTGAACAATATTTTCCTCTGCAATAGATAGTTATTTGGCTTGTCCTTTTTTGAATGAAAATCAACGACATTTTTACACAAGCCAGTAAGTATCCCAGTCACGTCTCTGCCTGTACACTGTTTCTGGGTTAAAGGATTGGATTTTATTTCAAACGACGTCACCAAAACCTCGTCACAGTGCGTAGTGTAGAGTATTGCACGAACACTAATTGCTACCTGTTTCAGATGGCAGGACGCCAAGATAACCTGGTCTGGCGCGGTGCCCTTTGCGGGCGACTCGCCGAACTAACGGCTCAGCGTCTAATTGCTTTAGTTATGGCCGGCGTTATTTAGATAGATGTACGACTTAGACACACGTAGATATTGTTGTATTTTAGGTAAGCGGATAAACAATAAACAGCAAGTATAATTTGCTATATTCCGCCGACAACCGGGAGTAAAAGTTTACTTTTCTCGCTTGTGAAGTCAACATCTGAGGATGATCCGGTGTCGGGTCGAAACGTGCGTAGAGGTTCTAGTGGAAGATTTTGTGTGGTGTTATATTATACAAATCTCCCGGTTGTCGGCGGAATATAGCAAATTATACTTGCTGTTTATTGTTTATCATGGATTTCTACAAAGTAACGCCTGCATTCATTATTTGTAATCAGATAACGTCGCTTGTACCGTGCGTACAGTAGGAGAGTTTTAAAATAACTTAAAACCTATTATTTTTATTACGCTTTCGTTAGCTTGATATGTGTATATGTAACGGAATATTTCAATGTGATTTTCACCCCCTTCGAAACGTTGAATTAATTAGAAACTTTGCACACCTATGGATCGATGATAATACAATATTAACATGCTTTTATTAGTTTGCTTGTATTTTATGTGTGTAACGGAATCTTTGAGCAATATTATCAACCCTCAAAATGTGGGATGAATTTTAAATTTTGCATACATATCAAGGATCTAAGATACTCTTTAAACACTCTTGATACTCTTTTGTGAGGTGGATATGTATGAATGTATGTAATGGAACCTTAGAACGTGATATTCATCCCCCTTCAAAACGTCGGATTGATGTGAAATTTTGCATACCTACTCGTATCAAGGATCGATGACAATAAAACTTTAGTACTTTTTTATTAGATCGGTATGTATATATGTGTGTAACGGAACCTTAAAACGTGATTCGCCCCCTTTAAAACATCGGGTTAATTCGAAAAACACATCTATCAAGGATGATTATACAATAATTGAAAAAGTTGGTCCCATTATCCACCCACGGCACTTTCTACTGTTACTAATTTATCTATAAAAGAGTGTCTGTTAATTTTATGGAACTATTCATTTATTTCAACATTTATTATGTATTTTCATCATAATTATTATTGTATATTTGGAATATGCATTAGTTATCCTGTAATTTAAACCGCCACTTTAAAATAGAAGCTTTTGAATTAAATATACTTTTATTTGCATAAAAGTGATTTCATTTGTTTCCCTTTACATAAACTATTTTGTATGCCTATGTTTCCCTTTACATAATATGTTTTGTATTAATTTTGAATGTTCCCATAGACTTTGTCCGCTTAAATAAGAAATATCGCTTTTACTCTATTTAAATATAGTCAGTAATTTATAAGATAGAAACTACAAAACTAACGCTAAACTGATTTTCTAACTATTGGCTGATGATGAGAATTTCTTGACATTAATATTTTTGACGATAATTTGGGTTTTGGATTTGGACTTTAGGTTCTGATTTCATCTACCTAAATAGCTTCAAATACTCCTCTATGTAATTAGTTTTTTGTAGGCATAGTTATACTTATATATAGTAGCTGTGATAGAATAGTTAGGATGTCCGCCTCCTAATCAAAAGTCCGGGGTTCGTTCCAGAGCACGCACCTCTAACTTTTGAGAGTTATGAGCGTTTTAAGCAATTAAAATATCACTTGCTACAACGGTGAAGGAAGACATCGTGAAGAAACCTGCATCCCTTAAAGTTCTCCATAATGTTCTCAAAGACGTGTGAAGTGTGGCAATTCGCACATGGTCAGCGTAAGGGACTATAGCCAACCCCTACTCGTATTTAGAGGAGACCCGTGCTCTGTAGCTGGCAATGGGTTGATCATGAATGAATGAATACTTTAGTCTTGTATAGACCACTCCCAGAAGCTCGATATCCTTTCTAACCTCACAAATCTCGAATACTCTACAGACTCCATGATCACATTACAGGCCTCGCAGAGGTCCTTAATAACTTACATAAATAACGGATTTCATGATATCAGTTTCAGAAAGTAGGCCCTCCGGTCTAACTCACGAAGTGATTTGGATCAACGTTTCTGAATCGAACCGCTAAGGTGTGGAACTCACTTCCAGCATCTGTGTTTCCAGCCACGTACAACCTTAATACCTTCAAGGCAAGAGTGAATAGGCATTTTCTAGGCAAGCGCGCTCCAACCTAGACCTCATCAGTGCTTTCTTGTACTGATTGTCGTCAAGTGCATACCTATAAAAATATATATTCTTCTTCTTCTTCTTCAAGTGCCTCTCCATTACTGGAGGTCAGCAGTCAGTTTTTTGTAACGTTCCTTGTCCATGGCTAAACGGAACAGTTGTTCGACCGACTTGATGCCAGTCCACTCCCGTATGTTTCTGAGCCACGACTTCTTTCGCCTTCCAACACCTCTTTTTCCAGCAATCTTCCCATCATAATAGTTTGCAGCAGGCGGTACCTATCGTTACGCAATATATGACCTAGGTACGAGATCTTACGCTGTTTGATGGTTCTGACTAACTCGGTGTTCTTCTGCATTCGGGAATATATATATATATACAATACCTACTTCTGAAATGCCTAATACTGATGGATGGACCCCCCGAAGCAATAAAACGTCATTTATCATAACTTGTGTCAATCGGAACGTTTCCGTACTCCGTAAGCTTTCCTGGCATTGATATAGATAAGTAAAAAATGCGCAGAAGGAAACAAGTGATATGATTTTTACTTTATTTACTGAAACAAGAAATTTGCGAGGTGTTCATTTCCATCCAGATCTTAATTATTACTTATCAAAATTAGTAAAAATAATGAAAAATATAATCTCTTTGGTACCAATGCCTAAGATTATGGCCAGTGAGTTTTGCAATCATTCGATTGAGTTGGGAAATTCGACGTCCAGTGTCAAACAGTTCTTGTATTATTTTCTTAGCTTTAAGCTCTCAATGTTGCACTTTCCTATTTTACTATTCGCAAAATATTTAACAACTATACCCATTTAACCTTTTAATTAAGTACTACGAAACTTTTAAATAGCTATACTTTACTGCTTTCCTTGTTTATCTACCTTCTGTTTTGGTGTTACTTTTCTGAAACAATAAAAAAAAATTACAAGTAATAATTAATATTATACTAAAATTATTTTTTTCTGGTGGGAGCCTTCGCCCGTGGCTAGTTACCACCCTACCAACGAAGACGTGTCGTCAAGTGTTCCGGCACGATGTCGTGTAGAATCCAATTCGGAGTATGGGTTTACCATACCCCCTAAAAGGTTAGCTCGCTCTACCATCTTAGACTACAACATTTTTTACCATCAGGTGAGATGAAAAAAAACTGTCTTACGGCGAATAAGCAATTCTTTACGAGTATATATACGGGTATTTTGATATATATATAAAGACTCAAGCGTAGCGTGATAGCCTTGTGGTTAGGGCGTCAGCCTCCTAATCAGAGGTCGGCGGTTCGAATCCGGGCACGCACCTCTAACTTTTCGGAGTTATGTGCGTTTTTAAAGAATTAAAATATCACTTGCTTCAACGGTGAAGGAAAACATCGTGAGGAACCTGCACGCCTGAGAGATCTCCATAATGTTCTCAAAGGCGTGTGAAGTCTGCCAATCCGCACATGGCCAGCGTGGTGGACTATGGCCAAACCCTTCTCATATTGGGAGGAGACCCGTGCTCTGTAGTGAGCCGATAATGGGTTGGTCATGATGATGATGATGAAGCGTAGCGTTACACTTCAGTTTCGTGAGAGACAGCGGAAAGGTTCCTGGTGTCCTAAGTTGTTGCATAAAATAAAAAAGTGATATGTCGGTAGCTCTAAAATAGTTACATTGTTCACAGAGCAAATTTACTAGAGTTGAAAAAGGATGAGAGTTAATTTTAGTAGACATTTAAGTCCACTTTAGGCTTTCTGTTCCACCCAATAGAAAGCTCTTTCTTAAACTCTTTAATTAAAATGATACTGAAGAGACTCGTTGACTTAATAAAGGCACTGACTAGCTCGCTCGCTGATTTCTTGTGACATTGTAAGTGGATTTGTACTTTCAGTATCTGTCTACGGACTAATTTTATAAACAAAATATTCGTATAGTAACAAATTTAAATTAAATCTCTATAGCTAACATACTTAGAACATACTATACTAGCTTAAATACATGAGTATCCAAGGTTCACTGTATCAATGTTTACCGATAATATTCTTTCCGACATTTTATCCGCTTTAATCCCGAGATATGATGGATGACAACCGCCTGTAATGGTTTACCAAGTGTCGCTGGAATTGGAAAAGGATTAAATCTGTGGATTAGTGTAGTAGAGAATAAAACAGTTCCAGACAAAATAGTACCAGTGAAACAGTAGTTTCTATACACTACAAGTTAATCCTTGACGGCTTCTCACCTGGTGGTGAGTGCTGTCTAGAATGGTAGCGGGCTAACCTGCTAGAAGTATGGTAAACCCACGCTCCTAATTGGTTTCTACGCGACTTCGTGCCGGAACGCTAAATCGCTTGGCAGTCGGTAGTATGGTAACTAGCCGCGGCCGAAGCCTCCCACCAAACTAAACTCGAGCCGGGAATCGAACCCAGGACCTCCAACTTTAAAATGTAACAGACATCACACAGTAGTATTATGAGAGCGAAAATTTGTTTGCAAGCGTGTATGTTTGTAACTCATCTATCTCGAAACTACTTAACCAATTGGGCTGAAATTTAGAATGGAGACAGATTGTTACCTAGATTAATCTTATATCTTGCATTTATGCGTATGCAGTCGCGGGCATCAGTTAGTCATCTATATTAGCAAAGCGAAGAATTTTTGCGCACCTAATCGCTGATACAAAATTGGAACGTGGAGCTAACCGTACTCAATGAATATAAGATTAATTAACGGCCTATCACGATCGGGCGTATGAATAATTTATCAAATTGGAATTATACTGTCCCACTCCAACGCGCACGAGAGAAAGAGAGGGTTATATGGTAATCAGATATGGGACGCGGGATCGTAACGAAAGCATTTTCAGGCGAAACCAATTGGGAATCGATGGAAACGGTCGACTTAATTGAAAAAAGAATAAACTTTTTTTTTCGGTATTTTTATGCTACGTTTGGGAAATTAAAGTATATTTTTAAATGAAACATAAAAGACTCCTGGATCATACGGTTCGTAGGATAGGGACGGGCCTGTCTGTATGTCGTCATATGTATATTAGTTTGTAAGGTACTAGTTTTCAATTCGTATTATTAGTATAGTTTTATTAGTATAGTAAAAACGTAGGTCTAGTTCTAAAAATAAAAATATTGTTGCTATAAAATAATAATGGTTTATAATGGTTTATGGCAACATTATTTTGTAATCTACAAGATAAGTATGAACGGTATATATAGCCCAAATCAGTGATAACTAGTTACGCTATTTAATAATAACGTTGCAATATTTTTATTATATACACCACAAGTTAGCCCTTGACGGCACTTCACCTGATGGTAAGTGATGATGTGGTTTATGATGGTAGCGGGCTAACCAGTTAGGGGTATGTTAAGTCTACATTCCTAATTGGTTTCTACGCGACATCGTGCTATAACGCTAAATCGCTTGGCGACACCTCTTTGTCGGTAGGGTGGTAACTAGCCACGGCCGAAGCTTCCCACCAGACCAGAGTAAAGCCGGGAATCGAACCCAGGACCTCCAACTTAAAATTAGAAGTCCAAATAAAATTGATTACCAAGTAAATAAATAAAAATCCAGCCGAAACCACTTACTCTCCAGTTGATAGCTCTCTTTATAGACCGAGTTTAACCCTCATGCCATATTCCATTAAATAAGTAGTAAGTAATGGGCATCATGATCAACCCATTACCAGCTCACTACAGAGCACGGGTCTCCTCTCAATATGAGAAGGGTTTGGCCATAGTCCACCACGCTGGCCATGTGCGGATTGGCAGACTTCACACGCCTTTGAGAACATTATGGACAATTCTCAGACGTGCAGGTTTCCCCACGATGTTTTCCTTCACCGTTGAAGCAAGTGATATTTTAATTACTTAAAAACGCACATAACTCCGGAAAGTTACAGGTGCGTGCCCGGATTCGAACCGCCGACCTCTGATTAGGAGGCTGACGCCCTAACCACTAGGCTATCACAGCTTTTTTTATATGGAATTTTTTCATCAGATGATAATGATACATCAACATCATCATTTGATTATTAATGGTAATCCCCTTACTAGGTAAGATCTCACCCTATAGATAGTGTGCTCATGTAGTAATTAGGCAAACGGATGCGCCAGTTTTGGTTGTAGAGCTTATGCAACTTACTGCAACTCTTAGCTAACGATTTGTTAAGTGTTAGAGCTAATGAACGGGACCGACAGCTCTGTAAGGATCGGAGATAAGGCAGCAGGTATTTTGGCTTAAGAACTGGTCCGCGCTTTTATTGTTATACTTCAAAATAATTACAGCATAAGACCCAGGAGCCAATTGTGTCTCAATGACTAATCAATGATGTGTTTTTACAAGAAACAATTTTAAACAATAAACAGCAAGTATGATTTGCTATATTCCGCCGACAACCGGGAGATTTGTATAATATAACACCACACAAAATCTTCCACTAGAACTTCACGCACGCTTCGACCCGACACCGGATCATCCTCAGGAGATGTTGACTTCACAAGCGAGAAAAGTAAAGACTTGTACTTGACTTGTAAAGAAACAATTTTATTTTAATTTCCTTTGGGTAGTGGTGGTGCCTATTTTAAATTATGTTAACTTTTTGCTTCGCTTATTTCATTTCTTCTTCTTCATTAGTGTTATGATGTCTTTGATTGACATAAAAGTAAAAGTAAACTCGGCCCTCGTTACTGTCAATAGTTGACATTAAAGCCGATATTTGATAACTGGCGCAAAAATTTTATTACCTTAAATTAGTTTTGCAACAATTTAACCCACATATCGTCAAGCCTGTATCGTGCATGCCTGACTATTCTACTAACGTTAACTATTACGTAAATAGGTATAATTAGGTTTCGTACAATTAAATACGCGCATGCTGCAATCGCACAAAGTTCTTAAACTATTTACTGTAAGTACAAAATATTTCATCTATATATATATATATAAAAATCAATTGCTGTTCATTAGTCTCGCTAAAACAAGAGAACGGCTGAATGACTTTATCTTATCTTGGTCTTGAAATGTTAGTGGAGGTCTAGGGAAGGTTTAAAAAGTGGGAAAAATTCGAAAAATTGCCAGGAAAACCCTACAACAGCCCTTTTCTTTTTCCCATATAAACGTTTTCTAAAAAATGTAGAGTCAATTAGAACTTTATTGCTAATCAATAAAGTTCATATCAAATTATAATCACTCACTGTGGTCTAAGAAATGTAGGTGTGTTCCTAACTTCAAAGAGTCAATTTGCGATTTATTACCGCTGCACAAATTTTAAATTCAATCATGTCTAAATCTGTTAATTTCAACTGTTTTATTTAATCCGATCCGATGTCCGGAATCAGGTCACATGTAAAAACTCTTTCAACTTAGATAAACGCGATGTACGATAGGCCATTTATAGAAGTCGGCTATAGATATTTAGGCAATATTTTATCCCGGTGTTTCCACGGAAACGTGATTACGCGGGTGAAACTGCGGGTCACAGCTAGTTATTAATAAATTTCTTCTAAATTATTTCTCTATTAGTACTACGATGTGTTTTGCCTTCTTGACTTATTTAATCGCTGGCATTATATCAAATGTTTATTAATTTGTCAACCTCCAGGGAGATTGAAGCATATATATATATATATAGCACGATCCTGTAGGAGCCTTTAGCTGTGGCTTTTAGTTACCACGCTACTGAAATAGCCGTGGCGCCAAGGGATTATGTGATCCTAAACGATGCCGTGTAGAAGCAGATGGGGTTGGCAACTGCAATACTCCATAATAATAATTATGATGATAGAATCTAATAAAAATGATTACACACATTGGTACCTATAGGCATTGGGACTCCGGTGCGATGTCACGAAGAATCCGATCAGGGTATGGGTTTAATATTTCAACCCCTAACGGGTATTTGGTGCTACCCTTGATTGCAGTCAAGGCTAATTTGTAGAACAAAATTTTGGAAAAATACGCTTAAATTACTGTACTGGTGGCACCTCAATAAATGGAAAACTAACGAAAACCCAGACTCTATACTAAAAACTCCAACCCCTTTTTACCCTCAAGCAAGTAGGTACATCAACAATCAAAGAATTTGGCCAACGCCGCTTAACAAACGCAATTGTTTGATGATCTAGATTGCACAACAACTAAAGTAAGTCTGTTCATAATTAATTAAGTTATAGCAGAATATATTATATTTCAGTTAAAATACGTTTTTAATTAGTTAAAATTGTTAGCGAGATAAAACCATTATGTAATTTTGTATCTAAAATCTCCGCCTTGAATTTGCTTGTAATTTTCTTAAAGTAGTACAACTTAGGCTGCCCGTTCACGATGCTGGTTAACGCTTATTTGATGCAAGAAAATTTTTGTGTTATAAATTAGAGTTCCTTGCCAAATTTAGAATTTATAAGTTCTAGCCCACGAATAGTCAGACGGGTAAAAACCTTGAAGGAGTAACTTGAGTAAACCTCTTAGCAATTCAATATCCCCCTTGAGCAGTATTAAGCGACTCGATTTTTGGCGACCTCGTGGCGGCTCGTGGAGCGCGCGCTCTGTTGCATTTTAAAGTTGGAGGTCCTGGGTTCGATTCCCGGCTCGAGTCTGGTCTGGTGGGAGGCTTCGGCCGTGGCTAGTTACCACCCTACCGACAAAGACGTGTCGCCAAGCGATTTAGCGTTCCGGCACGTTGTCGTGTAGAAACCAATTAGGAGTATAGGTTTAACATACCCTAACAGGTTAGTCCGCTACCATCTTAGACCGCATCATCACTTACCATCAGGTGAGATGCCGTCAAGGGCTAACTTGTGGTGTATAAAAAAAAAAGCACTGTGTTTATAAGTGATAGATTCCCGGTTCGATCCCAGACAGAGGAACTTTAGTTTTTATTATTTTGGAACTTTCTTCGGTCTGATGTAGTAGGAGGCTTGTTCTCTTCTCTTTTCTTCTCTCTAATTAGTCACTACACTACCGACAAATACGGCAAGCCAAGCGTTCCAATTAATTCGATGAGGTATCCGTTCAGTTTGAATGCCATATTCAACTGATAATGATGATGACAGTGTTTAGTAAAAATATAATGTATATAATAATGTAAGCCGGCGGTTATTACCGACTGTACAACCGACAATTTTTATTTGGGAAACGCACTGTTTGCTGTAAACCTTATATCTTTTCAAGGCTCCCTTTGACATTCATGGGTCAGTTCCCGAAGGAAGGGACCCGAGCGTTATGATAATAATCATGTTTAATTTATGTTGGCGGTTTTAGTAATCTTGATTAATTGATCTTAAGTATATTGGGCTAAGTACACTACTCAGTCAGGGCTTGTTGTGT
The DNA here is from genome assembly GCA_928268935.1 of Lasiommata megera. Classification (NCBI taxonomy): domain Eukaryota; kingdom Metazoa; phylum Arthropoda; class Insecta; order Lepidoptera; family Nymphalidae; genus Lasiommata; species Lasiommata megera. Next base: position 1,924,617 of record OV743311.1, on the reverse strand, counting down.
TTCAAAATTGTATGAGAGAGATTTTTTTACTGTGGATGGATTTACCTACAGGTTTTGTTTTATTAGTTTTTTAGTTAAGGTTACTGCCATAAATTTCTATGAAATCTATCTTATTACTGTCACCTGATTGCTTCACCAGGTAAGAATGATAAAGAGTCGAGGATCACGGCCACGCAGTTCCAAAGTTGGACCAAAATTGGTTTATTAAAGGGGTTTCATTTTTTTCAAGAAATATTGATAAAGAGAACGAAGCTAAGAAATGGCATAAACTATCGGCCACCATAAGCGTGCTCTTCATGACACTGAATTTAAGGAAGGAAAGAAAGAAAATGTTTAATTTATTCTTGTTTAGTTATACAAACAGTATCGACATATTATTATTATGAAGAAACATTATGTTGCTAACTTTATTGGGGAGTGGTTTGAGAGGGTCAGAATAATATTTATTTTGATGTAACATATACGTAATACTAGCTGTTTCCAGCAACTTTGTCCGCATAAAGTTTACATTTTTTTTTTCCGCTGGGAAATGCGTTTACGCATCCCCTCCGGAAGCGACGCAGTCTTGACTTGCGTCGCTTCCGATGTGGTGGGGTATGTGGGACTCGCCGGCGGCCGGATTGGCGACCAGAATACCCACTAAAACCCAGCGATGCTCCTACGCGTCGCCTGGTGGCTGGGTCACGGGAACACCCGCGCACTCGACCGCAACCCAACCAGCGGCGTCCGCCGAGACAGACCTTCTACCGGGGCCGTATGATCGAGGCCCCCTAACTCCATTTGAGGCGCGCTAGGAACATTGGGCGCGCCTTACGACCCGAGGATTAGGCTCGACGGGTGAGGATACCTCTCATCCATCACCCAGAGCTCCTCGTCAGGGGGGCAGGCGGCGTACAACGCCGGAGAGGATGCGCGTCTACGTCGTGCCGCATAAAGTTTACATAAATTATTTAAGTTTACGTATATAAACATTTTACTATGTAGTGTTTTTTTGAAATCGGTTTGCGTACAAAAATCTTAATGTCACCGATAAATTAGCGATGACAGTATTTACTATTTAAAAATTACCATACGCTTAGCATCACTTACCTACGCCATTCTAAAAGCTTTCAGTCTTCAAACAAAAGGTGCAGCTTTTAGCTGCGTTTTGGATATTTTGTATTATTCTATCCTTGCACGTTTGCATAAAGCCTTTCATTTGCATTCCAAATCCGTGAGCGAGCTTTCGATGTGCTCTGATTCTAGTTAGTCTCTTTTGTTTTGGAGAACGCTAATCCATTTCAAAAATACTATTTTTCACGTTGCATGAAATAATATAGAGCTTGAGTTAAAACGTACCTGCTAGACAAGCACGTTTCTCCTGTTTAAAAAAAACATACTTTATATTATATCTGAACTATCTATATAACTGATACGGTCTATCTATATATTATAACTGATTTTATTATCTATATAATATATAAAAGCGAAAGGTCACTAACTTACATACTTACTGATTAAACACGAGATCTCAAAAACTATTGTAACGTATAAAGCTATAATTTAGCAAGTAGGTTGATAGTTAAGAGTTGTCAGCTAAGAAAGGATATTTGGAAATTCCTAAGAGGGTTAAATAGGGGTAAAAAAAAATAAAGTTTGTATGAAATTTCTTTGTTTTTAGAGTTTGAGTCACAAAAATTTGCATTAAGATTAATAATAATAAATAAGAAACATGTATATCAATTTTTTTTTAACCTGTTTTTACCTGTTAAGAGTGGTAAAATAAGGGGTGATAGATTTTGCTTATTTTTTTATTATGAAGTTTACAAGCTGGAAATTTTGAAAATAGCTTTCTTTTAGGGCGTAAGTATGAGGTAAGAATTTTTTTTCATCCAAATCTACCCCGAAGGGAGTAAAATAGCCCTATGTTTTTTAAATTTAGAAACACGAAAATCGGCAATTTGACATTTGCCTGTAGCTTACTTTGTGAAGCAGGGCATTGGCCGCACGGGTAACCTCATTCTCAAGAGAAATCAGCAATTCTACGCAGACGAAGTCGCGGGCAACCGCTAGTATGAAATAAACGAGGTCTTAAATCGAGTTTAAAACCACACTAATCTTTGATGCGAAAAATCAAATTACATATGTCACGTAAGTGAGTACTATTATTAAATAAGTTACTATTCGGTGTTGGTGATAGGTGCTGTGTACAACGGATGCCCAATCTCCGTCGAAGATCCCCTTCTGGCAAAGGTCACCCATTTACTGATTGTATTCAACATTTCCTAGACGAAAAAACTTTGTTTAAAAAGCTTAATCTAACGACAGTCGTAGATAACTATCAGCAAGATATAAATAATAGTGATTAATCGATAGTAGTCGTTAAAGTGAGTTATTGCTTATATTCCAATATTGAACACAATTTTCAAGACAAGCTTTATAAAATTGCTATCTATATATTTTATTTTTATTGTGTTTTTTTCTATACAATTATAGCAAATGGCAATACCCTAATAATTACTTTCAACTACAATTTCAATACAATGCTATTATAAGATCATTAAATGACCGTTGCGAATCTAGTTCATTACCAAATCTTGGATCAATCATAATTCAATTAAAACCTTATGATTTCAAAATGGACAGACATGAACCCCTCTATTTGTGAATACATATACAGGTTACAAAAATTAGCTGAACTAATTCCTGTACAGTTGGCAGGCGAAAAAACTATTATTTTGTTAATTACAATACCATCCTCATCATGATTAACCCATTATCGGCTCACTACAGAGCACGGGTCTCCTCTCAATATGAGAAGGGTTTGGCCATAGTCCACCACGCTGGTCATGTGCGGATTGGCAGACTTCATACGCCTTTCAGAACATTATGGAGAACTCTCAGGCGTGCAGGTTTCCTCGCGATGTTTTCCTTCACCGTTGAAGCAAGTGATATTTTTTAAAACGCACATAACTCCGAAAAGTTAGAGGTGCCCGGATTCGAACCGCCGACCTCTGATTAGGAGGCTGACGCCCTAGCCACTAGGCTATCACAGCTTCTAATAATTACAATATATACTCCTATTAATAATGCGGGAACGCATACAATCCACTTGAATATAAAGGAAATAGTTATTCATAATTCTAAAAGAACATTTACTCTTAAGCTAGCCTCGGTATGAAAATAAAACTGTAGGTACAAAGTGGAAACAATGTACAAACTTCTAGAAACAACCTAGTTGCAAAAATTGTAGGTAAAAGTTTGAAAACACCGGATAATGCTGCTTTATGAAGAGATGTTAAAGTTTTTCTACAAAGACTTATTTTTAGGTTAACCTACGCAAACATGGCACTCTTATATTTCTTCAGGACTCTATCTAGTTTGTCTGTCTGTACGGCACATTCATAGAAAATAAATTGAGTTGGTCGCTTCTGAGTATTGAGATATCCGGCTGTGTTTAAAAATTATGAACTATACAATATACAGATATCAAAATGAGATAAAAGAAGTAATACTAAACGAAAAACAGTAAAAAAAGCCAACATCACGCGGTGTTCCCAGGCGGTCACCCATCCAAGTACTGACCGCGCCCGATGTTGCTTAACTTCGGTGATCGGACGAGAACCGGTGTATTCAACATGGTATGGACGTTGGCGACTGAATTAGTAAATTTAAAAATCCATATTCATTGACCGGAGGTTATATTGTATTAAGAAAGGTAAAGAATATTTTTTACCTTTCTTTATACAATATTACCGATTACGACAGTGGTTTCAACCGGCAACACATCCATGGATCCTCAGGTGCTGCCGATGTTTATGGTCGATGTTAATCACTTAACATTAGGTGACCCGTCAGCTCATTTGCCCGCGATGTAAACGCAGAAACAAGTATATCCGCCACAAATTTTTAATTTTAATATTCGAGTTAATATTTTATTCCGAAGATTATAATTTCTTTCTTTTATCTATACATAGTTTATAAGCTCGTTCGCTCGATGAACTGACAGATAAACAGAAATTTATATCAATTGGATACGAAGCTCTAAACAAAGGAGTATCGCTATACGATTTAGCATTCCGGACAGAATATGGTTTTAACTGTAACAGGTTAGATCGCTACGATCTTAGACTGCATCATCACAAACCATAAGTTAGTGGTAAGTGGTGATGCTGTCTAGGATGGTAGCGGGTTAACCTGTTAGAAGTATGGTAAACCCACGCCCATCGTGACATAAATCGCTTGACGACACGTCTTTGTCGGTAGGGTGGTAACTAGCCACGGCCGAAGCCTCCCACCAGACCAGACTCGAGCTGGGAATCGAACACAGGACCTCCAACTTTTAAAATGCGACAGCGCACGCACTGCGCCACGGAGGTCGTCAAAGATTGCCGTCAAGAGCTGTATTGTAGTGGAATAAAATAAAAGAGCCATTACAAATCCTGGTGAAACCATACACTCGGTGGTCGTAACGTACGTACTCGTTGATACAGCGCCAGGCATCCATCCCATTTTGAAAGTTTGCAACTGAACTTTAATCCTGACTAACGTAATTGCTAAAGTTGGAATACAAAACCATGTTCGCGGAACGCGCGATTTAGTGTCAGACGGCTTGTAATTGATGTAGAAGGCTTCCCAACTTCCACGATGAAAAACGGTTTCTCGGCGAAAAATGTGAGAAAAATTAATTCCGGGCGGAATTGGGCTTACCTGAATTTCATTGAGGTTTAGTTTGAGTATATTCTTCTTTTTGCCCTTATCCGGTATGTGGGGTGTGGTCCTGCCACAGGAACTGCCCTTAGTTTTTTTGGGAGGTCGACCTCCCAAATCATAAGCAACCAAGTAACACTTTTAAGTTTCTCCTACCCTTGCGATCCTTCGCAACAATCGGTCTGCTGTGACAAATCGTTCGACAGATCGTTCCTTGAATCTTCTTCCTCTTGCCCTTATCCCATGCCACGATAACATGTCTTCTTCTTCCACGCACTTCTATTTCACACAGGCACACACCTTTTTTGGTCTCAGCAGCGTGCGGCACTCACTTCTGTAGTCGGGGGGGACCTCTCCCTGCCGATCGTGGTTTTGGCCATGGCTGGCAGTGAGAGGTCTTGGCAGGCGATGGTCTCCTTCTGCGAGGATGTGATCTCGCGGAAGGAGGCGGCGGAACGGCTGAGAGAGGACGACGTGGACTCTCAGCCGATCCGTCGCAGACGTGTCGGGCGCAGGCGGCTCGCGCTTCACCACCGCCTACCCCCTTGAGAGTAGCACCTCCGGGCGTTGGATACGAGGATCTGTCCAACACCCAGGAGTTAGGTCCTCGAGCAGGAAGACGCACGCTGTGCTCCTGGTGCGTCTTATGGCGTTCAATTGGGGGCATCTGATATTGCCCCCGAGTTGGCATCGTCCTAAGGACGGACTCTGCCGGCCTGGTTGCGGTTGTGTGCGCGAGCGAAACCCGTGACCCGGCCACCAGGCGGCGGGAAAGGATATGCACCGTGGGGGTTTAGTCAGTAAGAGTCTGACATAACCGCCGCGTCTCCTCGGACGCGGGGTATCCATGAGGATTACCCACGTTAAAAAAAAAAAAAAAAGGCACACACCTTTTCAAATCAAATGCAATCAAATTATTGTAAGAAAGTGGTACATCAAAGATCTTAAGATTATACTCCTTTGCCATCTTATATACATATTGAACATTCTTATGTTTTTAATGCTTTTCTAATTTAACTCCTAAGGTAATTTTGGATCTGTTGGTCATCACTATCAAGCTGGTATTGACTCACTACAAGGTAAGGGTCTCTTCTTAGACTGCTAAGGGACTATAGGCCATTATGCTGGGCGTTAGTGCAGATTTAAAGACACTGTACCCCTTGGAGAATATTATGAAGAATCAGGCATCCAGGTTTCTTGAGAGAAAAAGTTTTATTTGATGGTTTAAAACATACATAACTTGAGGTGAGTTAAAAATCTCCTCGAAAGGAACGCCCAGCGATGCCATTTCATAATGTGATCAAACTTATTTATTTCACCAAAAATTTATCTAAAGGTACAATTAATCATTTTTCAATGACAATATTGCTTAGAAGTCACGCATTTTGCATCGCATTTCGCTTCAAACTTATTAAGGCGAACATATGTGTGTATGTTTATTACTCCTTCACGCTGGAACTATAAAACGAATTTGACCTGAAATATTAAAAGAAGATGGATTAAAACATACCCTACCTTTCTTTTTTCTGATCTATTTTCTATTCTTTTTAATATTTGTATAGATAAATAATAAAAACAAAAAAGTAGAAAAGATCCTGTTACTTAACTTACTAATGGCTTAACCAAACACGCGTATATCCTCGAACAAAATGTTTATATATCCTCTTAAATTATTTGTTTAACGATATATGTGAAAGGAATGTATATTATTCAAACTGTAATGTTCGGGTGGTCGGAAGGGGTCTTGAAATGACAACAGCAGCGTCAGGACTATGCGAAGTTTATTATTAGAGAGGTGAAAAAGAACTGTCCTACAATTTTGGTAGAGGAGCTTATAAACCCATTAATACAAATATTAATCAGTCTACGTAAACGAACACTTTCTCGGACTGCTACACGACTTTGGACTCGTTACTAATCATCGTATGATAATTAACTACATTACATATGTCGGGATAGGCTCAGACATCAGAAGTAAAACCCAGGTTAAACTTGATGAAATACTCTTTTAATTAATTTTTAATGTAATATAATCTAATTCAGTATGATTTATATAATTAAAGTAATTAAGTTAATATAATATAATCGATGTAATAATGATTACACGATTAATCTAATTTAATCCAATAATTAGCTAGAATAATTAAATTAATATAGTACAACTGATGTAATATAAAATTACACAATTATTCTTTTAGAGATAAAAATAGTGATGGTCTGCCTTTAAGACAGTGGTCCGTGCACCTAGACGCATCCACAAGAAATGCGTGTCTTGTAGTCGGCGCAGCCGCTCTTATACTATCGAGTTGCAGTGGGGTGATGACGTCAGGTGCACGTGCAACTAGCGATTGGTTTCGCTGTCTTGTTTTGGCGTTACAACTACCGCCGCCGTCACATACATTGACGTGTTTGTCTTTACCATCTACATTCGATAACAATATTGTTAACTAAAAATAACATTACAAAACAATTTAGATAATAACTAGCATGGGTGAAAAATATCCAATTAAAAAACTCGCCACGTCGGTTTCAACCGTCATACATATTTCGTGCCTCTCCATTTATGCCGTGTATTAATTGGAAACCAAATCTTCAAACTCTGCTTCAAAGCCACAAGCACTATCGACCGAACCTATTCAAAATTCGGGCCGTTTTTTACAAATTGGCTCCACGTAGCGATGCGCTTCGAAAAAAATACTAGCAGAATGTGTCGATTGAATTCTCCAGCGAACCTCGTGATGGTTGACTACACACTCTTTCGATTTTTTAAGTAAATTTACATGTAAAGGCACAAAGAATGGAGGAAGAGAAAAGAAGAGAGCAATGCATTGTGTGAACGAGGATGAATATTGAATAGAAGCAACGCCTGCTTTGATGCGAACTGGCTCATAGAGGATGATGCCTGTCACTATTTCTTTAACAGGGTTTTGCGGAAAATACCATTATACAGTGAACCTTAAACTTAATTTGCTGTGATCCATGTGAATCCTTAATATAGGCACATCTGCACGATGACATATATAATATCTTCAACCTTTATACATCACACGATACAGATCTTCCATAATGGCCTATCAACGCACGTTTCGACACCGGAGAATAGTCAGATGTTAATTTAATAATGCGTTACTGCATAGACAATTATAGAATAATTTATGTTCATTGTATCGAATCAAATAGGCCAGTTGTGTAAAACATTCTTTCCTCGCATTTATTCATATAGAATTTGTATCTCTCTCTCTCCAGTCGTTCCTTCATTACTGAAGATCGTGGTCCTTGCAACCTCACGCGGATTAATTGTTTCCACCGGCTTCTATCAGAGGCTAGTCTTGCAATTGTGTGAAATTTGCACTTAGAGTCTGCCCATCTGGTTGGTGAGCGGCCTCGCGATCTTAATATAATTTATATAAATGAATCGAAAACTATGTCTCTGTTACATAGAACATGGACCCTAATAGGTCTATAATCGGTAATACCTAATTATTGCAATTAATACTCAAATAATTGGTCTCAATAATGCCCTAATATTAAATTATTACAATATTAAAAAATAATCTATTCGAATCTTCTAGAATAAAGACCAACTAGTCTCTGCAGTGGTTTTTTTAAACAGACGTTTTTTTTTCTGATCAAATGAATAATGAATGAATGAATGAACAACTCACCATAATATTACATTAATTATGGTATCACTTTACTGCCATGCATTGTCATTAAAAACAATCTTGTTTGCAATATTTCAGAATTTGATCCAATAACCGAGGCCAGCGACAGATAATTTACCTTTATCATTCGATTGATTTCATTCATCAACCTCTAAAACTTCAAATATGTTCCTTAGTTGATTATCAGGCAAATTGAAAATCAGCCTGTAGCCTTGGCAATGTAAAACTTGCTTAGCAAGGCCTTTGTTTTGCTGTGAGAGAGGCCGAGTGTGCGAGAGACCGCTTAGTATCGTAATTTTTTATCGACTATCCCTCGGGCACGGTTACGGGTGCCGACGCACGTCGCTGAAATACCCAGATGGTTTATACTCAACGAATTTTGTAATATCGAGGTGGGAGGTCTAATTTTGTTTATCCGTTTACCACTTAACAAGCGTTACCGTTATAAGAATCCCGCGTTTTAATAACAAGGCGGTGGAAAATAACGGCGAATAAAAAGGTAGGCCTAATAACGTTCCAGTGTTGGATACAGTCTTATATCATGGGCGAGATGGATTTTGGCGTTCACGCCATGATGTTAAAATGTGGTTTCATAGGTTACTAAAATCCGCTCGGTTGTTTTCCGGGGAACCTAACCCCGGATCTTTTCCAAGGCCTGATAAAATTCTCGAGTTGATTCATAACCGTAGGTATCCAATACTCGGTCGATGTTTAATTATTTTGTAATATCGATAGTCACATACACACCCCGGTATATTTAGAGGAACATAAAAAAAAAGGTCCATAATTAAAAAAATATGGTTTTATTTTAAAATCTAACCACTACACTTCTTTTGTTATTTGTTTTACTTAAAATTAAATCACATTAAGAACAGATCTTGCGAGTAAAGGCTATTTGTAAAAATGGTGCAATTTTGAACTTTTCATGTAACCGGGAAAAGTGAAAATTTCATTCAATTATGTAAACTTACCAGCGCAGGTCCGAGGCCATTTTTATCTGATGTTCATATTCAGCTGTATTTTAGTGATGGGCTTCGGCTGCTTCATATACCACTATAGTAGCAATACCATCAACTCATTTAAGTATTCTTTTCAATCCGACACCCCAACCCTCTCGTAGTTGCGGCTTCTTTTTACTCCTCCGACCTAAGCGCTCCTCTCCGAAAGAGGAGACCAAAACATATCCTTCATGACCCTGACGATCAGATGACTACTGACAACATACTCGTACCACCTACCACACAATCATACGCTACACGCCGTCTTCGCCGGCGAAGACGAGGTCCCCGCTATCTTACGTCATCCGGACGTGGGCTCCATCCACGGCCTCGGAGACGTACGGACCACTCATCGTCCGACCCCCCCCGTTATCCCAAACGTTGCCTAAGCCAAGGTTCGGCCTTAGGCAGTCGTTCCCTTAGTTTCTTCGAGCCCTAGGTCTCAAAATTTTTTCTGGCAGAGCTTCTTTCCGAAGCTCGCCAAACAGCCCGGTTACGCTGTGGCAACCAATAGGGTTTGTACAGCTCATAGACAGTCCGAAAAAAAAAGTATTCTGGTATGATGCCGTCAGTTGAATCATCTGCTACTAGCCCTCGATGCATAATTCATAAATACATACACATAAGAAAAGAATTATGTTATTAATTAGTCGCGATCAAAATCATCCAGATTGGCAAGGACCAGTACATCTTTTTGCGGAAACAGTATAGGTTTCTACGTCAAAATTCTTACTTAAATCAATGCTGTTTTGTAATCTTTTTAAGTTATGAACCTGTAGTTTAAATTGAATAAAGAATTGACATGAATTAAAATGATTAATATATATAGAGATAAATTCACAAAGGTTATGATAACAGTAAAGTGTGTTATATATACGATACGCTTACTCCTAAAAGTGTTCATATAAATGTGCAGAAAATTGTAGAACTACCGGCAAGCTATGCGATACACCTAACTAATAAAGTATGAAAATGAGCGAGGTGTAATTTCATCGCAGCGAACCCCCGAGCATCTCTGGGGAGTTCCCATTTACGAGGTATGTTTACGTTGAACGAAATTATGAGTGAAACGGCCCTATGGTCTAGAGTATGAACTCTTAATTTATGCGCTTGTGAAATGTTTAACATGTATTATATATTTAGGCACAATGTGATTAGTTAGTTGTTTATCTTTTAGTTTTTCTATTTGACGACCTGTCGCATTATAAATGGAGGTCCTGGATTCGTTTCCCGGCCCGAGTCTGGTCTGGTGGGATTCCGTGGCTAGTTACCAGCCTACTGACAAAGACGTGTCGCCTAATGATTCAGCGTTCCAACACGCTTTCGCGTGTGTAAACAAAATAGAAGTATGAGTAAGTATATCAAAGCCCTAACAAGTCAGCCCACTACGAACTCAATTATAGTGCAAAAAAAGAAGTTCTACCAAAGTCTAAGGTAGTTGGACCTACAGCTGGACGCATGTCTTTTTATATAGGAAACAGAAATTAAGCTCTTTCTATAAAGCCAAACCAGTCCCAACCCTTATCAGTATAAGCCGTGATTTTTATGAGAGGTGGCAAAGGAAACCGCGCTCAAGTACATAAATGCCATCTTGGCTAACCTTCGTGTGAATTAGGTTAACGTTTAATGTTTTGGAAGAGAACCGCCATTCCGGAAATAAAAACAGAATAGTGCAGTTGAGATATTTTTGGAAAAACCGTAACAGACAGAGTATATAATAAATAATGGATGTACAGATAATGGATTTCGATATAAAAGTGCATTTGTTTTTCATTGTAGCGAGTGCATTTCGATTTAGTCTATTTTTACAGATTAAGCTAGATTACAAAAAAACAATGTTTGTATACTCCATTCATATAATGAATAGAAGCAGGCGTTACTTTGCGGAAGTCCATGATAAACAATTAACAGCAAGTATAATTTGCTAATTTGCTAAAGCATAATTTGAGTCCGTGTGGCACCGGCAGAATAGAATAGTGTCACCCCTATTACCCAGTGGGTGTCGTAAGAGGCGACTAAGGGACATATGGTGAGAAGCTGGCTCACAAAAATTAAGACAGCCCCCTCGGGGACATGAGTGGACCCCGTGTGGCGTAAACACCACTCACCGACAAATGGCGGGATAACCATTTCGCAATTGGCCCAACTGAACAAAAACACAGGCCGGTCTCGGGCAGCAGCGACACCGGTGCGATCAGTTGAGCCCTGCGGTGACCAACCCGCCTGCCCAGCGTGGTCACTATGGGCATATCTTCCGATGAACAGCGCCAATACACAATGGCCCCCAGTTCCCGGTCGCCCTGCTATTCCCGACCTTGGTAGCAGTCGTGGTCACGGCGGGGCAGGGGGTGCGAAGAATCTCCGGGCGACGGCGAGCTACCACCACAACCGACTATTCTTGGCTACGTATAATACAAGGACACTGAGGTCGGACGAAAGCCTAGCCGAGATTTTAGTGGAGTTAGAAAAGATTAAGTGGCATATTTTGGGGTTGTCAGAAGTCCGTAGAGAGGGGGAGGATACTGTAACCCTAGAATCGGGCCACATACTCTACTATCGAGAAGGCGATAGATCGTCCCAAGGCGGAGTGGGATTTTTGATCAACAAAGTCCTCGCTAACAACATCGTGGAGATCAGTAGTGTGTCGACGAGGGTTGCGTATGTTGTTCTTAAGTTGAATAAGAGATACTCTCTTAAAATAATACAGGTCTATGCACCAACGTCGACATACTCTGATGAAGAGGTAGAAACTGTATACGAAGACGTATCCATAGCTATGGGCAATACCAACAAGTCCGTCTTCACGGTTGTTATGGGGGACTTCAACGCAAAGGTGGGTGTACAAGAACGCGACGAGTCGAAAATTGGGCCACATGGATTCGGTGAGAGAAACCATAGGGGGCAAATGCTAGTCAACTTTTTAGAAAAGCAAGGGTTGTTCTTAATGAACTCTTTCTTCAAGAAAAACACGCATAGGAAGTGGACTTGGCGGAGCCCCGATAACATGACCAAGAACGAGATAGACTTCATCATGACGGATCGTAGGGATATATTCAGAGATGTCTCTGTGATCAACAGGTTTAATACCGGGAGTGATCACCGACTTGTAAGAGGCTCTCTGAATATAGACCTTCAGTTATATAGGCGTCGCATGATGGGGTCTAATCTTCGCCCGCAACTACGCCCATCCATGACAACATTACAGAAGTTCCAAATAGAATTAAAGAACCGATTCGATTCGCTGGAAACCACTGACGAAGTTGATCAGAAATATGGCGATTTGGTGAAGGTCATTCGTGAAGTGGGAGGCAAATTTTGCAGGAAAGGCGGGAGAAGTGCAACGTCCAAGATCTCTAGCGAGACACTGGATTTAATGAGGCAAAGACGGGAGAATTCTCCATCTGTAGTAGATCGGCACACTTTAAACAAGCTTATTAAAAAGCGGATACGTTCTGACCTGCGATCTTCGAGTACGCGAAAAATCGAAGAAGCGATCGAGCGCAACAAAGGGACCAAAGTATTTGCTAAAAGTCTTGGGAGAAGCCATCTTACAAAGTTGAAGACTGCAGACGGTAGAACCGTTACCTCTATTCCAAGTGTGTTAGCTGAGATTGAAAACTTCTATGGGCAATTATACTCTGCGCATGCTCCTAAACCGGTCTCTCACCAAATCACGAATGACAAGCGAGCGAGACTTGCTCGCCACTACACCGATGACCTCCCGGATATCGACGTTGGCGAGATTCGTATAGCACTAGAGCAGCTTCGGAATAATAAAGCACCGGGTGATGATGGCATTACAGCGGAGCTTCTGAAAGCAGGAGGAACACCTATCCTAAACGAAATGAAGCGTCTCTTTAATGCCGTCATCACGACCGGAACAACGCCAAAAGAATGGAGCAGAAGTGTAACCGTACTCTTCTTCAAGAAAGGAGACAAGAACTTATTAAAAAATTATAGACCCATCTCACTTCTGAGCCATATTTACAAGCTGTTCTCTAGGGTTATCACTAATCGTCTCACCCGGAGACTTGACGAGTTCCAACCTCCGGAACAAGCCGGGTTTCGGAAAGGCTACAGCACCGTAGACCACATCCACACTCTAAGACAGATTATGCAGAAGACCCAGGAGTATAATCTGCCTCTGTGCCTCGCATTTGTGGACTACGAGAAAGCCTTCGACTCCATCGAAACCTGGGCGGTTTTGGACTCACTGCAGAGATGCCAAGTCGATTGGCGATATATCGAAGTGCTAAGATGTCTATACGACGCCGCCACAATGACCGTTCAGGTGCAAAACCATGAAACACATCCGATACCAATTCGAAGGGGAGTAAGACAAGGGGACGTTATTTCCCCGAAACTGTTTACTTCCGCTCTTGAAGATGTGTTCAAGGTTTTGGATTGGAAAGATTGTGGAATAAACATAAACGGCGAATACATCTCGCACTTACGATTTGCAGACGACGTAGTTATAATGGCAGAAACGCTGCAGGAACTTGAGCAAATGCTGTGCGACCTTAGCACCTCTTCCAGACGGGTGGGTCTCAAGATGAACGTGGACAAAACGAAGATAATGTTCAATGAAAACGTCATCACAAGGCCCATTGTTGTCGAAAATGTCAGCATCGAAGTTGTCCAAGAATATCACTACCTAGGACAGATTATACAGTTAGGTAGGAACAACTTCAACAAGGAAGCTAACAGAAGAATTCAGCTGGGATGGGCAGCATTTGGAAAACTGCGTCAAGTCTTCAACTCGCCGATACCCCAATGCCTAAAAACAAAAGTCTTCAACGCTTGCGTCTTACCGGTCATGACATACGGAGCAGAAACGTGGACACTCACGGTAGGCCTCGTCCAAAAGTTCAAAATCGCTCAGCGTGCTATGGAAAGGGCTATGTTGGGTGTTTCTCTGAGGGATAGAATCCGTAACGAGGACATACGTAGGAGAACAAAAGTAACCGACATAGCCCAACGGATTAGCAAGCTGAAGTGGCAGTGGGCGGGTCATATCTGTCGCAGAACCGACGGCCGTTGGGGCAGACGTGTTCTGGAGTGGAGACCGCGTACCGGTAAGCGCAGCGTAGGACGACCACCTGCTCGCTGGACCGACGACCTGAAAAGGATCGCTGGTGGCGGGTGGATGAGGAAGGCGGAGGACCGTGTGTGGTGGCGCGCTCTCGGAAAGGCCTATGTCCAGCAGTGGGCGTCTATAGGCTGATTGATTGATTGATAATTTGCTATATTCCGCCGACAACCGGGAGATTTGTATAATATAACACCACACAAAAAGTAAAGTCAAAAGTAAAAAATTGCTTTTCGCGCTTGTGTAGTCAACATCTCCTGAGGATGATCCGGTGTCGGGTCCAAACGTGCGTAGAGGTTCTAGTGGAACATTTTGTGTGGTGTTATATTATACAAATCTCCCGGTTGTCGGCGGAATATAGCAAATTATACTTGCTGTTTATTGTTACTCCATTCATTCCGAAACCACTCAGATTCTGATAGAACTTTGGTAAGATATTTTGGCGTCAACACCCGCATTTTTTTTTTATCAAAAATTTCTTTATTGTGAAGGATTTTTGACGTGGTTATTTGTAATAACATGCTCAAATAATGTTTTTAATACCGTTTTCGGAAACGTTACGTTAGTGTACTATTGATCGGTGTTACTTATATTGTTCTCAAATATATAAACAAGGCTTGGCTTCACTTCCAACCAACTAATGGGAAAATAGATTATATAGGTCGCGTTTACTTAGAACGTTTTTTTTTTCCACTACAAGTTAGCCCTTGACGGCAATCTCACCTGATGGTAAGTGATGATGCAGTTTAAGATGAGGGTATGGTAAACTCACACTCCTAATTGATTTCTACGCGACATCGTGCCGGAACGTTAAATCGCTTGGCGCCACGTCTTTGTAGGTACCTAGCCACGGCCGAAGCCTCCCACCAGACAACTAAGGGTAGCTGGAAGAGATCTCTTATAGGGATAAGCTTTCCTTTGTATACTTCTTTTGTAAGTTATTGATATAACAAATTTGGTACAAAAATAATAAAAATAAGAAATAAAATAAAACGTGCCTAATTTTTATTACAGGCGGTGGGATATATTATAATATTTGGTTACAAATATTTCAGCGGCGTTAAAATTTAAACTGGACTAGTTTCACTCTCTCCAGACTCCATACAACAGAAGCTAGGTATATTTGGCAACAAATACACTGACAAAATATCTAAAATATTAAATTCCGTTAACGCCGTATGACCTCGCCCCAAGTGCAGCCCTATTCTGTACAGCAATGTTTACGCGACAGTTCTAAAAAGCCATCAGGATTCAGGTACTGTCTATTATTTGTAAGGTCTGCTAGTAAAATGTACATAAATTCGTGAATATTTGCCATTTCTAAGCAAGGCAATTTTTTTTATTTTCGGACTGTCTATTTTGCTAACCCTATTGGTTGCGACAGCGTAACCGGGCTGTTTGGCGAGCTTCGGAAAGAAGTTCTGCCAGAAGAAATTTTGACTCTGACCCTAGGACTCGAAGGAACTAAGGGCTTAGGCGACGTTTGGGATAACGGAGGGGTCGGACGGTTCAAGGCAATGAAATTTAGTCGTTGTAACAGGAACGAAATAACGAAGAAAAAAAATCAGATGCATACAGTTTTTTGGTAATATGCCAATTTTGATATGCTGTGGGAAATCCTCATGGATGATATAAGGAGATCTAATTTTGACATGCTTCTCCTTTCTTGGTAATTTCTTGTTGAAATCAATTCCTTTATTTAAAATTATGTTACAGCTTGCTAAATAATTTGGACAGTGCACTTTATGTTAAGAAGAAGACTTGTTAACCCACAGTACACTTCAAGTAAAGTTAATTGCAAATTAATTTGCTTAACTAAAAGACTTCTTAGTCCATATAGTATACAAGTAAAGTTGACTTCAAATTTATCTGATGATAAGTTATGATGTAGTCTAAGATGGTGAAGTTTTAATCTGTTATTGGTAACTACTAATAACATCCTGGAGTTGTCTCTCATTTAGATCAAAGCTTATAAAAAAAGCTTAAATTAACCTTGTAGAAAGGTCCTATTACAATTAGAAAGGATTACAGACAATGATATAAAAGTTTGTTATGAATTGTTGATAGGACCAGGTTTTTTGTAAATAGTTTTAAGTGACAATGTGAGGTGGTTATCTTTGAAGTCTAGGGCACGTTTGGAACCCCATAACTTGTATCTAGTTATCAAAATTTCTCCACTATTATTTTTTTACGCAAATTTTAATACAGATTATTTAGAATTTAGAATTTAAATTTAATCATAATATTATATCATGTGCGTATTGCGTATGCGTAGAGGTTCCAATTATTCCAATACGCATAGTATTGGAATGCTAAATGACTTAGCAGCCCCAACCGTCGTTAGGTTTAGGTACCACCCTGGTATTGTTGCCAAGGCCGAAGCCTCCTGACCAGACCGGAAATTGTAATATAGTGGATATTATTATTAGTACAAACCTTGCACTTTTAGCTCCCTAGCGTCCACGCTCTCGTCAATGTTTCTATGAGCTACTAATCCAATATCGCTTGACAGAGCGGCTATTATATAGGCTCCTTTAACTCCATCGCTGTTATTCATGGTTGCATCAGCGTCGACAGCGAGGCAGTAGGTTAGAGAATAGTTGTGCCAGAAAGCGATCTAAATCTCAGTTGACGCGGCGCGCGGCGTACCGATTGCATAGTAAATCAGGTGATGTGTGTTTGGTATTCCCTCGTGAAGGGAATTTAGACTGAACTTAGCATCACAAATCAGCTGGCTATATCGCTTTATATAGAAAACTTGTTTGTTTCCTGCAACCGATTGAATAGTATCTTTGTAAAATATATCAGATAGATTTTATTGCCTTAACTTAACTACATGGCATTCTACAACGGGAGGCCTGAACAGGAACCTTTTATTCGTCATCATCATTTTCTTTGTGTCTTATTACAATGAAAATGTAGAATGTGTTAAATAAATAAACTTAAATAAACTGAAAACTTATCATAAACGGCTAATTAGTGGCCTAATCTCCTACTAAATATAAACAAGCAAGCTTAATGCAAGAGTGAGTGGGAGGGAACAGATACACTTCGTTTCTCCAATAGTTACTGCAACAATTTGACGTGTTCTTTGTGGTACGTGAGAGTTAGCCCCCGAAGCCATACTAGGTTCAAGTTCAAAGAATTTTTGTGGGAAGTGATGATCTAAGATGGTAGCTTGATTATCTGTTAGGGTTGCAGTTAAATAGAAAGCAACATAGTACCGAAATGCTTAATCGCATGGTGGCATATTCTTTGTCGTTTGTGCGGTAACCTTCCGAAGCTATATATAGTTTGCTACGAAACCAGACCATGGATAACCGAAAATAATATCGCAAGTTGTATGGTGCGGGATATAAAGATTGAAGAAATTATACAGTTCTCCGTGCAGTTTTGTCAATTTTATGCGAACTACAGCAAACTAAACTTAATATTTATTATATAGCATCGACTTACGCAAATCATTACTTGTTTCTAATAAATATTTGTAATTGCAAGTTATTTTACAGCAAACCGGTACTTGAATTAACGCACAGCCCCACGCCTCGGTGCTAGAGCGCTATCTAATCGGAACGAGAATTCAGAATTCAGTTTTGATATCTCAGCGTTGACCATTTCCAATAAACTAATACTATCAGATGCTTTCTGACCGTCACATATTGCCCCGAGCGTCAGCTTGCGTCCGACCTAACGCTAACGTCACACTGAGCAAAAAGCCCTCCCAAGACTATTTATATATATGAATCAAATCAAATCAAAACAAGCTTTATTCATATATACCTATTACAGGCATCTATGAATCGCTCATATATATTTATATTTCCTCAAAACCTATTAAATCAAATCAAAAATAGCTTTATTCATATAAACCTGAAGCGGTGAAAGCCTAGTGGTTAGGACGTCAACCTGCACACTGCAACGACGTGGCCTAGGTTCCAAATGGCGATATTGTTGAAGGGGGGAAATCATTTGTACGCCATTTTTACACTATTTAGGAGATAATAAAGTTATTGAAGCGGTGATAGCCTAGAGGTTAGGGCGTCAGCCTCCTAATCAGAGGTAAGCGGTTCGAATCCGGGTACGCACCTCTTAACGTTTCGGAGTTATGTGCGTTTTGAAAAAAATTAAAATATCACTTGCTTCAACGGTCAAGGAAAACATCGTGAGGAAACCTGCACGCCTGAGAGTTCTTCATAATGTTTTCAAATGCGTGTGAAGTCTGCCAATCTGCACATGGCCAGTGTAGTGGACTATGGCCAAACCCTTCTCATATTGAGAGGAGACCCGTGCTCTGTAGTGAGCCGGTAATGGGTTGATTATGATGATGATGACATAAACCTATTACAGGCATCTATGAATCGTTCATTTCATTATTTCTATTCGTGAAGTGATGGTGATAACTGCAATCGACAACTTTAAACTAAATTATATTTTTTTTTATTTTTAACACGCACTTTTGCCATTTCGTTGTCCATGTGAATGTAGCTTAACAAAAACAGTAACAAATGTAGGATCAATGTAAAATAAACTCTAACGCGTTTGCAATTAGATTTAGAATTATATGGACACGCAACAACATAGAACTTACGCGAAATTGTACGTGATAATCATCCTGGATGCCATTTAAGCCTACAGACTGTTTATCATTTTGGAAGATCAATTTTGAAAGCTACTAAAAGGCGCAATATATCGTGATCTCTTTATCTATGGTACGTATATTATTTGCTCGCTTGCGACTGGCTAACAGTTATTATTTTTATAACATTACAAGGTAGTCCTTGACGGCTATCTCAGTTGATGGTAAGACATCGTGCCGGAACGCTAAATCGTTTGGCGACACGTCTTTGTCCGTAGGGTGGTAACTAGCCACAGCCGAAGCCTCACACCAGACCAGACTCGAGCCAGGAATCGAACCCAGGACCTCCAACTTTATAATGCGACAGCGCACGCACTGCGCCACAGAGGCCGTCAAATTGAGTGCTGATCAGAAAGTCCTAGGTTTAATAAATCCCAGATTCCTATTGAAGTTCTATTTCAAGAAATTATCAGTAAAAATCTGGATTTAGTAATCAGTTGGGTCAACGTGCTTTGGGACGCACGTAACTCCTTCGGTATGACTTATATGTAATAATATACACATACTAGAACATACTAGAGATAGGTACAGGATTGGATTAATGGTACATGTCCAGGATCTTCTATTTTATGAGGCAAAACGTTTTTGGCTCAGCAGTATTAAATGTAGGTACGAGCCAGAGACACAAAAAGTAATGGCAATTGTATGGTTGAAGATTCATCCAAACGTTGACCAAATCATACAAATAACTGTCGGGAACAATGGCCAAATGGCCCGTGTCTGCCATAAATCACTATAGTCCGAGCAAAGTGCTACCATTCATGGAATTTGTCTGTAAACGTTGCGCGCAGATACTAAATACTCAGAGGCAAAATTGGAGATAAGGCTGTATGTAATAAAAAAAAAACAAGTTTATTTTATAAAAAAAAACAAGTTTTTTATTTAGCGTAAAAGTTTGCCTTTGACTGCTATCTCACCTGGTGGTAAGTGATGATGCAGTCTAGGATGGTAGCGGGCTAACCTGTTAGGGGTATGGCTAACCCACACCCCTTATTGGTTTCTACGTGAAATCGTGCCGAAATGCTAAATCGCTTGGCCATGTCTTTATCGGTAGTGTTTTAAATAGCCATGGCTTAAGCCTCCCACCAGACCAGACTCGAGCCGGGAATCGAACCCAGAACGTCCAATTTTATAATGCGACAGCGCGCAAACTGTGCCACGGAGGTCGTCAAACCTAGTCCATGACGTTTTTCGATATATAAAAATCACTCAAATAATTATGACATTCTTCATAATAGTCTACTATGAGAAAGGAAGAATATATTAATCACAATATTTATATAAATTATAGAAATATTGTGATTAATGTATACGTCATATTATAATAATTAGTTAATTGAACATATAAAACTATATTTTAAATGAAAATATAATAGAATAAAAAACTTTTTTTTTGTTATCTAATTGAGAGAAGGGCTCAACTTCGCTTGCAAAGACGATCAAGCTGGAAAATTATGATGCAGCCTAATATGATAGCATGCTAACCGTTTAAGGATATGTCAGTTAGTTACTTAGATATTAAACCGATACTTACCCATAAAAATTTCATTTAAAAACGTGAAAGTTGGTAATTAAGTGACAATCATAATGAAATGTATATTAATTGCGTAACCATTAATTGGCAAATAAACAATTAAACGGCATTTATAATGATTGTAACTTAATTACCAACTTTCACCTTTTTAAATGAAATTTTTATGGGTAAGTATCGGTTTAATTATTTAGATATTAAACCGATACTTACCCATGAAAATTTCATTTCAAAAGGTGAAAGTTGGTAATTAAGTGACAATCATTATGAAATGTATATTAATTGCGTAACCATTAATTGGCAAATAAACAAATAAATGGCACATATAAATGTAAAATGCATTTATAACAAAAACGGCACATATAAATGTCAACATTTATAACAAAAATGTGAGCATTTCGTATCGGAACGCTAAATCGCTTGACAAGCCACTAGCGCTAAATCTCCAAGTCATAAGACCACAGCGCTAGATGGTCGTCAGATGTATGTTTCTTCAGCGTCACTGGGGATTGCTTTGAGGAGAAAATCTATCAACGATGTCCAACGCAGAACCATATTGTGTTGTATAGTTAAACCCACTAACTCCTATTGAAATCACAATGAAACTAAAAAAATACTATAATTTTTTTTGGACTGTCTATTAGCTGTACAAACCCTATTGGTTGCCACAGCGTAACCGGGCTGTTTGGCGAGCTTCGGAAAGAAGCTCTGTCAGAAGAAATTTTGAGCTCGAAGAAACTAAGGGAACGACTGCCTAAGGGCGCTTCCTATGAGGCCGAACCTCGGCTTAGGCGACGTTTGGGATAAAGGGGGGTCGGACGGTGAGTGGTCCGTACGTCTTCGAGGCCGTGGATGGAGCCAACGTCCGGATGACGTAAGATAGCGGGGACCTCGTCTTTTCCAGCGAAGACGGAGTGTAGCATATGATTGTGTGGTAGGTGGTACGAGTATGTTGTCAGTAGTCATCTGATCGTCAGGGTCATGAAGGACATGTTTAGGTTTCTGACGACCTCCGCGTGGACCTCCGTGCGCGCTGTCAGATTATACAGTTGGAGGTCCTGGGTTCGATTCCCGGCTCGAGTCTGGTCTGGTGGGAGGCTTCGGCCGTGACTAGTTACCACCCTACCGACAAAGACGTGTCGCCAAGCGATTTAGCGTTCCGGCACGATGTCGCGTAGAAACCGATAGGAGTATGGGTTTACCATACCCCTCACAGGTTAGCCTGTTACCATCTTAGACTGCATCATCACTTACCATCAGGTGAGATTGCCGTCAAGGGCTAACTTGTAGTGGATAAAAAAAATAAAAAGGTCTCTTCTTTCAGAGAGGAGCGCTTAGGAGCGCGAGGAGGAGGTCGGGGGAGTAAAAAGAAGCCGCAACTACGAGAGGGTTGGGGTGTCGGATTGACAGAATATTTAGTTTCCGTGAACTAGCTACTCTGTAAACAAAACCATAACAATCGCTAATTACTCGGACTGGGCGTCCGTGGCGGCCAAGATTGGCGCCAATAAAATTTTACTCGATTATTAAACTTGTTTAATTTATTCCCGTAAAGTTTGCTTATCGCTGCGATAGTGGGCCCTTACGACCCGAATCATTTTAAACCGTCATATTTCCAGATGAATCTAACTTGTTTATATTATTACAATGGGTTTTCAAAATAACGCCAAACGTGGACATTCATGATGATAAGTTTTATAGTATCTAGTGAAACCTATCAAATAAGCAAAGTCAGGCAAATACGTGATGATTATCTTATTTTAGATTAAGGAATATGTACTATTGGCAATGTTCAATACAAACAACTCATGTAATATTAGTAAAACTTTTAATACAAAATAAAAGTAGGTAGGTATATACTTATTAAGCTATTGCATAGCTTCTATCGAGGGTCTTGAGCGCGGGGACCGAATCCAGAAATTCCGTAACGAAAAAAAACCTCACGCTCCCCACTCCGACGGGTACAGCGGTGATACTTTTTACCACATAGATATGTCGTCACATCCATTACAGTTGCTGTGGAACAGCGGTTATCATGTATGCTTTTTGTGCAGAAAGTCGTAGGTTCGAGCCTGGGGTACGTCTTTATTTTTTTTATCACGTTTTTTTAATTTTTATTATTATGAGAAGCATTTTTATTTAGTTTTACCTGTCCCGTTGTCTGCCTGTAATCACAGAATGTAAATCTCTAGATTAGAGTTAAATTTTACTCATTTCCCTTTTGCTTTTTTTAAAATTAATTTTATCAAAAATAACCTCAATATTTTTAATATTTTTATTTTCATTGTTGTTTTTGAAATATTAATTATTTAGTTGACCAAAAATGCTATGCAATAGCTTTACCGCGGCAGTCACCGAGTGCCACACGTCTTTTTTTTATTAAGTTATTTTTACATACTCATTTTACTCTTCAACGAAACGGACGTTCGCGTCCTAATGCTTCATCATCATCATGATCAACCCATTATCGGCTCACTACAGAACACGGGTCTCCTCTCAATATGAGAAGGGTTTGACCATAGTCCACCACGCTGGCCATGTGCGGATTGGCAGACTTCACACGCCTTTGAGCACATTATGGAGAACTCTCAGGCGTGCAGGTTTCCTCACGATATTTTCCTTCATCGTTGAAGCAAGTGTTACTTTAAAAACGCACATAACGCACGAAAAGAGGTGCGTGCCCGGACTTAACCACTAGGCTAGGATATCATCACTTATTGGAGCCTTGCGTAGATTCACTCGATGCATACTCCAAAAAGTCCGCACCATTATTTAAAAATCATATGTACATACTTATTTCATTAAGTAATTTTTACATACTCATTTTACTCTTCAATCATCACTTATTAATAAATTGTCAATTCGTCTGACGTTCGCGTCCAAATGCTTATCCGATGTCATCTTTTTCTCCTTTTTTTTTCGCCCAAATTATTTAACGATGACGTGATGCAGATAACAAACGCAAATCATAAGCAGTCACAAGTTATATTAAACGTTAATTTATATTTAAAAAATATATTTTTAATAACAAGGTTTTTAATTTACTTTTTAGTCTTTTAAAATCACTTATTGCGTTAAGACTTGTGAATAAGTTCTGCAGTTCAGAACTAATATTTATGAACACATTAAGCGACGCCATCTATCGGATCTAGCTCGATCTACTTCGGGAACAGTACAGTCCGACTGTGTTCAGTATTAAATTAAGGCCACAAATGAAACTGAAAGTGGTTCCCCAATATGATAATAGATGGCGGTAATAGGATTTTGTTTTATTTTACTTCTATAAACAGTACCTATTTCTTTGGCCTTACCAATAAACGTACCGCGTGAATTATATAATTTAATTATATTAGATTGATTATCTGTCATCGGTAATTTGACAATGGAAGAATAAATGGTGTTTTTAAATTTTTTTTAGTAAGGGAGCTCAAGTTTAAACTATTGTGTATCTAGGTACTCATAGTAAATCCAACTAATACATAACCAAAAAAAAAAACCGATATTTCCCTCAGCCATCAATTAACGGAGAAAACAAAGAGTTTAAGCAATTACCGAGCTTGTACATGGATGTATATTATATTTATGTGTGACTTCACGCCATAATCAAAACTTCATATTTGATGTTTATTTACCGCTTTAAAGTAAATTAGTATTAAGTTACCAGATAATAAACCATAAAAGACTATTCCTTTTAGAATCATTTATTTACGTTTTTAAGCTATTGCATAGCTTCTATCGCTGGCCTTGAGCTCGGAGACCAAATCCAGAAATTCCGTAACGAAAATAATCCTAACACCATGAATGCTTACTTATTAGATCTATATAGATATTTCGCTACGAGCATTACGTTTGCCGTGGAACACTGGTTATCACGTAAGCTTTTTTTTTGTGCAGTAGGTCCTAGGTTCGAGCCCTCGGGTACGTCTTGATTTTTTTTTTATTAATTTTATCAAAATAAACCTCAATATTATTACTTTTTTATTGTCATTGTTGTTTATGAAATATTAATAATTAAGTTGCTAAAAAATGCTATGCAATAGCTTTACCGCGGCAGTCCCCGAGTGCCACACGATAGCATGTTCTTTGATAAAGTTATATTTTACGGAACGTCCACCACTAGGTGCTGTGGAAGGTTTTTTAAGACGTAAATTTTATTTTAAATGATATTTTATTACAAATATACTTGCAGGCCATAAAAAATCCAGCATCTTACAATCAAGTTAAAAATATCAAAATGTTACCTGCAATATAATTTACCTATAACTTACTTAAAATTAACCAATAAATAATGAGGCAGCTGACCACATTGCGATGTCTCGAACTTAATATTGAATTAATATCCATACAATTATAATATATATATTAGGTAATATCTGTAATATTGTGAAGCGGTGATAGCCTAGTGGTTGCGGCGTCAGCCTCCTAATCAAAGGTCGGCGGTTCGAATGCGGGCACGCACCTCTAACTATTCGGAGTTATGTGCGTTTAAAAAAAAAATTAAAATATCACTTGCTTCAACGGTGAAGGAATACATCGTGAGGAAACCTGTACGCCTGAGAGTTCTCCATAATTTTCTCAAAGGCGTGTGAAGTCTGCCAATCCGCACATGGCCAGCGTGGTGGACTATGGCCAAACCCCTCTCATATTGAGAGGAGACCCGTGCTATGTAGTGAGCCGGTAATGGGTTGATCATGATGATGATGATGTTCTATACAATAGCACTCTTAGTTATGTTCTTACTCTCTATTATGGTCTTCTAAATTACACGCTTTAACGTACTTATTTACCTTTTATATTTATGGAAAGTGGCACTGGTCCTAAAAAATACAGACAAAGTTTTAAGTATTTAAAGTCGACCGAGCTGAACCTAGCGTGGCTTTATTACGGATGACACGTAAATTATGTCGCAAATCCGGAGTTTAAGCCGCTAAGCTGAGAAATGCAAGATTAATTCTTTGCCAACACTGTGCCATACGAATAGAGTTTTATTTATGACCGCTTTTGTGTCATGAAGTGTGAATAGCAAATCAGTAGTAAATTGAACTGGCTTACCGCAATATTTTAAACCGGAAATCTAGAGATTTGAAAGTCACCTTGCTTACCGCTTAATGGGTCAAAGGGTTCATAAAGAAATTATAAAAAAAGGGCGATGTTAGGAAAACAGTTTTCCTCACATTGAGATTTAACACTATATAAAGTGGTCTAAGATGGTAGTGGGTTGTTAAGGTTGGACAGTTTTGGTAACCTTATCGTTTTTCTATCGGCATGGTATCAGAACGCTAACTTCTTTGAATTTATAGTGGTAACTAGCTAAGGAGGAAGTCTATGCAGATCTAAATAAAAATAAATATTTGAATAATTTAATAAACGGACTATAGCAATTAGCGTCCGCCTCCTAATTAGTTCAATCCCGGGCCTCTGACTTTTCGGAGTTATGTGCGTTTTTTAAGCAATTAAAATATCACCTGCTTCATCGGTAAAGGAAAACATCGTGATTAAACCTGCATGCCTGAGAGTTCTCCATAATGTTATCAAAGGCCTGGGGAGTCTACCAATCCGCACAAGGCAAGCGTGGTGGACTATGACCAAACCCTTCTCATATTGAAACCCGTGCTCTGTAGTGAGCCGGCAATCGGTTGATCATGATGATAGCAATTCAAACCATAGTCCGTTTTTATCCTCTATATATCTGTTTATGCTAGGTACATTAACTTACTTTGTATATAATTAAATTACATTCTTTTCAAATGTATTTTTTTTGTACTTCTTAATTCTACGATTTGTCGCATCATATCGCACGCCCATGGCCACCACCATCACTTCCGCTATATTATTTACGTATATGAAATATTTATAAAAAATAAATTTTCATTCGTTAAATTTTCTCTCTTCATATGATTCATAGATGTTGGATGTTATTCGGTCGCAATACACTTGAGACCCGTTTAAGAACCTTTAAGAACCTACAGGTATTTTTAAGTATGAAGTAATGGCGACAAAATTAAATAAGTACCCAAGTGGGGCATGGATAATCACAGAAAGTAAGAGCCGCTTGACTTTATCCACTTTTTTACTGTAATTATAAAATTACGACTTAAAGTGAACCTGACCTTTTGAAGGGTCTTTTTAATTCGTCCGTGAATTATTGAGATCTCAGGTATTTCTGTAATAATTGGATTAAAAAAGTCAGGTATCGTCGGACGGAATTCAAACTTTTCACGCATTTTTAGCATTCGACATACATAAATATTAAATAATACACATTAAAAAAATAAATATTACTAGACTAGGTTTGTTTTTTTTTGTGTACGTTATTTCGCGTCCTTAAGATTTTATTTTTGGACGTCATTATCACCCGATGGTTATTCTTGTGTGAGCAATGATTTTTCTTCTTTGTCATCGAATTTCAAAAACAAATTCTTCCAATAAGGAACCCAGGACAACTTTTTTTTGAAGCTGGGAAATGCGTGTACGCATCCCATCCGGAAGCGGCGCAGTTATGCCTGCGTCCCTTCCGGAGACTGCTCGGCGGTCAGAGTGTCGACCAGAATACCCTTAAGAAACCCAGCGATGCTCGCCTGGTCACGGGTGCTCGCAACAACCTAGAATAACTTTTGAACTTCGTTCCAAAAGTTCCGACGGAAAAAATTCTTACGCAAAGTTGTCACGACACTTTTTGTTATTGTAAGCTGTGCGGCGTCGCATGTTTCTCTGTCGGTCTCTCTCCCTATTATAGAATATTAAGCAAGCCAGATATTTTCATTTCTATTTCGCATTGAACAGTGTGGTGTCGCGACGATTATTTTTGTTGAGTGTATACAGGTTTTTTGTAAATAATAAATAATAAAAAATAATAATAATGAATCCTGACAGTGTTTCTGCACAAGTTCCGGATATTGCTGATGGAGTACAAAATTGAACCTACTGATTAAGTTTATATAACATTATATTTGTTAATAATAAAAAAAATCTTATTATAACTTAAATAAATAAAACTTTATTACAATTCCTTCACTAATTAATCGAAAGGAACATCGTTCCATCCGGGTGTCCCTTGACACCTCTCAAGTTTTTCTTATTATGGGTAAATCAGATGTTATGTCAAACTCCTACTGCCCAAAACCTTCAAGTGTTCCTACTCACAGCTGTATGGTGAAGTTACGGGAAATTCCAAGAATAACTAGCTAGTGTTCTCGTCTGTAATTACGCTGTATTATAATGATTTTTAGTTGGTTTTCTTTTTGTCGTTTTCTGTGTAATAGATTGCCTTTTTAAGCATAATATATTCATTAAGAACGTTCGATAAATACGAACCCGCTATTTTCTCTACTGTATTAAATATGTAACACTGAAATAAATCCACTAAAAATACGAGCGAGCCGAAATGAGAACTATTTTGGCGGACATGAATATTTGAGTGTTTTTTTTTTTTTTTTTTTTTTTTTTTTTTATCGTGGGTAAATCCTCATGGATACCTCTGCGCCACGGGGAGGCACAGAGGTTATGTCAGACTCCTACTGACTAAAACCCCCACGTGTTCCTACTTACCGCTGTATGGTGGAGTCACGGGAAAGCTTTCGCATACAACCGCAACTCCACCAGCGGGTGTCCGCCGCAGCAGACCCTCCTTGGGCACGACGTGCCCAGTTTCGCCGGTTAGAGATGTGCCGGAACAGCAGCACACCAACCAACTTGAGAACCGTACTGTGAGTGATGGACGGCCCCGTTTCCATCGCCCACAAGTCCTCCGAAGGCACAGGAGCAAGAGAGGTGGAAGAGGAACACTCTCTCGCACCCGGCCTTCCATCGCCGACGGCAAGCGCAGCGAACGCTCGCCGTCCACCCTGGCCCACCAGTCCCATTCCTGGACGGGCCCGGCCGCCAGTCCCATACCTGGACGGGCCGCAAACTTCACCCCCTCTCCAGCAGCAGACTGCCGCCCACCCCCGCCTGCCAGTCCCATACCTGGACAGGCCTTCCACCACACGGGGTGATACACCCCCTGGGTCATCCACTGCGCCCTCAGCTTGGTCAGAGGGACGCGCGGAGACCCCCTCCGCGTCGGGTCATTAGCCATCGGCTAACAATATCGCACAAAAGATATTGTTAACCGATGTTACCAGGGTGCACCGGCCCGAATGCTGCTCTTCCCCCCGGACGAATCAAGAGGGACCCACAGCACCCGGGCACACGTGGAGGTTACCCGACCTGGCACCCCATCTAAGGAACACCTGCGACATCTCATGCAGTTCTATAACCTGCTTTAAAAACCAAGTCAGACTCCATTACTGCATTATATTAAGTGAATTATTTAGATGTAAGGTTAATTTTAAGGAGGCATGTGATCTTTTCTAGAAAGTCACTATCTCATGTTTGTTCTTCTGTTTCTGTTTTTAGTTGCTTATATTCGGAAAGTGACTAATTATCCAATAAAAAAAATACCAGGAGAGATAGCAGTACAAAACTATCTTATAGCGGTATACAAAAAAAGGCATATAAAGATAAAACTAAGGATTTGAGCTAATGGTTTGAGCTAGAACTGTATGTATAGTATGTCTATGGAAGCAACGCAATACATAATTTATTTCATTATAATTTAGCTTTCACCGCAATCTCGCCTGATAGTTAGTGATGATGCAGTCCAAGATGGTTAAGGATTAACCTATTATTTCCCTATAAAAGTTATTTTTAACCAGTACCCCTAAACAGTTTCTACACTGCATCGTACTGGAACGTTTAATCGTTTGATTTTGTAGTTAAGTAGGCCTGAGCCACACCACGGCTGAGACCTCTCAGTTCCAGCAGACCTGAGAAAAATCTTGCTATCTCCATAGGTACTATAATTTATCATTGATGATGTGAGATGGTGATAGCAAAAAAAAACCCCGGCTATGTTTGTTGTGGACTTCTTCTTAGACCACGTCGTGTTTGGAACCCTCATAGCTTTAGTTTTAAGTTTACGTATGTAGTTATCACCATCAAATCCCTACTATATAAATTATTGACGCGTCAAAAGTACCTTTTTAAAGACTATTTCAATAAAGGTTATTTAAATAATTGAAATTTTAATCAGGACCTATGAAGGATCGGGCAAATTTTTTTGATTTAGAATTTTGTCCCTTAATTGAACAAAATAAGGTTCATGAAGCTTATATGATATCCAGTAGTTTTGAAGTTGATAACACAAGATCAACCAACTTAACGTGAGCTATAAAAGCAAGTTGATGATAAATCAACTCTGCACTTCTCAGTTTATAGCACCGGAGCAACGTTGCTTGGAGCTTATCTGTTTTCTTTTCGACCACATTTATACTAGACTAGACATACTGCAGTCACTTGTCAAAAGTCTTTGTGGGAAATGAGTTCTCACCCACGACTTGGTAATTTAATTTCGTATGTTTGCTAGTGATAGAGTCCATGTTTGCTTAGCAACCTAAAATATAATGAATGAGATGGGATTACAATTATAAGTAAAAACATACTGTATTCTCAACGCGTTTTGGTTTTACACGGAAAAATATATGCTGTATAAAAAACACAGATAGGCAAACACCGCATGCAAATACTCCTTTTTTTTATCGTGGGTAAATCCTCATGGATACCTCTGCGCCACGAGGAGGCACAAAGGTTATGTCAGACTCCTACTGACTAAAACCCCCACGTGTTCCTACTCGCCGCTGTATGGTGGAGTCACTGGAGTTATGGAAAGCTTTCGCATACAACCGCTTTGAGTGTATCAAATAGCAGTTTAACCAAAAATATCTGTAAATTTACAACTGCCTACATATTCCGAGTATGATTTCAACTATTTATTTTCTACCTGTTTTTGTAAATGATAAACAAGCTGATGAAATAGGCTTGTATGTTTTAGTTATTTTTACAGTATTATGTCATATGGTATTTTATTATGGGGTAATGCTGCCGATATTGACACTATACTCGTGCTGCGGAAGAGGGCTGTTTGTGCTATTAATAAAATGGCTCCAAGAGAGTCATTAAGAAAAAAAATTAAGGAAGTCAAAATAATGACATTGCATGACCAATACATATTTGAAATT
Organism: Lasiommata megera; assembly: GCA_928268935.1. NCBI lineage: Eukaryota > Metazoa > Arthropoda > Insecta > Lepidoptera > Nymphalidae > Lasiommata > Lasiommata megera. The sequence goes on along the minus strand of OV743311.1, from coordinate 1,893,951 downwards.
TGAATGTATTTCCATAAGAATATAATAAAATTCAATAAAAAATGCGTTAATTAACATTAGCAGTAAAAATAAACTTGTGTTGCACGCTACCAGATTACAAAGAAAGAAGAAGATAGAAATTCATTTAAAGGTCATAATTGTATACAATTTTATTAACAAATTAGCAAATTAAATTTCTGGGATGTCTCTCAATAAGTTAAAAGTTTATGTAAAACGTAAGCTTGTAGAAAAGTCCTACTATAGTGTAAAGGATTATGTAAATGATAAACAAGCATCGGTGTGAATATTGCTCTAATAAGATAGCTCTTAACATAATTTTAAATGGTAGGTTTGTTGGTGATAACAAAAAGAAAATTTACCTGGCTAAGTTTGTTGTGGACTTCTTCTTAGACCGGGCGCGTTTGGAACCCTCAGAGCTTTAGTTTTAATTTTACGAATGTAGCTATCACCTCGCGAATTAACATATTGAAAAATAAAAAAAAAGCACGGGTCTCCTCTCAACATGAGAATGGAGGGTTGAGCCATAGTCCATCACTTCATACGCCTTTAAAATTTCACCCTGAACTTGCAGATTCTGTTCATCTTTGACCTGTTGACGACCTCCGTGGCGCAAAGCGTGCGCTGTAGCATTATAAAGTTGGAGGTCCTGGGTTCGATTCACGGCTCGAGTCTGATCTAGTACGGCACGATGTCGAATAGAAACGAATTAGGAGCGTGGGCTTACCATACTCCTAACAGGTTAGACAGCATCATCACTTACCACCAGGTGAGATAGCCGTCAAGCTCTAAATTGTAGTGTGTAAAAAAACATTTGACCCGTTATATGCCGAAAACAATATTCTGAACAGCAGCTGTTAGCTGGATAAACAGTCATGAATATAATATAATAACATAATAAACATAAATAAACAGATAATACCAGTAACTAGTAACTAGCCCAAATTATTAAAAAATAAGTTCAAAGTTCATATAAAACGTAACCTTGTAGTAAAGTCTTATTACTCACAAAAAAAAAAAATTCACCTTTTTAATATAAGTGATAATGATAGATTAGACCGCCACATAAAGATCATGATTTTGAAAAACATAATTGTAGAAAGGTTTGCCATCCCTGTTCTAGGTAGAACAAATTGCCTACAATACATTACTGTCTCCATACTTCGCGTTTCCGCCCCAAATGTCCTTCAGCCCTAACGTATACGACAATTAGTGACCCGGTACATCGGCCTGAATCTAAAAACACCTTCGCGGTGCGTCCAATCTTAAATAAATTCTAAAATTAATCTGGAAAGATTCAATTTTGCTTACTGGGCAGTAAAATTGTGCCATCTCCAGGGCTGTCACAAGGGATGTCAGATAAGTTGATTATTTCGAGCTCAGTAAGGGGAAGTTAAACGATTTATTTTACCGCAATGTCTTATTTCTTTTATACTTTTGATCGCCCGGTAAACTTTCATTGCTGGATAAATTAGACTTCCAAAACTATCAAAACATTAAATTTAAGCACCTACCCTATGTGTGCTAAACCATTACGGTTTGGCACACTGTTTATAATTTATTGTATATTCATCATCATCATGATCAACCTATTATCGGCTCACTACAGAGCACGGGTTTCCTCTCAATATGAGAAGGGTTTGACCATAGACCACCACGCTGGCCATGTTCGGATTGGCAGACTTCACACGCCTTTGAGAACATTATGGAGAACTCTTAGGCGTGCAGGTTTCCTCACGATGTTTTTCTTCACCGTTGAAGCAAGTGATATTTTAATTGTTTTTAAAAACGCACATAACTCCGAAATGTTAGAGGTGCGTGCCCGGATTCGAACCGCCGACCTCTGATTAGAGGCTGACGCCCTAACCACTGGGCTATCACCGCTTCATTTGTATATTATTTAGAATTAACACAACGCAAGTGCTAAATTGCTATGCTAATTAGACTTCTTTGAATATATCATTGTTTAACTTATAAGGTATCAATAAAAAGCAAATATAACAATATTTTTTATCTCAAAGCTAACAAAATCAGTAATGTTGTAGTTTTTTTAAAGACATTATAAACTGAAATTGTACCACATTCTTGCAAATAAAGATATTATATTCTATTGAGTGTATGCAAATAACTCCTCTCCTACGCCGCGTTTTTTAATCATTTCTTATCAATACAGTTTGAAACAGATGTCTTAACATGATATTATACAAGGTGTCTCAAAAGTAAGTTCACATTTGCTTATCTTATTACGCGAAAGCAACTATTCTGAGGGGCGCGGGGGATATGTCAGTCGGTAGTCTGGCTCTTGGGAATTTAGTCGCTATGGGACGTTTCTCTGGTGCGGACCGTGCGTTGTGCGTACGTGAGTTTTACAAAAACGGTAATTCGGCGACTGTAGCGCGTAGAAAATTCTGCAGTATTCGACATATTCGTCACTTAAATGATGCGCCTAGCACTCGTCTCATTGCAAAATGGGTTGAGAAGTTTGAAGAGACTGGGTCAACTCTGGAGAAACCAAAATCTGGGCGACCAAGAACATCAAGAACAGCCGAAAACGTGGACAGTGTTACTCAGTCTATTCGAGATGATCCAAACCTCTCGATTCGGAAGCGTGCTGTTGCTTTAAATGTGCACAGATCTTCATTATGCCGCATTTTACACAAAGATTTAAAGCTGCACCCGTACAAAATTCAGTTAGTGCAAGAACTGAAGCCTCAAGACGCTGGTCAGAGGCTTGCCTTTGTAAATCAGATGATTGAGCGCTTTCCAACGTTCACCAACATCTTGTTTTCCGATGAAGCCCATTTTCATCTGAATGGGCATGTAAACAAGCAAAATTGTCGTTACTGGAGTGCAACCAACCCAAAACAAAAACATCAGAAACCGCTACATTCACCCAAAGTCACCGTATGGGCAGCGATGTCGGCGCGAGGAATTATCGGCCCTTACTTTTTTGAAGATGGAAGGGGACGCACACTCACAGTGAATTCAGAGCGTTATGTGGAGATGTTAGACGAGTTTTTCGTACCCCAACTGCAAAACTTTCCTGGTTACAACCAAAGAACATGGTTCCAGCAGGATGGAGCAACTTCACACACGTCCAACAGATCTCTGCCTCGAGTTCGAGAAATTTTTCCGAACAAATTAATCTCCAGGCGAGGTGACATAAATTGGCCTCCACGGAGTCCCGATTTAACGCCTATGGATTTTTTCCTGTGGGGTTATGTCAAATCAAAAGTTTACGCTAATAAACCGACTTCCCTGGCACAATTAAAAGAAAATATCCGTCATGAAATGGCAGCCATCACGGAAACTACCTGCCGAGCTGTCATAGGCAATTTTAGTGCCCGACTAGATGAATGCCGAGAGCGCAACGGTTTACAATGGGACGATGTTATTTTTAAAAAATAAATTCCCAAACAGTGTACTTCAATATAAAATAAACATTTTTTCAATAAAGCTACGACTTTTCTTTTAAAAAAAGATTTAAATGTGAACTTTCTTTTGAGACACCTTGTATTACAAATTAATTAACACGACTAACCTTATTTTGATAGAAATTATCAACACAGTAGGAGATAATTTAGCTACGGTTTGTGTATGGTTTGTGGTAGGCGTAGTGCGTAGACTATTTACGGCGGGAAAAAGCATAGCAAAAATTATGCTTGAATACTAGTTATAAATCCTATTGGTGATTAAAATACTCTAAACGAGGCTGTTATAAAAAAATGTATTTAAAATATTAAAATTTCTTAAAACTATGCAACCCTAGCAGTCCCTGTTGGCCATTTTACCTTAGAACTTCCCAGATCTTATGTCGTTAGCAATAAAGTTCATTATATAATACTTGCAAATCTTTATAGTGGTTCTGGATGTCGGCAAACGATTTTGAACCCTATACAATGAGCAATAGATTTTAATTTTCATTGAAAAGAGTTAATATAGTTATTTCGAACTGAATAATAATACTTTAAAAACCTAGTTGCTAAACGTTAAGAGTGGTATTCGAAATGTTCTTACTTTGGTTTATGTAAATATTATTAAAAGTACTAAGGAATCAGATGTTTAGGTAAGAGACCTAAAAAATAGATTTTACGACTTTACGTTAAAGACAGTGTACATTAATATTAACACATATCTTAGGGGAAGCTATGATAGCCTAGTGGTTAGGACATCCGTCTCCTAATCAGAGGTTGGGGGTTCGATCCCGGGCACACACTTTTAATTTTTGGAGTTACGTAGAGGAGGAGGATTAGCAGGCTGGAGTTGCAATGTGCGTGTCATATCTGTCGCAGAACCGACGGCCGTTGGGGCACACGTGTTCTGGAGTGAGTATTAGAGTAAGTATTAAGTATGTATTTATTATTTTTATTTAAACGCATATGGGCTACACTTGAAATTAAAAAAAATGTTATTTATTTTTTAATTATTTATTGAGGTTCAAAAACAACGACACGGTAATTAGGTACTTGTTCAAGTGTTTTACATGAAATTATTATTATCGTGGCGCCAACCACGTAAACCACATTATAATCATATCAAGTAGACAAAGTTAACTATATGTACATGTAGGTAAAGAGTACAATAGCAACATAAACAAAAGAAAACATAAACATGGAAAGGAAATTTAATAAAAAAAAAACAAATTAAGTAACTAGTATTCGGAGTTATTTTTTCAAAGTTTTTATATGTTTTTTTTTCGTACTGTCTATTAGCTGTGCTAACACTATTGGTTGCCACAGTGTAACCGGGCTGTTTGGCGAGCTACGTTTGGGATAACGGGGCGGTCGGACGATGAGTACCACGTCGTACGGACGGACGTTCGGAGACGTACGGACCACGTCTCCGAGGCCGTGGATGGAGCCCACGTCCGGATGACGTAAGATAGTGGGGACCTCGTCTTCGCCGGTGAAGACGGTGTGTAGCGTATGATTGTGTGGTAGGTGGTACGAGTATGTTGTCAGTAGTCATCCGATCGTCAGGGTCATGAAGGATATGTTTAGGTCTTCTCTTTCTGAGAGGAGCGCTTAGGTCGGGGGAGTAAAAAGAAGCCGCAATTACGAGAGGGTTGGGTTGTCAGATTGAGTTCTCGAAATAGCTTTTCGAGTATCTATAAGCAACCTCTTAAAAGCGCCCACACTAATTGAAAAGATATTAATGCTATTAAAGATTTCATTATATGATTACGTCATTCTATATTTTGCAATATTATATAACAATATTCTAATATTACATATCCTGTGGTTTCTTAATATTATTAGATATGTCGGCGCAAAGAAGTTATTAACTTTATTCAGCGGCGCCAAAAACCTCAAGAATTCAATAATTACCCACATTTTAACTATTGATGATTTTGCTAACACAATTTAGACAGCAACAATCTATTTTGTACAAGCATGCTTTGTGCTATAAATACGGGCGGTTGATGCCTTTCGTGGATTCTCTCGCTCGAGACGTCGGGCTGTTCGGACCTCTTAGTTATTATCGCAATAAAAGTGTAAACCGGCAAGTTGTGGTTTTAATTACTATGAGCTTGAGCTATGAGTTGTGGTTTTAATTACTATTACGGACGTCCTTGACTCGACAGATATTATAATATGCCTATATAAACCCCAGACCCTGACGGCATCTAGGGATAACAAGAATAACTTAATACACCCAGAGCGTAATTTCGTAACAATAAAGCCCATTTCTGAGGCAAAAACGAGATTCATGTTCATATAATAGGATCAGGGCGCGAGTTTTTTAAGGCCCTTTTTCATATTAGTGATCGTGGCTAAGTTTGTTTTCATTCTGTCAATGTCGAAAATGAGCACGTAAAAATGTTAAGCCAATATTACGGCTGCAACACTAATTAACCAAAAAAAAATATTCACTTAGACATTTATAGTCATATTTTGGAAAATTCACACAGTAACTTTATAAATTGTTGTCTATGTGTTATTCTGATTTATAAGCTATATTATTGCAAAGTTATTGCATATCAATACAGTTGTTTTTACTTGCGAATATAACAAATATCAATCCATCCATCCATGCTTACAAACTTTCTCGTTTATAATATCTATTAGTAGGATTGAGATGTACATACTTAGTGCAGTTATTGAAAATTATGACAAAAATAGTACTTTTGATTACACTCTTGTGGCCATTAGTTTTGTCCTTTCGTGATATTAAAAGCGTAATATCTAACATAACATACATTTGGAATGTTAGTTAAAGTTTTGATAAAATCCAAAGATAAAGGCCATTACTTGATAGCCATTACTAATTCTGTTGGACATCAATCTCTAAAAAAAACTAAATTAACACATCTAAAATAGATCTATATATGTGAGGGTGATAACATAATTCTCTTACATAAAACTAAATCTCTGAGGATTCCAAACGCGCGAAATATAACCGAGTTATTTTTTTATCATGATCTCACATACCAAATCTTAGTTATTGAGAGACGGCCTCCGTGGCGCAGTGCGTGCGATGTCGCATTATAAAGTTGGAGGTCCCGGGTTCGATTCCCGGTTCGAGTCTGGTCTGGCGGACGGCTTCGACTGTGGCTAGTTACCAGCCTACCGACAAAGACGTGTCGCCAAGCGATTTAGCGTTCCGGCACGATGTCGCGTAGAAACCAATTAGGAGTGTGCGTTTATCGTACGCCTACAGGTTAGCCCGCTACCATAATAGACTACATCATCACTTACCACCAGGTGAGATAGCAGTCAAGGGCTAACTTGTAGTATATAACATCTCCAAGATTTCAGTCGATAATTTGTTATAAAATAATTTCCTTTTTTTTTTATAAAAAAAAAATCCTTTAAATGAGTTAGTAATTTTGGGTCTAGTCTATTTAACAGCACTACGAGTTTATTAAGGTATCAAGTTTAACAGAGGTTTTTGCACCAATATCTAAAAGAAGAGAACTCTGCCTTTGAATTTGTATGGAATATCGACAGTCACGTGGACGGCCAGCCAAGTGAATTGAAAGAAAATATACGAAAGAAGTCAAGTAACTTCAATATTTCTCAAGCATCACAAACGAGTGCGTGTCACTTTCTTACCAAATAAAGGACGCGAATAACAAAGGAGGCGTTTTCAACAGAACAACGCCTTTGTCCGCTCCTCTTGTTAGAAGTCTGTATTTCATTTTCGCGCCGAAAAATGGGGCTTTATTGTTACTATATTACATCCTTTGTGGACAGAGGAGGAATATTAAATTACGTGTACTTTGAAGTCGACGGAAGGTCACCATTTTGTCGGTATTTTTAATCCGACTTTCAAAAATGGTTGAATTTTTCGATTTTTTAGATGGTTTAATTCGGTCGATAATTTTTTATATCTTTTGTTCAGAGCGCGTGGATGGTACAAATAAAATGATGCTCGTTAATAAGTAATAGAAATTTTTATAGAAACTACTATAATAAATATCTAAAAAAATTAATATAATAAATAATAATGTTAACATTTTGAAAACATTTTCTACTTTTTATCTTGCCTATTTATTTAACTCGACTCGACTATTGTACATTTAGCTGTTCGTTAATTAGTAGTATTTTTTTATATACCAATATTTACGTCATATATTCGCAGCATTATTAAAGACTTCAAAATAAGTATATGAATAAATAAAGACTAGAAAAGTTTGAGACGATCTGAAGTTATATTAATAATTTGTAGAAATAAACGAAATTAAAAAAAGTTTGAAGAAGCAATACTCACCGAATAGCATTTAACTTCCTCAAATATCTATTTAAGAATTAAATGAGCCTTTTAGAATGATAGTATGGCTCGTAAGAATACATACGAAAGTACTTGTTAAACTTCTCTTCTATTAGATATTCTGTTAAATCGGTGTTCTGTTAAAAATTGATCGAGAAATAATTTGAACAGTCATTTCACAAAAATAATAATGGTTAGAATGTTTTCCTCCTTATTAGAGGTCGGGGGTTCGATCTCGGGCGCGCACCTCTAATTTGTCGGAGTTATGTGCGTTTTTACGCAATTAAAATATCACAAAACCTGTATTATAGTTCTCCATAATGTTCTTTATGGCGTGCGAAGTCTGTCAAACCGTACATGGCCATCGTGGTGAACTATGGCCAAAACCTTCTCATACTGAGCGGAGACCCGTGCTCTAGCCGTAATGGGCCGACAATGAGTTGATCATTATTTTACAAATATTTATAATTGATATTTCTAGGTTAGCTTCAAATTTAAATAAATAATGAAACAAGGATCACGCTTTACTTCACACAGAAAGGTGATACGTTACAAATGGCACCTCTCAGGCCTCTTGAGGCATGTTAAAGAAAAAAATAGAACCTTCAACGTTTTAGCTCCAAGCCTGTTCAGTATTCACGTACGCGAAACTTTTTAAAACTTAAGCTTGGGTACAGATGGTAAAAGTTTTTTCCAAGAATAAAATACGAGTACGTACCGCATTCCAAATTAAATTTCAGCAATTTGTCATGCGTCATAAACTATAGCGTAGTTTTTTTGGTATTTGTACATGTATTAGTTCTTATACATATAGCTTTGCAGTTTAAAGTAATCAGCAATCATCTGCAATTCTGCGACTTTTTTGCCTTTTGATGCACCATCTATAAATATATATGTTGCCAAGTTGCAAGTTGTATTACACAAATTTACAAATTTTGATATGGCAATTCGCAATTTTTCGACCAGATAATAAAGTCGCACATTACTTTTGGTAACTGCCCAAAAATTATAGTAATGTAGTTTGTTTTTTTGTTTGATAACTAAAGTCGGCTCATGCACTTACACCCATTTTGAGGATATTTTGGTTGATTTCGATTTTGCTGCCTATGTGCGACTTAAAAGCAAAATCGATCTAAACAAATTTTGCAAAGAGTGCGCACCCTGAAGATAGACAAAGTCCGGGGAAAAACACCTTTCACGGAAATTCAGAACAAATGCTTTTTTTATATCCACTACAGTTAGCCCTTGAGGGCAATCTCACCTGATGGTAAGTGATGATGCAGTCTAAGATGGTAGCGGGCTAACCTGTTAGGGGCATGGTAAGCCCATACTCCTAATCGGTTTCTACGCGACATCGTGCCGGAACGCTAAATCGCTTGGCGACACGTCTTTCTCGGTAGGGTGGTAACTAGCCATGGCCGAAGCCTCCCACCAGACAAACGCAGACAAAATTGCAGACTAAAACGTCTCCACAGGATAGCATTTGATATTTTTTAGCGGCTTAATAACTTAAACCATCGTCATTTTGTTTAGATATAATTTAATATATAATATAAATAATTATATTTGAAACGGAACCGGTCATACAACGGTCAACGGTATACCCAGTTTTTCAGTTATTTTGAAATAAACGAAAATACACTCAAATTTTTTCTCTAGGTGCAACCCCGCGTATTTTACGATTACGATTGAACCGGTTTGTTTTTATTTTTAGAGAGTAACGTTTGTGCTCCATTATTCATAGAAATGACATCAGTAATTTACGTGCCTACCGCTGACAGACAAAATAATATTTATAGGTATTTTTTATAATGTTTTATAATGTTATTTTTAATAATGTTATAGGTATTTTTTTTAACCTGATTTTTCTTCAATTACAGATGGCGTTAGTGTTAGAATAAATCACGCTATCGGAGTTAATTCTGATAATCATTTGAAACCTTTGCAAACATCAATACTGGATCAACAGTTTAAGTATATAATAAAATAAAAAAAATTATATTTTACTGTACCGAATATATCCCTTGCGAATACCACGATTCAATTCGATTTACAACCATATCTCTCCGGACAATATACGAGTATATACTCGTATACAAAGTTATTTTTCTACCCGTCCAATGTTTCGACAGAACATTTCCTACGGGTATTCAGAGTTCAACTGTATAGCCCATCGTAATGCTGAGTGGCATGATATATCAAAAATTGTACTCCCGCCGGGAACCTAACAAGTTTGCTTTGTTTCTTGAACTCTTCTTTTAAGCACCGGTTACATAAAAGGCTAAAATTTGTAACAGGTGAAAGTCAGGCCTCCAATTTCGAGACTACGTCTTTGGTTCTGTAAATAGTAACTTTGGATTATGAATACCTGGTTTTGATATTCTGTTTGGGCCGCAGTATTACATTTTTCTATAAAAAATCAGTGCCCACTTGCAGTTAGGAAATTGGTGGTGTTCATCCCCGTTACTCGGTTAGCACGTTAAGCCATCATTACCGACTGCGCCGCACTAGCGCTGGGTGGTCTAAAACGTTATCTTCTAAGATAGAGCAGAAATGTACCCAACAGTATGAAGTTAAGGTAACTTTTGTTTTTCGGACTGTCTATTTTTGGCGTTAGGCGTTTGGCAATGGTTGTTTGGCGAACTACTTTTGGAAGCTCTGCCAGAAGAAATTTTTAGCCCTAGGGCTCGAAAAAACTAGGGAAATGTCTTTAAGGCAGACGTTCCCTGTGTTTTTTTCCTCCGTGCCTCCTGTGAAGCCGTAACTCGGCTTAGGCGACGTTTGGGATACGGGGGGGTCGTACGGTATGGTAACAGTTATATACACAGAATATGGACCTGGGCAGAACCATATTAAGGACTTATCATACTCCACTTTTAATAGATTTTTACATAACCCGTAAAATATTTATTATTTGGTACAATTAATATACAAATAATATCTTGGCGCAATGATTGACCAATATATCAGAGTTGAGTATATTTGAAAGTTCTGACCTTAAGAAGTAATAGTTTGATATGGGTTTTTTTTCTTCAAATATATTGTTTTGATAAAAAATAAAGGCTGTAATACCAGTACAGTTTTCGAATTTATTTCAATTCAACCCGGTTTCACAAACATGTGCTTCGAAGCCTAAAGTCAGTATTAAAACAGTATATGAGCTAGCTATTCAAACATTTCAATGTACTCACAAGAAAAACGAATTCAAGTTCGCTGAACGTTAGTTTAAGGCACTTACTTCAAAGCACATAATACCATAACGATCCTCGAGGCCTCGGCCGTGGCTAGTTACCACCCTACCGACAAAGACGTGTCGCCAAGCGATTTAGCGTTCCGGCACGATGTCGCGTAGAAACCGATTAGGAGTATGGGTTTACCACGCCCCTAACAGGTTAGCCCGCTACCATCTTAGACTGCATCATCACTTACCATCAGGTGAGATTGCCGTCAAGGGCTAACTTGTAGTGGATAAAAAAAATAATAATAGCGCTAAATTTTACGGCGTAAAAATAAAATACTTAAACTAACCCGCTGTAGGACAATAGCTTGATTCTTTTGGTATAGTCTAGAGAGTTAGGTGTATGATTTACTATCAGTTTTTTAAAAGCAAAGGTTTTTTAACTATTTGGCTTGGTTTAGAAAGTTATACATGAATTTGGCATCGAATGGTGTAACAAAAATGGCTTCTGATTAGTACTGATCAAAAATGGCTTACTATGATTAGAAAAGATGGCAAAAAATTAATGATAACTAATTAGAAATCTTTCCCTTGTCATTTGTTTCAAGTAGCCTTGTAACGGTCGATATATATTGAAAACTGGTTCCTTACACAATGAACTGTTTTTTGACATAACATCTAATATATATACATTTTTTTACGTATGATATTTTGTCTTTATTTTAAATTCAGAACTCGTTTTTCATGGTCAAAGAGACTAGACTAAAGAGTATCTATATATATTCGTTTATATATTATTCATTGATATAAATATATATATATATATATATTATTGCAACACCTTTTTCTTTCCGTATCTCTATATCTTATACATCTTTGGTTGACTTGAAGAGATCCTATGTAGCGATAATGCCGCAAAATTGTATACTACATTTTCTGTGTTATTTTCTGTCATTTTTGTTTTTTTGTCCTATCTTGTGCTGTGCAATAACTTGTATTCATTCATTCATTCATTCATTCAAAGAGGTTGTATTCGTTCATTTATGTGCCAGTTAGGAGGTATATTTCCGTTTAACGCTTACTATATCCGCAGAAAGAGCGCACGATCCACTAAAATAAGAAAATATCACGCTCCTCATATAACGTGTGGGGAAGCATTAATCTCGCGTGTCCGCCGTGGCTCAACGGCTTAAACTGTGCCCCCACATAATTTACGTGTCATCTGTAATAAAGCCCGGCTCTGGCTTAAAACTTTCCTATGAAATTCTGTGCTGCACTTCGAGTGCTTTTGTGGTAATTAATAACGAGAAGGAAGTTAAAAATTAAATCCCGGCTTTTAAATTCTAACTGTAAAGAACCGTTAAAATTTCATATTTAAATCACAATAGGGATTAAGTGGTTGGTTTAAATTTGATTTAAATCTAACGGAGTCCAAGATTCGTAATAAAAGCTTATTATTTTTTTCTTCAATATATGATAAAAGTAATATTAATAATCTTAATTCTCCACTTTTTAATTTTAATTAAAATTGGTTTTATTTTTTTCCTCTTTGTTCTGGTTAAATTTGTAATTATAGTGATCCACGCTACGGGGGTCATCATAGGCCCCCCGTCCGCCTCGGTGGATGCCGCTGGCTGGGCCGCGGTCTAGTGTACGAGTGTTCCCGTGACCCAGCCACCAGGCGACGCGAAGGAGCATCGCTGGGTTTTAGTGGGTATTCTGGTCGCCGGGGAGTCCCACATACCCCGTCGGTAGCGGCACAGTCTTGCCTGCATCGCTTCCGGAATGCGTAAAAGCATTTCCCAACTTAAAAAAAAAGTGATCCACGCTGAGATAACCTGTGTGGTATACAATTAAGCTATTATTTTAATTATTTTGAATGTAAGACATTGTATAGAACGTTAGCTTCCTACTAAATAAATAAATAAAAATGTATTTTTTTTATTTATTTATTTAGTAGGAATATATATATTTTTTTAATTTTAAACCTTACATAGCAGAAACTTCTAAATTTGAATCTTTTATTAATTTAATCGCTGTGGTAATACAGAACAAAAAATGTGGTAGGTTTTCTTCTAATTATTGAATGGGGTTTTTGTTTCATAAATATGGTAAAGTTAGAGGTTGTTAGAATTTTTAAGTTCGTTAGTTTTGCAAGGCTTTAGAAAATCGCAGCAGTTGTGACGTTGTGTGCCATTAAGAAAATTTAATACAATAACTTTTGCCATTATTATAGTTGAAGCTTTGCTGAATATTTAATAGTTTTGGAACTGCAAAGAGTGGATATTTATATCATAAAACTGTTTAAAGTCTGTCCAAGAAAAGTGAACTTGACATACTCACATGGCTCAATAAATCTTATGGGAGACTCACAAGAAAACCCTTGACGGCTATCTCACCTGGTGGTACATTATAATAATACGTGATAATTACTCATATCCTAATAATAATAATAATATTCATTTATTTCAGGTGATTAGATACCCATAATTGACACACAATATTTAAAGCTAACATAACATAAAACATAAAATTGTATATTAAAGTAAAACGGCATTCCAGTAAATCAAAATTATCCTAAAACTGGGCGTCTGTCACGATGTACGGCAAGCCAGTACCTTACGATGGGATTCTCTGGGTCCTCAGAACATACTTTGAGGATTTCGTTTGTGGAATTTCGAATGCGAGACCAGAAGGCTGCAATCCGATTTCTTATGATCGCGAAATAATCGGGGACTCTTGCATCAGCAAACATGCTCGACGCACTGCAGTATTTTGGTCGCCTCATCAGGATTCGGTATGCATTATTATACTGAACCCTGATGCTGCTCCGTGCTTTTTTCGTGCAGTTGACCCAAAGCTGACATGTATAGAAGCATTGACAATATGCTCTGAATAGCGTCAGCTTTGCCTCAACACTGCACCGTGCAAACCGGCGTGCGAGCATGTTGCATCGAACAGCGAGAGCCCTTCGTTCACGTTCTACATCTTCATTGTCACGCATATCCTCAGTCAAAATATGTCCTAAGTACCTGAATCGGTCCACCCTTTCCACAGGCACCCCATCTAAGAAAACCGACGGGATCCGCTCCGGACCTTTACCTGCACGGAATATCATAACTTGCGTTTTCTTCACATTATATTTCAGGCCATGTTCCTTTGCATAATATTCGCAGATGCTCAGTAGTCGTCTAAGACCTCTAATTGAGGGACTTAGAAGTACCATATCATCAGCATAGCTGAGATTATTTATGCATGTTGGACCTATATGACAACCTACATTGGCACCTCTAAGTCTCTCAATAAGATCGTTAATATACAGGCTGAAAAGATCCGGAGAGGTTAGCCCTCCTTGACGCACACCGCATTCTAATCTATAATCATTAGAAGCGGCGTCGCCCCATTTCACGAAATTTGTTTGGCTTTCGTACCAGTATCTCAGCAGATCCACGGTCCTACTCGGTACATTAGCCGTAATAAGTTTTTTCCATAGTAATTGGTAATTTACTAAGTCAAAAGCGCGACTAAGGTCTAAAAAACAAGCGTATACTGATGTGTCTCTTTGTGTGTAATAGCTGACCGCCGATTTGAGACTAAAGATAGCTGAGTCTGTTGAGAGCCCGGGACGAAAACCAAACTGTGCATCATCAATCCTAATATTCTGATTTATATCAGGGTATATTAATCCTTCCAGTATTTTGCCTATGATAGTACCTAAGGAAATCGGTCTATAGTTTTTAAGGCTGGAGAGATCACCCGTTTTATTCTTGGGTACAGGAACTACCACCGTTCTCATGAGGTTTTTGGGTAAATAACTGGAGTTTACACATGCGGTAAACAGATCCGCCAAAATACAGCAAATCTTGTCTCCTGCGTACAGAATGTGCTCCAGGCTTAGCCCGTCAAAACCTGGGGCTTTACCCTTTTTCATTTTTAAGACCAAATTGGCTACGTCATCTGGTAAATAACGACGACACTTACCATCGTTTTTAGTAATATTTTCACTTTGCGTTGGGGCACACTCTGCACCCAGAGTGGGCAATGGATCTACTTTGAAATGTTGCGAAAATAAGTCGGCAATCAGTTTCGGATCATGTACATCATCAACGTTCATTGGCAAAGTCGACTTATAGTTCAGTTGTTTCGTTTTCTTCCAAAACTTTACGAAATTTTTATCCCGTTGATGTGTAGCTAATATATTCATTTTAATCTGGTCCTCGTTATTTTGGCACCGTCTCAGCTTGTTTTTGAAAACACGACGACTCTCTACCATGTTATCGTAGATCCCGCCAATTCGGGGTTTACCATACAATATCCAGCACTTAAAGTAATGTCTGGCTCTTTGGTGACTCTCACGTATGTGGTAGTTCCACCCCACAATTTTGCTATGTTTCACCGATACATCGCGACAGACACTATTTTTCGCGCCTTCTTGTAAGACTTTAATAATACTGTCATAAAATTCATCTAATAAAAATAAATGGTCTTTACATATATTAAAATTACTTAAATTACAGTTTATACAATTAGAAAGATGACTAGATAAATTAAAATCTCTTAAAGTATCGTAGCAATGTGCAGTGTATAAATTAGTTTCGTCATTATTTCTGTTACCCCAATAGACACCAGATAAAACATTATTCCCGGTTGCAATTGCAATTTTCTTGGGGAGTATACCTAATTTACACTCAATTAAAAGAGGAAAATGATCAGACCAGTAGACTCCTAGATCGACGTATGCAGAAACAACTGACGCACGTGCAGCAGTTGTTACCAAGCAGTGATCTAACCAACGTCTAGACCCACTGCCATCGTTCACATGCGTGAAAGTGTCCGGAGCTAATAATTCAATGTCAATACATGTAAGCGCATGGTCCTTACAGAAAGCAGATAGCTCATTACTGAACCTTGTCCCGCAGTGCGCGTTGAAATCGCCCAGTACGTATACACCTTCAACGTCATTGTCACTTATAACAGCTTCAATACTTCCCAAGCAACTTATAAAGTCCGCTAGGCTGTCCTCGTTTCCTTCATCATATGGTAAATAGACGTTCATCACAAGGATATGACGTCCACCCACATCAATGTGCGCGGCCGCCAACCTATCACTGGTACAGTCTATAATTGAGACGTTGGGAAACAGAGACTTACGCCACATCAGTGCAAGACCTCCATATGGACGGCCCTTCAAAACTCCCGCCGAGGTATCCACCGCAGATTTTGCAAAGCAACTGAAGTGTTGACTGAGTTCATTTACGAAACCAAGATCGTGAGGGAGAAGGAATGTTTCTTGCAATACTAAAATATCGACATTCTCTAATATTTTCTTAATTTGCTCAGCAGATCTTTTTATCGAGCGGCAGTTGTACGTCGCTATAGTTATATTGTTTGATGTAAGATCCATATTATTATTGCTTATTTATAACTGTACGTATCTGCCGCTCCTTATAACGCCGGTATACCAGGCCCGCAGGCCAAAACGCGGTATCTAAAAATACATTAATTTTAGTAGCATGTATCTTTACCTTAAATGAGTTAAAGGAGGTTTCTCTGTTTTGAGTGAGGCGCTCAACACTCAAACACTCCTCACCCATGTCATTTATGTGTTCCTTAATGTCAGTTTCGGAGACAGTTTTTAAAGCGCGGGAAACATATATGGAGCATACTGGATCGGCGACCTGTATTTTACATTGAGCCACTTGAGATGTTCCCCTCATGTTGCTATTTTTCGGTTTACGTTTCTTGTATTCAACCATTTTGAACGGTTCTTCACTTGTGGGTAGGTCATTAGATTTGGTGAACGCATCGTGCCTAGTCGAGCGGTTCGCAGTTACGCCTAAATGACCCGAACTTGTAGTCTGCACACGGGCGCTTTTCGTTTGGCGCGCGCATTCCTTGTTTGTCACAATGTCTCGGTAGGTAGGTGTATGCGAACTCCGTGCAACTGCATCATGTAGAAGTGTAGGTTGCGGTGCATACACAAGCGGTAGCGGGGTAAGAGGTGCTAACGATTTCTTCTTGTTCGGAGTCGTCATTTGCGGAAATGTGTTGCCACCTTGTTCTTTAAGTGCGTTAAGCGATGACCGGAAATCCGCAAGCTCATGGCTAAACTTCGTCTTAAAATCCGTCAATTCTGTTCGCATCATGGACATATCTTTAAGCAAACAAGTTACATCCACATAGTCAAATGTTACCGATGGCAGGCGACTCAAGTCCCTCGCAACAAAGGTTGGTTGAGCATCAGGGTCGACTTCCTTTAGAAGTTTTATGATATCTTTTATATTTTTTTTCCGTTTGTCGTCGCCTTTCCTTTGTATATTCCTAACACCGTCGCCGCATGCACTGTATAGGGCACTTTTTGCTTCTTCAACTTCGGCATCCGTGAAATGAGAAGCACAAATTTGAACAATACTTAACTCGTCTAATACATCAATTATATTTTGAAGAAAAGTCAAAAATTCGTTTATAATAACCGTCATATTCTTTCACTTGTACCACACAGCAATTTTTTATCGCATACTGCGACACGACACGTCCACTTGCATCGGCGTCGGGCGACGATTATCCTAATGTTGCCTGATAGAGTTCTTATTGATTATATGACGACCTCACTAGCACAGTGCGCGCGCTGTCGCATCAAAAAGTTGGAGGTCCTGGGTTCGATCCCCTGCTCGAGTTTGACACCAGACGGTGGGAGGCTTCGGCCGTGGCTAGTTACCATCCTACTGGCAAAGACGTGTCGCCAAGCGAATAAGCGTTCCGGCACGAAGTCGTGTAGAAACCAATTAGGAGTGTGGGCTTACCATACCCTTAACGGTTTAGCCCATTTCCAAATAAGTTAATGGTAAATTATTATGTCTAGGAATGCATCATAACTTACTACCAGGTGAGATAGCCGTCAAGGGCTAACTTGTGTGAAAAAAAAAACTCTCTACCTGGTTAGTATTCATCATAATCATCATGAACAACCCATTACCGGCTCACTACAGAGCATGATATGAGAAGGGTTTGGCCATATTCCACCACGCTGGCCATGAGCGGATTAGCAGACTTCACACGCCATTAAGAACATTATGGAGAACTCTCAGTCGTGCAGGTTTTCTCACGATGTTTTCTTTCACCGTTGAAGCAAGTGATATTTTTTTTTTTTAAACGCACAACGACAAGATAGTGATGCGTGCCCGGATTCGAACCGCCGACCTAAAATTAGGAGGCTGACGCCCTAACCACTAGGCTATCACGGCGGAACACCGCTGGTTAGTACTACGTATCACGTTATTATGATGCCATACTGTTCAATTATCTAACTAACGCAGCTCTTCACATTCGTATAATAGAACTTAAGTAGGCTATCTGCGATATCCATACACCGTCAAATACAAGCCGTTCATTGTTCATCTACTCTTAACACAAACGCTAGATTTCTACGGCGTAGCACTTTACTAATTTACACCTCATCACTCCCCAAGCAATAACCAACTTTAAACCTTATTCTTAAAGTTTCATCTTCTTCAGAAGAATTTCAATCGATGTGACATTTAGTGTGAAATACTTGAACAGCGAGCAATTGTCATCGTTATTGTTTTGAAAATAAAGTTTATTTTCATTTGCAAGCACTGATGCATTACTGATGCTAATTGGCGTTTTGCTATTAAGACCTGATCCACAGGCCATTAACCTCAATTTTGTGTTTGCATTTCGTAGGAATCTGTTTTTGCCCACAACGTCAGTAACAATTAGTAACGATTACTCCTTGAGAGCGCTTATAGCCTAGTAGATAAGACATCCCTCTCGCAGTGCGTGCGCTGTCGCTTTATAAAGTTGCAGGTCATGGGTTCGATTCCCGGCTCGAGTCTGGTCTGGTGGGATGCTTAGGCGATGGCTAGATACCACGCTACCGACAAAGAAGTGTCGCCAAGCGATTTAGCGTTCTGGCACGATGTCGCGTAGAAACCATTTAGGAGCGTGGGTTTACCATACTCCTAACAGGTTAGCCCGCTACCGTCCTAGACAGCATCATCACTTAACACCAGGTGAGATAGACGGAGATCTCATTTGGTGCTAAGTGATGATTCATTCTAAGATGGTAGCGGGCTAACCTGTTAGGGGTATGGAAAACCCATACTCCTAATTCGTTTTTACACGACATCGTGCCGGAATGCTAAATCGCTTGGCGACACGCCTTTGTCGGTAGTGTGGTAACTAGCCACGGTCGCAGCCTCCCACCAACCAGACTCGAGCCGGGAATCGAACCCAGGACCTCCAACCTCCAACTGGCGCTGCGCCACGGAGGGCGACAAACATATTACGTCATACTGCTAAACCATACCATACATTGGTATACCTGTACTCTTAATTGGTTTGTACGCGACATCGTTCCGGAAAAATAAAAAGCTTCGCGACACGTCTTTATCGGTAGGGTAACTAGCCACGACGGAAGCCTCCCACTAGACCAGACTCGAGCCGGAAATCGAACCGAGGACCTCCACCTTTATAACGCGACAGCGCCATGTCGGTCATAAAAAAAGTATAAAAACTAAAACTGGAGTTTCAAACGAAATCAATAGTATTTTAAATTACCAAACGAAACTAAACTATAGTTTCGGGTCGTTAATTAAAACCTTTATTCATTTAACCCAGACTTGATTATTATTACCGATTGTTCCCAATTGATATTTTTGCCGCAAAATTGGAAAAGTTCAATTTGGCAGCCATTTTAAATTCACGCAGTTCATAATAACAGACACAGAGAGAACAGAAGAGCGGACATTGTTAAACTGTTCGTATATATATAATCTGTCATTAGATATGGTCCATATTTTTGGAGGGGTGATAGCCTAGTGGTTAGGGCGTCAGCCTCTTAATCAGAGGTCGGCGGTCCGAATCCGGGCACGCATCTCTAACTTTTCGAAGTTATGTGCGTTCAAAAAAAAATATATCACTTGCTTCAACGGTGAAGGAAAACATTGTGAGGAAACCTGCACGCCTGAGAGTTCTCCATAATGTTCTCAAAGGCGTGTGAAGTCTGCCAATTCGCACATGGCCAGCGTGGTGGACTATGGCCAAACACTTCTCACATTGAGAGGAGACCCGTGCTCTGTAGTGAGCCGGTAATGGGTTGTTCATGATGATGATGATGATATTTTAACCATATTACGTTAAACTGCAAACTCACTTGACGGTGAGTGACATTGATAAATTAAATTACGGTATGTAGTTCTGCCACAATTTATAATTGAGTTACTGAGATACAAAAAGATCAAGGATAGTCCATCTATCGATGAACTGTTATTCCGTAACTCAAACAAGTCTTTAGTTTTACCCAACAAATTGTACTACAAACCCGTCGCGTTAATTAAAACTTTTATTCATTGGAAACCAGTGTACTCGACACTGGTCGAACCATTTCAATTGGTCTTTTTACATCGTCAAGAGCAACTTTGCTGCAATTTTAAATCAAAGTGACCTATTGAACCGAGTTTTTTTAGAACAGTGCGACCATTTTCACTCGTATTGACAAGGATTAAACATAGAGGCAATCAATTTTGCAGTTAGCTTAGAATTTAGCAGGGAGCTTACTGACATCGCTTAATAGTATTACTGTTAATAATTGAATTGCTTGTTTTGGTATTATAATCCTTATATCAGAGATACAAAGGTTTGCCAAAAAAACTGTGATTTCTAAAATCTGTTGCAAAATGCCCTGAGTTCGTCCGCAATACCAATTTTTAAACACTGGTGTGGAATAGGCAAGTTTTTAATTTAAGATTATATCATGTCTTGTTCCTGATCCCGTTCCCGTTTTCGCGACCTTTTCCAACATATCAATCTAATTTTCAAGTTTGTTATGGAAAACTAAAGCTATAGATATAACTAATTTACATGAAATTCAGTTTTTCACAGATCATGCTGGAAGTATGGGTTTTTTCATGACAAAATGTAGCTTGTGTAAATCCTGGTTCTAATCTATCTCCATTATAAATTTTAGACAAGAAATCTGTATTTCTGATGTGAACAAACATACACACATACCGATACACATATACACACTTACATTAATTACTTTCGTCTTTATAATGTAAATATTAAATATTTTCTAATTCTGGTCTGAAATTGAGAATTCTTAATAGACGTAAGATGTTCGTACCAATCTAAATTTTAACTTCGAAGCTTATGGGCTCTAAGATGATTCTTCTTATAGCGAATTATAATTCTTTATAATATAATAACATTCGAAACACACATTATTAAAGACGGAACGAAAGGAGATTTTTACAGTTAAATAAGCTTTCACTAATATGAATGTGTTTTTCGAATCCGTAAAAGGTTTTGATCAGTGAATTTCGTTCATATTGAAAATTCTGTTAATAGTAAAATCTAAACGGATTTATGTTAGAAATATTTTTTTAATGAGACTGTATTTTCGTTGCGGAAGAATGCTATGAAAAATATGTATTTTTTGCTTCGCTCGTAACTTACAATGCAATAAAATGTCAGATGTATTTTTAACCTACTTCTTATTTTTGTCGTATCGAAATTTAACTTGGTGTTTTTATCTCGGTCGGACCTTAATTTGAAACTTCAGAGATGATCTTACAATGGAGCCAGGCCACGGATGGTAGAAGTCAGTCATCAGTGGCTTCTAATGTATACCATTCGAAATTATTATTATATATTTATTAAGTCTTCCGCCTGAGTCCTTCAGCATCCTGAAAGATAATGCTTGCAAAGATCTAGTTGACCCTTTGACCTTACTGACGCAACATTTTAATTGACTGCTGTCTTTCTTGTGTTATTTTAATTTATTATGCCCATGTTATGCGCATGTCCGACGAACTGTGGTCAAAGGCCGCCACACATTGGGTGCCACAAAAAACAAAGAGACGTCGAGGCAGACCGGGGCGTCGTTGGCGTGACGAACTCGATGCCTGTATGTCGACTTGGCCCCAAACATCCCTAGACAGAAATAAATGGAAGGAAGAAAGGGAGGCCTTTGCCCAACATTGAGACAGTATGGGCTGATAATAATAATAATATTTTAATTTGTGTTTATAGTGGTAAAGTTTATTTATTCATGTGACCTTGAACAAACAATCATAGAATAGAATTTATGTATTAATTTCTTGATTTTCAACCGTGTAAAAGACACCAGAATTTATTCAACGGTATAATAACTGTGAAGTTAATACCCTAAACAAAGAGATTAACGTCTCGAGCTTTATCTGCGTAAGCCATCACGTCTACAGGACAAAGCCCTGGGATCCAATTAAAAGTAACAATTACGCTTCCCATTTAATTGAATTGACTTATTACCAGGGTCAGAACATAGAAGATTGGGCATTATACGTTGAGCAAATGTGTATACTACATACTACACTTTTCCAGTTTATTGAAATGCAATTGGCATAAAATTTAAACGTACGGGCAGCTTGAGTTTCTATGAGGGTTTAAGACTTAATTGATTTTTATCAACTGTTATAATATATTACAATTTCTGTCCATGTACATGTCATCATCATCATCATGAACAACCCATTACCGGCTCACTACAGAGCACTGGTTTCCTTCCAATATGAGAAGGGTTTTGGCCATAGTCCACCACGCTGGCCATGTGCGGATTGGCAGACTTCATACGCCTTTGAGAACATTATGGAGAACTCTCAGGCGTGCAGGTTTCCTCACGATGTTTTCCTTCACCGTTGAAGCAAGTGATATTTTAATTGTTCAAAACCGCACATAACTAAAAGTTAGAGGTGCGTGCCCGGATTCGAACCGCCGACCTCTAATTAAGAGGCTGACGCCCTAACCACTAGGTTATCACCGCTACATTTACATGTATTAAATTTAAAATTCATATTTATCTTTGTTCAAGTAAGCTTTTAAAGGTGCTCTTGTTGGTTTTAAATTTTTGTACATTGTAGTTTAAATATTGTGATAGTGAGACTTTAAAACCAGCTATCCGATGTGCCTCAAACTAATCTCTTAAGAAAGAGAATATCTCTAGTACAAATTAAAGGAATACAATATCACCGTACAAATTTCTATATCAGTTTTCTGTCAAAAAATATATGATATACCAGCTGATGCCCTCAACTTAGTCTTCGTAGATAATATATTTTTTTTAATTTCCTGTGAAATAAGCTATGATTGTAATTGAAGATTATCCCAACTCTCATTCCTATTTTCCTTCCCGTTTCCGCTCGCTTTCTATATATATAGCTTTAGATCATCGAAGTCGAATTAAATTTTCACAAATACAGTGGGAACCGTAGACTTTACCTGTATTAAAAGTATCCTATGCGTTAGTCAAGGGTGTAATCCATCTCCATTCAAAATTTCATTTATTTTGGTTTAGTAATTCCGACCTAAAGGTATAATAAACATACAAACATTACTTTCGTCTGTATAACATAAGTGTGCTAAATTACTCGCCCCAGTTTTGTCCGGTTTGTTATTGTTCATTGTACAATCCAATATCATTACTGTATTTGATAACAAAGCTGTTTCTGATCACAGATTTAAAGATAGTGTATCATAGTGATTAACTCTCAGATTAATGGACTCCGTTGTTTTCGGCAAACTGGACCAACGAGTATATTGGGTATTGTGGATGACATCAATTGGAACCAGAGCGTCGAATATTCTAGATATTTTTGATGAACCCGTTAGAGCTAGATTAAAATACAGACAGTTTAGAAAATCGTTTAGGAATTTTTGCCAATCGTATACGCTGGCTTTTTATATTAATTATTTAATAAGGGGGTTCAAACCCGGGCAGGCACCTATAACTTTTCGGAGTTAT
The DNA here is from genome assembly GCA_928268935.1 of Lasiommata megera. NCBI lineage: Eukaryota > Metazoa > Arthropoda > Insecta > Lepidoptera > Nymphalidae > Lasiommata > Lasiommata megera. The sequence goes on along the minus strand of OV743311.1, from coordinate 1,870,261 downwards.
GTGCGTTTTAAGCAATTAAAAAATCACTTGCTTCAACGGTGAATGAAAACATCGTGAGGAAACCTGTATGCCTAAGAGTTTTCCATAATGTTCTCAAAGGCGTGTGAAGTCTGCCAATTCTTTTCATATTGAGAGGAGACGCTTGTTCTGTATTGAGCCGATGATGGGTTTAACATGATGATGATGATGAATGTTTTTATTTATTTTGTTTATATTATTTATTCATGAGACGCAAGACCTTAAAGGTCTGGTAGGAAGGGAAGCTTAATACGCTCACGCTGGAGAAGAATTACGAAGGATATAAAAGAGTCTAGTTAAATTATGCACGTCCCGACGAAATAAAACGAATTCATACAATTTTTAAGTCTTTCATAACTTAAAAAACGAAATTAGCAAGAAAATTGCGCATCCTTTTCGCTGTTATCATTGTGGTTTAGCAATAGTACTAAGCAATGAACTGTAGTTTAGTGAATTATATACTGAAATTGAAACCGATACCGAACATCCTATCCATAAATCTAATGTTGACACAACTCGTGGCTTTAATGAAAATTTTATGTGGACTAAAGTCACACAAGAGTAAACGTAAATCTATCATTTCGTTTATCATGACCGAAAGTCGTAATTTTTCGTCGTTGAAAGGATTAAAAAGCTCACTTAAGATTATGTGTATTCTGTTATATGGTATTGTTTATAAGTAAAGTGGTCTCTGTTCACGTATCTTTAGCATTTAAGTGATATCACGCATCAGACAGTTATGTCTTTCAAGCATTGCGCGTATCTCCAGTTTCCACTTTGCGAAAGAATGTAAACAATTGTATTTAGCCACGAGCTAATCTATGTACACGGCTGGCTGCAATAAATCCCGAAGCGTAATTTATCTGTGCACTGCAAAACAACCGTTGACCGAACCGTGGTGGGGTCGCCCGGGTTACTTTTAAATGAATTTGTAGCCTTGAGGCTTTGTTTACAGGATACGTTACTCGAATATTAATATTCTTTTACTTTACTTATATATTATACACTCGCTATTGCGCTTTTTTATCAGGCTGTTTTTTTTTAACACTACAAGTTAGCCCTTGACGGCTATCTCACCTGATGGTAAGTGATGATGCAGTCTAGGACGGTAGCGGGCTAACCTGTTAGGGGCAAGGTAAACCCACACTCCTAATTAGTTTCTACGCGACATCGTGCCGGAACGCTAAATCGCTTAGCGATACGTCTTTGTCGGTAGGGTGGTAACTAGCCACGGCCGAAGCCTCCCACCAGACCAGACTCGAGCCGGGAATCGAACCCAGGACCTCCAACTTTATAATGCTACAGCGCACGCACTGCGCCACGGAGGTCGTCGTGTTTTTTCCACGCAGCAACGGATGGACTGTTCGACGTGATTTTGTTATATGTGTAAGTTCAGTTTGAGAGTGATAGTGAAATAGTTTTACTGTAGAACAATAAATAATCACCGAAGCCAGTATTGGGAATAGTATTTAATTCACCTGTATCTTTCTAGTTATGCTTCGGTTAGCATTTTCGTTTTTCCACCTATTAGCTTCCCACCGCTGGGCACAGGTGACCACTCTGATGAAACTCTCCTTTCAGAGTGGTATATAGGGTATTTGCTCTACGATCATCTTAGGTCGTACAGCTAAGACCCACCAGTACCAGCAAAGCGTTGTTTGTTAGCTTTTAACATTTAATTACATATATGGAATAGTGACGACCTCCGTGGCTCAATGCGTGCGCTGTCACATTATAAAGTTGGAGGTCCTGGGTTCGATTCCCAGGTCGAGTCTGATCTGGTGGGAGGTTTCGGCCTTGCTAGTTACCATCATACCGACAAAGACGTGTAGCCAAGCGAGGAGTAGGTGAAGGTTTACCATACCCCCTAACAGGTTCGCCCCCTACCAGGTGAGAAGCTATCGAGGGCTAACTTGTGGTGTATAAAAAAAACATGATACCTTAATGCTATATCGCTTAGTGGTATGTAGTCATTTTGGTATTGACCGAATCTCTGCTGTTGACTGAATTGAGTCTTTGGTATTCAGACAGCCTGTGGCTATTTACTATCCTACCGAAAAAGACGTGTCACCAAGCGATTTAGCGTTCCGGCACGATGTCGCGTGAAAACCAATTAGGAGTGAGGGTTTACCATAATCTAAACAGCTCGCTACCATAAACTAAACTAAACAGCTCTCAGTTACCACCAAGTGCGATATCCGTCAAGGGCTAACTTGTAGTTTATATAAAAAAAAGAGACCATGGTCTCCGAGGCACAGACAAAAGAGTGGGAGAGATGCAACAAAGATCCTGACTTCGGGCTCGTACAACGAAATCATGACATAAAAGTAAACCTCACTTAAATCCCAATATCATGATCCCTAGAACACCAATTATGCATTAAATAATCATATATAATTAAATTAATAATGCCTAATAGAAAAGGCGTGTAAATGAGTGGTTACTTACGAAAATATACAGAGAAACTGAAAAATTGCTGGAAGTCTTAGGTTCGGATTAAGTTATAAAAGGAATACACACACACACACGCACACACACACATACACTCAATCAGTGGTTCAATAATTTTAGAGTACTGTTGCCTGAAATACCGGTAAATACTTAAATCAGGGGCAGTAGATTATATTGCTCAAGTACATATTTACATACATACATACATAATGCCACGACGCGACGCGATCAGCTGCGAAGCGTTCCGACACGACGATAGCTTCCCCGCATTATTTGATTAGTTGTATTGTAATTGTAAGCCAAAGTGTTATGTTAATATTAAAACGAAATAAATAAATAAATAAATAATATGAAATTACTCTAAATCCGGTAATGAACAGATTTTTCTAGTGTTTGGACAAATGCTGTCGCGATTTGGTCAGCGGTTGTTTTGGAGTGCGCAGATAAATTGCGTCCCGAGATTTATTGCATTCCGCCATTTAGATTAGCTGGCGGTTAAATACAATTGTTCACCGCAGCATGTCGGACCTACTTATAGTAAACTAGTTTTTGCTCGCAACTTCGCCCACGTCAAGTTCATAGTTCTCGTGTTTCTTGCCTCGAAACTGACAGACTTATCTTTTACAAATCCTTTAGTGGTAAAATCTCGCAACATACCTAACCATCCAATTTCATCGCATCATAATTTCAGCAAAAATAACAAATTACATGAATTTAATGAATGAACGGTGAAGGAAAACATCGTGAGGAAACCTGCACGTTGAGAGTTTCCCATAACGTTCTCAAAGGCGTGTGAAGTCTGCCAATCCGCATGTACGTGGTGGACTGTAGCCATACCCTTCTCATATTGAGAGGAGATCCGTGCTCTGTAGTGAGCCGGTAATGGGTTGATCATGATGACATGAATACTAATTGAATAATGACAAATTTTTATACTTATATAAAAATATATCTTTTTTTATCCTCTACAAGTTAGTCCTTGATGGTAAGTGACGATGCTGTTTAAGATGGTAGCGGGCTAACCTGTTAGGGGTATGGTAAACCCATACTCCCAATTTGTTTCTACGCGACATAGTGCCGGAACGCTTAATCGCTTGGCGACGCGTCAGTAGGGTGGTAGCCACGGTGAAAGCCTCCCACCAGACCAGACTCGAGTCAGGAATCGCACCCAGAACCACCGACTTTATGATGTGACAGCGTGCGTGCTGCACCACGGAACGGTCGTCAAAAAATACATAAAAAATACGCATACCGTGATAACTGGATTGTTGTGTTATCCATTTAATTACTATGCAAAACTTAAACATAATATTATATTCTTAATCTTAATCTCCTTGCGTTATAGATTTCGCTATTCGCTATGTTTATTATAAAAATACTATTATGACATGAGAAAAATATTACATAGCGATGTTAAACCAAGTTCTAAAACAAATTCCACGAGGCCTCTAGCTTGTTATCTAACATAGACTGCGATTTATATTCATATTTTAGCTTCGATGAATTATTCCGTGAGTTTTTTTTTATTTGAAAATGGAGTGTGTTTACAGCATTCAACAACTCTATTTATCAGCGGGCTAATCTAACTGATTGCGCGCAGTAAATCTCGAAACGTGATTCATCTAGACGTAAAGGCAACTGTACATTGAAACTTAACAGGATAACTGGGGTCTTTTTTTTTATCCACTACAAATTAGCACCTGATGGTAAGTGATGATGCAGTCTAAGATGCTAGCGGACTAACCTGTTAGGAGTTTGGTACACCTATACTCCTAATTGGTTTTTACGTGACATCGTGCCTTAACGCTAAATCGCTTGGCGACACGTCTTTGACGGTAGGGTGGTAACTAGCCACGGCCGAAGCGTGCTACCAGACAACAGGTCTCCGCAGACCAATAGGCAAATTTGCTCATCGGGTAAAATATTAAAATAATACTGTAGGGCACAATACTTCCCTTTTAAGTGCTATTTCTAGTGAAAAACTATGTTATAATAATGGTTTGTTTTAGCCGCAATATAATAAATAAAAGCAGCTAATTTTTTTTTCAACTCTATCTCACAGTAATTGATAATTCATTAACTAAGCAATTTATTCTCAAATTTTTTATCGTTAATGTCATACTATAATAAGATTTTGCTGTAATCTTCGGTACTCTTTAACTTAATACCTTTTGATTATTTATTTTATTTTATTTGGCAATCTTAATAAATTACAGTCCTTATAATTAAATCTTAACTTAGTTACATATTCTAAATCTAATCGTAATTCTAATTGACTGCACAGCATGACAAAAGTTTAATATAACCAATTACAGAAATATAAATATAAAGTTAGGTGTAATACTTACTGTTTACTTAATTAATCCTATCACATTCAAACAAAACTTCTTATCGTGACCGTTAAAGATATTAATTTTGGAGTCTTTACTGGTAATCTCATTGTACAAACGACACATTCTTACAATGGGATTATAGTACGAAATATTGTTTTTACAAACCTCAATGATAAATGTCTTGGGCTTGCGGCATATGCATCTTGTGTTGATGTTTATTTGAGATTCACACTTTCACCAATAAAATGAAATGAATATTGAATTTAAATTTAAAAAAAAAACAGTTTCAATCCGGGAATAAACTTAACCAAAGCAGACAAATACTCGTCCTAAAGCTCGTTGAACAATATAAGTAATAAGTTTAATTGTAAATCTACTAAAATGTAACCAGCTTTTAAATCCTATCAAGTTTCCGTGAGCGGTTTATGGCGCACAGATAAATTGCATTTCGGGATTTAAAGTTACCCTCTTCCGCGATTACTGTCATCTAAACTTATTATACTTTATTTAGTTGCGTCAGCTAGGTCAGATTAATATCGTTGGTAACGATGGTTGTTACCATTATTGGAAATATAATGTATTTATTCTCATGTAATGATACAAACAGTACATATTCTTCTAATCGGAAATGTTATGTCAATCTGGAACACCAGCCAGAACTATGCAGGGTGCTCAGCATATACCGTGCCTTATTTAAAACACAAGTCGAAATTGTGAAATCGAACCCTGGACTTAAAGGCACCCTGGTTTAATAAAGAGGTTCAGCGTAGTTAACTAATTGGCGGGCGTTGAAGCCAAAAATAGAGTAGTGCGAAAATAGAATCACAAAATTCAGGTTAATGGTTTGCGGATCACTTCTTAATAGCAAAATGCCAATTAGACTCTGTAATACATGATTGTATATAAACGAAAATGTACTTTATACCTTTGTTCTAAGACTTACAACCGTTTGAGGATTAAATAATGGAACTAAATGTAGCAACATTCAGTACAAAATAAACTTTGTTTGTTTTACTATAGAGCTGTTTTTGTAATAGCAAAGGTAGGTGATAAGTTTCAGGATAGATATGCAGAAGATTCTAGTGTTTGTGGTGTGAAACAACGTGCGACAAGTAATATTATGGACGAATAACAGATAGCTCGCTTGAGTGCGGTCGCGGTTTTGTAGAGAGTTGGTCTCATTGTATTTATCACCACCCATTTCAGGCTGGTCTACCTCTCTATACTTAGATTGATAAATGATAGTTTAGCATATATTTGATGTTGGAATAGCCTAGTGAAGCTGTGATAGCCTAGTGGTTAGGGCGTCAGCCTCCTAATCAAAGGTCGGCGGTTCGAATCCGGGCACGCACCTCTAACTTTTCGGAGTTATGTGCGTTTTTAAACAATTAAAACATCACTTGCTTCAACGGTAAAGGAAAACATCGCGAGGAAACCTGCACGCCTGAGAGTTCTCCATAACGATCTCAAAGGCGTGTGAAGTCTGCCAATCCGCACATAGCCAGCGTGGTGGAATATGGCCAAACCCTTCTCATATTGAGAGGAGACCCGTGCTCTGCAGTGAGCCGGTAATGAGTTGATCATGATGATGATGATGATGTTGGAAGTTATAGCTTTGGACCAGTGAGTCTATGAATAGAATCATTAAACATATGAAAAAGAAAAGAATATTTTTAACAATAAAATATATTGTGCCATAACTCCAAAGTCTGTTTGCGATCATTGTAAAAAAAGTTTAAATGTTTTGGATTTAAAAATAAACAATATTTGAATGAGCACCAATAAAGGTTTACCTAGTGTGGTAACCAACTGAAATTTTATTTCCCACACAAAATATTGTTTTGTTAACAGCGGTTTCTTTTATTTCCGTTATTTATCGTTAGTATTATAATGTCATCGTACAACCATTGGTTCACAATTTATAAGCAGATTTCGGCTTCAGAAAAAACTGTTGGCTATTTTCGTGCTCGCTCGCTGGACCGACGACCTGAAAAGGATCGCTGGTGGCGGATGGATGAGGAAGGCCGTGTGTGGTGGCGCGTTCTCGGAAAGGCCTATGTCCAGCAGTGGGCATCTATGGGCTGATTGATTGATTGATATTTTCGTTGTAGGGTTTTTAATCTCATAAGACTGTTGCCCAGAATGTACAACACATCACTAACCATAACTTAATTACCTTTTACATTAATCACTTAACCTGAATAAAAATAGTGCCCACAAGATAACATTGTATACAAACGCGTCTTGGCAAATGTTGGTTGGCTAGTTGATTGATGTAGACGGAAAGTCCCTAATCTATTTTTGTTATAAAATGTCCACATAATATCAGTAGCAGTTGATCTTATTATCTTATAATACAATACTGAAATAAGCTGTGATAGCCTAGTGAAGCTGTGATAGTCTAGCGAAGCTGTGATAGCCTAGCGAAGCTGTGATATCCTAGCGAAGCTGTGATAGCCTAGTGGTTAAAACGTCAGCCTCCTAATCGGGGTCGGGGGTTCGAACCCGGGCACGCACCTACACTACCACCACACCACCTACACCACAAACATAACTCCGAAAAGTTTTTCGGTTGTTAAGCAATTAACATATCGCTTGCTTCAACGGTGAAGGAAAACATGGTGAGGAAACCTGCACGCTTGAGAGTTCTCCGTAATGTTCTCAATGGTGTGTAAAGTCTGCCAATCTGCACACGACCAGCGTTTGGACTATGGCCGAATGTTTCTATAGTGAGCCGATAATGGGTTGATCATGATGATGATGACAATGCTTAAGCTAAATTGTAATGTTGGCACATACCTCTTTTCTTGTTAATGAGCATAAGCTAGAGCTTAGCAATGTAAATACCTCCACGACAACAACCTCAGTGGCGCTGCGCATGCGCTGCATTAATAAGGTGGGAGGTCTGGGGTTCCATTGTCGGCTCGGCTATAGTTTGGTGAGAGGCATCGGTTGCGGCGAATTATGAAGCGATTGATCGTTTTTATATGATGTTGCGTTGAAAGGAGGAAGGGTGGTTCAAATGATTATGAGCAAGAGTTTTTTTTTTCACCACAAGTTAGCCCTTGACTGCATCTCATCAGATGGTAAGTGGTGATGCGTTCTAAGATGGTAGCGGGCTTACCTGTTAGGGGTATGGTAAACTCATACTCCTAATTGGTTTCTACACGACATCGTGCTGGAACGCTAAATCGCTTGGCGACACGTCTTTGTCGGCAGGGTGGTAACCAGCCACGGTCGAAGCCTCCCACCAGACCAGACTCGAGCCGGGAATCGAACCCAGGACCTCCGACTGTAAATTGCAACAGCGCACGCGCTGCGCCACGGAGGTTGTCACTTAAAATCATATGACACGTCTGGCCTTATTATTCATATAAAGAAAAAACTGGCTGGCGTACTAGTAATGTAATGTAAGACGCTTTTTAAATAAATATACCTGCCCAAATCATGCTAGAATGATCGGAATAATATCATAATCGGAATCATTATACCATCACTACCATTATAATTTTAACTGTAAAAGCTTTTCTTTTACTGTTATCTTTAACACCTTGGGTTTAAAAAGAGAATACTACATAGCATTAAGTTCACCAAATTGTATACAATTTTGTATAGGTTTTTCTTTGTCTTTTTGTCAACAGTAAAAGTGCATTAAACCACGTTAGACAACCAACGTGGGGTTGGTCATTGCAGAACTAGATTGTCTGCACCGGTCATGTTAAAAATGGAAAATCGAAATAATGTAATGTAATAACTATAGTCCTAGCGCTCTAAGGCTTTTGAAGGAAATAGCAAAAAAGTTAGTCGACATTACAGGGGACCGAAGAGCTGCCACCTACCTCAGATAAAGAATTAGTCTAGCCATTCAAAGGGGGGAACGCTTCCAGTACCTTCGGGACCTTGCCTAAAGGGACTCCTTTTAATAATATATTTTAGTTATTATGTTAAATATTTATTTATTTTGTAAAATTTTTAGTTTTAGGTTAATCTAACTTTTATATGTATTTCTAACAACTAATTGTCTAATAACTATAGCATCTATAACGTCTGTAGATTATATACTAAATCTTGAGCACAGACGATGTGACCTCACGTCTTATTGCGCCATTTCAAACACTGAGCTCCTAACTCAGATCAGAACACAGATTAACGTGACATTTTCCATTTTCATTATGCATTATGCTGCGACTAATGTAAAAAATTGCACACTACTGTTATTTTCGAAAGTTTGTATTTGTGTTACTGCTTCGCGCTGGTAGTATTGAAAAAAATATTTATCCGAGGAAAAACCATGGTTCCCGCGGGATTTGTGATAAACTGAATTTCACGTCAATGAGCTACAACTATAGCCATAGTTTGTCGTAGCAAACACTCTCGAAATTAGATTCGTATGTTGGGGAAAGGAGCGGAAACGGGAATAGGAACCGCAATGAGTACAGAGCGTTATCTCCAATTACAAACGCTGCCTTGTTCCACGGGATTTTTAAAAACCTTCAATCCTTATTAAACATTGTTTCATATAATGTATAGCGAATTATAACATTATATACCTATATACACTTGTTAATGAATTACTCGAGGCTTTGTCCCCGTTTGTATAAAAAAACTGCCAACATAAATAGTTCCCTATTTATTTTGGCAGGTCAACAAATGTATATCCGGATACATGCAAGAGATATGCAAAATTACATCAAATCAGTTAAAGCTTAGGAGTGCATAATTATAACCAAATTTTTTCTTTTATGCATGAGATGCAAACAATCAAGGTCAAATAATCACCCTTTCTAAAATATTATTTTTAATCAGTAAACAATATATGTGGCTTAAAGCTATATTCTCTTAACATTGCACAAATTGTGCACTGTATTCCTCAGCTTACTAAGAAAAATTTGTGAGAGATTATATTTTCAGTTCGAAATAATTTCACATTTTCTATATTCGCATATCCAGCACCTGTCAGAAACGTCTATAATATACATTTTACGCTGATTTAGCAATGCTGACGTTGCATTTCGCTTCAGGTTTATTTTTAGAACCACAAGAGTTATTATTTTGCATTGCTTTGTTACTTTTTAAAATGGTGTTAGTTTAGTATAATACGCGGGCTGAAGCGTATTTATCTTAGACCTAATATGTTTTTTCTTAAGCTTTATTTATCTCATCGATAACATCTCAGATTGATTACTGACACATCAATCTTTTTGCTAGATTCAGAATCCTGTTTTTGTTTGGGAGTTTTGGATTTAATGGTCTAATAATGAGAACAGATCCAAAGAAGTAAAGCGAAATGAAGTTGCCAAATTTCTAACTCCGGGCTGTTTCTGCGATCTTCGGGGTATGATATTTTTGTCCAACTTGAGAATAGTGTTCTATAGTAGCAATATTTAGTGCCAATGTAAGATTCAGGCTTAATACCTAAGTACCAGTTGAACGACAGAATCCGACGTCCCCACTGTCTCGCTGTTACCACATCTGATGTTCCATTAATATCTTTTGCAACGGTACTTGACAAAGCCACAGCAATTTTTAATATATAAACAGAAAATACACAAATCGCGATAACTAGATTATTGTGTTATAGAACCAACTACTAAGCAAAACTAAAACATAATGTATTCTTCTCTCATACCGATCTCCTTGCGTTATAGATTTCGTTGTTCTATGCTTGCTTATCAGGGAATCTTTCAAGTACTCTTGCAACTCAGATTACGCCCAGTCGCTAATATCTCATGACTTGCACGTAGGTATTACTTCTCGTAAATTCCACGACAGCTCAGCTTTATCCCAAAGGGAGACTTCTATCTTATTGTTGAACTTTGATTTACGGTGCTGAAAACTCGCTGATCCAAGATTATTTCGGGGAAACATTTTTCAGTCCGCTTCCAAACACGACAGGCTTCGGATATTGTGTGAAAATAGGTTCCCGGATTGATGGATTATTATAAGAGGGATTATTATTAGCGTTAGACCAAACTAAAGATTTTTTATAACGTAAGTTTATGTCCTTTCACTTTCATGGGCCTACTTCACTATTAATTTTATATGATCATCATTACCTTCATCATCGTTCACAGCCAATATTTACTTTCACCGATTCCTTACACGTTTACATGTCCCAGATATTAGGCAATAACTGGAAAGCCATTTTTTTTTAAATAGGGGTTCTTCAGGGGTCGATATTAGGACCTTTTATGTTCCTCACTTATATAATGACCCTGTTTACCTCGCTGAAGACAACACAAGCTGATAATACATTACTCATTTTTAAATTATGGGATACTTATATAAATGAGAAAAAAGCTTGGGTGTGATTGCTCTAACTTCATAGCTTTATTATTTTATTATGTACTAGGTGAGATTGTGATAAAAAACAAATCCGTTCAAGTTTGTTATGAGATTCTTTTAAGACCTGATCTTCGCTTGGAATCCTTCTAGCTTTAATCTTGGGTTTAAAAACGTATAACGTTCATATTATAAAATCACATTAAGAATTAATATAATAAAAAATATATCATAAGAAAACTTCACAGGTGCCTGTACTAGGTTTATATGAATAAAATGTTTGAATTTCGAATTTAGTTGATGGGAGGACAATATTACCAACATTCGACTGCGTGGAACAAATGTTGCCATTCGGTTGCTATTTTCCCGAATACTGTAACTTCTAGGATCTGATACATGATGATGATGATGAGATATTATTTTACCGGAGCTTTGCTGTTGCCATTAATTGTAATTCGAACGTGGGATCTCATTGACAATAATTACGATTTAATTGTCATTCGAGATTAAACCTTACGCATAGTTTAGGAAATAGGAGAAATGGAGGTATTTATCTCTCATTTATGCGTGTATCAGGTACACATCTTCCATATGTTTTTTGTGTTCTTCCTTCTACCTTCTTAAACTAACGTCAATACAAATAAAAATTATCTATAAATGGAACAAATTATTGTAACCCATATTCAAATTTGCGGAAATCACTATGACAAGGAATATTAATGGAGCATTTTTATTCCAAGATAATTAATTAATACGACAAGAGCGTCTCTTTTGACTACTACCTGGCTTCCAAATATTCTTAACTAACCCAAGAACAGTGTCGGTTGTTAAGTGAACCCGTGTAAAACCAAATTGTTGTGTGTGTTACTAACTACTACCACTACTAACCAAGTAATCGTTTTTTATTAAAACTATTAAGTAATTGAGTTGCCAATATAACTTTGCTGAAAGTAAGTACTGATCTAAAAATACGTAGATGAATTAATATGGACGAACGAAAAGTGAAAAATCGCATCCTATTAAATAAATATAATTTCCCTAACCTTTTGAAGTGTACGAGTTTTTCCACAGAAATAAAGCAAAACTGTTGAGTGACATAATATCTCTAGTGAGGTCATACCGTTATAAGAGGGGTAAATAAATTTAAAAGGACCTTTTGTGACGAAAATAGTCTCCTTTGACGGAATACCTTTAGATACTTTTACTAGTAAATTGATACCCTCAGTGGGGGTCTATTTTGTTATATATAATAACCCTAACTCACCGTCCTGTCCGGGAAAAGGTTAGTGGTTAATGTATAAAAGCTTTAGGTGGACCCTCAGCTATTCCATGCTTCTGCGGTAATTCTCCTGATTTACCACAGAACAATGGGATAGTTGTGTCTTTTAATAGTTTCATATGGATCGGGTGGGAATCATGAATGATCAATAAGATAAAACAAGTCTTCCGTTCCGTATTGAAATCGCCTATTAGCAATTTCAATTAGATGAGATGAAGTGTCAGAGAACTGTTTAAAAATACTACCACGGAAAAATGATATAGACTTGGTTCATCGCCATAATATCCACCAGTCCATTTTACAGAAAGTAACAACGCTGCGTTTACCACTGCGGTGTCGCCATTCCGGAGATTGATACCCAGAATCCATAGGTTATTTAATCTCTGTTGGAAGGTGGCCCCTTGCAGGTTCTTTTTCCAATACAAGTTAGCCGACAGCTTGATGGCAATCTCACCTGGCAGTGATGATGCAGTCTATGACGGTAGCGGGCTATGGTAGAGATGGTATAAGAGTATGGTAGACCCGTACTTCTAAATGGTTTCTACGCGACATCAATCACAATACGTCTTTGTCGGTAGGGTGTTAACAAGCTACGGCCAAAGCCTCCCACCAGACCAAACTTCAGCTTAGGGACGCTTAGAGCTATGTCGAAGACTTGAAGACCTAGGTTATCGAAACGACGCCAATAGATTCAAATAACAAAATTGAATTGCCAGCTCCATGTCATGTGTGTTGTTTGTAGAATGTGACGTGCGTTTAACGAGTGGTCCACTCGTCGTCCACTCGTCGCATACTCACTCACCACATAATATAAATTGCAATGCTTAATTTCAGCCGAGTGTTAGCTGAGCCGATATGTTGTGCAGAGATCATTATGTTGTCACAGCGAGTTTAAAACACGACATTCATGATCATCATGATCAACCAAGTCGGCTCACTACAGAGCATAGGTCTCCTCTCAATATGAGAAGGGTTTGGCCATAGTCCTCCACGCTGGCTATATGTGGATTGGCAGACTTCACACACCTTTGAGAACATTATGGGAAACTCTCAGGCGTGCAGGTTTCACGATGTTTTCCTTCACCGTTGAAGCAAGTGATATTTTAATTGCCTAAAAAAACGCACATAACTCCGAAAAGTTAGAGGTGCCCGGGTTCAAACCCCCGACCTTGTATTAGGAGGCAGACGTCCTAACCACTAGGCTATCACAGCTACCGATAATAATACCGAAATACATTGAACTCTTGGTGATCCCTGTTCCTAATAATAGAAATTATATAAATTAAAAAGTATTCTCATTTGCTGGAAACAAAAGCTACGAAATACGTACAATCTCTTTCTTCTTTCGGTCGACATGAAAGAATAAAATGAAACACTGAACGTTGGATATAAAGTTCACAAACGGGCTAGTATTTCAGAAATATCTAGCTATTGAACTCTGTATTTTACCTTTCATCGCTCCATAGTGAAACATAGGCCATAGGGTTTTTAGAACAAATGGTCACCACAATTTTAGAGTGCTTTAAAGATTATAATCAAACGTTAGTGATAATGTCAACGATGGCTTATTGAGCTTTCAAAGCCATGGGTGGTGTTACAAAATACCAATTTTCTAACTCAGGTCTGTTACTGAGAATTACCAGTTAAGCCCAAAATCTATACATTTTCCTCGACCTGGGAATCGATACTATTAGAATAAGGACTCCATGATTCAAAGTCAAAGATGCTAAATTAAAACAGAATATTAAATAGCTTGAGGTATTTATTCGATAACAAAAAAAAACCCGGCTAAGTTTGTTGTGGGCGTCTTCTTAGACCGGGGCGCGTTTGAACCCTCATAGCTTTAGTTTTAAGTTTACGAATGCAGTTATCACCATCAAATCACTACTACGAAATTATTGACGCGTCAAAAGTGCCTTTTAAAGGACTATTTGAATAAAGATTATTTGAATTTGAATTTGATAACAAACTAGTAATTTGACTGCATGTCATGTGGTGGTAAGTGACAAGTGTTTTAATTACTTGGCATTGGGGCTTTGTTAGTTCGGAGTTATTTAAAGCCATCGCAAGCTTATACATTGTTTAACCATACGAGAGCTGTTTTACACTTATTATTTGCTTATTTTTTACAACCACTCGATTAAATTGACAAAGGAATGTTGATCGCGATGTAATTGGTTCATGTTTTTGATATTTATTTTGCGGGGAAAAAAGCAGTCTCTAAATATTATTCAAGTAGCCTTGGCTATCAGCATCTGCTACACCAGAGGAGCGGCCCAGCCAAATCCATCCCCCTAATCGGTTTCTACTCGGCATCCTACCTGAACTATGGGCAAAACCGTTTGATGGTATGTAGTTGCAAGTAGAGTGGTAACTGATCGGACTCGAGCGGGAAACAAACTCACTATAACTTCATAATACGACATTGTGCTATTGAGGTTTACGGCGAATTTAATAATTAAAGTGATGATAACCAAGGTAAGATTTCAGCTTCTCTTAAGGACCAAGTTCAGTACACCGCACGTGTAACTTTTCAACTAAGAGATACGAGTATAGACGTAAGTAACTACACGGCGCAGGAAAACAACATAACGTTCTTAAAGGCGTATGAAATCTACAAACATCGACACTTGGACAGCGTGGTAGATTATGACCTTCAGTAGGCTGGTAATGATATTGTTAAGAAGCAATGACAACAAAAAGTTTTGTTTTAAATCGCTGCTTTGTTAGACATATAGTATGTATGTTTCCATACGGACCAAGAGGTTCTTGTTTTTGTTTCGAAACATAGTTTTGGCAGTAAATTTCTGTAGGAAGTTAGTTGACATAATTGAACATAGAAGATGGTTAAAACCCGCCAACTTGCATGGCTTCGTGCAAGAAAAAGTCTGCTGATAGTGACAACTGCAAGATAGTATATCATAGCCGGTTTATGAGAGATAGGGGAAGAGAATCCTAATCGTTCCAAGAGAGTTAAAAATCTTTTCAAGGCTCGGTGCTTTCCATTCGGACCCGTCCCGTCTAACTTCACTCATTTATCGCTGGACTTTGTAAGGGATCGGAGTGCTTTCGCCTTCTCAACTATAGCACAGTTTAGCTAGCATTCAGATTGCAAACAAATATTCATCCCATGCGATAATCGCTCCTTACCTTATCTGTTTTTAAGTTACTGAAAAGTTATTTAATACAACCTATTACTGGACTAGTTTTACAGGAAATGGCATCCAATAAACATTTGACCTTCTTCTTCTTCTTCCCTCTCAGTACCCTCGTCTATTTCTTTCTTTTTCCTAGAATTGAGCGCGTTTGGAACTCTCCTAGCTTTAGTTTTAACTTAATGAGTATAGTTATAAGTATAGGTTATAACCTCACGAAGTAAAATAAATAATATTATATGACATAATTTCCTTCATAGATACCATGAATAAACATGTTTGCAAGTTTTAAGATTTGCCTATATGCAAACAACTGCTGTTAATCATTTATATATTATTATTTTTTTTTTTTTTTTCTCTGCCAATCTGCCAATCCGCATGGCCAGCGTGGTGGACTACGGCCAAATCCTTCTCATATTGAGAGGAGACCCGTGCTCTGTAGTGAGCCGATAATGGGTTGATCATGATGATGAATAGTGTTTTGGCAGGCCCCTGACTAGATGGACAGATTAGTCAAAGGGAACCGCTGGGTGCAAGCGGCATACAACTGTGGTCTTCGGTACTCCTTAAAAAAGTCCTGCAGCAGTGGGTCTATTGGGTGATGCTGATGATAGTTTACTATGTAGTGTTATTTTTAAACATCGGCAACTTGAAGCAACTTACACTTCCGGTGGTTTTTCAAATTTGAGAAAGAATTCAACAGTATATTTTGATGATAAGTTGAAGCTGTGAAGCCTAGTAGTGGTTAGGGCGTCAGCCTCCTAATCAGAGGTCGGCGGTTCGAATCCGGGCACGCACCTCTAACTTTACGGAGTTATGTGCGTTTTTAAACAATTAAAATTTTACTTGCTTCAACGGTGAAGGAAAACATCGTGAGGAAACCAGCACGCCTGAGAGTTCTTCATAATGTTCTCAAAGGCTTGTGAAGTCTGCCAATCCGCACATGGCCAGCGTGGTGGACTATGACCAAACCCTTCTCATATTGATAAGATACCCGTGCTCTGTAGTGAGCCGGCAATGGGTTGATCATAATGAAGTACCACCATCACCTTTTGATGACAACTTATGAACTTTACTCACCCAGTGATCACTTGGAGCGGTTAAAGTTGTAAGTTTGACTTACATTACCTGACCTGCAGTATGAGTTACTCGCTTCCCTGCAATCCTTATTGTTTGGTTTCTCTATCATTGTATTTGTTATTCATTGTTTATTTCTGAACTGTATGATTGCTAATGCATGATAGTACTGATTCTTTGCAAATGTAATGCAGCTCTAAGTGGGTACATTGAATCAGTTGCTTCTTTGTTAAAATCCTCGTTAATTTGCGCCCCATTCTCATTCTCTTTTGTTCTTCAACTTTCACGTAACAATAGTACGGGGGATGTTTCTTTATACTCAATTTTCGTAGTTTTATTTCAATTACCAAGTTTAGTTGGATTTTACCTTTGCTTTTGTGTACAGGAATAAAACAGTCAATGAAGAATAAAATAACAATAGCACGATGATGTTTATGTATTGAAATTTTAGTAGTTTTTGTTACGTGTATTAGTTTAGTTGGATTTTGCTTTTGCTGCTGTCGATTGATATTTTGAATTAGTTTACTGAAAACATATTTTAGGCTAACAAACTTAGTAGGCTGCACAAAATTAGTAACTCATTGAAACGAAATTGTGTTTTATTTTACAATAAAATCTTGGAGAATTTTATCAATAAGTTCAAAGTTTTTATTAAACGTAAGCTTATAGAAAAATTATATAACGACATTAAGGATTATGTAAACGATAAAAAAGCTTGAGTGCGAATTGCTCTAAGTCCATAGGTACTATAATTATATTGGGTATATGAGATGGTGATAACAAAAAACCGGCTTAGTTTGTTGTGGGTTTCTTCATAGACCTGGTCGTGATTTGAACCCTCTTAGCTTTAGTTTTAAGTTGGCGAGTGTAGTTATCACCACAACTTCACGAATAGAATTAAAGAAAATATATATGAACGAATCATAGATGCCTGTAAGAGGTTTATATGAATAAACCTATTTGATTCGATTTGAAATAGAAGTTCACAAAGATTTTACGATAGGAGTTATATTGAATTGTTGTAGACGAACAGTCCGCGCAGATTTCACTGGGATTAATCCCTTGCGCAAACTTTGATTTTCCGGGGAAAATACTGAGCTTTATCAATTAACGGCGTTTAACTCTATACATCTATCCATCCAAAAAATTATACTGATCGCTGCCCCGTTTTTTTGCAAATAATTACAAAAACACTTTCACTTTTAAAACATTATCATATTTTGTTAAGACCGGGGTTAATATATAATTAGTAAGGCTAAAAATTATTTTAGATATAAGTTTTTGTGTACATTACATTTTTAATTATTTTAATTTGCATTTTTGACACAATTAAATAAGATATAAGCATTTACTATTTCAGTATTGGTATCGCGTCCCAATTGAAACGGAATTTGTTCTGGGACTAACACGTGTGACTTTTTTATTTATACAGGTTACTTAGCAATGTAAGGTTATAGTAGCAATATATTCATTTACTCCTAATCAGAGGTCGGGGGTTCGAACCCGTACACGCACCTATAACTTTTCGGAGTTTCGTGCGTTTTTAAGCAATTAAAATATCACTCGCTTCAACGGTAAAGGAAAACATCGTGATGAAACCTGCACGCCTGAGAGTTTTCCATAATGTTCTCAAAGGCGTGTGAAGTCTGACAATCCGCATATGGTCAGCGTGGTGGACTATGGCCAAACCCTTCTCATATTGTGAGGAGACCCGTGCTATGTAGTGAGCCGAGAATGGGTTGATCATGATATAGGAAGAACAATTATGTCTGTATATCAAAACGCACGATAGTGGGGCAGGTCAAGATCAAACTTAACAGATGTCACAAGACATTGAGCATTTCGGCTGACACTTTTTTAGATATATAGGCTAGTACTTGGCTGGTGAGTAATACATTAGATGGTGAGTGATGAATAAACGTTAACACATAGAGTTATGAGTAGGAGTTTTTAACCCTGTGAAAAAATATATCCTACTCATAGCTTTATTATGCAAATTTTAATATAATTACATGAGTTTTAACAAAAATAAATGATTTTCGTACCTAATGAGATATAACATGCGGCATAAAATATAAGTATAAAAATTATGTTAATATATAGTAGAAATCGGATAATAGCTTAGAATAGAAAAAGATCCAAAAATAGAGTAATATTTTAATGAGAAACTCGTTATCTGTCACGTTTATCTTTTTCCTTGAAATAGAGTTTGATCATAATAATATAAAATGTATGGAATTATAACGAATAGTAAAAAGTAATCATGAAGTAGGCTTTATCATGTAAATAGCATTGGGAACAAAATACTCGCGATCCTTTGTCATGAGGTAAAACCAGCCTGTTATGTAAACATGAAAAATTAATTGTAACATATTAGCATATTCACGTCACCAAGTGTCGGTGAATAGATTAAACTTGTCGATTAAATCGTCGATCAGCGTTATCGAAGATCCATTACGGGGAAAATTGAGGCAAATTTTGAGCGTGAGGTTTTCAATATTAAAAAAAAAAACATATTTTCCATGTATATTTGAATTTATAAGAAACATCACATCACATTCATTATATTTTCGGTGCCCAAAAATGGACTCTTTTACTAGTAAACTTACGAAATTAATTTACCAAGTCGTGGGTGAGAACTCATTTCCCACAAAGACTTTTGACAAGTGACTGCAGTATATCTAGTCTAGTATATATGTGGTCGAAAAGAAAACAGATAAGCTCCAAGCAACGTTGCTCCGGTGCTATAAACTGAGAAGTGCAGAGTTGATTTATCATCAACTTGCTTTTATAGCTCACGTTAAGTTGGTTGATCTTGTGTTATTAACTTCAAAACTACTGGACATCACATAAGCTTCATAAACTTTATTTTGTTCACTTAAGTGACAAAATCCAAAATAAAAAAAAAATTGCCTGATCCTTCATAGTTCCTGATTCAAAATCAAATTGAAATAATCATTAAAAAGGTACTTTTGACGCGTCAATAATTTACATAGTAGTGATTTGATGGTGATAACTACATTAGTAAACTTAAAACTAAAGCTATGAGGGTTCCAAACATGACCTGGTCTAAGAAGAAGTCCACTACAAACATAGCCGGGGGTTTTTTTTGGTATCACCATCTCACATCATCAATGATAAATTATAATACCTATGGAGATTTTTCTCAAGTCTGCTGGAACTGAGAGGTTTCAGCAGTGGTGTGGCTCAGGCCTCCTTAACTACAAAAGCAAACGATTAAACGTTCCAGTACGATGCAGTTCTAGCTCGAACCCTTAGCTCAAATCCTTAGTTTCATCCCTATTTACCTTTTGTTCTATTCCGCTATAAGATAGTTTTATACTGCTATCTCTCCTGGTAATTTTTTTTTATTGGATAATTAGTCACCTTTCGAATATAAGCAACTAAAAACAGAAACAGAAGAACAAACATGAGATAGTGACTTTCTAGAAAAGATCACATGCCTCCTTAAAATTAACCTTACAGCTAAATAATTCAATTAATATAATGCAGTAATGGAGTCTGACTTGGTTTTTAAAGCAGGTTATAGAACTGCAGGAGATGTCGCAGGTGTTCCTGAGATCATTTATAATAATAATAGTAATAATGCATTTGAATATGGCAGCAGGCTAAACTTATTTTTATTTATTTGGGACAGTAAACAATTGTATATTAAATACTTGTACCGAGATAAACTAACACATAATAACTGTAAATAAATATACAATTAAAAACACTATCCACGACTTAATTGAAAATGACAATAACAAGGGCCTGACAAAATATTTAAGAAGAAGATTAACAATAAATAATAGGAAAAGTAAAATTAATATTAAAACAAGTGAAAGAAAAAAAACGATTGTAACAAATGAAGCGGTGATAGCCTAGTGGTTAAGGCGTCAGCCTCCTAATCAGGGATCGGCGGTTTGAATCCGGGTACGCACCCCTAACTTTTCGGAGTTATGTGCGTTTTTAAAAAACAATTAAAATAACTTGCTTCAACGGTGAAGGAAAACATCGTGAGGAAACCTGCACGCCTGAGAGTTCTCCATAATGTTCTCAAAGTCGTGTGAAGTCTGCCAATCCGCACATGGCCAGCGTGGTGGACTATGGCCAAACCCTTCTCATATTGAGAGGAGACCCGTGCTTTGTAGTGAGCTGGTAATGGGTTGATCATGATGATGATGATATTTCAGCAACGTAGTACATCTCTAGGGGAAAGTTAGCTTAGGATACTTAACCCGATGTGTACTGATTAAACTGCAATGCTACGCTGACGTCTACGACGTCTGCTACGGAGCTACAGCACCTACACAGTCTACGATTCCAACTACTATACCGTCGCGTTTGTAAGAATAAAATAACATTGGATAAAAACTACTTTAGAACGTGTCTTTATGGAATAGGATTTCAAGGAAATGCCATTTTGAATACCGTATGCTATGTTATGCAACATATTTATAAATTAAATGTGAGATTATAGTGATTAGACGACCTCCGGGGCGTGCGCTGTCGATATATAAATTCGGAGGTCCTGGGTTCGATTCCCGGCTCGAGTCTGGTCTAGTGACAGGCTTCGGCAGTAGCTAGTTCCGGCACGATGTAGTGTAGAAACCAATTAAGAGTGTGGGTTTACTATACCCCTAGCAGGTTAACTAGCAGGTGAGATCGCCGTCAAAGGCCAACTTGTAGTGTATAAAAAAAAAAGTTATAATAACCATAGATATACCGCGAAGTGATTTAGTGTTCCGGTATGATGCCGAGTAGAAACCGATTAGGAGGATGGGTTCAGCCGGCAACGCATCGGTGAATCCTCTGGTGTTGTTGGGTGACGGTAATCACTTAACATCTGATGATGGTGATGTAAATATAAATTTATAATAAAAACTCGACACATTTTCACTTTTTATTAATGTGAAACTGCGTGGCGTTTGGAACACTCATAGCTTTAAAGTTTACGAATGTAGTTATCACCGTCACCACTATGCTATTGACGCATCAAAAGTACCTTTTAAAGGATCATTTGAATGAAGATTTATGATTGATTGATTGAGTGTCTTATATTTATTTGTTGTACTTAACAAGACAATTTATTTTCCGTTAGAGCTTTTATATTAATTGAGATTTATCTTTCACTTTCATAGAAGAGAGGTATTTAGAACGTAAGCCCTCCAAACTCGCTCCAATACGGCATGGTCAACATTAACAGAAACTTATTTTATCAGTAGGTACGTTTTTCAATAGTTCCAAACGATAGAAACTACAGGACTATCGCCACTATAATTACGAGCAAAACATGATTTATCCGCCATTTTTCCACACGTTAATGAACGCAAAGTGAACATTACTTCGTTGAAGTTACATTTAACTGGTTGATTCAAAAATGTACCCGATATTTTCAGCCACCTTAATTATATATTACACGCAATATATCCGTAATAATTTTATAAATGTGATAATGTAATATGATGGTTTGTTTGTTAGTTTTCAAAACCGATAAAGTCGCATTTACAGTAAAATTTAGTATAGTAAATAAAAATCGATGTTTATAATATGTTTGTCCTCTAAAAAATGTTGGTCGGATTATGATGAAATTTTGGTACTATTTTCTGGAGACGCCCGAAAAAGATTCTGCTTTAAAAAACATAAAAACATGCTTTTTTATGTGCATTGAAACGCTGCTTAAGATAACTTGTACTTATATTCTAAATTCTAACCCTTATTGGATTAATAGTTATATTATATTACTATACTTCTATACTTCTTTATAAAGAAGTAAAGTTTTTTATTCCGGGTAGTCACTGGCAATAGTGATCGGATTTTAATTTTTTTTTCATCCATGGGAATGGGAAACACTATCAAACAGTATATTTTAATAACATATGTTTCCACCATGGATAAAAACTGCAAATCCTTAATATTTATGGATATAGTCAAGGGTAACATACCGCGAAGTGATTCGTTCACGTAGTCGGTTAAGCTATTCGTTCGATTAGTTCTTCAATCATACGGGATAAGTATAAATTTAATGGCCCATGGGTATTATCTAATCAACTTCTTACTAAGCCTAAGCAACGCCATCTACCCTCCATTAAAGGTATCAACTTTGAAGGCAGCAATCGAGTCACCAGTTCCCGCCCCGTGAAATTAGGTTCGTATAACGTATCACATTTCAGACTTCAGTTGCCGTCTGATCGCGGACGAGAGCGGTCGCGAGAGCGCGTTGTAAAACGGCATTCAAATTTTAACATATTCGTTATACTAAAATCTACAGACGTTTACGAACGAGAATTTCTGTGAATTGTGTAGTTTTTCTGTGTTGCGTGACTCAATAATTTTGTGTCTTGAAGAAAAAGAATTATATTCATGTGACGCCTACGTGATGTTTTTACGTACGAAGTGGTTAAGTAAAACCAAATGTTACTTCAAAGGTAGGTGTATAAAATCTTTTTTATCTCAAGTTTACGGTTAACATAAATGAGTTTTTTTAATTAAATTGCACTTAAACCTTTTATAAAGTGGTGGTGTTGCTAAGAATTTTCTTCAGAAAATATTATTTAGGTGACATAAATTTGCATAAGCTTAAAAGTAATCTTTGCTATAAAAGGAAATTGAGCTCTTGAACTTTTAAGTGATAACGCTTCTGAACTCAACTATGTTACCTTTAGATAGTTACAGAAATAATTATTGCCATCCTTATATGATCTGATCTATTCGAGATCATAATATTTTATTAATAATTTATATTATTACAATACTGTACATCGGTGAATGCATCTATAAGAAACTCTGTTGTCATGTTTTCTTCATTGTAAAGTATGATCGCGTAACTGTTTCAATGATCTAGCGGTTAGCACATTCAACTACGCATCACGTAGTCCTCGTTTCAAATCCGAGTAGGGCTTAAATATTTTTTTTTTTCTGTCAAGGAATTTCAAGTTCTTAAGAGCCAAAGCTTAGCATTGCCCGCCACCTTGCCTTGACATAAAAGTTAAGCTATCGTTCGCAGTTAGTATAACTTTTGTAATAATAAACGATAGTTGAAAACCTCTACACCACACCGCAGTGAACTCAAAGGTTCTGATCCCTCTTTCCCAAGTGATAGGAAGTCTGCTTCCAGCAATGGTGAATTAACTGTCTGTGGAGTCTGATAACAATAGTTATAATAACGCATTTACTATATTATTTATGTGTTAATCATAAAAATAAACAATAAAGCGCGCTTATACTATGTCCTTATACCATATACCATAGTGCCTATCTTAAGCAGATGTTACTGACTTTATAAAAGGTAATTTATTTAGAGGAAAATTGTAGAAGAGTTAACCATTAGAGTTTTATTTGCGTTAATTAGAAGTCTACCTCGGAAATATGCTCCTACCCATATCTAAGCTAAAAATAAAGGTAAGCGTACAAACCATATACCGCAAGTATACAGGAGATGGTTTGTAGGAATTATAGAGAGAGCGCCTCTATGATTCGTATAAACCATCTACTGTATACTTGCGGGATCGCTTTCAGGTTGCTCCAACATGAAACAAAAAGCACTGGGCGTTCGTGTGTAACAGTAAAGGCTGTGAAAGTAGCCCATTAGTTATTTACAAAGGGTATAAGTGGCTAAATATTCCACTGTAGATCTTTCAGTGATAGCAGCGCGTCTTCAGTATTGATAAGTGATAACGCATCCCTCAATGTTTTTAAGTTGAGACTAAAAGAGCACTTGTCTTCCAATTCAATCTGTAATATACTGTATATTTAATTAGTCTTGTACCTGTTATTTACAGTGTATTTATTAAGCCTTTGTAGATACTTAGATTTGTAGTTTTTGTACAAATCTAAGTATCTACAAAGGCATCATGATCAACCCATTACCAACTCACTACAGAGCACGGGTCTCCTCTCAATATGAGAAGGGTTTGGCCATAGTCCAGCACGCTGGCCATGTGCGGATTGGCAGACTTCACACGCCTTTGAGAGCATTATGGAGAACTCTCAGGCGTGCAGGTTTCCTCACGATGTTTTCCTTCACCGTTGAATCAAGTGGGCAGAGGTGCGTGCCCGGATTCGAACCACCGACCTCTGATCAGAGGCTGACGCCCTAACCACTGGGCTATCCTTAATGTGCTTACTCTTAAGTTCGTGGTACAGAATAAATAAATACAAATTGTTATGGCATTAAAATTGTAAAAAACTCGTTATCGTTATCTTCTAAGTCGAAAGTGATATGGTTAATGTATGTGAGGTGTTGTGTATGCTTGCGTTACACAACCTTTTTTTAGACGACTTTAAAGGCAATATATAAAGCACTTAGAGTAACATGGTCGGTAATGCTTTCATCATCATCATGTAACATCTTAATTATAATTCTGAAAGATATTTTTCAAAGGTACGAGAAACTTGACATACGAGTAGATCCAAGACCCCACACTCACATCGCCAACGCTTCAAGGGTTGGCGGTTTTAATTCTAACAAATGTTTACCACTCGTGAGTATATCTAGGACCGACTTCGTTTATCCTCGAAAATATGGGCATGAAATACATGGTTTTCTAGAAGTATAATGAAGCTTGCAGTAACCTAAAAAACTGACCTAATTTGTGCATTAAAACCTGAACATCGCGATCCGTTGTCGAACATGTAAATTTTAGAACGAAGGAGAAAGTTTTTTTCTCTTTTTTATCAGATCATTATACTGTTCACAATCAAAATATAAAGGCCACAAACAAGAAAGAAGAATAAACATGAGATAGTGACCTTCTTGAACTGATCACAGCAGGCATAATTAAAATTAACCTTAGATCTAAATCTATATAATTTAATTAATACCTGTAATGCCAGTAATGGACAGTAAAATAAAATTTCGAAGACCTTTGGTCGAAGCGCGTACGCTCTTTTGTTAATATAAATATGTCTAAATATAATAGAAATATATTAATAAGTATAATTCTAGGCCCTATTTTCGGCTCGAGTCTGGGCATTTGAGAGGCTTCGGCCGTGGACTTCAGCGTTCCGTTTGTACGCGACGTGGTAGAAAATACTGCGGAGTATTGGTTTAACGCTGCTTTAGTAGGTTAGTCTGCTATCATATTACACTCCATCATCAAGTCGTCAAGCCCTAACTTGTAGTGGAATAAAAAAAAAGTGCATTCGTAGTTACTTCGAGATGTACATAAACAATTTGCCTTTTGGGACATCAGTGACTGCGTAGCTCTTGGAGTTTGTTCTGCTACTAGGGTGCCAGCTATTTATTTGCCGGATATAATCACTATTAGCCGAGTACATTTACGTAAATCTCTGAACCCTATGAACTTCCCTTCAAAGAGTTTTGGTAAAATCCAAGAGTGATTTCCTATTTTCATGGATTCCCATAATAGAAGTGTTTTTTTTGTTCAATCTAAAGATGCCAATGATATATAACGTTTGTAGGTACGTCCAAAACCTTTGACCTTATATTTGACTTCACTAACATATAACATATCTATAGCTGCAAAATTATTAAGATTGGACGACGTGTTTCGATTTTAGATCGTCACAAAGAAACAAAATGGCGACTCCTATGAATACAAAATATATATTATACACTGCTGAACCCATTATCCTAGGTAAAAAGGACTTTTATAGCTCTGTTATCGCCCTAATGGTATACGAATGGCGTACAAATGATTCCCCCTTTCAACAATATCACCACTTGGAACCTAGAACACGTATCTTTAGTGTTTACTTTCCATTATCTTGCAGTGTAGAGTACACTTTGATGGCATCAAGGTACAACGAGCCTGTATAGATCGAAATGGGCACATGAGAAGAAAAATATAAATTATAATTAAAAGTTTTTGAAGTGAAAACTTCTTTAGCGGCGTTGAGCACTTTTTCTGTAATGGGTATAAAATCTTAAACTCGCGTCAGGACACGTGACCTGATCGAAAAAGCGTAAGACGGATGGAGAGTAGACAGCTATCCCCTCTCTACGGCGCGGCGAAAATGTATGTCTGGGCCTACTGTTTCGTTTAGGCAGCGCAGGGCGCTTGCGCGAATGTTCGTGTATGTTACAGCGTGCCACGCGCATCCATGGATAGTTCTGGTAATGATGATGGTGAAAAAGTCGTTGAAATTATGGATGAAAGTTGATTTTTCGGAGAGATAAACTTTTTAATGTAAAATAATTGTAATAGTTTTAAAGTGTTAAATTTTTAATGTAATATAAATTGTCATGTTTGTGTACGATAGCGCAATAAATGAATATTGTATTCTACCACATAAATGATAGTACTTTTATACTGATAAAGCAATTGGTGCAAAATTATTCCCTAACCATTCCAAAATATCAAACATGCTCAACGTTAATAATCAACTTTTTCACTTCTGCCGGCACTCCCGGAGTGCAACCCGTCTTTTTTTTTTTTCTATCAAGCTTTGTTCATTTCCTTTGTATTGATATAATATATCGAGGCTTCCATATTGGGTTTTGATATATTATTCTGGTATTTCGCAAGCCATCTGAAGTGGCAATTTAAATGCATAATTTCTAATTCAGATCGGTCTGCTTATATGGCAATTTGGAACTTTGAGTATAAAGGATGTATTAATATGGCTTAATTTAGTTAGATACCTTTGCAGCATTGAAGATAAACAAAATAATAATAAAAATCTTAACGGTCAAACAAGTTTCAAAATTTACGAGACATGTACGGCGTAAAGATAAAAATAGTGCGAAAATCGTTGGGAATGCTAATATGCGCTCCTTTTAATCTAATACAATCTTTAAAATTAAAAACATTGGATTTAATAAGAGATAGTTGTTATTATTTAAAGTAAAATGTCTTTTGGGGTCAATTTGCCATCGCGGAAACCGGCATAACGGTTCCGTGCCATCATCCTTTGGCATTAAAACTACTTTAAACGGAACACGAAAATTGTGAAATTTGTGATAGAAGTTAATTACAGCAAGTATGCTTTGCACATTGACCTCCTTGCCCAATAGCTTTATTATCTCCTAAATAGTGTAAAAATGGCGTACAAATGATTCCCCCCTTCAACAATATCGCCACTTGGAACCTAGGGCACGTCGTTGCAGTGTTTGCTTTCCATTATCTTGTAGTGTAGTGCACATTGTGATATTGTGTTCCACACAACAATACGGTACATGGGGTGAATCTTTTATTCATCCAACGCATCGCGGTGTAAGGGGGGGGAAGATCCATTGTTAAACCACTTTTGTCTGTACCTCAGCTTTTAATTGTCATGTACGTTACAGGGTTATACACTTGCATAGGGGATGCTATATCTCTGTTATACGATATTCAGTACGACCCGTTTCAGTATTTTTAAGTGGAAGGTGACGGGTTTGATTTCCCGAAATCTGGTTTGGTGGGAGACAGAGACATACATATTCGACACCGCATCGGAGCCTCCTTCATTACTGGAGATGTTTATAGAAATCACTTAACATCAGGTTCGCTAACCCGCGATGTTAATTAAAAAAAACTAATTTCCAGCTACCCAAAAGACATCCTAATGTTGGACACTAATATATCCAATCCAGAGAAACCTTAGAATTGGAACCCTCGTAACTTTAGTTTTAAGTTTACGAATGTAGTTATCACCATCGAATCATTAATATGTAAATTATTGACGCGTCAAAAGTGCCTTGTAAAGGACTATTTGAATAAAGATTATTTGAATTTGAATTTGATTGATTATTTGCAACATCTAATTTTGAAGAAGTTATGGTAGTCGCTATATAAACCATAGCCGTAGTTGTAGCTCATCATCATCATCATCATCATTTCAACCTATAGCCATCCACTGCTGGACATAGGTCTTTTGTAGGGAGTTCCAATGGCCACGGTCCTGGGCCGCTTGTATCCAGCGGCTCCCTGCGACTCGTTTGATGTCGTCTGTCCACCTTGTTGGGGGTCGACCAACGCTACGTTTACCGGTGCGGGGTCGCCATTCCAACACCTTGGGACCCCAACGTCCATCGGTTCTCCGAGCTATGTGCCCCGCCCATTGCCACTTTAACTTCGCAACTCGCTGAGCTATGTCGGTAACTCTGGTCCTCCTACGGATCTCTTCATTTCTGATTTGATCACGTAGAGATACTCCTAGCATAGCTCTCTCCATTGCAAAGTTGTTGGCAAAGCGGGTGGAAAACCAATACTTAAAGTCCTTCAGCGATTGTTCAATTCCGTCATTCAGCAAGGCATAACGCCAGAGGCGTGGCGTTTACAAGGCCTCGCCGTTGTAGCTCATTGATGTGAAATTCAGATTTTCACAAATACCGCGAAAACCATGGATTTTGCCGCGAAGCATACTGAGCTTATTATAAAATATAATCCATCTCCTTTAAAACTTTCAGCCAAATTGGATCAGCAGTTCCAGCGTAAAGGAGTCACAAACATACACACACACATATAATTATATACACACACACTCGCATACAAATTATTGCTTTTATAATATTAGTGAGATACTACAGAAAAGAATATGTAATGCGGAAGGAAGAAAGGATTGTTACCAGAAGAATGTTAAATCTGTATGTAAAAGGACAAAAAAGAGATGGATTTAATGTATAAAAGAGAATATGTAGTGAAGTTACCGCTGATAGAAGTGAGTGGAAGAAGAAACTTTGAGCCGACCTACAAAAATTCAATATCAAACAATTAGAGAATCGAACCCAGGATCTCGTGATCTAACGAACATGCAACCGTTAGAACAATAATACAGTTGGTGGTTAGTAACATACGAGTTATTATTTTCCCATTTCCGTCACACGCTTAAACAATTCCGGGTAGCCAGAGAATTAATTTATTTTTCATTACGCGATGAAAGTTTCCTAAAGACCTCTTTTTGATTTATTTGGTACAAGATCTGGAGATGTATTTTCGCGTATATTTCGTGTTTTATCATGTTACTAGCTGTTGCCCGCGACTTCGTCTGCGGAGAATTGCTGATTTCCTTTGAGATTAAGGTTTCCCGTGCGGAGAATGCCCTGCTTCAGAAAGTAAGCTACAGGCCGCCACTGTCAAATTGCCGATTTTCGTGTCTCTAAATTAAAAAACATAAGACTTTTATACAAACTTCAAACCCCTATTTTATGCTCTTCAGGATTTGGATGAAAAAATATTCTAACCTGACACTTATGCCCAAAAGAAACCTATTTTCAAAATTTAATGCTTGTAAACTTAGTAATAAAAAAAAATCAGCAAAAACTATCATATCATTTTTACCACCCTTGAAAGGTAATATTAAAAAAATATTGATGAACATGTTTTTTATTTATTATTATTAGTCTTAATGGGAATTTTTCGTGTCCAACTCAAAAAACAAAGGATTTTCATACAAACTTCCAACCCCTATTTTACCCCCTTAGGGGTCGAATTTCCTAATATCCTTTACTATCAACTACCTACTTGCTAAATTACAGCTTTATACGTACAATAGTTTTTGAGATCTCGTGTTTAATCAGTAAGTAAGTAAGTACGTCAGTGACATTTCGCTTTTATATATATAGATATGTTCATAGAAAAGAGGTTCTCCCAGAATTAAAGTTTAGTACTGTACGTTTTTACGTCTTAGAAAGAAGCTGATGCAACTCTTAGATACATTAGCAACAAATAAACATCATTGCCAGAAGAAATATTAATGCAACAAATCGACAAACCAAAAAACAGTTTAACTGCAATCTCCCCTGGTGGTAAGTGGCTGGTAGTGTAAGGTATTTGCGGGCTTTTTGTAGGATGGCATTAATTTATAAGGCCCCTACTCCTAATTAGTTACTGCGAGACATCGGCATTCGTTTCGGCGACATTTTTTACACGTAAGTAGCTCCCGACTGTTTTCTCGCCTGGTGATTAGATAGATGTAACCAATACCCCCTAATCGACTTCAACGCATCGTACCGGAACGCTAAATCGCTTTCCCAAACACGTTTATCAGTAGTGTGGTAACTTACTACGAGCGAAGCTAGAACAACCAGATAAATTCCTAAAATGCCTCTGCTTGGGATCAAACATTGTGCCAGGCGAGGTCAAAATAGTTTATTTATAATAATTATAATAATAGCCGAGACAGAGAATAAACGCAAGTATCTCGATCTGGCTCACGAGGTTTCCGACATGTGGCATATGCAGTCTGTTGAAACCATCCCAATCGTTATATCTGCGAATGGGTTAATCCCAGTTAGTCTCGCTCACCATCTGAGGCGACTGGGGTTCCGTGGCAGTTCGCTCGCAGCCAGGATGCAAAAAACGGCCCTGCTGGACTCGGCCAGGATAGTCGGGCGGTTTCTCAACCTGTCGCCCTGACCCCCGGCCGTTTGGTCTCCCCTGCCAGGGCGTAATCCTCCGCCCGGTGCAAATATGTATTATGTAATGTATATGTAGGTTTTTTTTTTATCTATTTAAGTTTATTATATCTCTTTTGGTTGTTTATATGTATTTATTTTGCATACGGGCGTGAGAGCTAGTATATAAATGAAATGTAATGAAATGAAAATACACTTTATTGTACACCACACAAAAGAAGAAATACAGACATTAAAGAAAAACACAGAACAGAAAACAGGTACAATAGGCGGCCTTATCGCTAAAGAGCGATCTCTGCCAGGCAACCCAGGAAATAATAATTATACAACCTTATTAATAAAAGGAAAAGTAAACTCAGTGTGTGTTGATGCCGCAGAACTA
The DNA here is from genome assembly GCA_928268935.1 of Lasiommata megera. Lineage (NCBI taxonomy): Eukaryota > Metazoa > Arthropoda > Insecta > Lepidoptera > Nymphalidae > Lasiommata > Lasiommata megera. The sequence continues at coordinate 1,838,979 of OV743311.1, read as the reverse complement.
AGGGCAAAGCAGCAAAAAATAGCTTACTTTACATGCTGAACTCCAATTAACTTTTAACTTTTTGTTTGCCATGACTAAATATAAACGGTATGTAGAGAGGATTACTTAGCGGATTAACATGTTTGCAATACAAGTTGTGGTAAGCGGTATTTATTTTTTATATTATTATCGCTGATAAACCAGCCGACGGGACATCTGATGTTCAGTAATTATCGTCGCCCGCATCTGTAGTACCAGAGGAGCCAACTCTTAGTCGGTTTCTACTCGGCATTTTTTTTACACCACAAGTTAACCCATGATGGCATCTCACCTAATGTCAAGTGATGATGCGGTCTAAGATAGTATCGGTGCGGTCTAACCTGTTAGGTGTTAGGGGTATGGTAAACCAATACTCCTAATTGTTTTCTACACGACATCGTACCGGAACGCTGAATCGCTTGGCGACAAGTTTTTGTCGGCGAGGTGGTAATAACTAGCCACGACTGGGAACTTGACTCAGGAATCGAACCGAGGACCTCCAACTTTAAATTTAGCGCACGCGCTGCGCTATGGAGGTCGTCAAAACTTATCGGAACGCTAAATCGCTTAACTATATAATAAAGTAACTTAACTATATAACTTTCTGAAATAAAGTATGTCTTAGAATCGAATATCGGCACAGTTTCCCAGAAAAATTGTAACAAAAACATACACATATTAGAACCTCTAAAAACTAATCATATTTGGGTCAAAAATAGAATGGCTGCACCATTCTATTTTGAACCCAAATATGAATAGATATTTCTATCTGATCTACAATAACCACTAAAAGTTTCACATCTAAAACAATAAAAAAAGATTACTTACCTAAATAAAGGAAAGCCTTTGAAACTCAAACATAAAAAGGGAACATATAAAGAGATTTCAAATTGTTTGAAATAAATCAAACATCAGAGTATCCAGTAGTTACAGTAGATCCTTTATGAATCCCCATAGTTGTGCCCATAACCTTAAAATGGGATGGTAATAAGGGAAAATAGAACAAATGTCACGCCTTGTATTAAAGCCCTTTGTGTTTGTTTGACGGAAATTCGGATATTTTTTTGGCTACGGTCGGAGTTATTTGACGACCTCACGTACAGTACAAAAATATATTCGTGCAACATGACCTACCATTGTTGCAGGAATAGTTTTTTTTATACACAACAAGGTAGCCCTTGATGGTTCTCACCTGATGGTAAGTGATGATGCGGTCTAAGATGGTAGCGGGCTGACCTGTTAGGAGTGTGGGTTTACCATAATCCTAACAGGTTTCTACACGACATCGTGCCGAGACGCTAAATCGCTTGGCAACACGTCTTTGTCGGTAGGGTGGTAACTAGCCACGGCCGAAGCCTCCCACTAGACCAGACTCAAGCCGGGAATCGTACTATATATTGCTCTAATAAGATACCTCTTAATATCATTTTAAGTGGCATGTGAGATGGTGATAACAAAAAGAAAATTTATCTGGCTAAGTTTGTTGTGGGCTTCTTCTAAGACCGGGGCGCGTTTGGAACCCTCATAGCTATAGTTTTAAGTTAACGAATGTAGTTATCACCATAAAATCACTACTATGTAAATTATTGACGCGTCAAAAGCGCCTTTTAAAGGACTATTTGAATAAAGATTATTTGAATTTCAATTTGAATTTTGAATTTGAATTTGAACCCAGGACCTCCAACTTTATAATGCGACAGCGCGCTTGCTTCGCCACGGAGGTCGTCATAGTTGAGAAATACTAGGTTCAAGGTTTTAAAATGGTGCAAAACCAGTGATTCTTATCCACCTTTTACATCCTGGAAGTAATGATCTCCCAACTTGTAACTATCCCAACGCATTTATCCTTACCCGAAGAAAATTCATGCGTTACTGTGAAAATATAGTTTAAATATCGACCTCAAGCTATCGAAGGTTTCCTTCGCGATTGAGAAGAGCATGGTAGACGATGCCGCAGCGGAATGCGGTGGCAAGTGACGTAATGTGGCGGAATGCAACGCTTGCAACGCCATGCTACTGAACGCGAAGGTATGCGACGGTATGTGCTAGAAACCCCTGACATGCGATCGCGGGGTCGACGTTGCACGCACACAGCATTTACTCCCGCGTTTCACGCTCTACCAGAAAATACCTATGACGAAGAATCCATGCTTGTGTCTTATGACCTTACAGAATATTTAAATTGTTTTGTTCACTAACACCTGATGTTAAGTGATTATATTCGAAGCACCAGAGGAGCCACAGATGCGTTACTGGCTAAACCTATCTTCCGAATCGGTTTCGCTTGGCGTGTCTGTCTTTGCTATTAGGGTGGTAACTAGCCGCGGCCGAAGCCTCTTACCAGGCTAGACTCGAGCTGGTAATGAACGAAGTGGTAACTTACTAAATAAGCACAACTCTAACCACAAGATAATTACAAGATAGTTAGGTTAGGTTAGGTTGAAATTTGTATCGAGATCTCTAAGTCAAGTTAGAAATACATCAAGTGAACGTCAGTGAACGTTCCGGCAAATGTATAAAAATCGACCAAGTAGCTTTAAAAAAAAAATATGGAGGCTTCAAACTATAAAATCAGCGTAAAACCTTATGTATTTAACTCTGATTCAACTTGTGTACGTAATGTCAGAAAACCGCATTCAAATCGGTAAATCTGTTTAAGTCCAAGTTTGAAACATACAGACACTCAAACTTAAATATAAACAAAGTGGTCAAATTTAAAGACCACTATACCATATCGAGGTTACTAATTGACAGATTTTCACTTAGTACACTGAAGATTTGTTGGCTAGAGAAAAATAGTCTAGTATTGGGCGAAATAAACTATTTTTCCAATCAAGAAATGGTATTTACAGATACAAACAAACTAAAACTTATGTCATAACACTTCTAGTTTATGAAACTTACCAACTCCGGGGGTTTAAGTTTAGCCAAGTTAATGCAGGGCTGCCAAATATAATATTGTGTGCGAAAAATAATAAGCTTCTGTCTTTCTGGGGTCGCAAGAGAAATGGAAACGTTTACATTAGATTAATGAGCATCCAAGTCCATTTTCACCATTTCCATTTTATGTCTTCAGTCTTTGCTGTTCACTAAGAAAATAGGTCTAATATTTCTAATAAAATTCATTATATCTTTACGTTATTAAATTTAAATGAACTACAGAAACAACCTGACAGAAAATGATTAAAACAAAAAAAACTTGAGAGGTGTCAAGGGACACCCGGATGGAACGAAGTTCCTTTCGATTAATTAGTGAAGGAATTGTAATAAAATTTTATTTTATTTAAGTTATAATAATATTTTTATAATGTTATATAAACTTAATCAGTAGGTTCAATTTTGTACTCCATCAGCAATATCCGGAACTTGTGCAGAAACACTGTCAGGATTCATTATTATTTTTATTTTTTATTATTTATTATTTACAAAAAACCTGTATACACTCAACAAAAATAATAGTCGCGACACCACACTGTTCAATACGAAATAGAAATGAAAATATCTGGCTTGCTTTCTATAAGAGAGAGAGAGAGAGACAGACAGAGAAACATGCGACGCCGCACAGCTTACAATAACAAAAAGTGTCGTGACAACTTTTCGTAAGAATTTTTTCCCTCTAGCCCCCTTTCACAACGCGCGATAAGGAACTTCGTTCCAAAAATCTTTTTTTAATATATCGATATTATTGTACACCTTAAAATAAGTACAGACGCAAATTTGCGTTTCAAATCAACTACTGCGCCGATTTAAAAGAAAGTATCCACAAAGATAGCTGTAGGTAAATACATTATTATTACATTTATTTACATCGCAAACAAACGAGTGGATGGATCACCTGATCTTAAGTGATTACCGTCGATCTGTTTTTATTCGGCATCATGCCAGAATGCTAAGTCGGTAACTGACTGCGGCAGGAGCCTCCCGCTAGACCAGAAGAGAGCCGGGAATTGAACCCAGGACCTCTTACTTTATAACATTACGGTGAATGCACTGTGCCACAACGGTCAATATCTGAAACCGTTTTTAGTATGTCATATCCTAAATGAAGCCTTTTTCTTTTTTGTTTTTTTAAACCCACATGATTCATTTATCTTCACTGTCTAAATCTAAACCATTACCACATACACATAATTTTATCTGTTTAACACACACACAGTCAGACAGCGAATATAGCACCCCTTTATTTTATAAAGGGGTTAAATAGAGACAACCGCAATACCCGTCTTGCCTATCTGCAATAAAAGTTATCCCACATGCACGAAGTTTCTATAACAAAGGCGTTTCGCGTAACAGACGTAGTTGGCTCGTGCAAATAAGATGCACCAAGATTTGATATTACGTTTAAAAGACGTGGCTAAGTTGGCACGTAAGTATACAAAAGGAATAAAATTTATGGAGTTCAGAGTTACAATTATTTGTTAAAAAAACTCAAAAAACTATATTTAATAATTTTTTTTATATATTTTTTTTTAATCCTGAAGATCTTTATTTGGAAAATGGCATAATATTATCAAATAATTCTATTATCACCGATCCTCAATAAGTCTACTAAATTGAAATGAAATCTGACCGTTCGAAAGTTTTTGACGACCTCCATAGCGCAGTGCGTGCGCTGTCACATTATAAAGTTCTTGGGTTCGATTCCCGGCTCGAGTCTGGCTGGTGGGAGGCTTCGGCCGTGGCTAGTTGCCACCCTACCGACTAAGAAGTGCCGCAAGCTATTTAGCGTTCCAGCACGATGTCGTGTAGAAGTCAATTAGGAGTGTGGGTTCACCATACCCCTAACAGGTTAGCCTGCTACCACCCTACGCTGCATCATCACTTACCACCAGGTGAGATAGCTGTCAAGAGCTAACTTATAGTGTATAAAAATAAAAGTAGGCCAAAATCAAGTCCAAAGGAGTCGGTTACAAACTAACATACCTCCTCCTTTTTTTAAGTAGATTAAAAAGCACTCCGAAGGCCTCGACATGATAATAGGCCTAAATTAAGTTAGTTAGTTTTACTACAATCAACCCTTTTACTACTTACCCCAGTTACAAAATCCCTTGCCCCCTTGCTCCCCTACTTCCTTCTTTGAAGTCCCCTGTCGTTAAAACTTAAACACTAAAGTCTCTGTTACGCTCTAATGGTGAACAATTACGGTTCGAACGTCAAACGATAAAGTATTTTAACTTGTGGACTATTTTAATTTCGAACCCAATTCGTTAAAACTTTAACACTAAATACCCGAGTTTTTGTTTTATACGGTGAACATTACTGAACGGGGCTGGAAACTTTTATCGCAATATTACATTAACTAGGAATTTTTTATTTAAAAACTTTATCTCGCGTCTTCGGTAAGTTTTTATCTGGCATGTAAAATTATAAGACGTAAAAATATGGAAATAGTTTAATATGAAGAAATTTCAAATTCAATTTGACATAATATTCTTTTCCTATTTTACAGATTAAGCTTGATTGAGTGCAATTGGCAGCGGTGATAGCCTAGTGGTTAGGGCGTCAGCCTCCTAATCAGAGGTCGGCGGTTCGAATCCGGGCACGCACCTCTAACTTTTCGGAGTTATGTGCGTTTAAAAAAAAAAAAAATATCACTTGCTTCAACGGTGAACGAAAACATCGTGAGGAAACCTGCACGCCTGAGAGTTCTCCATAATGTTCTCAAAGGCGTGTGAGGTCTGCCAATCCGCACATGGCCAGCGTGGTGGACTATGGCCTAACCCTTCTCATATTGAGAGGAGACCAGTGCTCTGTAGTGAGCCAGTAATGGGTTGGTTCATGAGTGCAATTAAATTTATGTAAAGCTAGTTTAAAATGGGGGTAGGTACTGGGACAAAAACCTATACAGAGTGTAAATTATCTGGTTAAAAATATTTTCCAAAGTTGTATTACAAACATACTCTGACCATACAGAACCGTATGTGTAAAACTTTGCCTAAGCTACCTACATCTCTAAATTTCGAATACGAAAATTAATATTTAAGTACTTATTTAACTTTGTTTATAAAGCTGTAGTCACACAATGGATTTGGGACTTTTAGGTCAGGTAGTAACGGGGTAAATAAGGCAGCTTGGGGCAACTTTAATTTAGATTGCGTTTTAAAGTTTTAGGTAAATTGCAACTAATTTAGTTTCGTCATTTAATTCGAGTTCCCTACATTTAATAGGTGGCTTATAAGTCTAATCATTTTAAAGTAGTACGACAAAAGTTGACTTCTAAAGGGAAGTTGTTATATAAGTTTATATCTACGTATGTACGTATGATGATGATGTATCATCATCATCACACAAACAAACTTCTTCTCTAATAGGAGTGTAGGTTTGAGAGCATAGAACCAGAATGCTGTCCTGATGAGGATTGGTGGACTTTAACGGTCATTATGCTGACCGATAGTTTAACTTGTTCGCAGAGGCATGGAACTTGACCCCAGCTTACCAGCTGATACAGAATAATTTAAAATTCTTTAAACAGTCTAGTACCGTACATATTTTTGACCTCATGATCCAATATTAAACAAGCTAATCACTAAACCGACGAGGCCTTGTTTAGGCACAACATATTCAAATTAATGCTGGTGTAATTTATTTTCAAGAAGACTGACGGCGCATAAATAGCTCTAAAATCTAAGTGTTTTTTTTAATTACTGGACAGAAAAATCTTAAAACTTTTGATCGGAACCTATTAAAGAACAGCGTGAGAAACTAAGATAACAGTTATCACAAAGTGTTGTTTTAAAAGTCTAAGTAAGTCACCTAAGCCTGCATTTGATGACCGTGGGTCGTGGGTCTAGTCTCTCGAACCCACTTTCATGTTTAAGTTATATGCCTATGTACTCGGCAGTTGGACTGACACTTTGAAATGAAAATAAGCGTTATTGTACACAATACAAAATAAGAAATACAAGACAGCAAAGAAATTACAAGTACGGAAAAAGAGCGTTCAAAAGGCAACCTTATCGCTATAAACAGATCTTTATCAGGTAATCTATTTTCTATTCTATGCTATTCTATGATTATAAGTTCAAACATTTTAGAAAAATCTTTCCTGAAATAATTTACGGGAAAAAAATCCTACCGACTGCGCCACTGCCATATAGTGAAATAAATACGCGTAGTCGTTAGTATAACATTTCATACCAACTCTTAATCTTAGAATTCATTCTAAAACTACCCACATATTTATACTACATCCTGCAACAACTGTTTAAATGTTTAAGTCTACAATATAAGCAAAGAGATGTACTAGTTAATCAAAAATTTCAAGTTCTGGTTTATATTGCAGTACGTGTGCAGGTAACATTTAAGTCGGACTAATGCAAGCAGAGAATCCTCTTCGCTGGATTAAAATCTAAATTTCTGAGCTTAATGAAATGTTTTCGCGAGGGTGTTAGTTGAAACATGTTTGCTTTTACTGTACAAGTATAATGGTTACTCTACGGAGCTAAACAACTTTATTATATATTTTTTTTTACTTTAAACTACTTTCAGTATGTTCTTAAGTTTATTAATTTATCCTTTGCAATCAAAAACACTGGTGATAGTTGGTTAAACTAAGCGTAATGAGATCCTAAATTTGACTGCGGTTCTTACAGAAGTACTATTTGGGATCCATTAATTGATTCTACAATAAGATAATGTATATTAGATAGCTTAGTGGTAAAGTTGTGATAACCTAGGCTAGGTCCGCCTTCTAATCAGAGGTTGGGAGTTCAATGCCGGGCACGTACCTCTGACTTCTCGGAGCTCTGTACGTTTTTAAGCAATTAAAATATCACTTGCTTGAACGGTGAAGGAAAACATCTTGAGGAAACCTGCATGTCTGAAAGTTCCATAAGTTTCGAACTTGATCGAACCCCCGACCTCTGAATAAGAAGTGGACGTCATAACCTTTCCACACATCAGATTATTTTTACTGAGCATAATTTAATCCTTTTGACTTTATCGCTAGCAAAATGTATGTTTAAAACATACTGAACATTAGAAGTAAAAGTAAACTTATAGTACCGTTTAGTAGGCTGCACAAAATTAGTAACGCATTCAAAGGAAATGTATTTAATTTTATAATAAATTACTTATTGATATCTTGGAGATGTCAATCAAGTTCAAAGTTTTCATAAAACGAAAGCTTATAGAAAATATTACGATATTAAGGATTATATAAACGATAAAAAAGCTTGGGTGTAAATTGCTCTATCTCTTGATTTGAATTGATTATATGAGATGGGAATAACAAAAAAATACCCGGCTAAGTTGGTTGTGGGCTTTTTCTTAGACCCGTTTGGAATCCTCATGGCTTTACTTTTAAATTTACGAATGTAGTTATCACCATTATCACCACTATGTAAATTATTGACACGTCAAAAGTGCCTTTTAAAGGACTATTTAAATAAAGATGTTTTGAATTTGAATTTGAATTTATAGGAAAACACATAATACACAAACAAGTGAATGTCTCACTTTTTAAACAATATTTTTTTTTAAAGCTATTCGCGCAAAGTTATTCGTTATGAATCCTACGCAAACACTATCTACAAGGGATGACGAAGTCAATAACATTCTGGCAGGCAATCGAGAGCCGGGTTTACTTTACTTTTAATTAAAAACGAGCGACGCGTAAAATCGACGCGGCAGCATGTTTCTAATTATTTGGAGCAGATGTTTTATTTGTATCAACATCACTGTGTACCGATCTTACAGTTGGGCATACATTCATTTGCCTGACTTATTAAAATTTCAGACCAACTTTTGATTTATTTCGTTAGCTGAGAATAGATTTCAAATAACTATCGTATTAATCAACCAATTTAAAAAGTTTATTTGGCCAAAAGCTCAGCAAAAAAAGGAATTTGTGAACTTTTGTTATATTTTTTTATAATAAAAGTTTTGTGACTTCTTTAATTTGGTAATTGCGAGAACTCTTTGCGTGTGTGATATAAATTGACAAATTTTACGGAGAGCTAACAACAGTTTGTAATTTCAGGGATTATTTCAATCCAAATATAGTAATAGGACAACCCGAGTGACGAACAACATTACAGATTTCTCTTACAATACCCGCAAAAAACGTTGCATTATTTATTCGAGAACCGAAGGCGCTCCATCTAATGCGTAAATATTTTAATAATCTACTAAAACAATTTCGATACAATTTTCAGTCTACTTAATAATCGAATAAGTAGAACATTTCGCACTTGTCACTCACTTGTTCTACGTAACCCGTAGTGACGTAACATGATCTCCTATTTATTAACAGGAGCACATTTACAACGCTACTGTATCGTTGCTAATTTGTAACCTTCATTGAGCGTTTCGGCATAACGAAATGCTTTCAGTTTTATGTAAACAACGCTAAATTGCATTGTTTTTCTTGTTTAGCAATATAAATTTTCGTTACGTGTAAACAATCCAATATTATTTGTTGATGAAAGCAGCCTTTGCGTAATATATTAACTGAACTACTGCGAACATGTTTATTTTAATTTTAATTTACATTATTCGTATTTAACATAGTTTATTATTGTTGTCCCAAAATAAAACATGTTATGTTATGTTTAATGTTATAAAATTATACTAATAGAAATTGCTACTAATTAATGTCATAAAAAATTACTTTGAGCTGTAATTTGGGTTTTAAAGTGTGAAAAGTTTTAATTTACCAAAATTTTAATCATTATCAGCAAAGGGCTTCACACTAGATCAACTTGACACTTTATCGAAGCATATTATTAAACAAATGTTCCTCAGAATATATGTTACATATTATGATTTCACGTAAAGTAAACTTTTATAATTGTGCCAGTAGAATACAGGTGGACCGCACGTCCGACCGTCCCACCGTTATATCTTCAAATAGCACTTTACTTGTTATAAAGCTGACATTTTAGAATTTTATTTTCGTGTCGAGTCGCTGTTGAGTCAATATCGTACGTGAAGGCTTTACAGGGGATTCAGTTATTCGTTTGAGTTCGATTGAATTGGACAACATATGACAATAGCCTCTGAGTGAGACTCAACTTAAAATAATCTACGAGAATGATAACGATGAATGATTTGAGGGTGACTAAGATATTATGTCTAAAACAATCTTCTCATTATAATGACTTCTGTCTGGGGCACATCGGATGTTTTTAAAGTATAACGGACGAAGGTAAAATTTTTTTTAGTGTTTTATGCGACCCGTGGTAGCACCCACGTTTTCGTTTTTTTACGCTAATATTTGCAAATAACGTAGTTTTCAATTGATAGAAGAATTTTATATTTGGTTTGGTGGTTTAGGCGTGCCAAACAAACTGACATTCCCATACATTATGTTAAAGTTAGGATATCGATATGACGTCAAAATGTACAGTTGAGCACATACGAAATTATTCACTTCGCGTTTTAGTACCCACCATGCTTCTAAAAATATTCTTTACTAGCTTTAAACAGCGGTTTCACCAGCGATTTATAAGGGAATGTTATTTAGGAAAATATGAACCGCTATAAGGTACTCGACCTTAACCATAATTCCAAACATTATATCTAGGATAACTATTATAATTCAAAACCATAGATGGGGCAAGAAAACCTATCTGAAAATTTACGTGTACATGCAAGCATAATTTGTAAGTTAATTTTGGGAGCACGAGCTAGAGGGCATCTCCAACACTTAGGTTGTTGAATTTTCTTTTGAACATGGATTTTTCTGTTGCTATATTCAGAAAGAAAGAAGTATTGACATTTACGAAGAATTATTCTTTCCAGCCTTTACTACGACTTCGTCTAAAACCACTTATGCTCGATGTTAACAATCAATGGAATCAAAAAACTTCAGATAGCATATTGAATTGAATAGTGCCATCTTTCTTTACAAGGATGAGTAGAAAAAGGACAACACTTACACCTAATTCTGTTTTTCTAAAAAAAATTTTTTTGACGACCTCCGTGGTGCAGTGCGTGCGCTGTCGCATTATAAAGTTGTAGTCCTGGATTCGTCTGGTCTGGCTTCGGCCGTGGCTAGTTACTACCCTACCGACAAAGACGTGTCGCCAAACGATTTCGCGTAGGAACCAGTTAGAAGTGTAGGTTTACCATATCCCTGACAGGTTAGCCCGCTACCATCCTAGAATGCATCATCACTCACCACCAGTTGAGGCTATAAATGTCATTTGTTATTTGCAAGGTGTCTCTTTGTAAAATTCCATTACTATCTATTTATATATATATATATATATATATATATATATATATATTATCTAATTTAACAGCGCAGTTACAGTTGCGGCTCCTTCTTCGCGATTTACCTACTATATTCCCCACGATGCTATCTGTGACAAATTTCTTTGATCTTCGCATCACTTGAATTGAACAAAGACGCTGATAGAAGAAACAAAAACAAATATATAAAACATTCAGATGTACCGTCACATTTTGAACACATTTGTATGGTGGTTGACAATATATCGGGGAGCCAGGATGAATTTCCTGGATAACCATATCCAGGAAACAATTTGTGAGTCCCTATTCCATTTTACAAATTAATTTCATCAGGCGACAATGGTAAAGCAATTTAGCACTTCAGATATTTTAATAAAGAATGTTATTCGTTGGGAATGTTTTCATTAAAATTGAGTAGGCTCTCTTCGTGCTTCAAGATTTCTTGTTCACTTTTTAATAATTCAATTTCGTAGTATTATGAAAATGGTGTTGTTTTGAAAATCACGCTTCTTTAGTTAATAGGCATGTTCGAGCTTATCCGACTGTTAAATACCATAAATAAATTAAAATATCAATTCAATTTGTTCGTTGGTTTATTTGTATGTTTGTTAGTTACCATTCGTATACATCTGTAACGAGGACATCCGTAGGAGAACAAAAGTAACCGACAAAGCCCAACGGATTAGCAAGCTGAAGTGGCAGTGGGCGGGTCATATTTGTCGCAGAACCGACGGCCGTTGGGGCAGTCGTGTTCTGGAGTGGAGACCGCGTACCGGTAAGCGCAGCGTAGGACGACCACCTGCTCGCTCGACCGACGACCTGAAAAGGATCGCCGGTGGCGGGTGGATGAGGAAGGCGGAGGGCCGTGTGTGGTGGCGCGCTGTCGAAAAGGTCTATGTCCAGCAGTGGGCGTTTATACGCTGATTGATTGTATGACAAACAAACAGTAACCTCCTTGGTGAAAATTGGCAATAAGATAGTATACATGTTTCTATGCACAATTCCACAAAACAATACATGAGCGTTGTAAGATAAAAATATCGAGCCTCCAAGAAAAATTTTCAGTTCTTCTTCTTCGCCGTTACACTCTTTGCAGAGCGGTCGTGGTCATCACGAATCAATGTCTTTGAGGCCAGATGTTATGCGCCTCACAAGCATTCGCCACTTCCCTCTGCTGGCCGAAAGTCTGGTGCACTCGTGCAAAGGACCACCCACAGGAGACTTTATCTGATCGGTCCATCGCATGGGTGACCTTCCTCGCCCTCTGGTGCCCTCCACCTTACCCTGCACGACAAAATGCTCAATTGAGTCACGAAGTCACTCTCACGCCGGGAGACGTGACCAAAAAATTTTAAAATTCGACCTTGTACTAACGACGAGAGTCGTTGATTAATGCCGAGTTCTTGGAGGATAGAGACGTTGGTACCAAAATCGGTCCATGAGACAATTTTCAGTGTAGTATTGAAAAAAAAAATAAGAAGGCTCAGAGTCACTCAACGGGCGATGGAGAGATCTATGCTGGGAGTATCCCTACGTGATCAAATCAGAAATGAGGAGATCCGTAGAAGAACCAGAGTTACCGACATAGCTCAGCGAATTGCGAAGTTGAAGTGGCAATGGGCGGGGCACATAGCTCGGAGAACCGATAAACGTTGGGGTCCCAAGCTGCTGGAATGGCGACCCCGCACCGGTAAACGTAGCGTTGGTCGACCCCCAACTAGGTGGACAGACGACATCAGACGAGTCGCAGGGAGCCGCTGGAAGCAAGCGGCCCAAGACCGTGAGCATTGGAACTCCGTACAAAAGACCTATGTCCAGTAGTGGATGTCACTCGGTAGATAATGATGATGATGATGATAATTGAAAAAAAAAGGTCAAAAAAACATTTTTTTCCGACTTTCCTAATATTATGCAAGGGTTTCTACATTTTGCTTTTCACTGTGTGGCGATCGAGACCCCCTACGTTCACCTGTTCCGCGTAAAAGGTTTCAGAATTCATATTTTTAAAAGGCTTTGTATTTTATGCTAATAGTATCGCGGGTAATGTATGCACAACACTAAAGGGGTCTTGTTCGATATTCGCGAATAATTTTTCACAGTTGAACCTTGTTACGAGATTAAATTTTTACTTCACTTCAGTGTTTATGTACTAATACCCAGGTAGTTTTGCATTTCAGTACACTTTGGTGACTGAACATGTTCTATGTATGGAAGGGCGTCGCCGAAATGATTATGACGTCACCTGCGTACGGGTGAAAATCGATCAGTAGGTAAAAGATGCGTAGACCGAGATGCCAAAGACATCGGAATGCAATGTGGAGAAACATGACGGATAACGAAGATGAGTTTTTAAATTATTAGGTTTTTGGTATACTCGTTTTAGAACTATTAATTAACCTATATAGCTAGAGGTAGGAGGCACCACCTGGATGCCTGGTCTCCTTGCACCACCCGCTATTCCAGGTCATTTCTGCCACACACCTGCAAATTGTGGAACCAGCCTCCATCTTCTGTGTTCCCTAATGGTTATAATATGGGGATCTTCAAAGGGCGGATTAACAAATTGCTCAAGGGCCAGCAACGCATTGGCGGTTCCACTGGTGCTGCAAATGTTCATGGGCGGCGGTAATCACTTACCATCAGGTGACCCGCCTGCTCGTTTGCTCGCTATGCATATAAAAAAAAAGGTAATAGTCTGGTAGGAGGCTTCGGACGCGGTTAATTACCGCCCTTCTGGCAAAGAAATACCGCCAAGCGATTTAGCCATTCAGCGTAGATTGGAAGGTTGGGTTCAGCCGGCAACGTATCGGTGGATCTGCAGTTGCAAATGTTAATAAGCGACGTTTAATATCAATTAACGTCAGTTAATAGATATTACCAGTAATTAAAAAAAAAGTTTCATCACGACTGTCCGTCCATGTGTTCTTTTGAATTTCATTATCTTTCATTTTGATCGCTATCCGCACTGGACAGTTCAATTCTCCGTTTCGGCCAAAAATAATTGTCATTCTTTTTGTCTATTAGTAATTAAGATATTAATTTCTCAGTATTAGACCAGAGTTACAAGATTTATTATGTTAACCATTTTTTAAAGCCCAACAACGCAATAGCTTAGCCGTGGGACATACATCTGATAGAAATTATAACTTACCCTTATATACCATAAAAATCCTCATCATGATCAACCCATTACCGGCTCACTACAGAACACGGGTCTCCTCGCAATATGAGAAGGGTTTGGCCATAGTCCACCACACTGGCCATGTGCGGATTGGCAGACTTCACACGCCTTTCAGAACATTATGGAGAACTCTCAGCTGTGCAGGTTTCCTCACGATGTTTTCCTTGACCGTTGAAGCAAGTGATATTTAAATTTTTAAAAACGCACATAACTCCGAAAAGTTAGAGGTGCGTGCCCGGATTCGAACCGCCGACCTCTGATTAGGAGGCTGACATCCTAACCACTAGGCTATCATAAAAATCCTCATAAACCTTTATTTTCATTCTGGTGTTACGCGTAAGTCCATGGTATATCACGCATTATGGAGATTCAGTGGAACACAGCCATTGCTACGTGGCTGGAAACTGACCTACTTTCATTAAAAGGTTTTACACTGCAACCCTTTTTCAGCTCGTAAAAACGTGCTTTACCCCGTACGCTCAAACCTTAGGGCGGAAATATATATAATAAGATAGGTGAAGTGAGATGAAAGAGATGAAATATTATTATTAAAAATATCATAAATATATTATATTATATTTATAGTTAACTTTAAATCACTTGATGCTACGAAGTAGCTAACGACGAGCAAAGCCAGGAATCTATGAGGTCCAGGACAATTTTTAATCTATATATATTTATATATAATATCTATATATATTTATATGAATTTTAATTCAAAGTAATAAATAATAAGCTGTGATTGCCTAGTGGTTAGTGCGTTCGCCTCCGCTTCCAGGCGTGGAGGTCGGAGGTTCGATTCCGGGCACGTTCCTCCGACTTTTCAGAGTTATGTGCGTTTGTAAGCAATTAAAATATCACTTTTTTCTTCTTATTTCTATTTTTACTTGTTGTTGTTTTGTACAAATAAAGAATCAATAAATTAAAAAAAAAAAAAAGACGGGTTGCACTCCGGGAGTGCCGGCAGAAGTGAAAACTTGATTATTAACGTTGAGCATGTTTGATATTTTGGAATGGTTAGGGAATAATTTTGCATCAATTGCTTTATCAGTATAAAAGTACTATCATTTATGTGGTAGAATACAATATTCATTTATTGCGCTATCGTACACAAACATGACAATTTATATTACATTAAAAATTTAACACTTTAAAACTATTACAATTATTTTACATTAAAAAGTTTATCTATATCAATTTCCATATTTTAAGCACTTTACATTCACGAATTTTACGAATACACAACAATGTGATCACTACACAGACGGTCGAGCCATCAGCTGTCACCATCCATGGATGCGCGTGGCACGCTGTAACATACACGAACATTCGCGCAAGCGCCCTGCGCTGCCTAAACAAAACAGTAGGCCCAGGCATACATTTTCGCCGCGCCGTAGAGAGGGGATAGCTGTCTACTCTCCATCCGTCTTACCCTTTTTCGATCAGGTCACGTGTCCTGACGCGAGTTTAAGATTTTATACCCATTACAGAAAAAGTGCTCAACGCCGCTAAAGAAGTTTTCACTTCAAAAACACTTGCTTCAACGGTGAAGGAAAATATCGTGAGGAAACCTGCGTGCCTCAGAGTATTTCATAATGTTCTCAAAATCCTACAAAAAATTACGACCGATTTCTGTTTTATTTTATATCTATAGATACCTACCTAATACAAAAACAAAACCAAGAGTAAATCAAGGAAACATTAATTTTCAACATTCCACTCCAAGCATCCATTTATCGCGAGTTAAGTATTTTTATATGAACAATATCGGCTGAACAGCTTATGCTTGCTTAGTATTTATATGAAATTTAATACTGTATGAATAATAAACTAAAACGCCACTAGTTCAGCTGTTATTCTGAACCCCAAAACTTTAATACGCATTTCAAATTGTATTAGCCCCTGGCGCGTAATATTTTCGTTATGAGCTGACCCAAAAAACCCCGAGACGTGCGACGCCGGCTGATACCAAAAAAAAGGGAATTATTTTTTAAAAAGCTGTTCATATATCTACTAAATACCGTTTACTTTTTGAATAGGAGAGATTGAATAAGAGCTTGGGAACTGCTAAAGTGGTGGGTTAAAATATATCCCATATAACTTCCTGTCCAAGAGAAGGGTTTTTTTTTTTTTTTTTTTTTTTTTTTCGCTGGGAAATGCTTTTACGCATCCCCTCCGGAGGCGACGCAGGCAAGATTGCGCCGCTTCCGACGGGGTATGTGGGACTCCCCGGCGGCCAGGCTGGCGACCAGAATACCCACTAAAACCCAGCGATGCTCCTTCGCGTCGCCTGGTGGCTGGGTCACGGGAACACTGATGCACTCGACCGCGGCCCAGCCAGCGGCGTCCGCCGAGGCAGACCCTCCACGGGGGGCCTATATTGACCCCCGAGCTCCGTCCGAGGCGCGCCAGGACCATTGGACGCGCCTCCCGACCCGAGGATTAGGCTCGACGGGTGAGGATGCCTCTCATCCATCACCCGGAGCTCCTCGTCAGGGGGGCAGGCGGCGATCGTGCGCCCGTCGCCTGCGCCCCACCCTACGACGCCGGAGAGGGTGCGCGTCTGCGTCATTCTCCCGGCGCCGTCCTGCCGCCTCCTTCTGCATCATCACCTCCTCACAGAAGGAGGCGACAGCGGCCCAAGACGTCTCGCTGGCCACCATGGTGCGAACCACAGTGGGCAGCGAAAGGTCAGGCCCCACCTGTGCCACGAGTAAGGCTCGCTCGACCGACCACTGGACGCACGATTCCAGCGTGTGCTGCGCCGAGTCCTGAGCGTAGCCACTCACTCATGGCACTCCTCCGTGGGCTCCCGCCTTGCGACCCTGCACAGATACCTCCCGAAGCAACCGTGCCCCGAGAGGATCTGCACAAGGCGGAAGGACAGGGCCCCGTGCTTCCGGCCCGTCCAGAGCTCGAGGACGGGCCGGATCGCCTCGATCGTGCGGTGGCCAGCTGTCGGCGCGAGAAGCCTCTCCCGCCACAGGGCGACGAGATTAGCCTCCGCCAACCGCCTCAAGAGAAGGGTACTAAGTTACTCCGGTTTGTTGGCAATAATTGCTTTGCAGTGATAATCCAAGTTTTCTATTGAGGTTAAAAACGGAAATAATGTCGGTTTGAAGCATAGTGGCCTAGGGAAATAACCCGGTGTTTTACTATGAGATTTACCATCCGCTATCAAAAAAGGGGTATAACCAAAAGGAGAAATTGCATGCAAATATCTTCCTAGTGATTTTCATCATCTTTTTTTATTTACTTTACTTTTTTTTGATGTTTCTGTTTTCCAACAATAAGCCACTTCTTTGTTTGATTTCTCAGTTTATGTTTTCCTCAAGAGCCTTGTATAAAACTTTTCACACGACCCTCTTGATGTCAAGTGGTAAATTTACTAAGAAGATTTTTTGATATCGACATAAGTAAGTATGTCTTATTATTTTTCTTGAGATGAAAATAATGATCATTATATTTATCGATATTGCAGTTGAAAATAATATTAGTAGGTAGCTTTTATTTCAAATTGTGCACAATGCAACTCTAGATTTCACCGGATCGGCAAGTATTACTTTTATTCACCATTTGAGATTCAGTATTTGAATTAAAAATTGACTAGTAACGAGACTACAGTATTGACGTTAATATCTATACAAGTTTAGCCTTGTGTAATATGTGATTATTCTTGCGGTTATATAAATACTTCAATATGTTCTTAATTAATTAATAGCAGTGATATTGGTTAGGGCGTCAGCCTCCTAATCAGAGGTCGGCGGTTTGAATCTGGGCCTCTAACTTATCTCTAACCTCTAACTTTTTGGAGTTATGTGCGTTAAAAAAAAAATGAAATATCACTTGCTTCAACGGTGAAGGAAAACATCGTGAAGAAACCTGTACGCCTGAGAGTTCACCATAATGTTTTCAAAGGCGTGTGAAGTCTGCCAATCTGCACATGGCCAGCGTGGTGGACTTTGGCTAAACCCCTCTCATAGACCCGTGCTCTGTAGTGAGCCTGTAATGGGTTGATCATGATGATGATGATGATGTTCTTAAGTCGATGGTCGACTCATAACTTTTATGATTTAATACACCACCTGGAAAACATTGGTATACCTTCATATTGAGTTAATAATCGACAAAACGAGCTGTAGTATCATTATATAATTTATATGAATGAGTTACCAATCAATTAATCACCCTTAACTAATAACTTCTCAAAGCTGCACTCAGGAGAAGGGGTTTAAGGGCATTGACATAGCATGCTATTGTAATGCGAGCTAGCTGCCAGAAGCGATAATATTCCGAAATAATCCAACCTTATTTTCCCAATGGCGTAAAACGTAAAAGGACTGCCGTTACGCGGAAAGGATCTAAGCCTTAGAAATAAGGCGCACAGGAAGGAAATCTGCCGCATTTTAATAAAATCGCCGATACTGTACCAGGTGTTCCATTTCGTTTCGACGTTTAGAAATCAAATTTTCCTTTTTTTTACACTTTGTAACATAGGGTTAAAAGAATGAAAAACAAATGTTATTTCACCTACCGAAGCGGTAATCGGAAAGGTGGTAATAAATGTGTACCTACTCCGGTTAGGTTAAATTCTATGTACTTATGCTACGGCTAGTGAATGCTACTAGAAGACGGCTACAATCTTCCCTCCGAAGGACGCAATCGTATGCAAATTTTTCTAACTTCGTTTAGTTCAAAGACGTTGCGGAATGAAACCGCGTAGAACCGATAAAGTGTATGGGCTGAATTTGCTATAGCTGCCACGCCCCTAATAAGATAGCCTGCTACCATTTTAGACTATGTCAAACCTACTCGTGGCGCAAAACTGCCGCCACCTTCGAAAGGTAAAAGCTAGTGGTCTGTAAGGCTAATTAATTCCAGCGCCATCTGACACGTAGGTGTCTACGTAAGGGGCATGAAGGAACGGGATTCGTGCACTAAACTTAGCAAGTCAACGATTTATATTTTAGTGATAGCACAGTTCACCGGCACAGCACACACACCATGTGGGATCGGACAGCACAGATGCAGCACTCACGTCACCACTTTTTTTTTTTTTTATTCACCACAAGTTAGCCCTTGACTGCATCTCACCTGAAGGCAAGTAATGATGCGGTCTAAGATGAATAAGTGAAGACCACACTCAAAAAAACCTGTAATGGCAAAGCGTTTACACCGCATCCTATAAATCGGTGACCATGCATGGTAGAGTACGGGGTTAGTTAGATAATAATGAATAACCATGGAAATAATGAATAGAAGCAGGCGTTACTTTGCGGAAGTCCATGACAAACAATAAACAGAAAGTATAATTTGCTATATTCCGCCGACAACCGGGAGAATAGTATAGTAACCATGGACTTCAGCCGAATTATTAATTCAAAAAGTTGACACCTACCACCAGGTGAGATTGCAATCAAGGGCTAACTTGTAGTAAAATAACAAACATGGAACAAAAACCTTTTTAACAATTCATGGCTCAACCTTATGTGACTTATGGTTCGTTGGCAAACATCCTAAGAGACTAATAAAACATTAAGATAAAATATGGAGCTTCACAAAAACTCTTGCGTGGTCAAAAACTAACATTTTACCATGTAATATTATGTAATGATGGCTGGACTCGACGATATATCTGAACTACGCTGAATAGAACTTCTAACTCCAACGAGAAATAACGCTTCTTAATTACGGGACTATTTCTACCAGCTAATAATTCCTACGTTGGGGAACCTCGTATGAAAAATATCATATCAAAATAATGACCACCATTTTTTTTTAAAAGACCAATTGAAAAGACAAGTACAGTAACGAATTCTGAAGTTTAATTGCGAGCTAAGTAAAAGGTCAAACACTTGACAATGTGCAGGAATTTCACAACATTTTTCTCTCGCAGTCGAACTGAAGCTGAAAATACGTGAAAGTGAAAGAACTTTGTTGGGGTCATGACCTTTTTGACACACTTTTTCGTCAGCGTGCTAACTTAAATTTTTTTTTGTGTTTTTTTTTTTGCTACGATCTTTTCACAGCGAATTTTCGTTTTATTTTTTGTCGATTTAATATAATTTTCGCCGGAGAGATTCGTGGTAATGTATTTTTATCGTTTAAATATTGATGATTGGATTTATATTAAAACTATAATTTGATTTTATATATACATTTGAGCAGTGTCCATGATAATTCTTTCATCTTCAAGAAAGGAGCATTGTTCCCAGCAGAAGAAAAGTTCAAATTGGCTTATAATAAAGCTACGTATAATTTGTTTGAAAATAACTTTGAACGATATTGTTTATAAGCTCAAAATAACGTTAGTTTATAAAACAAACATCGATAAAACGTGTTGAGTGTTTGAAATCTGGTTTCTAAATGAGGATTCTTGAACGTCTTTGGTACTGTTATTACAATTATAGACTGCAAGAATACTTTAAAAACAATTTTTGATTTAAGTGCGTTTTTTAGATATTACTAATAAAATCAGCATTTTTATTAAAAGTTTCGTATGTTCAATATTTAAATAATTCCATGAAAGGTAACTTTTTAACAATTAGCTGAATAAAATTAGAAGGGCCATTCAAATAACTCAATATTTTAGTTTATTTATTTCAAGTAGTCTTTCTTTAGAAGTATTCTTCAAATGTTAAGTCTGTCTGTATTTATAGACTGCCACCGATATTGCCCTAGCATTCATAATATTACGTTAATTATTTCAATAATGTAACGCGGGCGATTTACATGTTTCTAGTCAAAGAGCTGATGGAGTTAATTCGAATTTCGTGAAAATGTTTCTTGGCTCTTATACTATAAACAGAATTAATATGAGCGCCTCAGTTTCCGAAACAGGACTCATTAGACGCCATTCGTATTAAATTTGCATAATCCGATTAAACACGATCAAAGACAAACATATCTCTAAATAACGCGACATTGAACATCTCTATAGGATGCATTATTATAAACATTTAACGATTAATTCAGTAATTCAATTGAAATATACATTTACATATAAATGAAGTAATACATTTTGATTATGTAGAAAAGTTTTGTGAAACTTTATAATATAGTTTGACAAGATATAAAACTTATTTAGATATCGACTTTTTATATGATTTGATGAGTTAATTTTACACTTTTGGGCATTTGTTCAGCGTTTCTATGATCCATGGTCTATTGCCATTTTTTTCTAGCACTCCCTTCTCTTGTCGTTAGAGAACATTAGGGCGGTCTTTTTAACTATCCTTAGTCTCATACATAGATTTTTAGAAAAAAAAACTTGTTCGTAGACAATCTTGGAGAAGACTCTCCAAGGTTTGCCTGACATATTATATATAGACTCAGTTGATAGGGGACTTTGGAAGTTGCTTATATCGCTTAAAATTGCCATGCTGCCAGGCTGTTAAATCAATCTTAAAATGGTTTTCTTAAACAGTCAAGGTCACTGTTTAAGAAAACCATTTTAAGACCAAACCGTTAAAGTGATATATAAATATGTTCTAGGCACACCCCCTCGGGTGGAATTAATTAAGAGGTATTATATCGTAAATTCTAGAAATTAAATCCTGGAGATTAAATCCTATAGTTATGACCAGTTTTATGTGAAAACTAACATACAAGCAGGAGAGCGCTATTAGAAACCGAACAGTTTTTATCGTGAAAAAAAGTGTCATAGTAGTGTTTGAACAATAACTATGCTTTATTATTATCAAAAGTGATAGAAGTAGTAGTGAGGTGTATTATTTAAAGTGATTTTATATAATAATAAATATTATTATTTTTATAAAAAATAAACTTGAAATGTTTTTAATTGTAAATACCGTATATTGGAAAAAAGTTAATGAAACACAAACATTGATGTGGTAGGTGTGTTTATAATAATTATTAATGGAGATAACCTTTTTTAAATAACCTTAATAACCTTTTTTAACGATATAAAAGAGATTTAAGGATGTCATTTATCATGCTGAATTCAAGTACCTATTGTTATTGTTGCATTTGTTTGTGCGCTACTTTTCATTCAACCGCTGCTTTGATGACACTTACTAGAGACCAATATACGTTGAATACTTTTAAGCCTGCATAAACACGAAATTGCGGGCTAAATTGTGTTTATAATAAGTGCGTATACGAAAAGCAAAATGTTTATAAGTTAACAGATTTGACAAGGTAATGTTATGTGTACAGTATTGTAACTCTGCCTTATCTTTGAACTAAATACCTACAGCCGCGCGGCACCTAAACATGTGATAGGGCTGCCCGCCTCCAGCATTTTAATTACATTTGCCTACTTTGTGTTCAAATTTAAACTATCTAGTGGCAGACAGACCGTCAAATTTATTTTTTATAGTATTATTCATACAAACAGTACAACAACTATTATTAATGCAACCAAAAACAGCACAATATATCCTACTCGTTATGTTAAATGTGTACTTGAACTATTTTTTTTTGTGAAAAAATCGCGCGGTTATTGTAAAAAAAAAAAAACACCGTCCGTTCGTCACTACAACACAGTCGCGACTGTCAGCATGCTGAGTGTATGCCGAGATCGAGCCGCGTAGGCACAGCTCGCGTTTCGTCCGTTTGTATGAAGTTGACATGTTGGCTCAGGCTGACATGTTGTTCTAGTTGAATCGTTATATCGTTATATTATATAAAGATGTTAAATTAACAACACCATAGTTTAAAAATATACCCACATTTTGCTGGTTGGTGCAAACCATTAATGCAATTATTGATTATATTTGTTATTTTTTTCTATATCATTCAGTATCACTTCACCGAAGTCAAACATATGATTTGTCTTTATTTATATTTCTTCAATTTCAATATAATAAACCTACTACGCGCTATAAAATACCTAACTACGCGGACTAAATTGTGGACACACAACGACACACACACACACACACGTTTGTCTGTTTCATGATTGTTAAGTGTTTCATGGTTGTAACAATAAGTGCTCACTGAGCCATTTTGTGGGGAAGAGGGCTGGCTGTCCTTAACACAGATTGACAAAATCTAGCTAGGAGAGCCAGTAATGAATCCTAATAATATAAGTGTTTGTGCATTTATTGTTATTAGATATGTATTAAGAATTATGATTATGAAATAAATTATTTATACGACCCACCAGAATCTGTAGGCCGGATGACGTCAGCAGCATGGAGTAAAAGCCACCCGTTTTGCCAAATAAATACCGCTGGTGCTTATATTTAAAACGGGAAAATGCATTGCAATATTTAAAATGAGAACACAACAGAACAAGAGAAGCTAAAAGAAACGCTGCTTATCTGTTTTTCATAAGACGCTTGTGCCAAGAAAATTGGTTCTTCAGTGCAAATGTTTTTGTCGAAACACACCTGACACTTCTTCGAGCAAATATTACGTAAAAATACTGTTTTTTTATATATTACGTTAATAATAACTTATCATAAGCTACTTTTCATAAAAAATCCAATTTTTTGTTTTACACACTCCAATGATGGTAATCTCACTTTATGTGGTAAGTGATGATGAAGTCTGAGGTGGTAGCGGACTAACCTGTTAGGGGTATGGTAAACCCATACTCCTCATTGGTTTCTACGCGACATCGGAAAGCCAAATCGCTTGGCGACACGTCTTGTCGTTAGGGTGGTAACAAGCCACGGCCCAAGCCTCCTACGAGACCAGACTCGAGCCAAGAATCGAACCCAGGACCTCCCACTTTTAAAGCGACAGCGCGTTGACAGCTGCGCCACGGAGGTCGCTTTCCGGCGAAAGCGAATAGTGGTGATTCATGGGTGACGGTAATCAAACTGATCACCTGATATTAATTATATCAGGTGATGTTGATATTACACAAATTATAGTTCATCATGATCAACCCATTACCGGTTCACTACAGAGCACGGGTCTCCTCTCAATATGAGAAGGGTTTGGCCATAGTCCACCACGCTGGCGATGTGCGGATTGGCAGACTTCACACGCCTTTGAGACCATTATGGAGAACTCTCAGGCGTGCAGGTTTCCTCGCGATGTTTTCCTTCACCGTTGAAGCAAGTGATATTTTAATTGTTTAAAAACGCACATAACTCTGAAAAGTTAGAGGTGCGTGCCCGGATTCGAACCGCCGACCTCTGATTAGGAGGCTGACGCCCTAACCACTAGGCTATCACCGCTTCTAAATTATAGTTATTAGCCATCAAATAAGATCCACTCAGCGCATAGAGTTTATTTTGCGAAGATTACTACGTTTAGGTTTAAAGATCTTTATTCTCAAAAGAAACAAATTCACTTATTGAGAAATTAACAAAATAAAATAAAAACAGTTTACATAAAGAGGTAGTAAACCAAAAGTGGCGCGTTTATAAATTTAAATAATGCTTTTTAAGTTTCTTCTTGAAATACAAAGGACTTTTCGCAGAAAATATCTTTAGGTGGGTTGTAACGATTACCTGATCAAACCAGAAACAAAAATAACCGT
This sequence comes from Lasiommata megera, assembly GCA_928268935.1. Lineage (NCBI taxonomy): Eukaryota > Metazoa > Arthropoda > Insecta > Lepidoptera > Nymphalidae > Lasiommata > Lasiommata megera. The sequence goes on along the minus strand of OV743311.1, from coordinate 1,814,125 downwards.
AGAAAAACTATAAGTGGCATATTTGATATGTACTCGCTCAGCTGTCCACCTATATCTAAACTAGCCGAATTCTAGCTGACAAGGATTTTTTAACGTGTAACGAGATGTCAAGACGCCGCCGACTAATACGCTGACGACAAAGCCGAGCTACCCGTATGTTGGAATAGCTTTAGTATGTCGACACTTTTAGGATTAGAAAATGCTATAATGGCAAATATGCGTTGGGAAACTGTTAGACCCTTATTAGTTAGGCAACATGAACTAAGCCATGTCAGTGTTAGTGAACATGTCGATGACAAGTCGTCCAAGTATTATGATATCATAACTATTATTAATGACGTAAATATTATTCTCAATAGTAGTATATATATAGGATGACTACTCTTGGTAGAACATAATTACAATTATAAGTATAGTAATTTATAAGGAGCAGACTATACGCTCCACCAAGTACGACTATGCACTACCGCGACTCGACCACCGATCGGAACCGACCGAATGCAATGAATGTAATGCGCAGTCCCGCGCCGGTGAGTCTTATAAGAACCTGCATACGTCACTTAGTGTTGCGTAAAGAGAGGGAGCGATGCCACTCTCTTGTCTGTCGTACATGATTCTAAAACTTGATGGCGCTGTTCTCTCACTGCCGTCATATATAACGTTATCCTCAGAGGTATATATAGGTATATCACGACAAATTTGGTCTGGTGGGTGGCTTCGGCCGTGGCTAGTTACCACCCTACCGACGAAGCGATTTAGCATTCCAGCACGATGTTGCCTAGAAACCAATTAGGAGTCTGGGTTTACCATACCCCTAACAGGTTAGCCCGCTACGATCCTAGACAGCATCATCACTTACCACAAGGTAAGGTGAGATTGCTGTCAAGGGCTAACTTGTAGTAAATAAAAAAAAAACATATTTGTTACACGCAATCATCTATACAAATAAATAAAATTGGAGTGTCTGTTTGTAATATTGAAATAACCGATTTTGACTGCATGCATATGAATATATATACGGTACATACACTAAAATAACATTTTTTACTATTTTTGTCTCACTGTGTCTGTCTGTTTGTTCCGACTAATCTCTGAAATGGCTGGACCGCTTTTTACGGGACTTTTATTGGCAGGTAAGTGATGCAATAAGGAGTAACGAAGGCTACTTTTATTTTAGAATAGAAAGGAGATACTTTAATGTTTATCCTGTAATTATTTCTATTGCTTCGTGATTGAAAGACAAACAAACACACTAACTCAACGCAGGTGAAGTCGCGAGCGTCAGCTAGTATTTTATATGACTTCTGAATCTTAAGCTTCCGTAGTATCCGCAGCTTATTTTTTTATCACAGAATTTGTTTGCCAAAGTCGAGAGGCAGGTGTTTCTGTAAGAACAAAATATTTGTACGGGAAACCAATTTTCAACGCGAAAGCGTCTTATGAAAAACAAATAAACGCCATCTTGAACTTCCGCGGTCCTTTTCGTTATTTCCTCTTATTTTAAATATTCTCGACCGATGTCGGAGCCGATTATATTGTACACAAATCTCTAAGCTAAACTATAGATTTAAAAAAAACTTAAGAGGTGTCAAGGGACACCCGGATGGAACGAAGTTCCTTTCTATTAATTAGTGAAGGAATTGTTATAAAATTTTATTTTATTAAAGTAATAATAATATTTTTTTATTATTAACAAATATAATGTTATATAAACTTAATCAGTAGGCTCAATTTTGTACTCCATCAGCAATATCCGGAACCTGTGCAGAAACACTGTCAGGATTCATTATTTATTATTTACAAAAAAACTGTATAAACTCAACAATAATAATCGTCGCGACACCACACTGTTCAATGCGAAATAGAAATGAAAATATCTGGCTTGCTTTCTATAAGAGAGAGAGACAGACAGAGAAACATGCGACGCCGCACAGCTTACAATAACAAAAAGTGTCGTGACAACTTTTCGTAAGATTTTTTTCCGTCTAGTTTCCCTTTCACAACGCGCGATAAGGAACTTCGTTCCAAAAAGTGGTTTTCCGTCATTTTTTTTTGGGGATTTGAATTTGTGTATTGCAAATTTAGCACTATTGTATACGTACGATCTAGATGAGATAAGTTTTTTTGACATTAAGGTGCTACTAGATTTTCATAACCCTTGATCGTTCGCGATATCGCGTACCGTGGGGCACCATCGTAATGCGTCATTTTGTTTGCGAATACAAGCAGGAATGCGGTAAAAATTTACGTGTCCTTGCGTAATAAACGCATGTATTATATTATATGAATAATAAAATACGACAAGTGTTCAAAGACTTGAGTTATGGCATATTTCCTTCTCTTATAAATTAATGTAACAAAGTATGTTTTGGTTTAATAATGTGGAAATGAGTTGTGAAGAATGTTCCTCAAAGTTATTTATAAGAAAATTGTATTTAGTATTGTGTTATATTACACATAGTATTGCCCGAGGCTTTGCCTATACCTATTATATACATATAGTATTCTTAATTCATCACTTATATTATAAATTTGAAATTTTCTTTGTAAAGTACAAACAGACGCACTCAATATTTTTGTTCAGCACTACATTTTGGTCGAAATAATAAAACTTCTCATATGTCAGAAGCTTTAAGATTTATGTAATTAATTGATTGAATACTTTGCAAGGGTTAGTTTTTTTTTTCGTTTTTATTCACTACAAGCTAGCCCTTGACGGCAATCTCACCTGATGGTAAGTGATGATGCAGTCGAAGATGGTAGCGGGCTAACCTGTTAGGGGTATGGAAAACCCATACTCCTAATTGGTTTCTACGCGACATCGCGCCGGAACGCTTAATCGCTTGGCGACAAGTCTTTGTCGGAAGGGTGGTAACTAGCCACGGCCGCAGCCTCCCACCAGACCAGACTCGAGCCGGGAATCGAACCCAGGACCTCTAGCTTAATAAAGCGACAGCGCGCACGCTGCGCCACGGAGGTCGTCAAATTATACCCACAAACATAATGATAATGGTTAGTTAAACCATTATCATTATGTTTGTCTCATCGCGAATGTTCAGAAAATTATGTTGGTGGGTTCTGCTTTCTAAAAATTCACGCATATTACATCGTAGCCTTTTTGAAAGACTCAGAAGCAAAAGCGGACCGATACCTATTGGTTCTTTCATCGTTACACTTGTTTCGTTGACCCCGTATAGAATATGTAAAGTTAACATACGAGTAGACATTTTATTTCGTACCATAGATTTATAAAATTATTTTACCTTCGCATGGGTATACAACATATGAAAGCACCAAATGGGTGCAAGAGATAACCTTGTATTGCCGACTTATCACTTCGATTTAAATGAATACAACTAATTCTTGACCAGCTGTCACTAGGTGTTCTCTCTCTTTTTATGGCTTTCCACAGATTAGCCAATGTCAAGTTTATAGCAATGTAAGTTAGGGAGAAATGGCGGGAAACTTCGCACTCCACGGACGCGGCTCCCTCAAACCTTTCCCAAATACCTGTTAAACATTCAGGCAACCAGCCACTACACAAACGACACCAAAACTGTCCACGACACAACCAACACCAGTCCTTTTCAAAATTAGCCAACAAACATTAATTCAAGAAAAGCGTGAAAAAACCGCGCCCGCCATTTATTTTATGACAAAAACACGACAAAATCCATTCATAATTCTTAATTGTTCAAGAGTTTTCTAAAATATGGCGTTGTTTATTTATGTTTCAATATTTGTTCCAAAGAGTTTATCGATTATTTTTTATTGATAGAACATATTATATATTTATTCGCATTGTAGTGAGGCGATATTGATAATTTACCGTAATATGATAAGTTAAGACTGCAGCTTGTTAGTAATAAAAAGAAGCTTACAAAAACCGTTTTAGGATTTTCTTTGGGTATAACAATCTTACAACGTAATAATATTTTCAGTGTACCCCATACTGACCGCTTTGAAATATTACGCTCATTCCGACTATATTTTTATATGTGGCACCAAATAATATAATCTCCTAGCCGTTATTTACTGGGCCGGCCCTTTTACCAGATGTGACCATATTTTCCTCAGGAACTAAATGACATGAGAAAAGTAACGCAGAATTTTGTGTTGATTTTACTTTTTATCCAGAATTCTTTTATTTTTTTCTTTATTTGTTCTTCATTAAGTTTCGCTAACAGACTGCACAGTATGACAAAAGCTTAATATAACCAATTACAGAAAAACAAATCCAAAGTTAGGTGTAATACCTACTGTATACTAAATCAATTCCATCACACTCAAACAAAACTTCCTATAGTGACCGTTAAATATATCAATTTTGGAGTCTTTACTGATAATCTCATTGTACAAACGACACATTCTAATAATAATTCTATATATACTTTGCGCTCTTCTATCTTCAGCTTCTTAGTTAGTCTAATAGTAAACATGTTAGAAACATGAGGTCCCGGGCTCGACTTCTGGGTCAAGTCAAGAATTAAAAAAAAAATTGGGTATCTACCTCGAGCTGCGTAGCTAACGTAAAGCTATAATTCCGGTTATAAACATAGATAATAATCGGTAAAGCCTACCTGCCCGTATTTTAACAGCGTGTTGGTCTATACTCTTTTGACGACCTCCGTGGCGCAGCGCGCGCGCTGTCAGATTATAAAGTTGGAGGTCCTGGGTCCATTTCCCGGCTCGAGTCTGGTCTGGTGGGAGGCTTCGGCCGTGACTAGTTACAACCCTACCGACAAAGACGTGTCGCCAAGCGATTTAGCGTTCCGGTACGACGTCGCGTAGAAACCGATAGGAGTATGGGTTTACCATACCCCTTACAGGTTAGCCTACCATCAGGTTACCATCAGGTGAGATTGCCGTCAAGGGCTAACTTGTAGTGGATAAAAAAAAAACTCTAAAACACTGTCTAGTAAGATAGAAAGCCTTTCCCCAGCATTGGGAAGGTAATAATTTAATGATTACCGCTTAATTTAGGTCGTAGTCTACTGGCCAAGTGCAAGACTTTACACGCTTTTAAGAGCATTATAGGGTACTCTTTGTTATGTATGTGATGTTTTACAGTTATAAATTTATATAACAAAACGCAAACGTTATACATTAAATCGAATTCCTTTCCCCGAAATGGAAAGCTGTAATTCTCTCCCTCGCTCTTTCTCTCAGGGTAACTGCTATTTTATGTAATAAACAGTCATATGATATATTAACTGTATATTCGCCGAGGAATCTAATTACGAAGATGGAATTGTTTTCCTTTTATGAGAATACACAGATATAATCCACATACTAATCATCTTATTTCCTCATAACATACGTATAATATGTACATGATGACAATGAGGATGTCTGTATACAGGGCCGAGGGGAACTTTTGATCAAAACTTTATGTATGAGGTTCACATAGCAAAACCGCACGTACCATTCATACCGGAAATTATATATACGATTTATATATTTTTGAGCACGCAATGTATTACGAGCAATGCGATTACAACGCTTCACCTCCAATATAGGTACACATAGATACGGGAACGGTGTAGGTAACGAGCCTCACCTATCTAGTTTTCTACGGTACCTGCAATTTATCAGCCCTCATGAATTTTCCTGCCCCCTCATGATGTGCTACCACACGCTGATATGCTTGAGTTGTCAATTATACTCGTAATTTTGAGGCCTCCAGAAACCAGTATTTTATTGCTGACCTCCTTTAATCGCCACTATGTTTGCTAAGTTCACTATAAGCTATGATAGCTTAGTGGTTAGGACGTCAGCCCCCTAATCAGAGGTCAGGGGTTCGAACCCGGGCACACACCTATAACTTTTCGGAGTTATGTGCGTTTTTAAGCAATTAAAATATCACTTGTTTAAACGGTGAAGGAAAACATCGTGAGGAAACCTGCACGCCTGAGAGTTCTCCATAATGTTCTCAAAGGCGTGTGAAGTCTGCCAATCCGCGAGACCCGTGCTCTGTTGTGAGCCGAGGATGGGTTGATCATAATGATGATTACTATATAGGAACTATAATATATGCTGTGGGAACGGCCGAAGCCTCCCACAGCATATATTTGTTATATGCTGTGGAAGGCTTCGGCCGTGGCTAGTTACCACTCTACTGACAAACACGTGTCGCCAAGCGCCAAGCGATTTAGCGGTCCGTCACGACGTCGCGTAGAAACCATTTAGGAGCGTGGGTTTACCATAACCTTAACCGGTTAGCCTGCTACCATCCTAGACTGTATGATCACTTACCACCAGGTGAGCTAGTCGTCAAGGGCTAACTTGTAGTGAATAAAAAAAAAGATCCTGAGTTCGATTCCTGGGACGGACCACGAATAGGTCAGGCCTCCATTACCATAACAGAGTTTAAATCCACCACGTTATTCCAACGCTGGTTGAAGTTACGAGGTACAGGATTATAAAAAAATCAAGTGCTAGTCGAACTCGTAGCCCTGGATTTCTATACAAACCTAGAGTTATCACAATTTAACTCCAAATTTACGATCTAAAGCGGTGATAGCCTAGTGGTTAGGGCGTCAGCCTCCTAATCAGAGGTCAGCGGTTCGAATCCGGGCACGCACCTCTAACTTTTCGCAGTTATGTGCGTTTTTAAACAATTAAAATATCACTTGCTTCAACGGTGAAGGAAAACATCGTGAAGAAACTTGCACGCCTGAGAGTTCTCCATAATGTTCTCAAAGGCGTGTGAAGTCTGCCAATCCGCGAGACCCGTGCTCTGTTGTGAGCCGAGAATGGGTTGATCATAATGATGTTTACTATATAGGAACTAGCCACGGCCGAAGCCTTCCACAGCATATAAAAAATATATGATGTGGGAGGCTTCGGCCGTGGCTAGTTACCACTCTACTGACAAACACGTGTCGCCAAGCGCCAAGCGATTTAGCGGTCTGTCACGACGTCGCGTAGAAACCATTTAGGAGCGTGGGTTTACCATAACCCTAACCGGTTAGGCCGCTACCATCCTAGACTGTATCATCACTTACCACCAGGTAAGATAGCCGTCAAGGGCTAACTTGTAGTGAATAAAAATAAAAGGTTCTGAGTTCGATTCCTGGGACGGACCAAGAATTGGTCAGGCCTCCATTATCATAACAGAGTTTAAATCCACCACGTTGTTTCAACGCTAAAGTGGTGATAGCCTAGTGGTTAGGGCGTCAGCCTCCTAATCAGAGGTCGGCGGTTCGAATCCGGGCACGCACCTCTAACTTTTCGCAGTTATGTGCGTTTTGTAAGGAAAACTGCACGCCTGAGAGTTCTCCATAATGTTTGCAAATTCTGCCAATCCGCACATGGCCAGCTTGGTGGACTATGGCCAAACCTTTCTCATATTGAGAGGAGACCCGTGCTCTGTAGTGAACCTGTAATGGGTTGATCATGATTACGATTCTTAGATTTATTTCATTACTTCTGCTATAAGACACAGGTTATACATAAGAGGTCAGGGGTCCCTTATAAACTTTTGAACCCTAAAAAAATTTGCACGGAACCCTTGAAAAGGTTAAAGTACTGAAGCGGCAGGCGACAACCGGCGTCAGACGCACCTGACGACCGCAAAAAATAATAAATCTCGCATAATCCCAGTTAAAGGCATTTAAACTGTCAAGTTTGGGCGGACCACTTATCACGAGCTTAGGGCTGGAGGTAATTATGGTTGTTTTTGTATTCAAAGTGAATGATTGTGGGAAAACATAGAGCTTAGTATCTCCTGCATGCATAACGGCCTCCCAAGCACAGAGGTGAACGGTCGCTAGTGTCAGTTGGTCTTATAAGTAAGAGGTCCCAGGTTTCAACCACCAAGCAGTCGATATGAGAATGTATAGTATATAGTTTCTGGAATCTCTCTCAGTCTAATCTAGAGGGAGGCTTCGGAAGTGGCTATTTACAATTCCCACCTTCCAACAAAAACATGCCACCAAGAAATATAGGCCTAATAGCTTGTTATCATAATAAATCACCAGATGAAATAGCATTCAAGAACTAACTTGTTTTCCTATTAAACACTATTTTAGTTTTACTTTAGTTAGGTATTTTGAAAACCTGCGAAAATTATTAATTTTCCCAGGATACAATTATTTAACGGAGGGGAAGAAGGCTTCAGCAATTTGCCGCTCGTCAGCTTCGCTTGGGAGAGGGCGGGTAGCTATTGGGCTAGTTGTCCGCCATTGCACAAGTCTCCTTATAGTTTTGGGGGGGGGGATCAAGCTGTCCTGATCCTTCCTCTTGTAGTGCGGGAGAGGCCCGGCGGTAGGCTAGGGTGACTGGTAGGCGACCGGGAAGTATACAATGGGTCCCCCGGGCGTCCACTAAAACCAGCGAGAGGGACATGCCGTGGTGGTTTTTAGTTCGGGTAGACCACCCATGGATGGGAGTCCCACATAACCTCCGTCCTGCCCAAGGGACGGAAGTAGCTATAAAGCTTTTCCACCACGACAAAAAAAAAAAGGATACAATTATTTTCCTTCTCCTTTTCCAGGAATCAAGTTATCTTTATCACAAATTTCACCACAATCAGTTATGCTGTGAAGACAGATTATTTATTTAAATCCAGTGGAAACATTTCTTCTCCAGTATTCTTACTGAACGAAAAATAAGCTCTGTTTAAATTTTTGACTACTTAAAACCTGTGCATTCAAACCGTTAATACAGATGTCATAAAGGCTTAGAAGCTGACAACTTTTTGCGGACCATTTATCACGCGTTTAAGCTTCGTAATTACGGTATTTGTTTTTTCGTAAAAAAGAATCTCATTAAAAGTGGACAGTCAAAAAGATTATACATTCATTCATCATCATCCCATTGCTGGCTCACTACAGAGCACGGGTCTCCTCTCAATATAAGAAGGGTTTGACCATAGTCCACCTCGCTGGCCATGTGCGGATTGGGAGACTTCACACGCCTTTGAGAACATTATGGAGAACTCTCAGGAGTGCAGGTTTTCTCAAATTTAATTTTCCGATATATAGTATGATTCAGGACTGAGCCAAATAGCCTGGTGGCACGTCTTTGTCGGGAGGTTTAATCCTTTTACTAGTAACGAGGAGCGGCAGAAGCCTCCTACCAGAGCACACTAGATAAAATTCAGAAACGATTCATTTTAAATTGTCCCTGTCGGGAATCGAACCCAGGACTTCCACTTATAACACCACAGCTGCACTCTGCGCCAGTGCGGGCTTCTATACCTTCGATAAAAAATCATTATTAAATCGTTTGTTCTTTTTTCTTTCGCGTTTCTGATACGAAGAGCTAAGGTATGGAAATGATTGATTTATGAATACCAGCTTCCATGTTCCTATTGTGGGAGCTTGAAAGTTCACCAATCGAACTTTAATTTGACAAAATACAAGTACTTAATAAACAAATTAGTATTTTTTTTTTATTCACCACAAGTTAGCCCTTAACTGCATCTCACCTGATTGTAAGTGATGATGCGGTCTAAGATGGTAGCGGGCTAACCTGTTAGGGGTATGGTAAACTCATACTCCTAATCGGTTTCTATGCGACATCGTAAATAATAAGTCTCTAAATAGCTTGGCGACACGTCTTTGTCGGAAGGGTGCTAACTAGCCGCGGCCGAAGCCTCCCACCAGACAAAACTACCTATATATATGTATATCTACCACTACAACAATATACATTTAAATGAATTAAAGGAGCATTGAATTTGACTGTACAGTTTTATGACATAGATTCCATAACCTTATTAAAGCGAGGATTCACCTGCTTCTGACACTTCATTTCGGATTTTCCGCAATTTGTATTCGTGCGGTTGCCAGGTGCGGGTGGGATGTCATCTTGTCTTACGGATTTTTCTATCGGCTTTGATTTTCCAGGAATTATTAAAAAAAAAAAACATCATATATCCTACCAACTTCAAAAAAAGGATTTTAATTCCATAATTTTTTTAATCCCATACGTCTGTATCTTTGATATTTTGATGCAATAACAAAATGCGTGTTTACAGTAACAATATTCGGTTAAAGGTTTCAAACAAGTATACAGAATTTAATAATTTTAACCTATTGTTCGAAGCTAGAACACAAAGTTCAAAGTTAAAATATTTTAAGCTTATCTTGTATATAAGCAGCTATCTATATTATAAAATATATATATATATTTCTTCTACAAGTTAGCCCTTGACGGCAATTTCACCTGATGGTAAGTGATGATGCAGCCGCTGGTAGCGGCCAACTTGTAAGGGCCAATTAGGAGTATGGTAAATCCATACTCCTAATTGGCTTCTATTTGACATCGTGCCGGACGCTAACTCGGTTGGCGACACGTCTTTGTCGGTAGGGTGGTAACTATCCACGACCAAAGTCTCCCACCATACTCGAGCCGGGAATCGAACCCAGGACCTCCAACTTTATAATGCGATAGCGCGCACGTTTTGCCTCGCCATATATTGAGTAAACTAATTGGAGAATTGTTTGCATAAGAAGACTCATATCTGGATATGAAAAAATGTTTTTGTTACAAGCCCCATTCTCAAGAATAATTTTGAGCTACTCATATCAAAATTTTACTGACAAACAAACCTGCAAACACACAGCTGTTGACTTTGTTGTTGTTATGTGTTGACTGATCGAGTTAAAATTTAGCACAAAGATACCTATTACGATGAACAACAAAGGCTTCAAAGTTTATAGAAGTATATAGAATATAGACTTTAAATTGAGGAAAACCGCTGAAAAATGTGGTGTAGTATGGCAATTTACACAAATAATATAATTTTGATAATTTCTCATAATTATCTCATCAAAATTTATAAACGCAACAATAGGAAGGAAATTTCATTCGTGGCAATTCTTCAATTAACCCCGTCGACGCAATTTCTCGCTTTTGTGTAGCGGCCATTGTATCCGTCCGTAACTTCGTTATGTTAAAACTTTTTCTCGTCTTTTGTTAAATTATCCAATTCCTACTAAAACAATTTTTGTGGAATTATACATAATGTATTACAGATACAACGCTGTCACCCTAGTTTTATAAAGTGGAATGATCAGTTTTTTATTTAATTACAAAGCTATTTATAAAGAATTGTCATCATTTATTTTTAATTTAGCCTGAAATAATGGTATTTGTTACGCCGAAAGAAAACCGTCTTTATCCACGTATACTGACTAAAGTAGAATTCACACATCAATTATAATTAGTACAAAAATACATCACTTTAAAACATTTAAAAAATCTTTTATAAATAAACCACGGAATCGACAAATAAGTATGTAGAAAAATAAAAAAACTTAAAAGGTGTTTTTCACTCGTCATTATTAGTCGTAAAATATTAATCATTACAATTTTATTGCTTAACACAATCTTTAAAATATATACGGAACGGAATTACGCAACCGCTCGTCTCATATTATAAATAAATAATCTAAGTAAAAGCGGGTAAAAACGCGAAGAACACCAAGTTTCGGATATTTTCATACTATGGGTCTCATTAAAGCGCATATACCAAATACTAACTCATGCCAAACATAGGCTTAATATAATTAAATGGATTTTGTGCTGTTATGTGTTGTGACATACAGACACACAGCCCGCTCACATCATCATTAACAACCCATTTCTGGCTCACTACAGAGCACGGGTCTCCTCTCAATATGAGAAGGGTTTGGCGATAGACCGCCACGCTGGCCATGTGCGGATTGGCAGACTTCACACGCCTCTGAGAACATTATGGAGAACTCTCAGGCGTGCAGGTTTCCTCACGATGTTTTCCTTCATCGATGAAGCAAGTGATATTTTAATTGCTTAAAAACGCACATAACTCCGAAAAGTTAGAGGTGCGTGCCCGGATTTGAACCGCCGACCTCTGATTAGGAGGCTGACCACTACCACTAGGCTATCACCGCTTCAGCCCGCGCACATAATAGCTTAGTAGTATTTAATTGGGTTTTAAAGCATTGAATTATCTATGAGCGCGCAAATCTCGTAGCAAACCATCATATCCTCAAGATAAAAATATTCTTGGTCAGTTTTGTAATTACAAAAAAAAAATTGTAGTTCTTGAGCCGAAAATTTATTACAAACATATATACATAATGTCAAAATATATGAAGACTCGCGATGATTCCAGCCATGATCATCAGTATTGTTGCAGATTGCGGAGAGTCGTATTTTAAACAGAATAAAATTCGGATTCATGACTATGCTGCGAATATTATAAAGTTATATTTTATTTGTTCGCTTGAGTATTAAATTTGTCTTTCATCATCATCAGCATGATCAACATATTCTCGGCTCACTACAGAGCGCGGGTCTCCTCTCAATATGAGAAGGGCTCGGCCATATAGGCCACCACGCTGGCCGTGTGCGGATTGGTAGACTTCACACGCATTTAAGAACATTATGGTTCTCAGGCGTACAGGTTTCCTCACGATGTTTTCCTTCACCGTTGAGGCGAGTGATATTTTAATCGCTTAAAAATGCACATTACTCCGAAAAGTAGTAGGTAAGCCGGGTTCGAACCCCCCTCTGATTTGGAGGCTGACATCCTAACCACTAGGCTATCACAGCTTGTTGATGTTGTCTTTAATATGTGATAATTTAGGCACTTCGTAAGAAGTGAGAATAGTTATAATATAGTATGTTATTCTTTGTGTGTATATATGTTTAACTGTTTCGTTTTCCCGTATTACATAATTATATCTGTTTGGCTCCTTTCGAATAGATAGCCTGGAAGAAATCGCTTTTAGTGATAGCGTCGCTTGTTGCTTTTACAATTTGTATTTTTCTCATTTTATTTCTGTTTTCATTTCCTTTATGTGCATGACGGCACTTAGAGAGCAGCGCCATCTAGTTTAATGTACGACAGACAAGATCGTGGAATCGCCCCCTCTCTTTGCGCAACACTAAGTGGGTTATGCAGGTTCTTAAAAGACGAAGGCGCATTGCATTCGGTCGGTTCGGATCGGTGGTCGAGTCGCGGTAGTGCATAGTCGTACTTGGTGGAGCGTATAGTCTGCTCCTTATAAATTACCATACTTAAAATTGTAATACTGTTCTACCATGAGTATCTGGTCTCTTTGCCCGAAACTACCCACGTCTTCCCAAATTACCGACGAAGACACGCCCCCGTCCCGTACTCATCCTATATGCAATAAAGATGTTTAAGTACATGAATAAATTAATATGTGCAAGATCATCGCTATCCATTCATTAAATTATAGACAAATAAACTTCGCGTTTCTATTGAACGTAATAAAAACCGATTGAATGATGAACATCAATACAATGGCGGCAATATTCGCCTAATGATCGTCATTATTCATATAACAAATTTCTTTATTATTTCCTCTTTCTATTGTGACAAATGAACGAGTATCATAAAATGACGATGGTTGAGTATTTCCTTGAACGATTCCAATAAATTTATGTGATTATTTTCAATAAAACAATTTGGATAGATTTATTGTTTTGTCTACGTTCATTTAAAACGTTAGATATTTTTTCTTGTAATCATAATAAACAAATAAAACCTCAACGTATCGAACGCTTTAAATATGTAACAATAAAGACTGCTTTTCTGGTAGGATATTGTAAGCTTATTCAAGCTGTAGTAATCTTATCTCTGTATGGATCAGGGTTTCCAATATTGGAAATGAGTCAACGTTTATTTTCATCAAAATATTTTGAGCAATAGATATTTGCGTTGAGGCACAAACTTGTCCAGCCGGTATCGGGAGTTCCTGTACAAGTCCTACTTCTTTTACTCTGGCGATGTAATTAACAATGAGCTATTTAAAGAATGATAATGCATTGCTTGTTCATTTCTGATCAATTAATAACTATTTTTAATCGTTTTTATTTTTTATAAGTAAAACATAAAGTAAATCACAAGTACAAAAAGACGTCGAAGCAGACCGTGACCGTGACCGTGACCGTGACGAACTCGATGCCTATATGTCGGCTTGGCCCCAAATATCCCTAGATAGAGACAAATGGAAGGAAGAAAGGGAGGCCTTTGCCCAACATTGGGACAGTACGGGCTGAAAATAATAATAATAATGAAAGTAAAATAACAAAAAAAAGTATTTTCAATGAGCGGACTTAGCACCCAATTGCAATTGTTTTTTACCTACAAGTTATCACTATTTATGAACGAATGAACGATAAATCAATAGATCCCGAGGAAACATGCTTGTTTAAGAGATCCCACATCCAAATGTTTTCAAAAACGTGTCAAGTCTACGAAACCATCCTTTGCCAGCGTGTTGAACTAAAGCCTTTATCATAAGTTCTCAGTACCCTCTACTGGGCCCTTAATTGACAATAATTATGATGATGATGATGATAGTAATGATAGAATTAGAGAAATAGGAATTGCGATCTTGTACCTATGCCAAGTTAATTTAATCCACCACCATATTTGCGACACAATGTGAAGCCCTAAAGCTATTACAGAGTTAAAGCTTAGTATATTATGTCACGTAAACCTGTTAACCGCTCACTGACATTTATATTTTGTTCCTGTTGACAAAACGAACACGTTAATTCAGTTCTGATGAATACATTTTATCATCTTGTGCATATTTATCCCTCTTGTTTAGGGCACGATACATACGCAGGGAGGTCCAAAAGTTCGTGGAATGAATGGGTTTTAAATAAAATGAAACAACAAATCTATTTTTCCTTTTCAATTTAATCACCCTTAAGCTGAATACATTTATTAGATCTATGAATTAATTTTTCAAAACAATGGTAAAAATATTTTTTATCTTTTGCCTCAAAATGAGCCAAAATTGCCTCCTTAACCTCATTGTCGTCGGAAAATTTTCTTCCCCTTTAAGTCTTTTTTTAAATTGGGGAACAAATAAAAATCACATGGGGCCAGATCTGGACTGTAGGGTGGGTGGACTAGTGATTCGAAGCCAAGCGTGTGCAGAGCAGCCATTGCAACTCTGCTCTTGTGAACGCGGCGTCGTATAATGAAGTCACTAGCATAGAACAACTATATAAGTCGAATTCTGGTTGGCAAACTTACGTAACGTTATAATCATTTATAGAACCTGTTGCCAGACCACTAAAGGGTGCGGATCTTCTTTCAGTGGAAGGCTTCATTTGGCAGTTACAAGTCAAGTGTGGATTCGTAAAATTCACTCTTCGAGAACATTATGGAGAACTCTGAAGCACGCAGGTTTCTTCTAAATGTTTTCCTTCACCATTTAAATCAATAACTTAAACTCTAAACGGAGTTATGTGTTTTTTTTTTTAATCTGTCCAGTCAGTCAAATTTTTTTCTCTTATACAAATATTACTATAATTTCCTATATGTACAAAAAGCCAACTTTTTTTTCTACTGATATCATTCCTGATAAGATCACGTAACGATATTCTCCAAGCCTACTTTCTTCATGGCTCAGGGGAGTAACGCTGAATTTTTTTAAATTTATCGTAGAATAATAGACCAACATCGATATTTTGCCAAAAACCAAGGATTGCAAAGTAACGGCTAATAAGATACTAAGACAGTTTTGAGCGATCCGCAATCATCCGAGCCAGGTAAAGATCCTACGTAGAGGATTTGATAACTTAACAAAACCCAAGCGATACTAGCATATTCATATATTTAATATTTTCTAACTTATCATTAAATAGAGCTATATTTTGGTTACAATATTGATAGCAAGCGAATTCTTGGTTTCTGATTACCTGTCTCTTTGCAATTGATGTGATTTTTTTGTAGTAGGTATGTTCTCAGTTTCCTCAACGATATTATTTTTGAGGTGATCTATTAGTTTAAATATACAAAAATCATAAAACATCATCATCATCATCATGATCAACCCATTGCCGGCTTACTACAGAGCACGGGTCTCCTCTCAATATGAGAAGGGTTTGGCCATAGTCCACCACGCTGGCCATGTGCGGATTGGCAGACTTCACACGCCTTTGAAAACATTATGGAGAACTCTCAGGCGTGCAGGTTTCCTCACGATGTTTTCCTTCACCGTTGAAGCAAGTGATACTTTTAATTGTTTTTTAAAAAACATCCTTATTGTAAACATGTGCATTGTATATAATAAGGTGGATGAATTCTGACAATATCTAGTGAAAACTGAGGATACCGTCTTCAGAATATACATGTTGTTGTACCTCATGATTTAATAAAGCAGAAATGATTTGTGAGCCGAGAGACGCGCGATAAGTTAACATGCGAATATTTCATTTCGGATTCGCGTTGCCGCGGAGCCGCGTTACACGCTTGACAGTAACTTACGCGCCACTTTACCTACCTACGAGTATATTAGCTGGGAGGAAAGTTATCTTTGCCGTCTTTGTCTTCATGTTTGTATCTAATAAGATTATACCACAAAGTACCTAGTTTTCATAACTTTCGTTTCTAGAAAAAAGTTTTAATTCCTATTAAAATTAATCCTATGGCCATTATATTACATGATTGAAGATCAGCTGGGCTTTGACGTCAATCTACCTTGGATATTAGTAAGAAATTTTCTACCTTTTTACTATCCTGGTCATAGATAAAATCGTAGATAAAATTGGTAACTTGTACTTTATCTCCGATCGTAGATTTGTCCGACCCTTAAGACTTTAATTTAATGCTTTAAAACAAAATTAAAGTTATCTCTATATATATTTTAATTTGGACTTAAATTGAATTGAACCTTTTTTTAATTCGAATATTTAATTATTAGTTCTCTCTTTTTATGGCTTTGCACAGATTAACTAATGTCAAGTTTATAGCAATGTAGAAGTTAGGGAGAAATGGCGGGAAACTTCGTAATCTGTGGACGCGGCTCCCTCAAACCTTTCCCAAATCAATACCTGTTAACCATTCAGAAAACCAGCCACTACACAAACGACACCAAAACTGTCCACGACACAATCAACACCAGTCCTTTTCAAAATTAGCCAACAAACATGAATTCAAGAAAAGCGTGAAAAAACCGCGCCCACCATATACGAAGACTCCCGCCTTTCTCACTCTAGAATATTTAAAGAAAATTAAACAGAAAATATCTACAGATTATCTATATAAACGTCCAATAACTGCATTGCAAAAATGGCCAAGATTTTCAATTCGATTTTGTGTATCGAAATTGCTGTAGAAAAAATATTCCGTGGAAACAAAAAGGTAGCTTTCGGAGTCCCATATTTTTCGTGAAACAAAACAAAAGTGCGTAATGCCTGAACACAGCGGCATTATTGTATCTTTTGATTTAATAACGTCGGAGTGATTTGCGCGCCGGCAGATATGATAAGAGTCGAGGCTTGGAATATTCCATTCGGTATTTTTATGTTTGAGTGTCTGACAAACCACTTTTTGTTCGAACTGCGCGATGCGGAAAGTAGAGAATGGAAGTGGTTTGTCGAATATGTGTTTTTTTTAATTATCACACGTTGCTCTTCGAGTGGGTAGGTTTTTGTTGATATTAATGAGTACTCATTTCAATTCACGTAACTCATTTTTTTTATGTATCACCTCAGTGGCGCAGCGCGCCCGCTGTCGCATTATAAAGTTGGATGTCCAGGGTTCGATTCCCGGCTCGACCCTGGTCTGGTCTGGTGGTGCTTCGGCCGTGGCTAGTTACCACTCTACCGACAAAGACGTGTCGCTAAGCGATTTCGCGTAGAAACCAAGAGTTTACTATACTCCTAACAGGTGAGCCCGCTACCATCCTAGACAGCAGCATCACTTACCACCAGTTGAGATAGCCGTCAAGGGCTTGTAGTTGTACTGGATGAATATAAAATAATCATCAATTGTTTTTTCAACGCACGCCTATTAATTAATTGAGGCAAAATTTTCTTAAGTATCTCTAATTTTTATGCCAATTACTTACATGATGACATAATATGTTACTTTCTCATAACTTTCTATTGTTGTAAATTTTTTTAAAATTGGGCCAGTAGATTCGGAGCTTAATGGGCACAAATAAACAAACTAACAAAAGATGTTTCCTCTCGCGACTTTCGAAATGTAGGTCTATCGAAAAAGATTTCATAAGCATTTTTTGTTACGAAATGTTTGCCGTATTGTTATTAATTTTGTCCTACATTAATAAGTAAGTTCTAACATGAAATGAACCTGAACAGTAGAAAAATAGAAATAAATATCTGCATTAATTTTGTACGCTAACACGTTTTGTTTATGAATAATTTTGTTAGCTTCAAAATCAATTTTGAGACAGAGAAATTTATTTGCTTTTATTATCATAATATAATAATAAGATCATAGAACGACCCCCGTGGCGCAGCGCTCGCGCTGTCGCATTATAAAGTTGAAGGTCCTGGGTTCGATTCCCGGCTCGAGTCTGGTCTGGTGGGAGGCTTCGGCCGTGGCTAGTTACCGCCCTACCGACAAAGACGTGTCGCCAAGCAATTTAGCGTTCCGTGACGATGTCGCGTAGAAACCAATTAATTAATTATGGTAAACCCATACTCCTAACAGGTTAGGCCGCCATCATCTTAGACTGCATCATCACATACCATCAGGTGAGATTGCCTTCAGGGGCTAACTTGTAGTAAATAAAAAAAAATGATTACAACCTGCTAAGTGCGCTTGGAACACGACATGAAAGGTTTTGTATGGTTCCGGTACTTAGAACCTGTATAGAATACTACATATTCTTAACACCATAGTAATGCGTTTTATATGCCACCCCTTGTCCGCCGCATGTCGCTAAAATTTTTAGCGACATACAGACGGACGTAGGGGCATCGAAGACCTGATATATAACACTTTGTTTAAAATTATAATAAAATATTTTACATGGCACATGGCCAGCGTGGTAAAAATAATAAAATATCGTATGTTAATTGCTAATTGCTGTTTACGAGTATAATGTAGCTTTATATTGGTGAAAGAATTTTCAAAATCGAATCAGTATTACCGGAGAACTAAACTTAGATTTTACCTCTTTATAGTAAGAGTATTGGCAACGGTGTATGATATTCCCAGCAGCACTCACACGCAACCAGACATCCTCTTTATATAAATCTGAATAATTTCCAACACAACTCACTGTCAGTGCAATCTGATTTACAGACGCCATATAACAAAAACGCTATGCAACCTTTTGCGGCATATCGCAAAGAACTTTCAAGAAAGACATTTTTCATTCCCTTTGTCATCCGCTCTCGACGATCCCGTTCACTGAGAATAGAATAGAAATTTTATAAGCACTTTGAAATTAGCAGGTGTTGCTCTCAATACAAAAGCAATTTAGAAACACTTACATAATATCACTCTAAAATGTTATCCAGGGAAAATGATATTGCGCGAGACGCCTTAAGATGAAGCTTATTTGTTTTTCATAAGGTAACCTTTCGGTGGGAAAATTGGCTTTTCTATACGAATATTAGACGAGATGGCGAACACACCTGGTGTTTTGTATAAATTTTATAAAAACTCGAGAGTTTAGTTTTTGGTGACGTGGTCTAGTTAGTAAAGTTTACAGCAACACTGTTAATGTCCATATTATTACAGGCCTTATCCATCATGAGAGATATAATTTTGTTTTTTTTTCACGCTGGGAAATGCTTTTACGCATCCCCTCCGGAGGCGATGCAGGCAAGACTGCGCCGCTTCCGACGGGGTATGTGGGACTCCCCGGCGGCCAGACTGGCGACCAGAATACCCACTAAAACCCAGCGATGCTCCTTCGCGTCGCCTGGTGGCTGGGTCACGGGAACATTTATGCACTCGACCGCGGCCCAGCCAGCGGCGTCCGCCGAGGCAGACCCTCCACGGGGGGCCTATATTGACCCCATGAGTGATATAAATAAAGAGACTGAACCAACCAAAGCGATCCAATATGGTATGCCAAACAAGCATGGATAACAATTATTTTCAGTAATAATAAAATTAAAAAGAAAATCCTTATTTTTACTTTATTAATCAGTGACAAAAATCCTTGCACGTAGCCGTTAATTGTTTATTTTATATAAATGACTAAAGATAATAACTGCCAACTTCATAAAGTCATAAGCAAAGTAAAAAGACTGAAATTGGCTTTTAAAAGGCACTACTACATTGGAAAAAAAAAATACTGCCAACAAAATTGTATTATCCACTATCAAGTAAAATGTTTGCATAGGGAAACATAAACTTTGTTTCTAACTAACTTCATACACTGGCTTCAACTGGCTTCGTTTTACCACTTGATGGTAAGTGATAAAATTAAGTTATCATTTGCGTCAATGCAATGCGAAGTCAGCCTTGTCATGATACTTTGCAAAATTTACAAAGAGATATTCCAAACTGATTATTTTTACTTGGTATATTTAAATGATTGTAACTTTATCACTATTAATTAGTTGGGTTTATCGTTACTATATTTTTTATTAGAATCAAACATCAAATACGTGTACATAAATGTGAAATTCTCATTTGTGTGACAACCTTTTTTAGCTGATTATGATGATGATAATGTATCACACATTATCATCATCATAATCAACCCATTCTTGGTTCACTACAGAGCACGGGTCTCCTGTCAGTATGAGAAGGGTTCGGTCATATTCCACCACGCTGGCCATGTGCGGATTAGCAGATTTCGCACGCCTTTGAGAACATTATGGAGAACTCCCAGGCATGCAGATTTCCTCACTATGTTTTCCTTCACCCTTGAAGCAAGTGATATTGTAATTGCTTTAAAACGCACATAACTCCGAAAAGTTAGAGGTGCGTGCCCAGAATCGAATCCCCGGTCTCTGATTAGGATGCGGACGTCCTAACAACTAAGCTATCACAGCGTGATACATGTGACCTCCTTTTCTCACTGTCACATTATAAAATTAGAGGTCCTGAGTTCGATTCGCATCTTGAGTTGCGTCAGGTGGAACGTTTCGGCCGTGGCTAGTTTCCTACCGACAAAGAAGTCTCGTGAAGCAATTTAGGTGGAGTATTAGTCACCATACCCCTAACAGGTTAACTATCTAGCTAGTTAATGTAATTCCAAAATATTTCTTGTCCCAAGTAGTGTAATGAAAGGATATAAATGCGAGATTTATAGAGATTGTATGAAACAGTGCTGGATTTTACGAGGAACTGTCGAGATGTAATTCGTCGTGACAAACGAACACTGTTCGGCACTTCGTCGGAGTGCCGGGCTTTATTGCGGCCCTGGGAAACTTTTATACGCGCAAACATTTTAATATAATTCAAATTCAAATTCAAAATAATCTTTATTCAAATAGTCCTTTAAAAGGCGCTTTTGACGCGTCAATAATTTACATAGTAGTGATTTGATGGTGATAACTAGATTCGTAAACTTAAAACTAAAGCTATGAGGGTTCCAAACGCGCCCAACAATAATATGCCAATAGGCATGGAAATATATGCCTATTGTTGCCAATATTTTAAGAACATTGTTAAACAGGAATTACGACAAATTGGTGGCATGGCCTGATAAAATCTAAAAAGCGAGTGTCTTCTACAGAATTTGGAGCCTCGAGATATTATTACTTTTCCCGTAAATAAGGCCCTTATTACCCGCAGACCAACACCACACCAAGTTTTGATAAGCTCTGCGATGCAGCGCTTGCACTGTCCCATTATAGTTTGAGGTCAATTTGCTAACTAAGCTATGACGAATTCGGGGCGCAGCGCGTGCGCTGTCGTATTATCCTTAGGTCCTGGGTTCGATTCCCGGCGCGAGTCTGGTCTGGTAAACCCATACTCCAAATCGGTTTTTACGCGACATCGCGTCGGAACGCTAATGCGCTTTGTCGGCAGGGTGGTAACTAGACACGGCCGAAACCTCCCACCAGACCAGACTCGAGCCGGGAATCGAACCCAGAACCTCCATCTTTAAAATCCGACAGCGCGCGCGTTGCGCCACGGAGGTCGATGATACATAAAAAATATGCGTTATGTGAATAGAGTACTTAACTCGAAGAGCAACGTGTGATAATTAAAAAAAAACACATATTCGACAGACCACTTCCACTCTCTACTTTCCGCATCGCGCAGTTCGAACAAAAAGTGGTTTGTCAGATACTCAAACATAAAAATACCGAATGAAAATCAAATGTGTAAAGGCAAACTTTATTAATAGAGTCAGTCATAAAGCCATAAATATAACTTGAAGAGAGTTACAAGTGATCTTATATATATTATCTATTTATATATTATGTCATTGCAGTAAATCACGAACGTCAACCTTTTAATATATACGTATATATAAGTAACGTAGCTACGCGGAAATGATTATACTATAATGCAACGCGATAAACACAAATCCAATAGAACGCTGCGGCCACAACAGGTTGTAGAACAATTGGATTTAATGAACAGCGAACTACACTTTCGTATGTATAGGCGCAGGTCGAGACCGCAATGCTGCAATCACTGTCACGCCATTATATTATAATATTACTAGCTGTTGCCTGCGACTTAGTCTGCGTAGAATTGCTGATTTCCCTTCAGATTGAGGTTACCCGTACGGCCAATTCCCTGCTTCAGAAAGTAATCTACAGGCAAAGGTCAAATTGCCGATTTTCGTGTTTCTAAATAAAAAAACATAGGACTTTCATACAAACTTCAAACCCCTATTTTCTCCCCTTCCGGGTAGATTTAAAAGAAACCTATTTTCAAAATTTCAGGCTTGTAGACTTCATAATAAAAAAATAAGCAAAAACTATCATCCCCTATTTTACCACCCTTAATAATATATACCCGTAATATTTAAAAAAAAAATTATGTACATGTTTTTATTTATAATTATTAATCTTAATGCAAATTTTTGTGTCTCTAACTCTAAAAACAAATAAATTTCCTACAAACTTCCAACCCCTATTTTACACTCTTAGGGGTTAGAATTTCCAAATATCCTTTCTTAGCTGACATCTCTTAACTATCAACTATCTACTTGCTAAATTATAGCTTTATACGTACAATAGTTTTTGAGTTCTCGTGTTTAATCAGTATGTAAGTAAGTATGTAAGTATGTAAGTGACCTTTCGCTTTTATATTTATAGATAAACGATAGTTATATTATATTGTTAGGACCTACGGTTCTGAGATTGGTATACTATACCGTGAGCTTAAATGTGATATCTTTATGTAAGCTCATTCGATTTTTTTTTGTTAGTTTGAAGTTTGATGTCAGGGAATGTCAAGCGATGGAAAAAGATAGACGGTTTATATAATTGGAACTGGGATTTTTTTTTTTATCCACTACAAGTTAGCCCTTGACGGCAATGTCACCTGATGGTAAGTGATAATGCAGTCTAAGATGGTAGCGGGCTAACCTGTTAGGGGTATGGTCTCCTAATTGGTTGGAAAAATAAAAAAGTGTTGACCGGTGTAGTCGTCCTTTTATCCTTTAACTCTGCCTTTATTTATTATGCTTCATTTATTAAGGCTGTTATAAACATTAAACACAAATTATACGAAATAAATAAAATTAAATGTCAAATACAATAAACAAAAATATTATTATGTCATTCCATATTAAAATGTTTTAAATTTGAATATATTCATTTTTAAATACGAAGCTGAACGAAGTCTCGTAAAGGACCCAGTCTATTTCTTTCACTGTATACGATTCTGATCTGAACTGCCGAATCCGAACCTGCCGATCTGAAGTTCATTTTCATTTAAATGAACAAATTGTTCTCCATTTAAATGAACAATACGTAAGTACGAAACATGCTCAAACGGTGAAGCAGGACTTCTTGAGTTACCTTAATCTATGCGGGTTTCCTCGGGAATAAGAGGCGCGGTAATTCCACCTATCCGCACTTGATGAATAAGAGGACTTGAAAGACTAGGGCTGGGAGGTGGTGAACTAAGAGAACCTTGCAGCAAACTGGTAATGGATTGATAATAATGTTTTTTTTTTTTTTGTCCACCACAAGATAGCCCTTGACGGCAACCTCACCTGATGTTAAGTGATGATGCAGTCTAAGATGGTAGCGGGCTAACCTGTTAGGGGAATGGTAAGCCCACACTCCTAATTGGTTTCTACGCGACATCGTGCCGGAACGCTTAATCGCTTGGCGACACGTCTTTGTCGGCAGGGTGGTAACTAGCCACGGCCAAAGCCTCCCACCAGACAAAAACCTAAGAGAACCTTGCAGCAAACCGGTAATGGATTGATAATAATGTAACTTAAAAGAAGCTAAAAGTCTTTATTTTTAAATAATGAATAAAAAATATATATATTATACAAATAGCGAATTCGACGTTATATCGGAGTGTGATATCACGTCAAATTCGCTAAGCAAGTTGGATCGTCTGTTCGAAGCAAACAGCGTAACATATTACATCTACTTAGGCGCAATATATCTTCTGATTCAATTTGCTTAATCCCACAATTTGATAAGGGATGGCTTACTAGCTAAACTGTTAAATGGTCTGCAAAGGTCAACGGTTGGGCCGGTTGAATTTAGGTCAGCTTAACACGGTGGATTGGTCAAATGTGGCTTAAATTATAATATGGGTTTTTCAAGGCTGACCGCACATTAACTGCCTCGTCGGTCAGAATTTTTGACTCCGTAAATCCTGAAGTTATCATCACCATATCACTATAGTAAAAAATGACGGTAATCTCACCTGGTGGTTCATTAACCAACAGGTGAGATTACCCTATATATATATATATATATATATATATATATATATATATATATATAGAGTATATGTTGATAACTACAGTTACGGGTTACTTGAAACTAAAGCTTAGTGTGTTCCTACGCGTCCAGGTAGTTAAAAGTATATATTATTTTAATCCACTACAAGTTATGCCCTTGACGGCAATCTCTCCTGATGGTAAGTGATGTGATGCAGTCTAAGATCGTAGCGGGCTAATTTGTTAGGGATATGGTAAACCCACGCTCCTAATTGGTTCCTACGCGACATCGTGCCGGAACGCTAATTCGCTTTGTCGGTAGGGTAGTAACAAGCCACGGCCGAAGCCTCCCACCAGACAAGACTCGGGCCGGGAATCAAACCCAGAACCTCCAACTATATAATGCGATAACGCACGCACTGTGCCACAGAGGTCGTCATATTTGTATAATGTTCGTGAAAGATGGCTCTACTATCTTAAAGTAAGATTGCACCAAAGAACCAAGTGCAATCCTTTTCGAGCAGCTGAAGGAAATGATGAGGAAAGTTATGGATGGTAGATGACACCCCATCGACAGGATGAAAATCTCTCTAAGAAACGTGTAGTTCATCTAAATCAATTTCCGTAACTCAGAACTGCTGAATCCGGGGATTTGATAAGTGATCCACTAGGTTTTCACAATCACAATAAAGATTATAAAAATACTAACATATCAATCCAATTGTATAGATCACCCAATTTATTATTCCATAAGTATTAGAAAGCGTAGGCAAATTTCAATGCATCACCACTATAAACTGAAAAAATTTAACAAGTTTAAAACAAAATTTACGAAGTTAAGTTTTTGTAATGCTAGTAGTTAAATAATGTTAGGTATATATAGCATTTTAAGTAGTTAGGATATTAAAAGTTAGGGTACACTGAAATGGAAGAATGTAAATACGAGTATTCTAGTTTTGCGATTCTTGAAATAAACTTCAGCATGAACAGATAAAACTATTTTCAGCCGGAACGCGGCTAAAAGCTTAAAACATCACTGAATTTTTCTGCCGAATAAAAATTTTCAAGCGTTTCAAATGTGAGAAAAACTCGTTTATGGCTTTTAATCGCTTTAAGCGGGAAGGCTTTTACGTATTTTCCTTTGCGTGCTGAGAAATGGAATGTTCAGTTTTAAAATAGAACGTCTTTGAATATAGTTATATTATTATTATTAACGAGTGTTGTACAAATAGACTTAATAGGAAAGCTTAGAGTAACATTGTGGGCAATGGAGAAAGCTATGTTCGGTGTGATTCAAGTGATCACATCAGAAATGAGTGGTCCCATTGAGAAATAAGAAAAAAGTAATATATATGAAGCTGTGATAGCCTAGTGGTTAGGGCTCCTAATCAGAGGTCAGTTAAAAAAAATATATATATATCACTTGCTTCAACGGTGGAGGAAAACATCGTAAGGAAACCTGCACGAGAGTTCTCCATAATGTTCTCAAAGGTGTGTGAAGTCTGCCAATCCGCATATGGCCAGCTTGGTGGACTATGGGCAAACCCTTCTCATATTGAGAGGAGACCCGTGCTCTGTAGTAAGCCGGCAATGGGTGATTGATGTTTGAATTGAGTGGTATCTATATAAAACAAAGTGGTACTTCATCAACTCATCTGCACTCGCTCATTACATCGCAGGAGAGTTGAATCTTGAGGTCCGAAAAAGCAAAACAAATTGGCTCGCTTTTTAGCACTAGCCACCAGACCAGACCAGAAAAAATTTAGCAAATAAGAGAATATCGATACGAACAATGTATGGAAACACAAGTAATCAGGGCTGTAAGGCAGTTGACGTGGCTTGCTCTCTAGATTAGGATGGGACATAGATCAAAGAACAGATGGACGATGCACGTTTGGGTCCGTAGGTGGTAAGCTGGCGTCCGTAAACTAGCGCCTAGCATCAAATTTTGGTCACATGAAAACCGTCTCCGCGAGAGAGTATTCATGTTAAATGTATGATTGACCTAAAGGGTAAAGAGTAAATCTTACCTATGTAAGATATTTAGCATTATACTTAATTAAATTTGAGGGTCGTGTTGATATTCACATTAATTAAAATGATTATATATTTTTTTAACATTCAATTACGTGTTTTAAGTAAACCTACACTTGAAATATCATATTAATAAATTAAAAATGCATACAAATATTTTCATGATCGGCGAGATTTGATTCCACATCTCTGCGGCAATCGCGGCCCGTGTGCTTTGTCATTTAAAGAACGGTCCACATACCACTAGCACCGAAATTAATGTATGCCTTTCACCAGTCTCATAGTGACGTCAGCATTGTTACATAGCATGCATTTTAAATTTATAAATTTGTGTGTTGATTTCAGTCTTCGTCAATCTGTACTTTGTAATCGGTTACCGTCGTAATTAGAATCGAGCGCTCGTACAGTAGGCAGTATGCGGCTCAACGCTCACCGACTCGTTCAGTCAGCGGTTGATTTGCAACGAAATTACCTGCGCAAATTCATTCAGTCACCTGTGTATTCGATGTATGTAGATACATGCATAGTGCCTAGTGCGAGAAACGTCCGAGATATCTACTTGTTTATTTTACATGATTTCTACTTTATTAATGAATAGAAGCAGGCGTTACTTTGCGGAAGTCCATGATAAACAATAAACAGCAATTTAATTTAAAGCTTACTTTTCGCGCTTGTGAAGTCAACATCTCCTGAGGATGATCCGGTGTCGGGTCGAAACGTGCGTAGAGGTTCTAGTGGAAGATTTCGTGTGGTGTTATATTATACAAATCTCTCGGTTGTCGGCGGAACATAGCAAATTATACTTTATTACTTGTTTATTGTTCTACTTTATTGCTTAACAGATAGAGCGCTCTTTCGATTCCATACAAATTTAAATTAACCTTCACGCGATCGAATAAGTAGAAATCTCACTCAGCACACTGACACGGTCATTTTTGTGATTGGCGGCTAAGAGTCGTTCCACTGAAAGTTTTAATTTGCTAACTAAGCTATGACGAATTCAGGGAGCAGCGCGTGCGCTGTCGTATTATCCTTAGGTCCTGGGTTTGATTCCCGGCTCGGGGCTGGCATGATGAGATGTTTCGGCCGCGGCTAATAGGGTGGTACCCTACTTGCAAAGACAAACTAGCCAGCTATTTAGCGTTCCAGTATTGTTGGATTAGGGGTATACCGATGAGATTATCGGTAGCTACTCTAGGGTTACAGATGTTCATGGACGATGGTAATCACTTAACGTCCCGTGACCTGGAAAACATATAAAAAAACCTCAATTTGTGAATGCTTTACGTATAGTTCCAATTCGTAGCAACCTAATACTTGTTAACAAACTACTATATAGAATAAGCATAGTAATGCATATTGTTACTTGCACTAACCGATTGATTACTTGTTCAACCCATTACCGGCTTACTACACAGCTCGGGTCTCCTCCCAATATGAGAAGGGTTCGGCCAAAGTCCACCACGCTGGCCGTGTGCGGATTGGCAGACTTCACACGCCTTTGAGAACATTACGGAGAACTCTCAGGCGTGCAGGTTTCCTCACGATGTTTTCCTTCACCGATGAAGCAAGTGATATTTTAATTTGTAAAAACGCACATAACTCCGAAAAGTTAGAGGTGCGTGCCCGGATTCGAACCGCCAACCTCTGATTAGGAGGCTGGCGCCCTAACCACTAGGCTATCACCGCTTCCTACCGCACCGATTGATTAAGCAGTCTATAATTAATAAAAAGTGTAAAAGTCCTTACATCAGCTGTGGTTATCCATCACATGAGACGCCAATACCAACGACCTGCTTTTATAATTTGTACTAACGGACTGTACTCCTAAACGCCGCCCTATAATACGTAATTCGCGAACTAAAGGAGCGTTTGCAGTTATACCATTTCTAAATAAATCAAAACAATAATAATATCACAATTCATTAAAAATAATAATTCAGTTCATAGTGTGTCATGAAGTTTCATTGTGTTTAAAAATGAACATAATTTTTCGAGCATTATTTTTTATTCAATGCCAGTTTATATTGAAGTCACAACTACGAAAATACAGTAGCTGTTCAAAACAAAATGCGTATATAATATATAAAATACTAGCTGTTACCCGCGACTTCGTCTGCGTAGTATTGCTCATATCCCTTGAAATTGAGGTTACCCGTGCGGCCAATGCCCTGCTTTAGAAAGTAAACTACAGGCAAATGTCAAATTGCCGATTTTCGTGTTTCTAAATTAAAAAACAAAGAACTTTCATACAAACTTCAAACCCCTATTTTACCCCCTTAGGGGTGTAGTTTCCAAATATCCTTTCTTAACTGACATCTCTTAACTATCAACTACCTACTTGCTAAATTATAGCTGTATACGTACAATAGTTATTGAGATCTCGTGTTTAATCAGTAAGTAAGTAAGTCAGTGACCTTTCGCTTTTATGTATATAGATAAGTTATGTCTAATGTCAAAATAATTTTATTCAATAAATAATTAAATGTTTCCTTTCAGGTACCTACAGAGCACTCAATGAGCTAGTATAAGTCACAAAAAGAGGTTTTTTTTATTCAATGAGAAGTGAACACTTTGCTGAGATCTCACTTCATGGTAAGTGGTAATATCGTCTACGATAAAAGCTTACCAATAATGGATATTACAGTTTGAACAGATAACACGTTAGTGAACTTGTAAGGATAAAACTCATATATCACAAATTTTAGTGTTTCATTTATTCAGCCGATAAATGTTCGGAGAAAGGATTCACAGCAAAAACCCACCACCCTGCTAAAAAACATAACATTAAAATGGTTGTTAAGATCAATACGGATGGATAATTCCCAGATTGGGTTAGGAATGAGAATTATTTCGGAAATAATAATTCTATACTAGAATCGAAAACTTTTCATTATTAACCTCTATTAACAAACAATCTCTTTCTCCTCTTTAGAAATAATGCTGTGTATTAATAGATAGTGAAGCCTCCTAATCAGAGGTCGGCGGTTCGAATCCGGGCACGCACCTCTAACTTTTCGGAGTTATGTGCGTTTTTAAACAATTAAAATATCACTTGCTTCAACGGTGAAGGAAAACATCGTGAGGAAACCTGCACGTCTGAGAGTTCTCCATAATGTTCTCAAAGGCGTGTAAAGTCTGCCAATACGCACATGGCCAGCGTGGTGGACTACGGCTAAACCCTTCTCATATTGAGAGGAGACCCGTGTTCTGTAGTGAGCCGGTAATGGGTTGATCATGATTAATAGACATAGGACGATGATGATGAAAATAAAAAACAAACGCATAGGTACAAATAATCTGACTTAATTAAGGATATCACTCTAAAACGCCTTTTACCATTCCGAGTGCAATGAATGTTAGATGTTTGGGTAACTTAGAGCACCCTTGGGGCCATTTCATAAATTGCCCCAAACATTGCGCCCCCTAACCGAGAGGTTACCCTGATGGCTGACCTTAATTATTCGGATACATTCTCGAAGGTTTGCCAATTGTATGCTTTTACATAGTGTAAGTTTTATTTTAGCGTACTGATTGTTGCCGTTCAAGTGTACATATATTATTATAGCAATACATAAAATCTAGGTGGATCTATTTGTTGGTTTGTTTGTGATGTTTGTTTATTCAGGCTAGTTTTCGTAATTTCAACCTATTTTACAGGGCTATAGGCTACCTAGAGATTAAACACTGAAAGCGTGTAATTGGTTACGTATTTACAATAACAGGGACTCAAATTTAGGACATATTAGCAATGTAAGGTTTAAGCGTACACTTGAAAATATGTTAACTAAATAAAGGTGACATTGGGTTTGAAAGAGTGTATGCAAGTTAAATGATATACCATTTTACTTTTATATATTCCCATTTAGATTATTAAAAGGTACAGCCTGTTTCGGTCTGAAATAATGAAAAATATTCAATAAACTTTATAATAGCAGAGAAGAGGTTAATTACACAAAAATGGTTAAACGATAAATTTAAATAAAAACAGCTGGATTTATATTAACATACGCTCATAATTTAACAGTTCGTATAACTTTATTTGTAATGGTCATTCACAGAGAGTACAACTTATTGAGTATTATTTGCCACAATTGTATATTATTTTGTAGTGAGTTGATGGTGATAACTACATTCGTAAACTTATAACTAAAGCTACGAGAGTTCCAAACGCCCCCTGGTCTAAGAACAAAGTTAGCCGGGTAACTTTTCATTTTGTTATTACATGCCACTTAAAATTATTGAAGAACTATTTTATTAGAGTAATATTTCATACCCAAGCTTGTTTATCATTTGCATAATCCTTTACACTATAGTGTTGTAGCTTGTAGAAAAGTCCTATTATAATAGGACTTTTCTACAAGCTTACGTTATACACAAACTTTGATCTTATAAAAATGTACTTAGAAAAAAAAAAATTTAGGAAGCACCCAAAATAAAAATTTAATATTTTATTTTTCGTTAGGCAGTTCGTAGGGTCATCTAGTAAAAAAAAAAATATCATTCCGATAGATTTTGAGACTTATATTTTTCTTGAATACTGATTTAAATCAATGTGTAAGGTTTCTTGTTCAATGCAAAGCACATTGCTTATGTGTTGTCAGTAGATCAAGATTAAGTTCTGCGACTTGTATCCAGAGAAATAATAGACTAGGCTGTTGTTGTATAACTAGACTAAATCCACCAGACTGTAGATTAGCGTGTTCCATTTATAAAATGGGCCGCGGTAATCTGGAAGAGCTGTGGCAGGTCGTATTGATCCGTACCTTTAGTTCGCTCTATACAATATCGTACGGAACGTTTAATCGCTTTGTAGCAAAGTGCGAGCGGCCTAGTTCCGGCGGCATGTCAGAGGTCATTTGTTTGGCAGGAGGCTTCGGCCGTGGCTAGTTACCACCCTACCGACAAAGATGTGTCGCCAAGTGATTTAGCGTACCGGCATGTTGTCGCGTAAAAATTAAGTATATGGTTGACCAGTCCTAACAGGGTTAGCGCACTACATCTTAGATTGTATCATTACTTACCAGTTTAGAGACCAGATCTCTTACCAGAGATTACCATCAAGGACTAAGTTGTAGTGTTTTTTTTTTAAATATCAGGATATTCGGTATAGGAACGTTGCGCAAATAAAATGTACATCTTATTGAACGCCCTTCTTACGTATTGCCAGGTGATAAAGTTTTCGGTAATATCTAACTTGTTTCATTGCTAAACCTCAATCAAACAATAGGTACACTACAATCGCAAATATAAGCCACTGGGTGTTACTCGCGGAGTAAATAAAGCCGGTGAATTGTTTATTTGTTAAAAGGACGGATTTGGCCGATATGGGCCGCTGTGGTTTCCTTCACGCATTTCCTTATTATGAATCCTATAGAAGCGTTTTGCCCTACTTTCCAAAAAGTTTTTCCATGTAGGACTCGTAAATAAAAACAAGCTTAACTTCCTAAGATAAAAGATTATACAACTGCCCTAAAAGGTTCGTAATGTTATCGAGATTTTACTATGCTTGTGAGTTTTTGTATACCTTCGTTTATAAGCACGTCAACAGATATTAATGTATTGGGAGTCGGTCAAATTCTAATATTATTCCGAATGATATGTGGTATTCTTGTTTTAATTAAAAGCCAATATGGCGACTGCCAGCTGTGATAGCCAAGTTTAAGTTACGACGTCCGCCTCCTAATCAGAATCAGGGTTCAATCCCGGGCACGCACCTTTTACTTTTCGAAGTTATGTGCTTATTAAGCATTTAAATATCCCTTGCTTCAACGTTAAAACATCGTGAGGCAACCTGCATGCCTGAGAGTTTTTCATAATGTTCTCAAAGGTGTGTGGCAGTCTGGTGGACTATGGTCAAACCCTTCTCACATTGAGAGGAGACCCGTGCCTGTAGTGAGCCGGCAACGGGTTGATCATGATGATGATGATGATGATGGGGACTGCATCGCACCATTTTGAAATGGAAGAAATCTTTTAGTGTTTGCAAACCATGTTCTCTTTTTTGTATTTATTAAAGCGTGTTTTTATAAACAAGCATGTTCTTTAGTCGTTCGATTAGTCGATTCAACTATCAATAGTACCAAGTATTGATCTATGGTTTGGTTCCTGTTTCAGATCACTGTTATTAGATACTTAAATTTTCAGCGAACAACATTCATAAATAATATGGAGAGCTCCGTCGACCTCAGTAGCACAGTGCGTGCGCTTTCGCATTACAAAGTTGCAGGTCCTGGGTTCGATTCCCGGCTCGAGTCTGGTCTGGTGGGAGGTTTCGGCAGTGTCTAGTTACCCTATCGACAAAGACGTGTAAAAGAGATTTTTAGTTCCGGTACGATATCGCGTAGAAACCAATCAGGAGTGTTGGTTAACCATACCCCTAACATGTTAACCCGCTACCAGCTTAGACTGCAACATACCATCAGGTAAGATTGCTGTCAAGGGTTATTATTATTTAATATTTATTCTTTATTTGTACACCACATATAGATAGAAATAATAAGAAAAACAAGATGAAACAGGATACAAAAGGCGGCCTTATCGCTTAGTAGCGATCTCTGCCGGGCAACCTTAGGATTAGGAAAAGAGAAAGTAGAAGAAAATAGGTTAACCTGTTGTATATAAAAAAAATCTTATTCGGCACCTGTTTACAGTATCATCACTAACACTTACACTATAACATAAGTCGACCAACCCAAACCAGTGCCCCAAAACAATATTTAGTTTGACCCAAAAACCGGACTTTTATTTGCCGAAGTCCAAAATCCTAACTACTAAGAATCGCCCAAAGAATAGAACAATGCGTTTTAATGAAAAAGACAAACAAAGGTCGTCGCGTGTATAACAAACATTGGTATTGCATAGAACATGCTACGTACAATATAGCAGAGAGCCGTTATTGCCCACTGGAAAATGAACTGTCTATTTGTATTTTATCGTGCGATCATATGGAAATATTTTTTTTTAAGTCAACCCTTTTATTCATACTAGTTGATGGCTGAGAAATTATTTTATTTGATTATTCATGACAATTATATTACGACTTCTAAAGTTCAGTTGTATAGTTTAGCTGTGATGTTAAATATATAAGGTTTTAAATTTTAATTATAGGTATTTACTTCAATTGTTCTTCCTATTGTAATTTACTTTCTGCTTATGAATATACAGTACTTTGCTCAAAATACTCTACGTATTATGATTATTGAGCTAATCGCCATATGGAGCTGAATAAAATTTATGTTCTCCAGATCAATTTCCTATTCCTCAGAAAGAGATGTTTTTAATTTTGTGAACTTACAGCATGATCTTCAATCGTTCAACGAGCTAACATTTGAACATCGCGTATCAATTTAAAAGACATAAAAAGGGCCGGGTGTAAAACAAACATTTGTATGTAAACTACATTACGCTACGCACGATTGAGCAGATGGCCGATATTGGCAAGTGGAAATGAAATGTCTATTTGTATTTCATTGTAAGATCAGTGATCCGGAAATACTCGTATATTTCACGTGAACCTTTTTTCCATACGAGTTGATGGCTTGGAAACTATCGTATTTCATCTTTGTGATGACCTTCTTTGGCGCAATGAATCTGCTTTTTATGTTTTTTTTTTAATGTTTTCCATTACGATGCTTCTACTTGCTTTCATTTCAACTGCGTTCGTGACACATGAAATTTAAGATCAAATTGGTGAAAGTTCAAAAGTCAAATTGGTAATTCTGACCTCGATAGCTACAGAACGTGGATTCGAACACCGCAATTTTTGTTATATACTACTAATCAAATTGATAACGCATTGCTTGTAACGAAGTTTATTAATAGGCATTGGAGTTTACCAGTAGAAATCGTGCCTTAAGAAAGGCGTTATGCTTCCATCGTTGTTTCCGTTTGGCATAGTTCAAATATCGGCAATCGTTGGCCGCCATAATCACGATGAATTTAGATGATGACGTGGTAGTTTTATTTACATTTATTCCTTGTAAAATCGCAGGCAACGTCAAAATATTGTTTTTAATAATAATAAATTTCTATTTCAGGCGTAGCCCATATACATTTAAATTAAAAATTAAAAATAATAAATATAAAAAGGTCGTCATAAAATCCGTCTCGTTTATGAAAGTGGACTCAGTTGCCCAGCTGTGGATATAAATATCTTTAAATATATGAAATATTAATACTAGAAATGTAGTAAGTATTTATTAAGTATTTTACTTTGTAGCAAGCAACACATGAATATAAACATCAATACCTAGTTAAGTGAACACACGCGGTGTATCTCGGTAAGATGTATCATTGAATAATCAACCAACGCTATTAAAGCAACATTCTGGGTCGAGAGTTGATGTTTAGGGCAATTTGCGAAATGGCCCCAAGTGTGCAGTGAGATACCCTATCTTAAATTCAGTGCAACCGCAATGATGTTAAATATGGACGTAGTGTCTATGATATAATGACATTTCTGAACGACGTAAATATAGCTGACTCACAGATTTATCTCTAATCTTCAGCGTTTGATATGTAACCAGTTTAATAAACGACTTTTCGTTACACCCACTTTAAGGTCGACTTTAAACATACTTCCTATGTTCGTATTTCTATCTTTTAAACTGACAAACTTTCATACCTATAAAAGATCCCTATCTAGCATCGCTAGGGGATGACAGTTCAATAATATTTTTTAAGCGAAACATCAACGCTGTCAATTATATATGAAAATAGTGCATGATAATCTAAAAAAAAATTAGCCCATGATTGCAATCTCACCTGGTGGTAAGTGATGATGCAGTCTAAAAAGGTAGCGGGTTAAGCTATACGCCTAATTGATTTCGACGCGACATAGTGCCATAGCGTTAAATAAAAGTATTTAACGCTAATTTATTAATAAAAGTCGTGTCGGTATCTAGCCACGGCCAAAACCTCCCACCGCACCAGGCTCTAACCGGGAATCAAACCCAAGACCTCCAACTTGATAATGCTACAACGCATGCTCTGCGTAACGGAAGTCGTCAAAAATTTCAAGAAGCACTTTGGATACGCCAAGCTTATCTGTTTATAGTGATTTAACGATTAGTTCTGAACGCAGAGTTCACTTGCTTCAACACACCAATGACTTGACATTATTCTTATAACTAACACACTATAAACTTCTGAAAGATATAAGCGGAGCCGATTGCTTCCGTGCAATTTAGTCATAAATAAAGTCGTCAATACCTCGCTATAATAATAGTCGGTCTTTTAAATAATCCGATTATGTTCTTGCAATAAACGACATAGAAACATTTATAACTATAACCCCATGATCATCAGATAAAAATAGGTCCTTCTTTCTAATAACATTGGAGGTTCGCGTGAAGCTGAATCTCATATAGTATTTACACAAAGTATAAACACACTTTTCATTCCATTAATTTTTAAGTACCCTCTCTGAAAAAATCATAAAATTACGTTGACATTCGGTAAGGAACTCGGTTGAATCTTTGGTTAGAGTAGTTTGTGAAAAACCTATTAAACGAAAAGTTATCAATTCTTTAAATAAACTGTTCTAGTGAATAATTATCCACGATAGCTATTAGCTTACAGGAACCATATTTTTACACTAAAGAGTCAAAAATGAGATTCAATTCATTGTAGCTTTGGGTAGGAGAATAAGTTAACTTATTTCATTATGTTTTGTGCAGTACATTATAGAAAATATTTTTTAAGTACAATGGATGAAATAATCTTTTATTTAGGGGTTAGAAAAGTATAACATACAAGATAACGCAAATTAAGTTATTACAACGTATTTGATGATGACTCAAGAAGGTGAATAATTTCCGATCATAAATTATTCCCTACTCTCAACATTAATTAAATTCACAAAATAACACGGAATATAATATTTTTTACTTGGAAATTCATTTTATTCAACGGGTATTGTTGTGTCTTAAAATGGAGCGAAGCTCGCGAATGAAATTTTTTACGAGCTGAAGATTCCAAATTAAGCATTCAATTATTTTCAAGCACGTGTTTCTTTTATGAGGTATTTTTTATTTATATTTACATTGCGAGCGAACGACCAGATGGGTCATCTGCTGTTAAGTAATTACCATCGCACATGAAGACCTGCAATACCAGAGGAGCCACACCGACGACCTCCGAGGCGCAGTTCCAGCGCGCAGCGTGGCTCGAGTCCGGTCTGGCTTTGGCCGTAGCTAGTTACCACCATATCGGCCAAGACGTGTTGCCAAGCGATTAAGCCTTCCGCTACGATGTCGCGTAGAAACCTTTTTTTTTATTCACCAAAAGTTAGCCCTTGACTCCATCTCACCTGATGGCAAGTGATGATGCGGTCTAAGTTGGTAGCGGGCTAACCTGTTAGGGGTATGGTAAACTCATACTCCTAATTGGTTTCTACCCAACATCGTGCCGGAACGCTAAATCGCTTGGCGACACGTCTTTGTCGGTAGGGTGGTAACTAGCCACGGCCGAAGCCTCCCACCAGACCAGACTCGAGCCGGGAATCGAACCCAGGACCTCCAACTTTAAAATACAACAGCGCACGCGCTGTGCCACGGAGGTCGTTAAAAACCTATCAGAAGTATGGGTTTACCATACCCCTACCAAATTAGCCCGCTACCATTTTAGACTGCCGTGGCCAGTTGAGCCAATCCCCTTATTTTCTGTATAAAAGGTTCTATATTCATTCATATCTATCCTTTCTATACTCTAATCATGTTTATCTGCTTATTCGTAAAAATAAAATAGGTAAAAATAAAATAGGTTTATTTTTATTT
This sequence comes from Lasiommata megera, assembly GCA_928268935.1. Classification (NCBI taxonomy): domain Eukaryota; kingdom Metazoa; phylum Arthropoda; class Insecta; order Lepidoptera; family Nymphalidae; genus Lasiommata; species Lasiommata megera. The sequence continues at coordinate 1,776,744 of OV743311.1, read as the reverse complement.
ATTTAAATAAATAAATAAATAAAAATAAACCTATTTTATTTACTTAGTTCAAATTTAAAAGTTAAATTTAAAAAATTGACAGCGTTAACATAGAAGCAAGTAATAAATTGATTCTCTAATAAAACCTATACTTATAACTATAAATAATACTGCATATTTAATAAAAATTGAAGACTAAAAGTCTTATACTGCAGTTTATCATAGAAATGTTAACTGAAACGATTTGTCAGACGACGTAGCAGGAAATTGTGTTTACTAGTGTTTAAAATCTCTCGCTTTTCCAGTTAGTTGCACTGCGGAACGAATTACCGAGGATGTGTGAGCAAGTTTGCTCTGTGCGAAGCCGAATTTAATTTAGTTTACCTAATATTTCGCTATCCACATAATTATCACTATCCCATTAAATTTGCCGGGCAAAGACTGTTTAAGCCAATTTTTTTTTACACGATCACACATTTTTACTTATACCTACTTCTTCTTCTTCAAGTGCCTCTCCATTACTGGAGGTCAGCAGTCAGTTTTTTTGTAACGTTCCTTGTCCATGGCTAAACGGAACAGTTGTTCGACCGACTTGATGCCAGTCCACTCCCGTATGTTTCTGAGCCACGACTTCTTTCGTCTTCCAACACCTCTTTTTCCAGCAATCTTCCCCATCATAATAGTTTGCAGCAGGTGGTACCTATCGCGGTATTATACCTACCCTACAATTCTATTTCATACTTTCATGACGAACTTCTGTGCGCAGCGTGTGCGCTGTCACATAATATAGTTGGAGCTCGTGGGTTCGATTCCAGGCTCGAGTCTGGTTTAGTGGGAGGCCTCGGCCGTGGCTAGTTAAAGTTCTTAACGAAATAAACATGTCGCCAACCGATTTAGCGTTCCGGCACGATGTCGTGTACAAACCAATTAGGATTATGGGTTAACCATACCCCTAACAGGTTAGCCCGCTATTATCGACTTAGATTGCATCATCACTTACCACCAGGAGAGATTGCATTCAAGTGATTGAAAAAAAAACTAATCCAAGGCCAATAGGACAACAAACTTAGTCGGTTTTTTATCACCATAATATCATATAGTCACTAGTTAATTATAATTAGCTATGAAGTTAAGTGTATTTTATAGTTTATGTAACCTTAATTTTTTAATAGGATTCTTCTATAAACTAACATCGAGTTATATCTCCCGCACGCTTAATTAATTTAACGATGAAGAAAATCTGCACGCCTGAGAATTTTCCACGATGTTCTATAAATTAATAAAATATTTTTTGCGTACAGTAAACTTTTATATAAAAAATAAGGAAGAATCGGCTACCCCCATTTAATACCGTCTATCGACTAACGAGTTACTATAATATTGTTTTCACCATATATCATAAAGCAACTTTAAATATAGAACCCTGGACAAAAACCTTTACAGCTACATTGATCCTAAAAAGTCAATTATCATGGAAAGTATAAAATAACAATGTTGTTTATTTGTATATACTATAACTCTTAATTTTAAGAGCACTTGCAAATCCCAAATGTTTATATTAGGTAAAAAAAAATATTTGGTTTCCCATTTGTTTGTGCACGAAAGCTCTGCAATACAAATATGTTTTTATTCATTATTTTTTTTTATGTGTTATGGCCCCAGATTCATCTGTAATATAATAAAACTGTAGTAGGACGAATGCTGTACATTAAATATATTTTGAAAATTTTAATTGGAGGATGCTTTAGTATCGATACGGAGCCCAAAACAATTTTTTTTTTGTCTTTCTGTCTGCATTTTGGCCGCGCATCACGCCGTAACTTCGAGATAGATTTGGATGAAATTTAGTATAAGAGTATCTGATACTCCTATTCAACGTATAGGATAGTTGTTATCCCGGGATTCAGAAGGGTTTTCTAGGGACAGGGGATTAAAGTCCAAATGTGTATTTAGTTGTAATTAATTAACGTGTACTCCGATTTCACTAATATTTTTTTTTGTTGAATAGGAGATTCTTTATTTATTTCAAGGTCATCGGTTTAGTAATCCATTGCTTCGTGATTGGAAGACAAAGAAACACATTTTCACACACACTAACTCAACGTAACATAGTCGTGGGTAGTTTAATATAAACGAATTTCAAGTTACTTTGTTTCGCAATTTAGAAGTTACGTTTAAAGCTCTAATAGACGAATGGACAGACGGATGGAATGAAATTTCGCACAAAGTAACTTTAACAACGCTCTGAGCTAGATCAATAACTATCGGTCTGTCTTTCAAATGAGCATTTCTATTTACACGGATTGCCTGTCTAAGAAATACACACCTAAGTAGGTTTAAATAATATGATTTGAAAGACTGTACGAAGATCCTATGACAAAGGCAGATAATTTGAAAATTAAAGCGTTTTTCTTTTCATATACTACATGTTAACCCTTGACGGCTATCTCACCTGATACTAAGTGGTGATGCAGTTTAGGATGGTAGCGGCTGTTAGGGGTATAGTAACCCACACACTCCTAATTGGTTTCTACGCGACATCGTGCCGGAACGCTAAATCAATTTACGAAACGTCTTTTTCGGTAAGGTGGTAACTAGCCGAAGCCTCCCACCAGACTAGACTCGTGCCGGGAATTGAACCCAGGACCTCCAACTTTATAATGCGACAGCGGACGAACTGCGCCAAGGAGGTCTTCAAAGCGTGATTTAAATTTCAATGGTAGTAAACTTGGAAGTCGAATCTTTAGAAAATTTGATTGAATTGAAAGTTTCAATGGAATTGTTCGGTCATATATAAGTAGGCAACCAGTAGTTATAGTTTTGAACCAGTAAGAATCATTAATACTAAGTTAAGTCTCCAACTCGGTAGGATGCATCGCTAACTAATCAACCAAAGCTATCAAAACAACATTTTGGGTCGAGACCGGAATGTTTAGGGCAATTTGCGAAATGGCCCCAAGTGTGCAGTAAGATATCCTATCTCAAATTCAGTGCGAGCCTAACCACGTTGCGGACTTTAACTGAATAATGGCTTTTATGAGCAACGTGACTCAACTGACTCTCAATAATTGTACCAATTTATCGATAATCGTATTACGGAATTGAACAACACAGTTATTTATCATCATCATCATGATCGACCCATTGCCGGCTCACTACAGAGCACGGGTCTCCTCTCAACATAAGAAGGGTTTGGCCATAGTCCGCCACGCTGCCCATGTGCGGATAGGCAGACTTCATACGCCTTTGAGAACATAATGAAGAACTCTCAGGCGTACAGGTTTTCTCGCGATGTTTTCCTTCACCGTTGAAGCTAGTTATATCTTATTTGCTAAATAACGCACAAAACTCCGAGAAGTTAGCGGTGCGTGCTCGGGTTCGAACCCACGACCTCTTATTAGGAGGCGGACGCCCTAACCACTAGGCTATCACGGCTTACACAGTACAGTTATTTATATTCAGTTATAATTCATTATATTGTCTGTGAGTAATTAATCTAAGTATTATTACTCGCAGATCCCTACCAAGACAATTTAGAGTGTGAAATGTGAAACTTGAAATTCACGTAGCCATTCGGAATTCCTTTATTAAAACGAGTTTCCGATATCGACAATACCGTAAGTCCAACCATTTCTGGACTATACCACCGCTGGATAGTTCAATAAGCATTTAGTATACCGATTTAGAGGAGACACTAGAGATGCGAGTAAAATAAACATTTGTATGTAAACTGTCCCAGCCGCGATACCAGACGGTTGATATTGGCTATTGAAACCCAAACCGTCTATATGGATTTTCATTGTATGGAATAAATATACTTAAATACCCATATATTATTTTAAATTTGGTATACCTAGTAGCGTACCTAGGGCGTCAGCCTCCTAATCAGAGGTCGGCGGTTCGAATCCCGGCAAGCACCTCTATTTTTTCGGAGTTATGTGCGTTTTTAAGCAATTATAATATCACATGCTTCAACGGTGAAGGAAAACATCGTGAGGAAACCTGGAAGCCTGAGAGTTCTCCATAATGTTCTCAAATGCGTGTGAAGTCTGCCAATCCGCACAAGGCCAGCGTGGTGGACTATGGCCAAACCCTTCTCATATTGAGAGGAGACCCACGCTCTGTAGTAAGTAAGCCGGTAATGGGTTGATCATGATGATGATTTATAATCTCTACGTGGTGTTTGGTGATAGTAAGTGTGGTGATTAAGACGTCAGGCTCTCTTTTTAAGGGACCAAGTTCATCCCAACTAGCCAGCAAGCTTATTTTAGTTATTACTTTGGTTTAAGCATTTAATAAGATATAACTCGATGCATACATGAAAAAAACAACAAAAAACCTGCAATTGAGACAGATATTCGTAATGTTCTCAAAGGCGTGCAGAGTCCACCATTTCACACTTGCCTAGCGTGGTGGAATACAGTCATAGACCCTTTTGCTAACAGAAGATAAGGATTTGATATGTTCGAAACTCCCTTCTCCTCGAAACATGACAAATATTCATTTTCGTCATTGTGTTAGTTATTCCAATATTGATAACGCAATCTTCTATCTTTTACTGTATACACAATAATCGATAGATTAAAATTGCAATACACATATCTCGGAAAAATTTTAAACTTACTTAGGTAACTGATTCATAAACTTAACTTAGTTTTTGGATTGTTAATAGTATAGTATAGGAAAAAAGTAATTATGAAAAAACCCAAACCAACAGTTACAAATTTAAACTATAAACAGCAAGTATAATTTGCTATATTCCACCGACAACCGGGAGATCAGTATTATACAACACCACACAAAATCCTCCACCAGAAACTCCACGCACGTTTCGACCCGACACCGGATCATCCTCAGGAGATGTTGACTTCACAAGCGCGAAAAGTGACTCAGTCAACATCTTTCTGAGGTTCTGGTAGAGGATTTTGTGTGGTGTTGTATTATACTGATCTCCCGGTTGTCGGTGGAATATAGCAAATTATACTTGCTGTTTATTGTTTATCATGGACTTCCGCAAAGTAACGCCTAATTCTATTCATTAGTTACAAATTTGTAGTAATCAAAATTGATAATATCAACTGCCACTTCAACATTGCTCTGCCAATAAATGACGTTCATTAAGTAGTTGAGCTCATAGTAGAGAATAGACTATAATAATATTAATTGGGTAATGGCATCGCACTACATTGAGGTAATCAATATGCATTAATCTCCACCCTTTATTACCCCACAAAGCAGTCTCGAAATTTAATATTGTTCAATTACTCACCGAAATGTGCCAATTAGCCAAAAACTTCATGGTTTTATTCTAATACGACTTTTTTATGAACTATAAAATTTTACAACATTTTTATTACAGCAATATCGGAGCATCAAGGTCTTGATAGACCCCATCGGAATAATAATCGGGTAAAATATCGCCTTAAGCCGGCCCAGTCTGCGTTTGTTATTGTAATACTTGTCTATTATAAATTCTTAGTTCTTCACTCCATTCCCTTAACTCCGAATGTTGTTTTATGCAGATATAAGTTATATTTAAGGAGGCAAATGAAACGCGTTCATCAAGTTCCTGTTATAGCCTAGTGGTTAAGACGTCAGCCTCCTAATCAGAGGTCGGGGGTTCGAACCCGGGCACGCTCTTATAACTTTTCGGAGATATGCGATTTTTAAGTTTAATTAAATTATCATATTAAAATGATTATTATCAATTAAAATATCACTTGCTTCGACGGTGAAGCAAAACATCGTGAGGAAACCTGCATGCCTGAGATCTCCATAATATTTTCAAAGGCGTGTGAAGTCTGCCAATCCGCACGTGGCCAGCGTGGTGGACTATGGCCAAACCCTTCTCATTTTGAGAGGAAACCCGAGCTCTGTGGTGAGCTGAGAATGGGCATGGGCATTATTGCAGGTATTATTACTATATACTTAGAATTATTTAGATTTTGTTGTTAGATTAATCGAAATTATGCAATTTGTGGTGATTTCTAGAAGGTTTACAACTTTGTATGTTTTTGTCATTTATTTGATTGTCCAGTAAAAAAATTAATTAATGTACTAGTCCGTCCAGGGTTATCGGAAGGTCTGCCTTGATCTTATATCTGCTCATACCCTACCGAAGTAACCGTGTACAGTCGGGCAGCAATTCGTTCCGCAATATAGCTCGGCGCAAAAAGCGGGGACGCTTTGAACATTTGTAAATACAATTTCCTCTCGCAATGCAACGTCGGGAGACGAGTTGCGCCGTTAAAAATAATTGAGTACACGGCAATTTGATCCCACCATTTTTCCGTGTTATTTTTAATTGACTTAAAAACGTAGGAATTACTGCATATTTTTAATAAAGTTTAACTATTAAAAGCTTGGCGTTTCACTTACATTATGTTAAAATTAATACAGACTTATATGAAAATTTTAAATACCTAGTTTATTCCCTTGGGGAGAAATCCATTTCGAACACATAATAGCTATTTGTTTCAACGGTAATTGGTTTACATAACTACTTTATTACTAAATTATAATACATAAATATTTTTTTACCATTCGTGACATAACCTACGAGGATATAAAATCGCTTGCCTTATTTTATTTATTCTTTATTTGTAAACCACATAAAGATATAAATAATAAGAAAAACAAGAAGAAACAGGATACAAAAGCCAGATCTCTGCCAGGCAACCTTAGGATTAGGAAAAGAGAAAGTAGAATAAAATAGGTGGCGTAATATATAAGTAAAAACCTGCATACTAATAACTACTCCAGATTACATAAGAAATACAATACATTAATAAATATTAAATAAATATACAAATATATACCTTATAATATTAATAAAAATAAATAAAATAAAAATAAAATCTTACCCTCAGGTAACTATTTTATTCTTTTAATCGGCTATTACAATTAATATTATTTTTATATTTTAAAAATAGCTTTGTATATAAATGAGTATATTTCATAAATTGATTCCTTGTTATAATTCAATGAGTTGCGTAAGAGTTTAATTGTAATTTAATTCAATTTGATGAATTAATGTTATTCATTCCGATAAATTAATGCTAGCCTCGATTTATCTCTACTCAAGTTTTTTCTCCTTGTTAAAGCGTGCCCACAGTGAACACAGCCTATTTAGATTGTTTCAACCTTTTTCGAGGCAGGGTCTAATTATAGCGAAATTGCCCGTTTCTGCGAATAATCAAGGTTGTAATTTAGAAGAAAATACTTTAGTGGTTATGAATAATAAATGTTTAATTTGAGAGCGGAAGGGCGCCTAAAATTTATTTTTTAAATGTGATTGGTAAATATAAAAGGCGGTATTATGAACAATGTGATTTGACTAACACTACACACAAAAACATGTTTGAAATTACACTACAAAATAACATCAATAAGATAACCTAAAGTTGAAGAAGCACTAAGCAACATACAACGATATATGATATAATGCTAGCCTCGATTTATCACACACATCCACACTCACACACACATCCACACTCATATGCACTCACTCACACACCCATCCAATCACTCATTTCTCACTCATGTTTAAATGTTATTAAGTAAACTTTAAGGCACAATAGTTTATTTTTTATTGCACATCTGGAAGAGACTGACCCCCAAGATACGGGCTATCCTAGTTTGGGGGTCAGGGTAGTTTAAGAAATTTTGTATTAAGTCGAAATAAATGAAAAATAATTTAAATATTATTGTTATTATTATAAGCATATAACGAATATAAGAACACGGTGCTATTAAGATAGGGGATATTTACAATGAGAGTACGTAATGATTCTCATGAATTTTACATCGTTCCTAGCGGTCACACTGGTCAAATACTATATAAAGAAAATATTTTGTACATGGAAAGCGAAAGGGTCTGTAAACCATGTTTTAGATCACACATACATTGTTCCCTTATGATTATTTTTGATTTTATATTTTATAGATTAATTATAGATATGCTCTTGCTTTCATTTTGATTAGCGGAAGCTAACCCTAGCTAACAAGATGTTTGTGATTAATTTAAAGGACAAATGTTGTTCTTACGTGTATACAAGATCTAACATCGGAGTAAAAATTATGCATTCAAAACAGAGTAGTTTTTGCGCAATACGCGAAAATACAGCCTATGCAGTATGATATTTATATATGGTATTTATAAACTCACTCTGTTTATATGCATACGCATCGTACCCAAACGCTAAGTCGCTTGGCGGCATATTTTGGTTTGTATGTGGTAACTAGTCACAGCTAAGACCTACCACCAGACTAAAGGATATTCAGGGATGTCAAATATCCAAATCCTTACTGTGAATCGAACCTGGTACCTCCAGGCTATAACTTATTAGACCATGGTGCTATACAGTGATCCAGGGAGGTAGTTAAAAATGAATAACCTAATATTAATTTCAACATACATTCAATGTACAGGAATCGTCTAGTTACGGTATTACTATAAATATATTTACTTACACAGAATTCGTTTTTTCTCTTCCTCTCGACTCTCAGGCTTTGTCTTCCACTCGAATACTAAAACTGTAAATAGAGCTACATAACCCACCATGCTCCAATTAAACCCAGATTCAATCTCTGTGCCAAATCCTAGATAAATACAATGGTTGTGTTGGGCAAAGGTAACAATTATATAAAGAAAAAAACATTATTGTATTGTTATCATACTCGTATGTATGAAGGTATCTTTAATACTAAAGCAAGACTGAATAACAAATTCCTTCTTGATTTATTTTATTTTATCGTCCCTTGTTAATTTCACTAAAATATAGCATTCCTTCAAAGAGACACCAAAAAAGGGGTACGCTTTAAACGTTAAATGGGGAAACTTTTTTCCTCTATATCTCACTTTGGAATTTCTGCTCAAATGAAAAATTCAGTGGCGTTTCAAACTTTTCGCTCCAATTTACTTGTGATACCAGCCGAGCGACAAAATATTTGCCGATAGAAAATTTCACTGGAAAATGTTGTATTTTGCATGTTTTTTCTCTCTGTAATAAATGGTTTTTCATCCCAATATACCTACTAAACTAAACCTTTGATATGACAGTGGTAAATAAGTAAGTTTCTCAAAATAACTACTGTCATTTATTCTTAGGTAATGACTAAGAAAAAATAGGTTATTGTGTTTTATACGTATTATTTTTTTGTATTACCATTGAAACAAGAACTTTCAGAGTCAGTATTAAACCTAATAATTATTTTTGATAACCTTTCCCATTTGATAACCTTTCGCTTATTATTCTTCGTCTTTCAATTGCCCAAATCCCAAACTAAATATATACTAAATATAATAACCCACGCCAAACACTAAAAAACATGTTTGTAATTTTGCATATTTTGATCGACCGGTCGCCTGTCATCAACTCTATTAGGCTTTCACTGGTGACATAAACACACACATAGCCCCCTTTCAGTTCAAAGGGGTAGTCACAAAGTCAGGAAGTTTTCCCGAGCATCCGCATGAATGGAGCATATCATAGAGAAATTTCGTAGGAATTGCTATTGGAAATTGTCATTGTAATTCTCATCACACAGCTGTTATTTTTAACGGAAGGTTTCCACCATTTTTAATATTTTAAGAAAAGTCAATTCTGTCTGATTAAAATTAAAAGAGAATTGCAAGAATCGTTGCTAATTGTCGAAGCCGCCTTTAATTATATTATTCGAATTTTAAGGATTTTATACTTTAGTTTTTAGAATAATTGCATAAATGAATGCTAATGAATTAGTTGAATGTTTCGTAGTCACACAATAGTAAAACCAAAATATGTATCTCATTCATGAAAATAAAGTTATTTTATTGTATTTCATATCCGATATAGTAATTTGCTAAATTTCACTTCTGCCATTATAAAAGCAAAGCAGTGGAGTATTCAAGGGAGGGTGGTAATGGTTTAATTCTAAAGCACAAATAAATTTATACACTAGTTAAAAATTTATAATTGTAACCGACTTTGCAGGTCTGAACATTCACCGTTCCATAGTCGCTCAGATAAATTTGTAAACGAACATCAATAGAAGCATCAAAGGGTTCAGTTGAATTCCTCTTTCAAAGGCCAAAGAAAGCTTTTAACTAGTCCGATTTTTATAAATGTTATCTCCTAACAAGTAACAGTCTAATTTCGGCTGAAATAATGATGATGATAATGGTTATAACATGTTATAAGTGAACCATTACAAAACAAGCAAACTCTAATATCATTGAGATTTCTAAAGTAAATGCAGCATACCATTTGAAATTCGGTCCAAAGTGCACCATAGGGGCCATTTCGGAAATTACCCCAAACATTTAATACCGACCCAAAGGTTTCTTAATAGCTGTTCCTAATTGCATGATCTTTATATTTGTGTGAGCAGCTACCCACGGATCGTAATTATTACAAGAGGTTTCAGAATGTTTAGAATTAAATTCATGAATTATTTTAGATTACGGATATCGCATCGCACCCTACCGTCCGCAGTAAGCCGTCCAACGTTTTCTTTTTACTTAATAATGTATACATTCCAACACAGTCAAAAATAAATCGCTTAAACTTAGTACAGTATTTATTTGGAGTCTTTAAATGAACAGATTTATTAAGACGAATCCCCTATTTTATTTGTATAGATTATTTTCTTTCCTGTGATATGAATTTTTTGTCGTTATTTTCGTTATTCCTTAGAATTAGTAAAGTATTAAAATGCAGTGTAAAAAAACATTCTAGAATAATTATTGCTAAATCTTATTATTTGAATAAGGTTTTTGATTGCTTAATGCACTTCGAAAGGATTGAAAAGTATAAGCATTTTATAATAAATAATCCTAACAATATAACTTTCAAGCAACAATATCATTGATTTGTACATTGCGGGTAAACAGTTAACCTGAGAAATATTTATTGTAGCGCAAATTCTGTTGCAACGTTATATTGTGCTTCTCGAAGTTTTCTGATTTACTAGCTTAATTCTCAGCAGCTGAGCTTGCTCCAAAAGATTAAATCAACTGCGCTTATAATTTCCGAAGTATTTTCTAATTAACATTGTGGCTAGTTTCTATTTGACTTTGGTAGTATGATTTGCTGTTTTCTGATATAATATTATGTATCATCTACCTACAACATTGTCTATCTCTCTGCCGAATTTAATTAATATCGTCTTAAAATGTTTTTTATACTATGTTAACTTGTACCTAGTGTATTAAAGATATAGCCATCGGCCGCACATGAAACGATAAAAATATAACTTCAATTTTTATGTAAACTTTCCCCACATTTTTAATACCATAGTGAAATAGTTGAAAAAGAAATACAGAAATGCAGGTAGAAATAAATTTTATAGTGATATTGATAACTGTGCTAGTTCTTTGTTTGGCGAACTCTTAAAGTTTGCCAAGCTAAAACTCATATGAGACAGACAAACTACGATGCTTTGTCTCACATAATCTATTACGTTTGACAAATGACACATGACAAGCGTAATAGATTATGTGAGACAAGACAAGAGTGAGAAATGGGGAAATCCCCATTTCCCACCGTTTCATGGCTTCATCTACTTAATCAGGAAATCTTTCTTTCCATATATAAAGCCTGGCGACAGAGATGTACAGTCGAAATTGCGTTGACTACCTGATACCTTGCAATTTCTTAATTTGACGTCACCTCGCGACACTAATTGCAATTAGGTTATGCAAACACGAAATTTCGACTGCGCTTAATTCAATTTTTAACGTTCACCTTGCGGAAATTGTACGCTCTTCATTCGGACGAAATAATATCTAGAGCTACCTACTGAAACTATATAATTGTATGCAGACGAAAATGTTTGTTCTCCATCCGTTTGGTATAATATTATGCAAGGCTAGTTTCTAGCTAGCCATTACAGCTCCCCGTGATTTCGCTCTCGTTAACTAATGCTCGTAAACTAAGACGTAAAATGCTTTCCCCTACATAGTATTTTATTTTTAACAAGCAAAGACAGCATAGTTTCCGTTCCCCTGGGAATACCAGGATAATCCTATGATACTATTATAGCTTTCCATTGGTGATTTTTTAAATCGGTTTAGGCCTCTAGACATGAAAGAGAAACAAAAAAAACAACCGTTTCACATTTACATTTAAAATATACGCTGAGTTTTTAAATCGTGTTCTACCTTTTCTTGCGTTATACTACGGTACAAAACTGATGTTATAATATCTTAAGAATTGTACTTATATTATTATGTATATAAGTTTTTTGTACAATGATCATTACGAATAAATAATTTTTCTTTCCTTTCTTGCTTAAAAAAGCAAGACTTGCAAGACACTATGACTATAACATTTCTGCGATTCAAACGCCAGTATGGATAGATCAAATAAAATTCCACGTTCCTTTTCACAAATTTCCCAAACTGTGATAGATAACAGAGGCCGGCATCACTTTCAATTCTATCACTGACTTCGCAGTTTTATTCGCTGATACCAAAAACGCAAAGATGCAGAGTGAACACACTTTGTGTACCTCCCTCATATAATATTAGTAAAAGTCCCAACGTACAAGTAACAACAATTTTACATAACAGACTCTAGTTAGAGTCTTTTATGTAAAAAATAAAACCATATTAGCAGGAGTTCCTGTCTCTGCAACTAACTGAAAATTCTTTGATGTTCGCCCAAAACTAAGATTTAGGATTACTCTAGGGGCGTATAAAATACTTCTGAAAAATAAGATAAAAATCTAAAATCTGGCTACGCTGGGTGACTCTGATGATGATGCAAAGGTTCATGGTAAAATCAGGATACCAACTGGCCACTTAATCTTAATCTTATGTAAAAAAAAAGGAAAATGTATTAAGACAATGAAAACCATGACCAAATATTTTGTCCATCGAAAATAAATAAATAACACTTCACATGTTTGTAACGAATTTCTGACAACCAATTAATTATGGAAATCTAAACGATTGCATTCAACTTTATCGTTAGCAATTTAATATTTACCTAGATCTCTTTTCATGTGAGTTGTCAGTTATATTTCGCGGGGTTCGTGTATCAACGGTGCCATTCCCGGACCGTACCGGCCCATTTGCCAAGGATGGCTACTTTAGGGACCTAACGATGAATAAATATCCCATTGGCCCCGTTACGCTTTCTGCCTTATTTCCTTTGTCTTTCTCGAAAGACAATATGCTTTTTCCGTTCGTCAAAGAATTCTTTGATGTCATATTGAATTTATGGAAAAAAGGCAAAGGGATGCTTAAGAGAAATAATGCATGCGAGAAAACCCCAATCTCTGACGTTACCATGACGTGGGTCTTATCCACGGTTACGGGTATTTGAATTTCTGGTCCAACGAGCCATATCCCCAAAATCGAGGTCCGAGTTTCACATAAGACGCCTTAATGCTGACGTTCTCGCGATGTCGTCGAGCCTCTCAAGCTCAGCCTGAATGAAGAGCACCATCTTCACTCACTCACTTTGCGCTCGCTAAGACCCCTGGTTTCACAATAATCACTAATAGGGTTATCTGCTTCGTCAATTGGAAACAACATCATAAGAAACCTCGCGATCAATTTTATCAATTATGCAGTAATTAATTTTCTAAATTAAACAAAGTTAGTAGATCTATAAGTAGTTCTATCTTTATCACAATGTTCCTTATAGTAAAGGAGCCTATCCTTAGGATAGCTAGCTTAAGCTACAGTATCTATTCAACATCAGTGGCCATAAAATCATACGACTCAAATAGTAATCCTTGTAATTAATTGGTCGCTAATAGGCCTAATATTTTACAATATTAATGACGCAGGCGGTTCGCTGCATTTGTACCTTATCCGAGGTTGGTAATGTTTTACCTCTGTCTCGATTATGCTAGCTAAAATTCATTCAGTATTCAAGTATTCAAATATGCCCAATTTCAGTATTCAAATGTACACCTGGCATTACAAGCAAACTCAGTAGTAGTTATTCAACAATTAAGTATTCGAATATACCCATTTTCATTATTTATTAACATTTTTTTTGTCTTTTTTTTATTAATATTTTTACTGTCATTGAAACGAACACAACTAACACATAAATAAACATAAAAACAAACGGCCAGGTCTCGTGAATTTATTGAGACAATATTCCTGTATTATCAAAAGTTAAAAGTCATACAAGAATTCTCATCAAAGTTAGAAACTACAAAATGCTACTACGACGCGGGGAACAACAAAAAGCGAACAGGAAAAAAGAATGTCAAACAAACACTCCTATAGCTATGCATATATTATGTATAGTTTATGTTTTTCTATGCAAATTGAAAGACTTTCACTCGAAATCACATGATCTAGGAAGGTGTCCAAGTAAAACACCCGAAGTTATCAACAACCGCTCTGCTTGGAAAATAAGCGGTCGCTCAGCAAAATATATTATTTTTCTACTTTGATGAATTGAACAAACAGATAAAGTACTACAGTAACACAAAGATGAAATTAAAGTATTTACAAAACTATATAATTCAGGTACTAAGAAAAATATCACTTGGCCATAGTTATTGGCCAGACTTCTAACGCTTTTGAGAACGATATGTATAATATTAATTTTCAGATATGTAGGTTTGTTCACGATGTTTTCCGTTACCGTTAAAGCAAGTTACATAATTATGTTTGGTCAGTTATTTAGGCTAGACTAGCCTGGGATAGACACCACCCTTTCGTAAGCAGCATGTCGCATATGAACCGATTATTGAGATTGCAGTCAAGGGCTAACTTGTAGTACACAACATACAGTACAACATTACAACATTTTTCTCTGACACTGTAAAGTAGAAGTGCGAATTTGTATGGTGAAGGCCTTTAAGGCCGCCATTTTGTATTCAATGCTTCAAAACAACGGTTGCTTTTTACAATTCCACAGAACCCAATTCAATAGAAGGGAAATATATCGCCTGAGAGTTTTCTGCTGTTTGCCTAAATAATAAATTCTCTCGCCATTTCCGTCTGGTATTGCACATTTTCATATTTTCCTGTTTTGATTTATCAAAGCAGTTCCCTTTTAGTTTGTTTAATACCATCGAATAATATTGTTTACTGACAAATTAACTTGTCTGCAAAGATCAAATCATATAATTAATAAAGATATTAGAATATTTCTGATATGATCATCATCATCATCATCATCATGATCAACCCATTACCGGCTCACTACAGAGCACGGGTCTCCTCTCAATATGAGAAGGGTTTGGCCATAGTCCACCACGCTGGCCATGTGCGGATTGGCAGACTTCACACGCCTTTGAGATCATTATGGAGAACTCTCAGGGGTGCAGGTTTCCTCACGATGTTTTTCTTCACCGGTGAAGCAAGTGATATTTTATTTGTTTTTAAAAACGCACATAACTCCGAAAAGTTAGAGGCGCGTGCTCGGATTCGAACCGCTGACCTCTGATTAGGAGGCTGACGCCCTAACCACTAGGCTATCACAGCTTTTGATATACTATAGCACCTTGAAAGTAGAATCTTCTTATGCGCTGTCACGGCAATGGTATAACGCTTGTTTGTGCGTCATGCCACGTCTAACCTAATTATTCAAATGGTGTATAACTACACATTAATGAAGATTAATGTAATTTTATTACGATAGAGTAAATCAAATTAAAAAAGATTAAGACTGAAACTACGAGGTTTTTATTTATATGTGTCTAGTATCATTTAGTAATAAAGTAAGGTAACCAATTATATTCATCTTTTTGCGTAAATTTTTGATGTTTTTTTAAGAGTAAAATTGTTTACAGCTATATCCTATGATGTTCTTATATAGAGATTGGAAATTCTGTGATGTGGTAAATAAAATCGAACGCTCTCCTCAACACTGCTATTTAGATTCACTAATCAAAAACAACTGTTTAAATAACACGAGCGCATTTACTCGTGAAATTAGAATTTTATACCAAAGTTGCTTTTTCCCTTTACTTGCCGCGTTACCACCAACCCAAGGCAAGTATAAAATTTTATGTAAATATAACGACGTAATGGCGTCACTTAAAAGATATTATTTTGTGATGGCACTTTTGCTGGATTGGTTAGTTGCATCATCTGATATGATCAATTTCACAATATGTAAAACAAAAAAATATAAATTTCACACTGCTTTCAATAGATGGCGTTAGGTTCAATAATGATATGGAAGCGTTTAAAATCAACTTATGTAATCTTCCAAAAGAAATTTCCGTCTATCTTTAGATTTAAATCTTAGTATAAGAATTCAGTATTTACAACACAAATGTCCAAATAAACAATGGTCAGCTTAATCCGTCGCTTAACTTGGTGTCGTGAAGGTTTAAATTTTGCTTCGAATGTGGATCTGGATTAGCGTACTAGCTCTGCGTGTTTTAATACAAAATTCAGATAGTAGCAACTTTTAACTTGATGTAAAGTTAGTCTCACTGTAGCCAATGTTTATTAATTAGGCAATGTATGTGTAGTTACTTTACTTCTAGTAATTTACTTTGCCACCTTATTTGCAATTATCTCACCTGTAGATAT
This sequence comes from Lasiommata megera, assembly GCA_928268935.1. Taxonomy (NCBI): domain Eukaryota; kingdom Metazoa; phylum Arthropoda; class Insecta; order Lepidoptera; family Nymphalidae; genus Lasiommata; species Lasiommata megera. The sequence continues at coordinate 1,760,267 of OV743311.1, read as the reverse complement.
TGTAAAAAAGCTTTAGCTAGGCTAGTACCATCGTTTAGACACATAATTTACTCTATCTACATAGCTCCTAAGATTGTAGTCAAGCACAAAACCTGTCGTCCATAAAAACAGTCAGAAAAACGCTTCCGTTTTATTTACCCTCCCCTGCTTCCCTAAAAATAAGCGTAAATATATGTAAATGGAACAGTCATGTCCCTAAAACGCCTGACTTTCTTTATCCCGGGCGATACCGTTTGTATTATATCAGAAGACTTTCTACTGAGCCCCCGAATTGTTACGTTTCTATTCTGTAATCTAATTCCTGTCCTCTTTGGGATCACTTCTCTAATACAGAGTTTTGGAGAGAAATTTAAAAACACACGTTTGTGTTTTTAAATTTCTTCGTGTTTTCCAACTCATTTAAAGTGAAAGTTAGTAATCATGACCCAACTCATATAAAGTGAAACAAGCGAGCAAACAAAGAGCACTTAGTATCTAAAGATAACCCTTAAGCTTATAAAATTATAAAAATAAACTTTAATTTATTTTTATAATTAATTCATAGGTTGCTGGGCAGAGATCTCATCTAAGCGATAAGGAATTTTTGTAAGCTTATTTGTTAATGTTTCTCTTGTTTGGATGCATCTTTACATTGTAAGGTTGCATAGATAAAGGGTAGTAATAAATAAAGATTAATTATGTTAAATTTTTATCATTTTTAAAATTTATAAGTAATGCGTTAGTTGAATTTGAAGACTATGCGGTAAATAAAAAGTTTATATAATGTTGTTTATATAATAATTACTCGATAGTGTAATAATTGTAATAAATGTTCAATTATTATAATTTTATTGTGTGAAAAAATATGGGTCATATTATGCCATATTTTTGGTACTTCTATAACTTCTTTAACGGTGCTGAATTTTATAATTCACTTTCGTTCTACTTATGAGTTAGTCAATTTAGAAGTTATTAAGCACGTGGACGGACGAAACAAGTGCAGTTTCACCTAAATGTAACCTTATCATCTCGTTTGCAAAGGTCAAACTAAGCTACGCACTCTATTTTTCCACTAAATCCCCAGCTAGTCAAAGATAAATAAAAACTTTATCGATCACAGCGATCCAAACCGAAATTGGATCGCGTGGAAAATTATCCTGTGAACTGGAAACTTCGGGAGGCAGACTGTGCGATTCTGCAACGCAAACATTTGACGTTGAACAAGCAAACTATTTCTGCGTTCCTCGAGGTAACCTGTTTCGTTTATTCCCATCTGGCTTTGCAATATTAAAAGTGAATCGCGAAATATTTGCTGGAACGTTTTCTCTGATTCTCTAGTAATAGTAATTCTATTAACTGCCCACAGCTGGATGCAGGTTCATGGTAGAGTAGGTACAGTCACTCTAAACTTATAACAACCCTCATTTTGGAGCGGGTCTAAAGACGGCTAATTTGATGCCCTCCAAAATTAACATCTAAGTAGATTTAAAATAACAATGGTTAAATTGTTTCTGTAGAAAAAGCTTTCTATTATTTATTCTACTTTGATACCCTTTACGTCTATTTCAGCTATATTTTTTCCATTTTGAAGTATCGCATAAAAAAATATAAGGTTTTGTTAAGGTTTGTATTTTATCACTCATTATAAAACTCTGACCTATATGAGTAGGGTTTGGCCTTAGTCCACCACGCTGGCCATGTGCGGATTGGCAGACTTCACACGCCTTTGAGAACATTATGGAGAACTCTCAGGCCTGCAGGTTTCCTCACGATGTTTCCCTTCACCGTTGAAGCAAGTGATATTTTAATTTTTTTTTTTGAAATACACATAACTCCGAGGTGCGTGCCCGGATTCAAACCGTCGACCTCTGATTAGGATGCTGACGCCCTTACCACTAGGATTCATTACTCTATTAGGACGCGCCTAATAAAAAATGTACAAAAATGTAGTAGAAAATATCAGTGACAAAAATTGGCCAAATGGGGTTTTTTCAATAGGAATTTTAATTGAAAAACAGAGAGCCGAGCATGACCTTATTTTTATAAAAAAAAAAACACAACATCTGCAAAAAAAAATCTTATTAAAACTAATATCGGATATAATATTCCATTAAAGGAAATTGAAATTTCTTGATCAGACCGGATTTTTTGCTGAAAACTTTATGCAAATGCCTTTTCCCTCAATCGATGGTGAAATTAAATTATTGATGCTATGAAAATTTCGCCACCTACAATTTCTTTTTACGGCATAAAATTGAAGAAATAAATTACTTTGGACCAGAGAAAAATGGAGAGTCGAACATAATTTTCGTAAGCTTACTTTAGTTCTGTCCTTTAACGTACTGAAAACCAATGTAGTATAGGACAGAAGCAGGTCTTACTTTGCGGAAGTCCATAGTATACAAAAAATACCAGATATTTTTCGTTATAATCAACTATAACCAGAAAAATACGCGCGGTACAAATTATAACTTAATTGGTACGCTTCTGCCACTGGCTTTTGGAGATTGCTTGCAGCATAAAGGCGCCTTTATATGCCTACACTTCCGGTTTTTTGTCCGTATTTATTATGTATTACGAGCAATAAAGTGTTTCTTTTTCTTCTTTTTGATGGGACATAGCACACAGGTTAGGATGTGTTTCAGTAAGGTACAGCTAACTATGCTGCCCTAGGAAGGTTCTCAAAATGCTAACTGTGCAATCTTTTCTTGTCTAGGAAGTAGGTAAATTTTATCATCATGATCAACCCATTACCGGTTCACTAATGAGCACAGGTCTCCTCTCAATATGAGAAGGGTTTGGCCATAGTTTTTTTTTTACACACTACAAGTTAGCCCTTGACGGCTATCTCACCTGGTGGTAAGTGATGATGCAGTCTGAGATGGTAGCGGGCTAACCTGATAGGGGCATGGTAAACTCACACTCCTAATTGGTTTCTACGCGACATCGTGCCGGAACGCTAAATCGCTTAGCGACACGTCTTTGTCGGTAGGGTGGTAACTAGCCGCGGCCGAGGCCTCCCACCAGACCAGACTCGAGCCGGGAATCGAACCCAGGACCTCCAACTTTATAATGCGACAGCGCGTGCACTGCGCCACGGAGGTCGTCAAACACACAATAGTCCACCACACTGGCCATGTGCGGATTGGCAAATTTTATATTAATCCTTTAATTTATGTTAGCGATATGACTGTCATTACAGCGAAAAAACGCCAAAAGTATATTTCTTATTACGCTTGATACAACATAGTTGACGCTGCACTAGCGAGATTCTAAAAATGCTCAGAAGATGATCTTTACTTTACAAGGATCTGTTCACAATATTGATCGAGTAACTCTAAACTTTGCTGAAGGTACGCTCGTCTCAGCAAATAACTACATTAAGTGTGTTTCATATAACGTTAGACAGGTACAACTTACTGCACAGAACTAGCGACGGTTTTCAAAATACTTAGTAGATGACTACTATCCAAGGATTCGTTTACAGTATTGATTTTATATCCCTTACAAGTTAGCCCTTGACGGCAATCTCACCTGATGGTAAGTGATGATGCTGTCTCAGATGTTAGCAGGCAACCTGTTAGGGGTATGGTAAACCCATACTTCTAATTGGTTTCTATGCGACATCGTGCCGGAATGCTTAATCGCTTGGTGACACGTCTTTGTCGGTAGGGTGGTAACTAGCCACGGCTGAAGCCTCCCACCAGATTAGACTCGAGCCGGGAATCGAACCCAGGACCTCCAACCTTATAATGCGACAGCGTGCGCGCTGCGCCACGGAGGTCGTAAAAAAGTTACAGCGTTACAGTGTTGATAACCATACTAGGTTTGTTTAACACTACGTTCGACACAGCTATCTATAGGTAGATTCTCAAAATTCCTCGTTGATGGTTTTTACAATCCAAGGAACAATGTTTACAATGTTTATAAATGAAGTTTACTAAAATTACAGGTTATCACAGAAAAAAAAACCGCGCAGAGTTTGCTTCAGTATGAAAAATTCGTTAGATACAAGTTACCACGCTGAACTAGTGAGGTTCGCGAAATGCTAAGTAGACCATTTTCACTATCCAAGGAAGTGTTTACAACGTTAATCATGTAACTTGATGTCAGCAATACAGCACTTGGCCGCGTACCAGCGCGGCATTGGCACCGCGCCAGAATTAGTAATTATATGAATTTCCCAGCTATTTAGACAGTTATAAATTACGACAAAAGTAGCATGATAATGCTCTTATATGTAGAAATGGGGGAATTATTATTGTTTGGGAACAATAAAAATATCTGCGCGCCACAACCCTCGTCACACCAGTTGCAGTCACACAAGTCCTCGACTGCATTCTAACTGGTGTGTGATGATGCAGCCGAAAGTGTTTGCAAATTCAAATTCAAATAATCTTTATTCAAATATTCCATTAAAAGGCACTTTTGACTCGTCAATAATTTACATAGTAGTGATTTGATGGTGATTACTACATTCGTAAACTTAAAACTAAAGCTATGAGGGTTCCAAACGCGCCCTGGTCTAAGAAGAAGCCCACAAAAAACTTAGCCAGGTAAATTTTCCTTTTGTCATTCGTTTTCATCATCTCACATGCCACTTAAAATTATGCTAAGGGCTATATTATTAGAGCAATATTTCATACACATGCTTGTTTATCATTTACATAATCCTTTACACTATAGTAAGACTTTTCTACAAGTTTACGTTTTACACAAACTTTGAACTTATTGAGAGACATCCCAGAAATTTCATTTGGTAATTTGTTATTAAACCTGTTAGAGGTTTGGCAATCGCCGTACTCTATAACTATTATTGAAAGTTGCTAACTGGCGGCGATCCGTCATTATCATAAAATATATAATAAATAAAGGGCTTGTCAAAAATTGTGCGTTTTGTATGACAGTGAAATATTGACGACTCGTTGGAAAGGTTTTTAATTTGACCTGCAGATCGGAATTTATAAATTATAAATTGGCTGCTTGTGCCCGGGTTCTCTCACTTTATTATAATGACGTCCCTAACACCAATATCAAAATAGCCAAATTCTGTTTCTTACTAATTTAGTTATGACTTTTTGCCACCTTGACTGTAGTTGAAAGCTAGGAGTAACTGTGATGTGAGACTAGAAGATTTAATCATTGATTGACATTCTTCTTTGCGTTGTAACTGACTCTTTCAACGTGAAGACAGTTCCAAGAAAAACTGTTCAATCAAGAACATGGTCTATTTTTCATCTAATAATCAAGTCTGTTTTGCTATTTCTGCTTGAAATTACGTTTTTCACATCCTATTTATATCCCATTTCTGAACTGCCTATACTCTGCACTCATAGAAACGAGTGTTTTTATACCAATAACCTAAATTTTTACAATACAGTAAAAATACTATAAAATTAAAAACTAAATCAAAAATCCTACAATTCTGTTCAAAGCTAATGGCACTTAGCAGAAAAATTAAAAACATTTGTCTTTTGGCTTCGGCCGTTAAAAAAACAAAGTGGTTCATTACTCGTACGCTAGTACAAAATGAAATGAAAAGCTTAATTCAATACCGTTTCAATCGATGTAAATTCAATGCTTAATTTTGCTGATGTAGTTGTGATAATAAAACAGAAATATCTGCTACAATAATAACCGGACTGTACCAAATTGCTTTGTAATACCCAGCCATTACTGCTGTGAATTTATCCAGATGTGAAAACCATTTTGTTCTGTTTACCATTTTGGTTAATAAGCAACATTATGTACTGGCACAATGTTCCTTATTACCAACTATGGGAGTGTTTTGTAAATTTTGGGTACACAATTCGAATGCCCTTTTAACTTCATCATGCTTTTTATATATTTACTACAAGTTAAGTAACAATCCAAAACGGTGTTAAGTGATGATGCATTCTAAGATTTTAGATGGCTAGCCTGTTCGAGGTATGGAGGTTGTGTTAAACCAACAACCTAATCGGTTTCTCAGCGGCATCGTACCGAAACGGTAAACACTTGGCGCAACGGCAATTTATTATATTCATCTATCAATCCTTACATTCCATTGATTATGCTACTATATAATATATATTATACTATAACTATACATATTTTCAATTACTTCTATGTATTTCAATGAAGTAATTGGGTATTTTGCGTAAAGCTAGTTCAGGCTGGAAAGACTTTTTATTCTAAAAATATGCGGTTTCTATGGGATGTAACTTAAACATAACGCTGTTGTCATCTGCATTCTACCAGGCTGTCATAGCCTGAAAGATAAACTTGTCTTTGTTCATAAAAGAAAACTAGAACTACTGATAAACTTAAACTTATAAACGCTCAGCGAAACGAAATACGAAACTATAGCTCGGGTCATCGCATAGAAGAATTTTATCAAATTGCAGACATTCCCGTCACGGTACGCAATCTTTCGCCATACGTGCCCCGAATAACTTCGAACTTCAAAGAAATATCGACTTTGAAGTACAGTATTACAAATCAAATTCGCTGCAAAGCGAAATGAAAAGAATGCGGTATCAAAGGCCAGCTCTAAAGATAAGTTGGGTCCATTGATGTATTAATACCAAGATCTAGAGTCGTGTGAAAATGTCCGATATAAATTGCAACCGTGAAAATTTATCCAGCTAGCGACTATAAAGTAACGGATATGAGCAAAAAAACTTTTGAATATACTATTGCTTTTATCATTTGCTTATTTTTTTAAATCATATTTTATATGACGAGTTAAGGGTATCGGAGTTTCATTGCTGATGTCACGCTTTAGTTAACTTTCGCTCATAGTAATTAAAACCACAACTTGCGGGATTACACTTTTATTGCGACCATAATTAAGAGGTCCGAACGGTCCGACGTCTCGAGTGAGAATGCCACGAAAGTCATCGACCGCCCGTGTTTATAGCAAAGCATGCTTGTACAAAATTGATTGCTACCGTCTAAATTGTGTTAGCAAAATCATCAACAGTTCAAATGTGGGTAATTATTGAATTCTTGTTGTTCTTGGCGCCGTTGAATGAAGTTAATAACTCCTTCGCGCTAACATATATTTTATATTATTAGATAGGTACACTTTTCTCATGTCTTTTTATATTTCTTTATTGTTGTGTTTCATAAATGTTGTTAACTTTTAAATGGGCACTACATTTAAAAAGTTGTTAGTTAAGTACTATTTTTAATGTAATAATGAAATAATAATAAAATAAAATAAAAAAATCATTGTCAGCTTATTACCAACTAGACGGCACTGGTCTTCTCTCAGAGCAAGATGGGCTTAGCCCACCACGCTGGCTAAGGGCGGACTAGTGGAACTTTGAAAACATTAGGGACACCCTTCACCGTTGCAGCAAATAAAATGTTATGTATTTTTTTTTGTTTATATTGCTTTTGAATCGAGGGGTCGAGGGTTATTTGTTACACTAATTATTGGTGTTCTAAATAATATTATTATTACATAATTTATGTCAACTAAATTCATTTTTATATAACATCTTAAACTTAAATAGAGATTTAAAACAAAGACACCCTAAGTCTTTAATAGCATAAATTAGTTTCAAGTTAATTAGGTTACGAATATATTAAATGAAAGGTTTAGGCGTTTATTTATATTTTTTCCTATAACATCAAATTTATTTACACATTTTAATGCTTTTTTTAAAATCCGAGTATCGGTCTGAAATTTCGTTCGTAGTGCGGGGTGTAACTTTTGTGTAGCATCAACTTTAATTCGAAGTGACCAAACTCAACTCCTCTAACCATAATATTATCGAAGACATCCAAATTAAATTAAAGGAATTGCAATGCGACTTAAAAAGTAGGCGCTTCTTTTTGGTCTATCTTCAGTTTCTGCATCAACGTTGGAGACGTATCTCATATCGGGGATGGATGTCCCAATGTCAGAGTTGAAACTGGAAACAATTGGAGTGACGCCTTTGTAACTGTAACTAAGTTGCCGAAGCCTGATGAAGTAACTTGTAACAAGTTTATATGTTATCCAATCCAATTTCCTTTGTACTGACACTTCTAAGTTCTATTTAACACTACTCTGAGCTCAACGTGAATAAATGTAAGCAATACTGGCTCAACGCCTGGAAGCGGTGATAGCCTAGTGGTTAGGGTGTCAGCCTCTTAATCAGAGGTCGGCGGTTCGAATCCGGGCACGCACAAAAAAAAAAAAAATCACTTGCTTTAACGGTGAAGGAAAACATCGTGAGGAAACCTGCACGCCTGAGAGTTCTCCATATTGTTCTCAAAGGCATGTGAAGTCTGCCAAGCTGCACATGGCCAGCGTGGTGTACCACGTGGCCAAGTGCAGATTGGCAGGTGGCCAAACCCTTCTCATATTGAGAGGAGACCCGTGCTCTGTAGTGAGCTGGGAATCGGTTGATCAAGATGATGACGACTGGCTCAATTATATATGATATGTAACTAACTCTGTCGGAGTGAAATAATTAATAACAAATAATATGGTAAAATATCAGTAAGATATATTGATTATTTATATAGATTACACCGGAGCGGGGCGGATATCGCGACCAATCAATAACTTTGTAACAATCAATAAATCATAAACTTTATTTAAATAATTCTTCAAATGCACATTTGATGCATCTAGATGATATTTGATGTCATACCGTAACGCTTGATCGCTTGGCGGCACGTCTTTGTAGGGCCGCCTGCCCCCCTGACGAGGAGCTCCGGGTGATGGAGGAGAGGCATCCTCACCTGTCGAGCCTAATCCTCGGGATGGGAGGCGCGTCCAATGGTCCTGGCGAACCTCGGACGGAGCTCGGGGGTCAATATAGGCCCCCCGTGGAGGGTCTGCCTCGGCGGACGCCGCTGGCTGGGCCGCGGTCGAGTGCATCAGTGTTCCCGTGACCCAGGCACCAGGCGACGCGAAGGGGCATCGCTGGGTTTTAGTGGGTATTCTGGTCGCAAGACTGGCCGCCGGGGAGTCCCACATACCCCGTCGGAAGCGGCGTAGTCTTGCCTGCGTCGCCTCCGGAGGGGATGCGTAAAAGCATTTTCCAGCGGAAAAAAAAAACGTCTTTCTAGGTAGGATTGTAACTAGCCACGGCCATAGCCCCTCACCAAATGCGTAAGCTTGTAGAAAAGTTCCACTACAGTATAAAGGATTATGTAATTGATAAACAAGCTTGGGTATAAAATATTGCTCTTATAAGATAGCTCTAAATTTATTTAAGTGGCATGTGAGATGGTGATAACAAAAAGAAAATTTACCTAGCTAGGTTTGTTGTGTTGAATGTAGTTATCACCATCAAATCACTACTATGTAAATTATTGATGCATCAAAAGTGCCTTTTAAAGGACTTTTTTAATAAAGATTATGATTGATTGATTGACAACACAGTTACTTCTGAAGTTATGATTCCCAAATGGACCCTGTCAGGGAACATCCTCGGACATCACATAAGTGTGTAATAAGCCCAACATCGCGCTGGTGAGGTCATCAAGAGAACATCAGGTGACCCACTTGCTCGTTTGTACGCAATTTCCATATATATATATAAACATTAGGTTAGTATGCTCTGAAATTTAATATATTATTCCACTATAAAACAGTGCAAGGTTATGAGCGGCGGTGGAATGGTTGACCCGGATGAACCATTTTTATCCATGGTTCTGATGCAAACCGCTAACATGTGAACCGTAATATTGAATCGCTTTGCGGTATCACTTTGCCGATTAGATAACTACCCAATGCCAGAGCTCCCTATCTGATCAGGCTAGTAAAATTTAGAAATAAAAAATCTAACAATTGCCCCCGGCGGGGACTGAACCCGGGACCTCTAACTCAGAGCTTTTTGTGCTAAAAGTTAGATAACAAACATGATTGGTGCCCTCTTGATTCATTTTGCGGATAGCTTCGACAGTTGATCCAAGTCTTATTTTTATAAGGCTAAATAATAAAATAAAAAACAAATAAATAAACCAATTTTATTAATATTAATAAGATATGAATAAGTACGGGACAATGGATTTCCTTATGTTGAAAAAAATACAATGAAATATTTTTTCACCACTGATTTATTTATAGTATTCTGATGGTCGAAGCCATTTGGGTTAATTATTCTAACAAAACCAAAGCAAACAACTCTTAAATACGTATATAGATGAAACATGTATTCCAGTGCTTCAAGATCACATATATTCGGCCGGGGTTAACAGGTAAATCATATTCAATGGCTTATATTCAGGAAACTATTTCTTCGATTAGTACAATTTATTAACTAATTTGTAACAAGTAATCGATGGGATAAACTAAATCCAACCTAAAACATGGGTTGATCGAATGGTTCTCCCAAGGATATTATCCGAGTTTGGCTTCCGGTTTGGCTCAATTAAGGAATCGAGCTTTCTTATGGTTGGTTATCAGGCTATCGGTATCGGAGCTTCGATCAGTTATGGAATAGATATGTAGTGTTATAAAACTTTAGCACCAAAAGTTTCCAGTTTTTGTTTCATAATGTATGTGTCTGTTGAATGTATAAAAATATTGTTTATAACTTATCTATCATATTATGTACATATTTACTTTCCTAAAATAAGAGTTTTAGTCGCTTTTATTGCATCGTGGTAATAACAAATTGGCTTTTATTAGTAAACTATTGTAAGTGACGCCAAAATCGTAGTTTAGTTCTAATATTTCACTTTTGACGACTGACAACAGATCCTGTACATTTTTGAGTTACAATTTACAATATTTGTATAAGTATTGGAGCATGATTTTGATGGTTTTCAGTGTGGCTTACGAGACGACAAGTTGGCTTTAAAATGTTTTATACTAGGGATTTGCCCGCGACTTGGTTCGAGTTTGTTTTACCACGACTCAGCGGTATCAGTACATTGGCTCAGTTTAATAAATATTATGTAGATTCAAATGTATTTTCTGTTTTTCTGCTAAGACGTAGATAAAGCACCAGTTGCACTGACGGTATAAAAACTATCCTCAGCTCGGAAACGAAACCAGTAAATAATAATAATTAAAGCCAACATAATGTGGGCATCACATACGCGCCCTGCTAAATTTTGTATAGTACTGCATACCTAGTATATTATTGATCTAAAACATTGGGTATTGTCTTAGATCAATAATGTAGTATAACCCCGTTACCCACTACCTTGTTACTTCATAATCACTTTGTCACAAGACGTAAAATTATTTACAAGTGTCAGTTGGTTACTCATCACAAATACCACATGGAGATGACAGTAAGCTTTTTTTATATATATATATATATATATATATAGCGAGGAAACGAGCAGGCGGGTCACCTGATGGTAAGTGATTACCGCCGCCCATGAACATTTGCAGCACCAGAGGAACCGCCAATGCGTTGCTGGCTTTAAGAAATTGGCTGTCGCCATTTTAACTTAAAGAAAAGTTACAGAAGTAAGTGAGATTACAGTCAAGGGCTAACTTGTACAAAATAATAGAATAACTTGCCGAGCAATGAAACATAAATAGGCTGAGCATAATAATTACTAGCCTAGAGAATTAGTTGATGAAATCTGATCGATCGACATCGTATTGCGGTATCCGAGGACCCAAGGATACTCAGCCGGGGGCAAAGGTCGCCATTTATATTCAAGGACTTATCTACGAGTATCCAATACAAAACTAATTCCGATTTAATCTAGGTTTACATTATAATAGAACCGTTCGGCTGGAAATGTTTGCTCGGGATTTGCTCTTCAACTAGGGGACGGATAGTCATCAGAATCATAAAAAAGGTATTATTGTTATGATTTTCGGTATATTTTCTGTATCAAAGTATAATATCTACACAGTTTACATCGTCATCTTATAATACAGTTGCTCCAACTGCTGTACACAATTTCTCTAAAATAAGAGACTTGCACTTACTAAAACGGACTGATTTATGTCAGACCCATAACATGGTCTCGCTTTAACTGTGTTCTAAGTCCTAGTTAAGGCAAATAACACAGTAAATATTAGACCTTCTAATTATGTCAGCGACATTCAACCATTCATCATCATCATCATGAACAACCCATTACCGGCTCACTACAGAGCAAGGGTCTCCTCTCAATGAGAAGGGTTTGGCCAATACCATAGCCATAGTCCACCACGCTGGCCATGTGCGGATTGGTAGACTTAACACGCCTTTGAGAACATTATGGACAACTCTCAGGCGTGCAGGTTACCTCACAATGTTTTCCTTCACCGTTGAAGCAAGTGATATTTTAATTTAAAAAAAAGCCATTCAACCATTAATGACATGTTATATTTTGAAGACCTCCGTGGCCCAGCACGTGCTCACTGATATTATAAAGTGGGAGCAGGACCTGATATTACCCAGGACGGGTTCTATTCCCAGCTCGAGTGCAGTTTGGGAGACTTGAATCGATACGGAGATAGGATTTGGTTCTTCTAATATCAAACGCATAAATTTAAAAAGCTTAGTCACATAAAAACTGTGATAGCGTAATGGTCAGGGTGTCCGCCTACTAATGAGAGGTTGGGAGTGGGAACCCGGGCACGCGCCTCTAACTTTTCGTAGTTATGAGCGTTTTTAAGCAATAAAAATATCACTTGCATAAACGTTGAAGCAAAATATCGAGCGAAAACCTTGCATGTCTGAGAGTTCTCCATAATGTTATCAAAGGCGTGTGACGTCTGCCAATCATGGCCAGCGTGGTGGACTATGGCCAAAACCTTCTTACAATGAGAGGATACCCATGCCCTACAGTGAACCGGGTTGATCATGATGATAATTAATTTCTAAAGTTTTTACTGTTATTTGAATACATTTCAAAAGACTAGCTTATTATAAACCCTAGTCTATATATATTTCTTGTTCCATTCTCGGATAAATACTCCGATGTCAAAGTTTAAGTTGGAAACAATCGGTTCTGTTTCTGTAACTTTTGATACTTGCCAGTTGGTAACTTACACGTCTGTGTTCTTAGTGAACTAGAGTTTTGCTGCCGAGAACTACAATTACTTATGTATGTTGTTAGCGACGTCAAATTGTTGGTGAAGGAATCTGGAGTTTAACATCCTTAATAATTGAAATTATAATAATATGTCGTCTCCAAATACAATTGTTTATAATAGTGATAAACTGATGTCTAGTTTTAGTTTTATAATAAACTCTGATAAGATAGAAGATAGATAGAAGCGGTGATAGCTCAGTGGTTAGAGCGTCAGCCTTCTGATCAGAGGTCGGCGGTTCGAATCCAGGCACGCACCTCTAACTTTTCGGAGTTATGTGCGTTTTTTAAACAATTAAAATATCACTTGCTTCAACGGTGAAGGAACACATCGTGAGGAATCCTGCACGCCTGAGAGTTCTCCATAATTTTCTCAAAGGCGTGTGAAGTCTGCCAATCCGCACATGGCCAGCGTGGTGGACTATGGTCAAACCCTTCTCATATTGAGAGGAGACCCGTGCTCTGTAGTGAGCCGGTCATGACATGATGATGATAATAAACTCTGAAAGTGATATGAACGATGCTCATTATTTGATAGTTTTACGGTTAATACGTAAAATGTAATTATAGTTTAAATTTGCTATTTCTGTTCAGCTTTTTTAACTACTTAAGCAACTATGTACCTTTAAATAAGAACAAAATACTGTTCACAAGGGTCAGAAAAATAACTTAATAGAGTAACCCTAATAACATGAGTGAAGGCGCGTGTAAATGCCTCTCAATATTTAGGGACCTGTTCGATCACTTTGAATCACTTTGATTGTTGGTATAGCAGTTATATTTGCTGAGAGCCTTGAGCCTGAGAGTTGAGATTATGAGATACTCAGTACAATGAGTACGATTGTAAGGCTACAACAAACTCTGCTGCGTTTATGTATCCGACGCAAAAAAAAACTCGCGACGAGTTTTTTTTCAAGGTTATATAGTCACAAGGTAGCACGCTTCTTAAGCGTACTTTGCCTGCGCTAAACAAGCTGTTGACGAGGACCCTACCCCATCCCTTAAATTTGTTGACAAATGGGCTGACCTTTTAAATCAGTTGATGCACTTAAAATTTATAATTTAATTTAATGAGTTGACCTTTTAGATTGTTGCTGCACTTAAAATTTATTCATTAATTTAATTTTAATATAGTACTATTATTTTACTATAGATTGATTTAGTCACTTATTTTGATGAATTCAAATTGAGTTGTTTTTTCCAATTAAATTAATATTGAATCCATATTCCTAAATTGTTAGTACCCGGTAGTAAGTAGCCACGGCCGTTGCCTGCCACTACACTAGACCAGAGACCAATCAGAAATTACGACTTACCTTACTGCCCGCAAACGGTCATCTATTTCTAACGATGAGCTATTATGACAAAAATTGTAATTGGTAATAAATATGGTGAATATAATTAGAGATATAGGCCAGAACCCTCAGCGAGCGCTTCACTTACGACTAAGCAATATTTAATGCATGTGTATGCCACGTCAGTGAGGGTAAAAACTTAGCACTTAATCAAGATGATATATAGATTCTTGCTTAACCTACTCAGTTAACTAAGAATGCGAATAGCCCTTATTAATAGGTTATTACTTTAGACTTGGTTGTATAATTATATAGGAGCTGTGAACGACGAATTACAAAAGTTCCTTCAAAACTCTAAAGTTGCTCTCCCATCCATTTACATATTCGAAATTTATATTAGCTAATATATCAGTATTTTTGAAAATACTACACCTGAGAAAAAGGGCATGAAGGTTTATATTAAAATCCGTCATTTGTCATTCACAGTTCATATATATTTTTCTCGCTCACCCTTGTGTTTCAGCCAAAACTTTTCTAACAAATGAGAATTTCAGTTGTTATATTTTTTTATTATGAAGTCTACAAGCTTGAAATTTTGAAAATAGGTTTCTTTTAGGGCGTAAATATAAGGTTAGATTTTTTTTCATCCAAATCTACCCCGAAGGGAGTAAAATAGGGGTTTGAAGTTTGTATGAAAATCGGCAATTAAACATTTGCCTGTAGCTTACTTTCTGAAGCAAGGCTTTGGCCGCATGGGATCCTGAATCTCACGGGAAATAAGCAGTTCTACGTAGACGAAGTCGCGGGCAACAGCTAGTATATATACAAAAAAATACACAACATCACACTAGAAATCGTTTAACATGTTATAAATACTCTCCAATGATTGATTTCGGCTTGAGATTAATATAAGACAATTTTCCTGCACATTGTGCCCATTTTGTGTAACTAATGTTACAGTTCGTGCCATTTAAATGTCACATTGGAGGCTTCGTGTACACAATAGAGATTGATCGATGGACGTTGATCTCGTGTTTATTCAGAGTAGGTGGGAACGTTTCACGAGTTCACCATATACAATGCTCCCCGCATACTATATTATTCATTTAAATAATGTTAATTAAGGGCATAACTCGGAGAACTGATAAACGTTGGGGTCCCAAGGTGCCGGAATGGCGACCCCGCACCGGTAAACGTAGCGTTGGTCGACCGCCAACAAGGTGGACAGACGACATCAAACGAGTCGCAGGGAGCCGCTGGACACAAGCGGCCAAAGACTGTGGACATTGGAACTCTCTACAAAGACCTATGTCCGGCAGATGATGAATTAACGATAGGCTAGCGGATGTTGAACTGCGGATCCCGGGGTTTTCACGAATTTCGAGTCGGGCCTAAAGATTTTCTATATTTCTGGTGCTATAAATACGATATACTATATAGTATTCTAACTCATCTATATATATAAAAATCAATTGCTGTTCATTAGTCTTGCTAAAACTCGAGAACTGTACGAATTTATCTTATCTTGGTATTAAAATGTTTGTGGAGCTCTAGGGAAGGTTTAAAAAGTGAGAAAAAATCGAATAATTGCCGGGAAAACCCAAAAAACAGCCCTTTTCTTTTTCCCATATAAACGTTTGCTAAATTAAATGTAGAGTCAATTTGAACTTTATTGCTTTTAAATAAAGTTCACATTAAATTTTAATCACTCACTGTTGTCTAAGAAATGTAGGTGTGTTTCTAACTTCAAAGAGGCAATTTGCAATTTATTACCGCAACACCAAATTTCTGATTCAATCATGTCTATATCAGTTAATTTCAATTGTTTTATTTAACGCGGTAATCTCGGGAAATACGGGTCCGATGTGAAAAACTCTTTCAACTCAAACAAACTCGATGTTCGATAGTCCATTTATTGAAGACGGCTATTAGATATTTAGGCAATATTTTATCCCGGTGTTACCACGGAAACGCGGGTGAAACTGCGGGTCACAACTAGTATATGATAAAAAAGAAGAAACTGTTTTTCTATTATTTTTTAATATGAGATCAACCCTGCCCAAACGTGGAACTTGTCTGAACAAAGACCAAAAATATCCAGCTCTTATATTTTAATCCATTCTTTATAAACGCCAATAAAATCGGCATGTTTCCTCAATTCCAAAATTGGAAAGCTCGATCGATGTGAGATTAGATTTCGCGTCGAACATTGGTCACAAAGGATTAAAATAATATCAGAAGCTCGTGGGGAAAATTTATCGGATAACAAAGTTCGCATTTGCCCAGTCGGTTCATATAAAATTCATCCTTTATAAACATCAGCGGAATCAGCAGATTTTCCCAATTGACTGTCTGGACCGGCCCCGCGTCCATTTGGGTTTCCCTTCGGGTATCGGAACTGAAGTGTATTTGCTTTCAGTAAATTTATTGTAGTCCGCTAATCTGCATTAGAGCGTGGTGAATAACCATTCTAATATTAAAAATCAAAAATGTGGCTGTTTGTTTATCGACGTTTTCGTTTTGGATGAAATTAAAAAACAGATCTAGCTGATACTTTTTATCTAAGGAAACCAAAAATTTTCTCTTCCTCTATCTATAACTGTGTGCGTACTGCAATATAAATAAGCTTTATTATATACTAGCTTTTACCCGAGGCTACGCTCGCATTGAAGCCATTAAATAAGCATCAGAGATAATTACTATACAAAACCAATATAATAACTATATTTTTACTAAAAATTTTTTTATCTTTCTTACAAAATAGATATTTTTTTTTAAATAAATATCCTATGTTACAATACGTACAAGAATGTGTACAAAGTTTCATGACGATTGGTTGAGTGGTTTTTGCGTGAAAGCGTAACAAACATTCCTACATTACAATTCCTATTAGGAAGGACTTATTTATGTTTTTATTTGCTCGGAAGATAGAGATAATTTAACTAGCTGTAAGTATACCCATTATAGCTGTATTTATACCCTATACATTAAGATTTATGAGATGTAACCCAATCACAGGAAGACAGACGAATAAGAATGGACACAGGCAACGTAGGCTACGGGTACCCTTTTTTTCCCCCGGGTACGGGTACGGGTACCCTTTTTTTTGGTGGAAAAGCTTTATGGCTACCTCCGTCCGTTGGGCAAGACGGAGGTTATGTGGGATTCCCCCTCCCCCCTTATCGTTGAGGTATACCCGAAAAACCTCCACAGCATGTCCCACTCGCTGGATTTGCTGAACACCTGGGGTACCCATTTTATTCTTCCCAGGCATCCACCAGCCGCCCTAGCCTTAGCAACAGGGCTCCCGCGCTAAAAGAAAGAGTATCAGGACAGCTTGATGCCCCTCAGACAGTAAGGAGGCTCGTGCAATGACGGGTAGTTAGCCCAATAGCTACCCGCCGCCTCCCAAGGGAATCCGACGGCTCCGGGTACCCTACCCTTAGAGCACGGAACCCTAAAAATTTTAAACATAATACCGTACCAAGTCAATCAACTCTGTATCAATTGTGATGATTGCCAACAAAGCCCGTCCACAAAGCCCAGCTTATAGCAACATATCTCACAGTAATGGCTAGATATTGTTACAGAAAACCGATAGTGCGTAATTATAATAGTGATTGAGATTTGCTCTTATCGTCTGAGATGTTATTAATATTTGATGTCGGTCGGCGCTAAACACTGAATAATATTCATATCAGATTACATACAAGTTAACGAGAAATTGAGGAGAGTTCATGATACTATTGCTCTAAATCAAAATTTAATTTGGCAAAAGCCATATGAATTTAAGTTATGGTGTTGTGTAACAAGGCACACACATTTTACGGGTAGTTTAGTTTATAATACCACCTAATTACGCACGCCGTCTTTCGCGTTTGTTAAGATTAAACCAATCAATTTAAATCTAGTGAAAATTTATCACCATCATTATCATCATGATCAACTCATTATCAAATTCAAATTCAAATTCAAAATAATCTTTATTCAAATAGTCTTTAAAAAGGCACTTTCGACGCGTCAATAATTTACATAGTAGTTATTTCATGGTGATAACTATGTTCGTAAACTTAAAACTAAAGCTATGAGAGTTCCAAACGCGCCCCGGTCTAAGAAGAAGCCCACAACAAACTTAGCCGGGGTGTATCATGAAAAGGATTTGGCCGTAGTCCACCACGCTGGCCATGTGCGGATTGGGAGACTTCACACGCCTTTGAAAACATTATGGAGAACTCTCCGACATGCAGGTTTCCTCACCATGTTTTCCTTCACTGTTTGCAAGCAAGTGATATTTTAAATGCTTAGAAACTCACAATCCTTTCATAGAAATCAATCTATTTCAATTCTTAATTTTATCCAAATCTGTTTAGTTGTTACAATTTCGAAGTAAAAAATGTATTAGGGTTTAACCCACAAAGCCTTATTGACCTGCGTGGTATGACGATCATGAGGTATGGGTTTGATTATATTTGGTGTAATTAATGGGCCAGAAGCTAGTAATATTCGAAATTTGTTGTACAAGTGCTTACACTTGGATTTTTAAATTGGCAAACATGTAGAGTTTATAATGGCTTATTATTTCTAACAAAAAAAAAAGTAATGCGACAGCTTATATTCATAAAACATAACAAAATTTATGTTCTGTACAAAAAATAGGAAATTTTGCGGCGGATTCAATCTGCAACGTCAATCATGTCAAATGAGTCGTAAAACTTTACGAGAGGGATGTTTCAGATGAAACTATTCAGCCGTGATTCCTGATATTGTTATCAGACGTCAAAAAATGGTGGAATCCCTCGTATATTTTCCATCACAATTCAATCTGTAACAATGCGATACAATCATCACTTCGGAATAAAAAGACGTGGATCAATTAAATAAGAATACACATATTGCGACATTTTAAGTGTCGCAGTCTGTGCGTTCTTATTTTGTGTGTGTGGCGATTAAGTGTGTCTGCTACTGTTCATTCTTTTGTTCTTATTTCTGGTTGTTTTTGAATTTTAAATGTGCAATGATAGTATCGCATAGTATCGAATTAGCAGCGTTTACGATAGAAGAGCGGCGAGTATTGATCGATGTACAATACACAGTACAATGTATGGTGGTTGAATCGTGGTAGAAGTGTTGCAAATTCGAGGGATACATGCCCAAGGTATACATACGAACTTTGATAGCATCACAACTGTATTGCGATCTTCATCAATTTATTTGCTACCGCGTAAGCTTGTAGAGAAATCCTTCTACAGTGTAAAGAATTATGTAAATGCTAAACAAGCATGGGTGTGAAATATTGCTCTAATAAGAAGCTCTTAATATAATTTTAAGTGGCATGTGAGATGGTGATAACAAAAGGAAAATTTACCTGGCTAAGTTTGTTGTGGGCTTCTTCTTAGACCGGGGCGCGTTTGGAACCCTCATAGCTTTAGTTTTAAGTTTACGAATGTAGTTATTACCATCAAATCACTAGTATTTAAATTGTTCACGCGTCAAAAGTGCCTTTTAAAGGACTATTTGAACAAAGATTATTTGAATTTGAATTTAAGGCGTAAATTTCTCATAAAATAAACACGTAGCGAAGTCATGATTGAACACTTGATCATAGAGTGTTATGGACTTCTTCATTATACGCTCGAGACGCTTATAAATATATGTTTAAGTTAACGAATGCCGCTATTACTAATATCATGATAATACTGAAAATACAAAAGGCATGAATCTAAAGAAACGACAAACATCTGTGTCCCGTATCTGATAGTGATAGTACGTTTGCATCTAACTGCTGCGTTGGGCTATCTTGTTTCCAGATTAAATTAAACAAATTCAAGTCGAGAATTAAAATAATGTAAAAACTCTCTCACCAGCTAACCTCCTTATCTCAAATTCTTGGTTACCTTTTAAGAAATGAAAGGGTATTTCTTCTATCTCTTGCCGGTTTATTCAACCAATTAATTTGTACTAATTATTTAATTTTTGTGTGGGGGTTTTCTTCATTAGGCTTGAATAAGTTAATTTAGTTATGAAAAAGAGTATAAATACCTAAAATTGTTTTATGCTTGGTTGCGGCTACGGCACCTTATTTCATAAAACGTGATATATTTGTCGAATGAAAGCCTTCGGAGTTGTTTTAGTAAGAGTGACGTCAGCATTGCTGACGTCACGCGTTTGTTTACTTTCGCTCATAGTAATTAAAACCACAACTTGAGGATTACACTTTTATTGCGACAATAACTAAGTGGTCCGAACGGTCCGACGTCTTGAGCGAGAATGCCACGAAAAGCATCGACCGCCCGTATTTATAGCAAAGCATGCTTGTAACAAAAAGGATTGCTACCGTCTAAATTGTGTTAACAAAATCATCAAGAGTTCAAATGCGGGTAATTATTAAATTCTTTTTGTTCTCGGCACGCTCAATGAAGTTAATAACTCCTTTGCGCCGACATATCTGTTATATAATTATTTACTTCAATGTTTAGATGAATAGGATGACCATTATAGAGACCATATGAACAGTAAGTCTTATATCTTTAATATACTATAAAAAGGTTTAAAATTAAAAAAGTTTAAGACTGAGAAAACAGTTTGTATTTTTTAATCTCATTACAATGCGAGCCAGCGAACAGAGAGGTCACCTGATGTTACGAGATTACCGTCGCCATGGACATCTGTGGCTGAAGCCATCCTCCTAGCCGGTTTCCACTCGTTGAGGAACGCTAAACCGCTTGGCGGTATGTCTTTGCCAGTGTGATGGTAACTAGCTACGGCTTCTACTAGAACTTGGGACCTCCTATTTATAATACGTCAGCACATTCACGGCGCCAATGAGTTACCTGGAGTTAACAGTCGATAATAAAAACGCGTAAAAAAGGATAAACACACATAAATGCCTGCTAATATTTTCAGTTGATTTAAAATTGCTTCATGGATTAATCCCGGGGGAAGTTCACAGATATTGCGGGAATTAAACTCCGATATTATAGTATTAATGTGTTTTATGTGTGAGTGTTGCGGTTCTATCAGATATGACTTTCATCATGATCAACCCATTACCAGCTCACTACAGAGCACGGGTCTCCTCTCAATATGAAAAGGGTTCGGCCATAGTCCACCACGCTGGCCATGTGCGGATTGGCAGACTTCACACGCCTTCAAGAACATTATGGAGAACTCTCAGGCGTGCAGGTATCCTCACGATGTTTTCCTTCACCTTTGAAGCAAGTGATATTTTAATTATTTAAAACGGACATAACTTCGAAAAGTTAGAGATGCGTGCCCGGATTCGAACCGCCGACCTCTGATTAGGAGGCTGACGCCCTAACCACAGCTCACTAGGCTATCTGATATGACTTTATTATATACAAAATATCCATCCACATTAAATGCAATGGGCTAGATATCATCGTTGATTGAATTTCGTAGCATTAATAATGGCTAGTCTTTAATAATAATAAATATTTTTAAATAATAACTTTATTTTGCACACGGGCATGTGAATTAGAGTATAATGAAAATAATAATAAATCATTTATTTGCCAGAATGTTTCTAACTAATGCGATGGTAAATACAACCATGTCAGTAAATAGACCATAATATTCAATAAATAGTGTGCAATATATGATATAAATTTGAGTAATAATTAAGTTTCCAGCATTAAAAATTCCTCCAGTCCAGTGTATTAGAAATAGTGTCAAATTAGGTAGTGTTATGTCATAACGAATTATAATCATGAATATAATTTACAAAAAAAAAAAAAAACAAAATTTTAAATTATATAATAGCTATTTATTGAGTTTACTCTTAAACATATTTATAGTCACATTTTCAAATTCTGTAGGCAACTTGTAAATAATTTTCACAGACATTCCTTAAGAACTTTTCGTAAATGAACTTTACTTTAAGAATAGACTGATGAGACGGGAGGTCACATCGTCGGCGGTTATCGATTGATCACCGTTAGGATAACAGGAAAGGAGGCTTCACGCGGGAAATAGAGTTAGGAAAGTTAGACTGACTATGTATTTATTTCTATTTTTTAAAATAACGAACGTTTCTGTTGATAAAATTGCGTTTTACACGTCATTATCAAACAGACCTGTTAAGGACTCCATACATGGGACGATGCGTTTTTTTTTCTTTAATGAAAACGCAATTACGCGTATTGCTAATAAACTGCTTTCGACACACAACGTTTGTTGTAATTTATTGTTCCTCATGGTATAGTGATTGATGTTAAAACGTACCTAAATCTAGACTTTATATATAACGTCAAAACCGGTCACTAAAAGTCAAGTATTTTGTGTCTCGAATGTGTGGTTCAACAATTAATTAAATTAATAATTATTTGAATGAGAAAACCAAACTTCACCTCTAATAGAAATTATCGCAATGGGACGTTTTATGGCTGAAAGTCAAATAATATACTAAACACGTAATCTACATGAAACATAAAACGAAACATAGATCGCACGGTTCACTTCCGGTTGATTGCTATGACTGTCAATATTGCAAGATTGCCGCTGCAGTCTCCACAGATTTGATTCAGTAAATTGACAACGAAATTGACATTCAATATCGATCTGTGGTTTAAACCGGTCTCCAATCCGTTCTCTTTGATTTCTGGCCTGTTTTTATGACTAGGTGGCAATAATCTTTGAATTCATTATGCTGACTTCAACTTGGTCCGGCAGCCGTCAAGGATGAATCACAGCCATTACTATATATATATATACATACACCACAAGTTAGCCCTTTACGGCATCTCACCTGATAGTAAGCGATGATGCGGTCTAAGATGGTAGCGGTCTAACCTGTTAAGGGTATGGTAGACCCTAATTGGTTTCTACACGACACCGTGCCTGAATGCTTAATCGCTTGGCGACACGTCTTTGTTTGTAGGGTGGTAACTAGCCACGGTCGAAGCCTCCCACCAGACTAGACTCGAGCCGGGAATCGAACCCAGGACCTCCAACTTTATAATGCGCCACGGAGGTCTTCAAAACGTTACGTCAAAAAAGGTCGACGTACTATGTTATACGGTTCCCCACTCCCAACAGAACTAACGAATGAACGATGCAACGGATAGCCCCATGTACGGGGACCTTAACACGTGTCGCATAGGTATATTGTGCCCACAGTCTGAATCGTAAGCATTCCAGGTTATTATAGCGAGGTGCAAATAAATTCCAAGTGTAATTATTGACTGTCGCTCGTCATCTACGGCACTAATTGGATTCCGCGGATAATTCCGATGCTATAGCAAATTAACCTGCACACGTGTATCATGGAACCGGCGCAGATTAAGAGCTTATACACGCGAGCGTGATATTAACACTCATTGCGAGTTTTGTGGCCATATCGTGCGTTGCTCGCTATAAAAAGAATTATGTTTGTGAAAACTTACAAAATTAATGACTTAAATAATTTACACACTTCGTTTTAATCGTTCTTTTTTAAGAGCTAAATTAACCGCCGGCCGTTGGGGCAGACGTGTTCTGGAGTGGAGACCGCATACCGGTTAGCGCAGCGTAGGACGACCACCTGCTCGCTGGACCGACGACCTGAAAAGGGTCGCTGGTGGCGGGTGGATGAGGAAAGCGGAGGACCGTGTGTGGTGGCGCGCTGTCGAAAAGGCCTATGTCCAGCAGTGGGCGTCTATAGACCTTTGATTGATTGAAGAGCTAAATACTTATTAGATTTGATGTCAAGAGTTTTCGGTACCAGCTCGGGGCTAGGAAATATATACATTTACTTGTGTCAGTAACGTCTTAGATTACTAACCCGTATAGATCTCTCTCCTATTAGAGCCAACCGCTATGGTGTTGTTAGATGAAATGATTCAGATTATGTTACCAAATTATAGGCCGCGCAGACACGCGTTGAGAGACGAGTGTGCGAGCGTTCCCGTGACCCAGCCATCAAGTGACGCAAAGGAGCAGGGTTTGAGTGGGTATACTGGTCACCTCTCTGGGCTCTAGCGAGTCCTACATACCCCGCCGGAAGTGGCACAGGCAGAACTGCGTCGCATCCGGTGCGGAAAACATTCCGTAACGTTAAAAAAATAAAATAAAAAAATATTTCGAAACCGAAATAGACATGCGTATATGAAATATATATGCGGGGTTATAAGCTACATATACTATTTTTAATAAGAAAAATATAAATAAAAATCAAAATTTATAAGTATAGCATGGTGAGATTCATATATTTTAATTCAAAAATTATTTAATTACCTATCACGTAATTAGAGCTCAGCTATAATTATATTATACATGATGCAATTATAAACTAATTTCAATGAGTATGGATTTCAAAATTATATTAGTTTAAATGATCCAGCCTTGTTGTGAGGGAGCAAATAATTTTAGGCTATAATTAACTATTCGTAGTCAATCACTATTGTAATTGAATTCCACTGATAATTCTAGTCCTAACGTAAATTATTGCTGCACTGTACATATAATGCGTTTCGGATTAAATTGCTTGGCATAGTGATATATTATTTTTAAGTAATGCATAACGGAAAAAGTTGTAGTCTGAACTATTTCTATAGACCGGGGCGCGTTTGGAACCCTCATAGCTTTAGTTTTAAGTTTACGAATATAGTTATTACCATGAAATAACTACTATGTAAATTATTGACGCGTCAAAAGTGCCTTTTTAAGGACTATTTGAATAAAGATTATTTTGAATTTGAATTTTGAATTTATTTCGTCCACAATTATAATATGAATGCAAAAAATTCGTTCAGTACTCCCCTCAAAGTGTTGAACAATAAGTAGGGTAACGATATTCATGCATTTACCATTTTTGCATAAACCCTTACCGGGGCAAATTTTACAGTGGAAAAAAAAATGTATGTACTCCGGTAAGCGACTACGCGGCCGGGGCAGTTGCAACTATTTTCCCATTTGCTCCGTTATCGGGGCAGGAGCGCCGGGGCAAATGGGAGCGACTCATCTGAAAAAGCCCTTCCATTAAAATCTGTTAAATCAGTGAAAAGTAGCCTTTATTATTTTTTGCAAAGTCAGTTTATCGTTCCAAAAACGTAAACGGCAATCTCACCTGGTATAAGTGATGATGCAGTCTAAGATGGTAGCGGGCCAACGTGTTAAGGGACCCATTCTCCTAATTGGTTTCTGCGCGACATCGTGCGGAACGCTAAATCACTTGGTGACACGTCTTTGTCGGTAGCATGGTAACTAACCATGGCCGAAGCCTTCCACCAGACCAGAGTCGATCCGGGAATCGAACCCAGGAACCTCAACTTTATAATGTGACAGCGCGCGCGCTGCGCTACGGAGGTAGTCACTTATATCTTACGGGGACTCCTTTAATTTTCATATTTCTTTGTATAGCGACATAGAAAAACAAGAATAGAACGACGGACAGCATATCAAACAGAATAATAATTGACTCACATTCATTACAAGGAAAAAGAACTGCTGTAAAATATCTTGTTTACCGAACTCCGCTCTTAGTTGGTACTTAAGCAACAATTTGTATATTGAGGATCTAATAAAAAATTAAGTACTGCACCATCGTAAGATAACGTTTTTATTAGGCACATAAAGAGAAAATTTTCATTAATTCTTTGAATCTTCCCGCCTGGTAAGTCAAGTAGACAGCTACTTCGCGCGATAGAAATTTTATAATTACTGCTTCCCTTGTGCATAAAATATGATTTCCCTGCTTTAATATCGCAAATTAGTTTTGTAAATGATATTTTATTAATTTATGTAATTTTCATTTAATATACTGTATTGTATGAAAACAGTATGAACGAGAAGATAATGAAAACATTTAGGACATTTTAGAAGTTTTTAAGATATAGTTTTTGATAACCGTGTTATATATTCACTTGTGTCTTTAATAAAAATAAATACTAACCATATTAAACAATTAATCTTATCTTAATAAAACAGACAATTTTTTTTTTCTAAATTTTTTTTGTCCTTTATTTCATAATCATAAATTATTAAATTTAATCATATATTATTTAAGAAAATTGTAGGCTAATAACAATAAATGCATAAACACTTACATTATTAGGATCAGTACTGTCTGTCCTTGCTAGATTTTGTCAATCTGTGTTAATGAAAGCCAGCCTTCATAAAATGGCTCACGGAGTCATTTTTGAGAGTGTGTGTGTGTGTGTGTGTCTGTGAGAGAATGAATGTGATTCCGATAATTTTATATTAATTAATTCAAAAAAAAAATTAAATTAATTAACTAATTGAAAAATAAAAATTATTTGGATGAAACAGTTTTTATTTATGAACTTTAGTGAGCCATGAAATACAAAGGCTGAATCTGATCTAGAAATTCAGTTTTATTAAACAATTTAAACTTATCATAACATAAATCATAAACCGTAATGCATTTTGTCTTTGTTTCAGATCAAACACACAACATTTGAAGCCTGCGATGGACGAGTATAGTGATAAATCCAAAACAAAAATGACAACATGACGAAATATGTTTCCGGTCAGACAGTTTCACAAAGCGCGCACTAAAAAAGGGGCGATGCGTCAAGATGATAAACACAAAAATAAAAATGGAATACACAAATCATACACTAACAAACTTCTACGCTTTAATGTATATTCATTTCTCTTTATGTTTTTTCTGTCACTGAAAACAGCTAATTCTAATACAACTAACATGAACCATCACAGTGACAAAACAAGTGTTAGCAGTAAATTAGATAAACTTGATATCAATAGTGTACAAAAAGACTCACCGAGCGAAGACTACGACGAGCATGATGTAAATTCTGGTGAAAAATATACAAATGTCAATTTTGATAAAAATCCTTATTACAATGAAGAGTTTCCTCATAGTGCAAACTTTTATAATCCTGAGAGGACTGGGTACAGTGATTATGGTGACTATAAGAGATATTATTTGAATCCCTCGAACCCAATCCCCAAGTCTAGTGTAAAGTTTAGGATAAGCAGTAGGATAGTGCAGACTAAATATGGGAAATTACAGGGGATAGTTCTGGCTATGGATGAGCACAGATATTTGAGTCCGCTCGAAGTTTTTTTAGGTGTTCCGTACGCTACGCCTCCGGTTGGATCAAATAGGTGAGAGTTATTATTGTTTACTTAAATTTACACTCTGTGCTTAAGGAAATTTTATGGCAAAATTTGTAAGTCTCAAATATAAACTTAAAATAGTTATAGATTAAAAATATTGTCAGCAATTAATTTTTTTTTAATTTATAATGTAGGTGTAGGAGACACAATATTAATTAATATTTTGAAACTTTTTGCATCCTTAGTAAAACGCCTTTTAAAGTTTTCAATATTACTTATTATAGTTTTTGATGAATAATTATATAAACGTTATTACATTTTCATGTTGTTTAGAAAACTCAATCGTGTTAATTTGTATTTTAGACTACGATTTCCTATTAAACTTTTGATATGAGGAAAGATAAGATAAAGTTTGCTTTTATTTTGGCACTATATCAATTATTGTGCGACTTCAATTAATGTATTCGAACACGTAAACAAATTCATTCTGTAGTCCCCACCTCCTTATATATTAATCAAACAATTAAATGATAAAGATTTAAACTAGCTTATTAAAGAGAATTGTAGGTAGGTGCATATTTTAAAAGAGCAGTTGGCAAGTTTCTTGCTGACCTTTTCCCGGTAAGTTTTGCTCTTCCAACTGTTAGTAGGGTTGTATTAAAGTGGCGGGTTTTAACTCTTAAAACTCTTTCTCCTATACAGAAATTCCTTGTGTTCTTGCGGGTTAATAAGCTGAGGGTAATAATTTTATGTTTGTTTTAGATTTAGCCCCACACGAACTCCGTCACCCTGGGACGGCGTTCGCGTCGCGGACCTGCCGGGGCCGTCTTGTCCTCAAAAATTATTGGATTTGGACAACGAGCGGATTCTCTTAGAAAAAATGCCTAAAGGCAGATTAGATTACTTAAAAAGACTGATGCCTTACCTTAAGAATCAAAGCGAAGATTGTCTTTACTTAAATATTTTTGCGCCTTTGCAAAGTAAGTACATTACTAATAAATTTAAAATATCTTAAAATTTATTCAAATTATTATTTTTTTTTTTTTTTTTTATTATTTTAGTTATAGTTTTAGGTTCAATTTAAGGTTTATTTTAAGTGTTTAAAGTTACATTGCTTTAGTTGTTAATTATAAATTTAAATATACATTGGTAACATAAACGTTTATACAAACACAAGTGAATATATATACTACATCTTATTATAAACGTAATAATGATTATTTCATTTTGTATGAGTACCGATCGGCTAAATAGCTGTTTAATATTTTGGTTCTACCTTTTTACCCCAGCCAGATCTTTCATTTGAACTACACTACAATACCTTTAATTTGGGTCCCCGAAAATCAATCAATCCATCTTCTATTTTAACTACACTCTGACCTTAATATCAGCCCTTTAGGCGTAGTTTTAGGAAAAGTAGAGCACAACTATATTATTCTCTATCAACCTGAAAAGTTTCGTCATAATCGTTTCAGCCCTTCCAACGGTTAGCCCGAAGAAACAAACGACCAGACAAAAAATTTAGCAGATCTTTTATGTTATATTTATATTCAATCATGGCTGATTTAAAATCATTAGCTTTATTCAATTTAGAATATTAACATAATATTGTGTCCGTTCTGTTTATGTATTATAATATCATGAATACATAACTAAATTGAAGGGTTGTTTGTATAGTATAATTTGATTCTAGTTCAACTAGTCGGTAATTGGTAAAATTATAACCGAATTTCAGGAACTTTTGAATCATTTCTAATTAATAATTCTGGGCATTTATGACCGAAAAACGTCTTTCACAGCCGATTACTTGACTAACTACTACAGCTATCCAGATTAATTAGGGTATCGTAATATGGAAGAGATTCGTTCGTTGTAAAACTATCGCACCGCATCGGAATATCGCATCGATGATCGCCCCTTCATAGGAAAATCGACTCGAATAGTGTCACAGGAAAGGGAATAACGCTCTCTTATTCCGTAATATATATACATTCGTAATAAATTCGTATATATATTCTAAATAATAAATATAAATTCTAAATTAACTAAAATGTTTAACATTCGTCAGACGTGATGGCCAACCATTTTTACTTTGCTATTTATTTTGAACAAAAGGTTTTTATTCATTGCCGAAATTTTAAAAAATCTTGAATGATCGAGATTTAATACTGTTACATTCTAATTCTAATGACCTTTATTCAAATAGTCCTTCAAAAGGCACTTTTAACGCGTCAACAATTTACATAGTGTTTAATTATTTTTATAGTATTTATATTGTGGTACAATAACTAATTCTGGAGTAATATTATCTATGTAAGAGTTCAATAAAGCGCATTAACGATCGCAATATAGGATTATTAGTTTAGCAGAATAGTTATTTATTTATTTATTTATTATTAATATACAAGGAATATAATTAATTATACAATAAAGGCACCGAAAAAACCAAAGAGGTTTGTCCTCGGTGCTAATCAGTTATTGGCATATATTCTGTATTTTTTTAAATAAGTAACGTGGTTACTCAATTTCTCTTGGGGGCTTTAGAGCTTTGTGTTTGATATCGAACCATTCAGGCAAAGTGACAGATCATATTGCGCTTTATGCCCATCGGACCATGCTCGATTGTGACGTGACGACGTCAGCAATATTGATGACATAATTCATGACGTCAAACGGGTTGATGTGGAGGATTGGATCGTCTGTGAACACGGAATACATCACAAGCCCAATACAGCCTAATTTCTCTACTAAAACAATGTTGGTTTATACGCTTAGTGATAGATACGTAAATGGAATACTTGGTATCCAAATTTGTTTTGTGATAGATATGGCAATTTTGAATCAGGCATAAAAATTAACCAATTCGATTTTATAACATTTCAATTGTATATGAAAATATGCTCCTCAATGGAATCGTCAATGAGACTTAAAAGTCTATCACGAGTCTAGACGTGTTGAATTTATCTGGTCTATTAATCTGGTGGTATTAAATTTGCTGATCAGTCAGTCGCAAGCCTTACTATTCTTACTATAAAAGATATTTAGTGATTGCCCAAACCGATTAGCAACTAGCAATGGAAGGCAATCATCATCATCACATCAATCGATTGACGTCGACTGCTGGACATATCTCGTTTTCTACAAAGTGTAGTTCTAAATTCCTCTTATAATAATCATATTGTGTTATTGTCAGACTTGGGCCGGGTTAGCCGACAATAAGACAATAAGCGATAAGATTTTGTGCTCGGCAGAAGTAAAACGACACCATTTTCTAAATCTTTTTCCTATCTGGTGAAAGCAACTGGTTCTGCAACTGCAAAAGCAACTGGTTCCCTTTACAGCCTGAGCTGTAAAGGGAACCAGTTGCTTTCACGCAATCGTTTCAATCTAGCGTCTATTACATGCACAATAAACGCAAGAAGAACCTCAAGGTCACCTTCTTCAAGTTTCAAATTTAGCGAGATTTTATGATATATATATATATATAACTAGAATAGAACTCATAAAGCATGAAATATTTCAAATTACCACTACATACTCGAGAAAGGTTGAATTGTTTGGCCGGATAGGCCAGGTGTATTTTAAAAGTTGAAAAAATTATGTTGAATATGTTATGAGGGGCTCTGTGAGCAGTTTAATGGAACATTAATTCTCTTTCAGTGGATGAAACCAAATTAGCACTGCCAGTGTTGGTGTACATACATGGTGACAGTTATTCGCTCAGTTCAGGCAACCCGTTTGACGGCGCAGTACTGGCCAGCTATACCGACCTCATTGTCGTTACACTGAACTACAGGCTTGGAGTGCTGGGTTAGTAAGCTTGTGTTTTTTTTTTTACTTTAAGATCTTAATGTAGAAGTTTTTATTTAGTAGTTTAGTTTCAATGATTTTTCGAACGAGAATGATTGAGTGTCTAACTTCAAGGTCTCGTGACATTTTATTGCAAATAAGAAATTAAAAGAATTTGAATTACTGAACTACACTAAAATTTCAAAGGCGCATATCCGAGAAGAGAGAAACATGAGGAGAAAAAGAAGGTATCCCGAAGGGAGACTCACGCATTGATGATAACGAACGAAGTGTTTATGACCAACTTAGTCAACACTCGGTGTGACATGTTCTTTAACAGAGGGGCACACTTCGACAAGAAAACATCCTGGGCATTTTTTTTTATTCACAAGTTAGCTCTTGACTGCATCTTACCTCATGGTAAGTGATGATGCTGTCTAAAATGGTAGCGGGCTAACCTGTTAGCAGTATGGCAAACTCATACTCCTAATTGATTTGTACACGACAACGTGCCGGAACGCTAAATCGCTTGGTGACACGTCTTTGTCGGTAGGGTGGTAACTAGCCACGGCCGGAGCCTCCCACCAGTCAAATAATGGGCATAATGGTCTAATGTTAATCATCCCTTTTAGGTTAAGCACATTATGCAAAGTAACGTGACAAGATAAAATATATTTTAAATATTAATTGTTTTGTATGTCGTATTGTGTTGTACAAATAAATTTTATGCAGAATAATTTATTGAAGAAAATAATCTTCATCCAAAAAGCCCATTTAATTTCGCTAATCGCATTCCACCGCTCATTACTTTGAGCGTCTGTAATAACTGTATTATTAAATTATTTCAAGTGTCAAGCTCCATTAAATAAATGTCTGAATTTGTCTCGGGAAGCGAAATAAAGTCGTAGCTTCGAATAAAGTATTCCCAATTGGTGTAATTAAGATAATTTTCTGGCAAACGTACAATCTCATTAGTCCTACTGGGACGCGTTTTAAACTTATTGGCAAAGGCTAGGTAAGTATTATTTTAATGCGACGATTTAATTGACTGAATTGATGTAGCTGGGTCGTGATCAAGCCATTACCGGCTCACTACGGAGCACGGGTCTCCTCTCAATAAGAGGAGGGTTTGGCCATAGTCCACCACGCTGGCCATGTGCGGATTGGCAGACTTCACACGACTTTGAGACCATTATGGAGAACTCTCAGGCGTGCAGGTTTCCTCACGATATTTTCCTTCACCGTTGAAGCAAATAATATTTTAATTTTTAAAAACGCACATAACTCCGAAAAGTTAGAGGTGCGTGCCCGGATTCGAACCGCCGACCTCTGATTAGGAGGCTGACGCCCTAACCACTAGGCTATCACCGCTTCTAATACCTCCAAGAATATATGTTTATAAAGTTTCATGACGACTGGTTAAGTAGTTTTCACTTGAAAGCGTAACAAACAAACATTTATATATAGAGTAGTAAATACTTGAGACGTGTATAAAAAGTTATATAAAACTTTGCAGATAGAGAAGATCTTTCCTATAAACATTTAGCAAATTTGTCAATTGGGCCATTTAATTGTATCTTCAGTTGGTGCAAACCAAAATTTGTCGCTAAAGTATTCCATACACCTAATAATGTTAAAGCTCTAACGACTTCGAAATATACAGTACTGTTTCAAGCATACCTAGAACCGCTCATATTTAGCAAAAAATGCACCGCTTTACTTCAATAAATAACTAACTATTAAACAGTTATTTATTCAATAATGCACTATAAAGTTTTTGTTACACAGAACTCTTCACAATTTATTATTCATTCCCGTTTTTATATCCAATTCCATTTGGCTGGAAATTTTGAAAGGAAGCCTTTGAAGCATCTGAACAAGTTATCCGAGCGCACATTATAAATGCAAATAAGGGTGAAATTGGAAGGCAAATATATCCACATTGATAAGGCTCAATGATATACCTTAGCACTACTAAAGATATACAATAATATAAAATAAAATGAAAATATAATTCAATAACCAAATTACCGGTCTTTAGGGATCACTATTATACATGCTTGTTACACGAAATATATATTTTTTTATGTTTTAAATAATTATCAATGTTTACATTTATAAGTTTTTAATTTACCCTAGAACCTAATAAAAACTTAATTAAGGATTTATTCTGAAAGAAAAAAACATCTATTCTATGACTTATTTTAAGTACTTAAAAAGTTGGTCTGATGTGAAACTCGTGTAATAAAGTGCTACTATTAAATATGAAAAATATTTTTGTTACTGTGTAATTTGTAGTATCAAACATTATTGCTATGGCCTTAAATTATAACTCCAGCCTACAAGTCGTACATAATGCAAAAAAGCTTTCGAATAGCATATTATTTCACATACCTAATAAATTTTAGTTTCCTTTTTATATATTATATTTTAAGTATGTTTATTTATTTATTATTTTTGTATATTATATCATATCATATATATAAATGTGTTATTTTATTATTATTATTTTATTTTTTTTCAAATTATCTAAGTATATTTTTGTATGTAGTTTAAAATACCTTGTTTGACCTATCCCACTTTATAAATTTACCTTACTCACATCTAAGGGTAGCTGGAAGAGATCTCTTATAGAGATAAGCTTTCCTTTGTATACTTTTATACTTGTATTTGATATCACAAATTTGGTACATAAATAATAAAAATAAATAAAAAATAAATTTCAATATAATCCGATTACATTCTGATTGACGACCTACGTGGCGCAGCGCTTTCGCTTTAGCCTTATAAAGTTGGAGGTTCTGGGTTCGATTCCCAGCTTGAGTCTGGTCTAGTGGGAGACGTCGGCTGTGGCTTTTTACCACCCTACCAACAAAGACTTGTCGCCAAGCGATTCAGCGTTCCGGCACGATGTCGCGTTGAAACCGATTAGGAGTATAAGTTGACCATAACCCCCTAACAGGTTAGCCCGCTACCATCTTAGACTGCATAATCACTTACCATCAGATGAGATTGCTGTCACGGGATAACTTGTAGTCCATAAAAAATGCATATATATGATAACTCTTAGTTTTTTCGGCACGGTTTTTTGAATACCGGAGGAGAAGTGTTAGCTTTCGATATATCTTATTTTTTAAATATCAATAGGCATACAACTCATCTTAAATTGATTTCATTCGGCTCCTATTCATGAAACGAGATGGATATTTTGTTTTACTGCAAGTGAATCCAATGTTGCTTGTGATTCAATCAATAAATCGGGCGAGATTTAAAAACGAGATTGTCTGTATTGGTAGTTTTCAACTCCCTCGCTCGAAAGCCCAACGCGTCAGTTTTTGTTCCGTCTTGCTTTGTTAGTAAATTTAAACATACAGCTTTTTACAAATCTCAAGTCATCTTACGGGAAAGCATTTTGCTTTGTTGACCAAGCGCAAAATGACTTTTTTTTTTAATTCACTACAAGTTAGCCCATGACAGCATCTCACCTGATGGCAAGTGATAATGCGGTCTAAGATGGTAGCGGGCTAACCTGTTCGGGGTATGGTAAACCCATACTCTTAATTGGTTTCTACGCGACATCGTGCCGGAACGCTAAATCGCTTGGCGACACGTCTTTGTCGGTAGGGTGGTAACTAGCCACGGCCGAAGCCTCCCACCAGACCAGACTCGAGCCGGGAATCAAACCCAGGACCACCAACTTTGTCCAGGAAGAATACAATGGGTTCCCCAGGTGTTCAACAAATCCAGCGAGTGGGACATGCTGTGGTGGTTTTTAGTTCGGGTATACCTCAACGACACGGGACCTCCAACTTTAAAATGCAACAGCGCACGCGCTGTGCCATGGAGGTCGTCAAAAGACTTCAATTATAATAATATTATATACGTGTATGTTTGGTTAGACCCAGGCCAAATATAACAATCGTCGGTCTAGTAATGTTGCCCCTTCGTTTTATGAATTATGTAGCACAATTTCCCAATAGCTAAGAAACGCCTTATTTTAGGAACGAAGCGAAGGTTGAATTCATACTATACCTACAAAAACGGACAAAGCGTGAGTGTGCATTTTTCGTACATTGTTTCGGGTAGAGTTTAAATTGCAGCTGCGTATTTAAATTCCAACCAACATGGAGACGCCCATATTAAATTCAAAAGAACAGACAAGCAATAAAACCTTTTTCGTATGGGAACTTCTTTTATTATTATAAATTTACTAAAATCGACTTAAACTATTTCGATTCACGAACCGCTGACAGTTTAGTATTGTAGAAATTTCTTTTATCGTGACTTCCTTTAATTAAGTCGGGTGGATAGCGAAAACTAAGTAAAAGCGACCTTAAAAAGTGTAACCTCGAACTTCCAATCTTCTGTTTTCTCCTCATGGAGACCTAAACTGGACTATGGTGTTCCATGTCTACCACTGGTGGCTGGGCTGGTGGCAATCTTACGCACACCATAGCTAAACCAGCATAAACTACCCTTGCAGACCCACTTCTGTGAGCCATATATTTTGCCAGTGGCTTGTATGAATACCAGGCACACAGCGTATTGCAAGCTAAAGAGTGAGAAAAAAATTGTGATCGGTGACAGACTTCGGAATTCTAACTTGAGCTATCTTTTTTCAAGAAAAGGGTTATCTAACTCAAATTGGCCCAGCAGTAACTATTCCAACAATTGTTCAACTATTCGTCTTCATACAAAACACAGAATTTAGAGGTGCATGCTTGCTGGCTCCAACCCTGTCCCCACGAAAAGTTGGTAAAAGTCTTATTCACTAGGCTATCACCACTTTCTCACTGGTTTACATCTACGTAACAGTAACTCATCGTCATCATCATCTATCCTGAATTGGAATTAGCTTGATGATCTATGCTCTGAAACCTCTTTCAGTGACAAGGAAGCCTGTGTACGGCAGTGGAATACTAATAGACTGATGATGATAATCATGACTCGACATAACCTGCAGCAAACTGCAACGCCGTATTTCAGTATGAGCCTAGATTATTTTATTAAAAGTATGATTCAATGAATACCCTTTTATTGTACACCGCAAAAGGTACAAAGACATATATAATATAAATACAAAATTGCAAACAATTTGGCCGCCTTGTCGGTACATAGCGATCTCTTGTTACTTAGTAAGATTACTTTGTAAGATGTAGAATACTTGTGAAATAATGCACAATGATGTTTCCTTATCTTATTTAATATCCGAATCCTATACATAATAAAGTAGCCCAAGTAATATTTTCTCTCAACGCGTGCTCGGTCCGAATACCAAATCGAATTTCGACGCGGTATTGGCAAGTGAAAAATTCGAGCCCCTAACCTCATAATTTACCCTAACGCCACCCAAACCGAACTTAAGAATATATCGACGGCCCCTGCGTATCAAATGTGCGGAATCAGCAATTTATTTTTGAACCAACTTCCAAAACGAAAGATCATCATTGTTTTCATAATTTTTATATTCGTTCATTAAAAATTTACCAACTTTACATTTCACAATAATCTTGACCTTAGTGACTTAACCTGGCATTTATATTAAACGAATAACCTAAATCGGCGTCTACGGGGCATTGCTCTAATGATTGATATACAACTTTCTTACTATCAATACATTCAGAGAAATAACTGCAAAAAATTAATAAAAAAGTAAATGACAACCATGACGTTTGACGACCTCCGTGGCGCAGTGCGTGCGCGGTTGCATTATAAAGTTGGAGGTCCTGGGTTCGATTCCTGGCTCGAGTCTGTTCTGGTGGGAGGCTTCGGCCGCGGCTAGTTACCACCCTACCGACAAAGACGTGTGGCAAAGTGATTTAGCGTTCCGGCATGATGTCGTGTAGAAACCAATTAGGAGTGTGGGTTTACCAAACCCCTAACAGGTTAGCCCGCTACCATCTTAGACTGCGTCATCTTACCACCAGGTGAGATTGCCGTCAAGGGCTAACTTGTGGTGGATAAAAAAAAAAAACGTTAGTTGTGTTAGCTTTAAGATCAGAATAGTTTTTTTTAACATTAGAACCTTAATAGTCCCGAATTCTCCGTGAACAATCACATGATGTTAATAATGTATGGATTATTATGACAAATATCATCATCATTAGCCAATAGCAAAAACACCATCCAATGTTGGAGATAGTCCTCTTTAAAGCACCGCCAAATCGTCTTATCTCCGGCACCCAGCTAATGGCTACTGCATTTAGGAGGCCATCTTCTCAGCTAACTGGAATTTGCTCCGCACTCCGTTTGACGAGACGTGGTCTCCACACGAAGACTTTCCGAATCCAACGTCCAACTTCCAACTATACGGGCTTATCGGGGTTATTGTATACGGGATTCGATTACTTTGGTTCTTATGTGATAATAATCCTTAAAACACTTCTGTCGGAGAAGTATGGTGGCTTTACGAGAACGTTTTTATGAGAGAGGGC
The DNA here is from genome assembly GCA_928268935.1 of Lasiommata megera. NCBI lineage: Eukaryota > Metazoa > Arthropoda > Insecta > Lepidoptera > Nymphalidae > Lasiommata > Lasiommata megera. The sequence goes on along the minus strand of OV743311.1, from coordinate 1,722,757 downwards.
TTTTTTTTTTGTCGTGGTGGAAAAGCTTTATTGCTACCTCTGTCCCTTGGGCTGGACTAGAGGTTATGTGGGACTCCCCCCCTAGGGGTATACCCAAACTAAAAACCACCACGGCGTGTCCCTCACCCTGAGTTTTTCCAGACGCCCGGGGAACACCATGGCATTCTTCCCAGGTATGAGAGAGAAGGCCTGTGTCAAATAGTGTCAAACAGTAAAAGGCCGATGGTTGATGGTAAATATTTACAATTGAAAATTGATTTGCAGGTTTCCTCAACGCTAATCCATCGCCACACTTGAAAGCCAGGGTTGCCAACTATGGCTTAATGGATCAGATTGCCGCATTGCATTGGGTGCAGCAAAACGTTGCACTATTCGGAGGTGACCCTACCAACATCACTCTAATGGGCCATGGCTCTGGTGCGGCTTGTATCAACTTCCTGATGATATCGCCAACTGTTATGCCGGGTAAGTTAATTAATAGTTTACACTAACTAATTAGGTTACGAGGTACTAAATCCAAATTGTTAATATATGTATCTTCAAATAGCCTTCCCACAGGCTCCTACTATTGTCCTTAAGATTTTGTATTTATATCAACATCATCATCATGATCAACCCACTCTCGGCTCACTACAGAGCACGGGTCTCCTCTCAGAATGAGAAGGGTTTGGCCATAGTCCACTACGCTGGCCATGTGCGGATTGGCAGACTTCACACGCCTTTGAGAACATTATGGAGAACTCTCAGGCATGCAGGTTTCCTCACGATGTTTTCCTTCACCGTTGAAGCAATATTATATAAAACTATAATACTAAATTATAACATACCCAAGACATACATATCCCAAATACAAGTTCAGAGGTTTTATTAAGCATAAATCTTATAAAAAATTTGATCATAATAAAAACAATTGCCGAAAATGTTGGTAAAAAAATTCATTAACTAGATAATTAGCTAATTAGTGTTAAGTCACTGAGAGGTGGTTATCCATTCAAGTTTATTATAAAGTTTACCATCATAATTCCATAACAATAATGAAAAAATATGTAAAGGATTCATATATATACCTATGATAATCCTGTAAGTACAATGTGATTATTAGTTTGTGTTTGCTCATACAGCCTCTTACCTATATACCTTAACAATGGCGAAGTGCTGTTTGTCTGGTGGGTGGCTTCGGCCGTGGCTAGTTACGACCCTACCGACAAAAACGTATCACCAAGCGATTTAGCGTCCGGCACAATGTCCTATAGAAACCGATAAGGAGTATGGGTTTACCAAACCCCTAACAGGTTAGCCCGCTACCATCTTAGACTGCATTATCACTTACCATCGTGTGAGATGGCCGTCAAGGGCTAACATGTAACGGATAAAAAAAATTGTCCTCATTATCACCAATCTCAGTTGAACCCGAACTGATGATCACAGGTTTCCCCATAGGACAGGGAGCATTGATCAAACACGCTGCTGGATATTAGCGAATTTTTCATATTATAAAGTACAACATGACATCGCTTGACAACTAAATTCAATCAAATCCTCGCATTAATATTAACTATTAGATTTTAATCTTATTTACGAACTAATTACTGCATCGCAATTAACTCGACTTAATTAACCTTATACATTACGTTTGAACAAGAATAATACATTTACCTAACATGCGGAGGAATTCTCCATCTACGTAATTAAGTGATGTAATTACATTGATTATGGAATCTTTCTCTTATAAATATACAAGTTTGACCGCTTTGTTTTTATTCTGTGGTTTCGCAGAATAACAGACTGCCATAGTCACTTATACAATGGAGTGATGTTTGTTATCTTGGTGTATGTTGTTATGTTGTTCTGAGTTCTTGACTTTGTGGTTTGTTGGTGTTAATACCACCAACTCTGTCATTTTACCACGTGAAAAGAACACTTTTAAGCTATTGCATAGCTTCTATCGAGGGCCTTGAGCGCGGGGACCGATTAAAGAAATTCCGTAACGAAAGAAAAACCTCACGCTCCCCACTCCGACGGGCGCAGCGGTGATACTTTTTACCATATAGATATTTCGCCACGGCCATTACAGTTGCCGTGGAACAGCGGTTATCACGTATGCTTTTTGTGCAAAAAGTCGTAGGTTCGAGCCTGGGGTACGTCTTTTTTTTTATCACGTTTTTTTAATTTTTATTATTATGACAAGCATTTTTATTTAGTTTCACCTGTCCCGTTGTCTGTCTATAATCAAATCTAGAGTTAAATTTTACTCATTTCCCTTTTGCTTTTTTTAAAATTAGTTTTATCAAAAATAACCTCAATATTTTTAATATTTTTATTTTCATTGTTGTTTTTGAAATATTAATAATTTAGTTGATAAAAAATGCTATGCAATAGCTTTACCGCGGCAGTCACCGATTGCCACACGTCGTTTTTTTTATTCCATACAAAATCAAACTATCCCATCTCCATCTTGTGGACTAAAAGTTTTCTATGAATCTAGTAAATCTACATTTTCGGGTTGTTCAAGGGCAAGATGTATAAAATACTCCTAAAAAAATATGACAAGTATAGTACGCCCCCTTTAGTGCTGCAGATATTCTTTGGCTACGGTTATCACTTGATATCGGATAGACATTTGCATGCAATTTAAAAAAAGTAGGCTTATCTTAACAGGTAACGGCTTAAGTGCACAAGGGGGCGTTGCAGTCATTTTTGTGAATTAAGCTACCATATAACGTTTTCCAAAAGAAACTCACAGTTCTGCATATAGAATATATAGAATAGTATGTTATAACATACGTGAGATGCCTCTAAAATAAGCAAGATAATTCTTGAGCAAGTGCATCAAACAACAATATTAAAATAATACTGCTTTCAGCGATAATGGTACTACCCAGGGCCAATTTAGTTATCCATATACATTTGCTAAACTATATGAATATAGGTTAGAACAACTTCTGGACAAAATAGCTTACTATTATCAAAGTATCTTGACTAAAATTAAATTAATTAATTACATAATTGCATGTTCTATTTATATTTCATTTTTGCAGGTCTATTTCATCGTGCCATACTTTTATCGGGATCAGCATTAAGTTCATGGGCGATAGTCGACGATCCAGTCTACTACTCTCTAAAACTAGCAAAACACATGAACTGTTCCATACCAGAAGACCTCGCGAAAGATCACGAAGTCATAGTAGATTGTCTGAGAGATGCAACCATAGAAGAACTTTTATCAATCGACATATCCCCACCAAATTTCCTCACTGCTTTCGGGCCATCCGTAGACGGTGTCGTAATAAAAACAGACTTTGCCAAAGACTTTCTAACGATACACTCGAGTTCAGACTTTCCAAGTTTCGGGCCCTTAAATAATATGAACCAAAATAACTTTCACATAAAGAGAAGTGATAGTGGGAGACGGTTGTTTCAAAATAAGTACGATTTATTGTTCGGTGTTGTTACTTGTGAAGCTCTTTGGAAGTTTTCGGCGCAAGATGTCCAGAATGGAATTGAACCGGAAAAGAGAGATCGGATGCTAAGGTTAGTTGCTGAAGTTGGTATTATGAATGCATTGTAGATCCTACCTATATCTAGTGCTATCCATATATATGTATATTTACATTTTATGTTATATTTACATTTATGCAAGTTCTGTATATTGTTACATATATAATATGTGAATATGTGTTACTATGTTTGAAAATATATAAAAGCTAACTGGTGTTCGCGACTTCGTCTGCGCAGGATTGGTATTTCGAGTAGCTTATATTAGCGTGGCGTAGAAAAGAACTAACTTTATGATTAGGTAGATTTTATCTTACTTACTTGACATTTATCGTCATATATTGGAGAATGTACACAATAAATTTATAAATAGTAGCCTATGTATGTAGTACTCTGATATATAAGCATTTGCAAGAAGATATTGTAAAGTTCCATTAAAATACATTCTGTAGTTTTTAAGTGAAAGAGTAACAAACATTCATCCATACTCACATACTTTCGCGTTTATAATATTAGTAAGTTATGAGTTGGATTTGTGTGTATTTTTTTTTGTATGCACTTTTGTGTTTATTTTTGATGTTACTCTTATTTGTACACTGACTACAGAGTAAGTAAAATTATTTTTCACAGGGGTCGCTACACTACATTGTGTGCGTAATAAAGAGTTGTTAATTATATTAAAACGCCTCAGTACAGCCCATTACCATCCTATAAGGAAAGACATTTTGCCAAACTATCCATACATCCATCACGTTTCCATGTAGAAATATGTGAATAAAATGTATGGGCATACCAGCCACTGTTTCTATTTAGTTTATAGTCTCTTATACTGAGCATTTTTATCTTTTAATTTGTTAAAGATAAGAGTTACAACGTCGTACGTAAACCCCTTCTGATTTAACTAATTTTTAATAGCTGATTTAGCTACTCGCTTCGTGTTGACCTATGCGGTCAACATGAATCCATGATCAACCCATTACCGGCTCACTACAGAGCACGGGTCTCCTCTCAATATGAGAAGGGTTTGGCCATAGTCCGCCACGCTGGCCATTTGCGGATTGGCAGACTTCACACGCCTTTGAGAACATTATGGAGAACTCTCAGACGTGCAGGTTTCCTCACGATGTTTTCCTTCACCGTTGAAGCAAGTGATATTTTAATTTTTAAAAACGCACATAATTCTGAAAATTTAGAGGTGCGTGCCCGGATTCGAACCGCCGACCTCTGTTTAGGAGGCTGACTCCCTAACCACTAGGCTATCACCGCTTACATGAATCGAGTAGCTAGATACACGGGAGTGTAAAGTTCTGTGTTAACTATCACAGAATCATCATTAGAGACACGTGCGACAAAGTATTTTCATAAAAAAAAAAAAATAATAAAAAAAAAAACAATAAAACAATCAGATTGCAATCGATGCCAGATAATCTTGTATTTCTTTTTCGGAATGTGTTGAAAACAGTGCGACTCCCATAATTCATATTTTATCGCATCTCGTAAACCTAGAGGATAATAAAACAATGGGAGGGGTGAGATCGCTCGCAAGATAATTTCAGGAAAATAGTGCTTTCGGGTGACATAAAGTTGCTGATCGAAATACAGTGCGGTGTTTATGCTTTGCGAAATAATTTGTTGATATTATTGTCATTGCGCGAACGTTTGTTTCAGAACTTACGTCAGGAACTCATATACGTACCACCTGAGCGAAATATTTTACACAATTGTCAACGAGTACACCGATTGGGAAAGAACGGTAGAGGTTTGTTTAATTATAAATAGTTTTAAGTTATTCATTTGCTTCGTAGATGAATAATAATAATATTCATTTATTTAATATATAAAACAATATTTCTTAATCTACCCTGACCCCCAAACTAGGATAGCCCGTATCTTGGGGTCAGTCTCTTCCAAATGTGCAATAAAAAATAAACTATTGTGCCTTAAAGTTTACTTAATAACATGAGTGAGAAATGAGTGGTTGGGTGGGTGTGTGAGTGAGTGCATATGAGTGTGGATGTGTGTGTGGGTAAGTAATACGAACAGATTTTATGTGGTGTGTTTATATATATATATATATATATATATATAAAGAGATTTAGTGTATAAAGCGAATCAATTTTTCAGTAACTCTATAATTTAGGCCACTCAGCATGTCTCTAAGCTTAACCTTGAGGGTATGATTTTTGGAAAGCGTAAATTTAAATTTTTTATAATGACAGTATTAGCATTTATATATCTAATCTACTACTTTACTCATAGTATCCATCATTGATAGACAAAGGAGGTTCTTACGACAAATTGCAGGATAACCATTTAATAAATCATTTAGACTGAAATAAATAGCTGCGGGCCGGAGTCGGGCAGCAGTGACACCAGCGTAATCAGTCTAGCACTGTGATTATAATCTACTACTTGCCAGACCATTTTGGGTTACCCATAAAAAGTTCCCGCAGAAATAGACCCTTTATTTATATTCGCCCGGCTATTCCTAAGTCTGGAAGTGGGTGAATTGTAATTGTTATAGACACTCTCGAAAAAGGGTCATAGGATTCGAGCCTAATATTGATTATGCTGAGACTAATGAAAGATATTTAATTAAACTTCCACTTGTATATACAGTATTGATATGAATCAGAGGAATTTTAGCAAAGTGTTAGTCTATTTTATAGACGATATATTTAAAAAGAAAACACGTCCACACCATATTTCGTGTATTTTAATAAAGTTTCTATGCAATTGAGAGCTTTAGATTTATTTCCAAGACTTTTCCTCCTTTTACAGTAGCCATTGCTTCCACGGGCACTTTTATAAAATTTTGTCTGGTTACTCGAGTGGACAAAGTAACTTTTTGAGCGAAGAGCACTTGTTTACTATTATGGTTTGAGTTTCCTTTGAATTTGTACAGGAAAAAGAAGTTACTTAAACGGTCCGATAGGGGCGTTGTCCACTTTCCGAGTTAGTTTGTTAACAAACAATCTTGTTCAAATAACTTAATATTAAATCATCATCATCATGATCAACACATTGCCGGCTCACTACAGAACACGGGTCTCCTCTCAATATGAGAAGGGTTTGGCCATAGTCCACCACGCTGGCCATGTGCGGATTGGCAGACTACACACGCCTTTGAGAGCATTATGCACTCTCTGGTATGCAGGTTTCCTCTCTATGTTTTCCTTCACCGTTGAAGCAAGTGATATTTTAATTGCTTAAAAACGCACATAACTCCGAAAAGTTAGAGGTGCGTGCCCGGATTCGAACCCCCGACCTCTGATTAGGAGGCGGATGTCCTAACCACTAGGCTATCACAGCTATGAATATTAAATGATTGATGTGAATTCCAAAAAAGTGTGTGAATAGTATAAAACATCAATATTGTAGCGTATTTGTGAATTTAATTTAAAAAAAGAAATACTGTAGACGCAAATATATGGTTGCACATACACCAGCCTTATATTTCTTGTATAATCGAATTCCTGATCACGGTATTCCGTCTTCCAGCGTTATTGGCTATCGGTACCTTTACGAAACAGTACATTTATAAAGGTGGGTAATTTTTTCAACAGACACGCTACAAAATTGATCCAATTTGTTATCACTCCTAAGTTTATATTGGCGCAGATCTTTATCAAGGCGTCAGGTGCTGAATTGCCGTTATTTATTATAGCCATCAACATTTATCTGCATTGCTATTTATGCGTGGAGTAACTCGAAAACGGTTTTACTTACATAAAATATATCTAAGTAAAACCGTGATACTTAAAGAGTAATCGGGAACGCGAAATTGGGATCGTTTTTCGATAAAGGGGGAAACATTCGTTTTAATGTATGCAATATATTTTTTGAATATACACACGAGTATATATATATATATATATATATATATATATATATATGCGTGATATATGCGTGAGAGCTATCTTTAAAGATTTTTCACGTTATTATTACATTAAACTGCCAAATCTTCTCTAAGGGCAGCGTTCGGCAAATTTTATGGCAAATTTACCTCAGTCAGATTAGTCTTCAAACGGTACGCGTTAACAGTTATGACTTATGGCTCAAAACTAGGGTGCTTAACTATTGACTTGAAAACTTTTGTTGATTAGTCTGTTCACCAACCACCAGGATCACCAAATAACTTCCGAGTGTTCAAGTAGATTTAATCCTTAATAATAATATGTTTAAGTAGCCCTTATCTGGTTGAAAAGATTACAGTGAAAATATTTCAAGAAGAAGCCTTTCCGTAAACAGGTTAGATGGAAATTGAATCCTTCATTTGAGGTGCTAAATCGGTGCGGCTTCGATAACTCAATCTATGCTATGACTACAGCATTGCTTATTAGGACAACCTCTTTCGTAGTATTGGCGATAGATTTTCTGGAACATTAATAATATCGCACATTGAAAATAATAGTGTCACTATCCAAAATTCTATATTAAAAAAAAACGTATTTTAAAATACTTTTTTGTTTTTTAAATATTACTCAACTGTTACACTTAATATCCTTCATAAACAGACTATTACATTAATAACAATTCATTCCAATTTTCACATAGAATTAGCCTTCAAAATCTTATAAATCTTTAAATGCTTCTACTGAAAAACATGGAATTTTGGATAGTGACACTATTATTTTCAATGTGCGATATTATGTAAAGAGATTTTCTGAAATATTATTATTATTATTTAAACAGCTCAGTCAATTGACACTAACAAAAGACATCTCAAAATTAGTTAAATACCTAAAGAATCCAAGTACAGCTGAGGTAAAATTCATTAATGATAAATTTCTTGAAACAGGTTTAATAAAAAATGTCCTTTAACATATTTTGACATTGCAGAATCCAATAAATACAAGAGACGCGACTGTCTCCGCTCTATCCGACGCTCAGTATGTGGCCCCTCTCATGCAAAGTGGGGATTTGCTAAGTGGCGGGCCGAAACCTGCGTCGAACGATGAGGATGGGCCTGGCAGACCGACGCAAACGTTCTTTTACGTGTTCGACTATCAGACCAGAGACGGATATTATCCACAGGTAAATATAAAAACCTTTTTGTTTAAACATGACTGTTTAATGTAGGGTACTGTTATCCAATAGTACACGCCATGTGCGTCCTTCACCCCCATGCACCTTCCATGGTACCTTCAAGTAAGGACGCCGTGTAAACTCAATAATTCTATGTACCTACTGAAAATGATGTAAAGTCAAAAGTCAAAAAAAATGTTAATATTTTAGGCATATCTACATCAAACTTAGTTAAGGCGTGTTGGGTCAATCGTTTGGGTATTTTTTAAACTTTTGAATTAATAAGTAACATATATATTTTTACTAAAAGTGGCAATCTTAGCAGGTTGTAAGTGGTGATGCAGTCTAAGACGGTAGCGGGCTAACTAGGTAGGGGGTTTTGATAAACCCACACTCTTTTCTCTCCCAATTGTTTTATACGCGAATCGCTTGAATTATATGTGGTGCAAGCCTAAGGATTAACTTTTTGATTCCATAGTAACGATTTTAATTAATTTTACACATAGGCAAAGTTCGGTAGTTTATAAAATGAAATCGGTACATCGATTTCGATATGAACAAACTATATTTTTGTGAAAATTATGTTTACACTTCATGAAAATATACAGGATTTCGCTTTAAAACTTCCATAAAAGTTTATTTTCCTAAAATTAAGGCGTGGAAACATGCAAATGTTTCCAAGTTATGAGATAATTATGATCTCAAACCGGCGTTAAGTGTCGCGCGGCGGCGCGCTGAGGTGCTGTTAAATTCTGTAATTGACTGTTAACTTTTAATAGCTCATCTCATATTATAATCTCATAATATTGCTTATACTTTATTATAATGCTTACCTATATCATCAAATTGCTACTTTTGTTTTCGGTAGCGTTAAAAATAATAAAAAAAAAATACTTTTTATCCTCTGGATATTTTAATAATCATCAAATGTACTCAGACGATAGCAGCGATAGCCTAGTGGTTAGGGCGTCAGCCTCCTTATCAGAGGTAGGCGGTTTGAATCCGGGCTCTCCTCCACAGGGAACAGGGAACCTCTAACTGTTTTTAAACAATTAAAATATCACTTGCTTCAACGGTGAAGGTGTGTGTGTGTGAAGTGATATTTTAATGAAGTGAAGGAAAACATCGTGAGGAAACCTGCATGCCTGAGAGTTCTCCATAATCTTCTCAAAGGCGTGTGAAGTCTGCCTATGACTGACTATAGCCAAAACCCTTCTCATATTGAGAGGAGACCCGTGCTCTATAGTGAGCCGGTAATGGGTTGATCATGATGATGATGATGATGTACTCAGACGCGAGCTCATCCGCTCACCGGTGGTCACGTACCGCTGAGCTACCGTTGTTTCCTAGGACTAGCCTTAATCTAAACAAGACGGGCGAGGTGTAATCATAACCAGCTATTTCTTGGCTATGTCCGTGTTTTTTTAACACCCTCTACCTAAAGAGTGTAAACTCTTTTTAACGACGTTGTGATGTACAAAAAAAACTACTGCTACTGCTGCAGTACTTACCGGCATCATTCGGTTACGGAACCCTAAAAATATAAGATAAATGAACGCGTCATATTTTACTGTTGCCTTTTTTTGATAACAAAGCGGATTTATATTTACCGCATCAAGGTATTCCTGGGACAGAAAACTCAAAACCTTAAAATTTTGGCCCATACTATCCTTACTATAGAACTGTAACTAACGGCTGATTTTTTTTTTTACTTATTTATTTGCTAACAATACAGTGATAAACAGTTTTATGATCTCCCACTTTCCAAACTAGTGTTTACTGTATCTTGGAAAGTGGGAACTTCCCTCTATGATACAAACATAGATAGAAGTGAGTCGAAGAAGGAGACGTGTTGTACCGATCATAATGTGGGATACGGAAAAAGAAAATAAGAGGTTGAATGTGCCCTGCTAATTTTATTTCTATAATTTAGTAGATCTTGTTATAAAAACCTACAAATTTTATAAATGTTAAAAAGAGTACGTTGGCTTGCATTACTTTTACGTAGCAACTCTCGAAGCAAAAGTAGGTAAGTAGGCATTACTGTAAACCTTTGTAAGAAATGGTATGAAAAAATGTGAAGGTACATGTAAAACTTTTTCATTGGTGCAATTTTTTAATATAATATTTGACGACCTCCGTGGCGCAGTGTGTTCGCTATTGCATTTGAAATTTGGAGGTCCTTGGTTCGATTCCCGGCACGAGTCTGGTCTGGTGGGAGACTAGTTACCACCCTACCGACAAAGACGTGTCGCCAAACAATTTAGCGTTCCGGCACGATGTCGTGTAGAAACCCATACTGGTTTTACCATACCTCTAACAGGTTAGCCCGTTACCATCTTAGACCGCATCATCACTTACCATCAGGTGAGATGCCGTCAAGGGCTAACTTGAAATATATATTAAATAAAACATATACTTTATTAAAAATGTGGCAGCTTCTAATGGCATAACCCAAGTAAACCAAATTATTCTTGAAGCGGATGCGTCCTGCGGAAATACTTTTACGTGAAACATCCCCACGCTCTACATAACAATCTGCTTGGAGGCAGAGTTAGGTGCACCTTCTGGTTGAATTTAATTAAATGTTGGATAGTTGAAAATGGCGTTGCTTTGCCAAATTCCATAGTTGTTCTAATACATATATAAACACTGTTATATTTATAAATACATGTCTTGTGTCTCAATACGTAAAATATATAGTGTGAAACGTAAGCTTTTAAATTAGTCATATTATAGTATTACGGTAATGTATCATGTATACGTAAATGATAAAAACTCTTGAGTATGATAAGAGTAACAATCTTAATTAGTTTTAAGTGATAATATCACGAAACACGACAGAATTCATTGAAAATTTTCTATCAGTATTAAACTACTATTTATAGTTGGTTTTGAAATAAACCTGTGGTTGTAAAAAACGTCGTCTAAAATTATATTTCACTTACCAACTGGGACCTGTTTGTCATTAATATGTTAGTATATAATGCCAATGTGTACAAGCGTAATGAAAAAAAAGGGACCATAAAAAAATTTAATCTCCCTTATTAAACTTTGTATACTGGTTAAATAGTTATACAAGGTCTTCAGGAATTTGAAAATAGAAAGAAATATTCAAAGCATTGTTTTTCACATGATGTTAAGTGATTATAATCGCCCATGATCATCTTTTGCACCAGAAGAGCCACCGGTGCGTTATTGGCTGAACCTACCTCCATTTAGTGGATTTCTATTCGACATAAAACTAAAAAACTGAACCTCTTGGCGGTATGTTTCTGCCAGTTGTGCTAACTAGCCACGGCCGAAATGTCGCACCAGACCTGACTCAAGGCAGTAATCGAACCCAGGACCTCCCACTTTATAATATGGCAGCGCACACACTACGCCTTGGTAGTCGTCAAATGTCTCTCTAATCTCTTTCTCCTACGAGAGAGAAGGTGGTCAGCTGTTTGGCTGAAGATGATAACGTGTTTTTTTTTTCTATAGAGAATGGGTGCAGTTCACGGTGAAGAACTACCATACGTGTTCGGCGCACCGCTAGTTGACGGGTTCGGCCATTTTCCCGAAAACTACACAAAATCCGAGACGGCGCTATCCGAGTCTATAATGCTCTTTGTGGCCAACTTCGCCAAGACCGGGTGAGTAAACCATCCTTATCACGACGTTTATGTTTATTGATCCAACTTTGTCCCCAATATTTGACACCAATTTATGTTTCGGGTTATTTGAAGGCCGTTCCGAGGCAACGTTGTTTATGTTTTGAATCGCAATATCGATGCTAATATTTTACGTGTTTGAGTTACTTATAATTTTTTTTACAATAATCTGTACACAAAGAAAAATCCTGTATAAATATTAGGGTTTCCACAATAACCCAGTCTTTTAGGACTTTATTTACTGCTTATAAACTGTATCAAATAGCACGAATAGAAAATTTAAATGTCTCATTTGAGTGATCCTGTGTTAGATATGCACGCAAAACTTTTCTTTTATTGAGAAAAAAACTCGCCCTACTCATAACTCGCTAACGGAAGTTTGTCTTTAAAAGTGACTTCGAAAGCCGCCGTAAAGTAATGAATATATTATACTTAATTTGTAACTTAAGGAACCAATTTATTTATGGTTTTTTGAAAATAATTTTCTATTCAACATTTTTACTATTTTATTATTTATTTTAGATCTTTGGATGTTAGTTTTCTATGCCGTGCCACAATCTATTAATAATATAATCTGATACAGTTAGTACAATAATGCTACATTTCTATTGTTGTTTGTTTTAACAAATCAGGAATTTAATTAGAAACACTTTTGTTTCTCTAACATAGTAAAATAATAAGTAGACCAAGAAAGTTAAACACACAAATTACAGTTTTTATTAGTAATTATATTTTAATAATTTATTTAAGTTTTTCAATAAATTATACTTACAAATAAACTTGTTTTTTTTATTTTGGTTTTAAAATGTTTACTTTTAATTATTGAACTCGTAGTCTTCTAGTCTACGTCATAATTAGATATTGTACAGCTTTGAGAAGATCAAGCAGGAAATTATCTCATTATTTTCGGAATATTAACCGCTTCTTTTTAAGCATGCAAGGTTTAACAATCAAACAGTTATGCTGCAGTTTAACTACTTATTGTACAATAACTATCAAATTCAAATAATCTTTATTCAAATAGTCCTTTAAAAGGCGCTTTTGACGCGTCAATAATTTACAAAGTAGTGATTTGATGGTGATAACTACATTCGTAAACTTAAAACTAAAGCTATGAGGGTTCCAAACGCGCCCCGGTGTAAGAAGAAGCCCACAACAAACTTAGCCAGGTAAATTTTATTTTTGTTATCACCATCTCACATGCCACTTAAAATTATATTAAGAGCTATCTTATTAGAGCAATATTTCACACCCATGCTTGTTTATCATTTACGTAATCCTTTACACTATAGTAGGGTTTTACTACAAGCTTACGTTTTATATAAACTTTGAATTTATTGAGAGACATCCCAGAAATTTAATTTGGCAATTTGTTATAAAATTGTATACAATTACCTTTAAATGAATTTCTAATTTTTTGTAGTCTAGTAGCGTGCAACACAAGTTTATTTTTACTTCTGATGTTGTTGCAATCGCATTTTTTATTGAATTTTGTTATATTTCTATGGACATACATTAAATAAATCGTCAATTGTCCACAGTAACCCAAACGACAACGCGCGTCAAGAGGCCTTCCTCCCGGCGTCGAGGGAGAGAAATAAGTTCCGCGGTGTGAACTGGGAGGAGTACGACTCGACGCACCAGAAGTATCTCGAAATAGGTCAGTACACTTGAAAGGGTACAAAAAGATGTCGTGCCATAGAAAAATACTATTCTGCGGAGTCATAGTTTAGTGATCATGAAGTAGGGTTTGATTTGCCGTATTGCGCATTTGTCTTTTTTTAAAGCACCCCGGGAACCATGTTTTTCCACGGAAAAAAAAAGCATCAGCTTATATCCACAGGTGTCTGTAGAAATGTTGTATATAGGCAATATATGTCTATACAAATGTTTCCAAGATAAGTGTTACCAAATTTTGAAAATATCATGTGCTTTTCTGAGGATATTTCCGTATTTGGTTTTCTTTTTGCGCAAGTCTTTCTTTTGCCAAAATACGTCATAATCGGTTCAGTAGTTGAGCCAAACATAGGTGACAAACAACTATATCTACTTACCTAAAAGCAATATAATAATTAGGTACTTCAATCAATCCAATTACGTATTTGTATGAGACGCTGCTTAATATTTACTCACGTTGGAAGGGGCTAGATACGAATGTTATTAGTTGAAATTACGTATATTGTCGGTACTTATGTCGTTGTAGGTTATATTACCTATTGTCATTATCAGCAGCGTATAGTAAATGTATATGTACGTGTATGGTATTTATATTACGTATATTTATACATCACAAAAAAAACAACTGTATCTTGGTAAACTGTGGTTATACGGAAACGGAAGAGACGTGCCTTATCGTGCAAATGTTTGCGGCGCCGGTGACACACTCGATCTGCATTTTATTGTCAACAGGCTCTCCCCTAATGGTCTGAGATCGATCTCTGACTTGGAAAAGTATTTTTTTTTGAAGATAGCGTAACCCATAATAAAACGAAAATAAATTTGCTACAGCGTGTTGCATTGGTTGGAGAACATTGATCTGTGTTGGTTCCTTGATGGGTGACCGACGTCGCAGGTCTAAACTTGGTATATATATATATACCTCGTACTTGAGGGAGAGCAAGCAAACGATCTATATCTTTATCATCGATACCAGGGTTTTTCGGAACCTTTGAAACATTTACTACTCCTTAGTAGTATACATGTCTGTGAATTCGCTAAACGTTATACAGGAATGCTAAATCGCTTAGCACGCGGCTTGTTGCTAGGGTTGCAAATAGGTCAGTACACTTGAAAGGATACAAAAATATGCCATACGCGAGAGAAATACTGGTTCGCAGAGCCGTCTTATATGTATATACCTTTCCTTAACCCGCAACTTTATCTGCCGCAGAATTTATTATTTTCCCATTACCTTTGGAATAGAGACGGGTGGTTTTTCTCAAAGTAGACTCACTATTTTTGTATGTTATAAAAAAACCAGCTGGCAGATTAGCAGACAGTTATGATATTATAGATAACAAATTCAAGTCAAAATAATTTCATTCATGTAAAACTATTAAAGGCATCTGTTAAGCGTTATTTTAATTAGTATGGTGATAGCTCACCAACTTAAAACTTAAGCTAGGTGGACTCCACACGCGCCTAGGTCTAAGAAGAAACCCAAAAGAAATTTAATCGGATTTTTATCACCATCTCACAGAGTCAATAAATAATAATTAGCTATGAAGTTAGAGCAATTCACGGCCAATTTTTTATATCGTATAAAATCCTTTTCATAATTTTTCTATAAGCTTACATTTTATAAAATTTTGAACTTATTGATATACATCTCCAAGATTTAATTTACTTATTTAAGCTGGTTAAAGGAATCTGCTATGTAAATCGTGACTTATCACAAATATTCATGAGCTCTATATAAATCTGTTGGTCCGTAATTTATGATGCAGTCTAAGAAGAACTTGAATAGATAATGCCACTGGATTCAAAGGGCAATAATTTTATTTTTTCAGAAATGTCATACAAGACACTTTAATTTTATGTTGTTTATGAAAACTAACGTGTTGTTAAAAACTGGTTCAATTTTGAAGTAATACTAACTTTCAGAGATATTATTTCTCGATATTAAGTAGTGTTATTTGCCAATATAACATATTTAAATGCTTTATCAAAAGTAACGTTTGAAGTTAATTATTACCTTGGATTGCTAATAACAAAATTAATCTGTAATATTAATATAAGTTTGTAGTGATACAAATTTATATAGATAAAATAAATAGAAGTGTACCAACATTTGACTTCTGTTATTACTTACAACGTATTTAAACATGTTTATTCTAGAAATTGTTATTATATTTTTAATTCCGATTTTTTTAAATCTAAAATGGGAAAGTGAGTTTGCTGGTTTATTTTATATTATATTATATTTATTCATAAATTTGGAACAGCGATAGCTTGCTTAATGGAGACAGGCATAGGATAACGGAGGGGTTGTATTTAGAATCGTGCGGCAGGAGTTTGGGGGAAACAAAAAAAAAATAACATAACCTATAAATAGGTAAAACATCGAAAAAATAATGGAATAATTTGGTTTTCTCGAAAAAAGTGCATTACCTTTTAATGCGAGTGGTATTGTTACAATCGGGGACCAAACCTCTACCAAATAAAACATCTTTCTCTCCCAAACTCCTGCCGTACGATTCTAAATTTTTAACCTAACGGAGAGATAAAGAACATCTCGATCTATCAGTAACAGACGCAACAGACATCCTGACGTCAGAATGTCTGGTCACTTTAGTTTTTATTCTACACTTTTTATATATATCAAGGCACGATTTTTTTTAATTTACATACCAAATATTACAAAAAGGTACTACAATTTGGTTGTACATACACAAAATATCACCATTTCTGAGACTTTTTGACCCTTTAAAGTAAATAGGAGACTATTTTCGAAGCAATCAAAATGCAGACGATGATGCGAACAAAAGCTAGTACTTATTCTATGAATTTAAAATTTCATGTGTAACTTCGAATACTTAGCATATCCAACGTATCTCGACCGCTGGCTAGCTACTCGGTAGTAATTTGTATGCAAAGTTATTTTTCGGTAAGGTCACGCCATTAAAATGTAAATTTATTTTCAGAGGCAAAACGCTGACTGTCTTTTTATAATATAACACGCGCCCTCGTGCATATTCTTTTCAAAGGTCTAATCCATAAAAAGTTGAAATAATGCGAAAATACAACCCTTTGCTTGATAAAATGCTCTTTTACATTGTTCGGATGTATTTATATCATGTATCATTTTTTTACCTATCTTGTAAGTGATGATGCAGTCCAGGATTGTACTGGGCTGTAAGGCTGGGCAGTGATGATAAAATAAATGATAAACTCCTCATTGGTTCCTTTCTGAAGTTTCGTATAGGAACGCTAAATTGACACAGGTGTATTTATAATAACTGAAATAGATGACCTAATATGCTCTCGGAGAAGTTAAACCGTTACATCTCCATGACTCCGGGGCTGGTAATGAAAATAACTAGACAGAAAAATTTTAGAACTAAACTAGCCTACCCAGAATTAGAACCTAGGAACTCGGGATCTGTAGTCAAGCCTGCTAACCCCTAAACTAATAAAGCAAAAGATTTTTTTATTTTAAATCACTCTGTAGTTTGTAAAACTAACAAAATTCCATTTTCGCATCTATAATGTTAGAGTGGATTAGTGTGATTTTTATTCCATGTATTCGAACGATGTACAACTTTATTTAGTTGAATACACATTGAATTTATTCGCAAACATAAAGCTTGCTAAGTGCCTACGTATAGACACAGCATTAGTCGATTTTGATCGCCTGAAGTACTCTATCAATTAAGTTAACTAGCTTAAGCAATACAGTATGATGAATACAAAAATATATTATGCACTTTAGCTACTACTATAGAAGTTGGTACTATAGTGCGGGTTGGATTGACAGGGTGGTAGGAAAAGAAATAATTTCTATTTAGTACTAGTTGATGCTTGCGACATCGTCCGCGTAGATGAAGGTTGTAAAAAAAACACGTTGACATTTAGTAGTAGGTTGATGGGTAGGTCGGCTCTTTAACCATTCTCGTATTTAAACTTTTTGACGAACATCGGTTGGATGGTTTCAAAGTTTATAACTAACATAAGTAACAAAAAGCATTTTTTGTGTTTTATATATAAGCATAAGCATGTATAGATAAGCTATACAGCTCACAGTGAACAAAAAAGTTATTTCTAAAATAACAAAACTTACTAATATTGCCTAAAGCAATATTGTTGACGGTCGTGTTTCAGAATTATAATCCTTATTTCAGGTACCTAGGTCAAGTTGTCATATGAAACTGTCATTTAAAAATGCATTATGAGTGGTAATAAAGCCACAGAATCAGACTGATAATTATACTCGTAAATATCAAAATAAAACTGACATCTTGTTCATGAAAATAACATGAATTGAAAAACTGAAATCGCAAGAACCTTTTTAAGAAAAATTAAAGAGATTGCAGAAGTTATAAATTGCATTGTGCAGATTTGTCTTTTTGGTAGAAAATTAAGCTTCAAATTCATCGTATATCATGGACTTTCGTAAAGTAAACCGTGTTCATATTCAATATTTAGCAAGCAATTACTGCAATTAATTAAGCAGAGATACTTCAACTAGATTATAGTTGAAGTATATCTGCTAAACATGAGCGTTCTCTTTTATAGAATTTATAGAGAAGATTTATATAACTATTAAGCTGCTCTAATTTGGGCTTAGAACATATAGTTATCAATAGTACATTGTTAGAAATAAAAACTGGAATCGGTAGTTGAACAGAGATAAAAAAATATATTTCTATGTTGTCTTCATTAAATTAAATTTGTAATTTTAGTAATAAACTCTGAGTTAGAATGTTAATTTTTAACTTATTATTTATATAAGGCATACTACGTTGGCTACATATAAGCCTACAACGTTGGGGTCCTATAAAATAAATAAATAGTACTACAACAACTAAATAAAATACCTTAATATATTTAGGAAGATTTCCGTTACAAAAAACACATGTTTTTTTTAAGGTTTTAAAATTTATCTTAGTTTGCTGTAATATCAGCATTTAGTGAAAATATCCACCTGTAACCGTTAACCGCTGTAACCGTTCATAAAATATTTTATGAACGGTTACAGCGGTTAACGGTTTATTTAAAAATAGCCCAATTTTTAAATGGGCTAT
The DNA here is from genome assembly GCA_928268935.1 of Lasiommata megera. Taxonomy (NCBI): domain Eukaryota; kingdom Metazoa; phylum Arthropoda; class Insecta; order Lepidoptera; family Nymphalidae; genus Lasiommata; species Lasiommata megera. The sequence continues at coordinate 1,703,835 of OV743311.1, read as the reverse complement.
TTTTTTACTGCACTGTTCTTTGACTTCACATAATAAATTATATAATCGCAAGCCCGATTTGGTGCTTTTTTCAAGATTGCTACAAAAATCTAGTCTACAAAATCACTCGTTAGATTTTAGGATATGTGTTGTAAAGAATAAATATATTAATATATTCGTTTCCACAGGTATGAAACCAAGGATGAAGAACCACTTCCGAGCCCACCAGCTCTCTGTCTGGTTACGCCTCGTGCCTGAACTCCACCGAGCGGGGATGGAAGACGTCGCCGCGCGTCACAACCTGTTCAGGAATCACAACGAGCAAGATCTGTACGAAGGTATCGTCAGACCGGATCCGTTGGCGCGGAACTCCGATAACGATCCGATAAGGCGGAACGGCACCGCCTATTCTGATGCAGCTTTAACCACAGTCGATTCGATATTAGCGACGTGCGCTACCATTATACCAACCAGAGACTTGCAGGCGCTCAATACGACCGATAATACTTTAGCAAGTTTAGAAGCCGCGGGCTATGCGGCGTATTCCACAGCGCTCAGCGTGACCATCGCGATAGGATGCTCGCTGCTCATACTGAACGTCCTGATATTCGCCGGGGTTTATTACCAAAGGGACAAGTCGAGGTCGCGAGGCAAGCAGCAACGGTTCAACGAGAAACACTTTGAAACAATATCGGGAAAACACTCCCATTATCATATCGACCCGAACGTAGCGCCGAGCTTAGTTGTGGACATCGAACGGCAAAATAGAAAGAAAATGATGGACGCGAGCATTTCGAATTTGAACTTTAAGGGCCCGTTAGACGGCCCAAAATCCCCCAGCCCCACGCTGAGTATAGATAATATGATGTTGCCAAGTAAATTGGGCAGTCGGAATAGCAGTTTCAGGTTGCCAAATGTTAGCTATCCTCAAGTGGGGAGTTACGCAACGCTGCCCAAGAATTTGAACCAATTTAGTAATTCGCCGCCGATGCAGGACTTGAGACAGAAGTATCCTCCTAACGGCTCAGCTAACTCTCCTGGAAGAGAAGACACTTCCAGAGCTCCGCACGCTACTCTCAGAAGGGGTAAATCTCTTCACTCTTCTAGTCTTCCGCAAGCTGCGATCGACGAAATGAGAGTGTGACGTTTGAACTAATTACCTAAGACTTTTCTAAATGTAATAAAAGTGTAAATAAATGTATGAAAATGTTTTTTTAGGGATGAACGTTATTGATTTCTCAGTCGCAGTGAATACTGTTTTTAAATAAATTATAAAATATAATTGCATTTTCATTTCTTAATCTGTCAGTTACAGACTGACAGACAGACTTAATCGATCTGGAAACCAACAAGATTTTTACAAACTTCTAAAAATAGTCTAATACATATATAATCATCTAATATATAATAAAATAATCTAATATTTTATTAAATATTTGCATGTTATTTAATCAACTTTATACAAAAAGGAAGTTCTCAACTCTTTTTTTTTAATCATAGTAGTCGTTTCATACATAGTCATCGTGGTCGTTTGCAAGAATTTTGAAAGCAAATTTCCTTTACAAAACATGTTATAGAAAATAAATTTTAATCGAATTATTTCATAGAATCTTAAAGGAACCTTCGAAGAAGAAGTTCCTGTTTTTACTAATTTATTCCATGGGCACATTACATTTATTCCGAAACCTCCCACCAGATCTGGATATCTGACTCGAGCTGGATATTGGCCCAGGACTCCTACTTTATGTAGTACTTTGCATACACTATGCCACGAAGGTCGTCAAATGTTGAATTGATTACTTTAATTGTTTTAAAAAGCAAACATAAAAGTGTTCAAATTAAGACAGTGTAACAATTATTCTTGTCACCCAAGTTTATTCAAATTATTCTCAAGTGGGTGGCCACTCGTTTCAAGTATTTGTTAAAATTCTTAATCACCTTTGTACGCTCTTAAAAAGTATTCTTACGGGAAACGCTCGTTTTAATTCTACTTTGGAAATAATGACTAATTTAGTCGTATGAAGTCATCTTCCATAAAACTGATGGGAAATCTCCGCCGAACTTGAAGGTTAGGATTTTTTTTTTATTATAGCAGTAGAAAAAGATGAAAACAAATAATTTATCTAATATATAATAGGAATGTGCAAAAATATGTTGGTCATACAAACACATTAGGAGAAAAATATAACAGTTAAGAACTTTCTTCCCCCCAGTAATATATGTGGCCCCTATTTAGTAACGGGTCATAGAATATCATGTCCGAGAGGTCATAACAAGACATCATGTCTTATGAACATCCAAGGGGCTAAGTGTGTTTGGGTAGATTCACCCTTATAAACGCAGCTCCGTGGACAGTTCTGTCTCATGGGTATAGATGTACTGTTTACACGGTCAAGTACCTTATTGAAGATTCTCTGTTTCGATGCTATATGATGATTGAGGGTTTTTAACTATTTCTTTTATAATTGAATATTATACCATGTTTAATCAACGGGAGTGAAAGCGTTTTAACTTTTGAGCCTTTGTTTTATGTCTGCCCGTCTGTCTGCCAAACATCGGGCTACATTTTCTGAACCGTAAGAGGTAAAGAATAGATCGAGATACATAGCTTATACTCGTACTCTAGGTAACCTGGGCTACTAAATTAAAACCTCTATGATAATGTATCAAAATGGATAGTGCTTAAAAGTAAATAATTAAAATATTAAAAATCCACGACGAACAAATTATTTATGGCTTTTTTTCCCGAGTACAGTTTTACAGTACTGGGTACTCTGTTTTTCAACAACTTTGTAGATAAAATGGACATCTTTGTTTGCAGTGTAACGTCAAAAGTGCCCTATTAACCTGATCAACGCACTGACTCCACCAATAATGATAAGTTTTTGCAGTAAGCGTTTGAATAGCTTCCATTAGTTAAACAAACTTGTTCAGTTAGTTAGGAGGAGGTGCGTTGATCAGGTTATGGGGAGCTATAGCTATTAAATAAAATTAAGTCTGTACTTTGTATACTACACAGCATCAAGGAGTAAAATGCAAGACGCGCCATGAATCTTAACATTTTGATACGTCGGTCGGCGCGTTTCGTCTCCCGTCCCCTCCCCCCCGCTACCTCTGCGCTCCTGCCCGTGATGCTTGTACCTGAGCACGCAGAATGTATTGAACAACCATCATCTAATTAAGGTGACATAGGTAAAGGGGTTTATAGGAGAGAGGGCTTTCAAGCAAAGACTTGAAATGAAAATGAAATGAAATGATAATGAAAAATGAAAATGAAAATATACTTTATTGCACACCAATACAGAAGAAAAAAAAAAAGAAAAGAAATAAACACACACAGAAAATAAATTGGTGCAATAGGCGGCCTTATTATAGACTTCTTATGCTTCTCCAGTGCGAATTGGGAGGCTTTGAAATGATAATAATCTGGACCAATGACTAAACATAACGAACTCGTATAAGATGTTTATAATTTACCTAAAATTCAAATACAACTGTTCAGCTGTTTGTCAATAAAGCTTTTTTTTTATCCACTACAAGTTAGTCCTTGACAGCAATCTCACCTGATGGTAAGTGATGATGCAGTCTAAGATGGTAGCGGGCTAACCTGTTAGAGGTATGGTAAACCACACTCCTAATGGGTTTCTACGCGACATCGTGCCGGAACGCTGAATCACTTGGCGACGCGTCTTTGTCGGTAGGCTGGTAACTAGCCATGGCCAAAGCCTCCCACCAGACCAGACTCGAGTCGGGAATCGAACCCAGGGCCTTGTATACAACTGTGAACGTTAAACGTTTCTTTTAGTCATATATACTCCAACTACATTGCAGTAATGTACGAGGTCAACATACTCTCCCCTATTAGTAAGTAATAGGGTGAGAATGAAGATGTATGAGAGCTATGATGACACACCGACTCACACACACACAAGAAACAACAATACGGCTGAACTTATAAGCTCACTATTGTGTCTGCAATATCAGACTTTCGCAAAAAGTATTTGGGATCCAAAGCCATATTCTGCAAAGCCTTTGCAAACAATAAACAGCAAGCATAATTTGCTATATTCCGCCAACAACCGGGAGATTAGTATAATATAACACCACACAAAATTTATCATGGGCTTCCGCAAAGTAACGCCTGCTTCTATTCATTAAAGCCTTTGCAATTTAAATAAGCTTCTGGCTTCATGCTGAAGAGCATGGGTGTGTGTCATCATCATCATCATGATCAACCCATTACTGGCTCACTACAGAGCATCAATATGAGATGGGTTTGGCCATAGTCCACCACGCTGGCCATGTGCGGATTGGCAGACTTCACACGCGTTTGAGAACATTATGGAGAACTCTCAGGCGTGCAGGTTTCCTCACGATGTTTTCCTTTAACGTTGAAGCAAGTGATATTTTAAATGTTTTAAAACGCACATAACTACGAAAAGTTAGAGGTGTGTGCCCGGATTCGAACCGCCGACCTCTGATAAAGAGGCTGACGCCCTAACCACTAGGCTATCACAGCTAGGATGTGTACAAGATGTTAAAAGATAAGACCAACAGAATAGTTTGTTGTATCTCTACTTATATCACTGATATTTTACCATCTGCCTCTATCGTATCTTGACACGCCAACAAAATGTTTCGCGTGGCAGGTATTATCCCTTTAGATCATCGTGCATGTTATACTTGATCGCAAGGATATCGCCCGGGACAGGTTGACGTACGTTCTGGTTGAAATACTTGCGGGCAACGATGAACACGGCCGTAAACATTGTACTGAGAGCCCAAACCTGAAAATTCGCTTCACATTCCACAACAAGGCCAAAAAGAGTCTTCACAGAATGTCTACAGAGCTCACTTAGTTTCTTAATGTTTTGTGTGTGCGCTGTCGCATTATAAAGCTGGAAGTCCTGGGTTCGATTCTCAGCTCGAGTCTTGTCTGGTGAGAGGCTTCGGCCGTGGCTAGTTACCAGCCTACCAACAAAGACGTGTCGCCAAGCGATTTAGCGTTCCGGCACGATGTCGCATAGAAACCAACTAGGAGCGTGGGTGTACCATACTCCTAACAGGTTAGCCCACTACCATCCTAGACAGCATTCTCACTTACCACCAGTTGAGTTAGCCGTCAAGGGCTAACTTGTAGTGTATAAAAAAAATGCCTCAATAACTTCTAAATTCCTGAGCAGATTTGCAAGACATCCTTAGAGGATGTCTTGCAGTCAAATCACAAACACTAACACACAATATCCTCAGTAAAACTGGCTGTAGTGAGTGAAGTGAGTGGACGTCATAGCTATCATTATTATATACTGGCTAAAAGTTTTTCAAAAAAAATGCACCTGTCGGTTGTTAATTACAATTGGAGACTTTGTAGGACTCGGCAGTCGTTTTTGTACTTCTATGAGGCTTGTACCGTTGGTACTACAAACAGAATTTTGCTTTTTAAGAGAGCCTACTTTTAAATTGATATTATTTTAATTTTTTAAGAAGTTTCTATTTTAATATACCTCTTCCGTGACTACAGAAGTGACATGTAAAAATAAACCACTTAATTAAGCACTTAATTATAATTTGTACGTTACCGTACATTTCTTATTATTAAATTTGTTTAAAAGGAGGGTACTTAGATGTTTCCTATTTCGTAACATCACCGTTACATTGTAGGTACTTACATAAACGAAATTTTAGGCTCAACATAACTAAGGTCGCGGGCTCTCGGTAAATACCCTTTGTTTGGTTGCGAGAATACACAATATGGCAAAGTGATGTCAAACTAAACCATCGAGGTAAGCACAAGTTTATCGATACCGATAGAAGTCGTAAACTGCGATTGACGTCAGCTTTTATGTTTGCGATAAAACTATTTATGGCCTTGTGAGCTTGTACTATTGCCATAACCTAAACACTGTAGTAGCCGTATATTTACATACACACAAAAGAGAGTGTTTTTGCTCGGAATAAATAGTTATTGAAGACTTTAACGTATCTTTTACTCCTCTCATTTTTAGGGTTGTTTAAGTTTTAGGAAAAAGACCTATAATTTCATTCTGTATGTTTGTCTGCCTTTTTGCCCGTGGCAACGTTAAAGTACCCGTTTTTGATAAAATAGAATTATTTGTGCTTAAAAAGATGACCATACATGCTAGTTTCTTTTGAACCGTCTCCTTTCTTAAATTAATACTAAAATGCGACAGAAAAAAATAAAATCAAAAACGTTGTCGAATTTTTCTTTTCAAGATTTCGAGAAATAGATGGACTTATCTTTCTCATGGGATAGTATCTAGAATGGAGAGTGTCATAAGCTACTCTTTATCTGTGATAGAAATCATATAAAAGGAAAATTCTTTAATTATCAGGTTTAAGCCAAGCAATAGTTCTATTTTGTCTAGAAGGTTTTAAGATTTGTCAGGTACTGTTTTAGGCTTTTCGATTACATAACTACTGAAGTTGCGTAAGAAAAGGACAAACCAACAAACACACTTCTGCTGTTCTTTTTTTAATAGGTTCTTAAGGACAAATAGTTATTTAGAAATATCACGGTTTCTGTAAACTGTTTCTGCTTAAACAAAGTAGAGATAAAAAACAATTATGGATTAATAATATTATAACGTTTATCGACATCGATATCAGCATTTGTTACAACACTAAAGTATGACGAAACGTTGTATAATATCTTCATAGCAAGCCTTTAGTTTATCATAGCGACGTGTGGGATTCCTTAGCACAAAGGTCGCGACATTATGATGCCAGTATTCTTGTTATTGCTAGCATTTTGAATGATATGGGCTTTGGGGTAATGTGACACGCATTATGAAAATAGAGAGCCTGTCACAGAGTAAATAATTGTACTGTATTAAGTTGGTATACTGGAAACATGGGGTATTACGCTGCAGGTACATGATTTTGCTTTCGGGTTTGTGGAATTCAGGTAAGGTTATACATTTATGTCTGATACGCATAATCAACAATTTTATATACTTATTACCTCCTTGGTATAAAATTGTTAAATTTGGTATTTTGTCGATAATTTTGTATGCATCGATTATGTGGCGTTTTCGAATAAAACAATTCACACCATATTATAATTATATAGTTTAAAAATTATATTGCAGCTAATACGACAGCTAGCTTCTATCTGTGATGCAGAGAATAAGCCGTGAGCCAATCTTCTAAATGCACACAATTCCTCAGCAATTTTAGCACACTTTACGTTGAGAAGTCAATGTTTCTTGAGGATTTTCCAGTGTATTTTGCAAGATAACATGTGTGATATGTCAGGATTCATGAAAACATAATTTTTACCGCGCAGACTTTACTGTTTTGCGCATATGAAACTTTTGTGATATAGTACAAATCATATATTGAAAGTGTGTAAAAAAATAGTGTCTATAAATATATAAAATCAGAAGTGAAGTTTTTCGTCAATATACTAAAGTATTTGAAGCGGTGATAGCCTAGTGGTTAGGGCGTCTGCCTCCTAATCAGACGTCGGCGGTTCGAATCCGGGCACGCACCTCTAACTTTTGAAAGTTATGTGCGTTTTTAAAAATTAAAATATCATTTGCTTCAACGGTGAAGGAAAACATCGCGAGGAAACATGCACGCCTGAGAGTTCTCCATAATGTTCTCAAAGGCGTGTGAAGTTTGCCAATCCGCACATGGCCAGCGTGGTGGACTATGGCCAAACCCTTCTCATATTGAGAGGAGACCCGTGCTCTGTAGTGAGCCGGCAGTGGGTTGATCACGATACTAAAGTATCAGATAATGCTTGAAGCTGTAATGGAGGCAGGCCTAACTTGGTAGAAGTACATGATTCACAAAACGAACAGACAAATCTGCATGTTTGATTGCATTGAATTTATAATTTCTTAGACACCGCATTACTCAAATCTTCCAAATATAGCTAAGCAATTTTAGCAAACGAAGGCAACATCTCTTGTGGATGCGCCGCTGTTGGGGCGAAACGTACGTTGAAAGCGCATTATGGGGGATATGTGTGGTGTGGTTACGGTGAAAAATAGAGGTCCCAAGGTTCATTGCTCGGAAGACCGATGGATGTTAAAATGCCAACTTTGTAACAGAAGAGGTAGTAAATCCTTACAAAATACTTATATCTTGATTTAGGTTGATATAATTATATTCAGTATGTAAATAAAACAAAATCAATTTAGTTGCGTCACCCGGACTGGAGTTTTTGCTGAAAATCAGCGGGAACTCCCACACTCCTAATTAGTTCTTCGCAAAACTGTGCCGGAACGCTGAATCGCTTAGCGACACGTTTTGCCAATAAGATGGGCCACAGCCAAAGCCTCCAACCTTATTCTTGCGCTTTTGTTATTTGAGCTTTTGTAAGTAAAGTGTTCAATTACTGGAAGCTCCAAGGCAACATCCAGTGGGTAATAAAATATGCAGCATGATCTATGAATAACTGTAATATTTTTCTTTCTTCCTTTAATTCTTTCTATGTACAAAATGCTACATAAATGTTAAGGAGGTTTATCGGTGAAGTGAAGAAAATTATCGGTGTTTTTTTTTTGCAATTACCTTCAAAAGTTTGAAGTCTTTTATTTGAAACTTTTGTAGATCAGATTTATAACTTGGTCGACGAAGAGAGCGACCGCAAGCGATAATAAAAAGTAGTGAGTAGTAAGAGACTCAAGTTTTCATAATATTTTTTTCCCGAACTATTCTGCAAGCATATTCAATCCACTTTAAAAGAACGTACAAGGACAAAGATTCAACCCCATTAAAACCTGCTTACCGGGGACTGAAACTTTTCTATACCGGCGTATCTTGTTGGAAATTAAAAGGACCGGTGAACTGGGTAAAGTATTGTTACCCAAGTTGCCCCTCCTTGCTTACAAGGAACTTGCCTCGTTATGTCCTAGCACGCCATTGTAGCTTTTGTATCCATTAAGTTAAAGGTCATATCTGAGTAAATATGATCAAAGTATGAGGGTGCCTTCACACATATTCGCGCCAGTATATTTTAGTCAATCTAGTGTACATATTATTATTTTATTATCATACCAATGTCATAGTAACTTGACTTGGAACTGTAATAGGGCTAGAAGTTTGGTGTAGTGGATTTCTAAGCATTACGACATATAACTCGTAAGATACGGTTTTCAGACACCGTTCTTATTTATTTTTGACGACCTCCGTGGCGCAGTGTGTGCGCTGTCACATTATAACAGTTGGAGGTCCTGGGTTCGATTCCCGGCTCGAGTCTGGTCTGGTGGGAGGCTTCGGCCGTGGCTAGTTACCACCCTACCGACAAAGACGTGTCACAAAGCGATTCAGCGTTCCGGCACGATGTCGCGTAGAAACCAAGTAGGAGTGTGGGTTTACCATATCCCTAACAGGTTAGCCCGCTACCATCTTAGACTGCATCATCACTTATCATCAGGTGAGATTGCTGTCAAGGGTTAACTTGTAGTGTATAAAAAAAAAAACACACAAATAGATCTTTCAGGTCGATTTCTATAAACCGAAGATCTATTTTTCCTATTGACAGGCCGATTAAGTGTGAAGATCATCTGAGGTTATATATGCAATGTAGATAATAGTTATTATACGCTTATATAACTGTTCTTAAAGCTATTCTGCAAGAAGACGGATGCTTATTATGACTATGAATCTGGTTTATGGAGTAAAGCTCGTTTAAATAAGTGGTATCCAAGTTTTTTCAAGTACCCACGCTTAAGTTTAAGATATTATAGAAAAAATATACACTTTTATTACACTACAATCTGCACTGCAACACTACAATCTTAGACATAATTAAGCTGGCGGTTAAAATTATAAATTAATGAATTTAATTATTTATTCGAAGCGCCACCAACAGAATTATTTGTAAAAATATGGACATTGTAATAACCTTAGGTGCTAGATACTCATAAATTCAACTCTTTACAACTTTCTTTTATAACTATTATTAAATACCATCTACAATGTACCAACTTTATTAATGAAATTCACATAGAAACAATTATTCTGCCCTATACCCTGAGGTTATACAGTGAATAGATTGTTCAATCGCCTAATATGCTGCGTTACAGCTATTATATCGGTATCTGACAGAAATGCCAAACAAGATAGTTAAAAATAACTTTAACATGAACAAACATTTAAGAGTCGTAATCATCATCATCATGATCAACCCATTACTGGCTCACTACAGAGCACGGGTCTCCTCTCAATATGAGAAGGGTTTGGCCATAGTCCACCACGCTGGCCATGTGCGGATTGACAGACTTCACACGCCTTTGAGAACATTACATAACTCCGAAAAGTTAGAGGTACGTGCCCGGATTCGAACCGCCTACCTCTAATTAGGAGGCCGATAATGGATTGATCATGATGATGACGATACGAGTATATTCGTCAATGCCCAATGCAGCCATCTCTGGAAAAATAATAACATATCTATGCAAATAACACATCAAACATTGAAATATGATCATTCAGTAGATGTGATATTAGTTTTTACATTACGTAATGTACTCCCGGAGCAGTTTCTTGGCTCAAGGCCAACGTTTCAAGCGACCCTCTCAATTAGTGAGTCTATTTGATAATGCTGAGTAAATCTCATGCATAAGTACTAATGTATACCATGTGTACCATTATCATCGTATTACATTAACTTGTATGAAGGAACAGTTATGGCTTAGTTTCAATTATACCATTTCTGGGACGAATATAAATCGGATGTGGAAACTAAGTTGTAGATTTTTATGCAAACATTTTCAATGCCTGGAGATCTATGTCTAGAAATAGTGGGTTTTACATGGCTTCACTATGTATGGGCTTAATAAAGCTCAGATTAACTCAGCGGGCGATGGAGAGAGCTCGGAGAAATGAAATCTCAAAGTAGCGAGCTGTAAAAGGGTTGTAAAACAGGCACTAAAAATTCAAAGTTTTATTCATTAGAACAAAAATCTTCTAGTCCTAATCGTTACGATACGTTATACAAAAAATCTTGCACGAACGAATTAGTTGCAATTCTGAAAGTTTGGTTAATAACAAGTTTAGTTATATTAGTTATGATTTTCGTGATTTTAGTTCGACAAAAAATTTAAATTCCATAATTCTTACGTAACCAACATAGCCAAACCTATCCTACCATTCGCTAATTATACTACATAGTATGTTCGGACGTGCAGGTACCTACATACGTAAACATTATAAAACCGATGGCAATTAGAGTGCCAGGTGTAAGAGTGGCGAACTCTTACGCAAAACGCAAGGTTGGTTGCCACGCCACTTTAATGACAGGAGACATCAAAAGACTGACAGCAAGAATCGGTCTTGCCGTTTCGGAGGAGTATGGGAACAAACATTGTGACACGAGAATTTTATATATAAAATGATGATGGTGAAATAGCTCGTATTGCATTTAGCCGATAATTAGAAAATAGACATTGATTCGATAATCACAAATACAAAATGCAACAAAACTGTTACATCGATTTGTGCACCGGTCTTTACCCATTTATATTATACAGCTGTTCCATAGTTATGATTTAATTGCGACATAAAGAAATATGGAAACACCAGACTTTATCGTTGATTGTTAAAGTATCTAGACCATAGGTTTAAAATTATCAGTCATCATCATCATGATCAACCCATTATCGGCTCACTACAGAGCGTGGGTCTCCTCTCAATATGAGAAAGGTTTGACCGTAGTCCACCACGCTGGCCTTGTGCGGATTGGCAGACTTCACAGGCCTTTGAGAACATTATGGAGAACTGTCAGGCGTGTAGGTTTCCTCACGATGTTTTCCTTCACCGATGAAGCAAGTGATATTTTAATTTTTTTAAAACGCACATAACTCCGAAAAGTTAGAGTTGCGTGCCCGGATTCGAACCGCCGACCTCTGATTAGGAGGCTGACGCCCTAACCACTAGGCTATCACCGCTTCAAATTATCAATATTGAAAACTAATGTTTCAAAATTAGTTACTGTTTTAGTGATAGCAATTCAACAATCAAACGCTTCGGAACAAGGTTAGGTTGTAAGGGAAAAACCTTCAAAGAAACCACAGGTAAAACTACAAGAAAAACTGCGAGGAAAAAAGCTTTCGATGTGTTAAAACCGAGAAAATCAATCTCCGCTTCACGAATGTTCTATTTCTTCACTCCATTTGAAAGGCTTCGGGTGAACTTGGCGAGATTTAGTGCGGCGATAGAGATAAGTAGCGATTGTTAGTTTTGGAATTCCTAGCTCTTTGTTATGTGGTTACATTTTCTCACTCCTTTTACTGCATCAAAAAATATCCGTTGAATGCAATCTTACCTGTTGTAAGTGATGATGTAGTATAAGATGGTATTACGTCACGGTCTTCGTGGTGCAACTCCCCTGGAGTGCCCGCCGTAACACTTATCAATTAACTCCTTTAATTAATGCGCTATCTCATGCGACAATATTCTTAAAATTCAAGAGATCTCTTTTGGGACGTTCAAGCAAACAAATGTAATCTATGACGTCATATTAGTATACAGCGAATATTTGACGACCTCCGTGGCGCAGCGCGCGCGCTGAAGCATTATAAATGATGGAGGTCCTGAGTTCGATTCCCGGCTCGAGTCTCTTCTGGTGGGAGGCTTCGGCCGTGGCTAGTTACCACCCTACCGACAAAGACGTGTCGCCAAGCAATTTAGCGTTCCGGCTCGATGTCGCTTAGAAATCAATTAGGAGTGTGGCATTAGCATACCCCTAACTGGTTAGTCCGCTACCATCCTAGACAGCATCATCACTTACCACCAGGTGAGATAGCCGTCAAGGACTAACTTGTAGTGCATAAAAAAATAGATTAAAACGAAGGCTCAGCAATTGTTTCTCGTTGACACCCTTCGGGAAAATTCGGTGTAAAATTATACATCTAATTCTTAAAACATTAGAAGGCTTTTGTATCCCGAAGTAACGTAGGCTTAATTCAATATTTTTTGTCACTGTTAAAAAGATTTCATACGATAAAGTGCAGTATTTTTGCTTTTCATGATAATATTATTTATTTACGTTCGTCGGGGTCAGCGCATGCTTCTTCTGCGGTCTTGCTTTTGCATATAACATTATTTTAGGCTTAAAGAAAATTACTAAGTACTGAAACGAAACATACTAGACAGTAATAGCGAAATTCTGATGGCAATATTATTTTCCCTAAAATTAACATTATTAAAACCGTTACAACAGTTTAATTGTTTTTCCTTTACTAATAAACTAAGAATAAAATAAAAAAGAATATTAGATATCTCTGTATAACATTTTATTTTATTTCATAGGTTTACTACAGATTTTTACATTTACTTACACTTAGTTACATAATAATTTACTTGCTTATTGTATGTAAAATCGTCTCGAAGTAAACACAACGTGCAGTTTAAGTTACATTGCAATATAGCGATAGTTAGAAAAAAATTAAATTAAGTTAATATAATACATAATTTTGAACATTATTTGAGAGAAGTGTTTAATGTAAAGTTAATAAAATATAGGTTAATAATAAACACCTGGTAACAGTAATGATTCCTAGTTTTCCTAAGTTCCTAATCATCAATAAATAATTTAACTAAACTTAATTTTATCCGAAGCGGTGATAGCCTCGTGGTTAGGGTGTCAGCCTCCTAAACAGAGGTCGGCGGCTCGATTCCGGGCACCTCTAACTTTTCGGAGTTATGTGCGTTAAAAAAAAAATTAAAATATCACTTGCTTCAACGGTGAAGGAAAACATCTTGAGGAAACCTGCACGCCTGAGAGTTCTCCATAATTTTGAAGTTTGCCAATCCGCACATGGCCACCGTGGTGGACTATGGCCAAACCCTTCTCATATTGAGAGGAGACCCGTGCTCTGTAGTGAGCAGGTAATGGGTTGATCATGATGATGATGATCATGAATTTTATCCATTTTGTACGTGGGTAACATAAGTTAAACTTAACTTCATGCAACATTCAACATTTAACATAAGTTTAGAATTAGTGAATACGACAAAGTACGCATGAAGAGGCATGCCAGCTTAGATGTGGAATCTATTATATAAAGTTAAAAATTGTATTCAGGAAAAATCTATTATCCTACTGCAATATTCATTCTCCGCTAATGCTCACCGAGGATTTAAACTTTGCTTCACAAAACTTTCCCGCCGGGATTCTCATTCAAAATTAAAAGAACCGTTGAACTGAGTTAAGTATTGTTACTCGCATACCTACAGTCGGTTTAAAGCCATGGAAATGGGAAAAATCGGGCACATGCGAATATGACTCGCACATGAATGCAGCTTTGCTATGACGACCTCCGTGGCGCAGTGCGTGCGCTGTCGCTTTATAATGTTAGAGGTCCTGGGTTCGATTCCCGGCTCGATTCCCGGCTCGAGTCTGGTCTGGTGGGAGGCTTCGGCTTGGCTAGTTACCGACAAAGACGTGCCGCCAAGCGGTTTTAGCGTTCGGGCACGATGTCGCGTAGAAACCAATTAGGAGCGTGGATTCACCATACTCCTTAGCGTTAGCACGCTACCATCCTAGACAGCATCATCACTTACCACCAGGTGAGATAGGCGTCAAGGGCTAGCTTGTAGTGTATAAAAAAAAAGTGCTATGGCCAATACAAAATAATTGTAGTAGAGGACATCAAGTTTCTAATAATGATCAATCTTATTCATCATGATCAACCCATTCCCGGCTCATTACAGAGCACAGCACTCCTCTCAGTATGAAAAGGACTTGGCCATATTTCACCAGACTGGCCATGTGTGGTTTGGCAGAATTCACACGCCTTTGGTCATTATGGCCAACACTCAGGCATGCAACTGCAACTTCAGGAACGGTGTTTTCCATAAGTTGCAGGCCCAAGTTGATCTTTCTTACAGCTAAAGACATCGAATCTTGTTCGAAAAATGTAGAAAGAAAATAATTGTTCTTAATTTATATTTACATTATTGTACATGCAAGTTTTTGCGTAACACCTGACAGTTCCTTTGGATTATCTACACACAATTCACAATCTAAACACAAATTTCTTGGCATTACTTGACTATAAATAGTATTTAAAGTCGTTAGAAAGCTTGGTTGACTGGGCATTTTCATAGATGTTATGACGAAACCTTACTTTTGTGCTTATATAAACTTTGCTCTGACTGTCACGGGAATCCGGAGATGAGCAAATTGAATTTTACAAAAAATATTCCTGCAATGGACGTTACATGCAACTAGGCAGTTGGTTCAAAAATACCCATGCTGATTGCGATTATGTAAAACAATTTCCAAAAAAGTCGTAAATTTATCGTGTTTTTATGGCGATATGATAAGTGGGGAATCATATTATATAAAACACAAATATATCATCCACCAACATGATTATCCCACATAGTATACTACTAAGTCACTTCAGATACAACGCGTTTACACAAAATTTTAGTATATTTTATGTTTTTTTTTTTAATAATTTCTATCCCCATCATGGACGGATGATAATGGCGTAATCATAAAAGAAACCATAAGGTCATATCAACATCCCAATTGTCCCGCAATTAAACATGGGCACATTCATGAGCCTATAAATTTAAAATATATTACAAATATATAATATGATACAAGGATTACGAAAAATGGGCAAGTACGTTATGAAAATTTATTTGTTATGGATTTCCTGGAAACGGGATATCAAAAAGAACGATGTGAATTTCGTAGTCGGAAAGATGAGAGGAAACTAATCCCATCTTCGTTACAGTTTAAAGAATTACCGTGTTGGCGATAATTCAATGACAGAGTTTCGTGGAAAATATACAACTGTGTTGGGATTGCTTTCAGCCATATTTTGAGAGTTCCTGGAATCACAAGATGATAACGAAAATATAACAGGGTAACCTTTTTTTGTAGAGAAATATGCACTGGTTATTAATCTAGTTGAATCGGATTTCTACTGAAAGGTTCTTCAAATATGTAGCCTCGCATCACAACTCAACGAGCATAATGAGATCACTCAGCAACACCATTATCATTAGCATAATAACGCTGTGGACCAACTCTACCATACGTCAGAGTTTTAGAAAATAGATGTACCAAACTATTCAAATACGGCTTCAAACAAGAATTGTCGTAGAATATTCTGCATATGCTTAAAAATCCACTGGTGTTTCATTTTAGACGCCGATGTCCAATTGTGGGGTGTTAATTACTACTTATTAAATACCACGGTGAATTTTATTTTCTCCGGCTTCATTAGTTTGTTTGTTATATTACAACTTTGAAGGAATTTATATAAGAGAGAAATACTGGGTGAAATGACAATATTTCGATAAGAAACTTTACCAAAAACAATCTTATTTTACGAATAATTCCTAGTCTGGTCTATGCCTTTATAAAAAGGTATTAGCCGGGTAGACCGCAAAACAGCTGTGATCGCGGCGCGTCTCACTTATTATATATTTACAATGCATTCTTGTATTCCAGTGTGAGCACATACACTTCAACAACAAAATGATAATAAAGTATGGTTTTAAATTTCTGATACACCATAGACACAATTGTTAAGGTTCGAGAAGTATCCAATGATAATAATTACATTTAAGAATAGTGAGATAAAAAAGTTTTTTTTTTAATATCTTTAAATAAAGCGCAGACTGGTCAGGCCGTCTGAAATTCCTACGCTGTTTATGAAGACTTTATTGCGCCCTTCGCTTAGGGAGGAATCGCGCCAATTTAGAAAGGCCGGCTTGGACGTTGGCCCTCAGCCAGGGAACTATCAGGAAAACATTACGTAATGACTATGCTCATGTACATGTATTCACAGGGAAAAATCTATTGGATTTACAGGATTTGTTTGGTTCGAACAACAACTTTTGTACAAAGCTCATTGCAGCAATGCATTGTAATCACTAGTAGTTATGTTATCGACTATATCGATTTACATGAAGTTACGGCGAATGTACACGAATAAATATTTTATTACCTAAGTGTGCTTTGATATTGATGACTTGACGTAGTCCTGTCACTATGACTATTTTAGTGACTCCTTCGTGAACTCACTTGGAGCTATTGTAACATCATCATTACCATCATGATCAACCCATTATAGGGTCACTACAAAGCACGGGTCTGCTCTCAATATGAGAAGGGTTTAGCCATAGTCCACCACGCATACCATAATGTTACATGTAATTAAAATTTAGTTATACTTAACCTTATGACATTCGAGGTTGGCACAATTCTTTCAATTTGAATAATTGCTGTTTTAATAAGCCCACAGGGTTTCCTTGACTAACAAGATTCTTACTCCCCAGACACATTCTTAAAGGGAATTGTTGTTGTGAGTTGTATTTGCCTGCGGTAAAGTATTGTACTAAAACTATCTTTTCGTTCTAATATTGTGAAAAAGCCTTCGGTAAAAGAGTAAAAGTAATGACAAATAGAATAATATTTTTCGCATTTCTTTTTGCTTAAGTAATTTTGATGTGAATAAATATAATGTTATTGTTTCAAATTCGTCCAATGTTCTTGGCGCGCCTCGGATGGAGTTAGAAGGCCACCATCATAGGCCCCCCGTAGAGGGTCTGCCTCAGCGGACGCCGCTGGCTGGGTTGCGGTCGAGTGCATAAGGGTTCCCGTAACCCAGCCACCAGGAGACGCGAAGGAGCATCGCTGGGTTTTAGTGGGTATGGTCGTCAGTCTGACCGCCGGGGAGTCCCACATACCGTCGGAACCGGCGCAGTCTTGCCTACGTCGCTTCCGGAGGGGACGCGTAAACGAATTTCCCAGCGGTAAAAAAATAATTGTTATAGTTTAAAAAATTCAACACACTCTAATATAAAAAGTCCAGTGCAGCTGTATTAGCACACTTCGGATCCTGATATAACAAAAAGCTAATATGACAATGCATGATGCTACTGGTAAAAGTATCAATATATAATCCATTATTTTACTCATCACACCATAAAACTAGATTTTAACTATCATAACCCAAAAGAAGTAACCCCTTTTTGCAAACTATTGTATGAAATTCTAAACAAGTTTGTCTCTGCAATCTTCCAGGGTTAAAAATAAAACATTCATTGCAACGGATTGTATTTGTGTGGAGGCCATTGAAAGCTTTTTTCCATCAGATTTTCTGGCAATTTTTCCGTCGATTGCTTTTCGGTAAACCGTAATGGACTGTTAGTTCCAACTTGTGGATTATGATAATGGGTATGAATGTTGCGTATGGAAAGAACTTTTAATGTAACATTCGAATTGGACTTCGTGTATAAAATTTTTGACAACCTCCGTGGCGCAGTGCGTGCGCTGTGTCATTATAAAAAAGAGGTCCTGGGTTCCATTTCCGGCTCGAGTCTGGTCTTGTGGGAGGCTAGGGTAGTGGCTAGTTACCATCCTACCGACAAAGACGTATGGCCAAGCGATTTAGATTTTTTAACACTACAAGTTAGCCCTTGACAGCTATCTTACCTGGTGGTAAGTGATGATGCAGTCTAGGATGGTAGAGGGCTAACCTGTTAGGAGTATGAGTGAGTGAGTGATTGGTTGCTACACGACATAATGCCGGAACGCTAGATCGCTTGGCGACACGTCTTTGTCGGTAGGGTTATGGCACGATGTCGCGTAGAATCCAATTAGGAGTGTGGATTTGCCATACCTCCATCAGATTAGCACGCTACCATCTTAGACTGCAACATCACCAGGTGAGATAGCCGTCAACTTGTAGTGTATAAAATAAATGGTTGAGAGGTTTATAAATTCACTTAACATCTTGTTTATCCGACTTCCATCTTATTCGACACTCAGACGGGGTAATGGCTTCGTCCTTCACTGGGACACACGCAGGTTCCCACACAAAGCGTCGACATCCTGTCGCATTTCCCTTTACTCAAAACGAAGCGCTTGCCAGTAATTGTTGCTTTGAGGATGAGTGCACTTCCAGTTCAGTTAAGGTTTCAAAGTTCTGGTCCCCCCCCCCCCCCATAATGCTTTTATTTCACCATTAGATATTATAAAAGACTTTTAGTGAAATAAAAGTCTTTTAAAAAGTTTTATAAATCCCTTTTGAATTCTACTATAAACAAAATCTTGACGTGCAATCTCAATTAGTAAGTGATAGGTACTGAAATCTACGACGGTAGCGGATTAACCCGTTAGGGGTATGATATTTTAAAAATAACTAAATCTCCTCATTTAAGATTTATTATTTCATTAAGCTCGGTATTTCTTTAATGAATATCAAATTTAGATTATAATTATAAATTTCTTTCTTGATAAATAAATAATGTTTATAGGGATTTTTAATACAAAAATTATGCTTAAGTATTTACCAATATAAAAAGGGTCCCTGTTTTTAATATAGTATCGGGTAACATATTTTAATTTATTAACTCGAGAACCTTCGTTATATTTTTATAGTGTTATGAATTCCGCTGCCTCTGGTCTGGAAGTAAAATCCTGGTTTCGATTATTAAATCGGGCCAGTAATTGTTAGGTAATAGATTTTCATGTTAAAAGTTATCAGGACCTACCAGCCCGGAGTTAAGAAATCCGGGCTGGTAGGTCCCGTATAGGAAAAAGTTATGCCCCCGAGCCTTGGACATCAAGTTAAGCGATCTGTCCTGGTTATTTCCACGCACATAAGATTGATATAGTAACCGATTGAACCCCCCTACACACCTTCGAGCATCGTGGTGGTTTTATACTCTTAAACCTTCTCTCCTATGAGAGGAGAGGCTTTAATAATATGGAATTCTGATAATAATGCAAGCATTTTTCGGGTATGGATCTGATATAAAAATTTTAACTAATAAACTGTACTGTTCGGTGTCGAGAACCTTAGTCCGTGGGATCCTAGCACTATAATGCTAAGGAAATAGCAAAAAGGTTAGTCGTCATCACAGGAGACCGAAGAGCTGCCACCTACCTCGGACAACGAATTAGTCTAGCCATTCAAAGGGGGAACGCTGCCAGTATCTTCGTTACCTTGCCTCAAGACTCCTTTTAATAATATATTTTAGTTATGATATTATATGTTTTAAGATTTTTAGTTTTATGTTAGCCATTCAAAGCGGGAACGCTGCCAGTATTTTCGGAACCTTGCCTAAAGGGACTCCTTTTAATAATATATTTTAGTTATGTTTAAATATTTATTTATTTTTTAAGATTTTTAGTTGTAGGTTAATCTTAGTTTTATTTTAAGTTTTTTGTAAAATGTTTGATGTATAATAAATGTTTATTCAAGTTTTATGTTCAATCTAAGGTTTATTTTAAGTTTCAATAAATCTACAGAAGAAGAACAAAAAACTGAAAACGACACGTAAGAACAGCGCAACCTATTTATATACTGCACTGCACTTCTTGCCAGTAGCAAAGTACTAACGGGTAAAATACTGAACTTTTAGTAGTACAGTATGTACTCACATTAGAATAATGGCCTTTCGAGAGCACTTTGAGCTGTCGATCTATGTCGACGTGGAAATATGGCTCTCGTTAAGCCATTCACGAGAATCTAATGTGGCCACTCTATGCTGCACTCTCGGACTGCATACTGTTCTTAACAAATAATGACCGCAGTATGACCGAGTTGGTCCCGGAAAAACAGCTGATGGCCGTACTTCGGAGTACAAAATAAAACCTCTCTTACACGGCTTGCTCCCTTGGTACAGGGTTCTTTAAATCCTCTCATAACCATTTTTTTAATATGAAGGTACTTACTAAATAAGTTCAATTGAATATTTTAAAGAAACGATAAACATTAGTCATTATCATCATCATGATCGACCCATTACCGGCTCACTACAGAGCACGGGTCTCCTCTCAATATGAGAAGGGTTTGGCCATAGTCCACCACGCTGGCCATGTGCGGATTGGCAGACTTCACACACCTTCGAGAACATTATGGAGAACTCTCAGACGTGCAGGTTTCCTCACGATGTTTTCCTTCACCGTTGAAGCAAGTGATTTTTTTTTTATAAACGCATATAACTCTGATAATTTAGAGGTGCGTGCCCGGATTCGAACCGCTGACCTCTGATTAGGAGGCTGACGCCCACTAGGCTATCACCGCTTCAAAACATTAGTGAAACACATAAAATGGACACATTAACAGTTGGATTTTTTAATGAAACTTCACACTTGGTACACGATTCGCCTCAGATTTTTATATATTATATACCAGTGCCCCTTCTGTCGTACGTATACTTTCCCATCATGATATGCTCCTAGCAAGTTGTAACTTCCGTGCCTGAGCATGTACCACATCTATGCCACTTGTGCAAAAGTGTTTGTGGTTGACATGTCAATCGCCCACTGCTGCACATAGGCCTTTTCGAGCGCCACCACACACGGTCCTCCTTCCTCATCCACCCGTCACCAGCGAACATTTTCAGGTCGTCGGTCCACCGAGCAGGTGGTCGTCCTACGCTGCCCTTACCGGTACGCGGTCCACTCCAGAACACGTTTTACATGACAGGTTGACATTTCACCGAAATTCAATTTGGATTATGATAGCATTAGAGACTTTTGAGTCAAGTCAAGTTATGGTCAACATAATATGGTCTAGTGATTAGCAATTTTATACTCATAACGTCCTGGATTCCAGAGTCGAATTAAAAAAAAAAAAGGAGTAAGGGAATCGGTGGCATCTACCCACGTGTGTTACTGCACACATTTAGTCCGCGTACTGGTTACAGCCCGCCAGCCCACATTGAAGCAACATGGTGGGTGTACATAATATGCTTGACATAAATCTGTTATTAGACAAAGAAGACCTGTGACTAAAGTACAGAAGTGAGCAGACCTGCGATAGTAAAGGTGTATGTAAATGATAAACAAGCATGGGTATGAAATATTGCTGCTAATAAGATAGCTCTTAACATAATTTTAAGTGGCATGTGAGATGGTGACAACAAAAAAAAATTGCTGGCAAGTTTGTTGTGGGCTTCTTCTTCGACCGGGGTGCGTTTGGAACGCTCATAAATTTAGTTTTAAGTTCACGATGTAGTTATCACCATCACTACTTTGTAAATAATTGACGCGTCAAAAGTGCCTTTTAAAGGACTATTTGAATAAAGATTATTTGAATTTGAATTTGAGTAAGAGTACCTATAATATTTATAAAATCCTTGTGTATTCGGCCTTGGGTTTGTCTCATTTAGGCCTAATTAAGGTTTATTATAATAGATTTTCAACGTAATTCTAAAACGATTTTATAATTGAAACTCTAATCGGTTTAATAACAAATTTGGATTGTAACTAATTTGTTAAATTTAATCAACAAACAATATTAATGATGAAATTAAACTTGTGAATTAGAATTAGACCCGGTAACCGGCTTCGCACGGGTGAGTTTAAAGGTAGATTTACCTATAATTAATAATGCTATACATATTATTTTTGATAGTTGTTTGTCGCCCCGGCTTCGCACGGGTGAGTTTAAACATAATTTACCTAGAATTAATAATGCGATACATATATTTTTGTGTTGTTTTTATTTCATACTTAGGTTTAAGTGGTTAAGACAGTTAAGTGGTTCAATTTAAGTGGTCCTACACTAAATATTTGAAGCAAGTGGCTACAATGGTAAAGTAAACATAGGGAGGAAACCTGCATGTGGGAGGAATCTCGTATTTAAGTTGACTACCTCCGTGTCGCAGTGCGCACGCTGTCGCATTATAAAAGTTGGAGGTCCTAGGTTCGATTCCCGGCTCGAGTCTGGTCTGGTGTGAAGCTTCGGCTGTGGCTAGTTACCATCCTACCGACATAGACGTGTCGCCAAGCGATTTAGCGTTCCGGCATGATGTCGGGTACAAACCAATTAGGAGTATGGGTTTACCATACTTCGACAAGGGTAACCCACTACCGTTTTATACTGTATCATCACTTACCACCAAATGCGATGGCAGTCATGGACTAACATTAAGTGGAATAAAAAGATTAATATATATGTTAGATTTAAATCTAATTATTCCACGCGACATCGTGCCGAAACGCTAAAGCAACGACTTTGTTGGTAAGGTGTATGTAAATGATAAACAAGTATGGGTATGAAATATTGCTGCTCTTAACATAATTTTAAGTGGCATGTGAGATAGTGATAGCAAAAAAAAATACCTGACTAAGTTTGTTGTGGGCTTCTTTTTAGACCGGGGCGCGTTTGGAACCGTCATAGCTTTAGTTTGTAGCTGCACGAATGTAGTTATCACCATCAAATCACTACTATGTAAATTATTGACGCATCAAAAGTGCCTATTAAATGACTATTTGACTAAAGATTATTTGAATTTGAATTTGAGTAAGAAGACCTATAATATTTATAAAATCCTTGTGTATTCCGCCTTGGGTTTGTCTCATTTAGGCCTAATTAAGATTTATTATAATAGATTTTCTAACTAAGAACTTTATTAACTAGCCACAGATGAACCAAAACCAGACACGAGTCAAAATCGAACCCACGACATCCACTCTCTGTGCCGGGGAGTTTGTCAAAAATCCTCTACCGGTATGTTTGTAAAAATGATTACCAATTATTCTTAAAGTTTCGATTTTAACTCTGCCAATGTCTGGTAGATCATAGACGGCCTTCGTGAGATTAGACCAACATATTTTCCGGCCTTCGCGAGATTAGACCAACATATT
The DNA here is from genome assembly GCA_928268935.1 of Lasiommata megera. Classification (NCBI taxonomy): domain Eukaryota; kingdom Metazoa; phylum Arthropoda; class Insecta; order Lepidoptera; family Nymphalidae; genus Lasiommata; species Lasiommata megera. The sequence goes on along the minus strand of OV743311.1, from coordinate 1,680,251 downwards.
TTCCGGCCTTCGCGAGATTAGACCAACATATTTTCCGGCCTTCGCGAGATTAGACCAACATATTTTCTACTATTGCAATGTACTTGCATGTAATGGTACATGCATTAGAATAATGCTTCCTTGGCAAGCACTTTGAGCCGTCGACGCTGAGATACTGAGCTCGTTAAGTCGTTTTGTAGCAAATGTGGCTACTTCGCTTCCAGGAACAGCACAAAATGAGCAGCAATATTTTATATTTCATTATTTCCATACACATGCGGTTACTTACCGAATCTAGTTTTGACAGAAAATTAATTGCTTCAGCTAGTAATAAATATACGAGTATATACATAATTAAATGGACTATCACTAAAATTTTTTAGTTATTCTTCGATAGGGTAGACCTATAACTCACCTTATGGGGCAGTCTAAGATTGTAGCCGGCTAACCTGTTTGGGTAACTATACTTGTTATTGATTTCTACGGAAAATCGTGCCGGAACGCTATTTCGTCGTACTTCTTTTTTGGTAACTACTAACAGCCGAAGCCTTCAAATGGCCTAGCACAAAAAATAAATTGTTTAAAGATTCCACAATATCTATATTGCAACATTACTTTATTTTTCTAAAATAAAAGACTTTTTCTAAATTCCTTATTACATCAGCTACCTGCCAATATACATGCCGTAAAAATCAATCCAGCCATTTCAGAGATTAGCCGGAACAAACAGACAGACAGACAAAAATTGTAAAAAATGTTAAAAAATGTTATTTTGGTGTATGCTCCGTATATATATTCATATGCATGCATTAAAAAATGGTTATTTCAATATAACAAACAGACACTCCAATTTTATTTATTTGTATAGATATGTAATAGCACTTGAACGCTCTAGCTTTAAATTGCATTATATTAAGAGTTTTTATACTCTACAGTAATTTATTATAGATGGACATACAATACACGTACCGGGAGAACTTTGTATTGCGTGGTTTATGTTGCTATGGCGAGAGAAGCGACCATGACTTCTCGAATTGGAGCTAATAATCATTTCATTTAAAACAAAAACACCTCAGAATATAATAATAGAAGTGATAGCAACACAATAAATAATTGGGTGGTATTTGAAGGCATTAACACTGATTGGGAGTTTCATTATCTTCGGCAACGCGGGTATTATTAAAACAACAAATATGACAGCCGGTCTTTTCCTTTTTCGGTGCATTCGGCGATCCCTCGAAAAATATGGTTTCGAGTTCAGTGTCTCTTTAAACTAAGGCATGGGAAGTAATAAAAGTGTTAGACCATTGATCATCATTATCATGATCAACCCATTACTGGCTCACTACAGAGCATGGGTCTCTTCTCAATATGAGAAGGGTTTGGCCATAGTCCACCACGCTCTAGCCATGTGTGGATTGGCAGACTTCACACGCCTTTGAGAACATTATGGAGAACTCTCCGGCGTGCAGGTTTCCTCAAGATGTTTTCCTTCACAGTTGAAGCAAGTGATATTTAAATTTTTTTTTAAACGCACATAACTCCGAAAAGTTAGAGGTGCCTGCCCGGATTCGAACCGCCGACCTGTGATTAGGAGGCCTACGACCTAACCACTAGGCTATCACCGCTTCGAAGAAATTAGTTATGATGTGCAATCTTAATTAATAATAGTACCTATTCCTAATTTGCACTCATTTGCACACGAGTGATCTATGTAAATAGCAACGTAGCCTTAGTTTCTTTGCTCTTTTTGAAAGAGATTTGACTTATATCTGTACAAAGTAATCACTTCGTTATGTTTTTTTTTTTATCCACTACATGTTAGCCCTTGACTGCAATCCCACCTGATGAGTGTGATGATGCAGTCTAAGATGGTAGCAGGCTAACCTGTTAGGGGTATGGAAAACCCACACTCCTAATTGGTTTCTACGCGACATCGTGCCGGAACGCTAAATCGCTTGGCGACACGCCTTTGTCGGTAGGGTGGTAACTAGCCACGGCCGCAGCCTTCCACCAGACCAGACTCAAGCCGGGAATCGAACCCAGGACCTCCAACTTGATAACGCAACAGCGCGCGCGCTGCGCCACGGAGGTCGTCAAAACCGCCAACCTGTGATTAGGAGACTAACGACCTAACCAGCACCTACCTAGGCTATCACCGCTTCGAAAAATTAGTTATGATGTACGAGTACAATCATAATTATTAATAGTACCTATTCCTAATTTGCACTCATTTGCACACGAGTGATCTATATAAAAAAGCAACGTAGCCTTAGTTTATTTGCTCTTTTTGAAAGAGATTTGACTGATATCTGTATAAAGTAATCACTTCGTTACGTCAGGTGAAATTAAGTTAACATTCGCATTTTATACACGCCAATAAAATTAAAGCATATTTTTTTTATTTCACAAACACAATAGGTCCAATTCCCACCATTTATATCGCTTTATAACTATTATAAATTAAAATATGAAAGCTCTATAAATTGCAACTAGAGCGCGTTCCCATAATAGCACAAAGTGGTCTTAATTTATCGAAGCTGCCTGTTTCTCCGCCTGTAAATTCGATGCGACCGTTCCAAATGCCATTACAATATTTTTCCGCCAAAATAGTATGGATGTACCAATTTTTCGGAGTGAACTGGAAAAGACGTGAAAATGGTTTACGGGAAGCTGTGTTTGTCTGTTTTTAAGGTACGTCTCGACAGTCGTCGTCAGGTTGTGAATTCTTGGCTTTTTATAAACTTTATTTTTCTTAGCCTGATACCGAAAATTCATATAACATAATATCTACATGATGATGACAATTGGATGACGATTTCTTGATATCATCAGTAACCTATTAACATTCCACGGCTCTGCACAAACCATCTCTCTGAAAGTCAGTGGGTTTTTGAGCAAAGACCCACCACGCCGCTAAAATGCGAGTTAAAGCGCTTTAACAACGTATTTTGATCAACAATAAACAGCAAGTATAATTTGCTATATTCCGCCGACAACCGGGAGATTAGTTTCGAAACGTGCGTAGAGGTTCTAGTGGAGTATTTTGTGTGGTGTTATACTATACAAATCTCCCGGTTGTCGGCGGAATATAGCAAATTATACTTGCTGTTTATTGTTTATCATGGACTTCCGCAAAGTAACGCCTGCTTCTATTCATTATTTGTATTTTGATCACCCATCACTTTTTGTACTCTCGTTAAGAGATTATCTATTAGGAAAATGATTGCTCCGACCAGAGAAAGTAATGACAGGCAAGCCAAAAGACTTATGAAAAAAAAAAATAAATCTTCAAGTTTCAAGAAGATTAAATAAATATATCATTGTACCATATTTTACCTTAAAATTTATTGAAAGTTACCAAAGTTTCTCTTTCTCCATTTCCTAATGGTATTTTCCTTAAGTATAACTTTTACAAGTTTGCCGAATTTTCAAAACTTTCTTCCCTTGTTCTACATTCCCCAATGTCAATAGATCTGGATCTTACAACTATGTTAGGGGATGTATATTAAAATCACTTTATTTTCATAGCTAGAGAAGAATAATATGAAGCTAAGTATTATGTTTATTGGCTGGAACAAGGAATTAATCCTTTATAAAACTACTATCTTCCACGCGGTTTCACCCAAGTAGTTTCCGCTTCCGTGGGTACACTGGGATAAAATCAAGCCTTTGTAAAGTAAAAATCTTAATTGTAAAGTAATTTATATTAATGAAAGAATTTTTATATTATTATAATTGGATTCGTGATTTGTGCATGAAGGCCTAACAAAGAAATAAAAAACTCACATGAGCATATATAACATAGTCAGCATTATTATTTTTTTCGGTATAAACAAAACTGTGTGTTGGAACATTTCTATGAAAAAGCTTAAATTGCAATACTGGGGTTGTATCTAGTGGGCAATGTGATTGAGCGGACGAAATGGATAGTCGAATCCCAAGGTACTGGAATCAGGGTGCATGTGAATCCAGTGGATTGCTGGAGCCACTAACTCGGGATGCACTTGGCAGTAAACATATTATAAAGGTCGAAATGAATGAATGAAACAGGGATTTTGATATAAAACATCACAACATTTAACTTTACAAATTATATTCTTGCCCTTTCTAAAAAAAAATATTATCATAAATACTTCATATTATATGCTGGAAGTCGATGCGTATCAGCCAATACGATTACGCATCGACTTCCAGCAGTCGGTGGGTCTCTTTGGAACAGCGCAAATTTTTTTTAATTTATATTTGTGGTTTATTATGTTCTCTCTTACAAACGAAGAGTACATAAATGTAATCTCAGACATGCTAAACATCTGAATATTTATTTAAATGATATTGCACGTATATTCTATTCGTAAACTAAAAACATCTTTGATGGAATGGCTACCTAACAGCTGCAGATAAAACCTCTTACAACTATTTCAAAGTTCACCAGTATCGAATTGGCTCAACGCCAGTCCGTAGATCCACCTTTCATCACTGATATTAGAGCTTGAATTACGTGATTTGACTTTAAAATTGTCCACACAATGTTACACTTTAAAAATACGACTTGAGGTGATATTTGTTCTCGGTTGGTTTTTTTAGAATACAATACGATATAATAGAGCAGAACAGAAAGGAACAAAAACAAACTGAAAATAATAAAATAGAATAGCAATTAGCAAAAATTAAGGTAGTTGATAATATAGTACCGGGGACTCCAGTTCTTTTTAAAGAAATATCAAAAGCGGTTATCGAATTCACTGGGTGTCTATTTTTGGCCATTTAAAGGGGAAATGCTGCCAGCATATTAGGCACTAATGTAGTTAACCAAATAAAGGCAAAAACATGAGTTAAAAAAAAAAATCTACGACAAAAAAAAAATGTTATATGTAATAAAGTGTAGTGTAGTTATCACCATTTCTAATAGAAATAATGAAAAACGAAATATACCTATATGAACGATTCATAAATGCCTGTAATAGGTTTATATGAATAAAGCTATTTTTGATTTGATTTGATTTGATTTAATTGATTAGTTTATGTGTATTTGTTTTTTTATTGTTATTTTTGTCCTGACCTGAAGTTAATCAATTTTTTTTGGAAAATAAAATCTTAATTTAAAAGAGAAATCTATAATCTTTTAATGCTAATTAATACCTTAATCGTTTTCCATGCATCATCGGGCCAATACCACGGAGCATCTTAGATTAGACCAAGGGAGACAGAGAAAATTCAGGAATTATAAATTTGCCACCAAGTTGCCCCTACCGGGAACCGAACACATGCCTCCCATTTCTAAGACCGTATCGTATACCAATGCTCCAAAATCTCCAGATATTAATCGCCTTACTTACTTAACCAATTGGGTCACACAATGTTTAGCAATCTATTGATAGACACTGTAGTAAATAGACCACACCGTTCTCACATTACACAAATTATCGCACACTTTGGATCAACCGTCACTTCAGCCCTAAATTTTCAATTTGCCTCCTCTAAAAGTGCCATAACCATACGATTTTATCGCTTTGAACTACGAAACCCTTTCAGATCAAAGAGTGGCGGACCTACTCTCAGGAGAATTATTTCAGTTTGACGCTTTCAACCCTTTAGCGGTGGAACTTTAAGGATCTTGTACACTACTCGCCAAGAATCAGCAATCGCGAAGTGTAATCATCACCATTATCATCCCCACTTCAGGACATGGGTGTCCTCTCAGCATGAGTAGCCGTAGTCCACCACGCTGGTCAAATGCGTATTGACAGACTTTGGACTCGGGAGAACTTTGAAACTTGCAGATTTCCTCACGGTGTTTCCAAGTAATATACGATTTAAATTTGCTTAAATTAAAACGCACATAACAGGTATAACCTTCTTTTTCTTTAGATTTATAGGGTTTTGAGGATGGAGGAGCGCCATTATAAAGTTGGAGGTCCTTAGATTGATTCCCGGCTCGAGTCTGGTCTGGTGGGAGGCTTCGGCCGTGGCTAGTTACAACCCTACCGACTAAGACGATTCAATGTCAAGCGATTTAGCGTTCCGGCACGATGTCGCGCAGAAACCAATTAGGAGCGTGGGTTTACCATATTCTTAATAGGTTAGCCCGCTACCATCCTAGACAGCATCATCACTTTCCACCAGGGGAGTTAGCATCAAAGTCTAAGTGCCTAAAGTCTAAGCCTAAAGTGCCTCTCCAACTTGGCAAGGTTGGCACTCAGAATGGCATATTTGCCTTATCTCTCGCAAGACTGAACTGCTGGGCAGCACTCGCAATACCAGTCCACTCACAGAATAGATATAATATGTCTGCTTAAATAGAAACGCTCATGACATAAAAATGTTAGAGATGCTGGGATCGAACTTGGTCCTCGCCAAACGGAGGCTAGAGTCTTAATCATGAGGCTATCACTGGTTCGCCATGTAAGTATCGTATCCCAATACCTTTATCAAACTTAGCTGCAGCATATCTAACTTACATTGAGAGAACTTTTATTGAATTGCTTGCAACGAAACCTGCAATAATGCTATTTGCATCCAAGATCGTTTCTTGATTGGAGCCTATGCGATCAAGATTGCAACCATTATCATGTGTAGTGCTAGTATGAGGTCTGTAATTAGCGATGGCCCTTTTTACTATCCGAAAATATTGAGAAGTGCAAGAATATGATTCAATAACATGGTTTGGTTTCAAGCGATGTTCATTTCCAGAAAAGAATGTAGCCTTGCGCAAAATATAGACGTGAGCGATTCAGAAGTTGCGTCTACAAAAGTGGGCAAAATTTCAGCCGTAGATGTTGATTAAAAAGCATTGCAGCGAGTTTTTGGTGGGCATTTCCTAAACATAATACCGGTTTCACTTTAATACACCTTTTGTATACAATTGCTTGATATTAAATGGATGTTTCCCGTAGGATTTTCCGGTATTCTGTTGGAAAGTGTTTCGCGAAGCCATCGATCAATCAATGACAGCAACGGTGTGAAGATTCGATTTGAAATTAATACCCGGAAATTTCCTCGCAAAATCACGATAACAGTAAGTTTCAATCAAGATAACGAAGCGTTTAGTTACGGGGCTACTGGATATTCGATGAGTTTCACAGCTTTTATAGCAATTTACGAAATGTATAATTAATTACGACTTTAGGCGATTAGATAGATTTTTGGGGAAATTTTGCAAACTCATATTACTGTATCATCCCATTTTGAATTAAAATTCATGAGAGATATTATGAGTAAGCAAGTAAGTAAGCAAGCTGTGATAGCCTAGTGATTAGGACGTCAGTTCCCTAATCAGAGGTCATCGGATCGAACCCAGGCACGCACCTCTATCGGAGTTACGTGCGTTTTATTAAAATATCACTTGCTTCAACGGTGAAGGTAAACATCGTGAGGAAACTTGCAAGCCTGAGAGTTCTTCATAATGTTTTCAAAGGCGTGTGAAGTCTGCCAATCCGCACATAGCCAGCGCGGTGGACTATGGCCAAACCCTTCTCATATTAAGAGGAGACCAGTGCTCTGTAGTGAGCCGATAATGGATTGATCATGAAGTAAGTAAGAATAAATTTTATAAAGTGGGCATTTACCCAAACTAGCAACGTCTGATTGGATATTGATAATTGGATTGAGTTACGCCTAGTTCTAAATTAACGCATTCTTCACGACTGAATTATAATCTACGAGGCAAGTGTCATCCATTATTCGGAACTATAATATAGATCAGTCGGTCTTTTACATTTTATAACGAGTTTGTTAATGGTTCATTTGCTTTGTGGTCACGTTGTGGCTTACAGCGTGGTCGGGGAGCGTGAGATTTGACATATTACGTTGGGGAACACACGTAAATTATGTACATAGGTCTACATGTTATGTCGCTGTACTTTTCTATATAATAAATGTTACACGTAGTGCAAAGCCAAACAATGCTCCCTCGCTCAAATCAGTCAAGTTTGATTTCATATATGGATAAAACTGACGTCTTTTTCATATGACATCGCAGGCACACAAACAGACAGACAGACAGACAGGGATCTGATGTTAAGCTTTTACACATCTGCAGCACCAGGTCCTATTCAGAGTCTGCTCGCCATCATACCGGAGCAATAAATCGTTTGGCTTTATGTGTTTGCCAGTAGGGTGGCATCTAGCCGCTTCCGAAGCTCCACCAGACAATAGCCGGGAATCGAACCCAGCACCTCCCAATTTACTACGCACGCACTACCCCACGTCATATATTATACAATAATAACATTAATCCACAGCTCATTTTTAGTGTTTGTCTAATTTAAACAGAATCACGTAATTCGTTCCAAACAGCAATATAACTGTGTTGTTAAATAACTTACAATGCAGTTACATTTGTATATAATTCCATTAATAACGTGGAATCCAAATTAATTTTACATCAGAATGTATGCCGGGAACATTTTGTGTTGATGCATGAATAGAATATTAAATATTTGCTTGCGTTGTTCTGCGATTCTCCGAATTCGTAATGAACATGCGAGCTATCATCGTGTAATTGAAATATAATATATTGCGCGATATGAGTTCTGGGCTACAGTAATTGAACTTGAAGGGATGGATATAAAATAATGACCTACAATTCATATGCTCTAAATATAGATTTGGACCATGATCGGGACATTAAGGAAACCTATTGTATTAATACTCAAAGTTTTAAGGAAAACATAGAGATTACAAGAAAGTTATTGTTACAAGAACATGGGTGTACGGGAATATCTTGAAATGATCATGTTTAAAATATCACTGTACTGCATAGATTTTAGAAATACAACGAGAAACTGAAACTTGGACATATAATGTGCAATCCAAAATATAACTTACTCGAACCCATTATTCAAGGCATGATAAAGAAAAAAAAGGCCAGGCCGAAAGGGAATTTCTTTGTTGAATTAACTGCCTAAGTGGTTCAATATGAGCACAAAACGACGGTTTAAGTTAGCAGTTAATAAAGTAAAGCAAGCCTTAACCGTTGGCATGCAAGCAAGAAGAAGAATTTAAAAACATGAATGATGCAATTTTAGATGGGAGTGGGCTAACCTGGGTGTATGGTTAACACATACTCTTAATTGGTTTCTACGAGACTTCGTGCTGGAACACTAAATCGCATGGCGACACTTCATTGATGGTAAGGTGGGATCTAGCCAAGGCAGAAACCTCCCACCAGACCAGACTCGAGCTGGAAATCGAACCCAGGACCTCCATCGTTATAATGCGACAGCTCGTGTAATGCGCCACGGAGGATGTCAAAAAAGTTTAGGGCCAAAATCTATATCACAGCCGACGATGTTATTAGTTTCTTAGGTACCTACTAACTTTCGAATCGATAGCGCAGTCATAATTCACGATAACAATTGTTATTTTCGCGAGCGTATTCTCCGGGGTACGGGCTGGACACTGTCAATTAACTAATTAACTTTTGCTGGCTCTGTGGAATTGTTCACAGAAAACCCAATACTTCACCTTTTTTTTTTATCCACTACAAGTTAGCCCTTGGCGGCAAACTCACCTGATGGTAAGTGATGATGCAATCTAAGTTAGCGGGCTAGCTAGTTAGGGGTATGGTAAACCCATACTGCTAACCGGTTTCTACGCGACATCGTGCCGGAACCGTGCTAAATCGCTTGGCTTAACTACCTTGCAAATAAAGCAAAAGCTACCTTTGGTTGGTTTCGTAAATCGCGAATATGTTGGAAAGCATTTTCTTGACTCAGCCATAAGGCGATGTGTTGGAGTTAGTCAGTAGGTTTCCGACATACCTACTGTCTCCCCCTAGCGTGGTAGTATCCATGAGGATTACATGCAAAAATAAACTTATATGAAGCGAAAGAGTGTGCGATAGGTAGATAAAGATAGCGATAGATAAACCGACAAGAACTGAGCTTTTAAATTTATGGAAATAAGTAATACATATATAGAAACCTGCTTAGAAACGTGCCGTTATATATAATATGAAATAAGAACCGTAGTAACAAAAATCTTCTTTGGAAAAATTAAATACATTTAAATCGGCCCATTTAAGTGCATCTTATTATACACTACAAGGTTAGCCCTTGACGGCTATCTCACCTGGTTTAAGTGATGATGCAGTCTAGGATGGTAGCAGACTAACCTGTTAGGAGTATGGTAATCCCACGCTCCTAATTGGTTTCTACACGACATAGTGCCGGAACTCTAAAATCGCTTGGCGACACGTTTTTGTCGGTAGGGTGGTAACAAGCCACGGCCGAAGCCTCCCACCAGACATATCTATATAATAAACACACATTAAAAGTACATAATATCATTGAACAGTTCATGTAGTTGACTATTTGACTAATTGGGCCAATTTGTGAATCATTCTCGAACATACAGTCTACATTCTTAATACTTATAATACTGTTTATTACGAAGACTTTCACAATAATGAAAATTCTAAAATACTTGGCATTTTATTTATTATCCCTTACAAAGAAATAAAAGGGTAAGTAACACAAAATAGGATTAAATTACAGCAAACCCGACGAAATAACAATAGAGTCTCTATGGCTTTTGTTGCTGAAAATCCTCCTCTAATTCTTGAAAAACTTCGGAAAACCTCTCTCAATTCTCGAATGAAAGTGAAGTAAAAAAAATACATTGAGGGGAAATAAAACGGAGTTATAGTGAGGTTTGGCGACTCAAAGGTAGTCAGGTCGTTTATTTTATTATAAAGTTTCATCGATTGATTGTTTCCTGGTTGGATTTTCATTATTTTGAACCATAATTAATATATACATATATTTATTTATAAATTATATACGGAAAGCGGGACATCCTGGCACAAGTAAAATAATTACTTAAAAGGATGTCCCAACAACGGATAAATGTTATGTTAAAACATTTTTTTAATAAATAATTTTGCATTCCATTTTCATAATTCTTTTAAAAGGCAAAAGTTTGGGTACTGAAATAAATTTATTTATAATAACCCTATTTGCGGAAACGTCTGCTTATAATTAGGCCTCCACTCTCAACGATAAGAGGGGGAAACGGTTTTAAACAGATCACGCTATTTCGATTTCTCTAAATATTTTTACATATACTGTTAACTTTCTCTGAGGCACGGGGACAAATAAAAATCTTGTTTCTGGGCTGCTACTGCTATGTTCTAAGAGTTAAATACGCAATGGTGTATAATTTTGGCTCAGTCCGGGAATCGAACCCAGGTTCTTTTCATGCGTAGCCGAATAACTAGAGCAACGAATCATATGTGTATTGCAAGCTCAGAGGTATTTAATAACTTTTTTTTTATGGTAAGAACTTTTATTTTTATCTAACTGACTGCAATCTCAACTGGAGGTAAGATAGGATGCAGTCTAAGATAGTAGCGGACTCACCCGTTAAATACGAGAGTCTTAATGAACCTCATCATCATCATGATCAACCCATTACCGGCTCACTGCAGAGCACGGGTCTCCTCTCAATATGAGAAGGGTTTGGCCATAGTCCACCACGCTGGCCATGTGCGGATCGGCAGACTTCACACGCCTTTGAGAACATTATGGAGAACTCTCAGGCGTGCAGGTTTCCTCACGATGTTTGCCTTCACCGTTGAAGCAAGTGCTATTTTAAGTGTTTAAAAACGCACATAACTCCGAAAAGTTATAAGTGCGTGCCCGGATTCGAACCTCCGAACTCTGATTAAGAGGCTGACGCCCTAACCACTAGGCTATCACAGCTTACTAATAACCATATATATAGCCATATTTTACAGGAACGTTAAATCACTTTGCGGAATTTCTATCAAGCAAACTTAAAAAAAAAGGTCGTCTAACAAGTGATTTCTCTTGTTTGAGTATATAGTACTTTGAGAGATTGATCCAAATGAAACAATTCTGAAACCTATAACCTATTTTTATTTAAAAAATAGCATAGATCCAAAATGATATCACGTGATTTTGAGTCAAAAATATATCTTACCGCTGATTAACAAAACCCGATCAAAGTGACGTTCCGTACAAGAAAATCCCTCGTAAGCTCGCCGACTTCGATAATGATATGACCTCGATATTATAAGGTCAATTCAATTCATTAGAGCTCAACACGGTTCTCTTGCCTTAGGCGTATCTATATCAATACTCTGTACCTACTAACCCTTCACTACATACGATAAAGGTTAAATAAAGATAAATTTTAAGCCTGCTCTTTTGAATTAACTACATAATCATCATCATCATCATCATGATCAAACTATTCCCAGCTTACTACAGAGCACGGATCTCCTCTCAATATGAGAAGGGTTTGGCCATAGTCCACCACGCTGGCCATGTGCGGATTGGCAGACTTCACACGCCTTTGAGAACATTATGGCGAACTTTCAGGCCGATGTCGGTTTCCTCACGATGTTTTCCTTCACCATTGAAGCAAGTGATATTTTAATTACTTAAAAACCCACATTACTCCGAAAAATTAGACGTGAGTGCCTAGATTCGAATCCCCGATCTCTGATAAGGAGGCGGACCATCTAACCACAAGGCTTTTACAGCTTCTCAACTACATAATAATCACATATTAATATTAACAATATCACAAAATATATACTAGCTTTTACAAATTGGCTATATGTCTGTCACTGCAAAAATTGGGGACGGCGCGCCAGAACCAATTTTATGGAGTCTTCCAGTGCAAGGAGAATCCGCAGTAACTTTCACCGCAGAATAGATTAAGCCGAAACTTTTCACTTCATAAGAAAAATACTTGGAGTCATTTTATAAAAATTAAGAAGTAATATCAGCTGGTAAGTTACTAAAACTTTGCATATCCACAAGTTGGTTGAACTAAGTATACTAACAAAGATTAATGCTTAAATGGATAAGTGGATGCTCAAGGAGTGATTTTGCTATTAAAAACCAACCACCCTTTTTTGAACTGACCTGGTATTTCCACCAACAAAAATATCACTAAACCAATTAGTAAATGTTTGCTGTCATCATGTCGTGCCGCCATGTTTTGGATCCCGCCAAAACGGTGCCATGTGATTGGTCCACGCCAAATAACAATAACAATGGACGCCACGAGGACATTGCGAGAAGTTCAGTGATATTTTTGGAGAAAAGGTTTTCAATTTAACTGGTGTATTTATTTAAGTTTTTAATTAATATCAGTTTTATTAATTCATAATCTCAGTTTTTTTTTCTTAATTGTGATCTCTTATGTTATGAAGCGGTGATAGCCTAGTGGTTAGGGCGTTAGCCTCCTAATCAGAGGTCGGCGGTTCGAATCCGGGCACGCACCTCTAACTTTTCGGAGTTATGTGCGTTTTTAAAAAATTAAAATATCACTTGCTTCAACGGTGAAGATAAACATCGTGAGGAAACATGAACGCCTGAGAGTTCTCCATAATGTTCTCAAAGGCGTGTGAAGTCTGCCAATCCGCATATGGCCAGCGTGGTGGACTATGGCCAAACCCTTCTCATATTGAGAGGAGACCCGTGCTCTGTAGTGAGTAATGGGTTGTTCATGATGATGATGTTATTAAGGTTAGTTAGGTTATGTGTTATTGAGTTAGATATTAATATATTTTTATACGTTATCAAGTACGTGATCTTACCAACATACCAGGCACCCATTGAAAACCGGCGCTGTGACTTGCTGCAGCTGATGCCGAGTGGGTTGCCTTTATGTGTTCATTATCCGTCTAATGCCAAATTATGTTACGTACGACTGTATGACTGAATAAAAAACTTTATCTTTCTTTCTTTATTTTTCTTAAACAAAGTTTACGTCTCGTAAATCGAATCGAATCGAATTAGTCCTTAAGCTTGAAGAAGGTATGAGCACCTTCAGATACGTGAGATAAGGACATAAGAAACAGAAGAACATGGAGAAATGCTACATATGGACTAATAATTAATCTGTTACTTTTATTTAAAAAAAAAATATATTACTTTTATTTTCAATACTAAACTTTTTTTATATATACTACAATTTACCCTTGACGACCATCTCACCTGGTAGTTAGTGATTATGCAGTCTAGGATGGTAGCGGGCTAACCTGTTAAGGTTATGGTAAAATCACGCTCCTAATTGGTTTCTACGCGACATCGCGCCGGAACGCTAAATCGCTTTGCGACACGTTTTTGTCGGTAGGGTAGTAACTAGCCACGGCCGAAGCCTCCCACCAGACCAGACTCGAGCCGGGAATCGAACCCCGGGCCTCCAACAAGCCCTTATAATGCAACAGCCCGCACAGTGCGCCACGGAGGTCGTCAACTATTAAACTATTACTTACTTCTTTAACGCACGCTAGGGCTGGAGTACCTTATACAGACAAAAAAGTGAAATAACATACATGGGAATGTAATAATGAAAGAAATAAAGTAACAACGTTTGCATCTTCATTGCATTTTTAATTTTAAAATGTTAAAAAAACTTGATAGCTCAAAACTTCGGCATATTCACGATTCTCTAGTTGCCCCTCGTTTTTTAATGTTCAGTGTTCCCGGACAAAATTTTCGTGTTCATTGTTCAACATTGAAAATATTTGCCGATTTTTTTGCAATCCGATTCGATTCTACCGGTTTAGCAATTCTAACACGGAGCATAATCAGTGATTTGAATTATCCCGCAGTATGTTTGCAGCATCTGGAGCCGGAAGAAATCTCTAAATGCCGTGTGGAAGCAAGACGCTCTGGTGCCTCCGACCAGTTTGTTCTGTGAAAGGTAAGGGCACACCGTATACTAAGATTTATTCACAAACATAATTTTTCTTATCCTTATACTGTCAGCTAAACTGACACAAAATCCTTTACTACACTCCACCTCATACTAGCTAAGCCACTGGGTAGATAGGGCTTAAATTCAGCATTCAGTTAGCTTTTATAATTTAGAAGTACTCAATATATCCTATTCCTATCTAATAGATGAATTAAAAAGAAAAATAACAGTATAAGATTTTCTAGATAAATGCATAAATGTTTCTTAAAATAAATTTATTTTGTCTTAAATGTATTCAGCATAAATTTATTCATATATTGCAGTTATAAAACTATTGATTTATTGTCAATCTATTGGTTTATAATTGAAATGGTAAAACCATTTTTGCAGAAAGAATCATTTATAAAATATTATTTGTTTTTTTTTTTAAAGTAGTACACGTCTTAAAAAGTAAATGAGTGAAAATGGTATATGTTAACGACGTCGGAGGAAACGAGACGTTCCATGTAAAAAACAACCTATAAACAGTTTAAATGAAGTACTACTTACAATGATTGCCGTAGAAAGCAAAAGAATTTATTCATGTTCATTGCTAATACCAATGTCAACAACGACTGGCCTATAATATAAACGACTCAGCCACGAGCTCCGAATTAAAAATAAGTAAAATGCAGCCTAGATATTGATGAACCAAATAAGCGACATCGATATGTAATTATTTTAACAATATTATTTAATATATAGAGTTTATCTATTTTGTAATTAAAATAAACATAAATCAACGCTGCTATCGGACTAATTACAAATAAAACATAAAAGCTAATGAACCCATTGTGCCCCCAGCCTATTGCTCTTTGTCTGGCGGCTGGCCAGCCCGTGCTCATAATTTCACGCTGTTTTATCGGGGTTATTGTAGTTTTACCATTGACTCAGTTTTTTTTTAAATCCATACTAATATTATTCTAAATGCGTTCCGGCACGATTTCGTGTTGAAACCAATGAGTAGTATGGGTTTACCATCTGGTTGGGTTGCGGTCGTGTGCGCGGGTGTACCCGTGACCCAGCCACCAGGCGACGCGTAGGAACATCGCTGGGTTTTAGTGGGTATTCTGGTCGTCAGTCTGGCCGCCGGCGAGTCCCACATACCCGGAACCGTCGGAAGCGACGCAGTCTAGTCTGCGCCGCTTCCGGAGGGGATGCGTAAACGCATTTCCCAGCGGAAAAAAAAATGGGTTTACCCCTAACAGGTCAGCCCGCTACCATCTTAGACCGCATCATCATTTACCATCAGGTGAGATGCCGTCAAGGACTAACTTGTGGTATATAAAAAAAGTAAGTCTGTTTGCACGTTTACTAATTTAGTCCTTGAAGGCAATCTTATTATACTTGGTAGTAATGATGCAGTCTAAGAAGGTAGCGGGCTAACTTGTTAAGGCTATGGTAGAACCATACTCCTAATTGGTTTCTACGCGACATCGTGCCGCTAAATCGCTTGGCGACACGTCTTTGTCGGTAGGGTTGTAACCAGCCACAGCCGGAGCCTCCCACCAGACTAGACTCTAGCCGGGATTCGAACCCAGGACCTCCGACTTAACAATTGAACAGCGCACGCTGCACCACGGAGGTCGTCAAAAATGTCGTTTGTTACAAATTATCCCCTCAACTTATACATCTTTATTACATACCACAATAACATGTAGCCTAGGGATAGACCTCGTTATCCCGCATGAGGTAACGTTTCTGGAGGATTCAAAAAAGCAGCCACGATCTCCGAAGGATAATAATAAATATACATTTTGCATAGTTTGCATCCTCGAGACGGACATAAGATACATTTTATTCCGGCAGAACTAAAAGATCCCGCAGGATTCTTAAAATACTGGAGAAGACGCGGTCACGGCTGAAGTAAGCTCACTTTATAGGCTTTATATTTTGAATAAACAGACCACCTTGCGACGATATTATAAGCTGTAAGTTTTTATTTGCTAGGTGTATTGTTTATTAATGGATAAAACCCCATCATTACGTTTGTTAATCATATCACAATAACAATATAAAGGCGAAAGTTCGTCATGGTTAGTGTGTGTGCTTATTCCTTGTTCAGGAAGGAACTACCGAACTAATTTGGCTGAAATTTGGAATAGAGATAGATTATAATCTGTATTATCTATTATATTTAAGGAATATTAGTATTAAATAAAATAGATATATTTTATTTAAGAAATATTAGGAAAAAGGTGGAAGGCGCGGTTTTTTCTCGCTTTTCTTGAATTAATGTTTATTGGCTAATTTTGAAAAGGACTGGTGTTGGTTGTGTCGTAAACATTATAGTTTTGGTGTCGTTTGTGTAGCGGCTTGTTGGTTAACATGTATTAATTTGGGAAAGGTTTGAGGGAGCCGCGTCGGCCGAGTGCGAAGTTTCTCGCTTTTTTTTCCTAACTTCAATTCTACATTGCTATAAACTTGACATTGGCTAATCTGTGTAAAGCAAAAAAACAATATATATTAATGTTTGCAGCGGGATTTTTGAAAAACAGAATTTTGTGTCGTTGAGCTGCAATAATAACTAAAGTTTGTCATAGCAAACTTCCTCGAAATTAGATTAATATATTGGGAATCGGAAGAGAAACGTTATAGAGCAAAAATGTTTTGATCAGCCTGTTTTTTATAAAATTTCTCATAATGTAATTCGGGTATTTTATTAAGAAATTACGAGTTATTATTTCAGTTGCAAACACAACCACGTACCCTAAACCAACAAACGCTTACTCGACTCTTTAGATGTGATCCGGAGTTGGGTAGCCTGTGTAAACATATGTGGTTCAAAACCAATAAAACTGGATTCTGTATTGCTAACTGTGTGTTATGAGTTATCTAGAATGTGTTGTTATTAGTTACCTGTTGAACGATATTTGGTTTAGTAGTTAATGTGTTGAAGTTCGAAACATACCGGGGTTCGAAACATTTCTAAGAAGTTCTTAGTATCTGATTAGTAGACTTAATATTGATTGATTGAGGTTCAAAATACTGTTAAACAAGTGTTATTACACAGTAAATTAGTTTCTACAGGATAACTGTATCTATTATATAGATATTGATTGCAATTGAAAGATGGATTAAGTTTTGCTTATGACATCGTGGAATCTTTATGTAATATATTTTTTAGCGCTAAGCATTAATTATTAGTAATTATTTATTTATTTTTTCATTAATTTAATTGATTCTTTTCTTTAGATTTTTCTTGTACGCCTTTAGAACAGAATTTGTTAGGCTGCATTATAATCTTATGATCTTTATATGAATGTACCACTTTCTAGAAATAAGTAAATTCGGTTTGATTTGACAATAAAACTTTCTGGATTAAATATGCAGTATATTGAAGAATTTAATCACAGCTGTCCTTATATAACCAACTAGCTTTTCAGAACTATGTTTCAATTAAATAAGTGGTAGCCCATAAATTTGAAATTGGATACCATTTGGAAAGATGTTGAGGCTACACATTACCGTCTCACCAAATTGTATCAAATCTCGAATTGATTATATCAGTATCCGCATATCACGCTACGACATTTAATAACAATGGAAACCACGGTGCATAAATTATTATAATAAGCGTAGTAAAACAAATTATAACTGCTATTTTTATGTCAAGTCTAGTCTATTTTTTAAATTTTGCAGTGTTGCACAAACCGTTTATTGTGATTGGTTAAGGTTTGTAGTATACTTATTGTGTTTAAGAATTTTTTGAATCATCAAAGCATAGTTACTTGAAAATAATATACCAAAGCCAAGTTTGCGTCTCCACTCTGAAGTTTAGTTATAATAAGTTTAAGAAGTCAATTTTAGTACCCCCGCGTAGACCTACCATAAAAACATTCTCACGAACAAGTCACAACCAAAACAATTTGTTTTCCCTCTTGATATTTATTTTTTACTCTATTTATTTTGTCTCGACTCCAGAGAAATGGTTTATTTATTCAAATCTCGAGTGAGTCATTTGTCAGTCTAGACAAATGTGAATTTCTGTAACTAAATATTTGTAAAGTTTTCTTCCTGAATACGAGTAGGCAGTGAACAGACGCACAAACAAGAATATGTAAATTATTGTGCTAATTAATGATGATATTCAAGAATGACCTCTCACTACTGTTGAGATAGCAGTGGCATTCTTGTTTTAAAAGTGACTTGTCTTAATTTTTTTTATCGACGTCACCTCTTGACATTCAGGGCTCACATTCAGGATACTGAAAGCCAAGGTGAAGGTTTCACTATATAAATACTATCACTCAATATATTAACTTAATTTTTTTTATCCGTGTAGATATAATTTACCATATTGATATCAGAAACCTTTCTGTTACGAACGACTGAGATGTGAAAGGTTCTTAAATGGTCGACATCAACAACGCCGACGTTTTTTTTTTCGGACTGTCTAGCTGTGCTAACCCTATTTGTTGCCACAAGAATTTTAAGCCCTAGGGCTCGAAGAAACTAAAGGAACGTCTGCCTAAGGGCGCCTCTCCTATAGTAAGGCAGAATCTCGGCTTAGGCGACATTTGGAATAACGGGGGGATCGGATGTTGACAGGGGGGTCGGACGGTAGCGCCGACGAAGTTTTTAGTTACATACGGGTAAGTGCGCTCCAATGAAGTTGCTTTAAATATTTCTATGACATGACCCATATTGGAACCCTTATTGTAACCAACCTGTATTTGTGCAAGTGTGAATGAAAGAATAAGCAATAACGCAATCAAAAGCAGAAACCGTCCATTGTTAAAAAATGGAAATTCAATGCACCATACCATTTCATTTTCATTCCTTTAAAGCAATACCAGTGTCTGTTAGAGCGTAAAGAAATGTACACTTTTGTTTGTTCTAAGTCACTTCACTATGTCGTTAAAACTTAAGGCAGGATGGTTTGTTTACAAATGCGAACTTATCGATGTTTACTTTTATGTATTGCAATAGAAGATTGTGCTTCAAACACAACAATGGAAATGAAATGCAAATGCGATGTAAAAACAATAAAAACTACAAAGCAATGAAAAAGTAAAGCAATAGTTCTGTGTAATATTTCTAATACACTTTTTTACTTCGCTGGCTTAGTTACTTAAACGGGATCTTGCCCCCCGCTTCTATTGGATCTTGCTAAGGTCTACAGGTTTAAGAAACTGTCAGTTTTTTATATAAATATAACCCTTAAAGTCCAATAAACAGCATAAAGCTTGGGATTACGCTCTAAAACCCTTACTCCTGGGAGAGAGGAGCATCTAGCCCAGAATTACGTCATCGCCATAATCAACACATTACCAGCTCACTACAGAGCACAGGTCTCCTTTCAATATGAGAAGGGTTTGTCCATAGTCCACCACGCTGGCTATCTGCGGATTGGCAGACTTTGAGAACATTATGATAAAATCTGGGACATGCAGGTTTCCTCAAGATGTTTTTCTTCACCGTTGAAGCAAGTCATATTTTAATTACTTAAAAACGTACATAACTCTGACAAGTAGGAGATGCGTACCCGGGATCGAAACAACTTCATTGTCCATATTGTACGCCTTATATCGGATATTATGTACTTACTCAATTAATATTTAAATTATTATTGATTGTTTAATTAGACTCATAGGTTTTTTAATAAATAAACTTATTAGTAGATATCATTATTAAAGAGTTATACTAATTAGATAATTAATGATAAATTATTATACAATGACAAAAGAGACAAAATACGTAAAGGTAAAACAAATGACACAGTAAAGGATTTTGAATATTATAAAGATACCAAGCTTGGTAGAATACAGAATAGATTATTTATACGGGAAAATTTCTATGTTAAAGAATGTTGAAGTAAAAACAGGAGAACTTTAGCAAATTGCGTAATATTTTACAAAGTCACACAAGCACCTAATGTCTTCCGGTTTTAGCTCTATCGGGAAGATGATAGATCGTTTACTAGCAAACACTGGCAGCGAGCCAAATGTTTGAACAATTGACATATTATAGCAGGGCACGTAAATCGAAGACTTAGGTAAGTTGCGCTAGTTTTTTTTTCTCTTCACAAGTCCTTGACGGCAATCTCACCTGATGGTAAGTGGTGATACAGTCGAAGATGGTAGCGGGCTAACCTGTTATGTTGAAACCCATATACTTAATTGGTACACGACATCGTGCCAGAACGCTAAATCGCTGTGCGACACGTCTTTGTCGGTAGGGTGACAATTACGGCTGAAGCCTTTTTGAAGTGGAAACTTCTTTAGCAGCGTTGAGCACTTTTTCTGTAATGGGTATAAAATCTTAAACTCGCGTCAGGACACGTGACCTGATCGAAAAAGCGTAAGACGGATGGAGAGTAGACAGCTATCCCCTCTCTACGGCGCGGCGAAAATGTATGCCTGGGCCTACTGTTTCGTTTAGGCAGCGCAGGGCGCTTGCGCGAATGTTCGTGTATGTTTATTTCCATGGCAACGAACGTCAACCTACACGCTACTAACGCGCTACGCTTTATAATTCAGAAAGTATCGTTTTTACCTGCAGTACTGTTACAGAGTCATAGTTTTTGTATTATTAAGTGATAGGAGAATCGTGTAATGTGATATTTCAAGAGATCATTATGGTTTTCTTCTATTAAAACTTGTTTAACTTGAGCATCGGAGTGGTGTCAAAACGAAAAAGTCAAAACGGTTGTCATAAATATCCACATAATATAAATATGAATTGCGGTGCCTGTAACTCCAGCATTTCTGTCACTCAAAAACGCGTGAAGTGCTCAAGCATCGATTGTTTACTCGTATATCATTCAGATTGTGTTAATTATGGTGAGACTTCAACCCATCGGTCTAAGTGGATATGCCCAACGTGTATTGCCAAGCGTCCTAAGGCAGATAATATTAATACTCCAATATCCAATAAAAGGAAAAATGTGCAGCGTGCGGACGTTAATAGCTCACCTACATCAGTAGACATGTCCCTTGATTGTCTTTTGAGCGAAATACGTAGTTTTCGAACGGAGATAAATCAAAAGCTTGAAAACCAGCAATCTACCTTGGGTAATTTTAACATAGCCATAATGAAATTACAACAAGAAGTTACCGGAGTTATAAAAAAATTTACTACTATACAGGATGAGCTAAATGAGGCTATCAAATCTCTTAAATTTTTGTCTGACTGTCACGACGAACAGAATACTTTAAATAAGGACTTGTCTGCCAGAATATCTAAACTGGAAATTGAGAACTTGGAACTACGATCTCGGTCGACTGAATTTGAATTAAAAATATCTCAGATGGAGCAACAGTCTCGTGACAGCAACTTAGAAATTCAATGTGTTCCCGAGCATCGATCAGAAAATCTGCTAACATTGATTTTCAGCTTGGACCCACTGATATAGTAAACTTTCATAGAGTTGCAAAAATGAGTACCGAATCCAAACGCCCACGCAGTATCATTTTTAAACTATCTAGCCCACTTAAGCGAGATAACTTTTTAGCGGCTGTGAGAATCTTTAATAAAAAACATGCAGCTGACAAACTCAACACTTCTCACCTAGGGATTGCCGGTACTAAGCAGCAGGTTTATGTCGCAGAGCACTTGTCCCCAACTAACAAACGTCTGCATGCATCAACTAGGCTTGCCGCACAGGAAAAACACTATAGATACGTATGGGTTCGAGGAGGCCGTATTTTTGTGCGCAAGAACGATGAGTCACCGTCAGTTCAGATTAAGTGACTTGGTCTCGTATGATTCTCGGTTACTATCCTATAATCTTATGTCACTAAAGAACAGACGTAAAATGTTAGACATGGTTTTTTTCTACAAAATCATTAATGGATACACTGATTCACCGGAAATCCTGGAGCGTCTGAGGTTTAGTGTGCCGCGTAAGGGTAGTCGCCTCCGGAATCGAAAACCGTTTCATTTACCGTTTTGTCGAACCAAGGGAGGTCAGCATGCGCCTATCTATAGAATATGCTCAATGCTGAATGATCACAGGAATATCTGCGACATCTCCTGCAGTTCTGTAGCCTCTTTTAAAAAGCAAGTAAGACTATCTATTACAGCATTTTAATGCTGTAATAGTCTTACTTGCTTTAGGTATAAATTGAATTATTTAGTTGTAAGGTTAATTTTAAGGTTGTGCATGCTGTGGTCATTTCTAGAAGGCCACTATCTGGTGTCTGTTCTTCTGAAATGTTTTTTGTTGTTTTTAGATAGTGACTAGTTTAATGATCCAATAAAAATAAAAATAAAAATAAAATAAATGTTACAGCGTGCCACGCGCATCCATGGATGGTGACAGCTGATGGCTCGACCGTCTGTGTAGTGATCACATTGTTGTGTATTCGTAAAATTCGTGAATGTAAAGTGCTGAAAATATGGAAATTGAACAAAGTGCATCTATTAATGATAAAAGTGATGAAGAAATAGCGAAAGAAAATGAGTGAGTACTTTATAAATATACTAGATGAAAATTTAATAAGTTTAAATTTTTAATTAATATAATTTTATAATTAAGGTTAGGTTTCGATCGAGTCTATCGTACTGCTTAACGGGTGTAAACAGACCCTTCACGAAGCCGTCAACCAAGCATTCTGTACATGAAACTAAGTAACACTGCGCAAAAATAATTGTTGGGAAACGGAATTTTTTTTTGGACTTTAAAAATAATCAGATTTTTGTAGCGGGTAATGGTTTGCGCGCAACCGGCTGTTCGAATGTGTGCGTTGTGCCTACACGAGTACACGGACACGGCACACTGCACACACACACCCGACCGGCTCGAGCCGCGCCGCGCGTTGTGTTAACGCTTAGAATTCGATTTTGCAAAAAAGTTAAAAAAAAATGGACACTGACCTTCAATATCTCCAGAACCTGTGGTTTCCCAGGTATTGTCTAGAAGAAAAAAATGATCCCAATGATGGGCAGAATATGTGGTTTTCGTTTTCGTTAAGGGTCTTTTTACACCCTTTAGATACATATGAACTTACATAGTATAAATGTAATATTTGTAATATGTTTATACTTTATAGCATTACCTATATTTTTATAACATCACAATAAGCACATGTGCGGTGTAGGTTTACCATATATGGTGTAACAAATAATTTAGAATGAAAATAAATGAAATAAAATGATAATAAATAATCTCCGTTTTTCAGAGAAAGAAAAGAAAAAAAAAAAGAACGGAATCGAGAATACCAAAAGGCATGGGCGTCAGCGTAAAAAAGATTTGAAGAAAAAAGATTCGAAGGAGGAAATAGAAGAAAAAAAAGAAAAAGACATTGTGAGAATCAAAGAGCATATTATCAACGTACAAAAGGTTTAAAGGAAAATGACGAAAATGTAGAAGAATTGTTCCAAAAGCAATTAGATGATTTGCAAATGTAATTTGATTTAATTTGTAATAGTTTTAAAGTGTTAAATTTTTTATATAATATAAATTGTCATGTTTGTGTACGATAGCGCAATAAATGAATATTGTATTCTACCACATAAATGATAGTACTTTTATACTGATAAAGCAATTGGTGCAAAATTATTCCCTAACCATTCCAAAATATCAAACATGCTCAACGTTAATAATCAAGTTTTCACTTCTGCCGGCACTCCCGGAGTGCAACCCGTCTTTTTTTTTTTTTTTTATTTACGGGAGGGAAATCTCCTAGTGAGATACCCGACTATTGCTCTGGGGAAAAGCTCGGGTTATGTGGGATTTTTACCCACTAAAACCCCCTCGGTGGCCACCATCAGCATAAAACAGTGGGAGGCTCCGGGATCTGACGGCTGAAGCCTGCCACCTGAACAGAATCGAACCCTGGACGTCTAGATTTATAATGCGACAGCGCACACGCTCGGCCACGGAGGTTGTCAAAATCTAATGTATTTTTTAAAACAATCCCCTTATCTTGATATGTTTGTATATATTGTATGTATTTAGCTATTTAAATTTAGCGTTGAGACATCTGAAATCTCACGGTTGACTTATCTCCAATACAAATGGGCACGTCTCATGTTTGGTTTCTGAGACAGGCGCTAAATTTAAAGCTACTGTGGACATAGGCTAGACACCGCGATTTGGTCGCACCTTGAGATTCAGTGAGCCCTACCGATGTCGTACTTGAGAAGCCTTTTTTTGTCGTGGTGGAAAAGCTTTATGGCTACTTTCGTACCCTTGGGCGGGAAGAAGGTTATGTTGGACTCCCACCCCCGAAGAGGGGTATACAAGAACTAAAAACCACCATGGCATGTCCCTCTCGCTGGTTTTACTGGACACCCGAGGGACCCGTTGTATACTTCCAGGACACCTGAGAAGCCCTAACCTAACACAAGGTCGGTGGTCTTCCTCTTTTTGCGTTACACTGCAGTACAACTAACTATAACATCTTTAAAGTGTTACGCAGTTAAAATTTCTAAGATTGTTTTTGTCATTTTTTTTTTTATTTATTTCTTTTGATATGACTTGACTTTTGTATTGATTAATTGCAATCACGCAACTTTGGATTTCAAATTGAAGAGCGTCCAATAATATTGTAAGCCATCAAGCCTGATAATTAATATCAATATTACGTCATAATAATTTTGGGTTCAATCTCAGTTATGCGACAGTGTTGCCACATAATAATGCCACATAATGGTAACGGCTAACTATCCCGGCTTCTCTTGGTGAAATCCATTATTTACTTGGGATATTTCGATATTAAATAACTCAACCCGGAATATCCGCGTTCCCTTGTTGATTTAGGATCATAACTCCTATATTTAATATTACCGAAAATCTTCTCTAGACATTTTCAAATTACTGGCTAGCTGTTAGGTATATAGACAGAGGTATTAGCGCGTGGGAAGGTAGTCCTATTGCATATCTACTAATGCTACAAATTCCAAGTATGCCTGTCAGTTTATCGCTACTAGTAGTGGTCCTGGGTTCGATTCCCGGCTCAAGTCTGGCTTGGGCCGTGGCTAGTTACCATCCTGCCGACAAAGATGTGTCACCAAGCGATTTAGCGTTCCGACACGATGTCATGTAGAAACCAACTAGGAGTATGCGTTTACCATACCTCTAACAGGTTAGCCCGCTACCATCTCAGGCCGCATCATCACGTACCATCAGATGAGATGCTGTCAAGGGCTAATTTGTGGTGTATAAAAACACTAAGCGATAATGCTGCCTTTTGTATCCTGCTCCTTCTTGTTTCTGTTTTTCTTTTTAAATAATAATTTATGTTGTGGTGTTCGAATAAAGAATAAAATAAATAAATAAAAAATATCTCGCATGTAGAATTTGCATTCATAAACCGTATCATATAAAACTTTCTAGGCTATTAATAGTACTAAACTTCTTAATTGAATTATTTCGAAGCGCGTTAAGTTAGGCGGATCCGCGGAGAGTGTAAAACCGCAAAGGCCAAGGGTCATGTAAGTACTTTTGTGGAACTAGTTAAATTAAGGGGCATTGTAACCCATGCCTAATGTTACAATGTTGTAGTATAGAACTACCATCGTAGATCTATTTATAAGACTACCTTCTCTTTGCGGCTTAGCTCAGATTAAGTTCATTGATATCGTGTTTGTATCGAAATTGATAGTTTTTCATTTTCATTCATCAATCCAGTATTTGATAACTCAAATACTGACCATATTATATCCATCCAGTATTCGATAACTCAAATAAACATGCAGAATTTCAATTAATCTAACAACTAAATCTAAATAATTGTAAGTATATCGTAATTAATACCTGCAATAATGCATAAAAAAATTACATTTAAGAGTCGTCATCATCATCATCATGATCAATCCATACTCGGCTCACTACAGAGCACGGGTTTCCTCTCAATATGAGAGGAGACTTTTTGTTTGTGGCTATATCCGACCACGCTGGCCATGTGCGGATTGGCAGACTTCACACGCCTTTGAGAACATTATGGAGAACTCTCAGGCGTGCTGGTTTCCTCACGATGATTTGCTTCACCGTTGAAGCAAATGATATTTTCATTAGAAAAGTTAGTTTATATTATAATAAAGAAAACCGACTGACGTTAGTAAGTCGGTTTTCTTTAATTATGTATGCATAAGATGTTGTTAGTTATGGAAACGTTTGTCATCAAATCAACGTCGCACCGAAAATTTATACCGTTCGGTGTCACCGATCGAGATTTGTCACCCCAATTTTCGACACGCGTTAAATCTCTGTTCAAATGTTTCGTTTGCAATCATACAAATATTACATACTCGAATATAAAAACGAAACAATTACAGTATTTTCACTTGCAAGTGCACGCAACGTCGTTTATCTTATCACTCATCTCTTATTTTGACGTCTTGACTGCGAGCATACACATAAAATATAGTTACATATTAAATCATTGTGTCATGAGGTTTACTTACTTAATCTCCATTCTCCCACTCAACGTGCAACGTAATGGTTTATATTATATATAATATATATGTATATTACAAAAACCATAATCGATTCAAAAGTTTATGTAAATATCATTATATTTGAATGATTATATTTCTTATTCTGTTAATCTTTACAAGTGATGTCAAAACCAATCTACTTTTATTTTTAGCTACCGCAAATATTAATAGTGAGAAAAGATATTAGGAATGGTAAAAGTAGGGTTTTAAAGATTTTAGAACTGCAATATGGCACCCGGAAAATATCTTGAATTTATGATCAGCACTTTGAGACATTTAATTCAGCCGGAATTTTATGGCTGAATAAATTTTCCTTCTACCCTCCGGGATCTATAGTAGTCGTAAATTGAACAGATTCGTGTGGTATTAGTTCGGAGAAATTTTCAATAGGATGTTTTCGATTCTTCCGAGAGTGTATGAATCTGCTACCCCTTAACTCTTTGCAAAAGTCAAAGTAGAAAAAATGCCATGGGTAAATTGATTAAAATTTCTCTGAATTCTGCCAGTAAATTATATCACGTGGCTCTGCTTTTTATTGTCAGGTCGGCCCAAAGACTATTAAGTATTTATTTTAACTGGACATAATTTCCCGTATTTTGGACTTAAGAATATGGTGCTGTCTACCCATTCGTCCATTAGATAAACCCAGCATGCTAAGCCATGTTTACTAGTCCTATACTCGTAAATAATAATAATACACTTTATAAGAAAGGCATAGAAAGTAGTAACACTAGTAAAACTACAATTCTAGGGAAGGTTAAATTATTACTTTCTAGGGGGGATATGGCTGCATAATGACTTCAAATTAAAATTTTGGTTATATTATACTAGACTAACAAACATTCAAAGCCAATATATAAATATTACCATTACGTATCTAGTGACAAAACTATATGTACCTAATATAAAGAAACATTAACCACTTTACGTTAACGTTTAAAATACTCGTATACTGAACTGAACTGACATATGCTGAATAAAAAATCACATATTTTTCCAAAAAACATTTAGAATAGAATAATATTATCTATACAAGCGTGACCTCCTGATAAAATTCCCTCATAGGAACCAATTTATCACGTGGCAATGTAGCGCAAGTTAAAAAATTCAATCGCTGAATAAATTCTATCCTATAAAAATAACACATTGAAATCGCTTCACTAGTTTTTATAAAACAGTTCCTTTGTCACGTACAGATTAAATTTTTCAATACATTACTGTCCATTTGTTCAGATTAATCCTTGCATAGTAATTCTATCGAGCTTGGATTCATATTGTGATGAAAAGCCCTATTTTTTCTTCTTTTATAAACGAATTTGTCTGAGATCGGTTTAGCGATTTGCACGATTATTTTTGAGAGTCTGTTAACAATATACTAAAAATAAATACTCAAGAATACTAGAAATTAATTCAGTTAGTATCTTTGTATTGAATTTTAAAGTCCTTTTGCAAACAGTATTAAAACAAAATTGATTTGGGTTACTAGATTAAGATGAAATAAAAAAAATATTTAAAGGTTTAAAGAGCCTAGTTCCATTCACAGAAGGTTGATTCACCACCGAATGATATGAAACTCTTGAAAAATATAACCATTATTAGGATCGAGTGAAAGAGGGTTGGCACCTTTCATACACAGAGCCTAATTAAAGCGAAAAATCTGAAATTAATAGTTTTGTTAGATAGATGTGTAGCAGGAAAATAATAGGCATTTCTCTCACTAGCCCAGATTTTACTAACACATGACTCAGAGAACCGATGGGACAAAAGTTAATGTGCTCGAGTTTAACAACTGCAAAGTCATTAGTGTGAGGAGAGATCTCGTTTTAGTTAAGGAAATATAATTTATATTCAACCACTCAACTGATAACCATCAGTAAAAAAACCCAGTCTCTTTTCCTGATGATTTATTTTTGATCGAATGCTTTAAAAACTATTATGAAGTCCAGTGTTCAATGTATTGAGTCAGTGGTTTTAAATGTGCATATTAAAATGAAACAAATTGCATGGAGTTTTCCCAGTAGTGGGACTATAGTAAACGATTTCCCTTAGAGGATATTGAAATAATATGTTGCTAAATGGACCATAAAATGATCTGCGAATGGACCGAAGTCCGAAATCAGATGTTATTGAACAAAAATAGTAAAGCTCGACGGGGATATAACAAAAAAGGTTCCGTGGATAATTCATCATTACAAACAGGAGTATCGAGGAAACTTACGAATATGGGTGGTGGAATATGGGTGGTACAACTTTTAAAACGTATAAATACACTTTCGCATGTATCCATATATCATCATCATCATGATCAGCCCATTGCCGGCTCACATCATGATCAACCCAAAGAACGTGTCTTATCTCAATATGATTGACAGACTTCTCACGCCTTTAAGAACATTATAGAGACCTCTCAGGCATGCTAGTTTCCTCACGATTTTTTCCTTCACCGTTGAAACAAGTTATATTTTAACTGCTTAAAAACGCACATATCTTCGAAAAGATAGAGGTGCGTGCCCGGGATTAAATCCCGACCTCTGATTAAGAGGCTGATGTCCTAACCACTTGGCTATCACAGCTATATATAAAAAAAACTATTTCTGTATACTTTTCTCTATGTATTGTTGAAATTTCCGTTGCTATGCAGAACACCCGTTCTGAGGGCGAACGCAATGCATAGCAATCTATATATTTATTTGTATTTTGGTGGTGGAACTTGGTATTGCAATGCATACATATTCAGGTAATATTATATTCACTATCAATGCTTGGGTCAATTGAGACTGCCATAAAACTTGTAAACTGCGGATTTAACCGGTTGCCACTTGTAGGACGGTTGCCGGTTGTCAGTTGTAAATTAACTATGTAATAAATTATATAAATATACCATGTATTACCCCTTGACGGCATTTCACTTGATGGTAAGTGATAATGCGGTCTAAGATGGTAGCGGGCTAACCTTGTAGGGGTATTGCAAACTCATACTCCTAATTGGTTTCTACACGTCATCGTGCCGGAACGCTAAATCGCTTGGCGACACATCTTTGTCGGTAGGGTGGTAACTAGCAACGGCCGAAGCCTCCCACCAGACCAGACTCGAGCCGGGAATCGAACCCAGGACCTCCTATATAATGCAACAGCGCTCGCGCAGTACCACGGAGGTCGTCCAAATTAAAAAAAATACATTTAACAACCAGAAATGTACCATAAGTCTAATGTTTATGGACGTAGCTTTACCACCCATGTTTATTTCATTGTAAGTATCGTGAATGAAAATACTACATGCAACTAAAATTTTATTTGCGAAGGTGAAAGAGATTTTACTCTTACACATCAATTTGATAAATTGTACCTCGGGATCGTGAGCATGTTTCATTTTATGTACGGATCTCTAGTCAAATCCCGGCAGATATTAAATATTATGATGTGTATATAGAGGTAGGTCAGGGTATTAAGGCACCGTATTTTTATTTCGTAACTCGTAAAAAGAAGGAATGTACGTCTGGAACATTTAAAATAGGTACTTTACTATATATCTTTCTGGTAGATGATGTTATCAAATTAGGCCGAAAATTCCCAATCCAACCCTACGTTTTCATTAGTAAACATGGGATTAAAAGGCTTTGTTTAAATCATCCCTCTATATTCATGAAGGGAAAGTAATTTAAATGTAATTACCTAGGTTTTATTTATTTTGTCGTTTAATTAAGCCATCGTTTTTTTACGGTATACTGATAAACAATATACAGCAAGTATAATTTGCTATATTCCGCCGACAACCGGGAGATTTGTATAATATAACACCACACAAAATCTTCCACTAGAACCTCTACGCACGTTTCGACCTGACACCGGATCATCCTCAGGAGATGTTGACTTCACAAGCGCGAAAAGTAAAGTCACTTTACTGTTTATCATGGACTTCCGCAAAGTAACGCCTGCTTCTATTCATTACGGTATACTGCTTAATCTATATAAAATGATAAATTAAATTTTATATTATACATAAACTATGGATAATTTAATATCAAAATAACAAACGGTACCGGTATTTAGAAAGAAAAGTTGCCAAAATCACGTAAAAAAGTTTTTTTTCTGTGTACCCTATACTTTTGAAAATATGTATTTCTGTTATATTTTAATGATGAATGATGTTTTTAATTTAATTAAAATAAAGCTTTGTTTTCCACAACAGCAACTACATTACGTAATGTCATAAAACGAATTTAAATACTTACAGACTGTTTTCTCTTTTCACATTTAATTGCTGCATGTTTCGGCGTGCCAATTTAAATCCAGCTTTATTTCTTGAACGCTAAAGTTTAAAGTAACAAAACTTGCGAAAACTTTGCCAGTGCTTACAGGGAAAATAATGGGAAGCCATTAAAAGTTTCGCTTGTGCAATATGTAAGAATAACACCAACTTATAATGTGAGGGATGGGTAAATCATTGAACCCAAGTAGTAGGTAGTATCAATTTTTTGTTGACTCTATCTATATATATTAAAGAAACTGGTGACTGAATGATCGAGGTATGATATGGCAAAAGTATAAAAGCTATTGTAACGTAGGCATCCTGATTTGAAAATTCATCCCTTAGAGTCAAATAGTAAGAATTTAATGCAAATATCCACATCATTATGAACAACCCATTACCGGCTCACTACAGAGCACAGGTCTTCTCTCAATATGAGAAGGGTTTGGCCATAGTCCACCACGCTGGCCATGTGCGGATTGGCAGACTTCACACGCCTTTGAGAACATTATGGAGAACTCTCAGGCGTGCAGGTTTCCTCACGATGTTTTCCTTCACCGTTGAAGCAAGTGATATTTAAAACGCACATAACTCCGAAAAGTTAGAGGTGCGTGCCCGGATTCGAACCGCCGACCTCTGATTAGGAGGCTGACGCCCTAACCACTAGGCTATCATCGCTTCAATATCCACATATTTGCATTAAATTCTTTTGGGGTTAGAAAAGCGAAAAGCCGCGGGCAAAGACTAGACTTATCTATTATAGCTTTTAACTTTTGTGTCTTTATGGAACTTATTGAGTAAGTTATGACGTATCATTTTAAAATCCAAACGCAAAAATAAAGAGTCGTACCGCATTTTTTTTTTGTCTATGAGTTAATGACCGCATTAGCAAATTTTTTCTTGATACCTCCCTGTGTCTTAAAGTCTTTAATAGGTAGTAATTATCTAGGTCTTTTCTATGCATCGAGCTTTGTCTGAGTGTCTTCTAAAATGGGTATTGTGAAAAACAATTAAAGTTAAAAAACTTGTGTTAAAAATAATGAAATTTTTAAGACTTTACCTAAGAGATTTTCTTCTAACACACAAAAACACGACCGCGCAGGCGCCGAAGCCAAAAAATGTTGAACACAAGTAGGAAAATGTACTTAAAGGGAATCCTTACCGAACTTGGAGCTTAATTTACCTGAGTGCAATTTGATTAGCAATTTAATATTCAAAAACACAGAAATATTTTTCATATTTATTGATATACGAATGTCGAATATTACTAATTATGAAATTACAAAAGTCCATAATTAGTAATATTAGTATATCAATAAAGGAGTATCTTATTAAACTCATTGGCAAAGGTCATGTAAATTTTATTACATGGCCGATGCATTTTGACAAGAGTCTACAAAAAATTATGTATATTCAACTATACAAAAGTGAAAAAAAAAATTAAAAAATATTTATTTGCCAAAAAACAACTTTCCAAAGCTTAGCACATCCGTTTGGACCCACACTAGGTAATCCTGTGTCGTGGGGCCTAATTCGCCGATATTAACAAATTAAGTTTACGCTTGACGCTCGGATGACAGACAAATAAATTGTGCCTTATATAAAGTAAATAAATAACAGATTATAAAATTTTGAAGAAAAAAAAAATAATAAATAAATACATATATACAGTATTTTTAGATAATAAATAATGTATAGATATGTGTATTAATAAATAAAAGTATATATTTATATATAATATCTATTGGTTAATTTATTCTATTTAGTTTATCTATAAATAAATTGCGCCGCTACCCTCATCCTTCATTTAATTCTATCCCCAAGGGTTGTTTGGAAAAGCTTGCTTAAGCAAAAAGGCCGCCTTTGCATACTTATGTATTAAGTGTTTCATGTTGTTGTTTCTCTATAATTTGTTTGCAATAAAGAGTATCTATCCATTAATAAAATATATTAAAAAAAAATATATAAATGATTCTAATTAGTAAAACAATCCCGGCAGCACTGTTGGACTAGTTTATTTTGCTAAATTATTGGCCGGAATTGGAATACTACACTCGTGCTTAAGAGAGCCCGTTTAGCTGTCAGTTCCGGTTAATAACACATATTATGTGTACGAAGTTAGGGCTCACCTTCATTGGAGCAGCATGGTGCTCTAAAGCAATGTGCTATGGGAGAGAGTCCGGAGAAGTGGAACTTTAAATGCCTGATAAAGACGCAAATTTGGCGTATGAATAATAAAACCTAGCTATGATAGCTTAGTGGTTAGGGCGTCAGCCTCCTAATCAGAGGTCGGGAGTTCGAACCCGGACACACACCTATAACTCTTCCGAGTTATGTGCGTGTTTAAGCAATTAAAATATCACTTGCTTCAACGGTGAAGGAAAACATCGTGACGAAACCTGCATGTCTGAGAGTTCTCTATAATGTTCTTAAAGGCGGGTGAAGTCTGCCAATCAGCACATGGCCAGCGTGGTGGACTAATGGCCTCCTAATGTCACATTGAGAGGAGACCCGTGCTCTGTAGTGAGCCGAGAGTGGGTTGATCATGAATAAAATCTAACCGCACAGTAACATTCTTTCAATGCAAACAAACAACAGGAAAATGGACACGAGAGGAAAAATGTACACAAAGAATTAATCCTTATCGAGCTTAATCCAGCTGTATGCAATTTCATTAGCGATGCAGTTTACATTGAGAGCAACAAAGTTCTTTGTTCGTGGCCGCGCGGCGCCCGATAGCCGGGATTGCATTAGTTGAGGTTCCTTGTATGCTTTGAGTTCAGCCCGAACGCTCCAACAATTAGATGTTTCCGATCAACTGAACTTCGGTATCTGTTGGTGAATGGAATTTTCAGCACTGTGGTTCCAGTCTTTGACCATCTTTGACGTGATCAAATCATGGATTAAGAGATCGGCAAAGCATTGATTTATATTAACGAGTTGCGAATATGTACATAACAGGTTTCGGAGGCTTCGGAAGTGGCTAGTTACCACTCTACCGACAAAGACGTGACACCCCAATTGGGTTCTTTCGATATTCTATCGGGACTCTAAATCGCTAGGTGCCATCTCGTTGCTTATAGAGTGGAGTTGCTTATATAACTAGATTCTTCTTCTTATTCGTTCACACGTAATAAGAAGAAGAATGCCAAGAGTGATCTTGGCAGAGTGGTCGTGGTTATGATTTGGCCTTCACAGCAGCTCTTACAATCTCCCTCCAGCAATTTCTGTATGTGGCA
The DNA here is from genome assembly GCA_928268935.1 of Lasiommata megera. Taxonomy (NCBI): domain Eukaryota; kingdom Metazoa; phylum Arthropoda; class Insecta; order Lepidoptera; family Nymphalidae; genus Lasiommata; species Lasiommata megera. The sequence continues at coordinate 1,645,676 of OV743311.1, read as the reverse complement.
TCACGGGAGCACTCGGAGATCGGTAAATCTGTAGCGGAATGGATTGATTGTCCGTCCACCTAGTAGGGGAGCGACCACGTGGACGTGTGCCCTCGACTCGACCTTATACTACGAGATGTTTGATGGTACCAGTCTTCCTTGTTATATGCTCAAAGAACTTAAGGATTCGCAGTTGTACCTAGATTATAACTAACTAGATTATAAATTTCTAAATAGCCTGCCGGGGTTCGAACCAGGGACCTCCCACGTTAAAGACCACAGCGCTTAACACTGCGCCAGAAAGGGTGTTTTTTAATAACTAAGTTTTATAATATCCTCAATTTTTTTTACTTTCGTTTACCTAATAACATCATCTTTAACAGTCAAATTACAGCATGAAATTCAAATAATATCACAAATAAAGTATTTCAAGTAGGCCATAATAAAGCAGTTTGAAACGTCAAATCTAAATGTTTTCAGCAGGACCGTCTGTTCAGAAGATTGATTATACCACCGTCCGACCCCCCGTTATCCCAAACGTCGCCTAAGCCGAGGTTCGTCCTCAAAGGAGGCGCCCTTAGGTAGACGTTCCCGTAGTTTCTTCGAGCCCTAGGGCTCAAAATTTCTTCTGGCAGAGCTTCTTTCCGAAGCTCGCCAAACAGTCCGGTTGCGCTGTCACAACAAATAGGGTTAGCACAGCTAATAGACAGTCCGAAAAAAAAATTGATTATACCGTTAAGAAACCGGAAAAACAAAGTAACTAGTGAAGGCGTCAAACTTGTTACAGATAACGTTTCGGATTGAAAATGCAAATTTCTCGCACATGATTTCGCTAACAAGAGCGGAAAATTTCCATAATTTATAGTTAATGGGGTGTTGAATTTTTGAACAAGGCATTAGCTCCTTCATTAGTATACCGACGATGTCTCATACACCCTTTGATCCTTCCTTGACATTGGTAGGCACGTAATTTAATATTGAAGAGAATTTATCGGAGCTATGTGTCCTAGTTAAACACAAACAGATCTACGGACAAAATTGAAATCCGTAATATAAATCCACATATTTCAAGAAGGATTTTGTGGGTTTCTTTAAACGTCATGTCGCAGTAAATTAAAAAAAAATCTGGAGGGAGGCTTCGGCCGTGGCTAGTTACCAACCTACCAACAAAGACGTGTCGCAAAGCGATTTAGCGTTCAGGCACGATATCGTGTAGAAACCAATTAGGAGTATGGGTTTACCATACCCCATTGGGTGTATTACTTTAGCATACTTCCAACAGGTTAGCCTGCTACCAGTTTAGACTGCATCATCACTTACCATCAGGTGAGGTTGCACTCAAGGACTAACCTGTAGTGGATAAAAAAAAAACATACAACAAGCTCGATCTATAATTGTCTCTTTGGGCTCTTATTGTGGTAACGTATATGTAAAGTGAAAAGTTAATTAGTTATCAAGCCCTTATTTCATAAGATATTGATTCTAAGAACCAGCAAGAACCTCAAAGGCGGCTAACAAAATAATTACAACGTGTCGGTTTAAAGATGCAAAATTCCAGTACATAATATCGCCATCAAAAGCGTGAATTTTCAATAGCACATAATTGATACGGCACTGAATTTTTGAACAAGGCATTGGCTCTTTAATTGTGTTTCATACTTCGTTGGTAGCTTTACCCTTTAATCTTCTCTGGATTGGCAGTTGTAGGCACGTTTTAATACTGAAAGCGATACTTATGTGCCAGTGATATTATGGCCCAGTAACAGAGAGAAGATTGAGCTATCTCATAGCTATTTTATGAGCTATTTTGTTGCTTTTTTTATCCACTACTAGTTAGCCCTTGACTTCATCTCGCCTGGTGTAAGTGATGATGCAGTCTAAGATGGTAACGGGCTAACCTGTTAGGAGTATGGTAAACCAATACACTACGCGACATCGTGCCAACAATTATTCGATCATTTTAGAATACAAGGAAGCGATGCCTTGAAATTGAAATGAAGGTATTTAGCTTTCCCAATAAAAGGAATAAGCCTGTAGTTCTAGACATATATACAGAAAGAAAGATTAAATTTTTAAAGATTTTTCTAAGCAATTTTTTTGTCACGAAGTTTAGAAAAAGAAGAATGTAGACACTCTTCGTTGATTCCATTGATTTTTAGGTTTTATTTAACATCACCACCCGATGTAATGTTTGTATACAGAACGTAAGAAAAACCATATATAATAGATGGAAATAGGTGCTATTTCCATCTTAAATGTTTCGCCATCATCATGCATTTTAAAGCCCGCCACTGGAGCAGATTAAGAGACGTGAAATGCTTGTAAGGCGCATAACATCTGGCCTCAAAGACATTGAGTCGTGATGACCACGACCGCTCTGCAAAGAGTGTAACGACGAAGAAGAAGAAGAAGTTATACTAGAGATGATTCCAAAGCGCAAGCCACTAAGGTCATCAAAGCATAAAAACAATCAGTCTACTTAGCGAATACAAAAGGTTGGTTGCTTTTAAATCCGCGATTTATTGCCAACAATAGGCTCGAAGCCCGCCGCTGAAAGGGTGCTCTCACAAAAGGACCACTAGCAGTCCATTATAGAAAATATGGTACCGCATTTCCTTAATACATTGGGCATTAAGGACGTTTTATTCCTCGCGGTTTTCTATGCTTTTTTTACTTTCCAACATTTTATTGCGGCAATAAATGTCTTTGTTATATTCTTTTACCTCAAGGTGTAAGAAGTGAACTTTCTCGATTCTTTGTACTAATTTAGTCGTAGGTTATGTGAAGGAGGTATAGTTTATTTAGTTCAAATAATGATTGATATGTCATAAAGATTATTAACAGAGATTAGATAGAAGCAGAAAACCAGGCAAAAATGCAAGGTTATATATATATATAACGCATCTCGAAGATCTTCCAAAATGTGCTCCCAATGTATGTTTCGCTTCGACAAGGGAGTACGCTCTGTATGACATGTTGACTTCCCAAAATATTCGCATGCGCATTTGAAAAATCGCAGGAATGTGGTATACAAGAATATAAGATATAAGGTATATTAAGTCGTTCTATGCATATTTACCTGTTTTTTTACTATGTGGTATGCCAAATCCTTGCCCCATGACAGGTGTTTTATTTTAAAATTACGAATAACATAACAACATAGAACTCACTTGAGTAATTGTTCCATATATTTTTTTTTGTTTAATTGTCCATAACTACAGGTATTAATTGAATCATTAGATTTAATTAAGCATGTTGTGATCATTTCATAATGGTCAAAATCTCACGTTTAATCTTCTTTCTTCTGTTTTTGGCCTTTATTTTTTGATTGTAAAAGAAACAAAAATCATAGACGCATAGGTTTTGAAATTTGTTTCTTTCCGCAGTTATAAGACACCAAGAGGCGCTGCAGTCTCGAGTCTTGCAAAGTTGCTATTTCTTGATGTTTGCTCTATAAAAATAGCCATCCAGTAAAAACAACTTCGGTACTCCGTAGATATCTGCCTCTCTTAGATGTTCCGCAGAAGTTCATTACTTTGAAACGTTCCTATGTTTACTTTGCCGGTTCAAACGCTCCGTACTTTCAGAGTGTTTCCTTATGGGAACGCTTTAAGAAACTAACTTAAATTAAACTTTCCTCATTTGCTTTTTTTATTTGGAAATAGCGTTTGCCCGCGGCGTTTCGTACCACATATTCTTTCATTTCTAGTTTACGCCTCTAGACACCCTTTCTTAGCAAATTCCTTTATAACATATATTCGTATGCCCAATTTCAGTTCGATCTATTCAGTAATTGAACTGTGGGTTGATAGAATGGTCAGCAAGACGCTTTTCCGTATCATAATAGTATACAGAAGCGGATAAGTAAAATTAAAAATATATTTATCTGCGATTTCCCCTGCGTATACTGTATCATCATCCTCATCACGATCCAGGTCTCACTGCTGCAAACAGACCTGTTCTCCTGCGAAAAAGGGGGTTTTGGTTATAAACTCACCATGCCTCCGAACATCACTTTTAGCTTCAGATGAAATTGCTTTCAAAGGCCTTTTGAGGCGTAAAATCCTCAAATATGCACGTTGCTATTAATAATGTGTACAATCCTTAAAAATCACGGCATACAGATCTTCAAGACGCGCTCTCAAATTCAATTTCTTAGAAGTAGCAAATTAAGCTAAATAATCGTTGCATATACCTGCGTGATGAATATAGGGTTAGTTATTTTTCACGTGTCTTCCTTAATTAAGTTGTTAGGGCAATAATGGCAGCACAAAGTTTTTTTTTATCTTTCCATAATTAGCTAATTAGCTACTCCACAAGCACTGGATAATTGGCTCAGATTTGAAAGGCTTTTGTTAGTAGGCAAATAAGGCTATCCTTTTTACAGGAACTACTTTACAGACAATGAATGACATCGTCATCCGCTCCAGGCAAAATATCGTTAGCAATGTTTTTTACATAAAGTAGCAGAATTAATAAACCTCTTTAAATAAATAGCAATTCCCTGCGGTTTTCGCAGTATTTATTTAAAAGACGTGACGTAATTTAATTTAGAATTATAAGAGCCATACATAGACGTCATCATCCCGTCTGTTCGTATTTGGATGTTAATTTGCCTTTATTGCTAATGGGCGCTTCCATATCCGAAATAAACGGTTTAATCTATATATATAAAAGCGAAAGGTCACTTACATACTTACATACTGATTAAACACGAGATCTCAAAAACTAGTGTGTCTACGTATAAAGCTATAATTTAGCAAGTATGTAGTTGATAGTTAAGAGATGTCAGCTAAGAAAGGATATTTGGAAATTCTACCCCTAAGGGGGTAAAATAGGGGTTGGAAGTTTGTATGAAATTTATTTGTTTTTAGAGTTAGAGACACAAAAATTTGCATAAAGATTAATAATAATATATAAAAAACATGTAAATCAATTTTTTTTTAAATATTACCTGTTAAGGGTGGTAAAATAGGGGATGATAGTTTTTGCTTATTTTTTTATTATGAAGTCTACAAGCTTGAAATTTTGAAAATAGGTTTCTTTCAGGACGTAAGTATAAGGTTAGAATATATTTTCATCCAAATCTACCCCGAAGGGGGTAAAATGGGGGTTTGAAGTTCGTATGAAAGTCCTATGTTTTTTAATTTAGAAACACGAAAATAGGCAATTTGACATTTGCCTGTAGCTTAAAACCTCAATCTCACGGGAAATCAGCAATTCTACGCAGACGAAGTCGCGGGCAACAGCTAGTAAATAAATAAAATTGTGGCGTATTGAATTAATACACTTTTATCGTACACCATAAGATAGGAAAAAAACAGAAAACAACACAACGGCAAAGAAATTGGCGGCTTTATTGCTTCATAGCGATCTCTGCCAGGCAACCAAAGATTAATTATGTAAATGTGAATATTATAAACAAAATATAATAAATTATTACAGATATAGATTAGAGACATGTTAATATATAATGAACGCAATTCCCGTGTAATAGTCAAATCGGCACGTTGCAATTTCTTCAATCTTTGTAGACAATTCAATTTTTGACGACCTATGTGGCGCAGCGCGCGCGCTGTCGCTTTATAAAGTTGGAGGTCCTGGGTTCGATTCCCGGCTCGAGTCTGGTCTGGTGGGAGGCAGCAGCCGTGGCTAGTTACCACCCTACCGACAAAGGCGTGTCGCCAAGCGATTTAGCGTTCCGGCACGATGTCGTGTAGAAACCAATTAGGAGTATGGGTTTTCCATACCCCTAACAGGTTAGCCCGCTACCATCTTAGACTGCATCATCACTTACCATCAGGTGAGATTACCGTCAAGGTCAACTTGTAGTGGATAAAAAAAAATAAAAAAAAATCTTTGTAGACACACCATACAAATCGTCGAGAATGCGCTCTCAAAAACCCTACGTACAATCGCTTTGTTTAAGCGGTTTTGCCTGTTTTACGCGGATTACAGCAAATTAAGGTTCATAATGCTCTTGGACTTTCGCAAAGTTACTTCGATAAACATTTTTATCCCATAAATCCTACTCATACATGGCCTAATTTCTTTTAGTTTAGAAATAATCCTCTCTTTTCTTCTTGACATAAATATTATTGGAGAACTCTCAAGATATCAAAGGCGTGTGAAGTCTGCCAATCCGCACATGGCCAGCGTGCTGGACTATGGACAAACCCCTCTCATATTGAGAGGAGACCCGTGCTCTGTAGTGAGCCGGTAATGGGTTGATCATGATAATGACGATGATGATAAATATTATTTATATATAATAAATATTATTTATTATAGACAAAACAGCCTCATTTATAACACCTCCTTTTTCAATTGCAATTTGCGGTTAATAATAGGCAAAACATGAAATTAGGGGAGTGTAATTTCCTCTAATACCACGTAATCGGAAGTTCAAAATTCGCATCCTTTGAACTACTAAATTACTTTACGTTATTAATAATGCCAACATTGTACAAGTTTAGAAATCCTTAGCTTATTACATTTGACAAACAACCGCAATAACTTTAATGAAGTTCGAAATTGGAGCTTCAAAGTTGCGAGCCGCGGCCTAAACTGTGAAACTATTTGCGTTAACATCTCACTAAGCTTAGGGAAAGACTGGTTAAATGATATGCTCAGTATGGGATATATTAGTGTTAACAAATTACAAAGTTTATTAACGTTAAATATGCGTAAGCTGCCTCGTTGAAACTGTGGCTACATTCGGATTATATTTATTTGCAGCAAGCTGTTGTGGGTTTCTGCCTGCGAGCTGTCTTTTTTTATTGGTTGCTTTTTTTTACGAAGAAGGCATATAGTAAACGTGTAGTTAAATGATTTTTATATACATAAATACTTGTCCTGACTTTCAAAGTTGACGCACAGTTCAAACTGCGAGGGTTAGAATTTTTAAATTATTTTATTTAGGTTCGAACATGAACATTTTTCTTTCGTAATATAGTTATCAAAAGTAGTTCTTTGGGTTCCGTTTCCAAAGGATGGCTCCTCTGGTTTTGATGTTCTAGGATGGTGAAAACGACTCAACATCAAATGATAGTTAGATTTTTTGCTTTGATTTTTTTTCATGTAATGTAAAGACTTATACATATTTTATAAATTGCCTAAATGTTCCGCAGGGAACAGGCAGATGGAAAGCGTAAAATTCATTAAAATTCCAATCAAGAATATCCACCACTACAGGATAATCACTCTTGAAATTTAGACCCTTATTAATTATTTTCAATCACGGCCCTAAAAGATTTGGCCTCATCAATATTTCATAAGATCTATTCTCAGTTACCTCTTGATCCCTATTTGAACTCCGTGCACGTAAGCGAAGGGCTTTTAAAGTGAAAATTGTGGTAACTTCCCATTATTATTCAGGTCACTAAGTTTTGGTATAATGCGACAATTTACACGAACATAAGAATATTCTATGCAACTTGGACTTTGAGTATCCAAAACTTAACTTTACCTTTCTTTTGTGTGGGGCTTACATACGTGTAAGCTGAGCCGTATATGACTTATGTAAATTATAAGGGAATTTTGTTGTTTAAAACCTTTTTTTATTACAAAAATGTTACTAAGCGATCATTGAGAATCAATAATTGTAAATGCAGTGTTCGACCCTTCGATTGTTGATTCATCATGTCCCTGATTGTGTTAGGTTTTTAAAAATCCCGTCAAATTAGCAATGTATGTAATTGAAAATCATCCCATGCCATTATCCTATATTATATTATTATAGTTTTTGTTCCTATTTCCGCACACTTTACCAAGTTTAGTAATAGCTCATGGACCTGTTATTCAGTTTTTCACAAATCCCGCAGAAACCATGGATTTAACCGGGATAAAAAGTAGCAGTAGTATATATTATGTTCATACACATTTAGATACAAGCTTCACATTTATAATAACTATTAGTGGAATAAAATTCGATACATTGCTCTAGTCTTATCTATTTGTCGTACTAATTTTCAACGGAATTTGTACGTCATTTTGCTTAACCAATTATAATTTGGTCAAATTAAACTCTTTAGCTTATAAGCCCTAATTAGCTTTGATAGTCTTTCGTTTAATTTCATTACTAGGTATTGTTGTGATTTTTCTTTAGTATCCACAAACAATCATATTTTATCTGTCAGACACTTGAATCTAACAATACGTAGATATATGAGACAAATAAAACAAACGTCAGACTAGTGTATTACTGAAGAACAAGTACGAAAAACATTTTCGTGTCGGAATACTTCTTTTTACACAATTAAGCTTTTATTAGGTTTTTTATATGACTTTATCTTTGTCTTTCATTATTGTATTAAGTTTACACTTGAAGAATCATAAATTCATAAACTGACCTTGCCGAGTATCGTTCCCAGTACCTTTCACTGATAAGAAAATAATGGCTCCACTGGGCTAGAGAGGTAATCTTAGATTTAACAGTTACAACTGAACAGTATCTATAACATTTGGCTGATATTGATGTTCGATTATTTTGAAATTTGTTGGATATATTAACTAAAATAATGTACTGCCTCATAATAATTAGCAAATAACAATATATAACTCTAAAATTAGGTTACAACTGTAAGTAAATTTTAATAATGGCTAATTTACTGCAATCTATTTGCACTCTAGGTATATGTGTAAAATTTACGCATGCAAATTAGGTAAAATGCACGTATTATGGTTGTATCGTAAGGCCAGATGAACACAAAGCTTGAAAATATTAATATTTTGAAATGCTTTTGGAGAAGAGTAACCAGAAGTTAAATAGGCATTAACTTAAATAGGCTGGGGGGTTAAAACAAAAATGATTGTATTCATTTTAGAACAAATATTGAATAGAAGCAGGAATTACTTTTTGAAAGTATAAGTATATTTTTTATGGTATACAATGAACATGCTATATTTAGCATTTTTGCATATTTACATCTATATTTGCTGCAATTGACCTAAAAGAGGTAAATCTGCGCAGCAATTTATAATTGTAATTAAAAATTGCTACGTGCAGATTTGATGGTTTGTACACTTTGCCAGACAGATGTTCCAGAATGTTTTTTTTGAAAGCAAATTTCACTCCGACATCGGAGCATCCTCAAATTTTAACTTCACAACGATACGCTAAGCATATATAAATTGCATAATGCAGATTTGCCTGTTTTATGCGTATTATAGTAAATTTAGGTTAATTTTCATTGTATATGATGAAACAAATTTTCTACGTGATCTATTTATGTGTTTATTTGGCAATCATAAGAAATTACATTTAGCTTCTAATTAAATCTTAAGACTGCACAGTATGACAAAAGTTCATCAAAACAAATTACAGAAAGATAAAGAAGTAGTGAGGTGCCATATGTACAGTTATGTATTTTACTTTATCAATTACTTTCTAAGTGTAGTGTTTGCTATAAAAAACATTTTTTGTCAGTTTTATTTTTTATATTTATAGTTTCACGTAATGTTTGAAGACTTTAGATTATTAAGTTGTTTTACATTCGAGCAGTAGATAAATATTACCCAAAGCACTGTTATCCACAGTGATTTCAAGTCCCAATGTAGTGTACCAATCCGCAAGCTTTTTGCGTGTTAAGATAAATAAGCATTTTCATATGTAACGAAGTACCTACTCGTACTTCAAACAAGTTGATATTACTAGTATATACAGAACATATTTTAGTGAGTTAGACTTTAGTTTACTAGTAGACAACACATCTCAACAGTTGGTTGTCACACTAAAACAAGTTGACCTTACTAGTATATACAGAACATATTTTAGTGAGTTAGACTTTAGTTTACTAGTAGACAACACATCTCAACAGTTGGTTGTCACACTAAAATAGTAATTTAGTGTGAAACATTAAAGAAAATAAAATTTTGGTAGCTTACTGATAACACCCTTGGTGAGAAGCCGGCCTTACCTTCTACCAACAGTCACGCTCAAACAGTTTTCCACAAATTAGCATTAAACCGTTATTACCCACAATGTGACTAATAGCCGACGTGGTTAGTACCTGATTCGGCAAAAACAAACATTCTGCAATCCAATAACAAGCTTATTACAAATACATTCAATCTAATTTCAAATGGCACTGATTGTGTGACATCAAGCCACAAGTAGAAAACATTTTAAAATATAACTCTGAGCTCTTGACTGGGTTATTGACCCTGCTATGAGGGCAGATGATTCAAAAAAAAAAAAAAACAAATATAATAAATAATGTGGGTCTTTCGGGTAGACAGTGCTTTTAAGGATGCATGAAGTGTCACGAATTTTACTATCAAGCCTATATTTCTCACGAGTATATTCTTTTTCTCTGGAGACTCCTAGTGTAGGGTATGCACTGCTTTTTAATAATTAATAATATATGAAGTGTACGTCACAGATTTTTTGAACACGATGGAATCTCGTGATGCAATTCATACTAAGGTTACTGTTATTATAGATAATCAAAAGTGGGCAGATATTCGCCTGACAATAAACATAGTTCCTACATTGACCCGGCTCTCCTCGTATTCAACCTAGTTACGCGATTCGAGTGCGTGGTTTAAATTATTTTCAATTCAGACGCTACGCTATAAAACTTGCTCTCTTTTTAATACTAGCTGCGTTATGCGACACTACTGTATGAAATGAATAGAAGCAGGCGTTACTTTGCGGAAGTCCATGATAAACAATAAGCAGCAAGTATAATTTGCTATATTCCGCCGACAACCGGGAGATTTGTATAATAATAGTCAACTTTACTTTTCTCGCTTGTGAAGTCCACATCTCCTGAGGATGATCCGGTGTCTGTGCAAAATAAACGATTTGATTTGTCGGGTCGAAACGTGCGTAGAGGTTCTAGTTGGAAGATTCAGTGTGGTGTTATATTATACAAATCACCCGGCGAAATATAGCAAATTATACTTGCTGTTTATTGTTAACTGCTGTATGTACAACATTAACAAGTATTAGATCGACATAGTTCACTTTGTTTTCGTCGGCCAAAGTGACTTCAAATAAAACTGAAAGTCGTCTGTCGGATTGATCAACTGGAACCAGTAAGGTTGAATATTTCACATTTTTTTATTTTCTTATATTATACTTATATCAACTGTGTATATTTTAAATTATTCACCATATATTGGTACTTATACACACATTAGTTTGAATGGTACCTTTGTTGTGTATCTGTGTCAAAATCTATGGGAATTTATTAGGCAAGACACTGGGCAATAAATAGATTGCTTCCCTCCCCTAAGAACATAGAATACTTTCTATTTCTAGCCCGAAAACCAGACTGGTCCGGCATGATTACAAAAACTGAAACAAACGCGGACGAAGTCGCGGGTAACAACACCTATGACATATTTCTATGTCTTAATTAGAAAATGACATTTAAATTAAAAATGTCTAGTCATCGTGCCTTTTACCTTTTACCTATTTGACAGAGAAAGATTTAGAGCTCAAATTCAATGCTGGCTGACGTGGCAACATAATTTATATAATTTTTGTGTACAAAATTGTGTTTAATTCCCATTGGCACTTTTTTTTAAATTTTCTTTACTTGCCTGGTGGGAGACTTCGAGAGATGTTACTTGCTAAGGAAAGACGTGATGTGACGTTTATATAAATAAAAAACTAAGATTATGTTCTGTTCTCTAGGTGTCTGATCAAATTGTGATGAAAGTTTGGTAGGGCGTTTTGAGATGCTCATGTAGTCATAGTACAAAAAATACGATAAACATTATATATTTAAAGTTATTTTTCACGTGACATAGCATTCAAGTTCAGCCTAGTATTCAATATTTATGTTGTGTAAGCACACAACAAAAACATTGAATATTGTTTCTTTTAAACTCCGTGCCATAACAGTATCACATATATATATTGTTGAAATATCCATACTCCAGTTTTATCGAATCATCATCATCATCATGATCAACCCATTACCGGCTCAATACAGAGCACGGGTCTCCTCTAAATATGAGAAGGATTCGGCCATAGTCCACCACGCTGGCCATGTGCGGCATGTGCAGAGAACTTTTAGGTATGTAGGTTTCCTCACGATGTTTTCCTTCACCGTTGAAGCAAGTGATATTTTAATTATTTAAAAACGCACATAACTCCGGAAAGTTATAGGTGCGTGCCCGGATTCGAACCGCCGACCTCTGATCAGGAGGCTGACGCCCTAATCACTATGCTATCACAGCTTACTTATATCAAAGTAAACTTTTATCAAATGTATCAATGCAAATAGCTTGATGTCGACAGTCCAGCCACGAGGGCCTTCCGTTAGGGGCCCTCCTTACAGTGTTATCATTCTAGTATATCTCTTATTGCATATGCTAATGACCTTAAAAGCACTAAATGTTGTGTGGTTTGTTTAATGAAGCGTTTTACATTCCACGTGTTTCAGGCAAGTCACGTCCCGCTCGCAATCCCCGTCCCGGCGAAATTGCAGTGGCGTTATTACACGCAGTTGTTTGAACCCCACTACGTAGCAGCTTTATAGCGGTGAAACTTACCTCGTTTAATGTGATTAAGTTACCGTTATTTGCCGTTGCAGTTGCTATGATCTAGCAAACTACGGGCAAAATATTAATTTAAACCCATAATGCTGTGATATCCTAGTGGTAAAATATTAATTTAAAATCATTAGATAATGCTGTGATATCCTAGTGGTGGCTGTGATAGCCTAGTAAGCTGTGATAGCCTAGTGGTTAAGACGTCAGCTAATTATAGTTAATTGTTGACCGTTTAGAGAGATTGAAAATCATATTTCAGTTATAAATTTTTTTCGACGTTAAAATGCGTCACAGCAATAGGAGTTTTGTATAACATCGTATTTATTTTTTATTTGTATAACGTATTATGAAGTCAGCACACGCGGATAAACGCACAGTTCAGTACCGCTTTCTCCGCTGATTTGTTTTACAAATACCATTATAGCGGGCTGAAATTAAATGATAAGTAGTAGTATAATCTATGTTATTTCAGAATAAAGTGTTTCCTAATGGTAAAACAATTATTCAATAAAGATACAAACAAACAAATCTTTCTTTGTTTAAATATTAGTATATTTAATTATGTTTTCGAGTCAATAAAACGGGAACTGCACGAATTTTCCCGTTTAACGCTGACGCCATATTGGATGTTTTCAATAACCATACAACAAAAAATTTTTCCTGCTTCTATAAAGAGATTCTCCGGCTACCGTAGGAGCACTTAGATGTCGCTTATTTCCGGCATTGGTTGTCGCAGTATCGCTGAGTGAATCGCAAATAAACATTGTAAGGATTATTTATTTTCTTACCAGCTGACGCCCACGCAGATTACGGGTTTAAAACATTCCCGTGGAATAAGCTACGTTTGTTATTGAAGATTATTTTATGTCTTCATCCTGCTCCCAATTTCCGCTCCTATTTTCAACATATAAATCAATTATCAAGAAAGTCTGCTGTAGTAAACTAAATGTATAATTTCAGCTAATAAACGTAACTTTCAGTTTGACATTAAACCCACGCGAAATATATATATTTCTAGTATAAAAAGTAGCCTGTGTATTAGGGTAAAATCTATGTATTCAATATTGCAGCCGAATTGATTTAGTTAAGCGAACAACTGGGTAAAATAAATGAACTTCTCAAGGACATTTGTTCAACAGTAATTGGCTTCTAGAAAATACTAGAACTCTCAGAAAATCTCTGTAATTGTGATTTGATACACATTTTACAATTTTATCTCTATAACATCACATTAACTACTTGCTTTATCAGATGATAAGATCTGTTACCAAATACCAACATACCTTCACTGCGTTCGATGAATTGGACGTTTAAAAAGGCATTTATAATGTTTTTTTTTTGTATACACTATAAGTTAATCCTTGAGGGCTATCTCACCTGGTGGTAAGTGTTGATACAGTCTAGGATGTCAGCGGGCTAACCTGTTAGGGGTATGGTAAACCCACACTCCTAATTGGCTTCTACGCGACATCGTGCCGGAACGCTAAATCGCTTTGCGACACGACTGTGTCGGTTTTTCAATTTTTTTTTCAATAAGCTGTAACAATCTGGAGCGTTTCGAAGAAAAGATGTCTCGAATCCACCTTGAAAATCGAAGGAAGAAGAAGAAATCCGTCGAGCCATGTAGGAGGAGTACAGTGACAAACACACTCAAGAAATATATATAAAGATTTTTTGACGACCTCCGTGGCGCAGCGCGTGCGCTGTTGCATTTTAAAGTTGGAGGTCCTGGGTTCGATTCCCGGCTCGAGTCTGGTCTGGTGGGAGGCCTTCGTCCGTGGCTAGTTACCACCCTACCGACAAAGACGTGTCGCCAAGCGATTTAGCGTTCCGGCACGATGTCGCGTAGAAACCAATGAGGAGTGTGGGTTTACCATGCCCCTAACAGGTTTGCCCGCTACCATCTAAGACTGCATCATCACTTACCATAAGGTGAGGTTGCCGTCTTACTTGTAGTGGATAAAAAAAAAAAAGATAAGCATAGAAGTATAAGATAACAACGAAATATCACCTACACATAGTTGCATTCATACAGAATAGTTTAGGTGGCGATTAAACAACAAAAGAGCACTTTCCTGAACGCTGGCTATGAGAGCGTTATATATCGCTGTGGTCGACGGCATACCGCCCGTATTATTGCCATTTGCTGAAAACCGCAAGCAAAATACGTTATATTTTGATATTATTAGACGGCTAAAATTGTCGCGTTTTACTTATATACAAAATTTTAACCTTTTAATTCTGTCTACCGACAACAGAAGGTTTTATAATAATAATAATAATTTCCTTATTCAGGTAAATACCCAAAAGTACAATAGTACACATATAAAATAATAATAATCTATATATATATATAAAAGCGAAAGGTCACTTACATACTTACATACTGACTAAACACGAGATCTCAAAAACTATTGTACGTATAAAGCTATAATTTAGCAAGTAGGTAGTTGATAGTTAAGAGATGTCAGCTAAGAAAGGATATTTGAAAATTCCACACCTAAGGGGGTAAAATAGGGGTTGGAAGTTTGTATGAAATTTCTTTGTTTTTAGAGTTAGAGACACAAAAATTTGCATTAAGATTAATAATAATAAATAAAAAACATATAGATAATTTTTTTTTAATATTACCTGTTAAAGGGTGGTAAAAAAGGGGATGTTATTTTTGCTTATATTTTTATTATGAAGTCTACAAGCTTGAAATTTTGAAAATAGGCTTTTTAGGGCGTAAGTATAAGGTTAGAATTTTTTAAATTTAGAAACACCAAAATCGGCAATTTGACATTTGCCTGTAGCTTACTTTCTGAAGCAGGGCATTGGCCGCATGAATAACCTCAATCTCAAGGGAAATCAGCAATTCTACGCAGCCGAAGTCGCGGGCAACAGCTAGTATAATATAAATGTTTAAAATAAAATAATTATGCCAGTTATTTTCTATTCGCATGTCCGTTTCGGACAAAAGTCACCAAAAGAATAACAAAAGAACAAAAGAAACCTTTTAATTATGTTAATTTTTTATTTGTTAGATAGCTTCTATTCTTTCGTGTCTTAATTTGTGACATTTTATTCAATTTATTTTATTCATTAGTATTATTTATATATATTATGTATAAAATATAGTCTATTTTATATTATAGAAAATGTATTTATATTTTTAGGTGTTCATGTATTATTTGACCATATATTATTTCTGTTATTGTAATTATCTTTAGCTGCCTATCTTTATATTATTATCCTGGTCTAAGTTGCCTGGTACAGATCTTTAGCGGTAAGGCCGCTTATTGTACCTCTTTTCTTTTCTGTGTAATTTCTTTGCTGTCTTGTATTTCTTCTTTAAGTGCATTTTCATTTGATTATTTATAAACACGTTTTACGTATTTCGTACCCGCCTACAATACAATACACTTTTTAAACGACACTAAAATGTAATGCAATATTCAAAGACTGTATTTAAAAAAAAAAATTGTTATTATGGCAGTTTTGTGCATTTGTATTTATTTAATGACTTTCTAATTAAATATTTACTTAAACGCTCGAGGAAAACGTTATGCAGGTTTACTCACTTTATTGTCCGGTGTAAGATTTTCTTTATAATGTTCTCAAAGACGTGTAAGTTTTTAAAATACGCACTATAATCTGTTTTTCAATATGGACTACGACCGCAAGTCGCCAGTCAATGCTGACCATCGCCCTATCATGATTAACCCATTGCCGGCTCACTACAGAGCACGGGTCTCCTCTAAATATGAGAAGGGTTTGGCCTTAATCCACCACACTGGCCATGTGCGGATTGGCAGACTTCACACGCCTTTGAGAACATTATGGAGAACTCTCAGGCGTGCAGGTTTCCTCACGATGTTTTCCTTCACCGTTGAAGCAAGATATATTTTAATTTTTTTTAAAACGCACATAACTTTGAAAAGTTAGAGGTGCGTGCCCGGATTCGAACCGCCGACCACTGATTAGGAGGCTGACGCCCTTACACCACTAGGCTATCAGCGCCCTGCGGTTGGCCGGTAATGCGTTGATAATGATGATGACATGAATAGTTTACGGAGAGTTAAGTCTTCACTGCTGGTAACATTTAAAATGTATTCAATGCTAACCGTGTAACGTGACGAGAAATTCATCCTAAAAATGTCCTCACCTAAACAAAAGGATCTTTTGACTATATGAGCAAGCCCTTTTGATCCCTACGGTGCAGTGGCGCTATGTGTGATCCCGGGATCGATCCATAGCGTAGGCAATTTGGTAATAAAAATCACACAACTTTTATTTTGTTTAGTATAGTGTTTGAGAAAAATAAAGGTGTAAGTATTGTAAGTAACAGTACAGTATTGAACAGTTAGCCTCCCAAGTGCGCTGAAGGTCGTCCTATTCTAAACTTACTTGAATGTACCAAAGTAAGCCCAATTTCTGCAGGAGATATGATCCTACTCCCAATTCAGCTATCTAATCCTTTGAGCTGTGCCAGTGATTTTGGCTTAGAGCGAACTTCAATTTACTTCACAATATATTTCAATTATAGTTACTATTCCAATGCTATAGATAATCAGGGAACATGCGGATGAATGCCTCTGTTCTGAATCAATTTATAATTTACTCCAAGGAATATTCAACACCACCATCCCAAACTAAAATAGACTGGATAATGTGAGTGAATGTCTCGTCAATGAATTTATATGTCGATTTAGCGAAATGTTAGTGCATATGACTAGATTGATAACCATACACCATACAACAAATTATCTTTTTTTTTATCCAACACAAGTAAGCCCTTGACGGCAACCTAACCTGATAGTAAGTGATTTTGCAGTCGAAGATGGTAGCGGGCGAACCGTTTAGGGGTATGGTAAACCCACACTCCTAATTGGTTTCTACGCGACATCGTGCCGGAACGCTAAATCGCTTGGCACTTGACACGTCTTTGTCGGAATTATACCGTAGAAATACCAATCTTCCCACTAATATTACAAATGTGAAAATATGTCAGTTTATTTATTTGTTTGATTGTTGATACCTTAGTTTTTATAATAGAAATAAATGTAGAAACTGGAAGGCATAAACCAAACCGAACCGAATAATTTATATAATTTATTTTATTAGCTTCTATTAGCTACCATGCAAACATATTTGAATTCTGCCTGCTGGTTTAAAAATACTGCATTTTGAATAAATGAGATATGCATTTATCAAAACGGGTTATTACGAACACCGATAGATAGAAGCGGTGATAGCCTAGTGGTTAGGGCGTCAGCCTCCTAATCAGAGGTCGGCGGTTCGAATCTGGGCACGCACCTCTAACTTTTCGGAGTAATATGCGATTTTAAGCCATTAAAATATCACTTTCTTCAACGGTGAAGGAAAACATCATGAGGAAAACTGCAAGCCTGAGAGATCTTCGTAATATTCTCGAAGGCGTGTGAAGTCTGCCAATCCGCACATGGCCAGCGTGGTGGACTATGGCCAAACCCCTCTCATATTGAAAGGAGACCCGTGTTCTGTAGTGAACCGAGAATGGGTTGATCATGATGATGATGATGATGACGGACACCGAGCCTATAATTATTTCCCTTAAATATACCACTAAACCGGAGTTCATCGCATATAGAAAATATTCCCTGTTCCCTATACATCGTAGTAAACGAAAACGGCCTTGAACAAAGCATATTACAAATGTTAACTAACTCCTTACTTCTCTGGTTACACATGAAGTTCAACCGCTAAACTTTACCAAAGCTGTTTGTGTGTGTATTACTTACTTACTTACTCAGTTGTTGGCGGTTTGTTCTTTGTTTTGGGTCTAGCTAGCTAATGCAAGGAAGCTAAACGAACGAAAGTGAACCTTTTTTTTTCGTCAGCCAGTGACTGAGACTCCGAATAAAACTGAGAGTTCGTCTGTCGGATCGACTGGAACCGGTAAGGTTGAATATATCACATTTTTTTTATTTACTTATATCAACTGTATATATTTTAGATTATTTACCATAAATTGGTACTTATACACACATGAGTTTAGATGGTACCTTTTTTTTATATACACTACAAGTTAGCCCTTGACGGCTATCTCACCTGGTGGTAAGTGATGATGCAGTCTAGGATGGTAGCGGGCTAACCTGTTAGGAGTATGGTAATCCCACGCTCCTAATTGGTTTCTACGCGACATCATGCCGGAACGCTAAAATCGCTTGGCGACACGTCTTTGTCGGTAGGATGGTAACTAGCCACGGCCGAAGCCTCCCACCAGATCAGACTCGAGCCGGGAATCGAACCCAGGACCTCCAACTTTATAATGCGACAGCGCACGCACTGCGCCACGGAGGTCGTCAAAAACCTTATGTATAAATAATGCGCTTCTTTTATTAGAGCTCATTACGTAAAAAAAATACACTTATCTGTGTTACTAAGAATCACTAAGTTACTTATTAAGAATTACTTTTTTTACTGTTAAAAGTCAAATAAAATAATTGCCAAAATTGCGGGCATTGCTTTTCAATATTAAAATAAGGAATGCTTAGCTTAGATGGATTCCTGAAGTATGTAAATCTAATATTTTGCAGTAGCTATTCATCACATGCAACATATGCACATTTGCGATCGTAGACTTATTTATGCATATCAAACTTTTTAAAGTTTCCGCTCCAGAAGGGTACCAACTGAATCGTAGTTGGAAGACTCCGCTGTCTTTCCTTCCACCCGACCATCCATCCGTTCTTCCATCCATCTGTCTGTCAGCGAGCTGTATCTCCGCGAGTTTACATAGAATGTGTATTCCTATTCCGCTAGAACAACGAATAATACAACTTAAGGGTGAATACTAGAAAAATAAATAAAATATGTTTGGTATTTTTGTTCGAAATTAATAATGTTAAAATACTATGTAAAACTGCGAGTTAACTCGCACTAAGCCGGTTTTTTATTGTTACAATTACGTAAATACGTAAACATTTAAATAGTTAGTTACCCAACCTAATATAATATATAACAAATAGTTAATCGAACGTTTAGAATGTAGTGTTATTCGAGACCAATTGAGAAATTGATATTAGTATCGACACTAATTAAGCACAATACTCAGTAACATGATCTCTATTAAACACTACAGTTATACTTTTACTTTAATATTATGTCAACCTTATAAAATCGTTAATAAAGTCACCATTATAACTAAAATTGAAGTTATTAAGCTTTTATTTTAATAGAAAACTCGTCAGTGAAAGGTTGTCTTCAAAATTGTGTTATATTTTACACGGACAACGATACTGCCGTGGGCAACCACTTTTATAATTGATTTACAAATTTATTGCACATAATGAAAATCTATAATAATATAATAAAACTGTAACAGTAAAAATTCTGTACGTTAAATATATTTTGACAATTTTAATAGAGGATGCTTTACTATCGATATTGAGCCCAAAACAATTTAATTTTTTCTGTCTGTCTGTATCTTGGCCGCGCATCACGCCGAAGCTACCGGATGGATTCGAATGAAATTTGGTATAGGAGTAGCTGATACTGGGGTTCAAAATATAGGATAGCTTTTATTCCGGAATTCAATACGGTTCCCTAGGGAGAGGGGATTAAAGTCAAAATGTATATTAAGTTGTAATTCATTAACGGGTACTCCGATTTCACTCATTCTTTTTTTGTTAGATACTTTAATGTTTATTCTGTAGTCATTTCAAGGTCGTCGGCTTAGTAATCCATTGCTTCGTGATTGGAAGACAAACAAAGACACTTTTATTAACAATAACTCAACGCAGAGGAAGTCGCATCAGCTAGTTCAGTAATATATTTATACTAGCTGTTGCCCGCGACTTCGTCTGCGTAGAATTGCTGATTATACTTGAGATTGAGGTTACCCGTGCGGCCAATGCCCTGCTTGAGAAATTAAGCTACAGGCAAATGTCAAATTGCCGATTTTCGTATCTTAACAGGTAAAATTTAAAAAATAATTAATGTACATGTTTTTTATTCATTATGATTAATCTTAATGCAAATTTTTGTGTCTCTAACTCTAAAAACAAAGAAATTTCATACAAACTTCCAACCCCCCTTTTACCCTCTTAGGGGTGGAATTTCCAAATATCCTTTCTTAGCTGACATCTCTTAACTATCAACTACCTACTTGCTAATTTATAGCTTTATACGTACAATAGTTTTTGAGATCTCGTGTTTAATCAGTATGTAAGTAAGTCAGTATGTAAGTATGTAAGTGACCTTTCGCTTTTATATATATAGATAAAGCAATAGTTTAGAGTGTGGTAGATAAGGTTATAAAAGTGCATGGATAATAACACCATCATTAACAAACGTTTACAGTGTTTGATATAGCACTCCCAAATATTGAAAGGGTGGACCTTTATCGCCAGAGTATCCTTAAGCTATATTTCATAAAGTTTGATCGATGAAACCCAACTAAACCTAAAAGCCATAACTCAGCAGCGACGCGGCGCGTGACATGACGTGACGCTGGCACAGTGACGTGACCCCGGCGTGCGACGCGTTCACCCGTAGTCTAACTACTGCGTGTCAGCTTAATTACAATCACTGGAAACTAAAGTCAGTCTTCGTGTACGATAATTAATGCCTTTTCACATCACGCCCTGGATTTTCGAAGACAATTATTAGTTTGGTCATAAATTATCATCATTATCATCATGATCAACCCATTGCCGGCTCACTACAGAGCACGGGTCTCCTCTCAATATGAGAAGGGTTCGGCCATAGTCCACCACGCTGGCCGTGTGCGGATTGGCAGACTTCACACGCCTTTGAGAACATTATGGAGGACTCTCAGGCTTGCAGGTTTCCTCACGACGTTTTCCTTCACCGTTTAAGCAAGTGATATTTTAATTTTTATAAACGCACATAACTCCGAAAAGTTAGAGGTGCGTACCCGGATTCGAACCGCCGACCTCTGATTAGGAGGCTGACGCCCTAACCACTAGGCTATCACCGCTTCTATAAATTATATGTACGCAGAATTAACACGCAGAATCCCGCCTTTGTCCTCTGAGAAACGCGTAGATTTTCAGATGTGATACGACATAATCAGTTGATGTCATGCCAAGTCTTGTCAGAATATACGGCCGAAATATGTTGAATCTGTGTCAGTTAATGGTTATTTCGTGTTACCCTCCTAAATTTAACTGTTATTTTCTACCATGGATGATGATTTTTTTTATCCACTACAAGTTAGCCCTTGACAGCTATCTCACCTGGTGGAAAGTGATGATGCTGTCTAGGACGGTAGCAGGCTAATTGGTTTCTACGCAAAATCGTGCCGGAACGTTAAATCGATTGGCAAGTCTTTGTCGGTAGGGTGATAACTAGCCACGGACGATGCCTCCCACCAGACCAGACTCGAGCCGGGAATCGAACCCGGGACCTCCAACTTTATAATGCAACAGCACACGCACTGCGCTACGGAGGTCGTCAAAATACAGTAATACAGTAAAACGTGTAAATAATGTAATCAACTAGGCACTATAAAATAAATGAAAGTACACTAAGTTTCGTAGCTTGGATTTTGGTAAGTGTAAATTGATTTTCGTGAACGTTGTACTAAACAAAGGATGATGATAATTAAAAGTCAATTTACACTTGACCGGTTTTCAGTGGAACATTTAATTTCCTTCCGCATAAAATTCATTGCAGTGACGTGCTCAACAGGTAATGAAAATTGAAAGCCGCGGGGAATTTTAAGTAAACGTCTGCCATCCTTTACCGTCTGTTTAGAATAGTAAATTAAATTGATAAGGAAATTGATTTCGGTAAAATTTAACGTTTTACGTTACGAAGATTTAATACCTTATTTTCAGCGTTCTGGAAGAATAATTACGAGCTATTAATGGATCAGTTTAATTATTTTTTTCTTCATCTCACTTTGGTGGTAAGTGACGCAGTTTGAGATGTAAGGATTCAATATAAAAACTATAGTTGACTGAGCGCAATGAATCTCTGAACCAAATCAGAAATTGGAAATTCATTAATAAAATCAGATTTACTGACATCAAAAGTCATATAAAAACTGTGACTTACTGAGCACAATGAATTTCAAAGTGATCAAATCAGAAATTGGAAATTCATTAATAAAACTATATTTACTGACATCGATTGTAAATTTCAAATAGTATCGTGGTACGAGAATGATAGTACAAATTATTTAGTATATCCTAATAAGTAGACATTGAAGTATATAGCTCGATGGGTTAGCACGTAGAAGTGGCAGTGAGCTGCTCATGTTTGTCAGAGGATCGTTGGACATTGGAGTCGGAAGATCCTGGAATGTGCAATGAAATGGCAAAAGTAGTGGGCTTCAGCTAGGTGAAGCGAATGACCTCCGAAATATGGCAGGCACCGACTGGATACGAAAAGACGGAGGTAGGATGAGTTGGTGCTGCTTCAAAGAGGCGTATGTCCAGCAGTGGATGCATATTGGCTGATGATGATTAGCATAGATAATAGATTAACAAATATTTTAAAAAAAGCAACACGGATTAGGAGTATATCGGTTGCAACGCGGTAGTACAAAACATAAGGTAACAGGATGGTATCTTCTTTCTGGCTGGGCATTGGGGTGTACGTTGTCTTGAGTAGTTTGTGGAAGTAATGAGTGGAAGTTAATTAAAGTAAAGCCTGTTTAATTCTTACACAAGTACATTATGCACATCCGGAAATAGACCAAGGAATAACCCCTAATTTACATCACTGTCATATAAAAAAGCATAACTGCCCGCTGTTAAATAAATTGAACATTCGATTGGGAATAAAAGCTCGCGGAACGGCCTGATTGATCACAATCCATTAGCACTTTTAGCAATTCGTGCATTTGCCAAATTGCGACGAATCGGCCGTCGCTGCTAAATCGATTCCACCGTTTGTTCTGGCTACTGGAGACGGAATCGCAGTCGAAAATAGAAGTAGGGACTAATGGATAACTTATTGTATTCTACCCGTTATTTTAGTATTATAAAATCTAGCAAAAGCTTTCCTAACATATCTCTGATAATTTTTTTTTTTTTTTTTATGCATAAGTATGAAGCCCTGTCTCCTGCTATAGTTTAAACTGTGTTACAGGAAACAGTGTCTTCCCTATATCTATGGCACAACAATATGCGATTGACAAAAATAATAAACTTACACAACCAAAATTTGTTTACAAAGAAAAATAAAGTTAAATTAAACAATAATTATTACAATATTTCAGGGTACGTGTATATGTATGTGTGTATGTGTATATGTATGTGTGAATATGTTTTCTATTTTTTTTTTATTACTTTAGTTAGATATTCTTTTGAAATATTTTCTCTTTCTATATACATAATTTTTTCTTTCTATTATACATAATACAATAAGGGCAAACGGGATAGATGGGTCATAACGTATTTTTTATGACCTACCTACCATCTTAGACTGCACCATCACTTACATCAGGTGAGATTGCTGTCAAGGGTTAACTTGTAGTGGATAAAAAAAAAGGTTGTTGGGGGATTGTAACGGTACTGCGGAAAGGAAAATGCTTGACACCGACACAGCACACAGTTACAAGATACAGAGGTTTCAAGGTTCAGTTACGGTAATTGGACACAACAGCCATTAGCTAGTACTCGACACTGAACTAGACATCGTTGCCTTTACAAACAAGGCCATCCAGGCTTCCCATGCTTCCCGTTGTTAGAGGTGATTTGAGTTTACTTTTTACTTTGTATTATTAGCAAGACATAACTTTTTACATCAAAGATTTAAAATTAAATTTTAAAGTGATTTATTATAAAGTAAAAAGGTAATTAATGAAAATAGGTAGGTAGGTAGGTAATTAATGACGACCTCCATGGCGCAGCGCGTGCGCTGTTGAATTTTAAAGTTGGAGGTACTGGGTTCGATTCCCGGCTCGAGTCTGGTCTGGTGGGAGGCTTCGGCCGTGGCTGGTTACCACTCTACCGAAAGACACGTGTCGCCAAGCGATTTAGCGTTCCGGCACGATGTCGTGTCGAGTATAAGTTTACCCATACCCCTAACAGGTTAGCCTGCTACCATCTTAGACCGCATCATCACTTACCATCAGGTGAGATGCAGTCAAGGGCTAACTTGTGGTGAAAAAAAAAAAAAAATACATCGATTAACTTCAACGATTACAATGATAGATTCATTAACCGATTAACGACTGGTGCCAAATATCTCTCAATATCTTGGTATAGTTATTCGAACAAACAAGTAAACAAACCGCCCTAAAATACATAATATATTCTATGACTTTTGTGTGCATATCTTATATCTTATCAGATTTGTTCTTTTTTTTTTTTATACACTACAAGTTAGCCCTTGACGTCATCTCACCTGATAGTAAGTAATGATGCGGTCTAAGATGGTAGCGGGCTACCTGTTAGGGTTACGGTAAACCCATACTCCTAATTGGTTTCTACACGACATCGTGCCGGAACGCTAAATCGCTTGGCGACACGTCTTTGTCGGTAGGGTGGTAACTAGCCACGGCCGAAGCCTCCCACCAGACCAGACTCGAGCCGGGAATCGAACCCAGGACCTCCAACTTTATAATGCGACAGCGCGCGGACTGCGCCATGGAGGTCGTCGTTCACAACTAAATAGTTACAGAAGATAAATGAAACGCTAAAAAAACAGATTTAAAGACAGAAAAATATTTGGAAACTAATATAAAAACGTAATGATTTTAAACGTTATAATGTTTTTAGCTGATTGATATTTTAATTTCAATTAAATTTCTTATTTTTATAACAAGTTTTTATCCTAAGTTACATTAAATTGTGTTTTCTCCTAAAATAAAAATTATAATTTAGTTTGCAATGACAGGGTTCAAAGAAAGCAAGAACCGTTACATAAAAGTAAACTGAATAAATAAATAACTAAATTAACTGGAAACATATTCGAACATGAATAACCTTCACCGTTAAAAAAAACACCGGTTGAGATTTTGCTTTAATAACAGACTTGCTTGGAGCAATTCAATCAATTTTTTAATAAAAAAAACTCCTTGTCATTTCGTCAGTTTCCAATATTTCCTAGCTTGCTCGCTAGCTATTTATACACCCAGTTATTTATCTTCAATCCTTATTTTCGTTTAACGTCGACAACAGGTATAAATCCGGAACAGCTGTGCAGTTTTATGGGCTCTCTAAGTGTTTACGGTTCGGATAAAAGTCGTTGACTGGATAACGATTTAGAATTAGAGAGTTGTTTTAGTTTTTAGAGACTTTTACGACCGGTTTTTATTACTTAACTACAAGTTAACCCTTGACTGAAATCCCACCTGGTGGTACGTTAAAAATGGTTTTAGGGGTACTGCTGTTATATACAAATCATACCCCATTGGTTTTCATGCCGCATAGAAAGCTTTATCGCTTAGAGGGACGCCGTCAAAGAGGGCTTTCTTAACAAACGTGTCATACTCCAGATTTAAGCTTTAAGCTTATGCTGAACGGGTTTTAAAAATTCCTCTTGAATCAGCAACGTTTTTTTAATTAAAGATTATACTGTAGTAGATACCAAAAAGCGATACTATTTATGGGTAATCAATTGTGATATTAAGTAAAAAATACGATCAAAAATACTGCGTAACGTAATAAAACATTTTTATTTAATTACAATTGTAATTCTCTCCCTCTCTTTTTATGGCTTTGCACAGATTAGCCAATGTCAAGTTTATAGCAATGTAGAAGTTAGGGAGAAATGGCGGGAAACTTCGCACTCTGCGGACGGGGCTCCCTCAAGCCTTTCCCAAATTAATACCTTTAAACCATTCAGAAAACTAGCCACTACACAAACGACACCAAAACTGTCCACGACACAACAAACACCAGTCTTTTTCAAAATTAGCCAACAAACATTAATTCAAGAAAAGCGTGAAAAAACCGCGCCCGCCATATACGAAGTCTCCCGCCTTTCTCCAATTGTAATTTAAGGTACTCAAATTATATAAAGGTGCTCACTGTTGACCATAACTTTGTTCATGTTTCATTCATTTTGATATTTTCACCAAGGATATAAAAAAAAAACACTTTAATATGACTATTTTAACTGCTGACTGTCTGGGCTTGAACCTATATACGAGCTAAATTTCAGTAAGAACTGTCCTGTTTAATCATAAAAAATGTACCTTTACAATATATTAAATACCAAAATATGTACGGATGTTCAAACATACGTCTTATAAGAAAATTCACTTTTTTAAAGATTTAAGAAGTTTAACAGTAAAAAGAGCTCGGTTTGCCAAAAATGTATCATGTCAAGTGACCTTAACACACAAGTTGGAGGAGAAGTGGGTTTTGTGCTGCAGATGTGACGTCGAGTGTGCTAGTTGGCACGACATTTCTTTGGAGTTTAATATTATGTGATGTGAATAATAATGAAGAACCTATTTATTTTATAGGAAACCAACTTTGTTTGCGGCTCCCTCGCTCAGAGTCGGGCGCTGTGTTATTATAAGTGGAATGTAACGGGTTCGATACCCGACAGAGATAATTTGGAATTTTGTCATTTCTGAATTGTATTTGTGTTGTGCTGCTGTTATGGTTAGTAATCAACTTTACAACATAGACATATCGCCAAGCTATTAAGCGTTCCGGAACGATGTCGGATAGAAACTAATCGAGAGTGTGAGTTTACCATACTTAACACATATTAGCCCGCTACCGTCTTCGACTGCATCTGATGGCATGCTTAAAGAAATACAATACAGACTTATATCAGTCCGTATAAACTCACATACAGTGCTATGTCACGGTCACTGACAGCGAGACTAGTCCACAAACTTCAACTCGCTCAGCGTGCTATGGAAAGAGCTATGCTTGGAATCTCTTTGAGAGATGAAGTCCGTAACGAGGTGATTCGGCAAAAAACAAAGGTAACCGAAGCTCGAAGGGCTTGCACGCTGAAGTGACAGTGCGCTGGTTACGTTTGTCGGAGAACCGACGGACGTTGGATTCAGAAGGTCCTCGAGCGGAGACCACGTCTCGGCAAATGGTGTGTGGGTCGTCCTCGAGCCAGGTGGAGCGATGACCTCCAAAGTGGCAGGCATCGACTGGATGCAAAAGGCCGGAGACAGGATGAGTTGGCGCTGCTTCAAAGAGGCCTATATCCAGCAGTGGATTGTTGGCTGATGATGATGATGATGATGACAGTGCTATGGTGACACAGACAAACAAGTGGCTCCGTTCACGCGTAAACACAGCGACTTTGAAAATTAACAAATCAACGCTGTTAATAATATTAAAACTCGGCAATGTTAAGAAAGTTCACGGTAATTGTTAAAATGTTTGCTATTTTAGCGCTTCTAATACTTAAATTGAATTTGAAGAAGCTACGAAATCCAACAACGTTTCGCTGCTAAAATTGAGCCAAATAATAATATTGTTTGTTAATCAAAGTATTGAATTAGGCGGCGTCACTTTCGTTAATTATTTGATTGCTTCGCTAAAGTAAAAGTTATGTGGTAAATTAAGGCTTGCCAAAATACCGGTGCGAAGGTCGGTGGACGGGTGGAATGTGTAGAATTTGAAATGTTATGAGAGAAATTCATATCTTAATTGTATACGACTGGATTCGCGTGTTTTTTTCGCTTGAGTTTCTAAACCGTACGGAGTTCCTATTCATTAGCTTCATCGCGCGCAGTTTACACATGTTTCGTTCAAGGCGAAAGGTGAAGTTTTTGCCTATTTTATTACAAAATATTTTGTTAATTTGGTTTAGTATAAATAAATTATTCCTAATTTATTCGTGTTATTATTTTGTTTGTATGCAATAAAGTGTGAACTCGACATGTTGTTTCGGTAATAACTTAAAGATTGATAAAGTATATTGTTGCCGGTAGTATAAAGTTTACATCTACTAAGGATATTGTGATATCAGGGAAAGATATGTGTGCGGGGGTTACCTGACTGACTGGCTGACAGATTGACAAACTGCTTATATGACTGGCTAACTTAATGATATATAACAAAAAAACTGTGCATGGATCGCGATTAAAATTTACAAACAGACAGCTGATTAAACGTAAGCGTCCACTACGAAATTCGTAAATTCACTTCTATAAGGGAAAAAAGAGATATGAAATGTGTATAAAAGTATTATAGTTCTGAACATATGAAACGTGAACTACCTTTATAAAACCTGTATTCTTGCTTGAATTCTGTGTTACTCTGTTATTTCGTAATTACTAACTATTACATTTAACTTTCCAACTAACTACAATATATACCTATATATTTATATACAATCTATAAAAGGAATTATTTATTCCGAGAATATAGCCTTGGAAATGTGCGCTTGGAAACTTCACAACCGCGTTCATCCTATTTAGCTTACATGATGGCTGCAATTTTCATTAAGGGATTGCATGTCTGAGTCTATTTAATCACCGGATAGTAGGAAGTAAACTCAGTCAACAGCGCCTGCCCATTTGACACTAATCTAGAAAGTACTGTACAGGTTGTGATATTTTTAACTACTAAAAACGCTTTACTGATGATCAGATCCTTTCCATGATTATTTCAGCAGTTTACGCAATATGTGACAATTCACCACGTTGGTGTAGGTGATCTTGATAAATAGTTTTAAGCAATGCAGCGAGAGAATTGTCTCTCACTGCATTGCTTAAAACTCATCATCATCATCATCATGAACTACAGAGCACGGGTCCCCTCTCAATATGAGAACGGTTTGGCCATAGTCCACCACGCTGGCCATGTGCGGATTGGCAGACTTCACACGCCTTTTTCAACTTTCAGGCGTGCAGGTTTCCTTACGATGTTTTCCTTCACCGTTGAAGCAAGTGATATTTTAAGTTTTAAAAACGCACATAACTTCGAAAAGTTAAAGGTGCGTGCCCGGATTCGAACCGCCGACCTCTGATTAGGAGGCTGACGCCCTTACCACTAGGCTATCATCGCTTCACTAGGCTATCATCGCTTCACTAGGCTTCGCTTTATTCTTAAAACTATTCCGATGTATTTAAAGTGTCGACGACGTACGAAACAATCTGTTTTCAGTTATATTTATATGCAAATTTATACACGGCCGAAACACGGTATGAATACCGTAAAATGTAACGTCCAGCAATATCGAAACTACCGAAATCGTCTGTACGGCTGCGGGATTGCATTGCTAATATTGGGATGGCCATTAGCACTTTAGTTCGAGAGTCTAGATGCATTTCGAATCTACGATATTGCGGTAGTTCAGAACTTGGTCGCAAACTGTAACTGATATAACATTGTAATTGTCATCTAAATTCCCCGCATTGTAAAACTGCGGAGTTTGTGTAAAAAAGTGTATGTGTCAGCTCCGACGCACAAATGGGTTTCTACTCGTTCAGATCGACCGTCTTAATAGGCAGGTCATTTCTGCCACGGACCTGCAAATTGTGGAACCAGCTTCCATCTTCTGTGTTCCCTAATGGCTATAATATGGGGATCTTCAAAGGGCGGATTAACAAATTGCTCAAGGGCCAGCAACGCATTGGCGGTTCCTCGTTTGCTCGCTATAAAAAAAAGACACATAAACGTCTTAGTAGTCTAAGAAAATGATGAATACCATATCAAATGATAAATGAACGCATCAATGAGAATACCTAAATAATGGGTATATTTTTATTTTATTTACAAATTCAAATTTCAAATTCAAATTCAAAATAATCTTTATTCAAATAGTCCTTAAAAAGGCACTTTTGACGCGTGAATAATTTACACAGTAGTTATTTCATGGTGATAACTATATTCGTAAACTTAAAACTAAAGCTATGAGGGTTCCAAACGCGCCCCGGTCTAAGAAGAAGCCCACAACAAACTTAGCCGGGGTACATTTATTACTATTCGATAAAGTATCATACCTCAAACATTTTACATTCAAACATAAATAAATATTATACATATACACAACATTCATGCCTGAAAAGTGACAGGTGCGCAGAATAGGTTGCGCATAAAAACGTAACGAGGTAATTCGTTTAGTAGATTTTACTCGTCATTCTTTGTTACAGCCTGCTTACGGGCAAACGTCAAAAATTTGCTCTAGCTTCACAGATTATTATAATTTATTATTGACTATGTGAGATGGTGATAACAAAGAAAAACCTAGCTAAATTTGTTGTGAGGTTCATCTTAGACCTGGGCGCGATTGGAACCCTCTTAGCTTTAGTTTTAAGTTATCGGGTGTAGTAATAACCATCGCCTCATAAATTGAAATAATGAAAAATTTATATTTTGATTTGATTTCATATGATAGCGGAGGCTTAGTTAGGTTAGAGGGTTAGCACACTTAGAGCGCGGAATTGAAATAAAATTAATACAAGAGTTCATTTGTTGGGGATTCTTATTTGACCATTGAGCTCACTAAAATCCAAAATTGTGTGTGTGTCTTATGTATCTTTTAAGAGCCAATTTGAATATAAATTTTTTCTTTGGAGTTTTCTTTTTGTCTTTAAAGCGCTTCAATTTAGCTTCGACGCAGTGATGAACTTGGAAGAGTGAAGTCAAACATGGAAGTGTATGAAGATGTACCAAACGCTATGTCGTAAAAATACGTCTTATATGTAACTACGATTTCAGTGCAATAAAGTGTTATAACCCTTTACTAGAATCATTTTTCAATAAATGTAGGATTTACATGTATCGAAAAATGTATTTCAAAAATCAATAATGAGTTTTATTATAAATCTATCTTAAGAAAACATAATATTGTTTGTTTTAAAAGCATTTTCATATTAAAATCATTGAGATTTTATTAACACTAATAATCCGAGTATAGTCATAAATATTACTACGAATACGTATATAATTTAAAACACGTTTCCCATTTTGGTTTGTTTATTAAAAAGTACGATTCCACCCTTAATCGTTTTTTATTGTTCCCGGTTTATGGGAAACCATTCTAAGTCATTAATTTTCGTAAGTGTCAATTAAGTAGAAATACGGTGGGCGGAAATTGGTTGCAATTCCTTTGCAAATAACAATTTAACCAATGAAATTGGACTTCGCTTTTTAATGGGGACTCACGATGTAAACAAAATGTTTATTTTTATAAAGTCTATGTTCCTTGTTTGTTTCTTCTCCAATTTCCTATATTTAATTTTTAATAAACATGAAGTTAATTTGAAAAAAAAATGACATTTACACATTTAAGCTCAAAACCACGTTATTAAAATAGGTCAAGTAAGTACTTTTGAAGCGTTAATAAATAATATGAAAAAGCGTTACTATGAGGATAAGGTCTTATAGTTCCACAATAGTTAACATTGTTCCGCGACCTTTTTTTTAACCACTACAAGTTAGCCCTTGATGGCAATCCCACCTGATTGTAAGTGATGATGTAGTCTAAGATACGATAATATAAAATAAGATAATATTTATTTATTTATTAATTTATGTACACACTTTTATTGCACATCACAAAAAAGGAAAAAAAAAACAAAAAAAAAAACGGAAAATAACAGAAACAGTAGTATACAATTTGGCGGCCTTACCGCTACATAGCGATTAAGTAAGTTAATTTCGATAATATTTTATTGTTTAAAAACGATTTGCAATATGTATAATTTGATGGTAGCGGGCTAAAGGGTATTTTAAACCCATACTTGTAATTGGTTTCCACACGACATCGTGCCGGAACGCTAAATCGCTTGGCGACACGTCTTTGTTGGTAGCGTGGTAACTAGCCACGGCGGAAGCCTCCCACCAGACAGACGAGACCTTTTTCTTAGCACAGTACTTATAGAAAAATATAACATATTAAGTTTTAAAAATAATTGCGCTTACAAACATACATCAGCTGCTGCACATATAAAGTTAAATGGGGTGACGGAAAACTAAAGCAATCGGAGAAAGATTAATAAAGATGATAAGTCAATCCCAACTTCGTTTGAGTAAGAAGACCTGTTGGGGCTATTGCAAAGAACCAAAAATGCTTTTATATACACTGTGATAGCCTAGTGGTAGGGGCGTCAGCCTCCCAACCACAGGTCGGCGGTTCGAATCCGGGCACGCACCTCTAACTTTTCGAAGTTATGTGCGTTTTTAAAAACAACTAAAGTATCACTTGCTTCAACGGTGAAGGAAAACATCGTGAGGAAACCTGCACGCCTGAGAGTTCTCCATTATGTTCTCAAAGGCGTGTGAAGTCTACCAATCCGCACATGGCCAGCGTGGTAGACTATGGCCAAAACCCTTCTCATATTGAGAGGAGACCCGTGCTCTGTAGTGAGCCGGTAATGGGTTGATCATGATGATGATGATGATACACTATCTTCGTTACAAACTGTCTACTTTTCATTTTCCTTTACAAAGTTGCAGTTTGTGCTAGTTCACAACTTGCAACTAGCTCTAAGTCTGGCTTAACATAATGTTACGACTTTGCGGTGTAACTTGTTGACTGAACAGTTTTAAAAATAAGTAAGTTAGTATATTATGGTGTTCCATCGTAAATATCAATTTAATTTCGCTTTATTTATAAATTTTATAATCTAAGGTTTCCAATCAATTTATCTTATGTTTAAAACAAAATCAATCAAAAGGGGAAACTCACCTAGTCCTCCCCCCCCCCCCCCCCCAAGAAAAAACTTCTGGATGCGTGATAGATCCAAATCTCCAGACATCCAAGATGTATTAGGGTTATCGTCAGACTTCCTAACATTATCCACGTGCAATAAATTATTAAAATGAAAGTCACAATTTGGAACATTTGTGTATCATCGTTCTATGTTTTCTTTTAAATTACTTACCTAGTTGTGATCGCTATTGCACCGCAGAAAATTACAATCAAAATTTTTACCAACGTTAAATATCTCCGAATGACTTGGAACTTATTCCCATCTCTAACGTTCCGGAAAACTACAAAATAATGATGTCTGTCTGTATAAAACTATAGGATGTACAGTATTGGATACTATTGATGCGCGTCAGATACGGCAAAGCTCGTATTTCATATAACCGGTTTTATCCGTAAGTGTTTTCCTTTTGTTATATGCAATATATCTTTTAAAAACAGCTTAAAAACCTGTCAATTAAGTGACGAATAAAATGCAATATCATCATCTTTTTTTCGATTATTGTATTGAATTTTAAAATACAGGACTTAGGCATCGTACTGACAGACTACCAGCGTTTCAGTTACTTTAATAGACAGTAATAGTTTATTTTAAAATGTTGATAACATTTTAAAACATAAGTATCTATAGCATAACATACACACACTTCACACGCCTTTGAGAACATTATGGAGAACTCTCAGGCATGCAGGTTTCCTCACGAGGTTTTCCTTCACCGTTGAAGCCAGTGATATATTTTTTTTTATAAAAACGCACATAACTCCGAAAACTTAATGGTGCGTACCCGGGTTTGAACCCCCGACCTCTGATTAGGAGGCGTATGTCCTGACCACTAGGCTATCACGGCTTCTAACAACATTCCGTGTTGCCAGTTTCACATACTTAACCGTTAAAATAAAGATTAAAACCCATACGGGTTTAAAATAGCTGCCACACTCCTAAAAGTGTAACTCGTTTCAAACTCAGACTGCATTATCACTGACCACGAAATCGTATAGCAGTTGTGGTGACTAGCTTGTAGTAGCTTGCAATCAAAGTGGTTTGCCCAGTTACGCTGTGGCAACCAATAGGGTTTGTACAGCTAATAGACAGTCCGAAAAAAAATCAAAGTGGGTAACTGATAACGGTATAAGACGCTATCGAACAAAAGTTTTGTTATTGCATTTCTGACAAACCCTAGATTTAAGGATAAAACTAAAACTTCGTGAAACGCGTGGTCATGTTTTTAAATTTTTTTGGCGTTCAACCCTCTTGTATATAATGATTTATATAAGGTTTTATATAAAGCCATTCACTGTCCACACAGAGAACTGAACAAAAGTACCATTGTGTTGTATTACAGAGTGTGAATAGAAGGTAATGGGGCCGTAGAGAGCGTGCCATTGATTGACCTAACAGGCTGTAGATATTTTGCTATCGGTACACTGCAAATGAATGAATGTATGCTCATTTCAAACTAAATATCGATAAATATACTGTTTATTCCTGGAAGTTAAGATTATACTTGGGGTCAAATAATGATGCTGTGTAAGATTGTAACCTTATTAACATTTGGGTTTGGTTTCTGGCATTTATTTTCTATTATATTCCTAATCGGTTTTTACGTGACATCGTAATGGAATTTTTTTGGATTGAATTTTTGACGATCTCACTAGCGCGGTGCTTGCGTTGTTTCATTATAAAGATAAAGGTCCTGGGTTCGTTTCTAGGCTCGAATCGATTTCGGCTTCGGATAGTTTTCACTCTACCAACAAAGACGTGTCGCCAAGCAATTTAGAATTACAGCATGACGCGAATAAACCGATTAGAAGTATGGGGAACCCGCTGCCATCTTAGACTGGATCATCACTTACCACCAGGTGAGATTGCCATCGAGGGCAATCTCACCTTGTAGTGCAATAAAAAAATATAAAAGAAAATTTCTAGAGGTCAGGTAAATTCGTCCCCTGGAAGTTAAGTTTCAGGCTTGATATATAAAAAAAACATATGTCAGTTTGTGTTGACACGAAATTCATCATTATTGACTTATTAAAGGCCGACAATAGAGAACGGACCTCCTCTTAGAATAAGAAGGGATAACTATTGAAAGAAAATTCTCTGCAAAATTTTGTATCCTACAAAAGGCGCTGCATGAAATGAGATCCATGGTACAAACACGCACAATACATTCATTTGTCACAGTACCACGATTCAATGAATGAATAAATCAACGCACAATGCTCATTAGTGTGTGGGCATCAAATAATATACATAATTAAAGGCAGCGAAACTATTGGCATATCGCAATCAACTGACATAACAGATTCAATTAGATTAATTCAGTGTCATAAGACTGTATGTTAATTGTTAATTGTTTTAAATATAGGGCGCTAAAGTTAAGCAATCCCGTTTTAAGCCTAACTGAAAAATGGAAAAAATATATAAAATAAATAAAATTCATAACATTTCTATTTATAGGTACTAAAAGATAAAGATAAAGGATAATTTCTTAAAGATGTTACCAAACAAAAAATATGTTATCCAACATGAGAATAAAGTAGATAATTATCTGGGTTTCAAACCAAGGAATCAAAAATGTTTATTTCAGCGTATTCGAGTAGCACAAGCAGATAGAAAACAGCCCGGTTACGCTGTGGCAGCCAATAGGGTTTGTACAGCTAATAGACAGTCCGAAAAAAAAACAGACAAAAAAGTATATTTTTGGATTTAATATTTTCCGAATTTTCAGTATCAAAAACTTGATTTTATTATTCCATCGCTTTGGTACACCATGAAAATCTTTGAACTATGTAAAAAAGCGTTTTAATATAAATATTAATTTACGTGCTCACTGACGCAGAGCGGGGATCAAAGGGGAAATGACGTCAAACCCGGGAACATCGCCGACTGTAATATTAATGACGGTGCTCAAAAAGACGCTTAAAAATTAAGAGCTTCAATTAAAACAACGTCAAACAAGCCTCATCATTAGTAAAAATTTTCCGCCGCCAAGCAGAACCTTGCTATCTCGTAGAAGGGATGAAAAATCTGGTTGGGGTTAATTACCACAGAGGGAAATTCACATCGAATACCATTAAAACAGCGTTTGGCATCGTATACCCAATTTGCCAGACGTCAATGAAAAAGTCTCGATCTAACTCACTATTTCGTTATTTTTAAGAGAAGTCAATCGAATAACGCATCAATCTGTCATCTACGTCCTCTTCTAAGTTTGAGTGGTCCCTGTTTTTATATTGCATATTTTTTTTTACCACGATTTTGCCCTTGACTGCTTTTGAACCTGGTGGTAAATAACGATGTTAGCGTAACGTATTAAGCGTACGATTTAAACCCATACTGCTATTTTTTTTAATCGCAACATCGTGCAAGAACTCTACGTCATTGGCACATATACATCGGTAGGGTGGAACCTAGCCAAGGCCAAAATTTTCCATCAGACAAGACGAGAGAAAATTCAGAAATGATAAATTTTTTAATTGTCCCCACTGGGAATGGAACCCGAATCTCCCACTTATAAGAACACGGCGCTCGCGCTAGAAAGGTCGCAATTAGTAACGACTTAAGTCATCAAGATTGAAGTGTATCGCTAATGAACCCGCTATGTATTTATATCGAAATACCCACCCACGCAATTTGTCGAGAGCATTAATGGCAAGCCAAATAATACTATAATAATTTCTTGTAAAATATTCAGTAAATTAAATAGGAATTAAAATTCACTAGCTATATCTATATTCTTTATCTATGTTGAAGCGGTGATAGCCTAGTGGTTAGGGCGTCAGCCTCCTAATCAGAGGTCGGCGGTTCGAATCCGGGCACGCACCTCTAACTTTTCGGAGTTGTGTGCGTTTAAAAAAATTAAAATATCACTTGCCAAACCCTTCTCATATTGAGAGGAGACCCGTGCTCTGTAGTGAGCCGGTAATGGGTTGATCATGATGATCATGATGATGATATTTATATTTATAGATAAGAGGTATAAGCATGTTTTTATAGACTACAAGTTAACCCTTGAAAGCAATCTCACCTGATGGTAAGTGATGATGCAGATGGTAGCGGGCCAACCTGTTAGGGGTATGGTTAACCTCCTAATTGGTTTCTACGCGAAACTTTGGCGCAAAAGGCTATAGCAATTATGGCGATTCATCTATGGTAACTAGCCATGGCCGAAGTCTCTCACCAGACCAAACTCGAGCCGGGAATCGAACCAGCTCCTATTTTATAGTGCGACAGCGCACGCACTACGCCAAGGAGGTCGTCAAGTATTCGAAATGACCTCATGTCTGAGTTTCAATTCCAGTATTCTCTGTTTGCATATTCCATTTCCCAACATTTAAATCTAATTTTGAAGTAATTTGCTACGGCAAACTAAGGCTATTCGAAGCTTATGGAGGTAAATTTTAGTTTTATGCAAATCCCGCGAAATATTTTCAACTAAAATATCAGTCAAATTGGTTAAGATTTTGTCGCGTGTAAGAGTAACAAACATTTATATGTACAAACTTTCACGTTTGTAATAAATCTAATTAAGCATTTTTATGTCTTTCATCATCATCATACCCATTATCGGCTCACTACTGAGCACGGGTCTCCTCTCAATATGAGAAGGGTTTGGCCATAGTCCGCCACGCTGGCCATGTGCGGATTGGCAGACTTCACACGCCTTCGAGAACATTATGAAGAACTCTCAGGCATGCAGGTTTCCTCACGATGTTTTCCTTCACCGTTCAAGCAAGTGATATTTTAATTGTTTAAAAACGCACATAACTCCGAAAAGTTAGAGGTGCGTGCCCGGATTCGAACCGCCGACCTCTGATTTAAGAGGCTGACGCCCTAACCACTAGGCTATCACAGCTTTATGTCTTTAAGTATAATCTATTTTGCAAGTTTTTACAGTTTTCTTATTTATTGTTCCTTTTTAACTCACTTTTAATATTAAAAAATAATTAAAACTTAATTATTTAAACCACTTTATATTTAAAATTATTGTAAATTTCTTTAGCTAAGCTGTAATTTTACAAATTCTATGTCATCTAGTATAATCTATATATTTAATTAGGTAATGTTGTGTATACCTGTTAGGGGTTGTTAATTGGCATCTGATCTATTATTTCTTTAATAAGGCATTTCATAACTGTGACCTATCTGGTGCCCTTTTAATAAAATAAATAAATATCCTTATTTATCCCGTAATACTATTTGGATTTTAGTTCGATTTCTTGCGGAAGTGTTTGTTTGAAATGTATCGTATTTATAAATACAATTGTGTTATAATAACATTCGCGAGAACAATTTTAAACGATGCTTAGTGTCATCTAGGATTTCGGCCACTTAACATTACACGTAGGTATACCTAAGTTCGAGCGTCTGGCACGCGGCCAGCACTTCAGTTGCCTTGTAGTACAATAACAGCCGATTTAGGGTTTATGCTGCGCTTGTAAGTGCACTGATAAGCGAAGTGGACATTGGCCGTGTTATAGTTAAGAGGATATAGGTTTTCGGCGGCAATCTGGCCACGATGTATGTGTTAGCCTAAGGACCTTACAAATAGTGATGCAGTGTTTGGTCACGCTTCAATTATTCAGCACCTTTCCAATGTTAGCATTTGGCTGAACTAAACTAACTGTATGAACTATTCGTTGAAATACTGATAAATAAGCTAGCATAATGTATATTTTATTAAAAAATCATCATCATCATGATCAACCCATTACCGGCTCACTACAGAGCACGAGTCTCCTCGCAATATGAGAAGGGTTCGGCCATAGTTCACCACGCTGGCCATGTGCGGATTTGGCAGACTTCACACGCCTTGAGAGCATTATGGAGAACGCTCAGGCGTGCAGGTTTCCTCACGATGTTTTCCTTCACCGTTGAAGCAAGTGATATTTTAATTTTTTTTAAAACGCACATAGCTTCGAAAAGTTAGAGGTGCGAGCCCGGATTCGAACTGCCGACCTCTGATTAGAAGGCTGACGACCTAACCACTAGGCTATCACCGCTTCGCTTCTTATAATGTTAAAATAATAACAATAAAATATTAACTTAGATATGATTAGTAATCAAGAATAGTTTAGGGATGTGGTAAATTTTGGTTTGGCCGTGGTTAGCTTTGGCGGTGAACACTTCATCGATAAAAACGTTCTGCCAGACGTCCCGGTAGGACGTATGGGTTAATATAACTAACTTTTTCTGTTAGCCCACTACCATCTGAGACTGCACTTACCAAAGGTACCACGTAAGTACACACCAACTACGCAAAGCGAGAAAATCGAGTCATAAATTTGAATTCCTATTCGACTTCACATTTATCCTATTACTTACTTATTCAATTTGATGCGGACACATCTTAAAATTTATCTAAATTATTTTCCCGATAAAATAAACTTAATTTAAAAGCACCTCGGTTCTAGTGAAAAATTGTAATTGAGTACGTACCTACGATATCGCGACAGAATTTATTAGAATAACTCCGCCAACGAAATGTAATATTCGTTTGGATTATTATTCGGCTTTCTAAATAAAATACCAGTAGAACTCCACTTTCCAATTACGCTGAAGAGAGTGTGAATATGAGGTTTTATCTCTAGAAATATTATAAGGCTTATAGAAAGGTAGATATTAATATACCATTAATGGTTATATACTGTCAATGAGAAAAATCCAGTACTAGTTCTAATTCTTTAATTATTAGCTTTTGTTATACCCAAACAGAGCATTTCACTTTGCCAATATCGGGGGTCTTGGAGAAACACAAAGGTGGATGACCGTTTTTTTATCCTTGTCGTAGATTACTGGAAAGAGAGAAAAAAATATACGAGTATATTGGCATCGTTCTGTGTTGTGATTTATCAGAGATTCAGAGGAGATTGCAGCATGGAGTACTTAAAGTTAGTAATTCTGTTCATACAATGCGTTATTGTACCTACGAGATACCATATAGGTATTCGACACAAAGATATTTGGTTCACCTTCAAACGAGGATCTACTTTAGTTTGGAAAGTGAGACCTTTGTAATAATTAATTATGTTAATAGAAGTGCATGTTAGTGTGTCGTCTAACGGGCCTCTTACAAATCAGAATACCTTTAAAGCAATGTCCCAAGTCAAGTCAATGTCGCTCAGCATCATTTTACTTGTATAAATATAACAGTACCTCAAACATCAAAATGTGCTCAGGTATTTTTTAGTTATTGAATAATAAATAATCCTACATAAATATATGTCGGATACGGAAGCTGATTTGACAACGAGACGCAAGCGTCAGACTTCTAAAGATTCTAGTCTGACGTTCGTCCGGGGCGGTTCGGAGTGGGGTTGTGCGAGTGGGGGAACTCGTCGACCAGCAGAAATAAAGAAATAAAGTTACTCACTTGAAACCCCTCTCATAAAGAGACGCCCGAAAAACGTCATAATCAACCCGGACGACCAACTGACGTTAGACAGCGTTTTGCAGGTAGGTCACACTACACAAAACACAACACAGCGTCTTCGCCGGCGAAGACGAGGTCCCCGCTATCTGACGTCATCCGTACGTCGACTCTATCCACGGGCACGGGGGCGCTCGGACTGACACACCAGTCCAACAAACCCACCAAATCCCAACGTCACCCTAAGTCGAGGTCCGAGTCTCACAGTTGACGCCCTTAGGGGGACGTTCCCTCAGAAGTCGTCGAGCCCAGGTGCTCCACTCTCAGGCTGAGCTTCATGCTCGCCAAAAACCCCGGTGACGCAGTAGTAACTATTATGGTTATCTGCAATTGTCAATTCGAAAAATAAAATACTCACTTGAGTGTGGGCCTCCGTGCGAACAACTTGTCTAGGGTATATAATAACGCCTTGTTGCTTAAAAAGTGTGTGCAAACAAATAAAAGTGATCAGTGATTTAGTACTGTCTGTCTTTTGCTCCATTCCCACGTTACGCCCACGAAATGTATTCGGGTACTCACATTTTGACCGACCGCTGCCTCTGTCGACATATATAAATCAAGACCCCTTTATAGAATTCATTTAAGGCAGTCTTGTCAATAACCTTTTTCACGATACAATAAAGTATAAACTATCACAAGCGTGATTCATCATCATCATCATCATGATCAACCCATTACCGGCTCACTACAGAGCACGGGTCTCCTCTCAATATGAGAAGGGTCTTGGCCATAGTCCACCACACTGGCCATGTGCGGATTGGTAGACTTCACACGCCTTTGAGAACATAATGGAGAACTCTCAGGTGTGCAGGTTTATTCACGATGTTTTCCTTCACCGTGACAAGCGTGATTGGAAACATATAAATCATCAAACAAACTATCGCATGAAATGAATTATATCAGTGTGTATGTTAATAATTAAAAGCATGTTAGAATTTGTGCAACGCTATGTTGACATCAGAGACTAAGATGTTAGTTAGTTATCGCAGTCATTAGTCGTTTGAGGGAATACGGAACTATTGCTGGGGAAGTTTGAGACAGATGTCGGTAAGAAGCGAACTTGTGTCGGCAAAGTCCCACCGTGCTATAGGAGTTTATAATTTAACCGGTTTGCGGGATAATTTGCAAAGCTTGCAATGCACATGCCTTGGTGATATCCTATTGGGAGCTGATCTTCTTTATCCTAGTTCTATCCCAATTTAGGTCGGTCGGCTGCCCTAATTTTCTGGGCTGGAGGGTTTCAATAGCAAAACATCATTTGACTAAAAGAATCTCTATTAACTTTAATCAGACTGAATTATTTTAATGGACATTAAGAGATTATT
Organism: Lasiommata megera; assembly: GCA_928268935.1. Lineage (NCBI taxonomy): Eukaryota > Metazoa > Arthropoda > Insecta > Lepidoptera > Nymphalidae > Lasiommata > Lasiommata megera. Next base: position 1,603,855 of record OV743311.1, on the reverse strand, counting down.
TGTCACGTAGGTAAACTTATTATTTACGGTGAATATGGACATTCTTTGCATATAAGACTAAAATTCATATAAGACAAAAACCAATAACCAACGATATCGCAAATACAGATATGATTTTAAATTTAAGCATTTGTTAAAACTTTGTTTATTCAAACACTAGCTGTTGCCCGCGACTTCGTCTGCATAGAATTGCTGATTTCCCGTGAGATTGAGGTTACCCGTGCGGCCAATGCCCTGCTTCAGAAAGTAAAAGGCTACAGGCAAATCTCAAATTGCCGATTTTCGTGTCTCTAACTCTAAAAACAAAGAAATTTCATACAGACTTCCAACCCCTATTTTACCCCCTTAGGGGTAGAATTTCCAAATATCCTTTCTTAGCTGACATCTCTTAACTATCAACTACGTACTTGCTAAATTATAGCTTTATACGTACAATAGTTTTTGAGATCTCGTGTTTAATCAGTATGTATGTAAGTCAGTATGTAAGTATGTAAGTGACCTTTCGCTTTTATATATATAGATTTAAATAAAAAAATAGTTTAATATTGACTCATTTTATTCACTTACAATAAAGCAGTGTTTAAGATCACGCTAAACACGAAGAATGGGATGATCGCATGGCAGGTCTATAAGAAAAGTATTATGGAAGTTTTTACCTATGAATAAAACAGAATGTTAAGGAATTTTGGAGGCAAAACTTTCCAAGCAATGAACGCAGTAATTATCCTAAATACAACTTTATTTCTAAGTCATTTCTAAGGCTGCAAATTACTTCGCCACCAATTTACGGCATGAAAAGTTAGAAAAGTACCTTTCGGCGCTGAAATACATTGATAGCGCAGAAAATGTATGCAGCGCCACCATTCAGCGGGTAAATTGACAATTTAGCCAGCATCCGATTTTCATCTGAACATTAAATTCACCTTAGAATTCAGGTGAGCACATTTTCGATGTATTTAAGAGGGTAGATGAAAATTGCGCAGGCATTCGTACATATACGAATACCTGCGCAATTTTCATTTGCTAATACATCAACAAAGCGGTGATAGCCCAGTGGTTAGAGCGTCAGCCTCCTAATCAGAGGTCGGCGGTTCGAATCCCGGCACGCACCTCTAACTTTTCGAGGTTATGTGCGTTTTTAAACAATTAAAATATCACTTGCTTCAACGGTGAAGGAAAACATCGTGAGGAAACCTGCACGCCTGAGAGTTCTTCATAATGTTCTCAAAGGCGTGTGAAGTCTGCCAATCCGCACATGGCCAGCGTGGTGGACTATGGCCAAAAACCTTCTCATATTGAGAAGAGACCCGTGCTCTGTAGTGAGCCGGTTATGGGTTGATCATGATGATGATGATGATGAATACATCAACAGTGCAAGTATCCAAATTTATTATAGACATTTAATAAAGATGAAAAGGCATTCTAAAGAGCTTGCTTGCTATATTAAGTATACCAGCTATTTTTAGTAGCAGCATAACATAATACGCAGCATACTAGCAGAACCCAGAGATTATGAATAACAAAAAAACAGTGAATATAAAACAAGTTTGTTACAATACATCTATCTCCATGTCATCCAAAGATTACAAAAGGTTCCGCCAATATATTCGTACAAAGATATTCACCTTTCATTCAGAGCGGTGAGAATCTTCTTACTACTAAAAATTAATCTATAAGCTGCTAAAATAATATCGAACAAAATGGCATCAATGCAAAAATCTTAAAAAAAACGACAAAAAAAAATATGCGATGAAAATCGATGCGATCATCTATTTTCATCAGTAAACCCACGCAAGAATATTTATATTATTATTGCTTATCCAAAGCCTAATCTTTTTTTAATTAGTTATCTTTACTTTGCTTGTTTCAAAGAGGTTGAGTGTTGTGTTTATGTATGCTTTTTATTACACGACTGTTACCACTCAATAATTGACAGAAACGTGGCGCCAATGATTTAGATTTAAGATGTCATATGGAAACATTCAAACAGAGATTTGTACGTTCAACTGGTAGAATTTTCAGAGAACTGCGCTTGCCAGAACCCTACCTCTCCATCTGAAACTCAAGTAATCTTACCACGAGATTAAAGATAATTTTTAAGTTCAAAGTTTATATAAAACGTAAGCTTGTAGAAAAGTCCTACTATAGTGTAAAGGATTACGTAAATGATAAACAAGCATGGGTGTGAAATATTGCTCTAATAAGATAGCTCTTAATATAATTTTAAGTGGCATGTGAGATGGTGATAACAAAAATAAAATTTACCTGGCTAAGTTTGTTGTGGGCTTCTTCTTAGACCGGGGCGCGTTTGGAACCCTCATAGCTTTAGGTTTGAGTTTACGAATCTAGTTATCACCATCAAATACACTACTATGTAAATCATTGACGCGTCAAAAGCGCCTTTTAAAGGACTATTTGAATAAAGATCATTTTGAATTTGAATTTATGGCCAATTAGCATCTTATCACGACTCACTAAAGTAGGCCGCAATGTTCTATCTAATACGTGTATACAATTTGAGTGTCTTTGCCACCACTGGGGGTTCCTGCCAAAAATATCGCGCCAATATATCCCGAGTGGTAGTAACTAGATATATTTGTTACCCCAAGTCTCCCAATTTGTTGTGTATTGTTGACGAAACGCGAAACAATTGGCATTGAAAAGGTCTGCCATTTTTCAGTATCTACACTCATAGCTCTTCTATCCGTGCTTTGGTTTAGATATTGCATTGTATTCTATCCTATTCCTGTACTTCCGTGATGAGAAAATATCTGTTCCATTCACTTATTCTTCGTAATAAATTATTTCAAATTACTGTTTGGTATGGTCCAACAAAATGTTAAAACTCAAGCCTTTAGATTTACCAGCACCTATATAATATTATTAACCATTGAACCAGTGGTTCTACTAGTTTTTGTGTATCAGAAGCTCATAACACCCAGATGAAAATATCACCAGCTAACGAACATTGAAAGGCCTAGTGTTACTTAACTCTATGAGATCTCTCCCCTCTTGATTATGAGAGAACAGATCAAAGCCTTGCGATAATAATATATGGAACAAAGTTCATTAACGCGGCTTGGACTATAATTGGTTGTCACGAATGAAAAATGTTTGCTTCCGTCTGGCGTAATTTGAATATTATCTTCAGCTGGTAGCCGCCATAATGAATGAATGAATGAATTGACGACCTCCGTGGCGCAGAGCGTGCGCTGTCGCATTAAAATGTTGGAGGTCCTGGGTTCGATTCTCGGCTCGAGTCTGGTCTGGTGGCAGGCTTCGGCCGTGGCTAGTTACCACCCTACCGACAAAGACGTGTCGCAAAGCGATTTAGCGTTCCGGCACGATGTCGCGTAGAAACCAATTAGGAGTGTGTTTACCATACCCCTAACAGATTAGTCCGCTACCATCTTAGACTGCATCATCCCCTACCACCAGGTGAGATAGCCGTCAAGGGCTAATTTGTAGTGTATAAAAAAAAAAAAAAATGAATGAATGAAACACTTTTAAAGTACACATAAGTGTGCAAGCAGAAGATAAAGGATACATAGATTCTATTTACTTTACATAAGCATTCATAAGAACACGTTTTAGTAATTATTCATTCTGATCGAGAGCGGACACATGTTGTCGATGCATAAAACACACAAATGCCAGGATTTTAAATTAAGTGGCGATATATGGAGGTGTGAGGAGGAAACGAGAGGGGAGTCGGATTAATCGCTCTTGTCACCCGAATGCTTTTATTGCAAGGATTTTCCCGATTTTTCAGATTAAAGCTGAGTGCCTGTAGATTTATTGCACTTTGAAATAAATTGGTGTGTCAAATTTAACTCGGCTGTAATCTGTGCGAAGTGTTTCCGGTTTTAACAGTAAAAAGAACACCAATAAACATATATCTTCACATATGAAAACATATTATACGTAAAGAATTCTAATAATGTACCTACGGGTAAATAAATCGTTAAAAAACTAACTTTACAAAGCGTTGCCACTTGCTTGCTTATGACACTTTTCTACCAGGTAAAAATATAGACAAACAAAAAAAAATGCTTTAGTTAAATACATTATAAAAACACATTTATACATAGTTAAACACGCAATTTGTGCGTGATATATACGAGTATAGTAATGGAGAAAATTCAAATTTTAAAATAACAAAAAAATAGTTAGCGAAATCTATATGTATAAAAGCGAAAGGTCACTTACATACTTACTCGTACTTACATACTGATTAAACACGAGATCTCAAAAACTATTGTACGTATAAAGCTATAATTTAGCTAATAGGTAGTTGATAGTTCAGCTAAGAAAGGGTATTTGGAAATTCCACCCCTAAGAGGGTAAAAGGGGGGTTGGAAGTTTGTATGAAAGTCCTATGTTTTTTAATTTAGAAACACGAAAATTGACAAACGTAATTTGACATTTGCCTGTAGCTTACTTTCTGAAGCAGGGCATTGGCCGCACGGGTAACCTCAATCTAAAGAGAAATCAGCAATTCTACGCAGACGAAGTCGCGGGCAATAGCTAGAATAAAATAAACACTAAGTATTAGAAAGTACCAGTTTTTGGATTTGGTCTAGCTGTATAAATATTATTTTCCCCGATGTTCACGAAATAAACATCCGCTTGGGTATTAAAGAGATGATATTTATACTCGATATCCGAGGATACAGAGCTCGATGCAAAGTCAACTTTGCTTTGAACTCTGTATCCTTGGTCAAATCGCAAACCTGACAAACTCGTTTTTTTTTATTTTTATAACGAATATTTTGGCACCTAATTCGATGACACATGCAATGGCATTAGAATGTAAATCTATTTAAAGCGTGAGAACTACGCGAAACGTAAAAAAAAACGTTCGTTAATAATTATTGTGGAATGATTTTATGTCCATCAATTTTGATTGAACTTTTTCGCCGATCTTTGCCCAGATATATATAGATTCTCTAGATATATATAGAACCAATAACCCGCATTTAGTGGAATGCGAGATTGTGTTTAAAAGCCATGCCGGTTTCCTCGCGATGTTTTTCTTTACCGTAACTAAATGTTTACTCTGAAATTACTTATATTATTAAAACTTACATAACTTCAAAAAGTTAGAGGTCCCAACAACAAAAACCTCAACAAACGCTGCCAAAGTCGCGGGCAATACCTATTACACAATCAATCACACACACACAAATGTCACCTAAAAACATAAAAAATCACCTAAAAACACTCCATTCCTTTTGTAATGACTTAAAACAAAATGAGGCCGCTGTGACGTCTGTCTCATGGGAAATTAGATTTCCTGATTTGACTGATACGAATTGATCTATCTCTGGAGAAAAATAAAAAATAAAGCTTTTTTTAGGACAACGTTTAACTGTGATAACCTAGCGGTTTAGGGTCCGACCTCGTTGAGGACCGAGTTCAATCTCCGTCAGGGGCTATCATCATCATCATCATGAACAACCCATTGCCGGCTCACTATAGAGCACGGGTCTCCTCTCATTATGAGAAGGGTTTGGCCATAGTCCACCACGCTGGCCATGTGCGGATTGGCAGACTTCACACGCCTTCGAGAATATTACGAAGATCTCTCAGGCGTGCAGTTTTCCGCACGATGTTTTCCTTCACCGTTGAAGAAAGTGATATTTTAATGGCTTAAAAACGCATATTACTCCGAAAAGTTAGAGGTGCGTGCCCGGGTTCAAACCCCTGACCTCTGATTAGCAGGCGGAGGTCCTAACCACTAGGCTATCACAGCTTCATATACAGGATGTTGTACTTTATTTAGGGTAGACAGTACTTTTAAACATGTATAAAGTGTATGCTATGTGTCTTTACCACGTTTTACCACTCACAGATTTCTTTCAAATGTTTCAGAAATGGGATATGCACTGCTTTTAACATGTAGGTCACGCCATTGATCCAATATGAGACGTTACTAGGCTGAGGGTGATAACAGAATACATAAATACGTCACAAAATGAAAACGGTATCAAACGTGCGGCAATTTTATAAAAGCGCTAAATACATTCGAGGCTCGAGCGCTCGGTAAATACCGGGCACAGATCCCGGGGCCTAATAAGATTGAGCGGGAACGTGATTGTGGTGGTGACGCGGACGCCTCGGCCGCGTCGTTACCGCGCGGGCTTATCGCGATGCTCCATTGCATTTATTATACAGTTATTGGATGACGCTCGAGACTTTACCTGCGTGGTCTAAAGCATAAATAGCTGTTACACAGTCGGAACGCATAATCTTAGTTGCTGCAAGTTAAGTTTATAGAACTCAATACTGCGAAACATATTGAGAGTTCCAAATACGAGGATTTGCCACCTGGTAACTTTATTTGAGCTTGTATGCTCCTTCTTCCCACTTAAACTAAGAAATTTTCAAGGCTCGATAGCAAAGTAAAATTCATAGTTATAAGTTTAATATGTTTTGTTCATGCAAGTATGAAATCGGAGTACGCGTTAATGAATTACAACTAAATAAACATTTTAACTTTCAAGCCCTCTCCCAAGAGAACCGTGATGAATTCCGGGATAAAACTATCCTATATATTGAACCGGAGTATCAACTACTCCTATACCAAATTTCATTCAAATCAAAAACCGCTGTATTTAAAAAAAAACACCGAATGAACTTCATTGTGTTCATGACCTCAAGTAATGAAGAATGCGACCGAAAGAAAAACTTCATCCGACTTTAAACTAAGACTGAATGGGATCCAAAGGCGCCCAGCTCTCAGAAGAGGCTAACAATGGGTTTATTTTTATCACCATCTCAATAAGTCAATAATTAATTATAATTAGCTATAATCAGCTGTGTCTGAGTATATACCCTATTCTCATAAATAACTTGTTAGACCGCTTTAAAAGCAAGTTTATTTTTTGAATTCTATGGCTTATGTACAAATCAATAAAATCTAGTTACCATCCGATTCCAATTCTTTTGTATGCTGCGCAAACGTTAAACAATAAGAGAAGAGTATTTCTAGATTTGAAAGTAGTGCATCTTTTGTAGGCTGCTCACACTTACAATCGCCAGGGGATATTAGCTGCTGATTCTCTCGAATCTGCCTTCGTGTACTTTCTATTTTCTCGTCGAACTAATAGTAATAATAATAACATAAATAGTGAAGATAAACTGCCTACGGAAACCGGCGTGCCTGATAATTAAAAAAAGGCAAGTTAAGTACCAGTCTCTAATTGACCAGTGTTATACAGTTAAGCCACGGTCAAGCTGTGATTAGGACGTCAGCTTCCAAATCAAAGGTCGCGGGTCCGCACCCGGGCACTATCTTTTCGGAGTTATGTGCGTTTTTAAGCAATTAAAATATCACTTGCTTAAACGGTGAAGGAAAACATCGCGAGGAAATCCGCATGCCTGAGAGTTCTCCATAATGTTCTCAAAGTGTGTGAAGTCTGTCAATCCGCACATAGCCAACGTGGTGGACTATGGCCAAACCTTTCTCATATTGAGAGGAAATCCGTGCTCAGTAGTGAGCCGAGAAGGGGTTGATCATGGTGATGATGATGATAAAGTTGAGTGACCCGGACTCTGTAGTGGGCCAGTAATAGGTTGATAATCATGATAATAATTTGTGGCGGATAATTTTCCAGGTTCAAAAGTCGCCAATCCTCACCCCTTGCATGCTCGCATGTTCACATAGGTACTCGTATTATTTATCATGCAAAGTTTTAAACTGCTTAAAATTATAAATTGCTTGCTCTTACTGGAATGGCAAGATGTGTAGTTGTGTGGTGGCTGTTTTTGTTATGAAATTTTTATTAACGGCCAGAAGTTATGGAATCAGTATTTTTCATTCTCGGTTTCCACATAAACGTAACGGACCCGGTATTTATCAAGAAGAATATAACCAAATCTATCCGCATTGTATATGTATAGAGGGTCTCAGGTCTTAGCACTTTATTTCCTTCTACAGTAGAAGAGGCCAGCAGTGGGCCTTTTATTGACAAACATTGTCTTACACGTAACCATTTTGAAATAATAATTACAATTATTACGTATTTTTATCGAATCTTGTTAAATATAACCACACTTAAGCAATTTAAAACCAGATCTATTCTTTTATGAAATATTATTCAAGCATCTTTACCTAACTTAATTCATTCACAAAAGGTTGTCTGGCTTCAAATAATGAAAACGCCTTTGCGCATTTTATATTTTTAGTTTTCAATCATAGTATTGTAAGATTTCTTTTTTTATTCAGTGTATTAAATAAGGGATTTATCATCTTACTTCTTTTTTGTTAACTTCAGCCACTCGGAGTTTTAACACAGGGATCTGGGATCTCTTAAGAGCGTTCTCAAAACTATACAAAAATCAGTTTTTAAATGAAGAGTAACTTTGGATCTACCGATTAATCTGTTGAAACAATGTGTTAAGCTTCATTGACCTATGTCCTTGGCATGATATAGAAATGATGAGTCTGTCATTGGAATGACTGCTTTGATACTTCATCTCTTAATATTAAGAAATAAGTATATTGGAGAAGAGTTTCTTGCCGGGTACTCCCTTCCGGGTTTCTGCATACTAAACTGTTGGTTGAGTCCTTGTTAACAGATAGACTTGAGGTTTCTTCCAATAGTGAAAAGGAATTTGATTTTTAACACAGGTAATAAGGTAGGTACCTAGGTTACAAGATCTTTGTTTGTTTTTAAATTTATTTACTACAAGTTAGCCCTTGACGGCAATCTCACCTATGTTAAGTGATGATGCAGTCTAAGATGGTAGCGGGCTAACCTGTAAGGGGTATCGTAAACCCATACTCCTATTGGTTTCTACGCGACATCGTGCCGGAACACTAAATCGCTTGGCGACACGTCTTTATCGGTAGGGTGGTAACTAGCCACGGCCGCAGCCGCCCACCAGACCAGACTTGAGCCGGGAATCGAACCCAGGACCTCCAACTTTATAAAGTGACATTGCGCGCGCTGCGCCAAGGAGGTCGTCAAAAATTGGTTTTTAACAAAGGAAATAAGGTAGCTTCTTGTGTTACAAGATCTTTGTTCTTAAAAGAAAACAACTTTCACTTAATGAGATGTTAAAAAGTTTACATTAAGAACTAGCAGTCCAGTTACAGTTTGTGTGACATACAAAATAGTAAGAAATTGTAATAACAGAAGTGGCCTTTATCAATTAAGGGAATGCATTTTTAAGTTCCTGTGTGAATGACAGTAAGAACTTGTCACAGATAATCTTTATTGGTAAGCTATTATAAAAAAGCTGTGATAGCCTAGGTTAGGGCGTCAGCCTCCTAATCAGAGGTCGGCGGTTCGAATCCGGGCACGCACCTCTAACTTTTCAGTTATGTGCGTTTTTAAAAAACTAAAATATCACTTGCTTCAACGGTGAAGGAAAACATCGTGAGGAAACCTGCACGCCAAAGAGTTTTAGAACCATATTGAGAGGAGACCCGTGCTCGGTAGTGAGCCAGCAATGGGTTGATCATGATGAAGCTATTATATAGGAGCACTCTCTCAACCTGTATAGTTTTACTGCCATTATTAGTCATTTCAACTAATGCTTCTAATATTTCGATACTCGATAGCGACTAGCGAAAAATATCATACTAAGGGTACTGATCCCGGACGTAATAAGATTTTGTCGGAACGTAATTGTAGCGAGGTGTCGTGCAGCCCTCGTCCGGGGCTCGTTAGGTACTAGCTTATCTCGATGGTTTATTGCATTTATTATGCAGTTAAATATGTAGACAAATAATAGCATTCTTGTATACCTTGCTGAGGTTAAGAGATCTGATGCTAAGTGATTACTGTCGCCCGTGTACATCTTGCAGCACGAAAGGAGCCAACGCTGCGTTGCCAGCTGCACATCTTAGACTGCCTCATCACTTACCATCAGGTGAGATTGCCGTCAAGAGCAGACTTGTAGTGGATAGAAAAAAACTTCCTTTTTTACCCACTACAAGTTAGGTAACCTGTATGTGATGATGCAGTCTAAGATGGTAGCGGGCCAACCTGTCAGTGGTATGGTAAACCCATATTCCTAATTGGTTTCTACGCGACATCGTGCCGGAACGCTAAATCGTTTGGCGCCACGTCTTTGTCGGTAGGATGGTAACCAGCCACGGCCGAAGTCTCCCACCATACCAGACTCGAGCCGGTAATCGAACCCAGGACCTCCAACTTTATAATGCATAAGCGCGCGCGCTGCGCCACTGAGGTCGTCAAAAATCGGTTTCTAGACATCGTCGTACCTGAACGCTAAATAGCTTGGCGGTACAACTTGTGGTAAGTAGCCGCGGCCGATACCTCACCAAGTCGGAAATAAAACGTTATAATACTACACTTTACATAACTAAATAAAAAAAAAACGCTGGTGAAATTTAGCATAAAGATTGTTATCATATTGGACACAGCCTTCCTTTAATCGTGATCAAAACTTCACGCAAGTAATAAAACAGAAGATAACAGAAGTCTGTTGTTTTCAATCTGATATAGGTTTTGCGATCTGATAACAATGAACGCTTCTAACGTATCGATGGAATATGTATAAGTCATCATTTCAACCGATAGACGCCCACTGCTGGACATAGGTCTTTTGTAGGGAGTTCCAATGGCCACGGTCTTGGGCCGCTTGTATCCAGCGGCTCCTTGCGACTCGTTTGATGTCGTCTGTCCACCTTGTTGGGGAATAAGTAAACCAATCTGTTTAAAAATTCCAGCTACTAGAACAGAAGTACTGATGTCCAATTTCACCGAAAAACCTACTAAAGTTTCGCTAAATTAATAATACTACTTCGATTTTAGGAACCAAATCTAGGAACTTCTGATTCTAGGAACTTTTGACAACGTTTTGAAACCCTCCAAGCTATTATTAATTAATAATATATGTATGTCTTTGAACACTAAAAATACCCAATTATAGACTGCTTTGAAATCCTACCGTAAAGAGTATGTAGGTTGAGTAATTTATTCACCAGTAACTAACTACTGCGAAATTCCTTTGAGTACTTTCGTTCTAAATCCTTAAATAACGAGTTTACTTGTACAGAATGTTTTCAGACTAACAATTGCGGGCCCTGAACACAAATGTACGAACGTATTTGTATTTGAAAGACGATTCCGTGGTTTCCATTTGGGAAAGTCAGCTCTGAATACGGTACAATCGAAATAAGGTTTTCTTGCTCGAGGGCACACTACCATCGCTTTAAGCAGTATTATTTTAAAAATAGCTCTTGCGCTCAAAAATACGATCATGTTTTGGAATTATAATATGAAACTGTGTTTTCACAATGCTCTATCTTTACCGATATAAGTTTAATTATAGGCTAGAAAACTTATTCCATTAAATTAGAAGGCGGTGGAGAAAGCCATTTCGTTCCGAAATGACGAAATCCGTGGAAGAACTAAAGATTTGTAGCCCAAACCCAAGATGTTGTGGCATTGGGTGGAGCAAAAGTAGACATTTTTTTTTCGCTTGGAAATGCGTTAACGCATCCCCTCCGAAAGCGACGCAGGCAGATCTGCGCCTGTATGTGAGACTCGCTGGGAAATATTCTAATTACAATTACACCCTGTGAGAAATGAGGCCAATGCCCAAGAATGGGACGTTAATAGACCCAGACTGAAAATGATAATCAAAGTTACTAATTGGATTGGATCCAATTTGACCTTTACTTTTGAATTTGAAATTTGTAGTCATTTATACCCACCTCATCCTATCAGATCTATAATGTTCAGTCTTGATTAAATGAGTTGGTTATATCAGAGTTAATTTCCATTTGTGACATATAATCAAGACCGCTCGCATATCACCATTAACCAAACATCAAAATTAAACCTTATTAAATCTAACCTAACAATGCAAGAACGATATTCATTTGATTGATCGCTATTGTTATCATACCTCTAATTAAATGTACAACCTAAACTCCTAAATACCAAAAACCCAAAGATATGCTTTTCAGTGTTTCAAAAATTTAATTTCATATCGTATATTAACATCATTATATTTTAAAATAAAAACAAAATACAAATTAAAAAATTAAAATTTACTACAATAAAAAAAAGGGTATGGACTAAACAAACAAATAACAGTTGCATATTGGATAAATTATCGTTACGATAATTGATACCATGGGGTGCCAGATCAGGTAACCGGTTGATTCGTCCAGGGGGAAGAGCAGCATTCGGGCCGATGCACCCTGGTAATATCGGTTAACAATTTCTCTTGTGGGATATTGTTAGCAGATGGCTAAAGACCCGACGCGGTGGGGGTCTCCTCGCGTCCTTCTGACAAAGCTGAGGGCGCAATGGATGACTCAGGGGGTGCATCCCCCGTGTGCTGGAAAGACTGTCCAGTTATGGTACTGACAGGCGGGGGTGCTGTCACCTGCTGGAAGATTTTACCGACGACAAAAAAAACTCCGCAAGCATTATTACTTATAGAGCGGCTAGTTCAACATAAATGAATTACGTATGCTGTTAGTAAATATGATAACTTAACTTTGCATAAGCTAATTATAATTTGCTGTTATAGCTGGAAATAGCACAAGACAAAGCGGTGCACACCATAGTAAGGTGGTAAAATAACTGTCACGCGTTGACAGCGAGCGAAGCTGTCGGCTTTGGCTATTTAAGAAAAAAACTAGCACACAACAATGTGCATTTAAACTACTCACCCGAAGAGTTCCACGGTGCAATTTAAAACGCAGCAAAGTTTTAATATTCTTTAGATTAAGGACGGAAGCCTTTACTATGATACGAGTACGAAACCCTAAAAAATAAGAATGTTTTGAGGCAGTTTTTGTAATAAAACTTTGAAAGAATGGAGCCTATTTTGTATGGCTACAATAATTTTGATCCAGACCAAGTATTATCCTCAGACGGACACATAAATCATAGCTTAGAAGTAACCGAGACATGCGGATAAAGGGTTTAATGATAAGTTATTACGGTATACGAGGACATACGTGCTTAGAATTTATGATAACACTCCTAGAGTGCAATATTTTCTCAAGCAGTCTTCGCAACTTGTTTGTAAATAAAAAAAATCAAGTGACGCAAGCCAATGTGAAAATCTTATTTTAAAAATAAAGTCATCATCATCATCATGAATAACCCGGCTCACTACAGAGCACGGGTCTCCTCTTAATATGAGAAGGGTTTGGCCATAGTCCACCACGCTGGCCATGTGCGGATTGGCAGACTTCACACGCCTTTGAGAACATTCAGGCGTGCAGGTTTCCTTACGATGTTTTCCTTCACCGTTGAAGCAAGTGATATTTTAATTGTTTTTAAAAACGCACATAACTCCGAAAAGGTAGAGGTGCGTGCTGAGATTCGAACCGCCTACCTCTGATTAGGAGGCTGACGCCCTAACCACTGGGCTAACATTGCTTCTAAAAATAAAGTGGTGCTTGTAAACGATGCGTGTTAATCAAGAGGAGTAGCATGGTGAGTTTAAGATTTTAAACGCTATGGGTAAGGAGGCCTATACCCAGCAGAGGGATGTTAATGGGCACATCAGAAAATTGAAACTCAAAATATGACAGAATTGGTGTGGTGATAATAGAATTAATCAGACAATTCGAGACAGACTTCCAAAAGACGGGTACCTTACCATTAATACCAGAATATTTATAAATTTTAAATGCATATAAAAAATTGGAACTTTCGGGATTTGAATCCCCATCTCTCCGGCAATTGCAGCTTGAGTTCTTTGCCAACTAAGCGACTGTCACCAATAACTATAATAACCTCGTAGCCAAAAAGATTTGGTATGATTTAAATTTATATTTTCATATTTCCTCCAAGTTAAGATGAAAATACTTTAAAAAAATACCAAAAATACTTACTTAATTAAATCTCCAAGGCGGCCATCGTAGTTTTTTACTATTTGTTCCGTATATTTAACTACACACTCTGAATTTCAATTCTCTACTATGTTGTTGGACCAACGAACGGACGGAAGTACCTTCATTGCCACCTTTCAGGTAGCCTTGATGACCTCAGTTCGCTGTCACATTTTTAAGTTGGAGATCCTGGGTTAGATTCCCGACTCGAGCCTGGTCTGGTGGGAGGCTTCGGCCGTGGTTAGTTATCACCATACCAACAAAGACGTGTCGTCAGTAGATTAAGTGGAAGGACGATGTTGCGTAGTGTAAGGGCTAGCCCACAACAAATCTTCGACTGCATCATCACTTATCATCAGGTGAGATTGTATAAAAAACAGGTACGCCTCCCTAAAAAACTACCTATCCCTAAAAAACTTCGTTAATATTTTTGCCTCACAAAGTATTCACTTGGTGAAAGCATTTAAGGTATAGGAAATTCTGCTGCATATCCATAATGGAAATAAATATTATAAATGCGACCTCATTAACAGTTGGAAAATGTATTTACTTATCTACTTCACTTTTGTGCAGTATGCCTTTGATCTTTCGTAGTATGAGTTTGTGGCGATATCCGATCCATTCTATACTAATATTATGAAACCGAAAATTTGTTTTTTTATGTGTTTGTTGAACTACTGTCTTTTATTTCACAAGTTAGCTCTTGACAGCAATCTCACCTGGTGGTAATTGATGATGCAATCTAAGATGTTAGCGGGCTGACCTGTTAGTGGTAAACCCGTATTCCTAATTGCTTTCAACGTGACACAATGCTGGAACGCTAATTCACTTTGCAGCACGTGTTTGTCGCAAGCGTGGTAACTAGCTACGGCTGATTTCTCCCACAAAACTAGACTTCAGGTTTGAATCGAAAACAGAACCTCGACCTTATAAGTGATAGAACCAGCGTACCGCAACGGAGGTTGATGGAATTTAACATAAAGATGGCATCCTAGATTGGTGGCATCATTTACGTCAATCAATGAATCAATCAGTCTATAAACAATCAGCCCACAGCTGGACATAGGTCAATCCGAGAGCGCACCACAACACACGGTCCTCCACCTTCTTCATTCACCTGCTACCAGCAATCCTTTTCAGGTTGTTGGTCTAACGCGTAGGAGGTGTTTCTAAGCTGCGTTTACCGGTACGCGGTCGCTACTCGAGAACACGTCTGCCCCAACCCTCCGGAAGCGACGCATGTGGGTATGTGAGACTCCCCGGTGGCCAGACTGGCGACAGGAATACCCACTAAAACCGATGTTCCTTCGCGTCGCTTGGTGGCTGGGTCACGGGAACACTCGTGCACTCGACCGCAGACTCTATTATGGCTAAGCAACAGAACCCAACTTAAAATTTCGCAAAGAGACTTTTAAGATAAGGATAATTAATAAACAGTTCCGGCGAGGTTTTTAACCCGAAATAAACGACGACGATGTCGCGGAAAACCTAAATATCATCCTGTAATACCACTAAGATTCTACAGATTCATTTTTTTATTTGCAGGATATAATCAACGCGAGCGAAGTGAAAAGGAAACCCAATGAGTAGTAAAAGTGAAAAAAGTGTAAAATGAGGCAATTCCGTGTACTTACTCCCTGTATCACGAGAACGGCTGACGTTGACTTATCGGCGGGACGCGCCGGGAATGTCATCGATATTGCTCCCTTGACAACACTCGCTATTGAATATATGGCACCAGTATCTCTATTGTTTTACAAATACTTCGTAACGTCACAAGTCATATGTATATTTTTTATACACTACGCCATAAAAATAGAACCATAGAATTTGGCTGAAATTTCGATGGGGATGTAGTTGATGAGTGCATAGTTCCTGCGAGATAGATAAAAAACTACAAAGTGGTGATCTACAACTATATCTATACTTTACCATACGTTGGAAAAGTAAACGGGAACAGAGAAGAAATGGAATTAAAGATTATCTTAATCTTTTTTTTATAACATTACAAGTTAGTCCTTGACGGCAATCTCATCAGATGGTTAGTGATGATGCCGTCTAAGATGGTAGCGGGCTAACCTGATAGGGGCATGGCGAACCCATACTCCTAATAGGTTTCTACGCGACATCGTGCCGGAACGCTGAATCGCTTGGCGACACGTCTTTATCGGTGGGGTGGTAACTAGCCACGGCCGAAGCCTACCACGACCAGACTCGAGCCGGGAATCGAACCCAAGACCTCCAACTTTAAAATGCCACAGCGCACGCGCTGCGCCACCGAGGTCGTCAAAAGTATTGTTTTTTTTTATTTACTACAACTTAAACTTTGACAGAAATTTTACATGATGGTAAGTGATGATACAGTCTAAGATGGAAGCGAGGTAGCCGGTTAGGGGTTTATCATACCCCATAGGTAGCTTTAATGTTATAGTCCTGATTGTTTCGTACGCGGCACCGCGCCTGAATGCTAAATAACTAAGCGACACTCCTTTGTTTGTAAGTTGGTAACACTGCCAATGTCTCCGACCAAATTAAACCCAGAACCTTAAACTTTAAAATGCAACTGTACCATGGAGTTGTAATAGAGTTTTTTCTTATCTTAAAATGAAGAAGTTTTCAAAAATAAAATAAAAATGTAATATATTACATTTACAACAATAATATCATAAATTAAGTATATAAGGAAATAATAAACTATGAAATGGTTTAAATCAGCTAGATAAGATAGATTTCACAACAAATTTTATTAACTATTATTTTGACTAACACAATGAACACTAAGCTATAATCTGTGACAACCGCACCAGAGATTAATAAAGTTAACGGAAGTTGAAAAACGACAATTTATATTCTTACTATCTAGATTGAGCACAATCACCATTCTGGAAGTTACTTTAAAATGGTTTTTCGTATTGTAAGGTAAATAAACAGAAGTACAAATAGAATTAAAAAGCTGTTTTTTAATCTTCTCTTACCGAAGAACCCTTGAGGCATTTAAGGCGTGTGAAATAAAATTCTATGCCCTCTTACAAAATAAATTTTCCAACTGTAAATGAGGTCGCATATATCCATTATCGATATGCAGCAAATTTCGATATCGTAATAACTTTCGCTAACTTTTGATGGGAGAGGAGTTGAGTGAAGTTTTATTTTTTATTATAATTTTACTTTCGGAACTTTCCTCCCGTTCGCTTTTTTTGTAAGTGATTCAGTCCAAGGTTTTCGCAGCTTGCGCGAATGATTTTTTCTCCTATACATAATGCATGTAATGATTAAGAAATTCATGTGAAAATTCTTGTATATATTTTTTTCTTACTATTAATAAAGTTTGTTTTATGTAATATGTTTTACTTGGCTGTTTACATGTACCTACTTCAGTCAATGTTATGTAATTGGTATACGTAATAGTGACTGTGACACTTTATTTGTTATTATTTATTTGTTTTATGAATTTTGTTAGTCTATTAATAAAACAAAATAAAATTTTATTTGCCACATAATTATTTGTTTGCAACCATTGTACCATGCTGTAGTTTTCCATCTTGGTGGATTTCGGGCAACCGCTGCATCGAAAATGATCACAAGAATTATCAGAATAGCTTGCATCCTGGAAAAGGGCACAATTACGGGGAATTTAACGAATAAAAGATCATAATATGCGCACCTTACCAGTACAGTACAACCAGAGATCATATTTTCACCAACTTTCCTAGTATACTGCGAGCGAATCCAATCATGACAAAATTTGGATAGCGGCATTTTTCAGTTTGAAGACACAAACAAAGAATGAGACTTTTAAAGACATGGATTACAAAAAAACTATTTTAATGGTAATTGACTAACCCGTCGAACTTATACCAATTTATGGGACGTATGGTACAAGTTAGAATACGATGGTGTGATATTCAATTACGCATCGTATGGCAATGTTTTGTTTATTTATATTAATCACTGAAAAAGATAATGAAAATCTCAAAAACAACAACATATTACAACAACTAAAATAGAAACCCAAATAGTATTTCATAAGTGAATATGTTATTTTTTTGGCCATACTGTGACAATTGAAATGTTATTGATAGTACATGTACGAACATGTATAGTATATAGGAAATGTAAGCTGTGATAGCTTAGGATGTCCACCTACTAATCAGAGGTTCGATCCCGGCCACACCCACTAACATTTCGGCGTTACGTGCGTTTTATGCAATTAAAATATCGCTAGCTTCAACGGTGAAGGAAAACATCGCGAGGGAAGTTGCATCCTTGAGAGTTTTACACTATGTTCTCAAGGTGTGTGAAGTCTGCCAATCCGCACGTGTGGTGGACTATGGCCAAACCGTTCTCATATTGAGAGGAGACATATGCTCTGTAATGAGCCGGCAATGGGTTGATCATGATGATTATGTACGAACATGCGAGAAACTGCTATTTAATTTCAAAACAATCTTACGTTACTATGACAATAACCATTTCATCGTTCATACCTGATAGTGTAATAACTGTTCTCACACTCGTATTTCGCTTCAAAGGATACGCAAAACAAAGTGCCCCAACGCCCAATATCACTCGTTTACTGTAATTAACGGTGTCAACCTAACGGCTCTCTCAAACACTCCGACCCGCACAATTACAGCGATATTGCGTTAGCGGCTAATAGATAGAGGCCTATTCCTATCAATTCTTAAAGGTATCAAATTTTTATTTTATTTATTTATTGAGGTTCACAAACAACGACACGGTATGTGCTTATTTGAGGGTTTAACATAAAATAATTATGACCGTGGCGTCAACCACGTGGCGTTAACATATTGAGAAGACATACTTAACTACATGTATCAAAATTGTTAAACAAAAAAATTAACCCATAGAAATTCCTAATACATTAGATAGAATTCTTTCAGTAATTAATTAAAAAGCACTGCTCATAGCCACATTTTCGGAAATAGAGGAGTTTTGCACTGCATTCACGTTCCGAAGATACTTTTCTTCAACATTTGTTCAGAGTCATCCGGTACCCGCTCGCTGCGAATACAGACCAACACCGCGAACTTTTCGCCTTCTTTGGTTATGATTATAAAGTATTAATATAGAATAGAATTATTCTAATATCGAAATTTCATAATAAAGTTACATTTTTCAATCCATTATGAAACGAGATATCATAGTAGACAGTTATTACGACAAAAAATCTATTTTATAATTCTAAATTATTCTTTAGTGTTGAGTGTGAATTTATATGTATTAGTTATAAACTTTTCTCGCTGAGAGTCGTAATGTTATATATTAATCAGCATACTATGTACCTCGTACTGTAAATCTTAACTACCCTCCAGTTCAAATTTTAATTTTAATTTTTCTTTATCTTGACTATAGGCCCAAGTAACATTCATAATTTATTATCTTAATAATGGAATAAGTTAGTTTGTGAGAATAACCTTATGATATTTGAGACATAATCCCCTTTTAATTTTTGAATTAGTTTGTTTATTAAATGTGTTATAGAAACTATTTAGAGAAATATGTCTTTTTTACATCTACCAAGCACCCGTATTCTTGTAGCTACCTGTATTGTAGTACTGTGCACCCAAATAAAGTACGTGTAGTTGGCAGGTTAGCCTAGTTTTACATCATTTTCAGGCTGAAATCTTAACATTACTTAAATAAAATATAGCTTATGTTACTTTGGGGTAAATTAATTTCTACTGGTAAAAGAATTATTAAACTTAGTTGGACCTGCTAAAGTTTGTACCTATACTCTAAATAACGCCATCTATTGAATTTATTCCAAAATGGTGACATTGTTTTTCTTTATTTTTAAGCTGCCCTTGTATTGAGATTTCCCATTTATGTGATTTTCCGCGACACATGCGCTGCAACGTATTTTTATATAAATGTCATTACGCTACATGTTTTTTTTATGAGCACTATAATGGAACGGTTAGTATGAACTCCTCATTTGACTAGAAAGGTAAGGCTCAATGAAACCTAACCTATCTCTCAATATCTCTCGTTTAATGTAATTGTGGGCAACATTATAATATTTCAATATACACACCTATTAAATACACAATATTCAAACACATACATATAATATATTAACAAATTACACAACAAAACTACATAATAATATATCTACATACATATAAATATAGAATCTATATCATATTTATATGTACACATCAGTACACATCAACACACATGTAATAAACAACTATACACACATAAAAACACATAATCCGACATCAACGCACAGACAGAAAATTAATTCATAGGCATAGCCGAGTGCAGACCGCA
The DNA here is from genome assembly GCA_928268935.1 of Lasiommata megera. Taxonomy (NCBI): domain Eukaryota; kingdom Metazoa; phylum Arthropoda; class Insecta; order Lepidoptera; family Nymphalidae; genus Lasiommata; species Lasiommata megera. The sequence continues at coordinate 1,583,721 of OV743311.1, read as the reverse complement.
GTATAGCTTGTCGAGCGAGTCGGTGAATGAGCCGTACGAACGAACGGCGCGCCGCGCGCCACTTGCGCCCGCGCAAGTGGCGCTGCAGTGGCGAGTAGCCGATACACTATGACCTTCACACCGCTGACACGACAGTTTATGGATATCTGCCGCGCACGAATTATTGAAACGTCTTTCAACTGTTTTGAGACTTTGTTTTGAACCTGTAAACGAATGTGTAGTTGTCCCGTTACATGTGCTATTCGGATTAAAGGTGATAACAAGTATTGTTGTGATTCTTTAGTCCCACGATATCAAATCGTCGGACTGAATAGTGGTAATACCCACATAATTAACGCTCTCGACCTACCGGCTCTCTCAAACACTACACGAAACATGGTCGCTCCGCACACTTACCTAAAGCGCTATAGCGTTTGCTAATAATTTTCTGGCTAAGTTTGTTGTGGGCTTCTTCTTAGACCTGGGCGCGTTTGGAACCCTCATAGCTTTAGTTTTAAGTTTACGAATGTAGTTATCACTAGCAAATCACTATGTAAATTAGTGACGCGTCAAAAGTGTTTTTTAAAGGACTATTTGAATAATGATTATTTGAATTTGAATTAAGTATTAAGGTATTTTCGTATGGAAACATGTGTTATTGAAATCTATTTTTTGAAGTTGCACATAATTTGTAAGTTAGAATATTATTTATCCATATTAATTCGTACAAAAACGCAATTATTACAGGGGATTGTTTTTTAACTAGTTTTGATATTTCAATATTTTGTTTTTCACACTTAGAAATAATTAATAATTTATATAAATTTATTATTTACTAGCTAAACCCGAACACTTCGGGTTTCAAGCTTAACCTGATATTAATCTCCGTTTCTGTGGCAATTATTATTAAATATAGAGTTTTTTTTTCCACTATTAGGTTAGCCCTTGACGGCACCTCTCACCTGGTAGTGATGATGCAGTCCATCTTATACTGCATCTTCATTACCAGGCAGGCTAACTTGTTAGGGGTATGGTAGACCCATACTCCTAATTGGTTTCTACGTGACATCGTGCTGGAACGCTAAATCGCTTGGCGACACGTCTTTGTCGGTAGGGTGGTAACTAGACACGGCCGAAGCCACCCACCAGACCAGACTCGAGCCGGGACACGAACCCAGGACCACCCACAGCGCGCGATGTCGCATTATTAAGTTCGTCAAAATTTGTGTCAATTCATGTAATATAGAGCTATATATTGCCTTCAATCTTATTTATTACGATTAATAAGTTAACTATATAAATATTTTTTTAATTATATCAATAACAGCAATTTCTAAAACGGTCATATTTTTTATTTACAGCTTATTATTGGAATATATAATAGGATTAAAACTACAGAGGTAGTAGCTTCATAAAACCGAAGTTATCCAACTCCCAATATCACTCCAGGATTGTTATTAATTCAGTTGAAGTTTATAGCTCACCTAAATATATATGAACCACGTGGAACATTTACAGCAACATATCGCTGCCAAGTAATTGAGCAAGTAATGAGCTATTCATATGTTGTAGAAGCTAGACGCAAATACCTACGTCTAAATTTATCTTTGATAATTTATTGGTTAAATTTAAGTCGCATATTTGTATACATTATGCACCCGATGTTTTATGACGACCTCCGTGGCGCAGCGCGTGCGCTGTTGCATTTTAAAGTTGGAGTTCCCGGGTTCCCGGCTCGAGTCTGGTCTGGTGGGAAGCTTCGGCCGTGAGTAGTTACCACCCTACCGACAAAGACGTGTCGCCAAGCGATTTAGCGTTCCGGCACGGTGTCGTGTAGAAACCAATTAGGAGTATGGGTTTCCCATACCCCTAACAGGTAAGCCCGCTACCATCTTAGACCGCATCATCACTTGCCATCAGGTGAGGTATCAATGGTAAAATTTAACTCTAGATTTGATTACAGACAGACGAAACTAAATAAAAATGCTTGTCATAATCGAACCTACGACTTTCTACACAAAAAGCTTATGTGATAACCGCTGTTCCACGACTACTGTAATGGCCGTGGCGAAATATCTATATGCTAAAAAGTATCACCGCTGTCTCCGTCGGAGTGGGGAGCGTGAGGTTTTTTTCGTTACGGAATTTCTTTATTCGGTCCCCACGCTCAAGGCCCTCGATAGAACCTATGCAATAGCTTAAAAATAATAAGATAGCATAGTTTTCGTGTAATAATATGGACAGATATTTCCAACCGGATCAAGAGCGAAGCGTCTGAATTTCAAACCGAGTAGATATATTTACCTTCCGTCGGAAGCCACAGTGCCGAACCGCCCGAGGCAGAGTGCCGTTGGTTCTTTAATATTTATACCCTTGATATTATTATCTACACGTTCGTATGCACCAGCCTTGCAAATCTACCGTTTATTTTAGCAGAGAAAAATTTGTATGGTGAAATATTTTAATCTACACTGTCCTTTTTTGTTCACGGTGGGAAATGCTTTTAGGCATCCCCTCCGGAGGCGACGCAGGCAAGGCTGCGCTGCTTCCGACGGGGTATGTGGGACTCCCCGGCGGCCAGTCTGGCGACCAGAATACCCACTAAAACCCAGCGATGCTCCTTCGCGTCGCCTGGTGGCTGGGTCACGGGAACACTTGTGCACTCGACGCAGCCTAGCCAGCGGCGTCCGCCGAGGCAGACCCTCCACGGGGGCCTATATTGACCCCCGAGCTCCACTGACTCGTTGGTCTAGTTAAAATATTGTACTATCATATTAATTCACCTGATGTATTCGGATTATATGGATAATTTTTAATCTTCTATCTGAAAGTTTTTTTTTTATTTTATTTATTGATTCTTTATTTGTACACCACAACAAGTTAAAATAGAAATTATAAGAAAAACAGAAACAAGAAGAAGCAGGATACAAAAGGCGGCCTTATCGCTTAGTAGCGATCTCTGCCATGCAATCGTGGAAAAAGTAAAAGAAGAACAAAGTAGGTGGCGTAATATATAAACAAAAATCTGCATACGAATAACTAAATACTAATACATAAACCAAATTACGTCATTAATACAATATATTTATTATAAAAAATACAGTCATGTCCTTTCCCATAGTATAGGTGACATGTATACCAAATTTCAAAGCTGTCTGCCCGCGTTAACAATTTCCAATTTTCTCTCTGGAACTACTTAAGGAATCGGATTAAAAGATATCTTATGTTCTTTTCCATGTCAAAGGCTACATGCATGCAAAATTTCATTCGAATCCGTTCAGCAGTTTCTACGTGATTGAGTAACAAACATCCACACTTTCACATTTATAATAAAACTAGCTGATGCCCACGACTTTGTCTGCGTTGAGTTAGTGTGTGTGAAATTGTGTTTATCTTCCAATCACGAAGCAATGGATTACTGATAACCGATGACCTTGAAATAATTACAGGATAAACATTAAAGTATCTCCTTTCTACCAAAAAAAAAAAATGAGTGATATCGGAGTACGCGTTAATAAATTACAACTAAGTAGATACACATTTTGCCTTTCATCCCCTCTCCCAAGGGATCCGTGCTAAATTCCGGAATAAAAACTATTCTATATGTTGAACCGGAGTATCAGCTACTCATATACCAAATTTCATTAAAATTCATTTAGTAGTTTCGACAGAGACAGACAGACAGAAAAAAAAATTGTTTTGGGCTCAGTATCGACAGTGAAGCATCCTCCAACTAAAATTTTCACATATTTAATGTACAGAATTCGTCCGTTTACAGTTTTATTATACTATAGATATGTAGGATATAGGATTAATATTGGTCGCTAGACATAACAGATATATTATGCAAAGTTGCATCGAAAAATTAATTATAAAAGACAATGACGCGTCATCGCCGCGAAAATAATGGCTACAATATAATAGAGGCTTTTAACAGCCTCGAAAGGCATTTACCCTTGATTATACCGAAACCGCGTCCGTGCGGTGGGCCTGCCTCGACATTTAATTATTATAAACATACATTATGAAGCGGTGATAGCCTAGTGGTTAAGGCGTCAGCCTCCTAATCAGAGGTCGGCGGTTCGAATCCGGGCACGCACCTCTAACTTTTTGGGGTAATGTGCGTTTTTAAAAATTAAAATATAATTTGCTTCAACGGTCAAGGAAAACATCGTGAGGAAACCTGCACGCCTGAGAGTTCTCCATAATGTTCTCAAAAGCGCGTGAAGTCTGCCAATCCGCACATGGCCAGCGTGGTGGACTATGGCCAAACCCTTCTCATATTGAGAGGAGACCCGTGCTCTGTAGTGAGCCGGCAATGGGTTGATCACGATACATTATCCTGCGTTAAAGTCAAGCGCATAAATGTGTCAAAGTTTAAACGTTTCACTAACGTTTACTCGTACTTCACTCACGTCTGACCAATTTAAGTGCGATCCAAACTGAATACAGATTCATTTCATTTCAATAAGAGATTCAGCCCGATCGAAATCAAAAGCTTTATTCAAATAAATAATAAATAAATTATTCTTTAAAACGCACTTTTGATGTGCGATGTAAGTGATGATGCAGTCTAAGATGTTACCGGGCTAACTTGTTAAGGGTATGCTAGACCCATACTTGTAATTGGTTTCTACGCAACATCGCGCCGGAACGCGAAATCGGTTGTTGATAGGGTGGTAATTAGCCCATAGGCTATACTAGGCTATACTACTGGTGGAAGGCCACGGCATATCGTAGCCTTCCCCAGACCAGACTCAAGCGAGGATTTGAACCCAGGACCTCTAACTTTACAAACCGACAGCGCAAGCTCTGGGTCGCGCCGGTCGCCAAACCAAATATCGACTTGCGTCGCAAAGGCAGTCAGTATATTCGGAGAGGGAAGTTAAGCAAAACAGACACAATTCTCGACTCGACGTCCTGCGATTGGAAGTGTGCACTGCAACCTTGAACTGAAAACGATTAGTCTCATCAAGAATAATCAAGAATTCCGTTTCAAATCCTCGACCTCCAGTACGTGTCAATATTAGTACGACTCGCTGTACAAACACTACGCTAGCGGAACGGACGTCATAAGCTTTTTTGCTATAAGTTTAGCTCATTACAGAACGTGTACTGTAGCAACAGCTTGCTTATATCCTTGATATTCCCAGCTCACACTGTAAGCTTTACACGTACATTTTGCAGAGCAAACTGGCACAGACAAAAGAAAATGCAAGCTGTTACAAGGAACGGAGCACGGCTCTTTATGTCGCATACCAATTTGAGCACGGACTAATTTCCCCTCACTAAGCCACTTTATTTCTTGGAAACGTTTGAAGTTAATTGTCCGTCTTGATGGAGTTTTAATGGGCGTTTTAATAAAGCAAATGTTTTTAATATTTGTTGCAACATTTTAAAGATTAATCACTGGTCGATCATAATTAGATTCATTAATTGAATATTGTTAGATAGGTATTCAAAGCACAAGTGAAACACCCGAATGCTGTTAACATACTGAATATAATTGAATAATAATCACGTTTATATGGCTTGAAACTACTACATCACACCTCCCTCTTACAAGAAAAAAAAAATACAATTTAGGTTTATTTTTTTTTGCTTACAATTAAAGGTTAATACAACTTAATCTAACAAATATAACAATAATCGATACTCAAGTCAGTAATATATAGTATACGTAGGTATATGCGTGTAAATATGCGTACTTACTCGTACGTGTATAATAACCTAATGGGTACTTTCCACAGATTGATACATTTTGGTGCGGTTTTTATGTACCACATCTTCTTTTCCATTTTTAAGAATTTTAACGTTACAGTCTAAGTCATTTAGTACTAAATACGGTCCTAAATAAATCGGCTCCATTTTATTTTCTGACGGATTTCTTAACAACAACAAATTGCCTTTCTTATAATTTACAGGGTTAATACCTATGTCATATTTATTCTTTCTTTTAATTATACTTTGAATTAAATTAGTACGAGCATCTTTGTGCGCTAACTGCAGTCTATACTTCAATTCTAAAGCATAGTTGTTATGAGCGTATAGGGGATCTACTACACTGGCGTTAAAATTTCCTGGTAATAAACATCTTTTACCAAACACCAATTCATGAGGCGTGTAGTTGGTTTCTGTATGAACCGTATTGTTATATGCGAAACACCAGTACGGCAACCAACTACTCCACCCCAGTGTCTTATTTTGGCAACTTATTCTTAGATACGCACCCATGGTTTTATGCGTGTTCTCCAAGGCTCCAATGCTCTCATGGTTATATGCTGTAGAACAGAGTTGATTAATTTGTAAGAGTTGGCATACCTCTTTCATTGTACTGGAAATGAACTCCGAACCACGGTCGGTTGCTATTTCACGTGGTATGCCAAATCTTAAAACAAAGTTATCAACGAATCCACGAGCCACACTTACCGCATCTTTGTTGTGCAATGGGTAAGCTTCTGTAAATTTTGTTAACTCGCATTGCAGAGTGAGAACGTAACTATAGCCATTTGCATCCCTCGGGAGCGGTCCCACGATATCTAAATATATTTTTTCTAATGCCGAATTAGCCGTAGTAGTAACTATCATTGGCTGCTTGACGCCCACTGAGTACTTTTGCCGTTTACACTGATCACACTTAGAAACATAATCGATTATGTCCTTCTCCATGCTCGGCCAAAAATAATATTTTTTAATGTTATTTGTCATTCGCCTAATGCCAGCATGGCCACTTGTCGGTAATAGATGGAAATCGTTTAAAATTACTTTCCTGTTATCCAAATTTTCTATTCTTTGTACATTATTAACTATGTAAAAACGAGGTCCTAGCCATTCCTTGCAGTTGTTTATTTGCTTAGCGAGTTCACATAAAAGGACCTTATTATCATCATTTCGAATTATACATATTTCATTGAGAGATAATTTTTTACATAAAGCTAACAAATCTCTCACCAACTCGTCTCGCGTTATTGATGATCGAGATACTGTTGCATTTATGTACATAATAGATTTACTGGGCAGATACGTTAAATATTTATAATTTTCCATTACTATGCCCCTTGATATTAATTTGTCTAGTTGTTTATTATTACTTATTACTAGTTCGGTTATATTTGTAGGTTTTTTTATTATATCCACGATCCTAGGCTGGCGAGACATCAAGTCGGTATTTAAATTATTTGCCGGTGTCTCACTATTTTTATTGGTATTCATTTTATGTTTTCGAAGTTGTGCCCTTGTCATCACATTAACTACCTGTTCATTCATTATTTTTAAATCATCGCTTGAAATTTTAATTCGCGAGAGTGCATCTGCCACTGAATTAGTTTGACCTTTGAGATATTCTATATCAAAATTGTATTCTTCCAACTGTAATCTGAACTTCAAAAGCCTGCTCGACGGGTCCCGCATACCGAATAAATAAACTAACGGCATATGGTCGGTCTGTATCTTAAACCGCTTTCCGTATAAATAGGGTCGAAAATGCTTAACACTCCATACTATTGCAAGAAGTTCCTTCTCAATAGGAGGATAGTTGATTTCCGCCTTATTTAAACTCCGACTAGCATAAGCTACAGGTCGACCATCTCTGTTGCACAATACAGAGCCTATGGCTTTTCCAGAAGCATCAGTTTGTAACAGAAATTCATTGTTTTCTGAAAAGTCGGGATATTGAAGTACTGGCGGGCTCATTAAAGCTAATTTCAAAGCTTGAAATGATTGTTCGCAGTCTGTAGTCCACATGAATTTTGCGTTTTTAGAACATAATTTATTTAAGGGCTGTGCTAATTCTGCAAAATCTTTTATGAACTTTCGATAGTAATTAGCAAATGCTACGAAACGTTTTATCTCATCCGCAGATTGCGGCCTTGGGTAATTTTTTATAACCTTAATTTTATCTGGATCCGGCAAAATTCCTGTACCTGAAACTACGTGACCTAAGTATAATATTTCTCTCTGCAAAAAATTACATTTAGCTGGGTTTAATTTTAAATTGACTTTGCGTAGTCTATTAAAAACATCCATTAAATTTTTATTGTGAGAGTCTAAATTGCGGCCGATAACGACGAGGTCATCTTGATACACTAGACATTTCTCAAAATTAAGACCAGACATTGCTATTGTCATCATTCTACTGAAACTACTGGGGCTAGATTTCAATCCCATTGGCATCCTTTTCATCTGGAACTGATTTTTACCCGTCGTGAAAGCCGTGCATGGTCGACTATCTTTATTTAATTTAATTTGGAAAAAACCCTGATACAAGTCTAAATGCGTGAAGTAGATTGCCCCGGATAAGGAATCCAATATTTCCGAAATATTGGGTAAAGGAAATTTGTCGTCCTGTATTTGATTGTTTAACTTACGGTAATCTATTACTACTCGCCATTTTCTATTGCCGGCGTTATCAAGTTTCTTTGGCACTAACAACAACGGACTGAACCAAGCACTTCTAGACTCTTCGATAATACCGTCATTTAACATATTTTTAATTTGATTATCAATTTCTGACTTTTGTGAGTATGGCAACCGGTACGGTTTCGTGTAAATTGGTCTGCTGAGCGGTTTTAAATCAATAGTTTGCTCATATATCGGTGTTGTAGACAGCTTATCACCCGGTAGATGAAAAATGTCTGGATATTTGGCGCATATTTTCTCGAGAGACATTTGTTCTTTGTTATTAAGTCCTTTAAAATTAAGTAGTGAAAACAATGTCTTTACTCTATCCGCATTAACCGTAGGTGCATTAAACTGACAAATGAAATAATCACTTAGTTTAGCAGTACTGAAATTAAAGTTATTCAATGACACGTCTTTATCTCCTGTATTCAATATGCATACCGGCATTTTTCCATTTTTGGGCTTAGATAACATATTGGCTAAGAAAATACTATCGCTAATTTGCTGGCCTAGTACCACACATTCGTCCTCCAAATCAGTTTTAATAAAATGAACCGACTCGCTTCGTGCTGGTACCTTTATATAACAACTATCACTATCACGTGTAAAGCAATTAAAGGTCAGTGTAATATAATTCGAATTTTCGGTTATTAACTGTATTGTGTTAAACTCGAAATTCAATATAGCTCGATACTTTTTGAAAAAATCCTGACCTAATATTCCGCTACCTTTACAGGGCAGATTTGAAAGACATAAAATACACAAATACAAGACATAAAATTTGTGCATAAAACTGTGCTCATTATAATTTAAACTAAGATAAACATATCCCTCCGAATATACATCTCCACCGATGCCTTTTTAACACTGATTCTCTCTTTATGGTATGGTATTCGTAAACATTTTAAACACTCGTACTTGATTCCAGATATCGATGCACCGGTGTCAATTAACCAGTCATGCGCATGTTGTCCTATTTTGAATGATACTTTGTTTAAATTGTTATATGAGAATATGACATCAGGCTCGAAAAAAATGAGTAAGTGATTCATTATTTTTATCACCTGGATCTGCCTCGTGATTATTTTCCCCTTCGTCAGGTGTTGTAATTACATGATCTGTTGCTATGACATTTATGTCGTTTGGTAATCTTAAACCGCGACCTCGGCTTTGCCTACCCCTGCCGCGAAAATAGTTATTGTAGGCTACGCGTCGATAGTCATTATTACCTGTAAACTGCAATTGCGCCTGCTGCCCCCGTCGAAGGTTTGAATATGTATTTTGCATGGGTCCGCGTGAGCCGAAGTTTCGTTGCGCTCCATATCCTCGCCGCCCTCTCCTAGACCAATAAAAGGGCTGCTGGTACGTACCTACAAATTCCTCTGAAACAGCAGAAGCCGAAACTTCCTCGTCTAACGCTGCTTGTACCGCATCTGTCAAGGAAGAGAAATTACGCGCAGCTACGATGGTGCTAAGGCGACGATCCCGCAGGCCGTCGGCAAACCTTTTTATAGCGGTTTTTTCATTTAGGGGTCTTAATACATTGTAACTACTCGAATTTCCTTCGGCCTGTGAGATAGTCAAGTCAACGAAAATTTCTGATATTTCTTTGCCAAACTCTGAAATAGTCTTATTATTATGCCGACACTGCTGCAGCTTAGTCTGTAGGGCGGTAAAGCTTTTTTTCGGCAACAACGATTTTCGCATATCTCCTATAAGCTCATTGACATTATTATAATTTTGGCATAATTTTAGCTTAGCCTGCTGAGACAGTCTATTTTTTAAAACAAATTGAATCAGTTTATTCTTACACTCAGAATTAGATAAAAGTGAACTATAATATTCAACACCCTCTATTAGTTGCTTAGTATTATAATCGTTGTCAGTCATAAGCGGTAGGAGGCTCAACGCAATTTTTAAATTAAACTTTTCTTCAGCCATTGTAAAAGAGGACTTCTGCTCTTTTGTTTCCGCTTTGCACAATAAAATAACTTCTGAATACAATGTATCAAATTGATTGCAAATTTTATTTACTAATGAAATCTCTTCAGAGGAAGTTTTTCCGGATTCAGATTTACTTTTATATATGTCTAAAAAAATATTGTATTTCACTAGTACACTATGTGCTTCTTTTAGCTTTGTGTCTAATATTCGACCTACCCTGCGACTAGGACCAATTTTAATCAGATACTTCTTTATAGACTGTAGCTCATTAAACAAAAGAACCAACTCCTCTGCCATAACATATTGTTAAATTTTTATATTATTAATACATTGAAATATCGCAAAACATTTTAAAATTATAAAAGTTATACGTATAAAGAACTCTAAAATTCCTATCAGACCGATCGCTTTCAAAAATACTTTTGCACACACACACTGCTTTTATTTCTCACTACGGCACTATTTTTTCACACGCACTCACTTTTACAAACGGCGGCGTTTCACACGATGACCTAAGGTTGCCCGAATGGCGGCTGCTGGGCCCGCTTGAGAATGCTGGAATATCTCCTCAATGTTAACTGGTCCAGCCTGCGTTCAATTTGCTTGGCATGGCATCGATTATAAAGCTTGTAAATGATCACAAGTAAGCCAATCGCCAGAATTGTGCAGATAACTATGAGAATAGTGTTAGTCGTCTCATGTAACTGGCTCGTGTGGGCTGTATTCGAGCCAGCACCCGCAGTTTGGGCTATCACCACCTCTTCCTTAGAGCTTGAGCCACCCATTTTGATCACCAAATTGACGTGTAGTAAAATACTCCATGTTATGAGTTTGCAGTAGATCGCTTTCGAGATTGTTTATAGTTCGCGCCTATATACGGAATATCTGCGCGCGCTCTTCACATGAGCTCACTCATAAGCTCCTGTTACTGGCAGGGTCGCCATGTAAGGATAGGTATTCAAAGCACAAGTGAAACACCCGAATGCTGTTAACATACTGAATATAATTGAATAATAATCAAGTTTATATGGCTTGAAACTACTACATCACAATATAATATATATGAACTAGCACGTATATGATGGAACTAATGGCGAGAAATACATCACTAAGTTATGGATGTATGTCGCTTGGATTTCATAGCTTAGATTAGCTGAACCCCATTCCATCAGAGGAACACTTAGCTTAACGGTATTAAGTAGGGGTGCTATATGAGTTGTTACAAAATCTAATCATCATCATCATGATGATGATGATGATGATGATTACCCATTACCGGCTCACTACAGAGTACGGGTCTCTTGTCAATATGAGAAGGGTTGGGCCATAGTCCACCCACCACGCTGGTTATGTACGGATTGGCAGACTTCACACGTCTTTGAGAACATTATGGAGAACTCTCAGGCGTGCAAGTTTACTCATGATGTTTTCCTTCACCGTTGAAGCAAGTGATACTTAAATTTTATTTAAATCGCACATAACTCCGAAAAGTTAGAGTTGCGTGCCCGGATTCAAACCGCCGACCTCTGATTAGGAGGCTGACGCCCTAACCAATAGGCTATCACCGCTTCAAAATCTAATAAATATTAAAAAAAAGCAGTAATCATTAATCTGCTCGCATCCACACTATTCATTAGCAGATGCGAGTATCTTTATCGGAGTAGATGAAGGTTTTTAAGGAATTCTTGCTGGAATAAGCAACAACGAATTGGATTGGATGGGTGACGATCCTTTGGAAGTGAAATTGCGAAGTTACAACGTTGGAGATCGAAATTGCAATCTCATTTAACTTAAAAATGATAACCAAGAAACTTCCTTATATTTTGGTTTTATGTAGTACACTTCAATATCGTTAAGTCTTAAGTGAGGCGTTTCAAAGTCTACGATGCGTTATTGGACTATTTCCTAGCTGTCCTAGCATATAAAAATACTTAGTTAGGCAAGATCACTGTATCATAATGGCGTTATATATTGGCAATGCAATTTTGACGACCTCCGTGGCGCAGCGTGCGTACTGTCGCATTATAAAGTTGGAGGTCCTGGGTTCGATTCCCGGCTAGAGTCTGATCTAGTGGGAGGCTTTGGCCGTGATTACCACCCTACCGACAAAGACGTGTCGCCAAGCGATTAGGCGTTCCGGCACGATGTCGCGTACAAACCAATTAGGACTGTGGATTTACCGTTACCCTAACAGGTTACCATCTTAGACTCAATTATCACTTACCATCAGGTGAGATTGCCGTCAAGGGCTAACTTGTAGTGGATAAAAAAAAAAAGTATAATTTCTTACTTCGCAATCCTACCTGCGTAAATGAATAGTGTATAACGTATGGTTTTGAATTTAATTCGAATATTTTGTTTTTGATTTAATATATCATATTTATTAACTTTAATAAATCATTTAATAGTTTCACAGGTGCCGGTGTAACCATGATAATTGCTTTAAGTCTGATTTGTTTCTCCTATGTGCATGATGAATCTGTGATAGCCTAGTGGTTAGGACGTCAGCCTGCTAATCAGAGGTCGGGGGTTCGAACCCGGGCACGCACCTATAACTTTTCGGAGTTATGTGCGTTTTTAAGCAATTAAAATATCACTTGCTTGAACGGTGAAGGAAAACATCGTGAGGAAACCTGCATGCCTGAGAGTTATCCATAACGGCGTGTTCTCAAAGGCGTGTGAAGTCTGCCAATCCGCACATGGCCGGTGAGGTGGACTATGGCCAAACCCTTCTCATATTGAGACCCGTGCTCTGTAGTGAGCCGAGAATGGGTTGATCATGATGATGATGATGATTCATACTACGTTTATTTATTTCAGATCAATTGTTAGTGTCTCATTAGCGGGTCTGCAATTTAGTTACCTTTTATAATAATTTCGCGGTCTACTCGAATTTCTGTGAATTAAAACCGAGTAATTCATTCTATCAATTAATTCTTCTCATATTGAGAAGAGACCCGTGCTCTGTAGTGAGCGAGAATCGGTTGATCATGATGATGATGATGATGATGATGTGCTAACAAAAGTCACACTATAATACTATAATAAAAACACATACTACAGTATTACAAGATGTAAAATAAAAACAGAGTTTCCATTTGTAGTTTCAGAACGAGTTCGGACAACCATTAAGCACTTCATTCAATTTCCATTAACTGTAATTCCTTCTTTGTGTTCAGAATAGTTATTCTCTAAGTAAAATAATATTAACATCGGTTGGAACATCCTTTCAACCCTAAAATTTGTTAACCTTTAAGTTATTTATTAATTAAATAATTCCTTAGTTTGATATTGGCCTCATCATCATTTTTCAGATAAGGTTTCTCGTTAGGTTGCAGATGTTCCAAGATCCAATCGTTTATTAAATGCTTTGTTGCTGATTACAAGCAGTGCACTGTGATAATAGTTTCGGTATGTATTCAAACGGAAGTTGAAGCACCGAAATTCAATTTTCACCGAATTTAGTTTGGCTATATAGGTCATTTGGCTTTTTAGTTTTAATGACTAATCTTAACTTAACTAAGATTAATCATTAAAATTATAAAGTAAATCCCGTTCGCAGAAATATAAAGCGTGCCTTTTGTAAATAATATTTTATATGTGAGAAAATAATTATTGTTTTATATAAGAACTAAATTTTGTGATAGATGAATTTATTATATATATAATACTACTAGTTTTCCTTCAAAAATTAAGAATATATTGTGGTTTTTTTTATCTTTAACTTTTTTACTTTTGACTCGGACCAAGAATATAGTTTAACTCGCCAACCCACTTTAAAGGAGGCCTACTATTTGAAAGGAGACCTGAGTCTAGCGGTAAGATGTTAAAAGCTAAGGATGACGATAACAATAAATATCCTTCACTGTTCGCTTTAGCCTTCAGCAATTATACGATGTTGCAACCGATGAGATTGTTTTTTTCTTAGAGAATCAGCCGGCTGGGCTAAAGCGGAAATGAACTTTCTTATTGCATTCTTTTACAATTAAACTCGATTTAGGGCAAAGCTAATGGCGGTCTGTAAGGGATTTATGTATTTCCAACACAGAACTAATGCCACTAATTATAGCTCAAAGTAATAGGGTATTACTCTTAGTAATATATATGGGTGAGATGTCATGCACATTATGGGCAAATATTTAATCTTTCTATAAACTGAGATTTGATTAGAGGTGGCAAGTTAACACACTGAATGAGTTATTTAATGAGTGGACTTTTATTATGCACCGCAGAAAACTATACAAAATGCAAATACCATAGAACGATTTCTTTTTTGTATTTGTTTGATGACTACGGGCGTCTTTGTCGGTAATTTAGGTAGACGTGGGTAGTTTCGGGCAAAGAGACCAGACACTGTTGGTAGAACAGAACTACAATTAAAAGTATGATAATTTATAAGGAACAGACTATACGCTCCACTAAGTACGAATGCACCACCGCAGCTCAAATACCGGTCCGACCCGACCGAGTGCAATCAATGCAATGCGCCGTCCCGCGCCGGTGAGTCTTATAAGAACCTGCATACGTCACTTAGTGTCGCGTAAAGAGAGGGGGCGATGCCACTCTCTTGTCTGTCGTACATGACTCCAAAACTAGATGGCGCTGCTCTCTGATTGCCGTTATATTATTTATTTTATTTATCATTATAAAAACAATAAAATTAATACAAACGATAAATACACTGATAAAAAATCGAAGAGGTTTGTCCTCAGTGTCAATCTGCAACTAACGATTACGCTGTGAGTAATGCAAACGGTTACATTATAAAACAAGCAGGACCAAGTAGGCATGTGACACGAAAGATCATTTTTAAGTTAACGTGGGTCAACGGTGAACTGTTATAAAGTAAGCATTCGGTATAGGAATCTAACAAAAACTACGTCAAGCACAGCTTATTCAATGCGATGCAGCGATATCTGTGGTCGCGGTTTCTGACTGCGCTGAGAATTGGTGAGACGTCGTTTGCATGCAATTTATTGCTGACACAGCCACTAGACAAAGCGATAAGGAACCATTCCATTATTGTAGAACGTGCAATGAATAGTTGGAATGTCCTGTTTCCTAAACAGACCGAATTTATGAAATTCTTGAATATGCTAATTTCGATTTGATTGCACCTATATGCAATTTTTGATACGTGTTACTACACAGGTTATAAAATTTCGGTGAGGCTTCTATTGAGTTTGTAGTATTATCAAATGAAGTTCAACAATATAATAATGTTGATAAATGTATTTATAATTAAACCATACATGTAGCAACAGAGTATGGTTTGGAGCCGGAGTTAAGAAAACAGATTCAATCAATCAGGTGTCAAATTCAACAATCAGGTTTGGTTTTTTAATCTTAATTTTCATATTCTATCTTAATTACAACTGCTACAAATGAAAAATTCGATATTTTGTTTAAATTTTGTTAATACTATATTAACTTATTTGGTTAATAATGGTGTGGTTATCTGAAACGCAAGTAAAGGTAAAAGTATTTTTAATAAGAGCAGATTTTTAATTGCATGATTTGAAAGAAAATTAGAAAAACAAGAACTTAGTTAAATATCGTAGGTTTCAGTTTCAATGGATTGGTAAAAACGAAGTCGACGGAAGTTTAAATTCTCTTGTAAGTAAAGAATAAATAATACAATCTGTAATGGTCGCCCGCGAGGCTATTTACTATATAATATTCGGTTTCATCGTACCCCTGATGCATGCTCGGAAGGTTTTATAGTCCATTATGCTAGAGATTATACCAAGATATTATATTCTTGAAAACTTGATCCACCCGCACAAGGCGTAATTACTTTTATGATGTATAAAACAGTGTACATTCATTAAAATAACAACGAATATTATTTATTTTATTAACAAGCTGCCAAAGACTGATTCAAATAATAAGTGTACTAAATTACTTTGAAATCCATTGAGAAGTTTTCCAAATAAAGATACAGAGAGATATACAAAAATTCAACAAAAATATGTATTGGTCCTATACTGCCCTACTAAGCGCAAAAGCGGTATCTCAAAAAAAATCGAAAATTTGATTTTTATGGCATCGGATAGCTTAGAAAAATACGTATCTATTGAACTAAGCCTTATAGCGGTATGTCACTGAAAAGGTATAAAAAAACGTTATGAAAGTTTTTCCTATCTCAGTTTTACCTTAAATTTCTAAGGATATTAGAGGTATATCAATAATACGTAGGCAACCAGCCGTATATTTGAATACCGCCAAATCTTTTAAAAAACAGGAGCGTTTACGCACGTCGTGTTCTAAGCCAATGAGCGGTATATGACTTACCGTGTGAAGAATTTCGTCTGCACAATGAGACACATTCCAAAGAAAATTTGCAAGAAGGCTGTTTAGGATGCACTAAATGGGCAAGTCATAACGAACGGGCCACCATGTCAAGAGAGCAATATAAGTTGGATAGTGAGTTAGATATATCTGATACTGTTGTGTACTCTGCCGACTTAGAAAAAGTAATAATGCTGCCAAGGATAGATATGTTTAAAAGTGCTATTTTTACCCACAGAATAGTGGTTTATAATGAAAGTTTCGTGCCAACTGGTCAAGGCCGAAAAGGTCTGGCTATTTTTCCTGTACTATGGCATGAAGGATTGTTTGGACGGTCCAAAACTGAAATTATTAGTGCATACTACACTACCATTTCTTTATTTTTCATCGGGACAAAAAATGTATCATTCTGTGGGTTGACAATTGTTCATCACAGAATAAAAATTGGACATTTTTTTCTTTCTTAATTTACGTAGTGAATTCAAATGATATCAGCGCCGACAAGATCATAATAAAATATTTCGAACCAGGGCACACCTTCATGTCAGCCGACTCTTTCCACCACAGGGTGGAATTGTCAATGAAACGCATGAAAAACAAAATATATGATTTTGCAGACTTTTCTCAGGCAGTTAGTTCTGCAGGAAAAAACGTAAAGCTGAAAGAGATGACTGTACAAGATTTTTATGAGTGGGAGGATTACACAACCCAGTATAAGCTGTCTCGAATGAGACCGCGTCCATATATAAGTGAAATGGTCGAAGTAGAAGTCAATAGAGGCAGTTTTGATTTGACATACAAAACAGGATTCAATAAAGATCCTATCACTACTAGCATAATAGGAAATAAAATTTTAAAAACTGGAGTATTGCCGCCACCGACGAAGAAAACTGCACCAGACGGTATTTCTACAAACAAAAAAGATAATATTTTGAAATCTTTCGAAAATATTATACCGCAAAATAGAATGTCCTTTTGGAGAGAACTCCTCACTTTTGACTGATTATAATTCATAGAACACGTCTCTTTTTTTAATATTTTTTTTTATGATTATAAATTTAAATAATAAAAGACTTTATAAGTGCACTTTGAATCGTTTTTTTATTTTTTTAAATATGTATTTTATTTGACTGAAAATCCATATCCTTTTGTATACAAGAATGTTAGATGAAAAGCTAACCAAAAGGCGGCAACTCAAATCTTAAGTTTGTAATTACTAAGCGGTGTAGCAGTAACTCATGGTTATGGCGTTTCCATGTATATTTTACATATTTTAACTATTGTGATAGAAAACATACCTAATATTATACATAAATTACATTTAATAACCAAAAATAACAATCGATAAATTAACAAAAAACCTAATTTTACAAAACATCAATTATCTCTAAACTAGCTTTCAGTGAGATACCGCTTTTGTGCTTAGTAGGGCAGTATATCTACATTATAACTTCCACCGATCAATATTGTCTAAATATATTCAATTCATAGGAATCGTTCAATTACAGTTTGTATATAATGATTATAGATAAATAACCTGGAGAATAACAATAGCTCTTTTTTATTGTAACTTTTTAGGAGATATTTCCGCTTAAATAATAGGTAGAGAAAGTATGGCCATGATATGTAGAGACAATTTGAACCAAGTGTGATATTGTATGAATAACAATCATATCCACAGGTGAAAAATGGACTCTGTTATTAATTCTTCTTAAAAAAAAATTACTTGCTTCAACGGTGAAGGAAAACATCGTGAGGAAACCTGCACTCCTGAGTATTATCCATAATGTTCTCAAAGGCGTGTGAAGTCTGCCAATCCGCACATGGCTATGTGCGGATGGCCAGCGTGGTGGATTATGGCCAAACCATTCTCATTTTGAGAGGAGACCCGTGCTCTCTAGTGAGCCGGTAATGGGGTTGATTATGATGATTAATTCTTCGCTGTTGGGCTTTTCGTCTATCTATAAGCATGCTATATTTTATCTACCGTAAAAGAGTGTTAAAAATTTACTGAGTTAAATTTCGCTATAACAATGAATAATAAGGAAAGAAAAGTTTTCAATGGGGATAAACAAAACAATTTAAAGTTAGATCTTAATAATTTCAATACTAATTGATAATAGAACCCTTCATATGCTAGACCAACGCGCACTTAGCCGGGTTTTTTCCGAGCTAAGCCTTTGAGAACAGATGTGACAAGTTTGTCTTTGTAAGTGTAATTTACGAGCAACACGCATTGCAGTGGATGCAACGCTGCGGAAAACTTAAATGACATAAATTTGAGACAAGAAACAAACGGGGAATAAAGGAAATGTATGTTGTCTTACTAGAACGTATATTTTGATTTAAGAGAATACATTTAGAGTTCTTAAGTCATGTTGCGAGACATGTTTTTAGACGAAATATATCCTGCAAGAAAGATAAATGTACAAACGGATAGAAGCTGGCTAAACGGGCTTAATGGATAAAAGCTGATAAATAATTTGAAATTTATCTGGTGGAGGTCGACCTACAAACAGATACTACCTAGCGATGGTTCGATGCCGCGTGGACAGACAAACTCACATTCGGAGGTTTAGAAAAAAAATTAATAACATAGATTGAGTAATTGATTTTCGCAACGAACTATTGTCTGTATTTGTTTCTTTATTTGTTGTCCCACTATGTTTTTTATTATTTATAATTTTTTCTTTTATTGAAAATGAACTTTAGTTTTTCGAGATCAAAGTATTCTACAATCGTCTCTAAGATGAAAACTTCACACAAGTATTTGAATATTTCATTTTAAATTTTTCCAGCATGAAAGCGTAATTAAATGTTCCGCTATACATTATAACAGTTTTTTAGTTTTAGGACTAGGTTTTCATTTGATACGACATATCACGTGTTCCACTATATATCTTAGCACGAAGTCTTATAAAAAAATTATTATAATATAAATAATAAATCTTATGAACACTTTCCGTTTCTCGGTTTCTGACGGAATAAACCAACATACCAACTCATTTTCGCATGCCAATCGTGGTGATTATTGGTATTTCTATGCAGATGATATCTACGAAACAGTCGCTAAACCTTTAATCCAAAACAAATGGTTCGGCCTTTAAGGTAACCACAGGAAGCTGTCTTGCGTCTAAGTCTGGTCTGAGCAGTAAACCTCACGTATCTCAGGATTAGTACGACACGTAACGCTTTGTTACATCGCTTTGCCCTGCCTAATCGCCTCTACCTCTGTGGCTAACTTAACTACTCAAGACGTAATATTTCGATGACGTTATAAATTTTAGTCCCTGGATATAATAAACTTCAAGAAGCTGGGTATCAAACCTGTAGATTAACATTTAAAAAATCGCGTCATTGCGTCCCAGCCTCGTGACATTTTCAAAATTCTCAAAATGAACTTAGAATAGAAATTAATTCTAATCAGTGATAGAAAACTTAAAGTAGGTCACAAAATTAAATTTAAAACCAAGAAACTCCAAGAAGTTCAAAACTTTTAAAACATTCTCCAACTGATCGGACCATCGGCATCGGTCTATTAACGGAACGTCGTAGGAGGTAGTGGTTGGTGGCTTTATCGATTATTATCACGTGTTAGTGATAACAAATAGGACCTTACTGGCTTAGTCACTCTCCGGGAGTGGACAAACCGCAATTTCTTAACACGGAGAATTTTTAACATAAAATTTATCCTTACAATTCTGGGCTCTTCTGGAACATTCGGGTTAAAAACGGTATCGATTTACAGTTCTGCTTATACACGACCCTTTTTGCCCGCGAATATATCGTTAACAGCTCTCGTAAGAAAGAACAAAGATAAAGCGCAACAGGACCATTATCATAGAAACGGCCGTTTTTCATCGGATGAGGGTCGCGTGAATTCGATCCTACTCTATTTACATTTCTCGCAATCGACTTGAAAAGGGTCTTTGCAGAGTATAAAAAACAACATTTCCGTCGGATCCTTAGAAAGTTGTATACATATTATGTATAAACGAAGATATTAGTTATTGATATTAGACACATATTCCCAATAAATCATGCTTTTGAAATACAAAGTTCAAGTTAATGCTAAGTGTAGCTTTCACAGCTTCTTATGCACAATCAGAATTGTATGGAATTTATAATGTACAAAAACTGCAACATTTAATCTAAGAGACCTATTCTAGTTATATTTCTTGTAGCTGATAATCTGGTTAAGGTTTTAGGTTTTTTTATCCCAAATGGGTTTCTTCGGGAAAGGGGATAACCTTTTTTGCCGATTTTACTTCACGACTCCATTAACCCGTTAAACCACACACTTAAGTCTTAAAGATACTTTTTAGCTATATTATTGTGTTCTATGTATCATTATTTAAAGTTTTATTCCATATTTAAGAGATAAATACTTTAACACTGCAATCGATGTTTCATGCTACTAAAAAATTTAACTTAAAATTATAGACAAATATTACGCTTTTGAAAGTGGTATGGCTCAGAAACACGATGAGATCTAACGATTGTGTAATGGCTTAGGTTAGCCCAGAACTAGAATCCCAAACATTTGTTGGGCTGTTGATGCAGTGAAGATTCACGAATGAACAAGATTGCTCCTAAG
This sequence comes from Lasiommata megera, assembly GCA_928268935.1. Classification (NCBI taxonomy): domain Eukaryota; kingdom Metazoa; phylum Arthropoda; class Insecta; order Lepidoptera; family Nymphalidae; genus Lasiommata; species Lasiommata megera. Next base: position 1,562,510 of record OV743311.1, on the reverse strand, counting down.
ATCACTCTTAAGCTTATAACTAAGCTTATATATATTTTATGTTAAAGAACACCTTGAAATTAAAGGAGACCTTACGAGTAAGATGATAAGAATGAAAAAATATGTGCCGCATATCCAATCTCGAGCAAGGTACTTTGTTTACGACGTGATAAAAAATCACATTTCCCTATCTTCAAACGCTTAAAATAAACACCGCTAAAATCTCAACAAAGTTCAAATATATCAAGATGTCGTGGTTACATAAATATAAATTTGTTATACTTTAAAGTGGTTTTGCTTATAACTTAGTGAAATTGGAATATACGAGTATTTTTCGCAAGTTGCCAACTAATGTACCAAATCATTTCCGATACCGGCCAGCCGGTATTTTAATATTGAGAGTGGAAGTTTTCTGCTTACGCCGGCGCGTTTTAAATGTATAAAACAACTTTAGTGAGAGACATTTTCATGGCTTAGAGAAATTTATTTATGTTGTGATTATATTTATTTGTAGGATGACTACGGGCGGGTGCGTGTCTTTGTCGGTAATTTAGGTAGACGTGGGTAGTTTCGGGCAAAGATACCAGATACTCTTGGTAGAACAGAACTACAATTATAAGTATGGTAATTTATATTTTTTATTATATTTATATTGGAGCAGACTATACGCTCCACCAAGTACGAATGCACTACAGCAGCTCAACCACCGGTCCGACCCGACCGAGTGCAATCAATGCAATGCGCCGTCCCGCGCCGGTGAGTCTTATAAGAACCTGCATACGTCACTTAGTGTTGCGTAAAGAGAGGGGGCGATGCCACTCTCTTGTCTGTCGTACATGACTCCAAAACTAGATGGCGCTGCTCTCGGATTGCCGTCATATTTATATTTAGCTAACAATTCAGAAGTTTCTTAGCTTTTTTGTTTTATTTGAGAAGTTTACTATGCAGGGGTAATAGGCTTGTAATAAACTTTCTAATAAAGTCTTCTTCTTTATCATGGCCTTATCCCACATTATGTGTGGTCGGCACAACACGTCTTATTCTTCCACTCACTTCTACCAGCCGTCACTTCACTAACTACACCTTTAACACGCATATCCTCTTTTACACAGTCCATCCATTTCTACTTTGGTCTCCCTCTACTTCTTTGCCCTTTCACATACATGTAAAACATGACAGAATGCAAATTAAATCAGTAGAACAAATGTATGTATGAACGTAGTGAACGCGCGAAAAATGCGGTAATCGTTTTGGATTTTATGATGGATTGTATCCACGTTAAGAAAGAAGAAGATACTAGAGACATTGTAGGCATTCAATATATTTTCTTAATTGTCTGTTCTTAATATGCATAAGTTTTCGAACAGTGCGTGTTGCCAGTGATTACTTACGGCTCTGAAACATGGTCGCTCACTATGGGCCTTATAAGAAGGCTCAGAGTCACTCAACGGGCGATGGAGAGAGCTATGCTGGGAGTATCTCTACGTGATCAAATCAGAAATGAGGAGATCCGTAGAAGAACCAGAGTTAACGACATAGCTCAGAGAATTGCGAAGTTGAAGTGGCAATGGGCGGGGCACATAGCTCGGAGAACCGATGGACGTTGGGGTCCCAAGGTGCTGGAATGGCGACCCCGCACCGGTAAACGTAGCGTTGGTCGACCCCCAACTAGGTGGACAGACGACATCAGACGAGTCACAGGGAGCCGCTGGAAGCAAGCGGCCCAAGACCGTTAGCATTGGAACTCCCTACATAAGACCTATGTCCAGCAGTGGACGTCAATCGGTTGATAATGATGATGATGATGAATATGCATATACAGAAGCTGTGATAGCCTTGTAGAAGATGTGATAGCTTTGTGGTTAGGACGTCCGCCTACTAATTATAGGTCGGGGGTTCAACCCGGGCACGCACTCCTCTAAATTTTCGGAGTTACGTGCGTTTTTAAGCATTTAAAATATCACTTGCTTCATATTAAGAGGAGATCCGTGGCCTGTGAGCCTACAATGGGTTGATCATGATGATGATGATAATGTTAAAACTTCTTTACTTTCGTTACACAGTTTGTGTGAAACAATTTCAGAAATACCTTGTAAAATATTCGCAACAAATGTTACAAAATATGGGTAGAGTTTCGTGAAAGCGCAGTAACTTTATAAAATTACGATTCAACCACCGCGACAAAGCCCTTTTTATCCGATTTAAGAGGCAATTACGTGTAAAATGTAATTTCAGTCCGAAATATAAAATAATTTTTAGTCGTCAACGAGTTCGAAATTTTAATGGTACGGTTTTCACACCACACTTGTTTCAATTAAAATGATTTTGCATGACGTTGGTACGTGTTTATGGCAAACATTTTACTGACATACAGTCCACGTCTTTGCCTGCATGAAGTTTTCATATTCAAACTGGAGCGCCTAGTGGGTTAGACTTCGGTTAACTTTTGGAGCAATCTAACTATAGCACTAGATTAGATGCCACTGCATATTACTTAAATGTTATACGCTGTAAGCAAATATCGTAAGGAAACCTGCGGGCATTAGAGGTTTCTATAATAATTTCAAGGGTGGTGAAGTCTATCAATCCTCACTTGACCAGGTGGTGGACTAAGGCCTAACCCTTCTTTTGTATATCATATACAAACATACAATCGAGCTGACGGGTCACCTGCTCTACCTTAACCTGCTGTTAAGTGAATACGTCGATTAGCGGCGCCTATAGATATTGGGACATCAGATGTCACAAATGCGTTTCCAGCTGAAACAAATTTCCTTATCGGTATCTATTCGGCATTATGTCGTATAGAGTGGTAACTAGTCGCAACTGAAGTTTCTTATCAGACAAAATTCGAGCCGGAAATCGAATCTAGGATTTTTTGCGCGCGCCCTCTACTTAGGAGGTCTTCTCATGGTGTGAGGCGACATGTGCTCTGTGGTGGCAGGACCACTACTTGGTGTATGATAGTTTTAATTTTATTAAAATCTACACAGTCTAATACTGTACGAAACAAACGGATGAACTTTATCGAATTTATATATATATAAATCTATATATATAAATCAATTGATGTTCGTTGGTCTCGCTAAAACTCGAGAACGGCTGAACGAATTTGTCTTATTTTGGTCTTAAAATGTTTGTGAAGGTCGAGGGAAGGTTTAAAAGGTGAGAAAAATTGGAATTATTGCCGGGGAAACCCTAAAAACAGCCCTTTTCTTTTTCCATATAAACGTTTTCTAAGTAAAATGTGGAGTCAATTTGAACTTTATTGCTCTTTAATAAAGTTCATATTAAATTATAATCACTCAATGTTGCCTAAGAAATGTAGGTGTGTTCCTAACTTCAAAGAGTCAATTTGCAATTAATATTTAGGCAATATTTTATCCCAGTATTTCCACGGAAACGAAAACTACGCGGGTGAAACCGCGGATCTCAGCTAGTATTATATATAAATACTTGATATAGTAGTAGGATTGTGAAATGCGGACAGACGGATATATAAAATAGTCATATCGAAACTATAACCAGATAACGTATATAGAAACCATAAAAATTTAACGTCACACTGGTGGATTTTATAGAGGTTAAGAACATAGACTGCTGAGTAAGTAAGTTACTGGAAAACTTTCATTGAAGGTGTCAAGAAGCTTGACTAAGAAGGCGAAGTAGAGGATTCCTGGTTTAATCCAAGAATCTAACCCAAAACCTATGGATTGGGAATAACAAGCAATTTTTGCTAGCAAGTCCTAAAAATGTTAACAACATTCTCTTTAATTTAACACTAAAGAAGTCATCTAAGCCGCCCACAGGATCCCTAATGTTGTTTATATGGAAAATATTTGTCGTTCACGAGCGCTTTAAATTCATAAGGACGGCATTCTGGGGTAATCCTTTAGGGTAATGGCCCATAAAGCCCTCCCAAAATGCAGCAGGCCCAATGAAACGGGATATCGCTGGATCAACGCGGTTCAAGCAGTAATAACGGATGATATACAGCGAAACATAGCGCTCAAACTGTTTAGTCACTCTAAATAATTGGCACTCAGTTATGGGGATATACCAGACATAGAAGCGGTGATAGCCTAGTGGTTAGGGCGTCAGCCTCCTAATCAGAGGTCGGCGGTCCAATCCGGGCACGTACCTCTAACTTTTCGGAGTTATGTGCGTTTTTAAACAATTATAATATCACTTGCTTCGACGGTGAAGGAAAACATCGTGAGGAAACCTGCACGCCTGAGAGTTCTCCGTAATGTTCTCAAAGGCGTGTGAAGTCTGCCAATCCGCACATGGCCAGCGTGGTGGACTATGGTCAAACCCTTCTCATATTGAGAGGAGACCCGTGCTCTGTAGTGAGCCTGTAATGGGTTGATCATGACCAGACATAGCTTTTTTTTGAATACACTACAAGTTGACCCTGTCATCTGTCTAGGATGGTAACGGGCTAACCTGTACAGCCCAACCTCCTAATTGGTTTCTACTTTTTTTTTTCGGACTGTCTATTAGCTTTACAAACCCTATTGGTTGCCACAGCGTAACCGGGCTGCACTGGTAACCGGGCTGTTTGATTTATACGCGAGATCGTGGTGGAACGCTAAATCGCTTAGCGACATGTCTTTGTCGGGTGGTAACTAGCCACGGCCGAAGCTTCCCGCCAGACCAATGTGTGCGATGATAAATGACAGCCAGGGCAAATCTTTTTGATTATATAAATGATATCCTTTGACACTTTTGGAATTTCTCCCCAACTCAATCAATTTAGTAGGATCAGCTAGTAGGATATTTTATTATTTGTTGTGATAACTAGCGACGATCAAAGCCTCCCACCAGACCAGACTCGAGCCGGGAATCCAACTCAGGACCTCCAACCTTATAATGTGACAGCGCACGCACTGAATGCGTTGAATTAAATAAATGTTTCTTCCTTTCATGATTAAATATGGACCTTAATCATTTTGATAATAGAAAAAGATAAAAGTTCTGTACACCAATAAAATGATTATACGTGCATCCGTTCACACGCTCACTCGTTGAGGTGATGTCTCATTACAATTTTGTCTGGTGGGAGGCTTCTGCCGTGGCTAGTTACCACCCTACCGACAAAGACGTGTCGCCAAGCGATTTAGCGTTCCGGCACGATGTCGCGTAGACACCAATTAGGAGTGTGGGTTTACTATACCCCTAACAGGTTAGCCCGATACCATCCTAGACTGCGTCATCACTTACCATCAGGTGAGATTGCCGTCAAGGGCTAAGTTGTAGCAAATAAAAAATTAAAATAAAAATTAGCTAGGGTTGCCAACTTTTCTAACGTTATTTGAATACTGACACAAATGTTACTTAAAAGTATAGCAATTCCTTTAAATCGAGTATTGGTTATATTTACGCACAGCCGGTGTCATAGTACCAAAACCGAATAATTTGATCACTATAAAACTCTTTTATAAAACACCTTCCAACAGCAAAACTTCACTCAAAGAAAGCCCTACGAAGAAAAATATATTAGAATAATATGATGGATGCTCGAAAAGTATCGACAAGAGAATAATGCCTGAATAATTCAACAAGTTGTAAGGAATTACAAAGTTCAGCCGTGGAATGGGAAGTAAGAATTTGTGGCGATAAAAGATTTTTGTACCTTTATGATAATATTTCACGTTGAAGGTTATAGCTAGCCATATAGCGAAAAGTTCTGCAACTTCCGCCGACCTCAGGTCTCATTTCGAACGTGCATGGAATATTCCAGTTGAAAGACATCTTTGTCATTTACCAGCTTGACGCATTAGTATTGGTCAATGCAAAGTTTTTTTTTATACACCACAAGTTAGCCCTTGACGTTATCTCACCTGATGATAAGTGATGATGTGGTCTAAGATGCTAGCGGGCTAATCTGTTTGGAGGTATGGTAAGCCCATACTCCTAATTGGTTTCTACACGATATCGTGCCGGAACGCTAAATCGCTTGGCGACACGTATTTGTCGGTAGGATGGTAACTAGCCTCGGCCGCAGCCTCCCACCAGACCAGACTCGAGCAGGGAATCGAACCCAGGACCTTCGTAATGCAACAGCGCGCTCCGCCACGTAGGTCAAATGCAAATGCAATGCAAAGTTATGTTTGTTGAAGCATTGCAGCAAGTTTCCAATCTAATTAATAGATAGAAGATTATGTTCTACACGATATAGGTATGGTGAAAACTGTGCCCCAGAAATTTTCTATTCAGGTTTTCTCCATGTTTTCCTTAATCTTTTTAATTTAACCAAATGAAATATTATGATTACTACCACCGCATTGTGGTCGAAGCACTTTCCTTCCTTGTAAAAAGCATGCGCGGCGCAATACCTTTCTAGCTTTCATTTTAACCACAAGTTATGAATGAGTAAGCCAATAATGCGAGCCTAACTTGTTGCGATGGCAATGTCTCTTTAAATATCCCATACCATCAAGTAAGTGTATTCGACAATTCAACATGTTCTAACATGTTGGATTCTAACTTACTTATTTGTTTGCGCGTGGCTTTATTGTTTACTATATTTTACACGCATCCACGCATGCACCCACAAGAATACACGTAATCTGGAAATTGGAAATAGACTCTTCAAACTAAATTAAAAAAGTACCCATTCATTCATGTACTGGTTTAAATTTTTTTTTTATATACATAGCGAGCAAACGAGCAGGCGGGTCACCTGATGTTAAGTGATTACCGCCGCCCATGAACATTTGCAGCGCCAGAGGAACCGCCAATGCGTTGCTGGACCTTGAGCAACTTGTTGATCCGCCCTTTGAAGATCCCCATATTATAACCATTAGGGAACACAGAAGATGGAAGCTGGAAATAGAATAGAAAACATTTATTTATCAGAATAACACAATTACAAATATAAAACACATAAGAGGTCGAAACAGAGTAAGTAACTTATTATCTAATGCTTTTTGTTAACACTTATTTAGACGACCTCCGTGGCGCAGCGCGCGCGCTGTTGGATTATAAACTTGGAGGTCCTGGGTTCGATTCCCGGCTCGAGTCTGGTCTGGTGGGAGGCTTCTGCCGTGGCTAGTTACCACCCTACCGACAAAGACGTGTCGCCAAGCGATTTAGAGTTCCGGCACGATGTCGCGTAGAAACCAATTAGGAGTGTGGGTTTACCATACGCCTAACAGGTTAGCCCGCTACCATCTTAGACTGCATCATCACTTACCATCAGGTGGGATTGCCGTCAAGGGCTAACTTGTAGTGGATAAAAAAAAAAAACTTAAAACTGAACTTTTATTGCTGTGTCGCGCCAATAAAAAGGTACTGACTCGGCTTAATGTTGGGGATACTAAAGTATTAAGTAAGTATTCCGTCAGTACTGTGCTGAGAACAAAAATGTTTTAAAATAAAAAACAAAAAAAAAAACTACGGTATATATAAAGAAAATAAAAGGGGATATTTGAAACAAAAGGATCTTTAATATTGCCATACTTGCGAGCTACGCTAAATCAATGACATTAGATTATTTAACGATACGATAATCCACATGATAAATACTTTAATGACAGGATAATCTTATTAAAGTTATCATAACATATTATCCATTAACATTCAATTAACAGCTGATTATCACGATCTAAATATCAGTTTCAATGAGCCTAGCGTAGCATAACAAACAAAACCTCAATAAAATTATAACACGTATCAATTTGTGCAACTATATGTTAACTATATGTATGTTTGTAATCAGCTTCCTCCTGCAACTAAGACTGTTTGAATTCCGCAGTAAGAAGTCTGATATCTTAACCTAGTTACACCTAGTTTGGCTTCAGAAGCTTTATATTAAATAATAAAACGCATGTAAAGTATGACTTTACATGAGTTTTATTATTTAATAGGCTGCATACCATACTCGTTATTTTGCATTGTTTTTCTTTGTGTCTTATTACAAAGATAATGTAAAATGTGTAAAAAAGTGTTAAATAAATAAACTTATTATTATTATTAAATAAACTTATTATTAAGATAACGTTGTGTAGCCATTGCTGCTAGCACTACTTTGTAAAAAAATCGACTAAAGCATTACTATGTTATCGATCGTCGTTGGATAAAATTTGAATACTCTGTTTCTAAATTGAATAACAGCGAATAGCACAAGAGGATAAGTTAACAAAATCGATTGTGATAATTGCTCCGATTGCAAAAATTCGTGGTTGTAATGTGCTAGATATCATAAATCTGGTAATCCATGTAATTAGATTTGTTGTTATCGTTCTTCCTATAAATAAGGCAACCTATATCTTATTGAACACTTCAACAAAAGGAAAGGTAAGGATAAAATACAAAAGTAGTGTTTTATTTTATATTCATTTCATTTCATTTATTTCGACTAAATACAAAATTTCTTAAACTACCCTGACCCCCAAACTAGGATAGCCCGTATCTTGGGGATCAGTCTCTTCCAGATGTGCAATAAAAAATAAACTATTGTGCCTTAATGTTTACTTAATAGCATTTAAACATGAGTGGGAAATGAGTGATTGGATGGGTGTGTGAGTGAGTGCATATGGGTGTGGATGTGTGTGTGAGTGAGTGGGTGAGTAATACGAAAACATTTTATAGGTGTGTTTATATATGTATATAGAGATTTAGTATATGAAGCGAATCAATTTTGTTCTATTAATGATCCTTATTGTCAGCCCTTTAGCAAGACACTGCAGGTCGCTCATAAGAAAAATCCTTTGGTAGATAATAGGTCATTTGCAACCAACTTTACTGCGCAAGTCATCATGATCAACCCATTCTCAGCTCACTACAGAGCACGGGCCTCCTCTCAATATGAGAAGGGTTTGGCCATAGTCCACCACGCTGGCCATGTTTCACACGCCTTTGAGAACATTATGGAGAACTCTCAGGCGTGCAGGTTTCCTCACGATGTTTTCCTTTACCGTTGATGCAAGTGATATTTTAATTGGTTAAATATTAATTATTACTTATTTTATTATATTATTATCACTTATTTCAGGTGAAATAATTCTACAATGAAGTCGGTAGTTATAGTTTGCTTACTGGTTATTGCTGGGGCGCACGCCTTCCCCCCCTCAGAAGTCAGTGAGTAATGATACATCTTCTTAAATCATAAAATAACGTACAACCAATATGTTGAAGTGTCAATACCAAAACGCTATACTTGTCAATGTGAGCTGGTGAATGAAATAAATAAAATCACTGGATACAGTCGGCAGAAAACCTTGACTTTTTTTTTTTATATACACTACAAGTTAGCCCTTGACGGCTATCTCACCTGGTGGTAAGTGATGATGCTGTCTAGGATGGTAGCGGGCTAACCTGTTAGGAGTATGGTAAACCCACGCTCCTAATTGGTTTCTACGCGACATCGTGCTGGAACGCTAAATCGCTTGGCGACACGTCTTTGTCGGTAGGGTGGTAACTAGCCTCAGCCGAAGCCTCCCACCAGACCAGACTCAAGACGGGAATCGAACCCAGGACCTCCCAACTTTATAATGCAACAGCCCACGCACTGCGCCACGGAGGTCGTCAAAAATCGTGACGTGTGCAATTCTCATGTATAATATGGTCAACAGTCGCTATGACCTTGAATTTTGGTGAAGGTGACGAAGAGGATGACGTCGATTTCCAACATAATCAGATTACATGTGAAAGACACTATAAAACGGGAAATTTACGTTTTAACGTTAAGTAGAATGTGTTACTTTCTAGAAAAATACATCAGTCGCCATGTGATATTTTTATCTGTAAAGACTGTCTTAGGGTGGTTATAAAAATCCAAATAACGGGTCGGCTAATTAATTTCACGAAAGGTTGCTGGAAACTGATTTTTAAATGTAAATCACTACTTTTAAATTCGCACTGTTTCCTACTACCACAAAGATTTCTTGCTTGTAACTATTAATCTTTTTAACAGCTCCCACTCAGAATCGGATTGTAGATTACTGGCTCATTAATGCAATTGAGGTACTTACACAATGGATCAAGGAACGGGGCTTAGATCCAGTGGAAATCGACCAAGAGTTTGAATATGTTTTGCTCAATGGGTAAGATCTTTGTGTTAAGTAACCTTGAATGAATATCTAATGTACTTTCAGTAACTAATTAATAAACCCGGCTAAGTTTGTTATGGGCTTGTTCCTTGACCTGGGCGCGATTTGAACCCACTTAACTTTAGTTTTAAGTTTGCGAGTAAAGTTATTACCATCACTTCGCGAATATAAATAATGAAAAATGTGATACATATAGTATATGAACAATTCATGATGATACCTGTAATAGGTTTATATGGCTATTTTGATTTGCAATAAATTTTCGTGTAGTGCCTTATCGTAAGATGTCAGTGAGCAGAAGTTGAAAATGATTATGAAATAATTATCTGACATACTGAACGCAGTATCGTTTATACAACTAATTTATTTACACTACAATAATACCAAGTCTACGTCAATATATAATATGTGTTTGGCAATAAATAATATATGTTTTAAAATCTAACATAGCTTTTTTTTTGCACTTTATTCCACACACTACAGTATTAATGTTTATACCTTGCGATTCGTTTCCAGATTGATTAAAATCAGAGGATTCGTCCAAGGGTTGCAATTAAAGGGTGCAAGCAATATTAACATTGACAACCTTTACTACAATATTATTTTAGGCAGGCTCGATGTCAACTTAGTCATCCCCGAGCTGCGATGGGAGATCCGTAAGTTTTTATTTGAATAATGTCAGAGAATAAATATTTCATACACATACATACTTTAACTTTTCTACATACAAACTTTCGCATATTCAAGAGTAAAACATTTTTTGAAGTGAAAACTTCTTTAGCGGCGTTGAGCACTTTTTCTGTAATGGGTATAAAATCTTAAACTCGCGTCAGGACACGTGACCTGATCGAAAAAGCGTAAGACGGATGGAGAGTAGACAGCTATCCCCTCTCTACGGCGCGGCGAAAATGTATGCCTGGGCCTACTGTTTCGTTTAGGCAGCGCAGGGCGCTTGCGCGAATGTTCGTGTATGTTACAGCGTGCCACGCGCATCCATGGATGGTGGCAGCTGATGGCTCGACCGTCTGTGTAGTGATCACATTGTTGTGTATTCGTAAAATTCGTGAATGTAAAGTGCTTAAAATATGGAAATTGATATAGATAAACTTTTTAATGTAAAATAATTGTAATAGTTTTAAAGTGTTAAATTTTTAATGTAATATAAATTGTCATGTTTGTGTACGATAGCGCAATAAATGAATATTGTATTCTACCACATAAATGATAGTACTTTTATACTGATAAAGCAATTGGTGCAAAATTATTCCCTAACCATTCCAAAATATCAAACATGCTCAATGCTTGATTATTAACCAAGTTTTCACTTCTGCCGGCACTCCCGGAGTGCAACCCGTCTTTTTTTTTATTTGTTAATAGCTTAACTACTATATTTATGTTATAATATAATTTATTTATTACGGCAACCAGGCATAATTTTATAATTACAATACGATACATTACACTATAAAATGGAAAATTAAAAATTAAATTAAAATTAAAATTCCGACAGTTCCCAATCTGCATGTAATTTCAAAAACTGTTTGAAGATTGGAGCGTCGTATCGGTCTATTATAGTAATTATCATTTTATCGGTTTATGTAAGCATTCCTGTAGCTAATTTGACTAAAGTTGGTGCATGTGCTGTGGAATGCGAGCCTGGTGTTAAACCCATCGCTTGTTATACTCAAAGCTAAATATATTTTTTGCACTAGATATTCGAGTTTCCCAACATGAGTTTAAGCCTACACTTTAATCTTTTAGATCTTTACGAATGCAATACAATATGTGGTCAACTCTTTTTTTATTTTTTATTACACCACAAGTTAGCCCTTGACTGCATCTCACCTGATGGTAAGCGATAAACTAAGGTTGTAGCGGGCTAACCTGTAAGGGTATGGTAGTAATGTAAACCCATACCCTAATTGGTTTCTATTAATAGCATACAGGACCTGTACATTTTTATTTACTTATCTGCCTTCTTCAAATGGAGGTGTGTGAATCGATTGACAGTCACTTTATATAAATCTGTCTCAAAAATAAATTGAATTCAAAAACACATCTAGCACTTTTTTTTGTTATTGACGTAAATTAAAAAAAAATTAAAACTTTTTTTCTTTAAGGTAAGTCTAGGACGAAGGTACAAGTTGGAGATTTTAAAGCAGATCTCGAAATAAATGGAGAGTACGTATCTTTTTTAATTTCCAAAGAACCCCTTTACTCCAAGATCTTAACGTTTCCATAGCACGATTCAATTGTTGCGCCGATCCATGATATGATTATGTACTATTAAAATTACAAAACAGCGCTTTAAAACTTGGTATTCTAAACAAGGTTGTTGCAAGTTTCTTGATAAATCACTAGAGAGTAATACAGAAGTCATTTTAATCATTGGCTAAACATGCTTGTCAATATGCATCACTTATTTATTTAAAAAACTTTAGTCCATGTAGAACAAAAGAAAGTAAAAGAAAAAGCATTTATAAAATTAAAAAGGCGACCTTATCACTAAAATCGATCTCTCCTAGGCCACCTTTATCAAAGAAGCCGACAAAATTAAAAGGCGGGAAATCGGAACACTTATACATACATACCAATAATTACATACTATTAAACAATATTATAAATACAAATTTCTGTAATATATACAGAATAATATAAAAATATAGAAGGAATAACTATAAATTAAATTGACAGATAATGCTTCTTATATACACTTATATTATAATAACTTTTTTTATTTCAGTCTCACCCTGAGCAATATCCGTTTGGCTGGTGACGCTCTTCTTAGACTATACGGAGGTTCAGTTATAATCACTAATATCAATCCAAAGTTCAGCATTGAGCGTATTGAGGTAACTTATACTATCTTATGTAGATGAATCTTCTTCTTCATTAGGTGAACTCCAACTAGTGAAGGTTGGCAGTCAGAATGGCATATTTTGCCTTGTCTCTCGCGAGGCTGAAAAGCTGGGCGGCACTCGCGATGCCAGTCCACTCCCTGATGTTTCGCAACCAAGACTTTCTCTTGCGACCGATGCGCCTCTTTCCCGCTACTTTGCCCATCATTATAAGTTGCAGGAGCCTGTATCTGTCATGCCTAAGCACATGCCCCAGATAAGCAACTTTTTTATTTTTGATAGTCTTCAAAAGTTCGCGGTTCGCGGATGTAGATGAATAAAAGTGTCTATATATCATCATCAACCCATTGCGGGTTCAAAACAGAGCACGAGCCTCCTCTCAATATGAGAAGGGTTTGGCCATAGTGCGGATTGGCAGACTTCATACGCCTTTGGAAACATTATGGAGAACTCTAAGGACATGCAGGTTTCCTTAAGATGTTTTTCTTTACCGTTGAAGCAAGTGATACTTTAATTGCTTAAAAACGCACATAACTCCGAAAAGTTAGAGGTACGTGCTAAGGATCGAACCGCCGACCTCTCACTAGGAAGTGAATGTCCTAACCTAACTAGGCTATCACAGCTTCAACTGGTTACATGCGTGATCATAATTCTCAATCAATTATGTTTACAGGCAAACCCGACTGTACTCGAATCTGGTCAGGACTACTCGGAGAGGGTGCGTGAGTTCATCAACGAGAGAATTCCAGCACTTCTGGAAACGTATAAGGTACTACGATATTTAGCTATAACCGATTTCTTGTACAATGTGGCAATGGGCGGGGCACATAGCTCGGAGAACCGATGGACGTTGGGGTCCCGAGGTGCTGGAATGGCGACCTCGCACCGGTAAACGTAGCGTTGGTCGACCCCCGACAAGGTGGACAGACGACATCAAACGAGTCGCAGGGAGCCGCTGGATACAAGCGGCCCAAGACCGTGGCCGTTGCAACTCCTTACAAAAGACCTATGTCCAGCAGTGGACGTCTATCGGTTGAAATGATGATGATGATGATTTCTTGTAAGGACTAGTTCCTTAAAATTAGGTAAATAGTTCCTGCTGGGGATCGAACCTCGGACGTCCGTATAAGTCCAAAGCAAAGTAGTAGAAGAATTTTACATTTTGGCTGGTTTGACTCGCTCAGAGGATTCACTTTTGGTTACCAAGTTACATTATGTTTAGCTATAGGCATAATGAAACCAGTTTTTTTTTCATTTCATTGTTTGTATTTTTTTTTGTTTCAGAACGAAATCAATACCATCATTGGAGAACAAATAAAAGCAGCTGTCAACAAATGGTGGTAAACGGTAAGTCTTTTTTTAAATGTTTTATTTTTTTAATTCATACAAATATCTCGTCAACTGTTTTTTTTCATGGGCTTAAAAATATCCAATGAAGGTCTGCAAAGATATCTATGCAATTTCACTTATATAGGGCTTAGCTCATGCGCGGTAGTATTAAGTAGTAAGGCCCTTGGTTCAATTCGCTTAAATCTGGTCTGGTAGAAGCCTTCGGCCGTAAGAAAATAGCATGCCACTGGCACAGGAATACAAATTAGCGTTCCTGTGTTATGCCGAGTAAAACCCGATTTCAAGGTTGGGTTCGCAGCAACGCATCGGTGTCTCGTCCAGTGCTGCAGTGCTTAAATCTCTTTTATTTAAAAGTCTGTGATTTTATATTATCTATGTCGAGTCAAGGGCGTCCGAGTTGTTTTTGTAAGGGTGACGTCAGCATTGCTGACGTCACGATTTTGTTTACTTTCACTCATAGTAATTAAAACCACAACTTGCGGGTTAACACTTTTATTGCGACAATAACTAAGGAGTCCGAACAGTCTTACGTCTTACTTACCATCAAATGAGATTGCCGTCAAGGGCTCACTTGTAGTGGATAAAAAAAAAAAAAACGTCTCGAGCGAGAATGCCGAGAGAGGCATCGACCGCCCGTATTTATAGCACAAAGCATACAAAATTGATTGTTACTATCTAAATTGTGTTAGCAAAATCATCAATAGTTAAAATGTGGGTAATGATTGAATTCTTGAGGTTCTTGGCGCAGCTGAATAAAGTTAATAACTTCTTCGCGCCGAGATACAAGTAAATTACTAGCCATCGCCAAAACCTCCCATCAGATAACGTATAACAATATATAATAGATATTGCCTATTTTATATCTTAAACTCTCGCGAGGAATTATAATACCCGGATTGACTCAGTGAATTTTCGTCTCAGTATACCCACCTAGTTTTGAACCCATCTGAACCCCTTATTCATGAGCTCGCGCGTAGTACGGAACACACTCAAGTTTTTCGTACTACGTCGAGTGTGGGTAAGTGAGCCGTGTATAATTTAGAACCTTCTCTTTCAGGTCAAACAAACAACGCTGATCCTGAAAAATACACTCTATGCTATTTGTCACTAGAATATTTTGATAAAAGAGTCGACTACAAAACACTTTAATTGTAAAGTAAAAACTCCAAAATTAATAATAAAAATGTTTGTCCTTAATATTTTATTATTTTATTGTTGATGTAAAGTATAAATCAGTGCGTAGAAGCGTTTTCATTTGTTTTAACAACAATAGCTAGCGGTATGTATTTACTTTATAAAAGTGATAAGAATTAACGCGAAGTAATAATAATTGTTATTTAATTTGTTTACTACTTTTGATATGAAATCCGTTATTCCCTTAAGTGGAGGTTATATGGTTCCACTGACTTCGATCTACTAGAACACTCCGTATCCTAACTTACCCTTTTTTTGTCGCTGGGAAATGCATTTACGCATCCCGCCCCTACGGGCAAATGAGTTCCAACAGTTCTGTCTCAGAACTCTGGGAACTCCAAGGGGGTATGTGGGACTCACCGGCCGCCAAACCGACGACCAAAATACCCACTAAAACCTAGCGGATTCCCACTTTGACACCTCCAAATAGATTTCAGGGTGTTAGAACCTAACCGCAACTATTCAGTAAAATTTTCTTGAAGTTGCTAACTAGCAGCGCCCAGTCATGTCCATGCAAGATTTGAGATGAGTGTAATTGGCGCTTGTCCAATAATGGATTTTGTGTGAAGAGGAACAGTTGACAACCTGTTCGAAAATTTACTTTAAGGTCTGCTGTTCCTTTGTACTACATACTGGTAGTACGCAATTGTAACGTACCATTTAGAAGGCGCGCGCGGATCCTGTAACTTGGAGGCGCTGGTTCTACCGTCTTTTGCTACAAGTATCTTTATTATAGCCCACGGTACTTGCCTGACAGAGATCGCTCTTTAGCGATAAGGCCGCCTATTGTACCTTCTATTCTTTATATTTTTTCTTTACTGTCTCGTATTTCATCCGTTTGTGTGGTGTACAAAGTGTATTTTCATTTCATTTCATTACTTCGGTATAATATAACATTCTAATGGTGAAAAATTTTCAAAATCTGCTCATTAGTTTGGGAGTTTATTGATCACGAATACACGAACAGTAAAATATATATTTTTTGCATTTTATGATATTCATCATCATCATCATGATCAACCCATTAGCGGCTCACTACAGAGCACGGGTCTCTTCTCAATATGAGAAGGGTTTGGCCATAGTCCACCACGCTGGCCATGTACGGATTGGCAGACTTCACACGCCTTTGAGAACATTATGGAGAACTCTCAGACGTGCAGGTTTCCTCACGATGTTTTCCTTCACCGTTGAAGCAAGTGATATTTTAATTGTTTAAAAACGCACATAACTCCAAAAAGTTAGAGGTGCGTGCCCGGATTCGAACCGCCGACCTCTGATTAGGTGGCTGACGCCCTAACCACTGTGCTATCACCGCTTCCTACTGGGCTATCACCGCTTCCTACTGGGCCATCACCGCTTCCTACTGATATTACGTAACATATATGTACATAAATGTAGATACAACGAGAATGGAATTCAAGTCACATGGC
Organism: Lasiommata megera; assembly: GCA_928268935.1. NCBI lineage: Eukaryota > Metazoa > Arthropoda > Insecta > Lepidoptera > Nymphalidae > Lasiommata > Lasiommata megera. The sequence goes on along the minus strand of OV743311.1, from coordinate 1,545,644 downwards.
GCTGGAAACTGTATTAATTCACGAACTACAACGGTAACGATAAATCAAAATCTGCTACCAGTTTATTACTAGCAATAAATTATATTACTATTCAACTGTAAATAATGCAGATGGGGGTAGTTATAGTCGCTTAATTGGAACTGAACTACGAGTAAGTTTGTCTGTGTCATATCTACATAGTTCTCAGTTCGTAAATTAATTAACAGACCCTCCCCTTCTTAATTAATTTCCAGTGAGGACATTGTTTTGTATACAAATGGGATACGATGTGAAAATGTGAATTGTTTTAGCACAAATTTTGCTTTTTCTGAGCTGTTGTAATTATTCATCTCACGTAAAACTAGAATGTTAAAGAAAAACAAAACCGTCCAAAGTCGGTGGAAGTCCAAACGAATTACGCAATTCAACAATAACGGATTTACCATTCTCGAAAAGTTTGTATGTGTGGAGATGACAGGTAGATAATGCAATTGCTTTGCAAATGGGCAGGCATTTGGGACTCATTTGTTGATGCAGATGTTCTTGGGCATCGGTAATCACTGAACACTTGAATCAGAACTCATACAAAAGGTTTTTTGACGACCTCCGTGGCGCAGTGTGTGCGCTGTCGCATTATAAAGTTTGAGGTCCTGGGTTCGATTCCTGGCTCGAGTCTGGTCTGGTGAAAGGCTTTGGCCATACTCGGGACGAAAATCAAGTCTAGGACGACTTTAAAATATAGCAGCGCACGTTTTGCGCCATGGAAATTGTTAAAATATCAAAACACGTTTCTTGAACGGAATTGAACTTTTAACTTATATTTTCTTTTTTTCTAATACCACCATATTTTTATAGCGTTAATTATTGAAGTATACATACCATGAAAATATCAAAATAATACCTTTAACAGTTCTGAGATAAAATCCGCTGATAGACCAACAAACAGACAGACTCTAGCCGTGACGTACGCCGTTTTTATGTACCGTTTCTAAGGCTTAGAACATTCCTTACTAGGAAATCTTTATACAAAAAGAAAGTTCCAGAACGGTTTGACTCAGAGACGAGAGAACTTTGACAAGTAGGTAAGGCCTTAATGAGAAGTATGTACCTATAGTTGTCTACTTAATAACAAATGACTTAGTTTCTTGTTGTCACGAGCGATTATGAACTTTAAGTGTCTAGTTATAAAGTTGTTTGTAACTCTATTAAGCCGTTGGTATCGGCTATTAATGTTTGCTAACAATCGCTCAGAGGAATTTCGCGAACCAGCAATGGAGTGGCGTGTGGGTGTAAGTTACCGAATAATAACGTGTACGAGTAAACCTCCTTGCTTCCAAGAAATAGGTATACCAAGCCAGCATTGTACACCCCAACCTCGCCTTACTTTATATTTTATACCTGATTTATGCTAGGTTGCCTGGTAGAGATCGCTCAATAGCGATAAGGCTGCCTATTGCACCTATTTATTTTCTGTGTGTGTTTATTTCTTTTCTTTTTTTTTGTATGGTGTGCAATAAAGTATATTTTAATTTCATTGCGATATTAATTATTAACAAGTATAAAACTGTAACAGTGTAAGTATAGTAAAAGGAACTTGTTACTGTACTGTAACAACTGCCTAATGTACTTGCATTATTTTCTGTGTACATCATATTCCACCCATTGTGAGCTCACTACAGAGCACGGGTCTCCTCTCAATGTGAGAAGGGCTTGGCCATATTCCACAACGCTGGCCATTGGCAGACTTCACACGCCTTTGAGAATATTATGGAGAACTCCCAGGCATGCAGATTTCCTAACGATGTTTTCCTTCACCGTTGAAGCAAGGTATATTTTAATTGCTTACAAACGTACATAACTCCGAAAAGTTAGAGGTGCGTGCCGGGGTTCGAACCCCCGACCTCTGATTAGGCTATCGCAGCTTCTGTTACATTAAGAGTGTTTCTGTGTACAATAAAAGTGTATTCATTTCTTCACACCCATGCATGTTCATAGTTATACCTCTGTGGAGTCAATACTCCACATTACTTATTTATTGTTATTTTTACGCATTCAAAATAATTTTATTGAGTTAAACGTAAAAATAGATCAAGTACTTCGAATTTAAAGTAAGTATTTAGTACAATAATTCTCATTGATTAGTGCCTGCCCAATTTACATCCGTGCAAGCAACTTTTTCGGAACAGTTCACTGAACACTGATTTGCACGACACGCTTAAAGAAGAATATCCTCATCGCGTACCATCTTTTTAAAATTGAAGTTTGGCAGACAAAAATAGCCGTGATAATCGTGGTTAGGACGTCCGCCTCCTAATCATACGCACCTCTAACGTTTCGGAGTTATGTGTGTTTTAAGCGATTCAAAATTTCTTCAACGGTGAAGGAAAACATCTTGAGAAAACCTGCACGCCTGAGAGTTCTCTATAATTTTAGCAAAAGCGTGTGAAGTCTGCCAATCCGCACATGGCCAGCTTGTTAGACTATGGCTGAACCCTCCTCATATTGAGAGGAGACCCGTGCTCTGCAATGAGTTGATTATGATGATAATGATGAGTCAACAATCTTAAAGCCTTCCTATCAAAGAAGTATATGTGTATACTTCGAAAGATACTTCCAAATACATACCTGCCTGCATCGCCGGAAGTACACAGATTTCGATTTCCCAGCGGGCTGAACGGCAAGCCGTAATTTCATCGGGCGCAAAATTTCATCTGTACCAACGCTGCTCGAATACATCTCAATACATCAATATCTGTGCGACTTTCAACACACGATGAGCGTTTAGACGAACCGAATCTTTTAGGAATCGTCACGTTAGATATGTAACATTTCCTACTACATGATTGGGTATTTACTTTTTTTAACGGTGGGAAATCCGTTGAAGCATTCCTTCGACGAAGTGACACAGGCGGCGGCCACTAAAACCCAGCGATGCTCCTTCACATCGCCTGGTGACTGGGAGGGAACGCTCTTCGAATTCGCGAATTCTATTTTAGAAGAAAGAATCTCCTATCAGAGTGCCAGCGGGAGATGATGAATATAAGTTACAAAGTATCTGCTCGCTCGCTATGTTAGTAATAGAAAAAAAAAACAATAAGCTACCTGTAAGTTGTAGTCTGAACCTATCTTCCTAATCAATTAAGTCAAGCTTTGTCACACTACGTCAGTAACTTAGAGTAAATAAGAAATAACGCAAACTGTTGAACTAAACAATTCATTTAATCTTAAAGCATAAATGATAAATAGACTTATCTTAATATATAATATAATAAAACTGTAACAGTATGAATTCTGTAATTAAATATGTTTGGAGGATGCTTTACCATCGATACTGAGCCCAAAAAAAATTCTTTTGGTCTGTCTGTATCTAGGCCGCGCATCACGCCGAAACTACTGGATGGATTTGAATGAAATTTGGTATAAGAGTAGCTGATACTTCGGTTCAACATATTGGATGGTTTTTATCCCGGAATTCAGCACGGTTCTTTTGGGAGAGGGGATGAAAATCAAAATGTGTATTTAGTTGTAATTCATTATAGCGTACTCTGATTTCATTCATTTTTTGTTAAATCCTGTAATTATTTCAAGATCGTCGCTTTAGTGATCCATTGCCTCGTGATTGGAAGACATACAAACACACTTTCACACGTACTAACTCAATACAGACGAAGTAGCGGGCATCAGCTATTTAATAATAAATCCAATCCAAAATCTTATTAGATAGCAGATTTATTTTCTTGTGCTGCCCTTTTCCTAACCCTGTTCATGGCGATACTAAATTCAATCTGCCATCTGAAGATTTTGAATTACATCATGAACAACCCATTACCGGCTCACTACAGAGCACAGGTCTCCTCTCAATATGAGAAGGGCTTGGCCATAGTCCACCACGCTGGCCATGTGCGGATTGGCAGACTGCACACGCCTTTGAGAACATTATAGAGAACTCTCAGGCGTGCAGGTTTCCTCACGATGTTTTCCTTCACCGTTGAAGCACGTGATATTTTAATTGTTTAAAAACGCACATAACTCCGAAAAGTTATAGGTGCGTGCCCGGATACGAACCGCCGACCTCTGATTAGGAGGCTGACGCCCTAACCACTAGGCTATCACGGCTTCGTTTTCACTTTTGGATTACATTGATTATCAATTGTAACCGCTAGAGACATGTCGCTTTTCGGTTAAAGTCCGTAAAGGAAACATAATCGTATCGTTCGCAGCCGGTATAAAGGCCATTATCAATGCAGCGCGAGCGGCCGTTGCGAACGTGAGCTGAAAGGAAAATGGAATGACCCGTGGGTGCGATTATACCCCTCTTGTCATGGTTATCAAAAAACAACACCCTGCATACTGAGCGGTGCTCCGGGTTTTGATAAATGACATTCTGGGACGAATTACTTTTTTGAATTCGGACACGAATCCGTTCGTATACAAGTCACGAGGGTAAGGTTTGTGCCCTGAAATGTGTGTTGTTAAATCCGTGCTAGAATGGTCGGTAAAACATCTATGTTGCTGTTTGTACCTATACATTTTATAGACTATGTGAGATGGTGATAACAAAAAAAAAAACAAAGAAGCTGGCCAAGTTTTTTGATTTTTACAAGTTAGCCCTTCACGGGAATCTCACCTGATGGTAAGTGATGATGCAGTCTACGATGGTAGCGGGCTAACCTGTTCGGGGTATGGTAAAGCCATACTCCTAATTGGTTTCTACACGAAATCGTGCCGGAACGCTATATCGCTTGGCAACACGCCTTTCTCGGTAGGGTGCTAACTAGCCATGGCCGCAGCCTCCCACCAGACCAGACTCGAGCCGGGAATCGAACCCAGGACCTCCAACTTTATAATGCAACAGCGCGCGCGCTGCGCCACGGAGGTCGTCAAACCTTCCTTTATAGACCTGGGCGCGATTGGAACCCTCCTAGTTTTAAACTTTTTAAGTTGACCAAGTAGCATCGCTGTTTGACCAGGGGCTCGTCGGAAGCTGCGCAGTTTCACCTGCGTCGATTTCTGAGGGGACGTGTAAACGCATTTCACAGCATTGAAATAATAACGTTAGCATGTGTAAAATGAAAAATATATTATATACGAATTATGGCTTCATAGATGCCTGTAATAGGTTTACATGAATAGAGCTATTTAGAATTACAATTTTAATCTTGGGAACATTTACTCAATTATTACTTAAACTAATATATACCGTCACAAAAAGATAATCTTATAAATAATATATTATGTGTAACACATAAATCTAATTTCGAGAAATGTGAAACTCAGTTTTACACAAAGCTCGCGGGATACGCGCGAGATAAAAAGTAGCCTATGTTTTAATCCAGAGTACAATCTATCTCCATCTATATCCATGAGCCAAATTGGTTCAGAAGTTCCAGCGTGAAAGAATAATAAACTCACACATACACATACTTATATACCTTTATAAAATTATATAATATATATATGAATAAAATGAAAGTGAAATAAAATCACTATATAAGTAACGTTTTTATTTACCTCTAACTTATCGGAGTTATGTGCATTTTTAACATAACGAAGACATCCGTAGGAGAACAAAAGTAACCGACAGCCCAACGGATTAGCAAGCTGAAGTGGCAGTGGGCGGCTCATATTTGTCGCAGAACCGACGGCCGTTGGGGCAGACGTGTTCTGGAGTGGAGACGGCGTACCAGTAAGCGCAGCGTAGGACGATCTCCCGCTCGCTGGACCGCCGACCTGAAAAGGATCGCTGGTGGCAGATGGACGAGGAAGGCGGAGGACCGTGTGTGGTGGCGCGCTCTCGGAAAAGCCTATGTCCAGCAGTGGACGTCTATAGGTTGATTGATTGATTGTGCATTTTTAAGCAATTAAAATACTTGCTTCAACGGTGAAGGAAAACATCGTGAGAAAACCTGCATACCTGAGAGTTCTCCATTGTGTTCTTAAAGGCGTGTGAAATGTGCCACTCCGCACATGTGGGACTGTGGCTAAACCCTAATAATATTGAGAGGAGACCCGTGTTCTGTAATGAGCCGGCAATTTGTTTATCATGATGATAATGAATAGAAGCAGGCGTTACTTTGCGGAAGCCCATGATAAACAATAAACAGCAAGTATAATTTGCTATATTTCGCCGACAACCGGGAGATTAGTATAATATAACACCACACAAAATCTTCCTTTGGAACCTCTACGCACGTTTCGACCCGTCACCGGATCATCCTCAGGAGATGTTGACTTCACAAGCGCGAAAAGTAAAGTTTTACTTACATGATGATGAAAATGATGATGATGTTGCTAAAGCAAACTTTTTGCTTTTTATCGCAAATGGGACTCGAATGTAATTTAATAACAGACTGAGTCCGAAGTCTATAAAGCACGATTAGCCTTCTCTCTAGCTTAAGATACAGTGAAAAGGAGACAGACTTATGGCCGAGACATAACGTTGTCCCGTTTTAACTGCGTCTTAAGTCAGAGTTAAGGCTAAGCTCGCTTTATAGATCTCGGTCTGAGCCACAACTAGTAGCGACAGAAAGACTCGTGTAAAAAGATTGAATTTATTTACTACTTGTACGTCTAGTTTAGTATATTGAAATATAATTAACTCTATTTCAGATTATAAAAGCAATCATCATGATCAACCCATTACCGACTCACTACTGAGCACGGGTCCCTCTCAATATGAGAAGGGTTAGGCCATAGTCCACCACGCTGGCCATGTACGGATTGGCAGACTTCACACGCCTTTGAGAATTCTCCAAAACATTCATCAGCACCACTATTTCAACCGACATACGTCCACTGCTGGACATAGGTCTTTTGTAAATACTTGCACTCACCACAGTTTTTGAAGACCTCCGTGGCGCAGTGCTTGCGCTGTCGCATTATAAAAGTTGGAGGTCCGGGGTTCGATTTCCGGTCTATGTGAGTGTGAGTTTAGTACTCCATCACGCTGAAACTTCTTAACCAATTTACCCCGTATCCCGCGAGATTTTTGTAAAACTGAATTACACATTTCTCGAAATTATATTTATGTGTTACTTATAATATTATATTATTTATAAGATTATCTTTTTGAAACGGTATGTATTAGTTTAAGCAATAATCCGTAGTGCAGTGCTTGCGCTGGCGCAATATAAAAGTTTTAGGCCCGGGGTTCGATTCCCGGCTCGAGTCTGGCCTGATGGCAGGCTTTGGCCGTGGCTAGTTACCACCCTACCGACAAAGACGTATCGCCAATGGATTTAGCGGCACGATGTCGCGTAGAAACAAATTAGGTATGTGGGTTAACAATACCCCTAACGGGTAAGTCTGCTACCATCTTAGACTGCATCATCACTTACCATCAGGTGAGATTGCCATCAAGGGCTAACTTGTAGTGTATAAAAAAAACAGTGTTGTGCCACACGTGTCCAGTGACTCTTTTTTTTTGCCGCTGGGAAATGCGTTTACGCATCCCCACCGGAAGCGGCGCAGACAAGACTGCGTCGCTTCCGACGGGGTTTGTGGGACTCGCCGGCGGTCAGACTGACGACCAGAATACCCACTAAATCCCAGCGATGCTCCTACGCTTCACCTGGTGCCTGGGTCACGCGTACACCCGCGTACACGACCGCAACCCAACCAGAACGTGACCAGTGACTAGTTTACGCCCCGTCTACCCCCCGAGTAGGGGTTCTACCAACACCGCATTTACCAGTCGCCTTTCAACTACTCCAGTTTTAATTCCCCATTGTACAGCTACGTCAATAACTCTGGGTTTTCTCCGGATTCTTTTCCTACTTTATCACGTAGAGATATTCCTAGCGTAGATCTTACCCGTGCCCGCTGAGTGGCTCTAACCCCTTTTGTGGGATTTTAATAAACAACGTTTCTGAGTAATAAGTAATCACTGGCATTATAAACGACTTTAATATGCAAATATTGAAGAAAAATACTTCTCCTCCCAGGTAGCAGTGTAACAACAAAAAATAATTTATATCTTCCTTTTCCCTTATGTATATGTAAGGATATTTGTAAATTATGACAAGCATTTGTTTCGAGCACGTAATTTATACATGCCAGGATTAATTTATGTGACAGGATGTTAGGTTTATTTGCGCGATAATTCTTAGTCAACAACCGCGTTACCAATTCTTAAATCAAAACACGTTTCTTTCTGAACTCTCGTTAGTTATATGTAAATAATTAATACGATTATGTGTTGGTAATAAACTGATTAGTTGATCTAGTGGTTAGATCCCTAATTTAATTTCCGGGTGGGGCCAGAATTGTTACGTGTTGGTTTTGGTTTTTAAAATTCTCAGTACCAGTTTGGAAATTGTCGATTTCATTTTTTTTTTTTTTTACACACTACAAGTTAGCCCTTGACTGCTATCTCACCTGGTGGTAAGTGATGATGCTGTCTAGGATGGTAGCGGGCTGACCTGTTAGGACTATGGTAAACCCACGCCCCTAATTGGTTTCTACGCGACATCGTGCCGGAACGCTAAATCGCTTGGCGACACGTCTTTGTCGTTAGGGTGGTAACTAGCCACGGCCGAAGCCTCCCAGGCAAACATTCCCATGCAAACATACCATATAAACGAACTAAAACAAGTTATCAAGTAAACCTATTAGCATACTTAACCATGATTCTCTCAGACCAGACTCGAGCCGGGAATCGAACCCTGGACCTCCAACTTTAAAATGTGACAGCGTGCGCGCTGCGCCACGGAGGTCGTCAAAATCCCTTGGCATAGGCATGTTTAGGCAGTAGATTATTTTCATTCAATTATTGTGGTAACAGTCCTAAAAGTCAAAGTGTAATCTTAAAGATGCCTATCACTTTTGAAGAAGTCAATCTTTGGTCATGGGATCGATTCCCTGGTCAGCCATAAGTAATTAGGGTTCTAAATGCCAGCAGCATGGCTCGGACAGGATGTCAATTTGCATTTGGAGCAGCAAGGCATGGAGCCAGTGTGGAGGGTTTAAGCTCTTAAACTCTCTCATTTATTTTTTTCTACTCTCTCTCACCTATAAGATAGGAGGCTGTGCATAGCAGTGGCACTTTGATAGACTGATGATAATAATTAGTGTTTAAAAGAAGCTTTAAAAGAATAAAAAAGGTCAATGTCGAATTCAAACGTAAATATGAAACACAAAAGTTCAAAGGTTCCTATATTATTTATATGAAAAACCTCAAAGTCGTTCTACAGAGTAAATCTCTTGTCTGTTATTCAACAAAATAAATACTAACAGGAAATGGTCTTCGCTGAGTATCTCGGTTGAAGTCCTGCTCTTTGCTTTGTAAATTTTAAATAGAACTTACTGTGACGTAATAGGTAGAGGTGTGTTTTAAAAAATCTTTTTGCGCTGAAATTTTGTTCTTCTTACAATGTAGGTAACCTTTTTTAATTTCTTAAGAAAACTGGAAACTTTTCTTTCACTTACTTTTACAGTTTCATTAGTACTTTTGCTTGCCTGTGATAATATAAAGTTCATATGAATTGATGTGTATAATATTCTGTGTGTTATAAAATGAAGACTGATTTGTACTTACTAATACTAGGTACAACTTTGGACCCCAACGTCCCCGATGGATAGAAAGACGACATCTAACGAGTCGTAGGAAGCCGCTGGTAACAAGCAGCCCAAGACCGTGGAATTTGAAACTCCCTACAACAAACCTATGTCTAGCCGTGGACGTCAATCGGTAGATATGATGATGATGATTACTATGTAAGTGTCATCATCATCATCATCATGATCAACCCATTACCGGCTCACTACAGAGCACGGGTCTCCTCTCAATATGAGAAGGGTTTGGCCATTGTCCACCACGCTGGCCATGTGCGGATTGGTAGACTTCACACGCCTTTGAGAACATTATGGAGAACTCTCAGGCGTGCAGGTTTCCTCACGATGTTTTCCTTCACCGTTGAAGCAAGTGATATTTTAATTGTTTAAAAACGCACATAACTCCGAAAAGTTAGAGGTGCGTGCCCGGATTCGAACCTAAACCTAACCACTGGGCTATCACCGCTCCATAGTTATATGTAAGTGTAACTGTAAACTATTGATTTTAGGCTTAAGTTTTATCCGGTTATATTACATATGCTGTGCAGAAAATATTACGCAGAAATTCAGGGGACAATCGATCTTGTTCCCCCTTTGCCGTTGTACTAAATAACACTGGTAGATGTGGTTTTCACCCCTATGTTAGCAAGGTCCCTCAATTACGCACAAAGCGTTTTGCGTCTTTCTTTCTCGTATATACAGCTAGGCCTTCAAATGCTCTTCCGAGATTTATGTATCCTAAATCTTACAACCCGGGTACCGGGTAAATTGGCTGTTTTAGGCAAGTGCGTCGCATCTAAGGACACATTAACACTTCATCAGGTGAGATTTTAGGCAAGCGTGGGTCTAATTTAAAAAATACTGAATACACATTTAACATTTTACTTCAATCAGATAATGAACACCAAATTTGAATCCGTCACTAGGAAGGCTATAAAATTTCATAACATTAAATCCATCCATAACATTAGAGGTGTCTCTAGTTCTGTAACTTTTTTTTTTACATAATTCAAGTTAGCCCTTGATGGCTATCTCACCTGGTGGTAAGGGATGATGCAGTCTAGGATGGAAACGGGCTAACCTGTTAGGGGTATAGTAAACACACACTACTAATTGGTTTCTACGCAACTGTGTGTCGGGACGCTAAATCGCTTGGCGACACGTCTTTGTCGGTAGGGTGGTAACTAGCCCCGGCCGAAATCTCCCACCAGACAAACATTCCCATGCAAACATACCATATAAACGAACTAAACAAGTTATCAAGTAAAGCTATTAGCATACTTAACCGCGATTCCTCTCACCGTGTAGTTTGGGAATCGAACTAATCCCTCAGGTCATTTACAATACAGAACGGTGTGTGTAACTTTGAGATGTTGCATTGTTAAAATAAATGGTATCTAATGGCCGACAGTACTTACGTATCTACGTAATTCAAAATATATAACTCCCTTCTAACACATATATATACAGTATAATAACCCTTACTTTTTTTTTAGACTGTCTATTAGCTGTACTAAGCAATTGGTTGCCACAGCGTAACCGGGCTGTTTCTTTCTTCTTTCCGAAGCTCTGCCAGAAGAAATTTTGAGCCCTAGGGCTCGAAAAAACTAAGGAAACGACTGCCTTAGGCCGAACCTCGACTTAGGCGACGTTTGGGATAACGGGGGGGTCTGACGGTGAGTGGTCCGTACGTCTCCGGGGCCGTGGATAGAGCCCACGTCCGGATGACGTATGATAGCGGGGACCTCGTCCTCGCCGGCGAAGACGATGTGTAGCGTATGATTGTGTGGTAGGTGGTATGAGTATGTTGTCAGTAGTCATCTGATCGTCAGGGTCATGAAGGATATGTTCTCCTGTTTCGGAGAGGAGCGCTTAGATCGAGGGAGTAAAAGGAAGCCGCAACTACGAGAGGGTTGGGGTGTCGGATTGAGTAACGCTTACTGCAACGAGGTGCAGAAAGGAGGGTTATTTTCTTAAATAGTTCAACATCGTTTTCTTTTTTAAGGAATTTTAATGCGATTTATGTTTCCGGATACCGCTCGTCTACTAATGAAAATTGTGATTACTGCCTTGATAACTCATAAAGATTAACGAAATAGACCTCATCTGGTCTTACACAGTCAAATTGAAATTTTAAACCATAAATCAAGTTTCATTGATGTGCTCTGTGTTGTTTTTTTTCCTTTTTTTCTTTTTGTATGGTGTAAACATATACAATAAAGTATGTTTTTCATTTCATTTTTGTTTCATTTCTTTATAAATACCCAAATAAAAAATAGAATCAAATAATAATTAATTTTCTTGAACAAAATAAAATTACAATACAATTTTTTACTATTAAAATTCATGAAAAATCTAAGAAGATAATATCACAACGGAGATTTTAGGAATATTTATAGTATTCCAAAAAAAGTTTTAATTCCAATTTAAATTTATCTGTGGCCATCGACGATCAGCTGGGTTATTGCGTTAATCTACGTTGGATAGTAACGGGAAATTTTCTGCCTTTTTATTATCCTGGTCATCGATTAAATCGTGTAAGCAGGTTAACGTAACTAAATCCATTAATAACTCTCTTTTATTCATGGATTGTCAGCACGTAACTAAAAGTAAGCCGCAACTACGAGATATTATATTTTAATCGCTTCCAAACGCACATAACTCCGAAAAGTTAGAGGTGCACCGGGGATCGAACCCCCGACCTCTGATTAGGGGGCAGACGCCCTAACCACTAGGCTATCTCAGCTCATCTAAAGATAAAGCGCCCAAACATCATTATATCTTTTAAATCTTATAACAAACGGCAATTCCATGAGCATCGTTTAATCAATACCTACATCATCCCCAAAGAGAGGAAAATTCATGTCGGCCAAATCACACGGCATGATTCCCGATTTCCCCAAGGATGAATTATATTCGATGATACTTGATTGAATACTCGAATTAGTGTCATCCCTCAATATCAAAAAGACTGCTTCATTCTTAATTTTAGTATGTATTTGAGTGATATTCATTTGATTCGCAATTTCATTTTACTTTATTGATAAAGATCGCAGATATGTATATTTATGTAATATTTGTGTTAAAATATATATCATAAACTTTATTCAAATAATCCTTATGGAATATTTGTGTTAAAATATGTATCGTAATCTTTATTCAAATAATCCTTTAAAACGCACTTTTGACGGGTCAATTATTTACATGGTAGCGAGTCAATGGTGACAACTACATTCTTAAACTTAAAACTAAAGCTCATCATCATGATCAACCCATTACCGGCTCACTACAGAGCACAAGTCTCTTCTCAATATGAGAAGGGTTTGGCTATAGTCCACCATGCTGGCCATGTGCGGATTGGCAGACTTCACACGCCTTCGAGAAAATTACGGAGTACTCTCAGGCATGCAGTTTTCCTCACAATGTTTTCCTTCACCGTTGAAGCAAGTGATATTTTAATTTTTAAAAACGCACATAACTCCGAAAAGTTAGAGGTGCGTGCCCGGATTCGAACCACCGACCTCTGATTAGGAGGCTGACGCCCTAACCACTAGGATATCACCGCTTCATCTAAAACTAAAGCTATGAGGGTTCAAAAAGTGTCCTGGTCTAAGAAGAAGCTCACAACAAACTGAGCCAGGCAAATTTTCTTGTAATCACCATCTCACATGCCACTGGAAATTATTTAAGAACTAACTTATTAGAGCCATATTTTATACTCGAGCTTGTTTATCATTTACATCATCCTTTAAGCTATTTTAGGACTTTTCTACAAGCATACGTTTCATATCAACTTGATGAAGAAATTTCATTTGGTTATTTGTTATAAAATTGTATAATTACCTTTAAATGAATTTCAAATTTTTTGTAGTCTAGTAGCGTGCAACACAAGTTTATTTTTAATTCTTATGTTAAGATTGTCACAATCGCATTTATATTGAGTTTGATTATATTCCTATAGAATGGCGACCCCGCACCGGTAAACTTAGCGTTGGTCGACCTCCAACTAGGTGGACAGAAGACATCAGACGAGTCGCAGGGAGCCGCTGAAAGCAAGCGGCCCAAGACCGTGAGCATTGGAACTCCCTACAAAAGACCTACGTCCAGCAGTGGACGTCAATCGGTTGATAATGATGATGATTATGAGACATACATTAAATTTTCAAATATATATTGGCAATGCAGTGTCATTATTTTGACTTTCTTAAATTTGTCCCTTAATGACACTCTTGGAACTATTGTAAAAATACGAACAGACCTCTTCTACAGCACCAATATAGTGCCAATATTGACAGCATTATGCTTTAAATTTTTCATTATTTTTTTAATATGAATCGAATAAAGAAGAAATCATTTCAATTTATAGTATAATAGACTTTTATAATATAAGTATGGATTGATCTTGTTTTTTTTTGGTGTTGCAACACTCAGGTTGACAGCTTTTCAAACTTGTGTCTATAATTATTTTTTTAAGTTTTAAATATTATATTTGGATTCTAATTATAAATATGTGCTTAATATAAATAGTTAAGAAATTTAAGTTCGGCAAAACAAAATTATAGCGTGAATAAAAAAATAAACAGCTCGATTCAATATCTTTTAATTCAGCTTCGACGACCTCCGTGGCTCAGTGCGTGCGCTGACGCATTAAAATGTTGGAGGTCCTGGGTTCGATTCCCGGCTCGAGTCTGGTCTGATGGGAGGCTTCGGCCGTGGCTAGTTACCACCCTACCGACAAAGACGTGTCGCAAAGCGATTTAGCGTTCCGGCACGATGTCGCGTAGAAACCAATTAGGAGTGTGTTTACCATACCCCTAACAGGTTAGCCCGCTACCATCCTAGACTGCATCATCACCTACCACCAGGTGAGATAGCCGTCAAGGGCTAATTTGTAGTGTATAAAAAAAAAAGCTTATAGAGTAGAGTAAGATTATACAAACAGCACGTCATCTAGGTATGTTGTGTGCGGTTTGCATACTCTTTACCGACAGTAGGGTTAAGTTTAAAATCGACTCTTTTCAAGCAAGTTAATAAGGCAAAGAGATAACATCTTATAATATAAAATCGTGTTAAACTCTGATGAGGTTCGGCGCCAGTGCTACAGCGGTTGTTATCTCGGCGCGCAATCGCTATAACAATAACTTTTAAAGAGCTTTGGAACTTCTTGTTTTAATATAGCGATTAAATTTAACGGTATTGCTTTTTAAGGGTCGTAGTACAGCTTGGAGTGACACATTTTATTTCTTAAATATACAATAATAAGTACAAGCACATTCCTACGAATTATATCATCTCGATTTATTTCGATGATAAAAGCTTGTTACAGTTACATATTATACAGTACAATTTGGGTAATTCTCACAGTAACCTATAATATTATCTATATTTACTATATTATCTATATCTACCTATAGTATATCACGACGTAAGACTGAAGTGTATACCCCAACGACGAACCGCGACCACAGACAAACCTACAAAGAACACCACAATTTTAATTTCAAAATTACGAGTATGTGGAGACTGCAACTAATTTTAGTTTTGCATATATATTACAAGTACTACTATTAAAATTTGGGAAAATACTATTTAGAATGTAGCTCCTTCAAAAAGTCAACTTCTTAATAACATGGTTATAAAGAGTGGCAGCTCTTTGTTTGGCGGTCTTATTAAGTTCGCCAAGTGAAAAAACCGGCACGGAGTATGAGACGGAAGACACTTTGCTTTTTCTAATTGTATAATTTCTTACATAATCTGTATGTACGCTACTAACTTACACATTATTTAATATTTCATAGCTATTTACTTAATCTTATCCTCTCGTAACTCGCACCTGGCGAATTGGATTTGTCATTGATTCTCGTCAAAATCTCCTTTACTCAATTACTTCAGAATTTACGGGCCTAAAAAGCTTTTTTAAATCAATTCTTCGTTAAAAGTTTTAACTCATGTTTCGTAATATATTTTACTTTAACTTTTAAAAGTTTTACAGGTTTAGAAATCGAAATTCTTTTGTTGATTTTATTTTCATAAACAAGACAAGTTTTAGTTTGTTAGGAATATATTTGATAAAATAAAAAAAAGGTTTTACTGCTATCTACCTACTCGTACGATATACAATAATATATAAAAGTTATTTTTCTTCTGCTATCAGTAGTTCGTTATTGGATATTTAATGCTTTAATGCACAAGTGCATAAAATTTATTGTAAATATTTGTATCTTCCATTAGCAGAAAATTTAGAAGATAAGATGTAAAAAGAAAATAATTTAACGCTGGCTGAAATGAAAATTTCATTTTAAATGGCTAGGCATTTAGAACGATTTGAGTTATGGATTTTAAATCAATAATTTTAAATTAATAGTAGGTAGTTGATAGTTAAGAGATGTCAGCTAAGAAAGGATATTTGAAAATTCCAACCCTAAGTTTGTAAAATAGGGGTTTGAAGTTTGTATGAAAGTCCGATGTTTTTTAATTTAGAAACACGAAAATCGGCAATTTGACATTTGCCTGTAGCTTAATTTCTGAAGCAGGGCATTGGCCGCAATGGTAACATCAATCTCAAAGGAAATCAGCAATTCTACGCAGACGAAGTCGCGGGCAACAGCTAGTACATAATAATAATTAGATAATGCAGCATGGCTGCACAAACATCAGACGTCCCCACACAACACGTCCAGATTACTGTGCTTCGGTAAAACGTACGGATGTTGCTGATTATGCAAATTTGAATAGCGGACCTTTATTCGGCAGCTATGTACATGGCGCAATGTGGTGATAATTTCATTAATAAGTGAAGGCGTAACATTTTTTTTTATTTCAACCATAATAATTTTCCAACGAATACATGCAATGCAACCTTTTTGAAATATATCTTTTTGAGTTACACTAGATTTTGCCTGTCACTATGTCCGTGTTTGTTTTGGTTTTAAGCTAGACTTGTTTTTTTTAACTGAAACGTATCAACAATGCAAGCTGTCTGAAAGTATTCAACTTTTTGATAATATTGATTTTGTTATCACGCCATCCATAATAATAAAGTTTTTTTTATATTTATTTCCTGATAACGCTCCTCATGTTCTTTGCGATGATAAAATTGTATGCGTATGCCGAAAATCGTTCTCTAGCAAGTAAGCAATCTACATATCATCATCATCATGATCAACCCATTACCGGCTCACTACAGAGCACGGGTCTCCTCTCAATATGAGAAGGGTTTGGCCATAGTCCACCACGCTGCCCATGTGCGGATTGGCAGACTTCACACGCCTTTGAGAACGTTATGGATAACTCTCAGGCGAGCAGGTTTTTAAAAACGCACATAACTCCGAAAAGTTAGAGGTGCATGCCCGGATTCGAACCGCCGACCTCTGATTAGGAGGCTGACGCCCTAACCACTAGGCTATCACCGCTTCACGTAATCTATATATAGCAAGATATTACTTTATCAAGTTTTGTCTAGATTAGAATAGTGGTTAAGCCGGATATAACTATCAAAAAAAAAGTTGAAATAAACACAGTGGAATTTATGATTTTATTAAAAAGCATTACAAGAAATAGCTCGTCGTGAATCGAGAACTAGAATTTGAATTGGATCATAATTCTACCCCATACAACGGGTACGCACAATTAAATCATTTTTATACGAACCACTCTTAGAGTGGTCAACAATCCCTTATTTACTAATCTGCAGAGATTTTTTATCAGATTTTTGTCACTCAAAAATTAAATCAATTTTTCAATTATAATCCCAATCTGGAACTTGATTCCAAGACTTCAGGAATGCTTACAATCAGAGTATAGTGGTGACATAGGTTTAATACAGTTATTTTATATATTAAAATAAAATAAAAAATATATAAATCTCAGTCATAATTAAAATCTTTAGTATGTTGAAATCATACAAAAAAACTAATTTAGAACTTCTTCCATTAAAAAGTTTTCAGCCATTTATCAACAGATCCCAGAGCGCTTCCATCCGAACCGGTTTCCGAGTATAATATTCCTGTTTTCCGAAAAATAAGATAATTATACGAAGTTTAAGGATGGATAGCATAAATTATAAGCTAAGTAATTTATATTCAGTGTCAATGCTTCTTCGACATTGTATGTTCTTCTGGACACATAAGTAGGTACTGAACATATGTACACGTTTTATTTACCAGATACTAGCGATAGGTTACATTGTTCTCTTAATAGAAGCAGACATTACACTGTGGAAGTATATGTGTACAATGTATATTAAGCTTAATTTGCTTATAAACTTTTTGACGACCTCCGTGGCGCAGTGCGTGCGCTGTCGCATTGAAAAGTTGGAGGTCCTGGGTTCGATTCCTGGCTCGAGTCTGGTCTGTTGGGAGGCTTTGGCCGTGGCTAGTTACCACCCTACCGACAAAGACGTGTGCCAAGCGATTTTAGCGTTCCGGCACGATGTCGCGTAGAAACCAATTAGGAGCGTGGGATTACTATACTCCTAACATGTTAGCCCAGGTGAGATAGCCGTCAAGGGCTAACTTGTAGTGTATAGAAAAAAAAAAACTGCAAAAAGCAACCAAATCTGCACGTAGATCTCTGTTATTCTTTCTATTAGGATACCAGATCATACTCAGGAGCTGTTGACTTCCGAATGTACAGGTTACAAGCTAGAAATCTAATGGGATGACTAAGCTATCGCAGTGAACAGATTTCTAGTTATAGTTATTAGTATAAACTGATAAGCATTTGTACTAACAGAACCAGAATTTGGCAAGGAAATAGATTATATTCTAGAGATAGATGAGCAAAGAATACTACTACTAGAAACAGACAAGGACTAGCTTACTTCATATGTTGGTACTCTAGAATACTCTATTATAGTGGTTGCTATGTCATCATCATCATCATCATGATCAACCTATTACCGGCTCACTATAGAGCACGGGACTCTTCTCAATATGAGAAGGCCATAGTCCACCACGCTGGCCATGTGCGGATTGACAGACTTCACATGCCTTTGAGAAAATTATGAAGAACTCTCAGGCGTGCAGGTTTCCTCACGATGTTTTCCTTCACCGTTGAAGCAAGTGATATGTTAAATGTTTAAAAACGCACATAACCTCGAAAATTTTAGAGGTGCGTGCCGGGATTCGAACCGCCGACTTCTGATTTGGAGGCTGACGCCCTAACCACTGGGCTATCACCGCTTCTCGGTTGCTATGTGAATGTTCCTAAATAAGAAAGTTTAGTAAAATTAGTTTTTTGCACTCCATATGAATTTCAACTACCTATGCTAAACCCGACGCCTTCGTTCACACGGTACGGTTAAAAAGGGGCACGAAGTATTCTCTTTATGTTTTACTATTTTGATCTTTGGCTAGTGTAACGTACAGTAGGTTATATGATAATAATATTTTAAATATTTATTAAAGAAATACGTATAATATAGATAGATATATCTAAAAGGAATAATATAGGTGTAACATGAAAAATGTACTGCATTCATGACTTTAATTACTTTGTGTATTACAGCATATCGTGGAAAAGATTTAATTACTTAAAAGCTGGTCTGCCGTTTCACATAATAATATAACAGCTTCATTTAAAAATACATCCGAAACTAATGCTTATCGTGTCAAAAATAAAGATGGAAATTGCACAACAAGTTAACCATTTGAAGGGAAAATAAATGGGAAGCCATTAAAAGTTGTGCTTGAGCAATATGTAAGGATATCGCTAAGTTACAATGTAGGGGAGTGTAACTTTGTACCAGGGTTACATGGAATTAGGATATATGTGGGAAATAATTTTCATACCGCTACGGGGCATTTACTGTGCTTTGGGAAAAATGATTCATTGATATAATATTTTGAAACTGCCCCATTAGGGTGCCCAGGTAGGGTGACTAAATACGAGGTGCTGGGTTCGATTGTTTGTTGTGGGTTTCTTCTTAGATTGTTTGTTGTGGGTTCAAATCGCGCCCAGGGTTTTAGTTTTAAGTTGTCGATTGTATTTATCACCATCACTTCACGAATATAAATAATGAAATGAACGATTCATAGATGCTTGTAATAGGTTTATGTGAATAAAGCTATCTTTGATTTGATTTTTTTAATTTGATTAGATTTGATTTGTTGGAAAATTTCATATGTAAGAAATATGGCGTCCAACTCTGTGCCATAAATAACTATGATGAGAACTAACTAACTTTAAGCTGTCGGTTATTAAAATGTGTCAACTTGCATTAATGACGTGTCTTTCAATCTACCAATCAAACACAACTTTATTCAAGTAATCCACGTGTGAAATGTTTTTGGTATATTTCGTTATGACACCTTTTCAAATTAAAACTATGAGTATAAATAATTTTGTGATTGTACGGTTGCTACTGTGTTTATTCTTCCTTCAAAACGAATCGGTTTGTGGATCCGCGACATATTTGTCCTTTGTGGTGTACGATACAACCATGTGACGAACAATTTGTGATATCGCTTCATACAATCATCATTATCATGATCAACCCATTACCAGCTCACTACAGAGCACGGGTCTCCTCTCAATATGAGAAGAGTTTGGCCATAGTCCACCACGCGGGCCATGTGCGGATTGGCAAACTTCACACGCCTTTGAGAACATTATGGAATACTCTCAGGCATGCAGGGTTCCTCACGATGTTTTCCTTCACCGTTGAAGCAAGTGATATTTTTATTTTTTTTAAAACGCACAAAACTCCGAAAACTTAGAGGTGCGTGCCTGGATTCGAACCGCCGACCTCTGATTAGGCTGACGCCCTAACCACTAGACTATCACCGTTTGCACACAATTCATACAATAACTGTCAATAATATCGTCATAAATCTGACTAATTTTATTAATGTTGTCGTTTAAATTAAAACGGAGAGCCAGCGCCGAACGCATTTATGCGCGGAGAAAACCCTAATTTATAAAGTCTTTCAACAAAACAATTGTATCCGGTAGCGAATTTCCATTTTACAACATTTCCCAGGGAAACTATTACTGCGGCAAATACAATGGGCAAAAGTTTTCTATTGTACTGTTTGGGGATGTTCAGATACTTTTGTATTAACAGAGTTGATATTTTAATCTGTGAATATTAGCTGTGCGAATCATCAGGTTGAAGTTGAAAGCAGTGAGACGTTTCTTTTATGTTTTTTTTTAATACTCTACAAGTTAACCCTAGACGGCTATCTCACCTGGTGGTAAGTGATGATGCTCTCTAGGATGGTAGTGGACTAAGCTTTTAGGAGTATGGTAAACCCACGCGCCTAATTGGTTTCTACGCGACGTCGTGCCGGAATGCTAAATCGCTTGGCGACAAGTCTTTGTCGTTAAGGTGGTAACTAGCCACGGCCGAAGCCTCCCACCAGACCAGACTCGAGCCGGGAATCGAACCCAGGACGTATTTCGTGATATAATATATACACTATAATATGTAACTTGAATACATTAAAAACATGGATAAAAAGGCGTGTAAATATGCGCATCTAAGCCTAGACCTATCATACCTGAAAGGAAAGCAATAAATTTTTCTTTAATGTAAGTATAAATTAAAAAAAAAAACATTTTCATTTTTCGTTTTTTCATGATAGCCTTCAAATGCAAGCCGAGCTCTCATTAAAATAGGATTCCATCATCGCTTCAATAGGCATTTCCCAGTATTGTGTCGCTTGTACCCGTTTTCTCATATAACTCGATTTTAATGAGAGATTAGATTACATAAAACGAATATACCTACAACATGTATTGAGGTATCCATCCAACTTTCGCAACTCTGAGTTTATGCCCCGCCCATTGTCATCTCAGCTTCGCGACTGATATGTTGACCTCTCTTGTCTACGAGGACTTTTGACGGATCTCTCTATATCTGATTTGATCGTGTAGCGTAGTTTTAAGGCTATAATACTTTTTATAGTTATCACCATGAAATAACGACTATGTAAATTATTGACGCGTCAAAAGGCCTTTTTAAGGACTATTTGAATAATGATTATTTTGAATTTGAATTTGAATTAGGTGTAGTGGTTAGGGCGTCAGCCTCCTAATAAGAGGTCGGTGGTTCGAATCCAGGCACGCACCAGCCACACACCTCTAACTTTTCGGAGTTATGTGAGTTTAAAAAAAAATTGAAATATCACTTGCTTCGTCGGTGAAGGAAAACATGGTGAGGAAACCTGCACGCCTGAGAGTTCTCCATAATGTTCTCAAAGGCGTGTGAAGTCTGCCAATCCGCACATGGCCAGCGTGGTATACTATGGCGAAACCCTTCTTAAATAAAGAGGAGACCCGTACTCTGTCGTGAGCCGGTAATGGGTTGAACATGGTGGTGGATAGGTGTAATATATAAATATAAATTTGATTTTGGACTGGACAGCTGACTGACGGAGAGACTGGCATGTAGTTTTGTGTGTCATATAGAACAAAGATATTAAATGACAGACCGAGCAGCCCAACGCTCGCTCGTTTCATATTATGTAATTAGATTAAGTTTGGCTCATTAACGCGCGTTATTAGGCTTTGCTTTAAAAAGTCTACTTAATTCGTATCCAATTGAGGAAAAAATAACAATATATTACTTAGAAGGAAAAACATTATCATTCTCTCGGGATTTTGAGCTCTTACTCAAATAGGAAAATGTTGAACAACAAAAAATAATCACGATGGTGTATGATCAACTCGTTGCTCGTCGACAGTTCATTTGGTACGGTTACACGCACGCGGCGTAAATGGGTTTTTTATATGTCAATAAATTTGTCATATAATTGAGACGTTTTTGGTTTTGTTAAGTCGACTTCAAATTACACATTACTAAAAGTAATGAAAATCTTCTGCGACGGTTGCTTGTTAAACTTTTTAAGTGAACTAACTAATGATGCCAGTTAGACCAACTGTTGGCGTTGACGAGTTTCTCTGTAACAGCTGCCTATCAAACAATGATTAAAACTAAAATCACGACGTGATTTTGGAGAATTCATCATGATCAACCCATTACCGGCTCACTACAGAGCACGGGTCTCCTCTCAATATGAAAAGGGTTTGGCCATAGTCCACCACGCTGGCCATGTGCGGCTTGGCAGACTTCACACACCTTTGAGAACATTATGGAGAACTCTCAGGCGTGCAGGTTTCCTCACGATGTTTTCCATCACCTTTGAAGCAAGTGATATTTTAATTTTTTTTTTAAACGCACATAACTCCGAAAAGTTAAAGGTGCGTGTCCGAATTCGAACCGCCAACCAGGCTGATCGAGGCTGACGCTCTAACCACTAGGCTATCACCACTTCTGTATCGCTATAATCTTTGGAGAATATAACATGGTTATATTCTCCAAAATATATCCATAGTTTTCAGAATATATAAATTTAAGCACTCACTTTGAAGGAATCGGCTAATTCATTATCAATGACGTTAAACTGTAGGACATTGAAGTTGGATAAAGGCAACTGCTGTATTTCTTGAAGGCTTAACCTCGGTAGAATCTGTCTTCTTAACCAGTTCTAGAGTATGAAATTGACATTTCGCTAGTTTTTATAAAACTAAATATAATACTAACTAACTAATATACTAAAATTAAACCTTTATAAGCACTTTTGAAAAATAATAATCCAAGTGGGAGAAATTATTTTACGTTATTATATTTGAAAAATTGTGTGCAGTTGAAATTTATTTTCCTCGTAACTTATGGACGTTTTATATATATACCAGGCGTTCCACTTCGCTGCTAGTTATTCTATTTTTCTAATATATACAGCCACGTTCGTTCCAGACGCCAGTTAGAAGGCTTTCAGAAATAAGAATTAGGGATGGGGACCTTGATTACACTCTACGTTAGGTCTGCAACAGTTGTTTTCATCCACACGTGCATCAGTGATTTATATACATGCTCTTTCTGAGCCGTATTATTAGTCCCTTTACCTTTTAAAGGCGTATGGTGTTACTTCTAATGCGTAAAATCTATAACGTGAACAATAACAACGACCGCGTATAAGGATGACTAAAAATGCTGGCCTGGAAAACACTTATAACGGTAATATTATATTAAACATCATCATCATCATGATCAACCCATTACCGGCTCACTACAGAGCACGGGTCTCCTCTCAATATGAGAAGGGTTTGGCCATAGTCCACCACGCTGGCCATGTGCGGATTGGCAGACTTCACACGCCTTTGAGAACATTATGGAGAACTCTCAGGCGTGCAGGTTTCCTCACGATGTTTTCCTTCACCTTTGAAGCAAGTGATATTTTAATTTTTTTTTTAAACGCACATAACTCCGAAAAGTTAGAGGTGCGTGCCCAGATTCGAACCGCCGACCTCTGATTAGGAAGCTGACGCCCTAACCACTAGGCTATCACCGCTTCCTATATATATTCCTTCGTAACGTTTAACTTTTATATTGTCCCTATATTTGGATTAGATTAAGCATAGTTGATTATAAAGTTGATTAAACTTTCAGTAACAGGCCGGGATGGATCGTGAAATTTATGAAAGGTTGCGTTTTTTTTTTGCGGAAAATACAGTGTATCCAATTTCCATTAAAAAGGTTTTTTTTCGTCGACAGCATTAGATTTATTGCTGACACATAGCCGAACAAAAGGCCCCCCATTATTCTGTAACATCCATGCGTAGCAGTCTTTTGAATAGAACGTAATAGAATACATAGTAAGGGCGTGTATTCATAGGCGAAATATAAAGGCCTGCAGTATAGTGAAGCTTCCAAATTAAAATAAACACCTACCTTGCAGCTTTCTAAACAGTAAAGAAATATCCAAAATTCAATGATTTCAACTGAGCCCTTATTTTTTTTTATTCACTACAAGTTAGCCCTTGACTGCATCTCACCTGATGATACGTAATAATGCGGTCTAAGATGGTAACGGGCTAACCTGTTAGGGGTATGGTAAACTCATACTCCTACACTTGGTTGGTACTCCTTGGTTTATACACGACGTCGTGCTGGAACGCTAAATCGCTTGGCGACACGTGGTAATGGTAGGGTGGTAATAAGCCAAGGCCGAAGCCTCCCACCAGACCAGACTCTAGCCGGGAATCGAACCCAGGACCTCCAACTATAAAATGCAACAGCGCACGCGCTGCACCACGGAGGTCATCAAATGCTTTTTCGTAATGACTATCATTGGTTGGGAAGACGTCTACTGAGAATAAGCTAGCAATAAAGCGGGCTTAGCCTACCTTTGACTTAAGCAACAGTTGAAACGGGACAAAGATATTTACGTGGCATACCTAAATCTCTCTCATTTTAACACTAGCTAGGAATAAGCAAAGTCAAAGCAAACTCTATACATCTCAGCCTAAGTTGCTCTCACTTAGGTAAGTTATGATGCGCTGTAAGATGGTAGTGGGTTAAACTGGTAGTGTAGCACTATAAAATTTATCATCATCATCGCTAAATCTATTGTATTTATTTATTTACACACTTTTATTGTACACCACGAAAAAGGAAAAATAAAACAAAAAAGACAGAAAATAAAAAAAACAGTAGTATACAATTTGGCGGCCTTATCGCTACATGGCGATCTCTTCCAGGCAACCAAATACGTAGAAGATATAGAGATACGGAAAGAGGAAGGTGGTGCAAAATATATACATAAACGACGTAATGGTTGTGCTGGAACGCAAAATCGATTAGTAACATCACATAACAAAATGTTGAAATTGATTTAGCCCGCCGAGGATCGTACTTAGAATCTCCTACTTATAAAACCACAGCAATATACAGAACACCAGGGGGTCGTCACCTTTCTATCATCATTAGTTATTCAATCTTGTGTCTGAGTTTTAAATGAAAATACAACCGACTGCTTCCAAATAACTTAATTTATTTGTATAACATCAAAGTCATAAATATTTCACTAGCAGCGCTAAAATTACAAATGAGTTCATGCTGTAAAAGTTTCTGGGGAAAAGTATTGAGTCGTCCACATTCTATTTTTACCGATTCAGTATTGTTACCTATATGTTTCGTTATATTTTTTGTTATTCATATTTAGTTTTTGTTTAAAGACGGTCATGTTTTGTTTTAGAAAAGCCTCTATATACATAATTATTCATTAATGTTCTTAACTATTTTTTTTTTCCGGACTGTCTATTTTAGCTGTACAAACCCTATTGGTTGCCACAGCGTAACCGGGCTGTTTGGCGAGCTTTGGAAAGAAGCTCTGCCAGAAGAAATTTTGAGCCCTAGGGCTCGAAGAAACTAAGGGAAAGACTGCCTAAGGGCGCCTCCTTTGAGGCCGAACCTCGGCTTAGGCGACGTTTGGGATAACGGGGGGGTCGGACGGTGAGTGGTCCGTACGTCTCCGAGGCCGTGGATGGAGCCCACGGCCGGATGACGTAAGATAGCGGGGACCTCGTCTTCGCCGGCGAAGACGGTGTGTAGCGTATGATTGTGTGGTAGGTGGTACGAGTATATTGTCAGTAGTCATCTGATCGTCAGGGTCATGAAGGATATGTTTAGGTCTGCTCTTTCGGAAAGGAGCGCTTAGGTCGGGGGAGTAAAAAGAAGCCGCAACTACGAGAGGGTTGGGGTGTCGGATTGAGTTCTTGACTAGTGAGAGTTGGTAATGATGATAAGTAGTATCGAAACAGATACAATTAATACATTTCTGATTGAAAAATTGCTGTGAAAGGACTTGCTGTACAGCCAAGTGGCTGTATTCATTTAAGCACTTAAGATTCTAATAATGATAATAAATGTTTGGGCTTTTCTCGGTTGGCGACTCAAGAGGGTAAGATTGATCTTAGATTGGTTAATCATATAAATTGAGCAGATCATTTGATTGTGACAACTAATCAAAGTCTTTAAACTTGTATACGTAGACGAGTCTTTATAATCGGTTTATAGTGATACTAAAAGCAACGCTTAGTCAAATTAAGATATGCAAATTTTAATGTAAATCTCTTACGTGAGGAGATGTTAAGTTTATTCCGTACAATTTATGCTCACGCTCTGCGATTAGACGTGAGCTGCGTGCAAATAGCGGCAATGCGAACACATCGTATCATGTGATAGCTACATGTTAGTTTACACTGGTTGTTATATATCAATGCTTTGCTCAATTTCATAATTTCTCAGATAACAAAAATATTTCAAGTTATTTAAGATACGTTCTCGACTTTATTTTTGTTTTCTTCTGAAGCTATAGGAATTAAGAATTAACAGACTCATGTCATAAAATGCATGTTCTCATAGCTATGGCTGGTTTGCCAGTACACAAGCGTTGCCATGGACACCAGGGGACACGAAGAAGCATTTTCTGGGTTTTAGTGGCTATTCCGGTTGCCACTCTGGCTGCCGGCAAGTCTCCCATACTCCGCCGGAAACGGCGCAGTTTTGCCTGCGTCGCTTTCGGAGGGTATGCGAAAACAGACTTAAAAAATTCTATAAGCTAACTAAAACATAATGATTCGTATTATCATGAGTAGATTCAAAGAAACCTTATAAATCCAGAACGATTAGCTTAAATTCAAAGACAAAGTCCAAATTTACTTCATTCATATAGGGCTCTAAAACTTTCATGTTTTGCTTCAGGCACACGTCAATAAGTGTTCTTATATAAGCAAATATCAAAAGATAGTATTCTATAGTTATTTTTCATTATACGATTATTTTAGTACTCACCAAATGGTATTGCGCTTTACAGATCTCTGTCACAGCTGGAAGTATTCCTAACCTGACTTAACCTTTCACACCATTCCAAATATCACCATATTTTGACGCCTCCATTTTGGCAACATTCGGCTATTGCAGTTTGTTGAAGCAGATTTTATAAGATCTTTTCAAAGCGTGGATGATCGCTTAGAAAACAAAAAAAAGACGTGTGGCACTCGGGGACTGCCGCGGTAAAGCTATTGCATAGCATTTTTTATCAACTTAATTATTAATATTTCAAAAACAAGAATGAAACTAAAAAAAGGAATAATATTGAGGTTATTTTTGATAAAATTAATTTAAAAAAAAAAGCAAACGGGAAGTGAGTAAAATTTAACTTGAAAGATTTGATTACAGACAGACAACGGGACAAGTGAAACTAAATAAAAATGCAGTCATAATAATATAAATTAAAAAAATGTGATAAAAAAATAAAGAAATTAAAAAATCAAGACGTACCCAGGCTCGAACATAGGACCTTCTGCACAAAAAGCATACGTGATAACCGCTGTTTCACGAGCACTGTAATAAATGTGGCGAAATATCTATACACATCTAGTGGGGGTGTTAGGTTATTTTCGTTACGGAATTTCTGAATTCGGTCTCCACGCTCAAGGCCCGTGATAGAAGCTATGTAATAGATTAAAAGTACAGATAAAACAAAATTGTAGGCATGCAAAGGCGGCCTTATTGATCTTGCGTCTGTTAAAAGCAAACTTTGTTCAAAGAACCTGAGCAGAAAAATACAGCGTGATGCCTATGGGGCAAAGCAATAGTAATTTAATTAGTATGAGACGGATTACTCAAGTGAGACATTAAAAGCCCCTGGAGCCTGGAGAGCAATAATAGGGTGCGTGTCGCAAATGAGTGCCATAACTCACGAATATGGCGCGTTCAGGTGTCGCTGACTCATTAAAGTTTTGGATGAGGCGGCCATTATAACTATTTATTGTCGCATTACTACCACACTCACTGTTTACTGAGGACTATAATATTAAAAGCTCCATATTTCTACTGTTGTTCTAACTTAAACAACGAAAGAGAACCTGAGTTAGTTGTTAAATAAAATTACTTGTAGAACCTCACGTGGATAACTACCTATAGATACGTATCTAGAAAAAAATAAATTAAAATGCAGTGCGAGATTTTGTTTAAAATTAAAAACACGAAAGCTAAATAACGTATTTAAATCAATTAACAATAAATTATATAAACTCCATATAGTACAAAATTAATTAAATCCTTTATCTAAAGTATTTATTATTGACAAAAATAAGACAGCTATAAAAAAACTTGAAATAACGTAGAAGCATTACTTATACATACTCGTAATAAAGAATTGGACTCTTCTTACTCTTGTTGGAAACAAAAGACAGCGGAATTAAACCGTGCAGCGTATTTATTACAAAAACATATTTTGACGTTATTTGGTTTATATAATGAAAATGATATTAATATAGGCCAAGCAATAAGTTAAGTTTTATTCTTAGTAGGGGAAAGTTTTTAAATTCATGTTAGGTTGCAGTTACTTAATATTATATTTCATGGTGAAATAGCCCCACATTATTTTTTTTTTTTTGATAATAACCTCACATCTTTATTTCGTGACAATTAGTAGTTAGGAATATATATATATATATATATATATATATATATATATATATATATATATATATATATATATATATATATATATATATATATATATATATATAACCGTAATAGTTTTAGGTTAATCTACGTTTTATTTTAAGTTATATATATATATAACTTAAAATAAAACTTAGATTAACCTAAAACTAAAAATCTTAAAAAAATAAATAAATAAATATTTAACATCATAAAATTATTTCATTATTATTTATTTTAAATGATATTAGCAGCTTTGATAACGATTATCCACGACATCTTCTTCTTTATTTTTAATAGTTACATTTCAAAGGAAGTACGTACCTATGTGCTTTATCATGCTGTAAGTCTATCCGTTGATACTTTTATTCTCATGAAACAATTTATTGCAAAATCCTCACAGGACATAGGAGATCTGGAAGAATAAATCTCTGTGAGGCAATATTGAATATCGTACAAAAGTACAGGAACTCGGTAACCTAAAGGAATCGAGCGTCGACGGAATCCTCACAAAGAGCCACTACAAAGCATTG
Source organism: Lasiommata megera (assembly GCA_928268935.1). Classification (NCBI taxonomy): domain Eukaryota; kingdom Metazoa; phylum Arthropoda; class Insecta; order Lepidoptera; family Nymphalidae; genus Lasiommata; species Lasiommata megera. The sequence goes on along the minus strand of OV743311.1, from coordinate 1,516,283 downwards.
CTTCATGTGACCGGTGTTGCGGACGCGTGTCTACTCATATTGGAAAAGGCTCGTATAAAGTTACCTTTACCATTCTTGTGCGGTAATATCATGATTTTCACTCCTCCTTTGTGCTTCCGACGTGCTAAAGAGAGCTTTATGCTAAGCATTTTATTATTTTTACTAAGCCACTTTCAAAATTGAAAGTGAATTACAAATCAAATCAAATCAAAATTAAAAATAGCTTTATTCAAATATACTTATTATAGGCATCTATGAATCGTTCTGCGAAGCTGTGATAGCCTAGTGGTTAGGGCGTCAGCCTCCTAACTCCGCACCTCTAACTTTTTTATGTGCGTTTTTAAAAAAAACAATTAAAATATCACTTGCTCCAACGGTGAAGGAAAACATCGTGAGGAAATCTGCACCTGAGAGTTCTCCATAATGTTCTCAAAGTCGTGTGAAGTCTGCCAATGACATGGCCAGCGTGGTGGACTATGGCCAAACCCTTCTCATATTGAGAGGAGACCCGTGCTCTGTAGTGAGCCGGTAATGGGTTGATCATGATGATGAATCGTTCACACATACCACATTTTTCATTTTCAAATGTTTTGACTTATTCACTTTTAGTATTAAACAGCGAAAAGCTGCCGTGAGCCGCATCGAGATTATGTGGTGGCCATCAAACGGGTCGTTCCCTTTTATTTTTTTCTTTAATAATACAAAATACTACTGTGACTTCTTAATACGAATTGTTAGTAGCCTTAAAAAGGATATAAACACTTACTTTAATCACAACTTCATTAACCGGAGTAAAAACAACTAAGATTTGTTAATTCATAATGAAGGAATTCAAAAACCTCCACGCAGTAATAAAATAAATCTACTAAATTATGAAGAAATAAAACTAGTAGTCGGTTGGTTTTATTTTCTTTGTTTCTCATAAGCTTACTTAAAAATGCTCTTTCAGACGAAATTATTATTTAACTTTGTAGTTTTGAAATATACTTTTTACACAATATTTTGTTAGCTAATGGAAGCTTTATTAGTTTCTTGTAATAAATATCCTGGCTGGGAAACTTTTAATGGACGCTGGACAAGTTTATTTTTGTACTCGCAAAAGTTATTGGTGTTCATGAGTTTACTAACAAGTCATAAACTTTGTGACGGTTGGTTATGTATAAAAACCTTTTATAGGATACTGTTACTTCATGTGGAAACAATTTTACTGCCTACTGTGTGAATCGTTATTGATACAGAGTATTATATTAAAAGGTGAGTGTTTAGATTTATCTTTAAATTATTTGGTACTTCGCTTAACTTCCTTATTTCCTGCTTAAAAATCCATCTGATTATTGAAACAATCATTCTAAAGATTTAACCCAAAAATTACGTTTACACATATACTGTTTTAATCTTATGATTTAAGTCTTTATGTACACCTCATTGTAATAAAGTTTTCAATGTAAAGATAATTAAAATGTAAGTATTATATTGTATCTTAATTATCTAAAATTTCAGTGTTCGTTTATATTAACACTTTATAAGTTTATAGTGTCTTTATAACACCCATGGAATTTGAATACATTTTATGCCATATGTTATGAGTGTTGAATATTACGGAAATTGATCAGATATCATAAATGTAAGCAACGATATTGCCAATTTAATTAAATACGAGTAGAACCTTAGTTATGCAGTTTGTCGAAATGAACTAAAGCAACATTTAAGAATTGTACATACAGTTTAAAAACCAAATTAAATGTTGCACCAATTCTGAATAGTTAAATTTTGGTACAATACCAGCCAATACAATGTAAAGCAGTCCGTGTGAATACTTCTTTCGCTTTTTCATTGCGATGTTAAGTTTTCATAGATAATCCATCAGTTCAAAAAGCTCATGATTAAGATCCTGCAAACAAGTTTGCAACAATAATTGACCGAAAGATTAATATTGGCCTTTAGGTGACTGTGCAAAAATACCGCTGATAAATTTGGCATAAAGGTTACTTAAGTTAAAAAATGAATTATAATTAAACTATCCTAGAAAAAATAATGTTGATTACAAATACATTACTTTAAAAGTCATAATATTTTTGTTAACACTTAAGATCTCCAATTCATTGTCCAAACACTGAAACGACGAATAGCCCTCGTCAGTTTAAGCACTAATAAGAAATAGATTGCATTGAAAAGAGTTTTTATTTCTTTCCTCTAGTAAACCTTGAAACGTTTCAAGTCGTATAAAAATAGCACTTAACGGTTATTTTATTTATAACACAATACAAAGTCCATTTCTGTTACAAACCGAGTTACAAAATGCGACACCGCCGCGACAACTTTGTTACGTGTCTGTCAAACGTAGCTATTTGCTGGGAGCATGGCGCGAAAGTTTGGTATAACTTTACCACGCTCATGGAATATAATGAAATATTTACTTACGTTTTATACCGGCACTGATTCGGCTCTTTCAGCTTTTACAAGTATGTATTTTTAATACATCCATTATATCGTGTTTTAAATATAAATATTAAGGTATGTATATTTGAAAATCAAAAAATTAAAAATTAATTTATGTAACACATTAAAATTTTAGAAAAGTACATAAAATTTTTTACAAGTATACTGAGACTTACACTTAAAATTTACTATATATGCCACTTTGATGTACAATCATACTTTACATATGTTTGTATACGTACTTTCCATATAATCAAAACTTGCCAGTGGTCCTTACACTGGGAGATAACCTGTAGCGTAGGGTCCGAGTAAAATGAACTTAACTTTGTAGTAATTGTTTGCAACGAACGGTTGAAACTGAAAATTAGTGGCCAAAGATTCTAATTTATAAAAGGATAAACATTGTAAGATTAAAAATTGTATAATCTACATATAAAAATAATTTAAATGAATGCATATAATCAAAAAAATTTATGGAAATTTAAAATGGATGAATTAGCAAATTTTATAAATGAAAAAAATATACTTAAATAAGTTGTTCATAATTGGTAGTAGAAGAGATGGTTTTTATATTATTATATTTTTATTTTACTCATATCAACACACAGGAAAACGGAAATCGTAACGGTATTCCGTGTCTTTGTGGGGTGTGTTGCAAAAGAGGATGCGAAGCGCTTCATACTTGACACGGATGAGACCAAGTGAGTGTGTGTAAGTGTACCGGTTTAATTTACACATAATATCATATATATATTCATACACATCATATTTCAATACATCATCACATATACAAATATGATGTGTATGAATATATATATGTATGTATATATTGTGTGCGTGTGTGTGTGTGTGTGTGTGTGTGTGTGTAGCTCCTCTATATATAACACTTCACCTTACTTATTTCGATACGCATTACGCAAAAAATTACAGTTGGATCTTGAACCATTGTAGGTACAGTACAGAAGGATCTGTACATAAATTCAACTGAAAGACAGAAGTTTGTCTAAGAACAAGAATACGCAAGTCTTTTTTAATGAAATGAGTTTTTTATTAAATTGACTCGATCAAAGGATTCAGCAATACCAAATTGAAAATTATCTTAAACTGTACGTATCTTAGTTGTAATAAACTAGTATATTTAGATCACATACTTTACACCCCTGATTTCTGAGGAGTCAAATTAAATAAGAAGTCATTTCCTTAAGTCATCGTCAAGACGTCATCTCTGACATCAATTCCTTTCATAACTTTCGTAACATAAGATAAGGAAAGCTCTCTCGAAACTGATAGAGGTAAAACTGCCCTAGTAACAGTATAGTTAACTTGCTCCAGACGAGGATAAAGTTTGTTGTAACATTTTCTTTGATAAAATAAAAACTGTTGTTAAAGTTGTCACTCGTTCAACAACAACTAGTAAAGTTGTAAACTTGAGTTTCCAGTGACTTTCAGAGTTGTAATGAAAATTATGTGGTTGTGATGTGTTTTTATTTAACAGCCAATGTAAGTAGAGCAGCTAGCATGTGATAGCTAGCTGCGACTCATGAGGTCCTGGTATAATGTTCTCCGATAAAAAATTCTTCATACCTATTATTCATACCTGGGAGATACCCGTAACCAATGAAGTTAAATAATACATAACCTTAGAAGTTTTCACTAGTAAACAGCCTCCACTTAGAAGGCTGTTTACTAGTGAAACTAAACAATTTTTTTTTTGAGTAGACAATTATGTACAAGCAATAGTGAAGTAATCCTCTATTGTATAAAAACTCAATAAAAGCTGCATGCATGTTACCATTCCAAATAATATTGTCAATTGAGCCGACATTGTAATCACTCAATGTCGTTCGATAGTCTGTATTATTTGACGGAACTTTATTACCCCACTTAACTGCATGAAATAACAACATCCCGTACTTTTTTTCAGCCGCCATGCGATAGGTGGTTGACAAATATGATGTGTGTGTGATGTGTGTGAACGTAATGGAAAGCAATGATGATTTGACGACCTCCGTGGCTCAGTGCATGCGCTGTCGCATTTTAAAAGTTAGAGGTCCTGGGTTCGATTCCCGGCTCGAGTCTGGTCTGGTGGGAGGCTTCGGCCGTGGCTAGTTACCACCCTACCGAAAAAAACGTGTCGCCAAGCGATTTAGCGTTCCGGCACGATGTCGCGTAGAAACCAACTAGGAGCGTGAGTTTACCATACTTCTAATAGGTTAGCCCGCTACCATCCTAGACAGCATCATCACTTACCAGAAGGTGAGATAGCCGTCAAGGGCTGACTTGTAGTGTATAAAAAAAAAATGAGGTCTAGCTAGATGTTTTTCACTCAAATTTTGAGGTACTCAGGTTATACTTGGCAGAGAACACAGTTCCCAGCAAGGCGTTTTCCTTAGCGATTCTTATCAAAAAGATGTTAAAAGGGTTTTAATATTTTATGGTAACTTTTTTTATTTAAATAATTAATGACTTAACAGATTTAAAAAAAAATCATAATTTAACTTACTCCGAATGATCTTAGCAAAGTTGTTTTAGCGATTAATTTTCTGTAAATATCAGTGCAATTCGATAAAAAACAATTCTCGTTCCTGATTCTTATATTTGGTGAATACTTATTATATTTATATTATACATGTATTTTGAATGAAGTTTGTATTGTGATTCTTACATAGTACTGAGCTGATAGTGATAACTCAAAACTCAAGCTGTGAAAGTTCTAAACCCGTTCTGGTGAAAAGACGTGATAGAATCAGCCACCATTAAACCTTCGGCGTATACCTTCGGTGTCAATTGTTGTGGTTGCACATGTGATTAGTACTGGCAGTCGCACCTATTCAAATATAACTTCATCATGATCAACCCATTACCGGCTCACTACAGAGCACGGGTCTCCTCTCAAGAGAAGATGAGAAGGGTTTAGCCATGGTCCACCACGCTGGCCATGTGCGGATCGGCAGACTTCACACGCCTTTGAGAACATTATGGTGAACTTTCAGGCGTGCTGGTTTCCTCACGATGTTTTCCTTTGAAGCAAGTGATATTTTAATTGTTTAAAAACGCACATAACTCCGAAAAGTTAGAGGTGCGTGCCCGGATTCGAACCGCCGACCTCTGATTAGGAGGCTGACGCCCTAACCACTAGGCTATCACCGCTTCCTAATATAACTTAGTCTTAGTTATTTCGGCTTGTTCATATGCCGGCGATTTTGTGTGTTTCAGTTCAGTTTTTGAGAGTTAAATACATGATGTAACATTGTGATTAATTTAAATTCTGCATAATATAATGTCACTAAGATATTTAAATACCTTCTGCTATTGAGATCTCGTCTTATGAAAATTGCAAAGTAACAAGAAGCGAGAATACTTCTTCCTTCTGATCTTTGTATTAGATAACGATAATGTCGAATACATTATAATCATTATCTAAATTGAACATTTGTGATACTGTTTGTAGGCGGCATTCGAACTTTGTAACTAAATTGTAAAATCATTCATACCTTGAGGCTATTTTCCAACATACCTTTTAGTATGGAAAGTAAACATGAAAGGAATAAATTTGCTTCAATTTATTTCTTTGCTATTTCATATTGAAATTCGAAATGGTGTCTTTGTTTGTTTCATTCGTTGCACTCAAACGCAGTTGGAGTCGATAATGTTGTTTTACGTTTAGACAAGTGTATTAAATTTTTAATTTATTCGCTACTACTAGTAGTAGTAGAATCATATGTATCAGTTAAACTACATATTACTATTTACGTTTCGCTTTTGAATCGTGGTTTGGGGCCACATTTTTTTTTTCGGACTGACTATTAGCTGTACTAACCCTATTGGTTGCAACAGCGTAATCGGGCTGTTTGGCGAGCTTCGGAAAGAAGCTCTGCCAATTGGGGCCACAGAATTGCTTTCTGTGTATAAGAGATTCAAACAATCAACTTTTTTCGAGTAATCACCTTTTATGCATCAATATCTTACATCGCAGACATTTGATGATGATAACAACATTACTTACTAAACTAAAAACTAAAGCTACAAGGGTACAAACTGCCATTGTCTATAAAGGAGCCCACTAAAAACTTAGCCGGGTGATTTAAATGGCGCTAGTTCTGATTTACATTAAATAATTTTTTTTTAGAATTTAAATTAAGTTACTTTAAACTTTTCCAAGAAAAACGCTGTGAAAGGATAACTAGCCGAGACAGAAGTCCCACCAGATTAGACTCGAGCCGAAAATCGAACCCTGGACGTCTAAACTTTGAAGTCATCATCATCATCATCACGATCAACTCATTACCGGCTCACTACAGAGCACGGGTCTCCTCTCAATATGAGAAGGGTTTGGCCATAGTCTACCACGCTGGCCATGTGCGGATTGGCAGACTTCACACGCTTTTGAGAACATTATGGAAGACTCTCAGGCGTGCAGGTTTCCTCTTTAAAAGTTTTTAGTTTTTAAGGTGTAAAGGTAAAAGGCAAATTAAAGATCAGTGTTTTTGATCTAATATTATATAATGTTCAATAGTCTAATATTAAATAATAATCACTCCCTCACATGAGAGAAGGCATCCAGCCATGAGATGTAAATTAGGCTGATGAAATTCATGAACTCAGAAAAAAATGTTACTGAAAAACAGAACGAGTAATAAAGTTGAGTTATATGGTATAGTTAGCGAAGTAAAACACAAAGGTAAAGTAAACTACCTTTATGTGCTATAAAACATAAATCGTTTAACACAACCCAAAGCCTTTTTGCTGTTATATTTAGGTTGCATGTTTCTCCCGGGAGCTTTAGTAACGTACTTTGATACATGTTTCAGGGACCGATACATAGCCCCCGAATCGTAAACAATACAGGGAGGTTAGGAGAACCTGTATTTTAAGTTACCTACACATCTCTACATTGTGGATTCCCAAATGCATTCAAATAAGTCCTTCCCTGCTGATATCAGATTATAAAGTTGGAGGTCTTGGGTTCGATTCCCGGCTCGAGTCTGATCTGGTGGGAGGCTTCGGCCGTGACTAGTTACCACCCTACCGACAAAGACGTGTCGCCAAGCGATTTAGCGTTCCGGCACGATGTCGCGTAGAAACCGATAGGAGCATGGGTTTACCATACCCCTTACAGGTTAGCCCGCTACCATCTTAGACTGCATCATCACTTACCATCAGGTGAGATTGCCGTCAAGGGCTAACTTGTAGTGGATAAAAAAAAATATATATTATTAATGCTGTTTTAGTTACTTTTGAGATTCCTTACGCGAAAAATGCTAACGTGACGCTATCCATGGTTCCTTTTTCAGTATGTCCGTCTGTCTGTCAGCGGCTGTATACCACAAACCGTAATAGGTAGAGTTGAGATGAGTATTTATTTCTAATACCGTTATAACATGAAAAATTGACAGTTAAAGAAGTTCGTATACCTAGTTTGCTCGATCGTAATAATACTGTAATTACGTTACGTTATATTTGTTGTGGGCTTCTTCTTAGACCGGGGCGCGTTTGGAATCCTCATAGCTTTAGTTTTAAGTTTACGAATGTAGTTATCACCATCAAATCACTAATATGTAAATTATTGACGCGTCAAAAGTGACTTTTAAAGGACTACTTGAATAAAGATTATTTTATATTTTGAATTTATCGTATTTATTTCGACGACACCGTGGCACAGCGCGTGCGCTGTGATGTTGTTATGTTGGAGGTAAGTAATGTAAAGAGGAAGCTAGTTACCCTATCTAAGACACCAATAGAGATTGTGTACAAAAGTGTATAAAAAAATTGCACCAATATACAGAACCGTTGATGCAAGTACAACTCACGCTAAGACAGTTTTTAAAATTGAACTTCTTTTACGTAGCAACGTAACGACGTAATTATGCGTACGTAGAATAACAATAGCCTAGTGGTTAAGACATCCGCCTCCTAATCAAACATCAGGGGTTCGAACCCAGGCACGCACTTACGTCTCTTCGGAGTTATGTGCGTTTTTAAGCAATTAAAATAACACTTGCTTCAACGGTGAAGAAAAACATCGTGAGGAAACCTGCAAGCCTGAAAATTCTTCATAATGTTCTCAAAGGTGTGTGAAGTCTGCCAATCCGCACATGGCCAGATTGATGGACTATGGCCAAACTCTTCTCATATTGAGAGGAGACCCTTGCTCTGTAGTGAGCCGAGAATGGATTGATCATGATGATGATTTAAATTTAAATTAAATGGTACAAGTTGCAACCCGAAGCCTTTTTAGCCAAAGGTTGAGGGATTCCGCGCATGCGCATGAAGGTAATCAATTCGAGTAAACAAAGCAAGACAAGCGGCGTTTGAGTTAGCTTAGCCTCCTCGAGTTATGGAGCATTATTCCAAACAGAACAGATCGCAGTCGATCCCATATGTATGTTGATTGTTTCGAGCTAAAACAGAGGGCTGATTTCTTTATTCGATTATTTTCCCACAGATATTATTAGGATCGAAGCGGTGATAGCCTAGTGGTTAGGGCGTCAGCCTCCTAATCAGAGGTCGGCGGTTCGAATCCGGGCACGCACCTCTAACTTTTCGGAGTTATTTGCGTTTAAAAAAAATTAAAATATCACTTGCTTCAACGGTGAAGAAAAACATCGTGAGGAAACCTGCACGCCTGAGAGTTCTCCATAATGATTTCAAAGGCGTGTGAAGTCTGCCAATCCGCACATGGCCAGCGTGGTAGACTATATCCGAACCCTTCTCATATTGAGAGGAGACCCGTGCTCTGTAGTGAGCCGGTAATGGGTTGATCATGATGATAATTAGGATCAAGTGTTGGCGTACCGTGCTCTAATGTGGACCCACTATGTTGGCGCGCTCAGACCTACTCACAAGAGTTCTTTTGTTGTTGTTCGCTCCTTTTTTGTAGTCGTTTGAAACGGAAATACAACACGTCATGATTAAATCAGTCGTAGTCATGTTATTTTGGCTCCTCACCAAACTTAAATCGAGTACACTTGATTGTGGAGCCGTTGCTTTGCCAAAAGTTGCATTGTGGTTTAATTTTTTTCGAAAAGTTTTATTTTTTCAGACACATAAGGTGTTTTTTAGGTTACCTAGTAGAAAAATATTCTAAACTTATATGTGTATTACCTATTTTAGTAGAAAAATTTACCATTATTCTAAACTTATATGTGTATTTCGTATTAGGTATTCTTTTATTTCCTATTCTTCCAAATAATTTTAAATGTCCAACATGATGTTTCCGGAGAACGAACCAATGAACCAGGCCAATTAATCAATTATAAACTTTATTCAGGTAATCCTTCAAACGGCACTTTTGACGCGAAAAAAATTTTTTTTTTCTCCACTACAAGTTAGCCCTTGTCGACAATCTTACCTGCTAACTTGTTAAGGGTATGGTAGACATCGTGCCGGAACGCTAAATTGCTTTGTGACACGTCTTTGTCGGTACCAAAGCCGAAAGCCTTCCACCGGACCAGACTCAAGCCGGGAATCGAACCCAGGACCTCCCACTTAATAATGCGAAGGCACACGCGCTGCGCCACCACGTCAAATACTGGTGAGTTGATGGTGATAACTATTATAACTAATTCGTAAACTTAGTAATAATTGTTTTTACCATTGCGCCAATATGGTATACAAGTCATTAATTCAAGTATTAGATGTACACTTAAAATTTTTATTTATGTAAATGAAGCCCCATCGTCCTTCATTAAAACTTTTGTAACTTCCTACTCTATGGCTCCTAATTTGAATTTTCATCAGGAATTATCAAGAGTCAAATGTCATATTATAATTGCAGGAACGTTATTAATTATACCGATGTAAAATAAAATACATAATTTATATTTAAAATAATATTGTTAAAAGTGAAATAACAGCTTTATTTGTTGTTTTTCTTTACAGGTAAGTTAAATTAAATATTAAACTCTGTTACATACCTAATCATAGAGTACAATTGCATAAGTCCCATTGCATAGAGTATAATAAAAGTTACTTATTTGCAGAACCACGTTAGTTTTTTATTTCTCCAAGCGGAATAATACGAAAGTGTTTATAGGCACATTATATTTATTCGCTTATCTATTCATTCGAACATAATTCAAGCACCAAATAGCTCAGTAATTTCCCGTTTCCCGGAAACAGATATTATAGGGTATTATATTATCAATTATAGGTAACACTAATCTATTCCACAAGATGTCCCCAGAAGTTAGTTCTGGCGTGGAATCATTTTAGTTCTAGTCTTAAAGAGATTGTACATTAACTCCGATATGAATCCGATTTTGGACGATCTCTTCTTTGGCGTAGTGCTGAAATAATCTTATCGGGAAATTCTGCACCTAATACGTATTTGTAATTTGACGGACTCCTATGATAAACTTTGTTCTACGGTTTTCATACGCAGCCGTAAAATTGTAATGCACCTCAGATGTCGTTCACCGTTCAATAGGACTTTTAGTATAAATTTTTATACTATATCATAATAATAAATAGAATATAATATTTATATAAGAATATAATTTTCGGCGTACAAACACAGTGGCAGTGGCAATTTACAGAAAAATGATATTATGACGACAACGATTTATTTTTTTAAACGGATCGGATCTTGTGCACAATTGTTTACAAGCCATACAACTTAGTCTCCCGCAGATGAGCTCAATATTCAACTAAACTTCGCATTGTTGCCTATTGAAACAGAAAATTAATACAAAGTAATTATCTCCGGAAATGTTATTTAAAGGATAGAAGAATATAGAAAAGTGTTTAATCATCATCATAATCATGTTTTTTTATACACCACAAGTTAGCCTTTCACTGCATCTCACCTGATGGTAAGTCATGATGTGGTCCAAGATGGTAGCGGGTTAACCTGTTAGGGGTACTGTAAACCCATACTTCTCATTAGTTTCTACACGACATCGTGCCGGAACCATCATTAACTTTTTAATATAATGAAACATTTATTGGTGCATATGGGCAATATAATTGACACGTATTTTGTCACGGCTAATGCTGTGATAACCTAGTGGTTAGGACGTCCGCCTCCTAATCAGAGGTCAGCGGTTCGAACCCGGGCACGCACCTCTAACTTTTAAAAGTTATGTGCGTTTTTAAGCAATAAAATATCACTTGCTTCATCGGTGAAGGAAAACATCGTGAGGAAACCTGCATGCCTGAGAGTTCTCCATAATGTTCTTAAAGGCGCGTGCAGTCTGCTAATCTGCACATGGCCAGCATGGTGGACTATGGCCAAACCATTCTCATATTGAGAGGAGACCCGTGCTCTGTAGTGAATCGAAAATGGGTTGATCATGATGATGATAATGAATGACTTATGGCACTTGAGCCTTATTTATTCATGCCATTATCATTATTATCATGCCTTATTTACGCAAATTCTATGATTTTATACTTCACATCTGAAAAGAAAAAAAAAATCGAAAAAATCCTTATTATATACCACAGTATTAAAAGTGCTCTGATAGGTGGAAGTGTAACCAGTTCCCAGCAGTGAGTTTTGTTATGAAAATTTTAATGCAATATGGCACGGAAAGGAATTCTTTGGCTCAAATTCTTATCAGTACAACAAAATCCGTTACAATTGAAACATATCATCATGATCAACCCATTCTCGGCTCACTACAGAGCACTGGTCTTCTCTCAATATGTGAAGGGTTTGGCCATAGTCCACCACGCTGGTCATGTGCGGATTGGCAGACATCACACGCCTTTGAGAACATCACGGAGAACTGTCAGGCGTGCAGGTTTCCTCGCGGTGTTTTCCTTCACCGTTGAAGCAAGTGATATTTTCAATTGCTTAATAACGCACATAATTCCGAAAAGTTAGAGGTGCGTGCCCGGATTCAAACCGCCGACCTCTGATTAGGAGGCGGACGCCCTAACCACTAGGCTATCACCGTATTAAACCTGCTCTAATAGGTGGTAGTGAAACCAGTGTCCAGCAGTAAGTATTGTTATGAAAATTTGAACGCAATATGGCACGGAAAGGAATTCTTTGGCTCAAATTCTTATCAGTACAACAAAATCCGTTACAATTGAAACATATAAAATAACTTAATTGAAAGTTAACCTGTTAGCGGTTTCGGCCCAGCAGCTTTTATTTACACAGGGTATCAAATAACAGACCCCGGCCGGATTTGTTTCCTTTACTCTGTTGGTTTAGGATCCAAGGTAACACTGTCTACCTATTTATATAATGAGTTTGTACGATTTGCTTTCATTAGCTTCCGGGATTTCTTTCATGTCTTTCAGTCCGTGCATTAACTTCATACCCCGACCTTAGCGCTCCTCTCCGAAAGAGCAGACCCAAACATATCCTTCATGACCCTGACGATCAGATGACTACTGACCACATACTCGTACCATCTACCACACAATCATACGCCACCACACTGACTTCACCAGCGATCTTTCGTCATCCGGACGTGGGCTCCATCCACGGCCTCGGAGACGTAAGGACCACTTACCGTCCGACCCGTAATCCCAAACGTCGCCTAAGCCGAGGTTGGGCCTCAAAGGAGGCGCCCCTAGGCAGACGTTCCCTTAGTTTATTCGAGCCCTAGGGCTCAAAATTTCTTCTGGCAGAGCTTCTTTCCGAAGCTCGCCAAACAGCCCGGTTACTCTGTGGTGACCAATAGGGTTAGCACAGCTAATAGACGGTCCAAAAAAAATATATTTGAATAATACGTAGAAAAGTCCTATTATAGAGAAAATGATTATGTAAATGATAAACAAGCTTGTAAGCTCTAGTAAGATGCCTCTTAAATAATTTTAAGTTGCATGTGAGATGGTGAAAACCAAAAGGAAATTTACCCGGCTAAGTTTATTGTGGGCTTCTTCTTAGACCAGGGCGCTTGGAACCCTCATTGCTTTAATTATAAGTTTACGGATGTAGTTATCACCATCAACTCACTACTATGTAAATTATTGACGCGTCAAAACGTTTTTTTTTTAATAAAGTTTATGAATGATTATATATTCATTTAGAGGTTTGTAACTCTACAGTAACTAATTTATTTTTTTACCTCATAAATAAATTGATTCAGCAATCCCTTGTTTTAATGTTGGTCAAAAAGAGAGTTATACCCTTATACCTAACTCTGTTGCTATTCAAGGCTTTATTCAAATCAAATCAAATACAAGAAAATAGAGTTAAATTTTCCATTATCCGCAAAAACCAAACCAAAGTGAAGTTGAATATTTAATGATTAAAATAGAGGTTGACGCTTCAGTGATAGGTTAATCCCGAAGGACGTTTCGTAAAAACACACTTATTGGGGATCGTGAAGCCAGAAGTTGGAGCGAACTTTAATAATAAATGTAAATGCGAAAGTAGTCCCCATTAGCAAATATCACCAGTGATGTTAAGTGTAACATTAGAACTACTTTACTTAGTATATTAGAATATATCGTTATTGCTATTTTTTTTATACTCTTAAATTTATGATAGTATTTTTCAGATGATAGCAATCTTATGTTTAGTAATAAAATGAATATTATTTTATTAATAATTCCTATCAAATGCTTATATGTGTATATGCAAATAGTAATTTGCATTATTATATAATTATTATTTCCCAGCATCTTTGTCCACATACCTACAACTATGATATGTACTTTTCCCCATTTTTCTAATATCACCTGACATCACCTACCACATAACATCACCACGAACGAAAATCAAAGTACGATCTGTAAACCCTTATCTAGAATGAGTGAAAATTTATTTTTTTGTTAAAATATTAAGTTGAGATAATTAATGTACATACGAGTATACATACTACTTTGTTTAGTCCGAATCCGCCAGAACGTTATACCGGAAATAAATTACACCTGTCAAAAGTCAATAAAACAGGTTTTATTAAAATACATCAGATTTTTATCTGTGTGCCTAATCTCTGCGATCGAAACATTTGATTTATTTAAAAACAATATCTATGAAATTTTAATGTCATATCATAAAAGCTTTGAATACCTTTTAAGCTTATTGCGAATGCATAATGTAATTTTTCTCAATAGATTTTTTTTCAATCCATCTCAATATACTTTTGAATATTTTGACTAACGTATCTAAAATTACTTACCGCCCTTTACTTACCTTTTTAAATAAGAGCAATATTAACATTTTCATTTACAAGTCATTTCCTCTTTTACTGTCCACAGATAAACTTGAAGAACTAACTAACTAACCTAACTGACGTCAAGTTACTCGCAAACTAAAATTATATTTTTAAATATGGGAGGCGGAAACACCACAAGGCGCTTATGTATTTTATAATATTAATAATATGTTATTAATGAAATTATTTTTTGCATTTAGTACTCGGGCGTTAGATGTAGGCGTTATTTTTTTATTAAAAAATATTTTAACTATAAATTTGAATGGTTCACTTAAAATACAACTTAACGAGAAGATGAAGTGGAACACAAAAGGCCTTTTCAACAAACAGCCCCGCGGAGCCTACTTGAGCATTTACAATCAGACGAAATTAAACAAGTCTGCACTAGTGCTTGAAATTGCGAGTTCAGTGTGGCCCAAGTCAAATGAAACTATTTTTTTTTTATAGTTGCATTATGAACTATCATTTTTTTTTTCGGACTGTCTATTTGCTGTACAAACCCTATTGGTTTGCCACAGCGTAACCAGGCTGTTTGGCGAGCTTCGGAAAGAAGCTCTGCCAGAAGATATTTTGAGCCCTAGGGCTCGAAGAAACTAGGGGAACGACTGCCTAAGGGCGACGTTTGGGATAACGGGGGGGTCAGACGGTGAGTGGTCCGTACGTCTCCGAGGCCGTGGATGGAGCCCACATCCGGATGACGTAAGATAGCGGGGAGCTCGTCTTCGCCGGCGAAGACGGTGTGTAGCGTATGATTGTGTGGTAGGTGGTACAAGTATGTTGTCACTAGTCATCTGATCGTCAGGGTCATGAAGGATATGTTTAAGTCTCCTCTTTAGGAGAGGAGCGCTTAGGTCGGGGGAGTATGAACTATCAGTAAGGTGAGCGGGGAAAGGGGGTGCAATAAATAACACACGACCGAACTATGAGAGGTTTATTACGAATATTCTATGCTAAAATGTTTACATTGGTACTTCAGCAGACGGCTCATCATGATCAACCCATAACCGGCTCACTACAGAGCACAGGTCTCTCAATATGAGAAGGGTTTGGCCATAGTCCACCAAGCTGGCCATATGCGGATTGGCAGACTTCACACGCCTTTGAGAACATTATGGAGAACTCCCAGACGTGCAGGTTTCCTCACGATGTTTTTCTTCACCGTTGAAGCAAGTGTTATTTTATTTGTTTAAAAACGCACATAACTCCGAAAAGTTAGAGGTGCGTGCCTGGATTCGAACCACCGACCTCTGATTAGGAGGCTGACGCCCTAACCACTAGACTATCACCTAGCAGACGGGTCACCAGATGATGAGTGATTATAGTCGCCCGTGAACATCATCAGCACGGGAGAAGCCACCGAACCCTCCTAATCTACTATTAATATTTTACCATTTTCTAATATATTTGGATTTTGTTAATAATAAATAATAATATTTTTTAGATTAATAACTAATAATTTTTTGTATTCTTGTTATTAATTAATGATTCGGTTCGAATGAACTTCCCACTACCGTATAAATTTTCCATACAATATACATAGAAAGTTATTAAGTGACTTTTGAATAAAGCATAAAGGTTATTATTTATTTGTACATTATAGCTTGAAATATTTAACGACCGCTTGTAACTTGGCGCTAATGTTGGTCCAATTGCTCAAGGCAATGTCGTAAATTCTTGTGTAGCCAGTACTTCTTGAAAGAGCAGTTGAAGCTTGAATAAGTTCTTGAAGTCCAGAAAAAACTTCTCTGGAGCAGTGTTGAGCGCTGGGTCTTATAAGTGGGAGGTCCCAGATACAATTCCCGGCAGGGACAATTTAGAATAGAACTATTTCTGACTCTTCTATGGTCTGGTTTGGTGAAAGACTACGAAGGTGGCTAGTCGATTGCTATTTAATATTATGACTTTTATTGCAATAAAAATTTGGAATTTAGTGTATAATCAGTAGTGGCAACTATTTTGTGCTAAGTTATATATCGAATCGAATTCTCAAAGAAGGATTTACGTTATGAGCCTAGTAATTTTACCAAAAATTGCACTATAATTTCACAACACATTATGAAGTTGGAGGTCC
Organism: Lasiommata megera; assembly: GCA_928268935.1. Classification (NCBI taxonomy): domain Eukaryota; kingdom Metazoa; phylum Arthropoda; class Insecta; order Lepidoptera; family Nymphalidae; genus Lasiommata; species Lasiommata megera. Next base: position 1,499,651 of record OV743311.1, on the reverse strand, counting down.
TGGGTTCGATTTCCGGCTCGACTCTGGTGTGGTAGGAGGCTTCAGCTGTGACTAGTTTAAGCGATTTAGCGGTTTGGTATGATGTCGAATAGAAACCAATTAGGAGTATGGGTTCAACATGTTATTTACAGGTTAGGTTGCTGCCTTCTTACACTGCATCATCACTTACCATCAGGTGAGATTGTTGTCTAGGGTTAACTTGTACTAATGAAAAAAATACTAAGTTACTTTTACTGTTTGACACTTTGACTTTTATTTCCTATTCGCGAATTTTCGTCTAGATCATTAAAGCTATCTATATCTTTTCTTATAAGAAAACTAACTCTAAAACGAATATTTTCGTCTACTGAGCAACATATATACATTTATATATATATTTGTAAAATCTATCATAATCAAGTTCTTTGTTCGTATATTATACTTTTTAATATTCAACCTTTTTTTTAATGAACACTATGTAAATCTTCTTGTGATTTATAATATAAACCGTGGACAGATAGACAAACGGACGGATAGACAGTGAAGGCATACAAATAGGGCTCCGGTAGCACTTTTCGGGTTTGTGACATTTCAGTCTTTAAACCAGCTAATAAAACAATTATATACGCAATAGAAGAAACAGTGATGTAAATTACGTGGGCGTAGTGAGGCTTAGATACAGCGGGGGCGTAAAAAAATAAAAGGCTTCTCATTTGGTGAAATCCTCACTGAGAAATTGTAAGTTAACGTCTCCTTAGAGTGGGTGCTCAGGTCTCAGAACAATCTTGCGTAGGAAACGCATTTGTCAAAAATAGATTTATTCATGTTAACCTATTACAGACATCTATGAAGTGTTCATATATTCTCCATTATTTTATTCATTTCAATCTATGTATTTATCAATACATCTATGTCAAACATATATTCATCATCATCATCATGATCAACCCATTATCGGCTCACTAGAGAGCACGGGTCTCCTCTCAATATGAGAAGGGTTTGGCCATAGCCCACCACGCTGGCCATGTGCGGATTGGCAGACTTCACACGCCTTTGAGAACATTATGGAGAACTCTCAGGCGTGCAGGTTTCCTCACGATGTTTTCCTTCGCCGTTGAAGCAAGTGATATTTTAATTTTTTATAAATGCACATAACTACGAAAAGTTAGAGGTGCATGCCCGGATTCGAACCGCCGACCTTTGATTAGGAGGCTGACGCTCTAACCACTAGGCTATCACAGCTTCCTAAACATGTGTTTTTTTTTTGTTCCAAACATATATTAAAGATTATAAAATTACAATATAATTATCGCGTATAGATTTTTAGCCTGTAGGTTTTCGCGAGTTGTAGCAAAATAAGCAGAATGATTTTCTACATTATGGCCTTCCGCAGAGTTACACCTGCTTCTTGAAACTACTCCCAACCGACTGTTATCACCCGACTGTATTAGCTCCTTAAAAAAGGCGACGCGCGATAGCTTCAATGGGTATAATATATTAAATCACACCTATAACTTTATATTGCCATGCTTTGTCTCAGTTTTAAGATGCATCTTAAGACTGAGACGTAAGAGCCAAATTTAGAAATAATATACAATTATTGTAGTACCAAGCTATGATAGCCTAGTGGTTAGGACGTCAGCCTCCTAATCAGAGGTCGGGGGTTCGAACCCAGGCACTCCTATAACTTGCATTTTTAGGCAATTAAAATATCACTTGCTTCTTAAACCTGCATGCCTGAAAGTTCTCCATAATGTTCTTAAAGGTGTGTGAAGTCTGCCAATCCGCACATGGCCAGCCTGGTGAACTATGGCCAAACCCGGCAATGGGTTGATCATGATGATGATGATTGTAGTACTCAAAACATTTCCCTATAAACAATAACCGTGACATTCTACAATATTATTAAATGTTTTCATGTCAGTTGAATTTAGGTAAGCTCACATTCAGACCTCCTAACGTGGTCAACCATCCAGTCAATATTGAATAGCAAGCGCAATCGACTTATAACGCAGCGCATAACCAAGTGCGTCCCACCACCGTGCCTAAGAAAAATATTCAAACTTTCTTTTAGTATTCCCAGCCAACCGTTAGATCGTCCCATTTCGTTGAGAAAATATTGTAATAGGACCCGCGGAGGGTTCCAGTGCTCACAGGCGGGGAGTAGCGGCCGCGATAAGGAAAGGTCAATTTTCTGGATTAACTCACGGTGATGTAATGTAATTCTTACTTATGTAAAGCGATAAAGGGAAGATGTCCCGGTTCTTTTCTAAGTAAGATTATAGTATTGGATTTTTTTTAAGTGTTGACAGCCTAGTGGTTAAGGCGTCAGCCTCCTAATCAGAGGTCGGCGGTTCGAATCCGGGCACGCACCTCTAACTTTTCGGAGTTATGTGCGTTTTTAAGCAATTAAAATATCACTTGTTTCAAACGGTGAAGGAAAACATCGTGAGGAAACCTGCACGCCTGAGAATTCTCCATAATGTTCTCATAGGCATGTGAAGTCTGCCAATCCGCACATGGCCCGCGTGGTGGGCTATGGCCAAAACCCTTCTCATGTTGAGAGGAGACCCACGCTCTCTAGTGAGCCGATAATGGGTTGATCATGATGATGATGATGATGATTGGATTTTTGCATTGGGTGTCCGTCATTCACAATGTATACTGATAACCATTAACGTTATGGTTTGAAATCGCATTCTTAGTTTATGCAAGATACATGAGCCGACCGACAGATGAAAAGTAATCAAAAAATCTGTGTGGGTCTTTATCGATACTATATCTACTTTTCAATATATATTTAAGTTTCATCCAGTTGATTTTTTTATTATATTTATACGGAGGTAGATATAGTTAAGCATTGTGCACCCGTCAACCTTGGCACTTTACAAGTTTGTTACGCTTTCAGCAGATTACGTATCATATTACTATTATTTTTCAGTTCATGAATTGCTTGCACCCTGGACATGTACATTTCATTCCCGGAAATTGTGTACGTACCGATAAAAACGGACAAACTCGCTCGCCAACAGCTACTTCATATTAAGGCTTCTAATGTATGAGTTATTTTATTTTTTATTTTATCCACTACAAGTTAGCCCTTGACGGCAATCCCACTTGATGGTAAGTGATGATGCAGTCTAAGATGGTAGCGGGCTAGCCTGTTAGGGGTATGGTAAACCCACACTCCTAGTTGGTTTCTACGCGACATTGTGCCGGAACGCTAAAATCCCTTGGCGACACGTCTTTGTCGGTAGGGTGGTAACTAGCCACGGCCGAAGCCTACCACCAGACCAGACTCGAGCCGGGAATGGAACCGAGGACCTCCAAGTTTATAATCCGACAGCGCGCGCGCTGCGCCACGGAGGTCGTCAATGAGTGAAGTTAAATATAATAATTTTATTATCTGTAGTTCAAGTAACCCCTAGTTGAGAGACTTAACGAATGCCGAGCATTTTCTTTGCAGCTCTAAGAAGGATTTACTCCACCCGCCTTCCACTGCGCTGCATCAGCAAGACACATTTTTCAGGCTGAAAGTGTCTGCTACCCAATTGCCTTATTCGAGCGACGTCGTAGCTTTAATTAACAGTTACCGTTTAGAATTTTCGGTATCCCGTTTCGCTATTAAAAGCAATTTTACGATCTTGCTAACTGAAACTTTATCTTTGAAGTTAGTTAAACCGTGCTTATGGTAGAAAGTAGGCTAGATTCATCAGCATATGCATCTATCTATTGACGTCGCAATGATTGAACAAGGCCTCCATTTATAGGAGACAGGGTAAAAGCATACCACACTTTTCCAAAGCGTGAGTGGTGGACATAAATATTAGTGGTGATAGCCAGGACTGCTAGCTTTGCGTGCTCTCTAAGGCACGGGGGTGGATATTACCAATTTAACAACTTCTGTCTGGTAATTTTAACAGAAAAATTCGTTCTTAGCCCGCTCCATGTTTTTTGTGTAACATATTAGTTCATTCATTCAGATCATACCGAATTTAATGGATGAAAACACTATTTTATACACCAGTATAAACCATACATACACCAGTATAAAATAGTGTGAAAACAATATCCACAAAAAAGACAAAACGGAAAGCCCAATTTTGTAAAAAGTATTCAATTTGATGGCCTTATCTTGTTATAGTGATCTCTTCCAGGCAACCAATGTTTAAAAGAGATAGACACAAAAAATACTATGTATTATGTAGTTTACTTACTGATTTTCAGTAAGTTACCATCGTGTTTCAAATACCGATAGCAATGCTACATAAAACCAAGCACTTTTGTAAAACCAGTTTCAACCTCGTCTGTCGACGTTGGGTTAAAAAGAATCAGCCTTGTTAGAAACATCCAATAGACAAAGAGGCTTTTTTTTTCTTCTTCAAAATGACACCCGCATCGTTTGAAGTTCGGCTCAAAGCCTTTGATTCACTCCGACTAGGCTTGACGTCTGAATACAGTATAGTTTTTTGTAATATAAAGATACTACGACCGAAGAAACAGTAAAGTTTTCGCATTTGCTTTAGGAGAAACATTGAAAAAATGCTATAAATGGGAACTAGGAGATATTACGCAAACGATTGTTAGAAAAATCTAATAATGATGTCGCAACTAAATCGGCTTAAGAGCATTGAGATAGAGAGAATATGTTACATTAACGGTTGCAACGCGGGTAGTATAAAAAAAAGACAACAGGACTCTCGTTTCATTCCAGCTAATAATCGTAAAAATAAAATCGAGTACATAATTATTGTATGGAAGTTAATTAAAGTGATTTAGCCGTTATTATTGAAAGATCTAGTTGGTATATATTTGAATCAAATGAAACAAAAATATAAAGTAGTAATATTATTTATTATAGGAAATTAGGTTTGGAAATAGAATAAAAACAATATCAAACATATTGTTTTTACTCTATCGTAACTGACACCAAAAAACTGTAAGTCTTCTAGCACAGTTTGAGCACGACTAAATAGAGATGGCGCTGTTAATTAATTATTTATATTTTAAATAAAAAAACTTACTTTTAAATACATTTATAAAATAAGCTTATTTTTGCGATTAATGTCAAATATTCCATGTATTATTAATAAATATTAATATTCTGTAGAAATCCACCATGCACAAGCCAAGTTTTCAAATTAAGGTTAAATCTAATTTAACAATTAAACCCCACCTGGGTTGCATTCTTTGTAAAAAATACGCTATAAGAGTTAATTAATTGGCGAATATAACAAAAAAGTATGCGAGCAGAGAATTAAGAAAAAAATACACTAAATTTGTCGTGTTTACTTGGTACAAAATATTGGTTATTGTGTTTAGTTTACGAGTACCACAGTTTTTCTGCTTCACAAGTGCAACATAGTTTGTATTGTGCCATTTACAGTGTTGCTATTCGCCTCATAGTTTTGTTAGAACCGATGGTAAACAAGTATTCGTAGTTTGCAAGTAACAACCCGAAGCACCGGGAAATCGTGGCAATAAAATTGGCACGTTAGCTTCCAACTCCGGTTCAACAAAAAAACGTGGCACGAGCGCGAATCTCACCAATATGAGCGTTAAATCAAACAGTTTGCGATAAAACTCCGTTATTTTTCTCCAGTTTCAATAGAGTCCACAGTCTCGGTACAATAACATATTGTGTAAGGTATAACTGTACTCTAACTAAACTTCTTTATTATTCCAACTAGCTTTTGCCTGCGTCTGTGTTCGCGAGGGAATTTTGATTTGTATTTGTGAGAGCTGATGAAGATCGAGAAATCTACACACGATTCTAAATTCACGTAACACAAGATAAATCTAATTTCCGTGAACGAGCGCTTTTATATCGTTTTTTTTATACACTACAAGTTAGCCCTTGACGGCTATCTCGCCTGGTGCAGTCTAGGATGGTAGCAGGCTAACCTATAAGGGGGAATAGTAAGCCCACACTCCTAAGTGGTTTCTACGCGACATCGTGCCGGAACGCTAAATCGCTTGGCGACACGTCTTTGCCGGTAGGTTAGTAACTAGCCACAGCCGAAGCTTCCCACCCATTGTTGTGATGATCGCCAAGAGTACGCTACACTTGAGGTGAGGTGAGCGGTCAAGCGCTCATCTACTACAAATAAAAAAGATGTTAGAGATAGAAAAAATATCAAAGGCACTTTAAACTTTTAAACGAAAAAATCCAATACCTTACATTTCTTGGACATCTAGGGATCCAGAGTTGAGCACAAGTGGCAATAGGTAAGGCACTCCTTACCCATTGTCACTTGTGCTATAGCCAAGATGCTGGGTTGGAAACTAAACTTCATGGTGCCAAACTTTGTAGGTGAACAAACGTTATCAAGAGAGTTACAGGGAGCCACTGGGTACAGACAACGCAAAATCTTGGTGGCCATCATTACAAGGGACCTATATCCAGCCGTGTACAAAATTTGGCCTACTCTACTTTTTTTACAGAGACATTCTGTATATCCAAATGTGTACATAATTCCTTCATATATGGCTAACCCATAACTTTATCGTGCGAATCTTCTTTTCCAGTTGTACATTTTATTCATCATGATCAACCTATTGCCGGCTCTCTACAAAGTACTACCTCTCAAATAGAGAAGGGTTTGGCCATAGTCCACTACGCTGGCCATGTGCGGATTGGCCACATTGTGGTGATCTCTCAGGCGTGCAGGTTTCCTCGCGATGTTTTCCTTCACCGATGATGCAAGTGTTATTGTAAATATTTTAACGCACATAACTCCGAAAAGGTAGAGGTGCGTTCCCGGGATTGAACCTAGGTATATTGGCTATCGCAGCTACATATAAACATTTAAGATTTACATTGAGATAGGGGGAAATGAATGATACATCACCATAATCACACCAGTGACAATAGATCAATTATTATCTTAGATCTTAGATATTTGTTTACAAAATTAGTATCAGCAACAAAGTAACTTAGTATTTCTTCTTCAGATTTGTAAGAAAGGTTCCCAGGAGCTTATAGAAAACTTTCCTAAGTGCTCCTAGACTTACTGAAGACGCGAAAGAGGCTGTTCCTGTTACCAACAGCTCGGGTACTTTTATAACTTTCTTTGAATTCAGTACTGTTTGAAGTCAAGCTAAGAAGCCAAAAGTTATGCCACAAGCAGTTCAGAGTGCAGCAACTTTTGGGTACATTCAGAAATATATTTTAATTTTAATTTTGTTTTTTTTTTTTGTTTTTGGTACACTTACTATGTTATTCTCATGGCATTTTTATTATTGATTCTATTTGTTGGTTTGGAGGTGGACAATAATGGTTGCGCCACAGTTTCCACTACTGCCGTTATTGCAACACCATGCTTAGTATCCCTCATGTAACCCTATCTGAAATAAATAAATAAAATCATCTATACAAATAAATGAAATTAGAGTGTCTGTTTGTAATATTGAAATAACCGTTTTTTACTACACGCATATGAATATGTATACGGTACATACACCAAAATAACATTTTTTACAATTTTTGTCTGACAGACAGACATGTCTGTCTGTCTGTCAGACAAAAATACGGAACAAACAAACAGACAGACAGACATGTCTGTCTGTCTGTTTGTTTGTTCCGGCTAATCTCTGAAATGGCTAGACCGTTTTTACGGGACTTTTATGGGCAGGCAGCTGATGTAATAAGGAGTAACTTAGGCTACTTTTGTTTTAGAAAAAGTCTTTTATTTTTGAAAAATAAAGTAATGTTGCAATGTCCAAGTACTGTCCAGTACCGCGCGCAGCTCACGCGCATGCCATCACGTCTCGGGCGCCTCCCAATTCTCCCACCAATTGTTTTAGTTTAGTAATTATTATTTCAAGTAATACGGGTTAGTAATCTATTGCTTCGTTATTGAAAGACAAACTTTGTTTTAATTGTTTTAATATAAGATTAGCAAATGTGAATCTAACTTACTAAGGTTCCACACCTTTTAAAGGACGAATATGAAGGCGACATGATTATGATACATGTTTTTAAATAATAATTAAGTACAAATTTTTTATAACAAATTTAATGACGATAAGCCACGGTTTCATTCATGATCATCATCACGATCAACCCATTATCGGCTCACTACAGAGCATCTTCTCTCGATATGAGAAGGGTTTTGCCATAGTCCACCACGCTGGCCATGTGCGGATTGGCAGACTTCATACGCCTTTGAGAACATTATGGAGAACTCTTAGACATGCAGGTTTCCTCACGATGTTTTCCTTCACCGTTGAAGCAAGAGATATTTTAATTGCTTAAAAACGCACATAATGCCAAAAAGTTAGAGGTGCGTGCCCGGGTTCGAACCCCCGACCTCTGATTAGGAGGCGGAAGTCCTAACCACTAGGCTATCACAGCTTTTTCGGTTTAGTTACCGAATGTTATTTCCCATTTTGTTTACATTTATAAGCTGTTCCACAAATCCGCTCTGAGGCTGGGATGTCATGACATTTAGAAAGTTGAAGGCTGTTCGCACATTAGGTACGCTCAAACCGCACTATACGGACTCCATAAAAGCACTGACACGGGCGAGTGTTAAAATCATCATGGGCTGAATGCAAACCTACTTTACCGTGACGAAAGGGATAAACTTCCTTTTTTGCAATGTCAGTTGGCGTGACACAAATATTAATATCATATTATGGTGTGATGTCCAAGATATATTTCATCTGTCATATCCACTTATTTGGATTTATAGTGGCGTCACGTTATTGGATAATAATACACTCAGATGAACTAATGATCGACTACTTTGCTTCGGTTTAACTCGGTTCCAATTTTTCTCGGTTTCGCAATATAAAACACTTGATAATATTGGTTATTAAGATCTAAAACAATAAAATGAAAAAAAAAAAACAATTTTCTTATATGGCCATACCGTTTAATTATTGTTATTACTACGGCAATGCAACTCTGTTTACTCATTACGGTTCATGAGATACACAGCTCGCTAATAGAAAAAGGGACGTATGTAATTGTTAGGATCCCGATTGCATTCATAGTGTACGACACCCTATAACAAATACCAACAACTCATTTGTTAACCCAATAGGGGTGACTCTCCAGTGAGAAATAAAATATTTACATACATTATCATCATCATCACCAACAACCGATTAACGTCCACTACTGGACATAGGTCTTTTGTAGGGAGTTCCAATGCTCACGGTCTTGGGCCGCTTGCTTCCAGCGGCTCCCTGCGACTCGTCTGATGTCGTCTGTCCACCTAATTGGGGGTTGACCAACGCTACGTTTACAGGTGCGGGGTCGCCATTCCAGCACCTTGGGACCCCAACGTCCATCGGTTCTCCGAGCTATGTGCCCCGCCCATTGCCACTTCAACTTCGCAATTCGCTGAGCTATGTCGGTAACTCTGGTTCTTCTACGGATCTTCTCATTTCTGATTTGATCACGTAGAGATACTCCCAGCATAGCTCTCTCCATCGCCCGTTGAGAGACTCTGAGCCTTCTTATGAGGCCCATAGTGGGCGACCATGTTTCAGAGCCATGTTTTTTACATATAAATATGCTTAAATAAACTTTTAAAGCAGATCGTGCGTATCACGCATTTACATATGCGATCAGCATGAAAGAGTAATCTCAACGCCAAAAACACTCTGTAAAGTTCCCAGATTAAAAGGCAAAGGGAACAATTAAATTAACTAAAAGTAAGTAAAAGTAACTCCAGGATTGAACGGGGCCATTTAGCGAAATTCGAGTTGGATGGTCTTTCTTAACACTCCTAATCTCTTGCGTTCTTACAGAGATCTTGCTTTAAGGACTTTCAAAACTGACTTTGCAAAGAGGCTTTCAATTCAAAGTCAATTTTTTTTTGCTTATATATCATATACCATGCATATAACAAACCAAAAATTTTTTTTTATTCACTACAAGTTAACCCTTGACGGCTATCTCACCTGGTGGTAAGTGATGATGCAGTTTAGGATAGTAGCGGGCTAACCTGTTAGGGGTATGGTAAGCCCACAATCCTAATTGGTTTCTACGCGACACGGTGCCGGAACGCTAAACCGCTTGGCGACACGTCTTTGTCGTTAGGGTGGTAACTAGCCACGGTAGCTCACAAGACCAGACTCGAGCCGGGAATCAAACCCAGGACCCCCAACTTTATAATGCTACATCGCTCGCACTGCGCCACGGAGGTCGTCAAAAAGAAGAACTACAGAAAAAAGAAACTGTTGTCCCGCTAGTTCTTTCGTATAGTTTTTTGAATTACAAAAAACCTGCAGAATCCATTTGTTGATCACACTTGACCTCCTCGGGATTAAATTTTTGCTTAATTCGTCAAGACCGCTCTAGCCTGAGGTAATAAAGGTTTTTTTATCCGACAGCAAAGTTTTCCGTGTACTTTTGCAGTATAATAATTAGGCTTTGTGGGACCTTAACGTTGTTAGCTAATCTTAATAGCTGTCAATACATTGTTATAAAATGTTAAATGTAATATTTTATGTTTGCCAAATGAACTCTATGAAAATCCTTTGCTTTTGGAGTTGGAGACACAAAAATTCGCATGAAAATTAATAATAATAAATAAAAAACTATCAATTTTTTTTTTTAATACTACCTTTTAGGGGTGGTAAAATAGAGAATGATAATTTTTACTGTTTTTTTTTTTTATTATTAAGTCTACAAGCTTGAAATTTTGAAAATAGGTTTCTTTTAGGGCGTAAGTATCAGGTTAGAATTTTTTTTCATCCAAATCTACCCAGGGCTGGCTAGCTCATATCTGAAGGGCATAACATAGGGGTTTGTATGAAAGTCCTATGTCTTTTAAATTTAGAGACAAGAAAATGGGCAGTTTGACATTTGCCTGTAACTTACTTTCTGAAGCAAGGCATTAGCCGCACGGCAAACCTCAGTCTCACGTGAAATCAGCAATTCAACGCAGACGAAGTCGCGGGCAACAGCTAGTACCCTATAAAAACACGTTCCCGTTCCCTCACGTATTGGACGATAAGCTTAAATCGGATTCCTCATCCAAAAACAAACCGGGACAAAACAAATGGAGAACTAGGCATTAATTGTTCAAACGTTTACCGACGAAGAATGTAAGCGCGGTGCAGCGCGAACTAATACAAACGAACCGAAGTTCTGCGGTAAAACTGAACGTGGGAGGCGCGGAATGAGCCGGGGATGTTATCTGTTGCAATGCTGATTGTTCATGCCGATGAGAACTGGAAATTCAATTGCAACTTTGGAAATTTTCAACTACGCGGTACGTGTACGCTTTGCATACACTAACCCTCGGTTTCTTGAACGCTGATTAAATAAACGGTCAAACGCTGTGCGTACGCGTTTTAATCGTGCAGATTAATAAGATTTTTAGAAGCGGTGATAGCCTAGTGGTTAGGGCGTCAGCCTCCTAACTCCGCACCTCTAACTTTTTGGAGTTATGTGCGTTTTTAAACAATTAAAGTATCACTTGCTTCGACGGTGAAGGAAAACATCGTGAGGAACCCTGCACGCCTGAGAGTTCTCCATAATGTTCTCAAAAGTCGTGTGAAGTCTGCCAATTCGCACATGGCCAGCGTGGTGGACTATGGCCAAACCCTTCTCTTATTGAGAGGAGACCCGTGCTCTGTAGTGAGCCCTTAATGGGTTGATCATGATGATGATGAATAAGATTTATTCTTCATGATAAATCAGAGAAGACAATATCCGTAGAAGAGTTAGAGCTACCTATTCAGTGATTAGCGAAGTTGAAGTTTGACGATTCGACGAAGTGCGTGCGCTGTCGCATTATAAAGTTGGAGGTCCTAGGTTCGATTCCCGGCTCGAGTCTGGTCTGGTAGGAGGTTCGGCCGTGGCTAGTTATCGCCCTATCGACAAAGACGTGTCGCAAAGCAATTTAGCGTTCCGGAACGATGTCGCGTTGAAACCAATTAGTAGTAGTGTGGTTTTACCATACCCTTACAGGTTAGCCTGCTACCATCCTAGACTGCATCATCAGTTACCACCAGGTGAGATAGCCGTCAAGGGTTAACTTGTAGTGTATATAAAATTTTTCCTCTTCCACCACCCGCTATTGCAGGTCATTTCTGCCACGCACTTGCAAATTGTAGAACCAGCTTCCATCTTCTGTGTTCACTAATGATTTATAATATGGGGATCTTCAAAGGGCGGATTAACAAATTGGTCAAGGGCTAGCAACGCACTGGCGGTTCCTCTGGTGCTGCAAATGTTCATGGGCGGCGGTAAGCACTTACCATCAGGTGACCCGCCTGCTCGTTTGCTCGCTATGTATATAAAAAAAAAGGCAATGAACAGGGCCTGTTCATAGCTCGAAGTATCAATGGACATTGGGTAAATGAACTGTAAGTTACCGTAGTAACAAGCCCACATCGTTTGTCGAACCAAAGCTGAGCTACGACATAAACAGTTGTCATTGGAAGTCCCAAGCCCTTAGTGTAGCTGTCGAATACATTCCTCAATTAAGATGATGATAAAAGCCAAATCATGTATACTGTTTTTTTATACACTACAAGTTAGCCCTTGACGACTATCACACCTCGTGGTAAGTGATGATACTGTCTAGGATGGTAGCGGGTTAACCTGTTAGGAGTATGATAAACCCACGCTCCTAATTGATTTCTATGCGACATCGTGCCGGAACGCTAAATCGCTTGGCGACACGTCTTTGTCAGTAGGGTGGTGGTAACCAAGGAGGTAAAAGTTTTTGTGACGAAGCATTTTCTTAGAAGATGTTAACAGGAATCGTCAATCTGTTATTGATCATTATTAAAAGTATAAAAGGGAAATAAACGCAATATCAATATGAAACTACAGCAATAACCCAACAACCGTAACTGAATGGACTGATCTGTTTGTCACGAACCTCGCAGTACGTTCGCTCATAAATAAAACATCTGCGAACGTTCCATTACGGAGTCCATAAGTTTCGATAAAGCAATTTGTGCAAACAATAATAAAAGCATCATAATACGTTTTATCCTTAAATAAAACATGATGCGCGGCCAGGAGTACAGCGGACCCGGGCGAAAAACCCGGGTAAAGGTTTTGATTTTTTTTATTTTATCATAGGAACTTTTCAAGTTGTTGAATTATGATGCATTTAAAAGATGCTAGCGGGCTACCTGTTAGGAGTATTTCAGTTTTATTAAATCCATACCATTTAACGGTGAAGGAAAACATCGTGAGGAAACCTGCACGCCTGAGAGTTCTCCATAATGTTCTCGAAGGCGTGTGAAGTCTGCCAATCCGCGCATGACCAGTGTGGTGGACTATGGGCAAACCCTTCTCATATTGAGAGGAGACCCGTGCTCTGTAGTGAGCTGGCAATGGGTTGATCAATGAAATCCATACCTACTCGCTAGTTGGCACATTTATCAAGCTGTTAATTTATAGTGGCATCGTACCGCGTCAAGAAGATCTTTGTACGAATTCCCATTGTTATATTATTCGTTACACTCTTTGCAGAGCGGTCGTGGTCATCACGAATCAATGTCTTTGAGGCCAGATGTTATGCGCCTCACAAGCATTCGCCACTTCCCTCTGCTGGCCAGAAGTCTGGTGCACTCGTGCAAAGGACCACACACAGCCGACTTTATCTGATCGGTCCATCGCATGGGTGACCTTCCTCGCCCTGTGGTACCCTCCGTGCCGTTTGTATAATGAATCTCAGAAATCAAAACAGCATGAAAATTGGTGGAGTACTAATCGGGATATTTTTAGGGAAATCAAAATGAAAAACATATTTGCGGCCATGTAGCTTTATCAGTAATATATTCAGGGTTTTGTACTTTGTAACGTATATATATCTCACATATCTACGTAACTGCAAAAAATGTAACATAGCTCTAAAAAATAAAATACTTAATAAACATGGTTTTGTTCTGGACGCTTTAGTATTTTAATTTGTTTTATTGTGTAACCTTTTGTTGTTTTATGTGTGAATAACCAAATAAAAGTTTCTTAGTTTCTATTTCACCTGGTGGTAAACTATGATGATTGCAATTTAAGATGGTACAGGTTTTTTCCGTACTACGAACTGGAACCCATATAAAGTCACGGTACAGCCAGCTGCATTATAATGTTTGAATAATTTAATAATATTCTCGTTATTTATTAACACCTACATATCCTTTCATTAAGGGAAACGAATTCACTACGGGTTTTCTCTGAAATTGCGATTAATGAGCCTCCGTTGGGACTTTGCCAGGAAATGCTCTCATCCAGTTTTCCTGATCATTTTATTTATTGTGTGCGCGTGAAATATAAATATATATTTTTATATTTATTAATCCTCTTACGCACGCGAATGTCATAAAAGAGATGGAATGGTAAGAAATATATGTTGTTTTTCATCATAATATTATATTTTTATTGCATTGTTAAATAAAGCTCCACTTTTTACTGGTTTTTATATTTTATAGCTACGCACTCAATCAGAATTGATATTATTTGAAATGTTGCATAGAAACGTTAGACCAATGAATTTAACCAATTTAAAATTAAACTGATAAGTCAAACAAATGTTTTTATTCTAATAACGATCCCGCTAAGGACAATTTCATATCAAATTGGTTGACTCGCGAGCTTCGTTCGAAAACTTTAGTCTTCAGGCACTGAGGGATTATGGACGAAAAGATGTCACGGAGTTTCCCAAACGCTGCCCACCCGAGCAAAATTCGGCGGCGGACCTCCTTCTCGAAATTGGACTTACCTAACTGGATCGTGTGTCCCAGGTATACATGCTCGTCTACAATTTCCAGTGCAGAGTTCTCAACGATTACTGGGTAAGGCAGAACATTATGTTATATGAGGGATAAACTTCCGAGAAGCGCTTACCGTCGATGAACTTATAATAACGTATTTTGACCCGATCACGAATAACATATTTGTTATGTGATATTCTTGATAAGATCAAATTTCAGATCGATCGGCGCTATGCACATTTCAGAAGTTTACCATATATGAGATAGCAACATGATTTTTTGCTAATCTAAATTCGTCATCATCGATTAACCCATCGACCCATTGCCGGCTCACTACAGAGAACCGGTCTCCTCTAAAAATGAGAATGTTTGGCCAGTAGTCCACCACGTTGGCCATGTGCGGATTAGCTGACTTCACCTTGCCTTTGAGAACATTATGGAGATCTCGCATGCATGCAGGTTTCCTCACGATGTTTCCTTCACCGTTGAAGCAAGTGATATAGTTACATAACTCTGAAAAGTTAGAGTTCGTACCCGGGATCGATCCCCCAACCTCTGATTAGGAGGCGGACGTTCTAAACACTAGCCATCACAGCCTATTTGAAAATAGCATGCAAATTTTCCGAATGAAAAGTAAAAAACAAAACACGAAACAAAGTACGTAACAAAAGAAACGGAAAACAATATAAGCACCTAGTTATTTTCTAACAAATGCATCCTTTCATTACGCGGTAGGTGTTTCATTATGTCGCCTCTTAAATTAAAATGAACGAGTCGCCCCGGGACTGTCACGGCCTCACAGGAAAATCCTTGAGCATTGTTTCCTGTTCATTTCCCTTTTTGATTCTCACGTTTGCGTATTTAATTTCGTGTTTGCGACAAAATTTGCTCCTCAGTTTTTTTATTGAAAGACGCTTCGAGATTAAACTCAGTTAAAAATCAGTTTGATTTATGTATCTTTGCTTAATTGAAATACAAGTTAAATCACAGTATGACTTCACAAGTAGAAGTGCCAGGGACGCTTGGATGACTAAACCTACAATACATAAAATAGTAAATATATAACTATTACTATTGTAAAAGTTTTAATATCACAATTAGGTTTAAAGATCTTTATTCTAAGAAGAAACAATTTCACTTTATAAGAAATTAATAGAATAAAACAGTTTACAAAAAGAAATAGAAGCCAAAAGTGGCGTGTTTATAAATTTACACAATGCTTTTTAAGTTTCTTTTTGAATGATGCAAAGGACTTTTCGCAAAAAATATATTTGGGTAAGGCTATTATACATTTGTGCTCCCTCAACCTGTATTGTTTTACTGCCATAATTTGTTCTAGTACAACAATAATCTATAAAGAAAGTGTACAGTAAGGTAACTACTTCAATCAATCAATCATAAACATTATTTCAAATAATCCTTTGATGTGTCGAAAACATAGTAGTGGCCTGATGGTGATCGTGATGACTACATTCGTAAACTTAAGCTATGATGGTTCAGGGATTTGACTACAGTCTTATTTTTATACACTACTAGTTACCTGCAATCTCAACATTGTGGTAAGTAAGAGATTATGCAGTCTTAAGATGAAGATGTGTGGGCAGTTACATTAAATCTAACCCTAATCTAACCTAATTGTGCCAGAATGCTAAATTACTTGGCGGCACGTCTTTCGGTATGATGTAACCAAACCAAACCAGAGAAAATACATAATTAATTTTACCCCGGACCAAGACCACCAGACCACAGCGTCCAAAACTAAGGCAGATCAAGTAGAGACATCAAATGGTATTTTAGAAATCTAAATAGTCTGATATAAAATTTTTTTGCATTTGATTATTTTTTAAAGAAATAAATAATATATAAATAATATTTAACGTTTCACTACAATTCTTAGGTGTTGAGCGACGAGCAAGGAAATCTCACAGGGTATGAAGGGCGGGCGGGTATAGGCCGATGAGAGTCTGTATAATCATAATATACGCTTTTATTAATGTTTCGATTGCAAGGCATTACACGCTAATTTTTTTGTAAAAGGGCGTTTCCGTGTTACTAGTAAGAAAAGAGTGACTTAGGTTTTGTATGAATTATTGAGTACCTATTAGAATATTATCTCGCTAGTCCTCCGGTTAGTAATATTACAGCTGCACATCGCCCACACTTCCAAGAACGTGATTTTGAGTCACTAAACTAGTTATTTCTCTTATAAAAGAAGAATAACAAAAAAGGCAGTATACTATACAACCTAAATATCATACCTAAACACATAGACTTATCCATTATGCCATTATTGTTCAAAATCAGAGCAAAGCGTTAATGGAATATATTTTAAACATATAAAATATACTTAAAACACATAACCAAAGAACATTTTACACACTTCCAATAAGGATCAAACTCCTGTGCATTTTATTTCTCTCTACTACTAAAAAACCACTTTAGAGGCGTAAATCTGGTACCAGGGGCACATAACCCAGATGAAGCTTGTATTACCAAGTTTTACAAGCTGAATTAAGTTAAATTTGGTATAGGGGAATGAATGAGAGAAAATTTCATGCACAAAGTTTTGAATACGCGAAATTAAACGGTAATTTTGTTCCGGACATGTTATTGCTTTACATGGTTACATACTAGTTATAAAACATGTTAGTCTACGTGTAAATTAATGAATGTACTTCCAGATTCCCTATAACATAAAATTTCTTTATGTAGATTATGTTAAAAATATCTATAAAATATCAATAAAAAAACTAAATTTTACTTGAACAGAAGGTATTTGAGAATAAAGTCAATATAGATCAAGTCTTCGTAGTATATTTTTGAATTGCTTTTCGCAACACCACACGAAGCTTTCAAAATACAACTTTTACGGACTTTAAATCGATATCTGAGCATTCTAGCAGGAAGCAGGAATTTCTTACTATACACAGTTGACATGACTTTTGACTCCATTTTCGATTTGAGACTTGCTCACTCAGTTAACTATTTTTGAATTTTCTCCTCATCATTACAGGAAATATTATCACTAACAATAGCAATTATTAAGTATTTAAGTTAAATTTACATATTAACCAGTAATCACAGTTTTTATTGAATTAAAACATTGCAGACCCTTTTATTGCCCCTAGGTTAAATCGTAGAATAGTCGAAAACTTAGAAGCAAATAAACCTATGAGAGAAACTTCGATTATATAATATGATTTGCAGTTAGATAGTTATTATAACGAAACTACAAGGATTCCAATCGCAGCACTCCCAAAAAATACTCGCGTCCTTTAACAATTATGATCATTAGTGTTACAATAAACATTATTACTATTGAGCTAAGTTCATAAAACCTCGTAGGAACATGTTGAACAGTAGACAAGTGGAGGTACCTACTTCTTAACCACGAATTCTTAGGGATTCCTCGAATGGAAAACCATTCTGGATATTTATCGTTGGTTATGATTTCCTGGTAAAGTAAATTCTTGGCCTTTTATATAAAAGCCGACGTAAGTCGATTCAAAGCAATTCAAAACCACTCTTAAGTGAAGTACGTGTTCAAGTTTAATATCTTATAACCTCGGCCCCATTCTTGCAAGTGTGAAGAACCTTGGCCTGAAAGCTGATTACTCTCTCACCAAGTGTCATCGGATCTCATCATCAGGGGTTGTAATTCAAAATCCTCTAACGCCCCTCGAAAGATGAGGCTTATGCACAGAAACTGCCGTTAGCTTAAAGTGCTCCTCGAGGCATGGGGGTGGATCAATTATCTTACTACAGGGAGGTACCATAAATTTTCAAAACTAAAACCAAAGACCTAATTTGGTTGATCCAACCCGGGAATCCAATGCAGAATCCAGCGACCTATATTTAGGTAACGCAGTAAAAATGATAAGATCAACTCAAAACTTGTTTATTTAATATAAAACAGACGATATTTTCCATACCTGTGAGATAATGGTGTTTGCTATATATTCGCTAGGTTAAAATTAGCTACGAGAGTTCTAAACAAACCTTACAGCATCAAACAAACACTCCCTTAAAATTACTCTCACCCTCTGGGAATAGTTGAATGTATTCCTGGTATACCTACTCAAGTTAATAGAACTACTGACCCGTCTCAAATTACCACCCTGTATACAATAACAACAGATCAGCATGACTTGGCACTTCCCATTTTATTCTGGACATTGACGTATGGCGCCCTCTATAGATTATGCAAAACCTTTGAAGGAACATCGACGTTGCCTCACAACAGACCGTGTAGGATCTATTCAGGTCACTTACTATTTAAGCAATTCACACACAATTATAATAGGGTCGTAGGAAATGGAGCAAATATTATGAAAGGAAATGATGTGAGAGTCTAGGAAGTGAAAAGATATGGAAAAGGAAGTCATAGACTTATTATATTACGAAGAAAGTACATCTATTTAGTATATAAGAATATAGTGTTACAAACAATAATTTTTGACGACCTCCGTGGCGCAGTGCGTGCGCTGTCGCATTAGAAAGTAGGAGGTCCTGGGTTTGATCCCCGGCTCGAGTCTGGGATGCTTTGGCCGTGGCTAGTTGCCCCCCTACTAAGCGATTTAGCGTTCTGGCACGATGTTGCGTAGAAACCGATTAGGAGGGTTAACCGATTATTAGTGGGTTTACCATACAGTTTAGCCTGCTTCCATCTTAGACTGTAAATAAGTTCTCAGAATTAGTTAGTAGTGTTTATTCGTCTCCACACCTGTAGGAAACTGTATAAATAAGTCGTAATTAAGACTTATAATTCGTAAAAGTATATTAAGAAATTATTTGTTTGGAATAGATAGTAATACAGGAAGCAGTACGAACATGACGTGTTGTATTTTTAAATGTTATGCATTATATATAAATTGAATTGGTATATTTCAACAATATTTATTTGCAAAGATTAATGAAATTATTTACGATTATTATTACACATTAAAACATGCTTTTAGTAATTTGCCATGAAATAGACTAAAGTAAGATTATTGACGCTTGTCAATAATCTTACTCATTCAACGATATACGTGGGCTATAATGTAAGTTGAAGTGAAATAAAAAACTTATTCTGTGCACATCATATGCTATTTCCTGACACCTTATATACCTTGGAGAAAACGGTTTGACACGCCGCTATACATTTGAGCGTTTTATAGCTTGATAAAGAAATAGAAACTGGAAAAATTTCTATTATTCCTATATAATAGACTTCCTAAGTATAAGGAAATTCCGGCATAACCCTTATTAATATTAAATTATGATAATACATATCTCTCAGAATTTGTTATGAGGCGAATTCTGATTTGTTAACATTTTAATACAATTAATTTTAGCGCCTATTTGTTTGAACGTAAGGACAATATTTTGTTAGACAGAGAGAGATGGAAACAGGGTTATTTCAATATTATCTACGAAGCTGGTATTCCAATCAAAGTGGTAAATCGTCGTTAACTGCAATCCTACTTCCGGTTTTTAGCAGCAATCAAATTATGAACAATCCGAGAAACAAATATTGCAAAGGTATAATACGAGCAACGAGGTTATATTTTCAATACAGTCTTTCGAGTTTCTTGGCACAGTGCGTGTGCTGTCGAATTTAAATTTCAAGGCCCCGGGTTCAGTTTTCGGGTTTAAGCTTGGCCCTGGCTAGTTACCAACCAAAAAGACGTGTTACTAAACTATTTAACTTAAAGAAATGTACACACACATCGTAGCTCCTTATTGAGTATATTTTACCCCGTACAGGTTGGCCCGTCACCATAATGAAATGCATCATCACTTACCACCAGGTAAGAATGCCGTCAAGGCCTAACTTAGCGAAATTAAATAAAACAGTTCGTTAGAACATTTAGTTGGGTTAGACCAACGCTGTGTTTACGGGCATAGTTGCTATTATTCCAGCGGGATTCGGGACTCCAAAGTCCATCGTTTCTCTAAGCTTTGTGCTGTGCCGTTGCTACGTCAGCCCGTTGTATTATTTAACTCTAACGAGCAAAGCACGTACGCCTGCTATGTGACTTTACGAGGCCCGTAATATACGTAATAACTGAAAAGTTTATTTTTACGATTCAACTAGCCTAAACAAGCGATAGAATTATATGAACCGGCCATAAGACGCCGATAAATCTTGCTCCAATAAACGCTCACGGCACATTTATTCGGCAACCGCTCAATCTCTTGCGGACAAAAGTATCTTGTTTCCCCCCTCCTGTTCCACTCATTTGTTCTGATTGATATCTGTGTCTTCGCAACAATTCATTACTGTCCGATGATTTGATTACGTAAATGATCTTGTTACTGTACATAATCAAATCGAACATCGTATGGGAAGCTAAAAAAGCGGTGATAGCCTAGTGGTTAGGGCGTCAGCCTCCTAATCAGAGGTCGGCGGTTCGAATCCGGGCACGCACCTCTAACTTTTCAGAGTTATGTGCGTTTTTAAAACAATTAAAATATCACTTTCTTCAACGGTGAAGGAAAACATCGTGAGGAAACCTACACGCCTGAGAGTTCTCCATAATGTTCTCAAAGGCGTGTGAAGTCTGCCAATCCGCACATGGCCAGCGTGGTGGACTGTGGCCAAACCCCTCTCAAATTGAGAGGAGACCCGTGCTCTGTAGTGAGCCGAGAATGGATTGATCAAGATGGGAAGCTAGCAGAATTGTTATAATATATGTTGCTTTAAAAACAGCTGCTTAGGTACCAGCTTCAGATCATGATCAACCCATTCTCGGCTCACTACAGAGCACGGGTCTCCTCTTAATTTGAGAAAGGTTTGGCCATGTGCGGATTGGCAGACATCACACGCCTTTGAGAACATTACCGAGAACTCTCGGGCGTGCAGGTTTCAGGTCATCAGAATAAGGTAATTTTATCGAACACAAGACGTCAACTTATGGTGGCCGGCGCATATATTTTGGCAATGTTCAGACAGAACCGAAAGACACATATATACTTAGTAAGAAATTGAAGCAGTTATCTTCATAAGAATCATTTGAGTTGACAGTGCAAAGTGATTACACCACAAACAAATACTTATCCAGCAGCACAAGAAAACACTCCAGTTGATTGTCAATTTTGAGATTTTGCTTAGAGAAATAGTAGGTACACCATAAAATGGATGGCTTCATAATTCGCATAATAATTTCAATAATATTTACATTCATTCATATTTCATCAATAGTCTATTAATTCCGATTGCTGGGCAAAGACCGTTTCACTCAAAGGATTCAGCGTTATAGAGCATAGATGCACTATGTTGCTCCAACGCGGCTTGGTAGGCTTATTATATATGTCGGTGCGAAGGAGTTATTAACTTCATTCGGCTTTGCCAAGAACAACAAGAATTCAATAATTACCGATATTAGAACTGTTGATGATTTTGTTAACACAATTTCGACGGTAGCAATCAATTTTGTACAAGCATGCTTTGCTATAAATATGAGCCGTCGAGGCCTTTCGTGGCATTCTCGGTCGAGACGTTGGACCGTTCGGACCCCTTAATTATTGTCGCAATAAAAGTATTATCCCTCAAGTTGTGGTTTTAATTACTATGAGCGAAAGTGAACAAAAGCGTGACGTCAGCAATGCTGACATCACTCTTACTAAAAACAACTCTGACGCCCTTGATCCGTCATATAATATATATATAATATTAATGTACTTTTTTACTGTTGAACGTTTTTCGTCCTACCCAAAATCGAACTCGGGACCTCCTGAAATGTTAACAGCTAGACGTTTGCATATGTATGGAATATTTCACCAAAATTATTTATTTATTTACTTAATAGGAAGCCAAAGTTGTGTACAACATCTTACATTCAAAATAATTAAAATAATAAGTTAATAATATCATTATATACCCCACTTACACGCTAACACAGCATTGGTCACTAAAATTACACATTTAACAAGAATAAAAAGAAAAAAATACAACCAATTAAAATTAAAGCGAGAATGGAGAATTAAGTAGAAATATATCTTTTAGTCTTTGCTTAAGTGATTTTATAGAGTTCTGAAAAATGAAAATGAAAAGAAAATACACTTTATTGTACACCACACAAAAGAAGAAATACAAGTTAGTAAAGAAACACACAGAAAAGAAAACAGATACAATAGGCGGCCTTATCGCTAAAGATCACTGCCAGGCAACCCAGACTAGGATATAATATATAGATAAGCAGGTTTAGGGTGCACAATTATATTATTTATGTTTTATTTCTAAAAATAAAACATAAATAATCTAAAAATTAAAAAATATCTTTAAAGATAAAGATTAATAATAGTTATATATAATTGTATGAGGCGGTGATAGCCTACTGGTTAGGGCGTCAGCCTCCAAATCAGAGGTCGGCGGTTCGAATCCGGGCACGCACCACGAAGTTATGTGCGGTTTTAAGTAATTAAAATATCACTTGCTTCAACGGTGAAGAAAAACATCGTGAGGAAACCTGCACGCCTGAGAGTTCTCCATAATGTTCTCAAAGGCGTGTGAAGTCTGCCAATGCGCACATGGCCAGCGTGGTGGACTATGGCCAAACCCTTCTCGTATTGAGAGGAGACCCGTGTTCTGTAGTAAAACGGTAATGGGTTGATCAATTAATAATTGTATCTGAATAGACATAATTCTCTTCACCCATGCTTATAATCAGAGAAAAGGAAAGATACATTGTTGTATAAACTTTTCAAAACACACGAGAGAACTAACGACACAAAGGTTCTCTAAAGTTTTAAACTTTCTATTTAGTTTTAGATTACTCGACGGGAACTGTCCGAGTTCGTGTTCGATCAAATGGTTGGATTTGGTACAGGACTGCCCGGTAACGTAGAATTATTTTGAGCTAGAGTTGTGAACTCAATACGGAATTAATTTGAGAAAACAATTTCCGATAGATCTAAATGAGCAGGTTTTTATAAATATAACTTATGAATGTTTATAATTACATTCATATGTGGTAAGTAATGAAACAAGCGTCGGAAGCTAACTGACATTTATTCTAAAACTACCATGCATACCTCCCCTTTAAGTGCCGAAATAATCACAAACCATCCTTAAATTAAATTAATACTAGATACATAATTATACCAAGGTTATAAACAAACGGAATTACTTAATCCATATTAAGTAACTTCGTTTATTTTTATCCTCATTACGCCGACGCCCCTATACAAATTTCAATAACATTTAGCGATTGTAACTAGACTTTTCGATTCTGCCATAATCCTGCCAAGTTCACCACTAACTACTAGGTTAGAATGCAGTGAAATTAAAAATTATTAAAAGAAACAAATTCCAAATTTCAGAATAGCTTTATTCATATAAACCTATTAGAGGATTCTTTTTATCCCGGACAATTACGAGTTCCCATAGGATGTTTTAAAAGCCTTATTTTTTAGGTGAACGAAGGCATCCCTGGGTGATTTTAAAAGAAAATAACCTTTTTTACATTATATAAAACGAACAACAATTTTAGCGATATGTTTTATAAAGATGCTGGCATTTTTTTTATACACTACAAGTTAGCCCTTGACGACTATCTCACCTGGTGGTAGTGATGATGCTGTCTAGGACGGTAGCGGGCTAACCTGTTAGAAGAATGGTAAACCCACGCTCCTAATTGATTTCTACGCGACATTGTGCCGGAACGCTAAATCGCTTGGCGACACGTCTTTGTCGGTAGACTTACATAATTAGTCCGGTTAAATAGATAAACCTTTTCAATAAAGGTATGTCAGAAAGTCTGTCGAGTATGGCAATACATGTTATTTAATGTTGTTTATATGGTAATTATTAGTAAGCGGTAATAGCCTACTGGTTAGGGCGTCAGCCTCGATCAGCCTGGTCGGTGGTTCGAATTCGGGCACGCACCTCTAACTTTTCGGAGTTATGTGCGTTCTTAAAAAATTTAAGTATCACTTGCCTCAACGGTGAAAGAAAACATCGTGAGGAAACCTGCACGCCTGAGAGTTCTCCATAATGTTCTCAAAGGCGTGTGAAGTCTGCCAATCCGCACATGGCAAGTGTGATGGACTATGGGCAAACCCTTCTCATGTTGAGAGGAGACCCGTGCTCTGTAGTGAGCCGGTAATGGGTTGATCATGATGATGATGAATTATTTCTAACCGCTGATCAAGAAACTATGCCCTTATTTTGTCACTTATCAACGTTGCGGTGTCAAGCGCCCACGTGATATGGGTCATGCACTTACACTGGTATTGCATTAGCTGATGACAAGGGGGAAAGCTTTCCAGTGTTTTCGCCTCCATATCAAATTAATTACAGGTTTCGTACGCCCCACAGTTTAATTTCATAAAAACTGTAGCAAGTTAAACATTACTTATTATTATTTATTTATATATTACAATAACGGCACTGACAAAATCGAAGAGGTTTGTCCTCGTTGTTAACCCGCAAATTAACAGCTTAAAATTAGAGGAACTGAGTAAGCATATTAGGCATGAAAAGAACATTTCCTTACTGCGTTAGACGGTCGACACAAATAAATCAACCATCCAACTCAGCCAAAAAATTAGGATTATCTTTTAATTTTAGGCTTCTTACCCTAAAAAAATTAACAGGACTCTATTATTAAGCCTTCATTGTCTGTCTGTCTGTATGTCTCCCGCTAAGAATGTATTCTATTGCGGCTAAAATAATGAGTGTATGTTTACTTTAGTTAAAGGTACAGGCATCAAAACCAATCAAAATCACAAATTGTTACTACGATTTTTGAAGTGAAAACTTCTTTAGCGGCGTTGAGCACTTTTTCTGTAATGGGTATAAAATCTTAAACTCGCGTCAGGACACGTGACCTGATCGAAAAAGCGTAAGACGGATGGAGAGTAGACAGCTATCCCCTCTCTACGGCGCGGCGAAAATGTATGCCTGGGCCTACTGTTTCGTTTAGGCAGCGCAGGGCGCTTGCGCGAATGTTCGTGTATGTTACAGCGTGCCACGCGCATCCATGGATGGTGACAGCTGATGGCTCGACCGTCTGTGTAGTGATCACATTGTTGTGTATTCGTAAAATTCGTGAATGTAAAGTGCTTAAAATATGGAAATTGATATAGATAAACTTTTTAATGTAAAATAATTGTAATAGTTTTAAAGTGTTAAATTTTTAATGTAATATAAATTGTCATGTTTGTGTACGATAGCGCAATAAATGAATATTGTATTCTACCACATAAATGATAGTACTTTTATACTGATAAAGCAATTGGTGCAAAATTATTCCCTAACCATTCCAAAATATCAAACATGCTCAACGTTAATAATCAAGTTTTCACTTCTGCCGGCACTCCCGGAGTGCAACCAGTCTTTTTTTTTTTATTCGCGAGGTGATAAATACATAAGTTAACTTGTAAATAAAGCTAAGAGGGTTCCAAACTCACCCAAGTCTAAGAAGAAGCAAACTAACCTGGGTTTATTTTGTGACGACCATCTCATATAGCTAATAATTAATTAGCCATTCACACCTAAGCTGTTTTATTGTTTATGTAATCCTTAACATAACAATAAAATTTTTTTGTAAGCATAATTTTATCCCGGAAGAATCTGTGGCCCCCGCAGGAATTGTGAAAAACTAAATTCACGTTCATAAGCTACAACATAGCTATAGTTTCTTTCTAACTTCTTTAAAATTATACTTATTGGAAAAGGGAGCGGAAACGGCAAGGTAACTGTGATGAGATATGGGATTAACTTCATTGGAATTGAAGTTCTGTTTAGTTAGGTTTACGTTAACGTTTTCCACAGGGCATCGGCGAGTTGATTTGTTTTTTATATGCTATTGTGTTGCAGTATTTTTTAAGAACATCGCTGGCAAACTAGAAATCAGTTTATCTGAAGTTCAAATAATGAATAGAAGCAGGCGTTACTTTGCGGAAGTGAAGGAAGAAAAGTAAAGTTTTAAGTTTACTTTACTTTTGGCGCTTGTGAAGTCAACATCTCCTGAGGATGATCCGGTGTCGGGTCGAAACGTGCGTAGAGGTTCTAGTGGATGATTTTGTGTGGTGTTATATTATACAAATCTCCCGGTTGTCGGCGAAATATTGCAAATTATACTTGCTGTTTATTGTTTATCTGAAGTTCAGTAATTTTACCGAAAACCATGAAAAATGGTGCACTACAGGAGCTTTCGATGCCTTACCGTTTAACGCGGTATCATATAGGAATTCACAATAGATAGAATTAGAAGTCTAAGAAATCCTACCATACCATAGCGTAGCTCTTATAGAGTTAGAGGTGCTTTTAAGCTACATACTTGTTACACTACTATCGCCCCCATTACATAGGTAAATTATTAATATATTAAATTGAAACCAATTTTTTCTCCAATAAATACCGTTTACTTATTTGACGAGTTTCTGTAACAGATAACTTAAATAATATTGTGACAAAAGTTATGATTAAATATTTTTGAAACACTATTTATATATAGCGAGCAAACGACCAGGCGGGTCACCTGATGGTAAGTGACCAGCACCAGAGGAACCGCCAATGCGTTGCTGGCTTTTGAGTAGTTTGTTTATCCGCCCTTTAAAGATCCCCATATTATAACCATTAGGGAACACAGAAGATGGAAGCTGGTTCTACAATTTGCAGGTTCGTGGCAGAAATGACCTGGAATAGCGGGCGGTGGAAGAGGACCAGGCATCGAGGTGGTGAGGATAAAATTTGTTTCTGCGACGAAAAGTGCGACTGTACATAATTTATAATGCGCATGGGGAAAAATCTTTTGATAGCTGATTCGCGGCATGAATCATGATTTATCGCCAACCATTAGCACTTCTATCAATCGACGCGATGAGCTTTCGTCAAATTGCGCCAATTTCAATGCGGGGACATTGCAGGCAATTTCACAAATTTGATTTAAATCAACAATTGAAGATTCATTTCAATGAACTTGATTTTAGATGAAATGAATTGAACGTTAATCTTTTTCACAGCTCTACAAGTTGTTCTTGACGTCAATATCTCCTAGTGGTAAGTGGTGATGCAGTCTAAGATGGTAGAGAGCTAAACTGTAAGGAGCATTGTTTCTTATTATATATAATGGAATTTATTTGTTACCTATGTGGTATTGGTATTGGATTTGGGAAGCAGTGGATACCTTATGCCGAGATTTATAAAGCGCCCTTGGTTTTAGAAATGCGTTTACACACCCCCTCCGGAAGTAGTGCATGAAGAACTGAGTATGTGGGATTCGCCGACAGCCAGACTAGCGACCAGAATGCTTCTAAAACCCAATAATGCTCCTTCGGGTTACTAGATAGCTGGGTCACGGAACCGCTCGCACAATCGTCCATAATACAGCAAGCGGCATCCGCTGAGGCATATTCTCTACCGGGGAAAGAGCGCTGGATCCCACCTCAGAATTGAACAACAGTTAAAAGGAGACAATGTCACATGTCCGACATAAATCTGTCTCGTTTTGACACAAACTTTTGGAACGAAGTTTCTTATCGCGCGTTGTGAAAGGGGGCTAGACGTAAAAAATTCTTACGAAAAGTTGTCACGACACTTTTTGTTATTGTAAGCTGTGCGGCGTGCATGTTTCTCTGTCTGTCTCTCTGTCTCTTAAAGAAATCAAGCCAGATATTTTCATTTCTATTTCGCATTGAACAGTGTGGTGTCGCGACGATTATTTTTGTTGAGTGTATAGAAGTTTTTTGTAAATAATAAATAATAAAAAATAATAATAATAATAGCTCCGAAGTCCACTGATGCCACTGATCCGGCTAAGTACCGCCCCATTACGTGTCTTAATACCATCTATAAGACACTGACATCCGTTCTGAGCCTCAAGATCTCACGTCATGTAGACGGGAATAACATCATATCTGGGGCTCAGAACGGATGTCGGGGTGGTAGTCGTGGTACTAAGGAGCTCCTTCTCATCGACTCCGTTGCGGGCCAACTGGTCAAACGCAACCGTCGGAATTTTTCCGCCGCCTGGATCGACTATAAAAAGGCATTTGACTCGGTGCCCCATTCATGGCTCCTGAGGGTCCTTGAGCTGTATAAAGTCGATGGTACAGTTCGAGACTTCCTCGGGGAATGCATGGGGCAATGGAGTACAATCCTTTGTCTCCATGGTGAGCGGCTGGCGGCTGCCGATGATCGGATAAGGATAGGTCGGGGTATCTTCCAGGGTGATTGTCTGAGCCCACTTTGGTTTTGTCTGGCTCTGAACCCTCTCAGCACACTACTGGAGGGATCGGGGACAGGCTTTCAGTTTCGGAGAGGAGGGACTAAAGTGCCTCACCTTCTCTACATGGATGACCTCAAACTGCTGGCACCCAATGCTATCCGCCTGCAGGAGCTGCTGAATATCACCACTGAATTCAGCAACTCCATCAGGATGGAGCTTGGGCTGGACAAGTGTGCGGTCTTGCACGTGGAGAGGGGACAGGTTACTCATTCGGCCGAGATTAATCTCGAGCCATCGAACATTAGAACCCTCTCTGAAGCTGAGTCATACCGGTATCTGGGCATGTCACAGTCCCTAGGGGTGAAAGAGGCTGACATGAAACAGTCTGTTTGCGAGGCCTTTTTTGGCCGCCTGACAAAAATCTTCAAAAGTTTTTTGTCGGGCGCCAATAAGGTGCGAGCTTATAACGGCTGGGTTATGCCAGTTCTCACGTACACCTTTGGCGTGCTCAGATGGACTCAGACCGAACTCGACGCCCTGGACAGAAAAGTCCGCACGACTATGACTCTCTATCGCATGCACCACCCGAAATCGTCTGTGATGAGGTTGTATATCCCCCGGAAATGTGGGGGTCGAGGCGTATTGAGCGTCAAGACCATGCATAACCGGGAGATATCTAACCTCAGAACCTACTTTGAGACGATGAGGGAGTCCCCTATGCATAGAGAGGTCATAGTAAGTGATAAAGGACTCACTCCACTATCCTTAGCCCAAGCCGAGTGGCGGAAACCGGTGGTACTGACCACCTCTGACCGGGAGACCGTATGGAAGGGGAAGGAACTGCACGGACGCTTTTTTAAAGCTCTTAATGAGCCACACGTAGATAAGAAAGCGTCCGTGCAGTGGCTGCGCTTCGGTGACCTCTTTGGGGAAACCGAAGGTTTTGTCTGTGCGATACAAGATCAGGTGGTTAAGACGCGGAACTACCGAAAGTATATTCTGAAGGCTGGCACTCACGACATCTGTCGAGCCTGTCGCCATCCCGGCGAGTCACTCAGACATGTGCTTTCGGGATGTTCCGCGCTTGCCAACACTGAGTATTTGCACAGACACAACCAAGCAGCCAAAATCCTTCACCAAGAGCTTGCTCTGAAGTACGGTCTCCTGGATGAGAGGTTGCCCTATTATCAGTACACACCGGTGCCGGTACTCGAGCGCGACGGAGTCCGGCTCTATTGGGACCGGTCCATTATCACGGACAGGACTATTCTCGCGAATAAGCCTGACATCGTGTTGGTGGACCGGGCACAGTCGAGGGTGTTTTTGGTGGACATCACCATCCCATATGACGAAAACCTCGTGAGAGCTGAGACGGAGAAAAAACGTAAGTATCTCGATCTGGCTCACGAGGTTTCCGACATGTGGCATGTGCAGTCTGCTGAAACCATCCCAATCGTAATATCTGCGAATGGGTTGATCCCAGTTAGCCTCGCTCACCATCTGAGGCGACTGGGGTTCCGTGGCAGTCCGCTCGCAGCCAGGATGCAAAAAGCGGTCTTGCTGGACTCGGCTAGGATAGTCCGCCGGTTTCTCAACCTGTCGCCCTGACCCCCGGCCGTTTGGTCTCCCCTGCCGGGGTGTAATCCTCCGCCCGGTGCAAATATGTATTTATGTAATGTATATGTAGGTTTATTTATTTTTATCTATTTAAGTTTATTATATCTCTTTTGGTTTTTTATATATATTTATTTTGCACACGGGCGTGAGAGCTAATATATACGGAATAATAATAATAATGAAACCTGACAGTGTTTCTGCACAAGTTCCGGATATTGCTGATGGAGTACAAAATTGAGCCTACTGATTAAGTTTATATAACATTATATTTGTTAATAATAAAAAAAAATATTATTATACTCGTAACTTAAATAAAATAAAATTTTATTACAATTCCTTCACAAATTAATCGAAAGGAACTTTGTTCCATCCGGGTGTCTCTTGACACCTCTCAAGTTTTTTTTTCTAACATCACAGGCGAGCGAACGGTCTACTCATTGATTAATCATGATTTATTGACAATTATTAGCAATCGACGCGATGAGTCATATATACCAATTTGAATGTTCCCGTGCTGAAAAATTTCACAAATTCGATTCGATTCGACAAAGAAGAGATAACGTTAATAGTTACGTATTACAGTACAATAAAACTAAAGAGATTCTTCAGTGTACTTTTCTTTGTACTTCAATAGTGTACGCCAATTAAAATATCACAATAGCTGAACAATCCATGAAGTACAGTTTAAGAAGACGTTTCCAACAAAAAATAGCGTCTGTCCAACACAAGAAAGCTCTTGATCCGTATTTATTGCAAAGAGAATCTAGATTAATTCAGAAAAGATCTCTTCTGTAGTACGGTAAAAAAGGCTGCGGAGAAATGAATCTGTAATAAATAAAAGGACAAAGTGACTCGCTGAATTATCTATGTAACTATTTAGCTCAAACCACGGGATGGGCCAGCTGATATTTGTCATAAAGATGTTCCTCACCACCTGGATGCCTGGTCCTCTTCCACCACCCGCTATTCCAGGTCATTTCTGCCACGCACTTGCAAATTGTGGAACCAGCTTCCATCTTCTGTGTTCCCTAATGGTTATAATATGGGGATCTTCAAAGGGCGGATTAACAAATTGCTCAAGGGCCAGCAACGCATTGGCGGTTCCTCCGGTGCTTGAAATGTCCATGGGCGGCGGTAATCACTTACCATCAGGTGACCCGCCAACTCGTTTGCTCGCTATGTATATATAAAAAAAAATGTTTGTCATGTAGATAGATAGATTTCACTAATTCAGTATTTTTTTGCATTAGGATTGTTTGCTTGCTTTTTTCGTGCTTTTTCATAACGTATATTATACACTTAACATTTTGAAGACCTCCGTGGCGCAGTGCGTGCGCTGTCGCATTATAAAGTTGGAGGTCCTGGGTTCGATTCCCGGCTCGTGTCTAGTCTGGTGGGAGGCTTCGCCCGTGACTAGTTACCAGCCTACCGAGAAAGACGTGTGGCCAAGTGATTTAGCGTTCCGGCAATGTGAGATGGTGATAACAAAAAAAACCCGGCTTTAAAGTTTATTGTGGCTTTCTTCTTAGACCTGGGTGCGATTGAAAACCCTCTTAACTTTAGTTTTAAGTTGGTGAGTATAGTTATCACCATTACTAATAGAAATAATGAAAAATGTAATATATATTGACGATTCATAGATTCCTGTAATTAGTTTATATGAACAAAGCTATATATTGTTTTTTTTTTTTTAATATTTAGTTATTGATATATAAAGGAAACATAATTCATAATACAATAACGTTACTGAAAAAACAGAAGAAGTTTGTCCTCGGTGCTAGTCTGCAACTTAACGGCTTAAAACTAGAGGGACTGAGTAAGCATATTAAGGCATGAAAAGAACATTTTTTAGCTCAGTTAGACGGTCGACACAAATGTGTCAATTCAACTCAGCCAAAATATATTCTTTTAATTTCTGTTTGATTTTGATCAAATCAATCAATCATCAAACAATCAGCCTATAGACGCCCACTGCTGGACATAGGCCTTTTCGAGAGCGCGCCACCACACACGGTCCTCCGCCTTCCTTATCCGCCCGCCACCAGCGATCCTTTTCAGGTCGTCGGTTCAGCGAGCAGGAGGTCGTCCTACGCTGCGCTTACCGGTACGCGGTCTCCACTCCAGAACACGTCTGCCCCAACGGCCGTCGGTTCTGCGACAGATATGATCCGCCCACTGCCACTTCAGCTTGCTAATCCGTTGGGCTATGTCGGTTACTTTTGTTCTCCTACGGATGTCCTCGTTACGGATTCTAACCCTCAGTGAAAAATACATCATGATCAACCCATTACCGGCTCACTACAGAGCACGGGTCTCCTCTCAATATGAGAAGGGTTTGTACATAGCCGACCACGCTGGCCATGTGCGGATTGGCAGACTTCACACGCCTTTGTGAACATTATGGAGAACTCTCAGGCGTGCAGGTTTCCTCACGATGTTTTCCTTCATCGTTGAAGCAAGTGATATTTTAATTGCTTAAAACCGCACATAACTCCGAAAAGTTAGAGGTGCGTGCCCGGGCACGCTCATGTATCATTCATCGCCGCGTCATACATTTTAATCAAAGAATCCGGATTTGAACCGCCGACCTCTGATTAGGAGGCTGACGCCCTAACCACTAGGCTATCACCGCTAAACATACATTTGCTATACATCACTACACAATCTCTATCTCGTTTATCTAACATCTAGTGAGTGGCAAACATCCCAGCGAGATACATAATATCCCGTATCCATAATCTGGGAACATCACCCAGGCAAATTGGCCCCACTAATGACTGGTGCGGCGTCTAGTGCGCAGACAACACTTCGCAACCCGCACCTGCAAAATTGAAACTTACAGGCGATGAATGATACATGAGCGCGGCATCTGGCGGTGCGAGTCACAGACGAACAGCGGACTCAGGTAATGAGTCAGCCAGTTAGCGATAAGGCTGCCTATTGTACCTTCTATTTTTTGTGGTTTTTCTTAAGTGTCTTGTATTTCTTCTGTTTGTGTCGTGTACACTAAAGTGTATTTTCATTTCCTTACAATAGTCTCAGATTAGTAATGATGAAATGAAATGAAATGAATCTATTTTTCCACTACTTTTCGATTTCCGAGTGACGACCTCCGTGGCGAAGCGCGTGCGCTGTCGCATTATAAAGTTGGCGGTCCTATGTTCGATTCCCGGTTGGAGTCTGGTCTGGTGGGAGGCGTCGGCCCTAGACCACCCTACCGAAAAGTTGCACCAGTTTACTTTACTATTTACGTATAGATTTTCAAAATGATATATTTTATCATATCATATTTTTCGTCATAACTGAGTTCAGTATAACGACCTCAGTAGCTCATTATTAAGTAAGAAGCCCTAGGTTCGTTTCCTGGCCCCAGTCTGGTCTGGTGGGTTGCTTCAGCCGTAAATAAGTGACCACAAAAGATGCCAAGCGATCCGGCACGATGTCGCGTAGAAACTAATTAGGAGTGTGGGTTTTAAATACCCCTAACAGGTAAGCCCGCTACCATCCCAGACTTCATCATCACTTACCACCAGGTGAGATAGCCGTCAAGGGCTAACTTGAAGTATGTTAAAAAAACATAAATGTTATATTATCTGTTCTTTCACAGTATCATAATTTTTTTATTTCAGTGTTACAAATTCGACGATATGCTTTGTTTATTTGTAAGGCCCTTGGTTTATAAATTTAGAATTTTGAAGATATGTTTTATACTATTATAGTTAAAGAGGCTATGGTTAGGCAATATCCGTTTTATACAAAAAGATTGTAGTAATCACAAAAAGGTGATTTTATTCTCAATTAGGAATTTCTTGAAAAATAAGTTTGATAGAAAAAAAAATTAAACCGCTAAATGCTATTTAATTAGGCGCCACGGATGACATGGGGCTAATTTGCATTTTATTACGGTTTAAATCTCGTCGCTCCCGTGTGTGGGGACTTAGATTTCGACAAGGATTTCGCGAATGATGTATTTAAACTTTGTCTAAGCGAAGAATAAGCCTTAAAGCCGCACTGCCGAGAGCTTTAGGAAACCCACGTGTGCTGTACATCCATTAATCCAAGTAATTAGTGAACTTCCGGATAGCATCGTCATTGTATCGATAATTTTATTTTATTTTTTTGACGACCTCCATGGCGCAGCGTGCGCGCTGTCGCATTACAAAGTTGGAGGTCCAAGCGATTAAGCGTTCCGGCACGATATCGCGTAGAAACCAATTAGGAGTGTGGGTTTACCATTCCCCTAACAGGTTTACTTGGCTAGGCTTGACGGCAATCTCACCTGACGTTAAGTGATGATGCAGTCTAAGATGGTAGCGGGCTAACCTGTTAGGGGTATCTTAAACCCATACTCCTAATTGGTTTCTACAAGACATCGTGCCGGAACGCTAAATCGCTTGGCAACACGTCTTTGTCGGTAGGGTAGTAACTCGCCAGGACCGAAGTCTCCCAACAGACCAGACTTGCGCCGGGGATTGAACCCAGGACCTCCAAGTTTAAACGTAAGAGGTCGTCCACGAAGTTTAAATAGAGTAACAAGTTATATTATGTACGCATACCACCATCACTATAGGATGCGTAACTCTAGGGTCGGTCTAAGGGAAGGGTTGTGCCCGCTCACGACCACGCTGGCCTAATGCGGACTCGACTTCACACACCATCGAAAACACCGGAATTCAAATTAGTACAAAATTACATAGACATGAGCGCAACTTTCACAGGACCACAGGAAGGAACACCCACTTTCCCACAGAACTGGCAGTTATTAACCTGGCACAGGAATGTCACTAATCACTAAGTTCCTGAATTAAACACACTTATGTAGCTAACACAGCCGAATGCGATGGCCCTATTATTGTAAGTGAGTTATGACGGCCTTTGTTCCGAGTATAATTAATATCTGTCTGAAATATATTATGCTAGTAGTGAGGTTAGCTATGATATGTAATAGGCTATTGTATTAAATTAACCGATTTTATTAATTCCGTATTCAACTAAACCAGAAGCGGAAAATAAGAAACCGACCACAAGTGTCTTACAATCGCGGAATCAGTTGGTTAGTGATAATGCATTATTTATGTATGTAGTACAATGCATAGCCAATATATATATGAAAATTTAATGTACGTTCATAAAAATTAGTACCGTTTAGTAGGCTGCACAAAATTAGTAACTCATTCAAAGGAAATTGTATTTTATTTTATAATAAATTACCTATTGATATCTTGGAGACGTCTATCAATAAGTTCAAAGTTTTTATAAAACGAAAGCTTGTAGAAAAATCATATTACGATATTAAGGATTATATGACCAATAAAAAGCTTGGGTGTGAATTGCTCTGTCTCCATAGGTACTATAGTTTTTCATTGTGTGAGATGGTGATAACGAAAAAAAGAAAAACCAAAAAAAGTTTGTTGTGGGCTTCTTCTTAGACCGGGGCGCGTTTGGTACCCTCATAGCTTTAGTTTTAAGTTTACGAATATAGTTATCACCATGAAATAACTCCTACTACATACTACTACACCATGTAAATTAATGACGCGTCAAAAGTGCCTTTAAGGACTATATATAAAATCCATGCGTAAATTGGTGAAACGGGAAATGTTATCTTTTATAAAGTATACTTAAAAAATGTGAAGCTGTGACTTTCTAGTAACTATATGCAGACTAAAGCGGTGATAGCCTAGTGGTTAGGGCCTCAGCTTCCTAATCAGAGGTCTGGGGTTCGAATCCGGGCACGCCCGGGCACACCTCTAACTTTTCGGAGTTATGTGCGTTTTTCAAAAAACAATTAAAAGTATCTCTTGCTTCAACGATGAAAGAAAACATCGTGAGGAAACCTGCACGCCTGAAAGTTCTCCATAATGTTCTCAAAGGCGTGTGAAGTCTGCCAATCCGCACATGGCCAGCGTGGTGGACTATGGCCAAACCCTTCTCCTATTGAGAGGAGACCCGTGCTCTGTAGTGAGCCGGCAATGGGTTGGTCATGATGATGATGATATGCAGACTTATAATTTAACTACTTTAAGCTTACATAACAACCCAGTAATACAATCATTGCCCTATAGTCATGGCATAATAGCTAAAAAACACGCAAACGAACAATTAATTCACCGTTGCCTCACAAAGCCTAAGCCTACAAAGGTCAGGTGTAATAAAGTGAGTGAAGTAATATTTGCAGCGTACGAGACGAAACTCCGGAGTAATCCCCCGGTTTAAAGGATCTCGTTGCACGTCACACTTAGATCTTAATCTTCCTTCTACTGGTAATACGATACTCGGCAAAACTGCGGTAAGTATTCCGAGAAAGGTTGTGAAATAAACGTTCGTTCCACCAACGACGTGTTCATTACATTTTGTAGGGCTTATAACTTCGATCCATCGTGTCTATAGATGTGTACGTATTTAGTTTATTGATTGAATGTGCTCGCAGACGTGCTTGAAAAATAAGAATTCATTCATCATGATCAACCCATCACCGGCTCACTACAGAGCACGGGTCTCCTCTCAATATGAGAAAGGTTTTGGCCATAGTCCACCACGCTGGCCATGTGCGGATTGGCAGACTTCACACGCCTTTGAGAACATTATGGAGAACTAGCTCTCAGGCATGAATGCATGGTTTCCTCACGATGTTTTCCTTCACCGTTGAAGCAAGTGATATTTTGTTGTTTTTTTTTTTTTTTTGTTTTTTAAAACAGAATTCATTAACGAGCTCTTATTAAAGAGGTAAAAAACCGACCGATAAAGACGTGTCGCAAAGCGGTTTAGCGTTCCGGCACGATGTTGCGTAGAAACTCATTAGGTTCATGGGTTTACCATAGTCCTAAAAGCTTAGCCCGTTACCATTTTAGACTGCATCATCAATTACACCAAGTGAAGTGGCAATCAAGGGCCAACTAAAATGTAGTGGATAAAAAAAAAAGTTGATTGCCCGCTACTCGCACGCAGTGCTACGGAGGACTCCATCCTGTACTAGACTATTTCGACATCATACTTCTTATGAATTTACCACTGTGACGGAGTGAAATTATCTGCTTCGCCCCACCCCTTATAATAGCGTCGTGGCGATGTGGTTCAAATGCATATGAGTAAAATCACACTATCGACGATGTATGTATTTCTATCCTTTTTTTTTTATATATTGAACTTCATTATGATTAATTGGTAAAGTATTATACATCAAACATTTTACATAAAACTTAAAATAAAACTTAGATTAACCTAAAACAAAAAATAATAAATAAATATTTAACATATTTATTTCTATCCTTTTGTATGTCTCAACCTTTATCTGAGGAGCCAATTTTACACTAAAATTACAAAAAAAAAGAAGTTTCTAGTTTGGAACTATATCACGGTTTCATTACCTATGAGACATAGGTACTATGTGTTTTTATATATATATATCTAAGCGTTACACCAGAAGTCTTCGTCTGCAGTTGGTTGCCACTCTACTGGCAAAGGCGCGCTACAAAGTGATTAAACGTTACGATACGAGGAAATCTATAACACAGTTTACCAACCGGTAAGATGGTATTCAAGAGCTAACTTGCACTCGTAGTTGTATTCTAAAAATAAAACCTTAAGAATAACGTCTAAAAGTTCAACGAAGTCAATATGAACTCCTAACTTTTGCAATTCGAATACAGTCGGGTGTGTTATGTTCCTATGAATAAATTTAACATTGAAGATTGTGTACGTTTATATTATCCCACAGACTAGCACATGCAGGAATGCAGTTAACAGCTACCATGCGGCGCGGCAGGTTTAGTTGAACTCACGTAAACAGCGCCTACAAAAGTGACATAGCAAACCATGTGGGGTTTCTTAAATTAAAAAACTATCAAGGCCATTTATAATGTTTATTTTATTTAATAGCTAACTTTTATTAAATATCACTCACGTTAAAGCTATTGAATAAGTATAAGAGATCATTACACTAAAAATTAATCTAAACTATATTTTAGAAACATCAAAAAGTATCCTATGTTACTTCTAGAACCTCCAAGAATATGTCTACATAGTTTAATAATGATCGATCAAGTAGTTTTTGCGTGAAAGCGTAACAAACAAACTGACATTCTCATTTATAATATTAAGTGTGATATGTTTTCAGTCTATTCTGGGGGTCTACTTAAGTAATAATTTATAATAAATTTAATCTTTTACAACATAGGTTCAAAACACCAAACGCATCCTGGTTTAAGTCTGAGATCTACGAGAATGGATTCCAACAGATTGCGCTCTCAAAACACTTTTCGCCCAAATACCGAAGCATCCTTAGGAGATTTTATCTTTACAATAGCTTTGCTGTTTCGGGAGATTATTTTGTATGATGTTGTGTCTAAGGATTGAAGAAATTATAATTTGCATTGTACAGTTGCGGATTACAGCAAATTAAATCAATATGAAGCTGTATATACCTCTCAATTTCGGAGTTATGTGCGCTTTTAAGCAATCAAAATATCACTTGCTTCAACGGTGAAGGAAAACATCGTGAGGAAACCTGCACGAGTTCTCCATAATTTTCTTAAAGGCGTGTGAAGTCTGCCAATCCGTACGTGGCCAGCGTAGTGGACTATGGCCACACCCTTCTCTTATGGAGATGACCCTTGCTTTGAGTTGATCATTATGATGATTATATATGGATACAAGTTTGCGGTTTTACAAGTTACTTCCACGAATTTTCGTATAAGTTTCCTCGATACTTCTGATTGTAATGATGAATTAACCACGGAACCTTTTTTTGTGGTTGACTATGGCCAAACCCTTCTCATATTGAGAGGAGACCCGTGCTCTGTAGTGAGCCGGCAATGGGTTGATCATGATGATGTAATCAATATAACACAAGGTTCATTGTACACCGTGAACTTTTACAGCCTATTCAATAATAGTAATAAGCAAAAAGACTATATATTAGTATTGATTATTATATTAGTATTGATTTTATTTGTACGTTTGCAAAACTAAACAAAACAGAATGGAAGCATGCGGCTCTAAACAAGACCCATTGAAGCGCGCAACGTATCTGCCTGGCGACTTGTCTCTGTCAACCGCAGGTCCACTTGTCTGTGTTGTTCATTTGGAACAGCAATATATTTGAACATAGGTCGGTTTGGTTGAACAGAATAATCGCTGAGGATCTAAACACTGAACAGGCCAGATACGTGTTTTCCTTCCCCCTCCTTGAAAATGAAATGAAATGAAAATATACTTTATTACACACCAATACAGAAGAAAAAGAAACAAATAAACACACACAGAAAATAAATATTTGGAATAGGCGGCCTTACCGCTAATGAGTGATCTCTACCAGGCAACCTAGCACAAATCCTCCTTCTATTCTATTCTATATACGATTTTTTGAGATGGAGAAAAATAAATAATAATAAATTGACGCGCAAGGAATATTTTTCTCAAATGTATGAACACTAGTGAGGAAGGAGACGAACGAAGAACCAGTGAAAATAATAAGTTGTGTTATTTGGGGTCAAGAATGAGTTTTGAGTAGTTACATTTATAGAAATAAATATATATTAGGTATACGATTTTATTTATTCCCACACTTATTAATTAACTTAAGTTACGCAAATAAAAATTTTAACCTATTTATATCAAGAGATTTGACGACCTCCGTCGCAGCGCGCGCGCTGTCGCATTATAAAGGTTCGATCTGGCTCGAGTCTGGTCTGGTGGGAGGCTTCGGCCGTGGCTAGTTACCACCCTACCGACAAAACGTGTCGCCAAGCAATTTAGCGTTCCGGCACGATATCGTGTAGAAACCGATTATATTATAGCGGTTTAGCAGTATGTAGTAGGTTTAACATACCCCTAACAGGTTAGCCCGCTACCATATTAGTCTGCATCATCACTTACCATCACGTGAGATTGCCGACGAGGGCTAACTTGTAGTGGATAAAAAAAAGAGATAACGTCATGTTAAGCCATCAGCAAACTGCCGCGTCCAACTAATACATAATGGCATTCAAGTTGACATCCTGCGTGAGACCAATCACAAGATGCTCCCGTTTGATTAATAGTCTTATGATTGGTCGATCGCAGGACTTGAATACCGCTCCGCTAAAGTGATTGGACGCCGCGTTGTGATCTTTGCTTCATTCCACAAAATTGCCATATTTAGATTACTGACACTGTTTTAGTCTAGCTTCTAACATCAACCCAAACAACACCCATAAACCTAGCCTAAAGCAATTTAACGTAGGTAGATTATATTCAAATGTTTTTAAGAGAGCCAGCAGAATCAGTAGTTCCAGCAGCCGCTAGACAGAACATAAAACACGCTGAATAGGCGGTGGGCATAAATCCGAAACAACTGCACAGTTTTATGGCCCCTCTAACTGTTTACGGTTCCAGTTGAAAGATGTTCGCTGGATTGAAGTTGTTATTTATTTTTCCAATTTTCGGATAGGAGGTTATGCGGTTTTGAATAAATACACAAAGTTATTTACTAGAGAGAATCTGTATCGTTGTAATTTTATTTATGATTCTTCTGTTCTTGTAAAACTGTCATAATGAAGTACATTGCAAAACGTTTAGGTCACTTGCAAAAAACTGGCCGATTGAAAATGAAGCATTAAAGCAAGTAAAGTAAGCAAGTATTATTATATTGGCGATTGGTAAAATTAAAACTCTAATACTTCAAAAATACAGAGGTGTCTGGGGTTTCGTTTCCCTCAAAAAAAGAAGCTGGAAGCTGGAGTAAGAAATAACGGACGATATAAACTCAGATTTGTCATATTTCTATACAACTTTATATGAACAGTTTTGAATACTGAATGATTCAAAACGAAATATTATTCACATTTGGGCAGTGAAACAAAAGTCTCCCCGTTGTGTTTAACTTTCTATTTTACCAAAACCTACTAGTCATACTATTAATTTAATGAATAGAAGCAGGCGTTACTTTGCGGAAGTCCATGATAAACAATAAACAGCAAGTATAATTTGCTATTATCCGCCGACAACCAATTAATTATACAAATATCTCGGTTGTCGGCGGTATATAGCAAATTGTACATGCTGTTTATTGTTTATACTATTCATTACCCAATATTAGAATCGTATGAACCATAAGTATTTATGTATTACTTCATATTGCAAGTTCTCTCTTAGAATAGGAAAAATGTACAAGCACAATTCTTAAAGAAACCGGCATAAAAACCACTAAGTGCTTCTTTCAATTTCCATTAACCGCGGTTTCCTCGTTGTATTCCTGGTAAGCGGGCAAATGAACGTTCTTATTGCACTTTTTTCACAATTAAACTAGATTTTAAACAAAGCTAATGTTCTATTGCAGATGCTGTGATGTAAGAATAATTATATCAAGTAATATAAAAGTGATTATTTCCAGAGTGGGAATTAAGATTTATTTGATTGCACTTTAGTAGTCTACGTCCAGCATTGAGCCATTATTTGATGGACGTATCGCAAAATGGATCGTAGACAGTTTAAAGACTCTCGCGAGCTACTGAACCATTAGTATAAGATTTGTTAGTTCACAATAGTAGTAATTTTTGAATTTCGAAACACTAACGTCATAATAATTTGAAACGCATCTACCTAGTTTTAAAACTCAAATTCATCCACACATTCCAATTTGTAAAATAAAAAGATTGGTTAAGGAAACTGTGACTGTAATCTGTTACAATAAGGTCGACTTTACTTTGAAGTTGCAGTAAAACGATAATTGATAGAGACTCCACGTTTGTGAGTATTCAAATTTTATATTAAGCCCAATGGACATGAGTTCTGGGACAGAATAAGCGGAA
Organism: Lasiommata megera; assembly: GCA_928268935.1. NCBI lineage: Eukaryota > Metazoa > Arthropoda > Insecta > Lepidoptera > Nymphalidae > Lasiommata > Lasiommata megera. Next base: position 1,457,416 of record OV743311.1, on the reverse strand, counting down.
CGCACTATGTGGGTGTGAAACCGTGACAAACTCGTGGTTAAAACTTCGGTCTTCCATTCGAGTTCGATCTTCGGCATGCACCCCTAAGTTTTCGGTATCACGTATGTATTTATTTATAATAGTTAAATTTCACTGTATTTAACGGTAAAAGAATAAACCTAGTTCTTCTTGTGTGCAAACCGGCAATTGGCCAGCAGTCTATTTAACTATCTCTTAAACTTTATCTCCATATAGCCCATATAGATTAACATTGCTTACTGTAGTAGCCGGTGGCGGTACTACCTTAGAAGCCGAAAAGCCCGGGCTAGCCTTACAGTTTATATCAATAATAACATTATACTTAATATAATTTTCAAATCACATTATATTATTTTATTTTTACAATAATTAATGTATAACTACATATTTTATAACTTTAAATATAAAAATAAGCAGACGCGTCCTTCATTTATAGCCTTTGTCTCTAAAACAAAGAGCAATCGCAATTAGAGCTAAGTCCTGAGCATAATGAGTTGAGATTCAATTATAAACTCAATGAATGAGGGAATAGTGGATTGTTTTAAAGGAATTTAAACAAAAACTAAGCATGGTTTTGAACATTATTCCTTAAATCCATACCTACTTGTATTGTAAAAACAAATGTGCAGTTACCCATGGGTAACTCAACCGCACAACCAATTTTGATGTTTTACACATATTGTATAAACAATTTAATTCGTGAAATCATCAAGGTATTTTTAATAAATATATAATATATTAGAGTTTTTGGGATATTGAACAATTAGCGTTTTACGAGTATGTTACAAAGACCTTGGTGCAATTTTGTGCATTATACGAAACCGCTGTAAGTTGAGTTTAAAAATATAAACTTATTTCTTTTAATATTTTTTTTATTTGCTACAAGTTAGCCCTTGACGGCAATCTCACCTGATGGTAAGTGATGATGCAATCTAGAATGGTAGCGGGCTAACCTGTTAGGGATATGATAAACCCACACTCCTACGCGACATCGTGCCGGAACGCTAAATCGCTTGGCGACGCGTCTTATCATCGCCATTATCAACTTATTATCGGCCCATTATAGGGTGCGGGTCTCCTCTCAGCATGAGTAGGGTTGAAGCTGTGCTGAGAGGAGACAAAGTGCGTATTTTTATACTTCACACGACTTTGAGAACAATACGCCTTTGAATGTGAAAACACAGATGCCGCGAGGGCATTCCACATCTTACCATTGATTTAAGGAAAACAACATAACCGCAAAATACAGGAAAAGGTTTGTAAGCTATTATTTTGTAAGACGACCATCGTCGAGCGTCATTCCATTAAAATAATAATAAAGTGAAAATAAATTAAAAAATATTAATAAAGTGTATTATCCCAAAAATACTTTGAAAACAATGTTTTGTAAGTATGAACTTAAGGTTTTATTAAGAGTCCTAAATTTAAGTATTTTGTTTGATGGTTGCGGTCGAGTGCACAAGTGTTCCCGTGACCCAACTATCAGGCGACGCGAAGGAGCATCGCTGGGTTTTAGTGGGTATTCTGGTCGCTAGTCTGGCCGCCGGGGAGTCCCACATACCCCGTCGGAAGCGGCAAGGTCTTGCCTGCGTCGCTTCCGGACGGGATGCATAAACGCATTTCCCAGCGTGAATAAAAAAAAGTATTTTGTTTGATTCCCAAATTCCAAAATTATAGTAGGTAGTATGAACAAACAGTATGAACAAAACTTGTAGCGATAAAGTTAAATTGATGCTTAGTAAAAAAATTGAGTGGTAAATTAGTGATAAAGTTTAACCTTTATTGCTAGAAAAAGGGGCTTTGTTATTCCCTAAAGCATTGATTGTACTTGACACTAAAAAAAAATATCTAGTGAAATATGCTCATAAATTACTTTACGTTGAAATTTTGGCATAAAGAATTAAATTTGTATGGATTCTAGCATATTCATGTGTTTTTTTCCGTGGCGGCAGATGTGAAGAAAAATAAAATGGCAGACGAGTAGGTAAGCCAAAATATTCGTAGCCTTTTTTACCACGTTTATTAACCAGCTTACAGCAGTATCAAATCCAATTAAGCAACTGATCTTAAACATCGTATAAAACCCAACGTTGTTGATTTGTGTTTACAAGGCAGGTTGCATGTAAACTATACGCTCGTTTAATTAACCCAGTTTAATAATTAACATCAAACAAGTATCTATATTAGTTATTGAATTTGGATATTTAGATACATTATTTGGTTGGCCTGCAAGCAGGTTTATTTAAATGGCATGTATTTATTTTGTATGAGCTTATATCTACACATATATATCGCTAATTTTTAAACACTACAAGTTAGCCCTTGACGGCAATCTCACCTGATGTTAAGTGATGATGCAGTCTGAGGTGGTAACGGGCTAACCTGTTAGGAGGGGGTCACACTCCTAATTAGTAGTATATCGTACCGGAACGCTAAATCGCTTGGCGACACGTCTTTGTCGGTAGGGTGGTAACTAACATTCTCGCCTCACTACAGAGCACGGGTCTCCTCTCAATATGAGAAAGGTTTGACCATAGTACACCACACTGGCCATGTGCCGATCGGCAGACTTAACACGCCTTTAAGAACATTACGGAGAACGCTCACGCGTGCAGGTTTTCTCACGATGTTTTCCTTCACCGTTGAAGCAAGTGATATTTTAATTGCTTAAAAACGCACATAACTCCGAAAAGTTGTAGGTGCGTGCCAGGGACCTCTGATTAGGAGGCTAACGTGCTAACCACTAGGCTATCACAGCGTCTATGTTTAATCTAGCCAAATTTGTACGAACATGCAAAATCGCTAACATATTCTGTGCAGGTAGAATATAATGGAACGTTCCAGTGTCTTATTACCGAGCGTCCGATATGCTAGCAATAAATTGCCAGCGGCCGACGGCTGACCGCTTCGGACCGGGATTAGAAAATCTACACATAGAAATGGCTTCATCATTTTAGATTAGTGCTATTATTATTTTCATTAGAATTTGCATTAATTTACTGGCAACTATAATTTAAAATCCTCAATGCCTTATTGGATCATCTTAATTGGTATATGACTTAGACAAAAAATTGTATAAATAGCGTCCAGTTTTCTTTTTAATGTTGAATGTTATTTGTTTCTTGGATATAACTCATATCCTAACTTAAAATAAGATAAAAACTTGAGAGGTGTCAAGGGACACCCGGATGGAACGAAGCTCCTTTCGATTAATTAGTGAAGGAATTGTAATAAAATTTTATTTTATTTAAGTTATAATAATATTTTTTTTATTATTAACAAATATAATGTTATATAAACTTAATGAGTAGGCTCAATTTTGTACTCCATCAGCAATATCCGGAACTTGTGCAGAAACACTCTTAGGATTCATTTTATTATTTACAAAAAACCTGTATACACTCACCAAAAATAATCGTCGCGACACCATACTGTTCAATACGAAATAGAAATGAAAATACCTGGCTTGCTTTCTATAAGAGAGAGAGAGAGAGACAGACAGAGAAACATGCGACGCCGCACAGCTTACAATAACAAAAAGTGTCGTGACAACTTTTCGTAAGATTTTTTTCCGTCTAGCCCCCTTTCACAACGCGCGATAAGGAACTTCGTTCCAATAATCAATCACATAATTTTTTTGCACCAGAATCAGACACGTTTCAAACCATCGTCGAGTTTTAAATAAGCAGACATAGCTATCACTATCAACCATTACTTTTTTTAAATTTGTCTCGAATCACCTTTTATTTTCCTAATCTATTTTTTTTTTTAATCTCAAGACTTGTTCATAAACTTGATACTGTGATACAAAGTTTAAATATATGCTTCTAAATGGACTGTATAAAATTATGATCAACTGCAATTTTATTCTACAGATTGCAAGCAAGATTAATAGTTAGTCCTGAGAAAATTGATACAAATAGACGGTACTTGGAGCAAATTTATAACTTCCAAGATACCACTTATCGACTTGAGTCATATAAATCTTTAACTTATTGTGGTTACATCGAAGCATGTACTTTTCTGAACTATTACTAAGCGTTGAGATACGATCTCGTATGGAAAGAGATGGGGTTTGATATAACGTTATTTACCATCATCACTTACTACTTAGTGGGATTGTATTCCAGGGCTTACTTGTAGAATATTAAAAAAAAATCATTTATAAATTCTTAAATCCTCATCTTAAAATTACGAAAGTGTCTGTATGCTTGTTTCGTTGTCCGATTCAACCAGTACTGTTGATGTATGTATATATATTTATATATATGAGAAAAAAATATCTTGCACCAATAGAATTGCTCTATGTCCATAGGTACTATAGTTTGTTATTCATTATGTGAGATGGTGATAACGAAAAAAAGAAAAAAACCCCGGCTAAGTTTGTTGTGGGCTTCTTCTTAGACCGGGGCGCGTTTGGAACCCTCATAGCTTTAGTTTTAAGTTTACGAATATAGTTATCACCATGAAATAACTACTATGTAAATTATTGACGCGTCAAAAGTGCCTTTTTAAGGACTATTTGAATAAAGATTATTTTGAATTTGAATTTGAATATACGATATAGGCCTAATTTTCAACTTGAAAAATCACCTTAAACGTAGTTAGTTTAAACCCTGTAACACGGTGAAAAATCACTACTAAATTGCAGACCGCATCGTGTTTAATAAAGTTAGATAATATTATATTCCTCGTAATAATGTAATTTTCGAGCCAAACCCCGTGACACTAAAAAAGGTTCAATGTGTTTACTTTTTTAATCTAGCAGCGTGCTATAAAATAATTAAATTAATGAGTTGGGAAGCGCCACACTTCCACTCGCTTTGATGTATTCATCACTACTCGAAGATAAAAATGTAAGCGATTTATCATTAAATTTATCATTTTGCACTGAGAGCACTCCAATCCCCGTTGTAATTGAAATAAATTCAGAGCGCGGCTTCGTGATAATTAAGTTACTTTACAAGTGCTGACAGCGTCTATTTACCGACGTAATGGTTTCGCTAATAGCTTGGAGTCAGCTTATAGGGTACGGAATAAGGGCGGTGTGGTCTTGTCGAACGTTAACCTTGTCTAAAGGGAGACAATTTTGGAGGTCGAAAATTCATCATGCCATTTTTTCTGCTATAAGCTGTAACTAGCGTAAATCTGACAGCGGTATTTAAAAGAAAATAATGAATATTGTCCTCGTCTAACTATCACTATCTAAAATATAATATATATTTTTATATTATATTTTACATCGCGAGCCAACAACCAGACTTTATGGGTACTAGTATTGAATTTAGACGGTACACAAGTAATAAAAATATTTAAAAATTTAAGAAAAAATGGACTGGATATTAAAATAAACTTGTGGTGCCGTTTAATAATCTGCACAAAATTAATAACTCATTCAAATTAAATCGTATTTTAATTTATAACAAAAAAACCTTCTGAAATCTTGGAGATGTCCCTCAGTAACTAACTCAAAATGGAAAAATCTTAAATATAAATTAAAAAGATGGTCATAACGAAAAAAAAACCCACTAAGTTTGTTGTTGGTTTCTTCTTTTTGAACCTGGGTGCGTTTGGTACCCTCCTAGTTTTAGTATAAAGTTAACGAATATAGTTATCACCATCACCACATGAATTAAAATAATTTAAAACATATACTACGAAAAATACTACGAACGCTTAAAAGATACTATATAAACCTAATACAGTGGGTTTACAAGAATATAGCTATTTTTGATTTGATTAGATTTCAAACACGCCTGCCACGACTAAAGGTTTTTTTGTCCGGTTTTCCGAACGAAAATTCGTCATGATTGGTTTAGCTTGGAAACCAAGCAAATGTGTAGTTTTTTTAAAAAACCACGGGAATGTTACCCGGGTCTTTCGGAATTAAATTTTTCACTATCCATGGGCGTTACTTTGCTTGTCAGAACAAAAATAAAATGATAAAATGTTAATAATAATATGTGTAGTTTTTTTATCAAGATTCGTGCAGTGGTTGAACTGAAGTAGCTAACAAAGTAACAGACATAAACACTTTCGCATTCATAATATTATTGTAGATACAATAATATTTAGTAACTTGGACCAATTTAGTTATTCAGATGGTAGTCTCAAATTAAATGTGTAGGTTTTTTAAAAATCACGGGAATGTTACCCGGGTTTTTTGGAATTTAAATTTTTCCCTGTCCTGGCGTTACTTTGCTTGTACAGAACGAAAATAAAATGATAAAATGTTAATAATAATATGTGTAGTTTTTTTTTATCAAGATTCGTGCAGTGGTTGAACTGAAAATAGCTAACATATAAATACATAAATATACATAAATACTTTCGCATTCATAATATTATTGTAGATACAATAATATTTAGCAACTTGGACCAATTTAGTTATTCAGGTGGTAGTCTCAAATTAATATAGTCCTAACAAGAATTTCTCCAGCCCGAAGTACCAGGACTTAATAAAATAATTAGGTATGTAATTCCATTATAACGTGGACACAAAACAGACCGCTTCCCGCCATAATTAGATGTGATCCGATTTGAAAAGAGACTCATTAGCATGCAAAACCGTGTTTCGGAATTCAGGCCGTGTAACATCGCCGTAAAACATAATGATTTCATAATGGGAATTTTAATATTTTCCGTGAGAAATATTATTTTAGAATTTATTAAAGCTTTTAAAATGAGGGAATAGTTTCAAGTGACAAGCCTGGTGATAAAAACGAGAATCATAATTTAATACAAAAGGCTTTACTTTCCAAAGAGTTTGCTCGAAGTGAACGTTGAGCTATTATTCTACACTATGGGTGCATCGGTTAGCTTTATTGTAAAAGGATTAAGAGGTATTGATTGTTAGCCCCTTCTTTCGGGTTTTTCTGAGTTCTGCGGAACCAATTTATTTTCCCGGTCGAGAATGTATTCTACATCTGTTACCAGATTGTAAGACGAACATTGGTTATAATGTTTATATTTTAATCACGTGGGAAAGCGTCTTTTTTGCTTTCGCAGGATAAATGTATTATACGAGTATATCCTTTACTAGGATACCAACTATTTCAGGGTTGGAGCGAACGGGCGTTGAAATCGTGTTTTAGAAGATCTACGTGATTTTGGAAACAGAGAATAAAGAATAAAAATTACAACAACACTATACAATTTTAGCTGTTTACTGTGCATTATCTATACAAATAAATAAAATTGGAGTGTCTGATTGTAATATTGAAATAACCGTTTTTTACTACATGCATATGAATATGTATACGGTACATACACCAAAATATCATTTTTTATAATTTTTGTCTGTCTTCCGGCTAATCTCTGAAATGGCTGGACCTATTTTACGGGACTGTTATTGGCAGGTAGCTGATGTAATAAGGAGTAACTTAGGCTACTTTTATTTTAGAAAAAGTCTATTATTTTAGAAAAATAAAGTAATAGACAAACAAACACACTTTCACACATTAACTCAACGCAGATGAAGTCGCGGGCAACAGCTAGTAGAAAATAAATGTGCTGAGTTATGTGCGTTTTAAAGCAATTAAAATATCACTTACATGGCTGAGAGTTCTCCATAATATTTTTAAAGGCGTGTGAAGTCTGCCAATCCGTACATGGGCCCCATGGTAGCATGGACACGTGCTCTGTAGAGAGCCGATAATGGGTTGATCATGATGATGATGATGATGATTATAGAAAATAAAACTAACGCCTGAAATTGTTAGAACACGAATATGTTAGAATAAACTAGAAGAAGAATGTGGGTATTTTTGAGCCCGGGAAAATATTTTAGATCTATGGCATTTCAGAATTTCAATGCTAAAGTTACGAGCACCAGCTACTAAAACTATAAGTTTATTCTATTGAACTTTGGCGTTTCAATTCAGAGAAGCAGACGACATTAAAATCTTGCCGTTAAAAGTTACAAGATACTTTAACACTGTAAAATTGATGGCGCAAAACTTCTTCCTAAGTTGTGCATTGCAATAAATCCGTGATAATTTGCATCTTTAGGTGACCTGGAAGTCTGTCATGGAATAATGAACCTTAAAAGCGTGTGTCCGTTAAAATCTGTGGTGAAATTTCTTTGAATTGCCATACCCTCGGCGTGAACCAAAAGTTTCCGCCATGTTTTATTCGTATTCAAAGTTTGACAGCCGAACGTGAAGCATCGCAAATTGCTTCAGGAGTAATCACTTTTGTATTAATTTGATTTATTGAGATGAATTAAAGGCAGGGGATTATTCCCATAAATTTGTAATGAAAAGTAATAATTTAAAGGAACTTTCGAACGCGGCAGAGCGAAAACCTATTCAAAAAGGGGATCTGAGATCCATTACTTTTATTTTTGTTTAACATTTTTACAATGAAATTGTTTAATGTGGTTTGCGCTAGTAGTTAACTGTTATTTCTAACAGTTAACTACTAGTACTGTTTGCGTACTACTACTACTATATTAACTACTCATTGCGTAGGGAAAAAGCGCTATGCCATATACTTGCGCTTCGTAAGGATATTATCGTCACTATCTAGCCGCCATTTTTTTTAAACCGTGACGTGGCAACGTTGGTGAAACGTTTTTAATTTTAATGCTCATACGCAGTAGACATGAGAAATAGTATTAATATCTAAAGGCAAAGTAAAACTAAAGTTACAAAGTCATTAGTTCGTGAATCTAACGATAATGTCAGAACAGTTTTGAATTCCATCTCTCAAGAGGGAGCTTTAATCAATAATATTAATGTGACGACAAGCCCAGCTGACGAGGATCCCTCATTTATAACTGTGCCTGATCCAGCGCTCAGTCAGAATCATTTGATACGTCACAGTAAATCATTAATTTTCGTTCTATTTGCCGCAAAATATGTTTGTCGTAATGGAGAACCGTCAACTACAAGCTCGCTCCCATATAATGTGCCTATTAAAACCCTAACCTCCTACAATCAGCCTAATGAATATACGCCCTTATATTCATAGGAATAATAAAATTTTAGTCAGTCATTTTGTGGGATGAGCTTATATCCTATATATATATATATATATATATATATATATATATTATTATTATAAATGTGAAAGTGTGGATGTTTGGATGTTTGTTACTCAATCACGCACAAACGGCTGAACGGATTTGGATGAAAATTGTCATGCATGTAGCCTTTAACATGAAAAAAAAACACGGGCTACCTTTTATCCCGATTAAAGTAGTACATACATTCTAATGCTAACAATTATATGTGATATTTGTTTACATAAAAACTTACACTTTACTAACGCGTGTAGTCATATACTGTTGGCTAGGATTTAATATCATTATTTTATTATTTATTTGATAGTTGATATTTAATTTAATTTTTATTTCTTTCTAGTCATATACTTATGACTAGGAAGGAATAAAATAAAATATTTAATAAAGTATCATATTATATAAGTGCTAACTAAGCCCATCTCTACCAAGTAGTAACTTAGCAACTGCTTACTAACTATCTGTCCTGATGTGTTTAGTATATAACTAGGAAAGAATTAAATTACATAATATGTAATAATAATATATAACGCATACCGTCGGTCACAACTTTGTTCCAACCACATCCAACGAATAATATCCAGTTATGAAACGAAAATTCAATTTAAAACAACATGAATCTAACATGGTTTCACGATAAGCATGCGCGCTGCATTTGCAGTTCAAACAATTTAACATTACATGTTGCATTGCTCAGTGTTAAATTTTTGTGTGCAATTTATACGTGTGAATTTATTGTTGATTATCTGAAATGGTGATAACCATAAAAAAACCGGCTATGTTTGTTGTGGATTTCATATTAGACCTGGGCACGATTTGAACCCTCTTAGCTTTAGTTTTAAGTTGTCGATTGTAGTTATCACTTCACGAAAAGAAATAATGAAATGAGCTATTCATAGATGCCTGTAATAGGTTTATATGAATAAAGCTATTTTTGATTTGATTTGATTATTTTACTGTAAACCTGACAGAGGTTCGTGTTTATTACTTACTAAGTGTTGTTCGCGATTTCATTGACGTGTAAGTTTTAATGTATATGTATAAGAACTGAAGATAATCAAACTGAACTAACGCTATGAAAAATAATAAGTCCATAATGGAAATATATATATGGAAACCGTATGTTAATCGGGTTAAAAGTAGTATATGTGCTATTCCAGGCTATGGTTTGTTTCTATGCCAAATTTAATCTGAATTCGTTCAGTCGTTCAGGCGTGATTGTGTAACAAACATCCATCCTTAATCTACGCAATCAAAACCCAAAATCTCCTGAAGATTGTAGCTCTGGTGTCGCAGCGAAACATACGTTTTATGGGCATTCTTCTTCTTCTGTATCGATATTGGCTGTGCGCGTAGTAGTTTTAAATTCCGCCGTGCAGATTTGCGCCAATTTTACGCGAATTACAGCAATTTAAGCATAATGTTCATGGACTTCACAAAGTATTACATCTGCGCCACGAGGTTTCGTCCACTTAGTACCCGTTCTCTTAAATGGGGATAAAATTTAGCTTGTATTACTCGTCAATGTAGCTTACTATTGTTAAAATAATTAACGCGCAAGCGTAAGGAACCAAACAACGTATTGATAATTTCAGTTTAAATTTTCTTGAATAAAAGCTTATGGTAAGTTTTGCTCAGTAGAGATGAATAAAATACTATAAAATGTGTAGACAGATGTTATACAAGAGCTGTGCGATGTTAGATACAGTTAGCTAGGTCATTAAACTATGTGCACTTTTCCACTCTAGCTAAGTGGAGATGCGAAGGGGGTGAGATATGCTATGAAGACGTAGCTGTGAGGTGGATGCATGGATCCAGTTAAGCGTCTATACTAAGTGATAAACGCGCTCTAACTATTTACGTAGTACGTACGTGTTAAACTATGCTCAGCACGGCTACACCGCTCGAGCATTTCTGACCCACATAATTAGCTTCCCATCCGAGAAATAACATCAGCTATGAACCGGAATTTAAATTTAAAGCAACATGAATTTAAAATAGTTTCATACATGATTTATAGCTTCCACTCGCAGATCATAAGCACGCATCTCTCTATAATGCGAGTGGTAATGGGCGATTAAATCTAAAGCGTTTTAATTGCAGACGCTGACGATTTTACTAACAGAAACTTTTATCATATTCAGTTGATATTATTTTAATAAGTTGTCTGTCAAATTAAGTAACATATACATTATTTATACACTACAAATAAGCCCTTTTTTTTTTTTTAACGTGGGTAATCCTCATGGATACCCCGCGTCCGAGGAGACGCGGCGGTTATGTCAGACTCTTACTGAATAAACCCCCACGGTGCATATCCTTTCCCGCCGCCTGGTGGCCGGGTCACGGGTTTCGCTCGCGCACACAACCGCAACCAGGCCGGCAGAACTACAAATAAGCCCTAGCAATCTCACCTGATGGTAAGTGATGATGCAGTCTAAGATGGTAGCGGGTAGAATAGGTAGATAGTAGATGGTAGAGTATGAGTTTACACAACAGCTAACCTGTTAGGGCCATGGTAAACTCGTACTCCTAATTGGTTTCTACGCGACATCGTGCCGGAACGCTAAATCACTTGCTGACTCTTCTTTGTCGGTAGGGTGGTAACTAGCCACACCCGAAGCCTCCCACCAGACCATACTCGAGCCGGGAATCGAACCCAGGACCTCCAACTTTATAATGCGACAGCGCACGCACTGCGCCCCGTAGGTTCTTTTTTTATGTATATAGCGAGCAAACGAGCAGTCGGGTCACCTGATGGTAATGATTACCGCCGCCCATGAACATTTGCAGCACCAGAGGAACCGCCAATGCGTTGCTGGCCCAAATGGTGAGGTCGTCAATTCGTATGCTTTCGTATTTTTATACCTTTAAACGTTTTTCATTTATGCATTTACCCTTTTTTGTAAAAAAAAAACTTGAGAGGTGTCAAGGGACACCCAAATGGAACGAAGTTCCTTTCGATTAATTAGTGAAGGAATTTAAGTTATCATAATTTTTTTTTTATTATTAACGAATATAGTGTTATATAAACTTAATCAGTAGGCTCAATTTTGTACTCCATCAGCAATATCCGGAACTTGTGCAGAAACACTGTCAGGATTCATTATTATTTTTTATTATTTATTATTTACAAAAAACCTGTATATACTCAACAAAAATAATCGTCGCGACACCACACTGTTCAATGCGAAATAGAAATGAAAATATCTGGCTTGCTTTCTATAAGAGAGAGAGAGACAGACAGAGAAACATGCGACGCCGCACAGCTTACAAAAACAAAAAGTGTCGTGACAACTTTTCGTAAGAATTTTTTCCGTCTAGCCCCCTTTCACAACGCGCGATAAGGAACTTCGTTCCAAAAGGTTTTATTTACTCCGGTTAACGAATACATCGTGGTTGCCGAGACACATTTGCTACTTCTTACCATCGATCCTGCTATCCTGGTAATGAAAGATAAGAAGAGCGCGTCTTATATATATGCACAAATATAAAATGGCCAAGGTCTGTTACATACTAATTAATCACAGTTTTTTTTTATTCATCATTATCATCATGATCAACCCATTACCGGCACACCAAAGAGCACGCGTCTCCGCTCAATATGAGACGGGTTTGGCCATAGTCCACCACGCTGGCCATGTGCGGATTGGCAGACTTCACACACTTCTGAGAACATTATGGAGAACTCTTAAGACGTGCAGGTTTCCTCACGATGTTTTCCTTCACCGTTGAATCAAGTGATATTTTAATTACTTAAAAACGCACATAACTCCGAAAAGTTATAGGTGCGTGCCCAGGTTCGAACCCCTAACCTCTGATAGGAGGCTGGCGTCCTAACCACTAGGCTATCACAGCACGACATTTGAGTATAAACGAGTAAAAAGCAGTCTCGTTAACAAGACTTTGTTGGAAGCTTGTATACAAAACTCAGTCTCGAAATATGACACGGTTCGAATTTTTCTTTACAAATTGTGTCTGCGCACGTAAAGACTCCATTAAGCGGAAGCAGGAATGTTACAAATAAAGGATAATGATGATCCATTACGGTCCACACTTTCATCGTGTGTTCGGGAAATGGAGGGGAATTTTCGTTTTCCTAATGATGGAATAGATTGGGGTATTTATTTGGCGCCTTGTTAAGGGAAAGCAGATAGGTAGACATCGGGTCGTAACAGGACCTCCAGTGTTATTCTGTGCAGGTTGCTTACATTTTATCGTGACATCAAAATTTTACTTACTTAACCTACCTCCGTAGGTAAAATTTTCATATTGAATACCGTTATTCAATATCATCATGTTGATCAACCCATTTTCGTCTCACTACAGATCACGGGTCTCCTCTCAATATAAGAAGAATTTGGCCGAGGGTATGTGCGGATTGGCAAACTTCACACGCCTTTAAGAACATTATAGAGAACTCTGAGGCATGCAGGTTTCCTCACGATGTTTTCCTTCACCGTTGAATCAAGTGATATTTTAATTAACCGTCACCGGCTTCGAACCTTCGACCTCTGATTGGGAGGCTGACGTCCGAACCACTAGGCTATCACAGCTTACTACGGTATTACGTAAGAATAAACCCTAACATGGAAACTTAATTATTTCGTTCTTTATCGAACTTAACACCTCTAGAGTCGTATCATTGTCACCATGTAAGCTTTGCTGGTGTCTTTGGTGGTTTTTTTCACCATGTAAGCGGTGATAGCCTAGTGGTTAGGGCGTCAACCTCCCAATCAGAGGTCGGCGGTTCGAATCCGGGCACGCACCTCTAATTTTTCGAAGTACTATGCGTTTTTAAAAATTTAAAATATCACTTGCTTCAACGGTGAAGGAAAACATCGTGAGGAAACCTGCACGGCTGAGAGTTCTCCATAATGTTCTCAAAGGAGTGTGAAGTCTGCCAATCTGCATATGGCCAGCGTGGTAGACTATGGCCAAACCCTTCTCATATTGGGAGGAGCCCCGTGCTCTGTAGTGAGCCTGTAATGGGTTGATCATGATGATGATGATGAAACCCTAACATGGAAACTTAATTATTTCTACTCTATCGAAATTTACACCGCTAGAAACAAATTATTATCACAATGTAAGCTTTGGTGGACATATTATAGAAAGAGTAAAATGGTTAGGATAATTAAAGCTGCTGATGTATAAAATAATTAAATTAAATGTCAGACAAACGCAAATGAAATTAATTTCATATATTTATGTCCGTACAAATGACGCGAACATATAAAACAGTTGAACACGTGCCACGAATTAAATATGACCTCTATTACAAACATTGTGATGATTTAAAATTGCAACCACCAGGTGAATACATAAATCTTTTTTACATTCACTCATAATGTTTAATCAAGTCCAATTAATAACTGGTTGTTTATTCCACTGAATGGATGCGTTCACGAGTAAATGAAACACAGAAAATGTATTTACAAAAGCCAAAGTAAAATGAAACCGGCTAAGTACAAGTTGCAATCGCACGCGAAGGGTTTCGTACAACCATGTTATGTTTTGACGACCTCCGTGGCGCAGCGCGTGCGCTGTTGCATTTTAAAGTCGGAGATCCTGGGTTCGTTTCTGGCTCGAGTCTGGTCTAGTGGGAGGTTTCGGCCGTGGCTGGTTACCACCCTACCGACAAAGACACACGTCTTTTAGGCCAAGCGATTTAGCGTTCCGGCACGATGTCGTGTAGAAACCAATTAGGAGTATGAGTTTACCATACCCCTAACAAGTTAGCCCGCTATCATCTTAGTCCGCATCATCACTTACCATCAGGTGAGATGCAGTCAAGGGCTAACTTGTGGTGAATAAAAAAAAATGTATATTTTTAAAGAGTGATAACAACCAAACAAAGAAAAAACACCAATACTTATCATTCGTTATTATAGCACCAATACAAAAACATGCTCTGTAAAATAAATACAAAAGTATTGTCTGGAAAGACTGCTTTAGCAATAAGACCGCATTTGCATACTAATACTCGAGAAATTATTTTTTTACTTTTTATGTACTTTAATGAAGATGTGTGCAATAAAATGCATTTATCTTTCTACTGTGAAACTTATTACAGTTTATGACATAACTCGTAGAGAATATCATAGGTTTAGTATCTTATACGGTATCGTTGATATCCTTTGTGTACGGAACTTTAAGAAACACGTATCACGTATCTGATAGTTGGACCACTGATCATCATCATGATCAACCCATTCTGGGCTCACTACAGAGCACGGGTCTCCTCTCAATATGAGAAGGGTTATGCCATAGTCCACCACGCTGGCCATGTGCGGATTGGCAGACTTCACACGTCTTTGAGAACATTATGAAAAACTCTCAGGCGTGCAGGTTTCCTCACGATGGTTTCCTTAACCGTTGAATCAAGTGATATTGAATTTTCTTAACTCTCCGAAAAGTAATAGGTGCGTGACCAGGTTCGAACCCCCGACCTGATTAGAAGGCTTAGCTATCACAGCTTCTACTCAAGATCAGAACAGTAAACCTTCGAGCATAAACCTTAAAGCAAATCTAAAAAAATCTTAAATTTAATGTAAAATGCACATAGCTCGAAAAAGTTAAAGACGTGTTGAACGAACTTGGTGAATAAGGAGAATAAGGAGGTCAAAGTCTTACCCTACTAGTTAAGACTTCGAACTCCAGTGGCGTTCAAGACGAATACCTAAAGCTTTATGAAATAGTCGCTAGAATATTAAACATAATTTGACTTTGATAAGATAATACTTGAATACTCAATGTATTTATCAAGTTGCATACCACTCTCCATATAGCGATGATAGCCTAGTGGTTACGGCGTCAGCCTCCAAATCAGAGGTCGGCGCTTCGAATCCGGGCACGCACCTCTAACTTTTCAGAGTTATGTGAGTTTTTAAAAATTAAAATATCACTTGCTTCAACGGTGAAGGAAAACATCGTGAGGAAACCTGCACGCCTGAGAGTTCTCCACAATGTTCTCAAAGGCGTGTGAAGTCTGCCAATCCGCACATGGCCAGCGTGGTGGACTATGGCCAAACCCTTCTCATATTGAGAAGAGACCCGTGCTCTGTAGTGGACCAGTAATGGTTTGATCATCATACCACTCTCCAGTAATAAAGGAATTTGAATTTGAAAGTGATTACAAATTCCTTTATCCCAAGTACCGCATTGGATTGGACCTTGATTCAAACACTGTTTAAACTTCAACAGTAACGGCTATGAGGACCGGAACTGAAACCGAAATATCTTAAACGTATTTATTCATATCCAATTCATAACTGGGGTTTCTAGACTTGATTAACTATTTGACATTGTTTGAATTTCAAGAGCTATTCAAATTTGGTACTGTATATACTGTAGTTTAACTAGAAATAGTGTTCCTCTCAAACTACATTCCCCATTGTATCATCAACTCATGTGAATTTGAGGGTTTCGGTAAGAGAGTGTTATTTAACCGTTTTTAGTTAGAAAAGTGAAAAAGTTTCTAGCAACAGTTACAATAATAGCGGAGTTAAATACTAAAGAAGAATAAGAATAAAAATACATGGAGTAAAAAGTTATATCCAACGAGACTCCACTATACTCTAGTACCTACCCTCATTTGCAAAATGTGTATATTTTTTAATTTTTATTTTGTTTGGTTTTTAACCATAGAATTAATTTTATGATTTTTTTTTTATACACTACAAGTTAGCCCTTGACGGCTATCTCACCTGGTGGTAAGTGATGACGCTGTCTAGGATGGCAGCGGGCTAACCTGTTAGGAGTATGGTAAGCCTCTCCTAATTTGTTTCTACGCGACATCGTGCCGGAACGCTAAAATCGCTTGGCGACACGTCTTTGTCGGTAGGGTGGTAACTAGCCACGGCCGAAGCCTCCCACCAGACCAGACTCGAGCCGGGAATCGAACCCAGGACCTCCAGCTTTATAATGCGACAGCGCACGCACTGCGCCACGGAGGTCGTCAAAATTTACATTTTTACATATTATTACTTCATTCCGGCGTCATAGAGCACCCAATTAAAACCTAACGTTCGAAAAATTTAATTTGATTCCCAAGTCAGGGCAAAAATTATTAGTATCTTGTGGTTCCCTGCTGTTTCAACCGCGTTTAGTTTCGGAGTAGTCGTAACGTCACGTTTCTATAGTATGATTCCCTATTTCACTCCTCAAAATCTTCGATACAGATAACAGCTTTAAAACATTAATTCCACATTGAATAAGTATTTTGAGATTGTAGAACTTCCAATTGGCTAAAATGGTTATTTATTGCTCATTAGAATGGAAAACTTCTTTGAGATTAATAAAGTTTCAAAGAGAATATTTATAAACTAATAACACAGCCACTTAGATTTTTGTTTGCTTTTACGATCTCAGAAAATATTAATAGGAATTTTATATAAAACTTAAGCTTGTAGAAAAGTCCTGTTATAGTGTTAAGGAATATGTAAATGATAAACAAGCTTGGGTATGAAATATTGCTCTAATAAGATAGTTCTTAAATAATTTTAAGTGGCATGTATGATGGTGATGACAAAAAGAAAATTTACCTAGCTTACTTCGTTATGGGCTCGTTCTTAGTAAGTATACACGTAACTTTAGGTTTTATTTTTTCAGTTGGTGTCGCTGCACCC
This sequence comes from Lasiommata megera, assembly GCA_928268935.1. Classification (NCBI taxonomy): domain Eukaryota; kingdom Metazoa; phylum Arthropoda; class Insecta; order Lepidoptera; family Nymphalidae; genus Lasiommata; species Lasiommata megera. The sequence goes on along the minus strand of OV743311.1, from coordinate 1,439,746 downwards.
AAAATATTAAGAGAGGCGATGAGACGGTGAGACGATTGTTTTTTTGTATGAAATGGCTGACAAAATTTTGGATGGAAAAATGATTTTTATGAGCAGTTGTCCGCAGACAAAGTCGCGGGAAACCGCTTCAACCGGTTATATAACAACAATATAATCAGAAAGAGTAATTTAGAAGTTAACTCTACAAATGAAAGGGATCTAGCAATTTGAATCAATCAAATAGTCCCTTGGAGAGAAAATTTTGGCAATCAATCATTCGTACCCGCCTTGCGTTTGAGTTGCCATCGATCTTACCAGAGTAGATACGGTTATTATCATTTGAACATTAGTTGGATTAATTCGACATAAATTTGCTACTCCTTCTTTGTTCCAGTGGATTCGTTTACTCATCTCAATTATTCGATACGATGGAAATAATTAGCTCCTACAATAGCATTCCCCATATTTCTTCCTATTAGGGTTGTCGCTTACACCTTCTGTGCCTATTATTGTTCTTAATTAGTTTTTAAAACGTAGGTTCGTAATAACTGCCACGTTATTTCTATATATCGGCGCGAAGAAGTTATTAACTTTATTCAGCGGCGCCAAGAACCTTAAGAATTCAATAATTACCCACATTTTAACTATTGATGATTTTGCTAACACAATTTAGACAGTAACAATCAATTTTGTACAAGCATGCTTTGTGCTATAAATACGGGCGGTTGATACCTTTCGCGGCATTTTCGTTCGAGACGTCGGACTGTTCAGACCTCTTAGTTATTGTCGCAATTAAAGTGTAAACCCGCAAGTTGTGGTTTTAATTACTATGAGCAAAAGTAAACGAAATCGTGACGTCAACAATGCTGACGTCACCCTTACAAAAAACAACTCGGACGCCCTTTACCCGTCATATATGATTCCGTAAAGTAATAACTGGACTATTACTAAGCTTGTCATGAACAGTAATAGGTGGAGACTTTAAAACTCACAAAATTTGTATTGCCGCTAGAGAACAGATAAAAAATATATAAACTAAAGTTATTTCACTACCTTCTTAGACTGCATCATGAAAAGTTCAATATGATGATTTATTTACTAACACTTCTGAACACATTGCATTGCTAATTTTAGTTTCCTTGCCGTAGGATTGCCATCGGCTGATTCATGTTATCTTACGATCAAGCATACTTGATTGCTAGCGCTGTTGTCCTTTATCACTAGCGCTGTTGTCCTTTAAATCGCAAAGTTTTCAAGATTACATGCCAAAGGCGTCAATAGACTCGTCAATTTAATTCATGCTGGAATAATTCCAGCGGAATTCACCCCCACATTAACGACATTATTTCTTCTAAGAAATCAGCACAAAGCTTCCATATTGAAATTCTTTGCCCCGACTGCAACTCTGATTTGAATAGGGTTGTCAACGAAAATTGTTAATAAAATGCAACGACTGATCAACAAGAGGATACGCAGTCGATCACCATCGCGTTGGATAAATCGAGGTGGGGTTATATTAGCTACAGAAAATGCCTCGTCATCAACCACCACCACTCTAAACAGCTTAGGATTCGGAGAACATTATTTGTCCTCTTCCTAACTGAAGAAGCTTATTCCAAATTAGTTGTCACTTGGCCACTGGCCGTAAAAATCAGACCAAACTACTCCTTGCACATCTGTGAAAGTACGGTAAAGGAATTCCATTAAGATAAGCTAGAATAAATTAGCAGTATTTTTTATAAATGATTATAAGTATGTTTAATTACTTGTGGCAACCCTGATCTTAGACGTCGCAAATTTAGTATAATGCTTTGTTATGTAGTTTTTCATATCAAAATTCCTTAGCACTAGGGTAAGCTCCATGAACTTTAATGTTTTAATGTTCATCAAACGAAGCTTTGAAGATTTATTGTTTTTTTTTATTTCAAGTAGGTACTACGATTCATCTTCATAGTAACTCTTAGGCTCTTTTACATAGTTATAATTGCCTCGCTTCACAGTTATTTATACCTACGAATGAAATTAGGAACTTAAAAGTAAATGTCGGCATCTTATAAATCGAGTCTGGTGGGAGGCTTCTGCCGTGGCTAGTTATCACCCTACCGACAAAGAAAGTGTCGCTAAGCGTTTTAGCGTTCCGGCACGATGTCGCTTAGTAACCAATTAGGAGTGTGGCTTTACCATACTCCTAACAGGTTAGTCCGCTACCATCCTAGACTGCACCATCACTTACCACTAGGTGAGATAGCTGTCAAGGGCAACTTGTAGTGTTTACAAAATAATAATTATATGATCGATTCTGAAACGGTACTAGAAATATTCCAAATGGTGGTGAGCCTGTGTAGGGTCGGCTCAAAGTATCGTTGAATGAATTCAAAAAGATCCAGATTTATTCAAAAACCTCGTGAGCATTATTATTTGCTGAAACCACTGGATGTATCAAAATGTAAAGTTGGCGTACACATAGCTTTTACAACACAGGCGTCGGATAAGAAAATATACTTCAATCAGTTTTGTAATTAAAAACACGCGAATAATGAACTTAATGTGGGCGAAGCTTCTGGAAGGAGCAAGTATTTTTAAATGAAGATAAGACTAGTTCATTCTTACTCCCATTAAGACATTAAATAGTCTCTTGGGGTATTTATAGGTACGAAAGCCAACCAATACCAATTTGAATATGAACAGCAAAATTATATTCAATTAGAGACGTCTTTCTTGAATCTTAATAAAATAATATTGTTATGAAGATATAAATACAAGATATTTAACTCTGCAATACTTGACTGGCACCCGCTATTAATTTACCAAAATAGTTTTTTACTTTTTACTTTGCTTTCTTATTATAAAACGCTCAATTGAAATGTTCTCTGTACAGAAATGTCGTATTTCAAACATTTTCGATACCTACCTGTTAATTTGTATCGATACGTCTATATATCTCGATATTTTAAATATCGTTCAAAAATATCAAATAACGATATATTGATAATGTTGGACATAGAATCTACGCTACTTTGATAATTAAGACTTAAAAATGACGTGTAGTAAAATTAACGAAATAATTAATAGCAAAGTTTAAATCGCGAGCAACCGCAAGTAAGTAATAATAAAAGTTAATAGTGAGATGCCTTGACAAACGCGTCTCAAAGAGCGAAGCCGCTTAAGCCGACGGCGGCCATCTTTGAAGATTAGTTCTAAGACCGTTGACACTGACATGGACCCTTAAGAGCTCTGGGTTATGGTCCTATGCGTTTAGTATGGCGTTCCTAGCGAGCGAGCACGAACTTCAAGCTAGCTCCTGCTTAATGTTTATGACGTATAAGACGGGTACAAAGGATACAAAATTTTGAATGCCAACGGGAAAAAAATTTACTTTCCTGTTAATATTGAAAAAAGTTACAAGTGTATTAATTTTAATAAAGTCCGGCACATAAACAACTTTTATGCTGGATATGACCTCTACAGCTCTCGAAATTTTTCTATTACTGCTCCAAATAGCAATCTGACAGCAATTTCTGAGTGGAGCAGTCGGTAGGCTTTTGGTGAATCCTGCAAAATCTAATGTCCTCATTATTGCTAGTTTTTTCCTATGAAAACAAACGCTCGCCTTAATTTTTAATTATTTAATCAAACATGTCCGGTGGCATTCCATATTTGTATCATATAATATTGAAAAAAGTTACAAGTGTATTAATTTTAATGAAGTTCGGCACATAAACAACTTCTTTACTGGATAATTATGACCTATTCAGCTCTCGAAATTTTTGTTCTGCTACTGCAAATAACAATCTGACAGCAATTTCTGAATGGAGCAGTCGGTATAGACTTTTGGTAAATCCTGTAAAATCCAATGCCCTCATTATTGCTAGCTTTTTTTCCTATCAAAACAAGCGTTCGCCTTAATTTTTAATTATTGAATCAAGAACAGGCCAGTTTGAATGTTTTGTGGATTAAATATGACGGCAATCAGAGAGCAGCGCCATCTAATTTTGGAGTCATGTACGACAGACAAGAGAGTGGCATCGCCCCCTCTCTTTACGCAACACGTACGTATGCAGGTTCTTATAAGAATCACCGGCGCGGGACGGCGCATTGCATTGATTGCACTCGGTCGGGTCGGACCGGTGGTTGAGCTGCGGTGGTGCATTCGTACTTGGTGGAGCGTCTATACGCTCCACCAAGTACGAAGCTCCTTATAAATTACCATACTTATAATTGTAGTTCGGTTCTACCAAGAGTGTCTGGTCTCTTTGCCCGAAACTACCCACGTCTACCTAAATTACCGACAAAGACACGCACCCGCCCGTAGTCATCCTACAAATATAATTAAAAATTCTCAAAAAAAAAATAATGCTTTTATAAATTTATTAATTAATAATGCAAATTTTAATATTAATTTATGAATTGACAGTTTGGAATTGCATTGAAAACTGTGAAAGATAAAAATATTCAAACTTTTTAATCCTTGTTAATAAAGTGCATGCTGGCAAAAAAGATTTTCTTACTGATGTAAGCAGATTCTCGGTGTAATTATTATGAAGAAGTTTCTACCGCGTAACTGGCAAGAGAACATTTTGCTCCTAGCGTTAGCGAGTAACAAAATATCTCGAAGTTTGAAACTAGCAACTTGATCTCAGAAAACTGTGAAGAGCAGTTAAGCATCAACAACCCTATATCGGAAAAGTTGCTTAGTTGCAAATTACAAATAGTAACAACCTGTCTTCCCCAACAAGGTAGGGATGGGGTCAAGAGCTAAATCGTCGTGGAAAAAAATGTAGGGAGGATTTAACTTGTGTGTTTAGTTTTACTTTCTCTACTCATGTAAATCCTTGCATAAATTGCATCTGGCAAAAATTTTAATAGCAATATTAAAATTTTTGCCAGATGCATTTTATTTTTATTTTATTTAAAACTGAATAGTATTAACCTGAATTCGGTAACAGCACGTGTTTCAGTGCAAATCACATCACTCTGTAAGCGAGTCGGGCTAAGAGTTGTTAGGTATTGGATTTTATAGTTAAAAATTCTCAGTACCAGTCCAGAGTTATGTAATTGGTGACTTGGACTAGCACGTTAAGCCAAACATATTGGCTACTTACTTTACAAATTAAATATATAATTTGCTTACTTTGAAACGCAATTACTTCGGAAAGAGGGTCTCGCAACTTAAAGCGTCGCCGAAGTCTACCACTAGTCTATCACCGCTTTACAGAGGGCACAATCTATACACTCTTAAGAGGAAATTAAATAAATATAATTAAACGTAGACAAAGGGCAACACTCCTGCAAAGTACGCTAAATGATTAACTTCTCCGCCACCGCAAACAATTTATCTCAAGGACACCCAGAAAGTGATCCTTATTCCGTTTCTCGCGAACCACATTCATTATGGATGCTGTGTGTCAGAAGAAAGGAAGACGTCCTGGAAAGGTTCCGCTGTCGTTTCAAGAAATATTGTTTGCGTGAATTTATTTGCTGTCTTTTTTTTTTTATTTACCACATGTTAGCCCTTGACTGCATCTCACCTGATGGCAAGTGATGATGCGGTCTAAGATGGTAGCGGGCTAAATGTTAAGGGTATGGTAAACTCATACTCCTAATTGGTTTCTACACAACATCGTGCCGGAACGCTAAATCGCTTGGCGACACGTCTTTGCCGGTAGGTTGTAACTAGCCACGGCGGGAGCCTCCCACCAGACCAGACTCGAGCCGGGAATCGAACCCAGGACCTCCAACTTTAAAATGCAACATCGCACGCGCTGCGCCACGGAGGTCGTCATTATTGTTGTTTCATTGTTTGTTTTACCAATATAAGTTCCTGATACAAAAAATGATATCCAACAACTTATGATATTACTAAATCCAATATAAAGTTGTTAGATATTGTTGTTACTATAAAGAAATTTGTTACAGCCCGGATCATGGAAATGCGACATCCACCCACGTGCCTCAACGAATTACAGTAAGCTATAGGCCCTAACAACTTTTAAAGCTGTTGACGATGTTTTCATATTAATTAATTTCCGTGCAAACCGTTCCTTTTCCGGGATAAAAACATTAGTTTCTTTTGTTCTACGGAAAGCAAACTATCTCTATGCAGTGGGAACAAGAAAAAAGAAAAACATACAAATAAACAATAAGATACACTTTCGCATTTATAGCATTCGAATTAATATATTATACACATCGCTTTATCCTATGGTAATAAACCAGTAGAGACTGAAAGATAAAATAATATTTCTTGGATTGAATATAATATTCAAGTAATATTGTTTTTTTTTTGTACAAAACTGTGATAACCTAGTGTAGGACGTCTAGGTAGGACGTCAGCCTCCTAATCAGAGGTAGGGGATTCGTACCTGGGCACGCACCTATAACTTTTCAGAGTTATGTGCGTTTTTAAGCAATTAAAATATCACATGCTTTAACGGTGAAGGAAAACATCGGGAGGAAACCTGCACGCCCGAGAGTTCTCCATAATGTTCTCAAAGGCGTGTGAACTCTGCCAATCCACACATGATCAGCGTGGTGGACTATGGCTGAACCCCATATTGAGACCCGTACTCTGTAGTGAAACGAGAATGGGTTGATCATGATGATGAATATTGGTTTCAACGTTATGTAATTTTAAACAATATGTTAAAACACATTAATTACAGCAAGGTAAGGTAACTATTGAATTGTTTATGACATGGTTGCTTGGAAGCCGATGGCCGCTTTCATCTCTTACAAGGATAATAACGAATGTTAAATTGTTAAATGTTGATGTTGGAAAGATTATCTGCTGAGTCCCTTGTCGGCTTCTTCCCGTAATAAGCAGAAATACATGACGTTATATAGTAAGCCTACTTGAAGTAAATTAATATTGCCAATTTCGTGTACCCTTGTAACCGATATGCATACTGGTGAATGTGACATTTTTGTTTGCTGCAATGTATATTTTTCTCTATGTATATTGTAAGTGTATCAATAATAAATAAATAAATAAATATTGAATATGAATTTAGTATGGATATGACTTGTTTAGCCCGCAATGTTGCGTCACGGATGTTCAAAGTTTCAAATCCTTCTTTCCTATAAAATGTTTTTTGTACTTTATTATATTTGTAATCACGAGAAATGTGCAAATACAAATAAATGAATAGAAGCAGGCGTTACTTTGCGGAAGTCCATGATAAACAATAAACAGCAAGTATAATATAACACCACACAAAATCTCCCGGTTGTCGGCGGAATATAGCAAATTATACTTGCTGTTTATTGTTTATCAAATACAAATCATACGTGTACATAAATAGTTATATGTTAGAAAATTCCATTACAGAACTGCGTTAAGCAGAGAGACCAAAAATAAATGTGCAAATAAATATTATATATTAAAAAAACTTGAAATAATTTCAACACGACTGGACTGGCCTGACAGGGTTATGTTCTGTGCAATAAAATAAATGAATAAACTAGATTTATTTGAGAAAGTTGGAACTGTATGATTTTGTTGGGAATCTCAAATTCTATGGTGTTTGTGTAACACTAGTCACTAAAGAGATCATACATCTAAGGATTCCAATCTGTTTTAGTACCAAAAGAGAATCTTATGGTGGACTAACTGTCACATCGCTCAGGTCAAAAAAGACCTATTAAGAGACTGGATTATTAATGGGGTAGGAAGAGGCATGATGGTTCTTGGAGCTTGGAGTTGAAAATCTCTGCCTGCATCCACTCGAAAATTACTTTGACCAAGTTAAGGTCCTCTCAGAAGATTAACTTCAAGTTAAGCAGTATATATACTATAATATATTTACTATATTTATACTAAACTCTAATAGCGTATAAACTCAATGAGTGCTTGATATCATCGCTTAAAGCAGTATTATTTTATCATATTCCGAATGAAGACCATCAATACGCTCTTGATTCAGAAATATAATCCTTAAACGTATGATATGAACTTGCATATTTGAATGATTTACAACGATGGTAGTAATTCCCCTGATCTCGCTAATTAGTATGCGATGTTGCTAGAAATATAGGCGATATTTCTCAAAATACCTACTGCAGTGAGGTAATTATTAATTTCTCAGAGCTAATTAACGGCATATTTTTAGCCTGGATAAGCTCAGAATCGATACGTTTGCGACTTTGTTGTAAGATATATTATTTTCTAACATACAAGTAATGTTACGCTTCAATAAAGCAATATCCATTTAATTTATATTAAGTTGTAAATTTGTCGCGTTGATTGGTTTTTTACTTATTGACATTAATTGTATTTTTGATAAATGAGGAGTTGCTAGAAAATAGGACATAAGGTATGGTTATATAAGTTGTGAGAAGCATACTGCATAAGTACTAGTGATTTAAGATCAATACTGTTACACTACAAGTTAGCCCTTGACGGCTATCTCACCTGGTGGTAAGTGATGATGCTGTCTAGGATGGTAGCGGGCTAACCTGTTAGGAGTATGGTAAGCCCAAGCTCCTAATTGGTTTCTACGCGACATCGTGCCGGAACGCAAAAATCGCTTGGCGACACGTCTTTGTCGGTAGGGTGGTAACTAACCGCGGCCGAAGCCTCCCACCAGACCAGACTCGAGCCGGGAATCGAACCCAGGACTTCCAACTTTATAATGCGACAGCGCACGCACTGCGCCACCGAGGTCGTCAAATTTACACATTTTTGTTTTAGTTTTACTTATTTATTTGATATAATAAGAACAGTTACATCTGACGAGTAATACTTCGGTTACGCCATATTGAAGAGAAAGAGTGCAAAGAAGAAAGTGCTACCAATATAAATGTACACAATTACCAACACATACGATTCGCTTTAGAATTAATACTATATTTCATCATGATCAACCCATTACCGGCTCACTACAGAGCACGGGTCTCCTCTCAATATGAGAAGGCTTTGGCCATAGTCCACCACGCTGGCCACGTGCGGATTGGCAGACTTTACACGCCTTTGAGAACATTATGAAGAACTCTCAGGCGTGCAGGTTTCCTCACGATGTTTTCCTTCACCGTTGAAGCAAGTTATATTTTAATTGTTTTAAAAACGCACATAACTCCGAAAAGTTAGAGGTGCGTGCCCGGATTCGAACCGCCGACCTCTGATTAGAGACTGACACCCTAACCACTGGGCTATCACCGCTTCTATAATATTTACAATACAATATTTTTATGAGCACACGAAACGTGCGTTGCTGACTGAAGCTGTAGGCGGCGGTTATCCCGATCAGCTGGTGCATCCCCCAGCCCGCGCATATCCCGGCGCTGTTCGATGCATGAACATCTTTTCGTGCGCTCATAAAAATATTCTATTGTAAATATAGTATTAATTCTAAAGCGAGTCGTATGTTATTGGAATTTCATTAACACTGTTTAATATTCTACGCTGCTGCGTAAATAAGGAATGTCCATAAAAGGACATTTTATGTTGCACGCTACTAGACTACAAAAAATTAGAAATTCATTTAAAGGTAATTAATTGTATACAATTTTTTAACAAATTACCAAATGAAATTTCTGGGATGTCTCTCATTAAGTTAAAAGTTTATATAAAACGTAAACTTGTAGAAAAGTCCTACTATAGTGTAAAGGATTACATAAATGATAAATAAGCATGGGTGTGAAATATTGCTCTAATAAGATAGCTCTTGATATAATTTTAAGTGGCATGTGAGATGGTGATAACAAAAATAAAATTTTCCCTGGCTAAGTTTGTTGTGGGCTTCTTCTTAGACCGGGGCGTGTTTGGAACCCTCATAGCTTTAGTTTTAAGTTTACGAATCTAGTTATCACCATCAAATCACTACTATGTAAATTATTGACGCGTCAAAAGCGCCTTTTAAAGGACTATTTGAATAAAGATTATTTTGAATTCGAATTTGAATATGAACATTGTCTATGATTTTGGTATAGTAATAACGGCCCAATTTAATTTTGTCACATCAACAAGTACCTACGGTAAAAAGTTAACGTCTAACGTATGTTAACTAACATCTACATCTATAAAATTGTTTATTTTCAGAGATGCATGGATATTACTGCGTGTGATTTAATTCATTGAATAAACAATAAACAAAAGGATTGATGTGTGTGTGTGTGTGTGTGTGTATGTGTAAAGAGAAAAATAAAGAAACTACGCCGGCACGCAAACTTACTTTGAGCAGGGTTGTAGGTGGGTTTGATTAAAAGCAACAATTGATTCCGGGTTGGCATTAAGTTGATGATGCAAATATGCCATTGTTTTATCGTACTTCGTACAAGGTTCACTATCATTTTCATAGATGGCACTGATAATTTGTTAGCTGAATTTCTGAAGGGTGTTTTTGCGAATGGCCACGTTCGTTTCTACCAATGCATAGATGACACACTGAAAATTGACAGATAGACAGAATTGGCAAGTTTTTTTTTTTATAGTTATCATTTACTCATTTTACTTATAGGATGAGTAAGGGGCGGGTGCGTGTCTTTGTCGGTAATTTGGGTAGACGTGGGTAGTTTCGGGCAAAGAGACCAGTTACTCCTGGTAGAACAGAATAACAATTATAAGTATGGTAATTTATAAGGAGCAGACTATACGCTCCACCAAGTATGACTATGCACTACCGCGACTCGAACACCGATCCGAACCGACCGAATGTAATGAATGCAATGCACCGTCAAGCGCCAGTGAATCTTATAAGAACCTGCATACGTCACTTAGTGTTGCGTTAAGAGAGGGGCGATGCTACTCTCTTGTCTGTCGTACATGACTCCAAAACTAGATGGCGCTGCTCTCTGCTTGCCGTCATACTCATATAGTGTTTATTTACTCATTTTTATACATGCTAGCAAGGTATATTGATACCCATGTTTTGATTCAACGGTTTCCATTCACTGTGCAAAAATACAAGCCCATCCAAATCATGGAGATAATAGTAAAATACAACCACAGCAACGCACACAATCTCTTCCTATGATATTGTCACTAATCCGTCGTTTACGAGATCCATTTATAATATTTTTAATAGATATTGTTGAATTCTGTAATCACTCGGAGAGAGCGGTCCAATATTGATAATGGATAAAATATATCTCCCGGAGACCGTAATCCTGATAATACTTTCGGTATCCGGATAAACTTTTTAATACGTTATACAGACAATAATAAATCTTTTTGCTGACAGGTCTTTGCTATTGTGTATTGTACGGTTGTTGAAAAGTATACCCAGCTGGGATTTCTAAGGGTGCGTTTAGAGCCTCTGTAAAGCGTCTCATCATCATCATTGTATAATTTCAGACGCGCAAATTGACAATCTTTCATCTATTGTGCTCCCTCAAACATGATCAACCCATTGCCGGCTCGCTACAGAGCACGGGTCTCCTCTCAACATGAGAAGGGTTTGGCCACAGTCCATCACGCTGGTCATGTGCGGATTGGCAGACTTCACACGCCTTTGAGAACATTATGGAGAACTCTCAGGCATGCAGGTTTCCTCACGATGTTTTCCTTCACCGTTGAAGCGAGTGATATTTTAATTGCTTAAAAACGCACATAACTCCCGAAAAGTTAGAGGTGCGTGCCCGGATTCGAAACGCCGACCTCTGATTAGGAGACTGACGCCCACTGACACACGCTGAACCACTGGGCTATCACGAGCTATAAAACGACCATTACAAAATTACCATTGACTGGTTTTTAAGGACCGAGAAAAAATAAATTCCTCAAAATCTGATAATGTGCACGTGGCTATTTTGGCTCTTCTTCTTTTCCTGGCGCCTCGGGTGGAGTTAGAGGGCCTTGTAGATACGTCTTCGGTGGAGGATCCGGCACGGACGCCACTGGCATCTGGCGCCTGGGTTACGGACGAGTACGCGAACGTTCCCGTGACCCAGCCGCCAGGCGCCATAGAGGAGCATCGCTGGGTTTTAGTGGGTATTCTGGTCACCACTCTGACAGACAGGGAGTCCAACATACGCAACGTAATTATGCCTGCGTCACTTCCGGATAGGATACGCAAACAAATTTCGCAGCGCAAAAATATGTTACCCACATACCGACCGCCCGCTATCAACTAAAATTTTTAATAATCCTATATTTAGTTAATCTTGCTCATAAAAAGAAATTTCGCGCTTTGATCTGATTCAAGTTGAGCTGATGGGAGAACAGCTTAACTGGCTCAGTGAAATTCAGGGATGAAAATGTTTCTTTCTTAACTACTATCAGCTATAAAGAATTACTTAAAACCAAATCGATGACTTACTTTCTATGTACCTACTATATACTGAATTTCTGGACTCTTCCATGGATATAATATTTATTATATATTAATGTCGAAAAATAAGTGTCCATTTATATTAAACTGGAACCCTAAAGTTTGTGTTGTTGTCGAAGTGAAAGGGGTCCATGTGTATTCATTCCCTTTTACCAATCCTCCTTTAATTTAATTTACAACAAACCGGCTTGTTTGGAGTTTCTAACTTTTATGCGTTCCATTATATGGCTTTTTAAAAGTTAGTGAAATACGGACAACACGTAAAGTCAAAAAGCAATTTTACTTTATTATTTATCCCGTCAAAAATACAGGATTTATATATCAAAACAAAAATAACCTCTTTTTTCATAGGAATCGTTATTTTAGTCTAAGATAAAATTCAAGAATGTTTTATTATAACAATGTATATCTAAAATCTAACTATTCTAAGTTGAATTAAACTTAATTAAATATAGTTCCTATATACAAAATTATGTAAACACATAAAAATTGCTATTTAATTGAATAAATAAGTTTTAAGACCAACATAATTATTTCAGTAAAGCAGAAATGCACATAAAAAAGTATGCTGTCTATCTGATTATAAATCAGTTTCTGAGAAAAGCGTTGACAAACATGCAATAAAATTTTGTTTATTTGTTTGGACGCTTCCAACTTTTTTTTTCATTCCATTCCTAGGAATAGTCAGGTGATCCTTATGTATAACAGTTAACCTTTTATATGAAGTCGGCCAGTAAAATCGCTTAGTTAGTATAAGCTGTCGCCCGATTCCCCAATGTGGCTCTTAACTTTGGACCCTCATCAATGTGCGTCACTGTCAGATCACGTGACACGATGAAGACTTAGTTTTTTGTTCTTTAACTAAACAAAGAACACAACAAGATAAAGGAAAAATTACTTCAAAACATCGATTTCATCATCATCATCATGAACAACCCATTACCGGCTCACTACAGAGCACGGGTCTCCTCTTAATATGAGAAGGGTTTGGCCATAATCCACCACGCTGGCCATGTGCGGATTGGTAGAACATCGATTTATGAAGTACAAAAAATGTGTAAATACATGGCCCCTGAGATACGAGATTTCCTAGTTTAGGGGTCAGGATTCCACTGTATTGTGCTGTACTGAGTTTTACAAATAAAGATTATTATTATTATTATATTAACTAAAACATAATACATCGCGTATAACGTGTGAAAATCCTCTTAATTTTATTTCATGAACGCAACACTGTAAAAGTTCCTTAAAATAAATTCTCCACGCTCGTTTCGCTCCGATACCGGGGCACTGTAAGGTGATGTCGACTCTACAATGCATTTGTAAAGGTGTGGACATGCCAAATAGTTCTCCTTTATGTCTTTTTATCCCCACTCAAGGGTACAAGAGGAAAAGAAGTTTTGGAACGGATGATCACCTCAATTCAAAATACAAGAACAAAACTGTGGTTTAATATCGTAGTAAATTGCTTTAAAGTAAGTATTGTTTTCGTACCTTGTTGTGGACTTTTTTGAAAATTAAAGAAAATTTGCATCGAACTTGAAACCCTTGGCCTTTTTGATATGGTTTAAAAGTAAAATTAATTATTTGTACTGTCACTATTTGTACTATCACTATTATTAATATCATTATTAGCAATGTTTGTCCCAGAATTTAGAGCATAAAACCACCAACATAACGTACCATGCGGTTGGTGAAATAAATTCAAATTCATCAAGCAATTAATTAATCATTTTAATAGAAACAATTTATTACACGCCAAACAATTTGGTTTTACACGGGGTCGCTCAACAACCGACGCTGGTGTTGAGTTAATACACAATATATTTAAAGCCTGGGAGGAGTCACGTGACGCACTTGGTGTTTTTTGTGATTTGTCCAAGGCTTTCGTTTGTGTTGAACATGAAACATTATTCAGAAAACTATGGACTTCGGGGGGTAACTCTAGATTTAATGACCTCGTATTTACGTGACAGAGTTCAACAAGTAGACGTAAACGGGAAACGATCTAACGGGTCATTTGTGAAAATAGGGGTTCCTCAGGGATCTATATTAGGACCTTTTCTGTTCCTCATTTACATAAATGACCTTCCTTACCTTACTAAGGACAATAGCGGGATAGTATTGTTTGCTGATGATACATCACTCGTTTTTAAAATTAAACGACGTGAAACAAATGTTGACGAGGTAAACAACTCTCTCGCGAAAGTAGTACATTGGTTTGAGGCTAATAACTTAGCACTTAATGGGAAGAAAACAAAGTGTATTAAATTCACGTTGCCCAATGTTAAACAGGTGAAAACCAGTGTACTACTTAATAATGAGGAATTGGATCTGGTAAATACGGCTACATTCTTAGGCATTACGTTAGACGCTAAACTTCAATGGGGTCCACATATAAATAATTTATCGCACAGAATTAGCTCTGCTGCTTACGCGGTAAAAAAGATCCGTCATTTGACGGATATAGAGACTGCCAGACTTGTATATTTTAGCTACTTTCACAGCATTATGTCATATGGTATTTTATTATGGGGTAATGCTGCTGATATTGACACTATATTCGTTTTGCAGAAGAGGGCTGTTCGTGCGATATATAAATTAGGTCCCAGAGAGTCATTCAGAGATAAATTTAAAGATTATAAAATAATGATAGTGCATAGCCAATATATATATGAAAATTTAATGTATGTTCATAAAAATATTGATAAATTCAAGAAAAAAATGGACTGTAACGCACTGAACATCAGAAGTAAAAGTAAACTTGTAGTACCGTTCAGTAGGCTGCACAAAATTAGTAACTCATTCAAAGGAAATTGTATTTTATTCTATAATAAATTACCTATTGATATCTTGGAGATGTCTATCAATAACTTCAAAGTTTTTATAAAACGAAAGCTTGTAGAAAAATCATATTACGATATTAAGGATTATATAAACGATAAAAAAGCTTGGGTGTGAATTGCTCTATCTCCATAGGTACTATAGTTTATTATTAATTTTATTAATTATGTGAGATGGTGATAACGAAAAAAAAAGAAAAACCCCGGCTAAGTTTGTTGTGGGCTTCTTCTTAGACCGGGGCGCGTTTGGAACCCTCATAGCTTTAGTTTTTATATATCTTTATTTGAATAAAGATTATTTTGAATTTGAATTTGAATTTGAATAATCTTTATTCAAATAGTCCTTTAAAAGGCACTTTTGTCGCGTCAATAATTTACATAGTAGTGATTTGATGGCGATAATTACATTCGTAAACTTAAAACTAAAGGTATGATGGTTCTAAACGCGCCCTGGTCTAAGAAGAAGCCCACAAAAAACTTAGCCAGATAAATTTTCTTCTTGTTTTCACTATCTCACATGCCACTTAAAATTATGTTAAGAGCTATCTTATTAGATCAATATTTCATACCCATGCTCTGGCAGAGCTTCTTCTGGCAGAGCTTCTTTCTGAAGCTCGCCAAACAGCCCGGTTTGGCTGTGGCAACCAATAGGGTTAGTACAGCTAATAGACAGTCCGAAAAAAAAACCCCATGCTTGTTTATCATTTACATAATCCTTTACCCTATAGTAGGACTTTTCCACAAGCTTTCGTTTTACAGAAAATTTGAAGTTATTGAGAGACATCCCAGAAATTTAAGTTATCTATAATGCTTCAATATTGCTATGTATCCGCCTTTATCTTTATCTATTGTATTTTAAACTTCGGATGAGTGACTGGAGCTGGTTCGCGATAAGTCCAAGTTTACAGCAATACATTAAACTTACGGATTTTACGACATTGCGGCGATTTGATGGCGCTGTAAAAGTTTCGACAGAGGAAGTTTATAAACCTGTTACGAGCCGCATAAACGAATAAACGAACTTGTATTTAATTTAAATCTTAACCATTCCAGTTAAATTAATATAAATATGTTTCGTTTTAAATTTTACTCATCATTCAGCGTACAATGGACAACTACACCCAGAGTTAGGTTATTTAGAATAGGACGTTCTCAAAAATTCAAATTCAAATTCGTTTATTGCATGAAAGTGGTACATTCATATCAAGATCTTAACATTAAAGTGTAGCCTAACACATTCTGCCAACAACAAAAATCTCACAACGAAAAAAACAACAATGTCAATTTAAAATAAGAGTTATGAAATCAATTAATAAAATGAAATTTAATAGTAATAAAGATTTAAATATTAATTTAGGCTAAAATAAATTGTATACTGATTCGGAGTGTCATAACCAAAATCGCAATCAATACCTGAACAATACCGTTATCCTGCAGAAACTCATTACCTACTTACTTACTGAAGGTATTCGGTAATTCTGTAATAGCATTTTTGTATGAGATGCTCTTTTAACTTGCTTTAAAATTACAAGTATATTAATTGATTTAGAACTTTAGTTAATATGCTAAAGTAATGAAGTGGGATATACTTAGATAACCGATGAAACTTGGTGCCCCGAAATTACTCTAGGCGCCTCTGACGACACGATACCCGAAAACGTTACTTTAGCGTCCTATAAAGCGATCCCTAAATCCAACAACGACAAGTTAGCGACCTATTTCAGTTAGTTACCTTTTTAAATACAGTCAATATTTAGTAGTTTATTTAGTTACGAATCAAAGTGATAATACCAAAGTCCCAACTCCAATGACCTCCAAGGTGCAAGGCAGTACCGCATTAACAATTGAATTTTGCTTAACCTTTTATTCTATGTAGAACTAATAAGTAGCACTAAACCGTGTAGGATGGGATCCCCTTTAAGAGATGCCCTTTAAGAGATCTATATTCTGAATATTAATCGGTTTATTATTACGACGATATAAACTGCGTAGTTTAATCTATAATATATTTATAAGGTTAAAAACTCAAACTTGTATCCCAAAGTCAAAGAAATAAACTCCATTTTATGTTACAATATGTGCAAAATTTGGAAAATACAAGATATCCAACATAGTACGTTCACTGATTACCACTGATAATTCAACCCGAAATTATTATGCGGACTTGAATTTTGGAATTAATTTAACTTCAAAGTTTCAATGGGAATAATAAAAATGATAAAATTCTTGACAAAGATAAATTCGCAATTCTTAAACACTCGCTCCTCGGGTTTTTAGAAATAACTTTTATAATTTTACCTTCAATATTTATGGTCAAGTTGATTTTAAGAAATGACTGTTAAACCTATTGAAAATTTAAGGGGATGTAGTAATATTGCTTTCATATAAAACAAGACAAATTTTTTGTTGGTTTTTCAGGATGATGGTTAATCGTTTCTGATGGGTTGACGACCTCAGTGGCGCAGCGCGCGCTCTGTCGCATTATAGAGTTAGAGGCCCTGGGTTCGATTCCTGGTTCGAGTCTGGTCTAGTGTAAGGCGTTTCTAGTTACCACCCTACGGACAAAGACAAGTCGTCAAGCGATTGAGCGTTCCGGCACGATGTCGCGTAAAAACCAATTAGGAGTAGGGTTTACCATACCCCTATATATTTATGTATATGCATACGCTAATTATTCCGCTGTTTAAACAACAAATTCTGTTTCATTGATTTTGAATTAAAATCATTTAACTAAATTTGAGTAAATTATTAAGACCTAACACAATAAACTCTACCCGCAATAAAATATAATCATTGATAAATTGTTGAATAGAGATAAGAAAATAAATAAAAAAAAATTGCAGTTCTTGTAAAAGAGTTATATGATTCCTAAGGGTTTTGTAAAACTATGTTAAGAATGCACGCACGCTGTGGCATTATAAAGTTGGAGGTCTTGGGTTCGATTCCCGGTTTGAGTCTGGTTTCGTGGGAGGCTACGGCCGTGGCTATTCCTCACGTAGAAACCAATCACGAGTATGGTTCTACCATACCCTTAACAGATTAGCCCGCTACCATCTTAGACTGCATCATCACTTACAATAAATGAGATTGCCGTCAAGGGCTTATTTGTAGTGGATAAATAAAAGAAAAAATGAAAAATGACAACCAGAAATCTTATCCCAATTGACCCAACGCAACAAAATCCGTGACAGTATTTCATTAGCTGAGTATGTCTGCAATGGAAACCTTCAGTAATATTGATGATGATGAACTGCCACTCATGTGAATGTCGAGCAATAAAAGTAATCTCGTGACGGATCAATTCATCCCATTCAACACTTTCAGCTGACATTTTATTTAAAGCGCTGACGTGTTCTCAATTTATGAGCATTTTAATATGTGGAAGACTCTTTGTAAAATTGTCTGCAAGAGATCAGACATATTAACAGTTTCACCACTTTTCACGAATACTACTTCTTCGGATTTCTTATCACGAGTCCTTTTCCTTGGTAATCTCTGTCATGGTTTCTCGAGCTGAATTGTACTTAAGTTACCTGCCGATTTTGTCTCAAGGTTACCCTATTTATACCCAGTTATACTGGGTCAACCGAATTTCTAAATTTAATCTAATTGAAGTTTATACATTTTTTGGAGTTTTCCAAAAAGATTTACAGATTTTTTATCACGTAATTCACTCCAATCTGTTATTTATTCTTCAGAAATCATTTTTTTTAACAGTAAGGAAGACCCTTTCTAATGGATACCAGTCAATCTATGTGTTCTTAGCTAGTGCTAGAACGTTTTTTACATGAAAATTACGTTGACAGCATATGATTACTCCGCGCATCGTTATGATATTTATATTGATTGAAATCTTGTGTGATGTTTATTTTTTAATTTACATCACGACCAAACAAACCGACGTATCACGTGATGTTAAGTAACCAATATCGCTCATGAAAATATCTTCTTCTTCAAGTGCCTCTCCATTACTGGAGGTCAGCAGTCAGTTTTTTGAAACGTTCCTTGTCCATGGCTAAACGGAATAGTTGTTCGACCGACTTGATGCCAGTCCACTCCCGTATGTTTCTGAGCCACGACTTCTTTCGCTTTTCGTACCGATAGATTGCTGGTAAAAGAGGTGTCTCTTTTACCAGCAATCTATCGTTACGCAATATATGACCTAGGTACGAGATCTTACGCTGTTTGATGATTCTGACTAACTCGGTGTTCTTCTGCATTCGGGCAAGGACTTCAGCGCTAGACACTTTAGCCGAATTTTTAGCTTTACACACTTCCGACAATTTAGCTTCCATTTTTTATTTATTTATAATATTTATTATACATCAAACATGTTGCATAAAACTTAAAATAAAACTTAGATTAACCTACAACTAAAAATCTTAAAAAATAAATAAAAATATTTAAACATCATAACTAAAATATATTATTAAAAGGAGTCCCTGTAGGCAAGGTTCCGAAGATGCTGGCAGCGTTCCCCCTTTGAATGGCTAGACTTATTCTTTGTCCGAGGTAGCTGGTAGCTCTTCGGTCCCCTGTGATGTCGACTAATCTTTTTGGTATTTCCTTAAAAAGCCTTAGAGCACTAGGACCCAACGGACCAAGGGTCTCGACCCCGAATGGGACAAAAACAATTTAGCTTTCATGAAAATATGCAGCACCAATATGTATAACTAGAGGGCACGCGCCAGGGATTTCGTCAAAATATGATATGATTTATCAGACAAGCTTGAACTGTGAATTGCGAGCAATAAAAGCAATTGCCCGATCAATCCACCCCATTCAGCACTTTCAGTCGACATTCATTTAAATCGCTGACATGTGCTCAGTGTATGGGCTTTTATTACGTGGAAGTCTCTCCGTTTAATTGTCTGCAAAAATCCAGTCAAATGTAATCAGACTCGCGTTGGGGTTTCCGAATCATTAACCATGAACATTAACTTTATTTTGCAAAAAAAAATACGTATACTGTTAATAATTATTGTCACATTTGCCGATAAAACCTGGGAACAAGGGCAATGCTTTCCAAAGCACACAAAAAACTCATTACTAACCAGTATTTAGCAAGACATGATGGTGGAAAAACGGGATGGTTCACTTAATTTAATAGCTTTTGAAAAGAAAAAAATGAAGAGTTGGTTGTTTGGTGAATGTCTTCTTGTTTTATTTTAAGCTGACATTGGCCAAATAAAGTTTACCCACTTAGCAAGCTGCAGAGCTAACAAACGTACCAAAAAAAAAGTTTTATACTTCATGCTTTATAATTACAACACGTTCATCCATGTCATCATGATCAACCCATTATCAGCTGTCTACAGAGCGCGGGTCTCCTCTCAATATGAGAAGGGTTTGGACATGGTCCACCACGCCGGCCATGTGCGGATTGACTGACTTCACACGCCTTTGAGAACATTACGGAGAACTCTCAGGCGTGCAGGTTTCTTCACGATGTTTTCCTTCACCGTTGAAACAGGTGATATTTTAATTGCTGAAATAGGCACATAATTCCGAAAGTTAGAGGTGCGTGCCCGGGTTCAAACCCCCGACCTCTGATTAGGAGGCGGACGTCCTAACCACTAGGCTATCACAGCTTTTATATATACAAGTAAGTACTCCTTACTCTGCGAAAGCCCATGATAGACCAAAGAAATTAACTACAATTAGACATATTTTTTTGGAGTAATTAATACTTGTTACGAGCACTAATAGAATAACACTTTAAATATCGCTTAATATATTTATTGAGCAGTGATAGCCTAGTGGTTAGGGCGTCAGCCTCCTAATCAGAGGTCGGCGGTTCGAATCCCGGCACGCACCTCTAACTTTTCAGAGTTATGTGCGTTTTAAAAAAATTAAAATATCACTTGCTTCAACGGTAAAGGAAAACATCGTGAGGAAACCTGCACGCCTGAGAGTTCTCCATAATGTTCTCAAAGGCGTGTGAAGTCTGCCAATCCGCACATGGCCAGCGTGGTGGACTATGGCCAAACCCTTCTCATATTGAGAGGATACCCGTGCTCTGTAGTGAGCCAGTAATGGGTTGATCATGATGATGATGATATTTATTGCTTAAATCCATGTTCATCCATGTGAACGTAATAAAATATATATTCGCGATGAACTGCACTGTAAGCGTCCACGGTGTTAAGCTGAACAGGCGAGAACTGCGACTGAAGGACAGTTAAACGCAAACTTTGTTTCAACTGTCCTACACTGTCGCCTTCCAACTACGTAAGGAGTGAATTAATGATAAATTCACTATTTGAAGTGAATAAATGGAATTTTATATATGCAGCGGCCCAAGGCCGTGCACATTGAAACTCCCTACAAAAGACCTGTCTAGCAGTGGACGTCAATCGGTTAATAATGATGATGACGAATATGGGTGATTTTTGAAATGTTGGTGTTACTTGCTTATTGGATAGAAGTACTTTTAACTCTTTGGATTAAGAAACAGTAAACTTAAACTTTCAGCATTTAAGACTTGACATTCTTTCTCATCCTACTAGTAAGTCTAGACAGAGATAAAAATAGACATAAATAGCATGACTAGCTACTCTATATTTGAAGTTTAAATGGGGCCCACAATTAATTAAACGAACATAGTTCTTCTGCATACGCAGCAAAAAAAACGCTATGTTATATAAATGTATTTCAGTTTTTTTACAGCAATATAGTATTGCAATATTTTTATAATTTATTTATTTATTTAATAGAAAGCCAACGTTATACCAAGAAATATATATATTTTTTTAAGACAACTCAAGTATATACACTTAGGACTATCAATTTATACTCACTTACAGGCTAACTCGACATGCGTTATATAAAACTTTTAAATAGTAATCTTAAACTAAGACATTTATTGCCAACAAACTACAATAATCTAAAACTATCAAATTATATTAATTAAAAAGCCAAAAATACCAATTTTATAGTTACCTAACAATGTAATAACAATTTTAAGACAAGCCGTATATGTATTTTTTAATTTTGCTTCTAATTAACGTAGCAGAATATAATATTGTTTATAGTTCGACTTTCAGGCATTGAAGTCTTCACTTTCTCTCCCGATAACTAAGAAGACTTTAATGATAATAGCTAGACTCGATATACTATCCTATATACTACAATAAATAACAACTCGTTCAACCACGTGGAAGTAATTAAATGGATATTCAGTAGGAACGGTTCTGTCAGCATTAATGTAATTAAGCTGAAGTGACATGAACTGCGACTGAAGTTCGTGTCACAACTACGCAAGGAATGATTAACGCACTATGAATGATCAACTTATGAGCAAATGAAATCATATACGAGTGATCATGATCAACTCATTGCCGGCTCACTACAGAGCACGAGTCTCCTCTCAATATTTTATTGATTTCACATGATACACCAATCGATACACTGTATTAGCATTAAAATATTACGATATAACGTTTGTCTAAGCCGAGTACAGTTATCATTGCAGGTATATACAGCATTACAGTTTTTCCGGTTAAAATTTGCATTACAGTACATTACAGTTATTAGAACATTAATGTTAAACAATATAAAACAAAAAACTATGAAATTAATTAATTATGAAATATACAGACTTAACTTGACCTTCACCGTTGAAGCAAGTGATATTTTAATTGCTGAAATACGCACATAACTCCGAAAAGTTAGTGGTCCGTGCCCGGGTTCGAACCCCCGACCTCTGATTAGTATCTTTTTTTATTTTTTAAAGACTACAAATTAGCCCTTGACGGCTGTCTTACCTAACCTGTTAGGGGTATGGTAGCGTGGTGGACTAGGGCCATACCCTTCTCATATTGAGAGGAGACCCGTGCTCTGTAGTGAGCCGGTAATGGGTTGATCATGATGATGATGATGTATCTTTACTATTATGTCTGATAACGGAAGATCCTTAGCAAATAAAGACAAAGGAAGCTTAGCTTTTAAGGTACCATTAAGCTACCTTTTACCTAAGGCATTTTATCATGTACCATTAGTTCTATATTAAACCTAAATTTATTTTATTATATAGTACTATATTATTTAGTAAATAAAATAAATTCCAAGTAAGGTGTTTAAATTAAGTGATATAGGTATTATTATGTTGTACAACTGATATAATGATAGAGTATTTATTTAAGACTAGCTGAGACCAGCGGTTTCACCCGCGTAGTTTTCGTTTCCGTGGAAATACCGGGATAAAATATTGCCTAAATATAAATTGCAAATTGACTCTTTGAAGTTAGGAACACACCTACATTTCTTAGACAACAGTGAGTGATTATAATTTAATATGAACTTTATTAAGTAAAGTTCAAATTGACTCCACATTTTGTTTAGAAAACGTTTATATGGGAAAAAGAAAAGGGCTGTTTTTAGGGTTTTCCCGGCAATTATTCGAATTTTTCTCACTTTTTAAACCTGCCCTAGACCTCCACGAACATTTCAAAACCAAGATGAGACAAATTCGTTCAGCCGTTCTCGAGTTTTAGCGAGACCAACGAACAGCAATTGATTTTTATATATATAGATTATCTTAATTTGAGATTAGGTATCATTTTGGTAATATAATGTAAAAATTGTGCAGTCCTACACCAACATTACAAATGATAAAGTTTGTATGTCAATGTGTATGTGTGTATGTTTGTTATTAATTTACTCCGGAACTACCGAACAAAATTGGCGGAAATTTTAAATGGAAATAGATTATGCCCTGGTTTAACAGTCAGGGTAGTATTTATACCGGGTAAGTATAGCAGACACGCAATGAAGCGGACGCGTTTTGAAACGGACAATATCTGTTTTAGCTAAAGTTTCTGAACGAATGAATGCAAACTTTAATGTTGGAAGCACTGGCCCCTATAGACTGTACCACAAAGGTTACAGTTCCGATCGATTACTTTTGTAGATTGTGGGAGCCATAAAAGTTTTTGTCAAAAAAAAGGTAATTTGAATTAATTGCCAAAGGTAAGGTATTATAGTTATTGTATTTTGCATGATTTATATGATATATATATATATATATATAAATCATGCAAAATACAATAACTATAATACCTTATATATATATATATATATATATATATATATATATATATATATATATATATATATATATATATATATATATTGAGTCAAACATTAACGTATAGTTACTTTTCAAAATATTATTATAAACAAATTAATTTGCTGCAATAATTTGAATGTTACCTACACACTGAATCGCAATTTTTTGTTAGCTTTTTGATAATAAATATATCAGTTTATATGAGTAAAATAGATAAAGAAATTTGTAGTATTGTTGATTTTTTGCCAGAGATTGATTTCCTAATAAAAAAAATTAATCAATCTTAAATGGCCGTTTCATTGCGTATCTCCCCTACATAGTTTTCTCGGGATTTGTGAAAAACCAAATTTTACATTGATGTGCTATAAATTTAGCCATAGTTTACTTACTCACAATACATAGAATAATATTCAATTACATACGCTTATTCCATAGGAATATTTGAAAACTCTTATCTAGGCGGGCGGGAAAAACGTAATACTTTCGTAGTGTATATGTATAAAGATGGCCTCAAACGAGCGTCATGTATCTTGGCGGATACACATCTTGGAGTGTGACATTTATATATCAGCGTGATAAAAGTATTTTCGAGTTAAATGTTGCTCGCATTTATACTCGGCTTTCAACATTAAACCACAGACTGACGTAAAAAACATAGACGAAAAGCATGGAATCGAGTTTTATGAAATAGTTCCACAGAACAGCGAAACGTCAAGTGCGGTGGCAATCTCAAAATGTTTTTTCTACGTGTCGGTTATGAACTGTGGAATGCTCTGGCAACGTCAGTTTAATTTGTATACCTTAAAAGCAATAGACCATCTTGTAGGCAAGCGCCCCAATATCTGAATTTTTTCATTGAACATGTTTGCGAAAAGAACTTCTTCTGTTTAAAAATAATCATGTCATCAGTATCTACAGTATTTTTGTTTTATTTATTAGCAATCGCAATACAATCAGAACCACAATTACGGACAAAAATGTTGACAGTACTTATATAAGGAGATAAAATGTACTCTACAAAATAGATAACGCATGTTGTTATTCAAGTTCACAGCTCTGTTTTAGGTATGGCACAATGTAGCATGATATCATATTGACAGTAATTAAAAATCAATCAACGTCGAATATTTAAATCCCAAAACTCCAATAATTTTTGTATAGATATTATTTTCATTATCTATTCGAACAGATGTCAATACAATAGCATTAGCATTTGTCTATGTGCACAAGTGGTTCTTATATGACAAACCGTTCTGTCTACCTTTTTTTTTTCAGTCTGTGATAATACTCAAACATGGCTCGTAAACTCTCGGTGCGGTGTAAATTACTATCATTTACACTCAAGAAGAGCTATAAGTCACAAGGTGTATTAGAGTCACACTATGGAAGCTACTATCTGTTTTGATATCATTGGTTAATAAATTATATATGACGACCCAAGGCCGTCCGCGTTGTTTTTTAGTAAGAGTCACGATTTGGTTTACTTTCGCTCTTAGTCATTAAAACCACAACTTGAGGGATTACCCTTTTATTGCGACAATAACTAAGACGTCCGTACGGACCGACGTCTCGAGCGAGAATGTCGCGAGAGGCATCGACCGCCGGTATTTATAGCAAAGAATGCTTGTACAAAATTGATTACTACCGTCTAAATTTGTGTTTACGAAATTACATAGAGGTAATTAACACTGATTAACCAAAAAAAAATATTATATAATTAAAATATAACGATTGAAACGATATGAAAAATATGATGCTTATATACATACAATTTATAAGTATTCATTATATTTTTTATGAATATGATAATATTAGGATTTAGATTCATCATAATTATACTGAATGCCTTAAAGTTATTAACCACAGCCAATGGGCATTTTGTTTCATTTTTGTTTATTTGTAATCGATATTACTCTGAAACATCTTAACCAATTTAACCATACATTCACTAGAAGTAAAAAAAGCTATTTATTTTTGTTATAATAAGTTTTAATCTTACTTTACAGTATGAAACGATATAAAACGTATCATGCAGTCCAGTTAGTGAGCAGAATAAGCTGTTAACAAACACATTTAAGCCACAAATGTACTAATTAAGAACGCTTTGTGCCGCTCTCACTGCGAAGAATCTATAAAGAGGGCAACTTAACTTTTGTAACATTTTCTTGTTACATAAAAGTAGTTGTTAACAGCAATTTGATTTTGTTCTAATGAAAATGTTTTTGTTGTCTCTATTCATAAGAATGTTCCATTTACAATATGTTTGTTTATCCCACTTCTGATATATAAAATGAGATTAATTAATTTGTATTAATATCTGAAAGTATTATTTGGGATGATAATTTAAAGGTTCAGAGACGGGGAGCTTTGGAAGGAACTATGCTCGCAGCATCTTTACGTAATTAAATCTT
Source organism: Lasiommata megera (assembly GCA_928268935.1). Taxonomy (NCBI): domain Eukaryota; kingdom Metazoa; phylum Arthropoda; class Insecta; order Lepidoptera; family Nymphalidae; genus Lasiommata; species Lasiommata megera. The sequence continues at coordinate 1,413,177 of OV743311.1, read as the reverse complement.
CTGAAGAGATCCGTAGATGTATCAGATGAGATGTAACCAGACCTACTGACATAGCTGAAGTTCACCGAGTTAAGTTCAATGTTTTTATAAATCGTAAGCTTATAGAAATATCCTATTTACAACACTAAGGATTAAATAGACGATAAAAAGCTTGGGTGTGAATTGCTTTAACTTCTAAACTAATTATAATTTAATATCTTCTATGTGTGATAACAAATGAACCCGGCTAAGATTTTAGTTTTTGGACTTCTTATTTTTAGACCAGGGCGCGGTACTAACCGTCCTTGCTTTAGTTTTAAGATAACAAACGTAGTAATCACCATCACCTCACGAATTCAAATAATGCCTAGGTTTACATGAATAAAGGTTTACATATATAATTTTTAAACGAGTTGAGAAGGGAACGTGGCAATAATTGGGGAGTTCCAAGGTATTGGAATGTCAACCCCGCACCGGTAAACAGCGTTGGTGGATTCTCAACTACGTGGACAGACGTCATGAAACGAGCAGCTGGAAACAAGCGTCCCCAGGCGATGGACGTTGGAACCCTCACTTCAGATTTTTCACTTCCAACACTTATGCGGCATAATAAAAATAATACAATTAAAAACAGTTCTCCCGTTTCAAAAACCAAATACTCTGATACAAATCTCAACGGGCTAGCCTCATTCCATTAAAATATCTGTACCAACCAGAACAAAACCCATTTTATAACCGCTAATGAAAATATTTAAACAAAATAGGTACAAAAAGTTGTTGAACAAAATAGCATTGCACCAATTCTACAGCTAAAAGTTCCCATTGTAATGCCGTGTTACCTAATTGTTTTCACTCAGTAATGTAGGAGTTTCGGGAATTCCCAGTTTTCGGCATTGTGTTTAAATGAAAAAGAGTTTTCTTTGTGTTTTGAGCTATAGGCTCCTGAAGTGTATATTGGGTTATTATAAGAACGAAGTGGCTCAAGCGTAGACTACACTGCACTCCAAATGCGTCTTTAGTGGCGGTTATTTATTTATTTATTAGGTAGCCAACGTGCATACAACTATCTTAATTTAAGGACACATTCTACATTTCTCTTGTAATGTTGTACACTTCACTTACAGGCTAACTCAGCATGCGTAATATGAGACAAGACATTATTTATTAAAAAGAGGTACCATAAGAACACAAAAAAAAACAATACAAAAATTGACTAACTATCTTTATCTATATTTTGACTCTTGCGGTCGACCAATCGCAAGGCTCTTTTCAAACGCGACTTTTATGTGACTGCACGCGGCACTTTTAGCTGGTAATAACAAAAAGTTAATCCGCTCGAAGCCGGTGGAAACAATTAATCCGCACGAGGTTGCAAGGACACCAGGACCACGATCTTCAGTAATGAAGGAATGACTGGAGAGAGAGAAACAAAAAGTTACAAATACTTGGCTAAGTTTAAATATAGGCTTCTTAGACCAGGCGTATTTTGTAGCTTTAGTTTTAAGTTAACGAATGTATTTCAATCTTTTTTCTACTGGTTCGTGCATAAAGTCCTGATGTTATACCGTTATGTCATTTCCCGTTATTTAATATCCTATCGAATATTATTAATGCGAATGTGATTTGGTTTGTTTATGTTTGTTTACAAAGTTATGCACTTTAAAATAAAAAATAAGAAATAATTATTGTGTCTCCATTTACAGAGGAATCCTAAATCAAATGAACGATAACAACTGTATTAGTTTACAACTCCGTCACAGCTATTAACGTCCACCTCTAGGTGGTACCACTCCCAGCCAAAGTTGCCAAAATTAGTGTTAACTAATTTTGAAAATTAGTGTGAACTAATTTTGGCCACTATTGGTTTTTTAACAATGTTCAGCCAAAGTTAGGGTTAACTGGCTGAATATTGTTAAAAAACGCTCAATGGAAAAGATCTTTTCTTTGTAAAGGTCTCAGCCTTTAGGTAGAGAAGACCTTTGCCAGCAATAAAATTTACGATTTTTTTTTTATACACCACAAGTTAGCCCTTGACGGCATCTCACCTGATGTTAAGTGATGATGCGGTCTAAGATGGTAGCGGACTAACCTGTTAGGGTATGGTAAACCCATGCTCCTAATTGGTTTCTAAACGACATCGTGCCGGAACGCTAAATCGCTTGGCGACACGTCTTTGTCGGTAGGGTGGTAACTAGCCACGGCCGAAGCCTCCCTCCAGACAAATATATACCTACGATATAGGAAGATATGGGTTTTAACTTATTGCAAGCTCATAAAAATCTGGGTCTTCAATTTATTGGGTTGTAATAATTGGCATATCAATTTAATATAGGCATACATTATAGTGACGTCACTAGTCCATGCTTTGCACATGTGCTGTCGTGTTGAATGATCAATTGTAGCACATGACTGAACATGTTTGCAGTACTAATATTATTGGCCGCTGTGAGCTCTGTCATAACATGATAATATTCAAAGGTCATAGCAATACACAACGGCATGTCGATGTGCTCACGAACGATCATGAAACTAGCTTCATTACAATAAGTTATCTCATTTTAATGATAGCCTAGAGGTTAGGACGTCCGCCTCCTAATCAGAGGTCGGGGACTTCTCCTCTAACTTTTCGGAGTTATGTGCGTTTTAAATTATCACTTGCTTTAACGGTGACGGAAAACATCGTGAGAAACCCTACATGCCTGAGACTTCAGTTATGTGCGTTTTAAGCAATTAAAATATGACTGGCTTAAACGGTGAAGGAAAACATCGTAAGGAAACCTGAACGCCTGAGAGTTCTTCACAATGTTCTAAAAGGCGTGTGAAGTCTGCCAATCCGCACATGACGAGTATGGTGGACTATGGCCGAACCCTTCTTATATTGGGAGGAGACCCTTGCTCTGTAGTGAGCCGGCAATGGGTTGATGAGGATGATGGTCTTATTTTAATTAACTTTATGTTATTTTGAATGTAGAAATTTGCATACTTGTAAATCGGCTAAAGCGTTGTCCCGTATCATCTTTATAAACATCTGTAATTTAAGATGTTGTTGCAAAAATGTTTGTATGATTCATCATCATCATGATCAACCCATTACCGGCTCACTACAGAGCACGGGTCTCCTCTCAATATAAGAGAGACCCGACCCGAGAAAACATCGTGGTTTCTTCACGATGTTTTCCTTCACCGTTGAAGCAAGTGATATTTTTTTTTTTGAAAACGCACATAACTCTGAACAGTTAGAGGTGCGTGACCGGATACGAACCGCCGACCTCTGTTTAAGAGGCTGACGCCCTAACCACTAGGCTATCACCGCTTTTATGATTATTATTACGAAATTTAATACAGCGTTAGCCTAGTGGTTAAAACTTCGGCTTACCTATCTATGAGACAGAGTTCGAACCTCCGCTTGCACTTTTAACTTGCATTGCCCTCTTATGGTATAAATTTGGTAGTCGATGAAATTTTCTACATTTTTCCGAAACAGCTATTTTCTTTTCCGAATGTAGTTTCTTTATCTAGTTGTTGTTTTTGCTCTCCGTCTATTTATTAAATTGACTTGCGAAAGAACAATTCTCCGACGGATAGTTCAAAGAACAAGCGAAATAGAAAAATATTGCAATGCTAAAAATAGAGATAGACTATACGATGGTAGAAAATAAACCAAGAGCAGTGGACAGTTTTATTGAAATTTATTCTCTGTCTTTATAAATTTGTACGGTTAGCGCATAAATAGGTTACGTAAATGATAAGTATATGTAATCATTTCAGATTTTCGTATTTTAATACTAAGTGATTTTTGTATTTTATAGTGCAGCATTTACTTATATAAAATGCAATAAAAAACATAGATTTAGAAAAATATGTTCTAATGTTCTGTGAGAGACGAACAGATAGCAGTAATTTTTTTTTTTCGGACTGTCTATTAGCTGTACAAACCCTATTGGTTGCCACAGCGTAACCGGGCTGTTTGGCGAGCTTTGGAAAGAAGCTGTGCCAGAAGAAATTTTGAGCCCTAGGGCTCGAAGAAACTAAGGGAACGACTGCCTAAGGACGCCTCCTTTGAGGCCGAACCTCGGCTTAGACGAGGTTTGGATAACGGGGGGTCGGACGGTGAGTGGTCCGTACGTCTCCGAGGCCGTGGATGGAGCCCACGTCCGGATGACGTAAGATAGCGGGGACCTCGTCTTCGCCGGCGAAGACTTTGTGTAGCGTATGATTGTGTGGTAGGTGGTACGAGTGTGTTGTCAGTAGTCATCGGATCGTCAGGGTCATGAAGGATATGTTTAGGCCTCCTCTTTCGGAGAGGAGCGCTTAGGTCGGGGGAGTAAAAGAAGCCGCAACTACGAGAGGGTTGGGGTGTCGGATTGCGAGCAGTCAATTGCGTTCGCCTTTAAAGCCTAAAGCTTCGTTGTCGATCTTCTTACGTATGTTCGTGTGAACCTAATCCTATGAGTTCATGGAAACTTTAAACTCATCAAAGTTAAACTTGCGACAGGTTGTTTAGTCAGCTAAAGATCATGTATAACTGAGAATAAATAATAGATCACCAGCTCTTAGCTTACAGGAATGCGACAAAGCGAAATTGTTGTAATGATTTCAGCCTATTGTGTTACTGTAAAGCTTTTTATATTCGGATTTGTTCCATTTGAAGGAGACGGCTGGAAATAAAAATAAGTAAAGATATATATTTTAAACGCACAATCTTTATAATTATTCCAGCAATCATTTAACCGCAGACCTAGTTTTGTTATCACTAATATGTGATAACAGCCTTAAAGCCTACCAAATATCTATTGCAGGCCACAAAAATAACAATGCAATACAATACCAATTTGTATAGCATTTCAATATCGTGCCATTCCCCTGTATTTTTTGCAACATTTTCCCCGGACCAATATCACCGTGATTGGATTACGTACTAAAATATTTTTCGATATATAAAACGATGCTTGCTTGTACGTGGGTCACGGAATATGTGACACAATATTCTATAAGGGCCGTCGTTTTGCGATACACTTTTTTGAACCCAACATATATCCAAATTTTAACAAGGTCAGCCTGTATTTCTTTCACGAAATTCGGGTTATCATATTGTAACCTCATTGGATACGTCTTCACTTATATTTTACACAAATTAAACACTAGTTTTCTTTTTAAATCCAGTTCAAAATATTTAATTTAAAGCCGCAAAGGGAGAGTTTATAAACCATTGCAAACTGTACCAAAGGAAAAGTTTACTGACTTACTGATTAATTTGGAACTTCTAATGACTGATAGTAAACACACAATTAAAATTGATTAGTAATGGTTAATCAATAACATGTCATTAACAAATAGCATAATCCAAATAATTGAATATGAAAGAACGTTTATTAAACAATATGGTTACAATTTACTAGTAGGTACCAATACCAGATATGCTTGTATCGTGGTGGCTATTCTTGTTTGTTTTTATTCAGATTGTTATTATAAAAAAGGCAGCCGCTAAGAAAGAATTGAATAGTCATCCTTACAAGGCAAAGTAGGTTTAAAATTTGTACGATTGATCGTCAAATATTTTGTTGAAATTATTTTAGGGTAGAAATAATACTAAAACACGAAATTAACCTAAATGTAATAAGTTCTAAAATAATTGCCATGGGTGGAAAATGATGATGTAGTACTATGCTTTAAATTATTTATTTATCACTTAATGTTATCGATGAATTATATCATCGATTCTGAATTAGTTCTAATATAATTGCCATGGATTGAAAATGAAGTAGTAGTTATTATGCTATAAATTATTAATTTATCATCATCTGAAACTCTTTGCAGGATTTAAATTTCATTTATTTCTTTGAGGGAATAAAACTGCCCACGCTGTCGTTATCGTCAAGTTTTTTTTTTCCGCTGGGAAGTGCGTTTACGCACCCCCTCCGGAAGCGATGCAGGCAAGACTGCGCCGCTTTCGACGGGGTATGTGGGACTCCCTGGCGGCCAGACTGGCGACCAGAATACCCACTAAAACCCAGCGATGTTCCTTCGTGTCGCCTGGTGGCTGGGTCACGGGAACACTTGTGCACCGCAGCATTGTCAAGTTGTAAATTGTTTGGTGAATAGTTAAATAGTCTATACAATTGGCTGGTTGGACCAAGTAAGATTTCATTCAAAGGCAAACTTATCATACAATTAAAAAAACTCCCAGTAGGCACTTTATAATGTACGAAATAATTACCAACTAAGGAATTTTTACCTGTTTTTACACTGCCATAGAGGACTTTTTAACTAGTTCCATTTCTCGTTCGCGCGGTTCCCACGCCACTTAACAAAATAAGCATAATGAGCTTATTTCCCGCATGGTGGGATATCGTATCGCGTCAAGAAACACAGCAATATTGTTGTTTCATGGTAGGCGGAGCTGGTATGGCATAATTGCAACATCGTACTAATTAAGGAAACATTTAGTAACAACATTTTCTCGTAGAATAATTATTGTTTAGGCGGTTTTTTTCTAAGGTAATGTAATAATAATACCGTTATGATAGAAACTAAGATGCTAGTAGTATCTGACTACGTAGGTACTAATATTATAATGATACAAAAGTGGGTAGTAGGGGAAAGTCAGGCTTAGTTGAGTTCTAATAATAACATAGGTTAAGTGTTTTACTTTTACACTAAGTTGAATTGTTTTTATTGATGGCTATGGAGTGGGTCTGCTATAAATATATCAGACACAGATTAATATTATTATTATGATTATAAATGTAACAGAGCGTCTGTTCGTTTGTTCATTTATTTCTTCCCGCGGTTGACGTACGAGACCACGTCTTAGGGAATATACTACTGTGACATACTAGGATCACCAAACCTTTGCCATTATTGGCAAACCCCCACATTGGGAGAAGTCTTTAGTCCAACATTGGACTGGTATAGACTATTGATGATGTTTATTTGTTACCTATATTCGGAACAGCGATTGCGACGAACTGGGTGAAATGCTTAGAGATAGTCCCAAATTACTTTGGCATATCCTGAAAACTAACTTAAGAAATTGCACCATCACTTACAACGAGGTGTCATAACAATCAAACTCTTTACTTGTGGTGACAATCGGAAACAATAAGTATTAACATAATGGCTGATGAGATATCTCAGAGTGACTCAACCGCCGATGGAGAGAGCTATGCTCGTAGTGTCTCTGCGTGTTCAACTGACTTAAAGAACCAAGGATGATCGTAGAAATATTTAGAGAGAGAGTTAGTTAATGGAGTTGCAAAGTCCAACTGACAATGCTATTATAGTTTTCTCGAACGAATGTGGCAACCCAAAGTACTGGAGTAAACACTATGCAAAAGAAAACGTATTGTTGTTCGACCTCTCAGCTTGGTGAATATACGAAATTTATGTAGAGAGTGGCACGAGTGATACAACAACGGAGCGTGTGGAAATCTCTTTAAATATATTTCGCGGAGAAACTATTCGATCTTTCTTCCTATTTATTTTACCACCGCAAGACAGCGGGTTTTCCCATTTCACAAAACTCGTGAAAACTTGTCCGGGCCAGTTTTTGCGACTTGGAAAGTGCAATGTGTCACAAATGTTGTTCCTAAATCTTATAACCTCCCATTAAATCAAGAGTAATGGGCATCTCATAAACGAGCGAGTCTCATGTTAGGCATCATCTGCACTTAGCATCAGATAAGATTGTGTCAAGCGCATGAAATTAAGTTAAAAAAAAAAACTTGAGAGGTGTCAAGGGACACCGGGATGGAACGAAGTTCCTTTCGATTAATTAGTGAAGGAATTGTAATAAAATTTTATTTTATTTAAGTTATAATTATATATTATTTTTTATTATTAACAAATATAATGTTATATAAACTTAATCAGTAGGCTCAATTTTGTACTCCATCATCAATATCCGGAACTTGTGCAGAAACACTGTCAGGATTCATTATTATTTTTATTTTTTATTATTTATTATTTACAAAAAACCTGTATACACTCAACAAAAATAATCGTCGCGACACCACACTGTTCAATGCGAAATAGAAATGAAAATATCTGGCTTGCTTTCTATAAGAGAAAGAGAGAGACAGACAGAGAAACATGCGACGCCGCACAGCTTACAATAACAAAAAGTGTCGTGACAACTTTTAATAAGAATTTTTTCCGTCTAGCCCCCTTTCACAACGCGCGATAAGGAACTTCGTTCCAAAAATTAAATCCATGACAGAAATGAAGGTATTTATATAAAATTGTCGGACGTAAACCGAAGAAAACATTATAATTACATCTTTATTGAGATAAATCCTCACACTTTTCATTTCCTGTACCTCGAATTTGAGCTCTCGGAAAATATTTTATCTATTAAATAAACAGATCGGTATATGCGTCGGTATATACGAAATTTTTCAATACGTTAGTGAAGCTTCCTTTGATGTAAGCTACCTTTTTGTTTACAGTACCCATTGTTGCGTTGAAGCAATTTCCCTGAGTGTGTATCGAGATTTCTTTAACGGAATTATTTACGCCTGGATACATTTAATGTATCTACATTACAATGTTTTGTTTTTAACCATCTTTCGAGAGAAAAGGCCTGTTTGTTATTTAATATGAACCCGTTGCTATCCTATGGTTATACTCGTATATCCTATGGATCCTATTTCAGTTACCATTTCTTTTTTTTTTACACTACAAGTTAGCCCTTGTCGGCCATCTCACCTGGTGCTAGGAGTAAGGTAATCCCACGCTCCTAATTGGTTTCTACGCGACATCGTGCCGGAACACTAAAATCGCTTGGCGACACGTCTTTGTCCGTAAGGTGGTAACTAGCCACGGCCGAAGCCTCCCACCAGACCAGACTCGAGCCGGGAATCGAACCCAGGACCTCCACTTTATAATGTGACAGCGCACGCACTGCGCCACGGAGGTCGTCAAAACATAAACTAAACTTATTTACTTATTTTAGTTATGATATTAAATATTTATTTATTTTTTAAGATTTTTAGTTTTAGGTTAATCTAAGTTTTATTTTAAGTTATATATGTATTCCTAACAACTAACTGATCATTACAAACTAAACTTACGTAATATATGTGTATATTAGATTATTAAGATGACAGCAATAATTATACGATTATTGATGTCGTCAGATTTCATATTAGCAAGCGAGGCACGTCGCCAGTTGTAGAGCGAGAGCGTAAATGGGACGTTATAAGGGAATAACCAGCAAGTCCCGCCCTGAAAGGCTTCATACATTATCATATTGTCTATTCTATTTCATCCTTCATGACCCTGACGATCAGATGACTACTGACAACACACTCGTACCACCTACCACACAATCATACGCTACACACCGTCTTCGCCGGCGAAGACGAGGTCCCCGCTATCTTACGTCATCCGGACGTGGGCTCCATCCACGGCCTCGGAGACGTACGGACCACTCACCGTCCGACCCCCCCGTTATCCCAAACGTCACCTAAGCCGAGGTTCGGCCTCAAAGGAGGCGCCCTTAGGCAGTCGTTCCTTTAGTTTCTTCGAGCCCTAGGGCTCAAAATTTCTTCTGGCAGAGCTTCTTTCCAAAGCTCGCCAAACAGCCCGGTTACGCTGTGGCAACCAATAGGGTTTGTACAGCTAATTCAGTTAGCGATTTCACATGTAACACACACTTGCGATAATTAATTATTGCAGTTATTTTTATGAACTAATCGATGCCATTCATTCCGCTACTTACTTAGCTACTACTTACCGCGCCCCTAGCGGTGGATAACACACTAATCGGATCGATCTTGACGACCTCCGTGGCGCAGCGCGCGCGCTATCAGATTAAAAAGTTGGAGGTCCTGGGTTCGATTCCCGGCTTGAGTCTGGTCTGGTGAGAGGCTTCGGCCGTGGCTAGTTACCACCCTACCGACAAAGACGTGTCGCCAAGCGATTTAGCGTTCCGACACGATGTCGCGTAGTAACCAATAGAGGGGGTTTACCATACCCCTTACAGGTTAGCCCGCTACCATCTTAGACTGCATCATCACTTACCATCACGTTAGATTGCCGTCAAGGGCTTACTTGTAGTGGAGAAAAAAAAAAAAGATCTTGGTTTGGTCGATATTTATCTCGGTGTCATCGTGCCTTCGCAGTCTAATGGTGATAAGTGATAGTGACACGTCTGGACTCACATAAAGAACCAGCTTCCTATGCGATTGAGGTTCAAATATGGAAGAAGCGACGAGAAACAACCGGGCCCGGTCTTCCTGAAACCACGCGGCCTTTAAGGTGCTCAACGCATCATCCTCTATTGAACAATGGGCATTTCTATGCATGTTTGTTCTCTCTTTTTATTTATCTTTTACAGCGCACGCATTTCGCCACGAAGCTCGTCAAAATCTCGTCAAAATGAGACATGGGACGGGCCGGTACGATTCCGTGTATACCAATTTAAGATATGAATTAATTACACCCCCTATTCTCCTCACAGGCAAACCAGAACTGAATCTTACCTGCTACATTTACTTCTTTCCATAAGGGTTCTGGAGGAGATTGCTTAAGTAATAAGGCCTCATTTGCATGCTAATGAGTTATCAATTTTATTGTTCCTCAATCATTTGTGTGCAATAAAGATTAACAATCTATCAATCTACTCACCAGGTTAGATTTTTTTTTATATACATTACAAGTTAGCCCTTGACGGCCTCATCTGGTGGTAAATGGTGGTGCTGTCTAGTATGGTAGCGGGCTAACCTGTTACCTGTATTGTAAACTCACGCTCCTAATTAGCTCCTAACTAGCCACGGCTGCCGCCTCCCACTAGACCAGACTCAAGCCGGGAATCGAACTCAGGACCTTCAACGTTTTAATGCGACAGAGCGCGCGCTGTGTCCACCTAGCCGACAAAGACGTGTCGCCAAGCGATTTAGCATTCCGGCACGATGTCGTGTAGAAGCCAATTAGGAGTATGGGTTTTCTATATACCTAACAGGTTAGCCCACTACCATCTTAGACTGCATCATCTCACCTGGTACACTTACCATCAGGTGAGATTACCGTCAAGGGCTAACTTGTAGTAGATAAAAAAAAAAAAAACTTCCCAGATGAAGATTAGCAGTCATGCCTATCGCTTGTATTCCCCGGTATAAATCAGAAAAAGCCTCATGCAAAACTCGTAAGCTTTTGTAGGATAAATGGTTTTAAGTTTGACCTATAAAGTTGCTCCAATGAGGACAAACACATGAATACGACTTCAAACCTTATTTGTAGGGATTAGTTAACCTCGGCCGTTTATTAACAAAGAATCCGTATCAAAATCTCCGAAGTCAAAGCCTCATTGTATCGCCGGCCATATTTCCTGTTAACGGGCGAATTAACACGTCGTCTTGGGAGAAATATTGCCTTTTCCGAAACTAAGCTGGCGTATAAATTAATTATTTCTTGTCAGCGGCGGATAATGTTGCGCCTTGCGAGCGCATAATGTTACGTATTGCCGATATATCTGCTGCTGCTATATTGTTTTTGGGAATAAATTCCGTAACACAACCGAGTGATTTTTCCTCACGTGGCTATTTCTTGTTACAATCGTTATGCTTGAAAATGAAAACAAAAATTATTCAAAAAATACGTTTTACATAACATTTATCCGTTGTTGGGACATCCTTTTATGTAATTATTTTACTTGTGCCAGGATGTCCCGTCTTCCGTAAAATGTATGTAATATGTATTATATACGTATATATTCTTATATATATAAAATAAAATCAATAACCAGGAGTGTGTGCGTGTGTGTGTGTGTGTGTGTGTGTGCGTGTGTGTGTGTGTGTAAATGCTTATACGCCCTCCATGAGAAAAATTCGGTTCCGTCCAGTGTAGTTTGGATATGATCCTCAAGCGCTGCCTACATTACCATAATCGTCATCATATTCAGCTTTTATAACCCTATTTGGGACATGGCTCATTCATCACTTAGGAGATTCCGATAGAAGAAGGTTGTAGCAAAAAGTTTAGATTCCAATATTTGCTTATCTGTATTAACGCCCGCTTTAACGAATGCCCTATTATGTACTGGACCTATGCACCATTGATTAATTAGTTTTGTTGTAATAAATTTCGTGTTTTTTTATTGAAGATAAAATCATGTAACTTACTTAGGTAGGTAAGTAATTAGGCATTTTTACTCTAGAAATATCCTTGATTCTTGACAAACCTCATATCAAAATAGAGCTGTCCAGTTAAGATGACCGTCATTACGTAGGTAATAACGGTCATAAATAGGAATTACATAAACACATATCTTCATAAATAGGTATTACAATATGTAACACCAGATTGATCATTTCATGTATACGTTATAGGGAACTGATAATATACGTATATAAGTGTCATTCAGTATGATATTGTGATTATTTTCTTTATAAAAATAAAGATCAAGCCTTCTTTTTTCTCTTATCGTTGTTTTTTTTTTTTAATTTTTGTATTTATTACTCGTAGCTCGCAAGGTTAAGCGATAAAAACCAACGTTAAATGTTACAATGTTCAAAGATCGGCGAAATTGGTGTATATGAAACACTTTGAGATCCCCGATAAATATACTGAAACTTTTAATGGGCGAAATTTCTAAACAAGTTTTTTATGGTTCACGCTTAAAAGGGCTTCCGAGTTTATAACGAGCAATAAAAATTGCGGATCGGCTATCTTTGTTGTAATATAAACTCGACGGTTCTCTTTTTAACAAACTTCAGAAGAGCCCGGCCAAGTGTGAGTTATAATTAAGGTTTCATACCTTATGCAACCAAAGGTATGAAACTGTAATTGGCATGCGTAAAAAAGCAAACATTTATATATATAGATTTTTTGAGCCACGGACCTCGCGGGCGTCCCTAAAACATCCTACTTGAAATTCATCACAATCTGATCAAAGGTTTTTGAAGTAATAGAGGATAATTATACAAATTTTTGTATAATTATCCTCATTATATTATTCATTATCATTCATTATCATAGTATAGATTTGGTGCCAATATACAATAGTATAGTAATCAAAAATAGTTCACAATTTTCAAAATACAATGTGTATTAGTTTTTTTAACTGTAATTTTAAATTTATGTAACTGGGCTATTCGCTATGAAATTAGCATATGCGCGAAGCAAAATACGCTTGAAATACAGATCCTACATGTTGTATTGTGAAACTACAGATGTTTGCTTACACGAGCGGCCATGTCGTATAACCGAATACGAGTAAACATCCGGCCATATACGTAGTTTATAATCTCTACTTACCTTCAAAACCTAATTTATTACTAAGAAATTAACTCTTACATACACGCATTCATCATGATAATATAAAATGGCCAAAATATCTAATATAAGATTTTATTTTAACAAAACATCAAATCTAAATTGTAAAATATTTTAACATACTTTGAATTTTGGAGGAAAAACCGCTGATATGTATAGTACAATGGAATTTAATGAAAGCATCCACCACACTATTGTTCTTTATGTTATTCTTGCTAGAATAGTTTTTTTCACTTCTTTCTCTTTCTCTCCAGTCGTTCCTTCATTACTTAAGATAGTGGTCCTGGTGTCCTTGCAACCACGTGCGAATTATCTTTCCGATTTCCACCGGCTTCTATCGGAGGCTTGTCTCGCAATTGTGTGAAATTTCCACTTAGAGTCCCTCAGCTGGTCTGCCCATCTGGTTGGAGAGCGGCCTCTCGATCTTTTGCCGTTAAACGAATTTTTTCACTTAAACGAATGAAATAAATAATATCATTAATAAAGTTAATATTATGTAAACCTACATAATATCTCGTCAAGAAAATTTCGCTTTTAATCTAACTGGTACACTGCACTCACACGTAAACTTAAATGAATTGGGGTAACTTTTGCAACGCTACTTAGTGCTTAATTCACTTGACACATATTTTAATACCTACTTCAAGCTTTACCATATAACATAATGCAGAAACCGGATCAAAAAGATCAGATTTTTTTAGGATATTGGAAATGCAAATCAATGCACTGTTTAATTATGGATAAAAATGCAGCGCATTCTATTGACTTCCTCTTCTTGTGTTTTTTTTAAATAGTACAAAAATACTTCACTACATAGAAACATACAACTAACGCCAAATGTATTCTACATTGTATCCGTCGTGCTGTGTATTTTCCTATTTGTTATCGAAGAGAGTACGCTTCTAAATCATACGGGCGTATTCAATTCCCACACAAATGTTATCATATTATTATTTGGGTTATTCCGTTTCTTAACAAGTCCAGTAAGAGGTAATTTATCATGTCAAGTAGCTTTAACGTAGGAACAGGAGTGGAAACGCGCCCCAGATGTGATCTGGGGTGTGTAAGTTTCTTAGAGCGACACACTTTGATGTTTTAAAAGAACATTTTCAACTAGGCGATTCCTTAGAATGTGCTCCTATACAGTTCATAACCCAGTGGCAAAAGACGTGTCAAAATTAATAAATTAATTATTAATTTATAAAAATTAAACATTTACTATTCGGATGAATTAAAATAATTCTAACTGTGAATGGAAAAATGTAAACGTCATGGTATATGTAAAAGGAGGTCAATTCCCAGAACAGCTTATTATTATGAAAATAGGCTGAGTTGTTATTTCGTTTATAAAATATTCACCAGCACAGACTGGCTCAAGGAGGAATGGTTCGGTGAAGTAGCCCTTATAGATAAACCAGAGATATTTTTTACGAAGGACTCCTTCACATACTGTCAGTTACTCAAATGTTTATACTCGTATCATATTATTTTTATTAAAAAGAAATAAGATGTTCTTACTAGGTCTAATATTTCTTGTTGAAGTGTCAATTCACCATCAAAGAAGCTGTCTTGTTTCACGAGATATTAATTAAGAAGTTCAGTTGAGCATATAAATGTTGTAAAAGAACCTACCTTAAAAAGGATGGAGTGATTCTAATGCGATTTTCTGCATAAGTCGCGTCGCTTATCCAATCAACGCACGTCAACCCCTTATTATTTATTTATTGCGGAAAATGTTGGTTACATTACCAAAAGCTCATACATTTTTTCATGACTATTTCATTGTTGTGAGCTAATGTGAATGCTTACCTTTTCACAACGTTCACAAAGAATTTCAAAATAAGATACATCTTACTGTACAGAAATCCTAACTAAAGCCCTATATTTATACATATATATATTTATGATATTTATAGGTTTTTTAATACATCCTTACCTACTATACACTATACTATACACAATCATATTCTGTACCTACTGTTCCATTTAATAAAAACTTGCCAGTGGACCCTAACTAGGAGAAGACGTAGGGTCGTAGGGTCCGAATATTCACTGCTTTAACGAGTTCCGTGGCGCAGTGCGTGCGCTGCCACATTATAAAGTTTGAGGTCCTGGGTTCGATTCCCGGCTCGAGTCTGGTCTGGTGGGAGGCTTCGGCCGTGGCAGAGTGTGGGTTTAACATACGCCTAATATATAAATAGGTTAGCCCGCTACCATCCTAGACTGCATCATCACTTACCACCAGGTGAAATAGCCGTCAAGGGCTAACTTTGTGATGTATAAAAAAAAAGAAGTTAAGCTTTACTCATCTTACTATCACACCCAATCGTTAGCTCACTCTTCTAAGAAGCTAACGTGCGCACTTTTTACTTGATGTGACCAATACCTAGATAGGTTTATAGGCATTTCGATTCATTTAACTCGGCCCACTTTTATTACACTCGTCCGCATAAAATTAATTACTGGGACGTGCTCAACAGGTAATAAAAACCGAGCACGCCCGGGAATTTTAACAAGACATTGGGATATATTTTTACGGGCGTATATTCTCCACGAATAAAATCGCCTTCTATCTTCATTCATCATCATCATCATGAACAACCCATTGTCAGCTCACTACAGAACACGGGTCTCCTCTCAATATGAGAAGGGTTTGGCTATAGTCCACCACGCTGGCCATGTGCGGATTGGCAGACTTCACACGCCTTTGAGAACATTATGGAGAACTCTCAGGCGTGCAGGTTTCCTCACGATGTTTTCCTTCACCGTTGAAGCAAGTGATATTTTAATTGTTTAAAAACGCACATAACTCCGAAAAGTTAGAGGTGCGTGCCCGGATTCGAACCGCCGACCTCTGATTAGGAGGCTGGCGCACTAACCACTAGGCTATCACCGCTTCTATCTATCTTCATTGTTGGTAAGTAACTATCTTAGGCAGGCAGGGTTTTAATGAAATTGATGTTTGGGAAATTCTCCAAGCTAAAGTATTAAATCAACAAAATGTTTTCATCACCATCACCTGTACCACATAATTATAAGTTTTTTTTTTATACACTATAAGTCAGCCCTTGACGGCTATCTCACCTGGCGGTAAGTGATGATGCTGTCTAGGATGGTAGCGGGCTAACCTGTTAGAAGTATGGTAAACCCACGCTCCTAGTTGGTTTCTACGCGACATCGTGCCGGAACGCTAAATCGCTTGGCGACACGTCTTTGTCGGTAGTATGCTTCATTGCTAGGTTGCAACAGGTTTTCATGAATAAATCCATTTTTGAATCGCCAAGTGGTTATAATATTAAATTTCCAGTAATTAATGTAAAAATCAACCTTGACTTAGGAAGAAAACTTTTGAAGACAATTTTATGTTTATATACCCTGTGTATGTATAGTTTAGGAGATAGTTAAAAAAACTAAGGTATGGGAGGAGGCGTTTGTGTCAATGTGTAAGGTCAATTTAGATTATGTTAGGCGGATAAACCCATGTTTAATACATGGGTATTTTTCTTCTTTAATTGAATATTCCTTTTAAAAAATAATTATTTATCACAAAGCTACTTTAATATTCTGGAGAGCTAAAACAAAGCCATGTTAATTCGGTCCCTTTGTAAGATAAAAATCTCTTTTGCATGTCACACGTTCTGTGCATGACAGCCCTGACATGGGTCGCGGAAAAGATATCGGAGGCAACCCTAACAATCACCCTGGGGATTTTTTTTGTGTATGGTAAGATGTCAGGGGGTTAGGTTACTTGTGGTAATACTAGTAATGCAATACCAATGTTTCTGATCAATTTTATTAATAAAATTATATCTAGGTATTTAATCTAATAAATTCTGATAAATTATATTACTCAGTTTAACAGATTATTAACACAGGTAATAATTTTAGATATTGGACGTGGCGAAGCGCTCGTGAAGTTGGAGGTCCTAGGTTAGATTCCCAGCTCGAGTCTTTTCTGGTGGGAGGCTACAACTTGATAGTTACCGTCAAAGACGTGTCGCCAAGCGATTCGACATTCCGGCACGATGTCGCACAAGAACCAATTAGGAGTATGGATGTACCATAACAGGTTAGCCCGCTATCATCTCAGACTGCATAACCACTTACTATCGGGTGAGATTATCGGCTAGCTAAAATAAATCAAATTAAAAAAAAATATGTAGAATATCAATATGGTAAAATAGTTCGGCCTGTCGATATTCTAGAATTATTTGGAGAGTGTATTCAAGAATTATTTGATTTAGTTGCTAGGCATCTTATGGATCTCTGCTGGATACGTCATTAATATTCTATAAGCACTCCCAAAACGCTTTGCTTTTTAGTTTCTAATACGCACCGCACAAGCCGATCTGAAAAGTTTCAATGAGCCAAATGTGTTTTATTAAATGAGAGTGATTTTTCTTAGTGTTATCTTTTAGTCAAAAGCACTTTACCGCATCGTGATAAGCAAATGTGAGTTTGCAAAGGCTTTTCTATAATATATTATAGTAACGAAACTTTTTTTTTATTTTTTTTATTTTGAGATAGGTTTGCGCTTGACGACAATCAGTACCGAAGGCACTGATGAGGTCTAGGTTGGAGCGCGCTTGCCTAGAAAATGCCTATTCACTCTTCCCTTGAAGGAATTAAGGTAATACGTGGCTGGAAATACAGATGACTTTAATTTAAGCTTTTACTTTGCAACTCTTGCCTATTATTTTATATACGTTGTGCGATGTCATAACAAAGTAACAGGTGAAAACAATTTGCCTTAATATTCTTGTCTGCTTTACACCTGAAACCTATTAAATGTTAAGAGCAAAGTCGGGTTTCGTACAAACGCTCCAGAGTTGCATTTTAGACTTCATGAAATATAATGCACATTCATTTGGTTTGTTTGTCTTAACTTTTGTACGTACGTACGAGTATATGTTACAAAAGCTCTTGGTTTGTTTATTTGGGTTACAGGCTTTTTTTTATATACATAGCGAGCAAACGAGCAGGCGCATGAACATTTGCAGCACCAGAGGAACCGCCAATGCGCTGCTGGCCCTTGAGCAATTTGTTAATCCGCCCTTTGAAGATCCCCATATTATAACCATTAGGGAACATAGAAGATGGAAGCTGGTTCCACAATTTGCAGGCTGATGCAAGTAGATATTGTTTTAAGTTAAGGGATGGACTTAAAACATAGTCACTAACTATGGCCTTCTATGGCTGGAATCCTTTCCAACTTTCTTCTTTTCCTTCTGAGCAAAAGGCAACAGTGTTAAAGGCTCGATGTTATTGGTTGAATCGTTGATTTGTCGATGATAACAATATTTGAATATCAACCTCGCACTGGTTAAACCAGCGTTGACTAGACAATTCATCATCATCATCATTATCAAACCATTATCGGCTCACTATAGAGTACGGGTCTCCTCTCAATATGAGAAGGGTTTGGCCATAGTCCACCACGCTGGCCATGTGCGGATTGGCAGACTTCCCACGCCTTTGAGAACATTATGAAGAACTCTCAGGCGTGCAGGTTTCCTCACGATGTTTTCCATCACCGTTGAAGCAAGTGATATTTAGATTTTTTTTTAAACGCACATAACTTGAAGCGGTGATAGCCTAGTGGTTAGGGCGTCAGCCTCCTAATCAGAGGTGGGCGGTTCGAATCCGGGCACGCATCTCTAATTTTTCGGAGGCTATCGCACTACACACACTATATCGTACTCTACACTTCCAATAATAATATACAACTTATAAGTCATAGCATGATCCCCAGCAGCGGAACATAAAAAGCAATCAGGAAAGATGTAACTTGACGCAGTTTAACTAGTTTAAGTTCTGTACTAAATCTCTTGTAGAGCGCTATCATATCGCCGCAGTGCCGTTAAATGTTAACTTTGTTAGTTAACGTTTAGCTTTCTACAAAGTTGAGCGTTGAACTCAAACTTTAAAAACCGTCTCTTTATGTAATTAGCCTATATATAATTACGTTGTCAGAAAAGAGGTAGGAGGTATTCTCATCTTTTATGTCTAGCTTAAGGGAAATAACCTATTCGATCACTTATCAGGTATCTGAACTAATATTAATCAGGCAAATATTAATTTCAGCAATGGATCGTGGACCTTTGTTTACTTGGTAAATCACTCAGGTCACTGATCAGTGAGTCTACATCTCGGAAATAACCTTTTCTGATAAGTTTGATTTTTTTATTTATTTATTCTTTATTTGTACACCACATATAAATAGAAATAATAAGAAAATCAGAAACAAGAAGAAGCAGGATACAAAAGGCGGCCTTATCACTTAGTAGCGATCTCTGCCAGGCAACCTTAGGAAAATATAAAGAAAAAGAAGAAGAAATTAAAACATAAACCTGCATACGAATAACTTATTACTAATACATAAACCAGATTACATAAATAATACAATACAGTAATCAATATTAAATATAAATATATATACTAATATACCTTAAAATATAAATGATATTTTAAGAAATAATATAAAAGTCGTCATTTTTGAGTTATATATTGATATACTGAATTTCTTACGTTAATTCCCCTATAATTCCTTATCTCGCTATTATTTCGGTTTGGTAAAATTCTCGCAGGGTCCCTTAGTTTTCCTGAGATAAAAATATATTATCCATGTATAAGCTAATTAAAATAATACTAATATGCAAGCTATAAGCTATGCATAGTTCCACTTAGTTTAGCTAAGAAACCGTAACAAATAATATTTTAAACTTCACCCTAGTGCTTCTAGAATATTATGTAAACAAATATTTTTTCTATTCTTTGGGATTAATTTTATTTTATGTCCATCACTAAGACGATTATTATGTGACAATTTCATAAAGATAAGTGTGTTGGTTGAAACGAACATAGGCAATAAACAATCACAAAAATAGATTAGAACGGACACACTTTCGCGTTTAAATTATGAATAATGTAAAGTTATTCGCTCAAATGGTCTGCAGTACTCCCGTAAACTATTTTGGTAACCATGTTAAAAAAGGTTGATGGAACATTATTTAATAATTTGAATACACTTTTGTACAGTAATTTCTGTATTGAAACAATGTAAATTAAAATAGTCAGCTCCAGTCAGACGTAAACACTTCGAATCACTTTGTGTGTTTTTTATAAAAAGTTATGCTTTAATTAAGTGCAAAGCTCCAATATATACTGCGGGTGTGCAGCACCTTCTGAGTCTTTGAAAAAACCGACGCGCCTTGCAGATCGCTTTGTGTCAGCTAAAAGAAAGCCTCTTAATTATTTGAGCGAACGAACCTCGGTTGAGTTAATTTTACTTGAGTTTTTATATCATACGATGACTTGATACATTGAACACTTAATATTAGAATGCAGCACTTTTTGTTAAAGTGGCAGTAGTTTTATAATCATCATGGACATTTCAACCGCTTGACATCAAAAGTAGTTGCAGTAGGAAAGGGTAATTAGTTCCAAAGTCCACTGACTTTGGTTGCTCGCTTGCTTCTTCAGTCTTCGTCAGCCCACCTGGTTGAGGATCTACGAAGCCCTACCTTGGTTTTTGTACGGATCTCCTTGTTTCTGATTGACCACATAAAGATACTCTCTCCATCGCCCACTGAGTGAACTTGAAACTTCTTATGAAGTCCATAGTAAGCGACCACGTAACTGACCACTTTGTTAAAATCGAAATCTTTGTTAAATTATTCGATGGAATAAAAGGTGCATTTCGCACTACATAGCCTGCGAGCTTCGGAAACGATCAACACATGATAACCGACTCTCTAAAAACTAAGCGTTTTATTTGTAAGCAAAAACCGACCTTGTTCTTTTAGAAAAAAGTGCTTTTTTAGTTGAACTCACCATATCTTCCATAATCGAGTAAGTTAGGATTTTTCGGCATACGCTTATTCCTATGGGCGTAAAAACACTTGTGTGTGAAAGTTGTCCAGCGCTTATTAGTTTCGTGTCACATTGATTTTTTGTTCTCTTTCCTAACGTCGTTTCTATATATAAGGGCCTCGCTCGCACACTTTGTTGTTATTTATCTTAGTATATATAAAATAAAAAGGTGACTGCTTGTCTGATCTATCAACGCACTACTCAAACCACGGGTTGAATCGGACTTAATTTGGGTATAAAAATAGCTTTTTATAGCTTTAAGCTGCTAAGAAGGGATTTTTGAGAATGCATCCCCTAAGATTTTGGAAGTTTAGCTGTAATAAATGGCTGTTTTTTACATTTTTATTTTGCTAATAGAAGATCCATTTTAGTAATTCTGAGACATTTGCTTGTAGGAAGTCTGCAAGCAAATGTCTCAGAATGGAAGTCAAGGTATTTAACGCGGCTGGAATGTGTCCATTATATCAAGAATTACAAGCGACTGAGTATTGCCAAACAACAAGCAGATTTAAGATTTGGCACTGTTCTGTAAGATTTGTTGCCAGACAGTGAGTTTGCTCTGCCTACACAATAATACCTTAATCATAGTTATGTATGTAGTTGTAGTTGTATCAACGGTATTTGAGGCTGTAAATTAATAGTTAATTTACAGCCTCAAATACATCGTCTTGGGGCAATAAAATTTGGTAAAAAATTATCTAAAAGAGTGCGTTAATAATAGAGTACGATACAAGATTAAACCTTAATTAAGGCGAAGGTCGAACATATAATACATGTTATTATTAATATTATTATATAGCGAAGCGGTGATAGCCTAGTGGTTAGGGCGTCAGCCTCCTAATCAGAGGTCGGTGGTTCGAATCCGAGCACGCACCTCTTACTTTTCGGAGTTATGTGCGTTACAAAAAAAAAACAAAAAAAAAAAATTAAAATATCACTTGCCTCGACGGTGAAGGAAAACATCGTTAGGAAACCTGCACGCCGGAGACTTCTCCATAATGTTCTCAAAGGCGTGTAAAGTCTGCCAATCCGCACATGGCCAGCGTGGTGGACTATGGTCAAACCCTTCTCATATTGAGAGGAGACCCGTGCTCTGTAGTGAGCCACTAATGGGCTGATCATGATATTATTATATATTATACATATTATTAGTATTACCTGTACATTTATCAAAACTTCAAGCTTCGAATATTTCCATACGGAACTTGGTTTAATGAGCTACCCACAACAAAGTCACGTTTTCTATTTGTTAACACCTTGTCAAATATGTCACTTAAGTCTCTAGCTAGCAATTCATAACCTGCTCAATCTACGTTGAGAATATAATAAGCCTTTGAACACAAAGGGTTATTACATTCTCAATGTACCTATATAATTTACAATGATTATTATAAATGTCGGTTCCAATCTAACCGGAGCGTATCTGAAATTCCATTTTCATTATGAGGAGATATTTGCTTAAGAATAATTCATGATCAAACCTCTCCGCGAGAGATATTTGACTTGACACCCCAGAGCCATCTCTCTACAATCGTGGGGGGCAGGAGGTTTACTTGAACAATGATTCCAAATAATATGGTTGCAATACACAGTGTATAAGACGTTGAAGTAAAACGTAAATTTTTCATCACATAAAAAATTTAATGAATTCACTTTTTATAACACTAGATAGTCAACAGTAAACAGTAGATACTGAAGATGTGATAGCCTAGTGGTTAGGGCGTCCGCCTCTTAATCAGAGGTCGGGGGTTCGAATCCGGGCATGCACCTCTAACTTTTCGGAGTTATGTGCGTTTTTAAATAATTATAATAACACATGCTTCAACGGTGAAGGAAAACCTCGTGAGGAAACCTGCGCGCCTGAGAGTTCTCCATAATGTTCTCAAAGGCGTGTGAAGTCTGCCAATCCGCACATGGCCAGCGTGGTGGACTATGGCCAAACCCTTCTCATATTAAGAGGAGACCCGTGCTCCGTAGTGAGCCGGTAATGGGTTGATCATGATGATGATGATGAACACTAGATATACTTTTTATAGACTCTGAACTGAATTTCAACAAACCTAAAAAACGCTGTCTACTAGACATTAAAGGAGTCAGAAATCCGAGAGAATCCCTTATAAAATTATCAATTACTATTTTTAAGGTAATATTAAATCTGTAATAATGAAGACCGAAATAAGCTCAGTGCCTTGTATACAAGTAGCAGAAGACCGTGGAAAGAGAAATATTTAAAGAAATATTTCAGTGTAATTTTTAGTTCTTTCATAGTCTGTCAAATTAAAAGCTTGTTATTTATAGCTCTAATTTATTTATTCGTTCAATATCTCTGTTCCAGAACTATCATAATATAAAGAAATTCACTATATTCTAAGTTAACCTATCCCACCAAAATCTGGTTGACTAAAAATAAACCGGTTCTGATTAGACAGAGTAACAGCGCGGAAAACTTGGTTATTTTTTATTGGCCGGCCTTGTTTGTGTTGATAAAATGATTGCGAAGTTGGAATATAAACCCAGAGAATCATAACAGTACCTTACATTTAGAAGGACATTGTTAAAAGAGAAAGAAATTCTTCTGCAACAGTTAAAAACTTAATATCAGTTAACCTAGCCAGGTTGATGAAGTTGTCTAGTTTCCTTCATGCAAACTTCATACAAACTTGCGGAAAATAACTAAGTTTTGTTCGCCGTAACTTCGATTAAATTTGTATTTTGAAAGTTAGAAACTTCAGCTAGCTGGCAACAGATGTTATTGAGTTATAAATATTTTGTAGTTTAAAATACTCGTAGGTAATCTTCATACAGCACCATGGCCATGATTTCCTGTGACATTACGTAACATAACGACCGACAAAGACATGTAGCCAAGCGATTTAGCGTTCCGGCATTATGTCGCGTTAAAACCAATTAGGAAAATGGGTTTATATAAAAAATAAATATTTAAAACACACACACACACACACACTAACACACACGCACACAACTGCATGCTTTTATTATTTAATTGTAATCTTGGCTTTTTTTTTTGTAACTTAATAACTGTCATTGCTATTTTTCTATAACTGGTACTATTTGTTAGTTTGGGTGGACAATAATGATTACGCCACAGTTTACACTACTGCAGCCATTATTGCAACACCATGCTTTGTTTTGTTCATATGTCTTGTATTGTTAATTAGATTTAATACAATAAACAATAAGTTCACCATACCTCTAACAGATTAGCCTGCTATAATCCTAGATTGCATCATCACTTACCATCAGGTGAGATTGCCATCAAGGGCAAACTTGTAGAAGATAAAAAAAAACGTAACTCGAGTTTTGTACGTTATTTCTTTTTAATGGTTGACTTTTGTTTTTGAGCAGACTTTACCTGATTTAAATTGAGGAGAAGCCACTGATGCGTCGCTGGCTGAACTTATTTTCCTAATTAGTTTTTATCCGGCATCAAACTGGAACGCTGAATCACTATTGTCATCACTTAATTGAGTATAAAGAAAAGCCCTAATTTTGTATCAAGGTTTTTTTTGTTTTATTTATTACGAAAAACACTAAGTTCTAATTTGGTCATTTGTAAGTGAGGATCTGAGTCCTCTACCAGCGATAGCGTAGTAAATACACTGACCTGAGTACAGGGTCAACGAGTTCGAATCCGGCAAGCACTTCTGACTTATCGGAGTAATATGCGCAACTTTAAACTAAATATCGCTTGCTATAAAGGTGAAGAAACATTGTGTGGAATGCCTAAGAATTCTTTTCAAAATGTTTAGGCGCGAGAAATCTACCAATCCGCTCTTAATCAGTTTGGTGGAATACGAATAAAACCTCCACATATTGAGAAGGGGTTTTTAGTCGTTTTATAATTAAGACAGTCTGACTTCTTACTAGATAGTGCTGCATTAGGATATTTTATAAGATACAAGTCCACATTTGATTATATTTAAATTTAGACATGTGGCATTGAACAGAAGTTTATTTTTAAGCATTTTTTATATAATATGTAGGGTTTGAGGCAGATATTGTTTTTTTTTAAAGAAAGTACAAAACACTTTTTCCAAATAACTTTAACAAGTTTAAATCTTTATAATGAATTACAATAAATTAAATAAAACAATCAATATTACACGGCCGTTGTACAACGTGTGCATCTCATCCCATCCCAAGGGTCCCAAACTAACAAGCTTGCTCGTTTTATATCGTTCAATGGCCTCACCAACGAACAATACAAAAGCGTGAGTGTGACGTCATAACAAATTTTCCCGATGCACCTGTTGTACGAATTTTCGATGGAGGCGCCGTCATATACATCAAGCATCTTACATCCTACGATACTTGACGATCTTCGTGGCGCAATGCGCGAGCTGTCGCATCATAAAGTTAGCGGTCCTGGGTTCGATTCCCGGCTCAAGTTTGGTCTGGTGGGAGGTTAAAGACAAAGACGTGTCGCCAAGCTATTAAGCGTTCCGGCACGATGTCTTGTAGAAACCAATTAGGAGGATGTGTTTACCATACCCTAGCAGGTTAGCCCGCTACCATCTTAGACTGCATCATCACTTACCATCAGGTGAGATTGCTGTCAAAGGTAAACTAGTAGTGGACAAAAAAAAATCATTCTTTGATGTTACTTTGACTTTGAACGGGCTAATCACTAATCCAACAATGCAGTTGTCAATTATTAATATTATTAAACAAATTGTTTCACGGAAAAGCTTCATAAAAGAGGTCTTTTATACTTTATTTCTTTTACACTTCCCTTCCACAACATTCATTATGGATGCCGTCTGTCAGAGGAACCATTTCCGAGAGAATACTGCGTCATTAATGCTGCCAGCATTAACATTATGAGGTCATATTCTTTGTGTCATAATGCGACTTGTATCTTTTATATAGATGTTTGTGTCTATATATTATATAAACCGTTAGTTGAGTTGCGTTATTAATACTATTAATAAAAGAAAAATAACAGAATGATGGACGCTTCGATACGCCTAGTACATTTAAAACATTCATCATCATCACCATCATCATTTCAACCGATAGACGTCTACTGCTGGACATAGGTCTTTTGTAGGGAGTTCCAATGGCCTCGGTCTTGGACCGCTTATATCCAGCGGCTCCCTGTGAATCGTTTGATGTCGTCTGTCCACCTTGTTGGGGGTCGACCAACGCTACGTTTACCGGTGCGGGGTCGCCATTCCAGCACCTTGGGACCCCAACGTCCATCGGTTCTCCGAGCTATTTTCCCCGCCCATTGCCACTCCAACTTCGCAACTCGCTGAGCTATGTCGGTAACTCTGGTCCTTCTACGAATCTCTTCATTTCTGATTTGATTACGCAGAGATACTCCTAGCATAGCTCTCTCCATTGCTCGCTGAGTGACTCTGAGCCTTCTTATGAGGCCCATAGTGAGCGACCACGCATTGCTCGAAAACATTAAAGTAGAAAAACTATAGTAGGTTATAGCTAGCAAAAGCAAAAAAACGACGATGTTGCCTGACCTTTTTTATATATAAATTGCGGGCAAACGATTGGATGACTCACCTAACGTTAAGTGATTACTTCCGTCCTTGAATATCCGCTGCACCAGAAGAGCCCATGCGTTGCGGGTTGAACCCATCCTAATCGCTTTCTACGCGGCATATACCGAAACTTAATAGGTTGGTGGCATGTGTTTGCAAATAGTGGTAACTAGTCGCAGTCGAAGGTAGCTTCGACACCAGACCAGACTCGAACCGGAAATCGAACCTCGCACCTTCTACTTTACAATATTACTATGCCGAGCTATGTCTCAATCAAAATTAAAAATAAAATAAAATAAATATAAAATACTTATAAAATTACAATGCATATATAAAATAAATACATATATATATATATATGTATTTATATATATATATATATATATATCTTTATATATATTAAATATCTTTATAATGATAAAACATATAATTCTCTTTATATATAAGATTTCATCTTCTTTTTGCCAGTATTATTTGTTCTGTGTCTTCGTATGTTATTTTTTTTACTCAGTGACGGTATTTATTAGCTTGAATTATGCATTTTTCTTATCAGATAGTTTAGCTGTCGGTTTTTTAGTTTACATTTGCACTACTTAAGCTATATGCAACTTGCAACTTTTACAACCGTACCCGTAGATGTACGGCGTCAGACGCGACGTTTCAAATAGTAAAAGGATGAAGGGGGTATAATAGAAAACAATTTACGCTGTACGACATAAACTTGGGATATAAACTTAACACAAATGTCAGAATAATGACACTCTGTGTCATAAAGTTGCCTGTGAAGCGTAAGTGACAAGGTGAGGCGGACATGCATCGAGGCTTTCTCACACTTGCAGAATACGTTCGTCATCTGTATCCAATATAGAATCATAAAAAAAGCTTATAGAAAAATCATATTACGATTTTATGGATTATATAAACGATAAAAACCTTGGGTGTGAATTGAATCTCCATAGTTACTATATTTGTTGTGGGCTTCTTCTTAGACCAGGGCGCGTTTGGAACCTTCATAGCTTTAGTTTTAAGTTTACGAATGTAGTTATCACCATCAAATAACTACTATGTAAATTATTGACGCGTCAAAAGTGCCCTTTAAAGAACTATTTGAATAAAGATTATTTGAATTTGAATTTATAGAATCAATCCTACTTAATATTGTTGTGAAAGTGTGAAATAAATAACCTAATAACATGCCGGTGTCGCGACTCTGTCTGTGCCATGTATTAACTAAGCTCGAATATCTTACATCTTGCACCGTCCACAATTTCATCCATATCTTTTTACAGCCAAGTTTCACTTTTATAAGGTTCTTCAACAAAATTAAATTGCAAGAGCGGAGAGCGCCCTCGCAAATGTATTATTGTTATTGAATATGTGTATTAACGGATACTTGACTCTGTGCGTCAATAAACTCGCTTCTCTTTTAGCGCTGAGCTAAAATTATAAGTAATGATGAATGAAAATAAGGAAGAGTTTGCCTAGACGATATCTATCTCCAAATGATATAAAGGTCTTCATGTTATATATGGAAAACATTTGACTTTTTTGAAAAAAGAAAAAAAGGTCCATCAAAAGAGAATTTCACTTGTTCGCTATCATCATCATCATCATCATCATGATCAACCCATTCTCGACTCACTACAGAGCACGGGTCTCCTCTCAAAATGAGAAGAGTTTGGCTATAGTCCACCACGCTGACAATGTGCAGATTGGCAGCCTTCACACGCCTTTGAGAACATTATGAAGAACGTCATCTCGAATCTTAGGCGTGCAGGTTTCCTCACGACGTTTTCCTTCACCGCTGAAGCAAGTGATATTTTAATTGCTTAAAAACGCACATAACTCTAAAAAGTTATAGGTGCGTGCCTGGGTTCGAACCACCGACCTCTGATTAGGAGGCTGACGTCCTGACCACTAGGCTATCACCACTTATTATTTGTTATTATATTATGAAAACTATTATAAAATACCGATAACCATACATTTTACTAGAGATAAAATCTAGCTGATTAAAACAACTTAGTAAAAATAAGTGACTTTGTAAATTTTTTATATTGTGAGGCTGCTATGGCATTACATTTATACAAATGATACGTAGCTTTATTTTACTATTTTAAATGGTAAACAAGTGATAAAGTTAGCTTTGTTGCTAGTAACAAAGTGATTTATTTCCCACTATGCAAACATTTTATTTTATAGTGACTAGTAAAATTTTGTTGGCAGCAATATTTATTTGTGTTGAATCAAAGAATTAATGCGCTTATTTCGTTCCCATGGGATTATATCAAATGCAATGTAGAATAGAATGTGAATTTTTATTTCTGATTTTCACCCGTGGATATCTCCGGGAAGAGTATTCCGAGGCGTAATTTAGTTACTATTTTAATCTTTATTTTGACAAACAAATATAAATACAATTTACATTACATTCGGTAAAACTTTAAACTTACAAACTTGTGACTGAGCTTTTTAATTTACTATTTAATTTAAATTTTACTTGAAATTTATTATTTTAAGTGAATTTTAATAAAGACGTTGTGACTTATGTCAGTCAATAGATGGCCTGAAAACTGTGAGTCCCGGTTTTGGTTAATATGATTAACAGTAAACGAAGGACTTTATTTAACACGTACAGGAATCCCGAATATTGTCTATAACTTTGCTTGAAGAGAATTGCATAGCCCATCATCATAATCATCATGAACAACCCATTACCGGCTCACTACAGAGCACGGGTCTCCTCTCAATATGAGAAGGGTTTGGCCATCCATCCTGGCCATTTGCGGATTGGCAGACTTCACACGCCTTTGAGAACATTATAGAGAACTCTCAGGCGTGCAGGTTTCCTCACGATGTTTTCCTTCACCGTTGAAGCAAGTGATATTTTATTTGCTTAAAAACGCACTTAACTCCGAAAAGTTAGAGGTGCGTGCCCGGATTCGAACCGCCGACCTCTGATTAGGAGGCTGACGCCCTAACCATTAGGCTATAACCGCTTCATAGTGCTATACAAGTTTTACTTTTTATTCGAAAAATACTGTAATTTTTCTTTGCTGAAATTCTACTTCCCAAATGTATTTTTCTGGTAAGTCCCTTTAAAGCCGACGTGACAAGTTTGTCCCGTTAGCTAGAATTTATAGGACCCAACCCATGCATTGTCTGAATGCAGTCTTACTTCAGCACACACTGAATAATTTCATAGTCAAGGAACAATAACATTATGATACAGTTATGGATATAACTATTAGGATATAGAATATGTATGGTACTGTAATAGCGAAGGCAAGGGAAAAATAATTAAATTCAAAAGTCTATATCATCCAAATTCAAATTCAATTTAAAATTCAAATAATCTTTAATCAAATAGTTCTTTACAAGGCACTTTTGACGCGTCAATAATTTACATAGTAGTGATTCGATGGTGATAACTACATTCGTAAACTTGAAACTAAAGCTATGAGGGTTCCAAACGCGCCCTGGTCTAAGAAGAAGCCCAGAACAAACTTAGCCGGGTTTTTCTTTTTTTTTTTGTAATCACCATCTCACATAATCAATAATAAATTATAGTACCTATGGAGATAGAGCAATTCATACCCAAGCTTTTTTATCGTTTATATAATCCTTAATATCGTAATATGATTTTTCTGTAAGCTTTCGTTTTATAAAAACTTTGAACTTATTGATAGACAAAGCTGTCATTCGTAAGTTTTTCTGTTTCTATTGAAAATTTCTGAGAAATTTATCTCTTGTTTATTTATTTATTCATTTATTTGCTTCCACATCCAACAGACATGAGGCCCGGTCAGGGCATTGCAAACAGTACAATTGTTATACATATTCGTCATATTCCAATGTTAAACAATACAATAAAAAATTAAAAAAATTAAATAAAAAATAATAACAATAATAATTCAATGAGTCAAAAAAATAAAAATAAAAATAAAAATTTAAACATTTAATATTTTAATTGTTACGCATAGGCTGATGTCCAATTGAGGCCTTAAGTATTCAATAAAAATTAAGGAACTTTTATTGGAAGAGTTCGTCCATCCTGTAGAAGCTTCTAAGGATGAGCCATTCTTTTAATTTGCGCTTAAAGGACGTCAAATTGTTTTCGTCAGTTATATTATTTGGTAATTTATTGTATATATTGATCGATCGTTTCATGGGCTGGTCGTAATGGGACGCAATTACATGAATCTATTAATAATATATATACTACTGTAGAAGGCAGTCAGGTATTGTTTAACATGAGTGCTACTGACAAAACCCACATCACTATTCAATTTTGGCATATTAAAAGCTAACAAAGGTCGATTCTCATGCCCGCTAGCCATTAAAATATAACCAGATATTCACAGTTATAAAAAGGTGTTAGAAACGAGGGAAAATCATGATATTTCCGCAAGTCGCTTCACCTACATTAATATTGGTAACGCGAAAACAACCTTCAAATGTTGGCAGACCTTTGTTTCACCTGTTATGTTGGTAATCACATACGTGACTTAACAAAATGGTGTTTCCAAATCTTCGCTTTGTACTGCAAGCTATCATTAGGCACAAAATCATACCTAAGGCGGTCGGGGCCAACGCCGATGCTAATTCAGTGGAGTGTCGATTACTCACCGTGAAATGCGTGACTTGAAGTTTCGGAGTTTTTTTCATAAGTCGGTACCCACTTTTGAGCTAAGACTAGTACGATTCATTAAATGGTGTCAGCAGCATTTCGTACAACTTACACACTTTACTCGCGTATTCTAAATATATTTAACATTGATTATCGCGTATTTTAAATATATTTTATATTTGACGACCTCCGTGGCGCAGTGCGTGCGCTGTCGCATTATAAAGTTGGAGGTCCTGGGTTCGATTCCCGGCTGGAGTCTGGTCTGGTGGGAGGCTTCGGCCGAGTCTAGTTAACTACCCTACCGACAAAGACGTGTCGCCAAGCGATTTAGCGTTCCGGCACGATGTCCCGTAGAAACAAATGAGGAGTATGGGTTTAATCACTTACCACCAGGTGAGATAGCTGTCAAGGGATAACTTGTAGTATATAAAAAAAACATAGTAATGTAATATTTTTTGAGCAAATCGATTGAGTAAATTTACAAGTCCACAGATATGGTTAACTTGTTAAAAAACATGATGCATATGATAAACCTTAAGTTTAAGAATGTTACGCTTGCTCAAATAATGAGCGTCAGAAAAACGCAGCTATAACTAAGACCTTCTTGTAATCTTAGTATAAGATTAAACACACACTCGCAACTGTGAAGTCACTTTCAAGTATCAAAATACTATAACGTCGAAGTATAATGGACCTTATGTGAACAGGAGACAATCGCAATTTCCATACAACTTATTTATTTATTGTAAAATCTTGTGCTGGCTATGTAAGTGTGGACGAATTTGAGTTTCAAAACTAGGTTCATCATCATCATGATCAACCCATTACCGGCTCACTACAGAGCACAGGTCTCCTCTCAATATGAGAAGGGTTTGGCCATAATCCACCACGCTGGCCATGTGCGGATTGGCAGACTTCACACGCCTTTGAGAACATTATGGAGAACTCTCAGGCGTGCAGGTTTCCTCACGATGTTTTCTTTCATCGTTGAAGCAAGTGAAATTTTAATTATTTAAAAACGCACATAACTTCGAAAAGTTAGAGGTGCGTGCCCGGATTCGAACCGCCGACCTCTGATTAGGAGGCTGACGCCCTAACCAATAGGCTATCACAGCTTTAAAAAAAAAAAAAAACTACGTTGATACTTACCAATTTGCTATAACGTTAGTATGCTTTGGTATTCGAAAACTACTATATGACGATAATGAGAAAATAAATCTCATATTATATTACTGTTTAACATTGTACATATAATGTTGCATATTTTTAAATATTGTTATAGCGTATTATTATATAACTTTTTGATAACAAGTTCTTCATCCTGGTCATGTTTGTCATAATTCTGATAATGTTGATACTGAAGCGGTGATAGCCTAGTGGTTAGGGCGTCAGCCTCCTAATCAGAGGTCGGCGGTTCGAATCCGGGCACGCACCTCTAACTTCTCGGAGTTATGTGCGTTTTTAAACAATTAAAATATCACTTGCTTCAACGGTGAAGGAAAACATCGTGAGGAAACCTGCACGCCTGATAGTTCTCCATAATGTTCTCAAAAGGCGTGTGAAGTCTGCCAATCCGCACATGGCCAGCGTGGTGGACTATGGCCAAGCCCTTCTCATATTGAGAGGAGACCCGTGCTCTGTAGTGAGCCGGTAATGGGTTGATGATGATGATACTTAAGTGACACTATATCACCAAAACCTTGATTGGTTGGTTGCCCAACTGAGGCGCGTCAGAACTCGAAAGCATTTAAACCCTGTTATAAACGGTAGTATAAATATTTTTAGGGGTAGTTTCAAACGGCGAAAAATGAACTCGAGCGTTTTCTTTTGTTTATTGTTGCGTGAAGCCGGAAAAAACAGGCCTAGGTGTCACAAAAATTGCTTTTCTATTTTCCGAATTGACGCCTGCAAAATAGATGAAAGTTTTGAAAAAATCATGCAGTTATTTATTTTGTGAAATTTTTTAAAAACGATGTTAGTGTAATATTTTTTGATATCATTCTTTTATAGAATTACAGTACATTTTTTAAAGGCGGTTCACCTGATTTGAAGTAATTGCCGTTCCCAAGAAACATTTGCAGCACCAAATGAGCCAGCGATGCATTGCTGGCTTAACCCTTCCTTCTAAATCAATTTTTGATTCAATTTCTTCCTGCTAAATCAATTTTTTGACGATCTTAGCGCAGCGCGCGAGTTGTCGCATTTATAAAGTTGGAGGTCACGGGCTCGATTCCCGGCTCGAGTCTGGTCTAGTGGGAGGCTGCGGCCGTGGCTAGTTACCACCCTACCTGCTGCTGCATAGACTGTATCATCACTTACCATCAGGTGAGATTGCCAAAGGTGAAAAAAAAAATTGTAGTCTAGTCGACTTCATAATGAAACGCTTGGCGGTATGACTTTTACTACTACGTTTACTAGCTGCCGCCAAAGCCACTTACTGCACCAGATTCGAACCAGGAACCCTTTGAAATTATTATACTACACATACAACATACATCTATATATATATAAAAGCGATAGGTCACTTACATACTTACATACTTACATATTGATTAAACACGAGATCTCAAAAACTATTGTACGTATAAAGCTATAATTTAGCAAATAGGTAGTTGATAGTTAAGAGATGTCAGCTAAGAAAGGATATTTGGAAACTCCACCCCTAAAAGGGTAAAAGGGGGTTTGGAAATTTGTATGATTTTTCTTTGTTTTTAGAGTTAGAGACAAATTTGCATTAAGATTAATAATAATAAATAAAAAACATGTACATTCAATTTTTTTTAAATATTACTTCTTAAGGGTGGTAAAATAGGGGATGATAGTTTTCGCTTATTTTTTTATTATGAAGTCTACAAGCTTGAAATTTTGAAAATAGGTTTCTTTTAGGGCGTAAGTATAAGTTTAAATTTTTTTTCATCCAAATCTACCCCGAAAGGGGTAAAATAGGGGTTTGAAGTTTGTATGAAAGTCCTTTGTTTTTTAATTTAGAAACACGAAAATCGACAATTTGACATTTGCCTGTAGCTTACTTTCTGAAGCAGGGCATCACCGCACGGGTAACCTCAATCTCAAGGGAAATCAGCAATTCTACGCAGACGAAGTCTCGGGCAACAGCTAGTACATAATAATTACATAACAATTCAATGCAGGAACCGAACTCGAGACCTACCACTTTGCTGCTGCTGAATGTGCCTGAAGTAGAGTTATATTATTATAATATAAAACTATAAATCATAATAATAATTATAATAACTATACTATAATAACTATAAACTATAAAAATTATGTCATACTTTGTAAATGTTTTAGCGATACGATGACATAGTGACGAAACGGTCACAATTAAAAATTACTATAGTTTTTACTACTTACTTACTATAGTTGCAAGTTAAAACGTGAACTCTTCGTCTAAATGTCCGTAACACCACCAATTTAGACTATATTCTACTAAAAAGCGAACTAGAGAGTAAACAGCAATACCTTGCCTGAGAAGAAGTACAAAGATATTGTCAATAATAACAAGGAAACGAGCATAGCCCATTAGGAAACAGCGTAACGTCTCTCCACTTTAGTAATTTACTTTAGTTGAAAGGCGACATAAAAGTAAAAATTGCTCGTAAAATGA
Organism: Lasiommata megera; assembly: GCA_928268935.1. NCBI lineage: Eukaryota > Metazoa > Arthropoda > Insecta > Lepidoptera > Nymphalidae > Lasiommata > Lasiommata megera. Next base: position 1,378,277 of record OV743311.1, on the reverse strand, counting down.
AAAGGAGAGCTCGCTTGGTAATTTGAGTGTAACGCTACCTTCTCACGTCTCTCGAGTAACGACTCGAAAGTGTCATTTTATAACCAAAGACAATATATGCATATGCGAATGACTGAGGCGGTGTTTTTTTTGCGGTGGTAGCGGTGTATTGACGACCTCCGTGGCGCAGTGCGTGCGCTGTCGCATTATAAAGTTGGAGGTACTGGGTTCCTGGCTCGAGTCTGGTCTGGTGGGAGGCATCGGCCGCAGCTAGTTACCACCCTACCGACAAAGACGTGTCGCCAAGCGTTTAGCGTTCCGGCACGATGTCGCGTAGAAACCAATTAGGAGCGTGGGTTTACCATACTCCTAACAGGTTACAAACGTCAAGCACGAATTGTTTTGTGGTACAACTCACGAAGAGTTTTTAAATTTGTAGCTGCATCAGTAAGTTGATGACTTAATAGTTTTATCGATAGGCAGGTATAAAGAATCGGTTATAATCGGTCGAATTTAGGTTATGTTTTTTATTTGACGCTTCTCTTAAAGTGTTTAATAATTGTTTAAAAAAAAACGAATTAGAAGATGCTTTCAAATTTTCAGTTGATTAGCCATAAAATCAAAAATTTGTATCCGTGGCCAAATTCCGTGGTTAAAATTCGCCAAATTAAAATACTACTGCATGAAATCATTGTGCGAAGTACTAAGAGCTAAGGGCAATGGAATTATTTAACACTTTAAAACTCTTTTTATTTTTAAATAAACTATTACAAATTAATGTTTATCGTACCGTGAAACCGCTTGCTAATAAATCAATTCGTAATGGACTGATTATGGTTACTCAAACATATTACCCATAACCTATTAATTTTAATTGAAATAATTATGTTTTAATGGTAAAATTAATTGATAGAATTAATAGTTAGTCGTTTTTTGCTCGGGGCTAAATATGAACGTACAATTTATAATAGCGTTTTATTTTATTGGATATTGTGCTGCTGGTAGGACCTTGACGTCAGGTAAGGTATTTTTATAGTATAATAAAGTATTGAGTTAGTTACTAGTGACTATATCCGTGAATTCATTCATCCATAGGAGCTATATACCGTATTTTTACTTAGGTCAGACTTTACTAAGTGTTAAAAAAGGAGGCATTTATTTGAGCCACATAAGTTTGTCTCATATGACTGTTTTTAAATGATGAGTGTGAGAACTATAACTGGTCACCTCTGGCAAATTTAACTTGGCCCATATAAAATGTACAGACTTTAAAAATATTTTAGTTTCTTACACTCATTTTTATTGTAACTACATTCCTTAATGTTTCAGGTGACTTAGGAGGTATTTTTCTAAAGCATGCGAGAAATGAAATATCGGACCACGATTACAAAATAATGAAGGATGTTTTACGGTTATACGGATTTATCTGGGATAGTGTAGAAACTGGTACAAAAGTTAGTGGTTATACTTTTTAAATGTTTGTTCATTTTATAATTTCTGTTTGTTTTTATGTCGTAATATTACGCAAAATCAATTATACCTTACTAAGCAAAAAGACTACAAAAACAAACTATATATTACTAATTCTATTAATTTTGAAAATATATATATTTTTTATTACACTGCAATCCAGCCTGATGGTGAGTTATGGTAAAGTCTTTAATGGTATCGGGCTAAACGAGTAAGTATCAAACTAATTTCCTTAACCAGATTTTACGCAACATCACACTCGTAAAACCACAGCGCTCACCGCCGCCTCAAGGAGGTGCCTTAATGATAATTTCCAATAAAAAGAAGCAACATCATCATCATCATCATGATCAACCCATTACCGGCTAACTACAGAGCACGAGTCTCCTCTCAATATGAGAAGGGTTTGGCTATAGTCCACCACGCTGGCCATGTGCGGATTGGCAGACTTCACACGCCTTTGGGAACTTTATGAACTCTCAGGCGTGCAGGTTTCCTCACGATGTTTTCCTTCACCGTTGAAGCAAGTGATATTTTAATGTTTTAAAAACGCACATAACACCGAAAAATAAGAGGCCCGTGCCCGGATTCGAACCGCCGACCTCTGATTAGGAGGCTGACGCCCTAACAACTAGGCTATCACCGCTTCTCATCAAATCAAAAGAAGCAGATGTACGCTAAAATGCTATTCAATACTTATATTTTGACTACTATCTTATTTAAAGTGCGCTTGTTCAAATAGTTTGCACGCTTTGCTAAGTCAACACAGAGCGTTCAAAAGATGGCGTCGGCCAAACACTGTACACTGGCAGTGCATATTGGTACTCGCGCTTAGCTGACAGTGAAACGTTTCCAAGCATTCAAATGATTAGTAATTGGTGTGATACTTAACCGTTGTTTCATTATTGCAAATCATTTTACGATATTAACGATTATATAAACGATAAAAAGGCTTGGGTGTCAATTGCTCTATCTCCATAGGTACCCATAGTTTATTATTGATTATGTGAGATGGTGATAACAAAAAAAACCCAGCTAAGTTTGTTGTGGGTTCCTTTTTAGACCTGAGCGCGATTTCAACCCTCTTAGCTTTGGTTTTTAGTTGGCGAGTGTAGTGTATCACCATCACTGCTTCAACGGTGAAGGAAAACATCGTGAGGAAACCTGCACGCCTGAGAGTTCTCCATAATGTTCTCAAAGGCGTGTGAAGTCTGCCAATTCGCACATGGAAAGCGTGGTGGACTATGGCCAAACCCTTCTCATATTGATACGAGACCCGTACTCTGTAGTGAGCCGGCAATGGGTTGGTCATGATGATGATGAAACTTTTTTACTAACGGATTTGAAATACGAAGGATATTTGCTTACGAGGAGGGGAGGGCAACCTACAATTTGTTAGTTTACTTTTTCAGCTAAGACAGCTATAAATTTTTGGTCCAGATTTCTTATCATATTTATAATCATTACTCAGTTCACTCTTAATTAACCTTACAATAAAATTGTAGGCCACCCGTTGTTTCGTATGTAGGAGCGCATTTAGAGCACTGTTTGTCCTTGTTAATGCCGGGGTATCCGATGAGACTCTTGTCAAGGTTGGCACTAAACTGTGCTCCTTCGCAATGTCTGCAAGAGTATGCCATGGAGTCATGAAACTTAACTTGGTAAGATAATGTTTTATGCTAAACATAATTGCAACGTGTAAAAACAAAAAGATAAAGTATCTACCTATAATTTTATAGGATCTACAAACTACACAATTTCAAAAATAAAATAATAAAAACACTAGTTTAGTTAGATTTTGAACAGTGCGTATATACCTGTATATATATATATATATTCCTTATTTCGTTATTATAAACACAAGGTTTACTTTTCTGTTCCTTTTTGTGTTTTTTGTTATTTGCTGTTAGTTAATTTCCATATTATATTATTAGCGACATATTAGCGTCGACTTAAGTTATTATATTAGGCATGCTGTAGTTACCTCTAAATTGATTTATATGTATATCCTAGCACTTAAGGTTTTTAAAATGTTTATTTTTTTTTACATATAAATCTGTTGGTGGCGCTTTGGATAAATAAATAAATCTATCGATCTGACTTCAAACTTTTTTATTGTTTTTGTATAAACAAATCTGAAACACATCGACATCACGTTAGGTTAGGTTAGGTTATACTACACCAAACAAACATACGTTTATCGACAGACCGTTAAGCCTACATGCTAAACCGAACTACTAATATCGTTTTCAACATGCAATGACGTACTATATTGAAAGTGGTGTAGACGCAAGTTCAACATTTGGTTTTATATAATAAAAGTCCACCGTATCCGTCACCTCTTAACAGAGTATTTGCCGGTAAAGTCAATGTCTCCGATTTCTAACGTCATCTCAACGGTTCTCATGAAGGCATAATAACACACTAATCTCCATCCAATAAAATCAAATAACGCAACGTCACCTTAATTAAGTCGATATTGAGGTTCGCTCATTTCTTGAATGAAATGACGGTTCTCAGCTGAAAACTTTCCGAATTAAGTCCATATATCTGAAGACAAATAAATATTTTTAGGAAAAAAAAACGGGTTTTATATCGACCATTTAAGAAAATTAAGTTAATTTTTATGCAATGAACATCTTATTTGATATTCTATTTTTCTTCTCTATGCAGTTTATTTGATGATTTACTTTAACGGGAGTGGACTACGGATAGGCTAGAAGTGGATCTGGAAGTCTTAGTTCAGAAACTAAGTTGATCAACCATCTTCATCAAAGCATTGGAATAAAATATTTTATTTTACAGCCCATACTAAAATACATTATCAATAATACGCCGGAAGCGACGCCAAAAACCTTTTGTGGGCTTTGGTACCAAAGCTATCAGAATTCTGACACGTGTGCTTACGATGATCCCAGATTTGAATGGAAAATCAAATTGCCACCTAAAGTTAAGGTTCAACGAGGTCGCGTAAGTATTAGCTTAAACAATGAGATTTCATTTAAATGGCTATGCATTTAAAAGTTTATTCATCATCATCATCATCATCATTTCAACCGATAGACGTCCACTGCTGGACATAGGTCTTTTGAAGGGAGTTCCAATGGCCATTGGAAAAGTTTATTATTGGAAGATATTTTAAGTTATTTTGACGATTTACGTGGCGTAGTGCGTGCGCTGTCGCGTTATAAAGTTTGAGGCACTAGGTTCGATTCCCGGCTCGAGTTTGTTCTGGTGGGAGACATCGGCCGTGGCTAGTTACCACCCTACCGACAAAGACGTGTCGCCAAGCAATTTAGCGTTCCGGCACGATGTCGTGTAGAAACCAACTAGGAGCGTGGGTTTACCATACTCCTAATAGGTTAGCCCGCTACCATCCTTAGACAGCATCATCACTTACCACCAGGTGAGATAGCCGTCAAAGGTTAACTTGTAGTGCATAAAAAAAAACTTTTCAGTATATTGTGATATCTAGATCTAATCTAGAACTTAATAGTCCAATCATATAGAAAATAATCATCATCATGATCAACCCATTACCGGCTCACTACAGAGCACGGGTCTCCTCTCAATATGAGAAGGGTTTGGCCATAGTCCACCACGCTGGCCATGTGCGGATTGGCAGACTTTACACGCCTGAGAACATTGTGGAGAACTGTCAGGCGTGCAGGTTTCCTCACGAAGTTTTCCTTCACCGTTGAAGCAAGTGATATTTAAATTTTATTAAAACGCACATTACTCCGAAAAGTTAGAGGTGCGTGCTCGGATTCGAACCGCCGACCTCTGATTAAGAGGCTGACGCCCTAACCACTAGGCTATCACCGCTTTTAATAATATTTATCAAGATGTTTGAAAGTGTTAATTATATATTACAGCCAATTTATTTTGACCCTCCACCACTCACAGTAGCTGTTTTATCAGATATTCACGTTGATCCGTTTTATGAACCGTTTGGAGTAGCCGACTGCGATGAACCAGTGTGTTGTAGGGTTGGTCAAAAACCACGAAATCGAGATGATTTGGTTATAAATGAACTAGTCATGCAGAATACTACTTTTGAAAATGACGATGAAATATTACTTAATATTGACGTAGTATCAAAAATAATACGTAGATATAATATATATAACAATGAAAGAAGACTAAAATCTGCAAAAAAGTCGATACCAGCTGGGTATTGGGGTGATTATAGGAATTGCGATACTCCAATATGGGCATATGTAGATGTCGTCAAACAAATTGCATCTAATAAGGTAAGTTTAAGAAGCGCATAATTTATGACCAAACAGTGTTATGTTCGCATTATAAAGTCATAATATTTGTAGAATTTGAAAATTAAGTATAGTTATTTAAGTTTTACCTCCATAGCGAAGTGCGTGCGCTGCCGCATTATAATGTTAGAGGTCTGGTGGGAGGCTTCGGCCGTGGCTAGTTACCACCCTACCGACAAAGACGTGTGGCTAAGCGATTTAGCGTTCCGGCACGATGTCGCGTAGAAACCAATTGGGAGTGTGGGTTTACCATACACCTCACAGGTTAGCCCGCTACTATCCTAGACTGCATCATCACTTACCACCAGGTGAGTTAGCCGTCAAGGGCTAACTTGTAGTCTATAAAAAAAAGTATTAGTATCTAGTGCATAAGTGCCTAAATATACCTGTCGGCAATTAAAAGACTCTCGATTGACTAAAATACTCTCAATTGACTAAAAGATTTTCAATTGATTAAGATACGCTCGATTGACTAAAAGAGACTCTCAATTGATTATTTTTGTACCGAAACTGAGTGAACGGGGTGATGTCACGTGAGCGGAATCGTGGTGAGGCGAGCGCCGCTTTCCACGATCATTACTTACTCGGCGGTTGTACGACTCAGACGTTCCACACGAGACCGTTGGTTTACTCAACTCCAATTAGGACTGTATTGCTATCATCATCGCCGGATTTTATTTTCCTGAGACCTACGCCATGAATCCTGTGAACCCTGTACCAGAAGGTCCTGCAGCTACAAGTGATACCGCTCATCCATCCCTGGCGACGACATACCTAAAAACTCAAAAGTAAAATAATATTATGTTATTACTAAAAATATGTTAGGTGTGTAGCAAACATCTTAATTATTTCAAATTATAATAATCATTAAAAATATAATATTTTAAAATGGTAATTTTGACTTGATACCTCCTTGATACGAATAAATTAAAGTTCTGACTTTTCAGGAAGTTGATGTAGTTTATTACATTGGTGATAATATTGATCACCACGTGTGGGAGACTACATACGAACTCAATGATGATGTAAATAGTTTTATTGTGGACACTATGAAAAATACTTTTAGAAAGAATGTGTTAGTTGTGCCGACTGTTGGAAATCATGAATCACAACCATTGAATCTGTGAGTATGAAACGATGTTACGTTAGAAATTAATATAAATAAATTTTCAGAAAAAAATCCCGTTTGTATAACTTCAATGGGGGGAAAGGCGGGAGACTTCGTATATGGCGGGCGCGGTTTTTTTTCACTTTTCTTGAATTAATGTTTGTTGGCTAATTTGAAAAGGATAGTTGTGTTGTAGACATATAGTTTTGGTGTCGTTTGTCTAGTGGGTAGTTTTTTGAATGGCCGCGTCCATCCAATGTGAAGTTTCGTGCTCTTTTTCCCTAACTTCAATTCTCCATTGCTATAAACTTGACATTGGCTAATCTGTGTAAAGCCATAAAAAGAGAAAAAAAAACCTCAATGCGAATTAAATAAGAGTTATGTTCGGTATTTAACCTACTAATAATAGTTACTACTACTAATCATAAAGGTATTTTTAGTTTCTTGTTTGTTTAAGCATGCCAATATCTGGATTTTAAATACCGGTCGGGTTAAACATCAGACTTAACCCTTATGAGCCAAGGTGTAAGTCTGATGGGTTTGGGTTATTAAGTATTGTTGAAAAGATTACCTATCAGAAATGCTTGTGTACGTGAACGTAGCGGAAACCACTACGAGTAGAAGAAAATACTGTTAAAGTTAAATACAGTTCATTTTCCCCACAGATTTGCACCATCATCGGTAAAAGAGGAAGGTTTGAACACTACGTGGCTATACAGAAGCCTGGCCAGGAAATGGTCGTATTATTTATCCAGAAGTGCATCTAAATCTATGAAACAACGTGGAGGGTTCTCTATGTTGATTCGACCTGGACTCAGAGTTATATCTATTAATAATAACGTGGCTTATAAACTTAATTGGTAAAATAACGTTGCGTATTCGAAATTTATAGCTGGGCACATTCAAAGTCTTCTAATGCAACTACATTAGAATTATATTATTCATTTTCTTTCAGGTGGTTGGTCTACGATCCACTCAACCCAAAAAGATGTTTGGAATGGCTTGTAGAAGAACTGTTTAAAGCTGAGCTATCTGGGGAGAAAGTCCATATTCTTTCACACATTCCACCGGGTGATGAAGACCTTATTTATACTTGGACAAGAGAATATCATAGGATTGTGGATCGGTAAAAAATGAATACCCTGAAACCTGCAGTTATGTTAATTGGACAGGATAAATAAAATTAGCGGTGATAGCCTAGAAAGCGCTGATAGTCTAGTGGTTAGGGCATCAGCCTCCTAATTAGAGGTCGGCGGTTCGAATCCGAGCACGCACCTAAAACTTTTCGGAGTTATGTTCTTTTAAAAAAATTAAAATATCTTGCTACGGTGAAGGAAAACATCGTGAGGAAGTCTGCCAATCTGCACATGGCCAGCGTGGTGTACTATGGCCAAACCTTTCTCATATTGAGACGAGACCCGTGCTCTGTAGTGAGCCGGTAATGGGTTGATCATTATGATGATGAATAAAATTACGTCTATATACAATTATAATACAGCTATGTTACTCGAAATAGTTGCCGCGATTATATCAATCATAGTATCAAAAAACCCACTGCGAATTAGTTGCAACGCGCAAAGTTAGAATTACCTTCTGTTTGTATGAATGTTTGTTACTCTTTCACGCCAGAAGTACTAAACCAAATTGGCTGCAATTTGAAATGGAGATAGATTTTAACCTGGACTAACTTAAACGCTATATTAAAAATAGATGATTCCTTCAGGAAATAATACTGAATTTCACGTCGACTAACTGTAGCTGCCACAACAAACTTACTAGAAATTTGATTTATTTAAATTTTAATAAATAATTTTTTAATTCTTAATGTATGCGAACGTAGTCACTAACTGACTAATCAAATTACAACTCACCAACTTTAGCATACAGACAGTTTTATAACTTCTGCATAAGATAAATTTGAAAATTTGTAAATTCATCCGCTAAAGGGAAATAATATCCAAATATAGGTTTGACTTGTATGAAAGTTTTTCTATTTCGTAGCTAGAAACACGATAACGACGAGTTAAACGTCAGTAAAGGAACATCCAATATCTATCTATGTTATAGGTAGATAGGATTGAATGCAGGGCACACAAATTTAATGATACGCAACGCACAATATGTGGCATGCGTGCAAGTTGTTTTTTTGCGATGTTTAGGAGAGTAGTTTACCCCTTCTGTTTTGAAAAGAAAGTTTAGGTAAAATCTTCCTTTCTTTGACTTTCTTACTTCATTTCTTTGTTGGTTTCACCTTGTAGTTTTTACCAATCCTGGGTGATCAAGCATTCCATTTTAATATCCTATCATGATCATCATTATCATGGACAACCCATTAACGGCTCACTACAGAGCACGGGTCTCCTCTCAATATGAGAAGGGTTTGGCCATAGTCCACCACGCTGGCCATGTGCGGTTTGGCAGACTTCACACTCCTTTGAGAACGTTATGGAGAACTCTCAGGCGTGCAGGTTTCCTCACGATGTTTGCCTTCACCGTTAAAGCAAGTAATATTTTTTTTATTTCAAAACGCACATAATTCCGAAAAGTTAGAGGTGCGTGCCCGGATTCGAACCGCCGACCTCTGATTAGGAGGCTGACGCCCTAACCACTAGGCTATCACCGCTTCTTCCTATATCATTTTATATTTTAATATCCTTGTTTCAGTTTCTCCAAATGGTTTAATATTCCCTGTTAAAGATTTCTATATCTCGTATTTTCAGATTCTCGTCTACAATTACAGCACAATTCAATGGGCATTTGCATTCAGATGAGTTTAAGATATTCTATAGAGATGACGTAGCCTTCAATGTAGCTTGGAATGCGGGTTCCGCTACAACCTACCAGAGTTTCAACCTTAACTACAAGATTGTTACTTTTGACTACGCTAACTTTGTAAGTATTGCCTTTCATACTAAAAGGTATAGATAGAAATATATTTCGTGATAACGAAAAAAAAGGAAAACCCCGGCTAAGTTTGTTGTGGGCTTATTCTTAGACCGGGGCGCGTTTGAAACCCTCATAACTTTAGTTTTAAGTTTACGAATATAGTTATCACCATGAAATAACTACTATGTAAATTATTGACCCGTCAAAAGTGCCTTTTTGAGGACTATTTGAATAAAGATTATTTTGAATTTGAATTTGAAAGAAATATTGAATTAACAATTTTCGAAAATCGATAATCATCATGATCCACTCATTACCGGCTCACTACAGCGCACGGGTCTCCTCTCAATGTGAGAAGGGTTTGTCCATAGTCCACCACGCTGGCCATGTGCGGATTGGCAGACTTCACACGCCTTTGAGAACATTAGGCTAACACCGCTTGAAAATGCATAATGAAACTTGCTTATTCAATATTTTAAACTAGATGGTGCATATCCTAAATTAAGCATAAAAGGAAACATAATATAAATTAAGGGCATGCCCTGTATCATTACAGAACCTATGAAAAGAGACCCAATAGATTATGATTGAATATTATGTTTAGGTATAGCCCTTTTTTGTAACAGTAATTTGTTTACTTTAATTTATATTAATTTAAAATAATGAATGGAAATAGATATTATGCACAGGATTTTCGATGGTAAACTAATAAGTGGAGTAATCAGAGTGACAGTAAAAAATATAGAAAAAGCGATCTTTTTAAAACAAGTTGTATCCAATTACTTAAAAACAAAGACCTATTCTCGATTTCAGGAACCAACTAGTATAACTAACTACATTTACAACCTAACCGAAGCTAACCTCACACCAAAACGTTTCCCACGCTGGTATAAGCTATACGAAATGAGAAAAGCCTTCAAACTCAATGATCTCACGGCGTCTTCGATGGACAAACTAGTGCATAAAATGGTCACAAATAAGAAGCATCTTCTAGACAAATATGTGAAGTTTACTTCTAAGAACAGTGACGCGATGCCGTATTGCAATACAAATTGTAAACTTGAAATGCTTTGTAATGCTGTGACAAGTGTTTTATGGCATCGCAGCAAGTGCGAGGAGCTAATAGAACGTTACTTTTCATAGACGTAAACATGGTGAATAAAGTGTTGTTTTACTATCTAGTATTATTTTTAAATTTTAAAAATTTGGAAGTTGTTTAGTGTTTTGAGAAATAATTGTTTCGGATGAAGGTTAAATGCATAAATCATTATAGCGTGGAAATTAATCTCAAACGTTTTGGGGTTAGTACACCATGCAAAATTTACTAATGACTCTTTTTAATAATTATCTGTTTAGTAATTATTAAAAATATTTTCATATTTTGTACGGTTGTTAATTTTTTTGTATCGCTTTGTCATTAAAAGAAATGCAGTCACAAGACACTCGTAAAAAAAAACAATAAAAAAATATGTTTATTGTGGTAAAATATTAATTGTCATCATCATCATCATTATCAACCGATTGACGTCCACTGCTGGACATAAGTCTTTTGTAGGGAGTTCCAATGCTCACGGTCTTGGGTCGCTTGCTTCCAGCGGCTTTCTGCGACTCGTCTGATTAATATTAATTATATTAATATTAATTACTAGAAACATAATCAAGAGCAGGGATACTATGGCATAACAGTGCGTTATGCCAAAATAGGTCGTTTCACCAAAATGTATGTTGTTATACGAACATAGCATTTGGGTCAAACGACCTATGTTGTTTAGAAGTTTTTACGTTCTGTTTTTTAATTTTAGTTGTTTCGTCTTCTTGCCAGAAGAAATAATCAACATTTACGAGTACGAGTAAATAAAATTGTCAAAATTCCTACCTAATGCTTCATCAGTAATTGAAACCAAAAAAGAAAGGATTTAGGTCAGCCAATACTAACCTGAATTTCTTTTCCTTCTTTTGTTGCGAGTAACATGAGCACGGAGCTTTCGGACTATGAACAAAAATCGTTGTTGGCAAACCCAAATGAGTTTCTTCGTAATATAGCGTAGCGTATAAAGCTGTGATAGCCTGGTGGTTAGGGCGTCAGCCTCCTAATCAGGGGTCGGCGGTTCAAATCCGGGCACGCACCTCTAACTTTTCGGAGTTATGTGCGTTTTTAAACAATTAAAATATCACTTTGCTTCAACGGTGAAGGAAAACATCGTGAGGAAACCTGCACGCCTCAGAGTTCTCCATAATGTTCTCAAAGGCGTGTGAAGTCTGCCAATCCGCACATGGCCAGCGTGGTGGACTATGGCCAAACCCTTCTCATATTGAGAGGAGACCCGTGCTCTGTAGTGAGCCGGTAATGGGTAGATCACGATAGCGTAGCTGGTTCATATTAATCATAGTAACACTATTCGCGCTCCAAATGCTCAAGGAGCTGTCGTCAGCTGTACGTGAGCGCTTTGACATGAATAGCGTCTCGTCAAATTCAATTTATCCTGAAAGCGTACCCAGGTGTCTTGCATGTGACGCTTCAACATTGGTCTTATCAGATTATACTTTTTCACGTGTTGTTATACCTAGAATGCTTACGTATATTTTATTTTTTATGTGATAGCGAAGAAGCGAGCAGGTGGGACACCTGATGTAAAGTGATTACAGTCGCCCATGAAAACTCACAGTACCAGAGGACTGGCTTATGAAGCATTTATTTATCCTCCCCTTAAAGAGCCCCAAATTGAAACAGAAGCTCGATTCGCCATTTGCATTTAGTCTTTAATTTGTCTGTAAATGATAATATTCCCTTGAATTACGATTAACTTTGTGAATGAAAACTTTCAAGTTTTTCATTTTATGTAACTAGTAGCATTGGTGAAAGAATTTTAAAAATCGTATCTGAGATACCCAACTTGCAAGCACACAAACTTTTCCTGTTTATAACTAGTACTTTTAATTCGTATTGTTTCATTATTGCATTCTGTTACGTCATTGTAATCATTTATCATCATAGTTTAAAACCCATTAACGGCCAACTATACGGTATGGGTTTCCTCTCAGAATGTGGAAAGATTTTGACCATAGTCCAACACGCTGGCCAAATGCTGATACGTAGACTTCACTCGCTTGTGATCATTTGAAAACGCTTGGTAATGCAGATTTCCTCGCGATGTTTTCTTTCACCGTTATGACATGTCATAATTAATTTCTTTAGTTCAATTAAAAACGCACGTTACTCCAAATAGTTGGGAACGACGTTATTACAACTAGGCAGTCATCACTTTTATATACAATGAAGAATAAAAATAAGGAAACAAACATTCTGTACTATTGATTTTTATTTTACAATGAATTCCACTAGGAGCGCTTGCTGTAGTTTTAACGAAAGTTCACCTTAGAGAATTGTAAATAAGGTCTCTTTTTACTTTGACGTTACATATAATGACACTCAAAAACAACTCTACGGTTGCGCGCGTGCAAATCTCATATTAAGCTTCTTAACTTACCATCTGAACTCATCCTTAATCTGGAAGCTGTCGTAACTGCGCCGTCTGTCTAAACTGTCTCCGAGAGCCGTCCTCCCTGAGACAGTTCAAGTTGCACTTCGGGATTATGGTGACAGTAAAGTAACTTTACCTCCCCCCTCCGTTAGCCAAAGCGCATTAATTCCTTTGACGTGCACCTCTTGAAGTATATAAACGTATGAGAGCTGATGTACAATTTGAGCTGTCTTTACACAGGTGACACAAAAAGAGAGACTTAATTGTCTGTTGTGAAAATTAAATTGATGGAACCAATAACTTAATAGAACCCTTTTTATACGTATAAACTAGGTGACCCGGCAAACGTTGTTTTGCCATATAAATGATTTCTAGGTAATTTCTATTGTAGAAAAAAATAACTAACTTATTGTATGTAAGGATGTGGTATATGAATGAAAGAGATATGGATCGTTGTGAACGATGAGGAAATATAAAAATAACATATATATTGCTTATGTTCAAAAATTTTAGCTTTACAATAAGCTCAGGGAAATTTTAGTCGAATTAGAGAAAAACATTCACAATAAAGACGATAATTGTTAAGCTATCGAGCGGGATGACAAATGCTTAAATTACTAAAATGACTATTAAAAAATAGTTATTGGCGATAGAAGGGTGAAAATTTAGGGTTGTATGTATTTTTTAATGCCAAATAATGCCGTTTCGTAGGAGTATGGGAACGAACATTGTGTCACGAGAATTTTATATATAAGATATATATAGGTATTATTTTTGAAGTTTTACGAATTATACCTGAAGGTTCTCAACGAGACCCTATAACGAAGATTACACTATACGTATGAGACACAGGCCTAGCACATGAACACACAGACGGACAGACAGTGTTAACATTGATATTGATAGGTTTTTGAATAATATATAAATACATACAATAAAAACACAAGGCTTTTTTATTACATTTATCAATTAGGTGATAATTAGAAATATACCGAATTTGAAATAACTTTTACAGGCCCATAGACGTCGCCACCAGTTCCTATTTCAATCAATTTTTTTCGTAGAAAAAGGACCTATCTTATCTTATTCTACGCTACTTTTCGCAGCAAAAAATGAGAAAACCTATATTCTACGAGGGTGAAGCCGCAGATATTTAGGACACAATATTTTGTCAAGAGTGTAGAGCACACACTGTATGTCAAGTGAAAACCAATATAGTCCCGCATTCTGTACATCGCATATACTCGCAGAAGACCTTCTCAATTTTATAACATTTTCGCAATACCAATAACTTTGTGATTGGATTACGCGCGAAAATATTTTCGATACAAACATGCCACTTGTATGGGGCTCAAGAAAATATGAGAACGTAACCTAATACACGGAAATATAGGGCGGAGGGACCGAAACAGGGTGATATTTGGGGAGCGGTCATACACCTGCAACTATTTAATATTATTTTTTGCAATTAATGTTCCTAATTTATTCAAATCACTCAAATGACAGTCTATGTTAAAAAAAATATCGCGATCGTTTCATTAATTTAGTTATTAACAAGGAGTTTAGCTTTATTAATCAATTAAAGCAGTATTATTTTAACATTGCTGACGCTTTAGTGACAAAATTTTAATCCTTAAACTTTTAAATACTTTTATATTATTCATATCATATAAGTATTAAATCAGACTAAAATATTTTGGTATAAATTTATTATGTGTTGCTATCTAAATGTGCAAAACCCTCGACATGGTTAAAAACAATAATACATGTGATGCATTAGGGTGCAATTAACAAAAGCATGATTTAAAATTTAGATGAGCCCAAGTGAAAAGAACAAAGTAAGATCGTTAAAGAACACTGCGTAGATCAGCCTAGCGTGTTCTTATTGGAAAGAAAACAATTGCGAAGACTATCCTCACCCATTTACACACTTGAACGTGCATTTCTTTGTGCAAGTGAGTTTTTATGTAATTATTTTTTATTTGCATGCAACGTTGCGAATTTAAAATCAAATCAAAATCAAATCATGATACAATATGATCATGCAATACAAATTTGTTGCGTCTTTGCCTCATTGATCACTTCCGAATACTCACCCTGTATTATTTTGCTGTATAAAAGTACCGTGAACAGCTTCTTGGAAAAATAAGTTGGTGAAATAGATGATAGTGTTTGAACAGGAAGATGTTTTTTAACCGTACCGATGGCACTCTATCGTAGTGTCGAGTAGAGAGAACAGAAAAAAAAACTGTTATAATTTTAAGCATGTAAGGGAATCAAGAACCTTTCCCACAGGCATCGTACATTTTTCCGAAATTAACAGTTTACTGTCAGACTAAAATCTATCTCTGTGCCAAATTTCATCTAGGTTTTACTAAGCAGTTCTGTCGTAATTAGTAACACACATTCATCCATCGAAACTTTCCCATTTAAATATTAATCAGATCTTCCAAGTAAACTTAATTGATATAATAACCTGTCCATTAAAAAAAAGAGAAAGTTTGGTTTAGATTTGATGTAATTATGATTAAATTAAATTAAGAAAAAATACTTTATCTTTATCTCCCGGCTTAACCTACAATTTTTCATTCAGTTCTTCTTGCCTTATATGTTTTGGGTCTTATATCGATATTATGGTATCCCCCGATCAAATATTTTATTATTATTTGTTATTCATAGACAGGAATCGTTTTTATACTTCAAAGTTGGATTTTTTTCGAATCAGGTATTTTAGTTTCAGACCCGAAATTTAAAGTAGGATTCTGCCAAATTTTGGAGAAACAAGATCAGAAGTCAACACGCAAACTGCTGATAGCAAAATAACCAAGTTTTTCAACCAAGATTGCTTGACAAGATTCATGTTATCAAAGATGGCGTTAGTGGTACAATAGATTACGCTAGTGTGTTCTGAGAAACATAAATATTCTGATACATTTCCAAGCCTCAATGTTGCATGAAGTTTTATTATATGCACACATAAAGATTATATCGACACCAATTTCGTATATCCTACGATAGTTTAGACGAGCGAAGCTTTCAGCAAATAAACACATTTATAAATTTAGAATTAAAATATATCCAGTTTGCTTAATGAAGCAGGCTAAATATAACAATATTTTTCATGTTTAATTTAAATTAAAATCTGCATGCACGCAAAGAACTGGAGGGAAAATTAAAAACAAACGCTGAAAATTCACAAAGTAAGAAAACAAAACTAATGCAAGAAATGAAAGGACGCTTCAAGGTATGAAACGTTGCTCCTTTTTTGCTGTAATCTTCCTGCTACCGCGGGTTACTTTGAGCTATTATTTAAACAACTCTACGTTTTGTTGTTAAATGACTGGAACTTTTAATTAAGCAATGTTAACTGTGAATGAGGAAAATTCTTTCAACTCCTTGCTTAAACCGGTAAAATCGAGGATGTATGCGGAACCTGCTTCTCCTGAAATGATACTGAAAACATAAATATCAAAATTGAGTATTTATATTAAAAATACTCAATTTTGATATAGAATTTGTCTTTAGACCCGTTTACAGTGATTACAAAGACCGTGAATTGTATTTTCAAAAAACTTATGAAGTAGGCCTATAAACAACTTGTTCTTTTTTATTCAACAATTGCTCCTGCCTGTATTCCATTTAATAGTAATTGATGAAGCAGACACAGATGTTAGCGGGCTAATCGATTAAAGATCTCCTGAGGAAAAGGCTCCTGAAAAATACCATGCGGGTTCTCAAAAGGACTCAAAGGGGTATTAATAACTCAACCTGAATCGAAAAGTATTGGTTATACCATCAGCAAAATTTGCCCAAAGGGGCGTTTGGCATCAACAGCCGGCCAATAAATACGCCCAAACCAAAGCAACGTGTTTTCAAGTTAAAATTGAAATAACATAGCGTGGGACTTTTGAAGATATATGATATTTTTTATGCCACAACAAGTTAGCCCTTGACGGCAATCACATTCAAGTAAGTGATGATGCAGTCTAAGATGGTAGTAATTTAATTTGTGAGGGTTGTGGTGAAACTATACTAATTGGATTTACGCAACATTGTGCCGGAACGCTAAATTGCTTGGCAACATGTCTTTGTTTACAGACAAAGATGCGACGTTGTTACTAGCCACGGCCAAAGCCTTACTCGAGGTGGGAATCGAACCCATGACCTCCAACTTTATAATGCGACAGCGCACAGCTCAACCACGGAGGTGGTGAAAAACCGGACTCTAATCATCATCATCATGATCAACCCATTACCGACTCACTACAGAGCACGGGTCTCCTCTCAATATGAGAAGGGTTTGGCCATAGTCCACCACGCTGGCCATGTGCGGATTGGCAGACTTTACACGAGAACTCTCAGGCGTGCAGGTTTCCTCACGATGTTTTCCTTCACCGTTGAAGAAAGTGATGTTATAATTTTTTTAAAAACGCACATAACTCCGAAAAGTTAGAGGTGCGTGCCCGGATTCGAACCGCTGACCTCTGATTAGGAGGCTGACGTCCTAACCACTAGGCTATCACCGCTTCCGGATTCTAATATTACGTGCTATTTCAAAGTTTCAGAAGTTTATCGATAATGATCTAATATAGCTTTTACAACGATACATAAAACAAAATGTCTCGTGGAATTAATCCACTGTCATCCAGCCACGGCTGTCATCTCCTGGGAAATTGAGCCGCGTGATTAAACTGATAGGAACCATTCCGCCCGTGGGGGAAGCAGGGGAGTGAAATGATTTTTATTAATGCAACCCGTCAGCTACGTGTATTTATGTTATAAACAGTTATCTTTATATAGGAATGTAAACTTAGATAAATACGCCAGTGAAATTGAAACTTTATATGCGTAATATTGCCAGAATTAATCATACATTTAACACTGCGTCACTTTTCAATCACAATTATAAAAAACCTTACTACGTGTGTCTTCTTTTTACAATCTATTTTCCATCCAAATATATCACTAAACTTATATCACTGTCCCCGTGGCGTCCATTGTTGTTGTTTGGCGTGGACCAATCACTGGCCACCGTTTTGGCGGGATCCTATAGCGTGGCGGCACCGCATGATGACGACCAACTTAATACATTAATAATAGTATTCTAGTCAAGTTTTATACTCTTTTGTACTTATACAGATTAATAAAATTTTAACCCTTACAAACATCTTGTAAAATATATGTCTCAATTTATAAATATATCCTAATGTATTCGGGACATCCTGGCACAAGTAAATAATTACTTAATAGGATGTCCCAACAACGGATAAATGTTATGGTAAAACATTTTTGAATAAATAATTTTTCATTTTCAATTGTTCATTTTTAATTTCATATATAGCTTCTCAGAATCGCGGCGATAACAGGAATATTCAAACTAATAAATCAGAAAGCTATCACCACTTCTCCACCTAGTATCATGAAATTCGCTCGCTACCTTAAGAATGAACATACATTAAACAAACATCTAACAATTCACGCTCAATCAACGCAGCGCTCAAAAATCACATCACATCAATGAGAACGCAAAATATTGCCGAAATACGGTGCTACCATTCCTTGTCAACAAATAGTGTCATTATACATTAAATATTTATATTTACTACACTATACCATTGCATTGATAGTCATGAAACAGTTATCATAAATAGTCATCATACTGAAAGAAATATGTTAAAACGTGACAATACGTGACAACATGATGTGTACGGCATAACTCTCGTTCTAATACAAGCAAAGTCTAAGTACGTTCAACTACTGGGTCACCATATGGCCTATATAATTGAGTTTTTTTTATACACTACAAGTGAACCCCTGACATCTATCTCACCTGGTGGTAAGTGATGATGCAGTCTACGATGGTGGATGGCTACCTGTTAGGGGGTATGGTAAACCCACACTCCTAATTGGTTTCTACGCGACATCGTGCCGGAACACTTTTTTATTTTTTATTTTATCCGCTACAAGTTAGCCCTTGACGGCAATCCCACCTGATGGCAAGTGATGATGCAGTCTAAGATGGTAGCGGGCTAACCTGTTAGGGGTATGGTAAACCCATACTCCTAATTGGTTTCTACACGACATCGTGCCGGAACGCTAAATCGCTTGGCGACACGCCTTTGTCGGTAGGGTGGTAACTAGCCACTTCCGCAGCCTCCCACCAGACCAGACTCGAGCCGGGAATCCAACCTGGGACCTGAAACTTTATAATGCGCCAGCGCACTCACTGAACCACGGAGTTCGTTACAAATTCCTTCCTTGGTGGTTAGTTGTTTTTAAATTAGAACTAGAACTTAGATTAACTTGCTTTACGTGGATTAAGGTAAATTAAGCTTTATATTTAAATATATACATTACTAAATAAACACTGACTTTACTGCTTTACGTCTATTTTTCTTACTTACCTGGTAAAATACATTATAACTACAGCGGCTTCATATCGATGAAATATGATGATCGGCAGGCCATGTAGGTAAATTCTAAACACAGAGGAATTTCAATCTAGTTTGCTCAGCTATAAGTTACGATTTAGAATGAATCTGCAGTTTTTGTAGGCTATTAAAACGGCAGCACCCCCTAAAGATCAATGGAGTGCAATTTCCGTACACTTGAACTGTTATCATTTCTGTGGGAATGTACAGACGTAACTACAAATTAATAACTTGAACTAAACGGCTCATTTCAACAGTGCCCAATTCTGTTTCATAAAAATGTATCCTTCACTCCACCGTGCCTTTGATAAACTACGCATAAAAGAGCACTGTGCTCATGTACACAAAGCAGAAGCCAGGCCTCGGGAAAAGACCTTCAAAAGAGTTTCAAGATATTTTCAGTTTCTCATTTGTTTTATATTTTATTTTTATACGGATAATGTTGCTCTTTATGCCAATAGCCTAAGAGCAGTGTACAATTAATAAAACCACACATTTACATATTATACTAAGGTTATGATTGCTTCTTTTCTTTTAAAATTCAAAACCACGTAAACTCGGAGAACCGATGGACTTTGGGATCCCAAGGTGCTAGAATGGCGACCTCGCACCGGAAAACGTAGCGTTGGTCGACCCCCAACAAGGTGGACTGACGACATCAACGAGTCGCAGGGAGCCGCTGGAAACAAGCAGCCAAAGACCGTGACAAACAAACACTTTGGAACTCCATATAAAAGACAAGCGGCCAAAGACCGTGGATTTTGGAACTCCCTATAAAAGACCTATGTCCATCAGTGGACGTATATTGGTTGAAATGATGTTGATGATGATGAAGATACGTAAGCGCCCAATTGCGGTCTAGCCTGATATATTATGGGCCTCAATTATGATGGCTTATTAAATCAACCCGGGGTATAGTTATTTTCAAACAACATTTCTAATAAACACTGTGCTAGAATACTAATTGTGTTTCGCTTCAAACCTCCCTTTAGACCAGACCTAAGCCAATAAAATTAGTGCAAGAATTATATTTTTATACATTTTGATATTTTCCGGTTTTACTCTTTTTGCTATATAAAACAATCCAACTAAGATTGCTGGGTATAAGTTTTATAGTAACTCAACAGCATAAAAACATGGATTAGTTTAGTTTATTATGCCCTTTTATAAAAATAAAGCAGATATCCTTCTTCTATAGATAGATTTCCTCTGTAAATTTATTCATCTCTTTCGATATCTGCTACTTGAGGCCTCTTACTGACGTAAGACCATCGTGGTGGGTCAAGTTCATTTGTGCTTCCTTTTCTTAATGCATTTTTTTTTGTCTACTATGCTATCGACCTTCACACAGTTTTATTTAGTTTTCAACTGACCTTACACTCGAACAAACACACCTTTTTATTCTCATAAGACCGGAAGTTAACAAAACAATGTCAGTAACAAGTTCATGATTACATAACTATTAAATTGAGTTTATAATTTTATAACTATTTTCATTATTGTTGTTTGTTATTTAAATATATTAGTGCTAATAAAACGTTAACAAAATGATATTCATATTCTATGTCGTTGTCAATTACTTTAACATTGTAGTTAAAAGTAAGAATGTATTAATTATTAAGGAAATGTAATGTATTAATGGAACATCTAGTTGAAGGTTGGTAACACTACGGTACGGCCAATTAGCTAAAGTAAGGGTACCTCAGGGTATGCGCTCATTCTATGATGTTGCTTGAAATTAAAATAAGAGAACATGTGTATATTCAGAATCAATTGTATATTACCCTCTCTCGGTCTACAAAGTTGCTCTTCATTCTAATGTTTTAAGCACTTTTTGTTATTAAAACCGCTGTGTACAAATGGGATAAAAATGCTTTCAACTAAATGAAATGTCCCTTAATTTTCGTTCATCAAAGGATTTTAATCGCAAATGGAGATTAAAGATTATAAATAATGTCTTTATATCGAAATAAGCGAAAATTATGAATTCACATTTAGGTATTTAACGTGAAAAAAATAATTCTAAGCTTTGCATTTACATAATTAATACAGAACAGAATATAATGATTTTGAACTGAATTGTATAAGTTTGGTTTTGACGTATGATTATGATTGTAATTCTTTGTGTGTATTTAATTAGAATCGCTTTTATTTTACAATACTGTACCGTAAGGGTGGGTGCAAATGGAGACCCAATTACTGAGATTCGCCGTCCGACCGCGTCGCCGTCTGTCTGTCTTTGGGTGTCGTCTCATGAACCGAAATAGGTTGAAAGTTAAAATTAACGTGTAACAAATACTAGTAATAAAATAAAGTTGTGTAATAATGTTTGTGTAGTTATGATCGATCCTTATTAGTCATATAATGATACAAAACTAATTCCAAATACATAATAGGAGGTAATACTTCAGTTGCCATTACAACTGATTCTAAGTACTTAGCTTCATCAGATTCAGTACCTGATATTCAAATTTGGGACCCTCACACAATGAAACATTATGAAGTGTTATATTTTATTGCACCAAAATACGGAACCTATTGCATGGGAGTATATAACTAGCACTTAGCTCTCTTTAAACAATAACTATATACAGTATCTATATACAATAAATATATAAGCAAACTGCCAACATCGGTGAGATATTTCGGAGTATGTTCAGGACAGCTTAGTTTATCTTCCACCATATCAATAAGAATACCAAGGAGATTTGCGGCTTCCGTTCTCCTCTTCACTTGTTTTATTTATCTAAGAATGCATTGTCACTTACCATTTAAAGCAATATTTGAGAATAAATCCAGCGCTAGGGAAATAATAAAACAATAACACTAAATCAATAGTATCAATATAACATTGAAGTGTACACGTGTAAATATTATCTACACAACCTTAAAAAAAAATGGTGCAATAATAAACACACTTGTTCCCAAATACTATCATCATGATCAACCCATTGCCGGCTCACTACAGAGCACGGGTGGAGACCCAATATGGAAGGGTTTGGCCATAGTCCACCACGCTGGCCTTATGCGGATTGGCAGACTTCACACGCCCTTGAATATTATGAACTCTCAGGCTTGCAGGTTTCCTCACGATGTTTTTCTTCACCGTTGAAGCAAGTAATATTTTAATTGCTTAAAACGCACGTAACTTTGAAAAGTTAGAGGTGCGTGCCCGAATTCGATCCCCCGACCTCTGATTAGGAGGTGGACGTCCTAACCACTAGGCTATCACAGCTTTCAATGCTGTAACAGCTTTCAAATACTATCAACAATCTTGAATGAATTGAACTGTTCCCTGAAACTTTTAAAAGGAATTTCCCCTGAAACTTACAGGCATATCTAAAGCCATCGCGACAGCTGATGCGTTGGCTGCGCTCCAACGACGGCTTGGAAATAACTGAAGCCTTCATAGATATCGGTGAAAGAACAAGCGAGCTTTTGTGCAGATAAATCTCTGATTTCTGCTAACATTTGACCAGTGAAAAGTATTTTTAAAAACACACTTCCCAAGCCCAAGATAACATATACTTTTTCGACCACTGCGCTTATTTTTTTGGGTCCTGTATCCGCTTGTCTGCGAATAAATGCACAGAGGAGGCAAACATAAAATTACCTATGCCAAACATTACATATTTCTTTTTTTTATCCACTACAAGTTAGCCCTTGACGGCAATCTCACCTGATGGTAAGTGATAATGCAGTCTAAGATGGTAGCGGGCTAACCTGTTATGGTAAACCCACACTCCTTATTGGTTTCTACGCGACATCGTGCCGGAACGCTTAATCGCTTGGCGACACGTCTTTCTCGGTAGGGTGGTAACTAGCCACGGCTAAAGCCTCCCACCAGACCAGACTCGAGCCCGGAATCGAACCCAGGACCTCCAACTTTATAATGCGACAGCGCGCACACTGCGCCACGGAGGTCGTCAATTAGAAGAACAACTTCCGATTAAATGTTCCGTACTTCTTTTCAACATTTCTGAGAATGATTAAGGTTAGAACACTTTCAATATACTTTTTTATACTAAAATAAAATAATTGGAGGCCTACGCCTGAGAAGCAACTTCTAACCTAACCGTATCGTAAGCGACTTCCACTACAGAATATGTATGCGTTTCACTTTTTATATTTTGATTATGTTATACATATTATAATATAATACACAGAATTATAATTAAATCAGTAATTGTTAATTCGGTATAAGAACAATGACATTAAGTATGATTAATTGGTATCATACTTAATTGGTAAGTGTACCTTTTTTTATTTTATTTTCCTTCTATTCAACATATAGTACCTGCGAATGATTAAGATTAGAATACCTACTTCTATTGTACCTTTTTTATAATATCTATACATAATTTAGTAGTTGTTGTAGTACTAGTTGTTGTAGTGTAGTTTTTTATGTATTCGCGCCGCTGCTAGGGCGTAGACTACAGCATGCAATACCTAATACCTAATTGTCTGTAAAAATTAAAACTATCTTTAGTAAAATGTAAAAATTAAAAATAAAGACATAGAAATTTTCTGTTTTACTTTTAAATACTCGTTAAAGCTTTACGTCATTAACACGGCAAATAACAGCCCTCAAAATTTACAAAAAAAATTATTAAATAACCCGCGAAGTATAATATTAACGCCGAATCAGAAAGGATCAAGCAATTTGAACGTGTACTTTAAAACCGGTTAAACATCTCTAACAACAATACGTTACCCCTTTTTAGTAGGTTTCTTGAATTTTCTTAACGGCGACGATGTTGTTAGTTAAATTTTATTTTTTAACTGTCAATCTGTTGCCGTCGCCATACACTTGTTACTGTTACCTTACAGTAACTTGCCGAGCAATCCTTGTTGAAATCTAAATCCCCTCGCATATGAGTGACGAGGCTTAAGCCATAAAATGCAAATTTCCCCTTCAACGTCTTCTGAGGTACAAGTCATAAGTGACTAGCGACTGGATAAATTTATTATTATAACTTAGAAGTGCCCGTAACACTATTCGCATTTTTCAGGGATCAAAAGTAGTCTATGGACTCCCAGCATAGACCTGATGTTACTTTTTTTTTTTTTTTTTTTTCGGACTGTCTATTAGCTGTACAAACCTTATTGGTTGCCACAGCGTAACCGGGCTGTTTGGCGAGCTTTGGAAAGAAGCTCTGCCAGAAGAAATTTTGAGCCCTAGGGCTCGAAGAAACTATGGGAACGACTGCCTAAGGGCGCCTCCTTTGAGGCCGAACCTCGGCTTAGGCGACGTTTGGGATAACGGGGGGGTCGGACGGTGAGTGGTCCGTACGTCTCCGAGGCCGTGGATGGAGCCCACGTCCGGATGACGTAAGATAGCGGGGACCTCGTCTTCGCCGGCGAAGACGGTGTGTAGCGTATGATTGTGTGGTAGGTGGTACGAGTGTGTTGTCAGTAGTCATCTGATCGTCAGGGTCATGAAGGATATGTTTAGGTCTCCTCTTTCGGAGAGGAGCGCTTAGGTCGGGGGAGTAAAAAGAAGCCGCAACTACGAGAGGGTTGGGGTGTCGGATTGATTTCTCGAAATAGATTTTCGAGAGTTTCTTAAAGTGCTGAGCGATAGTGTCAAGTTCTAGGTCTCTGTGCAGATCTACGTTACGCACATACCAGGGACAGCCGGTTGCCGTGCGCATGAAACGATTCTGAATCGTTTGAAAGGTTTTATACGTGGGACGAAGCGCTATAGCGGCGCTCGCGTAAGACATGATTGGGCGGATACAAGTTTTATATAATGTCACTTTGTGACGGAGAGGTAGCCTACTGCGTTTATTAATCATGAAGTAGAGTCTGTTAAGAACAAAACGGGCTTTCTGACTGACTCTACGTATGTGCGGCGAAAAGGACAGGCGACTATCAAAGGTTACACCTAGATATTTGACAGTGCGTTCCCATGGAATCACACGATTAAATAATATAAGGTCCTTTTTGTATCTGGGGTTAGGGCGGTTTAGTCCGGTAAAAAGAAGCGCTTTGCTCTTTTCCGGGTTAGCTTCTATCCTCCATTGGCGGAACCAAGCGCCTAAGCGCTTGATCGCTTTCTGAAGGCGGGCTACTATGTACGGTAGCGAACGACTGGTTGTGTAAAGAGCAGTGTCGTCCGCGTACTGGGCTAGCTCTACATAAGGGCTCTTGGGTATATCGCTCGTGTACAGCGTATAGAGGTAGGGCGCTAGAACTGAACCCTGGGGTACGCCGGCCTTTAGGGGTCTCCTAGACGACAGAGTGCCGTCTATTCGAAACCTAAAGGTGCGATCGGTTAAATAGTCTTTTAATAGGTATAAAAGCCTATCCGGGATACCCTGGGTTTGTAATTTATAAATGAGACCGGCGTGCCAGACTTTGTCGAAAGCCTTGGCTACGTCGAAGAATACGGCTCCTGTGAGGCGACCACGTTTCCAATCGTAAAGCCCTCGCGCCACGTGCTCCGTTAGGCGGTGCACTTGGTGGACGCTAGAATGTTTGGATCGAAAGCCAAATTGCTCGTCATTGATAAGCTTTTTAGCTTCGATGACGACTTTAAGTCGGGCGAGTATTATCCTCTCGTACACCTTTGCTAAGGAGTTGAGAAGACTTATAGGGCGGTAACTAGAGGGGAGGTTAGCGGGCTTACCAGGTTTTTTAATACCTATTACTATAGCCTCTTTCCACTCTGTGGGGAAAGAGCATCCTGCCAGCAGGGCGTTATATATCATTACCAGTAGGTACAGTAGCTGGGGAGGGATGCATTTAAGTGCCCTGTTTGTGATCACATCGGGACCGGGAGCTTTCTTAGAGTGCAGCCTATTGATAATCGACTGAACCTCTTCGCAAGTCGTGGGAGCTATGGGCTCGCTGTCTGGAGACAGTGGGCCTAGTGAGTCTATTTTATTGGTGACGATACCTACAAAGTTGGGATTTATAGAACTATCGCTCGGGGTGCACTGTGCTTCAAACGAGTCAGCGAGGCATTCGGCCTTATCCAGATCTTCGAAAGCGGGTGGAAGATTGGGTCGTAAGAGAGGGGGTGTGGCTGCAACGTGGTCAGCTTTGAGAGCTCTCGCTAGGCCATGGTACGCTGTATGGGATGGCGTGAGCTCTCCTAGCTTTCTGTCCCAGTAGTGGGCCCTCAGAGAGTCAAGGCGAGCCCTGAGCTCTCTTTGGATTTGCCAGAGTTTTCTCCGGTTGTCGTCTGTCGGACAGTCGGCATGTGCCCTAGCTTGGCTGTTCTTACGCGTCAGTATTTGTCGCACGTTGGCCGGCAATTCTCTACGACCGAAGTCGTTAGAAATTGTGCGGGAACAGTCGTTGACTGACTGACGAACGTGCCTGGTAAAGTGAGACGCTGCACGTTTAGCGTCCTCTACGGAGTCTATGGTGTCGGGGATTTCATTAAGGTGCACAGAGTCTAGTGTTTTAAGTCGGTCGGTCCTGATGTTACATGATAACGGTTGCCTATGAATATCTTGAGCACTAAAGGAGGCGCCGATACGTTGCCAACTGAACCCATTCTATTAATCAATTTCTTAACGGTGCGTAATGCTTTATTATTTGCCAGTATGTCTGCAAGGACTAGCAATAGTTTGGTGGTAACTAGCCTCGGCCAAAGCCTCTTATTTTACCAGACTCGAGCCGAGAATCGAAACCAGCACCTCCCACTTTATAATACTAGTTCTCACGCCCTGTGCCCCGGAGGATGTCAAAACATAATTTTGAACAATATTCTCACACAACGTCTGCACACCAGGCACACGTGTTTGCTTACAAAACACTAAATAACATTCCTTTATTCAATAATAATAACCATAGCAGTATTAGCTCAGTGGTTAGGGCGTCAGCCTCCTAATCACGAACCCGGAAACGCACCTATAACTTTCAGAGTACGCAAATAAAATTACACTGTTTCAACAGTGGAGGCAAACATCGTAAGGAAACCTAAGAGTTCTAGATGATGTTCTGAAAGGCGTGTGAAGTCTGCCAATCCGCACATAGCCAGCGTGGTGGACTATGGCCAAACCCTTCTCATATTGGGAAGAGACCCGTGCTCTGTAGTGAGCCGAGAATGGGTTGATCATGATGATGATGATGATGATGAATAACCACTAAAATCGAAAATTAAAATATAGACTTATAATTCGACGTCACAAGTATTTGAAAAGCAAAATCCGTTCACTTTGAAATACATTGTTTGTTTTCAGTTAACAACTTATACCACACCCACTCATGTATAATTCATGCGCTGCTAGTTTCAATTTTACAGGTAAAGGCTGCGTGTTACATAAGTGTTGTCAGCTCAGTTAGGTGTTGTAGTTACAGATTAGTTTAACAATTTAATTGCACGAATCGCTTAATTTGTAGGATTTAACGCTGTTATGAAACTGCCTCTTAAGGATTGGGGGTTGTTGTCAAACTTCTATACCGTCGCGTTGGTTTAGTAGTTAGCATGTTTTACTACAGAGCTAGTGATAGCCTAGTGATCAGGACGTAAGCCTCCTAATCAGAGGTCGGGGGTTCGAACCCGGGCACGCACCTATAACATTTCGGAGTTATATGCATTTTTAAGCAATGAAAATGTCACTTGCTTCAACGGTGAAGGAAAATATCGTGAGGAAACCTGCATGCCGGAGAGTTCTCCATAATGTTCTCAAAGGCGTGTGAAGTTTGCCAATCCGCACATGGCCAGCAAGGTGTTCTATGGCCAAACCCTTCTCATATTGAGTGGAGACCCGTGCTCTGTAATGAGCCGTGAATGGGTTGATCACGATGACTACAGAGCACTAGATCTTGCGTTTGTTCTTTCATCGGAAGGTTAGTTATGATTACCTGCTATTAAATCGGCATTGTGAAGTTCCAGTCCAGTTTCTCGGCGAGAGAGCTGAGCAGTCGCTCTTGGAGCGACCAATTTGTTTCTCATCATAGAGAGCGTTACTAGATCTGTTTGCCATTTAGGGACTGCCTTGAAAGTAAGCTACGTATTCTACTGCAATCTTACCTGATGATACGAAATGATGCAGTCTACGATGGAGGGCGCTATTATTTTCGCGTGAATGGGTATGATTTATCTTTAATCATCATCATCATCATTACCGGTCCAGGTGCTCCAATCGTCTCTCAGAATCAGAAAGGTTTTTCGCGGTAGTACACCACAATTTTGTGCAAATTGGTACATTTTACAAGCTTTTGTGAACATTATGCAGAACTCCCTGTTGCATTTTAAAGTTGGAGGTCCTGGATTCGATTCCCGGCTCGAGTCTGGTCTAGTAGGAGGCTTCGCCCGTGGCTAGTTACCACCCTACCGACAAAGACGTGTCGCTGAGCGATTTAGCGTTCCGGCAGGATGTCGTGTAGGAGCCACGTAGGAGTATGGGTTTACCATAACCTAACAGGTTAGTCTGCTACCATCTTAGACCGCATCATCACTTATCATCAGGTGAGATGCCGCCAAGGGCTATATTTTGTTACGTGATATATAGCTAAGGCTTATCTATAAGGATCAAAGACGCATAATCGCACTACTTATTCCGATAAATATACTTGTAATGAAATTGATAATGACTATATAGTTATTGGAAAAGTATTCTTCTTAGAACAGGGCGAGTTTGGAACCCTCTCAGCTTTAGTTTTAATGATTAATGAAAATTGTATTATATGGACGCTTCATGCTGCCTTTATTAGGATTACATGAATAAAACAAATTTGATTGATAGGTTGATTGATTATAGTGAGTGTATGTCTTCATAAAGCAGTAAAATCTTGTTATATATCGCTCTGCTGGTATTTATTTGTTGGTAGGTGTAAGCTGTCGTGTATAAAATTAAACCATTTTAGCATGATCTTATGGGTACGTATGAGCTATGATAGTCTAGTGGTTAAGACGTCCGTCTTCTAACCAGGTCGGGGGTTCGATCCCGGCCCTGTAACTTTTCGGAACTATGTGAGTTTGCTATCGCTTGCTTAAACGGTGAAGGAGAACATCGTGAGGAAACCTGTATGCCTGAGAGTTCTCCATAATGTTCTCAAAGGCATGCGAGTTCTGCAATTCGTTTATGACCGGTTATGCGTGATGAACGGAGCTTGACCAACCCCTTGTCATATTAAGAGGAGACCCGTGCTCTGTAGTGAGCCGGCAATGGGTTGATCATGATGATGATGATAGGTGCTCATATTTTTAACGCACTCTTGAACTACACTCCAATATCTTCTGTAATAGCAATATAGTCCTTCTTTTCTACTCAATTAGCCAACGGCTTGAATTTTTTTTTTACAGTGTTATCGGTCAAAAGTCGAATTTCTGTCATCATACTATTATACAAAATGATGACTAACGACTAATATTTTTGTAAACTCACAACTTTATATTAAATACATATAGTATTCATGTATTGCTAACGTGAAACACATATTATGATATCAAAGTAAAATAAGCACACACTTATTTACCGAATCAGCCACAAAAGGAAATCAAATTAGGTAGAAATAATAATATTTTATTCCGTTCCGCAGACATTTTCGTGATTTACATTTTTACTTATAGAAAACCAATTTGCCTTTCGGAAAATATTCCTAAATTTATGTACAGCTTTCAGACATTTTCCTCTTAAGGATTTATGCCTGAATAAATTTTCTTCCAGCCTGTCTGGACTTAATAGCAGTCATGCAGCGGTTTGCAGGAATTGCATTTTAAGTAAGCAATAAAACGTATGAAAAAATACTTATAAATAAATATCTTCTTGCGTTATTATAAGTATTATGGTGCATCAAGTGTATTTGATGAGAATTTATTGGGAGAATTGTTTTTTTAACTAGTAAGAGCTGCTGGAAGAGAGCACTTAAACTAGCTGTTGCCCGCGACTTCGTCTACGTAAAATTGCTGATTTCTCGTGAGATTGAGGTTTTAAGCTACAGGCAAATGTCAAATTGCCTATTTTCGTGTTTCTAAATTAAAGAACATAGGACTTTGATACATACTTCAAAGCCCTATTTTACCCCCTTCGGGGTAGATATGGATAAAAAAAATTCTAACCTTATACTTACGCCCTAAAAGAAACCTATTTTCAAAATTTCAAGCTTCATAATAAAAAAATAAACAAAAACTATCATCCCCTTTCGCTTTTATATATATAGATAATTAATGTCTCATTGCTGAGGCAGTGCCGTGCAGTGAGACATTAATTAACTAAGGGTGATAACGATAGTAAGAAAGTGTTCACGTCCAGTCGATTGCTTTCGTAATTAATAACTCGATGAGTTCAACCAATCTTTTAATTTGTCAAGGTTCTTTTTATTTATCCACAACAACTTAGCCCTTGACGGCAATCTCACCTGATGGTAAGCGATGATACAGTCTATGATGGTAGTGGGCTATCCTGTTAGGGGTATGGTAAACCTATACTCCTAATTGGTTTCTACGCGACATCGTGCCGGAACGCTAAATCGCTTGGCGACACGTCTTCGTCAGTAGGTACTTAATAAGAATTAAATTCTTTGTAGATTTTTTGTAAATTAAAAGTCAAAAGGAGTTTACAATTAAAAAACATTCAAATTTCTTTCGAAAATTATTATGTGAAAGCTTACTCTTTTTTTACATTATTCGATTCCATAAATATTTCAACTGGAACTCCCACAATCGTTTCTAATGGAAATTGATTATAAATATAACTTTATGGGAGCAATAAAATAATGACCGGTAGATTATTAAACTCTTGATTTCGGAATCACAGTAAGAACATTAAACCAATAGTACCGGTTAGCATTACTAAGCTACTATTTAGTTTTAATTATGCTAACCGGGACTTTTTATAAAAATTTGACTAGTGCCAAAAGAGTTTTATATCAAAGTTCTAATTCACCGAAACGCGGTAGAGCACGTAGTAAGTCCATCGCTTACAAGCTTCTCTACCTAACTGTTACGATATCGTATCTGATGTTGTGATACTCCCTGAGATCACAATTACGATAAAATATTTTGTTGAAATTAAGATTCTGTCCCTCGTCCCTTTTGTAAGACCTCCTACGTAATAACATTTTTAGAGCGCTTTATTCAATTAGTGAAATTTTTGCGATCCTTCAGCGCCTATTGAATAGGCAAATTTACTGACAAAACCTCAACATTATAAAGACCTACGCACATCATATGGCCACAAAACCCACGGAAATTAAAGCATCCAATCAAAACCATTAAAGCCACAACCTTTGCTCATCTTCAAAAAACATCAAGCAAACATATAGTATATTTTTTAAAACATTTTTAGGTAATTTTTTCGCCCGAATGCAAATTTTTTACCGGCCATACATTTTTTTTGCAGAATGCAAACTATCAGTGACATTCAGAGTTCATTCATCATTCATGTCGTTTCTCAAATACGACAGAAAAGTTCGGCTTTCCAATTTGAGCCTGTTTTAGTGAAAAATGAAAAAAAAAAATTAACAGCAGCAACATGACTCCGAGGCCGTGAAAGAAAATCCATCTGAAATTCATGTGCTTCACCCCAAAAAGTAATAGCACCCGTTACTTTGAGAGAGACGCGTTATACTCAACGTTTTCTCTTGAAAAGTTATTAGACCAATCGGTCCAATAAAACATTATAGATGTGCGTAGTAGTGAGAATGCTACTCGATACAAATGGATCTGGACTATGGACTCACATATGGACAAAATTCGCAATGAAATTACTTTACCCACGTCAGTCAGTAAAATTGTTACGCTATTTTAATAATTATTACTACCACCTGTTAATATTTAAATACATTTAAATTACTTTTTAATATTCTTTTGCTATCTTATTAAGGTCCGCTAAATTTATTGACCAAACTTAAATTTGATCATAAACACTTCCCATTTTTACTTTATTTAATATCCTATAGCGTGGTTTGTTATTATTGTATTTATATTATAATAATAATAATATATTTCCGAACATTTAACTCATTATTGCACACCATTTTATACATACATATTTATGCTCGATAAACTTACGAGTACACGACTACGATAATAAATTCAAAAAATATTGTAATATATTACACAACCTAAATCACCCAAATAGTTTAGGAAGTGTTAATGAAGATCGTAGTAAATTAACTATCACACTCGATAGTACAAAAAGAAGTACAAAATTATCTATGTTTAAAAAAAGTTTTTGTATCTTCTCCTTAGCGTGATGCTAAGCGTGGCTTTACCCCCAGACATGTAAAAAGCATTTGGGAGAGGTTTCGCATTTAGTACTTTTTCGTGTATCACCCTGTATCACGTTTATTTACAGAGTTTCACTTTATAGGATTTATAGTTTCCCCTAAATTAGTTATTACTTGGTGCCTTTATAGAACAGCGTGAGTTGGGATGGGTCTGTAGAGAGTAATTTGTTTTTAAAAGTTTGAGGGATTCACAATAAACTATCTTTTGTTGTTTTTCTATGAAACTGTATATATTGTTCTATGTACCTACTAATACATATTGATATTTGTAATGTGAATAAGAATTTAAGTTTTTAATGTGAATTAGATTTTCAACATAATTTCTTTTAATATATATAAAATATAATTCATTTTAGAAATTTTATTACAATTTATGAAACCATTATTAACTTAAAATTAAACCCGAGAGCCAGATTATTTTTCAGGACAATGAAACGAACTCGTAATCAATGTGACGTCGTTTTATTACAGAGTTTATGTCTGCTCTATAATCCAGACGACGTCCATCATCAGACCAGGTTAAAGTCATTATAATAATGCATTATTATCTGATTTACAGAACTGGTAAAAATTTCAGATCAATCTGAAGGATTGTGAAACTTAAAGTTGAACTTGCACAATTTTGATCAATCGACGTTAGTAAAAGCAATAATAAAACTGAACAATTTAATGAAATATCTGACTTGTATCCCAATATGCACAAACTTTACTGCGAATTGTATTGTATATACATTAAACCAGTTAACCAGTGACATCACGGAATTGCAGCTTCCACAGTGTCGGCACGCTGTAACAAAATCGGGGTACATGCAATAAAATTCTGCCTCAAACCAGTTCCTGTCGGAAAATTCCAACCAGGCACACGCGAGGTAATATTTCCCGCCTGTTTTGCGTTATCTGCCTCAAAACAGATTGTATTGGAAAACAGCAACGTGGGCTGTATTCAATTGAAACATGTCACAGAAGCGGTAGGCGTTGCATGCGATTGAATGGAAATTCTGGAACATTTTGGATTAGAGCTGACGTTTTGGTTTTGTGTGCAGTAACGATACTGTCATGTGTGCTAGCGCGTAGAAAGGGCCGTATAGAGCGCTTCAGTGACTATTCAGATGGGCGAGCATAACAAACGGCTTTTAAAGTGAAACGTTTTTGGATAGTTTGTTTTATGGTTTTATGTAACTTAAATAACAGCAAAGGATATTTGTTTGGTACTGATTATACCTAGAATTAAAAGTATTATAAAATAACTAAAGCCTACCAACCTAAATAAGAGCACAATCTATCGCACAAATCCGCCGACTAATTTAATTTTGTTTCAACAAAGCTACAGAATCCTATATATACTAGATTCTACTGGAAAATACCAACAGGCGTACGAGGCAATATTTCGTGCCTGTTTTGCGTAATCTGCCTAAAACCGGATTGTATTGGAAAACAGCAACGTGAGCTGTATTCAATTGAAATATGTCACACAAGCGATAGGCGTCCCATGCAATCAATGGAACTCTAGAGCATTTCGGATCAGGGTTAAGGTTTTGGTTTTATGTTATGCTACAATATTAGGATGTGGGTGATAACAGGTACAGTTCTAATATATCGTTTCAACTTAAGAGAAGTTGATCATAATTATGTCACCACTATTTGATTTCTTCTCTTGCGAAAAAAAAACCGACCAATCAATTTTCAATATCCCATATATCTGGGACCCTCACTTAAAATAGAATGTTACGCCACTTTTTTTGGATCTTACGCATTAGCAAACAAAAACTAAGCTTCAAATTCGTGAGTGAATTCCTGCTTTTTACGAAAACTTTTGTAATTTGTTAGAAATTTATATTCATATTATTGATCCGAGGCTGACTTTAAAAAATTTTTGACATCACACAATTTCGTTTCCGATTATTAAGTTTTAAAATACCATTATTTATAACTTGGCTAATTCTCTCTCATTACTGAGGGTCGTGACCATACTCACGACTTTTTTGAGGACGATGTCGCGCCATGTTGCTCTGTTGGTTGCGGCGTGTAGAGCATCGTGGACTTTTGTGTCGAGTGCGGTGCGGATTTGATCCGACCAATGCATCGGTCACCATCCTTTTTCCTTCCACTTTGCTGGTGATATCCATCTTCGCCAGGTTGCCACCTTCCCTTCGAGCAATGTGACTGAAGTGCTCTAGAATCCTCTGTAGGCAGATGATGGATAGCCTTTTTGGTATTTCTGAGTTATCGGCTAATTATATACAATTAAAAAAAATAACATATATTACATTTTTAGATTTTATTATTATACGGGTTATTATACTGGATGTAAAAACCACTCCAAATTGAAATTTTTTCCAAGTTTTTTTAACGCTAAAACATAAGAACTTAATGTGAAAATCATCTCACTTCTGTTATTTGAATAAAACCCATTCGCCCCATTACTCAACCTCAAACAATAACTACGAATAAGCACATGTTACGTCTTTTAATCCAACGTACAATTCATACCTCATTCACTCCGCATCCTGATATTTGCTTAATCATTCCTTCCTTTTCAAATAAATCTGTGTCAACGAAACTCGGGTGACAATCAAAATATAGGGTTTTATTGCGTTATTCGGTCTCAATCCACATCAGTAAGATTTTTAAAACCTTAAAAGTGAATATATTATGACCCCAACTTGATACTCACGTTAATTTCCATATATTTAGTAGATATTTATTGGCGATAGCGTTTGCTATCGTGGAAATGTATAAAATAAAATCTCGGCAGTTTTGATTGAATATATTCTGATCTGACTTCAGTAATTGGAATAATTTCAATTAATAAGCTTAGGTTATTTTTGAATTACAAGCATGATAAATAAATAAATTTGTACAAGTCAGTATTTAATTACATTGCTTAGCTTATTTATTTGAAAATAATTAAGCAAAGTTCGTGGTAAAAGAAATCTTAAATGAGTTTGTTGTCAGCTTAATGATGCAATATTACAGCGAAGAGCTCCTGAAGAGAGAAGAAGAGTTGTTGGTATTAGTATAACAGTATCGGTTCTCCTACTGTGATTTTTATGAAGATAATTATATTAAAAAACGATTGAATGGCACAAAAGAACCAACACTCACTTAAATAGGGTCTGTACTCGACTCACTATCTTTCTTTCCTCCTAATTATTTTCTACTGGTTATAACATCTGCCTATATTTTGTGAATCCTTGTTTTACACACTACACGTTAGCCCTTGATGGATAAATTATGGCTTTTTATCCATGTTCCTGATTCATTACAACTAAGCTGTGGACTGCCCTGTCACTTATTTTCTGCCACTTACACCTTGATTAAATTCAAGACGAGAGTGAGTAGATGCCTATTCAGTTTCGGGTTCTACCTGACATGACCATCATCAAGCGCAAGCCTATCAGTCACAAGAAAACTTTCCATCAAATATATGTTTTAGGGTTATTTACGGTCCAACGCGTAGGTGGCTTCAATGTCAACTCATTTGAGCAGTAATAATAATCACTTAAACTAAAAATCAACTAAGTTTAGATGACAAAGGCCTACTATTTATTAAAAAAACCTGGTGACGTTGTGCTGCAATAGAGCCGTGTATCGGATGAAAAACAGTTGAAATCACACCGGGTTCATTGTTGCTCGGATTCCGTACGACTGGAATAAAAGTGTGTAATCATACTTTTAATAACGATATCTCTTACAATATATTTGGTGGTATAATATATTATACAATACAATATATATATATATATATATATATATATATATATATATATATATATATATATTGTAGGTCACCGTATAACATAAAAATATCACTTTTACTAAAAGTAACTTGAGCTAAATTTTCAACCAATAGGTACATATATAAAGAAACTATTGAAAGATTTTTATTGGAATTATGGATAGATTATTGGAAGAGATTGCTGAAGCAATAAGACCGCCTTTGCATACTTATGTGTTAAGTATTTTGTATTGTTGTTGTTTTTTTTTTAATTTGTGTGAAATAAAGAGTATTCATCTTATCTTATCTTAGTTTTTTTTTCAATTACAGCTATATTACTAATTGGTATATCACTTAGCTACTCTTTATTCCTTAAAATATATTCCCCAGATGCGAGTGAATGAGCAAAAATTTACATATAAACTGTTGAAAATATCTACTGCAGAGTAGTTAAACTGCAAGTTTATTCGAAAAACCGCGACAGAAGTCTTCTAGCACAATATCTTAAACAGATAAATTTTTAGAAAATGTGGATATAAAACCTTCGCTGAAAACTATTTACACTTCACGACTGTGAGATGATTTTTTGTTTTTAACAAAGGATGTTTTAAATAAACCTAGAATATTGCTTGCTTCACTCATGTAGCTGAACTACTAATAATTTTATTTTCTACTAGTAATTTTAAACCTACGCCGCAATTGCCAGTGTTACTTCGTTTACTCGACTCCTAAGGATCGTGTATAGCTCAATATTTATTACTAAGTAAGTATATGCTAAGTACTAATATTATAAATGTTCACGCAAAGGTCGATTAAAGTTCAAAGTATTATTTACTTTAACTAATTATCATTGACATTTGCCCTGTACAAAGTAAGATAAAATTAGTCCAGATTATCTTTGATTTATACCTATATAAGGCCCGTTAAAAGTTTTTCTTCAAGCAAGGGGTTATCTTTTCTTACATCCTGATTATAGAGGAGCGGCCTGTGTGTGTTTAAAAAAAAAAGTTTGTGGGGCGATAACAATTTTTGGGATTGTTTTGTTAGAGTTCAATTTGTAAGAATAAAATGGTAATAAAAATTATAAAAATTGCATGATGGAGGGTTAAAGTGACTACGTCAAATATCAAGCAAAACTGAAGTCAAATAGTCACTAAATTAACTATACTAAATACAACTTTCAATATAGTTTTAAGGAGTGGATTACAGTAAGTAGAAAGAGTAGAAGTAGTGTGTGCGCTTATATGAAATAACTTTTAAACTTAGTAACTTAACTATTAGACACAATATGTAAAAGATTATTCCAGAAATTAGCGTACTGACAAGAATAAAGACCCTACATACATAAGGTTACCGATCAGGCATTATCTAAACTATTTTAGGTAGTGTTCTATTTGCTTCCCATGGACAATTGTAGAAAATAAGAGGTATGTGCTAATACGTAGTTAGCTGGGTTTTAAAGTTTTTCTGTTAATTTCTTTTTTATATTTCCTGATATCTTTGCAGTATCGTGTCGAACTCGTATCGTTCACTATTACTCAAATCATCTCTTAGAACAACACGGGAGCCATACCGCCTGTTGTTCGTAGAAATAAAATATGACACGATTACAATAAATTTTTGTGCTGCATTTGAATACACGAATTCTCTATCGCCATTGTACGTGACATTCCGAAAAATAGACTAAATCCAACCTGGATTTTATTTTGATAGTAATAATAATACTATAAGCATCGACATTGTACGCTTACTTTTATTTGCTTGATTTGGGCAAACCTTCAATTCTTCATTGGGCCCCACGACACAGGATTACCTAGTGTGGGTCCCAATGAAGATTAAGTAAATAAGAAAATGAAAATGAAATAAACCTTCATATATATTGTAGATTTACTAATGATCTTACTTGCCTTTCCCAAACCAGTTCTCGGTGATGGTCACGCTAGTACACGGAACATCAGAGGAAGGTTGGCAGTTTTAATAGTATTGTACTATGTACGTTAGTGGGCCTTGTTAACCTATTTATGTAGCTGTTACTGCAATGTCTTCATTAATTACCTGATATATAACGTTATAAAGAAATAAAGAACAACTATTCCTTACTCATATCTATCCAGTCAAATGAAACAAACAATATTATAACCTCGCTATATATTGTTAGCTCGCTTACTAGTTAAGCTTTTTAAAGTACTATCATATAATCTAAATTTTTCAGATCGTTGACAAGTACAGGTTTTGACTCCTTTGCAAATATAATAAAATGGAGCACCGATTGATTCTGTTAATTTAGAATTCAGCACATTGCCAATTTAATTAATATTAATTACCTAGTAATTACGAAAAAAATACCTTAAATCAGATGTACATAGTTCTGGAAAGAAGCAATTACTCCATAATTGTTTTAAGGGTTAATTTAATTTCCTTTTGAGATCCAAACCATGCATGGTTTTTTTAGATTTTAGAAGTTGTTTTTATACGGTCTAATATCTTGTAACTTGCGCCATACAAAGTGAACTCCTAAAGATGAAACGAAGGCAAGCTCAAAATAATTTAAGAGATTATGGATGTTAAGTGGGACCGTTTAACTCTAATTTGGCTAAATGCTCTTGTCTCACGAGAAAACTTTGGTCCAATTCAATTTAATCATTTCATCTTTATATTGTGATAAGGCATGATAGACTCCTGCGTACATCAGTCTTATCAGATAATAAAACAAGGGGTGATTACAAGACGTTTAATTATCTAAATGCAGTTTTTGTCATTAGATAAAGTTTAACTGAAAATTGGTCGGATTTCATTTCATGAATTTTTTACTTACATTAAAACTTTTTAGCTTTGCAATCTTAAAAATTCTATCTAACCTTATTTTGATAATACTAAACTAGATTTTAATTACAAAAACAAAATTTTAAAGCTTCTCGAATCGAATCTCACAATAAGCGAAAAAATTAGTAATTTCTAGGATTGACTAATTATATAATACAATTAGTTACTAAATAAT
This sequence comes from Lasiommata megera, assembly GCA_928268935.1. Taxonomy (NCBI): domain Eukaryota; kingdom Metazoa; phylum Arthropoda; class Insecta; order Lepidoptera; family Nymphalidae; genus Lasiommata; species Lasiommata megera. The sequence continues at coordinate 1,338,743 of OV743311.1, read as the reverse complement.
TTTATAGTAAATGCGATACAGTTAACATTTTTGTACTAAGTTTTAAAAAACATTTCATTTTAAATTTATAACAGTTCCCGTACTAGTTTCAGTGTCATTTGAAGAGCCAGAATTAGAATGTTCTAGTTTACTAGAGTCACTTTCACACTTAGCACTTTTCATAGTCTTTGATGATCTATTTAGAAGTCCAGTAGTTCTGATTGTCCGTTTTGTTTTAACTTTTACAGCCTTTTCAGGAGGCCTATTTATGCTTTCACTTCTGTTTTTTAGCTTGTTCAAACCAAAGTTGGGCTTAATTTGTGCCGTGGGTTCTGTTCCACTCATATCTGGTAATAGTAAATCGGTTATACATACATAATCATCTCTACTATTTGATCTTACTAAAGCTGGGTTTATTTTTACAGGTACAATTTCTACTTTCTTTTCAAATATCGTTTCTGGACCTTTTGAGTCCAATACATCCATGCTTGTAGGAGACTCCACTCCACCAACAAGTTCTTGAATTAGCTTGTCTTCAGCTAGATCATCTAGAAATGTATCATCGACAACATCATCAATATCATCATCTGAGCAAAATGATGAAAATGAAGTGACAGATCCAGAAGCGAGTGAATGAAAATCATCGGGCAGTCTTACTCTGGGCACGTTCCTTGTTATTTCTGTTTGACTTGCCGAAGGTTTTATTATTATCATTGGTTCAGGCGTATTCGGCGTATCACTAGAAGCAATAATAACTTTTGGGTATTCTCTATGACCTATTGTGTTTACCAATTGAGATTTATCAGTTGAAGTTCCACACTCAAAAGATTTATTACTTAGTTTTGCATTGTCAGAATAACGTGTTAAATTATCTATATTCTCATAGTTTCTGCCAAGTAACCCAGATTCTGATATCTTTTTCACACATGAAACATCGAATGAAGACATAGGTTTTGAGTTTTTATAAGCTAGTCGACGGTCTAAAGTTGTAGTGCGCGGTGGTGGCTGTGGTGGAACTTTTGGTCTGTCAACTTGATTTTCAAGACTCCCAATTCCAACGTAACCTCTAAAACTTTGTAAAGATGTTGGTTGTAAAGACAACCTCTTTTGAGCTTTCGGTAAATCTGGAAGAACTTTAGGGAAGTTTCTTCTTTGAATAGTCAATAAACTTTCTTCTGCAGATAGGGGTTGTCGACTTTTATCATCTCGAGAAGTTACGTTGACTTCATTTCGAAATGTGACTGGAGGAAGTATATCAACTATTTCACTCTCACGTCTTAATTTTTCTTGAAGAAGCTCATAGTTAACATCTGTTACAGGATCAGAAGAGGAATGTTTGTGTGTTATTTTTAAAGGGGTATCTCTCCCCAAAGATAAAGTTACCTCGTTTGTGTATATTTTGTTTTGTTCTTTTCGAATAAGAAAACTGTCAGTAAGCTTGATAGACTCATCAGTTTTTGATCTTGCTGACAAATTTTCAGTATCGGAATGTGTTGTTTCTTTTTGATCCAAAGACTTTGAAAGTTCTATTGGTTCTTGATTTAAAATAGAATTAGTTCGTGCTGATGGCGTTGCATCAATTGCAACAGATACTTTCTTTGATTTATTACTATCTGTACCTTTACTTTTTAAAGAATCACTAGATTTGTTAGTATGTTTACCTAGAGTTGATTGTTTATGACTAACAAGTGATGAGTGTGAGTCTAAAGCTGAAGTTGATGTGGTTTTTTCTGATGTTTTATTTTTTTTAGCAAGAACATTTTTTGTATATATTGAATCATCAACTATAATTGTTCCTTTATTATTTTTTCTAGTATCAGACAGTAGTTCTTCCGACCTAGTAAAAGGTTTCGTACCTATATATGACTTATTATTTAATTCACTGCTTGATTTTCTTAATATGCTAGGCGAACATCGATGCATTAATTCATTTGTAATCCAGTCTTTCACTTTAGTATGTGCATCTAATGTACTTGTTGATAGATGTCTCCTTAATTGAAATCTTTCCCTAAAACCACCGGAATCATCTGATTTTGGAGTTTTACATACCTCTTTCTTCTTAACTTTTTTACTGCTGCTTCGCATTTTATTAATACTTATGGTTTTTATAACACTGCAGCCATTCTTGAATGATTGCAACGCACTTTTGTCATCCTTAGAACATTTTTGACCTATCATATCAACTTCGCCTATTTCAGCACGCGGTTGGTGCCTGCTTTCAAACACTGTTGTTCTATTTTGAGACTTTCTTTTCTTGTAATACAAAACTGAACAAATGCCTATATTAACCGCTATGAAGAGTACGCCAAGAGATACAACTAGAGTTACGGTGGCACTGGAGGTTTTCACAGGCATGTTCATTACAGGTTTGACTGTAGTATGTGTTTCTCTTTCAACTTTCTCCAGAAAACTAGGAGGTATTGGTCTTGACGGAGTTTTTATTGACTGTATTTCTCGATATATAGAATCGGTATTTTGTTTAGGCCCTGGTGATGAGTACGGTCGTAATTTTCCATATGCAGAAGCCAAACTATGAGAAGGGCTGTAAACTTGTGGCACGTATGTTTTACGACCCACATCATTGCGATCTAAAAAAAAGATACAATATTTTAATACTGATTTTTAACTAAGTGATTTTATTTAGTGAAAGTGCTATGTAGCTGATGCAGGCACAAATTTTATCCATTAAATATAACCCTCTCTACAAATGTACGTGCATATCCGTTATATAGTTCAAAAATAACGATAAAGCAAAAACTACCTATAGTTGTTCTGTGGACAGCTGTTCTGGGTTTGGCTGTCATCGGTTTCGGAGTAAATTCAAATAACGGGTCAATCATGAACTTCTTCATTTTACTGGGTAAAGTCTCAATCCAGAAGTTGGTGTAGTTTGATCTGTATAAACTGTTAATAACGGGTGGTAAATCTGAAAAAAGAAAACCATTTATCGATTGTTATAATTTGGATTCCGATAATTATTATTACAAATATTTACAGCAATATGTAACATAACTCCTATTGATAGCGCTTATATAAATTGATGTGATATTTCACATTATAATACGAATAATTAAATAATAGGCAAGCTAACTATTGTAAAATAAAGAAACAATTATAGCTATTTCACCTATTCTCAAATATGGTTGATGTGCTACATTGTATTCGGGCCACTCGACGTTATACTGGTTCCATTGTTTTTTATCAAGAGTGAAGTACTCATTTATGCTTTGAGTGTTTGGAGAACTGAAAAGCAAGAACAAAAAGTGAATGACTAAAATTCTGTATAAAGATTGTATGTCGCCCATTTTATTTTTTTAAGCTCTGATGTTCCACATCCATAGTTGCTCATTATAAAAACAGTTGGTTTAAAAAATTTCGGGGATACTACCGAAGATTGAAAAAAGTAATACAATTATTTTTTTGCAAGGTTATGTTGTATACAACTATTGTTGTATACAATTGATTATGTTTGTAATTATTGCAGCACAGACCACGAAATTGCATTCGAAGAAAAATGACCAAAATTCCAAGGAATATGGTTTAAACCTGTCCTTTGTTGAACTGTGTCTAGGATACTTATTCGTACTAATACACAATTAACATTTGACCCGTCTAAGTTTTTTTTTAGCTTTAAACCATGATTTTATGGTATTGATTGTTCACACTGAATCCTCAAAGATGTTCATCAGATTTGCCCTGGGCAAATATTGTGTATTTTTGAAAACATACCCATTTTTCACAAAGTTAGTCCAGAGTCTCATAATGACTTCGCTTAGTAGTTTCTCCTGTTGCGTATATTCTGAATGGAAGTGGGTGTTGGCACCTCCGAGAGGAATACCCAGCACATACGGCAGTTCTTCCCCATGCACGCTTTTGTTTAGCTGTAAATAATTGTTTACTGATTACGATACTTATGATTAAATTCTTTGGTTAACGCGATAGAATTTACCATTTTTGGCCCTCGATGCAAAAGAGGGGCGTTATAAGTTGTGCCTCTTTTTGTGTATGTTATATGTATGTCGTCTGTCTATAGCATGTTAGCTCCTAAACGAGTAAACTGATTCGTTGTATTTTTGTTCGAATGCTAATGTCTTGGAGATGGTTCTTAGACAAGTTCTGTTTTTATTTATAAACCAAGAGTTGAAATTTTATAGCTATCATATTCTATATCATCACAGTTCCTGGTGTATCACGACAATGAAACCTTAATCTATTTTTAGCTTGGTATGTATCAATGTATGTATGTATGATAATTATATTTGATTGATTTTCACCCCTTCATAACGTCTGATTTATTTGCACTTATATATACTTATGAAAGTGCATCAGATCAGAATCTTCAAGATTTCAATTTCCGTAGACACGGTAGTATCTTGCAACATGTATTTATTTTGTTAGATTTTTTAAACTTCTTAATTATTATCTATCTATCATTATTGAAATAAATTCTCAAGATTGCAATATATCTCAAAGATTCTTAAAATATAATTTCACTAGTTAATATTAAAAATAAATAGTTAAGTATATTTAAATGTATAATATTTTTTCTTAATTGACTTACTGGTGCATATTCCGTACTGACTGAGTTATGGGCAAACACGTAGAAGTATGACTGCCTGTTGGCTTTAGATTGGTAATTAGCGAAGTTTATCATCGGGGCCAGGGTCCTTGCGTCGCTGAAGAGGTTCAGAACTACATCGCGGTTGGTTTCCACGTTCCACCGTTGAGGGTCCAGCTTTGAAGATGAATATCTGGTAACAGTGCATCAAATAATTAAGCTGCCCACATAGTTGAACTGTAATAAATACCCCTTGTGAGATAGGTGAATTTAATGATTCGATCGTTCAAAAAATATATCTAGAATCATGTCGGTAAGTTTAGAAATCTTTAATAAATGGCAATAATACAACAAGCGGGATTAGTTAAAGTATAATTGAATGATTTTATTCAATATTCCTTCTTATTCTTTTTCTTTTATTCTTTTTTAACACTCTTGGCAGAGCGGTCGTGTTTAGGATACTTATTCGTACTAGTAAAAAATTAACATTTGACCCGACAAATTTTTTTGTGAGCTTCTTAACCATGACGTGACAATGAAACCTTAATCAATGGTCATGAAGCAATGTCTTTGAGGGTAGATGTTATGCACCTCACGAGCATTCGCCACTTCTCTGGGCTGGCCGAAAGCCTGGTGCACTCCTGCAAAGGACCTTCCACAGCAGATTTAATCAGATTAATCAATCGTATGGGTGACCTTACTCTCCCTCTGGTGCCTCCACCTTGCCCTGGACGACAAAACCCTCGGTGGAGTCACTCTTACGCCGGGAGATGTGACCAAAGAATTTTAATATGCGACTCTGTACTAACGCCGAAAGTCGTTGTCGTCCAATATGGCTTAGAGAGGACATAATCCATCTCGAGTAGGTACAATAATTCATATGCTGGTTGGGTTGCGGTCGTGTGTGCGGGTGTACCCGTGACCCAGCCACCAGGCGACGCGTAGGCACATCGCTGGGTTTTAGTGGGTATTCTGGTCGTCAGTCTGGCCGCCGGCGAGTCCCACATACCCCGTCGGAAGACAGCGACGCATTCTTGTCTGCGCCGCTTCCGGAGGATATAAAGAGTTTCCCAGTGTTAAAAAATCCGGGAGGTCGCCAATACGACTTTATTCCTTTACATGTTTCTCAGCCAATTGTGTGTTGTATCTCATGAAGTATTTCTAGACTATATAAAATTTAAGTTTTTACCAGGAATGGCAAATGTTGCACATACCCCGTCAGAAGCGACGCATTCTTGTCTGCGCCGCTTCCGGAGGGGATGCGTAAACGCATTTCCCAGCGAGAAAAAAAAAATACGTAAAAAAAAAATACAATAATTCATTACAGATCACATGCATAAAGAAAGCAATTGTAAGCGAGATATTAACATGTAATAGAACATTGAACTTATTGAGATAGTTACGTACTGTTTTAATATTTCATCCAAGGCTTCGTCTTCAGCACCTTGAAAAACCATTTTCACGTATTTTGTGATGAATTCGTCTCTCTGGTTCTCTAATATACCATGGTCTAGTTCGATTACGCCAAACTCGTGGTAGCTTTCCAACTCTGTCACACCGCTGAGCAGCTGATATCTGGTACAACATAAATCCTCATCAATATATTCAAATTCAAAATAATCTTTATTCAAATAGTCCTTAAAAAGGCACTTTTGACGCGTCAATAATTTACATAGTAGTTATTTCATGGTGATAACTATATTCGTAAACTTAAAACTAAAGCTATGAGGGTTCCAAACGCGCCCCGGTCTAAGAAGATATATCACTGGGACTATACAAACCTTTGTTGGAGAGGTAAGTAGTGGAAAGCTTTTGTTTCGCAACTTGTTCCTGGAATCGATACTTTTACTTATTATACCAAGCTGAGCAAAGTTAAAAAAAACTCGTTGGCACAACCATGACGTAAGCTGTTTTCGTTTTACGTCTAATCCGACTAATAACTATAGTAACAGAAAATAAATAAAGGTACTAGCTTATAACATGTCACAGGAAATATCTGTCTCTTGTTAATAAAAGTATTATATAATTAATCTCGTATAACGCTCGCACAAAACCACATTAAAACGAACTGTAATATTAAAATATATTCCTCGACGTCTTATAAACTCACGTAGATAACAGCTAATTGTCTCTTACCACAAGAGCTAAGAACAATGTTTTTGTTGTGTTTGTATTTGTAGATAGGTCAAACGTTATAAGATTTCGTATCCTTAAGATAAAAATAATAGTGAAAATTTTATTGACTCATGTAAAATCTACATAATCTGTCTAATACTTTTTTCTATTAATCGTGATCAACCCATTGCCGGCTCACTACAGAGCACGGGTCTCCTCTCAATATGAGAAGGGTTTGGCCATAGTCCACCACGCTGGCCATATGCGGATTGGCAGACTTCACACGCCTTTGAGAACATTATGGAGAACTCTCAGGCGTGCAGGTTTCCTCACGATGTTTTCCTTCACCGTTGAAGCAAATGATATTTTAATTTTTAAAAACACACATAACTCCGAAAAGTTAGAGGTGTGTGCCCGGATTCGAACCGCCGACCTCTGATTAGGAGCCTGACGCCCTAACCACTAGGCTATCACGGCGTCACCGCTTTCTTTTAATGTAAAAATGAAATTACATCAATTACCGTCCAATAACATCTGACATAATAATTATGACCCTATGTTATCGTTGTTATTCCATGTGTTTTGTGAATATTTCACGTTAATTACATATTTGAATGTGATTAGTTTAGTTTACACGAATCCCTTTCAAACGTCGTTAATATTAATTACAAATTGACGTACTTTCGCCAATCCAAACAGAGAGTATTCATTCGCTATCATTAATCTGAGCATTATCCATCATTTAAGCCAAATTACAATTTCAATTAGTTTTAATTTGGCTTTATGTCCGTTTATGAGAGTAAATTATAGAATTGATTGCAATGAGCGTACAGATAACAACGTTTAATAAATCTCTTTCAGTTTATCATTATACAACCTTAACTTCAGTAAAACCTACTTATCGACGAGTGTAATATAACAATAATCATTATCGACAGTGGATAGTTTCTGTAAGTGGTCTTATCTTTACAGTCATACAAATAAATGTATATATGATATAGATGCCTTTTATTAAGCTCGTAACCAAGCAACGGTTTGATTATTGATAACTACTGTGACGACCTCCGTAGCGCAGTGCGTGCGTAGTTGCATTATAGTATAAGTCTGAGGTCCTGGGTTCGATTCCCAGCTCGAGTCTGTGCACCGACAAAGACATATCGCCAAGCGATTTAACGTTCTACGCGATGTCGCGTAGAAACTAATTAGGATTGTGTGTTTACCATACCCCTAACAGGTTGGCCCATTACCATCTTAGACTGCATCTTCACTTACAAAGGTTAACTTGAAGTGTTTAAAAAAACTTACCCCTGCGGTTAATTACCAAAACAGAGCAAACTTAAGTTAGGTATGAGAATGCAATTTATACCAGAACGTTAAGAATTTGGTTTTTAACCTTTGGTTAACTAATGCCATGCTTTGGTCCACATCAGTCTATTTTTCCGATTTTAATTCGATTAATAAAAACTTCAACGGTTAAGGAAAACATCGTGAGGAAACCTGCACGCATGAGAGTTATCCATAATGTTCTAAAAGGCGTGTGAAGTCTGCCAATCCGCACATGGCCAGCGTGGTGGACTATGGCCAAACCCTTCTCATATTGAGAGGAGACCCGTGCTCTGTAGTGAGCCGAGAATGGGTTGATCATGATGATGATGAGGATGAATAAAATATGAAAAACACATCACACAGACTGCTATGAGATAGTAGACACTTATAAACGTTATCTGTACTTAGTAAAGAGGCAATATATATTTTGCAGTCATGATATGTCTGTCTAAGGCAATACCTCTTGTTCATCGTCTTAAGTATGAACGAAAGTCTTGAAAGTTTAAAGAAATATTTCACCAGAAGACAGAGTGTAGACATTCCAAAACAATAATTATTGAAACTTTTGACGACCTCCGTGGCGCAGCGCGTGCGCAGTTGCATTTTAAAGTTGGAGGTCCTGAGTTCGATTCCCGGCTCGAGTCTGGTCAGATGGGAGGCTCCGGCCGTGGCTAGTTACCACCCTACCGACAAAGACGTGTCGCCAAGCGATTTAGCGTTCCGGCACGATGTCGTGTAAAAACCAATTAGGAGTATGAGTTTACCATACCCCTAACAGGTTAGCCCTCTACCATCTTAGACCGCATCATCACTTGCCATCAGGTGAGATGCAGTTAAGGGCTAACTTGTGCTGGAAAAAAAAAACTACATAAAAATACTTACTTGCTCAGAAGATTGGGGAACGACGCCATAGTATTGACAGGTTCGCTTGGTATGAAAGAGCCGGCTACGACAGGTCCAAGTGGCGTTACGAATCGCTGCGCTAGGATTTGGACCTTCTTGATTTCTGATAACCTGATAGATGTTATCACAAGCTTAGAATATTTGGCTTAGTATTTTGTTTGTATTGCAAGTATATTTGACTCCAAATTGCTATTGCATCCCATACAACCACGTATTATTACTTACCCTAACTAATATTATGTGAAAATTTGTTAGTTACGCCTTCACGCGTAAGACAGTAAACTGATTTTGAAAAATTCTTTCTCCAATGGATAACCACATTACCAGCGAGTAATAAAGGCTATTTTTTATCCACGTTTATCGTCAGAAACGGGATGGAGTATAAAAAAAGCAATCTTTTATAGATATGAAACCATGAGACCAACGTGTCACAAACCCGTTTCATTACAATAATAATATGAACCTGGTTTTCGACCGAAAATTCGTAAACCATTAATTTAATGTTGTTATAACTTGTTGATGACTAACACAGGTTTTTTTTATATAAAAAATAATAAATAATAAATATTAACATAAATAATGTTCCCATTGGTCATATAGATTAATTATTTTTTAGTACTTATATAAACTCACGGTTTATTCTGCAAACACGTCATCATGTTCTTCGAACTGGGGTTACAGCCGAGGCTCTGGGCAACTTGCAGCGTGTACTGAGTTGGATCCCTCGTCATTGCTGCGTCGGACAACGCTGATCCCGACATGAGGATTGCGCGGTGGAATAAACCTGGAAATAGACAATAAGTTGTCTTTGTCGGTAGGATGGTAACTAGCTTTGGCCGAAGCCTCCCACCAGACCAGACTCGAGCCGGGAATTGAACCCACGACCTCCAATTTTATAATGCGACAGCACACGCGCTGCATTCACAACGTTCTCCAACAACTTTTAGTGGTTTGTCAATAAAATAAAATAAATGTAAATACATATATGCTTAAAGGATTTACATCGATTCTTTATTTAATCCATTTCAACTGCTTTAATATGTAGAAAAGGAAAAGATTTACCTTAGCGATAGACTTAAAAATAAAATATGCAAAAGATTATTTACTAAGGCTGATCAATACTCAAATGAAAATAGTTTAAATATATATCTACATAGAAAGACACTCTTAGAAATACTCACTACATAATATAAATATTTGAGATAAATATCGAGATGGTTATCTGTTTTTTTTTAAGACACATCTGAAACGAACCAGTCGACTTTATAAATTTAATGTTGCAATGATAGAAAAATATATACCAATTACCTACTAGACTAAATAAATAAGGTACAAAGAATATTTCTCTTCATTAAACAAATTTTCTTATTAAGTTGGTAAACAATGACGAACTAAAAAATTAAGGCAGGACGCAAGTCGCCCTTAGATCAATGAGATTTACTCGTATCTGAGAATGACTATTAGTTGTATAAACGTTATTACAATACGTAGGATTTCGTCGAGTACCTACATCAATAACACGTACATTTTCGCTAAATATCTATATCTATATATTTATACATGATATTTGTTTTGTATTTTCATTCGGCATGCTACATGCATTCAACCATTTTCAGTATTCAGATTGTACAGCTATTTCATTGAAATTAACTTTCTTTTGGTATTTTCTGTTTTTTTTTTAATGTGGTAACAATATAAACAATCCTACATTTAGAACTCACTGACTCATTTTGAGAGTGAGTGTACAATAGTGTAACTGATTAGCAATTAAGAAGCGCAGCTTATTTTAACATGGGAACATGTAATTTTAACAACGATATGGTACTTGTTAGTCGGGCGAGGGATATTATGTACAGTGAAAAAATTAGAGAAATGACTTTTGTAGCCAAGCAAGCTGTTAATGCGCTTCTATCGAAGGTCGTAAAGCATTTCAACCTTGTGTTAGAGATCATATTATAGTACAATTAATTTAATATTTGTATTACGAATATAAACTGTCAATTTCAAATGTCAAATGACGTACGAGTGCTCAAAAAAGAGCGTGAAATAGCAGCGGCTTTTTTGGAAGGACGTGGTAAAAGCGCGGTTAATTTTTGACAAATTGATTATTATTTAAGTTAATTTCAAAAATACATATTATTGTCAAGATAATAAAGTTATAAAAAAAGAAGACTAATTTGTTATAATTTCACAAAATCGTTAACACTTGTTTTTAAATTGACCGTCTGACACCTTCATTTTAGTTTTTGGACTCCTTGTTTTGTCCTATCTGCTGCTAAGATGTTCAAGCTCTACACCCTAGATTAATTATTCACGTTTCAATGGTCAAAAGCCTTGAAATTTTCTGTTTTTGATAATGAAGCACCATTAGTCACGAAATTGTTTTCGCTCGTTAACAGTTTTTCTTTGTAACGATATAGGATTTAGCAATCAAAAGCAGAAGTTTGTTGCTAATTAAAAAAAATAATCGTCACGGACGCTTGACCGACGTGAAACATGAAAGTTAAAAGTAGAATTTTGCAATAAATAGGAGAAATCTGGAGTCATCATGATCAACCCATTACCGGCTCACTACAGGGTAACGGGCCTTCTCTCAATATGAGAAGGGTTTGGCCATAGTCCACCACGCTGGCCATTTGCAGATTGACAGACTTCACACGCCTTTGAGAACATTATAGAGAACTCTCAGGCGTGCAGGTTTCCTCACGATGTTTTCCTTCACCGTTGAAGCAAGTGATATTTTAATTCTTTATAGCGTCATAAGAGAGCGTTATACCTTTTTTCGCGACGGCATTTGGACTGATTTAATTTCCCGCGTAGTTAAACATAGTGGCGTTAAAAATAGCGGTTTTAATATAAATTTTACACGCTATAGGCATTTCACAAAGCAAGAAAAATAGTACGAGGTCAATGATAGTACGAGGTCAATGCCCCGGCAAAACCACTCTCAAATTCTTGTTATATTATTCGTTAGATTTAAATGATTTTATACCATTGGAAATGGGAGACAGCATCAGGAAGTTGACGCACGCGGCTCCAGTGCCTTGGCCCATCAGGGTCACTGAGTGCGGGTCTCCGTTCAGATCCTCTATGTTGTCTTTGATCCACTGCAACGCCGCCAACTGGTCTAGAAGCCCGTTGTTACCATAGACGTGCTCGGTGAGACTAGGTTTCATGAAACCTATAAAAGTTAAATTTAATTTGTTTAGAAATTAATATAACTGCAGAGGACTTTTTTATATCTCACTTTATATTAAAACCTTGTATTAGGAATTATTGTATTATTGTAATTAGGAATTAGGTTTCTGCGCAGCTGTTTGACGACCTCCGTGGTGCAGCGCGTGCGCTGTTCCATTTTAAAGTTGGAGGTCCTGGGTTCGATTCCTGGCTCGAGTCTGGTCTGGAGGGAGGCTTCGGCCACCCTACCGACAAAGACGTGTCGCCAAGCGATTTAGCGTTCCGGCACGATATCTTGTAGAAACCAATTAGGAGTATGGGTTTACCTTACCCTAACAGGTTAGCCCGCTACCATCTTAGACTGCATCATCACTTACCATCAGGTGAGATGCCGTGAAGGCCTAACTTGTGGTGTATAAAAAAAAAAAAGCTTGTACCGAAATGCTAAATCCTTTTGCAGCAAGTCAAGGCTCGTACGAAAAACGAGGCCAGATAAAATAGAGAAATTATAAATGGTCCCATTTATAAATACACTGCGCTAGGGAAATTATCATCGTCATCAACCTGAACCTTTTCATAATCCAATTTGCTGGGCTCAGATCTTTCTTTGTATCTTGACAATTAAGATCCCAAGGTCGCTACGTATCTATTACCCAAATATAGCATTTTTTTGAACTATAAGGCTATCACCGTCAAATGTTTCCCATTTTTAAAGCCGATAGAAAGCGTTAGTTCTGATTTCTTTTAGTTATTTTTCTGTGTAGTGAGTTATGTATCACTGTTTTTAACTGTTATTCTTTAACTAGGTTACAACGTTTATTACTGGCAAACCATGAGAACCAGTTTCCTGATAATTCTTTGGCAGTAAAGTCTTATCAAATACCCGTCTTAAGGATATCATTCTAATATAACTTACATAGCTACGAACTCACTCGACAACGCCCCCGACCTAAGCGCTCCTCTCTGAAAGAGGAGACCTAAACATATCCTTCATGACCCTGACGATCAGATGACTACTGACAACATACTCGTACCACCTACCACACAATCATATGGTACACACTGTCTTCGCCGGCAAAGACGAGGTCCCCGCTATCTTACCTAATCCGGACGTGGGCTCCATCCACGGCCTCGGAGACATACGGATCATTCACCGTCGGACCGTCCGTTGGGATAACGCCCCCCCCCCCCCCGTTATCCCAAACGTCGCCTAAGCCGAGGTTCAGCCTTACAGGAGGCCTGCTTAGGCAGACGTTCCCATAGTTTCGTCGAGCCGTAAGGTTAAAAATTTCTTCTGGCAGAGCTTCTTTCCGAAGCTCGCCAAACAGCCCGGTTACGCTGTGGCAACCAATAGGGTTCGCACAGCTAATAGACAGTCCGACAAAAACTCAACGACAATAATTTAAAGCAGAACTTAATACAATAAACTTACCAAGAATACCAAGTCTGAAGTTGACGGTCACCACCATGACGTTACCGTAAGAAGAGAGTATCCTGCCGTCGTAGGGATTCCCGGAACTCCACTCGAAAGAGTCGCCGTGGATGAAGACCAGAACCGGGAACTTTTTGGATTTGTGCTCTGAAAGAAAAGAAGACAAAATGTAGTGATATTATGTATATACAGTTAGTGTATCAGACTGCGACCTCACTTCCGAGGAAACCGAATGTGATCCCTGACGATGGATAAAGGTGAATAGGTATCGAACTTTAATTCTTATGATTTATATGCGTTTTAAATTTATGGTAAGCAATTTTAAATATCTCGTCAAATGCTTTAACGATGAACAAAAACATCGTGAGGGAACCTGCACCTATATAAAGTTCTCCAAGACGTGCGTAGTATAACCAATCGGCACTTATTATATATATATATATATATATATATATATATATATATAGACTCGCAGCGATAACATGTGTGCACAAGTTAGGTATCAAATCATAATTTAATTTTCAAATTGTATCTTTAATCGTAATGCAGCGACGCGCTTGCCTTCAAAACCAAAAAAAAAGATTGAAAAAAATATATATATTAGTGACATCTATGAATAGTATCAAGAAACAATACATTTGAAAAAGTTCATCTCTGTTGTATGGTTATTATTTAGGTAATAAAATTTATATTTACTTAATAATATGTTAATGACAATATTTTTCTTTTTAATTGAAAATATTTGAAATTTAAAAACATAATGCAAAAGCGCCATCTCTGTTAAAATCACTAAACAAGGTTGAAAGCAATTTTTTAACAGTAGCGCTGGGTTCTTTCAGAAGTTTCATGAAGCATTTTCGCTGTATTCTAATAGATGGCGCTACCATTGCATTACTTTGACTTCAACAATACTAATATAAAAATACTTAATTCGAGTTTTTTTTACATAAAAATATCTTATTAATTGATTGTTAAATAGCTTCTTTTCAATAACATTTTGTTTTGAAAATTCTTAACACCTTATTGCATAGCAAGAAATGGATACTTCAGTAGCTTATTATATATTATGTATTTTTCTTATATACTGTGATAGAATTTTATTTTTATTATTCCTTAAGGACCGCATTGTCCAATCTATTGCGTTTGATGCTGATAATCTAATTAATTGTGATTTTTCATGTTTTTATTCTTATTCCGATTTTTTTTTATGCACTACAAGTTTGTCAATATTACATACTAGCTGTTGCCCGCGACTTCGTCTGCGTAGAATTGCTGAATTCCCACGAGATTGAGGTTACCCGTGCGGCCAATGCTCTACTTCAGAAAGTAAGCTACAGGCAAATGTCAAATTGCCGATTTTCGTGTTTCTAAATTAAAAAAAATAGGAATTTCATACAAACTTCAAACCTTTTTTTACCCCCTTCGGGGTAAATTTTGATGAAAAAAAGTTCTAACCTTATACTAACGCCCTGAAAGAAACCTTTTTTAAAAAATTCAAGCTTGTAGACTATCATCCCCTATTTTACCACCCTTAACAGGTATCTAATATTAAAAAAAAAATTGATGTACATGTTTTTTATTTATTATTATTAATCTTAATGCAAATTTTGTCTCTAACTCTAAAAACAAAGAAATTTCATACATATCAACTACCTACTTGCTAAATTATAGCTTTATACGTATAATAGTTTTTGAGATCTCTTTTTTAATCTGTCAGTATGTAAGTAAGTAAGTAAGTGACCTTTCGCTTTTATAATATATATAGATTGCGGAACCTCAAAAATTTTATATTACCACCGACATCCACCACTGGACTGGTCTTAAGCAAAGATCTTTACGAACAGTAACTCCCTAGAACTCTTTTGATTGGGGAATTTTGATAAACTCTACGTTCTATAAACACTACTAGACTTAGAGTAACTAGCTTTCTGATTTAATAACATGCAATTAATTAAAATTATGTCTATGCCGAACAATTTAAGTCAAATTTTGTAACACATCTTCTGAAATCGATTCCGATTCTGAATCACAATCGTGCCTTCCACTTCCTAAACAGGCAATCTAAGTTTCGGAACGGTCCATTAGAAAAGCCGAGCAAAATAAACATTCAAAAAGTTTATGAAGGATATTGCTTGCACACTTTTCCGGCTGGTACCTTTACAGTAATAGGTAGTATGATATTTATTAAATACTAGCTGACCCGGCCACGCGTTGCTGTGGCTATGGTTTTTTTTGTTATATTACATTATAGTAAACAATCTAAGAGGAACAATCAGAGAACATCAGTCACGGAGTCCACTATGCTTTTTCACACAGATGGTATTAGTAAAAAAATATGGTGATCTCCTTATTTGACTTTCTACTACTATAACCCTTTAGTACAATGAAATTATTTACGAACAAAGACGAAAATGTTGATGTTGGTATACAAATTCACTGGATTGAGATTTGAAGGGGAAGTACGTTGAACACAATTAATTAAAATGTTCTTACACTTGATATTAAGCAGAAATCAATAGGTACAAAATGAAAATTTATCAGATTTATTATTTCCATTTAATTTTATAACAAATATAAGTATATTACAGTATAATACAGTAAATAACATGTGACGCTTAAACTCATGAATGAGGTAGGCAAGGCAGACAGTCTTAAACTTTTAAACATTAATATCTATTTTTTTGAATTATAAATACTTTCAATTTAATTGAACACCAATCGGTGCACAATGTTTTTGGTTAACCTATCTTTAGCTAACACAAATAGATTCGACGGTTTCCCAACACGTGAACACGCAACATATAGTTGCCCATGAGAAAAACATGGATTTTCCAAATCTAAACCACAAATGGACATTGTTTGACCTTGAGATTTATTTATAGACATGGCGAAAGCTAAACGAATTGGAAACTGTAGCCTTTTGAAGGGTATGGTAGAATCTGATGGTATCATCGGAATACGTGGCAGCAGGACCACTTTTCCTTTAAACTTCCCTGCCAAAATGGTTGCTTCAAGAATGTTTCCGGTGATCTTTTTGATGACCAAACGCGTACCGTTACATAATTGAGGTGGATACAAATTACGGAGGAGAATAATAGGGGAACCAATCTTTAATCGAAGATTATGTGGTGGAATTCCAGGGATATCTAATGAATTTAAAAATTCAATCGGAAAATTTACACTTTCATTTTCATCAACAACAGTATCGATTGATTTAAAAGACATCAGATCGCCTGGTAACAACTGTTGTATCTGGAAGTTAATTTCGTCAACATCAACGTTTTTGGCTGCCAAAATCGCCCGTTGATTAAGCCATTCATGATTCAAATAATTATTCTGTATATCCGGGAAAATACTCTGAATCAATTCATTTTTATCTTCAACAACAGTGCAAAAATTGTCTAATAGTTTAATGCATTACTTATTTGGTCGCAGTTCTATTTTACCGTTCCCAATATCTAGTAGTTGTTCGGAAAATATTTGTGCTGATGGATCATTTTGCAATTGTACTCGCATATTTATGGTCAATCGAAGTGTTTCAACACTTCGCCATAAGAATAATGTTTCAAACATGCATTAATCTCATCCGCGAAAGTAGAGTGAGGTATAACCGGTAAGGTCTGCCGGAAGTCACCAGACAAAAGTAAGATAGCACCACCGAAAAGTTTATTATTGCTGTTTAAATCTTGCAAAAAAAATATTTGTACAACTATTGAAAAAGTGTAGGAAATTGCGTATCATTTTTGCATTGACATTTTAATATATGTATATTCAAATTAAATTATAAAGTTTTGATCAATGAAGCACAAATAAGTAAAAAACAGGATTAATATCACTGTATTATCTTCATTATAATATGAATTCAATTTACACTTCAGTCTAAGTAACACGTGGCCGTCTATGCTAACACCAAAAATTTAAAACGTGGAAATAATTGAATTATACGGTATTTCGTTCACTACAAAATAAATTTAATTAATTTTATAGCGTCAACAACACGTGGTAATTATGCTGTTAAAATGTAACTTATATGACACGTTCGTAGATTTACCATAGCAGCGCCATCTATTGATTACTTACTCAACCCAATCGAAAGGTATCGACATCTGTTAGAATCATTTGGAGTTAACAGATAATTGTGACTGTCAAATAATAACAAACAAATAATTAGCAATAAATTAAAATTGCGACTATAATTTGAGATTTAAACTATCCTATCTCTCAAGTTGGATCGAAATGCACATGGTGTGCGAATTTTATTATAATCGGTTAAGTGGTTTAGGAGTCCATTGAGGATAAACATTGTGACACGAGATTTATATATATTAAGACTAGCTAACCCGGCAAACGTTGTTTTGCCATATAAATTATTAGAAATCGTAATATTTTAATATCACCATAACTTCAAAACCAAATGTGCAATTTTAATCATTCAAAGACAAAATAGTATCTACATAAACTGTACTTAATGATGAAATATTTTATTTTGATAACGATTAATAGCATGAGTAAAATAAATGCGTTTAAATGTAGTCCAAAAAAATTGAAGATTTTAAATAAAAAAATGGTTGTTGGGCCTCACTCGACATAGATACTCGTAGTGTGCCGCGGACTTTTTTGTAGATATTTATAAGATCTAAAGTTAATTAGAATATTTTATGGTTCTATCTTTTATAGTTTAGGCAGCGTACGCAAAATAAGTAGTAGTAGTAGGCAGCGTACGAAAAAACCCAAATATCTTACGGAACCCTATTTTTCCCAAAATACCATTTAGCCTATGTTACTCGTGTATAATGTAGCTTTCGAATGGTGAAAGAATTTTTAAAAACGGTCCAGTAGTTTTTGAGCCTATTCATTACAACCAAACAAACAAAGTTTTCCTCTTTATAATATTAGTGTACTCGTAGATTGACGACCTGCGTGGCGCAGCGCTTCCCTGTTGCATTGTAAAGTTGGAGGTCCCGGGTTTGATTCCCGGCTCGAGTCTGATCTGGTGGGAGTCTGCGGCCGTTGTTAGTTACCACCCTACCGACAAAAACGTGACAAGCGATTTAGAGTTTCAGCATGATGTTGCGTAGAAACCAATCAGGAGGATGGGTTAACCATACCCCTAACAGGTTAGTCCGCAACCATCTTAGACTGCATCATAACTTACCATCAGGTGAGATAGCCGTCAAGGGCTAATAAATTATATTATTTGACCATTTCATAGATCCCTGTGCTGGGTTTACATGAATAAAGCTAGTTGATGAATTTGAATTCTGAATACATTATTCAAATTCAAATTCAAATTCAAATAATCTTTATTCAAATAGTTCTTTAAAAGGCGCTTTTGACGCGTCAATAATTTACATTTACAAAGTAGTGATTTGATGGTGATAACTACATTCGTAGACTTAAAACTAAAGCTATGATGGTTCCAAACGCGCCCCGGTCTAAGAAGAACAAACACAACAAACTTAGCCAGGTAAATTTTCTTTTTGTTATCACCATCTCACATGCCACTTAAAATTATATTAAGAGCTATCTTATTACAGCAATATTTCACACCCATGCTTGTTTATCATTCACGTAATCCTTTACACTATAGTAGGACTTTTCTACAAGCTTACGTTTTATATAAACTTTGAACTTATTGAGAGACATCCCAGAAATTATTTGGACTTATTTAGATTATTATTTGGACAGCTTTGTAAAATGTTAAAAATAGTCACCTAATTTGTCAAACAGCATCATTTCAGCTCCGGGTACCGGTAAGGGATCTATTATTGGATCGGTTAAGAATTTAGAGACTCTGAGGGACGGAAGTGTATTTATAGCGGCGGATTGAGAACAGGCGCCAGTTATTGTTACGCGATCATTGATTCTGCAATACTAGAAACTTTGCTAATTGATTATCAAACATCGCAACGCAAAAAAAAAAAAATGGTGCTACGATTTAAACTTAATCCTACTAATATTATAAAAGCGAAACTTTTTATGGATGAATGGATGTTTGTTACTCTTTCACGTAAAAACTACTGGATGGATTTTAATGAAACTTCACAATAATATAGCTTATACATTAGAATAACACATAGGCTACCTTTTATCTCGATTTCTTAATAAGATCCTAAACGAAAATTGAAAATTGTTTACTAGCTAAGGCCCGGCCAAACAGCTTTGAATTTAGGTATGCATGTCACCTATGCTATGGAAAAGACATATTGTGTCAAATAGTTCCCGTGGGAAGATTAAAAGTTGTTAACGAGCGAAGCTTTAGACCCAATTCTGAAGTCCACGCAGACGAGGTCGCGGGCTGAAACTAGTATAATTATAAAGCTAAGTTTGCATATTTGTACGTTACGACGTAAATCGAGAATTACAGTGTGATTGGGTAGACATTTTTTTGAGGTTAGTGCCAGCGTAGGTATAACAACAAATAGTAACAATAAAATTAGTTAATAGCGACCTCCCTGGAGCAGTGGGAGGTCCCGGGTTTGTTCCCCAGCATCCACTATTTTGTCATTGTTTCAGAATTATTTGTTTCAGACTTGTTACCATCATAACGATAAACACGTACTACCAAGCGATTAAGCCTCCCAAAACCAATGAAAAGTTTGGGTTTACCATACCCCTAACAGGTTAGCACGCCTACCATCTTAAACTGCATCAACGGGTGAGATTGCCGTCAAGGGCTAAGTTTTTGTAGTTATATTATGCAACTGTTTGTTGCCATAAGAAGCATATAATAAATAAATCAAAACATATATTATGTAGCAAACATATAATATGATCTAGTTACTACCCTAATCGTCGGAGTTAGTAAGCAATTTAAGAGTAGAAGTAATTATATTAATTTCAAAAAATGTTGCTAAAAATGGAGCAGTATTATTATAAATTATAATAAGGATTAACTGTCTCCCAGACTGCAAAAAGAACCATATTTAATAATTGTAGGTTGACACCTACAATTATTAAATATGGTTCTTAAAAATGGGCATACATATTATTTATCGCGATATTGAAATTACAATTAATTAAAGACAATATTTTAATTATGTATTTATATTTTCCATTTTTATTATTTGGTAGCGTTCTTGAAACAAAACGCATGTATACATAGTGCCATGAGATATGAGTGTTAAATTTACTTCGAGTTGGATGGAGTAGATTTACAAATACATGCATATTAATGCGGTCTATTGTTTTTAGCTTCATAATTATGGTTTCTTTGTGTGCCAGATTTTTTTTTAAACCTTAGTCCCGCCACGCTGCTACCAAACGTTTTTTTTATTTTACACTAGAACTTAGCACTTGACTGCAAAATCAACTGGTGACAAGTGATAATACAGTCTAAAAAGAGATATCGACCACTTCTTAGACTTATCTGATGGCTTGCCTTATAGTAGTTTTAACTCCTAGTTGCTTTGTACGCAATATCGTCACGAAAAGCTAAATCGCTTGGCGGCATGTCTTCGTTGGAGGGTTGGAACTAATTCACGGCCTCCCACTAGACCAAAAGAAAGGGATGGGAAGGCTTCTTGTAATATATAAGGAATAATAGTATTTTGTATAGCCTTGTCTTTCATTAATCAACAGTTTTTTCAAATGCATCATAATCGCTACTGAGTGATGCGTTTGTCCTTTATTTATTTGGGTATTTAATATTCTTGTTACTTTTGCCATATTGCTGCGTTACGTTAATATTCTTTTTGGGGCTTCTCATAATGCTGTGTTACGTTACTTAATACAATAATTCAAGTGTCCCTGCTGCAAATCTGCTTATCAGTACCTACTTAATACTGCAACTCAGAGCTGAATATGTATCCCTTTGACCGCAATTAGATATAGGAAAGTGTGATAAGATTTATTTGTAGTAGTTTTGTTATTAAACTTGATACATCTTACATACTAATACATCAAAATTTCTTGCCAATAAACGTTTTTGTTCGTTTAATATACCAAAGTTTAATGTTAATAGAACGCGGGCTGATTTTCCCATAGCCAGGTAATCCGCTTGACAAAAATAAACGATAGATTTTACGAGTATATGCAGAAAATGTGAAAACCTTAAATTAATTCTTTATTTTATGTTGGAGATTATTAGGCGATTTGATAATCAGCTGTTTGAAGATTAGTTTAATAAATTATGGTTCACCAAATGAAGGAATGGATCCACTTTAATTGTACACCATAAAGAAGTACAGCAAACTGAAAACCCCATACAACAAATAGTATACAAAATTAACATAATCTTATTTCATACAGTTATTCCGTCGTCGTCATCCGGACTTTTAAAATTTATTCGCAATCATTCTCTATGAATAAATCATTCGTCATCAGTGCACTTATTACGTGATGCCTACTTTATATAGGTGTATATTGCTGGAACGGCACAACTTTAATCGGTGGGGAATTCTCGCTTAATTTCTCATAAACAAAAGCCGTGGCCGAACAAAGAAATAGGTGAACAAAGAGTGGCCGGTTTTGAGCATTGTATACCGTTCAACTGGCTGCCTATTTTAAACTCTACAGTCTAGATCTAGACAATAACCCTTCCATATAAAAGTGGCTATAATAAAATTTAATTTAATTCCATTAAACCAAGGGTTGGCAAGTCTCAGACGTTGACTTATTTTATTACTGCCTGGACAGGTTCAGTGAACTAACAATGTGGCACCGACACATTGGCGCGAAAACTTCAGAAGAGACTTCACAAAATAACCTTGTAATGCCGACTTGACCGATCAATTTAACTGAACTCAAATGCTTTTACTTTTCAATGCCAAATGAATTCCTAGATGGTGCTTGATTATCTGAGGGTCAATATCTAGTAAATTTTTAATGATGGGCTGGGAACTTTCTATATTTCATTATAGATAAATATATTATATTCACTAAAAATAAATAAAATTACGGTCTATCTGTGATTTAGAACGACATTTTAACGATGTATGGTTTTCAATTTGTTCGGGAATAATCAGGCGTTCACAGGCTGTGTAAAATTAATTACTCATTCAAAAAAAATTGTATTTTATTTTGTAATAAATTACCTATTGATATCTTGGAGATGTCTATCAATAAGTTAAAAGTTTTCATAAAGTGAAAGCTTATAGAAAAGTCCTATCACAAAATTAAGGATTACATAAATGATAAAAAAGCTTGGATGCGAATTGCTCTGACTTCACAGCTAATTATAATTTATTTTAGATGATGATAACAAAAAAAAGCCGGCTAAGTTATAGTGGGCTTCTTCTTAGACCTGGGCGCGATTGGAACCGTCTTAGCTTTAGTTTTATGTTGGCGAGTGGTAGTTATCACCAACACTAGTAGGAATAATGAAAAATGTGATATATATAAATGATTCATAGATGCCTGTATAGGTTTACATGAATAAAACTATTATTGAATTGATATGAATCATTCAAACACTCGAATCAATTTCACCAAGATAATAATAAAGCAATAATAAAGCTATATAGGGTTTAATTAAGACTTCACACTTTAATCAGGATCAACCCATTACCGGCTCACTACAGAGCACGGGTCTCCTCTCAATGTGAAAGGGGTTTGGCCATAGTCCATCACGCTGGCCATTTGCGGATTGGCAGACTTCACACGCCTTTGAGAACATTATGGAGAACTCTTAGGCGTGCAAGATTTCCTCACGATGTTTTCCTTCACCGTTAGAGCAAGTTATATTTTAATTACTTAAAAACGCACATAACTCCGAAAAGTTAGAGGTGCGTGCCCGGATTCGAACCGCCGACCTCTGATTAGGAGGCTGACGCCCTAACCACTAGGCTATCACCGCTTCACACACTTTAATAGACGGACAAAATTGCACCAAGTTAATCCAGACAGAAACTTGTCTCTCGGTTCGGTCAACAGGTAAGTACGCTGTCTTTAAGTAGAAACAAATGCCCGAATCGCTTTACGATAGTAGTGATAAAAGAAAACGACCTGAAATGCATCGATATGACATTCAAGTTTCCAGCCACCTGGTGCTTGAGCACATCTGCTGGTGCACCCTGGAGCGGTATGCATGTTAACAGCTGAAATGATGCGAATTTCCGTTAAAGAAAACCTGAATCTCTTTATAAAAGTTTACCTTTCGAAATGGCATTGTGTTGACACTTTAGTGTTTTTCTTTGATACATTACAAGTTAGCCCTTGACCGCTATCTCACCTGGTGGTAAGTGATGATGCTGTCTAGGATGAAAACGGGCTAATCTGTTAGGGGTATGGTAAACCACACTCCTAATTGGTTTCTGCGCGACATCGTGCCGGAACGCTAAATCGCTTGGCGACACGTCTTTGTCGGTAGAGTAACTTTTATAATATCGTCAATAATTTGTATCTTTAAACATACCATTGAGCTATCGGAATAGTTTGTAATAGGAAAACTTGATCGACCAACTTACTGAGTAATCTATTATCGCTCGGCTTAAACCTAATAAACATAGATAACGAATGACAAAGCATTTTTGAAAAGGGAGGGATCCCAAGGGAATCCCAGTAATTTGCGTGAGTTCCTTTCCTGCAATACGTAAATAAGAAAAATCGAGTACAATGATAATTAGTGACACAACTGTCTACTAATTAATTTTCTTCATTATAAGGCTCAATTCGGAAGTTCTGTGTGAACTCGCAACTTACATGCAAAATCCTGCAGGTACCTATTGTTACATAACATCAAGTTTTGTAGTAGTTTTATAATTGTAATAATACAATAACTTGATAACAACGTCTAGATGTATTCAACCTTTAATGTTTTTATAACCAATTTATTCAAAGCGGCGCAAAGCGAGCGCGGTTTTATGATAAAGTTGAAGGTTCTGGGTTTGATTCACGGCTTTATTCTGGTCCGGTAGCAAACTTCGGTTTAGCGTTCCAGCACGTTATCGCGTAAATACCAATTAAGCGTATGACCCATAGGTTAAACATATCCCTAACAGTTTAGCCCGCTTCCATTTTAGACTGCACTTATCACTTACCTTCATGTGAGATTATCGACAAGGGCTCACTCGTTGACAGAAGCAGAAGTTTTTACAACATAATTAAGTTCATTAGAACGCATTCCTAAGAAACTAATGTGGTAATTCGAATACATTTATAATAATAATAATAATGTATTTTTATTTAACTAACTAAGATATTATATATTTAATTACAATATTTAAAGACGATACATAGGAATTCTTATAAAAATTAAACAAAAAAAGTAAAAGTAAAAGATCTCCGTTAGAAACAGCTATTCTATTCATTTTTTTATAAATATATTAGGCCAGTGGACACTAGGTAAATACCTGTATCGTAGAATCCGAGCAAACAACTTAACCTTGGTTTGGCTTCTGTTGGATTTATGCAACATTAATTTATGATTGACAGTCGTATAAAAGTTTGTACTCTTATAAAAGGAAAAAATATTATTATTGTTAGAGATGAGAAACAAAGAGAGATCCGGAGAGACCATCAGAATCAGTTTTCTTCAAAAGTGAGTGTTGTCAGACGGCAGAGGCGTTTTCGCCGTTTTTAGGACATACCCGATTGCAGCGAAGAGCCGCGTCACTATAACGCTGACCTGGTTTCAAATGAGACTGTCCCATCTGCCGGCATGTAGAGAATCCGGGTTAAATGGGAACTGTTCTAGCGAATGATAGAAAAAAACAAATAAATAATAAGGTTAGGACATCTGCCTCCTAATCAGAGGTCGGTTCGAATCCGGGCACGCACCTCTAACTTTTCGAAGTTATGTGAGTTTTAAAACAATTAAAATATCACTTGCTTCAACGGTGAAGGAAAACATCGTGAGGAAACCTGCACGCCTGCTAGTTCTCCATAATGTTCTCAAAGGCGTGTGAAGTCTGCCAATCCGCAAATGGCCAGCGTGGTGGACTATGGCCAAACCCTTCTCATATTGAGAGGAGACCCGTGCTCTGTAGTGAGCCGGTAATGGGTTGATCTTGATAATGATGAAATAATATTTACTCGTATACCAAACCACCTTAATTCTACGTGTGCAAATCAAATTTTCATTATTTCTCCGTAGTGTCTTTTAATTATTTTAATGGGGACCTGTAATATAATCTACATTTTGTCGTTTTAATAGGTGTCAGTCCTTTGTTTGACATATATAACTTTATAAAATCATCTTGCTCACAGCGCTCCTAGATATAACATAACAATGAAGCTTGTATAGGCAATATTATTTAATATTGTTTTGTCTATTCACTAACAATCTCTCTCTACTTTTTGTCTTCCTTTTTGACGCCTCACCTCGGCCACGATATCGCCTTCTAAGTATTAAGATATACTATAATAGGAAATTATTTAAATATACCGCATAAATATTGCTTTAGTAACAATGCTTATTTTCACAACCTCGCGCCTCTTTTTCCTGGAGAAATCATTCAGCCCGCCAAGAGTTCACGTCAAAAACTGATTGGTTCCCGCCGTCAACCAATCGCAGAACGACCACCGATAGTCCATTCAAAAATAAATTAGCCATCTTGAAATTAAAATCATTATTAAATTACAACGCCATTTGAATTAAATTTCATAATGAATGAGTTAACAGTTATTAATATTCAGTAATTGTCTTCTAACTACAGTTTGTATATTTTATTTAGATTTTGTGACAACACGATGCACAAAAATAACGTGTGATACCAAAAATGAACAATAAAATAATGAATAGAAGCAGGTGTTACTTTGCGGAAGTCTATGATAAACTATAAACAGCAAGTATATTTTGCTATATTCCGCCGACAACCGGGAGATTTGTATAATATAACACCACACAAAATCTTCCACTAGAACCTCTACGCACGTTTCGACCCGACACCGGATCATCCTCAGGAGATCCTGAAACGTGCGTAGAGGTTGCAGTGGAATATTTTGTGTGGTACAAATCTCCCGGTTGTCGGCGGAATATAGCAAATTATACTTGCTGTTTATTATTTAATTAACAATAAATTATATAATTAAACATATTATGCACATCTGTTTCTATAATAATAACTAAAGAAACTACTTACATGTTATTTTTTCATATAACGTTAAAAATGATGCGGCAATATTTCAAAATCTTCCACTAGAACATTTAGCGAGAAAAGTAAACTTTACTTTTCTCGCTTGTAAAGTCAACATCTCCTGAGGATGATCCGGTGTGGGGTCGAAACGTGCGTGCGTAAATTATACTTGCTGTTTATTGTTTAAAAAATAAAATACAAAAACAATTAAAAAAAAAATCTACTCACCTCTATAGGGCACATAAATATTCAGATACAAGCAGTCCTCGGATTCCTGAGCCAGGAAAGGCCTCAGTCTGGTGAGGTAATGCTGCCTGCCCAAGGATGGCGGGTTTCCTTTCTTGATAACGGGAAGAGATTGTGGGCAGACGGGCGCGAAGCGCGTCGCCATTCGTACCGCGGGCCATGGTGGAGCACTGACTGAAAATAATTACCATGTGATAATATACACAGAAAAGCGGTGATAGCCTAGTGGTTAGGGCGTCAGCCTTTTAAACAGAGTTCGGCAGTTCGAATCCGGGCACGCACCGCTAACTTTTCAGAGTTATGTGCGTTTTTAATAAAAATTAAAAAATCACTTGCTTCAACGGTGAAGGAAAACATCGTGAGGAAACCTGCACGCCTGAGAGTTCCCGATAATGTTCTCAAAGGCGTGTGAAGTCTGCCAATCCGCACATGGCCAGCGTGGTGGACTATGGCCAAACCATTCTTATATTGAGAGGAGACTCGCGCGTGCTCTGTAGTGAGCCGGTAATGAGACCCGTGCTCTGTAGTGAGCCGGTAATGAGACCCGTGCTCTGTAGTGAGCCGGTAATGGTTTGATAATGATGAAAATACACAGGACTCGAGTAAGCTTTAATTTCTGCATTATAAATTTCGAGATCGACATTAAACCCTACTAATAGAAATCATTTCAAAAATATTTCTATTCACTAACATAAATATTAAGAAATATTTAAGCTGTTCTTCAGTTATTAAAAGAATCTTAGAACCGTCTCCGGGATGCAAGCTATCAACGAACTTCATTAATTCAAGGATACGAACAGAACTTAAAACACACCAACAGACACACTAATATTAGTATGGAAGCTTTCATTACCAACATTATATATACATACATACTATTTATAATAAATTACCTATTGATATCTTGGAGATGTCTATCAATCAGTTCAAAGTTTTTATAAAACGAAAGCTTATAAAATCATATTACGATATTAAGGATTATATAAACGATAAAATATGGTGATAACAAAAAAAAACCGGCTAAGTTTATTGTGGGCTTCTTCTTAGACCAGGGCGCGTTTGGAACCCTCATAGCTTTAGTTTTATGTTTACGAATGTAGTTATCACCATCAAATCACTACTATGTAATTATTGACGCGTCAAAAGTGCCTTTTAAAGGACTATTTCAATAAAGATTTTAATTTGAATTTAAAATATCTGACCAAAAATATCTTCCATTTTACGAAGATATATACAAAGTAAATATACCCTTCGGTGGTCACGCCTTTATTGGTACCACGAAATTTAAACTAAAATGTTCTTTCTGAAACTTTTATGCATATCTGTTTAAAAAAAAAGAGCGACAGTCAGATTGTTGAACGGATTTTCAACTTCAAATGTCATTGCAGTACACGTAAATAAATATATTATTAATTTTCAAGCAGACTAGTTGTGTATGGCGATTGAGGAAAAACATTCTTAAATCGATTACCAAATACAATGATTATGAATATTACTTTGTGATGCTGGAAGCTATATTATATATACCTTTCAATACGGATCTTGTAATCTATATATATAAAAGCGAAAGGTCACTTACATACTTACATACTGACTTACATACATACTGATTAAACACGAGATCTCAAAGACTATTGTACGTATAAAGCTATAATTTAGCAAGTAGGTCGTTGATAGTTAAGAGATATCAGCTAAGAAAGGATATTTGGAAATTCTACCCCTAAGGGGGTAAAATGGGGGTTGGAAGTTTGTATGAAATTTCTTTGTTTTTAGAGTTAGAGACACAAAAATTTGCATTCAGATTAATAATAATAAATAAAAAACATGTACAACAAATTTTTTTTAAATATTACCTGTTAAGGATGGTAAAATAGGGGATGATAGTTTTTGCTTATTTTTTTATTATGAAGTCTACAAGCTTGAAATTTTGCAAATTGGTTTCTTTTAGGGCGTAAGTATTAGGTTAAAATTTTTTCTCATCCAAATCTACCCCGAAGGGGGTCAAATAGGGGTTTGAAGTTTGTATGAAAGTCCTATGTTCTTTAATTTAGAAACACGAAAATCGGCAATTTGACATTTGACTGTAGCTTACTTTCTGAAGCAGGGCATTGGCCGCACAGGTAACCTCAATCTCAAGGGAAATCAGCACTTTTACGCAGACGAAGTCGCGGGCAACAGCTAGTTGTAAATATTCATAACATTGCAGCTAGCTTTAATATGCATACTCGTAGTGTATTTGATTTAATGGACATAATTGCTTTAAATTTATAATGTAACACACAACCGAAACATACGTATGGTTATACCGAAACATACATAATATATACGTAAAAAGGGTTATAAATGATATTATTTGAGACGCAGTCAGGCACAAATGGGGGGGTTTTACATCACACTTTTAATTGAATCTGTTTTGTGTATATTATAAAATTCAATGATTTCAATCAGGAAATAAGACCTATGCAAGCGATTTGTTTTATGCATCAGTGAGAATAATGTTAATAAAGCTTAAATATCGTAACGGGAATGTCCTGTTTAAATACATTGAATTGGTTTATAATGCCTACCAAAGGTTTATGACAAAAGATTTCTTTTACGACCTCCATGGCGTAGTGTGTGAGCTGTCGCATTATAAAGTGGTCCTGGGTTCGATTCACGGTTCAAGTCTGGTCTGGTGGGAGGCTTCGACCGTGCCTAGTTACCACCCTACCGACAAAGACGTGTCGCCAAACGATTTAGGGTTCCGGCGCGATATCGCGTAGAAACCAATAAGGAGCGTGGGTTAACCATACTCCGGCTACTATCCTAAACAGAATCATCACTTACCACCAGGTGAGATACCAAGGGCTAACTTGTACACACTAGTGTATAAAAAATATGATATGTTTTGTGTTGTGTAAAATGAAGGTACACTGACTGAAAATTAAGCATGACGATCTTCATGGAGCACCGCGTGCGCTATCATATTATAAATTAGGAGGTACTCGGTTTGATTCCCGGCTGGTATTTGGTCTAATGAAAGGCTTTGGCTAGTTGTCACTACTGGCAGAAACGACCGGCCAAACGATTTAGCGTTCCGGTATGATGCCAAGCATCAGGATATGATGGTCCAGCCGGCAACGTAGCTCCTCCGGTGATGCGAATGTGCATATGCGTAGGAAATCACTTAACACCGGGTGAAGGTAAGATGGTAGCAGGCTAAGCTGTTAGGGGCATGGTAAACCCATATTCCTAATTGGTTCCTACGCGACATCGTGCCGGAACGCTAAATCGCTTGGCGACACGTCATTGTCGGTAGGGTGGCTATAAAGTTGGATTTTCGAACCCTGGCTCGAGTCTGGTCTGGTGGGAGGCTTCGGCCGTGGCTAGTTACCAACATACCAGCAAAGACGTGTCGCCAAACGATTTAGCGTTCCGGTATGATGCAAAGCATCAGGATATGATGGTCCAGCCGGCAACGTAGCTCCTCCGGTGCTGCGAATGTGCATATGCGTAGGAAATCACTTAACACCAGGTGAACTGTCTGCACATTTTAAAAAAGAATCACATCGCAAAAAAATCCTTAAGTTTACCGCATGGATGTAAATGTAGCCAAAAATAACACTGAAAATAAATTTATGTTAAACCGTCCATGTCGAAATTGTCTTAACAAATGTAAATTGTTGCCAAGGGTAGGTAAAATGTATAATTCATCCCAATGGTTCGGAGAGTGGACTGATATCAAAACGGTAGTGGATTCAAATTATATATATATTTTTTATATGCCACAAGTTAGCCCTTGACGGTCGCGATGGTAGCGGGTGAACCTGTTAGGGGTATTGCCAGCCCATACTCCTAATTGGTTTCTACGCGACATCGTGCTGGAACGCTAAATCGCTTGGCGACACGTCTTTGTCGGTAGGGTGGTAACTAGCCACGGCCGAAACCTCCCACCAGACCAGACTCGAAACAGGGTTCGAACCTCCAACTTTATAGCCACCCTACCGACAAAGACGTGTCGCGAAGCGATTTAGCGTTCCGGCACGATGTCGCGTAGAAACCAATTAGGAATATGGGTTTACCATACCCCTAACAGCTTAACCTGCTAGCATCTTAGATTGCATGATCACTTACCATCAGGTGATGTTGCCGTCAAGGACTAACTTGTAGGGGATAACAAAATATATACCAAAGATTATTTTTAAAATAAGGTAATGATAATAGCAAAAAAATGTATATATTTCTGCTCTAGTACAACATAGCGTCGCAGATATTATCGACAAGGTTTCTGTAGGGAAAACCTTCATTCATTCATTCATTGATCAACCCATTACCGGTTCACTAAAGAACACGGTTCTCCTCTCAATATGAGAAGGGCTTGGCCATAGTCCACCACGCTGGCCATGTGCGGATTGGCAGACTTCACACGCCTTTGAAAACATTATGGAGAACTCTCAGGCGTTCAGGTTTCCTCATGATGTTTTCCTTCACCGTTGAAGCAAGTGATATTTTAATTGCTTAAAAACGCACATAACTCCGAAAAGTTAGAGGTGCGTGCCCGGATTCGAACAGCCGACCTCTGATTTGGAGGCTGACGCCCTTACCACTAGGCTATCACTGCTTCCTAAACCTTACACTCGATAAAATACAACCTCTTTACTTAAAACATTAAGTGAACAATTAATTCTGATCAATGTGGCGTGGCCAATTCAGTACTATACTACTACTATTTAGGGCTACTGAACTGGGTTACCACAACTAAGCCGCATTACCCTAAAAACTAGTAAAACAAACAACGCAAAAAAAAAACTCGACAGTAATGTTTATTTGTATCAAGCTATTGCGCAATGGTAAGGGCCGTCTCTCTACGCGAAATTATTGCCCCAGAAAAGATAATAATGGCGGAAAGAAAATCCCGTTAATGTTAGAAAGAAACTATTAGAATTGTAAAATACAACAGAGACTGCATTTTTCCATCGTATAAACTTTGGAGAGGAATGATAGCTATTAATATAACTGTATTCTATTATCTCGCGCAGTGAGACTTAGATTACTGAAATAGAATGAAACTGCGGAAAAAGTAATTTAGAAAAGTGAATGAAAAACTGTTGCCGGGAACATTTAAAATGAATTTGCACCAGGAATCATTTGAATAAAGAAAACTTCATAGAAAACTACACTGTATCTGCTAACAATTTTACATACAGATAGATAAACTCGACCTTAGTCTACCTGCAAAACACAAGAAAGACTTAAAATAATAAAGAGTTATTCAAATTCAAATTCAATTCAAATAATCTTTATTCAAATAGTCCTTTAAAAGGCACTTTTAACGCGTCAATAATTTATACAGTAGTTTTATGGTGATAACTACATTCGTCAACTTAAAACTAAAGCTATGAGGGTTCCAAACGCGCCCCGGTCTAAGAAGAAGCCCACAACAAACTTTGCCGGGGTAAATTTTATTTTTGTTATAACCATCTCACATGCCACTCAAAATTATATTAAGAGCTATCTTTTTAGAGCAATACTTCATTCCCATGCAAGTTTATCATTTATATAATCCTTTACAAGTAAAATATAAGTAAGGTTTGTCTGTCATTAAGAAGTTGGTGAAAGCTTAAAGTAACATAGTGATTTCAGAAACATTATAACTTATGTGTAAAATATTGCCAATGTTGCAAGATTTTAGTCACAAATTTGCTTATATAACTGACTTTACTTTAATATCTGCATTTGTTTCTGTTCTTTACGAGTCACGTGGAAAAGTAATATATTCATATCGGTTATCTAAAACGTATTATATTAAACTGTCGCTATGAAATATGTCTTCATGATATGTAGTTAACTAAACTTTTATTTAAATCCTGCGGAAATATTTTCGATATGAAAAGATATTACGATGGCTGTTGTGTTGAACATAGGCAAGAAACAAATTGACAAACTTTCGAATTTATAATACGAGTATGGGTGGATTTTGATAAAGAATTTTTTTTTCGGACTGTCTATTAGCTGTACAAACCCTATTGGTTGCCAGAGCGTAAGCGTAGCGTTCGGAAAGAAGCTCTACCAGAAGAAATTTTGAGCCCTAGGGCTCGAAGAAACTAAGGGAACGACTGCCTAAGGACGCCTCCTTTGAGGCCGAACCTCGGCTTAGGCGACGTTTGGGATAACGGGGGGGTCGGACAGTGAGTGGTCCGTACGTCTCCGAGGCCGTGGATGTAGCCCACGTCCGGATGACGTAAGATAGCGGGGACCTCGTCTTCGCCGGCGAAGACGGTGTGTAGCGTATGATTGTGTGATAGGTGGTACGAGTATGTTGTCAGTAGTCATCTGATCGTCAGGGTCATGA
The DNA here is from genome assembly GCA_928268935.1 of Lasiommata megera. Taxonomy (NCBI): domain Eukaryota; kingdom Metazoa; phylum Arthropoda; class Insecta; order Lepidoptera; family Nymphalidae; genus Lasiommata; species Lasiommata megera. Next base: position 1,305,660 of record OV743311.1, on the reverse strand, counting down.
CGGATATGTTTAGGTCTCCTCTTTCGGAGAGGAGCACTTAGGTCGGGGGAGACCTGATGGTAAGTGATTACCGCCGCCCATGAACATTTGCAGCACCAGAGGAACCGCCAATGCGTTGCTGGCTTTTGAGTAATTTGTTTATCCGCCCTTTGAAGATTCCCGTATAATCCCCAAATCTGTTCGACAAGTACAAATTTACTAAGAAGAGACATTGTTTTGTTGCCCACACTCCACACACTGTTGATCATGGCCATAGTCTTTGACTTTGTGCATTTTGTTGAGTTTACGTTTGTTTATTTGTCACACTTAAGGAAAAAAACGTTTACTGTAAACAGAGTTTTTATTAATCACTACCAACTGACTTTATTACTAGTAGCTAAAATATTTGGTTTATCGGTATTATATTTTCTTACTGTTGTTACTCTTACTTGTTGCCAAATATAACACACATTATAAAGTTGGAGGTTCTGGGTTCGATTCCCGGCTCGAGCCTCGTCTGGTGGGAGGCTTCTGCCGTAGCTAGTTACCACCCTACCGACAAACGTCTCATATTATAAACTAGTACTTTCATAAGGGTAATCCTACCTGGTGGCATAAACCGCAGATTTCCAACCGGTGGAGCCGCATACGGAATCCCCAGGAACATCTCCACTGGCTGAAGGTCATAGTTCTTTCCGGGCTTCACAATCAGTCCTCTCAAAGCACCCTGTCTCAAATGATATTCCTTTGTCAACCGTTTTTCATCTTTGGGAAAGCTTCGCGGATCATCGTACACGGCTGCTCCTTCGTTTGCCATCGGCAATAGGAAAGAGATAGCTATATAAATAAACAAACTGTGGCTTATAAACGGAGTCGCGTGCCGAGCGGCCATTTTGGTTATGTCCACCGATTTGCTCTCATTGCAATGCTTAAAATATACTCCTTGGTTTTATAGTTTGTTTGGTGATTTGGTTTTAATGCCGTGCCTGTGAGTCACTTCTGAACTCGGTTCTTTAAGATTTATGGTTAGCGTATATACCACACTCATTATATATCACTGAAATCTTTTACTAGCGTCTTTATTATTGACTTCACATTCTAGTACATTCGTTTGAATTGTGTTTAACAACCACAGTAACTTTTGCAAATTTAAAACAAATATTGTTTTAAATAACAGTTAAATTCGTTCCAATAATATTTAATTGGCTCATGTGAACACGAATTCATAAACGAGTAAGCAAGGTTTACCTACAATCCAATTTGCAAAAAAACAATTGTACTAACATCGATTCTCAGCACAATCACAAATAGTCACGCACTAAAAACTGAGCGAAAAAATTTCACGGTTTCAATCAACCCTAAAATTCCGGTGTGACATTTTTCGCCCGCGAATTTTCCGTGTGTTTTTTTTTTTCGGTTCGGTGTCCAAGTTTCACGATCAGAGCAGCGGTGCGCGCGCGCACTACTGGATCGCATCCAAACTGTCCCTGCTCGACTCAAATACCGAAATAATACGGAATGCGCGACAGAGGGGTAAACATTTCTAAGATATTTCCAAACTCGTACATTCCTATTACTCCCACTTTTAATCACGTTTAAGATGTTTTATATTGACAACATGACATATATATATATATATATATACACATGCTGAAATAGCACTCAAGCGCTAACTTAACACTTAAAAAAAAATCACAATACTCTTTGCACTTAAAAACCTTTTACATTTTGTAAGCAAAAATTTACTTTAATTAACAGCCTAATTTAAGGACAAACGAACAAACACACTATCACATGATTAATATATGAAGTAGTACATAAATTTCCTTCTAATTTATATCAGAGCATCCTCAAAATATCTTAACTGTACAACTGATAATTACAAAGATCTTTGTCATTGTGATGTCCATTGTTCGTACAAGTTATCATTTACAGCTGCTTTACAGCATGTTTGGACTGAAAATATAGTATATATATGGAAAACGTAATCGTTACATAGTTACCTAATACTATCTAAAACTCACTAATCGTAATATCGTGAGATTGCATTTCCATAACAATGTAATTATTAGTTATAAACAATGTTGCTAGAAAAAATGTGTGCGCATAAAAAGCGCGTGCAAAATCTAGTTACAAATGAATTCCAACTCGTTCGTGTCGAACAATTTGCGGGACTAACCATTTCCTTGTTTACAGCGAACAGGCTTCATTTACTCCATACCGCACATTTACATAGATCCATTTTAATGTAACGCTTCCGAGCGAGATTTGGTTAATTTGTACTTTCTGCTCTCTTGTCTATTGTCATCGCTTTCATAGCTGATTAGTTTCGTTAAAATGTGACAGTAGTTTGTTGAGTTAATTAAATCATCTCAGTAATTTTAGTTAAGATGTTTTAATTAGTGTTGCTGAAGGTCTTCCCTTATTTACTTGACTTGTTTATTCCTGCTTCAAATTTATATTATAAATAAATTATTAACAGCCATAGTATTTGTATTTTGTATATGTCAATTTTTTGACACGCAATAACGATTATTAATATGTAGGATGACTACGGGCGGGTGCGTGTCTTTGTCGGTAATTTAGGTAGACGTGGGTAGTTTCGGGCAAAGAGACCAGACACTCTTGGTAGAATCGAACTACAATTATAAGTATGGTAATTTATAAGGAGCAGACTATACGCTCCACCAAGTACGAATGCACCACCGCAGCTCAACCACCGGTCCGACCCGGCCGAGTTCAATCAATGCAATGCACCGTCCCGCGCCGGTGAGTCTTATAAAAATCTGCATACGTCACTTAGTGTTGCGTAAAGAGAGGGGCGATGCCACTCTCTTGTCTGTCGTACATGACTCCAAAACTAGATGGCGCTGCTCTCTGATTGCCGTCAAATACAAGTTGGGAATACTAGCTTTTCTCGCCATACATACCATGCCATACCATCATCGATACCGTCAATTCCTTAACTCCAGCATATGGCCTTGGAAACTTTTATATACCAAAATCGGTGCATTTTATTATGAATTTGCCTAGAATCAGCATTTTCTCTTGATTTGGATCCATCAGAGTATTTTATGCTAAAACTTTAGACTTAATCTTAAGAATCATGTTTGTAAGTCAATCTCATGTGAATCCACCGCGGGTTAACACGGCGCATCATTATAAAGCGGGGTATTTTCGGCCCCGCACCACCACGTGCTGTAAACATCCGGACGGCACGGGTTAGGAAGCGAGGAAATAATCACTTCGCTTTATTGGCGATTAAAAATAATGATACCGTTGCAGATTAAACGAAATTAATTATGTTAGAATTTTAGTACAATCACTTCATTACAGTTTTATTATGAATGTTTTACAGGAAGCCTTGGAGACTCAAAAGAACAAAGAATGCCCGTTGGAGGGTTAAGATCTTATGGTTCATTATTTTAGAGTGTGACCGGGACGGTGTTAGACACAGCACTGCGTCACTCACATTCGACTTCGGTTATTTCTTACAGCACTTGATTAAAAAAATATTTTTAATTGATTTAATGATTTTTCCTTTATTTAATTCTTTCACCATCGAATAGGTATAGTTAGAGAAAAAAATATTTGAACCTACAGCTTTCTGAATTTAGTCCGACACCCTTACCGTTGAGAACGTATAACATAATATTTTGCTTGCCCGCAGCTAAAATTTAAATTTGGCAAGGCACTTCCAACATGGCCCATGCTTAGCATAATTTGATTTTCAGCATAATTTTATTTTCAGTACAATTATTTTTTCTACATTCATACCCAAGAGGATCAACTTTTGGGAACATTTTGCGCTGTCATTCTCATATTTATCACAATAACGCGTACCTACGTTACGTTAATTCAAAAAAAAAAAAAGCATTTCAACTTTCCAATTTTGTTTTAGCAAAATTTTCGTTTGAAATTTCGTGTTTTTAATAAAAACGTAACCGCCAAAGGGTTTTATTCGCTTTGTATATTCAAACAATGCTTTCAAAGTGTACTCGTTAACTGACATCAAAGGAATAAAACGCAACGAAATATAAATGTCACTTTTGCTATTTCACTTCTAGGTAGATTTTGCACAACCTTTCACTGAACAATGTTATTTTGTGAGTTTACTCGTAATTCGGAACCTTTTGTAAATTCTTAGAACACTTTGGCGTCACTTAATTCAACTGTTTACTTTAAAATATTAATCATTTCTTTAACTATCAACTTTTAAACTGAATACAGACTGAAGGTAAGGGTTGAATTGCACTAAGTTCAACCCCTTAAAACCCTTAACCAGTTATTCTATTGGTATATCATTATCTCACTATTTCAACAAAACTATATTACATACCTTATAAGATACAATTCATTCGCTGCAATCTTCTTTATATTTTATGAAAAAAAAAATTTAAGCTATAGCTATATATTATTTCAACGCTTGTTAACTCTAAAATAGTTATTCAATACATAATATTTTAAAGCTGGACAGTTTGTGATTGAATTCATTTCTAACAAAGTCTTCATCGACATGATCAACCCATTGCAGGCTCACTACAAAGCACGAGTCTCCTCTCAATATGGGAAGGGTTTGGCCATAGACCACCATGCTGGTCATGTGAAGATTGGCAGACTTCACACGCTTTTGGGAACATTATTGAAAACTCTCAGGCATGCAGGCTTCCCCACGTCATTTTCCTTCACCGCTGAAGCAATTAATATTTTAACAAAGTAAACAGAATGTATTCCTCGAAATCTTTTTTATAGCCATCATCATAATGATCAACCCATTACCGGCTCACTACAAAGCACGGATCTCTTCATATGAGAAGGGTTTGGCCATAATCCACCACGCTGGCCATGTGCGGATTGGCAGACTTCACACGCCTTTGAGAACATTATGGAGAACTCTTAGACGTGCAGGTTTCATCACGATGTTTTCCTTCACCGTTGAAGCAAGTGATATTTTAATTTTTTTTTAAACGCACATAACTCCGAAAAGTAAGAGGTGCGTGCCCGGATTCGAACCGCCGACCTCTGATTAGGAGGCTGACGCCCTAACCACTAGGCTATCACCGGTAATTTATAGCCAATTATCATATAATTGATTCCTGTAATCATCGAAGTTCTTCTTGTTTAACTTCGTATTTATATATTGTTTCATGCTATGTGATCTTTCACTTGAAATGTCTTGCATAAGTCAAAGAACTTATCCTTAAGCGTACCTACTTCGTTGGCAAGAACAACTTTTTTCTAAGAATACTTAAAACTTTTCACCGACCGAAAAATATGGTATTCGCAGGCAAAAAGCGAACTCGTAACTTGACGCTAAGCACACAGCTCTATCATGTCAGTTTGTCTGTCCTTTTTGCAATCGATATCTCTGGAACGGAGCAGCTGCGTCTAAGCGTCGTTTTGCTCGCGGTGACAGTTTGTTTTGAGCTATTTCGAGCGTCGGTTGGAGCTTAGATGTCTCGAAGATACATAGATTGCTTTATTGGGTTTTATACTTCAAGGGAAATATTTGTATAAATTGATTTGAACACCTCTACTAGTCATATATGTATTGCATTTTATTTTATAATTAATTAGCTATTGATATCTTGGAGATGTAATTCAATAAGTTCAAAGATTTTATAAAATCGAAAGATTATAGAAAAATCCTATTACGAAATTAAGGATTGTTTAAACGATAAAAAATCTTGGGTGTCGCCAATCCAACTACATAGCTAATTATAATTGATTATTGATTATGTGTGATGGTGATAAAAAAAACCTAAATTTAGAATGCTTCTTCTTGGATTAGGGCGCGAATGGAACCCTCTTAGATTTAGTTTTAAGTTGGCGAGTTTAGTTATCACCATCACTTAACGAATAGAAATAATGTAAAATGATATATTACATGAACGATTTATAGATTGCTGTAATAGGTTTAAATTAATAAAGCTATTTTGATTTCGTTTTTTTTTATTGGTCAAGTATCTTGAACTGCGTATCATCAGGATTCTGGGTTTGATTATTCATCAAGCTATTAACTAGCTAGTACCTGGACCAGGGCAGTAGTAGTTCAGTGGCTCTAAAAGTAGAGTAAGTAGACTCTCGCTCTCACTTAATACCACAAAGATGTCATAAGAGTTGTCAAAGTCTTCCAACTGGCATAAAATCTTATCAACTTATCTTTTGTACGGAATTCCATGTCCAAGGTCCTGATCTGCTTGGTTCTAGCAGCTCCCTGCGATACGTTTGATGTCTTTTTGGAGAAAGACTTGCGATTACCAATGCAAGTTCGCTATTTCAATACACAACGTGTTATGCGAGTCGATTTCAAATAGCTCCCAATTTATATGTTCAACGATATTTTTTAACAACTGATATAAATAGATCATAATAAGCCTGTCAACGTTTTTTTTTCAATGAATGTACACCCATATCATGATATCGGATGTTATCGCAAAGATTCTAAGAAGATATATATACATACATTATGAAGTATTTATTAATTAAGACATATATTTTACAAGGTGTTTGTAAGGGTCAAAATGTTATTAATTTGTACGTATAGAAACTAAATAGAATACTATTATTAATGTATTAAGTTGGTTGTCATCATATTGTGCCGCCACGCTATTGGTTCCCGCCAAAACGGTGGCAAGTGATTGGTCCACGGAAAATAGCAATAACAATGGACGCCACGAGGACAATGCGATGTTTCGTGATATTTTTGGGAGTAAGGTTTCAATTCAACTGGCGTATTTAACAATGTTTTTACACGAACATGTTTTTTTTATGTTTCATTTAGTTTACTTTAACAATTTAATTTTAACTGTGACAGGAAGTCGCCGCTGGTTCATAACTGTTCCCAACTATTAATCTAGCGTTAACTGAACGAGGGTGACAGTGACGTGACGAGCTGTCAACGAAACAAGTTGTTAGGCGAAATCTGTGCCGTTACAGCTATATGTATTATTACCATAGACTTTTTGTTTGAATTCTGTACCCGGAGGATCGACGAAACCCTTTCACTGAGGCTCCGTGGCCAGCCTGTCCACAAACCGTGGCGAGTATAGTGATGAAATTTTCATAGATTGTGCATTATTTTCATTGTCGCTATAGCAGTATTACTATAATAAAACTTTTGACGACCTCCGTGGCGCAGCGCGCGCGCTGTCGCATTATAAAGTTGGAGGTCCTGGGTTCGATTCCCGGCTCGAGTCTGGTCTGGTGGAAGGCTGCGGCCGTGGCTAGTTACCACCCTACCGACAAAGGCGTGTCGCCAAGCGATTTAGCGTTCCGGCACGATGTCGTGTAGAAACCAATAAGGAGTATGGGTATACTATACCCCTAACAGGTTAGCCCGCTACCATCTTAGACTGCATCATCACTTACCATCAGGTGAATTGCCGTCAAGGACTAACTTGTAGAGGATAAAAAAAACTGTAACATGACGAATTCTGTACATTAAATATATTTTGAAAATTTTAATTGGAGGATGCTTTTGTGTCGATACTGAGCCCAAAACAATTTGGAATTCCGGTTCCCTTGGGAGAGGGGATGAAAGACAAAATGTGTATTTAGTTTTAATTCATTAACACGTACTCCGATTTCACACATTCTTTTGTTTTTTGTTAGAAAGAAGATACTTTAATGTTTCTCCTGTAATTATTTCAAGATCGTTGGTTTAGTAATGTATTGCTTCGTAATTGGAAAACAAACAAACACACTTTTACACACACTAACTCAACGCGGACGAAGTCGCGAGTATCAGCTAGTTTATAATATAATTAAAAGCCCTTCAAGTTTCAACATTATTGACCAGAGCTACGGACATATTATACTATATACTAATATATTTACATAATATACTTACACTTAGTTAAGTAAAAATTAAAAAAATAATATTATTTTTTTATTCTCATTGGTTATCTCCGTTGGTCCAAACTTTCAATTTCAATTATATATCTTTTGCTCATTTTTATTATAAAAACATCAAAATCAAAAGTTTGAAGAGGCAGGGCCTGGAGGAGTTACCTCTTAAATAGGACTATATCCATAAAATAAGATTTTTTTTAAATATGTTTTTACTTGTATTTTGCCACACAAAGCTTATTTGGAAACCTCTGTTTTTGATTAAAATCACCTTTGCGTATAAAATACTCTAGATATGGAGTTACCATTCATTAGAATCTCTAAGTCTCTCATCTCATAGTAAAATATTTGTAGGCGGATGCGTCTTAGCCAATCTTCTTATTTGTTAACAAATGCCCCTTACCGAGAAACTCGAGCTTTGAACGTCCGTTGATGTATGATGACGCACCGCGATAACTAGTTATGGTGCGCTACTGAGAAATTGTTGGCTATTTATGAACTAGAAAGTCAATATTCTTGTGGTTATCTCGTGCCCCTGTGTCTTCCATCCATATCATTCTGCCAAGTGAGGTTATATCATGAGGATATAATATAATCACTGCACTGACGCTGACTTCGTTTCTATAATAGACGACTCGTAGCCCTTCAACATCATCATCACAATCAACCCATTATCGGCTCAATACAGAGCACGGGTCTCCTCTCAATAGGAGAATGGTTTGGCCATAGTCCACCACGCTGGCCATGTGCGGATTGGCAGACTTCACATGCCTTTGAGAACATTATGGAGAACTCTCAGGCGTGCATGTTTCCTCACGATGTTTTCCTTCACCGTTGAAGCAAGTGATATTTTAATTGTTTAAAAAAACGCACATAACTTCGAAAAGTTAGAGGTGCGTGCCCGGATTCGAACCGCTGACCTCTGATTAGGAGGCTGACGCCCTTACCACTAGGCTATCACAGCTTCCCTTATATACTGTATAGCCCTTGGCTTAGGTCAAATGCTAGGAAATTACGACAAGCGAAACTATCTGTAATTAATAGTCATCCAAAATTGAACCGAATATGATATAAAAATTTCGAATAACTTTCTATAATCGAATAATTTTTAGAAAAGCCGTGGTAAATATACGATAGAAGCAGGATTCTTGTTGTGGTAGTCCATGGTCGATCGTATCCTATTGGACATAGGATACTTTACCTTAAAGATGAACATTGAGCTTAATTTGCAATTTATATTTCCTTGAATTTTATTTTTTCTTCGATACCCCATATCTCACCATTATACGCATTCTGAGGCGATGTTGATTTCACAACTATCCTTTGCTTAGCCAAGCAAATAAATCGTTGACTACAGATTTGCCTATATAATACAGATTACAAAAATATAACCTTAAATGTTCATTTTAAAAGTAAAATATTCAATGAGGTACGATCTTTCTTTCTAATAATCTTTACCAAAGAGCTGGTTGACTCCAACACAGCAACGAAAAAAAAAAAAAAAGACGGGTTGCACTCCGGGAGTGCCGGCAGAAGTGAAAACTTGATTATTAACGTTGAGCATGTTTGATATTTTGGAATGGTTAGGGAATAATTTTGCACCAATTGCTTTATCAGTATAAAAGTACTATCATTTATGTGGTAGAATACAATATTCATTTATTGCGCTATCGTACAAAAACATGACAATTTATATTACATTAAAAATTTAACACTTTAAAACTATTACAATTATTTTACATTAAAAAGTTTATCTCCGAAAAATCAACTTTCATCCATAATTTCAACGACTTTTTCACCATCATCATTACCAGAACTATCCATGGATGCGCGTGGCACGCTGTAACATACACGAACATTCGCGCAAGCGCCCTGCGCTGCCTAAACGAAACAGTAGGCCCAGGCATACATTTTCGCCGCGCCGTAGAGAGGGGATAGCTGTCTACTCTCCATCCGTCTTACGCTTTTTCGATCAGGTCACGTGTCCTGACGCGAGTTTAAGATTTTATACCCATTACAGAAAAAGTGCTCAACGCCGCTAAAGAAGTTTTCACTTCAATAAGCAGATACACTTACGTATTTATGTATGTACCCTCTATGTCTTTAAGGCTGGCGCGGGGACATGGGTCCAACATATAAACACTTCATGATACAATAAATCTAAACTGGTCGATAGATGCAATAACTTTAACCGGATCCAATTCTTCGGTATGTCAATGAGCGATAATCCCTGGTATGAAAATAACGATGACAAGAAAATCAAACCATTGGGTATGTTGCTATATAATAACATACGTAGCCCAATTTTTTTTATCTATTACAAGTTAGCCCTTGACGGCAATCTCACCTGCTGTAATGATGCAGTCTAAGATTGTACCGGGCTAACCTGTTAGGAGCATGGTAAGCCCATACTCCTCCTTGGTTTCTATACGCGTTACGCGACATAGTGCCGCAACGCTAAATCGCTTGGCGACACGTCTTTATCGGTAGGGTGGTAACTAGCCACGGCCGAATCCTACCATCAGACCAAACAACAGACAATAATGATGTAGCTTATTTACCATTAGTTTTTTTTGTTTTAACGCTAGGAAATGTGTTTACGTGTCGATAGTTTGTTAAATAGCCACGGCTGAAGCCTCCACCCAGACCAGAGTTAAGCCGGGAATCGAACCCATGACCTCCACCTTTATAACGTAATAGCGCAAATGTCGCGCCACTCAGGCAGTCGAAACGTACGCACGGTATTAGTACGCTATTGGGTTATGGTATGAGATGGTTGACTTCTACAATTGTTATGGTATTTCATGTTTTAGATTGAGAGTACAGTAATGTAGATACTCTATATTCAACCGTCCGACCCCCCAAACGTCGCCTAAGCCGAGGTTCGGCCTCAAAGGAGGCGCCCTTAGGCAGTCGTTCCCATAGTTTCTTCGAGCCCTAGGGCTCAAAATTTCTTCTGGCAGAGCTTCTTTCCAAAGCTCGCCAAACAGCCCGGTTACGCTGTGGCAACCAGTAGGGTTTGAAAAAAAAAAATCTATATTCAACTATGATATTTTACGCAGCTTAATCAAAAGCTCAAGCAGATGTCGAGATGAGTGTCTCAGTAGAATTGTAATGAGATCATGAAAGAAACTCGGCGAATAGTGCCGTAAATCTTTCGTGACGTCATCTGGCTATGATGAATTTATACTTTGAAGCGTGGTTAAGGCAGACGATACAACTCAGATACGAAGACAAAACAAATATATATTATTATATTTTAAATACCAATTCTTGGAACAAAAAAAAATATTTTTTTCAACAATTTTAATTACTAAGAAAAACATAATTTGCGATGATTCATCGTTTATCATCCGACCCTCATTTTTTTTTTTTTCCGCTGGGAAATGCGTTTACGCATCCCCTCCGGAAGCGGCGCAGGCAAGAGGGACTCGCCGACGGCCAGACTGACGACCAGAATACCCACTAAAACCCAGCGATGTTCCTACGCGTCGCCTGGTGGCTGGGTCACGGGTACACCCGCGCACACGACCGCAACCCAACCAGCAGCGTCCGCCGAGGCAGACCCTCCACCGGGGGCCTATGATCGACCCTCATACTAGCTTTATAACAACTCTTCGACAGGATAAAGCTCTTAGCTACTGTAAATATACAATACAATTTAGATTGTTAAAAAATATAATTGACAGAATGTTTGTAGTTATTTTTAAAGTCTGTACCTGTAGTTTAATTATATATTTTCCTATTTATGTTTTTGTACTCGTTTTAGTATTACCCTTATAGGGATAATTAGTAATTTTTCTCAATAAGTGTAACTGTTATGTCTTTTGAGAAAATAAACTTTTTTAACCACATATTTCGTGTTATTTATGTTTGCTTGTACGAGTTGTTTCGTACGTCCGCAAAGTAATCCTTATGATACTGCAATATTAAGACTGAATTGGCGTATTGCGGCAACCAAGACTTTTACGACATATAACTCCTCGACAACTTTATAATTCAACATCTGTTTTGAATTCTTTATAATACTCATGGAAACAAATGATCCGCACGAGGTTGCAAGAACACCAGGACCACGATCTTCAGTAATGAAAGAACAATTGGAGAGACAGATAATACTCATAGCTTAACGGAAAAAATATACTAAGTAATGATTGGAAAAGCGGTGATAGCCTAGTGGTTAGGACGTCAGCCTCCTAATCAGAGGTTGGCGGTTCGAATCCGGGCACACACCTCTAGCTTTTCGGAATTATGTGCGTTAAAAAAAAAATATTAAAATATCACTTGCTTCAACGGTGAAGGAAAACATCGTGAGGAAACCTGCACGTCTGAGAGTTCTCCATAATGTTCTCAAAGGCGTGTTAAGTCTGCCAATCCGCACATGGCCAGCGTGGTGGTCTAAGGTCAAACACTTCTCGTATTGAGAGGAGACCAGTGCTCTGTAGTGAGCTGGTAATGGGTTGATCATGATGAAATGATTGGACGTACATTTTTTTAAGTGCTCTATAAAGTAGAATCTAAGGTTTTGAGATTGGGGACACTTTTGCCTTCTCCATCGTCCTCTGACTCCAAGCTTTCTCATCTGGCTCAAAATTAGTGGCAACACGCACTGTTTGATGACATATTCTATAGACGCTGAGGGATTGCGAACGAAAATATATTGGATATAGAGCGATGTATTATTAACAGACCCTCTCAGAATCTTAATAACAACACTATCGGCTAACAATATAGGGTATATAATTGTTATTCAGTTACACCAAGTTCGTTTCAGTCCAGAACATTAAACGTCTTCCATTCCAGAGCATCTTCCTTTTCACAGTTTCTGGTACGAAGTTCTATAATTTGAATTGTATTCAAGATATATTCAAAATTAATATTCTAAGACAAAACCTACATATTGATATTGTATTTTTATTTGAGAAATTCGTTACCTCTTTAAATCTAGGTGACAGAAATATAATAGGTATCCAAAATCGCCTTAAACTGTGTCCCAGAAGATTTTGTATGTATACTGATACATTTTTTTTATGTCGTTACTGTTGGCTTGGTACGTGTGACGTCATCTGTCAACGTTCCGCTCACTAGTCCCTGGTGCGGCGTGTTCGTATGTATCGGACTGAGCGAGCGTTGTACCGAAACCTGGTCATCCACGTAGACCCTGTCGGGTCTTGGGGTAACTGTTCGGGGCGATGACCCCCTTCAGTGGTGGCAACGCCACCTGCAACTACTGGCGGGTCGCTGGGTGTGACCACTGGTCAGTGGTGTCAGTCCGGTGGTATGCATTGCAGCGTGATCGAGCGCGCGTGTGCTCGCGGGCAATCCGCTACTGAAGTGGTGAGATGTGTCCATGAGGCTTTCGCCCGCCGCTCAGCGAGGTCGACCCCGCCAGTTTTTTTTTATCCACTACAAGTTAGCCCTTGACGGCAATCTCACCTGATGGTAAGTGATGATGCAGTCTAAGATGGTAGCGGGCTAACCTGTAAGGGGTATGGTAAACCCTTACTCCTATCGGTTTCTACGCGACATCGTGCCGGAACGCTAAATCGCTTGGCGACACGTCTTTGTCGGTAGGGTGGTAACTAGTCACGGCCGAAGCCTCCCACCAGACCAGACTCAAGCCGGGAATCGAACCCAGGACCTCCAATTTTATAATCTGACAGCGCGCGCACTGCGCCACGGTGGTCGTCAAAAATTAAGTAAGTCAGAGTAAGTTGCGGCGAGCGCCCGTCAGCCAGCGGCGAGGAAACGATGGGTCAGTTAGGTGGCAAGGTCACGTGGCATATCTCTTAAGTCCGGTAGACGCCGATGGTATGGAGCGATGTCTTGCAGTTGCTGGGCTTGCGCTTCATCATAGAGGAGCTCAGACGGCGAATGTGGTCGTCGAGGCTCTCCATGTGCCGGAGATGGCCGCGTTCCATACTGTAACGTTGTACTATGAAGTCACTTATATGATATAGTTATGAAATTAAAGATAAGATAAAGATAAAAGATTTTTTACTAGGAACAATAATAAAGAAGCTTAAACATATGAAAACGATGATCCTAAAGAAGTATAAACTGTCTGTAATTCGGGAGGTATCAAAGAAACGGATGTATTGAAATAATATTATCACACGTATCTTTCGTTTCAATAAAGAGTACGGAAAGTTGAATTTGAAAATTAGCAAACAATATTTATACCGTAACGTGGTTTAATTAAAAAATGTTGTTTATAATTTTATAACTAAATCATTTGAGTAATAGATCATTCGAAAGTGAGAATTCGGCAATATTTAATGTTAATTAAAAGAGTACGCAAAAACAATTTGTTAGATGTGAGTGAGTGGCCTTATCAATAAATAGTCCTTACAATTTGAGTATCGCTACATTTGGTATTCAAAAAGGACTTTGTAAAAATGATAAGGAGCTCACCCAGCGATATTAAGATCCCATTAACGATCGCCCAGCGATAAAACAACGACAGAATTTCAAATGCCCCATTAGAATGTGTTTCCACTGAAGCGGTGTCAAATGGAGGGGAGAAAAGTGGTACTATGAAACGTTCTATATAGGTATATGTTTCTTACTCCCTTAACGTCACGGTTCATTGTGTCACTGATTTCAATTGATATTATCACAAAGTGTTAATAAACTTAGTGGTATATAACTTCGACCTTGTAATTAGCGTTGTGATAAGTGAAAGGTTCAGGGCACGATTTCAAGTGGGAACAAATTTTGTTTTAAGTTTTTTAATTATCATTAGTCTAGTCTAAAGGTTGACATACTATCAGTGGAACCCTTTCGCCAAGAGGTAATGCTTTACGCCATGGGCTACAAAACTGACTAAAACTTCCCAAGTTAACGGACATCTAACATAAATACTATCAAGTGTTTACTTATTCATCATGATCAACCCATTACCGGCTCACTACAGAGCACTGATCTTCTCTTAATATGAGAAGGGTTTTGCCATAGTCCACCACGCTGGCCATGTGCGGATTGGCAGACTTCACACGCCTTTGAGAACATAATGGAGAACTCTCAGGCGTGCAGGTTTCCTCACGATGTTTTCCTTCACCGTTGAAGCAAGTGATATTTTAGCCTAGGAAATGTGTCTTTTGGGAAAAATTCCTCATTTGCGTTTTTTCTTGTTTCGCTTCATTTGCCAATAAGAAAAATATTATGGTGGATTAGATTGCTTTGCCCCAAGTCACCCAGCTCTCTTGCTGTTATCTCGTCTGAGTCACCATTGCACTACGTTTCGAAATAAGCGCGTCGCGACCACTTTCGTTTGGTTATCGCATATGGAAACACACCCTTAGACCTAAAATATTTTTTTTACCCTCGAATTTATTCAAATTAATTGCTTTTTTATGATCGCGACGAAATTGGGAGCCGACTGTTTCTGTTCGTCGCCGCACTTTATCTGCGGACGTATAAACTTGAGCCCAACATCTTCTTTTTATTACTTGTATGACAAATTGTATCCTGTATTTTCATGGGTAAGCTAGTTACACATTAATTTATAAGAATACCTATTTACCCGCGGATATTTATTTCATGAAGCGGTGATAGCCAAGTGGTTAGGGCGTCAGCCTCGATCAGCCTGGTCGGCGGTTCGAATCCGGGCACGCACCTCTAACATTGCGAGCTATGTGCGTAAAAAAATAAAATATCACTTGCTTCAACGGTGAAGGAAAACATCGCAAAGAAACCTGCACGCCTGATTCTCCATAGTGTTCTCAAAGGCGTGTGAATTCTGCGGATTGCACATGGCCAGCGTGGTGGACTATGGCCAAATCCTTGTTATATCCAGTGCTCTGTAGTGAGCCAGTAATGGGTTGATCATGATGATGATGATGATACATTTCATTGCTCTCGTGGTGTATACCTTTTCAACGTTATTGTCATAATTCCATTATCACAATATACCATTTATCATTTCCATATACCAGATGCGATCATCGAAGGAATATTTACATCAGACACTCCACGCTTACCACATTATCCTTAAGATCAATATAAAAAAAAAAACTTCTTAGTTCGGTTTATTTATCAAATCGTGTTTCGTAGTTTTATAAAACTATTATTAATTTTCTATTCTGTGTCAATCCTGGAGATCCTAATTAAGACAATGGAATAATCTTATCAAATTATTGTAATGTCCTCGATAAGTCTACTAGTTTAAATAAGATCTGATTTTTCGAGGTGGATCAAAATGAAGTCCAAAGAAGTTGGTTACAAACAAACATACATAAAGGTGAAGCTAAAAAAAAGCGTGTCAACAGTATGAATGCTGAAAACGTAGTAATATTATAGACATATAGAAATCCGGGAACATTTTCACCTCTGACCGTTCAAGAACAACTGAGATGACGCGTTTTCGAAATAACTAGCCCGATGACTCAGACAACGGTACAACGCAATAATTTTGTCTCTTTCTTAGATTGAATGACGTAAAAATTACCACGTTTTTACAGCAAATAGATCGCGCTGCGGCGATTTTTTCTACATTATTAGTTGAAATCACCATTCGAGATACAACATTGTTGCAGCAAATGAACGAACGAGCAAATGTGTAAAATGTACTCATCAGAATTTGTACGCAGAGTAAGTCGCAGGCAAATGCAAGTTTTTGTTATGGAACATGATAATCATAAGTTTTGGAGATGTGCACGTCAGGGGTGTTTACAAACACGCAAAACCCATCCCCGGTCCCGTTAACATTACAAAGCGTTTTGATTACTTGTCATTTATTCTCACTTGTATAAATGAGATGTTTCTACTTGGAAATTTTCTTACGGTCGTTAAATCCCGTAATTGTCTGTTACGCAGACGGCGGGCGGCGAAACGACATTGTTTGTTGGGAAATAAATTGGTACAATTCCGAAATGTTGTATTAAAATTTGCTGCACAGTTCACTCGTAATTTTCTTTTACAGCTATAATTTCTTTCAAAGTAATCGCAAAGAGTTGCAGACACCTAGTCCCAGCTGTCACAGTAGGTTCCGAAATGCGCGCTTGGCATTGAGTCGTTGTTTAACTTTCGTGCCAAAAGATGGCGGTGTACCGCGGCAGCAATTGGTTCTCACAAGAACATGTAGGGAATGTTTGTTCCGCACAGCATCACCCCGATTTCTTACTTTTTTTTATATACTACAAGTTATCCCTAAAGGCTATATCACCTGGTGGTAAGTGATGATGCAGTCTAGGATGGTAGCGGGCTAACCTGTTAAACTAAACCCATACTCCACTCATTTCTACTTAATTGGTTTCTACGCGACATCGTGCCGGAACGCTAAATCGCTTGGCGACACGTCTGTGTCGGTATGGTGGTAACTAGCTACAGACTATACTCGAGCCGGGAAGTGAAACCAGGGCCTCCAACTTTATAATGCGACAGCGCGCGCACTGCGCCATGAAGGTCGTCATCCGTACATGGGTCTCATCTAAGATTACGTTACTGTAATTGCCTTTTCAATTAGCTAATTAAGGTATTATCTACTGATAAATCTCTTCACAGTTTTTCACACTTTACTTGACCTACAAATGAAAAAAGAAATTTCATAACTACTAAACACTTTTGTTCACACCTTTTGTTGTTGATTAAGATTTTTTTCTAATCAAAGTCCGTCTTAATTATTTTCTACGTTAGTATACGGATGTGGTAGAGAGTAGCTTGTTTTTAATTTTTTATGTAGTTTGTGTTATGTCAATCTGCTTTTTGTGTTGAATAAATAAATAAGCAATAAATAACTTTTCTTCGTGTAATGTGCGGCCAGCCTAAGGTCAGTCACTGGGCGGTTCAGCCTACTTCAGAAATGTGATGTGAAACCTTATTATAACTTAATATTATAGTTAAGCCCAGATTGGAAACTCTAATACATATTTATGACATGTCCTGTTACAGCTGCGAAACTAATTTCAAAGACAATTTTCACTTTAACAAATTTAATTATGGAAGTTAGATTGTGTACATTTTTATCATCGCCAAGACTCAAGAATTATTTTTTTGAAATAATTTAAAAGTTTAGAGAGTTTTTCGTGAATTAAAGTGATCAAAAGAAAATATACCGAGTAGAATAATAGCGATAGAAACTGATCAAGTGCGTACCAGAAAATAAAATAAGCTAGGGTTCCGTATATATTTTTATTATTTCGAAACCGATTTTTTTCTATCCAAAACAGGTAATAAGAAAAAAAAATCAGTTATAAGTACTTACTTATAACTGATTTTTTTTTCTTATACTTATATACTTATATTCATTGCCCAATTTTCTCTTACTCTCTGTGTATAGAAATCACAATATAGCATCTACACATTATCTTGGTCTACGTTGTAAATTTTTCAGATATTCTTACTCAAAAAATATCACGATTCTGGTAGATAGTTCAATATAGTTTAAATCACGTAAAGTTTTTTCACTACTATTATAACAATTTTTTACTATTTGTGAAATAAATCATATTCCTATTACTATATACTAACAAGTAATTAAATTATTTTTCAAAGTAAATAGTTTTTTCGTATTTACACACAAATCTACGTAAAATCTACTATCAACTTTGAAGTTCACTTGACCCGTGACAGCTGGCTTTTTTTTCAAAACTGAAGCACCTTTGTCATTTTAAGCTGGTAAAAAAGTGGTAAAATCTTTCAACGCTTCTACAGGTTGAATGTTTCCTAGATAGGATGGCGACTAAACAAAAGGATGAACATCATGCGATTAAGAATTTCAGTTCGACTACGATACCCTAGAAATAAACAATCCTTAATTAACTATTACGAAAAATTCACTTCAATTTTTTCGCGCTTAATGAGTCGGAAAGCTGATGGCCATTTAAAATTTATCGACACCAGTTAAAGAGAGTCATTCGAATTAAATTGGAAGTGCTTGATTTTGTTTTTATTTGGCTGCTTTTATTTAAACAGGAGAGATAAAATGGGAATTATCTTTACATTAATACGAATACTATCTTTGTTGTTTATTTTTTACCTACCTAGTCTAAACAATTATATATATATATTATTGTTAGGTACACAGGTTTTTAACACTACAAGTTAGCCCTTGACGCCTATCTTACTGGTGGTAAGTTATGATGCTGTCTAGGATGGTATCGGGGTAACCTGTTAGGAGTATGGTAAACTCACTCCTAATCGATTTCTACGCGACATCGTGCCGGAACGCTAAATCGCTTGGCGACACGTCTTTGTCGGTAGGGTAACTAGCCACGGCCGAAGCCAGACCAGACTCGAGCCGGGAATCGAACCCAGGCCCTCAAACTTTATAATGCGACAGAGCACGTACTGCGCCACGGAGGTCGTCAAACAATTTGCAACATTGTCATAAAAATATACATAATGCGAGAAGGTTTTCAAATTTAATTTCTCAGATTAGATTTTCGAAACTCGAACTCTGAACTGACACAGTACAGAGTTTGAGTCGAGTTCTTGTTCTGTCCACAGTTTTTAATTAGTCTGTAATTGATAGTTACAGAATTTTGTAACGGAGTTAGTAAAATGGATGTGTCCATCTCGAAGGGCCTGATCCTGGGTATTCATCATTTACATGTGAAACTAATTGCTTGAACCCATCAACCCACATTGGAACAGTGTCGTAGGTTATTACTTTAAGAATCTCTCTACTAAGAGGGCGAAGTTTTATAAAGCCTCTATTTAATTATTTTGATAATTATTAGAAATATTTCATGCTCGAGCATTATACATTTTTAGTTTTCAAGGTCAATTTTTCGTTTATAATAATAATGTATACAACATTGCAGGATCTGAGAGGTTAATGTAGAACCTGATAGATATTAAATACTAAAATATGATGTATTGAGTATATACATTCTTAGGTGTGTTCAAATTAGTTAATAGTGTATTAATTGGAATTCAAATTAATGGTTAACAGGGGTCTTACTTTCTAAGAAAATGTCGATTCACTTGGAGGAAAGTCTCTTAAATGGTGATAAGGAGTTAAACGGGATCACTTCCGTTTCCGACTTCATGACCGATGACATCATTCAAAAAACAAATCTATAATGTGATGTTAACGATGATGATATTTGGTTTTTATAATTCACTTTATTAATTACTTGTACAATCATAATGAAACCATTGCCGACTCACTACAGAGCACGGGTCTCCTCTGAATATGAGAATCGATTGTAGTCTACCACGCTGGCCAAGTGCGGATTGGCAGCCTTTGACGTCTTTGAGAACATTATGTAGATCTCTAAGGCATGCAGGTTTCCTCACGATGTTTTTCTTCACCGTTGAAGCAAGTGATATTTTAATTGTTTAAAAACGCACACTCTGAAAAGTTAGAGGTGCTTGCTCGGGATCGAACCTCCGACTTCTGATAAAAGACTTGTACGATGTATCGTAATTTTCAAGTTATTAATATTGACTATTTAATACACTAAACACTCTAGGTTCATTATAACTATACGACACACTACGCGTATGTGGATACATTTTAACTCAATATTCAAATGCGATACGACAAAATGATACAAATGTGGATCCAGCCTAACTTTATAAAAGCAAAAATCGCTGCAAAAAGTTGATTCAAGTTGATTACGTAAAGGCATAAAACAGGATTAAAATCACTGATCTGTCCCTCGTGTACCCAGTTTTCAAATTTTTACGCGCCACGCTGGCGGTAGGTATAGCCCTACCCCCATTAGGGGTAAACAGTGCGCGTATAAAATTAAATAGCTGCGAGATATAAAGGTTAAATTTTGTGGTGCAAGTGATAAACTGACATCTTAAGATATTATTAAAGTATATCCTAACTTTAAAAAATATATAATTATAACGTAAGTCTGTCTGCATAAACACCTTAAAGCGGTAAAAATTACGATCTCTGATTTTCGATGAACTTGTAAATATCGATGTCGATGTCATAAATTGTTTAAATATTACATGATTTATTTAAATTATACTATGCTCTTACTAGATCAGTCAACTTATGTAATAATTTACTCACCATAAAACCGCTACGGCCGGCCGTATAGTGAATTTTTGACGACCACCGTGGCGCAGTGCGTGTGCTGTTGCATTATAAAGTTGGAGGTCCTCGGTTCGATTCCCGGCTCGAGTCTGATCTGGTAGGAGGCTTCAGCCGTGGCTAGTAACCACCCTACCGACAAAGACGTGTCGCAAAGCGCTTTAGCGTTTAGAAACCAATAAGGAGTGTGGGTTTACCATACTCCGAACAGGTTAGCCCGCTACCATCCTAGACTGCATCATTACTTACCACCAGATGAGATAGCCGCCAAGGACTGACTTGTAGTAAATAAAAAAAGAAAAAGAATTTGATATACCAGTAACAAGTAAACAACGCTTTAATTTCTCGGTTCTATGACCTGCAAAGAAGCATTTTTGCGACGCTTATTAATAACGAGTGCCCCCAAAAGCTGTATGGTGAAGTTAAAACTACCTTCGCCATACAGCTTTTGCTATTATAGCAACCATTCAGATTCGGAGATTATTTATTTTTGATTATCTATTTCATAGTAATCTTATGTGTAGACATCACAATTTAAAAAGTCACTAGAATTATTTACGTTAATTACGGTTTTGTCAAACGAAACCTATACTAGGAATTGTTGCATTCTCCGTACGAAATTAAAACTTTAAGGGCGCTTTTTACATATCGGAGAGAGACATCTCCCAACATTGTATAATTAACTTTTATTGCCTTTTTGTTGCTCTGGTTTGGTAGTAAAAGAATTAGAAATTTTATTTATGAATATGGGATTGTGGACAGAAGTCTGGAGTTATACGGAAACTCGCCATTCTTTTTTGTGACTTGTACCGCATAACGAATAGCCGAATCTTCATTAAGCGAAGTTGTTTACAGAGGATGGCGGATACGAAGCCATGACGAGCCCTGGGATTTAAATGCGATCGATTCTTTTTCAAAATTATACCAAGTGCAGCTCGCAGTTTAACGATGTGTACGTTCTATCACTTCGACTTGTAGCCTTCAATAAGCACAAGAACCATAGCAGCGAAGCCTGTCTGATTGGAGACTCTCTCTGTAGATCATAGTATCCACCACGGTAAGAGCCCGGTTACGCTATACAGCCCGGTTACGCTGTGGCAACCAATAGGGTTAGTACAGCTAATAGACAGTCCGAAAAAAAAAGGCAAGGGTGTAACTAACATACTCGTATTGTGATAACAGTCTTTAAATACCAGCCGAGATTCATTGAAGAAGTCTAGTGGGGCTGAACTCCAAAACCCTATCTTGAAGAAGGCATGTGCCTACAAGGGGGATGTTTAAAGGCTGATGATGAGCAAGTAATAATAACTGGAACGTGCTTAATGTACTATTCAAGGAAAGAAGAAAAGGTAAAGCACATATAAGCTGTCAAAGTCAGTAACCCATTGTTTTATTCAGTCATTATATTTTAACTACGAGTATATAATATTATATTTGAAATATAATCGATAATTGGGTAATTTATTTTCGTTTGATTCACCGTATATGTAATGTATAATATTACGTATACGGTGGATCAATTCGCTGGTTACTTGCTTTTCGCTCACCGTATTTGTGAAGGTTGCGAATAAATAATTATTTTATATTGTTTTGTATATAAAGTAATAATTTATCTTCTAGGATCAACGATGCATAGCTGCTTGGTCGCACCTAGGCCACACCGTCCACTTATAAATTACCAACACTGAAATCGAAGGAAATAATCAAAAGTTTCCAAAAAGTTTTCCAAAATCCATTACACCCGAAATGATACCGGAAACGCGAAGCAATAAAGAACTCAACAGATAAATTAAGACAGCTGACAGATAAGCAAACACTCAGGCAAGTTCTAACTTGTTTTAGGCTCTTATCAGCCAATACTAAACGTTATCGGGTATTTCTATGTCAGGTGACGTACACTAGCGTTTTTGGAACGAAGTTCCTTATCGCGTGTTGTGAAAGGGGGCTAGACGGAAAAAAATCTTACAAAAAGTTGTCACAACACTTTTTGTTGTTGTAAGCTGTGCGGCGTCGCATGTTTCTCTGTCTGTCTCTCTCTCTCTTATAGAAAGCAAGCCAGATATTTTCATTTCTATTTTGCATTGAACAGTGTGGTGTCGTGACGATTATTTTTGTTGAGTGTATATAATAATAATGAATCCTGACAGTGTTTCTGCACAAGTTCCGGGTATTGCTGATGGATTATAAAATTGAGCCTACTGATTAAGTTTATATAACATTATATTTGTTCATAATAAAAAAATATTATTATAACTTAAATAAAATAAAATTTTATTACAATTCCTTCACTAATTAATCGAAAGGAACTTCGTTCCATCCGGGTGTCCCTTGACACCTCTCAAGTTTTTTTTTTAAAGTTCTTTTTCGTACTATTACTTTACTCCGTCGGACGATTTCGTGTTGATAATCTTCTACGCATATATATTTTTTTATAAATTTAATAAATTAATATAATATATTAGTTATTCATATGTTGACACCTTATAATTTTCATTAGTCCTTATACGTATAAATATAGTATTAATTAACGCTAAAGTCGCGTCTAGCTGGTAGTTCGCGTAGTCCTCCCACAAGTCTCGAAAAGCTTTCTCTCACATGCCTGATGCTTCTAGTATGGCTAACAAATAGTTAAAATCAATTCAATTTTAGGGTAGTATGAATATTACTGTCATCTTGTAGATAAATATTGCTTATAAATGCATGAATGAAAAAAAAATATATGCGATAAACGTTTCGAATAATTAAATATTTAAATAAATCTGTGACTTGTAAATTTAGTAACGGATCAAAATTCCAGCCATTTAGAGGTATATAGTGTTACAATATTCGTAATTATTCCATTAAGTAGGAACATTCTCCATAACGCTCTATCGTCTAATCTATTATCGTCTAAGCTAATCGTCGTCAAAACGCCAGTGTGCGTCGTCTCCAAAATTTTCTTTTCCAAGTTATCAAGAAACAAAGTTAGTGAGAATTGCTTTCGAGCCATAATCGAACTTTAGATATTAAGGTTGATTTTATTACTACGTTCCGAGAAAAGAAGTAATAAAATCAATTGGCCAGTATTACTTATGTAAGCACTATCTCAGAAAGCATGAGGTATCTGGATTTCATTTAAATTTATCTATTTTGGTGCTATATACAAATTAATTTACTAAATTCAACTTATCCGTTGTAATATTCACAACCAAAATACCAAAAATATTCAGTTTAGTTTACACACTAAGCTTTATATTAATAATAATATAATAATGTTCTCAAAGGCGTGTGAAGTCTGCCAATCCGCACATGGCCAGCGTGGTGGACTATGGCCAAACCCTTCTCATACTGAGAGGAGACCCGCGCTCTGTAGTGAGCCGGTAATGGGTTGATCATGATGAAGCTTTATATTCGAACGACTATCATACTAATTGCAAACTACTCTTACGTCCCATTGAGGATGAATTTTCTAAATTCCATTATTAGGTGTAGCCTACGTTATTATAGCTATCTGTAAGCCGAATTTCAGCTCAACCAAAGCAATAGCCTAAGCTACTACATCTAAAATCAGTAAGTCGTTAGCCTTTCATACAATATCATTCATTACTCGCATGTTTAGGAGTATATGTATGTATGTAAGTCATCTCTAAACTTGATTTTCACCACCCTTTTAAAATATCGGAATAATTTAAATAATACCAAATACTGAGACAATAAATATTTTTTTATAGTTAGTTTCTATATCCTGGTCAGGATTTTTATATCCGGAGACACGAGCACGAGCAAGAGGCAAAATAATAATCTTGCTCCATGTACTCCGTATATTGTAGCAATATTTTATTCGTAAGAAATAAAGTTTCTTTTCTACATTTTAGTTCGGTTATATTTAACACGAAAGCGTGTTTGTTAGTATATTTTTAATTGTATATTATTGAAAACGTCCCGTTTACTCTTCACTCATTCTCAGGCTCCTGTAGAAAATCGGACCTACCTTGCATACAAATCTGACATTTATTTAGGAAATATTGGTTTAGTTTAATTGAATATAATTTGTTTTATTGGACCAATTAAAAACCCTTTTTTCTTTTAACGGTTTCTGTATAATAAGACTGTACAGTATCTGACACTAAATTGTTAAATAGGGAGTGATGAGTAATATAGCGAAATATAATGGTTTGCACAATAGAGATGATAACTTTTTTTCTCACCTACCCTAGTTTCCAAATTATGCAGGGTCGAAATAGTCAACTTTATTCGATCCAGATTTCATCACATTTCCTCGCGAATATTTGAAACGCATAATTTCCGTCCCGACCGGACATTCCAG
The DNA here is from genome assembly GCA_928268935.1 of Lasiommata megera. Classification (NCBI taxonomy): domain Eukaryota; kingdom Metazoa; phylum Arthropoda; class Insecta; order Lepidoptera; family Nymphalidae; genus Lasiommata; species Lasiommata megera. The sequence goes on along the minus strand of OV743311.1, from coordinate 1,280,527 downwards.
CTTTGTTCATTACCGATGCATTTGCATGATAACATCATTAAATTTCTATCGTTCGTTCATTAATTGTCCGCCGCGAGCCCAAAATAAACCGGCGGTATTATTAGTTTGACCAATTATGGCGGTCAATTGAATACAAGCACTAATTGAGCAAATTATTGTCTAAGTAATTCTTAACTACCACTTCGACTGCCTACCTCTTTGATAGGAATATACTGCTATACCACAATAAGAAAGCGGCCGCCTATAAGGACACGATTTAAATCCTAGATTAAATTTAGTGGTTGATTTCAGGAATGTTTTAATTCTTTGGTCTCTTGCTAAAATATGATCATTGCCCTTATTAATGGACTTAATACAAGAGCTGGGAACTGCTAAGTGAGCAATGGGGAGAACTATATCTACTCCAAGTGTCTATAGTGACCATGTTAGAAATGAATAATTACCAAACCAGAAAACATGTTATTGACATGAGAGTTTAAAGAGTTGCGACGCTCAACAATGAGGGAACTTATTCACGTAGATTTCCCAGGTATCTTCAACTGGGCCTATTTGTAGAAGCAAATGCATCATATTGGACTGCTAAATCGCTAGGTAGCATGTTTCACTAGATTGGCTGCAGAGCAGTCATGATTGAAGCGTCATAATAAACAAAAGTACGACTACAAAAACTTTACAACCTGGGAATCGTACATGGATCAATTTTCGCAATGAAATTTATAAATTGAAAATGATGTACAAAATTCGTGTATTGTAGTAATATTGGATGGAAGCATTCATTATTTTGCAGAACTTTATGGTACACTTTATACAAGAATTAATCCTATCAGCGACAATGTGTGATATAATGTTATGAATAAAAATTTAACAAAATGCTATCAAGTGTAGGGATATGTCAGTAATACATATATAACTTAAAATAAAACTTAGATTAACCTAAAACTAAAAATCTTAAAAATCAAATAATAATTTAACATCATAACTAAAATATTTTATTAAAAGGAGTCCCTTTAGGCAAAGTTCCGAAGATACTGGCAGCGTTCCCCCTTTGAATGGCTAGACTAATTCTTTGTCCAAGGTAGCTGGCAGCTCTTCGGTCCCCTGTGATGTCGACTAACCTTTTTACTATTTCCTTAAAAAGCCTTAGAGCACTAGGACCCCACGGACCAAGGGTTTCGACACCAAATGGGACAAAATCATATTCAGAGCCTAGACCCCTGTATTTGCATGCTTTAGCTTTTTCAGCCGCTTCACAAGCCGCACCAACTCTGTTGTTGCCATGAATAACGTGTTGTTTTATTTCAAGCACACGAATTGTCTAAATGACGTCTTACTTTCATCACTTGCTTATTATAATAGATTCCTTGACTCTAACATACTTATATTACCGAAGACCAGAGTAAGATCCTTCCTGATTGTGATAGGTATTATCAGAATCAGGAATGGGCTAACCCGTTCGGGCACCCTGTCTGCTTCATATGTTGCGTTCCAATTTGAACCCTCGTCAACACTCCCTTTATGTTGCTGACAGTTTCTGCGGAGGAATATGTTACTGTTTGCCCGTGATAAACAGTGATTCGATTAATTTCATGTTTCCGAATTCGAATATTAACAAGGATATGACACTGATATTTTAATTGCGCGGTTGTTACTCATTATATCAAGATTGAAATGTTTCAAACTGTCGCATTTAATATCGCCAATTAATGCAGCAGCAGGTTTTATTGTTTTTTTTTATATATTTTATGCCAATGCTGCGAATTTATCACATCACAATTTTATCAGGCTTTTGCATGTGCCTTCAAAATCATGTGCTCCCGTCACCATTCTACCCTATAATAGCAAAACGCCATTAGCAGTTGCATCCATATGGGGTTGAATCCAGTCGTCCAAAATTTGTTTCATCCACGTTTAGGTACAGATAAGATAACAACGAGCGATAAAAAAACTTGGGTATGAATAATGGACTATGAAATGGAGGACAGACAGAGCGCGTTAACTATAACCGCACATTAATGTAATAATTTATATTATAAACGCTTCATACAATGCATGTAATTGGCCAATATCACTAAATAAATTTTGATCTGTGTTGATTGATTTGCAATAAACACGGTGAGTTTAATTGAAAATGTTGCTTTATAAAAAAATTGTAACGGTAATTTGTTTACGGTAAGATGGGTAAAAAAACTAGCTTCTAACTAGTCGGATATTTTACTTAGTAAATTGACGGTATTTTGATATAAATCAGTGTGCATTGGAGATAGGCGCAAAGATACTTCTTGGTGTCTAAAGTCGTTACACTACGTAAGGATAGCTGAATTTAACGCCCTCTGTGCGTCGCCATACCACCAGCAGTTCTTTTTTTATGAGGCATATATGAATAAAAGGGTTTTGTTATACTAATGCTCTATAGTATACCGTAACAAATCCAAAAGTGTCATACAAGTGGCGGTGCGCTTGGGTTCTGTCAATACGGCTTACTGTGTCCCGTGGGGTAATCTGAGCTTTGCCGTGTTTGGGCAACTATTATGTCACTAGGCAAGTTAACCGAGTTATCCCAATCCTTTGACTCGACGTTTACAACCCAAATTGCGTGAGCATACTTATGCGTTCACCTTACGTCATTTTTTTATACCGGGTTTTTTTTTTGGTAATAAATACATTGTCACAATTCGTATCATTTAAGGATGGTTCATACCATTTATATAAGAAAATGATGACTGAAGTATTTATTTTTATCTCCCTCGGAGAAGAGAGGATCTTAGACCTACTGCTTCCTATACCATTCATAATTTAATAATGTATTTCTTATAATAAAGAGTCAGGTAAAATATTATTAGGTCAATCCAATTCTGACATGGAAAAAATAAAGGCCTTATACCAAATACCACCAGACCAGACTTTAGCCGGGAATCGAACCCAGGACCTCCAACTTTATAATGCGACAGCGCACGCACTGTGCTACGGAGGTTGTCAGATTCAGGGCACTTTCCTGACTACGGGCTGGTATTGAGAACTTTTAATGGCACCCACCACGATTCGTCGCCCTACCTGGAAATCAAGTCCCTGGGTCTCGAGATTTGCAGTCGAACACGTCAACCAGTTTATCAACGATGCAGTTTAACTTTACCACTAGTATGCTTATCTAATGCTCTTAACCCATTTGCACAATTGAATCTAGGCGAAACCAATCTAGGTAATTGCTTTTAAGCAATACAAATGGCTTTGAACTTCAAAAGCTTACATCCATGAAAGTTCACGGAAGTTACGGCGGGCTTACGTCAATACTAACCGTGTCTTCAGTATAATCTCGACTTAGCTTTGCTTGGATTACGCGTACTTTATCTAAGCGTACAAACATGTCAATGGAAGATTTTGCCCCTTGAACTTTTGGTTTAATACTTTTGGCAGATTTTCTTATTTTATTTATTGACGTATATCTATAAGCCTCCCTAGTTAAATAGTAAAAGAAAAAATAAAATTTATTTATTCCCGAAGTGTTATAATAGTACATCGTATTCTGATCACAAATGTTATATGGGAGAAAAGGTGTGCGTCCGCTGATTTTCAGAGTAAAGCCATAGCAAACATTTTTTTTTTCACGCTGGGAAATGCTTTTACGCACCCCCCGGAGGCGACGCAGGCAAGACTGGGCCTTTCCAACGGGATATGTGGGACTCCCCAGCGGCCAGGCTGGCGACCAGAATACCCACTAAAACCCAGCGATGCTCCTTCGCGTCGCCTGGTGGCTGGGTCACGGGAACACTTGTGCACTCGACCGCGGCTCAGCCAGAAAGTCATAGCAAGCATAAAAATAATAAGAATAACTCAAAAAAAGATAATTAAGTGATGAGAGAAGTAGTTCTACAAAATTTATTGATATGATTCTTTTTCATTGTCGATTTGTCAAAATCAGAAGGTTTTTGCAACAGTTATATAAACTATCTTTTTCCTACAAGTTCACTTATAAAAATTTTTATTTCCCATTGCCCCGTTAGGGTATAAATTTTTAAAAATCCTTACATGTTAACATAGAATTTCTACCGGGTATGAGCTGTGTGTTGATAGACCAGTCGGTGACCTTTTCCTTTTAAATATAGAAATCCAAATAATTTACCTACTAACGTGGAGGTGGTGGTGTTTAAACTACGAGTAAGAAGGTTATATACCAAAGTTTTTAGTCTCACCTGTCCGGGTCAGGCCTTTTGTGCGCTAATACGCACCGTAGCGGCCGGAACCCTCGTCAATACCGCATTTATGTCGCTGACAGAGTTTGCAACGCTATTGTTTACGTCCCTGACGTATTGAATATTGTTTCGAACCCATAGGTCGTTCACAACGCGGTTATAATTTTTCGCATTACTGTTTTAATAATAAAAAAAGCCATAGTATACTATAAAGGGTTACGTTAATTTAAAAAATTTAGGTACGAATAAATATATTCCTCATAATCGCCATAATAACTAAAATATATTATTAAAAGGTGCTCCTGCTCGCTGGACCAACGACCTGAAAAGGATCACTGGTGGCGGGTGGATGAGGAAGGCGGAGGACCGTATGTGGTGGCACGCTCTCGGAGAAGCCTATGGGTGTCTATAGGCTGATTGATTGATTGATTGATGAGTTCCTTTAGGCAAGGTTCCGAAGATACTGGCAGCGTTCAACCTTTGAATAGCTAGACTAATTCTTTGTCTGAGGTAGCTGGCAGCTCTTCCGTCTCCTGTGATGTCGACTAACCTTTTTGCTATTTTATTTATTTATTTAGGAGTTTGTGATCGCACATCAGTGAGTGTTCAACAACCTCCGGGGCACAAGGCGTGCGCTGTTAGATTATAAAGTTGGAGGTCCTGGGTTCGATTCCCGGTTCGAGTCTGGTTTTGTGGGGAGATTCAGCCGTTGCTAGTTACCCTACCGACAAAGACGTGTCGCCAAGCGATTTAGCGTTCTGGCACGATGTCGCTTATAAACCAATTAGGAGTATGGGTTTACTGTATATATCAGGTTAGCCTAGCTCTCATCATCATCATGATCAACCCATTACACGCTCACTACAGAGCACGGGTCTCCTCTCAATATGATAATGGTTTGGCCATAGTCCACCACGCTGGCCATGTGGGGATTGGTAGACTTCACACCAATACCATGTTAGAATGCATCAAATTGCCATGAAGGGCTTACTTTTTTTGTATTAAAAAAAACATTAAAAAGCTTGGACGTTATACAGATGAAGATAGAAACAAAGTATTCTCAAGTGGTTCCAAGCGGTCACATAAATGAGAACATTGAAAGCGAAGTATTTTAATTATTATAATACCGGGAGCAAAACTTGAGAACAGCCGACTTGGAGTTAACGTGCTGCGAGTCACGAACAAGGAGCGCTCGAACTTGGTTATAGTTTAATAGTTTAAGATCCTATCTTACTGTACTCGTACAGGTGCTCGCGCTTCGGATTACACTGAGCTAAACAACTTTAACTAATAGTCATATTATGTATTCCAACTGCAAGTTTGAGCTTTCTGCTCTTCCCAAGTTTTGCTCCGAGCTGCATATTTGGGAGCTTCTCTATAAAATCTTTATCATAAAGACGTTGCCCTTCTTATTTGTCAGCACAATTGATTAATAGCTTACATGTAATTTAAACGCACGCACGTGCGTTAAGATATTGATAAGTTAGTTCCCATGAAAACCCCATTATAAGGAGCAGACTATACGCTCCACCAAGTACGACTATGCACTACCGCGAGTCGACCACCGATCCGAACCGACCGAATGCAATGAATGCAATGCGCCGACCCGCGGCTGTGAGTATTATAAGAACCTGCATACGTTACTCAGTGTTGCGTAAAGAGAGGGGGCGATGCCACTCTGTTGTCTGTCGTACATGATTCTAAAACTAGATGGCGCTGCTCTCCGACTGCCGTCATATATATATATAATATAATAATAATAATAATAAACCCAATCTTCGGCGCCCGCCGCTGGTGGTGTACGCCGCATGCGCTGGACATCACTAATGAACGAAAATGTCATGCGTGCGTACTACAGGGCGACAGGGGGAGAAACTGGACGGACTGGCTACCGAGCGGCAATGTACCGCGAGTTCCTGCTGCTCGAGCCGAACTTAACTGTCACGGAACAGAACCTGGCAGACCGGGCTCGGTATATTCAGCGTTCTAACATCTTCAACGCTACCGAGCTCGAACGATTGCGACGTGAGGCTGTTCCAGCAGTGCCAGTACCAACCACAGAGCAAATCGTCTCCCAGGCGGCGCCTGTCCGCGAGGAGACCTTTACCACCTACCAAGATTTGCTTGTGGAGGAAGGCACTGAGGGAACAGTTTCCCTGGATTTAGAGCGGATGAGAGGGATTTTAGAAGAGGCGGTTTCTGAAATCCGGAGCGCTCCTCTAGAGAGTCGGCCGCGGCTCTCCCGACTTACGCTAAATGTAGCGACGCGGGATGTCATTGAGGCCATAAACAAAATGCTGCCTCAACACCTCGAGAGCAGCGCTGGCCTGAGTGATACGGCTTCTATCCTCTTCGGCGCGGCGCTAGCCGTGCACCGATTCATCGGAGTTAAGACTCCAGGACCGGGGCGTTCTGCGGGTGCAAGACGCAGCGCGGAACCGGCCTGGAAGAAGAGGATAGAACATCGTATCACTCTTGCCAGAGTCCTCATTGGCAGACTGCAAAGCTTCAGGTCGGGCAACACTAGGCCAAGGATTGTGCGCTCTGTTAGAGTTGCGTTTAACGGGTGTGGGGTCAGGTTGGACCAGCCCGATATTACGCAAAAGCTAACAGAGCGCATCGACGACCTGAAGCAGAAAATCGCTGCATGGGGGAACCGCATCCGGCGATACTCGCAAAGAGTCGAGCGCTTTCAGCAAAATCGCCTCTTCTCGTGTGATCAGAAAAGGTTCTATAAAAGACTGGAGTGTCCAGCAGTCTGTTCCACCTCACAGAGACCGAATCCGGCTGACCTCATCGCTTTTTGGCGTGCCGTGTGGTCAAGAGAGGTGGAGCATGAGGAGGGCCCTTGGATTGCGGCGGTAGAGGAAGCATGTGCCACAATTGAACCGATGAGCCCAGTTGCCATCTCTGCGGAGGATGTAGCTGGTGCAGTGAAGCGGGCCCCGAACTGGAAAAGTCCGGGACCCGATGGACTGCATCACTACTGGCTCAAGGGTTTCTCGGTTTGCCATGCGACCTTGGCTCGACAATTCCAAGAGACTCTCGAGCAGAAGACACTCCCGAGCCTTTTCACTACCGGGATCACACACCTAGCTCCGAAGTCCACTGATACCACTGATCCGGCTAAGTACCGCCCCATTACGTGTCTTAATACCATCTATAAGACACTGACATCCGTTCTGAGCCTCAAGATTTCACGTCATGTAGACGGGAATAACATCATATCTGGGGCTCAGAACGGATATCGGGGTGGTAGTCGTGGTACTAAGGAGCTCCTTCTCATCGACTCCGTTGCGGGCCAACTGGTCAAACGCAACCGTCGGAATTTCTCCGCCGCCTGGATCGACTATAAAAAGGCATTTGACTCGGTGCCCCATTCATGGCTCCTGAGGGTCCTTGAGCTGTACAAAGTCGATGGTACAGTTCGAGACTTCCTCGGGGAATGCATGGGGCAATGGAGTACAATCCTTTGTCTCCATGATGAGCGGCTGGCGGCTGCCGATGATCGGATAAGGATAGGTCGGGGTATCTTCCAGGGTGATTGTCTGAGCCCACTTTGGTTTTGTCTGGCTCTGAACCCTCTCAGCACACTACTGGAGGGATCGGGGACAGGCTTTCAGTTTCGGAGAGGAGGGACTAAAGTGCCTCACCTTCTCTACATGGATGACCTCAAACTGCTGGCACCCAATGCTATCCGCCTGCAGGAGCTGCTGAATATCACCACTGAATTCAGCAACTTCATCAGGATGGAGCTTGGGCTGGACAAGTGTGCGGTCTTGCACGTGGAGAGGGGACAGGTTACTCATTCGGCCGAGATTAATCTCGAGCCATCGAACATTAGAACCCTCTCTGAAGCTGAGTCATACTGGTATCTGGGCATGTCACAGTCCCTAGGGGTGAAAGAGGCTGACATGAAACAGTCTGTTTGCGAGGCCTTTTTTGGCCGCCTGACAAAAATCTTCAAAAGTTTTTTGTCGGGCGCCAATAAGGTGCGAGCTTATAACGGCTGGGTTATGCCAGTTCTCATGTACACCTTTGGCGTGCTCAGATGGACTCAGACCGAACTTGACGCCCTGGACAGAAAAGTCCGCACGACTATGACTCTCTATCGCATGCACCACCCGAAATCGTCTGTGATGAGGTTGTATATCCCCCGGAAATGTGGGGGTCGAGGCGTATTAAGCGTCAAGACCATGCATAACCGGGAGATATCTAACCTCAGAACCTACTTTGAGACGATGAGGGAGTCCCCCATGCATAGAGAGGTCATAGTAAGTGATAAAGGACTCACTCCACTATCCTTAGCCCAAGCCGAGTGGCGGAAACCGGTGGTACTGACCACCTCTGACCGGGAGACCGTATGGAAGGGGAAGGAACTGCACGGACGCTTTTTTAAAGCTCTTAATGAGCCACACGTGGATAGGAAAGCGTCCGTGCAGTGGCTGCGCTTCGGTGACCTCTTTGGGGAAACCGAAGGTTTTGTCTGTGCGATACAAGATCAGGTGGTTAAGACGCGGAACTACCGAAAGTATATTCTGAAGGATGGCACTCACGACATCTGTCGAGCCTGTCGCCATCCCGGCGAGTCACTCAGACATGTGCTTTCGGGATGTTCCGCGCTTGCCAACACTGAGTATTTGCACAGACACAACCAAGCAGCCAAAATCCTTCACCAAGAGCTTGCTCTGAAGTACGGTCTCCTGGATGAGAGGTTGCCCTATTACCAGTACACACCGGTGCCGGTACTCGAGCGCGACGGAGTCCGGCTCTATTGGGACCGGTCCATTATCACGGACAGGACTATTCTCGCGAATAAGCCTGACATCGTGTTGGTGGACCGGGCACAGTCGAGGGTGTTTTTGGTGGACATCACCATTCCATATGACGAAAACCTCGTGAGAGCTGAGACGGAGAAAAAGCGTAAGTATCTCGATCTGGCTCACGAGGTTTCCGACATGTGGCATGTGCAGTCTGCTGAAACCATCCCAATCGTCATATCTGCGATTGGGTTGATCCCAGTCAGCCTCGCTCACCATCTGAGGCGACTGGGGTTCCGTGGCAGTTCGCTCGCAGCCAGGATGCAAAAAGCGGTCTTGCTGGACTCGGCTAGGATAGTCCGCCGGTTTCTCAACCTGTCGCCCTGACCCCCGGCCGTTTGGTCTCCCCTGCCGGGGCGTATTCCTCCGCCCGGTGCAAATATGTATTTATGTAATGTATATGTAAGTTTATTTATTATTATCTATTTAAGTTTATTATATCTCTTTTGGTTTTTATATGTATTTATTTTGCACACGGCGTGAGAGGTAGCATATACTGGAAATAATAATAATGCCGTCATATAATATAATAAAACTGTAACAGGACGAATTCTGTACATTAAATATATTTAGAAAATTTTAAATAAAACATGCTATCCTATCGATACTGAGCCCAAAACAATTTATTTTTAGTGTCTGTCTGTCTGTATCTTGGCCGTGCATCAGGCCAAACGGATGGATTTGAATGAAATTTGGTATAAGAGTAGCTAATACTCCAGTTCAACATATAGAGGGGATGAAAGTCAAAATGTGTATTTAGTTGTACTTCATTAACGCGTACTCTTATTTAACTCATTTTTTTGTTTGCATTGCTTCGTGATTGGAAGACAAACAAACACACTTTCACACACACTAACTTAACGCAGACGAAGTCGCGTCAGCTAGTTAAAGATAATATTAGTAGAGAAGTATGCTAGGCCAGGGAATACCGCGGGCAGATCTCATTAGTTTTTATGTAAATCTATGACGTCTTTACATAAAATGAGAATAATCTGATTTAAAAATGTATTTCATCAGTGCCTCTGAGTTTGTTTATTTAATAAGAGTACGATACTTAAAACTTGTGCTTTAAAGAGTTTTTATTTAAGCGATGGTTATTTAATTTTCATGTTATGCTGTAAGCTTTTGCTTCTAACGGGGGTCCCACGACACTCTCTGATAAATATTAACAAAGTATTCCATTGACCTAGCTTCAGCACCGATAAACATAATGTACTTTGAAGTGCCAGAGTTTCACAAAACTTTCTAGATCCGGGGAAACGTTTCTGTGCCGTCGCGGACTCCGCAGGAGTAAATAGGCCTCGAGATAACGCCTGGGGAATCGCGTTTTAAAAGAGGAAAATCGACATTTAATACGGCACCATGGGGTTCGTTGTTTTAAGGGTGGCTTTGATAACATTATCATAATAGTGTATTTTTTGTGCGCGACAGGAAGACCGCCCAGCGTGCTGTTTTCGTTAGCCAACAGTAGCTTATATAAGCCCACCAACACGCATTATCAAAGCGTGGTTGTTCTAACCTCTGTATCTGTATTTCTCGTAAGAAACTATGATATGATTAGTTAGCGGTGACGATGATATATTATTGTATTCGAATGTTATCAATTTCAAATTCAAAATAATCTTTATTCAAATAGTCCTTAAAAAGGCACTTTTGACGCGTTAATAATTTATATAGTAGTTATTTCATTGTGATAACTATATTTGTAAACTTAAAATTAAAGCTATAAGGGTTCCAAACGCGCCCCGGTCTAAGAAGAAGCCCACAACAAACTTAGCCGGGATTTTTCTACTTTTTTCGTTATCACCATCTCACATAATGAATAAAATGAATAATAAACTATAGTACCTATGGAGATAGAGCAATTCACACCCAAGCTTTTTTATCGTTTATATAATCCTTAATATCGTTATATGATTTTTCTACAAGCTTTCGTTTTATAAAAACTTTGAAGTTATTTATAGACATTTCCAAGATATCATTATATTTATAGGTAATTTATTATAAAATAAAATACTAATAATAGGTTAGACATTCCAAGTTGTTTTACTGCTATTTGAGGGCAATATCGATTATTGCCACAGTTAAGTTGTTGATGGTAAAACACAAGAAAGTGATGTTTGTGCATACAACTCTATAAAGTTAAAGGTACGTGACGGTGACTGAACCCGATTCCCTCGGAAAAGTGACAAGTTTTATCCACCACTAGCTAGGCTACCATGGCTTCTTACCTTATAATGATTATACATTATTAAATTAATTTTCTTCAGTTATATTAACTGCAAGCGGTTTTGTGCGATTATTTCCGCTTATAATTCGTGTCAAATTTCCCATACCCATACAAACTTTCATCCACTTCAATGTAACATTACCCACCGCGTTGCATAGCCCGCCCAGGCTGTTATCCGTTTGCTTGGCTGATAATTATCGTAGCTTGATGTTCAGTAGCTTGGCTTAGGATTGGGTCAGAAATGTTAAATGATTCTCAAATTAAGCAAATAAATGCTTGCCTTAAATATAAACATACTATCAAGTTTAGTTTTAAACTATTCATGCAATAAAATTTACCAATTCCGAATAGGATCTCTTCGAGTCCATCCCTTTTGCGATTAAAACAGTCCTCTATAATTTACAATATTGGAAAAAACCCCGTTTATTTATGGTGCATAAACAAAAAAACGTATTAGCAAGTATAAAAAGGTGTTAAATACCCAATTTTAACTCTCAAAAACACTTTCAATGTTGCAGAAATAAAGTCCCTTTAGCAAATATTGCCGACCAAGTTTGATGGCCTTATATACATAGAATAAATTAATTACCTACTTTCTGTTTGCTCCACGTTTACTTAGGACTTGCCGACTGTACTCGTAGAATTTATTGCATAAAAGAGGTTTTATATTTTTTGTTTTATTTTTTATATTTGTAACAAAAAAAAAACCTTATTTACGTTACCCGTAGTACGTACAAGTAGTGGTTGGAAAATCACCGGGTGAAACTAAAATCTACCAGTTTTCGCAATATTCTATTTTTATTTTTTTAATAGAAAAAGTTAAAAAGTCACGACGAATAGATTTTTAATTGATTACAGCTCTGACCACTGATATATTGATTCATCATCATGATCAACCCATTACCGGCTCACTACAGAGCGCGGGTCTCCTCTCAATATGAAAAGGGTTTGGCCATAGTCCACCACGCTGGCCATGTGCGGATTGGCAGACTTCACACGCCTCTGAGAACGTTATGGAGAACTCTCAGTCGTGCAGGTTTCCTCACGATGTTTTCCTTCACCGTTCAAGCAATTGATATTTTTAATTTTTTTTAAACGCACATAACTCCGAAAAATTAGAGGTGCGTGCCCGGATTCGAACCGCCGACCTCTGGTAAGGAGGCTGTAGTCCTAACCACTAGGCTATCACCGCTTCATATATATTGATTACATAATTATATTTGTACGTAACAATTGCATTCAAAGTTATCAGAATAATCGCAGGAATTTTCTATTTACTGACAAACAAACATTGTTAGTTCATTTGTGAGTGGTAACTACGCATTAGGTGCTATTGGTTGACAAGTTACAAGATATTGCGAGTTATTCGATACATAATATTACATGATTTGTGCACTATACGCACGGACTTAAGTTTCACTGAAACTATACTAAAAATCAAAGAAAGATTATCGTCAACTGTACAGATACGCGCCCTCAAATACTTCAGGCATATAGTTTGCCATGAACACTCCATGGAAAATCTCACTGTCTAAAGGCAAGTGGTAGGCAAGTGGAAGGCAAGTGGAAGGCAAACGGTTACGCGGTCGGTTACTCATGCGCTGGACAATCCTTATTAAATCCGAGATACAAACCACATCAGTCGAATGTTCTCGAAACGCTGAAGATCACAAAGTGTTGTATTAACTTTAACTGAATTTCACGTCAATAAGCTCTATATCATTAGTGTGTTACAGCTAACTTCCTCGCAATGAGGTTTATACCTTGAGAAAAGGAACGGAAATGGAAACGGGAACGGGAACAAGAATCAGAAATGGGATATCTTCAACTACATACGTTGTTTGTTCTACAGGACTTTTTAAAAACCTTTAATTTACGCGTTTAAGTCACGAGTTAAATGACCTTGTTTTTGATGATTTCTTGTATTTTATACCTTTCGATGAGTAGAATAACTTGCCTACTTAAATTGATGCCCCAGGATACGCGCGCAACTCTGTTCACACGCAACACGCATTATGAGTGGACCCAGAACAGTACCGTTAGTAGAGGGTTGATAGGCTAACAATCTTTGAGTCGTTTTCGAATATCGAAACACACTAACGTCATAATAAATTGTAACGTATATAAATAATTTTATAGCTGTAACTCGTCCACCCAACTAAATTCAGCGCATGTTTGTAAAATAATAATAAGTATTTCGATACTCGAAAGAGACTTTACTCTAGTCGAAAACATTTGCGAGTGAGCAAATTTCATACTAAGTATTCAGCATCAAGAATTGAAATTGAAATTAAAATTCTATTACAGAGACTCGAATTAAAGTCTTTAAAAAAAAACTTTATTATGCCCAAATAAGATATATACTTTTATATTGAAAGTAGAAAGAGAAATAGAATATACACTGTATATAAAATTGAAACGTTTATCTTCTTTGACGTCTTGAACCAGACTGACTGCATGCCCCCTGATCGTCAAGTGTGAGTAGGTCTATAGTCAGCACATCTACGGCATCTAAAGGGCTTAAAAGTTCATAAATCACGAATAGCAAATGAGATGAACACCTTCTGCTCTGAAAATGAAAACGTGTCAGAAGAATTACATTGTAGCCCTATGTGAAGTGAACTCCTGAATAAAATCATGGGGATACTCAGGTAGACTTTCTGGATATTTGATAAAAAGGGGATTATAACCATTCCACTTTAAAACAAAAGGCGGTTAAACGGCAAAAGCATACAACATAAAGGGTTGACGTCAACAGGCGGCCGGTTGTAAAAAATATGCCAGAACCAATAGCACATGTGAAAATGAAATTTATTTTTTTGAAATGAAGATGATATATATAAAATATTTTGTGCTTCAAATTTAATTTCATTTAAAATTCTTTGTTCCTAATAAATTAAAATTCACGTGACTCTGTGTATAATTTAGATGTGAATTTCACTGACGACAGTTTAAATCCTAAGAAATTTAAATGAAATGAAATTTGAAATGCAGAATATGTTTCAAATGCTGCATGTAATATCGGTTGATTATATCGGTTGCGTTATTACGATATTGCGTATCGATCTCGGCCACACAGCTGTGTTTTCATCGTCCGATAAATTACATCCCCGAGGCAGTGCGTACTACTGTGAGTAAGAATAAGTCATTCCGACTACGAAATATGCTAAGAACTCATATTGGAATATCGCAGGCCAAACCCACTGGCGTCTTACTTCTATTGAGTCGTTATTTTCATATTACGTTTAACTTCGCATGCATCCCTATATAAAATATACTGAAAACAGATTTATCATTAACATTTTGCTTTTAAATTATAGTAATAATTTACTGGTAGTGCTATCAAAAGAGGGCTTTTAAAATCACGCAAATTAAGAAAATAAGTTGCTGCATATTTCATAGCGAAATTCCATGATATGAAATGAACATAACGTTCATAATGATCAACCCATTATCGGCTCACTACAGAGCACGAGTCTCGTCTCAATATGAGAAGGAATTGGCCATAGTCCACCACGCTGGCCACGTGCGGATTAACAGACTTCACACGCCTTTGGGAACATTACGAAGAACTCTCAGGCGTGCAGGTTTCCTCACGATGTTTTCCTTCACCGTTGAAGCGAGTGATATTTTAATTGCTTAATAACGCACATAACTCCGAAAAGTTAGAGGTGCGTGCCCGGATTCGAACCGCCGACCTCTGATTAGGAGGCTGACGCCCTAACCACTAGGCTTTCACCGCTTCATAACATAACGTTCAATATGTCATAATTTATGATATCCAGGCAAATCTGCACGTTGATATTTATAATTTCCTCAATTGTAAAACATCGCATGAAACAGATCTTGACTTTACAGCGCACAATTGTTTTCTCAAGTAACCGTCGTACTCCTGTGAGTGCTCAGGTATCAGAGCGAGACGTGCTAGCTTCAAAAAATTGTATAAAGATGTATTTAAATCCTTGACTGGATTTCCTTGCGGTGTGAATATTCTCGATGCCTCCGTCACTGCTGATCGCTTATCGCTTAAAACCGTTTTATAAACATCCAGAAGCATAACGTTGCGGTGTCGAGCCAACAGGCGAAAATTACAAGCGATTTTATAACATTTGTTTTAAAATTACAGCGCGGTTTCAGGTTTTAACGGCAAATAAGTGTCAGTCTATAATTAACTTGAACAATGCTCGTGCGAGGGCTTTAATAGGTTATTTGATATTTAAGTCATTATTTAAATTGGCTCTTATTTATAAATTTACCTTTAATTGCAGAGAAATGTCATTAAGGTTTGTTTTTATTAAAACCTGTAGCTTGTAATCATCTGCAGTCTACTAAAGTCAACGGTGGACTGAGGCCATAATATCTCTTATAAGACATGATAAAATCCATTCGTGCATTCTCTTAGCCCGAACCTGAAATCGAATCCAGGAACTCGTGTTTCCAAGTTAAACTCGTCAACTGACGAGTCAGTTGCGGCTTAGAATTCTAAATAAATATCCCGGAGTCACATTTCCCTGGGCAAAAATATAAAGAAACAAATCGCAATGATTAATTCGTATAATTTAAGTAAGTTAGTTTACTCAACCGTAGACAGCGGAATTAAAAGTAAACGTTTAAAATGCCACCGAGTGCTGGCAAATTAAAGAATGTGCGCACACTATTCTATAAGACAGTCTGATTATAATATTGAGTTAACTGCTCCATGCAATATCATCGGGATTAGAAATTCAAAGTAACTAGACGGTTGCGTGGCCTTTTAATTTTGAAAGTGCAAAACTATCGCATACAAATACAATAAAGTACCTTATTCTTGACTAAGAATTGTTGTACATTCAATCATGCTTGATTGAGTTTACATCTTTGAAGTTTCAATTTTAGCATTTTTCTATAAAAAGTACTCTTTATCGTTACGTTTAACGTATATATCTGATCATCATTATTATTAACTTTACAAAGAATGGATCCGTTATAAGCAAAAGCATGGTTAAGCGTGGGAAGTATTTTAACCACTGTGCCTAAAGCAGATTAAACTCCACATACGTTTAAAAAAAACTAGGGTCACTCTAAGGCATGCAAGGATTTTTCTACACACTTTTGAATGGTTTTTTAGATTAATTTGACAACGGTCGTTGGTGTGCGCCGGACATTTCCTGAGTTATGCTGCTATCTTAATAGCGTTTACTCTAAACACGAACCGTAATTAATTCCAGATAAAATCTCCGCCGAGCAGCAGTTCGTTGGATTTTAGCGAATTTCACGAGCTCTTAGGTGTTAAGGAGTAATAAAATTACCATTATCGTCCATTTATTAAGTGTAGTTTACTTAAAAGCAAGTGGTAAAAAGTTTAAGTACAGTGAGATACACGACAACAGATTTTTTTTAATTCCCCTCTGTCTTAGGTATGAATAGATTTTTTTATCATCAAAAGAAAAATCTTTAAAATGTCTTAAATCTAATAAACATAGTACAATAGTCAAACTTAACATGTAATAATTTGTATGCATGTAACACAATGTCAGCCTCACAAAGATATTCCAAATAGATTTTTCTACAAAGCATATTATAATCAGTTTGACTTTATCGCTAATAACAGATAAAGTTTATCGGTACTATAATTTCTTTTTGTAATTAAACATAAAAGTAGTCTAATAAAATTGTCACTTGTTAGACCTTTTTTTTTCAGTCCACTCATAAATATTTCCCTCCACCGTTGAAGCATATTATAACACATATTATAAAATTTCTTAAATTAGGTAAATTAAAAATTTTGTTTGTCAAGTTTTGACCATGGTTTTGAGCGAGTCTACGCCCAGACATTATACAAACGAGATAAAAACACAGATGAAGTTTAATACAACACTTATTCCTGCACTTTGCCCAGCTCCATTGTACCTAACTTCTCTGTCATAGAAACAAAACATATTCTGGTCCACACATATGGCGCTGTGCTCTAAAATAGTTGCGATTCCCTACGGCTTCGGAGTCCACATTGTATCCTGAATTTTCCCTATCTCTTATTCCCAAATCTATACATTATTATTGACGTACTCCTGCAATCACTGCGCGTTATACACCGATGGATGGACGTGACTGGAAAGCTTACATAGTACTCAGTGAAAACATACGTGCATTCGAAAAACGTGCGTGCACGTTTTAGTGCCGTCTCTTTTAAAGTAAAATCATACGTAAGCTAACATTGTAAAAAAGTGCTGTTCGTATTACAGCTGCGTCGAGATTAACACAAACTAATGTGAACTTACCGCCGAAAATGGAAACATATTGAAAGCAAATGAAGAGATTAACACCTTGCAAGAAACTATGTTAAAAGTATGATACAGTATTATTTATGTTACAATATTATTTCGTCAACTGACATGAAATTATAAAATAGTAGATAATAATTTTAATGAAATTATTAATAATTCATGTATATACTATAAGTATGACATGGTAAAATAGGAAACGTATTAAGAAAACTTTCTAAATTCGTGATATTGAATTCTAATTACTACACTACTATTTAAAATTAATTAGCCTAGTGGTTAGGACGTCAGCCTCCTAATCATAGGTCGGCGGTTCGAATCCGGGCACCTCTAACTTTACGGAGTTATGTGCGTTTAAAAAAAAATTAAATATCACTTGCTTCAACGTTGAAGGAAAACATCGTGAGGAAACCTGCACGCTTGAGAGTTCTCCATAATGTTCTCAAAGTCGTGTGAAGTCTGCCAATCCGCATGTGCCCACCTGGGCAGCGTGGTGGACTATCGCCAAACCCTTCTCATATTGAGAGGAGACCCGTGCTCTGTAGTGAGCCGGAAATGGGTTGATCATGATGATGGTGATGATTTAAAATTATACTTTACTTGTTACTAATTTAGTTTATCCGATATCAAATGTTATTATCATCAAACAGCTAACGGATGTAAATATCGTCACATTGGCACTACAATGTGTAAAAAAACGTATGTACACATCAAAAGCGCTTTTGAAAGACCTATTTACATAAAGATTATTTAGTTTATGATATTTACTTTAAAATCAGTTGATTTGTATGACACTCTTAAAAGAAGGCTCCAAAAAACCGTTCACTTCGAGTTCGACTGATTAAATACAAAATTATCTGCTGGAATACTAGGTTACGATAGATTTTAGAATTGATAAGTGAATATCATCGTGACAGACATCGCGGATCAATGCTCTTATGCCTTTTGAGAGTTGACACAAGTAGTGGGACATTAAATATTGTAACGATATCACCATAACAAAAGCTTTCAAAGTTCGAAGTCATACAGGTATTGGAAAAATGTAACACACGTTTCATAGTTCGGTTGAAAAACCGCGCTTTTCGAAGTAAAAATATGAGACGTGTATTGCCATTACATTCGTGCCTAAATAACAAACTGCTGTATTTGAATTGACATCACCGTAATTCGGTCGCTATCTAAATAATTTCGTTATTACGAATTTCAGAGTTAACATTCACTAGTTGTTGCCTACGGCTATGTTCGTGTGGAAGTTTCGATGTAAAATCTGATGGCCTGATCTAACTGAACTACCAGAATGCAATAACTGATTTCGATCCTTTCATCCATCTCCTTATACATTTTTGGAAAACAGAAATAAATCTTTCACACCATGAAAACCATAGAATGTTCCAGATCAGTAATAGCAAATTTGTATTTGTATCGTATACGTTTTACATCCTGATCCGTTACGCCATTTAAGCGAGATGTAGTAACAAACATCCAACCTTACAAACTTTCTCTTTTTTTTTTTTTTTTATCCACTACAAGTTAGCCCTTGGCGGCAATCTCACCTGATGGTAAGTGATGATGCAGTCTAAGATGGTAGCGGGCTAACTTGTTAGGGGTATGGT
The DNA here is from genome assembly GCA_928268935.1 of Lasiommata megera. Taxonomy (NCBI): domain Eukaryota; kingdom Metazoa; phylum Arthropoda; class Insecta; order Lepidoptera; family Nymphalidae; genus Lasiommata; species Lasiommata megera. The sequence continues at coordinate 1,261,417 of OV743311.1, read as the reverse complement.
AAAGCCATACTCCTAATTGGTTTCTACACGACATCGTGCCGGAACGCTAAATCGCTTGTCGACACGCCTTTGTCGGTAGGGTGGTAACTAGCCAAGGCCGCAGCCTCCCACCAGACAAAATATTCTCTTTTAGAATAGTAGTTTGACAAGCACTTGGCTAATACTTCGTATTCGTGTATAGTATTAATTGAAGCGGTGATAGCCTAGTGGTCAGGGCGTCAGCCTATAATCAGAGGTCGGCGGTTCGAATCCGGGCACGCACCTCTAACTTTTCGGAGTCATGTGCGTTTTTAAACAATTAAAATATCACTTGCTTCAACGGTGAAGGAAAAACATCGTGAAGAAACCTGCACGCCTGAGAGTTCTCCATAATGTGCTCAAAAGCGTGTGAAGTCTGCCAATCCGCACATGGCCAGCGTGGTGGACTATGGCCAAACCCTTTTCATATTGAGAGGATACCCGTGCTCTGTAGTGAGCCGGTAATGGGTTGATCAAGATGATTAAAATAACGAAGTTCTGACCACAGCTTTTAGAAATTATTGGATGATTAGAAACAGAGGGACACTGTGAAAAATATCGGCTAAGTGCTAGTTGCAACGAAATTTAATATTAATATGGAGAAAAAACAGTGAGACTAATTTTATTATTTACTGTTTTTGACGGCAATCAGAGAGTCTGGTCTCTTTGCCCGAAACTACCCACGTCTCCCCTAATCCTATATATTTATAGCGACAGTAAAAATACAAACTCCGTTGAAATTTCAACTACAGAGATACAGAATATACGAATGGGTCAAATCAAAAAGAGAAGGTTTTGTATTTTTTATTCGTGTAAAAATTTCTATTGCCAGCAATAACACAAGAAATTGGCTTTGTCAACCACGTGCTTCGATGAGCACGTTAGGCTTGTAATAAATGTAGAAACCCTACATTGAGCATTAGGAAAGGTCAAGCCTCCGCCTTTTAAGGGGGCAGACCTATTCCCAGCCCCACTGCTGGGGCTTAGGATAATGACGGAGCCTCATCGCAAAAGTATCATTAAAGATTAAGCACTTTCTCTTTCATTGTTTAAATCTGTGCTATTGTATCTAGATCTTAATAAAAAGATAGATAAAATTATTCTTAACTACTTTATCACCGCTTGATAAGTGATATTTGGCTAAGTACTAGAAAATAATGTTAACAATTCCGAAACAAAAACAACCGAAAGACATTTAATCATAATGCTTATTATTTTTTTGCCGAAAGCAAAATCTATTTCCTTGTTCTCAAGCTGGGATATTATCTTCCTCTTTGTTTCAAAGGTATCTTTATAATAATGAGGTAATTAAATATTTATTTTAATGTAACAGAAATTTCGTTATCAAGCTCAAATATTCCTTAAGCATGAACATAGAATTCTCCTGACTTCATACATACGCCTAGAGGTTAAGATCTCCCCCTTTTTATTCTGAGAGACCGGCTTACTACCAGGAGTGCATAGTGGACTGTCAGTGACACCAATAATCGATTTTTTGATTACGTTTAATAGACTAAGCGATCAGTCATAAAATGCTTTCATAACAAATATTTTGCTTTGGCAAACGTCGCTAACAATCGTATCGTATCACAAAGCATCTCACTACAGAACACTCCCCTCAGTATAAGAAGGGTTTGTTCTCCACCACTCACTTTTGACGACCTCCTTGGCGCAGTGTGTGAGTTGTCGCATTATAAGTTGGAGGTCCTGGGTTCGATTCCCAACTCGATTCTGGTCTGGTGGGAGGCTTCAGCCGTGGCTAGGTACCACCCTACCGACAAAGACGTGTCGCCAAGCGATTTAGCGTTCCGGCACGGTGTCGCGTAGAAACCAATTAGGAGTGTGGGTTTACCATAATCCTACCACTCTAGATAGCATCATCACTTACCACCAGGTGAGATAGCCGTCAATGGCTAACTTGTAGTGTATACAAAAAAAAACCACGCTGGCTATGTGCGGATTGGCAGACTTCATACGCCTTTGAGAGCATTATGGAGAATTTTCTGGCATGCAGGTTTCCTCACGATGCTTTCCTACACCGTTGAAGCAAGTGATATTTTAATTTCTTAAAAGCCCACATAACTCCGAAAAGTTAGAGGCACGTGCCCGGAATCGAACCCCCGATCTCTGATAGGTTATCACAGCTATCGTATCTTACACAACAAATTGCCGGAAGTAATTCGGTTCTCAAAAACAGTCTTCATTACACACATAATGGTGTACATGCTTTGTCATTACCTAATTTTAAGCAACACGAAATTGGCTTTTATTAATATTTTTATATTAATAAAAATACTTAGTACTTAGTATTTTTTAATATAAAAATTATATAGAATTTTAGCCTAACCAAATTCTTTCAAGCAGAAAAAGAATTTGGTTCAGCTAAAATTCTATTTAATTTTTATATGACAAGAGTGAAAAATGGATAGAAGAACAAAAATGTCGCCTAGATATTAATTTATAATAAGATACGATAGGTCTGTCATATACATATTATTGTATAAAGATCCTGACTAATAAATAAAGATATTAAAAAAAATCATTGTTATTAACGATTAACGATTTAAGAGAAGGTACATAGTAAGAAAATGTGAATATGATAAAATATATATTCTAAAGTACCGTACATAGTGGAAAAGTTGTCACTCCAACAAATAATTTACCTAGGTATTTTTTTTACACATACCTACTTATTAGGGAATTAAATTGACCAGTTATCGAAATATTAAAAATAAATAAATAATGGAGTGTGTTTTTGTACAATTTGAATTGGCTATAAATGCTTTGTTACCATTCCTCTCATTCGTTTAGTGTAATTTTTTTTAATTATTATTTTAGTAGAGTGCTAGTTTTTCTTATATATCGGCGGGTCGTAGCTAAGTAATTGCATTATTTATTTTTCATTACGTTTTCCTCCACCTGCAAGAACTTTTTAATTATTCTGTTTGTATGTAAAATAACAGTTGTTTTCAAGCTTATGTATAAATATGGTTCCAGGTTTATAATTTTTGTTACGAAGAAGACGATGTGAGTAACACCTGTGGTGGAGAGAACTATAGGAAGACATTAATTTCTTCCTGTTTGCAAAATAAATACATATAAAAGCCTATAAAAATTTAATATACTTACATACATAAAAATAAATAATCTACATACACATTACATAAATACATGTACCGGGCGGAGGATTACACTCCGGCCGGGTCAGTTATAGTTACTATAAAACTTAAATAAATAAAAATAAATAAACCTACATACACATTACATATATATATATTTGCACTACGCGGAGGATTACACCCAAGGGAGACCAAACGACTGGGCGTCAGAGCGACAGGTTGAGAAACCGCCGGACTATCCTAGCCGAGTCCAGCAAGACCGCTTTTTATTTTTATTATCATTATATTCTATCTCTCACGACCGTGTGCAATATAAATACATATAGTAATCAAAAGAGATATAATAAACTTAATTAGATAAAAATAAATAAACCTATTATTATTACCGTGCACAATTGTAAAAAAGTGTCAGTATGAACCAGCTCTTAGATCTCAGCGAGCAGCTTGCTGAGTGATTCAACTCACGTGCTCACCTTCAGCGGGAGATAAGAAGTTAAGCCGCGAGCCGGCTTTCCATGCCATGGAGAAACTTTACACGAATTACCACTACTACTATTCTCTGTCGTTTTACCAATAAAACATATTTGCCTGTATACCACCTAAAGAAGGCCATATATTTAAAGTAATCATCATCATCATCATGATCAACCCATTGTCGGCTCACTACAGAGCACGGGTCTCCTCTCAATACAAGAAGGGTTTGGCCATAGTCCACACGCTGGCCATGTGCGGATTGGCAGACTTCACACGCCTTTGAGAACATTATGGAGAACTCTCAGGCGTGTAGGTCTCACGATGCTTTCCTTCACCGTTGAAGCAAGTGATATTTTCATTTCTTAAAACGCATATACTGTAAAAAGTTAGAGGTAGGTGCCCGAGTTCGAACCACCGACTTCTGATTAGGAGGCTGGCGTCCTAGCCAATTAAAGTAATACAGAGTGACAATTCCCATATAAATTTAAATTTAGATTTTAATGAGAAACATTTATTGGTGCATAAGCAGTAAAATCAACCCGCATGCCGTCATGACAAATGGTCTAACGCTCTCTTACTGCCAAGTATTCTTAACGCCCATGAGTGTGCGCGCACGCAGATTTGTTTAATCACTCCATTGGTTTATATTGATTTGCTTCACCGCGTGACTGTCAAATTTTTATTTATTTATTATTTTTAATGATTCCCTAGGTTTTTCTTTTGCATTCTTTTTTACACAATGCTTCTTTTGAGAAAATGAAATTTGTATTAATTGTACAATTATGAGGAAGAATTAAATAACAAAAATCAATTGTGTCAAGTATTCAATTGTATGTTTGAACTTACTTCTAATTGCAATATTTTTTGTTTCACAAACTCGACACAGGTTCGTAAAAATCTTAGTAGGGGGTTTGTTATTCATGTCCTAGTACAGGCTTAAAGTTTCTTACCTTTATAATAGACTGATATGATTCTAGTATAAAGTGAGAACTACTAAACGGTTTAAGAGTTAGCGTAACTTTGTAAGGCTTTATATTATATGCTTTGGAAATAAGATACACCTTTGTTATCTTTTAAGACTAAAAGATCTTTCCTTTAGTCTTAAAAGAGAGAAAATCTATTCTTCCACAACCCATCCTCGTATCGTTTTCCATGCGGCATCATACCGGAATGCTAAATAAACGCTTTACGGTATAATTGGGTCAGTGGTTTGGTAACTAGCCACGGCCGAAACCTCTTAATTTCTATTGGTTAACTTTATACCATTGATTACGATCTGGCCGCAATCCGTTAAGACCCAATCATCTGCTATTAAACGATATTGTTTGCTGTAACACACTTTTGGCCTTCCAAAATATATTCCAAAGATAACCCAGTATTCCTCCGAGAGAGCCTCGTTATATAGACTAGTATATATATACTAGACTAGAAAACTGATAAAGCTGTCTTTGGATATGAAAATAATGATAGATTGCATCACCCCTTATCACAACAAGACTGAGAATGAGAAAATCTCAACGAAAGGTACATTGTTGTTTTTTTGCATCTTTCTAACAATTCAAGGCGAAGAAACGCTAGGAAATGCGTTTACGCATCCCTATTGGCAGCGGCGCAGTCTTGCCTGCGTCGCTTCCGACGTAGGTATGGTATCCTTCCCACAGTATGGGTCCGTGGCGCAGCGCGTGCGCTCCCAGATTATAAAGTTGGAGGTCCTGGGTTCGATTCCTGGCTCGAGTCTGGTCTGGTGGGAGGCTCCGGCCGTGACTAGTTACCACCCTACCGACAAAGACGTGTCGCCAAGCAATTAGCGTTCCGGCCCGATGTCGCGTAGAAACCGATAGGAGTATGGGTTTACCATACCCCTTACAGGTTAGCCCGCTACCATCTTAGACTGCGTCATCACTTACCATCAGGTGAGATTGCCGTCAAGGGCTAACTTGTAGTGGATAAAAAAAAAAAAGACTGGTGACCGGAGTACCCGCTAAAACCCAGCAATACTCCTTCGCATCACCTGGTGGCTGAATCACGGCAACTCTCGTGCACTCGACCGCAACCCAGCCAGAAGGCGAAAAAAAAACTGATAGTTAAAAAATCTATGTAAAAATTAATTATTTCAAAAAATATAATTGATATAATTTTGAGCTTTATGTCATCATCATCATCATCATCATTTCAACCGATAGACGTCCACTGCTGGACATAGGTCTTTTGTAGGGAGTTCCAATGGCCACGATCTTGGGCCGCTTGTATCCAGCGGCTCCCTGCGACTCGTTTGATGTCGTCTGTCCACCTTGTTGGGGGTCGACCAACGCTACGCTTACCGGTGCGGGGTCGCCATTCCAGCACCTTGGGACCCCAACGTCCATCGGTTCTCCGAGCTATGTATGTTTAATATATTTATTTGGTACCAGTTGACGCCTGATGAGGGGTTTTGAAAAATATAAAAATTACTTCGGAACAAGTTTCGCTTGCAATTTCAGATTATCCCATGTCGCCATTTCTTTCCCGTTCCCGTTTCCGCTTCCTTTGCCAACATATAAATCTAATTCCGAGATAGTTTGCTATGTTAAAATAAAGCTATAGTTGTAGCACATCAACGTTAGATTCCGTTTTTCACAAATCCTCCGAGAATTACGTAATTATCCCGGATAATAGGTAGCCTTTGCATTATTATCCAGGATATCTCCATTCAAAATTTCAGATTAAAAATGGTTCTATAGTTCCAGCGTGAAGGCGTATTCATTATTTGCTACCAAAAATTCTTCAGGATCTTCCGAACTCCTAACAATTCCCCGAGGTTGGGAAGCATATATTTATAAAAAAATGTAAAAACCATTTTTTATGTCATATTCAATTATTAATTATTATCTATTAGTTTTAAGTTCTTTTAGTTAATTATTTATAGTGCATATTCTTAAGGTGAACTCGCCGTCCTCCCCGTAAACGTAAAGTTTCTGGAGGAGGGTTAGCTTTACAATTAAAATGTGCTTAAAATATTTTTGAACAATAAATAAAAAAAAAAATATATTAACAAACATATATGTAACGGCGATGGTTTATATAACTATTGTATTTGTTTTCGTATCGTATTTTTTCCCCCTTTATTACTACTCTAACCATTTTCTGACCTACAACTACGTGTAGAAGTTTGTAATAATATATGCCCTTCACAAAAGTACATTACCATGCAGTGGACGTGCGTCGATTGTTGGAAAAATTACAGTAGCATTTTTTACACTACATAAGAACACGGATATAAAATATATAAAACTTATTATTTATATATTTTAATAAAGTGTTTTCTAAAGTATTGAAAACAACAAAAATATTTAACGTTAAACTTTATTAAATTATTTATTTTGTACATTATATAAATACATATCTAGTCGCTTTATGTATAAGTGATGTTCACTTTTTGAACGTTAGCGAAGGTTTTCTATACGTTATGGCTTATTTTATTTTATTCGGCAATCATAACAAATTACAATCCTTATAATTAAATCGTAACTTACTTACATGTTCTATATCTAATTGAAGTACTAATTAACTGTACACAGCATGAGAAAAATTTAATATTAACAAATTAAAGAAATATAAATAAAGAAGTTAGGTGTAATACTTACTGTAGTAATGTTTACTTTATTAATTTTACCACATTTAAACCGATTATTACAGGTTTATTAGACGAGTTATTGTGAACGCTTTGTGCAAGTTAGGAAGTTCATAATCAGTGGTGTAAATACTTGAAAAGACGTGATAATTACGGAGATTCTCGCTGGCTTCTTTATGGTAGAACGTGAATAATGAACAATGAATAATTATTTTTGAATATAAATTTGAATAATAGCGAATGAATATCTTAGTCTCTTTCATATCGCACACAATGGTCTTATCAAATTGCAAATCCTTTTACACGTGAATGTTTCAAGAGATTGTAGGAAATAAAGGCTTTCAGCATAACTGAAAAGTATTGTCAAAGAGCTGATTAACAATTTTAATTTACTTTTCAAAATAAGTTTTTTATTAATGTTTTTTTTTGTTAATACGCCTCCAATTTTATTTATTTGTATAGATTAATTCAAATAAATAAAATTGGAGTGTCTGTTTGTAATATTGAAATAACCGTTTTTTACTACATACATATCAATATGTATACGGTACATACACCAAAATAATATTTTTTTCAATTTTTTTCTGTCTGTCTGTCTGTCTGTTTGTTCCGGCTAATCTCTGAAATGGCTGAACCTATTTTTACGGGACTTTTATTGGCAGATAGATGATGTAATAAGGAGTAACTTAGGCTACTTTTATTTTAGAAAAATATAGTAATGTTGCAATGTCCAAGTACTGTCCAGTACACGCGCATGCCACCGCCTGTGCTATCACGTCTCGGGCGCTGATGAAATTGTTTTAGTTTAGTAATTATTTCAAGTACTACGGGTTAGTAATCAATTGCTTCGTGATTGAAAGACAAACAAACACACTAACTCAACGCAGACGTAGTCGATCGCGTCAGCTAGTTATAAATAACATAGTATTACATGTTGCATCGATTTAAATTGCATATTAAATTTAATTGAAAATTGACACAAAAAATTCGATCAAGTTTGTAATCAAGGCTATTTTTACTGTCAAAAAACATAGTGACAAAACCGAAGTCCATACAGTTCGTAAGGCGAACTTAGCCGTTAAGCGATTAAGTTAATAGAAGTTTAATTAATGTTCGCGACACGTTCTTAAATTTTACGAATACCGATGCAATAGTTTTGGACCGCTATATATGTAATTAACAAATGGGTGTGAAATATTGCTCTAATAAGATAGCTCTTAATATAATTTTAAGTGGCATGTGAGATGGTGATAACAAAAATAAAATTTACCTGGCTAAGTTTGTTGTGGGCTTCTTCTTAGACCTTTCTTTAGTTTTAAGTTTACGAATCTAGTTATCACCATCAAATAACTACTATGTAAATTATTGACGCGTCAAAGCGCCTTTTAAAGGACTATTTGAATAAAGATTATTTTGAATTTGTATTTGAATTTGAAACGGTTCACCAGCTCCCAGTCTACAAGAAGCACCTACACCCTTCGTTCTCTTTATTACGCATAATTTACGTGTTTCACAACTTGGATGTTGCGACATTTACGTAGCTACGTCTAATATTAGATTGTATAAATCATACAAGAGAAAAAACAACTCTCCGCTTTCGTGACCTTCCGGTGTTTATAGCTAAATTAATAACTAACTTCAGTCATTATAAATTACAGACGTATCTATAACTGAGTCGGTGAATCATTTTCGAGGCCTGAATTTTAATTTTATCCGTACTTTGGACAGCAGGGTAGGTCATCGGGTCATTCTCATCTCATTCATTGGTAATTTTCATAAACACCCCTGTAGGTTATATATTTCGCGGGATTGTTCAGATTCACCCCAGATTACACAAAATTGACAATCGGCAATAAAATAACTACTCACTGTTACTGGAACGTCCAGGTCACGCAGCAATCTTCTTCCAGCTGATTGAGCACGTGCCGTGCTCAATCAGCATGCATGCATGGTGGATAAGGAAGTACACGACTGTCGCTTAGAAATGTAGATCTTTTAGGTTTTTTAATAAAGAGAGGTGATTGGTCGAACGAGCGTTATCCCGAACAATACCGAATAGGTGGCGATGCTCTTCCTCCCGCTAGGTGGCGCTGTCCGTGACTTCAGCAATCGGACATATTGGCCAATCAGTGAGAACCGCGGACGGAACCATAGTATACAAGAGTGAACTTATTATTAGCGCATGACAAAATCGTGCAGTCATTTTTTGCAGTTTGACAACCCCCAAAAAATAACTTATTAACGGCCATGCTGGTCAAGTAGCGTTAGTTGGCTTGTACGAACGTACGCTATTCAAAATATTTCCTATCTAAAATTTGTCTGATCTGGTCGGCTTAGTCACCAGTTTCCATCTCACTGCCAACAAATGCGGCTAACCGCCACCTCTAAAAGATTACCCCCTACCACATTAGACCGCGTCATCACTTACCACCAATTAATATGAATGCAGTTAAGGGCTAATTATAAGGTAAGGTCATAAATATTGTTAAAATAAAAGTTATTTGCCTTACCCTCTGAAAATAAAATAAAGAATAAACATAAACATTAGAGAAAACACAGGAGTATAAATTCACTACTATTAACATAAAATTAGAGAATACATACTCGTAGGAGTATAAATTCACTACTATTTATAATGTTTACACAAAATTTTTACATTAAATATTTTTTTGCATTTCTGTAATTATATATCTATTACATTTATCCCTTTTAGAGGCTTTATCCAAGCAAAATAATTAAGACAGAATTTTCGTAAGTTTTCGTTATCCATTACAAAATAATGGATAACGAAACAACCGTCGCGTTTAACGGAATAATAGCGCTAACGTGTTGAGTGAAGACCTTTTGGGATCGAGTCTTGTTATTTATTTAATTATTTTTTGTATGTTAATTCCCAAATAAGTTGCTCATCTTTCTCTCTCTGCAGCTAAGACCTCACGGCTCAAATCGCGATGAACAACTATGACATCTTTATATCATTTGTTAGAAAATATGTGACGTTAGTCAACTGTTTCCATATTTTCTTAGGTTGAATACCGGAAGCGGTAATATACGAGACATTTATTGCAGATATCTCATATTTTTGGATTGGCCAATATCTGCCGTTTACGACAAGAGAAAAGTTTTATATTGCTATCCTATTGATACAGAACACCCAAGATACTTACTCACGCCTTTTTAATTGTGTTTCCGTGTTCCTAGGATTATGAACCCAATCTGTCCATCCATCTGTCCGTCATTATGTCAGCGGCCTGTGCTGAACACTAATAGGTGAAGAGTTGAAATTTACAAATAATATGTATTTCTAATAAGCGACGTGATTCGTTGAAGAACCAGAGTTACCAACATAGCTTAACGAGTTGTGCAGCTAAAGTGGGAATGGACGGGAATATAGCTTGGAGAACCGATATTGGGGTCCCAATGAGTTAGAATGGCGACCCTGCTAGTTGGAGTAACGGTATCAAACGAGTCGCAGGCAGCCATTTGAAACAGGAGCTTAGAACTAATGAACTATAGAAATCTCTTTTGTTTGTCATGTGTGTGAGTAGAATTTTTCACTTCATCAGAATAAATTATTATTATTCTCGGCCTAACAACATCCTGAACTGAAGGCCTTAACTTCTTGGAAAGAGAGAAATTTTGAGCTTAACCCGTTTTGGGAAATCTGGTTCATTGCCTTTACTAGGACTGGTAGTGATAGAAACCGGAAAAAAACGAATCTAGAAAATCAGAGTTCAGATGTGCTAAGTTTTGAGTGTGATGTGTGTTTTCTGAAATTTTGTATATCAGTATCAGTGTTTGGTAAAGGAAAACTTCTCAACAGTTTGCGGGCAATATGTAGGGAAGAAAAATTTTAAAATTTTACAAACGTATGTTGTTTGTAGTTGCTTCGTTGTTAGTTTTATGCGACGGCTTGCTTACTATATGAATGTTGAAATAAATTCGAAAAATATGAGCTATTGAATCTTTCTCTACAAAATACTAAGATAATAGTTCTGTATATTTAAGAAAACGTTTAGTTATTTATTTGAGAACCCTTTAACCTTAAAAAACCTTTAACTTAAAATGTATAACTGTTTAAAAAATGCTTATTTCAAATAATCCTTGCCTGTTGCAAAAAATCATTCAACTCAAATTATTTCAGATATTTGGTTATGCAAATAAATTATGATTTTACGAGACTTTTCAAATGAAGAGTTGTTTGTTACATAACTATGACTAAAATATTAACATTACATTTAAAACGCGATTTTTTCATACAATTTAATAACTACGTAAACCCGTAAGTTCCTTTAAAAACCACTTTAACTTACCAAGACCTCTTTTCCACCCTTTCCTGCTATCTTAGTTTTCTAATATAATTTAGTTGTATTTTGTTCCAGTCAAGAATTTTATCCTGTCTATCTATCCATGTATCAGGCCGAACCAGACAGTTTCAGTTATCTGGGTCTACTAACAAGATTATCTCGCAGAACGTAGTTATGAAATTGGCGGTTAATCAATAGGGGATACATCATAAATTTGTAACATAAATTAATTAATATCAGAATAATCTTGTACAAACAAAGAGAACCGATCCAAAATAGCGCGCAATGAAATATTAAAATTTAATTCCGACCCACCTACGGGTTTTCCCGTAAATAATTCCAAGAACAACCGGATATAATGGATCACGTGAATACAAAACATACACTTTTATTTGTTAAGTAATACGGACCAAAATCGTACGGAACTTAGTTCAGCTAGTCTGCATAAATTACGCCGTGGGTCTGACCTACCCCTCTAATTCGGATAATTAATCCACTTCTAAGTAATTCCTTGCGGTGTGAAAGCACTTAGGATAACTTATGGTATGTTCTGTTGAATCTAATATTAAGACACTTAGAAATAATAATCTTTGTACTCGCATTGAGAGAGACTTCATAATGAATGGAGGAATATCTTGGGGTGGGTTTCCACTAGAGTTCAGAATGACTATAAACCTATGTATATTTATATATAAGTCATTGGAGACTGAGAGATTGAGATTTATAGGTCTACTAGCAGACCCTCTAGACTGCTCAATCGATACTGCCGAACGGCAGCGGGTTTTATTTATGATATGTTTGCACAAATGATATAGACCGGAAGCGAAGGCTTAAGTCGAGCTTTACCTTTCTTAATTCCGAGCGGATATAGAGAATTTTTTCACAGAAAAAAATATAGTTTATATCATCAGAGTAAGGTTTGAACCATAGACCGCATTTCGAGCGTTATTTATGTCGACAAATTTTGTACGCTGTGTTATCTATTCAATAAAAATGTTTTCATTCATTCATTGATTCATTCATACATACATTGTCACCGATTTATACAAATGTACCCGAACCGCTATGCAAACTCAACAATACGAAAGCCGTAGTAAAAACTACTTAACTATCATCATGATCAACCCATTACCGGCTCACTACAGAGCACGGGTCTCCTCTCAATGTGAGAAGGGTTTGGCCATAGTACACCACGCAGGCCATGTGCGGATTGGCACACTTCACACGCCTTTGAGAACATTATGGAGAACTCTCAGCCGTGCAGGTTTCCTCACGATGTTTTCCTTCACCGTTGAATCAAGTGATATTTTTATTTTTAAAAACGCACATAACTCCGAAATGTTAGAGGTGCGTGTCCGGATTCGAACCGCCGACCTCTGATTAGGAGGCTGACGCCGTAACCACTAGGCTATCACCGCTTCTCTAACTATGTAGGTAGTAAATTTATTAACAACTCCGTACAACTATGGAATATTAAAAGTAATTTTTAGACATTGTAAATGTGTTCTTATCTAATAATAGATTAAGTTTATAAGTTTTATTAACTACGGTTACTTATTTCAGTAATTTCAGGTAAGTGATGTGCAAGCTTCATTCCCTAGCCTATTTCTCGGTAGCCGAGGGCGGGTGACGCGTAAAATTTCATTACGGGGCGTCGCACGTGTTACAACTTTATAAGTTTAATTAAAAGATAAAAACGGAGAATTATATTAAAATCAAAATTATAATGTATTTTGGAATAAAATACAGTAGCCTATTATGAATTTATCAAGTAAAGTGACGTCATTGCAATAACATTGACGTAATCGCAATACATTTCTCATGCTGAGTGAAGACCCGTGCTCTGTAGTAAAGCAAGAAACAATCCGAATAGTAATAGTAATCAGAATATTTGAATTATTTAATTTCTTTTAGTCAATTAGGATTAGTTTAGGAATGTTATAAGAGATGGCGCGACTTGTACTCTGCCTCGCACAACCATTTGTTCATTGTTTCGTATGAGATCCTGTGAATAACATCGATCCAGATTTCTTAAGAGACTGGGAATAATATGAAATACTTTGATAATTATTCAACTTTTTAAGTTTATCCTAAGATGAGTCCAACAAACTGCAGCCGTGTAATTTACATTTAATACTTACAAGCAGTTTATTCAAGACTAAATTATTCAATCAATCAATCATGAACTTTATTCATATAATCCTTTAGTAAATCACATAGTAGTGAGTTGATGGTGAAAACTACATTCGTAGACTCAAAAAGAAAGCTACGAGGGTTCCAAACGCGCCCTGGTCCACAAGAGATGGTATCACCATCTCACAAGGCACTTAAAATGATTCAAGAACTATATCTTAATAGCACAATATTTGAGACTATAATAGGACTTTTCTACAAGCTTACATTTTATACAACCCAGAAATTTCATTAGGTGATTTATTATAAAATTGTATAGACTAACGTTTAAATGAATTTATATTGAAGTATCTACTCGGTGGGCATATTATTTTTGGGACTGTTAACAAAGTTTTTGACAAATATATAAAATCATTATAATATCAATAACTTAACCAAAAAATCAAAAACAGTACGATACTATCAGGGTTGTTTGCGTTAAAAATGAGTTAAGGGCCGTAAGGGGTTTCTCTACGAGAAAACAACGTGTTCTTCATTGACATATTATATCGAGTAAAGCGAGTTACATATGAGCAAAGTATATATGTGTGTTTCGAGATATATTGCTCATGCGTGTCTATATAGACTTTCTCTATATTTATATCGACACAAACTAAGTCAGCGGTAACTCTAAATCTTTGCAAAAGCGTTATAGTGCGTACAAAACACGCTTTCTGCATGGGCTCCAAGCTAGGGCGGTAAAAAGTCGTTTACTTTTGCTAACAGTATCTCATTAGTTTTATCAACCGCACCTTAACCGTAATGGGGTATTGTATTAAAGACGCTACGTGACTTTCCATTAATCCAGCTTTTTAAACAAATCTTAGATAAAGGTACAGTAATCGGTTATGGTGTTTAGCGAGCTGCATTATTTACCTCGGTAGACAATTAAACTTGACATTGCTTAGTTAGTAAGCAAATTTATGGACACACAAAATAAAAACGTTTGTGGTTTTCTTATAACAGCATCCAGATTGAATGAATTTTGTTATTTTTTGTATATAAATTACTTAGTTAAATAATATATGTCGAATCAAGGCCGTCGGAGTTGTTTTTAGCAAGAGTGACGTCAGCATTGCTGATGTAACGCTTTTCCTTACTTTCGTTCATAGTAATTAAAACCACAACTTGAGGGATTACACTTTTATTGCGACAATAACTAAGAGGTCCGAACGGTTGGACGTCTCGAGCGAGAATGCCACGAAAGGCAACAACCGCCCGTATTTATAGCGAAGCATGCTTGTACAAAATTGATTGCTACCTTCTAAATACACTGGTTAGCAAAGAAATGATTAATTAGTGATTTAAAGAGTTCAAATGTGAGTAATTATTGGATTCTTGATTTTCTTGGCGCCGCTGAATGAAGTTAATAACTCCTTCACGCCAACATATATCTGAAAAAACTTGTTTCATAATGCAGATAATTCTTTACTGACTACAAGATCTTCGTATGGTTCAAACAGCTATGGTATTTTATTTTTTGCTGACTGCACAGGTAAAACTTGCCAATGACGATGTACGCCCAATTACATAAATTCATGTGCAATCATTCAATCGTCACGCTGATTTGAATCTGTGAACTATCACATTGCACCACCAAAAAATAAACATGAAATAGTCAGATAATGAAATAACAGGTGCTTTAGAATTCAATTTTCGTGTACCGGTACAGATTTCCCGGGGGCGCGTTCCGTCAAACAGTAATGTCGGGATATGACCTCACGCCGCGGAATGGAAACGTAGAACCAAATTATACCTGCCCTAATCATAAAATATTAAGTGCTTTCATAGGTTTTTTCAGGCGATCTTGTAGACAGATTTTCCCTTACGAGACTTGTCGTAAAAAAAAATAAAAATAACTTTAAATCTTATGGAAAGTTGCTTGTAGAAAAATCATATTACGATATTAAGGATTATATAAATGATAAAAAAGCTTGGGTGTGAATTGCTCTATCTCCATAGGTACTATAGTTTATTATTCATTATGTGAGATGGTGATAACGAAAAAAAAACCCCGGCTAAGTTTGTTGTGGGCTTCTTCTTAGACCGGGGCGCGTTTGGAACCCTCATAGCTTTAGTTTTAATTTTACGAATTTAGTTATCACCATGAAATAACTACTATGTAAATTATTGACGCGTCAAAAGCGCCTTATAAAGGACTATTTGAATAAAGATTATTTGAATTTGAATTTAGCTATCTCACATAACTCAATGCACGATAGGCCTTGAGTTGGGACAAGGTTAGAGTTTGTTTTGGCTCGAAGTACTATGTAAACCAGTTGAGTATGTCAGGGTTTTATTAGTTCCTCGTTCATACGGGCCCGAAAAAAGCCGCATTTGTCCGTTTAGGATTCCAGCGTCACAGCGGCATCGCGCGCTAACAAGTTGTAAATATTTGTGTTTGCCTTCGTTACGATACGCACTGATCTGTTGTTAAAACAAAATGGAAATTGGACTTTCTGTTTTACCTACACGTGTTAGTACAGGTACTAAACCTGTACCTACTGTTCTCTCGACGACCTCCCTTGTGCAGTGTTGAATGCTGTGAATTATAAGCGGGAGGTCCCGGGATCGACCCCCTGGGACTACTTAGAAATTTATTTCTGAATTTTTGTCGTCAGACTGATTTGATGGTGATAACTAAATTCGTAAACTGAAAACTAAAGCTATGAGGGTTCCAAATGCGCCCCGGTCTAAGAAGAAGCCCACAACAAACTTAGCCAGGTAAATTTTCTTTTTGTTATCACCATCTCACATGCCACTTAAAATTATATTAAGAGCTATCTTATTAGAGCAATATTTCACACCCATGCTTGTTTATCATTTACATAATCCTTTAGACTATAGTAGGACTTTTCTAGAAGCTTACGTTTTATATAAACTATGCTATGCCAAGTACAAGCTTGATACTTTGAATTTGGCAGATTTCCGTGCTAGGAGACTCATTGGTAATGAGGCGATAGTCTTAAACATTTTGAACCACGAGTCCTGTCTATAGATACGAGGTATAGTTTTTATTTTTCCCCTGCAACTGTTAGCCCTTGACGGCAATCTCACCTGGATGATGATGCAGTATAAGATGGTAGCGGGCTAACTTGTTAAGGGTATGGTAGACCCGCATTCCTAATTGGTTTCTACGCGCTAAGTTGCTTAGCGAAACGTCTTCGTCGGTAGGGTGGTAACTAGCCACGGCCGAAGCCTCCCACCAGACAAAATAGACAGGAGAGTGTCCAGAAACAATGTAATTTAGTTCCCTCCTCACCTTAAGCAGTTATCTCACCTATAGTATGCATCAAGCATCGCTTTTGGATAGTTGTGAAAAGGTTCAAATTAATCCGGCATTTCCAAGCGGCTGAAAATCACTTTCAAGGTTTCCGTTACATAAATACTGGCTAAAAAAAAAACAGGAATATCTGGGATAGGATTTTTTCAGTTTTTTTGATTCCGTAGAAATCCTTTGTTTTCCCGAGCTATAAAGTATCCCATGTTATAACAAAAAAAACAATTCTGGAATATCTGTAGGATTTTTTCAGTTTTTTAATTCCGTGGAATACCTATGTTTTCCCGGGCTGTAAAGTTTCCCATGTTATTCCTAATTCAGTATATTTCGTTGCCATAATTGAATTATTATTAAAATCGGTTCAGAGGTTTAGGTAAGAAGGAATTACATAAATAGACAACTTTTGAATTTATCGTATTAGGTATGAATTATGAGTAATTATGTCATAGTAGAATCGAAGCGGTGATAGCCTAGTGGTTAGGGCGTCAGCCTCCTAATCAGAGGTCGGCGGTTCAAATCCGGGCACGCACCTCTAACTTTTCGGAGTTATGTGCGTTTTTAAAAATTAAAATATTATTTGCTTCAACGGTGAAGGAAAACATCGCGAGGAAACCTGCATGCCTGAGAGTTCTCCATAATGTTCTCAAAGGCGTGTGAAGTCTGCCAATCCGCACATGGCCAGCGTGGTGGACTAAAGCCAAAACCCTTCTCATATTGGGAGGAGACCCGTGCTCTGTAGTGAGCCGGTAATGGGTTGATCATGATGATGTCATAGTAAACTATTATTTCAAAGTTTGTAGTGTACAATGCGTTAAGTTTTGTCATCGTTATCATTATCACGATTATTATCACAAGATACCCCTTTAGGGAGCACGTGAAGCCTTAAGTGGGAGTAGCGAGGCATACTCTGGCATACGATATGTAATCTGCGTATTTATTCACAGGGAAACACATCAGTTACCCAGCAACCTGACCCGATCCGTGAATAGCCATCATCATCATCATTTCAACCGATAAACGTCCACTGCTGGACATAGGTCTTTTGTAAGGAGTTCCAACGGCCACGGTCTTGGGCCGCTTGTATCCAGCGGCTCCCTGCGACTCGTTTGATGTCGTCTGTCCACCTTGTTGGGGGTCGACCAACGCTACGTTTACCGGTGCGAGGTCGCCATTCCAGCACCTTGGGACCCCAACGTCCATCGGTTCTCCGAGCTATGTGCCCCGCCCATTGCCACTTCAACTTCGCAACTCGCTGAGCTATGTCGGTAACTCTAGCCAATACCATTACATAAGTCCAACGATAGCCGAACAAATTTAATTTCACATTGGAAATAAGTTAAACATTGCTCGCTATATTTATGAATAACAACTTTCATATTATGCAATAACTCCACATTTACTATTTACGAGCCATGCGCTGTTAATAATTAGCTTACATACATTAATTTCGGATATACACACAAATTACCGCGCAAGATTAATATTAATGCTATAAGTGGCTCAGTTGTTATCAAAATAACAAATAATCTCTCTGATCCGATATATTCGGAGATTTGCATGCTCGATTGATTTTACATACTGGTATTAGGGCATAGAGTATTAATCTACGAAGATGTGACTATTATAATAGTGACGTTTTATAGTGTTTTTTTTTTTATACACTACAAGTCAGCCCTTGACGGCTATCTCACCTGGAAGTAAGTGATGATGCTGTCTAGGATAGTAGCGGGCTAACCTGTTAGAAGTATGGTAAACCCACGCTCCTAGTTGGTTTCTACGCGTCTTTTAACACCATTTTTTAACGACCTCCGTAGCGCAGTGCGTGCGCTGTCGCATTTTAAAAGTTGGAGGTCCTGAGTTCGATTCACGGCTCGAGTCTGGTCTGGTGGGAGGCTTTGGCCGTGGCTAGTTACCACCCTTCCGGCAAAGACGTGTCGCCAAGCGATTTAGCGTTCCGGAACCAATTTCAAATGTTCAATCCCCAAAAATAGGTTAGCCCGCTACCATTTTAGACTGCATCATCATTTATTTACATTCAAGAAGAATTTGCAGTCAAAGGTTAATTTGTAGTACAATAAAAAACAACGAAACATTTATGTATTTAGCAAACGGAAACTGAGAAATATTGTTTGTTAATTTATGTTTAATAATTCGGTGTGGTTAAGAGTAAGGAGGCTAGTTTTCTTATGAAATCCCATATTTACTTGTTGCATAAAACTTGATATGAACTTTAAGTTACTTGAGCATAGTAGGTATAACCAGTAGAAACAGTTGTTCAAATTCAAATTCAAATAATCTTTATTCAAATAGTCCTTTAAAAGGCACGTGATTTGATGGTGATAACTACATTCGTAGACTTAAAACTAAAGCTAGGGAGGGTTCCAAACGCGCCCCGGTCTAAGAAGAAGCCCACAACAAACTTAGCCAGGTAAATTTTATTCTTGTTATCACCATCTCACATGCCACTTAAAATTATATTAAGAGCTATCTTATTAGAGCAATATTTCACATCCATGCTTGTTTATCATTTACATAATCCTTTACACTATAGTAGAACGTTTCTACAAGTTCGCGAACTTTCATCATCATCATCATTTCAACCGATAGACGTCCACTGCTGGACATAGGTCTTTTGTAAGGAGTTTCAACGGCCACGGTCTTGGGCCGCCTGTATCCAGCGGCTCCCTGCGACTCGTTTGATGTCGTCTGTCCACCTTGTTGGGGGTCGATCAACGCTACGTTTACCGGTGCGAGGTCGCCATTCCAGCACCTTGGGACCCCAACATCAATCGGTTCTCCGAGCTATGTGCCCCGCCCATTGACACTTCAACTTCGCAACTCACTGAGCTATGTCGGTAACTGTGGTCCTTCTGCGGATCTCTTCATTTCTGATTTGATCACGTAGAGATACTCCTAGCTCTCTCCATTGCTCGCTGAGTGACTCTGAGCCTTCTTATGAGGCCCATAGTGAGCGACCACGTTTCGGATCCGTAAGTCATCACTGGCAACACGCACTGTTCGAAAACTTTAGTCTTGAAGACTAAAGTTTTCGCGAACTTTATTAGGCAAAAACTCGCGATGTTCATTCAACGTCTGTGATCAAGTTATTCCCGCCGCGCTTCTGAAGCGAGAACCAATAGTATCAATTATGCGAAAATTCCAATTGACGGTGAAATAACTTTGCTAAATTGTGAATTTACGTATTTCCGATGTTTTAGCGGTCCCATTGCACGCATCGTTTAATGATTCGATCGCAATTTATTAGGCTGCGCACAGGCGTGCGGTTGCGGTTGTATCGTGATTCTGGATCCAGCGTACGCGTAATGTGGCACACACTTGCCTGCTAATTTAAAACATCATTATCATCACCCTCATGTCTCGCCTCTGAACATAGGAGAATGGAAATAAGAACATAGCGGTTATAGCGGTTTTCAACAGAACGCAACTCTTTAGACCAGCAAGAACACTACAAATTGATCTTTAAACCAGCTTTTAGACATTGTATTATCATTTAAGCAAAAGATTAAAAATTATGTTACTGTAATTTCAATGGTTTTTGTTAATTTTCTCTTTTATTTTTGTTTTATCTTACCGTTGCCCACGAACATCTGAAGCACTTAAATTTACCCGCTATACCCATCCTCCTAATGGGTTACTACTTTGCATTATACAGACCGCTAAATCGCTTGCCTACAGGAGGATGGTAATTAGCCACGGCCGAAGTCTCCCACGAGACCAGATTCGAGCCGGAAATCGAAAACAGAACCCCCAACTTTATAAAGTAACAGCTTACGCGCTGCACCACGGAGGTCGTCAAAACCAAATCTTGCCTAGCTTCCCTCTCACCTTCTGTATATTCAACTTCAGGGCATCGCAGGGTGATCCTTATGAGGGACCTTACAAATTTGATGTTGTTTGAACCCGTACGAAGCGCTTTGCTTCCTATTTTCTAAGATGCAGTGTAAATACCTGGATTACCCTTTCACCTTCCGTTGCACTGCAATATACATGCTTTTATACCAATGCTTTGATTAATTGAGATCGAATGTAATCAATCAAAGAGATCCTCTAACCAATCCTCATCCACTGTGGCTCTTTACAAACGTACAAGCAAAGACGTCCCGCCAAGAGATTTAGCATTCCGCTACCATGGCGCTAGAAATGTCTCCTTTACACTAAGGTCGTATATACTACCGTTATACTAACAGATTAACTCGATAAATTCTTAGACTGCATTATCACATACAATCAAGTAAGATTGCAGTCAAATGCAAACTTATAGTCAATCAATCAATCAATGAATCATAAACTGTATTAAAATAATTCTCTAAGAGTCTCTTTTGATGCGTCAATAACTTTCATAGTAGTGAGTTGATGGTGATAACTACATTTGTAAACTTAAAACTCAAATTATGACAGTTCCAAACGCGCCCATAACAAACATAGCTGGGTATTGTTTGTTATCACCATCACAAATGCCAGTTAAAATAATTTAACAGCAATCTTAGTTCGGTATTTTAGCGGAAAAAGTTATGCTACATCAACCTTTTCCATTAGGTTAAATAGTCAAACGCTTATATATATATATATATATATGTCGGCGCGAAGAAGTTATTAACTTTATTCAGCGGCGCCAAAAACCTCAAGAATTCAATAATTACCCACATTTTATTTATTGATGATTTTGCTAACACAATTTAGACAGTAATAATACAATCGTGGCTTTTTTACGCTCGAGACGTCGGACTGTTTGGACCTCATAGTTATCATCGCAATAAAAGTGTAAACCGGCAAGTTGTGATTTTAATTACTATGAGCGAAAGTAAACTAAGTCGTGACGTCAGCAATGCTGATGTCACCCTTGCAAAAAACAACTCGGACGTCCTTGACTCGACATATATATATATATATATATATATATATATATATATATATTCATGTATATCAGATGCAATGTTTATTTTCAGCATCGTAGGTGTTTATATGTTTTGGGTATTGATTACTATGCATGTGTGTCTGCATAGATTGAACTAAAACTCGCCAATGCATATTAGAAGTTAATTCGGTTTAAACAATGATTTGTTAGCAACAGGAACAAAAGGGGTGTAATTATCGAGCGCAAGCAAATTGAGAGGCGGCCGTGCTCGTAAATTGATATTAATGTTCCGGCAGCTAAATTAATAAGTTTATTAGTAAAGTATATATTTTTTTTTTTCACAATGTGTACTGGCCAAGTTGTTTACACTTTGCTAGGAAGCCTACCATGAAAGTGATAGGCTGAGTGCTGAGAACATTATTTCCTTCTTAATCAATATTCAAGGCCTCTTACCTGACTTATTTATCATTTAGCAATAGTCTATGTATCAAGGACAATAGAATGTTTATTATTTTTGTACTTTAATTAATTTATGGTAGGTTAATTTTTCAAATAAAACGTTAAGAGATATTTTCGCCAACTTATTATACGCAATTGATACTAAATTATACTGAGTATAGTGGTTCTAAATTGACTTAGGTATGAATCTCTTAGTATACAACCCAGTTTTAATATAGGCATGGCAGACTAAAGACATTTTCAAAACATGCCGGACGACATTTTATCGGGTGACATGTCGACTTAGTGAAACTTACCAATGAAATACCTATTTCAGTACTACCGGTCATTCCAGAGAGCTTGTTGTCTTCAACTACTTTAAAAGTTTTCTTCGTCTATGTCTAACATTTTAGTTTTTATGTTTCGTCTTGATAGTTGTAACTCGTAATTCGAACAACAGTTAAACTGTTATTTTGTTTTTCACTTGTAATTTTATTAGCAACTGGCATTTGATCGCGGCCTTGTAGGATTTTTTATTACCTTATTAACTATGTACCTACCTAGTTTCAAATTTCAGAAACGGTGAACAATATAGATTGCTGCATGCACAGGAAAAATTACTTTATCACCCATTTTGCCATAATGGTAGTAGATAGCGTTTCGGTATGTAAAGTTAACTTTTATAAATTGTTTGTCTTCGTCTTCATCTTTGGATAATAAATTTGTTAAATAATGTTTGATATGAAAATTATTATATATATGAAAAAATGCCACTTGCTTCAACGGTGAAGGAAAACATCGTGAGGAAACCTGCACACCTGGGAGTTCTTCGTAATGTTCTCGAAGGCGTGTGAAGTCTGCCAATCCGCACATGGCCAGCGTGGTGGACTATGGCCAAACCCTTCTCATATTGAGAGGAGACCCGTGCTCAGTAGTTAGCCGATAATGGGTTGATCATGATGATGATGAAAATTAATGATCTGGTCCTATAGAACTTTTTATACTATATTTTAGTCTTAAGAATAAAAATGACGAGTATCTTAGGCATAGCGCGTACTTGATTCTCACACTTATGGCTTAAAACCACAGTTCAAATTTACAACGTAATTTCGTTAACGTAGTTGGTAGTTGTATCTACTATGTACTTGCGTTAACTAAATGTTTCATCAATAATTTCCTATGCCCCCCCCCCCGCTCCGCACATAAATGAATTGCTGATGTGTGCGTTGCTAGTAAATGTAGCAACACGATGGTATCAACGCCAATCGAGACACTACCCAAGTAACAAAAAGTGGTCTTGTAGTGGTTCCGGAGCCAAGTCTATAACAGGCTAGTAAAAGTTTATAACCACAGAAAAGGGCCCATTTTATACGCGTACTTTTGCTAATAAAACACTCATAGTAGCACACACACTTGACGAGCACCACTTAGATCAATAATACACTTATAGTTGGATTACGCAGAACTATTTGCCATATATGGCATGCTGTTAGAATAAATTTAAGGATATATCATCACGACCTAGTGCGGTGATCAGCGGCTTAAGTGCTAGTTATGTTGTATTGTTCACTTTGGTGAGGAACCCTTGTATGAGTCCAAATCTCATTTAACCGGTTTTTATTGTAAGTTGTAAACGAAACGTCCGTGTCATTCTCGTGCAGTGTCCACGTCGTCCTGGGAGCGACAAAGCCATTACGAAACTTAATAAAGTTTTTATCTCCATTGCGACCAAACTTGACTGCATTTTTCTTTGTTGTTTATTTGTCTCCACGTGAAATTTTACGTTGTGTGAAACGTCGCGTCGTCTGAAAATATAATTTTTATCAAAGTGCTCGTGCAAAATTAAATTGGAGTGTAAGTTTACAAAGAAATTGGATAAACTGGACTGTTTAGAAGTATACGTGTTCTTTTCAACCGCGAGACATCTAAAGAGCCGGAATTAATCCACACTTGTGCAAGGTTTATGGTGTATTCGTACTTTTGAAAAGGCTGCTCTAAAAATAAAGATGGGTGTTTGAGTGCAGTCCCGCTCTGAATTTTATTACCTTTTATATCGACCTTACAGCAAACTACAGAGAATTCATAGCAACGAGTTGACTGAAACTAAACGCGTTGGAATTCCAAGGTTTTGGGTTTGTTTGTATACCAATATACTAAAAAAAAAATATATATAACTTGCTTCAACGGTGAAGGAAAACATCTTGAGGAAACCTGAACGCCTGAGAGTTCCCCATAATAAACAATAAACAGCAAGTATAATTTGCTATATTCCGCCGACAACCGGGAGATTTGTATAATATAACACCACACAAAATCTTCCACTAGAACCTCTACGCACGTTTCGACCAGACACCGGATCATCCTCAGGAGATGTTGACTTCACAAGCGCGAAAAGTAAAGTGTTCTCAAAGGCGTGTGAAGTCTGCCAATCCTCACATGGCCAGCGTGGTGGACTATGGCCAAACCCTTCTCATATTGAGAGGAGACCCGTGCTCTGTAGTGAGCCCGGTAATGGGTTGATCATGATGATTAGTGAATAGGGATTTTTATCCCCTTCGAATTTTGTAATACGAAACAAAAAGGTTATTAATACAGGCCTTGATAATACAATGAGATAGTGAACGATGGGTAGCGTGAAAAGTGTTCATTTTTCAACAATATCATCTGCTCGATATTCACGGGCGGGGCCGGAACAACGCTCGATAGCGGCCGCATATATCTTAGAAACAGCTCAGCTACGTGTCAGGAATTCCGACAGACATTTCGTGGGGCATTTATCTGCTATTACACCTCGGTTCGCTTTTTGGTAGAACGCGACTTTGGCCTTTTATATTTCAACCCTGGGTAACGGGTTAAACCTTGATAGAGAGTCTGGTCTGGTGGGAGGCTTCGGCCGTGGCTAGTTACCACCCTACCGACAAAGACGTGTCGCAAAGCGATTTAGCGTACCGGCACGATGTCTCGTAGAAACCAACTAGGAGCGTGGGTTTACCATACTTCTAACAAGTTAGCCCGCTACCATCCTAGACAGCATCACACACCAGGTTAGATAGTTGTCAAGGGCTGACTTGCAGTGTATAAAAAAAAAACCAACATTTTAAAATAATATCTCCCTTCTTGGCACAGGCTTTACTCTCAAATCTGTCCCTAAACGGATTGTTAATATACGTTCTGGAGTACCAGAAGTGGGTCAATTATGCTGTACACCGCTGCCTAGACCGCAGTTACATGAGAAAGCTCTCCCCCGGCTAAAGAGTTAGAACACCCTGGGTTTTACTCGGTAAAAGTCTAGCGCCGTATCTGGAGGATTCCATTACATAATTGTCTACTCCACCGTTAGGGATTATCATCATCATCATCATCATTATGATCAACCCATTACCGGCTCACGGGTCTCCTCTCAATATGAGAAGGGTTTGGCCATAGTCCACCACGCTGGCCATGTGCGGATTGGCAGACTTTACACGTCTTTGAAAACATAATGAAGAACTCTCAGGCGTGCAGGTTCCCTCACGATGTTTTCCTTCACCGTTGAAGCAAGTGACATTTTAATTGTTTTTAAAACGCACATAACTCCGAACCACAAGGCTATCACAGCTTCTAGGGATTATACTCACATATTATTTATAATAACCGGAACCGACCACTTAATGTTCTCTCAGAATATTCTGTCCGAGGAATAAAAATTTGGATTTTTTACAGAAATAGTAGGACAAACAAATAGCTTCGGCTAGAACATCCGATCGCAGTTAGTCAACCCAACTGCCCGTGACGCGGTCACGGCGAGCAATGATCGAACGTTAAAAGCTACACGTTTCTTTATGGTTCACGTTTATACGGGAAAGCTTCACCTTTATAGGTTTTTGGCACGAGAACCTTGTCGGCTTAGAGTGTTATTGGATACTACCGTACCGAGAACTGACACTCAAAAAAGTTTATTTTGAGCATGTTATGGACTTTTTTGTAACATAATGCTGTCTGTTTTTTTTTCTCTGAAATTCTATAGGTATTTTTGTAGGGTGATGATTAGTGCAATATTAGTTTTTCTATTCTACAAAAAGTTAGCTCTTGATGAAGCTAACCTGTTAGGGGTATCTAAATATATAGTAAACCCATCCTCCTTGGTCTCTACACGGCATCCAACCAATTGGGAGTATGGGTTAACTATATCCCTAACAGGTTAGCCCGCAACCATCTTAGACTGCATCATCACTTACCATCAGGTGAGATTGCCGTCAAGGGCTAGCTTGTAGTGGATAAAAAAAAGGCTTTTCTACAAGCTTACGTTTTATATAAACTTTGAACTTATTGATAGATATCCCAAAAATTTCATTTGGTAATTTGTTATGAAATTGTATACATACCTTTGAATGAATTTATAATTTTTTGTAGTCTCGTAGCGTGTAATACAAGTTTATTTTTACTTCTGATGTTATATTTTTACAGTGGATTTTATTTTTGAGATAGGTTTGCGCTTGACGTCAATCAGTACCAGAAAGCTCTGATGAGAACTAGGTTGGAGCGCGCTTGCCTAGAAAATGCATATTCACTCTTGCCTTGACGGTGTTAAGGTTATACCCCGGCTAAGTTTATTGTGGGCTTCTTCTTAGACCGGGCCGCGTTTGTACCCTCATAGCTTTAGTTTTAAGTTTACGAATATAGTTATCACCATGAAATAACTACTATGTAATTTATTGACGCGTCAAAAGTGCCTTTTTAAGGACTATTTGAATAAAGATTATTTTGAATTTGAATTTACGTGGCTGGAAACACAGATGCTGGAAGTGAGTTCCACACCTTATCGGTTCGATTTATAAACGTTGATCCAAATCGTTTTGTAAACCACGTAAGGGTGCCAGCGCTCACGATTTCTCGAAGTTCTGCGGTACAATGGCGAAGGGGGCACGAGGTTGTTCTTCTTGAGCGCACTCTCCAAAATATATCCGATAAAAGACCGATAGACAGACAATAATTATAACTAATTAAGTTAAACTTTATACAAAACAACATGAAATAAGAAACAATATCCAAATATTTAAATGATGGCAAATATTCGATTTATATTCATTTTTGTACCAATATTATTATTCAAATTAAGTTGCAGCTTACAGAATTATACTTTCACTGGACGGTATATAATGAATTCAGCGTCTAGGATTACAGGCTTCTTTCCTCACTCTTTTTCTTATTGCGAGGAAAGTTAGGGCACGTGTAACATGGGCCGGGGTATTAATAAAATAATATGAAGCATTCTTAACATTACAAATGACGTATCTAGTTAATTGAATAGAGTTCGTTATTTATTTTTATTCTTGCGCGATATTTTAGGACCTCAATGGTGCAGCGTGCGCTGTCGCATTATAAAGCTGGAAGTTCTGGGTTCGATTCCTGGCTCGAGTCTGGTCTGGTGAAAGGTTTTGACCGCGGCTAGTTAACACCCTACCGACGAAAGACGTCGCCAAGCGATTTAGCATTCCGGCACGATGTCGTGTAGAAACCAATTAAAAGTATGGGTTTACCATACCCCTAACAGGTTATCCCGCTACCAACTTAGACCGCATCATCACTTACCATCAGGTCAGATGCCGTCAAGAGCTAAACTAGCGGTGGGTAAAAAAAAAAATTAGATAATAATTTAAACATGAAATAAACGTCTAAAACAAAACGTTTACTAAATTTTAATACTATCGTTAGTTAAAACCATCATCGAGCATGATTATTATTATTTTAAGCATGAGCAGATTTATTTTTTAAAGGAAGATTTAAACCTGTATTTTTTGCGACAAAAAACATAAAAAATGATTAAATTGAAAGGAATTCCCGAGTTGACATGCCATCGCTGATAATAGGAAATCATTTGCCTTCTTTTATTCAGCACAAAAGAAAATTCCTTTAATAATATGACACATTGTCCTTACATAAAATATAAGTATCGTATTTCAACGGAATACGTTGACATGTTTTGCATACTTGATACAATAATACGTGCTCGTTTCAGCCGAATAATTCCATTACCTTTGTCTGACTGAGTACAAAGACATAGCCAAGTTGTTTCCAAGAACTTTATTACTCGACCAAAGAGGTTGTTGATTTTTTAAAATCTATTTTCAATGTAATAAAAAATATATACATTCATAAGAATTCATTTTTTTGAATTATCTGTCACTGAATTTAAAAGCACTACCTTTTTAAAGGTACCTCAACACAAAGCTTATTGCAAATAAACAAACGCATATCGGGCATGAAATTAAAAGTCATGTTTTATGTAATCTAATCTACTACTAGTTGATTGACATGTACCTACGCATCAAGTAAGTTACATCTATTGTTATTCTATTGAATAAGAGGTTTAATAAAAAGGTTTCAGTGAAAAATAATTTGACTCCATGATATTATAATATGACTGACGCCTTTGTTAAAAAACACACTTCTTCAGTATATATTCTTATTTATTTACAGGATGGTAAACACGTTATTGATAAGGAACACAACTCTTCAATATCTATACTTGTTATATATAACATTTTACACACCTTTGTAAAACCAGAACCTTGGGGACCAGTTTTCGGTACCTACACTAAACAAGAACTAACCAACAATGACCAACGACTAACTATTACAAAGGGCCGATTCAAACGCCATGTTTCCGTTTTGCCTTATTCAAATCCGGTATCTTAAGAAAACGGTCAATTGAGATACCTTACATTAAAATAGTCAAAAATAAACCTAAGCCTTAAATGGCTTAGGTTTATTTTTGACAAATTACGTACTTCAATTACATATTCTTATTTAATGATTCATCATCATCATCATGAACAACCCATTACCGGCTCACTACAGAGCACAGGTCTCCTCTCAATATGAGAAGGGTTTTGGCCATAGTCCACCACGCTGGCCGTGTGCGGATTGGCAGACTTCACATGCCTTTGAGAACATTGTGGAGAACTCTCAGGCGTGCAGGTTTCCTCACGATGTTTTCCTTCACCGTTGAAGCAAGTGATATTTTAATTTTTTTAAAACGCACATAACTCCGAAAAGTTAGTGGTGCGTGCCCGGATTCGAACCACCGATCTCTAATTAGGAGGCTGACGCCCTAACCACTAGACTATCACCGCTTATTTAATGATTAAGATGTTATATATCTGTAAATTAAAAGACACTAAAATCAAAAACATTTGAAAATCATGAGACCTTTAACTAGGTAATGATTCAATAATAACTTGTAGAGCTTTTATATCAAAT
The DNA here is from genome assembly GCA_928268935.1 of Lasiommata megera. Lineage (NCBI taxonomy): Eukaryota > Metazoa > Arthropoda > Insecta > Lepidoptera > Nymphalidae > Lasiommata > Lasiommata megera. The sequence continues at coordinate 1,231,881 of OV743311.1, read as the reverse complement.
GCTCAAGGAGGGGACGCACCGGGGTAGCACGTTATGTTTAGGTTAATGTAATATATGGGATTTATAGATAGCGAGATTTTTCTTTCGAAGCTTCAAAGAAGAGTTTAATGTAGCGAACCATTATGAACGCGGGTCACAGTGAAAGGAACTTTTAAGGTAGCGCTACATTAATTCAACTCGGAGCCCGGAGATTTGCTGCATTCAAAAACGTTTCCAAGGAATTTATCGAAAAATAGGAATGCTCTCATTCCTTGCCGTTCGCTTTCATGCACTTCTTTCATTTGCACGAGTGTAATTAAGCTTTATCATAGATTTTTCTCGTCAAGTAATATGGATAAACTTTATCGGGACTATATACTATGCCAATATATTGTATCCTCGTCATCAACAAGCTTAATAAACACTACACAGCAAGTATAATTTGCTATATTCCGCCGATAACTATTGTCGGCGGAATATAGCAAATTATACTTGCTGTTTATTGTTTATCATGGACTTCCGCAAAGTAACGCCTGCTTCTATTCATTATTAACAAGCTTAATCTCACAGCTGTATATAAGCATTTTTTTGTAAAAGAGTAGTTTTTTAAGCATGGTGACGCTGCACCTATGATGGTTAGCGGGTTCGTTAGTGCAAAAAACCGATGGTTTAACGAGCTTTTCGGGGTATAGCGGTAATCTCAGCGAATTTAATTTCTCCGGGCTGGTACTGTGTGCATTTAACAGATAAATGCAAATATCCGGCAATTCTTAGCCCCACTGTTTTGACACTTTTGCCAATGGGGCAATAAGTATTACGAATAAACCTGAATAAAAAAACTTTAAATTGAATTATAATATAGAATAAACGAAAAGACTAAAGTTCTCACAAAGCTAAAAAAAGTCCTATGTACTATTTCAAACTATCTAATCTGGGCTATAGCCTTTGCCAAATTTCATTCGCCAAGCGAATTAGCGTTCCGGTACGATGCTACGTAGAAACCGATTAAGGGGATGCGTTCAGCCGGCAGCGTAGCAATGGATCCTCTGGTGTTGGTGACCACTTGACATCAAATGATCAAAATACCATATTGCACGATTGAGTAACAAACATTCATCCATTAAAAGCGTAACATTTATTACAGTAGCAAGAAAGGACCGGTCTTGAAATTAAATTTGCCACGTACATTTAACCATTTAAATGGACACAGAATATTTTAATCTCGGTGTATTTAAAAAGGCCCTTTTTACCTATCCAGCTGAAATGAACTTGAACAATTTTGTACGGAAATAACTTGCACACTATAGACACTAAAACCTTTAGGATATAGGTGCATTTTTATCTCTGTAAAATTAAAACTACCCGCGAAAGTATTACTTTAGTTATTGCTAAACTATTAAGTATTTTATTTATATTATTTTAGTAGAACTATATATGACGGGTCAAGGCTGTCCGAGTTTTGTTTTTAGTAAGAGTGACGTCACCATTGCTGCCGTCACGATCTTGTTTACTTTCGCTCATAGTAATTAAAACCACAACTTGCGTGGTTACACTTTTATTGCAACCATAATTAAGAGGTCCGAACGGTCCGATGTCTCGGGCGAGAATGCCACGAGAGATTTTTTTTCGAATTGACAGTTGCAGATAACCATAATGATTATTACTGCGTCACCGGGGGGTTTGGGGAGCATGAAGCTCAGCCTGAGAGAATAGCACTTGGGCTCGACGACATCTGGGGAACGTTCCCCTAAGGGCGTCTCCTGTGAGACTCGGACGTCGACTTAGGGTGACGTTGGGACTAGTTGAGTTTTTTGGACTGGTGTCTCAGTTCGAGCGTCCCCGTGACCGTGGATAAGACCCACGTCCGGATGACGTCAGATATCGGGGTTAACGAGAGGCATCGACCGCCGGTATTTATAGCAAAGCATGCTTATACAAAATTGATTCCTACCGTCAAAATTGTGTTAATAGTGATTTAAAGAATTCAAATATGGGTAATTATTGAATTTTGAAGTTCTTGGCGCCGCAGAATGAAGTTAATAACTCCTTCGCGCCGACATTTATATTTTAGTAGAATTAGACAGGAAAGTTAATATAAGACGTTGTACTCGTTTCCTGTAAAAATCCTTTTTTTATGAGCGTCATTTATCGAGATTATCAAGCGCGCTTCACTAAGGCAGGTACAGGGTGCTTCACTCGTGAAAACGGCTAAAATCTCGAGACAGACTGATTGGAGTGGATAGGCCGCGCACGTCTGTCGGTTTATTTAGTGGGTTTTGTGTGATAAATCTAACAGTATTTTATTGTACTTTTATTTTTATTACTGGAGAAGTAAGGCCAATTGTTTATAGCTAGTTGTCTGTGAGAAGTTTCTGGGATGTCTCAATCAATAACTTCAAAGTTCATATAAAACATAAGCTTGTAGAAAAGTCATATTAAAGTGTAAAGGATTATGAAAATGAAAAACAAGCTTGGGTATGAAATATTGTTCTGATAATATAAAGCTTTTAAAAAATTTTTACTGACATGTGGGATGGTGATAACAAAAAGAATAGTTACCCGGCTAAGTATTTTGTGGGCTTCTTCTTCGACCAGGGCGCGTTATGAACCCTCGTAGCTTTAGTTTTAAGTTGACAATGTTATGTTTATACATCAAAAGTTTTACCTTTTAAAGGATTTTTGAATAAAGTTTATGGTTGATTGCTTGAATGATTGATTCTCTGTTTAGCCGTACTAGCCCCTACCGTAGTTTCATCGTACTAGCTTGTAGTAAGAACCAATAAGAATATATTGGTGAGAAGGCCTAACATGTAGTGGATTTCATAAAAATATTGATAAATTCAAGAAAAAAATGGACTGTAACGCACTGAACATCAGAAGTAAAAGTAAACTTGTAGTATCGTTTAGTAGGCTGCACAAAATTAGTAACTCATTCAAAGGAAATTGTATTTTATTCTATAATAAATTACCTATTGATATCTTGGAGATGTCTATCAATAAGTTCAAAGTTTTTATAAAACGAAAGCTTGTAGAAAAATCATATTACGATATTAAGGATTATATAAACGATAAAAAAGCTTGGGTGTGAATTGCTCTATCTCCATAGGTACTATAGTTTATTATTAATTTTATTTATTATGTGAGATGGTGATAACGAAAAAAAGAAAAACCCCGACTAAGTTTGTTGTGGGCTTCTTCTTAGACCGGGGCGCGTTTGGAACCCTCATAGCTTTAGTTTTAAGTTTACGAATATAGTTATCACCATGAAATAACTACTGTGTAAATTATTGACGCGTCAAAAGTGCTTTTTTAAGGACTATTTGAATAAAGATTATTTTGAATTTGAATTTGATAACTAAATACACCAACTTGCCAGTGTCTATCGCTCAGCACTAAGAACATAGACTAACATTTACTATTCCCCTCCGATTCTTCCATCTCTGTTTCCTTACGCAGAGACACTCGGCAGTCGCGCCATAAATCAAGTTTGCGGAGTTCGCGCCACAAAGAAGAGCACTTTGCTCGAAAAACCTCTAAAAGCTCGAGACGGTCTGAATAGAGTGTATTGGCCCTTCACGACGGCGGGATTATTCCGAGAGTTTAGAGCGTGATGGATCAAGAAACCTGGCCTTATTTTGTTTCCTTTAGAGACAGGTACGTAAGCAAACCTCCAAGTTGGTACAATAAATTGCTTAGTTTTATTATGCCAACTTAAATATTACCAAATTACCTATAGATAATTGTGGATGCTTTGAGTATTCACAATAAAAACGTTTGATCATTTTAACATGTATAAAGCGTAAATTATTAATCATATTTTTCGTTAATATAACAGTAAAGTAACGAAGGGTTTAAGTGTAAAAAATATAATTATATATTCTTATACATAATCCATCAACCTGACCTTGAACTACTTTATGTTCACTTTCATGAGAGATTATTAGGTATTTGGCTAACTGTCTAAGAATGATTATAATGATAACATGATTACAATTTTAATGTCATTTTGTGTAACAGCAAATCCGAATTTAGTAAAGAACATTCTAGAAGTACTTCAAGATGAGGCCAGTGTACAACAAATTTGCAACGAATTTGAGAACGGCGGAATTGACATGGCACTTCAACGTTAGAAGAATTCCTAAAGAAACCACAGAGTATGTAAAAAACTGTAAATTTAAATTTGAACAACTCTTTTGAATTTCTAGAATGATACTCTGTATGATAAAAAGGCAACCACCGAACGACATCGCCAGTTTAGTTCGGAATTCTATACAGTGAAGTATTTTCAGTCTGTAAAGAGTTTGTATTATTACAATCCCAGAACCCTAGCTCTTATTAGTTTTTTTTGTCCACTACAAGTTAGATCTTGACGGCAATCTCACCTGATGGTAAATGATGATGCAGTCTAAGATGATAGCGAGCTAACCTGTAAGGAGTATGGTAATACTCATTATTGGTTTTACGCGACATCGTGCCGGAACGCTAAGTCGCTTGGCGACATGTCTTTGTCGGAAGGGTTGTAGTCACGGCCGAAGCCTCCCACAAGACCAGACTCGAACCCAGGACCTCCAACTTTATAATGGGACAGCGACGCTACGGAGATCGTCTTCGTATTAGTATTTAGAGAAGTATTATATTCACGATTTATGGCTTGAATCCTGAAGATAGATGATTCCCGGAATAACAGACAGTTCCCGCAGATTTTTAAGACTAAGTCGCATACAGCAGAATAAAGCTAATATTATTAAATAAATTTGCAGTGAAACATGCTCCAATATATAATAATACTACTTAATTCAGCCAACTATTCAAAACTGTACTTTTTAAACACTCGTACCCAAAGTGTGTCAACGGAACCCGCTTACTGATACTTCCGCTTAACGTTCGCCCGTCTGTCAACAGGCTTTATGCTATTTATAGTTATGGGTAGAGAGTTGACAATTTTCACCGAGTGTGTATTTCTATTGACGCTATATAATAAAAATTAAAATAAGTTCAAAATTAAACATCTAACTATACTGGAGACGTGTTTTGTTTTTGGTGATTTATGCACGATCATATTTTTTGTTCCGGCCTTTACTTTTTAAATTGGCGCTGTCTCATACATTTTTGTGAGCTGATATTAAAGTAAGTTGAACCTTAATTTAGTCCCAACTGATAGCCTAGTGGTTAAGGCGTCCGGCTCCTAATCAGAGGTCGGGGGTTCGATTCCGCGCACTTCAACGGTGAAGGAAAACATCGTGAGGAAACCTATACGCCTGAGAGTTCTCCATAATGTTCTCGAAGGTGTGTGAAGTCTGCCAATCCGCACAGGCCAAACCCTTCTCATATTGAGAGGAGACCTGTGCTCTGTAGTGAGCCGGCAATGGGTCGATCATGATGATGATGAATAAAAATAAAATGAATTTGTTTTGCTTTTGGTGTGTTTTGCTCGATCACAATATTAATTTTTCCGGCCTTTACTATTCAGATTGTCGCTGTCTCATTCATTTTTGTGAGCTTACATTAAAGTAAGTAAAACCTTCATTTAGTCCTTTTATTGCCGAAGAGTCTAAACATACATAAATATGCAATGGATGAAGTAATGTCAATGTAAACTAGTGTTTCATATCGCAATTTGGTACTACTTTTTATTTATTTATTGGGAACAAAATACATAAGAATGCAGTATATAAAAAAATAACCTTGTTAACTGCATTAGTAAAAACTGACATTAATTTACCTATAAATAACCTGAGATCTTGGGCGAGGTTGAAAAGTTCTATGGTCAGTTGTACACCACAACACAGAAGCCTGTTGAAAATTTGGCCAAGGATCCGAGAGCTAAATTGACCCGACATTACACCGAAGATATCCCGGACGTCAGCTTATATGAGATTGGGTGGGCTCTCAAACAACTTAAGAATGGCAAAGCGCCAGGTGATGATGGAATCACAGCAGAACTCCTGAAAGCGGGTGGAAAACCGATACTTAAAGTCCTTCAGCGATTGTTCAATTCGGACGTCTATTGGTTGAAATGATGATGATGATGATGATATTAATTTTACCCAAGTCATGTAGTTGAGTGACGGACTAGCTATTTTGATAATGCAAATGAATTTTAGTACGATAGCCGTATCTCGTCCACGGCCCGCCTAACACGATCCGGTGCATCGGTAAAGTGAACCCATATTCGCAGTGAATTCACGCCGCACCGTCTTGAGACATTTTAAGCTAATTGCTCTCCAACAGAGACAAGTTTTACTGCTGAATAGTTAAGACTATGCATTTCACTTTATCGGAGTGTTCGAAGGTAATGCATATTGCATACAGATTGTTACAGTGTAAGAGCGTCTGCATTATCCGATGCGAGCTGTTTAGGTAATCGATATCGGGGTGGACTTCATGTAACATTGATGGAGGACGCACTGCGCTCCGGGGGTTGCCAAATATATTATATATTTGACGACCTCCGTAACGCAGTGCGCTTGCGCTGTCTTATAAATTTTGAGGGCTTGGGTTCGATTTCCGTTTCCGGTCCTAGTCTGATGTATTGGGAGGCTTGGGTCGTGACTAGTTACCAACCTACTGAACTACTGCGTGGTTAGCTTAGGATTGTCGACAAATTAAAATATCCGATTCTGAATCCAATCAAATCGTTCGGGTACTCCGGCCTGGACACATTAAAGGAGGGTAATGGGTATCATCGATTAAAGTCTTAATATTTTAAAATTGAACAAGCAGAAAAATAAATTGGGTGAGGCGGGCTCTTGAAAACACCAACCTTTGTTATCTTTTTTACGCACAGATTACAGGTGTGCCAATGTTAACGGAATCTTTCTCACCCGGAAAAACAAAAGGTAGCCGCAGAATTTTCACCAGCAAAAGCTAGTTCATAATATAAAACTTAGTTCTGATGAGAAACTAGTTCGCAAAGATAATGAGCTGATAACTAAACGAACTGATCGGTACACTTACTTATAATCAAGTCGGGGCTCGACAACTTTCAGCCAACATAAATAGAAAACATGAAGTTTGATCGTTAAGGGGTGAATACTGTAGACACACTTGAGACGCCCTGAAACAACATTCCAAGATCGATAAACAACAAGTGCGCACAAGTTTATAGATCCATCAACACTTCAACACCTCCGATATTTTGACGTGAAGAGCCAATACGGAACGTATTTATTGGTTCTTCATTTATGTCATCTCGGGCTTTCAGAACTTTTTTTGTGAAAAATGATCTTTTTTTTTGTCGTAGTAAGCTTACTTTTTTAGTCGACATCATAGATAAGGTTCTTAGTTTGAGTAGAACGTGTCTTGATTTATCATTATTTCTATTATATAAAAAAGGACGCAATTCAAAAACTGGCGCCTTACATACAATAATGTTGTAGCGGTGATAGCCCAGTGGTTAGGGCGTCAGCCTCCTAATCAGAGGTCGGCGGTTCGAATCCGGGCACGCACCTCGTAACTTTCGGAGTGCGTTTTTAAGCAATTAAAATATCACTTGCTTCAACGGTGAAGGAAAACATCGTGAGGAAACCTACACACCTGAGAGTTCTCCATAGTGTTCTCAAAGGCGTGTGAAGTCTGCCAATCCGCACATGGCCAGCGTGGTGGTCTATGGCCGAATCCTTTTCATGTTGAGAGGAGACCCGCGCTCTGTAGTGAGCCGGTAATAAGTTGATCGTGATGATACACTCTTTGTTTTTTTTTTTGTTTTACGGCTGGGAAATGACACACAAGAAAGTTTGTGATAGTGAGCTTAATTGGCTTATATCTGTCAGTTTGGTGTTAAGGGTTTATTTGAAAATAACTAAGTATGTCTCATAAAAGTAAAAACCTAATGATGATACTGGCATGATGAGTAGAATGGCTACTCAAAATGCAGAAAATGGCGAACTAAAAGTGCTTAAATAAAGATTTATAAGAAGGCAAAGTCTGATATTGTTATTGTCCTCATAGGTACAAGGACATTATAGTACCGATGGAAATTTTTTAAACATTTAGTGCGATAAATGTAAAGTCACCGACCGAAAAGTTAACACAACTTGAATATGCACCACGAGGCAAGCTTGCCCAGTGGGTGGTCAAATTAAATTCTATTCACTGTAAAATTGTTTAATCAACGATGTTGCATTTTGTTTTTTTAATTGTGATAGCAGACTCGGACCCTCGTAGATCGACCTAATTCAAACATTTGTTCTAGTATACATAGAGCTTCTTAAATCACGTTGTGATCACAAAACGCATATATATAGCATTCAAAGAATAAACTATTCACTATTCCTCATCAGTTTTAAATAACTTTAGTTGGATCTAAATTGTAACAGAAAAGTTTGTGATAGCGAGATCTATTGTCCGCAGAACTAACTCGTACTATTAATACATTTTATTACAATGCATAAATGTATCGCACAATGTATAAAGGATATAAAAACACAATATTATGGGACATAAACTATAAACCGTATCAGGATGATATTACCAAAATTTATGGCGCAATATGTTTCCGGCAAAAAGTATTGTTCAGCTAATTTCACTTGACTTAAGTAATGCCTGCACGAACCAGTGATACGTGAAATTTATAACTGGACTTTTTAACTGCACCGAGGGTGGTAATTACTTTTTATTTTACTACTGCGTACCTACTGGTGAAAATTAAAACTACAATGTATAGGATTTTTATTGCAAAGAACTGCAAATACAAAGAATACTTAAAACAATGTTTCTTAGCGGCAGTCTTAATTATAATGCTGATGGTTTTAAAGAGCAGCTGTTTGGGTAAAGTGAGCATCTGTTTGTTTAAATCTCTACAGACAAACATTCTTAAGGAATTTTGATATTTGACGTTAAGTTAAATAATCTTAAAAGTCCCAAAATTTGGTATTTATGTTCAAATATCAACCAATCAATGACAAAATTAAATACTTTACACCGTTATCAGTAAAGTCCCCCATTAAAGTCTAAACGGTTACGCTGTGGCAACCAATAGGGTTTGTACAGCTAATAGACAGTCCGAAAAAAAAAATGAACATAAGAGCAATGTTTTAAAGCTTCAGTTACTCCGACACTATACGTTTAAAAAAAACAACTTAACAATGAAAAACCGTTTGGTCAGTATACTGTACCACTAAAGTGATATTTATAATTACGAAGTTCTTAAAGAATTATATAAGTAATTATACAAGTAGTGAAAATTTAATCGTATGCATTGAGACCAAAGTGAGGTGTAGCTAAGAAATCGTATACTATATTTTTAATTCGTATACTAACTTTCGTATACGAAGTTCGAAATTATATATTATAGAATCCATTTTTGACCTGGCTCCCTATTTATGTGTCTCAAAGCCAAGGTTAAAAAACCCGTTGGGCCAGACTGGGGAAGACCGGACCGGACAAGTCTGAATGGATGATCACTGGATCAGGGAATCACTAGATCAGTACTGAACATGACCTGCTGTAACGGGCCAGATTGGTATGAATCTAAATTAAATCCAGTCACACGACTCCATATAGTTTTTGTTAGGCTACCCTTTGTGTTTTCCGATACATTAAAAGCGGAACGTATGTTAAGGGACGTTTAAATTGTAGCAAAGTAATGAGGCTGAGTGAAGGGTAAGGGAGTGTTGAGACGCTGTTATGTGTAATATAGCGATTGGCCGGATGCAAATACAATATACACTTCCTTCATTACGACATGTCTGTTGGAAAGGGCCGTATTAAGGTTAATTTGTAACTGTGGAAACATCAATAGTTCATACTGCATCTGTACTCGTAGATACCTTCATGTAATGAAAAAAAATTAAAAGTATTCATTTGCCAAAAAAAAACAACTTTACAAAGTTTAGTACATCCGTTGGGACCCACACTAGGTAATCCTGTATTTCGAGGAATACATCGCCATTGTTTAAAGTATGCTGGTTCCATTTATCGTTAAAAAATACCTCAGTTATTAATTTGACACATTTCTTATTTAAAACTACTCGGCTAAAGCATAAAAAAAGATATGAATAAACAATGATAAACTATTTTCTTACAGCTATTTACATTCTGTTTGGGTAGTTATAAATTATCTTATGCATTCTTACTGTGTCAAGTGGTTACCAATATACGAATATTGCCAATTCGTACAGAAATAGCGTGCATCTTAAAGACTTAGGATACTTTGAATCTCGGCTGAGATATCGCTGAAAAAAAAAACATTTTAAATCTCACGGGAAATAAGAAATAGTACGTGGACGAAGTCGTAGATGGACGCCAGTATATTATAGCTCAAACAAAATTATTCCCAACGGAATAATGTCAGTGTATTCAAAAGATAAAATTGCGGCTATACTCTATTCTGAATGCAGATTTCGTTTCCAAAATTCCAAGCTAACACGGCGCCATTATGCAGGTCCCACGGTTTATGCGAATTATGCATCTTTTGTGAGAGCTTTGCAGTTTTCTTTATATTCATTATACTGTACTGGACAAGCGGAATTATACCGTAGGGGTGAGTGGGAAGAACATTCTGACTTCGTCTAAATTTCAGGCTCTAACGATCGTGCATGTTTTAATTATTTTTATTTGTTCTTTACCTGTCTTCTTGTGTAGCGAAGTTTTGCCATCAGAGTTTATCGCTTAGCAACGATCTCTACAATTTATGATTAGTGAAAATATAAACTGAATTCAGATGGTGCAATATTATCACAAACATTAAATCTAATTCATAAACTAAACAACACAAATACTGTAACATGACATAAATAATCTAGTACATATTATCATATACCATAAAAAAGTTTTGATCCGGTGGAAGGCTTCGGCTACTGGCAAAGGTATACTGCCAAGCTATTTAGCGTTCCGGTAAGATGCCAAGTAGAAATATCGGTGGCTCCTATGCAGTTGCAAATATTCATGCGCGACGTTAATAACTTAACTCAGGTCACACCGTCCGACTCCCCCGTTATCCCAAACGTCGCCTAAGCCGAGGTTCGGCCTCAAAGGAGGCGCCCTTAGGCAGTCGTTCCCTTAGTTTCTTCGAGCCCTAGGGCTCAAAATGTCTACCGGCAGAGCTTCTTTCCGAAGCTCGCCAAACAGCCCGGTTACGCTGTGGCAACCAATAGGGTTTGTACAGCTAATAGACAATCCGAAAAAAAAAAAATTAACTTAGGTTTGCCTGCAATATAAAAATGTTAAAGAAAAAAAATTTTAATTACTGCGCAAGGTAATTTCATTTAACAGCTTTTCTAAATATATTTAATAAGTTCCATTCGAGTGCATTCCAAGGTTCGATGATGATGAAAAATGATAGACAACCAAAACAGGTTCCTAATATGAATACAATCCCATTACGGGATTTAGCGGTTACGAGTTTAATTCGAAATGAGTAAACCGCAAACTGCGACCACTGCCACCGACTTCATCAGTGCGCGAGTTAATATTTGAGTTTTAATTATGGTCCGCTACTTTGTATGAAAGGACGGAATCAGACGACAAATATGTATTTATATCCGCAATAACCGAGAAATAAAGGCAGAGGAAAATTTATACGGTAATGTACAAGTGCTTAGAATGTTTAACTTTTAGATTGTTTACTTGTTTTGATTAGGTTTTATTAAAACCATTTAGTTTTTAGAAAAAAATAATTCATGAAGATCGGTTCAGCTGTGAAGCCGTTTATAAGAAACAAATGCTGTTTAATTCCTCAGAAATATTATCCGGAGTAAAATTAATAATAATAATTTATTTCATTTAGTACAAAGGTCTCCAAACTAGGATAGCCCGTATCTTGGGGGTCAGTATCTTCCAACTGTGCAATAAAAAATAGACTATTATGAAAATTATTAAGTGAATTTGTATATAATACACTAATCCTTCTTTAAATTCGATCAAAACACATTTTCGCATTCAAGGAGTTAAACGATTCATATTTTTACTCATCGTTTTACTCTAGAACTGAAACAAATAGTGAATCTGTGGTGCAAGATTGTCATGCAGATTGTATATGTAGTTAAGAACTCCCCATCCCCATCTCCTTTTAACTCTTTCCTTTCACAAAAGGTTGTCTGGAGGAGATCGCTTTTAGCGATAAGACCGCCTTTGCGCATTATGTTTGTTTTTATATTTTGAATTTATGTTTGTATTGTGCAATAAAGAGTATATCTATCCATCTATCCAAAACGAGGACGTAACCTCGTTTTTTTCACAATAAAGTCCTTGACTAAAATCTCACCTGAGGTAATAAAGTACTGATGTAGTCTAAGATTTAAGAGAGAGAACCTAATTCGTTATCATACTGGAACTTTAAATATCTGGGCAGCACATCTTTGTCGGTAGGACGGTAGCAAGCCATTACCAAAGCCTTTCACTGGAGCAGATTATAATACATACTTGGATTGTCTGTTCATTTTCCTTCTTCTGGAAAATCTTTACTTTCCACGTACTTTATTTTTTGCAAGCTATGCTTTCTTGTGATTGGCCATTTTCTAGGTATGGGCTGTATTTTGCCTTGGAGAGCAGGCTAAGTCATTGGGTGCAAAAATAATTGCTGTCTACTCGAATTGGATGGATTCCTGCTCTAAAACCCTTTAAACCCTTTCTCTTGTAGGAGAAAGGGTTCAAAGGGGAGTGCCAATGTGGACACAGGCCTCCTCTTTTGTAATAGAGGAGGTCTGTGTCGGCATCGGCACTGGCATTGAGACGTCAAAAGCTTAAATCGGGAAGCATTTTGTGACTAAATTATTATCTGGACAGTAACCATCAAACAAGTTGCTGATAATCTCTAGGCACACCCGACAGAAAGGCATGGTGTGTGAACATCCCTAAAAGAGACCAGAGTCCAGCAGTTCAGGTCCATCGGGTGCTAGCTGCTACGAAAATTATATTAATCCTAACGAAAAATACATTTTAACGCATTAATTCCGCAGCGCGCGCCTTGTCACTTTATAAAGTTGAGAGGTCCTGGGTTCGATTCCCGGCTCGAGTCTGGTCTGGTGGGAGGCTTCAGCCGTGGCTAGTTACCACCCTACCGACAACCAGAAACCAATTAGGAGTATGGGTTTACCACACCCCTTACAGGTTAGCCCGCTACCATCCTAGACTGCACAGATCAGGTGAGGTGCCGTCAAGGTCTAACTTGCGGTGTATAAAAAAAAAACTTTTTATACTGATAACGTGTTGCTCTATCTACAATTCAACAATTTCAGTGTCATCGGGAGTCAGAAAGTAGGTGGCGTAAAACCGAATTGGTGGTAAACCGCGTAAACAAAGTATCAGATAAATAAAATTAATATAAAATTATCATAAAATATTCGTATTTCCACCGCTATAGCACCGTTTAATTGCCACTCGACACCATTTAGCATGCTTGGAATATTCTGGTGCAATTACCGTGAATTTACCGCCTCATTAGGACTATAATCGCTGGTATATGCACTGGAATGTACTTGAATAGATCTTGTAAATCTACCTCGAACTGCATAACGATTAAGGTGGTATAGCGTCTCTTAGAACTAACAACTTGAAAAAAATCAGCAATATCATGTATTTCTTTTGTCATCGACCATACCAATCCACCTTATGAAATCGACGACATTTTGCCCGCTCGGGTACTAACTCATCATTGCTAAAATTTTGGCCCACCTTTTTCTACAAACCATTTTAATATCTACGCATAATGTAAGGGCTAGAGTAGTAGAATACTGCTCTCTGTGTCAAAATATTATAAAAAACAAAAACTTTAAATAAAATAAGTTAAAAAGTGTGTGTGTCAGCTCCAACATACGAATGGGGTTTAATCCTTCAGATCGACTGACTAAATAGGCACAAAAAAGCCTGACTAGTCTAAAAAAAAGATTAATACCAAATCAAATGGTAAATATACAAAAAAATCAATGAACATACCTTAATAATGTAAATATTTTTATTCTATTTACATTTATCATAATTATTCGGTAAAGTGAATGACTATATTATATTCGTTTATACGAACTTACATAGGTAATTATAATAATAATATGATTAATTTATCGTAGATGACACGTCTTAACACACCTAGCGTAATGGACTCGCTGAGAGACTTGCCACTTGCAGTCCAGTAGACCGCAAAGCGTATCGAAAAACTTGCTTACATCTTTTTTAGCACATTTCAGAGGCTAAAAAATCTATCACTTTTTAACTGATATAAATCAATTAACTGCGTAAAAATTAATGAGATATACTCGTATTACTTTCTGAGTAAAAAGGCTTTATAATATGACGCCTGTGTCTTTACAACATAATAATGTTCCGCTTGGATTTGAACTGTATTTTATTTCCGTGCCAAAGATCAAAAGGATAAAATATGTACGAATACAAAACGTTTGAATGCTCTTAGCCTTTGCCAAGGGTTTCTGGCTATCTTTTCCAATAGAACATGTGGGCACATTGTGGTCATAGATTAAAAAAGTATACAGAAGGTACAATCTTTAGCCCATTTGTTTATATATATATATTTTTTTATTCACCACAAGTTAGCCCTTGACTACATCTCACCTGATGGTAAGTGATGATGCGGTCTAAGATGGTAGCGGGCTTACCTGTTAGGGGTATGGTAAACTCATACTCCTAATCGGTTTCTACACGACATCATGCCGGAACGCTAAGTCGCTTGGCGACGCGTCTTTGTCGGTAGGGTGGTAACCAGCCACGACGGAAGCCTGCCAACAGACCAGATGCGAGCCGGGAATCGAACCCAGGACCTCCGACTTTAAAATGCAACAGCGCATGCGCTGCGCCACGGAGGTCGTCAATCCATATATTCTTGACCTGTTACACTTTTCAAAAATCACGTATTCTACGAGTATAAATATGCGATACATATATATAAAAAAATCTGTTTTTTAGCTGATTTCATAGGATCTATAGCTTCAGTCAAAGCTCTTAGGTGAGCTTTTGCTAGTGATGCCCGGCTTTACAGCTAAACTGTCTTGCCATAATTTCATAGAAATTGCTAACATACTGGAGCATCCGGGAAAAAAATATAGATATTTTTATTTAAAAAAGAAACCCATATAATTCCAATTATAATCCAATTTATTTATTTGAAAAAATTATTTTGTCAGGAACACCAAAATGGGAAGCTTTTTTAGCTTTAGGCTTTGAACCATTCCTCTGAAATTAGTTTAAGAGGTCCGTTTGATAAGCGTTTACCACACCATTATAAGTGTGATACCACGATTAATATATACCATGATTTGATTTGCGTCCGATGTTAATAAGCCTGTCCTAGTGCTATACTTTTCCTACTCTTCCCTGTCGAAAAGGATAGCGGTACGATATTCAATCTGCTGATGTTTCTGGATTAGATAGATTATTATTTTCTAACAAATTAAGTTCCCAAAATTAAGTTTAGGTATTAATTTATTTATTATTATTAGGATTGTCCAAGGTTGGAGTGGCCACACACAAATAAAATATTTTATATTTAAAAAAATTATGAAGCCTGCCTTACCTTTATTCGCTATTTTGCTAAGCAATTTAGCATTTCAATATGATTCCGTGTAGAGACCGATCAGTCGTCATCTGCAGCACCAGAAGAGGCTGTCCTCTGGTGCTCCAAATATTCATGGATGACAGTAATCACTAAACTTCAGCTCCATCTACTCGTTGCTCGCAACGTGAAATGCTCACAAAACTTAGTTTTTGGGTAAACAATCAACTAAACCCGAGCGTAAAAGTAATTTAATTTTTTTTTTTATCCACTACAAGTTAGCCCTTGACGGCAATCCCACCTGATGGTAAGTGATGATGCAGTCTAAGATGGTAGCGGGCTAACCTGTTAGGGGTATGGTAAACCCACACTCCTAATTGGTTTCTACGCGACATCGTGCCGGAACGCTAAATCGCTTGGCGACACGTCTTTGTCGGTAGGGTGGTAACTAGCCACGGCCGAAGCCTCCCACCAGACCAGACTCGAGCCGGGAATCGAACCCAGGACCTCCAAGTTTATAATCCAACAGCGCGCGCGCTGCGCCACGGAGGTCGTCAAAAATTAATTTGTGCAAACTACAAATTGAATAAAATATTTTATATTTATAATTTTTTCAGTGTTCTTTTCACGTGTTTTCAATTGTTTTACTCTTTGACGCCCGTATCGCCATGTTCGACCGACGATCAGATAGCTGTCGCGTGAATCTTACAAATGCAAGTCGGCGTGAATAAGCTTCAGAATGATAAAATTACACTCGACATGCTCCTTGCTAACAAAACGCCTACATTATGTGAATATCGAGAATATTATATTCCCTTCTGACACTAGTGTAACTTTTGTGCGAACTATTTGTTACATCAAACGAGAAAATAACCGAAAGAGAACTGTATACTTTATTAACAATTATTTCAACGACATGTTGGGTAGTAAAAGTTTTGCGTGTAAATATGCGTGTAATGTATTATAAAGTTGAAGGTCCTGGGTTCGATTCCCGGCTCGAGTCTGGTCTGGTGGGAGGCTTCGGACGTGGCTTGTTACCACCCTATCGACAAAGACGTGTCGCTAAGCGATTTTAGCGTTCCGGCATGATGTCGCGTAGAAACCGATTGGGAGCGTGGGATTACCATACTCCTAACAGATTAGCCCGCTACCATCCTAGACTGCATCATCACTTACCACCAGGTGAGATAGCCGTCAAGGGCTAACTTGTAGTGTATAAAAAAAAAGAAAGCTTAAATATAAATACGTAATATTACAAGATTAGGTTATAACATTTGCAAGAATAGAAAAATATAAATAAAGCAGCTGTGATAGCCTAGTGGTTAGGGCGTCCGCCTGCTAATCAAAGGGCGGGGGTTTGAGCCCGGGCACGCACCTCTTTTCGGAGTTATGTGCGTTTTTAAGCGATTAAAATATCACTTGCTTCAACGGTGAAGGAAAACATCGTGAAGAAATCTGCATGCCTGAGAGTTCTCCATCATGTTTTCGAAGGCGTGTGAGGTCTGCCAATCCGCACATGGCCAGCGTAGTGGACTATGGCCAAACCCTTTCTTTTTTTTTCACGCCGGGAAATGCTTTTACGCATCCCCTCCGGAGGCGACGCAGGCAAGACTGCGCCGCTTCCGACGGGGTATGTGGGACTCCCCGGCGGCCAGACTGGCGACCAGAATACCCACTAAAACCCAGCGATGCTCTTTCGCGTCGCCTGGTGGCTGGGTCACGGGAACACTTGTGCACTCGACCGCATCCCAGCCAGCGATGGCCAAACCCTTCACATATTGAGAAGAGACCCATGCTCTGTAGTGATGATGATGATGATAAAGCTTTAGCTTTAATTTTTTATTTTTTTGCCTATACGTAATATTGTAATATTATAGTATTTGCAAGAGTAGTATTTACTCTTAGATCGGTTCCGAGAGTGTTACATATGTGTGACAAGGTGAAATATGCGACAGAATGGTGGGAACAGGGTGGCAATTTCTTGCAAACAAGTGTCGACAAAGGGTGAATATCAATATTTTTTTAAGGAAAAGGATTTTCTATTTTTTTGTTTGAGTTGTAACACCACTTCGTTAGGGTTGCCATTTGTATGTGCGCATCGAATATTGTGACGATTTGTTGTAAAATTCTATTTGGTTATTGATGAATATGCCTATACCCTTTCTTTTTTGATTAAACCTTTGGAAAAAATGCCAGTGTGACTTGTACTGGAACTGGAAAGAGTTTTTGTGAGCTCTCTATGATACCGACGTTTGGCTGAACTGCTGCACCAGTAATGAGTAAATTTTGCTTAAGATTAGATTTAATTTTTTTTGGAGTGTCTTTTAGCTGTGCTAACCCTATTGGTTGCCGCAGCGTAACCAGACTGTTTGGCGAGCTCCGGAAAAAGGCTCTGCCAGAAGAAATTTTAAGCCCCAGTGCTCGAAGAAACTAAGGGAACGTCTGCCTAAGGGCGCCTCCTGTGAGGTCGAACCTTAGACGACGTTGGGTCGAACGGTGCAGATTTCAATGCAACATGGTTACGCTTAGTCAACGGCAAAATAGATTGTAGCAAAGTTTTGCATATATATTTTGCATCCTGAAGACTCCTAATGATTCCTTTTATCCCGTCAATGGAAATATTGAAAGAAATTTTAGATAATTTTCAGTAACCGATTGTCTTTCATCCTTTCAAATATACGTAAATGTGTACGTTAATAGCTAAACAGATTATAATAAAATAGGCATAAAGAAACATAACTTCCTGTTGCATGGATATCTTGAAAAATGAAACTATGTTATAATCTTAGTTCCTTCAAGGGAAGGGTGAATAGGCATTTTCTAGGCAAGCGCGCTCCAACCTAGACCTCATCAGTGCCTTCGGTACTGATTGTCGTCAAGCGCAAACCTATCTCAAAAAAAAAAAACATCCTACGGGTGTTATTAAAACTTTTATTTAATTTATAAAAAAATTCAATTTATGGAACCTCCATTGTCAGGTATTGCATATTTATGGACTTTTCATCATCACAACATTGAAGACACTATCGATGTAGGTCAGTAACCACGGTACAGTACCAGCGGTTGTGATATGGGCTGGCGGCTTAGACTATTATTTTCATGACATTTTAGTGACAAAAACAGGTAGGGGTAGAAATTTCAACATAATAATCCAATAATTAAAAAAAAATTGGTCGCACGCGGTTATCAAACCAAGAGCCTCGTTATCCGTAGTTTATCGTGCTAATTACTAGATAAATGAGGCAGTTTAGCAACCGCTTGAACTAAGGTTACAGTAGTTATACAGGACGCTCATAGATGGCGCTGCCAGTTTTTTACCACTCGCTAGCGCTTGTGCTGTTTCATTCGAATATAATCACCGTTTTAACTATAAAACATGTCAACAAAATACAATTGCCCAACTAACGGTTGGTTATTTTGCAATGGGAAACTTCACAATTTGTAGTTTGTACAAATTCATTAGAAATTAAATTACTTTTACGCTCGGGTTTAGTTGATCGTTTACCCAAAAATTAAATTTTGTGAGCATTTCACGTTGCGAGCAACGAACAGATGGGGCTGATGTTTAGTGATTACCATCGCCCATGGACATCTGCAGCACCAAAGGGAGCTGCTGCTAATCGGTTTCTACGCGGAATCATATTGAAACGCTAAATTGCTTAGCAAAATGTATGTTAGCTAAAATAGCAAACAAAGATAAGCCAGGCTTCATACTAAAATGATTGAATCCTTCACTCCTCAATTTAATTTGTTGAATAATATATGTAGAAGGGATTCCAGAACAAACATGTTTACCGATAAAAAATCCTTAAGCGCAGCGCGCGCGTTATCGCATTATAAAGTTGGAGGTCCTGGGTTCGATTTCCAGCTCGAGTCTGGTCTAGCGGGAGGCTTTGGCCGTGGCTAGCTACCACCCTACCGACAAAGACGTGTGCCAAGCGATTTAGCGTTCTGGCACGATGTCGCGTTGAAACCAATTGAGAGTATGGGTTTACTATACCCCTACAGGTTAGCCCGCTACCATCTTAGACTGCATCATCACTTACCATCAGGCGAGATTGCCATCAAGGGCTAACTTTTAGTGGATAAAAAAATATAACTAAATAGACTACATGCATATGCTTTCATTTTAAAATCCCAGTAAAGTATACTTCCGGTTCTTTGTGGCTCTATTCAAGAAGGCTTAATCTTCCATCGATAACATTAGCATTCTGATGGGCATGCCTTTGTGGAGAGGAAAAGAGGCTTTTTGAATCTAATTTAATTTGGCCCAAAATACCATTGTCACTTCTTTCCTTTACGGCTTTGAAAACACTGAAAGATTGAATTAGCGATTCAATTTTAGCTACTTTCACAGCATTATGTCATATGGTATTTTATTATGGGGTAATGCTGCTGATATTGACACTATATTCGTTTTGCAGAAGAGGGCTGTTCGTGCGATATATAAATTAGGTCCCAGAGAGTCATTAAGAGATAAATTTAAAGATTATAAAATAATGACAGTGCATAGCCAATATATATATGAAAATTTAATGTATGTTCATAAAAATATTGATAAATTCAAGAAAAAAATGGACTGTAACGCACTGAACATCAGGAGTAAAAGTAAACTTGTAGTACGTTTAGTAGGCTGCACAAAATTAGTAAGTCATTCAAAGGAAATTGTATTTTATTCTATAATAAATTACCTATTGATATCTTGGAGATGTCTATCAATGAGTTCAAAGTTTTATATTAAGGATTATATAAACGATAAAAAAGCTTGGGTGTGAATTGCTCTATCTCCATAGGTACTATAGTTTATTATTAATTTTATTCATTATGTGAGATGGTGATAACGAAAAAAAAGAAAAACCCCGGCTAAGTTTGTTGTGGGCTTCTTCTTAGACCGGGGTGCGTTTGGAACCCTCATAGCTTTAGTTTTAAGTTTACGAATATAGTTATCACCATGAAATAACTACTGTGTAAATTATTGACGCGTCAAAAGTGCCTTTTTAAGGACTATTTGAATAAAGATTATTTTGAATTTGAATTTGAATATACAACCTGCTTCGCCAAGTTATTTTCAACCGCTAGGTTATTGTTCTTTACAGCAATATTATTAAACATATTATTATTATAACTTTAGAACCTAGTTCAGTAGCTTTAATTTCAGATTTGCACACTCGCAAACGTGCAGTCGCTTTCGATTAACAAAACACTGTAACGTCAAAGTAAAATGGATCTTATGATTTGGGACTAGAGTCGTTATTTCCTAACCATTTATTCATAATTTACAAACTTATGGTGGACGAATTTGAGTTAGAAAACTAAGTGGACTTATCAATTTACTGTGACGTTAGTGTGTTCCCATATTCTAAAATGTAATTTGAAAGTCTTATACTAAAGGTTTAGTTTTGTGGGCTGCCATTTCGGAAATGGGAGGATGATCTGAAGATGAATCTGAATAAACAGCTTGATCGCAAAGGGGAGGTCTTGGAGGAGGCCTATACTAATAAGTAAGACCGGTGTCCATAATTTTGTTACTTTATAATTTGTTTAAAAATGTTATGTCTGTAACTTTTTATTAGTTTTTATTTTTATTTTTTTACTACAAGTTAGCCCTTGACGGCAATCTCACCTTGTGGTAAGTGATGATGCTGTCTACGATGGTAGCGAGCTAACCTGTTAGGAGTACGGTAAACCCACGCTCCTCATTGGTTTCTACGCGACATCGTGCCGGAACGCTAAATCGCTTGGCGACACGTCTTTGTCGGTAGGGTGGTAACTAGCCACGGCCGAAGCCTCCCAGCCCAGACTTGAGCCGGGAATCGAACCCGGGACCTCGAAATTTATAATTCGATAGCGCACGCACTGTGCCCCGGAGGTTGTCAAGTAGTATAATAATCAAATGATTAGCACATTTAACTAAGGTTGACTATATCTTTTAATTGACTCCAAAGTCGGGCCAACAATAGCTTTCATTCTTATAAGCAAAAGTTAAACCGTCTTGGTTTTTATTATTGTGGTTATATAGAGAACGTTAAGAAACACTGGGTCTGGGTTACGGTCGAGTGCACAAGTGTTCCCGTGCCCCAGCCACCAGGCGACGCGAAGGAGCATCGCTGGGTTTTAGTGGGTATTCTGGTCGCCAGACTGGCCGCCGGGGAGTCCCACATACCCCGTCGGAAGCGGCGCAGTCTGGCCTGCATCGCTTCCGGAGGGGATGCGTAGACGCATTTCCCAGCGGAAAAAAAAAAACATGCATTATTATAAAACAACACCACAGCTGTGATCGCAACGTAATCTCCGATAAGTAACGTTCCTTACTATTCTTTTGTTTGCTAAGTTATCAATCAGTTTAAAAATTATATAAACACAAACACAATACACAATAACAAATTCTATAAATACAAATTAATATAATATTGTAACTAACGGTACAATTCACTTATTATTAATTCAGTTACCATGGTTTATATTTTATTACATTGTATTGAACGTTACATAAATTATTTCATTATTTTATTACACGTGCAATTGAAAATATCAGCCGTCGGTCTCCTATTTATAGCAAACGACATCGAATTGTTTTGAATTTGAATTCTATTAAATCGAAAGTATTGTTCTAAATTTAAATTTAGAATTTGTACACTCTCTGAGGTTGCGCGACAAATGACAGATAGATCCTTTGTCTCGTTCACTCTTATGGTAATAATGTTCTTTACTCTATACGTTTATATGTCTCATCATTGTGTAAGTTCTCAACATTAGGCTGATAGTTCGCTAGTGAACCTTTTACCATTCTACCTACATTCATACCATTCAATTCTGCAATGTTCTTTACCCAAAGTTGAAAAATTATGTTTATAATTATCGGCTCACTACAGAGCACGGGTCTACTCTCAATATGGTAAGGGTTTGGCCGTAGTCCACCACGCTGGCTATGTGCGGATTGGCAGACTTCACACGCCTTTGAGAACATTATGGAGAACTCTCAGGCATGCAGGTTTCCTCACGATGTTTTCCTTCACCGTTGAAGCAAGTGATAATTTTAATTGTTTAAAAACGCACATAACTTCGAAAAGTTAGAAGTGCGTGCCCGGGTTCGAACCCCTGACCTCTGATTAGGAAGCAGACGTCCTCACCACTAGGCTATCACAGCACTTACGTGTAATAAACATAATTAATTATAATTATAACGGGTAAAACGAATTTAAAAAAGTTCTTAATAAATTACTGAGCATATACCTGTACTAGGATCAGATTTCTGTTTACAGCAATTAACTACTAAAAGTGTATTTATCTATTTTCCTTTATTCGTCAACCGTGGAGGGGTCTCAGCTCTAATTCTTTCACTCTTATAAGAGAGAGAAACCCTGAGCAACGGTGGGATTATTAGGGGGAATATTCATGCAAGCAAAATTAAGTGCGTAATAAATAAAAATAGACTGCAACCATTGATTGATTTTCGACTTCTACTCGACACGATCGTAGTATCCAACAAGTAATGAAAAAACTATTATATTAACTGGTAGAGGTTGCTTCTGAGCGATAAGGCCGCCTATGGTACCTCTTTTCTTATCTTGTATGTTTCCAATAGTAGGTTGTGTCTGTTACATTTTAGTAGTGATACTTTTATTTTGTATTTTTTTTTTTATAATTTTGTTTTAGTTATGAGTTTGTTTGTTATTTGTTTAGGAGATATGAGGGCATGTTCGTTTCGGGCAAAAGTCCCAAAAAAAAAAGATTTAAAAAAAATCTATGTATGTTTCTTTGCTGTCTTGTATTCCTTATTTTTTCTTGTGCACTGTAAAGTGTATTTTCATTCCATTTGATTTATTAAAGCAGTCTCCGCCAATTAAGGCAACGAAGCCTCCAAGCAAGAATGAAAGATAAGCAAGCCCAGGCCCAGAGCCGCTTTTGAATTATTTCATCCATTCTGAAGCCGAGAAATATTTTCACAAACGAATGTCGGTGATACTCTCTTAATGTCGCTCAAATTTGCAAACTATAATAACTGGAATATCTTTTTGTATAAATACAACTCGGGAATATTTAATTTTGTTATTTTAACTATGAAAATTGACATTTACAAGTCAATTACATGGACAATTCGCTCGTGAACATTGTGTATGGGTATTTCATTATTCATATTTAATTATTCTGTTTATTAGGCTTCATTATCTCGCTGGGTGAGGATGGGTTTGATGTTTTGAACTTACATCGATATCGATAATATTGTCGATATCGATGTAAGTTCATAACATCAACCCCATCATGAATAAGATACAAATACGATATGCTTAATGTCATTACATTAATCATAATTCAAAGACCAATAATTATACTCAAAGTTAAAATTAGTTTACAAGTGTTCTCAAATTAAATGCATTTGAAAACAACAACAAAAAAACTTTTTTCATATAAGGATAACTCCGTATTATTTATTTTTCTTTTATATTCTGCCCGTACAGTTTGTTGATAAGTTTTCGAATGAATTCCAAATATGAATTATTAATTAACTCGAGAACAAAAAATAATTTACTATACATAAACAAAAAACAGCAACGATAAATATCGATTCTATATTTGAATATTTTATTAGCGATTTTAAAATTTGAACCTAAACTTCTAGTATGATATTGTTTCAGTTGTTTTATCAACGAGGAAATATTTAAATATAAATTCGCCATACCTCGATTTTGTGAACTAACAAGGTTCTTTGTTTAAACCTACGTGTTGATTATGTGTTGGATTATTTGTCTGTATATCAGTGCCCAATAAATTCCAAGTGTTAACTCGCCTAAGTAATAACACCTTAACCGAATGAGACACAGATAACAGGTGGATCTCTAAAAAATAACTTTTATGACTATCGATATTATTTTCTTTAACTTTATAAGTCTCGCGAAAATCGGTTCAGATGTTCTCAGGATATAGAGACAGGCAACAGCTGTGTTAGGGTTATGCTTACGTTTACTTAATAATCATAAATTTGTTTTGAATAAATTGATTTAATTGAATATTTGAATTATTTTGAAATCACAGATAAATATTTCAATTTTGTTTATTTGCTTAGACAAAAGATGAGCTAATAAGAAATAACAAGTCAGTCACAGTATACATTTATCGCCCGCTTGGGGGTTTACCGTTTCACAGAGAGATGATTTTAAAGCATTGACAAACAACGCTGCTGACATGCAGGTTGGTAGCTTTCAAAGATTTATCACATGTTAGTGGTAACAACCGCACTATCCAAGGCCAGATTTACCAATTCGCTTACCACAAACTTTTTACTACAGGCTGATCCTCAGACTTTTTAACAAAATAATTTTAAACCAAGCCCACTCGGAACTCGAAATTAAAATCGGTGCGAAGCGGTGATAGCCTAGTGGTTAGGGCGTCAGCCTCCTAATCAGAATACGGCGGTTCAAATCCGGGCATGCACCTCTAACTTTTCGGAGTTATGGGACTTTAAAAAAAAGAAAAATATCACTTGCTTCAACGGTGAAGGAAAACATTGTGAGGAAACCTGCACGCCTGAGAGTTCTCCATAATGTTCTCAAAGGCGCGTAAAGTCTGCCAATCCGTACACCGCCTGCGTGGTGGACTATGGCCAAACCCTTCTCATATTGAGAGGAGATCCGTGCTCTGTAGTGAGCCGGTAATGGGTTGATCATGATGATGATGATGAACTAGTGTCTTTAGCTGAACACGTTAACCACAAAACCACAGAATCAGGTTATATTTAGTACATCCCAAGTTTATTTCTTTCACCGCTACCCGTTTCGTTCATTGACTTCTTTCCCCAAGGCTTGTCTGGAAGAGATTGCTTAAGCAATAAGTCCGCCTTATGTATACAAAGTGTTCTACGTTATTGTTTCATAATAATTTGTGTGCAATAAAGGGTATCTATCTATCTACAGTTAGGAGCTACGAGAGCTCAATAATGAAAATAATGAATAGAAGCAGGCTTTACTTTGCGGAAGTCCATCATAAACAATAAACAGCAAGTATAATTTGCTATATTCCGCCGACAACCGGGAGATTTGTATAATATAACACCACGCAAAATCTTCCACTATCAATAATGGTTATAAAGTACACCAAAAGCTATAGTAGTAGGTATTTCATATCGGACAACTGTTAATTGGAGTAGCAGGATTAAATTTGTATCCAAAAGTTCGGCCATTTTCTGTACACAAAGGCTTATTCGGACTGACTTTATAGTCGATGGGAGATTAAGTATTTCAGAACACAGCTTTAGGGAAATCGGTTCCGGTAAATACCTGTTCGGACTTTTTAATAGGAGCAATGTTTTGGTTTCCTTCTGTTTGTGCGTTGATGTTACTTAATAAGGCTGGATGCATATAGGATTAAATGTTGAGAGGAGACCGCGTCGGTAATGGTAGAATAAAGATGATTGGTGCATTTATCAAATTCAAATTCAAATTCAAAATAATCTTTATTCAAATAGTCCTTAAAAAGGCACTTTTGACGCGTCATTAATTTACATGGTAGTTATTTCATGGTGATAACTATATTCGTAAACTTAAAATAAAGCTATGAGGGTTCCAAACGCGCCCCGGTCTAAGAAGAAGCCCACAACAAACTTAGCCGGGGTTTTTCTTTTTTTTCGTTATCACCATCTCACATAATGAATAAAATTAATAATAAACTATAGTACCTATGGAGATAGAGCAATTCACACCCAAGCTTTTTTATCGTTTATAAATTTTTTCAAATTCAAATTTAAAATAATCTTTATTCAAATAGTCCTTAAAAAGGCACTTTTGACGCGTCAATAATTTACACAGTAGTTATTTCATGGTGATAACTATATTCGTAAACTTAAAACTAAAGCTATGAGGGTTCCAAACGCGCCCCGGTCTAAGAAGAAGCCCACAACAAACTTAGCCGGGGTTTTTCTTTTTTTTCGTTATCACCATCTCACATAATGAATAAAATTAATAATATTAATAATAAACTATAGTACCTATGGAGATAGAGCAATTCACACCCAAGCTTTTTTATCGTTTATATAATCCTTAATATCGTAATATGATTTTTCTACAAGCTTTCGTTTTATAAAAACTTTGAACTTATTGATAGACATCTCCAAGATATCAATAGGTAATTTATTATAGAATAAAATACAATTTCCTTTGAATGAGTTACTAATTTTGTGCAGCCTACTAAACGGTACTACAAGCTTACTTTTACTTCTAATGTTCAGTGCGTTACAGTCCATTTTTTTCTTGAATTTATCAATATTTTTATGAACATACATTAAATTTTCATATATATATTGGCTATGCACTGTCATTATTTTATAATCTTTAAATTTATCTCTTAATGACTCTCTGGGACCTAATTTATATATCGCACGAACAGCCCTCTTCTGCAAAACGAATATAGTGTCTATATCAGCAGCATTACCCCATAATAAAATACCATATGACATAATGCTGTGAAAGTAGCTAAAATATACAAGTCTGGCAGTCTCTATATCCGTCAAATGACGGATCTTTTTTACCGCGTAAGCAGCAGAGCTAAGTCTGTGCGATAAATTATTTATATGTGGACCCCATTGAAGTTTAGCGTCTAACGTTATGCCTAAGAATGTAGCCGTATTTACCAGATCCAATTCCTCATTATTAAGTAGTACACTGGTTTTCACCTGTTTAACATTGGGCAACGTGAATTTAATACACTTTGTTTTCTTCCCATTAAGTGCTAAGTTATTAGCCTCAAACCAATGTACTACTTTCGCGAGAGAGTTGTTTACCTCGTCAACATTTGTTTCACGTCGTTTAATTTTAAAAACGAGTGATGTATCATCAGCAAACAATACTATCCCGCTATTGTCCTTAGTAAGGTAAGGAAGGTCATTTATGTAAATGAGGAACAGAAAAGGTCCTAATATAGATCCCTGAGGAACCCCTATTTTCACAAATGACCCGTTAGACCGTTTCCCGTTTACGTCTACTTGTTGAACTCTGTCACGTAAATACGAGGTCATTAAATCTAGAGTTACCCCCCGAAGTCCATAATGGTGTAGTTTTCTGACTAATGTTTCATGCTCAACACAATCGAAAGCCTTGGATAAATCACAAAAAACACCAAGTGCGTCACGTGACTCCTCCCAGGCTTTAAATATATTGTGTATTAACTCAACACCAGCGTCGGTTGTTGAGCGACCCCGTGTAAAACCAAATTGATTGGCGTGTAATAAATTGTTTCTATTAAAATGATTAATTAATTGCGTTAAAATAAGTTTTTCAAAGATTTTACTGAAAGTAGGTAGTACTGATACCGGTCTAAAGTTAGTGGGGTCAGTAGTACTACCAGATTTGAATAACGGAATTAACTTGCTATGTTTCATTAAGTCAGGGAACACACCACAGTCAATGCAATTGTTAAAAATAAAAGCTAGGTCGGGTGCAACAATATCAATCAATGACCTTATAACGTTAACGGAAATGCCCCACAAGTCATTTGTTTTCTTAATATTTATTAATCGGAAGGCCTTAATAACGTCTGAGCTACTAACATGTCTGAATTTAACCCTAGACACCTAACCTTCGTCGAATCCACGAACACAAAACAGAAATATCTCTTCCTCTTTTCTTCGTGAGCGCTGATCACTTCGCCATCGCTAGTGAACTAGTGTCCACCGAGTGCTCCCAGGTGGCGACGTCGTTTTGCGGGTAAGTACATAATATTTAGATATATTATGAAAATAGTCGTCGTTTCGACGAATGGTTAGGTTCTGTGTATATTATTACTGTAACTAATGTCTTTACTTTTTCAGTTTTTACCATGACTTCTCAACGATTCCTGACCGATGAAGTTATTGTGAGGTTATTATTAGAAGAGGAAGATATCGGAACTTCGGAGGAGTCAATAGGGCGTACTGATACTAGAAAGGCTAGTGAAAGCGAAACAAAAGATAATGTAGAAGTAGATGACGGAATAGATGGCTCTGAAGAATAATCATTTTACTGTAGATGAATTGTTTGACACAGAATATTCTGGTACCAGATATGTGGCGTGTATGAACAAGAAAGATGTGGTTTTCTTCTGCGATGTCTTAGTTTTGATGACAGAACGTTTCTCTTACAGCGACAAAAGGTCGACCCTATTATGCCATAACATCTTTACTTTTTGTCCTATTGCAGAAGCAATAGGACAAAAGTATAGATTCAGCGTGCTTTTATGAAGAAATTGCATGACCAGTCGGTGGAGCCCTGGCTCAAAATAAGGTTGGAAATTGCTACTATATCGACACACGTGAAAAATAAAATTAAAGATATCTTGAGAGTGGAAGGACTGAAGAATGATGAAGGTGAAAGTGAAGGTCAGTCATCAGCCAGCAGTAGTCTTCTACCAGCTGAAGCTACAAACAGCAGAAAAAGAAAATTTTTGGCATGTGTCCCTATACAAAAAGACGCCTGACTAAGACATATTGTTCAAAATACAACACGGTAATTTGTGGTGAACAAAAAGTTGATTTTCGCCACAAATTTGCTTCAAAGTTTTAGGTTTTATATTTTTTCTTAAAAAATGAGACCTTAATAGTTTTTGTTTGCCAAAGATAAAAAAGGAATTTTTTGTTGTTTCTTTTTTATAATTTTTTTCCAAATAAGTGTTTAATTTGATCTCAAAAAACCAGTGTATTAGATTATTAGGAAAAAGTTAAATATTTTTGTTAAAATATCGAAATATACTGTTTTATTTAATAGAGTTATACCTGTTTAACGTAATTAAACATTAAAACGAACAGATATATCTATCGGTGGATAAATTTATATGCTTCAATAATTGTTCGTCGATACGACGAATGGTTAGCTTTAAAGGGGTATATCGGAAGGTTAGTTGTCTAGGGTTAAGAGCGTTATTACATTCTGGCACATTATCCTTCAACAAACAGAGAGCAGTATCAGGTGAAGAGTTTAATGATCTTGTAGTGGAGACAGGAACGTCGGTAAAGAAGGTTTCAAAAGCAGTTGCAACCTCAAAATCCGACGTGATAGATTTGTTACCTATATCAAGTTTAAAGTTATTACTTTTTGGTTTTATTCTTCCTGTTTCCTCATTAATTATTTTCCAGGTTGCTTTAATTACATTATTGCTATTTTTTATTTTATTCTGTATATATTGCGATTTCGCCAAAATGCAATCGCGTTTAAAATTCTTGGAAAATAATTTTACATAATTTTTAAACTCATCACTCGTATTATATTTTCGTTCCGCATACATTTCATATAAAGTTTGCCTATTTTTATGTAGTTCACTTGTAGCCCACTCACTAAAAACCAATGTATCAGCAACCATGACAGACTTTTTAGTAAATATAGAATTAAATATCATATTAAACTTACCAAAAAAAGTATTATACATTTCATTAGGACCAATTGTAGATGATAAAATAATATATAATCCTTAATATCGTAATATGATTTTTCTACAAGCTTTCGTTTTATAAAAACTTTGAACTTATTGATAGACATCAAACTTATCTATTTCTAAGTGTTGTGGGATTATAAATGAAATATCTCTGTGATGTTAGCTATCTGTGTATAAAATTTCACTAATTTCGGTTTAGCCGTAAAGTTGAAAATGTTACAAAGGAAATTGATTCGTGCGCTTTACCGAGATAAATAATATGTTTTACCATCTTCAGGATGCAAGCTTCTCATATATGAGGAAAATTTCATCATGATCAATGTAGTGATTGGGCTGATCGTAGGTCCAACAGACAAACACTTTTTGCTTTAGTATACGTATATTGACAAACTTTAGTCTTAAAGATAAGTTTAAGCGAATATATTATATTTTTAAATAATCTTAGTAGCATACGTTTGGTTAAAGTATGTATATACGTTTTTTTTTATATACAAAGCGAGCAAACGAGCAGGCGGGTCACCTGATGGTAAGTGATTACCGCCGCCCATGAACATTTGCAGCACCAGAGGAACCGCCAATGCGTCGCTGGCCCTTGGCCGCCAATGCGTTGCTGGCCCTTGTATTATATACATAAACCACAAAATTATGTAAGAATGTTCGTCTATATTATATGTGATAAAATATAATGGGTTTCCTGTCACCTGTAAAAGTAATTTAACATCAAGAACAATTTTTATGAATCTTCTGGGTAGTGAGTTCAATTCCCGGGTCAGGTAAAAAAAATCTCTCAGGTAATAACATACGTAGGAAAAGTACCTTTCGCTTTTTTAAACTATGACCTTTAGTGTCCTTTCCTTTCCAACAAAGCGGATTGGGTACATATCAGTGTTATTTGAACCTTCGACCTTTCGGAATATCTTAAAATAAACTACAGTCTGAACCGAGTAAATATAATGAGGAACGTTTTTTCATAAAGTTTTCGCGCGCGAGCAAATCTCATTTAATTCCACCCCTTTAAAGGGAGCTAAAAACGGCAGGAGGATATTTCGCTCACGCAAATTATCGAGATTTATAAGGGCTTCGTCCCAAGTCTGGTAATTTTATAATCGAACAATTTACTATTAATATAACATTTAATTAACCAAGACGTAACGTAACGGAGACAGTATGTAGCAATAGTTATGTTAGTTTATGTTTTTTTATTCTTTGCAATACTACTATCACCTCCTTTCATTTTCATTTCATTTTTATTTCATTTCATTTCACCTCCAGGCAGATTCCTTGAAATATTTTACATTTTTTTTTACTTTTGGAACGAAGTTCCTTATCGCGCGTTGTGAAAGGGGGCTAGACGGAAAAATTCTTACGAAAAGTTGTCACGACACTTTGTTAATAATAAAAAAAATATTATTATAACTTAAATAAAATAAAATTTTATTCAAATTCAAATTCAAAATAATCTTTATTCAAATAGTCCTTAAAAAGGCACTTTTGACGCGTCAATAATTTACATAGTAGTTATTTCATGGTGATAACTATATTCGTAAACTTAAAACTAAAGCTATGAGGGTTCCAAACGCGCCCCGGTCTAAGAAGAAGCCCACAACAAACTTAGCCGGGGTTTTTCTTTTTTTCGTTATCACCATCTCACATTATGAATAAAAAAACTATAGTACCTATGGAGATAGAGCAATTCACACCCAAGCTTTTTTATCGTTTATATAATCCTTAATATCGTAATATGATTTTTCTACAAGCTTTCGTTTTATAAAAACTTTGAACTTATTGATAGACATCTCCAAGATATCAATAGGTAATTTATTATAAAATAAAATACATTTCCTTTGAATGAGTTACTAATTTTGTGCAGCCTACTAAATGGTACTACAAGTTTACTTTTACTTCTGATGTTCAGTGCGTTACAGTCCATTTTTTTCTTGAATTTATCAATATTTTTATGAACATACATAAAATTTTCATATATATATTGGCTATGCACTGTCATTATTTTATAATCTTTAATTACAATTCCTTCACTAATTAATCGAAAGGAACTTTTTTTTTTTTTTTTATATACAAAGCGAGCAAACGAGCAGGCGGGTCACCTGA
Organism: Lasiommata megera; assembly: GCA_928268935.1. Classification (NCBI taxonomy): domain Eukaryota; kingdom Metazoa; phylum Arthropoda; class Insecta; order Lepidoptera; family Nymphalidae; genus Lasiommata; species Lasiommata megera. The sequence continues at coordinate 1,199,957 of OV743311.1, read as the reverse complement.
TGGTAAGTGATTACCGCCGCCCATGAACATTTGCAGCACCAGAGGAACCGCCAATGCGTTGCTGGCCCTTGAGGAATTTGTTTATTCGCCCTTTGAAGATCCCCATATTATAACCATTAGGGAACACAGAAGAAGGAAGCTGGTTCCACAATTTGCAGGTTCGTGGCAGAAATGACCTGGAATAGCGGGTGGTGGAAGAGGTCCAGGCATCCAGGTGGTGAGGATGGAATTTATTTCTGCGACGAAAAGTGCGACTGGAGAACACGGAAGGTGGAATTAGATTAAATAGCTCCTCAGAGCACTCTCCATTGTAGAGACGATAGAACACACAAAGAGAACTAACGTCTCTTCGGTGCTCTAGGGACTCCAGCGTGTAAGTGATCTTGGGATCATCCACGAGACGAACTGCCCGCTTTTGTATCCGGTCAAATGGAAGGAGCTGGTACTGGGGTGCTCCGGCCCAGAGGTGAGAGCAGTACTCCATGTGGGGCCGCACTTGCGCTTTATAGAGCAGAAGCCTGTGCTTAGGCGCAAAGTATCTTTTCGCTCTGTTGAGCACCCCGAGTTTTTTCGAGGCTAGTTTAGCTTTACCTTCCAGATGCTCGCGGAACTGGACTTCGTTCGATATGCAAACACCGAGGATCCCTATGCTGTTAGATGGAGTCAGGGGAGTGCTCTGGAAGATAATAGGAGTTGTAAAAGCGGTCTTTTTTGCCGAAAACGCGCATACTTGTGTCTTCGTGGGGTTGAAGTGCACAATATTTTGTGAGCCCCATTGAGATACTTGGTAAAGACAGAACTCGATATTCGACACAAGCGTACTTCTACACTCCTCCAGCTGAGCACGAGAAAGCTGTGCACGACCTTTATATAAGGCATCACCCGTACTGTCGTCCGCATAGCAATGAACATTGTTATTATGTAACATGTCATTGATATGCAGTATGAACAGCGTGGGTGAAAGCACAGATCCTTGCGGAACGCCAGCATTGATGGGCTTCAGTTCAGAGCAAAAACCGTCAACAGCGACTTTAATGCTACGCTCGTTCAGAAAACTGGCGATCCAATCACACAGCTTCTCGGGGAGTCCGTAAGAAGGCAATTTGGACAGAAGTGCCTTATGCCAAACCCGATCAAAGGCCTTTGCAATATCCAGGCTGACCGCCAAAGCTTCTCCCTTGCTGTCGATTGCCTCCGCCCAGCGGTGAGTGAGGTAAGCTAGGAGATCACCAGCTGAACGACCGTGGCGAAAGCCATACTGACGATCGCTAATCAGCTGGTGCTCTTCCAGGTAATGAAGCATTTGGGTGTTTATTATACGCTCCATAACTTTAGAAAGCAGGGAGGTTATCGCAATTGGCCTGTAGTTCGATGGGTCTGAATGATCGCCCTTCTTTGGAATAGGGTGGACTAAGGCAGTCTTCCAGGAAGACGGAACAGTGCCGGAGGAGTAAGACTGCCGAAACAGGCGCGTTAAGACCGGAGTCAACTCAGGAGCACACATTTTAAGCACTACGGCAGGGATACCGTCAGGCCCGCTCGCCTTGTTGACGTTGAGAGAGAGAAGCGCTTTACGCACTGCGCTCTGAGTGAAGCGAATGTCACTGAGCGAATTTTGGCATCGCGGGATGGTTGGCGGTGTTCTCCCTCCGTCATCAAGTGTCGAGTTACCAGCGAAGAGAGAGCCAAAGATATCTGCTTTCTCCTTGGCGGTGTGGGCCAGCGAATCGTCCGGTTTTCGTAGAGGTGGAAAGGTTGAGCGACAGAAGTTGCCCTGTATGGCTTTGGATAGCGACCAGAACGCACGGGTGCCAGAAGGCAATGCGACTAGTCTGCGCCCAATTTTGTCTATGTGCTGGAACTTTGCCCTGGCGATGGCATTTTTATAAGATCTGGAGGCAGCATTATAACTCTTCTTCAGATTAACTGCGTTAGGATCATTATTGCTTTGTGCTGAGGACCAAGCTTGGTAGGAGCTGTGTTTTCGGTCGCAAGCTTTGTTGCACATCCCATTGAACCACTTCTTAGCACGTTCTCCAATGGGTATTAATGAGCTGGGAATGTAACATTCCATACCCTGGAGTATAACGTCGGCCACGGCCTCAGCACAGGTGTTAGAGTCGTCGTCCGAAAAGCAAAGCTGCACCCAGGGATACGAAGCGTAGAACTCACGCAGTCCATCCCAATCCGCTGACTTGTAGTGCCACACTCGACGGGTACCGGCCACCGGGGTGCGAACGGAAGATGGCAGTTGCACAGAGGTTTGTACCAAGCAGTGGTCAGATGATCCCAAGGGAGCATCGACGACCACCTGGTAGCCGGTAGGGTGAGTGGTGATGAAAAGATCCAGTTTTGATGGAGTGTGATCAGCGATATCGGGTATCCTAGTTGGTACAGAAACCAGTTGAGTGAGGTCATATGCCAGGACGAAGTTGTGAGCGGCCCTTCCCGCGTGATCGGTGATACGCGATCCTAGCCATTCCACATGGTGGGCGTTGAAGTCCCCTAGGATCACCACCTCCGCAGAGGGAATATGCTCTAACACATAGTCGATCGCTTGTTGGATGTGCTCGAAAAGTCGATCCGTTTCGGCGTTACCACTATGGGATCTGTACAGGCACGCGTAGACCCGGGTTTGACCGCAGTAATCCACGCGCAACCAGAGAAGAGACAGATCCCCAACCTCAAGTCTAAGTAATCGTTGACCACAAATGTCCCCTCTGATGAACACGCACACACCTGCTCGCGGCGAAAAGGCATGTTCTAGTTTGTAGCCGGGGAAGTTTAAATATGATGTATCGTCAGGGGGTGAAATCTGGGTCTCAGTCAGAAAGAGCAAAGCGGGCTTTACCGTTTCGAGATGGTGGTGAACGGCGTTAAGGTTGGAGTGTAAGCCTCTGATATTACAAAAGTTCACACAAAGTGTGGAAGGAGGCGCCGCTGTAAAACGTTTCTTTCTTCTTGTCAATTTCATAATTTATGCGGGCTGAATCAAAGGACAGACGAACTGTGCAGTGCTGGTGGTCACCAGGTCAAAGAAGCGGAACCAGCCGCCCCCGAGAGCGTAGGTGGTGTGAGTTACTGGTGCGGGGGACGGAAGGGCCCCCAATCCGATCCGCTGAATGACCGGCGGGTTCCACTCCGGTCTCCCACTCCGGCACTCCGGTCATTCACCGGGCTTTTTTCGCTGGTGGCGGGGCAGCCTCCTAAGACGGGATATCCTAGGTTCGGGCCCCCTACGGACCAACGGGCGGCCAGCGGACAACCGTTTCATCGGGTCTCCCTGGACCCCGCGCCAATACCTCACGCCCACGCACGCGGGAAGGACTTCTGCCCCACTACGGACCCAAAGCCCACCAACACTGCACTATTCGGGAGGGAAACTGGCTCTCCAGCTCGCAACCGGAACGCATAGAATGCTTTGCGGCTGATTACGACTAGAGTGTGGTCGCTAGCCAGACGGATCCGAGATAGAACCCTACCACAAAGCGGGGATACCATTAAGATTAAGCCGTGCGGTATCAGACACAGCAACCCGGGGGGGGACTGGAAACGTCAGAGCCTCGTTCGCTAACTGGCAGGGTGCACCACGCGCAGGTGAGGTTGACTTTGGCCACTGAGATAGAAGTTGGGCCACTTGCACCCCAAAACTTGAGAACTTCGTTCCATCCGGGTGTCCCTTGACACCTCTCAAGTTTTTATTTACTGTAGCACTACGCAATGCACTGTTTATACTAGCAGATACGTTTTTTCAATAATGTGTCAAGGTTTATCGAATTAAGAGGACTTCAGGAGTTAACCAAAATTTTAGATTATATGTTTTGCATTACTTGTTGATGAAGGAGGTTTCGTTGAATTTATCTTGTCTTTACCCATATAGGTGGTATGAATTCAGCATGGTAGTTACGAAAATATTAAGCATCTTTGGTATTCTAAGGTATGACTTCTTTTTCTTTAGGTTCTTTCTCTCCAACTAGTGAAGGTTGGCAGTCAGAATGGCATATTTTGCCTTGTCTTTTGCGAGGCTGAAAAGCTGGGTGGCACTCGCGATACCATTTTACATCTTGATGTTTCGCAACCAAGACTTCCTCTTTCGACCGATACGCCTCTTTCCCGCTACTCTGCCTAACATTATGAGTATAATTAAGTAGTATCTGGTCCTCTTCCACCACCCGCTATTTCTTCATTTCTGCCACGCACCTGCAAATTGTGGAACCAGCTTCCATCTTCTGTGTTCCTGGTTAATGGTTATAATATGGGGATCTTCAAAGGGCGGATTCACAAATTGCTCAAGGTCCAGCAACGCACTGGCGGTTCCTCTGGTGCTGCAAGTGTTCATGGGCGGCGGTAATCACTTACCATCAGGTGACCCGCCTGCTCGTTTGCTCGAAATATATATATATATATATATATATATATATAAGTATTAAAGTATGACTATTTAAAAGAATTTCAATCCTTTCAAGAAGAGATTCAAGAGATTACAAAAATACGTACTTCTTTATATGACAACACAAACTATCCTTTAGTAAAGTATAAACATTATATGTAGTACGTACAATAAACATAAATAACATCCTCACGATTTATGCCATACACCTAATATACTCTATTTCAAGGCGCGTAAAAGCTAAGCAAACGTGGCTCGATACAGGATATTGATGTGAAATATAAAAGATGAGCAAATTGGCACTGTGGACGGAATCCTTGCCAACAAAGCAATAAGCTTAGCGTCTACGTACACGGAAGTGGTTTAGGTCGATTTAATTTTATTTACAAGCCATGTTGTGAAGTATAACGAAACAAAAGAACTTGTTCGATGCCAAGTTAGCGCTTGAATTGATAAACCTTATCGAAATGCAGTGGAGAAGAATTATCATACAGTTCGTTCGTATAATAAGCGAGATCTACGGATCCCAAGGGTTCTGAGTTTCGGAGTCAGGAATTGCCCCTTGCCTTGAAGAGCACGTTAGGTTTTGGTTACTATAATTAAAACTCCAACTGAACGATAAAGGATGCAATGAATGTTTTTTTTTTTTTTTTTAGCTCTTACATTTAATCATCATCATTATGATCAACCCATTATCGGCTCACTACAGAGCACGGGTCTCCTCTCAATATGAGACGGGTTTGGCCACAGTCCACCACGCTGGCACCTCTAACTATTCGGATTTATGTGCGTTTTTAAGCAATTAAAATACCACTTGCTTCAACGGTGAAGGAAAACATCGTGAGGAAACCTGCACGCCTGAGAGTTCTCCATAATGTTCTCAAAGGCATGTGAAGTCTGCCAATCCGCACATGGCCAGCGTGGTGGACTATGGCCAAACCCTTCTCATATTGAGAGGAGACCCCTGCTCTGTAGTGAGCCGGTAATGGGTTGATCATGAATGATGAATGAATGTATTTTTATCATCACGCTATAGAATCGATATCGAATCTTAATTAGATTATATTAAATTATTGTCTGTACGTATATGTTTACGTACAAGTTAACTATTAATACATTTTCGAACTTTAGTTTAATGAATTTAACTATTCATTGTAGTAGTAATAATAGGCACTGTGAACGATGAATAGTATGAGTCATCATTTCTTGCTCCCACTGGATTTTATTAAGATATATATTTTTTTATAATTCCATGATAATTATTTTTCCAATCTTCTATTATATATTTTTTCAGTCGTTAAGACGCCTTGAGATGCTTAATAGTTTTAGAAAGCAGAAAAACAAAAAGGGTTTCGTAAATTAAGTAGGTACTTTTTCTATAAAACGATAAAAATAAAGCGCGTTTGAAATTTCGAATTCCGGAATTCGTTTATGCTCGTGTATAAATTCTGCAAATAAATGTTAGAAAATACAGCCAACATTCATACCATATTTCCTGAAACTCTTAACTTTTTGCATAAAATACAGCGTTAGCAGGCAAAAAACGGTATTCATTTATTGTAATACCTAAATGTAAGGTAGCTCGTCGATAGAAATTGCTTTCGAACAGTTTTCCGTGTTATGAGCATTAATGATGAGGTTAAATTTTATAAGCGGAAGCGTAAGGGTTTGGAATTTTTACTACTGGAATCTCCAGAGAAGTAACGGTGTGTGTGTTCTTTACCTTCCGTTCCTACGAATATCTATTTTGAATCAACTACAAGGGAATGGAAAATATTAGATGTTTGAATTTTATAAATTGCTTAAAAGATTACGGCAAGAAAAGGCTTTCCTTATGAAGGCAGAAGCAGACCTACCAATCCTAGTTTTTTTTTATACACTACAAGTTAGCCCTTCACCGTAATCTCACTTGGTGGCAAGTGATGATGCTGTCTTGATGGTAGCGGGCTAACCTGTTAGGAGTATGGTAAGCCCACGCTCCTAATTGGTTTCTACGCGACATCGTGCTGGAACGCTAAATCGCTTGGCGACACGTCTTTTTCGGTAGGGTGGTAACTAGCCACGGCTGAAGCCTCCCACCAGGCAAAAAGAAAAAAGTTCTAATGAATACTTCCGTGGCGCAGACGTATTGTACTGTTGAAACAATTGTGGTCTGGTGTATTCGACCGTGGCTAGTTAAAGAAAAGACAAAATACATGAATGAATAAAAAATTAAGCGGCAGATTTTAAACTATTGTAACAAATATTATTTTAAATACCAAATTTATAATATATTTTTTAAAAGCTAGAACAACTTCATTATTTCAGTAGCATATAAAATAAACTAATACCTCATCTACATCAAAATAGTCGTTTATTTTTAAACATAAAAGAGTTGAAATAAATGTAATGATGATTTTTATTCCAGTAATGTCCATACCAAGCACTGCTAAAATAAAAAACTAATAATTTGAATAAAATTAAAGGTAAACAAGTATACTGACAAGAAATTATAGGACCCAAAAATAATCGGGAATTTTTCTCTAATTTTCGCTTTTCGTTGGTGATTTTCGTTGACAGTTGTTTATAATGATTCTTTTCGTCTCGAATTTAAATCGCTCTGCTCATTGATGTGAGCTAATCATACGCCTAGATTCCCCGTAGACGCGTACATTATAAATGCTTTGCGGATATCGCAATTCGCAAAGCAGCCGATTTCGACGGATTTTTATTTCCCAACACACGAATACTTATGGCATCCATTTTCTACATTTATTTTTACACCGCTTTGGTTTATTGTTGCAGAGTTACGGCGGTCGAATGAATCTTTCAAATTCAAAATCAAAATAGCTTTATTCATGTTAACTATTACAGGCATCTATGAAGCGTTCATAAGTATATATAATATTTTTCATTATTTCAATTCAATATTAAAGCTAAGAGGGTTCTAATTGCACCCAGTCCTAAAAAGAAGCCCGCATCAAACTAAGCTGGTTTTTTGTTTTGTTATCACCATCTAACATAGTCAATAATAAATTATAATTAGCTATGAAGTTTGAACAATTCGCACCTAAGCATTTTTATCGTTTGTATATTTGAATGGATCAAACGAAATGTAGGCGTGTTTTAACTAATACCACTGGATAAATAATAATTGTAAAACTTGTATAACTTGGAGGTACTTCTAAAAATCAGAATATAAAAATAAATTTTAATTTTGTCGACACTCTTGTTCCAGAACTAAATATATTTGAAAAATAAGTCCACAGATATAACAAGAAAGACGCAATTTATTTCTCTTATATCGCGGGTATTTACAAGAAAAAAGGTTTAATATAATAAAATAAATTTGAACCCAGGATTCAATATTTTGCCGTGAGTGTTTTTGCTATCAAGACTATAATATATAATATAACGAAAAAAATTAGTACAATCCGTAATTTTTGTATTGAATGTGCTAATACCAAATTGTATATATTAATGCTGTTTTAAAATGGCGGTTTTTCATGTAAGTTTCATTCCCTATGTCACTGTGAGAAGTTGAATGTTCAAAAATATTGATGAATATACCAATAAACCTATAATTTCAAAAATTTATAGCTTTTGTTCACCTGTTAAACCCATTTAGGTTTTGAATTTGAAACAATCCTTTCTTAGCACTAGGTTTCGAGTTATAAAAAAAAATCTAATGAAAGCAACGAGAGGACACAACAAACAAGCAACACTAGTGACATTCTCTGTAGCAAGTTGTTGCTGCGTCATGTCAGCAAAGCTTACCTAGCTACAGATCACAATATAGATGTCACAAATGTTTGAACCAAACAACAATCGGATATAAGTCTTGAAACTCAAAAAACAAGGTTCCAATTTGAGCGACGTGATGTGACGCCCATCATACATTTCAATTGCATGACCATGTCGTTGGATTTAGGCAGATTAAGTAATTGAATCGAGTCCGAGTACATAGGTAGCTATAATTGATAGCGGTATGTATTGCAGTTACAAGTTATCTTAAGGTTTCAAGAACCTTGTTTTAAGAGAGAGATTCAAAATGCTACTTCGCAGGAAATCATTTTTTACCTCATTTTTAATTACAAAAAATACTAACGTAAAAAATTGCAATGAAAAAATGAGTCTTTACTTTTAAATATGGTCTACCATCTGTGATGCCCAGTGGTGAGGGCGTTCGCCTGCTTATCAGAGGTCTGGGGTTCGATCCGGGGCACGCACTTCTAAATCTTAAGTTATACTTCTAACTCTAAGTTCTGTCCGTTTTTAAGCAATTATAATATCAATTGCTTCAACGGTGAAGGAAAACATCGTGAGGTAACCTGCATGCCTTAGAATTCACCATAATGTTCTTTAAGGCGTCTGCCAATAAGCACATGTTCAGCGTGGTGGTCTAAGGCCAAACCCTTCTCTTGAATTGAGAGTAGATCCGTGCTCTGTAGTAAGCCAGCAATGGGTTGATTAAGTGATGATGATGGTCTATCATATTACCATAAGTGATACCGTGAAGTTAACTTGTAATCTAGGAGGCCTTCTTTGCTAAAATACAGGTACATTGGTCTTTTAACTTCGTCCGACGAAACTGGTTTCCATCCATAGCTAAATAAGCGGAAATAAATAAAGGTCTATTTCTTATCCATCAGTTCTAACATCATCATTTACTTAGCTCAAGTGTCTCACAGTTGATATTTACAGATTTCTTTTACCCCTGAGGTTTATATCTACAAAAATTTCAAAGCGATTTGAATCGCACTTTCATGCTTATTTTATGGTTAAGCTTTAAATTTGTCTTGCGTTGTATTGTATTTTATTTAATTTATTTAATAATTATCGTAATTAAACTTACTTTACCACATTACGTTGACAATAATGGTAACTTTGCTTATGTAATTAGTTTTTACTATGTCAATTGATAAAATGAGTGCTAAAGATTGCATTATTAGCTACTAACAAATGCTTTTGTTGAATATAAACCTTTTACTTGATAGTGACTAAAAAAATTTTGTTGGCAGCCACTTTTTTTTTAATGTAGCTTTTTTAGGTGATAATAACAACCTAACCTAATCGAATACTAACCACCCTTAGGTTTACGTCAGGGATGATAAAATTAGTATTGGTTACACTTGTAACTCAAGAACCCAGGGTAGACAGTTTGAAGTATATTAAGCTGTCTTATCCTTACCCGTTCGGCTGTTAAACAGGGTTGGACGTTTGAGATGGATTGATGACCTGTCGGATTCAGACTCGCGATGAATTCACGCCAGTTTTGTTTTGGAACTTGCCATTGTCGGACTGAGATATGAAAGATCATAGATTCCGTCTGAGACTCCATCGGATTATTGACTTAACTATTGTTTATTCTAAGCGACAATTCCTTAACAATTATAATGCGAACTCAACAACTTCGTTAAATTAAAATCAATTGCTAAAAATATTAAATTAGACCAATAAATATTAAATTTAATGACCTCATAAAGTTAGAGGACCTGGGTTTAATTCCCGGCTCGAGTCTGGTCTGGTGGGAGGCTTCGGCCGTGGCTAGTTACCACCCTATCGACAAAGACGTGTTGCTAAGCGATTTAGCGTTTTAGCACGATATCATGTAGAAACCAATTAGGAGTTAAAAATATCTTCTGGTAGGTTTAAAATACTTCTGGCCCCATCACGTCACCGACAAAGACGTATCGCCGAGCGATTTAGCGTTCCGTTACGATGTAGCGTTTAAACCAATAAAAAGTGTGGGTTTACCATACTACTAACAGGTTAGCACACTACCATCTTAGACTGCATCATCACTCACCTTCAGGTGAGATTGCCGTCAAGGGTTAATTCGTAGTGGATAAAAAAAAGGTGCTTGGAACCCTTAGCAGTAGCTTTAATTTTAATTTTATGAACTAATAGCATTAGAATAATCCATTGAAATGGAAAAAAAAATCAAAAATGCCTTCTATTAAACTTGAATATAATCAAGATAGCTACATTCGTTAACAAGGCAGAAGCCAAGGAGAAACTTAGCCGATTTTTTTTATCACCATCGTACATAGTCAACTGCAGGTTGGTAGTAGGAATAATTTTTTTAACCAAGATCCCAACACTTAAATTTTTAAGTTCCATTACAATGTATTAAAGATCACAAAATTACACTGAGGGTAGCTGGAAGAGATCTCTTATAGAGATAAGCTTTCCTTTGTATACTTTTGTAAGTGTTTAATAACACAAATTTGGTGCAAATCAATAAAAGGATCGTTTACTATCGCTCATAGTAATTATAACCACAACTTGTGGGATTACACTTTTATTGCGACCATAATTAAGAGGTCCAAACGGTTCACGTCCCGATCGAGAATGTCACGAAAGGCAACAACCACCTGTATTTATAGCATAGCATGCTTGTACAAAATTGATTGCTACCTTCTAAATACACTGATTAGCAATGAAATGATTAATTAGTGATTTAAAGAGTTCAAACGTGGATAATTATTGGATTCTTGATTTTCTTGGCGCCGCTTAATGAAGTTAATAACTCCTTCGCGCCGACATATTGTATCTTTAGGAAAATCGTTAATTCTATTGTAAACTTTCACTAGTAGGCAATTATTTTTTAACGTACTTACAGGTACTATTTAATTAAGAGCTAAATTAGGTTATGAGGTACTGACCGAGACATAGTTTTAGGAAAATAGAAACCTGTGTCTCGGTCAGTCAAATCGTGGACGGGACGATGTGCTCAAAATAATAAAATAACATTATTGTACAGAGCGAGTGTTAAATAAACTTATCAATCGACAAGTCCTGAGTTGTAATTGAACAATCGCGTGCCTCAGAGCTGTAATGTCTGTTTTAATTTTAAATTGTCGCGTGACATAACAATATTACAAGTGAGGTTTTATTCCCAACCCTTTGATTTTGAACAGTTTAAAATTACACAGTCATGTGGAATTTACAGTTCAAACTCCCATTGTTATTCGAACCGAGGACTTTTTAATTTACGGTTGCGGAGTGAAAATAAAAATATTGAAAGAAAGGGCAGTGAGACTGGACATATATATAAAAAAAATCGAACTTTTAGTCCATGTCCTACCTTTATCGATCTTCGTGGCGCAGTGCGTGCGCTGTCGCATTATAAAGTTGGAGGTCTTGGGTTCGATTCCCGGCTCAAGTCTGGTCTGGTGGGAGGCTTCGGCCGTTGCTAGTTACCGACAAAAACGTGTCGCCAAGCGATTTAGCGTTCCGGTACGGTGTCGCGTAAAAACCAATTAGGAGCGTGGGTTTACCATACTCTTAACAGGTTAGTTCGCTACCACCCTAGACAGCATCATCACTTACCACCAGGTGAGATAGCCGTCAAGGGCTAACTTGTAGTGCATAAAATACTTTTATTTTAAGTAAGTTTTAAGTACAGTCAAGGTTCATTTAGAAAGTCACGTCTGTTGTTCCTTGTGACTCAGACACTGTATCGGAATACCAATTCTAATGAGGAGTAGCTGATAAATGAACTAGTTCCCACTTTGCTATAGTTAAAGGTCAATGGTACATTATAATAAATATGGTTATAATAAATTACCTATTGATATCTTGGAGATGTCTATCAATAAGTTTAAAGTTTTTATAAAACGAAAGCTTGTAGAAAAGTCATATTACGATATTAAGGATTATATAAACGATAAAAAAGCTTGGGTGTGAATTGCTCTATCTCCATAGGTACTATAGTTTGTTATTCATTATGTGAGATGGTGATAACGAAAAAAAGAAAAACCCCGGCTAAGTTTGTTGTGGGCTTCTTCTTAGACCGGGGCGCGTTTGGAACCCTCATAGCTTTAGTTTTAAGTTTACGAATATAGTTATCACCATGAAATAACTACTATGTAAATTATTGACGCGTCAAAAGTGCCTTTTTAAGGACTATTGAATAAAGATTATTTTGAATTATTGAACCTTGTTTGTAAGAAAGATAAGACCTTTGCTCCAAGTATCTTAATCTTAAGGCTATATGATACTGCCGTTTTATGTAGAAACATTAAGTATTTTAATTAAATACAATTAAGTATTTATTTGACAACAAAAACAAAAAAATACCGCTAAAAGATGTCCAAAGACACAGTAAACATTTTAACGTACGTGGTAGGTGGAAAACAGATCGACGTAACTCTTCATATGGTAACTTAAGTAAAAGTTACAAGTTTTTTAAGATAGTAAAAGTTACAAGTAAATGGTAAGTTAGAAATTAAAACTATATTTTTTACGTGAGGTCAAGATAAATTAATATTTTCAGAATAAGCTGTAGTTGTGCTGTAGATATGGCGATGTAGGCGACAGTGATCAATCAACATTATTGGTCCGTTGGTAACCGTTTACTCATTTACGTGCATTGTAAATATCTTCAAAAAGGGATATTTAATTGCTTAAAGCTAGAACTTCATAATTTACAGGTGCATCGAACTCGTTCCTTATAAAGAGAGACCGAGTTTTTAACCATTAACCAAAGTTACAAGCGATAATAAATACGGATAAATCTTATGATTAAGGCTATTACATTAAAGGCAAAGTCTCAGCCCGAGGCGAAGTACTTAGATACCTAACAGGCCCTCGAGCTGTCCTATAATTTCCGCACGGATTGAACTATATCGGACCGCTAGATTGGATCTGTTTGGCTACTTGGCTTCTCTCGGCCTGTTATTAGGCAAATTACCTTATATCTCGACAAACTTCCTTGCGTAATGTGAGCGTTGCGGTCTTTCAAGTGGCAGGCTCCGGAAGACAAAATTTGGCAAGTTTTAATTTTTAACTTTTCTTTGATAATCGGCCGGTAGCTAGTTACTGCCAAAGATGTACTGCCAAGCTATTTGGGGTTTTAATACGATGCCGCTTAGAAACCATTTAATCATCATCATGTTCAACCCATTTCCGGCTCACTACGGAGCACGGGTCTCCTCTCAATGTGAGAAGGGTTTGGCCGTAGTCCACCGCGCTGGCCATGTGCAGATTGGCAGACTTCACACGCCTTCGAGAACATTATGGAGAACTCTCAGGCGTGCAGGTTTCCTCACGATGTTTTCCTTCACCGTTGAAGCAAGTGGTATTTTAATTGCTTAAAAACGCACATAAGTCTGAAAAGTTAGAGGTTCGTGCCCGGGTTCGAACCCCCTACCCCTTATTAGGAGGCGGACGTGCTAACCACTAGGCTATCACTGCTTCTTTAAGAAACTATTTAAAGTAATGCCTTTAATATTGTAGCTGAATATTTTAATTGTATCTAAGGGCATATAAATAGATTTTATTAAATGTAAGATTAATGTAGAAGCGGTGATAGCCTAGTGGTTCGGGCGTGAGCCTCCGAATCAGAGGTCGGCGGTTCGAATCCGGGTACGCACCTCCAACTTTTCGGATATATGTGCGTTTTTTAAACAATTAAAATATCACTTGCTTCCACGGTGAAGGAAAACATCGTGAGGAAACCGGCACGCCTGAGAGTTCTCCATAATGTTCTCAAAGGCGTGTGAAGTCTGCCAATCCGCACACGCCCAGCGTGGTGGACTGTGTCCAAACCCTTCTCATATTGAGAGGAGACCCGTGCTCTGTAGTGAGCCGGTAATGGGTTGATCATGATGATGATGATGATAACCAATTATAATAAACTTTAAAAAGCAACTCGCACTAGTTGCTCTGGGAGCTTCTGTTACATTTGGACGTCAATAAAACAATAATCTAACTCTAAAGCCAAACTTAACGTTTGCGCAGCTATTGTAAATATTGTAACAAACCGAGTTACCAATACAAATTGTGGTGTACACAAACCTATAACGTAGATTTCCTGCGGGACACATCTGATTCAATAAGGCGCTTCTGTAACTTGCCGCAACAAAATCACGACTTATTTTGAGTTGCACTTGTGGGTACAAAATACAGACACCAGCGTGAGTTATAGAGAACCGGAATAGTTTTATCGCTGTGATCGTAAAATAACAACAAGACGCAAATTTAAAGAGAAGTGCGATATTGTAAGATTTATCTGTTTTTTTTTTTATACACTATCCATCCATAAACGAGCTTTATTCATGTAAACCCAGCACAAGCATCTATGTACTGGTCGAATAATATAATGGTAAATAAATATTTGCCATTATTTTTATGCTTGAGGTTTGATACTACAAGTTAGCCATTGACGGCTATCTCACCTGGTGGTAAGTGACGATGCAGTCTAGGATACATACACCACACACATATATCCATACTGCCAATTATTTTCTACGCGAGACATCGAGCCGGAACGCTAAATCGCTTGGCGACTCGTATTTTGGTAACTAGCCACGGCCGAAGCCTTTCATCATACCAGACTCGAGCCGGGAATCGAACTCAGATCTTCCAACTCTATAATGCGACAGCGACTGTGCTCCACGGAGTTCGTCAAAAACCCAGCTCAGCCTAAATAGGGTAGACGATCCAAGGGTTTTATTAAGTTTCATTTTAATTCGACCGATTTAATGGGATTTGATGAATAAAATTTTATTTGATGAATAAAAAATCATAAATATTATTAATGAAATAAAATAGTTTTCACCAATCCAATTAACGAAATAGGTCAACGTTCATTAACATACCTACGATTCGCGAGTGATTCCCCCGAGCTCTCAAAAGCATTATAATATCCAATATTAAAATAATTTAACGGGCTAAAGTTCAACTCTACAAACCAACTGTTTCAGTAGAAATGAACTAAGTACTTACTAAGGACACTTGTAGGACAGTTGTGCTACTAGGTTATTGAAACGAAGTTGATAAATGCGGCTTACGGTGAGAATTAGCTGGTAGAAATCGTAACGTTACGTCTAGAATTGTAACGTAATTGTTTTTATTCACTCCAATACAAGTTAGCCCTTGACGGTAATCTCATCTGCTGGTTATTGATCATGGAGTCTTAGATAGAAGTAGGGTTTACCTGTTAGCGGTATTAACCCACAATCCTAATTCGTTTATATGTTACACTAGCTGACGCCCGCGACTTCGTCTGCGTTGAGTTAGTGTGTTTGTTTGTCTTTCAATCACGAAGCAATAGATTACTAACCCGAATTACTTGAAATAGAAAAAAAATGAGTGAAATCGGAGTACGCGTTAATAATAATAGTGAATTACCACTAAATACACATTTTTCTTTCATCCCCTCTCCCTAGGGCGGTGGCATGCGCGTGAGCTTCGCGCGGTATAAAAGACTTTTTTCTAAAATAAAAGTAGCCTAAGTTACTCCTTATTACATCAGCTACCTGCCAATGAAAGTCGCGTAAAAATCAGTCCAGCCATTTCAGAGATTAGCCGGAACAAACAGACAGACAGACAGACAAAAATTGTAAAAATTGTTATTTTGGTGTATGTACAGTATACATATTCAAATGAATGTAGTAAAAAACGGTTATTTCAATATTACAAACAGACATTCCAATTTTATTTATTTGTATAGATGTATAGATTATGCTGGAATATTAAAATGCTTGGCGAAACATTTTCGTCGGTAGTGCCAATTAGCCAAAAGACCTCCCACATATCAGACTTCAGAATAAAATTAGAATTAAAATATTATAATTTTCTTATTTGTTCCCACCGGATATCGTACCCGGGACGTCCCACTTATAAGACCACAGCAATCTGCTCCAGAGATGGTATCATTGCTTGACAATAATATACTAACCCTCTGCCATAGAGGAAGCATAACGCTTTTTGATTACGTGACGATACCTACCGCAAGCTGCGTTTAGAAACTTCGGTAAAACACTACATTGCTTTGTGGCGCGAACATATTATATAAAAAACTTGCCTAAAGTCAACAACAGATTACAATTAATGATTTTGTAATTTGAACATTCAAATAACATACATACTGACACACAAAACACTATCTGTCTTTTTATATTTTTGTTTTGTATTGCGCAACAACCGTCACTTGTATTGTACTGAAATGTGGGGGAGAGCTAAGTACACGCCTATTATTCATGTGAATAGGAAATCTTATTACGGTTGTTCTTGCTCGATGTAATAAAACCATGATAAATCCCCATAAGAGTCAAAGAGCATCTGCTTATCTCCCCTCTTCCTGTGGTTTAATTATGACTTCTACGGCGGCGGAAAGTCTGAAAAAAAAATTAAAAGCACAAAATGAAATCTCATTTATTCCTTTCTCCGGTTGCCCACATCTCATAAAACCATCGATTCCATTACTATTCACATCGTCCGGTGAAAAAGGAACCTTGTTCTGAACGGCATTGGATTCAGAATAGTCTTCTTTTTTTCTAGTTTTTTTTTGTTTCCATTACTATTCACATCGCCCGATGAAAAATGGATCTTGTTCGGAATGGCATTGAATACAATATCGTATCTCGTTTTCGGATATTTTTTTTCGCTTACGTGTACCGGTATGGGTTTATTCGGACACACGGGAATGGAATTTTTAATTCGCTAATGCAATCATGCTGATATTTTAAATTTAACTAGGTAGGTGGCAAATATTATAAATAATGTTCCGTCGTGAATTTAATTAAAAAAAAAACTTCGGTGTACGCATAATTTTTACGAAATATTAATTATGAAAAATCTCATCTCGGTTCGTAATGTCTTGTATTAACTTAAAATAGACAATGCCTTACAGATAAAATCCGTAAGGCAAGCTAAATCAATAGTAGGACCATGGCTCGCTTCCTTGAATTACAAGAAAACGGAGGAGCTTTTCCTGCATTTAGAATACGGGCGCGTCCTTAATGATATTTCGAGATTCCTATTGAGATATAATCATCATCATCATCATCATCATGAAAAACCCATTACCGGCTCACTACAGAGCACGGGTCTCCTCTCAATATGAGAAGGGTTTGGCCATAGTCCACCACGCTGGCCATGTGCGGATTGGCAGACTTCACACGCCTTTGAGAACATTATGGAGAACTCTCAGGCGTGCAGGTTTCCTCACGATGTTTTCCTTCACCGTTGAAGCAAGTGATATTTTAACTGTTTAAAAACGCACATAACTCCGAAAAGTAGAGGTGCGTGCTCGGGTTCGAACCGCCGACCTCTGATTAGGAGGCTGACGCCCTAACCACTAGGCTATCACCGCTTCAACCGCTTCGCTTATCTGCGCATTGAGATATAATATCTATATATATTTGCAATCTAAATTGTAACAACATTATTTTATTAAATTAGAAACATTATAGCATAAATATAGTTTAGTCAACCGAGCATCTTTATTGTATGGTTTCAACTGTAATTGCGAATAAGGTACCCACGAGACAAAATTACCTAGTGTGGGTACCATCGGAAAAAATGTAAACTTGTAAAAATTGTGTTTTTGGTTAAATAAATATTTTGTTTTTTGAAGTGAAAACTTCTTTAGCGGCGTTGAGCACTTTTCTGTAATGGGTATAAAATCTTAAACTCGCGTCAGGACACGTGACCTGATCGAAAAAGCGTAAGACATCATTTCCATGGCAACGAATGTCAACCTACACGCTACTAACGCGCTACGCTTTATAATTCAAAAAGTATCGTTTTTACCTGCAGTACTGTTACAGAATCATAGTTTTTGTATTATTAAGTGATAGGAGAATCGTGTAATGTGATATTTCAAGAGATCATTATGGTTTTCTTCTATTAAAACTTGTTTAACTTGAGCATCGGAGTGGTGTCAAAACGAAAAAGTCAAAACGGTTGTCATAAATATCCACATAGTATAAATATGAATTGCGGTGCCTGTAACTCCAGCATTTCTGTCACTCAAAAACGCGTGAAGTGCTCAAGCATCGATTGTTTACTCGTATATCATTCAGATTGTGTTAATTATGGTGAGACTTCAACCCATCGGTCTAAGTGGATATGCCCAACGTGTATTGTCAAGCGTCCTAAGGCAGATAATATTAATACTCCAATATCCAATAAAAGGAAAAATGTGCAGCGTGCGGACGTTAATAGCTCACCTACATCAGTAGACATGTACCTTGATTGTCTTTTGAGCGAAATACGTAGTTTTCGAACGGAGATAAATCAAAAGCTTGAAAACCAGCAATCTACCTTGGGTAATTTTAACATAGCCATAATGAAATTACAACAAGAAGTTACCGGAGTTATAAAAAAATTTACTACTATACAGGATGAGCTAAATGAGACTATCAAATCTCTTAAATTTTTGTCTGACTGTCACGACGAACAGAATACTTTAAATAAGGACTTGTCTGCCAGAATATCTAAACTGGAAATTGAGAACTTGGAACTACGATCTCGGTCGACTGAATTTGAATTTAAAATATCTCAGATGGAGCAACAGTCTCGTGACAGCAACTTAGAAATTCGATGTGTTCCCGAGCATCGATCAGAAAATCTGCTAACATTGATTTCTCAATTGGCCAAGGTGGTTAATTTTCAGCTTGGACCCACTGATATAGTAAACTTTCATAGAGTTGCAAAAATGAATACCGAATCCAAACGCCCACGCAGTATCATTTTTAAACTATCTAGCCCACTTAAGCGAGATAACTTTTTAGCGGCTGTGAGAATCTTTAATAAAAAACATGCAGCTGACAAACTCAACACTTCTCACCTAGGGATTGCCGGTACTAAGCAGCAGGTTTATGTCGCAGAGCACTTGTCCCCAACTTACAAACGTCTGCATGCATCAACTAGGCTTGCCGCACAGGAAAAACACTATAGATACGTATGGGTTCGAGGAGGCCGTATTTTTGTGCGCAAGAACGATGAGTCACCGTCAGTTCAGATTAAGAATGTAGATGCTCTACATTCTTTGTAAATTTTTCTTTTTCTTCCAAATTTTGTTACCACGTTCTTTAGGTATAAAAAATTTAAAGGTTATTTTAACATATTTTATCAAAATGTAAGAGGTCTTAGAACGAAAACTGATGAGTTATATAAATCTATTCTACAAACTGAATATGACATAATTATTTTTACAGAAACTTGGCTAAATGAAACGGTTTTTGACTATGAATTTATTGATGACAGATATATAGTTTTTCGGCGTGATCGTGCGTCAACTTCTTCGTATTTAAATAAACAGGATGGTGGCGGAGTACTATTAGCAATTCACAAGAAATTCCAAGTACATAGAAATTTTGAGCTAGAATCTACTTGTGAAGACCTGTGGGTTTCTGTCAGCGTTGGAAACAACAAATTTTTATATATTTGCACTGTTTATTTACCTCCTCCAGTTGACTATAAATATCTTGAAGTATTTCTAAAAAACTTAACAAATGTATGTCAAAACACAGTTTTAACATCAAATTTTTTACTTATAGGAGATTTTAATCTGCCACACATAACCTGGATTCCTACATATAACAGTCACTCTCTCACCCCTCAGCCCACTAGTCATGTAATCGTTCATGATTTTTTGGACACATTGTCCTTTTGTAACTTACTCCAATTCAATTCTATTTTGAACGACAACGATCGAATTCTCGACTTAGTTATTTCTAATAATCCATTTTTAACTGTAGTCAAATCTTCTTCTCCATTACTGCCCATTGATTCTCATCACCCGGCCTTGGTTATTGACTGTGGTAACTCCATTGAAAGATTGCTAAAAAGTAACTCTGCTTCACATCTTAATTTTAATTTGTGTGATTTTGAGGCCATTAATACTGACTTAGCTCAGGTTAATTGGAAAGTTTTACTAAAGGCGGCCGAGTCAATAGATACTGCCGTTGATGTATTCTATGAAACTCTGATGCCAATTATCTATATGCACACACCGATGTCTAAAAGGAAAGCTAATAATTATCCAATTTGGTTTTCGTGTAGTTTAATTAGTGCTCTTAAAGAGAAAGCTAAATATCATAATAGATATAAAAAATACAAAAACGAAAGAGATAAACTTTCATTTGATACTATAAGAGATCGTTGTAATCTTTTACTCTTGAAATGTTATGCAAAATTCAAAAATTCGGCCGCCAATCATTTGCGTAAAAATCCTAAATATTTCTGGCGATTTTGTAATAATCAAAAGACTAATAGTACTCCAATTCCAAATATAATGTTTTTTGGAAATGCATCTGCTAAAGAAGGTCAGGAAATATGCGATTTGTTTTTAGAATATTTTCAATCGGTTTATGAAAAGCGACCATCGACTTCCCAAAACGGTCCTACGTACGATTGCAATCTGAGTACTAATGAAGCTATATCAGCGTCCTATGTTCTTGTGAATAGGGATGAGGTTCTTAAATACTTGATAACTATAGATGTTAATAAAGGCATGGGTCCCGACCTTGTCCCTCTAATTTTATTAAGAAAATGTGCAAAACATCTTGTGTTTCCACTTACATTTATATTTAACTTATCATTAAGATCTGGTGTATTTCCCACTAAATGGAAACTTGCTCACGTTACTCCAATTCAGAAATCTGGGTCTATTAACAATGTCGACAATTATAGGCCGATATCTATTTTGTCATCATGTGCCAAAGTTTTTGAAGCGCTCATACAGGGAAAAATTCTTTTTCTTTTAAGAAAGTATATTCATTCCAATCAACACGGCTTTCTGCCGCGAAAATCGACGACTACTAACCTCATTGGATATGTAGCTGACATAGCTGAAGCTTTGGAAAATAGGTTAGAAGTGCACGCAGTTTATACTGATTTCAAAAAAGCCTTTGATTTAGTGAATCATGACTTATTATTACTTAAACTCAATCATCTGGGAATGCATGGCTCTCTGTTAAGGTGGTGTGAATCATATTTAAAAAACCGATCTCAACTAGTTTCTCTATATGGTTTCAGGTCTAAAATTAAGTCAATTCCATCCGGAGTTCCACAAGGGTCTCACTTGGGTCCCCTTTTCTTCCTTATTTTTATTAATGACCTTAGTCAAACTCTCTCCTCAAATTTCCGCTTTTATGCTGATGATCTTAAAATTTATCGCATCGTTTCTAGTGAAGATGATTGTGTAATGCTTCAACAAGATATGAATAAGATTATAAACTGGTGTGATAACAATTTAATGGCTTTAAACTCTGATAAATGTGTGCATATTAAATTTACCAAAAAAAAATCTACAATTAATAGGATTTATTATGGATGCAATGACATCCCGCTGCAAGAGGTAGATGTTGTCCGTGATTTAGGTGTATTTTTTGATAGCACATTGTCTTTTCGTTACCATTTTGATACAATTGTAAAAAAAGCATCAAAGTTGTCAGGTTTCATTTTGCGTCAAATGAAATTGTTCCGAGATTCAAATCTTTCAATAACTATCTATTCTTCTTTAGTTCGCAGTATTATGGAATACTGCAGCCCAGTCTGGTGCCCTACATATAACGTACACTGTGACAGATTGGAACGTGTTCAAAAGCGGTTCATTTACCACCTAGCGTACGTTGATAACAAATGTCGTGACTTGGTCTCGTATGATTCTCGGTTACTATCCTATAATCTTATGTCACTAAAGAACAGACGTAAAAGGTTAGACATGGTTTTTTTCTACAAAATCATTAATGGATACACTGATTCACCGGAAATCCTGGAGCGTCTGAGGTTTAGTGTGCCGCGTAAGGGTAGTCGCCTCCGGAATCGAAAACCGTTTCATTTACCGTTTTGTCGAACCAAGGCAGGTCAGCATGCGCCTATCTATAGAATATGCTCAATGCTGAATGATCACAGGAATATCTGCGACATCTCCTGCAGTTCTGTGGCCTCTTTTAAAAAGCAAGTAAGACTATCTATTACAGCATTTTAATGCTGTAATAGATAGTCTTACTTGCTTTAGGTATAAATTGAATTATTATATATCTAGTAAGGTTAATTTTAAGGTTGTGCATGCTGTGGTCATTTCTAGAAGGCCACTATCTGGTGTCTGTTCTTCTGAAATGTTTTTTGTTGTTTTTAGATAGTGGCTAGTTTAATGATCCAATAAAAATAAAAATAAAAATAAAAATAAAAAAATAAAATAAAATAAAAGACGGATGGAGAGTAGACAGCTATCCCCTCTCTACGGCGCGGCGAAAATGTATGCCTGGGCCTACAGTTTCGTTTAGGCAGCGTAGGAATGTTCGTGTATGTTACAGCGTGCCACGCGCATCCATGGATGGTGACAGCTGATGGCTCGACCGTCTGTGTAGTGATCACATTGTTGTGTATTCGTAAAATTCGTGAATGTAAAGTGCTTAAAATATGGAAATTGATATAGATAAACTTTTTAATGTAAAATAATTGTAATAGTTTTAAAGTGTTAAATTTTTAATGTAATATAAATTGTCATGTTTGTGTACGATAGCGCAATAAATGAATATTGTATTCTACCACATAAATGATAGTACTTTTATACTGATAAAGCAATTGGTGCAACATTATTCCCTAACCATTCCAAAATATCAAACATGCTCAACGTTAATAATCAAGTTTTCACTTCTGCCGGCACTCCCGGAGTGCAACCCGTCTTTTATTTTTTTTAATTTTTTCTAAATGCTGGAAACTTCAGTTTGCATTAAAAAGACTAACCGAATAGGCATTTGGCAATAATAACTCAATTCTAAAGGTACAAAAAAAAAACATTAATGAATTTCTTTAGGTATATAGGTCTAGTAATGAGGGATAATTGAGTGTTTGAGGCCAGGTGGTAACCAGGTTACACGGTCGAAACTCCTCAATAATGACTCATAATGAATGACTCGTTACCAGCGGGACGGCTAGTTTAGTTTTAAGACTACACTCTTTAAAAAGGCCTTTTTTACACTTCGAGTTAGCCCTTGACGGCTATCTCACCTGGTGATAAGTGATGATGCAGTCTAGGATAGCAGCGGGCTAACCTGTTAGGAGTATGGTAAACCCACGCTCCTAATTGGTTTCTACACGACATCGTGCCGGAACGCTAGATCGCTGGGCGACACGTATTTGTCGGTAGGGTGGTAACTAGCCACGACCGAAGCCTCCCACCAGATCAGACTCGAACCCAGGACCTCATAGAAGGCCTATGATACTTACGTACCTACTTATTACTGCACAGTTTTCAGACCAACAAAAGTAGAGAACAGCTGATGACCAATAATTCTGTTCATGAGGCTGGCAAAATAAAAAGATTTTTTTTATTGGTATTTATACTTTAATAAGAAGGTGGCCCCAGTCTTCGATGTATATTGTAGAATCAAATAATTAAAAACAAATTATCGAGTTTAATCGAGTGGATACTTGTAAGTTGTTAGTTAAAACCCGATAGTTGTAAGTTGAAAGTAAAAACCCGTATTTTATAAAATACGATCTTTAAAAATCTATGACACTGTAATATGGAACACCAATCTTTGTTGGCTGCACCGTCAGATAATAGAAGAGCTGTGTCTTAGTACAACATAGATTAGCTCGCAAACGTCGACGGTTTTCAAATTTCGAACGACAATTAAAGAAAAGAGTACACAATACGCTTTTTTTTTTTAATTAGCATGTTATCCTGTAGATTCAAAAGACTCTAAATATTGTACAAATGAACTTAACTACGTAACAAAAAAGATAAATTTGCAAAATAAACAAAAATAAGTACTTACAAAAATAATTATTTTTATTAACCGAATCAGCACCATTGTGGTGCACAGATAAGTTGCATAATATGTGTTAGAAATAACTTCTTTTAAAATATTGAATAGAAGCGGCAGTTACAGTGAACGACGACCTCCATGGCTGTCGCATTATAAAGTCCTGTGTTCGATTCCCGGCTCGAGTCTGGTCTGTTGGAAGGCTTCGGCCGTGGCTTATTACCACCCTACCGACAAAGACGTGTCGCCAAGCAATTTAGCGTTCCGGCATGATGTCTTGTAGAAACCAATTAAGAGTATGGATTTACCATACCCCTAACAGTTAGCCCGCTACCATCCTACACTGCGTCATCACTTACCACCAGGTGAGATAGCCGTTAAGGACTAACTTGTAGTGTAAAAAAAACGAACGTGAAGCTCAATTTGCTTTAATCTGCGTAAAACAGGCAAATAGGATGCAGTTATTACAGAAAGAGCCCTCGTGCGTTAAGAACGCATTCTGTAAGGTCCAATAAGATTAAAATCTATATGTTAAGGTATATAAAGATTGAAGAACTTATTAATTGCAGCACATTGCATATTTGCCTGTTTAAGCTTAATGTTCAGTTCTATATTTAATAACTTATGTTCGTTTTAAATCTATACAAATAAATAAAATTATAGTGTCTGTTTGTAATATTGAAATAACCGTTTTTTACTACATGCATATGAATATGTATACGGTACATACACCAAAATAACATTTTTTACAATTTTTGTCTGTCTGTCCGTCTGTCTGTTTGTTCCGGCTAATCTCTGTAAGGGCTAAACCGATTTTTACGGGACTTTTATTGGCAGGTAACTGATGTAATAAGGAGTACCTTAGGCTACTTTTATTTTAGAAAGTCTTTTTTTAGAAAAATCTAGTGATGTCGCAATGTCCAAGTACTGTCCAGTACCGCGCGCAGCTCACGCGCATGCCACCGCCTGTGCCATCACATCTCGGGCGCCTCCCACAACTTCCTCCACCAGCGAATCAATATCCGATTTCCCTCATTCTCAGAAAGGAGATACTTTAATGTTTATCCTGTAATTATTTGAAGTAATTTGGGTTAGTAATCTATTGCTTCGTGATTGAAAGACAAACAAACACACTAACTCAACGCAGACGACGTCGCGGGCGTCAGCTTGTTTAAAATATAGATCATACCAAATTTATTCCCAATACGTAGATCAATAGAACAAAACGTTCGCGTGCTGCGTAATTTCGTACTAGGGGAACTGTTTGTAATCAGTGTTGTAGTTTATTTTGCATTCTTCCGATTCGCTGGTTAGCTTCGCTTTTAACACTTTTGCGGATTCGATTTTACTTCCTTTTTGAAGACTGACTCCAAAATTGAATTTGGAATTGCTAATTTAGAAAGTTAAGCCATTTAAGGATCTATTCAATTGTATGGCAAAGAGGATTTAGAGATAGGATGGACAGGAGCGTGTGCGTCGGCAATGGGTAGACGTGGGTAGTTTCGGGAAAGAAGACTAGATACTCTTGGTAGAACAGAATAACAATTATAAGTATCGTAATTTATAAAGAGCAGACTATACGCTCCACCAAGTACGACTATGCACTACCGCGTCTCGACCAACGATCCGACCGACCGCATGCAATGAATGCAATGCGCCGGTGCGTCTTTTAAAAACCTGCATAACCCACTTAGTGTTTAGTGAGGGGGCGATCCCACTCTATTGTCTGTCGTACATTATTCTAAAGCTAGATGGCGCTGTTCTCTGACTGCCGTCATATATATAAAAGATAAAAATACGGTACAAATAAAAATGTGACAACGCGGTCGTATCGCTTCAAACTATCTTCTCCAGAAAACCCTCAGTGAAAGAATCATGATAAGGAAAACGTATTACATAGGAATTATGTAGATGAGAGAAGGTAAACTTGGAATCCTCTTCTTTCTTGTTGCAGATATAGGAGTCAAGAACAAGGATGGCAAGGGAATGCTTGCCATCCTTGTTTTGCATACTAAAACAGCAAAATGCAAGTCGGTCTTACATTATAATATTACTAGCTGTTGCCCGCGACTTCGTCTGCGTAGAATTGCTGATTATCCGTGATTGCCCTGCTTCAGAAAATAAGCAACAGGCAAAAGTCAAAATGCCGAATTAAAAAACATAGGACTTTCATACAAACTTCAAACCCCTATTTTACCCCCTTAGGGGTGGAATTTCCAAATATCCTTTCTTACCTGACATCTCTTAACTATCAACTACCTACTTGCTAAATTATAGCTTTATACGTACAATAGTTTTTGAGATCTCGTGTTTAATCAGTAAGTATGTAATTAAGTGACCTTTCGCTTTTATATATATAGATAGGCATTATTAAGATCGAGTAAAAAACATCAAGAAACGATTTTCTGGTATTAGCACCTCCTCTAATTTTATACTCAACCTTATGAAAGCCTGCTGATAGACAGATAGATGGACAGCCGAGGCTTAGTAAAAGGGTACGAAGCCAGCCTTAAATACATTACGTACCGGATGATTATATTTATATTGCTGCTGTAATAAGTAAATGTAATTTATAATTATTTATGTAGTTTTTATTTAATGATGCTAAGCAATCTTTTTTCGTAATACATGAATATGGTTAAATAAACTTAAAAAAACTTAAAAAGACTCTAACTGAGTGGCTTGTAAAACTAACATATGAAGACACTGAGGCATTACTGGAAGTAAACAAGTAAAATTCCGATCGTACGCAATTAAAACACTCTCTCACACACACACACACACACACACACACACACACACACACAAACTCCTGGTTATTGATTTGATGATATATATATATATAATAAGAAATATATAATACATATTATGTATTACATATGAATATATTCTTATATATATATATATAAGAATATATTCATATGTAATACATAATATGTATTATATATGAATATATTCTTATATATAAACGTATTTTTTGAATAAAAAAATGTTCGTCTTTGACGGTGAGAATACAAACAAGGTGTTGTTTCTGTGGTATGGTCTTAATCTGGACAATCGCGCATAATATGTGCTATACAAGACATACATGTACATTTATTTATTTATTACGAAAACCAACATATAATACCTTTTTTGACAATTTTTTCCAAAATCAATTGCTAAAATAGTAAATTTGACCATTAAATATTAAATTTAATGACCTCATAAAGTTAGAGGACCTGGGTTCGATTCCCGACTCGAGTCTGATCTGGTGGGAGGTTTCGGCCGTGGCTAGTTATCATCCTACCGACAAAGACGTGTTGCCAAGCGATTTAGCGTTCCGGCACGATGTCGCGTAGAAACCGATAGGAGTATGGGTTTACCATACCCGTTACAGGTTAGCCCGCTACCATCTTAGACTGCATCATCACTTACCATCACGTGAGATTGCCGTCAAGGGCTAACTTGTAGTGGATAAAAAACTGAACACATGATATAATAAAAAAAAAAGTTAAATAAAGTTAAAACATTCAAATATTCATACATAGCAAATGATAGTACATTTTAAATTATTATTGCTGTTTATAATTCTTTATATACAATTTTCTAAACTAAATTGAAAGGTCTCGTTTTGTCCTTTTCTACAAAGAACATATTAGTAAATAGTAGTTTACTTAGGAGATTAGTATACAACGTCACATTTTAAATTATATCTTCGAAACCTTTTGTTGCTTAATACAGTATTCATCATCATCATCATCATGAACAACCCATTACCGGCTCACTACAGAGCACGGGTCTCCTCTCAATATGAGAAGGGTTTGGCCATAGTCCACCACGCTGGCCATGTGCGGATTGGCAGACTTCACACGCCTTTGAGAACATTATGGAGGACAACTCTCAGGCGTGCAGGTTTCCTCGCGATGTTTTCCTTCACCGTTGAAGCAAGTGATATTTTAATTGTTTAAAAACGCACATAACTCCGAAAAGTTAGAGGTGCGAGCCCGGATTCGAACCGCCAACCTCTGATTAGGAGGCTGACGCCCTAACCACTAGGCTATCACCGCTTCTTAATACAGTATTAGTATTATACATATTATATTACAGTACAGTATAAGTAGCGGGAAAGATGCGCATCGATCGCAATAGGAAGTCTTGGTTGCGAAACATGAGGTAGTGGACTGGGATATCGAGTGCCGCTCAGCTTCTCAGTCTCGCGAGAGACCAAGCAAAATATGGCATTCTGACTGCACCTTCACTAGTTAGAGAGGCACCTAAAGAAGAAGACAGTATTAGTCTTCTATATGGTCACTATTCTCATTTTCTTCTTTGATATTGAATTTTGTAAGCATTAACTCGTATTTAAACGTTGAATTAGCATTTTATTTGTATGAGATTTGTTCGAGCTCTGTAACTTTTGCATTCTAAATCATTAATGGCTTACATCGAATTTTGAGATCGATAGCGAAAAGCGCTTGCGAGCTTTGAATTTTGTAATCAGCGCTGTATCCTTTTTTGCGTTCTTCCGTTTCGCTGCGTCTTCCGATTTTCTCGTTTAGATCTTACTTGGGTTGCGAAGATAGTCACCATATTGAATTTAAAAATTTTGATTTAAAGATAGGTATCTATACGATTTGTTTGTTTGCAAAGTGCGGGCTATTTTATGATTTAGAAGTTGGCTTAATTTATATATGAGTGGTTATTACCAGGCATTTTCTCACATCCTCGGTTCAACAAACCAAAGTTTTTAAAAATACTCTGCAATAGTAAGCTAGTGAAAATGCTACATGCTGCTAATGCTATAATCTTGCCAATAAATGCTTCAAATACCTACATAAATTTTCCCCATCACTGAAGCCCCCCCCCCCCCCCCCCTACAACTTCAAACTAAAAGTAAACACTTCTACAAATATCTACTATAATACGTATCTCTTTAAGCAAATAATTTATACATATAATATGAAATGAAAACTACAAAACGCCCGACAACCCAACGTGCTTCTAATAATACAAGAGGCTGAATTTTCCAAAAAGGTTAATATGATTACTATCAATGTACCAGTCATATATTTTTGCACACACCATCCAGTGATTTAACTTTTCTAACACTCAGAAACAAACCTAACTGATCTAATAAAAGGTAGGTAGGTGTGTTGAGTTCTGATCTAGGTTCATATGTTTGTGTTAAGTTCAGATTAATTCCCCATTTTATTATTTATTTTTATTGTGTCAACTCAAATATATTTGTTCTCTTATTTAAGACAAAGAAACATATAAGTGAGTATAAGTAGTATTCGCGCATCTATAAAACTTTTAAATTCGACATTTTTTTATAAATGCACGTCAGTTTTAAAGTAAGTATATGATCACACAAAAGGAAAAGAGGAAGGCCAAGAAGTCAGTGGGCGGACTTGTTCCTTCACGTCAGTGGCCCCCTATGGACCAGAGAAGCTAAGGAAAGGAAGACTTGGAAAGAGCTGGGAGAGGCCTACTCCAGAGAGGCGACTTCTACCAAACACTTGTGACGATATTATAATATAAAATTTGACTGAAACTTGTAAGAAAAAAAAAACATTAACATAATTTATTATTTTTATTGACTTGGTAGTAGAATAAATAGCTTTTTTATTTTTTTATTTCATATGATCACACGACTTCAACACGTGTGGTACGGCACCGGATCAGGTGTGTGTAAGAGTGTTTCGGCCCATTATCGGCTTGGGTACTCACAGGACCCTCACAGGAGAGGATTTTCATGTTTAATAGTAAACGAGTTAGACAATCTTATCAATCCTCCTGCCGTAACTAGATTTATTCGTTTACTTTTTTGTTATTTCATTACAAGTTAGCGCTTGAAGGTAATAATGCCCTCTAAGATGGTAGTGGGCTAACCAATTATATATATATATATTGTAAATCCATATTCCAAATTAGTTTTTACGCGTTATCGTGCCGGAACGTTAACTCGCATTACGGTTTCTCTTTTTCTCTTGGTAGATAGGTAACCCGCCACGACCAAAGCCTCCCACCAGACCAGATTCGAGCAGGGGATTTGAACTGTACCTCCAACTTTAAAATGTGACACATTTTAAAGTTGGCCAAATGTCGCCATGGTTGCCAAATGAAACAATGATAGCCGATGGGTTTTTTTATACAAGTTAGCCCTTTACGGCATCTCACCGGATGGTAAGTAATGATGCGGTCTTAGATGGTAACGGGCTAACCAGTTAAGCGTATGGTAAAACCATACTTCTGTTTGGTTTCTACACGACATCGTGCCGGAACTCTAAATGTTTGGCGACACGTCTTTGCCGGTAGGGTGGTAACTAGCCACGGCCGAAGCCTCCCATCAGACCAGCCTTGCTCTCGAAATTTACTTACTCTGCCAGGAGTACTGTTTGCATATCGAGTACCAACCACTCAACCCAAAGGAGCAATGTAGAGCGCGCATATATCATAATGGCTAAACTAGCAGGCGAAGGTTTTATTCCCTTGCAGCGGATTTATCGCCATCGCTTCCTGTACGATATTTGTGGTTTCGATTCGTACCTGTCGGTATTTATCGCTTCAAGCGATTTTATCTATTGTAATGAATCTCGCAAAACACTTGAGCATCTTTATTGCGGTTGAAATAGGTTTCCTGCAAAATTATTTTTATGTACTTTCTAAACGAACTTTCTAAACGTTAAGACTCTATAAAAATCACACAGCAAAACAGAATATATGGTGCATATGGATCCTTATATTCATGATATTTAATTTAAAAATATAAATAAGGCTTTTAATGAGTAAATATCTTTTCATCGCACGGAACGGAAGTTGGTTTTAAAGGATCGCGAGAGGAAGGTTCAGCTTTCCCCCTTCGATAGGAAAGAAAGAAAGATTTAGAAGAAAATGACACATATATTTTAATGTGTCAGTTACCAGTTAACAAAAGAGACTGAACGCATAATGTGTAAAGAAGCCAATAAATTACTGAAAAATCCTGATGAGTGTTTGCATCTTTTTTTTCCTCAGAAATTTTCACGCCATTCCAGTCCGTAAGCTATTTGAAAATATGGTGGTGATGAAAAATAGTGTATGTAAATCGGGGGCCAAAATATTTCCTTCTCAGGCGGCTTATATTGAATTCCTCGCTATGCTCAGGATTCTACTGAAGAATCCTTACAGTCTGAATTCAAAATATTAAACTTGCCCTCGAGGAACAAAATATAACTTTGGGTGCGTTAAACATAAATGCTTAAATGCTTCTGTCGGATACCCCATGATGAATCAACTTTCCAGTACTCCGTGAAGAATTAAAAAAAAACAAAAGACGGGTTGCACTCAGTGCCGGCAGAAGTGAAAACTTGATTATTAACGTTGAGCATGTTTGATTTTTTGGAATGGTTAGGGAATAATTTTGCACCAATTGCTTTATCAGTATAAAAGTACTATCATTTATGTGGTAGAATACAATATTCATTTATTGCGCTATCGTACACAAACATGACAATTTATATTACATTAAAAATTTAACACTTTAAAACTATTACAATTATTTTACATTACAACAATGTGATCACTACACAGACGGTCGAGCCATCAGCTGTCACCATCCATGGATGCGCGTGGCACGCTGTAACATACACGAACATTCGCGCAAGCGCCCTGCGCTGCCTAAACGAAACAGTAGGCCCAGGCATACATTTTCGCCGCGCCGTAGAGAGGGGATAGCTGTCTACTCTCCATCCGTCTTACGCTTTTTCGATCAGGTCACGTGTCCTGACGCGAGTTTAAGATTTTATACCCATTACAGAAAAAGTGCTCAACGCCGCTAAAGAAGTTTTCACTTCAAAAATACGATAAAATAAATGTGTATTTTCCAATCATACACATTAAAATTAAGTAAAATATATTATAAATAGTAACAAATATACTATGATATGGCTTAGAGGAATTTTTAAATAATATAAAATTATTTAATTATATTTCTTATTAATATTATTAACTTATTTTCATAATGTTACTAATATTTTATATTAAATTTATTGGTCTCCTCAAATCTTACAAACGATTAATTTAGTAGAATGTTATGGCAGACCAAACATTGTTTACTAATTAATATATTAGTAATATTGTATAAACATTCACAAGCAAAAAGGAAATAGTCAATAAGTGAGACATAAACAAATAGTCGACAGAAATTGAAAGCCAAATCAAATAACATTTTTTACGATTCCTTTTAAGGAACTGAACGATGGTCTGACTTGTCGGTTGATTCAATTCAATTCAAAATTATCCTTATTCAAATTGGGCTTTAAAAGGCGCTATTGATGCGTTATGATTTTTTTTTACATTTCAGTGAGATGACATCAGAACGCGCCCTGGTCCAAAAATAAGCCCAGTTCAGATTTATTAGCCAGGGATGAAATTTGTTGTGACCATATCACATTGTTACTTAAAATATTTCATTTCAAAATTATAGAATACAGAAATAAAACAGAACGTAGACCAAAATAGTTTCCGGTAGTAAATTATAACATAAATCAAAAACCAAAATAGATTGATTCATGTAAACCTATAACAGGCATCTATGAATTGTTCATATTACATAACACAGTTTCTATAATTTTTATTCGTGAAGTGATGGTGATACTACACTCACCAACTTAAAACTAAACATGATTACAATCGCGCCCAGGTCTAAGAAGATGCCCACAACAAACTTAGCCGGGCATATAAATTAAATAACGAACTGTATTGGGCTTAGATAGAGTATCAATCAATCAATCAGCCTAAAGACCCCACTGCTGGACATAGGCCAGCCCACTGCTGGACATAGGCCTTTCCGAGAGCGCGCCACCACACACGGTCCTCCGCCTTCCTCATCCACCCGCCACCAGCCATCCTATTCAGGTCGTAGGTCCAGCGAGCAGGTGGTCGTCCTACGCTGCGCTTACCGGTACGCGGTCTCCACTCCAGAACACATCTGCCCCAACGGCCGTCGGTATATAGAGTATAGTTATAGATTACAAATTGTTTAGCAAGTAAGCGAGCTAATAAATTCCATTAAAATTGCAATTTGAAGAGGTTTAAAAAGTGATAGGTACTCCACCGAAAATATTACAAAAGTATAAACTCAATTTTACGGTTATCACTCAGTTGAATAAACATTAAGCGAAAATTAATCGTGTTAATTGATTTATTGTCTTTGCACATGCGGGATGAAACAATTATTATCGAACGCCGCGTCATACGTACTGACGTCATGCGGGATCCTGCGCTACGTGTCACAGGAAATTATATTATTAAGCTCCTAGATTGTAATTTTCTTTTATTAATTGGAAATTTTTAATCGCTTGTAATCATAATCGAGTTGATTGAATTGAATACTTACAAAACGTTTTTACTTACAATGCAAGCTGAACGTTTCACTGACGATGGTGAAACTATCGTGTTGTTGAGACTCGGTTTTGTCTGTTTATTGGATTTTTAGTATAATAAAGTTCGGTGTCGCCATTGTACCGTGGAACAGTGAGACAATGTAAAATGGCTTCCTTATGTATTTAGGATCTCAGCTCGTATTATTAATCGAGAGATCCTGGGTTCGATTCCCAGCTTGAGTTTGGTCTAGTGGGAGGCTTCGGCCGCGGCTAGTTACCACCCTACTAGACACACTACCAAGCATTTTTTTTTTTCAGACTGTCTATTAGCTGTACAAACCCTATTGGTTGCCACAGCGTAACCGAGCTGTTTGGCGAGCTTTGGAAAGAAGCTCTGCCAGAAGAAATTTTGAGCCCTAGGGCTCGAAGAAACTATGGGAACGACTGCCTAAGGGCGCCTCCTTTGAGGCCGAACCTCGGCTTAGGCGACGTTTGGGATAACGGGGGGGTCGGACGGTGAATGGTCCGTACGTCTCCGAGGCCGTGGATGGAGCCCACGTCCGGATGACGTAAGATAGCGGGGACCTCGTCTTCGCCGGCGAAGACGGTGTGTAGCGTATGATTGTGTGGTAGGTGGTATACTACCAAGCGAATTATTATTCCAGTATGATGGCAATTATAAACCGATGAGGAGAATGGATTCAATTGGCAACGATACGGTAGCTTCTTGGTGGTTCAGATGTTCAATGGCGACGGTTACTTAAGTCACTGAACATTAGGTGACCCATCTCTCTGTAGTGGCCATTGCCAGCTGCAATGGGTTGATTTTGATGATTTTTTTTTTTTATTTTTATTTTGAGATGGTTTGCGCTTGATGACAATCAGTACCAGAAGGCACTAATGAGGTCTAGGTTGGAGCGCGCTTACCTAGAAAATGCCAATTCACCCTTCCCTTGAAGGAACTAATGTTATACGTGGCTGGAAACACAGATGCTGGAAGAGAGTTCCACACCTTAGCGGTTCGAAGATATCAAACTTCTGTTCACGTATCTATTAATTGGTTGCATATTTGAAATATATATTTTGTTTAATATGCAACTTGTAGGCACATATCATTACGTCATTCTCAAGTTATATATCTTGGCGAACGTGAAGCTAACAAATTCAATTTAAAACAATACCGCATTCTCTTATTGGCTGTTATTGTTTAAGATTTGACCGCACACAGATAGTGCAGCAGAACGGGCCCGGAGGCGAGTGGGTGCGCTATGACCGGCCCACATTCTCGGAAGGTTATATTCGAGACTATAATAGGTTTTATTTCAATTAAAAAATAGCATATTTATTATTCATATAACCCTATTACAGGTATCTATGAATCGTTCATATATTACATTTTTCATCATTTCTATACGTGAAGTGATGTTGATAACTACACTCGCCAACTTAAAACTAAAGCTAAGAAGAAACCCACAAAAAACTTAGCTGGTTTTTTTTTGTTATCACCATTTCACAAAATCAATAATAAATAATAGTACCTATGGAAATAGAGTAATTCACACCCTAGCTTTCTTTTCGTTTATATGTTCCTTAATATGATTTTTCTAAATAAATATAAATATCTGAGTTAGGTTTATTATGTACCTATTGTAGGTGCTACATACTGGAATGGTGATCAGAGCAAAAAGAGAATAAAAGGGAGAACATTTAAGGCACAATGACATGTTAAATACAGTTACATGCAGGTTTAGGGTTTTTTAATCTACGAACTAGTCCGTGATTGCGATCTCATCTGGTTGTACGTGATAATGCAGTCTAAGATGAAAGGTGTGCCGTGCTCTCCTGATTGGATTCTACTCTTAATATAATACTACTACTACTCTTAATATAATTTAGCGACGACAGTACGGCCTCAAAGTTACACGTTTTTGACAACCTCCGTAGCGCAGTGGGCGCGCTGTCGCATTAAAGTTAAGGTCACGGGTTCGATTCCTGGCTCGAGTCAGCTTTGGCTAGTTACCACCCTACCGACAAAGACGTGTCGCTAAGCGATTTAGCGTTCCGGCACGATGTTGCGTAGAAACCGATTAGGAGTATGAGTTTACCATACCCCTAACGGGTGAGCCTGCTACCATCTTAGACTGCATGATCACTTACCATCAGGTGAAATTGCCGTCAAGGGCTAACTTGTAGAAAAAAAAGAAAAAAACAAGTAAAATGTTTGTCAAAAACGGACTCGATCTCAAAAGAGGCAGTGAGAGTGTGGACGCGGCAGGATCTGGCTCCGTTCCAAGCCCATTACAAAAGTTGCGCAGCTAAGTAGGGTAGTAATAATATATTGGAATCGACGAAAATGGCAGCGGCACGATTCCCGTGGCGTCCTACTCACTGGCCTTTTCTCGGTGAGATGCTTCGGCCGTTGCTAGTTACCACCACCGACAGCTGGTGTTATATATGATGCAAATAATAACAAAGTTCGCATTATTTGTCGGTGTATATATATGTGTCGGCGCGAAGAACTTACTAACTTTATTCAGCGGCGCCAAAAACCTCAAGAATTCAATAATTACCCACATTTTAATTATTGATGATTTTGCTAACACAATTTAGACAGTAACAATCAATTTCGTACAAGCATGCTTTGTGCTATAAATATCTACGGGTGGTCGATGCCTTTCAAGGATTCTCTCGCTCGAGACGTCGGACTGTTCAGACCTCTTAGTTATTATCGCAATAAAAGTGTATACCGGCAAGTTGTGGTTTTAATTACTATGAGCAAAAGTAAACAAAATCGTGACGTCAGCAATGAAGATGTCACCCTTACAAAAAACAACTCGGGCGCCCTTGACTCGACATATGAAATACAAACAAATATTAATGCGAATGTGAGTTAATGTGTTTGGTACGCTTGCATTAACTGAAAATTCTTTAGATATCTTTCCAATGGACCGCTAAATTACCAGCAACATAGGCTTTATTTTCTAAACATATTCCCATAGCTCCACCAACGCGGGTGAATTCGTAAGATGCACCTAGTAATATAATAAAATATATGTCGAATCAAGTTATCCGATGTTTAAGGATTATGTTATTTCTAAGTGGCCTTACAAATAAACGTGGCATAACATCGGGATGAAGCTGTGATTGCCTAGCGGTTAGGACGTGCAGCTTCTAAGCAGAACTCGGGGGTTCGATCCCGGGCACGTACCTCTATCTTTTCGGAGTTATGTGTATTTTTAACCAATTAAAATATCACTTGCTTGAACGGTGAAGAAAAACATTGTGAGTAAACCTGCATGCCTGAGAGTTCTCCATAATGTTCTTAGAGGCGTGTGGAATCTAACAATCCGCAAATGGCCAGCGTGGTGGTCTATGGCTAAACCATTTTCATCCCGTGCGCTGTAGTGAGCTGGTAATGGGTTGATCATGACGATGATGGTGAAAATCGAGATAGTTATGCAGTGCTTTGTCTGGCTCTGATACTTCAAAGGTTGTGTCAGTTGAAGTGGGACGAAAAATTATTTATTCGACGCTATACCATATCTTTTTTATTTACAGTTCAAAATAATTAAATTTACAGTGATCGTCGAAGACATTTTTTTTTATATACATAGCGAGCAAACGAGCAGGCGAGTCACCTGATGGTAAGTGATTACCGCCGCCCTTGAACATTTGCAGCACCAGAGGAACCGCCAATGCGTTGCTGGCCCTTGAGCAATTTGTTAATCCGCCCTTTGAAGATCCCCATATTATAACCATTAGGGAACACAGAAGATGGAAGACATTGAAAAAAACCACAGAGGTTTGGCCTCAAAGTCGTCCGCACTCATGCTCAACCCATTACCGGCTCACTACAGAGCACGGGTCTCCTCTCAATATAAGAAGGGTTTGGCCATAGTCCACCACGCTGGCCATGTGCGGGTTGGCAGACTTCACACGCCTTTAAGAACATTATGGAAAACTCTCAGGCGTGCAGGTTTCCTCACGATGTTTTCCTTCACCGTTGAAGCAAGTGATGTTTTTTTTTTTTTTACCACCTTACATACTATTTAATTATAAGTTACACAATAAATACAAATAAATAAATATTACTATTTGTAAGGGTCCGAATGCTTAAAGCGTTTGCATTCATTCGGCCACCACTGTACGAAATTTATTGTATTTGCAGGCCAAAAAAACCAATCGTAAAGTTCTTATTGCGTATAAATTTCCAGTATAGCCAACCACCAAGCCGACGCAAATAGACCGTTCTACCACATTCTGGATTGATATTCCCGATTCATAACTCATTCCGCATTGTTCTTTGACGAATTTGTTTTTTCGAGTACATTTCGAACTACCCGCATTAATCCGCGCAATATCGTCGCTATAAATCGCCTTTATTACCGCTTTTTACCAGTTCGGCTGTGGTATTGCCATCGATAGCATCGGGGATTTGCACTAAAATAGATTTTACTTCCCACGCAAATGTTGAAATTTAAGTAAACTCGGTAAGAAGTGTAAGCTTGTAGAAAAGTCCTATTATAGTGTAAATGATAAACAAACTTGGGTATGAAATTTTGTTCAAATAAGATGAAGCTTTGAAATAATTTTAAGTGGCATGTGAGATGACAATAATATATATATTTTTTTTTATTCACCACAAGTTAGCCCTTGACTGCATCTCACCTGATGGTAAGTGATGATGCAGACTAAGATGGTAGCGGGCTAACATGTTAGGGGTATGGTAAACTCATACTCCTAATTGGTTTCTACACGACATTGTGCCGGAACGCTAAATCGCTTGGCGACACGTCTTTGTTGGTAGGGTGGTAACCACCCACGGCCGAAGCCTCCCACCAGACCAGACTCGAGCTGGGAATCGTACCCAGGACCTCCGTCTTTAAAATGCAACAGCGAACGCGCTGCGCCACGGAGGTCGTCAAATGAAATGTTACCCGGCTTTGTTGTGGGTTTTTTCATAGACCAAGACGCGTTTGGAACCCTCAGAGCTTTGTACTCACACTACTATGTAACGTAGTATTCCAGCTTCTGAACTGTTGATAGCATCAGGAGATATTCAACTTACATTTATCGACCATTTAATATTTAAAACCATGTAAACCACACATTTAAAATTATTGTAAATTTGTTTAAGTAAGCTTACATTTTACAAATTCTATGTCATCCTGTATAATGTTTATTAAATAAACTAGTTAACGTTGTGTTTACCTATTAGGGGTTATAGATTGGACTCTGATCTAGTGTTTTTATAATTAAGCATTTCATAGTTGCGACCTGTATTATGTGCCTTTTCAATAAAAAAATACAAATTCCGCTAGACATATTTAAAGGTAAATTGGTCTCTTCAATAAGATAGTCAGATGATGGAAGCATAAGCTTAGCATAATAATATGATCATTTTGACAAATTATCCGTAAGCGAAACCGCCGATACATCCCAAAATAAGCTTGTTTAGGAACTCGCTTCTAAAAACTAAAGTATTTTAAGCCAAAGAGACTGTAGGTGAGACATATTTGTCGCAGTACTGGCAACAACTGGGGCAGACATTCTAAAATGGAAATAATCGTATCGGAAAGTCTAGTTAGGAAGGCTAATTTCAGTCTACTGGAAAGGGTTCAGAAGTTACAGAATGTGTATGCAAGGAGTAGGAATTTTAACAATCTTGTGCGCCCAAGAAGGTTTATATTCAGCTATGCACTGTGGTTATTTGTGATAGAACTGTAATTTGTTTTCTATATTTTTCACGACATCCATGCAATTTTTTTTTTTTCGGACTGATTATTAGCTGTAGTAACAGCGTTCCGTGCAAAGTGCACGCGCTGTTGCATTATAAAGTTGGAGGTCCTGGGTTCGTTTCCCGGCTCAAGTCTGGTATGGTGGGTAGTAGACAAAGACGTATCGATAAGCGATTTAGCGTCCGGCACGATGTCACGTAGGCTTCGGCCGTGGCTAGTTACCACCCTACTGACAAAGACGTGTCGCCAAGCAATTTAGTGTTCAGGCACGATGTCGCGTAGAAACCAATTAGGAGTGTGGGCTTACCATACCCCTAACAGGTTAGCTCGCCACTATCCTAGCTGTCACGGGCTAACTTGTAGTATATTAAAAAAACTGGTCATCCAAACTTATATATAAACTAGTTTACTCGTATAAAATACTAAAATCGCTGTTAAAAAATGGGGTATATTAGTAGAAGGGTGAAATTTGGGCTTGTATGTATTTTTTAATGCCAAATCAGAAACTAATGAAAATATGTTGGACTATTATTATTATTATACATAATAGTTTATTTCATAAAAATGAGTAAAGCTATTTCGGAGGACTTGTTAGAAATACGTGATACGAAAATCTAATATACTACATAATATTATATAATTGTTTGGGGATTTGTTTGTGTCCTATTTTCAAGGTTTTGACAAAGTTTACTATGGAGATAGCTTCCATCCTGAAAACAGCCATAGGACATTCTTTATCTCGAAATATTAAACAAACGCGGACGACGTCGCGGGCACCAGCTACTGTTAAATACATTAGCGAAATAGCCATTACATCTACTAAAGTAACCCAGAATCTTATTATCGTATTGCGTGATACAGACAACAACGGCTTGCGATGGTATTTCATTACAAAGAGAATTCAAACATCTAATCCAGTCGATGTCTGGATTCTTATTTACTTTTGCTAACTAACTCATGGAACGTTACTTGCGTTGAATATTACAATGATTAAACTTACTCAAGGTTAAAAAAGAGGTGGTGTAGTGGGACACCAGGTAGGAACGAAGTTCCTTCGGCTAATGTAGAATCGACACAATTTGCAAAAAAAAATTGTGCTCAATTTTATGTAGGTTTTTGGTGGTTTTGCAGTACTAAAAATGATTTAATATTTAGGACAGAATTAACTTTTAAAAAGAAATCTTCACACACACACACACACACACACACACACACGCACATAGAGAGAGAAGGGATGAGAGAACGAAAAGAAAGAGGGAGAAACAGAAAGGTACACTAGTTGCTTGTGTATACGACTGTCGCGCCTGCGCACGTCTCATTTAACGGTTTTATTCCACGGACTTTTTCTTACGGTTTTACTATCACATTTTTTTCAGTTCGGTCGCGCAGCAAAATCATAGGGATTTTGCTGCGCGACCTCCTCCAAGTCTGCCGTAAGGAACTTCGTTCCAATAAAGAAGTTTTATTCAATATCTCATCTTTCACTGGGTTGGGTGTTTTTTGTAAAATTACACCTGGTGACGTAGCGTCTACGATGGTAGCGGGCTCACCTGTTAGTTGAACTCATCCGACTTAATTGGTTTCTAAGTGCCCATCTTTGCGGAACGATATATAGCTTGAACGCCTTTGTCGGTATGTTGGTAAGTAGTCCTTGAAGCCACCCACCGGAACAGACTCGAGCCGCGAATCGAACTCAGTACCTCCGACTTTATAATGCGATAGCGCGCGATCTGCGTCATGGAAGTCGTCAAATGATTAGGTGGTTATAGCATTTTTCCAAAACGGGTTGGCGGGCTTTAATGACAGCTAAATTAATTAATTGATTCTGATACATAGTCTAACATTCTTACCAGAACACCCAGAACTTCTACTCATATCATAATAACTAGCGGAGCCTGCGACTTCATCTGCTTGAAGTTCCTGTTACGTAATATAGTTTTAAATTGTATTCTCTACCCTACACTCTTTTCATGGTTATTTTTCAAGAAATGATATGCAAAAGAATAAAATAAAGTTCATTCATACATCACAATCATCCTTTAGTTATATCTGTCTTGCTTTTGAATCAAAATTTTAAATATCTACTTACATACAAACCTTTAACCCCTATGTGAATGTAATATCAGAAAATCTTTTCTTAGGGTTTTAGATACCTTTGTCGTTTCAAGTTCGTTCTTGAAATTATAGTACGATTTTGTATATTCTGCTCATCTATATATATAGATACACAGAAAATAAATAAATATTAAATTTAAAAAAAAATTAAATATCACTTGCTTCAACGGTGAAGGGTTTTCCTCGTGAGGAAGTGAGAGTTCTCCATAATGTTTTCAAAGGCGTGTGAAGTCTGCCAATCCGCACATGGCCAGCGTGGTGGACTATGGCGAAAACCCTCCTCATATTGAGAGGAGACCTGGAGAGCTGGAGAGAATTGGGTGATCATGATGATGATGATGACCTCCGTGGCGCAGCGCGTGCGCTGTTGCATTTTAAAGTTGGAGGTCCTGGGTTCGATTCCCGGCTCGAGTCTGGTCTGGTGGGAGGCTTCGGCCGTGGCTAGTTACCACCCTACCGACAAAGACGTGTCGCCAAGCGATTTAGCGTTCCGGCACGATGTTGTGTAGAAACCAATTAGGAGTATGAGTTTACCATACCCCTAACAGGTTAGCCCGCTACCATCTTAGACCGCATCATTACTTGCCATCAGGTGAGATGCAGTCAAGGGCTAACTTGTGGTAAATAAAAAAAAAAAAAAAAATGACCCAGAAAACAACATTCTAAATGACGCAAAA
Organism: Lasiommata megera; assembly: GCA_928268935.1. Lineage (NCBI taxonomy): Eukaryota > Metazoa > Arthropoda > Insecta > Lepidoptera > Nymphalidae > Lasiommata > Lasiommata megera. Next base: position 1,158,194 of record OV743311.1, on the reverse strand, counting down.
TGTGCAAAAGCTCACTTAGATTATTGCAAAATCTATAACCCAACCAAAAAACCTATTCAACCTCATTCTTTTGCAGATATTCACATTTTGCAATCATCTCTATTCTCTTGAAATTGTTGTTTGTTGAATATAACTCCTGAATACAGCTACAACTATACGAAGCCAAGCAATATTCCAGACCCGAATTACATTCCGTGAGCTAGTTTCACAAAAGTAAATAGGTATCCAGGCCTAGATTGATTGTTTGGATTCCACGCAAGTTCTCTTTTCAATGAAAAAAATATCACAACGAATCACTGTTGTGTGATTTACGCAATAGGATATTAATTTTGTGTGTTTAGTGAACATTGTAGTGTTTAGTAAAGTTTTTGTCAAATTCGCATCTACTATATTAAACGTTAATAGTTGTCAGCCGTATTTGTGTTTAAAATTCAGTTATTATCCATTTAATTTCCTGGTAAAAAAAAACCTGCATTAATGGATATTTGGAAACAAGCTATAAAGATTTTCGTCTCTAACAGTCTTGTCTAATCTATTTAAATGCCTCAGTATAAGATTTACACTCTCGCAATCGAGGAATCACTTTCGAGTATCTAAATACTATAACGTCAAAGTAAAATGGACGTTATATTCTTGTATTAGCGCCGCAATTTCCGTGCTATTTATTTTTATTTTAAAAGTTATCCTAGCTGTGGATGCGTGGATGAAATTGAACTTTAAAACTAGGATTTCATATTTCAATTCATTATACCAATAGTGTGTTAATATTCAGAAATAACTCGACGACGATTATGAGTCATCAGATCAGATCCTATACTAACTGTACTGATTCCACATAGACTATTTGATTGCCATACAAGTTCTCAATACTTAAGAGCATTTGAAAGCACTTTGAAATCTCCGTTCTAACAACAAGTTCAACTTAATGATCATTAATAAAATACTTATTACATAAACCCATTATAAAGTTACATAAAACTTATACTACTATCAATTCAGCTGACTAATCTCCTCAAATAAGTGGACATGGCTAAGCAATTGAAATGTACGACAGCACATGCCGTTCCAAATAGAACTCTATTACTGGTGCGCCAGTTATTATATTTGAGTGAGGTAAATTTCAAACACATGTTACCTGTTGCAAAGCTCTTGCTGACAAGACAGTACAAGGATTTGGTTCAAAGGATGTTTGAGATAAGACGAGATCTAGGTGTGAAGTGCTGTCTGTGGTTTAACACGCTTTGGATTCGATATATGAATACCTAACTAGCAATAAGACCATACTATTCCCTTCCCTTCCATACTAATCGATCGTGAAGGTCTGTCACCAAGTTCAAGGAAGCGCAATAAAAAAAACCAGGCACGAAATATAAAATAATTATTTACCAGAAGCAAAAATTAATAACTTTAATTAAGAATCACTAATTAATTTGAATTCAGGATTTTCGGTCTGGCGGGAGGCTTCAGCGTCGATATAGTTACGAATTTCAGCCATCCATACAAAATTAGGAGTTGTAAGTTTTAAAATCAATAAATACTTGTGGAACCAATAACGCGACCGGGTGATTCAACATGGTGGATTGATTTAACTGTCTAGCTCTAGAATAACGAATTAAAATTTTTGTACAGGAGAAACCTCCAGTACTTCTCTTTAACTATATAACTACCAGTTACGTAAACGACTGTCGAGTATAATATATTTTATTTACGATAGGTCTACATTATAAAAGCAAACATACCAACATGTATTTCAAAATGCAATGCTATCGATATGTTTATATAAAACCAGAGATACTCGGAAAACTCGCAGCATCACCAGTTGCTTCAATGTTCTCAAGTCCCAGCAGACTATGCAAATCTTAATTCAAGTTATCTAGAATTGAGCCATAACTGTGGAGCTATCAATCGCCGGAGCTCGCGATGAACGTCGTAAACTATCAGGGGTTCGCGCGTCCATCACTTTAATATACGAGCGAAGTTCGCTCCATAAACACAGCCTCATATAAAAATTGATTTACTCCGTAAGCTGGCGAAGTTGTTTGAAACAAAATTGACTTATTTTTGCTTACTTACTTTGTACAGGAAGGAAATTGAAATGTTTATAGACTGCTACGTTTGATACCTTTGTTAGCGCTGCTGATTTTATTTTTACATTTTTCGGACGACTTTTTTATCGCCTTACTTCGTCGGCATATTCGATCTCAAGTTTATTTAGCCAGCATTCAAAATCTTATTAGTACGAGAACCAGATTGTATTAAATACAGTTTATGATCCCTGTTAATATTGTCTTGTACCCATGTCTTGTTGTTACTGGTTAGGTTATCTTTTTTTTACATTATCTAACATATTATGTCGCTCATTAACCATAAGCCACACAAATTAAGAGAATAACAAAGCTCATTGTATTTCCGTCTCTCTTTTATATGTTATCTTTGTATATTATTGTTCTTGGAGTAACACTATTATTTTATATTCGAATGACGAATCCCTTATTGCATAATATTATTGATTAATTGGTATTGTTTCCCCGTCAATACTCAATATATAATATAGAACGTACCTATAACGTAAATATTTATTTGGATTATATTTTACCAAAGTGTTTTTACCTTAACATTTAGAATTTATTGTAAGCATTTTAAAGTTATAAACCAGTTACTTTATTTAAGGACAAAAATATCATAAATATTGAACTATTGGACTAGAATAAATTAAACGCTGTAATTCTATATTATTTATTTATTTATTTATTATGCACACAATACAGATAAACTCTATTACAATCGAAATATTTATAAAAACAAGTTTTGACCTAAAATATAGCCCAAAGAATGTGTACAAAACTTAAAATTTACTAAATAAAATAATGACTATAATTATAATTAGAGTCTGCAAAGATAATTACAACAACAACACATTAAAACAAAAATGATTACATTTAATTAATAGAAGTATCTTTCCTTTTATATATGGGCCTCCTAAGAAGGCTCAGAGTCACTCAGCGGGCGATAAAGAGAGCTTTGCTAGGAGTATCTCTACGTGATCAAATCAGAAATGAGGAGATCCGTAGAAGGACCAGAGTTACCGACATAGCTCAGTGAATTGAGAAGTTGAAGTAGTAATGGGCTTGGCACATAGCTCGGAGAACCAATGGACGTTGGGGTCCTAAGGTGCTATAATGGCGACCCCGCATCGGTAAGCGTTGCGTTGGTCGACCCTCAACTAGGTGGACAGACGACATCAGACGAGTCGCAGAAAGCCGCTGGAAGCAAGCGGCCCAAGACCGTGAGCATTGTAACTACAAAAGACCTATGTCCAGCCTTGGACGTCAATCGGTTGTTAATGATGATGATGATGATGATGATATTGTGAATTAATATTGTCATATATGTGGTTGAATATTGTAATTACAACCTCCTATATAATTTCACAAGCCCTTTTGAGATGATTGACTTATGCTTACATACTAATAATTGAAAACTGTTACAAACTTACCGGCTAGCCAAACTCTCCGCTTGTTTAAAATTGCTCCAGTTCTACGTTGCCGGTTCAACTAAACGTCAGTTTAAAAGCTAAAAGTTCCATCAGACATCATGGTCCATTATATATCGTCATAGAAGTTACGAAGTTTGTTAACAGTCATGCACAGTTTTGAATCCAATGGAAAAAGTAACAAAACTGCCCAGTCATGGGAAATGGAGCTATTTATCCCGTTTTCCTGAATCCCCGGCCGTGTATGGGAACAAACTGTAACGTCGAATAATTGTTATAGCCGGTTTTACCGCACTGTTTTAACGCCTGTAAAGTTTTTATTGGAAGGTCGTGGGATTGCGTAGCTGACTTGCATCCGATGAAATCTATCAAGTGTAATAGGTATGCAACGTTCAGCTTAGACTATTTTTGTTGATCTTTCTTTACATAAGCTGGTAGGCAGTCTTATAAGACAGCTGGCTAACCTGTTATTTGTACTATAATGATGAACCCTTACCCTTGATTGGTATGCAACAGGTAAGTCATTAGAAATTAGATGAACATACGAACAGATTTCAAATTCACCGTAAGCTTTGCGACATGCGTTATAATTAAGTCACAACTGAAATGAGTGACACCTGTCTATACTACATCTCTCTACCATATATTTGTCCTGTTTTCCGTGGATAGTCTGGGGACATGGAGTCTAATTTTAAGAGACATTGCGCCGCGTATGATTGAGATATTCAGTGACAAAAGAACTGCCTGATTTTTTCAATTGATCCTGACTGTTTCTAAATTTTATAAATATAATTTATCAATAAAGATATATACTGGTTTTTCGCAACCCTAATCATCATGATCAACCCATTGCCAGCTCACTACAGAGCACGGGTCTCCTCTCAATATTAGAAGGGTTTGGCCATAGTCCACCACGCTGGCCATGTGCGGATTGGCAGACTTCACACGCCTTTGAGAACATTATGGAGATTTCTCAGGCGTGCAGGTTTCCTCACGATGTTTTCCTTCACCGTTGAAGCAAGTGATTTTTTTTTAAACGCACATAACTCCGAAAAGGTAGAGGTGCGTGCCCGGATTCAAACCGCCGACCTCTGATTAGGAGGCTAACTCCCTCACCACTAGGCTATCACCGCTTCGCAACCCTAATAATAAATACTAACTAAGAGCGGCAACGTGGTAGATTTATCTTCCGTGGTACCAGCTGTGGTACCTAAATAGTTACTAAGCCACGTTTAACTGGTGGGAACCTTAAGAAACAATAATCCATAAAATTTTGATGCTCTATCAATCAACGTCAATCATACGCCCAGAAAGCGCTCGCCTGAGTAAGATTCCCTGTAAATCTTTAATATTTTTCAAAATAAAAACTTTTAAACGCAAATGTTTCCAAGTTTTATCGGCATTAACTTCATCAATCTTAAAATGAGAGACTGTCTCGACGGTCTAGCAAATAGTTTGACTATGGATAAGGTTCGATAACCTAGTCTGGCCCGTAAGTATTAGGTATCTATTGGACTTTATTTCCAGGAATCCTTATCGACTACTTAATGTAATGAAGCGTTGATAGCCTAGTGGTTAGGGCGTCAGCCTCCTAATCAGAGATTGGCGGTTCGAATCCGGACATCTAACTTTTCAGAGCTATGTGCGTTTTTAAAAAAATAAAATATTACTTGCTTCAACGGTGAAGGAAAACTTCGTGAGAAAACCTGCACGCCTGAGAGTTCTCCATAATGTTCTCAAAGGCGTGTGAAGTCTGCACATGGCCAGCGTGGTGGACTATGGCCAAATCCTTCTCATAATGAGAGGAGACCCGTGCTCTGTAGTGGGCCGGTAATGGGTTGATCATGATGACTTAATGTAATTGTGTGTGTGTGTGGGGTGGTAATTTTATTTTATTTTATACACTACAAGCTAGGCCTTTGACAGCAATCTCACCTGATGGTAAGTGATGATGTAGTCTAAGATGGTAGCGGGCTAACCTGATACGAATATGGTAGACCCACACTCCTAATTGGTGTGAACGCTAAATCGCTTGGCGACACGTCTTTGTCGGTAAGATGGTACTAGATACGGCCGAAGCCTTCCACCAGACCAGTCTCGAGCCGGGAATCGAACCCAGGACCTCCAATTTTATAATGCTACAGCGCACGCACTGCGCCACGGAGGTCGTCACAAAATTGTCCCAATATCGTACCACTATCGGATAACGATCGTTAAAGCCCGCCAAACTACCTTTGGTAAGCTAGGGACTAAACTCTAGCTGTCAGACATTAAAAGGATGATGTTTAATTAATCAAAACTGAATTTTTAATGAATCAATAATACTTTAAAGTATCTTTAAAAGCTTGCTTAAAAATGTACAGTATATTCTCATTATTTATTAATGATAAAGAGAGTAATGAAAATAAATACATACGATCCCGTTAAATTATAAAAGCGAATTAACAATTCTGGAAACGTACAAAATTTATCGATAGCACTTACACATATTGTTGAAATGTCGATATAAATAGCGGATGACATAGTAATGTTCTTTCTGGTGTTACTGTAATTTATGGTTCTTCCTTTGTTTCATTGAAATAGTGGCCGTAAATTCCATGAAAATATTTCCTCTGTGTTAATTAATACAAATAACTGAAAATTTCCATACAAACTGGTCAACGCGTCTCATGACCCATGTTGTTTTTTTTTTAATCCACTACAAGTTAGCCCTTGACGACAATCTCACCTGATGGTAAGTGATGATGCAGTCTAAGACGGTAGCGGGCTGACTTGTTAGAGATATGGTAAACCCATACTTCAATTTGGATTCTACGCGACTTCGTGCCGGAACGCTAAATAGCTTGGTAGGGAAGTAACTACGGCCGAAGCCTCCCACCAGACCAGACTCGAGCCGGGAATCGAACCCAGGACCTCCAACTTTATAATGCGACAGCGCGCGCGCTGCGTCACGGAGGTCGTCAAGTACTGGTTTTTATATAGCCCAAAGGAAAAAGCCTTGTCATGCAGAGTGGATGTAACGACATTACCTTGAGCACATCAACCACAAGAGACCAATTGGATGGCATGAAGTTTGAGTTTTATTTATTTATTAATAAATTTATTCTTGACAATTTTCTAACGTTGTGGGCTAATGTCAATGTTTAACTTTTTACTGGTTTTCACAACGTATACAAATAGTTATGCTACCCTCATAACTTTAGTTTTAAGTTTGCGAACTTAAGAAACTCTCGAGAAGCTATTTCGAGAAATCAATCCGACACCCCAACCCTCTCGTAGTTGCGGCTTCTTTTTACTCCCCCGACCTAAGCGTTCCTCTCCGAAAGAGGAGACCTAAACATATCCTTCATGACCCTGACGATCAGATGACTACTGATAACATACTCGTACCACCTACCACACAATCAATCAGGACCACTCACCGTCCGACCCCCCCGTTATCCCAAACGTCGCCTAAGCCGAGGTTCGGCCTCAAAGGAGGCGCCCTTAGGCAGTCGTTCCCTTAGTTTCTTCGAGCCCTAGGGCTAAAAATTTCTTCTGGCAGAGGTTCTTTCCGAAACTCGCCAAACAGCCTGGTTACGCTGTGGCAACCAATAGGTTTTGTACAGCTATTAGACAGTCCGAAATAAAAAAGTTTGCGAATGTAGTTATCACCATCAAATCTATGTAAATTATTGACGCGTTTAAATTGCCGTTTAAAGGACTATTTGAACAAAGATTATTTGAATTTGAATTTGTTTCAAAATAAGGTTCGACTTAAGACATTGGCTCAAGTCAATATTAAATATATACGATTTTAAAATATTCTAACTTAGCAGTTTTTGTGATTGAAAAAAAACAGCATAAATAATAGGCCACTTTTTTAATGATCTCGCTGGTTGAACATCTTACCTTACTTTGAAATACGATAATTAGGATGGATTGATGCCAGGGATGCGTTACCGGCTTATCTTGTCCTGATCGGTTTAAACTCTGCATCATACCGTCTAATCGCTTGGTGGCAAGTGGGGTGGTAACTAGTCGCGACCGAAGCCTCCTGCCAGACCAGACTCGAGCCGGGCACCCAACCCACGACCTTCCACTTTTTAATCAACAAAACTTGTACCATAACGAAGTCAACATCTAGTTTTTAATCCAAAAACTTTAAAAGGATTTATAATATTAGTATTATTGTGTAATATTCTGTCTCAGTTCTCAAAGTTATTTAAAGCTTTACTTAATATAAAAATGTTATCTTATATTATTATCAATTAAAAGTAATTATTTAATTTACCATAAACTACTATTTTTCCCCTTGATAGCATTTTAACCTGACAACGTGTTTTATATGCACTGGCTCAGGGTACACCAGACCCCTAACGTAAGATAAGTCAGGAATTATTATTTAAATTATTTTGTATCTATTAAGTTCATTTTTATTAACTATACTTTTAATATTTTTATTTTTTTTTTCTAAATTTAAATTATAAGGCCTTATATGGGTCCCTGACCTGCAATAAAAATATTTTATTTTATTTATTATTTATTTATATAAAAGAGAAGTAATGTTAGAGTTCCTAGACTTAAATCTGCCAGAGATCGTTTGATAAAGTATCAGGTAAACAAAGCTCTTATTACGCAGAATCACGTTAAACGCGAACGTGTTTAATCTACGAGCTAATATTTGTGAGAGAGTTAATATACGACGCAATTTATACTTACTGTATGTTGAGAATCTGTTTACTCTTGCACAGATTTAGTTAGGAGACGGTAGCTTGTACGTTACATAGTGACTTCGTAGTTCGGGTTAATCAAGACGTATACGCCATCGTTATAAGCGAAATAAAGTGTTAAAGATTGTGGGAATTTATAACAAATTAGTCTTCTTTCTTTATAACTTTATTATCTTGACAATAAACAACTATGTATTTTTGAAATTAACTTAAATAGTAATCAATTTGTCAAAAATCAATCGCGCTTGTACCGCGTCCTTCCAAAAAACGCCGCCGCTAGTTCCCGCTCTTTTTCTCCTTCCCTTACGTTCGAAAACCGAAGTTGTCTCTTCTTTAAAATGAGCACTCGTACGTCATTTGACATTTGAAATTGATAGTTTATATTCGTAATACAATTTAATTAATTTAATTGTACTATAATATGATCTCTAACAAAAGTAATTAATGTCAATAAACAAAATTGGGCAGAGTAAGGTGGAAGGCGAGGAAGGTCACCCATGCGATGGACCGATCAGATAAAGTCGTCTGTGGGCGGTCTTTTGCACGAATGCACCAGACTTTCGGCCAGCAGAGGGAAGTGGCGAATGCATGTGAGGCGCATAACATCTGCCCTCAAAGACATTGATTCGTGATGACCACGACCTCTCTGCAGAGTGTAACGACGACGAAGAAGAAAAAAAAATTGGAGAAAGTGCAGAATATTTCTATTTATTTGTCATTATTTTCATCTATCTAAGACATAATAGTTTCGTTACGTATTTATAAAATTGCCTTTTGTTTAATAATAAGAAAGAGTGCTCCTAAACTTTTTAACTCTTTCTTGTTTATTTGTTGTCACTCTTTTCGGATCGAATTAATATATTTTTTTTTTATCCACTACAAGTTAGCCCTTGACGGCAATCTCACCTGATGGTAAGTGATGATACAGTCTAAGATGGTAGCGGGCTAACCTGTAAGGGGTATGGTAAACCCATACTCCTTTCGGTTTCTACGCGACATCGTGCCGGAACGCTAAATCGCTTGGTGACACCTCTTTATCGATAGGGTGGTAACTAGCCATGGCCGAAGCCTCCCACCAGGCCAGACTCGAGCCGGGAATCGAGCCGGGAATCGAGCCCAGGACCTCCAACATTTTTATAATCTGACAGCGCGCGCGCTGCGCCACGGAGGTCGTCTAAAAATCGAAACTACAGTTCATTACTCTATGACGACGTAATAAAACTACTCCAGAAAATATCTAACAATGTGATAATATCTAAAATGTTCAAGTTTCTATATTAAATTGGTCCCTTTTTGTTTCGTGCCGTGTCCGGATACAATATTGTTCTTCTACAATAATATTCTTTGTTGGCTGTAAAGATTTTAAAGCTTATTTTAATGAACAAAAGCGTTTCCTGAAACATCGACAGCACAAAGAGCTGCAGCTAGCTATGTTCACCACAGTTTCAAAAGCTTGTAAATTAAAAGCATACCTAGATGGCGAAATCCCTTATAGTTTCTGACCCAAACTTGGGAGTCTTGAATCTTCAATATTTACAAATAAAACTACCGCTTGTACTTAAAAAAAGAACAATGGGACTTAAAAAAAGACAAAGAAAATCAAATATATAAGGCTAAGTTTATGTGGAAAACCTTTTATTTATAACGAGCTGCGGCATTATCACAGCCTGCCATGAATATCCAATCATTTCCCTTAATTTGTAAATTAATATATCAATGCCACGTAAAAAACAGCATTCTTATCTAATAAATCGCTAGAAACCTTTGTGATCGTCCTCATAACACTCTCCTAAAGTTTCATCATAATCTGATCAACGATTTATGCACGCATAAAGGGCAAACATAGAAATTTTGATATTTATATATAATCATACTCATGATCAACCCATTATCGTCTCACTACAGAGCACGGGTCTCCTTTCAATATGAGAAGGGTTTGGCCATAGTCCACCACGCTGGCCATGTGCGGATTGGCAGACTTCGCACGCCTTTGAGAACATTATGGAGAACTCTCAGGCTTGCAGGTTCCCTCACGATGTTTTCCTTCACCGTGATTGCTTGCTTGCTTGCTTCAGCAAGTGATATTTTTTTGTTTTTTAGTAACTAATAGTAAGGAAGAAATTGCAGGTAATATCAAGAAAGAAATAGCAAATAATATTCCATATCAAGAGTATTAATGGTGTGTCTGATATATTTGTCACAAGAAACCAGCCTTATTTAACTCAGTCACAGATAACTAGATAGAAAGATAAGAAGCCAGAAACGCATTTGTGACTCCGCTGGCGCTGCAGATTTTCTTGACATGTGGAAGAAAGCAGATAATGGTCTGATTCAGGAGTAATTATTTCAGGGTGCTCCAATAAATTGGTGTTTTAATAAATAAACAACTAGACGTCTGTTAAGCACTGATTACATATACATTTAATCAAAACAATTTAAAAAATTCAGTGTATTGCTCTTGATATTTTTTTTTCGAACTGTCTATTAGCTGTAAAAACCCTATTGGTTGCCACAACGTAACCGGGCTGTTTGGCGAGCTTTGGAAAGAAGCTCTGCCAGAAGAAATTTTGAGCCCTAGGGCTCGAAGAAACTAAGGGAACGACTGCCTAAGGGCGCCTCCTTTGAGGCCGAACCTCTGCTTAGGCGACGTTTGGGATAACGGGGGGGTCGGACGGTGAGTGGTCCGTACGTCTCCGAGGCCGTGAATGGAGCCCACGTCCGGATGACGTAAGATAGCGGGGACCTCGTCTTCGCCGGCGAAGACGGTGTGTTCTTGATATAAATACCGGTTGTATTTATACAAAAAAAAACACAAATACATGAACATAATCAAGAACACTCAAGTCAAATGTAATTTTAAATCAGAGTAACGTATAACATAAATATGCTCTTCACGCACCCCTCGCCCCACACCGGAGCATCCTCGAGAGATTTTGACACAACGAATAATTACCGGTAGTAACTGCGTTTTGCTATTCGGCACGCCGGCTTCTATCCAATTACCGTTCAAAATAAACTGTAGCGTAATATACTACTGTACTGTACTGTATACTGTTGCAGTATATTTTTGATTCCATACAGCGCGCGCTTATCAAACTCCGCTCGCTCGCCATGCGGGCATATTGTTTTTGACTCCCGTATCACGTCAGGTGTGGCCCCAGCCACAGCGTCAAATATAACAAGTTAGTCATTTTAACTTGTGCTGTGATAGCCTAGTGGTTAGGACGTCCGCCTAATCAGTGATCGGGGGTTCGAACCGGGCGAATAACACTCGCTTCAACGGTGAAGGAAAACATCGTGGGAAAACCTGCACGCCTGAGAGTTATCCGTAATGTTCTCATTGGCGTGTGAAGTCTGCCAATCCGCACATGGCGAGCGTGGTGGACTATGGCCAAACCCTTCTCATATTCAGAGGAGACCCGCGCTCTGCAGTGAGCCATTCTCGCCTCACTACAGAGCGCGGTTGATCATGAGTCATTTGAAATTGTCACACTCATATTATAGATGCGAATAATTCAAAAGTACCTGCGAAAGGGTTCGTAACATAATCTTAAAAAAATTATAGAATCAAAACATTAAGTGTCTTTTAATTTACTCGTAAAATAATATGTTATGAAGACATATTATTACCTTGATCCCACATATGGTTATCTGGGCAAGAATAAAAAGGTGAGTTTAAAACTAAATTCCACTCTCCTAACAGATAGGAAGCACAAGATAAATAGATAGATAAATTCTATGTTGTACATTATAATATTTGGATTCCAAAACCAAATAAATAAAAAATAGCAATGATAATGCGCAAAGGTGGTCTTATCGCTTATAGCGATCTTCTCCAGACAATCTTTTATGAAAGGAACAATTTAAAAGGAAAGGGAGATTATGCAATAGTGAAGTAGTGTTAAAAAAAAACATAAATAAGGTGTTAAACACTGTTCGACAACTGAGGTTGGATGTTTGTTGATAATGGCAAATTTTTAAGCCCTGAAGCAAAACAGGGGTGTTGTATGTTTAACTGCTAACTGTGTATATAGACGTGTCTGTATATATGGCACCGTAGCTCTTAACCAGTATACAGATTTCGATGCAGTTTATTTTATTCGAAAGCTACTTTGTTCAAGATGTTTTATCATAATCTGTATATTATTTACAAAATATGAGGGACGAAAATGGGTATGAAAAATCAACTATTGTAACATAGGCTTAGTTATCAAATGAAAGCGCATTATGTGTTATTGGACATGTTTTATCTAAATCAGTTCATCCACTTTAGACATGGGGGTGAAACTGTATAGGCAAGTGCGTTATCTCAAAAATACAATATGATGATATTACAATTACGTCATGGCCAAATTTTGTTTTTTGTTTTCAAATTTAATTCTATATCTCGTAAATACATTGCATAACAGCTGATTACAGTCGTGCACTGGTTAACCAAGAAAGACCATTTAAATAGTTTTAAGATTTAGGTATGTAATGGTTTTCGTGTAGCTATGGTAAAAACTACTAATTATTTAACAGGAGTAGTTTTCATCGAAGTAATAGAGGAAAGCCCGCCCTTACTAACGCCACACATTAAAACTTTATCTAGATGAGGCTTTGAGCTTTAGTTCAGCTTTAGACTTACAAACTCGTGCCGCAGTGGTTGGATGTTAAAGAACCTATTTTAGTACCTATTACTCCTGACGAGCTGTGATAGCCTAGTGGTTAGGGCGTCAGCCTCCTAATCAGAGGTCGGCGGTTCGAATCCGGGCACGCACCTCTAACTTTTCGGAGTTATGTGCGTTTTTAAAACATTAAAGTATCACTTGCTTCAACGGTGAAGGAAAATATCGTGAGGAAACCGGCACGCCTGAGAGTTCTCCATACTGTGCTCAAAGGCGTGTGAAGTCTGCCAATCCGCACATGGCCAGCGTGGTGGACTATGGCCAAACCCTTCTCATATTGAGAGGAGACCCGTGCTCTGTAGTGAGCCGGTAATGGGTTGGTCATGACTCCTGATGAAATGATTAAAATATAGAAACATTTCAGTTAAATAGAGATGAAGTTATTGACATCAGCTGTTTTTGTTACTGGTATATATATTTATATAGGTAACAATTTTCTCTTCAGTTTATAAGGGGATAGATCCTATCGACCTCACTGACGCAGTCGTGAACGCTATAGTCTTAAAAATGAGAGTTCCATTACCCGTGACCTGTCACTTTACTCCACCCCGGCAGGAATAATTTGGGTATTTATCATTTCTAAAATTTCTCCGGTCTGCTCTGGTGGGGAGTTAAGTTTTTTTTACATATATATACAATGTTAATTTACAGTATATTTATATATAGTAATACAGTATTGATAAAATGTATACCTCGACTCAATTTTAATTGTACCACCTTATTGTATGTATATTGAAGCGGTGATAGCCCAGTGGTTAGGGCGGCAGCCTCCTAATCAGAGGTCGGCGGCTCGAATCCGGGCACGCACCTCTAACTTTTCGGACTTATGTGCGTTTTTAAACAATTAAAATATCACTTGCTTCAACGGTGAAGGAAAACATCGTGAGGTAACCTGCACGCCTGAGAGTTCTCCATAATGTTCTCAAAGATGTGTGAAGTCTGCCAATCCGCACATGGCCAGCGTGGTGGACTAAGGCCAAACCCTTCTCATATGGAGAGGAGACCCGCGCTCTGTAGTGAACCGGTAATGGGTTGATCATGATGATGATGATGATGATTGTATGTATAGTATGTAAATTATTATCGTTTCAATTCGGCTGTAGCTAGCCGCCAAGTGATTAAGCATTCCGGTACATATAGCGTTGCGTAGAAAGCGATTTGGGGTATGTTACTTTCGTACCTCTAACAGTTTAGTCCCACTAGGATCTTCGATTACATTATCACTTACAACACGGTAAGATTACAGTCAAGGCCTATCTTTTAGTAGAATAATAACAAAAAACAAATAAGGAAATACGCTGCTATGTTTGAATTCAAATTCAAAATAATCTTTATTCAAATAGTCCTTAAAAAGGCACTTTTGACGCGTCAATAATTAACATAGTAGTTATTTCATGGTGATAACTATATTCCTAAACTTAAAACTAAAGCTATGAGGGTTCCAAACGCGCCCCGGTCTAAGAAGAAGCCCACAACAAACTTAGCCGGGGTTTTTCTTTTTTTTCGTTATCACCATCTCACATAATGAATAAAATGAATAATAAACTATAGTACCTATGGAGATAGAGTAATTCACACCCAAGCTTTTTTATCGTTTATATAATCCTTAATATCGTAATATGATTTTTCTACAAGCTTTCGTTTTATACAAACAAATTTTGGAATAATGGTGAATGACGTCACTATCATGTGAGATCGCATGAAACAGAAAACTTGTCATCAATTTAAAGTGAACAGCGCAACCGGCTTATATCAATTCAAAATGGTAAGGGATGGAAATCTACGAGAGAAAAGAGAGAAAATGGATCGTTTCCGAGCTATATCACACGCCGGATGCAGGTACATTGTCGCAATTTTCTCTTTTTCACCTGAGGGGCTTTTTACAACAGAAATTTACCTGTTGAATTTTGCTAAGCGCTCCCGACGGTCGTTTCGCAAATTTTTATTCTGGTTGCTAGTTGAATTCCAATATTATGTCGCTATATTTTTTTTTGTGGTAATTTTCTTGCTCTTCATTGGATTTTTTTATTTGAACAGCAGTTTAGCTTTCAATGAAAGGCTCACTTACTACCAGTTAGCCTGTATATTTAATAATCATTAAACTGATTGGCTCATAGTATTATTTATTAAACGAATGAAATTAAACTGAATACCAGCTTGATATATATATATTTTTTTTTTTCAAAATAATCTTTATTCAAATAGTCCTTAAAAATACACTTTTGACGCGTCAATAATTTACATAGTAGTTATTTCATGGTGATAACTATATTCGTTAACTTAAAACTAAAGCTATGAGGATTCCAAACGCTACCCGGTCTAAGAATAAGCCCACAACAAACTTAGCCGGGGTTTTTTTTCGTTATCACCATCTCACATGTGGACGTGGACACTCACGGTAGGCCTTGTCCAAAAGTTCAAAATCGCTCAGCGTGCTATGGAAAGGGCTATGCTGGGCGTTTCTCTGAGGGATAGAATCCGTAACGAGGACATTCGTAGGAGAACGAAAGTAACCGACATAGCCCAACGGATTAGCAAGCTGAAGTGGCAGTGGGCGGGTCATATCTGTCGTAGAACCGACGGCCGTTGGGGCAGACGTGTTCTGGAGTGGAGACCGCGTACCGGTAAGCGCAGCGTAGGACGACCACCTGCTCGCTGGACCGACGACCTGAAAAGGATCGCTGGTGGCGGGTGGATGAGGAAGGCGGAGGACCGTGTGTGGTGGCGCGCTCTCGGAAAGGCCTATGTCCAGCAGTGGGCGTCTTTAGGCTGATTGATTGATTGATTGATTGACATCTCACATAATGAATAATAAACTATAGTTCCTATGGATATGGAGCAATTCACACCCAAGCTTTTTTATCGTTTATATAATCCTTAATATCGTAATATGATTTTTCTACAAGCTTTCGTTTTATAAAAACTTTGAACTTATTGATAGACATCTCCAAGATATCAATAGGTAATTTATTATAAAATAAAAAATATTCTTTAGAAACGTTTGTTAGTGAAGTTATGTGATAGAACTAGATAGAAATTACGTAACTATCTGTACTCCTTCAGGTATTTTTAACTAGCCTTAGGAGTACATTAATCCACCGGTTCCATTTTGTTTTATTCCACTCTATACTGGAATAAAAACCGGTAATTAATTTTTACTAGCCCTTGACTGCTAACTCACCTGGTGGTAAGTGATGATGCTAATATAATTGCAAATTAACCTGTTAGGTATTACACCCATTCTATAGATTTCAAGGCGTCATCGTAAAATAACGCTCAATTACGTGGCGGCACGTCTTTGTTGGTAGAATTGCAACTAGCCACATCCGAAACTTGCCAAGCAAGAATGATCGTAAATAGTAAATTCCCAAACTGTCCTCGTCAAGGATTGAACCCGGAACCCTCATCTTACAGGACCACAATATTTTGCACTGCGACACTGTATTAAAATTACTGCTAAACTAAGATACTCAATGTCGTATTTCGTTGCATCACTGTCATTGTAACAAGCATACCTCTTACGAGAGGGAAGACTGTATGAGTAGTGGTCTCTAAATTAAGTGAGAGATAACTATGTTTCATTGAACTTACACACCGTCTTCACCGGCGAAGACGAGGTCCCCGCTATCTTACGTCATCCGGACGTGGGCTCCATCCACGGCCTCGGAGACGTACGGACCACTCACCGTCCGACCCCCCCGTTAACCCGCACGTCGCCAAGCCGAGGTTCGGCCTCAAAGGAGGCGCCGTTTAGGCAGTCGTTCCCTTAGTTTCTTCGAGCCCTAGGGATCAAAATTTCTTCTGGCAGAGCTTCTTTCCAAAGCTCGCCAAACAGCCCGGTTACGCTGTGGCAACCAATAGGGTTTGTACAGCTAATAGACAGTTCGAAAAAAAAAATTGAACCTACAAACTAATTGCCAATGCCTAGTATTTTCCGCGATTGTTATTCCCAAACTATCATCACTCATTCGCATTGTTACATCGCGAAAAAATAACACGAAATAACACAAAACAACACGGTTTTATCGTATGAAAATGATGAATACACGCCGGGGACGCGGCGCGACGGAATCACGCACCAGTTTTGTGTTAGGTCGAATCTAAACGACCGATTAAACCTGTAATATCAGAGTCATCATTAAAACAAAACCAGCCTATTGAGAGTTGATCTATGGTTTGTGTATTAGTAAACTCACTTAACTAAACTTACGTCTGGTATAACTACGAGTTTCCTACTATAAAACATTTTTTTGTTTGCCAAATTTCCTGATTCTGATTAAACGGGTGTCAAAGTATACTTTATAATCAGCTGTCTTTTGATTACCTTGACTTGATTACCGAATTTATCCATAGCTTTAAACGATCACAGACATTAATATTTGATATTCATTACAACCTGACGCCACTATTCGTTTCCTACTAAAGCCAATAGACCATTAGATCGTATATAGATAGATAGACAAACGGACAGATAGACAGACATTTCGTACCTGATAAAATATGGAATCCTAATTCCTGTATGCTGACAATAAACAATAATTCGGTCGAAAGTATTTGAAGGCATTAATACTGATTGGGAGTTTCATTAGCAGCGCGGGTAGTTTAAAAACAAGAAATATCACAGAAAGTCTTTTCCTTTTCCGGTGCGGTTCATTCGACGATTGCTCGAAAAACATGGTCTCGAGTTCAGTCTCCTTAAACTAAGGCGTGGAAAGTAATAAGTGTTCAGCAAAGTCTATACAATTTTTTCACTAATAACCGGTCAAGTAGGATAAAGACTCATACACTAAGAGTTAAAGTTTAAAATAATAGAGAAGATAGACCGACAGTAAACTCATTTTATATCAAAATATTGTGCACTCCATATAAGATGCAATTTTGCTGAAGGATACTTGAGGCCGCCTGTTGCATTAAACTTGATATGATAACTATGTTCGGTTCAGAAATTCCGCCGATGCAAAGGCAAAAAAAAAGGTTAGTGTCGGCTGCCTGCACCGGACCTAAGCAATTTATTAAATTTCACACAAATGCCCAGAGCCATGGAGGGTTAGAAAGCGGTAGGCAATTTGTTGGATTAGAAAATTTTAAATATTACGCCAATAAAAACTTTCCTATTTGTTTGGAATAGGTACGATTACGTATGCGAATGCTTTTTGTTGTTTTCAATTCAGTTTAGCTTGATATATGAATATATTATGAATAATAATTTAAACAGTAACTGATAAGAAAAATCCGACTTCTGAGCAAATCAGAATCTGAAATCAATAAACTATAATTAATATATATTATATAGTATATTTATCTTGAACGGATTATGGACATCAGCTTACATATACAGTGATTTATATGCCAAGTGCATTTAGTCATCTAATTATTTCACCTGACTGATCTATCGAAGCATAGTTCAAACCATCGGACGGATTTGTTTCAAATTTGAAATATATATATATCATAACATAGCTTTTTTTATTTTTTTATAGACTACAAGTTAGTCCTTTACGGGTATCTCATCTGGTGGTTAGTGATGATGCAGTCTGGGATGGTAGCGGGCTAACCTATTAGGGGTATGGTAAGCCCACACGCCTAATTGGTTTCTACACGTCTTTGGCGGTAGGTTGATAACTAGCCACAGCCGAAGCCTCCCACCAGACCAGACTCGAGCCGGAAATCGAACTCAGGACCGCCAACTTCATAATGCTACAACGGACGCACTGCACCACGGAGGTCGTGAAATCATTTGAGAAATAATTTTTGGAACTTCTTAACATAATATGGTCCCAAAATTGAGAATGTATATTTTCAACCCAACGTGGGCAAAACCTAGGGGCAACAGCTATTTTTTGTACAAAATGATGATGATGATATTTGTGTAGTCTGCCACCATACACACAAACAAAGTTTATTCGAAATTTGTAAGAGTATTAGAATTGTTTCCTGATCTTTGTGAATGCATATCAATTTACATCTTAGATTATTTATATTTACATAGAAAGGTACCTAACGCTTTTAGCTTAAGCAACAAAATCAAAAAGGTTTTGCAACTTACAATTTTCCCCAAGTTTCGACCATAAAGTTCGGCGCGGTCTATAAAAATATAACGTTATTATACCTCTTTACCCACACTATAATCATTCATACTCCGTTCCCGAAGTTTTACGCAGCCACTTAATGGTACCGGGGTGTTTTCAAGAGAATTAACCTGTAATTTGTCTACGTCTCCATCGCGAGGAGGTCCTTTATGCTTGTCAGTTTTTTACTCCTCCCACTTTGCTAAAGTACTATCTTTTGTCCTGATATCGCACCGATTTTTATATTGCTTCTGCCGAATCTTTTTCTACCTAAGGATAATGAGCGTTCATAAAACGTAAAATATTTATCTTTGATTTTAGTTTTTAGTTTTGTAACCGAACTAATTGACTAAAAGTCAAAAAATTTATAATTCACAAAAAAAAATCTGCCTCCTAATTTCTAATAATACCTTATTACTAAAGTTCTTTCCCAAAGTAGCCGTGTGGCACCGGCATAGCCGTGTGGCACCGGCAGAATAGAATAGTGTCACCCCTATTACCCAGTGGGTGTCGTAAGAGGCGACTAAGGGACATATGGTGAGAAGCTGGCTCACAAAAATTAAGACAGCCCCCTCGGGGACATGAGTGGACCCCGTGTGGCGTAAACACCACTCACCGACAAATGGCGGGATAACCATTTCGCAATTGGCCCAACTGAACAAAAACACAGGCCGGTCTCGGGCAGCAGCGACACCGGTGCGATCAGTTGAGCCCTGCGGTGACCAACCCGCCTGCCCAGCGTGGTCACTATGGGCATATCTTCCGATGAACAGCGCCAATACACAATGGCCCCCAGTTCCCGGTCGCCCTGCTATTCCCGACCTTGGTAGCAGTCGTGGTCACGGCGGGGCAGGGGGTGCGAAGAATCTCCGGGCGACGGCGAGCTACCACCACAACCGACTATTCTTGGCTACGTATAATACAAGGACACTGAGGTCGGACGAAAGCCTAGCCGAGATTTTAGTGGAGTTAGAAAAGATTAAGTGGCATATTTTGGGGTTGTCAGAAGTCCGTAGAGAGGGGGAGGATACTGTAACCCTAGAATCGGGCCACATACTCTACTATCGAGAAGGCGATAGATCGTCCCAAGGCGGAGTGGGATTTTTGATCAACAAAGTCCTCGCTAACAACATCGTGGAGATCAGTAGTGTGTCGACGAGGGTTGCGTATGTTGTTCTTAAGTTGAATAAGAGATACTCTCTTAAAATAATACAGGTCTATGCACCAACGTCGACATACTCTGATGAAGAGGTAGAAACTGTATACGAAGACGTATCCATAGCTATGGGCAATACCAACAAGTCCGTCTTCACGGTTGTTATGGGGGACTTCAACGCAAAGGTGGGTGTACAAGAACGCGACGAGTCGAAAATTGGGCCACATGGATTCGGTGAGAGAAACCATAGGGGGCAAATGCTAGTCAACTTTCTAGAAAAGCAAGGGTTGTTCTTAATGAACTCTTTCTTCAAGAAAAACACGCATAGGAAGTGGACTTGGCGGAGCCCCGATAACATGACCAAGAACGAGATAGACTTCATCATGACGGATCGTAGGGATATATTCAGAGATGTCTCTGTGATGAACAGGTTCAATACAGGGAGTGATCACCGACTTGTAAGAGGCTCTCTGAATATAGACCTTCAGTTATATAGGCGTCGCATGATGGGGTCTAATCTTCGCCCGCAACTACGCCCATCCATGACAACATTACAGAAGTTCCAAATAGAATTAAAGAACCGATTCGATTCGCTGGAAACCACTGACGAAGTTGATCAGAAATATGGCGATTTGGTGAACGTCATTCGTGAAGTGGGAGGCAAGTTTTGCAGGAAAGGCGGGAGAAGTGCAACGTCCAAGATCTCTAGCGAGACACTGGATTTAATGAGGCAAAGACGGGAGAATTCTCCATCTGTAGTAGATCGGCACACTTTAAACAAGCTTATTAAAAAGCGGATACGTTCTGACCTGCGATCTTGGAGTACGCGAAAAATCGAAGAAGCGATCGAGCGCAACAAAGGGACCAAAGTATTTGCTAAAAGTCTTGGGAGAAGCCATCTTACAAAGTTGAAGACTGCAGACGGTAGAACCGTTACCTCTATTCCAAGTGTGTTGGCTGAGATTGAAAACTTCTATGGGCAATTATACTCTGCGCATGCTGCTAAACCGGTCTCACACCAAATCACGAATGACAAGCGAGCGAGACTTGCTCGCCACTACACCGATGACCTCCCGGATATCGACGTTGGCGAGATTCGTATAGCACTAGAGCAGCTTCGGAATAATAAAGCACCGGGTGATGATGGCATTACAGCGGAGCTTCTGAAAGCAGGAGGAACACCTATCCTAAACGAAATGAAGCGTCTCTTTAATGCCGTCATCACGACCGAAACAACGCCAAAAGAATGGAGCAGAAGTGTAACCGTACTCTTCTTCAAGAAAGGAGACAAGAACTTATTAAAAAATTATAGGCCCATCTCACTTCTGAGCCATATTTACAAGCTGTTCTCTAGGGTTATCACTAATCGTCTCACCCGGAGACTTGACGAGTTCCAACCTCCGGAACAAGCCGGGTTTCGGAAAGGCTACAGCACCGTAGACCACATCCACACTCTAAGACAGATTATGCAGAAGACCCAGGAGTATAATCTGCCTCTGTGCCTCGCATTTGTGGACTACGAGAAAGCCTTCGACTCCATCGAAACCTGGGCGGTTTTGGACTCACTGCAGAGATGCCAAGTCGATTGGCGATATATCGAAGTGCTAAGATGTCTATACGACGCCGCCACAATGACCGTTCAGGTGCAAAACCATGAAACACATCCGATACCAATTCGAAGGGGAGTAAGACAAGGGGACGTTATTTCCCCGAAACTGTTTACTTCCGCTCTTGAAGATGTGTTCAAGGTTTTGGATTGGAAAGATTGTGGCATAAACATAAACGGCGAATACATCTCGCACTTACGATTTGCAGACGACGTAGTTATAATGGCAGAAACGCTGCAGGAACTTGAGCAAATGCTGTGCGACCTTAGCACCTCTTCCAGACGGGTGGGTCTCAAGATGAACGTGGACAAAACGAAGATAATGTTCAATGAATACGTCATCACAAGGCCCATTGTTGTCGAAAATGTCAGCATCGAAGTTGTCCAAGAATATAACTACCTAGGACAGATTATACAGTTAGGTAGGAACAACTTCAACAAGGAAGCTAACAGAAGAATTCAGCTGGGATGGGCAGCATTTGGAAAACTGCGTCAAGTCTTCAACTCGCCGATACCCCAATGCCTAAAGACAAAAGTCTTCAACGCTTGCGTCTTACCGGTCATGATATACGGAGCAGAAACGTGGACACTCACGGTAGGCCTTGTCCAAAAGTTCAAAATCGCTCAGCGTGCTATGGAAAGGGCTATGTTGGGTGTTTCTCTGAGGGATAGAATCCGTAACGAGGACATACGTAGGAGAACAAAAGTAACCGACATAGCCCAACGGATTAGCAAGCTGAAGTGGCAGTGGGCGGGTCATATCTGTCGCAGAACCGACGGCCGTTGGGGCAGACGTGTTCTGGAGTGGAGACCGCGTACCGGTAAGCGCAGCGTAGGACGACCACCTGCTCGCTGGACCGACGACCTGAAAAGGATCGCTGGTGGCGGGTGGATGAGGAAGGCGGAGGACCGTGTGTGGTGGCGCGCTCTCGGAAAGGCCTATGTCCAGCAGTGGGCGTCTATAGGCTGATTGATTGATTGATTGAAAGTTCTTTCATGACGCTGACGATACTTGTATAATTGTCGCTAACAAGGACCTGCGGGAGGCCGAGCGCCTGATGCAATACAATTTTGACACGCTATGTAAATGGGCTCATGATGTTGGTCTAGTTATAAATAATAAAAAAACGAAGGTAATGCATATCCACTCGGTGCACAAAAAAACAGATCATAAGGTCCGTATAGTTGCGCATTCACACGACTGCCTGCACGGCAATATAAAACATTGCAGTTGTACTCCTATTGATATGGTTAGGGAACATATGTATATTGGTCTAAAAATCGATTCTCATTTTAATTGGCAACCTCATATAAACTATGTTTGTGATAAGCTGAGAGCTATCCTAAGTAGGTTACATATACTTAAATATAAACTTCCTTACAAGACGCTAAGATTACTTTACTTATCACTGGCAGACTCAATTATTAGCTACGGCCTAAGCAGTTATGGCAGAACCTTCAATACATATATTACACACATATATAAACTACAAATAAAAATGCTTAAAGCAATTGTACCTAGTAAAATCAAACTAAAATATTGTAATGAATATAACGATCTTTTTAAATATTGTAAAGTGCTGCCGGTGCAGAAGAAAGTTAAGCTGGCCATACTTAAAGAAGAATTTGCCAATTTAAAAAATATAAAAATTAAAGAGCGGCGCAATAACTTGCGCAAATTGTCTACTTTCAAAAAATTTATTATACCGAAAACCAAAAACATGTATGGTAAAAGACATTATAAATATATGCTACCTAAAATTCTTCAGGATCTTCCGAACTCCTTACAATTTCCTGACGTTGGGAAGCATATATTTATAAAAAAATGTAAAAACCATTTTTTAAGTTATCTTTAATTATTAGTTATAATTAGTTTTAAGTTCTTTTATGTAATTATTTATCTTAAGGTGAACTCGCCGTCCTCCCCATAAACGTAAAGTTTCTGGAGGGCGGTTAGCTTTACAATTAAAATGTTTGTTTTTAAATTATTTTTTGAACAATAAAAAAAAAAAAAAAAATGAACGATTTATTTATTTATAACAACTGAAACTTAAAATAAAACTTAGATTGAACCTAAAACTAAAAATCTTAAAAAATATAACATCATTACTAAAATATATTACTGAAAGGAGTCCCGAGGAGAGTTTAGGCAAGGTTCCGAAGATACTCCTTATTTCGTGTGTGACATTTTTTCCTCGGGTTACGACAAGATAATTATCACATTGTCCAAATGGCAATGTAAATGATTTCAGCCCCTAAAAATTGTTTTAGGCTTTTATAATTATAACCACGCTTTTTTTTTTAGTTCCTAATATTAACCTACGATAGTTTGTTATGATATCGATTTGCCGATACATTATCAAAATTTAGTAAATTTGATATTCATTATCGTTCGAACATCGTACGTACCGTACCATATTTTACGTATGTACGATATGATTAGAACCTCTTCTATTACTCATAGGCTTGCGCGTGACGACATGAGGGAAAAATGTGTATTATCACATACTTAGTTATACTTGGCGGGAACCACTAATACTAACCGGAATTGACGGAACCAGAGTATGAGTGACGTGGCAGAAAACCGTTTCGTGTTAATTATTTAAAACTAGCTGATGTGCGAAACGGCTAAGTTAAGGGATTTTGAAAATTATTTTATCTTCCTGTCTTGTTCCCATTCTCGTTCTTGCTCCCTTTCCCAATATTATAAATCTAATTTCGAGGAAGTTTGTCAGAACAAACTAAAGCTATATTAATTGTCCATCGTCGTAAAATTCAATGCATTTGTACAAACTCAGTTTAATCAATGTTGGTGGCTTACTAAAATAAAAAATAAACACACACCCAAACATATACACTCGCACGAACATTAAACTGTACACTTAATATATACATATATTTAATGTAATTATGCAATAATAAATTCTCAAGTGGGCGTTAATAGTTGTGACACAGTTTTAAAACCAATACATTTCATTAAACACCGTTCATCAGATGTAAGATTCCTTTGTAAATTTAGACACAATTAATATATTTTTTTATTCTAATTTAAATTTTTTAGCAACTCCCGCAAAAACGGCGGGATTTTTCTGATATATAAAGTAGGTTACCTGCTAATCTAGGACAAAATCCATCTCCTTTCCAAATTACAGAAAAATTGGTTTTGTAGTTCCGGCGTTAAGGAGTACACAATATATATATTTATACAAGAATGTAAGAAATTTATGTATACAATATATATGTATACACAAACACACATATATATACTTACATACAAGCTTTCGCCTTTTTAATATTACTGTACCTGTAGTCCAAATACCTATTGATTACCTCGGTCATGCAGTCTAGTCTGGTGCCCACCAGACCAGACTGATTAGTTACCTTGCTAGCTAATACATGGGCAAACGTTTTAGCGTCCCAGTATGATAAAGAGTAGAAAGGGTCAAAATAACCGGGTTCAGTCGGCAATGCATCGTTGGCTCCACTATTTTTTTTTTCGGACTGTCTATTAGCTGTACAAACCTTATTGGTTGCCACAGCGTAACCGGGCTGGAAGCTCCACTAATACTGTAATGTTCATGCTCGACGGTAATCACTAACGAGGAATGCCCGCGATATAAATAGAAAAGAAAAAAATAATACTAAATCTTGTAAATTCTAGAACCAGCGCGTTCACTTACAATGCATATTCTAAAAATAATTTTATTAATTACGTGAGAACTCTATGAATTCCCCTTCCCCATTATACAACGGTTATAATCATTTGATTTTTCTTTGTGTCGTTAGTTTATTTCCTGCGTGCTCGAATGCTATTTTTGCGCGACACGAATTTATTGTAGATGTAGTGTTATTTCAAACCTAGTTACCTTTGTGAAGGTGGGGTGATAAATGGGCTTTGATCACGATCCCGGCGGTAGTCGTTATAATATATGGTTTATAATCGGCACAAAAAATAATTACCTCAGACAAATTACGTTCCATGAACTTCATTATTAATTTTTATCGTTAAATATAATAATTATGTTAAATATTTATTTATTATAAAGATTAATCTAAGTTTTATGTAAAATGTTTGATGTGTAATATATTAAAATTAATTATATTATTAAAAAAAAAAAACTCGTAAATATTAACATTGTGGTCACCATGAACATCCGAAGCTCCAGAGTAGCCAATATGGCGGCATTATATCGACATCATACAGGAACGGTGATCGCTTGGTGGTATTTCTTTGACAGTATAACTAACCTCTCTGAACTGTATAGTTCTTCGATTTAGGACTTCAAGGTGGTTCTGTCGATTTTAAAATTAGATTTTATTTGCTGTTCACTATAATTAAAGCGTAGCAAAGCTGTGATAGCTGAAGTTGTTATAGCCTAGTGTTTAGGACGTCCGCCTCCTAATTAGAAGTCGGGGGTTCGTTCCTCTAACTTTTCGGAGTTATGTGCGTTTTTAAACAATTAAAATATGACTTGAACGGTGGAGGATAACGTCGTGAGGAAACTTGTATGCCGGAGAATTCTCCATAATGTTCTCAATGGTGTGTGGCACCGTGGTGGACAAAGGCTTGTGAAGTGTGCCAATCCGCGCATGGCCAGCGCGGTGGACTATGCCCAAACCCTTCTCATATTGAGAGGAGACCCATGCTCTGTAGTAAGCCTTCAATGTGTGATCATGATGATAACGATGAAAGTTAAATTAATTATAAAACAGAACAATTTGTACCAAAATTGTATTTGGCATATATAACAGGAAATCAGCGTGTCTTAAAACACGGTGTATTCAGTTCAAGCGCCTGTATTTTTACCAATATTCTGATTAAAAATCGCCCAAGTGCGGCAGGAATTCGCGCATCGAGGGTTCCATTCAGCATGGTAGTATATTAATGGTATAAATATATACTTTTTGCACTGGTATTTGTTTTATGTTTAACGAAACTACAAATCCATGGTTTCCGTTTTAATTTTTTTGCTGCTTTATGTCATTGCGTCATGTCAAATATCACGATCCTGGGTCAACAATGGGAGAACTGGGAGAGTTCTATAGAAATGTTATATTAAAATTTCAACCATTTAAATCATACCCTCATCATCACTTCAACCGATAGACGTCCACTGCTGGACATAGGTCTTTTGTAGGGAGTTCCAATGGCCACGGTCTTGGGCCGTTTGTATCCAGCGGCTCCCTGCAACTCGTTTGATGTCGTCTGTCCACCTTGTTGGGGGTCGACCAACGCTACGTTTACCGGTGCGGGGTCGCCATTCCAGCACCCTTTTTTTTTTTTTTTTTTTTTTATTGTAGGAGGAAATCCTCATGGATGTCACTTGGTTTCAACCAACTGACATGCCCGACTTCACGAAGAGTACAAGGAAGCCTCTTAGTGCCCTACGGACTAAAACCTCCTACATTCACTGGCCGTCCTTCCCGGAACCGCAATACGCATGACTTCAGGAAGGGGGCTGTCTGCTCAGGCTTCGTTCACTCTTTGCCGATCCCATTCATCCTTTACGCGTCTTTTCATTATGGTTTGGAGCAGTGTTGCACCCCTTGTCCACCCCTCTTTGCTCTTCAACATCTGAGGCACCAAAATTCCCTTTGTCAAACGCTCTCCGTTTTCGCAAGCTTTGCTTCTCTCTTCTTCAAACTCCATGCACTCGAAAATCGCATGGTTAGGCGTATCCTCCTCACCACAATAAGGGCAGTTTTCACTGGCTGCTTTACCTATTGCGTGCAGGTAGGTATTGAAAACTCCATGCCCACTCAATGCCTCTGTTATTAGTCTATCCACCTCGCCATGCTTCCTGTCAAGCCATTTTTCAAGGTCTGGTATAAGGTCCCTTGTCCATTGCCCCTTTCCCTTTTCCTTCCACTCCTTTCCCCATTCTTGTATCGTCTTTTGCCGCTGTTCTTTTGGGGTTCCGTGATCAAGTTTTTTATTAAGCCTTGTTCGCTCTTTTACTAACCTATCTATAGGAATTAAACCTGCTATTACCAAAACAGCTTCTTTAGATACTGTTCGGTATGCACCACAGATTCGAATAGCCAAACGCCGCTGTATTCTGCCCAGCATATTATTATATTTAGCTATTTGGAGCGCTTGGCCCCAAACTGGAGCACCATACAGCATGACAGAGTGAGCAACTGATGCTAAGACTCTTCTTTTACTGGCTTTTGGCCCTCCTTTCCTAGGCATTAGCTGACTAAGGGCTGTTGTTAATTTTTCCACCTTTTCACAAGTTTGCACCACATGTTTATCAAACTTTAGGCTTTTATCTAGCCAGACTCCAAGATATTTTACTTTGTCAGTTGGTTTTATTTCTATGCCTTCAATGTTGAAGATTATTGAGCCATGCCTTTTCCTGCCACTTAGCATTATTGCTTCGGTCTTTTCCGGTGCCAGTTTCAGTTTTTTTGTGGCCATCCACTCATTAATTATTTTTAAGGCGCAGTTGGTTTTTTCCATAAGTAGTTGGTCTGTTCTGGCAGCTACTACTAAGGCCAGATCATCCGCGAACCCTATGAGGTGTGCCCCTTCACCAAGTTTTAATTTGAACACTCCATCATACAGTATGTTCCATAAGGTTGGGCCAAGAATAGAGCCTTGTGGAACTCCACTAGTCACCCTAACTGTCTCTGTTAACCCCGCAGCATCTTTTAATATTATGCTTCTCATATCTAAGTAGCTGCTAATGAGATTGCAGATGTACTTTGGGAATTTGCGCTCCTCAAACTCTTTAAGGATTTGGTTCCATGATGCAGTATTGAAAGCATTCCGGACATCTATGGCGACAAGGGCACAAAGCTTTCTGGTACGCTGTGTTCCTTGTTTGGCTTCTGCTGCTATATTTTTAACTCTTTCGATGGCATCTAGTGTTGATCTTCCACTTCTGAATCCGTACTGTTCGTCTGCCAATCCTCCGTGGTCTGGAAGTAATCCCTCTATTCGATTGAGAAGCAAGCGCTCCAAGAGTTTGCCATAGCAGTCTAAGAGGCAAAGAGGTCTGTAACCTAAAGGATCGTCTGCTGGTTTGTTATTTTTTCGCAGAAGTATCAACCTCGCAGTTTTCCATATAGCCGGAAACTCACCATTTTGAAAGATATTGCTCATGACCTCTATTATTCTGTCTGGAATTACATCGACAGCAAGCTTGACTATCTCTGGTGCTATTTCGTCTGGCCCTGGCGCTTTTCTTGATTTAATACGTTTGCAAGCGTTCTTCAGTTCGTCTCCTGTAACCTTTGGAACCTGATCAGATTTTACTATGGTCCTCGCGAAGTTCCCATGATCAGGGAAAAGGACTGACACAATGTCACGTATTTTATGCAGACTTATAGGGGCAGGCGGCAATCTACGGAGCTTTTTTGTTACAATTTTGTAACCCAAACCCCAGACGTCTTCGTCAACTTCGTCGCTTACTTTTTGCCAGTTCTCTCCTTTTGATTTTAAAATAAGGGTTTGTAGGTTCAATTTCGCAATCTTGTACCTTTCTTTGGCTTCTTCACTAACTTTGGCTTGATTCAATCTTTCCTCTTCAGACTGTAGCTTCTTTTTTTTTGAGTTAGCTCTAGTGTATGCTCTTCTGCGTTCAAGGCACTGTGATCGGGCTGAGGCAATGTCGCTATTCCACCAGTAGACCGGTTTTTTCCGTTTTGCTGTCTTTTTTGGCATAGCTCTGTTACAGGCTTTGGTTGTTGCGGTTACCAACTCAGATGGTGTTCGTATGAACTCACCTTTGAGTGTTTCTTCAAACCTCTCTTTGTTAATCTGGTTGAGATTCCAACCAATTAGTGGTGGTTCGAACTTCGGTGTTTTTTCACTTATGTTGAAGACGATATATTTATGGCCGCTCATGGATTCCTCATCCAAGACTCTCCAATCTGTAATCATACCAACAAGGTTTGAGTTCACCATAGTTATATCTGGTCTGGATGCTCGGTTGCCTCTCTCAAATGTTGGTGCTTGCCCAGTATTAGCGACAGTCAAGTCCAGATCAGCAAGTATATCCATCAAATGTTGTCCTCTTTTGTTCGTGTGTTTGCTTCCCCACATGGTTGATGCAGCGTTAAAGTCACCGGCCACCAATACCTTTCCTCGCTGGAGATGTACGCTTTCACTAAGTTCTTCGAGGTCTTTTTTGTACTCATCGATGGTACAGTTGGGGGAGATGTAACAGCTATACACCGTAAATTGTGTGAGTCTTAGGCCAATGAAACCATTTCCTCTCATTGTAGCTTCAACTGTAAGTGCTTTGTTGCATATAATAACTGCCGCGTCCCCTCTTTGATCTCTCTCCCAGCCCGCAGCATCAGCATATTTTTGGTTTGGTTCTGCTAGAATTACAAGATCTATGCCGTGCTTCATAACTGTTACTGGGAGGAGATCGTGAGCTAAGCGGATCCGATCTGCGTTTATTTGTAGGACTTTAATGTCCATTAAATGATTTATTTTTGATTGTCCTTGACCGATCATGTTTGCGTGGTTGATCGGCTGCATCTATAGCACTTCTGAATTTTGGACATCCAGTTGTAGCCGCTCTATGCCCTGGGGCTACGCACAGGGGGCAGAATGATTCAGCAGTACAGGTGTCTGCTTTATGGCCGACTCCACTGCAGCGTCTGCAGCAGTTGGATCTGTCTGCTCCTTTGCATTGAGTGGCTCTGTGCCCTGTTTCCCAGCATCTATAGCATTTTTCGATATGTACTCGTTTCCTAAGCCGACACCTGGTCCACCCGATATTTACCATAGTTACATTTGGCAGATTTATGGCAGAGTGTGGGCTCATAGATATGGTGGCTGTTTGGCTCCCGTATTGTGTCGGTCGTATTGACTTGACTTGCACCAGCACTTTTAGTTTGGTCTCTAATGCTGCCTTAAGCTCTTCAACGGATACATCTTCTTCTATTCCTGTGACATGGAATATTGCTTCTTTACCCAGTCGAACTTCCGTGTTTTCTAGGACATTAAGTAGCTTGTCTTTGAGTGCTTCTGCATCTCCTGTCAATTTCATCATCACCTTGCCTTCTTTGGACTTTCTAACCGATTTTACTGTGACTCCAAGCTGTTCTAATTCAGGCATCGTAACATTGGTTTTAATATTTTTTAGAATGTCAGCATAAGTGCCCTGCCCTTTGACTAGTAGTGTTTCTGTGCGTTTCTCTTTCTCCTTTATCCGTTCATCCTTATTAATGGCACTTTCCTCTACAAGTAACTTTACTTTAACCCCGAATTCTCCTAGGAGTTTTTCTAGAATCTTCCTCAGGTACACCTTGTTAATTTCCTTTTCAGCTGCTATAGCTATATTTTTCCTTCTTCCATTTGCTTTAAAGATTTGAGCGAGTTCTTGGATTTGGCTGTAAAGTATTTCGACCTGGTTTAGTCCTTCGTAGTCATTTATATACGGGAGCGTGTAGACCCATCTTTCTCTTTCCCCGAAACCCTTTCTTGAACTTTTGCTGGTTTGGATTGTATATTCTACTGTACAGACTTCACTATTATCCAATAACTCCAGCGCTTCTGGGTATGCCTTTTTGAGAATTTTTCTAATGCCTTTTGGTTTATCGTTCCCATTTTGGCAAGGTTTTGCAAAGACTGCGATATCCCAGTCTTTATCCATAAAGAATGGGTTCCCTTTGTCGACCTTTACCGTATTAAAAATTTCTTCTGGCCATTCTTGATCAATTATCTCTATTAGTCCATTTATGTCATTACAATTCTGAATATTTTCCTTGAGAATAGATTGACTGGGTTGTCTTTCACTATCTATTTCTTCAGTTTGTGTTCCCATTTCTTTTGTGGGTTTGATTTCGTTCTCCGTATGAAGTCTTTTTTCACCTACATGTTTCTCTGTTTGAATTCCAATATCTTGAGTATGCTTGGAAACTGCTCTTGTTTTGCTAGGTTTTCGAGGGAAATCTTCCCAATCCTTCGTCATCTTATTCAGGTGCTCTATATTACCTTTAAGATCCCTTACGCCTGTTTTTATCTCTATCTTGGTGTTAGCATTTTCTCCTACGATCTTTACTAGGCCAGCTGTTATTTTTGTAAGTCTAGCAATCGCATTCATAATTTCACTCTGTATATCATTGTCATCTTCATTTCTCAGTCTTTTGCCTGTTATTCCTATTTTAGTATTATAAGCAGCAAATAGGCCCTCAGCCGAGCCTAATGAACCTCTTCTCTCATGACTTTTTGGTAGCCGCGTTTTCCATGTGTCTGTGGCTAAGCGATCATGCTGACTTTCTGTCTTCTCTAGTTGCTCCAGTACTGTTGAATCAGTCCGGTCAACACTCTTAGTCGGCGGTGACCTCTGTACAATCCCTCCCCGAGTAAATGGATTCACTACATTATCGTCCAACGTTGCTGATTTCACCTTAGTTGAGATGTTTTCAACTGCAACCATCACCTCTGGAACACATGCGGCTGTTGCCGTTGAGGTGGCGGTATGTGTGCGTGTATTTTGTGTCTGCATGTTTGGCGAACCTTGGCCCCCCCCAGAATACGAGGGGCATCCTAAAGCCCTGATTATGGATGATGGCATATTCAGAGCTTTAGTGAGGGATTTTCAGCACCCTGGGGCCCCAAAGTCCATCGGTTCTCCGAGCTATGTGCCCCGCCCATTGCCGCTTCAACTTCGCAATTCGCTGAGCTATGTCGGTAACTCTGGTTCATTTATCTTTGTAGATGAATCCATACCCTATAAACATAAAATTAAAAGAACAATCCACAGTGAAAACCAATTTCCGCAGAGCTTTCTCTTTGCTTTCACTTCAATCTTTGACTTCATTCTTTCAGAGGTTAACCAAATACTTTTATAAACTGACCGAGCTAACGATGTTCTTCAAGTGTAATAATACTGCCGAGGCAGTGAGAAGTACTGGCTGATCTTAGTGTCCTTCTACGAGTCAGTCTTCGTTTTTTTTTTATGGACTACAAGTTAGCCCTTGACTGTTATCTCACCTGGTGGTAAGTGATGATGCAGTCTAGGATGGTAGCGGGCTAACCTGTTGGGGGTGTGGTACACCCGTAATCCTAATAGGTTTTCACGCGACATCGTGCCGAAAATCGCTTGGCGACACGTCTTTTGTCGGCAGGATGGTAACTAGCCACGGCCGAAGCCGCCCAACAGACCAGACTCAAGACGGGAATCGAACCCAGGACCTCCAACTTCATAATGCGACAGCGCAAGCACTGCAGGTAGTAAAAACTTTCCATAACTGATGAGTTTAGTTGAGGGAAGCGGTATTGGGTCAGAAATACGAGGGCACCAATATGCATATCTTGTACCGACGTAGAGTTGACGTACTGAGGCAAAGAGGTGGCTTGGGATAGCAATCCTACGATGTCCTCTTATTAACATAAACTCTCTCCTCTTTTTAACGGCTTCGCCTTTAGTGGATTTGTTTTTAATGGGTTGTCTGGCATCCAGTGAAATTCACTTACTCTCCTGAAAACAGCGAAGAGTACCTTCATTGAATCCAGGAGAGATGCGTTAAT
This sequence comes from Lasiommata megera, assembly GCA_928268935.1. Lineage (NCBI taxonomy): Eukaryota > Metazoa > Arthropoda > Insecta > Lepidoptera > Nymphalidae > Lasiommata > Lasiommata megera. Next base: position 1,124,998 of record OV743311.1, on the reverse strand, counting down.
AAATTTTACAGCTGAACAAAAATAAGGTAACGTAACAAATTCAAATAATCTTTATTCAAATAGTCCTTAAAAAGGCACTTTTGACGCGTCAATAATTTACATAGTAGTTATTTCATGGTGATAACTAGATTCGTAAACTTAAAACTAAAGCTATGAGGGTTCCAAACGCGCCCTGGTCTAAGAAGAAGCCCACAACAAACTTAGCCGGGTTTTTTTTTCGTTATCACCATAACACTAACCCTAATCAATATAAATCTCTTAAAAATCCATTTCATAACCCTTGTTTTATCTTATTAGAATATATTCGCAGGTACTTCAGTATAGTTGATATCAGATAGTTTGTACTCGAACTCGCTTAACCAGCTGAGGTATCACCGCATTTGAAGACGTCCATGGCGCAGCGCTTTCACACTATAAAGTCGGAGGACCTAGGTTCGATTCCATCAAGGGCTAACTTTAAGTGGTTAAAGAAAACTTTAAACTCTGGACTTTATACTTCAATATCCAAATCTATTCCTTATTTTTAAAAGAATTTGAATCGGTGGGAAAAAGAATAAATCCAGTCGTAAAATCGGCGATACACTGGCCCTTTCGTTCCACGCGGCAATAAAACTTCTCCAATATACGCGGATCTGCCTCTTGCTTATTATATTCAGAAAATCAACTTACGTGAGCTTGGATTGCTTTATAAATATATTATGCAATAACTTTAAAAAGACATTCAAGGTATATCAGAATCGTACAGAGAAAAGTTTGAATTCTAGATGTGTATTTCGTTAAGTCAAGTTCGTAGTTTGAGGAGATTTGATTTAAGAAACATGATTTTGCTAGATCTTAATTCAAGTTTCATTTCATTATTAAGGTTGACTCAGTATTCGTTTTGCAGAAGAGGGCCGTTCGTGCGATATATAAATTGCGTCAAAGAGATTCATTAAAAGATAAATTTAAAGAATATAAAATAATAATAGTGCATAGTCAATATATAAATAAAATACTAAGACACACGCTGAAATTCGTTCGAGATACGTTACCTGAAAACTAAATCAGTCTAAAAGTTGACGATGACGGAATTCATGGTGTATATTGTAACAATGAAGGGGTGATAGCCTAGTGAAGCGGTGATAGCCTAGTGGTTAGGGCGTCAGCCTCCTAATCAGAGGTCGGCGGTTCGAATCCGGGCACGCACCTCTAACTTTTCGGAGTTATGTGCGTTTTAAAAAAAAACAAATCACTTGCTTCAACGGTGAAGGAAAACATCGTGAGGAAACCTGCACGTCTGAGAGTTCTCCATAATGTTCTCTTAGGCGTGTGAATTTTGCCAATCCGCACATGGCCAGCGTGGTGGACTATGGCCGAACCCTTCTCAATTTGAGAGGAGACCCGTGCTCTGTAGTGAGCCGGTAATGGGTTGATCATGATGATTGTAACAATATGAGAGTTTATTAACATTTAAGCGTTAAAATTTTCTGCGAACGAAGTAGGTATATCCTGCAAGAATAACTTATACAATACATGCGTTGTTTAACTTGCCCGCGGTTGTTTACTTTAGAGATATCCCCGAGCAAACACTCGCTTACGACTTACAGCTACGAGTTACATATATAGGGCAGGCAAATTGTACCGTCCTCTATTTCTAAGAATAGCTCCGGATGATTTTGAAACTATTCGGCCATGCTCTGACGAAAATTTACGCGTGTCCAGTTGTGTATAATTAATATGAATTTCACTTTTGACACTTAGAATTTTAAGAATAAAATTGTACCAAATCCTACAAAGATTAATTACCATGGAATTTGCATGGTTAGGTCTTCAAGTTTGGTAAGTTCTCCACAGAATGGGCAGAGTATTGGCCAGTCCACGGCGTTGGTAGAATTAGCATTTGTCTTCAAACGCCTATGAGAACTTTATGCGGAACTCTAAGGTACGCAAGTTTCCTCAGGATAATATTTTAAACTTTACAGCAAGTGATATTATTTAATTTACATTATTTAAGTTTTAGGTGCGTACCGTTGATAGAGTACAATTCCCCCGAAAGAGAGGAAGGTCTTGTTTTTACTGGCAAATGTAAAGTTAACGTGCTAACCTGGGACTTTCATTAGATTCGATATATGTATGTAACGAAATCTTTGAAGGTCATCTTCACCCGCTTGAAAACGTCAGATTAATTTGAAACTTCGTACGCCTTATTACTTATTAAGTTCCGATGGCGTTGAAATAAATTAAATTAGTTGGTTGACTCGTATATATTCCAATCAGAAACTTCAGGATTAGGATTTTCTTAGCCTTCTATCGTCACTCAACGGGCGGGACGGGAGAGAGCTATGCTGGGAGTATCTCTACGTGATCAAATCAGAAATGAAGAGATCCGTAGAAGAACCAGAGTTACCGACATAACTCAGCGAATTGCGAAGTTGAAGTGGCAATGGGCGGGGCACATAGCTCGGAGAACCGATGGACGTTGGGGTCCCAAGGTGCTGGAATGGCGACCCCGCACCGGTAAACGTAGCGTTGGTCGACCCCCAACAAGGTGGACAGACGACATCAAACGAGTTGCAGGGAGCCGCTGGATACAAACGGCCCAAGACCGTAGCCATTGGAACTCCCTACAAAAGACCTATGTCCAGCAGTGGACGTCTATCGGTTGAAGTGATCCTTACACACGGTTCCTACTTTTTATTTCAATGAATTTGTACACCACAATAAGTTAAGAATGAAAACAAGAAACTAGAAATATGAAGAAAGAAGCAAAAGGCGGCCTTTTACACTTATCGCTAGATCTCTGCCAAGCAATCTTAGGATTAAGAAAAGACACCGACTGCGGGTGTGTAAAAAACACATACATCCGAATAACTACATGCTAATACATAAAAAATAATACACATAAAAATAACAAATACCTATATAAAATAAATTTATGTATACTATGTACTTTGAAATAAATACTTCAATGAGAGTAGGTACCACAGAATGTCTTATTTTTTTAGGTTAAAGTAATGCGTAGACTGGTACTTTTTTGTACACTTCAGATGGTCGGTGTTAATATTGCCTAATATGGCGCGAATAATCTATATACAAATAAATAAAATTGGTCTGTTTGTAATATTGAAATAACCGTTTTTTACTACATGCATATGAATATGTATACGGTACATACACCAAAATAACATTTTTTACAATTTTTGTCTGTCTGTCTGTCTGTCTGTTTGTTCTGGCTAATCTCTGAAATGGCTTGACCGATTTTTACGGGACTTTTATTGGCAGGTAGCTAATGTAATAAGGAGTAACTTAGGCTACTTTTATTTTAGAAAACTAATGTTGCAATGTCCAAGTACCGCGCGCAGCTCACGCGCATGCCACGGCCTGTGCCATCTCGTCTCGGGCGCGTCTCACAACTTCTCCCACCAACGAATCAATATCCAGTTTCACTCATTATTTTTTTTTTTTTAGAATGGAGATACTTTAATGTTTATCCTGTAATTATTTCAAGTAATACGGGTTAGTAATCTATTGCTTCGTGATTGAAAGACAAACAAACACACCAACTCAACGCAGATGAAGTCGCGGGCGTCAGCTAGTATACAATAAATTCAGAAACTGTCTTTACTATATCATAATATTTCCAGCTGGTAATCTTGGCTGAATCCGGCTCCGCTTAATCCGTTCGCGATGCAGTACGTCTTAGCACCAGATTGAAATTTTAATATCTTGATCTTCAAGACTGTCGCGAGTATGAAAATTTACTCCAACTAATACTTACTAGGAACTGTTCTCCAAATATGACATTGCGATTGTCTCTTAGTGTTTTTTTAATCTGAATAAATCTATTATGTTATCTGAGAGTTCTCCATAATGTTCTGCAAGGCGTGTGAAGTCTGCCAATCCGTTCATGGCCAGCGTGGTAGACTATGGCCAAACCCTTCTCATATCGAGAGGGGACCCGTGCTCTGTAGTGAGCCGGTAATGGGTTGATCATGATGATGATGATGATATCTATTATGACAGCAAAAATGCAACAGACTGACAGATTGATTTGTCAATTTAACGTGATAAGTATGTATAACATCGTAACGTAGGTATTGTTAAAATTTAAATTAACACAAAATTCGGTCCAGGAACGAAGTTAGAAAAACGATGATGACAAACGTTAAAAAAAGCGACACCGAAGGCAAAAGCTATGATAATATAAAACCCAAGTCATAAAGGCATACCATCACGCTGTAAGATCTCGAAAATCTTTGTATGCACGTTTGCGCACTACGTTTCACTATGGCTTAAGATTTTATGTATCACACCAGAATTTTAACGAGGATTTAAATTATCAAAAGATGACATGAATAGATGACATCTACAAAATGTATCGCAAACAAAAAACAAATCATCGCCTTATTTCATCAAAATTCGTAACTCCGTTTGGAAAAAAAAATTACACTAGCTTCTTTAATAAATCCAACTCAAGTATGACTTTAAATAAAAATTAGCTTATTTTAAATGCAGTATTTATTATACATCAAACATTTTACATAAAACTTAAAATAAAACTTAGATTATACTAAAACTAAAAATCTTAAAAAATAAATAAATATATAACAACATAACTAAAAGATATTATTAAAAGGAGTCCCTTTAGGCAAGGTTCCGAAGATACTGGCAGCGTTCCCCCTTTGAATTGCTAGACTAATTCTTTGTCCGAGGTAGATGGCAGCTCTTCGGTCAGTAATGCAGTATGAAATCACATAAATGTTATAAATGCGAAATTTTGTATATAAGTGTTAAGAGCCAATGTGTGTATGGGTTATGTTTGTTACTCCTTTACATTAAGTTCTTGTTCTTTTCGTTTGTATGTTTGTAACTCCTTTACGTCAGAACTATTGAACCAATTTAGTTTGAATTTTGAATGGAGGTTTTATTTACATTATTCCGAGGATTCCGAGAACTATAGCCTTAATTTGTAAACGTCCTCGAAATGGAATGAATTGGTAATCTGTGTAAAGCCATAAAAAGAGAAGAAGAATCATCTGTGTTCCACCCTCTATCTAAATCGCTTAGTCTGTTCCGTCAATGAATAAGCAGGATAGACCCGCTTCAGGCAGCGCATTTCTCAGCTTCGTACCGCAGAAGCGTAAAGAAAAGCATTCTTCATGTCCCCGGCTGCATTCAGCCGCCGTCTTCAAGCGTTTTTCATGTTAAGATTCAGCTATAGGCGAAATGCATACCGAAGTGAGACGTGAGGGAGTTTCAACGTTCTTTTTATGTTCGTACACGTTCAAGCTTGTTCCTGTGAAATAAATATTTTAATGTTAAAGAACGTTATGAAAATTCGACGAATTTGTACATTAATTGCTTAAGTGACGACCTCCGTGGCGTAGTGCGTGCGCTGTCGGATTATAAAGTTGGAGGTCCTGGGTTCGATTCCCGGCTCGAGTCTGGTCTGGTGGGAGGTTTCGGCCGTGGCTAGTTACCATCCTACCGACAAAGACGTGTCGCCAAGTGATTTAGCGTTCCGGCACGATGTCGCGTGGAAACCAATTCGGAGCGTGGGTTTACCATACCCCTGACAGGTTAGCCCGCTACAAGGTGAGATAGCCGTCGAGGGCTAACTTGTAGTGTAAAAAATGTGTAGTCTTAAAACTGAACTTTTCATCATTCATTCATCAGTCATTTATTATGAGTCATTATTGAGGAGTTTCGACCGTGTAACCTGGTTACCACCTGGCCTCAGACACTCAACTATCCCTCATTACTAGACCTATAAACCTAAAGAAATTCATTGTTGAAGAATGTTTTTTTTGTATCTTTAGAATTGAGTATTAGTATTGCCAAGTGCAGATTTGGTTAGTCTTTTTAATGCAAACTGAGGTTTCCAGCATTTAGAAGTAGCTATTAAATACTTATTTCAAAAGTTTAGTGAAATATTTTTCACTCTGGCGTGCAATTTTGAAGTGTTTCTGTGATACCACGTGTCTTAAAATTTGTTACGAGAATTTGACAAATTTGCCTAGCGTTACTTGGCTAATAAGTTATTTCGACCTCCAAACTAGTGCTTCACGCGGTCTCGAAACAATTAATCATTATTTGGAGGCCGCGTCTTACGGTGTAAAGTTTTTCGTTGTAACGTGCTTTAGCTTCATGATTTGTAATGAATGTTTTTACCGTGATTAACCCATTGCCGGCTCACTACAGAGCACGGGTCTCAATATGAGATGCGGATTGGCAGACTAGACACGCGTATGAGAACATTATAGAGAAGTGTCAGGGAAGTAGGTTTCCTCACGATGTTTTCCATCACCGTTAAAGCAAGTTATAATTTAAATGCTTAAAAACGGACATAACACCCAAAAGTTAGAGGTGTGTACCCGGGATCAAACCCCCGACTTATTAGGAGGCGGATGTCCTAAATATTAAGCTATAAGAGGTTCAACTTTTTATGAATATTTTATTGTAATGTTATTCTTTCTATTTTAATTTACTTCACCGACAAACGAATAGATTACCATGTTAAGTAATGATCAAATATGTATCACACTTTATGTTGTACCTTCACAATTATTTTTGGAACGAAGTTCCTTATCGCGCGTTGTGAAAGGGGGCCAGACGGAAAAAATTCTTACGAAAAGTTGTCACGACACTTTTTGTTATTGTAAGCTGTGCGGCGTCGCATATTTCTCTGTCTCTCTCTCTCTCTCTCTTATAGAAAGCAAGCCAGATATTTTCATTTCTATTTCGCATTGAACAGTGTGGTGTCGCGACGATTATTTTTGTTGAGTGTATACAGGTTTTGTGTAATAAATAATAATATAATAATGAATCCTGACAGTGTTTCTGCACAAGTTCCGGATATTGCTGATGGAGTACAAAATTGAGCCTACTGATTAAGTTTATGTAACATTATATTTGTTAATAATAAAATAAAATATTATTATAACTTAAATAAAATAAAATTTTATTACAATTCCTTCACTAATTAATCGAAAGGAACTTCGTTCTATCCGGGTGTCCCTTGACACCTCTCAAGTTTTTTTTTTATTCATTTGGTAGCAATATAACCTCATAATTTTTTTTTGTCATCAAAGACGCCCAAAGTTGCTACGTGCGTCCAGGTATAAAATATCAGGCGTCCGTCATAACGGAAACTTCTGATGCTAATATTTAGAGTACAATTAAATAGTTTCTTAAATTCCAATGTTGAATTTAAGTTAACAACTTGGTAGTAGTTTTGTCGTAAGCCTCTTTGAGCTTGGCGACACAGTTTAAACAGAACCAGACGACGTGTGGCTTTGTTGAAGTTCAGAACCTAATACCAAAATTCGGTAAACGCCAGGTTACTGGATTAACTAATAAAACTCCGTTTTACAATGTAAAGCGGTGATTATAAGGAATTACCTGAGCCAGCGATTTCCAAATGATGCGTTGCGGACCAAGACTGTCGACGACCTCCGTGGCGCAGCGCGCGCGCTGTCAGATTATAAAGTTGGAGGTCCTGGGTTCGATTCCCGGCTCGAGTCTGGTCTGGTGGGAGGCTTCGGCCGTGGCTAGTTACCACCCTACCGACAAAGACGTGTCGCCAAGCGATTTAGCGTTCCGGCACGATGTCGCGTAGAAACCGATAGGAGTATGGGTTTACCATACCCCTTACAGGTTAGCCCGCTACCATCTTAGACTGCATCATCACTTACCATCAGGTGAGATTGCCGTCAAGGACTAACTTGTAGTCGATAAAAAAAAAAAAAACTTTGATAAATAATAATAACGTACTGTACGTTTGTGAATACGCGTTTCTTTGTGTATGGTTCGATTGCGTGTACAAACCATACTTATTGTTTTTTTTTATACACTACAAATTAGCCCTTGACGGCTATCTCACCTGGTGGTAGGTGATGATGTAGTCTAGGATGGTAGCGGGCTAACCTGTTATGGTAAACACACTTCTAATTGGTTTCTACGCGACATCGTGCCGGAATGCTAAATCGCTTTGCGACACGTCTTTGTCGGTAGGGTGGTAACTACGACCGAAGCCTCCCACCAGACCAGACTCGAGCCGGGAATCGAACCCAGGACCTCCAACATTTTAATGCGACAGCGCACGCACTGCGCCACGGAGGTCGTCAATTCAATCAATCAATCAATCAATCTATCAATAAGTAAACTTTATTCAAATAATCCTTTTAAAGGCACTTTTGATGCGCCATAACTTACATAACAGTGAGTTGATGGTAATAACTACATTCGTAAAGTTAAAGCTATGTAGGATTTCAAATGAGCTCTGATATTCAGATTGCGAGCGCATTTTTGTCCTTCCGTTAAGAAACTCCGTTCATCTATGAAAATCTAAAACTGCTTAATGGTACTGGTAAACAAGACGTTAAAATATTTTTTTAATGAACAAAATAAGAATCGTAATTGGTTGTAATCGCTAGTAACTAATATTTGGTGTGGAACATTTTAAACAAATCAATATTGATTCATTTTTAACCCAATTTATCCTTTTACTACGAGTAAATCAGATTAAATAAATTTTGGGCAGAGTATATTAATTTATATAGTGAGATTACGAGTATTTGTTACACAGTTATTTAATCCATGTTGATCATTTCCTACCACATCTGCAACTTTCATATTATATATTTAATTGAAAAAAGTGTTACATATAGTTTGACAATCTCTGCATATACTAGGTAGTCTATTCTGCCCGCTAATCCTTGGCCAGGCTGAACTTACATAATATATGAGCTCATTGTGGAGGAGCCTTAAGTAGATTTTATAATATAATGAGAGATAGGCGGATCCGCGTCCCAGCCAGAAGTTTTATTACCGAGGAAAATGAGCGGCTCTGGAAATGGTTAGTGGAAGAGCTAGCGGAAATTTCGTTATACATTTTTTTACTTTGTCCGAAAAGCTATTTTACAATCGAATTTTTGACAAGACATTAATCAAACACAAAACTTACTTCTTTAGCAATTATTTAAGTATTTTGAGTAAGTAAGATACTTATGTAATCTATATATGTATATATAAAAGCGAAAGGTCACTTACTTACATAATTACTGATTAAACACGAGATCTCAAAATTTATTGTACGCATAAAGCTATAATTTAGCAGGTAGGTAGTTGATAGTTAAGAGATGTCAGCTGAGAAAGGATATTTGGCAATTCCACTCCTAAGGGCGTCAAATAGGGGTTGGAAGTTTGTATGAAATTTCTTTGTTTTTAGAGTTAGAGACACAAAAATTTGGTAAAATAGGGGTTTGAAGTTTGTATGAAAGTCCTATGTTTTTTTAATTTAGAAACACGAAAATCGGCAATTTGACATTTGCCTGCTAGTCATGTATAACTTTAAGTATACAGGAAAGTGTTAATTATGTTAAGAATTTAGCCTATTCGGGTTCAGACTCTTCTAAGTCTATGCATGTCTTCTAGCTGGGTTGTGGATGAGTGCGCGAGCGTTTCCGTAACTCAGGTACCGGGCGACGCGAAGGATCTGGATTTACAGGGGATTCTAGACGCTGATTTGTCGTCCGCCAGCGAGTCCCGCATACCCTGTCGAATGAGGCGCAGTTCTGCTTGCGTCGCTTCCGCTTTCGCTTATTTGAGTAATATCTTACACACCATTAGCGCATTCCGCTGCCTGATTTTTTTTTTTTTTAAACCACAAGAAACGAAGTGTTTTAAAATTCCAGTAATCACTGGATATTTTTTTTTATTCAAATTCAAATTCAAATAATCTTTATTCAAATAGTCCTTTAAAAGGCGCTTTTGACGCGTCAATAATTTACATAGTAGTGATTTGATGGTGATAACTACATTCGTAAACTTAAAACTAAAGCTATGAGGGTTCCAAACGCGCCCCGGTCTAAGAAGAAGCCCACAAAAAACTTAGCCAGGTAAATTTTCTTTTTGTTATCGCCATCTCACATGCCACTTAAGATTATATTAAGAGCTATCTTATTAGAGCAATATTTCACACCCATATTTGTTTATCATTTACATAATCCTTTACACTATAGTAGGACTTTTCTACAAGCTTACGCTATAGCTTTAACTGCATGAAATCGACCTCGAAATGGTTTCTCAATTAACCAGCTTAAAAAGCCGCTTATACAAGGGACATATCCGAAACCGGTTCGAATTATTTTCCGTTTTTCATTAATCCATGTAATGCTTAGGTAAAACCTGGTTAATATCTATGTATCATTTATTATTGACGTATCATATTATATAAGGATATATAAACGGATAACTGTTCGTATAGAGCGCTTCCTCGAATTATCCCACCATCTCTCCGACCCCTTTATGATAGCGATTATCGACTTTTTCCTTCTTTAATTTTAGTCATTAATTTGGGAGTAAGAGATTACGAGTTAGTAATGATTTGTGACCTACCGGTGACACTTTTCTGAAGAAAAATTACACACAATTTCTCGCCATCTGCAAATTCACGAAACCCGAAGGCAACGAAACACTTTCCTCGCCTCGGTCCAGTTTCTCAGAAAATGCCACAATCGTTTCTATTTTATTTTGATTTGTATACAAATACAAAAGATACATAATCTTTAATATTAAGACAAAAATTATCCCTTCCACTGCCACTTTAGATGATCGAATTAAACTCGATCATCTGCGTAGTGCGATATTTTGTACGTGAAAAAAATTCGTGTGGTCATTTTTAACTCTCGTTTTTCCCTAAACTTTAATTTGGGCCATTATTCCGGAAATAAGAGATTAGACGGTGAGTAATCGATGCGAAGTTGCAACCTAGCTTAACAATCATACAGTTTAGAAATATATGGGTACCCTGCTGTTTATTTGAAAACGGCAAAAGCAATAAAGTCCTAGGTCTAGTGTAACAAATTTACTTCTAAACAATTTAAGCGTTAATCTACGTGTATTATTATCAAACCAAACTAATGATTTTGCAAAGGCCTCGCCTTTCTAAATGAGTACAGACACTGAATTTAGAGCTTACACCAAACCAGATTTCTACTTATTCTACGATTACAAGATAGACGGCGCTTTTTCTATTCCAAACAAAGTGAAAATAACTTTTACGTTATCAAATAAGCAAAAAATTAAGAACTTGGGTACTTTCTGTGACTTTTATTGATTGATTGATGATTATTATCAGCTGGTATAAAACTAATTAACAATTTAAAGTCAAAAAAAGTAGTTCTCAACATATTTTGACATTTGAGCTGTTCATGTTACAACACATCAAATAAAAAAAGGAAACAGATGTAATAAAGAAAGCATTTACATCAAAATATCTATTAGAAAGATATAACTATAATATAGATAATAAACACAATCATCATCATTATAATGATCAACCTATTGCCAGCTCAATACAGAGCACGGATCTCCTCTCAATATGAAAAGGGTTTGGCTATAGTCCACCACGATGGCCATGTGATGATTGGGAGACTTCTCACACCTTTGAGAAAATTATGGAGAACTGTCCTCACGATGGAGGTTTCCTCACGATGTTTTCCTTCACCGTTGAAGCAAGTGATATTTTGATTGCTTAAAAACGCACATAACTCCGAAAAGTTAGAGGTGCGTGCCCAGATTCGAACCCCCGACCCTGATTAGGAGGCATACGTCCTAACCACAAGGCTATCACAGCTTATACACAACATTAAAGACCAGAGTAATTACCTTTTATATTTTTGTCTATACTATATACACAATAGTCAACAATGTAAAAGATAATTACTGTGGCCTTGAATGTTGTCACCGTTGTTTATCAACGTCCTATCTGTACGATCGCTAACCCGTGTTCCAGTGACTTGTGACACGGTGACAAATTCAGGTTTAAGTGGAGGCTTTGCAGTGGAATAGTTGAAGAAGGATTTGTGTAAGCTCGATTGATGGAGGCTTATCAGCGATCGACAAGTATTAATTTACGACGAACAACAAGTTTGCTTTTATGTAATCTTCTAACGCAATGTAATCTCATACTAAGCGGTTGTTTCATTACTTTAGTGGTAAAATATAAGCACGACATTTTAGTGCTGGCAACACCATTGTATTCTCTATTTAGCTACAAGTGGGTAGAAAGATAGACAAGGCACAAATATTTCTTATAAAACGTGACTAACAAAAATAATTAGCATGGATTTCGAAAAACTGTACATTTCAAAACTAAATTCTAAATTATGAAGATCACTATAATTAGTTAACTTCATAGTTTAGAAGATAACTAATTATAGTTATATTCATAATTTAGAAGACAACTAATTATAGTTATCTTCGTAATTTAGAAGATTCGAAAAACAAATAACGTGGTTATTTGTGTTTCGAAGGAAAACCCAATCGTGGAACCACAATTACGTGGTTCTACGATTGGGTTTTCCTGTTAAGAATAAATATTTTCAGGAAAACCCAACAGTAACTGTCTGGATTTGAAATAAGGTTCTCTACTCCTGTGCTTCGGAGATCATCGCTTAGGTCCACCAATTTATATTAGACCCGAGCAAAGGGAATTCTAAATCATTATTTTCTAAGAAAGATGAGACATGTGCCTATTTGGATATGGTAGGGCTTATTAATGAAGATAATGAAGCATTAGCAAAAGTGAGGTAAGTAAATGGATATAACATCTTGGAGATATCTCATAATAAGAGCAAAGTCTCTGATCAAGCTTACAGAGAAGTGCAAATGAATAGGTAAGTACAAAGGTAACGTGAAAGCTTGGGTGTTAACTATTGATACTAGTACAAAACGTATTCCCCAGCAAAGATTATTGTGGACTTCTTTTTAGACCAAGGCACGCTTGGTACTCTCATAGCCTATGTTTTAAGTTTGCTAATGTAGTTATAATCATCATCTCACTACATTGTTAATATTGTTTGAATTGAATCCAAATCGAATTTTTAAAGTAAATTATCTGAACAAAGATTATTTCAAATTATAACTATCTAAAGTAGATTTTCTGAACTTACTATATATAGATACTCTATAATAAATTATACTCATAAACTTTTTATCTGTATATGTATCCTACACGAGAGTTTCAACGATACAGAAAATAGCAAAAACCATTGAAGGTAATATCGGGTGCCACAACCAATCAATTTAATTGCCGGTCAAATTAGTACTTTACAGATAGAGGCTTTGCAAAAGAATAGTGGTAATTTTACGCCGACTCTATACCATCTTCAAAAAATCAGCCCATATGAATCCATTTGCTAGTTGGTTGAAAATGTTTAACATCTCAATACCTCGAATATTTTAGTCAAAAGTTCAAGAGGCAGCGAAGTGTTGGAGCATAAAATGGGGACAAACAGTGAGGTGTGTGGCGTAGTGTGCTCATTACGAGGCTAATATGGGCAGCCATTTTGCATCGTCACGCATTCTCCATCCTAGCGTACACTGGACATATTTTCTAGGACTACATAATATTATTAACCTACACTATTGTCAGGCTACAAAATGTGTATTTCGGATATCGTACTCGTGGACTATTTTATCTATTTCTCCCCTCACCTTTTTATTAACCGCGAGGTAATTTACCCACCCCTTACGTGTTTGATATTCCGTGTACACGCACGAAACGCTTCGCTCCCTCGTTTTTTAAACACACTGCAAAGATCTGGAATGTGGTATCCGTTTTCGACACGTCTATGACATGAGTATCTTCCAACTTGAATAGTGAAAGAATTTGACGCCCTCCGTGGCGCAGCTCGTGCGCTGTTAGACTTATATAGTTTGAGGTCCTGGATTTGATTCCGGCTCAAGTCTGATGTGGTATGGCTAGTTACCAACCTACCGACAAAGAAAGGTGCTAAGCGATTTAGCGTTCCGACACGATGTCGCGTAGAAACCAATTAGGAGTACCAGGTATGGTAAACCCATGTTTACCTTAACAGGTTAACCCGCTACAGTCTTAAACCTCATCATCACTTACCATCAGGTGATATTATATAGGTAGACATAGAATAGGTAGGTGCGCTTCAACTTAGGCTGTAACACCACTTGGATAACAAATATGCAATAATGCTCTATTTATAATTTATTAAAAACTAAATGTTGTGTTAAGGTTGAATATGTGACATTATAGACAGATCACCGGTCTTGAGGGTGTCTATCTATTATAATTATAACTATAGAGAATTTTAAAATTATCTATGTACTAGCTGTTGCCCGCGACTTCGTCTGCGTAGAATTGCTGATTTCCCTTGAGGTTGAGGTTACCCGTGCGGCCAATGCCCTGCTTGAGAAAGTAAGCTACAGACAAATGTCAAATTGCCGATTTTCGTGTTTCAAAATTTTCAAAAACTAGGACTTTCATGCAAACTTCAAACCCCTATTTTAGATAGATTTTGGGGTAGATTTGGATGAAAAAAAATTCTAACCTTATACTTACGCCCTAAAAGAAATCTATTTTCAAAATTTTAAGCTTGTAGACTACATAATAAAAAAATAAGCAACAACTATCATTCCATTTTTAAGAGGTAATATTTAAAAATAAATTAATAAGTACAATAGTTTTTGAGATCTCGTGTTTAATTAGTTAGTATGTAAGTAAGTGACCTTTCGCTTTTATATATATAGATTTAGCTTATTAGACGCAGATACCTAATACTAGTGCTTTAGGCTATTACTTAACAGAAATTTGAAATTTTCAAACAGCGTATTGTCTTAATTTCAAATATCTGGGCTCAGTATAAAGTTCTAGAGAGTTTACAGCAATGAATAGTTAATCTAAATTTATAATATAGAATAGATAAAATAGAAACAATATATAAATATAGAATTATATTTATATTTATATATATAATTTAATAGCTATATTTTTTGCTGCTTCTTTTTGTTCCCCGTTATTAGTAATATGTTATTTTTCATTTAAATATTATTAATACCATTGTTGTTATTGTTGTGACGTCACTCTGGTCTCAGCTCAAAATCAGCGTCGTACACTCTTACTGGTTGTTGTTACAGAAAGACATAAAATTTCTAATTAGAATGAGATATATGTGAATATATCTTGCTTCAACGGTGAAGGAAAACATCGTGAGGAAACCTGCACGCCTGAGAGTACTCGATAATGTTCTCAAAGGCGTGTGAAGTCTGCCAATCCGCATGGCCAGCGTGGTGGACTAACCCTTCTCATATTGACCGGAGACCCGTGCTCTGTAGTGAGCCGGTATTGGGTTGATCATGATGATGATGACACGTAAATAAATATTTTTTTTTCCATCTTTCTATGCAATAACATTTCCACTTTTTCAAGTGTCCATGTTTCTGAACATATGATACAGACTGCATAGTCTGAGCCTGTTGTGAGTACTAGTGATTTGTATGTTATAGCTGCATATATCGGAAGATATTAGAATACAATATATAGACGCACGGAACAAAACACATCCTTTTTTTAATTCAGTTATAAATCAACAGAAGAACAACAATGTAAAAGTGAGTTGTAAAATAAAGTTCCATCGAATGTAATTCACGAAATTTCAACAGCAATAAAAACGAATGGTTCCAGGGAAGCTAATTTAGTGAACAGCTTTGGCGAAGTTTTGATTTGTTTAGGGGCAGTTGTTTTGATATCAACGTTTGAATTATTCTCGCTTAACTTAATGCCTATGGCATCGCTCGATTTGCTACAAAATTATTTAAGAAAATATCTCTTTAATTGTATACCAAACATGACGAATTTCATTAGTTCCGCAATTCAAATTCAAATTCAAAATAATCTTTATTCAAATAGTCCTTAAAAAGGCACTTTTGAGGCGTCAATAATTTACATAGTAGTTATTTCATGGTGATAACTATATTCGTAAACTTAAAACTAACGTTATGAGGGTTCCAAACGCGCCCCGGTCTAAGAAGAAGCCCACAACAAACTTAGCCGGGTTTTAGTTAGGTGCTTTTTGAACGTCAAATTTG
This sequence comes from Lasiommata megera, assembly GCA_928268935.1. Taxonomy (NCBI): domain Eukaryota; kingdom Metazoa; phylum Arthropoda; class Insecta; order Lepidoptera; family Nymphalidae; genus Lasiommata; species Lasiommata megera. The sequence continues at coordinate 1,109,113 of OV743311.1, read as the reverse complement.
TACGTTAGTAGCTGGGGTTATAAAAAAATATATGGGGAATAAGGCAGAACCAAAAAAGCTATCTTAGAACTGGCAAACTTAACCCTTGTGCTCATTATAGCGAAAGATCACGCATATTGAATTAGAGGCTGGAGTGGACATGTTATCTCAAGTGTCCTTGACACTTGTGATTATATAACCACAGGTATGGATCTAACCTACAAGTGGCAAGGATATTGTCTGAGTGATGTGAATGTAATAAGATCTAAGTAAATTAATCATTGAAGTTTCAGAAATCACAATTTCAGAATCACAAAAATCTGCCCATGATTTTGCAAAAAGCAAACGTTGCAAACGTTATATTATTTCTACTATGTTGTAATCATGACAGTCATGAGTCTCATGAGTGTAACAATAACTTGAATGATCAAATCATGATTTGAGGAATTAAAAGTCCAATTACATGGGTCAATCTACACTACCTTAGCCTTATATAAAAAGCATCAATACAGATGATGTATTTCAATAACACTGTTACAGAAATAGCTAATTTTGCAGTACCGCTTTAGGCTTATGATATTATCTCATAATATAATACCTAACCTCACTTTGATATCACGAGCTAAACCTAACCTAAACACCACATTAATTAACACCTTATAATCCAATAGCAGTTATTAAACTAGACGAGCAAATGAAGAAGACTCTCTTCATTTGATAGCTTACTTGAGAAATTAGTGAATATGATCATAAACATAAAGCTAAAGGCATTAAGTATCAGAGCGTTAAGTAACAAGAGCAATAAACACTAAAGTGAATAAACGAAGTTTCTGTTATTTTAAAACTAAATTATCACCGTATAATTGATATCATGGGGATTTTGAACTATACTAACTTCCTTAGCCCTTGATACGCTACACGTCAAATCTTCCAAACGTAGAAGATAAAAAGTGCATTTTTACAAAAACCCTTATCTAATACAACAAAACAATACCTTTGTATTAACTAAGTAAATCACAACGCAAGCGGCGCATAAAATTAAATCTCGTCGCAAAGAAATTGGGTCGAGGATTGCAAATAATAACCTATAAGAGTACGACTCCGTACGAACAGAAGCGTTTACGAACTAAAAACCTTGACTTAACTGAAATCTATTCCGTAATATTTTTTATAAATTCAAAGATTTTCTTAAATACACATCAGGATCAGCATAGTTCAAGATCTTTGCTATTAAGTGAGAGGACTATTGATATGAAGTTATTGATAAGAATATAAATTTATTAAAAAGATACTAGATACAACTACGATAACAACATCGATCGATTGCATCACCACTTACCGTCGGGTGAGAATACAGAAAAGCGCTTTCTTATCATCGAAAAAATAATGAAACCCTTCATTAACATATACTTAATTACACCAAGAAAAAACGTTTAGGTAAGCTGATATAATGCGAAGATTGGATATTTGAATAAAGCTATTATTACACTTTAAACACGCTATTTGAAATTATGTCTCGTACGTTGTCGGCTTTATTAGGATCGAGCAAAAAAAAACATTTTCTCTGTGAAGATTCCTTATGTTTTATAACTTTATTTATTTTTTGTAATAGAATATAAACTCTGTAAAAGGCCTGTTGAAAGATAGACGTACGGAAGAATGGACGTACTGACCTCACCACATCAATTAAGTACCATATATTTTTGAGTAAGAGAAAGTTGAAAAGTTTTCCAGGTTGCATTCACTTACATCACACCAGTTCGACGGGATTTCATTGGAAAAACACTTTTATAATATGGCTCTTAATAATTAATACTTGTATAATTATGGAACTTGTTCCTATAAAAAAAATTTAAAAATGAAAGTTGTGGGCATGCCTGACAAGTTATTGACCTTTTCCTAAACGGGCCTAATATAATTAGAAAATTAAGTTTCACTGGGTTAGTGACGACGTGACGTCGGTGTTGAAGTCGATGAAGGTTGTCTGAAGGTGATCACTTAAAGCGATAAGACCACAATATAGATTACGATAGTTTTGTTTCATGCCTTTATGCAATTTAGAATATTACCTATCACAATGGAATAACGGCCAAAACACAGTTTTATAAACGATTAGATTAACTACTAAGCGCGACACAGAGTTGGTGGGGTAGGTTGGATACCTACGTTACTACCTACCTACCTATCTACGTACCTACGTACTTTTGCTTCAAGAAAGGGTTTTAATTTTTTTTATAACACAATTCGGCATTGGAGCTCAGTGAACCTGTAACGCTAAAAATTGTCTTTAACAGACCTGGTACCGAACTAGTTTTTTTGCAAAAAAAAAATATCTAAGGGCATAATAATAGCGAGTCAAACAACACGAGTCGTATGATGTCAAGTCGCGGGGCGTTTTTTAAGAATGTCTCTACCGTTATGGATGTAGTGAACCTATCGCGTCCAATCATCGCTGCCAATTTGCAGCGCGAGATAGCGAGGCAAGGTCGTGCTAGCTAGATCAAGTTTCTGGTCCACTTAAAGACCGACGTGATGCAAGCTTTAAAACCCCAACTGTAAAGTAGATGCACTGAAACTGAAATGTCACGAATGTTAAATCCTTACAAGAATTATGCAAGACTTCACTGTTCTTCTGTAAAATAATTTTCGTATTTTAATAATTTCGTAAAATGAAATTCGTCTTCCGTAAAATAATGTCAATAAAAACATATTTAAACATGTCCTTAATAAAGTAGGTAAGTATAAAACAACATGTCATTCGAAAGGCACTACGCACAGTGAGTTTTTTTTTATACCCAACAAGTTAGCCCTTGACGGCTATCTCACCTAGAGGTAAGTGACCATGCTGTCTAGGAGAGGAGCTAACCTGTTAGGAGTATAATAAACCTAGAATCCTAATTGGTTTCTACGCAACATCGTGCCGGAACGCTAAATCGCTTGGCGACACGTCTTTGTCAACAGACCAGACTCGAGCCAGGAATCGAACCCAGGTCCTCCAACTTTATAATGCGACAGCGCATGCACTGAACTACGGGGGTCGTCAAATTGGTACCATGATAAGCAATGGCTAATTACGCAACTTTTACTTTATAAGTCATCCTCACTCGACAGATTTTTATACATTTGCCGAGTTTATTAAAAGGATAGTACGAGAATTAAAATGACCAGTTAAGTACAGTTGCATTTAAGATGTGAGCTAGAACCATAAATTTATCAATACCAAGGTTCCGTACCAAAAACATAGGAAAGGAGCGAAAACCCAAACAAGCGATAAAGCGGGCGCCAATATAAAATAGCTACTGCTAAGTAAAAAATTGGAATCAAACTTTTTTGTAATACTATATGCGCAAATGCATTCCATGAGAAATTAAGTGATAAAATATTACTGAACTATTTGTTACAGAAAAATTCTTTCAAAATAATTGTTTAAATTACTATTTTTTATCATAATTCGTATTACTAATAGATCCAAGCGAGTGTTTGACAAGCAGATTTTTGTTTATAAAATATTTTTCTCTTCGGAAGCAAAATAGATTTCATTCGACGTAGGTGTCGAATACCTTTTTGAATTAATTAGTTTTGGCTAGTTTTAATAAATTTTATGAAAAATTAAATAATCTATTGCATGTTTTGTATATCATATTTTGTTTGTTTCCATAAGTGTACACTTTTTTATCAAGAGCCAGCCCATTATTAGCATAATAGCGTGGTAGCTGCGTTTTTTTTTATTCACTACAAGTTAGCCCTTGACGGCAATCTCACCTGATGGTAAGTGATGATGCAGTCAAAATGGTAGCCGGCTAACCTGTTAGGGGTATGGAAAACCCATACTCCTAATTGTTTTCTACACGACATCATGCCGGAACGCTAAATCGCTTGGCGACACGTCTTTGTCGGTAGGGTGGTAACTAGCCACGGCCGCAGCCTCCCACCAGACCAGACTCGAGCCGGGAATCGAACCCAGGACCTCCAACTATATAAAGAGACAGCGCGCGCACTGCGCCACGGAGGTCGTCAGAAATGCATTCTATTAAATGTCAATTAGAACTCTCGAATTGAACGTATGAACTTACTTAATTAAATGGGAAAGAGTAAACGGACTGGCATTCCGGATCATTGCGTTGTGTATTAACAATGTGGAGGCTCAGTAATTGGCCATGAGATATCAAATTTAATCAGTACGATTACATTACATAAATTAAAAAAAATAATTACAGAATACTTGAAGCTAAACTTCTTCTACGAATAAAATACACTAGTATTTTAGATATATCTAGTAGTTTCTAACTTGGTAAAGGGAACACCTTGCGGTCGAGAGCGCGGGTGTTCCCATGACCCAGCCACCAGGCGACAAGAAAGAAGCATCGCTGGGTTTTAGTGGGTATTCTGGTCGTCAGTCTAGCCGCTGGCGAGTCCCACATACCCATATAAAAAAAAGGAACACTTGCGCAATGATATGTCGATGTTTGAACATACGAGTACGTATCCTCACCAGACGCTGGGTTTTAGGGGTTTTCTGACTGGCTTTCTGCTGGTGAGTTGCATGTGACGCAGGTTTGACCGCCCTATATCCGGAGGAATGCCTTAATGCATTGTCCAGCGTTAAAAAAACTTGCCACTAGTATCTGTGCTATCTTTAAGCTAGCAGGTAACAGTTAACTTGCTACAGAAACGCAAAAAGCACAACTATGGTCCCACTTAAAAAGCCACGACACACCGCATACTTTACCTGGGTTAAAAAATGATGCGCAGAGGGCGCTGTGCGTGCCCACGCATGGATCTTCATATCATTAGCTGAACATAAGAGCACTGAGCTAGATGTCCTGATTCACACAACAACTCAAGAGTTAACTACCTTGTTGTTTTAGTAATTAGTTTATTTAACACTATTCTCGCTTGTGAAGTCAACATCTCCTGAGGATGATCCGGTGTCGGGTCGAAACATGCGTAGAGGTTCCAGTGGAAGATTTTGTGTGGTGTTATATTATACAAATATCCCGGTTGTCGGCGGAATATAGCAAATTATACTTGCTGTTTATTGTTTATCATGGACTTCCGCAAAGTAACGCCTGCTTCTATTCATTATTGCAATACTATTCGTTCACGAGGGTCTTTTTTGCTTCTATTTTGTTTGGCCTAACCTCCCTGATGTATTGCTTTGCGTTCTGGTCGGATAAATTAAGAAAGGTATATTTTCCGAATTTACAATGTGTCTGGTCTGGCTTTTTGGTGATACCGATAGAGATGTACCGCTAAGCAATTCAGCGTCCCGGCAGGATGTCGCGTAGAAACCAATAGTCTGATTTTTAAACTGCCATACCCCAAACAGTTTAGCCCGTTACGATCTTAGACTGCATCATCATCAGGTACTATTGCAGTCAAGGGCTAACTATCTGTCAACAAAAATACTTTTATTTCAATCTATTGACACTCCGTACTATATGTTTAGGGTGAGTGTCAAGGTATTCCAAGGATGTACCTCCCCGGCTTATAAACTTGGCGTTTGTGATCTTTAAGCCAACGGTTACGCGTATTTCATTGCAGATATATAGCGGCGATATGTTTTTACCCGTGCTATTTAGATAATGTTTAAATAAAAACAAGAAATCACAACTTATATAAGAACCAAAACGAAACCTTCTTTGTGAAGCCCTAAACAATTGCCAATGGACTATTTTTGCGAACACAATTTATAATGCTTCCAACACTTCTAACTTTCGCAACAACAAATTGTTATGCAGAGTGGCCCTTGTTAGGTACGTCAAGTAAATTGTGCAAATTCAAACACGGATCGGAATCCGTATAACGAACCGTTTTGAGGGCTATTTCATATTTTTAGCCTGCAAAGCCTTTTATTTTGCTCCTCTCCGCAGTAATTTAGCGAAACGTCGAACAACTTTCGAGTGTTAATTTACCAAGTGGTTTTTCACGTAATTTAAATTAGAACGTTAATCTCTTTCACCAGTTGGATGCATAGATTTTGATATCCCTATTTAATTAATGAAGTGTATACAACATAGAGATGGAGAACATTCTATACGGATATTGTTCAATCTAATATTTTAATCTATATATATAAAAGCGAAAGGTCACTTACATACTTACATACTGACTTACTTACATACTGATTAAACACGTGATCTCAAAAACTATTGTACGTATAAAGCTATAATTTAGCAAGTAGATAGTTGATAGTTAGTTGATAGTCAGCTAAGAAAGGATATTTGGAAATTCCACCCCTAAGCGGGTAAAAGGGGGGTTGGAAGTTTGTATGAAATTTCTTTGTTTTTAGAGTTAGAGACACTAAAATTTGCATTAAGATTAATAATAATAATAATAAAAAAACATGTACATAATTTTTTTTTAAATTTTACCTGTTAAGGGTGGTAAAAAAGGGGATGACAGTTTTTGCTTATTTTTTCATTATGAAGTCTACAAGCTTGAAATTTTGAAAATAGGTTTCTTTTAGGGCGTAAGTATAAGGTTAGAATTTATTTTCATCCAAATCTACCCCGAAGGGGGTAAAATAGGGGTTTGAAGATTGTATGAACGTCCTATGTTTTTTAATTTAGAGATACGATAATCGGCAATTTGACATTTGCCTGTAGCTTACTTTCTGAAGCAGGGCATTGGCCGTACGGGAAACCTCAATCTCACGGGAAATCAGTAATTCTACGCAGACGAAGTCGCGGGCAACAGCTAGTAATAATATAATCTAATAATCTTTTATTAATACTGTTTTTGCAACTCCAATGATAAATAAAACATTTAAAAACTTTGCATACCATTGAAACATATGGTGGTGAGCAAAAAACTCCTGCAAGCGGTTCACGGTCGGATGCCATCTGTCTATGTCACGGTCGCCTAGGAAAAACTACTAAATGACTCGGCGAGAAGTTTTTATAAGTAGCTTAGTCTAGCGGCTCGAATAAAGGGTCTTACGTATTCTTACACGTCTGTATTCTTATCCATCGTGTCTTAAATAAATAAACATGTTGTTAGATGTTTGTATTGATTGTCCTATTTTAATCATCATCATCATCATCATCATCATGAACAACCCATTACCGGCTCACTACAGAGCACGGGTCTCCTCTCAGTATGAGAAGGGTTTGGCCATAGTCCACCATGCTGGCCGTGTGCGGATTGGCAGACTTCACACGTCTTTGAGAACATTATGGAGAACTCTCAGGCTTGCAGGTTTCCTCACGATGTTTTCCTTCACCGTTGAAGCATGTGATATTTTAATTGTTTAAAAACGCACATAACTCCGAAAAGTTAGAGGTGCGTGCCCGGATTCGAACCGCCGACCTCTGATTAGGAGGCTGACGCCCTAACCACTAGGCTATCACCGCTTCCCTATTTTAATGTACGGGTGGTTATATAATTATGATTTTTGCATCTTGTTGGGATTGTTAACATACTGTGGTGTCTCTGAAATGTTTGCTGAAACAAGATTGCCTGATTTTTTTTTAATTGTTATAGTAACATAAAGGACAGTTTCTTCTTTAGCCAGGCATTCATAACGACCGCGGATTTCTTGTTGTGTTGTTCTTGATATGTACAAGTCTATTTTATTAATAATTAATTTCACAGGGGACCGAAGAGCTGCCAGCTACCTCGGACAAAGAATTAGTCTAGCAATTCAAAGGGGGAACGCTGCCAGTATCTTCGGAACCTTGCCTAAAGGGACTCCTTTTAATAATATATTTTAGTTATGGTGTTTTTAATTATTTATTTTTTTAAGATTTTTAGTTTTAGGTTAATCTAAGTTTAGTTTTAAGTTTTATGTAAAAGGTTTAATGTATAATAAATTTTATTAATATAAATTCAAGGTTAAATAAATATTTGTTCATATTTATTAAGCGTTTATACATATTTTGGTCTATTATTGATAGTTCATAGTGTGATCTGTATTCGCTAACTCAAAGTCAAAGCTATGAAGGTTTTAAAAGCGCAGGTTTTAAATAGAACTAAGAAAGTTAATTTTATTTTGTTTTCGCTATAACGGTGCATAATGTTTTTAGTTTTAAATTAAAACTTTATAAGACTCTATAAGCAAATCTTCTTAGGTGGCCATTCAATGTTTTTTTAATTGAGAATTTACAAAGAAAGGAAGGTGTTCTTCCTGGAAGAAGGAAAAAGCTATACTGTATATCTGTTAAAAAACTCGCATGCGTAACAACGTCAGATTTAGGATAAGATTCAGGGTTTTAGTTGGTCAATGTAACTTTGAAATGTCATTGTAAACGATAAAAATACTTTTATTGTAATTTTCCCGCCTGGCAAGTATTAATTTTTTAATAACTATTTTATTAAGTAAGCGATAATAACGATAGTTCCATGGGGACCAATTTCGATCTACTAACTTTTTGGTGCTCTTTTATTTAAACAATTTCAAATCAAATATCACTTGCTTTACCTGTTGAATTCCGTCTCAAGCTGAGAGGAGAAACGTGCCCTGCTGATAATGATGATATCATTTGATACCAATTTATGAATGCCCATTTTTTCCATATCATTTACCCATTTGTTGTACCCATCTTTTCTCCTATTATTTATCCTTTGCCTCATTGCATTGTATCAATATGTATGTAGCTATATTTGTCAGGAGAAATATGTACACTAATACAAACATAACATCGCTTGTAACATCTTATACTCTGTAGTACCTTATAGTCTGTCGGCAGTCTGGCAAAATAATAATGTAATGATAAAATGTTTATTACGTGGTGTACAATACATTTTATATATTTTTTCTTTTTATATAAAAAATAATGTTAAATGGGCAAGGAAATTATTTATCATGGAAATAAGATGACCAATTGACAGACGCCAGTCTAATCTCGAATATACAAACAACAATTCACAGCTTACACTGTAGGATTGTTAAAGAAAAAAGCCTCTTCCTATACGTACAATATACATAGGGTGCTTAATAAAAAGCTCTCACAAAGCGCTGTCGGGTCGGAGGCTATCCGTCATTGTCACATATGTCCAGGAAAAAACTACTAAATGACTCGACGCGAAGATTTTGTAAGTAGTCTGCACGGCAGTGCCTGAAATTAATGTGCCGAGGTTTTGTGTGTAATTCCAGTTCCCACAGAAATAAACATCGGCTTAACCCTACAGCTAGTAGTCCTACCATATCATCATCATCATGCTCAACACATTACCGGCTCACTACAGAGCACGGGTCTCCTCTCAATATGAGAAGGGTTTGGCCATAGTCCACCACGCTGGCCATGTGCGGATTGGCAGACTTCACACGCCTTTGAGAACATTATGGAGAACCCTCAGGTTTGCAGGTTTCCTCACGATGTTTTCCTTCACCGTTGAAGCAAGTGATATATTAATTGTTTAAAAAACGCACATACGCCGGGAGGTCCAAAAGTGTCGGAGTCGGCGGGAAAGTTGATGGCTACTGTTTTTTGGGATTTTGAAGAGATAATACTGATTGATTACAAGGAAAAGGGAAGGACCATAACCGGAGAATACTACACAACGATACTAGAAAAATTAAAGAAGGCCATCAAGGAAAAACGTCGAGGAAAATTGACCAAAGGTGTGTTGCTCTTGCAAGACAACGCGCCGGTTCACAAGAGCAGAGTTGCAATGGCTGCTCTGCATACGCTTGGCTTCGAATCACTAGTCCACCCACCCTACAGTCCAGATCTGGTTTGTATGTGTTTTTATTTGTTCCCCAATTTAAAAAAAGACTTAAGGGGAAGAAATTTTTCCGACGACAATGAGGTTAAGGAGACAATTTTGGCTCATTTTGAGGCAAAAGATAAAAAATATTTTTACGATGGTTTAGAAAAATTAATTCATAGATCTAATAAATGTATTCAGCTTAAGGGTGATTATATTGAAAAGGAAAATAGATTTGTTGTTTCATTTTATTTAAAACCCATTCATTCCACGAACTTTTGGACCTCCCCTCGTAACTTCGAAAAGTTCGAATCGCCGACCTCTGATTAGGAGGCTGACGCCCTAACCACTGGGCTATCACCGCTTCCTACCACAGTAGTAGTCGTACCACATCAGCTACAAAACGATTGATGCAGCCCACACGCTTACTAATTGTTACAGTCATCATCCATCAAATTACCAACCCGTTACCGACCCACTGACCCACTACGCTGGTCTTCTCACAGCATTAGAAGTGTTTGACCTCAGTCCACTACTCTGGTCTATTGCATTGGTAGGCTTGTGGAGAAAACTCAGGCTATCTAGGATACCTTACGATGTTTTCTTTCTCTGCTAAAGCAAGAGATGCTTGATTTAAAATCGCTTCATTCAAAAAAGTTAGAAGGCCGTGCAAGGGATTGAACTTTGTATCCCCGTAAGGGAAGAGGAAGGTTTAAGCACTAAGATATTGTAGCAGTAATTTTCGTAAAATAAAAAATTAGAGCTTGATATTACGATTTCATGTCAAACATTTTGCTAATTCAATTGTGCTTTACAAATGCGTTTATGATTTTGGTTTATATGTTAATTTAATGGAATGCGAGAAATAATTAAATTATATTTGATTCACAGGATTCATGTCATATTGTGTGGTTGGGAACTTTGATATTAATATGGGTGCGTTAATGGTACATTTGAGTCTATCGAAGAACGAAGAAAACCTTAAATCCTTTCTTAAGGCTTGATCCTGACTGTCTGGCTGACTCACAACTTAGGCCAACCGGCTAGTCGTAGAAATTTGAATATCGATTGAAATTATTCTTCAAACATACTAGAGCTTTAATACGAAATGGGTTTTGTGAAATTGTATCCATAAAAACCTTAACGGTTTAAGGTTTTCAGATTCTTAACTCATTTTGATTTTAATGTGATGTTGAATATGAAAAGTGTTTAAATCACTAGAAATATAGAATTTGATGACAAAACTATCAGTTATCTTCTCAAATAAAAATACTTATGTCTATCTGTGATTTCAAAATAACTACCTCATATAAAACCCACATAATATAAATATTATACGCTAATATTTATATTATTATATACCAACGTTTTTAACATTTGTTTATTAAACCATCTGTCTCTTATAACTGACTGTTATTTTATAAGGTTAAAGGCGTAAATTATGTGTACCCATTTTCTCTCTGATCTAAAAAAAAAAGAAAAACCTCGTCGATTTCCCGAAAAATATGCTAACAAACTAACCCTCCCACCATCAAAGCTAAAACTCCACACCTGCAGTCCCTACGTAATGTCTGTGAAAATATATAATGGCCTGCCAGACTGCATACGAAACTTAGAAAAAGAAAATGAATTTTACACAGTATTAAAGAATTTTTTATTGGAGAAGTGTTATTACACTGTAAACTATTTTTTAAACGATGCAAGTAAAAATAAATGAAATCGGTCTCTCTACTACGGTCGATTCCAGACCAAGTTGCAACACCCAAACTGGGTATGTGTACACAATATGCAACGAAATAAATAAATAAATGATTTTCTTCATTCCTGTTTGATCAGGTCCAGTCCACCATCGAAAGATTAACATATCCGGTTTGATTACCCGTAGTATAAAAATAAATTAAATATCTCGGCTTATAGTTAGTTTCAGCTGAAAGAATTAATTCTATAAACGTAGTGCTTCACATTCAGGCGAGCGCGCATTATCACAAACGGGCTATACATATGGCAATTTTTGCTACACTTTTATCACCAAGTTTTCTTTTTTTTTTGAAGTGAAAACTTCTTTAGCGGCGTTGAGCACTTTTTCTGTAATGGGTATAAAATCTTAAACTCGCGTCAGGACACGTGACCTGATCGAAAAAGCGTAAGACGGATGGAGAGTAGACAGCTATCCCCTCTCTACGGCGCGGCGAAAATGTATGCCTGGGCCTACTGTTTCGTTTAGGCAGCGCAGGGCGCTTGCGCGAATGTTCGTGTATGTTACAGCGTGCCACGCGCATCCATGGATGGTGACAGCTGATGGCTCGACCGTCTGTGTAGTGATCACATTGTTGTGTATTCGTAAAATTCGTGAATGTAAAGTGCTTAAAATATGGAAATTGATATAGATAAACTTTTTAATGTAAAATAATTGTAATAGTTTTAAAGTGTAAAATTTTTAATGTAATATAAATTGTCATGTTTGTGTACGATAGCGCAATAAATGAATATTGTATTCTACCACATAAATGATAGTACTTTTATACTGATAAAGCAATTGGTGCAAAATTATTCCCTAACCATTCCAAAATATCAAACATGCTCAACGTTTATAATCAAGTTTTCACTTCTGCCGGCACTCCCGGAGTGCAACCCGTCTTTTTTTTATCCACTACAAGCTAGCCCTCGACGGCAATCTCACCTGATGGTAAGTGATTATGCAGTCTAAGATGGTAGCGGGCTAACCTGTTAGGGGTATGGTAAAGCCATACTCCTAATTGGTATCTACACGACATCGTGCCGGAACGCTAAATCGCTTGGCGACACGCCTTTGTCGGTAGGGTGGTAACTAGCCACGGCCGAAGCCTCCCACCAGACCAGACTCGAGCCGGGAATCGAACCAAGGACCTCCAACTTTAAAATGCAACAGCACACGCGCTGCGCCACGGAGGTCGTCGAAAAATCCGCCACGGAGGTTGTCATCTTATAACGAATATCAGTAAAAAAAGCGCCTATTTATATCCCGGTGCAGTTCAATACAGATTCAGTTTTACAACAATCCTGCTATATCCTCAATATAAGAAATAATTAGTGTAATAAATAGTGCCTAAGATTCATAAATTTACATACAAGAAATATGCTTTTTTCACGCCAGAAAAGACACATTATTTCATACGAGTAGAGTCTTGCAAGACATCGCCTAAAGATCCTGATCAGGATAACAGGATCAATTATTTAAATTTGCTTATATATTGTAGTACATGATAATTTGATTACGTAGTCATCGTTCTTGATATATATTCAGTTTCAATTTTACCCATTGTTTTGAAAGGGCAACTTATTTGTAAAGAAATATTAGGTATAGAAATAATAGTTTATACTTCTTTCTATTATTATCATTTATTGTAACTACGCACTGTGGGGTTTAACTTCAATTTATAATTATAAGTAAATTATAATTTAGAAATCTAAAATTAATAATGCTGGTTTCCGCCAGTTAGTGTCGCAGAAAAAATGAATCTTTCTTCTTACCGAATGATATTAAAATCATTTTCAGTGATTATAATATAGAAGTATGGATGTGCAATTTTATAGCCAGTCTAAGAGTTGTAAATCAGGTTTACAATAATTCCACCCAACGCGTCCAGTATTTAGCACTTGAGTACTCTCGGGGGTCTCAAGCAATTAATCGCCTTTTGTCTTCATAGACCGTTCTGAGAGGTGTTTATTCTGGGAGGTGTTTAATCCGAAAACCTACAAAATTATGATTATGGTTTCATAAGTTCCTTTTACAGCTCAATTTATATTGTCATTCATCTTTCTTTCATCTTTGAAGATAAAAAAAAAACTCTTGCTTAAGCTATTTCTTTCAGACAACCCTTTGGGAAAGAAGTAAATGAAGGTGTTTACTAATAGAACGTAATACTAACAATATACATATAGTAACCTCAACCTCGTCAAGCACGCCTAGCTAAAACATTCATACACAGACTTGCTAACCACACACACACACACACTAAAATAACGCTTTACCCTCCCCCGACCTAAGCGATCCTCTCCGAAAGAGGAGACCTAAACATATCCTTCATGACCCTGACGATCGAGATGACTACTGACAACATACTCGTACCGGCGAAGACGCGGTTCCCGCTATCTTACGTCATCCGGACGTGGGCTCCATCCACGGCCTCGGAAAAGTACGCACCACTCACCGTCCGATCCCCCCGTTATCCCAAAGGTCGCCTAAAAGAGGCGCTTAGGCAGACGTACCCTTAATTCCTTCGAGCCCTAGGACTAAAAATTTATTCTGGCAGAGCTTCTTTCCGAAGCTCGCCAAACAGCCCGGTTACGCTTTGGCAACCAATAGGGTAAGAACAGCTAATAGACAGTCCGTAAAAATAAAACGCTTTCCCAATCGCTCTGTGATGTCACAATGGGTCATGCCTGAAAATCAGCGCTGCAGTCAACTTTGACGCAGCATCAAGCTGAGGCAGCGCCCTGTTCAGTCAATATCTATAAATCCAAGACCAAGGAAAAAGTTAATCCAATAAATAAACTAAAACCAATAATAATATTTAGTTTCTGGAAACCTAGCGATCTATCTTATATTTACTAAACTTTTGTTATTATTTTATCTCCGTACGGTTTTTTTTAAACCTACTTTAACTATATTTAATCCACTTACACTAACCGTTTTACCCTTGATCTGCATTGTAAGGATCTCTCCCTCTTTCTTCGTCCCAACTGTTAACTCGTCGTTAAGCAAAGTCAATAAACTTTAGGCCTGATGCTGAGATCATAAAGCGCTTATGCTTACTAACTTAAGAAATTGCTTAACTTAAGAAAAAAAGAAGTGTGGCACTCGATGACTGCCGCGGTAAAGCTATTGCATAGCATTTTTTATCAACAAAATTATTAATATTTCAAAAACAACAATGAAAATAAAAATATTAAAAATATTGAGGTTATTTTTGATAAAATTAATTAAAAAAAAAGCAATAGGGAAATGAGTAAAATTTAACTCTAGATTTGATTACAGACAGACAACGGGACAGGTGAAACTAAATAAAAATGTTTGTCATAATAATAAAAATTAAAAAAACGTGATAAAAAATATAAAGTCGTACCCCAAGCTCGAACCCACGACTCTCTGCACAAAAAGCATACGTGATAACCGCTGTTCCACGGCAACTGTAATGGTCATGGCGAAATATCTATATGGTGAAAAGTATCACCGCTGTGCCCGTCGGAGTGGGGAGCGTGAGGTTTTTTTTCGTTACGGAATTTCTGGATTCGGTCCCCGCGCTCAAGGCTCGATAGAAGCTGTGCAATAGTTCAATAGTTAAAACGATACAAAGTAATATGTCTGTCTCATTTTAATACTTTGGCTGAGCAAAGTCAAAGTACGCTCTATAAATCATATCTTACGCATCCCATTACTGTGAAATATGTTCTTTTCAATGGGCATACACAAAAACACCGGCTTAATGTGTATCAGAACAGAACTGGGTCGCTCAGGTCTACCGTCGCTTTGCTCCTGATAGAGTATGACCAGTATAAAAGCGTGAAATAAAGGTTGCAAGATTCAAAACATCCTTGAATAACGTTTATTAGTGTGGGTAAACTAATAAACGTAATTAATGAATCATCATCATCATCATGATTAACCCATTACCGGCTCACTACAGAGCACGAGTCTCCTCACAATATGAGAAGGGTTTGGCCATAGTCCACCACGCTGGCCATGTGCGGATTGGCAGACTTCACACGCCTTTGAGATCATTATGGAGAACTCTCAGGCGTGCAGGTTTCCTCACGATGTTTTCCTTCACCGTTGAAGCAAAATATATTTTAATTGTTTAAAAACGCACATAACTCGGAAAAGTTAGAGGTGCATGCCTGGATTCGAACCGCCGACCTCTGATTAGGAGGCTGACGCATTAACCACTGGGCTATCACCGCTTCCTTAATTAATGAATACCTGCACGAAATTCCGAAGTTGGGAACTTTTCATTTGCGAACTCATACTCGTATTTTAGGCGGTGAAGAAATCAGGAAAGGGGTTACGCATTCAAATTTTTATCTATATTTTTAACACACAAATATTATACTTCATCATCATCATTTCAACCCATAGACGTCCACTGCTGGACATAGGTCTTTTGTAGGGAGTCCCAATGGCCACGGTCCTGGGCCGCCGGATATTATACTTGCGAAAGTTTATATGTATGCGTGTAGGTTGTGTTGTTAGTCCGTCGCGCCGAACTTCTATACCAATTTTTGTTTTTTTTTATACAATCAAATCAATCAATCAATCAGCTTATAGACGCCCACTGCTGGACATAGGCCTTTCCGAGAGCGCGCCACCACACACGGTCCTCCGCCTTCCTCATCCACCCGCCACCAGCGATCCTTTTCAGGTCGTCGGTCCAGCGAGCAGGAGGTCGGTTTTTTTATACACTACATGTTAAAATAAAACCCAGTAAGCAGTTCATAAGTTCAGTTGTACTGCATAAAAAAAAGTGATATTGCTGACAAAACATTGCGTTGCAAGGAATGAGGAACTAGAGTGAAATCACTTCAAACAAGGAAAATTGATTGCTTGAGGTTGCAGAATCTAACTATAGCTCTGATCGTATACTAACTTACTCTTCACAGTGGGTTTAGTACTCACCTCTAAATTAAACTGACTAAATGCTTGAACCAAACTCAGGCAGAAAGGAGGCAAATTTAGAGCCAAGATGAAAACTGCTCATGTTTACTGCCTATAGTCTGCGTAAAATGTTTGAAAAAAAGTTAACCCGCCTGCCTCAGCTACGCTTCGCTTGACGTTGCTCTTTCTTCCAGAAAGAGCCGGCACGAATCATATAACCGCCTTGCATACTTGGTAACATTCCAAGAGATATATTTCTGGAATTTTAAAAGAATTACTTACATTAAGACTTAATGGATTTAAGCAAACTATACATAAATTTTACTTACTACGTTCAAATGTATGCGAGATTGTGTAAAATCACGCCATACTATTGTTCTCTTGGTACGCAATTGAAAGATTAACCAATAAACCCTTCCGCGTTTATAATTCAAATTCAAATTCAAATTCAAAATAATCTTTATTCAAATAGTCCTTAAAAAGGCACTTTTGACGCGTCAATAATTTACATAGTAGTTATTTCATGGTGATAACTATATTCGTAAACTTAAAACTAAAGCTATGAGGACTCCAAACGCGCCCCGGTCTAAGAAGAATCCCACAACAAACTTAGCCAGGGTTTTTCTTTTTTTTTCGTTATCACCACTCACATAATGAATAAAATGAATAATAAACTATAGTACCTATAGAGATAGAGCAATTCACACCCAAGCTTTTTTATCGTTTATATAATCCTTAATATCGTAATATGATTTTTCTACAAGCTATCGTTTTATAAAAACTTTAACATAATATTACAGTTTACAAGCAAAATTTAATCGTTTATTTCAATAAAGCCCGCTATATAAGAGTGATCTTATAAAGCGGGCTTTCTTGACTACTGGAAAAAATGGCCCAAAACCCATGATTTTTTTTTTGTACCGAGACTCAGCGCTACACCGCTACAACGGAACGGCGCGGTCAATTCCTTAGTAAGATCAAAGTACCGTCTAAATGGTCATTACATCCCATTCATGATGTTTCCGAGTAATTTTCGCTTACAATTAGGTACGCTCTTGCAACGCTCATGCAAAATGTTTGTATGGAGACGTAAATCGTTAATTCTTCGCGACCCTCGACCCAATTTCTTCGTAGCGTTTGAATTTTCATGCGCCGCTGGTTCCATGATTTACTTTGTGAATTGTACCGCTATTGTTTTGTTAGTTTTGACAGAAAGTCGTGTACGGTTTCCGAAACGTTGAAAGTAAAGTCTACCGCATTTTTATCTTTTACGATTAAGAATCATGCCATGTCATTATAATCATTCAATCCTGCCAACCTGCATTAGAGTATCCCGGAAGAATAAAGCCACAAATCTCTCGTATATCGATGTTATATAGTATAATAAATTAAATAAGATTATCAAATTTGTTGTTTAATGATTTCTTTAATGATTTTTGTTAATTATGCTTTACTGGTTAAATCATTTAGTTTTCTTTGGAAGGAAATAATTTGCGATCACTACATGAACCGCTTTAACAGCGTTAAATAGTGGTCAATCAACGGAGCCACCGTTGTTGTACTGTTCATACACGAATCCCTCTTATTAACCAGTTAGAAGATGAGAATTTTAAGAACTTTTACAAAGATTTTCTTTTTAAATGCACCCAAATGTTATTTATTATTAAGTCTTTTTAGGCTTTACACATTTCTACACGGCGTCCAAAAACTTTGGGACAACGTAACGCATTATCTAATTGCGTGAGTATTTGGCAAAATTGCCAGGTTGATTTATGAGGTCACTCGCGACCAGTCAATGAACCTAGTCAACGAACGTGTACACATGAATAGCGCTTATTTTGTATGTAAAAGATTTATACGCCTGATACCGTTCCCAAGAAGTAACTGCTTATATCGATCTTTTTTGTGAACGAAAAACAAAATGTTTCCTTTTTCAGTAAAAACTTGTTTGGTAGAATCACAAGCTCTATCCAGATGTGACAGCAGTACGGCAGATAACCGTGCCCGATTAGGGTCTGCTGCGGCACCCGCTGGTGGAGTTGCGGTTGTATGCGAAAGCTTTCCCGTGGCTCCACCATACAGAGGAACGTGGGGGTTTTAGTCAGTAGGAGTTTGACATAACCTCTCCCCGTGGCCAAATGATAAAAAGCAACCCATTATAATGATAAAAATACATTAAAATTAAAACATGTTATACTAACTGGGAAAAGCTGTATTTACGTTATTAGTAAGCGTTGATAATATTATTTATTACGTCTTTTTCATATTATAAACTGATTATGAATTGATGATTAACATCATTTGACTAAATCGAGTACTTATTACTTGATTAATTGTTTTTGATTTATGTGGTATTATTTGGTCCTAACGAATTCGTATATTTCTTTCGTGCATATTTTTCCAAAGTAAAGGCAGATATTATATAAATCGAAAACAATATAACAAATTTGCAAAATAAATGTCTTGTTACTGAGGTAATAATTAATTTCCTTTGTTTCACGGACAACGAAGTTTTTCCCCCTCGCAAACTTCTGTAAAGCGGTCCTCTTTTTCCAGCGTATTAAATAATTAAAAGAAAATTAATTTTATAACAGGTTATAAGATAACTTTAACTCTTTGTTCATCCCGTCTATTCATCTGACGTAGAGTTTACAATGACGTTTAAAACTTAGTTATGTTTTCTATGTTAAAGGGTTAACTTAAAAATCTAAAAGAACGTTGTCTTATACCGATGGAAATATTCGTCTGTCGAAGTTAAAGCATAGTGGGTCAAACAGCTTAGCCGGCGCCATTTAGTCTATAGTGTTCCTGTTTGATTTTTTTTAATGTATGTAAACACAGCTTTACACGTCTGCTCTTACGTATCAACAGATGTTAGGTGATTACCGCCGCAATAAACATATGAAACACCAGAAGAGTGCGTTGCTAGCTCAAACTAAACTTCCAATAGTTTTTTACGTGGCATCACATTGGACGCGTTCCAATCAAATCGCTTTTCGGTATGCTAGAAGGGTGGTAATTAGCCGTGGCCGAAGCCTACCACCAAACCAGATTCGAGCTCGAATTGATCCCACGACCTCCTTCTTTGTAATTCTACTTCACACGCGCTATTCCGCAACACGGAGGTCTTCGAAATTAACTTATTTGGGATAACATCCCGTATACATCCCGATAACAAGCCGCAATTATGACTTTGAATTCTATATATCTTGCTTTTTTGACCTCCAATTACTAACGACGTTTTTATTCATCATTGCGATATAGGCCTTTGAACTCATGACGTTTTAACAATGACACAATCGTGATTGAACCATTGCAAAGCGCGCTTTATGAATTGTAATATAAGGTTAATTTTTCAACAGTCTAGACGCTCGGACGATGAGTAGACTACATGTTACCTACACGTTAAATAGTTCAAACAATAATCTTGTTGCATGATAACATCACGTTTCAATAATTAATTTTAGTTGATATTGGGTTGAGTTATGTGTCAATAGGGCAATGGACATAATTAAATACATTACAGACAAGCTACACTCACCTAGGCTGTCTGTAATTCCAATATAAGAATCTGACAAGAAAATCAGAAAAACTTCCGACCTCAGACCTCTCCCCCCCAAGTTTCCAATGCGGTTAGGCGGGATCAGATAACGAGTCTTCGGTGGCGGGGATGGAGCTATTTCCTATTTTCTTTGTTTGACTTATTTCGGCGGAGTACCGTGCGCTCCTATTACTTGGGCAGAAAACAGATAATCTATACCTTAGTACATATTGACGTTTGTTAGTAACACAAACAATCAAGACCAGATTCGGATCGATTCGGATCGATTCGGTTAATTTTAGTTTTTAAACATTCTTTTAAATCTTCTACTGGAAGCCCAGTAGAAGATTTAAAAGGTGCCAAAATATAAATTCATTGCATGATTGATTATTTTTATTTTAACTTTTTTTGTCTGGTGGGAGGCTTCGGCCGTGGCTAGTTACCACCCTACCGACAATGACGTGTCGCAAAGCGATTTAGCGTTCCGGCACGATGTCGCGTAGAAACCAAGTAGGAGTGTGTTTACAATATCCCTAACAGGTTAGCCCGCTACCATTTTAGACTGCATCATCACTTACCATCAGATGAGATTGCTGTCAAGGGCTAACAATCGTCTCTATCCCCGATTGCAAAATAAATAAATAACTAACTAATTTATACACATTTTCAGACAATTTTTATTCTCGGAGAGAAGTTTGCTTGCGTCAGCTAGTCTACAGTAAGACTGCTTTCATTTTTCAGTATCGAAGTTTAAAAATAATATCTCACCAAGACAAAAAAGTGAATGTACGTACACACATGCCTATTTCTTTACTCAAAGAAAGATGGCTGGAAAAAATGCCGAAAATGCTACCAAGACCCGATTCTTTCCAAATCACAAGTAGAAAGTATCTCGAAAATCCATTCCAAATTGAACCTTAAGCTGTTCAACTTAAGATTGGCATTAGTACGAAATATTTTTTGCAGGAATACAAAACCTTGGCAGTAAAAATTGGGCTTCGTTTGTAGTCACACGATTATGGCCGAAGTTGGCCGAACATATCCGAAACGTTTGCGTATAATCAACGGCTTCCCGCTATAGAATGGTTATAGTGGAGATCAGAGGTTGAGAACTTATTTATTGACTCGCAAGACCCCTTTTGAACAAAAATACAGCGTTTGCATGTTAACATTCTTGTATGAATACAGAAAGTTTTTATTTTGCCCGATTGGAATTCTTCTCTTTGGTTTACGACTGTGTACCAGCGGTGGAGACGGATTTATTGGACAACTTTTTTATTTTTATTAAATGATAAAGAAAATATTGTATTATTTGCAGACGTCATAAACATGGACGCCCGTGGGCTTTTTTATTTTTTTAAGGATAATCCGAGGTCTTTGACAGTAAGTTAGTTTGTGACGGGTAACTCCTTCCTAGACGTGTGACTTGCGCTGGGGGTCACCATTTTGGCAACTTATTGTCCAATCTAAATCATACACCGCTGCATTCAAGTGAATTATCGTAGCAGTTAGCCCGTACTATGACGGTATGATATGTATAGTATGAGTGTGTTTCAAATTGCGAGCGGGCAAGCTCATGAATAAGTGCCCCGAATGGCTTCGAAACTAGTCGGGTATACTTGGACTTTGGATTTGGTCGGGTATATTTCACGTGATTTTAGCCGAGTATCAAATGACACTTTGCTGATGTTGAGAAACCAATAATTTTTTTTTGGGTTTACCAACATCTATATTATGTCTTCTTTTTCAGCTACATGGCCTTTCGCTATTTTTTGATACTTCTACGAAGCTTTTCATGATATTAAGAAGTATAACAACAGGTGGTCCTGTTACGTTTTTATAAGTTAAGAGTTTATATAAAACGTAAGCTTGTAGAAAAGTCCTATTATAGTTTAAAGGATTATGTAAATTATAAACAAGCTTGGATATGAAATATTGTTCTAATAAGATAAAGCTTTTAAATAATTTAAAGTGGTATGTGAGATGATGACATGACATAATTCTTCTTAGACAAGGGTGCGTTTGGAACCCTTATAGCTTTATTTTTAGGTTTAATAATCTAGTTATTGCAATCAACTCACTAGTTATTGCAATTTGATTGATTCATCAAAAGTGCCTTTAAAAGGATTATTTGAATAAAGTTTATGATTGATTGATTGACACACTGATCCCAGTAGTAGTAGTATTTGCGTTGGTCTTCTATGCCAGTGTACTCACACTAGCTTATGCCCATTTTACCATGTTGAGTGGTAATATCAGTAATAAAGTTAGCATTATTGCTAGTCACAAAGTGCTATATGTTTCCGTTTGTGATCATTTCAATATATTTTTGTTGGTAGCAATATTTCAGTTCATTCTCTGGACCTCCGTGGTGCAGCAACTTTTTGTGTATAAAAAAAGAAACTATAGCGATTTAAAGTATCGCGCCAATTGTTGCTACGTTGCTGCGTGATTGAGGGATTAAGCCATCAATCACGTTTGGTAAGGATAAATAGAAAGATTGTGAAACACCAATAGATGCTTTATATGTTCTAATCGATTTATAACTTTTTAATGGCACTTAATGACCTCTTAAGTATCAACAAAAGGTTGCCTCAGTAACGCGCTTAAGGAGCAGCGTTAAGTCTCTTAAATCAATCGAATGATGCTTGTCTCAGGAATCAAAAGGCGGAACGCTCTTATAATAACTGTTAACAATAACAGAATTAGCACCGATTTATTATCACGCGACGTTCGGTCGAACCGTTAACGAGCCCTGCCATTCGTCAGTGTTCGGCGATCATCGTGGAAACTCGGGCATCTCAGCGAGGTCGCAGATTACACGATATAGTTAGACGGAGTTAACAGGCAAACTTGCACGAAATTATTTTCTAGAAGGAAAAGCTGTAATTCAAATTCTTTTTATCCCAGAAAAGCGACCGATAACCATTTACGTGATATATAAAAAACTTTGTTACATATGTACTTATTGATATCAAAATAAATATTTATAATATTTTGCATTGAGAGATTGTATAAGAAACAAAGCACTGAACCAAGTACTTTACAAATAAAAAAAATCTAGCAACTCTCGACACGGTAATGTAATGTTTTCGCGGACGATAATGCCGCAAAACATTTGTAAGCACTTGCCTTGAACTGAAAATGTGCGTAATGCCTTAAACCGCAACTGTGTGTGTTTGTTAATGTGATAAATATTTAAAACTACCAGGAACATTTCACAGAAAGACTTTTTCAGATAAAGTGATTGAATTTATACCTGTACAGTAAAACTTTTTTGCACAGAGGGTAAAAACAAAAATTAAGATACTTTACTTTAGCTATCGTTTGCGAAATTTAGTGTACAGACTGATATACGAGTTTACAATTAAATTTGAAATTTTTTTAGACAAAGTTGGAAGTAGCTGTTTTCTTAAGTAAAACTTCGTTTTCTTTCAGATGGTAAATTTCAGGTAAAAAATATAACAACGACTTGTCATCAAAGAATATAAGTAAGATAATGTAAGTAAGATAAGGTTCCGTCTACCACATCAACTGTTCTGCGTGCGAGGTTGCGCGGCAAGACATGCGCAGAAGGGGCAATCCCTCAAACGGCATCAGTGGGGTGAACTGACGTGTTGTATCCCGACCGCGCCCGGGTTGTCCCGACGAGTACATTTTCGAAATTCGAATACAGTGAGTTTTTGTCATGTGACACAGTGTTTGTGTGATTTGTGTGTGCAGTGCGATGGAGTATTTGTGTTCTGTGTGTGCAAGACTTTTGCGAGCGGGTCCCGTTTCGTAATGGTGAGTTGACGTGTGTATATTATATCAGGCTGTATATGTGCATGTGTGTTATATTGTTCATTTGAACTAAGAAGTCGTTCTATATTTAAATTCAACCTTTTTTTTTAAAGCGGCTACAAACATCATATAATAAGCTCTGATAAATAGATAACCTTATTGTGCGAAATAAAAAAAAACAAACGTGGTACCGAAAGGGTCATTGTATTAATCTATGACCTAAGATAATTATGACTAAGTGTAAGTGTAATATTAGGATTGTATGCCATTATGTAGTTTGATTTGCTTTATTTAATGTTAAACACTAGAAATTCAATTCTGTGGTAAGCATCCTGTAAAAAACAAAAACTCTCTAAATTATTAGGTTGATAATTATTACAGATCATTATTAGAAATAATTATCGACATAATTACTGTCACAATGCTGAATACAACATACCCGTTCTACTATAGGAGAGGCATGTAGAGGTTAAACTTATTTTTTTTTTCTAAAATAGGAAGCGATGGTGGTTAAAACTTCAGCCTCCCTTTTTAGAGGGGGCCAATTTAATCCCCAAAACACATAGCTTACATACGATTTATTTTAGACAATTATATATAAAATGTTTTAATATAATGAGGAAATCTGCATTCGTGAGAGTTCTCCGTTATGTTCTTAAAGAAGTTTGAAGTCCACCGATCCGCATTTATCCAAGCGTGATGGACTATTGCCATCATCTTATTCATTGGTAGAGAAAATCCGTGTCTTGAAGTAAATCGGTAACGAGTTGATAATCAAAATGGTACCCTTAAGGACAAGTGGGTTTTGTTGCGAAATACGAATACTAAGTGATGCTTATTTCATGGTGTAATAATAACAATTGCGTTTTTCTGACCTTCAAAGGACTTTCAAAGATGGTCATCCATCCAGTTTCTAGCTTGTGTAAACGCCAACGCGATTAAATCCTTATTTTAAGGTACAGTATGTTCAATTCATTTATGCTATATATTTTATACCACTCCAACCTAAGCTGCAACCTTACTTTGTGGTAAGTGATGATCTAGTCTAAGTAACCCATTCTCCAAAATGTCTACGCGACCTCTTACTCGAACGTTCAATCACTTGGCGACACCTTTTTGTCGGTAGAGTGGTAACTAGCCACGACCAAATCCTACCATCAGGCAATAAACCAATTAAGAATGTTGATTTAAGTTAACTGACACACCACAAATAATATCTTAGACTACAGCATCACTTGCAAAAATAAAAAAAAAAACGAGAAAATCATGAATAAACATTATAGGTTTAGCAGATAGCTGCTGAAAAAAAAAAAAAAATTCATAGATATTTCCATCGGGATCTATATGAATATTTTTTTCTATGAATATTTTTATATGAATATTTTTTCTTTTTTTTTTACTTAATTTTATTAATAATATACAACCACAGACGAGTTTGGTATCCCCACACCAGTACAGTGGCAAAAACTAGAAAACCATAGTTACAGTAATCCGTATCGGTAACTAGACACTGTAACAGATTGAAACCGCTGCAGCAAACTATAAAGTGGAAACTTGTGCGAACTTTATTTCTTACTCGTGAATCCAACTGAAAACTTTTTTATTTCCATTCGTTGTTTCTCACATCAAACTGTTTTTGATCGACATTCAGTAACCAGTTGAACAGTAGTCAACCGTTGATGATTTGTCACCTTCAAACTAAATTTTACGTATTAAATTTCCCCTGTGAACATTTGTTGGTTCGCAGTTTGTATCGAGTGGGATCCATAAACTTTAAGCACAGCGGTTTTAGTAGAATATATTCAAAATAAAATATATACTAGTTGTTAGATTTGTTGTTTTTGAATTGCGCTGAAACTCTTTGTTTTCCTGGGTCAAACTATTTGGACAGTTTTCAGTCACCTCCGTACAAAATTTTAAGTATTAAATCCCCTGTGAAGATTTGTTGGTTCGCAGTTTGTAGTGGAACCATAAAGGTTTAAGAACAGCGGTGTTAGTAGAATATATTCAATATAAAATATATACTAGTTGCTCGCGATGCCATTCGGATTTGTTGTCTTTTAAATGAGCTGAAACTCTTTGTTTTCCTAGATCAAACTTTTCTAAGATCGGTGAGCTGAACAAAATAATTAGCTACGTAATTACAACAATTCACACCCAAGCTTTTTTTATCCTCTATGTAATCCTTTTTATGTCATAATTCCATTTAATTTCATATTTAATATATTTTGCTATGTACACAATATGTATGTATATAAAATTTCCGCTGCCATTTATACTTATTTTCAAACACAAATTACGACAATACCAAATGGTGTTTGAACGAACGATGGTGAAAATGGCCGACCATAAGCATGTCTTCACCACACCCCGCTCTGTGCAAGGAGTTCCGTACCTAAAGTGTGCCAGCGGGACCCTATTATAAAGTCTTCGCTGTTCGCACGTCCTTTTTAGGTTCACTGTCAAATAACAGAGTGTGAGATGTATGTAGAAGCGGTGATAGCCTAGTGGTTAGGGCGTCAGCCTCCTAATCAGCGGTCGGCGGTTCGAACCCGGGCACGCACCTCTAACTTTTCGAAGTTATGTGGGTTTAAAAAAAAAAATATCACTTGCTTCAACGGTGAAGGAAAACATCGTGAGGAAATCTGCACGCCTGAGAGTTCTCCACAACGTTCTCAAAGGCGTGTGAAGTCTGCCAATCCGCACATGGCCAGCGTGGTGGACTATGGCCAAACCCTTCTCATATTGAGAGGAGACCCGTGCTCTGTAGTGAGCCGGTAATGGGCTGATCATGATGAGATGTATGTATGTGTATAGGATGGTTACTCTTTTTCGCAGCAACTACTGAATAAATTTGACTAAAGATCTGAAAGAAGATGAGTAGATACCCAGAATTTAGATATTAATTTTATACCAGGAAAACCCGCAGTTCTCACGGGATTAGTGATAAACTGAAATTTACTTCAACTTGCTACAACAATAGCTATAGTTTTCGACTAACTTATTTTAAATTCCTCGAAATAAAATTTATCATAAAATTTGTATATTAACTAACACAGTTTTCATAACCGTGTTTTTATTTTGTGAACTATAGTGAATGTTCAGGTTTTAACAACGTTCACATGTAATTTCAAAATAAGATACGTCCTAATTCATAATGATACCAGCTTATGTTATGTTAATGCAACTACTTCTAATACTTACTTTGGTAGTTGATTGGTGTCGTGCTATGCATATAGGTAAGCCCCGTGGAATACACGCGGCGCGTAAGCAATGAACCATCCTCGAGAGCAGCGATGGGCGCACAAGGTTTACAAAAAGCCCACATGGGCACAAGGTGGAAGGCTAACCGATTCTGTGGTACATCGTGCTAAGGGCATCGTTTTGGAGAAAGTTGGTGTAGAAGCCAAGCAGCCCAATTCCGCCATCACAAAATGCGTGCGTGTGCAGTTGATCAAAAACGGAAAGAAAGTGACTGCGTTCGTGCCACGCGATAGTTGTCTTAACCACATAGAGGAGAACGATGAGGTGCCAGTGGTAGGATTCGGACGAAAAGGTCACGTCGTTGGTGATATTTCTGGTGTCAGAATTAAGGTCTTTTTGTCTGGTGGGAGGCTTCGGCCGTGGCTAGTTACCACCCTACCCACAAAGACGTATCGCCAAGCGATTTAGCGTTCCGGCACGATGTCGCGTAGAACCCAATTTGGAGTGTGGGCTTACTATGCCCCTAACAGATTAGCCGGCTACCATCTAAGACTGCATCATCACTTACCATCAGGTGAGATTGCCGTTAAGGGCTTACTTGTAGTGGATAAAAAAAAAGGTGGTCAAAGTGGCCTAGCGCTTTACAAAGAAAAGATGGAGGAGACCTAGATCATAAATTCTACTTCATTGTGATTAGTGCTGCCTGGTTGTTCATAAGCGTAAAGTGTAATACCTCCAAGAGTATGCGTACAAAGTTTCATGATTAAGTAGTTTTCACGTGAAAGCGTAACAAACAGACTTAAATTCAAATTCAAAATAATCTTTATTCAAATAGTCCTTTAAAAAGCAAGTAAGACTATCTATTACAGCATTTTAATGCTGTAATAGATAGTCTTACTTGCTTTAGATATAAATTGAATTATTTAGATGTAAGGTTAATTTTAAGGTTGTGCATGCTGTGGTCATTTCTAGAAAGCCACTATCTGGTGTCTGTTCTTCTGAAATGTTTTTTGTTGTTTTTAGATAGTGGCTAGTTTAATGATCCAATAAAAATAAAAATAAAAATAAAAAAAATAAATTTAAAAGGCGCTTTTGGCAATAATTTACATAGTAGTGATTTGATGGTGATAACTAGATTCGTAAACTTAAAACTAATGCTATGAGGGTTCCAAACGCGCCCCAGTCTAAGAAGAAGCCCACAACAAACTTAGCCAGGTAAATTATATTTTTGTTATCACCATCTCACATGCCACTTAAAATTATATTAAGAGCTATCTTATTAGAGCAATATTTCACACCCATGCTTGTTTATCATTTATGTAATCCTTTACACTATAGTAGGTACTTACTTACAGTACTTACACGTACGTAGGTACAGTACTTACATTTACATTTATAATAATAGTATCATGTCTAAAAATTAATTACAATCTACAATCACAACGTATATTGAAACACCTTGATTGCTGTCCAATATTGGTTAAACTTAATATTGAATAAAATTATTTGGATTGAGGAGTCAAGTATTAATTCTGAAATATCATTTAGTACAATTATTAAAAATGTATTATATATTAAGTTGAAAAAGTTAATGAAAACTGAAACGGAAGAGAAATAAGACGTGGGATATTCTTCAACTAAAAATGTGTTGTTAAAACTGATTCATCATCATCATCATGATCAACCCATTACCGGCTCACTACAGAGCACGGGTCTCCTCTCAATATGAGAAAGATTTGGCCATAGTCCACCACGCCGGCAATGTGCGGATTGGCAGACTTCACACGCCTTTGAGAACATTATGGAGAACTCTCAGGCGTGTAGGTTTCCTCACGATGTTTTCCTTCACCGTTGAAGCAAGTGATATTTTAATTGTTTAAAAACGCACATAACTCCGAAAAGTTAGAGGTGCGTGCCCGGATTCGATCCGCCGACCTCTGATTAGGAGGCTGACGCCCTAACCACTAGGCTATCACCGTTTAAAAAAAAACAAAAACTGATTGCTTAGAAACAAAAACTTCTTAATTACTTTTTCGACCAGGAAAATAAACAGTCCCTGTGGAGATCTTTAAAAATCCAAACAAAACAAAGGAGCATCAGATAGTAAATTATAACCGCAGGTTTATTAAAATAATTGCCTTTTCCAGAATGATCAGAATAGCGGCACATCGTCCCATATGGGATTGAAGAAAACTGGAATACATTTAATTTTAACTTGTTAGCGCTTGCCCATATTAGCCGAAATGTAGAAGTGTATACGAATAAATTGGGCCCTAGGGACATCCGAACCTTAATTATTCCGGAGGTTGCCACGCTATTCCTAGCCGATTTTGTCTAGCACCCGAACATTTAATGCGAGACTGCAGACGTAGGTAAAAACTTACTTGTACTTAGTGTCGTTTATAGAGTTACTTGAGGGTTCCATCTGAATCCTATTACTAAAAATCGTGTCCCTCTGTCTGTCAGTGCGCTGTACGAAAATTTCATGAACCCATAAATAGAGTTGATAATTTCAGATATTGTGTATTTCTATAGCTGCTATATAGCCAACAAAATTTAAAAAGAAAATAAGAGGGGCCTGTATACAAGAAACTTTTTTCTTGTCCGATATGAAAAATGTTATATTATGTAGTGTTTCATATTGCACCGGCCTCGCCGACCCCCCGTTATCCCAAACGTCGCCTAAGCGGAGGTTCGGCATCACGGGAGGAGCCCTTAGGCAGACGTTCCCTCAATTTCTTCGAGCCTTAGGGCTAGAAATTTCTTCTGGCAGAGCTTCTCACCGAAGCTCGCCAAACAGCCCGGTTACGCTGTCGCAACCAATAGGGTTATGACAGCTAATAGTCAGTCCGAATAAAAAAATTGTACCTTTGTGCGGAACCCATCGTGTGCGAGGCTAACTTGCACTTAACCGATTTGCATTATATTTAGCTGATGGTCTCGACTTCGTCTATCAATCAATTTTAACATATATTCCAATAATCCTTTAAAGACACTTTTTTGTGTTAATTGCATTCGTAAACATGATTTTAAAGCAATGACATTTCCTGTCCTCATAGAATAAAGGTTTTTGAAGTGAAATCTTCTTTAGCGGCGTTGAGCACTTTTTCTGTAATGGGTATAAAATCTTAAACTCGCGTCAGGACACGTGACCTGATCGAAAAAGCGTAAGACGGATGGAGAGTAGACAGCTATCCCCTCTCTACGGCGCGGCGAAAATGTATGCCTGGGCCTACTGTTTCGTTTAGGCAGCGCAGGGCGCTTGCGCGAATGTTCGTGTATGTTACAGCGTGCCACGCGCATCCATGGATGGTGACAGCTGATGGCTCGGCCGTCTGTGTAGTGATCACATTGTTGTGTATTCGTAAAATTCGTGAATGTAAAGTGCTTAAAATATGGAAATTGATATAGATAAACTTTTTAATGTAAAATAATTGTAATAGTTTTAAAGTGTTAAATTTTTAATGTAATATAAATTGTCATGTTTGTGTACGATAGCGCAATAAATGAATATTGTATTCTACCACATAAATGATAGTACTTTTATACTGATAAAGCAATTGGTGCAAAATTATTCCCTAACCATTCCAAAATATCAAACATGCTCAACGTTAATAATCAAGTTTTTACTTCTGCCGGCACTCCCGGAGTGCAACCCGTCTTTTTTTAATAATTCCTGTGGTATGAAGATGGTACAATGTATTATTCCTGTTCTCGTTTCCGTTCCTATTCTAAATTCGTTAAAGTTCGCTATGGGAAATATATAGGTTAGCAATAATGATAGCTTATCGAAGTGAAATTAAGTGAAGTATGGATTTACCGAAGCTAAGTGCAGGTACACTCGTAAGTGCCAATATGTTAAACCTATTCTCATTTAAAATTTCTGACAAATTTGTTCATAAGTTCCGGTATGAATGACCAACATAAACACATTCGCACGTTAAAACTTACATAAAACCGTTCACCTGTATAATATAAGTTTAGGACACTGAAGCAACCCGAAGATTATCACTGCGCATTGTTGCTAATCCTTTGATTATAAGCAGATGTTACTTGTTCATGATTATGATATTATGTCATGAACATTATTGTAGTTTAACCTCTTATTGTTGTAATAACAGTCCAGGGTACGTACGTCTTAAGCGTGAAGTAGTTATATATATATATATATATATATATATATATATATATATTATGCACCACAAGTTAGCCCTTGACGGCATCTCACCTGATGGTAAGTGATGATGCGGTCTAAGATGGTAGCGGGCGAACCTGTTAGGTAAACCCATACTCCTAGTTGGTTTCTACACGACATCGTGCCGGTACGCTAAATCGCTTAGCAACGCGTCTTTAGTGGTAACTAGCCACGGCCGACGCCTCTCATCGGACCAGACTCGAGCCGGGAATCGAACCCGGGACCTCCAATTTTTATTGGGGTTAGTAGGTTTAAACAGCAAATAGTTTTTTCATAAAAAAATTATTAGTTAACTATGTATACCTAACTAGCTCCTAGCTAATATTTATAACCAAAAGCCAGTTTTAGGCTGAGATGGTGATAACAAAAAGAAAATTTACCTGGCTAAGTTTGTTGTGGGCTTCTTCTTAGACCGGGGCGCGTTTGGAACCCTCATAGCTTTTGTTTTAAGTTTACGAATGTAGTTATCACCATCAAATCACTACTTTGTAAATTATTGACGCGTCAAAAGCGCCTTTTATAGGACTAATTGAATAAAGATTATTTGAATTTGAATTTGAATTTAATTAAAAATAAAATGTTACTAACATACTAACAATCTATGGACGTCCATAGATTGTCCGATTTAAATGAAAAATTAGGTCTATTTTACTTTGGAATGTGTATGTTTGAAATAGTATGCAAATGTCATACTTAAGTAGCAAGTAGCTTAGTACCATCGCTTAAACTTAAAGCAGTATTATTATTTTAATATTGTTGACTCTAGTTTCAGAATTATAATCTTTATTTGGGGAACATCAAGGTCTTATGAAACTATCTTTTTCATAAGACCTTGACTGAATTTACTAAAACCTGTGATTGTAGCTCAAGATGACGTCTAAGACGTTTAAATGTTTTAAGAGCCTGAAAAAGTCTTAGTTTCAAGAAAAATGTTTTTATTGTGCGTTTATATGAATGCATTGTTATAGTTAATTGTGTAATATGAAAAATATTAATACATAATATTATAATCATTAGTCCTACCAATAACTTGGAACTATATTTTTATATTCGGAGACGCTATTTTTAATTTTTTGTTCGGTTATCATAAAAAGCGTGATTTTTAGTTTTTAAAACTAAAAATCACGCTTTTATATAAACATTTATCAAGAAAAGTTTGACGTTTGAAAAATTGATATAGCATTTGGAGTATATATGGTACATTTGAATGAAACATTTCAAATTTAATGTGTACTTCAATGTTTCAATTTCGAACGAACAACTTTTTTAAAGTTTTTTTTTTGTTTGTTTTACTAACGAGTATTTACAATAAGACACCTTATGGCATTTGTATGCATGCTCAATTTAGATAATTCATGAAGTGGTATCACTTATTGGGATCCTCTTATTAGAAAAGGGTCGGAGCACTTTAGCAAGAGGCTTTTGTCGCTTTTATAAAGCTCGGGCGTGCTTACCTCCAATTTTACTTAATAAAGACCCAAGCACTTTCTTATTACAACGCCCTAAGGGTTAGGGTTTCTAGAGAAGAAAATTAACTACAATTTAACAAGTAATTATATTAAGTCGCTGTTTAAGCTCACCTCTTTGGCGTAGTGAATAGCACGTTCCAGCACAGATTGTGGGGTCCTGAACTCGAATCTCGGGTCAGACCTGGAATTTTTGCGTGTTGCGTTATTTGTCAATAAATAGACACGTACGTTTAATATATTATTAGTATCAGGAGATATAAAATCTTTAAAACTCGGAACCCTCATCGTGTAAGGTAAATCATTGCTATGTCCTAAGAGAGAAAAGGCTTTTTGAAATAGATGGTGATATTCTTGACCATTAACTTGATCTTAATTAGAGAAACACCTTGAAGAAGTTTGACCCATTTTGTTAGATCTGATGCTATAAAGCTAGATTCAAATGTTCACAATGTTATAAGTTTTATCACAAATGTGCTAAGCGCTGGCCTCTTAAATTTCAAACAAATTTCTTAAATACAGAAAAAATTAAAAAATTGTAAGGAAAAACAGAAAAACCGCTGCTAGAGATGGCGATCTGAGATCGAATCTTATAGTCATGCCTATATAATTAATTTGGATGTGGGCAACTTCATTTTTCATCTCAGCCATTTTACTTTAATTTCGGATTTTTGATATTTTTTTAGCCTAAATCCGGGCGTACAAATTTGTAGCCCTTAGTTAATGCAATAGGTTTTATCTGCATACTGATATTTTTAATTTATAATCTTAAAAAAAAAACATATTTTCGCTGTATTTATGACTGTCTATATTGAATTAGCATCAGAATTGTTTATCTACTACAGAATTGAGTATTTGAGAGATTATTTTTAATTTAAATAATTAAAAGAAATACCTTCAACCCTAGAATCACTAATGGATCCAGGACATGCTGCCTTAGGTTTTTAATAGCTCGGTGAAAAAATTATGAAATCAAACTCGAGTGTACTAAACTATGGAAATGGAATGTTATAATTGGCGAGTGATCTTCTTGACCTAATTTCGGATACTGAAGCTTAAATGAAGAGTTTGGAACATTTATTATTCAAGGAAGGTATTTTCAATTCTAAAGATAGGGACGAACTTTAAAGTTTAACGTTTATTTGAAAAGGTGAGTCTGGTTGCTCACCATGAAATACGTTGTTGAATGTTTATTACGATAGTCATTGTAGACGGGATATAGTTCAATGAATAGTTATTTGAGGTCACAGCTCGTTGATACTCTCGCTCGTCATAACTGCCTTAATTTTTTGTTACCCACTACAAGTTAATATAAAGCTCTTCAATACAAACTCAGTGGAATTTAGGTAAATTATCTATTTACAATTATAAATCATCTTATATATAAAATTCTCGTATCACAATGTTTGTTCCCATACTCCTCCGAAACGGATTCTTATGAAATTTTTTATGAATCGTTTACTATCTATTTTTCAAACCTCTAAATGATAAGGGGTGTCCACCCCAAAAATTTATTTTTTATTTTTTGGATAATTTTATTTTGATTTTTCACTCGAAATTTTCACTTTTTAATAGTTATTTTAGTAATTTAATTATTAGTCACCCCGTTCGATAACTGAACAATTATCGACTTTATTGTTAATGTTTTCACTCTAATTCGACTAAAATTTCCCTGAGATTATTGTAAAGCTAAAATTTTTGAACATAAACAATATTTATGTTATTTTTATATCTCTACCCTCATCCTTACACACTTACAATTTTTTTTCTACACTAGAAATTCCCTAGAAATAGTTTTTATGGCATGTATTATACGTTTGCCGGGTCAGCTAGTAATAACAAAATATCTTCTATTAAAAGGTAGGTAACCTGAAGTGAATATTCCCGCAAATTTGTTGCAATTTAAATTTTCCCAATGTTTCATCTGCTACTCTGCTAACAGGTACTTCCTATTTTAAATAATTTTATAGATCAAGTATGTAATGCAAGAAACAGTCGTTCGTAACAAACTGGGAATATGAGAAAGAGTAAGTAGAAGTGTTTGTATCTCTTTATAATAGATACGTTATAGAGGCGTTACTTTGAGTTATGAGTTTTCTCATGTATATTTTCTAATAATTAAAAATATATTTAAATTGATTAGGTAGTATCGGTGTGTAACTGTCGGCAACAAACGAATCTTGCCACTTACAATTACTTTATTTTTATATTTTTGAGTTAGGTGGACGGTCAATTGCTTTATTATCGAAGTTAAAAAAGCTAAAAAAATAAAGTTACTGCTACCTATACTCGTATATTTTTGTTTAATCTATCCACCACCATACCCACTGAACATAGTTAAATTTGTAAAGTTGATTATTTTTACTAAGTTTATTCTGATCATTTTCACTTTCCCACAAGTAACGTGTTTATAAGAACTACAATTTCGTTAGAGAAACCAAACTTATAATACTTAAACAAGTTTTCAGTGTACCTTTGTCGTTTAAATAAAACTAGGTTCACACGCTCAAAAAGTTAAGAACCATTTACAATAATATAAAATGATTGTCATCTAGTTTATTCATGAACCATGTAACTAAGGGAATAGGTATCAATCATTTTTATTCAAACAAGGTATTATTTTTGTGAGCTTAGCACTATTCGGTGTGGAGCGTTAATCAATTTGGCTGGTATGAAACGAATGTGATGGACCAAATCCCGATGGAGTGGCGACCGGATGGATTCTGTAGTGGATGGCTTTCCATTATTTATGCGACCCTAATACAGACTTTGTGCATAAAACATTATCGATCCGTGCGGCGTAGTGTTTGTGATTGGGAATTTATTGTAACACTATGCTTCAACTGTTGTGAATATATTTAACAATCATTTCTATCATAATATCAACCGATTTCTGATACTGATGGAATTAGGCTTTTGTGTGTCATACTCCTCCGAAACGGATTCTTATGAAATTTTTTATGAATCGTTTACTATCTATTTTTCAAACCTCTAAATGATAAGGGGTGTCCACCCCAAAAATTTATTTTTTATTTTTTGGATAATTTTATTTTGATTTTTCACTCGAAATTTTCACTTTTTAATAGTTATTTTAGTAATTTAATTATTAGTCACCCCGTTCGATAACTGAACAATTATCGACTTTATTGTTAATGTTTTCACTCTAATTCGACTAAAATTTCCCTGAGATTATTGTAAAGCTAAAATTTTTGAACATAAACAATATTTATGTTATTTTTATATCTCTACCCTCATCCTTACACACTTACAATTTTTTTTCTACACTAGAAATTCCCTAGAAATAGTTTTTATGGCATGTATTATACGTTTGCCGGGTCAGCTAGTAATAACAAAATATCTTCTATTAAAAGGTAGGTAACCTGAAGTGAATATTCCCGCAAATTTGTTGCAATTTAAATTTTCCCAATGTTTCATCTGCTACTCTGCTAACAGGTACTTCCTATTTTAAATAATTTTATAGATCAAGTATGTAATGCAAAAAACAGTCGTTCGTAACAAACTGGGAATATGAGAAAGAGTAAGTAGAAGTGTTTGTATCTCTTTATAATAGATACGTTATAGAGGCGTTACTTTGAGTTATGAGTTTTCTCATGTATATTTTCTAATAATTAAAAATATATTTAAATTGATTAGGTAGTATCGGTGTGTAACTGTCGGCAACAAACGAATCTTGCCACTTACAATTACTTTATTTTTATATTTTTGAGTTAGGTGGACGGTCAATTGCTTTATTATCGAAGTTAAAAAAGCTAAAAAAATAAAGTTACTGCTACCTATACTCGTATATTTTTGTTTAATCTATCCACCACCATACCCACTGAACATAGTTAAATTTGTAAAGTTGATTATTTTTACTAAGTTTATTCTGATCATTTTCACTTTCCCACAAGTAACGTGTTTATAAGAACTACAATTTCGTTAGAGAAACCAAACTTATAATACTTAAACAAGTTTTCAGTGTACCTTTGTCGTTTAAATAAAACTAGGTTCACACGCTCAAAAAGTTAAGAACCATTTACAATAATATAAAATGATTGTCATCTAGTTTATTCATGAACCATGTAACTAAGGGAATAGGTATCAATCATTTTTATTCAAACAAGGTATTATTTTTGTGAGCTTAGCACTATTCGGTGTGGAGCGTTAATCAATTTGGCTGGTATGAAACGAATGTGATGGACCAAATCCCGATGGAGTGGCGACCGGATGGATTCTGTAGTGGATGGCTTTCCATTATTTATGCGACCCTAATACAGACTTTGTGCATAAAACATTATCGATCCGTGCGGCGTAGTGTTTGTGATTGGGAATTTATTGTAACACTATGCTTCAACTGTTGTGAATATATTTAACAATCATTTCTATCATAATATCAACCGATTTCTGATACTGATGGAATTAGGCTTTTGTGTGTCACTTACGGCAGACATCTTAATCATAAAGTTCCACATCCTAAAGACAAGTTCATAATGTTATGTTTTCATAATCATACTATGTTTTGGTCTGCCATGAAGTTAAGTACTGTGGATATAAACTTAAAATGAGGCAACATTTCGTGTCTGTCATAAATCTGTAACACTGGCTTTTTGACCCATTACAAAATAGTAGTTTGCTGGCAGATGTTTTGTTGACCCTGGATTTTTGATGCAGCGGTTTCTCAGGTTTGTCGTCTCATTCAGTCTGATCCAAGCAGCAATTAGTCCAGGGCAGCTGCGAACTATCAGCTAGTAGGTAGAAGAAAAACTTTTTTCTAACGGCTGTCTTACTTTATTTAAGCAAAGTTAAAGTATGCTGTGTGTATCTTCGAATTAGTGACTAACTTTTCTAAAATTACTATTCTCTTTTTGGTAAATGGAATTCTTAGAAAGTGAGGTATCTCCTAGTGAGATACCTCACTTTCTAAGAAAGATTACGAGTTATGTGTGATTTCTTTCCACTAAAATGGAGAAGAGGTGGACAAGGTAAGCGTTGTTGAGGCGATTGGATAATATTATCTCTCTATATCGTTATTTTAATTTAAACGGAGAATACTACTGTTAAATTTGTAAGTTTTAAAATAATTAAACGATTATTCAAATTATATGGCATGGAATGAAATAAATTAATTGCACCGTATTTATTTTATAAAATTAATAGGAATATGTTTGTAAGGAAAATTGAAAACCTATTAGATCAAATGTTTTATTTTTTTATTTCTAGCACGCGTTGCTGTCGCGTAGTCTGGTTAAATACAAAACTGACTTTTGTTTCCTTGTTAGTTTAAAGGATAGCAAGTTATACCATGGCTCAAAATTGTTTCCAGTCCGGAGTCGGAAAATTGCCGGTGTCCAATTCCACGTCTCAGATACCAGGTTAAACCATCAGTCCCGGTTAATATCATATTAGAGAAAAGGCCTATGCCCAGTAATGGGACATTAATTGGTTAAGGTGATGATGGTGGATGCTTTAAAATTATTGATTTTTAAAAATAATATGAAAACGTCTATATTTGAGGATAAGACCTATGAAATATAATAATATTGAATAATATTTAAGATAAATTACGCTGGGTCAAGAAATTTATTATGTCCTTAGAAAGAGTTCGGAAAATCATCGTGAAGATGCTCGGTAAGAATAACAGATATGCGAATAAAAGCGGTTCATATAACTTACCATATAACGAACCTAAAGACGATGGTTAGTCTCCAGCAGATACGTACCCAAGACACGCTGCAGTCGGGCAGTTAGCCAGCCTATGAATTATGGCAAAACCAAAACAACATATCTAAAAGCTCAAATAGAATATGTGGAGACATTCTGACTCCGTGGGATAAGTGCACGCAAGCGAAGAAGATATCATTTTATTCAAATTCAAATAGTCTTTTAAAAGGCACTTTTGGCGCGTCAATAATTTACATAGTAGTGATTTGATGCTGATAACTACATTCGTAAACTTAAAACTTAAGCTATGAGGGTTCCAAACGCGCCATGGTCTAAGAAGAAGCCCACAACAAACTTAGCCAGGTAAATTTTCTTTTTGTTATCACCATCTCTCATGCCATTTAAAATTATGTCAAGAGCTATGATGTGATAAGTCACAGCAATATTTTATACAAATTATATCGTGAACATAACACAACACTCTGTATGAATACTATATTATATTATACATATAATAGTAGTAACAAAGTTACCGTTGTTATGGAGTTAGAGCAGGTACTCACGAACTTGTTAATATGTTGCTATGATGTTACTACAAAGCGGGCAACTCGATTTAACACACTTCAACATGTCTGCCAGAGTTAAATTGGGAATATTTTAACATGATTTTAATTTTGTATAGCATTTCATGTTATACATGTAATGCCATACAAATAATCGAGGCAATACAACGGAATAGTTATGCAGTGTAGTCACGCTTCAACTGATAGCAGTACATTTTGAAATTTCGATTTTGTGTCACTTTTATTCGTAAGTTCCAGTTTATCAGGTTTACAATAGTTTCAAAGTTTATGATACACCATATTTATAATATCAGAAATTATATATGACATCCCCGAGTTTTATCTCCTTTGTATGATTAAAAAACAACAAACCAACAGGTGCAAAAGATAAGATTATGTTAAACTAACTTTATTATTTGCATATTAGATTGTATTTTAATAATAATAACAATAACTAAATGAGGTTTATATTCGTCATTTACATAAATCTAGATAAAACACACACACAAATGCAAGCTTACACACACACACACACACACACACGCACACTCACACAGACACATAAACCCGAAATCTAACGACTTTTTTCTGTCATTTAAAGTAAAATTAATTAACAATCCCACAGAATACCCGACTACTACCGATGGCATTTACCGTTTTAATCTGGTTAATTTATTACAGTAGTGGGGGGTGGAGGGGGGATGAGTGGTGACATTAACAGCCGGTAATGGAGGCGGTCGGG
Organism: Lasiommata megera; assembly: GCA_928268935.1. Classification (NCBI taxonomy): domain Eukaryota; kingdom Metazoa; phylum Arthropoda; class Insecta; order Lepidoptera; family Nymphalidae; genus Lasiommata; species Lasiommata megera. Next base: position 1,069,697 of record OV743311.1, on the reverse strand, counting down.
CCCATAGCTTTTATGCAAACATCAACTACATTTACTGCCACGGAAAAGGGTGTGCACTTCTGGGTTGCGCATTTTATACGCCTTTATAACACTATTTGCCATATAAAGGAACTTTATAACGTCATTTCGCGTATAGCTATTTATAAAGAGGGTAGTGTGTAAACTTAGTTTATTATCTTTGGTTGTTAATACCTACGCAGATCGGGTGATTAATTTTACGATCTAGTCGTTAGCGAGCTTTTTCTCTTTGGTATTTAAATTAAATTATAAAAATAATCATACACTAGAAAGAGTGACCGGTATATTGCAATCGCACAGTTTGCTTTTCTGTCTTGTGGGAGGCTTCGGCCGTTCTTCAAGCTACCACCCTACCGATAAAGACGTGTCGCCAAGCGATTTAGCGTTCCGGCACGATGTCGTGTAGAAACCGATTAGGAGTATGGGTGTGTTATAGTGGATTAAAAAAAAACTCTATTATATTTCATCTTGGCTCATCGCTTGCCTCCAGCAAATTGGAATCCAAGCTATAAAAAATATTTTTACATAGCTACAGGATAAATAAATAAATAACGATACGAAACACGTCGGGATAGTAAATTATTTATTTCTTGAAATAAAATTCGCTGAAAAGAAACTGCAGCGTTATCAGTTTTGAGCGTATACATTCTTATACCATGGAGTAACAAGTGAATTTCAAAGTATGTTCTATGTAGTATATGATTTTGATTTTTGTTATAGCTTATCATATATACTTTTAATAAATCAAATGAAATTAAACATTTAAACTTTTACTTTATTCATGTTAACCTATTACAGGCATCTATCTATTAAGCATTCATACTCTTATAAAATAAATTTCCATTATTTTTATATGTAGTAGTGATGATGACAATCGCCAACTTCAAACTAAAGCTAAGATATATAAAAGAAACAGAATAAAACATAAACATAAATAACATTACTCAAATAAAAAAATAGTATCTTATAGAGCAATGTGTTGTAGTACGCTTCTATAACATAGGCTGAACATTTATAAATATATTATCACACTAGCTGCTTCCCGTGACTTCGTCCGCCTTTGTTTCGACGTTCTTAAGGATCCCACGGGAATCATTTATTTTCCCGGGCTCAAAAGTATTTTTGTCTACCAACAAGAAAGTTAGCTTGACAAATTATTGTTAAGAACAATAATTCAGTTCTTTCAATCCCGATGGAACGCTTCCGGTGTCCTTTGTCGGGATAAAAACTGTTTCTGTCCTTCTCCAGGATTCCAGCTGTCTGTGTTAAATTTCGGCCAGACCGATGCAGGGGTGGAGTCGAACATAGGTACTTAACAAGGAAACAGACATATTGTCGCATTTTAAATATTAGTAAAAATGGTCGCTTGACGTGCTCAGTGAGATACGCCAATTTCATGACTCCAGGATGACTGATACCGAGAATTTCACAAAATAAAAATACATTTTCTAACATTTTCAATCCCTACCCAGGATCCAATAAAATTATATAACTATACCTATACGAGTAATACTGCTTCTGAGAAAGGAAACGTATGAATAGCTATTTGGTTAAATAAAGTAAACTAACTTGCAATAAATCCAACCGCTTTGATAACATGAAACGATTGAAAATTGCTTGTAAAAAATTATTGCTGATTTAAAAATTTGATTTTGTTAGAGACAAGATTTTAATCGAATTAACATCATCATATTACATAATGAAATTAATGCCATAATGTTAATTTATACATAATTTCTGTCTACCTCTTCTGATTTGGATCGATATTTTTATCACGTCAATTATCTATTACCTTATTGTATTATATATCTTAATATATGTATACTATGCAGTATTATACATTCTACTATAAGGTTTAACTCGTCTATACCTATACCCGCTTAACATCCATCATATCCTTTTCAGTTCGGTGGCCTTGAGAATCGTTTTTTAAGTATTGTTTGTTTTCGGTTTTTTCCTAATATATATCGTATCACATATTATATTTCTATTATAACACGCGTCAAGAGCTTCCAAGTTATTTTTTGTAAGTGTAACGTCAGCAATGCTGACGTCACGATTTTGTTTACTTTGGCTCATAGTAATTAAAACCACAACTTGCGGATTTACACTTTTATTGCGACAATAACTAAAAGGTCCGAACAGTCCGACGTGTCGGGCGAGAATGCCGCGAAAGGCATCGACCGCCCGTATTTATAGCAAAGCATGCTTGTACAAAATTGATTGCTACTGTCTAAATTGTGTTAGTAAAATCATCAATAGTTAAAATGTGGGTGATTATTGAATTCTTGAGGTTCTTGGCGCCGCTGAATAAAGTTAATAACTTCTTCGCGTCGACATATATTATTACACATTTTGTTTTAAATTAACAATTAGTAGCTACATCAAAGCAAAAATTGTCATATGTTCTCGTTATACGTTTAAACATCTCATCATCATATCTGGCATCAAAGACCGGCGCTGTGTCTTGGCGGACATTTTGGGATAAAGTAACTTTTTGTAAGTGAATACTTTAATAGACGTTAACTTTCTAATGTTATGCCTCTTATTCCGTAAAGTAAATACGAATCTAGAGATAGGATAGCTACAATAAGTAAATTAAAGACCCACCAGGGGGGATCACTTACCCACAAGGTGAGACATAAGCTCAGGACTAACATGTAGTTAATATAAAAGCTTCAGACTCTTTGGAAGCTGGTTTAAAATCAAGCCATTCACAAAATAAATGGCAAGACATTTTGGCCTACCCGACTAGAAAGTCCCATTCCGAATAGAGGAGCATTGTCGAAATGTAAGCGCATGATCCATATAGGCTGCATAGAAAGACATCTTTTATACGGAGAGAAACTGGAGCAACCTCCTGTGCTACAAAGTGTGCCTAAAAATGCAAAAATACCTGCTTTTCTTTCTCATATGGCTACCTGTTTAAACAGAATATTTTTATTTATTTATTAGTACAACTTTAAATAACATTAAATATAAAATTAAATCAATGCTTAATTACTAAAAGGAATGCATATGTGATAGCCTAGTAGTTAGGGCGTCAGCCTCCTAATCAGAGGTCGGCGGTTCGAATCGGAGTTATGTGCGTTTTTAAAAATTAAAATATTCAACGGTGAAGGAAAACATCGTGAGGAAACCTGCACGCCTGAGAGTTCTCCATAATGTTCTCAAAGGCGTGTGAAGTCTACCAATCCGCACATGGCCTGCGTGGTAGACTATGGCCAAACCCTTCTCATATTGAGAGGAGACCCGTGCTCTGTAGTGAGCCGGTAATGGGTTGATCATGGTGAACACAGATGATAAATACAATACACTTAATATAATACAAAATGCAAAAAAAATTGAGCTGTTAGACAGGGTACAATTTGGCGGCCTTATCGCTAAATAGCGTTTTCTCTCAGGCAACCAAGGAATTTAGTTCTCAGTGTTAGTATCCACAAAGGAGAATCCATCCTGTCTGCTATCATACACTACTGTTGCTACTTCCCCGGACCTTCTTCAATAAGGACGCTGTTTTTTTTTTCGCCAAATGGTATCAAAGCTATGTGTCCGAGCTTTGACAAACATAGGCAAAAGCACTACAGGACTGCAAAGCATCCTAGAACGCATAATGGTATTGGATTGAATATTAATTAATTTTCCATTAAATAAAAAAATATATATATATATATTTTTTATTCATCTGCAATCAGATTGTAAACAGTTGAGTTGAATTATTAAAATGAATAATTCAACTCAACTGTTAACTACTCAACGTCAACTACATTCTAATAATTCAAAATAAAAATATATAGATTTAATTCAAGTGCCATGTAGGCTTAGCTGTGTACAAAAGGAACGTAGAAAAAGTATTTACATATTTTGACTATAGGAAGCAATGTTGTTAATATTGAGGATTGTATGGAAATATAGGACATGTTTTTGAGATTTATTATCTAAAAAAGCATTAAAATTAACTATCTTATCTATTCACATAAGTATTAATCGATTTATATTACTGCCTACGAATACACACTTTTTCTGTTCGAGACAATAAAAAGAGTGTTTTAACTTCTCCATATATACTACGATCTAAGTAATCTTTAGGAGTAGGAAAAACTACTGTCTACACCGATTTTGACGAAATCGATGTAGATGTACAGTAGTAGTTTTCCCGGAACAAATAGTATGGACACATACACACACACACACACATACATTTCCATGATGCAAGCTATACATGCTTTTATTTTTGAGATATTTTATAATGCGAAAAATTACCCAATAATCATTTCGACGGGGTTCGCAAAACTAACTTTTGTTATACGAGTAAGTTTTCCATGCACGGTTTACAGCTTAACCCATCTGGACGAAATTTTGTTTAAATTCTTGTAATTATCAAACAGTGAGCTAGGAAAACTCTGGGACAAGGAGTCCCCGAAAGATTAAAAAAAAAATAAGCCCGGTTTAGTCCTAACACCAGCTATTTAATTTATAATAATAATAATATCGTATCTTGTATTTTATGAAATAAAGGCACTTTAGCAAATGTGGCGTTACATGTTTACAGGTAGAAAATCCGTGAACCCTTTGTGTAGTTCATTTCCCATTAGATTTTCGGCGTCAACACCGCGCCCGGGACAAAATACTATTAACCCGGTTTGGTGGCGGATCCGGGGAAAGGGGACACTTAGAATCGCTAATGGAGGCGCGCCGATGTGCCGCTTTTAACGCAAACACAGACTTCAATTTATCGCTAGAACCGTGCGAAGTGACGGCTTGAGTTTTTAAAATATCGTGTGCTGTAGACGCTAGATGAATAATGCAAAGAAAGTATCTTTGAATCTTTACGTTCATTACCTGTTAACTTTTTTGACTTCGTAATACTACACAAAACTCACTATTACTACTTAAACTCACTATCGGACAGAAGAAAGTTACATGATATGGTATTTTTTTTCATAAGCTCGTCAATAGAACCATAGAAGCCCGGAGTTACTGAGCCAGGTATCTCTAAAAATTCCCTCACGTATGCCACGGTACCCAATTCATCCCTTTACACATAGTTTTACTTGAACTACTCTTGGTATCACTCCTTAATACCCCGGCTAAGTCGACTGTACAAGGAACTATCGGTTAAAGACGATATCGATTTGTTCTGTGACAATATCAATAAATTTAAAGGTAAGATCCGAAATACGTTTTGATGTACGCGTCTAATTTATATTTCTCTGTGGAAGTTTATTTGTTTTAATTTAATTTAGTTTAGTTTTAAGTCAGGTAACAGTTTTAATTTGTTATTATGTACGACCTTTACAATATTTATGCATGATGTGTCTACCATGTACGATGTATAAGTCGAATTACATGTGCCAAATTACCTCATAATATTTAATTAAGTTTATTTATTTTACATGTAATTTTGTTGGTTGTCCAAATAAATAAAAAAAAAATACTACAGCGTGTGCGACTGCGTGAAATTCATATTAATTTAGTCGTTTTCTGGTTTATGTAGTAGTTATTCATTCTCTTGCATTTCGCTTACAAGTCTTAAGTATTGCGTTTAGCATATTATAAATGTACCATTACTGAGTACTGATAACGAGAAAATGTAACTTTGAAATATCACATGTTTTAGGCACTGAAGACAGAGCGAGCACAATCAGATAGGAGGGATAGATTTCCTGTTGAAAAATGTAATTAAGCTGATTCCAGTCCAGAGTTAAGAAAAACAGCCTAACCCCGGAGAGCACTTTAAACCGGCACTCCCGTCTTTTATCACTTCCATCTGGTCAATCAATCAATCAATCAGCCTATAGACGCCCACTGCTGGACATAGGCCTTTCAGAGAGCGCGCCACCACACACGGTCCTCCGCCTTCCTCATCCACCCGCCAACAGCGATCCTTTTCAGGTCGTTGGTCCAGCGAGCAGGTGGTCGTCCTACGCTGCGCTTACCGGCATGCGGTCTCCACTCCAGAACACGTCTGCCCTAACGGCCGTCGGTTCTGCGACAGATATGACCCGCCCACTGCCACTTCAGCTTGCTAATGCGTTGGGCTATGTCGGTTACTTTTGTTCTCCTACGTATGTCCATCTTACGTACTTCCATCTGGTAATAATGAATACGAACGGCCAACACGCTAGTAGCACGCGCTGTAGTATTACAAAGCGGAAGGTCCCAGGAAAATTCCCGGCTTGAATCTGGTCCGGTTGAAGGCTACGGCCGCGGTTATTTACTACCCTACATTTAATGTACTGCCCTGCGATCAAGTGTTGCGGTATGATGCTGCGTAGAAATTGATTCGTGAGATGGGTTCTGACGACAAACCATTAGTGTCTTCTATGGCTGCAAATGTTCAAGGGATGGCTGAGATCATTATAATAATTTAACCCGTTTGTTCTTTCTGACAAACCTGAAGAGTTTTTTTGGAACGTAGTTCCTTATCGCGCGTTGTGAAAGGGGGCTAGACGGAAAAAAATCTTACGAACTTACACTTGGTGAGAAACTGAAAGTGCGCGATGATACCTAATGTTGACATAAGTCGTTACATAATGCTCCTTAGACTTATTGTAGTCATATTTAATTTTTTTTTTTTTTTTAGAACGACGTTCCTTATCGCGCGTTGTGAAAGGGGGCTAGACGGAAAAAAATCTTACGAACGTACACTTGGTGAGAAACTGAAAGTGCGCGATGATACCTAATGTTGACATAAGTCGTTACATAATGCTCCTTAGACTTATTGTAGTCATATTTAATTTTTTTTTTTTTTTTAGAACGACGTTCCTTATCGCGCGTTGTGAAAGGGGGCTAGACGGAAAAAAATCTTACGAACGTACACTTGGTGAGAAACTGAAAGTGCGCGATGATACCTAATGTTGACATAAGTCGTTACATAATGCTCCTTAGACTTATTGTAGTCATATTTAATTTTTTTTTTTTTTTTAGAACGACGTTCCTTATCGCGCGTTGTGAAAGGGGGCTAGACGGAAAAAAATCTTACGAACTTACACTTGGTGAGAAACTGAAAGTGCGCGATGATACCTAATGTTGACATAAGTCGTTACATAATGCTCCTTAGACTTATTGTAGTCATATTTAATTTTTTTTTTTTTTTTAGAACGACGTTCCTTATCGCGCGTTGTGAAAGGGGGCTAGACGGAAAAAAATCTTACGAACGTACACTTGGTGAGAAACTGAAAGTGCGCGATGATACCTAATGTTGACATAAGTCGTTACATAATGCTCCTTAGACTTATTGTAGTCATATTTAATTTTTTTTTTTTTTTTAGAACGACGTTCCTTATCGCGCGTTGTGAAAGGGGGCTAGACGGAAAAAAATCTTACGAACTTACACTTGGTGAGAAACTGAAAGTGCGCGATGATACCTAATGTTGACATAAGTCGTTACATAATGCTCCTTAGACTTATTGTAGTCATATTTAATTTTTTTTTTTTTTAGAACGACGTTCCTTATCGCGCGTTGTGAAAGGGGGCTAGACGGAAAAAATTCTTACGAAAAGTTGTCACGACACTTTTTGTTATTGTAAGCTGTGCGGCGTCACATGTTTCTCTGTCTGTCTCTCTCTCTCTTATAGAAAGCAAGCCAGATATTTTCATTTCTATTTCGCATTGAACAGTGTGGTGTCGCGACGATTATTTTTGTGAGTGTATACAGGTTTTTTGTAAATAGTAAATAATAAAAAATAATAATAATAATGAATCCTGACAGTGTTTCTGCACAAGTTCCGGATATTGCTGATGGAGTACAAAATTGAGCCTACTGATTAAGTTTATATAATATTATATTTGTTAATAATAAAAAAAATATTATTATAACTTATAACTTGTAAATAAAATAAAATTTTATTACAATTCCTTCACTAATTAATCGAAAGGAACTTCACTCCATCCGGGTGTCCCTTGACACCTCTCAAGTTTTTGTTGTTATAGTTGGGCATTTGCCAGCCCAATTCAAAGGAAGGTATAAAATTACGCTACGATATTTAGGAGCCGAGTAAACTAAGCACCAGTGTGGGCAGGCGATGGTACGCGGTTGGTCGGGATATCCACTAAAAGAAATCTTGTAATATTAGCAAAGCTTACTTATCATAAGTTACGCTGACTTTTATATATGTAAGTGACGTGAAATAATAAACGGATACCTGACACAATACTGTTAGTGATAAAACAAAGAAAAATTGGAAACAAACATCCTAACAACCTGTTACTTGATAATAGAACCTTTTTTTCCGGTCACTGCACGAGGAAACACCCGTCATTACCGGCCTGCTTAACTGGCTCAACAAAAGGAGGTTTTCCTTTATTGTGGGGAATGTTGGGACATCTTAGACTGCATCATCACTTACCATCAGGTGAGATTGCCGTCAAGGGCTAACTTGTAGTGGATAAAAAAAAAAAAAAAAAAGGCTATCGCCACTTAGTCTTCAGTGCCTAAAACATGTGATATATCAAAGTTATATTTTCTCTTTATCAGTACTCAGCAATAGTACATTTATAATACGCTAAATGAAAGGCTTAAGACGTGTAAGCGAAATGTAAGAGAATGAATAACTGCACAAAGCAGAAATCGACAAAATTAATATGAATGTCACGCAGTCCTCGCCAGACGTTTATTAAGTGAGAGAATTCGTGGAAAAATTCGCGAAGCTCTCGCCCAGGTAGTGATTCCGAGTGATCTCGACAAAGATAGAGATATAAACGGTATTTGCTACGTTTTCAGCTGAATAAGATGAGAGTGAGCTTGTGTTTCTGTGTAACAAAGGAAATTTCCTTGTTTCGTAACTCACTGCACTTGAGTCGTGATGCGAATTCACGATGTACTACGGGGTGGTTAGTATTGCGGGAAAAAAATTGAGCAATTTTGGGGACAGAATATAATATATTATTACATGAATGTGTTAGTTGAAGATGTTTTCGACGGTTACACCTATTTTCGGTTTCTTTGATACATCGCGGGTAAATCAGGAGACATGATTACCGCCGCCCATTTTTTTTTGGTTTCTACGTGACAAAGACGAGTCGCAAAGCGATTTAGCGTTTCGGCACGATGTCGTGTAGAGACCAATTAGGAGTATGGGTTAACCATACCCTAACAGGTTAGCCCGCTACCATCTTCACTTCCCATCAGGTGAGAAGCTGTCAAGGGGTTAATGCGAACCCCCCTTTCATAAAACTACAATTAACTGCGCATGCGTTATCGAAATTGTCATTTATTTATCCAAGTTTGTATTAAAAACTGGAAGACTCGATCTCTGGTAGGGGAAATGTCTAATTTCACAATTTTAACATATTTGTATATGTACATTCGTATACAACAATTGAATTCACGCCCATAAATTGTATGAAACTACATAAAATGTATGGGCGTAAAATAAAGTTAATATTTAAATACTCAACCTGGAATTCTTGTTCATCTATATTTAATATCAATGTATATTTTTGCAAAAATATAAGGTGATAGTCAACGTTAAATTAAAGCAACGAGTGTATCAAACGCCGCCGTCTTAGAAGTAGTCCACAACAAACTTTGCTTGTTAAGTGTAGCTTTTGATTTTGCATGTTAAAGGATGCTTCCAAGTGTCAACACACTCGTATGAGAAAGGTTGCTAACGTATGCGTGACGGTCTTAACTCAGTTTACAGCAACTGTTCACTGTGAGTGCGAATCACTAATGGACGCATTTGTCGGTCACCCTTTGACACATGCTTATGACGTAACCAAAGTCTCCCAGGTAAATGACATCCGTTGCCAATGAATGTAACTATGTAGCCTAAAAACTATTCTTTAATAAGCACCTTAGTTTATATAATTGTTTATTAACTGACTTAAGCATTGAAAATTGATCATGATCATCATGATCAACCCATTACTGGCTCACTACAGAGCACGGGTTTCCTCTCAATATGAGAAGGGTTTGGCCGTAGTCCAACACGCCGGCCATGTGCGGATTGGCAGACTTCACACGTCTTTGAGAACATTATGGAGAACTCTCAGGCGTGCAGGTTTCCTCACGATGTTTTCCTTCACCGTTGAAACAAGTGATATTTTAATTTTTAAAAACGCACATAACTCCGAAAAGTTAGAGGTGCCCGGATTCGAACCGCCGACCTCTGATTAGGAGGCCGACGCCCTAACCACTAGGCTATCACCGCTTAAAATTGATAACTAATATTATATTATTATGAATATTATGATAATACTCGTCGTTTAAACAATTAAAATAATTTGCTTCAACGGTGAAGGAAAACATCGTGAGGAAACCCGCATGCCTGAGAGTTCTCCATAATGTTTTTAAAGGCGTGAGAAGTCAGCCAAACCGCACATGGCCTATGGTGAACTATGGCCAAACCCTTCTCATATTGAGAAAGGAGACCCGTGCTCTGTAGTGAGCCGTGAATGGGTTGATCATGTTGATGATGAATACTCGTTGGTAATCATTGATTTAATAACTAGGTTGTTCACTCATCTAGTAAACGGGTGTCAGATAAACGTTGCTCAACTTTAGCAACCGTAAGCTTTGCGCTGATTAAGCAACGAAAATAAGCATTAGACTATCTTTTAATGCAATTAAAAAATCAATCTTTCAGACCATCAAAAATCAAAAATTCTAAAATCAAAATAGCTTTATTAATGTATTAAAGGCATCGGTAAAGCGTTATAAAACAAATTTTCCATTATTTAAATTCGTAAGATGATTGTGATAACTACACTACATTCGCCAACTTAAAACTAAAGGAAATAGGGGTTTAAATTGGACCTATCAATAAAATCATCATCAATTGTACATTATAAATTTTCAGCCTTAACTTTATCATAATTAAAATTAATTACAGTATTTTTTTCTTTAGAAGAATAAAAAATTATCTTATGATCAATATGTATATAATAGCGTCAAATAAAAACTTTTTCTTTCATTAAAGTCAAAAGTGGATTGATAATATTTATGCACTTTTATCGTATAGTTCGAATTATAAACTTCAAAATGAATTTATATTGACACCTACTTAATAAACACAATACAAAATGTTTAAAGTAGAATTAAATTACATTTTTTTAAGCAAGTCGAAGAATTAATACATACAGTAACTGCCAAGGAGATTCCATCAATTATTTCTAATGGAACGGCTATACGCATTTTTAATAGCGGTAGAAAAAAATTTAACTGTCTATGATAGTCTATTTATATACGTACGCGTAATATGCGTAAAATATACCAGGCCTCATATAAAAAAATAACACTTCAGTTAAAATTACTTTCAGTACTAAACAGTTGCATAAATAGCTATTATAAAATAGATAACTTCTGGTGCTATTGGGATGAACTCCTATCAACTACATTTCAAACCTACTCAGACGAAAGGAAAGAATGAGATGTAAAAGTTAAAGAATAAAACTGAAACCATCTTGAATGCAACACTGAAAAAATACAACTACTTCAAGCAATAAAAACACCTCTGCAAAAAGTGCAAACTAAGGAAATTCCATGAAGGAAACTAACGCTGGCACACTCAGCGAAAACTAATAACAAAGACTAAGGCAGACAAAGCCAAAGGAAAATACCAGTCCCGAGCAATGTGTAAGAAGGCTATTTGACTTTAAAACTTTTCTGTGGAGTCGAAATGTGCTAGAAAAGTTTCCACTGCCTCATTTCCATATAATTGTTCGGTGGAATGAGACTCCGGTGGGCAGTATTAAAAAATTCTAGGCTAGGTGAGTGCACTAACAGTTGCTTTGTGGAACCAAAAAGAAAAACTTTATAAAGACGCTTAGAACAAGTTGGCTTAATTACTCTTATCTGGTAAAACTTTGGTGGAAAATCTGAACTCAGAGTGCAACAAAAAGTTGTGGGTTTTCAGTGAGTTAGTGAGCTTTTTCTGTTCAGATCATGTTTAGCGTGCAATTTTTAGTATCGTATAGTTGAATACATGCAATTTTGAGTGTGATTTCTATTGCCATTCTATTGTAAAGGTATAATATAACCAACATACTCCTAACAGGTCAGCCCGCTACCGTCTAGACTGAGATCTTATTGACTTGGTAGTTCTCCGCATCACCTCATGAGCTGTCATAAGATTTAACGTGATATTAGACGACCTCCGTGACGCAGTGCGTGCGTTGTCGCATTATAAAGTTGGAGGTCCTGGGTTTGATTCCCGGCTCGAGTCTGGTCTGGTGAGAGGCTTCGGCCGTGGCTAGTTACCACCCTACGAACAAAGACGTGTCACCAAGCGATTTAGCGTTTCGGCACGATGTCGCATAGAAACCAATTAGGAGCATGGATTTACCATACTCCAAACAGGTTAGCCCGCTCCCATCCTAGACAACATCATCACTTACCACATTGTGAGATTGCCGTCAAGGACTAACAAGGGTAAATAATTTAAAAAAAGATATCGATACAGTCACAAAAGCTGTGATAGCCTAGTGGTTAGGGCGTCAACCTCCTAATCACAGGTCGGCGGTTCGAATCCGGGCACGCACCTCTAACTTTTCGGAGTTATGTGCGTTGTTAAACAATTATAATATCACTCGCTTCAACGGTGAAGGAAAACATCGTGAGGAAACCTGCACGCCTGAGAGTTCTTCATAATGTTCTCAGAGGCGTGTGAAGTCTGCCAATCCGCACATGGCCAGCGTGGTGGACTATGGCCGAACCCTTCTCATAGTGAGAGGAGACCCGTGCTCTGTAGTGAGCCGGTAATGGGTTGATCATGATGATGATGATGACAGTCACAAAATCGATTATATTCAGACTATAGCTCGTGTAATTACTTAGTTCCAGGCATCCTAATGGAACGATTAGCGCTAACGTGCATATCATATTCGTGTTCAGCCAGTTTAGCCGCATCTCATGTAATATCTTCGCTATTACAAGTAATTAATAACTGCGTTTAGGAAGATAGCAATATCAGGTTTACAGTCCGAGCTTAATTAGTTTCGTAGACATGCTACGGTACGCTGTTGATTTGAGATGTAAGCAGCTTACTTCAACTGAATAATAAGATTCGGAAAGAGCATATTTTTTGTTTATTTATCATCTAAATATTATGTATCTATATCATGACATCAGATATAACATAATATAAATAAATGTGTATTAAAATATATTTAACGTACATAAAACTTAAAATAAAACTTAGATTAACCTACAACTAAAAATCTTAAAAAAAAAAAAAAATTACACATCATAACTAAAATATATTGTTTAAAGGAGTCCCTCTAGGCAAGGATCCGAAGATACTGGCAGCGTTCCCCCTTTGAATGGCTAAATAATAAAATATAAATAAATATAACATCACTTCCTAACTCACTCATTATTCTACTGTTACTATGCATATTATATATTTATAACAGTATGTAAAGTGTATAAATTCGTTCTTATTTTATTATGTTTCTTATTTTTATTACTACAACAAATGTTCTCAACTATTGCACTATCCCCTTTTCCTTTGTTAATGGTTCCTTTCACAAAAGGTTTTCTGGAGGTGATGGATCTCTTTAAGCGATAAGACCGCCTTTGCGGGTTATGTTTCTTATCGACTTTTTTTGTTTTTATATGTTGTAGAATCTTAGTTTTAATATGCAGTGAAAGCGTTATCTATCTATCTATCTATTATTTCTTAATATTATGTAATTATTAGTGTATACCTCTAGGTATACCTAACTATTGCGCTTTTCATATATCTGTTGGCTCCTTTCGATTAGATATCCTGGAAGGGATCGGTTTTAGTGTATTTTGCTTGTATGTTTTGTTAACTTTTCTTCAGTTTTCCTTTATATAATCAATAAAGACGTTGAAATTAAAAAAAATATGAAAAGAGAAAAAAAAATTATAATTATGACTCGAATATAATTTCATTAATTTCACAAAACTACAAAGTAGTTGTCATGAACATTTAAAATTTAAAAAAATATTATGCCATTTTCGAAATTTGCTCAAATTTGTGGTTGAACAGTTTTTATTGTTTTCTCTTTTCTTTTAATTCAACGACAAGTTAGCCCTTGTCAGCAATCTCACCGAGTGGTAAGTGATGATGCTGTCTAAGTTGGCAGGTTGCCTGTAAGGAATATGGTAAACTCATACTCCTAGTTCCTCCGCCAAACCAGAACAAAGGAAATTCTGACCCTGTAGGAACCCGGGACCTCTCGCTTATAACACCCCGACGTCCGATACTGCACAATTTGCAATTTATACTAGATAACTCAATGCTATCTTTTGTGCATCAGTGCTTACTGGTAAACTCAATGTGTCACAACTTTATCTTTACCCACGTCTAATAGCATGTATAACAGGTCTAAATACGACGATGCTATGCATGATAGCGCCAAACGACCTATTAAGATAGCTGAGCTCCTGAGAGCTTAGTAATTCCAGGTACAAGATATAGTTAGCTACTAACTATTAAACTATATACTCGGACTTCTACTTTATCTTTATGTACCATTCAAATAGTGCCATTTTTGATCAAGAAATTATTGGGTAGCTAAAACTAAATTCTCGTGTTTGTAATTCAAAACAGTCTGAATTTCACACTAATTTCAAACTTCTATTATGCCTCCTTTGGGAATTAATTTTCAGAAATCCTTTCTAGTTTGCCAAATTTCAGCCTAAATCGTCGATCCGATGTTTCTGTTATATGTTCAGATATTACAACAAATGGAAAATTAGACTACGATTCCAGATCTGAATAGTTGAACTAACTAGCTGTTGCCTGCGACTTCATCCGCCTTTGTTTCAAATTTTTTCTTAATTCTACAGGTACCTGAAAATAAACACAGATACACTTACGAATTCATAATAAAGTATGGGCCTTCATTTACATCAATGATTCATAACAACAATTCATCCGAACCCGTTTGTTAGTTCTTATCCCAAAGTATAGAGTAAGTTATATATAGAGTAAGTGGAATAGAAAATGGACCTCTGAACTTTCCGGATTTCCGTCTATGAGAATATACCTTAATATCAAAGGTACACAATAAACAATTCATCTCATCAAACCTTATTGTAGTGAGCTCAATAAAACTAGTGAGCATTGATGTGAAAGCAAATCATTTTACCACCAACAACAATACAACAATGGGCTTTGTTGTTGACAAAAGGACGGCAACAAATGTATCGTTTTTATGCCATCAGGATAACTGAAGTGTACGTAAAAAGTTCTCGATGATAATGAATAAAAATCCGACCGTTATTTTTTATACCAGTGTACCAATCTTGATGATAATGACTTATATTATCTTGCAAAAGCGTCAAGGTAACGTCCCGAGGGGATTTGTCAAAATACCCTAGGCATGGATCTTTATAAAATTTTGCATACCGATAGCTTGCATCTTAGAGAGGGGCATGTGATACTTTTGTTCCAGGAACAGTAAAATAGTACGTAATTCATTTAAATCCGATAAATACCCATGCTTGCTACATGGGTATTTTCTCTCTCTTAGTTGTATTAAATGCTTAAAGCAGCACCCATTAACTCTAACCATGCCGTTTATCAAAACAAAACTCTTGATACCAACAAGAAAATTGTTTTGTAATTAGTTCCATCATATAGATAGGCACTATAAATATCTTTATTTCCTATCGAAAGTAGGATATATATGACGGAGAGACTGACGCCAAATTATTTTTAATAATGATGACGTCATTCTCTGCACTATTATTACTACTCTACATAGTGACAGGAAATTAAACTATAGATACCTGAAATATCGTTTATTTAATTCAGATGCGTGACAACAATAACTCAGACTCAGACTCTGTACTGTTAGACTACTAGTGTCGGAATGAATCGAGATGCAATGAATATTCATATTTATAACAAAATTTAGAGTGGGGGGTTTGTTTACAAAACAGTTGGAAATTAATTAATGATCTTTAGCAATTACAATTATAAGTTAACTTTTAATTTTAATATTAATGTAGAGCTAATAAGATAGCGCTTAATATAATTTAAAGTGGCATGTGAGATGGTGATAACAAAAAGAAAATTTACCTGGCTAAGTTTGTTGTGGGCTTCTTCTTAGACCGGGGCGCGTTTGGAACCCTCATAGCTTTAGTTTTAAGTTTACGAATGTAGTTATCACCATCAAATCACTTTGTAAATTATTGACGCGTCAAAAGCGCCTTTTAAGCGCCAAGCGGACTATTTGAATAAAGATTATTTGAATTTATATACATATATATATTATATAAATAAATAAATAAATATATATATATATATATATATGAGAAGCGGTGATAGCCTAGTGGTTAGGGCGTCAGCCTCCTAATCAGAGGTCGGCGGTTCGAATCCGGGCACGCACCTCTAACTTTTCGGAGTTATGTGCGTTTTAAAAAAAAAAAAAAATAAATATCACTTGCTTCAACGGTGAAGGAAAACATCGTGAGGAAACCTGCACGCCTGAGAGTTCTCCATAATGTTCTCAAGGGCGTGTCAAGTCTGCCAATCCGCACATGGCCAGCGTGGTGGACTATGGCCAAACCCTTCTCATATTGAGAGGAGACCCGTGCTCTGTAGTGAGCCAGTAATGGGTTGTTCATGATGATGATGATGATATATATATATATATATCGAGTCGAAATGTGCTAGCAAAGTTTCCACAACCAAACCCTTCTCATGTTGAGTGTAGACCCGTGCTCTGTATTGAGCTGGCAATGTGTTGAGAGACCTAACAGAGACCAACATCTTTGTTGGATTAGATTTCATATATATATATACATATATAAGATACTATAAGTGTAATAATAAGAAATACACAAAACTCTGCTGCTTTTTTATAAGAATACTCACTGTAGCCGATTAAGTGATTGAGATATTATACACTTCTCAGTTACCGGTCACAATTCTAGCCGTATACTAAACCAAATTACATAAACATGTCACTAACATTGCAGATTTCATTTATAATTGTATTCCTTCAATAACATGCTAAGAAAAAAAGACCTTTACGGAATTTACTAACATTTTATGAAAAGTATACCTCAGAACATTTTGTTCACTTGAATTAAGTCACGGCCGATATCTTTCCTCATGAAATATTTAGGGACTCAAAAGACTTTGAAAGTGTATTATACGGAGCCTCATAAGTTCGGGGTACGATCTACTAAAAGGGAAAGCATTTTTTATGTAAGTATTCTATATTTTAAACGTCAAGAGTGATATATAAGCTGATGTCATGAATTGTGAGTCTTCGCCTATATCGCACCCACACAAACCTCTTCGTGATCAACCCATTACCGGCTCACTACAGAGCACGGGTCTCCTCTCAATATGAGAAGGGTTTGGCCATAGTCCACCACGCTGGCCATGTGCGGATTGGCAGACTTCACACGCCTTTAGAAATATTATGGAGAACTCTCAGGCGTGCAGGTTTCCTCACGATGTTTTCCTTCACCGTTGAAGCAAGTGATACTTTATTTTTTTAAAAACGCACATAACTCCGAAAAGTTAGAGGTGCGTGCCCGGATTCGAACCGCCGACCTCTGATTAGGAGGTTGACGCCCTAACCACTAGGCTATCACAGCTCACAAACCTAAAGTGACCTTATTCATTTTAGACATTTTCTGATTTTGCTTAAAGAAGCAAGATTGATAACCCTTTAATGAGTGAGAGAGAGATGTTATTGAACGTAAAATAAAATCCTAAAATTCGAATAATGAATAGAAGCAGCCACTTTGCGGAAGTCCATGATAAACAATAAACAGCAAGTATAATTTTCTATATTCCGCCGACAACCGGGAGATTAGTATAGCATAACACCACACAAAATCCTCCACTAGCGCTTCACAAGCGCGAAAAGTAAATACTTTACTTTTCGCGCTTGTGGAGTCAACATCTCCTGAGGATGATCCGGTGTCGGGTCGAAACGTGCGTAGAGGTTCTAGTGGAGGATTTTGTGTGGTGTTATATTATACTAATCTCCCGGTTGTCGGCGGAATATAGCAAATTATACTTGCTGTTTATTGTTCCTTAAATTCGGTCAGTTTAGTTAATTGTGCGGAGTACTAGTTAATGTGAAAAGCAAGAGACGAAACTAATAAGTTCGTCAGATTAAATTCAAACAGATAAAGCCAATGCTCTGTAATTATACGCAATGGAATTAAATAAATCGTAGAGTTATTTGTATTAAGCCACTGCAAATCCAGAGTGATGTGCCTTAAAGCTTTTAAAGCATTACGTCGTCTATACTAGTTATATCAAGTCTAGTCTAGTATCTGTAACTAGTTATTTCAACATTTTATTTAAAAAAATATATAATGCTTATATATAAAACAACATCCATACAATAAGTACATATCCAAAATTATCCAATTTTCTGAAAAACTCCGACTCGACGACCTCCGAGGCGCAGTGCGAGCGCTGTCGCATTATAAAGTTGGAGGTCCTGGGTTCGATGCCCGGCAAGAATCTGGTCTGGTGGGAGGCTTTGGACGTGGCTAGTTACCACCCTGCCGACAAAGACGTGTCGCCAAGCAATTAAGCGTTCGGACACGATGTTGCAGGAGTGTGTACTTACCATACCCCTTACAGGTTAGTCCGTTTCCATCCTAGACTGCATCATCACTTACCACTAGATGAGATTGCCGTCTAGGGCTAACTTGAAGTGTGTAAAAAAAAAAAACTTTTGTTGAATTTTTTTTTTAAACTTACTCAATAACTTTAGATGCTATTTGAATAATCCGTCTAATTGTACGTAACGAATACATGCGCAATCAACTTTCCAAACTGGCGGTAGAATTACTATAACCCAACGACCGAACTTGACGTTTCAAAAGTGCTTGCAAAGTAAGTGAAGTAAAAGAAATTTCAATTTTATCAGCATAAAGGCTCTAGACTAATAACAGACCCAACCATAAATAACCTATTTATGGTCACTCTTCCTTGTTTTACCTTTTCCTTACATTAGCAGGGTTAATAGGCCGCCATTACAAGGCACAGGCACATCTCGAGAATGTATAATTATTCGTTTGAAGCTCTCGAGGTCTTGGAGTAATAACCAGGTACTACAGTCGACGTTTCAAAGCAAGTTGTTGCGCCATGCGTTGCGAACCACTGGGCTTCGAATAACGAATGTAACTGCGATCTTTCGTGTTAATTGTCAAAACACATAACAGCATAAATCTGCCAACATACCGTCATGTTTACTCAAAGACTGTTTTAATCACTTGAGATAAAAAATAAAAATAATATTTTTTTGTCTCAAGTTTATGGTAAGACTGATTTAAGTGCATTGCAGATGAGCTTATGTAAATAAAATACGAAGAAAAACTAAAAACCCTTTAGAGAACTAACTAAATTAGCTCTGTGCCATATTTTTCAAGATCAGCTCAGCAGTTAAGGCATGCATTGGTAAATATCTAACACATTTTGAAAAACAATAAACAGCAAGTATAATTTGCTATATTCCGCCGACAACCGGGAGATTTGTATAATATAACACCACACAAAATCTTCCACTAGAACCTCTACGCACGTTTCGACCCGACACCGGATCATCCTCAGGACATGTTGACTTCACAAGCACGAAAAGTAAAGACTTTACTTATACAAATGTATTGTTATACAAATCTCCCGGTTGTCGGCGGAATATAGCAAATTATACTTGCTATTTATTGTTTATCATGGACTTCCGCAAAGTAACGCCTGTTTCTATTCATTATTTAACACATTTTGCTCCGTGATGCAGAGCGTGTTTTGTTGCCTTATTAAGTTTGAGGTCCTGAGTTCGACTCCAGCTCAAGTCTGGTCTGGAGCCAAGTGATTAAGTGTCCCGGCAGGATGCCGCATAGAAACTTATTAGGTGTATGGGTTTACCATACCCCCCTAAATTTTAGCCCGGCTACCATCTTAGACTGCTTCACACCAGGTGAGATTGCCGTCAAGGGCTAACTTGTAGTGTATAAAAATAACACTATATATATAAATGAAGAGGGGCGTGTGATTTATCGTTAAAAAGATTAAAGGAATCTTTATAATTATAACTAATGGTTGGATTATTTACAGTCGAAGGTGTCGTGAACAAACTAAAGAGCTTATATAGTATTTAACTGAGTACTTATTGACAGATTCAATAAATACCCATAAATTTGGTAAAAACCTCCCGAGACATAAAAGGTGCAAGAGATACGTATGGTACAAAAATACAACGTCAGTATTATTAGTATTGGAACCTTCAAATAATAACCATGTACTTTTTACTAAGCAGCATAACCCGCCATTATTTGCGGACTACTTGGCTGGAACTAACTAGTACGAGTATATCTACGAGTCACTAAAGCTTGTTGTTTCAAGACAACTTACTTACCATAAATCAATCTCAAAATACCGTCTTGTTTGCTCAAAGGCTGCCCGAGTTACCTAAGCATATTGAATAAACCCAGTATTGCATTGGATGAAAGCAAACGTTACTTTGTGAAATTTCAAGATGAAAATAAAGACAAACCATAACAGAAAATTGAAGAAATTCATAACCTAATAATTAGAAACTGTGATAGTCTAGTACTTAGGACGTCCGCCTCCTTATTAGAGATCGCGGGTTCGATCCTGGTACGCACTTCTTAATTTTCGGAATTATGTACGTTTTCAAGCCATTAAAGTATCACTTAGCTCCAAGGTAGGAAAACATCGTGAACAAACCTGCATGCCCGAGTGTTCTCCATAATATTCTCACAGGTTTGTGAAGTTTCAAACCTGTTCAATCCTCACATCCTCACATGGCCAGCGTGGTGGACTATGACCAAACCCTTCTCATATTGGGAGGAGACCCGTGCTCTGTAGTGAGCCGGTAATGGGTTGATCATGATGATGATGATGATTGAGAGTAGACCCGTGCTCTGTATTGAGCCGGCAATGTGTTAATCATGATGATTACCTATCAAATTGGATTTTATTCAAACAAGTTACCTAACAGAGACCAACATCTTTGTTGTGTTAATTAGAATGAATTGGTTTTACCTACTATGTAATATATTATATAATTCAGATGTCTTTAAGAGCCATTATTATGGAAGAATGTTACTTAACATTTTTGACACGCCTCTCATGTCAGCCACCGCCATACATCGATAATTCTTATAGGCCTGGCGTAGGACCTGCACTGAATCGGTTAACAGTTGAACATTGGTTACAAAATTTTCGCATTTATGCTATCAGTATTAAAAAACCACCAAAACTAAAAGTTGAAGTTGTTCTAAATATTTCAATGTATCACTCCATAAACTAACATCTACTATCATGAGGTATTTAGATACTCGAATATATTCAACTAAAACTGTAATTTACTGCTTAATCTATATGTAAAATCTATATTTTATATTTTAATAAACTGAAATATTGTTGCAAAAAGGCTAATCTAGTTTAATATAATACTATGGCTGTTATTGTCACACACGTGGCCAACATATAATCAAATCAAATTAAATCAATGAGTGTTTATTCATGTTGGCCTATCATAGGCATTTAAGAGTTCATATAAAACTACAGCTACGAGGCTTTCAAACTATTTTGGTCTGAGAAAAAGCCCACAATAAAACTCACTTGCAATAATATACCTATTAAATTAGAGCAATACATTAAGAATAAAAAGTTATATCGTTAATGTAATCAACTATATTATAATAAGAATTTTGTAGCTTACGCTTTATATAAATTTAGATCTTATATAAAGTCATCTCCATGATTTAATTCGGTAGCTTATAATAAAATAATATGTAGTTTAATTTAAATGAATGACTTATTTTGTTTAATCTAGTAAACTGCACTTAGAGTTGACTTCTGTCGGATAATCATTATTACTTAAGTAACTTTTAGCTGTTAATGCACGGAGTACCAAATTTAATCATTGATTACAGCATTCGCAGTCAACGTATTCACAAAGTTCGAAGCATTAAGGAACAAACTTAAGAGCTTAATTAGTATTTACTGAGTGATCTTTTGGGATAATCAATAAATTTATCTTGCTGCAAGCCTGCAGAATATATATTTTGAATCTGCTTTATATATATTCGCTCTCCCGTAAGAGAAGAATTACTTCTCTAAGGGGTTGTGCTCTGATAAGTAAATACTGAGTTAGGTATCCAATGCCGAGTACAGATGTTTAGCACTGCGATTTTCTTTCATCATGATCAACTCATTACCGGCTCACCCTTCAACCCTTCTCATATTGTGAGGAGACCTGTGCTACAGAGCACAGGTCTCCTCACAATATGAGAAGGGTTTGGCCATAGTCCACCACGCTGGCCATGTGCGGATTGGCAGACTTCACACGCCTTTGAGAACATTGTGGAGAATTCTCAGGCGTGCAGGTTTCCTCACGATGTTTTCCTTCACCGTTGAGGCAAGTGATATTTTAATTGTTTAAAAACGCACATAACTCCGAAAAGTTAGAGGTGCGTGCCCGGATTCGAACCGCCGACCTCTGATTAGGAGTCTGACGCCCTAACCACTTGACTATCACCGCTTTACTTGGCTATCACCGCTTTAGTTTCTTTGCTGATTTCTATAATATATATAATTCTAAAAGTGTTTTGTTTTTTCATTACGACGTACTAAACCAAAAAAAACACGGTTTCTGTAAGTGCGATATATTAAGTTGCATGCCCCATTTATTTCTCCGCGATAAAGAACTCTAAGAACAATTAGATTGTATTTATTCTCTAGCTCAGGCGCTGTTTGTTCCCGAGCACGCCGGGGAAGGTTCATCTCGAGATAAAATAAAACTGGGGACAACAGACGAGTGCAAGCAAATTACGGCTCTAGCTAAGAACTAACAGATACTAATTTTGTAACTCTGAGATTATTTTAAAAATGTTACAAACACTGTGTATAACCTATTACCATTTACACTTCCACGATATTGAGATAAACGTCTTTCTACAAAGCATAATAATTATTCTTTATATTGCACTGATAACCAACTTAATCCTGAGTTCGTAGATAATAATGCATATAGGAATTTATAGGCAACAATAAGCTTTTATCCCCTCAAGGTGTGCACTCCTAAGCAAATCTATACAAAAATTATAAAGAGAACGCATTTGTTCGTTTATTAAATTGTAACTACTGAACATATGGTAATATTTCTTTCAAGATACAAAAGCTATTTTATCAACATACTTTTTTAGTTCAATAATAATAAGATTTCTGCGTGAAATGTTAGTTATCTGTGAAATAAGGCTCTTGAAAAAGCGCTAAGCAAACTATTTTGTAATATAGCTTTAAAAGAACCTGGACAATTCCCGGAAACAAAAGCTTTTCTCTTATGAATAAGCGAAAATAACGCATTAGGTATATGATGATGATAATAAATCAAAAATGGTAATTTTCAATCCTCGTCATTAAGGATATTAAACCAGCTCATTTTTCCTTATAACAATAGAAAAAGTTATTTTATTAAAAGGAAAATTTAAATTACGCACATGTTTTTTTTTCTTATTAAAGCTTGTTATTTGAACGCCTTGTTGGGGATGAGGATAACTACGCATTTTTGTTTTTCTTATTTAAACTTGCTATTTGAACGGATAGTTAAATTCAAATTCAAATTCAAAATAATCTTTATTCAAATAGTCCTTAAAAAGGAACTTTTGAGGCGTCAATATTTTACATGCTAGTTATTTCACGGTGATAACTATATTCGTAAACTTAAAACTAAAGCTATGAGGGTTCCAAACGCGCCCCGGTCTAAGAAGAAGCCCACAACAAACTTAGCCGGGGTTTTCCTTTTTTTCGTTATCACCATCTCACATAATGAATAATAAACTATAGTACCTATGGAGATAGAGCAATTCACACCCAAGCTTTTTTATCGTTTATATAATCCTTAATATCGTAATATGATTTTTCTAAAAGCTTTCGCTTTATAAAAACTTTGAACTTAGTTATAAGGATATAATGCAAAATTTAAAATAGAAATACTCAAGGGAGTTTGCGTGCGGGTAACCGACCACTGTGAACTGTGCAGCATTGTTATGAAATATCATTACGTTAACGCGAGAGAGTATAAATAAAAAAAGAAGAAATCTTCATACAACGCCGTCCACAGAAGCTTTGTATTGTCATACATCAGAAGGGGAAAAAATTTGACAGAGTCTCGACATCGCGATGGGCAAGTGGGCTTTTCTATAAAATGTTAACCATCTGATTGCTCGATAGTAACGATGCAGCTATATGCGCCTGTATCAGTTTACTATGAGGTCAAACAACAATAAAATGCGAGGGTGAGCTTCCTTTTGTTAACGATTGTGTAAAATTATAAAATTATAACATGGCATAAATACGAATAAAGTACTGTTTACCCTGTAAATAGATAGTTGGTGATAACAAAAATAATGGTTACACAGCTAAGTTTGTTGTGGGCTTCTTGTTAGACAAAGGCGTTAACCTTCATAGATTTTCTTTTTAGTTTACGAATATAGTTATCACCATCAAATCACAATGCAAGTTATGGACTCATCAAAAGTACATTTTAAAAGATTATTTGAATAAAAACACATGATTTATTTATTGTATAATCGTACCCCTGGAATCGATATAATTTCGTTTTTCACAGAGAAACGGTAACGTGATTTTAATCGTAGTGGTAGGTATATTGGTAACATACATACATGGATGGGTACATATTGAAGTTTTAGCAACATATCTTATCATATATGTCGAGTCAAGCGTCCGAGTTGTTTTTTGTAAGGCTGACGTCACGATTTTACACAACTTGCGGGTTTACACTTTTATTGCGACAATAACTAAGAGGTCCGAACAGTCCGATGTCTCGAGTGAGAATCCCGCGAAAGGTATCGACCGCCCGTATTTATAGCACAAAGCATAAATACGGGCGGTCGATGTACAAAATTGATTGTTACGAGTACTGTCTAAATTGTGTTAGCATAATCATCAATAGTTAAAATGTGGGTAATTATTGAATTCTTGAGGATTTTGGCGCCGCTGAATAAAGTTAATAACTTCTTCGCGCCGACATATAGGTTATATCAAACGATGGAAGTCATGTGCTAGATGTGAACCCGTGTTATTTTGTAGTGTTCTTATTCCTCACTTCGCCTCTTATTGTTCGCTCTCTGAGTTAATCCGCAAACTACTTAATTCAATAACCTCTAGCCACCTTTACACCGTCTGATCCTAATCCACAATTTATATCAAATTACACGGCTCTCATTTTACGTACAAAACCTTTTTTGGTAGGGCACTCCCGTTTTATTGCCCCGAGTCTGCGTGAGCGGATTGCTAACACCGATTCAGTGGTTTATTCCAGAATATGCCGGATCTAGTTTATATTTAGGTGTGTAGATCGATCCGGAGTTTTAATAACAGTTTGCTGAAATCTATCTATCTTTACCTATATTGTTACTACTTCGACTAAAATTTTGAAAATTTCTGTGGAGTTAGCAGCGTTTGTAATTGTGTTTATTTTCTAGTGGGAGGCTTCTATCGTGCCTAGTTACCATCCATTGGTCATCAATTGGATCCCCGAATTCCAATTGATTAAAATTTCAAAATTGAAGTTTTTCATTTATGCATCATCATCATCATGATCAACCCATTACCGGCTCACTACAGAGCACGGGTCTCCTCTCAATATGAGAAGGATTTGGCCATAGTCCACCAAGCTGGCCATGTGCGGATTGGTAGACTTTGAGAACGTTATGGAGAACTCTCAGGCGTGCAGGTTTTCTCACGATGTTTTCCTTCACCGTTGAAGCAAGTGATATTTTTAATTGTTTTTTTTTAAACGCACCGCTTGATGAGATATTAATGAAGGTAATAAAGTATATTATGATTTGAAACTGAACTGGTTATGAGCTGAAGAAAGATATGTTAACTGTATAATAACGAAAACACCACGTAATAACGTCGAGTAAGTAGTGTTTCTTGGATGAAATTATGTAGAGAACATCTAGTTAACGCTCTAAAATTATTTAATCTAGAGCCCCGCTGACTTTTGTTCTATCAACCCATCAGGGATTCTAAAGATATATATACCCACCATTGTTTTCTCTACCATCATTATTGTGAGTACCTTCAAATCAGGAGTGAATTGGCATCTTCTAGGCAAACGTTCATAACGTTAGCCTGAATCATCACTTAATGTCGGATGTGATTGCGGCGAAACGAATATAAATTGATAAGTTATATTTATATAAATTATTGAATCTGAATATTGAGAAAATTAAAAATCGAGCTTACTCGTATATACGAGTATAACCTACAGACGGACTGAAAAACGGACGGATAGATGGAGAGGGGAGTCTTAATAATGGAGTTCCATTGGCACAATTCGTGTATGAAAAGTAACCATTGTTACCTATATATAACCGCTCTTAAATTTGTGACATCTCTCTCTCTCTCTCCAGTCGTTTCTTCATTACTGAAGATCGTGGTCCTGGTGTCCTTGCAACCTCGTGCGGACTAATTGTTTCCATCGGCTTATATCAGAGGCTAGTCTCGCAATTGTGTGAAATTTACACTTGAGTCCCTTAGCTGGTCTGCCCATCCGATTAGTGAGCGGCCTCTCAATCTTTTACCATATGTATTGCCATAAAGATAGATTGCTTGGATTCTGGTGCAAATTATATGACATCCTCTCAAATCCTCTCTCCCCAGAAAGAAAAAAATCATCAACCCGGTTTTGATGACCTCGCGACTGTCGCATTATAAATTTGGAAGTCCTGGGTTCGATTCCCGGCTCAGTCTGGTATTGACGTGTTGCAAAGCGATTTAGCGTTCCGGCACGATGTCACGTAGAAACCAAACAGAAGTGTGGGTTTACCATACCCCTAACAGGTTAGCTCGCTACCATCATACCATAGACTGCATCATATCTTGATGGCTATCTCACTTAACACCAGGTGTGAAAGCCATCAAGTTGAGGGTTAACTTGTAGTGTATAAAAAAACCCACCACGCTGCTTCAGTGTGGTTGAGCGTCGTGGTCACATTATATATTAAATTTATTCGCTGTGTTTTAAACTTTTACTGATCAAACCAACAGCTTGGTGAACTTACACCTTACTAGCTTTGGTGATCAAAATGAAATTTTACTAACGACACTTGTTATCAAGTAAATTTATTTGCCAAATTACTTAACGGAATTCGTAAAACAAAGCCCTCTGTTTGTCTAATCTAAAATGTGTACATAATAATTGAGGCTCCGAAAGCAATTTGGTTTAAAAACCCCCTCGCCTCGAGATAAATCCTTTGAAATAGGCGCAGATGGTCCCCCTACTGCGGCGCATAAAATATTTCCCGAGGTGAAAGGATAGAGGCCAAGTTTTGCGTGATAGGAATCAGAGTTGAGACTTAGTTTACATCAAGCAACTTGCTTGGTGGGCAAAATCGTGACTCGTTTTAACTCTATCTACTTTTTGTGTTGTTTTTCTTCGTTTACCGACCGCTGGTATATATGAATGTCAGTCAATACAACTCGCTAGCCACTCATAATAACCCATTCCTTCGTGGCATCGTAGTGGAACGCGTAATAGCTATGCCTTGATCATCATCATGATCAACCCATTACCGGCTCACTACAGAGCACGGGTCTCTCAATATGAGAAGGGTTCGGCCATAGTCCACCAAGCTGGCCATGTGCGGATTGGCAGACTTCACACGCCTTAAGAACATTATGGAGAACTCACTCAGGCGTGCAGGTTTCCTCACGATGTTTTCCTTCACCGTTGAAGCAAGATATTTTTTTTTTTTTTTAAACGCACATAACCCCGAAAAATTAGAGGTGCGTGCCCGGATTCGAACCGCCCACCTCTGATTAGGAGGCTGACGCACTAACCACTAGGCTATCACCGCTTCAGCTATGCCTTACCACTTTTAAAATGTTAAATGGGTTAGGAGCGTAACATACTATTATTTGTTCTTGAGAGAACCAATCCGCAAATACGCGTAAAATGTATTATACCACCATCTATTGCCAATATAGGATATTATTTAATCAGGCAAATGAAATGCTACACTGTGACATTACAATTGTATATTTAAAACGTAGTATTGTTATATTAGAAGCTGTGATAGCCTAGTGCTTAGGAAGCCCGCCTCCTAATCAGAGGTCGAAGGTTCGAACCCGGGCACGCACTTATAACTTTTCGAAGTTATGTGCGTTTTTAAGCGATTAAAATATCATTTGCTTCAACGGTGAAGGAAACCTGTATGCCTGACAGTTCTCCATAACGATCTCAAGGGCGTGTGAAGTTTGCCAATCCGCACATGACCAGCGTGGTGGACTATGGCCAAACCTTTCTCATATTGAGAGGAGACCCGCGCTCTGTAGTGAGCTGGTAATGGGTTGATGATGATGATTGTATTTTTATAACGTAGACTATTACTCGCTGTTTTTTGTGACGACATAACATCTAGATTCATCGTCGGTTTTTTCATTGGTTCCCACTGTATTAGTGATAATATTTAAAATCCTTACTTAACATCCCAAATGCGGAGTGTTTTTGCTTTATTCTTCTTATAAGCAATAACAAAGCCTTGAGGTTATTGCATATGAATAATCTATGGGCTGGAGAGCAACTCAGGCTTCCCTCTTGGAAAATGCACAGCTTAGAAGCTGTCTGCCCTTTAGCTCTCCCCAATCTACTGTTTAACGTCAAAACGCTCATTCACTTTCGCATTCTAGCAATATATATATAAGGGATAGAGGAACATGATACAAATGGACAGTATGTATGTACGCAAAGCCACTGGTCCCATAGTAGGTTTTTTTAATAAAGTGATGAAAAAGCCGAAAAAATAATCACACCTTATTATTACTCCACCAGAATATACAATCTGTACATAAATATTTTAGCCTCAATAGTAATTATGCTTGACAGCCGAAAGTAAATCCGAGGGAACTCGTGCACGCGTCAGCTCTACATGTGGCATGAAATATTCATCGAGGTAAAAAGGTCGATGAACTATTTTTTTGTTTCTTTTCGGTGACTCATTGGGCGTGGATTGAAATCCGAAAGAACAAGGGCTCCTGCCCTTAACGTTGCATTATTATCTCACACCACACCGCACTGCTCACACTCGTAAAAAATAAACGCCAAATAGTAGATAGTAAATAAAATCAGTTGCCAGCTAGGTTAAATTACTACAAGTTAGACCTTGACGGAAATCTCACTTAATGGTAAGTGTTGATGCAGTCTAAGATGGTAGCGGACTGACCTGTTAGGGGTATGGTTAACCCACACTACTAATTAGTTTCTACGCGACATAGTGTGGGAACGCTAAAACGCTTGGCGACACGTCTTTGTCGGTAGGGTGGTAACTAGCCACGGCCAATGCCGCCCACCAGACCAGACTCGAGCCGGGAATCGAACCCAGAACCTCCAACTTTATAATGCAACAGCGAGCATGCTGTACCGCGGAGGTGGTCAAAGTTAAAGATTGTTTAATTCAAATTGACCTATACAAGGCAGGTTTGTGACGTACTGTGGAAAATCGATCGATCAATTTTATTTAAAAAATACGACCACAAACGTTAATGACATTATTATCATTATTAGTATGTATGGTATAAGTATCGGTTTGTTAGAAGCGGTGATAGCCTAGTGGTTACGGCGTCAGCCTCCTAATCAGAGGTCGGTGGTTCGAATCCGGACACGCACCTCTAACTTTTCGGAGTTATGTGCGTTTAAAAAAAAATTAAGATATCACTTGCTTCAACGGTGAAGGAAAACATCGTGAGGAAACCTGCACGCTTGAGAGTTCCCCATAATGTTCTCAAAGGCCTGTGAAGTCTGCCAATCCGCACATGGCCAGCGTGGTGGACTATGGCCAAACCCTTCTCATATTGAGAGGAGAGCCGTGCTCTGTAGTGAGCCGGTAATGGGTTGATCATGATGATGATGATGACACTTTGTGAGGAACTTAAAGTGCGCGATGATACTTAATGTTGACTTAAATCGTTACATAATGCTCCTTAGACTTATTCTAGTTGAAAGTGTTTCTTAATCCCATGAAATCTATACAGATGGTTACCCCGAATGATCATAAAATACCCGTAAAGGTGAATAGGACGAACGCGATAGAATTGTGTGTGATGTGAATCGAATAGGGCGAGGTGTTGAACCCTGTGAGGTATTGCAAAATGGCGGGCCAGTACCCGACAATGCTGCCATTGAACCTTTTATCTTTTTGCTGTTTCATGCTGAATATTGCCATCAGTTGTACGAAAATATTTTTCATAAACCGATCGGAAGGAGTGGACTTGCGAGAGGAGGGAAAGAGACGAAATCCTTAGATAGTAAGTAACAAAGTCTTTTTTTAGTCTTATTTTTGTTCTCTCTATATTCCAAATTTTGTTTTATCATTTCAGTTTTGTCCAAATTTCAGGAAGATAAATGGATTTTATTGAAACCCACACGTATGAAGTTTCAGGCATCAGCTAGAATATATTAAGATTAAGTTGTAGTTTGTTAAAATGCGGTAACATACATATATATTATATATATTTTTTTATATATTCCGCAACTTAACCCTTGACGGCGTCTCACCTGATGGTAAGTGATAATGCAGTCTAAGATGGTAGCGGGCTAACCTGTTTGTTAAAGCCATACTCCTAATTGGTTTCTACACGACATCGTGCCGGAACGCTAAATCGCTTGGCGACACGTCTTTGTCGGTAGGGTGGTAACTAGCCACGGCCGAAGCCTCCCACCAGACCAGACTCGAGCTGGGAATCGAACCCAGGACCTCCAACTTTTAAAATGCAACAGCGCACACGCTGCGCCACAGAGGTTGTCTCTGTCCTCAGATACGATACGATACACCGTTAAAACAATAATTTAACCCACTAAATACTATACCAACGAAGTAGGTAAACAAGATAAAAATAGATTATCTAGCTTCAATCTAGATTTATAAATCACAACGTGACGTCAGGCTTTGATGACACTACAATGTGCTTCGTTGACCCAGTTACTACTGGCTGGTACAATTTCGATTATGATGATTGTTTTTAATCAAGCTATGATTGTATGCGGACCATTGTGGCGTTCTAACGTTATAGTGTACCGAGAGCAAACCTCATTAGTACCAGTTCACATCACTCTAGTAGAGCTCTAGGAAGACACACATTGACAAGTACTAATAACACTTGACCTATTCACTTTTAACGACATGAAACTTTATTAAGAATAGAATAGAATAAGTTTGCAGGAGTTTGGCACATATTTTGGTCTTGCAATTGTGTCTCCGAAACATTCAACTAATTTGATAGCAAACATTCTTTAAATTGAATAAAAAATAATGAGCTTCGTTAATCCGAAACGTTATTATTGGGTGACTTACGAATAGCATAGGTATATCATGATCAACCCATTACCGGCTCACTACAGAGCACGGGTCTCCTCTCAATATGAGAAGGGTTTGGCTTCACACGCCTTTGAGAACATTATGGAGAACTCTCAGACGTGCAAGTTTCCTCACGATGTTTTCCTTCACCGTTGAAGCAAATGATATTTTTTTTTTTTAAACGCACATAACTCCGAAAAGTTAGAAGTGCGTGCCCGGATTCGAACCGCCGACCTCTGTTTAGGGGGCTGATGCGCTAACCACTAGGCTATCTCCGCTAGCATAGGTAATATAGGTATATGAATACCATATACAGCTTTTTCCCACCACCCGACCGAAGTTAAACGAAATGGGCGTGATTATGAACCCCTCATATTCTGATAGGATTATCTGGGTTCAATCAAAAATTAATAAATATTAGTAAAGTGATAATGTTACCAGTACAATTTTGTACACAGACTCAGTAATGGCTGCTTGTTTAAATTATTATTCTGATACATGCTTACAATAAAGTTATGCATGATATGGACAGTTCCGTTCAGTTCACAGATTAAGATTTGATTTAGTTTGTAAATTTAAAGTATGATTCACTTTCAGTTGTATCTTGTCACTGATACCATGTAAACAGATTTTGTCTGCTAGTAGTGTCCAGCTAAAGAAATTGTTCCTTTTAGGAAGAGAAAATCGACGACATGATCGTTCTTCGTTTGCTCGCACCAATATTTATCCAGCTGTTTGACTAAATGCAAAAATCATTTTTAAATCTCAATAACCATTTATAATTTATATATGAACGAATAAACGTACACATAGATGGTTGGATAACCGACATCCCAATAACCTATTAAAATTTATGTGAATAAGATGCAGAACGCTACTTATTCTGAATAGTATTCAGCGTTGGGATGAACCAACAAGATTGAGCGATTGGATCAATGTGAACAAACCGTTATCGTTATAGGTACGTCTAAGTAATTGAAAGCTCGGCTGTATATTGAATTACTTTTAATGGCAGTGGAAAAATAAAATAGTAATAAGCTATAATTAGTAGTGGCTGGTATATAATTACTGTTAAGTTTATAATGGAACATGTAGTTAAGCGAAATATCAATATCAGATTTATTTGTCATTAAATGATAAATAATAATAATATGATGAATTAATGTTGGATTCACGACACAATTATAATACGTGAAGTTATCATTGCGTTTTCCATTCGAATGTTTTTTCCCTCCAATATATCGTTTTGAATGCGAAAGCGAATGAAATTTAAAATGTAAGTCCATTAGACTTACGCATTAGCACTATCCCATATTAAGAACTATGAATTTTTTTAGGAGAAAAAGTAGTGTCACTCGACAAAATTCTTCTATATCATACATGAAAAACCATCAGAGACACGCTTGTATAAGGAGTTTATCGTCAAATTATTGTGTACATTACTTATGAATAATAGCTTATTAATAGGGTATTTTTTAGACTAACTGACATAACTTCTTTAAGAGTGAATTGCGAAGCTTTTATACATATTTTCTGACATATAAATAGTATTGAGTACAATAACGCTATAATATATATTTTACACAAAAATTATAAACAAAATATACCTTTTTTTTTTTTTTTTGTTTACGGGGGGGAAATCTCCTAGTGAGATACCCGACTATTGCTTTGGGGAAAAGCTCGGGTTATGTGGGATTTTTACCCACTAAAACCCCCTCGGTGGCCACCATCAGCATAAAACAGTGGGAGGCTCCGGGATCTCCTAGGAACGCACCGGTGCCTCCCTTGTGCTCCTATTTGCCTCCTCGCGGATGTAGGTCCGCAAAACTAACGCGGCTTACTGAGTAGCTTTTGTCTTTCGACACGAGGTCGCATAAGAGTTACCAGAATTCCCCACTCTGGCCGCTCACGACCCCAAGGTCCCAGAATACCGAACTAATGGATGGTCAGACTGGGATGGTGATCTTCATTACCCCGACGTCTATGTCTTCGCGCAGGATCGGTCCGCTCTCGATCCCGCTCCGCGGCCTCCTTCTTTAACATAACAGTGTCACAGAAGAAGACCACAGCTCTCCATGCCTCATCCTCCGCTAGCATAGCAGCTATTACAGCAGGCGGAGAGAGATCACTGCCCACGTGACCGACCAGGGTTTTTCGTTCACGTTCCCAAGCAGGGCACTCCTCCAGCGTGTGCTGAGCGGTGTCCCTATCTCCACCACAGTGGTAACACCGCGGTGTCGCCTCCCGACCGATCCGACACAGATACTCACTAAAACAGCCGTGACCAGTGAGTATCTGCGTAAGTCTAAAGGTGACCTTACCGCTGTTTCTCTCCAGCCAGGCATTGAAGCAGGGCAGAATCGCACCAACAGCTCGCTGGCGTGCGTTTTTTTCGTCTTGGAGACGCGAATGCCAATTTAATACAGCTTCTTGGTATGCTTGCCTCCTGGAAGCTGCGAGCTCTGGCTCTCCTCCATGGCTCTGGCCTACCCCGCGAGTTTGGGCGTACACTTTCGCGTCCATTTCCGCTAATATATCAAACGGTGGCAAGCGAGCCAAAACAGTAGCCGCCTCGAAGGATATAGTTCTATACCCTCGCACCACCCGTATGGCTATCTTGCGTTGAACGCTGTTTAGCTTAGAAACAAAATATACCTAGTAAATAAATTTACTAGGTATATTTTGTTTCTAAGCTACACAAAATATACCTAGTAAATAAATTTTCATAATATAATATGGTAAAGAGATAAGGATGGAAAATTATAGCCGTATAGCTGCAAGCAATTTCTCAGAGACAACC
Organism: Lasiommata megera; assembly: GCA_928268935.1. Classification (NCBI taxonomy): domain Eukaryota; kingdom Metazoa; phylum Arthropoda; class Insecta; order Lepidoptera; family Nymphalidae; genus Lasiommata; species Lasiommata megera. The sequence goes on along the minus strand of OV743311.1, from coordinate 1,035,570 downwards.
TTTGTTAGAAGGATCTCCGACAAGCGATCTTGAGCGTTATAATAAATGCTCCTGTAGATAGCTAAATTTAAGCGTCCTGTACAGAAACATCAACAAATTAGCCCTTAATACCATCCACTTTCCGTGAAGTGGCGGTACTTTAAACCATTTTTTTGTTGTTAAGACTTTGTGTATTATTAAAAATATTCTGATATCAGTTTTATAATATTCATACAGACAGACGGGCGGATAGACGGACATGGTGACTCTTTGAGTATTTCTGGTGACTACGGAACCCTAAAATATATCTTCAATGGGTATATCTACTCCTTGTAATAATAGCCCCAGAAATGTGGTGATAATTACTGATTACTGAGTTATTTTTGAGCTGGGAAACATTTACTATCTCTTTTTCAAAGAAAATAAATTTGTGGAAATATTTTTATATAAGACGCAGATAAGTATAACAACAAACAAAATATACCGATTGATATAATATAATGTATACAATCTCATATGTTAAAGTTATCATAATTTTATTAAAATATAATCAAGAAGGTATTAGAATATAGAGCTACCTTAACTAAGCTTTTACTTGACCTATTCTTGCAGCGCACTTCACTTCCCTTGACTAACCATCCATAAGGGTTAATTCCAATTTTAATATCGGCCCATAGTCAGCGTATAACTACGTAATGGCCCTCGTCTATCTCCCAGCGGTAATCAGGATGGGAAAACGAGAGATGATATTTCACGAGTGGTCGTTAATAACAATCTCTGTAATGATTGAGGAAGCTGCGTAACTTTTTTTAATTTTGCAACCATTTTGTGGCGCTCTTGGAAGCTTGATGATTTTTCTGCTGCATTTTGGTTTCGAAATTTGGAACGTGTTTTTGTTTCACTGCGAAATAGCTCTTGACTGCAAACCTTTTGACGACCTCCGCGACACAGTGCGTGCGCTGTCCTGGAAAAAAAGATGGAGTTCCTGGATTCAATTCCCGGCTTGAGTCTGGTCTGGTGGGAGGCTTCTGCTTTGGCTAGTTACCACCCGTCAAAGACGTGTCGCCAAGCGATTTAGCGTACCGGCACGATATCACGTACAACCTATTAGGAGTGTAGGTTTACCTTACCCCTATCAGGTTAGCCCGCTACCATTCTAGACTGCATTATCACTTACCATCAGGTGTGATAGCCGTCAAAGGTTAGGAGCTTTGATATATTTGAAAATTTTCAATATTTTATACACACTTTCACCCCCTTGGAAGCTGTGATAGCCTAGTGGTTAGGACGTCCGCCTCTTAATCAGAGGTCGGGGGTTCGAACCCAGGCACGCACCTATAAGTTTTCGGAGTACTGTGCATTTTTAAGTAATTAAAATATCACTTGCTTCAACGATGAAGGAAAACATCGTGAGGAAACCTGCATGTCTGAGAGTTCTCCATAATGTTCTCAAAGGCGTGTGAAGTCTGCCAATCCGCACATGGACAGCGTGGTGGACTGTGGCCAAACCCTTCTCATATTGAGAGGAGACCTGTGCTCTGTAGTGAGCCGATACAGGGTTGATCATGATGATGATTATGATGATCAACCCCTTGACAAGTAATGCCTTCAAGGTATTTGATAAAACATATCCAATAATCATTGAGAAACAACTAACTACCGAATTTAAAAATACATATTCGTTTAAGAGCTACCGTGCCACAGACCGACACACATATGGTAAACTATATAGCACCGCTCTTTGCGTCGGGGATTAAAAATTCAGATATTATGCGCCATTCACTGCGCCAGGGTTTTCAAGCCAAGCTTTTTTACCATTTTCGTAATACTTAATACTATAATAGCGCTTTTCCATAAGCTTACGTTTAATACCGGGACATATTGAGCGAAAACTCCAAGATGTCATCCGGTAGCTTACTATAAAAATGTATGCTATTATAAACCCTTTATAAGAATTACCAATTTTACGTAGCCTGCAAGTTTATTTATGCTTCTAATGTTTAAATTAAACAGACACATATTTATTTATTTATATAACTTTATTGCAATCTATAGGACATAACATATATGAAAAAGACAAAAACAATTAGCAACCTTATCACCACTAACAGTGATGTCTTCCAGATGACCATTTCATTGAAGCAGATAAATTAAAAATTACACGGAAGTTGCAAAAAAAAGAAAAAGCTATATATATATATGGTAAACCCACACTCCTAATTGGTTTCTACGCGCCATCGTGCCGGAACGCTTAATCGCTTAGCGACACGTCTTTGTCGGTAGGGTGGTAACTAGCCACGGCCGAACGCCACCAGACCAGACTCGAGCCGGGAATCGAACCCAGGACCTCCAATTTAATAATGCGACAGCGCGCGCACTGCGCCACGGAGGTCGTCGAGGTATATATATATATATATATATATATATATATATAGCTGTAGCTGTGTGTGTATGTGTGTATGTATATATATACATACACATACACACTTACACAGACAGAAAATGTTGTCTCACACGGGCTTTACATATCACCAATACAATAAATTATAAAATACTATTGGTTAGAGACCGCCATTGTAACCTGTTTTTTACGTTATAAGTTTATTTTTTAACTCTCTCGGTCCCATTTTAGAACTACCATGAACAGCTCACTTATATAACAGAAAAATAATGCTAACATCAGCAGCATTACCCACATAATTATATCCACTATATCGACATATATCGACGACCTCCGTGGCGCAGTGCGCGCGCTGTCGCATTATTAAATTGGAGGTCCTGGGTTCGATTCCCGGCTCGAGTCTGGTCTGGTGGCGTTCGGCCGTGGCTAGTTACCACCCTACCGACAAAGACGTGTCGCTAAGCGATTAAGCGTTCCGGCACGATGGCGCGTAGAAACCAATTAGGAGTGTGGGTTTACCATACTCCTAATTGGACTAGACTAGACCTCATCATCATCACTTACTACCAGGTGAGATAGCCGTCAAGGGCTAACTTGTAGTAAGTAAAAAAAATATATATAGATGTTGTATTCTTCGCACAGGTAGTATATAGTTGATAAGGAAATATTGTTAAGACACAGCTGTGTTGTTCAGAAATTACAGTTTATTTCTTAAACAACTACGCGAAGAAATCCAATTTGTCTCTACTATTATTATCCAGACCTCGGATATCAAGCTAAACTTGGTCGCATGTAGTTGCAACGTATTTTTTATACCTCCCAAGCAAATAGCTTTTGAAAACTTAATTTCGCGTTATCTTTCCGACTTTACCTTAGAATTTTGTCAATTTTATTTCTCCATTACTTTTTACGAAGTTTTATTTGAGTCGCAACGTTGAAAAAGAGCTTGTCATCATCATGATCAACCTATTACTGCACTACAGAGCACGGGTATCTTCTCAATATGAGAAGGGTTTGACCATAGTCCACCACGCTGGCCATGTGCGAAATGGCAGACTCTACATGCCTTTGAGAACAGTATGGAGAACTCTCAGGCGTGCAGGTTTCCTCACGATGTTTTCCTTCACCGTGGAAGCAAGTGATATTATAACTTTTTTTTTTTAAAACGCACATAACTCCGAAAAGTTAGAGGTGCGTGCCCGGATTCGAACCGCCGACCTCTGATTAGGAGGCTGACGCTCTAACCACTAGGCTATCACCGCTTCTAAAAGAGCTTGTACTCCACCATAAACTCCCGATGAATTTATGACGGAGTATAAAGCTTCGGATAAAGATGAAAGCCTCCTTTGCGCTGTGATGATGCGATGAGAACTAAATAAAAATCTGGTTTGTGTTAAAGAGCATATAATATTAATTACTTATAAACAGTTTAGTAAGACAGCATGAGTGGTTGTCCGGAGCGTATGTTGTAACACGCGGTTTGCGGTAGATAACATATTGTTAATTTTGAAAGCTATATGAACAATTGAACGATATTTGGCTATGTATGGCCTGAGTTATCCAATATCCCATTATTAAAACAATCCGTTTATGACTCAACCTACCACTCAGATGTACGAAAATAAGAACCTTAGATACACACACACCCACACATACACACACACACACACACACACACACAAGTGTGTATATGTTACATTTATCTCTGTTCAAAAAGTAAGTTTCAACGACAAACAATCACTTTATAAGTTTCGTTGAACGACACGTCGAAATTTTAAGTACCTTCCGTAATTTCAAAACAAGGCACTGTCTGATGGAAAGGCGGTACATGGACTTAATTCAGTCGATGACAAGGGGATAAGTAGAAGGGAGTAGCAGTGTTTTCTGTAGGACTTGGTCGCTTACCTCCACTCTTACCCTCTTAGTACAATACTTACTTAGTGGGTAAAGAACGGTGTTCTAATATTAATAGAAAGTTCAAACGAGGCCGGTACTTTCCAAGTGTCACCATCTGTACAGAAACGATTGAATCCAATGTATCCGTTGTGGAATGTTTCCAACTATTTCAGCCAGTTTAGAACTGGCGGTTTAATTAAACGGAGTTTAGTAGCGTGTTGCAGAGAACTGCGCGATTAGGAAATTCTAGTTACAGTTTTAGGTTGAACATTTGACGGTAGCACTTTATAAGTGATGAGAGTTGACACTATTGAAGGTCCAAACACAAATAAAGCGTCCATTCAAATTACAACGTATAGGCGTTTTGACGTCCGTACTAAATTTACTAGTAACTCAATATTACCACAGGGTAATGACGATCTCAAATTTATGTTTATTACGGATTCGAAACATTTCTGTTCGCATTTGATAGTCCAGTTGGTACAGAAGGGTATAGGCTGATTAAAATTACGCTACGACGGTAAGAGGTCGAGCAAAAGCGGGCGATACGAGGGCGTAGTGCATAGTAAGGTTTGACTTTTTCTATGGGACTTTACTTTTCATAAGTTATACTACTATTTATAGACAAAGGCGTGGGAAACCACTCTGCGATAGTAATATTATTAATGCGAAAGAATATGTTTGTTTATTTGTTGGTTTGTTTTTTTTCAACCACTACACCAATCTTGTCGAATTCAAAAAGGATGTAGACTACGTTTTATTCCTAAATAGCACACTTGCTTTTTTGGAATAAAACGTATACTTTTTAGGTAACATTGGTAGCTACGTCTTAGAAACCGATCGTGACAAAATTTTTACATATAAATAGCTTGCATCAGACAGCCACTGAATACTTATTATCCAGAGATTTTTTGAATAACCAAAACAAAAATGGGGAAGACAAACTAGTCATAGTAGCGGTCAATCTGTTAAACCGTTATTAATGTATTTGCATTAAATACGTATAACTACCGTGCTGTCATTAATAGTTATGTTGCATAAATAGAAATAGATTGCAATGGGGTGTACAAAAAAGGGGATAGTTCTTTTACCGAGTGACGTAAATGCCTCCTACTAGTTAGAGTGAAGATTATGAAGAGTGGCTGGCGTGGATACGAAAGACCGCAAGTAGTTGAAGTTTGAGCTCCTTAACACCGATGACGTGGAGTTCTACTTAAATCATTAGTTACGCCGGTCGCTCTGGGTTTATCATCCGGAAAATTCTAAAATTTTCATATTACAATTAGTTTTAATTAATTATTTGAGGTTTTAATCTTAAGCTCAAGTATTTTATTTAAATATATATTTATATTATATTCGAAAATAAACCGATGAACTACTCACGTTTATAATATTTTTTTTTATATACAAAGCGAGCAAACGAGCAGTCGGGTCACCTGATGGTAAGTCATTACCGCCGCCCATGAACATTTGCAGCACCAGAGGTACCGCCAATGCGTTGCTGGCCCTTGAGCAATTTGTTAATCCGCCCTTTGAAGATCCCCATATTAAAGCCATTAGGGAACACAGAAGATGGAAGCTGGTTCCACAATTTGCAGGTGCGTGGCAGAAATGACCTGGAATAGCGGGTGGTGGAAGAGGTCCAGGTATCCAGGTGGTGAGGATGATATTTATTTCTGCGACGAAAAGTGCGACTGGATAATATTTTTTTTAGAATTATATCTATACCTATTTTTAGGTTTAATACTTTCTTAGTATGAACTTTTATTTCCAATGAAAAGAAAAAGTATTATTTTGAACGAAAAATTTGTTATAAGAAGTTATTATCCGGCCAATTGTTGTGAGACTTACGTAATCGTTGACGCACGTAGATTAACCACACAAGATACCTGAAATACGGCAGCTACTCGAGATCACATTACAAGTCCATGACAGACTACCAATTAATTGGGTTTTTTCGAAGGCTCATAGACAAACGCCTCATCAGAGGGTTCATAGAGGCCATAATGCACTGAATAATCAAATCAAACATAGCTTTATTCATATAAACCTATTACAGGCATCTATGAATCGTTCATATAATATATCACATTTTTCATTATTTATATTAGTGACGGTGGTGATAACTACACTCGCCAACTTAAAACTAAGAGGGTTCAAATCGCGCCCAGGTCTAAGAAGAAACTCACTACAAACTTAGCCGTTTTTTTTATTATCACCATCTCACATAATCAATAATAAATTATGGTACCTATGGAGATGGAGCAATTCACACCCAAGCTTTTTGATCGTTTATACAATCGTTAATATAATAATCATTATTTGCAGTCAATTAAGACTACTACTTAAGTAATTAAAATATCACTTGCTTCAACGGTGAAGGAAAACATCGTGAGGAAACATGCACGCCTGAGAGTTCTCCATAATGTTCTCAAGTGTGTGAAGTCTGCCAGTCCGCACATGGCCAGCGTGGTAGACTATGGCCAAACCCTTTTCATATTGAGAGGAGACCCGTGCTCTGTAGTGAGCCGGTAATGGGTTGATCATGATGAAGAATACCAAAATAGGAGTATGTAAGTCAAACGAAATATGTTTTGAAATCAATATTGATCCAACAACAGTTTCCACGGCTAATTAGCAAATTACGAACCCAATCAGATATGTTGCAGTGTAGGCCCTATTACACGCGAGGGTCCGGTCAAACTGTCAGCGGAAAATTAGCTTGTTTTCACTGAATCTCTATTGTTCTACTTGCGAGAGTTTATTAATTAATTTATTTATAAGGTAATTTAACATCCAGTAGTGGTAGACAATATATGCTAATTCTGTTTAATACTTATCAATTAATCTTAAAGTGCGTCCGAAAACAATGAAGGTATAAGAATCAAACGCAAAATGAATACTGAACTCTTTTGTTACATACGTATAATAAATGCTTTATCAATTGAAACAGGTTGAAAAAAATACAATTAGTCAAACTTATATTAGGATTTGAACTTGGACTAGGACTTGAATTTATATTAGGATTGAAATAGCATAAACAAAAATTTAAAAATGCAACCAAATATATCTCAAAATTAGTTATTAAAACTTATGTAAGGTAATGCACTGAAAAATATATAAAATGTAGTTTTTTCCTAACAGTAGTCTTCACAAATAAGGATTATTATTTATAAACAAATTGAGGTAACACACTGTTTTATCAGAGATTTTAGATTTTAATTTTTAATAACATAACTATTTGAAGTACTCAAATATATAAAACATGTTTTTTTTTTCTTAATAACATTAACCCTTTGCTCAGCAGTGAGTCGCTAAAACACAGGAAATGCATGCAATACATTGAAGTATCTGGACGGATCGCTTAAGCTTATCAAACCTCTCTCAGTTTAACCTCGCTCACATTTGTATTACAACAGCTGGAAATTAGACGCGTCACTTGCGAGCCTTTCGTAGTCGGCAAACCGTAGCATATCACGTAGCATATACCGTAGCGCATCCCGTAGCGCCTACCGCAGTTAATTCGCTACGAGTGGTGTGTTACTAATTATTGCGCCCAGGGATTCGTTATACGAGCTAAACCGAAATGATTTAGCATGCGACCTATAAAGCCATCTTGTTTTAGATAAAATATATTGGATAAAAAAAAAACTTTGGTGCCAATAGATTTATTGCTCCAATGGAGAACTTAATCATTAAAATGTTATGTTAACCTAGTACAAGCATCTACGATGTGTTTATATAGTATACTAGCTGGTGCCCGCGACTTCGTCTGCGCAGGATAAGAATTTCGATTAGCTTATATTAGAGTGGTGCAGAAAAGAACTAACATTATGACATTAAAATTCTCACGTATATCGTCATAATTTAGTGAATTCACACATAATCTTTATAAATTGTAGCCTATAAGCTGTGTTTGTTATTCTGGTCTATGAGCTATATTATTGTACAGTTTCATAAAAATCCATTCAGTAGTTTTTACGTGAAAGAGTAACAAACATCCCTCTATTCATACTTACAAACTTTCACGTTAATAATATTAGTAAGATTTTTTTTTTCATTCTAATTCGTAAATGGTCGTCGAAAAATGGTCTTCAACAAATAAAAGTGTCTTATCTGGGGCCTAAAGCTAACTATAACATTATAAATTTTTAACATTATAATTAGACAGTACTATCTGAAAAAAGAGACAGGAGACTTCGTATTGGGCGGGCGCGGTTATTTCACGCTTTTCTTGAATTAATGTTTGTTGGCTAATTTTGAAAAGGATTGGTGTTGGTTGTGTTTTGGACATTATAGTTTTTATGTCGTTTATGTAGCGGCTAGTTTTTTGAATGATTAACAGGTAGTGATTTGGGAAATGTTTGAGCGAGCCGCGTCCGTCCGGTGCAGTTTCCCGCCCCTTTTCCCTAACATCAATTCTCAATTGCTATAAACTTGGAAGCTGCGATAGCCTAGTGGTTAGGGCGTCAGCCTCTTAATCAGAGGTCGACGGTTCGAATCCAGGCACGCACTTCTAACTTTTCGGAGTTATGTGCGTTTTTAAAGAATTGAAATATCACTTGTTTCAACGGTGAAGGAAAACATTGCGAGGAAACCGGCCGGCCTGAGAGTTCTCTATAATGTTCTCAAATGGCCAGCGTGGTGGACTATGGCCAAAACTCTTCTCATATTGGGACGAGACCCGTGCTCTGTAGTGATCCAGTAATGGGTTGATCATGATGATGATGATGATGATGATAAACTTGACATTGGCTAATCTGTGTGAAGCCATAAAAAGAGAAGAAAAACTGGTCTTAGTTTAGAGATGTACTACTAGCATGGAAATAATGAGGTTAATAACGATTTGAATGGACTCAACTATACCGTGACGTCACGGGTCTCGCATGTGCCCGTGCAATTATTTACATCCACCACAACGGGAAGAAAGCCCAACAATGCCATTATATGCACAGATAATAACTGCAATCCAGATGCCGTCCCATGCATATGCAATAAAGCACTCGTCTCGCAGTCGTAGACGTCATTTGTCAGTTGCATTCAATGGGTATGTGATCCTTGCAACCAACGACAGCGATACGATATATCTTACGACTCGATATTATGCAAAATTATCATTAGAACTATGCAGATATTATGCCAGATTATCATTAGACCTATAGCGCGGAGCACAACTACATCGGCTTCCCTAAAATGATACCTAAAATTTGTATAATATATTTGTTTTGAGCGCATCTCGACAATAATCATGAGTTTCGATGCTATTCTAATACATACAAAATATTGTCTTATGCTTTAAACTTAATCAATTCTTAATACGTGGTAGGTTTGCTACTTATTAAAATGATAAGTTTGCATTTTTTTATACAAATGATTTTTCATAATTAATATTTCTGAAACTATTTACGTAAATAAATTAAGAAATTTACTCATTGTTTAATTACTCAACTAAATTTATAAATGTGCAGGCAAAACAATGTAATTGAATCCAGAAACAATCAAAAGTAATGAATTCTGAATTAATTTGATGCAAAACCGTATCAATTTGAACAGATTGAACAATGATTTAATCAATTTACAGATAATCGGATATCTGCTATATTTTGTACTGACATTATTGTATTCTTCGGTTTTTATAAAAATATGTGGTTTATAATATTTTTTTTTATTTTCAATATCGTAGCGATATATCTTACAGTGTAAATTGCGTGACTGTAACACTGAACAACGTCTGGCAGGAAATTGCAGGCTCATGCTCTATTCAGCGGGGTTATTCACGGTACACATATTATTATTAAAATACAATGCAATTGTTAACGGTATTCACTATTTGTTAAGGATTCACTAATAGTTTCAACGGGTTTCGAGAACGAAACGCCAATCGATGGTGTTCAGAACTATTCATTGAAAACCAAGGCCAATGGGGTATGCAGGTTTCATGAAATTGAAAAACTTTGTTTTACAATTATTCATATGATCAATTCTTTTATAAAAATTATTATTGTTCAAGGTTTTCATTAAAAACACGGAGTGATATATCATCAGCTGTAATTTTCTTTTTTGTTATATTAGAAGGGGTGAAAATCGCTCAAATGATAAAAGAATTAAGAGCATAGATCCTCCCCCATTCTACTCCAATACATGTTTGGTTTTCATTATTATTATAGTGTAGTGGATCGACAAACGACTTATCATGCCCTCTAATTTCCGGAGATCATTATCATCATCATCATCATCAACAACAACAGCATACTAACTCTACTGAACATGTCGCCTAGAAAGCAATTAGGAGTATGAACTTACCATACCCCTAACAGGTTAACCCGCTATTACTTAGCCTGTATCATCACTTAGCATCAGGTGAGATTGCCGTCAAGGGCTAACTTGTAGTATATATAAAAAAATATATAGGCCATCCATGAGCGCACAAATAAAAATGGTCCAACATGTTCCTTCAAGAGGTCATCGAGGCGAGGTGCGCTTACCAACACATAGCCTCTACTCTAGAATACGTCTGCCAACGATCATTTGTCCTACAAAGGACGCGGCCAACTCGCATGGATTTACTGACCGGAAGACAAGTGAAACACCATGCCAATCAGATTTATTACTCGTCACCTCACCTATCTACCAATTTGTTGCTTCACCTAAGGATCTAAATGTCTATACAATGAATTATTAACACTGCGTATTAAAAGTTATGTTTTGTTTCCTCGCTAAGCCGCTCGTACGACTCGCTGCATTGCACACACCGCTCTTTATACCTCTATAACGTAAACTTTGATTTTACGAGCGACTGCTGTGTTTTATTCGAGTTTCAAGGAAGTGGAGTTTGTATTTATCACAGTTGCTGTTTTCACTCCGTAAGATACTGTTATTAAACCACGAAACACTAATGTAGTTCGGTGAATGGTAACATGGCGTTGTTTATATTATTTGTGCTTTATTTATAAAGATACCGCGGATGGTTAAGTGAGCATCAAAGGTAATGAAACTTTTTAACAAAAATTTAAAATAGTTCGTTGCTGAAAAAGAGACCGATACAAGAGATTGAATTTCAGTTTTATTTTGCAAATAATATCAGAAAACAAAGTTTTTTATTAATTTACTTAATAGGAAACCAACATAAACAATTACTTACATTCATCATAATTAAAATAATAACTTTATAATATCATTGTATACACAATAAACAGCAAGTATAATTTGCTATATTCCGCCGACAACCGGGAGATTAGTATAATATAACACCACACAAAATCTTTCACTAGAACCTCTACGCACGTTTCGACCCGACACCGGATCATCCTCAGGAAATGTTGACTTCACAAGCGCGAAAAGTAAAGTCATTGTATACCCCCGCTTATAGGCTAACTCAGCATGTATCACTAAAATTATCTATTAAACTAAAACAATAATACATCTTTATATATTATTCACGTTCAGCAACAGAACCCAACGCATGGTAGCAGATATCCGATCCATTCATGAATGAACATTCATACATTGACCATCTCTAAAAGTTGAGCCCTGAGTTGTGAAACGACATTCCAGCAATTAACTTTTTTTGTTAGAAAGCCCTAATTCTCAGTTTAATAAAAAATAACACGACCAAATTATCTACACCAGTATTTTTATTGGGGCAGTTGCAACTTCCCATTTGCCCAGAGCTAAAAGGGGCAAATGAGACTCGGATATATCCTCTGTTCCTTTGTTCTGATATGTAAACTTTTTATTATATTTTTTATATCATAAACTACTAAGATTTTATTTAAGAGTTTACTGTTTATCAAATTTCTGGATCCATGTCTGATAAATAAATAAAGTAAATATACTATAAAAAACATCGTTCAATTCATATTTATATCTAGTCACAAAATATGATAATAAAATGCCCATACGAAATCGTAAGTAAACATAATATTACTAACAAAAACGAATACCAATATAATCTCAATAACGTTTCATTTGAAATATTCAGTAATAAAAACAGAGCGAGATGGACGTGAGAGGAAAAGCCGTAAAAGTGTTGCTGTATAAAACCCTCACTGGGGCTCACGATGAATTATAAGCTCAGTTCTAACAGGCATATTCATGCTACCCTAGTAGGTGTTTTTAATGATAGATAGAAGAAAGGTAACGCCCTTTTTACGAACGTCCTTTTTTACTAACACGCACACACTTACACGTTACACGTTATTTTTTAAAATAATTACTGTTAAATAATTTATTTTGTCACAAAAATCGCATTTTCCAGTTCTCGGTAGAATAAATGTTTGGAGTGATGGTAAACTTAGGTATTAACTATTAATTTCTTAGTTTTATTATAATCACAAACTATGTTTTTATTTGAATGTTTTTTTTGTCGAGGAGATTTATATACAGAAATGTTTTACATATAAAATATCAGGGTATTGTTCTTATTTAAAAATGTAACAGAAACAACACTAGTCGAATTCAACGGTTTTCCTAAATATACCTTGACCTATTATGGTTTCCAACTTTGGTAAGTTTTTTGATATTGACTACGGATAGTACTGAATCTATTTCGAAGGAATTCTATTTTCTGTAAAGATGTAAACTTTAAGTTTTGTAAGCTTACATAATTTATCATCGTAACGCAATACCAAAATTGGGCACAAATGTTTTGTCTCTCATCATACAAAAGGTTATAGAGCTGGGATCAGTCACGCAATTCAATGTCGGCAAGAAAGAAAAACTGATTTGCTAGGTGAAGAACAAAAAAATAAAACCCGAGCCACTGTAGTTTCCAGTGTGGTTGGGAAAGTCTGAAAAAAAAAACTCAGCGGCACTCCTTAATTGGCACGAAAGCATTTGAGACGTGTCCCTGCGGCACTGTATGGGTAAATGGAATAGCTTAGATGTTTATTAGCGGTAATACTGAAATATTTTCCACGAGTTAAGTGCGACAACGTTTTCTTCACTTTTACGTTTTTACGTTTTTATGAGTTGATTTGAAGTCAACGTTTCAAATCTATTTCAGCTTATTTCCATTTGTGCTAGTTCTTTTAACTTGTGTAAATCGAGCGATACAAAGTATTTGAGGTATTTAACCGGGGTCAGTTGAATTCGGTACCGTTTACGTCGTCTGTTTACTAATTTCTGTCGGACTTTAACAATCATAATGATATATATCATTATGTTATAACGATGAGGCTCCTCGATTACTTATGCCGGACATGTGAGCTAATGTCTAGCAAATCCAAATATGTTTTTGAAAGTCCCGTTGCAGAACGCACAGCGCTGGTCAGTAGCGATGTACGGATTGGAGTAAGTAACTGGCTGGGATTCTCTGCCTTTCTGGTTCCTGTTAATGCGTTGCGAATCTAGGTCTTTTAGTCGATATTCCATCAAATCAAAATGAAAGTCATATAAGTGCTGCAAGTTGGTAAATTTGAAAAGTACTTCGAGGTCTAGTAGGTAATAGCCATTCTATGGTCTCATAGTTGTTCCCAAGCCGGTTGCTTTTAAATTAAAACGGCAACTCATTGTCCATTTTAACAGGAACTGCTCCGGGCTCTACAGGAAATTGCGACCACAGTTCATACAGTCGGTAACAAAACCTACAGATCACTGTTAACATTGTGAACCTTATTCGTGAATAAATAAGTGTGATATTTTAAATTATCATTTTCGGTACACTTACGACGCGACGAACTAATTTAAAATTTCATACTCTATTTTTGATGAGTTGTATTTTTGCCTCTTCCTTGGGAGTGTATTTGAACGACGTCAAAACCAAAATATAAAATTAATCTTTAAGAAATTCAGCTCGCTCGTTTAATTATAATCCTTTCCATTATTTATTTACTTCGGCTTTGCGGCGGCAAGCGATTAAACGTCATCACTTCTGACCAGGTAAGATTGCAACGGCTTGTAATAGTACAAAAATATATCGAATTAGAATATTAATTGCTTTTGACATTTATCAAATCATTACTGTTACCAGATGTTTATTTGTAACCTATATTTTATTAAGTGCAGTAATTATGTACGAATAAAATTATGTAAAATTATGTACAATATTAACTTACTTCATTTTGTTTATAACTATCGCTATATTGCAATGTAGGTACCTTAAACTGCACGTTGTGATTACTTCGAGACGATTTAACATACAATAAGCATCTAAATTATTATATAACTATAGTGTAAGTAAATGTGAAATTCACTTGTAAACTAATAAAATAGAATAAAATAAAATCAACTTACCACCACAGCGTTTTGTTAATTTGACATAGTATACTAGTATTTTCCAAAAAAAAACTTTACGTATTGCGTTAGAAAAACTTTGGCTGCGGTACGAAATCATTCACGTCCATGTATGTCTTCAAGCAGTTTTTATATATTTTTCAATAGATCTACTGTTCCGCTTCAAAGTTTACACGTTTGTCTGGTGGGAGGCTTCGGCCGATGCTAGTTACCACCCTACCGGCAAAGACGTGTCGCCAAGCGATTTAGCGTACCGGCACGGTGTCGCGTAGAAACCAACTAGGAGCGTGGGTTTACCATACTTCTAACAGGTTAGCCCACTACCATCCTAGACAGCATCATGACTTACCACCAGGTGAGATAGCCGTCAAGGGCTGACTTGTAGTGTATAAAAAAAACCTAATCACAACATCAACTTATACTGTAGTTATAAAATGGTAAACATATTGAAATGGTCGTTCGTTGTTGTATATTGAGTCAAAACGATGCGAAAAATCGCGCTATCAAAATGCAACAATATTTTGCTATTCCTATTCCAGCGAAGTCATTACATCGTATCTGAAAGCCACTATGACCTAGATCCATAACTCATGCGATGCAGAAATAAAGTTTACATTTCCATTTCAGTTTTTTTTTTCTCCTATTTTTAAAATTACAGAGAAAGTCTGTTTGTTAAAATTTTTAGTGCATTAATAATTAATAAACACGGTGTGTTTTTGTGTGATTGTAATGAGCGGAGCTGTAGAACAATTAAACGTTGTCACAGTTGTAACCCGCAGTAACAGAACCAAAAACCGAAATCGTCATCCTATATACATATAAAATACAGGCTATATGGGCGAAAGATAGCTTGGTCTCTTGAGTCTGGACAAAAACTACTTTTATTTCGAAAATTATGAATGTACGGGACTTAATTTCAATTTTAAAAAACGAAATTTCTCTGAAGCTGTGATAGCCTAGTGGTTAGGGCGTCTGCCTCCTAATCAGAGGTCGGCGGTTCGAATCCGGGCATACACCTCTAACTATTAGGAGTTATGTGCGTTTTTAAACAATTATAATATCACTTGCTTCAACGGTGAAGGAAAACATCGTGAGGAAACCTGCGCGCCTGAGAGTTCTCCATAATGTTTTCAAAGGCGTGTGAAGTCTGCCAATCCGCACATGGCCAGCGTGGTGGACTATGGCCAAACCCTTCTCATATTGAGAGGAGACCCGTGCTCTGTAGTGAGCCGGTAAGGGGTTGATCATGATGATGATGATGATGATGGGACTTAATATAAAGATGTTTCGTCGAACTCTGTGTGTGCTGTCACATTATAAATTAGAAATTCTGGGGTCGATTTCCGGCTTAAGTAAGGTCTGATGGGAGGCTTCAGCCGTGCATTTACCACCTTACCGACAAAGTGTTGGTAGGAAGATAGATTTCGCGTAAAATCAATTAGGAGTGCGAGTTTACCATACCCCTATCAGGTAAGCCTGCTATCATCTAGACTGCATCATCACCCACACCAGGTGAGATTGCCGTCAAGGGCTAACTTATAGTGGATGAAAAAAAAATTACAAAATTTTCTGTGTGAGTTAATATTTTATTGTTATTAAGGTGACACAAAAGTCGACGCGAACTCAGCTGAATTAGGTACAACCAGACCTTTGTTCTGTCAGCCATGTTAATTAAAACTAGCTTACTTTACTTATAATCGTAAACGCCAACCCACATTGGAGATTGCCAGGAACAGAACAACCGATAGAGATGCATAGTGCCTCTAGTATCGTTAGCATATATAGATGGCACTATCATATAAGTCGTGTTGTTCAGTTCCTCGCAATAGCCAAGAGGAGGTCGCTGTTCTGCGAACTCCGGGCTCCGAGCTTTGAAGCATTTAGACCACACCTTCGAGTAGTTGTTAAGATAGTTATAGTGATTTTAATTGTTTTGAATTTAATTATAGACCTTTTAATGAATAATTATTGTATAGTTTTAAATTAATTTAATTGTTTTTTGTATGTAAATACTTAAATGTATTGATTTTATTTGAAATAAAGAATACTAAGGTCTCTTTTTACGAAAGAGGACACTCTTAAAAAAAAAAAAAAACCCACATTGGAGAAGCATGTAGGGTCTCCTCCGTAAGCATCACTGTTAAGAACCAGGAGGCATGTGCCCTATTGTGGGACAATGATGAGCTAATGTCGATGAATTTTATTATGATAGTGATGATGATGATGATGATGATGCTGGAAGGCCATACGTAGGTTGCAAATTAAGAGTCGAAGTAAAGTTATTTAAGCATTTTTTCTTAACCAAATCCTTTAAATAATCTAGCGTTGACAAAAACAAGGATTCCACAAGATATATTATTTAATCAGTAGAACATCGAAACGTTTTTTACGATTTTGGTCTCGGGTCCTGTTAATAATTTATGTGGGCTGCCCTTTGTATGGCCGATTAAACTTTCATATAAGTTAAGGCTTTATTTATATTTATATAGCAGGGCTATTCGAAGCAGTCTAAAAACACTAAATTTGCAATACAGTGTTCTATAAATTTTCTGCCATTCTTTTCGAACTTTTACGAACCGAGTTGGTGCCCCTCGGTCTCGATATTGTTATTACCGCGATTTTAAGAAACATTACATTATGATGTATTTATTAACTAAGACATACAAGTTGTTTGTAAGAGTTAAAATGTTAATAATCTGTATACGTACAAAAGAGTATAAAACTTGACTACAATTCTATTAATAATGTTTTAAGTTGGTTGTCATCATGTCGTGCCGCCACGCTATTGGTTCCCGCCAAAACGGTGGCAAGTGATTGGTCCTCGATAAATAGCAATAGCAATGGACGCCACGAGGACATTGCTATAAGTTTAGTGATATTCTAGAAAAACAATGCCAATTTAACTGGCGTTTTTATCTAAGTTTTTACAATATCTGTCATCCATACTACCGCAGAGCGAGATTCACATTTTTGATTTTAAAAAATAAGCTTCCTTAAATTAAATAGTTCTTGATAAGCCATTTTTACACACTATAATATCAAGTATTTAAAAACATAGTGAATAGTTTATTTTTCATATATTCTACCCGCTAGGATTGATTCTAATAATTCAGTTTAACACTTTAGCGTTTAAGGATTAAATTAAAATGCAAGCGTGGAATTTGATATAGGTGCTCGCATATGAGCTCTTAAGAATTTCATGTCCCGCCATATTAAATATTATATTCACGTTATAACGTTGTAATATCCGGTGTTGGGTTTAATGTTGTGTGTTTTATCCGCGACGGCACGGAGACGGTGAGTTTACCGTTAGGGGTTGCTGTTTGTATTGCTTGCGTTTATCTATTACCCACCATTCACCTGAAAAACGCCTTAGCCGAAAAAAGTGCGATTCTATGAAATAGGCTCTGTAGTCTTTCTTGGAAGAGTTAAAAAAAAACAGTCAAAACCACACACACATTTGACTTTACGCAAGGTTCATTTGTCGTTGGACGTTGGAGTCAGATGATCCTCGAGTGGAGACCACGTCTCGGCAAACGGTGTGTGGGGCCGTCCTCACCAATTCCACCGCACAGTTTACAAATTCTTTTTGCTTTTACAGTATAAATTGCTTCAGCTTATTGCTGAATGAAAATTTTATATATATATATATATATATATAAAATATATATAAACCACACACTGACTGACTGACTGATTATCACGATATCTGAGGAACTATATAGGTTTCTTTTATGAATTATAGGTTAGCTAAAAAAAGGTTTTGAGAAAATCCACCCTTATGGTATTGAAATGGGGGTTAGAAGTTTGTATGAAAGTTCTATGTTTTTGGAGTTAGAGAAATGAAAATCGGTAATTAGGTCATTAATTTTTGTAATATTATATATAACGGTGCTTTGTTGTAATAATCTCTATAATTTTATTCTTAAACTGATTGCTGTCAAGCTATAGTTTATATTATATATATAAAACAACACCCGTTTTTTTTTTTAATATCTATCAACATACTAAGTATAAAAAATATTTTTTGACATGAAGAAATGTGTTTTTAAATTGATTTTCGGATGTGTTTTATATCAAACTAGTAAAATATATATAGATATCACTCATTGTACTCTTACAATCCTTTCAGCATCATGCCCCGGGCGGGTTATCACTGACCATTCGCACGCGATTTGAGCCCGACTCCATTAGTCAGTATCGAGTCATTAACGGAGTCTCGATTAACGAAAACGTCGTTAATCAAACCGTATACGATTCAGAATCGATGCCGTCATTACTAAGCGAATACGGGATAAATGGATATTGGCTTACGGTTGATGTAGCCTTTCACGTTTTGTTAATTATATTTTACGTTGGTTTTTAGTTTCAGGTATCTCAATTATTTTATGAAAATAAAGTGTAATATTTTTAAAATTTCATTAAGGTTATATTATTAACTCATTACAAGCTTTACCTGACTACCTCAAAAGGAAAGGTAACGTTTTTAGGTGTGTGTATTCTTACTGTCAATTTATATATTTTTCCTTTAGGAATATTAGTGTGTATTTGACGACCTTCGTGCTGCAGCGCGCTGTTGCAGTTTAAAGTTGGAGGTCCTGGGTTCGATGGTTTCGATTCGGCTCGAGTCTGGTCTTTTGGGAGACTTCGGCAGTGGCAAGTTAACACCCTACCGACAAAGACGTGTCGCCAAGCAATTTAGCGTTCCGGCACGATGTCGCGTAGAAACCAATTAGGAGTGCGGGTTTACCATGCTCCTAACAGGTTAGCCCGCTACCATCTTAGACTGCATCATCACTTACCATCAGGTGAGCTTGCCGTCAAAGGCTAACTTATAGTGGTTAAAAAAAGTGTGTTTGCACAAAACTTCGTAACTTTGAACTGTTTGTGTTACCTCATTTTGGTTTTTTGAAATTCGAATGGTACCTTTACAAGCAGATGTTTATTTGTAGAAGCATCAATAAGGTTTAAATTTAAAGCGACAAAGATATCTCAGCGTTACAAGACAAATAAAGAATCATGTTATTCGAAAACTTTTACTTT
Organism: Lasiommata megera; assembly: GCA_928268935.1. Lineage (NCBI taxonomy): Eukaryota > Metazoa > Arthropoda > Insecta > Lepidoptera > Nymphalidae > Lasiommata > Lasiommata megera. Next base: position 1,016,018 of record OV743311.1, on the reverse strand, counting down.
AATGGATACCGGATAGCCATTTTATGTTGAAAATATTCCTCGAAATAAATTACCTTAGGGACTAAACCTACCTTAATAAGGGATTTAATCTCTTCGGTAATTTATTTCAGGACACCAAAGTTTATGTTAATGTTTTGTTTTTATCACAACTATGGTAAAATATAAAAACCATCTTGCAACTTATTTAACTTAACAACTATTTTTAAGAAACTTTATAAAGACCTGGGCTTCACTAAATGAACCGGTAAAACATTAGCTCCACGGAAAATCAAATATTGCAAGTATTTTTTTTTTTTTCCGATGGGAAATGCGTTTACGCATCCCCTCCGGAAGCGACGCAGTTTTGACGACGTCACTTCCAACGGGGTATGTGGGACTCGCCGGCGGCCAGACTGACGACCAGAATACCCACTAAAACCCAGCGATGCTCCTACGCGTCGCCTGGTGGCTGGGTCACGGGTACACCCGCGCACACGACCGCAACCCAACCAGCGGCGTCCGCCGAGGCAGACCCTCCACCGGGGGCCTATGATCGAGGCCCCCTAACTCCAAGTTGAGGCGCGCCAGGAACATTGGGCGCGCCTTACTACCGGACGATTACACTCGACGGGTGAGGATACCTCTCATCCATCACCCACCACCCATAGAAATCGGGGGCATTGACTAGTTATACACGAACAACCCAAAACAACCGAATAATAAGAATAATAAATTACCTCAGATTAAAGCGTTGGCTTGCGAAGAAAATAATTAATAAAGCTGTTTGATTATACTTTCTCACTTGTACTTTTCTCAAGACAGTAGATTTAGGTAACTTAATTATTAAGATTAATATTTAGGGTTTCGCTTCCTTGGCAAGTTGAAAGGGAGACCTCCAGATAAGTGATTAAAAAAATAAGAACAATGGATTTAACTTCGCTTTATTATAATAAACCAGTTCTAACCACTTCAAATTAAATCAACAGAATACTTGGTTTGGCTAATGGATTCGTTGAGATGTTCAATCTAGTAATTCTAATCTCAAAATTATGATAAACTAAACCCTATTTAATAGTTATAGGATGTATTTTCAAAAAATATTTTCTAGTCTGACAGCGAACAAAACATTATAGCTATCTATATGGTTTAATGGACAAACACCTTTTCCTTTCATATTGGATTAGAAAGATACAAAATAGAAGTTTCCTGAATAAGCAAAAAAGCGCCATTTGCCAAATTTCCGTAAAATTTATACAACTTGGTTTAAAGATTCAATGGTAAATGACAGAATAGTCTCGCAAGATATGAGAGAGAGACAGACGCATAAAAATGCGTGTGTAGTATTTCAAATTCAAATTCAAATAATCTTTATTCAAATAGTCCTTTAAAAGGCGCTTTTGACGCGTCAATAATTTTCATAGTAGTGATTTGATGGTGATAACTACATTCTTAAACTTAAAACTAAAGCTATGAGGGTTCCAAACGCGCCCCGGTCTAAGAAGAAGCCCACAACAAACTTAGCCAGGTAAATTTTCTTTTTGTTATCACCATCTCACATGCCACTTAAAATTATATTAAGAGCTATCTTATTAGAGCAATATTTCACACCCATGCTTGTTTATCATTTACGTAATCCTTTACACTATAGTAGGAGTTTTCTACAAGCTTACGTTTTATATAAACTTTGAACTTATTGAGAGACATCCCAGAAATTTCATTTGCCAATTTGTTATAAAATTGTTTTCGTTGACATAGGTTTTAAAAATATAGTGCATGTCAGATTACGGTAATCAATCTAGATATAACTACAAAAAACAGTACATTCTCAATTTCCCTGAGAAAAAACCTTAATATAGCTTCCGTAAAAACGGATTCCACAAAATTTATTATTAACCCCGGGCCTGGCGTCGAAACGTTTTTACGATTTCTGTCCGTATATCTCATTAATAATGTATATATTTCTGCCCTACCACTGGACGATGAAAATTTAATAGGCTTTCAGGATGGATTTGAAATTAATAACGTGATATTAATATCGGAAAACGTGGCGTTTTTCCCATTTTAATGCCGTTTTCCCATAATGATATATGATAATGAAGTCCGATTTACGTAATGCGTCCGTGAGTAAGAATCCCGCAGCGGTTATTGCGCAGCGCAATCGTTATCACAATCACTTTCGCTGTTTGGTACCGAGTCAGTACACTACTAATTAGACAATTAGCTTTTGACGACCTCCGTGGCGCAGCGCGCGCGCTGTTGCATTATAAAGTTGGAGGTCCTGGGTTCGATTCCCGGCTCGAGTCTGGTCTGGTGGGAGGCTGCGGCCATAGCTAGTTACCACCCTATCGACAAAGGCGTGTCGCCAAGCGATTTAGCGTTCCGGCACGATGTCGTGTAGAAACCAATTAGGAGTATGGCTTTACCATACCCCTAACAGGTTAGCCCGCTACCATCTTAGACTGCATCATCGCTTATCATCAGGTGAGATTGCCGTCAAGGGCTAACTTGTAGAGGATAAAAAAAAAAAAATAGCTTTCGATCTACTAATAAAGATTATCGTAATACAATTACGCGTAAAAACCAATTACTATCGTAGGTTCACCATACCCCTAACAGGTTAGCCCGCTACCAACTGCATCATCACTTACCATCAGCTGAGATTGCCGTCTAGAGCTAACTTGTGCACTATAAAAAATAATCAAAAAAATATCCCAAACTGTATTCGAATGTAGATCACAATTAAAAACATAGTTGCGCATGATAAGTCGTCAAAATTCCGTTCAACTTGGCAACGTTAATTGAAAATATTTGAAATGCAATCCTGCAACGAACGAGGTCAATAGCTACGCATTATTGCGAGCTATCGCTGAAATGCATGCGGATGTTTTAACTCCACGGTTTTCATTCGTGTAACTTAATTATTGAGGCATACTGACACATACAGTGAGGCCAAGTTGTAACTAATGTGTTTCTATATCGAAAATTAACAGTATTGATATTTTATAGAGAAATATCTGCAGCGTCAGGTTGAGCAGAGCTAAAGCATGGCAACACAAAATTAATACTTTCAGAAAGTATGGTATCAGCTGGCCATTTACGGATTGCTTAACTTCACATGCCTTTGATCATATTATGGAACACTCTCAGACTTGTAGGTTGTTTGCCTTGCTAAAAACCCTTCTAAAAAGACCTAGCATCGTGCTGGTATTAAACGCTTATCTCTATGAAATGCAGGATGAAGTCTTAGACACTAGACTATCACAGCTATGCATGGGATATTGTTAAAAAAAAAGGAATTGTTGAAATAAAACGTACAATACTGTCGCACATGTTCCCATTATATCCTTTGATATCCTAACAAAGATACTAACCCGAGAATACTGGCCCAGAGCGTCTCGGGTTATTGGTGCAATAAATTTAGCTCAGATAAACATACACTGTCGTAAAACGTCGCGACAAAGGACTCTTGTATCCGAATGTGGGGTATAAAGTCGGAGATAGCATATTGATCGGGTTTTAAGGTTTCTCCGCGATAGCTAAGCAAGGCTGCTTTTAAATGACCTAGAAGATTGCTTTAATTTTATAGCTCAACTTAGTTTAACTTAGCTGTAATGAAAACAGATTTAGTTAATTTACGTTTTCTACTAGGTTTGGCAAAGCGGTGATAGCCTAGTGGTTAGGGCGTCAGCTTCCTAATCAGAGGACGGCGGTTCGAATCCGGGCACGCACCTCTAACTTTTCGGAGTTATGTGCGTTTTGAAAAAAATTAAAATATCATTTGCTTCAACGGTGAAGGAAAACAACGTGAGGAAACCTGCACGCCTGAGAGTTCTCCATAATGTTCTCAATGGCGTGTGAAGTCCGCCAATCCGCACATGGAAAGCATGGTGGACAATGGCCAAACCCTTCTCATATTGAGACGAGACCCGTGCTCTGTAGTGAGCCGGTAATGGGTTGATCATGATGATGATGACTAGGTTTGGAATTTATGCTTGGTTTTTCATATGTTGGTTTAAATGTTTTTCAGTAGTATCGAAATTTAAGTTTCATTTAATATGCTTTCTGTCTTATGGTTGGCATGTATAGCTCGGGATCGCAACGTGATTGGTTTATGCATTCCAGTATCATTCTGAGAAATGGTCTGGTATTGGGGTTTTCTATTAAAAAATCTCAGTCAGCCCTGACCCTTGAATCTTTTATTATTTCAAGTTCATGGCAACAATGTAAAGGCACCTAAATCCCCTGTGTCATTTTTTTTACTTTATAATGAAGTGTGTCATAATTTGAACACAAAGGAGGGTTATGGCCGTGCATGACTTTGATATCTTGCGCATTGTTCTCGAACATCTATCTCGAAGATGTTATAGTCCCTACACCGCATGGTTTAATGAAACAGTTAAGTTATCTCGTGTCACACAGTTAGTGGAACCCCAGTATAATATAGAAGCTATAAATACAATTTTAATTGCTCTATTTTCATAATTGCCTAGTTTAGTTTATATTTACACTAATTTAATTATTTACCGCCTCCAAAAAACATCTTCATCATTGGAGAAGCCTTGTCAGCTAAACCCATGAACTCCTAGAAAATGATAACGTCTAATATTTTAGCGGGTTATCTGTTAAATTACCTGTTATTTTACCTGTTAGGTTACCTGTTACGTTAGCAGACAGGTAAGATGGGCTTCGTTTCGTGGCTAGTATAACTCTACCGACAGTAACGTACTAAAAAGCGTATAACATACCTAGCAAGTTACCCGCTCCCATATAAGACTGCAAGGTCAAGGTGTGAGTAACGATGCTGTCAAGGGTGATTGTAGTGATTGAATTAAAATGATCCAAGTGCTTTTTTATTAGAGCAATATGTGATACCCATGCTTTTTTTTATAAAATTTATTGCACAAAAAAACTGTACAGAAGGCGAACTTGATGCTAAAAGCATGCTTGTTTATCATTTACATAATCCTTTACACTATAGTAAGACTATTCTACAAGCACACGTTCTATATAAACTTTGAACTTATTGAGAGACATCCCAGAAATTTCATATGGCAATTTGTTATAAAATTGTAAACAATTACCTCTGAATGAATTTCTAATTTTTTATCGTCTAGTAGCGTGCAAAACAAGTTTATTTTTACTTCTAATGTTAATATTCCTATTGGACTAAATTTTCAAATATGCAGTAGCCATGCAATGACATTATTTTGACTTCATTAAGTTTTTCTCTTCGTGAATATCTCGTAACCATATTATAAATTGCACGAACAGCCCTCTTCTGCGCCACGAATATAGTGTCAATATCGGCATCATTATCCCATAATAAAATACCATATAATGACATAATTCGTACCGGCTGTAATAAATATAGATAATTATGGGCTAGTTGGGTGATAATTAGTCCAAAGCGCTGGTTAATTAGTGCCGTTGATTAAAATCTAAAATTACACGGACGTATTTTTGAGATTAATTTTCTTTTTTCCTTTATGCTTTCGGTAATCTAATAATTTGTTATCCAACCGTAGGTGTGCCTACCTAAGAGATATATATAAGATAACTGCCTACGAAGAGTGAGCGAGCTCACCCGATACTATACAAATATCAATTTAAATTAAAATAATAAAACAAGACTTTAATTTAATTTTAAGTTTGCAGTATACCAGAGCCAGTGTGCAAATATTTTTAAACTTTAAGTTTAAAAATATTTGCACACTGGCTCTTACAGTTTAGTGTGATGGAATGATTCTTTTTCGAATTTGTTGGCAAATTTGGCAAAGAAATTTATTTATCCATTGTGTTTGAATACCTATAAATAGGTTACATAATATAAAAAATTAAGAGTTATTTTTCACGGACACTTTTGGATGACTTACAGCATCATCATCATCATAAACTTCATGAAAAACCCATTACCGGCTCACTACTGAGCACGGGTCTCCTCCCAATATGAGAAGGGTTTGGCCATAGTCCACCACGCTGGCCGAGTGCGGATTGACAGACTTCACACGCCTTTGAAAACATTATGGAGAACTCTCAGGCGTGCAGGTTTCCTCACGATGTTTTCCTTCACCGTTGAAGCGAGTGATATTTTAATTGATTAAAAAACGCACAGAACACCGAAAAGTTAGAGGTGCGTGCCCGGATTCGAACCGCCGACCTCTGATTAGGAGGCTGACGCCCTAACCACTAGGCTATCAATATCTTGAAGAATTTTTATCGAAGGATAATTATGAGTCACTGTCCGTACAAATCAGATTTTACAGAAGTAAACTACATTTTTTAATGTGAAAAGTAACAGTTTTATTGATTCAACTCCGCTGTATGTTAGTATGACGTTAACTTAAGTATGACGTGGATGCAGCGGTACATTCCCCGCTAGCCAGCGTGACGTCACTGCTGACCGACTTTGCCTGAATTCGATTAAATTCCCGCTATAAATAACTTGCATCAGGAAGGACGAGTTATATGCCGTAATAGTATTAAGCATACTGTGACAAGTTAGTTCAGAATTCACTTATGTTTATTACCACTCCACCAATCTCATTTGTAACTCGAGAATTACTAAGAAGAACTACTAATAGTATGTATATATATTTTTTTGCAACTTCCGTATCTCTTTTAATTCATCAGCTCCAAAGAAATGGTTGCCTGAAAGAGATCACTATTAGTGATAAGGCCGCTAGTAGCTGTTTGTTTTGTAATTGTCATGTATGTTCTATCCTATATATAGCAAAAAAGTTGTATAAATAAATAAATATATAATAGTCTTCCAACTTAACTGAATTGGCATGTCTGAAAATTGTTCCAAGCTTCGTTACAGGGAAAATCAAAGTATTTTGAAACCGTCAGTTAAAGTTTGGTTCCAAAAAAAGTGCAGCAGCTATGTTATTAAAACATCAAGTGACCCTTGAACACCCATGAAGGATCATCATGAACAACCCATTCTCGGCTCACTACAGAGCACGGGTTTCTTCTCAATATGAGAAAGGTTTGGCCATAGTTCACCACAATAGCCATGTGCGGATTGGCAGACTTCACACGCCTTTGAGAACATTATGGAGAACTCTCAGGCGTGCAGGTTTCCTCACGATGTTTTCCTTCACCGTTGAAGCAAGTGATATTTTAATTTTTTAAAAACGCACATAACTCCGAAATGTTAGAGGAGTGTGCCCGGATTCGAACCGCCGATCTGATTAGGAGGCTGACGCCCTAACCACTAGGCTAATGTAGGATAATCCATATTAAATGTTACTAGAAATAATCTGCTCTAACTTTCATATATTTTTGAAAATTAATTCTTCGTAAAACTCCTACGTATTAACGTAGGAAATTAATTGATTGCGAAGGGGTAAAAGGGAGCGACGAGAAGTGCACCCCCTGATAATTAAAAATAGCTGTTTACAAGTTATGAAGGAAGTTAGTCGGAAAAACGTAATGGTAAACGTAGATGTTTCTGGATCGTAATGGATATCATACACTCGCTATGACTTTTTTATTTTTTTCCGTTAAGCAGTTCTATTATCAAGATTAGATCGAAAATCTTTATATTAACTAAACTTTATGAGATTAATTAATGAAAAACTACAAAATAATAAAAATATGACAAGTAAAATATTAAGACTTTGTTTACCCCACAACAGAAACCAACTTATGTTTTGACGAGAGTCATTTTAATTTAAAGAGAACAAATTAAATATTCTCTAGTAACCTGGAGTTCATCAGCCCATTTTTCATCCTGTCTCATTCCCACCACCACAGAAATCAACTTATGCAGTGGTGAGAGTCATTTTAATTTAATAAGAACAAATAAAATATTCTCTAGTAACCTGGGGTTCATCAGCCTCAGATTAAATATTGCCCACAAATGTCTGTGCCCAGCTGTGGCATTTTATTTTGTGACTTTTATCCACAACGGTTTTCCGATGTAAGTAGCCGGGCATAAACGCATCGTAGCTATAACTAAAACGGTTGGCTCTATTTTGTTTCAAAAGTAAGTAATCCAAAAGGTTGTGTCACTGCGAGTTACTACTTAAAATTCTTAGTCGAACAAATCAGTACCCAAACCGCCTGTTTGTATAGTACAATATTACATTATTCAGCCAAATATTTTCTCCGCTAAAAATTACTGGTCGTTAGACGGCTTTGAACGACAAGTTTAACACCGCCGCAGATGCTTTTAAAATTCACCTCCACGCTTTCGGAGCCAAAACGCTTAGCCATCTTTTACGGTTTTACGTTACCGATGATAAACAGTGCATATATTTAGCGTAACAGGAGACAGGGCCGACCAACTGTGAATAATACATGGCCCCGGTATGACCCGGATAACGCATAATCTCCTCCGCTGGAAAATTGTTTGAGCTTATTTCTAAACTTGTTTTTCTAAAATAAAATCCAGTTCAAAATATTTAATGGGTTATTTTTTAACTACTTTGACACATGCGCGACGACACGCTGCCTATGTCGGTGTATGTCCGACACGTTGGGGTAACAAATCCCAGCAGTAGGACGTACAGCAACCATACGTAAGCATATACTTAGTGTAAACCAAAACGGGCTCGATAATGTGTAAGTAATATTACATGACCCCGGTATCATCCGGATAGCGCATGATCTCTTGAGCGGGGAAATTGTGTGAGATTCTGAATGTAAATAAAAACCAGTTTAGAAAGTAACAAGGAAAGAAAAGTCTTTATTGTTATCATCATCATTGCACAAAAGCTTAAATTATAACCGTGGCGGTGATAGCCTAAAGGTTAGGGCGTCAGCTTCCTAATCAGAGGTCGGCGGTTCGAATCCGGGCACGCACCTCTAACTTTTCGGATTATGTGTGTTTTAAAAAAAAAAAAATATCACTTGCGTCAACGGTGAAGGAAAACATCGTGAGGAAACCTGCACGCCTGAGAATTCTCCATAATGTTCTCAAAGGCGTGTGAAGTCGGCCAATCTGCCCATTGCCAGCGTGGTGGACTATGGCCAAACCCTTCTCATATTGAGAGGGGAGCCGTCCTCTGTAGTTAGCCGGTAATGGGTTGTTCATGATGATGATGATAACTACGTACGATGAAATATTGACGTTAGTTTTGTACTGCAGTGTAACACCACTAACAGATAGACTACCCAGCTTTTGTTGTAAATATTAGATTTTAAATTTTTTTCTTGTCGAGATCACTGCAGTGGCTTTGACGTTTGCTCATGTTCCAGTAGTCGGATGCACACCAACCATAACAGTTGCACGTATTTCTATCATATTAGCATTTATGATTAGTATTATATTACATTTATCTCATACACGTATTTAAACTTCAATAAGATAAAATACACTTGAAACACACACCAGGAGCCTGGTGGGATTTCCTTTATATGAATTCGATTATTATAGAGACGTCATGATATTAAAATCATTAACATTCTAAAAGTTGAATGAAAATTACTGCCTCAAACATTTATGTTTACAATTCTAAAAGCGGCACAACATAAAGTTAAATACAGCATCCACAAACATGCCTCGCCGTCCGACATTACTCGCCGCGATCTCCTCTTGACAGTTTTATGTAATTCCAAATTCCACGTTTACGTTTCGGGGTCGCAACCCGGAAACAAAACCTTCGTACATCAGTCTGAGAGCCGGTGGAGTATTTAGAGGTGATACTTATTATAAAAAAAAAACAACTAAAATATAGTTAGTTTTATTTATAATTTTGTACACTGATTTGCGTATTTAAAAATCAATTCTTGTGATGTTTGATGTTAGGTTTGTGATAATTACATACTTATAAATAACTAACAATAACGAAAATCCACCCATCCGTTGCGTAACTTTTTGTCTGTTAAACGGACCAAATGCTATGAGTGTATGTAACAACTGCTTTCAAACAATTTATTTCGTTTGGAGTTGAATGATTTTCTATAATATTTCTGATACAAAAATATAATTGTATTCGTTTTAAATTTACTAATTTAATATTACCTCCTAGTTAGGTAAAAACAATTTACTAGAAATATTAAATTATAAGAACAATTTGTCATCTCACTTTCAAAAAAATGTGCACATTATAATTCGACCCTTCGAGTAGTAGATTGAAAGTACAATCTGTGTTTATGACGGTATCAGTTAGTTGCTATGGTTGGTGAATAGCATACAGTAATTTCGTCGTTGATGGTACGTAAACTTGACAAAGCACTCAGGCCGTGACAGCGATGCGAGTTCAAATTTCACCGTTTCCAAAAATTTGTTACGACTTATAAAAATAAATAATCTTACGAGTGTAAAATCAGAAAATATGAGAATAAGGCTGAAAAAAAAAACTTTATTTTATTTTATTTGTTACTTGAATTCAAAAAACGAGTGAATTTTGATGAGGTGTGGCAGATGTATTGCATTCTAAAGAATGATATAGTTAGAAAAATATTTATCTTAAGGAAAACAATTTTTTCATAGTAAGTCCACAAGTTTAATTAACTTTCAGCTGATATAAAGTGGCTTCTTAAATTATCCCAACAGCTCTTCGGCTACATGGGAACGGGTTTCGAAAGCAGTTTGTCATGAAAATGGGTCAAAACGTAATGGTTGAAACGTTTTAGAAACGCAAAGGAGATGAATAACCCAAAGGCAAAAATATTTTTAATACGTTTTTTGGGAGGTGGCCTTTCTATTCTCGTGTTACGGTTTTAGGTCATACTAAAACGTTAAAGTTTTAATGCCTAAAATTTTGTACTTTAACTACATAATTATTATACTTTTGGTTTCAGCTGAATTTAATTTATTTAAAACACAATAAAGATACTCCTTCGATTACAAGAATTTTGCAGAATACTTAATTGTACCTGTAAACTATTTATATTTATTTATTGTAGTATTGTTTTATTATTTATGAATGAAACTGGCCTACAAAAACTCGGTGTTGTTGCAGAGTCATTAAACATGGGAACGTTGACTTCGTTCGTCGAAGAAGTCTGACATGTTATGTAATTCATTATATTCAGTGCCTAGTCTGTCTAACTAGGCTTGCACTGGTCATTCACTTTTAGTATATTACTAGCTGTTGCCCGCGACTTCTTCTGCGTAGAATTGCTGATTTTACTTGAGATTGAGGTTACCCGTGCATCCAATGCCCTGCTTAAGAAAGTAAGCTACAGGCAAATGTCAAATTGCCGATTTTCGTATCTCTAAATTAAAAAACATAGGACTTTCATACAAACTTCAAACCCCTATTTTACCCCCTTCGGGGTAGATTTGGATGAAAAAAATTTAATTTAACCTTATACTTACGCCCTGAAAGAAACCTATTTTCAAAATTTCAAGCTTGTAGACTTCATAATAAAAAAATAACCAAAAACTGTCATCCCCTATTTTACCACCCTTGACAGGTAATATTTAAAAAAAATTGATGTACATGCTTTTTATTTATTATTATTAATCTTAATGTAAATTTTTGTGTCTCTAACTCTATAAACAAAGAAATTTCATACAAACTTCCAACCCCCCTTTTACCCTCTTAGGGGTGGAAATTCCAAATATCCTTTCTTAGCTGACATCTCTTAACTATCAACTACCTACTTGCTAAATTATAGCTTTATACGTACAATAGTTTTTGAGATCTCGTGTTTAATCAGTATGTCAGTAAGTCAGTATGTAAGTATGTAAGTGACCTTTCGCTTTTATATATATAGATTATATCCAATTTAAGCCACAAGTTTTAACTACGCGATGAGCCCATTATCCTGCTGCCGTGGTTTTCAGCCAAGATATTGTTAACACTAGCCCGGAGATAATTGTCGCTACCCCCAACGAATGAATGCTTGTCGAAATGCTTTCTTTGTACTGTTTTTATATTTTGCGGATCTTGCTGATTGGTTTCTACGCGACATCGCAATATTCGTTTTTTTTTTCCCGCTGGGAAATGCGTTTACGTATCCCCTCCGGAAGCGACGCAGGCAAGACTGCGCCGCTTCCGACGGGGTATGTGGGACTCTCCGGCGGCCAGACTGGCGACCAGAATACCCACTAAAACCCAACGATTCTCCTTCGCGTCGCCTGGTGTCTGGGTCACGGGAACACTTATGCACTCGACCTCAACCCAGCCAGAAATATAAATAGATAGCAATTGATAAAATTAGCATTTACCTGTTTCGATAAATGGTAAATTTCTACGATTTGAAAAACATTTTCATTATATTTGAACAGAATTCATGTCACATAACTTTTAGGAGTCCCACATACGTAAACGCTTTTCCCAGCGGAAAAAAACAAAACAATGTCACATAAGTTTCAGCAGCAACATCGCATACATTTATATATCCATTTATTTACTATAAAGTTCTCATATATAAGCTTAGATGGGCCCGTTACAACATATTTCATAAGCATTTTATTATAAAAGTGGGTCACACTGGTTTGAAACATTACAGAAAATTTAAAAGATAAGTTCCTCTATTCATAGCTAGAACATTTTTAAAAAGACACTTGTAATACACCGCGATTTATTCGTGTAACAACGGTGACCCAGTTAATATGTCCCTTTGCTACCATTCATTAAGTTAAGATCGTTTCAATAGATAGTCAATATAAATATGGTGCATTTAAAAATGCTCTATGACCAATGCGATTTTTTTAAGAGTGTAAACTGAGACAGTTTTTGAATATTTTTATATATCTATAGGATCTGAGTTTGTTTTTATCTCATTATATCTTTATATCGTTTAATGGCGGAGCGTGGTCCGACAAAGAGTGTCGCTAAGCGATTTAGCATTCCGGCACGATGTCGCGTAGAAACCAACTAGGAGCGTGGGTTTACCATACTTCTAACAGGTTAGCCCGCTACCATCCTAGACAGCAGATCATCACTTACCACCAGGTGAGATAGCCGTCAAGGGCTGACTTGTAGTGTATAAAAAAAAAAAAAAAGTGGTGACGATTTTGCCCGATGCACCTGTTAACAAATATAGACAGTGGCGCCGTCATACCAAATATTAGACGGATTGAATCGTGACGGAGAATAAACCCAAGGGTCCGAAAAACGAGGGAGTATGAACTCCCAAATAAGCTATACCGTTAATTCAACTGCTCTAAGATTTCCGTTTTGTTACAGATAACCCGGTAAATGGTCCGACGGAGACTATACTCAAAGCAAAATGGTCGACTTATAGCATCGAGTATACTCCGTACCACATACCTCGACCGTTGGCGCTGGAGGCGAAAAGATGTTAATGCTGATTATACTTCACTTCGTAACGCTTCCCGCACTGACTTCGAGGACTGTTCGTGGAGATAACACAATGGAAGATAAGAATATGCCTTTAATAAGCTCGAGAGTTGTACGGACTAAATACGGTGATATTAGGGGTTTTATAGTTACACCTGAATCAAGGTTCCTAGAGCCAGTAGAAGTCTTCCGTGGAATTCCTTACGCGTCACCCCCAGTGGGTACGCTGAGGTTCATGCCTCCAGTGTCCGGGGCGCAGTGGTCCGGTGTGAAAATAGCGGAGGAATTTAGTCCCGTCTGCCCCCAAGTGTTGCCCGATATAAGAAACGAGACTGCAGTTTTGAAGAGAATATCGAAAGGCAGGTTGGAATACCTAAAGAGAATATTGCCTTTCTTGACTAATCAGTCGGAAGATTGCCTGTATTTGAATATCTACGCACCTGCTCAAGGTAAAACTTTATAATTTTATTCGTTTATATTTTCACATACATCTTTTATTAGTATCTTAATAACATTTCTAAAACTTGATTGCAGTAAAGTATTCTTGTTTATAAGTACGTTTTTAACACGTTTTAATCACATGTATGTTTGTATGTAATGGAATCCTTAAACGCGATTTTCTCTCACTTCAAAAGTTAAGTTAAAACTTTGAATTAATATATTCAGTTCGTGTAAAAATATCATGATTTGATTATCTTGGAGGTGATATGATAATGAGAACATCCAGGTGGATAACTAATCAGTGGCTAGTAGTAAACCCCTTGAGGTAAGTCTAATAAAAGTAAGGCTAATTAATCATATATGTTTAAATTTAAACATATTTATTATATATTGATTTAGTAATTTTTTTTGTTTGTAAACTATAATTTATAATTTTATTTGTAAATTCTTATGTACAAAACCACGTAAATTCTCCACAATACGCTCTCTACATAAGATCACTCTGATACCGTAGAAGCCCCAAGAGTTTTTCACTTTGCAACGTGGAATCACAAGTTTTCTAATAATTGTGCTTTTTAAAATAACTTCTGTACAAGTAACTATATTTAACCTTTAAACTTATTTATTACTGATACAGAGTTATCATGATGTACGCGTGTGAATGTGGAAAACATTTTACAGCACTGATGTCTTTTGTCTGGTGGGAGGCTTCGGCCGTGGCTAGTTACCACCCTACCGACAAAGACGTATCGCCAAGCGATTTAGCGTTCCGGCACGATGTTGTGTAGAAACCAATTAGGAGTATGAGTTTACCATACCCCTAACAGGTTAGCCCGCTACCATCTTAGACCGCATCATCACTTGCCATCAGGTGAGATGCAGTCAAGGGCTAACTTGTGGTAAATAAATAATATAAAACTGATGGTTCTTACTGAATTAGAAGAAAACAGATATGAACCTGTTTTCAGAATGTTAATTAACAGAATGAATTTATTTGAAAAAATAGATAGGTATATTATGAAAAGCAGTCGATTTACATGTATATATAGTTAGATTTAATACAGAGGTAGAAGAAAAAATTGATAGATAAACTTATAGCGTAGATATAAGTTTATAGTAAGGTACGATAGGACTGTCATATATATTTATAATATAAAAGTCCTTAATAATAAATAAAGATATTAAAAAAAAAGAAACACCTAGAGCGATTGTAACGGTGCGGATAATAGAATCGCAACCGGTATTGGAAATTTGTATTAAAATAGTATTAATTGCCCAATCAAATCTAATCCCGGCCTGCGGCCATACAGATAACGATACATATAACGATTTATGTCCATATCAAACCTAACCTAACTTTAGATTTCGGTAACAAACATAAAAGACCGCTACAAAATGTTTTCTAGTTTCCGAATATCTTCTGAAATTATCCTAGGATTTTCTTAAATACGCAATTGCTCCAATTATTATCATCATCATCATTATCATTTCAACCGATAGACGTCCACTGCTGGACATAGGTCTTTTGTAGTGAGTTCCAATGGCCACGATCTTGGGCCGCTTGTATCCAGCGGCTCCCTGCGACTCGTTTGATGTCGTCTGTCCACCTTGTTGGGGGTCAACCAACGCTACGTTTACCGGTGCGGGGTCACCATTAATTATAATCACACAATATAAAATAGATCGCTTATAATGACAAAAATCTTGGGCCTTTATGGAATAAGGATTTTCATTTCATCTTGAAAACCGAACTACAGTGAGGATAACGAATGTTAAAGACACACCAACAATAAATACAATGTATAAGACGCAGATTAACTATCAAACAGAATAAGATAGGGTTTCACAGTCATATGACAATAATAAAAAAATACCTATATTATCAAAAAATAAATACAAAATATACATTTTATTTTTACAAGGATTTCATATTTTTGCGGTTGCTAAATATCATGGCGAATCATCATCATCATCATGATCAACCCATTACCGGCTCACTACAGAGCACGGGTCTCCTTTCAATATGAGAAGGGTTTGGCCATAGTCAACCACGCTGGCCATGTGCGGATTGGCAGACTTCACACACCTTTGAGAACATGATGGAGAGCTCTCAGGCGTGCAGGTTTCCTCACGATGTTTTCCTTCACCGTTGAAGCAAGTGATATTTTAATTGTTTATTAAAAACGCACATAACTCCGAAAAGTTAGAGGTGCGTGCCCGGATTCGAACCGCCGACCTCTGATTAGGAGGCTGACGGCCCAACCACTAGGCTATCATAGCTTCATTTCATGGTGAATATATGGCCCATAAACAGACAGGTCCATAGAAGAAATTCATTTGGATGCGAACATTTTTCATAGATCGCTTGTAATTTTTTGACTGACAAATTTTCGCATTCGCAAGTACCAGTAGATGAGAATAAGTGTTCTGGACTCACGTAAGAATCCTTTTTTTTTTTTTAATCTCAAATATATATATTTTTTAATTTTAATTGTACAAATTTGAATTGTTAAATGTTATTAAAATGAACAAAGCATAAAAGTTACACTTCATTCGGACATCCACCTCTGTATTTCTTTTTTTTTCAATAAGAAAAATAAGTTCAGATATCATCTTAACTATCCAGCGTTGGTTATAGAACGTATGATTGCTAAACTATGAACTAACCAACCGTAAAGGTAACAAAGAGGACCAAAAAATTTCGCTTAGCTCCCCGCGCCGATATTACGAAAAAGGTTTTTTTTGTATTTTGCCCGGTTTTGTTGGCTTTTGTTACAGCGTGTTACTATGCGCGCTTGCCGTGTTTTTTTTTTGGGATTGGTACAAGATATAGATAAATGGCGGAAAATAATTAGGATTACAAAATTTAAAACGGGATCGGTTTCGTTAGCCCGTATTAGAAAGAAAAAAAAATTGTTTTATTTTTCCCAGGAAAAACATGCTTTAAATACTATAATAGAAAAAGGCGCACTGTAGGCGGGTACGTGGACAAAAGGTCTCACCTCAGCACCAAACCACAGCAAGCGGCGCTGGATTACAGAGAAACCATAATCTGCGTGTTCACGAAGGTGTTTGATTACGCTGCGATTTACTGTAAATTCTTTCTGACTGAAAATCAGCCTATTATCTTAACTAAATTCAAATTCAAATTCAAAATAATCTTTATTCAAATAGTCCTGAAAAAGGCACTTTTGACGCGTCAATAATTTACATAGTAGTTATTTCATGGTGATAACTATAATAGTAAACTTAGTAAGTTAGAATAATCCTTTGGAATGACAATCTGATGCGGAGCAACTGAAGTGATACATCACTGATGTATAGTATAGTAATTTATTGTAGATTGAGACTAATAAATACAAAAGATCCCATATCAATTAATAAAATCATGATCATCATCATGATCAACCCATTACAGAGCACGGGTTTCATAGTCCACCACGCTGACCATATGCGTATTGGCAGACTTCACACGACTTTGATAACTTTGTGGAGAACTCTCAGCCGTGAAAGGTTGGTGAACGGCGAAGGAAAACATCGTATTTATTGCTTAAAAAGGCACATAACTCTGAAAAGTTAGAGGTGCGTGCCCGGGATCGACTCGCTACATCTGCTCAAGAGGCGGACGTCCTAACCACTAGGCTATCACAGCTGCTATATATAAAATATACCTATAAACATAATATGATTAAATATCTATAAATTTCCAATTTTCATCTTCATTGCCGTATCCTGGCAATGGATATACATAGTATGTAGACATTATAACTTTCTAGATTTGAAGATTTATAAGATATATTATATATGGTTCATAAAAGACGGACAGATGGATAACCGTGCTTGGTTAAAAAGTCCAGACGGCGTTCTGTAATGGAGGTAAAATGACATGTAAATTTTATGTAGCAATTTTTGTTACATACTAATTAGTTTAGTAGTTCCAGAGATTTGAGAAAAATCATTATATTGTAATAAAACAAAAGCAATCACATCACATTATTTTTATTAGCTTATGCCTGCGACTTTGTCCGTGTGAGTTTGTTATTGGCCTAACTCATTTGTTCACTATCTGTATGCATAGTTACTACAAGATTTAACCATTATACCCAAAAAGTTTACTGTAATGTGTAATGTATATTAATTTATTATTATGGAATATTAATATTTACAATGGATATATCCATAGAAAAGCTATAAATTCATATGAAAGTGTCCGTTTGTGGGTTCGTTTTTTTGTACTCTCTAATTATAGCATCGAACTTCAAAAAACCGCGAAACGGCCTTCGCTTATGAATAACGAAAATATGCTTTTGTGTAATTTCGGGTAGTTCAGTACAGAAATAGACATTTTCTTATTTGGAACTGCCTCAATAATAATTTGTCTCGACTGGCTGCTTTCACAATAACTGGTTTTTGGAATAGGTGAAAAAAATACCAAAATAACGCATCAAGTAAAAGTTGAAACTGTAATGAGTTGATCACGAAAGTAATGCGTGTCTATCGTTTGTTACCGCACCTAATTAGGTGTCTACAGATCGTGAGAAAAGATCCATTTGTATTTAATTCCAGAAATGTCCTTTAGCGCTTTACTCTGCACCGAAAAATTGGTCCGAGCGCTGTCAGCTATGCATGTAAAAGTAACAGACCGCATGGTCAAATAAAATGTCAGTCTATCATATTATGTTAGCAAGTGTGCACAAGTATTTTGAGTATTTTCCAAGACAAAGTCATTTGTCTTAGAAAATAAAAAGAATGTCCTATAGCGAATCTATGCTTGGCTATTCATAGAGGAATTAAGAGTTTAACCTCCAACAGATGTCTTTACGCACTTTACGAGGCAAGGGATGAATAGCGCCAATTCGCTCACTCCGAGTCTTCCAGATCATATTATCGCTTACGATTAGCATGAATGAAGTGAAACGAAATCTAATTTCTTGGGATAAATGTGTGTATAGCGACAAATAAAATAGTATAGCGACTGTTTATATTGCGATACCATTTCCAAAGACATAATTTAAACATTTATATATATAATATATATGTATTATTACGTACATTAGTACTGTGTTCACGAGGCGTAGCCGCGGGCTTCATTACACACGACTTTGTGATCACATTTTCGCCTGACTGATATGAGTAAGCCAGAATGAGAATATGATTACAAGAGAACAAAAAAAACTTATTCATATGCAACATTCATGTACGAGTATATACTTGTACTTCAATCAATCGTATCAATCGTATTAGACATATATATATACTTTCATATACTCCACTATCATTGGTGAAACGGTTTTAGGGAATAGACCCACACCGCTGCTACAATGCAAGTTGACGGTTTAACGTGCTCTCCAAGGCACGTCCAAAGCTCCAAGACTCTGCCTCTCCTTCATCCAAGCAATCCATATCCAAATCCAAAAATATTAAGGATTTATAACTAAAGCTAACTAATAATTTATGCACCAGGGAGCTTCTGAATCTTCAGAATCCATGTCTGACTTATTGAAGTGATAGGCTTGTCCGTGGACTATCTTCAATTTTAAAGACAGTATTCTTTAGTACTCGTACGCACGCGGATGAAACTGCTTTCTTAAATATCATAGTACTAAGGGGATCAAAAGGTTTTATTA
Organism: Lasiommata megera; assembly: GCA_928268935.1. Classification (NCBI taxonomy): domain Eukaryota; kingdom Metazoa; phylum Arthropoda; class Insecta; order Lepidoptera; family Nymphalidae; genus Lasiommata; species Lasiommata megera. Next base: position 996,766 of record OV743311.1, on the reverse strand, counting down.
AGGTCAAAATAGTTTTAAAAATCGATTTAGTAGTTTCAAGTTGCATCCATTACAAGCAAACAAAACTTTCCTCTTTTAAATACTACTTGTAAAAGAAAAAACTTTTTTGTTCGATGCGAACAATACGTCTCATCGTAGGCGTGTTTGTTACCAGCCATAGTTCACACCTCGTACAAATGTAATTTCCTTCCAAGGACCTAATTCCTTCCGGAAATTTCGCTCGGCGAATGATTTCGCCCTTTCCAATTACAAACCATCGCTTTTGCCTTCAATAGAATTTTTGATATGATATTGTGTTATATTCCCACTTCTATCTTTACCTTCGTCTTCTCAACATGATTTTAACATCGGCCGTTGGAAGAAAGTATTCCTGATAGTTTGATATCTAACGGACGATTTAACCATAGGTATCAAAAATTATTAGTGACTATATGCGATGGTGATAACAAAAAAAACCTGTTAAGTTTGTTGTGGGTTTCTTCTTAGAACTGGGCGCGATTTGAACGCTCTCACTTTTGTTTTAAGTTGGCGAGTGTAGTTATCACCATCACTAATAGAAATAATGAAAAATGTGATATAAATGAACAACTATTCAGAGATGCCTGGTTTATGTGAGTAAAACTAGATTTAATTTGATTTGATTGAACTTTGTAGCGGAATTGAATTTACGCTAAAACCATTTTTATTGTTTAAAATAAACCCAAATCGCTACTCGGCGTCAACCGCTGGACCCGACAAATAAAAACCTCGTCTTTTTATTATTGTTCTTCTCTAAGTTTATGTTAAATTAAACAATAACATTTTAATCTATTTATCCACAATACAACTAGTATACTTATACAACTACTATATTATATCAAGTGTTTATTACAGATTTATATGACAGCTATTTTATTGGTATGTATGACTGACACTTGACAGATTACAAACCCGCTTTCTATTAGCGGTCATACATCTAATGACTGTAAGCGTATGATAAGATTGAAGATCAAAAACTTCGGTGCAAGTTGGACAATTACATAACGACACACATCCAGTTTCGTACATTTCGATTCGGCGAATTTGAAATAAAATCCCGCAAACAATCAAAATATACGCCAGTATTTATTAACGGTATTTATATATACTGGCGGATAGTTTTGGGTCAGGTTGAATACCTGAAAATGATTTGAATGAAAACACGGATGAACTCGCTTGTAGCAGGTCCTAATATATAAGACTAATCTTTTCAAGTGTGTTTAAACTCGTGTGTTCTCTTTCATGTTAATTAAATGTCTCCGTAATCGAAATTGAGTGTAACTGCTTCGTTGGTTTTATGGTTAATTAGGTGAACGGTTGCGTTCTGAATTTATTCCATGGGTTAAAATGTTAAGAATTTATCAGATCCAACTTGGAGGTATGATGTCGGCGTTCACCGTGCCCCGGAGAGTGAGAGAGAATGAATTGTTTCTTACCAAGGAATCAGGATACAGAAAACTGCAAGACCATTAAGCAATAACTTTTCGCCAGTAATTTATTTCGCTATAAGAATTCCCCACTAAATGAACGGGTATTGAAAACCGTCATAAATTTCAGAAAAATGAATCGGCCCGTATTATATTTTGAAAGCCTGTGGATATAAATTCATTCACCCCTTCCTATATACCCATGGCTGAGATAAGGTCCCGGGTCTTTCCAATTCTAAGCCCCTTTTCAAATACAAAAGCCCTTTCTTTTTCGTTATCATACGAATTTGAATAAAGTCGAGATTTCAAATAGTCGCGAGTATTTTTCGCTTCGAAGAGAGAACATGTTGATATTGAAATTGAATTTGATTTCATATATTACAATTCTTTACCTTGAAAGTTGATATATCGTAATATTATTGGAATTTTATTTAAAATTTATAAAGAGCAACCAATAAATCAAAGCACACTACAGGTATATTATTACGGTCTTACGGTTATGGAAGACAGCAAATGACTCATACATTTTGTGTCCGGTTATGAAGATTCTTGATTATTCTAGATTAAAATTTTGTTACTTGATTTATGTTGCCTAAATAATAATCAGCTGTATGTGTGTGTGTGTAACACAGCTTATTTAGATACGTTTATTTTGGCGTAATGCTGACGGGCCATGGTGTGCTACGCGTTGTTCTGCCACACCGTTGCATTGGAGCATAGGGGGTATTGTTTTTTTCCTCTGGCCCCATCATGTCACCGACAAAGACGTATTGCCAAGCGATTTAGTGTTCCGTCACGATGTTGCGTTGAAACCAATAAGAAGTGTGGGTTTACCATACTAGTAACAGATTATCCCGCTATCATCTAAGACTGCATTACCGCTGACCATCAGGTGAGATTGCTTTTATGCTCTAACTTGTAGTGTATAAAAAAATGCTTAGCACAGAGGACTATCAGTGGTCATGAAAGGGTGTTTGTTTAATGGGAAGAGCGTTGTAATCATCTATTTACCTGTAGAAGTTTTGTTGCAAGTCGCGGGTCGAGGCATGGTGTTACCTCCTCAGTATGTTTACACACATCTTTTTTTTTATCCACTACAAGTTAGCCCTTGACTGCAATCTCACCTGATGGTTAGTGACGATGCAGTCTAAGATGGTAGCGGACTACCCTGTTAGGGGTATGATAAACCCATACTCCTAATTGGTTTCTACGCGACATCGTGCCGGAATGCCAAAACGTCTGTGTCGGTAGGGTAGTAACTAGTCACGGCCCAAGCCTCCCACCAGACCAGACTCGAGCCGGGAATCGAACCCAGGACCTCCAACTTTATAATGCGACAGCGCGCGCTGCGCCACGGAGGTCGTCAATCATATCTGTGTTGGTCTCAATTTCAAAGCGTGTTTGCACTTTTTAATTCCTAATCTTCATTACTGATCAAATTTTTGGAACTTTTCCGTATGTAATCTGCACGAAAAAGTTCCATCCGCATTGATCAGTTCCAGTGTTTCGAACAATCTAATTCCGCGATACACGCAACTGGAATTGAAAACGGTAATGTCGGAACACAAAGCCGGTGCAAATGTTCTGCTCTAAATTAATGCGCCTGATTGAAAAGCTATGATTGATGACAGCAGATGCATTTGAAATAAAAACTTTATTGGATCGGTGTGAGTTTTGGGCAAACGGTTGCGTAAGAGTATGATTTATTGTGCAACTGACTCACAGTTTTACAATCCACATCCAAGCCAATATCATAAAAGTTTTTTTGTTTGTCTCTGTATTACCTATATTGGGCACAAATAATTATAAAATTTCCTACGCAGATAGAAGAAAACTCGAATCTCATAGAACGAAATAGGATATTTAGTGGTAGAGTTAAAATCTAAATGGAATGTGTATGTAATTGCTGTAATAACAAAACAAAAAAAAATAACAATCATAAGGGATATCCATTCCGATATATTTCAGGGCAATCCGAGAGCAGCGCCATCTAGTTTTGGAGTCATGTACGACAGACAAGAGAGTGCATCGCCCCCTCTCTTTATGCAACATTAAGTGACGTATGCAGGTTCTTATAAGACTCACCGGCGCGGGACATTCGGTCAGTTCGGATCGGTGGTCGAGTCGTGGTAGTGCATAGTCGTACTTTGTGGAGCTTATAGCCTGCTCCTTATAAATTACCATACTTATAATTGTAATTCTGTTCTACCAAGAGTATCTGGTCTCTTTGCCCGAAACTACCCACGTCTACCTAAATTACCGACAAAGACACGCCCCCGCCCCGCAGTCATCCTATATATTGTTTTAATTCATATTATTTATTGGTACGCTTCGTGTACAACTCAGAATCGCGTTAAGTTAGTTTTGTATGCCCCTACAAGTAAGCCCTTGACTGCCATCTCATATGGTGATTCAGTATAAGATGTTAGCGGGCGAACCAGTTATACTATACACATACTAAGCCCATGCCCATAGTGACTTACCGGAATGGCTAAGACGCTTGACTGTACGTCATTATAATTGGTTAATAGTTAAGTGGGTAGGGCGTCAGCCTTCTAATCAGAGGTCGGCGGTTCGAATCCGGGCACGCACCTCTAACTTTTCGGAGTTATGTGCGTTTTTGAACGATGAAAATATCATTTGTTTCAACTGTGAAGGAAAACATCGTGAGGAAACCTGCACGCCTGAGAGTTCTCCATAATGATTTCTCAAGGGCGAGTGAAGTCTGCCAATCCACACATGGCCAACGTGGTGGACTATGGCCAAACCCTTCTCATATTGAGAGGCGACCCGTGCTCTGTAGTGAGCCGGTAATGGGTTATATTATGATGAAGTAATCATGGCTACAATGCGAGCGAAGCCGCGAGTAAAAGCTAGTTTGATAATTAATTTTAAATTTTGCCTTCTACTGTGCATCGTTTGTCATTCACAAAATGAGTCAACAGAACTATAGATAAATAAAGCGTGGAATTTATAAAAACGAAACCATTCATAGAATAGCAAGTATTCATGGTTTAAATAACCTATAGACCCTCGCATCATATCAACAAATCAATCCGAACGATTAATGGAAAGCGTAGCTTATACGCAGTGTAAAAGAATTAATCCGAGGTTCAATAGTTGCACAGTCTAGCATCTGTACAGATGGCTTCATATATATTATTTTTATACACCACAAGCTAGCCCTTGATGGCTTTCTCACCTAGTAAGTAGGTAGTAAGTGATGATGCTGTCTAGGATGGTAACGGGCTAACCTATTAGGAGTATGGTAAACCCACGCTCCTAATTACGCAAAATCGTGCCAGAACGCTACACGCTTGGCGACACGTCTTTGTCGGTAGGGTAATAGCTAGCCACGGCCGAAACCTCCCACCAGACCAGACTCGAACCGGGAATCGAACCCAGGATTGTTGTATCCATAACAAGTATGCATCGCTGTAAATCAAGCCCCATCTAATGGGAACAATTTTTTCCGTTACTAGTTAAGTTCCGTGGCTAGTTCAGTTATAAAGCCATGTCGCCAAGCAGTCAGATATTATGATGTCTCATAGAAAACAATTAGGGTTATGGGTTCAATATAACAGCTATATAGTTAAGCCCGCTGACATCTGATTTGTCAGATTGCCGGCAAGGGCTAACCTATAGCGGCATAAAAAACTCGACACTGCAATTAGTTGGCAGATGCATTAAACCCAGCCAAGATGCGGCATCTTTTAGTCAAAAGTTTCATTACATATACGATATCATGTTTATTATATAGACATATTAAGTAGCTACGATATTATTATATTTCATTTGTAATCTTAATTACTTTAGTACTTATGGCTCAACACAAGTCCGCCCACTACCACCCAGTAAGACCAGTTTGGCGGTTACTCGTCCGCCAAGCTGGGGTTACTGGGTTTCACCGTCCGACCCCCCCGTTATCCCAAACGTCGCCTAAGCCGAGGTTCGGCCTCAAAGGAGGCGCCCTTAAGCAGTCGTTCCCTTAGTTTCTTCGAGCCCTAGGGCTCAAAATTTCTTCTGGCAGAGCTTCTTTTCGAAACAGCCCGGTTACGCTGTGGCAACCAATAGGGTTTGTACAACTAATAGTCCGAAAAAAAAAAACTGGGTTTCGTCCCCATCGTCCCCCATCTGAGTGTTACTAATCTGTGGTAGCGGTTATGCTCCATAGTTGTTTACATTTTGTCCCCAACGGATTTCAACCGATCGTTATTTTTTTTCTATTCGCTTTCAGTAATTTATGGTTGTAATATACTGTTGCTATATATTACCTTTAGGGTTGTATTTTTTGTTTACGCGCTGTAAGCTTTTATTGACTCTAGCTATTTTAGGTCAAACTGTTAATAGGTATATTTGTTTGGTTTGATTTATAATGTATCATACTATAGAAAGAGTGGTCAATAGACATCAAGGGGATTATTCATATGCATAAATCTTTTTGTGAGTAATTTGTAAGTCACTACGGTATTATTCAGTAGTCCCATAGCTGGGCTTAGAGGTATAATTTAGGTAACCCACCCTACAAAAATGCTGGTAGACTAATTTAAATCGCTGGTCATTATAAACAATATCTACGTGACTTAGTGTTCTTTTAAATAGAATCCAAGTCTTCATGACCCATTGTCGATACTAGATAACTAATAGCAATCTTGCAGTGCTTATTTTTACACTACAAGTTAGCCCTTGACGGCTATCTCACCTAGTGGTAAGTGATAATGCAGCCTAGGATGGTAGCGGGCTAACCTGTTAGGGATATGGTAAACTCACACTCCTAATTGGTTTCTACGTGACATCGTGCAGGAACGCTAAATCGCTTGACGACACATCTTGGTAGATAGGGTGGTAACTAGCCACTGCCGAACCCACCAGACCAGACTCGAGCCGGGAATCGAATCTAGGACCTCCAATTTTATAATGCGACAGCGCACGCACTGCGCCACGGAGGTCTCAAAAATTTTGTTGCAGTTATTAAAATTATGAAAGATTTATTTCTTGTTTGGTTGGAACGGATGAACCATAAAGCTACTCAAACACCACTGAAGCATGCCGTACAAGGTAAAGCCTAGAAAAACCGAGGAATTCCCAATTTCAAGTATTTCTCCTTTGACTATTACGTTCAAACAGAAACATACAGCGTTAAATTTGTGATATTAGATTCAGACACTTGTGCCATATTACTTAAGGCAGAAAATCCTCTTATGTAAGAAAATAAGTTCCCTTTTATGTATCCCCGCACTTTTCATTTAATCTTATAAAGAGCCTTTAACGAAGGCATCAAATTCCTCGATTCCGTATCATTCCATTCAAATACGCGAATAGCGAGACTTGAAAGAAAGAAAAGCTTTGTAAAAGCAAAGGCGGAGTATTAGGGCTCCGTTACAAGATAAACAATTTTACAATAATGAACGCTCGTTTTATTTACACAAAGCGAAGAGATATTTATTGGCCGGGTCAGCTAGCTGGCCAAACAAAAACACCATTATATTTTCGCAGGGTTGTGGCTTGAACGCGGAACTGATCTTTATGAAATGTAGCACATAGATGGGTTGCATCCTGAAGACGGTATGCTTGGTACTTGATGCCAACTTTGAACCGTTTCCGAGTGTTAAGCTAAATAACCTTTGTTTGAGCAAAGCTCTAACAAAATAATATTTAAGCTGTATTATAGCTGTGATAGCGTAGTGGTAAGGATGTCGGACGTTTGCCTCCTACTCAGAGGTCAGTGGTTTAAGACCCCGGGCACGCCTTTAACTTTTCTGAGTTATGTGCGTTTTTAAGCAATTAAAATATAATTTACTTCAACGGTGATGGAAAACATCGCGAGGAAACCTGCATGCCTGAGTGTTATAATGTTTTCAAAGTCGTGTGAAGCCTTCCAATCCACACATGGCCAGGGTAGTAGACTTTGGCTTTCTCTTACTGAGAGGAGACCCGTGCTCTCATTTTGCCTTAATACAAGAGGCATATTTTTAAAAGTAACGGATTCATATATAAATTGTGTTTTGTTATATTAATATTAAGTATTCCTAGCCGACATATTGTTATTTTCCTACGTGGTCTATATAAAAAAAATTAAAATAGGTAGCTGTTAAACTGATGAAAAAGATGTTAAAAATGTTTGCTGACTATACTATTTAGTGAAGTCCTATAATGTTCTTGCAAGATATTAACGTAAAGAACGAAATAATAATAGTAAAGACATTACAATTTGACTATATCTTATGTTACCAGCGTAGGTATACTCAAACAACAGCGAATATATCATATATATTATTGACATCGATACATATATATATTGTTAAATATAATATAAAAATATTTTTCTATATCTAGAATATATTTATATTCCACACTTATAATAAAACTTCAACTACACTGTACGTACTTATTCTAAGTTGTACGCGAATGTATTCGCAGTAAACCACCTTTATATATTTTAATTTAATATAGCAGCCTAATTTGAACGCAAACGTTTCTTCACTCAGAATTAATATGAGACATTTTGAGACTTATGTTTTAGTTATATCACCAAAATGACGTTTGGATAGTACTGACAGTAATCTGTTAGTCCGTGAAATATTGCTGTTTTATGTATATATCACGTAAATGTAAGTTCACGTGCAGGGGCCTTTAGAATAGGCAAGGCCGTTCTTATCGCGGCCATGATGGATCGAGGGAAAAGGATGGATCCAGTTTGCGCAGTAAGCTCGTTTTAAAAGAAACGGATCGAGGTCCATCCATTTTAGTAAACTTAAGAACTTTTTAAGCACAGTTCTTAAGAACTTCCGGAAATATTGCCCGGGATTAGTCTGTTCAATATTATATTTTTAAAGATAACTTGCGTAATATATTGCGCACTGACCATTTATTATGTTAATCTTCGGTTATAATTTGTATTAAACTATTACTAACATATGCACATACTAGCTGTTGCCCGCAACTTCGTCTGCGTAGAATTGCTGATTTCCCGTGATTGCCCTGCTTCAGAAAATAAGCTACAGGCAAATGTCAAATTGCCGAATTTCGTGTTTCTAAATTAAAAAACATAGGATTTTCATACAAACTTCAAACCCCTATTTTACCCTCTTCGGGGTAGATTTGGATGAAACCAAATTCTAACCTAATACTTACGCCCTAAAAGAAACCTATTTTCAAAATTTCATGCTTGTAGGCTTCATAATAAAAAAATAAGCAAAAACTATCATCCCCTTTTTTACCACCCTTAACAGGTAATATTAAAAAAAATAATGATGTACATGTTTTTTATTTATTATTATGAATCTTAATGCAAATTTTTGTGTCTCTAACTCTAAAAACAAAGAATTCTCATACAAACTTCCAACCCCTATTTTACCCCCTTAGGGGTGGAATTTCAAAATATCCTTTCTTAGACATGACATCTCTTAACTATCAACTACCTACTTGCTAAATTATAGCTTTATACGTACAATAGTTTTTGAGATCTCGTGTTTAATCAGTATGTCAGTAAGTCAGTATGTAAGTATGTAAGTGACCTTTCGCTTTTATATATATAGATTTGTATTAAGTATATTAATTAGCATTACACTTTCTCATGACAGGTCTGCAGTTATTTCAGACTTGTTAAATCGTATACTGGCTTCGTCAGAGTTTTTTCCAGTTTAAGTAATCCCGCAGAAAACTCTTTCTTTCCTGTGTTAATTAGTATCATCTATCCTAAGTTTAAATCCGAGATGCAAAACATCTTATATGTACTAAATAGCAACACTTTTTTTTGTCTGTATCTTTATTTAATCATTCTGAATTTTATTATCGATTTTATGTGAGATAAGATAATGCTCGTGATTTCGTCAACGTAGATTTTTTTAAAGTCCTTTGGGAACATGTTATTTTTCTGGGATATAATATTGCCATATTTTCCAAAAACCTAACCAGTGATCCAAGCGTGAAAAGTTTGCTACCAAAAGGAGATACTGAAATATTAGTATGGAAATATCGATATGAATTTGATTATATGATATGAACATTATATTTCGGCGACCTAAACGTTATTTTCCAAACGCAAACTGTTTTAAAAAGAAGCCCACTAAAACTTTGGGTATTCTTAGTGTAAGCATCATCACACAATACCACTTAAAATTCAATACCTAAGCTCATTTAAAGTTGAAGACCGCTATCCGTATCTACTTCTAGGTCAAGGCTGTCTCACTTCAGTGGATCGATTTTCGCTAGTCTTTTTTGTTGTTTTAGCGGACTTTGCTGAAACATAGAATTTAAAAGACTGCTTAAGCATTTATATACTGTGAATAGTCTCTGCTATTACTAGTCGTTTACTCCTGTTTATCCGTTACTAACATCTATCGTAATACAAACATGAATAGGCAATTATGATCCATCGAACGAATGTTTTCCGGACTGCAAATAAATGAGTGCCAGCTCTGAGATAACGACTAAACTCAGTCGTCTTTTTGGTTATTAATAAAATAAATAGTACAAGATAAAATAACAGAACAGATTACGCGCCAGTGACAGAAAAGATGAAGAGTAATAGGCTAGCCTGGTATGATCATATAAATGCGGAGGGAAGAAAGTTTTGGCACCAAAATAATGTTATATATAAATGTGGAAAGGCAAAGGAGTACAGGAAGACCAAAGAAGAGATGGATGAATTGTGTAATAGAGGATATGCTTATAAAAGGTGTGGGTAGTGAGATGGCGGCTGATAGAAGTGAGTGGAAGAAGATGTGTTGCGCCAATCACACATAATGTTGGATAAGGGCAAGGAAAATTATTTGACGACCTCCGTGGCGCAGCGCGTGCGCTATTGCATTATAAAGTTAGAAGTCCTGGGCTCGACTCCCGGCTCGAGTCTGGTCTGGTGGGAGCTTCGGCCGTGGCTAGTTACCAACCTACCGACAAAGACGTGTCGCCAAGCGATTAAGCGTTCCAGCACGAAGTCGCGTAAAAACCAATTAGGAGTATGGGATTACCATACCCGTAACAGGTGAGCCCGCTACGATCTTAGACCGCATTATCACTTGCCATCAGGTGAGATACTGTCAAGGGCTAGCTTGTGGTGTATATATATAAAAAAAAAGAAGACAATAATATAACGGATAGACATAAATCGATTGATAGAGAAATCGAAAGATAATCATTAAAATCAGCTTGACGATCAGGCCTTCTCATGGTTAGAACAAACTAACTGCATGGTATTTGGCTTCCATTTATCAAACTAGGTATAATGGCGCGTGCCAAACGGGTCGGTCCGTAATAGCTAATGTCAATACGACGTACACAGAGTTAAACACTGACTCTCTGCGGTAATAAATGATTGCGGTTTGCATTTTGACCGGAATAATAACCAACTTTGTTAAACTCGTTGATTTTATGACCTTTTATGTGCACTCGTTGGCAAATACAAAACGTGTGTAGTCTTTATTGCAATTTTGCCTCCATCATCATGATCAACCCATTACCGGCTCACTACAGAGCACGGGTCTCCTCTCAATATAATAAGGGTTTGCCCATAGTCCGCCACGCTGGCCATGTGTGGATTGGCAGATTTCACACGCCTTTGAGAACATTATGGAAAACTTTCGGGCGTGCAGGTTTCCTCACGATATTTTTCTTCACCGTTAAAACAAGCGATATTTTAATGTTTTAAGAACGCACATAACTCCGAAAAGTTAGAGGTGCGTGCCCGGATTCGAACCGCCGACGCCCTAACCTCTAGGCTATCACCGTTTCATTTTTCCTACGTTACATGTTATTTTGAAAGTCAAATCTGTCTAATTGCTGCGACACTATCTATACGAAAGTGTCTGATTTTACTTCCATCTACTTAACTCCTAAGTTGGTCCTTTTATATTGTCCTTTAGAGGACCCGGGTTAATATTTTAATCTACTTGGATGGTTTATTCTCGTGTTTTAGTTATAAATAGGTAGGGCTAACAATTTAGAAACATATTTCATTGAAATAGGTCAAAATAAACTACACGTAGAACTCGTCGGAAAATAATATTTTATTAATGAAATAAATCAATCCCTCGTATTTAGTTTCCCCTCACGTGCTAAGAGAGTTTTAGTTTTCCGTTATTCCCAATCATCGAGTATTTCGGGACTGTCAGAACTAATAAATAACGACAAATAAAAGTAAGAGAAAACATTGTTGCTATCGCGTAGCGAAACTTGAAACACCACTCTACGTAATAACCCGACACATATTGCAAATCAAAAGTTTGGGATTGCCGACGTTATTATATTTATTTATTGATTTTTATCGGTAAATAAACCTACCTAGTTCGATTACTGTAAACCAAATAGTGTACTGTGAACAAGACTCAGTTATTCACAATCACAGTCACCAAAAAAATCTTTTTAACATGCTTTTATTAGTTTCACTGTTAACTAACAACGTGGGTCATTATATATTTTGTGGTAAATTTACAGCTATTACTAATCAATATTGAGCTATTACTAATTCTCGGCTCACTACACAGCACGGGTCTCAATATGAGAAGGGTTTGGCCATTGTCCACCACGCCTTTGAGAACATTATGGAGAAGTCTCAGACGTGCAGGTTTCTACACGTTTTCCTTCACCATTGAAGCTAGTGATATTTGAATTGCTTAAAAAAGCACACAACTCCGAAAAGTTATAAGTGCGTGCCCGGGTTCGATCCCCCGACCTATAAACAGGCTTTGGTGGTGGAACCAGGCGATGATTTTCACTTGAGTAAAAAAAAAAAAGACGGGTTGCACTCCGGGAGTGCCGGCAGAAGTGAAAACTTGATTATTAACGTTGAGCATGTTTGATATTTTGGAATGGTTAGGGAATAATTTTGCACCAATTGCTTTATCAGTATAAAAGTACTATCATTTATGTGGTAGAATACAATATTCATTTATTGCGCTATCGTACACAAACATGACAATTTATATTACATTAAAAATTTAACACTTTAAAACTATTACAATTATTTCTGTCACCATCCATGGATGCGCGTGGCACGCTGTAACATACACGAACATTCGCGCAAGCGCCCTGCGCTGCCTAAACGAAACAGTAGGCCCAGGCATACATTTTCGCCGCGCCGTAGAGAGGGGATAGCTGTCTACTCTCCATCCGTCTTACGCTTTTTCGATCAGGTCACGTGTCCTGACGCGAGTTTAAGATTTTATACCCATTACAGAAAAAGTGCTCAACGCCGCTAAAGAAGTTTTCACTTCAAAAAATCCTCAATATTTTTTTTTTACATTATTCGAATTACTTGTTTTATTGCTGTAGTAACAGAATAGTGGCATGAGAATAGTTAAAATATTCTAAAGGTATTTATTGTTCAAAATTTTCGGAACTATATAAGGAATGCAATAACATGCTTGGATTACAAGATGGCGCCCGATATGCGACCTCGAGATTTGGCTATAAAATGCAAAAAAAAAATGTTCAAATTCGAATGTTGTGGAAGTTTTGAAATATTTTACTATTGAAATAAATGGTTAGATTCATTTTTAGTTATAATTTTCACCAACACAAGCTCAATTCTAAACCTCACTTTAACCACGGTTTTGGTAGTGGGCTTTATTTACTTTGTGACTTTATTTACTTTGCCCCAATCGTTGATCCCCGAACAAAGTTTATTTAGCCAACGATTCATTTAGTTACAGAGTTAACAATATGTATTGAAACCACAGACATGTTCCCAATTTTCATGAGACACGTGACCTTGCCCGCCTAATTTCATATATCAGATAAGCCTCTTAAAGACACATCAAGTGACCGTTTGCCTCTATTATTGGTTGCGAAAGGCTCGTAAAAATAATATATCGATATTACTTGGCACTGTTCGGGCCTACGTTCATATTACTTCAGGGGCTTTGACATACTTTGTGAAAGAACATTGTCGACCTAGGAAATATGAGCGTGTTTTCTAAAGCATCCATTGTTTAGTGTCTATGAGTCCACAGTCTTACTACTGAGAAAGACGGTCCTGACAGCAATTTAGATAGTTTAAGTTGTTGATTATTATATCGATTGCATATATGAAATTAAGAAAGATATGATGAAGCGGTGATAGCCTAGTGGTTAGGGTTTCAGCCTCCTAATCAGAGGTCAGCGGTTCAAATCCGGGCACGCACCTCTAACTTTTCGGAGCTATGTGCGTTTTTAAAAAATCAAAATATCACTTGCTTCAACGGTGAAGGAAAACATCGTCAGGAAACCTGCACGCCTGAGAGTTCTCCGTAATGTTCTCAAAGGCGTGTGAAGTCTGCCAATCCGCACATGGCCAGCGTGGTGGACTATGGCCAAACCTCATATTAAGAGGAGACCCGTGCTCTGTAGTGAGCCGGTAATGGGTAGATCATGATGATTAATCAAGGATTTCAGTATTTATTTTCTTATACAATTTTAGTACAGTTTATTTTCTTTTGTACGATTGTAATACTATTTTTTTCAAGGTCTTTATTTGCCTTCAATTGCATCAATAATGATAATAAACACTGCTGGATGACTTTTTTTTTCGTACCCTTCACAATTTTCCCGAAGTCTGCGCGTCGATACAGTCTCAAATATTCGCTCAATACGGTATAGTGTAAAATATTCTGAATTCAGTTCCCTCGACACCAAAGTTATGACTTTCCCAATATATGTCCACGTAATAGTTGGAGTGGTGTTGCAAGTTTTGTTGTGAGCGTAAATTGTTTTTGTTAGTAATTATATTGGTTGGCTATTTGTTTGTGACTTTGGACAGTTACCTAATACTATAATTTAATCCAAGTTGACCGTTACTTTGTTATTTAATTATAATAATTATAAAAAGCTTTAAAAATGGATGAGGTTAGAATTCCGTCGTATTTTTTAATGTTTCTTAATTCAGGATTTTTACAATATTATTATGGAATTTCCCGAGATCAAAAGTAGCTTATTAATTCAGGGTAAAGAAAAGTAAAATATTTTCTTTCAAAATATCAGCTAAATTGGTCTGGTAGTTCCGGTGTGAAAGTGTGAAGGAGTAACAAACATACTAACATACAGACTTTCACCGTTATAATATTTTAATATCCCTTATAATGCCTATAAGTTTTCCTTTATTTCCCCAGGCTAAAATATATCATATGCCTGCGATTTATTTACCGAATACAAATAAAATAATAAAACTATAACATTAAATAGAAAATAAACTAAATATTAAACTTGAAGTGTAGGTTCTTATTTAAAACAAGACATTCCGTCACTTTTATTACATTTCGGTAAATCTGTTCTCATTAGAAACTGTAAGTAGGTCCACACCTACTTACAGTTTCTAATGAGAACAGATTTCAAAGCCGGGAGTTTTATATATATTTCTCGAAATTTTATATGTCAATTTTAAAGGCTGACTAGTATCAAAAACCTATATTATTAATCGAAAGTTTTATAAAAAAGCCCATGTTTGGCAGTATCAACTAAAATATTCCAACCCTTTTATTGCTTTACGTATATTAGGCAAACAATGTGATTTTTCCGTAGCCGTTTTCACACAAGCAATTTGACGAAAAAAATTACAGTACTCATTTTTCACGGACGCTTTTTGACGACTGATAGCGTATCTAGTTTATATTCAATAAAAACAGGACAGTTACTTTGCCATGTACAATGCCCATGGCATACAATGAAGATTAAGCTTAGTTTGCTATAATCCACGTTAAATTGACAAATCTGATATTTATAATTTCTTTAATCTTTATAAACTATACAGATCTCGTAGAAAGCCCTCTAAACGCACGATTTGCTCCGTCACCGGAGAATCATCATGATCAACCCATTGCCGGCTCACTACACTATATAAGAAGGGTTTGGCCATAATTCACCACGCCTTTGAGAACATTATGGAGAACTCTCGGGCGTTTCCTTACGAAGTTTTCGTTCACCGTTGAAGCAAGTAATATTTTAATTGCTTAAAAACACACATTATTCCTGAAAAGTTAGAGATCATACCGTATCGGATCGCACTCCGACCTCTGATCAGGAGGCAGACGTCCTAAACCCTAGGTTATCACAGCTTACTCAGAAGATATTCACTTCACAACGTTCAATTGCTTATGAGTTGATTATCATCATCATCATCATGATCAACCCATTACCAGCTCACTACAGAGCACGGGTCTCCTCTCAATATGAAAAGGGTTTGGATGTCCAACTATGTAGTCCACCACGCTGGCCGTGTACGGATTGGCAGACTTCACACGCCTTCGAGAACATTATGGAGAACTCTCATGCGTGCAGGTTTCATCACGATGTTTTCCTTCACCGTTGAAAGAAGTAATATTTTAATTGCTTAAAAACGCACATAACTCTTGAGATCGTACTCCGACCTCCGATTAGGAGGCAGACGTCCTAGACCCTAGGTTATCACAGCTTACTCATAAGATATTCACTTCACAACGTCCAATTGCTTATGAGTTGATTACATAACTAGCTTATTATTGATCAAAGGTTTCACAGAGTAAGTCATATTTGAGAAAGTAGGCAATATAGTTAAACCACTAAGCCAATGTCCGGCGGTATAAAAAGGAAATGGCGAGCGTATGACGCCATTTCGTTAAATGGAGGCTTTAATAAAACGGGGTCGTCAGTCGCGAGCGCGGTCTCACTTTTTATACTTTATCTGCGTTTATGTCTTTCGGCGCTTTTGTACTTAATCTAGCCAAACGACCGGCTTCGCGGTCTATCCGAGGGCACTACCGTCTCATGCCGAAATTGAAGTGAGCTACCGAGGGGAAACGAACGAAAAAAATTAATCCTTCAGACCGCGAAATTAGCCAATTGATATACGGTGAACATTTCTCTTAATTAGCTGTAGCTCGCTTGAGATAGGCAAACTGGCACCTGAAGAGGCTCATGTTCGATTGCCGGTACTTAAATAGTTTTAAGTGACAATGTGAGATGGTAATAAGAAAAATAATACTAAGCAGTTAATGTTTAAGGTTTTTTAGATATGAGCAAGTTTGAAATCCTCGTAGTTTTAGCTTAGAGTTAGTTTAAATATAAGAATGTAGTAATAACCAACACTTAACGAATTATATTATTAATGAAAAATATTATTATGTGAACGCTCTATAGTTGCCCGCATTAGGTTTCCATAATAAAACAATTTTGATATTATTTTAAACTTGACAGAAAACTTGATAAAAGTGGCTTTACTTAAATATATATACCTACATATATTATAAAATATAGTTATCATATTGATTATATTCTAAAACATATAAAAAAATATATTTAAAAAAATTAAATGTATCCTATGTTACTTCTTATACCTCCAAAAATATGTGAGCAAAGTTTCATGATAATCGGTCAAATAGTTTTAGCGTGAAAGCGTAACAAACAAACTTACATTGACATTTATAATATTAAGTATGATTATGAAGTTATTTATTTATTGAATCAGTTCGTACGTGGTATCGTCCATATTAATATGAACATATTTGGTTTGTATTTGTCGCTTGATGGTAACTAGCCACGGTTGAAGCCCCCACCCAAACATAGTAGTGGACTTTAATAAAAATAAAAACACTGAGCAGTTATTCTAGCAAAACAAAAAAGAAACAGCCCGTGAAAATGTCGTCGTGTACAGAGAGAGGTTCTTAATCTAGCCAAACGGCCGACCGTTCGCGCGCATTGTGGCCGCATTAACTTTTATAATATTCCAACAAAACTGTGAGTACGAGTAAGAAAAATATTATTTTCTTATCATGGCCTCGTAACACGGTTTTATTGGCAGTGAGAGCGACCCGCAATACTAATGCCGTTATAAAAACTTTCTTGTTTTTGCTACGCAATAATATCATAGTTTGTAGCTAGTTTTTTTCTAATGGATGTCATTTTTCTTCAATTGTAATGACTTCGGTATTGTACCATATCTTATTTTATTTTATTTATTTAAAAAGGAACACTAACAATATACATATCGTACACTCGCCACATACTTACACACTATTAAACACACTGATTCGTCTTTCGATAATAAGTGTAAAAATCGTTTACAGAAAACACTACGTTACGACAGATAATTAACAAAAAGCAATAAACCTAATTAAAAACAAGTACTTCAGTGATAGTTATTTAAAACGTAATTAAATTATTTAAAATTAAATTAAAAATTAAAAATGTCTACAGGTATTAAAAAGGTTATGGACTAAATAAACAAATAAGTAAGTAAAATAATAAGTGAGTGTTTCTTGAAAACAATAGCCGAGACATGAAATATTTCGATGTCAGGTATCTTTGTTTAGAAGACCGGGGACCTGTGTCATATGTGCCTAAATTACAGCCACATATTTCCCTTTCCCGTGGGATTACGGGGATAAAATTTAGCCTATGTTACTCGCTCATAATCTTACTACTGTTGAAAGAATTTTTAAAATCGGTTTTCTGGTTGAAGGGTGAAAGCGTAAGTTTGACCAGTATAATAAATCATTTATAATCTAATTTTCTTAACCAACTCACGTTAATCAATAAACAAAAACAACAACCGAGCATACCTATGTATATTATTAAAGACATGTGTTAATCAAATTAAACGTATCATATATCTATAAGCAAAATTTTATTCGTAAACATTTTAATAGAGTAAATTTTGTAATTAATAATAATTTATTAAAGCAATAATGAATAGGGTAACTTAGATCTATATTAATTTTCTATGATTTTCTAATTTTAATATACTCATAATTTCTTTTTGTTACGCAAAACAAATAGTTGTTAAGTTTTAATGTGACTTCTTTTGCAAAAAAGTAGGAACCTGTAGTTTATTTGTTGGCTTTGGCCGTTGCGAAAATTATCTCACGCATTATTTGATTTGCAGTGTCTCAGGTGATTCCTGTTTAATATCTCTAACATATATATTGTGATAATTATTATTAAAGCCTACTTTTGTCGTATTGGTGGATCTATCCTCTAAATCTCTCTCCTAAGAGACACAGGAGAGATCTTTAAGATCTCAGCAGTGAGAAATTATTATCATCGGTATTTATAAGCGTCATTATCATGACCAGGATGGTCAGCAGTGAAGCATTATGATCACTGGTATCATCCATCCTGGTCCATCCAGGTGACCATCATGATAATGCTGCATATAGATACCAATGAGTATAGCTATTTTCTTCATAGGAAAAAGGATATTTTTCTGGTGCCAACAGGGGCATTTTTCTTCCGCTGTTACATTTGTATCGTTTTCCTACAACATCATGATCAACCCATTCCCGGCTCACTACAGAGCACGGGTCTCCTCTCAATATGAGAAGGTTTTGGCCATAGTCCACCACACTGGCCATGTGCGGATTGGCAGACTTCACACGTCTTTAAGAACATTATGGAGAACTCTCAGGCGTGCAGGTTTCCTCACGATGTTTTCCTTCACCGTTGATGCAATGATATTTTAATTTTTTAAAACGCACATAACTCCGAAAAGTTAGAGGTGCGTGCCCGGATTCGAACCGCCGACCTTAGATTAGGAGGCTGACGCCTGCCTAACCACTAGGCTATCACCGCTGCCGTTTTCCTACAACGACTTTAGTGATTAAGTTGAAAATGCCCAAATAAATATTTGTTTCTCCAGCAGGAGTCAGAGACGCAGTGGCTCGGTATCCTGTCCTGGTGTTTGTGCACGGAGAGAGTTACGAGTGGAGCTCCGGAAATCCTTACGACGGGGCCGTGCTGGCGTCCCACGCCGGTCTAGTGGTGGTCACCATCAACTATCGACTGGGTATATTAGGTGAGGAACCTTATGTATATATATATATATATATATATATTACTAACTTTATGTAGTACTAGCTGACGCCGAATAAAAGACTTTTTCTAAAATAAAAGTAAAGTAGCCTAAGTTACTCCTTATTACATCAGCTACCTGCCAATAAAAGTCCCTTGAAAATTGGTCCAATCATTTCAGAGAGTAACCGGAACAAACAGACAGACAGACAAAAATTGTGAAAAATGTTATTTTGGTGTATGTACCGTATGCATATTCATATGCATGTAATAAAAAACGGTTATTTCAAAATTACAAACAGACACTCCAATTTTATTTATTTGTATAGATAAGTAACGTGACGTGTTGGTCGTCATCGCGAACTTTGAAAGACTCTTAAAAAGGAAATGTTAGGCATGACAGATACAGGCTCTTGCAACTCACAATTGTGGGAACTGGCGTATCGGTCACAAGACGAAGTCTTGGCTGCAAAACATCAGGGAGTGGAGTGGAATGGCTAGTGCCACCCAACTGTCCAGCCTCGCGAGAGACAAGGCGGAATATTCCATTCTGACGGCCAACCTTTACTAGTTGGAGAGGCATCTATAGAATAAGGAGTATAAGTAAGAGATGAAATGGCAAAGGACACAGTAATTATGTTTGTGCTCTGAAACAGCAATATAACTCTAACCTAATATAATATAGGGAAATTGGAAGTCTGGAGTTTTTTTATTTCTGGGCAAGTTATAAGATGCTGGTGAAGATCCACTGACTATAATTAGTTTGACGTCATACGATGCTCTAGTAATTGTTGTTATCAATAACTGATTGTTGGTACTTGAAAGTATTTGAATGGTGTTCTTTCTACAGCAAAAGGCAGTCACTAATGCATAAGCTAAAAACTTTAGACAGGCGCGCGCATTGTCGCATTATAAAGTTGGAGGTCCTAGGTTCGATTCCCCTGGCTCGAGTCTGGTCTTTTGGGAGGTTTCGGCCGTGGTTACCACCATAGCGACAAGTTGTAAGTTCAGTACTTCAGCTGTACTTAATCCCACCAGCTCATTAAATTTATATGTAATTTTTTAAACATGCATCAACTTGCAGCAGGTACTTTGCTTAATAGTACGATTCAGAGAATTGCCATTTTTACCGATGTTTAATAATATTTTTATTAAATTTATATATTTGTGATATGTGTCATACAAAAATATGTAAAAAAAATCTGTTTTCTATATGGAGCTTTGAAGACCAGGGTTTAAAAAACCAAGAAAATCTGGCAATTAAAAACTTTAATACAACATTTTTACAACACGATGATAATATAATAGATTTTGTAAGCAATTTTCCAGCGAGAGGTTCTTGTTTTTAGTTCAAATACAAGGTTTGGAATTTGTATAATATTTGACATTCCATAAATTTGGTATTTTTCGTATATTTTTCAGTAATTTTATTTGAATATTTTCGCGCTTGTTTGAGGAAAAATAGTTTTCCAGATGTTCGATCGGTTCTTTTGTAAATAAAACTTTGATATCGACAATAAGTTGAAAAGACTGGTGTTTGTTATCAATAACGAGGGATTTGTGGTATACATGCAACCTCATGGTAAAATCTTTCAAAGTTAACTCCTGAATATGTAACAAAAACGAAATTAGAACAGCCACGTTGATCCAGCGATTAGAAAAGATTAATAGAATGAAAGTACACTGACCTAGCTGGCTTATGGCAATTTATTGAACCCATACCCTTGTCTAATAAGAATTGAATTAGCCAAAGGCGAAAGCCCTAAGAAGATAATAAACAAGAATATTTTATGTTATTAGGTTAAAAGGATCCTCATAGTATTACTATGGACAACGGTGTGCACAGCATACATGCATATAAGCAGTGCCTATAAAGCAGGATTAGGTGAAATGGAAACATTTTTGTGAGCAATCTGAGTTGGCTGAAAAATTTACACCTAACGTGCACTACAATCGTGCTTAAAAGTACTGCCTACCCTAAATACCCATAATAGAGAAGATTTTTGCTATATCGTATAATTCCCATTCATCTATGGATGTTATACGGGTAATGCAAGAATTCCCATTACCAAGCCAACGTTTTGAATATGCCTATGCGAATGTTGGGGGGTAAATATTATTAACCATTACGCGCAGATTGGGCTCGTTACAAGACCAATAAATTTTATGACATGTCTGCCATAAACATTGCGTACATAAGATTCATCTCATTGTGATTGCTGTAATAAACTGAGACGTTTATAGGGAAAGGGGATAGTGAGATCATCTCTATCTATTACAGTAGTGTGTTTTGCTATCTGTTAATGTTTAAATTTATTAATTTCATATTCCCCAAAAGTGTAGGTAACAACACTTTCATAAACTCGTTCAAATGTGTCCCATTGTAAGATGGACCCTTGAATAGAAGATTGAAACTGCAATGTTGTAATAGGTGACGTTACAGTCGCCATAAAATTGACAGACATACATTACTTTCTGATTCGGTGGTACGAACCGTTGCTTAAGCTAGCTAGATTGAGTTATAAGAATATTTCAATACGTTTGCCTTAGTGTTTTTCTTTATTGTAGTAAATAAAAAAGTGAGGAATTAAATTTGAATTTAGAATTTGTCAATTTAAATCTTACGTTTTCAAAAAACGCCTCACAACCAACATCCAGAACCACCCTCAAAGACAAAATACAACCACCCTACTGAAAAATAAATAAACCATTAAGCGTTCTGGTATGAAAATGAAAAATGAAAAATTTTTATTCAAAAAATACGTTTTACATATAACATTTATTCGTTGTTGGGACATCCTTTTAAGTAATTATTTTACTTGTGCCAGGGTGTCCCGCCTTCCGTAAAATGTATATAATATGTATTATATGTGTATATATTCTTATATATATAAAATCAAATCAATAACCAGGAGAGAGTGTGTGTGTTTGTGTGTGTGTCTGTGTGCGTGCGTGCGTGCGTGTGTGTGTGTGTGTGTGTGTGTGTGTGTGTGTGTGTCTGTGTGTGTGTGTGTGTGTGTGTGAGTGTTTGTATTGCGATTGGAATTTTACTTGTTTGCTTCGAGTAATACCTCAGTGTCTTCATATGTTAGTTTTCCAAGCCACTCAGTTAGAGTCTTTTTAAGCTGGTAAGTATTAAGTGAGTGTATATTTAATAAACTGTTTACCTTTTTGTAGATATAAGTCGATTGTCTAGTATATTGCTTTTAGCAAATGTAGTTTTTACAATATTTGAACCTGTTCTAATGTTTATTCTTCTTTTCGTCTTTGTGTTTATGTCTATGGTTACTGTTCTATGCCTCCTTAATAATAGTTGTAATATATATAGCTTTCTCACACTCAACAAGTTATCTATGGAGTATAGCTCAATTGTGGGGAATCGATATGATGGCGAGTAGAACCTGATTAGAAGGATAGGTTTAGCCGGCAACGTATCGGTGATTCCTTTGTTGCTACAGATTTCCATGGACGACGGGGATCACTTAAAATAAGTCTACTGGTCCGCTCGTTTGGCTGATGCAAACAAAAACAAAACAGGCAATTTATATCAATTATACAATTCCATATAACTAAGGAAAAAACTATTTGTAACAGGAAAACAGCAGTAACCTTAATCATGCCAAACCAAACAAACAGACTTTCCGATACGAAACATGCAATACCGTGATTAAGTTTTGAACAGCGTGTTATGATTACAGATGTACTGTTTGGAATTCAGTTTGACGTATGAATGTTATATTCACCTCGCACTTCAACATTCCTGGATGAGACGACCGCTGTGGCGCAGCACGCGCGCTATCGCATTATAAGATGCAGGTCCTGGGTTCGATTCCCAGCTCGAGTCTGGTGCGGTGGGAGGCTACAGCCGTGGCTAGTTACCACCCTACCGACAAAGGCGTGTCGCCAAGCGATTTAGCGTTCCGGCACGATGTCGTGTAGAAACCAATTAGGAGTATGGGCTTACTATACTTCTAAAATTCTTCCCAATGACGACTTTAACTCAAAAACCCAAGAAAAAAAAACATACGATACATAATAAATATTTATCCGTACCCTTCAACCTTCTATTAGTTACTAAAATAATATTATTAATTAGTATACAAAGATAAACTTTACAGGATGAAACAATTTAGAGCTAATATCAAGTTATGAAATCAATTAAAATAACATTCAAGTAATAATAATCGGTAACTGATTACATTTGAAACTCAGAAACTGTTTAGACTGTACGCGTCAAGTTACAAATTACAAATTTGCTTCCTATTTTCATGTAGACCGAGAGATGTAAGCCATTTGTTATATAGCAACCTGTACATACTAAAAGCTAGAAGAAACCCCTTTTTTGGAGTATAAATACCAACTTACATATAGCACAAGGCTAACCCAGAGTTTCAGCTAATTAATTTAATTTAAATACGTCCAGTAGTTTTCGCGTAATGCGAAGACAGACAGACATTTAAGGTTCTCCAGTGGTATATACATTAAAGCTTCTTAAACCAGTTCATCGTTTAAATCGTTTAAAGCGGTGATAGCCTAGTGGTTAGGGCATCAGCCTCCTAATCAGAGGTCGGCGGTTCGAATCCGGGCACGCACCTCTAACTTTTCGGAGTTATGTGCGTTTTTAAAAATTAAAATGTCACTTACTTCAATGGTGAAGGAAAACATCGTGAGGAAACCTGCACGCCTGAGAGTTCTCCATAATGTTCTCAAAGGCGTGCGAAGTCTGCCAATCCGCACATGGCCAGCGTGGTAGTGAGCCTGTAATGGGTTGATCATGATGAATTTTGTTATGATAATACTATTATTTGATTATTACTTTTGCATTCGATCAAATACTATATTCTGTATTGTTTGTAAGATTACCAATGAATCTGCTAAAGCTGTTAGGCAGTAATAGACTGCTCATATTTGATTTTGTTATTTCCATTTACTTTTTGATGAATTGGTTTAAACCCAATCGTTTTGTTTTAACTCCTGGACTAGATATTGAAAACATGAATATTTACTACGTCTCCCCTCATAACTCTTGCAAAGTTATCGCAACAATTTCCGGACGAGTTTTGTATTTAATTCTAGCGATTAATCGAATATTTCAACTTTAAAATTCTTGGGAACTTTATTAATTTATCGACCTATCAAAGATTTGTGGTTCTTTGTTCTACACCGGGTTAGTGTTCTGAAACTAGTTTTTTTTATTCTTTCTCTTTTTCCTCTCTCCTAATTATGACCCTGAGCATGCCGTTGCCACTACTTCACTTGTCAATGTGAGGGCTGAGAAATTTTGGGCAACCGCTACATTAGTCCCTTTACACATAGTTTTACTAGAACTAATCTTGGTTATCACTCCTTAATACCCCGGCTAAGTCGACTGTACAAAGAACTATCGGTTAAAGACGATTCTATCGATTTGTTTTGTGACAATATCAATAAATTTAAAGATAAGATCCGAAATACGTTTTGATGTACGCGTCTAGTTTATATTTCTCTGTGGAAGTTTATTTGTTTTAATTTAACTTAGTTTAGTTTTAAGTCAGGTAACAGTTTTCATTTGTTATGTACGACCTTTACAATATTTATGCATGATGTGGCTACCTATAAGTAGAATTACATGTGCCAGATTACCTCATAATATCTAATTAAGTTTATTTATTTTACACGTAATTTTTTTGGTTGTCCATATAAATAAATAAATAAATTAGTCCCCTGGGTTTACTATATTCTCAACCGGGACACTCAAGGATCGCTTGTCTTGGGTAAACGCTGATTATTCAGTCAGTCGGACTTACTGTCTTTAATTTTTTTATATCTACTACAAGTTATCCCTTAACCACAATCTCACCAAGTGGTCACCTAATGAAGCATTCTAAAATGCCAGTGGTTTACCTGTTATATTAATAAGTAAGTTATATTAAACCCTTAAGCCTAATCGGTTACAACACTGTATCATACCGGAACGCCAAAATACTAGGCGTCATCTCTACACACAGCAGAACAACGATTAACAACGTCGTAATCGATAGAGAATTAATATCATTCAACTTATGATTAAATTAAAAAAATCTATGTATCGTTCTGCCACTATAAATATATTGAGGCTTGCAACGTGCAGATAAGCATAGTATCATAATAAATAATTATACTTATTACATTATTATATACCTGAACTAATTTTCCCAGCAAAATCATCCACTAATTTGCAGCATTTTAAAATCCCGCTGCTAAGATTTTGCCAAAAGTATCCTATATATGTGTGTTTCACAAGGATGCAAACTACCTTCACGTAAAACATTTTCCCCCATGCTGACTATCACGCTTATCTCAGGTACGGCGAATAAAACATAATTTAGTACGTAACATATCGCGTTGAAATAACAAAATGCGGCTTTAGAACAATTCGGCCTCCCGGCATCCTTTTGACGACACAAAGATGAAGAGTAAAGTTATATCAAAATTTCGTTTAACTATGTTGATATAACGGGACGCGTGGCTTGGAACAATGCGAAGTATTTCACTTCGGCTGTACAACACGAACCGGGTATATATATTGTGGTACATATAATATGACGGTAGACTATGTGTCTCGCGACGTTACCTGTCACGGTTTTACGTGCCCTCTTATTTAATGAGTGACAAGTATTATGAGCTGAATTGTTTTATGAATTTTCAGTGTATTTTCATACTGAATATTTGCGTGAATTTGAACACTGAGCTATTTGGCGTTCAAGTAGACTTTAAAATTATTTTAGTCTAGAATTTCTCCTGTAAGACCTCCAGTATTATCTCCAGTATTCTATCTATCTACGTGCTGAATTTGAAGAAGATGATTAAAAAAAACGAAACTTCTAAAAGGGCAATGTCCGTGTTATATCATCATCATGATCAACCCATTACCGGCTCACTACAGAGTACGGGTCTCCTCTCAATATGAGAAGGGTTTGGCCATAGTCCACCACGCTGGCCATGTGCGAATTGGCAGACTTCACACGCCTTTGAGAACATTATGGGGACTCTCAGGCGTGCAGGTTTCCTCACGATGTTTTCCTTCACCGTTGAAGCAAGTGATATTTTAATTGTTTAAAAACGCACATAACTTCGAAAAGTTAGAGGTGCGTGCCTGGATTTGAACCACCGACCTCTGATTAGGAGGCTGACGCCCTAACCACTGGGCTATCACCGCTTCGTGTTATATATATCTAATAAATACTTACCTAAAAATAAACCTAATTGAATGAAGAAAAATAATCTAACAAGTCCCTTGGAGAAATAGGCTAAACGTTTGAAAACAGTCATATTCATGATTGAAAACCTTGAACCGAAAATGGATAGAAACCCACCCTTATACCCTGTGAAATCTAAACTAAGCCGAGGCTTAAAATAAATCCATCCATATCTCATTGGATCAAAACGTCCGAGTCTTTATTCTCCAGGGTGACATTTGGGCCTGAAATATATCAGCATTGTCCAATAACTTTGAATAAAACACATTCAAGTGGAATTTAAACTAGTTATAGACTCCTAAAGTCAAAATCAATACAGTATATTTGCAAAAATGTTTATACATATTTAGTAAATCCTTAACTTTTTTCATTGTTATGAAAGTGATAGTGAAATCAGCACATGAATTGAGACTAAAATTAAAGCTAAGGGGCTTCAAAACACATTCAACTAAAAGGCAGCCAAGTATTTCACCAGACGGTGAAATACTTGGCTTTTGGGAGCCCAATTTAACTTATCGATTTTCAATCGTAGCATTTACAGACTATGAAGTTTGGTCCTTCATAAAAATCGACACTAACTTTGATGTGACTTTAGTGTAAATAGAAAAGTACTTTAAGGTCACTGATCCCCTGCTTGCCAAATTTACAAAAGTTTTTTTTATCGCGACATCGTGCCGGAAAGCTAAATCGCTTGGCGACACTTCTTTACCGCGTAAGCAGCAGAGCTAAGTCTGTGCGATAAATTATTTATATGTGGGCCCCATTGAAGTTTAGCGTCTAACGTTATGCCTAGGAATGTAGCCGTATTTACCAGATTTATTTGTATAGATAGATCTATATGATTTTATTTGTATAATTGAAATGATTTGTTTTATTTTATTGTCAATCATCCAAATATTATAAATAGTGCATAACTTTTAATATATTTTTAGTAATTGAGTCGTCGCATTATAAAGTCGGGGGTCCTGGGTTCGATTCCCGGCTCGAGTCTGGTCTGGTGGGAGGCTTAAGCCGTGGCTAGTTACCACCCTACCGACAAAGAGGTGTCGCCAAGCGATTTAGCGTTCCGGCACGATGTCGCGTAGAAACCAATTAGGAGTGTGGGTTTACCATACCCCTAACAGGTTAGCCCGCTACCATCTCAGACTGCATCATCACTTACCACCAGGTTAGATAGCCGTCAAGGGCTAACTTGTAGTGTATAAAAACCGATCGATTTCGCCACTTCTAAATAGTTTGTTGAAATGTTTGTAGCTTAACTCTACCAGTTTTCGGCCAAATCAAGCTAGACCCGACTAAATGTAGATAATATAAAAGCCCTACTCGTCCATAACAAGGATTGACTATGAGTGAATGAGGTCGGAGTGTTCAAAACTGCGCTACTTACAACTCGTTTGTTTAGGTTTTTTCCGCGTCCAGTGGAAACATTACAATGCGAGATTTAGGTGCATTCTTGGCATTTAACCTCTTTTCTCGTTACTCCAGCTTTATTTATCTTTCCGTTTTCACTGTACTCATTCGTCTAATAGACTTTGCCATTTTTTTAGCAGATAAGCGGTGATAGCCTAGTGGTTAGGGCGTCTGCCTCCTAATCAGAGGTCGGCGGTCTCTAACTTTTCGGAGTTATGTGCGTTTTTAAGCAATTAAAATATCACTCAAAGGCGTGTAAAGTCTGCCAATCCGCACATGGCCAGCGTGGTGGACTATGGCCAAACCCTTCTCATATTGAGAGGAGACCCGTGCTCTGTAGTGAGCCGGTAATGGGTTGTTCATGATGATGATAATGATGATTTCTTTAGCGCTTCCATATACAGAATCTCTCAAAATGTCTCACACAAGGCATTCTTTTCCCTGTCTTTTTACTTCTGTCAGCGCCATCTCACGTCGAGTTGTGGCATTAATTTTCCACAGGTCTGTTTTGTTTTAATTCGGCTCCAACCGCACCTTGTTATCTTTACATTTCACAATTCCAGAACCTTGCCATTGTTATGTCTAGTAGCGCTCGTAACAGATTCCATTCTTTAATGTTATTTCATAAAATGTACATCCTGATTACTCCCTCATAAAGGTTTGTTGTCCTACTTGGAGAAAAGAACTTTTTATTTTTCGCAACAAAAGTCTTATTCTTAGACGGGTACTGGATTTTACCGGTTTTTAAATGATATATTTATATGTATGTTTAAGTTTGACCAAATTCAAATTATATACTAAATATATAATTGCAGGCATTTCTCCATATTGATAACAAGCATAAAATGAATTAGGGGTCTAATGAATACAATTTAATTATTCTACTTACCTTCACTGTAATAGTAGGGTGGAGGGCCGTTTTGTTAATGGGAGGGTTTTAAACCTCTAATTTACTCCGTAACTCAACTGCGGACTGGAGGCCAGGAGAGGTATATTATGGTCTTAACTCCTTTCTAATTTATAAACGGCTGTATTATACTTGCTTAAGCGAAGGTTTTCCAGTAAAATATCTAGTAAATAAGGATAAATAAAATGACAATATAGTCTTAAGGAAATTCATGAACCATTCTCAATGGACTGAAAAGAATAATTATCAGCTATTATTGACGCAAAAATATTATTTGAACAACAACTACTTAGCAATATTATACGATCAACTTCTGTGACGAATATGTATATATTTAATAATATCAACATAGCGCACTAAATTCGGTTGATAGAAAAAAATATTATGGATCCAATGGTAAATCATGGTACTAGTACGTAAGGTTACAAGGTTTTACTAAGTAAGTAAACCTACTTACACGTAAAGTTAGAAATAAATGGTTTGCTGTATTTAACCGTGATCAACAGCAGTGATAGATCAGTAGTTAGGGCATCCGCCTTCTAATAAGAGGTCGGGGGTTCGAACCCGGGCACGCACCTCTAACTTTTCGAAGTTATGTGCGTTTTTAAGCAATTAAAATATCACTTGCTTCAACGGTTAAGGAAAACATCGTGAGGAAACCTGCATGCCTGAGTGTTCTCCATAATGTTCTCAAAGGCGTGTGAAGTCTGCCAATCCGCACATGGCCAGCGTGGTGGACTATGACCAAACCCTTCTCATATTGAGAGGAAACCCGTGCTCTGTAGTGAGCCGGCAATGGGTTGATCATGATTTAACCGTGAATATTTGGCTCCTAATTGGATACCAGTTGTTATAACAACAATTGATGGCCTACATTTATATGTTGCCTTACTTGCTAGGTTTATATATACATATTTTTAGCTAGTAATTACACTAATCACTATTTAAATATAAATTGCTAGCTGTACATGCGATGCAATGCTACAAGGAAAAACATTTATATATAGAATAGAATAAATAGGAATATATATAAATATATAGTTTGGTAAGGTGTTACCCAAAACGGGTTCGACCCCAAATCACCCTACCAAATATTTCAATATGATTTATAATTTTAGTTTACACATAACAAGTATTATGAACTATGACTACGATGGAATATCATTATAGGTATTGCTTTTGCAGCGTCAAAGCATTCCTTGATCAAATTCAAATTCAAATAAATTTTATTCAAATAGTCATTTAAAAGGCACTTTTGACGCGTCAATAATTTAAATACTAGTGATTTCATGGTGATAACTACAAATGCCCCTTAAACTTAAGGGGAAAATTTATAAAACAGTCGTAAGACCTGTCGTGTTGTATGGATCAGAATGTTGGGCGGCAAAAAGAACGGATGAAAGAAGAGTTCATGCGACAGAAATGCGAATGTTGAGATGGATGTGTGGTGTGACAAGAATGGATAAGATAAGAACTGAATATATAAGAGGAAGGGAGTAACAGGCTAGCATGGTATGGTCATATAATGCGGAGGAAAGAAAGTGATATCACCAAAAGAATGTTATTTATGAACGTGGAAGTGCAAAAGAGTAGAGGAAGACC
Source organism: Lasiommata megera (assembly GCA_928268935.1). Classification (NCBI taxonomy): domain Eukaryota; kingdom Metazoa; phylum Arthropoda; class Insecta; order Lepidoptera; family Nymphalidae; genus Lasiommata; species Lasiommata megera. Next base: position 966,449 of record OV743311.1, on the reverse strand, counting down.
AAAGAAGAGATGGATGGATTGTGTAAAAGAGGATATGCGGGTAAAAGGTGTGGGTAGTGAGGTGACTTCTGTTAGAAGTGAGTGGAAGAAGAAGACGTGTTGTGCCGACCCCACATAATGTGGGATAAGGGCAAGAAGAAGAAGAAGAACTACAATCGTAAACTTAAAACTAAAGCTATGAGGGTTCCAAACGTGCCACGGTCTAATAAGAAGCCCACAACAAACTTCGCCAGGTAAATTACAAAAACATTGTAGAAAAATAGAAAACGAGCAATTTGGTTATTACACAATCAGTGTAGTCTGCCAGGCTAATGTTTGCAATCAAGATTTCTTTTTTCTATTACGATGTTATATTTTGTCCTACTAAGATGTAAATTTTCAATTTAGCTGGTATTGTAGTTCCAGCGGAGTTTTACTTTTCAGAATTCTAATACAGAATTTTATACAATAAAAGTATCATTGTGATTTTTTCAACATAAAACATGTGAACGTAGGACTTTAAGTCTGAATTGCTTACATGATTGATGATTATTGTTCACAGGTTTCCTCAATCCAAGGTCAGACGACTTTCCCCGATCTCCAGCCAACTACGGTCTGATGGATCAGATCGCTGCACTACACTGGATCAAGGAGAACGTCGCAGTGTTTGGTGGAGACCCCACAAATGTCACACTGATGGGTCACGGAACTGGCGCCGCTTGTGTGCACTTCCTCCTTACTTCGCTTGCAGTACCAGAAGGTAACCTCTCCTAATTCATACTTCTATATCATCAGCAACATCGACCTGTTACAATTCCACTGATAGACACAAATCTCTTCTCTCACTGAAGTTGCTTTTGGCTGGTGGGAGGCTGAGGCCCTCGCTAGTTACCACCCTATCGACAAAGACGTGCCGCCAAGCGATTCAGCGTTAGCGTAGAAACCAATTAGGAATATGGTTCTACCATACCTTTGACAAGTTAGCCTGCTACCATTTTAGACTGCATCATCACTTACATCAGGTTAGATTGCCGTCAAGGACTAACTTTGAGTGGATAAAAAGAATTCGTCTGGTGGGAGGCTTTGGCCGTGGCTAGTTACCACCCTACCGACAGAAGACGTGTCACCATGCGATTTAGCGTTCCGGCATGATGTCACGTAGGAACCAATTAAGAGTATGGGTTTACCATACCCCTAACAGGTTAGCCCACTAACATCCTAGACTGCATCATCACTTACCACCAGGTGAGATAGCTGTGAAGGGCTAACCAGTAGTCTATAAAAAAAAGAAGAGATCTTAGAGCATAGATTCACCACTGGGACACTGGGACAGTCCAGAGTAGATTGGTAGACTTAAACGAGTATGGATAGGGATTGCTCGACAAATTAATTGGCTATCCAAGGCACGGGGAGTACACATACAGTTTTAACAGATAAATCTAATACGTAGGTATTATTATCTTTTAACCTGACATTGGAATCGAAGCTCCAGATTTGTCATCCAACACGTCAATCATTAGACATCTGGTCGTTGCATCGGGACAGGTATAAACTTCTAATACATCCGTAATTAATATTATAAATAATAAAGCGTGTACGTTTATTACTTAAACGAAAAACATGATGTTGATGAAATTCTGCACTATACGAGATAGTTCTCATCCTAGAGACCGACAAAGGATAATTGTTATTCCGGAAAAGCACCCTGACCCCGTAGCTTTAACATATAAACCGCGAACATAAAACAAATATACAATTCCTTATGATAAGATATGTAATTATAATATTATCAATCATTCGTTCTTCCTCTCTGTACGTTTTAAATAAATAAACCTACATGTGATATTGAAATTTTACGCTAAAAATGAAATGTAAAATTCCTTCAAACTTTTCAACTTTTTCTAACAATTTCATTACATTTTGTAATAATGCGCCATTAAATACCTTAGTGGCTTAGTAACCATTAACCCGCTGTTGCTTATAATTGAGAACATCTTCTCAAATGGAGGTTCTTAATTAGACATGAATTATTAATGTCGATGTTATTACTTGTCTTCGTCGATCGAAAATAATTATTTGATAATTTTATTTTATTTTAAAGGCTTTACACTGTTTACTTGATTCTCATTAAAAATGTAAGAATGTTGTTTTTTTTTTTCAGAAAGGCACGTCAAGTATTTGCAATATTTAAGAATCTTAAGTATTATGTTACGTATATACGTTACTTTGCAGAGGTTAATGGTATATAAGTTTTATAAACCTCACAAAGAAATCTGTACTAATTTAACGAGTGTATTTGTGTGTCTGTCTGTCTGTCGCAAAAAAGTTTCCGAACAAAATAACCGATTTGGATGCAGGTTTATGTTTTCGTGATCGAAATATAATAATAATTATACGTAATTTATTAATTTCGAAGCTGTGATAGCCCAGTGGTTAGGGCGTCAGCCTCCTAATCAGAGGTCGGCGGTTCGAATCCGGGCACGCACCTCTAACTTTTCGGAGTTATGTGCGTTTTTAAGTAATTAAAATATCACTTGCTTCAACGGTGAAGGAAAACATCGTGAGGAAACCTGCACGCCTGAGAGTTCTCCATGATGTTCTCAAAGGCGTGTAAAGTCTGCCAATTCGCACATGGCCAGCGTGGTGGACTATGGCCAAACCCTTCTCATACTGAGAGGAGACCCGTGCTCTGTAGTGAGCCGGCAATGGGTTGATCATGATGATGATGATGATGATTAATTTCTGGTCAGGCTTTTGGAGATAATCAGTCCATTTCCTACTTGACAATATCGTTTCACCGCTTCTGGTCTGAGTATTTTGTGTGAAATTGCGCATAAAAGTTCGTGTAAGAAAATTCATTTACTTTTCATTTGCACGCCAATGCAGTTGAAAGCAACCTACCAAACGGTTAATTACTTACCATCCAGAACATCACATAATATTTAATAGTGGTTTCTATAATAAACCGTCGAGAGTTACCAAACACAGGGATCGCTATAAGCGTTTAGGATAAATTGTGCCATGTACAAACATAAACATCTCGAGTAAGCTAATACCCTGAACTCAGTTTACATAGGTCTGTTTGTTTCATACTATAACTCCATAATATGCATATCATTGTGTACACACAGACGGTAATAGTCTAAAAGTGAAGTTGATAAATTCTAGCGTTGTCATGAATTCATCACTAAGGTAATTATTACCAAATCATCAAATCAAACCAAAATTATTTTATTCATGTAAACCTAAAGGCACGTAATATATTTTTCATTATTGTAATTCGCATGGTTATGTTGTTAACTACATTCGTTTACTTAAAACTAAAGCTAGGACGTTTGGAATCAAACGTGCCCTGGTCTTAGAAGAAGCCTACAATTAATTTAGGCAGGTATTGGTATCACCATCTCACGTACACAGTCAATAATTGACAATCATTAGTTATAAAGTTAGAAGGTTAAAAATTCATACCCATACTTTTTTATCGTTTATGTCATCCTTTGTATATTAAAATTATATTTCTTTAGGTGTACGTTTTATAAAAATATTTTAAGCAGTTGAGAGAGATCTCCATGATATCAGCTGGTTGTTTGATAAAGTAAATGCAAAGCCATACTCTGGTAAGTTAGTGGTTGATGTTTTTCTTTCGTGGATGTTTCTTCGTTTTTCTTTTTTGTGGTGAGGGTAATTTTTAGGGTGTACCATCAATACCACCAACCAGCGAGGCCATCGGGGCCTTTCAATCTAAATAATGCTTTTAATCTTATACTAACTGGATTCAAATGAATATGCGTTTTATACATAATTATCTCGATAAGACACTTTTATTAATGCAGCTTAAAAAAATTGTATATAACATTTCTATATCTGTAATAATGTAAATGTCTGTGAAATTAAATTCGACAGAGTCACCAATTAACAGGTAATAGTGTATTATCAATGAGTGGCACTACCTTCTTTGTTACGAATCCTGTGTCAGTTCAAGCACATAATATTCTCTCCATATTCCAAAACTGAAGCGGTGATAGCCTAGTGGTTAGGGCGTCAGCCTTTTCTTTTCGGAGTTATGTGCGTTTTAAAAAAAAAAATTAAATATCACTTGCTTCAACGGTGAAGGAAAACATCGTGAGGAAACCTGCACGCCTGAGAGTTCTCCATAATGTTCTCAAAGGCGTGTGAAGTCTGCCAATCCGCACATGGCCAGCGTGGTGGACTATGGCCAAACCCTTCTCATATTGAGAGGAGACCCGTGCTCTGTAGTGAGCCAGTAATGGGTTGTTCATGATGATGATGATGATTCCAAGACTAAGACTTACTTTTTAAGTTGAAAATAATATCATATTACAACGAAACGTACTCGTAAAGTATTCTCGTTTCTCCCAACCGTATTTTTGTTTTGGAAGCTCGCCTCACTATCTACGAGTTACCAGCTCCGCTCTTTAGACCTAGATTAGCTGTTATGAATACTTAAGACTCCCAGATATAAAAGAAATACTCCACTGGAGGAACGTTATTTCAGTTTTTGTTTTTAAACATTTTTCTTATTCTTTATCTTGAATACTGAATACGTACCCGCTGCTTTAATGAAGGAACTTTGGTAAAATGAATGATTATTATACTCAGCCTAAATTTTAGATATGAATATTGATAAATTTTGGGGCTGCTTCTTTAGCTTAAGATATTTTTACTACGCAGTTCACTATCCTCTTCTACTTCTTCTTGCCCTTATCCCACATTATGTGGGGTCGGCTCAATACGTCTTCTTCTTCCACTCACTTATATCAGCTCACTACCCACACCTTTTACCCGCATATCCCCTCTTTTACATAATCCACCCATCTCTTCTTTGGTCTTCCTTTACTCTTTCTTTTTTACGCAGTTCACTATCCATCGCAGCTTATAATCTCTCCTAAAAAATGTATTATATTCTTCGTTTAAGGACATATCTTTTAAATAGAAAGATCCTTAAAAAAAAGACACGTGTACAACGCGTTTATGTCTTCAGAAAATTATCATATTGATGAAGATCTAGTGTAGATCTAGATGAAGGGTGCAGCTCGTCGACGGATCAGCTTATCACTCGCATTGCTATATGTTAGCCACCATGCAAAAAAACTAAGTGTTTTTTTTATGTTTGTCTTTATTTTTAATGCTAATACATTTTAGTATATTAAAAAAAGCACTAGGAGTTCATATTATTCAAGGAAAATTAAAGTCAGTGTTCACAAAATATATTCAATGTATTCAGCCATTCTTACTGGGGGAAACTCAATTCGTTTGCACGCTCTATGCAGTCGCAATTTGCTGGCATTCAGCTTTCCAACATTGCCTTCAGGACCTACATTAGTGAATCATTCGGACGTCATGGTCTTTGAAAGTCTAAATAAGCATTAAATATTTTAATTATAACTTACTCGTCCTTTCCGTTGCCACTAGTTCACATAAGTACAAAGTGAATAAGTAGACGGAATATTAAAACATATAAACGATGTCCGTGGAGTTTAATAACTTTAATAGTACCCGTAACTTCGCTCGCGTTAAAAATTAATGTATCGGTGTGTATTTTGATCTTGCCATCAATTTTCACGGTGTGAAAAACTGACGGTCTGATCAAAAAAAACCAGACGGGAAAATTTTCCTGGGATAAATAGTAGCCATATACGTTTCCATATGTGTAACTGTGATAGCCTAGTAGTTAGGCCGTCAACCTCCTAATCAGATGTCGGCGGTTCGAATCCGGGCAAGCACCTCTAACTTTTCGGAGTTATGTGCGTTTTTAAACAATTAAAATATCACTTGCTTCAACCGTGAAGGAAAACATCGTGAGGAAACCTGCACGCCTGAAAGTTCTCCATAATGTTCTCAAAGGCGTGTGAAGTCTGCCAATCCGTACATGGCCAGCGTGGTGGACTATGACCAAACCGTTCTCATCTTGAGAAGAGACCCGTGCTCTGTAGTGAGCCAGTAATCGGTTGATCATAATATACGTTTCCAGACTAAGTAAGTATGAAGTTTGTTATCCCTTCACTTCGGAGCTGTAGAACCAATATGGCTTAAATTTTGAATATAATATATATTATACCAGGGATTAACACATAGGCTAATTGGTTATCACCGGCAAAGTGGAAGGAAAGAGACCTCGGGGACGAAGTCCGATGCGTTGGTCGGATCAAATCCGCACCGCACTTGACACAAAAGTCCACGATGCTCTACACGTCGCAACCAACAGAGCAACATGGCGCGACATCGTCCGCAAGAAAGTCGTCAGAAGAAGGGATCACGACCCTCAGTAATGAGGAATACGACGCGCAGAGAGAGAACACATAGGCTACTTTTAGTTTTCATGAGATTTATTGCTACAGCTTTAGTTTGCCATGGCAAACGCCCTCGAAATTAGATTTATACTTTAGGAAACAGAAACGGGAACATGAATGGGACATGGGATAATCTTGAATAAGAAGCGTTGTTAGTTGTTAATTTTAATAACTCTTAAAAGAGTTACTTTTTAAAATTAGCAAATTTTTTTACTTCTTGAGGTGGGGTTAACGGGAATGTTACAACTTACACTACGTAACTAGCTAACTAGACTTTGTACACGAGGATTAAACGCGCCAGCGGATAGAGTGTTGTAACGCGCGGTTGGCCCGGGGGCGTCACGCAGACTGGCGTGGCGGCGCGGCGCGATGAAGCGGGAGGGGTCTCGCCCGCGCGCCGCGCGGCCGCCGGTGCCGGCGGTCGGTGACTCACGCGCTTGTTATTCGTATTTCGTATAAACCTATTGGCCTAGCGCCGCTACACCACCCCCCTCTTGAGACCGTCATGGGCGATAGTAATCAGGAAAACGCACCCTACGGCCTGATCGTGTCCTTTTGACATTATCGTCTTCGGCCGTTGGCGTTAAATTGATGACTGGTGTGTCATTTGGAGTCTGTTTTTGTCTGTGTTCGTTATGGTTAGCTGTGTTGTTGTGTGTTATCGTGGTGTGTGAGTCTTGAAGTATGTAGGCCGGTTTCACTCGGTCTACCGATACTGAGACTGTCTTTCCTTTAAGGAGGAGCTTGAATACTTTGTCGCCCCTCTCTAGTACTTTATGTGGCCCTGTGTATGCTGGTTGGAATGACCCTGATGACGCGTTGTCTCTTAAGAAGACGTGCGTTGCGGTGGTAAGGTCTTTAAATACGAACATGGCCCGACTATTAGAATGTCGCGATGCTGGAGATGGTTGGATATTTCTGGCAAACATGCGTAATCTTGATACGTAGTCGGTCATATCCGTGTTGCCAATAGCTTCTGGTTCGAAGAAATCTCCTGGCAGACGCAGTGTTTCACCGTATACTAGCTCAGCCGGTGTTGCCTGTACATCTTCTTTGTATGCGCTTCGGATGCCTAGAAGAACCAGTGGGAGTGATTCTACCCAGTTTTGGTTGCCATGGCAGGTAATAGCTGTTTTTAGTTGTCTGTGAAACCGCTCAACCATGCCATTGCAGGCAGGGTGGTAAGCGGTTGTCCTTCTGTGTTCGAATCCAGCTATTTCCGACAGGTGCTTAAATAGGGATGATTCAAATTGTCTGCCACGATCCGTTACAATTTTTGTAGGACATCCGAAGCGTGCAATCCAACCATGTAGAAGAGCGTTCGCCACGGTTTCGGCTGTGATATCCCTGATTGGTATTGCCTCAGGCCATCGCGTGAAGCGATCTACAGCGGTAAGACAATATCGGAAACCATGAGAGATTGGCAGTGGCCCGATCATATCTATGTGGATGTGCATAAAACGTGATCGTGGCAGTTTGAAGTTGCCCAGGGTTGCAGAGACATGGCGAGTAATCTTCGCACGTTGGCATGCCAAGCAGTTTCGCGTCCATTCTTTGCAGTCTTTCTTCACTTCGGGCCACACGTAACGCTCTGCTACTAGTTTGGCGCTGGCGTTGGCTCCTGGGTGGCTCAAGGAGTGTAGATAGTCGAAGACTTGGCGGCGAAGTTCTCTCGTGACATATGGCCTTGGTGTCTTGCTACTCTCATCGCAGTACAGTTCAGACAGTGTTCCCGGCAGAGTAATCTTTCTCAGGCGGAGTGACGTTTCGCCGTCGAGCAGCTGTTTGAGTTCTGGATCGGAACTCTGGGATTTGGCTAGTACGTTCAAGTCGATAGGCTGAGCGATTGCCTCCACTCGTGACAGAGTATCAGCGACAACGTTATTCTTGCCCGAAATGTGCCTGATGTCCGTGGTAAACTGCGAGATAAAATCAAGGTGTCTAAACTGACGTGGTGAGCAATTCTCCTTTCGTGTATGAAACGCGTAACAGATGGGTTTGTGATCTGTGTAGATAAAAAACTCTCTGGCCTCGACCATATGTCGGAAGTACTTAATCGCTTCATATATCGCAAGCAGTTCGCGGTCGTAGGGGGAGTATTTTCGTTGACTCGTGCTTAACTTACGAGAAAAGAAAGCTAAGGGTTGCCATTCCTCATCCTTCAATTGTTGAAGGGCTGCACCTATGGCGGTATCGGAGGCGTCTGTCACTAAAGCTAGTTTGGCTCCGCAGTCAGGATGCGCTAACATAGCTGCTTGACAGAGACCTGATTTGCAAGCTGTAAACGCGTCGTCCTCCTTTGCTGTGAAGTTCACAGGATGCGAGCCTTTTACCGATCCTTCTAAAAGCTTGTTCAGCGGTGCCTGGTGTTGAGCCGCCTCTGGGATGAATCGCCTGTAGAAGTTGACCATCCCTAGAAACCTTCTTAGTTCTCGCACTGTTTTTGGAGTCGGGAAGCTGCTGATAGCTTCGACCTTTTCTGGTAGTGGTTTTGTGCCACCTGATGTGATTTGGTAGCCTAAAAATGTCACCTGGGAGACTCCAAATACGCATTTTGACGTGTTTATCACCATCCCATAATCCCGTAATCTGGTGAACAGCTGCCGCAGGTGGTCCTCGTGTTCTTTTTGGTCCCTTGAGTAGACCAAAAAGTCATCTAAATAACCAAAACAGAAGTCCAGGCCTCGCAGCATTTCGTCGACAAAACGTTGGAAAGTTTGCCCTGCATTACGCAGTCCGAACGTCATGTAAGGAAACTCGTATAGCCCGAACGGTGTGGTGATAGCTGTCTTCGGTATATCCTCGGGATTGACGCGTATCTGGTTATATGCTTTTACCAGGTCGATCGTTGAGAATACTTGACATCCAGCGAGGTTATGAGCGAAGTCGTGGATGTGGCGAATCGGGTACCTATCGGGTATTGTCCTTGCGTTTAGCATCCTAAAATCCCCACACGGGCGCCATCCATTATCCTTTTTAGGTGCCAGGTGCAAGGGTGAAGCCCAAGGTGAGTCGGAGGGTCTGGCTGTGCCGATCGAAAGCATAGATTCAAACTCCTCCTTAGCAATTTTAAGTTTGTCTGGTGCCAACCGACGCGGCGTGCACGATACAGGTGGTCCAGGTGTTGTTCGTATATAGTGTAAGGTGTTGTGTGTAGGTGTACGTTGTATACCCGACGGCCGGGTTATATCAGGAAACTCCCGGAGTATGTCGTGATATATAGTGTCACCAATTCTTACCTTAACCGAAGAAACAATATCAGAAGGACGAGCAGGCAAAGCAGGGGTCGCCAGCGTAGTGTTAGCGTCGATTAGCCGCTGCATTCTAACATCTACAATTAAGTTGTAGTGTGATAAAAAATCTACCCCTATTATTGGCTTAGTCACGTCCGCCACTATAAATCGCCAAGCAAAGTCACGGCGGAGACCTATATTTAATTTTAAATACGCGTAACCGTAGGTGTTTATCGCACTGCCGTTAGCCGCACATAGTTCGTAGCTAGTTTTATTACGGCGCTCTTTCACAGCTGACTTTGGAAAAACACAGACGTCACTACCGGTGTCGACGAGGAACTGCATCTTGGTGTTGTGGTCAGTGACAAATAAGCGACCAGTGCTACGACAGTCGCCGGTCGCCATTATCGACTGCCTGTTGCTTTTCCCGCATGGTCGCAGGGCTTCACGCACTTCGTTGCTTTATCCCCGAACTTGTAGTGGTACCAGCAGTTTGGGAATTTTCTAAAGTTGGAGTTTGACCTTCTTGAAGGTGAACGTCCGCGACTGTCATTTCTGTTGGATCTTTGCCTCGACCGGGATAATCTGTCGACGTGCGATGTGAGGGCTTGCACTTGTCGTGTCAGTTCGGCGATTTGGCTACTCATCTGGTCCATGCTACTCCCTGGTGTCACCGTCTGTCCTGTTGTCGCTGCTACTTGCGGGGTTGCCGGCACCACATCTTGTATGCGGTCAGCCAGCTCGGCTACTTCCTCCAGGCTCGCCTTAGCTTGCGAAGCAATAATCGTCTGCGTACTGCTCGGCAGTCGGCTGGTCCAGATCGTCCGCAAAAACTCCTCTGGCACACTCGGTCCCGCTAGATGACGCAGGTGTCGCAAGAACTGCGAGGGCTTGCGGTCACCAAGCTCTTCATGAGTCAGGAGCTGCTGCACTTTCTTTTCTCTCGACGCCGATAACCTCTTCACCAACTCGCTTTTCAGCCGCTCGTATTTGTCCGGCGCTGCCGGTGCCGTGATAATGTCCTCTACCTCGGCCGCGTATATTGGGTCCAGGCTTCCGATAGCGTGGTGGAATCTTGTGGAGTCAGCCGTGATGTTCGCGAGCGCGAACTGGCTTTCCAGCTGTGCGAACCACAACGCCGGTTTTTCTGGATAGAATGGCGGTACTCGAACACCGACGCGATATACGTCGTAGCTTGGGGCGTCCTTGCTTTGACCTTTCTTCTCACTTCCTTGAGGCGGATCCATGGTGTTCATTCCGGGGTCACCAATGAGGTGGGGTTAACGGGAATGTTACAACTTACACTACGTAACTAGCTAACTAGACTTTGTACACGAGGATTAAACGCGCCAGCGGATAGAGTGTTGTAACGCGCGGTTGGCCCGGGGGCGTCACGCAGACTGGCGTGGCGGCGCGGCGCGATGAAGCGGGAGGGGTCTCGCCCGCGCGCCGCGCGGCCGCCGGTGCCGGCGGTCGGTGACTCACGCGCTTGTTATTCGTATTTCGTATAAACCTATTGGCCTAGCGCCGCTACATTCTGTTTAGGTCGCCGTTTGAAAACGTAAGAAAAGTCGCCGAGTACATTACACTAAATTACTTTGTATATAAGCTTACATTGAAAAACGATGGGAATGCGCCTATTTAATAAAGTTAGGCTCGGCTCACTTAATAATTATATGGGAAGAAACAGCTGTGCAGTTTGCTTCAAGTTGATAGCACATTCTTCCGAAGCGGAAGTTTGGCCACTTAAGTAATTTTTCGTATAACTTTACTGGAATTCGACGCGGGCAATAATAAGCCTTTAGAAATTATTATCAATCATATAATTGCAAATAATACAAACAAGTCTATAGAAAACTAATATTTGAACAATTCCAATAAATCCAGTAAACCAGTAAGATTTGAAAACTTATTATGATTATGTTATCATAATCTCTGGAATCGCGTTTTATATAAATATTATTATATCTCCACATAGAACAAGACATTCAGTAAATCGTTAATGAAGGGTAGAAAGATTTTTTAATCTAACCTAACCTAATTAAAATTTCCTAACTCCAAGCTAGGAATATGCAACGGAAAAAACCAAATAAGTAATAGTTCTTACAGCCGAATCTAGGGTCTTCTTATCTGTAGTTGAACATGTATACCAGAAAACCAACGAGTGCAACTAAATATATATAGGAACATATACAAATTAGGACATGACGTATTTAAGTTATCCCATCGCTGAAATAATTATAAATGAGCTTATAATGAGAGGCAGTTATTCCAAAATCACAGGCTGCCACCTGAATATTATTTATTTGTATAGACGCGTGATTTTATTATAGGCTCCATAAAATTTAATTCCACATTAAAACAAAATACATTTATGAAGTTGATTTATGAAACCACTGCATCTGGCTAAAATATGATGCGTGGTTTTTATTAAAATAATTAATAACAATTACACCGAAAAATCGTTTATTTTAATAAAACCACAAAGTACTTTATCATTTATAATTTGTACGTTATGCTATTTTTTAAACTCTTCTTTGTTTTGTTTTGTGTTTGATGTTATATATGTTTTTTGTTATTTGTAATAATCAAAAATTCAATTGTAGTTTGCCATGAAATAATAGGCTAATTAGATACCCAAGTTCATTCATATGAACTTAGTAATAAAAAACTTGAACTAATTGCGTGATATTTCATTTTTTATTTTATTCATTTGTTGAAATGCATACATTTCATCATCATCATCATCATGAACAACCCATTAACGGCTCACTACAGAGCACGGGTCTCCTCTCAATATGAGAAGGGTTTGGCCATAGTCCACCACGCTGGCCATGTGCGGATTGACAGACTTCACACGTCTTTGAGAACATTATGGAGAACTCTCAGGCGTGCAGGTTTCTTCACGATGTTTTCCTTTACCGTTGAAGCAGGTGAAATTTTAATTTTTTTAAAACCGCACATAACTCCGAAAAGTTAGAGGTGCGTGCCCGGATTCGAACCGCCGACCTCCGATTAGGAGGCTGACGCCCTAACCACTAGGCTATCACCGCTTCCATACATTTATGTGAAACAAACTTATGAAGCATCTTATAAAATGTTTATAAAATAGAAAATGATCCACTAAAAATACTTGTTGTTCTATAATAAATTATTAATAAGAACCTCAAATATTGTCTTCTACAACTATTCAAGTTTGTTACGCCACACATACTTAATGCTACCCAATTGAAACTACGATAAAGTTTAGTAAAAATAAGATAAATAATGAGATTAAAATAATGTATGCCATGCTGGCCAAGTTCGATTCAGTAAGCTTCAAACGCCTTTGAAAACATTACGGATAATTTTAGGCATGTAGCTTTCCCAGGAAAATTCCTTCACCGTTAAAGAAATAGGTAGATACTTAATTGCTTAAAACATACATTCGGATAAGTTAGTAACTTCTGCACGGGATCGAACTCGGTCGCTGAAAACTGTCGCCGCTCCAAACAAAATAAAAAAATATCTTCGGCTTACATATATATTTCATAATGTTCTTGATAGACACCATTTACTACTTCAAACTTCTGGATAGAAGACCAGACAAGAACAAATATACTATAAATACGTGTAAGAACAATACAACAATCTATGATATATAATCAGAACAAATTAATTTATATAAAATGGCTTCGAAATTTTAGTGTCATGTAATCTTTCAATTAAGAGGTTTTTCTTTTATACACCACAAGTTAGCCCTTGACGTCATCTCACCTGATGGTAAGTGATGATGCGGTCTAAGATGGTAGCGGGCTAACCTGTTAGGGTTACGGTAAACCCATTATACACTCCTAATTGGTTTCTACACGACATCGTGCCGCAACGCTAAATCGCTCGGCGACACGTCTTTGTCGGTAGGGTGGTAACTAGCCACGGCCGAAGCCTCCCACCAGACCAGACTCGAGCCGGGAATCGAACCCAGGACCACCAACTTTATAATGCGACAGCGCGCGCACTGCGCCACGGAGGTCGTCAAAAACAGTACAGATTTTTAAGGAAAAAGAAATCAGGTTTTGTAGTCCTATAAACATACGTGCATATTTCTTACGTGCATTTTCGGTTTCAGAGCTCTTACAATTTTCGTTTAATTCGAAATCGCTTCATTTGTGCAGTATTAATGAATGAATTTCAGCAGGAAATTTCGCCCGGTTGCAGCGGTTTCATAAATCAGTTTGATAATATTTATTGCGCGAAATTACATTTTGAAGCTTACGGTCTGAGTATTATTGATATTCATGCGTTGATCACGTTCGCAAACTATATATGTAACTAGCTGTTGCCCGCGACTTCGTCTACGTAGAATTGCTAATTTCCCTTGAGATTGAGGTTACCCGTGCGGCCAATGCCCTGCTTCAGAAGGTAAGCTACAGGCAAATGTCAAATTGTCGATTTTCGTGTTTCTAAATTAAAAAACATAAGACTTTCATACAAACTTCAAACCCCTATTTTACCCCCTTCGGGTAGATTTGGATGAAAAAAAAAATCTAACTTACGCCCTAAAAGAAACCTATTTTCAAAATTTCAAGCTTGTAGACTACATAATAAAAAAAAAGCAAATACTATCATCCCCTTTTTGACCACCCTTAACAGGTAATAATAAAAAAAAAAACGATGTACATGTTTTTTATTTATTATTATTAATCTTAATGCAAATTTTTGTGTCTCTAACTCTGAAAACAAAGAAATTTCATACAAACTTCCAACCCCCCTTTTACCCTCTTAGGGGTGGAATTTCCAAATATCCTTTCTTATCTGACATCTCTTATCTATCAACTACCTACTTAGTAAATTATAGCTTTATACGTACAATAGTTTTTGAGATCTCGTGTTTAATCAGTATGTAAGTAAGTATGTAAGTATGTAAGGCCATGTCTAACGAGACATGGCCAGTTACGATGTCGCGTAGAAACCAATTATGTGAAGGTTTCCATACCTACACATAATTGGTGGGAACTGCCATTTTAGTGCATCACATTAAAATATTTTTGTCTAGTGGGAGGCTTCGGCCGTGGGTAGTTACCACCCTACCGACAAAGACGTGTCGCCAAGCGATTTAGCGTTCCGGCACGATGTCGTGTAGAAACGAATAAGGAGTATGGGTTTACCATACCCCTAACAGGTTAGCCCGCTACCATCTTAGACCGATTCATCACTTGCCATCAGGTGAGATGCAGTCAAGGGCTAACTTGTGGTATAAAAAAAAAAAACAAACATCAGGTGAGATTATAGTCAAGGGCTAAAAAAGTTAAATAAAATAATATGCTTACTGAAACTTTTAACTATATCAAGAAACATTCGATTTTATATTTTCGTAAAGAACTTTCTGTACAATGCTCATCTTATAAATGAATTGCTCGACCGATAGTCTATTATGCAACTTGAAGATTGTTTAGATATTACAAAACAGTGCGTGCTTAATACTTAAGTGCTTGTTTATTTTACGCGTTTAAATAAGGCTATAGCGATTTATTTATTGGTATTTACATATTTCAGCTGGTGGTGGTAGCGGTCAGTTTATTTCTATTATAAATAACATTTTTCTTCACAAAACAAAAAGTATTCTATTCCCGTCTCAAAGATGTAAGCTCCATCCAAATTTAGCTAATAATGTTTTAGTTGGGAAACCACGCCTATGAAACAAAAGCTATTTTAATTCCTCAAATTTTTGTCCGGGTGTTTTGCCAGGATAAAAGTATTTAATGTCAATTTTCGGGATTCAAACTACATATTATGTGCCAAATTTCATCAGTGCAGAAAGAATATAGGTAATAACAATAAAAAAAAGCACGGAAACACTTCCAAAAGCATAATAATTAAAACAGTAACAGTCATCATCATCATTATCAATCCAATAATGATGATATAGGTCTCCTTTCAGCACAAGAGCGGTTTTGGTCGAATAGAGACCAAACCTCCGTTTTTGACAACCTCCGAGGCGCAGCGCGTGCACTGTTGCATTTTAAAGTTGGATGTCCTGGGTTCGATTCCCGGCTCGAGTCTGGTCTGGTGGGAGGCTTACGCCGTGGCTAGTTACCACCCTACCGACAAAGACGTGTCGCCAAGCGATTTAGCGTTCCGGCACGGTGTCGCGTAGAAACCAATTAGGAGTGTGGGTTTACCCTGCCCTTAACAGGTTAGCCCGCTACCATCTAAGATTCCATCATCACTTACCATCAGGTGAGACTGCCGTCAAGGGCTTACTTGTAGTGGATAAAAATTAAAAAAAAGAGACGATAAATTCACAAGCCTTTATGAACACTATGAAAAACCCATCGGCATGCAGGTTTCTTCACCGTTAAAACAAGTGATATTTAATTCTTAAAGAAGGTCAACCGGAAAAGTACCTCTAATTGTTAGCCTTGAAGACAAGGTTAACGCTAAGTAGTAAATGTTTATTATTATTACACATATTGAATCGTAATTGTTGTTTCAGGTCTGCTCTTTCACCGTGCCATACTAATGTCAGGATCAGGCCTGAGCCCGTGGTCGTTGGTAGCGGACCCGAACAAATACGCGGAGTTGGTAGCCACTCATGCTAACTGCTCTCCTGGTAAGAAAACAATCAAATAATGAATAATCAGTCAAATACACGACGAGTCGCAGGGAGCCGCTGGATACAGCCCAAGACCGTGGCCATTGGAACTCCCTACAGAAGACCTATGTCCAGCAGTGGACATAGGTCTTCTGTAGGGAAAAGATGATGATGAGTCAAATACAGGAGTAGTTTACTATGTGTATGTATCAAGTACTGAAAATAGATTTGATTCTATTAAGAAAAAAACTCAGCAGTCAATGTTTCAACAAATAATGAATAGAAGCAGGCGTTACTTTCCGGAAGTCCATGATAAACAATAAACAGCAAGTATAATTTGCTAAATTCCGCCGACAACCGGGAGATTAGTATAGTATACCACCACACAAAATACTCCACTAGAACCTCTACGCACGTTTCGACCCGACACCGGACCATCCTCAGGAGATGTTGACTTTACAAGCGCGAAAAGCAAAGTTGCTTTTAATGTTTCTACAGTTTAATAAATATTTCTTGATACTTCTAGGCACACTATGAACTATTTCATACAGAACACCCAGAAAAAGTTACTGTACCATATTATCTAGAATTTAGAAATACTATACTTTTTAACTGTTAACTTAGAGCATGGTTTTGTTCACAGACCTTACTCCTCCAGCCCTGCTGCGGTGCTTAAGAGAGCGTCCGCTAGAAGCCCTCCTGTCAGCACCAGTACAAGCACCAGACTTTTCCTACGCATTCGGTCCAAGTGTCGATGGAGTTGTTATTGGCGAGTATTTCATCATGATCTTACCATCAGAAACCTTGTTACAATGCTACAACGCCACTAGAGTACTAATACTTTCTTTTCACATAATGAAGAAGGAATTTGTACGACGTTGCTCTGAAGCAGGATTCCAATCTAGTGCTACGTCAGCTTAGTTCTAAGTTAAATAATATAATTTTAAGAAAATAATCTTAAAAAATCAAGCAAGTGCGAGTAAGCACTTGTATATTATTGATATTACCTTTTTTATTTTTCGCACTCTACTCTATTACGGTCTTTACCTACATGAGGGAGATATAACTCGCTGACAGACAGACGGACCGAAAAACAATCAAAAACAATCAACGAAGTCTTATATAACCCTCAAAAGAAGGATAACAAAGAAGTTATACAACGCACGGAAGATATCATTGCTTTAAAGTGGGGTGACGAAATAATCGTTCGCAATATTTTAGAAGCACGTAACCTTATATTCATGTTAAATTCAAAGCAGTGATTGTTTGACAATATAAAGGGAGTACAACGGCTCGAAGTGTGAATGTCCAGTAGGCAAACTGTGGCTGAAGGACAAACAGTGAAACAAGTTGAAGCAAATTCACAAGTTGCACGAACCGGCGAGGCGTGACTAGAATACTGCGAGATACAAGATAATTCTGTTCGTCCACTACGTGCAAGTTTGTTGTAAATGCCAAGGAATTATCTGGTATCGAATAGGCTTTCCAGCGGTACTACTAGTTACAGCATGAATGTTGCATACAAAGCAGGAATGATCCTAAATTTAAATCCTGTTGACCAAAGTATATAATTAGAGCAAAATTTATGTTCAGATAATTAGAGTTTCAAATAAACTGCTCATAGAATTAACATACCTCCCCTTTCCCAATTAAATAAATATTCAGATTCGTTTTTTTATTCCTGTCCCTACAAATCCCTAATTTTCCTGCAAATGTTATTACAAAACGCTACGTAAGAGCTACAGTACCATTTTCCCACAAACATTTCAGTAACGTAAATAGTCAAAAATTTCTTGCCTGTTGTCTTGTATATTTTGTTTTAGATATTCTCAATTGTCTTTTTTGATATAATATGTCATAATAATTAATAATTGAGTCTGCATTGTTATTTTTCTAGAAATAGCAAAAGTTCAAGTAAGACTTTACATTATTTTTTTGCAAATTCACAGTTAGCAAAGTTGTAATGATTTATTTTCTTTCTGTATACGTTTCATACTTGAAATACTTTCTTGCTAAAACTTCAACTCTTCAATTGTGATCCCGGAATTTCCCGTTTGACAAACCTTCCGTCCAAGCTCCGTTATTAAATTATCCCGCAAAGTTTTCTCATCTCATCCCCCGTGTCCTCAATATTGTCTACTATCTCTGCAAGGAATGCTTTTGATTTTATACTCGCACCCCCACTTCTTTTACTCCGTCAGGGACAATTACGTCCTCGAAAGTTATATATATAAAAACTCCAAATAGGCATTATTGCGCGGAGAAAGATTTGTGTGATATTGTGTGTTCAGTTTACAAAGTGGTTTTGAATTATTTTTCCTTTCGTCTGTTTTTTGCACTGAAATAAAAAAAATCTGTTTGATGGGTTATCTTACATGTCGTAAATCTCAGTCAGTTTCTGATACACGTTTAAATCAAAAGACATTTCTGCTTTTAAGTTATGTTTCTATTCGCTTGCTACGTGAAGCTTGATCAGATTCAAATGCAATTTATTCAATATACATATCTACAGTGTTCAGGAGATACCTGTGGATAGGGAATGAATATTTTTGATGAATTTAAACCATGACTCCGTCAAATCCGAATCACCGACACTCGGGTATGTTAAGAAACACACTTCTTCAGTATCTATTCTTATTTATTTACAGGATGGTAAACATCTTATTGATAAGGAATACAACTCTTCAATATCTATACTTGTTATCTATAACATTTTACACACTTTTGTACAACCAGAACCTTGGAGGCCACTTTTCGGCACATACACTAAACATGAACTAATCAACAATGACCAACGACTAACTAACTTATAAAGGCCCATTCGAACGTCATGATTTCCGTTTTGCCTTAATCAAATCCGGTATCTTAAGAAAACAGTCAATTGAGATAATTTTCATTAAAATAGTCAAAAGTAAACCTAAATCATTTAAGTCAAATCACATACTTCAATTATATATTCTCATTTAATGATTAAGATATTATATGTATGTAAATTCAAAGACACTAAAATCTAAAACAATTGGAAATCGTGAGAGGTATTTTTCATAGAAATGACTCATCATCAGCTTGGTAAACATTATTATACAGGCCTGAACTCCTCAGTAGACATGAGCTATCCAGTCATACAAAATTTAAAAAGCCTTATTACATGCAATCACGCGTCATGCGAACATGCCACATGCAAACATGCCACGCGCGATGAAATCGTGACCGCGGACACCGAATGAAACAATGTTAGAAATGTTTTTGGTTAATCTACTGCATATGAGGAAACAGCAAATACGATTTCGACTATTAGTCATACGATGACTATTCATAGTTGGTGATAAAAATACCATCTATGTTTTTTTTTGTCATACATCCGTTTATTTAAGTCAACCCAGCCCAATCTAATAATACAAGTACTGGACCACACATATCATACCACATATGACAAGAAATAAAAGATAACTGTAGGAATAACTGTAGCAGGTTCCTGGGATAATTATTTACCTTTGCAACGTCTGTGTGTTTGTACGTCTTGTTGCTCTCAGCGATATATTACCGCACACCTAAGTCGACTGTTGAAATGCGAGTACATTCATAGCTATTCCTAATTTTTTATATACTCAGTGAAAGGGTAAAAAATCCGGCTAAGTTTATTGTGGGCTGCTTCTTAGTCCCGGGCGTATTTGGAACCCTCTTAACTTTAGTTTTAAGTTGGCAATAGAAGTTATCACCACCTCACGAATTACAATAATGTAAAATATATTATATATGAACGCTTTATAGATGCCTGTAATAGATTTACGAATAAAGCTATTTTGAATTTATGAATTTTTAAAATGTATTGTAAGTGAAAAGTTGAATTGTTATCTTTTATACTTATAATTTTTAAGCCTAATAGTTTGTTAAATGCCTGGAACTAGGAGTCCGATTGAAAACATTATTGGTAGCCAATTTATTGAGAAAGCGTTTAAGCATTATGTTGAGGCTTTAATTATCATGGTTGAAGCCATGGGGCACTGTTAGTTTTATATTATCGCACAGTAAGAAGTTTTTTCATCTCGTTTCCTTTATTCGCAGTTGTTTTACCTGATTTAGACGAGACGGGAAATTCCTTTCATTTTCTACTCACGATGTCTTTTTTCTTTGAAGACAATTATTTCCTTGGAATGTCTTGTAAGTCCCCTTTTCAACTAAGGTATTTTATTTGAGAAAGTCTGTGTACTTGTTCACGTTTTCTGAGATTGCTGTAAACGATTCTTTGAATCAATGTCAAATTCCTGATATTTTAATTTACGTCAATAAATATAAATCATAGTTAAAATCATTATAATATAATGATAATATCGTTTTAAAAAACTCAGTCAATTGTATAAGGGAGTAATCTTTTGAATTCAACTTGTTATGTACCCACAATGAGGCAAATAAATTTATTTATTGTTTTTGTTATCAATACGCGTTTATTAAATTTACTTGATTTTTGATTTTTAATTGTTTTGGAACTCTACAAGTTTGCGAAGAATAAATATAATATAAATAAAGTTTTCCTTTGTACTTATTCTCTGATAAGATCGTCAGGGGTCAAAGGTTAAGGATATGGCTTTGACCCATGACTCACAACCTTTAGAGAACAGATGTGCCTCGTTGTTTTAGTGGTTAGCTCACAAGGGTTCTTATCTGGGTGTTTTTAAAAAAATACTAGTTTAGCGTTAGAGATTTTCAATACCTGCTCGAAGAGTACCTGATGCCCTTGGCCCCGGTATCGATAACATGTGATTGAAACAGTTCAAATGACGTTCTTGGTTGCCTCGTATGGCGTTAACCAAGAAAATTCGTACCAACATTTTATTAGGTGTTTGGAGTCACACTCTTAGTGCATATTGCGTGTTTGCAAGTATAATGTACCGTTAAGTTTAATGTGGAGGGTTAGTTGCTCTTTGCTTCTGAGTTTTGTCTTCATTTATTGGAATGAAAATAATTTAACAACACTCAATCAGATCTACCACTAGTTCATACTAACCATTAACCTTGCATAGTCACGGACACAAACCTATATAAAAAGACTTTCTTCTTCTTCTTCTTGCCCTTATCCCACATTATGTGGTGTCGGCACAACACGTCCTCTTCTTCCACTCACTTCTATCAGCCGTCACCTCACTACCCACACCTTTTACCCGCATATCCTCTTTTACACAATCCATCCATCTCTTCTTTGGTCTTCCTTTACTCTTTTGCCCTTCCACGTTCATATATAACATTCTAAAATAGACTTTAAAAAACAAATTAAATAACCGCAGAGCTTGTGATGATTAATTTAATCCCTTAGTTTTGATAACTGATAGTCGATTAATAAAATATTTTTTCTCACGTTTGTCTAGACACTGGAGACATGCTCATTAACCCGGAGCCCGGCTACGAGTGGCAAGTAGCCCATGCTCCGCTGGGTAAGGGAGCTACTGCTGTGAACATCATCAACGCCGTCCTCATGAGAAAGAGTGCCATTGCGCAGCTTACCAAGTATGGGGTTTGTTTTGTTACTAAAATTTAAGTATCAGATCTCCCCTGGGCTAATAATTTCTTATTTTTCTCTTCGCTTCTCATTGACTCTTTCTATAACAATGTTTTTAGATGTGATGTTACTGAATCACACTCATAAGGATAAAAACAGAGCAAAATGATTTAGAGAAAGAGTTTTTTATAACGACCTCCGTGGCGCAGCGTGCCCGCTGTCACATTATTAAGTGGGAGATCCTCGGTTCTATTCCCAGCTCAAGGCTCTGGCCTAGTGGGAGGCTTCGGCCGTGACTTGTTACCACCCTACCGACATAAACACGTCGCCAAGCGATTTATCGCTCCGGCACGACAGTTACGTGTACGGGTCTACCATACCCTTAACAAGTTAGCCCGCTACCATCTTAAACTGCATCATCACTACCAGGTGAGATTGCCGTCAAGGGCCAACTTGTAGTGGAAAAAAAAAATTATATTCTGCTTAGTTACCCTGGATAAATCGCCTAAAGGATAACATTATTCTGAAAAGTACACGTGTACAAATCCGAAGCAGAGAAACCAAGAGTCCAAATCGTGAATCGTAAAATAAATCTCGTTTGCTTAGTTATTTAATGACAGCAGTATACGCCGTAGTTAATCTAAAGTTCCCTTCCACAGGTATGATCTTATGCTGGGGGTGACAAAAGCTGAAGCCTACTTTGCGTTCAGCGGAGACGACGTGCAATATGGCATTGAAGCAGACAGAAGGTCGAAGATCCTCAAGTCTTTCGTCCGAAACACGTATAGCTATCACTTGTCAGAGATCCTGGCCACTATTATAAATGAATACACAGACTGGGAAAGGCCCGTCCAGCATCCTATTAATATTAGGTAAATATGAGAGTTTATGTATAATATATTTGAAACAGATCTCAAGGCCAACGATTGTTTATATCGGTGTTTTTGCCGCATACATTTTTGATGTGGAGCTCCAACTATATTCTCAAATCAATATGAAAATATACACAAGTAACATTTTGAATTTTAGTCATGATCCCTTTGAAGAACTTTGTAGTTGTAGATCAATGACTTTGTAAGAGATTACAATCGCCCATATTTGTTTGCTAAAATGTAAAATTAAATTATTTGTCCTCTAACAAAGTAGTGCGCTGTATTAGGTACGCTGTATTAGTTTAGGATATGTTCTATCAAAGTCGTTCAACGTCGTCATTCAACGACCTTGAATATTATGCATTAAGCTGCTCATAGTCACAATTCCTGTAAATGACCTACCGTCATAGCCTCGCTAGAAACTTGGTTCTTTTAATCGGCTGTTTTAAATCTTCTTACAATTTCGAAGATTTTGTCAGCGCACGGAAGCAACAAGAGCCGAAATCTGAGCGATTACATGTCAGGAGCATAGACTTGTTTGTGACATGACACGAGAAGCACGCGCAGGCACCCGTCACTAGAGAAAACCGGCCCGTGTCGGCATGTCGGCTTAACAGTGTCGACTTAGCGCAAAATATAAACTTTACAAAAATGCTATATCTATTTACGTTTTCAGTCTTCTTTATTTATCATTGTATTTCATGCTAATTAAATAATGGTATATTTAATGTTTTTCGTTGCATATAAACCGACAAGCAGTGTCGATCTTTTAAGAGTATGATGCCATTTCCTTTGGCCTACCATGTAAATATTTTTGAGTTTGATAGCAAAATAGGCTTAAT
Organism: Lasiommata megera; assembly: GCA_928268935.1. Taxonomy (NCBI): domain Eukaryota; kingdom Metazoa; phylum Arthropoda; class Insecta; order Lepidoptera; family Nymphalidae; genus Lasiommata; species Lasiommata megera. Next base: position 943,144 of record OV743311.1, on the reverse strand, counting down.
ATTGATTGCACTTCTATCATCATCATCATGAACAACCCATTACCGGCTCACTACAGAGCACGGGTCTCCTCTCAATATGAGAAGGGTTTGGCCATAGTCCACCATGCTGGCCATGTGCGGATTGGCAGACTTCACACTCCTTTGAGAACATTATGGAGAACTCTCAGGCGTTCAGGTTTTTTCACGATGTTTTCCTTCACCGTTGAAGCAAGTGATATTTTATTTTTATTTTTTTACACTTCTATACCGTTTGTTGTTTTTTGCACAGGGACGAGACACTAGAAGCACTAAGCGATGCTCAAGTCGTAGCGCCCACCGTTCTGACAGCCGACACGCATTCCGCACTGCGAAGAAACTCCTACCTCTACGTGTTCGATTATCAAACGAAATATGGAGACTACCCACAAGTAAGGAACTCCTGTAAAATCCATTATGGTACGCGTCATCATTATGGGGCGATAGTTATCCGGAAAATCTAAGACCCTCCCTCCACTAAATAATGGTAGCATCAACGACCTCCGTAGCGCAGCGTGCGCGCTGTCAGATTAAAAAGTTGGAGGTCCTGGGTTCGATTCCCGGCTCGAGTCTGGTCTGGTGGGAGGCTTCAGCCGTGACTAGTTACCACCCTACCGACAAAGACATGTCGCCAAGCGATTTAGCGTTCCGGCACGATGTCGCGTAGAAATCGATAGGAGTATGGGTTTACCATACCCCTTCCAGGTTAGCCCGCTACCATCTTAGACTGCATCATCACTTACCATCAGGTGAGATTGCCGTCAAGGGCTAACTTGTAGTGGATAAAAAAAAAAAAAATTCAAATTATGTATAGATCTTTGATAGGTGAGAAAAGTTTTAAATTAATACAATGTTTTGGGGGCTGGAGCAATTTCTTAGATTCCTTAACAGGCATTAACTGGTCCCATTATTCAGATCAGAGTCATCAGAATCAGCAGTTTTCAATCGAAAAACCATAAATACTTTATGGCTATAGATTGACCACAAGATAATTATTTTCGTTTCTGTTAGTTTTTATTAAGCACTGAATTGATTTGATTTATTTTATATCACATAAATGGCGAATACATTCACAATAACAATGATGAGAATAAAAATGATCTTATAAATACATGCTGTTCTAAAGAAAGAATAAATTTTAAACATAACCAAAAATAACTCTTGGCCAAAGGAAGAAAAATTTCCAACCGACTGTTATTGTTGCGTACAACTTTTTGAAACTCTCATTAAATTCGACAAGGTTTCTATAGAAAAATGTGGACTTGCCAAATTGAATACCGCCCGTGATGGAGGCTCAACGTAGCATATCTTAGATGCCTTTTGCAAAATTTGCGACAGAACTTGGCCCGTTAACATAATTCTCTTGTCGAGCGTGCCAAGAAGCATAATCTGCTAAATTTCTTTGTTGTCTATTCGTAATATAAGTCATGTGATAAAACTTTCGTCAAACGTTGCCAAAGCACTCAACGATTTATAAACAATTGATACCTAAAAACAATATTTTGAAATTCATAAAAAAAATGTATTTGGTGACCATTTTATGATGTAGCCAGCGAATTAGCTTCTCACTATATCGTATTATCTACTACTCAGATACGAATAGAAATTTTTTAACTCAACTCAAGAAATTATGTTGTCGTAGTATTTAGTGGATGTGAAATCCCACAAATCTTAACACTTCATACAGTTTGACTTGAAAACCCCTTAATTTTTAAAGTCAGAATGGGTATAACGTCGTTTCACAAATCGCCTCTTAATCCCGGTAGTAGTTAAGAATCTATTAACAAACCTGTACTTAGTGCCTCTGCCACCATCAAGTAACCACTAAAAGCACATTAAAACTTCCCAACATGCCACCAAAGTTTCACGATCGACCGCATCGTTTAAAGCTAATAATTCGCGTAGTTAGAAAGTTCATTTTACAATAGCCAAAGCTAAAGTAAACAAGGTCAAATTAAAAACATTAATATTAAGAATTTAAAATTTTATTACTAGTAGCTCTTGTCAGAAAGTATTTGTAATAAATACAAAATAGAAACTTATGCACCACTGAAATATTAGTAACAGTATAATTTATTGATTCAGACTTAAGCTTGGTGTCCTGCACAAACCAAGGAATCAGTCGACAGTCGATGGAATTGTATACTCATAGATTTCTGTCCGCAGTTACAAAATAACTGCTCCCTGCAGGGTTAAAAAGTGCGTAAACTGTGTCTATATGTCTATCTGTCTGTCTGCGCCTTTTTGTCAGTCTTTCAATGGAGTTATCGTAGGAATGCATTTTGGTGGGACTTTTATAGGCAAGTAAAGGATCATACAGGAAGTATTAACTACTCCTGAACAAACTTGTCTGCGTAAGGGCTTATTACCATAGACCACTTTTTATATGATGTGGTAAGTAAAACAGAAGACCAAAGAGTTCAATCAGCCAGTTCGCTTATCCTTTGTGGTCTATGAGAAAGATTTTAATATATCGGTAACTTGGCTGTGTAGAGGTCAATATAAATATGGAAAATCGACTGAAAATTCGACGAGTGAAAAACAATATCTCTCGAAACGAAATCGCTGGCAACAGCTAGTATATTATAAGGCAACTCTGAGATGTTAATATTGTTCTCTCAGATCTCTCGTAGTATTAACCTGAAGAGCTCATTTGATAACGCGCAGTTTCCATTTCATTAAAGTTTGCAAAGTTATCAATATCTATTAATACCTTCATACTTACTTCTCACATTGTTTGTAGTTTCTCCTTTTGATTTTAAACGAAAGTACCGTCTATATTATGTCTGGATTCAGACAGAGTGTACCTACTTTAATTGTAATTGTGACGGTGTATTTGGCGTAAAGACTAGATCCAAATAAGTGGTCATGCTTAGCAAGATCAACATTAAAATCTGACTGAGATAGTTATTAATAAATACCTGGAGAAGTGCTTTGAAGCGGTGATAGCCTAGTGGTTAGGGCGTCAGCCTCCTAATCAGAGGTCGGCGGTTCGAATCCGGGCACGCACCTCTAAATTTTCGGAGTTATGTGCGTTTTTTAAAATTAAAATATCATTGCTTCAACGGTGAAGGAAAACATCGTGAGGAAACCTGCACGCCTGAGAGTTCTCCATAATGTTCTCAAAGGCGTGTGAAGTCTGCCAATCCGCACATGGCCAGCGTGGTGGACTATGGCCAAACCCTTCTCGTAACCCTGTTGCATTATAAAGTTGGAGGTCCTGGGTTCGATTCCCGGCTCGAGTCTGGTCTGGTGGGAGGCTCTGGCCGTGGCTAGTTACCACCCTACCGACAAAGACGTGACGCCAAACGATTAAGCGTTCCGGCACGATGTCGCGTAGAAACCTATTAGGAGTATAGGTTTACCATACCCCTAACAGGTTAGCCCGCTACCATCTTAGACTGCATGATCACTTACCATCAGGTGAGATTGCCGTCAAGGGCCAACTTGTAGTGGGTAAAAAAAAATGTTAGTTATTTTATATGTTAGTAGTTGAAGAGATGTTATTATAGGCGTTACTGTCGTTAGTGCTTAATAAGCTCTTTCGCAGGGGTATCGTAACTCCGGGCTGAGTGACAAATAGTCACCAGCCCGACCTGGATATCGAAGACATAAGTGATTACCATTTGAACTTGCACTAGGCCAGAGATGGAGTCGGTTCGATCACCCAGTGGATTCCACGTGCAATATTTCAGTTTTAATGAATAGATGGATTACTTTAACAAGTTAATTAAAACTAAGACTTAATTAAAACTAAGCATAAAGTTAGTGAGATTGTTAGACGCGAGTAACGTGATGCCAGTTAGTGTGAGGTATCCGTTAGAACTTGATAAGTTTACACGTTCTCGACTCAACAAGCTAGAAAAAAGAATAAATTTAATAATTAATGCAACGCATTCTATTATTTATTTGTTTAGTGCCAGAAAACTAAAACTTTTTTTTTTATATACTACAAGTTAGCCCTTGACGGCAAACTCACCTGGTGGTAAGTGATGATGCTGTCTAGGATGGTAGCGGGCTAACCTCCTCTCGTCAAAAAACAAACAAAACATCCTCCAGAAACCGCCAATAGTCAGTTAGACTTAAAGATTATATTATTTTATTATATTTGTCGGCGCGAAGAAGTTATTAACTTTATTAAGCGGCGCCAAAAACCTCAAGAATTCAATAATCATATTTTAATTATTGATGATTTTGCTAACACAATTTAGACAGTAACAATCAATTTCGTACAAGCATGCTTTGTGCTATAAATACGGGCGGTCGATGCCTCTCGCGGATTCTCTCGCTCGAGACGTCGGACTGTTCGGACCTCTAAGTTATTATCGCAATAAAAGTGTAAACCCGCAAGTTGTGGTTTTAATTACTATGAGCGAAAGAAAACAAAATCACCCTTCAAACGGGTGACGTCACCCTTACAAAAAAACAACTCGGACGTCCGTGACACGACATGTTATATAAGTTAGATATTTATCTTGGGAGTACTTCAACTACCATTAGGTATGAAAACAGAAAAATAAACTAAATATAGGCACTAAATTCAAAATTGCAGCCTGTTTGTACACTGTCCATACAGTAAATACTGGCGATACTGAATCTGGACTGATGATTTAACGTTAATATTCGACGAAGCAAGAAGTCGAATCGAAACATTTGCAAAAAAGAACTACTAAACTGAATTACAAAATGCAACGTTGAAAACATGGCATCTCGCCATTTTCGCCAATGCTACAAAATCACGTAATGCTTCGTCATCTCTGAAAAATGAAAAGACGTCGATGTCGATATCAGTATTTAAATTTGTCCGCGTAATCTAAACTTTGCAATCTTAAATTATACTTTTACTTTGTAACTGTGACACGTCTTCTTCTTACCGTTATTTCAGTGTGAAATAGAACAGAGGCATCTGAACATAATGTCTTATTAGCCCAGTTAAAATTTAGCTAGTTAAAGTTGTAACGTCCTTTTAGTCTAATTAAAATATTCTTAATTAAAAAGGTAACGTGTTATATTGTCTAACGAAAATTTTGCGAGAACCTGATTAAAATATATGTTATAATGAGTTTGAACTTTGAACCTTCAAATGATGGCTGAATATTTATAGTCTTAAAGTTTGTTTAAGACAAAATTAATGCCTACTCCCATTTAGTTTTGTTTCTCAAGTAAATTTAAATTACTATTAAGATTAAGAAGATATTCAGCGTACCTAACGCTTTTACTAAAGCTGTGTAAAGGAGTGATTTGAATTCAAGTAACGTTCCTCAACTGGGTTCAGAGTTCCAATCGTTGCTTAGAATCAAGATATTTCCCGGCAAACATGGTCCCACCGCTTGACAAATGGCCCAGTGGCAATATTTTAGTAGTGAAATGTTTTCCCGGCGTGGCTTTAGCGAATCGATCGAGCTATTAGTCAAGAAATATAAATCTCTAACGCCATTCCGGTTTTACATGAAAGGGGTAAAACAAGGCAATTAACATGAAATCCAAAAAGTGAATGATTTGGAAGATATTACCATAGGTAATTCACGTATTAATGTTTTACACCCAGAAAAGCGTACTAGTAGTAACAATAATGATAGTTAGCTTAGTAAATTAGCATACATCCAACTACAGGTGCGTGGACGGATGAATCTTTGCCTGTCTAGACTATTTTCTCATTAGTGGTGGTAACATATTTACAACATATGTCTAGGTTTTGCTTACGCTCAAATTATACAAGTATATTTATTCCTAATTAGCGTGAAGTATAAATGCGAAAGTTTGTTTGATACCCTCTAAATATAAGAAGGGTTTGGCCATAGCCCACAACACTGGCCATCTGGACATTGGCAGACGTCACACGCCTTTAAGAACATTTTGGACTCTCTGGCATTCAGGTTTTCTCACGATATTTTTCTTCATCGTTGAAGTAAGATAAAATATATTTCATAAAAACGCACATAACTCCGAAAAATTACAGAATCGAGATTCGAAACCTCGACTAATGATAAGGAGGTGGACGTCCTAACCACTAGGCTATCACAGCTTCAATAATGTTATTAAAACTGTTAACTAAAAGACAAAAGCTAAGCAGAATAATATTTGTATGTTATAATTTTGTAAATTGTTACAAAATATAAATTATAAGAGCTGTATTTATTTCCGGCTCTTTAGATAGAAAATGTTGATAATTGAGATGCCAAACTTCGATTTTAACGGGTCAGCTATTTTAATGTGAAAGGTAATTACAAATTTTTGCTGTTTCGAAATAAAAATTCGGAGATTTTCAATACAATTCAAATTCAGAGTAAATTGGTGGTTAATTTTTGACTTGTTTCATTATTTTTTATTCTTTAAAGATTTTCTATTTTTATCAACATATTATTTTGAACTCATAGTCACAAAGCGCAACTTTATTAACTACTTTATGTGTTGACTCTAAAACAATTCAAATTACAACCTTTAGAATAACATAATATATGCTTCTCACTTCCACATTTCTCTAGGCTCCATCTATTTAAACTGGGGATAGGTAAATCGTTCTATTATCAACATAGTAAAAACAAAGAGGCATGGAGAGGTAATAGCAACAGGCTCTTAGATTATACCCCATAATGATGATGAATATTATTATATTTATGCGAACATTTAATTTAACTTTAGTGCTTTAATACTAAAAATTCATAAAATATTGTCATCAAAAATAATAATATCGCTAATTTCAAAGGATCAAAAACAACGTCATATTGAAAATTCAAAAGGTTGAAGAGATATTATTTCAGCGAAATCGTTCTGCCTTTTATTTGAATAGTGTATGAAATGAAAATGTTACCTCACATTTTAATACCGCCTTTGAAAATCGGAGAGTTTTCCCAAAAGTTCAATATTGAGCCCTCGAAGAATTCATACCTCGTTTTATGTTTATCATTCACTCTTAATTTCAGAACCTTTCATGATGTGATGTTTTGAACATCTTTTTTTCATTTAAATGTTTATTTTTATTGTAACAAGAACATTCAAGTTTTAATAATTATAAACCTAATTTGTGTTCCTACTTCCTCAAATTGTTATATTACAGACTTTCTTGAAGCCATTTTATAACTTACACGCCGCAAAAGCCCCGCAGTACAAATATGGTATCAATATCAGCAGCATTATCCCATAATGAAATGAAATACCATATGACATAATGCTATGAAAATAACTAAATACCTAAAATGCCTAGCCGTTTCTATACTTATCATATACCGCATTTTTTTAACCACGTGTGCAGCAGATTATTCCAAGACCTATCTTAATACCCAATTTTATCACCATGTTTAAGCTATTTCTGATTTAGAAATTAATAGAATTAAACCTTAGATCTATTTCAGAGTAACAATGCATATTCCATGATATAAGCTAACCTTTGTTATTCTCCAGTATAGCACTATTCAAATAACCACGTAAAATATTCATCTATTGTATTCTCTTCAGAAAAAACAACAAAAACTTTCTGTACGTAGACTCATTTAATTGCTTCGTTTGTATAGCGTCTTTAAAGAATCAAAATGTCACAGACTTGTTGCGAAAACGTTAAAAGTGCTCAAGGTAACTTGGTATTACCGAATTGACAGTACGATTCTACTGAAATGCATGTCACTGTTTATAACAAACAACAAACAGCAAGTATAATTTGCTATATTCCGCCGACAACCGGGAGATTTGTATAATATAACACCACACAAAATCTTCCACTATAACCTCTACGCACGTTTCGACCCGACACCGGATCATCCTCAGGAGATGTTGAGTTCACAAGCGCGAAAAGTAAAAGTACTTTACTTTTCAATTTTGTGTGGTGTTATTTTATACAAATCTCCCGGTTGTCGGCGGAATATAGCAAATTATACTTGCTGTTTGTTGTTTATCATGGACATCCGCAAAGTAAGGCCTGCTTCTATTCATTACTGTTTATAACAGTTCTAACAGGTTCATGCCGTATTTATTTAGTAACGGAAACTCGACATAAATTGGCATCGTGGTCGGTAAACCTAATAAGTAAGAGAGTACTTTGGGATTTCGTTTTAGTAACAATGTCAACATCAAATCAAATTAGAATTACCATTAAAATGTAAACATCTTCAATGTCGTTGTGCTTTCTTTTTGTGTATCTATCGTTTGCTCGTTATTTCAAAGGTTTTGTTAATAATGTTACGAAAATATTTCTTGATACAAGATTTATAATGTTTGAATATAAAAAAAGGTTCTTCTTTTATTAAAACATCTTTTCTGGATAATATTTATTCATATCACTCTTTCTTCTATTTGTTATCATAGTTTTTTAATAAGTCACTAGACTTTTTTTTAATAGCCCACGAGTTGTCTGGATTATATAAAAAAATCTTTAAAACAATACCGTCTCTTTTATAGATGCCAGCTATCTCTGTCTCTTACAAAAAGATCGCGAACAAACAGACATTATCATAATAATAAATAATAAAAGTTTATTATACACCATATTACATATTTTTTAAATTTTTATTTTAATATTTACAATCCGGATATTGTACAATAGACATGTCTTTAATACCAATTATGACTTGTGTTTTCAATGAGAATTAAACTACAATTACAATTTTATTACATAAGTATCTACTTCTTCTTATCGTAAAAAAAATTGCGAGTAGACCTTTCCACTTAGTCGAGAAAAACTAGCGCTTATCAAAAGTTAAAACAAAAACTACTCCAGTAAGAGTTTATGGATAGACGCAGGTGATTTTTTCCCCATAATCTGTTTAATGAACATTAAGCGTAGTTTCAAAATGTACCGTGCAGTTTTGCGTTGTTTTCCGATTTTTGTACAAAAATGATCGTTGTATACATCTCTAAGGTACCTAAGGTGGGACCCACTTATCAACAAGTTAGCTACTCTTTATAGTTTTTCGCGAATTGCTCAAAAGCTGGAAACCCTTTGGTGGCTCATTTGGTGCTGTAGATTTCCCGCTATTAACATAAAAAGCTTCCTTTGTATATTGACAATGTTTGATTTAAAACCAAATCGAATAGTTTTTTAAACAGAGATATAATAATATTTTCTCTTACTCAGCCGATTCTCTAAGTGCGTGTGCAGTCTTACAATCCGCACTGGTCCAACGACGTGAAATACACTCAAAATCTTGCTCATGTTGAAAATGCACCCGTGCCATAACTGACAGCAAATGGGTTTATTTATTGATCTTGTATCCTACTCAAGATACTCGTTTTTCTATTGAGAAAGAGAGAGAAGTTTAGTTCTATAAAAACCGTTATAAGGAAAATGTAGTGCAAAACATGATGCGCTGCAATTTGAAACACAACCGAAACTGTCTTACTTCATCTGTTAAACTAACATACCTATACATACGGTTTGATAGATATTTATTTTTAACCTGTGGTTTGCAGTGCTATGCCCAATTAATTTGTTGCAATTAATCCTAACGTGGCTATCTACCGGACCTGCGCCATCACTCTTTAGCAACACAACTGGAATCTTCAAATATCAGATAGTTCTAATTGTTATGAGACTGTGTGGCTTCTAAAGTGTATCATATCTCACTGGAACTAACCTTAACAATTTTTTTTGTTTCCACACTTGGAGCTAATACCAAATATATATCTAATCAAACAGAAAATAAACCCATGGACTGTGATAAAAATGCGAATTGCAGTTAAAGCCTCGATAGCAGGAGGAACGTTGCTAGTCGGCAAAAGTAGCAACTGTCTAGGATTAGATAAGATAAGATAAGATAATATTTTAATGTTTAAAAACGATTTACAATATATATAATTTGTCCCTACCCTCTGCACTAGGAAAACCTGTATTGCAGAGGGTAGTTCCTTTTTTTTTTCTTGTTCATTTTATGGCTTTACACAGATTAGCCAATTGCAAGTTTATAGCAATGTAGAAGTTACGGAGAAATGGCGGGAAAATTCGCACTCCGCGTACGCGGCTCCCTCAAACCTTTCCCAAATCAATACCTGTTAACCATTTAGAAAACCAGCCACTACACAAACGACACCAAAACTGTCCACGACACAACCAACACCAGTCCTTTCCAAAATTAGCCAACAAACATTATTTCAAGAAAAGCGTAAAAAACCACGCCCGCCATATACGAAGTCTCCCGCCTTTCTCTCGGGTAGTTCCTTCCAGGGATATAGTACATTTATTCTAAAGATAAATTATCTAAACTAAAGCTAACATTATTTAAGCGTGTATGAGCGTGTGCTTGTATATATGTATGTGTGTGATCGAGTGTGCATGTGTGTTTGTGTGTGTGCGTTACGTAAATTATTTTAATATTTTTAAAATATTCTCAGTTTCAGCATACCCCTTAGACGAGAACCAGGCCCAGAGCGTTATTGTTAGATTTGACCTATTCAGCCTGACAATGCCCTTGTTAGACCCACTGAACTTATAATAAACGATCACATTACCTTAGTCCATCAACTAGCATTGGTGCAGCGTAGTGTATTTAAGACTTCTCACTACGTAGGAAGATAATATGTGCCAATAATGCAAAATTACTAAGATGATTAATAAGACTATCGATGAGTTGATATAACTTTCATATCAACGTAATTGGTATCATACATCATCATCATTATTATCGTTATATACTAGCTCTCACGCCCGTGTGCAAAATAAATACATATAAACAGCCAAAAGAGATATAATAAACTTAAATAGATAAAAATAAATAAACCTACATACACATTACATAAATACATATTTGCACCGGGCGGAGGATTACACCCCGGCAGGGGAGACCAAACGGCCGGGGGTCAGGGCGACAGGTTGAGAAACCGGCGGACTATCCTAGCCGAGTCCAGCAAGACCGCTTTTTGCATCCTGGCTGCGAGCGAACTGCCACGGAACCCCAGCCGCCTCAGATGGTGAGCGAGGCTGACTGGGATCAACCCATTCGCTGATATGACGATTGGGATGGTTTCAGCGGACTGCACATGCCACATGTCGGAAACCTCGTGAGCCAGATAGAGATACTTACGTTTTTTCTCCGTCTCAGCTCTCATTATTATTATTATTATCAATCCATTACCGGTCTACTACGCGGCCTTCTCTCAGTATGGGACAGGTTTTCGTTCTAATCCTGGCACACGCTGGCAAATTCTGGATTGGTAGACTTCACACGCCTTAGATAACTTTATGGAAAAATCTCATACAGGTTTCTGCTTGACTTTGATGTTTTTTTTTAACTTTTAATCAAGTGATACTTAAATTAAAACGCAAATAACTCGTAGAGGTATCCTAATGAAATTCACTGCGTGATTAAAATATTGTAACACTAAAAGTTTATTCTATCATAGCTTTATAGAAGTCAAATGACATGAAAAACATAAATTCTCGATTGTTCAATATAACCTTCTAAGTTAACGGAACTTTCAATGTAACTTTGTATTTCAAAAGATATGGCAGCAACATTTGTGATCGGAAAATGTTCAAAGTTTAAGAAGAAATCATTTTTGAAGTCAAAGAAGTCGGACTTGTATTCTGAACTTTGTGAATTGAATAGGTTTACGCGAATTTTAATGTTGTCTTTAAAATAATAACCTATTTTTGAAGACTGGCTATTGATGTTTTACAATTGTTACAAACTTTGTCTCTGATTGTTGCTTTTGTGAATGAAAGATGGTTTAGGCTTTCATGCTTATACATGTTTGTGTGTACGAATGAATCTGCCACTTTTGAGGCTACGTATTCATTAAACTGGTGCATATTTGTTGTCGAGTTTGGTGTTACTGTATTTATGTTATAACTAAAAAGTAATACGGAAGACAGTGGCCACCAAAAACACACAATTCATTCGGCATGGCCTATATATATGGCGGTTTTTTTTCTTATATTCAGGTAACTAACTGTGCGATGTTTTTTAATAACAATAATTTGGTAGCAATTTGATGAAAACATTCAACTTACAAATCTTTTGGTGTCTAGTTGGCCTAGAGTTACCTAATTTAAAAATGAACTACGAACAATGTCAATTTCCGTGTTGGATTCCCAGATCGGGTCAAAAATGCAAGCAAAATGTCTTAATTTTCGGTGCCAGCCTAAAGTTAAGCTGCCGGCTAAGTTCGTTTAGTTTTAAGTTGGCGAGTGTAGTTGTCACCATTACTTCACGAATAGAAATAATGAAAAATGTGATATACGAGTATATGAACGATTCATAGATGCCTGTTATAGGTTTATGTGAATAAAGCTATATTTGATTTGAATTGATTTGTTTGAAAATTGACGCTGTTCATCATCGTATGCCGTTAATCATTTAATTCTCAATTTAATCTTAGAATATAGTCGATAAAGTTTCTTAACTCGCATTTAATGAGATGGACAGTCAAACCTTTAAATTCTTTCCTGCTAAGAGAGGCGATGCTGTGTCCAGTTGGCTGTCAATTATTAGGCTAAGAATAATTGTGATGACGCAATATTTCAACCATTAACATTGAAGAAAGTTATTACATCTTCAAGAAATATTGATCGATCGGTCTTATATTACATGATACTAAATATATTTTTGCACCTGGATGTGCAAACAGTGACTACCTGGAGGTTACTATATAATTTGTGAATTTCTTAATGACAAGGTTGCTTGTAAGCAGCCAGCTTATTGTCCTCAAGAAAGGTGAAGGACAATTCTTTAATTTTACAATGATGTTCAAAAGTCTGGTGCTAGCTTATTCTCGATAGAATCTGCCTACCGAAGAAATAGACAACTCAAAAATCTATATAATCTATCGCTTACTCTGTAAAAGGTGGTTAGATAAAATACGTTTCAAAAGTGATCATAAATAAATCTACTTATAACAAATTCATTTTAAAGTGGTTGTTGAAAAATAATATAACTTTTATTTTATGTACAACAGAGACAGGGCTGCATCCATGGCGAGGAGCTTCCGTACATATTTGGAGCACCCCTCGTCGGCGGGTTGGCACACTTCCCGCGTAACTATACGAAATCCGAAGTAGCGCTGTCGGAATCAGTTATGCTGTATTGGGGGAACTTTGCCAAAACGGGGTAAGCGATTTTTACCAAAAAAACACCCGCTGTTTCAATATCAAAAGTATTTTTCTGGACAAAATGCAAATCTCAACCTACTGCTATTCTTGCTTCACACCACGGACGGTAAGGTTGTATATGATGTACCATTCCAACTATTAGGTCACTATTTTGTACATTATGTTGGCAAGATATCAGCTGATGGAACAATTCGTTGTAATTTTCTCATAGTACTGGGTGTCTTTGTTTTCATCATTTGTAGAATAAGTTCCTTTTAAACAATTGACCGTCAAAGGCGTTGTTAAATATTATAACATAATAAATATTGGCCATCTTATAATGGCGGAAAATCGTATAAAAAAAAAAAAACGTGATTGAAAATCAATATGAATACATTGCTATAAATTCATAATAATAGAAAAGAAATACAAAATTATCAATCATTTTACATTAATTCAAGTTTTCTTTTGTAATAGGAATCCAAATGAAGCACAAGAAAGCGATCCAATTAGAGCAGGAAGACAAGAAAGAGTCAGAATGAAGAATATTGAATGGACTGCGTATGAAGCTGTTCACAAGAAATACCTCAATATTGATATTAAGTCAAAGTTAAAGAACCATTATCGAGCTCACAGGTTAGTAAGACTAGAACTCAAATAGATAAAACATTTTACGAGAAACTTATAAACTTCCTTGTTCGCAGACTTTCGTTTTGGTTGAATTTAGTACCAGATCTGCACCGGCCGGGTGGAGAAGATGTTCCTCAATCTCATCATCAGCTCGAGAATGAAGACACTTCACTGCAGCCAACAGTAAAAAGTTTTACACCACCTTTCAAAAAGACTACTGAAATGGTGCTAACGGACACTGGTTTGGCCACCAAAGTTCCTTTGTTAACTGTTCTAAATGTAACATCACCGTTAAATTTTAATATAGTGGGACTTAACTCTGTAACTCCTAGTACCGTTGGGGCATCAGAAGTCCATAAATCTGAAGGTTCCACCACTGCTCCACCAGAAGACGGATTCGCAGCGTACTCGACTGCCCTTAGTGTTACAATAGCTATAGGTTGCTCTTTGCTCATATTAAATGTACTTATATTCGCTGGTGTTTATTACCAGAGAGATAAGACAAGAATGAATGGCCAAGATGGACATTCAAATGGATCTCATTTGAAGAAAAGAGTAGAAAACGGCCAGATGCCCAATAACATTTGTGGTGATTTAGAAGGAGCTCTGTCATTTCAAACTAGTCTCAAAAGTGATCCAGCCACAATTTTGAGTCATCACCATACGCACTCACACCACCAACTACCTCCTCCAGAGTTTGCTGACTTACCTAGTAATAATGTAGCAGGAATAGCAACTTTGCCAAGAGCACCTCCACCTCCTAAAATAGGAAAGAGTAATATAAATACGCTGGCTAGCGGCCAGTTACAAGAAAACCAGCCATTGTTGTCAGCACACCAGATGCAAATGATTAACACAAGTACGTTGACGAAGAAGAACACGCAGTTGAACGCAAAGTCGAATGTGACTATGGAGGAACTGAGGGTGTGACGCCAGCGTGCCTGACTGCAGCGAGCCGGCAGTTGCAGTGACGTGGTACACCACGACGAGATCGTGTGACTCCCGCCGGACCTTCTCAAGTGCGTTACAGATTATATTTGACTTTCAACGCGCTAATAAGAAGGCGTTAATTGTGAAAAGATAAAATACTCTATGAATAAATTAGTGAATGTGTTGATAAAACAATTGTTTTCAAAATATAATATTAATACCATATCCGTAAAAAACTTGAAGAAATAGATTTTAAATAAGTTGGAGTGTGTAACGATCTATGGGACGTTATTAATATATTCGATGTAAATCTTTGTAAATACGTATTGAATAGGGAATAGTTATAAGAATTTATGTACATACAATACAATAAATTATGAGGCGGAGCCGCATATCCATCCTAATAATCATGAATATGATATTAAAGATGATCGCGTAATTAAAATTATGTGATAACTTTATCGGTAAGATCTAAAGCTAAAACCACAGTTTAAAAAATGATTTATAAACAATCTTATTTTGACAGATGAAATTCATTACCAAACTTACGATGCTGAAACTTATATTTATCAAGGATAAAACAAAAGGGACAAAAAATATTTAAAGTATATTCGAATTCCAAGTATAAGACAAAAAAAAATACACCATTTTAAAGAAAAAAGTTAGTTGCTTTCCATCTAATTTAACTTTAATGAAAGATAAGCAATTATATAAAGTAAACTTTACTAAAACTTTCTTTAAGAAATATTATAGATTTAATTAAGTTTTTAGAGAATGCGTCTAATTGATTGTTATATTGAACATTTATAAATACGAATCCAATAAAAATGTGTGTATATTATTTTATTTTAGTTTAGTTCTTAACATAGATGGACCAATAGTTTTGTAAATATGTAAATAATTTTAGCTAACGGTATAACAGGTTGTAATGGTACATTTATCCTTGTTCAACTTGCAATGAATTATCCTCATCAAATCTTCAAGTGTTATGAGAATATCGGTACGAATTTGCTTGTAAAAAAATATCTAATCTGAACTTAATGAACAGGGTCCCGATTCTCAAAGACATTTAAGATTTTATTGTCATAGAGAAGTCCCAATTCTAATAATAGAGCTTTTCTTTTACGCAATATGGAAAAAGAATACCTCTATTTTTAGTCCTGCTAAATTCTTAGAGATTTGCGTGCAGCTTAATTAGCACAATTTAAAATTCTAATTCATTTTTCATGTCTAATTTATTTCTCAGTATATATCACTCAACAAATACCATTACATAAATTTTTTTTCAATCACATCTGTAATGACCAGCTAACATTTTCCCAGTTACTACACGGAAGAATAGAGTCGTTTATTTCGTTAAATGACTCCAAACATTGAGTTGATTGCATACATCAAGTTTACTAGATTGACTCAGTACTATGAATAGTGCACTGGAGTGAAATTAGTAGTATGCGAAGTTGAAGATATGTATAGCTCAAATTAAATTACTAGGAAAATTATTTTATGGTTTTCTGAAAACAATTATAGGTCTTCTTTTAATTTTAGTAGAATCACAGCACTCAATATGTTCTTACAGTGATCAATTCAATCAAGTTCCTTTCACTACTGGAGACATATATCCGCGAAGTAATTTCACAGTCTACCTTGTAAATACTCTAAGCGTGGACAAAATATTTCTTCAGCGATCTTTTATTTTTCTTATCAGTGAAAGTATTTTTATAAATGCCATTACTGGCGTAATGTGAACAAGTCTTAGTGATTTCATCAGTATCTGAATGTAATAATGTATAGTATATTAGTTATCCATACACAAAAATGTACTTACTTTTATTTTTGCACAAATTCACAATTTTGTTTGAGAATTTAATTTTTAATCCAATCAAGTTGTTGATTCAAAATATTTTGCTTTAGATTGCAAGGTTATTTCCTTTCACTTATTTTTTATTCAGTTACACGGCAAATATAATTTACGTCTACAATCTGTTGTTTTATCTTTCTTTGGACGTAATTGATTTTGAAAGCAAACGATATCTCGTATCTCTCTTCTTCTCTCTCCTCTCTCCAAGAGTAAAACTTATTATTCTTAACTTCGTATTATATTTATTCTGTGGCAATACTTAGTGACACCATTAGTATTCATGTAGTTCTTTCTCACGAAAACTGTTTGGCTAAGGTTATTATTGTGTTTGCATATTTATTCTTTTGGGATCTATTATTAAGACGTTAGAGAAATTTTATATTGGCTATGCAACGCTATAAAAGTATTGGTGAGATGGAAGGACTAAAAGTTTAAATGAATATGTAACTCCCATTAAAAACATACGACTTACAGTTGATCACTTGGGAAAATTAAACTACTATATGCGATGATCTCCAAGGAAATACAAGACATAATATGTTTCCTAAACTAATACTATAATTTTATCATTGATCTATATACGTCTTAAATCTGTGTTTTTGTAACATTAATAGGTATGTAATGTTAGTATGAAATTTTATTTTTCATTTTGTATTAGAAAGTGTTAATTGGATTAAAGTAATTTCAGTACCATTGAACAATTTAACAGTCTGAACAGAGACTTGAAGATAAATAAGTTATCGCAGACTAACCAAATTTAATAAAATAAATAAAAAAGTATGTTTGTATGTTTTATTACATGAATGTGAACCCCTTATAAAGTTAAATACAAAATAGATAAACTTATTTTACATTAAAATGAACTTTGGTTACAATTAGGTTTGGGAAAAACCTGTCGGTTCGGTGATAACGGATGAAAAACAAACAAAATTACATATATACTAGACTTAGAAACTAGACATACCTATACATTAATCAATCTGATATGTTTTCCGACTGAAGTCAGAAATGTCTTTGATATACTGAATATTGATTAAAAATTATAGTTCACGTTTTAAAGTAGTAAAAAGTTAGAATATAAAAGACGTTAGGTTACATTTTAGTGAAATTTCTTTTACTATTACACAGCTTTAAAACACATAAAAATAGGTTACATTCTACTTGAGTAATGGAATGCCTTATTTTTATAGCGGCGCTACCGCTGCATATCTTGTGTGTGTGACCCCACTTGACTCGTCATTTAATCGTCCGCGTCGTAAATGAGGTTTTTGGAGGGTCTCCTCCTGATGAGATCGGCTTTGAGGTCGGGAGTATCTTAGGATGCCTCAACCACAAGTAGGTCGGGGTTACGGGAGACTAAGAGTAGGTTGACATTCATCATACTGGCACAAGTAAAATAATTACTTAAAAGGATGTCCCAACAACGGATAAATGTTATATGTAAAACGTATTTTTTGAATAAAAAATTTTCAATTTTTTTTTTCCATTTTCCATCATCATCATCATGAACAACCCATTACCGGCTCACTACAGAGCACGGGTCTCCTCTCAATATGAGAAGGGTTTGGCCATAGTCCACCACGCTGGCCATGTGCGGATTGATAGACTTCACACGCCTTTGAGAACATTATGGAGAACTCTCAGGCGTGCAGGTTTCCTCACGATGTTTTCCTTCACCGTTGGAGCAAGTGATATTTTAATTGCTTAAAAACGCACATAACTCCAAAAGTTAGAAGTGCGTGCCCGGATTCGAACCGCCGACCTCTGATTAGGAGGCTGACGCCCTAACCTAAGGATGACATTACCCAGCCTAAACTCTATATCCATCCATGTACTATAAAAGAGTTAGTCAACTCTTCGTCGGTGTCTTATGATGATGGTATTGTAAATGTTATTTCAGTATTTCCAATCACCTGAAACTAGGTGAAGATTAAAACTACAGAATTGTCTAACATTTCTTTGCCTTACATTTTCTCGGTCGCACTTATTACAGAAAAAAATTTAATACTTCAAGTCTTCGTATCCCTTCTTGTCTTGTGGCTCAATTAATAAGCGGAAACCAACCTGAAACAAATTAAAACAACTTTAAATGAAAATAATGGAAAAAAACTGGTACCTGATCTCTTAAATTTCTTATTCTTTAATTTTTGTTGTGGGTTTCTTCTTAGACCTGTGCGCGATTTGAACCATTTTAGCTTTAGTTTTAAGTTGACGAGTGTAGTTATCACCATCACTTCACGAATAGAAATAATGAAATGAACGATTTATAGATGCCTGTAATAGATTTATGTGAATTAAGCTATTTTTTGATTTTTTTGTTAAATTAGTATTATGATTGGCTCACGATCTTCACCACTTCTCCGTATTCCGGACCGTCTGGTACACGCCCGCAAGGAACCATCCACTGCAGATTTGATTCCATCGGTCAATCCAACGTTGAAGTACACAAACTCTAGTAGTGTTTACATAGCCTTACACCGTTTATGTGGGCGATGTTATTACATATTAGACAAACTATAAACGATTTATTAAGTAACAATAACAATTATTCAGATACAAATTTCAAATTAGTATCTCAACATCTAGAGTAGTTGTACATGTGATACATGAATTCAACCATATAAAAAAGGAAGGTTAACCGCAAGTTATACCAATATAAGATAATAAAAATATATAAATAGTAATAGATAATAACATTAAAAAACCAAGAAAAACATTGCACAAATGCACTTGTTAATTTATGAAGCTTAACTGCACATTTGCTGCGTTAGATTGTGTTCATCCACGTCGTCATCATTCTAGTTCATTGAAGTCTCACAGCTAGACACAGGAATCCTCTTTCCAAGGATAAGGGAAATACCTTTTGATACTCTATGTAGCTGCAAGGTATGGTGGGCTAAAACACCTGAGGTGGTTAACTCAAGAGAAAAGAGAATGTCTCTCCTAACTTAGACCACAAAGTGGATCGCTAACAGAAAATTACGTCGTTACAGCTAATGGCTCAACATTTGTTTACAGCGCGCAAAACTCGTAAACTCTCATCAATTTAGATAATAACTGCAGATAGTTGCCGAGTATGACAGACGGCATCTTATTTACGAGTGGGCGTGAGAGATTGTGCGAAATATTCTATTAGCTTACGGTGGAGATCGCGCTGCCTGAATTATACATATTATCTCATACAAGAAAGTATGAGATATGTATAAATATTTATTATTTATTTCTTTATTTATTTATTATTAAAATACAAGGAATATAATTAATTATGCAATAAAGGCACCGAAATAACCAAAGAGGTTTGTCCTCGGTGCTAATCTGTAACTTAACAGCTTAAAACTAGATGAACTGAGTAAGCATATTAGGCATGAAAAGAACATTTCCTAATTGAGTTAGACGGTCGACACAAATGAGTCAACCGTCCAACTCAGCCAAAAAATAATGTTAATGAGTCCAATAAGCCAATAAAATTCACAGAGCTAAGCGATATCGCAGCGAATACACACTCGCTTCAAAGGCTGTCCGCGCCGCCTCGGTCATTTACATAATATACATATCATCATCATCATCATTACGATCAACCTATCCATACATCTCAATATGAGAAGAGTTTGACCATAGACCACTACGCAGTCCATGTGCGGATTAGCAGTCTTCACACGCCTTCGAGAACATTATGGAGAACTCTCAGGCGTGCAGGTTATTTGCATATTTTAATTGTTTAAAAACGCACATAACTTCGAAAAATTTGAGGTCCGTTCGAAAGGAAGGAAGGGTTCGAACCCCCGACTTCTGATCAGGAGGCGGACGTACTATTCACTGGGCTATCATAGCTTCTGATAATACACATATATACAATTTATATTAAAAATTTAAAAAATAAAACATTTGTAAAAGTTATTATTGATCAATTATTATTATAAATTCGTACACATAAAACCATTGCATACTTCATGACAAAATTTGATCATATAAATGAAAAGTTATTTAGATAATATAACAATGAAATGCCAATACATACAGCAGGGCGTTTACATTTACACGAGCGAGGTTCATATTATACTAAATAACATTACGTTACGTTACAACCCTCAGTGAAGAAATGCGATGCCGCGAAAACCAGATAACACTGTATTAGTTCAACAGCAACTCTTAAAATTAAGGTCTCGTCGTTCTACAAGTATTATTTATTTTGCATTTTTTTGTGTTTGCAATACAGCTCATAGCTTAGCCAATTAGCTAGTGATGGATCTTTTCAAAGGCATCATGATCATCATGATGAGCTTTGTATATAATATTATAAATAATTCCTGCCAATATGGGAGGTTTTCTTTTCGAACAGCTATTTCGGTTTATATTTTCAAAAGGCATTTTCACTCGTAAATGTTGAAAAATAATCCGAGCAGTCAATATTATCGTTTATTCAGCCTTTTTCGATTACAATTAAATGCTCGCTCGATGGCAAAGGAAAACACGGGGAGATAATTGGATTACTTCGCGCAGGAAAGATTAACGATTGGTATCAATTGATTTGATAGTATATAATAAACAAGGTGGACAGACCACATCAAACGAGTCGCAGGGAGCCGTTGGATTCAAGCGGCCCAGGACCGTGGCCATTGGAACTCCCTACAAAAGACCTATGTCCAGCAGTGGACGTCTATCGGTTGAAATGATGATGATGATGATGATTTGATAGTTTAAATTCAAATAAGTAATGCGGGTTGTTGAGCTTCAACATCTTTCTACCTTCATTTAGCTGATGCCTGTGCTGCTTCGTGCGTCAATTTAGAATTTTAATAGTTCCAGCGAAATAAGCAACGTTTGTAATAGAAGATTATCCCATCCGTCATTCCTGTTCACATTCCCGTTTGTACAGCCTTTCCCGCATTATAAATCTTATTTTTAGTTTGCTTTAGCAAATTATAGCTATCGACGTGACAGTCTGGTTTTCACGAATACCACGGAATTTATTTCTCGGAATAAAAAAAAAATTATAAATACATGTGTAGGTAGAGATATACAAACTTATGCAGTTAATATATCAATGTCCTATATAGGCGATAAAAACCGGGGCTATTCTCTACGAAGTAATGAGGTGGACACCGGAAATTTCAGACTGTAACTTGGTATTAATAAAAATTCCGATACTAAACAATTATTAGACCAGGGTGTCAAACCCTGGACCTCACTACCAGTTGTTGATCATGCAAACCAATGAGATAATTTTCTTATGTTTTACACTAATAGGGTGCTCCCATGAACTAATCTCTCTAGAATGCTGATAACGCCTTACAACGGTGAATTCAATTTAGGCATTCAAACTCAATAGTCGCAAACTGCTTCCTGGGGCGAGTGCTGACGGGTTCTGAGGACTCCATCTGTGGTGACACCGGGATTTGACCATGTAATATATAGAAATGAAATAATAGTTTCAAAAACCTGAAAAACTGGCTTTTGTTGGTCATGGCCTTCCAGTGAATAATATATAAATACACTTATATAATCGCTCTTGCTGGGGAACGAAGCCGGAACCTCCCATTTATTAAACTATAGACTATAGATTTATAGAGGAAGGATCTCGGGGGAAGTAGGTCAAATGTCTATTTTCATCTAAACGTTAAAAAACAGCCAGCGTTAACTTAACATTATTATTTTATTATTATCATAAAAAGCTAAGTTGAACAATAAACAAAAGTAAACAATATTAACATGGTACCCAAACTACGACACAAATATAAAGACGCTGTTCCACTAGCACGCCGGCCGTGCGTAGCACGCGGTGCTCAAAAGAACTTATCAATTTTCAAGATATTATCTTTATCTTTCTAAACCATACATTTAAATCTTTATCTTCATTCTCAGTTACGTTATGGGCCCCATAATATTATTACTTATATTTTTTGTTTATATGCATGATAATTCAGTTCCTGGCTTAGTTGAATCTTCACATGAATCTGAAATGTGAATGAACAAGGCTGGTTACTTAACTTTTACAAAGATATTATACGACTAAACGATTTGGGGTTTTGAAAAGATACCATATAAAATAACATTTAGACCTATCCAAGGCGTTTGACACGGTCTCGATTCCAATACTCCTAGGAAAATTGGAATTTCAATTTGGTATAAGGGGAATTGCACTTGATTGGTTTCGAAGCTATCTGACAGATAGAAATCAGTGTGTTAGAGTCTGCGGTCACGACAGTGGTAAGGAATCAGTCAATTTTGGTGTACCACAAGGGAGCATCCTGGGCCCTACGCTTTTTATTATGTATATAAATGACATAACTGCTTATCTCAATGGCGATATAGTTTGCTATGCAGATGATACAGCAATAATTTATGATGGAGCTACTTGGCCAGAGGTGTTTAGTAAGGCTGAAATAGATATGATACAAGTATCCACTTGGCTGCGTCATAATCTGCTAACGCTTAATTTGCTAAAAACAAACTACATTTGCTTTCATAAAACAGCAACTTCTGCCCCCAGCCCAACATTGCAATTGAAGCTGCATGCCCCTAACTGTGTCCGAAGCCGTTGTAGCTGCACGGTGCTGGCCAGGGCTGATGTAGTGAAATATTTGGGAGTCCTTGTTGATCAAAATTTAAACTTTAAAGCACACATAAAATCTCTTTCCTCTCGCGTACGAAAAATTATAAACATTATGAAACTACTTCGGCAGTCTGCATCAATAGCAACCTTACGGATGGTATACTTCGCTCTCTGTCAGTCAATTATTACTTATTGCTTAAGTTCCTGGGGTGGTGCTGCGAGGACTCACGTTTTTAAGCTCGAAAGAGCCCAAAGATCAGTACTTAAAACTATGCTAAACAAACCTTACAGGTATCCCACGGACAGGCTTTATCGGGAGAGCAAAGTACTTACCGTGCGTCAACTATATATTTTACAATTAGTCCTTAAGGTTCACCGGTCAATAATATCCTCAAATGAATATAAAAGATTGCTCAATCGTCGGGTTTTCAAGATCCCCTTGCCAACAATTAAAACTTGTTTTGCTAGACGTTTCAGTCCTTATGTGGAATTATTCATTTACAGGTAGGGTGGTAAACGTATGTAACATTAAGCATTGTTCCGTAAGGCAAGCCAAATCAATTGTGGGAAAATGGCTCGCTTCCTTAAACTACAAGGAAACGGAGGAGCTTTTCTTACATTTAACATAAGGGCGTTCGCTTTGATACATGTTATTGGGATATATATCAACATTTTTTTTTTTTTTTTTGCAACAAAACATAGTATTCTATTATTTAACTTTTAAAGCGATGTAAGGTAACCACGAGACAGGATTACCTAGTGTGGGTACCATCGGAATATGTAAAACTGTAACTGTGTTTTTGGTGAAATAAATATTTTTAATTTTTTAATTTTTTAATTTTAATTTCAGTAGTAATTTCAGGTTACACTTTCATTAAAATGAGGCGTTATTGGGAGGCAATATAAATTTTGCTGGAAGCTGAGATAGCCTAGTGGTTAGGACGTCAGCCTTCTTATCAGAGGTAGGGGGTTCGAACCCGGGCATCCACCTATAACGTTTCGGAGTTATGGGCGTTTTCAAGCAATTAAAATATAACTTGCTTCAACGGTGAAGGAAAACATCGTGAGGAAACCTGCACGCTTGAGAGTTCTCCATAATGTTCTCAAAGGCGTGTGCAGTCTGCCAATTTGCACAGCCAGCGTGCGAACATGGCCAAACCCTTATCATATTGAGCGGAGAACCGTGCTCTGTAGTGAGCCGAGAATGGGTTGATCATGATGAGAAAAAAAAAATAATCGCGCTTATCGCATCCGTGCGCAGCAATGGAAAAACGTCTTAGAGACAACAAATGCCCCTCGGTTCTTTATCAAATCAAAATAAATAAGTGATCACCCCGGGGTAAAACAACAGAGTGTAGTTATTATTAAATAATATTGATCCAAAACATGTAATGCGCGATATAAGAAGGTTTCTTTTGTTTTCAGAATTTGAAGGGGCCACGCAATAATAAGTTCGTGTAAAATATTATATGAATAAGTTTTAGGAAAGCTTAATTCTAAACAGTAAAGCTTGCATAGTGATCAGAAGATCCACATGTAATTTTCTCATTTCAGGAAAGTTATGAATACGGATACGGATATAAATACATTTTATTTTATTACACTTGATGGTAAGTAATGATGCAGCCTAAGATGGTAGAGTGATAACCTCAGGTAGGTAACTATAATAAATTCATAATTCTAATCGGCTTTTACGCGATATTTTTATCGGTAAGGTGGTAACTAACCATGTCTATCCTATACCTATTACGGTATACAAGACCATAGAAAATTAAGAAATCATGAACTACTAAATTGCTTCTGTCAAGGATCGAACCCGAAACTATCATATATGAAACCAAAGCACTCACCACTCAACAGTATAGCAGGCGGTGAATAGAATATACTGGTATTTAATTCCTGTGGGAATACAAAAAGTTTACGAGGATGAAAACTAATTCTAGGATAAAAATTGGGACTTATGCAGTACAGCCCTGGATAAATTAAAATTCGCGTACAACAGGACCAACATGCGAGAAACCACCCTAAGGGCGTGATCACATTGGCGGTTTGCGAGCTAGTCGAAAGCTAAGCGAAGCGACCTCACTTCTGGAGATGCCGACGTCTTAGTTGGATTAAAGACACAATTGTGAGTACATCACAAAATAATTACATCTTTTCATAATAAGCTATAATTGTAACTAAAATCATGCAGTTCTATAGAATCATAAAAAAGGGATGGATATAATGTTGTGAAACATCGTAATTTGCATAGAAAATAATTTGATATCTAAAATTAAATATTCAGGTACAAGTTTAAAGATAAAATATTCTCAGTTTAATAAAAAAAATATTTTTTTATTTCGTGACAGTTAGTTGTTAGGAATACATTTATAACTTAAAATAAAACTTAGATTAACTTATAAAATATATATTAACATTAAAATATCATTATCGTCATCATTATCAATCCACTACAGTACAAGGGTTCTTCTTTTATAATGAGAATAATTGTGACCGCAGTCCAATACACTGGCTACTATGGATCGGTAAACTGTACACCTTGAGAACATAATAGAGAACCCTTACTGCTACGTTAAAGCAATAGATATTCAATTGAAAATTGATTAATAGCTTTAAAAAGTTAGATTTATGGTATATGGGTATTGAACTCCTTCCCCCCGAAAAGGAGACCGAAGTCTTAAGCATTATCCCAGTAATTAATTGTAAATTACCATCATGATCAACCCATTACTGGCTCACTACAGAGCACGGGTCTCCTCTCAATATGAGAAGGGCTTGGCCATAGTCCACCACGCTGGCCATGTGCGGATTGGCAGACTTCACACGCCTTTGAGAACATTATGGAGAACTCTCAGGCGTGCAGGTTTCCTCACGATGTTTTCCTTCACCGTTGAAGCAAGTGATATTTTAAATGTATAAAAACGCACATAACTCCGAAAAGTTAGAGGTGCGTTCCCGGATTCGAAACGCTGACCTCTGATTAGGAGGCTGACACCCTAACCACTGGGCTATCACCACTTCAAATTACCATCAAGCATCAGAAAAGGGTTTGTTTTTTATTCGAATAAATTGACACACAGTGATACTCTTCTGGTTAATTAGTTTTCGTCGATTTGACGACCTCCGTGCCAGAGCGACCACTGTTGCATTATAAAGTTGGAGGTCCTGGATTCGATTCCTGGCTTGAGTCTGGTCTGGTGGGAAGCTTCGGCCGTGTCTAGTTACCTACCGGCAAACGGGTAGAAACCAATTAGGAGTATGGGTTTACCATACCCGTAACTTTAGCTTATCTCGCTACAATCTTAGAGCGCATCATCACTTACCATTAGATGAGATTGCCGTGAAGGGCTAACTTGTAGTGGATAAAAAAATATAAATAAAAGATATATACTGATTTCGTATCGCTCTTGTCTCGTTTTGAACTCGCTAGCAAGTGGCCAGTGTGCCAGCCCTTACATAACCGTAACTCTTCAATGTAGCGACCCCGCGCACCCCGCCATACACATTTGCATGAGCCCGGTTTTGTTTCAAAAAGCGGTGCGATATTGTTCTCGCCCGGATATTAATACAGACTGGGCTCTGAAGTCCGAGAGCTGGTCAACATTTTGTTGTGGTCGCGCTGGTAGACAGCGCGACTTATGCTAAAACTAGAGGGTTTATGATTGATATCAATTCAATCGTTAAAGTCCCATAATATGTGGAATCGTTTATTAGAATTAAAAACTTTACAGCGACCGATATAATTACATGGGGAATCCATGTAGGTTCCGTAGTTCTGGCATGAATGATTAAAAACATACAAACTTTCGCCTTTATTATATTATTGCGATAAAACTGAAAGTCAAGGAACCCTCATAGCTTTAGTTTTAAGTTTACGAATGTAGTTATCACCATCAAATCACTAGTATGTAAATTATTGACGCGTCAAAAGCGCCTTTTAAAGGACTATTTGAATAAAGATTATTTGAATTTGAATTTGAAATGCGCCAATGGATGCTTCACATCAATCAATCAATTCTGTATAAATACGTAAAGCGTATCAGTCTCTGGCTCTTAGTACTTTACGAGACTGGTCTTTACGAGGCCAAAAAATTTAATTTCGAAAGTGACGTCATTGTGTGAATATTGAACGTACCTTTCTAGCAGATTGCGTGGCTTCAATGAAGTGTAGTGGCGCATGGGCGCCCTAGATTTTTAGCGTTTTTAGCGCACTCAACAAAGCAGAGAAAACCGTTTTAATTTATAATAAAAATAACCAACCTGCCTGTTAACATTTTCATCACGTACGAGTATGTTAAATTTTGTTACAATAATTTCAATTATTATTATAAATTATTTACTAGAATTCGTGTACATACATAATATCTAGTCTCGTAAAAAAGAGCCTTATCTTCTAGACTGTGTAAGTATATTTACAAAAAATTTAAAATGAAATTTTTAATTTCTTGTCGGGAATAAATTTTAGGTTATCCTAAATTTTTTAAGTAAATTTTGTAAACATAGTTATATATATAAACAATTCTGGAGAAGTATTGAAACATATTAATATGGCTAATATTACAATTATTTGCAACTAGATGTGCCCGGGGTTTCGCCCCCGTTTATCTTATGCATGTACTATTGTTTCCTCATTTCCTAATTAATCCTAACTGTGTGGAAATAATTTCTGTATTTAAAGTATTAAAGCGTCGCAGGTTATAACAGACTAATCCAAATCCAAAGGTAAAATTCAAAATAGGAAAAAAAAATCTGTAGGTAACACTCTCCATCCCATAAACTAACTTTTGGTTGGAGGACAAACCAACAAACACACTTTTAAATATGAAATGTGTGAGTGAGAATAAAATACAACCTTTTTTTTAAAGTCATAAAAGGAGAAAGGAGGAATAGCAGCGAACTCTTTTGATTCCCATTTTAACGTCATAATTGCCTACCTAATGTAAAGACAGCTTTACGTTCTCACACATTTCCAACCAAAATAACTTAACGCTAAGTTTGTAATTTATCAAATTCCATTAAGAGCCTACCTTGGAACACTTAAGCCTACACTACACTCCCGTCACACCGAGTTTTGAACACATGGAATTCATAATACGAGAATGATTAATCGCCTTGCTCAGACGTCTGTTAAGCTAAATTTTGTGGATTAACACAGTGTGCCTTTGTAATATCTTTATATGTAGTATATAGTAGCCAAAGAAATCTTATTTCTGAACTTCGGGACGGAAAGCGGAAACAAGGTGGTCAGTTCCTTAGGTATAAAGATGTGCTAAAGAGGCACATGACGAGATGTTACATCAATTCCATTCGTTGGGAAAGTCTCGCTGAAGACCGAGTGGAGTGGAGGCACTTGGCTTAGCAGGCTATCACGGATTTTGAAGATAAAAGGAGGGTGGATCTGGATTTGTACAGAGATCAACTGAAAAATAGACCACCCTCCAATATAATCTATAATTACGTTGATGGTACCCTGTCATGTCCTCACTGCGCGCTTTTATTCCGTGCAAAAATAGGGTACATCAGCCACATCAGGGCACACGAACGACGCCCTTATTAAAGAAAATTAACAGAGACCCAGTCGCTGTTGCCGAAACGGCAGTGATATGATATGATATAGTAGCCAAAGAAAATAGATCAGGCAATAACCGTTGATCATATCTAAAAATAATGTATATAAATTCTAAACTAACTTTGTTTTTCTGTTACCATTTTAAGCCTAGAGATAATGATATCGATTTATTTCTAGGCTTAAAATGTACATATAACTAATGATCTAGACATACTCGTACAATGTCTATAAAAATATTACAATATTTATGTAAAATGTAACACACTGAGCTTTAGATGTAAAATAAACTTGTAGTCTCTTTGAGTGTAAGCTGAAACGATACGAAAGACGAAATCAGAAAGTTATACCAAGAAATATATATATTTTAACAATATTACCCACTGAATTCTTGGAAATGTCTCTCAATAAGTTCAAAGTTTTATATAAAACGAAAGCTTTTAGAAAAATCCTGATATGAATTGACGCATTTTATAAAATATGACAAAATAACTTGGGTGTGCGTGTATGTATGGGTGGGCCCTATATTCATAGCTAATTAAAGCTAAATAATGATTGACTAAGTGAAAAATCGGCTTAATTTGTTGTGGGCTTCTTCTTTGACCTGGGTATGTTTAGAAAGCTCCTCACCTTAGTTTTTAGTTTTGTAGCTGTAAGATCACCTTATGAATTAAAATACACAAGCCTTACATCAAGAAAACTTATTTGAATTTTAAATATACATTTTTTCGGGAAATCACAATCATCATCATCATCATGATCAACCCATTACCGGCTCACTACAGAGCACGGGTCTCCTCTCAATATGAGAAGGGTTTGGCCATAGTCCACGACGCTGGCCATGTGCGTATTGGCAGACTTCACACGCCTTTGAGAACATTATGGAGAACTCTCAGACGTTTCCTTCACGATGTTTTCCTTCACCGTTGAAGCAAGTGTTTTTTTTTTAAGCGCACATAACTCCGAAAAGATAGAGGTGTGTGCCCGGATTCGAACCGCCAACCTCTGTTTACGAGGCTGACGCCCTAACCACTAGGCTATCACCGCTTCTAATCGCAATAATATTTTAAAAACCTATAATCTACGAGAAAGAATGCCATGAAATGAAATTTCTAAATCGGTACTTAAAATTAATTATTTAAGACTGATA
Source organism: Lasiommata megera (assembly GCA_928268935.1). NCBI lineage: Eukaryota > Metazoa > Arthropoda > Insecta > Lepidoptera > Nymphalidae > Lasiommata > Lasiommata megera. The sequence continues at coordinate 913,424 of OV743311.1, read as the reverse complement.
TTTAACCTCAAAATATATACATTTAATTTCTTTTGCCACAGGAAGTTTTGAAAAGAACAGAAAGTTTTTTTTTAGAGAGTTTGTACGTCAGAAAAAACTGATATTGTTATTGTATGTATATTTCAGTCGGCATTCATTATATTATATTCTATTTTTCTGTTCTGAGCTGAAGCCCTTATACATTTCAATGTTTGTTTTTCAAATTGTCGTTTGTTCTGTTATTTTCATGTATGTTATGTCCTATATAAGTATTGTAATAAAGTTGTATGAATAAAACAAATATATTTCATTCAAATTAAACGAACAACGGCAAAACGAAACATAACTCGGGCTCATTTTGTCTTGACTTGCAAATAAACATATATCTATTTTTTTTTTTTTTTTTTTTTTTTTTTTTTCCGCTGGGAAATGCTTTTACGCATCCCCTCCGGAGGCGACGCAGGCAAGACTGCGCCGCTTCCGACGGGGTATGTGGGACTCCCCGGCGGCCAGGCTGGCGACCAGAATACCCACTAAAACCCAGCGATGCTCCTTCGCGTCGCCTGGTGGCTGGGTCACGGGAACACTGATGCACTCGACCGCGGCCCAGCCAGCGGCGTCCGCCGAGGCAGACCCTCCACGGGGGGCCTATATTGACCCCCGAGCTCCGTCCGAGGCGCGCCAGGACCATTGGACGCGCCTCCCGACCCGAGGATTAGGCTCGACGGGTGAGGATGCCTCTCATCCATCACCCGGAGCTCCTCGTCAGGGGGGCAGGCGGCGATCGTGCGCCCGTCGCCTGCGCCCCACCCTACGACGCCGGAGAGGGTGCGCGTCTGCGTCATTCTCCCGGCGCCGTCCTGCCGCCTCCTTCTGCATCATCACCTCCTCACAGAAGGAGGCGACAGCGGCCCAAGACGTCTCGCTGGCCACCATGGTGCGAACCACAGTGGGCAGCGAAAGGTCAGGCCCCACCTGTGCCACGAGTAAGGCTCGCTCGACCGACCACTGGACGCACGATTCCAGCGTGTGCTGCGCCGAGTCCTGAGCGTAGCCACACTCATGGCACTCCTCCGTGGGCTCCCGCCTTGCGACCCTGCACAGATACCTCCCGAAGCAACCGTGCCCCGAGAGGATCTGCACAAGGCGGAAGGACAGGGCCCCGTGCTTCCGGCCCGTCCAGAGCTCGAGGACGGGCCGGATCGCCTCGATCGTGCGGTGGCCAGCTGTCGGCGCGACAAGCTTCTCCCGCCACAGGGCGACGAGATTAGCCTCCGCCAACCGCCTCCACGCACGATCCTCCGCTGGCGTAGGGTGTTCACCCCGGAGTCGGGCATTCACCCTACGCCAGTACGCCTCGGAGAGCACTCCGGCGTCCAGGTCCCACGGCGGTGTCCCCGCCAACACACAAGCTGCCTCGCACGAAATGGTGCGATACCCGCGTATCATTCTAACTGCCATGACCCGCTGCGATCTCCGCAGCAGGGCCTGAGTTTGGGCAGTCAGAGCGTCCGCCCAGATGGGCGCTCCGTAGAGTGCCATGGATCGCACCACGCCCGTGTATAGACGCCGACACCGCGAGCTCGGACCGCCCAGGTTAGGCAGGAGCCGACTAAGGGCTCCAGCGACTCCCACGAGCTTTGGGACCAGACGCCGAAAGTGTTCTACGAAGGTCCACCGGCTGTCGAGGACGAGTCCAAGGTACTTCATCGTACGCTTGACACCGATGGATACCCCACCCACCACCAATTCGGACCGGGCGGGAGGCGCTCTCCGAGGCCCATGAAAGCACAGGGCCTCGGACTTGTGCAAAGCGACCTCCAAGCCCAATGTCCGAATCCTAGCTACAATGTGGGCCACGCCGGCTGTGGCCCTACATCTAGCCTCCCGAAAGGTGCTGCCGCGAGCCGTCACTAGGGTATCGTCGGCGTAACAAATGACGTCGACGCCCCCCAAAACGGCTCCACGTAGCACCCAGTCGTACCCCATGTCCCACAGGAGGGGCCCAAGTACCGAACCCTGTGGGACACCGCACGACACAGCCCTCTCCGACCAGCCTTCACTGGTCGGAAACCTGACCGAGCGCTCGGAGAGGTAGGCCGACACGACCCTCCGGAGGTATAGAGGGACCATGTGGTACCTCAGTGAAACATATATCTATTACACCGGCACAAAGAACCCCACTTATCCATTATGTTGAGGCAATTTATTCCCCATCTCTCCTTGTATATTTTTTGGCTTATTGTTTCAATATAATACTAACCTCTAAAGTATGGTTGGCGAAAGGCAAACTTCTCGACTTAATACTATGTATCTAGAATTTTTTGCAAACGTACTTGGATTTATTAGTATGTTTTATTGCTTCAGTTATAAGCTAACATGATTCCTCATGTTACCTTATAATAGTTATAAGGTAACATGAGGAATCATGTTACCTTATAACTGAAGTCTTAACTAGCGATAACTGGTGACGCAGTATGTGATGGTAATTCTGTTACCTGTAAGTGGTAGGGTAACAATAGGGGATACATTTATGATCTCCCCTCGTTAAAGCTGATTATTCAGTTTTAACCGATGCTTGGCGTAAGGTTTTTATCGGCCAAGTGGTGACTAACAGCCACGGCTGAAGTCTCTACAAACAAAAAAAAAAAAGTCTTGAATTTCATTTACCGGGGATCGAAGCTGGAACCTCTAAGTTATAAAGCCACAGCTATCACCACTACACTACAGTGATTTGGAAATTATATTTTACACGTACGTTTAGCGTTTATGATTTGGTTTATAAAGATTATAGAAATTACAAATTGTACTATTTTAGATGGCGATAACTACAGACGTTATTTTACAATACTGTCATAAAATATTGAATGTTGAAAACATTAGGAACGTATGTCCGTCAGCTTGCTCGAGCATAAACGCCTTTACCATCAAGTTGGTCCTATAAAAATACGCAAACAGCAGGGTGTGAAGGCAGCTGAATTTAAAAGCGTTCCCAATCCCTTTAATGGTTAAGCAAATAGAAAACTCGGCTGTTCTTATCCCATTGACTTAATACAGAGGGCTACAGTTTTGCAAAGGATTTACTCTGAAAAGTAAAACATCGTGAGGTGAATGCCATTTATTTTATCTATTTACCACGGCCGGCGGTTCACTCTTTTGTGGTATTATAAAGTTTAAACATCTTCACGAAAATTATACAAAATTGTGAATTCCAGTTTTATAACTTTATCTATGTTAATAATTCAATAGCAACCTGAATGCAAGATGTAGTAATGATGAAGATTAACTGTTGGTATATGAAAACATAATAATTAGTTTTAATAGACTACCTACTTAAAAAGCACGGAGTAGGCATAGATAAAAGTTCAGACTAGGTTTTTTCTATGATTGTTACCTAAGAACTTCATTTGTTAACCGATTTCATTTTGTTTTTATTTGAAATAGAACACTTCCGGAGTGGTCCCACGGAAAGGAGAATGTTTATCACTGTATGGAGTTTGAGCCATTTATAAATAATTTAGTGTCACGCTAGTTTGCAAGTTTTCGATATAATATAGGTAATTTATTCATCCGGGTTTTTCAAAAATAAATTCTTAAAACCAAAAGTTAGGTGAGGTTTTGTTAATAGGATAATATCACACGCATCTAACTTTTAATCTTTTTTATTGCCTCAACTTGAAGTATGTTAATACGGTAATCTAAGTGAACAGTAGCTAAGTAATATTTTTTTGTGTGTGGTACTATATGTCCTGTGTAATTGGTGGTACCACTACCTACTCAGATAAACTTTCTGAAATATGACTTGTATAGTATCGCTGCTGTGTTTTAATTTTGTAAAATTACAGATAACGATCACCGAGAACATCGACTCGTTTTATTCGATTTTAAATGTATTTCCAAGATATCATAAAAAGTATGCTTTGTTATCGCTTATTTATGAATTTATTGTTATAAAATATATATGCATGATCAATTTCCTTAAACAAAATCTTTTCAAAAGTCCTATTTTTAGGTTTCTGGTGACTGACCCAACTTTTAACGGCTTAGAAACCGATTAAGGTTTTGGGTTTAAATAACTGCCATAACTCTGGTGGTAGTTCTCTAGTGAGCTCGCTACAGCTAAAATTAGTAGTAAATTAATATGAAAATGAAAAAATATTTATTTGCCAAAAAACAACTTTCCAAAGCTTAGCACATCCGTTGGGACCCACACTCGTAATCCTGTGTCGTAGGGCCCAATTCGCCGATATTAACAAATTAAGTTTACGCTTGACGCTCGGATGACAGACAATTAAATTGTGACTTATATAAAGTAAATAAATTACAGATTATAAAATTTTGAAAAAAAAAATAACAATAAATAAATAAATAAAAACAAATGTATCAATCCAGCTTACTATATGGTACAGTCTTTGATGTTAAACAAACTATGTCTGAGTGTTAATTTTTTTTTAAAGAGCAAGATAAGAATAATTTCAATAATGCCAGCAATGATGGTGAAGTAATAATCGCAAGTTTGGAGCGTGGGGAGTTGGGGGGCGGCAGAACAAAAAGTCCCAAACGTGATCTTACGCTGACAATTCAAAGAAGTTTCATTAAATGGAAAAGTCTGGGCGCGTTCTGTGCCAAGAAAGGGACGTCAGATACGTAAGTTACATAGGCTTCTCACAAAAAATGTTACATAAAAACTTTTTTCTTTGTCATCGAATTCGACTTGGTGATTAAATTGCGTAGTAGAGGTTTTTCTAGCTACTTAAATTCATATGACTTTTTGAAGATGATTGAACGATATACATCCGTTGTTCGATGGCGACCTAGGGCTTTTGTAGGGAGTTTTCAATTTCACGACGTGTCTCCAGCGACTCCTTACTTCTCGTTTAATGGCGTCTGTCTGCATGTGGGTCTCATCATCATCATTAACAACCGATTGACGTCCACTGCTGGACGTAGGTCTTTTGTAGGGAGTTCCAATGGTCACGGTCTTGGGCCGCTTGCTTCCAGCGGCTCCCTGCGATTCGTCTGATGTCGTCTGTCCACCTAGTTGGGGGTCGACCAACGCTACGTTTACCGGTGCGGGGTCGCCATTCCAGCACCTTGGGACCCCAACGTCCATCGGTTCTCCGAGCTATGTGCGCCGCCCATTGCCACTTCAACTTCGCAACTCGCTGAGCTATGTCGGTAACTCTGGTCCTTCTACGGATCTCTTCATTTTTGATTTGATCACGTAGAGATACTCCTAGCATAGCTCTCTCCATTGCTCGCTGAGAATTTTTGGTCTGATTAACGTTAATTATTCCTTCATTTAATATATTCAAGATACCAGATGCAGTTTCTAAATTTAGTCTTCAAGCACTTGGTCTTCTGTGTTGTCACAGATGTTCAGTGATGAGTAACAGCTACTAAAGATAAGCTTAGTGTCGGCTTATACGTGATCAAACCATAGATACTTATGTTATAAATAAGAAACTCTGAATGCTTGTTACCAATGTCAGCTCAACCGAAATTCATATACGTTGAAAATAGAAGGATACTTTTTATTACGAAACAACATCATAATCTCCCCAGACATTTAAAAGTAGTCTTTTTTTACTTGACTGCTAAACCTACAGGCGAAATATATAATTCTCATCTTGGAGATGAAAGCTACGTTTTGTTCAAGGAAGAATAATGGTGTTCGCGTGATTCTCAAAAAAATGGATGTAAAATAACGCAAAGTCGCGGGCAACAGAAAGACACTGTTAAAAATTAATCGTATTACCTGATACAGTTAAAAAGTTACGATACAGTTTGTTTTGGTTTCGGCTGACTTTATTGGTCCTGTTGCATTAAATTTGTCACGAAGGCATACGCGTCATCTTAGTTAATTCGTATACAAAACCAAGAAAAAAATGGACTGTAACGCACTGAACATAAGAAGAAAAAATAAACTTCCCTTTAGTAGGCTGCACGAAATTAATAACTCATTCAGCGAATTGTATATTATTTTAGGACAAATTACTGACATATTGAAAGAAACAATAAATAGCAAGTATAATTTGCTATATTCCGCCGACAACCGGGAGATTTGTATAATATAACACCACACAAAATCTTACACTAGAACCTCTACGCACGTTTCGACCCGACACCGGATCATCCTCAGGAGATGTTGACTTTACAAGCTCGAAAAGTAAAGTGAAGTAAACATCTCTTCAACATTCATTATATTGAGAGAAGTCCAAGATTACAATTATGGATGTCTATCAATAAGTTCCTAGTCTTATACAACGTGAGCTTATAGTAAAATCCTATTACGATATTAGGGATTACATAAACCATAAATCTTGGGTGTGAATTGTTTTAACTTCATAGCAAATTATAACAAATTTTTGATTGATTTATCTGAAATAGTGATAGCAAAAGAAAATCGGGTATGTTTGTTGTAGGTTTCTTAGACTGGGAGCGTTTGCTATACTCCTAGCTTTAATTTTAAGTTAATAAATGTAGTTATCACCATCAAACTAGAAGTGTCATTAAAATCGAGCCCCACGGTTTTCAGGTAAATTTGAGAACATGATATTTCTTGACTCTAAGTTGATATTGATACGGAAACGATGATAGCCTAGTGTTAGGGCGTCAGCTTCCTAATTAGAGGTCGGCGGTTCGAATCCGGGTACGCACCTCTAACTTTGCGGAGTTATATGCATTTTTAAAAATTTAAAATATCACTTGTTTCAACGGTGAAGGAAAACACCGTGAGGAAACCTGCACGCCTGAGAGTTCTCCATAATGTTCTCAAAGACGTGTGAAGTCTGCCAATCCGCATATGGCCAGTGTGGTGGACTATGGCCTAACGTTTCTCATATTGAGAGGAGACCCGTGCTTTGTAGTGAGCCGGTAATGGATTGATCATGATGAAGTTGATATTAGCCATTACACTTTACATCTGAAGGTATACGTGCGTAGGGCGAAGAACCTCGACGCGTTATTCGTTTGTCTTCGAGTGCTATACAAATAGACAGTGTTCAAATGTATAATGACATTTCCTTTCTTTCAGCGAAGGGGAATTAAGGGGAAATGTCGTAAAAAGTGTAATACATTATTCTCTTATAATTTTGGAGTCTCATGGGTAAATGTTCATCAGCAAATTGAGTCGTCAATTTGAATCATTGCTTTCTTTAAAGTTTTATCACTTGTTGTTACGGTGCCCTCTCAGAAAACATCCGTAAATGTTTCCTTTTATTTTATTGCTTGTAAATAGTAGCTAAGTAATGGTAAGCGTCTGGCTACGGACCCTAAGGGCCGGGAATCTATTCAGAGGTCATTCTAATAATAATAATTATTATAGTATTTTTTCTAGAATATTTTCATTACCCAATGGGAGTTTAAATATTGGCATCCATTGCTTTGGACAAAAAAATTCCAGTTTTTTTTTTACACACTACAAGTTAGCCCTTGACGGCAATCTCACCTGATGGTAAGTGATCATGCAGTCTAAGATGGTAGCGGACTAACCTGTTAAGGGTATGGTAAACCCATACTCCTAATTGGTTTCTACGCGACATCGTGCCGGAACGCTAAATCGCTTGGCGACACGTCTTTGTCGGTAGGTTGGTAATTAGCCACGGCCGGAGCCTCCCACCAGACCAGACTTGAGCTGGGAATCGAACCCAGGACCTCCGACTTTATAATGCAACAGCGCGCGCGCTGCGCCACGGAGGTCGGAGGAGGTTCCGGTTTCCGTTAGCCGCATGAAGGGTGTTAAGCTTAAAACCCGCCTGCCCTATGAGATTAAAAACCTGATAGTGATACTCATGTGAAAGCAACCCAACTGTTACCTTGTCAGATCCCAAAGTTAGCTTAGGCATCCTACAGAGAAAATTAAAAACGCAACTCTATATAAGTTGGTATGGGGAATTTAGTAAGTATTATGAGAACTATCACAAATAAATAACTTTTGCTGTAAGAATAATTAAGCGGTGATAGCCTAGTGGTTAGGGCGTCAGCCTCCTACTCAGAGGTCGGCGGTTCGATTCCGGGCATGCACCTCTAACTTTTCGGAGTTATGTGCGTTTTTAAACAAATTAAAATATCACTTGCTTCAACGGTGAAGGAAAACATCGTGAGGAAACCTGCACGCCTGAGAGATAATGTTCTCAAAGGCGTGTGAAGTCTGCCAATCCGAACATGGCCAGCGTGGTGTACTATGGCCAAACCCTTCTCATATTGAGAGGCGACCCGAGCTCTGTAGTGAGCCGGTAATGGGTTGTTCATGATGATGATGAATCAAGTATCTCTTTTTGGGCTGGACCACTGGGCAGGTTTTTGTAAAATATGGCAAAATTATATCCCAGAAAATTAACAAGTTCCCAAAGGACTTACAAAATCATCATCTTACAAATGGTAATGGGTTGATCATGATGATGATATTATGCTGTAAGAATGAGTATTTTTTATTGTTATTGTAATAGTATTTTGAAATATGTGAGTAACGAAACGGCTTCCAGCAATATCACCCAAGTATCGAGTAATCTTTACAGTTGATAACATAATGATTAAGTTGATCGGAAAACTAAATTGACTCTTCAGTAAATTGCCTCGTGACATTTCTTTGAAGTTTAACTACCTACTTTACCTGTTCTAATGGGGCCACGTCACGCTACTTTTAAACCAACGTCTCTTTTCATAACAAATTACCAAATAATTTACTTACTTTCATTATACTCTAGCAGTTACGCCCGAATCCATCTGATTAGAATTTTGAGTAAAGTTGTCTAGAAAAGTCCTTTTCTAGATAGTTATTTCCAATTTTTATTATTTGATAATATTATGACGTAAGATAATTGGACAAATGTTCGCGCAAAAAAACATTTTTGTCGCTTGTCGATTGCAAGGGATTGAATGATTGCAAAATAAGAAAGAACTCGCATTCCTTCCTTAAAACTCAATTTCAGTTGAGTTTTGAGTGAGACTGACTGACATGGCACTGCGTTGATATAAATGATAACTTGCTTAATGTGAAGTTGTAAAATCAGTGACTCTCTCTTTCTCTCTCTCTCTCTCTCTCTCTCTCTCTCTCAGCTCATCAGTGAGCTCTTTTGCAAGAAACCATGTTCTTTGTGTTTCTGTATGCAAACATTTTATTTGATAGTGACGAACCAAATTTTGTTGGAAGCAATATATATATATATATATATATATATATATATATATATATATATATATATATATATATATATATATATATATATATATATCGGAGAAAGACGATCTTTATTGTCATAATTATTATCATACACGTTTCCAGTGGGCGTCAACAAGGTTAAATGCAAGCAGTAACAAAATATTAACAGTTTTGTACACTTTTACAATGCTGTGACTCACACATATATATATATATATATATTTATATATATATATATATATATATATATATTTCCAGATGAAACTGAGGACACGAGCTAGACGGCGAAAGACGCTGCTTCAAGCTCCTGGACAATTTATTTTTTCGTTCGGAACATTGTCCTCACTCATTCGCTATAGGGTCCACGTTTCCGAGACGTAGAGAAATATGAATCTCCGAACTAACACGAAAATAACAATTTGTTGGGATTTTGTATCTGTTAAATAAAAATTAGAATGACTTAATACAGACTTTCTAAAAACATGACAAATGAAAGCATCTATTTTCAATTGGTTAGTAATAAAATTATCTCGAAATGGCACAAAAAATCGTTCCACTCATCTCGTATGCACAGAAAGACCCTCAGCAAAGGCAAAGTTTAAATAAACTTTACGTGAGTTTTAATGGGAGACTCGCGCAGAAAGAGGCCTTCCTTCGAATAGGATCGGAATGCCCGATTTAATATTGAAAGTTACGCCAACTTGCAACTGGGTCTGATGAAGTGATTTAATGGGAGTTTATAGATTTCCATTAAAATACTATGATGGTGACCTCAAAATGTCGAAAACTGTGAAAACCTGTCCTCAAAGACATTGCCTCATCGACCAAGAGTATAACGGCAACGAAGAAGACTATGATGGATTTTAATGCATAAGCACTAAATTATAAAAACTTTTTTTTTTTTTTTTTTATTCACCACAAGTTAGCCCTTGACTGCATCTCACCTGATGCTAAGTGATGATGCAGTCTAAGATGGTAGCGGGCTAACCTGTTAGGGGTATGGTAAACTCATACTCCTAATTGGTTTCTACACGACATCGTGCCGGAACGCTAAATCGCTTGGCGACACGTCTTTGCCGGTAGGGTGGTAACTAGCCACGGCCGAAGCCTCCCACCAGACCAGACTCGAGCCGGGAATCGAACCCAGGACCTCCAACTTTTTTTAAAAATGCAACAGCACACGCACTGCGCCACGGAGGTCGTCAGAAAACTAACTAACTGTTAAAAATAACTATAGCAATATAACCAAATAATATTAACCTAGTAAGAAAATTTGCAGCATTCAACAGCGGTTATTACCGCTGACGCCCTAACCACTAGGCTATTGCCTAGTGGTTAGGGCGTCAGCTTCCTAATCAGAGGTCGGCGGTTCGAATCCGGGCACGCACCTCTAACTTTTCGGAGTTATGTGCGTTTTAAAAAAATTAAAATATCACTTGCTTCAGCGGTGAAGGAAAACATCGTGAGGAAACCTGCACGCCTGAGAGTTCTCCATAATGTTCTCAAAGGCGTGTAAAGTCTGCCAATCCGCACATGGCCAGCGTGGTGGACTATGGCCAAACCCTTCTCATATTGAGAGGAGACCCGTGCTCTGTAGTGAGCCGGTAATGGGTTGATCATGATGATGATGAAGAAAATTTAGGTGGTATCCAAGTAAATAGTTACAAAAATGAATGAAAGTAAGCTCAATACAGCCAGATCTTATATGTGTACCTAATATTGGTACATACATCCAAATTTGAGGTATATAATTAATAAATTAATTAAATTTAGCCGTACATCAAAGTGTCGTAAATCAAAGTGACACAGCGGGGATAATTTAGTTTGTGTCCCAGCAAGATGCTGTAATATGTGACTCTGCCTCGGCAATGTATATTACAAACTTTAGTTATTTCGTACTTAGATTATTGTGCCAACAGTTTTAGGATTTTCATCATCATCATGATCAACCCATTCTCGGCTCACTACAGAGCACGAGTCTCATCTCAATATGAGAAGGGTTTGGCCATAGTACACCACGCTGGCCATGTGCGGATTGGCAGACTTCACACGCCTTTGAGAACATTATGGAGAACTCTCAGGCGTGCAGGTTTCCTCACGATGTTTTCCTTCACCGTTGAAGCAAGTGATATTTTAATTTTTAAAAACGCACATAACTCCCAAAAGTTAGAGGGATTCAAACCGCTGACCTCTGATTAGGAGGATGACGCCCTGACCACTAGGCTATCAGGCTACTATAAGGATTTTAGGATTTTACTACAATTCAAATTCAGAATTAATTTCGTACAGTAAGCGTTTTTTGTACGGAAGGTTTGCCTATTTATGTGTCTCTAAAACCGGTTCGGAAGCCAAATTCTACCGAAAAGACACCGGCAAGAAACTCAACAATTCAAAGCTTCAAGCACGATTGCTTGTTGACGGAAGCATCGGCTTCCAAAAAGCCTTATCATCAAAAAAAAAATCAATGATATTATCCCTCGCTCTAAGTGTTTCAACTTATGCATGGGAAATCATATTATTACTACTTATACATTATTATTTATTTCCATAGTTTTTTAAGTTGGTTTATTTTAGTGATAAGTTGCCGATGTTTTGTTTGTTCTTCTATTTATTCTGTGGAACACTGTATTTCTTGGAGGGCGATGACACAGTAAATACTTATGAAGGGTAATCGTTTCCAATTAGTGTTTACGCTGCCTTCTTGAAACACTGTTCCTAGTAAAAATATATATCTTTGTCTTTAGTACACAATAAATGCTCTATACCAAGAATGACCTTTTATAGACGCCATTTATAGACGATATCGTTTTAGTACCTTTTATAGACGATATCGCACTAAATTGCGTCCATTTCTTTTAAATCGATTGTTTATAAATATATAACTGTTCTTCGCGAAGTGATATGAGCGTGTAACTAAAAAACTAAAATATAATAAACGTTTACATATTGATTGCACAGTTGTTATATGTAAAATCGAATTACTAACTAATCCCTGGCCGGCCGACGAAAAAACAAATTCATCGATTTTAAATATTATTTTAACGACAGCAAAGATTCGTTACAAAATAACAAATAATAACCTTAACCTTGTATGTAACTTAAAGTTCATTTTAAAACGTAAAATTTGATCATAAAAAATCCCAGTTGAATTTGCTGGCGGTTACAGAAATAGTCTCCACCTTAATTGGCTGCAGTTCGATCGTTCTTCAATTATATCTTCTCCTAGAGAGTGTTTTAAGCGGTGGAAATCAATTGATTTATAGGTGATTTCGTTTTTAAATCTAGCAAATCTGTACTTGACCAGTGTGGTGGACTATGGCTAATTATTATATATATTATTATTGTATATTCAATATCTAAGACTTAAAATTATTTCATCAAATTTTAACGTCACAGGTTCTGTTTCTGCACGACAGTACGAAAAATAAACAACAAGTTTCTTCTTTTTCTTGCCCTTATCCCACATAATGTGGACCATTTACTTCTATCAGCCGTCACCTCACTACCCACACCTTTTACCCGCATATCCTCTTTTACACAATCCATCCATCTCTTCTTTGGTCTTCCTATACTCTTTTATCCTTCCACGTTCATATATAACATTCTTTTGGTGACATCACTTTCTTCCCTCCGCATTATATGAGCATACCATGCTAGCCTATTACTCCTCATCTTTAAAATAAACAACACGCATTCCTTTATATTTATAATATAAATCTGCTTAAATTATTAAAAATTGGTGTACACAATCTGAAAGAAATACTCCGAATTCTTAGTATCACATTTAAAACAACTTTTTCAAAGAGAATTTCTATTATTAAATATTAATAATTTTTATCATTTCTTTTCAACGACACAACGAAAATTACAATCTTAGATGAAATATTAATTGAGCAAACAAATTTTCAACTCTTTCTTTATTAAATACACGTTTATATTGACACGAATTTGCTTCCAATATTCAAGATATTCAAGGTATCTGATAAAACGAAGCACATTAGAAAATGTGTAAATTAGGGGCCATAATAATTTCCCATCGTCGCCTGTTATTAAACTCATGACCTAAATAGGTATTTATTCGAAAAACCAACCGACACTTCATGCCATGGACTTACGCGGATCGCAAATTAAATAATAACATTGATCTATAAAATAAATTAGACAAGAACTGTAAAATGCTAAATTAGTCAAATATATAAGAAGTCTGATGAATTTTGCTTATCATCATCATCATCATTATCATTTCAACCGATAGACGTCCACTGCTGGACATAGGTCTTTTGTAGGCAGTTCCAATGGCCACGGTCTTGGGCCGCTTGTATCCAGCGGCTCCCTGCGACTCGTCTGATGTCGTCTGTCCACCTAGTTGGGGGTCGACCAACGCTAAGTTTACCGGTGCGGGGTCGCTATTCCAGCACCTTGGGACCCAAACGTCCATCGGTTCTCCGAGCTATGTGTCCCGCCTATTGCCACTTCAACTTCGCAATTCGCTGAGCTATGTCGGTAACTCTGGTCCTTCTACGGATCTCTTCATTTCTGATTTGATCACGATACTCCTAGCAAAGCTCTCTCCATTGCTTGCTGAGTGACTCTGAGCGTTCTTATGAGGCCCGTAGTGAGCGACCACGTTTCGGATCCGTAAGTCATCACAGGCAACACGCACTGTTCGAAAACTTTAGTCACATATGATTAAATTTAATTAATAACACATTGAATTCGAATACATAATTATAACGTGACTCCACTTGGCAACCATTTGTCAGACCCGTCAATATGAAAATCAAAGCTTAATTTATTTCGATTGTAGTAAATTTTCGGTCAACTCATATTGAAAACTGTTCATTATTGGTATTACGATAGATACAAATTAAAACCCCTCCATTAGAAATACTAGTACGTAATACGCCGAATGTTTTACAAGATAAATTACACATTATTCAAATCTTTATGTTTATGCTGAAATTAATTTTGTTTAGTCAAGTACGCATTCATTTTTCACGACTCATTTCGAGGCTTGCGTATATATTTTCAAACCTATTTAAACCCTTGGTATTATTCATTAAAAATTAGCTTCCAAAGTTTTACAAATCACCTGAATTAGATGCTGGACTTAAAACATTTTGATTACATACTCTTTCACTCATAATATATTACTCGTTTTAATTTGCAAGTCATTAAAATATATTTGACGCATTGGCAGGTATTTTTTCTATAGTATAAACATACGTGTGCATTGTCGGTACACTTCAGTCTTGTTGAGAGATATTTATGGCGCGAAGATACTTTTCTGTGTCGGTGAAGTCAAGTTATAAAGTTGTTTCACATTCATAACCACTTAGTTGATAAGTGGTGGTAAGTGATGTTGCTGTCTAGGATGGTAGCGGGCTAACCTGTTAGGAGTATGGTAAACCCGCGCTCCTAATTGGTTGTTACGCTTAATCGCTTGGCGACACGTCTTTGTCGGTAGGGTGGTAACTAGCCACGGCCGAAGCCTCCCACCAGAACAGACTTGAGCTGGGAATCGAGCCTAGGACCTCCAACTTTATAATGCGACAGTTCGCGCGCTGCTCCACGGTGGTCGTCAAGAGACATCGGTAAATAAGCCTGCTTCTATTTGAGTCATAGTATTAATGACATTGACATCTTTCATGACAATTTATTTAGCTTTAAGAAAATTTTGTACTTAGCATGATTAATTTATGTAAATGTAATTCTAATTCTTTTTATTTTGTAATTATTTCTTGGCCTGACATTTTTAATATTTAATAACAATCTAAGCATTTTTATAAACTATTTCATACATTTGGTTCGGAGAATGTTGGCAATGTTGAATATGCATATAATTGATAAATTGTAACAGCACCAGCACTAACTTATTTAGATTGATAGAAATGTAATTTACAACTTATCGCTGGTCTATATCTTATGAATAAATAAATAAGTAAATGACTTTTTGATAAACATATTTAAGGTTTAAACGCGTACTAATAAAAACGAGGTTAATCATTTGTAGACAATTCTTAGCATTGGATATTATTTTCTCTTGCAGCAAATTTTATGTTTTTTTTTAACAAAATTCGCTAAATAAATTCCGTATACAATATTAATTTCTTGTTCTACGTCCAATAAACTTTCTATCAAAAACGGAAATGGGTTTCCTGATGAGACTGTCCTGTGGCCGATGCTGGGGTTTTAATGTTGTGACAGCTCTTCCTATTGCTTGGGCGACATCATTTTATTGTTATAATACATTGTTGGATTTTCAATTTCATTTCCACTATCACTGATATAGATTTTCTTTATCTTCCGAGGCATGTATCGGGATTTGAGCCAGAGCACCACCTCTATAATATATATATATAAATGTTTTAATCTTGACATTTATTACACAAAGATGTGTCAGATTTGATATCACATAATGGAAGTGACGCCTACAGTGCCAATCAAAATGCCCGTTGTATCAATTAAGATGTAACTTATTTTTTTTTTATATACAATGCGAGCAAACGAGCAGGCGGGTCACCTGATGGTAAGTGATTACTGCCACCCATGAACATTTGCAGCATCAGAGGAACCGCCAATGCGTTGCTGGTCCTTGAGCAATTTGTTAATCCGCCCTTTGAAGATCCCCATATTATAGCCATTAGGGAACACAGAAGATGGAAGCTGGTTCCACAATTTGCAATTTCATGGCAGAAATGACCTGGAATAGCGGTCGGTGGAAGAGGTCCAGGCATCCAGGTGGTGAGGATGAAATTTATTTCTGCAACGAAAAGTGCGACTGGTATCTGATGTCTTATATTAACAATTTCAAATTAATAAGCTTATTTTACAGAAGTATACGAGCTAGGTTTAAATCTGGTAGCTTTATTAACGTATCTACAATTGCATCTCGACGTTAATCCAGGATTACTAGGTGACGCTTAAAACAAGTGGCGACTACATAAATAACGTCACTCGAAACCCTGCGAGTGTAAGTTAAAAGTTCAGAAAAGTAGTCTGTAAACGTCCACGTTTTTACTACTTTTCACTCTTTCGCAAGTTTCAAATTGATTTGTCACTGTGATTTATTCCCTGAGGTTTTCAATAGAGCTCACACATCCCAGTTCCTGTTACCGATACAAAAACCGAGCAATTACAGTGTTGTACTCCTCTGCTAATTATAAAGTTATCGTTCAACTTAATACAAGAAATTAAGTAGCACCATCACAGGAGTATTCATAATTTTTTTTTTATTGTAGCTACTTAAATTTACATGCTTTGGTAAAGAATAAACAATAACATTAATTAAGTGCTGTATAACCGCAAAAAACGCAAATAAAATATTATAATAAATTGAATTAAGTTTCATGTTTAAAACTTCCATGAGTCAAATTCCATGAGTTTGTTTATTGTAAATTACTCATGAAATCTTTTGAACAAGGGTGATTAATTCGGCGGCCAATTCTACAATCCATTAGATGACGAGAGAGACGCGAGCTCGTAACAGACAAAAACATGAGAGCCCGATGTTGTGAATTAAATGAATCGCATAAGTAACTATAAAGTCGTTTATGTCAAAGAAGTCCGTTAACAGCATTAGGAAAGATTCTCATGCCAACGTAACTTCCAGTATCACATTAGACTTCCCTATCCTGTTTATGTAAAGAACTATTCTACGAGACGCCATTAAAACTCTCATAAACTTATTTAAACTTTCCCTTTTGATCCTCATCTAGTTATCAAGCAAAGGTTCTTTTTGAGCATATGTTATAACATAACAAATGCTATAGCATTTCTGTAAGACGTACCAGAACCGTTTTGTGAAGTCTTTGTTGGCTATATAAAAATAGCTCGACTTTCGCACAGTCGTAGACAGACCTGAGTTTTTTATTTGAAATTCAGCTATGCCTTTGCAATAACTATAACTAAATGGTAAGCGTTATGATCTAGTCCATAGATGGTAGCAGGCTAACTTATTAGGGGTAATAAACCTATACAATATATTGGCAAGGAGTGTGAAGTCTGCCAATCCGCACATGGCCAGCGTGGTGGACTGTAGCCATACCCTTCTCACATTGAGAGGAGATCAGTGCTCTGTAGTGAGCCGAGACTGGGTTGATCATGATGATGATGATGAATATATTGGCGTCATCGAAAGGGATATTAAAATGCGGGGCGACCTTTAGGGTTGAATATAGCCAAGGATGATGAATGTTATTCATCCAGGGAAAATTCAGCAATTATAGATTCCCTAAAAGCTGTCGGAATGCAGTTTGGAAATAACTCAGTAGTTAGATAATCAACCTCAAGCAATGTTGCAATTTACGTACTTTGTGTCTTAAATATGGGCCATCGGTATTCAAGAGATAATTTGAAACCCGATTTCGATAATGAATGCTCACGCCTCTTTTACAATAACAGTTCAGACATCCATTCTCATAACAATACAGCCCCTGGTAGGCAAAGGGGCAATATCAAACTAGTAAGCACTAATTTGCTTCATAACCAAAATTCCACTTAGCATTCAGTCGGTATTCGGTGGGAACATGGTAGGAACCGTTGCAATCCGATGTTGGATATGCAAATGTAGTCTTATCAACACAAAGCCTTCGCTGTGCTGGAATATTAATATCAGCTCCTTAGAAGGAATTTTCGGGTTCCATACATACTTGTACAAAGGGTTGAATAACCGCACTGGTTTGTCCGCGAAAATATGTCATTAACAAAGTGACATTTGCACGTGAGTTCTTGCACATACCTCTTAATTCCTCAAAATACATCATCATCATCATCAACCCATTACCGACTCACTACAGAGCACGGGTCTCCTCTCAATATGAGAATGATTTGGCAATAGTCCACCACGCTGGCCATGTGCGGATTGGCAGACTTCACACGCCTTTGAGAACATTATGGAGAACTCTCAGGCGTGCAGGTTTCCTCACGATGTTTTCCTTCACCGTTGAAGCAAGTGTTATTTTAATTACTTAAAAACGCACATAACTCCGAAGTTATAGGTGCGTGCCCGGGTTCGAACCCCCGTCCTCCTATTAGAAGGCGGACGCCCTAACCACTGAGCTATCACTGCTGTTTCAAAAAAATACATGATTCTTGCTAAATCGCTACCTCTGTATACTGAAATATTGCACCACCATCGCGCGTAGTTAGGAAGTATTGTGCAAAGTACCAGCCTGCGTAAATCTAAACTAATATTTCTGATTTTTCTCTGCTCTGGTATAACACTGCTGGTATAACAACTTTTACTGAAGTTAATAAAATAATAACAAATCTATATTTTATTAATCGCTGGTAGCGGGTCGATCAGGAAGGTGAAGGACCGTGTGTGGTGGCACTCTTCCGGAAAGGCCTATGTGCAGTAGTCTGA
The DNA here is from genome assembly GCA_928268935.1 of Lasiommata megera. NCBI lineage: Eukaryota > Metazoa > Arthropoda > Insecta > Lepidoptera > Nymphalidae > Lasiommata > Lasiommata megera. Next base: position 894,915 of record OV743311.1, on the reverse strand, counting down.
TTAAGATATCCGTGCTCGGATACTATCTAAAAGAGAGACGGTCTGTGGGTCACCGATCCTCCGAGAACATTGGTTTTAAAGTCATCATCATATATTTTTCTCTGCATGGACAGTCTTAATATAGCGCTGTGATTGTCTGAGTACAAATGGGGCAGATATCTTCGCTTCGCTATCTACAGCACAAAGTAACCGCAACTCGATGTATAGGTTTGCACAGGATGTTTTAAATTAGTTTAAAATAAAAATTGTTTAGTTTTTTTAAACATTTGCGCAACGCCATCTATGATTTCCTCAATCACAACTGGATAATTTATTTCTATTCAAAGCGGGATGTGGTTTCTGGTATTTGAGACAAACTTACGTTAAGAGCTTATAATGAAAGATCGAAGCGGTGATAGCCTAGTGGTTAGGGCGTCAGCCTCCTAACCAGAGGTCGGCGGTTCGAATCCGGGCACGCACCTCTAACTTTTCAGAGTTATGTGCGTTTCTAAACAATTAGAATATCATTTGCTTCAACGGTGAAGGAAAACATCGTGAGGAAACCTGCACGCCTGAGAGTTCTCCATAATGTTTACAAGGGCGTGTTAGGTCTGCCAATCCGCACATGGCCAGCGTAGTGGACTATGGCCAAACCCTTCTCATATTGAGAGGAGACCCGTGCTCTGTAGTGAGCCGGTAATGGGTTGATCTTGATGACACATCGCCATCTATGATTTTTTCAATCACAACTGGCTAATTTATTTCTATTCAAAGCGGGATGTAGTTGCTGTGGTGTTTGAGCCAAACTTGCGTCCAGAGTGCATAATAAAAGATCTATGTGGTGTCATAACGTGTTAAAATTATTTCTTTAATTCAATAGGAAACCAACCGTATAGAAAAGAAATACTGATTTTGTGACAACTTATGTATATAAACTCAGGACTATCAAAGCATACTCACTTACAGGCTAACTCAAGATCTATTCTCTAATTTCTAAATAGTAATAATTAAACTAAGTTATAATTTGCATAAAATCTATAATTTATTAATAAGCGAAAAATACAAATTTTATGCTTAACTAACAACAGCAACAATACAACAATAATTTTAAAACAAGACATATTCTTACTAATGATTCATCATCATCATCATGATCAACCCATTACTGGCTCACTACAGAGCACGGGTCTCCTCCCAATATAAGAAGGATTTTGGCCATAGTCCACCACGCTGGCCATGTGCGGATTGGCAGACTTCACACGCCTTTAAGAACATTATGGAAAACTCTCAGGCGTACAGGTTACCTCACGAAGTTTTTGCCTTCACCGTTAAAGCATGTGATATTTTAATTATTTTAAAAACGCACATAACTCCAAAAAGTTATAGATGATGCCCAGATTCGAACCGCCAACCTCCACTAAGCTATCACAACTTCGATTCTATGATTCTCGAACTAATGATTCATTAGGTGGTTTTAATTTTGTTTCTAAATACTTCAACGGAATGTTGAAATATTGTTATAGGACCTGACAATTCTATTAAGAGTAGCCACCTTACCAAGGTATATAAAGTTTATAAATTTATTAGAGGATAATAGCAAATTAAGCTGAATGCTCATTGTTTATCCTGGTCCTCTGACGTCCTGCTAAGTGATGTCTGCTTTTGTATAAACTGAAAGTCATCGTAATTATTATCATTCACTGCTTATTGCTGCCTGACACCGGTCCCCTTCAGGCATAGGAAGGAAAAAGTTAGTTATAGAGAGTATTGTACTATATAAAATATTGTATTGGACTATAAAGTGTTTTCCTAAACATATTATTTAAGATTGAGGATAATTATTAAACTATCACTTTCAACTCAGGGCCGATTTTTGAAATGTCTAATAAAATTAATTATTTTAAAAGAAATCATTCAATTTAAATCATCTGGTAGGTAATCTAACGACTAAACAATTAGTTCTGAGTCGAATTCAACTTACTGTTCACCATTTATTTATCAAACACTTAGCGCATTATAAAGTTTGAGGTCCTGGGTTCGATTCCCGCCCGAGCCTGGTTGGGTGGGAAGACGTGTCTCCAACCGATTTTGGCATTTCATTTTTGGTAGCGTAGAATGTTAAGAATATGGGTTTACCATTACCTTACAGGTACAGTACTGCATCATCACTAGGTGAGATTGCCGTCAAGGGCTGACTTGTAGTGTATGAAAAAGTATTTTTTTACTTATATTTCAGCAGCTAAAATTGCTCCTGCGTACTAATAACTCAACAGGTTCTAGAGCGAATACGAGTATCAGGAAATACAATAAGAAACACGATACGAACATATACGTATTAGAACACGCAATTGGAGCGTTCGTAAATTGTGTGTGTTAGCAATTTTCGAATCACCCTGTAACTCGATTCTGGAGATGGCTCGTTTAATATTCACGAGAAGCCAGCAATCGGTTCAAATCGTCCGATCGGAGACATCCTCAAACGTCGAGGTTATCGGATATCGAACGTTACCTGGAACCGATGTACCTACATCGTTTTTATAAAAAAAAAGTGCTATTGGTCGAGAAACATGCTTTGCACTTTTGCAGCGGTTCACGAGTTTCTTCTGCTATAATATATTCATTAAACGTCTATGTATGAAGAGATAAGATAATTGTCGGACTGATTGATTAATCTCTCAACGCACAAGTCCAACTACTGGGCTGAAATTTGGCTTACAGATATCTTTCATAAGGTAGGAGTTTGCTGACATAGCAATAACGTTAGTGAAGCCAAAAGCTAGTCAATCTATATATTCTATCAGTAGCATAGAATAAGTAAGACCATACTAATATATATTACCGTGACATAAAACATTGCTCTGGAAAAGATGCGAAAACGAAAGTTGTTCCCTGGCTCGCTTCCTTAAACTATGAGTCAATCGAAAAGCTCTTCATGTCTTTGAAATAAGGGCATTAGAATCTGAACAATGATACATTTGTTTTTTCAAAATTATATAATTTGTAATTTATTTGTTTATTTAAGTCTTAATTTATTTGTCTCTCATCCGAGTGTCAACTGTATACCTAAATTGTTAATATCGGCGAATTGGGCCCCACGACACAGGATTACCTAGTGTGGGTTCCAACGGATGTACTAAACTTTGTAAAGTTGCTTTTTGGCAAAAAATTTTTTTTTTCATTTTCACACTTTAAAGAATCTACACTGTTAACTTATTCGACTAGATTAAAAGTAGATACGAGTTAGTTATACCATCAACAAAATGACGTCGAGTGAGACCACCTCCTATTGAAAATCGATAACAAATTTACTTCATTGTACAATGTGTAAACACTACATTATATACACACAACACTATAACATTTTGAGTTTATAAATGGTAAGTGTGCATAATAAAAATTAAACGTACCGTTTTTTAAATTGCAGTTCCAAAGTCTACTATAGTTTTTATATTAAATAAACTACACGTATGTCCTGACTTATTCGTTGGGTTCAATTCAACCAGAGACCAGAAACCAACGGTTTTTGGCCAAGAAACAGCTGGACTTACATTTCTCGCACTAAATCATTTTAATTTATTCCGGGTGGAATGGACCTGAAGGGAAATTTCTGAATGTGAATTATAATAATTTGTTTTGGGATTTATTACAGTGTTTAGCGTGATAAAAGCGGGCTTTTTGAAAATGAGCCTTGATTATCATAATAATAAGTTCGTGATTTTAGATTTTATGTATTTATTTATTTATCTTATTCCGTACGATGAGACCCTTTACCTTGTTTACTTGGTAAACCTTTTATTCAGTTTTTGAAGAGCTTCGTGTAACAACGCGCGCGTTGTCGCATTATAAAATTGGAGGTCCGGGGTTCAATTCTTCCTCGAGTCTGGTCTGGTGGGAGGCTTCGGCCGTGGCTAGATACCACCTTACCGACTAAGACGTGTCGCCATGCGATTTAGTGTTCCGGCACGATGTCGTGTAGAAATCAATTAGGAGTAGGTATGGCTTATGGGTTGAAGCTGTGGTTAACCTCTTCTCAGAGGTCGGCGGTTCGAATCCGGGCACGCACCTCTAACTTTTCCGAGTTATGTGAGTTTTTAAAAACAATTAAAATATCACTTGCTTCAACGGTGAAGGAAAACATCGTGAGGAAACCTGCACGCCTGAGAGTTCTCCGTAATGTTCTCGAAGGCGTGTGATGTCTGCCAATCCGCATATGGCCAGCGTGGTGGACTATGGCAAAACCCTTCTCATATTGAGAGCATACCCATGGTCTGTAGTGAGCCGGGAATAAGTTGATCATGATGATGGGTTTACCCCTAACAGGTTAGCCCGCTACCATCTTAGACCGCATCATCACTTACCATCAGGAGAGATGCCGTCTAGGGGTAACTTGTGATATATAAAAAAAAAACTGACATTGGTTTTTATGAAGTATATCATTTGTATTCGGGGCAGCCGACCAATATACCAACAAGTTTCTTTAGCAATCTAAAATACAAAGAACAAATCCTAATTATGGTGGCTTTACGGAAGGGCAAGTGGAAGAATCAGATGGAGATGGAGGACCGTTTGGCCGCATCAACTCTGTTGTTGAGGTTATTAGGGCCTTTTGTGGGGGAAATTACATTCTTTCGATAAATCTTGGGCAACTGTGGCGCGGGGGAGTTATTATTTGTATGATTTATTGCTCGTTGGTTTTATTAAGGACGCTTTATCAGCTTTGCCTTGTCATTTCTGGGCCTGTCATTGCGCAAGTTTTAAAACCTCCGTGGCGCAGTGCGTTCGATTTCCGGCTCGAGTCTGGTTTAGTGGGAGGCTTTGGCCGTGGCTAGTTACCACCCTACCGACAGACGTGTCGCCAAGCGATTTTAGCGTTCCGGCACGATGTCGCGTAGACACCAATTAGGAGCGTGGGATTACCATACTCCTTATAGGTTAGCCCTACCACCCACCCACTAGACTGCATCATCACTTACCACAGGTGAGATAGCCGTCAAGGGCTAACTTGTAGTGTATAAAAAAAAACGTGTTAAATACTGGATACGAGATTTAACGAACTATGTATGAATTATCTTATATTTCTACACGTTACACTATGATGACTTCCGTGGTGCGGCGCGTGCGCTGTTACATTGTAAAGTGTACATTGGGGGTCCTAGGTTTGATTACCGGCTCGAGTCTATTCTAGTGGAAGGCCTCGACCACCTTACCGACAAGGACGTGTTGCCAAGTGATTGGGCATTCCGGCAAGATGTCACCTAAAATCTGATTAAGAGTATGAGTTTGCCCCTAACAGGTTAGCCGGCTACCATCTTAGAATGCATCTTCACTTACCATCAAGTGAGACTGCCATCAAGAGCCCACTAACTTGTAGTGAGGTAGAAAAAAATTAATAATTAAGAAACTTTTAATATATTCAACATTTACAGGTATATGTAAAGACTCATGAAGCTGTGATAGCCTAGTGGTTAGGACGTCCGCCTCCTAATCAGAGGTCGGGGATTCGAACCCAGACACGCACCTCTAGTTTCGAAGTTCTTTGCGTTTTAAAGCAATTAAAATATCACTTGCTTCAACGGTGAAGGAAAACATCGTGAGCAAGCCTGAGAGTTCTTCATAATGTTTTATAAGGCGCGTGAAGCAAAACCCTTCTCATATTGAGAGGAGACCCGTTAGGACCTGTTTAGTGTGCTGATAATAGGTTGATCTTGATGATGATGAAACACTAATAACACCATGGGGTTTCTTCGTGCCGTCTGGCTCTTTTATAAGAAGACAGAAGTGTATCGCTTATTCGTCCATATTTATATCAAAAATACGCGCTGAAATTGTGAAAAATACGCGGTAAGTCGAATAATAATTATTTCTTCAAACTAATAAATTAATAATAACAATTGGAACATTGTATATTAATTAAGACATAGTGCAAGGTTATATAGAAACATAAACAAATTATTACAGAGATTCTGTAGATATCTTCTGTGATAATATACATAGCATTAAGAGGAAATTATGTACACTTGGGTCAATAAAATTACTGAATAACTTATTAGTAAGTAATATTATTAACCTTTTGTTTTGTTTTATTTTGTTTTGCTGTTTTTTTTTTCGTTTTGTTTTAACTAGACTGCCTTGTAATCTTAGTTTAATGTTGTACGGTTATTTTGTGCCCTCCCCTTATACATGCCAGGTCCACATCTAGAAGACTCAAGTGTAAATCAATTGGCTATTTTATACACTTGTAGTCCGTTTTGTGGACTAATAATAAATAAAAAAAACCAACGTAAATACTTACTTTATGTATGTAAGTATTTACTTTGTTTAACATAAAAGTATGATTACTCTCAAGTCTTTAAGGCAATTAAATGTGCAAAACTTAACATAAAACATTTAGGTTACATTTTTAATGATAACAAAGCATTTCACTAGTGTTATCGGCACCGAGCATTGCACGATCTGGATTCTGCTTCACTCGCTAACCGCAATTTTCTCGGTCTGACATTAATATAGAGATTCAATTAAACTTTCATTGGAACCTGTTATAGAATTTTCTTCGGTTTACTTTTTGTTAAGGCGAGGAGATTCTACTGACTTTAATAGTTTACGAAAAATGTATTTCAGTTAGAAGATTTTATTTTTAAAACTCGATTTCAAAAGCTCCACCTATGAATTGAGTGCAAACCTTTAGTTACTTTAATTCTTATATGACACGCAACTATATTTTGGAATAGAATAATTATTAAATTCAATTGCTGGTTTTCTGTTTGTAATTTTATAAAATTCAAATTCAAATAATCTTTATTCAAATAGTCCTTTACAAGACACTTTTGACGCGTCAATAATTTACATAGTAGTTATTCGATGGTGATAACTACATTGGTAAACTTAAAACTAAAGCTATGAGGCTATTTTCTTACTATTATCTACTTATTAATGCCTTATCCTCCTACCTTCACTGGCGATCCTGAGGAATATAACTTACACATCATCTGTCTTGGTTATAGTTTCTAGCAATAACATATTCTCTAACGTGAATTTATGGTAAAAAATTAAATCAGTGGTTTCATATAACAGCTTAGCTACGAGTATATGTTTGGAACAAGAGGCAAGATTTTTAGTGTTAGTTCTTGGTAGAGGGATGGGATTGGTTCTTCAGCGATAGTCTGATTTTACTATTTTTAAATAGTGGTTTACATACATACATACATACATACATTTTATTTGAACTGTTTATGGTAGGATTTTTAGAAAGGCTTACTACAAAAAGATTTAGAAAGGCTTACAAACAAGGAAGCCTTATGTTAAGTGCAGAAACTAAAAAGTTTCTTTCATTATCGAGACATTTTTTTAATTATTATTCGAAAATATACCTTCAAGTCTTCCACTATTTAATCCCTTTAAAACTACTAGCGGTTCATCGTTATTTTGTCCGTGGGCAACTTTTGATATGTGAATTCCCTTACAAACTTTCAGTTTACGACTAACCGCGTAGCATCACGCGTCGCGCTAATTGACTGACTTATCCTGTGCGTGAAAAAATATAGCACAAAAAAAAACAATAATTTTTTTAACTATATGCGTGTCCAAACTTAAAAAATATATACTTTACAGCTAACCATAATAACATTAGGATAAATTATATTGGAAAGACAATATGAATTTTATTTTTATTGGTGTAGAATTCCCCAGGTGATCTACAAAAACTCCGTTTTGAGACGCGCGGTCGCACTAATCTCGGGAGATCTTACCACAAAGTTTTACGATCTTCTGATCTATGAGTCCCGTCTATTTCCACGATAATTTTCACTTTCGTTTCGCGTGTCACAGTTTCGACAACTTGCTATCTTGACTTCTAATTTCTCATTAATTTAAGTATTAGGGGTAAGTAAGACATTGGCGTTTCGTATAGGAAACATAGGACTTTCTGTAATTAATTATATTTTTTTGTAAATAGACGCTAACGTTGCGATAGCATTTTGCGTGTACTCTATAGTTCAGGTAGTTAAAAACACTTCCTAGGAAGCAGTACGCTTCCTAAAAGTATTTTGCCATGAAAACTGTAGTCACGAAAAAAAATTAAAAATTCTGTAATGGGTGTAAATTTGAGCAGTACGGAGGATGACCAGCTTTTGTAACGTTATAATGTTATCTTGCTTTATCAAGAAGCAAAAACAAAGAAGATCTAAGTTGTCTTTTGAATTTTTACTACAATTGATCTGAACTGAAAATGAAGTGATCTTTTTTACTGCATAAGCAGCAGAGCTAAGTCTGTGCGATAAATTATTTATATGTGGGCCCCATTGAAGTTTAGCGTCTAATGTTATGCCTAGGAATGTAGCCGTATTTACCAGATCCAATTCCTCATTATTAAGTAGTACAAACTTTTCGTAAAGCTTCATCTCTGAAGATCAATTAAAACCTGAGGCGCATGAGGAATAATGTTTCTTGTGGTTCTTTATTAAAACCAAGTACGATCCACATTAAAGTTTCCATGATGACAGTTTGCGTATGATTCTTGGTTACAAAAACCTGGAACACCTAAACAATAGACCTAGTTTATTTATTATTTCATTATTGTCCCAAAATGACTAACTTCGACTTTTTACTTAAATCACTTAACTTTTGTACGCGACGTAGACCTACAAAAATTCTTTCGCTAATTTATGCTCAGAAGGTTAACTAATTGTTAAACGAAGACATCTGTCGTACGTGGGCAGCAATTCGGCTTATACCAGAAAGACTGACTGACTATGGAAAGTAAACTGCCTTATAAATAAACATGTCTCAAATTTGATAAATCAATTTGAATAAACATTAGTATTGCAGCAATATGTCTTGGTTAAATTTAGTTCTGTAGGGAACAGTTCCTTAATCCTCTCTAAATAAAGATCATGGTATTTGCCTTCGCTTGAAAAAGAAAAAGAAAAAGAAAGGACAATTACTTATAATATAAAATGTATAATATATGAAATTTATATTATTATATATAAAATACCTGGAGTATACCTAATTACGTTTTAGTTTATTTCATAAATGATTTATTTTTCGGTAAAAGAAGCCCACAAATAAAATTTCTTCAACTTTGGTAAATTGCTTTTTATCCTTGGTTCAATTACAATTTAAAATAATAAATTTTGTGTGGCTTCTCTCATCATTATTTGAACAAAAATATTATATTATATAAAGAATAGAAATCGTGGAGCATCCCGCTCAATGTAAGGCAGTTGAATTTATATCGATTGCGGCGAGCGAAGGTGCAGTGAAAGCGTTGAAGTCAAACGCTTATTGGGTTTCGGGAATTAGCTGTAAACCTTCCCTCTTTAGGTTTGGTGCAATATTCCGATCGCACATGGAAAAGGGATTGTATTTTCTTGAGTGAAAATTCTTGTGTGAGTTTTTAATTTTACTTTGAACTTATTTTATTACAAATATTTAACCTATATATTTAAATAGAAACAATTTTAACTGACTCTGTATTTATAAGTTCATAATAGCTAAAGCCGACAAACGCGCACGGGTAAGCGCTTTGTTCTATAAGTGGTCTTACTTGTAGTTAAATAATATGAAAAGGAATCCTCTCTCATCTCAAAGAAGTTTGGTATAATTACCTCAGATGTTTAATTTAGATAAAGACTATACTTGTTTTGGGGATATACAGGAAAAACTGTCTGCAAGTATGACAAAAAACTACAAAACTACCTTTTTTCTTATACACTACAAGATAGCCCTTGACGGCTATCTCACCTGGTGGTAAATGATGATACTGTCTAGAATGGTAGCGGTCTAACCTGTTAGGAGTGTGATAAACCCACGCTCCAAATTGGTTTCTACGCGACATCGTATCGGAACGCTAAATCGCATGGCGATACGCTTTTGTCGGTAGGGTGTTGACTAGCCACGACCGAAGCCTCCCACCAGACCAGACTCGAGCCGGGAATCGAACCCAGGAGCTCCAACTTTATAATACTACAGCGCACGCACTGCGCCACGAAGCTCGTCTAGGGGCAACCTCGCTCCTGCAGCGCGTGGGGTATGTTCCCCGAGGCGCGACTGAATGGCTTTTACACAACCATGTAAGCAAACGATGGACCTCCCTGGTGGGTTCGGGCCAGTTTGCTTGTCTGTCTGTCTAATCTTCTGTCGTTTTTCTTTTTCTTTAATTATGATTTCAAATTTTAATGCAATCGTTTAAAACCACTTATATAAGGTTAAAACATTTAAACTTGCAATATATCTATATTATAAACTCGATTATACCATTCGAAAGTATACTAATAAGTTTAGCATATAGAATTTAATAATTTTATTTTAAAACTTAATATTGACATATTTTATATGTATTATATTATATTTGCATGCCTAGACTTAACGAAGCATTATATTTAAAATCTTAACATTGTGATGTTGCAGCTTATTCCGATGCTCAATATTATTAAGTGTGATTTTACTTTTCTCGCATGTGAAGTCAACATCTCCTGAGGATGATCCGGTGTCGGGTCGAAACGTGCGTAGAGGTTCTAGTGGAAGATTTTGTGTGGTGTTATATTATACAAATCTCCCGGTTGTCGGCGGAATATAGCATATTATACTTGCTGTTTATTGTTTATTATTAAGTGTCACTGAAACCGATTGGATGCTCGAAGCTCGTCACTTGGAGCAAGGGCCGGCCATCGAGGCGGAAAGGTGGTCGGCGGTTTCAATTAGGCGCTCGTCCGGTGGGTCCGAACTCGGCATCAGCTCAAATAAAACAATACTGTTCCGGCACCGCAGTATGTTTTCCCTCTGCGGAAAATTGATACCGGTACACGCGGAATAACGTGATTAAAATAGTTATTGAGTGTTTGACGTTCACTACACGACGACGTTGATGCGACGTCAATGGATTGAATTATCTCTTAAATTTTATTCTTCTCGTTACATTCTTGACAACGTGGTCGTGGTCATCATGAAGCAGTGTCTTTGAGGACAGATGTTATACGCCTCACGAGCATCCGTCACTTTTCTCGGCTGGCCGAAAGCCTGGTGCACTCGGTCAAAGGACCGCCCACAGCAGGCTTTATCTGATCGGTCCATCGCATGGGTGACCTTCCTCGACCTCTGGTGCCCTCCACCTTGCCCTGCACGACAAGACGCTCTATGGAGTCACTCTCACGCCGAGAGACGTGTCCGAAAAATTTTAAGATGCGACTCTGTACTAACGCCGAAAGACGTTTTTTAATGCTTAAATTTAATACTAACCGCTTTTATACTGAAGCAGCGATAGGTTAATTTCTCTCCTCGCTTTGACGACCTATGTGGCGCAGCGCATGCTCTGTCGCATTATAAAGTTGGAGCTCCTGGGTTCGTGTCTCGTCTGTTAAAAGGCTTTGGCCGTGGCTGTTTAGCCCCCTACCGACAAAGATGTGTTGCCGAGCGATTTAGCGTTCCGGCACGATATCGCGTAGAAAACAATGAGAAGTGTGGGCTTACCATACCCCTAACAGGTTATCCCACTACCATCTTAGACTGTATCATCACTTACACCAGGTGAGATTGCCGTCAATGGCTAACTTGTAATGGATAAAATAATAAAACATCAGGAGCTTTGGTTTGACCCTGTCATGCGCCTTTAACCTGAATGAAACCTGCATCTCTCCAAGTCGAGTCTACCAATCTGCTCGAAGTTTACGAAAGGGTTTAAGGGGTGCGTATGACAATGCTTTTTAGTGTGTCAGTACTGTGTTTATAATGATTATGATATTCATTTTATTTGTCATTATTATCAAAAACCGAAGCCGATATCGGCACCGATAGTACAATACTCTCAATATGCTCGCACTTCGTTGTTGGTGCGAGCGTTGACTGGCGAAACATTGTGGTTAGAGGGCGCGTTGGTCACCGATATCAGGCCAATATACCGATATAGATTCGATGCCAACAGCAGTGCTGGCTGATTTAGGAAAAACAAAGAAGAGGAGAAGTTGATATTGAATTAATACTAAGAATCTTTTACAAAAAAAACCTATTTTAAAAAATTTTCGGTCGGACCCGGATATTTAGCTTCATCATCAGTAGTCAACTTCTTGAACTTTTTTTTTCTTCTTCCCAAGTCTCGCGGATTCAGGTTCTAAAGTTTCTAAGTTTCTCATCATCATTGTAAAGTGACGCTACCGTGTCTACTTAACACTATATTACTTGGTCATAGATATTCATATTACAGTAGTTTCATTACTTTTAAGCAATTTTGCTTTACAAAAAAAACAAGCTGATGAAATAAAACACAGTTATTGAGTTATTGTTTTATATTTTTACCACTGTTTATATTTAAAAAAAAAAAAAAAAATAAGAAGTAATATAAAAATGGTGGGTTGTGTACTATTTGTTTTGCTAAATGTAATCAAACTTGCTAGTTACGTAGCAAGCAGTTATAATTTAAAGAATGTCTAACAATAGATATATCTGTACAAGATACGTGATTCTAACAGAGTTGTTAAAACGAACGAGCTCCCGTCCCGTTTTCTTTGGAAACAAATTGACTCAATTTTAATACACATCACAAAAAGTTCACAAATCTCCTAAATGGTGGAATTATCAAAAGCCCGGCACTAATGATAACGGTAATCTTCCGAACCCTCTCATTAAGAACAAAATAGACCATTGTCCCTTATTAAGACATTAACTTTACTCATTATATTCTACTTTGTTTCCTGTTTCTCCTCACCGTTAAATAGAATAACAGCGTATTAACGCGCGTTAACGGTTAAAAACAAGCATCTAATAAAATTATATAATGATCTAGGTGCAAATAAAACTTCCGCATTATTTTGCATCGAGTTTTATTATGATAGTACCTGACGGGTGGATAAGGGTTTTAACAGACCACGTGGGAACTTGAATTATCCGTGAGTTAAAGTCCATCTACAGTATGTAATCTATTTCCTTGCCATATTATTTCACTGAAATGCTCTTGGGGTTTAGTCGTGAAAAGGTAATAGCAAAATAGAGTTACTCTCAAATTTGCTTTGTATATTGTTTATTTATTTATTTAAACAACTTTATTGCACATTAGAACAAAAGAAAAGTGGAAAAAATACATAATATAAAAGCAAAAGGCGACCTTATCACTAAAAGCGATCTCCTCCAAGCCACTGTTTTGAAAGAAGCCGACAGAAATATAAAGGCGAGAAATTGCAACACTTATACATATATCTTCTTCTTCTTCATCGTTACACTCGTTGCAGAGCGGTCGTGGTCATCACGAATCAATGTCTTTGAGGCCAGATGTTATGCGCCTCACAAGCATTCGCCACTTCCCTCTGCTGGCCGAAAGTCTGGTACACTCGTGTAAAGGACCACCCACAGCAGACTTTATCTGATCGGTCCATCGCATGGGTGACCTTCCTCGCCCTCTGGTGCCCTCCACCTTACCCTGCACTACAAGACGCTCAATGGAGTCACTCTCACGCCGGGAGACGTGACTAAAAAAATTTAAAATGCGACTCTGTACTAACGACGAGAGTCATACATACATACATACGTACATACATACATACTAATAATAACATACTATTTATTACACATTACATATTAGTATTAAAGAATGGATTATTTAAATGTATGGTATTCAAAATATTCAAAAGTTGGGTGAGAATACATTGAGTTGCAGATTTATATTTAACAAGTTGGATGTCTGCAAGTTTCTTCTCGGTTCTGTAAGAATTTCGAAATACTTCAGGAACCGTCTCCAAGATGTAAGGCTATATCTATGGCTAGGTTCAGATTCATAACGCATGATATAGAGCATCGGGGACGAAAAAGGAGACAGCTATTTTTATTTGCAACTATATTCTATAGTAGACAAATTAATACGTTGTGAAAAGTAAGTGTTTTATTTAACAGAACCGCAATTAATTTTGACTCTCGTTCAGATGAAGCCAGTTAATTAGCATCTCGAGAAGTTTGTTTTACATCTGGTGCAGACTTAAGACCACGTTCTCGACAGCGCTCTGTATTTCAGTAAGTAGTGTGGAATAGATTTGCGGGGGGTTTTACAAATGTTGAGGATTTAGAGTAGATGGCTGGTGGCGTAATGCAAGTCCGTCATGAGTTAGTCTAGCTTCTTCTGTTTACAGGTACCCAGGTTTTTCCTTCTAAACTGGGGCCTTATATCATCATCATCATCATTATCTACCGATTGACGTCCACGGCTGGACATAGGTCTTTTGTAGGGAGTTCCAATGCTCACGGTCTTGGGCCGCTTGCTTCCAGGACCTTATGTGCAAAAATATATTTTAAATACTAATTGCTTGTTTGGGATTATTTGTCTCGCTCCTTTATACGGTACGGTGTGATAAACTTACTATATGTAAGCATGTAGACACTAAAATGATAACTTGAATAACGTTTTTGCCTTCTCATTCTTTGCATGCATGCTCTGATGATCCAGTAGTTAATTCTATTGTTAAACTGGAGCTGTAAAAGTTTAGCATTTAACTATATTTTTAACTTCACTACAAGATATCCTTTGACTACCGTATCATCTGTTGATACAGTCTAAGATGTTAGCGGTCTCATATACATGATCAACCCATTACCGGCTCACTACAAAGCACGGGTCTCCTCTCAATATGAGAAGGGTTTGGCCATAGTCCACCACGCTGGCCATATGCGGATTGGCAGACTTCACACGCCTTTGAGAACATTATGGAGAACTCTCAGGCGTGCAGGTTTCCTCACGATGTTTTCCTTCACCGTTGAAGCAAGTGATATTTTAATTGTTTAAAAACGCACATAACTCCGAAAAGTTAGAGGTGCGTGCCCGGATTCGAACAGCCGACCTCTGATTAGGAGGCTGACGCCCTAACCACTAGGCTATCACCGCTTCACTAGGTCTCATATATTCGAAGTATAACATATTACTTATATTAAACTACACAACCATTCGTGTTCTACGCGACAACGCTCAATAGCTTGGAGATACGGTTTTATCACTTGATTTACAATAAGCCACGGCATAGCCTCACCTACTAGACGGACGTAAAAGCTATCTTAGTTTCTAGATTGCTCTAGCATATAAGCGATAAATAATTTTTATATCAAACTCTATCTCTGCATCGTTATCCTCATTACTTAGGGTCGCGGTCCTAACCATGGATCACCTCCTTCAGTATGATGTTTCTCCAGATGGTTCTGTTTCCGGCATTATGTAGTGCGGCGTGGAATGATGTACCGAGTGCAGCGCTGATCTGATCGGACCAACGCATGGGGCTACGTTCTCTTGGCCTTCCCTCCACCTTGCCCGTTACGATTAGTTTGTCTAAATTCCCAGGGCTACGGCAGGCAATGTGTCCGTAGTATTCCAAGGTATGTCAAACATTGTGTCGTTATTCAAGAAGATACATAATATAATCCTTATTTTCCTATCTGAATTGATGACATATTTTATTTTTATTACTACTATTGTTTTGTAAATATGTATTAAGTATTATCTTATTTATATTTTTAGTTGTACATATCTTTAACCTTATATTTTCTTTGTACGATTGTACACCCCAACCTGGCCTTACTTTATATTTTATTTCTTATTTGTGCTAGGTTGCCTGGTAGAGATCGCTCATTAGCGATACGGCCGCCTATTGCACCTATTTATTTTTCTGTGTGTGTTTATTTCTTTTGTTTTTTTTCTCTTTTTGTATGGTGTGCAATAAAGTATATTTTCATTTTCATAAATATCATCATGATCAACCCATTATCGGCTCACTACAGAGCACGGGTCTCCTCCCAATATGAGAAGGGTTCGGCCATAGTCCACCACGCTGGCCGTGTGCGGATTGGCAGACTTCACACGCCTTTGAGAACATTACGGAGAACTCTCAGGAGTGCTAGTTTCCTCACGATGTTTTCTTTCACCGTTGAAGCAAGTGATATTTTAAATGTTTTTAAAAACGCACATAACTCCGAAAAGTTAGAGGTGCGTGCCCGGATTCGAACCGCCGACCTCTGATTAGAGACTGACGCCCTAACCACTTGGCTATCACCGCTTTCCAAGGTATGCCAAACATAGTGTCGTTATTCAAGAAGACGGTGTAAGTCAACTGTTCACACTTTACGTCACGTTAATCTTATGTCTGCGAAGACCGATATTAACGTTTGAATTTAGTTCTCTCTGCTTCGTACCTACTATTATAATAAATTCAATGAAGCTTCATGTATAATTCGACTATTGGTTGTCTTTATTAGGAGAAACTTTGAGCTTGTTCTACATGATACCTATTTGTAGTTGATTACCAAGTCTGTCTTCATGCGGGTTTAATATAACGGTTTAAATATTACACAGATATGTACCGGTGAACTCAAACTTTGCACAGTGCTTTGATCAGAAACGACGACCTTAGTGGCACAACGCTCCCGCTATTGCATTATAAAGTTCGAGATCCTGGGTCCCGATTCCCTGCTCCAGCCTGGTCCGGCGGGAGGCTTCGGCCGTGGCTAGCTAGTTACCACCCTACGGAAAGAGGTGTTGCCATGGGATTTACCGTTCCGGCACGGTGCCGCGTATAAATCAATTAGGAGTATGGTTCTACCATTCTACCAAGTTAGCCCATACCATCTTAGACTGCATCATTACTTCACACGAAGGATCCCAGGTTCGATCCCTAGCAGGGACAATTTAGAATTCAATCCGTTTTTCTCTGATCTAGCTTTGGCCTACTACAGACAGAGACGTATTGCCAAGCGATTTATCATGCTGGCATTATGACCAATTAGGAGTATGGGCTTACTATACCATACATGGAGCATTACTATGCTACTTAATTGCTCCTTATAATTGTTCCGTAAACTTGTAAACATCATGATCAACCCATTACCGGCTCACTACAGAGCACGGGTCTGCTCTCAATATGAGAAGGGTTTGGCCACAGTCCACCACGCTGGCCATGTGCGAATTGGCAGACTTCACATGCCTTTGAGATCATCATGGAGAACTGTCAGGCATGCAGGTTTCCTCGCGATGTTTTTCTTCAACACATTCAAATAAAAATTTCACATGCTTCACCGTTGAAGCATGTGAAATTTAAATTGCTTAAAAACGCACGTAACTCCGAAAAAGTTACAGGTGCGTGTCCGGGTACGAACCCCCGACCTCTGATTAGGAGGCGGACGCCCTCACCACTAGGCTGTCACAGCTTCAACTTGTATTACTGCCCTCTTAATAAAATTTCAAAAAGTGGAACTTCACAGATAGAAATCTACAAAATATCTTGATCATTATTATATTATATTTAAATTAATAAGTTTTCATTGTTATATTATATATTATTAATTTGACGTATCATTTTTTATAGTGTTAAAAGTTGTATTTATCTTTTACCGCATAAGCTTTATTAAATTTTAGCAATATCCTAAAACTGGCTTTCTGGAGATTGGCAAGGGTTATGGCTGTACCACGAGGAGTCATCAAGAATTGTTAATCAATGTGACATTATGTTCCGACTCGTTTGAGTGAACGTGAAGATGTTGAGCTACGATATTATATTAAAGTGAGATGTTAGAGCATGACGGAGTCAATATGCACTAAGCAGCAGTCGATTCAATAGCCCGTGGAGTATTCCGGTCCATTAAGCGGAAACATTCGAGCCCTTTCAAGTGAAAGCCCAAGCGGACTGATTGGATTTCTCAAGACTAAGGGATCTCAACCGCCGTCTGTAAAGGATAGATGAGGCAAGATAGATGGTCTATTAACTCGGTCTTTTAATTTAAATCCTCACTTATATTATAAACAATCGTGTTTGTATGGATGGATGTTTGGATCTTTGTCAATGTTTCACACAAAAATTAATATTATTATTGCTATTTAGGAAGCGGTGATAGCCTAGTGGTTAGGGCGTCAGCCTCGTATTCAGAGGTCGGCGGTTCGAATCCGGGCACGCACCTCTAACTTATCGGAGTTATGTGCGTTTTAAAAAAAACAATTAAAATATTGCTTCAACGGTGAAGGAAAACATCGGGAGGAAACCTAAATGCATTGCATTTAGGTTTCCTCATTTGCATTTAGGTTTGCATTTATGCAAAATAAATGATTTGATTTGATTTTGAAAAACTACTTAAACAATTTGACGGAAAGTGGAAATGGAGATAGATTATTCCCTGGATTAAAAAATCGACATCTTTTATCCCGGAAAAATGAATGCTTCCTGAGGGATTTACGAAAAATCAAATTGAATGATAACTAAGAATTCATTAAAAATTCAATAATACTCCAGCCAAATCCGTTCGACCTTTGAGTTTTAAAATTATAAAATGCAGCGTAAAAAACCTCTTCGCTGATTGAAGCAAATCAAGTTTGTAATAGGCTTCTGCAACACATGAGTCTTGCTAATGTCATAAGTTGGTAAAAATTAGCCTTAAAAAACAAATACGTCTGTCCAAGCGTAATGGATCGAAACTAATTTCCCCACAAAGAACCGGTAATACCGCCAACAAAAGCGTCCTGACAAAGACTTTTCCATCCGATTCCACGCCTTTTGGCTTCGTCCGTTATTCAAATTCCTGCCGCACTAAAAAACCAATACTATTCATGAAATAAAATTTGCAACACTACACCTTACTGCCTACCTACTACACAGCACCCGTTTGACTCGGAAAGCACAGCATATGAAATGTTTCATATGCCACGGTAACGGTGGCTATCGGGGTAGATGCAACTTTTTTGCAACTTACCCCGCAGAGTGTGTGTCTGAGTACGATGGATTAAGTTGATTAAGATAACCTGTTCAAAGTTTTTTATAAAACGTAAGCTTGCAGAAAAATCCTATTATGATATTAAGGCTAACATAAACGATGAGAAACTTGGATGTGAATTGCTAACTAACTTAATAGCTAATTGTATTTTTTTTTTCTAAGCTTGTTGAGGACTTCATGAAGAAGTAGTCTTCAACAAGCTTAGAAAAAACCTGAATGTAGCTTTAGTTTTAATTCATGAACATAACCTCACGAATTAAAATAATGTAAAATATATTATATGAACGCTTCATAGATGGCTGTATTAGATATACATGAATAAAACGTTTTATATTTTATACTGGATCAAGATCTGCAACATTTTGACTTTGCTCTCCTGTTTTGTGATTTAGGCGTAATGTTATGTAATATAGAGATATCTATAGATCGGACATTTGGACACATTGATTCTATCCAAGAAACTAGAACGTTTGCAAAAAACTAGATACCTAATTGGAAACTAAGAATGATATATATCCCTTTGTTACGTTTTTTACTCAAAAGCTGTAAAAAGAGCCTCAAGTTTAATTTGCCGTGATCCGCATTAAACTGGCAAATTGCACTTATTGTGAATTCAAATTAAGTTCAAAATAGCTTTATTCGTGTGGTTTACACGAATAAACCTAATATCATATATCTATATACAGGAATCTATGAAGCGTTCATATATAACACATTTTTCATTATTTCAATTCGTGAGGTGATGCTAATAACTACACTGGCCAAATTTAAACTAAACTAAGATGGTTCCAATCGCGTGTACTACAATTATTGTGGATCTCCTGAGGATGGTCCGGTGTCGGCGTTGAGCTGTCGTTGTCGTTCTCGTCGTTGGATACTGGAAGATCTATGTGGTAGTATAAGGTTGAAACATAAATACATTAATATAACAGCTTAATTGAAGTAGAATTTAAACAAATTAGAAAATCCTTACCTTTTTGGAACTCGTACGTGGGCTAAATTGTTGGTAATTTTTGATGAAAAAAGAAAAGAATATTGTTTTAGTTTCGTAAAGCCCGCATTGAAACCTGTATCACTCAAAATAAAACGAAATGAAGCCGTGTATTTGTATGATCAAACACATACACCCGTGAAAACGTTCAAACAATTCCATGTATTCGATTTAAACGAAATCGCCCTCTATTTGAATTCACATTTTTCAACTATCGAAAACTAAGGCCGCTGTAATTCCATTGAAACGAACAAAACTGTACGCGTCCTCGACCCGGGGCTCAATACAATAGGAAAATAATTTGCTTTAATTTTAGACCAATTTCCACTAATAATGAAACTCCTAATTCATGTTTATTTGTTTCACTTTGACGCCTTACTACTGAAGTTTATCAAAATATTTTCATAATACCGCCTATCCTAGAAGTGGACATAGTAATACTGAATAAAAATACAATATGTAATTATTATATTAGAAATAAATAAGCGTATGAGACCGCGAGCAACAGCCTGTTTATTATATTTTTTGTACTTCACAATATCTTTGGGTTCGGTAAAAAAGAAGAAGGATGGCGAGTTCCGATATGATTTCAGTGTTTGACTTGAGTCTTGAGTCCCAATTCACTAATAGAACTTCTGTTACTCGTGTTCTACTACCACAGAAACAAAATAGTCACTGAAAACCCATTCAAATTTAGTGTGATGAAATTAAACTAGAACCAAGTAGCCGTAATTTACAGGAGAATTAAGACAGATGTGACTCAAATAATTTTACTGTCTTGCCCGAAATTCTTAAAGTACACAGGGAATTAGTTTAAAACTTATTAGTAATTCAAGTATTCATGATCATCGTCATCATGATCAACCCGTTACCGGCTCACTACAGAGCACGGGTCTCCTCTCAATATAAGAAGGGTTTTTGGGCATTTTTTGGATTGGCAGACTTTACACACCTTTGAGAACATTATGGAGAACTCTTAGGCGTGCAGGTTTCCTCGCGATGTTATCCTTCACCGTTGAATCGAGTGATATTTTAATTGCTTAAAAACGCACATAACTCCGCAAAGTTAGAGGTACGTGCCCGGATTCGAACCGCCGATCTCTGATTAGGAGGCTGACGCCCTAGCCACTAGGCTATCACCGCTTTTATTCAAGTATTATTCAAGTATTTTTGAATCTGAATACTGAATAATATAATATGACGCTAAGCGCCTTTAACAACAGACCAGAAATATCCCATTTTGAATGACGTTATGAAATATCTCTACAGCAAGTTAATTATAGAGGAAGCGCAGTGATTTAATTAGCCACCTCGATTTTTTCTCAATGTTATTAAAATTAAGATGTATACTTAGCACACATATCTCGCGTACCCTGAAATTATTGACATACATTCAAATTCATATGAATAAAATCCCCGTAAGTACTTCAAATGAATCTCTACATTGTCTCTTAAACTTACAATACAATTATTCAATAACATAAGATAGAATAAGTAATTTGTAAATATTGTTATTATGTGTGAAATAGCGTAAACTAATCTTTGGTTTTTTCCACGCGACTAGATTTAGAAAAAATGAAATGTACTTTATCGTGCGACATATTAAAAACTGGATTCAATTAAAAATTCAATTTTTTTTGCGGACTCTGTAATTTCCTATTTATTAAATTGAGAAATCGTCGTGAGTATCGCAAACCGTTTTTAATCAAAATTTAATCAACATCCGTTTCACCTACTAGTAAGATTGTTAAATTAAAAAATAAATGTTATTATTTTAGAAATGACAATTGCAATTATTCTTGCCAGCTAAATCTCAAATAAAAATAGGTGATATGAGGAATTCTTCTTCTTCTTGTTCTTATCCGAAGCTACGAGTAAGTAAGCAATTTCAGGCCAATAACCATCACCATTTAATAGTTTCAGAGGGTTGAATTTTAATCACTTTTTTGTACCAAAAGTAGGTATGAGGATCTCAGTTTAGCATTGGGTATTGAATCAACCTTTTATAATACAAACTTACGTTTTAAAGACAACACCCTCTTTTCGCGTCGCCGATACAGAATGTATGTATTTATGATGCTGGTTTCCAGCGAAATATGTCACTAATTGTGCCATCAAAGCGTCGTTAACAGATAATTGGACTTGAATTACCTGCCGGGAGCGATCATGTGCTGACATGCTAGCGTGACGGGTAATTACCTTGCCTACTGCCAACATTGGCGAGTATATATTTCATACGGACTTTATTAGGAACTCGCTATGATTAAATGCAGAAACCTGTCAATCAACCTACAGTAGTTTAAAGATACTCGTAAAGTGGCCGTGGGTTCACATAGCTCGGAGAACCAATTCTCGTTACACACCTAAGGCGATTTAGTTGTGACGTCGTCTGATAAACGCAACAAATCTTAGGCAACATGTCGATATTAAAAGTCTCACGGGGAGCCGCTAGCAATAAGCGTAAAATCCGTAGACTTGGATACTCCCTACATAAGAACTGTGCCAATCGGTTGATATGGCGAAAACATTTCCGAGGCGTACCTGTATACAAACTTTTCATTGGAGTGACAATAGCCGGTATTGGTTAAATTAAATCTGCAGTTAAGTTCCATACACACTCGTCCACTTTGCTATGTGTTCTTTTGTTTGACAATAGGCTGTTCTTATTGTTCGTTTTTTTTTTATACACTACAAGTTAGCCCTTGACGGCTATCTCACCTGGTGGTAAGTGATGATGCTGTCTAGGATGGTAGCGGGCTAAGCTGTTAGGAGTATGGTAGGCCCAAGCTCTTAATTGGTTTCTACGGGACATCGTGCCGGAACGCTAAAATCGCTTTGTGACACGTCTTTGTCGGTAGGGTGGTAACTAGCCACGGCCGAAGCCTCCCACCAGACCAGACTCGAGCCGAGAATCGAACCCAGGACCTCCCAACTTTATAATGCAACAGCGCACGCACTGCGCCACGGAGGTCGTCAAAATTATCAGGATTATTACTCAAGTAACCGGGATCGAAGGCTTCGCTTGCTCTCCAGGCTACGGAGTCCATCGCAATTTTCCTGACTCCGAAATTCTCACTTTCATTTAAGTTCCCATAACAGGACAACCCGCTTAAGTAAAATATCAATTAAGTACATACAATTTCCTTTAAGGGTCATAACGGCACTAGCGAAATTACGCCATGTGCCATGACTTTGGAGGACGATACTGCGAAGGGTGCCAACAAAGGTTTCAAATTATAACCGGTTCCTAACCATTCTTAGCTCAACCCGGGAATCTAATCTAGGCTCTCGTTTTCGAAAAAAGAGAAGCACTTAACCAAAAAGGCAGTGAAAGAGTTTTGATGTATTTTGGGCAGAACATTCCAGAATATCGGTCTTTGATTAAGCCAATTTGCGTTTCCATTCACAAAAACATGTCATGTGTACTCCATAAATCGCCGCGCAGCCCATAAAACTAGATTATCCCCCGACCTTGCCCACTTAATGATTTATTGATTGCACATGAAGAACAGCCGCACCGAAGGTCGAATATAAACAGCCTTATTACATTCGTACAATTTTATTTTGTTGCCAACTTTGACAATGTGACAAGAGGAAATTTTAGGTATTTTCAATAGACGTGTTTCTTCTTGATGCTGTTTAGATATGCGACAAGACAGTCGCTATTTTATATCTACTGATTTATTTTGCCATCGCTTTAAATTTATCTTAAGTAAATCGTAGTCATTTATTCTAAATTGCAAAAAAAAAAGTTGAGAACTCATATATGTTTATACATGTAAACCCAGTAGGTACAGTAATCTATGAAGCGTTCATGTATATTTTTTTTAATTTAAATTATTGGGGTGATTTTGTTCACAGCTCTACTGTACTATATTGGTTAACTTAAAATTCACAACAAACTAAGCTAGACTAATAAAATATATCCATTTTTAAGCATCATTTCTTTTTGCTGAAAGTTTTTGGATCAACATAAAGAGTAAAAAAAACCTTTTTTTTTTTCTATAAAATTTAGCGCATGTTTGCGATCTTATGCTAAAGTCAGACTTGACTATGGGGTCTGGAAATTATAACATAACAAACAAACGTCATTCCAAATGCATAAAAGGAATCGCAACATTTGTGGACCATATTATGACGGCTAAGCGGGAAGTCATTAAACATGCCAGACATTCGATCCACTCCTCTAATCAGCCAACAGTTGAAAGTGCTGGGTATATTAACCAAGCGGGCAGTCCTTAAAAAAAGCGCTATATAGAAGGACAGTTTCGCAGCTACACGTTGATCAAGCGGGTAGTAATTTAAAAGCGCTGAACATTCAAATAACTTTGCAGAGTTGCAACGTTATTCGAACGTTGACCAAGCGGGTAGTTGACGCACTGGACACTTTTGCATATCCGCTCGGTCAACCAATTGCGTAGTCGTCGGTCAAAATCCGAAGACTGTCGGCGAAAGTGTACGTAGGCTTGGATATCGAAACGCATGCTCAGCGAAGATTTTCTGATCGACTTGTTCCAGCTAGTTCACATGGCCTGCACGTCGCGGGTGTTTGTCGCGAATCGGGATACGCGAGACGCCGACAAATTGTATATTTTTCGTCACTGACTCGGAAATACGCAATTGATTCGATAAGGAAGTCCCAAAGTTATTCCGCTGATGTAGTGATCAGTACTTTACTGTTTTCTTGTCAAAACTGAGATGTTTTTGGACATACGATAGAAGCGAATCGCAAAACAAACACCCTTGTTTTCATCATATATGGCATTAGTATTAGAAATGACCCTTGGAGCTCAGTCATTCATCGAGCAATGGAGAGAGTTATAATCGGAGGACCTATAAGTTATAAAAACATAAATTAGAGCATACGTAGAAGAACCAGAATTTCCAACATAACTGAAAAAGTTGTAAAGATAAAGTGGACGGATGGACTTTAGAATTCTAATGTTCTTCATAATGCAGAGTAAGTAGATACAGGGGATATCAAGCGTCTTGTAGAAAGTCGCTGGAAACGTATGTCACAAGACTATGGAGGGTCCTTACAAAAGATCCACGACCAGCAATGGACGTCTATTGGTTGAAATTATGATAATGATGACGTTGATTAGCAAACATTGATGGAATCAGATCGCGCTGTGTAAACTGCAGCACTGTCTCCGAGGTCATAGTAAATCACATTATTATAATTCATCGAACATATATCACTGTTCCATAAGAGCTAATGAGTGCGAGTGAGACAAAAGATTTTCTACCGGACAACTCAGATGATATAAGTTGAACTTTTCGGAGTGCATTTAATTCAAAGATTCTTATCATCATGATCAACGCATTACCGGCTCACTACAGAGCGCGGGTCTCCTCTCAATAGGAGAAGGGTTCGGCCATAGTCCACCACGCTGGCCATGTGCGGATTGGCAGACTTCACATGCCTTTGAGAACATTATGGAAAACTCTCAGGCATGCAGGTTTCCTCACGATGTTTTCCTTCACCGTTGAAGTAAGTGATATTTTAATTGCTTAAAAACGCACATAACTTCGAAAAGCTAGAGGTGAGTGCCCGGATTCGAACCACCGACCTCTGATTAGGAGGCTGACGCCCTAACCACTAGGCTATCACAGCTTATACGTTTTAAGATTCTTATACGTTCTCACTATCTCAAACACCCGTTGAAAAATTAAAGATGTAATATTTTAGTTATAAGAGCTACAGATATTCAGTATCTTGCCTAGAGTCTAGCGAACCGCCCACGGGCATTGAAATTAAAAGTTCGTAATATCGAACGCGAGAACTCTTTACAGGAATACGATTCATGAAGTTACAATTCAATTATATTACTACTAGCTGTTGCCAGCGACTTCGTCTGCGTAGAATTGCTGATTTTACTTGAGATTGAGGTTACCCGTGCGGCCAATGCCCTGCTTGAGAAAGTAAGCTACAGGCAAATGTTTAATTGCCGATTTTCGTATCTCTAAATTAAAAAACATAGAACTTTCATACAAACTTCAAACCCCTATTTTAGATTTGGATGAAACCTTATACTTACGCCCTAAAAGAAACCTATTTTCAAAATTTCAAGCTTATAGACTTCATAATAAAAAATAAGCAAAAACTGTCATCCCCTTTTTTACCACCCTTAACAGGTAAAATTTAAAAAAAAATTATGTACATGTTTTTTATTTATTATTATTAATCTTAATGCAAATTTTTGTGTCTCTAACTCTAAAAACAAAGAAATTTCATACAAACTTCCAACCCCCCTTTTACCCTCTTAGGGGTGGAATTTCCAAATATCCTTTCTTAGCTGACATCTCTTAACTGTCAACTACCTACTTGCTAAATTATAGCTTTATAGGTACAATAGTTTTTGAGATCTCGTGTTTAATCAGTATGTAAGTAAGTCAGTATGTAAGTATGTAAGTGCCCTTTTGCTTTTATATATATAGATAAACTGTTTTGAATGCGTATTTGAATTTTAAAAGTTTATCTTAATTTTGCACATGTCTCATAAGGAATGCAAAGTAAAATCAAAATATTATCTTGTACGTATAAATGATCTATATACATAATGTGAAAATACCATAGGGTTTACGGGTACCGCTTGAAGCAATATTATTTGAAATAACATTCCCTGGCGTTCTTAATTATTTAAATAGGATTGTTATTAGGAAACTAAAGCTTCAACCATAACTCTTAAATATATCATATATAATATTATGATATTATTTAGTTGTGACATAATGAAGTGAAAAAATCTTATATAAAATAAATATTATTTCCATTATACTGAAACTCTCACGCCTGTGTGCTTAAAAAATACATATAAAAGCCAAAGAAGATTTCATCATGAACAACCCATTACCGGCTCACTACAGAGCACGGGTCTCCTCTCAATATGAGAAGGGTTTGGCCATAGTCCACCACGCTGGCCATGTGCGGATTGGCAGACTTCACACGCCTTTGAGAACATTATGGAGAACTCTCAGGCGTGCAGGTTTCCTTACGATGTTTTCCTTCACCGTTAAAGCAAGTGATAGTTTTATTGTTTTAAAAACGCACATAACTCCGAAAAGTTTTCCCGGATTTCACCGACCCGGCCCGGATTCGAACCGCCGACCTCTGAATAGGAGGCTGACGCCCTAACCACTAAGCTATCACCGCTTCCGCAGATTTAATAAACTTAAATACACTAAAGTAAATAAACCTACATACACATTATGTCCGCGGCCTGCAAATAGGTATTTAACCTATTTGCAGGCAGGCGGACTATTCTAGCCGAGTCCAGCAACACCGATTTTTGCATCCTGGCTGCGAGCGAACTGCCACGGAGCAAGGCTAAAATAAATTATTTTTATTAAATAAACTTCTAAGCGGAAGCGGTGATAGCCTAGTGGTTAGGGCGTCAGCCTCCTAATCAGAGGTCGGCGGTTCGAATCCGGGCTACCTCTAACTTTTCGGAGTTATGAGCGTTTTTAAAACAATAAAACTATCACTTGCTTCAACGGTGAAGGAAAACATCGTGAGGAAACCTGTACCCCTGAGAGTTCTCCATTATGTTCTCAAAGGCGTGTGAAGTCTGCCAATCCGCACATGGCCAGCGTGGTGGACTATGGCCAAACCCTTCTCATATTGAGAGGAGACCCGTGGTCTGTAATGAGCCGATAATGGGTTGTTCATGATGCTGATGAAATAAACTTCAGGCAACACGGCCTTCAGTAATAAACAAAGCGACCGAGGAACATTACTAATATTATAATAACAAAACGGTTTTCACACACAAAAGTTGTGTGTCATTAACATAAAGCTCTCTACAGGATTGCGTATTTGACGCCCAGGACGCACATAACGCAACCTAAACATTAAAATCATCCAACAAAAGTGGACAAATTACTTACATAAACGGAAATTGCTGTCCATTTGAGGGTGATACGCATGTACATTATTCGTGAAAAATTAAATGCTATACGTCTCAGTCATTGTCGGGGGAAAAGGGTTACGACTGTTGTAATTTTTAATAAATTCTTGTCGTTATTTAGAATGGATTTGTCATAATCAGAAGGGTTACCATGCTCGCCGAGACATTATTTTGCCTGCCTTTTCCTCATCCTATTACTATGAGTTAGTAATAGGATGAGGAAACACATTATTATTACATTACATATTATTATTACATTACACACAACACACACACACACATATTATTATAATACATACACTCGCTAACACTTACATATACACATCACTCACCGCATTATATCACACACATTCATAAATTTTTCATCTTATCAATTCTAATGCTACAATTTTCTCTGAATTGATCTCGTTCAAATTGTCAAATGGCCTATGTATTTTGTTTATCCTTTTGTTTTGTGGAACACTGTATTTTATTTGTTGGAGGGCGATGATTACTGCCACACAGTTTATACTTCGGCAGGATCATCGTTTTCATGTGTTTAAGCTTCCTGTATTGTTTGTGTCCAAATATTATTATTATTAGTCCACAAAACTGACTACAAGTGTATAAAATAGCCTTAATGCAGTCTTGAGATTAATAGATTTACATTTGAGTCTCCTGGATGTGGACCTGACATGTTTAAGGGGAGGGCATCTTATTCATCATTTTTATCTCATCATTTTATCTTTTATCTTATCTTAGTTAACAGTTAGAAGAAAGTGTATTAGTAAGGAAGCAAGCCTAGCGACCCTAATATCGGGAGTACGTTTTAGAGTGTTTTAGGAAAAAAAAACACTTGCTCAAATTGTGACGTACGAGCATCGCGAAGAAACCAACCTACATGAGTATTATACAGCCATAATGTTCAAAAGTGTAGTCTACCTATCCAAACAATAAACAGCAAGTATAATTTGCTATACAATACTATAATTACATCTATAGTACTGGGAAAATCCCTAAAGATTGGTTAAAGTCAACTTTCATAACCCTACCTAAAAAGAAGAATGCTAGAAAATGCCAAGAGTTCCGTACTATAAGCCTCATGAGTCACACGCTAAAAACCTTTTTGAAGATCATACACAAGCGTATAAGGTCAAAATGTGAAGACCAACTTAGCGACAATCAATTTGGATTTCGAGCAGGTATGGGAACAAGGGAGGCACAGTTTGCACTTAATGTATTGGTCCAGAAATGCAGAGATATGCAGCAAGACGTGTATTTATGCTTTATTGATTATGAGAAGGCTTTTGACCGTGTTCAACACGAGGTTCTTATAAAGTTGCTTATCAATACAGGCATAGACACTAAGGACATTCGCATAATAAGGAACTTGTATTGGGAGCAAACAGCAACAATCAGGGTAGATGGTGAAGAAACAGACGCAATTAAGATCGAAAAAGGGGTGCGACAAGGATGCATTCTGTCACCGCTATTATTTAATTTGTACTCTGAACATGTAATACAAGATGCTCTAGATGGTATTGCTTTAGGAGTCATCGTTAATGGACAAGTTATTAATAATTTACGGTATGCGGACGATACTGTCCTTATAGCGTCCACACAGCAAGATCTACAAGTAATTGTGAATAGAGTAAACGAGTGCAGCGAGAACGTAGGGTTAAGCATGAATGTGTCAAAAACAAAATATATGGTCATTTCGGGGAAGCCACAGTTGACGTCACATATACACATCGGATTTAATATCTTGGAGAGAGTTGACAAATACAAATATCTTGGCTCATGGTTAACAGACTCGTGGAAAAGCGAAACTGACATCCGAGTTCGCATAGAAATTGCTCGCGCATCTTTTATGAAGATGAAAAAAGTTCTCCAGACTCCTAAAATGCTACATTTGGCCCGTTGTTTTATATGGTTGCGAGGCATGGACTTTAGTGGAAGCCTTACGAAAAAAGATTGAAGCCTTCGAGATGTGGACTTATCGTAGGATGCTCCGCATAAGTTGGACGGCTAAAGTGTCTAACGCTGAAGTCCTTGCCCGAATGCAGAAGAACACCGAGTTGGTCAGAACCATCAAACAGCGTAAGATCTCGTACCTAGGTCATATATTGCGTAACGATAGGTACCGCCTGCTGCAAACTATTTTGATGGGGAAGATTGCTGGAAAAAGAGGTGTTGGAAGGCGAAAGAAGTCGTGGCTCAGAAACATATATATACGGCGCTAGTGTCGCCAACGGCATATTAGCTCCGTGATAAACAGTTATTAAAAATACAATACATAGCAAATTGATCTAAATTAAGTTCTTTTTTAATTTATAACAGTGCAAAGCAACAGTGGAAGTGTTTGTAAAGTTAGCTTTAAAAGAAATCCGGTAAAAACCTGTGTTTTAAATAGCGACAAGCCCCTGTGTTTTCATACTACAAAGAACGTAAAGAGAACATCAAATCACCCTCAGACCTTGAAATTGTACAGTGTGCAGTGGTGCTTCGACTTATGTGTAACATAGTTTTATCAATCAGTGTCGAAAAATTTAAATGTTTAACACAATAAACAGTCGCTCATCATAATAATACTTTACCTATCCAAAAGTGGGTAGAAAAATTATCACATTACGTGGCCTATCACTACGAGTCCGGAACATCATCCTAACTAACATTTTCGCCAGTTCTACTACGTACACCGGTAGTGTGTTGGGTACCATAGTTGCCTAAAGTCGCAGTACAGCCGGTTCGAATCCTACTACGGGTCAACAACATTTTCGTTTTAATTTAATTTTTACAATTTCGGTAAAATGGTTGGTACTTGTGAAGCATGCAAAGAGCACATCAGCGTTACCGTAAAACGGATAAAATGTAATCTGTGTAGCTGTATGTATCACTCTGAATGCGTTGGATTTACGGGTGATTCGGCACAAGCGAGGACTCAGTGGAAGTGCCCGAATTGCGTCGCTGTAGCACGAAAAGGCGGGGACAACAGTAATACACCAGTTCGAGTTGACAAATTATGCAAGATCCAGCGCTCTTCTGGTGCCGATACCGATGATGCGTTGTCCAAACGTGACGTCACAAAGGAGTTAACTGAAAACTCAAAGTTACTCAGTCGTTTTGAGAACATCTTAGACTCTAAGCTGAAAACAATAAAATTCGAAATAGTCGAGGAACTTAAAACGACCATTTTTGCGGAAATTAAAAGTGAAATCGCATCTCTGTCGTCAGAATTCTCTCAACTTCAGGCCTCTTACAGTCAGCTCCAGATAGAAAACGATCACCTCAAAAACGACTTACGCGTACTACAGGAGCGCATCGATGTATCGGATGATCACGTATCGGACCTGCGCGCCCAGTTCGGCAGACAACAGCAACAGGCTAGAATTAATAACTTGGAAATCATAGGGCTGCCTCAAACGAGTAGTGAGTCGCCAGTGGATCTTGTTTTAAAGATTGCCAGGCACGCGGGCGTCGAACTCAATCATGATGATATTGAATTTGCACACCGTGTCCAACCACAAAAGTCCGTAACTGGAAGACCCAAGCCCATTGTAGTAAAACTGAAAAACCGACTCTGCAAAGACAATCTACTCTCCGGTTTAAAAAGAAAAAAGGGCGTTTGTACGAAAGACGTAGGAATCGAAGGAACGGAGAAAAAATTCTTCGTCAACGAGCATCTAACACCGGAAAACAAGCAGTTACTAAAAGCTACTAAAACTCTTGCGAAAGAAAAGGCTTACAAGTACGTATGGGTTCGTAACTGCAATATTTTTTTAAGAAAAAACGAGGAATCACCTGCTTTGAATATAGGGTAACGTTGCTTAAGTCGTACCCCCTAAGGAAATAATGCTGTAATATTCAGTGCAACTGAAATAAAACAAACTCTTCTTCATTTACTGAATCTTTATTTAGTTGCGTTTTCAATAACAACCATATGAATTTGAAAATCTTTTATCAAAATAGGTATTTTAACGTTTTTCAAAAATATACTTTCGGTACGATTAAGGCGCCTCGTTGCCTAATTCGTACCACCCATTGCCTTAATCGTACTTAGACAACAGATTTTAATGAATACATAATAAACTATATAGAAAAATACTTAATAACTACAGATCACATGAACAACTAAAAATTACAAAAAATTCAGTCTGAGATCAATGGTTATTAGTTATAAAGACGAACCTAATTACTAAAATAACAGAAAATATTAACTTCTCAAAAAACAGAATACTTAGAAAATTATTGAGCTTGAACACAGATATCACAAATATATTTCTTTCTATGACTTTCAACGCCAGCACATAGGTCATGTATCCAACCTTTACATTTTATACACTGGATCATGTTTTCTTTACGATCTTCCTTACATAGTTGGCAAAACCACGATTCTTTAGCTTCTATTATTTTGGTCTTCTTGCTTGTTTCATCTGTATTTCTTCTTTTTATCGTTTTATTTATAACTTTTTCTGTTTTGACTAGTTTTATATCTAGTACAGGCTTCCTTTTATTTATGTTCGCCTTAGCTTCTATTTCCTTTTTATAGGGACTTGAAGTTAATACCATTGTTGGCTTAGTACCTTTCTTAATTTTTTTAATAACTGTTTTTATGCAAGGCACAGGAGATAATATTCAGATGAGACTTTATTTGTTGATCAACTGATAATATATAATTATCATTATGTGAAGCATGTTGATATCCAGGTTGAATGATGGGTGGTGTTCACAGGTGGTGGTGACAGGCTTCATTAAAAACAATTTCTCCATTCTGATGTTTCTGTAAAGCTTCGTCCATATCCTCCTGCTTCCATGTATTGTACTTTCTCTTCGCCATATTTATTACCTGATAAAATATTAAGTAAATTATTAAACACTAGATGATGACTACTAGATTTTCTGGGATAAAATGTAGCCTATGTGTGTGTCTAGGGTATAATCTATCTCCATTCTAAATTTCATCCAGATCCGTGTTTCTTTTACGCAAAAACTACTAAGTTTAAAACACACACACACAAAAACTATCGCCATTAGTATGATGTAAAGAATGATTTTTCTTAATACCTAAGTCGTACCTACCGGTACGAGTAAGGAATTTTGCACAGGTACGACTTAAGCAACGGGGTCTTCTAAGTTTTAAACTAAAACCATTAACATAACCTAAAAAAAATCTACCGTTTGAGTATGCCTAACGATTGCCAAATAAGTATTATAAATAGACGTTAATAAAGAAAAAAAGTAAAGATCACATTCCTAACATAAAAAGCTTACAATTGAGTCAAAAATTTAAATGAAAACTGCATAAAAACTTACTTTTTAATTATTTCTGCTTCACAAAGCCGGTCGGCCATCCACTTGTTTACGCTTGCTCACTTGACTAAATAGTTCAGGTTTACGACACTAGATCGTTCAATTTATAGGTAACAGACTTGATATTGCCGGGGTACGACTTAGGCCGCGGTACGACTTAAGCAACCTTACCCTACGTCTCGAAAAGGATCTATCCAAAATAAAGTGACCGGAAGAGTTAAACTCTTTTCAAATTATCTTTTATTAAATGTCTGTTGTAACTGTCATAAATATTCGCAACATACACAACTATTCCATAATCGACATAATAACTTACACACTTTATTTCATTCATTATATTCTGCACTACACACAACTCTTATTACTCAGCGAACTAAACCACACAGCATGCTGTCCTCTCTTGCACCACATACTACACTAATTAAAATAAGCACATACTATCATAGTAACTATAGCCACTCTATTTCCAAATTTACTGTTCATGCTTCAAATAATTGCCTTCTAACCCTATTTATGAGTATATATTATTACTATATCTTAGTACTGACCACATTATGTCCACAGGTACTAGACACATAGAAATACTTTACCAAAATGTTCGTGGTTTGCGTACCAAAACTGAGATGTTTCGACTAAATATTTTAAATCACGAATTCGATCTCGTCTTAATCACTGAATCATGGTTAACACAAGGTATTTACGACCGCGAAATTTGCGACGATAGATACGACGTCCTTCGGTTTGATCGAAACTCGGAGACATCCACTAAGAAAAAGGGTGGTGGAGTCTTATTATGTGCGCGCAAGGAGTTAAATATACAGCTGCATCGGGAATGGACGTGCCCTGGCGTCGAATCACTATGGGCGACTATACCCGCTCAGTCCCTGCAAATTCAAGGAAGTCGAAGTATTCACATCGGGTTAATCTATGCTCCACCAGACAAGCTCTTACCGACTCGCCTTGAATCCATTTCCTCTCGCCTTGCTGAACTCATTGCCCAGTATCCAAACGACTACATTATCTTAGCTGGAGACTTCAATCTACCGAATATAACATGGTCTGACTCCGGACCCACCATCCACAAACGCGGACCAGTGGAGTTGCATAATGCCTTTATGAATATAATAGATATTTGTAACCTATCTGGACTAAAACAACTTAATACTATTCCTAACAGTAAGCATAACACCTTGGACCTCTTATTTAGTAACATTGATTTCAGTGTAAACCACTGCCCAAATCCTCTAGTCCCCGAAGACACGTTTCATCCGTGTCTACAGTTCAATCTATCTAATCTGCTTCTTCGCAACACTCGCCAAAAACCTGTTAAAAAACCTAACTTTTTCAAGGGAAACTACAGCCAAATCAATGAGCATTTGTCAAAGATCAATTGGCACGAAACACTCTTAGCTAAATCAATGAACGGTGTAGTTGAAATATTTTATTCCATTCTAAACGAAGCAATTAAGAAATTTGTGCCAGTAGAAGTAAAATATAAATCTAACTTTCCAGTATGGTATTCCAAATCTTTAATCCACATAGTGAAGGATAAACTTCGTAAGCATAAAGAATGGAAAGTTTACAAAAACCCCCGTGATTATGATGAATTCGCTATTCTAAGGGTGAGACAAAAACAAATACAAAATAAGTGTTACACTTCTTACATCCAAAGTATGCAAACTTACATTACCAAGGACCCTAAGCTACTTTTTTCCTTCACTAAGTCTCTTAGAAATAATAAAAATGGATACCCCACCAAGCTTACACTAGGCAACACCGTATATACTGATGAAGAGTCTGCTTGTTACGGTTTCAGTAAATATTTTGAGAGTGTTTTTGCAAAACCGGCAAGTTCCTATGACGCTATGAGCCACTCAAATTTGAGCTGTAAAGAATCCATTGGTAAAATCACCATTGACGAGAATAATGTACTCAAGCTTCTCAAAACTCTGAAAACTAACAAGGGTGCCGGTAGTGATGGTATTCCTCCAATTTTTCTGATCAAGTGTGCTACAAACCTGGCGAAACCTCTTACGATCATCTTTAACCTCTCTATGAACGTCTACTGCAGTTTCCCAGACATCTGGAAAGAAGCATTAATAGTCCCCATCCATAAAAGTGGATCAAAATCTCAAATAGAGAATTACCGACCTATCTCTATTCTCAACGTAATGAGCAAGCTGTTTGAATCAGTTATTTATTCATACATATCCCCAATCATTTCGAGATCTATCCCTTACGAGCAGCACGGCTTCATAAAAAACCGTTCTACGGTCACCAACTTAGCAGTCTTCACGGACTATGTATTGCGGAGCATGGATGAGAGATGCCAGGTGGATGTCATCTATACGGATTTCGAAAAAGCTTTTGACCGTGTGGATCACGTGATCCTACTCCACAAGCTAAGCGTCCTTGGAATAAGCGGGAACTTACTCCGATGGCTGACTTCATACATAAAAAACCGTATGCAGGCTGTAGTAACGGGCAGCGCTAGGAGCAACTTTATAACCATACCGTCAGGGGTACCCCAGGGGTCTATCCTTGGTCCCCTCTTATACAATGCCTATCTGTATGATATTGGTAGCTGTTTTAGCCATGCGAAACATTTAATGTTTGCTGACGATAAGAAAATCTTCCTCAAAATACGTTCCCTTGAGGATTGTTCTCGTCTACAAGAAGACTTAGACAACCTGAGTAATTACTACGTTAGGAATAGAATTATTGTTAACGTTAAAAAATGTCACCACATAACTCTTTCCCGTAAAACTAGCTCAATAACCTACGACTATCAAATCAATGGTGCAAACATTGCTAAAGTCGAGACTGTCCGAGATCTGGGTATTAAAATTGACACTAAGCTATCAATGAATGAGCATGTAGAAGTCGTGGCGGACCATGCCTACAAACAACTAGGTTTCATTAAACGAGTAACACGTACTTTTAGCAATATAGAATGTATAAAAACCTTGTACTTTGCATATGTTCGGAGCATTCTCGAATATGCATGCAACATTTGGTCACCCTATTATATTATACATACTCATAGGCTCGAATCAGTACAAAAACAATTTCTTAAATACCTGGCCTCCAAAGAATTCAAAAAATTTAACAGTTACAAAGAAGCCTGTACTCATTACAAAATGGACTCCCTGGAACTAAGAAGAAACCAAAGTGACATGCTACTGCTACAAGCTATATTGACTGGACGAATTGACTGTCCCAGCCTGCTTTCTACATTTTCACTCAATGCCTCCCCCTTTAGACCTCGAAAACCACAGCTACTACGTGTACCGAAATCAATTACAATCTACGCCCGAAATTCCGTACTCTTACGCCTGGCACGAACATATAATAGAACATACTCCGATCTTGACCTTTTTCACCTGTCCAAAAGGCAATTAAAAACAGAAATTATTAACTTACATCGGAAAAATAAGTAAAGATCAAAAAAAAAAAAAAATTAAAATATTATAAGTTGTGTAACTTAAATTATAATAGTTATCCATATGATATTATTACTATTAATATCTATAATAGTACATAAATACATGCACACAGCGCATACACAAACTCACTAAATCGCTCTCTCCCACACACAGACACACACACACACACACACACACACACACACACACACACACACACACACACACACACACACACACACACACACGCGCTGTTGTAACATCATAACAAATTATTATGTTGTAAATTTTCAAAGGTTGCTAAATATTGTTTGGTATTTTCTTTTATACTAATTGTAATCTTATTTGGCCTTATTTTATGAATAAGTCTGAAATGTAAATAGTTTTAAACGCTGTTGATTACAAATAAATGAATAAAATAAAATAAAAATAAAAAACATACGGGAGTGGACTGGCATCAAGGCGGTCGAACAACTGTTCCGTTTAGCCATGGACAAGGAACGTTACAAAAAACTGACTGCTGACCTCCAGTAATGGAGAGGCACTTGAAGAAGAAGATAATTAGCTATATTCCGCCGACAACCGGGAGATTTGTATAATATAATACCACTCAAAATCTTCCACTAGAACCTCTACGCACGTTTCGAGAAGTATAGTTCTTTACTTTTCTCGCTTGTGTAGTCAACATCTCCTGAGGATGATCCGGTGTCGGGTCGAAATCCTCCAAATTTCGATGAGCTCCCTGGCGTAGTATTGTACGCTGACGCAGGGGAGAAAGCGGGAGGTCCCGGGTTTGATCCCCTGCAGATACAATCCAGAAATTTACTATTTATTTAGGCTTCGGCCGTGGCTAGTTACCCTACCGCAACGACGTGCCATCAAGCTATGAAGCCTTCCGGGACGATGTCGCGTAGACACCAATTACGTGTGTGGATTTGTATATACTCGTATAACAAACCTGATTGCATATTACACGTGCAAAACGCAAATTATGCGACGTCAATGTTCAGAACCAAAAAAACAGGATCAAATAACTTAACATACGAGTATATGTAAATTGCTTTTCATTCGAGGACGACACGTGTATTTTAAACGTGAAAAATTATTTTCCATTTGTCCGGGTTATTGTTTAAGGGAAAGGAAGGGTTTAGACTAACGTTTTGTCGTTATGAAATTGGGCTTGTAGAACGAATTTGTCATAATCACACCCAAGCGTTTATATTATATTATTATAGAAAAATCCTAATACGATGTTAAAGATTATATAAACGATAATTGACTGCCATCCGCATATGGCCAATGTGTGGTGGACTATGGCCAAACTCTTCTCATATTGCATTGATCATGATGACGGTGAAACTATAAAAATCTTGGGTGTGAACTGCTCTAACTACATAGCTAATTATTTTTTTATTGACTATATGAGATGGTAAAAACAAAAAAAAAACCCGGCTAAGTTTGTCGTGGGCTTCTCGTTAGACCTGGCCGCGATTGGAACTCTCTTACCTTTAGTTGGCGAGTGTAGTGATCACAATTACCTCACGAATTAATGAAAAATATATTATAATATATAAACGCTTCATATGCCTGTAATATTTATACATGAACAAAGCTAATTTTCCAGCTTTTAAAAATAGTACTGATATGTGCTAACCTCTCACTCCCATGAGAAAGGTCTCCTTTCTCATGGGAGTGAGAGGAATAAAAGCAGTGGCAACCACGTTGTTCCGACTGGCTTGCATACACGAACCCGTTACATAAACCGGGACGAACTACTTTGCGTGCTCTCCGAGGCCCAATACCTAAATTTATTTGGCCCGACCCGAAATTAAGCCCGGGACTCTGGGATCGATACGTAGTTTAACTTGCTTAACTAGACCAAAGAGGCAATTTACTACAGTTTTTCGTTTCCCCCGCCTTAAAAATTAGTCTTCAATAAAAGTAGTCTTCAAGAATTAAACCTCATCAAAATCTAGGTAGAGGTTGAGTCACGGGAAACAATATGCATATAGACAAACAACTTTCGTATTTTTAAGCTTATACCGGTGTTAAATTTCATCAAACCAGCACAATGACCTAACCTAGAGAGGTCAATTTTAATATTGGTAAAGGTTTCACATACAAAAATCAAATATCACAGCATTGCAAAACTTTATATGTTCGTCATTCGCAGTCTCAAGTTGGCCCGCATATAATCTCAAGCAAGTAACATTTATCTCGACATATTCATATCGCCTCGGAACACGATCCCGGAGCTCATCGAGATGTTATCAAAGCTCGCTGCCAATTAGCAGAGTTTATGTGAAGGGAATATCTATTTTATTACGGCAACTACTCCCGAATAGTCTAATTGTACGGGAAATTCACCGTATAGAGGAAATTGGATTTGGAAGCCGGAAATATGTGAGGAATACAAACTAGTGCTGTTACCGCTTCGATACATTTTGTAGGTGCACCTGAATGGGTTAAAAATATACCCAGCATTTTATAGCGTAGTAGTTTATCTCACGGTTTGCCACTTTTCATGGATTTTCAAATATCCTGTCTTATAATTATAAATTTCAGGCTAATTCGTCCAGATTATTTGAGCTGTGCGTTGATAGACCAGTCAGTCAGGACCAATCTGTTTGATATATATAATATGCTTGTAATAGGTTTATATGAATTAAGCTATTTTTGTTTTAATTTTATGTAATTTAGATTATCTACGCTAAAAAGACTTACTTTGTGTTATGGTCGACGACTGTTAAAAATATTTCATACCCCAAAGGTTAAAAAGAAAACGAGTGTAAAAAGTGATGTAGTATAACATAAAAAAAATAAAATCCCGCTTTTGTTGGGAACTGAACTAGATAGCTTTTCTTGGAATATAATAAACAGTAAAACCTGAAGATTCCCATATAATGGGACGAACTATTTAAATTATGCATTATGACAATACAATATTTTTAATAGTTTGTTTTTGAAAGGTCAGCAAAGTTTAAAATTGGTTGGACGTTTGAAGGAGCTAGGAAAATAACGCTTAAAGAATCCGATATGTACATACATGACAAGTCAAAAAGGGGTCTCCTGTTTATTTAGTTTCTAAATATAAACGTGATATTAAATTAATTTCATACTGTAACAGTAAGGATTTATCAATAAGGTTCCTCGGAATTGATAATAGATGGCGCCACTTGTATCGCGTATATATTTTGTATCGCGCTATCGTTTGTCCTTACTAAAATGTATAAAGGTTTGGAACAAACTATTGTTAAACGAGTTCTCTCACTCTTAGGGCATTATAGCAACGGAGCTGACGACTACCACAGACGGCACTCCCGAGCTTGTAACTACCAAGAGTATCTACCTAGCGTTGCGGACGACTCCCACAGACGGCCCATCGCTATCTAGATCGCTGGTAGTCTCCTTCTCTCCCACTTGTATTGTAGGGTTCAGTGATAATATAACTGTTACCCCGTCACTCGGCGTTTTCATTAGTCCGCTGTCCCCCCGCGCGCTCCGCTACGTTACAGTGGCGCTCAACCGTGGGCCCGAGCTGCGTGTCATCCAAACTGGCGAGTCCTGGGACTGACGGCATTTCGGACACCCCTAGGGGCGGAGCTACCCTGCGGACACGGACTAGACCTAGGGTCATCGTGAAATCGTCGAGCAAGAGGGACAAAAGGATGACCTCCTCCGGAACCACAATTTCAATGTCGACGGAGCAGCTGAGCGAGTTGGTGACGTCACTCACGGCGGCGGCACTACAAGCAATAACGGGGCGAGCCCCGTCCGCTTCGTTCGCAGACGCCACCATCTCGTACGATGGTACGAGGGACAGCATGCGCGTCGAAGAGTTCCTGGCTGCCGCAACGGTCTACAAAACGATGAATAAGATAACGGAAAGCGATGCGATATCCAGCCTACCATTAATACTTGTAGGAGAAGCAGCTACGTGGTGGCAAGGCGTGAAGGAAGGCATAAAGACATGGTCGGACTTTGAGAAAAGGTTGCGTCACGCGTTTGCGCCCAAAAAATCCGGCTATATGATCTTTCAGGAGATATTCGCACACCGTCAGCAGGCAGACGAACTGACGGAAACATTTATAGCCAAAAATAGAGCGTTGCTAGCCCAATTACCTGCACCAGGCCTTAACGAAGAGCAACAAATGGATGTTCTCTACGGCCAGTTGCACGTGAAGATTCGTGAAAAGGTTCAACGTGATTCAGTAAGTACGTTTGAACAATTGTTAAATTCGGCTCGGAATGTGGAACAATTGCTAAGAGAAAAGCCCGCCGCATCGGTAGCCAGTCAGGGAAAAGAGGCATCCCAGAAGTTGAGGTGTAATTTCTGCCGGCGCCCTGGACATTCAGTCGAGGTCTGTAGAAAGAAGAACCAACAACAGCCTAATGACTTCAAGAAGGTGGCTAAGTTCGTTGCTTCCACCCAAGCACCGTCGCCGGACAAGCCTGTATTCTCGTGCTATGGCTGTGGAGCACCCGGTGTGGTACGTAGCAAGTGTCCCACCTGCGTTTCATCTACAACGAAGCCTATTAAAACAGAAACACAGGTAGATTTCTGCTCGTTAAACGTCATGATGGACGTGAGGCCGAGACCGATAGTTGGTATAGGCATATATGACACAGTGGGCACCGCCTATGTGGATACGTGCGCTAAAACAAGCATAGCGTCGTACCAGCTGTATACCCATCTGAAAGCCCGAGGTTGCCACTTTATAGGACAGAAAGTAACAATCACCCTAGCTGACGGGATAAAGAGAAGGGAAGACATCCTCTCGACAACAGTTCCTGTTAAGCTTTGCGATCGCACAACGTTAACAAAATTGGTCGTGTTCCCGAATGCCAGAGAAAACAAAACCCTTTTAGGTGTGGGGTTTATACAGGATGTTGGCATGGTGATCAACTTACCGCAGCTCACATGGCATTTCGTAGACCAGCCAAACGTTACCTATGATCTCCAATTGGAAGACATGGGAGAATCAGTGACCTCAGTGGGACACGCGGTTGCTGACATTGGTCCAGCTGAGGCTAGACCTATTGCAAGTAGCTATCCAGGGGAAGGATCCTGCACCGCCGAATGCAGCCTGCCACCCAAACGACCTCGTGTGAGCTTTGATGGTACCCCGCCGGACTACACAGACTACTTGTATGCAGATGCAGTCAAGTCTATAGAAGAAGCCCAAGTTAATCTATCCCCTATGTCCGCAGCGTTATTTCCCGGCTACATAGGTGAGGACATAGGTATCAGCTCATTCAGTCTGGAAGATAATATAGATCTGGGACCTGAATTGAATAGTGAGCAGAAGCAGTTAGTCCTAAAGGTGTTGAATGAAGAAAAGGAGGTTTTCTTGCCCAGTCAGAAACCAACAACCCTCGCCGAACACTGTATAAATACAGGACAACACACCCCTATAGCAGTCCCCCCTTATAGGCTATCTCCGGCGCGTCGGGAAGTCTTAAAGTCCGAGATAGCTAAGATGTTGAAGGATGGGATAATTGAACCCTCCTCGTCTCCATGGTCGGCACCTACTGTTATGGTACCTAAGAAGGATGGATCTGTACGGCTATGTATAGATTACCGGCGCCTTAATGCGATTACGGTACCAGACGCGTATCCGATGCCGAGAATCGACGAACTGCTAAGTGAAGCTAAGCCAACCCCTTTCATGACCACATTAGACTTGCGCGCAGGATATTGGCAGGTGAAAGTACGCGAAGAAGACCAAGACAAGACGAGCTTTATAACTCCATTTGGTATTTATAAGTTTAGCCGAATGCCCTTTGGAC
The DNA here is from genome assembly GCA_928268935.1 of Lasiommata megera. NCBI lineage: Eukaryota > Metazoa > Arthropoda > Insecta > Lepidoptera > Nymphalidae > Lasiommata > Lasiommata megera. The sequence goes on along the minus strand of OV743311.1, from coordinate 852,814 downwards.
TTCGCAACGCACCAGCGACTTTCCAGCGGCTGATCGACCGTGTAAAAGCGTTAGTGGGGGATATCAAAATGCTGGCATACCTAGATGACCTCATTATACTCTCTGCCACATTAGAAGAGCATCTGGTGGATCTCAAGAAGGTACTGAGCGTTCTGAAGGAGAACAATTTGTCCGTTAACCTTGGAAAATGCCATTTCTGTTGTGCAAGTGTTAAATACTTGGGACATTATATCACTGCTGAAGGCCTACGGGTTGATGCTGAGAAAGTATCAGCAATTACTGAGTATCGGAGGCCGAATAATTTGAAGCATTTGTTGTCCTTTGTGCAGACCTGTTCCTGGTACCGCCGGTTCATACCCAATTTTTCGGCAATCAGCGAACCGCTAACTAGACTCACCAAAAAGGGCGTTCAATGGAACTGGGGAGTGGCTCAAGAAGAGGCTTTTAATAAACTAAAGACCAGTCTTACGACAGCCCCAGTTCTGGTTCAGGCTGATGAAACGAAACCGTATATTATTAAAACAGACGCGAGCAGTTACGCGATAGGGGCAGTTTTGGTGCAGGGGGAGCAAGAGGAAGAGCATCCCATAGAGTATGCTAGCCGGCTCTTAACCCCTGCTGAAAAGAATTATAGCACCACAGAAAGGGAAGCGCTTGCCGTAATATGGGCGCTAAGCAAATTCCGGGGCTACGTCGAGGGAGTACCTGTCACCGTAGTAACGGATCATCAAGCACTGAAGTGGCTGCTATCTTTGAAGACACCTGCAGGCCGTTTGGCACGATGGGCATTAATGTTACAAGCCTTTAACTTAACAATTAAGTATACTCCAGGGAAAACAAACGTGGTGGCTGACGCGTTGTCACGACCCCCTTGTACAGGAGACAGCAGTGATAATTGCGGCGTGTGTAGCGTCGTAGTAGAGATCCCGCCACGCAGTCCAGCTGAAATTCGACAGGAACAACTCAAGGACAATCATATTTCCCGAATAGTCAAAGCACTAGAAGATGCAACTGGCGAAGACGCGGTATATTGGAGTGGAAAAGGCTATGTAATGAATGTAGGTGTTCTGTATAAGTATGACCCTGATGGGTCCGGAGAGGATGCCCAACTTGTGGTACCAGAACACGAATGGAAGAATGTGTTAGAGGTCTACCATGATGATCCCTCAGCAGGGCATTACGGGGCTGATAAAACTCACCAAAGGATAGCACAAAGATATTATTGGAAGGGAATGAGGAAGTTTGTGTCAGCCTATGTACGAAATTGTATTGCGTGCCAGCGGTACAAACCAACCAACTTGAAACCAGCTGGTCTATTGCAGACTACCGCCTCCAACCAACGTTTTGAAACAGTATCCTTTGACTTGTTCGGTCCTCTACCAACCACGGTCACAGGCAAGAATTGGATCTTGATAGTGGAAGATATTGCTAGTGGTTGGGTAGAGTTGTTTGCCTTAGAGAACGCAAACGCTGAAACTTGCGCCACCGTATTAATGAACGAAGTGTTCCTGCGCTATGGAATGCCGAGACGAATTCATAGCGATAACGGAGTTCAATTTGTTAGTGCAGTAATGCAAAAGATGACTTTCTGTTTGGGGATGAAGCACACCTTCACTCCTGTCTATCATCCAGCCGCAAACCCTGTGGAACGCAAGAACAGGGATTTGAAAACGCAACTAGCGATACTGGTAGAAGGCGATCATAGGAGCTGGGCAGATAAGCTCGCGAGTATTCGTTTCGCTATGAATACCGCTGCTAGCCTAGTGACAGGGTATACCCCGGCGTATCTTACCTTCGCACGTGAGTTACGAACATTGGATGATAATGAACATGATCTGAGACAGATAGTTCTGTCTGAAAATTTTGTACCCGAAATAACACCGAAACTGTTACTGTTAGCCGACACTTTAAAGCAAGTGAAAGAAGTCAGAGACAGAAACCAGGAAGCACGAAAGATAAAGGGTGATGAAGGTCGCAGAGCCGATCCTGGATATCAACCTGGAGACTTGGTGCTTGCAAAAACTCATACGGTCAGCAAAGCTGCAGAGGGTGTTAGCGCAAAATTCGCGCCACGCAGAGACGGGCCGTATACCGTTAAATCGCGTCAGGGAGCTGCATCATACGTGCTGGCCAATGTCAACGACCCTGAAACCCCAATGGGAACGTTTCACACTTCAGCACTATCACGGTACACGGGTGATCCAAATTGTCTTCCAGAACCGGTACAGCCAATGAGGAAAAGAGGACGGCCAAAGAAGAATCCCCCTGTGCAAGCTAACAAACAACGCGGCCGCCCTAAGGAGCAGAATTCATCTAGAATCACTGTTCCATCGTCGGGACGCCTTCAGGAACAGAGGGGGAGAGTGTAACAGTAAGGATTTATCAATAAGGTTCCTCGGAATTGATAATAGATGGCGCCACTTGTATCGCGTATATATTTTGTATCGCGCTATCGTTTGTCCTTACTAAAATGTATAAAGGTTTGGAACAAACTATTGTTAAACGAGTTCTCTCACTCTTAGGGCATTATAGCAACGGAGCTGACGACTACCACAGACGGCACTCCCGAGCTTGTAACTACCAAGAGTATCTACCTAGCGTTGCGGACGACTCCCACAGACGGCCCATCGCTATCTAGATCGCTGGTAGTCTCCTTCTCTCCCACTTGTATTGTAGGGTTCAGTGATAATATAACTGTTACCCCGTCACTCGGCGTTTTCATTAGTCCGCTGTCCCCCCGCGCGCTCCGCTACGTTACAATACTAATTATTAACTTGGGCAGTCAAGTTGTGCGGGACAGCGAACGGCGCACCTCGGCGCACGAACAAATAGTTAGAAACTAGGATACAATCGTAGCACGTAAGTTGCGGGACCGACTGCAGGTCGCGCACTTGCGGTGCAAAATAGTATAGTTTGTTCCTTTGTGTATAATAGTATAGTTTTTTAATAGACTTTTATAGCAATAGTTTAATAGGTTTTTATAACAATAGTTTTAATAGGCCCTTTATGGCAATAGTTTATAGTAAATAGGAATAGTTTGATTTTGTGTGATTTACAGTTTTACTAATAGTTTAAATAATATTGTATTGTATCATTAGATAGAGATAGCATATAAATTGTGCGAGAGAGACCCACGCGCGGTTCTCTCTATGGGTTAGCCCCGAGCCATGAAGACAGCCTTTGCAAGCCACGCCCACCGATTTTGTATCTCGGCCTCTGATTGGTCGAGTCGGTGGGCAATAGAGACGGCATCGAAATAAATAGCGGCGTCTCGTTGTTCGGGGCAACCAGTTCTCGATACCAGTTCTCGAAACCAGTTCTCGATACCAGTTCTCGAAACAACTCGGCACAGAAATGAAGAGTGCGAAACCTGAAGAAAATAGCGGATAGAAGCTAAGCGACAAGTAGCGGTACCCTGAATATAGAAAACTTGAAGAGTCATTGCCCTGGTGTTTTATTCTCCGACAATATTGCGCTAATCCATCATCAAACCCAGCAATAGTTTCGGTGTACGCACACAACGCGTACATTGAGTGGTCCTTCGAGCCGGATCGGTGGATTAGCGCATATAGTGAACAGTAGCTGTCGAAGAAAGAAAACAGGAAGAATGCCTCTGACAAGACAGAACCGCAAGGCTACGGAAGAAGAGGGTACCGCTACAGAAACCGCGTCGTCGGGAACTGGTTCCCCCAGTACCGACAGTACCGGGACTACAGGCACTGGCGCCACCAGTGCAACCGCAACTTCGCAACAGACCGCCGCGACGTCCGTCACGGCGGCGACTGAAAAGTCGACTGCGTCCTCAAGCGCGCCGACGCTGCGCGTTGAGGACAAACAGAGGGGTCCGTTGAAGAGGGCACCCACCAATAGCAAAAAAATAGAGGCTTCCACTGAAATGGAACAGGAAGCAACAGAACAGGTACCCCGTCCCCCGACCAAGAGGGTAGGAGGGGGCGCGTCGGTACACAGCCGAACGAAGGCCTACAAGCTGGCGAAAGCGAAGGAGGAGCTACTACGCCTACAAGTAGAACTAGCTGCTGCTCGGATAGCAGTGCTGGAAACAGAAACCGATGAAGAGATAGAAGACGACGGTGTCTCAATCCACTCCAAGTCCGAGGTCGACGAACGAGTGGACAACTGGTTGGAAGCGCAACCAGCACGCCCCGTACTGGCGATCACCGACACCCCACATAGCCGTATTATAGAGCCGGCGGTCAACGGTACGAAGCAACAGAGGCCTATAGAAATAGGTATAGACGAGCACCCGAGTCAACTCCAGCCACCGGCGGGAGGGCAGGATAGCATCACGCAGCTGGCGGAGGCTATCACCCTCGCCGTCAAAACAGCGCAGCAGCCTCGATCGGTAGAGCTACCTTTCTTCAGCGGATCGCATCAGGAGTGGCTACCGTTCCGCGCCGCATACTTCGAGACCGAGAAAGCATTCTCACCGATAGAAAACACCAACCGCCTGCGAAGGAACGTGAAGGGAAGAGCAAGAGAAGCCGTGGAGGGACTCCTCATCACCAGCGCCGATCCTATAGATATTATGAAGACCCTGGAGTCAAGATTCGGACGACCAGAGGCCATAGCAATGATGGAGATGGACACGCTGAGAGGACTACCGCGACTTACAGACGCACCACGGGACATCTGCATCTTCTCCTCGAAGGTCACCAACGTCGTAGCAGCATTGAAGACTCTCAGCTGTGCGAACTACATGTTCAACCCTGAGGTCTCCAAAACAGTGGTAGAGAAGCTGACGCCTACTCTACGGTATAGATACTACGACTTCGCAGCAACACAGCCAAGGGAGGATGCAGACCTGCTGAAGATCGAGAAGTTCCTCAGGAGGGAAGCGGAGCTATGCGGACCATATGCGCTACCTGAACAGGTAGGGGCGCAACCACCAGCCACACAACAGAAAAGGCCACAGAAAGTATATAGTACAATAGAGAAGTCGCACACACCACGGTGTCCTGTGTGCCCTGAAGAGGAGCACACCCTTATAGAGTGCGAAGAATTCAAGAACCAAGGTCCCAATGAAAGATGGGATATAGCGAAACAGAAGCGCCTCTGCTTCCGGTGTCTTCGTTACAGAAACAAAACCCACAACTGCAAAGTGAAGGCGTGTGGCGTCGACGGGTGCAAGTATTTTCACCACAAGATGCTACACTACACCAAGGCAGCGGGCAAGAAGGAAGACAAAGGAAGTGCGGAGGTGATTAATTCAGCGTGGACAGGGAAGACGCAGTCCTACCTGAAAATTATTCCGGTACAGGTGGAAGGTCCGAAAGGGAAAGTGAATACCTTCGCCTTAATGGATGACGGGTCAACAGTGACCTTAATAGATAATAGTGTAGCCGAGCACATCGGAGCAAAAGGACCCGTCGATCCGCTAAAAATAGAAACTATAAACGACATGAAGACGTCGGAAACAGCTTCGCGGAGAGTCACCATACAGTTGAGGGGACCTAATAGACGAGTGGAACAGATTCAAGCGCGCACAGTGAAAAACCTACAAGTCTCGTCGCAACGGGTTTCGAGGGAAACAGTAGACGGATGCAAGCACCTGGCGGGCATTCGCAGGTACCTCACACACGCAGACGCCAAGCCGCAAGTGCTCATAGGCCAAGATAATTGGCACCTCTTACTCACAACGAAGGTGAAGAAGGGGGAAAGGTCGCAGCCAGTCGCCTCGCTCACGCCGCTAGGATGGGTGCTGCACGGAAGCCAGACGCGCGCCGGTAGACGCAGCATCGACTTCGTGACACACATCACCGAAAAGGAGGACGACCTGGAAGACCTGGTGAAGCAGTACTTCGAGATGGACGCGCTCTGCATACAGCCCAAGAAACCGAAAACAGATCCCGAGGAACGAGCACTACGCATGTTGGAGAAAACCACCAAACAAATAGAAAACGGAAGATACGAAACAGGTCTTCTATGGCGCCAAGAAGATGTTACCTTCCCCGACAACTACAGTAATTCGTTGAAACGACTCGTCAACGTCGAGAAGAAGATCGACCGCGACCCGAAGCTGAAACAGAAATATATAGAACAAATGGAAGCTCTCGTATCGAAGGGTTACGCTGAACCCGCACCCAAACAGAAGACAGCTGGCAAGACCTGGTACCTGCCGCATTTTGCCGTGATCAACCCGATGAAGCCGGACAAGCTCAGGGTTGTGCATGATGCCGCTGCGAAGACGAGAGGGGTAGCTCTGAACGACATGCTGCTGAAGGGTCCTGACCTGCTGCAGTCGCTACCTGGCGTCGTGATGCGGTTCCGGCAACACCAAATAGCAGTCACAGCCGACATTAAGGAAATGTTTATGCAGGTCAAGCTACGCACAGAAGACAGGGACGCGCTTCGTTACCTGTGGCGCGGGGAACGGCGAGATGACCAACCGCCCGAAGAATATAGAATGACGTCACTTATCTTCGGCGCGTCGAGCTCTCCATCAATAGCGATCTACGTGAAAAACTTGAACGCTAAACAGCATGAAAAAACTCATCCCGAAGCGGCGGCCGCAATAGTACAGAAACACTACGTCGACGACTACTTAGATAGCTTTAAAAGTCTAGACGAAGCAGTGAGAATAGCGAAGAGCGTGCGGGAAGTGCACTCAAAGGCCCACTTCGAGTTGAAACAGTGGAAGTCGAACTCACCTGGTCTGCTGGAGGCGCTAGGGGAGGACACACAAACAGAAAACCTAGAACTCTATAGAACGGAGGAAAAAACAGAAAGAGTTTTAGGTGTTATTTGGAAAATGAACACAGACGAACTTACGTTCAACCTCGACTTAACACGCATCGGACCTACTATCGCGAACATAGAAATACCTACGAAGAGAGAAGCCCTGAGAATAGTTATGTCGCTTTTCGACCCACTCGGATTCGCATCGCCGGTGACTAGTAAGGCGAAACAGCTGCTGCAAGAGGTATGGCGACGAGGTACAGCATGGGATGACAAGATAGACGACGACCTGGCCGAACAGTGGCAGGATTGGATGACCCATCTGAAGAACCTCAGCAATGTAGCGATTCCTAGGCGATACCTACATTATAGTGACGCCACTACTTTGCAGCTGCATGTATTCACCGACGCAAGCGAAGCAGCCTACTCAGCGGTCCTCTTCTGGAGAGCGGTAGCGCCTGATGGAGAGGTGAGCCTATCCCTCATCATGGCGAAGGCGAAGGTGGCTCCGTTGAAGTTAACATCGATTCCGAGGTTGGAGCTACAGGCAGCGGTCATGGGAACCAGACTCGCTGAAACAGTAATAGCGGAACACGAACGAAAACCCGACTGCAAGGTTTTCTGGACAGACAGCAAAACAGTACTCACGTGGATACGTACTGGGCCGCGCTCATACAAGCCGTACGTAGCGCATCGCTTGGCCGCGATAGAGGAGTCGTCGAACGTAAACGAGTGGCGTTGGATACCTACTAAGTTTAACGTCGCGGACGACGCAACACGGGACGTCCCAGCGGGATTCGACAGGAACCACCGCTGGTACCGGGGACCCGACTTCCTGCATGAGGCGGAAGAACACTGGCCAAGCGAGCCTACCACCGATAGAGCGGCGCCTTCTGGTGAAGAGAAGGTGCACCACGTGAGCAACAGAAGCGAACCGAAGCTCGTAGAAGCCCTACCAGACGTGGCGCGCTTCTCGAGCTGGGATAGACTCCGCTACACTTCGGCTCGGGTTCTACAATTCATCGATCTGTGTAGAGCCGAGACTAAAATAGTAAATTATAGACGAACACAGAAAAACGCAGAGAAGGATCCCGCCTGGAATAAAACAAAAAAGGCCGCACTGAAACAGACACAGAAGAAGGCTATAGCATCGACAAATAGAAAGTTTATTCCAGTCTCTGCGGAACAACTGAGAAGGGCAGAAGAGCTTCTGATGCGCGCCTCGCAGGAAGATTCATTCGCCAGTGATATAGACGCGCTAAGGAGCGATAAGGCGCTCAGTAAGGAGAGCCGCCTGTATCAACTTAGTGTAGAATTTGTAAATAGTGTTATTAGACTTAGAAGTCGGATCCGAGAAACGACCGACATAGCAGAGAGCTTCAAGAGCCCTATAGTACTCGACGGGGATCACAGAATAGTGAAGCTCTGGATAGAAGCCGTACATCGTCAGCTGCATCACGCCGGCGTCGAAGCCACAGTGAATGAATGCCGACAGCAGTACTGGGTGTTGCGTGTGCGACCGGTGACAAGGGTCATAGTGAAGAGATGCCTGTTCTGCAGAATGAAGACCCAGACGCCACCGTACCCCAGGACTGGAGACCTACCAGCATGCCGTCTAGCCCATCACAAACAACCCTTCACCTACACGGGGGTTGATTATTTTGGGCCTCTATCAGTGACCGTCGGCCGCACGAGACAGAAGAGGTATGTAGCGATCTTCACATGCCTCACCATGAGAGCTGTGCACCTGGAAATAGCTGGGTCGCTCAGCGCCGACTCTGCGGTGATGTGCCTGAGGAGGATGATAGCGCGGCGGGGCTGCCCGACAGAGATTTGGTCGGATAACGGCACCAACCTGAAGGCAGCCGACAGGGAGCTCCGACAGGCAATAGACGCGGCAACAGCGGAGGAAGCAGCGAAGAAGACGATCTCCTGGCGGTACATCCCACCGGGAGCACCTTTCATGGGCGGAGCATGGGAGCGTATGGTGCGCTCCGTGAAAACGGCCCTCACCGCAACCCTCCACGAGCGACATCCTACGGAGGAGGTCCTCGCAACTCTACTCGCGGAGGTAGAGTACACTGTAAATAGTAGGCCACTAACCCACGTTTCAGTGAGCGCAGATGATATGGAAGCTCTCACGCCCAATCATTTCCTGTTGGGCGGGGCAAGGAGAGTTCCACAACCGGGGACATTCGACGAGCGCGATGAAGTCTCAAGATCCAGCTGGCGAGCCGCACAACGATTGGCTGACGTATTCTGGGCGCGCTGGGTAAAAGAATACCTACCGGAGCTTCAAAACCGGCGGGAGCCGCACGGAAGAGGTCACGTGGTACGGGTTAACGACCTCGTACAGGTCGTTGACCCCACATTGCCGCGGAATGTGTGGATACGAGGCCGAGTCGTCGCTACCTACCCGGGACCGGACAACGTGGTGCGTGCAGTGGATATCCGAACAAAAGGAGGAGTACTTCGACGGCCGGTGAGGAAGCTGGTGATCCTGCCAATAGACGACGCGCCCGCACCGACATAGGATGCGACTTTCTCGCACGGCGGGAGAGATGTGCGGGACAGCGAACGGCGCACCTCGGCGCACGAACAAATAGTTAGAAACTAGGATAGAATCGTAGCACGTAAGTTGCGGGACCGACTGCAGGTCGCGCACTTGCGGTGCAAAATAGTATAGTTTGTTCCTTTGTGTATAATAGTATAGTTTTTTAATAGACTTTTATAGCAATAGTTTAATAGGTTTTTATAACAATAGTTTTAATAGGCCCTTTATGGCAATAGTTTATAGTAAATAGGAATAGTTTGATTTTGTGTGATTTACAGTTTTACTAATAGTTTAAATAATATTGTATTGTATCATTAGATAGAGATAGCATATAAATTGTGCGAGAGAGACCCACGCGCGGTTCTCTCTATGGGTTAGCCCCGAGCCATGAAGACAGCCTTTGCAAGCCACGCCCACCGATTTTGTATCTCGGCCTCTGATTGGTCGAGTCGGTGGGCAATAGAGACGGCATCGAAATAAATAGCGGCGTCTCGTTGTTCGGGGCAACCAGTTCTCGATACCAGTTCTCGAAACCAGTTCTCGATACCAGTTCTCGAAACAACTCGGCACAGAAATGAAGAGTGCGAAACCTGAAGAAAATAGCGGATAGAAGCTAAGCGACAAGTAGCGGTACCCTGAATATAGAAAACTTGAAGAGTCATTGCCCTGGTGTTTTATTCTCCGACAATATTGCGCTAATCCATCATCAAACCCAGCAATAGTTTCGGTGTACGCACACAACGCGTACACAAGTTATAGACTCTATTGTTGACAAGTATAATGCTACCCAATAAAAAACATATAAAATACATTATTTCTCAATTTTTTAATGAAAATTATCTAATCGTAAAAAGATCCGAAGGGAATCGTAAGTATTATGGAATAATATATTGTTTGTCAAACATTCAATCTAGTTGCAAAGCGGTATAGGTTTAAAATTCTTCAAGTTTGAATTTCATAATATTAAAAACAGGTTTATGAAATATAAATATATTCTCCTGCGATTTAGAACTCAACAAGTAATTGAAGAAGCCATTATAACACACAATCGGTATAAAACTAATATTATCTTCGTATGAGGCAATATCTCTTTGTTATGTAAATGGAATGGTTTTATTAGTAGGGAGGGTTCGGTAAGATGTTTTATTATTCAGTGAGTTACTGCCTAATACGAATTTATGGATTCAGTCAATTATATGTGTATTATAATACACTACTCTCGTAAGTATTAAATTTGAGGTGGAGAAAGTCCGTACTATAATGGGCGAGGAATAAAAATATTTAATGACAGGGTAAACATTTAAAACATGGTTTCCTTTCTCTAAGTCATAAGACTTTTTCCAATAATCATCGGTAACTAAATAAATATCATGAATGATGAATTTAGATTTGCGAGAGAAAGATAAAATACAAAACTAAATATTAATGAAGATGATTTTGACTTTGACTTTGTATTTAAAATTACACTTACAGTGATCAGAAGATATAATAATCATCATCATCAACATGATCATCAACCCATTACCGGCTCACTACAGAGCACGGGTCTCCTCTCAATGTGAAAGGGTTTTGCTATAGTCCACCACGCTGGCCATTGTGCCGATTGGCAAAGGCGTGTGAGCCTTTGAGAACATAATGGAGAACTTCCAGGCATGCAGGTTTCCTCACGATGTTTTTCTGAAGCAAGTGCCCCAACCTATGATTAGTAGGCGGACGCCTTAACCACTAGGCTGTCAGCAGCAGGCTAACAGCTTAAGAACAGAAGATATGACTTGAGTTTTATTACTGACGAAAATGGCTTTGAAATAACTCTAATTAAGAATTGAATTGTATTATTGTTAAGTTAAAAAGGGATTGTATTGAAATACTGATTGAGCCCATGTCATGCCAGATTATGTTATTGAATTCCTAAACAGAAAAATAAGCAATAAAGATAAGCCCTAAATAAGTTTACTCGCGTTATAATAATATTGAGGACGCTCCAATGTTAGTGTGCTAAGTCACCGAGCAGTATGTTAGAGGATAATAGGAAGGGTCTCAAAATCGCTGAACATCTGAATTGATACTTCGACGCTTGCTCGCTTGTTCTAGCACCCACTTGGGATACGGTTGCGGTTATACTGACTCAAAGTAGCGATTCTCTAGACTTACATTTTTGGTAAACTTTCTGGTGTAGCTAAGTACGCCGCGAGTTTATAAGCTCCAGATTAGATTTTTTAATATTGGTCGTTCACCCAATGCTCTGTTAAATTGTATCCTTAATCACTTAAAACGTTAGTCACTTTGTGGCACGGCACGTTTTTATTGGTAGGATGGTAACAAGCCAGTGTCGAAGCCTCCTAAAAGACCACACGGGAGAATATCAAAAAATTAATTTCCTCTGCCTCGGTTTTCACACTGTTCCTCCATTTTAGAAGACTATTGCGTTCAATACAGCGCCAGGGAGATAAAAAAAAATGTTTTTAAAAAACTGACACATATATAGTTTAGGTCATACGAGTATGTACGAATATCTCACATGGTATCATTACAAAACATCTAATTGACTGTGAAGCGCTTAATAATAATAAAACGATAAAAGCCCGCCATAAAGATGTTTATCTGGGCATGCATCCTTTGAGATTATTTATAAAACAGTGATAAAGAAGCATAGCATGCTTGAGAACTAGACATATTCTATGTGGGATTGACAACCATCATTAAGGAAAAGTTAACAATGCCCTTAAAACATTGATTTTCCACTAGCCGTAGATCGATCATTAACGCTCAAAAAATGGGACGGAAAAGTAGTGCACAAATAGCGTCGCGTGCACTCCTTTTCCCCAGTGTGTGACAGGGCTAGACGAAAGTCACCGATTCTAACGATCCGAACCGTATAATCCGAATTAATTACAAAGCACTACGCGCCGCTATAGATAATATAACGGCCAGATGTCCAGTGTACATACATCGATATACCGATATGTAGTTATGTATAGTTAGTTGGTGACAAATTCTCGCCTTGTTTTTGTATGACACGCTCTACCTACGGTTAAAAACGCTGATAAAATCGCCAAATATGTTGTCAAAATAAATGTTCTCTGTGAATATCCGCCTAAAAATAGCCACTGTGACCCAATAAGTACTTACTCAAAATCGCTTTGCTTATCGCTCCGCTCGCAACAACTTATGGACTTCCAAGGCCTTCAAGACCCCGTTAATGGAACATAATAGTGTTTATAGCTGCTTGCGTAGGTTTCACCCGCGACGTGTTTGCAGAGGCCGGGCCCAATTCACGTATCGCCTAACATTAAGATTTATTAGTGTACTAAACTTACTAAACATTGGCCACCTAAACTAAATGAGAGTTGAAACCCCAATCTTGGGTTCAGTGGCACTAAAGTTTTAGAGATATGAGGATACATCTAAAACTAATTAGCTAACTATTGCCTGAGGGTGTGCTCGAAAAGTCAGTTAAAATCGCGGGGCTCTTTATGAGGCACAGCTAGTAAGTTTAATATTTACATACTGATAGACAACGCTCAGTTAACCGGTTAGTACACATAGTTCACGATATTCTTTCTATTTTAAACTAAGAATTTTAAGAAAGGATTTAAAAAGCAAGATCTGAAATATAAGGTGAAATGTAAAATCTAATTAAGGTAAAACGAAAGGAGAAAGCGGTAATAGCCTAGTGGTTAGGGCGTCAGCATCCTAATCAGAGGTCGGCGGTTCGAATTCGGGCACGTACCTGTAACTTTTCGGAGTTATGTGCGTTTAAAAAAAATTTAAATATCACTTGCTTCAACTATGAAGGAAAACATCGTGAGGAAACCTGCACGCCTGAGAGTTCTTCACAATGTTCTCAAAGGCGTCTGAAGTCTGCCAATCCCCACATGGCCAGCGTGGTGAACTATGGCCAAACCCTTCTCCTATTGAGAGGAGACCCATGCTCTTTAGTGAGCCGATAATGGGTAGATCATGATGATGATGATGGAAGGAGAAAACTTTTTTATCATGCAATGTTAACTATCAAAATTTGTAGTGCAGGTAAACTTATTTTAAATTCAACCATCTGAATGATAGCTTACCATGTTTCTACCGATATTACAATTGCAAGAATCTATTCAGTGTATAAAGAAACTTCATTGTAGGTAATATTTATGATAGGGAATTTAACATTAAAATATTTTCGAACTCTTCAGTGAAAAAGAAAAATTAATATTAACTGTCAAGTACAAAATAAAATAGAAAATACAAGGATTACATAAAGCTATTTAAACGGCCTTATCTTCATCGTTATCTTTTTGATTAATGATCGGTCAATATCATTATTCACAGTATGTGTGATGTTGTTTTCAACCGATCTAACGAGTACGTCCAAGCTTGACTATTTCTATTGTCTACTTGTACAAAAAATAGTCTATGGTTTTGTTCCGCTCCATGTTACTTTTCGCAACTCTTCCAGCTATATCGTAAACTCTGGTACTTGTTCGGGTTTCCTCTTTTAAGATATGTCGAGTCAAGGGCGTCCGAGTTGTTTTTTATAAGGGTGACGTCAGCATTGCTGACGTCACGATTTTGTTTACTTTCGCTCATAGTAATTAAAACCACAACTTGCGGGTTTACACTTTTATTGCGACAATAAATAAGAGGTCCGAACAGGCCGACGTTTCGAGCGAGAGCATCCCCTGAAAGGCATCGACCGCCCGTATGTAGCCAAGCATGCTTGTACAAAATTGATTGATACTCTCTAAATTGTGTTAGCAAAATCATCAATAGTTAAAATGTGGATATTTACTGAATTCTTGAGGTTCTTGGCGCCGCTGAATAAAGTTAATAACTTCTTCGCGCCGACAGATATGATAACATAGTTGCCCTCTCTAATACCTGATGAATGACCTTGAGAATTTTACTAAGCCCATAACTATAACAACTATATTATGGAGTTCAGTCGAAATTACACGTTGTTGCCTCATTGCATAGATTTGCTAAATTTATTTTAATGAATTCGAAAGCAAAAAGTCTCGAAGCCTTCCCGGCGCCCATTTTTCCCGAAAGCATTGTATTAATGCTATGTCAACCAAGAAAACATATTTGTCGTAACTCATTCTTCATCAAAAACTCTCATCGTATTTACCCTCTGTCGACAGGCAAATAGATAATGCAGTCCCCGCGACATTCTTCGGCATCACACATGATTATAAAAACATCTCATAAAATCCACCCGAACTCACCGAAAATCGTTTACCTTACCCCGATAGTAATAAGGACTGAATTTATTTATCAGAATGAGAAATAAAAGTAATTTTACACAGTCTTTATTGTGTAGTGAAGAAGGTTGAGAATTGCACGACAGGCTTTTATGGTAATGGGTAATGGAGTGAACGTAAAATTTGGATGCGTTTCGTTCGATCTGGAAGGAATTCACAGTAACAAAGTTATATAAGTTCAACATAATATTATTTTATTAACTATAAAGCAGTATGTCGACTGACTGGGAGAAATTTGGACAATGTCTTCCTAAAACTTTCTAAGCGATAGGATACGGAACGCATTAACTTTCGAAAATCGAACGTTATGGAGTAGAATGAAGGTTTGAATGTAAGTAGGTTTTTAAAGTTTACCGCTATTTAGTCTGTAAAAAAGTTATCATCGTTTTATATTAAACTGGATATTGCACGCAGATCGAGTCGCCGCGTAAGCTTGTTTGGGATAAGGATGATGAAATTTAAGAGCAATGTACACATTGTCCTAAAATTAACGGCAAATTCTGTTTAAATTCGTAATTTGTTCCCTTTGTTGGGTGAAAATAGTATTTGCACAGGGTGTTCCCACTTTAGTACAAAGACTGTAGTTGCCAGGTCTTATTTGAGGAAAATTCGGATTGGAGGCTAATCGATCCGAAGGGACTCACCATATCTATTTTGAGGTTTATCCCCGATAGCAGACGGTGCATCGGTCATATGACTATATATATATATATATGTATTTTTGTATGCGCCTATATAAATTCCTTACACTGGGTTTGTGCTAAGACGCCTCTCCGGGGAACTCATTTTTTAGTTCACCATGCATATTTTAACCACAATACCAACAAGTAACTAAAACTAGGCGATTAGGATACAAAATTTTTATGAATCCCAAAATTTATCATAGCGGGAATTGAGTTCTGAACCTTGAAAGGCCACCGCATCGCAGGTCTTGAAAAGACTAGTTAGCTATCATATAGAATAATAAAATTAGTCGTAGGTTAAAATAACTAAGTTTAATCTATCTTTCGAAAGCGAGAACTTAATGATAAGAACTTAAAATTTAAGTGCTTACCCCTAATCTACGATAAAAATAACTTTTTCTTCTTAATTTCGAACTCACAAGTAGGTAATTTTTCTTCGAAATTCCTTCGAATAAAGTAATTGAGAAAGCAAAGAACGTATAAGTTTAAAAAAAAAGATCATTATCTTCTTTAGCCTATTGCATATGGATTAACGTAAGTGCATAACCAAGTCTCTCATAGGAGAGAGGGTTGTAGAGCATACACCCACGACGTTGTTTTGATGTGGTCTGTTTTTTTTTTATATATACATAGCGAGCAAACGAGCAGGCGGGTCACCTGATGGTCAGTGATTATCGCCGCCCATGAACATTTGCAGCACCAGAGGAACCGCCAATGCGTTGCTGGCCCTTGAGCAATTTGTTAATCCGCCCTTTGAAGATCCCCATATTATATATATCTGGTGTGATTTATTAATTATTAATATATTATGTTAGTGAAGATTACCAAGACTGACAGCTTGAGGTTCTCTTCAGAGCACTGGTTTCTATATCAATTTAGTAACAAAGGCTCGTTCTGAGAATTTTTAAAAGAAAATCCCACATTAAACAATATTTGGCCCGACCCGAAAATCGAAGCTTGCGCTTTTGAGACGTCAAATCTGTCTGTTCGTATTATCAATTCGAAAGGCAGATTCGTCCTAAATAATGCTTAGGAAATTGATCAATTTTAATACTACTGTAAAATATACCTTCGTACTGTGTAAACAGCTATTGGGTTACCTGTGAAAAATTACCTGCATGTTATTTGTGTTAACTAATGGAAACAAGCCCATAAATCAATATTAACAGTCTCTAAGGACTCAGGAAATGGGTGTAGAGCTAATTAATTCGGGCAGGCTACCTTAATTAATTAATTCTAGGTACTAAGTAAATTACCGGATTTAATTTATCGTTAGGCTTTCACCGCGTTCGTAGTATAATTTATTTACATTAAATAAATTTAAGATTAAATTTATACTAATCGTAAGTTGGCACTCCTTTTATCATAATCATAATCCTAATCATTATTGTCCAAAGCTGACTCTCGTTTTACAGTATATCCAGATAAATACAGTGTATCCAAATAAATCCAGATTTAGAGTTCAAACTTGGTACACATTTTTTTTTGTCGTGGTGGAAAAGCTTTATTGCTACCTCCGTCACTTGGGCAGGACTATAGGTTATGTAGGACTCCCACCCTAGGGGGTATACCCAAACTTAAAACCACCACGGCGTGTCCCTCACGCTGAGTTTTTCCAGGCGCCCGGGGAACACATTGCATTCTTCCCGGGCAAAAATTGCTACACTACTCGAAAAGGAATCAATGGACTTCAATAAAATCAAAAGATTAAAAAAATTTTTCATTCATTTAAACCTAATACAGGCATCTATGAAGCGTTCATATAATAGATTTTTCGTGATATCATTTTAATTCATGACGTGATGGTTTTTATTTAATTTAGACCTACAACAAACTTAGCCGGGTTATCCATTACTCAACATTATTAATATTGTATTATGCTGGTGATCATAACTGGAAACAATATCATGAAGAGTTTCACACAATTCAGAGCTCCTTTGAAGCAAGCTTCGGCCTTTGCCACTAGGTTTGTTACTAGCCGCGTCTGAAACCTCCCACCAGACCAAACTCAAGCCGGGAATCGAATTTAAGGCCCCACCCCACCACCCACTTTCTGTGATTATTTGTTTTCCTTTTATTTACAAGAATACAATGTGGAAATTCGAAGAAAACGGTATTGCATTCAGTTAAAAGTAGAAACAGTATATTCTATTATTATGTTTGCTTTTTTTAAATTAACCTACAAAAGATATGACTTTCTCCTTATATAAGGAACCCAAGTGAAGCTTGCAAAAGTGTTCTTTAGTACACTATATGTAACAATTAGTTTCCAAGTTGTGCTCTTAAGAACAACTTAATTAGACTGAGTGGACTCGCACTGTAAACTTACTTACCTAGGATTTAGTGAAACACGGGCAAATATTCACTCGCTAGACGCCGAAAAACCCTTTGCTTACTGCAAATAAACCATCAACGTCTGAAGAAAGCTGAGCTTTTTGCTGACTTTTTTGGCTAAATCTGTCAGCAGTAATACATGTTGTCTGTAAAAAGTACAAAAACCATTTGTGAGGTTGAGTATATGCTCCAGTGACATGATTCCGGAGGTAACTTCAAAAATATGTATTAATTACAATACGTCGTGGTTAATAAACAGTTGTTAAATTTTTTAATGACAATATTGGAAGCCATTGTCTTGCTTTTTCTTTTAATTAATTTAATAATCAAGAACTGATGTGCATGTGTGTGATTTCCAAATAAATCTCTTTTCGCCCTCATCGTCAGCCCATCATCCCACAGCTGGGCACAAGATTCTTGTTTAATGTTTTCGAAATTTAGTGCTTCACGTGTGAAGAGATTACAGATAAAAATCTAATTTATAATTATCCCACTTCTGAATAAAAGAAGTACAGATTATTTTATTTATACCTACTTAGCTCGGAACATGTAGAAATAGCACGATACACAGAAGAAGTGCGATTTCGCCCCAGTAAACTCAGAGTTTCCACAGCACTCAACAAATATAAAACGGGATTTTCCGACAAAGAACCGGCGCGCTGACGTTTGACGAATGGGCCCGTATGTCTGCCCCCTGTTTTGCTTACGGCTTCCAGGTGTTCCATCTAATGATACAAGATGAAATTAAATGTAACGTCGCGTGTAAACTTTATTTCACGGCCCATTTATTCGCTTTAAAGGCGCTTTTTGTGAAAGTTTACGAAGCAAGAATAAAAAATTCAAATGGGTACGTAATTTCCAGTTAGGATTAATTAAAATTTCGCAGACTCTTTTTTGTTTGATATTTCCTATGAATTACGATTTTATATATTATTTCATTGAAAAAGTTTTTTGTTTTATGTTAAATTAACGTCTTAGAAATTATAAGACAATACAGTTTTACAAGTTAAGCTGCCCGTTTGTCTGTTCTATGAGTGAAGAGCCATGTGCCGAGCGGTTGGACATTAATGGGCCGAGAATATTTACATTCTTTAGTAGTAGTTAGTGATACAAGTTTTTTAAAGTTGGTTGAATGAGTTATTTAAAAATCATACTGCAATATTATAATATATGAGTAAGTAATTATACAATTAACGATTAAATAATTATCAGGGAGAAAGGTAGGTTGATGGCGCCATTTTCACCTATTACGTACACACAAACACTTATGTTGTATCGTCTTTGTCTGTTTCGTTCAAGTCGACTTTGGCGACATTTTTTTTGTTGTGATCTCAGTGCAAATGTCAATATTGAATTTTGAAAAATATGTTCACACTATATATTCACACTATACAAATATATTCTACAAAAGACGGTTTTTTAAATCAAAACCTTGTGCCTTAAAATTAGCTAGCCGTATAAACACATTATTGTTATGTAAGACCCATATTCCTGATAAGTTTGTACAATATACAAACCTAACTACAATTTGTTTTATTGTATAAATATACAAACTGTATAGGCGATAAACATTATTGAAATGACGAAAGTTTGGATGGACAGATGTTGGTATTCAAGCACGCCAGAGCTGATGAATGGGTCGGAATGAAATTTGGAGCAGATATAGAATATTTTCTTGTATTTTCTTGTACAAATAAATAATCTATATTTATAAAAGCGAAAGGTCACTTACATACTTACATACTGACTTACTGACATACTGATTAAACACGAGATCTCAAAAACTATTGTACGTATAAAGCTATAATTTAGCAAGTAGGTAGTTGATAGTTAAGAGATGTCAGCTAAGAAAGGATATTTGGAAATTCTACCCCTAAGAGGGTAAAAGCGGGGTTGGAAGTTTGTATGAAATTTCTTTTATTATTGTTTTTAGAGTTAGAGACACAAAAATTTACATTGAAATAATAATAATAAATAAAAAACATGTACATCAATTTTTTTTTTTTTAAATATTACCTGTCAAGGGTGGTAAAATAGATGATGATAGTTTTTGCTTATTTTTTTATTTTGAAGTCTACAAGCTTGAAATTTTGAAAAAAGGTTTCTTTTAGGGCGTATGTATAAGGTTAGAATTTTTTTTCATCCAAATCTACCCCCTTCGGGGTAATATAAAATATAAAAATAGGGGTTGGAAGTTTGTATGAAAGTCCTATGTTTTTTAATTTAGAGATACGAAAATCGGCAATTTGACATTTGCCTGTAGCTTACTTTCTCAAGCAGGGCATTGGCCGCACGGGTTACCTCAATATCAAGTAAAATCAGCAATTCTACGCAGACGAAGTCGCGGGCAACAGCTAGTATTATATTAAAGACCAGATTCATAAGCAGGCACATAATAAGCCTTATATAGGCTCCTCGTCGTAGTACCTCGTTTTACCGATCTATTGGAAATACAGAAGCTATAGCCATTAATTAAGCCACATAGGCTAGTATAGTAGTAATTTTTGATTCTGACTTCATGGAGGGCACCAAATAATGGCACATCTCCATTGTCAATACCAGATGTATTTAAGAATATATTGCAGGTATATTACCTGCAAGAGATGATGATTCCCCATCAAACCTTGAGATGCTTTTTTCCGCCGAATAGACATCGGCATAGTGTAGTTTAAGGGTAGCTTCTTGGAATAGAATCATAATCTACGAGTGAGCTTGTACACGTTGCGTGTAGTCAAAGTTCTAAAATCAAAACTTGCCTGATTCAAACAAACCCTCATTAGACACCATAATGCGTCGCTTGGGAACGATTACTTAGTCTTCACTCACTGTATTATCTGCTATTTTACTTCAAATTTCATAATATATATACGCTTGTTGCAAGACAGTTTATCTTAAAATCAGAACCGAATCTTGACGATTTGACGAGTATATGGATATGTCCAAATCGTACCAATATTGTTATAAAATGTAGCTAACGCAAAATTGGTAAATTTCCAGAAATCCTCTTCAAGTAGTTTAACGTATCCACTTTCAAAATATAAAATCGTGCACGGAAGTCTGAATGCATAAAGGAAATGTGTCGTGCAGCACAGTGCTTCGCTGGAAATACGTGGGAAATCCATTTCTGTGAACAGTGAACACTCGTCCACTTTATGCCGATAACGGTAATCGGCATATTCACATTCGATACTTAAAGAAACTTGGCCGATAAAGGAAATAAGGACTATCGGTATTCCTTTACCGAGAGAACGTTTCCTCTGAACTCAAGATCAGAGCGGTCAAGTGGAATAGACTACTGACCAGATCGTTGAAGCTGCATTAGTCGCAGGGATGAAGGAAGCCTCTAGCATTGAGTTCAAGGTCTCAATAAATTGGAATACACGTATTATAGGAATTTGTAGGACTAATCTTGGTCGTTACTCTTTGATACCCCGACTAAGCAGTCTATACAAACATTTCGTTTCTAAAGATAATTCAATTGATATTTTTTATGACAAACTTCACAATTTTAAATATAAAATAATAAAAACACTGGCGTAGTTAGATCTTCCATACTGCGTATATACCTGTATATATTCCTTGTTCTCTATTATAAAAACAAGGTTACTTTTCTATTCTTTTGTTATAAGTTCCTTTTTATGTAATTTGCTCTTTGTTAATCGAGAATTTTTGCATACGATATTATTAGCGACATAAGTTATTTGGCATGCTGTAGTTACCTCTAAATTGATGTATATGTATATCCGAGCACTTAAGGTTTTTAAAATGTTTATTTTTTTGCATATAAATCTGTTGGTGGCGCTTTGAATAAATAAATAAGTAAATAAGTATTATCATCTGACAAAACCGACCGTGTAGTGGAAGTAGTAGCTTACTAAGCCGAACTACATTACTGTTATCGGGGGGTTTTAGTAAGAATTGCACATAACCCTTCAGCCTCTCAGGAGGTCTAGTATTTTAAAGAATTTTACAGTCAACAAGAAAAAAGGTTGCCCTAAATTTACGCATTTGAGGCAATTATTTTATAACAAATTAACCATTAACATGTATGAATAAATACAAATAATGTAAAGTAGAAAATTGAGAAGCACTAAAAGCTCCAAAACAATACTAATGTATTGTATTACAATAACTACCCCAAAAATATAATAATTTTTTGGGGTTTGCTAAAAGTATTATTATATATGTTATTACACGGATGCCTCAAAATGTTATTCTAATTAATAGTTAACCAGTTTTTTGCAATGCATACAGTGTACCTCCCTTAAACCCAGCTTAACCACCACACACCACCACACCACACCACAGACAATCCATTTCTTAGCATAAACGTATCATTTTAACTAACGGATTATTTTTCTGTGCTTACAAGTTACTTAAAAGTGACTTAAAGAAATGATTTGGCTGTGAACAGTTTGCTTTTAAACAACGCTTGCCTTTCCTTAACTTATATACTAAACTATCATATTAGATATGTATAAGTAAAATATTTCAACTATTAATGAAAGCCAAATAGCCTTGGGTGACACGGATCAAAATTACACGTTTGTTGACGCACGGAGGTGTCGGCACGTTTAAGGGCACCTAACGCCCCATTTCTGTCGACTATCATCTAATATTCCAATCAACTGTTGCCCGCCAACTCGTCTGTAGCTTAGTACATGTTTCAAGAATCCACTGGCAAGTTTGTGTACTTTTGATAATTAAACAAAAATAAGTGTTTAGGTACACCCTCGCCCTCTGATAAAAGAGATGGAAAGTGGCGAGTTAAGCTTCTTTTCTTCGTGGGTTTAAAAGATTATCAATTGCAATTTCTCGACTTATACCAATAATCAACGCATTGATGTAATACGATCACGCAGCAAATGTGTCTTATTATATGATTATGGACTATTTATATATCAAAATAGAAACCGTGTCATATACTACTAAAAGGTAATATACTGCCTTTTGGTAGTATATCACACGGCTTCTATGCGCAATTTTTTTAAACTTTTTACACCCAAATGCTTAGTTCTTAAATTAATAAATCCATTACCGACTTTGTTGTCTGAATTTATTTATTCGTTTCTTAAGCTTTCATCATCATCATGATCAACGCATTACTGGATCAATACACAGCACGGGTCTCCTCTGAATATGAGAAGGTTTTGGCCATAGTCCACCACGTTGGTCATGTGCAGATTGGCAGACTTCACACGCCTTTGAGAGCTTTGCACCAGGTGAGTTAGCCCTTGACGGCTATCTCACCTGGTGGTAAGTGATGATGCTGTATAGGATGGTAGCGGGCTAAGCTGTTAGGTGAATCCACGCTCCTAATTGGTTTCAACGCGACATCGTGCCGGAACGCGAAATCGCTTGGCGACACGCCTTTGTCGGGAGGGTGGTAACTAGCCACGGCCAAAGCCAGACGAAACTCGAGCTCAAGACCTCCAACTTTATAATGCGACAGCGAACGCACTGCGCCACGGAGGTCGTCAAAAATAAAATTATAAATGTATTTCTTAATCTCACTCTCATCGCACAACCAATGTGTGTTTACCTTTTCCCAAATTGGCTTTCAACTAGCTTAAATAATTTAAAGTTTGCCTTCAATTTGGGAAAGTTATGTTCCATTTTTATCTTTATTACATTCTGTCCAGTGTTGTTAGGAGCTGGAGTAACTTTCAAATGTAACTCTTGTATTGAAATGTTTGCGTCTGCATCTCTGAAGTTTCTTTACTGTTTGCCGGGAATAATAATTGTATTCCAGACTACGGATTGAAGTTTAAATTATTTGCATTTCAAGCTCTGTACAAATAAACACAATTTTGGATCAGCGTTTTCTTGAAATAATAAAGGTAGTTTGTTTCAAAGGAATTCATAACTAACTAAAATACTAAAATAATCGGATTGTCTACAAGTGCGAATTTCATTTCTTTGATTCCAACTAAAAAATTATAGTACTGATAAGCATGTTGCTAGCGATAAAGGCTAAATGATTAAAATATGCTTAAAAATAATAATAATTTTGGAATATCACATTTGGAATAACTTGCTTTATTTTACTATGTTAAGAGGTAAAATACCTATTGCGGTTCAAGAGTTCATGCATCTTATTTTATAATTTTGTTTTAGTTATGAGTTTGTTTGTTATTTGTTTAGGAGATAATGGGGCTGGCATGTTCGTTTCGAAAATAGTCCCAAAAAAATACAAGAAAAAAAATAGAGTTTATGTGACGGATAGATGTATAGGCTAAATCTTAGTTATATAAGGAACACGGAACATATAGAACAACGTCATCTACGTGGCGTTCAATTTCTCTTTTTATTCAAAATCTTCGTTTTCATTTTCATCATGAACCTTAGTTTGGTTTAAAGCTAAAAAAAGACCGAAACAAAAAGGATATAAGTAAAATCCCTCACTCCCTGTTTCTCCACAGAAAAGACTTTCGAAGCCAAAGATAATTGGCATCGCATCGCTAGAAAATACTTCTTGCATCCCGTTCCCGTTCATTCAATAGTTGAACTGCGAACTCCTGCTGCGCTCTACATAAAACTACAGTATTCTGTAGAATTCATCTTGAAGTTTATTACATCGGAGATAATACTGGCATCACAGTGCAAATATTATATTGTCCAGTAGACATGACAGTAATTATATTTCTTAATTTAAAAAAATACTTTCGTATTTTTAGTAGCGTTAATAAAACCTTTTTTATGGTACCGTTAAATTCATGGTTAATTTATTTAATCCAAACCTCCTAAATAGGCACTATTGAAACGACAAGTACGTTTCTCTAGCAATTGATCGTTGTGAAGTGAACACATTTTGGAAGATTTGAGTTATATTATCAAATAAAGATTATAAATATGACCGTGTCGTGTTTAGATATGCCTTATTATATAAAATTAAACTAAATATTCGTGATTTTTTAACTATATTATCGTGATACTTATTTATTATAAATTTTTACGAAGGAAGTAAGTACAGAACTGCTTAGCGATGCCGCATCGTACAAACTTACAAGCTCGTACGATGCATCGCAAGAATTTGCAAATTGATTCGCTTCGCACACTTCTGCTATTACGTCACACTTCTTGGTGTCATTAATTTTTGTCTCCTCGGAGGCAGCATGTGGTATTATGTTAACAAACTCAGGAGCTTTTCAAAAAGGATGAAAATAAGACATGATACTTAGTATGGTAACAGTATTTTTTTAAGTGTTCGGATGAATAGTTTTTTTTTTATCCACTACAAGTTAGCCCTTGACGGCAATCTCACCTGATGGTAAGATCAGTCTAAGATGGTAGCGGACTAACCTGTTAGGGGTATGGTAACCTGGTAGGGGTGGGGGTAGTTCGGATAAATCTTGAGGAAGTTATACCGTGGATGGGCGACGCAACAATATAGCTGGAAGAAATACGACATACAAGAAAAATAGATTGCAAATTTTATTTGTACTTTGGTAATCAATAGTTTCAAAGGTTTTAAATAGCCTATAGTTATATGATATGATATCGTAGTTCAGATCCGGTCTACAAGATTATGTATTTTTAAATCTCGTAGGTTAGGTAATATATAGTTAATAGATATTTTATTATTTTAAATTTATTAAAGTATACCTATATAGAGGAGACCCGTGCTCTGTAGTGAGCCAAGAATGGGTCGATCATGATCATGACGATACCTTTTATACAAAACAAACACGTGAAAGGGGGTAAAAAAATGTTCACCGGAAAAGATAAGTAAGGCATGGGCGTAACTACTTTAAATGCAACTCTTAATTTCGATGTTTGTATCTGTTGCTTTCAGAAACTTTCCCGCGTTTCCTGCATTTTGCCGAGACGAATAATTATGTTTGCAAACTACAAGTTGGGATTCTTAATTCGTTATTGGGCAAGGCTCTTGTTTTATTCTTGGGCGAAGATTTCCTCGTTTTATGTTTTCGTACGAAAATTATCTAGTTAACTGGAATACAAAATTAGGACATTTTTACTAGCGTGAAAGCAGCTGAAAGGCTTATATCTGTATAAATTCAAATTCAAAATAATCTTTATTCAAATAGTCCTTAAAAAGGCACTTTTGACGCGTCAATAATTTACACAGTAGTTATTTCATGGTGATAACTATATTCGTAAACTTAAAACTAAAGCTATGAGGGTTCCAAACGCGCCCCGGTCTAAGAAGAAGCCCACAACAAACTTAGCCGGGGTTATATATGTAAAAGAAAACGGTAATTCACTGATCTATTAACTTACAAAGCTAAACCATTAGATGAAAAGTGCTGAAATTTCGCAAACATACAGCTATTTCGGTACACGCGTTCTCTTAGTAAGGGTTTTTGTAAATTCGTTCTTTAGGGGGCAAAATAGGTGTCTAAAATTTGGATCAGTTTTGAAGTTAAAATACGTGAACTATGAACTCTTCGTGAGCGATGCCGCAGGCCAAATCTAATATATTAAAAAATAACTATTTTACTTCCATAACATACCTGTTCTTGGTTTGGCTTAACATCTATTCCAAGAGGAACAAGATATTATATAATTGTTTCACATTAAATTAGACGTGCCTTTTGCCTACAAAAGCTGCTATAATAAAAGAGTTATGTAATTTAAAATTTTACTAACTTCAAACAAATCTCCAAATATTATAAAGAGAAATATTTGAAAAATTAAAAAACTATATTCTATGTATATAGGGTGCTCTGTAAGCCAGTACTGGTTAGGATGTCCGCCTCTTAATCCAAGGTTGCGGGTTCGATCCTGGGCACTAACTTTTCGGAGTTATGTGTGTTTTTAAGCAATTAAAATATCACTTGCTTCAACGGTGAAGGAAAACATCGTGAGAAAACCGGCATGCCTGAGAGTTCTCAAAGGCGTTTGAAGTCTGCCAATGCCATGGCCAGCGTAGAGGACTATGACCAAACCCTTCTTATAATTGAGAGGAGACCCCTGCTGTGTAGTGTAGTCGGCAATGGGTTGATCATGATGAAATAAATAAACAAACAAATGTTTTAAAACTTGTAAAGATAAAACAGTAGTATATGCCATGGAACAAAAGGGTTTAGATAAAAGAGAGACGTATTGGATAATAACAAAAAAGAAACTTGTACATGTACTTTCAATGGTTGCTATCTATTTGCATCAGGCGCTAATACAAAATATTGACATAAACCAGTATTTTAAGGTTTTGTAGCGATCTCAATCTATGAAGTGCATAAGTGAAACCCAATAGGGCGTGAAAGACTTTCATATTTTATTCAATACCCCGACGTGCGATACGACTTGCGCCCCTGCATATTTATGACCTATATATTTGCAGTATCGGGACCCGGGTGCAATATGCGGTAAAATATATGCGAATATTTCTTCTACAATTTGATTAGAAACGTTGACACATTGAAATTCTTATTCATATTATTTGACAAGTTCAACCCGGCAACGCTTTGGTATAGTTGTAAGATATTATATAGTTCATCATCATCATCATCATGAACAACCCATTACCGACTCACTACAGAGCAAAGTCTCCTCTCAATATGAGAAGGGTTTTGCCATAGTCCATCACGCTGGCCATGTGCGGATTGGCCGACTTCACACGCCTTGAAGAACATTATGAAAAACTCTCAGACGTGCAGGTTTCCTCACGATGTTTTCCTTCAGCGTTGAAGCAAGTGATATTTAATTTTTTTTTAAATGCACATAACACATTACATAGTTAAATATCACATAATGTGCTTGTCTAAATTTAACATTAGACTGAGAGCCGAGAGAGATCGATGGCTGAAATGCTTGGTTGTTGTAATTTTTTTCATTTTTGTGAGAAAATTTTAAGCATATTGTGTTAGTATTGAAATGATTTTGTATACTGTTTAGTTTTCGGCCTGTAAGCCAAAGAAATATTCTTCGTCAGAAATAACACATGATGCAAAATTGGTATTTCGTGTCTCAATAAGTTTAAAGTTAATATAAAACGGAAGCTTTTAGAAGAGTCATATTATAGTGTAAATGGTTATGTAAATGATTTTAATTGATATTGTTGCAACTGACTTGGCAATCATATTTAATAATTGTATAGATTGTGGTGTGTTTCCTGACTTAATGAAACATAGTAAAGTAGTTCCACTGCTTAAATCGGGGAGTACAGCCGACCCCAGTAATTTTAGACCAATTTCTGTACTACCCACTTTCAGTAAAATCTTTGAAAAACTTTTATTAAATCAATTACTGAAACATTTTAATAACAATAATTTATTACACAATAAGCAATATGGCTTTACAAGGGGTCGCTCAACGACCGACGCTGGTGTTGAGTTAGTACACAATATATTTGAAGCCTGGGAGGAGTCACGTGACGCACTTGGTGTCTTTTGTGATTTGTCCAAGGCGTTCGATTGTGTTCAACATGAAACATTGGTCAGAAAATTACACCACTATGGAATTAAGGGTATTGCTCTAGATTTAATGATATCTTATCTAAGCGATAGAATTCAAAAAGTTGAAGTTAATGGAAAGCGGTCTAACGGTTCATTTGTAAAAATAGGAGTCCCTCAGGGATCTATTTTAGGGCCTTTTCTGTTCCTCATTTACATTAATGACCTTCCTTACCTTGCTAAGGATAGTCATGGGATAGTATTGTTTGCTGATGATACATCACTCATGTTTAAAATTAAGCGTCATGAGAAAGCTTTTGACGATGTAAACAACTATCTCGCTAAAGTAGTAGAATGGTTTGAAGTTAATAATTTGGCACTAAATGAAAAAAAAACTAAGTGCATTAAATTTACATTACCGAATGTTAAACATGTAAATACCACTGTACTGCTTAAAAATGAGGAATTAGAACTGGTAAATACTACAGTTTTTCTTGGAATAACTTTAGATGCAAAGCTTCAATGGGGCCCTCATATAGATCATTTATCGAACAGACTTAGTTCTGCTGCATACGCGGTTAAAAAGATACGCCATATGACAAACATAGAAACGGCTAGGCTTGTATATTTTAGTTACTTTCATAGTATTATGTCATATGGTATTTTATTATGGGGTAATGCGGCCGATATTGACACTATATTCGTGCTGCAGAAGAGGGCTGTTCGTGCAATTTATAATATGGCTCCAAGAGAGTCATTAAGAAAAAAATTTAAGGAAGTAAAAATAATGACATTGCATTGCCAATACATATTTGAAAATTTAATGTATGTCCACAGAAATATAACAAAATTCAATAAAAAATGCGATTGCAACAATCTTAACATCAGAAGTAAAAATAAACTTGTGTTGCACGCTACTAGACTACAAAAAATTAGAAATTCATTTAAAGGTAATTGTATACAATTTTATAACAAATTGCCTAATGAGATTTCTGAGATGTCTCTCAATAAGTTCAAAGTTTATATAAAACGTAAGCTTGTAGAAAAGTCCTACTATAGTGTAAAGGATTACGTAAATGATAAACAAGCATGGGTGTGAAATATTGCTCTAATAAGATAGCTCTTAATATAATTTTAAGTGGCATGTGAGATGGTGATAACAAAAAGAAAATTTACCTGGCTAAGTTTGTTGTGGGCTTCTTCTTAGACCGGGGCGCGTTTGGAACCCTCATAGCTTTAGTTTTAAGTTTACGAATGTAGTTATCACCATCAAATCACTACTTTGTAAATTATTGACGCGTCAAAAGCGCCTTTTAAAGGACTATTTGAATAAAGATTATTTGAATTGAATTGAATTGAATTGAACAAGCTTGGGTGTGAAATATTGCTTTAATAAGATAGCTCTTAAGTAATTTTAATTGGCATGTAGATGGTGATAACAAAAGTAATACTTTCCCGGCTAAGTTCATTGTGGGCTTCTTCTAACACGTTAGGAAACCGCGTAGCTTTAATTGTAAGTTTGAAAATACTATCACCATTAAAAACAATGTACCATTGACGCATCAAAAGTGCCTTTTAAAGGATTATTACAATAAAGTTGTTGGAATGAAAAAAAGGGGAATTTCGACGTGTCGCCAAGCGATTTAGTAGTCCGGCACGATGTCGTGTAGAAACCAATTAGGAGTATGGGTATACCATACTCCTAACAGGTTAGCCCGCTACCATCTAAGACCGTATCATCACTTACTATCAGGTGAGATGCCGTCAAGAGCTGACTTGTGGTGTATAAAAAACAAAATATTTGGTCTGAGTTATTAGCATGAGAACTTGATAACAAAAACATTTTGAGTCCCTGCGATTTCAATAACTTCACCTAAATTATATTTTGAATTATCATTGCAGAGTACAATTTTGCACACACACATTTTAAGAAGTCTATGTAGCAGCATTAAGAGGCATCCTTATATGGCCGATAAATCATCTGAAAGATGTCTAGTTTGAGCAAGCTTTGATACATAGAGCACAGCAACAAAATATAAGTTTGTTTGGAATGTTACCTTTAACATTATCACGAACCATTACGTACGTTTCTGTGTGATGCTGTGAATAAACGAGCTTAAGGTAGATCGTCGTTTTAAACAGCTTTCATATGTATGCTTACAGTGTACGGAATAGCCGCTAAGCAGTGATAAAAAATACACATCTCTGCACTTAAATAACTAGCATGAAACAACATACTGAATGTCGTTTTGTGTACTCCGAGCGAATCCAATTTGACTCAGAGTTTACTTTTAAGTAACCTATACGAATTCCGTCTGTGAATTTCAATGTTGAAAAAGACAAAATTTAGATGTACTTGAGTATTTTTTTAGTTCTCTTTAAGTTGCAAACGTTAGTAAAGTGTATGCTTGCTGCAATATACTCGATTATACATATAGGATGACTACGGGGCGGGGGCGTGTCGTCGGTAATTGGTAGATGTGGGTAGGTTCGGGCAAAGAGACCAGCTACTCTTGGTAGAACAGAGAATTTATAAGGAGCAGACTATACGCTCCACCAAGTACGACTATGCACTACCACAACTCGACCGCTGAACCGAACCGACCGATTGCAATGAATGCAATGCGCCGTCCCGCGCCGGTGAATCTTTTAAGAACATGCAAACGCCACTTAGTGTTGCGTAAAGAGAGAGGGCGATGCCACTCTCTTGTCTATCGTACATGATTCTGAAACTAGATGGCGCTGCTCTCTCCTTGCCGTCATACATTAATGCTAGTTTCCTTTTTTGTTAAGAAGCTAACATATACAAGCTTAACTTTCATTAATTATGTAAAATGGTAGAAGCCCTTTCGTGTGCAAAAACGTACCTTAAAAATAATAGCAGTCTAAGAACTTGCATTGGGCTTCCAGTCTCTGAATTTCAAAGCAATCGTTGTCTTAGATAAATTGTTGGGGGCTAAGGGGGAGAACGACAATACCATCTAGTCGACCCCAACTGCCAACCTCGCCTGCGCGTGGTGCCACCTGATAGACAACGGACGAGGTCCTGGCGACCGACCAATGGCGTTATATCCATTTAAACACCCAGCCGGGCAACCGGTTGGATGAGACAACAGCCTGGGGGTTAAATTCAATCCTAAAATATCTGGTGCACATTAAATTTAAATATAAATTTATTTACTACGTTATGTTTCAATATTGAAGCAAATAAACAACTTTTTAAACTGTAAAGACACAGGCGCCGCATTCTGCGTCTTGCCGAAAAGTATCTCTCATTTGTTTCATTATATTTTATATATATTGGAAATGTGGAATATGAACAGTGCATCATAAATAGTGCAATATAAAATAAAAAAGATTTAGTATAATAGTTTATGTTTTTCCTACTGCCTAGTAAAAACTTAAACACTAGGAAAACACAGCAGCTTTTAACTCTCATTGCACAGTTTTTTCCATTTTATATTTATGAAATAATATTTCTATGTTATTTTAAAAACCAATAGACCTCTCGCTTTTTCTCGTAATTTTAACATTTTAAAGTGCTGTTTCCCACACTATTGCATTGATGGCAATTGTTCTTTGTACCGTTTTGTAATTTCTGATGATTTAAAAAATAATTGTAAGCTATAAAAATCACTTCAATATTTATAAATTAAAATCTGTTATATTTAAATAATTGTATTGTTTTTAAATCATGTAGTACTGTATAAAGCTATACATCTTTAAAAAAAACTGTAGAAGAATTATCCTGATTTTTGTTGCTCATTATTTTGATACCAAGATTTTGATTGCTTATAGATTAAAGTAACCATGTGAGATAGTGATAAGGAAAATAATCCTCACCCAGCTCAGTTTGTTGTTGGCTTCTTCTTAGACCATTGTGCGTTTGGAACCCTTACAGCCTTAGTTTAAAGTTAACGAATCTAGTAATCATTACAATCAATTCACCACAATGTTACACAATTATTAACACATCTAAAGTACCTACTATGTCGTGATGATGTTTTTATGATTGTTTTATTATATGCAGAAAAAACTATCCCGAAGTTTCCGAAGATAAAAAAACTTTAAGTTTGACAATATGTTGATAAGAGTCTACGACGGAAAACTGCCACCTTGTCTTTTTCTCTCTGTGCAAAGTATAGACCTTTAAAGTATAATTAAATTTATTATTCAATACCGAAGCGGGTCTTACAATTAGCATGATTCAAATCACTCATATTTTAAAGGCGCACTGTTCTGGACTTATTTTGAATTTCAAAAGTCTTTTCCTTTGTTGAAAAACGTATTGTGTAATTAGTGAAGGAGAAATACGCCATCATGTTATCACCAAAAATTTTTTTAACAACTATAACGCATACGTACTTATCGTTCATATCTCTCTCTAACATTAATATCCCAAAAAAATACGTTTGACAATATAACCTGTTCTTTAATGTGTCCTTCAGAGAGAGGTTTCTCCAACGGTTGTCTAGAAGAGATCGCGTTAGCATAGAAACCTACCTTTGCACGTCTCCATATTTAGTCTTTTTTTAATTGTTTCTATTGTTTTTACAACAACCTTGGATTTGAAATAAAATGTAAAAATAAAAACAGAAACGTTAAAAAACAACACATGTGTTGTTAGTAACCGGGCAAGCAGTCGGTGTAAGTAGGGTCGATAGTAACCGGGTTTCTAGAATAATGATTATTTTCAGTTAAACCTATATGCGACTATCGAATCGGATATTAGTTCTGTAAAGTGCAAATAAGTTTCGAAACAGCAAATAGCATCACCATAAATATGCAAAGGTGCACGTCGCGCCGTGCGTTGGTCTTGAACGAAATCCGAAAGCCTTTCCACGCTCCATTCAGTTTCACTTATGTGATTTATATTTCACGGGTGTTGCAGAGATAGAATATCAATAGGAAGTCTATGAATACAAAAATGTGTGCGTTACGTAAAAATATATTTTATTTCGTGCAAAATTGTAGACATTAAATAAGTAATAGCCAAATATTGGTAGTTAAAAACAAATTTAGATTGTATTATGTAATCTGGAATCGCTTGCCAGAAGCAATATTACTAATGATCAAGCTATGATAAATAAAAGAAACCTGCTAAATTATCAACATCATATGAATCTCAATTTATTGATTTGTAGAAAACAGACTTTCACATAAATTTTAGACCCACTACGCTGTTTCAATTCAGTCTTATGGGATTATTGTTACAAGAACTGAGACCAAAGGATTTAAATATAGCGCGGATTTTTAACCAATGAAGTAAGATCCGGTTTTTCACCTAAGATTGAATGTCTTAAAAATTTCTACATAGCAGATCTATGTAAAGCTTTTGTTTTGATTGTTGTGCGAACAAGAAATACACTTGATCAAAAGCAAATCTTTAATAAGAAGTGTTATGCCGCGATTGTTTATAGCAGATTGTGTTGGTGGGTATTTTTTTATAAATACGGGTTCATCAGCGAAACACTTCGTCAGCGTCTGGTTAGAGTACCTACTATGTTCCAAATTTCTGGGATGTCTTTCAATAAGTTCAAAGTTTAAATAAAACGTAAGCTTGTAGAAAAGTCCTACTATAGCGTAAAGGATTCTCTAAATGATAAACAAGCATGGGTATGAAATTCTTCCTTTTCTTATTCGTTCACTCTTGGCAGAGTGGTCGTGGTTATGATTTGGCCTTCACAGCAGCTCTTACGATCTCCCTCCAGCGATTTCTGGTCGTAGCATCACGGAAGCACTCGGAGATCGATAAATCTGTAGCTGAACGGATTGAGTCCGTCCACCTAGTAGGGGAGCGACCACGTGGACGTGTGCCCTCGACTCGACCTTGTACCACGAGATGTGATGATGTGGGCATAAAATATTGCTCTAATAAGATAGCTCTTAATATAATTTTAAGTGGCATGTGAGATGGTGATAACAAAAAGAAAATTTACCTGGCTAAGTTTGTTGTGAGCTTCTTCTTAGACCGGGGCGCGTTTGGAACCCTCAGTAAATCACTACTATGTCAATTATTGACGCGTCAAAAGTGCCTTTTAAAGGACTATTTGAATAAAGATTATTTGAATTTGAACTTAATCAAGATCAGTTTAGTTTTTGATGGAATATAAGTAATAAAGTAACCAAATCACCCACTCACAATCTGTATTTATATCATTGGAGCATTCGTTGTCCACACGTACACAACATTCTATGTCAGCTGAGTCAGCACTGGATCGAATTGTGCGAAGGCCAATCAGGCTGACAATAATTTTAATAATTAAAGAAAACAATGAATTTTCACAGATCAGCATAACAGATTTCAAGGTTTCCAAATATAAAATTTAAGGAGAGTTTCGAGGTAAACAAGCCCTGAGGAAAATATTTATTCACCTAAAACTGCGGCCGTAGAAGTAATTAAAACTTAACCCGCTGCGGGTAATGGCTTTCGTTTTTCGCTCTATGAATTTATAATTCGCCGCTACTTAATTATGATTAGAGGTCGGGATGAGATCAGACAATGTTTTCATACACGTGAAATAATAACGATGAGTTTCGAGTTGAACATCAAACAACCATGAAATCCTTACCTACATATTTTATCTTGAAGCGGTGATAGCCTAGTGGTTAGGGCGTCAGCCTCGTAATCAGAGGTCGGCGGAATCCGGGCACGCACCTCTAACTTTTCGGAGTTATGTGCGTTTAAAAAAAAATTCAAATATCACTTATATTATACGCATATGGCCAGCGTGGTGGACTATGGCCAAACCCTTTTCATATTGAGCGGAGACCCGTGCTTTTAGTGAGCCGAAAATGGGTTGTTCATGATGATGATGATGATATTTTATCTTTATTATATATAAAAATCCTTATTTGTATACCACTCAAACGTTTAGAAATAAAAGAAGAATGAAAACACAATGATAGACTTCGAACACAAAAGACTGCTATATCGCTAAGTTGAGATCTCTGCCAGGGTACTTATGATTGAGATATTATGAACGCAACCAGCCATTTAGTTATAGTTTATGTATAAACAGACATTTAAATAACTTCAAGAACAATATTGAATCAATAAATAACTATTATAGATATAGAAATTAGTAGTAAAATTAGTTTTCATTGAGTGTGACGTTAAGACATTGCAGCTTATTTAATGTATTTAAGCCAATTTTTTAACGGTCCTATATTCAGTGCGAGCAATATGATTAACTAGCATAATAATATAGATGGAGAGCATATCCCTCTATATTGCATTTTAAGGGCTCTACTTTTACATTTCTAGTTTCTAAGATCTAATTATCTTGAATCCTGACTCCACGCGTCGAACACTACTCTGACATTGGTCTTAACCAAGGGGTGTTTGAGCCAAACGACTTCGTGAGCCAAAAGTAGCGCACCGCCATCTGTTGGCACGAAAACTAAGCAAATAAACTGATTCAACAAACACCAGAAGTACAAGAACAAGTACCACCAGAAGTAGAGGACCAAAGAAGCGTTCAATTGTGTGTTATAGGATACTAGCTGGCGCCCGCGACTTCGTCCGCGTGGAATATGTTTTTAAAATTCAGTCAGAATAAGTTGTAAAAATTCCTACGGGAACTCTCATATGTCACTCTCCAGGTCCTCAACGATACTTTCCAAAGACACGTCGATCCATTGCTCTATTGCGACGTGATTGAAGGACAAACCAACATACAAACACACTTTAGCATTTATTATATTACTATGATTTTGTCTGGATAGTAAGGATTTCTTAGTACGAAGTATTTCAGTGTTATACTAATTATACTTCGAATGGATTCAAAGAAGTAAAACTTTATAAGATTTTCATTCAACATGAACCCCGTTGTTAACCTCTTTGCGGCGGATTTTCACAAATGATTTTCTTAGCGATGTCTACGCCTAAGCAAGGCCTAACTTCCAAATTCCTTTTCATTCTTTATGTTTCCACTTGCAAAGGACCTTATACCTACATGTAATTATTACTGAAAAGTAATGCTCTCATTACCGATTTTTATTTCTCTTATTCCAGAAATCCTCATGAAAACTTCCAACCCCCATTTCATCTCCTTTAGGGTGGATTTTCTTTATTATTTATAATTAACAACTTAATTGCCAACTTCAAAAATATAGGACTTTCATACAAACTTCCATCCCCCATTTTACCCTCTTTAGGTTAGATTTTCGAAACATTGATTGATACAGATCTTTATTATTTGTAATTAAAAACTTAATTGCATACTTTCATGTCTTTAACTTTAAAAATATAGGATTTTCATATAAACTACCAACCCCGATTTCAACCCCTTAGGGGTGGATTTTTGTAATATTGTGTATAAAGGTTTTTATAATTTAAAACAAATAACCTAATGGCAATTTACGTGTCCCTAACTTCGAAAACTTAGAATCCTCATATAAATTTCCAACCCTTATTTTACCCTTCTTGGGGTAGATTTTCGTAACATTGATTAAACATATCTTTATTATTTATAATTAACAACTTAGTTCCCAACTGTCTCTAACTTCAAAAATATAGGACTTTTATACAAACTTCCAACCCCCATTTCTACCCCTTAGGGGTGGATTTTTGTAATATTGCGTGTACAGGTTTTTATTATTTAAAACAAATTACCTAAATGCCCATTTTCATGTCCCTAACTTCGAAAACATAGAATCCACATGAAAACGCCCCACCCCCATTTCACCCCCCTTGGGGTAGATTTTCGGAACATTGATTATACAGATCTTTATCATTTATAATAAAAAGCTTAGTTGCCAATTTTCATGTCTCAAACTTCAAAAATATAGGACTTTCATACAAACTTCCAACCCCCGTTTCTACCCCTTAGGGGTAGACTTTCTCAAAACCGTTTATTAGCTGACCTCTACTTTATAAAAGGAATCTACCTCCCAAATTTAAAGATCGTATGTTTTATAGTTCCTGAGATATCGTGATCATCAGTCAGTCAGTCAGTCAGTCAGTCAATCAGTCAGTGGTATTTCGCTTTTATATATATAGATGCGTAAAGAGGTCCTAGAGCGTTGGAAACAATATTGCGCTGCTCTATATGAGAATGAATCTGCGGGTGAAGGTTCACAGGACTGGGACACTGAAAACCTTGAACCGGACATTCTACCATCAGAGGTGGAATTAGCGACATCGGCTCTAAAACTAGGCAAGTCTCCGGGTAAGGATGCTATTCCAGCCGAGCTCATCAAGAGCTTAGGTGCAGCAGGTATTAAAATATTAACTGATATCTGTAACTCCATCTGGAGGACGGGTCAATGGCCTCAGGACTGGACCGAATCTGTTTTTATTCCGCTGCACAAGAAGGGCTCTACGACTGATTGCGGAAATTACAGAACGATAGCCCTTATATCGCATGCAAGCAAGATTCTTCTCTACGTAATCAATAAGCGGTTGAAAGCATATCTAGATTGGCTGATTCCTGAAGAACAAGCAGGATTTGTGAAAGGGAAAGGTACAAGAGAACAAATCCTCAATATCCGCCAGATCATAGAAAAGAGTCGTGAGTTCAACAACCCTGTTGTACTCTGTTTCGTAGATTATGCCAAAGCTTTTGATTGCGTAGCATGGAGCAGACTATGGTTGGTTCTGGAAGAGATGGGAGTGCCGAAACATCTCATCTATCTTATCCGCAACCTTTACTGCAGTAACCGATCCTTTGTTAGAATCGACACCGACTGTTCGAATGTGTTTTCCATAAGCAAAGGAGTACGCCAGGGTTGCATCCTTTCTCCGTTGCTTTTTAACATATATGGTGAATACATAATCCGCAAAGCATTGGAGAACTGGAAGGGAGGGTTTCCGCTTGGTGGAAAGCGGATATGCAACCTTAGGTATGCGGATGATACTGTCATCGTTAGTACATCACTGGACGATATGAAAGAACTTCTACGTAGACTGGAAGCGGAGAGTCTAGAGCTGGGCTTGAGTATCAACAGGAGCAAGACCAAGTTGATGATAGTAGACCGCGCTGGAAAACTCCCAGAAACTTGCAGTATTCCATCCATAGAAATTGTTGAGAAGTATATTTATCTAGGCTCCCAAATTTGCAACGATGGGAGTTGTGTCCCAGAAATCAGGAGACGCATTGCGATGGCGAAAATAGCCATGACGAGCTATAACTGGAATATGGAGGAATCGTGGTATAAGTAACAACACCAAGAGCCGTCTGGTCCGTGCCTTAATATTCCCTATATTTATGTATGGAGTAGAAACATGGACCATCAAGGCGAGGGAAAGACAAAGGATAGACGCGTTCGAGATGTGGTGCTGGAGACGCATGCTGAGGATTCCATGGACAGCTAAGCGCACAAACGCGTCCATCCTGACACAGCTAGGAATAAAAACGCGACTTTCCTCCATATGTTACCAACGCCTACTCTCCTATTTCGGACACATCATGCGACGGGGGAGCGATAACCTGGAAAAGCTTATTGTGACAGGCAATACAGACGGCAAAAGATCGAGAGGCCGCTCACCAACCAGATGGACCGACCATCTGAGGGAATCTACTAAGTGCAAATTCCACACAATAGCGAGACTAGCCTCCGATAGAAGCCGGTGGAAACAAATAATCCACACGAGGTTGCAAGGACACCACCAGGACCACGATCTTCAGTAATGAAGAAACGACTGGAGAGAGAGAGAAAAAAAAGGCATTAGGTAGTGAGAAAACGGCTTATGATTGTAAGTAGTAGAAGAAGACATATTGTGATGGAGAGATAACTATGATTTTATTTTAATATGCTGTTTTTGTAACTACTTATATTTTATAATGTAATTATATAAAATTGTAATTTATGTTTATCTTGGTGAATATGGTTAATCGTTATATTATCACTGACATAATTAAGTTTTCACAAAAAAAAACATAGTAAAAGAAATCCTAATATTAAAAAATTATCCTAAAAAAAGAAAAAGTTTTTGCCAAGATGGCCGATGGCGCGTAATTACGGATAGCCTGGCTCCCTCGGCCACAAAGAGATCGAAGCTATGATAACAGTTCGTTTATTACAAGTTTTTTGTGAGGTTCTGTGTCTTTGAGGCAGGCATTATTTCATATATACTATACACGTGATAAATCTAAAACGGTTTGAAGGAGACTGGGGATGGAGAAAAGTAAGAAAATGAAGTATATTAAAATGTCACTGCCACATAATCATATTCAGATATTATGGTTTCCTCTCGGGGGATCGAGTTCCATTCCCTGTTGTTTTATTTAATTATTTAGGTAAAGCTTTGTAAGTTAAATAAATAAACTTTTTAAATTTCATTTGCTGCCTTTCTCATACTGAGACGAGACCCGTGCCCTGTAACACCGACAATGGAGTTATCATGATGGTTATGAATATGTGATAATGTTTATTAATTAACCAGATAAAGATCTTACACTATATACTTTTCCACATGCTGCAACAAATTTAAATACAACACCTGTGTATAATTAAATCAATTTGGATAAATTACTATCTATAATGTATTATAATATCAATGAAATAAATAGTACAGCATACAAGCAAACTTTTGTTTCGCGTAACCATAACATAAAAGAAATAAATAATAAGTAAAAAAACAGTGGTATATACCATAAACAATAAGCTTTAAATTTTCTGTAAAACGCGTTTAATAGGCCATCTTACACTATACAATTTATAATTTCTACAATCCTTATAACTTACTAGCTGGTGCCCGCGACTTTGTCTGCGCAGGATTAATATTTCGAGTAGATTATATTAGCGTGGCGAAGAATAGAACTAACATTAAGACATTAAAATTATCACGCAGATGGTAGATTTTTTCCTACTCACTTGACACTTATCTTCGTATTTTGGATAATTCACACAATATCTTTTTAAATTGCAACCTGGGTTATTCTTATTTATAAGCTATTTTATTGTAAAGGTTTATAAAAATCCATTCAGTAGATTTTACGTGAAAGAGTAACAAACATCCATCCATACATCCATACTTACTTCCAACCCCTATTTTACCCCCTTAGGGGTGGAATTTCCAAATATCCTATCTTAGCTGACATCTCTTAAGTATCAACTACCTACTTGCTATATAATAGCTTTATACGTACAATAGTTTTTGAGATCTCGTGTTTAATCAGTATGTAAGTATGTAAGTAAGCGACCTCTCGCTTTTATATATATAGATTACCTTAATACAAAAAGTGTAGCTAATTTTTAAATTTAAAATTATGTTTAATTATCTGCAATAGCGGTGATAGCCTAGTGGTTAGGGCGTCAGCCTCCTAATCAGAGGTCGGCGGTTCGAATCCGGGCACGCGCCTCTAACTTTTCGGAGTTATGTGCGTTTTTAAAAATTAAAATATCACTTGCTTCAACGGTGAAGGAAAACATCGTGAGGATACCTGCACGCCTGAGAGTCCTCCATAATGTTCTCAAAGGCGTGTGAAGTCTGCCAATCCGCACATGGCCAGCGTGGTGGACTATGGCCAAACCCTTCTCATATTGAGAGGAGACCCGTGCTCTGTAGTGAGCCGGTAATGGGTTGATTAGGATCTGCAATAACGTCCTTAGAGGAACTAAATTTACCTTATATTATCCTGCATACTTTTCAAAACTGTTTCAAACTGTGGACGTGTATGCGTCAAGTGGCACGTCACAAGTGACCTTTTAGCTTTAGTATCTTAATGATGATTGATGAAAAACCCCGCTTCGATTTAAAACGTTCGCTTAGACACCATTTAAGAGTCCTTAATTTATCGACTTAAGACCACTGAATGCCAAGGGGCTTTTTATCGAAATTTCTTTGAACTGTCGAGCTTATTTTAAATCACAACCAATTAATATGAAAAATGTCATTTTTTTACCTGCTACCGAGAACAGAAGATTTGATCTAAGTATAGAAATATGGTAAGCTGTGATAGCCTTGTAGTTAGGACATCTGCCTCCTAATCAGAGGTCGGGGGTTCTTTTCGGAGTTATGTGCGTTTTAAGTTATTAAAATATCACTTGCTTCAACGCTGCAGGAAAACATTGTAAGGAAACCTGCACGCCTGAGAGTTTTCCATAATGTTCTCAAAGGCGTGTGAATTCTGCCAATCTACACATGGCCAACGTGGTGGTCTATAGCCAAACCCTTCTCATACTGAGAGGAGACCCGTGCTCTGTAGTGAGACGACAATGGGTTGATCATGATGATGATATTTTAATTTTTGTAGTTATTATCAAGTCAAAATGGCTCCGACAAACCATTTGAATAGGCAACAGAGCCAGCGTGGTTAAGACTTAACCGAACAGTTAACTCTGCTTAAATCATGTGTGCAAAATCAGATTTCAGAGTAAAGAGAATAAGATATATCATCTGGAACATTCTAACGAGTAAGTAATGACCAGGAAAACATTATGGGAAAAAACATGTTGAAGAGATACAGATAGTCACAGGAAAAACTGTGCGGAGTAAAAGGCAATTAGCGCGTAAGATATCTTATAATCTCCATAAAGGTACGAGTCGCAACAGTGAGGTTAGTTTTTATATGAGATATTATTATTAGAAATTGAGATTATTGTTTGTAAATATATCTATAATGAAATGCTTGACTCATGTCGGCCTATTAAGATCACCCTTAAAGTGTATAGACATATTTATTACGTTATTTGGTGGTGGTGATAAATGCATACCGGTCTAATAGCATAAATTAGTAATGCATTCAATCCAAAATCTTCAAATAGCAGATTGAATTTTGCTGCTGTCCTTTTCCAGCTCTTCCCTGTCGATAAGGATGGCGCAACTATTCAATCGGCTATCTGAAGTGTTTGTTGTAAGAAATCCACAAAAAACACAGGTATAAATATATCTGTTACAATATATAGATAAATTTCGGAATAAATATAAGCTGTGATAGACTAGTGGTTAGAACGTCAGCCTTCAAATCAGAGGTCGGGGGTTCCAAACCAGGCACCGCACCTATAACTTTGCGGAGTTATGTGAATTTTTAAGCAATTAAAATATCACTTGCTTCAACGGTGAGGGAAACCTGACTCTGAGACTTCTCCATAATGTTCTTAAAGTCATGTGAAGTCTGCCAATCCGCACATGGCCAGCGTGGTGGACTATGACCAAACCATTCTCATATTGAGAGTAGATACGTGCTTTGTAGTGAGCCGAGAATGGGTTCATCTTGATCATATAGAGAAATAAAGTAAATGTTGCTCATAGTTTCAAAACATTAACAATATGCCATAAGCGCAATACCTTTCGCTGAAGTATCTTGGTATGGAGAATAAATTTAGCCGTAGATAAATATATCAATACTTCACTATATTCATACCTTTTAACACTGCTGATTGGTTATTTTTTGTATTCACATCGCAGGCAAGCTAGCTGTTTTTGTTTTCATCAAAATGGGGCCGGAACCCCTTCGAGTACTTTGCGATAATCCTTACAGTTAAAAATTTACTATGCACGCCCAATTGAAAAATCTCAGCCCCGCATATTTGTATAATATATATTGGTAAATATTGTTGTCGTCAATCTTATTTGTCGGGATTGTTATATGAAGTGTAACCATAGTATGAAATGATAGTATTCTGTTGCCAAAGAGTGATTAACATTAGAAAAAAAAACAAATGACTTTAGCTTCCAAAAGTGAAAATACGTGAAAAGAATGTTATATTATGACATCAGAATCTAAAAAAAAACCTTTTCACCCAAGACCGATTGTAAGCAGCGTCGACAATGGCATTATTTATAACCGGTGGGTGTTATTTATCACGAATTTGGGTGAAACTGTCGAAAGTTGACAGGCCCCTTATAATAAATTAAGAGCCACTTGCAAGCGAAATGGCCTTTGGGGACGCACCGTCAATCGCTGGCCTTACTTGCTATGTATTTTGGTACCTCTATATGTAAGGTGCTCCATATTATTAAAGTATTC
The DNA here is from genome assembly GCA_928268935.1 of Lasiommata megera. Classification (NCBI taxonomy): domain Eukaryota; kingdom Metazoa; phylum Arthropoda; class Insecta; order Lepidoptera; family Nymphalidae; genus Lasiommata; species Lasiommata megera. Next base: position 810,022 of record OV743311.1, on the reverse strand, counting down.
ACATCCCGCCTCACAAGCCAACGTCTGCATAATTTTGTTTCCTGATGCATAACATTACATAAGCGTTAAAAGCCTACTAGTGATCACAGGAATGCACTAACTTTCTTTATGTGCGATTACTATCTGTGTCCAATGGTTCCTTCATTACTGAATCGTGGTCCAGGTGTCCTTGCAACCTCGTGCGGATTAATTGTTTGCACCGGCTTCTATCGGCGCAATTTTCTGAAATATGCACTTAGAGTCCCTCAGCTGGTCTGTCCATCTGGTTGGTGAGCGGCCTCGCGATCTTTTGCCGTCTGTATTGCCTGTCACAATAAGTTTTTCCAGACTATCACTCCCCCGTCACATGATGTGTCCGAGATAAGAGAGCAGGCGTTGGTAACATATGGAGGAAAGTCACGTTTTCATTCCTAGCTGAGTTAGGATGGACGCGTTTGTGCGCTCGGCTGTCCAAGGAATCCACATTATGCGTCTCCAGCACTACAAGTCGAACGTGACTATCCTTTGTCTTACTGTAAATTAATGCCACCTGTTGGTGTCGGTATCCGTTGGCAAAGACGTACCGTTAAGCGATTTAGCGTTCCAGTATAATGCAAAGTAGAAACAGATTAGGGAGATGGATTCAGCCGGTAACCCATCGGGAACCCCTGCAGAAGCATCAGCAGGGGTATCACCGATTAGCTGATTGCTATGGCCATGAACTTCTGTTCATGGCCATAGCAATTAGCTAACAACATCTGCTCGTTTGCTAACGATGTAAAAATAAAATAAGTAATACAAAGAAAAATGGTAGACATAATAATTATCTCGTAGCACTTAAGTTAGCTTTATTCTAAGAAAAAGATCACAACAAATACTTGAAATCACTTGCAGATGAGACAGCCTACTGACTTCTAGTAGTAGTTTTAACCTCATGTAGGCCTTACAAATAAATATAGAATAAAGTCTTACAGTTTTTTACCACTCCCTGACATTTGAAAAGTACTATTCTGGCGGTTTGCAACGTTTATTTGTACTGACACATCGCTTGTATCTTAAACTCGTCCAGTATCAACACAGTTAAGCCGGCAAACAAAAACTGGTGTTTGCGCGGAAAGTTTTTCAATAACCACTGCAGACGGTGTAATGCGATCCCAGAACTTTCAACTAATAAGTGCGGCAATTTATAAAACTTAGCAATGTAAGAAGATGGCTGTTGCCCCGGACATTGTCCGCGGGGTGCTTTTACCTCGTGAATGAACGAAGAAATCACAAATGTACGTACGCCATATCTGTAAATTAAATAATTAAATTAGTTAATTCGCGAGTTCAAACTCTGTTCCAACTTCCGTTGCGCAAGACCGGAACCTGTTACCAGTCAATGTAAAGGTATTCCGAGGTAATGCCACATTAAGCCCCAAATATGTATAATGCCCCAAAAAGTTCAGGCTCCCATCACTATCCATCTCCATATTATTATCTCCTGTGTTAAGTGATGAAACTGATTAAAACGATTGTATTGTATTGTATACACTACTTGATAGTTACTTGAGAGTAGCAATTTGCTTCCACGCCCTGTCGATATACATTGGAACAGCATGGCGAGTTGAAATCCCACTTCCTTCTCTGCTGGAGATGGTGGTACGCCAAGCATTTAAAGTAATACATCGCTAGAACTTTCCGCAATAATTTATCGAAAGTCTGCAACTCAGCTTGGCTTTATTAATAGGTTCCATGTTTGTTTAATCAAATAAATGAGCTAAACGATTTCGTAACTTTACACGACTTTTGGTTGAGGAATGTTTTTGTGATTTGAGTAAAGGCTGCGGCGGTGCTTTAGCAACGCTGTTTCATTTATCTCTCCTTATCGCTGTCAGGTTGAAAATCTCTTGCGTGAAGTTTATCAGCAAAAACCTCTCAGAAGATTGTGCTTGGATCCTATATAACACGATTGCAGATAGAAAACAACCATATACAAAGGCACAGAGAAACTTTTAATCTTTGAAACTGGTAGTAATACCGGGCTAACCTTTAAAATTGCTAGTTGTAGGCTTATGCTGTAGATAAATACTATAAACTACAAAATATCTTATAAATTAGCTACAATAACGAAGTGTATATCAAAAATAATTGAAAATAAAAAATGAATATACAATATTTTTTAGCAATTTTCGAAAATAAAAAGTTATTTTATTAACCGAGAAAATCTAAAGAAGGAAAAATTTGCCCATAACATTATGTTATTTAACGTTTAGTTCAGAAGTTAATCAAGAGATAGATTGTTTTACAACTATTTTTCTTTTTTTTATGTATCAAAAGTAACCGTACGTATTTTACTTTTGCGATATATAAAATTGGAGAAGAGTTCATGGAGAAGGAGGGCCTCTATATGATGAACTCCTTCTTCAAGAAGCCGCCACACAGGAAATGGACCTGGATGAGCCCTCATGGTTCCACGAGGAATGAGATTGACTTTATCATGTCAACAAAGCGGCACATATTCAATGATGTCTCTGTGATCAACAGGGTGAAAACCGGGAGCGATCATCGTATGGTAAGAGGCACATTGAATATTAACGTCCAGCTGGAAAGGTTAAGACTGGTAAAGTCTACACTCCGGCCTACTCGAGCCCATATACAAAACCCCGAGAGCTTTCAACTGGAACTGCAGAACCGGTTCGATTGTCTTGCAAATTGCGACATAGTGGACGATTTGAACAACAGGCTGGTGGAAACTGTCCATACGGTCGGGTCCAAGTTCTATAAGACTCACCGTAAAAATAGATTAAGAAAGTTTTCAACCCATACACTCAAGCTCATGGAAGAGAGACATGAGATGAGACTACAATCTTCAGTGGATGCGTCCGCCTATAGGAGGATTAATAGGCAGATCTCTAAATCACAGACATGTGACCTGCGGCACTTCAATACGGAGCGCATTAAAAATGCAATCGAGCAAAACAGAGGCTCTAAAGTGTTCGCGAGAGATCTGTCTATCGGACAGAGTCAATTGATGCGACTGAAGACAGACAATGGTAGTCTCATCTCTTCTAAACCTGAGATCTTGGGTGAGGTTGAAAAGTTCTATGGTCAGTTGTACACCACAACACAGAAGCCTGTAGAAAATTTAGCCAATGATCCGAGAGCTAAATTGACCCGACATTACACCGAAGATATCCCGGACGTCAGCCTATATGAGATTGGGTGGGCTCTCAAACAACTTAAGAATGGCAAAGCGCCAGGTGATGATGGAATCACAGCAGAACTCCTGAAAGCGGGTGGAAAACCGATACTTATAGTCCTTCAGCGATTGTTCAATTCCGTCATTCAGCAAGGCATAACGCCAGAGGCGTGGCGCAGGAGCGTTGTGGTTCTGTTCTTCAAAAAAGGTGACAATACCTTACTGAAGAACAACAGACCCATCTCGCTGCTGAGCCATGTCTATAAGTTGTTCTCGAGAGTCATCACGAATCGTCTCGCTAATAGGTTCGACGACTTCCAGCCTCCCGAACAAGCCGGTTTCCGGAAGGGCTTTAGTACCATAGACCACATCCATACACTGCGGCAGATTGTACAGAAGACCGAAGAGTACAACCGGCCACTTTGTTTAGCATTTGTGGACTATGAGAAAGCTTTCGATTCGGTGGAAACTTGGGCTGTTTTGAGGTCACTGCAGAGATGCCGAATCGACTACCGGTACATCCAAGTGTTGAAGTGTCTGTATGAAAACGCCACCATGTCAGTCCGTATACAGGACCAGACGACGAAGCCGATACAACTGCAGCGAGGAGTGCGACAGGGAGATGTCATCTCCCCGAAGCTGTTTACCGCAGCGTTGGAAGATGTTTTCAAGCTTCTGGATTGGAACGGACTTGGCATCAACATCAATGGCGAGTACATCAATCACCTTCGGTTTGCCGATGACGTAGTCGTAATGGCAGAGACTCTGGAAGACCTCGACGCAATGCTCAATGACCTTAGCAGAGTTTCTCAACAGGTAGGCCTGCGTATGAACATGAGCAAGACAAAAATCATGTCGAACGCTAATGTTCTGCCCTACCCAGTAATCGTTGAGAGCTCTGCACTTGAAATTGTAGACGAGTATGTATACCTAGGACACACAATCCGATTAGGTAAGTCCAATTTCGATAAGGAGGTCAGCCGCCGAATTCAGCTCGGGTGGGCAGCGTTTGGGAAACTGCGAGACATCTTTTCGTCCAAAATCCCTCAGTGCCTGAAGACTAAAGTTTTCGAACAGTGCGTGTTGCCAGTGATGACTTACGGATCCGAAACGTGGTCGCTCACTATGGGCCTCATAAGAAGGCTCAGAGTCACTCAGCGAGCAATGGAGAGAGCTATGCTAGGAGTATCTCTACGTGATCGAATCAGAAATGAAGAGATCCGTAGAAGGACCAGAGTTACCGACATAGCTCAGCGAGTTGCGAAGTTGAAGTGGCAATGGGCGGGGCACATAGCTCGGAGAACCGATGGACGTTGGGGTCCTAAGGTGCTGGAATGGCGACCCCGCACCGGTAAACGTAGCGTTGGTCGACCCCCAACAAGGTGGACAGACGACATCAAACGAGTCGCAGGGAGCCGCTGGATACAAGCGGCCCAAGACCGTGGCCGTTGGAACTCCTTACAAAAGACCTATGTCCAGCAGTGGACGTCTATCGGTTGAAGTGATGATGATGATGATGATGATATATAAAAGAGTCCCTTTTTATAAGTTTTGAGTCGCATATTATGCTAATTAACATTATTTTACGACTTAGCGGGTAACAGCTAGTATTTCATAAAACCATTTGCAAGTCTAATAGCCTCAAGAGTGTCTTAAGCTTTGAATGACAAGCGGTGACGGCACACTAGTCTAAGACTATTACTACGGCATACTAGTCTAAGAGTACTAGCAGCGTGTTCGACCAACATGGTTCGTCATTTCGCTGTTTACAGAATAATCACAGAAAACAAACTGATATGTTATTTGCATGTAAACAAAGCGGCCGTCATAAAGTGATCGTCATAAATAACACTATCCTTGCATTATCCCGGGAGAAGGAAAATCTTCTTTCCAAGATGGCCGACAGCGCATAATTACAGATAGCCGGCTCCCTCGTTTACAAAGAGATCGCAGTTATGATAATAGTTCACTTATTTTTTCCGGGTCTCTTTGTCTCGGGACGAGAAATATTTTGGACGACGCATTATCAGCTGCCACTGGTAGCATTTGCTTCTCCGTCGGATTTAGACAAAGGCGATTATTTCTCGTTCTATATAAATATGTCTTTAAAATATTCATCGTCATTTACATTCACAGCCTATGAATTTTCGAACACTCAATACTTAACAGTTTTTGGCATTTGGAACCAAACCCTTGGTTCCGTTATAGGGCTGTATAATAAATTCGACTTGATGTCCGTAGAAAGATCCTAGGTTAAATTACGGGGCCGGACGAAGAAGTGTTAGATTTTTCTTGTAAAAAATCTCATTACCATCCAACTTACCAGCTTGGAATAAGGGAACTATCGGTGTGCAACCCCTTATTTCAGGGAGCATGCGAAGCTTATTGTATACACATTGGGATAGTGCCAGCTCTGAAGCCTACTCTCTTAGAAAAGACGAGACCTGTCTATAACAGTGGAATGTCAATAGCCTGAAGACCAAACGTCTGACCAAAGTACAAGAGGAATGTAGTTTACACTTTTAAATACAAGATTTTTAATTTCACATTCACTTAAATCTTCTTGTTTAACGATTATATTAATAAAATGGAGGACCTGGGTTCGATTCCCCGCTCGACCCTCGTCTGCTGGGAAGCTTTTACCGTGGCTAGTTACCACCCTACTGACAGAAACTTCAAGCGAATAAAATTATTATTCCAAACCAAATTAACCAATTAGAAGTATGGGTTCACCATAACCCTTACAGAGCTCGCTACTATCTTATTCTGCGTCATCACTTACTATCAGGTGAGATTTCCGTCAAAGGCTCACCTGTAGTGGATAAAACAAAAGAAAGGACAATTACGTTTTATATCACTATTTAAGTTAGCCATTGAATAAAATAACTAAACATTGATTTGTTGAACGCGAATACATAAAGCAGTTTAAATGTAACGTTATTAATATAGGTCGACTATGTATGTATCACAGCGGATACGCAATGTACGGTCACGGGTCCCTGAGGCATTAACCGTCTCTCAGATACTTCAAAAAGGCGACAGACAAATTGTGAGCTCCCGAGCATCCTCCCAATGTAATCAAGTTACATACATACAAAGGCGACCTTCTGAACACTTGAAGGATTTACTTTCAAATGTGCTTTTTATTTCATTCTCAACCAACATGCGAGTTTTAAGTTACAAGTTTCATTTCACAATAACTTAGTTTAAATCCAGTTAAAAAAATTATATATTATTATTAATATTAAAATTAAATGGAGGCTGTGATAGCCTAGTGGTTAGGACGTCCGCCTCCTAATCAGAGGTCGGGGGTTCGAATCCGGGCACGCACCACTCACTTTTCGGAGTTATGTGCGTTTTTTAAGCAATTAAAATATCACTTGCTTCAACGGTGAAGGAAAACATCGTGAGGAAACCTGCACGCCTGAGAGTTCTCCAGAATGTTCTTTAAGGCGTGTGATGTCTGCCAATCCGCACATGGCCAGCGTGGTGGACTATGGCCAAACCCTTCTCATATTGAGAGGAGACCCGTGCTCTGCAGTGAGCCGGCAATGGGTTGATCATGATGATGATGAAAAAAATTATGTGTCGCCAGAAAATCTGATCACACACAGTACATAAGAAGCTCAAGTTTTAGCGTAAACTTACTGGCAACTTACTTACTTAAAAACAATATTTTGTTGTAGTTCAAAATAATGGCACTCCAAAACATCATCAAATGTTTTGTTATTCAAATAATGTCCTATTTGAATGGAGATCCTTTAACTTGACCAACGCTCGAAATTACAAATCAATCTAATCTAAGGTCTTCGCATTTTTAAAATGAAGTTAGTAGAGCCGATTTTATAGACAAGGAAATTATGGAAAAGGATAGCAGGACTAAATTAAAATTGAAATGAGAAGATTTTGTATTAGATAGATTTTTTATTTCGTACGTAAGGCATGCGCATTACAAGATTGAGATATTGTAAGCTTGTAGAAAAGTCCTACTATAGTGTAAAGGATTACGTAAATGATAAACATGCATGGGTGTGAAATATTGCTCTAATAAGATAGCTCTTAATATAATTTTAAGTGGCATGTGAGATGGTGATAACAAAAAGAAAATTTACCTGGCTAAGTTTGTTGTGGGCTTCTTCTTAGACCGGTGCGCGTTTGGAACCCTCATAGCTTTAGTTTTAAGTTTACGAATGTAGTTATCACCATCAAATCACTACTTTGTAAATTATTGACGCGTCAAAAGCGCCTTTTAAAGGACTATTTGAATAAAGCTTATTTGAATTTGAAATTTGAATTTTGTAAAACCACATTCATAAAATAGTGTAGGTAATTGCATTAATTTAATAATCATTTGTAAGCATTCGTGATTGTTATTTGATACATACGACCTAAGCTTAAAATCTGAAGATCTGATTACGTAATCGACCAACTTTGCCATACATAAAAACGACAGTCACCCGCCAAATGAAAGCGTTCTGAGGAAGCGAGATTAACGAAGACCAACGCGTCACTAGAGCCAATTTAAAACACCAATACGGGTTGTAAATTAGTTCAGCACTTACATTATGCGTAACAAGGAAGTTGAGGGGCGGCGGGGCGCTATTTATCACGAACTTGGATGAAACTGTCGAAGGTCGACAAGTCCGGTATAATAAATTAGGGGCCATTTGTAAGCGAAGTGGCCTTTTGGGAGTCGCAGGTCTGTGATACTGTCGATACATTGTCGGATATTGCTGATCGTTTAAGTATTTTATGGAGAAGTTACGCGTTATGACCTGGCCTGGTTATGTTAGTTCTCTTATAAGAAAAACATCTGTTCAAATTCAAAGTGCGGATTAGAAGAATGCACAAGCCTTTGGAAAAATTATGGAGCGTTTTCACGAAAAAACAATAATCAAACTGACAAATAATTCGTTTTTCTAATTTTTTCTTCACCGTTGAAGGCAATGATAGTATAATATAGTATAGTACAATTATGTGCCGGGGACAAATTTGGTCGATAGGTAGGTAGATTTATGCAATTAGCACTGTTACCACAATATAAAACATGAAATGATAGACTGAATACTCTGATGATGAAAATTACTTTTATCGTGTGGGTCTTCTCCGAGCGTCTGCACTCGCAGCATTGCCTTGTTAACCCAGGCATTTCTTAGGGGAAACTTACTTCCTCTATGTTGTTATATTAACCCACTTTCACTATTTCATGCATTGAATTACCCAATATTCAGGTGAAGATGAGGTGGCAACCATAATCATTAAATTAGGAGGCTCCTAAAATTGAAACGGTGCATATCTTATACGGCTCATATTATGCTCCTCATTTTATGCTCAGCTGACTCAAAATTAAACTTACATCAATTACAGGCGTTTAGCAGTGTTTTACACGATATATTGTATTTTGAAAGATTATTTGAACTGGTTCGCACGATAGGCAGCGTAAGGATTTGCACCCTTAAACATTTCTTAGACATCCCGTGAATACGTACGAAATCGATTCAAACTTTAAATTCTCTTTGCTTATTCCAATATATAAAAACAAAAATTGTTACACTGTTCATAAATTTAAGCAACAAATTGACTTTTATTACATGGGACAATGTAGTTATCAGAACTATGTTTAACATTCTTATCTTACTGTCTCTTCTTTGTATATTGTTTTCAATGTACGCACGATTGTCAATCCACTGTAACTTATTTTTTAAATAAGTAATATCTGTAATATGTTTTTTATGTGTCTTTACTTATCTTGTATTATACAAATATATATGTCGGCGCGAAGGAGTTATTAACTTCATTCAGCGGTGCAAAGAACAACAAGAATTCAATAATTACCCACATTTGAACTCTTCACGGTAGCCACCATTTTTGTACAAGCATGCTTTGCTATAAATATAAGCGGCCAATGCATTCTCGCTCGTGACGTCGGACTGTTCGGACCTCTTAGTTATTGTCGCAATAAAAGTGTAATCCCGCAAGTTTAGGTTTTAATTACTATGAGCGAAAGTAAACAAGATCTGATCGTAGACTCTTACTATAAAAAAAAACAACTCGGACGGCCTTGATTCGACTTATATATTCTATTCTATTTTAACATGCCAACGTGTAAGTACAATAACATCCTAGGCATGAGGGGCATGTGATATTATTGTTTCATCTGTTTAAGTGTTAATTAATTTGGACTAAAGCGCGCATCGTAATTCAGGTTTGTTCGTGGAACAATAATTGTAAGTTTCGATTCAGATAAGTAGATACGCTACAGCGTATCTGGAACGCTTTGTTCTCAGAAGTTGGTCTCGAGGTAATTAAGGGCGCCGTGATCTATGGAGAGCGTTGTTTCGCCGAATTAAAACTTATTGAGCACCGCAAAACTGCTCCGGCGTATTTAATTTTACCGCAACTTCACAATTTGGCTAATAATAAATCAAGACTTCCAAACTTCCTATTTACTCAGTCTCCTTCGTTGCTTTAGCATTTTTACCTTACAGCTTTCGACACGCCTTCGCTCACGTTAAGTTGGTCGGCTTCTAGCTTCAAAACTGATAGTAGGAACTGATAGACTTTCACATTAGAGTGTAGTAGTTTCACATTAGGTTTTTCCAAAAGACCACTAGGAATTTTGTCACCTTTGATTTTCAGGATTAGAGCATTTTCGGACTTACCACCAGGTGAGATTGGCTTCAAAGGCTTACTTGTAGTGTATAAAAAAAAAATGTACAAAATATATACACACTGGTGTATATATTTTGTACATTTTTTTGCACTGGCATTGAGCCGTGCTTTTTATATATTATGTCAGTGAAAAAGTTTCATTTTTATTTCTAAATGCACAAAAAATCTGGTATGTACTAGTACCAAAACAACTTTTATTCCGTATTTATTGCGATTTTGCCAATAACCATCCAATAAATTAATAATAATAATATAGTTCCCCTTTAACATTCAACTTTATTTAATTTTTGATATAGAAATAAAAGTAAGTTCAGTGAAAATTACAACACTCGCCTATTCACATTTATGAAATACATCCGCGGTTCACAGCTAATAAAACGAACGTATGAGCGGATGGGTAGACTTATAGACACCGAAGATATACAGAAAAACATTTATAAAATTTTCGCACCATCACTATTTAAATCGATGTTTCAAGCAATCAATAGCGTAAAAGATCGCTACTGAAAAAAAAAATTGCCAATATGAATAGTATGAATAGTATGAATAGTATATGTATTTTTGACGACCTCCGTGGCGCAGCGCGCGTGCTGTCAGATTATAAAAAAGTTGGAGGTCCTGGGTTCGATTCCCGGCTCGAGTCTGGTCTGGTGGGAGGCTTCGGCCGTGGCTAGTTACCACCCTACCGACAAAGACGTGTCGCCAAGCGATTTAGCGTTCCGGCACCATGTCGCGTAGAATCCGAAAGGAGTATGGGTTTACCATACCCCTAACAGGTTAGCCCGCTACCAGCTTAGACCGCATCATCACTTGCCATCAGGTGAGATGCAGTCAAGGGCTAACTTGTAGTGGATAAGAAAAAAAAAATATGACATAAATAGTTGTAGACAGAAAAAGACCACAAGTTCAATATTCTCGGCCTATTTCATTGGAGCAGTGGCTGTAAGCTCGCAAACTTAATCTAGCATTACGCTTGAGATACAACTTGCCCAAGAATTTGTTTCGAAGTTTATGTAGCGAATTAATTCCAATGCTATTACTTTGTCCAGTCCGCAGCGCTGCACTCTGGAATTATAACAATTTGTTGATTTCTGTTGTTCCTTTTGTTGCATTTTAGTTTATTTTCTACCAAACTTTAACGTACATAACATATGAATACAGTCTGCCAAACTATGAAATAGTTTGCCGGCAGAGGGTCTCGTGGATTATCACAGAGTATATACTAAACCTTAAAAGCCTTATCACTACCTATATCAGCTGGAAAAGTTACCCAAAAGGTTCCAAAGAGGCGACGTGTTGGTTGTCATCGTGAACATTGGAAGACTGACAAACAAAAAGTTAAAGAATAGAAGCAGGCGTTACTTTGCGGAAGTCCATGATAAACAATAAACAGCAAGTATAATTTGCTATATTCCGCCGACAACCGGGAGATTTATATAATATAACACCACACAAAATCTTCCACTAGAACCTCTACGCACATTTCGACCCGGACCATCCTCAGGAGATGTTGACTGCACTGATCCGGTGTCGGGTCGAAACGTGCGTAGAGGTTCTAGTGGAACATTTTGTGTGGTGTTATATTATATAAATCTCCCGGTTGTCGGCGGAATATAGCAAATTGTACTTGCTGTTTATTGTTTAATAAAAAAGTTGCTTTTCTGGGACATGTGCTTAGGTATATAGATACAGGATCCTGCAACATATATGCGCAAAGTAGCGGGGTAAAGGCGCATTGGTCGTAAGAGAAAGTGCTGTCCAGCTGTTCAGCTTCGCGAGAACCAAGGCAAAATATGCCATTCTGACGGCCATCGTTCACTAGTTGGAGAGGCACCTAAGTAAATCAGCAGTGACACAGCAATAGGTAAATTCAAATAAATATCAGGTGATTCTTACTTTTAATACCTGTGAGTGGTCACACTGCAATTCATTTATTGATACTGGTTCATCCAATATTTTTTATGCTTTTCGAAGTAGTCGTTTACCTTAGGAGCGCCACTTGTCTAGATGTGTTTGTTTGTGACCGGGTTGGGTAAATATAGACTTTTAATTTATCGTTTAATTTATTAATTTTACTGATTTGTTCTTTATTGCACTACAGGTTTACCTATTAGTGTAATAACATACGCAGGTAAGTGAAGATATATCTTCACTAATTAGCTATAGCTTTAGACGGTAGTGGGCGTATCTGTTAGGGGTATGGCAGTTATAAAGCGTACCGGAACGTTAAATCGCCTAGCATCTGTTGAAGGCACCTCCTCGTCACCAGGGTATTAACTACCTACTGCCGTACCCTCTTACGAGATGGTCTATATATTTTTTATTCCAGGAGCAATTTTTATACAAATTTTATCAGGATTAGTTTTGAGGTCAGGTTTACATAGATACAAAGGATTACTTTTTAAACTCAATGGTACTGTTCCCGGACACTATACAGGAATTAAAAGTCCATTTATATGCAAAATCGCGTCAAAATTGGGGCTGTAGTTGAGCTGAATATAAGTTACTAATAAATAAACAAACAAACAAGCTCGTGCTGGACAATCCAATATACTGGTACTTCTGGCTTGGTATTTAGATGTTTTTACAGATAACCCAATAGAAATTACTGGCTTAACCAGCGTGTTAACCCAAGGACCTCGTTTTTTTTTATTCACTATACGGCTTGACGGCTATCTCACCTGGTGGTAAGTGATGATGCTGTCTAGGATGGTAGCGGGCTAACCTGGTAGAAGTATGGTAAACCAACGCTCCTAGTTGGTTTCTACGGGACATCGTGCCGGAACGCTAAATCGCTTGGCGACACGTCTTTGTCGGTAGGGTGGTAACTAGCCACGGCCGAAGCCTCCCACCAGACCAGACTCGAGCCGGGAATCGAACCCAGGACCTCCAACTTTTAAAATGCGACAGCGCACGCACTGCGCCACGGAGGTCGTCAAAGATGTCGTGATGCGTAGAACTTAATAGGCTAAGAAACAAGATCAATTAAGGCTGACTCCTATTTCCAAACCCCTTTGAATTCCCTTAAACTTGAGCCTCAAATACCGGTACTCTGAATCATGTACTCAAACTTAACTAGGGGCCACTCTATAAAGTATTCCGTATCCAGGACGCACGTGTACACTGCTGCCCCGTGAGCTTCCGGACCCACTTTGCTACATTTCCTGCCTCCCCCTCCCCCCCTTAAGTACGTAGAACAACAATTTAGCACTCACTCTTGACATAAAACTAGTTCCATCAATCTCTTGGCGAACACAGTATTTTTAGTAATGAAGAATCCTGCAAAACTAAAAGTGATTTTTTAACCTTTAAGCAGAATAATTTTACAGATTAAAAAGTATCGTACGATATTCCAATATAAAAATAACTTCCTTAGTATCCAATTAATTAAATGTTCATTAAACGTGTCGCAGAAGTCTGGACATAAGATGAAAAGGAACAAAAAAAATCCTTTTGTCCAGAAATGTATGTGTTTCAGTCGATAACCTACTCCGTTAGAAAACCATATCTCATAAAAATTTGTTTAAGCATTTAACTTGAATACTCATCATGATCAACTCATTACCGGCTCACTACAGAGCACGGGTCTCCTCTCAATATGAGAAGGGTTTGGCCATAGTCCACCACGCTGGCCATGTGCAGATTGTCAGACTTCACGCGCCTTTGAGAACATTATGGCAAACTCTCAGGCGTGCAGGTTTCCTCACGATGTTTTCCGTCACCGTTGAAGCAAGTGATATTTTAATTATTTAAAAACGCACATAATTCCTAAAAGTTGAGGTGCGTGCCCGGATTCGAACCGCCGACCTCTGAACAGGAGGCGGACGCCCTAACCACTAGGCTATCACCGCTTCGTACATGACAAACATAAATTTATTTTAAATCCTTTAGAAATTGTTTTTTTTTTTTCGAGTAAAAAGAATCAGTCGTATTCCTTTTGCTTACGTTCTGTTCCTGTGTAAAACAAGAACCTTTAGTTTTTATAATATAAGCAGTGACTTATATCTTTTAATTACCTAATAATGCACCATTTTAAAAGTAACTTAAGGCTCAGACAGACAGGCGACAAGACGAACTGACGCACAAAACACGAACAAACGCCACCGCACTCGCAGCCCTTATCTCGCCCAATAAAATATTCATATATAATCTAGTTTCGCTCATAATATTATAGTTCCCCGGTTGCTCCATCAAAACAGTTTCTGATCTCGGCCCAGCCTCTAATCAAAATGAAGTAACTGGGAGTTATGAATTATGAACAGTGGGGAACAAAGGCGATTACCCGCGCCAAGTTAAGTTTTAATTACAGCGACGCCCGGGTTTCAACTGTGTAAATATTTTGCCCGGACCTGTTTACCGGTTACCTGGTTACAGAGCGCGTTTATAATATCATAGTCTTCCGTCAAACTTTGTTTAACCGACTTAAACTAACTGCCCGCGGCCCATATTGCTTTGTCCATCATAGAAGTCTTTGTAAACCCATTTTTGCCGAGTTTTATGCTTTAGAAAGTCTAACAGTTTCTCATAGATATTTCTCGGAAAATAAATTATCTTACCGCATGTTTGGTAACTGCTTGATTATTAATATGAAAACACTAGAATAAGTATGGAATGAATCCAAATGAAACTGTTAAAGCCTACAGAAATATGTTAATAACAAAGACAAAGAAGATATTCTTACCACCCCTTAAAAATAAAAATAAACATTTGTAAAATCTTTCAACAGAAAACATGATTATATAGTTCTTATTCATTGTAGGAATAACTACTCAACATTTAAATACATGTTCCAACATAAACAAATCAGGCAGTTCTTCTCTAATCAAATAAATAAATAAAGAATCAAATAGCGACAGTTAGGGATAATTAAAATTAATTAATGATGGGATGCTGACAACAAAATTTAACCGGTTAAGTTTGTTGTGGGTTTGTTTTTAGACGTCATCGCGTTTGAATCCCTCCTATTTATCCTATCCATACATATTTTGCCTAGACTCCATTTCTGGTTTATTTATAACGAATTTGTAATATCAAACTCGTAAATCAAACATCCCTTGCGTTCCACTATAATTTCATAAACATACAGACATGTATTATTTGTAATCACACAGTCTGATTTTAAAACGTTTTTTCCAAGATTTTTCAAGATTAATTGAAGAAACTATTGCCATGACCGTCATTTAAAAGTTGGTTAAATGGTCTAGGTTTGGTTGGTTCATCATCATCATCATGATCAACCCATTAACGGATCACTACAGAGCACGGGTCTCCTCTCAATATGAGAAGGGTTTGGCCATAGTCCACCACGCTGACCATGTGCGGATTGGCAGACTTCACACGCCTTTGAGAACATTATGGAAAACTCTCAGGCGTGCAGGTTTCATCACGATGATTTCCTTCACCGTTGAAGCAAGTGATATTTTAAATTTTTAAAAACGCACATAACTTCGAAAAACTTTTCGGTGAAGAGGTGCGTGCCAGGATTCGAACCGCCGACCTCTGATTAGGAGGCTGACGTCCTAACCACTAGGCTATCACCGCTTACTACTTGGTTGGTTATAGGACATTAATTTGGTTTAAATTATAGTCACAGTACCTAAAGCCCATTGAACGTACACAGAAGCCTGACTAAAACCAGGTTTACATTGAATTTCTAACTATTCATAAAGCCGGTTTATATCCGAGCCGGTCAGTCCATTTATCACCCGGATATATCAAGAGTGGGTTACCGTTCCCATTAAGTTAAAGCTCCAGACTAGCAACTATTACTTAATATTTGATTCATATTTATGTGAACTACCCGGAACTTCGGACTACGGCTTAGCAATCATCCAGTTATTAGCGACGTACTTGCGTATATAAGTATTTGAGACTTTCGATTTAGTGCCTAGAACTTGGACCTTGAGTGTGTATAATATTTCCAACTTCATCCACTTCTATTCGTGACATGTGATGTAATTTAAGAATAGATATTTAATCTAAAGCCACAAAATATAAATGTCACAGGTATATACCGATAGCTCGTAAGAAGGTAAACTGTACTTTTATCTTTCACTCTAAATCTGATAAAATATTGTTATAGAGAGCAATTACTGAATAGCTAGTGTGTGGCTCCTTCCTAGTAGAATTTGCAGTCCAAACAGCTTATATAGTCATCATAATGAAACAAACAGACATAAGAACCTATTAAGCAAAACAACTTGAAATAAATAGTATTTTTAATTTTTTTAATGAACTCGTCATTGTTAAAAACACGATCAGTGACTGGTTTTTATTATAGTTTTTAGAGGAGTATGTTAAACTTGCGTTTGAACTAGTTGCCTCAATTAAAAATTAACAAATGCAATTGTGCAATTATCACCATTCAATAATTGCCTGAAATGCCTTTTTTTATGAATTGTTCATGTGTTAATTAACGCTCAAGGGATAAACATTTTTTTTTTTAAACTTTATTGCACAAAAAAAACCTGTACATAAGGCGAACTTAATGCTAAAAGCATTCTCCACCAACCTTGGAACATTAAGAAAACATTTTGTAAATAGAAAACCCTGACGATTCTATGAGTCCATCGCCAAACACCAAAGGCGTTGCCCTGCTGTTAGATTGTTAAATTATGATATAAACCATCTAAGGTTACGATCAGTGCAAGCAAGACTTTGACAAATGCTCGCCCATAATTTCAAACATCTCATCCGGTTGGTCAAATTTACCAAGACCCCACCCCCCAATCTGGTTTGCAACAAAACTGGACGCTAGAAGGGACGCTGGTGGTAAATGGAAGGGTCGAGTTAAAGTGGCCGTTAACGGAACATCGGTTGCGGGTATTATCAACCGAGCAAATGTGCTAAGTCAGAGGCTACTTGTCTAAGCTATTACTCTTTGATAAATGGAAGAAATTTGCATACTGGAGTAAGTGTGGTGTTTCCCTATGTACGTTATAACACATTGCATTCGTATGGGAGACTGTGGATTGAGGAAATGAAGATCTTTTCCTTAAAAAAATAGTTTAACGGACTCATTATTTGTAGCGATATTCAATACTGGATGTATGTATTTTCTTTGACGTTGAGATATGCCAGTAACTTTGTTTCTTCTACGAATCTTCGGATTTATCGGACTTCGGACTTCTAAATCCAAGTACCGGTATCATCACAGGAAACACTCACTGTTTGAAGGTTATAGATTTCTTTGATCATCATATTCACGGAGATAATAACCGAGAAGACTCCGACCGACTCAAGATAGTTCTGTAAAATTGGGGAAACAATTTTGAACCTTATTGTTTTTAGCCTGACCTGGGAATCGCATCTCGTACCTTCGGTGATGCGCAGTAGAACACGCTAACCTCTTTACCAAAGGGGCAACCTACTTAAATTTGTTTACTAAGTAACTATTATATTCTAGTTCTTGAGTGGTCTCTAGTGTTGTTACGAGTTACGATTCCGGAATTCGAAGTTAGGCACGGCTGCTTGAAACTGGTGGCTTTATTTGCCAAACATACAATAGCAGTCTCTACACGCGTGACATTCTTCAAAGTTTCCGCCACTACTTAGGAGTAGTAACTGAAACTTTACTTGTAGATGAGCAGAGAAGAATAGAGGTAGTTAACCTACTAAATATTATAAAGAATAGAGATAGTTAACTTACTAACTACCTCTATTCTTTTTAATATTAAGAATTAACTTCCTCTATTCTATACTCCTTAAACCTTATTTTGATATTGGTCTTAAAAACATTCTTTTGATACGTTAGAATGCAAAAATCAACAATTAGAAAAATTACAATTGATAATTGTTATAAATTTTTCAATATTGAGCGTCATTTTTAAGTTTTTTTACACCGTTACAGGTGAGCAATTGACTTAACACCCCTTGAGTATAAGTGATGATACAGCCTAAGATAGTAACCTTTTAGGAGTATTAGTTATATTACTCTCATACAACCACACTTTCTAACGCGACATACTACCGGAGCACTTAATTGCTTGGCGGCACGCCTTTGTTTATACGTTTGTTTACACACACACGTACACACAGACACACACATATCCTCCCACATATAAATCGACAGCGTTCTTCACTGCACCAGAAAGATCGTCAGATGACATCCTCCGATATACTAGATTTCATTTATTCCATCTACTTGCAGACGCAATCGGGTGTAGATTGTTATAACTTCAACCAATGCGATTTACTCCGTCCAGTAAGAGAAGTCAAGAAAGTTGCAGTAAGGTCGCGCATAAATTCTCGACTCGTCTCGGCGTGCATTACAGTATGCATTTTAGATAACGATTCGTTCCGAATTAATTATTTCTATTCTCCGTCAGTCGATAATTACATAAGGTTTCAGTCTGTTTTTGAGTATCTGTTTTTGAGATATTTCAGCGTGAGATGTGTGCCAGATTTTGAGTTGCCAGTGTAGCCGGATTGTTGTGTAGTTCTTCAGTACATCACCTGCATTTCCTGAAGCGACAAATTCCCTTTCCGTCTAAATTTCGTAAGTCCCAACCGAAAGCAAGAATAAATGTACAAACATTTATACTCCATGTTTTACTCATTTTATTACTTATTAAAATATATGTGCATTGCCTTTTGTTAGTTTTAAAAATAGAAAAAAAAATCTTTATTTGTTTACGTTCAAATTGTTTTTTAATAATTTACACTAAAATTAATGTAAAGATCGCGTTACGTAGCAAGACAAACCATATATCGTCTGGACATGATTTCATCGATTAACATTGCACAACATTATACACAATAAAATTGACGGTCACAGGCACACAAATGTTTGTCATCTGAAACAAATCAAACGCACAAACATCTCGCACACAAATTAATGTCGTTTGGAACAAAACTGGTTCATGAATTGGCACGGATGTGTGTATACATAATTGGCACACCGAACTGTGGGTAGGTCATTAAAACTAATGAGTTAGTGATGAGAAAATGTGACGCCACTTGAATCTGCACGATACGATTTCAATGTGTCATTTATTTCGTTGAAATGATGAGTGCTATGGATTTTCAGCAGTGTAACATTAAATATATACAAATAAGTTTATTTATTTATTTAAAGGAACACTAACAATATACATATCATACACTCGCCACATAATTACACACTATTACACACACTGATACGTATATCTATAATAAGTGTACGCAACATTCACAATGCGCCAAGTAAACATTATTTTACAACAGGTTTAAGGACAACAAAACAAAAAAAAAGCATTAAATCTAATTAAATATAAAAAAATTAAAACATAATTAAATAAATTAAAATAAGAAATAAAAAACAAAAAAGAAAGGTAAAGTTCTAAACACACAATTAACAATTACTGATGGGATAAATGATCAGTCTTAAAAGCAATAGCCGAGTCATGAAAAAAGTCGAATAAGAGTGTCTGTTATTGCGAATATAAACTAATATTTATTTGTTAATTTTAATGACAACGAAGATAACTCAAACAAAGGGGTTTTAAACTAGCTATTGGCCGTTTCGAATCCAAGATATTTATATACATTTGAAAAAAATCCCTTTAACTAGATTACAGTACGGTTATTATTATTATGGTTAGTAGTTTTATTTTGACCTATATATTGATATCATGTCAATACTTACAAAATTGCAAAAAGTCATCGAACAAAACGACACTTATGTATTGTAATTAAAATAAAAGAAATCAACTTAAAAAAAATGTCTCGAGTTTTCATATAAAATGCAAAGTAACTTTTCCCCAACCATCCAAGTTGGTTTTGGGGAAAAAGTATATATTTTTACGTGCAAAATACAGCTATTTTAAAAGTAACAAAATTTACTCAAGATTGAATTGAGAGATAGAACCAGTTGTTTGAATAGAGTAGTTAAATAAATGGGATTGCAGCACTCGTAGATGAAAAGAGAACCTCTTAATGTTCAATTAATTACTGAGAAGTGAGGAAGTGGAATAAGCGATACGTTTACTATAAGAGTATCTGCTTACATTTTTTTTATTTGCCTATAGGTTAGCTCTTGACTGCAATTTCACCTGTGATAGTGCAGTTTAAGATTCAGTCGTATCACAGGTAATAAAATTTATTGTTTACATTAGGATCAGTCCCTCGCCGCTTTTCCGGGATGAGATGTTTCTTTAATATGAATGTATTGTAGAAAGTAAAAAAAACCTTTTCTTTTTTTAGGTCGTCTCCAGTATATCTCTGTACCAATTTCGTTTAACACGGTCGAGATCAAGCTGAACATGGGTAACCAACAAACAAATATATTTCACATTTATTTCGATGGTAACTGGGGCTATTTAAACATTGCCAAACATTACCTGTTCAGAAGCTGTTTAAATACACAATATTAAAAGAAGAGTTCTTCAATGAGAAGATACTCATTAAAAAAGGACACCCTGTACAGACGCGGGCGATGGCGGCCAACCGATTTAACATTACGCGCGCTAACAATACGTACGGCGAGCAAACGATTGCGTATTTGGTTCCACGATTCATGTACGAACTAAGTTCACTTCACTGGTTAAGAAAAACCGGGCACAAATTGCCCACCACACGATCCCTGTATACTCGTATATCGAAAAAGAAATTTTTAGATTTATCTTATGATGTTAAAAATTATTGTATATTATTCTTAACAAGTTCAAAGTTTTCATAAAAAGAGTAATTTTATTATTAAAGGGTTACTGAACGATAAAATCTCTCCTGTGTAAATTGCTCTATTTTAAAATTTAATTATTATTTTTGGACTATTTATTTGGGATAGTGACAACAAACCGCCATTGTTTTTTTTTGAGCTTCTTACTATACAAATATAAGAACTAACATGCTGACTCTAGATGTTTTTGTCTATATATATTTTTAGCCCATTAAAAATAGGCACAGATAATAAGCAACAGACTTTTAGCGTTATTATTAAGTTGCATGTGACGCACTTACTATTATATCAATACCTTAGACATAGGAGGAGATTCATATTGAAGATTTCATAGACGATTTCACGAGAATATTAAACGAAAAAGAATAATCAAGTCTAAAATTATTTTTAAAATTTTGGCTGCATTATATTCCTTGCTCAACGTAGCTGCCCACCTTTTGATTCCAGATTGACTTGCTTAACCTATTAATATATTAATCTAGAATGTCAAAATTATGTCTTACTTTTATTTGACTCGTTATATTTCATTTCGTTTTCCATAATAATCAAACTCATTACAAGTCAACAGGGGTTTTCTCTCACCATAAGGTATGTACCAATTTGGATTATAGTCTTTGTAGTCCACGCTGGACAAATGCAGATTGGTAGACTTCACATACCTTTGACCACTGTAGAGAACTTTGATGAAGTACTAGTATTAAAATACAATTAATTTAAAATTGATTGCGAGAAATGTTGCAGGCCTGATGTGAAGTGATTACCGCCCACGAACATCTATCTTTCAAATCAAATCAAAATAGCTTTATTCATATAAACCTATTATCTATGAATCTTTCATATACGACTATGTACGAGAGTAAGAGTGTACATTTTTCATTCAAATTTTTCATTATTTCAATATAGATTTCAATAGACAACAGCGCCATAGTAAAAATATCCTCTCATAAATCTCTTGTCTATTCTTATAATGTTGTCACATTTATTCAATAGATTGCAAAAAAGAGTCTAGTAAAGCGGGTACAGCTGAAGCTTTTAAACGGTTTCGGAGAATAATAGGTTTCCTCCCGGAGAGGCTAGGACGTGAAAAATTTAACATCTAAATTAGCTTAGGGTCGCTCTTCGGGCGAGGGCATCCTAAACAGATTTGTTGATGAGGCACCTTTTAAACTTAGTAACATTTTGTGAAACAAAAAAGGGACTTCCAGTAATTAAATTACCGGTGATTTTTTTAAATCGCATCTTCTTACTTTGAAGAACTTAAATATTTAATCAGCTTCCTAATTATTTATTGGAATTAATACAGTTGTAAGTACCGTGGGCTAGTTAATTAAAACGCAGGAACCTCGTGCTTCATCGAACGTACGGAAATCGGAGATATTCACGTAGATAACTTAGTATATGCTCAAATCAGAAATGGGATCCACTCAGAGTTGTGAGTTACAATGGGTGAAATATATATAGCTAAAACCACACATCTGGACGCTGTGATCTAGGGCGACTACAATGGACAAGAGGAATGATGTTATATAGTAAATCACTGAGATACCCTGTGACTCACTTGATCTCGTCAAAAGACACAAGACCTTAGAAACTTTTGCAAAACACCTATGTTACAAATTGCATGGCAGCTTTATTTTCACATTGCAGATTGAGCTGTAAATCATAGACTTTTGTAAAGTCCTTTATTTGACCTGCAGCGTTTGCATGACTTTTGTAATAATTG
Source organism: Lasiommata megera (assembly GCA_928268935.1). Taxonomy (NCBI): domain Eukaryota; kingdom Metazoa; phylum Arthropoda; class Insecta; order Lepidoptera; family Nymphalidae; genus Lasiommata; species Lasiommata megera. The sequence goes on along the minus strand of OV743311.1, from coordinate 787,810 downwards.
CCTGGTTTTAGTTAAGTTTGCAACAAGTATGTCTGTTAATCGTCAGTAGTGAAGACAGTCGTAGAGTGTCAAATACGTACACGTTCGTAACATAAATATGAATCAAACACTAAGTAATAGGTGCTAGACGTCTCGGGGTTAACGTAATGGGGCTCCGCAATCCACTCTTGATGTATTCACATGATGAATGAGCCAACTTCGCGGAACCTAAAGGAACATTATGAGAAAACGCTAATGTTGGGAACGTGGAATTTGGACAGTTGAACTCTATTGTGTTTCTTGAAAGGAAAAAAAACTTATTTCTAAGGCGCAAAATATGTTTATGCTCGCTGTTTTTTAGAGGTTATTTTCCTCAGTATCTTTATGTTATTGGGAGCAATCATATAAGGACACACTTAGGCTGAGACGTGTATACCGTTATTTAGCTTATTGTTAACTTAAAAAAGAGACAAAGCCATGGGTCCCATATAAACTAAACGTCACGTTTTAGCACTAGCTTCAACTGAAAATTGCTTATCCAGCGGATTAGCGGACTTTAATGTTTATTACCACTATCATAACCGACGTCAATAACCTTCTCCAAGCTGGTACTAAGAATTTCTTGTTAACTTTTAAAAGTAATAATTGTTGTGACTTGATTAAAAAGTTCGAGCGGTAGGTTTGAGGCGTATAAATTAATTTCTTAGCAATCGCACATAAACAATATACTCAAAATAAATGTTAATTGGAATTCAAACTTCTTTAAAAAAAAAGATTTTTTTTATATCCACTAGCAATGTGATTAGATTAAGCTTTCTTTTCTCTCTTCTGTAAAGGCGTCCTTATGGCCATTGGTTCATCATCATCATCATCATGAACAACCCATTACCGGCTTACTACAGAGCACGGGTCTCCTCTCAATATGAAAAGTTTTTGGCCATAGTCCACCACGCTGGCCATGTGCGGATTGGCAGACTTCACACGCCTTTGAGAACATTATGGAGAACTCTCAGGCGTGCAGATTTCCTCACGATGTTTTCCTTCACCGTTGAAGCAAGTGAGTGATATTTGAATATTTTAAAAACGCACATAACTCTGAAAAGTTAGAGGTGCGTGCCCGGATTCGAACCGCCGACCTCTGATTAGGAGGCTGAAGCCCTAACCACTAGGCTATCACCGCTTCCATTGGTTACTTAGAATAAATAATTTTATGTAGCTGACAAATTGTGTTTTGCTTGTTTGTTTTTGTACTCTGCATTAATTGTGTATTGATTAGTTGAGTTATTTTTTGCAGATACCGACTATTGTAATCTGAGGCAACATAAATACAAATAAATGCAATACATCGCCTGTAATCAGATTCCCAAAGGGCCCAGCTCGTGACAAATTGGGCCCTTCACAGCGACCGTTCAATGTTATCACGTCACAGGCAAACCTAAAGGGTTCCAGAGGAGCCCTGACTGATATGGTTTTGAGATCGCAATTTGTTTTCGCGCATTTGGGTGGTAAGGCATAGTGTGGAATTTGTTGGGCATCCTTTGTGTTATAAATAGTCTAAATATTAAGTTATTCCTGAACGTAACTTAAGAAAGTAAATGCAAGCGAATCAGTTAATCTAAATTCTATAGTCTTCTATTCTATAAAAATATAATACAAAACCCAACCGTCGTCCCAACCATTCTTACTTACACTTACACCTTTCAAGTATAAAACATTCCAAACCCATTTTAGGGTTAACGCAGTGCTTAAAAAGTTTACTTGCTAGGTATTTGATGATAGTAACAGACTATTTTCAACGTCAAAAGATAATAAACGTTTATCATTACAACCATGTCCGCAATTAAGAAAGAATGTAAATTCGACTAAATTTTAAATGAACAAATCAAAATGCATTTGCTTTTGACAAACACACCGTGTCAAATTAGTCTGTATGAATTTAACTGTGGGTTCAACTCAACTGTGTCAAACATGCATCACTGAATAATATTGGAATCAAATGAACCGTGCAATTGTGTTACGTAACATTACATTGGACACAAATGCCGCCGTTTTTAAGCTCCCACGTAAACTAAATTTGGCTGTTTTCAATGTAGTATGTATACCTATGTACACAGGAAACATTGCTCTGGCGCTGTATACTATGTACCTAGAGATTTATATAGTACAGCACAGTTTATCACTTTTCATCATCATCATGATCAACCCATGACCCACTCACTACAGAGCACGGGTCTCCTCTCAATATGAGAAGGGTTCGGCCATAGTCCACCACGCTGGCCATGTGCGGATCGGCAGACTTCACACGCCTTTGAGAACATTATGGAGAACTCTCAGGCGTGCAGGTTTCCTCACGATGTTTTCCTTCACCGTTAAAGCAAGTGATATTTTAATTATTTAAAAACGCACATAACCTCGAAAAGTTAGAGGTGCGTGCCGGGATTCGAACCGCCGACCTCTGGAGACGCTGACGCCCTAACCACTGGGCTATCACCGCTAAACGTTATACATTTTCCTCTATTTAGTATGCAATTGGACGGTGAATGTGTACCGATATACTTAATTGCTAACTACGACTATTCGATTCGATTGAATTCTCTAAATAACATCAGACTTGTTATTAAACTACTGAAACAAATGTTATCAATATCGGTGTGTCTTGCGGGTTTCCGGAGATAGCTCACTAGAGGAATCACAAAAGTGTCACTTTTTTTTTTATATACATAGCGAGCAAACGAGCAGGCGGGTCACCTGATGGTAAGTGATTACCGCCGCCCTTGAACATTTGCAGCACCAGAGCAACTGCCAATGCGTTGCTGGCCCTTGAGCAATTTGTTAATCCGCCCTTTGAAGATCCCCGTATTATAACTATTGGGGAACACAGAAGATGGAAGCTGGTTCCACAATTTGCAAGTGCGTGGCAGAAATGACCTGGAATAGCGGGTGGTGGAAGAGGACCAGGCATCCAGGTGGTGAGGATGAAATTTGCTTCTGCGACGAAATGTGCGACTGGAGAATACGTCACTCAAATATTCCAGTTTGTAAATTAAGCTCTGTATTGGAGAAAATTGTAATGCGCATTAAAGTCAAACATTTGGTAAAAGGCTTAATCACTATTTAAGATCCTCATCGCTGAAACAACAGTTTAACGCTTTTGGTTGTTAGGAAGAAATCGCTATTTTTCATTCTATAGCATAAATGAAATCACCATGCGGCGAAACGTTTTCAACGCGGTTAGGTCACTACCGTTTAATGTTTAGAATAAATACAAATACAACAGTAAAATTTTCCCCAAATGTAACAACAACACAAAAAAATACAGACTACTAGCTTACTAATCCTCAAACAGTCAAAAAACGAAAAGGGTAAAATAGTATTTTTTTTATCCACTACTAGTTAACCCTTGATGGCAACCTCACCTGATGGTAAGTGATGATTCAGTCTAAGATGGTAGCGGGTTAACCTTTTAGGTATTAGGTAATTGGTTTTTACGCGACATAGTGCCGGATCGCTAAATCGCTTGGCGACACGTCTTTGTCGGCAGGGTGATAACTAGCCACGGCCGAAGCCGCCCATCAGACTAGACTCGAGCCGGGAATCGAACCCAGTACCTTTAACTTTATAATGGGAAGGTCGACTATGCTACAAGTAACTATGGTAGTTAAATTCTGGGAAATGCGTTTACGCATCCCCGCCGGAAGCGACGTGTGGCTACCAGAATATCCACTAAAACCCAGCGATGCTCCTTCACGTCGCCTGTTGGCTGGGACACAGGAACGCTCGCACAATCATCCAAGTGCTTTATTTTTCTCTATAAAAACGTTTTATTCGACGATAAAAATAGGACATATTATTTTGTTTTCATTTTATACTTCTAATATTATCATTCTTAGCTTATGTTGTTTGTGTATTATGGACTTCTGAAAGGTAACGCCCACTTCTATACAACGTTTCTTTGTTACCTATTTTCGGCTCAACAATCTCGATTAAATTTGGCCGGATTATGTCCCGGAAAACCCGAGGGCCGGTCCCGCGGGATTCCAAAAATAACTACTAAACCTACATATGCGGATTAGCAGCAAATTGATCTTGACAACATATAGCAAAGCTTTTAACAAAGAGTTTGATATTATATTATTTTTGATAAATTGTTTTGTAAGCTGTGATAGCGTAATGGTTAGGATCTAATAAGAGGTCGAGGGTTTTATTCCGGGTACGCACCTCTAACTTTTCCGAGTTATGTGCGTTTTTAAGCATTTAAAATATCACTTGCTTCAACGGTGAAAGAAAACATCGTGAGGAAACCTGCACGCCTGAGAGTTCTTCATAACGTTCTCGAAGGCGTGTGAAGTCTCCGATCCGTGTGTAATGCGTCCAATCTGCACATGGCCAGCGTGGTGGAGTACGGCCAAACCCTTCTCATATTGAGAGAAGACCCGTGCTCTGTAGTGAGCCGGCAATGTGTTGATCATAATTAATAAATGGTTTCAGACAAAGTCGCTATCAACAGCTAGTAAAATGTTCAACTAGTTTTCAACATTTCCACTCTATTTATTACAAAATTGGACGTCAAGTGTTCACAAATGTACTTAATTGATAACTGCGTTTACGAGACGATTGAGCTGCGTTAATGAGGCCAGTCATTAAACTAATGAGGGGTGATGGACGCGCAGTTGTGCTCTTGCTATAAAATTGCGCAGTGGATAAAATATTAGGTTTGTTTCTGGGGATTTCTGTACACGAAACAGAATACAAATAATAATAATAATAAAATTCATTTATTTCAACTAAATACAACCTTTCTTAAAATACCCTGACCCCCAAACTAGGATAGCCCGTATCCTCGGGGTCAGTCTCTTCCAATTGTGCAATAAAAAATAAACTATTAAAGTTTGGACTTAATCACATTCATACATGAGTGAGAAATGAGTGGGTGTATGGGTGTGTGGGTGACTGCATATGAGTGTAGATGTGTGTGTGTAAGTGAGTGGGTGAGTAATACGAACACATTTTATAGGTGTGTTTATATATATATATATAAAGAGATTTAGTGTATGAATAAAATCATTTATTTGTCCACGTGAAATTCTTACAATCGTATTACAAAACATATATCTAACCTTTTCCCTTTCCACTACAATATCCAAATTGCATTGACATATTGTGTTCTACAACTCTTATGTCTTAGCGAAAATAGATCCTAGACAGGGAAAGCAAGCCAGTGCCAAGCACGAAACGGTAGTAAACTGCGGCGCTTGTTTTGTAGGGGACCTCGTAATCAGAGACGTGTTTGCGACTACTCCCTTAAACGTAACCCAAAACTAAAAGCTATAAGATACGTAAATAACGAAACTAAATCTCAATTAAATATGAAACTAAAAATTAAAAGTCAACCACAAAATCAGCCATGTTTTTACACGTTATTATTATCTTATATATATGAAGGGAATCAGAGAGCAGCGCCATCTAGTTTTAAAATCATGCCACTCTCTTGTCTCGTACATGATTCTAAAACTAGATGGCGCTGCTCTCTAATTGCCATACGCCCCTGTTCATTCTATATATATATCTGATAATTTCCGCGATACAGTATACTCATACTGCATATATGTATACTGTATCGTAGAAGAATACAACAGAAATCAGACGTTTGTATATTATATGAGTGTCCACGTGCCCCATAAGCTTATGATTCCCTATATTTTAGTTATTTATAGAATAATGCTATTACGATATTAAGGATTACTTAGCGATATACTCCATACTCACGACCTGGGTGCATATGAGACTAGCTTTAGCTTTTTAGTTTTCAGTTAACAAATGCAGTTATTACAAACACCTCACGAATTATTATAATAACAATATTTTATATAAATATATGATATGAACATAGTTTATATGGATAAAGCTATTTTGAATTTTCAACGCTTTAATAAAAAGCTATTGTGCATCAATGAATATTCATTCATTCAAGTCAGCCGTGTCTCACAAGCAGTGAAGTTAACATGACGTATATAAATATACAAGTCTTACTTTGTATTTTAATTCAATAATAAAGAAACTGGCCAACTTTCAACATTGGCGTCTATACGTTGGATTTGGAACGAAAATGCGTATGTTAGGATGTGTGTATAAAATATGCGAATTTCAAGCAATTCTTTCCCATTTTTCATAACTATTATCACGTGAGAACAGAATTGCCATATTACTTCATTATTCAAACATATGTCACATTTTTTCCGAAAACTCATGCATGTAAAACATATGTATTTAAATATAGAGCTATTCTTTTGACTTTCTAATGTTTTATTTGAACAATAATTCGCCGCCATTTGCAAAGTGTTGAAAGTATAAGAGACTGACTGGAGCAACCGAGTCCTTCACTAGACTAACACGTACGTCGTAATAAAGTTACCAGTTTCAAGCTCACGTGTTATTCCAATCCCGGCACCCTAGTTAGCGACACTATCAATTCAATGATATTTAATTTCTTACGCGACTTGGTGTAATAAATTGCCCAACTCGCAGTTCCCCTGGGCGGTATCACGGCATCTGCAGTGCTTATTGAAAAACTTTGCGGCAGTAATATCACATTTGTGTTAGCGGGGCTAAGCCGTCTCGTGTTGAATGCGACATAGCGTGAAGCCGTTCGTGGTGTCGCATTATCTGTTATTGGCTCAGATTATAGGGTAAGTGAAATGTACGCATAAAGGGGTTCTGTTGCAAAGCTTTTTAATATACGTCAAGAATGTTCGGAATAGAGACCATTAGTACAAGAACGACAAGAGGAACGCCGTGAAAGCTTTATTGCTGTCAACTGCTCATATACAACATTTGACTGCAATCTCACCTTGTGGTAAACTAGGAATAGTCTTAGATCTTATCTTTTGTCGACGTCCGTGGCTCAGTGCGCGCGATGTCGCATTATAAAGTTGGAGGTCCTGGGTTCGATTCCCGGCTCGAATCTGATCTGGTGGGAGGCTTCGGCCGTGGCTAGTTACCACCCTATCGACAAAGACGTGTCAAGCGCTTTAGCGTTCCGGCACGATGTCGTGTAGAAACCAATTAGGAGTGTGGGTTTACCATACCCCTAACAGGTTAGCCCGCTACCATCTTGGACTGTATCATCACTTACAATCAGGTGAGATGCCGTCAAGGGCTTACTTGTGTTGTATAAAAAAACTGTCAGGCGCATTTGTCAGACATAAGTCTGACAGTTTTAGCATTAATTTTGCTAAGCAAAGACAAAGTATATATAAAGTGCTGTATAGACCTCAGTCTAAGACTTTAGTATTTAATACTTTCGAGTATTTCATTATACTACACCACATAACTGGGTGAAAAAAGATAGACAGACAAACAGACATTCAATAAAGTATTGCTATGAGGGCTCCTTTTTAACTTTCAAAGTACAGAACCGTAAAAGATGCAGATCAAAGTTCTTTATCGTTTTACAATACTACGCTGGTTGTTATACTGCATTTAGCATTGTACTACTAATGATGCCACGAAAATAAACAAGCACAGAATATTGCTTATTGAAATTTAACATATTTTAATATTCAACTGCACGCTTCGAAGATCTAACTAGAAATTCCAACTTCGCGAAATGCAGCTTTTTGACAACATATTACCTAAAACCTGGCAATACATGATATTTCCTTCTCGTAACCGGATTTTAGGATCCGTTTTTGCTCAAAACATCGCACGTCTCGCTTTGAGTACATTCGCGAAACAAAATAGCATTACAGATGAAACTAAGAGCGTGAACTAGCTGTACTAACAGTAAATAGCCAAATATATGAAGGGAGCAGAACTTGCACGGCGAACATAAATTCTGTGCATTGTAGAGACGTTTCTTAAAACCTTGGCAATTTAAAACTGATCCAGAATCCATCTTTGGAATAGCGGCTGATGCCCGAGGTTACATACACGTTAACTAAGAGTAGTTATGTAATATAGCAAAATATGAGCCTCGTACTTGAACATATAATGTGATAGCCTGAAGCGGTGATAGCCTAGTGGTTCGGGTGTCAGCCTCCTAATCAGAGGTCAGCGGTTCGAATCCAAGAACGCACCTCTAACTTTTCGGAGTTATGTGCGTTTTAAAAAAAAATTAAAATATCACTTGCTTCAACGGCGAAGGAAAACATCGTGAGGAAACCTGCACACCTGAGAGTTGTCCATAATGTTCTCAAAGGCGTGTGAAGTCTGCCAATCCGCACATGGCCCGCGTGGTGGACTATGGCCAAACCCTTCTCATATTGAGAAGAGACCCGTGCTCTGTAGTGAGCCGGTAATGGGTTGATCATGATGATAATGATGACTCGATCATAAACTTCCTTTCTGTCCGTATCAATCAAAGGATAGGCAAGGTTTATTGACAGAAGATTGTTGGTTCATGTTATGGGATTGTTGGCGGATGTGGCAACAGAGTAAGTGGGCTTTGTATGCCATTTGTGATACTTTACCTCCAGCGCATATAGATAATGCGGCGTTACTTGGAGGCGGCGGACGGAAGGACGCCTAGGGACGAGAGAGTCTGCCAACAGCCTGCCACATAGCCGAAGTAAAGAAGATTCTACCAGTATAATTTTGACGACCTCCGTGGCGTAGTGTGTGCGCTGTCGCATTATAAAGTTGGAAGTCCTGGGTTCGTTTCCCGGCTCGAGTCTGGTCTGGTGGGAGGCCTCGGCCGTGGCTGGTTACCACTCACCGACAAAGACGTGTCGCCAAGCGATTTAGCGTTCCGGCAAGTTGTCGCGTAGAAACCAATTAGGAGTATGAGTTTACCATACGCCTAACAGGTTAGCCCGCTACCATCTTAGACCGTATCATTACTTAACATCAGGTGAGATGCAGTCAAGGGCTAACTTGTGGTGAATAAAAAAAAACTATATCGATTAACTTTAGTCCTTTTTCTGCGTAGTACGGAGCCCTCGGTATTTAGAAGATGCTCGTTTAACACGAACTTCGACTTTTATTAAGTAAACGCACAGGGAAAGCCAGTTTTGCTAACATTAGAAAAGAAAGCGATTCTTACTAATTACGTAGACGTTTAAGGCTTAAGAAAGCATTTGGAAGCTATGCATCGCTGAACGCTTTGAAGTTGGGGAGAATATTTGAGAGGATCGCACTGGAAAAGCTTTTAGCGAAAAATGGCTGGTTTTGACATTTAAATTAGGTATATTTTACTGTCGTATCCGAGTGAGAATTATTAGAGCGTGCATTTTAATCGTGTGATAATTTTTAATCTTCTTATACAATTAAATTCTCAATTGAACCCAAAATTGTAATCCTTGATAACTAGATATGCATACAAAACGTAGCTGTAAAAGTGTTCGGTTTCTGTATTTTATTCATGGTTATCTGTTGAGTATTTAAATATTCACAAGAAAATGTTACTCAAGTCAGTCAGTTAAGATAACTAATTATAATATGTATGTAAGCTTGATCGCGTCGTCCAAACAAACAAAAAGGCAATTAAATTCGTGAGTAAAACCTAATTTTTTTTCGCTGAACTATTTTACGACTTATGTAAGTCTAACCAGCACATCAACTATATTATTGATCGAAGCTTCAAATATTACAGCTAGTATATAAATCTATTGATACACCTCATATTTACGAACACCATATTTTCGTTTATTTTAATTCGTGAGATGATTGAATTCAATTTCAAAATAATCTTTATTCAAATAGTCCTTAAAAAGGCACTTTTGACGCATCAATAATTTACATAGTAGTTATTTCATGGTGATAACTATATTCGTAAACTTAAAACTAAAGCTATGAGGGTTCCAAACGCGCTCCGGTCTAAGAAGAAGCAAACAAACTTAGCCGGGGTTTTTCTTTATTTCGTTATCACCATCTCACATAATGAATAATAAACTATAGTACCTATGGAGATAGAGGAATTGTGATAACTATACTCGCCAACTTAAAGCTAAAGCTAAGAGGGTGCCAATTGAGCTCAGGTCTAAGAAGAAGCACACAACAAACTCAGTAGGTTATTCTTTGTTATTTTAAATAGTCAACAATAAATTATAATTATCTTTGAAGTTGGAGCCATTCACACCCAAGCTTTTTTATCGTTTATATAATCCTTAATATCCAATTTAATCCTAGCGATATTGTATTATTAAAACTCAGCCACGCTTGTAAAATATCATACGCAAATATTAAAAGTCTAATAAAGCCACCCTCGCATTTTATAAAACGCAGCGTAATTACCATTTAAATAACACACACGCCGTGTCACAGTGTCGCACTGTGTCACAGGCGCCCTCATTTTAAAACCGTCACTGATAACAACACAGCTTAGCTGGAACACATCGCGTGCCGAGTGAGTTATGCGGAACATCTAAATGCTTTAATAAGGCCCTCAAATACTTTTTGTTTCGTTTCACTGTTATCAGAGAGATGGTGTTGATCGGTTTTTAGAATTTAATTGTTTCTACTAAAGGAAGTTAATTGATTGAAAAATATTGGAGTACTCGAATGTACTCTACGTACTTAAGTACCCGCATGTGATTGCGAGATACCGATATACTAGACTATATTTAGATATTTAGTTTAATATACGAGTCGATAGTATATTTGAACGAGAGTTTATCAAAATACACTTTTTTTTTAAATTAGGTTTTTGATAAATAAATTATAATATAATTTATTTATCAAAAAACCTAATTTAATAAAATAGACTAAAACAATCGGTCTGGACAAATGATTTGGAATAATTTAATCAATTTCGATGCAACATATGCAAAATGCTTTTATTTTCTAGAGTATTCTACTGTAGAAAAAAAATGTATGTATTAAAAAAAATATGTAAAAGAGATAAAAAATTATTCAATAAAACATTATATATCTCCTTTTTCAACAACGTAGTCGTAACGACGAAGGTTAGTAATAAGCGTTGAAAATTATATATATATTATATTTATGAAGAATTGCAATGTTCAAATATAATATTTTCTGTGTCTAATATTAAGGGTATCCACAGCTTGCGGTGCGTTTATCAGTCCGTCTGAAGTAGGTAATTCCATTAATCATAATTTACACAGTTTAAGTTTCATATAGAGATTATTAAGTACATACTTCTTTGTAATGTTTAAAATGATGTACAATATAAACTTCATTTTTTTCTAACTATCGCTATGTAACTTAAACTGCATGTTGTGTTTACTTCAAGACGATTTTACATACAATAAGCATGTAAACCTATAAAATAAAATAAAATAAAACTATTTGTCTTCTTAATTGAAAAACTTCCTAATATATAATCAGGCCAAAGGTGCTATGTTCATCACAGATGCTTTACATGTTCGTGCAGATAAGACCAAAGGTTGTTTAATTAAATGACTCTGTGACTGAACTGCCTACTTCAATGATTGATAACAGTATAAATAAATCTGGTTAGCTCCAATACATTTGAGCGATCCACAATTGTATATATACACAGATATGAAGAGACCGCGTCGCGCAGGGGAGTCTAATAAATCTACGGCAGATTCGATTATTTTATCCCCTGCGGATTTCGTAGAAAGGCAGCGAATCTGATAAACGAATACTGAAATAAAATTACTAGTATCCTGACCTGCTATGAAGACATGACTCGTTTTACCATCCGACTTTAAAATGGTTAGTTGAAATTTTACATTTTGTGAAATTTTATTGCAGTAACAATCAATTAAAATTAAATAAACTTGAAATTAAAGGGATTTTCAATTACATTTCATTTATTACAAATGAAATGTAATTGAAAAATACATTTCATTCATTTATTACATTGATTGATTGAGTGCCTAGATTTTTTACGTATTCGATCGTGAGAAAGTTAACTTCAAATTGTATGGCAACGAAAAGCGCCATCTATCACACATTAGATTCTATTTCACGCTATCTAATACGTAGAAAATCTTGCACTAGTAGACATTCTGAACGAGAGACGTCATTTTTGTTGTTTTTGTCGATCTTAGTTATAACTATAATAAAGGATGCTGCTGCTACTGCACATGGGACGGGACCCTTTAACGACTCCGATAACTGATTCGAACTGAACAGTCTTCTACTTTAGTTATCAGATGGTTATAAATATAGACTCATTCTTGTGCTAGGCTCTGTTTCTTATTTATTTTTATTTATTTAATTTTTAATTTAATTAGAACGGACAATATCCAATAACACTAATTAAATAAATTAAATGATTACACATAATAACATTATAACAAAAACAAAGTCTAAACAAAACAAATATACACTAAAAACAAAAAAAAACAGACAAGAGAGACAAAAACAAATATTTAAGATCTATGACAGAGTCATAGTGGTATTATTATACTTTTCGGAAAACTGCAAGCATTGGCTTACGATCGTATTCCATTCTTATATAAGCTTCTTTGCTTGGTAAGTACTCATATGAAACTTTTTCACCAATAAAATAGCTACTTAGCCATCCAAACTTGTTTCAAAAACCCAGAGTCCCTGATCACCAACAAACTCCGGATCTTTAGATTTTATTGCAAGAAAAATCGATATTAACTCCTAGTCGGGAAATTGTAATTTTTTAGGCATTGTCTAAGACATAACGTTAAAAGCTCAGGTCCGCGACAAGCGCCAGCGACTAGCGATAGCTCTGGTCCCTGTACATTTTCTTTGTATTCCTTCTAAAAGATATGGCACTGTTACGGCATCACTGTCACAACGAGTGCCGACGCTGTATTCGAACAGATACCACGTTTCCGCAAATGTTTTCTTTACATCTTATGTTTTATACAAATACGTGTATATACTATCATCTTTTTTTTTTTTTTTTATCCACTACAAGTTAGCCCTTGACGGCAATCTCACCTGATGGTAAGTGATGATGCAGTCAAGATGGTAGCGGGCTAACCTGTTAGGGGTATGGAAAACCCATACTCCTAATTGGTTTCTACACGACATCGTGCCGGAACGCTAAATCGCTTGGCGACACGTCTTTGTCGGTAGGGTGGTAACTAGCCACGGCCGCAGCCTCCCACCAGACCAGACTCGAGCCGGGAATCGAACCCAGGACCTCCAACTATATAAAGAGACAGCGCGCGCACTGCGCCACGGAGGTCGTCATCTTCCAACTTATGCTATATATTAATAATAATACTCTATATCTAAATAAACGAAGTTGATTCGACATATAGTATCGCGTAAGACATTGCATTGACCCCATGTAGAATAATCTACTATAAGCTATAATCGTGAAAACCCACCAATCGGCAATGCGGCTGCATGGTCTATCCGATGAGTATTTAATTGTTTTATGATAGCACACCAAACACGTTATTTGAAATTTCTTTCTCTGCTGTCTATAATTGGGCCGTCCTGTCTGTCTGTCCAGGCTTACCCTACGAACGTCTGAAACGGGACATTGTTTTAAAAGATAGACGAATTATTACCCTACAACGTTTCTAAGTTTATTACTACGACAATAAATCGATTTCAATAAAAAATCAGATTAAGAAAGAGGGGACTAAGCAGGTAGTGTTCCCATAATGATGTACCTACACAGATGCGCGAAACCAACGTAACAAGTGAGTAATAACAGTACGATATTACCATTACCAAGTATAATGTGTCGTAACGCACTATAAAAACCGTCGTCGCAGGTGAAAATTGCCACTATAAATGCAAATTGCAAGTCTTATACCGACTTGGTGAGCCAAACCGACACATGACGAATAGCAATGTGAATTGTTAGGCATACAGTTGTTTTAATCAAACATTGTCACATTATTTGTATATTTTATATCATACTGTTAAGAAACACTATTTAAATAAAGAACACAACTCTTCAATATCTATACTTGTTTATCTATAACATTTTACACACCTTTGTACAACCAGAACCTCAGAGACCACTTTTCGGTACGACCACTAAACAAGAACTAATCAAAAACGATTAACTAACTTATAAAGGACCCATTGGAACGTCATATTTTCCGTTTTGCCCCATTTAAATCCGGTATTTTAAGCAATACTTATACTTTGAAAGTAGTAAAAAGTAAACCAAAATCATTTGAGTCAAATCACGTACATTCATTATATATTTTTTTCATTTCAAAGACACTAAAATCTAAAACATTATGACAATACCAATGATGTTCACCTGCAACTATCTCTTATTTCTCTTCTTGATCTAATCCCACGCTATGTAGGGCACACCACGTCTTCTTCTTCTACTCACTTGTATCAGCAGTCACTTCACTACTCACAACTTTTACAGGCATGTCCTCTTTTACACAATCCATGCATCTCTCTTCTAGTCTTAATCTACTTCTGAGCACACACACATATTTAACATTCTCTTGGTAACATTGCTTTCTTACCTTAGAATTATATGACCATACCATGCTAGCCTATTAAGCCTCATATTTTCTGTCACAGGCGCTTCTTTTAAACCTTCCCTTATATAGTCATTTCCTATCTTATCAATTCTTGTCACACCACACAACCATCTTAAAATTCGTATTTCGGTCACGTGTACTTTTCTTTCATCCGTTCTCTTTTACCACTCATCATTCAGATCCTGTATGAATACACCTGCAACTAATGTCACCAAACTTAGCAATGAATGTCTCTGTACTCAATTTCACGTCAATTATATAACTTGTACTGATTAAGTCTTCTACTACTCATTCAAAATCTTCGATAACCTCCGTGGCCCAGTGCGTACGCTGTCGCATTATAATGTTGGAGGTCCTGGGTTCGATTCCCGGCTCGAGTCTGGTCTGGTGGGAGGCTCCGGCCATGGCTAGTTACCACCCTACCGACAAAGACATGTCGCCAAGTGATTTAGCGTTCCGGCACGATGTCGCGTAGAAACCAATTAGGAGTCGGTTTAGCATACTCCTAACAGGTTAACCCGCTACTATCCTAGACTGCATTATCACTTACCACCAGGTGAGATAGCCGTCGAGAGCAAACTTGTAGTGTACAAAAAAATCAAGTAGCTTGGAAAAAAAAATTATTTCTCCTTCTACATAATATAAACTATGTCAAATCTCAGACTCCCGTATAAGAGAAGTTTAAGTAAGTAAGTAGTCTTAATTTAAAGATTAGATTTTACGACATAATTAATATAGGTAATAACAAACGGCGCACTGAGCCAAGTGTTAATAATGATATTTTGAAATCCAGAGCTTTCTCCTACAATTATATTTCAAAGCTATAAAGTACATTATAAGCTATTAACTTACAAAGTGCGAATCGAACGCATAGAGAGTTCCTTACAAACGTTATATTTATGTACCTATAAAGTTCACCCATAATGCAATATCGATGTTAATTTATGTATTTTTTCTAATTTAGGACCCCCATTAGAATACATATACATATACATATATAAATATATGTATACAAAACCGTATCTTTGGATAGCGTTGGATTAGTAATTTATTTTTTTCATCGCACGCAGGGCACTCTACGCGCGAGAGCTGTGATAGCCTTGTGGTTACGACGTCAGCCTAATCAGAGGTCGGGGGTTCGAACCCCGGCACGCATCTATAATTTTTCGAAATAATGCACATTACTATTATACTATTTTACTATTTTTAAGCAATTGAAATATCACTTGCTTCAACGGTGAAGAAGAACATCGTGAGGCAACCTGCATGCCTGAGAGTTCTCCATAATGTTTCAAAGGCGTGTCAGTCTGCCAATCCGCACATGGCCAGCGTGGTGGACTATGGCCAAACCCTTCTCATATTGAGAGGAGACCCGTTATCTGTAGTGGGCCGAGAATGGGTTGATCATGATGATGATGATGACTCTACGCGTTCTTGAAATAAAGGGACACACAAAAATAGGAAGATGGACAAAGAAGTGATTCTGTGAAGATTCCCAGCAGACTTCAGAATGAAAAAAGCGTAGCTTTTTGTTAAAAAGAAATTAACTAAAAATTACCTAATGAACGTAGTGATAGTGTATATTAAAATGTTACTGTGCCACTTCCCAAGTTTACCGAGCAACGACCTCTTTTGTTAATGAAAAAAGTATTTATATTAACGAAGCGTAATTGCTTGTTGAAATAATTGCGTTTAAGGTTTTATTAAGATGGTTTCCCTCTTTCAGTGCACTTGGAATTTTTCAGGTTAGTAAATCCTTTAAATTTAACAAGCCTTCATTTTAAAAACTAATATGCCACTTAATTTTTTTCTTAAATTTAAATTTTTCTTCGACTCATACCTATTTTTATATTGTTTACTCATTTAATATGATGCCTTACGTCTGTTATAAAAATGGCCATATGCATAGATGGCTCTGTTATGTAATGAGGGTAATTTTAAAAAGAGTGCTGTTTTTGTACTCTGCAAGCCTCGGTACCAAAAAATATTATACAACCAAGAATTGCTGAGTCAACTAGCTATTGTACTATTCTATGAGAAGTCAACACCTTCTGAATATGCTCTGGTATCGGAGCAAAACGTGCGTTCAGAGCGGATTTTGAAAAATCTGCGTCATGTGCTGTGGTAAGTTTATAATGACTTCCAACTAAGGAAGCAATTATTAATGGTATCTTAATAATATTGTACAGTTCGTTTTTGCGTATTTAAGCAAGAAGTTTAATTTACGAGTAAGTCATGGTATTCTGCACATTAAGGTTCTAAAAATACCACCATCTTCTGTGTTCCCTAATGGTTATAATATGGGGATCTTCAAAGGGCTGATTAACAAATTGCTCAAGGGCCAGCAACGCATTGGCGGTTCCTCTGGCGCTGCAAATGTTTATGGGCTGCGGTAATCACTTACCATCAGGTGACCCGCCTGCTCGTTTGCTCGCTATGTATATAAAAAAAAAACCACATTTGACCAAATAAGAATTTTATTTAATTTAATTTAAACTAACTAGTTTACCTCAGGACAAGACTAGCGCAAAATTTTGATTGATAATTCTAAGTCAAACTCGGGTTTAGATTGCGGTGGTTAAGTAAAAATTAAAAAAAAGTATCAAATATTAATCATAAGTTGTTCATGTTAAATTTGACATTTAATGTTGTCTGTACATTTAGGATTGGGAAATTTCGCGACATTTTATTGACTTACAAGACATATTTCAAAAAGTGCTTAATTTTTGTTTTTTTTTTTTTTTAATTTTGATGTAGTGGTTATATTAAAATCACACGTAATTGCGAGAATTTCAAACTGCTCACTCATTTTAATATCTATTCCCTTTGATACAAAATTACAGCGGCATTTACTGCGTTCCTAATTAATGCAACTTAAGTCTTTGGTGCTGAGCTCAAAAAGGCTGCAATTGCTTCCCGTTCCAACTTTGTCCTGAGACCCCAATTGTTGTTTCGCTTCTAATTATGTCACGGGCCTTGCTCTTTTCATTTTTAATGAACACGTACGAGTTGCGAATGAAAGAAATTATGCATACAATGGGCGAGTTCGGTTGCTAGCAGGAGACGCAAAAATGTAAGCCCATGCGTATTTATAAAAGCGCACACGAGCAACTTTTGTCTATATTTCCTTTGCGTCATTTTACTTCTAGGAAACCTTCAAACGGTGGAGGAGAAGCTATCTGCCTATCTGCAGCTCGTGCGTTGGGATTGTAGTCTTCAATAATAATAAAAGCGCGCACGTGCAATGGTTGCTTTGCAGTTTAAAATCCAGCGTCTTACATTACCTTCTATTTATATTACGCCTTTTTATGTTTCGGAACACAGACCCTAATGTCGTTTCGCCATATTTTTGCCCCTTCATCTTCGAATATTAATACGTCTACAATCCGACGTAACTTCCAAAGTAGCTGGTTATCTTCTTTTTCTAGTGTCAATAGGGATGAAATTCGGCATTAAAAGCCCACGAAATAGTATAAATATGGCAGCAGCTCACATGAGTAATTGAAATAACCCTGTGGTGGATTTTAGTAAGCTAATAAGTAGGCAGGAAATAAGTAACTGATATAATAGAAATTGTATTTGTACCGGCTAAAATGTTGAAATTTATATGAAAGTTTGTTAGTTAAACAATAAACAGCAAGTATAATTTAACTTCACAAGCGCGAAAAGTAAAAAGCGTTTTTTACTTTTCGCGCTTGTGAAGTCAACATCTCCTGAGGATGATCCGGTGTCGGGTCGAAACGTGCGTAGAGGTTCTAGTGGAAGATTTTGTGTGGTATTATATTATACAAATCTCCCGGTTGTCGGCGGAATATAGCATATTATACTTGCTATTTATTGTTTATCATGGACTTCCGCAAAGTAACGCCTGCTTCTATTCATTAGTTTGTTAGTTGTGAAGATAGAAACACGAGAGCAGTAACTACGAGCGAAGCGGAGGGCTAAAGCTGGTCGCAATATAAATTTATTCAATTCCGCGTCAAATCCCCGATATAAAATTGTTGCTCCCGCGTCGACGTCTAATAAATCCGCTTATCCGGTCCCGGCGGGCTTAGCGTCGGGCGGCAAGCGCGAGCCGTTTTATTTGTAATTCTTATCAAACTTTTATACGTACAAATGACTCTTTTCGACTTATTGTTGAAGTGAGATCAAGCAGGCAAGCGCAACGCTTGTATAAGTAGGAGGTATCAGGCTCCCTGTCAAAGGCAATTTGGAAATTTTAGATGCTCTATTGCTTTTGCGACAAATAATGGATTTAGTATTCCAATGTCGGTAAAAATATTATTGGTTTACTATATGCAAAACCCCTAACAAGCTTTAGTTTTAAGTTGGTGAGTGTAGTTATCACCATCACCTCACGAATTTAAATAATGCACAATATATTATATATGAACGCTTCATAGGTGCCTGTAATAGGTTTTCAAAGCTATGTTAATTTTGAAGTCAGATAACCACTACCTTAGATTGCAGTGGAATAAAAGAACTCCACGGTATCGTGCTGCCATTGTCCCATACAAAAAATATAAAAGAAGAAATATCGGAATTCATTGAGCTTTATCAGTAACTGAACTGTATCTGTTCTACAGATATTTGAATGAATCTTGTATTTGATTAGATCGCGTGGAGACATTCCGAGCATATCTCTCTTCGTCATGTTGATGAATAATCTTTAATGTTGAAACGTTACAACAAGCACTGCAAACATAAGCTGTCACATAAATGTACCGTCTTACCCTGTGACAGAAAAACTTTACTCGTGATCCTGATCGACAGAACCCATATGCTCTATAGTAGTTGAATATTATTAAATTAATAGGTTAATGTATTAACCCTTTGTCACATCGCACGTGAACAACCCCCAACAAGGTGGACAGACGACATCAAACGAGTCACAGGGAGCCGCTGGATACAAGCGGCCCAAGACCGTGGCCGTTGGAACTCCTTACAAAAGACCTATGTCCAGCAGTGGACGTCTATCGGTTGAAGTGATGATGACATCGCATGTGCACATCCGATGTATCTAGCTATTTTTTGTTCTCTGAATGACTAGTGTTAAAGCGTCTTTCATTATATAATTAAAGTATGAATCTTTAAAATCTTTACGCTACGTGTAAATTTTATGCAAATCTTTAATCACTTTATCTTTAGCTTTTCCAGAAATGTCTCGAAGTTTTAATCCTATTCGAAAGTTTTTATCGTTACAAATACCGTTGCGGTGATATCTTATTTATCAGTCTGAGAGATAGTTAATTTAATAATGAACTCAATCACTCCAACTGTAATCGTTCAACGTAATGAAGAATATTCTTCACAAGCCACAATTGCTGAAAAATATTATTTAGTATTTTGATGTTTTATAGTCAGACAATTTTTAAATATAATTTTGTTCACAGTATAGTTATCACTATACTATACACTATATCACTAATTTCCAATAATACAATAATAATCTTTATTTATAAAAATCAGTACAGAACAATACAATGGAATCCTCACCCCTAAAAGGAAAACCCGTATCATAGGGGCCAGTGCCTTCCCAAACATTGAATAAAGTAAAAGTTACATATCTAGAGCACTTTAACAAATAAAAATATTTCAGTATGTGTTGTTGAGTTTAGTTTGATTTAAAGTTAAATATAATAAATATATAACGTCAATGTGGGATGAACTTTTTATAGTGATAATCACTAATTTCAAATAATATAAATGGGATGGGATGAAATTTAAGTCCTTGGTTTTAAATTTTCAACGTAGTCTTTTGAGAACACTAGGTCAGACAAGCTATAGGCGTTAAATCTGGACATTTCATGGTCCTAAAATACAGGTCTTACTAAATTAGTATCCTAACCTACTCAGGTCCATTTTTATCATATAGCTTAATACGCTTTTCGAAACACGGGAGTTGGTAACGCCGATCTCCCACTGGACTAAAAAACTCCTGATATAAAACTGTAGGAAACCGAAATCCCAAATCGATGTGCTGCTCCATGTGGTCTGTGAGGATGAGGCAGTCTTTTAGCGATAGGATGCTAACAAGCCTCTCACCAGACCAGATTCAAGCGGGGAATGGAACCCATGTGCTCCAACTTTATGACCAAAAATAAAATAACGTAGGAATAATTCTTGTATTCTAGAATATCACTTAGTCGCCTTCTAAGTGCAGAATATCTTATGAATTCTGTTATAAGATCCGTAGCGACACTGTTTAAGCAATCAATAGGAAAGCATTATTGCTTACCGATCGCTCCGGTAATCTCCGCTAATGTACCCCTGGAGAACTACGCAATTTCAATGCAACCCTCTAATAGAGTCGCCGAGTACTTCGCATAATGAGGTCCCGTACACGATTAGGTTTTAACGATGATGACTTCCTTCAAATGTGGCTACGTCGCCACCGTTTGAATTTCGACTTTGATGGAAAGCGGTAGAGTTTAAATTTGTGTGGGTTTATCCTCCAGG
The DNA here is from genome assembly GCA_928268935.1 of Lasiommata megera. Classification (NCBI taxonomy): domain Eukaryota; kingdom Metazoa; phylum Arthropoda; class Insecta; order Lepidoptera; family Nymphalidae; genus Lasiommata; species Lasiommata megera. The sequence continues at coordinate 766,994 of OV743311.1, read as the reverse complement.
TTGTTCTTTCTAATTTGTATGCTTCATGCCTCCATAGGCGTCATGCCTGGTAGACAAAATAATGTATTCCGCGTAGACTTTGCGCCTCAGATTAAAATGGGCCGAGAGTTTCACGCGCTGACGATCCCGATCGATGGGGGTTTTTGATGTTTAAATTTTATTTCAGCCATACACTTTGGTGTTTTTGTGGTCATAATTAATACAGGCCTCTCGATCTGATCTCGAAAAATGTCATAAGATTTTGCGGGTTATTGGGGATAACTATCAAAAAGCACATACAGGAGGATCTTTGTCCGGACAAGAAACAAAACCAGTATTGTGTCAAATGACTATTGGCGTAATCATATATATACGAGTAGCTTGTCCAAATTTGTAGCTTTAACCGTCAAAAACGGCTACCAAATTCAAATTCAAAATAATCTTTTGACGCGTCAATAATTTACATAGTAGTTATTTCATGGTGATAACTATATTCGCAAACTTAAAACTAAAGCTATGAGGGTTCCAAACACGCCCCGGTCTAAGATGAAGCCCACAACAAACTTAGCCGGGGGAATCGTTCCCAAGACCTTATAATACAAGAGCGCACGCGCTGCGCTATTGGGGTCGTCAATGTTCCTATCAGTAACACAGTCGGTGGGTACCGATGGGTGGGTAACGGTGGGTGGTTTTATGTTATGTGTCACGGAACCCTAAAATGGCGTGGGCAGTTAAAGGCGTTGGCACGTGCGTCCTAACACTGCACTAAAAGCGCAGAGCGATGGTAACGACCACACAACTAACAGCTTGGATATTGACGCAGACGACCGCTCCGTGCGTGAGATGTGGTTTTTGTACGGCAGCTTCTGTTAGGTTACTCGTGAGACGACCGAACATGTATGTCGAGCGGTACGACAATGTGTCACACTCTTACCGTTTTAAATGCGAAATTTTTTGGTGTGTGTATTGTTTATTATATGAAAAAAAAGTAATATTTTACTTAAATTACACTGCACCTACTAACTAGGTTAGCTAGGATCTTTTGAAAAATTGAGGCACCACAGGAATTCTTAAAAACCACATGTATAAGTCGCGTGCATCATCATGAATCATGATCAACCCATTGCCGGCTCACTGCATAGCACGGGTCTCCTCTCAATATGAGAATGATTTGGTCATAGTCCACCACGCTGGACATGTGCGGGTTGGCAGACTTCACACGTCGTTGAGAAAAAAGTCGCGTGCATCAGTTAGCAATATTATAGCTTATTTGGAGTGTTTCAGTGAAACGTTAGGGTTTACTATTTCAAAATTATTACAAAATTGGATATCTATCAGTTTGTTATAATTTTTTTTTTTAATTACAACTACATTTGTATTGTCGAACTAGTTTGATCGTATAAAGGCAGTCTAATGTCAACCTTAGAGCCCACGGTTATGTTAAGGAAGGATTAGCGAGCAGGAAATTGTACGTAGAATATAGACGCGGTTCTGCTGCACACTGAATGGGTTGTGACCAAAGATATACAAAGTGATGAGATATATACGGTAGTGTGAATCTGCATTGAAACTAGACCTATAGGTGTTATACTCTTTATACATATCTTTTTATTACTATTAGCACGCAAACAAACAAAAAGGGTCACTTGATGTTAAACAATCACCGCCGCCAATAGAAAACTGCATCACAGGAGGAGGCATTCAGTATTCTTAATACCTAATAATATATAATATTCATAAACGCTTCTTTTAAATATGACCAAACGTGTTACGTGATGTTAAGTGATTACCGTCATGAATGTACATCAGCAGAATCAGAGGAGCCACCGTTACGTTGCCGACTGAACTCATCGCCCCAATCCTTTTCTACTAGTAATCATACCGGAACGCAAAATCGCTTGACGGTATAGTTGCTAGATAGCCGAGGCTGAAGCCTCTCATCAGACCAGACTCCCATGCTACAACCTAAAATCCCATCGTCACTATATTATTAGTCAATCAATTCAATTCAAAATAATCTTTATTCAAATAGTCCTTTAAAAGGCGCTTTTGACGCGTCAATAATTTACATAGTAGTGATTTGATGGTGATAACTAGATTCGTAAACTTAAAACTAAAGCTATGAGGATTCCAAATGCGCCCCAGTCTAAGAAGAAGCCCACAACAAACTTAGCCAGGTAAATTTTATTTTTGTTATCACCATCTCACATGCCACTTAAAAAGTGAATATGCAATGCCGTATTTACCTATTTTCATCTTTATTTTACAAATTTAAGATACCATAAAATTCATGAAATGTGCACGTATTTCTCGGTGACCAGCCTGGTGATTCAGAGAAAATTCAGAATTGATAAATTCCCAAATTGCCCCTTCCAGGAATCGAATCCGATGAAATCACTCGCAGGACAAAATCGCAAAACACTGCGCCTGGGAGGTGAGCAAATATCACTTCCATCGCAATCTGGCAAAGATGCATATCGAAGTTTCTGCATCGACGGACAAAAGTATGTTGGTTAAATTTGCAAAGCACTCCAGTGTATCCAGAGAAATGTCATGAAATTTAGATAGAAAATTTTGATCCATATTTTAAAATGCAGCCGGTGATACGTCAGCGCGAAATTTCAGTTTTCCCTTTTACGTATCAAGTCGTTGAGAGCATTCCTTGCTAAGCTTCTTTCGCTCAGGTTGCTTTTAAAATATCACTACGAGTGATAAACCGCCTCTTTGCCCAAGTAGAAATTCTATTCATGTCTTCACGCATTGCTTCGTTGTGAATTATTGCGCAAAAATTTATTCTTTCAATCTCTCCAACGTATCCGAATAAGTTCAAAGAAAATGAAAATGTAACTGCTATTGATTTAATAATAATTGTAAAATACTTGTTTTTATTGCTTACCTTAGGATTGTATATTTAATACCCGGTATATTACATTATTTGTATTTTTGTAAGATATATGTGAGGTTAGTTATTTATATGTAAGCAAGTTTATTAATGTAGTATTCTGGGTCACTATATGTATCGATATCGCCCTACGTGAGAGTTTAATAAAATATTAATATAGTATTTGTTACTTGAGATGGAACCTATGGTGAGAAGGTTCCTAAATCTGAAGCACTTATCTCTGGTTGCTTGAGAGCTACCGCGCACCAAGTGAAAACATGATCATAATATTTTTAAGAAAGTTTTATTTTTTTTATATATTGTTATAACTTTGTAAACAATATTTAAAAATATGATGAAGGAGACATTTTGCAATGCATGAGTACCTTGCATAGCGTGGCTTGATCTTAGTGAGTAATTAAATAGGTGGCTGAGAAAACCAATATATTATAAGTTATTTAAATAGCTATTATTATTTTTTTTTTTATTATTATCTACTTTTTAGTCTGTTTTTTATCCTTTTTTTTCTGTTTTGTCTTTATTTGTAAGTGCTTGTTTGTAACTGGGTGAACTGCCTTTAATAAAAATATATTATAATATATATTATTATTATATACTAGCCAAACAGTATTGGTTACATAGTACCGGGAGTGGAGCAGCTAGGAAACATAGATTGTTCTGCATACGTATCTCCGCAAGGAGATAAGGCCTTTGTCACATTAATTAGACGAATGATGAAAGATGGATTGATAGCATTCAAACACCATATCAACTTAATAAAGACTCAATTCAAATAAAAGAATTGTAATGTGACGTATATGTTATGTTTTATGTATATATTATAGATGATATTATAGGTGATAGCATCTCTAGTATTAAGAATAAGTTAAGAAACTGTAATTAGTTTTTGTAGTATTTCTCTTTTGTTAATTTATCGTCCGGGTTAATTTTAAGTCATTTTTTTTTAAATTATTTTAATTGTTTGTACCCCATCTTCTGCATGCTATGTTCGCATCGAGAAGTCAATGTTAAAAAAAAATATATATTATTGAAATAAACTTAGTCCTACTTAGTAGTAGACTTAGTCGTCATTAACTTTGTGACATAGTACTTAATGACACAGTAGAATTTCCCGCGGCTTGAACACGACGTGTGTTCATATGTACTGTATCCCTATATCAACACTTATATCGTAAATGCGTCCGGTTACCTCAACTAAATAATATTTAAAATGCGAATACAATTTTGTTTGCTTGTTAAGCTTTCAAGCCTAAACCTCTGAAACAATTTCAAAAATTCTTTTAGCAATGGACAGTTAAATTATCGTTGAGTAACGGGACTAACGGGAACGGGTACTACGCATGTGAAACCACGTGGTGAAGTAAGTCAATAACAAATAAAAATAAACTATTAGAAGTTCTTTTAGCGCTATCTTTTAGGAGCAGACCGTCGAGCTCTTTGCTCTGTCGCTGCGTGCTATAACGTATGTAGGGATTTCGGAGATTTATTTTGATTCGAGCTGGTTTGGATTTAACATGTCAATGTATGTATCTTTTGTCTCTAATATCAATAGCAGTAACTCGTGAATATTCACGCTTTAGGTTGTTAGTGAGCGGTGAATGTTACGTTGCGGGTTTTATAGTTCCCCCGCAACCATCGTGTAGAGTTGACTCATTTATTCTTATAATATAATATTATCCCCCAATAAACAATCATCAATAATTGAAACCGACTGGAAACAAATTAAAATGTGACAAATAAAGTGATACAATTGTGTGTGTGTGTGTGTGTGTGTGTGTGTGTGTGTGTGTGTGTGTGCGTGTGCGTGTGTGTGTGTGTATGTGTGTGTGTCTGTATGTGTATCGGTGGCTGAATTTAGTATAAATTAGGATATAAATAAAGCTCACTGAAATTGTATATATAAAGAAATATTAGTCAGCCAATCCAAAAGTATTACATCTATACTATAGACCTATTCTACTACGCATAAGTTAAGGTCCCCGAACACCAACTTGAAATGCTACCCATTCGATTAAATTTTACGTAAATGAGCAAATGCAAATTACCATCATGACCACAGTTTATCTAACTGGATCAAAATACCAACACAAAAACAAATATATTGAAATAAGATTTATGAAATTATAAATTAAAAATAAGTAAATTTACTTGAGAAAGCACCTTTGAAGTAAGTTAGTTTGCAATGTCTAATCAACAACCGCTTCGAAAAGCAACTCAGGTAACATGTATTGAAATAATAATCTAGTGAAACTTGAAAACAACTTTTCTCTCATTGTTACCATTTGCGGGTACTTTAGACAGCTCGAATCTGGAGCCGTTTAAAGTTTCCATTAAATAGATTACTGTTTCCAGCAGCTCATTATAAGTTTCTGATTTCCCCTCGAACTATCAGGTTTAGTTTTCAATCTCACCTTTGAGGATTCATCTGGGGCATGTTCTCCGATATAACTCGAGAAGTTTTCTTATTTTACGGCTTTTGTATAATACTATCGGGTTTTATGAGAAGGCGTATCTTTCATATCCTTACTAATATCATAAATAAAAATCAGCGCACACCACACGTTAAACCAATATAGCTAAAATTTCAATGATGAATGAGATGTGAGATTACATATGCTACTTTTTATTCTAATGGGATTCGTGAAAAACTGTATTTTATATCAATGAACTATAACTCTAGCTTTAGTTGGCCATATGAAACCTTCCTCGAAATAAGATTTATGTATTGGGAAAGGAAGTGTGAACAAGTCTCTTGGGAATCAAAATAACATATTATTTATTCATATAGTAAATTAAAATTGTTCCTTATTTATTAAGTATCAAAATATGATTTTATAGGATCATTAAACTAGTCACAATCAAAATATAAACAACAGAAGAATAGACATGAGATAGTGACCTTCTAAAAACGATCACAGCATGAATCCTTAAAATTAACCTTACATCTAAATCTAAATAATTCAATTAATACCTATAATACAGTAATGGACTGTCTTAGTTGGTTTTTAAAGAAGGTCACAGAACTGCAAGAGATGTCACAGGCGTTCCTGTATATGGAATTAATATTTGCAGTTTATCTAAGGTGGTTTTCTAATGTAAACAAATTTTTCCGGCCAACTTTACTGCACTTAAAACTCCATATTTTCTCTCAACGCTTACACATTTACGCGTTACTAACCTAAGTTAATAAATAATGGATCAGCCATAACATGCAAATAGCTTAACATAAAAGGATGAAGCCACGGTGGTTGGGGACTACCATCAAAAACGAGATTCTCAACTCAACTCTGAACATCGTGCGTCGGAAACAGTCACATAAATGTGACGAAACCTACTACGTAATTTCTGCGTGAATTTAATACGTGTTACATGTCAAGAGTAACACGTGATATACACTCATAGCATGGCGGCCAACGCTTGACGATATCCGAACTACACCCGACGGAACCGAACGACTCGTATGGTTAGACCATAACCCTTTTTCACTACGTGAGGATTTCTTTAAGTCCTACCGCAAGCCACATTGCGTAAAACCACTCCCAAAAATGTATTCTCAATATGAGACATAAAGCTACTTTGACAGAGAACACTGGGGAACAGAACATGGCATAATTAGAGGATGGCTTATTGCTTATGAGCTGCTAACAAGGGTCCGTCATGTAAATTTTTAACGAACGAACGGACGGACGGGGATTTTGATGGAGTTTGTAATTAAAACTTGAAAATGATATTTTATATTTAACGCGTTCTCGTTCCCTGTTAGTCTCGTTTAAAATGTGACCGCTGCCGTTGGGTAACGATGACGTAATGACACTTTACTTTGATATTCAATATTATTGACTACCCAATGAATTGCTACAATTACGCTTTTTCGGATTTTTCCATCAAATATGATGGTGATATACTGAATACTGGAACTGATGTTATATTAAATGTCATCATAGTAAATGTCAGTCATAACTTTTTATCTTCGAAAAGATCGTTGTATAGAACTTTCTGAACATGTACGTGTAAATTTTTTTCCGTGACTGTAAGATGACTACATTCGTTAAGTTTACAATAAAAATACGGGTTTTAGTGCAACGTCTTCTCTGAGAAGAAGCTGTGATAGCCTAGTGGTTAGGGCGCCAGCCTACTAATCAGAAGTCGGCGTCTCGAATCCGGGCACGCACCTCTAACTTTTCGGAGTTATGTGCGTTTTAAAAAAAAATATCACATGCTTCAACGGTGAAGGAAAACATCGTGAGGAAACCTGCACGCCTGAGAGTTCTCCATAATGTTCTCAAAGGCGTGTGAAGTCTGCCAATCCGCACACGGCCAGCGTGGTGGACTATGGCCGAACCCTTCTCATACTGAGAGGAGACCCGTGCTCTGTAGTGAGCCGGTAATGGGTTGATCATGATGATGATGATGTCTCCTCTGAAAAACCTTTATCACTTCTTAAGGACAGAAAACCGAATCCACCATTTCACACGATATCAAAATAAGTTGGAAACCCATGTAAAGACTTATTCAAGTTAATATAAAATGTTATAAGAATGTAATATACTAACAAAAGTTATATTATTTCGATCTATGACTGTCCAAGCAAATATTGATATTTAAACTAATAAAATGTACTTTGGTTTAGCGCGCTCATACAAACAAACAGAAATTAAATTTCCCTTTTCAACTCCACGCAGTCTTGCGTTGTATCAGAGTATAAATAAAATAACAAAACAAAGGAGACTTTCAATTCTAGTAAACTCTATTTTTTCTCATTTATGAATTGTATATTTTTATTGCAAACGCTCGCTTTATTGCCAATACTAAAATAGCTGTTTCATATCGAGTACAACGTTTTATCGCTTCATTTCCTAAGTTCAAGGACTTTTAATATTGTAGCTAGTCCAATAATTGTAAAGGCGTTTGCGCACTAGACGCTCATACATGACGATCTGCGTTATAACTATTATTTGTGACGACAATTGTACAACGCAGAAAGACATAAACAGCTAGTCTTCGTGTCACAATAAAAAATATATTGCTTACAATCTTTAGATCCAGATGTCAGAAATCAGTCAAATGTCAGAAGTGGGATTCGAATGCCTAAGCCACATAAATTAAACCATTAATAAAGTTCTGTACACACATTAATATGTGACAGCAAAATCTTGAAGTAATACAATATCTTATATTAAAAGTTCACCACAAAAGACGAACAGCTTGATACCATTCTAACATAACTTATACTCCATAAAATAAACGCTTCTTTTAAACGACTACTCAGTGTGGTACCAACCTTAATTCTGAAATAAATCCAATAATCTTACACTTGGAATCCTTTTGAAATGCTCTCTAAAGAAATAAGAAATATCGCTGGACAGGGCTCGTACATAGTAAAGGATTCCGCGCGTACGTTGAAGTGTTGCATTGGGCCCTGATTCTTTCTGGCATTCGACAAACCCAATATAATGGTAGTTTCGAGAATGTACAGAAATTCCAATGGTCATATGGTTGAAATCCCACCCTTTAAACTATTCTACACCCTTTTAACTATTCCACTTGTCCTATCCACAAGACGTACATATTTCATCACCATCACATTTAGAGTCACAGATGGGTGACCTTGGCGGGTCTTTTATTTCAAGAGGTATTGATTTAAGCTTAGCAGGTTTAAAAGACTATAAGCACGTATAAATAACAGGAACCCATAGCTATACTTAAATATATTATATATAATTATACGTTGTGTGAAAAAAAATGGAACCCATACCTAAACTTGCCCCCTGGCCTAGTTCTGAAAATGTTATGACCTGAAAAACCAACAGGCACAAACGCATAATAATCATTCGCCTATTGTTTGGGTTTTGACTAATATATTATGTTACAAAATTTTAACTTTCTAAATAAAATATTTCTCCATACTATAAACTTTATCTATGCAAACTCTCATTCTTCTTTGTTTTCTACTCACGTGTCAATATATAAATACAAGCATTTGTATTTTAAACTAAGACCACTCCGCGACGTCCTTCGGGTGTTCAAGTTTGACTCAAATGTGCCCGTTAGAGTCTTGCGATTGTTTGACGTCGCTTAGACTTTCTTGTAAAATATAAGGCTTTATACGACTCTTCCATTTCCCAAAAAACCTTAATCTAGGTTAGTGAATTCCTTTGTTATAAGGGCCATTGAATTTTTACTATTCCAATGAAGATTGAATAAAAAAGAAACCGTGGTCGAATTGGTCAAGGAGAGAAGAGGAATGACGACGATTTGAATCCCGTCTACCATACCTTTTATTTCTACAAAAAATAATTCTTCTCATTGGGTCTCTTTCCTTTGATCCTTTTTTATAGCCTTATAACTTTGCACCAAAATATATTAGCAATATTATTAGTCTGTTCTTTATAAAAGAGAAGGATGTAAAATCGACTCACCGAACTGTAATTTTTTTAAACTACTTGTATATTCAAATCAAATGCGGTGATAGCCTAGTGGTTAGGGCGTCAGCCTCCTAATCAGAGGTCGGCGGTTCGAATCCGGGCACGCACCTCTAACTTTCCGGAGTTATGTGCGTTTTAAAAAAAAAATATCACTTGCTTCAACAGTGAAGGAAAACATCGTGAGGAAACCTGCACGCCTGAGAGTTCTCCATAATGTTCTCAAAGGCGTGTGAAGTCTGCCAATCCGCACATGGCCAGCGTGGTAGACTATGGCCAAACCCTTCTCATATTGAGAGGAGACCCGTGCTCTGTAGTGAGCCGGTAATGGGTTGAACATGATGATGATATGTAGAAATGTAATTATCTAAGAACAATTTTAATAGGGGCAGTTAAAATAATTCCATCACCAAAATACAGTCGTAATGGAAAAGACAGTCCCTTGTTAAAAGTATTAAACTAGTCGGAGTCACCATTGCCGGCGGGTAAACTTTTCGAACTGTCTGCAGTCACAAAGTTACTTGTGATTCCAATGTTGAACCAACAGATGCCTTACATAATAATTGCAGATGTCTGCAGTAGAACGTAGTTTTGACATTAAAAAAATCGGTAAATTTTTTAATGTGAAATAATTAATACGAAGAGTCAGATCGACGCACAGTGGGTCTAAAATTTTACACTCCAACTGAAAATTTGCATTCACTCACTCGTTTATGCCTGCTACAACATGGAGCTAAAAGTCGAATAGATAGAGAGAAAGAAGAAAGGCAAATTTTTAAAATTGAAAGTCATCATTATCATCATCATCATGATCAACCCATAACCGGCTCACTACAGAGTACGGGTCTCCTCTCAATATGAGAAGGGTTTGGCCATAGTCCACTACGCTGGCCATGTGCGGATTGGCAGACTTCACATGCCTTTGAGGATATTATGGAGAAATCTCAGGCATGCAGGTTTCCTCACGAGGTTTTCCGTCACCATTGAAGCAAGTGATATTTTAATTTATTTTAAAACGCACATAACTCCGAAAAGTTAGAGGTGCGCCCGGATTCGAACCGCCGACCTCTGACGCTCTAATCATTAGGCACTACAATTGAAAGTATTTCGTATTTATTGGAGTACGTAAACGAAAAGTTATTATTTTTTGCTAGCTCTTAATAATCTCACTGGTACCTATTTAGTGTTTTATCATACTGATACTATGAAGGGGAAAAGGTTGTGTGTGTGTGTATGTGTGTTGGTTTTTTACTCCTCCACGTTAGAACTACTGGACCAATTTGGCAGAATTTTTAATAGAATAAGATAAACACATAGACTCCTTTTATTACTGGAAAAATCCAGTTACCTGTAGCTCATTCCACGGGAATTTTCAAAAACCACTGATCTACGTTGACGAAGATGCTGGCAACAGCTAGAAATATATATGTGTTTGAGAACATACTGCACGGTTTCGCCGATAAAATACGTTTGGAAGTTATCAAATTATTTTATGTTATATGAAACAACGAGACAGAGAGTGAAATGGTTATAATATATAAGGTTACCAACTAATACAACGCTCTGGTACACACTTACGTCGAAATGGCGTACATATAATAGAAGAGGAGAGGGCACAAGCGGAGGAAGGTGAATGCACCAGCAATTTGGATACCACGCAACACCTGGAGTAAATCCCTTGAGATCCTCACAATCCCACCAATATATCAACACCGGAATTCCGCTTAAAAATGTGACAACCACAACCATTCGTACGCCCTTAAATATAGCTTAGGAGCTGGTGGGTGGAATAAAATTTAAAATTATCACATGATTACAAATTATTATAACTCTTTTATTATCACCATTATAAATGTCTCGCATAACTTTTACTCGTAGAAAAAAAAGCCGAGTTACTCAAAGCTGTAATAATACGACAAAATACTTATAAAAATAATATATATTTTTTATGTTGATTAATAAAAGGTTTTTACTAGCCACATTCGCAAGAATAAAAAAGTCGTAATTATTAATTAACAGATGCACGTTTTTATCAGAGACTAAAAATGCCTGACGATGACTGTAGCTAATTCGCTTTGATATGCTTAAAATTTGCAGTAGGCCTTTTTAAGAGTATTGAGAGGGAATTTGAACTCAAATTTTGGTAATCTTCTTCTTGGTAATCGCGATCTGTGCTTTGCCAATCAAGCAAAGGTCCATAAACCCCTGACCAGGTGCATTCACCAGGGCTTTAAAACAATCACCTAAAATAAATCCACTGACTCCTAAGCTATTTCCACGGGTGCCGTGAAATATACGCGCGGTCCCCCCAGAACGCTATGAAATCGTCATAAAGAATAATGTATTGTTATTACGCGTTATAAATTCGATCATTATCGGGCAACGGCTCCATTAAACTCATATGTTTCAGATCTTTGTTTAAAAGCTGGCCATTTTAATGTAAATTAACGGTTAATATGCGATGGAGTGTGTGAATTCAGCTCAGGTACGCTACGAACTACCTTTGCAGGGAAATACAATATGACGGTTTGCTTCCTTCTATCTAATTTATCTAATAATATAGATAGCATAAGTGAAATAAACGTAATAAAATGTCCTATTATTTCTGTGTCTAGAGTGCAATCTACAGCCTTGCCAAATTACATTGAGATCTGTGCTGTAAATATAAAACAGATAAATACAGTAACTTTCGAAATTATTTTGCTAGATTCTTGACGACCTCCGTTGCGCAGCACGCGCGCTGCCGCGTTATAAAAGTTGGAGGTCCTGGGTATGATTCCCGGCTCGAGTCTGGTCTGGTGGAAGGTTTCGGCCGTGGCTAGTTACAACCGACAAAGACGTATCCACAAACGATTTAGCGTTCCGGCACGATGTCGTGTAGAAACCAATTAGGAGTATGAGTTTACCATACCCCTAACAGGTTAGTCCGCTACCATCTGAGACTACATCATCACTTACCATCCGGTGAGATGTCGTCAAGGTATTGTGGTGTATAAAAAAAAAATCTTCTCAGTACGTATTGAATTTAACATTAACAAACTGAGAATTGATTGTTTAAAACACTCACAAAGGTAATTTGTGTCTATTTGTAGTTGAAATCTAGATGAATTTAGCATCGGATGACGAGCCTAAAGTTGCTTGAAAGCACGTTAATGCCATCTTAACTTAACTTAAATTACAACTAGATCTACTGGGAGGAACACTGAGGAAATGCGTACCACCACAAAGTAACAATCATACAGTTAAAATTTACTCTCAGGGTTATTACTTATTCGTTTTTTTTTTATACTCTACAAGTTATCCCTTGACGTCAATCTCACCTGGTGGTGTGATGAAGTGATGATGCTGTCTAGGATGGTAGCGTGCTAATTAGGAGTATGGTAAATCCACGCTTCTAATTAGTTTCTACGCCACATCGTGCCGGAACGGAATAGCCACGGCCGAAGCCTCCCACAAGACAAATACCATCATGAATTTAAACAAATAATAAACAAAAAAAAAACTATTTTGTACTAAACAAACCCTCAATAATATAATCGTAATAATCGTGAATTTGTATATTTTTTTGTTACCTTTGTTTGGGCTAATCAGTGTTGCTGACGACTTCATTGGTATTTGTTTTGGGGGCTTTTCAATCCAACGAAAACTATTTATTGCCCCGGGCTATTAAGTATCTTATATCTGGTTCTTGAATGCAATCTCACTAAGTACTAAGGTTCGTCTAGATTTGCCCAATGGAAAACTTTAATTCTTCTTTGGCAAATATGTTCATTTTATTAAATCTCTTCGCAGTTGCTTGTCCTTCTTAAAAATAAATAATATTACCTTATTATAAACTTATATAAAATTCTTAATTTCACATTAATTATTAAGCTGTGATAGCCTAGTGGTTAGGGCGTCAGCCTCCTAATCAGAGGTCGGCGGTTCGAATCCGGGCACGCACCTCTAACTTTTCGGAGTTATGTGCGTTTTTAAACAATTAAAATATCACTTGCTTCAACGGTGAAGGAAAACATCGTGAGGAAACCCGCACGCCTAAGAGTTCTCCATAATGTTCTTAAAGGCGTGTGAAGTCTGCCAATCCACACATGGCCAGCGTGATGGACTATGGCCAAACCCTTCTCATATTGAGAGGAGACCCGTGCTCTGTAGTGAGCCGGTAATGGGTTGATCATGATGACACGCATGCATACACGTGTATAATACATAAATGGCTAAGCAAATGGTTAAGCTGTTACTGGAAAAGTTTTTCTCGTTTATAATATTAGTTTATGGATGAAAGTACGTTTAGTTTATTTCTATTAAAATATATAATCCAACTGTACGGTAGCTGAACTGAGTTGCAGATCTTGCGAGCTAAATTCTTGAGCACCCTTGTTCCGCGGAGTAGTGACAATTTACGTCGAGACGCTGGGCGCGGAGTACAGCTGATGTCCCGTAAACATGGAGCTTTGTTAATCTTGTCTCCCCCGTTTGAATAAAGGTTGTCTGAAAGGGATTGTTCCGAGCAAAAAGGCTACCTTTGCATCTCTAATATTTTAGATCCACTTGGCCAATTCGTGTTTTCTGTAATGTTATAGGTTGTACGAAATATATACAGTAAAGGAGGGATATTTTATTAATTATATTAAAGTAACTATTTATCAGTCGATTTGAGGCTGATTTTTTAATTGCCAATTATCTTATCTTTATCCGACTAACATTACGCCTTAATGCTGGGAATACAATTTGTAATTTTTATTTAAAATCTTGATTCTTAATTGCAATTGCAAGATGTATATATATATGGAGCAAATGAATTGTGATAGTGATTAAAGTACCATATTAACCCAAATTAAATGGGAACACAATAAATTCAAATGAATTTGGCATTATACACTGTTAAAAATTGCAATAGTGGATCAACCTAAAATATTCCTTATATTTAGCTATTTTCATATCGTTTCAAGCAAGCAACAGCACAGGGCCTGTTGTTTAGACACATATTGGTATTAAGAGTGCTTATAGTTTCGGGTACCTTTCGGCTTCATCATCAGATTACCTAACTACATCATACCAAATCATTGTAAATTTCCTCTTAAATGCTTGCTCGAAAGTAATAAATGTGAATATATTTTTATGTCCCAAGGGCAAGGATGGCTAAGGAAGAGATACGGTAAACTGTGCATTATTTATGGAATTAAAAGTTTCATTTTCGGAAAACAAAATTAAGAATAAAATAACTTTTAAATTTTAATTTATGGGAAAACAAACTTACACTTTCAGATGAACAGTATTAAAATCGAAATTTTACTATCCAATTTTAATGAATTTATTGTTATTACATTAAACTTAGAAATATTAATATTATAGCAACAAAGTTCTGACATGAAACAAAAGCTTTGACAACATTAAACCTTAAAGTAGCTCATTTATTAAAACAAACAACAACTTTTCTTCATTAAATTAAAAATTGAATACAGACTTCTTAAGCTAATTTGAGAGGCAAGAATTATTATAATTATTAAATAATTCATGAGGACACCTGAGAGGGAGGCATAATATGATAATCACAGTTCCGCAGCGAACATAAAAAATGTACGCTGCCGTAAACCCGCGGTATGCGCAATCTCGGCAGGATCCATTGAGACATGAGCCAAGTTAATAATCAAGAAGGGCCAAACCATTTAGATAAAGTGGGTACTAAAATCTCATTAATTAATAGTGGTTACTCAACTGAGGGTTGATTCATAATTATATTTATATATTCTCTGAACGTTTTGTTCGCCCACGCAGTTTTTGTTTTATCGCGTTGTAGCCTGGATAAGCTGTGATAGCCTAGTGGTTAGGACGCCCGCCTCCTAAGGTCGGGGGTTCGAATCCGGGCACGCACCTCTAACTTTTCAGAGTTAAGTGCGTTTTTAAGCAATTAAAATATCACTTGCTTAAACGGTGAAGGAAAACATCGTGAGGAAACCTGCATGCCTAAGAGTTCTCCATAACGTTCTCAAAGGCGTGTGAAGTCTGCCAATCTGCACATGGCCAGCGTGGTAGACTAAGGCCAAACCCTTCTCATATTGAGGGGAGACCTGTGCTCTGTAGTGAGCCGGCAATGGGTTGATCATGATGATAACCTGGATAACTGCTTGGTTGGATTTCATTACTTATGTCCATGATTAAATCCATCCTTAGAATGGTAAAATTTATATTTTAGTAAAAAAAGCATCTGTACGCAATATTTTCTCAGATGAGTAGACTGTCTTCTTAGAAATTATTTTTATCTGTGTAACTATTTCGTAATTTATGTATAAACCTCTTAGATACCGAAATGTAGATTTTTACTTTTTTGCCCTATTTCCTTCGGTCACCCGGGTCTGAGGCTTTGATACGTGAAGAGAATATTTTCGTACCCCGTTTTAAGCTCAATGCGCAGAGTAGAAATTGGGCATAGTTAAGTTTACCCAAATGATATAAAAATGTCTGAACATCATTTCTATAAAAAAAGACCTAAAAAAAGGATGACATTACGGGATTTTCTCTATGACTGTTTAATCCATAAAAAGATACAGGGATTTTTAGCAACATCGTACCGGATTTTACGGCGGCGTAAATTTTTTATGCTCATTCCGATGGATTTATTTTCACCCCGTATAGTGACTCAGGTGCCCTCGGAGATTTCGGAGGAGAGATTGAAATATGCATACTTGAAATGACTTGAAGTTATAGGTTACATGTGAATTGCATCCCGGAAACAATAAAGTTTTATTTACTTAAGCAACAGACATCAAAAGTTGACAATGTTGTGAATCAATATGACACTTTATAGTCATTTTTTAATTATTTTTATTTCCATACTATAAGCATTTTCATAAATACCACAATAAATAATACGAAGAGACAATGAACAAGCTTGACAATGCAGTGAGTCTACCACCGCAGTTTGGCAAGCATACTCTGTTTGCGTTCCTTGAAAATTCTCTCGTGAAAAAGTCTGCAGAAGATTCAGAGGTTGCTCTTTTCTTAAATCAACTAAGTTACCCTCGGGATCATGTTATAAACGTATGCTGAACCTAACAAGGGGTTTTTGTTGTTTTTGTAAAAGATGTTTCATTTCATTTTGCTGAAAATCCAAGGAATGGTTATAATGAGAATTACTTAAATAATGGGAAATTTCAACATAGGTTTCACAGATTAAACATTCACTGTGATTCAGTGTTATATTCATTTTAAGCTTCTTATATTTTTCCGGCTCGACTAGGGTGATCTCCGAAAGGTGGCAGGCATCGACTGGGTGCATTAAGCCTAAGACAGGATAAGTTGGCGCTGCTTTAAAGAGGCCTTTGTCTAACAGTGGATAAACTTTGGCTGATGATGATGATGATGATGATGATATTTTTTCCATGACTTGCTGTTCTGTGAAGTCAAATCATCTAAATTCAAATTCAAAATAATCTTTATTCAAATAGTCCTTTAAAAGGCGCTTTTGACGCGTCAATATTTTACATAGTAGTGATTGATAACTAGATTCGTAAACTTAAAACTAAAGCTATGAGGGTTCCAAACGCGCCCCGGTCTAAGAAGAAGCCCACAACAAACTTAGCCAGGTAAATTTTATTTTTGTTATCACCATCTCACATGCCACTTAAAATTATATTAAGAGCTTATTCGAGCAATATTTCACACCCATGCTTGTTTCTATCTTATAAATAATAAGGGATAAAGGTCGATACGACCGTCATATAAATTCGTACGGATCTGAATCTTTTTCTTTGGCCGGTAGAAACCGGTTGTTGTTTGTTTATCTTTGTTAAAATATAATAGTTTAGTTAGAGTATAGGAAATTAACCAACATTTTTTTTTTCTTAAAGGTGCACCTAGTTTGAACGTGTAGCGTAAACGTCGCGAAGGGTACAATTAAATGTATCTTTAAAACATATGACGATGTCACTAATTTATCTCCGTGTGTGAAGGAGTACACAAACAGCCACAAAGGGAAATGTAAACCAAGACCCTTGTCTGCAATACTGGCGGGAGACCGGGACACCTCGTTAACGATTCGCTTACGACTGCTGGCAGCTTTGATTGTTGACTGTTGTCTGTGAACATCTTGTAAATACAAATACAAGGCAGATTGGAAAGGAGCTACCCGAAGGATATCAAATTTTTCAAGATAGTGAAAATATTTTATTCAATAATCCTTTCTTTGGATATACGTTTTTAAGTAAATAACAGTATAATTAAGTTTTCATTGCTTACATTTAAGATCTATTAATAGGATAAACCTACCCTACTAATAGATGCTTACTATAACAATAGAAAAAAATACATAATAATTCATACATTCATTTAAAATCAATTTGCCATCTAAAAAATTTAGTTTAGGATGGTATTGAACTAAATAAAGATTTCATAGTGGAATTTAACACATCGACAGATTACGAGTAAAGTAGCACATCTCTTGTAAGTCCTTACATATATTTTTTTAATATCTTTCGTTTTGTATTTGTTGTGCAATAAAGTATATATATCCATGCAAATATCTTTATTGGAAAGGCAGTCATGGTGTTGGAACTATCGTTTTGGTCCGTATACTTTTATGACAGCGGATGAAAACTGGGTCCAGATTACAACTACGCAATAAAACCATGTGAATAAATAATGTTGGCTTTCTAAACACATATAGATAAACAAAACGATTGCCAATAAGGCAACGTGAACTAACAAAAAAATAGAATGTCTTCAAAATAGAGCTACGTGGAGAAAAAAGTAAAAGTAGGTTTTAGATATTTGATAGGAACCAGTTCCTCTATCAGTTATGTTAGATTTTGTATAGCTTTTTTGTAATATGAAACGAATATCTCTTACTATTATATCTCTTCTAAACTCAAAATGGATGTCAAGGTATACTTATTTTAGATCAGGAAGTATACAGGACAACAGATATTATCAGACTAGTAAAATCGGTTTAATCGTAATAAAATCTAAAATATTATACTTCGAAATTAATTTTGTGTGTTATTCGAAGAGATTTAAAAGCTAAGATAATATATATCATACATTTTATTCTTATATTTCAAAATGGCCATATAAAAACTCAGGATAGATGATATGATTTTGAAAATGATTCCTGTTATAAATTTAAAGATAAGTACATACAAGCAACCTAAGCAATTGGACGACCTACGTGGAGCAGTGTTTGCGCTGTGGCTTTATAAATTTGGAGGTTCTGGGTTCAGATTCCAGGCTCGAGTCTGATCTGGTGGGAGTTTTCAGCCGTGGTTTACCATACTCCTAACAGGTTAGCCCGCTAACATCCTAGACAGCATCATCTTTTACCTCCAGGTGAGATAGCCGTCAAGGACTAACTTGTAGGTAAGGGTACACTGACGCGTATGTTGCTTTGTTTACCTAAAAAAATTCTTTTAACTGGGTCAGTTGCTTCATTATCGGTAACATCTATGTATTTCATTAAAACGACAGACATCTCTGCAATTATTACAAGACATACCGACGTCAAATTGCCATACAATACATACATAAAATAAAACTAATCAGTACACCTCTTTATCCTCCATAATTATTTTAAGTCGGTTAAAATAAATAGTTATCTAAACAATAGCAATCATAATAATGTGAGTTATAATTAATTAGTTTTGTTCGAATACATTTTAGTCATTCAAATCATTGTGGTTTTGGGTTATTGTTTATTCCGACCTAATGAATTATTCCGATGGATTAATCCTTTCTGGTGTTATAAATGCAAAAGTGTGTTTGTTGGTTTGTCCTTTAACCGCTTAGGAAAAGAGCAACGAACTCTTCTATTGAATAGAATTTGATGAAGCAACTTTGAACCTCTTCTTGCTTGCGCGTTTATAACATTAATGGTACATTAGGAATACAGTGAATGGGAAACTAAATAAATAATATTCTAAAGCAAACTCCCACTATTTACTTAAATTTCCGAATATTCAAACCACTCCACTGATCAAGCTGAAATCCAACATAAAGCTAATATAAAACAGGCGTCTGCTAATGAGCAATATTGAATTTAATGAAATCATTCCCTAAGGTTGCAAAAAAGGTTTTCAATTTCTAATAAATTTTAAATTAAACTGAAGCCGCGGTTAAAAACGAGTTTATAATAAATACCATGTATCTAGAACAAATCGATTTCCATGTCGATTGTGATTTTAATAGACTGTATTTATTACGCTATGAAATATGTACAATGATTTTATTTTATTTATGTTGCATGAGACTGGTTTTATAGAAATTCTATTTTCATTTCCATTTGTTTGTTTATTTGTTTAACCATAACACTGATATCCATAGAATTTGGAACATTGATCTTGCATCATCATCATCGTCATCATCATGATCAACCCATTACCGGCTCACTACAGAGCACGGGTCTCCTCTCAATATGAGAAGGGTTTGGCCATAGTCCACCATGATGGCCATGTGCGGATTAGCAGACTTTACACGCCTTTGAGAACATTATGGAGAACTCTCAGGCGTTCAGGTTTCCTCACGATGTTTTCCTTCACCGTTGAAGCAAGTGATATTTTAAATTTTAAAAAACGCACATAACTCCGAAAAGCTAGAGGTAGGTAGTGCCCGGATTTGAACCGCCGACCTCTGAGCTTGTATCATGGGTATAAAAATAAGGCACTATTTATTCCGGAGCAGAATTAAGTTCTTGTAACTAACTATCGGATGACATCTTAGAGATTTCTGGCAATAAGTTAAATTTGTATATAAGATTACATAAATGTTAATAAAGCTTGGGTGTGAATTGTTGCTCTGTCTAGTTTGCTCTTAAATATTGTTATTTTCTTTAAAATTTTTTATTAATTAAATGATATTGTTAAGGCGTAATAACCAACCTTGTATAGGCCAGGCCGTAGAAACGAACTCTCATCTTTAGTTACCTTTAGTCGAACATGACAAAAATTATGCTGAAGGCACGATTACATTGACGATCCGACCGCGAAAAGAGATACGGTGCACAGCGGCCGGTGACCCATAAAAGAAGCCGTAAAACATTTTTATATTTACATCCTAACGGATTTCACTCTCGCGCTTTTCCGTACATAATACTTTCAATGCACGAACTTTGTTTGCGATAAAAGTTTTGTCAAAATATCTCAAATAAATATTCAGTCGCTGATAACTGTCCCGAGAAAATTAAATAATATCATCATTAAATGTTTACAATAAATAAATTACAGATTATAAATAAATCGGTTCCTCGTCATATGTAATTTTTTTCTTGTTATTATTATTATTACTACTTTTTTTGTTATCGTTATGACGTCACTATGGTTTCAGCTGAAAATCAGCGTCCTGTTTTTCATAAGAGACACAATATTAATACTTCCTTTCTGATTTTTGTTACAGACAGATATAATATTTTTGATTAGAATAAGATGTACTGTGTGTATCATCATATGAGAATAAATAAATTTTCTTTCCTCTTTCTTTCTAGATTAGGTATAAATGTTGTAATGGCAGATAACCGCCATCTGTGGTATTGCCAACGGACAAGCTTATGCCTACTACTTCGTCCGCGTTGATAAAGGGTTTTTTAGAATTTCTAAGAAATTAGCAAGGTTTGTTATTAAAGACAATACCATGTGTTTCCCTTCCGCGTTTTATTTGTTAGGAAAGAGAACGGCCCTTTCCTAACATATAAATCTAATTTCGAGGAACAATAGCAAGAGTTGTAGCTCATCGACCTGAAGTGCAAGTCAACCATGAACTTTCCCGAGAAAATAACATATAGTATTTATTTAGGATATGTTCACCCATTCAAAATTTCAGCCAAATTGATGTAATAATTGCAGCGCGAATTAGTTACAAACAGATAACTTACAAACTATACAAACTTTCGCATTTATAATATTAGTATGATGTGACATAAAAGTTAAGAATATCAATCATGTTAAGTCTGATTAACTTAAGTATAAATAACAAATTATTCTCTGTAAAATCACTTCCCGTTGAAGTTGTGAAGTCTTTAAAAACTTCACCTCTTTTTCCATTTTCCGCGGAGTGCAGGACTGCTCTTAGCGAGTCATTATAAGTTATCTACTCATTTTCCTTCTTCCTTGTTAACTTTAAGATACACTAAAACTGTAGCTTCTTCTTGCTACTTACTTTAATTTCATGTAGTCCTGCAATTTTTGAGTCCTGCAATTTTTGAGTCCTGCAATTTTTGTGGGTTAAAAAGTTAGTGTTGGCCTTTACGTTACAATAAATGCTCATTGTGAGATAGATTGGATTCGCACCACTAAATAAAGATTATTAGTTGTATTACATCATCATCATCATCATTTCAACCGATAGACGTCCACTGCTGGACATAGGTCTTTTGTAAGGATTTCCAAACGGCGACGGTCTTGGGCCGCTTGTATCCAGCGGCTCCCTGCGACTCGTTTGATCTCGTCTGTCCACCTTGTTGGGGGTCGACCAACGCTACGTTTACCGGTGCGAGGTCGCCATTCCAGCACCTTGGGACCCCAACGTCCATCGGTTCTCCGAGCTATGTGCCCCGCCCATTGCCACTTAAACTTCGCAACTCGCTGAGCTATGTCGGTATCTCTGGTCCTTCTACGGATCTCTTTATAACATCGGATGTGCTGAATTAAGTTTGAGTTTTATGTTACAGGTCATTCTAATAGCTGCAACAGAAATCAATACTATAGCCAGAAATCTGAAATGCGGTCGAATTTGCGCATACCTAAACATAAAGCGAATGCACAAATTCTCAATTTTTTTTTACCAATTTGTTGAGAATCTCCTACGTTGCATTTAGGTGGTATTCATCCACATAGTCGATAAGAGGTAAGAGAAATCAGTTCTGATTTGATTTTGGAGACGAAAGTGTAACTGTCTACTAACATTTTTCCAGGCAGACCACGAGACTATATTGCCAATTATTAAACCCAGAGAATCTGTGGGGTGGGGGAGAAGGTGTGGGGTCTGCTATGATAGAATTACTACTCAAGGAAAGTTATTCTTACTCCGCATTTTACAATTGCCAATTTTAAAAGCTTGTATTTTACTAGGATGCATGAGATTCACTCACAATGAGTTTGATAAAGGACTATGTCATAATTCGAAAGCGGTTTTCTGAACCCATAATCAATATTTTATGCCTGTTGGTTTTTAGGCGAAACTTGAATGGGGGCAGACAACAGGCAGAACACAAACCTATAGGAGGATGTTCCCCAGATGTCGTTGAGCCCAAGGGTTTACTCACAGGCCTAAGCCTGTGAGTAAACCCTTGGTCTCGCTCGCCAAAACCGCTCGGTGACGCAGAAGTAACTAATAGATGCAGAAGTAACTACTAGATTCATCTGCTACTGTTAATTTGAAACAACCATAATACGTCCAATAGTCCGATTTAAAGCAACCATGTATTGTAATTTCACCACCATAAAAGTTGATACTTTCACGGAGCGCGATTCATAACTTTCATGCCGTTAATCACTTCTACCCTCGAGTTAAAACTCTAGCCTCACTTCTCCCGGTCTCTTGACAGAGCGCTGTCCAAGATCGTGGTGGTGCTACTCACCAACATCTTGTTTAATGTGTTATTAAGAACTGTTATTTTATTATATGCTATTTTTTAACGAACCGACAGACATACACATTTTATTTAATAGACGCAGAAAATCATATAACTCGATACAGAGCTCATTAGTGAATCCAGTTGTACCGTATACTCCCGATCCGTCCGTCTCCGGTGAGACAGTGAGATCAGATTTCAGGGGCTTCTTAAAACTCAAAGGCCCTGAAACAAAAGTCGACGTTGCCACGACAATGCGAATATTTTTTCGCCTCTCGGGTCTTATATTTTTATAAGTATCTTAATTATTTATTTGCTTTCTTCCGTACAATTTTATCTCTGGCCTACGACTCTTTTAAATTAAGGCTAAGAGCTTTGGCTTAATTTTAAGGTATTTTCCCGTTCGCATTCCCGTGAGAATACGCGGATTAAATATAGCCAATGATAGAGATAAAACTCGCTGATAATGTTGCTTTCCATTGCTGAAAGAATTTTTAAAATTGTTTTTTTTTTGTTTAGACGTGATAGCGTTACAAAAAACGAACTCACTTTCACATTTATAATATAGTTAGAATAGACCAGCGATGCATTGTTACGACATTAAAAACAATTAAACGAAAAATTCTGCGTATTGTAATGGTTCTACACAAAATTTTTAATTCTTAAAATTATGTTATGTTTTAATTACAAAATTTGTTACATTTTAATTGAACTAAAATATGTTAAAACTTCTGAAAGTTTAAATGTTTTTGTACAATAGACTAAAAATAATAGCTAGTTTAAAAGAATTAAACATTTTATTTAAGACGAACTAAACTATTAAACTAAAAAGATACTAAATTAACTAAATTAAATATATATGTCGGCGCGAAGGAGTTATTAACTTCATTCAGCGGCGCCAAGAAAATCAAGGATTCAATAATTAACCACATTTCAACTCTTTAAATCACTAATTTACCATTTCTTTGTTAATCAGTGTATTTAAACGGTAGCAATAAATTTTGTACAAGCATGCTTTGCTATAAATACGGGCGATTGATGCCTTTCGTGGCATTCTCGCTCGAGACGTCGTTTCGTTCGGACCTCTTAGTTGTTGTCACAATAAAAGTGTAATCCCGTAAGGTGTGGTTTTAATTACTATACGCGAGATTATTATATACATATATATGAGCAAAAGTAAACAAAAGCGCAATGCTTTAGTAAGTAATGCTTTAGTGACGACTCTTACTAAAAACAACTCCACTCGACAAATATATAACATTTTTAGCTTTAGTTTTAAGTATACGAATCACCATCAAATCACTACTATGTAAATTATTGACGCGTCAAAAGTGCCATTTAAAAGACTAATTGAATAAAGATTATTTAAATATGAATGTGAATTCAAATATTGAATTTAGGTATTGAATGGCATATCACAAATATAAACATAACTTACTAGTATACTCAGATATACACCAATCCTGTAAGTTTCGAATGGCCTGTAATATGACTTCGTAAGCCTCATGCAATACGTCTTGTGCAAACAAATTATTTCATTCCTTTAGAACTTGTGGTAGCTTTCATACTTGTCTTTTCATAAAAACTCGCCAAAAGAGTTGCGCCATTTTAGAAGCAGGGCATTTAGTCTTAATACCTCGTGTCTGGTCTCAGGTCTGCGCTGACCCCAGATTCGTGTTTACTTTCGGCTGAAAGCCTTTGTGGCCGCCACCGACGCGCAAGATCCGATTTCAGGGGTTTCCTGAAACTGAAATGGGATAAAAAGTCCCCTTTTTGTCGGAATGGCAGTGTTGTTTTTTTCAACTTTCCGGCGTTTTAAAAAGAGTTGCCCGGAAATCATACGGTCACTAGTTACCTATTTTCGTAATTTGCTTGTAAATTTCCTATTTCAAGGAAGCTTATTGCGCTGTTGCGTTATATAAGTGTCGATAATGTAGAGACTATGATATTAAGTTTTCTGGTACAAAACTGGTATTTAAAAAAAAAAATACCTCATCATTCTTTTTAGAAATAAAAATGGAGTGTTTCCTGAATGAGCTCTATACCTCTAACGCTCTGAAAGTACTCAGGTTGTAATGGACTTGTAAGTGTTTATGTTTTTATGCTGGTAACTGCACGCCGGAGCTGCTTAAACAATGTATCTAATAAACTTTACCCTCGATTATCACAAAGGAAAAATGCACGGTTTCACGATGAACTATAATTACAGCTCTATAGTGTGCCATAGAAATCCTTTACGAATTTAGATTCATATGATGGGAAAGTTCTCGGAAAACAGAACGGGATCAGGAATGAGACATGGAAAAATCTTTAGTTACAAACGTTGCTCATTCTTAAAAACCCTTTCCTAAACTTGCGCTGGCATCAGCTAGTCACTTCATAAAAACTAACCACTTAGATGAATTCATTCCTAAGCTTCTTTATCGTTTATCTGATCCTAAATGTTTTAATAGCATTTGAATTTTAAATCGTTACAAATCAATTCAAAGGATGTTGACGGAAATGAAAAATCCGAATATTTACTTATTCAAGAGTTTAAGGAATTTCAAGACCAAGTCTCCGTGGGATGGAGTTTGAATAATTGAATTTGGGGTGATTCCTATTAATTCGCCGCGCGCTTTGAATTTGTTGCGGACTTAAAGAAGGGGGCTTCTTTGAAGTTTGTAACACCATTAATGCTGTTATATGTTGTATTTTTAGTAGCTAATAGCATGTTCTATAATGCAGCACCTAGGAATTACATTTTCAAACGAAAAATCCCAATTTTTATAAGACGTATTCTTTTATCCCAATCGTATTTTTGTACTTTTTACTCTTTTATTAACAATACTCTTTTATTAACATAAATACAGTTCTATAACAAAATAAATTAAAAAGCAGAATAAAAAAGTCTGCCTTATCGTGTTGTAGCTCATCCAGGCAACCGTAAGAAAATAGAAAATGAAATAGAATGCAGGTGGCGCGATTTAATCACAAACTATATCATATCACTTACTATATATTCAGATTACACACATAATACAATATAATAAATACATCATCATCATCATGATCAACCCATTACCGGCTCACTACAGAGCACGGGTCTCCTCTCAATATGAGAAGGGTTTGGCCATAGTCCACCACGCTGGCCATGTGCGGATTGGCAGACTTCACACGCCTTTGAGAACATTATGGAGAACTCTCAGACGTGCAGGTTTCCTCACGATGTTTTCCTTCACCGTTGAAGCAAGTGATATTTCAATTGTGTAAAAACGCACATAACTCCGAAAAGTTAGAGGTGCGTGCTCGGAATCGAACCGCCGACCTCTGATTAGGAGGCTGACGCCCTAACCACTAGGCTATCGCCGCATATACATATATGTATATATATTATAAAATATACAAGAAAACGCCATTTAACGTCGTATGCTCAACGATTACTTGCACCGTGAATGATTGCCTATAGAATTTGCTCAATGTCTGTGCGCGATTAACTAGCACGCTGTGCCAGCATGTTGGCGACGGAGAACTAAACTATTTGCAAGTTCAGAGTCACACAGCGGACGGGTCTGTAGAATGAAGAACTATGCTCGAAACAAATAATGAATAGAAGCAGGCGTTACTTTGCGGAAGTCTATGATAAACAACAAACAGCAAGTATAATTTGCTATATTCCGCCGACAACCGGGAGATTTGTATAATATAACACCACCCAACATAAAGTCAACTTTACTTTTCGCGCTTGTGAAGTCATCATCTCCTGAGGATGATCCGGTGTCGGGTCGAAACGTGCGTAGAGGTTCTAGTGGAAGATTTTGCGTGGTGTTATATTATACAAATCTCCCGGTTGTCGGCGGAATATAGCAAATTATACTTGCTGTTTGTTGTTTATGCTCGAAACATCTCTGCCTGGTTAGATCAGAAATGGAGGTAGTAGAGAGTATAAGTAAGAGTAAGTTTCCAATGTACTCGTAGTTCAACGTGATGGCGACCACTCACCAGAAATACTGCTCGCAGCTTCGGTAGACCCCCGCCCGCTAGATTAATATAACTACTTAACTAGTTAGCCTGCTACCAGCCGTAAGTAATTGCTTACTTCCAGATTGAAGTCAACGTTTAATGTATCATCATGATCAACCCATTCTCGGCTCACTACAGAGCACGGGCCTCCTCTACATATGAGAAGGGTTTGGACATAGTCTACCACGCTGGCCATATGCGGATTGGCAGACTTCACGCGCCTTTGAGACATTATAGAGAACTCTCAGGCGAGCAGGTTTCCTCACGATGTTTTCCTTCATCGCTGAAGCAAGTGATATTTTAATTTTTTTAAACGCACATAACTCCGTAAAGTTAGAGGTGCGTGCCCGGATTCGAACCGCCGATCTCTGATTAGGAGGCTATCACCTCTTCCCGTTCCGTTTAACTTATAGTGAAAGATAAAAGCTAAGTCTTATTAAATGTATATCCATGCTAGTGATAATATTACAACAAAGTAAGCATTTGCCTGCGACTTATAGATTTTTTTACTAGACAAATAGATTTTTATACAAGGTGGGCCACGAATTAGTTAACATTTGAAAAAATCGTATTAAAAAAACCATTTGATATATTTAAAAAAATGTTTTTTTACAATAAAGATAATTTTGGAAAAGCTGATTTCCAGACGAGGCGACATCCCATGGCCACCGAGAAGTCCAGATTTATCCCCAGCAGACTTCTTTTTATGGGGTTATTTAAAGAGTCGTGTCTACATCACTAAACCAACAACACTACGTCAACTAAAAGAAAAAATCAGCGAAGAGATGTCGGCGATCCCGCGGTCTCTATGTCGGCGAGTATTCGAAAATTTCGGTACTCGCCTGGAAGAGTGCAAAAATCGGGAGGGTGGTCATTTAGATGATGTAACTTTTAAAAAATAAATTACAACTAATTATCTTTATTGTAATTAAACATTTTTTTAAATATATCAAATGGTTTTTTTAATACGATTTTTTCAAATGTTAACTAATTCGTGGCCCACCCTTTACAAGAAACCCGAAAACCCACGGTAAAATAATAAAACCTGCTGTATGCAATACGAAAAAATGCATTATTAACTTGGTCACAAACACTCACAAATACAGCCAAATACAGGCGGGTAATAATTTAAACATAAAATAATTAAACATCTTATAACAATCTATTCTAGCGAATAAATCGCGTACAAACTTGAAATCTTGGCTCAAACTTAATTTAAAGTACGACCTTCGCTTCCCGAGTAGTTAAGAATTCTTGTAGTGTACAAGATTCGATATTTGATGGAACCGAAGTTCTACAAGTTCGTAAGCCGTTTAAAACAGGAAGCATGCTTGCATAACCACAAAGCTATGTAAGTGCAAACTGTTCAAAAGAGCTGGTTAAGCAATGATGGTTCAAGCCGATTATTGGATGGGTGATCAGTTTTGGAGGTCAGAATTTGGTCCGCGCTTCATGAACGTTGAACATTTGTTACAAGTTAGAAATGTTTTAACTGTTAATCGTAAATTATCCAACGTAATTAAAATACTTAGTATACTTTAGTAGGGACTATAGCGGGGAAAATTATTCACTAAATCTCTGGGCAATTCGCCAAAAAGTCGGAGTAAGGATAATAAATCTAAGCTTTCATGAAATGATTCGAGGGAGGGCTTAGATTCATTGAAATATTAAAACCTAAGCCTGGTTTAATACCTAAAAATGTTTAAGGCCGTGAGGGGATAAAGGACATAAATAATTATGGACATTTTGCGCCAGCTTTAATACTTTTTTTTAGCCTATTTTAGATAAAGACAAATACTTTTATTGCGTTTTACTGTTTAAGCCTGATTTTATGCGTTTATCATTATGTGGTACTTGGTTTTGTCTATTTTAATTGGTCCACTACTTGCTTCAGGATGTTCGATATTTCACTGATAATTATGTAAACTGAGTTTTACTTCCAAAACTGGTAGTG
This sequence comes from Lasiommata megera, assembly GCA_928268935.1. Classification (NCBI taxonomy): domain Eukaryota; kingdom Metazoa; phylum Arthropoda; class Insecta; order Lepidoptera; family Nymphalidae; genus Lasiommata; species Lasiommata megera. The sequence goes on along the minus strand of OV743311.1, from coordinate 738,183 downwards.
GGCTACTGGTAGTGGGTGGCTACCAAGAAAATATGTAAATAAGTAAAAAAAAAAATTAAATTGTAGTTTAGTATTGCTGTGGTGAAGCGGTGATAGCCTCGTGGTTAGGGCGTCAGCCTCCTAATCAGAGGTCGGCGGCTCGAATCCGGGCACGCACCTCTAACTTTTCGGAGTTATTTGCGTTTTAAAAAAAATAAAATATCACTTGCTTCAACGGTGAAGGAAAACATCGTGAGGAAATCTGCACGCCTGAAAGTTCTCCATAATATTCTCAAAGGCGTGCGAAGTCTGCCAATCCGCACATGGCCAGCGTGGTGGACTATGGCCAAACCCTTCTCATATTGAGAAGAGACCCGTGCTCCGTAGTGAGCCAGTAATGGGTTGAGCATGATGATGATGATTGTTGTGGTTAAGTACTACAGCAATGCCCTAAACTATTATATATAACTAACTTTTAACTACTGCGCTAATATATCAAAATCGTAATGTATGCGCCCGAGAATTGATCTTCGACCCTTTCTTAGCCTTCAAACTTTTACTCGGCAACGTCTAGGATTTGGTTAAGGAAATGAAAACATTATGTAGTAAATAAATAATAGAATCACCTCAAGTAATCAGATTTATATGACGTAATAACAATAAATATTTTTTATGACAACTTTATAGCATTTCGTGGAGGGTGCGGACATATTTCACGAGACCGGAATAAGTGAGTTGTCATATTTTCTCAAGATATTACAGTATTCAACTATGCGTATAATCTGCTAAAAGAAACGAGAAAGCATTTACATCTAGGACATGTCGTAAAATTTCGATTTAATTATTTCAATTTATAGCTGTCCCGTGTCATTGATCAAATTTCTATTTCAGAAAAATAATCAGCTCTAACCCCTAAACATATGAGTATGCCAAACCATTTTCCGGAATTATAAAAACTGTTCCAGGACACTTGATGGGTTTACAAACTAGCTGTCCACAAATCAGTATATCTATCATATAGTAATATAAAAAGATGACATTTTAATATAAAAAGATGCAATCAATGTTTATATTATTGTACGCAATCTTCCATTGTAATTATAAATCCTTTAAGGATTTAAAATCTTTGCCATCTAACGAATAATAATTACTTTTTAAATAGAAACTCAAGTATAATTTTGAACATTATCATATTTTATTTCAAATAAAATTTTAATTTCGTTAGGTATTTATATCTTATATAATATTATGATATTGTAATTATTTTATATTATATTCAAAAGCTTTTGTCTTGCATGCACTATAAATAAAACCATTGTCTGGTTTTGTAATGCCCTGCCAGGTTTATGTTCATGTTGAATAGCTAAGTAAGCCATGAAACGAGAAGTAAACTGAAACTGATACTGAAATAACATAGGCATCAAACAAATAAATAAACAAACGGGCGTGATCGACACGGTTCAAAAAGAAGGTACCTACATGTTATGTTATATTGATGCCTATTGTATTTTCGTAAATTTTTGGCGACCGCTGTGGCCTAGCGTGTGCGCTGTGCCTAATAAATATGGAAGGCATAGGTTCGATTCCCAGCCTGAGACTAATCTAGTGGGAGGTTCCTGCCGTGGCTAGTTACCAATCTATCAACAAAGACGTGTCGCCAAGCGATTTAGCTTTCCAGCTCGATGTCGTGTAGAAACTTATCAATATTATGGGTTTAGCATCCCACTAATAGGTTTGATTAGTTTTTTTTATCCACCACAAGTTAGCCCTTGAAGGCATTCTCACCTAGCGTAAGTGATGATGCAGTCTAAGATGGTAGCGGGCTAACCTGTTAGGAGTATGGTAAACCTAATTGGTTTCCACGCGACATCGTGCCGGAACGTTTAACCGCTTGGCGACACGTCAGTAGGGTGGTTACTAGCCACGGCCGAGCCTCCCACTGTTTTATGGTGATGATGGCCACCGAGGGGGTTTTAATGGGTAAAAATCCCACATAACCCGAGTTTTTCCCCAAAGCAATAGTCGGGTTTCTCACTTGAAGATTTCCCCCCCCCGTAAACAAAAAAAAAAAAAGGGTGGTTACTAGCCACGGCCGAAGCCTGCTACCAGACCGAACTCCAGTCGGGAAGCGAACTCAGGACATCTGAAGCCTCTGAGGTCGTCACGGCATAGGCAGTATATAAATCGCAACCACAGCAATACTGTTCTTATTGTGGTTTGACGCTGGAGCTCGTTTTGCAAACAAAGAAGTAAATTTAATTAACAGTCCAAATATTGTTACTGTAAATATTCAAAGAGCATATTTATTTTTCAGCCACTCTCCAGCCCTTCTGAATTTCTGCATCGGGCTAAGGGTAATTGCTCACTATGTGGACCAACCAGACGTTTCCGCGCTAAACGAGTCCAACGCGTCCAAGTTATCGATACCAGTAATAACTTTCGGAAATTAGAACTTGCTTTTCCTCGACGTGTGAAGTCAGAATGCGCACTTAGACTAATAAGCTTGGGTATAAGTAAACTTATAATTAAAGGAAAATTTCTCGAAACAAGAAGGGTTAAACTGAAAGTAAAATTTCAAAGGTTAAAAAATTATCTTCCCTTGCAAAAAATTTACTACGAATAGCTGACTTAAATTACACACAATTCATCGCGAAGTAGTTGAAATAATATGAAAGAATTTTGAATGGTCGATAAGAAACTATTTCTTTTTTCTACTAGGAGATATTATTTGACGGCAATCTCACCCGGTGTTAAGTAATGATGCAGTCAATGATGGTAGCGGGCTGGTAGGTGGTTAGTGGTATAGTAAACCTATGCACCTAATCAATTATTACGCGACAGCATGCTAGGAAGCCTAACACCTTCTCGACACGACTTCGTCGGTAGACTGGTCACTAGCGACGACCAAGTTCGACGACCTCCGTGGCGCAGCGCGTGCGCTGTTGCATTTTAAAGTTGGAGGTCCTGGGTTCGATTCCCGGCTCGAGTCTGGTCTGGTGGGAGGCTTCGGCCGTGGCTAGTTACCACCCTACCGACAAAGACGTGTCGCCAAGCGATTTAGCATTCCGGCACGATGTCGCGTAGAAACCAATTAGGAGTGTAGGTTTACCATGCCCCTAACAAGTTAGCCCGCTACCATCTAAGACTGCATCATCACTTACCATCAGGTGAGATTGCCGTCAAGGGCTCACTTGTAGAGGGGGAAAAAAAAAGCTCAAGAAAATTCAGAAATTAGGTAAATTGTCCCCATCGAGAATTTACTTAACCTACATCTCTGCGCGTCGTATTCCCCAGTACTGAGGGTCGTGACCCCTTCCACTGAAGACTTTCTTGCGGACAATGTCGCACCATGCTGCTCTGTTGGTTGCGACGTGTAGAGCATCGTGGACTTTTGTGTCAACTGCGGTGCGGATTTGATCCGACCAACGCATCGGACTCCGTCCCCGAGGTTTTTTCCCTTCCACTTTGCCGGTGATAACCAACTTCTCCAGGTTGTTACCTTCCCGGCGGGCAATGTGACCGAAGTACTCCAGAATCCTCTGTAGGCAGATGGTGGATAGCCTTTTCGTTATTTTGAGTTGTCTTAAAATCGATGCGTTGGTTCTATATGCAGTCCGGAGCATCCTTCTCCAGCACCACATCTCGAAGGCGTCAATGCGTTGCCGATCAGCTGCTTTAATTGTCCATGTCTCAGCAGCATACATAAATATCGGGAACACAAGTGCACGGACAAGACGCACTTTTTTTTTTAACCTACATACTTAAGTCTAAAATAGTTAGTGGAGCAGGACTCTTCATGAGTACGTCCGAATGTTAAACTGAGAAAACAAGTGGGCGAACCCACTCGCGGTTGCAATATGAATATCGAAATTGTTTTCGTTCGATCCGCTGGTATGTTCCAATGTTGCTCTTCGAACATTTGTGAAAATAAGAGACTGGAAATGATTTATTTCATAAAGTACACAGCGGCGGTTTAAATACATTCGTTTTTCGGAACATAATACGAATGTATTGAAATTAAATGAACTAAAAATTTTCTTTATAGCATTTTAAAAGCATTTTCGGTGTGCTGATATATAACGGCACATTTTTCCATCGACATGGAAAACCGTGACAGGAAACCGTGGTCGCAGCCTCTGTTAACTGAACGCATGTGAAGTGCAATTTTCATTCTTTTAGCAATATAACGTGAATATCAATAAATTTATTGAAAATACTATTTATCAACAGGTACCCCTAGTGGAATTTGAAGTATTTAAATATCACTAGCTTTGTTAGTGTAGGAAAACATGAGGTAACCTGCTTGCTTGTATATAACATTCTATAAGGCGTTTAAAGACTTCCAATCTGCACTTGGCCAGCGCGGTGGACTGCTGTCCAAGACGTTCTCATTCTAAAAGGAATAAAAAATCATTGCGTATTGATTTTATATTCTTATATTATTTATCCTGGATAATTTTAAGCTATATATAAAGCTTAGCCAGTCAATATAAGGCATATAATAAACGATTTATTTATTTTTGAAATAATTGCGTTGAATTTCATACACATACACACAAAAGTGTTTTTACTGTATAATTCTTACCCTTACTTATATTTTTTGCCATGATGTACTATTTTCTGAACGTTATGAACTATAGCGCTATATAACTCTCATGTTTACATAAAGAAGTTTTTTTTAACAAACATTAAACATGATCACCTGTCGTGTCTCGTTACATAACCGTGATAAAAGTATGAAAAGCATTACTGAAGAGTAATGCATTTACATGTAAATCAGTTATAAACGGCTGTTTACAATCTCACAGTGGTATGTTTCAATGAAGCGCCATATAGAAACGTGCTTTTGAGGGGAAAGAAGGTAACCTCATACCTCTAGCCTAGGCTTAAACATCTCCGCTTGAGTAACAGAAATCGTCACGTACTGAATCGCTAGACTGGAATGCATGGCCACGTACGAAGCGTTTTTCTTCCCCGTTTCTTGAAATCGATCACGAATACCTTTCCGGTCTCCAGTTTCCTTGTCGCATACTTTGTGTATAATATATTTAACCTAAAATCAAAGATTAAAATGCTCTCAAACCTAGGTTACATCGATATCCAAATTTTGACGAACTCCCTGGAGGTCCCAAATTAAACCAATGTTTGAATACCTTCACAAATTTTTAAATAACTAGGCTGGTTAAGGAGGTTGCAGCCATGGTTTATCATGGCGAAACCAAAACTAAAACGAAACAAGCGATTTAGTGTTCCAGCATGATGCCGCGTAGTAACCGATCAGCGATACGGTAGCTTCGTAAGACTGCCATACCCCTTACAGATTAGCTCGCTACCATCTGACACCTCTTACCATCAAGTTAGATTGACTACATCACAGTGAAGGAAAACATCATCACTTACTAGGTGTTCTTAGGTCGAGTACCGTCATCCGGGAAGTATACAACGGGTCCCCCGGGTGTCCAGTAAAACCTGCGAGAGGGACATGCTGTGGTGGTTTTTAGTTCGCCCCCCTTCGGGGGTGGAAGTCCAACATAACCTCTCTCCCGCCCAAGGGTACGGAGGTAGCTATAAAGCTTTTCCACCACGACAAAAAAAAAAAAAGGTCGAGTACCGTATAGTAAAAACAGGAAGTGTAAGAAGAGTTAAGCCAGGCAACGGATTGGTAGAAGGCACTCTTTAAATATCACGCTGTGATAAGCTGAAAGCTGTGATAGCCTAGTGGTTAGGGCGTCCGCCTCCTAATCAGACGTCGGGGGTTCGAATCCGGGTACGCACCTCTAACTTTTCAAAGTTATGTGCGTTTTAAGAAATTAAAATATCACTTGCTTCAACGGTGAAGGAAAACATCGTGAGGAAACCTGCAAGCTTGAGAGTTGGTGGCGTGGTGGACTATGGCCAAACCCTTCCATATTGGGAGGAGAGCCGTGCTCTGTAGTGAGCCAGCAATGGGTTGATCATGATGATGATGATGAAATATCACGCAACACTATTTGAGTGTTGCGTGATGACGACGACGGCTACATAAAACTTAATTTTCTCTACTGGATTTTAATTCGCCTGGATGAGATCTCATGCAGAGAAAAGGCCGCCATATTGTAAATGGATACAGCGTGATGTTAATTTTTTTCTATTTTCTGCAGTTTAGTGTAGTGTACTCTCAAATTGTACATTTTCATTCAGTCATTCATTCAGTGCACGCCGACGAACATGGTACTTATGCATAAAGTGGGCTACTCTCGCGGCGCGGTTGCTAAGCGTCTGGTTTAACTGTTTTTAATTTGGAATTTGGGCGAATCTCTACACTATAAAGTCACTACACAAGTGGACTGACTTTATAGCCGGGTACTCAATATCAGATGTTAACGACGACGCTGGCAGGGAAACGAACATCCAAAAGGGTTTTTTTTTTTTCCCCGCTGGGAAATGCGTTTACGCATCCCCTCCGGAAGCGACGCAGTTTTGACGGCGTCGCTTCCGACGGGGTATGTAGGACTCGCCGGCGGCCGGGTTGGCGACCAGAATACCCACTAAAACCCAGCGATGCTCCTACGCGTCGCCTGGTGGCTGGGTCACGGGAACACCCGCGCACTCGACCGCAACCCAACCAGCGGTGTCCGCCTAGACAGACCCTCCACCGGGGCCGTATGATCGAGGCCCCCTAACTCCATTTGAGGCACGCCAGGAACATTGGGCGCGCCTTACGACCCGAGGATTGGGCTCGGCGGGTGAGGATACCTCTCAGATCCAAAAGGGTACGAATGTGTGGGCAACATTATAATATCTCAATATACACACATATTAAATACACAATATTCATACACACACATATAATTTATTAACAAATTACACAACGTAACTACATAATAATATATCTACATACATATAAATATATAATCTATTATCGTATTTATATGTACACATCAATACACATCAACACACATGTAATAAACAACAATACACGCATAAAAACACATAATCCGACTTCAACACACAGACAGAAAATTAATTCATAGGCATAGCCGAGTGCAGGCCGTAGTATAGCTTGTCGAGCGAGTCGGTGAATGAGCCGTACAAACGAACGGCGCGCCGCGCGCCACATGCGCCCGCGCAAGTGGCGCTGCAGCGGCGAGTAGCGGACTCACAACGACCTTCACACCGCTGACACGACAGTTTTTGGATGTCTGCCGCGCACTAATTAATGTAACGTCTTTCAACTGTTTTGAGACTGTGTTTTGAACTTGTAAACGAATGTGTAGTTGTCCCATTTCATGTGCTATTCAGATTAAAAGTGATAACAAGTATTTGTTGTGATTCTTTAGTCCACAATCACTATCGTTGGACTGAATAGTGGTAATACCCACAAATGTATTGCGGCAGCTGCATTTTTCTTCTTAAAACTTAACAGAAATGGTATAATAAGACAACAACTTTGAACCTCCGCAGGTATTGAGAAATGGAGAAACTCAATTTTGAAATAAAAACATGGCTGCGAAATCGCTAAAGACGAGCGTGCCACTCCCGGCTAGATCCGGATCCAGTAATTCAGAGAAAAGTAAAATATCGAAACGCGGCGTAAATACTAAATTGCCAAACATTCGCTTTCAAAAAACTGTATAAAAAAAGTCTTTTGGTATAATGTGAACTATTCACATTTTCACGCCGGAATTTCGTACGTCTAACGTTAATAAGAAAATCCAGTGAAAATCAGCTTTGCGGCTTATCCCCGGCGTAATCTTAAGTGGTCAACCTTTTTGGCTCATATTTTTCATGTGTTTTATGTGTTTATCTTTCCGAGTGTTTCTCATTCGATGTTTTTTTTTCTATGAAATAATTTTAAGCACGTCCTTAACGTCTATCAGTATGTATTCAATAATGTCAGTGCGTCGAAAATATATTGAAACACTTTCATCAGGGAGTGGTTGTGTCAATATCATAGCAATATCTCAGTAATATAAAGTTTTGCCGACCTCCGTGACGCAGCGCGTGCGCTGTTGCATTTTAAAAAGTTGGAGGTCCTGGGTTCGATTCCCGGCTCGAGTCTGGTCTGGTGGGAGGCTTCGGCCGTGGCTAGTTACCACCCTACCGACAAAGACGTGTCGCCAAGCGATTTAGCGTTCCGGCACGATGTCGTGTAGAAACCGATTAGGAGTATGAGTTTACCATACCCCTAACAGGTTAGCCCGCTACCATCTTAGACCGCATCATCACTTACCATCAGGTAAGATGCAGTCAAGGGCTAACTTGTGGTGAATAAAAAAAAATAAACTAAAATCGTTTGTGTCTTAATCATCTCAAACAGGATCATCACCTCCTAGTGAGATTGCCATTAATGGCCTGTAGTGAAGAACAAAAAAAACGTGTAATATCACTACCTTTACCAAAATTGAATCATTACTAGGACCAACAAAATGCAAATAACTCATAAAATCAACACTGAAGGCAATATCCGTTTTTTTTTTTAAATTTTGATTTTATAAACCTTTTATATATTAATCAGAACTACTTTTCTAATTTTCAAGAAGGCATTCTTCTTTACAATAAACTTTAATTAACACTATTTACGGTTAGATAATATAAGGCTGATATTTGCTTGACAGAGCAACGGACTATGTTAAAGTACATCCTAAATACCAAAGGTGGTTATTTATTGGTTGTTCAGAAATTAGACTAATTTAGTCAAAGTGCAATCAACCCAGGGATATTTATACGAAATGCTCTCGGTAACACACAAACATAAAAGTAACATATATTTACTTTATATTGTAAATATAAACTAAATGAAAATGATTATAAAATTCGTAGTTATTCTTATAAATTTAATAGATAGCAGACAATCTTGACACATACACGACGTACGTAACCTCAAAATCAAACCTCTAAACTTAATTAATTGACAAAAAACAAGTCAGTAAGCAAGGTACAAATGTTATACACAAAAACCCCCTTTTATTACCACTCCTCTTAGCTCAAATACGTATAGTAAGTAAACAAATGAAAAAGTTAGGAAATACACAGTTCGAGTTAAAAGCTAATAAAAACAGTTAAATTCCTCGCAAACAGAAAGTAAAAAACATAAAACCTTTGATTCACGTTACAGCCAAGTTGGCTAGCGTTTAGCCGCGTTGACCGCAAATCCTTCCGCTACACATTATAGTGCAAGAGTCTACGACAAAATTATGCTACAAAAATTGTAAGATTACCAATTTAAACAAAAAAAAATACATTTTGATTCACAAGATCTCCACTACTATCCAAGAGCCAGTGGAAAAAATTACAATGGATTGATGTACACTTTAATATTTACGAGAATGATTTGATGAAATATTTAATCATCAATGGATTATTTGATAAAGAATTGATGGAATACTAAATACATGTTTAATAGAATGTACAGGTTTACTACGAAATCAATTAATTTATTCTATATTATCAGTGAACCAACGCTAGTTTTTCCTCCGGCAGAGCTTCTTACCAAAGCTCGCCAACTTTTACGCTGTAAAACCAGCAGAATTCGTACAGCTAAACTCAGACCGAATCAAAAAAAACTAAGTCTGCGTGTTCCTATGTTGGGTAGCTCGTTAGAACAACGTTCATTACATATTTTCTAACTATAAAATTTGAAATCCTCACATACTTTTAATTATAATTCAGGACGATATAATAACTAGAATAATAACTCAGTGATAGTTATATATAAATATGAAAATGTGATAGAACGTCCGCCTTCCAATCAGAGGTCGGAGGTTCGAACCCGGGCACGCACCTGTAACTTTCCGGAATTACGTGCGTTTTTAAGCTATTTTTTTTTTTTTTAAATTAAAATATCACTAGCTTCAACGGTGTAGAAAAACATCGTGAGGAAACCTGCATGCCTGAGAGTTCTCCATAATGTTCTTAAAAGCGTGTGAAGTCTGCCAATCCGCACATGGCCAGCGCACCACGCTGACTATGGCCAAACCCTGCACATACTGAGAGGAGACCATGCTCTGTGTGGTGAGTGAGCCGATAATGGTTTAATCATGATGATGATGATAATGATTTGTAGTTATATACAGCAATAATTTTTTTCATAGAAAACACTGTCAGTGGAGAAAATTTCAGTATAAACTTTTTTCCACTATAGGAAATGTATATGCCAAATGGCTAATGTCTGTCTCTTGGCTTATCATAGGAAACGCTCACACATTGCTTCACAACTCAACCGTAACGGTGTATTATTTAGTGTAATGTGTTTTTGCGGTTAAAAATGATGTATGTGGAATACAGTTTTAACGGCCGTTGTCTGCCTTTAGTACCACATCCGAACTGCTCTCTAATTTTTGGTACAATAATGACCAGTTACCATCCGTTTCGTCCGCGCGCAATTATTCAATCAATCAATCAATCAAATCAATCAAAGTACCTGGCTAAGTTTGTTGTGGGCTTCTTCTTAGACCGGGGCGCGTTTGGAACCCTCATAGCTTTAGTTTTAAGTTTACGAATCTAGTTATCACCATCAAATGTAAATTATTGACGCGTCAAAAGCGCCTTTTAAATGAATATTTGAATAAAGATTATATTGAATTAGAATTAAATGAATTAATTCAATCAATCAATCAATCAATCAGCCTATAGACATCCACTGCTGGACATAGGCCTTTCCGAGAGCGCGCCACCACACACGGTCCTCCGCCTTCCTCATCCACCCGCCACCAGCGATCCTTTTCAGGTCGTCGGTCCAGCGAGCAGGAGGTCGTCCTACGCTGCGCTTACTGGTACGCGGTCTCCACTCCAGAACACGTCTGCCCCAACGGCCGTCGGTTCTGCGACAGATATGACCCGCCCACTGCCACTTCAGCTTGCTAATCCGTTGGGCTATGTCGTGCAATTATTATTTTCTTAAATTAAATATAAAAATTAAATAGGTAATTGTGCCAAGTAAGTGTATTTCAGTGTTTTGTGTTTTTTTTTTTCTTTTTCTTTTCTCTCTTCATTTTGATTACACATTTTTGTTTAGTTGGCCAGGCTTTTATTAAGTTTTTTTTAAATACACCCAGTTGAATCGGCACTGAAACTGAAGCACAGAAACACCTAGTTCGGCTTCAGAAGCTAGCTATTTATTTATATTAAATTATAAAACTCAACAAAAAAGTGTGCTCAGAAACTGTTCAATATATTTCCGCCTTCAGCTTTCTTCCCCCGAAACCCTTTGTAAAACTGGAGCCTTGAAGCGGTCGGGACCACAGTTTTTCTCTCTTTTACATTAACACAGCTCTTTCTCGTTTCTAATAAGAACTTAGTACACATCTTTAGCAATTCTAGCTTCCTGTACCCGTGAAATAGAATGTGAGCTCTTTCAAATCTTGTTTTAAATTGCTTGGCACGTCTTCGTCGGTAAGGTGAATGCTACATAGCATCCCACTAGATCAAAATTATCGATTCTAGATATTCTAACGTCGGTGAGCCATTTTAATTTTTTTTCTGACTGCACAGGCACTAAGTTTACTCTTCAATACCAGTAACCAATGAAATTCCGTTCGTGTGAAAAATGCTAATTATATACGTGATTTTAATAGAAATGGTTTACTATTGCGTTATTGTTATAATAAGACTATTTTACAATACTCAGTACATGTCTTATTATCAGCAGTTGTACCTTCATTTATTTGTTAAATAATGTGGAGCAGTTAGTGATTTAATTTTATTTCTTTATTTATTTATTCACAAAATACGAAGGCCTTATTTCCTATAATTAAACTTTAATTATTAATTTTACTTTCTAACTTACGGATCATTCCGAAGTTGGGAAAGAAGTCGTGGGAAACTTAAATCTATGACACTCACAGGAATGTTCACTGTAACGTTACACTGAGCACCTGGTAAAGTGCTGATAATGCGCGAGCGCAGACTAAATGCGTGGGTTTGTTTGTATCTCTATAGCAAATATCCAAATGTCTGTATGATTATATATTTATGTTTGTACCTTTGGGTCACTAAAGCACTGAGTATGACAAAAATGAGTAATGCACAGAACAATGGAGGTACGGACATTAGGGAAATATTAAATTAATATTCAAACTGTTTTTTTTTTAATTTTAAATTTGCAAACATAACATAGAATTTTAATATGGCTAAGATCAACCAAAGATTGACCCAGCTACACACATTAAAGGTCGTAATAAACCTTTCCTAACTACTACCTCCAATTAGAGATAGAAATACATACCCGGTATTCGAACAGTTCTGCGTCTTCCTCCGATACAAAATTTTCTCGTCGCAGGCATCTAATAAATCCGCTTATCTGACAACGTATCTGCTGGTGGATTTGCGATCGGAATGATAAGTAAGAATCTCTTTTGCATATGCAGATGTTTAAGGTACATATTTATATATATATATATAAATAAAAATCCAGCTTTCATATGTTAAAAAATCTGCTTGATAAAAATATAAAAGTTACAGTACTCCAAATAAATTAATGAAGAAACAAATAGTCTAAATTATAAAATAATAAAGCCACCTAAAAGTTTGAAGATATGCTTGAACATTTATTTCGAAATCTGGCAACTAAGAAACAGAGGCCCACACCAAAATACGTGTTAACAAAATTTTAATGACTCAGTTCCGAAAGTTTTCTTTTACGAAGAAAACGATGCAAACTGTTTTTATACACAGAAGAACTCAGTAACTTTAAAAATCTTCCACATATATAGTGTTACTATAAAAATGTTTATGTATACAATTATGTCTGTTTTCTTTTTGTTTCTTTAGCATGTTCGGCTCCACTTTCGATGCAATGAGTTTGATGCCATAGTATCTTGGAGATACATGTCGGTTATTTTTTATCACGTTAAAGCAACCGTAACCGTAATCGTCTCCTGGGTTGAAAACAAAACTTTGTTAACTTTGTTACAGAGTAACGTAACACTCTATTTATTAACATTGAGACATAGGATATTTATTTATAAAACCGTTGAAGTCAACCCCACCCAATCCCATGACCAACCCAACCGGTTTGTGCTATATCCTATATATATCTATATATAAATTCAAATTCAAATTCAAAATAATCTTTATTCAAATAGTCCTTAAAAAGGCACTTTTGACGCGTCAATAATTTACATAGTAGTTATTTCATGGTGATAACTATATTCGTAAACTTAAAACTAAAGCTATGAGGGTTCCAAACGCGCCCCGATCTAAGAAGAAGCCCACAACAAACTTAGCCGGGTTTTTTCTTTTTTTCGTTATCACCATCTCACATAATGAATAATAAACTATAGTACCTATGGAGATAGAGCAATTCACACCCAAGCTTTTTTATCGTTTATATAATCCTTAATATCGTAATATGATTTTTCTACAAGCTTTCGTTTTATAAAAACTTTGAACTTATTGATAGACATCTCCAAGATATCAATAGGTAATTTATTATAGAATAAAATACAATTTCCTTTGAATGAGTTACTAATTTTGTGCAGCCTACGCCAACGGTACTACAAGTTTACTTTTACTTCTGATGTTCAGAGCGTTACAGTCCATTTTTTTCTTGAATTTATCAATATTTTTATGAACATACATTAAATTTTCATATATTTATTTTGGCTATGCACTATCATTATTTTATAATCTTTAAATTTATCTCTTAATGACTCTCTGGGACCTAATTTATATATCGTACGAACAGCTCTCTTCTGCAAAACGAATATAGTGTCAATATCAGCTATATATATATATATAATGACTTTGACTTGATCCGTCCGACATAGTGTGGGCAATTTTCAGGTATAGTGCAATAAGAACATCTATAGACTTGACTCGATTTATTCGAACACTGAATTTAACTAATATCGTAATAGCAGAACTGAATTTAACAGAATTAAGATAATAACCACTAAGAGAAACGTAGGCCAGTTCCGTGACAGAGTCTCTTTTTTTCTTTTTTTCGTTGACGACTCTTTCGAAGCACGCCAAAACTGTTTACGCTTGCTAGTCGTACTCAGTTCCGGCTGCGACATATATATATATATATATATATATATATATATATATATATATATATATATATATATATATATATGTCCCGTTGACACCCTTCTGGTACAGACTCTAAATTTAATTTCTATCGATGAAAAAATATCACAGCAACATTGACGATATATTTATGATAATCAACTTCCTTATTCCTGAAATCAACGCGACGCGACGCGTGTGCTCGATTTCTCGTTGACTTTTATTTTTGTCTAATTTTTGCTTCATTCCGGTGAATATAGGAGTCCCAAAAATATAAATAAACTTTCCCAATACGCAATATTCGATAAAAGTAATCAAGATACCAGTCGGGGGCCTAACCAGCCCCGCAGTTTATGGCGCAACAACTTTAAGAGGGTTAGATTTATTGTGGGGTCTGACCCCACCTGAAGTGAACGGATTTTCGGGTGCAAAAAATGGGTTAACAATGTTTTTACCTCTTATCGAATGTAATAGTTTTAAGTTTATTGTTCTGATTATTCAGCGACAAAGGTTACTTGCTTTTATTATCAATTTACCTTTTGGCTCTATTATGTTAAAAATACGATAGGTAAGGGTAAGTAATAATTTAGATTGATAAGAGTTACATATATAGTTCGATAATATAGTGATTCTTGTACTTATTAATCAAAAGTCTTACCGCCACGGTCCCGATTGATATTTATAATTAATAAAATCGATTTAAAACTAGTTTTAAGAATACTTTCGTTAATAAAATCATTATAGTTTTCTCAGTACTTTATAATAAAAAATAATACAGAGTATATAATATTTATAAATAGAACATTACGCACGTCCATTAGCATTATCCCATTATCCCAAAATATTCAAACATTACATCCTTATAAATTAATAAGATTGCAATAGTAGGACGACTAACCATTTGAATTAAGAAAAAAATAGGAGATCCATTGAAATTCCATAATAAATTTATTTATATAAGGCGAAGTCTGAATGAAGCGCCAGTGACAGAAAAGATGAGGAGTAATTATAGTATCTAGTATGGTATTTTCATATAATGCGAAGGGAAGAAATAACGTTATCATTCTCGACATCCTTAGTTCTAAAGACAAAAGAGTAGTGGAATAATGAATAGAAGCAGGCTTTACTTTGCGGAAGTCCATGATAAACAATAAACAGCAAGTATAATTTGCTATATTCCGCCGACAACCGGAAGATTTGTAAAGTCACTTTACTTTTCGCGCTTGTGAAGTCAACATCTCCTGAGGAAGATCCGGTGTCGGGTCGAAACGTGCTTAGAGGTTCTAGTGGAAGATTTTGTGTGGTGTTATGTTATACAAATCTCCCGGTTGTCGGCGGAATATAGCAAATTATACTTGCTGTTTATTGTTTATTGGAGTAGTGGAAGTCCAAAGAAGAGGTGCATGGATTGTATAAGAGGATATGCATGTTAAAGGTGAAGGTAGTGAAGTGACGGCTGATAGAACTGAGTGGAAGAATAAGACGTGTTGTGCTGACCCCATATAGCATGGGGTAAGGGCAAACAATGATAATAAAAATAACAGCCACAACCGAAGGGGGTATGAAGCAGAATCGTTAAATGTGGTGACATAGCACTTAGAGCGGATGGGCTTTCGGTTCCAAAGGTTCTAGATTGACACAATGAATAAATCAAAGAGTTCTATCATAGATTTCTAATAATATTCACCAGATATTCTTCGTTATTGTCATTTGAGCAGCTTAACTGATGAAACAACCATCTAATTATAATTAACAATTTGGTATAAGAAATAGCCTAACCCTGACCAGAGTATAATATATTCATAAGTATTAAAATTACATTGAAATGTTCATTAATATTACTGTTGTCAAACAGAAAGACCAAAATTAAATTAATATATATTGAATGTACATATAAATGGTTCAGTTACAGTTTTATTTTACATAAGAGTAGATAGATAGGATTCAATGACTTAAATTGAAAATAAAGATGACGATATTGTAAGCTTTTAACATACAGGAGAATATGCTTACAAAGGAAGTTTGTTGGGTGTAAAAGTTATCTATTCTAATTTTATTTACCACGCTCGGTCTTCCGCCGGCAGCGTCAAAGGCTGGGCAAACGAAGGTAACCCAATGAAAAAGTTTCAACTAGAAAATTAAACGGCCATTCCAGTTTAACTAACTACGAGTGTGTTGACGTAGCTCTCGCTAAAATAATTATTAACTTGAGATTTCTTTGCGTTTATGAATATTTTATTTTATTACCTACTAGTTTATATCCAGTGATTTCATCCACTATAATTTTGGGTTGAAGAAGCGACTACCCTATTTCTTGATGGGTAGAAAAATATGTTCAATTTTTTTGGGCTCAAAATCAATGCTATTATACTAGGTAGGTACTAATAAAAGAAGTGAAAAATAAAAAGAACGTTTAATTACATTTAAGGCGTTTTTGCTGCGTACTTAAAATTATTTTATATTTTAGTGCAAAGATGATGATAACTATATTCGTAAACTTAAAACTAAAGCTATGAGGGTTCCAAATGGGTCCTTGTCTAAGAAGCCCATACAATCTTAGCTGTGTAGTTTTTTGTTCACTATCTCACATTGTCAGTTTAAACTATTTATGTGAAACTAAACTAGTTAGAGCAAAAATTAATTCCCAAGCTTTCATCATTCACGACATCCTTTGTTCTATAATTGGAATTTTCCGTAAGCTCGCATTTGATATAAATTTTGAACTTATTGAGATCTCAGATATCAGCCATTAGTTTATTGCAAAATAGTATTTTTTTTTTTATCCACTACAAGTTAACCCTTGACGGCAATCTCACCTTATGGTAAGAGTGATGATGCAGTCTAAGATGGTAGCGGGCTAACCTGTTAGGGGGTATGGTAAATCCACACTCCTAATTGGTTTTCGTGCCGGAACGCTAAATCGCTTGGCGACACGTATTTATCGGTAGGGTGGTAACTAGCCACGGCCGCAGCCTCCCACCAGACCAGACTCGAGCCGGGAATCGAACCCAGGACCTCCAACTTTATAAAGTGACAGCGCGCGCGCTGCGCCACGGAGGTCGTCAAAATAGCCTAGAAGTACCGCACTACTAGTTATTTTTTTGTTTCTGATGTTTTCATTGCTGTCACACTTAAGATTATTATGAGCACACATTAAATTTTGAAACATGTTTTGGTCACTTTTATAAGCTGTTAAAATTTATTTCTCAATATCTTTCAGTCCCATTTTATACTTATCAAGGACAGCTCCCTTCTGCTTATCAAAAATTATTGATAATTTTTATAATATGTATCTGGTAGGTTTCAAATATACTTTACGATCTATTTTCATATGTGATTAGGGTGTGATATATAGATGATTTTGTCTGTTTTGTGAACTGTATTTTTTATGTTTTTTCATTACTTACATTGAATTGAGAAAATTAATGGTTGGTGTTTTTGTGCATCGGCGATCGTCATCCAGAACACTACATCCCCTCCTATCAATCATCTCCATCCCATTTTTGTCATACAACCTATATCCACAAATTTACATTTAATTTAACAACTAAAATGATCACCGGAAGATACTTATATGGTAGAACAACGATTACCGATTCAACTAGTATAGAATCGCAGAAGTATGGAAATATTTAGCTCTTAATTCTTTTTTGTTACGAGAGAGAAGACCTGTGATTAGATGTGGGATATCAGAGGCTGAAGATGATGATGAATTCAATTCCCAGTGTAGTTTTAGCACGTACTTGCATCGCAGAGTATGAACTTAAAACCCCGAGTCATAAAGTCGGAGCAGCGCCGGTCCAATCGACCATAAATTGGTTTATCCAACACCAACGGAATAGAAGTTTTAAATTTAATGCACGGCCGAAGTGTCTAACTTTTTCAACGTACAAGTGCATGAACATACTAGGGACACGTCGCGCGACAAAATGTTGCGTAGCGCCTACCCAATAGTAAATAATGTAACATTTTTTTAATTTAAATGCGGGTAAACGAACTGTCCATTCCATAGAATGGACAGTTCGTGTATGGAAAGGGCTATGCTGGGTGTTTCACTGAGGGGTAGAATCCGTAACGAGGACATCCGTAGGAGAACAAAAGTAACCGACATAGCCCAACGGATTAGCAAGCTGAAGTGGCAGTGGGCGGGTCATATCTGTCGCAGAACCGACGGCCGCTGGTGGTAGGTGGATGAGGAAGGCGGAGGACCGTGTGTGGTGGCGCGCTCTCGGAAAGGCCTATGTCCGGCAGTGGGCGTCTATAGGCTGATTAATTGATTGAAACGAACTGTCGGGTCACCTGTAAGTGTTAACCAACATTGTAAGTGGTAACATCTACAGCACCAGATGAACTACGATACATGTGCTGACTGAATCCTGCAACGTCCTAAACGGTTTCTTCTCGGCATCATACAGAAAGCTATTGATACGGTTACGTGCTTAAGTCCAGCGTCAAAACGTACTGACTGACTCGAGAAAAACTGGCTGGATTTTTATTGAGCCTGCGAGTCGCATAAAGGATTCCATTCCTAGGTGCAATATTTATTTATTTAGTTACATTGCCATTTCAATGCCATAATGGCTTTAGATAGTATGACTGTCTTCTCAAAAGTCTTTATATATATATATATATATATATATATATATATATAGACTGAACGATGGATGCACGAGGGAGGCTTAGCTTAGCATCATCATCATGAACAACCCATTACCGGCTCACTACAGAGCACGGGTCTTCTCTCAGTATGAGAAGGGTTTGGTCATAGTCCACAAGCCTTTGAGAAAATTAGTGAGAACTCTCAGGCGTGCAGGTTTCCTCACGTTGTTTTCCTTCACCGTTTTAGCAAGTGATATTTTTTTTTTTAAACGCACATAACTCCGAGAAGTTAGAGGTATTTGCCCGGATTCGAACCGCCGACCTCTGATTAGGAGGCTGACACCCTAACCACTAGGCTATCACAGCTTGCCTAGCTAGCTTAGCATATTACCTAAATAAAGTCCCGTTGGCGCCCTTCGTGCATGCAACTAGAAAGTCGTCGGACGGAACTAGTGTGAGGTCCGAGCCGAATGCACGGTCGAGGTGTCCAACTTTTTCAGCGTTTTTAGCGCTGATAACTGACGGCTGCAGCGCTGCGATACGGCGCGGGCTCGATCGCTATTCAAACAGAGGCACGCCTAGCTTTTGTTTTAGGAAAAACATTTTCTTTATGTACGTAGCTACAAATTTGTAGGACGCTCTTTGTTTAATTTTTTTTTTATTATTTTTGTTCCGTCAAATAAATAGTGTAAGAAAATCCCTATTTGAAACATTTTTTTCTAGATCGGCAACAAATCTTTTTTATGTACCTTTCATCGTATAACATCTATATTATTTGCGGAGATGATTTTAAACCTACCATAGCATAATTTAAAACGACGATTCTGTAATCGTTTTTTTAAGCTAAGATCAAGATATAAGCTATGAATTTCTTAATGATATGGTTCTCTGAAACCGGGTCCAATTTTAAGCCAGGCAAACAAGATCCAATTTTTAAAGTAAAATAATATGGATGTTTCAATAGAGAAATACCAAGTTTCTTACCAATTTTTTGCTCGGTAGAATCTACCTTCCGAACAGCTTATCGATTAATTAAAAACAGATGAACTAAATATAAGTGTCATATTAAGTAAGTTTATCAATCGTATTAACAATCTCTCATTTCATCTATCGAATACATTTGAAGTTTTATAGAAATCATTTCAAATTTATATTTATTTTATACAGAGAGAGAAAAAGACAGAAGATCTTTTTTAAAGATGTTAGTATCTTTGTTCGAGGTCCGTGCCAAATAACGGTAAAAACTTTGTTGGCATACGCACTTTTAAATAGTGAATACCAGCTGTAGAATATATGGATGTGCAAAAGGGCGAATTGCATCTTGGATAAAGATCTAGCACTATCTAGATCTAGATCTATCTCTTTTAAGCAGAGGGAAATGTACGATGTTGATACAATCTGGTTGTTGCGTCCCTCCCACTGTTAAGATAAATTATCTCCCAAAGCCCGTGGCGTGTAGAACGCATGTCACCGAGAAAGACTTAAATGGCCGAGCTCGACGTATATTGCACGAGAATACAAACATAAATATGAAAGTCACTTTTGCATTTTTACGACCTCCGTGGCGCAACGCGTTTTCTGTCGCATGAAAAATTCTGAGGTCCTGGGATCGATTCCCGGCTCGAGTCTGGTCTAGTGGGAGGCTTCGGCCGTGGCTAGTTACCACCCTACCGACAAAGACGTGTCACCAAACGATTTAGAGTTCCGGCGCGATGTCGCGTAGAAACCAATTAGGAGTATGAGTTTACCATGCCCCTAACAGGTTAGCCCGCCACCATCCTAGATTGCATCATGACCTTTTACCACCAAGTGAGATTGCCGTCAAAGACAAACTTGTAGTGTATAAAAAAAAAATGTTTGAAAGCTTCTTCCTATATCGACTGTTTAAACTAGCAGTTATATTATTCTTCACCAGTTTCCTGTGGTTCCACTCCTGTTAACGGGGTGATTACCTTACGTTACAACTCTCAGTTAATGCGAGTCTACGCGACTCCTGTACTAGTAGAATATGAGCCGAGTACCTTTCACATTGACACGTATCGACACGACTGTTATATATTTTAATTTTTCACCGTATCTTAAGCTTAACGTCCAAATAACGTGCTAGAAGGCAAATATTATTCAAATAAGCTTGTCTCGCTAGTTTTATATAGTCGAACCTTGCTTATTATAAGAATTAAGCTCTAATCAGTACTAATAACTTAATCAATTTCTTTTATTGTTTATACTTTTGGACGAAAAATACTAAATTGTGGCTCATTCTTAAGTAGTGGAGATATGGTTTTGAAGACTTGTTTTTAGATCTTTTGAGGTCCAGCATTTATAGTACGCAATAAACGTAAAATGTACGATTTATTATACACACAAATATAAAGCAACTAAGAGGCTTTTTTGAAATATAGCATAAATTTAGGCTGAATTCCTATTATTACGAAAATATATATAACACAACCTTCGGGATCAAATAAATGTATGATAGCGAAATATTTATCAAAAACAGTTCAGTGCACTCAGAGTCTCTTGTTGCGTGCGATTGGGTACAAATAAATAATTCCTCTTTATAACATGAACTTAGATTTGCTAAACCTAAAAGCCTAAATTAATCTGAAAATTGCATTTTTATTATAAAACCAACGTGTTTTAAAAATGTTAGCCTACCTTACACGTGATATTAGATTTGCTTGATCCTTCAAAATTTTCATTTCATAGCAATTTACCTTCCAAATCAAATCAGTCGCGTATCCAATGCTGTCGCTACACGGCGTTCAAAGCTAGACTTTTGCCTAAACGTATTACCGTTCGCCCCGTGCTTTACCAATTTCTGAAGTAAAAATAAGGTGGTTAAAATAAACGTATTTGTTTGCATTTTAAATTAAAAGTTTCTTTATGTGTCTAATTCATTATATTCTTGGTGTGCCTCGGAAGAATTTAGAGGCCTTGATCATAGGCCTCCCCCCGATAGAGAGGCGGTGAGCCTCGCGGGCTTGGTTGTGGATGACTGCGTCAGTGTTCGCGAGACCCAGACACCAGGAGACGCGTAGGAGCATTGCTGGGTTTCAGCAGGTATTCTGGTCGCCGTTCTGGTGGCCGACGTTCCCACATATGCAGCCCGAAGGGAATGCCTAACGTATTTCCCAGCGTCAAAAAAAAGTTTCTCTAAACCTTATATGTTTGGAACTACTGCAACGGTCCAAAAATCAGACTTACTACTGCATAATTCTAACTATTATCTATTAGTATATTTATCTAATTTTACATAAATTGCATCTAATTGTTATTTTGCTTTGATAAAGCGGGGGTAAGTCATCAAGTCAAGTCATCAGTGGTCCGAGGTTGAAATTATATAAGCTTTATTTTTGCAATATGTCACACCAATTTCGTATAGTTATACAGGATTTACGATAGTTCCATGTATGTGATTGTGTGTGTGCGCGCACGCTCTTGTGTGTGTGTGTGCGTTGTGTAATTTTATGTAATGTGTGCAGGTATAAATAAATAATATTTATACCTGCACACATTACATAAAATCAGTAAATATACGCATAATCTATGTTATATTTACATTATCATTTGGTCACTAGTAATAAAGCGAGCTTTATCACTGATTTTACTTAACAAAGTCGCAAAGCAATTTATCATATGTGTCAATGCAATGCCATGTCAGCCGCACTACGAGTATGATACATTATTAAATATAACAAGTGATATTACAAAATGATTATTTTTGCTTATTTTTGCATTTTACAGCATTTATTTGTCTATCGATCGCCGCCTGCCCCCCTGACGAGGAGCTCCGGGTGGATGAGAGGCATTCTCACCCGTCGAGCCTAATCCTCGGGTCGTGAGGCGCGTCCAATGGTCCTGGCACGCCTTGGACGGAGCTCGGGGGTCAATATAGGCCCCCGTGGAGGGTCTGCCTCGGCGGACGCCGCTGGCCGGGCCGCGGTCGAGTGCATAAGTGTTCCCGTGACCCAGCCACCAGGCGACGCGAAGGAGCATCGCTGGGTTTTAGTGGGTATTCTGTTTGCCAGCCTGGCCGCCGGGGAGTCCCACATACCCCGTCGGAAGCGGCGCAGTCTTGCCTGCGTCGCCTCCGGAGGGGATGCGTAAAAGCATTTCCCAGCGAAAAAAAAAAATATAAAAATAAAAACTATATAATTTATACTATATAATAAAAACTATATAGTATACTTGGTTTGACTAATGTAAAAATAATTTATAGTCGTCAAACCAACGCCCAACGTATAAAATACACTCGGAGTTGCTACAAATTTATCCTTTATAATAATATTATACTGTAACGGAAAACTATGAAACTTGACCCGTTATGAAAATATATTTTAGCTAGTTAATAAATGGGTTAATAGTTTCATCCCCCTAAAGTGATGTAATAATACTAGAATTATTTGTGTTTACAAATTGTATTAATATTTATTTTTATCTTTCCGTAACAGAACCTCAGCAGAAATATAATATTCTATTGGAAAAATACGCCTTCTTTTAATCATCTCCCAGTCTTTGTGAAATAAAAACGTAAAAATTAACGGAGCCAAAGTTTCGATCTGCCTCCTTCATAAAATAACTCGAGCATATATTAAAAATGAACATAATTTTTACGAGCATTATTTTTTCAATCAGACATACCGAACATCTAGATATATGTGTACCTAGTTATTCTGTCAGTCTTTAAATTAAAAATAATCTTTATTCAAATAAGCCTTTATGTATATATACAATGTAAAATATATATATATATATATATATATATATATATATATATATTTATTTATATATTTTACATATATATTTTACATTGTAGTGAGAAGATGGTGATAACTACATTAAAACTAACGAAGTTTCCAAACGGGTCTGGGGTAAACCAGAAGCCTCTTTTCGCTGTCACCATCTCCCATCGTCATACACGTTAAAGTAGACCTTAAAACCATAAAACCTTTAAATAGCAACTGCTGCTAAGATTTTTTTTATCATCCTTTACTTTTTTGTTTGTTTGCTGATAAAAACTTAAATATAAGAGAAATGAGAGTAGTTGGATAACTTATGTCTTGTAAAAACTTACTTATTATACCCAAGCTTTAAACAATTTAAGCTTTAATCGTGACGGACAACACAGTGTGGCAATAATCGACCATAATGTTAAACGTATGAATCAACCTGCACTTGACCTTGATCCATAATCAGATGTTATAATAGGTTAATAATGACAGTACTAAATACCGTCAGGTGACATAACATACAAAAGGTACATAGACATCTATCAAATAAATAAATTCTTAAACCATCTTGGGAACAATCGCACGAAAAATTAAATTGTAAATCCTCGACGTTGAAAATGCAAAACAATTATAAACTTCAAACAAAAAAAATCGTTAAAAGGCACCCGGCCATAACTTACGCAAGAGGAGCTTTTAAAGGACACTCGAAAGCTCCTCAAGTCTTTATAAGTTTTCGTTTGAATTGTTAACTTCTTAAGGGAATTTTTTCTCATGTTGTTAAGTAAAGGTCAAATAAAAATAAGGAGTTCTCAAATGAATTTTAACTTACTACGGATTTCTTAATGCCTTAGACCCTTTGTATTTCAATTGAATGAAATCTGCGAGTGTTTGTTAAATAAAAGGGTCTTTTCCTCTATGGAACGATCAGGTGCACTTCTTATTATAATTAAATCATAGAAACACTAAATACGTTTATAATTTAAAAGTAAATAAGATGTAGAGTATATAAATATTCATATTAAGTCCTTAAATGAGTATTTAAAATAGCAGCTTTCAAAAACGGCACTTTGAAGATTCAAAACAGAGCAGACTTCATCGACATAATAGCATATTAATATACTCATTTATTTGCAGCGATTTTAAGTTATCATCATCATCATGATCAACCCATTACCGGCTCACTACAGAGCACGGGTCTCCTCTCAATATGAGAAGGGTTTGGCCAACGTCCACCACGCTGGCCATGTGCGGATTGGCAGACTTCACACGCCTTTGAGAACATTATGGAGAACTCTCAGGCGTGCAGGTTTCCTCACGATGTTTTCCTTCACCGTTGAAGCAAGTGATACTTTATTTTTTTTAAAACGCACATAACTCCGAAAAATTTTAAGTTATATATAACTTTATTGTTGAAGTACTGCATGGCTGAGTTTTATATCGTTCCCAAAAGCCAAAATGTCACCATCATCATCATGATCAACCCATTGCTGGCTACACAACACGGGTCTCATCTCAATATGAGAAGGATTTAGCCATAGTCCACCATGCTAGCCATGTGCGGATGGGCACACGCCTTTGAAAACATTTTGGAGAACTTTCAGGCACGCAGGTTACCTCTCCATGTTTTCCTTCACCGTTGAAGCAAGTGATATTTTAATTGCTTAAAAACGCACATAACTTCGAAAAGCTACAGGTGCGTGAGTCAGTGCCCGAGATCGAACCCCCAACCTGTGATTAGGAGGCGGACGCTAACCACTACCGCAGCTTCAGGTCAGCACGGAAATACTGCCTATGCTTTTACTTACTTTTTCTACTACTTTTTTCTAGGCTATCACAGCTAAAATGCATGTAAAAAGTAATAATTCATATAGATATTATATTACATCCGTAACTTTGGATTTCATATATCATTTTCCAAAACGATACCTTCCTGTATGATTATAGGCAAATAGACTTGGAAGGCTTTGGGTGTAGTCATAACGACCTTCGACCCGACCCGGTAACAAAACACGAACTGCGTTATACAAGCGACTCGAAACATTTTCATATTGTTTTAGCATTCAACCTTTGTATGGACCCGAAGGCTCAAGGCGCCTTACAATTTTTCGAGCCAGTATGTTGGATGTGTATCTTGGAAAAATAAAGTCAAGGTGAAAATAATTTGATACTTTACGAGCTAGGTGTGCCCCGCGGGTGCACTCTTTTTTTTTAAGTGAAGCTTTGATGACAGCCAGCCAAAATAAAAATATTTTACACCTTCCCCTAATAACAATTTATCAAATCATATTTAATGTAATTTATTTTCAGAAAGATATTTATGGAATAAAATGATATATTCATTTAAAATATCTATAATGAAATTGTAACAGGACGAATTCTGTACATTAAATATATTGGAAGATGCTTTACTATCGAAACTGAGCCCAAATTTTTTTTTTTTGTCTGTCTGTCTGTATCTTGGCCACGTATCACGTGGTAACTACTGATTGGATTTGAATGACATTTGGTGTAGGAGTAGCTGATACTCCGGTTCAACATATAGGATAGTTTTGATTCAGCATGATTCTCTTGGGAGAGGGTATGAAAGTTAAAATATGTATTTAGTCGTAATTCATTAACGCGTACTCCGATTTCACTCATTCTTTTTTTTGTTATAAAGGAGTTATACTTTAAAGTTTATCCTGTAATTATTTTAAGGTCGTTGGTTATCCATTGCTTCTTGATCGGAAGACAAACAAATACTTTTACACACTAACTCAGTGTAGACGAAGTCGCGGGCATCAGCTAGTTTAAAATATTTTATATAATACTGAAGTAATATAATTAAAAATTTTGTTATGATTATGTGTTGATTAATTGGATCACTGCGTTCTTACATTGAGTATTCAAGCTTAAAGTGCTATAATCCGCGAAAATCAGGCAAATGTGCTCGGTGCAATTTTCTTGGTTTTCGCGGATTATTAAACAATATTAAACTCAATGTTCGTTTTAAAATCGAGTACTACCGCAGAATAGTGCGCGATTCTAAATAATATTGAGTACTTTTTTTTTATTTATCTTATAAAGCTAACGTTGAACATGCTCGCCGTCACTTTGTAAATATTGCTGAACATACGAACCTCACTGGCTCGAACGAAGGCTTATTTTTATTTGTAGATCTTTTGTACTTATTATTTAAATTATCCAGCACAATTTCCGTTGCTAGTTATCTCCCGCCACCTAGCGATGGAGGGACCTACCCTAGGCGATATCGTGTCGGATCGCACGTTTGAAGGTATAAAACTGCTATACTCTTGAAAGCTAAGTTTGCATTATCACTTACTTTCCACCAGGTAAGATTGCACGCAAGGGCTATCTTGTAGTGCGATTAAAAAGCTCAGCTCTAGAAAAAAGAGGGAACTTTCCAGATGCTTTGAGAGATAATGAGAGTAATAACGTGTCGCCAAAGTGATGTCGTGTAGAAACCAATTAGGAGTATGAGTTTACCATACCCCTAAAAGATTAGCTCGCTACCATCTTAGACCGCAGCACCACAGTGAGATGCCGTCAAGGGCAAACTTATGGTGTATTAAAAATAAAAGCTCATTTGAAGCCTTGCGTTGACTATATGACAACCGCTGCCAATAGCACCAATGCTGTAATTTACAGGAGTTATCTACCTCAGTAAGTTTGCTCAGGAGCTCCATAAACTTGTTTCTTTACCGTGCTACCACAAACAGCGATCTTTGTGTGGTTGACATCTAACCAACTCGCAGATAACAATTTTCGATGAACTTTAGTCACATGAACCAATGACAGCCTCTGTGGGTGGTGGTAGAAAATTCTGTCAGAAAATAAAGAATATGCATTACAAATATTCGAAACTAAAAGTATTTTATTTTACAAGATTCAACCTCACTGGGTTTCAATTTGTAGTATTGAGACGACATCGGTAGGAAAGAATAGAAATTACATTTAAAAATAAAGCAGAGATGAAAGGTCAAAGGGAGTTTCAGGGAAAGAGAAAATATTTCTGAGAAAAGCGATGATGCAATACAATTTTTTAACCTGTTGATAGCCTAGTGGTAAGACGTCCGCCTTCTAATCAGTGGTCGGAGATTCAATACCGGACACCTCAAACTTTTCGGAGTGATGTGCATCTTTAAGAAATTAAAATATCACTGGCTTCAACGGTTAAGGAAAACGTCGCGAGGAACCCTGCATGCCTGAAAGTTTTCCGTAATGTTCTCAAAGGCGTGTGAAGTTTGCCAATCTGCATATGGCCAGCGTGGTGGACTATGGCAAAAAGCCTTCTCATATTGAGAGGAGACCCATGCTCTGTAGTGAGCCGGCAATGGGTTGACCATGTTGACGAATACAAATTTAGTGACTGATGCAAGAAGTGACGCGAAGTGTTTTAAATAAATACGTATCATTTTAATAAAGGCAACAAAACCTTTTTATTACAATCCCTGTCCAATAATGCCGCTCAGCAATAGGTGGGTATAACAAACGCACGAATACCACTGTAAAAACATTTTCATTTGTGAAGTTTACGAAAAGTTGTCCCGTTGGAAGCCACAGAGAAGAAACTTGGAGTTAAGTTATGATTACACAACGAGATCAACTTTGAGCAAACAAGATGTTACAATGGCATTCTAGGTGAATTTATTATTTCGTAGAATACTTGTTTTTTCCTAATAAAAAAAAGTATAACGTTCATGTTGAAAAAATTATCATGTACAACGAAATACTTAAATTTATAGCAAAATTTTAAGATATTTATCATAACTGAGAATAGAATGACGATAAGTGACCAAGTATCTCTAAGCTCACGTCTTACCAAGACTGTTAAGTTTGAAAATGCAGAAAGCCAACATAAAGCAAGACGAGCGAATGAGGCAGTAAACCGACGTAAATATAGATGTAACAGCAAGAACCGGGACGCTTCTTGAATCACTACAAGCTTGTAAAGTTTGCATCGCAGTAGTGCACAAGCAGTTTTATGCCCATGTTAAAGAAATAAAATACACATAAATTATTTAAACAGACGGGAGACTGAAAATTTTAAGTTGTCCCTGTTTATTGGCAGTTCGTCGCCTGTGGGTGTGTGAATAGACGGAAAATTTTATTCAAGCTGCAATAAACACAAAAAATATTTCGTATTTTTTCTCGTATATTTTACTTCACAATTTTATTATTTTCACTGATCACTGTCTATATTTTTTTCACTGACTGTGCGTGTGATAGTCTCTTCAACGATGCCCAACTATCAGAAAACTAAAAGGAATGACGCCTAGCACCTAGGGCCAAATTAAATAATATTATTCAAGCATTTAGAATCGACTAAGACTTGCCCTCAAGCGATTGAGCTTGGCAATACGAAACTACGTATAAACCAAACTTGAGCTGGGGCTAGAGTTCAATATAATGGCTATACTTCCAACAGGTTAGGCCTCGGCACTTTAATGATGAGGAAAAATATTTTTGTCCGCTCCTTGCACGCAGCGCTACGGCAGACTGGCCTAGGACTAGCCCAGTTGTATTGTTTGCCGTGAGCAACTTTATATTTCCAATTAATTGATCCGCCACCTGTATCGTAATAATTTTGGCGTCGCGGGACGGTTCGAATGTATATAATATGGAACTTTAACACTTTCTCAAAGTAATAATTTTGACAAAACTGGATTTTGGCAAAACTTTTGGATATAGGATAACAAGTGACCATTTTCACCAATTTTCTGATAATCATTAAAGCATACAAACCTGCATTAGCGCAGCGTTCTGGTACTTAATATGGTACTCCTAAGCACTGTATCCAATAAGAGAGGAGACCTTAGCCGAAAATAAATATCATCATGATCAACCCATTACCGGCTCACTACAAAGCACGGGTCTCCTGTCAATATGAGAAGGGTTTGGCCCTAGTCCACCATGCTGGTCATGTGCGGATTGGCAGACTTCTCACGCCTTTGAGAACATTATGGAGAACTCTCAGAAGTGCAGGTTTCCTCACGATGTTTTCCTTCACCGTTGAAGCAAGTGATATTTTAATTTTTAAAAACGCACATAACTCCGAAAAGTTAGAGGTGCGTGCCCGGATTCGAACCGCCAACCGCTGATTAGGAGGCTGACGCCCTAACCACTGGGCTATCACCGCTTTCATATATAAATATGAATAAATATAAATGAAATGATGATGACGAAGTTTAGTTATAAGACGTCACTAAACTGAGGATTAGGAAAGTCGTCTAGAACAATCTAGAAAATAAAACACAATGCACAACGTTAAGGATAAGTTTGGCCGGGAACAGGAGTTTGTAACGAGCATCGCTTCGCGCCCGGCGAGAAAATAAAATGCTGTCCACAGCGCGGCCTGACCCGACACGCGATTAAGCGATTCAGCAAACTGTGATGCCACATTAATGCCATCGCGCAGAAGGAAACTTAATGCGCTTGCCACAAGATCACACGAGAATGCCGATACACAGGCCTTAATCTGAGTTCCTTGCCTAATTAACGAATTACCCACAGATGTACGGGACCATATTAATCCTCGAAATATAAAGAAAAAACTTAAGTCCTACTTTTTAAGTAAGTTATGATTTGTAGTAACCAATTAACAACAGTAATTAAACTAGCAATTAATGTCGGTAGGTACGCCTACCTAGTGTGTAACTCTGTATAAGCTTATTTTACAAACCCTGGTGGTTTTCTTAAGCTAGCCGTAATACTGTTTTGTGTAAACATGTATGTGTAAATAAATAAAATAAAATATTATTGGAATCAATTTATAACAGGAATTTCCTACATGAGTTTTTTTTTTTATTTGGTTCGCCAACAGCCAAAATATTTTTTACAAGTTTCAGTACCTCGCACTGAGGTACAGCACAAAAATGTTTAGCCACTAACAGGCAAACACCGCATGCAATTAAAGGTAATGTAAATTAACTTATCCTAGTTATACTATGGTATCTAACAATAAAACAATAACAGAAAATTACTAAAACCAAACTAAACGCACTTTAACTACTAACTACAACTATCATGAACTTAAAGCTAAATCAATTGCCCTCCGGAATTTTGCCTTCAGATGACTTGTATTTATATGGATACTAGCTTCTGCCCGCTAATTATCGCTCGTTAATACTTTTTAGTCTTCTCACGGGAACCATTTGAGAGATCTGTATAGAAAATATATGTCCTTTTCCATAGGTGACATGAATACCAAATATGAAAGTTGTCTTTGCCCACGGCTTAGCTCGTAAACAATTTTAAATTTCCCTCGGGAACTACTTAAGAAATCGGGACAAAAGGTGCCTTATGTTCTTTCCCATGTCAAAGGCTACATGCATGCCAAATTTCATCCAAATCCGTTCAGCCGTTTTTGCGTGATTGAGTAACAAACATCCACACTTTCATATTTATAATATAAATATATATAGGAATATAGGATATGCAGGATGATCATACTGGTTATAATTTAACATACAGTACATTAAAAACCTATTGAGCTTAAAAACCGTATATAAAAAGTTATTTAAGCCTTATTAAAAAAGCAAAATTTATTGTTATATATGTGTACACTGTAATCGGGAATAATTTATTACCAGATTTTATCAAAAACTTGCATTCCACAGTAGCGGAATTGCTAGAGAGTGCTATAATTAACAAAATTATACAACGACTATATTGCCTTACTGTACTATTGCTGATTTGTGACTGGACTTTGTGAATGTGACATACGACTATGGCGCTATATAAGGTTACTCGCGGTACAAAGGTGTATTTTCTTGCGATTGTACAGAAGGTTATTTGCTTGAATTGTCTATTAAAATTCTTTATTAGTAATGTCATACTTGGCGACTTGTTGTTGAATTCAAGAAATATTTCGTTTGACAAGTCAACTCATCTCTAGGGTTTGAGGCCTGATCATACATAGTACCCCTTGTAACCTTCATGAATCAATGACAAAACGACTACCGTCAATTCTTCACAAGGAAGTACCACACAAAGATTCCACTTCTATATGGCATCTTTGCTAATGAAAACAATGACCGCGTATCCATACGTATGCCAGAGATGACCATGATATGACATGGCGTCCTATTCTGAGTACTAAAGCAACTAAAAACGCACTAAGTCAACGTCAAAATATAACCTCACAGGAGATGTCTTTAGTTTGACGTTTTCAGGACGACAATGAGCGTCGACCCCACGTTGCAAGGTTTATAATACCTGCTCACAATCAATCGTGCTGAAAGCCCAACATATAATAATAATAATAAACCTTTATTTATTTCAATTTTACTATAACACACATAAATTATATCAGAATTACTAATACTAATTGTTAGGATTAGAGCTATTAATCCATTTAAATTGGATAGTCTTCACAATGCATTAATTATAGTTTTAAATTAATGTTTATCAATATAAATACATTTATTTAACTCACTGCCATGTAAATTATTACGCGTATAAAGTGCCTTTTAAAGGATTATTTGAATAAAGATTATGATTGATCGATCGATTGATCGATAGTAAAACATCATCCAATTAAATTTTCAAAATATATTTAATGTACTGAATTCGTCCTGTTACAGTTTTATTATATTATAGATGCTCTTTAGCTAAAAATAATGTTCTGCTAAAAGCATTCGGGTGGAGCGCTCGTTATTTCCAAATATACCTAAAAACGTACCGAATGACTCCGCCGCATGCTGTGCATTCCCAATAAATCCCAGCGCTTATTTTCCATTTGCTCCGTACGTAGTTTAGTCTCCCCGTTGCACCTCCCTGTACCCACATTAGCAATTAATCAATATTAACAATGAAATAAGTATAACATTTTTATTTAGTTTTAATATTAACATAACACTTTGGCTTACAATTACAATACTACTAATCAAATAATGCGGGGAAGCTACCGTCGCGTCGCAACGCTTCGCAGCTGATCGCGTCGCGTGGTAGCATTATGTATGTATGTACTTGAGCAATATAATCTACCGCCCCTGATTTAGGTATATACCTGTATTTCAGGCAAGGCAGGCAAGGCAGGTATGTATTACTAGCTCTTATCTGCGACTTCTTGCACGCGGATATATTGATATGTGAGAATTAACGGCGGGTCATATAATCTTTCCCTCGGGAACTGATCATTTTTTAGGACAAAACGTAGCCTATATTCCGGACTATAATCACAGATCATCTCTGTGGATTTTTCTCCTGTTTTTACATTATATAGTTACCTATTTAAGCTATACATTTTCATGAGCGTCGGGAATATCCTACTAAATTATTAATTAAAGTTTGCGGAACACATAAGTAGGTATTATATTGGCACCTGCTTACTTACACACCACCATCTCAAGTATATAATAGGTAAGTGCGGTAAGTTTTATGCAAATAGCAAAGGTGTACCCACACCGTACCGGAAGAGTAGTGTTTCTCAACGATCTGCATTTTGATTAAGTTTCATATTAATAATGTTAAATCTATCCTTACATGACTTTACTTTTGTAGTGATTATAGTATATATAATACGTAAGATTTCTTATTGGGCTTACTAAAATCACTTGTAAAAGTACCTACCCAAAAATAATATTAATACTACGATCATTCTACCTATTAGTAAA
This sequence comes from Lasiommata megera, assembly GCA_928268935.1. Taxonomy (NCBI): domain Eukaryota; kingdom Metazoa; phylum Arthropoda; class Insecta; order Lepidoptera; family Nymphalidae; genus Lasiommata; species Lasiommata megera. The sequence continues at coordinate 705,263 of OV743311.1, read as the reverse complement.
AAAATATAGGTTTATAGAACATTCTTCGGCGCACAGTAAATAAGGATTAATAATTCAACAATAATTAGTTTCAAATCAATGAGGAAAATAAATCTCATAAAAGGCGGTCAATAATCGTATCAAATAATCTTGCTAAGCGATGATATCTAATAAATATTATATAAGCAATACGAATAGGAGGTTTGACGACCTCCGTGGCGCAGTACGTGCGCTGTCGCATTATTAAATTGGAGGTTCTGGGTTCGATTCCCAGAACAGGTGGGGAGGCTTCGGCCGTGGCTAGTTAATACTAGTTAGGTTGTAATTATGTTAGATCGCTGAGCCGGCGCGGTTTGTGTTATTACTGACCGTCTAACTTTAACAAAATATAATCTTGTATAGAAAATGATGCAATAAAAACCATCTGGATAATATCATCACCAACTGACTTCTCGAGCGAAAGAAAAAAGTATTTACTTTTACAATTTGGACAGGCGCTAGAAGTTGATAAAAATCACTTGCTTGAAAAATATTTTGATCATTCCTTAAAAAAGGACTTCATTCTGATTGTTTTCCTCTGCACACACAATTACCTAGCTGGATGCCCAAATTCAACTTTGTAAGTCATCTGTGTCAAGTGGTTCAGGTTTTTGATATATATAACAGTCAGAGAATATATATAACAGAGCTGAATTTTGGACGTAAATATCTCCATTCCTATTTGAAATGTATTTACAAAATTTGGGAATCTAATCGATTTCAGAAGTTTTCATAGTATTACGTTAAATCGGTTTTTAGCATTTAAGGTGTCAAAAATGTTAATGTGCGTCTAACACACGGTTGCTTCGTCGCCAGTTCATTTCTCTTGGCTTGACATGCTGCCGCGTGTTTGATATTGCAGCTAGGATATTAAAAGCCAGAGATAACTTAAAGAAACTATTTATACATCATCCTACTATAAGTTTGCTTGTATAATGCCTTAAGGTCAGAGGCACTACTACACTTATTGAATAAATGTACGGTTTAAGTATCAGGAGAGGAATTACGAGAATATTATAAGGATATAAAAATAATGACATTGCATAGCTAATACATATTTGAAAATTTAATGTTTATCCATAGAAATATAATAAAGTTCAATAAAAAATTCCATTGTAACACAATCTTAACATAAACTTAAGAATGTTATTACAAAGTTGTATTGCACGCCCCTAGACTACATAAAATTATAAATTCATTTACACGAAAGTAATTTTATAAAATTTTATGGCAAATTAGACTTGTAGAGAAGTCCTATTATAGTTTAAAGCATTATATACATGATAAACAAGCTTGGGTATGAAATGTTGCTCTTATAAGATAGCTCTTAAATAATTTTACGCATAAGTGGCATGTGAGATGGTTATAAAGAAAAGAATTGTTACTCGGCTAAGTTTATTGCGGGCTTCTTCTGAGAACAGGGCGCGTTTTGGACCCTTATAGCTTTAGTTTTTAGTTTACAAATATAGTTATCACAATCAACTCTCTACTATGTAATTAACGCATCAAAAGTGCCTTCTAAAGGATTATTTTAATAAAGTTTATGATTGCTTGAGTGATGTTTAATAATGTACACTGAAGGAAGAGCTCCGGTTAGTATACATTATGCAATTGTGATAACATACTCGTATCTGATGAAAAAAAAATACCCACGCCGATTTAACATGTGTTGCCCGCGAATATAACTCACAATCTTTCATTGCGAACAATGGGCGAACTAGAAGTTTAATATTCATTCAAGCGAGACTGTACGAGTTATTTGTCTGTTTGAATCGTATCCACTATGTTGCAAATGTAACTAGTTATTGTTGCAACTAAGTAATAGTTTCCTTTTTTCTTTAGAAATGTTTATATATTTGCAACCGCCTACAAAAGAGTATTAAAGCCTCTAGCACAACAATCACTACTTCATCTGCGTGAAATATCTGGTCAACTGCTCAAATCAAAACAAAACAAAATACTTTATTACACGTAAAATAAATTAGAAAAGCAATAAATAATTACAAAATTTGTGAAAGCGAAGCGTAAATTAAAGTCATACCCGAATATTTTTAGTCCACGAGTAATCTGGGCGATGTATTTTTGTATATTTATATGATTAATTGCTAATACGACTGAATGAGACTGGTTTGGTTGCGTATGCGTTATGCAAGGTGGGCGTAAAATTGTACTTTCCATTCATACATATTTCGTAAAAGTAATCAAAATATTTCAGTTTTGATGATTCTATTTTGGTTTTCTTTAATAAACCATCCATCGTATATTCACTTACGACGACTCGATACGAAATAGTTTCTATTTTGTATCGAGTCGTCGTAAGTGAAATAAGTTCTAGTATAATAGTGTTCTATTAGTATCTAGTATCTAGTAAAATAGTTTCTATTTCGTATCGATGTTTCAATCTACTAGGCGTCGTCCAACAACTAAGTTAACACACACAGATCCTCTAAACTATAATTCCTACACAGTCACACGTTATGCTCCGCTAACACAAGTACATGTGAAGAAGAAGGAAATCTTGAAAATTACCCATTGTTAAGTAATCGGTGTAGAAATAACACGAGGATTAATGATCTGAAATGAGAGCTAGCGAAATTATAAAAAAAAACACACACGTCTAATTAAGAGAAATCCGTAATAAAGGTCGTACAGAGTTCCCGCTGTGAAGATAATGAAATGACATGAGAATCAAATCAAATCCTCGCCCCGTCTACACAAGATGGCTCCTACTCTAATGCAAAAGTTTTCATTTCGCAGCAATTTGCCTCGCAAATCGGATCTGGCTGCGGGGAACCACAGCCCCGCTGGATGAAAGCTAGACTTTTAACTAAACGGATTACCTTGGTAATCAGGCTACATGTGTACCAGCTTCACTCCTTTCAATAGGCGCGTTCCTAGAATCTGTTAGAATTCAAATTCAAAATAATCTTTATTCAAATAGTCCTTTAAAAGGCGCTTTTGACGCGTCAATAAGTTACAAAATAGTGATTTGATGGTGATACCTACATTTGTAAACTTAAAACTAAATCTAGGAGGGTTCCAAACGCGCCCCGGTCTAAGAAGAAGCCCACAACAAACTTACCCGGGGTTTTTTTTTGTTATCACCATCTCACATGCCACTTAAAATTATATTAAGAGCTATCTATCTTATTAGAGCAATATTTTTAAATGAATTTCTAATTTTTTGTAGTCTAGTAGCGCGCAACACAAGTTTATTTTTACTTCTGATGTTAAGATTGTTGCAATCGCATTTTTTATTGAATTTTGTTATATTTCTATGGGCATACATTAAATTTTCAAATATGTATTGGCAATGCAATGTCATTATTATGACTTCCTTTAATTTTTTTCTTAATGACTCTCTTGGAGCCATATTATAAATTGCACGAACAGCCCTCTTCTGCAGCACGAATATAGTGTCAATATCGGCAGCATTACCTCATTATAAGATTAAATTTCTTAACTATTATTGGTGATTAACATTCGATTCTCGAGTAAGACCGAAATATTTGAGGTTTCGGTTATTTATATTAAAGAATATGCTGTAGCAATCCAGAGTTCGGAAATTGGCTTTTTCACCACAATGCATCGGCAGGGTTGTACAGGTCCACGTCCTAGATCCTGGTTCCTTTCACTGACATGACATTATAATTATTCTAGCCCGCCAACTCGCATTGGAGCAGCATAGAATTTCTAAGCTCTTTTTTAATAATATACTGTGTGTGAAAAACAATACAATGGAATTATGAGGAGTTTTTATTCAGTTACATTTTCATATAGTGATGATAAAAATATGGCCTGTTGGAACTCTTTTAGCTTACGCTTCGAGTTAACGAATATATATATAACCACAGCATGCTATAGTATGGTGCAGTACTTCAGGAAAAAATATTGTTGTGCGTGGGCTTATTTTAAATTTTATTAATTTTTAAGTAGGTAGTTTACAACTATTTACAAAAAATAGACGCGTACTTTAAGGAAGACTGTTAAAAGAGTATTTATATATTTTATATTATATAGTTATTTACACAAGACAAAGTCTTTGCCAATTATACGACCTATGTTTTGCGATATTGGAATTTTTTTATTTATTATTTATTTTATTTACACACTTTTATTGTACACCACGAAAAAGCAAAAATAAAACAAAAAAAGACAGAAAATAACAGACACAGTAGTATACAATTTGGCGGCCTTATCGCTACATAGCGATTTCTTCCAGGCAAAAATATGTAGAAGATTTATTTTATTTTTATCATTAATTAATCAATTAATTGTTCTTAGCGAGTCGTTAATTTTTACACAACCAGTCGAGAATAAGTAACCCGGGCAAGCGAGTGATGATTATTATTACAGTACTTGCTAATCTTGTACGTATGTAATATTTACTAGTATGTGATTTGTGACGGTTATTTTAGGCACAAAGGAGTAAGTAGATTTATTTAAATAAATAGAATTAGACCTTTGAACCGGAGTTCGAATACATCGAAAGAGAACAAATCAAATTACGCTCTTTGATAAATTATAATTCTTGTACACTTATTTCTTTTGAAACGATAATTAAAAGTTTACGGAGCCTTTAAATCATTTATAGGGCCAACTGTTAAAGTAACATTTTATGCGGTCATTTCTGCGAAGTACCAAGATTTTTATGGGCGATTTGTCGCATAAATTTCAACTGATCCCAATCGTACCACTAAAGTTTGATTGGAAGCTTTAATATCCTTTATCACACGAAACTTTTGAACAAAGGATAATAAGTTGAACAATGTGAAAAGTTTCACCGTAGGTTTCTTAGTAATTAATCATATTAATATCTGATATTTTCTTAAATTTAGTTTACCTAATCACTAATTAGTAAAGAGCTGGGATGTTCAATGGATTTAATTTCAAATTATGAAAATGTAAAGTAAAAGGTGCTTTCTTACATCCATTCCTTAATAAACATTCGTTTCTCACCATTTCGAATGTCAGCTAGATAAAATTGTGGAACATTTCCACTAACAGTAAGTAGCGTCCCACACTCTATACTTTTTACTATAAAAATATTCTAAATGCAAAATAATGTTAAATGGTTGTTCCTTGTTAAAAGCAGCGATGTATAAAAAATAAAAAATACAGATAAAACTTGAGAGGTGTCAAGGGACACCCGGATGGAACGAAGTTCCTTTCGATTAATTAGTGAAGGAATTGTAATAAAATTTTATTTTATTTAAGTTATATTAATATTTTTTTTTATTATTAACAACTATAATGTTATATAAACTTAATCAGTAGGCTCAATTTTGTACTCCATCAGCAATATCCGGAACTTGTGCGGAAACACTGTCAGGATTCATTATTATTATTATTTTTTATTATTTATTATTTACAAAAAACCTGTATACACTCAACAAAAATAATCGTCGCGACACCACACTGTTCAATGCGAAATAGAAATGAAAATATCTGGCTTGCTTTCTATAAGAGAGAGAGAGACAGACAGAGAAACATGCGACGCCGCACAGCTTACAATAACAAAAAGTGTCGTGACAACTTTTCGTAAGAATTTTTTCCTTCTAGCACCCTTTCACAACGCGCGATAAGGAACTTCGTTCCAACAGTATAGCAAATTTAACGCATATACAAATTTTACCCAGTATTCATCCGCAAGCAATCTCTTAAAGATAAAGCTGAAAGGACAGTTTAATGTTAACGTAGTCAAAGAACTTGCGCTGACAGCAAGTGAATTAAATGCTGAAGTTTAAAATCTACAATTCCTTTGAAAATATTTCTGTAAACAACACACCAACGAAATGTTTACAGCTAACTATCTGCTCTCGTGGCACGTCACCAACATTCAGCCGGGCGCCGCAGCGGTCGCCGTGTGCCGAGTCACCTAATCGCGTGTCACTTCAGCGCGGGCTGCGGGCAACGTTTTATTTTCCGCTGCCTTGAAGTCCTGAAATAGCAAACGAGAAACGCTAGAAAATCACACTTCCCGAACTATGCCGCACCAGCGATTTACGAAGCCAATTAACGGGGCGCTGGGAAAGTGGGTGTTTTGGATTTTAATAAAAAAAGAAAAGAATCATATTCACATCAAATAATTACATAATTTATTTATTTATTAGAAAGCACACGTTGTATACAATGTGACTAATGACTTATATACTATCGCACAATTATTAACATAATATATTTTACTGACATACTCGTAGTATACCCCAATTAATGGCTAACTCAACATGTAAACATTACAAAGAAAAGGTTTTACTCAATCATACAACTATAAAACTATGAAAAAATACAAGCTTCAACATAATGTGACGCAGACACTAGGATCTGGTTTTTCACTATCCTTTATATAATTCAAATTCAAATTCAAATAATCTTTATTCAAATAGTCCTTTAAAAGGCGCTTTTGACGCGTCAATAATTTACAAAGTAGTGATTTGATGGTGATAACTACATTCGTAAACTTAAAACTAAAGCTATGAGGGTTCCAAACGCGCCCCGGTCTAAGAAGAAGCCCACAACAAACTTAGCCAGGTAAATTTTCTTTTTGTTATCACCATCTCACATGCCACTTAAAATTATATTAAGAGCTATCTTATTAGAGCAATATTTCACACCCATGCTTGTTTATCATTTACGTAATCCTTTACACTATAGTAGGACTTTTCTACAAGCTTACGTTTTATATAAACTTTGAACTTATTGAGAGACATCCCAGAAATTTCATTAGGCAGTTTGTTATAAAATTGTATACAATTACCTTTAAATGAATTTCTATTTTTTTGTAGTCTGGTAGCGTGCAACACAAGTTTATTTTTACTTCTGATGTTAAGATTGTTGCAATCGCATTTTTTATTGAATTTTGTTATATTTCTGTGGACATACATTAAATTTTCAAATATGTATTGGCAATGCAATGTCATTATTTTAACTTCCTTAAATTTTTTTCTTAATGACTCTCTTGGAGCCATATTATAAATTGCACGAACAGCCCTCTTCTGCAGCACGAATATAGTGTCAATATCGGCAGCATTACCCCATAATAAAATACCATATGACATAATACTATGAAAGTAACTAAAATATACAAGCCTAGCCGTTTCTATGTTTGTCATATGGCGTATGTTTATCTTTTTAACCGCGTATGCAGCAGAACTAAGTCTGTTCGATAAATGATCTATATGAGGGCCCCATTGAAGCTTTGCATCCAAAGTTATTACAAGAAAAACTGTAGTATTTACCAGATCTAATTCCTCATTTTTAAGCAGTACAGTGGTATTTACATGTTTAACATTCGGTAATGTAAATTTAATGCACTTAGTTTTTTTTTTCTATATATAGGTTCAGTAGTTCCAGTGTGAATAAGTAACAAACTAACACAATGTTTGTTAGTTCTGTGAAGACGTATTCACATTGTGTATCTTTGTTACTTTTTCACGCTGTAGCAACAGCTAGATCGTTACTATCTTACATACAAACCTTCTCATTTTTAATATTATATAGTGTGACTTATATAGGATGTAAACAAATTTCCGTAGTGCGCCCTTGTATTATCTCTCAAGACCAATTAAGCCGACGGTTCCTTTGATTATCATTATGTACTTACATAATGATAATTAACATGTCTTAGTGTTAAATAGTATTATAGTATCAAATAAAAATAAATCATCATCATCATCATCATGATCAACCCATTACCGGCTCACTAAAGAGCACGGGTCTCCTCTGAATATGAGAAGGGTTTGGCCATAGTCCACCACGCTGGCCATGTGCGGCTTGGCAGACTTCACACGCCTTTGAGAACATTATGGAGAACTCTCAGGCGTGCAGATTTCCTCACGATGTTTTCCTTCACCGTTGAAGCAAGTGACACTTTAATTTTTTTTAAACGCACATAACTCCGAAAAGTTAGAGGTTCGTGCCGGGATTCGAATCGCCGACCTCTGATTAGGAGGCTGACGCCCTAACCACTAGGCTATCACCGCTTCTATTACATCAATATTTAATATTATTTTATAAAAGAGGAGGCCCTTACCCAGCAGTGGGACGTTAATAAAAATTATAATGACTTACAAAGAAATGTAAAAAAATATTGAAGAAAACAAGTCAAATTATAAATGAACTTCAACGAACATCGCGGAACACACAAAGACGAAATAAAAACTTGAAATGATTACTAACTTTTAATATTTTCCGCCGGTGTTCTTTCTGTGTTCAAACAATTTCATGCTCGTAGGAAGAGAAAATGTTCATGGGAAATTTTCAAAACTGTTTGTTTGTTTACAGTAGTATATTTTATTACCTGGCACTGCAAACGAAGAGTGCCTTAGATTTGCCTGTATGATTGTTAGAAAACGCGCTTATAATATATAAACGTTTGCATGTAAAAAGATGCAAATATGTTCAAGCATACGACGATATTAGAAAACAGACAGCATATCTTATGTTATTAACCCTGACACAAAATAAGGGGTAGCTAATTTTTTAACCATTGCGTGCGCATTTATCTGTGCCCTGTACCACTCTTAAACGAGTAAACCGATTGGGATGCGGTTTTTTTATTTAAGAGCTTGTTTAGTGGCTGTGTTTTAGCAAAATGATATAGTCACGACTGATTAAATGTGTACAGTTTACGATCTCCATAGGAGTAATTAGCCATTGTTCATTGAGGAATATCTGGAATGATTTCTTTACAAGATGAAAATATCACTTATGAGATAGTAAAGTACACTAAATGCAACAAATAAACAATATCAGTTCTAATTTTACCAAGCTGTACCATCGCAAAATAATGAAACTATACAATCAATGTAATTTCTCAAAGAGTTTTTGCGAGGAATTTTTTTGAAGCGAACCGTATGGACGTAAATTGGATTTGACAAAAAAAGTTTATATAAAATCAAATCAAATCAAATCTAATCAAAATCAAAATTGCTTTTATTCAGCCATTAAAAGAAAAAATTACATCACATCTAAAAACGTATGTGTCTAGAAATTGGCTGAACAAGGCGCTGCCTCAGCTTGATGCTGCGTCAAAATTGACTGCAGCGCTGATTTTCAGGCATAACCCATGCTGATATCACGGAGTGACTGGGAAAGTGCTCCTTTAGTATGTGAGGGTGTGTGCGCGTGTGCGTGAATACGTGTTTGGTTGCTTTTCTGTTTTTGTTTTTATTTTATTTTTTAGGCTAAATATATATTTTAATCCTGCCTGGAAAATTTGTTGGCTTTATGGCTAACTTGATAAGATATTTTCATTTCACAATTTTTGTGTTTCCAATAAATACTTTTTTATAAAATGTCTGAAAGAAAACAAAGATTTCAACAGCAACAAAAACAAAAAAAAATCTTTTACTCTATCTCCAAACACTAAGGCCAACAAGAGAGAGAAATCGCCATATTGTGTACAGATCGCCAGCACATAATACACTGCGACATTGTGACGGCCGAAGTTATAAAAGATAACGTAGAACCAATTGTATCGGTATTAAAGTCGAAATATGCAGCTGATTTATTCTGGTGAAGGAATACCAGGAAGCTGGCGCGCCGCCAAACGATTGCTTCCGAGCAAAGATACAGCTATTCAAGGATTTGACCGGCGCGGCGTGGCGGGAAGCGGTCTAAGGACGGGGCGATAAGGACTTTTTTTTTTTTATTCACCGCAAGTTAGCCCTTGACTGCATCTGAGATGGCAAGTGCTGATGCGGTCTAAGATGGTAGCGGGCTAACCTTAGGGGTATGGTAAACTCATACTCCTAATTGGTTTCTACACGAAATCGTGCCGGAACGCTAAATCGCTTGGTGACACGTTTTTGTCGGTAGGGTGGTAACTAGCCACGGCCGAAGCCTCCCACCAGACCAGACTCGAGCCGGGAATCGAACCCAGGACCTCCAACTTTAAAATGCAACAGCGCACGCGCTGCGCCACGGAGGTCTTGGACTCACTTTGTTGTGTACACTTGACCTGCACTTATCTTTTTTTTTTTTTTTCGGACTGTCTATTAGCTGTACAAATCCTATTGGTTGCTACAGCGTAACCGGGCTGTTTGGCGAGCTTGGAAAGAAGCTCTGCCAGAAGAAATTTTGAGCCCTAGGGCTCGAAGAAACTATGGGAACGACTGCCTAAGGGCGCCTCCTTTGAGGCCGAACCTCGACTTAGGCGACGTTTGGGATAACGGGGGGGTCGGACGGTAACTTATCATTACAACTTTAGTCTTGAGTTGTGCCTAGTCTCTTTGTTGGCATCGTGTTTCTGCACGCCTTGTGCATGATTTTGCGCTTGCGCTTAGGTAGTCAGCAATTCTGTGAATTGCCCCCTACCTACTTCCAAGTTGATATTTAAAGAATAATTGCGTGTTTTCTTAGCTTTACTGGTCTAAGAATTTCTTCGAAGGAAAGGTAGAAATAAAATACATTCGTATTTACTTGGGTTCTACGTAATTAATAAAATAAATTCATAGGCCGTTTAATAATTAATTTTTAATAACACAACAACAGAAATCTAAATTAGTACATAAACAGTTTATAAACGCACTTTAATAGTCATTACTTATGTATTATTTAATGTATTATTAATATTTCTATAGTATTATGTATTATTAATGTATTATTAATCATTATTACTAACACATTGGCATTAGGCATGGGTGTTCTTTCAAAATTAGAAAGATTTACAGAGTTGGTGATTCTGTTAAAATTCTGTAAAAACCCTGGGTTAAATGCTTGGGTGGTGTAAAAAGAATTAGAGGTATCAACGGCTTCAAAATGGTGAGTGGGTATGGTGAGTATGTGAATTAATGTATGTATTACATACACTTAATAAATATATTTATACTTTTTATCCACTACAAGTTGGCCCTTGACGACTATCTCACCTGGTGGTAAGTGATGATGCTGTCTAAGACAGTAGCGGGCTAAAATGTTAGCGTGGTAAACCCACGCTCCTAATTGGTTTCTACGCGACATCGTAACGCTAAATCGCTTGGCGACTCGTCTCTGTCGGTAGGGTGGTTTGTAACTAGCCACGGCCGAAGCCTCCCACCAGACCAGACTCGAACCGGGAATCGAACCCAAGACCTCCAGCTTTAAAATGTGACGGCGCACGTACTGCACCACGGAGGTCGTCAGAACATTACTACAGTTGTGTGAAATATCGAAATCGCTGTATCTCACAACCTGGGACCTCCGGCGGCATGTCACGACAAACACTATCCCGTACTTGTACCATAATGTGCATATAACAATTTACCGACTTCCGTATAATAGCAATATTTATACGGTTCCGATATAAATCCTTATATTTATTTCCTAAGAATTTATTCGCGCTATAAATTCGATGCGTTTGTTATATCTATTATTTTTCTTTGTTTAGAATTTTGCTAGGAATAAAATATAATAATATAATAAAATATTTTTTAACACTTTACATGTATTTTTTCTTAAAACTTTCATTTTCTATTTTTTACTAATAGTTAGAGGAATAACTGGTTACCTAACTACCCCACTGATTTTTCATTGGTGATTTCCAACTACCGTTTCCATTGATCTTGAACAGTTCTTCACCAAACTAATACTCTCACGGCATAACCGGTGAACACAGAGTGATTCTATTGGTAAACCCAAAAATTTTTGTAATTCACAAATACTGAAAAATTTAAACACCATAAAATGCAAAACCGAGGGTTTTCTTTACGTCGGTTAGAAAAAACAAAGGTAAGTTACTGTTTTAGTGAAACAAAGTAAAAAAATCTAGGTCAAACAAGACTATTGGATAGCGACATTATACTTAGTACAAAGTTTACTCGCTTGCGTAAACATTTCTAAAGGGTATAACTTGTACAAGTTACTCGCATTTGTGGTTGCAAAGTTTGGCAAGTTTCGGCAAATACACAAGTAAAGTCAACAAGCATAAGCTTTGGATTTCGGCCGTGGTCTGTACTAAGGCAACTTACGCACCCGGAGGCCAACTTCCCGACCAAGCTAGGCCGTTATGGCAAGGAGAGCCGCCAACATATTAACTTGGGCATTTATAAATCGAATATGTTCACAAGGTTTTTCAAGAGGTATGGAATTTGCTTCGGAACATTCTCTTTTCTTTTGATCATTCTCTTCATCGATTGAGGCATCGTTTGCCAATATGTTCCCAATTCAGAAGTCTTACGGTTCAAACTCTGACCTAAAATAAATTACCATAGGTGAGATCAGATCGTTTTTTTCAACTTTTATTTTAAACACTACAAGTTAGCCCTTGACGGCAATCTCACCCGATTGTTAGTGATAATGCTGTCTAAGATGGAAGCGGGCTAACCGTTTAGGGGTATCGTAAACCCACACTCCTAATTGATTTCTACATGGAGTTCGTTAAAAACATAAACGTCACTGAGACTCTTGGTTCTCTATGCCTATCTCCTAAGAGAAGAGAGGCATGTGGTAAGGTATATTTTTAAGGAAACAAATATTTCAATGTGAGATAAATGTTAAAGTAGGAAAATTGTGAATTATATATGAAGAAGACAGGGCATTCTGTGACGATTAAGAATTTTAAATCTTACTTCAGCATACCCAATACCATTAACATATTTTATATAAATTTCATTGCAATCCCGTAGGATATCAATATATTTGATGAGGAAGAACCTAGATCGTCATGCGTACATACATGTACAAAGAACAAGAAATAATCCCAAATCAGTGGCTCTATTGGCTACTTATATCTCGATTTCCCTTATTAAAGTGGCTGGCGTTTCGTTTGTTCGTTTGTACAGAGGTTGTAAGCGGCTTAAAACTTTACAACGATGTCTATGTATGAACTAATATTATCTGTCTTGAACGATTATTATTGACGGTTTCTTAGCTGTTATTCGAATAATATCCAACGAAGCGAACTTATGTCGTTTACTGTGAACATCTCGGACTAAATGAACTTTGAATTAGAATTGAAAAAAGGAAGTGAGGTCGGCATATACGAGAGTTTTCAGTCTGTTCTGAAAGTGAAACCGAAATTTGGCAGCTAGGTAAACTACAGCTCTCCACATTCTGAGAACATAACTGGCTGGTAACGAGTTGGTGATGATGATGATGATCATGAATTGTTGAAGCTAGTTTTTTTAAACCTTTTATTTACGAGGACTTTTTTTTTGTTATAAACTAAAAGTCTTATTGCTTCATGACTGCAGGTCTACTGAAAGTACCTTATAGGATTGTATTCCCTTGAGAGTGCCAAAATATGTGTAATGTGATCTTCAATATAGGTAATAAAATATATATTATAATATTAGTATGCTACGATTACGCTAGTTACGATTACAATAGTGGTTTCTTTCGCAATTTTTTCGCTGAGCTCAATCTGCCATCATATCGTCAGAGTTAATATGATGGCACGTTGTCTGTCGAAATTTACAATGTCGTTGGCTTATTTTATCACTGCTTACTGCTCCGGGTGTCGGGCAAAAATCGCTGACAAACAAAGATTTACGCTTTCACTTTTCAATCGTAAAAAATTCGAAGTACCTACCTAAGCGCAGGAATTATTTCGATTATTTGCTTACTGCGTTGTAACTTTTATGAGCGAAGTGTGATGTGCTCGACGGAAATGTTTTGTGAATAGATACGAGCGAAATTGTCGGTTCTTCGGGGCTTCTGAAGGCCCTGGGAACCGATCCCTTGCTCCTTTATGGTAAAGACGATATTCCTTGCGGTCGCCTTTTTTCACGACCTCTGTACCACAGTGCTACAGTTTTATAAAGTGGAAAGTCCCGGGCTCGATTCTAAGCTCGAGTTTTGTGGGACCGTGGCTAACCCTTCTAACATAGACATATCGCCGAGCAATTAAGCATTACTTAAAGTTAAATCATAATCTGATTGACGGTTTCTATATAGGATGACCATCACTTTTAAAAATTAACTTATTATCCCAAAGCATTTCAAAATATGAGTATTTTTTAACATAACTAAGAACTATGAGTATAGTATAAAATATGAGTATTTTTAACATAACTAAGAACATTAAATTAACATAAACATACAGAAAGACACAGAAAAAACATCCGACTTTCAACGTGGTGTTTTATATAGTTTTTAATCAAATAGGAAGGAAATGCACGTCTGTAATACTTGAAACTTAAATTGAAAAGCTCTCGTATTTCCAAACGTACCTTTGAGTAGGCACTTCTCTTCTACATTTCTTGGGAGTAAATTATGGATTCAACATTTATTCAAGCGTTTTGTCGTCCACGTTTTTGCATATCGGCGCTGGTACTATGCATTTTTTTTTACTTCCTCATTCAAAGCATGCGGCAACAATGGCATACATGGCTGCTCGGGTTCTAGCACTGAGCGGCAAGCACATTTAAATTCACCAATGGATGGTATCTCTTTTGAATAAACTACACATTTCTTTCGTGTTTAACTTGAAGCTAAGCTTGCAATAGTCAAAGAGACAACTGAGTAATTTCTTCTGCATTTGACAGTTTAGCTTATGCTTAAATTATTTCTTTACGACGCCTGTATTAAAACTTCCATATAACCTCCGTGGCGCAGTGCGTGCGCTGTCGCATTATAAAATTGGAGATCCTGGGTTCGATTCCCGGCTCGAGTCTGGATTGGTGGAAGGCTTCGTGGCTAGTTACCACCCTACTGACAAGGACGTGTCACCAAGCAATTTAGCGTTCCAGCACGATGTCGCGTAGAATTAATTAGAAGCGTGGATTTACCATACTCCTAACTCACTTGACCGCATCTCACTTGATGGTAAGTGATGATGCGGTCTCAGATGGTAGTGGGCTGTTAGGGGTATGGTAAACCCATACTCCTAATTGGTTTCTACACGACATCGTGCCGGCAAGTTAAATCGATGGGGTGGTAACTAGCCACGGCCGACGCCTCCCACCAGACCAAAATCGAACCCAGGACCTCCAACTTTATAATACGACAGCGCACGTGCTGCGCCACAGAAGTCGTTCCAGATCATTGCGGTGTGTATTAGAAACGAGGAAGTCAAGTGCTTCCTAGACGTTATTATTATGCCAAGTACTATAAATCAATAGCATGGACTGCATGGAATTGGCCTAGGTGGGCTCTTCAGCTATTAGAGGACTTATATTCAAAAGCACAAAAGGACACAAAGGGACACGTTAAAATCTTGGGAAGCTTCCACATTAAAATTCAGCGATCAAGTTCGCCGGTCGGCGACGGCGGTGAATTCCAAAAAACTTCTCGACATTCGCGCTAGGCCAGAGGTTTCCAAACTACCCTATGGAGCAAGTACACTTTTATTCGTTTTTTTCTCTCATAGGAATGTACATCAAGAAACATACCCTGAAGATTAAATGCGAAATGATAATTACAAAATTATATGTATAGGTTCAACAACTACATAACAGGTTAGCCCGCTATCATCTTAAACTCCATCATAACTTACGTGAGATTACTAGGTAAGATTGTCATCAAAGGAAAATTTTTAGTGGTATCCGGCCAAAATGTACCTAAAACTGTAAATCTTCCATAAAAGAAAGCGATGCTGTTTAATGACTTTAGATCACAATTGGCGGTTGACGAAACTTCAACCCTGCATATTCACCACATCAAAACGATAAAGACAGATTACCGCGAATCTCTAATATTTCGTACGGAAAAAAACATGAACATGAATCTATACTTTAGGAGCAACTGCCCTAAACTAAACTATGAAAATTATTTACGATACTTTCACATAATTCGCAAACCTATAAAATTGCTTTAAAACTTGAAATTTTGCGAAGCTGCTATCGTTATTCTTTAACAGAACGTCAAATAAAAGTTCATGACGAGAATTATAGTTTATTGGGAGTACTACCGATTTCATTGCTTTTCATGCAGTTATAATGAATTGACCAATATCTCGTATATCTTTATATACGACCATATTGAAGTTTAAGATATTATCCGTATTCATATCTGTGATATAGCGGAATAAAACGCGTGGTCGAAGCTAACGTTTATTTCCAACTCAACTTGCCAATTCAGAGGCGCTCTTAAGCTTGACATTTATAATCAGATTACCCACATATATACTACATCATCCCCCCCTTTCTAAATATAAATACATAACTATCTTATAAATAAACTTAAACGTAATTAGGACTAACTTCTTATACTATCAAAGCCGAAACGGACTGGTGGCCTTCGGTTCCGTTTATTTTGTATTGGTGATGTGACAGTCCGAGACTCGGACGCATCACCAACATCAGCGTCACTCCCGTTGCTAGGGATGCAATAGTCTGCTAAAGCTGCTTGAGCTGATACAGCAGGATGCCCACTCCGCGACGCCGAGTCTCCACTGTCACTCACCGAACTAGACCGCAATTGATCGGCGTGCCGAGTCCATCGCATACCCTCCTCAGTCTCGACCTCGTACATGTTTTGACCACTCCTGCCTATAATAGCGGCTGAACACCATTGCTTATTTTTACGAAAATCTTTAGCCCATACCTTTTCCCCTTCTACCCATGATCTAAAAGTTCCCCCTTTAGCCAGCGCCCTTTGCTTCAAACGATCCGACACTGATTCCCCGATTCCTAATTTTAATAGGTCCAATCGCGATTTTAGATTCCGGCCAAACATTAATCTCGCAGGTGTTTCACCCGTCGTGCCGTGGATACTGTTACGATAATCTAGAAGGAATCTTTGTAAAAAACTAAGAATATGAATTTTCTCAAAATCCGCCTTTTTTAAAGCCCTTTTAACCGTTCTCACAGCGTTCTCAGCTTCACCGTTGGAAGAAGGATGATAAGGAGCTGAAGTGACGTGCTTGATTCCATTATTTTTCAAAAATACCGTGAATTCTTCGCTGGTAAACGGCGGCCCGTTGTCGCTTACGAGTACCCGACAAACTCCGAACCGCGCAAATATTTCTTTTAATTTTAATATCGTATTCGAAGCAGTCGTCGTGGACATAGGGCTAACCTCTATCCATTTGGAATGAGCGTCCACTAAAATAAGGTATGTAACATTTTTAAATGAAAAAAAATCAATATGAACCCTATCGAATGGATGAGACGGCCACGACCACGGTACTACTGGTGACTTCGGTGGCAAGTCCGCAACGTCTCCACACGTGCGACACTCCGAGCAGATCCGCTCCAAGTCACTGTCCAGCCCTGGCCAGAACACGAAACTACTTATAAACTTATCCTTATCAAATACCGCACTAATAGATTTATCAATAGACATAACCGATTTAGGCACGATCACACTCATACCTAACTTTTTAAGCCATTCACGACCTAACAACGGCACCGCGCCATTTTTGATTATATACAACTTAAGATTTTCACTGACAGTACCGTAATTCACTGGCACTGTGATGTAACCGATGCACTTAATAGCCCTCCCATCGTAACTCTTCAACTTGTAACCGGGCTCCTTCAACTCGTAATCCGAAAAAAACTCCGCATAAATCTTATTGCCTATGCATGATATGGGTGAGCCGGTATCTACATGCATAGCCAGCCATCTCCTCGCGACGGTAACCTTAGCCACGACAGGTTCACTTCCCGTGAGCTGAACCATATACAACCCATCGGGCCCGCCGACCCCCTCGTCGTCGTCGTCATCAAATCGATTCACCGTTTCCGATCGCGCCGTGTCTAGTCTTAGAACTTGACCCTCCGATGTCCTGCCCACCTTCGGGCAGACCCGCTTCAAGTGTCCGGGTCGCAGGCAGATTTTGCAGGTCCAATCTATATATTTACAAGTCTGCCTGCGGTGTTCTGTGCTCCCACAACACGCACACGATTCCTTCCTCCGATTCATATGGTTGTTATGACCGCCTGCATATCGGCCCCTGCTGTTTGAAAATTCGCTGCGCAGACGCGGCGCCGCGCGCCCGCCTGCCACCGCCGCTCGCGCATCGTGCGCGTGCACCGCGTGCACCGCGCCCTCTGCTATCCGTTGCTCGACCACCGCCGCGTCATTCGCCGCCGCCTCCAGCGCCACGGCCTTTTTGAAGGCCACCGTGAAGGTCACGCTGTCCTCGCAGAACAGTCTTTGTCGCGTAGATTCACTTAATAAGCCGCACACAAACTGGTCTCGTAAATTCTCCTCGAGATTATCTTTAAAATCACAGTCCCTGGCCAAATGCTTCAAAGCTGCTGCAAACTGGGCTACCGTTTCATTCTGAGTCTGCGCCCGTTTTCGGAATTTATACCTCTCGGCGAGAATCGATGGCGTAGGCTGGATGTGTTTCCTTACTAAATGAACGAGTTCAGTGAATTTCATTTCCCCTGGCTTCCGTGGGGAACACAAATCCACCATCAGCTCATAAGTTGCATCACCAACACACGCGAGCAAAGTAGGCACTTGTAAATTAGGTTTCACATCGTTCGCGAGGAAATATTGTTCCATCCTTTCGCAATATGTCGTCCACGTCCCCGAACTGAGATTAAATTCTGCCAAACGTCCCACCGACATCTTTGACAGCGTTAAATTTGTATATCAAAAAACTAAACCGGCTGCGCCACTGTGATATAGCGGAATAAAACGCGTGGTCGAAGCTAACGTTTATTTCCAACTCAACTTGCCAATTCAGAGGCGCTCTTAAGCTTGACATTTATAATCAGATTACCCACATATATACTACAATATCTTTGACCCATTTACCCAGAATGAGGGTAGTTATATTATGTTTAACGAGTTCGTCTTCTGTAATGAGATGCTATGGACATGTGTGCCCGTAGCATCTCGTAGCGTAGTAATAGTAAACTTGTATGAATGCGTACTTGAAGGAATTCATATGTATTATATGAACAAGCTTTTTGAACACGCTATTGATGTGCTTAATAAGTAAAATAAATAAATAAAAATAAATAAATATCATCAAGTTTTTTCTCAGCTGTTAGAGCTTATAGTTATCATATCAACCCATTGCCACCCATTGTCACTACGGGGTACAAGAAGTATGGAGAAAGAGGTGCAGGCTACGTAAGTGGGATTGGTAGCTTCACGTGCCATTGTTAACATCATGAAGAACTTTGAAGTATTAAAGCTTCCTCCCCAACCGTTCAAGATGATCATAATTGCTTAAAATGTGCTGTGGAACACTAATTATAATAACTTGACTACCCTCCTTTAGCAGATCCTCACCATAGTAACCTGAAAGTCAGTTCCTACATTAAGACTAGATATCTTAAATCTACCCTCGTGATGACCACGACACGCTACCTAGAGTGTTACGACGAAGAAGATCTTAAATCTTGCAATAATTCACAGAATACTTCGAATTCCCAACAATCTTATTTAATTTTATTTCCTTAGTTTTTAAATGCGAAAGCGAAATTTTTCGTTCTTAAAAAGGGGTACGGTTCAAGTGCAGATATAGCAATTAAATTTGAAATATCTTTTTGTTTACAACGTTTCTTGCAAAAAAAAACATATCATTTCATTTCATCTAGTTCGCAGATAGAACCGACTCTAAAATAATCCCTTTTAATCTCACAATTTCCACAGTGAAGTCGTTAAAACTGCGCACCGTCAACCGCTGTAACCCTTCTTTGAAAAATAGCATGCCAACTATGGGCGTTAATTAAAATCACAGAAATAGCTCCCAGCTCGCACCACACTGTGTGCGGAGCGATTCTCTAAATAAATTACCTACAGTCATAATGATAATGGGTACGGGGAATAAATGCAGAAAATTTAATATTTACACAAACATTTGTCAGAGCAAACTATGATCCTATTAGCTTACCATCGTTTAAAGCAGTCGGTATTATGTAAAAATTACAGAATAATGACATAACTTGACATTCTTAAAAAAGCGTTTATAGCAGTCTAATTGACACACACACATATATGCACACACACGCAAACACGCATGCACGCACACACGCACGCACGCACACACACACAAGCACAGACACACGCACAGACACACACACGCGCGCGCGCGCTCACTCACACACACACACACACACACACACACACACACACACACACACACACACACACACACACGCGCGCGCGCGCGCGCGCACACACAGTTGTTCAGCTGCAAGAATTTTTAAAATGAGTGTTTTTTTTTTTTGGAAACCCTTTTATTGCTATAGCTTCTTATTAAATTTTCACCAAAAACCTTTGTGCGACTATCATTTAAAGACACTTACTTTAAAATAAAATCGCATAAGGCGGTGCTACCCAGAAGTTCCTTTTTGGAGGAAGTACAAATTTGGAAAAGCTACAAAGTTCTAAAACCTTTAACCCGAATATCGTCTAGATCGGTTGAAAATGCGACTTGTTGCGGAATACGTACAAACTAACAAAGGGAAGCAATTCTTGCCAGACTTGGAGCAGATTCTTTTCGCTTGCGTCGTTCGCGCGGTCTATAAAAAAACACTATTAAAGCTTAAACTTGAAAATAACTCGACTAATTCAATTGATACTTTTAGTTTGTTTGCCTTGACTACTCCAGGGGCAGAGAGGAGATATGGTAAAGAACCAGAGTTACAACTCAACAATTCATGAAGCTACTTTGGCTTTGACTTTACTTTTCGCGCTTGTGAAGTCAACATCTCCTGAGGATGATCCGGTGTCGGGTCGAAACGTGCGTAGAGGTTCTAGTGGAAGATTTTGTGTGGTGTTATATTATACAAATCTCCCGGTTGTCGGTGGAATATAGCAAATTATACTTGCTGTTTATTGTTTATCATGGACTTCCGCAAAGTAACGCCTGCTTCTATTCATTATTATTCATGAAGCTGACGTTTGACGTTGGGGTCCCCGTGCAAGTCAACGTAGCGTACGCAGTTGGACTCGTAAATAGATGTACAGATGACATCAAACGAGTCCCTAGCTGCTGGAAACTTGCGACCCTGGCTGTGGGCTTTGGAACTCTCTACAAATATTCTATTTCCATTGATATGGTGATGATGATGGTTTCATCATCATCATCATCATCATGATCAACCGTTGCAGGCTCACTACAGAGCACGGGTCTCCTCTCAATATGAGAAGGGTTTGGCCATAGTCCACCACGCTGGCCATGTGCGGATTGGCAGACTTCACACGCCTTTGAGAACATTATGGAGAACTCTCAGCCGTGCAGGTTTCCTCACGATGTTTTCCTTCACCGTTGAAGCAAGTGATATTTCAATTATTTAAAAACGCTCATAACTCTGAAAAGTTGAGGTGCGTGCCCGGATTCGAACCGCCGACTTCTGATTAGGAGGCTGACGCCCTAACCACTAGGCTATCACTGCTACGATGATGGTTTAGGTTAGGTTAATTTGGCAATCTTTTAGGTAGTATGAAGTTAACGGGCGAGTTATTTTGTCTTGAAATTGTGCTCCCATCAACTAGCAACGTCTATATTCAGTTGTCAGTTTGATAGCTTTGGTGTCGCTCCAACCTCACTGTAAGATGTCCTTATCCGGGTTTATAATTAGAGCATTGTGTAAGCGGACGCGGAACGCGCCGCGGTTCTGCCGGCGACGGCCTGCTGTCGGCAAATTGAAAACTATGCGCTTGTAATCTGTATTACCGCTGAACTTTAGAGCGCTAAACTTGCGGGGACAAAAGGTTTTGATGACGTCATCGGGAAAGCGAGCTCCTTATTTATTTATTCCTGACGTGAAACATCTGTTTGCATGGCTAAAAAAAACATCTACAACTGAAGGCATTACGACAAGCGGCTTAACGCACTCTGTCCGTAATTTCATTAAAAGCCCCTGTGACGCAAATTCAACTTGTATATTTCACATCTACCGAGCGTTATTCGACGGTCATTTTTTTTTTCCTCTGTAGTTGCCACCACTTGCACGCCACTTTAGAGCAAAGGAAATAAAATACAAATTGAAATATAAAAAAAGAGGTAAAATACAAAGATCTATCCCCAACAGTCTTACCTTAATATTACACTGCTTAAAGATTTTAATGGGTACCATAGGTAGTTTCCTGTCAAAATCATATGTTCCTATGAGATAGACCTATAGTACTCCTTATTACTTCCTATATACTCTTATTACTTCTTAGATTTATGTAATGTAAATGGACGGATTTTAAAAACATTTGATGTAACATTTCGCATGCAACTATATTACAAAGTGAGTTGGGTTGTACTGAAAAAGGTATATCATGGGGATGACCCATATAAAAAACATAATTTAACAATTTATGTTCGTATAGCCCCAAATCGCTCTCGCCTATGGAATACGAAACCTGTCCTTAGAAGTAGAATATTAAAAGGGCTAAGAACAGTGTTGTTTGAATTAAACAAAGTCGTGTTTAAGGTGTATTTTTCTCTTTAAAAATAAAGCAAAACATGGTGTGTAAAGTGTGAACAGCCATTCCAGCTTTTTCCACTTCGCGGTTGAGCTCTTTCCTCGGGTCCTCTGAACGGGTCCAATGCACTGCTCTGAGCTCTCACGACAACTTCTAATACCTCTTAGCGACCTCTTGTGCTGGAGTGGTGACAAATAGGGCGAAGTGAAATAATCATTTAAGTTATAGCATTTTGGAACGAAGTTCCTTATCGCGCGTTGTGAAAGGGGGCTAGACGGAAAAAATTCTTACGAAAAGTTGTCACGACACTTTTTGTTATTGTAAGCTGTGCGGCGTCGCATGTTTCTCTGTCTGTCTCTCTCTCTCTTATAGAAAGCAAGCCAGATATTTTCATTTCTATTTCGCATTGAACAGTGTAGTGTCGTGACGATTATTTTTGTTGAGTGTATACAGGTTTTTTGTAAATAATAAATAATAAAAAATAATAATAATAATGAATCCTGACAGTGTTTCTGCACAAAATTGAGCCTACTGATTAAGTTTATATAACATTATATTTGTTAATAATGAAAAAAAAAATATTATAACTTAAATAAAATAAAAAATTATTACAATTCCTTCACTAATTAATCGAAAAGAACTTCGTTCGATCCAGGTGTCCCTTGACACCTCTCAAGTTTTGTTTGTTTCAAAACTGGTAGGTTAAGGTAATAAGGTATATTGAATACCTCACTTATAATTTTCAACAAGTTATTTAGAACTCCTTATAATTAACTCATATCCAGCAGTGATCGATTGATTGTGAAGATGATGATGAAAATATATTCAGGTGATACGAGATCAGGTAATGATGACTTACAACAGTGTAGTCTTATAAGTAAAATTAAAAAAGAAAATCGAGTAAAAGTAACAGAAAAACGCTGATTTTTAAAATTGACCACCCAACTTAACACACAAGTTTCCTAGACTACTTCTGATCGGCTTTAAAGTTATTGATTACAAATTTGCAGTCAAAAATTATACTTATATTTGTCTAAGAATGTTCCGAGAAAAAACTGAGATGATGTGCAAAAGAAGTCGTAAGTTGATAGAGGAGTTTATTCTACCACTAACGCCATCTGTGGGTTGTCCGATAACTTGGCTGATTTTCCGAGAAAGTTTACAGTATCTCCTGTAACAAATTGAGATTTGGCCAATGACTATCCACAATTGCTTATCTTTATTCCTATGTAGTGATTCGACACTACTAATTATTAAAAGTTCGCCTTGTTAAATGAAATACTCACTTATTTTGTAGCACAGTATAAGTAAACGTAAAATATAAGTGTAAATAAAAGGAGGCTCCTGCAATGAAACTCCAAGTTAAGCATAAACACACATTTACGTAAGACCCCAGAAGTTGGCTGCGACGGAATTGCGCTTCCGATGCTGTCGTAAAGAGCATTACCCCAAGTGAGGTGCGCAGCGTACATCGCCACACCTTTGTTGTATCTCCAAACACTGAGAGCTTCTTAATAAATACCCAAGTTTACTAGTTACTTTGAGACTTCACTCAAGTTCACTTCGCTTATGGGAAAACTTGCTGATACCTCACTTTGAGTATCTGCAGCCACCACTCCGTGGAGGTTTTCCTCTAAGGCTGGCTAGGTCTAGGGCAGGTAGATATTTGAATAGTTGTGGAAATATAATATACTTTCCATCACAACTTTTAAAAACTTAATAGGTAAACTAGCTTTGAGCAATTTGAGACTTTCACACAAATTTTGAAGAAAGAAGACCGTGTACTTGCGATTTGAATATAATAGAGAATTAGGGCCCAGGTCCGACGGCACTTTTCAGTTTTATGGTTACACAGTACATCTAGTGAGGGGCACACATAACTCAGAGCAGGCGTCGAGTGCTACAACAGTAAATTCAGCGCGCGCAATTTACCTGCCCCGCGATGTTTAGGGGCAGATTTATTGCGGTGTTTGTCATGCAAATACGAGAGCCCAATGAATGTGTTTCATTAAAACTTTCACACAAGTTTTGATTTGTTGTATCGCATCAGTATTTCAGTACAGTTATGTGTTATACGAACGTTTACAAGCAAGGAACTGAATAAAATTACAGCAGGTACAACGGGCCGTCAAATCGGAACCATATTCGATTTAAATTTTTGTTTTTTTTTTTAATATTGCACTATTTATTCCTATTTAATATTGATCCTTATAGACCTGATTCACTGTCATAATAGAATCATAATTACCCTCACCATCATCATCATTATCAACCGATTGACGTCCACTGCTGGACGTAGGTCTTTTGTAGGGAGTTCCAATGCTCACGGTCTTGGGCCGCTTGCTTCCAGCGGCTCCCTGCGACTCGTCTGATGTCGTCTGTCCACCTAGTTGGGGGTCGACCAACGCTACGTTTACCGGTGCGGGGTCGCCATTCCAGCACCTTGGGACCCCAACGTCCATTCGGTTCTCCGAGATATGTGCCCCGCCTTTACCCTCATAAAAGAAGTAAAATAATTAACGTCTCAATCATTCCATACGCAGTTTATATCAATGCCATAGATATTATCAGTACAGTACTTGTAACCATAAGTAAGAAAAACATGACCTAGTTCAGGCCAGTGTGCGATCTATACGCACCTTTGTGTACACTGTGGAGAGTTGGTTATGATTCTAGGTGTTGGTCCTCTTGCCTATGTCCTTAGTCCACTTTTTTTTTTTATCCACTAGAAGTTAGCCCTTGACGGCAATCTCACCTGATGGTAACCTGTAAGGGGTATGGTAAACCCACACTCCTTTCGGTTTCTACGCGACATCGTGCCGGAACGCTAAATCGCTTGGCGACACCTCTTTGTCGGTCGGTAACTAGCCACGGCCGAAGCCTCCCAACAGACGAACGTCACTTCAGTGACGACTACCCCGTCAGAGTGATAGATCAGTCAATACAGCGCGCAATATACCTGCCCCCAATATTTGGGGGCAGATTTATCGCGGCGTTGTCATGCAAATACGAGAGCCCCGATGAATGTGTTTCATTAAAAGTTTCACGCAAGTTTTGATTTGTTGTATGATATATTGACCGTGATCTGGCGTCCGTAGCTGGAGTTAATTTAGTTTCGGGTCGCGCTTTCGGCTCTTAATTGTTTTGTGTACTTTGTGTTGGATTAAAGTTTTAGGTTTTATGTACGCGTATTTAAGCCAATGGCCGTAAATCAAAATAGCATAGTTTATACTAGAAAGGCATAATAGTTTTACCTTCATCTGTTTTATATATTCCCTGGCATTGATAGTCCCATACAATCTGTGTGTCTTTCAACAAACAAATATCTAAAGACAATATTCAGAATGGGTTCAGTTTTCTATTAGATTATAGACAGTAGTTGACAGAAAGCTATCAACCAACCAACATTTGCTACATTTTGAATAGCTACTGGAATCATGTCGCTAATCGTTATTCCAATTTGCTATTTTTAAGACCTCTGGCTTTTAGTATTTTTGCCATATCGGGTCATAAATTGTTAGGAATTGATTTTCTCTCCATCAGCCCCGAGTAAAAAGATTAGCTTCGTCACATGCCCGTGCCTTGGCGAACGGCTAGAAGAAAAACTTTTTGTTACCTACTCAAAACTTTTTGGAACACGAAGACCAAAGAGGCCAAGGAATAAATAAAACAAATTCCCATAAATGGCTGACGGTACCAACATTTTAACTGTACAACTCAAAGAAAAGTATCTCAAATGCATGAAACATGCACCAAATGTGGTTTGAATCGCTCCTAGCGATGGCACAAACTTTTCCAATATGCGAGTTTAGTGACATGCAATTTCTGTTTCATAAGTTTCGTAGAGTATTTTTGTACGGCCCCGAAGAAAAGACGCAATAATTTTAAATAATAAAACGTTGTGCTGCAAACATCTTTCACGTAGACGGGCGAATAAGAATACATAAACCGTAGATTGTACAACAAGTGCATAAAACAAGCCATTTTATCCGAGATTTATACCGAGGCTAGGATAGATATTTAAGTCGAGTGCACAAATAAATGTTTCTAAGTAAAATTTGATGTGAAATTCGTATAAATATAGATGCAAAAGGTTTATTTCTGTACAGTATTTGAATTAAACCATACAAATACCTATTCCATGGGAATTTAAAAGTGCCAAGGTGCACAGTGGATGATTGACAGAGTATTGTCCCGCGATCGAGATCGATCTCGTAAATAAGGAGATCCACAACAAAACAAATGATACCGATGTAGATAACGAGCTGCGGAGATAAAGGGGCTACGAGCGGAGCACATGTCTTAGAGAACCGATGGTCCCAAGGCGCTGGTATAGCTACCCTCCATCGCCGAGTTAGTAGACTCCCAATTAGGTGGACAGAATAACAAACGCAGGGAACCGCTGGACACAAGCATTGCAAGTCCATGCTATTTCGATATTCATTAATTCATGACGAATATTATAAAAATTCCGTAAAAACAATTAACTTTATTTAGATAAATACGTATAAAGTTATACGACGCCATGAGCTGAGTCTGTACAATTAGTTGACTAATTTAAAATAAATTGTATTTACGACAGTTTTAACTATGAATTAATATATAATTGAGTTTTTTTGCTATGTAAATATTACATAAGTTACGAAACATATCAACGAAACTTACAGCCAAAAAAACTTAATAATAATAAGCCCTTTAATCCCGTATCCAATATATTTATAAATGGCAAGAGTTAATATAGTACACAATTGAAAAAAAATTAATTAAGTAAAAAAACAAATTAACTTATATTATTCTACCAAACAATAATGCCTAATTTGATTTCTAATTAAAGTTATTCAAACTTAGTTTGTTTCTAATTATTATTCTTTATTTATTTTGGTGATACACTAGAGATCATAACAGTACTAGTTAAACTTATGCTACAAGCTGCAATTTTGTAGCCGGTTCACTAGCCACTTTGTTACATCCAAAGACAAAGAATGGCGGCTATAAATTGGTTACGGGCAATTTATCTGTCCCACCACGGTCACCGTAGATACGTTACAATGCTTTCCGATTCATCTAAAACCGTCCAAGTACCTCACTAAGTCAGCAATTAGCTTGTGGACAATGTTATAAAAAATTTGATGCATTGTAAAATAGTCATTGGCATTACGTTGCACATTACAACAAGCGGTTTGCCGCCATTACTACTAGTTCACTCATTTTTTTTTTATTTATATGAGTCAACCCTTACATCTCTTAATATCAACAGCCTATTAACGAGTCTAAGGCTAGGTAGAGGCCTCTTCTCTCCCGGAACATTGGATTTCAAGCATAGATGCACGATGCTGGTAAACTGTTTAAAAATTTTTCAAGACCGTTTCTGCTCAGTGGAAGTCAAGCGAGGATGTAGTGAACAAATATCTCACACAATGAATACTAAGCTTTAGTTTTAAAACAGGCATATCTGCACCGTATAATTTAGAATCTCTTCAATCTTTATTCACCTCACACTCTCATGTTATTCTCTTCGCTCCGACACCTGATCATCATAAACTTAAAAACGGTTAAAAAATTTAACGTCTTAATAATTATTTGTATAGTATGGTGTATAAAGTTAGAAGAACTTATAAATTGCACCGTGCAGATTTGCCCGTTCTGCGCGGATCTCAGCAAAATTAGCTTTACGTTTATTGTATGGACTTCCGCAAAGGAACTCCTACTAACTCAATATTTATAAAACTCAAAAGTATAGTGCAGTTACGTATACACTTATTGCTGGAAGCTAAAAGCTTTTACAAGCCGCCACAATCCGGTCTGAGAGAGCCGAGGAGCGACTACAACACGTTCACGTATAATAAACTGCACGTGGATCTAATACACGGGTACGCTGTAAGGTGAATATACAGAAGTCTACGGTCTGTCTGATAGTTTTATATGGATTCCTAAGATCCCTTTGTTTTAAAATAAATAATTCTAACTGGCTGATTACCACTCTAACAGCAAAGCCTCATCTCCAAGCGACTGTTAATATATTGTAAAAGCGCATATCTGTCTTATTCAGGTGGAAGAAAAATGCTTTTTGAGGTGCCTACACAATCCGAGCTGTAATAAGAAGCGGCTATAGGAATATTTATATCGTAGGTCTTCTATACGTACGGAAAACAAATGGTTGGGCAACATCTTTCATCTCTATAGTAAATGAGGTAGTCGTTTTACACGACCTCCATGCCCCTCTTGTATTCATTTCATAATCAGTGTGTCAAAATAGGCACAGCATATACGAGACACTAATAGCCTAGTGGTTAGTCACACTTCTAATCAGAGGTTGGGGGTTCGATTCTCGGTTATGTACGTTTTTAAGCAATTAAAATATCACTTGCTTAAACGGCGAAGGAAAACATCGTGAGGGAACCTGCATGATTGAGAGTTTTCTATAATATTTTTAAAGGCGTGTGAATTCTGCCGATCCGCACATGGCTAGCGTGGTAGACTATGACCAAAACATGAGGAGAGGAGACCTGTGCTCTGTAGTGAGCCGAAAATGGTTTGATCATGATGATGATGATGAATCTCCGATGCTCTACACACAAATAGCTCTATAGTGAGTGATTCTGAGGTTTTTATAAGGTGACGGACGGTGTTTCAGAGCCATAATTCACCAGTACACGCACTGTATGATAGCTAAACTGAGGCTTAGAAGTGCGCAGTCAAGGAACAAGGATTTATGTGGAACATTTATAATTGCGGCCACGGAGCGTCCTCAAGGAAGGAAGTGCTCGCTCCATCCTTACCCAGTTACACGGCGACTCAGAAACCTACCGTGAATCATTGTTGGGTTAGACCCTATCTATAATCTCCAGACACTATACAAATGACACCATATGAATATAAGTGCCACTGAAGATCTAGGGACCCTTCATTCTCACATGTGAGGATATGCGAGTGTGGCTTCGTCTCCCACTTTTTAGGAATATCCATGTCACTGTGTTCTTGAAGTGAGCAATCACGAAACAAGGATTTGTTTTTTATTTTTATGCACTACAAGCTAGTTCTTGACGGCTGTCTCACTTGGTGGTATGTGATGATGCTGTCCAGGATGATAGCGAGCTAACGTGTTAGGAGTATGGTAAATGCACGCTCCTAATTAGTTTCTACTCGACATCGTGCCGGACCGCTTGGTGACACGTCTTTGTCGATAGGGTAGTAACTAGTCACGGCCGAAGCTTTCCACCAGACTAGACTCAAGTAATCGAACCCAGGACTTCCAACTTTGTAATGGAACAGCGCACGCACTGCGCCACGGAGGTCGTCAAACATAATAGCGGCCGCGGAAGAAGATCGTGGAAGATAACGGTGAGGAGTAAACCCTCATTCGTTGTTCAGTTAATATCTATATACTCAGCAGCCGTAGATGCCTGGGATCAGTGACCGCAACTTTTGATGTCTTCGGTGCATCTAGTGCACGGTCAATGCTGCTTTTTCTGATACACATTATACTTAGTCACCCAAACTTAGGCTTATTAAACCGCATTGAAGCGTAGCAGTGGATCTTAGGCATTATATCCCCATATATTATAAGGTAAGAGAGACAGTCAAGTAAATCCAATTAGCCTATATGAGTTAAGCAAAAAAAAAATGATTAAGTGCGACTTTGGGTCGCCATATCGAACGCACTATAAACAATATAATAAAATTGCAATTATTAAAATCGAACAAAAAAACACGGACCCTTTAGTTCGCAACTTTTTAGACAGACGTACAACTCTCTGACTGATAGACATTCCAGCCGGGTGCGGAATCATGAAATGTGGCTATGCCGCCAACCGTTCATTGATTAGCTAATAATTAGTTATTAATAAAACATCAGCATATAACAGTTAGTAACGAGAAATCATTAAAACCACACCCGATTTCAATAAGCCTCAACCTTGATTACGCCCCGATAATATACCAATTATATTATTACACAGTGCCCTAATCAAGGTAATCCCTCGCGAATCCCGAAACGAAATCCCTTCGCAAATTAATTACTTCCAACGGCTTCGCGTTATCACGCTTCATTAGGAACCACTAGATGATAACGTTATGATTTTTAGGTACGTTAATTTAATACATCGGCGGTATATAATATTGGTCAGACATGCTAACCCAATATTCATGTTATCATTGTTGTCTATATGGAAAATTGTCAGATGGTAGACTCAGATGAAATACTCGTAGATGTACCCAGGACACATACAACAAAATTGGAGCAAGCACCGTAACATGTCTCATAAAGCGTGCCAGTTTTACGCTTGGCGAACTTTAAAAGTTCGCCACACAGAGTTACCAATGTACTGCTACCATTACTCCATCATTTAACATTAACTTCCATCAGTGTTTCCGTGTTTAGTTACTCATATTGCGTCCACGCAGGGGCTTTATCAATTGGTGATTCATTTCAGGAAGACGGCGTTTCTCATTTTTGTAGCAAATCAGCGCTTGCTAACACCCCCTTTTCGAAGCAGCCTTACCTCTGCTGTCGCATCTCAGTGGTAAATCGTTGACATTATGGTAGTAATGAAAAAAAAAACGTTTCCAAGCATCAAAATATTTTATGCTATGAATACTTAAAGGATCCAAGTGAAGTGAAGTGAGGCTTATCAATCGCAGGTGGGTATATATCTGCAGAAATTTTGTTTATATCAATAAATAATACTTATTCGGTTAAGTTTGTTGTGGGCTTTTTCCTAGACTAGTGCGCGTTTGGAACCCTCATAGCTTTAGTTTTAAATATACGAACGTTATTATCGCCATCTACTAACGACTATGTAAGTTATTGACGCTTCTAAAGTGCCTTTCTAAATTTTTATTGGAATAAAGTTTTTTTTTTAGATTTTATTCAATCAATAAAATTCGAAATTGTTCAATTAACATGAACAATGACGTTCAACTTTCGTGACACAATTGTAAAGAAAGTTTGGGCTCCTGAGGATAACAAATGATGATCGCCTCAGAAGCGTCCTGGCCTGTTAGATCCCATTCATTCTTAAATCACAGGAAGCCATATTGGCCGTGCGGAAGAAGTCATTAAATCATCAAGATATTTGCAATGCGTTTTCCATTCCAGGATGAATATACCAGTGATAGTAAACACTTGGGTCCACTCAAGTCTTAAACAAGTTATATGATTAACTGTTCGTGATCTGTAGTTAGTACGCGCCAATTAGCAGACTAACGAGCATTAGTAATAATTATTAATAATAAATAGTTTTAATATTTTTTATTACACTATAAGTAAACCCTCGACTGTAATCTCACTTGATGGTAAGTGATAGAGAGCATTCTAAGATGGCCTGCTCTGCCAAGGACATGGGAGCTATATTAAACCCATATCCCAATCGTTATGTACGCGGTATCGTAGCAAAACTTTAATTTTAGACGAGTGTTTAAGAAGGATCTCTGTTTTAAATAAGATCTTCTCATACAGTATAAATATATAATGCAAGAGCCTTACAATAATAAAGACTGCGAAAATTCTAGCTCTCTTAAGTTTCAAAGAAAATTAAAATTCTCTCTCAGGAGGGAAACGTTGCCAGTGAAAAGGACAAACAATGAAATAAAAGCGCAACGAGAAAAACAAATTGTGAACAGAATAAACCTTTACTGAGCTGTTACAAGTGTTTGGGAGTCGGGAGTTTGACTCGCGCTCGTGACAACATTAGCTATACAAATGCGTAGGAGGTGTGTGCATCCGTGTACGAGTATATATAGATTATTCCCTTATTTTATCACCCCTATAGGATATTTTTTTTTGGACGTTGGCGTCCCAAGGTGCTGGAATGGCGACCTCGCACCGTTAAACGTAGCGTTGGTCGACCTCAAACAAGGTGGACAGACGACATCAAACGAGTCGCAGGGAGCCGCTGGATACAAGCGGTCCAAGACCGTGGCCGTTGGAACTCCTTACAAAAGACCTATGTCCAGCAGTGGACGTCTATCGGTTGAAATGCTGATGATGATGATAGGATATTTTTTTTTACTAGAGTGTACTTAGCAAACGTTGTGAGGATTCCAATTTGATTGTCATGGTAAAAAAGATATATAAAATAAATGTATTTATTTTTACTGAACTGCGAATTCACTTGATCGCTAAAACAGTTTATAGAAACAACCTAACCGCATAGCAAAGTTACGTCGCGTATTCGCGTCGTTGCAAAAACTTCATAGATTCGCTTACAATCGTTATATTCCGTTCTAATTCGACAGCGAGAGTTTCAAAGGCGTTTTTATTAAATGAATTTCAAAAATATTAAAAAAAACAAAGGATACTAGATTGAAAGATCCTTTGTTATAACTTCCCTTTTGTTTTAGGTTATGGCTGGTTCACAACGTTCCAGTCGTTGGATGCAGCAAGTCGTTTCTAGCGCTATACTGAACTAAATTTAAACTGATAATTATATTTATTAATATATGCTTATTATAGATACATATGTTAATACATGATTTAAATCCGCAGAATTTTAATACCTAGTAGCGGAATATAATAGCTGGGCTAGGCAATCTTACTCATTAGAAAGTGGTATTTTAATCTTAGACCTTCTATTCGAACAATGATAGAGATATCAGTTTTTTTTGCCTTGATACAGCTTGCAATAAATCTAGTCCAACCAAATTTAAAATAGTAATTAATAAACCAAAATTAATTACATATAATGACATCGTATGTACTAGGCAGTCAATAAAAAAAAATATAAACAATAAACAGCAAGTATAATTTGCTATATTCCGCCGACAACCGGGAGATTTGTATAATATAACACCACACAAAATCTTCCACTAGAACCTCTACGCACGTTTCGACCCGACACCGGATCATTCTCAGGAGATGTTGACTTCACTAGCGCGAAAAGTAAAGTACTTTTAAGTAAGTTACTTAGAAAATATTCATCATTGAGTACATTGTCTATATAATTATGTATATTGCCATGGAGATAGAATTTATAAACTGTACTGTAATACTCCACCATGACAGACTTACTCCAAAATAGTGATAATAAGAGGTATTGATGGCATAACATACTTTTCGATACGTACACAAACTTTAGGAGTAGACAACGACAATTTCCTAACAGCTAGCTGGTAGTCATAATTTACTCGCAGCAAAACCCAATTCCTAACAACTCTCCTTCTGGCTCAGTCAGTTCAACTACTTGCGCTCCTACTAACTTAATTAATTTAATTTTAATGAGCAAATAACTGGTTCCGTTGGGTACACACTGCTGGACTAAAAAACTGGAACAATGTAAGCATGGCATTAGTCGGTATCCAGTTTATTTGGCATCTAACAAGAACCTTTGTCTTCCTTTTCTGTAAGTAATAAAATCAGTTGTAAAGAAAACACTTGTTAATAATTCATCAGTTTTTTTTTTTGTATTTTATTTCCACGAGAATTTCTAACGCAGTTCTTTTGATGTTCTGAGAGAATATGTTTCATAATTTTCCTTTTTCGTATTTCATAAAATAATTGCGAAACAAAGTTGAGGTCATTACTTAGCAATGATTTTTATTACATTCGGTACTTTTGAGATGAGTTAATTGCAAAAAGCTTTTTTTGGGTACTTAGTATACCTACTATTCAAATCCTGCTAGAGTCGAGTGTCTGCCTTAACCACCACTGAGACTGCTAGGTTAACATAAAACTGACCCACCTCATACTTTAATTGTCTATTCACATTTGAACTATCTTAAAATCCTGTATCTTTAAAATATACCTGATAATGTATAGGGCAATTTAGCACAGGTAGTTAGGTAGTTGCGCAGTGAAATATGATGTGTGTACTTTATATCTCTATGTTAGAGGTATGGTCCAAAATGTCTCCACCAGACCGTACCATAGATAATTCAGAAACGATAAATTAAATTCATCATCATCATCATCATCACTTCAACCGATAGACGTCCACTGCTGGACATAGGTCTTTTGTAGGGAGTTCCAATGGCCACGGTCTTGGGCCGCTTGTATCCAGCGGCTCCCTGCGACTCGTTTGATGTCGTCTGTCCACCTTGTTGGGGGTCGACCAACGCTACGTTTACCGGTGCGGGGTCGCCATTCCAGCACCTTGGGACCCCAACGTCCATCGGTTCTCCGAGCTATGTGCCCCGCCCATTGCCACTTCAACTTCGCAATTCGCTGAGCTATGTCGGTAACTCAAGTTCTTCTACGGATCTCCTCATTTCTGATTTGATCACGTAGAGATACTCCCAGCATAGCTCTCTCCATCGCCCGTTGAGTGACTCTGAGCCTTCTTATGAGGCCTTATGTTTCAGAGCCGTAAGTCATCACTGGCAACACGCACTGTTCGAAAACTTTAGTCTTCAGGCACTGAGGGATTTTGGACGAAAAGATGTCACGGAGTTTCCCAAACGCTGCCCACCCGAGCTGAATTCGGCGGCGGACCTCCTAATTTAATTCTAATTCTATCTTTGTAGAATTAAATTCAATCAAAGTAAATAATCCCGAGTTGTTAAAGAGCAGGATTTACTCCTTCTTATCAGACTGTGCTAAGGCTGGGTCTCACTAGTACAGTCAAATAAGTCGTAACACAAACTAGAAGCACATTCACAAATACAGTTTGTGTAAGTGCAAAGAATCTGGCCGTATATATTAACAACTTGTTGACCCAAACCACAGTCGCAGGTCTTAACAATCTCGCTCGACCAAGTGTGTTTGCAAACTCAGTCAGTGAGTGTGTGTCTGTGCGTCTTTTGTGTTACTTAAGTTACACTTCAGTTCACTCTGACTAAGACCACGTGTGTGTGGTTAACTTTTGTATTTTTTATACCACTACAAGTTGTAATTACCCTTAACTGAAATTTGAATCTAAAAGCTACTTGGTGGTAAGTGATGATGCGAAACACCATATCATCACTTACATCCATGCCCTCTAATAAGTTTCTACACCTTACCGTATTTCTAAATCGCACCTGCAAGAACAGACCAGAGCAAACTCAATATCATAAAGTTCCAAGTTAAGAATCGCCGCTGCTGGTGATCGAACTTGGAGCTGCCCAGTACGGTCAGATGCCACCACCACCACCACAGTGCTGTGCCATACAGGTTGTCACATTCATCGTAAGACCGTTTTAAACTTTTTTTTCCTTTGAGGCCTAAATTGTTACAATTCTTGCTAACTGGAAAAATCTGTTACATTCAGCCTTTGCTAATTATGTGTTGCAACGCTTATATAATACAAGCTTTAACCCGCGGCTTCGCTCGCATTTTAGCCGTCTCATTACAATAGGAATGAATCAATATAATAACTATATTTTAACAAACCATTTCTTTATCTTTCGTAAAAAATATATATTTGTTAAAATACAAAGTACTTAGCATATTCAATAAAGTATCATGTTAACGCTCATATGGCATTATATTGTCAAAAATAATAAAATCAACAACACTAAAGCTATCACTGCTAGCCAGAAACAAAGTAATTAAGAATTATTTACAACTAATAGTTAGTTTTTAATTGTAATGAAAAGCATAACAAAATGTGTCTTATGTTCAGCTAAAGTAATAGGACTCGTAATCTCTTAGCTATTTGTACCTGTTACAAAATATTATATCTCGGAGCAAGACTTGTGCATCAAAGCTTTCACTTAGAAACCGTTGTCTCGACGTCGGGTGTAGTTTAATTAAATACTCAAGTTCTACAATTGGAGTCTGTGCTTTCGACATACTCCCAAAGGCAGGTTATAGAGTGACTACTCGGAAAAATATACAAGGCATCTGGCCATACTATAGGACATGGGTATCCGCTCAATATTTGGAAGGCCGTAGTCGACTACGCTGACCAAGCGTGGAATGGTAGACTTAACACGCCTTTGAACGCCTTTACATTATGACGAACTCTCAAGCATCCTAGTTTCATTACATTGTTTACCTTACCGTTAAAGCAAGTAATATTCATATTAATAGCGTGCGTAAATTCGAGAAAGGTGCTTGTACGGAATTAAACTAGGTTCTCCAAATTCAAACCCAGTCTTATACCCACTAGGCTATCGCCGCTTTTCTATGATATAAATGATATACCATGGAAACGTACAAAGTGCTTTGCTTGCTTGTTTCTATTACACACCGTCTGAAGAACTGCGTGGCGTAGCGCGCGCTTTCGCTTTATAAAGTTGGAGGTCCTGGGTTTGATTCCTGGCTCGAGGCTGGTCTGGTTGAAGGCTTCGGCCGTGTCTAGTTACCACCCTACCGACAAAGACGTGTCGCCTAGCGATTTAGCGTTCCAGCATGATGTCGCGTAGAAACCAATTAGGAGTATGGGTCCCTTAACACGTTAGCCCGCAATCATCTAAGACTTCATCAACACGTACACTACAAGGTAGCTCTTGACGGCAATCTAGAAAAGATCCTACTATTATTAGGATTTAAAAAAACCGCTATTATAGCGGTTTTTTTCTTCCGAATTAGTTGAATATACGTTCGTTAAATAACCTGCACACTTACGCATTGACGCGAGCCTTTACAAATACTGACCTCTATTTCAATATGTAACCAGCGCATTACCCAAAGTAGAGTCAGGTTTCAGAAGTAATATCAAAAAGCCACTCAATAGCCGAAGCCCATTAGCGAGACGGCGTTGCCGATCGCACTTTATTTTCTTTCCGAACGAGAGGCGATTTCGTTTGAGGGTTTTTTGCACCCCCGGCGTATTCGGGTTTAATTAAAACCCGGTGGCTCTGCTGCCCAAATTGACTCTTTAAAACTTGTAATTCTTTGTTCGAGACCTGGAATGATTTAGAAAGTGGGATCGTTTTATTTTTTGTGCCGTTTTTTTTTTTTGTAATCACAACAGTTCCGCAATTTATACGTTCGAAAAATTTAATTGCAGTTTAATTCGTTAGCATTTATTTTAGTTGTGCCTGCGGTAAAAACTGTTTTTTGTTACAGCAGATTGTTGATTGTTGATGTTCACTTTCGTATTTGTAACATATGAAAATGTATATAAAGTAGACAATCTTATTGATTACTAGTCTATCCAAATTGCACTGCTGGGAACAGGCCACCTTTCTCATAGATAGATCTTTCACGCTGCTACAATGTGTCAGATCTTCTATCTACTTTATAACAGTGTGAGTTTTGTTTGTATTGACTCTTCCATCCCTATTATGACATCCATCCATTCATCCCCATCGTCGGGATGCCTCATTTCCAGCGCGAACTTGCCAAATGTGCAATTTTATTTTCTCAGCCTTGAAACTGGTTTTATATTGAAAATAATGCCTGTTTATATTATAGAGCTTTCAAGCCTTAGATAAAAAGTATTTGTTACCGTACACCTATTGTTTTCCCCCTGAACTGTTTAGGTTTAATCAAGTTCTCAAAAGCCGACAATGCCTTGGTTGCTAAACTGGCCATTGGCAATGACCTGCTTGCTCGTTTGCTCGCTATATAAAAAACCAAGCTCCCATTGAAACACGAAGATTACGTCACTGCAAATAAGCTGCGCAAGAATAGCATAACACTTCTGCGTACAAGGACTATGACATTTTACGTCACAAACTCCGATAATATACTGGCCATGTGCATTGGACCTACTTGCTCGTTTGCTCGCTATATAAAAAACCAAGCTCCGATTGAAACATGAAGATTACGTCACTGCAACTAAGCTGCGCAAGAATAGCATAACACCTCTGCGTACAAGGACTATGACATTTTACGTCACAAACTCCGATAGTATACTGGCCATGTGCATTGGACCTACTTGCTCGTTTGCTCGCTATATAAAAAACCAAGCTCCGATTGAAACATGAAGATTACGTCACTGCAAATAAGCTGCGCAAGAATAGCATAACACCTCTGCGTACAAGGACTATGACGTAAAACGTCACAAACTCCGATAATTTAACGTTGTCTAAAGCGTCGGGGGAGTTGTAGTCGAAATTCAGTCTGTTACACATCCAATTACCCAAGTTTACAGCATCGGTGGACAGTTGTATGTTAATTAATTTACATAAAGTTTACTATCTTGTTCTACGTTCTGCGGAACAGAGAGACACCATTTGTTTGACGTTTCGGATACGATATCCTGAAATACGTTTTCTGGGCTAAAACTTCCAGAGTCTGTGTTCCTACCTACCCTACTTTTGTGCCAATTAAACAAACATCTTCCAGGCAAGCGTGTTCAGACGAGATATGTTGTATGAAACGTTTTAATCAAAAACAAAATATTCTGTTCGGGATGTATGTAAGGAACGAAATTCCTCACACCTTTTCTTCTACTCCGAATGTAATTTGATATGGATATTAAGATTTTTTTCATTTCTCTCTGTGCTTCAAATATGAGAAAGTTAAGGACGATACATTTTCTTCATCTCGAAATATACGATATAACATTATTATCTTTGAGGAATTATTATTATATTAAAATAAATAATTCATTTGATTTTTTAAAGTAATTAAACTAAAATATTACCTAAAACTACGAGCAACTATACAGGATAACAATTTTTTTTTCTCAGCTTTGAAACTGGTTTTATATTGAAAATAATGCCTGTTATTTATAGAGCTTTCAAGCGTTAGATAAAAAGTATTTGTTATCCTCTTCAATTAACCTTAGATTGATATTTAATTGCATGGAGGGAGTTGTATGTATTTAAAAATACACATATTAATTAAATACCTAACTCACGGTTCGATAACTTCTGTAATAGTACCTTATATTTAGACTATTTTCGTGGAGCAGCGCGCGCTGTCGCATTATAAAGTTGGAGGTTCTGGGTTCGATTCCCGGCTCGAGTCTGGTCTGGTAGGAGGATTCGGCCGTGGCTAGTTACCACCCTACGGACAAAGATGTGTCGCAAAGCAATTTAGCGTTCCGGCACGATGTCGCGTAGAAACCAATTAGGAGTGTGAGTTTAATATACTCCTAACAGGTTAGCCCGATACCATCTTAGACTGCATCATTACCAGATGAGATTGCCGTCAAGGTCTAACGTCGTTACGCTATCAGCTGATATTAATCTGCGATTTTTTGTAATCAACAAGCTTACATCAATAACGCGTGAGTTTACTACAGGTTTGGATTAGCACTGTTGCAACTAAACCTCACCTATTTCAGGAATATGCTAGAACTAAAATTTAACAACAGCGAAGTCGTCGCATAAAGTTTAAACACAACGTCCGAAATGCTTCCAAAACCACTTTATCTCTGCCACAAACCACGACATGCTTAGAAACGTCCTTTTTTCCTCCCTTTGTTCTGCGGCGGTGGTGAGAGCGCAATGTGACGGATTCTTTTGTACGTTTAGTTCACGCTCACGACGTCATTACGTATAAATTATTACGCCTTGTTACAGACCGGGGAATACTTTTCCTTTTCCGGGTATACTATTTTTTTTTTACTCCGCGCACCATTTAAATTTATTAACGTATGTGCTGAATATGTGCACGTATTTTTTAATTGAACTTTTAACGTATGAGTTATTGACTAACTACTATTGGTAGGGTTAGGTTAATAGTTCGAATCAGCCGTTGCACCGATATCCCCGATTTTTTTTAATTGTAGCGGGATAAGGTTTTTTTTAATTAAAGCAAAACCATGATTTTAAGTAGATACTAACAGGTCCTCTAGGCGCTCTACAGCTAGGGTGAGACAAGAGTTCAACTAAATCATGCATGTATCGAACAGTACTATTGCATGGAATAGACACTAGAGAACTTTTTGATACAATATTGGCTATGGTGCGCACTGGGCATTTGGGTCCGTCTTCCATAAGATACGAAGACGTTTTATATATATTAATGTAACCTAGCCTTCGAAAATTTCTTTTCGATGTGTTTTTAGAACCGCTTAATTATTTTGTATCGCTTATTTTATAAGGATCGCATATGTATAAGATATACGGTGGAACGAAAAGACACAGGCACTTCATTTTACTGTACACAATATTATAAGGTCCGTTATGTATTTTAGTATTTTTTTCCTGAAACATAATTTTAATGAATAGCGGATATAAAGACGTTAAGATGCAAATTTTATGGGCCATTAATTCCATCGTACGCCATAAATACTTTTATGTCTTTCAAGTCCGACTTTAATAATCATATTATTAACTACCTACCTATATTATCTATGCATTAAAGAAAAGGTGACTAACTGACTGATTTATCAACGCACAGCTCAAATTACTATATGGACAAACTTTAAGTAAGCAAAGCCGTGGGCAGTAGCTGGTAAGTATAAAATATACTTTTAGTAGATTTGCTACAATACTAGCCCACGTAGTTTCCCACAGCTTCATCTATATAGAAGCAGACAGACAGCATGAAGTAGTAAAGTTTTTAACCCTCGTAAACAACATTTGTCATCTAAAACTTATATAATATAAACAATAAACAGCAAGTATAATTTGCTGTATTCCGCCGACAACCGGGAGATTAGTATAGTATAACACCACACAAAATACTCCACTAGAACCTCTACGCACGTTTCGACCCGACACCGGATCATCCTCAGGAGATGTTGACTTCACAAGCGCGAAAAGCAAAGTTTTGCATGTCGCTATATACTAATCTCCCGGTTGTCGGCGGAATATAGCAAATTATACTTGCTGTTTATTGTTTATCATGGACTTCCGCAAAGTAACGCCTGCTTCTATTCATTATTTATATAATATATCATCAAACCGTACTGTTAGTTCCATATTTTTTACAATACGTGTGTATTTTAAGTTAGATTCTTAATCGATCAGAACATTTCCTTAACAGTTCTTTTATCTTTTTAACTTTAGATCAGAGGCGAAGAAAATAGAGGGAGTGCGACAAAATTTTATGCCTCGTAAAAACTGAAGCTCACATCAGGGCATTAAGTTTGATGTTCGTCAGTAGCGAATGCTATCTGAAGATTGCTTTCCATAACTCTCATTTGCTGAAACGATTCACTGAGGATTCCCTTCGTTTGACTGAATATTGTAATATCATAAACCAAACTAGATCATCGTCGACTCCTCTGGTAATGGCTGCCGGGTAACTAGCAGGTCCAAGGCACAATCGCTGGAAAGTTTGGATTTAATTATCTCTCAACTGGACCACAAAAGTAGTATAATTGGATTCTTTGAACGACGTTTATAATTATCAACATCTGATATATAATATAATAATCGCTAAAGCCCACCAACCCACATTGTACCAGTGTGGACGGTCTCAATCCTGCCCAAGCTCTCTTTCTAGAGATATATATTTACACTTAATAAACAAAAGGCTTTGACTAAAATGTTTTATAACAGACTCACGTTAATGTTTAACTAAGTATACATGATTAGTTTCAAACCCATCCGGGGCTCTTAATTATGAATGCGTGACGCACCAAAAAGCAAACCTATAATATAGCAATATTTTCGTTAAAACCAAATATTTGCCCACAACTTTATCTGCATCGTTTTTCAAATTCCACGGTATATCAGTAACGGTAACGGTATATCACTAATACAGGTTAAGCTAATCCATACCTTTACCAATGTTTTTTTCGATATACCCCCAGAAAAGGTTCTAATTTACCAGAATATAACTACCCGTAAGTTAAAAAAAGATTAACATATCTTACGTCACTCTCCAAGATGAGAGTTGCATCTATGCCAATTTGAGCCGAACACAAGTGAAAAATAAACAGGCAGACTTTTGCACTTCCAAATTTATAATATTAGTATTTATAATATTGTTCGAATGAATTTTACTAGCTACACGTTAGTTTAAATTTTAAAACGTGTGCTGAGTAACCCGAGAAGCGTTGGACTCAAGTTCCTGTCAGTTTAAGCCGTATTATAAATTTCAATGTTCAAAAGCAACTCTATTAAAAACCTTAACAACTAAGCTCTCGATACGCTGAGAGTAAGGAGTCTAGAATATTCCGGCGGCGCGTGCCTCACAATGCAGAGCAAACGAGCTCGCTGCTGGAAGGAATATTTTTTTTACTTTGTTTGCATTTACGTAACTCGCCATTGTTGGTCTATGTTGTGTGAGTTTATTTTTTATCGTTACGTAATCCCGGTCTGATTGTACTGCGGAACTTATTCTTGGGTGTTATATTATCAATGTGGAGTAGAAGTGGGTAGTTTCGGGCAAAGAGACCTAAAAGAGTTTCGGAGAAAGAGAGATACTCAGATAGATAATTAATCGGTTTTATTCTTAGTAGAACAGAGTTCTTATAAAGAGCAGACCATACGCTCCACCAAGTACAAATATGCACTACCGCGTCTCTCTCGACCATCA
The DNA here is from genome assembly GCA_928268935.1 of Lasiommata megera. Lineage (NCBI taxonomy): Eukaryota > Metazoa > Arthropoda > Insecta > Lepidoptera > Nymphalidae > Lasiommata > Lasiommata megera. The sequence goes on along the minus strand of OV743311.1, from coordinate 662,749 downwards.
ATGAAAACATGCGCCATCCCGCGCCGAACTTGCATACCCCACTTAGTGTTCCGTAAAGAAAGGGGGCGATCTGCCTATTGATGACGATGATTTCTAGGTAAAATGTCTTCCAAACCGCGGTACATTTCAAAAAGACAAACTCAACGTTGCAAATTTGCTAGTGCAGGTCTTCTTGTAATTCATATAAATAGAAATTCATAAATCTGTAGGAGGTCACTCCCAAGAATAAAACTAATGAATAGAAAGACGATCGGTAAAAATCTATTGCGATTAAATATTATAAAATCACGTTGTGACTTTTATGCTTTGTAGAGTAAAGATATATCAAGTCTGTAACGACTAAGCGCCGATATTGTCACTAAGAATATTCTGTGCTCATTTTCTCCACAATTGCATTCAAACGAGACCGCTACTCGGAAGATATTTTTCTTTCTGTTCTTTTTGCAAAATGTAACATGATTTATTGTTGGATTGTGCCCCTTTTGTTTTATTTTTAAAGGCTGTACGTTTTGCTCTCATTAACAATTATTCTGAAGTTGCCTTTCTATTCCTTTACGTCGTACATGCTTTAATAAATTCAAATTCATGTTGTAAACCTAGTACAGACATCTATGAAGCGTTTATATAATATTATTTTTATCATTTTATATTATGAGGTGATATTGATAACGACATTTATTAACTCAAACCTAAAGCTATAGGAGTTCCAAACGCGCCCTGATAACAAACAGTTCACAATATAAAAACTCCAGAGTTTTTACTACAAAACTAAAATTCAATTAAAAAATTCTTCATAATATATAAATAAATAATAAAGAATTTTTTAATATTCATTCATGGCCAAAATAGTAGTACGAATGCAAACTTAAATGAGAACGGTACCTACATTGACTAGATGGTTGTTCCTTACAGCTACAATACTGGTCTTTTGTAGGAATTTCGCAATTATACGGTCACGCGGCACGCAATTGCGTCCAACGGCTCCATGCAATTCTTTTGATGTCGTTGGTTTTAGGTTACCAACGCTGCGTTTGTCGTATGTGCTAATACATGAAAGCGCAAAAAAATCGTACCGTGATGAATAAGCTTGCCCACATATAAGTACTTCTTGAGGATACAACGTCTTTCTTGCGTACTTTTATTGTCATACGAGTAAGTTCAGCAGTTTAAGCGTGACAGTTTTAAGTATTGATGTATTTACTTTAAAACGTTTATAATGCTGAAATAATAAGGATAAGCTCAGCTCCCAAAAATGATCCTAGGAATATTCTGAGCACATTCGCGACTAATAAGACAGGTGAAGTTACTAAGTCTTCAGCTCCTACGTAATATTGCACGTATTGGTGTTTACGTTTTCAGAGTATGCCAATGGGACCTTATAACTACGCTTCCACTTTGTACCTGTCGGTCCGGCCGTCTGTCTGTCGACCAGCATGCAGTGTCTCATAAACATAACATAAAAAAACATGTTGTCACGCTGATCAAACACTGTTTGAATACGGAACCCTTCGTGTGTAACAGAACACAGAAAAAGCTAGAAACCCCTCAGGGATGTGCGCAGTGGTACAAAAGACAGCGAATGAACAACTACCATACACCTTCCATCATACGCAACACCAGCACTTCCTGATCTATATGGCGTTGAAATCTTAACTAGAAACTTCACTATACTACGGATATTTCTCGTTAGTCCGTTGTTTCATTACAGCCTAAAAGAAGGACAAACAATCTATAAGCATCACATTTATAATCAAAAAATATCTAGAGATTAGTATATTCAGCTGGGGATCTCAAAGTCATAGGTTCGATTCGGTAGGTGGTATCAAAGAGATTTTATTACCACCAATTACTAATGAGTGATAATGAAACTATGATCTAATCGACAATACAGTGTGTATTGCCGATGTCTAGCAATGTGATGTTAATAGTTTAAAGATGATATAATTGATGAAGATCAAGACGAATGAACGAAATTAATTATGATAAACCGTTTTTCTTTTTCGTACTTCAACATTTCAACAAAGATAAAACTGGTTATTTTTCTGCCGTACAAAGTAAAGATAGAGTCAAGATGGCATCAACTAAGCCCCGATATTGTCACTAGGAATATTCAAGGCTCATTTTCTCCACAATTGCGTTCAAACGAGCTCGCTTCGCTAGGCAGTAACTATTCTTTTACTCTCATTTGTAACGCACAGGAATTTATTTTTGTTCGTTTATTATTTTATCTTGAACGTCTTTTACTACCCATTTTTATTTTACCCATGTTTCATATTGAACATAATCAAATGCCTTAATCCAATTACAGAAGACACCAAGTTATCACATGACTCCTCCCAGGCTTCAAATATATTTTATATTAACTCAACAGTAGCTTCGGTCTTTGAGCGACCCCGTGTTCAGCTTATTGTGTAATAAATCATTTAATGAATAGAAGCAGGCGTTACTATGCCGAAGTCCATGATAAACAATAAACAGCAACTTTACTTTTCGCGCTTGTGAAGTCCACATCTCCTGAGGATGATCCGGTGTCGGGTCGAAACGTGCGTAGAGGTTCTAGTGGAAGATTTTGTGTGGTGTTATATTATACAAATCTCCCGGTTGTCGGCGGAATATAGCAAATTATACTTGCTGTTTATTGTTTAATAAATCATTGTTATAAAAATGTTTGAGTAATTGATTTAATAAAAGTTTTTCAAAGATTTTACTAAAATATGTACTATTTAAATTTTAAATGTAAATAGAGAAAAGTCTGAACAGCATTCAACCCGAGTATTGTCACATCAAACCCAATTCTTAGAGATATAGGGCAGATCTCCCGCGGTGCATCTAAGGATCGCTAAGTTTAACTAGTTTAGTCTAACTTAGCGATACTTAATTAATGTAAACATGCAACACGAATGAAGACGTGAACTCGAGCACTTGGGAAAAAGGTAGTTTGGTAAACTCTCGCATGCAAGTTAACTGAGAAAAAGAAAGAAAGTTAATTGGACCCTTAATTTAATGATTATTACTATTTATTGACTTTTGAGAAGCGGTGATAGCCTAGTGGTTAGGTTCGAATCCGGGCACGCTCCTCTAACTTTTCGGAGTTATGTGCGTGCGTTATTCAGCGTGATACGGAACCCTTCACATGTAAAAGAACACAGAAAAAGCTAGCAACCCCTGAGTGATGTGCGCAGTGGTACAAAAGACACCGAATGAACAGACCAGTACTTACAGAATACCAGTACTTCCTGATCTATATGGCGTTGAAATCTCAACTAGAAACTTCACTATACTACGGAAATTTCTCGCTAGTCCGTCGTTTCATTACAGCCTAAAAGAAGGACAAACAACCTATAAGCATCACATTTACAATCATAGGTTCGATTTGGTTGGTAGTATCAAAGAGATTTTATTACCACCAATTACTAATGAGTAATAATGAAAACCCACCAACTACAATCTAATCGGCAATACAGTGTGTATTGCCGATGTCTAGCAATGTGATGTTAATAGTTTAAAGATGATATAATTGATGAGGATCAAGACGAACGAACGAAATTAATAATGATACACCGTTTTTCTTTTTCATATTTCAACATTTCAACAAAGATAAAACTGGTTATTTTTCTGCCGTATAAAGTAAAGATAGAGTCAAGATGGCATCAACTAAGCCCTATATTGTCACTAGGAATATTCTAGGCTCATTTTCTCCACAATTGCGTTCAAACGAGCTCGCTTCGCTAGGCAGTAACTATTCTTTTACTCCCATTTGTAACGCACGGGAATTTATTTTTGTTCGTTTATTACTTTATCTTGAACGTCTTTTACTAACCATTTTTATTTTACCCATGTTTCACGTTGAACATAATCAAATGCCTTAATCCAATAACAGAAGACACCAAGTTATCACATGACTCCACCCAGGCTTCAAATATATTGTATATTAACTCAACAGTAGCTTCGGTCTTTGAGCGACCCCGTGTTCAGTTTATTGTGTAATAAATCATTTAATGAATAGAAGCAGGCGTTACTTTGCGGAAGTCCATGATAAACAATAAACAGCAACTTTACTTTTCGCGCTTGTGAAGTCCACATCTCCTGAGGATGATCCGGTGTCGGGTCGAAACGTGCGTAGAGGTTCTAGTGGAGGATTTTGTTTGGTGTTATACTATACTAATCTCCCGGTTGTCGGCGGAATATAGCAAATTATACTTGCTGTTTATTGTTTAATAAATCATTGTTATAAAAATGATTGCGTAATTGATTTAATAAAAGTTTTTCAAAGATTTTACTAAAATATGTACTATTTAAATTTTAAATGTAAATAGAGAAAAGTTTCAGCAGCATTCAACCCGAGTGTTGCCACATCAAACCCAATTCTTAGAGATATAGGGCAGATCTTCCACGGTGCATCTAAGGATCGCTAAGTCTAACTAGTTTAATCTAACTTAGCGATACTTAATTAATGTAAACATGCAACACGAATGAAGACGTGAACTCGAGCACTTGGGAAAAAGGTAGTTTGGTAAACTCTCGCGTGCAAGTTAACTGACAAAAAGAAAGAAAGTTAATTAGACCCTTAATTTAATGATTATTACTATTTATTGACTTGAGAAGCGGTGATAGCCTAGTGGTTAGGTTCAAATCCGGGCACGCGCCTCTAACTTTTCGGAGTTTGTGCGTTTTAAAAAAAAAACCACTTGCTTCAACGGTGAAGGGAAACATCGCAAGGAAACCTGCACGCCTGAGAGTTCTCCATAACGTTCTCAAAGGCGTGTGAAGTCTGCCGATCCGCACATGGCCAGCGTGGTGGACTATGGCCAAACCCTTCTCATATTGAGAAGAGACCCGTGCTCTGTAGTGAGCCGGTAATGGGTTGATCATGATGATTGACTTTTAACATTGCATTGCAGGTGGAGTTGCGGGCACCAGCCAGTCAAATTATAAAACCTCAAAGGATATTGGAATTCATAATACCTAGCAAACGGAAAGTTGCAATCTGTCTATATTATTGGCCGGCTCTCAAGGGACTCGCCTTTGTTTTTGTTCCGCCTTCGTTCTTTGTTAATATTAATATTCTCATGCCCAAGTCAATATCTCAATAATCTAAACAGTAGTTAGAAATCGTAAACAATAAATTAGAATTCGCTTTAATTAACATTGAAGGGAACTCAGAAGTTTCAAATATAGATCACAAGGTCCTGGTATTAACTTCTAAATCGTACCTAGAAGGTAAGTATTGGATTTTTCTCTTAATAAATTGTCAGTACCAGCCCGGATTAAGAAAGTTCACCGGAAATTGCTTCAAGTCGTTAGGCCCAGCACTAATTACGTGTCGTGACAATAACAGTCAAAGCTCGCCAGATTTCATTGGAGCCGCATATGCTCTAAAGTCCATCTTCTATATCAAAGGAGGCCTGCGTGCAGCAGTGAGCTATTAACAGGCTTGTGAAAATCCATATAATTTGTTACGTTATTAAATAGCGTGTGGAGATAAATAAGTGTGGATAAATGTAATAATATATATATATTTTTATACACTACAAGTTAGCCCTTGACGGCTATCTCACCTAGTGGTAAGTGATCATACAGTCTAGGATGGTAGTCGGCTAACCTGTTAGGGGCATGGTAAACCCACACTCCTAAATGGTTTCTACGGGATATCGTGCCGGAACGCTAAATCACGTCTTTGTCGGTAGTGTGTTAACAAGCCACGGCCGAAGTCTCCCACCAGACAAATATATGCAGTAGTGGACGTCAATCTGTTCAGACTGATAGAGATTGTTACAGAAAAGTAAAACTATATAACTTCCCTAATTAGAAAAGTCCCCTAGTTTACGTAATCTAACATGCTTACTACAATGTCGATGAAGTCACATATCTACTTGAAGTAATTTTCGTATTTGACATGTTCAACAAGCAGCTATTTTACAAATTTTTGCATCCAATATTGTTTTAAATGACATTTTCCTAGTCTAGTACATTTTGCGTTGCCTGACCAGAAATGGAAAAACCCCTTTAAAGGTGGAGCTCTGAGGTGACATAAGGGTAAGGCTAAATGTTAACGATTAATATTTTTAGATGGCATTTTACCAGGGTGCATCTTTTACCATACGCATAGAAGCAATGCCGGGTCAGACCAAGCACACAATTACAGGGTGTTGGGGCAAAAATAGGCACTTTGATGCTCCACAATAAATAATTGATCAGGTAGATGGGCAAATCCCTTGAGAACATTCGAGTTTAATTAATTATTACATACGAAATAAGGTTCAGTGTTATTTGACCTCTATTGGCTGGTTATTATTAATTAGATGAAACATGAATCTGTCGAATTGATCTGTTATTCTGTAATAAATACGTTGTATTTCTCTTTCGATGTTAAGTTCGCCTTTGCAATCGCCGTTAAATATGTCGAGGAAAAATGTTTATCGATATGTTTTACCGGTTGCCACTAGGTCCACCAGAGTCTTCACTTTTTACTTAAGCGGTTGAACCGTGACGTTAAGGTTAGGTTACCATAAGCTGCCCAGGCCAACCATCAAGCTCGTTGATTCGTGGATGTAAGGTGGATATCCAGGTAGGCCGGTATCATAAATACTTATCGCATCTTACTTATTACATCTTGGATGGCCGCTGGAGTTTTTAAGGATTACTTCTTCACTTTTAGGAAATGGATGCAAGGGTGTACGCCTAAACTAAGCGCGAGTGAGAGCGGTGGAGGTGAGCTGGAGGCCGAAGCTTTGAGGAGACATCAAGAAGCTATAACTAATTGGGGTATGCCAATTCCCAGGTAGAATCACACGACAAAGCGCTGCTGGTGCGATTATACCCAGCTTTTAAGCCTGGGAAAGTGTGGTACGTCACCGTCAGACGAACGCAGTTACTCACTGGCCATGGCTGTTTTAGTGAGTATCATATGGCCACCACCAAGCACACGCTGTGGCCTGTCGGTGGGGAGAGACCTCTCTCCGCCTTTTCTGATAGCTGTATATTAAAAGTGTATTCATTCATTCATTCTTAGTTGAGCTAGAGGATGAAGCATGGAAAGCTGCGGCCTTCTTTTGTGAAACTGTAATGATCAAGAAGGAGCCCAATCCTGCTCGAATACGATACGTTCCGTCCTTCCAATAGTCTCGTGCTTAGGGACTACGGGGTCGTGAACGTCACAGTCGTTGACATTCTGTACGACCTTAGGACGTCAGCATCTGCCATGCCATGCTTCGTGAGGAGCCTTATAGGAGCAAAACAAGGAAGCACTGGATCTTTGGAGGTCTCGCAGCCTCCTACTTTTATGATGATGGGAGCCACCGTTGGGAACCGTTTTAGCAGTGGTAAAAAAGGTTTACAAGAGTCTATGACAAATATTATTCCTTTTGTTTTATTTGGGGGTTGGCCCAATACAGCATTTCGAACCATGGATACCGATTTATTCACTTACAGGCGGTAGCAATCGTTAAAATCGTGAACTTAATCCAACTTTCTTATCGTTCGCGAATGATGATGATAAGGATGATTTCATTACCAATTCAACGTTGCAAGCATAACAGTTGCTTCATATAATAACGTAGCTGTTATTTGGCCGGTGTAACAGAATCCACTTTGAAGATCACATCGGATTTGTGTTAATTTGTGTTTTTGACGACCTCCGTGGCGCAGCGTGCGCGCTGTCATTATAAAGTTGGAGGTTCTGGGTTCGATTCCCGGCTCGAGTCTGGTCTGGTGGGAGGCTTCAGCCGTGACTAGTTACCACCCTACCGACAAAGACGTGTCGCCAAGCGATTTAGCGTTCCGGCACGATGTCGCGTAGAAATCGATAAGAGTATGGGTTTACCATACCCCTTCCAGGTTAGCCCGCTACCATCTTAGACTGCATCATCACTTACCATAAGGTGAGATTGCCGTCAAGGGCTAACTTGTAGTGGATAAAAAAAAAATCAGGTGTATTAGTATTTCCCTTGATACACTTTGACAGATACAATCCTCAAATCATCTTGCAGTTATTACATGCAGGCTACAGATACTTTTGGCATCTGTTAATATTTATAATGATGGTGGTTATATAATCATTTTAATGTTTGTAGTACAAGGTTTGAAACATACTTTACCACACACAAATCCTTCGTTCATTTCGTCCTTAAGTTCTCCTATAATTTTTAACTATGTGAACTAAAACTTAAAATTATCATAATTTTCGTTTAAACCGATTTAGCTTAGGTACTCTTTGATGACTTGTAAAATATATTTCTTACTAATAATGCACGTTTGATGATTCATATCAATTATTCTCATCAGAAATCCTTGTATATTTTGAATTATAAATGTACACAGTTAATAAATTTCAAACTCGTTATGGAAGAATAGATGGACAGCGGAAACTAAATAAAATAACCGGAACAAAATGAAACATAGACGGTTATACAAATATAATTGATAACATTACCTGTATATACTAGCCATCTGACTTTCTTTGATAAGGTTTTTTCCTACAGCATATTAAAATCTACTAACTGTCTACACCCTGAGCTCATATGATCCCTCGGGTGCACTCGGGTGCTTGAGTGTTTTTGTGTTGATATCAATGCAAACTAGATGGCGCCAGATGTATTTACCATCGCGCTAGCGAAGTGCTTTTTAGAATGTATGTAAGCCCTCCATACCGGTTGATATTCCGAACTTATTACCAGTATTTACGGCCTGTTTAAGCGTTTAAATACTGGTAGTCAGATCACCATAATAAACTGATCTAGGAAAGTAATCTCTACACACGTGTCTACACATACATCTCAACAGATGTATATGTGGTACGTGTGTATAGATTTTTGTAGAGATACTAGTAGAGTTGATTTTACATAGATTTTCATATTGTCTTTATATATTATATTAATTAATTGACAAAGCATGAAAGTTTCGGGTTCCATTTTGTACGTAAGTTAAACTTGAAATTCTTTACGCTTATTTATCAGAGGCCCTTAAGCGAATTTTCATAGTACTTATTATCTATACCTATGTATAATACAGTACTTCATCTCTAGCTGGCTTACGTGCGATTAAAAAACTCTTTCACGGTTCCACAGGAACGAAGTCACGCGAAATAAAAAAGTTTGCATATGAATTTCTACTCTGGCTAGGTGCACTTAAATACTTTGAAATGTCAATGTGAGATGATGATAAGAAAAGAAACACAATGAAAAAAAATGTATTTACGCATCGAACGCGCCCTTTAGTGGACGATTTTAATTAAGTTCATTTTAAATTTGAACTTGAATTTTGAATTTGAATAAATGTTTTGTATAACAATGCGTTTTAAAGACTGTTGTAGCTATAATGCAACTGCATCGAAAATAGCATATCTACGGAGGCGAGGACAAATAGGCTTATATGCCTTAAAATCACTGCTACTAAAATAATGTTACTACCACTCCAATATTTTTTTATATGGACCTATAGATATGAAAAAAAGGTTTTTCTATAATTTTTTTTTACGGAAGCGGTGATAGCTTTTTGGTAAGGGCTTCAGCCTTCTAAGCAGAGGTCGGCGGTTCAAATCCGGGCACGCACCTATAACTTTTCGGAGTTATGTGCTTTGTTAAAATATCACTAGCTTCAACGGTGAAGGAAAACATCGTGAGAAAACCTGCACGCCTGAGAGTTCTCCATAATGTTCTCAAAGGCGTGTGAAGTCTACCAATCCGCACATGGTCAGCGTGATGGATTATGGCCAAACTCTTCTCATACTGAGAGAAGACCCGTGCTCTGTAGTGAGCCGGTAATGGGTGGATCATGATGGTGATGATGATATTTTTACCGGAATTCCACCAATACGTAACCGAAGTTACAAACCAGTAGCTAGCGGATGCTTGAATTAATAATTACATAGAAGACCGGAAACCCTTGTAATTATCGGCAGAGGAATGCAGATTAATTAGTAATTCCTGATAAATCCTGATAATGCCTGGTAATTCCTTGTCAGAAGGGGTCTTTTCTGAGGCCATTACAAAGGTAAAGGGATAAAGTATTAATTATCCGCTTTAGACTAAGGGTCAGCGCAGACGGGTTTTTCTTTCGGTTTATGTAATCTGCCTAACATATTGTTCTGACCGACCGCGTCACAAGGTGGGCATACGTTACTCGGAGGCAATGAAAACATACAATAATGGCATTGTCATATATGATAGTCACATTTAAGAAAGCGATGTTAAACGTTACTAAATTCACAAATGCTGACTGAAACGCCATGGTGGGTCAAGCTTTAACCCTCTATCCGATTGACTGTGAAAAAGCAGGTAATTGATAATAATGCGATTATTAATGCTAGTGATAAAATTGAAAAGAAAAATAACATATAAGAAACGTAGGCGACCGTCTGCCTTATTCGTATGTATTTGTGCCTATATAGGCTACGCAGGGTCAAAGGCCTGTACACGGTTAAAGAGGTTTCACTTGATACAAAACTACGGCAAATATGTTAAAAAAAATAATACTCAAAGAACCAATTAACCATTAATTGAAAACGTAACGAGATTAAAAATAAATTCTCATTACACTCCTTTTTTGGTAAAGTACTTACTAATATAGAGTGTTTATGTGTACAATGCCAAATAAAACTAAAATTTAATATTCATGCCTGTAAATAATACTCGACCAGAGGAGTCAGCTCGGGCAAAAGGGCAAAATAGGCCACTAGACGGCCCCGCGCCTCCGAATCCAGGTCATTACGTATTCGGGACTCCGACACTGTATCACCGGGATGCCGACCGTTTTATATTGTTCGCATGGACATTACTTCAGAATTCAAACACGTCTTAAGCAGCTCCACGAACTCTTTAGACCAGTCACGGACGTGGACGGGCAATGGAATGTCTATTTATAATCTCAGAATATTATCTATACCGTTTTATAGCCTGTGATAGCCTAATGGTTAGAACGTCAGCCTCCTAATCAGAGGTCGGAGGTTCGAACCCGAACGCACCTATAACTTTTCAGAGTTATGTCCGTGTTTAAGCAATTAAAATATCACGTGCTTCAACGGTGAAGGAAAACATCATGAGGAAACCTGTACGCCTGAGATTTCTCCATAAGGTTCTCAAAGGCGTGTAAAATAAGAAGTGAATAGAGGAGACCCGTGCTCTGTAGTGAATGAATGAGTGATGAGTGAGAATAGGTTGATCATGATGATGATGATGATCTGTACCGAATCACCAGGTAGGGTTCTTGTACGTAACGCTCAAAGTAAGTGGTGCAGCTTTTCATATATTGTTGTATTGGCGGTAGAGCGAGGTCTTTATACACATCGATGTTGCGCAAAAACCACGGACAGCCAGTGGCCAATACGTATGAACTTATTCTAGGATTATCGTCAAACTTGACGCTTGGTAAACAAAGCCAAAAAATAATTATTCGATAAAATATTTTTCAGAGTTTCCACGAGATTCTTTGATATTTCACTTGTACAAATACTATAAATGATGATAAAATGTATTATTCTATTTATTTGTAAGCTAATATAGCTTTATGTCAACACTTAGATAAATACGCCAGTTAAATTGAATTCTTTATTCTAAAAATATCACTCAACTTGTAGCACTGTCCTCGAGGCGTCCATTGTTATTACTATTTTCCGTGGACCAATCACTTGCCACTGTTTTGGCGGGAACCAATAGCGTGACGGCACGACATGATGACAACCAACTTAATACATTCATAAAAGTATTTTCTAGTCAAGTTTTATACTCTTTTAATATTTAACCCTTACAAACAACTTGTAAAATACTTGTCTTAATTACTAAATACATCATAATGTGTAGTTATATGTATGTATATATATATATATATATATATATATATATATATATATATATATATATACCTATATATATGCTTGCCTGCAAACACACGTGATGGTAATTGATGATGCATACTAGAGAAATGACTTCAAAACTTAATTAAACTCGTACTTTTAATATATATAACGTCAACTAACCAAAACACTTCTCCTTTTTTATACACTACAAGTTGGCTCTTGACGGCTATCTCACCTGGTGATAAGTGATGCGCAGTCTAGGACGGTAGCGGGCTAACCTGTTAGAGCTATGGTAAGCCCACACTCCTAATTGGTTTCTACGCGACATCGTGCCGGAACGCTAAATCGCTTTGCGACACGTCTTTGTTGGTAGGGTGGTAACTAGCCACGGCCGAAGCCTCCCACCAGACAAACTTCTCTTCTTGGAGTCGGAGAAGAGTTTAAATAGCCATTTCACGTTTGTCGACGTGTCGCGTTTAACCAGTATGAATGAATTAAGGAATATGACTATTCCGAATGTGCGGAAATATTTTTTATATTTTCGGGACGAATTTAGATTTTAGCAATAGCTTGTTTCGGTTAGCTGTTATTGCCCGCACCTGTCCACGTCGCTATGCAAAGTTATTTGCACGTTGAAAAATAAAATTTTTCGTATTCCGATACAATTCACGAAAAACACTCATGGATAGAGTAAACTTCATGGATGGAAGCTGCTTCTACGCTTAATCGTACCCGCCATAACCTCCCACCAACTCAGACCAGAGACCATTCAAAATTGTAAATTTTTTGAATTGCCAAAATTTTTTAAAGTTACCTAACCGGGGATCGAACCCGGGACCTTCCATTTATAAGACAAACCGCGCTTACCAATACGTCAACAGATCGTCATAAAAGGTAAGTCACATCATCATCATCATGATCAACCCATTACCGGCTCACTACAGAGCACGGGTCTCCTCTCAATAGAAGAAGAGCTCGGCCATAGTCCACCACGCTGGCCATGTGCGGATTGGCAGACTTCACACGCCTTTAAGAACATTATGGAGAACTCTCAAGCGTGCAGGTTTCCTCACGATGTTTTCCTTCACCGTTGAAGCAAGTGATATTTTTAATTGTTTATAAACGCACATAACTCCGAAAAGTTAAAGGTGCGTGCCCGGATTCGAACCGCCGACCTCTGATTAGGAGGCTGACGCCCTAACCACTAGGCTATCACCGCTTCTATTTGTCAGGTAAGTCACACTGTGCGCAAAATGAGCGTTAGATGTATCATAATTCATAGATATACCCTAAACTGATTAGACTGCATTAGATCTATGTGGAATCTATATAGGTAGTATCTAGGTAGCCCAGCATCAAATTAATTATGGGCAACATCTATCAATCTGTCATAGCAGCGAAGCGGTCAACGCTTTGATGTTCGTCCATAATTGATCAGCTAACGGCTAACCCGCTGATGGCGTTATCTACCATGTGATAACGCCATCAGCGTACATGGAAACATTTGCCAGGACTTTGAATGCATTGAAGTATGTACATTTTTTTTTTTTGTAAGTTTGTAAGTGCTTGTTTGTAACTGGGTGAACTGCCTTTAATAAATTATTAATGCTCCAGTGAATGAATGATTTTGAGGTTCTGAATTGTCTGGTATCTGGTCTAAATGGTCTGGTCAGGGTCTTGGCTAGTTATCACCCTATCGCCAAGCGATTAAGCGTTCAGGCACTATATCGCATAGACACCAATTAGGTTATATATTGTAATGTTTTTTTTTTAGACACACAAGTTAGCCCTTGACGGCTATCTCACCTGGTGGTAAGTGATGATACAATCTAGGATGGTAGCTGGCTAACCTGTTAGAGGTATGGTAAACCCACACTCCTAATTGGTTTCTACGCGTCATCGTGCCGGAACGCTAAATCGCTTGGCTACACGACTTTGTCGCTAGGGTGGTAACTAGCCACGGCCGAAGCCTCCCACCAGACCAGACTCAGGACCTCCAAATTTATAATGCGAAAGCGCTTGCACTTCACCACGGAGGCGTCAAAAATGTAGGTGTAGGATTACCAAACTCCTAACAGGTTAGCCCGCTACCATCTTCATCATGGAGGAAAGATCGCCGTCAAGGTCTCAATTTCGCTACTGTTGTTGCTGTTTCTATAATCACATATTCTTGCTTCTACTTTTTCATATTACTTATTAACGTGACTGAAATTAGCCATTATTAGATGGGTGGCCAAATTCTGAAGAAATGTTGAGTAAACGTTTAAACAGTTATTGTAGTTATTAATATTGGCAATGAATATTAATAATCTATCATAACGCAATGGCATTCTTAGTTAACTTTTTTAAAGAAGGGTAACCAAGAAAGTCTCTACCACTTTCATCAATGCTGGCAATCACGCTCAATCACGTAGCAGGTGACCATGTATATTGTTAAGACTTAGCGAGGAGTATTCTGCTGCCCGCAAATGAGTTCTGTCCCAATTCTTCATTATTGAAAAATTACTTTCATCGATGTACAGGAATCATTCAGTTATAATTTTAGTGTGAGTATGGCTATCCATATGTATAGATATACAGATAATGTTACGATGACTAAGTTAACTACAAATTATGTAATATAATATTATTGTAAGCAAATGACCGTAGTGAAGTAAACATCTCCTAAGGCTGCTCCGGTGTTGGAGCCAAACGTGCGTTAAGAGGGAATTCCGGAGGTCTGTTTGATTTGGTGTATAAGACGACGACCGTGGCACAGCGCGCGCTGTTGCATTATCAAGTTGGAGGTCCTGGGTTCGATTCCCGGCTCGAGTCTGGTCTGGTGGGAGGCTGCGGCCGTGGCTAGTTACTACCCTACCGACAAAGGCGTGTCGCCAAGCGATTTAGCGGTCCGGCACGATGTCGTGTAGAACCAATTAGGAGTATGGCTTTACCATACCCCTAACAGATTAGCCCGCAACCATCTTAGACTGCATCATCACTTACCATCAGGTGAGATTCCCGTCAAGGGCTAACTTGTAGTGGACAAAAAAAAATAGGAATTCATCAATGGCACAGTGCAGATTTGCCATTTCAATATTAAATATTTAATATTATTGAGCCAGTGTTTCTGACAGTTTTGTTTCATCCTAAACCTAGTTTCTGAATGTTGAATCCGATCTAGTAAGGTAACAGCATTTCACTTGCTAATTTACGGCGATTGATTGCACTTCCACAGGATTTCCGTTGTAAGTACACACAGTCTAATCCAATTTGAATAGCTCCAGTGCAAAATAGCTACGAAAGTAACAAATCTGCTTTAATACCCATTTATTCTTATACTATTATAATAATGATACCTGGGGCATTCTAGCGACGTCCTCTGTGGCGCAGCGCGTGCGATGTTGCATTTAAAAGTTGGAGGTCCTGGGTTCGATTCTCGGGTCGAGTCTGGTCTGGTTTGGACCGTGGCTAGTTACCACCCTACCGACAAAGACGTGTCGCCAAGCGATTTAGCGTTCCGGCACGATGTCGTGTAGAAACCAATTAGGAGTATTGGTTTACCATACCCCTAACAGGTTAGCCCGCTACCATCTTAGACTGCATCATCACTTACCATCAGGTGAGATGCCGTCAAGGGCTAACTTGTGGTGTATATGTCCCGGGAACATGGACAATTTTCATAATAAATTCCGCTAACCCATACTGGAGTAGCTTAGCAGGTCGCGCTTTTAATCATCTCCTATGAGATAGGAGATTGAGATTGAGGCCTGAGGATTGGGAATGTTGTGTCAGATAATGTGTCAGTAGCTTACAACGTCTGCGTCGACACTGTATTTTACTTAACCTCGCTGTTTGTTGATCCAATTTGCATCGGCAACACTAACCCGCTCTAGTCCTCTTGACTATTTCATCTGTTGTTCTACGGCTTTAGATTTACTGTTTAGATAAACAAGGGTCGTAGTTAGTACAGCGTATAGGTATCAAATCCGTCGAAGTTCTGTTGTTTGAGTGTATTTTGGTTCTATGGCGACAAATGTTGGCAATCAAGTTGGAAATGGGCAGTTATTGAAATTTTAAGGCACGAGAGTCCACTTCTACGCCAACTGTAACGGAGAAATCTTGACCGAAAAACTTAATTTTATTAGTCACTGTGAAGTAAATTTTTTGAATACGGAAACTTATAAAGCACTTTGTTTTTAGCAGTAAGGTTTTAACTTTATCACTGATTTTACAACTTGGCATTAAAATTGAAAATAAAGCAGTATTTATCATTTGACTCCATACAATGCAAATATGACACTTCACCATAAGACTTTATTAAACTTGATATACTAGGCATATAAATAACTTTATCGCGAGTAACATAGAATCTATTAATTGGGTACAAACTTAATAAGTGAATTTCACTTATTTTTACAATCATTTTTCTTAGTGACATTATGAAGTTTGGATGTATTCAATGAAAAAGGAATCTCACTATGTAAAAGTACCTTACCTAAGTATTGCAATCATAAATATAAATTCTCTCCAGCAATAAATAACGATTGAGTAATGTTCGGGGAAAATTTATCCCCAAGCTATACATACAGAGATGACGTAAGCTGCACTTGTCTATAGAAATAAAAATCAATGTTTGTTCTCTATCGCTCCAAAACCATTGATCAAATTGTGATGAAATATAGTTGTGAATTTTGAGGCGTTTGCTAGGAGTCATGACCAAATATGTTATATTTATTTCTACTTGTCAATGTAACAATTGCTGTGAAGTTAGTATATTAGAAATATTACATAATACTAGCTTATACTTGCGACTTAATTCACGTAGATCAAGGATATTAAAAAAATCCCGGAAGCAACGAAAATTACTCCATGTGTCATCGCCGTTTTCGTTTTTGCTCCCTTCAATACCATATAAATCTTATTTCGAGGAAAGGCGATAGTCGTAGTTCATTGACGTGAAATTCAGTTATTCAAACATCCCGCGGGAACCACGGATTTATCCATGATAAAAAGAAGCCTGTGTGTTAAGCCAGGATATAATCTTTCTCCGTTCAAAATGTCAGCCTATTTGGTTTCCGTGTTCTGACGTGAAGCTGTGTATCATAATAAAGCAGTGTAATGTTTTCATTTTAAAGCATATTCAATGCAACCGTCGATCTTATATAACGTTTCATCAAACCTCTGTGTAAATAATATAGATTATAATATATGTCGTGTCAAGGACGTCAGAGTTGTTTTTTGGTAAGGGTGACATCAGCATTGCTGACGTCACGATTTTGTTTATTTTCGCTCATAGTAATTAAAACCACAACTTGCCGGTTTACACTTTTATTGCGATAATAACTAAGAGGTCCGAACAGTCCGACGTCTCGAGTGAGAGAATACGCGAAAGGCATCGACCGCCCGTAATTATAGCACAAAGCATGCTTGTACAAAATTGATTGTTACTGGCTAAATTGTGTTAGCAAAATCATCAATAGTTAAAATGTGGGTAATTATTGAATTCTTGAGGTTTTTGGCACCGCTTAAAGAAATAAAGTTAATAACTTCTTCGCGCCGACATATATAATAGAATATATATTATTAGAATGCTAATGGTAAGATTAGTGCTAGAGCTTTCCATGGTTTTCACAAACTAGCAGTCAAATTATGAATCCTTTGGTAACCTGAAAGAAACTAATAGGCGATTATATTTTGATGACATAGAACAAAATATTGTATCTTACAAAACCTCGCTAAAATAGAAAATAATGTCTTTTCGGCTACAGATTTTACTTTCACTGGAAATAAATAATTTTTTATACTTATTGTATTGCAAAACAATAGTAGAAACATATAAAAAATTAATGATCTTCCATTTTAATTATTATTTATATAAGCTAATAAATTCTCCAAACCAGAACAATGTAAACAAGTTAGTTGGGAAGTTGCCAAAAGAAACTCATTGTTTTCTCACAGTTCTTAATAATTCACTTTCCAGACAGTTTATTGGCTGCGAGGAGAGTAACTTGCGAGTTTTTGCCCTCACTTTTTGAACCTTATTATCTGCGACTTGGGACCAAGAACACCGACTGTTGGATCGCATTTGACGCTTTAGGTGGATTCAAATTGGATTCACAGTACTGTTGTTTAATGTCGCATAATATTGTTGTCACAATGCATAGTTTGAAGTTCTTTTGTGGCGTTTTGAATATCAGAGGAGTCAATCCTGAATGAAACGTTTAGCGCGCTGGTGTACCAAACCTTGAAGCAACTCACCAGTTACGTACTAGTAATGATAAGCTTGCATGTATTAGACAAAGAGGATAAAAGGACTGTGTATTTTAGATGGGAAGATGGGTCAAGCCGGAAACGCATCGGTGGTTCCATTGGGTCAGTCTTGAACATAAGTTTATCCTAAGCTTATATCCACCATTTTAAAATATTTGTTAAAACCTATTGGTACCCGAATATAATGCAGTTTTTCACCCGGAACTAACTTCACGATGTTAGGAATAACAGTTTCACACCATAAAAGTACATGCATAACATCTTCTGCCTCATGCTGAATGAAACTTTTAAAGGATAAATCCGGCTCGAAGGACCAAACTTTCGTAGGATTTAAAAATGTATGTTGGCTTTGTCTAAACCAAACTAAAGGGCATTGTAGGGAGATCAACTCCCTAGGCGTTATCTATCGCCTTAAAATGGCGAGCGTTCTAAAGGATTGTTTGAACTGGCATGCGTGGCAGAAACAAGTTTTCATTTGACCAGTATAACTACTCTGGTACTGTAGACATCCATGGGCGCGAAAATCACATGGCAAAGGTGAAAAACCTGCACGCTTGCTCGTCATTATTTTTAAATAAATATGTATACTACATACTAACTGCATTGGACCATCGTGGAGTGTCTATGCTCTAAGACCCATATTTCTATCAAAGAGGAGACCTACAGGACGTTAATAAGTTAATGTCATTATTAAGCGTAAGAATATAATAGTATTTGTTTGTAACTTTTTGGGGTTCCGTAGCCGAACTGTGTCAACAGGGCTCCATTAAGACTTTGCATTCCGTCCGTTCATGAGTGTCATCGGTCTGTGATACAGATGCACCGGAATAGGAATATGAGAGTTGACAATTTCTCATAAATCTTCTAGTATTGTATGCGTTTAGTGTATTGAATAGCCAAAAAACAACCTCAAGTATGTTTATAGTCTATGGACTGATCTCAGACAGACAAACGTTTACAACATTACACCGTAGTACGAAGCCCTTTGTTTGCGAGCCCAACTCGCACTAAGCCGAATTTTTTGGCCATATTGCGTGTGTTTCTGCAGGCACAAGTATAACAGTTTGCGGAAACTTCAAGTGCCAAACTTTTGGAGCAAACCACTCGTCTTGCACTCACGCGTGGAATTCCTCGGATTTCATTAAAGTCTGTGGAAGTTTTGTCGGAAGTTTTTATTGCGAGGTCCCACAATGCTCCCTCGTTTACTGCTAAATTCTGCATACAAGAGTAACGGGACTGACATTTGGTGGAAAAAAGTTTTGGTATAAATTGAGGGAGGTAGAATTCACGTGGTATTTTTGGTATTTTTATTTCTAACATTACTTATTTTAACCTTACTTAATAACAATGGGTCGAGTCTAAAAGGTTCAAGCAATGGGCGATAGAAGTGTCTGTGTAGGTAGTGAACGAGAATCCCGAAAGCTCTATACATATTTGATTCAATGGCTTCCTTGCATCGATAATGGCATATTTAATTTAATTTCTTCATTGATGATGTTGTGGACGGACGAATAGATAACTGGAATACCACCACGCGAAAAAAACATCATCTCTAAAGATTGGACATCGCTCAAGTTTTTTTTTAACAAAGGAAAAAATGGGATTTCCTTAACGTTAGAATAGGTAAATTTAAATTGGTGTAAAAATTATCATTTTGTATTATTGTAGGTACTAAGTTACCCGAAAACAGAAAATCATTTACTCATTTGTTCAACTGAGTAGCAGTGGTTACGCTACCAAGTATGTGCCACAAAAATGAATAACACTTTATTGGTTACCCCGCTACCTACCACTGATGCTCTAATGAATATCTCTCTAAGAGAAGGCCTGTTTATTTATTTATTTATTTATTGCCGAGCAATGCGGCTTACATACATTTTTTTCTTCCTGTTAATATTACAACTATCTGATTCGTGCGACTTCAGCCGCATGGATTAAGGTTTTTTCTTATTAAAAGTATCCTCGAAAAAGAAGTAGTTTTAATACGTTGGATCTCACATTATTATTTTAGCTTTTTGCAATTAAAAGAAAAATCAACTCATTATAACTTAAATGTTATGACAAATACCTAGACTAAGTTGTACAGTCACACAGAGTAAATTGCAAAGTAATCGTTTTTAGGAAGTATCTTGGTACAATATCCTATGATATCCTAAGAGAATTATGCCATAAAAACTCCGAATATCTAATTAAGGACGCAACGGTACTTATTAATTCAGTTTAGAGATTTAGTAAGCTGAATTACAGCTATTATTATCTCACCTAATATTGCAGGCACAGTAGTTAGTCAGGCTTGTAAAGTGACATCTAAATAATAGCGAGCGGTCAAGTAATTTAACTTGCTAATACGGGCGGACACTTGGATCGAATTTGCCGAGTCCGCTTCGCTACCCATCTTCTCGAATTCAAATAGCTGGAAACCAAATACAAAGGAGAAGTGTTCCACCGACAGTGAGGAAATATACACAAACAAATGTCATTGAACTGTCTATCTGTGATTTCCGATTTTAGCTTTTTA
Organism: Lasiommata megera; assembly: GCA_928268935.1. Lineage (NCBI taxonomy): Eukaryota > Metazoa > Arthropoda > Insecta > Lepidoptera > Nymphalidae > Lasiommata > Lasiommata megera. The sequence continues at coordinate 642,188 of OV743311.1, read as the reverse complement.
ATATTGCTTTTTAATATTATCGTAGAATATTATAAATAAGTAAGCCATCATGATCATCATCATCATCATCAGCTAATTTGCATCCACTGCTGGGCATAGGCCTTATCCTATCTATCCATCCGTCCAGTCGATGCCTGCTACTACTTTTCGGAGGCCTCGCTACCACGTTTCGGCACCATATCTCATGTCGGGTAGGACGCACTGATCGAAAACATTTCGCTATAGACATTGTGTTATGGACAAAGAGAATGTTCGTATGTAGTCGTAGTATATCGAATATAAAGAAACAAATACTTTCTCTGTAATATTTTATTTTTATTTGTGTACCGGGTGATGCGACCCAAGATGGAGTGCGCTTGCGTAGAAGAAGCCTATTTACTCTTGATTTGAAGGAACCTAAATCATAAATAGCGGGGAACACCGAAGCTGGAGGGGTGTACTGGATCCACCTGGACACGCTTCTTACGTGTTGAAGATATCGTAAAAAAAACATTTATCAGACATCTGCAGCACCAAAGCAGTAACCGATTCGTTGCCAGCTGAACCCATCCTCCTGATGGGGACCTACTTGACATCATACCGGAATACTTAGCGGCATGTCTTTACTGGTAATCGGTGGTAATTAGCCGCGGCGGAAGCCTCTAACCTGAACAGACTCAAGTCGGGATCGAACCCAGGACCTCCGACTTTATAATACGCACTCGCTGTGCCAAGCAGGTCACCAAAGGTTGCAGATTCTTTCGATTCCTCGAAGTTCGATGGTAGTAGATTGAAGTTCAAACTTAATCGATTTTTGTCTGAGCACAGACTATGAAAAAACAACATTATGATAGTAAATTTTTAATATTAGCTTACATATAGTTAAGCATTGAAGCATACAGATTAATTGTTCATTATATATACCATGGTCTTCCTTAAGGTAACATTGTATGCTAAGACAATACCTTCCATACTATTAATAACTATTTCTCAACTAATACGCTATTGGTCTGTGGTGGAAGCCATTGCGGTGCGTTGATAATGCGGTCATGTCATATACATAGAGTGAAGAGTACATCAACTGGTAAGGTAACGCAAGACACCGGGGGGGTTTCATTCCTACTTCGTGAACACCCCAACAAGACCGCGAAAAAGTTTTAATCTAATTTACGCATAGCTATTATCTCTCTCTCTCTTACTCTTATAATCCAGTTGTATTTGGAACGAGAGTAGCTTCGTCTTTGCAAGCGCGTCCCGTTTGAACCACTTCAACACTATTCATCAGGTGTGACTATGGACAAACGCAAATCGCAGTCGCAGTCGCAGTCTATCCCAAAATTTTAAAAATAAAACATAATATACAAAAATAAACTCTGTGAAGCGGTGATAGCCTAGTGAAGCGGTGATAGCCTAGTGGTTAGGGCGTCAGCCTCCTAATCAGAGATCGGCGGTTCGAACCCGGGCACGCACCTCTAACTTTTCGGAGTTATGTGCTTTTTTAATAATTAAAATATCACTTGATTCAGCGGTGAAGGAAAACATCGTGAGGAAACCTGCACGCCTGAGAGTTCTCGTAAATGTAAAGAGAGTAAATAAGGTAAATAAGGTGCAACGTGGTGGGTCCATGCTCTTAAACAATCACCCAAGAGTCTCTCCCAACTTTTGGGTCCGACAGAGGGACATTAACAGGCAGATGAAGATAACATTAAATCTTGCTACTGCGTGCTGAAGTCTTGAACTACGCTCCACAAATGGCCGTAACTATCCTTCACCATCCATCAGTTATAACTCAATACGGCTAGCCCGTCCGTCGCCGGAGCTTAACCCTTGTAATTATCGACAGACAACCGAATACCTTCTAATTCCGATTTGGAATTACGGCATCTCGAAGGTCGTTATCGAGGTAGTTTGGTCAGCACGTTGAAGGGTTAATTGATCGTTTTCACGTCCGTTTTTCGGTGACGGTTTAAGATCGGTTCTCTTAAAATCTTATTGCAAAAATCTATAAGACAGCTACTGAAAAAGTTTAACACCATGTTTAATTTTAATATACGAGAAAATTTGGTGCGAGTCAAAAACTTTAAAACAAGGATTTTTGTCAACCCAAATATATATGTCGGCGCGAAGGAGTTATTCACTTAATTCAGCGACGCCAAGAAAATCAAGAATCCAATAATTACCCACATTTGAACTATTTAAATCACTAATTAATCATTTCTTCGCTAATCAGTGTATTTACAAGGTAGCAATCAATTTTGTACAAGCATGCTTTGCTGTAAAGACGGGCGGTTGTTGCCTTTCGTGGCATTCTCGCTCGAGACGTCGGACCGTTCGGACCTCTTAATTATGGTCGCAATAAAAGTTAAAAAAAACTAAAGTAAACAAAAGCGTGACGTCAGCATTGCTGACGTCACTCTTACAAAAAACAACTCGGTCCCTTAACTCGTCATATACATTTAAAAAGAAAGGATGACTAATCGACCGACTGACCAATCAATCAACGGACAGCTCAAACTAATGTCCGAATTGGGCTGAAAGTTAGCATACTATATATGATTTTATTAGATAGCTCTCATTACATTTGTGTACGATAAAATTTTAAAATTAAATAGAAATAAGTAATCATTATTCATTTCTCAGAAATAATTATTTATATATCTAATCTAATCGCATAGTAACTCTTCTTGCTTCATTGAAGCATTTAAGTCATTTACTTAGCGACAGCGGGTGTTTACCACCGCCGCGACTACCATTGCGAGGTTGCAACTCCAGCATACACTTGCTATACCATAAATGACTCAATAAATTTAACTTCAAAGCACCCTTTTCAGCGAACATACGTTTGATTAAGAGCAAAGCAGTATGAAATGAAACTGTTCAACATTCCGCAGGGCACAGTGTCAGTGTAACGTATGTGCATACATTAATGGACCGACTCCGCACTGCTTCTTGAGAAAACTTGAGAGGGAAAAACGAGTTCACGTAATGGCTAGTTCACATTATTCGAACAGTCCAGTCCAACGATCGAAACTAGGTGATACTAGTGGCGATGGAGTATTACGAGTATATGAGACATTAACACAACAACGTTTACTAAATCGGTATCGATTGTTGACCAACTTTTGAGGTCCTTTCCCTTTCCATCAGTAATCATGGTCACTAACAGCTGATAAAAATCATCACCAAACCAACTAGACAATCTAAGCGTCATAATTAGTTATGTTTCGTAGGCACACCAAATTCAAAAAATTCAAATTCAAATAATCTTTATTCAATATTTACATATCATTGATTTAATGGTGATAACTACATTCGTAAACTTAAAACTAAAGCTATTATGGTTCCAAACGCGCCCCAGTCTAAGAAGCCCACAACAGACTTAGCCGGGTAAATTTTCTTTTTCTTACCACCATCTCACATGCCACTTAAAATTATGTCAGAGCTAATCTAATACCTCATTTTGTAACTTCTCATACTTCATGTCCTTCTGATAGCTTAGAGCAAAAGACCTGAGCTTGGCTCTGGAAAATAATAAGCGGGTGATAAGTGTAAATAGATTCTAATTGATACAGTAAAACGACTAATGTAAGCAATCCAATATTAAGTTAAGTCTGATATAAAATGTTTAATGGACTTATAGTCATCCATTCCAATCCTGCGCTGGAATAAACTTACTCCAGTAACTGTTATGATGTAAACCGGCCGTAAGTTGTAAAATTGTTCCGTTAACTTTTGCTTGCGCGGTGAATATTTTTAATCTTGTAATATGTAAATAGTAAGAACGTACTTTTAAATAACGTAGTTTGAATTTTTCTTACGTATGACCAGTAACCGTTCCACTGCTCTTAGCTGATAGTAAGAACTGTTGCAGCTAAGATAAAATTGAAAAATCTAATGTAAGTATGCCTAGTTCACTAAACTTATAAATGTACTGGAAAACTATGATCGTTTTCTAGTATAAACTCAATTTTTATGTTGGCTTATCACAGAATTTTTAAACAAGTAATAAAATAATCTCTTCGCGAAATATCTATGCTGGACCGAAACTCCCTATTTATTTTCTTCTGCATTTTTACCATTAAAAAACTCATATTACAATTTAGGACTCTGGATAGAAACAAGCATTACTTTTTGTAAATCGACGAAAAATTTTATGAAGGCTTAAACTACTAATTAATGGCATTTAACAACAAATAAAAATACTGCAATGATGACTCATTTATTGAAATATGTCAATGTTCTGTTCTACTCTTACAAAAAGATTAAAAAAACTGTTTACTATTTTGCTATTAGCCTGAAAAGTTTAGAGTCTCTCATCGGTTGATGGAGAGAGCTACGAATGTTTGTACGTGATGAAATCAAAATTTTTATTTTATCAATAGCAGCCGCTGCAATTTCGCACGTCCACACGCTCGACCGAATCCTCGATTAATGAATTGCGATATCAATCAATCAACCTGCTACGTCACGCTGATTCAATCGTTGCTGGCGATTGTTGAATTAATTAGGCGAAACTGTAAACTCCCGTGATACTTAACAAGGGACAAAACTACCGTGGAGTAGTTTATAGATAAAATGATGACGTATGTGCTAGATGATTTTAATATTACCAATCAATTCGTGACCGACAAATACATCTACAATTGTTGGAGTAGAAACAAATGAAAACTAAAGACTGAAACATCTGCGTCACTAGCCCGCTTATTAGCTCTTCCATGCACAAGGACATTGTACCAAGCGTTATCATTACTTCTATACATTTACAGGAGGAGAGAAAAAAAAATCCACATAACAAACTAAGCCTTGCAGCCTTTGCTGTCAAATAGAAAACCATTTCACAAAACATAAAAAAGTATTATCCATGCTGAGCGCTGGCTTCCTATCTCATAGAATTAGAGTTTACATCCACCACGATGCACCAGTACGAGTTTTAAGGTTATAACGTTTTTATAATTAAACGAGCATCAAACGTGTTTACCAAAACAGTTTTTCAAGTCTTGTACTGCAGACACGTTGCTTTATACACCACAGGGGTTGAACGCGGCGGTACTGGAACCACCATCGCCATACATACATATACCCTGTGTCGAATAAAAAACCTGGTTGTATAAAATAATATATAACACTCTCCCAGAGTTATGGTCACCAAAACAGCATAGCATAGCATACGCAAGAAGCTAGACCCAGCGTTAAACCAAGATTAACATCTATACCGAGAGAAATTATAACTTAATAAAAGAAGATATAACAGACTATCTGTACAGGACATTTATGAAATCGTAATAAACGCTGACACAAATTATTGTCTATATCGAATAGATAGATACGGTAACTGTAATATACTCGTAAATTTAATTTCGATAATACCTACAAACAACTTAATTATACGACCGCGAATGGGATATGAACCAAGTTGTCAGTTTTTAATATTTTGACCAATAAAAAGTAGCGATTAATCATAACAAGAATTTTGTAAAACCTGCCGCTCCACGGATCCCTTAGTCTTACGTATTGTACTCGTAAACGCAATACTCCAATATTGGGATACGCTCAGCGAAGATGATCACCTCCGCTCTGGGATGGATTGAGGATCAATATTTGGATACCTTGTAACTAACCGAGACAGTTAACCATAAAATGATATTACTGACGTTCAAACAAACAGACACACTTCCGCATAATTGATAACAGCACCTACGTAGCAAGATTAAACTTTGTAAAAAAACTATGTAAATATACAGTTTTTTTCAATCAATACAGTACTTGAAAAGGGATTATTTACGCGAAGTATTGACATAGTTACGGCAATTTAATACGCCTCTTCATAATTTAAAGCAATGTCTTAAATAATCATTTTTACCGTACCTTGTTCGAATTTATACTCAATATCCGTTTCAACATACAATATTATGTTACAATATCAAATATAGTTATCTCTTCGCGGTCAAAAGAAAAACAACATTTTAAGTTAGAACGTTAGGGTAAGAGTAAATCGCACCATTATATTATTTCTTGTGCCAGGTTTCGTTAATTATTATTTTAATAAAGAATGGAAAAATTGCCATTCAGGCTTTGTTATGATGGCAAAACACCAGTACCAACTGCATAAACGCGCCAAAAGAAGTTCGAATATCAAAGGCTAGGCATGACGACCTAAGACCATAATGCGGTATGGTGATCGGCATACGAGTTGATTTTACTACCGTAGTGCGCCAATAAATGGATGTTCACATCAAAAAACACACAACGTAGAACCTCTTAATTCTATTGAAAGTCACGCGACTCCCGCGGAGGGCGGCCGGCACGATAAGTCCAATTTACTTAAAGCACGTTCGCCCTGCGTGCGACACTTTCAGATCCGCCAAACTTCATGAAAGGATTTTCTACACACGGATTTTACGATGAAGCAGTCTCTTAAAAAATAGGACATTCACGTCGAGAAAGGAAAAGTAGAAAATTTCTCGATGAGTACCAACCAACCAACAAAAGTTTTTAACATTTTTGTGGCCTACCCGCCAATCGTGTTTTTTTCATTTGCCCGCCTTCGTTCAGACAAAGGTATTTACAAAAGCATAGCAAAATATTGGATTTTTAAATACCTAATTTTCGTGACGAAATAAACAAAAATTAAAGATAATTAATTTCGAGACTAAATAACAAGTAAATTCAGTCATGTTCAAAATGTCAAATTTTGTGTTCTATATTTGAATCTGGATGAGGTCTAGCAAAAAGATTTTAATAACATCTGGCTTTTTAACGTTCTTTGTTACAACGAGTCAATTACTTCACAATAGCCGTTTATAAAATAAGATAGATACGCAATGCCTTCATATTTAAAATAGTCAGTCGCAAATTCAATACGAATCCCGCCCCGTTGCTCGTCCACCTTCGACAGGCGTACAGGCGAGTGGAACAGTTGTCTATTTGTATAACTCGCAGTTTAGCACTACACACAATCGAATTAACACAGTTTAGCGCATATAAATATGTTTTCAGTTACACGGCAAATTGCGCTATCCAATCATTAATTATTTGCAACATTGACACAACATGACGTTTAGCTGACAAAGTTTCTATTTAGTCTCGCGGTTAGGTTTTTTATTATTTTTTGAACTACGACTACCTACACTACAGCTATCTTATTCAATTTATAGGTATTTTTACCAATTCGATAATAATTATTTTTTGATCTATTAAACAGTTTATGATAAAAAAATAAAATAATGTTATATTATTACTTCACTCATCTCACGTGCTATAGGTACTTATTTAGTTAATGATTCTGAATGTTTTTAGAAGTTTCTTTTTCTAAGAAACACAGCAACCAGTGAATTAATAAATATGCTATTGTGGTTGTTCATTTTCCCTGTGGTGCGAGTTATATTTGTGAAACTCAAATTGTATAACACTGGCAGCTTTATACCTAATAGTGCAATCTTCAAGGCAAATATGTGAATTTGACATATTATAGAAAATAATATGAAATTAATTTGTACTAAAAATAACTGTTAGTTATAATAACAGAAACCTATGGCTTAACATGTTCTTAGGGCACGGAAGTGGTCACCATAAGGTCTTGAAGCTGGCTGCGAATTTTTCAACAGAAAATTTCAATAACTTTTTGGCTAGACCCTGATATCGAACCCAGTCTTTCGTGACCCGAGTCACCAACGATGCCGCTAGTTGTTAGATTTATTTACACGCACTTTCCGGCATTTATTTAAATCTACGAGTATTAATAAAGATCTATCTTTTTTGAATCGCAACTAAAGAATCCTTAAAGGTGAATATTCAAATAACACGAATATAGTTATAAAGCTATCCTAGCTGTATAATAGCTTTAGTACAATAACAAGAGTGATAAGGCAGTTATAACGCCGCAATCCCGTCCGTAAACTCGCCGTGCTGGTTAGTAAACTGAAGCAACAAATACGCAAGAGAGTTGTAATTTCTCAAATCCCTTTTCAGCGAGTGAACACCTAAACAAATCATCGTACACAGACAGCTGCAATTTGCTTAATGACTTGCCGTTCGTCACTTTTTCTAGAAAAAACGACTGATTTATAGGTTTCCAGACGTGCGAAGTTTGTTTAAATAATTTTAGGCGAAGCTTTTTCAACTTTCACCGCGATTTCGTACGTAGCCCTCAAAAGCTGGAATGCATTGGTGGCTCCTGTGTAGCAGCAGATTTTCGTAGCCGCCGCTGACTAGATTTTATTTAATAAACCTAATGGAAAAACTAAAATAATAATATAGGTTCATATAGAAACATTAATGGTGACGCAAAAAAAAAATTATGTGATTGTATTCTGGTTTGCTTGTTTGACGGATATTTATAATAATGGAGTCATAAAATGGTTCCATCTAGTGATTCCATCGTGCTTGATACTCATGATCAACCCATTACCGGCTCACTACAGAGCACGGGTCTCCTCTCAATATGAGAAGGGTTTGGCCATAGTCCACCACGCTGGCCATGTGCGGATTGGCAGACTTCACACGCCTTTGAGAACATTATTGAGAACTCTCAGGCGTGCAGGGTTCCTCACGATGTTTTCTTTCACCATTGAAGCAAGTGATATTTTTTTTTTTAAACGCACATAACTCCGAATAGTTAGAGGTGCGTGCCCGGATTCGAACCGCCGACCTCTGATTAGGAGGCTGACGCCCTAACCACTAGACTATCACCGCTTCACAAATGTATGTTAATGCCTTTAAACTGTTTAATTCCCAAGCTAAGTACGTCCTGTACCCAGCTTGTCTTTTCGACAAATATTTAAGGCATTGTGAATTTAGGAGCTAATTGGTCGTCACCGATGTAAATTCAACTCTGATGGGGGCGTTAGCATCTGGTTACGTAGCCTGCATTAACCTCTCCAGCAGCTTCAAACCTCCCGTCGAGCCATTCCTCGCTCGCCTGAATCATCCCTGGTACTGAATACACAGATTCAACACTATTTGCAAACACCGACGCATCGGTTACTGGTAAACGCAGTTGTGGTATCCGGCAAATACTGATTATGTAAGCATGAACTGAGGAAAAGCAATTTTAACTGTACATGCGAACCGGTCTACGCGCCTGCCAATTTCCCCTTTGTTATCCGTTTCTATTAACCTATAAGAAGATTATTTACCTCGTATTCACGACTCCTCTATACAGGAGTGACGGATTTAGTGCTGAGACCCTCTACGCTTCTATACTATTCACGAGTAACTCCGTGTACCTCTGTAGCGCAGTGATGGTTACGCTGCCATATTATAAAGTGAGAGGTTCCGGCTCGAGTGTGATATTTGAGACGCTTAGGCCGCGTCTAGTTACGTTATGTCCGGTATGATGCCGAGTAAAAACCGATTAGGAGGATGGGTTCAACCCGCAACGACGATGGCGCGACGATGGCAGCGCGTGCGCTGTCGCATTACAAAGTTGGAGGTCCAGGGTTCGATTGCCGACTCGAGTCTGGGCTAGTGGGAGGCTTCGGCCGTGGCTAGTTACCACCCTACTGACAAAGGCGTATCGCCAATTGATTAAGCGTAGTCCCCAGTTAGGAGTATGGGTTTACCAGGCTAGCCCGCTACCATCCTAGACTGTATCATCACGTGCCATCAGGTGAGATTGCCATCAAGGTCTAACTTGTAGTGTGTAAAAAGAATCATGGGCGACGCTAATCACTAAGGATCTGCGGAACCGTCTGCTCGATGTACATAAAAATGTGTGTTTTAATAAAAAGTAAAACAGCGACAACGACGTCTCAAAGTAATTGACGTACTAACAACATCCTTTTATAGTTATTATTAAATTTTATTGAACCGTGTACAAGAAATATTAACATTACAACTCAATAGCGATGCACTTCAGTCTCCTGAAAGACTCAGACAGTTTACGCGTGAAAGCCATGTTTTAAAAACTAGCTTGTTTATTTTCCATCTCGTCAGTTCATCTAAAATTATTAATAAGAAAATTCTAAGACAAACGTTTTATGATTATAAAACACTTAGTAAGTTAATGCGAGTGGTAAAGAGTTTTTTTTTTATATATTTATATCGCAGGTAAACAATGGGGATATCTCTCACCCGACGTTTAGTGGTTACCGTTGCTTACGAACATCTGCAACACTTAATGAGACACAGAGGCCTCCTCATCGGTATCTCACTTTGGTATTTCCGCCTCCTAGTCGTCACTTTATAAAAAAGCTATACAGAAACCAGATAGTTTTTTCCTCTCACTTTGCAGTAAACTTGGGTTACGGGGTACAGCTACCCCTAACCGGTTCCTACGTGACATTGACGGTACAGTTCAACGCTCGGTGCTTTGCTACGTGAGAGTATTTTAGATAACAGCGGCATAACAAATTGAATTGATACTTCCATAGGCGATACATGACCTGGGTAAACTATGATGATCGATGTACTGCATTTATAGAGCATACACTATACTAGCAAACAAATTTGAACGTTAATGTCCTTAATATAATGTTTAAAATACGTTGAGTGGAAAATGGTATTGAATAACATACCTAGTCGTAATCTTTTAAATAAATTGATACCTTGATGTCCTCGAAATAAAGTTTAAAATGGGTTGAGAAGTAGGTGCTAATAAAGATTTATGCTTATTGCGAAATACACAATAATATTGTCTCCATTAGAGCAGTATTAGCATAGGATAGGGCCGTAGTGTAGTTCATGACTTCAGTTAAATACAACTTGGGATAGTCCAATTTTCCCCACATTCTTTCAGTCGCTATTTGACACAATATACCCTGACCTTTTTAATAAAATTTTTAATAAAAATATCACTGGCTTCAACGGTGAAGGGAAACATCGTGAGGAAACCTGCACGTCTGAGAGTTCTCCATAATGTTCTCAAAGGCGTGTGAAGTCTGCCAATCCGCACATGGCCAGCGTGGTGGACTATGGCCAAACCCTTCTCATATTGAGAGGAGACCCGTGCTCTGTAGTGAGCCGGTAATGGGTTGATCATGATGATGATGATGATGATGACCCTGACCTACCGCGTCTCAGCGCAATTTTCATCAGCAGGACAATGTCTTGAATATTTATTTCTTTAAGACATGGGTAACTTATTAGATGACTGTTTAAATGCTTCCATAATATTTGACTAAAACTCAAGTGAACAAGTGAGTGAAGTCATTGTAAATGAAAAATTTGCTGTTATCGTCTTGTACCTTTAGCTGTCCAACCCTGTCGGTTCTAAGTACTTATAACATCTAACACATGTAATATACATCTATACCATAAAAACAGAATAACGAAAAAAGGTCTTGCTTCTTCCAGGATACACTACCATACTAATATAAACGTTTTCAAATAATGAATAGAAGCAGGCGTTACTTTGCGGAAGTCCATGATAAACAATAAACAGCAAGTATAATTTGCTATATTCCGCCGACTTTTCGCGCTTGTAAAGTCAACATCTCCTGAGGATGATCCAGTGTCGGGTCGAAACGTGCGTAGAGGTTCTAGTGGAAGATTTTGTGTGGTGTTATATTATACAAATCTCCCAGTTGTCGGCGGAATATAGCAAATTATATTTGCTGTTTATTATTTATAAACGTTTTGTTTCCATCTTACTTGGATTGATTTCACTTATCATGTCGATCGCCAACATAAAGAAGAAATAAAAATTCTAAACGTTTCACGCAATTAAATTCCTTGTGAGAACAAGTCTTAGAGTGTCCGATAATGGGGAATTCCAAAAACCGTGCCTTTTGTGTTTGGGATCAATTAATTAAGAAAAGGGGAAAAAGTGCTCAACTCTTGTTTAAAGTTTGCTCAATAAAGGCAATCTTTGCAAGCAGATCTTTCATCTTCAATGACTTCTTAACCGTTCACCTTGTATAGGAAACCAGTGAAAGTTGTTACGAACCGTAGCATCTATTTTATTTTTTATTTATTTATTTTTATTTGTTTATTTAAGGCAACTGACAGGCTACAGAACACTAAAAACTATAAAAAAAAACATAAGAAGAGGTATAGAGATAAATATATATAACAATTCATCAGACCCACTTAGAGGTTGCCACAACATGCTTAGAACTTTGGTACAATATTTAGATTTCAATAACTAAAGCCGGACTCTTGAAAGGACACCAGCGATATGTTCGAACTCAGAGAAATACTTTATTAAACAGAATACTTTCAAAACGAAAATGGTAATACAAACTAACATATCAAGGTTTGTTTATGTCATTCAAATTTTCAGTGATCTATAAAAGGAAACTGTTTATGCGATTCCTTTTATAGATTTTCCTAAACATAGTGGTAACAATTAAATGAGAGCGCCGCTGGAGTGTTCCCGAAGGCACAAACTTTTATTTAAAGTTTGCTCAATAAAGGCAACCTTTCCGAGTAGTTCTTACGTTCTCAATGAGTTCTCAACTCGTTTGGCAAGTCTCGAGTTTCTGCTGGATGGATACTTCGCAGCTGTGAGTGGATGCCATGTCGTACAGTTGGTTTCTTTGTGCAAGACCGCGGAAAAGTTATGGCTTGTAGGTTATTCTGTGTTTGTTTATACGTACTTTATAACCGATAGCCAAATAAAGGTGAAATTAAACTGTATAATATGAAAAATATCGGTGATAGCCTAGTGGCTAGGGCATCAGCCTCCCAATCAGAGGTTGGCGGTTCGAATCCGGGCACGCACCTCTAACTTTTCGAAATTATGTGCATTTAAAAAAAAAAATATCACTTGCTTCAACGGTGAAGGAAAACATCGTGAGGAAACCTGCACGCCTGAGAGCTCTCCATAATGCTCTCAAAGGCGTGTGAAGTCTGCCAATCCGCACATGGCCAGCGTGGTGGACTATGGCCAAACCCTTCTCATATTGCGAGGAGACCCGTGCTCTGTAGTGAGCCGGTAATGGGTTGTTCATGAATATGAAAAAAACATAGTAAAGTACAATAAACAAATAAATTGTATATAGAACTAATTCATCTTTTTCTGGGATCAATAGTCTGATATCCACGAGGATACAATAAATCTAATTGTATAATTGTATCATAATTTCATAAAAAGTTCTGGCAGGAAAATGTTACAGAAAACTGAATAGACGCCGAATGTTTAAAAAGTAAGGATAACGAAGTGATGAAAAAATACATCAGTATGATCTATAATGTGTACGTATATGGTGCGCGGCTCATAACTTGATAAATAACATAATAGTTAACAGTCAGCCAATTGCCCATAAGATTATTATTGCAGCAGCGTAGATTTTAATAATATCTGCAAGCAACAGCCGTAGCAGCAAAGCCTTTGTTTCGCGGCAAAGCAATTTCTTCTGGGAAACGTTCCGCGTAACAGCAGCCCCCTGCGCCGGAACGCTGCGTCGCGATGAAATACAAAATCCCGAGATTATCCTGCAGGTGTAAACCTGATTCGCTGCGAACACCTTATGCTTTTAAATTCGTTTGTCGTGAACACACTTAGCTTACCTTATGCCGCGTACCTAACTACCGCGCATAGCAGGCGACTAAAATACGCTTAATGCGTCGAGCATCTTTCTCTGTTTTCTGGCCCATTTTTCGCATGATAGCAATTCTCTGGTTGTCTACGTCGAACTTTCCAATTTATTTCGGACTGTCTATTAGCTGTATAAACCCTATTAGTTGCCACAGCGTAAACGAGCTGTTTGGTGATCTTTGGAAAGAAGCTCTGCCAGAAGAAATTTTGAGCCCTAGGGCTCGAAGAAACTAAGGGAACGACTGCCTAAGGGCGCCTCCTTTAAGGCCGAACCTCGGCTTAGGTGACGTTTGGGATAACGGGGGGATCGGAGGGTGAGCGGTCCGTACGTCTTCGAGGCCGTGGATGGAGCCCACGTCCGGATGACGTAAGATAGCGCGGACCTCGTCTTCGCCGGCGAAGACGGTGTGTAGCGTATGATTGTATAGTAGGTAGTACGAGTGTGTTGTCAGTAGTCATCTGATCGTCAGGGTCATGAAGGATATGTTTAGGTCTCCTCTTTCGGAGAGGAGCGCTTAGGTCGGGGAGTACTTTCCAATGATCGCTAGTCCAGCAATCGCAGCAGCTGGTTTCAGAAGCCTAGCAGGCCACCCCGGTTGCCGAGGTCACCTAGAAATGTGGCTGAGGGTAGACTGCGCATTGGTCTGCTACGTGAATTCCAGCTTCACGTATTTCTTGTTGAATAAAAAGGTTATAAATAAATTTAAAAGCGATGAATTCAAAACATATTTCGTAAATACCCCTTCATTTTGGACACTTTTCATTTAAACCGGTTGGAATAACGGCTGGTATTTAACAGAAGAGTTTCGTTGGAATCGCTGAGGTGTCAATAATTTTATTGGAACTTTCATTTTAATAAAACTTTACTGTACTCCGTTCGCGCGTTAAGTGCTCCCAATTAATTGGTGTGAGGAATATTTAATCGGTTGTTTACGATTTATTTTTAAAAATTAATAGCCACAAAAAATATATCGATGAAAATTTACAGTAAACTTTTTCTTTTCCGACTGAATTCGCGATGAAATTGATATTTTATATTATAATCCCAAAGAAACCAAAAGATATTTAGTAACTTTATAACTGGACAGATGTTGTAAAGTTACGCGAAAAACTGTTTGAGGTTGTCATTTTTTAAAGGTTTTATTTAAACCATAAAAAAGTACGACCAACTGTTCTAACGAGAAACTTTTCAGTACAATCGTAACTGTGGTTCAGCATTAACACAATATGTGTTGAGACCACATCCTTACTCCCATTGGTTGTCAGTTTTTTTATGAAAACCAGTGTAAGTTACCAATGGTGGCGATTTCACTTGTTGGTAAGTGATTATACGTCTAAGGTGACAGCGGGTTTTTAATATAACCCTAACATGTAATGTTAGGGTTATATTAAAAATTACCATACAAACATAAAGTTTCTATGCGGCGTCGTATCGGAACGCATAATCGCTTTGTACCACACGTCTTTGTTGGTAAAATTCTGATATATAATGACAAAAGAGAAAAAAAATAACCTTATTATATATACGACTAACTGGGTGAAACTTACGTTATGAGTAATTTATAGCAATTTAAAGCACCTCGAACACCCTAAATACATATTGGGAAATTCCTAAAAACACACAGGTGCTTTGTTGTGCAGACACATCCCGGGAAATGAGGTCTTCCATCCTTGTTCGTACGGAGTTTTATGCATGAAAATCCCAAGTTTCCATTTTCCCGGGTCGTAGATCAGAGACACCGGAAATCGCCCCTAAAGGATGAACTCCAACTCGGCCACTCCCTGTTCTTTCCCCTAACGCAGTAGCGAACGCTGTGGTTGTAAGAGGGGGTTTTTAAAAGAGAAAGTTGGAGCAAAAAGACCATCTTTGTGCCAATCATGCCAATGTGAGTATTTTGTATCAATGACGACCTCTGTAGCGTCGTATTATAAAATGGGTAACCTGGATTGAGGTGCTTCCGCCGTGGATAGTTACCATAATGGCATAATGGCATATACCGCCGATAAATTTAGCGTTCCGATATGATGCCGAGTAGAAACCGATAAAGTGGATGGGTAAAGCATCGCATCGGGGGCTCTTCTGGTGCTGCATATATTCATGGGTGAGGGAAATCGTGCATATGCGCGTCGTGCTTATTGCACGCGATGTAATTATTAAAAAAACGCCTTCAATATAGTGTAGCTTTCCTATATCTTCATACAAAAACATAAATCGAAATCGCTAATTGAAGATTAAGTTTTTCGTTTAGATTTGAATGTCAGTCTTGAGAATTAAAGCCTCAAAACTGGGATACCTGCAATAAGCTTTAGATTTTATTTTGGCTTAAGTATACCTCGAAAATTTTTTCAAGAGATTCATTAGATAACGCCCAGAAACCAATACAGAGAAATATATTACTAACCATCACGTTTATTAAAATATATACATATTAATATTAGAACATCCATAAACAATCAAAGAGAAGAGGTAGAAACAGATCTCGCTTTCTAAACTCAAGTGGATTCTGGCGCTAAGCCAAAATTGCAATGGTGCTTAATCTTTAATTGCTGACGATCTGACTTCAGATCCCATTGCGTCTTCTCTAAAATAGAGCGATCGACTTGAATTACTTGATCTCGATTTTCGACATTGTAACAGTGCTATAAAAATAACAAGAGATATCATACATTATTGTTAGCACTTCGATCAATCACTTTGATATTGCTTAGAATAATACAAGCACGATCTTATTTTAGCTTATAAATTACTACATTTACACTAAAAAGATCGCTTCCAACAAAATTAAGTAAGTCACTATCAAGTAAAATATTTGCATAAGGAAACATAAGCACTTTGTTACTAGCAATAAAGCTAAGTTTTTCACTGATATTACCATGTAACTAGCTAGACAAGTTAATCAAGTTATCATTTGTGTAAATTTTAAACCATGTCAGCCTCAACATGATACCTTATTAGATTTACAAAGTAATATTCGCAAATTATTATTTCTGACTTACATATTTTAATCATTTTGTTTTGATCGCTAGCCATATATTTGATTTATCAATAAAACAACTTATCTTACTATTAAAACTAATAACTCAACTTATAAATAATACTAATATATTAACTTACTAATAACACTTACTAATCAATTACACATCAGCAACCTAATTTATAGATACACTATGTTAATGAAATAACCAATAATAACGACTCACTTTAGAATTAATACTTTAATACAGATTTACAAAATAATACAATATTTTTATGAGCGCACGAAACGTCCGTTGCTGTTCGAATCTGTAGGCGAGCTGCGCAGGAGTGCCCGATCAGCAGGTGCGGCCCCCCGCCCGCGGCGTCTCCCGCCGCTGTTCGATGCGTGAACACACTAAACCTAAATATTGAACAAATAATCATCCTGTACCAGATTCAACAATATTATCGAACACGAAGAAGTTTAAGTGAGCTTCTAACGCACTTCGCACTACACAGACGCGGAGCCTCGAGGTTGAATTATCTGTGTGTCACCGCACTACAACAATTTATAACTCATCTACCTACACTTATTTAAAAAAAAATAATGACAGCGTTTTTACTTAATACATTTAGTTTTAAAATAACCTAAATAATATCAATGATGTTAGGTTACATGTAGTAGTTATTTAGTTTTAAAGTATTATACAACTAGATTAGCGTGTTAGGTATAAGTACCTAATGTCGAATATCACCAAACAGATGTACGGAAAAACTCAAGTTACGAGTTTATGATTACACCTTGATTATTATAAAAATTATGTAAATGTTTTTTCTTAAATAAATAAATATTTTATTATAATTATTATAATTTTCTTATTGGAATTAAACACATAATGAAACAACTTAAATTCTCACTTGGTAGACAACCTTTTTTTTTTGATTGTTTCAGTGGTATTTTGTGGGATCCGTCCCCGATGTATCCAGAACGAAGCACTTTTCAAAATCAAATCAAGCATTTGCTATTAAAGCACTAAACTCAACTAAACTAAGAAGTTGCTTTACTCAAAGTCACTTACTAACTTAGTGAAACTCGCGCGTAATTTGTCAAAGCGGCAAATCCACATAGATCGCTTGGACCGCCTTTTCCTTGTAAGCAGGTCCCGGGATAAGATTAAATGTTCACGGACATTGGACTAACATAATTTGTGTTTTAAGATCAGTATTTCTATGGCAACTTTTTACTCAAAGACGCAGTAAAGAAAGTCTACCTATGATGATATACCTAGATCATCATTATCATCACCCTCCATCCCACAGTTGGGACAACCCTTCTATCGTTTATCTATATAGGTACGTTAAGGTATCACTAATTTCACTATCACCGTATATTTTAAATATAACTTATTGCGGTTTCTTTTATAAAGGGATATTAGGATCTCTATTAAATCTTACATATTTTTATTATGACCAAACATTGACGGCTCACTACAGAGCACAGGTCTCCTCTCAATACGAGAAAGGTGTGGCTATAGTCCACCACGCTGGCTATGTGCCGATCGGCAGACTTCACACGCCTTTAAGAATATTATGGAGAACTACCAGGCATGCAGGTTTCCTCACGATGTTTTTCTTCACCGTTGAAGCAAGTAATATTTTAATTTAAAAACTCCCATAACTCCGAAAAGTTAGAGTTCCGTGCCCGGGATTGAACCTGCGACCTCATATTAGGAAGCGGGCATTCTAACCTAGGCTATCACAGCTTTAAATATACATATTGTTTAAAAAAATGTAAATTGAACGTTCTTAAAATAAAACACAAAGGATTCAAGAAATTCAGAAAATAGAAAACACTATTATTTAACTTAATCATTCATTGTTTTTATTGACAATTACACACCCAAGTGCAATTAATTGTGAAAATTGCCTGTTTCGAAAATTGACACTGTGAGCAAGAGTGTACAAATCAATATTAAGCAAATCTTTCCAAAAATCCAAATCACACAACACAATTGCCTCTGTGTAGTAAATATTTTTTTTTGATACAAACTCCCTGTTTATATTTTCCCTTGACAAAAATGGTTATAAATACGAAGACACTTGTCCAATCTCTGACGATAGAACAATAAAGATGTCATGAATAGTGAGCGGCAAGTTCGAAGGGAAGGGGCCACATTATCAGACCCCGTTTCACACGTATTTTATTATGCCGACAGATGTCCGTAAGATTTGTCTCGCAAACAAATGAATATATCAATATTTCAAGATGTCATGCTAGTGAGATATTATTAGGAACTGGGCAGCTGGACCCCATTATCAGGCTTTAAAAACAGACAGCATTAATGAATAATGAATAGAAGCAGGCGTTACTTTGCGGAAGTCCATGATAAACAATAAACAGCAAGTATAATTTGCTATATTCCGCCGACAACCGGGAGATTTGTATAATATAACACCACACAAAATCTTCCACTAGAACCTCTACGCACGTTTCGACCCGACACCGGCTCATCCTCAGGAGATGTTGACTTCACAAGCGCGAAAAGTAAACTTTACTTAGAGGTTCTAGTGGAAGATTTTGTGTGGTGTTATATTATACAAATCTCCCGGTTGTCGGCGGAATATAGCAAATTATACTTGCTGTTTATTGTTGTTTAGACAGCATTAAATAAATACAAAGACCAAGATTGAGGGTTTTGTAGCTGTTAACGATGACGTTGTCCATTTATTAATGGTGTCTTGTTAAGAGAAGACTCCTGGACGCCGAAGTCAAAACTGTTAAGTTATTTACATGCGTGGCGTGGCATGCATTCAGTCTCATATTTGAGTTTTGCGTGACCACGTATAACAAGAAGCCATCGAAAGTGATCTGTATTTGATCAGCATCTGTGTTCTAATGTTCCATTAGTTCTTGAGAGATGAGTTATTTCCCTTCTTATTCCATGCAGTTTAAGATCGTCGAAGGTACTTGAAGATTTTTAGGGTTTCCAACCCAAGGACGACCTTCGTGGCGCAGTGCGTGCGCTGTCACATTTTAAAAAGTTGGAGGTCCTGGGTTCGATTCCCGGCTCGAGTCTGGTCTGGTGGGAGGCTTCGGCCGTGGCTAGTTACAACCCTACCGACAAAGACGTGCCAAGCTATTTAGCGTTCCGGCACGATGTCGCGTAGAAACCAACTAGGAGCGTGGGTTTACCATACTTCTAACCGATTAGCCCGCTACCATCCTAGACAGCATCATCACTTACCACCAGGTGAGATAGCCGTCAAGGGCTGACTCGTAGTGAATAAAAAAAAAAAAGGATACCCCAAAGAAACCCGTTATTAGTCGTCTGGCTTGTACCTCAATCAATAATAATACTCTTTATTCAAATATACCTTTAAAAGGCACTTTTCTATCGAAAATCTGAACTTTTAACTTTCAATTGTACAACTAACAGTCAGTTAAATTTGAGTTTGACATTTTAAGACGCGATTTTAACGCGAAAAGCGTTTCTTCTTTCAAAAACCAAAACGCTGCATTTCCAGGTTCGGAGTTTTAATATTTTCAATTAAGCCATCGCCTTTGATATTTCAGCAGCGCTGTCGCAAACAAAGCTTTCACGATTTAGTTCCGTTCTTCTGTAGTTGGAAAAATATTACTTTAACGTTTTAGAGCTTTGTATACAGTGCACTGTAAGCGAAATGTTTTGATAAAAACAAACCCCACCTTGCTTTGTTTTTATCAAAACATCCACATCTATTTTTAGTTTGAAACATTTATGAAATAAAACGACATGGAATTGTTTATTGAATTGGTAGTCACCCATTATTATAGTCATAAGAGAAGGGGAAAGAGGACGTTTTAATTCAATACCAGCCCGGGATCGAACAAACTCAAATCTGATCACGAGGCAGTTCACAAATCAGTAAACTGCATAAAACTAACAGGCTGATGCAATACGATAAAAAAAGACAAGGTAATTTACAAATTGCTAATATAAACCCACAGAGGGGTTTTATTAAAAAAAATGTTATTACTGCGATATCACCTGATAGTAAACGAGGCAGTCACTATGGCAACACGCTAACCTAGAAAGGGCTTCGACAGTTAGCCATTTTACCGATGTAATTTCCGATACACTAGACTTGCCTATATGTATCAACGAATTGGGAGTCTATTTTTATGACTTCCTGGGGAAAATGTGTCTGTGCTAACGTCCTAAGAATCAAAACACAAGTAATATGAAATAGCAAGAGATATTTAATTTAATATTTATTCAAATTTTATACGAAACGCGCATAAATATTAATGCATGCATGAACAAGCTAATCGTTGTTTAAAATATCTTATTTTCACCATCAAATTCAAATTTCAAATTCAAAATAATCTTTATTCAAATAGTCCTTAAAAAGGTACTTTTGACGCGTCAATAATTTACATAGTAGTTATTTCATGGTGATAACTATATTCGTAAACTTAAAACTAAAGCTATGAAGGTTCCAAACGCGCCCCGGTCTAAGAAGACGCCCACAACAAACTTGGCCGGGGTTTTTCTTTTTTCGTTATCACCATCTCACATAATGAATAATAAACTATAGTACCTATGGAGATAGAGCAATTCACACCCAAGCTTTTATATCGTTTATATAATCCTTAATATCGTAATATGATTTTTCTACAAGCTTTCGTTTTATAAAAACTTTGAACTTAATTGACATCATCTAATGATAGCAAATTTTTACTTTATTTCATAGTTAACAATATCTAAATGATAAAGTCTGGCGCAGTATTCCGCTCGGCTGTGTAATGACAATGAATGCGGTCCGGCGCCGCCTGCTGAGGGAGCGATTGTGACGTCGCTACTGTGACGTCAGCAGGCTGTCAGGCGAGGTGTCAATGCGGGACTCGCTCCGCCGCTAATTGCTCTAACGAAGACGAGGAATGGCACAAAGATGAACTGTGGAGTGGGATTTAAGGCCTGCTAGCTGTCGCCGCAATGACCGCGCAGAGGTGCCAGCTTACATTTTCTAGATACGTCCATGGCTATGAAAATGTTCACAATAATGTAAAGTCATCATCATCATCATCATGATCAACCCATTATCGGCTCACTACAGAGCACGGGTCTCCTCTCAATATGAGAAGGGTTTGGCCATAGTCCACCACGCTGGCCATGTGCGGATTGGCGAACTTCACACGCCTTTGAGAACATTATGGAGAACTCTCAGGCGTGCAGGTTTCTTCACGATGTTTTCCTTCACCGTTGAAGCAAGTGATATTTTAATTGCTTAAAAACGCACAACTCCGAAAAGTTAGAGGTGCGTGCCAGGATTCGAACCGCCGACCTCTAATTAGACGGCTAACGCCCTAACCACTGGGCTATCACCGCTTCAAATTTTATATTGTAAAGTAGTTACGACAAACTCGTTACTTCAGTAATATCATAATTTAAATCATGAGTATTTCTTTAGTTAGCAATTCTTAGCCTTTTGTATGATGATGATGACCTAGAACTACAGTATCTTAACTCCCGGAGCCAAATTCGTTTAGCCTGCCAATCTGCTGTGGAGTAGCGTAATGGATCTATCCCAAATCCCATATCCCAATCCCACACGGAAATAGAATAACATCACGCTTTTTCTGGAAAGCAAAATATGTCCCTGACATTTTTTTTGCTTGACTGGGATCTGACGACGTGATTACGTGGTGGTAATTTATGCATATAAGATACAGTGTAAGATAGCAGGATAATCTGTTAAGGGAATGGCAGAGACAAAACCCACTTCACTAGTCAGTTTCAACGCAGCATCGTACCTGCACGACAAAGCGCTTGGCGGCAACCGTTGGACCCCCCCGTTATCCCAAACGTCGCCTAAGCCGAGGTTCGGCCTCAAAGGAGGCGCCCTTAGGCAGTCGTTCCCTTAGTTTCTTCGAGCCCTAGGGCTAAAAATTTCTTCTGGCAGAGCTTCTTTCCGAAGCTCGCCAAACAGCCCGATTACGCTGTGGCAACCAATAGGGTTTGTACAGCTAATAGACAGTCCGGAACAAAAAAGCTTGGCGGCAAGTCACTGTCGGTAGAGAAATCAAACAGATGGAGCTTCCAACTAGAGCAGAATTGAGATATTACAGCAATTATAAATTCCCAATTCACGATTCGAACCCGCAACCTTCTATTTATTAGAACACAACGCTCGCTGTTCTGACGTCATGTTCACTAGGTCAAGAGGCAGTCATGCATTCTAGAACAAATGGGTCAAACTATCGGTGGGTTATATATTAATACTGTGACCGGTGACCTACCTTTACGACCCGGGAACCGTTGGAAAGTTGCCCTTTAAACTTCACACCGCCAAACGATTGTGACCCTTACATCCCTTAACTCGCTGCAGGATATCGCTTGAAGCTCTGTCTATTATTTTAGAGGTACCTTATATGTGAAACCGACTGCATTGCAAAGAATTTGACGCTTTATTTCTTGTGTGATAGGGTCCAAAATCGTGCTTTGAATAAAATCAAATCAAAAATAGGATTATTTATATAAACCTGTTACAGATACATATGAATCGTTCATATATATCAAATTTTTAATTAGTTGTATTAGTGATGGTGATAACTACACTCGCCAACTTAAAACTAAAGCTAAGAGGGTTCAAACCGCGCCCAGGTCTAAGAAGAAACCCACAATAAACTTAGCCGGGTTTTTTTCTTGTTATCACCATCCCAAATTATCAATAATTATGGTAATTATCTATGGAGATAGAGCAATTATTAAAACAATGGACTTTGTTACTTTTCAACAGCTTTACAACTTTTTTTTTTTTTATTCACCACAAGTTAGCCCTTGACTGCATCTCACTTGATGGTAAGTGATGATGCGGTCTAAGATGGTAGCGGGCTAACCTGTTAGGGGTACGGTAAACTCATACGCCTAATTGGTTTCTACACAACATCGTGCCGGAACGCTAAATCGCTTGGCGACACGTCTTTGTCGGTAGGGTGGTAACCAGCCACGCCCGAAGCCTCCCACCAGACCAAACTCGAGCCGGGAATCGAACCCAGGATCTCCGACTTTAAAATGCAACAGCGCACGCGCTGCGCCACGGAGGTCGTCAAAAACTAAACCGATCTGGATGATTAATAGACAGCATACTAATGTCTATTCCGGGAAAATAAACAGAAATTTTAAAAAGGCGAAACCGATACGAGCTCGTAGTCGTAGTCCCGGGCTATAGAAATGCTAGTGAAATAAATCAAGCACATACATCTGAAATACGATGAGATATTGTTTTACTTCTTTACATCATAACCGTCTCAGAAGTTGCTCGTCTTGATTGTGACGTCTTATAGACAGTGTTTATGCTTTCGCGAGGATTAAATAATTGAAACCGTATCGTATGTATCGTTATTGTACTCGACCTCGCCGGATGTTGATCAAATTTGCATCGAAAACATGAACCGGGCCGTTTTTCTTTTTCATCTGCTGTGATGTTTCCGCGTCGGATTTACTATTTAGAATAACAAGGTAGTCGTTAAAACGAACACTAGAGTTGTTAACATATCTCCTTAATAACTAACTTTATTTAGCTTTACTCATTAAATGCAATGCAATTGTTATCATCATGATCAACCCATTGCATGCTCACTACAGAGCAAGGGTCTCCTCTCAATATGAAAAGGGTTTGGCCATAGTCCACCACGCTGGCCATGTGCGGATTGACAAACTTCACACGCCTTTGAGACCTTTATGGGGTGAAGGTTGGCTCACGATGTTTTCCTTTACCGATTCCTTTTAATTGCTTAAAAACGCACATAACTCCGAAAAATTAGAGGTGCGTACCCAGGTTCGAACCCCGACCTCTGATTAGGAGGCGGACGTCCTAACCACTAGGCTATAACAGCTTCCAGCTTTAGCAATTGTTATAATAAGTAATAATTATTATTAATATTGTAAAATTGTCTTTCATTACTGGAGAGTATTCTGTAATCCTATGATTCAATCTACCTTTACATAAATTTTGCCTTTGAACAATAGGTGAAACATTTGTTTGTATTGAATCTATAGTTAACGTGACCCTTCCAAATCCGCTTACGAATACAAAATGTATTTTATATGAAAGTCAAATATTATTGGTCGTTGTATCGGCCCGGCCGGCGGCCTGTGATCATTGAGGCGAGTAATATAAGATAGATTAATTAGCATTAGCATTCAATCCTAGCATGTGACAACAGACTTAGCAAATCTATCTGCGATTGTTTTATGCTATTGTATCGTCGCTTAACTTGGAATAAAGTAGACTAGAAAATCCTATTAGATGCGAAAAAGCTTGCTGTAAATGGAGTGCATTTTTCGCAGTTCAAAACAAACATAATTTCTGAATACATATTTTCTACCCACCTATAGTAATTAAAAGATAATTTAAATAGACCGAACGACTCATAGACAGATCGATAGATATTCGAAATAAAAATCCAAGTGGTCCATAATTTATTTAAGATTTTATTATAATATGAGTATTCCTCCATTTTTCGATTTCAATAAGTTTAGGTTTCTCGTTCTCTAGAATATAATGAAATAGCAGGTGTAAGCAAATATCGAAATTTATACACAAAATTTGCTTACAAACTACTAGATAAGATGATGAAAATATCACTTTTAATTTAAATGATTAATTACGTTTATAAGCTTCCCTTTTGCTCTTTGCCTACGATATTATTTTTAATAAGCATTCTGAAACATTATTCTAAAATAAGATCCATTACATAAAACAGAAGTACAGTAGTACTTACAGTCTAGAAAACGCAACTTTTGGTCAATATTGCTAATTTAGCATGCTAATAATAGCATAGCATTGCACAATTATTAGCATGCTAATAAAATAAAATTAGCAATAATGACCACCACTATTAGGGCCCCTGCGGTCGCTGTTTGCTTAGGACGAACAATTACGCGCGAGGCGGCTCGCACAGCGAACGGATTAATATAAACAATCGCTCGAGATTACTTTCGAAACACACTGTGTAGATACTTTTTGAAAAATCATAAAGTATGTATAGATATCGTGATCAACCCATTACCGGGCTCACTACAGAGCACGGGTCTCCTCTCAATATGAGAAGGGTTTGGCCATAGTCCACCACGCTGGCCATGTGCGGATTGGCAGACTTCACACGCTTTTGAGAACATTATGGAGAACTCTCAGGCGTGCAGGTTTCCTCACGTTGTTTTCCTTCACCGTTAAAGCAAGTGATATTTTTTTTTAAACGCACATTACTTCGAAAAGTTAGAGTTATGCGTGCCCGGATTCGAACCGCCGACCTCTGATTAGGAGGCTGAGGCCCTAACCACTAGGCTATCACCGCTTCTTGTATATATATAATAATTATGAATAATTAAAAAAAAAAATTCGTCTACCTTTTTTAGTTTATGGTAAGTATTTTTGGTTCTGTCTTTTGATAAGATCGACCTGATCTGACTTTTCGTAATTACGTGCGTTTTAAATTAAAGCTATTTGAAATTAATTGTCACTTGCTTTAAGAAACAAAACGTGAGGAAACCTACATGGTAAACATACATTCTCAAAGACGTGTGAAGTCAAATAATGCGCACTTGGTCAGCGCGTTGAACTGCGGGCAAAACCCTTATTAATGCTGAGAGGAGAGCCGCGCTCTGTAGTCGGCTGGTAATGGCTTCATAATGATGATGATCATATTTGACTTTAAACCCCTACGAACTACACTCATTGCGGCACCACAGAAGGTCTAAGCTCTCAAACCCCGTAAGAGGAATACCAATGCCCAGTTACCATCCTACGAGAAAGATCAATCGCGAATATGCGTTCCAGTACGATGCCGCGAAAAATTGATTAAGGGAATGCTTTATACAACAGTCACCAGGTTAACTGGGTGAAGTTGTAGTGAAATAAAAAATACACTATTAACCGATTTGCGAAATTGCAAATCTCACACACACATAATAACCACACTACCTTTTGGTCTGGTGGGAGGCTTCGGCCGTGTCTAGTTACCACCCTACCGACAAAGACGTGTCGCCAAGCGATTCGGCACGATGTCGCGTAGAAACCAATTAGAAGCGTGGGTTTATCATACTCCTAACAGGTTAGCCTGTTATCATCCTAAACTGCATCATCAATTACCACCAGGTAAGATAGTCGTCAAGGGCTAACTTGTAGTGTATAAAAAAATAAAAACTACCTTCCAAAGCTGCCTTTCCATACATTTAATACTTAATAAACTGAAACAATGAAATTTTAATATTTGAAAGCATTAAATTCCCGGATACAGCAGTACCACCGGTTTACATATTCAAATAAATTCCCCACCACTTCACCCCCACTCTATTGTGTTGGAAAACTTTGATTGAAGGGATTAGGCCGCCTCACCTGCCTCCTTCGCTGGAGAGATAAAGGCTCGAATGTGTCTCCATTCCACTATAATGAGACGGACGATTATTTTAAATTCAACTACAACTCTTGACTGTAATCTCACCTCACTAGTACCCACCTCTCTAGTAAGTAAGTTATCATGCAGTCCAGATGGTAGCAGACTAACCTTTTCGGATTTAATGGCATCTTACCGGAACGTTAACGTAAAGGTAAGGTAAGGTGAAAACTAGCAAGGGGCAAAAGGGCAAAGGGAAAACTCGACCAGACCAGAGATAACGCAGAAATGGTATAAATATCGCCGCCATTCCGCGAATTTGTATAGTTATAAACCGTTCTTAAAACAAGTGTAGATAAGAAGTAAGGCTTACGAAGGTGTAGATTGTATATTGTTACTGGGGTTGGCCACTTTGAAAACCAATTATAAAATTTAAAATTATATTGTGATTGTGTGATTTTCGAGTTTGTAGTATGTTTATGATACATATTCATATAATTAAAACTTTTATTGCAAAATCACTTAAATTGCTTATTTGGCTTCCTTACGATTTTAATATTTATAGATACATAGATTTAAAATAATATAATATGTTACGTGTAACAATTTTTTTTTTCGGACTGTCTATTAGCTGTACAAACTCTATTGGTTGCCACAGCGTAACCGGGCTGTTAGCGTGTAACAATGTAAACGCGTCGCTGTTTGTTAGATCTAAATCTTCGGCCAGCAGAAAGAGAATTCATTAGCGAAATCCGAGACATTCCAACTTGTTACTATAATTGACGAATAAAGACCACAATGGACGGCGCTATGCGGCAATTCAGACCGGCTTACGGCAAGGATTCATTTTGCGATTGTTTTGCATAAAGTAGAATTGTTATATTATTTCAACATTGTTTTACTCTCCCGTAATTGTAGTACTTTTAATGCCTAAGAATCACTTGGAGTTATATAAAACGCATAAAAAAATTAGTAAATATGAACAATGATAAAACTAAACCCTCTCTGACCTTATTAATTAATAAACGTTGCATTGAGGGCGTAGCTACAAACTGTTTCCTAACTTTCTAACAAGATAAGTTAAATCGTAAACCACAAATATAATTATATGTTTATTAACGAAAAAGTTAATACAATGGGTTAACAGGATATCTACTAAACAGAGTATCCAAAAAAATATACAACCCATGTTTCATGATTTCGGACGCATAACATTAGTACGGTACATAATCTATCGCCTCTATTGATTACCAAAGAAAATTGAAATGGTGTTTGTTCAAGTCACCACCTGACCAAAATATGATTTAATTATTGCAGAGCTGGTAAGTTATCATCTGCGTGAAATAATTACGAACCCCAATATGGTTTAGGGTACTAAAATGCTTAGATTACCACTACCACATCTTATATATATATATATAAAAGAAAGTCGTGTTAGTTACACTATTTATATCTCAAGAACGGCTGTACCGATATGACTGAAAATTGGTGGGGAGATAGATTAGAACCAGGAGACGGACAAAAGATACTTTTATCCTTTATGAAATTTAGAAATAAATTATTATTTTTTGTTTTATCAGTCTGTTCATTCCAAGATACATTTGGTTAAAAAATACTCAAGGGGTAGCCAAATATCATAATAGCCATTGATCTATAACTATAGCTTTAGTTTGCCGTAGCAAACTTCCTCAAAATTCGACTTATATCTTGGGAAAAGACGAGAATACAGAAACGGGAACAGGAATGAGATAATAATCTTCAATTACAAACGTGGCTTACGCCATAGGAGTTTTTAAAATCCCCTAATGTAAGCGGAAGAAGTCGCAGGCATCGACTAGTGTTATTGATATAAAAAGGCAGGGTGGTTACGTAAAACTTTGCAGTAGCGACAGAAGTAGCAAAGTGATAGCAATCACAACTGGATCGTTCGCAAAATGTCACTATAAATCATACAGCGGAAGCGATCGCACGTCTATTGCTCGAACGAACACGAATCTTAAATAATTTATAGTCATAATTTATAATCTTAATACGCAAATTCTCAGATTTTGTAGTGGTATTGCTGTCAATGAACTTTATGATATATCAAATCCAAATAGCTTTATTCATGTAAACTTATTACAGGCATCTATGAAGCGTTCATATCTACGAGTATATATATAAAAGCGAAAGGTCACTTTCTTACATACTTACTGACTAAACACGAGATCTCAAAAACTATTTTACGTATAAAGCTATAATTTAGCAAGTAGGTAGTTGATAGTTAAGAGATGTCAGCTAAGGAAGGATATTTGGAAATTCCACCCCTAAGAGGGTAAAAGGGGGGTTGGAAGTTTGTATGAATTTTCTTTGTTTTTAGACAAAGATTTGCATTAAAATTAATAATAATAAATAAAAAATATTATTATTATTTATTAATATTAAGGATACGTTCGTATCCTAATAAAAGCCGCTATTACGTAATAGAAAAGTGACAAAAGCAACGTCAGCGAAGATCGCGGAGGCCCGTTACAAGCCTGTCGTGAGATAAGTTATCAGCCTGCGGGATGTGGACGTGCTCTACGAAACACGATAAATTAAAATCACGTGACGCGAATGGCAAAATCTTTATTTGTGTATGTGCACATCAAGCTGTTCGAATATTTATAAGAAAAAAATAAGAAAACAATTAAAGTAGTTAAAAATGAAATGTTTGAATATATCAGACTCGAAGGGTCTTTCATGCCAGAATGACACCCAAATATTTACCCCAAACAGAAGCCATGCAAAAACCTATGTTGGCATCGATATAAATGAAGGACTATCAAAAGACCGCCGGTTGATTAACGTCGTTATTAATATTGCTTGTTTAATATAATTTACTCATAACTTCAGCCAAACCAAAAGGAACCCGCATCTTTGTAAAACAAAATATCGAATTCTTCACCCGGCGTCTTTTTATCGGCAGCGTCAAAATTGTAAATGAATCGTTTTCTCGGTAATATTTCACGCTCTCGCCGCTTCCGGCCAATAATTATTTGAGTTTAATTTTCTGTATATTTGTAAAAGCATCGATCATTTTGCATGCAAATTATATTTCCATACAAAAGGCTTACGGGAAGCTGTTATTGAACTCCGCTTTACGTTATTTAAAAAGTAATATGGGTTGTTAACGAAGTAATGACCAATATGGTGTAATATTTTCGCTCGTTACCAATATATTACATGCAAAGAGCTAAATGTGGATAAGGGGAATTTAATATTAAAAGTTTCAGCTATTTAAGGGACCATTATTAGCTCATTAAGTCACAGTCACAGCTTTGCACAGGACTCTGTCTCAATAATAGTTAGTCAATAGTTCTCAATAGTAGTCTCAAGTTGCAATTTTTTTTTTTCGAAAGAAGAAAGTAAGAAGCTCTGCCAGAAGAAATTTTGAGCCCTAGGACTCGAAGAAACTAAGGGAACGACTGCCTAAGGGCGCCTCCTTTGAGGCCGAACCTCGGCTTTGGCGACGTTTGGGATAACGGGGGACCCCCCTATTGTCACTTTGTAACTTGATCTACTGATCAAGTTACAAAGTGACAATAACCTAGACCGGCTGGTCAACGTACTCTGAGACACGGAGATGACTCTGAAGACCGATAACATATTCATTAACACTCTAGATATATCGGCGTATGAACTAATACGTCCTAACCACTTGGCTATCAAAAAGCTGAGATAGCCTAGTGGTTAGGACGTCAGCCTCCAAACCAGAGATCAGGGGTTCGAACCCGGGCACGCACCTATAACTTTTAAGCAATTAAAATATCATTTGTTCTCCCTAATGTTCTCAAAGGTGAGTGCAGTCTGCCAATCCGCACATGGCCAGCGTGGTGGACTATGGCCAAACCCTTCTGATATTGAGAGGAGACCCGTGCTCTGTAGTGAGCTGGAAACGTATTGGTCATGAAGATGAACTTATACTGAATGATGTCTATAATAACTCAAGTACTTTTAGAGCATTAGAAGGTTTAGAGCTCATTCGGACCAGAAATATTACATTTTGACACTAGATTCCCACACTTATTATAAGTTAAAGTGGCCGCCACCTATTACATACTTCAGTATGACAAGAAGACGACTGTGAGAGCAAGTTAACATAAGTGTATTTATTGGGAAAATGTTGTCGATAAAAACATTCGATGTAATAAAATTAAAGCTATTACGAGTTCCGAACGCGCCCCGTAATTTTATCAAAAACACATTGTTAAATAACTTTTTCTTGTAAGCGCAATAATGCTACTATAAAATTATATTTAATTCTAGCTTTCTAGATGTTTACTTAGAGCTATTTCATCGTTGAAATCAACCATCGAGTTGAAGTCCCACAAGTCACATTCAAAAAATATCAGAAATGTCAAAGTTTCGCCACTTCATTGGAAGTCATCAAGATAAACAAAGTAGCCAAAGATGAAATCACAGCCGGGGAAGAAAGTTTTATCTGTTCCACTAATGTGGAGATAAATCTGCTGCCGACAAAGGAGGCTGGGAGCAGTGCAGACATAATTTACTTTTATGGTGGGAGGCGCAATAAGCTTTGATAGGTCTAAAGTCAACATGGACACAAATAACATAGAATTATTTTTATAGCTCTATTATCCTGTAAGAGAGTTTTTTGATGTGACATCTAATGCTGCGACTCAGGACGGCTGTGTTGAATTAATTGATGCACAGTGGACGCTTCCTCTTCATAGATTATCATAGTTTTCTATAAAGTTTTCAGGGATTTCTTTATTGATTAATCATTTTTTAAAGTATATATTCTGTATATTATTATATTGTCAGTCCCTTGAATAGATATATGTCAAAGTGGACGTCTCTAAGTTATATTTAAAATGGCATCTTAGTTTATTTTATTTTTGAGTAATAATCTTTAACTATTTCCTATTTTTCGACGATGTAGCAAAAAATTCCATTCTTTGGATGCTTAGATCTCTTTAGAGTATTTTCTAGCTCGTGAAAGCCCAGAAAAAAATTTTGGAATCTTTCTTTATTAAAGGCTCACTACAGAGCACGGGTCTCTTCTCAATATGAGAGGGGTTTGGCCGATGTTTTGATTCACCGTTGAAGCAAGTGATATTTTAATTGCTTAAAAACGCATATAACTCCGAAAAGTTAGAGGTGCGAGCCCGGATTCGAACCGCCGACCTCTGATTAGGAGGCTGACGCCCTAACCACTAGGCTAGTGATCATAGTGATGATAGCGGGAACAAATGATATCTTGATATTTTTAATATATTTAATTTGAATCCCAAAAACATCGCTTATAAATTACAACGTAAATAACGTTTTTGTATTAAATAATTATTCAAGGATACAATATGATCGTCGGCGAATAATTCTGACAATGGAGTCCTTTCTGCGCATGAGGGCGCCATTAATTTCCATTTGTCCACAGACAGCGGATAGCGTGATGTTAAGGGACGGTTTAAATTTCACTACATTGTGCGTCGCTTGCGTGAATGTACGTAAATATACGTACCAAATAACGCTGATTATGTACAATTAGCTCATTTGTGTTATATAACTAATGGTTTAAATTAAAAAAAAAAAAACCATGAATTGAAAGACTTCTACGGTTCCCGAATAATATACACTGTTTGTTTTCGTAATCAATTACTGTAAAATAAAAATGCGTGTGTTTCTTCGTTGAAATGAAATGAAAAATGAAATGATTCATGAAAAATGAAATGATGGATTTCAATTTTCATTTCATTTCTGTTGTTCCTTACCTATACACGGTTACCCAACCACTGCGCTGGATATTGATAAATGTCTCATTGGTATATTGCTTGTATCTTGGAGATATACTTAGAATATTTACACAGAACTGTTAACTCATAATTGCACAAAATAAATTATTGTTAGTGTTTTCAATGTTTTTTTTTTCATCAGTGCTATGATGGCATTGATCGACCTCTAAAATTGAAATATCAAAGTTGGCCTTAGACCTGATCTTATTAAGACATTCTGAAAACCAAAATGTTTAAATTCGAAACTACCTCATTAGCCTAGCAGTTGACGTGTTCAACTTAGGATCACTTAATCCTAGGTTTGATGCGCAGGACAGATAAGAAATTGTAACCGTACTAGCAGTTGTTTGCAATTTCGTCCGTGTTTCGGTCTGTTCAATTCGGTGCAGACACAGGCATTCAATGCGGTGAGCAGAATACAAACTATCTCTGTTCCAAATTTCATCAATATGGGTGCAGTTTTTGCTGGCAACGAAATTTACACACTCTAGCATGAATATGATATTTACATTTCTTATTTCGTCGTAGACACAGGTCGAAATTTGGAATTTTAAAACAAATAATAGTTGCCAAATTTAATTTAAAACACACTCCTGATTACAAAGTCTTACAAGCCCTTTTTGCGATAAAAGGTGAAAGGTAGCCTATGTCTTTTCCTATCGTCTATATCTGTACATAATAAAAAATGTAATCTCAGTACCTGCCTGAAGTTAGGACATTCATATCCACCCATCCGCGTACGTCGAAGATTATATAATAAGGGTTACTATAACTGAACCCAGTTCATAATAATATTAATATGATCATCAAAACCCGGCAACGTGCATCGGAGTAGTGCGTCACCTACGATATAGTACGCTAGTTGATCTGACATAAAGATTGCAATTAATGTAATGTATAATATTAACAATGTGTTTATCAACCTAACCTAACCCAACCTAGGTCCTTGCATCGCTAAGGTCGTAAAAATTGTAAACGCCACTGAGGTCGTCAAATTACTTCAAATAAATAAAGGTGCCATTATTAAAAGGGCCTACTAAGCGTATGAGTTACACGTTCAATACGGCATGTGACAAAGTTTTGGGCTCTCCCACGGAATTGTAATTATTGATATGGAGCTCGAATTAACCTTCATAATGTTTGCCAAACGGAATGAGCACAGAGCGAGTGTTTTCTATTATCACACGAATCCTCAGAAAACGAGTAAAATGGTATCGAGATTCTCAATTAGTCTGTGTAATTTATATATTTTTGTAATAACTTCCATTTTTTTTATCCCAAATATGCTTGTGATCATAGACTTAGAATGACTTGAGCGTAGCGAAAAAATTCTATGTCTATGCTTGTGACTAGTCGTAGTAAGTTTACTGTCAAGATATAAATAAAGTTTGGCTTGAAGCAGCACTCTTGCCTAAAGATTGCCTGCTCTAGTAGTTGAACCCTCATAGCTTTAGTTTTAAGTGTACGAATGTAGTTATCACCATCAACTCACTGCTACGTAAATTATTGACGCGTTAAAAGTGCCTTTAAAGGATTATGAACAAAGATTATGACATACTGAATGGTTGGTTATCCAAGATCTAGTCTGTTAAAGTGAAACTAATGCGGTGGCGTGCAATAGTCTGCCTGAATCCAGCGCGTCTTGTGATAGGTTGTAAATTTACAGGGAGGACTCGTTGGGCCTCATTTTTTAAAACGCGCGCCTCAACGGTGCCTATTAGAAACCTGGATGAGAACATTACGTACACGTGTACATAGTCACTTTTGTATGTTCAAACATTGAATCATAGTGTTAATACAGCTCTAATTCAATACAGAAAAAACAGGCACTCGAATTAATTAGCTCACACGCGAAAATAAAACGTACCGGCGCGAGAGGAACGTAGTTAGTGAGTGAAACAATAAAACGCTTTCCATAATAATTAATTGTAAGGCCGCGGGCACGGCGCCTGGCAGCCGACCAACTCAAGCGTCTGTGCAGCTTCACAGGGATATTTTCATTATAAATTAAGGATTAGAATTAAGATGGGATCATACACCGGAGTTCAGACCTTGCCGTTGACCACGACTATGTGTTGCCTTACCACAACTGAAAATACAGCAATGCGTCCGGCAACGTTCAAGTATTCATCCTGCGTGAATAAACAAAAGACTTGCTAGAAAGGGTGCCATTTTTAATTTGTCTCAAAAGATTATATCCTGTGTGAATAAACAAAAGACTTGCTAGAAAGGGTGCCAGTTTTAATTTGCCTCAAAGGATAATATAGATTTTCTTTTATATTATTAGCTCATTTAGTATTATTTACAATGTTTATTCTTTACCGCTTTTACAAATAAGAATTCGCGGCCTCTGATTTTCCGTTTCAACCGCTCTAAAAAAAATGGTATGACCTGTTCTTAAATTATAAAGGAAATTAAATTTAGAAAGAAAAATTCGAAGGATATTTCCTTAATTTTCTTTTGAGTTAACAATTGACTTCAATCTACGAAACATGGCAGATAACTATCAGAGGCGTTGAATAGAATTTTCAACACAAAGGACGTACTAAATTTACTTGCTATTAAATTCGTTGATTGAGCTGTGATAAAATTTGTCAAACACGATCAAAAAAACGTGCGTTCTAATTTCGTTCATATTCAACAATTAACTCAATCAAACCCCATATTTCTTTATCATATCTTGAATCTGGGCCAAACTAAACACTTTCTGTTAATTATTTCCAAAAATTAACCAAAATTACAAGTAATATATGAATTGTAAGCAAAACTGTAATAGGAAACGAACCTTTATGATTCCAAGTGTACCCAATGGTTTGACTGAAACCTTCTTGATTTACAAATTTCATCCCTATATCGAGTGAGATAGAATTGAAGTTTGGGCGGTATGGTGTGAAAATGAGTGCGTCCAAACACACCAATTTGGCTCGGCTTAGTTTGCAGGCTGTTATTCCATTTACGAGGTTGGTAACTAAACAATAATAGGGGGCCGTTGCTATAAAAGTTAATAACATAATGGGATGTTTGGGGAAACTAACATACTTTAACTTTTTTTTCGACCTCCATACAATAGATTTTAAAAATACTAGTACATTGCGGATCTAGTTTATATATTTAGATAGATTTCATAGAGATACTAGGAGCATAGCTCACCCATACTTAGTGACTCCGATCTCTCTTATCAGGCATATAGTTGACAACCAGGTTTCAAATATACAATATACCGTAAAAAATTCAACGCAAAGCAATACAACATTGCAAGATTTATATCGAAAGTGTTGAAATTACCTGTAAATTAGCGGAGTCATTTCTTCGTACAATCTTTTATTTCATTTCCCAGAACTCTCAGCGGACGCTTTGTTCGCATTTAGCGATGTACTCAACAAAAAATTATGGTCGTAGCGTTGAATGTTTCCCTAATTTCCGTAAGAAATGGACCGTGTATTAAAAAGGTGCAAGACATTTTTCTACTCTACTTCCTGACATGGGATTTGTAATGGGTCCGATCTCCGTCTCTCCATCCATTAGTTTTTAGGGTTCCTTATGAATGGTATCTTATGACCGAGAAATCACTGTAAGTCCGTCAATCTATCCGTCTGACATGAATAAAACGTAATAAGTATAGAGTTAAATTTATCATAGAATGTAGATTTAGAGTGGAAATCTATTATTACTTATTCATTGATTTCTATTCAAAAGGAAATAAACAAGAATAAAAATTAAATAAAGTTGAAATTGAAATGGGGTGCTTATACAAGAAATGTTTTCTATTAAAGTTACATTTGCTCGATCTCAATAATTCCAATACTATGCTTTTTTCATGTTGCCTATTGATACGGATCCTTCATCAACGAGTCCAAACCTCACTGTTTATAAATTCTAACCGGTTTCTCACGTGCATACAGCAATTAAAACTGTTCCTACCACATAAATATTCAACATCACCATAATTCTAAAACTATAAGTCACGGGGCTCAGTCTTTTTCTGTCATAGGAAAAAGGCAGTCGGAGCATTTACCCACCATGCTGTTCCAATGCGGGTTTGTGGGCCTTAACAATTGTCATCAAAATTAATCAGAAAGTACTGACATTCGATTGCCTGATTTTCGTAAATTATAGTAAATTGAGAGCGCTTTATGATAATTATAAAACCGTTGAGCTAGTTGTGCTACCACGCTTCCCGAAAGCGATCCCGTGAACTCAGGGGCACATATAAAGTTAAACAAACTAATTGCAACGGGCGCAATTTAATTCTGCAGCACTAAATGGCTACTCGGTACTGGTAATGTAATGTCGCAACTTCGAACAATGAACTGGAGAACACCACGGCTTACTGACTGTAATGTTTTAATAGTTACTTATAAACAATAAACAGCAAGTATAATTTGCTATTTTCCTCCGACAACCGGGAGATTTGTATAATATAACACCACACAAAATCTTCCACTAGAACCTCTACGCACGTTTCGACCCGACACCGGATCATCCTCAGGAGATGTTGACTTCACAAGCGCGTTGTCGGCGGAATATAGCAAATTATACTTGCTGTTTATTGTTTATCATGGATTTCCACAAAGTAACGCCTGCTTCTGTTCATTAGTTACTTATAACACAAAAAAAAACGTGAAAGAAATATGTGTTAAGTTGTCATAGTGCCATCCTTAACATATTATGCGTGCCAACAGGTCACTAAGAATTAAATTATTTTAATGGAAAACCTTTCTTAGCGGGCGCTTACGTTATAATTGGTAACTTTATGCCAAATCTCAGCACGACTTGTTCAGTGATTTGAGCTTTGATCAGTTAGTTTGCAAGTCAGTTACCTTGTCCGTATAAATGTACCGATCAAAATACACGCATCAATATGTGTTTACGCCCGAGGTTAATAATCAATCTAATCCGAAATCTTCCACATTGAACTTAGAAGCGCCATCCTTATGAAGTATGTATAAGTAGGTTCAATCAATCAATCAGCCTATAGACGCCCACTGCTGGACATAGGCCTGTTCGAGAGCGCGCCACCACACACGGTCCTCCGCCTTCCTCATCCACCCTCCACCAGCGATCCTTTTTAAGTCGTGGGTCCAGTGAACAGGTGGTCTCCACTCCAGAACACATCTGCCCCAACGGCCGTCGGTTCTGCGACAGATATGACCCGCCCACTGCCACTTCAGCTTGCTAATCCGTTGGGCTATGTCGGTTACTTTTGTTCTCCTACGGATGTCCTCGTTACGGATTCTATCCCTCAGAGAAACGCCCAGCATAGCCCTTTCTATAGCACATACTCGTAAGTAGGAAGGATAACTAAATAAATTTAATCCGCTATCTGAATATTTTGGATTGATTATGGATTTCAGCCATTACAGGTGTATGTGATATACCTAATCGACTAACGAATTTAATACAATTTGATTAATTCATTCAGTTTTCATTATCAATGACGAATTCGATCCGAAACGAAACTAATATTCAAGCTTATAAAATTACACTTTAATTTCAAAAAGTCGAATGGCTAACTGGGCCAAATTTAAACTAAAAATAAAGAGCTATCAGGCAACACTGATAATTGAGTTGGGCGAGCGCCAGGCGAAAGCTTTTATTGTTTCAACGGGAAGACCAATGGCCGGCTGATATAACATTTCAACTGACTTATCTACCTATACGAGCAATAAAACTATATAGCTAAGCTATATTTTAAAAGTGTGCTATCTTGTGATGTTATGGCGGTATTCTGATCATTGGAGAAATGCACATTTAAGTATCACATGATGTTCGCTTGATGCTTTTAGACAAATTACGTTGAACTGAACCATACGGCTCGCAGGTCCTGTGTCATGTGTACCCAAACGAACAAGCGACGCCAAA
The DNA here is from genome assembly GCA_928268935.1 of Lasiommata megera. NCBI lineage: Eukaryota > Metazoa > Arthropoda > Insecta > Lepidoptera > Nymphalidae > Lasiommata > Lasiommata megera. The sequence continues at coordinate 603,762 of OV743311.1, read as the reverse complement.
TGCTACCTGGATCACCAGTAGATTTACACACGTAACCTTGAAGCTCTGAGATCTATCTACTAGTTTTCAATACCACTATTAACTAATGCCATAATTTTTAAGACAACGTTCATGATAGCTTAAATATGATACACTTTCAACAACGATATTTGGCCACAGTTGTATGTAACATGTAGATGCAGAGAGTATATCTAGGGCGCAGTGTATCCACGGTTTGGGGTCAAAATTACTGCTTATTGGGCCTTAATCCGCCCCGGGCACAATTAACGCAAACCTGATTTCGTCCGAACTATGACAGGGTCGCGCTGTTGTGGGGTGTTGCAGACACGCGACCGGGGTAACTCTTTAAAAGATCCGAAAACACTTTTTGACTCGTATACATCCATCAATTAATGTTATTACAGTGTACTTTTTTTTATCCACTACAAGTTAGCCCTTGACGGCAATCTCACCTGGTGTAAGTAATAATGCAGCCTAAGATGGTAACGGTCTAACCTGTTAGGGATATGATAAACCCATACACCTAATGGGTCTAAGCGACATCCTGCCGGAACGCTTAAGAGCTTTACACGACACGTCTTTGTCGGTAGGGTGGTAACTAGCCACGACCGAAGCCACCCACCAGACCAGATTTGAGCCAGGAATCGAACCCAGGAACTCCAATTTTAAATGTGACAGCACTCGCGCTGCGCCACGTAGGTCATGCTAGTTCTCATTTTTCTGCATTTAAAAATAAAAATAGTGTATTTGTGGCGTGATTGAACTTTGTGCATTAGACGCTTTTTGTGTACTTTAGGTATTATCGACATAATTTCTAGCCCCGATATGTTTCTCGATTATTATATGTATGATTACATACAATATAAAACATGAAATATGTCGGAGAAAGGCGATCTTTATTTTCATAATTATTATCGTACACATTTCTTCCACAGGGAATGCAAGCACTAACAAAATATTAACAGTTTCGTACACTTTATTAATCCAACTTTTACAATGCTATGAGTCACTATACGAATAATTACACCACAATTAATAATTATTAAGTACTTAAATCAAACAATTAAAGCAGAATAGCGGATTCGCGACACACATCTATCTCCTTCTTTCAATTATCACCAAAAATGATCCAACTCGATCAACGAACGTTGCAAAACATGCACCTGTTTCCCGCGTGGAAAACAAGATGACGCCTCGACCCCGCTCGAGGGCGAACCTCCACTCTGATTGGACGTAGCTAGCCATTCAAAATAGTGACTTTAAATTAAATAATGAGTTTAACGGCAATATTAAAATGTTATAAATCAAATTAAATAAGATTAAGATTTAACAAAGTATTCTAAATAAAAAAAAATAGCTCGCGTATTATAGCCAACAATCAACTCTTATTTGACTACTTCCTCCGACTTATATATAAATTTTAAACTACATAGGTCTATATCGTTTAGTACTTAGAAAACTTAAGTCTTACTTGTACAGTGTGTTAATGATGCGAGGGTCTCTTGTCTGCGCTCGGGAACTACGCTGTTATTGTGGATTTGTATCATGGTCATATTACTTGGTCCGAGGAAAGGGCGAGGTACCTACTAAATGCGTCTGTGTAATTCAGTTTCTCGTGCGGTAACTTTAGGTTTACGTTTACGTTGACCTTTTAAGGTCAATTTATTAAATTGTACCTGATGAAACTCTACGTGTATATGCTAGTTAGGTAAATAATAATAGGTTGGGGAAAAGTTCCTTCGCATTATATTCATATATTGTGAACAACCCATTACCGTCTCACTACAGAGCACGGGTCTCCTCTCAATGTGAGAAGGGTTTGGCCATAGTCCACCACGCTGGCCATGAGCGGATTGGCAGACTTCACACGCCTTTGAGAACATTATGGAGAACTCTCAGGCGTGCAGGTTTCCTCACGATGTTTTCCATCACCGTTGAAGCAAGTGATATTTTAATTTTTTTAAAACGCACATAACTCCGAAAAGTTATAGGTGCGCGCCCGGATTCAAACCGCCGACCTCTGATTAGGAAGCTGACGCCCTAACCACTAGGATATCACCGCTTCAATATATATTATTTATTCATATATATTATTTATTTATAGGTATATAGTATATGAAACCTCAAGACATTTTATACGACATCTTCTAGCTAGTGACAGGATCTCGTTGCTGTAGAAATTGTGTGACTTCTCAACATTAGAATGGGATAAGTAGTTTTGCAGTCTCCTCTTGATGATAATCTGACACTGCTTAAAGAATTCCAAATTAAACCAAAACAGATACAATTAATTTTCATCAAAGTCATGTACATCACGGCTCGCACAACTCCGATCTTATCCGGAAGCTCGTAACGTCAAAATATTAATTTACTGAGCAAGCGGGTACAAAAGCGTTTAATATTTTTACATTCCGCTGATGTGGCCCCGTATGCTAATTCAATATGGGTCGCCATCGTTTAGGGCGGCGGCCGCCAAAGTACTGCACGAAAATAAAATTGCAGGTCAACTTCTATCACGTCGCCCCCTCATTTTTTTCAATATAGACATCGCCAACGCCTTCCTTTTCTTTTGTTGAAAGTCCGTCCCAAATGTCGTCATAGTTCTTGCAATAAAACACTTGTTAAATGCATTTTTAAGATGAATGAAAACTTCTTTCGTATTAATAACATCAGTAGGGAAGAAGAAATCAAGCCGACGAAACCGTGGCTTTCAAACGTAATTTTTCGGATATTGAACCCTTTTCATTCGTAGAAAGGGTTCAATATCGGAAAAATGTAGACTTATATAACTCACAGATATAAACTCAGAAACACGGAAGAGAATTAAATAGGAAGATATATTCGTTCACACAACTTTAAAAGTTCGCCAAACAAAGTGCTGCCACTGTTACCGCTGTTACTTAGCACTTGACATCTGTCAGAGTCCTCATGTTGCTTTTGTTTTAGCAGTTTCAGCATTTCGGGTTTTTCTTGTCACTTTTGGGGAAAGTTTTACATAATTTAGTTTCCATGCGGCGGCTGTGTCTATTTATATGTCATCTGTGGTTTTTCTATATCGGTTTTATATCGACAGAATATATTGTGTAAATTTAAAAAATAAAAGTTTGGGAAACGGTACGCACGGCTTAGGGTAATAAATGACTTGCGAAAAATCCCGTTCAAAATGCGTTTCCACGTCACACGTCAATGTAGTGATTGATAGGCCAATGAGGGAATGTGTCGCTTAGCACTATTAACAAACACCGTGGTTCGAGTGCCCGCTGGTCTGGTGGGTGACATATCCCAATCTGGCTCTCGAAGATTCCACTTTCTAAACACCCATATATAAGATATATTGGGGTGTCCAATTTTATATATACTAATAAATCGACTTCTTCTTCTTCTTTAGGTGCCTCTCCAACTAGTGAAGGTTGGGAGTCCGGATGGCATATTTTGCCTTGTCTCTCGCGAAGCTGAAAAGCTCGCGATACGAGTCCACTCCCTGATTAATCGACTAGACAATCTTATCAAGCAACTTGTATTTTTTTTACACTACAAACTAGCTCTTGACGGTAATCTCACCGTCAAGTAAGTAATAAACCCTATATTCCTAATTGGTTTCTACACGACATTGTGACGTAATGCTAAATCGCTTAGCCGGGAATCGATCTCAGAACCTCCAACTTTATAATGCGACATCGCACGCATTGCGCCACTGGAGGTCGCTATTGTTTGTTACCCTGATCATTTGATCAACTGGGCAATTCCAATTGAATTGTAACGTAATTTCATTTGAACTGTTGTCTTCTTCTGTAGATCACCGAAATCGGACCCGATTTAACATTTTGAATTATCACGCATAACTGGTTTCCAATTTTTTATATATATACATCGAGGGCAATAGAGCATACGGTAAATAAATAAATAAGTGATAGCCGTAGCCCATGAACGTCTGAAGAACCAGAGAAGCCTATAATTCGTTGGCTGCAAGCATTACTACGTTACAAGCGTTATTATACCGGATCGTTAAAACGATTGGCATTATATCTTATCTGGAACCGGCCACTGCGGAAGCCTCCCGCCAGACCAAACACTCAAAAAGAGTGGCACCTATTTTAAAATACTAAGCAAGAATAATGAATAGAAGCAGGCGTTACTTTGCGGAAGTCCTCCTAAGCGCGAAAAGTAAAGACTTTACTTTTCTCGCTTGTGAAGTCAACATCTCCTGAGGATGATCCGGTGTCGGGTCGAAACGTGCGTAGAGATTCTAGTTTAAGATTTTGTGTGGTGTTATACAAGGTGTCTCAAAAGTAAGTTCACATTTGCTTATCTTATTACGCGAAAGCAACTATTCTGAGGGGCGCGGGGGGTATGTCAGTCGGTAGTCTGGCTCTTGGGAATTTAGTCGCTATGGAGCGTTTCTCTGGTGCGGACCGTGCGTTGTGCGTACGTGAGTTTTACAAAAACGGTAATTCGGCGACTGTAGCGCGTAGAAAATTCTGCAGTATTCGACATATTCGTCACTTAAATGATGCGCCTAGCACTCGTCTCATTGCAAAGTGGGTTGAGAAGTTTGAAGAGACTGGGTCAACTCTGGAGAAACCAAAATCTGGGCGACCAAGAACATCAAGAACAGCCGAAAACGTGGACAGTGTTACTCAGTCTATTCGAGATGATCCAAACCTCTCGATTCGGAAGCGTGCTGTTGCTTTAAATGTGCACAGATCTTCATTATGCCGCATTTTACACAAAGATTTAAAGCTGCACCCGTACAAAATTCAGTTAGTGCAAGAACTGAAGCCTCAAGATGCTGGTCAGAGGCTTGCCTTTGTAAATCAGATGATTGAGCGCTTTCCAACGTTCACCAACATCTTGTTTTCCGATGAAGCCCATTTTCATCTGAATGGGCATGTAAACAAGCAAAATTGTCGTTACTGGAGTGCAACCAACCCAAAACAAAAACATCAGAAACCGCTACATTCACCCAAAGTCACCGTATGGGCAGCGATGTCGGCGCGAGGAATTATCGGCCCTTACTTTTTTGAAGATGGAAGGGGATGCACACTCACAGTGAATTCAGAGCGTTATGTGGAGATGTTAGACGAGTTTTTCGTACCCCAACTGCAAAACTTTCCTGGTTACAACCAAAGAACATGGTTCCAGCAGGATGGAGCAACTTCACACACGTCCAACAGATCTCAAATTTTTCCGAACAAATTAATCTCCAGGCGAGGTGACATAAATTGGCCTCCACGGAGTCCCGATTTAACGCCTATGGATTTTTTCCAGTGGGGTTATGTCAAATCAAAAGTTTACGCTAATAAACCGACTTCCCTGGCACAATTAAAAGAAAATATCCGTCATGAAATGGCAGCCATCACGGAGACTACCTGCCGAGCTGTCATAGGCAATTTTAGTGCCCGACTAAATGAATGCCGAGAGCGCAACGGTTTACATTTGGACGATGTTATTTTTAAAAAATAAATTCCCAAACAGTGTACTTCAATATAAAATAAACATTTTTTCAATAAAGCTAAGACTTTTCTTTTAAAAAAAGATTTAAATGTGAACTTTCTTTTGAGACACCTTGTATTATACAAATCTCCCGGTTGTCGGCGGAATATAGCAAATTATACTTGCTGTTTATATTTTACTAAGCAAGAAATAAGCCGCGGAGATCGTCATACTGCGTGACGTTGAATACAGTATAAATATATGAAATGTACTCAATATTTAAAACGACGTCCCCTGTAATGAAGAGCAGGAGCACGAAGATGACACGGGAGACAATACAACAATACAATACAACAACAACACTCGTTCCTTGTACAATTGCGCCGGAAATCGATACATTTATTGTTGTAAGAACAATGAGAAGTGTGTTGTAGGTACAGGACGCGGAATAACTGCTCTTTGTGTGCATTCGACTTACGTCTATTAGAACGCCACGCTTACAGATAAGAGAGCTGTATCAAGGCTTTATAACTGCCTTATAAGGTTTAGTTTTTTTTTTTCGGACTGCCTATTAGCTGTACAAACCCTATTGGTTGCCACAGCGTAACCGGGCTGTTTGGCGAGCTTTGTAAAGAAGCTCTGCCAGAAGAAATTTTGAGCCCTAGGGCTCGAAGAAACTAAGGGAACGACTGCCTAAGGGCGCCTCCTTTGAGGCCGAACCTCGGCTTAGGCGACGTTTGGGATAACGGGGGGGTCGGACGGTGAGTGGTCCGTACGTCTCCGAGGCCGTGGATGGAGCCCACGTCCGGATGACGTAAGATAGCGGGGACCTCGTCTTCGCCGGCGAAGACGGTGTGTAGCGTATGATTGTGTGGTAGGTGGTACGAGTATGTCAGTAGTCATCTGGTCGTCAGGGTCATGAAGGATATGTTTAGGTCTCCTCTTTCGGAGAGGAGCGCCTAGGTCGGGGGAGTAAAAAGAAACCGCAACTACGAGAGGGTTGGGGTGTTGGATTGTAAGGTTTAGTGGTTACATGTTGAACTTCGGATACTGAGGTTGTAGGTTCGATTAGGATTTTTTACTGGATATTGGATTTACCTGTTAAAAAATTCATTACCTACCACCGAATTTAGGAAATTGGCTGACCGTATGCTCTGACTTCTTAGCTAAGAATAAGTTAGTTGTGGGCTTCTAATCTGGGCGCGTTTGGAACCCTCTTAGATTTAGTTTTAAGTTGACCAGTGTAGTTATCACCTCACGAAAAAAATTGAAACTAAGGTTAAGAAAAACAATCCAAAATGCCTTTCTGCAAGCCCACACTTAACATTTGGGATGAGTGATTTGGGATTGGAGATTCGGTATTTTCTGTGTTTGGTTTTACATTATTTTAATACTATTAGTTTTATTTCTTTACTAGCTGATGCTCGTGACTTCGTCTGCGTTGAGTTAGTGTGTGTGAAAAAGTGTTTGTTTGTCTTCCAATCGCGAAGCAATGATTTGATAACATTAAATGGATGGAACATAAACATAAAAGTATCTACTTTCTAACAAAAAAAAAAAGGATGAGTGAAATCGGAGTACGTGTTAATAAATAACAACACATTTTGACTTCAACCCCCTCTCCCAAGGGAACTATGCTGAGTTCTGGGATAAAAACTATCCTATATGTTGAACCGGAGTATCAGCTACTCCTATACTAATTTTCAATCAAATCCATCCAGTAGTTTCGGCGTAATGCGCGGCGCATAATAGAGACCGACAGACAAAAAAATAAAAAATAAATTGTTTTGGACTCAGTATCGATAGTAAAAAAAAATCAAAATATTTTTAATGTACAGAATTCATCTTGTTACAAATTTATTTTATTACTGATTATTACACTTAAAAATATCGAATAAGCCTCAAATTCTTGAAATTATAGACCCACCATCCTTTAGTACATTATTGCTGTATTTAATATTGGATTTTGAATGAAAAATGAGTCACAAGCCAGGAAAAACACCACTAATAAGATCAGTTCATTTTCCTACATCACATCAATCTTAACCAAATGCTGACAGCAAAAACAGGAGAAAGTTTTTAACAGCAAAATCCTTTTTCTTAGATTATTTTACTGGTTGCGTCATTTCTTTCATTTTCTTTGTTAAGTTAGGTTATGATGACTTACGTTAGTTAGTTACGTTTTTCGTATGTCGCCCTGACGCAGTAGTAAACGGTGTGGCCCAGAGTTTGATTTCCTGGCAGGTGCAAATTTCTCAATATTTCCTGATCTGGTCTGGGAGGTGGCTTCGGCAGAGGTTACAATCAAGTTACAATCGTACAAATAGACCACCAAACGATTTAGCATTCCAATAAAGATGCAAAAACCAATAAGGACATGGGTTTCATATGATTACGAAATTCTCAACTGGTTAGCCCGCTATCATCTCAGACTCACTACATAATCACTTAGCATCAGGTGAGAGTGACGTTCATTTATGTTGGTTGGACATACAAGTTCTGAACAAATTTTCTCACACACAATTGATGATGAATTAATATTTAATAAAATAATTTATATTTAGTTGTAGCTAGTCTGTTGTAGTTGGAATGGTAATTATTTTTAATCTACGCTAGACACAGTACTAAACTTTACCTTCATCATGACATCATGAACAACAAATTACTGGCTCACTACAGAGCACGGGTCTCCTCTCAATATGAGAAGGGTTTGGCCGTAGTCCACCACGCTGGCCATGTGCGGATTGGCAGACTTCACACGCCTTTGAGAACATTATGGAGAACTCTCAGGCGTGCAGGTTTCCTCACGATGTTTTCCTTCACCGTTGAAGCAAGTGATATTTTTTTTTTAAAACGCACATAGCTCCGAAAAGTTAGAGGTGCGTGCCCGGATTCGAACCGCCGACCTCTGATTAGGAGGCTGACGCCCTAACCACTAGTCTATCACCGCTTCCAACTTTACCTTATAAGATATATATTCCCAGCTATCTTCATAAATCCATTCACGCAAAATCACCTTTTCATTTTACTTTAAATTCTGCTGATAGGGCGCAACGTACCCGTTCCCGTACGCTAATTTTACGGGGGTGTTTTATCGCTAGGGATACGATGTAAATGACGTAGCTAAAAATTCGCATTAAGATTCGTTTGCACGTCATCAATCATTTATGTGGTGATATTGGTGTATTAAGATGGCTTCGTCTTATTAGCTACGCAGAGCTTTGTTATTAATTCCTTGATGTTGATGTGCTAGATTTGGTGTCAACTAGCTGGCTCTTAATTCAGTTGGTGTGAGTAGATGATTTATCGAATCTATATTTTGTTCTGCTTGCAAACTATTATAAAGTTGGAGGTCCTGGGTTCGATTCCCGGCTCGAGTCTTGTCTTGTGGGTGACTTCAGCCGTGGCTAGTTACAACCCTACCGACAAAGACGTGTCGCAAAGGAATTTAGTTTTCCGACACAATGTCGCGTACAAACCAATTAGGATTGTGGGCTTACTATACCCCTAACAGGTTAGCCCGCTACCATCCTTGACTGCATCATCACTTACCACCAGGTGAGATGCCGTCAAGAGCTAACTTGCGGTGTATAAAAAAATATAAGGTGGTGGTGGTAAAATAAATAAGTAGATACGCACCGCAAGTTTACGAGATGGACCGCGGTAGTATTTTCCTTCTTAGTTTTGTTATTAACCAGCAACACAGCGACTGAATTAAAAAAGAAACGTTATTCATGGGACAACAATAAAATTGAATTCATTCGCTGTAAACAGTAAAGAACATCATCAAGGCAGTAGTGATACAATGAGCAGAAGTCAAGGCAAGCGAGATAAAACAGAACAATACAATTCCCGCATCCACTGGGAGTATAATTGCGGCGGGGATCTATACAATACATTTGCTATTGTAAGACAATGCCGCGTCGCATATTTGTCGAACCAGATGATACATATCTATGAGTAGGGCGATTTCGAAAAGTTCCCCACCCACTTATTTTATGTTATTAGGTTATATGCCACAATATATATCGAGGCTTCGATCCGGTCACGTTCCCTTGAATAAATTCGGACATCTGATGGGCAAAATTCCCACTCCTAATTGTCCTGATTGTGACAGGCCAGAAGACGTACATCACTTATTATTGGAATGTGTTCGTAACGAGGCTGAGCGATGGGAGGCCCTCGCCCGGTTCCCTATGCTTAGGGAAGTTGGGGGCTGTAATAGTGCCCTGGCCAGCCCTCTTTCAGAGGAGGTCAGGGCTCTGTTGCGGCTGTACAAAAAATCCCTCCGAGAAGTGGCAATACATTAGCATTGTAACATATTTAGTTCTAATGATTTTGCTTTTTTACTCTTGTTGAATTATGAATGTTATTCAGTAATTATAAACAGTGTTCCTTACGGAGCGACCTAATCCTATCCAGGATCAAGCTCCTTAAATAAAGATTATAAAAAAAAAAAAACAATGTATGTTCGCTTCACGCAAAACATCTGATGTTCCAAGATAATCAGAGGCAACGTAAGACGTAACCAGACGCCTTCATTTTCAAGAGACGATCTCTTGAAAATGAAGACGTCTTGTCTATCTTTAGTCACGCTTAAGACTGCAGTTCGGAATGGACCTGTTTGGATAATATTCAGCTCTTTGCACCGACAGGCAACAAGATCATGGAGGAAGAAGAAGAAAATTCGAATGTTGCTATATTTAAATATAACTTCAGTAAGCAATTTGATGCGTACCTAATTTACGCAATGAAATAAAGATTCAATGCTTTGATCCTTTTATTTACACTATTTTTTATTTAATGACGACCTCCGTGGCGCAGTGCGTGCGCTGTCGCATTATAAAATTGGAGGTCCTGGGTTTGATTCTCGGCTCGAGTCTGGTCTGGTGGGAGGCTTCGGCCGTGGCTAGTTACCACCCTACCGACAAACACATGTCGCCAAGCGATTTAGCGTTCCAGCACGATTTCGCGTAGAAACCAATTAGGAGCGTGAGTTTACCATACTCCTAAGAGGTTAGCCCGCTACCATGCTAGACAGCATCATCACTTACCACCAGGTGAGACTGCCGTCATGAGCTAACTTGTAGTGTATAAAAAAAAATGATACGCTTACTTTTTACGTTATAACCTTAGATACCACGCTTCAGGTACGATTCTCGGACCTTTTCCAATGAAGTTCCTTTCAAATTTGCTAGTATTAACCTAACATTTATCATATTTATTTATTACTTTATCTTTACATATTTCCGGCATTTCATTTCCATGGTGGGATTTCGTAATCAAGTAACATAGTCCCCACAACTTGACAAACGAGGTCAAGATTGCTAAGCTTCTAAACTCTCCTAAGCCTATTCTAAGCCTGTTCTAATGGAGACACGATTAGTATATTCCCCACAATAAACATAAACCTTCACTCACATTGACAAAGCGCGCAATTATGAACTGTATTGCATTGGATTATGTTTCAAATTAAGTAGACATAGATGTACCTGTATTACTAGAGATATCGCTGTAATTTCTCATAATATGTGGGTAATGTGGGATATCCGCGAGCATGAGTTATCTGAAATTAGAGTAAGCTCAGACCTAATCTTACGTAGTTCGAATATAAAATTTTACAAATCAGTTCATATTATTTCATATGGTTCCGTTAATGTCCGGCCATCTGTCCGTCTGACCTTCAGCAGGTCTGACTTTAGGAATAAGTATTGCGTTGATTTTTTTTATATTTAATGAGTTTTCCTATTTAATTCATATGGTTCCGTACATGTCCGGCCATCCGTCCGTCTGACCTTCAGCAAGTCTGACTTTAGGAATAAGTATTGCAATATATTTCTATTGCTATATAATATATATGTTTAACAGCAATCAATAGAAATAAAGTATTCTTTAAAATCTAAGGGGAAATGGGGGATCCATGCATGAAACGTGTTTCTTGGTGTTTACTGCTTAATCTTAATAATGTAAATTCGATTTAATGCTTATCGGGTTCAACTAACAAGTCGATTATATTTTTATTTTCGTTTAGTGCAGAAATATTACTTATTTTCCATACTGGCGCTTATTTATCAAACTTTCTGAGTTTTTCATCAAAACGCAATCATATTTTTTTGTTAATATTATACTTACATTTACTACAACTATTAATGTGAATAATTAATACTTGGTTGACTAATTTAAAAAAAATGCCAAAGTACAAAATATGTGAAAGTGTTTGTTGGTTTTCCTATTCCTCACAGCGATGGGTTGACACATCGTCTTAATTTACATGAAGACAGTTAAAATACGAAAAAGTGACATCAGGTTATATTGATCCGAGAAAAATCTTCTTTTTTTAAATAATTTTATTGATTTGTAACAACTAATGGCCCATCTATGATTTAAAACCAACTTGTTGGTTGTCATGAATTATGGCATGACGCTCTCTTACGCCATCGCGCCCACCTTTGTACTCCAGAGCTGCCGAGCGTAACGTGATGGCCAAGTTAAAAAAAAAACAATTATGCGAAGCCTGACTTTTATTAATACTTGTCCGTATTAATTTTTTCGTACAATATTGCCGGAGGTCCGATCAATATGGAGCATTAATCAAAAAGTTTGGTGACATGCCTCTTATTAAATTCCCAAAAGTTGTACCAAGAGGCGTATCACGAGCAGCAGTGGCGATGTATCAAACCCTCAGCACAAAATAAATAGCCCTTAGTTTGACTTTTACACGCTCGAATGAGTAGGCCTGCAACCTTAAAAAATCCATGAAAGGTGCAAGTTTGACATAATTTTAAGGTACAAATCACCATCACGGGTAAATAGTGTACTTGGAATATATAAAAATACAAGTCTATCTAGGTGGACGGACTCAATCCGTTCCGCTACAAATTTATCGGTCTCCGAGTGCTCCCGTGATGCTACCAACAGAAATCGCTGAAAGGAGATCGTAAGAGCTGCTGTGGCCATATCATTACCACGACCACTCTGCCAAGAGTGAACGAATAAGAAGGAGACGAATTCTGTGGTGACATACTCGTATTTGTTAGTTGTCTGTGGCTTTCATACTTTTGAAGCTGTCAATCTGGTAAATTCACCTGCTGTACAATAAGGTATTATATTAATCAATATAAATCAGACAGTCGATGAGTGCAGATGTTTATTCTTTCCCTTTTTTTGTTTACGGGGGGAAAATCTCCTACTGAGATACCCGACTATTGCTTGGGAAAAGCTTGAGTTATGTGGAATTTTTACCCACTGAACCCCCCTCGGTCGCCTGGCCACCATCAGCATAAAACAGTGGGAGGCTCCGGGATCTCCGAATAACGCACCCGCATTATTCTTTCACTGCAAACCTCATAAAATGACAAGTGTGACTTTTCCAGCCAAACGCCGAGGCGCTCGACCCATCAACATGGGGATCTGTAGATTATTCATCATCATCATTATCCTTTTAACATCCCACTAGTAAATCACTTAAATGAAAAACAACTAGACAACTCATCATCATCATGATCAACCCATTACCGGCTCACTACAGAGCACGGGTCTCCTCTCAATATAAGAAGGGTTTGGCCATAGTCCACCACGCTGGCCATGTGCGGATTGGCAGACTTCACACGCCTTTGAGAACATTATGGAGAACTCTCAGGCGTGCAGGTTTCCTCACGATGTTTTCCTTCACCGTTGAAGCAAGTGATATTTTAATTTTTAAAAACGCACATAACTGAAAAGTTAGAGGTGCGTGCCCGGATTCGAACCGCCGACCTTTGATTAGGAGGCTGACGCCCTAACCATTAGGCTATCACCGCTTCACCTACCTAGACACCTACCTAGTACAAATGTTGAACGCTATAGTGTATCGAAAACGACTCCACGAGTATGTTTAACCTCATCCTAAGGGTAGGCTCCGGGGGGCTGATTGAGTTTGAATTTGACGAGTCCCTCATTTTGCGCGGTCCGCCACACTTCTCATTAATATGGAAATTTGGTAAAATATTAATAAGTTAATTAACCATTACCGAACAAGCGCGGGGCGTGATAGGTTGTCTCTATGATATGAGCCGCATATCAGATAGAACAATGATTCTCTTCATTCATGAATTTTAACGAATTATGAGTTCATTTGCCCTGGTGCCGCGGCCCGGTACTGACAGACGGGAAAAAAGGTTTACCTGTCCTGGTATGTCTTTACCGTTGCAGATGATAAATTAAAAAAAGTTTCTTTTCTCCATTAAAGCTTAATTACGAAATAGGATAAATGGAAAAATGAAAAACTAAATATGATTTTGCCAAATGTTTAACACACATGTTATCGCCGCGATTCTATATATTGGAACGAAGTTCCTTACGGCAGGCTTGGAGGAGATAGAGATTTTGCTGCGCAACCGAACTGAAAAAAATGTGATAGTAAAACCGTAAGAAAAAGTCCGTGGAATAAAACCGTTAAATGAGACGTGCGTAGGCGCGACAGTCGTATACACAAGCGAGTAGAGTATGTATTATTCACTACTTTCTCTTTCTCCCTCTTTAATTATTTCTATTACTATGTAAATTTATGTTGTCAAACAAAAATAAAGAGACATATTTTGTTATTTTAGTTGATAATTTGAAATAAGATTTTTTTTATTTTACGTAATTTATTATTTCCTAAATACTTTCCTGTACTTAAATAAAAACTAATCAGCAAAATTTAAGAGAAAAATCAAGAAAACCTACATAAAATTGAGCACGATTTTTTTTGCAAATTGTGTCGATTCTTCATTTCGGGTAATGGTAGGAACTTCGTTCCTACCTGGTGTCCCACGACACCACATTTTATATATTATGATTCAAACAAACACACTTACTGAACGCAGACAAAGTCGCGGGCATCAGCTAGTTTATAATATTAGTAGGATTTCAACGTTGTTTGTCAAAACGCTCTAGTTCAAAAGGCATAAAGCTATGTATCTAAAGGTTTCGTAAAACAGTTGGTATCATTGACTCAAAGAAGGTCCAGCGAGGGGTAAATGAACTCGTACGAAGTAACGTTTGACAATTATTTCGGTGTAAGACAGGTAGGTGTGGGGGTAGGTGGGTATCGAATGTTTGTAATTCGATATAACGCTCTCATACTCGCACATATGAGAAGGAAGGAATACGAGGAAGGTTGAATTTAACTTCAAAAGGAATATTTTATTTAGAATGTTTTTAATATAAGATCTTATTTTAATAAAGTACCTACACTTCGTTATAAACCCAATTTTTCATCCTACTGCTGGGAATTCCCATCTTAAAAGAGATGGCTATATTTGTTTTGTTCGGTAAAGATAAGTGTCAAGGGAGTCGTCAGATTCTCAAGGCAATAATCATTAGGAGAGAGGAAAAAGAAAAAACATAAAATAATAAAAGAGAGACAGAGCTATAAGAGGACTATCACGGAGTAATGCGAAGCGGTTCCGTGTCCACCTGAAAAGGCATGACAGATATATTATATTACATTTTCTCCTCCACGAACAAAAATAAAGTTTGTTGCTTATTACTTCCTTAGTTATAATTTTTTTCAGTCGAAGCAGCGTACCATATAGTTTACGAGTACCATCGCTTTAAGCAGTATTATTTTATTATAGTTGACGCTGATTTTTCGTTACTAAATTAGACGTATCTAAATTATATATACCTACCATTTATCTTTAACTTATATTGCTATAAAAGATGGCAAGCCCCCAGTTTTAATTTATACCGAAAAAATAAAACGGAGACTTAACACATTACCTTTTGACATGATACAATCAAAACGTTATTGAAATGATTTTAAGGGAATTATAGGTACCTATTTGCAAACTGATCGACAACGATATTTTTGATTATGCTTGCTATAGTAATAAGCTAATATTAAGATTCCACATCTTAATTAGTTTTACGTTCTAATGTCCATAAGGAATACTAAAAGGCTGTTTTATTTGATTTTTAATATTATTATTTGTAAACTGATAACGAAATAATATATAAGGATAGCAGATTCTCAAAGATGAGCTGAGCAATTATTTACCGGTACTTGGGAGCCTGATCTCTACCAGATATCCATTTAAATAAATATATATAAATTATCATTATCAAGCAATATCGGTCCACTACATCGCGCAGGTCTCCTGTATGAATGAGAAGGGTTTTGGCCGTAGCCCATCATGCTTCACACTCCTTTGAGAATAGCGTGCAGAACTCCAGGTAGTCAAGGTAGATACATCATGATCAACCCATTCTCGGTTCACTACAGAGCACGGGTCTCCTCTCAATATGAGAAGGGTTTGGCCATAGTCCACAACGTTGGCCATTGGCAGACTTCATACGCCTTTGAGAACATTATGGAGAACTCTCAGACATGCAGGTTTCCTCACAATATTTTCCTTCATCGTTGAAGCAAGTGACATTTTAATTGCTTAAAAGCGCACATAACTCCGAAAAGTTATAGGTGGTGGTTCGAACCCCTGACCTCTGATTAGGAGGCGGCCGTCCAAACCACTAGGCTATCTCTGCTTCTAGGTAGGTACAACGTTAAAGCAATTGATATCTAATTTTAAATTGCTTTTAATTACGACACAACTCCGAAGTCAGAAAAGGCCTTAATCTCAGTCCTCTTAAAAGGGAAGCTCGAGTCTTAACCACTACACTCGCCGTTATAAATACGTCAAACAACCTGATAGTCAAATTTTACGTAACTGTATTTAAATTTTAAGGCGGCGTCCCCGAACCAGTCCCGCTTCTGATTTATTGGTATAGATAAATTCCGTTCGTGAATTGTTTTGTAAACACAATGTGTTTGTACGCTACAGTAATGTGAGGCAGCAGCTATTTCCTCAATTCGCAAATGTATTTCCCCTGTCGGCTGTCAATATGTAGCTGCAACTACTTTGTGGTTCCTCGGCGCCCCCGAGCGGTGCGCGGCGCGATAATTCACGCCCGCCTCTACACTCTATTGCATTTATTCAAATAAGACATACAATGCATTCGTATGCACAATATATCTTGCCGACTGTAGCCCGCGACTTTGTTCGCGAGGAAATTTTGATGTGTGACTGACGCCTGATTCCATTAACTGCTCGTACTACCGCATCTTTATCCGCCGGTTTCCCCCCTTTTTTTTTATACACTACAAGTTAGCCCTTGGCGGCTATCTCACCTGATAAGCTTTTTGTCTGGTGGGAGGCTTCGGCCGTGTCTAGTTACCACCCTACCGACAAAGACGTGTCGCCAAGCGATTTAGCGTTCCGGTACGATGTTGTGTAGAAACCAATTAGGAGTATGAGTTTACCATACCCCTAACAGGTTAGCCCGCTAGCATCTTAGACCGCATCATCACTTGCCATCAGGTGAGATGCAGTCAAGGGCTGACTTGTGGTGAATAAAAAAATAAAAAAAAATAAGTGATGTTAATGTCTAAGATGGTAGCGGGCTAACCTGTTAAGGGTAGGGTAAACCCATACTCCTAATTAGTTTAACCTTATGGAACGCTAAATCGCTTGGCGACACATCTTTGTAGGTAGGGTGGTAACTAGCCATGGCCGAAGCCACCCACCAGACCAGACTGGAGCTTTGAATCGAACCCAGGACCTCCAACTTTATAATGAGGTCGTCAAAACTGCGATTGAGTAAAACAAACCGTTCTTGTATCTAGAAGTGATCGTTAAACCTCTCTGTACTATAGTTAAAGTGTCATTAAATATAATCAGGACACTGACTAGTTAATAAGTAGGCTAATGTCGGGAGTTTAGTAACAGGTTAGCTTTTGATTAGTTCCAAGACCTGTCTATCTATAGACGTGAGGTTCTAACGAGTTGGTTTTACATAATATAGGTTGATATAAACATTATGTACCAAAACCCCTACTAACAATATTTATTTTGTCAATATTGACTAAGCAATTGAACATTGTGAAGAAAATATCTTTAATTTTAAATCGATCAAATCAAGGACATTATGAAAGATCTTTATGATGTGGTGTTAAAATTACACCTGGCGTTAACTGCAGACTAAGTTAGTAACGGGCTTGCCTGTTAGTTTCTACGTGACATTGTACCAGAATGCTTAAATATTCGGTAGGATGTCTATAAGGTAAATCCTCCCACCAGACAAGAGAAGATTCAGTTTTTTTTTTTTTTTCGGACTGTCTATTAGCTGTACAAACCCTATTGGTTGCTACAGCGTAACCGGGCTGTTTGGCGAGCTTTGGAAAAAAACTCTGCCAGAAGAAATTTTGAGCCCTAGGGCTCGAAGAAACAATGGGAACGACTGCCTAAGGGCGCCTCCTTTGAGGCCGAAGAAGATTCAGTAATTATATCAATAAATACTAAACAATTTCACGGATACCGATCCAGCGTGATTGAGTAATAAAAAACAAAATCTTTCCCTTTTATAATAGTAAAAAGATTTGATTTACAGGTACATGTGTCCTTTCTTTGATACTAATATCACAAACACGGTAAAAAACGCGCAATAGAGAACAAACCAACAGATTCATCTCACATTATCACGTATAGAAGTTTGCTATCTCGTGTATCAGCTGAAACAATTTGCATTTGCTCCGTACTCGGTTTGATATCGCTTTCTTTTTCTAGCGAAGAATTGTGCGAAAAAAGCACTTTCCAAGTGTCGGTAATATATTCTAAAAAGTCCCTCACGCGTTGTACGTGACGTTGGCAAATTGGACTTATCGGTGCCGCGCCGCGGACTTCCTAACGTAATAATTACAAGATTGCTGGCGATGTCCCCCTACATTACTGTTATAAATGCGAATGTTTGTTGGTTACGATTCCCAGCTCGAGTCTGATCTGGTGAGAGGCTTCGGCCGTGGCTAGTTACCAACCTACCGACAAAGACGTGTCGCCGAGCGATTTAGCGTTTCGGCACAATGTCGTGTAGAAACCAATTACTAGACCCCTAACAGGTTAGCCGGCTATCATCCTAGACTGCATTTTCACTTACCATCAGGTGAGATTGCCGTCAAGGGCTAACTTGTAGTGGATAAAACAAAAAAATGTCGGTTAACCAGTCGCCATGAAATTTGGCTCATAAATGATGTTTATTCTATTCTATTTATGTTTAAAAATAATATCACCATGAGCATTTTAGGCGCGATCGTAAGGACATATATTTGGTTGTATATTTATATCACGTATATATATTTTAGATATGTATTATTGTTATTATTTTATATGTTTAGTAGCATGTAGTTATTAGGGTGTATGTATAACTATTGCAACTTCTCGTATAACTTTTAACTCAATGGTTCCAAAGAAATGGTTGCCTGGAAGAGATCACAATTAGCGATAAGGTCGCCAGTTGCTTTTGTTATTTTCATGTATGTTACGTCCAATGAATTGAAATAAAGTTTTATAAGTAAATAAATATCTCCGTTATAAATTAATTCGTTTAACAAACATTTGCATAGAGAAAACTCGGACCCTGGTGAACGATATTTTATGTCAGAGCACAAACGTATTCAACGGGTTTTAGTAAAAACTGTGTAGAATTTGGTATAAGTGGGTCAAATTCCACAGTTTGCTGCCACTTGTGACCCGCAACTCGCTGCCATTCTTCAGATGTCATCGTCCACTTAGTCCAGGGGTCAGTCCGACGCTATGTATACGGGTTGCTCGCACAAACAAACATCTACGATTCATATGCCTGATTTATTTAAATATAATGTATGAAATAACATAGCTAAGAAATGAAATGGAAATATACTTAATTGATGACCTCCGTGGCGCAGTGCGCGCGCTGTCGTATTACAAAGTTGGAGGTCCTGGGTTCGATTCCCGACTCGAGTCTGGTCTGGTGGGAGACGGCCCACCGAAAGGTTACCACCCTACCGACAAAGAAGTGTGGCCAAGCGATTTAGCGTTCCGGCACGATTTAAGTGAATACCGTCGCCCATGAACATCTGCAGCACCAAAGGAGCCATCGATGCGTTGACAGCTCAACCCATCCTCTCATTCGGTTTTTTCTCATACCGGAATGCTATCACGAATCACGGTGAAGCAAAGCCTCCCACCAAACCAGGCTCGAGCTGGAAATCGAACCTAGGATCTTCCACTTTATAATACGACACCGCGCTGCACTACGGAGGTCGTCTAAATATGGCTTTAATTCTGAAATTTTCACACATTAAGTCGAACAAAATCTTAAAGAATCCTTTGTTCGCTTACAAAATTACTTAACGGTTGTTTACTGTACTGGTTTTAATAACAACTAAGTAATGGAATGTAAGAAAGAGCTTGCATTTTGCACTCTGCATGGCGCACCAGTGGAATAACTAATGTGCATACATTCGCAGCGGGCTACCAAAGAGAACCAACTCCGCGAGGGAAGCTGGCTTACGCAACGTACTTGGTATGAGACCAATAGGTCCGTTGGAGTAATGGGGCAAATGGTACCACTACTTGATCGATGTGAAATGCCCATTCCAAATCTGTTTCCATTATCACCACATAAAATATTGAAATCAAGAGTAAATAGACTTAAGGCTCAATCACCAATAACTTGATTTCAGATTTAGTCAGATTGCAGTCCAGCGCTAATCTGTATAGTTGAAAAACACCCTCAGTGGCCATAACTTTTGATATAAAATACATTAGATAGGCAGCATCGATATTGCATTAGCACAATCTCATTTGTACGCAAAACCAGTGTGTATTTATAATACGTATATAAAAAAAATCAAGATGATAACAGCTAGCCAAGAAATAATTAAAAATCGTGAGGTAATGTTATCTCTCTCAGAATTATAAAACTACACTTACATGCCTACATAAATATTTAAATTAACTTTTATTTTTAATTTCCTAAAACAGCTTATTATTGTCGAAGAGTTACTAAAATCGGTTTTATTGTATTAAAGTTATCGGTATATAACAATTATTTCTTTGTAATATCAGTATAGATATAGATCCAGAGAGGAATATTTCAGGTTTTTAAAATGACCTTTTATTGCCAACTCACATGATGACGTAATTATTAAGCTGTTTATAACCGAGGCCGCTTTATCTCCTTCTATCGTGTTACTTGATGGCAGACCAAGCACAGAGCATAGCAGCTTCTTAAATGTAATTGGCGAGCAAACCTTCGCAGCAATTTCTAGCTGATTATATTTTTGACTTTCCAACTAAAGTAGTTACTTGGACACAACGTGCTTTAATAAAATAAAAATGTCTGCATTCATCTGCACCTCTACCTCGTTAATAAAATATTGGGTAATGCTTCGGTTTTGATTGGTTACTTCATATTTTAAGTTAAAAGCACCGATCAGTTTCCAAATATATCTAAGGCACCCCAGAAAGGTTCATACGTGTTGTTAGAAAAAGTACTAAAATGCATTAGCGTGCACTTTATACAATCTAGAAAGCAATGTCTTCCCAGACCCATACTATAGAAGTTTTGGTGCTGCATAGTAGCGAAAATCGCTTGGCAACACAACTAGCCATGACCAAGTTTAGCAACTGACTAGATCAGTGATAAATCGGAAATCATATATTAGCTAATTGTAGTGGCAGAGGCAGAGTAAAAAAAAATATCACTTGCTTCAAGGAGCTTCGAACATTTTGACTCACCAAATTACTGACGATTACACAAAAAACTTATATATGAATCAATCAGCTATTGAAACATCACAATTGTTAATTTCAAGTCGAATGTCTACTGAGTACCTAGAAATACATCTAGCCTTAATTTGAACTAAAATTACTCCTGTTAATATTTAAGAAGCGGCTATAAACGACTCAGAATGAATCAAGACTTGCTTGAAGCTGGGTGGAGTGAAATATACAAACGCTCCGTCCAGAAATACGGTTTACTAACTGCGGTTCACTTTAAATTGATTAAAAATGTATACGATTTCTTACAAAGTTGTTAGTTTTTAGTAGAACACCCTGTGTTTAATCTTCGACGCAAAAAGTCATACACCATAAATCCTAGCTAAGCTTCATGTTTGAGGACTACTCGTTGGCGCAGTGGTGAGTGGTAAGATCTGCTGTATAAATTAGTAGGACGTCCTGGGTTCAATCTCTGCCACTCATCATCATCATCATCATGATCAACCCATTGCCGTCTCACTACAGAGCACGGGCCTCCTCTCAATATGAGAAGGGTTTGGCCATAGTCCACCACGCTGGCCATGTGCGGATTGGCAGACTTCACACGCCTTTGAGAACATTATGGAGAACTCTCTGGCGTGCTGGTTTCCTCACGATGTTTTCCTTCACCGTTGAAGCAAGTGATATTTTAATCGCTTAAAAACGCACATAACTTCGAAAAGTAAGAGGTGCGTGCCCGGATTAGAACCGCCGACCTCTTAGGAGGCTGACGCCTTAACCACTAGGCTATCACCGCTTACCCCCAAAAACTACCCATAAATATTTACCTTAATTCCCGAGCCGATGATTCTTTGTAGTTATCACAGATGGCTTTGTCAGATCAGTTGGTAATCAATGCTGGGGTCCCGCAGAGAGAAGTCTTCTTCGCTAAGCTTTCCCAGTTGCAGTCGATTGAATCGTATAAATAATTCACAAGCGAACGGTGTCCGTTACCCCTAAGTCCGACTCTCCAAAATGCATCTGATCCAATACCGTTTATATTGACTAGCTGGCAAGAAACATGGCATAAGGTCAGGCAGAACTACAACTGGGAATAACTTATATAACCGTGCAATGTACTTGCAATGCGTGGGTCATCCAGGTACGTTGGCAGACAGTTTATATCCCTCTATCAAATAAAAATCTTTATAGATGTGTGAGATGTTTTGTCCAGCGCGAACAGGGATCCCTATATCAGGGATTATTAAATAAGAGACGTTAGTTTGTTCCACTCCACCGGCTGTCATGGTTGACATTTTTAACACTGCCAGACCAAAGGTTAGGTATCATATTAATTGTAGTGTACCACAATTTGGATACGGAGATGTCGAAATAAAAAAAGTATTATTTTCTTTCATTTTATCATTTAAGGAATGCATTTGGTCATTAGAATCAAATTTTCTGTCTGTAAAGTGTGGTCAATTATTATTAACGACTGGGTGAAATTACATACCACTTCGTTTCAACTTTTTTTTTTGACATAAATTAATATTATCAACTTATCTCAATCAACTGCGCTCGCATCACGTACTATATATACTACTATAATAAACGTGACAGCCTAGTTCCCGCTCCTGTTAATTTTCTCGCCATCCCCGTTTTTTTTCCCCACGTCCCACGTTCGAACTCTGGCAGTTTGGCAATTCATCTTCTTCTTCTTGCCCTTATACCACATTATGTGGGGTCGGCACAACACGTCTTCTTCTTCCACTCACTTCTATCAGCCGCATATCCTCTTTTACACAATCCATCCATCTCTTCTTTGGTCTTCCTTTACTCTTTTGCCCTTACACGTTCATATATAACATTTTTTTTTTTTTTTATTTAGTTTGGAAATTCATAATTACTTAATTTCCTTTGGGCTGGTCAGGGGGCTTTGACTTTGACAGGATATCATCCTACCAACAAAATTACATATTAAAATATATTTAATAATATAACTGTGATATTCGTTAACTCGCTATCATCAGTTACCACCAGATGAGATTACAATCAAAAGCTAACCTGTAGAAAATTAAAAAATTTAGTTCTATTTAATTTATCTCGAGCCTATTAAGAAGCTAGACATTTCGTATTATTTCCTCAAAGCGGAGTTTAGTGATACAGCCAGTCGTTTCTACTTACGGCAAATGGAGTTTCTTTGTCGGCAGTTAACAACACGGAGTCCGTATCACTCGCCGGCCACTTCCAGCTACTTAGCGACTTTAGTAGTGGCTTTCAAATGTAAAAGGCTCAATTTTCTTTTAAACTCCGCTCTAAACTTGAACTCCCTTTATGTAAATATTTAAGCGTTTCAAAATTGCACCCTGAAGGCTATGTGTAAAGGTATAATGCTCCATTATCACCTAAATATTCACTGTGTAGTGCATTTGCAGGGAATAAAATACAACAATTTACAACTCTGATATAATTATAATAATGTAAGTATTTATTACCAACTTTTCCCCCCTTATTAATTATACGTACAGTCATTGTATATGATCTTTTTCAAACAAGAGGCTCTCACTTTAACTTATAGATAAGTACTGTTCTCAAAATATTATAGCCAATAAACCTTCAGTGACTTGTACACTTTTTAATTTTACCTTACACATAATATATTATACATGTTAGCTCTTCACTGCAATCATACTTGATGCTAGCTGATGATGCATCTAAGAGCGGACTAACCTACTGAAGATTTCTTAGTCTTATTAATGGTTTAATAAGAAACCTTCAGTACTCTTACTCCTAATTAGTTGTATAGATTACAATTAAAATGAAATACCGACAAAGACGTGTTCCGTTTACCGTGTAGAAACCAATTACGAGTATGGGTTTACCATACCCCTAACAGATTAGCCCGTTACCATTTTAGACCGCATCATCACTTACCATCAGGTAAGATGTCGTCAAGGGCTAACTTGTGATGTATAAAAAAAATTAAATGAGAATGAAAATACATATGTATATATTTTCTTTGCTGTTTCTTGGTTGTCTTGTACACATTAGATATTAAAGAAACACACAGAAAAGAAAAGAGGTATAGTAGGCCTTATCGCTAAAGAGCAATCAATCTAAAGACAGATTTTATATTTGCCTTGCCGTGAACGCTTAAGGCAAGATGTTGCGGTGGGTATTTTGATATAAAACGGGTTAATATCACGTACACTTCAGTCTCGTGGGAGGCGCAGAAGGCACGTTCAAGCGTTGCACCTATCATTGTAATATTCATAGTTTCACAGTATAGATTTGTCGCTCCACCACCGCCGCGCGGGCGTGCAGTGAGGAGGCGGCCTTAATCTCCGTGTTTTAATGATGTAATACGGCTGAAAGTGGGCCAAGAATCCAGTTAAGGTATAACGGGCGGCAAATAACTTTATGCAGTTGACCGTCGCGTCGCCGGCGGCGGAAGAATGAATTATGCGGTGCCTTCATCAAGAAATAGCGCTTTCCGGCTGCCCGGATTATTCGCCAGGTCCTAGCTATTTAAATGAATGGAAGGAGAATTGTTCTAGAAACTACTTCTACCTTAAGTTTCAGTTAAAATATTTTTAACCGTAGTTTATTTTGCAAGTTCTTAAATTAGTTTTGTATTTCATAAAATCGTAATTACATCGTAACAAATCAATTTTAACTCCAATACATTGAGTGCCATACTGCCAGCAGTGGTTGGCGAATACTGGATGTAAAAGAAAAACAGAAAAAACGTCAAGATTTAGATTTTTAGTTTTTTTAGTACAGAAAGGGCTTGCCTGTTGTCTAGACTGTAGGAACGCAACTGCTGTTGTAGTAAGAAGATGATGTGTCTACATTCGTGTATTTAAATCTATCCGGATTCCAAACTGACGATGCTCTAAGAAGAAGCTCACAACAAACTTAGCTTAAACCTGTCCCTGAGGATTTAGATGTTGGTCTATGAATCTAGGTTCCACCATTTAGATATTCAATCAGACAATTTCATAGTAGATATCTAATATTTGTGAAAACGTATAATAGCAAAGAATTGGACCACTGTAAGGTGTCCCGGCATATGTTTTCTAAAAAAAATAATTAAAAAGTTTTAGTTTCAAAAACCATGATTGTACTAGTAGAAGCGGTGGCAGCCTAGTGGTTAGGGCGTCAGCCTCCTAATCAGAGGTCGGCGGTTTGAATCCGGGCACGCACCTCTAACTTTTCGAAGTTATGTGCGTTTTAAAAAACATAAAATATCACTTACTTTAACGGTGAAGAAAAACATCGTGAGTAAAACCTGCACGCCTGAGTTCTCCATAATGTTCTCAATGGTGTGTGAAGTCTGCCAATCCGCACACGGCCAGCGTGGACTATGGCCAAACCCTTCTCATATTGAGAGGAGACCCGTGCTCTGTAGTGAGCCGGTAATGGGTTGTTCATGATGATGATGATGATGATGATGATTGTACTCGATAAGAATTAGTATAGGAGTGCATGTTACGTATTCCCATAAATTCCATACTCTAAGCAAAACCTTCCCTTTTGCACGTCTACAAACATAATTTTTGCGAAACAACAAAACGGAATTACAACATGGCTTCGTAACCGGCGGGGCTCGCTTCGCCCGTCAGCAGACGCCATCCATCATGGCGACGCGACGCCCGCCAAAATGGAATTCGCTTTGCACAAAGCGCGCTTCGCTCTCTCGCTCCTCTAAATTTCGGAATATTATTTCATAACGAAAAAACAACGATTTTTTTCATTACTACTGTATAGTAATAAAGTTTTATCTCAGTAAATACTAATTATATAAAAATTTACAAACTTGTTCACAGTGCCACCTACGTTCTCACGTACTGCTCACGTAAATCATACTCTATGAATGTTATTAATACTTGAAATAACGAAAAATTTATAAACATCGCTTGGCATGAATATAATATGTTAGTAGGTTTTTAGGAAGATAAGTTTTCCGTAGTTTTTAGACAGTTTTTTTTTTTTTTATTACTTTTAATTTCATGAAAATTCATATGGGCATTGAAGCAAGAATGGATCCCACAGGGATAAAAAGTAGCGTATAAAGATATAATTATATTGCCGATAGAATATATTGCCAAATGTATATAGGTGTATATTGTGGCCGATAAAGCTTACCAAATTGATAAATACGTTTTGTCAGCAAAAATAGGTCAGAATAAAAAATAATAATACACTTTTTCCAAAACAACAACAGAATTTCATCATGCCGTCACAGAATGCCAGCCCGTTACACCTGTAAGCTGAAACCATCTGTCATGGCGGCGCGGGCAAAAATTAAACGCGCTTTGTACATACGTGGCTTCGTACACTCCACAAAACGATTATGGTTTTTAAAATGTTGAAAAGAAGCAGGCGTTACTTTGCCGAACTCCGTGATACGCAATGAACAAAATGATTAATTTGCTGTAATTCGCGTAAACAGGCAAATCTGCTCGATGCAATTTATAAATTATTCAATCCTTATACCGCAAGCCGCACGGATCTTCCAAAATGCCCGCAACGCATGTATCGCTCAAATTTGGCGATTGCACGTTGTAAACTCAACAGCTGATGCATGCTGGTGTCGAAGATTTGTATTTCGCGGATTACAATAAATCAAGCTTATTATTCATTGTTTCTAATAAAATAAATATATTTCCACTCAGCAGTTCCTGCGGTCATCCAATTCGCATATTGTTTTCAAACAGAAAGAAATTGCAATGCAGAATAGAATATAAAAAACCTAACAACAACAATTTATGGATGCAAAATTTGTTAGTCGGTTTGTCCTTATTTCACGCAGTAATTGACCGTTACGAGATTTATTACATATTTGTTTGATATGGCTTACGATAAATGGCTTAGGTACGGTTAGGTATTTTGTGTCGCGGAATAATAAAAAATCCTGACGAATTTAGTGACTTTGATGACATAAAGTATCTTAGGTTCTTGTATTCAAAGGCAGGATTTGCACACTCTAACAAATAATGGCCTTACTAATAAACGTACCTGTGCATAGTTACACACCGTTTGCCATCTTAATATAATCAGGGATTTGACAATCGAAACAGTAGACAAAGTGTCATATAACGAGTTTTATTTTATTATTATAGTTTCTAAGGAGATAAGTTTAGTAGATATGTAAGTTTATGGCATTTTATTTCAATAACATTGTATACCGAATATTTTGAACTAGCAGCAAAATAGGATATCTAGGATTGCGATTTGCGTACCTAATTCATTTAATAATATTATTGTAACTGATAGAGTGCACGGAAAATGTGGCGCTGGTCGGAAAACCACCTACTAGCGGCACAAAATCGTGCCATATAGAACTTCTTCAACTTCTACCATATCATTCACTGTGTGCTTCTATTACGAAAGTTGTCTGTCCAGCAGAAGACGTATTTCAGTTGTGATAAAGATGATGAAGAGTTTCCAATAAAATACAGATAATCATCCACCCAATTTAGGTTTACTGAATAAAGTTATGGAATCGCAAACACAAAAAAAGTTCAAGAGATAAACTTGCAGTATAAAAGTTCAGATCTAAGTCTGCGACGTACGCGGACTCGAGTAACTAAAGTGTAACGGGTTCTCCCGTAATGGAATCGCGGAGTTTGATAGTTTCAGACATAGTTGTTGTTCACAGCTTCGTCCTACCGGCCAGTACCATTAACAACTCGACCGGCTGACGGCATTATAATGATTAATGTAACAGTAGTTTCACTCTTTTGTTCAAAATCGCATGCTGTCAACGCTGGAAATTACAAGAGAGACTTCAAACGGTAATTTTCTTAATTTAAACGAAGCGACACAATTATTACAGATTACCATAATCGTTTCATGAATTTAAATCAAATAAACTTTGTTTCGTATTCACCTTGTGTTTGTTACTAAGTTGTAAGTACCTACTTCAAATTGTTAGATGGCAATACAGTTTTTTTTTTAAGACTGTCTATTAGCTGTACAAACCCTATTGGTTGCCATAGCGTAAGCGGGCTGTTTGGCGAGCTTTGGAAAGACGCTCTGCCAGAAGAAATTTTGAGCCCTAGGGCTCGAAGAAACTAAGGGAACGACTGCCTAAGGGCGCCTCCTTTGTGGCCGAACCTCGGCTTAGGCGACGTTTGGGATAACGGGGGGTCGGACGGTAACATTACAGTTTACAACACTACCTGAATACGAATACGTCGGGCTTCAAACAATTGAGATGGAAATGGACAGATGTTGGTTGAACGTTTTGCTTTTTACGTTTTTTCAGAAAAGGTTATTAGGTACCTACTTATTTAAATAAGTTATATTTTGTGCAAAACTACGGTATTCATTTTAGATTACCCAATTTCTGTTTTTTTTTTATTCGATTTTTATTCCTAGCAAGCTAGTAAAAGTACCGTACGTAATGCAAATCGTAGGAGCAGATTAGAGGCTCTCTCGACGGCGCTAAAACTGACGGCCCAAGCACAAATATATTGCGTCTCACTCTAGCTAACCTACGCGCTGCGTTCACAAACTACCGCATACCGTGACTGTACCGTGGTTATATCATCATCATCATCATTAACAACCAATTGACGTCCACAGCTGGACATAGGTCTTTTGTAGGGAGTTCCAATGCTCACGGTCTTGGGCCGCTTGCTTCCAGCGGCTCCGTGCGACTCGTCTGATGTCGTCTGTCCACCTAGTTGGGGGTCAACCAACGCTACGTTTACCGGTGCGGGGTCGCCATTCCAGCACCTTGGGACCCCAACGTCCATCGGTTCTCCGAGCTATGTGCCCCGCCCATTGCCACTTCATCTTCGCAATTCGCTGAGCTATGTTGGTAACTCTGGTTCTTCTACGGATCTCCTGATTTCTCCTCATTTCTGATTTGATCACCTAAAGATACTCTCAGCATAGCTCTCTCCATCGCCCGTTGAGTGACTCTGAGCCTTCTTATGAGGCCCATAGTGAGCGACCATGTTTCAGAGCCGTAAGTCATCACTGGCAACACTGGCACTGTTCGAAAACTTTAGTCTTCAGGCACTGAGGGATCTGTTATATCGCAACACTTAATTAAACGGTAAAATGAAATCCCACCAAAAACATTCTGTAAAAAACCAGCCAAGTCTCGATGGAGCTGTTGGAGCTTGTTTATCTCTAAAAAGTAATTAAATCTAGACAAAGTAGTGCCAATAAGTCTATGGTTCCTTAATGCGATTTCTTTATTACTAACCCATTAAAGCCACTTACATTGCGATTACAATAATGTAAGTCGTATAATTAAGACACAGCATAGTTTGTACGTTCTGCCATAGATTATTAGCAATAAAGTAGCTATGGAAAATTGCTTCAAAGTAGCAGTAGTATTGTCGGCAATCATCGGAATTCGGAAGTAATCTTATTTTGCATTGTATGCCGTTTATACATTACAAAAATACTTTTAAATGGAGACGGTATGAGCGCTATCTTTCTTCTTTATATGTTTAATTTTAAGAATTATTTTATTATATATATATTTATATTATCATATCCATCTCTTTACCTACCAAATCATTACCTTACCTACCAGCATTCTCTTAGTCCACTTTGCACATAATTGCGGTATTCTTTAAGAAATATCTCGAGAAATAAACTGTTTTGTTGGTACACGTCCTATCCTTATTATGTTAAGCCTGAAGTACATAAAACATTTTTTGATGTCTCCACCCAGCCACTTAATTCGCCTGTGCGAAGGTGCCATGCCAACGCGGTTATAAGTAGATAACAAACCCTTGGTAAGGGAAAAAGCTTTAGCAAAGCCATTGCCGCTTTGCCATGGAAACAAACTTGTACACGTTGTTCTAAACGGAGTAAAATTTGAGATTGCCTCGGAGAATCAACTGCTAGTACGTTTGTTACTATCTGTTATCGCTTTAACGCAAACTTGGCTTAAAGACATTGGTGTTGTACTCGGAAGTTTGGGGCACGTTAACTTATTGTAGTGTATTATTTAATCTGTTGTGCGAGAGGTTTCATTGGTACAAGCAAATAATGTATCGCGCTGAGATTCTAACTACTTAATTGGTTCGTTTATTTTGTTAGACGATCTTCGTGGCGCAG
Source organism: Lasiommata megera (assembly GCA_928268935.1). NCBI lineage: Eukaryota > Metazoa > Arthropoda > Insecta > Lepidoptera > Nymphalidae > Lasiommata > Lasiommata megera. The sequence goes on along the minus strand of OV743311.1, from coordinate 573,703 downwards.
TATTGAGCGCTGTTGTCTTATAAGGGGGGGTTTGATCCCTGGCAGTGGACAATTTAGATTTTTATCGTTTCTAAATTTACTTTGGTCTGGTCTAGTATATGCAACCTCCACGATGCCGATGGCAGCCTAATACCATCTTAGACGTCGCCATTTACTATCAAGTGGGATTGCTGTAAAAGGCTAACTTGCAGAAGATTTAAAAATTAAGTTAGTCGTGTTTTCTGATTTTAAAGCAGCATGCTGTTGTGATGAGTGTCATATCGTGATCAACCCATTACCGGCTCACTACAGTGTACAGGTCTCGTCTCAATACGATAAAAGTTATTTTTAGTGACTTGTAGTCGATATTTTGGTTGTTCTTCCATTCATTCTCTGGAACAGTGTATTTATTTCTTGGGTGGTGATGACGACTGCACCACAATCTATACTAATCAAGAGTCAACGTTTCCATGATTTTAAGCTACCTTGTAACAATATTCCTAATAAAAATCTCTATCTTTGTCTTTAGTCTTCATTATCATCATGATCAACCCTTTATCGGCTCACTACACAGTACGGGTCTCCTCTCAATATGAGAAGGGATTGGCCATAGTCCACCACGCTGGCCACGCGGATTGGCAGACTTCACATGACTTTGAGAACATAATCACAAATGTATATACATGTGAGAATCAAACTTATAGGATTAAAACTTCATCATGCCGAATTTTTACGACCTCCGTGGCGCGGTACGTGCGCTGTCTTATAATATAGTGGGAGATCCCGGATTCAATTTCTGACTCGAGTCTCATCAGGTAGGAAGCATCCACAGCGGCTTGTTCCCAACCCACTGCCTAACATTAAAGAAAATGAAGTTAAATGTAATGAAAATATACTTTGTTGTACACCACACAACAGAATAAATACAAGACAGTAAAGAAAAACACAAAGAAAAGAAGGTGATGCCGAATGAAAACCGATTACGAGGATGGGTTCAGCAAAAACGCATCGGTGACTTGATGCTGCAGATGTTCATGGCCGTTGGTGATATAAAAATAAACAATCAACGATGAAGCTAATCCAAAAACCTAATCTAAGGAAGACGTTACCACCACCGAAAAAATGGTAAACCAGCCGCGATATCAAAATGAGAAAATAACCAAATCGCTTAGCAAAGTGACGCGTCAAATCAAATAACGACCAGGGTTCACACTGAGAGGGTTAACTATGTTTCAAAAATGTATTTCGAGTAAGAGTCTTATAAGATACTTAACTATAAGCTCAATTCAACTCTATTATATTCTCTTGCAATCAGGAAAAAAGTAACCTAAGTGCTGTTCTACAATATAATCAATCTCAGTGCCATATTTCGTGATTGAGTAATAAATATTCATCAATTCAAACATTCGCACACACATTTAATTCGCACATATAACAACACTAGCTTTAACCCGCGGCTTCGCTCACATTCAAGGTTTTAAGGGCTTATGTATCAGTGATCATTAAAAATTAATATGATAACTATATTTTATTTGACAAACATTTTTAATCTTTAAAAAAAACTACATAATAACCTTCTTATACTTCCAAGAACATGTGTAAAAAGTTTCATGATGATCGGTTAAGTAGTTTTCGCTTGAAAGCGTAACAAACAAATTTACACTCAAATCTATAATATTAGAATGATTAGGAATTAGGATTAGGATATAATATCAGTATGATATTTTAATAATTCTCTCCCAATAGGAAATGTAATGGTTGAAGAATAACTTCCTAAATTAAGAACAAATTGAGAAAAAATTAAAAGCAATTATAAGGAGTATCGAACAGTATTACGAAAATTGTTTACGGTCACCAAAAAGTCGTTGAAAGGTTTTTCAAGAGCTGAAAGAGGTGTGTGAAGAGGTGGCAGCCCTCAGTGAGGGTCGCTGAGGGCCGCTTGGGGCTGTACAAACTCAATATCGTCCCCTTTCATTTTCCAGGTACTCGCGCAAAAGTGATTGCCGACTAACAGATTAATGGGTAGCTGCTGATATGTATGGAAGTGCTCGTGTGATCTCTACCTACGCAGTCGCTAACGAGCTGTTCTCTCTAACTTTGTTTCGGTTCTCTTCGGTTTTCGGTTTCTTTGGTTCGGATAATGCTATGTTTCAAGTAATCGTCTGAGTTTATTATGAGGCAGTTATGGCTATATTACAGACAGATATATAGGCATGGCTGCTGCCAACCCTGTTAGACCATACATGCACAAATTTTGTTTAAATTCCCCAAATAATTTTCTGCCAATGTCCATTTTTATATTTGTTACATTCATTTAAACTTAAGATAGCGTTTAGTTTTCCAATTCAATATCAAATGTTCACAAAAGCCAAAAGTTATAAATAAACAAGTATGGGTTGAAATATTGCTCTTATAAGGTAAAGCTCTTTAATAATTTTAAGTGGCCTGTGAGATGGTGATAACAAAAAGAAAATTTATCCGGCTAAGGCTTTTTATTAACAAAATTTAGTTTATGTTTACGAATGTAGTTCTCATCAACTCACTACTAGATATGTGACACATCAAAAGTATATTTACAAGCTTATTTGAATTTAGTTTATTATAGACTGATAGTTTGAGCTGTAGCTATATTAATAGATGAGACAGAAAACTTTTCTTTTAATATAAAAACAGATAGGCTCGTTATCTTGCCAGATTCCGCTCAATGGCGAGTTAAGCTTTCATCAGAACAGGCGTTAAGAACCTTCTCTTCGACGTAATCGATGCCTTCAGCTTCAACTTCAGCCCGATAAGAGTTAAATGAGCCAAGAAAGAAACATTTTAAGAACCGGTTCCGTTCCTCGGTAATAAACCTAGTCCAATAAACGCTGGCACATTTGAAGCAATATTTCAGTGATTGACTCGCGCGGCGGAGCAGATTTCATTTGTTCCGATGATTGATGACAGCAGGGCGGTAGTAACGAGCACCCGGAATTACCCGGAAAATAAAACAGTTGAGATGACATGGAATCTGTCATATCAGAAGTGGGATTTTTACGTGTGGATCTAGAATGGGATAGAAGCAAGCGTTACGGAAGCCTATTTTTTAATATATATATATATAACGGGGAGACGAGCTGATGGATTACCTGATCTTAAGTGATTACCGCTGCTCATAAACATCTGCAGCACCAGACGAACCACCAATGAGTTATCGGCTGTACCCATCCCCCTTTATCTGTTTCTACTCGGCATCATACCGGAACGCTTAATCAAGTAGTGTGTCTGTACCCGGATGATATGCTTGCCCGTGATATTTTTATCTGAACGAAGTTCTATATCGCGCGTTGTGAAAGTGGGCTAGACGGAAAAAAATCTTACGAAAAGTTGTCACGACACTTTTTGTTATTGTAAGCTGTGCGGCGTCGCATGTTTCTCTGTCTGTCTCTCTCTCGATTATAGAAAGCAAGCCAGATATTTTCATTTCTATTTCGCATTGAACAGTGTGGTGTCGCGACGATTATTTTTGTTGAGTGTGATACAGGTTTTTTGTAAATAATAAATAATAAAAAATAATAATAATAATGAATCCTGACAGTGTTTTCGCACAAGTTCCGGTTATTGCTGATGGAGTACAAAATTGAGCCTACTGATTAAGTTTATATAACATTATATTTGTTAATAAAAAAAAAAAATATTATAACTTAAATAAAATAAAATTTTATTACAATTCCTTCACTAATTAATCGAAAGGAACTTCGTTCCATCCGGGTGTCCCTTGACACCTCTCATGTTTTTTTTAACCTTTGTATGACAAATTTGTACCTGACCGCCTGAAACGTGCGTATACAAAGATTAAAGAAATTACAAATAAAAGATTTTTCATTGGTTCACGTCGGATTCTTCTTCGAACATCTACCTTCCAAATCGGCGGTAGATATACAAAATGTCAGACATCCTCGACCGTCCACTGTCCATACCAGAATATATTTATCAGACAAATTGTAAAACCAGATTCGATCTGCGGCGTTTCCATTAAGTTTTAATGTGAGACCATAAATAACTGCCTCGAAATCCGGCAATACATTCGCAGTTCCTCTAGTTGTATGTTTATAGGCGGCGGTATTAACTTAACATCAACTGGTTTGCCTGATCGCTTGCTGAGTAAGATTTATAAAAATAATTGACTGATATTGGTGTAAGTATTTCACTCGTAACATGAGTCAAATATATTTATTAATTAAGACAAATTTTACAAGGTGTTTTTAGGGTTAAAATTTTATTTATATGTATACGTACAAAAGAGTATAAAACTTGACTGGAATACTATTATGAATGTATTAGGTAGGTTGTCATAATGTCGTGCCGCTATTGGTGCCCGCCAAAACGGTGCCAAGTGATTGGTCCACGATAAGTAGCAATAGCAATAGACGCCACGAGGAAAATGCCATAAGTTTAGTGATATTTGAGGAAGTGATATTTATCACTTTTAAGCGTTCACAGTCGTCTAAAAATTTGACTTTGTATGTACCTAACACATTATTTGGAGAACATATTAGTATACCTAACGGAGATTATGATTCTATAGCTATCTGCCAAATAATATCTAGATTCGGGCGCGCTTGCCTAGAAGGGGTCATCATTAAAGGAAATACAGGTGCTATAAACTTTTATTACTATTGAAGACTGAATCTAGAAATGTTAACAGAAATCTGCATTTGTTTATAACGTTTGTCTATTAGGTATCTATTAATCAAATCCAGAAACATTGCCTACTTTAACACAATTTTGTAATGAAATGATAATTTATTGTTCATAATAGTATCCGATAAGGCTGAGACCTTCTGTTAAGTATAAAACCTGTGATAGAAGGACTCGCTCTTCCCATTATAAAATACTAGCTGTTGCCCGCGACTTCGTCTGCGTAGAATTGCTGATTTTACTTGAGATTGAGGTTACCCGTGCGGCCAATGCCCTGCTTGAGAAAGTTAGCTACAGGCAAATGTCAAATTGCCGATTTTCGTATCTCTAAATTAAAAAACATAGGACTTTCTTACAAACTTCAAACCCCTATTTTACCCCCTTCGGGGTAGATTTGGATGAAAAAAAAATTTAACCTTATACTTACGCCCTAAAAGAAACCTATTTTCAAAATTTCAAGCTTCATAATAAAAAAATAAGCAAAAACTGTCATCCCCTTTTTTACCACCCTTAACAGGTAAAATTTAAAAAAAAAATTATGTTCATGTTTTTTATTTATTATTATTAATCTTAATGCAAATTTTTGTGTCTCCAACTCTAAAAACAAAGAAATTTCATACAAACTTCCAACCCCCCTTTTACCCTCTTAGGGGTGGAATTTCCAAATATCCTTTCTTAGCTGACATCTCTTAACTATCAACTACCTACTTGATAAATTATAGCTTTATACGTACAATAGTTTTTGAGATTTCGTGTTTAATCAGTACGTCAGTAAGTTAGTATGTATGTATGTAAGTGACGTTTCGCTGTTATATATATAGATTCATTATATACTCAGGTATCTATTTTATAATGGCAAATAATATTTTATATAAGTACTTTACAAGTAATTCGAGCGCATTATTAATGGGGCAAGAGGTCCGTATAAGATGTTTTCATGTAAGTATTTATCTGTTTCCTTGTAAGTCATTCCGCGGCGCAGCGTTTGGTGGCCAAGGAACGTGAACACCGTCACTAATTAATTAAGCTGTCCGAGGAGTAAACAAATCGGTCTTCCCGGGGTAAACACTGCGTAAGTGGCGGGCACTCATCCGTCTTGGCGGGAATTATGTTTTTACGTCTTCACCACCCTGCCGTCCGCGGCTCTGCCATCACGAAATCCGGTTTTAATTGATTGAGCGAAGCGAGGTTTCTTCACTTGGGTGAATTTGCAGGTTGTTGGCACGGTACGTCAGTGAAAAAATCTACGTCAATTTGTCGTTCAGCTCGTAAGAACTACGATTTTAAAAATGCTCACCTGATAATTCGTGATTGAATGCACGATGTAATTTACTTAAATTACTTTATTTATTTGTTTACTGACGAATAATTATCAGGAAAAGCTTTAAATAGAAAAAATATATAATAGGTTAACTATGTAATGCGTGTAAATTTTATTTAGTACACTTATAGATGGGTCTGCATTCTATTATTCTGAAAAATAATTGGGTTTCTTCGGGATGGGGAAAAAACCTGTTTATCAATTTTACTCAATAACCCCAACTCAATGTATTGTACGGTACTTAGCGGACGCTAGTAAACCAGCGATGCACCATAGGTACTTGAAGTAAGTCATATTAGTTTAGGCATAAACGCAGCACGTAAACACGCAACAGAAGAATTTTTAAACACTGACCTGACTGCAATATATTGAGAACATTGAATGAAGCTACAAACAAAAAGATTGTCTAATAAGTGAGAATTTCACATGTAGTATTTTATGTTTGATTCCAATAAGAAAATTATAGTACCTACGGATAAGCCATAGGTACGCGTTAGGTACTAGAGATGAAGTCAAAATGTACTGAGCATATATAAACACTTTGGATTATCACTTTATGGCTGACGTGGTATTACTTTGACACAAATGATAACTTGCTTAGTGTGAACATGTTTAGTACTAAAATCAGTGATAAGTTAGCTTTATTGCTAGTAACAGAGTTTTATATGCAATCATTTTACTTGATAGTTACGAACAAAAACGCTGTTGCACGCAATAATTTTTTTTCATAATACAAGCATCTACCAATCTTCTTATTTAGGTATTATTTACCAAGGTCGCAATAAAATCGAATGAAAACATGAATTAACTTTCAATAGTTATTCAAAAAACGCAGATTCCGACAACTGTTAATTGCTATTTCAACCGAATCCCAAAAATGTTTGAATGGAAATAATTACGGAATGCACGGGAATAAAAATGAAAAGGCAAATGGCCAGTTAGCGCGCGTCCATTGTGTTGAAATGCGATCCTCTCGATTGTTTGCCACTCGCTACTTTTATTTTAACAGTTTCGTCTGTAACACAGGAACCACCTGCCCACTTGAATGTACAGGTTCAGCGCAGACCGAGCATCGAACTCGCACTGTTTACCTATTTGAAGTAATATTTGGGCTCCCAAGGCGCTTGAGTGGCAACCCTGCACTGGAAAGCGGAGTATTCATAGATACATATCCATACGTCTAGCGGTGGATTATTTATAGGAACGTCAGTCTTTATGTTTTTTTCGAACAACATTGCACAACTAGTTGCGAATCCTTTTTTAACACCGTACCGACCCACGTAGAAAATAATAATTGATAATAATTAGTACTTAACTATGGAATATTATAAGGTTTGTGTGTATCTAACTAATATAACAATAAGGAACTCCAATATTGCGATAAATTGAGAACATCCTGATTTTTGAAGTCGGTTAAAAATTTGTCATATCCAAGATTTAAAATTAATCTAATTAAACAGTGACATCTAGTTGTGAGTATTGGAACTTTAACATGAAGCTGTAGGATTATCGGGAGAACACCATTATGCACCATCATACAGCGCCATCTTTGATTATTTTTGTACACTAATGAGCATAGTGATACACTACTCAAGAAACTTCATTTTTTTTCACAACGAAACCGGCCGTAGTTTAAATACCTATGTTAATTTTTTTAAATATTAAAAACTAACCAGAAATCTTTCTTAATAAAATAATTATTTACTATCTTTAAACTAAGTACGTATTAAAAAAGCCACAGACATAGCCACAAACCACCATGCCAGATACCAGTTTGCTTGTCTTCTAGTCTATCTATGGCTTTACCTCGGATACTAGTGTGACCAGACCAGAAAGAAGCGAGGCCAGGTTAAAAAAAGATCGACAGATCGTTCGAAGCACAAGATTGATATTTAATAACCGCCATAAATAAACAATTTTAGATAACTTTAGACTAGAGAAAATTACGCTGTTTTTTATTGATGGTTGTGGTACTAGGGAACTTGAATTTTTAATTGTTACTGTATTTAATAATTTGCACAAGGTGACAGAGTGGACTAAATAAATCACTATATAGTTTAACCCAAATATAAAAATGATAAAAATGATTTCGTCATATTTGGGTGGTTAGATTTAAGATAACTCAGCGATAGTATAGTCATATTGTTACAAAACGTAGTGTGACCACCTTAAAACCTTTTGAGGTGGTCACACTACGTTTTGACATTTCGCTTGCATTTTTTTTGTCCTTGAAGTTCTTACTTCTTCCATCCGGCCGGTAAATTCATTTGTCATTTTCACGCCGACAATCGTGGTGTGTATCTTGTTAATTTACGACAACTTCAGTTTTTCCATGTAAGTACCTAATTTAGATTTGTATTAAAAATTCGAATATATCCTATACTTATTTTAAACCGTTTGCAAATTAAAACTATGATAATCTTCCGTTCACATTTTTTGTAAGACAATAGGTAGGTACTTATACAATAGAGATTCATCTAGAATCATATTCTACGTCAATGGGAGTTTTTATCACTAGCTTAACATTTAACAATAATTCTTTATTAATCCAAAGCATAACATGGCATTTACACGAAAGTTTATATCGTTTATTGTCCGATTTTTTTCTTTTCCAACCTTCATTTTTTTATGAACATAGTACGTGCTAATCAAGGATAGGGAAAGACCGTTAAATACGCACCTACTTGGTGTACTGCATTTCGTAATATTAAGTGTCGGTTAAAGGGTCAAAGGTTAAGATGGTGCAAGAAGTACTGAATAGGAAAAGAGAGCGAAGTGATTCGGGCAATGAAGTGAACGGTAATATCGCGAAAAAGTTACTAATAGACAGGTTAGTTAAATGGTGTAGGGTTATTTTTGCATGAACAATGAACCTTATTAAATAAAGTAAAGCAACTACTTTGTATAGTTATAGTGGTAAGCATGTTTAACTATGGATAAAACTCACCATCAGTTTGACCAAAATTGTTTTATCAAATTATTCTTGGGACTTGGAATTAAGAATATATTTTTGAGCATAATAATATGTGGATGGTAGTAATAGTATGAATACTTGTATATGTTGGTTGATAAGTCCTAATTCATCTGGTATTTTCTAATATTTTATGGGCTCAATATTGATATATAAGCGTTTAATCATGGGAAAATGGACAGCCCTCCTATTGGATATCACTTAAGCACTTTTCTTGTTGTAATCTCTTCACATTTAAAGGCTTTTATGTAAATCACAATGGGAGGAATAGAGATAGAAAATACCTAAAATTACTAAGTTGTGTTTAAAACTTGTGTAAAAACGTGTAACTTATATATGTGCTTGGCACATGCCTCTCACAAAGTGGGGTTTGAATTTTGTTTCATTACTCCTATGGCATGCTTTACCATTTTATCACACCACATATAATAATCATTAGGGATTGTGGTTTATATGCTCTTTGTTTGCGGTGAACACATTTTTATCTAAACTTGGTGCTTGTACTGAGAATCTCCTGAGAGAAATATCTAGTGCTTATTTTTCTTGGTTGTAACTCAAGACCACATGATCTTGGTTTAACTAGTAGACTATAAAAAACTTTGTACAGATAAACTAAATATTTAATGAATTGTGTTTTACCCAAAATATGTATTTATAATTTTAGTCTTTTGTGATCCAAGAAGTCAGGAGGGAGGTCATATAAGCCAAAAATTTTATAGTATATTTATTTTATTTTTACACAAATACCTAAATGGAAGGAAAAATTTCAACCTGTTAATAATGTTTTAATGTTGTTTTCCTTCCTATTTATTTGCCAGTGTATGTGTCAACTTATTTCCCAGATTTTGTTTGTAATACATAGTTCTAAAATAACTTTATTTAACTCATATAATTTTTATCACATTAGGTTTTACTTTTTTTTTACTGAATCTCTAAACTTATACATTTACTAGGACTGAAAGTATGTGTTGTTATTTTTGCGATTTTCTGTTTAAAGCTAGCAAGATATTATATAAATTTCCAGTTTTATTTAGCTTGGAGGGATTTATGTATAACAGCATTAGCACAGTTGTATATTACAAAATCCTGGTTAGGTTGACTGCCCCAGTTTGGTACCATCTAGTTCATCACTCAGACTGAGCTAAATAGATGGTGTCCATTCCATACAGATTAATGTTAAATTTCACTCAGTTAAATAAGTGGCAAATCTTGAACACAGCACTGGTAGTTGCAAACTGTGATTAAACAAATAACTTCAGCATTACTGTTTCCATTCTTGTTCCTTAAAAGCCCTGATAATAATTTGCTTATTCACATTAGGTAATACTTTACGTAATATATGAATAATGTATAATATCCCAAGCAATAAAGGCTTGGTATTGTAAGATTTCTAGAAAGTTATCATTTTTTTTTTCTGCTGGGAAATGTGTATACGCATCCCCTCCGGAAGCGATGCAGGCAAGACTGTGCTGTATGAGGGGGTATGTGAGACTCCCCGGCGACCAGAATACCCACTAAAACCCAGCGATCCTTCGCGTCGCCTGGTGGCTGGGTCACGGGAACACTTGTGCATGTGACTGCAACAGACAGTTATAATACTTAATCTGTTTTCAAAATGTAATCTTATTCAACTAGTTAATAAAACTGATAATAAACAGACATAAAGTAACGTATTTGTTAATTGATCACTGCAACTATATAATACAAATACCTAACAGATATCAAAAACTTAATACTGTGTTGGCATCACAGGAAGGTCACATTATTTTATTTAATATTGTTAAGAATAATTATTTTATATTGTTTCAAATAGGTACTGAAAATATATTTATTAAATTCTTGAATCTATTTGTATAGCATGGGATATTTTGATTATTTCAAGGTTCATCAGTACTAACTAATTAAATTTACAGAATGTCAGACCACTAACAGCATTTTTGTATGCTTGCAATCATAGTTGCTTGCAAATACTGAATTATGTACTGCAACATCCTAGTAATATGGACCTTATGTATCTTACTCAAAATCATAAAAATTATGCTTTCTCACGGTTTTTATTTAAAAAAGCTTTTGTAATGTGGAAAAACTAGCTTTTTAATAAAGTCCTTGCTTAACCAATTTAAACTGTTAAATATGGTCAATAAAAGGTATTTTAATTGTGGGTTGTATTTGGAAGTTAATTTGATTATTAATTACGCAGTTGAAATTGTCAAGTGTGAACTGCAACAATGTCAATGGAACACAAATGTTACTGTCGAGGGGACGAGGTGACCAGCATGGACCTCAAGAAGCCTGAGCACCTCTTACCCATGATGAGACCATTCTCCATGAGGTTTACATGCCCTCTCTTATTGATTTGAAGTGTAGCTTAGCAAATCTATCTAAAATAGAATTCTTGTTAGTGTAGTCTTGTAATTTATTAGCCTAAATAGTTGTAATACATAACACAATTGTTTGAAATTTCCTATTTATGGATGTATAGCTCTTATAGAATACTATCTCTTTGTTGAAGTTTATATCAAACATGACCTATAAAAAAGGCCATAGTGCATGTACGGAAGTACATGTCGATAGAATGTATTTTGACAATTTGTATTTGCTAATTAAGTAATATAGTTTGTAGGTTGTGTCTGTAAAATTAACATATTAAAATTACTTTCAGTGTTAAGTTATCAGTGCAGACACACAGCATAGATAATTATAAACATGTTTATGTATTAGGGTTACCCGATTTGATGTTTATGCCTATATGTAATTGAAATAAAATAAAAGTGAAAACTAGCTAAAAACTAGCCCAGTTCGTCGTACTTACTTACTTACTTACTTGTAATAAAGGGTCTAAGGAACACTGTTGTGAGGTCAGTGTCCTGTGATTTCTTGTTATCAGAATGCCATAGGCATTGGCATATTCAGCTGTCTTTTATATACATATTTCAAAATAAGCATTTTTATAAATTGAAATTAATTCCAAATAACTTATTCAGGACGATTGAGCTATATTCTTCCTCATTTTTGCTACGCTACCGAGATATATGTGACTTAGAAAAGAACTAGGGCAAGCACAACAGCATACGAAACACGTTTTTTAATTTTAATTTGCGTATAATTCATCAACATCTTCAGCCTATACGCTGGCCATAGGAGAGGTTTAACGAATATTATCACATGTAAATGATAGCAACCAAAACCGACAACATCTTAACGTGCTCTCCGAGGCACGGGGGTAGACACCGCCGATTTCCTAACTCCGGATTCCGGACACCTAACAATTCTTGACCCGATCCGGGACTCGAACAAAGGTCCTCGTGATTCTACTGGACCAACGAGGCTTCTTAAAACTACATGGAACCTATGCTGCTATGTTGTGATTAATTTTATAGTTAACTCAAGTTAATAGTTTTCGGTTTCCGCAAGTCAAAAGCGGCAATATTACCGTTAAAGTGCCTAACGGTGGTAGCTGTACTGTCATTTATAAAGCAATTGAAACTTGATAGTAAATACCGGTATCAAGCTGCATTCTCGTCACGTTCTCCTGATAGTATATTTTTATTGATAAATAATCGTCTTAAACGTTAACTTATAACTGTCTACTATAATAATTTAGATTAAGATAGTGTCAAATGATAGTCATATTTATGAAGTAACGTGTCCCGTAAATACCTTCGATTTCTGTAGCATTTGTATTTAGAAAATAATACCCCGTATTTCGTGTTATGGGTTGTGGGCTGTGGCCCAGAAAATCATCATTTCTACCCAAAAAATCGGTAGAAGACACTTTAACCCTCGAAAATTAGGGATTTTTCTTTTAGGTAATTTTTTTAAAATCCTTACCTACCTTAAAAATTTCATGTTTGTTAACTTTAATACAAGGTGTCTCAAAAGAAAGTTCACATTTAAATCTTTTTTTAAAAGAAAAGTCTTAGCTTTATTGAAAAAATGTTTATTTTATATTGAAGTACACTGTTTGGGAATTTATTTTTTAAAAATAACATCGTCCAAATGTAAACCGTTGCGCTCTCGGCATTCATTTAGTCGGGCACTAAAATTGCCTATGACAGCTCGGCAGGTAGTCTCCGTGATGGCTGCCATTTCATGACGGATATTTTCTTTTAATTGTGCCAGGGAAGTCGGTTTATTAGCGTAAACTTTTGATTTGACATAACCCCACAGGAACAAATCCATAGGCATTAAATCGGGACTCCGTGGAGGCCAATTTATGTCACCTCGCCTGGAGATTAATTTGTTCGGAAAAATTTCTCGAACTCGAGGCAGAGATCTGTTGGACGTGTGTGAAGTTGCTCCATCCTGCTGGAACCATGTTCTTTGGTTGTAACCAGGAAAGTTTTGCAGTTGGGGTACGAAAAACTCGTTTAACATCTCCACATAACGCTCTGAATTCACTGTGAGTGTGCGTCCCCTTCCATCTTCAAAAAAGTAAGGGCCGATAATTCCTCGCGCCGACATCGCTGCCCATACGGTGACTTTGGGTGAATGTAGCGGTTTCTGATGTTTTTGTTTTGGGTTGGTTGCACTCCAGTAACGACAATTTTGCTTGTTTACATGCCCATTCAGATGAAAATGGGCTTCATCGGAAAACAAGATGTTGGTGAACGTTGGAAAGCGCTCAGTCATCTGATTTACAAAGGCAAGCCTCTGACCAGCATCTTGAGGCTTCAGTTCTTGCACTAACTGAATTTTGTACGGGTGCAGCTTTAAATCTTTGTGTAAAATGCGGCATAATGAAGATCTGTGCACATTTAAAGCAACAGCACGCTTCCGAATCGAGAGGTTTGGATCATCTCGAATAGACTGAGTAACACTGTCCACGTTTTCGGCTGTTCTTGATGTTCTTGGTCGCCCAGATTTTGGTTTCTCCAGAGTTGACCCAGTCTCTTCAAACTTCTCAACCCATTTTGCAATGAGACGAGTGCTAGGCGCATCATTTAAGTGACGAATATGTCGAATACTGCAGAATTTTCTACGCGCTACAGTCGCCGAATTACCGTTTTTGTAAAACTCACGTACGCACAACGCACGGTCCGCACCAGAGAAACGCTCCATAGCGACTAAATTCCCAAGAGCCAGACTACCGACTGACATACCCCCCGCGCCCCTCAGAATAGTTGCTTTCGCGTAATAAGATAAGCAAATGTGAACTTACTTTTGAGACACCTTGTAGTTCAAAAGATTTCTTGAGTGTTTCTGTAGTTTTTATGTACTTGTACCTTACATGGGTCGACTTTTTCTGAGACTGGCGTTTTGCTTGAAAACCTAAATATTTATAGAGAGCAGAACAGAGGACCATTTTTATTTTTATTTTACTGTTGTACAATAGATAATATATGGATGATCCTTAATAAAAACTATTATATAAAGCGGGAAATCAGGTAACTTATAGATAATAACTAATTGGTTAAAACAAACTCATATTAAAAAATTTTACACAATTATCAGGTTTAATTTTATATGGGACGCCTTAGTATGTCTAACATAAAATAGTCCGGACCCAGATTAGATTTCATATCTTAGTAATTATGACGCATTCTGTAGATATTAGCAGATATGATGACGTGCCTCGGCGAGAGCCTACGCTATGGCTTCTCAGTGCATTGGCCCGTATAAAATGTATTAAAGCGATGACAGCAGGATCATCGTCATCATGTAGGTATCGAGCATTGAGCGGAGACCTTATCGAAGTTTTCATGTAAACTAACGTCAGGTACAAGCTCACGTTATTCTGACGTTTTATATGTAGGGACCAATTATCATTGTTTGACAGATGTATGTAAATTTTTATGTAACGTGTGTAAACTTGATAAATTACTGCACGGAATGGACATCTCATAAACTGTCATTTTCCAGCGAGCTTACCTTCTCCGTTCGGTAAGGGAAAGATCTGGAAAGCTGCATCGGAGTTTACATCTGTTATTCTCGCTAGGAGATGTTTAATGATTTGCAGTCAAGAGCTGGTCCTAAATTTTAGAGACGAGTAATTCTTAGGTCTTAGCTGCGTATTTAGATTAAACAATATTTGCAAGTACGTAGTCACTTCATGGACACACTTTCAAGTGGTTTTTTTGTTGTGTTCGTTTTTGTCGAGTGTCCCACGTCATCGTACCATTTAATATTCCAACTTTCCATGCAACATAAAGAAATAAAAGTAACCAACGATACTGCCTAATTAAGTCTCTGAAACTAATTATCTAACGGAATTATTCAAATTGTTCGTATTGTAACGTTTCCCAGGGTCTGTAACCTCGAAGCGATATTAACCAACATGCTAAATAGTGGAGTGTTGACTGACTATCTTTGCCACGGAAAAGGAAACTTACTAGTCGAACTATGGAAGTCCACAGCCAGAAACAAATATGACGTTCATTTGGTGAGAGCAGAGTTTCTCACTGAGGGCGATTTCGTTAATCCTAGGTTTGTTTGTTTGAAAAAATTGTTAATTTTTGTAGAACTTGGTTTTTTAAAGCAAGGTAATCCCGAACGCGTATAAAGTAGATCTCCTTCGGCACAAGTATACATTCTAAAGATAATAGAAAAACAATCGTCTTTGAATAGAAGTCCATAGTAATAACTTGATCATTTCAATATATTTGTAGGTTCAATTATCAAGAGGAAACTCGGAATATTCTGAAAATTGTTTTACCGTTATTTTATCCTAAAATAAAAGTAAAACGATGCCGAAAGAAAAAATGCGACCGAATTTCTGCGTGCGTTGTAAATAAATGCTATGTACTAAATACTGGTCTAATAATTTGGGTGGTAAACTCGATTGGTTTCTACGCGACATCGCGCCGGAACGCTGAAATGTTTGGCGACACGTCTTTATTGGTAGTGTTGTATTTAATGGTCGAAGTCTTCCACCAGACCAGACTTGCGCCTCGAATAGAACCTCGAACTTCTTAAAAAAAAACACTGCGGAAGTATAGGCCTCTTCTGCCTTATCCATATTCCAATATATATATATTTTTAACCACTACAAGTTAGCCCTTGACGGAAATCTCAACTGATGGTAAGTGATGATGCAGTCTAAGATGGTAGCGGGCTAACCTGTTAGGGGTATGGTAAAGCCATACTCCTAATTGGTTTCTACAGGACATCGTGCCGGAACGCTAAATCGCTTGGCGACACGCCTTTGTCGGTAGGGTGGTAACTAGCCACGGCCGCAGCCTCCCACCAGACCAGACTCGAGCCGGGAATCGAACCCAGGACCTCCAACTTTATAATGCAACAGCGCGCGCGCTGCGCCACGGAGGTCGTCAAAAAATATAAGAATGTGATTTTCATTGCTCATTATTAGTTATAAGTTATTAATCCTTGCAAAAAAAAGTTGTTCTATTATCAAGATCCCAATACGAACGAGAGGGTTCTTTACTGGTATGTTGCGTGGCACGTGGCATTGCCATGAAATAAATAGTAAAACCCTATAACGATGCGTTAACGCGGTTGAAACCGAGAGGAATAATAGCTAATTACATACCTATCAATGTATATTATAATATAGGTAGGTAGGTAATAAAATACTAAATGAATACATTGTTTATATGCACAGCGTCAACTAGCCAGTATCGATATCACAAATATAGCCAGTAAGAATGGTAGGTGTAACCTTAAGATTACGTTACGCAATATCATACACAAGTGTAATCGAAACACGTAAGTAATTCACAAGAGTTATTTAAAATATGTAGTTGTACTAAATGTATTTTATTTAACGTATCTGGTATTGCGTAGTTTCTCATTCGCTTATCAATGATAATTTTGCAATTGATGTATTGCAGTGTTTCTAGAGCTTAGTTTATAAAAATTGACTAGCTGTTAGCCGAGAATCGTCTTCATTATTAAAAATCCTACGAGATCTGCTTTCCCGAGATCTTAAGTCCTGTATCGAAAGATGAAAGCTATACTTTGATGTGCAGACTCTGTTTTACAAACTCACATTCGCATATGGATTCTAAAGACCTATGTGATATATGTGAGCGTATTAAATCCCTGTGTCGCATGGATTAAGGTTTTGTTAAATTCCATGGGATTCCCCTATATCTTCCCTAAATGTTCTCGAACAATTAATTTCATATACCTATGTCTTGTATAATGGCGATGCAAGCTATCTCTGTCTTTTCAAGAACGTGTTAGCGGTTTAACGACCATTTGTAAAGAATAATTACCCAATAATATTAATACCCAAGTAAAAAGTTGGCCTGATGCGGGTCGGGCCATTTTTCTAACTCGAACATGCTGTAATATCGACGGATTATGTTTTTGTAAATTCATAATCCGATGTTGGTTTCAGTTTCAACAAGATGCCCCTCCAGCTGACCAAGCCGGCGCCGCAGTTCAAGACTACGGCGGTGGTGAACGGCGAGTTCAAGGACATCGCGCTCTCCGACTACAAGGGCAAATACGTCGTGCTGTTCTTCTACCCGCTCGACTTGTGAGTCCCGCATTCCGCAGACCTTAAACAATTACATAGTTCTATATGTGCGAATTTACTCACCAAAAGTGATTATATATCTTATGTTAGATAACGACATACATATTACAAGTTAATTCAACAACCCGTCAACATACATAGATATGATCTTAAGTTTGTCTGCTAGATTATCGATCTGCATTCATAGTAGATTGTGGATAAGCCTTAAAAATATATACAACACGTGCATACGATATTAATGAATAGATATGGTTGTTTGAACAGATTTTTTAAACCAGATATTGCTAAGCAAAAACAGCGCCATCTCTTAGAACATTTATGAACTTGACGGACTACAGGAGCTGGGACCTAATCTTGTCAGAAGGCTAGGTGTACAATTACCTATACAGTTGGAACGAAGTTCCTTATCGCGCGTTGTGAAAGGGGGCTAGACGGAAAAAAATCTTACGAAAAGTTGTCACGACACTTTGTTATTGTAAGCTGTGCGGCGTCGCATGTTTCTCTGTCTGTCTCTCTCTTATAGAAAGCAAGCCAGATATTTTCATTTCTATTTCGCATTGAACAGTGTGGTGTCGCGACGATTATTTTTGTTGAGTGTATACAGGTTTTTTGTAAATAATAATAATAATGAATCCTGACAGTGTTTCTGCACAACTTCTGGATATTGCTGATGGAGTGCAAAATTGAGCCTACTGATTAAGTTTATAGAACATTATATTTGTTAATATTTAAAAAAAAAAAATGACAATTCCTTCACTAATTAATCGAAAGGAACTTCGTTCCATCCGGGTGTCCCTTGACACCTCTCAAGTTTTTTTTTTTTTAATTGCTGTTTGTGTTCGCACATTTATCATCGCTGAGGTACTTTAGCAAGTTAAAATTTTTTCCTGATATTATTGCTTTCTCTTATATATTCCAGCACATTCGTGTGCCCGACTGAGATCATCGCATTCTCGGACCGCGCGGATGAGTTCCGCAAGATCGGATGCGAGGTGATCGCCGCCTCCACCGACTCGCACTTCACACACCTGGCCTGGATCAACACGCCGCGCAAACAGGGTACGTTGTCTACAATAGAAATGAGTTATCATCACTGCCACTATTCCAATAGAGTAGATTTTCTCCTTACTAACTTCTCCCACTAACTGAATACTTCTGTCTCACGAAGACCGTTTAACCTCAATTGTAGTAGTGTAGTTTCGTCAAAACAATGCGAGGTGTATGCTCTTCGTTAGATAGAACTACAATGTATATGGTACTTCACGATAGCGTTAATAGATTCCGATCTTTCACACGCTAATAGACTAAATTTTCTCTTTACTAACGTCTCCCAAAACTTAAGTTAATAAATATCACGAAGACCATTTGTAATGCAATTTAGTTACCCAGGCTTAAAATATGTTTTACGTGTTTAGTATGCTGCATCTATCGTAAGACATTCTGAGCTTGTGCATGTGAATTCACTAACAACAACCATTGGCAAACGGTCTTCGTGACGTACCATAGAGACATGATCTGGTATAACATTACTTGTGGCTTTCTAGCTGACATAGTGTTGGACAATGGTACCAAGGATGTGTTTACTGCGAACAACAAAGACAAGAGGTCTTCCCTCTCGCTTTGTCTGTATAAGATCGCGCCGTGCTTCCGAAGGAAAAGCGAGCCGAATTTAAGGGTTGCCCTTGAGAGGGAAAAACAAACGGGCACGCATGGTATGGCTGCATTATACGAGAATTTTCATTTTCTTGGTACATTGTCGTGCGCTTGATGCAATTTTATAGCCGGGGTTCCCAGCCACTTCATGACAGCCGAGTGGCCTATAGCATAAGTTATTGTCGAGCTACAATGGGCTTTGCAAATGTTTGATCTTGGGATTCTTCTTTCACATTACTAGTATCCATTCTAATAGTTTTAGATCTATTGCAGTCACTTAATATTTGATTAAATAGTATGGATTAGCCATACTAATATTATTTCTTGTTCTGGTTTATCATTTGATTGTTTGTTAACTATGGTTCCATGTATTACTGAACTAATCTTGAGTAAAATTGCTACAGAGATTGGATCTTAAAGGAAAATATAGAATTCTTGGTATTCTTGAAAAAACATCCAATCAAAAAGAATAACATCATAATCTGTGTATGGCAAACCAACCTTGACTAAATTTTACATAGACATAGCTTATAATCTGGAGTTAGACAGTAGCCTAGGAAACAACTGGAACAAATGCTGGCAAACTTGCAAGCAAAAAGGATATGTACTCGTAGTTATGAAAGATAACAGATGTTATCTATTTTGAGACTACATTTAAGTAAAAGTTGCCAAATATGTATACCTTCTATAATTTGTCTAGTGCAATGTAAGCAAAGATGGTTTTTTTACTTGAACATTCTTCGCAGATGGTTTGAGGTTGTGTGCAAAACTTGTGTTGTCTCTGTGACGAGTGTTTTTTGAGTGTGATATTGTGGATCTTATTTACATTTAATTGTTTTTTTTACCTAAAGGATAAATTTCAACTATGGATTTTAAGTAGGTTTAACAGTTTACACTGTATTGGCTTATAAAATCGATTTTTTGTAAACAAATAACCCACACTAATGAATTAGTATCAATGCATTACTTTTGCTTAACCACTAGGAATCTGGCTAAAATTCAAAAATATAAAGAGACGGATTACAGAAGTAAAAGGGTCTTCATGACCGTTTTTTTATATTTGTTAAATGTTTAAATTTGTTAAATGTGTGCTTATAGGTGGCCTGGGCCCTATGAACCTGCCCATCCTGAGCGACAAGTCACACCGCATCTCGCGTGACTACGGCGTGCTCAATGAGGAGACCGGCATCCCCTTCCGCGGGCTCTTCATCATCGACGACAAGCAGGACCTGCGCCAGATCACCGTCAACGACCTGCCCGTGGGACGGTGAGTAACTTGCCCTTCCTGTAACTTGTTTTAATATCTTAGGGCGTCCAGTGACAACCAACTCTAAAATCTTCATTAATCAAAAGTACACCAGACACATTGTGGTGTGTGTGTTTTAGCGCGTTCAAATGGCGCTGCAAAAGTTTATTTTCGTCGTAATGTTGTAGGCTTTGAATTCTGTTATTTGCTTACAGCTCGGTAGAAGAGACCCTCCGCCTGGTGCAAGCATTCCAGTACACGGACAAGCACGGCGAGGTGTGCCCCGCCAACTGGCGGCCCGGCGCAAAGACTATCAAGCCCGACACCAAGGCCGCGCAGGAGTACTTCGGCGACGCCAACTAGGCTCCGTCACCAGCCGGTGTCCACCTCGCCTTAGCACCCAACTTGTGACATCACGTTATAATTGTAATTCTTATTCGCAGAATAATTACGCCTCCTTACTAGTGATGGATTTTAATGTTGGATATAATAACTGCAATGAATATCACTTTCGTTGATGTCAAAATTTGTTGCTAGGGCCCCAGTGTTTTGTAATATTCTTAGTGCTATCAAATATTTCACAGATGGCGTTAAGAGTATTCCATTAGAATTAGTTTTAAATCGCATAACTAATATAGGATCATTTCCTAACCATTTAACATACGCACCTCTGTGATAGCTCTTAAAAATACAGACAATATAACCCTTTCTCGATAAGCGTTTTCATGTTATCCGAACCTAGAGTATATACTTTATTAAAAGGCTCTCGCAAAAGTGAGAAATTGAAAAAATATATATATTAATCAGTTTGTAGTTGGTTGATACTTAAAAGGTGCCAGCACTAAAATGTGACTTAAAGATGATTTCTTATTGTTCCTTAGCATAAATCGGATATACCGATATAACCGATCTGAAATTTGCACCTAAACGAGAAAAATCGTGTGGCTTGCATATAATACTATTAAACGAGCGCCTGTCTTAATAAAATAGCAATGCGTCAAACGCAAAGTTTAAGGTTGCAGCAGTGGTCGAGTTTACTGTCAGTAATTTGAAATATAACCATCTTTTAGAAAGTTTTTTGAAAAAACAAACATAACTCGTAAAAGTGATTGCCTGTACCTTTCTTGTATCATATAACAAATTTCATGAGAGAGAGTTACAAAATTATCTCTCTGAAATCAAAACTTATATTTTGGAACCCTAATTAAGTCACATTAATGTGAAATCGCCATGATATTATTTTTGGTATCGAAATGAATGTATGCGAATCTCAGAATAGCATACTGTAATAATGTGTAACTAGACCACGTATGATTATTTATATTCGACAGCCTTTGTGTCAAACTTTGTGAAACCTATCAGTATTGGATAAAATAACAGTGTGTTTACATACTAAATTGAGGCTGTAATTAAAATGCTACAATTATAAAAGTTTTGTTTTATTCCCTGACCCGTTATTCTATTTGCTTGCACTTTCATCCACAAGGGTTTCTAATAAATTTAAAAGGAGGAAATGTTTTATGTGACTACAAGCCGCTATTTATTTTAAGCTAAATCTTCGTTGATAGTTTTATCGTGCTTGACATATACCTATATACCACATAATTTCTATCGTGAAAAAACTTGAATCGCTTCTTTTTAGCAGACTTCAAAAAAAAAATTATGTTTTGTTAAAAATTATATCGAATAATAAAGAACTCCGTAATTTAATAAACGATTAGGAAATTCTTTTATTACTTGAAAAATAAGTAATAACGTAATTATTTTTCAATGCGTGCCGAAAATCTAAATTTTCATCAGTTCACTTCACTTTTAATAGGTAATATAGAAAATAACGAAGTTGGTTTTATAAATTTTCGAAACCATATTACCTACCTCGATAGTAATCGGTCTACATGGCATAGATAGGGTTTCAGGTCATGCTAGCACTAAGCCCCGATACCTGACACTCACTAAAATTAATTTATTATCGGCGGGCAACTTCACACAGACGGGCAAATCGACCCACTTCAGACTTAACAAGGAAACGTCTCATACGTTCGCTAAATGTTTATGATATCTGAAACTTTGTTAAAAATGAAATAAGTTATACATAAATTATTGATACCCTGTAGGTACGTACGTTTTTAAAGTTGTAGTAATTATTGTAGGTATAATACATTTGTAGGTAGAACAATAATTAATAAGACTAAAGGGTCCACAGCCTAGTGCTAATAAACTCATCTGTGTTTAAAAAAACATACATTTTATATTTGAGTAGGTGTAGACTTCGCGCACCATATCAAGTAATATTTAACAATATTTTGAAAATTAAAATTTTCTATAAGGTGACGGCTATTGTAACTGAGATTAATAGTACCAACATTTTTTTTATTGAATACAAAACTGGTATTAGATTAATTTGGACGAAAAGATGCTCCTGAGCTTTCTGAATACCGCGCAATCTAACTGGGATAGCCGGCAGAGAAATTTGCGGTGGCTTACCTCTATATGTCGAAATGAGACATAGATAATGTGGATTTTTGGAACTGGATTGAGATATTGTTCTTGTTACATAAGTTCAAGTTATTACGAGGTTGATGTAGAAAATAGGTTGTTAAATTTGGAAATCTTAAATTTCGTTTACCATTAGTACTTACTATATTACTTACTTTTTTAGTATTAATGCAATATATAAAATTTAACTTAATAGCTAGGTGTCTAAACATAATTACCCTACGTAATTCTTTAGTGATACTGTTGCGTCTACACTGTGGCGCTTTGAATAACATTTTGTTTACACATTTCTTTTCAACTCGCTCAAGATAGATGAGGCAGCCATTATTGTTTTCGAAAATTAACCAATGGACGTGCTCCATTCCGCTCTTGTCGCCGAGACCGAGCTTTAAGTACCTACTTATAATAATAAATTACTAATTGAGTTCTTGACTAGTGTATTATAATCTGTGATCGAGGGTTAACGTTGGCGGTACCCACTAACCTGTAAAAAGTAGTATCCAAGATAATCCATGCACAAGGTATTAATTGTGCTGTGATAGCATCGCATTCAAAAATCTTTATCAACTTAAACTTTTTAGATATTTTTGTTATATATATAATGAAAATGGGATTAGACAGTTACAGTAATCAGACCAGTGGGTACTATTCCGAGGCGGTAAGTTATATTTTTTTACTTAATTAAGTTTGTACCCTATTTTTTAAATAACTTTCCAAGGTATCTCTACCTTCCTAAATAGTTTTATTGTAGTCTACTGGCCCATAAGGGTTTTACCAAAATTACCTTGCGTGGTAAATCGGTAGGTTAGGTACCTACATCAGTACAATAATTGTATGTACCTACATGTACTTACTTTGTGGTCTACTAATGTCTACCTACTTTCTATAGTATTAAAACAAAGACTAAGTAACCTATTTAGGCACTTACCTACATTCTTAATATTTAAATCACAATATGTAAGTGGTAAGAGTGGTGAAGCTGTGATAGACTAGTGGTTAGGACGTCAGCCTCCTAATCAGAGGTCGGGGATTCGAATCCGGGCACGCACCTATTACTTTTCGGAGTTATGTGCGTTTTTAAGCAATTAAAATATCACTTGCTTCAACGGTGAAGGAAAACATCGTGAACATGCACGCCTGAAAGTTCTCAAAGGCGTGTGAAGCCAATCTGCCAATCCGCACATGGCCAGCGTGGTGGACTATGGCCAAACCCTTCTCATATTGAGAGGAGACCCGTGCTCTGTAGTGAGCCGAGAATGGGTTGATCATGATGATGATGATGAAGCGGTAAGAGGTACGTAAATTTCGGTAGCTAGCTTTCTACCCTTACTCTGGTACTCTCTGTCTTACTTACTTCTTTACCTACCTTCAAAAACTACCTTACATTGGGTACATTTTAAAAAATGTACCTAGCCAAGTAATTGCCTACTTAGTTTTAAATATATAATTAAATACAATAAGACCTTATCCAAAAGCAGCTCCTCGTACTGGAAGAAAAGGAAGAAAGAAAGGCTCCTCGCGTATTTTAACTGACACCCCAGAAAAACACGCAATAGAAGCAGCTTATCTAGACCGTATTAAACGCAAACCTTCAATTGTTCCTTTAACAAAACGAGGTAACTCTACGGCTAACACTTCTACAAAATCTAAGAGGAAGAAAACTTCGCGAGGTTGTCAATCAAATTTAAAGTCAGATGGAAAAATATCTTTGCATGATGATTCTGATATGGATGCGAGTGATAGTTTAAATAGTTTTGATTTTGATGCTCAAGTTGCCAAGGAAGAATCAATTCAATATTTGAGAAACGAGGATTTAAATGAAAATGATTATGTATTAGTAAAATGTCACTCTACCAAAAATGACGCACAAATGTATTTTGTGGCTATTATTAAAAGAAAAGACGAAAGTATGTTTTTAGTTTCTTTCATGAAAAAGAAGTTTGGTTATAAATTTTTGTTTCCTGACAAAGAAGATCGATCTTTCATTCCTATTATGGATATTGTGCAGAAACTTCCAAAACCATGTCCATGTACTGCAGGAACTTCACGAACAGCTGCTCTTTTAACCTTCAAATTTGACTTTAGTAAATTTAAGCTAGGCTAAGTTCTAACTACCAATGTTTTAATTTGTTCCTTTTTATTTTTTATGTTTTTCGTCCTGGCCTTTAAGGCTATTTTGATTGTTTATTTTATAATTGAAAGCTTTGAAAGTGCCTTCCAAAGACTCGTATGTAATATTTTTAAGATAAGTATTTTATATCATATATCAAGGTACCTTTATGTGATTGTGTTGCAATATTAATATTGATCTCTTTTATAACACGTAAGTTATTTAGTTCTTATTATCTTATTTTAGTATCTTGTTCAAGACTGCCCCAGACTGTTTAGGGTTTTATACGATTTATTTAAGTAATAACTAGTGTAGGTATAAATGGCTATGTTCAATGATAATATATGATGCAAATAACTTAAATATAGTGTTGATTATATTCTAAGTTACGTGTTTTTTATTTTATCCTGATTTTTCAATACTGCCCCTAGGGGTTTCAAATGTGCCCCGCGGATGGGGCAGATTTGAACAAAATATGGTTTTAAAAAAATGGAAATTAGATTAGTTTGATGGATCAAAATAAATAAATATCATTTTTATTATTTAGTATAAAGCCCATATCTATTTATAAAATATAATACATCTTGATTTATAACACCATATGAGAAATATAATTTAATAACTAAAAAGTGTTCAAAGGTGCCCCCCTCTCCCCTAAGTTTGTACCTAGACAAATTATAGTAGAGACAAATTATACTAGAGAAATTATGAAGTTAGGTGCTAAAATAACGAAAGCTAGTTATCGCACGGAATTTTACACATTTTATTTCAAGATTGTAAATTACCTACCTAAACCGACACAGGGTAAGAGTATGTCTTAAATATTTATATTTGTATTCAGTTCACGCAATGGGGTAGCCAGGAGTCCTGGCCGGAGTTCCAGTCGGTGCTACAGGAAACAAACGACGCTGGCAGACCCAGATCTTCCAGCTTTGCTGAAAGTAAGTTTATTCGGATATTCTAACTTACTTACTAATAAGAAGGTAGGTAGGACGTTATAATATAAATATGAAGTCCAAAAAATATACTTAAAGAAATAAATGGACTGTGTAACTCACTGAACATTAGGAGAAACGATGACTTCTATGTATGTAGCTACACATTAGGTAAAAATAAACTTGAAGGGTGTCGTTTAGTAGACTGCACAAAATTAGTACCACATTCAAAGGTAAGGGTTTGTCTGTCCACCCTACCGACAAAGACGTGTCGCCAAGCGATTTAGCGTTCCGGCACGATGTCGCGTAGAAATCTATTAGGAGGATGGGCTTACGATACCCCGATGTTAATGAGCTACCATCTTAAACTGACCATCACCAAGTGAGATTGCCGTTAAGAGCTAACTAGTGTATAAAAAAGAAAACTTGAATATTTTTCTGTTTGTGTATATATTTCATTGGCTCCGTGCAGCTAAAGTGGATGCCGTGATGCAAGAGTTCAGAATGAACGGCTTCGACTCCCCTTACGACCCCGAGGAGGAAAAGAATTTATACAAATACAAAAACAATCCAGGTTAGTCGCATTTACGGATACATTGACTCCACGAGCACGCCTCTCAGCAACGCCCGCTGGGTGACTGATGAGCTTTTAGTTGATGAGCACTGTTCTAAGGCTGGAGACTGACTGGTTTAATTTTGTGTCAAATACAGGCGAGTTTCGGTGATGCTGTAAAAATGGCGATGATGATGATTAACGACCTCCGTGGCGCAGCGCGCGCGCTGTTGCATTATAAAGTTGGAGGTCCTGGTTTCGATTCTCGGCTCGAGTCTGGTCTGGTGGGAGGCTGCGGCCGTGGCTAGTTACCACCCTACCGACAAAGGCGTGTCGCCAAGCGATTTAGCGTTCCGGCACGATGTCGTGTAGAAACCAATTAGGAGTATGACTGTACCATACCCCTAACAGGTTAGCCCGCTACCATCTTAGACTGCATGATCACTTACCATCAGGTGAGATTGCCGTCAAGGGCTAACTTGTAGTGGATGAAAAAAAAAGACTGATGATAAACCTGATAGCTTTATTTGTTTTTATTATGTAGTAAGGTATGGAAAGGTAATTTTAAAACTATGAACGGACTAGCGACTGAGTTTGTTAATAAATCAAGATAGCCTCTTGAAAACTCCGTCGCCCAAAAATATTCGTCTTTAGCCAGGGTGGTCTAGACTCAAAAAATTTGATCCTGCAGTGTCTATGATGATTAAGTACGTATATTCGAGACGACTTTGAGATCATCCTCAATCTACTCGCATGCCGCTGCTGGGAACAATCTGCCGCGAAGTGATTTAGAGCTTTGTACATGACCCTGCTCCAATGCAAGTGGAACTGTTCCAGTAATGTTCGTGATAGGAACCGGGACTGAAGACTAACGATTGGATATCTGAAGTGCGGATTCGAATTAACAATAATTTTCTAACTTGGGCTGATAATGGGAAATTCTTGATAGAAAAGCACCTTAATCGAACTCGAACCTTGTTATAGATACTCGAACTTGCTAATTAATGGACCAATAAGGCAGTCGACAGTAAACATTACCTTATTATATAAGGTATACACATAGGGTTATTTACATATTTTTTTAAACTTATTAAAAATATGTCAATTTCCATTCAGCACTGATCGGGTTGGGTCCGCCAGGCATGTACCTGAGACAGAAATCTTGGCCGGGTCCTGAAGTTTCGCCTTCGACGCCACTACCCAATCACAGAGAGCGCAAGGGGCAAAATGCCGGAGGAATGCCACTGGCGTCACCAGGTTTTCAAGGTAAACACAAAACTTTTTCAAAGTCTTACCATGCACTAGAATATCAGGCCTAGGCTTAACTATCAGCGGAAAATTTGCAATTATTTAAACTGCAGAACGATGAATCATCTTCAGTTTGATGTCTTAATTTATCACATATTCATTATTGTTTACTTTTATTTCATATATGTCGAGTCAAGGGCGTCCGAGTTGTTTTTTGTAAGGGTGACTTCACCATTACTGACGTCACGATTTTGTTTACTTTCGCTCATAGTAATTAAAACCACAACTTGCCGGTGTACACTTTTATTGCGATAATAACTAAGAGGTCCGAACAGACCGACGTCTAAAGCGAGAGGATCGCGAAAGGCATCGACCGCCCGTATTTATAGCACAAAGCATGCTTGTACAAAATTGATTGTTACTGGCTAAATTGTGTTAGCAAAATCATCAATAGTTAAAATGTGGGTAATTATTGAATTCTTGAGGTTTTTGGCGCCGCTTAATAAAGTTAATAACTTCTTCGCGCCGACATATATATTAAAGCTTATTTCGGCCTAGCTCAGAGACAATGTGGTCAAGTCTTCATTTTTCTTTAGTCAAGATCGAGGAACCCGCACCTCCACCGTCAGACATGATATCTGAGCAGCAGTTGCGCGTGCTATCCACACTGCCCAACTCCGTGCTGTATAACTTGCTGAAGGAGCTCGAGCGGAGCCGATTGCAGCAGGAAATTAAGCCAGAGAAACAGCCTGAGGTGAACTTTGTGTTTTTTTAATGGACCAATACCTAACTGAAAATTCTTGTTGACGGGTTTAGATTGTTTGTCTAGATTACGACAATGCAAGTCAAATTCAACCTAAAAAAACATCCCGAAAGGCGTATAACTACGACTATCTCGTGGATCTACCCGTAGATGCCACAAGACGTTGCTGGCACAATTTGGCGAACCGCGATTTCCTTTATTTTGTTAACGTAGCAGGATACAATTTAATTGAGCTGTTTCTATCAAAATCAGTTAATTCTCATTCGCGCTGCATTCTAAAACGTCGCGTATGTACCTTTATCTAATTATGACAGATGATCGAATGCCGTTTCTGCAAGAACAACGGCGAGCGGGAGTCTTACTACCGCTCGCACCGGCTTCGCTGGCGCGGGAAGGTGGTCTGCCCCGTGCTGCGCAACTACCGCTGCCGCCGCTGCGGCGCCAAGGGGGACTCCGCGCACACGCTGAAGTACTGCCCTCTCGCTTCTGCCGACGGTACGTGTACGGAAACGACGCGAGAGACCCCTACGAACACACAACTATTAATGTGTAATCTTTAAGCATACATAGTTTTAATTTTAAGCTCCAAGGAAATCCCCGGAGGAGGGCGTTAATGTCTGTGACACAGTTTTTCAACTAATTCTAGTTCATTAAATTTAAGATTCCTCTGTAAATTTGATACACAATAAAGAATTTTTTCATTTTTTTCAAGTGTTTCCAATAGATGGTAGTTGATAGTTTATATTTCGGATACCTGACACTATACAATTTTAATCTTAAAAACTTTTGTGTTTTTATTACAGCTTTGATAAATTTAGGTGGCCGTTTTTTTAACAAAAATAAAAATTTTCATCATCATCATCATCATCATTTCAACCGATAGACATCCACTGCTGGACATAGGTCTTTTGTAAGGAGTTCCAATGGCCACGGTCTAGGGCCGCTTGTATCCAGCGGCTCCCTGCGACTTGTTTGATGTGGTCTGTCCACCTTATTGGGGGTCGACCAACGCTACGTTTGCCGGTGCGAGGTCGCCATTCCAGCACCTTGGAACCCCAACGTCCATCGGTTCTCCAAAATTTTCAAAAACAACTATTATACCATTTCACCTTCACCGTATAATAATACGGAGTATTCGCTTGACCATACTTGCGTACCTAGTGCGTTGCACAGTCTATCCTAATAACTTTCTGAACACTTATTATATTATATATATTATTATTATGTACTAAAAATATTATTTGGGTGTGCCTGCAACAATTACAACACTAAGAATTTCCATTACCAATACCTAAATATGTTTTACAGAACGTCAAAAATCTAACGCCATGATGCAAAGCGTTCGAGCTCGCCGAAACTGGCAAGCGACACCTGGCGACATCTATAGTGACTACGTCGTAATGGGCGAAGCGACTCCCTCGGTCATAGCAGATGGCGTTTATTTCAACTCTTATGAGCCTCTTGATCCCATTTGGGAGGCTTTGGCTAAAAAATTAATGCTATAACAACTAATTTTAGCATCAAAATTATCCTATTAATTTAGGAAAACATGGTTGATTTTTAAAAGTTTATCAATTATGCCAATTATGTTGTTTTCAGTTGCCGATAGATGGCTTCTTTAGTTTTAATAATTGATGTTTACTTTTTTTTGTTTAAATGTTACCTTTCATGGTAACACTATGTTTTGTATTAGATGTTTTTTTAGATATTTGAGTTTTGACTATGTGTTATCGCGGACAATCGATATCCGAATTATATCAAGTATTACCTACATATATTTATTATGATAATAATCTTTGCGAACAGCGAAGTTGATATATTTTTACTAAGTATGTTATATTATATTTTTACTGTAGGACAATAATTTTTCAAAATAATAATCAATTTGAATCAAGTTTTCATTCGTTTATTATGGAAATTAGACAAACATTGTGAAAGCGGACACTTTTGTTTTCTTTAATAAATGAAATAATAATATTAATTCTATAATACGGCATTTCAGCTCGCAATTTTGGAAAATTGTTCTCTAAAATGTCATTAATGCTTTTAATGGTGTACTCGTTACCAAATAGGTACCTAAAGCTTGATAATAGTGCTATCCTTTTCACAACGAAGAGGATAGTCCTATTTTTAGAACTGTCATTTTAGTTTACCACAGACTTTTAAGTACCAACGTAAGTTGTAACCAAATTACCACTATTATTAATCCGAAATTATAGTTAAAATGTCTTTTTACCATAGTATAATGTATACAATATAAATTCGTCCGCTTTTACAGTTTTTAAACTTTATTCCACAAACATAAAATAGATTGTCTCATAATAAGTTACATTTCATTATAGTAATGAAATACAGGCATAAATTATGCATGTTCTATATTAGCAATGAGGCATACGAACAGTTTGTAGTAAATCAACTTATTCTTTCAAATCAATTTATTGATAGCATTAAAATATATTTGTAAATTATACCGTTGTTGTGTCATGTAAATGTATCATTTCATTATGGCGATGAAATGCGGGCATTCCTAATGCTACTTACGTTTGCAAGAGACATGACATTTGAAGAAAGTACGCTCCCATAATCAATTTCGCAATGATTACTATTCCACTTCCAAGATCAGGGTTAACTGATACAAAGGATTATTATGTGTATACGATGTTTATTAATTACAACTTGACAATTGACATTAATAATAACTGTATTTGGTGTCGGTGAACTTAAGTTTTGGGTCCAATAAATGATTATGTAAAAAAATATTGTATTATTTATTTCCTTAATTAAATTCAATGCACTATGTACATGAAGATATTATTCAGTGGAGGGGGCCTCCTGAATTCATAATATGGCTGAAAATATTATTTTTAATGGGTTATGAATAGTAAAAGAAACAATTATAATGATTTAGAAAATGGATTGGAAATAGTGCTCGCGCGTGTTTGAACAGTTCAAAGCTTGCCTGACGCTTATTCCACTTTCGACTTTAAAATTGTACAACTATGTAATATTTTGCATTGTCATCCCCTACTTTGCAATTAAACTTTATTTAAAACCAGTTAAGGTCGAGATTCGACTGTTTAATTTTCCAAAACATCTAGGCTACAATCCGGTAGATTTGGGAATGTGGGCCGCGGAAGTGTGCCGCGGGGTCAGGTTGAGTGGAAGGAGGGGATCTGTTAATATTATGCAGATGGGTATAATGGCTAATGAGATAAGTTCTTGTGCGTTCGGTTTGATAGCTTGTGCTGTTAGTAGGATTGTATGGGTTAACGAGCGAAGTAACCGAGCGATGTGACGAAGTGCGGACGGCGATGTAAGGTGGTCGTCCAAAGCCTCCAAAGTATTCACCATCGAACTGAGGTAGTCAGTTTTTCATTGTTATACATTTGAGAAAGCTCAGGAATTATACTTATCTAAACATTGTTTTAAAGCGTGATCCTATATTTAATACAAAGAAATCTACGCAGGGGTCCTTGAAAAAAAAGCTTAACAATTCCATAACTTTGTAGTTGTTACTAAATATTTATAAGTCAACAAGTCAAGTCTACTTTGGCCATCGGTAAAAGATCACTGTTTTTAACTTAGATTTAACTGAGAAATCAAATTGTAATATTGCAGCGAGTGCTTTGCTGTAATATCCGAACTACGCCGAACGACAAGCACACAGGGGCCATAACGCATTTTCGTTACGTGACTATTGAAATAGTTAAAGAAGTTCTTGTAAAAATACACAAAATGGTTAAAAAACCGGTTAAGAATTTCCCAGTTGAAAATCGCCATGTTTACCTACTCATTGCAAAGCTCGTTTTGAAGAATATACAGGCAAAAAAGAATTGAACTAGTGCGTGCGGGTTTCGCTACATCATGTAGTCATCCCTTAATTAATAAATGATGGCTATTACTTTATTATTATATTTATTACTGCGAGTTCGTTATTTATTCACACAAGGTTTTTAAAAAAACCCTTGTGATAATAAGCAACTATGGCTCGACTTAGTAAATGTTTGAGTGAAGCGGTGATAGCCTAGTGAAGCGGTGATAGCCTAGTGGTTAGGGCGTCAGCCTCCTAATCAGATGTCGGCGGTTCGAATTCGGGCACGCACCTCTAACTTTTCGGAGTTATGTGCGTTTTTAAACGATAAAAATATCACTTGCTTCAACGGTGAAGGAAAACATCGCGAGGAAACCTGCATGCCTAAGAGTTCTCCATAATGTTCTCAAAGGCGTGTGGAGTCTGCATATGGCCAGTGTGGTGGACTATGGCCAAACCCCTCTCACATTGAGACCCGTGTTCTGTAGTGAGCCGGTAATGGATTGATCATGATGAATAATTAATTAAATATCATGCCTTTAACGGTAAAGGAAAATATTGTGAGGAAACCCGCTTACTTTGGAGTTCTCTATAATGTTCCCGAAGACCTGTAAAAATCCGAACTTTGCTATCGTGATACATTACGGCCTAAACACTTCTCATACTGAGAACAGACCCGTGCGAGGATGGTAACTTTGGTAACTTATTTTGGACCTCATGTGAAACCTAGTAATTGTTATAGAGAGCTATTGTTAGAATAACTAAACGTGAATACGTGAAACGGGAACATACCACGCCACATTGTTCCTATATATTGAGTGCCCTTGAGACCCAAGGGGTCAAAGGGGCTTAGACCAAAGCTCAAGGCGAATTATACCGAAAAATGCACAGCTCACCTCACAATTACTAGGAACACAACGACCATGGAGTCTCTAGTGTTTATTAAACAATAAACAGCAAGTATAATTTGCTATATTCCGCCGACAACCGGGAGATTTCTATAATATAACACCACACAAAATCTTCCACTAGAACCTCTACGTACGTTTCGACCCAACACCGGATCATCCTCAGGAGATGTTGACTTCATAAGCGCGAAAAGTAAAGGTGTTATATTATACAAATCTCCCGGTTGTCGGCGGAATATAGCAAATTATACTTGCTGTTTATTGTTTATCATGGACTTCCGCAAAGTAACGCCTGCTTCTATTCATAATTTGTGTTTATTAATCGGTAGCATTCCGTCTTGACGACTCAAAATTTGCGTCGAGTACCTACCTACATATATACGATGTCAAATTATGCGATTTATATGAAGCTTAGAAACTTGTTGGATAAGGCACTGAACTGAGCAGTTGGTCTGAGAAGAAACCCACCATAAATTAAGCCGGGCAAGTTTTTGTTCGGATTATTACTTATCAACCGTCCACGTTGATGAATTAAGAACAACTTCCGAGCTTCTTTTACGGAAACCCTTGGTTTTTGCTGCGTGTTTTTAATACAAACTTGCATCGGAATAGTCAATGGGTGTGCGCGTGTGTGTGTCGGCTGTGTGTGCATCGGTGCTCGGCCGCGACGTCGCTCGGCAGTAGGTCAAGAAACAAGGTCGAGGCATTTCTCCGAGGGGCTTGCTCGGATGGCTGTGTAGGCGCTTCCACTGCTAGTAAGCCGAGCTAGAGTACACGGAGTTGCTATGGCTATGGTATGATTGGTTGTAACGTGGAAAATGACGTCCTGGGATCCATTCCAGTGCTTGGAATGGATCCGAATTAAAGAAAGGAGAAAGATCTTCACCGTATAGAGTTTGGGCCACCAACAAATTACATTTTTGTACCCAGCTAAGAGTTTTTTTTTTTTTTATACAGTACAAATTAGCCCTTCACGGCTATCTCACGTGGTGGTAGGTGATGATGCAGTCTAGGATGGTAGCGGGCTAACCTGTTAGGGGTATGGTAAACACACTCCTAATTGGTTTCTACACGACATCGTGCCGGAACGCTAAATCGCTTTGCGACACGTCTTTGTCGGTAGGGTGGTAACTAGCCACGGCCGAAGCCTCCCACCAGACCAGACTCGAGCCGGGAACCAAACCCAGGACCTCCAACATTTTAATGCGACAGCGCACGCACTGCGCCACGGAGGTCTGAAATAATGTGCCCACAATATTTTTTTACGACACAACTTGCGTTGGAGGAGCTATGCATGATCGACTAATCAATCTCCCTTGTTTTATTCCACTTTCGTACTGGTAAATCCTGTTACTTTTTATATCCTTGATAGATAATGATAGGTGATAATACCAACGTGTAATAATAATTGTTAAAGCCCTTCAACCCTAATTACGAGGGGAGCATCATGGAGGATCTGAGCACTTAATCCTTCTCTAGTGTATAAGTACCGGATGCCAGGTACGATACAGATACATATTATAAATTCTTGCCGCAATTCTTTTAAATTTGTGCTTCTGCCAAACCTGCAACCTGCAAAAGAAAATAAATTAAAATTTTACTGATACTTTCAGGAAATTTTCGGAAAATTATCGATCATTTCAGAAAATTTTCGGCGTCTCGGCTGCAGAGCTCTCCTTTTGTTATTTGATATCAAGGAGATGCCTAGCTTTCTGTGATTACAATCATGATTTTTTCTCATTAGACCAGCATGGATTGATTTTGACCGAAAATATAACACAAAGTTTTCTAAACGCTCTCAATTCTAGTTATCTTTTGAAACCCATTAACACAGCTCATTAAGCGAATAAAGTAGTTAAGAATAAATTCTAGAAATGTGTTAAGTATAAATTACTCGCCCTAAGCTTTATGCGGCCATAACACCAAATACGCAGCACCACAATTGAACGAAGGGAATTGCCGAGTTAATAATGTTGTTAACATCGGGAATGTGGTCTACAGAATGCATTTTCAGTTGGTTTTTGCGACAGCTGACTCCGGCCGATTACCGCGTGTCAGATAAAGGTCACATTGGTGTAGTAAATGATATCAAATAAAAAAATAATTGATAAAAAAGGACCTACATTGTAACAAAAACTTACTCCATTTGGACGGAATGGATGATCGTCAACTACCAAATACGCGTAAGTACATACTAAGAGGAAATAAATAAATTATAATTATA
This sequence comes from Lasiommata megera, assembly GCA_928268935.1. Classification (NCBI taxonomy): domain Eukaryota; kingdom Metazoa; phylum Arthropoda; class Insecta; order Lepidoptera; family Nymphalidae; genus Lasiommata; species Lasiommata megera. Next base: position 538,362 of record OV743311.1, on the reverse strand, counting down.
AATAGTTGTTGTTATTTCTCATATATCGTATAGTTATATAAATTATTTATTCTCAAGAATCAGGTAAGAAAATTACGTAACAATTTGATAGTGGGTCTTTTCGAGAACATTTTTTACCGAACGATAAAAGGATCGCTCAAATCGCGCAAGCGGTCGCAGCGTCAGTTGTACAAGACTGTACCCGAATTCAAATAGAAACTTCAATACTCTTAATAATGGTCTCAGGGCGGAACTAAATCGTATAATTAGTTCCTAAGCAACAGTGTTTATATCCACTTTGCCAAGTTTTCTATCTCTTACAGCGGCGTGCAATAATGTTCGAATACACACATATAATATTGAGTCTGCATTATGTATGCAGCTTTTCTAAACTCACACAGAGCGCTCCTCTCATTCGCACGTGTTTGTTGCCAGCACGCGGACGAGCAGAGCCTACATGTGTGGGTGGTATCACACCAACGAGTCTGGCGCAGCTACGCCCACCAACATATACATTGTAGCACGTGCCTAACACTAGGTTTGAGATTTGATCAGCTCACGTCACTTTATGAAGGTATGGCTGAATGAAACATTCCACTCCAAAAACTACTGCTAAAGATGTCAAATTCAACATTCACCAACTCAGCTTTAAAAAGCAGGGTTTTAAAAACCCCAAGAGCTGAGCGACTTTTTTAGCAATATTGCTCACATGTGCTCTAAAATTTAACTTTTTATCAATAGTGACTCCTAAGTCTTTAATCTCAGGTAACTCTTGTAAGACAACATTACCAATTGAATAACTGGAGACAAGTGGTTTTTTCTTTCTTGTGTATTTTATATGGAAACATTTACTAGCATTAAGAGTCATACTATTGACATGACAGTCCTTAACCTTTTTAAGGACTTAACTTTTGACGCGTCAATAATTTACATAGTAGTTATTTCATGGTGATAACTATATTCGTAAACTTAAAACTAAAGCTATGAGGGTTTCAAAAGGGTGTCGTTTAGAAAACCTCCTTGATGCAGTGGTGAGCAATGCTTTGTTGTAATGTACACTGCTGACAAAGGAGCAGACGGGTTACCTGGTGTTAAGTGATCACCTGTTCCAAGAACATCTACAGTACCAGAGAAGCCTTTCGTCTTCATGCGCATCATTAAATACGTGATATTGCAGTCGAAGGCTAACTTTGTTTGGTCGCCCTTTGGCAGCAAAATGGATCCGTGTACCGTCACGACAAACAGCGCACCGCTGTCTTGTCCATCCTTTTTTTTTTTTTTTTTTTTTCCCGTGGTGGAAAAGCTTTATGGCTACCTCCGTCCGTTGGGCAAGACGGAGGTTATGTGGGACTCCCCCCCCTTATCGTTAAGGTATACCCGAACTAAAAACCACCACAGCATGTCCCACTCGCTGGATTTGCTGAACACCTGGGGTACCCATTGTATTCTTCCCAGACATCCACCAGCCGCCCCAGCCTTAGCAACAGGGCTCCCGCGCTAAAAGAGAGAGGATCAGGATAGCTTGATGCCCCCCCAGACAGTAAGGAGACTCGTGCAATGACGGGTAGATAGCCCAATAGCTACCCGCCGCCTCCCAAGGGAATATGACGAGCAGCAAAAAGCCGCCGTCTTCTTCCCACCCGTCTACGCCGAAGTGGATGCGCGTCGACAGCCTCTTCGCGCACACGCTCCGCTGCCTCCTTCCGTGATATTACTTCTTCACAGAAGTTGGCTACGGCATCCCAAGATCTCTCACTGCTCAGCATTGCAGAAACTACGCCAGACAGCGAAAGGTCTCCGCCGATCGTAACCATCAAATTGCGGCGCTGAGGATCCCAGTTCCTGCACACTTCTAGGGTGTGCTGGGCCGTGTCATCCGCAGCACCACACTCATGGCATGAGGGGTTTGGCTCCCTCCTCGCGACCCGGTGCAGATAATGGCCAAAGCAACCATGTCCAGTCAAAACCTGCACCAGGCGGAAAGAGAGAACCCCATACTCACGCCGGCACCACTGATCCAAGACCGGGTGGATAGCCTCTATGGTTCGTTTGCCATAGACGGCATCCGTCAGGCCCGCCTTCCATCGGTCACGCATCCTTCGTGCAGCCATCCGCTGCATTCGGCCGACCACTTCAGGCGCTAGTCTTTCGCCCCTCGCACGGCTCTCTGCTGCAACACGGTACGTGCTCGCAAGCACCCCCGCCTCTAGCTCCCAGGGGGGAGTGCCTGCCAACACGCAGGCCACCGCGAAGGCAACTGTCGCGTATGCCCGGCAGATGCGATTTGCCACCACCCTCTGTGGCCTTTGTAGAAGGGCCCTGGTTGGCGCGCGGAGAGCGTCGAACCAAATGGGGGCCCCATACGTCGCCATGCTTCTCACAACCCCTGCGAACAGGCGACGGCATGGAGCCCCTGGGCCGCCAACATTCGGGAGAAGCCGGCCAAGTGCGGCAGCAGTTCCCACCAATCTTGGAGTGAGCCGGCGGAAGTGCTCCTCAAAATTCCACTTCCGGTCCAAGACTGTCTTGTCCATCCTGATTTGGGTAAGTTCTATCGTCTTTATATCTCACATGTAATTGTTTGTCACAATTTGTTATTGTTTACAGTCGATGACGGTTTTAGTAAATTAAACTGTATAACGCGACGTCGCCCGCGTAGTATAAGGATAAAAAATCCTGTTGAATAAGTGACGTTTTTTTATCGTGGGTAAATCCTCATGGATACCTCTGCGCCACGGGGAGGCACAAGAGGTTAAGTCAGTCTCCTACTGACTAAACCCCACGTGTTTCTTCTCACCGCTGTGTGGCGGAGCCATGGGAACGCTTTTACTTACAACCCGACTCCACCCACGGGTGCTGCAGCAGAGCCTCCAACGTGCCCAGTTTCGCCAGTTAGAGGTGTGCCGGAATAACAGCACACCAGCTAACTCGAGGACCGTATTGTGAGTGATGGACGACCCTGTTTCCATCGCCCAAAAGTCCTCCGAAGGCACAGTAGCAAGAGGGGTGGAAGAGGAACACTCCCTCGCACCCGGCCTTCCATCGCCGACGGCAAGCGCAGCGAACGCTCCCCATCCACTCCGGCCATACCTGGACGGTAATATGTAACGTTTGTAATTTAATATTATCCCATGTTTTATTTCCATTCTTTTCCCAATATATCTATAGTTGCAGATAATAAACATTCAACTCTTTTTTATTTTCAATATATTATAATTACTTAATATACCTACCGGGTTTAGGGAGATTGCAATGCTAAATTTGCGGCCATTTACTACATTGTTTGTTAAAAGCTCAATAAGTTTAATTAAATATAATTAAAGTATTTAGCAATGTCGTAAGCAATTAAGATTTATTATAATTACTATTAGGTACACGTAAAGGTTAAGGGACATTTCTTTCGCAATTTTTTTATCAGAACCACCGCCCATTTCTTTCTACGTTATTGGTCAAAGGTGTAAGATAAATATGTCATTGGATGTCATCATTGCTTTTATAAGGACACCATTGCGAAGGTGACTTCATTCATACGGGACCCGGACAGTGGGAGGCCCTACTCTAAATGCTCAATTTTGCAAATTATTTTGGAACCCAAACAGTTATTTGTAGCTATAAATAAAAATGTAACGGGCTCATGTCTGTCCAAAATGTATTGCCGGTAATATTAAAGTTTTATTTAAAGAAATAATCACATGAGTAATGCTTGGATACTCACGCTAGAACGGCTGAACGGATCTGGAACCTGAATCTGATCTGTCTGAAGTCTTACCAATAAGCAATTTCGATCTGCGTGGCGCACAGCGAGCGCTGTCATGTTATTAAGTAGGAGGTCCCTGGTTCGACTCACACCGTCTTCGCCGGCGAAGACGAGGTCCCCGCTATCTTACGTCATCCGGACGTGGGCTCCATCCACGGCCTCGGAGACGTACGGACCACTCACCGTCCGACCCCCCGTTATCCAAAACGTCGCCTAAGCCGAGGTTCGGCCTCAAAGGAGGCGCCCTTAGGCAGTCGTTCCCTTAGTTTCTTCGAGCCCTAGGGCTCAAAATTTCTTCTGGAAGAGCTTCTTTCCAAAGCTCGCCAAATAGCCCGGTTACGCTGTGGCAACCAATAGGGTTTGTAAATCTAATAGAGAGTCCGAAAAAATAAATCCCTGGTTCGACTTCGGCTCGAGACATACCACCGAGAGATTTATTGTTCCAGTATGATGCCGCGTAGAAACTGATTAGTAAGTAGTATGGATTCAGCCGGCAACGCATCGGTTGTACCACTGGTGCTGCAGATGTTCATCGGCGATGGTAATCACCTAACATCGGGTGACTCGTCCGCGATTTGAATATAAAAAACAAAGTTTATATTCGCTATGATGCTTCTCGCTGAATGGTGAAGCACGGCGATCCTTACAGGCAACTTATGAAATTAGATCCTTTACCGCTATTTTTCATTTAAGTCACATATTATAAACGTTCAAAATTTAAAGACAGAGCAGTTATTGTCCGTACTGCAAATGATTTGCAGTCAAATTGCCCAAAAATGTACAGTGAACCCATGGAAAACAAGTCGAACCGTATTTCAATCAAAACCGCGTTTAAAAGCTATGAGTCCGCATCAATTTGTAGTGACGCCATAGAAATAAAATACAATTTTAATGTTGAATTGAAGCTGTGATAGCCTAGTGGTTAGGACGTCCACCTCCTAATAAGAGGTCGGTGCCTCGATCCCGGGCACGTAGCTTAACCTTTTCGGAGTTATGTGCGTTTTTAAGCAATTGAAATTCACTTACTTCAACGGTGAAGGAAAACATCGTGGGGAAACCTGCACGCCTGAGAGTTCTCCATAATGTTCTCAAAGGCGTGTGAAGTCTGCCAATCCGCACATGGCCAGCGTGGTGGACTATGGCCAAACCCTTCTCATATTGAGAGGAGACCCGTGCTCTGTAGTGAGCCGGTAATGGGTTGATTATGATGATGTTGAATTATACGTATTATATATTGTGGGTTTCCTTACTCGGAGATTTTTTTAAATACTTAAAGTATAAGTTGCATACGAATTGATAGACTTTCGGATTTATACGCCTTTAAAAGCATTATGGAGAACGTTTCTTCATTATTTTGAAATTGCTCAAAACGCACATGATACATTTGTCGTACGTATTTATTAAATATTTTAATTTATTTGAAAGTTATAAATATTAAGTTGTTATGCGTTCCATAACAATTTTATTTTAAAGCCGGTCTCGCCACTGACAGCTAATCTGCCCGCTTTACATTTCAGATACACATAAAAGCGCTTCTAGTTTAAGATACTAATTCTATTTTAAAGTTGGTTGGAACATATATTAATATCTTTTCTTTGCCTTGTTAAAGATTTCCAACTGTCTTGGTTTATTTTCTTGAACCTAGAATTCAAGATGAATCTCTTGCAGAAGTATCTAACCTAGAACTGTGAAGTGGGCCAGGCAGTCAGATACATTTTATTGGCAATGCCAATAATTATGACGATTACTTTACTGCCGTCGGTCAATCTGACCATTTTATCGCTCGGTGGTGTATCATCGCCGCGGTAGGGCTACCACCTCTTTTCATTGCTTCGTCCATTACTCTTTGAAAGAAAGTCAAACATGTGAACGGATTATTGATCTTCCTTCTGACTGTGTGTACATGCTTCGAGGTTGAATTTACTTACCCAGGTTGCTCTTAGGGGGTCACTTCTTCCTGATGTTTGCTGTTTAAGGCTATGAACGTGTAGTATATATGTGGGTAATCACATTATAAATGTTAAGCCTAAGAGCGACTCTGAATTGTCAACTGAGTTTGAAATAAACGTTAGCTTCGACCACGCGTTTTATTCCGCTATATTACAGAACGGACATGATACTATCATAGAGATTTCGGACCTAATGGTATGTAATTTTTTGTATAATTATTTACGTGTCATTATTTTTCATTAAGTTTCAGAGACGGCCGCAATGACGCAAATTCTATCAAAACTTCAAAATCTTTTATAATAACTGACACTTACGGTGTCGAAAATCTGCAGTATATGTGATTCTACAACATGACTACTCACTATTGCTAGCGTGCTACGTTATTATATTTCAGAGCATACACTACCACTAGCTTGAAAAAAGAGCAGGAGAGTGAGCAATGAAACGCTAACTTGACTGATGGTGACAACCCTACTGAAGCAACAAACAAGCTGATATTCCGGTTTGCCTTGTGTATCTCATGTGAGTAGGTTAATTTCCTTTCGGCGTTAGAAAGAACGCATAAAGTTATATGAGTAATTTCAAAGCAACTGCTGTTTAAAGATTTTGTACCTTTTGTTCTATTACTGCTTCAATTTCACGGTTCAAAGGTCATAGAAACGGCCTTATTTGAAATAGGTTTTATAGGTTTAATAAAAGAAAAAGACTAAGGACCTTCTTCTTTCACCAAAATTCAATGCATTTCTATGTTATGTACGAGTACATACATCTGATTAAGAGATATCAGAAGTCGCCAATACAACTTTATTCATAATCAAAGTATTGTGAAAAGATTAACTTAAAGTGAAAAACCGATTTGTACCGTTAAAAAAATTGATGATTTTGAGGGCGTTAATTTTCATATGCCCGACTGACATCAAAATATCTACTTGTACATTCAAGATGTAATTTTTATTTAAAGGTTTACGCGTTTCTCCTTTCAGCAGGTACCTAGGTTCTGGATTAAAACGAGACACCTTAATTGTTTTTTTCATCAATAATAATTGAAATGAAATGAAATGAAACTTTATTTGTTCACATATTACAGTGTCCGATGAGGCTGAGACCTTCTGTTAAGTATAAAACCTGTGTCAGAAGGACGCGCTCTTCCCGTTATAAAATATTTAATTTACATAATTCACCACCAGCCAAGTAGAAGGTACCCGTACTTCATCTCAGAATAAGAAGGGTTTTAGCCGTACTCCATCACGCTTGGCGCTTGGTAGATTCCACACGCCTTCGAGAACATTCACCGTTATGGCCAGTTAAATTTAATTTAAATTTCTTCGAACTACATAGTTTGTCTACTTTTAAATAGTAGAAATAATAATTGTGATTACTTTAAAATAGTACTACTCTCTACTGGGTGTCCTAGATCTTGGCCTTGGCAAAAAAATTAGCTTGGCCATAAAAAGGGGAAATGCTGCCACCAACTTGGGTATCTTGCGTCGTTCCGGTGGCGTCGACGACGTTTTAGGTTTGATGTAGTTGAAAATGTTTTCTTTATTTTTATTTATTTATTTATTTGGACAACCAACAAAATTACATGTAAAATAAATAAACTTAAATAAATATTATGAGGTAATTTGGCACATGTAATTCTACTTATCGGTAGCCACATCATGCATAAATATTGTAAAGGTCGTACATAATAACAATTTAAAACTGTTACCTGACTTAAAACTAAGCTAAGTTATATTAAAACAAATAAACTTCCACAGAGAAATATAAACTAGACGCGTACATCAAACGTATTTCGGATCTTACCTTTAAATTTATTGATATTGTCACAGAACATATCGATAGAATCGTCTTTAACCGATAGTTCCTTGTACAGTCGACTTAGCCGGGTATTAAGGAGTGATAACCAAGATTAGTTCTAGTAAAACTATGTGTAAAGGGATGAATTGGGTACCGTGGCATACGTGAGGGAATTTTTAGAGATACCTGGCTCAGTAACTCCGGGCTATCTATGGTTCCATTGACGAGCTTATGAAAAAATACCATATCATGTAACTTTCTTCCGTCCGATAGTGAGTTTAACTTGCAAGTTTTAAGTCGAATAGAGTAGGGTACTCTGTTGTTAGATCCAGAGACAAATTGTGTAAACCTTCTCTGAATACTTTCTATTCGATCTTTGTATTCTCTTTACTTATTCTTTTATAGAAGTGTTGAAATTACATAGTAGGGATAAAAATTTGTACGATAATAAAAACTTTACTTATTTTTTGGCAATTTTATTTATTGTTTACCAAAATAAATGAAACAGTAAAGCGAGTTTTGCGTGTAATGAAATCTGTTCCGGACTGCAACGATCAATAAGCATTGGATTCGTTTTTGAACGCAACCGAAAACTAAGATATTACAGACAACTAAAAACTTCTCTACACTATATTGTTTTTCAAAGTCCGACTTCAAGTACTTAATAATAAGTAGTAAATTATTATCAATCATTATTACCAGCCTTGTAACGTCCGAGGCTTAAGCCGTAATAGCCCAGGGGTTAGGGCATCCGCCTTCCAATCGGATATCGGGGATTCGAACCCTGGCACGCACCTCTAACTTTTCGGAGTTATGTTCGTTTTTAAACAATTAAAATATCAATTGCTTCCACGGTGAAGGAAAACATCGTGAGGAAACCTGCACGCCTGAGAGTTCTCCATAATGTTCTCAAAGGCGTGTGAAGTCTGCCAATCCGCACAGACTTAAATAAAAGAGATTTACATTGTCCTCAGAAGTTTTACGCGCATCGGAGCTTATGGCTGCGCTATTTTTTTTATCCACGACAAGTTAGCCCTTGACGGCAACCTCACCTAATGGTAAGTGATGATTCAGTCTAAGATGATAGCAGGTTAACCTGTTAGGGGTATGGTATACCCATACTCCTAATTGGTTTCTACACGATATCGTGCCGGAACGCTAAATCGCTTTGCGATACGTCTTTGTCGGTAGGGTGGTAACTAGCCACGGCCGAAGCCTCCCACCAAACCAGACTCGAGCCAGGAATCGAACCCAGGACCTCCAACTTTATCACGTGACAGCGCGCATGCTGCGTCACTGAGGTCGTCAAAAAGGTATTATTATCAACGCGCATGCGAGTTGATTATGCAAAACACTATATATTTTATAAAATATTTATATTGCGGCCAAACGAGCTGATGGGTCACCTGGTGTTACAAGTGATGACCGCTACCCATGGACATCTGTAGGGCCAGAGGAGCCACCAATGATTGGCCGCTTAAAACCATTCCCCTAAAGGGTATCTGCTCCGCATCATACCGGAACCCTAAATCGCTTGGCTGTGTCTTTGCCAGTGGGGTGGTAACTAGCCGCGGATGAACTCTTCCAGACTTGAACCACGGATCTCCCATGGAGGTCGTCAAATCGTTGATTTGATTAGAGATGAAAGTCCAGAAGTAGATATAATTCACTTATAGAGTTACTCACACCTAACCCTCGTGTGCTCGGGCTTCTTTGACGTCGTAGACTCATTGGCTATTGCTAACCACCGAGGCCGTGGGGTCATCATAGTCAAGTTCCAGCACTTTCTGGTGACAGAACCTTCTGACATTTGAATTGTCCGCTACATATCCGGAATCTGTGCTTTAAGTGCCATTCCTCGTCGCTCCTTAAACTATTAGGTTTCCTACGTAAGTTGAATATGTATTACACTAGATAAATATTCATTAACTAATTGCGTATGTAATTGAATAAATTGTCCATTGCTCTTTTTACGTGACACCTACTATATGTATGCAAGTAATTGCTCGTTTTTTTCGTTCTGCAAGCTCACTCAGCACGTCCCAGTTACCGTTACTAGTGAAATAACTCAACGCAAAAATTTAGCGACCACGAAACGCGAAGTGTGTCACCGGCGAGAGCGAATGCGGGTACAGTTATAGCGTGACTTTTACTTTTCTAACCTCCCCCCCCTGCCCCTCCCTGTACCGAACCCCTCTTGCTGGTACCTCTAGTCTTTGACTTGCGTATATGTCCTAAAAGAAACGGCAGACTTTGATAAGAACTATATTGGTTGATGAAGAGTAAGACGACGAAGATGGGTCTGCCAAATTTATAAATACATAAAGACCCTGCCATGGTGAGCGTCAGAAAGCCGTGGGTTTGTCATAAGCTTCAGAAGTAGAAGTATCTGGCATTGGAAAATACTAATAAATTTTGATAATTTCTGGCTCTAATGGCTAAATGATTCAGAACTAAGACCTTGGATTGGCGGGCTTTAAAATATTTAATTAATATTAAGCTATTCATTGTTGACTGTTGATTCAACTGATAGACGTTCAATGTATTGGTATTTTTGGGGAATTTTGCCCGTATCTAGCGGCTCGTTGTACTCACTCAATGTTGTAAGTCCATAGCAGGGGAAGATCCATCCACGATGCATGCTTCTGTGTGGAATCGCTATCATTTCATCTTCGCAACTCGTTGAGTTATGTCGACAACTCTCATACCAAGGTATGGACCAATTGTTAGTCTAGATCACGCAGAGGAACTTCGAGCATAGCTCTCTTTTTCGCGAGAGCATATCTGCGCATAACATACGTAGTCACAGTCTTGATAAACAATGAACCAAAGGTCTCCTCCACCTATACAAGTCGCCGCGCATGTCCAAACATGTTATATTCCCAAGCATGCTCAGCGTTTACGGATGTAGCGCAGTGGTCCGCCGCGTGCCACTGGCCCACTTTCCCGCCCGTCTCCCCCCCACCGCCTCCCGCAGCCCACGCCCGCGCGGGCACGTCTCTCGCAAACGGAAGTTCCGCTTTAGGTTGCACGGTCAAGGTTATGTTAGATTTCGGAGATCCCATGTTATCTTGTCTAGTGTTGACGCCATAACAGTTGTGTACGTAATGATAAGACAGTCGCTAATCTTATTAGCGATGTTCATTAATCTACGGCCAAATTACGAAAGTCTCTATTCTATTCAATTTTAATTTTTTTAAAGGCTTTTATGCAATTGGGATAAAGCTGTGATAGCCTAGTGGTTAGGACGTACGCCTACTACTCAGAGGTCGGGGGTTCGAGCACGGGCACACACCTCTAACTTTCCGGAGTTATGTGCGTTTTTTAAGCAATTAAAATATCACTAACTTCAACGGTGAAGGAAAACATAGTGAGGAAAACTGCATGCCTGAGTTCTCTATAATGTTCTCAAAGGCGTGTGAAGTCTGCCAATCCGCACATGGCCAGCGTGGTGGATGGCCAAACCCTACTCATATGGAGAGGAGACCCGTGCTCTGTAGTAAGCCGGTAATGGGTTGATCATGATGTTGATGATGATATGCAATTGGGTTTCTTCTTTAGCGGAATTTTTAAGGACGATAGTGCGATATAACGTGGTGATAATAAAAAAAGTATTACCTCGATACCGCACTCTAGCATGCTAACTCGTTTTTATCTTCTTGGATCGGCGGAGATCCGCAGCGGTCCATATTAGTTACACATAGTTACAATTAAAATTAGGGGTTCATTGTTAACATAAGATTCAGGGTTCAACAGTGGATTTGCCAGCTCAAAATACACATTTTTTTAATTGTCCTACAAGTAAGCCAATGACGACAATCTCACCTAGTGTTAAGTGATGATGCAGTCTAAGATAGTAGTAGGCTAACTTGTCAAGGGTATGGCTAGCCTATACTCCTAATTGGTTTCTCCGCGACATCGTGCTGAATCGCTTGGTGAGACGTCACACATTTTGATGAAGTTGCAATCAAGTCAATATTGGGTAAGCAGGAAGCCACACAAAGCTTACTTATTTATTTAATTATTTATCCAAAGCGCCACCAACAGATTTATATGTAAAAAAAATAAACATTTTAAAAACCTTAAGTGCTAGGATATACATATAAATCAATTAAGAGGTAACTACAGCATGCCTAATAACTTAAGTCGACGCTAATGTGTCGCTAATAATATAATATGGAAATTAACAAACAGCAAATAACAAAAAACACAAAAAGGAACTTATTACAAAAGAACAGAAAAGTAAACCTTGTGTTTATAATAACGAAATAAGGAATAAATATATACAGGTATATACGCACTATGCAAAATCTAACTAGTCTAGTGTTTTTATTATTTTATTTTTGAAATTGTGTAGTTTGTCGTTAAAAATATCAATCGAATTATCTTTAGAAACGAAATGTTTGTATAAACTGCTTAGTCGGGGTATCAAAGAGTGGCGACCAAGATTAGCCAACCAACGACTTAATACCATAAATGCAACCATATCACTTTGCCGAGTGAGGCGACTTCATGGAATGGTTCCATGTTGGCAAGCGAATATTCGCACGGCGCGAAAGGTCGCCAGCGCCCGCCGCAGCGCCCGCCATAACGCGCAAGTTCAAGTATGAAGGGCGGCGCATTTCACTGCAAAGGTCGCGCTGACCTTTCATTCATCTCGTACGTCGGTGCCGCGCTAAACGGGTCGTTGACACAGATTCCGTACCCGCGGCTAATTAATATAACATTTGCGATATCAACTCCGTCCAAACTATCAATAATCAAATAATGAATAGAAGCAGGCGTTACTTTGCGGAAGTCCATGATAAAAAACAAACAGCAAGTATAATCTGCTATATTCCGCTGACAACTTTACTTTTCGCGCTTGTGAAGTCAACATCTCCTGAGGATGATCCGGTGTCGGGTCGAAACGTGCGTAGAGGTTCTAGTGGAAGATTTTGTGTGGTGTTTGTTGTTTATCAATAATCACACTTATATTATATATGTGAAAGTATGTCTGTTCGTTTTTTCCCTTTGCCATTGGTCCCACTTTCACGCAGCAACGGTGCATGCATGTTACCTTTTAGAACAGATACCTGTATAAAAAATCCACACAGAAGAAAGAGCGGACAAAACCTAGGTATTCATTATCATTGTCATAACATCTTAATTATTATAGAGATGGGAGGTGATCAATGGACATATAGTAGACAAATAGGTAGTGAGTTCATACCCAATACGCTATTACAGAGGGCGTGGTAAGTGATGTGACAGCAGCCACTGGTCGCGCAAAGTCGTAGTCAACCGCTAAATTGCCCTCACTGACACACAAAAAAATATTCCGTTCAGCCAAATCCGAAGTAAATTAACAGAATGAGCTTAACATCAAAAAAACTGATGGAAAAAAAAAAGCATTTAACCCATAAATGCAAATGTGAAACTATATGAGTTAGTTTTTATAGCATTTAACTTTTTAACTCGGCACATTGTAATGGTATGATAAACGCTTGTGTGTGAACCGGGGCTCATTGTGTGATTCGATTCGACTGCAATTGTGATAGTCAATTAACTAGAATCACATCGCCAGACGGGATTCTCTATTAAATTATGATTTTAACACACAGTGTGTTTACTGATATCATATTTCCTTACTTTTGTTGCAATGTAAACATTCATTTCGTTACTCTTTTTTGGAAATCATATTTTATAATTTTTTGCGTCCAGAGCACTCCCATTAGAAACGAAGCAAAATGCACTCTGATCATCAAAAATAAGTGATGTAGATAAGTACGAGCCCCAGCATGTTATGATGACATGTTCCTTACGTGAAGATTTCCATCTGTTAACTCATCACCATCGTTATCAACCCATTGCCTGTTCACTACAGAGCACGGGTCTCCTCTCAGTATGAGAAGGATTTGGCCATAGTCCACCACGCTGGCCATGTGCGGATTGGCAGACTTCACACGCCTTTGAGAAAATTATGGAGAACTATCAGGCATGCAGGTTTTATCACGATGTTTTACTTTACCATTGAAACAGTGATATTTTAACTGCTTAAAACTCTGTTAACTAAAACCTTTTAAACGATGGGAAATGCTTTTACGCATCCCCTCCTGAAGCGACGCAGGTAGAATTGCGCCACTTCCGGCGGGGTATGTGGGACTCACTGGTGGCCAGCGTGGCGAACAGAATATCCGAAACCCAGCGATGAACTTTCGCGTCACCTGGTGGCTAGGTCATAAGAATTCTCGCGCACAGTCAGTCCACCCCAACAGTAAACTAAAATCTACCGCCGAAGGAATTGCCCAAAACATAAACCTAAATACAAAGTTTTATTTTGAAGACCCATTTTTTAACATTACACTAAAACTTGACGATAATATTGTTTTATACTGAATAATTTACCTTAATCTTTACCTTTTAACATAAAACGAAGTGTATAATACAAAATAGCGTGCGAAAGAGGTTTAAATGAAGCTTCCATTGTAAATAGCAATAATGTGCTAATGTGATACTTATGCCGTGGAGAAAATTCACACCGTTCATGTATTCGTATCAAGGCAAAGGTCACTTTTGGCACAACGAGATACTCGAGAAAATAGTGTTGTTTTCTCTTAATTATAAATATACTACTACTATATTTAGATGCACATTTTAATAAGTCAATTTACTCTTCCTCAAAACTTGGCGGCCAACCCTTAAAAGAGATATCTTGTTATAATCATCAACTTGAACAAAATAAAAAACACTAATTTAAAATAAAACGAATACCTAGTTTTGAAAGTGTATCCATATTGATATTATAAGTGCGAACGCGTGTCTGTTGTCAAGCATTTAAAAGTTCATGAAGAGTTTGAACCATTTCTTTTGTAGTGTGTGATGACACGAGTATTCGCTGTTGTTCAGGATAATGTCTTTTCGTTCGGTGCGACCACGATTTTTGAATACAAACCATTTACGACCACTGTTGAGAAAGAGAAACACAGAAAATGTTCAGTGCCTGGACGATGCGAGGGCAAACTGGAGAAGCACCCAGCCGAGGAAGAGCTAGAAATATGTGTAGTGATGCAGTGGAGAGGGCTTTGAGGGAGTTTGGAGCTGGATGGAAGCCACTTCAGACCGTTTCCGGAATTACGGACTGTTTTATGGAATGACTTGGTTTTAAAAATCAGTCAGGCTAAAGCTTTAATTAAATTATAGTTTTACAGTCTTTTTCAGTTGTTATGTGTTACTTTTGTATTTGATGATTGATTTATTTATACTTTATTTATTGTATGTATTTTTTTATATAGTAATATAGTAACTTGGTTATTTGTGTATGTTTTTATACATATAAATGGAAACATATATATTTATGTTGGTATCTGTATATATTATTGCACCACCTTCCTCTTTCTCTTAGCTGTGTCTTTTATGCCTTAGGTTGTCTAGAAGATAGATATGTAACAATAAGGCCACCAATATTTTTATGTGTTCATTTTTTTAGTTTTTTTCTGTACCTACTTCTCTGGTGAATCATAAAACTGTATTCTTTAATTCAATCACAAATTTGCTTTGTTGACGATTATTTCTTACGTATTGCGAAGGAAGGTTTAACGGCGGACAAAACCGCACACATAGCTATGTTTTAAACAGTTCCCGATAAGCTCAAAATGTGTCGTATTTGAGATGAGCGAGGTGTCCATATAAGCGCAGTACAGCCGGCGGGATCGCGTGACGGGGCGTCGGTCACGAGGCTCAACAAATTAGGATGTAATTTTTAATTCGTCATTTTAGCAAACGGTACAGAGTTTAATGAATTCTTCAATAAGTGGATTTACGGCGCTGTGACACGACACCTATCTAGGTATGTCGTAGGACAATCGACAAAATGTCAAATTTTTGCGAAACACCTAGAGCGGTTGCAAAATAATAAAAACGCCCTAAATTAACAATCTATCTAATCCAATATCCTCAGATTTAATACCAAAGTTAGTGTCCTTATCGACACGGAGGGTTAGGAAAAGGATGACCGTACTAAATTCAATCTATCATTCGTATTCATATCATTTTGCAATTATCATCGCATCGTAGCTAGTAATAGGTATTTATGAAATATATTATATAACATTATATTATATAATATTCAATGAAATATGACTGTTTAATAAGTATTTTATGTTCTAACTTTATCTTACTATAGGTTTTGGTAAAAAAAAATTAGATAGGAATGCGGAATCATTCTTCGTTAGAAATAAAAAGTTTTACCAAACAGTTGTTGGGTACATGCCTTCAGTGGGTTCTAGGTTGTTCACAAAAACTCGATTTATGCAATTTTCCAACAGCATTTTTCATTAGTGAATTAAGATTATATCGTGCGAGGAATTTGCCAAAATAATAGTACAAGAAATTTATGTATTTTTGATGAGAAGCGGTTCATGCAGGTGTCTTCTGTACGGTATTGCCTAACTTATCTTATAACGATATACAGGGGACTGAGGGAGGCCTCAGGCTTTTCATGTCTTACTGAGTTCTTCTCAAACGAGAGGAATTCAGAACTGAGACCTCTATACTGCACTCATTGGGGTTCGAAGGTTATAAGATGCATTTACTCGTAATGTTAGCTTATGTATGACAGTCAGAACTGACAGCTTAACTTGCTCTTCGAAGCATGGAGAACAATAGGACCCCCGGCATTGGAACTCAGTCCTGATTTATCTAAAGAGGGACGAAGAGATGGACGGGGTATAATGGATATAATCAAAAACTAAAGATATAATACAATTATATCTTTAGTTTTTGATTATATACATTTTATCAAAAATGCAGAGACAGATTTCTGTCCTTCAGCATTGCGTAGGAACAACGTGGGGTTTAAGTCAGCAAGAGCGTGACATAATCTCTGCCTCTCCTCGTAGCGCATGTGTGTCCATGAGAATTGCCCCACGGACAAAATAAAGGCAGTCATTTATCGTGTAATAAAAATTATTTATTCTTGCAGCAAATTGTTTGTTTCATTTGTATCATCATCATCATCATGAACAACCCATTATCGGCTCACTACAGAGCACGGGTCTCCTGTCAATATGAGAAGGGTTTGGCCATAGTCCACCACGCTGGCCATGTGCGGAATGGCAGACTTCACACGCCTTTGAGAACATTATGGAGAACTCTCAGGCGTGCAGGTTTCCTCACGATGTTTTCCTTCACCGTTGAAGCAAGTGATATTTTAATTGTTTAAAAACGCACATAACTCCGAAAAGTTAGAGGTGCGTGCCCGGATTCGAACCGCCGACCTCTGATTAGGAGGCTGACGCCCTAACCACTAGGCTATCACCGCTTCGCTAGTTTGTATAGTTCTTGTTAAATGTAAGTTAGTAGGAAGGCTCTGTATAAGGACTTTTAGGAAATACCGAGAGGTTGGCATCAAGTCTGAATTTGTCTATATATTGGGTTCATTTAAACATGATACCGTAGTTATTAAGTATGTCAATTTTGGAAGGCCCATTCGAGATGGCCATTCCTACAAAGTTGCAGATGCGTATGCGATGGTGGCCGAAGTGTTTCTAACGTCGCGACGTCTCAGTAGAAGGCGCAGACTCGCCGCGTCTACTTCAGCATGTGATAATATAATAAAGTTCTCATCAAGTGTCAGTAGGTGCGCGCCGCGGCGGTGAAATCAAGCCACTGTAAGTGGGTTGGAGAAAGAATCTCACCGCGCCGCTCGGAACGTCGGCAGAAAAAGCGCACAGCGACTGCCGCCACGTATTTCTAAATCGTAAATAGTTCGATTACTGATTATGTATGTATAATTGGTCTTAAGGAAATATTTTGTTTGCACGTGAACTTTAATGTACACGGACAGCAATAGAAATAAATAAGTGTCTCTGAAAATTATTTTAATTTTTTTTTGTGTATAATAATTATTTAACCAAAAATCAAAAACATCCAGGAGACTCAAGTGTAAATCTATTGATCTCACGACTGCATTAAAGCTATTTCATACATTTGTAGTCAGTTTTGTGGATTAATAAACAAAAATAAAAAATAGATTTCTCATTCACCTTCATTGTATGACCCACTGTATCACATTGCCCGCCCGTTGCCGATTTCTAAGGGTCGCAACGTAATACATACGAGCCTATTAATTCCTTAAGAATTGTGTCATCAAATAAAAATAAGATGTTCAGACATATAGTGATACATAGATACTCGGTTCAAACAATCAAACTAAGAAAAAATATTATTAGTGTATATTTTAGAGTTCACATTTAATTTATTTTATTTTAAGTAAGATTTTTTTAAATATGCAAGCCCATTTTTAGTGTAGCAGCGATATTAAGTATAATATTTTGCTAGATCTATATATGTATAAATACGAGTATGCTCGAGTCATATTGTTATATAAAATATTATTTTATCGCTATCTAGTTATGAACTTATGAAGTTTTAATTAACTTATAGGTACACGAACTGAATCAGTAAAGTGTAGTTCACTATCGAAATATGTAATTATAGTTACATATTTCGATAGTGAATTTAATTCTGTTAACGATATCTTCAAAAATGCATTACATTAAACGGTTAGATACTGCAATTAACACCGCGTCGAATACTTCATAATTACGTTGGAAACTAATTATCTACTATTAGGCAATAGGGCAACGATTTCATAATGTTCGAGCGTATCCAAAACTGAATCTTTGTTTCAATAAGATTTTAAATATTTTAGTGGCATATTTGCACCCTATGTATTTGAATTTAATATTTTGTATAATTCAATTTATATAAGAATTGTATTTTTATTAGAATGTAATTTAAGTTAAGATGATGAACGTATAATATGCATGTCACATGTTGTTACGACAGTATAAAAAATAACAAAAAAAAAATGATACAGTTTAATATTATGCAATACTTGATAATTTAAAGAGATATATGTTTACTATAATCAGTATAATATAACAAAAATGTCTGTGTGAAATATGAGGACACAAGACAAAGTATAAATTTTTTGATTCTTAAGTTGAATGACTTTCTTAAGTTGAAAGTCATATACTCAGGCGAACAATGAAGACGAAGTGCAAATCCAAGAAGAATTTAGCATCAGGGGAAGTAGGGTACACTCTGTAGTTGTTAAAGCACTTAGGATATGACACCTAAAAGTATACCGGCTTAAATCCAGTCAGTACTAAACTTTTCGATTGACAGTTTCAATTTTCTTATGCAAATGCCTTAAAAAATATTTTGTTATATCTGCATATATAACATATAAAATGTATATATTTCACCAAACAAATTTGGGTGCAATAGTGCGTATTTATTTTGTATTGTTCAATGATTTTATCAAAAGGTAGTACGCAACACAAAGGTACGGATAGTAATGAAATTTGGCTGTGTCATTGCTACATAGCGATCTTGTTCAGGGCTTTTTAAGTGAAGAAATTTTGAATTAAGATACTGTTTTATAAAAATGAAATAAAAGTTTTTTTTGCCAACCGCCCACCGGTTCGCGTGCCAGCAGCGGCGCGCGGTCGGTTTCCACGTGCGCGGTTTCTCTCGCGCCCTGCACCCCACCTGTCGCGAAAAGCCAATTTGTCGTGTGTACACACGTACACGTACACTATGGCCATTTTCACATCCGACTTTCTTCCGCGCGGGAACACGCGCTGTGTGAACCGAGATCTTTCTCTTTGAAGTTCGCACCTTTGTTTGCAGCGATGTCTAATTTGACCCACTTTTGGCAAAGCAAACTTTTTTGTCAAATGACAAACACAAAAAATCTCATTTAAATTTATTGTTTAGGTTACGGCTGAATACTGGAACGCCAATTGATTGTTGAGCGCACCTCGGATATTAAGTGAGGATTTTTTTTATAGACTGTGAGGAAATTTTATTTTCCAACAATGTTTTGATATAAAACATATCGAGTCGTAATACTGATATGTTTTTTATTGTTTCGAATTATTATTTTTCGACTCTATATTATCATATATTGAAGTGGCTAAAAAATAATGATGATAAATAATACATAGTAAATATATTGATTTATTATTATTAAACGGTTTGTCCTTCAGATTTCAGTAAAATCCAACAAGGACACAGATTGCATACTAGAGCAATCAACATCAATTTGATACAGAAAAATTTAAAGATATTAAACCTGTCATCGCCGCTAATTCGCCGGCATCAGCTAGTGCAGCGACCAGGAAATAAATGTGCTCTCGATTTAATAAGCAATTATATATATAAAAATAACTAGATAAATACTCAAAGAATCAATTTATCCATAGTGTATCCTTCTGGCGCGAAAGACTCATTGTTATTAGCTGGTTTGAAATGAAAATGAATGAATTCTTTCTAGAATTCAATACGTAGATGTATTGGATTCATATGCCCAGTCAGGCTTTCCTAGTGCATAAGCAAGTAAATACTCTACATGACTGTTTACTTAAACTTTGTTTTTTTTATTATTATTATTGGACGTCTTAGATTGAGATTATATGACAATATGTGTATCATGCAATCGTCCTCTTCATACAAACACTGTCAATTTTGGTATCACAAATTTAGGTAACACACAGATCTACAGGGCCTTACCCTCTTGACTGCTGAAACGTGTGAATACTTCTGAGGTTCTTATTATCTAAGGGCGTGTTAATCAATGTTAAACTTCAGTTTATCATTAACAAAAAAAAATCTCCGTTTATTTTACATTAATTTACAAGTTACTTATAATGAATAACCTCTCGAAAATATAACATTTCTCCTCACAACAACACTTCGTTACTACTAAAAGTTTTATCGAGTGGCACTATCAAATGAATATGAGTAAAATTAAAAAAATGCATTTGAAGTAATATTATTTTTCATGCTACAGCCAATGTCGTATGGCTCCCCCACACGGCGGGTACACAGTTGAATGACATTTGTGACATTTATAACAAAGTTATTTATCTTTATCACGGTCACATCACAAGAAATGTTGTCGAAAAATGTTATGTCCTTATGTTACTATATGCTCATATTTTATATAAGATCGCTGTGTAGGAGCGCCATAAATTTCATTAGACAGTGCCCCGATATTCCGTAGATATTCTAAAATGGACAGAAGGATTTACAATAAAATTACAAAATTACATTATCAATAAATACTTAGAAACTAGCGTGGCTTAATACTAAAAAGGTACTTTATTTACCAACTCTGTGAGAAACGCTGCGTGCGAAACACAACAATTTAGCTACGGTACACACTTTGAAATAATTTGTTTTTTAAATTATGTATAATTAGTGATTATAGAAAACATGGTAATACTTCTCGAAGTACAATATAGTACTGTTAATTCAATTTATTTTGATACAACTCATCAACTCTCTCTCACAACAGTCCCTTTGGCTATTTCAATAAAATGATTATTCTTTTTTAATCCAATTGGGTGCAGTTTTGCACTTGAGTGTAGCAACTAGGTGGCAAGTGACGATCGTCTAAGAGGCGAAGAAGAAGCGCACTAACCTCGCAGGGTTTATCCCATTTGTATTCGCGGTATCGTACTGGAAGTAGGATCACTCAATTGCTTAGGAGTATATTTCTGTCAGTAGGCTAGTTGTCTTATTATTTTTCCAACATTTTTCTAGGAACTGCATTTCCCTTTGCTATTTTATTGCTAGGAAAAGGAGAATTTTCGTTGCTTGGAATAAACTAATCTCAAACTCAGGTTCGATTTAAGATTTACCGAATAAACATTAAGACAGATATGTCTATATTATAAAGGTTCTGTTGTACTTATTATACGTGAATAACAGAAAATAACGTTCAAAAAAAGCGTTTCGCAAACGCGCGTTTATCCCACAGCGAGTAGATCGGCTACAATCGCCCGTTTAAGGCCTTTAGGCTTTAAACTGCCCGTTAACACCCTAAATTCGCATCGCATTCGCCTTAATCTTACTAGAATAATTTATATAATATCATTTTTAGAAACACATAGATAATACAATAAAATATATGATACAAAATGTTAATAGGTACAAAATCTATATTTCAGTTGAAAACCCGATAGAGGCTTGAAATTGAACGGACGTTGTTACAAAGTTGGTATGAGTTATAAAACAACACACAACCCAATATACCGTATCGAGTATAAGTCAAAATTGATGTTTACCACTACATAACGATTTATAGATACAGTAAATTCATTCCTTCTTATACTAATTAGGATAGACGACTGGTTAAGTTTCATAATGTTGTTTTTGTCATGGTTTTTGTATTTGTGCATTAGAAAATATATGCTATGTCTACTGTCAGTCTGAAATGCGACAATTTTTTTATTATACAGCGTAAATATACGCACTCTATTCATTAACGGGGCAAAATTTTATTAACGGGTTACAAAAATTAAGCTTCTAATGACGAAAGCAAAGTGTACAGACCACAATGTAAATATATTTACCTAATGCCCTTAAAAAAATTGTCTTTAATAATTTTGAATTACACTTAACTTCGGATACATTTAGTTAATTTTATCTAATTGGGAAACTGTGGGAAAGTTACCAAGTTGATGATAATTTTAAATAAGAGAACCCCAAACTATGTAAAAAACAAACGTGTGATATCTGGTGACTCGTAAAGAACTATGCACTCTACTTTGACCATCAGAATTTAAGGTATATTTAACTAAGACAATGTTTCAAACAAGTATGGTGGCCAGCACTCGATAATATTCGAAATGTCGAAGTAAATCGTACAAATGATTATTACCAGTTCACTCCTACAGTAATTCGCGTCAAGGGACTTTATTCCTTAATTTGGCATGATTAATCCATAGTTTTTCAGAGACGGTAGCGTAGTTCGTTAATCATGCTATAATCCACATTACACTTGCCCTAGATAGTAATTCGGTTGCGTAACAGCGGATCGCTGCTATTAGAACATCGGGCTAGGTTTTTCTGCGTCCGTTTCCCGGACGCGAATCCGATCGCGTGCGCGCGCGCTCTTGAAGGACTCCCAACGTACTTTTTTTACATATTTGTAGTATATTGAAACATATAAAGGAACGGTAATACAAGGGGGCAATACAAGCGTAAATTTTATGGTTAAAATGCAGTTAGCGTAAGTCGCAATTAATTTGCATAAAAATAACCTAACAATGAATATATGGTATAAATATTATACTAGTGATATTGAATCGTATGAAATAGATTTTGAAAAGATCAGCCGGATGGAATGTTAAAATCACCTTATAACAGCCCACCCGTTCCTTTTTGACATAATATAAAATTTATTAAAGCAGTGAGATGCAATGTCCCTTAAAATGGATTTTGTTTGAAATTTTTGTGTGTCTTAGTGTTAGTTACGCGCGGATGATCAGTAGGAGTTGTCCACTCGGCGTCCACGGTCGTTGATTAGCCTAAGTGTTGAAGTAGGATACAAGTCGCCCCGCGACGCAGGATTGAACGTTCGACGATGATTTTACTTTTCTCGACATGCCAAGTCGTGTGGATTGTTACGAGCCATGCTAAAAAACTGAAACGCGACCACTACGTAGTTCAGAGATTATCGTATAGATGGCGTTACTTTTTCTACTATGAAGTACCCGCAAATAAACTTTTTTATGCCTCCTTAATATGAAACTCTGTGGCCAATTATATTACAGAAATAAGACTTGAAAAAAGTGTACACTTACACACATTTTACTTTTTAAACTTAATGATCATACAGTATTCATTTAATATTATTTTAATAATTGTTTTTAGAAAGTATTGTCATACAATATTAAGTTTTAATCGAAAAAATTAGTTACAAAATGTATTTAATTATCTGTTACAGGTATTTTTTTAGGTTTTTAGGTAAACTGACGTAGATTTAAAGGTCCTAATGTCATTTACATTATCAGAAATATTAATAAGCTTACTTTGATGGGACGAAAAACCGAAATTTTAATGATTGTTAACAGAATGGAAAATTATATTATTTAGATTTAAAAAAACAATTATATTGGCTTTTAATTGTTATTTGAGTTTGTAGGAAAACCTAGATCTTATTCTAATTTGTGACGTAGGTAACAAGCAAGGACGCAGGTTAAGTAAACTACTCTAACATGTTAAGGTTACCTTAAAAATTTAAAGTGAAGTCAGTAACAATAAATAAGGTTATTCAACAAAAACTTAACAAGAAAAAAAATAACGCTATGTTTTGTAATTAGCCTCTTATGCTTTGTCCGGCAATTTATACAAAAAGTAACTAATGGTATATACAATTTTATTTAAGGCTAATCGAAACACGCTAGTGTATGAAGACCTTTATTACTTAATATGTTTGATTATTAATAAGCTATCAAAGAGGGGACACAAGTTCTTCTAAAACATTGACCATCAGGTATATTAAACTTAAATTTTATGTATTTCAGGAACTTCTGGATCTGCAATGAAAAGGCTATTGACGTTAATAAAATATAATATTATTACTTAGAAATCGACGAAACATTAAAATATATACTGGGGATATTAATTATTGAACATTGAACAGGATTTATTTAATGGACATCGCTATTTATATAAAAAATCAATCATTATTTGACGGTTTTGTAATTGGTTTAATTCCAGCCGATGTGCCGTCCACTCCTTGTTCAAATTATAAGTTTATTTGTTTGCAAAAAGATATCAACACTCTAACATACCTGATAGCAAATGTGTCGGCGTTAAATCTGTATCAACGCTTAGTGGGGAAAGTTGAGTCACCTTAATTAACAGGTACACTTCATTGCGTTCTAACGTAAACATTCCGTGAAATAATAAATACTGTCGTACCAAGGTTCGCGAGTAGACAGTCATGGCTAAATATACTGTCATATTCTATATAAATGCTTTAATTTTACGGAATGACATAAAAAAACTGCACTGTCTGTCATTATTTATAAAATTAAAATTATTGCATTTTATATATAACGATAACGACTTTGTTGCGACGTTAGTATATATTTAATTATAGAATACTATAGCATTGTTTTGATTTATTATAATCTTATTTCATTTTATTAATAATTTATTATGTTCATAAAAAATAAACTGTTTGACATTCATAGGTGCTGTAAGCCAACTGTATGGAGATATGATTGTTAGATGAATAATTAGAAAGTTTTTAAGATGCTAGTATGATTTTTGACGATTGTTTCAATCAGATGTTATTGGCGGAACGGATTTGAATGAAATTTGACTCACATATAGATCGTATACCGGATCAACAAATTAAAAACATTTGATCTTGGTAAAACACTTTTAGGTTAAGACTATGGAAATTCTAAAACGACATAGTCGTGGGCGGGTTCTAGCTTGTTATACAAAAATATGTCGCTTAAAAATATAAATAATTATAGTGACGTTTTTTTGTATCTGTTTTTCCACAAGCCTATTTTATAAGTGGGCAGGGAACCAAACGTCATGTGCGTTCCTAAACCTATTAGTCGAAATGTAACGCGATACACAGACGCGGACCTTCGTATCGAAGAGTTACATTACTCTCATATGGAAACGGAAAGTCAAGTTACAGAAACTTTCGCTACATAACAAATTATAAACAATATTATCTACATCAAAATAAATCTGAAGGGCTTAAAACTAGTTAACATTGCACTTGTCCTTAGGAAGAGTGTTAATCTACTGGGCGACGACATAAGTGGACATCGATCCTAAAAGTTAAAAGACAACGATATTATAAAGAAAAGTCATATACAAATACCACGAGATTCTATGAGGCACACATACGCAAATACAAGTCCGTTCACACACCACGCACGCACACAACTACGAGCTATAGAAATGCTTCATTTTGAGCTAGCGATGTAGGGCGGCCACGCTCCCTAGTCCCGCCCGATCCGTTTGTGGATCTGCTGGTGCTTTATGAGATGCGCCTTCTGTCTGAAGGCCTTCGCGCACACGTCACACCTGAACGGCTTCTCTCCCGTGTGCGTGCGGAGGTGCACCTTAATATTAGACTTGTTCAGGAAGCCTCTATTGCAAATCCCGCACCGGTGTACTGGCTTCTCCTTCCCGAGCAGGCCGCTCAGTTCCGCCGACGTCGCCGAAGCGAACGACAATGAGCTTCCGTGGAGTCCATTACTGGCTTGTTTTGCCTTCGCTCTACTTCTTTTGCTCTTGTTCGAGGGAGTCACTGTCGTGGTGTGCGCGTGTGGGTAGCCCAGTAGCCTGTCCGGGCTGCAGAGCCCATCGGGTTTTAAACCAAGCGCATAATGCGAGGCGTACCGGCCGTTGAGCAAGCTTCCCACGCCGTCTGTTGTAGACACGGCGTTACCTGGAGGTGATGATGTCGATATCACATCCATCCCATAGCTGGTTGAACTTGGAGCTTCTTGCTTCACTGGGGGTCCATTCTGGAGTCTGTTTTGAAGCAGTGGCATGTAACTCTGCGTAAGTAATGACTGTAGCGTTGAGCCCGCTTGTCCTAAGTTTTTTTGAAGAAACTCCTGGCTTTTGAGGAATTCTTGGCTAGGTTTGCAAGGGAAGTCTATGCTTGATTGGTGACTACATTGCGATGGTGGTGGAGAACCGGGTAGACCGAATTCGGATAAGTCCTGCGGCACAATTTTGTCTCCATGCTGACTGTAAGCGCCCGCTATCCAGGCATCTATATCCATCCAGCTGTCTCTGGAGTCATTTTTTTCTGGGTCTTCAGGTTGTGAAGGGACGGTAGTGTCAGCGATTGCCGAGCCAATGATCGCTGCTATATCATCCATAGAGCTTATGTCACATGGATACATGTCTTGCTTGTTGTTGTCATCGAAGAATTTGGTTCGCGGTGAACAAGATTTAGCGCACGAATCTGCAACCGGGACGGACGATTCCGGAAACGGCTTCGTGTCGGAATCTAAAGGAAAGGGTTTGACGTCCTCCAAGTCCGGAGGCTCGGAGTCGGCGGCGCACGTCGAGGAGGAGACCACGTCGTGGTCGGTGCCGTAGCCGCTTTGCGTCGGGTAGTTGTTGTTCTCCTCGGGAAGGCGCTGCGCGATGGCGTGGAAGTGGTGGCCGGATATGCCGTTGATGGAGAGGTGCCCCGTGTAGCCGGTGAAGGGCGGTAGCGGCTTGAGGTCCGCGTGCGGCGGGGGCGACAGCAGCGAGTCCAGCAGCTCGTGGCAGGGCGAGGCGGGCGCGTCCAGCTTGGGGTCGAGCCAGCAGGCGCCCAGCAGCAGCTCGTCGCCGGGCGCGCCGCCCGCGCCGCCGCACTTCATGCCGCGCCTCAGCGCCGCGCCCGCGCCGACAGAGACCCCGCCGCCGCCATACTTGGATGCCGCCACCCTGCTGCGCTCTCTGCCAAAAGAAAGGCGACGTTATTGCTTGTTGCTTTTACTATGAAGTTAATATTCAACCCAGAACAATTCACACTTTTAAATAAGTTTACTTTATATCATTAAATTTTACACAAGTAAATTTGTAATGTGTGTAATAAGCTTTTCGACATAGTTACAATATTAAAGTTATTATGTGGTTGTGCGGTTCGGTGTTTTAAGGCGGTCGAATAAAATTGTCGAACCAAATTAACTAGTGTTATTTCTACATTTCCTATAGGCAAATCCTTGCCGCCAATTGATTTGCTCAGATTCGAGTTTCTCCGTAAAATCTTAAACTTTATTTTAATTTAATTTTTACTTTGTTAACATTTATTTTATTACAATTTATTGAGGATCTGTTTAAGATTTACTGGATAGAGATTCCCGCCAAATGTGATTCAAAAATAACTCCGAGGTAGCGTGACGGAATCGCAGAGCCATCCGCCTGCAAACTGTCTGTTGTTGTCCAGTTGGCGAGGACTTAATCTGAGAGCTTATTGGTGCAATTTTCTATGTGATGGATAGATTTTACTATCCAGGTACTAGATGATGATAGATGTTTCTCATGAATATTTCAGACTGGAGCGTTATTTTGTTTGCTCTGCTTGTTTATTTGTTTGGATCAAATATTGTGTTTGAAACTTGTCTGCTTTTCTGTTGACAGATTGATCAATTTGGTATACACCTTTATTTGTGATGACAATACTATCTATGCAAAAACATCGTAAATTCAATATGGACGGCAACAAAAAGAAATCTTACATATTTATCTTCAAAACTCTATCAATATTGTACTCTCTCTATTATATCAAATTAAAAAAAAATCTATCATCAGTCTGATCATTATAAATAAATGATATTTACATATTTATTCGGGCAACGCAACGCCCCACTATTTTATTTTTTTGTCGGAACAATGCTATAGATTGATGGGAGTGGATTGGTAATAAGTCCCCTACACAAATGATTTTTACATTTTAGTAAATCATTCACATGAATAGATTATATTTTTAATTAAACTGTTGAACTGAAAATAATATTGTATACTTATTTTTCGACCTATAAATTTCTTTCGTGACAATTATCCAACTTGTCGTCTAATAAAAGAACGTTATATCTAGGTGTTGTAATTAAATGTAGGTTAGTCGAATGCGAAATCAAGATATTGGTGTTCAATAAACGTTTCCATTTAGCGCGCGCCGTACCGCTTCACTAGCTATCCGTGCTGGCGCGCCGCGGCGAGCCGACACATTTTTATTTCGCAGCCTTACGAGCAACAAGGCTTACATTTACATTCTTTCCTTGCAAAAGAGAACAATTTTACAATTCATGTTTTGTCATTTCATATTTGAGTTGTAATGCCATATGGCTATTTAAAAGTTAGTTGTTGACTTCACAATTAGGCCTTAATTGCAATCCCACCAACTTGTAATTGATGAAGCAGCCTAGGATGGTACCGGGCTAACCTTTTAGGGGTATATCTATATATCGGGTATGGTATGGTTATTTATCTCATTCTCATTGGTTTCTTCGCGGCATCGTACCAGAATTCATAAATGTTTTGCCATATGCCATAGCCAATTACCTGACCAGAGCGGACTCAAAGCTAGAGGAGCCTGGGTCCTCCCACTTATTATAATATAGCGTTGCACAAGCACTGGTGGGTCCTCAAAATTGTATTCAAATGAACGTGATGATAGTACAAGTTATACGAGATATTATTTTTAAGAAGAAACACTCATGTCGCACGCACGCAAAGAACATAAGACAAGAAATGGTAGCCATGCAAAAACGGCTTTATTGCTGATGAGTTTCTTACAAACGTTATTGGTAAGCAGGCCGAGTTCGGAAACATCATTGCATTGTGCATGCTTTTAGTAAACTTCAGATCCGATGAATTTACAGTGCTTTTAATTGCAAATATTTATAAACACTCGTGGAATGGGTCTCGGCTTTTTAAAGGCTGTTTAATTCGAGTTAACTTAAATTGCTATCAAACAACTTAAATAGTTTGTTAATAAAATTTTCCTGATCTGTCCACTACGACGCAATATTCTTATCGAATAGGAATCTTCAAAAGTGTTCTTTTCACTCCCTTCAGCTTTTGTAAACCTGAATAACTTCACTTGACCTGTGTTCCGGCGTACAACAATGATCTTCCTCGAGCCGTACCGACCCATCGTTTACAACCTGTAAGGTCGTAAATTTTCACACCCTCCTAAGTCAACTCCGTTTGAAGCAGATTTAAATCACATCAGATATTACTTCAAAGCTCACCCAGAGTGGAGCCGCTGGTGCCAAACAAAACAAATATATATACTCAACAGGTTCATAATGATCAACCCATTACCGGATCACTACAGAGCATGGGTCTCCACTCAATATGAGAGGGGTTTGGCCATAGTCCACCACGCTGGCCGTGTGCGGATTGGCAGACTTCACACGCCTTTGAGAATATTATGGAGAACTCTCAGGCGTGCAGGTTTCCTCACGATGTTTTCCTTCACCGTTGAAGCAAGTGATACTTTAATTGCTTAAAAACGCACATTACTCCGAAAAGTTAGAGGTGCGTGCCCGGATTCGAACTGCCGACCTCTGATTAGGAGGCTGACGCCCTAACCACTAGGCTATCACCGCTAAATATCAACAGGTCCAAATAGCTTAAGATTTATTTAAAAATATTCCGTTCGAATAAGCATAGTTGACTCAAGTCGGCAAATGAATGGGTGGCCAAACAGTGTTTAGTCTAAAAACCATCTTCACATTATTGCCTTTCCAACTAAACCGGTTTGGTGCACATCGGTTTGAAGGTTTCAAGGTCTATAACGGACATGGGTAGACTATTTTTTTGTTTTTTTTTTATCTATAGATTAAATTATAATTAAAATAAAAAGTTTTCTCCACAAAGCTAATTATAATATCCGCCGCGGTTAATTAAAGTGAATATTAGCATGTTTAATGATCTCATCAAGAGCTGGCGATGTACAGATACGCCGGGCGACGCTCGCGGCACACTTACCGCGTGGTGTGCGCGAACAATTAACCGAGTTATTCGAGTTAGCTGACCGTGTTCTTTGTAACCGCCTTTGTAACTGCTATGAAATGGATTATGGATTATATTGTGGCATGCATATCTGTGATTTTCTTTTCGTCGTTCATTATAGGCGTTTCATTTACACTCTCGTACCCTCTTTTTTATGCAATTTTAAATAAGCTCTTCACTGCAATTTCACCCGGTGGTAAGTCTAAGGTTCTATGTTAAACGGTAATGGAGGAGTAATGTAGTTATGTTAAACCCCCACCCATAATCGTTATTACGTGGCTAAGAATCGGAACGGAAAATCGCATGGTGGTAACTAGCCACTGTCAAAGCCTCTCAATAGACCAGACCAGGGAAAACTCTGAACTCTAGATCCTGAATTCCGGAATTCTCCAAAACAACACAGTGCCAGGCAGATAATCAAACTTACGTCCTTTGGTGACCTTGCGACTCGTTTGATTTTTTCTGCTTTAGCTGACTTCATCAATAGTTTATATGTACTTGATTGTAGATAAAAAGCCTGTCACACCGCATTTTAAGATACATGGTGATCGGGATCTCCAAGCTATAAAGCCTATTGCCTTGAAATGTGATGAAATTTCTGGGTATTCTCGAGACGAATCGTGGTGGCTGTGGCCAAAGAAAACGCATTGTCGAATCTTCTACTTCAATTCAACTATACGCTCGATACCGTTTGTTGTGGGCATAGATCAGGGCACGTTTGGTACCCTCATTTATAATCATTTTCTCACTACTATGTAAAAATGCATCAAAAGCTTTTTTTAGGCTATTACGAATAAATATATCTATGAATTAAGACCTTGTGCTTCCGGCACTGGGAAAATATTCAACCTATCGAGATATCGATAACGTTGCATCGATAGACTTGGGCTCGATAAATGAAACCTATGAAATATTTTCAATTTATGACCGCTTGTGCTCGTAAATGGCATTTCGTACCTTTCTTTGTGGAAGTTAATAGTTATTGCTCAGTCGATATTGTACGTATCAGCGCGGGCTCGGGCACGCACGCGGTTGCCCAACTGCAAGCACGCAACAATTTGCAATGGCGGAGTAAAAAATAAACTCGATTATAATAAAGATTTGTCTCGGCTGCCACTTGGCCTTGTGGTGTTTTTCGCAAAGTGTATTGCGCGGGTCAACGGCCCGTGGCCGGCGACTGTGGCGAAATTTAAAAAAAAACGCTACAAAATCGATTGCGTTCCAAACGTGACTCCGATTAAAAAACAACTCTTGTGTCAATCGATAAACATTGGCTTGTTTGCTCGAAAATAGGTGGTCAATTACTGAGGCTGCGGGGGCAGGTCACAATCATACCTACTTCAAATAAAAGAGTTCAGTTAGCATGTTTCATTGTTAGACAAAATACAGTAGTTACTAGTAGGTAAGCTTCAAGTGAGAATACTGGATTTGACGACGTCCGTGGCGCAGCGCGCGCGCTGTTGCATTATAAAGTTGGAGGTCCTGGGTTCGATCCCCGGCTCGAGTCTAGTCTGGTGGGAGGCTTCGGCCGTGGCTAGTTACCACCCTACTGACAAAGACGTGTCGCCAAGCGATTTAGCGTTCCGGCACGATGTCGCGTAGAAACCGATTAGGAGTATGGGCTTTCCATACCCCTAACAGGTTAGCCCGTTACCATCTTAGACCGCATCATCACTTAACATTAGGTGAGATGCCGTCAAGGGCTAACTTGTAGTGGATAAAAAAAAAAATTGTATCAATCGTGAACTTAAGGGGTTTGCTTATTTTTAAGTATGTTTTAATCATGGTTAAAATCTGCCAATTGGTATAAATCAGCGTGTTGATTCACCACTTAATACTTCCATTATAAGAAAGGCAATCCTATTGAACTGTCTTTTAGTTATAATGTACAATACAATTATATATATCCCAGTCGTAATGAAATATGTATATAGATCAATTACAGATTATGAAAATGGAGTAGGTATACATCATCAGGTAAGCCGCAGGATGCTGAGCTGCTGTCTATTTTGTCCCAATCCTGTAATATTAATTATGGTGCTAAATTCCACTTAGAAATATATAAAATAATGGAGACTGAAATCGGTTTCAGTATAGAAAAATTTGACTTGGAGATACAGTCAAAGTTTATGTATGTAGTTATAATGCAGATATTTATAAGTAATAATTATGAATAATGAAGTAGTGTTGGTATTATCTTTGATTTGATGTGGCAGGTTAACTACGATCAAGGAGTATACAAGCACTACCTTAGACCTAGACAAAAATCGCCGTTGCAGTAACTTAATAGGTTATTTTAAGAATAGTATTACTACCCGTGTAGTGATATGTAGTGATAGAGTTTTTAGTAAAGTGATCAATAAAGTTTAATTTATTAATTTGGAATAGAAGACGCGAATTATTAAACAGTGAAATTAGCGTGTGCATTCGAATGAAATATCACATTCACGGGCACTAAAGATCACCGCGAATATATGTCCAACTATATTTTACTCGCGGCTTCGCTCGCACTGAAGCCATTAAATAAGTATCAGAGATCATTACAATAGTTACTTACAAGGTTTACTTTTCTGTTCTTTTGTAATAAGTTCCTTTTTGTGTTTTTTGTTATTTGCTGTTTGTTAATTCCCATATTATATTATTAGCGACATATTAGCGTCGACTTAAGTTATTATATTAGGCATGCTGTAGTTACCTCTAAATTGATTTATATGTATGTCCTAGCACTTAAGGTTTTTAATTTTTTTTTTTTTACATATAAATCTGTTGGTGGCGCTTTGGATAAATAAATAAATAAATCGCAATAAATAAAAAAAGTGAACTATATTTTGAGAAAAAATACTATATAAGCTATATTACTTCTAATACCTCCAAAAATATGTCTACAAAGTTCCACGATGATCTGTTTAGTAATTTTCGCGTGAAAGCGTAACAAACAAACTTACATTCAGATTTATAATATTAGTGTGATTCACGTTGCCAGAATCAAGTTCAATGTAATTTTGCAGAAATACGCGAAAACCAAGAAACAATTCACGTTTTCCTCAAACGAGGCGGCGAGATGATCCAAAATCGATCTTTCCAATTGATGAGAAAGTCTCTCAGCCATTACCCGCTCTGATGAGTCGCGCAGTGAAAGTGCGCCCGTGGTGATACAGCCGGAGCTTGTCGCGCGCCTCTCGCGGCGGCGGCGGCAAAGCTCCTCGCGCTGGCGGACGCCACCACTACTCCTGCGTGCACTGGCCACACCGATAACCACATACTAAAATGATTTCAGGCTCAGATTCACACAGGGGGCTACGAAGAGAGCTATGCCCGGAGTACCTCTACGTGTTTATAATGATCATTATGCTAACCCACTCTGACTAGTGTTGAGACAGACACATCGACTGTTAGTAACGCTAAACAAGAATAAATTACAAAAATGAGTTTTTCTTTATGACGTTATACAGTTTATTAAGTAAAAGCATATTATGTATTATATAACTATATGTGATATATGAGTATTATTGCTGTTTAGAATTTTTTTATATAGGCTCTAAATTTTATCCCCAACCCTTTGTGAATTCTTCTCGTGAATGGTCGACTAGAAGATATCACAGTATAACACAAAAACTAAAAAATGCCTACTAGAAAGGAACTTTCATAATTTTTGCAACAAAATGACATTTGTCATTTTATTTTCCCGTTTTTTTTTTCTTTTCAATCCAATAATTATTGTTCAGTGCAATATTGTTTTCAAGGCGTGACGATAGATTTTGCACGCCATATATTGGCAATACACTGTGAGTGATCTTTTTTTTTTAAATTTTGCAACAGCTATATTACGTGTACTAAAAAAAAGGCATTCTATTCTATTTTATTCAAAAAGCCCACCTTTCCAAGCCAAGTATGTATGTTGAGGTTTGAGTGTTGGGCTATTTATTTTATAAGTGATTTCATGATTTGAAGCAAACAAATAAGTTATGTATCTTTAGAAATAAGAACCAGAACGGAAGACCGATTGATATAAATACAGATGAGTAGACGGGAGTCACTGGACTGGTGTGGGAAGGATGTCCACGAGTATTTTTGGTTTTCCTCTGAATTAAAATACGCTTTACCATTTAAAATATTTAGTATAAAAAATATATTATTAATTATGTAAATCAGTTTATGTGTTTTCTTTGATTTATGAAATCGAGATGATTTGATTGTAATTAATATCATAACGTGTCACCATCGTGATCAACATGACGTGATCAGTAAATTATTACACTTCCTCGAGACGAGCTTTAACTCGTTGAAGTCTTCTCTATCCGAAATTCATCTCGCTCTATAAGACGGGTTCTTTGCCCGTTTAAACTTAGATCGCAGGTACACAAGGTACAATAATGTTTTAATATGATTATGTATGCTTACGTATTAATAAATATCATCGGATTTTTATATTCATAATAGCAAAAATCATTATCTTCTTTTATTTTTAATAAATTTACTATTACATTATTTTTGGCCAGCAACGCATTGGCGGTTCCTCTGGTGCTGCAAATGTTCATGGGCGGCGGTAATCACTTACCATCAGGTGACCCGCCCGCTCGTTTGCTCGCTATGTATATATAAAAAAAAAAACATACTGTCACAATGCATTACAGATCACAGCTTCGTTGTGTTGTAAGA
Organism: Lasiommata megera; assembly: GCA_928268935.1. Lineage (NCBI taxonomy): Eukaryota > Metazoa > Arthropoda > Insecta > Lepidoptera > Nymphalidae > Lasiommata > Lasiommata megera. The sequence continues at coordinate 503,876 of OV743311.1, read as the reverse complement.
TGACACTGTAATCTAGCTACTGAGCGGTTACTATCTATTGTAATAAGGCTAGTATTAAGATAGGTAATACAACAAAAAAGTTCCTGCTACAGTCGATATTTCTAGATCTATTGTTACGCTTTATCAGACTTTGGTACCGTTTTCAGTTGTTCGGTTTGACTGTCGGTTCAATTTTGAGCCCTTGTACTTTCAAAAATGACGATTGCATTTTAGGAAATGACGGCGTTCGGGATTTTTTAGCGTCACAGTTTGGACCTTTATTATGGATTTGATTTTAACAAATTGGCCTACCCGCAAAAGATGAAAAATGAGACAAATTTTTCGATCTTAATATCAAACGATTTTTTTTTTTTTTATTAAAAATATCACTTGCTTCAACGGTGAAGGAAAACATCGTGAGGAAACCTGCACGCCTGAGAGTTCTTCATAACGTTCTCAAAGGCGTGTCAAGTCTGCCAATCCGCATGGCCAGCGTGGTGGACTATGGCCAAACCCTTCTCATATTGAGAGGCCGTGCTCTGTAGTGAGCCGGTAATGGGTTGATCATGATGATCAAACGAAAGCCATTTCCTATGTTATAAATGTTTATTAGGAGAACTATGAACCACGGACGTATTTGATCGAATTACAAAAACGGAAGGTTTGAAGTTCAATGAATGTAACCGTGAACAGAAACACTCAAAACTATTTTCGCACCACTGAAGTACTGTTTATTCTTCCTCCTAGCCTTGAGGTAGGTTGAAGTTAGATCAAGCCATCGGCCATTATAGTGATTCAGCACCGTGAAAATCGAAAACTTTCCTACTCACGACCAACATACGACCCTATTTGTGTAGGTCAAGGTTGAAATTCCAACGCAGTCCACACGGTGCTTACGTCCCACCGTCTTCGCATACGGCTTTACGCCACTGACACACTTCCTAGTGGAATACCGTTAGGCGGCCCTGTTTTCGTCTCTTTCACTCTCGTTTGGGACACGCGCGTTTTGTTTGTCGTCTCGCTCTTTAGGCGACAAATTTTCGATGCGGGCACAGTGTGGGTTGGCCCAAAAATGAAATTCGTGATAGGACTTTTTTGAGAATCCGCCTTGCTCGTTGGCATATTGGTCATTGGGTCACGTGGTGGACACTTGGCCACACGCACACGCTAACGTATGGATTAAGAGTGAAATAAGTATTCGAGCTGAATTGAAAACTTTTGTTATGGCGGTGATAAAAGAAAAACAATAATTTATTTTTAACGAACTAACTAAATTATTTCACTCACTTGCGTTGTTAAAATACCATTGAATAGGAACACACTTCTAAAAAAAGAGGATGCTTGCTAGGTGCGATACGAGAAGTTTAGAAATTACCCGCTACAATTACACTAAGAGACCACCAAAAGTTTCCGTTTCCGGCTATCATCATTATTGTATGTGATAATAATCGATACAACCAGCCAATTTGTATTGGAGCAGGTTGGAGAGTCAAATCTCTCTCCTGGGACAGAGAGGAAACTTGTTGCTCAGCGATGGTATAATACTGATATAATAATGATGATAATAATGTACCTGATTGAATACAGAGTACTTATCCATTAAAGCGAAGTCACTAGATGTGTGAGTTTATCTAAGATGAATCATTCTCATCTCATCATTATCTTAAGACTCCCAATATCTCACAGCTGGGCACAGTACCGACGGCCTCACGTGCGGAACTATACATCGCTAATGTCCCAAGTGTAACCAGAAAATGACCCTTGAAAAATTCTCAGTTTTACCCACCAAATCTTTATCAACAGAAATCCCAATTCAATAATTTTGGGGTGACGCCGGACCTTGTGAACCAAAGCTAAACATGCTTATTATTAGACTAAAGAATCATTTGTTAATATCTATTAACATTATTGTACATTTGATTAGAATGCCATTCAGTTAAAACGTTCGAAGTTATTTCGTTATATGTTTATATTGCACGAAAGGCAATTGAATAAAACATCACGTTCTCATTAATTAAAATAAGACGCATGTTTTAGAGCGATCTGTTAAGATACTAGACACCTACGTAACGGGTCTTTTCTGCTAATTGGTTTCTTTAATTTAATAAAACTAAAGTTTTGTTAACTGTCAAAATGCAAAACCTGTTGGAGACCTACCTACCTCACGCATTATTTTATGAGAATATGTAGCTTGTTAATTTTAAATTAGAAAGCACTAATAAAAATGTTTAATTTAACATTAATTATCTATATAATGAAAACTAAAAATATTACATACCTACTATTTTCAATAAACTACCGCATGATATTTTGGGATATGTTCCAAAAAGTTCAATGTTTTTAAGAACTAAGAGTAAGCTTTTTCGTACTTTAAATCTTTTAACGCCGTCGTATAAATACAAAAATGGAACTCCCTGGATGAAAATATTGAAATTGTCTTTATTTAGGTACAATAGTTTTGGTTAGTATGAATAAAATTATATTTTTTGGACTACAATTAATTAACTTTAAAATATATTTAAATAAGAGCAATAATTAGTATTAATTAAGGTACTATTTTAGAGTATCCAGATAAGGTTTGTGGGATGGATAAATTAATAGTTTTCATTATATATTGCAAATACGTTCAGATGGCTATTTATTCATCAGTTCATAATTCAATGAAATTATTTTATAAAAAACAATTTGTAATGGTACAGTATCGTTAAATCCCAATTTGCATCTTCAACGGAGAAACAAATATATATATAGCTAGCTTATTATTTTAACTTTAGTGTAATTTGCCGTAACGTCAAATAAAAATCATTTCTGGGAAATTAAAATAATGTAAAGTTCAGTTCAGTATTCCAATCGCAATTCATTTACATTCATTCATGCATGATGAAGTTCTGATTACGACTGGTTTTTTAGGACCTGAATTCTTCAATTTTTTCCGTAGATCGTTATGATATTATGCAGAATATTATTGCCGAAATACTATAGGTAATAACAACACTATAAAACAATACTATAGGAACAAGCTGTGATAGCTTTGTGGTTAAGACGTCAGCCTCCAAACCAGGTCGGAGGTTCGAACCCAGGCACGCATCTATAACTTATCGGAGTAATGTGCGTTTTTAAGTAATTAAAATATCACTTGCTTCACGGTGAAGGAAAACATCGTGAGGAAACCTGCATGTCTGAGAGTTCTCCATAATGTTCTTAAAAGCGTGTGTAGTCTGCCAATCCGCACATGGCCAGCGTGGTAGACTATGGCCAAACCCTTCTCATATTGAGAGGAGGCCCGTGCTCTGTAGTGAGCCGAGAATGGGTTGATCATGATGATTATAGGTAAATAAGGTGCCTGATTTGCCAATATCCTGATGTATAATATTTGGATCATAGGACGATTGGAAATCAAGCAATTCAAATAAACCATGTTAGTTCGTGCGTTTCTTAAAATTTGGTCTAAGTTAGCAACTGGATGGCTGAGTTACTTAGGAATTCTGTATTTGGCCTACACTTTCCAAGACGCCTCAGACCTAACTTTAACCTGTTATTTCCGGCATAACCACATACACCTCTTAATCTATACCAGAGTCCGAGTTTGCTAATTAAATGAGGAGATTGGCTTCAAGCCATCTACAAGGTGTACAGCCATCCCAGTTTATCTAACGTGTCGCCAAGCGATTTAGCGTTCCGGCACGATGTCGCGTAGAAACCAATTAGGGGCGTGGGTTTACCATAGTCCTAACAGGTCAGCCCGCTACCATCCTAGACAGCATCATCACTTACCACTAGGTGAGATAGCAGTCAAGGGCTAACTTGTAGTGTGTATAAAAAAAAAAACTGCGTTCGGCAGGGTAGCATTGAATAAACAACTATGTATTTGATTTTCAGCTTAAAAAATTACAAAATTTTCCAAGTGTAAAAATGAAATGAATTTATAACAAAGTAGGCCAGTGGGTACATATTACATTTTTAAATAAACTGTACCTCTGTATAAAACGAACCTACTTGTTTTATGAACTGAATCAGTTCGAGATGTTTTGCAATTTACTGAGATTTCTAAGCTACATGGGCAAAAGATTTTCAATATTTACTTTTTTCCTTTATTATTTAACATTACAAAAACTAAACTAAATTTGATTAATATTGTATCTACCGATCAACTTGAAAATCAAAATTTTTTTACTCAGGATAAGTCGTGACCTAAAATTACTTACTAGTGAAACCGGTTACAATATTGTGATAGGTTAATACTCATTACTTACTGATCTAAGCATCGCATTATTATTTACGTATTAAGTCGGTTATATTTTGGTTTCATACCTGAACGGATATCCGCAACGCGCCCACATTGATCTAGCACTTAAACCCTTAATCCTTCAAAGTTACATCCGAATCCCACTTATTTCACATCACAGCACTAAGACAACTTATCCGCACAACTACTTCACACAAAATGGGAGTAAACCACCTTTTCGGCATTTTGCGTTACCCTGCAACTCAAAACTAATCCTAAAAACAATGCAACGGTAGGCCTTTCAGCCGATAGCAGCATGTTCAAATAATTTTAAACTCTATTTCTAACGCAGTAAGATTTAAATTTGTTATTAATTGGGTAGTTTAGTAGTATATGGCGGTACCTATGATCCTAATAGCCTAATATAAACAGTCAATTCTTCTAACGGCGTGGCCCGTTATGATCCTAAAATATTTTAATATTATGACCTTACCGTGTTTTAGGTAGGTATGTATAGGCATTATATATTTTTAACGGTTTTTGTTCCGTACTAATTTAAAAAACCTTTTTTATTTTATTTAGTTTAGATCGTTTTTTAAACTATCATTGTATTTATATCCTGCCATATGAAGTACCTAAGTATTATCCGTTGCGTAATACTAAAGACCTTCTAAACCTAATTAACTGTGACGTTTTTTAGTTAATTTAGTTAATAAGGTCTTTAGTAAGTGGGAAAAGAAGCACCATTTAAGGTTTTTCTTTTCTATTCAGAAATTATTTACTGTGTAATTAATATCACATCTCATTTCGGTTCCCGCTGCCGTTTCCGTTTCCTTATCCAAAAAACATATAGATGTAAATCTAATTATGTAAAGTATGCCAAACTAAACTTACATTGATATATCGTCGACGTGAAATTCAGTTTTTCACAAATCACTCCGCAACCATGGATTTTCTATGGTAAAAAGTAGCATATGTGATAATCCTGACTCCATTTTAATTTAAACTAAAATATATCTTTAGTTTCAACGTGAAAGAGTAACAAACATACACACTCACATACAAACCTTTATATACTACTGTGATTTAATTACATCTTAGGAAAGAGGATTATTTCGCACGACGCATCAATAAGGTTTCTAACAGTGATTCACATATGATGTTATAGCAAATATATGCGGCTAAGCCGAGGTACCTAGCCGTGTAACGTTAAGTTCACGATCTCGCAGCTCCAAAAAGCCGAAGCGTCTCTAACGGTACCTTAAACTGTTTGTTTTAAACAATTAGGATCACAGGAGCCGAGCTTTTGTGCGAGAGGTATCTCCAAATTTATGCAAAACGTATCGCAAAGGAAAAGGGTATGGGTCTTTATAGCTGCCGAGTGCCGACAACGGCTCACCGAAACATAAAGGACTGTCGGCAGTAAGTTGATGATAATAAAGCTTTTGTTCTTAATATGCTGAAATATTTGAGAAGCCTATTTTGCTTGTGACAGTGTTCCTCAATGCTTTACATGTAAGGTTTGATTTTAGGTTTTTTTCAGCTCAATATGTTGCTGATAATGCACTTTAACTTAAACTTATTATTAACCAACCCCCAAAATACATGACTTGAGAATTTAGCTTTTAGTATCTTGATTAATTTCCTTAAGTTGTCAAAAAATAGATTTCCTCTATACTAATTATAAAAATCTCCCTTATTATAATTAAATTATAATCAATCAATCAAATAATCCTTTAAAAGGCGAGTAAAACAAAGCAACGAGGGTTCCAAACACGTACTGGTCTTAGAAGAAACCCACAACAAACTTAACTATTGTTTTCCGTTATTATTATTAAAGTAATAATTTATACCCAAGCTTTATATTACTAAATAAACCCTTTTTATTACCATAGGAATTTTCTATAACTTAACTAACTTAAATTCTAACTTTGAACTTATTCAAATAAATTGTCAAAAAAATGTCATCTATTACAAAATTTAAAGTATTCTACAAGACTACTATTAGCATTCATAAATCTCAATATCCACCAATGAATGAGGTTTTATGTACATTGTATAGATTCTATGACATTTTTCTATACACCAGTCTCCCAAACAAACATTCCGCCTACTACCAATATTTTATGCAAATGAAGTCCTTTCAAGGCCGCCCCGGTGAAGGCGTAGAGCGTGCATTTGCATTGCATATGCGTCCGCATTATGTGTGCTGAGAAGACAATTCCGACTGATATTCAAATTATACTTAACAGTTGTATTATGAAAATAAACTATTCTTCAAGGCCGTATATCTTAATTGTGAAAAAGGATAACATAAGTGGCGATGTTATCATTACAAGTTATCTCTTGCAGGCTGCATATACAAAATGGACATATCTTTGAGCGATGTCGCAATTATTGATAAATTATTTTAACAAGTACATTGCTATTGAATAGGAGCAGGAGACGCTAAGCTTAATTTGCTGCAATCCGTTAAGAATTTGCATATAACACGGAGAAATTTATAATTTCCTCAATCTTTATACACCACGCAAAACAGATCTTCCAGGATGTTTCCTAACATACAACTAATTAATATATTAAATAATATTCTACAATTAGTAGTCGGTAGATTATAAGTACATACTCGTAAGCTACTTCAAATCTTTCATTTGTTGTTAGATTAAGTCCCTTATCTTTGATCAGGGCTACTCAATGGAAAAAAACTATATCTGTGAAGATGGAGGTATATAGTCAAAATTGCCACACTTTTCTTAATTTATCACCCTTAAGAAATAACTCATGGTAAACTAGCGCGACAATGTGTCAATTGTCATACAGCAACTAAAACAACAAGTTAAAGATTACGTACGATACGTAATTTCTACGATTTTATCAAAAAACGTCCAATAGGAACCAAAGCTACCGGATAAGATAAAAAAACTCCGAAATGCACAATACACAAAAAAGTCCGGTCGTTGTCCTTTCTCGGGATAGCCCGGGACGTAACGGGACGGGGTGTTGAACTCGCGACCTTGGGAATCCTCCGACGAATCGGGAATGAGGTGATTTTTGGTTATACTTTATTTGTACACAGTTGTTCTTCGAAATGAAATGAAATCATTTATTCGAAAAAAACACTTACAGAAAAATGTAACGAGATGATAAAATCATGGTCAAAGTCATAACTTTGTATGTTTCAAAAGAGCTGTAGAAGGTACTTTTTTAAGAGTACACACACAATTTTCGTCATCCGTAGCTTGAGGACTTATTTAAAGAATTTTTATAATAAAACTAAACCACCCCGGAGGTGGTTGTGAACCCTAGTAGCTTTAGTTTTTGACGACCTCCATGGCGCAGCGCGTGCGCTGTCGCATTATAAAGTTTGAGGTCCTGAGTTCGATTCCTGTCTCGAATCTGGTCTGGTGGGAGGCTACGGCCGTGGCTAGTTACCACCCTACCGACAAAGACGTGTCGCCAAGCGATTTAGCGTTCCGGCACGATGTCCCGTAGAAACTAATTAGGGGTGTGGGTATACCATACCCCTAACATGTTAGCCCGCTAACATTATAGACTGTATCATAACTTACCACCTGAGATAGCCATCAAGGACTAACTTGTAGTGTATTAACAAAATAAAAACCTCATTCATCGTACAAAAGCCCAGCGAATCCAAAAGAGGAACACGCTGCTTGCTTCTGAAAACATAAATTATCATCGTAAATTGCCTACTTAAGTCTTAATTCCCACTTAAGTCTTAATTTTCATCATGATTAACCAATTGTCGGCTCACTACTACGCTGGCCATGTGTGGTCGGCAGACTTCATACGCCTTTGAGAACTTTATGGAGAACTCTTAGGCATGCAGGTTTCCTCACGATGTTTTCCCTCACTGTTCAAGCAAGTCAACTTTTAATTGCTTAAAAACGCATATAACTCCGAAAAGAAGTGCGTGCTCGGGATCGAAACCCTGTAGGAGGTGGACGTCCCAACTACTAGGCTATCACAGCTATCTTAAGCTAAAATCTTAATAAATTAACCCCATACATTGTTCGAATTCGTAAAAAATACGTCGTTTCAGCCTGCACCTAAATGTCCATGGTTCCATGTCTACCTCATTGGTTTTATGATTTGCATTTTCAACTTCGGATCACGAAATCCTTGGGTAGATTTTCGGGTTGAACCAATTATTGTTTTTTTTAGGTATTGAGTTTTGGTATCAAATAAACTTTAGTATCACGCCGGAGTCAGGAACTTAGTTAACTTCGACGAGCGCCTAATCGGGGATTATTACACAAGTAATAAAAATCTTTAAACCACGCCAACCCGCATTGGTTCAGCGCGTTGGGCCTATGCTGTTATAAAATGAAGTACATTATTACTCAACGGGTACACCTTTACCCGTGACACAACATTTAAAGGTAAAATAAAGTCTACAAGCAAATTTATATTCGTCGACTTTATTCATTCGCTTAAATATCTGATAATTATTACTTGCGTATCGCTAAAGGCCAAACAGAACTTTCAGCTTTCCTTTAAAACTTACTTTTATTGTTTAATGCAGATGCGTTTGTATCGATAATGAAATTATTTGTATCGTAAATTGAATGTATGTGGCAATGTAATTTGTATACTCTGTTCTTTACTGAGTTATGTACGGCGATATATCTGTTAGTTTTAAAAATAAACGTATATATTCTTACCTACACAACGATTGAAAAAGTCTGTTTGTTTGTTACCATACATTATTGGAAATGGGCGCATAAACAGCTTGCACCCTGAAGACGTCCGTAAGATACTTTTTCAATCAATGATAAACATCATTATTAGGATTAAATTATGTTTATCACTTTTGGTAAATCAGCAACTTCTCATGTAATTTGTTGATGGTTATAACATAAAATTAAAGTTAGGTTTGGCTAGGCTAGCCACGCGCCTTGGTCTAAGAAGAAGCGCGCAACCAACTTAGCCGTGAAAGTATTCTTTTTGTTTTTGCTATCTCACATTGTAACTTAAAACTATTTCAAGTAAGCTTTTTCTTTTACAATTTTTGGGATTTATAAAACCCAAAATTGTTACCTACTAATGGCATGGGAGAATTCGTAGAAATATTTTGTAATTAATTTAAAATGTCTTAGCGCAGTATTACAACAAACGATATAACATGAATGGAAGCCTAAAGCATTTCATTGAAATCTTTATCGAATACCCAAGTCTTCTTCAGGAGCTATTCGGAATATATACATGCTTGTATAATACATGCTTGTTAAACACTCATCGCTTTCAACAAGATCGGTAGATGAGGAGAATAACACATTTAGATACACCAGAATTTAGCACAGATATACAAAACGTAAATGGTAATGAAACGTCGCGGCCGACGCGTTGTCTCAAGTTATTGAAACTCTTATGATCTCTTATGATCTACTACTATCGATTTTTCCGAGTAAGAATAATATCATGATAATATAATAATCAAACTGCAAACAAAGAAAAATAACTCGAGATTCATGTCCCGCATACAAGTACCAAATACAAATATAAAGTAATGCCACGTATGGTCTCATATTCATAACCGCTTTAATCAATCAATCAATCAGCCTATAGACGCCCACTGCTGGACATAGGCCTTTCCGAGAGCGCGCCATCACACACGGTCTCACGCCTTCCTCATGCACCCGCCACCAGTCATCCTTTTCAGGTCGTCAGTCCCCCTACGCTGCGCTTACCGGTACGCGGTCTCAACTCCAGAACACGTCTGCCCCAACAGCCGTCGGTTCTGCGACATATATGACCCGCCTACTGCCACTTTAGCTTGCTAATCCGTTGGGCTATGTCAGTTACTTTGGTTCTCCTACGGATGTCCTCGTTACGGATTCTATCCCTCAGAGAAACACAAAGCATAGCCCTCTCCATAGCCCGCTTAGCGATTTTGAACTTGTGGACAAGGCCTACTGTGAGTGTCCACGTTTTTGCTCCGTACGTCATGACCGATAAGACGCAGAAGACTTTTATCTTTAGGCGTTGGGGTATCGGCGAGTTGAAGACTTGACGCAGTTTTCCAAATGCTGCCTATAAAACTCCCACCTGAAAATGTTTCATCTGAACAAATTCAATTTTCTTTATATAATGTAGCATAGATTACTCCCCAAAAAGTAAATCTTACTGCACATTTAAGCCTAAATATACGAGTATAAAATATGAAACTGTAAAAGATTCAATATATTAGTTGTCATTATATTTAGGAGATTAGCGCACAATCGCAGAACAACTATAAAATTTATGCCGTAGTAAAAACGAAGTACTGAATACAATAATATCACTTTCACTCCAGATTTAAGGCAAAAGTCTGCTCGAACATCAACATATAACGACATGACATGGGGGATAATAGCGAAAGTTTTACTTGTTAAATAGAAAATCTCAGATAACACATCACCTTTATAACAAGGGAATACGGTTTTCTTTTGAATGCATTTTTCGAAGTAGTTAATGTCACCTAATTGTCAACTTTTACATTTCGCACTAGGGTGCTAATAAGGTTTTCATTTGCTCGCTTTTCTACGTAGTTTTGAGTAAATACAGCTTGTTTTTGATCACAGATTCGATGGAGAAGCCCTCGATAGAACCTACGAATCCAAAGGTTTTAGAGCGGACAAATAATAACACGTTTCAAACTTTAGAGTATAGGCCCAGCTTGAAATTAATAATATTTGTATCTTATTTAAATAGTATGAAAGTCTTATTCAAACTCATATATAAAAGACTTCAACGCGACACTAATGTCTTGACTTTCATCAATTTAGGTTTAACTCATAAAGACCGATTCATAGATGCCTGTTTTGTGTGACTTACATGAATAAAGCTATTTTGATTTGATTTGATTTGACCTACTTTTTTTTAGTTTAATTCTGGGAGGATAGGTTGCCGGAACCCATTCGTGCCCTGGTCCACATACCAGCCCTCGAAGCACTGGATGAACACATGGGGCACAAGACCGGGCAATAGCAAGGGTATGGAAATCCTTCCAAGAATCTCTCATGATTCAACCTGTACTGCGTAAAGTATCCGTTAAAAGCAATAAAGTTAAATAGTCTTGCTTAAAGTGCTTTTAAAAGGTTGTACGTTAACTAAAACAGTAAAAAAGTACAAATTTCATCACATAAATAAAGGAAATAAATTAAATTCGTACCAGTGTTCCCAATACCGTACCGAACCAATCGCGTACCGTGGCAAATTTATCAGAACTACTCTATCAGTAACTGTAGGCAATGAAGATGTGCCGATACGATCCGATCGGTGCCCGATATAATCCTATCCACTGGTGTGATATCTGAGACACTAATTACAATTAATCAGAGAATCAGACTGGACTTTCCTCTTTCTTTTTTGTGTTAGATATTGAAATGGTGACAAATTAGGCCAATGAAAATTTTTTTTGGTTATATCTAATTAATGCATTAGATATCATATTATGCATATTATCGCTCAATTTCAATATTCAATATTTTGATTAAGCCCTTTTCAATTATGTCATTAGAAATAAAATGAGTCTATATAAAGTATATATTTTATTATAATATAAATAATATCTTAAACTAAAGAATAATGAATAGATTGTTCACATTGTAAGGAATGCTGAAAAAATTGCGTCTATATTTGATATTTTTTACTGTGTTTATAGAAATATTTTTTCTTAAAATTATCCGAAAATGCTTAATTGTAATTGTTTTGTCTATTTCAGCCATAAGCCTAGATATAACTGCTTGAAAGTTTTGCCTATACAAGTTTCGTCAAAATCGGATCTGCTGTTTTGAATATTAGTACAGACAAACAGGAAATCAGACAGTGACATACAAATTTAAAATAGCAAACTGTAATATTTATTTCGCAAGCACAGACTTACTTTTACGTTTAATGTATATATATATTGTGGTAAAAAAATAAAACACGACACTATGTATTCAAATTTTTCAGACCGCTAGTATAACCACTGATCTGTTAAGGGTTATTTCGAAATCATTAATAAATCTTTAATTTTTTTTTTTGTAAGTGGAGGTTTAAAACCTTTATACTTAATAGCATACTCAGCTGTTGAGTCTCAGATAAAAGCGTATTTCAGTTGGCAGTCAAAATACCCGCCTCAATATTCTGATAACTATCGTAAGCCATCAAAATAAAAGAGCAAAAAGAAATACCGAACAAGTTCACCGGCGATTCGGGTCAGTGAAGTAAGCTGTCGAGTTTTTGTCGGGAGGCTGCTCGAGATCTGTTTCGACACGTCACGGAGTAGCTAATTGCCTATCAGTTAAACGTTACACTCAAATACAAAGAACTCCCGCCAATTAAATACATCTGCTCGACCCGTGCAGTTAAAAAACTCTATCTAACTAGAATAACCGTTGCCTACAGATTCGCCCATAAGGAAATAAAAGTATTTTGGGATGGATTAACAACGTACAAAACATTACAGGTTTTCAAACAAAGCCGACTTTCTGATTTAGACTTAATTTCCTCTCAATATTGCTTTATATATAGTCAAAAAATACTATTTGTATTTTTTGACGTTAAGTACTTTCATACTAAAATGTATAAGTCGATTTGAAGATTGCATTACATTTCATTTTACATAGCTATTGCTATGTTGAATACAAAACAAATTGTTGTGCTAGTATCATTATTTTTTATTACTCGTTTATTTTTAAATTCAATTCTGTAGTCCGCACAGACATATTGCGGGCAGAAACTAGCAAGTAATGAAATCAATATATATCTGCTTTATAGGTAGAAGGTTTGAATAATACAAGATCCAAAATAGTACATAGTCTACTCCACCGGTACTCGACGGGTAAGTGGGCTGTCAAACCGTATTCTGGGTCAGCTTTGTCTTAACAGAGCTGGCCGGATGGCGGCTAAAAGCTTCGCACTTTATGAGCTACATTACGCGCTACGGTACGCAGACAAGGGCCCAGATACTGGCCGCCGTCAACTGTAGCAATAAATATTGACACAGGGTAAAAAATAACTGGACCGAGTTCAATGTGCTGTGATATTAAATGAGGAGTGGAGTAGCTTGGGAAGTGAACTATTTTCAACTGTGTATGATCTATTGGTAAGGATTTGCTGTTTCTATTTGTGAAGGTCTTCATGACATATTTAATGGGAATAATGGGACCTATTAGATATTGCACCAAGTTCATAATGCGGCATGGGTTCTTCACGAGGTGTGAGTGATTACAAATTACTCTTTCGAACCGAAATGTTTAATGGTTTGAGGTAGTTTTGATATCGGGGTAAATAGTTAAATATAAAATAGAAACGTCGTAGTATCGTAATGATATAAACTATCGATTAGGATTACTGGAAGATTTAGAGTAACGCCATAAACATGTGCGCATTTTCACCTGATAAAAACATTAACAAATATTAGACAATATGTACGTCCGACTTTCGATATCTATTGATATCAGTCACTATAGAACCTGACGAGTTGATTGTTTTTGTAGATATCGAAAAATAAAGAGGGAATGCTATTATTTGAGATATTAAATTTGAGATTCTATAGAGCCTTAATAACTAGCTTACATGGTGGAGTGTTATAAATTTAAATTATATTCAAATACTTATTCTTTATTCAAATAGTCCTTTAAAAGGCAATTTTCAATAATTACATACTCGTATTAGTGATGGTGATACCTACATTCGTAAACTTAAAACTAAAGCTATGAGGGTTCCATATATTGTAAATATACCTCTATAGTATGCGTTGATGTATTGTACGCGGTGCACCGCATAAAATGCCATCTGCAATGTAAGGAACACCGTGGAGACCTGTCACCTTACTGCACTTAACTTAAGTACTTGAGGGTAAAGGCAAACTTTAACAAACTTTTAAACCGTTTGGAAGATGTTATTTAATATATCACAGTACCAGGTCAAAGTAAGTAAACAAGGAATAACTAATTAAGTACAGAGAAACCCAAGTAATTTTTACCCAAATATTAATAACCGTAACGATCATAATTTACATTCTAGAATCAATTTCGAAGATCCAAGTACAAATTGTTATACTAAGTGTCTAGCAGTACGCGGCAATTTGCGTATGCCTCAATATAACATAGCTGTGAAGAATATTTTAGTGAGTCGGTATAAACATTTCTCTCAGACCACGTCGAGTTAATCATGCAATAGTAATCCCCGAGGCTTCGAACAATTAGCGGGGCAGCGCCGCGATATCTGCTAACGGTATGTACGCGAAATACCCGATTCATTATACCGAGCTCCGTTACAATGATAACTGAGAAAAGGTGTTTAGCTTCTCAACTGAAGCTGGCGGATATCTAATATGGAAACGTTGGGAAATGTACTTAAACTAAGTATTGGTTTCAAGCTTATGAAGTTAAAGGTGCAGCAGTGTGTCGCGTGATTGACAACAGATCTCGAATCCTAAATTTGATTCCCGGGTTTGATTCAATATTATTAGCCATGGGTTTTATTTTATGACTAACTTGTCATATTACTCTAATAAGTTTGTTGTTTCTATTAAGTATTCATTTGTTTTACTTGTATTGTTTCTACTTCATTGCAGCTTTAATGTTTTTTATTTATTTGTGTTATCGGGGAATTTAATTTGTGTCATTGGATAGTGTCTGTTCTAATTAAAATAAATAAATAAATAACTAAGACAAGAAGAAATTAGTACGATTACCGCAAACCCGTATTACATCATACAGATTCCCTTAAGATATAATATATAAGAATAACGGTGATCTTAAGGATAATATTTAGCGTTCGTGTACGAGGCCGAAAAACTATTAAAGGTGTGCTTTCGACATGCTATGCGTATGACACTGACACTTCCTATCATGTGACATAACAGTGACTTGACATAAATTTTTGTCTGGTGGGAGGCTTCGGCCGTGGCTAGTTACCCTACCGACAAAGACGTGTCGCCAAACGATTTAGCGTTCCGGCGCGATGTCGCGTAGAAACCAATTAGGAGTGTGGGTTTACCATACCCCTAACAGGTTATCCCGCTACCATCTAAAACTGCATCATCACTTACCATCAGGTGAGATTACCGTCAAGGGCTTACTTGTAGTTGATAAAAAAATAATTAATATAAAACATCTATTTTTGACTAAAAAAATATTAGCTAACCCACTGAGTCTATAACAAATTAAAAAGCTGCACTATTGCAGGCGAAAAATTATATTTTAGACTCCTAAAAGTATATAAAACCTCGTTAATTTTGATAATTGTTTGAAATTCTTCTATAGATATTGTTCAGCTAGTGATTGTATACTCATTGTTCTTGGTAACAGGATACGTATTTCATTGGTCTGTCAATGAGTATGTAAGCGTTGTTCTGTTGACACGCTTGTTTTAATTATCGAGAGCTAGATAACTTCTCGACCTCTAGCAGCGTTAACATAAATCGTTTGATATTATGGTTTATATGATCGGATCGTTTGGCAGTGGAGGTTATATTGCTTATCGATGTTTTCTACCAGTCGCCACAGTACAGCAGCTGGCGGTCAAGGCTCTGTTAAAGGTGCTGCAGAACACGTGTGTTCAAAGTGATATGAACTAATAACAAGGATTGACGCAATGATTATCACTTCATATATATTATATTTATATTTTAAATAGCATTGTAATTAACTTTACTAATTAATTTACACTATGTTTAACTTTAAGCAATATAGACTGTGTTTAGTGATAGAAAAATTGGGATGGGAACATACAGTGCGCATTGGGTTGCGAAGTTCTGAAATGATACCTCCGCTAGTTGGGACGTCATCGCCATGAACAACGAAAATATAAAATGGCAACCATTACTCCTCTATAAACATTGCTTTAGTAATAAGACCGCCTTATATATATGTTTTATTATTTATGTGCATATTGTTTTTTAGTAAAAAAAAGTAAAGAATATTAGTGCGAACACGACCTTGAGAAATGAAAAATATGTCCGAGGAAATATTGTTTTCATGCATTTACAATAAAGTTTTCTATATAGCTAAATATTAAAAAGAAACTGTTTGATGATGTCCTCTACAAGTTAGCCCTTAGCGGCAAACGGTGCGCGGTGGTGGAAAGTGATGATGCAGTCTAAGATGGTAGCAGACTTACCTGATAGAAGGTATGGTAAACCCATCTCCTAATTAGGTTCAATGCGACGTCGTGCCGGAACGCTAAATCACTTAGCGACACATCATTGTCAGTAGGGTTTTAACTAGTACGGCCAAAGCGTCCCACCAGGCCAGAGTCGAGTCGGAGATCGTACCCAGACCTTCGACGTCTCTAAATCACTTAGCGACACATAATTGTCAGTAGGGTGTTAACTAGTACAGCTTAGGCGTCCTTCCAGGCCAGACACAAGTCGGGAATCGTACCCAGGATCTCCAACTTTACAATGCGAAAGCAAACGATCTGCGCTACGGAGGTCGTGTTGTTCAGAAGTGGACTTGTTGTGAGAAGTGGTCCGGGTTGAATTCCAGGATCTAATATTTTGCTTTAGCATTACCGATTTAAAAATATACAAATACACAATCTTGAGATTCAGCGTCTGCTCAGACGTCGCTGTATTTCGTCTATGCAGCGTCCGTTGTTTGAGCCATTATGGCTGGGTTTATACTGAAGGTTAAATGTGTTTACGGAATACTATGGCATGCTCGGTGGCTCAGTTCTAATAACTTTACGATCTAGAATTGTAATTCATTAATGTTCCAAATCAATGGAACATTTTAAAATCATATGGTATCTTTATGAAACACTGTAGTTATATGTATGCAAAGGTGGCGTGGTGTTGCCAATAAAAATATAATAATAATCAAAATCAGCTTGTAACCCCGACAGGTGCAGTTCAAAATGTCAAGACCAACCACCGAAGTTTATTTGAAAATAACCGATGTTACACTATAATTATGTATTTAGTGCTACATAATAATTCAATTAGCTGAATAATGATGTAAGGCGTGAAACAAAGGCCAGGGACTACACTGACGTATTATTGATGTAGTGCGAAATATTATGTAAACATTTAAGTATTTTAGATTATATAATTAACATAAAAACGTTAGTATCTACCGAGTAAATCTACAGATAAATCGTCCACGCGTTAAATTTGGGTGTTATTATTATCGAAGCATGATAATTTCATCATCATATTTTCATTTAATCATCATCATATTTTGTACAGTGGTGACACATTAACTAAACTGTCGTCAATCACGCGGGTTTTCTTCGGAGTATCTCGTCGATTAGTCAAATAAATGACTTTTTTACTTTAGTACGCAATGAACAACAACGAACCGGCTCATTATTTTTTTTAAACATTTCCTGAACGGGTTCGAAACTGCATAATATATATATATTGTTGTGAAGACTTATTTAGTACCTACTTATGATTTCAAACTCGATGAAATAACAAATCGATACTAAAAGGAAATTAAAACATACATACATCATTGGATTTAGCCTGGATGACTATGACTCTGCATTCGTCTCATTCTCTGAAAATTTAGTTTTGAGAAGAATTTATTTCTACATCTGGTGAACTGTACGCATGGTTTTTTATATGATCAAATTTTGAGGACCGGAAAAAAAATGAGACTCCTCTATTTTAATGTGTCAATGAAAAAAGAACCTTTGAAAGTATATCAAACCTGCAGGTCTTCTTACTAGATGGCGCTAGCAGTCGCTATAGGCTGACACAAAATGTAACATATATATCTAAATTTCACCAGATCAGCAATAAACAAAAATCCATGGCTTAGTTGTTTATTCTTCCAATTCTTGAATTTGATGATACAAATCTTAAAAATAAAAATGAGAACTTGTTTAGCTATCCACGTTATCTAATTTAGTAAAGCTAGTATTTCAGTTGAGGACAAATAGAGTCTAGTTGTTAGTGTATTGTTATGAAAATCTTTTTCATGTATCCATGTCACAAAATATTAAACAAGCTTGCAAGCCGACGACCTCCGCGGCGCAGCGCGCGCGCTGTCAGATTATAAAAAAGTTGGACGTCCTGGGTTCGATTCCCGGCTCGAGTCGGGCCTGGTGGGAGGCTTCGGCCGTGGCTAGTTACCACCCTACGGACAAAGAAGTGTCGCCAAGCGATTTAGCGTTCCGGCACGATGTTGCGTAGAAACCGAAAGGAGTATGGGTTTACCATACCCCTTACAGGTTAGCCCGCTACCATCTTAGACTGCATCATCACTTACCATCAGGTGAGATTGCCGTCAAGGGCTAACTTGTAGTGGATAAAAAAAAAAGCCAATGTACAAGCAAGATTGATAATTTGTAAGAAGCTTCGTATATTTTGGATGCCCGTGAACCTCGTATGTCTCAATGTTTGCGGTCTCCAATTGATTCATTAGTCATTACACTCACACCCGCCTGGTGAGAAGTGAATTGAAATTACTTTAATTGAATAGCCGTGTAACGGAGCAGGCGCAGTTCGCGTCCGAATGCGACGTAATCGTAACTTCACGCTGCTCTGAGTAACAAAATAATGTACAAATACAATCTAAATACCACAGTCCTCAGAGAGATAAATCCTTTAAAATTGTACGCCAAATCAAAAGCAAATATGTATAAAGTGAGTGTGCGCAGAACTCGCACGCGAAGGGGCTCTTCAATAATCAGGTTGCAATTTGTAACACTTCATAGTATAGGTATTATTGTATTATATCGACGAATAACTTAAAAAAACTCGTTTGTATGGTCCTCGTGTTTGGTCCTCATAAATTTTCAACTTTATTTTATATTTATATTAATTGCTATTATAGCGGTGATAGAAATATACATTCCGTGAAATTTTCAACTTTCAATCTATTACGGTGTGCGATATACCTACAGCTTTGAAGCTGACGGTTGAAAAGCAGAGTGTTAGTAATAAGGTCCCGTTAACACTCTTGGTACGGAACCCTATGTATGATAACACGAGAACTAAAAACATGGCCGCAGTTATGCTAAACTACAATTCAACATCAAAGAATACATCATGGAATTTTTATTTTCTCGCTTCTAATTTACTCGTTGTACTAAACAAAAAAAGTGGGGGTTTTTCAAGGGATAAAAAATAAACAAAAATTTCTCATTTTAAGGTACTGTACCATCTAGTAGAATTTGTGTCAAAATCAGTGTAGTTATTCCGAGAAATACTACGAGGTAAAATAATGTTCGAAAGCTAAATTATTATCAATTGATAAAAATGGGTAGATATATACAATCTTCATATATAAATGCAAAATTTTAAACTTATTTGTGATCTCCATACAGATTAGAATGTCAGTGTGATGGCAGACAGTTTGACTAGGTCTATTTACAGTCGTCGAGTAGAGTTACACAGTACACCCCACCCGTCAACTACAATACCCCCCGCTAATCCAGCTGTCAACTATCTACTGATTCTAATCACGTGTATATAATACTACTGGATATGATTATCAAAATAATTACAACAGCTGTAAATGTTTTGATAGAATCGAAATGCCAGATTTATTCAGTATCACTTAACATGTCAGGATGACACATATAGACTACGGTAATAAGTAAGTCTCTATTTTTTATCGATAGTAAATTTGTGTGTGTAATTTATACACGCAAATCAGTTATTTATACACTCTCAACTATTTGTGTTTTATTATATACGATCGCGTGGTTATGTTCAAGGATAGGTTAGGTCAGGTGTGGTCGTGTAATGTCCAGTTCGGTAAAGTTCAGTATGGGCCGGCTCAAGTTACGGGCACAGATTCGGGGCACCCATACAAACTCAAGACTGGCAGATATTGGATTGAAGCGGGCTTTAAATGCTTTATTTTTCGGTTGTGCATAATGTATAGTAAGCAAATAAAATAACGACATTTTATCAAGTAAATTCTTAATTTGCTAAAAACGGCGACAAAAAGAAATATAACCACGCGCGGTAAAAGCTCGTTTATTAGCCACACCATGCAAATCTTCCGTCTACGTTAGGCAAGTTTCCAGGGTACGTTTTCAAGGATACAAAGAAAACATTAACTCTTCATAATTATATAGTCTCAAGTGGTGATGTTTGATGTCTTTCATATATCGTGAGTGACTGATTAATGATAACTTTAATCTCATTTCAATTCACATGAAAACTAGTAAATTTTCATGCTTCGTCATGATTTATAGTCCACAGAAGCTTTTGATGCGTCGTAGCCTAATCTCTGTATCCATCTCTCCTAAGAGAGGACATCCAGGCTTGGAATATCAATTCATCAGGGGGTGAGCGTAGAGACCCGACGCGCTGCTCCAATACGGATTGGAACGATCATCATCACATGTCAGGTGACAATTGCCGCGAACGATGACTAAACGTGGTCAGGGTGTTGATACGGCCAATTACACGATTTGACTTTAAAATAAAACTTACCGAAAAATGTTGATTCGAATCGATCGAACCTAAGATCCGCGATTAACCAACCCAGTAAACAAATAAATCTAGATGTTACTCGTAATTTGATTAAGTTTGACAATCCCCACTGTCCCTAAGTAAAAATTACCCCAAAGGTCTCATTAACATAATCTAAGGAGGCAAGGAAGAAATGGTGTACACGGGGAGTCGTGGGAAAAATAATAGAGCTCGTGTATGTGAAAAACATGCAAAGTAAAGCACTGGTGGGTGGGGAACGTAAAAATGCGGCCTCACGATGTAGGTTTACGACGCTGACCGCTACGCGCGTCACCTGTCGCGCCTCGGCACTGCGACCTGCACACATCAGCGAGCTCCAAATGCCGTCAAATTATGTTACACCACTGATCGAAATTTGACCAATATATTTTAATACAAATCTTACCTTTCTTCACCTATTCTTAATAAACAGTGAGACGATGGTGATAAAAAAAATCGTAACTTAAAACTAAAGCTATAGATAAGGATTCCTTTCTGGCGTAATTTGGCGCACCTCAACATAAAGTTAAATTCATCTTGGCTAAGGTGAAGTCCTACAGATTACGCAAGGAAAAAAGAAGGGCTTTTAACATAACTTTTTGGTTATGAAAAACACGATGAAGTAACCAATATTAAATGTAATTTTCATTGTATTATCATCTAAAATATTACGATTCATCATCATCATCATCAGCCAACATTTATCCACTGCTGGACATAGGCCTCTTTCAAGTAGCGCCAACTCATCCTGTCTCCGGCCTTTCGCATCCAGTCGATGCCTGCCACTTTTCGGAGGTCATCACTCCACCTGGCCGGAGGACGGCCCACACACCGTTTGCCGAGACGTGGTCTCCACTCGAGGACCTTCTGACTCCAACGATTCGCTCGTACGTATTTTGCAAGATCTGTGTGGTGTGGGATATAAAGATTAAATCAATATAAATAAAAATCAATGTTTGTTGTGTGTGTTCTGATTGTAATGAAACTTTGGTAGAGCATTTTGGAGACGCCCGCGTAGGACCTGTCTCAAAATCTAGGTGTGTAGGAATGTATTTATTTTTTTTCGTTTCATGACACTTACGTGGCATTGCGATGCATTCCGGGTACAGCTAGTAGTACATAATAAAATACACAGCACCTACATATTTGCTTGAAATCCGTGGATCGCACATTTAATATTATTCATTGACATCCGTAACTGTTGATTCTATCAAATACATAACTAAAATAAGAATATCAAATCCGAAGCTAATATCAAATTAATACCAAATGTTTGCAATGGCTTCACAAACTAAGCATTATATTGATGTAACTTTTAAATCTCTCGTACTCGCAATCCGTGGTATTTAACTTTTGAATAACGTAGTAATATTCAAGATGCGATTGGTTATAAAACAAGTACAGACGCTGAGATTACATTGAGTATGCTGCGGTATAGAGTCGAGGTTCGTGTGTAAGCTCACGCGTGCGCACGGATCTATGGCAGGGCTCGGCGGTCCTGCCGAAAAGGAACAGGTTCCTCCTAAGCTAACGGTACGCTGACCCCAATACATTTTTCCGAACCAGATGCACTGCCTATCTTTACAATCAACTTTTTTTCACCATCACGTTATGAATTTATTGTTTGTTGAATTGATTTATTTTCTTAAACTCGACGAATATAAATTGGTAATTTAAAAATGTTTTACTGCATTTCTTTGTCATCATCATAATCAACCCATTACCGGCTCACTACAGAGCACGGGTCTCCTCTCAATATGAGAAGGGTTTGGCCGTATTGATATTTTAGTTTTTAGTGATATTTTAATTTTTTAAAACGCACATAACTCCGAAATGTTAGAGGTGCGTGCCCGGATTCGAACCGCCGACCTCTGATTAGGAGTCCGACGCCCTAACCACTAGGCTATCACCGCTTCCAATTTCTTTGTATTTCTACAATTTAAGTGACACAATTTGTTTGGTACAATTGGTTTTCTTGTTGACTGAGTGCGTATCACAGAACGAAGAAATGCACGAATTTAAGTTTTTTTTAATTGAACCCAAAACTATTTTGACAATATGTTATGTGATTTTGTGTTACAAGCTTTTTTGTTGATTTTTCATGTGTGCTAGCATATTCTAATATTGGAGCATGTAAATTTAAAATCCATTCACGTTATAAAAATTGTCTGAAACTTATATTGCGTGTATACACTCGATATGTTAGTAGTAGTATTTGTACAAGCTGACCACAGGAGAAGATGGCTAAAGAAGGTATCCATTATAGTTGAGAAACTCCGGGTTTTTCTTATCAAAATGCAGAATTACAGTAATCTATAGTAAAAAATGAAATGCTTGTTATTTTTTTTTGATCAATATTGGTTGGTATTTTGATACAATAGGGTAAGTCAAATATAATAATTCCATGCAAACTATTCAATAAATCAAATAAAAATTATAATACTGTGTTTCATTGGGGAAGACTTTAGTGAACAAAGACGCGAATTACAGCTAGTCATTTAATATTAAGCTTGTAGAAAAATCCTACTATAGTGTAAAGGATTACGTAAATGATAAACAAGCATGGGTGTGAAATATTGCTCTAATAAGATAGTGATAACAAAAAGAAAATTTACCTGGCTAAGTTTGTTGTGGGCTTCTTCTTAGACCGGGGCGCGTTTGGAACCCTCATAGCTTTAGTTTTAAGTTTACGAATGTAGTTATCACCATCAAATCACTACTTTGTAAATTATTGACGCGTCAAAAGCGCCTTTTAAAGGACTATTTGAATAAAGATTATTTGAATTTGAATTTGAATTAGTTTTGTACTTACTATAACTATAATATAATTTTTAGTTGTTTGAAAGTATTTTGGCACTGTGAGTAACACTTAATAAATCCTTGAGCGCTATTTTAAGCCTGTCAAACATAAAAAGAGGTGTACACTTAATGGGCTTCTTGGATTTTTCATCAGAAAGGTATTTAGGTCATAATTGAGTCGCATCCTGTTGCACGCGGATCCGTCTGACTCCACTAATAAGGCGTCGAGGAGAAAGTCTTTTATTACTTTTGCTTAAAATAGGTTATTAAATGACTTATATTGAGTGAGAGTTTTTAAGCTTACATATGGCTCTCTGAGTTTTATATTGTCATTATATATATTACTACTAAGTAATTCCTCACTGATGGGCACACGCCTTTACTGTCATAGCAGATATGTATATAGAGCTTTGAGCCATGCTGTCAAACACTGTTATGGAGACGGGATGAAGTGAGGAGCTCGGGCTGTGAGCCCTCATTAATCGAGACTTGATTCTCGTCGCGCATTCCCAGGAACGGAGGAAATGTACAAATCAAATGTTTTTTTTTCACCACAAGTTAGCCCTTGACTGCTGCCCAGATGGTAAGTGATGATGCGGTCTAAGATGGTAGCGGGCTAACCTGTTAGGGGTATGGTATACTCATACTCCTAATTGGTTTCTACACGATATCGTGCCGGAACGCTAAATCGCTTGGTGACACGTCTTTGTCGGCAGGGTGGTAACCAGCCACGGCCGAAGCCTCCCACCATACCAAATTCCTCAAGACGGTCACCCATGCATTTATTGTTATTATGTGTTATTATTCTAATTGCTATTGTATATACCTGAATTGAACTGTGCCAGCAACTATGAGGTTGCACCGTCTCCTAATACTCCTCCTAAAACTTAAACCCCAAAACTTAATTTAAAAACTCACACAATAAAGCGATGAACTTTCTATTACATGTATGAACAGAAACTTTAATTAGGTCAAAGAAATGAACGCCCCTAATTTGCCAGTTTCAAATAAGTTGCGCAGAATTGTTTAGGTCAGAAACAAAGAATCATTTCAATGGTCTAAGTTCACGTACATGTCTGTAAGATAGTAACAACAATGGGTAATTAAATCGGAGATTTTTTGGGTCAGCTAGACTAACCAATAGATGTGCAAAAACATCGATAACTATCCACTAGTATAATTGAGATGTTCTAATTTTTATCTACATTTAAAAATAATTAACAAAATGAATTGGAAATGGCTGAAGAAAGTCTAGGGATTGAATTATCTCAAAAATTTCAAGAACAGTCTACGTAATACAAGTTTTCCGTTCATTTATTATTCGCGTCGACTGAAATAAGGTAAACTCTCTTTTGCAGTTGTAATATCGGTAGGTTGGAGTGTCTGTGTGATATATAGCAGTCTCGTCAATTATTCAAACCTTAGAATGCAGTAAATTTTTTCAAAATTTGTTCGTTTAGGTCAGTCATAAGATTCGTACAGTTTTTCGGGATAAACCAGTCATCATACTCCAGATTATGAACTAAAATATATGCAAAATAATACGTTATTCACATAACTTCTGCGTGAACGAACGGCAAATATACATTCCTTAAATAGATAAAACAAAGAAATTTGGCATCAATTACAATATTAATACGGGTTAGCGAGCAAAATGATCACCGGACTTCAATAGGCAGGCTTCCTTATCGCTTAAAAATAGTTTTTTTATATGACATACCTTGACATCTCTAAAATAAGGATTTTAATTCTTAACCAAAGCGATAA
This sequence comes from Lasiommata megera, assembly GCA_928268935.1. Taxonomy (NCBI): domain Eukaryota; kingdom Metazoa; phylum Arthropoda; class Insecta; order Lepidoptera; family Nymphalidae; genus Lasiommata; species Lasiommata megera. Next base: position 478,698 of record OV743311.1, on the reverse strand, counting down.
CGTATTAGTATAAAACAATTTTAAGCTATGGGACATGATATGTTGGTAATATATAGTCAAATCGGTGGACAGACCTTAGTTGTTAGGTGGTAGTTTGCATGTCTGTAGATGCTTTATTTCGTACTTGACTTTGAAAGGAGGTTTCGCGGCCACGAGCGGGGATATGCGGGTGGGAGGGGCGCGGGGCGTGGGTCTCAAAAAGTGAAACGTCTCTAAGAACTGCCACCGATTCACGTAGAAGCGGTTAATTTGAGTTCGCATGACTGTTCCACGAAGTAGGTGAGCGAATCAAAAGCGTACAAAATGCGTGCTCCTTTTGTAAAAAGGCGTTTGTTGGAGTGTGTCGCACCGAAATAGACGATTCTTAACTTTTTCCTTACTTTTCACAGATATACAAACTTGATCACTTATTATTATTGTAGCCAGTAATAATTGTAACCAAATGGCCAACTTTCAATACTAGCCATGACTAAATACGTGGCCCTTATTTAAAAGTTAGCCAAAATAACACAGAAATACTCATTTAGGTAAACACATACATACATGCATTGAATGTGAGCAGCGTGTGTTGAAATTTAACCAAATAAAAATACACTTTATTGTACACCACACAAAAGAAGAAACATACAGAAAAGTAAAGAGGTCTATTGGTGCCTTTTGGGCAAACCACTTAGCCACAACTTCCAGCCTAAAATAATTTCAGATTACATGTTTTAGTTACTCCATTGAAGAGGAAAATTTCATAGACCCAATAAACAAGTTCACTACGAAACTGTTACACAAAATCATATTACAATTGACCTTATCTTACCTTATCTTCGTAGGCATTGCCAGAAATACGAATTTTACCACTCATTAAAAATAATTTACAATGTATCTCTTAATAACAAGTGGAGTCTAAAAAAGCGTTAATTCCATATAGTAGGCGAGTCGCTCAGCGCGGGCGCCGAGGCGTGTCCCCAGTTACGCTGTACGTCATATCATAACGTTGCGGAGCCGTGCACAGTTATTTTGACCATCATACGATTACATGGTTTAATTCACTCATCCGGCTGCACTTGCAGATTATAATGAGCTGTAGCTTTGTTTCACTACTGCACGTTAAAATGTAAGATTGAGTTGGATTTCTTAAGCCCTCATAGCTTAGGTTTAAAATTTGTATTAATTAATAATTATATTAATAATTTAAATACTGGACTGGAGAAGGCAACGTTACTTTTCTGAAGTCCATGACAACTTCCGCATAGCGACGCCGGCTCTGTGTCAATTAACAGACAACTAGACAAATCTGCACGGTGTATTTTTATAAATTCTTTAATCCATTATAAGCTTTTTATGCTAGTTCAAAATCGGAGCATCCTCAGAATGTTGTTTGTAAATCAATCCATCAGTCATATCATTTATTCAAATAATTCTTTAAAAGGCCCTTTGATGCTTCAATAACTTACATAATAGTTGAGGGTGATAACTACATTGGTAAACTTAAAACTAAAGCTCCAAAGTTTCAAAAGCTCCCTGGTCTGAGACCTATCACAAACAACTAGGTGTCACTTAAATTCTTAAACAGTAATCTTATTAAAACAATATTCCAAGCTTGTTTATCACTCACATGATCATTTATACTGTAACAAAACTTTTATACAAGCTTACGTATTACGTAAACTTTGAAGTTATTGATAGATGTACCGGAAATTTCATTCGGTAATTTGCATAACATTGTTTACAATTTTCCAATTTCATGTAGTCTAGTAGCGTGCAGTAACATGGAACTTACAAATTGCATCATGTTTGCTAGCTAAGTAAGTTTGGTATGAATTGATATGGTGTGATAACATGAGCTGCTAATCGGCAGCATGCTGCCCCGGTGGTGTTCGAGTGGGGTCACGCGGCCGCGCGGTCACGTGGCCGCGGGCCGGAGCGGCCTTGTTGGCGCGCGCCGGAGCGTGCTCGCAGTTAGGCCACGTCACTGGCTAACTGTTCACCGCCGCGTCAATTGTTCGCGGCTATCCCGGCTCAGGCGGACTGCCCAGTACCTAGCCGGCAAGCGTGTGGCGTAAAAGCTACACTATTCTCGCGAGAACACTGATTCACCAGCCGGGTTTCCATCAATATATTAATAACAAAGACTCGAGTTATGGGTTCTGTACTATTTGGCAATTCCAAGACATTCCCAATAAGTTTTTAAATATTTGCACACTGTCGGTGACAGTCGATTGTGTAAGGGATTTATTAATTTATTTATGTATGACCTGTTATGTACCCACGATTTGACAAATAAATTTATTTATTATAATTTATTTATAAGTTAACAAAATTTTAGTCATAGTCATAGCATGGTCATTATCAAACCATTAAGGGCTCACTAAAGGAACTCTCCTCTCAGAATGTGAAGAACTGGTATGTGACTAAGTTAAACCCGCAAAGTCCAGCACACCTTTGGGAGCATTATGGAAAACGCTCAGTTACGCAGATTTCCTCTCGATCTCTTAGTACCCCGTTAGAACCAGTGATATTAAATAGCTCAAATTAAAACCCGAATTGTCAGAGTTGCGTGCAGTGGATCGAAGTCGAGCGAACCCCATAAAGGGAGCCGGAGTCTTAAGATCAATCACTCAATCAATTTTATATATATTACATATATTCAGCTGTGAACCTAAATAAATCATCTAAGAAAACCTGACAACTTAGACTACTCACTAAGGTCCAATGTAAAATAATGCCTCGCATTTTTAAAATCTAACAAAGAAACACCTTTCATGTATGGGGAGCTAATTTACTATTAAATATAGATACTGTAAAAATTAAACCTCTGCATATAACGTTACAGTCCGCTGAACGAATGTCGGAAAGCTTAGTATCTGGTAACCGTTGGTGTAGCCCTAAAATATGATATATCATCATCATCATCACGATTGGGTTGATCGTTTTTTTTTCCAGGGATAAAAAATAACAAAAATTCCTCATTTTAAGGTACTGTGCGATCTAGTAGCATGTGTGTCAAAATCAGTGTAGTTATTCCGAGAAATACTACCAGGTCAAATAATCATCATCGTCATCATCATGATCAACCCATTACCGGCTCACTACAGAGCACGGGGCTCGTCTCAATATTAAAAGGGGTTGGCCATAGCCCATCACGCTGGCCATGTGCGGATTGGCAGACTTCACACGCCTTTGAGAACATTATGGAGAACTATCAGGCGTGCAGGTTTCCTCACGATGTTTTCCTTCACCGTAATATTTTAAATGATTAAAAACGCAAATAACTCCGTAAAGTTATATATACGAGTAAGTGCGTGCCCGGGTTCGAACCCCCGACTGAGTGGCGCGAGAGTACAGGCTGTTCTGTTTTTTTTTATACACCTGGTGGTAAGTGATGATGCAGTCTAGGATGGTAGCGGGCTAATCTGTTAGGGGTATGGTAAGCCCACACTGTTTCTACGCGTGTCAACTAATGTAAATTACTTAAATCAGCCCAGCGCCCTCGCCCCGTTACACCCAAACCGGGCAAGTCTCTTTGTCTCTGTGACGTAGAACGGGTCTCGGTTGACACTAGACTGGAAATGGACATGAATTACGGGCATCTCCATATCGCCTGCGAAAGGCAGAGAAATCAGTATATTTCTAAAGTAATATATTTATTTATTATGTATTCATTCCTCGTGGAACCATTAGGGCTCATCCAGGTCCATTTCCTGTGTGGCGGCTTCTTGAAGAAGGAGTTCATCATATAGATCCATGAAGTCGGCCAACATTTGGCCCCTGTGGTTTCGTTGCCCATATCCAAATTGCCCCACTCTCAACTCCTCCATGAAGTCGGCCAACATTTGGCCCCTGTGGTTTCGTTGCCCATATCCAAATTGCCCCACTCTCAACTCTGAACTTGTACGCTCACCTAGTCTTGCGTTGAAATTGAAAGATTCCTGAAGTCAATTTAACCAATCCATAAATTTAAATAACACGTTCAAATACATTTACTACAGCCGAGTTACTCGTACTACAAAATGGATGAATTTCTTAATGGCGATTTTGCTTTAGTGCAGCCGGCCGCGCCTTCATCTCTCAGAAGATAGAATAATAAATATTAAAATGTTAAATGCTGATACTGGAAAAGAGTATCTTAACGGCCTTTTCCCGGTAGAATCAGCAGTCAGAACCCTTGGTAGACTAGCAAGAAACCTGCCTGGCTTCACGTTAGAAAAGAGCTTACAACGAATGTTTTAGATTTCATTACTGCCGTCTCTTAAAGCAGTATTATCTCGTAAAATAACCGTTTATTGTGTATGTCATACAATTATGTCCTAAAAATAAGGTTTCACTGAAAAAAAGCGTCAACGTAGGAGGATAATACTACAAGTAATCGTTTTATTCTTATATTTAGTCCACTAGACTAAACGGTATACAGAACAATTATTTATTATATTATATATATATACTATTGTGGTATAACAAATAAGGACCATGGTTAGGTTAGTACCAACTTCCAATTGACACTACGGCTATGCACTGGAACATGTCATAAAACGAGCATCAAGGGGAGATTTCTATATAAGATTTATATCGATAGCGCGTACGCTGTTGCATTAGAAATGTGCTGGACTCGATTCCAGCCTCGAGTCTGGTCTAGAGTCTTTGATGGTGGCTAGTTACCACCCTACCATCAAAGTCGTGTTGCCAAGCTATATAGCATTCTGTCACGATGTCGCGTAAAATCCAAATGGGATGGGATGGGGTATACTATACGCCTAAAACATTATCACTTACCATAAAGTGAGATTACCGTCAAGTTTATTATATCCAACGTTACGTTAACGATATAGGTACCAATAATAGTCAAAATCGTGTAACAACCAGAATCACACGTCCCATAATAATCCAAAGGCAAAGGAACTCTCCGAAAATAGAAAAAAGGAGAAAAAATGCCCACGCCTCCCGCGTGGTCACGGAACCGCGTCATGCTCCGTTATAATACCGGACAAGGACCTCGGGTAGCGTCTCGCCCACACTGCGGCATTACCGGCGTCGCGAGGTCGCATTGTATGTTACATAGCATAGCGTATTGTATTTGCCATGTTATCGCTGATCTATATAATTATATCGTATACTAATGGTTGAAATACTACTGTCGTAAAAGTAGCAAGGTACTGTACTTGTTGCAAGTCCAAGTCGAGTGGTTCCGTTGTCTTTCTCCTGACAATTTTATCAGACCCCCATAAAAATAGAAAAAAATTTCAAAAATATTAAGGTTTCATAAATCCCAGTACTAGGGTTGCATAAAGACAACACGTTTGAATTTGAATTTATGAAATCTGTTCGTAATTCACAGAAAGAAGAAATATTTTAGGACTTTCAAATTTTGAATTAAAAGAAATACTCGTATGGAAACTCAGTAACATTTAAAGTTGACACCATCGCGAAACGAGTATTTTAAATATTATAATCGTATATAAATAAATATGATAATTCGGTTTAATATCAACGCTACACGAAGCTACATATTGACCAACAACCAAATTTCAAACCAAAGTCGAAATATAAAACAGTATTGAGTCAATATGCAATATTTTTTTTTATTTAACGCTATCCTTTTAAATCATTAAGAAGTTGAAGTGGATTTACGTAAAACTTAATAATATAATTATACTATTCTCAAAAAAAATTATAGTTCTCTCAATATAGACGTGGTCTTATCTAAGACCCCTGGCCGACTCGCCCTCAATGGGATGTGGGTCAAGTTTATTGACAAATCAGGACGTTGCCCGCAGCCGTCCCGCTCGCACGCAGCGCACTGTCCCTTTCTACTGGCGAGCCTCCACGCGGGACCTTACCACTGCTTCTCTGACGTTCAAACGTACACTCGTAACGGCAATTCTAGACGTCATTCTAGACACTGACGAAGATGGGTCAAAATAGGCTTACTACTATCATGGTTAAAGTTAAAAGAAAAAGATAACCGCTTTGTTTTGATTTATTCGGTAAACTAAATCACTTGATGGACAATTAAAAATGACAGAAACTTTAGTTCACTTACTTATTTCAGTGCCGCAAACTGTAATATTTATTCTTGTTACCCGTCGCCATTTTGAGATATAGGTGTGTCAAGTGATATAATATAAATCAAAATCTCTCCAATAAATGCCACGGGGTGTTCGATGTTTTTTGCATTGTATTCCTAAATATAGATAAATATTTAGGAATACAAGCGGAGCCGTAATGAAGGTTCTTTTAGAACTACTATTTAACTAGATTTCAGTTACGGAAATCTAAATGAATATATACCTGACTACTCTGTATCCTGCAGCACTTGGAGGCTATATGGTACGAGTTTTGGTGCCGAAAACGGAACTGCTACTGAATGCAGCAATCGCAAAATATCGATGTAACAGAAACAATAATAATCAGTTCATAACTAAATCATTGCAGAGCTCGTCGCGAATGCCAACGACCCCACATAAAAGGAAATAAACAAACCTTGGCTTTGAGTTGCGCAACACTCATTCATACGCGAGTCTTACGCGACCAAGGTCTTTATGACATTCACACACAAACAGACTCACGCCGTGCAACCCATGATCCTTATTTTAGCGATTCCACGACCAAGATGGAATCGCGGTAATTTGAAAATTTTCGTGTTTCGGCCGTGGTTGTTGTATGCCTTTTTACATACAATTATGATATAGAATAAAGCCCAGTTACAGAATGAATGCATTCTTTAGGATTCTTTAGACTGTCAGGTGGCCGTATAAAACAATATTAAAAGTAAAGTAGGTTGATCTAAAAGTGCAGTGTTTTAAATACATATTGCACTATTAGATGGCTTCTAACTTTTTTTTGGAACAAAGTTCCTTATCGCGCGTTGTGAAAGGGGGCTAGACGGAAAAAAATCTTAAGAAAAGTTGTCACGACACTTTTTGTTATTGTAAGCTGTGCGGCGTCGCATGTTTCTCTGTCTGTCTCTCTCTCTCTTATCGAAAGCAAGCCAGATATTTTCATTTCTATTTCGCATTGAACAGTGTGGTGTCGCGACGATTATTTTTGTTGAGTGTATACAGGTTTTTTGTAAATAATAAATAATAAAAAATAATAATAATAATGAATCCTGACAGTGTTTCTGCACAAGTTCCGGATATTGCTGATGGAGTACAAAATTGAGCCTACGGATTAAGTTTATATAACATTATATTTGTTAATAATAAAAAAATTTAAAAAAAATTACAATTCCTTCACTAATTAATCGAAAGGAACTTCGTTCCATCCGGGTGTCCCTTGACACCTCCCAAGTTTTTTTTTAATATTGAGTGTTTACTTGACATTATTTTTGAATGACATAACTATTCGTTAATATGGTATTCGCATAATTTTTTATCGCAATTGTAACTTACAAAACCACTTCTTTCAACGTACGATACATTGTACTGCAAAATGACTACGACTAGTCAGAAATGCATTAATTCAACGTCTGATCTTTAATAATAAGCATAGTTTGCGACTGCAACTAACAATATAACTGTCAGAAAAAACTTATTTACTGAATTCAACCAAAAAACTCAACCATATCATGTCTCACTAAAATTAAAGACTTCTCGGTCACCCACACTAGAATTTCTTAACCCTTTCCAACCCCATCATTACCTAGTTCCCAAGGCACAAAACATCCGAGTATACATCCGGAAGGGCAGGAAATCGTTTTAATAATCGGGGCGATGAGAATGGAACACGTGTTCAGGTGTAATCCTACGCCTCTGTGTAGGTTAATGGGCCATTTTGAACGTGTAAAATATTGTTGATAGTAGCATAAAGTGAGAAATATCTAGAACTAAAATACTGTGTCATTTACTTTCGGGGATATGAATTGCAACGCTGAGTAAATATTTTCAATCTGGTAAATATATAGCAAATAATATTTTATTTTAATAAAATTCCTGAATATATTTCTTTTTATGTTAAAAGATAATTTCTCAGAGGTAACTGAATTATTTTAAATAGTTCATAACATTATTTTCAAGATAGTGAGTCTGCAATAAACATAGCAAATGTGTTATTCACTTACTAACCTCGAAATTAGCTCTTGGATGGATCATTTCCCATTGTATTCAGCTAAAACATATTACATGGCGAAGTATTCAAAGGCTTATAAGATAAATAACAAATTGCATGTAAAACCTATAAAATATGGGGGATATTGATAATTTGTGTCGGAAGTAATAATGAATCATCTACCGTAATTATATTCTACAAGCCATTAATCTTAGCGTCTACTGCCACATGTGCTATCGGTTCACAATGAAAATATTTTGACTTATGCGGTGATACGGTAAGACGTCGTTATAAATCCCTTTTAGGGGAGGTTATTTTTTTGGCTTTAATTTTGTCTGTATATTTGGTAAACCTGAATTATACGTTGATAGATTTTAGTAAAGCAAGTATTGTCATATCCGTTACAGTTCTAAAAGACACGCTTATTTAAATTTTATATTACATATACTAAAACAATGAAAATAAAAGAAACAGCTTTAGAATTAAACCTAGAAATTAAAATCGAAGGTTGACATATCGTTAAGGCAACTTGATTAGTGAACTCACAAAAGAATAACCGCAAATAATCTACTTTTCTCCCAAACAACCTTAACAATTTAATTTCTTCGGATGTTTTTTTCTTTTCTTATATAAGAAATAATTTTATTTGTGAAATGCCACAGTGTTGTTTGTAGAGTTGAGAATTGAATTAAAGTGCAAAGTTTGATACTCAGGGGCTTAAAATAGCATCAGGAGGAAATAATCTTTGTAAAGAAAATACTACTCTGATTTTACGTCAGTAATTCCAAAACTTGACTTTGTTTCAAACGCGCATATGTACAAGTGTATTTTATTTTAGATAATTACAGATTGATGATTTAACAAACCTACTTGTTACTAAATAAAGTTCTATCAATTTTTTATCTTTTATACTCTTAAACGCTTTCTACTAAGATATAAGCAAAAAAATATATTTAATATAGTCATTTATTTACAATCAAGAATTCAATTATTTAGTTTATTATAACATAATATAATTATAGGACAACGAAGGAATACCTTTCTCTGTGCACCTTTCTTTGAGGTGCCAAAATAATTCCTCAGGTACTACCAACGTTCCCACAATAAACAGATGTTCTTTTTTCCAAAATTGAATTCAAATATTGACTGATTGAAGGGTTGGTGGACATCTGTCGCGGCTCCTTACGAAGAGAAAGGCTCACGCGATGAGAAAGAGTGTATTTTGGTAACATGTGTTATACAGAACCTTATTGTTTGCTATTGACATGTGCTTCATTCTTTTTTTTTGGGAGTGCAAGGAGGTAGCACGGCCCTATCATTTATGGTATCTAGAAATACCTTTGTGAAGTAATTATCCATCATTATTAATGTAAGACATAGATTTAGAGATGAGACCCTCCTCTTTGAAGACACTTCTCATAGGTTAGTAAAAATAACCAGTATCAAAGTTTAGCATCTACCGATAAGTGAACCCAAGTACTCTAATTTTTAGGAAGTATTGCTACGACAGCCTTGGTTGCATTTCTATACCATGAAATGTACGGGGCATACAAATATCTGCCATAGGTACATAAAGCTCCCATCTTCGACACCATCGCCACACCCAATTAGTTGAGATTGCAGGCGCGAATTTGTCGTCAAACAAAATAGTTGAACCGATTAAAGACGCCTTAAGAGGCATCGCCGCGTTGAATGAGTCTTTCTTAAAGACTGGAATGTGTATAACGTTAATATTCCAGCTAAATTTTATTGTTATAGAAAAAATAACATTTTGAACAGGCTATCACTTCCTTTGGACAGTTGGCATCACAATTGCATTTAGTAAATTGTCAAATAGTAATTACTTATAGTTTCTTTAACGACCCACTTTATGATTATTACCGCAACATAAGATCATTATCGTTCGGATTACAGCTGATGCCCTGATTTCCTTACATTAGATTTCAACGCGGTCCGACTTAGGTTTAAAATAAATCTTTGAATGTAAGTCTATTATATTAATAAACGTTTAAATTCAATTTTCGAATACCTGGTTATGTTTATCATTATTTAGTTATTATTTATTTATTTAGTTTATAAATAATACGAGAACATAAAACGTAACACAATCGTAAATATTTTGATTTTAAGAACAAAATTTTATACTTATTTCTTTCTTTGTTACCTTCCGCTAATGATTGCGGCTAGAAGAACGGGAGAAGTAAACTACTTCACGTTATTATAGTCAATTACTATCATATATAATTGTAATTATAGTATTCATAAAAATAACATAGAATTATACAAAGAGTGAAGGAGAAATCTTCACGCGAAAAGAAATAAAATAAAATATATTTTATTAGAAATAATTGTCTGTTCTCATCTTCTAATACATATATCTTACCCGACGAGTCCCAAATTTTTTATAGTTTAGCGCAAGTTACTCTACCTAGTAAAAAAGGATAAGATTCAGTTTTAGTATTCAGCCCACAGAACTTAAATTAAGACTTAGACTTACAAGTCCATCTACTACTACGAGTAAATATATAACTAAGTCCGTCCCGACGTCAAGAATATAATTAGTATACTTTACTTTCTTAGCGACTAATTTTTAGCCTTCAGTTGACCCTAATGCACTTTATTTGAAAAATGATATTTTAATAAGGCGCATTAGGAAAACTTTCTCCAACCGTATGTTTTCCTTAAAAACGGCCGAACACCATGTTTCTGCACCAGTTTTCCTCCACAAGTAGGTATGAAACCACATACATGTTGTACATATATAATACTAGCCTCTGTAGGTCTGTAGACCGCTCAAACGGATCTCAGACGGCTTTCTCCTGCCTCGTCACTACTTGACACCACTATAAAATTACTAAAAGATCGGTGCGTCTAATTTCAGTTCTATGTCAAAGACGTAAAGAGTAATTTACTTTGAAGGTTTTGGTCGACGGAAAACTTGAGAGCAGTGCTTAGAATTAACACAACTGTCAATGCAATTTAAGTTCTGTGTCAAGTGCGTAGAATGCAATTTTCATTGGCGTATTTTGCGGTCGGAAAACTTGACACTGCACTGCGAAAGATTGCGAGAAATTGGCTCAATCTAATTTGAGCGCTATGTCTTTTTTGTACAGTATAATTTTGATTGCGACTAATTTGCGATTAAAGAACTCGATATTGCGCTACCATTTAGTGGTATTGACATTGATCTCTAAATCTATTATAAGCTGTATGTTTATGGCGTACTCTTACCAGGAACTGGGTCAAAGCGCTCATTTGTATATAGTTTATTTAGTTGGTAAAGGCACTTCTTGTGGGCAGGGCAAAAAGGGCTTTAAAATTGATCACACATTTATTATTTTGAGAGATTTTATTATTATTACTATTCAGTTACGTATTGGTTTTACATCAATTTGATTCTTCTAAATCTTATTCCTTAGACCGGTGCGATTGCGAATCTTATAGCGAAATTTTTAATATTGTATTATCGATACATTTTGGTCTTCTTGAAACTAAAAGGCGTTTGCCTCCAGTATTGGCTCGTTATAAAATACTTAGTAAACATTGAATTTTAAAAAGTACCAACCAACTATTGAAGCTTGATCCGCTTCTCGTAGGTTCTGGATCTGGGAACGAAACGTTTTATCTGACACAAAGATAGACGATCATTCTAAACTCATTCCATACTGCAGGGACAATGTGCCTCTCAGCATGAGAAGGATTTTAGCTGTCGCGAACTGGCTACGTGAGGATTAGTAGTCTCTTAGATTAAACATGCCTTTGAGAAAATTATATAGAACTTAAGGCGAGCAGGTTTCTTCAAGACATGCTGGTTCACTTTTATATTTCCGAAGCAAGTAACATTTACGTAGCTTAATCTCTTAATCATCCCGCTGGCGAGACTGCTGGCTGTCAGGCTCTAACGGTAACCTGAATATGTTAGCGGCTGAAGTAGACTCGCCGAAGCCTAAACATTTTAATAATGTGCTTGTCCGTCAAAAATCAATCAATCAAAAACATCCTACTAAACTATTCAAATAATCACATAAAAGGCACCCTTGGTAGGTAAATAACTACGTTCGTAAACGTTAAACAAAGCCACGAGGATTTCAAATTCAACCTGATCTAAAAATTTATTCATTATATAATATTTTAATTTTTGTAACTTGGTTTTTGTAAGTAAATAAAATATTTGCTTTACAATGAAAAAATATTATTATAAACCATAATGGTGATGTCCGAGTTCGCTCAAACGTAAAGTCTGATAAAACTTCACCGATGGCAACGCGTTGAAATCTTTCCTCAGCACATTCTCGCAGGTACCCGATCACGAATTCAGCGTGCACTGGTCACTGCCAGCCGCATCAATTCGCCGCACGCAACGCGTTCGTTGCCCAGCGGTGAAAGCGATCAGCTGACACTAACCTTTCGCCTTGGAACTGCTCGCAACACTGTAGTATGCAGTTAGCGGCGCAGGGAGTTCTTTGACCTACTAAACTGTTGCCCTTTTAGCGGCCGAGTGTTCTGTGACGAGTGGCCATATAAGCGGGAGAACCTTGTTTCGTTCAGTTCAAAAAAATTACTGAGTCTATTGCTCTCATAATTTTTGGACCCTACAACCTAACGTACAATCTAAAGCGAAGAAGTATCCCATCACGGGTACGGCCGAGTAGAAACTCATTACAAGGAAATAAATTTCTTCACGTATAATTGTTGTGTGCAAAGTGACATTATAATTTCGCATTAATTATTGTTATATTGTATTTATTTCTGTACAACCGTTTAACGCAAGTAATTATTATTCGCTTGTGGTATGTGGCTTTAAGAAATTGTATGAGTGATAATGCAGTTCAAAACGAAGTATTAGGGGAGTATCGGATATCGTCCAAGGTTTGGAAATAACAAGTTATAAGGATATTACAGGATCGTATAAAATAAGGAATCAAAGATTGTAGATTAATTGGAAATTGCTTTTGAGATAATTGAGATAGAAGTGTCAAGTTGCAAATGTTGCATTGATTATTTATTTGCGTTTACCTATGCCAAAAGCTGTGATAAATGTAAAAGTTGTGATAGCCAGGGGTTCGATTCCCGGCAAGCACCTCTAACTTTTCGGAGTTTTGTGCGTTTTGAAGCATGTTAAAATATCACTTGCTTCAACGGTGAAGGAAAACATCGTGAGGAAACCTGCATGCCTGCGAGTTCTCCAAAGTGTTCTCAAAGTAGTGTGAAGTCTGCCTAACCGCACATGGCCAGCGTGGTTGACTATGGCTAAACCCTTGTCATATTAAGATGAGACCTGTGCTGTAGTGAGCCGGCAATGGATTGATCAGGATGCCATGTACAACCAAACAAATCTACAACGTCCACTGTTTAAACACTGGGCTTTCCACAAACGCAATAACTTCATTTTGCTGACTAAATTTCAATGGTATTTCAATTTCGTCAACATTCAGCTAGTTTTAGTTACTCATTGGTGAGTGTATTTACATAAATTAGACTTGATTGTATAACCTTCCCGCAGCCTCGACGACGGAGATGTGTTGCCGGTTTCAACAAGTGTGATTCATCCGCGATTGACCAACGCCTTGTCCAATGCACCAGTGCTAATCGTTTATCGGAAAATACAGATTTTTGTTGCTCTTATGAAATTTTTTATTACAACGTAATCGAACTTTGGGTTTACGCCTTACCTACTACGTAAAGATTGCCTCATTGTGACAGTGGAAATATATATTAATTAAATTAGATTTTGCGGTCAACAGTCTGTACTAATATTATAAAAGATTATTTATTGATATTTGGTTTGAACCTCGACCATAAAGCAACAGGCCAACGTAGTGACGTCATATGTTGCATAAAGAGTTTGTTTTTGTTGAGCCAAAGAGATACTTATACTTCTTTTATTCCTAAAAATGCATCATTTTACATAGTAGATACTTTTTGGATTTTGACGAGGTTTTGCCCTAAGGTACTTGAATATAGAAGGATAGTTTTTCTTAATAACAAAAACCCATTGTAAAAGGAAAGCGAGTTCGTTGGTTTGTTCTTTTTTAGGTATATCATTCACGGTTATACATTTTTATATCAATTACGAATATGCCTCCGAAATATGCTTCTTACACACGTTGTGTAAGAAAGAACATGCGTAAAGTACGAATGATCCTCAATCTTCAAGAAAACTTCAAAGCAAATAATTCCAAAGTGAGTAAAGGGGTATAAGCTGCTCATCGATACAAAGCGCAGATTTTAGCGCAGTCTTTATTTAGTGTACAACTGAATGATGTAGTGGTTTTTTTATAAATTGCTATACATTATATGATGTTGACTGAATTACGAACGCTGTAGTCTGGTAGCCGTTGTATTATTTTGGCCGCACTACTGTAGACTTGTGAATGCATCTGACTCGGCCCGCAGTGAAACCGCACTTGACATTACTCGCATGGTCATTGCCGCGCCGCATCGGAGTGAAAGTCGCCAATGTGTGTCACTGTGAGTCTAGGCAAGCGGTGGTACCACCGCGCCGCGCGCGTCAGCTATCAACTCGATGCAATTTATCGACAGTCCATTTTGTATTACTCGTCTCATGATGCTAACTTTGTGGCAAAGTTTGTATTACTCTTCGTAGCAAAGTTTGTTTTCAAAATAGTTTTTTTTTTGATCATTTTTATTTTCTTTTATTTATTTTACCACATAAAATAGATAAGAACAGATTTTCTTTATATTGACACTATAATACAATTTAATATTTTTTATACGACCGATGACTTTTTTATTGTCTGTCTGTTTCTCGCGACGTAATCCGGATTTGTTTTTTCAGTATTTTCTACATCCCGTGGAATTCGCTTGTTATTCTTTGTCCGCGTTTTTGTGCCAGAGGCCGAGTGCAAACTGAAAATATACGGACCCAGTGCGTGTTGCATAGTATATATAAACAAAGCTTATTTTTCCATATATTTCGCGTACAGTGTTTGAATGTATGGCACGCA
This sequence comes from Lasiommata megera, assembly GCA_928268935.1. Classification (NCBI taxonomy): domain Eukaryota; kingdom Metazoa; phylum Arthropoda; class Insecta; order Lepidoptera; family Nymphalidae; genus Lasiommata; species Lasiommata megera. Next base: position 463,693 of record OV743311.1, on the reverse strand, counting down.
TGCATGGTCATTGGCGAGCGCATGGCCCCGAAGTGAAAGTGGCGGCGCGTGTCACTGCGGGACCTAGGCGTCTAGCTTTTGTATTGACTGCTCGTGTACGCTTTCATGTTAGTGCGACGCGTTGACTCGGAGTTGGTGGTAAGCGGTTTTCAACTTGGCTTATCTTCTGAAACCGCTGCAGACTGCAGTGGCTATCAAAATTAACAAGCGACTTGCAGTGCCTTTCGATCGAAGATGCCAGAGCGAATTCAGTGTAGTTCATTTTTTAAATTATTCAACTAAAAACGAATTTAATTTTTTATAATACACTTCAAGTAAGCCCTTGACGGCAATCTCACCTGCTGGTATGATGATGCAGTCTAAGATAGTAGCGAGCTAACTGTTAGGGGTATGGTAAACTCATATTTCTAATTGGTTTCTACGCGACATAAATCGCGTGGCATCGTCACACGTCTTTGTCGATAGGGCGGTAGCTAGCGACGGCCGAAGACTCCCACCAGACAAAATATTAATTAACTAACAGAATTCAATTTATTTTTCAATTCAAAACGTTACGAACGGTGCAAAAGACTATTTTTGTAATTCCACGTAAACGTTTCGTGGATTGAGAATGTGTACATCTCCAGGGTAGAAAACTATAACACACGAATGTGTATTGATTGAGTCGACATTAGGATTTGTACGTAAATTCGCTTGTGCATACTGCCACATTTACAATGATAGTACCTACCTAAGTATTAAAATCAAGAACCACAAACAATGACCGTTAAAAGAAAGAGGAATTCATAGTTTTTTTGAGATATATTTCGAATTTGTTTATTGTTTACATAAAATATAGTTCAAGCGTTAATATTCCGAATACCCCGAAGTATAAGTTCATTAAATTTTAACATTTATATTTTTATATTTTTTAGTAATTATTTTTTATTTTAGATTACTCCTCCTTAATTATACAAGATATGAACTAATTGGCATTATCCTCCTAAGTAGGTATCTGCATGCACAGTTGGACACATATAATTTTCCGACGTAGCAGCGCGAGCGAGCGCCGCAGCTCGGTGCCGTTTCAAATTATCAAAATTATCATAATCCGTTGAACCGACCCAGAATTCGCCGGAATATATTTCGGTGCGCATATCTCACCGCGTATAAAATATCGGTCAGCTCTCGGCTCGTGACTATAGGATTGCTGTTCTTTTTAGGGTTCCCGAGAAATTAACTCGTATAAAATCCCATTGTTGCCAATTCGGCTGTCTATCGAGACCTTTTTTATTAAGTAAGTGTGGAACTATCAAGTTATAATAACTACAAAGTAAACGTTATAAAAAGAGACTAACGTTTAATTACTAATAAATCTACTTCAAATTTTACGATTTAAATTTATACACACAGGGCACAATAAGAGAACTGTTGAAATACCAATAAATCTACTCCAAATTTTACGATTTAAATTTAATAAGGCACATTTTTGAATAACATTTTATATAAAAAAAAAAATCTTTCTTAGGTGATTACATTTTTTTAAAGAATTAGTATAGCAGAGTGCTTCAAAATGTATTGTATATTATGATTTGCAATATGACTGCTATTTAACCTGATGCCAATGACGCCGTGGCACTAGAGGCGGTAAAGCAATTTATTTTTAACTAACGTAGAAACTATATTTATTTATTAAAAAATATAATATCACTTGTACCTATCGAAGTTAGATAGAAGTTTCTGAGGGCCTGCAAGCTAATTTCGAATCTGTAAATTTCGGAACAGTTTCAATTATGAAGCTACAAGCTTGAAATTTTGAAAATAGGTTTCATTTAGGGCAAGTTTAGGGTAAGTATAAGGTTAGAATTTATTTCATCCAAATCTACCCCGAAGGGGGCAAAATAGAGGTTTGAAATTTGTATGAAAGACCTCTGTTTTTTTATTTAGAAACACGAAAATCGACAATTTGCCATTTGCCTATAGCTTACTTTCTGAAGCAGGGCAACCTCAATCTCACGGGAAATCAGCAATTCGCGAAGTCGCGAAGTCGCGGGCAACAGCTAGTGTTCAATAATTACATTCTAAATGTTTCGACGTCACAATCTATTAAGGTGATCTCCAAACGAAACAGACAGTTCAGCACACAAGCTAAACCACTTAAAACTGAAGAGAAGATATAGCGGAAGAGAGGCAATGCTGAGTGGATGCCAGAAGAAGAATCCCCTGTAGCAACAACGGTGTTACATGACCCAATAAATATACCAGTTTCGAGTTTTCGTGTCGTAATACCAAACGCTTTACTCTAGCTCGCAACACTAACTATTGTCTGAGCTGCAATGTAAATATGTCACATCAGAAGCGAGCCTTCCGCGTGGCGCCTACTCCGTTGCTCCATCGCGAGCTCCGCGCGTGACTCAGCAACCTTACCGGGGGATGGGAGGGGCTGTGTGTCATCCGCGACCTTTGCTGATAGCGTAACACCGAAATATATATAAGACGCACTTAAGGCTGCTCGCTGAAAACTTGAATGAACATATTTCATTACGATCAACCTATTACCAGCCCACTACAGAGCACGGGTCTCTTCTCAATATGAGAAGGGTTTGGCCATAGTCCACCACGCTGGCCATGTGTGGATTAGCAGACTTCACACGCCTTTGAGAACATTATGGGAACTCTCAGACGTGCAGGTTTCCTCACGATGTTTTCCTTCACCGTTGAAGCAAGTGATATTTAAATTTTTTTTTTAAAACGCGCATATCTCTGAAAAGTTAGAGGTGCGTGCCCGGATTCGAAACGCCGACCTCTGATAAGAAGGCTGACGCCCTAACCACTAGGCTTAGGCAAACATATTTACTATAGCAATATATACGTAGACGTTGCATGCAACATAGTTCAAATTTAGGCGGAAGCCTGGGATAGAAGTAGTAAATATAATTATAATATAATATAAATAAGCTATAATATAATTATAATATGAGCCATGTCCGTCTAGTATTTGTTGTGTATTGGTATATCACTTTTCTAATTATTAATAATAAGAAAAAAAACAATTAAACCCATTTTTTCTCCAGTTGTAATGATAATTTTGTAGTCTACGACATTTTACTGACTATTAAAATTACAACAAAAACTGAACAAAAGATTTGTTCATTCTTGAAAAAGTATTTTATAATCATCAAATGCAATTGTTGCTTTTGGATTTTATCTTGCCAGGTCTAATATTAGGGACAAGGACGAGCTGTTGACCTGATTTAGCGTTCCACATATAAAACGATTATAAGTGTGGGTAAAATTTAACTGTCACTCTACTGCCAGGTAAGCACGCTTACATCATCATCAGTTAACACCATTGCAGTTAAGGGTTAAACCTGTTGTTGAAGGACAAAAGAGATTAATTCGGAAAAACATAACATTAATCAAATGCCGTGGGCAACAAATATTTTATAATAAATCAAAAATGCGACGGATTCGAACTGCGTGAAGAGGTAGTTAGCTCCGCTAGCGTGCTCAATGCATTTGACGTGTTCATGCGCCTTCAATTTCTCTACAAGAGTAAAGAAAAACTGTCAGAAACAATTGTCTGTTTGTTCGGAACCCGTAGACAAACATTTTGACGACCTCCGTGACGCAGCGCGTACGTTGTCGCATTATAAAGATGGAGATCCTGATCCCGGCTCCAGTCTGGTGTGGTGGGAGGCTTCGGCTGTGGCTAGTTACCTCTCTACCGCATGGAAATCAATTAAGAGTATGGTTTTACCATAATCTTGACAGGTTAGCCCGTTAGACCGCATCATCACTTACCATCCAGGTGAGATTGCCAGCAAGGGCTAACTTGTGGTGTATAGTGTATAAAAAAACCTAAATAATATAAAAGCATCTCAGCGCGATAAAAAGTAGAGACTAGCGTAGCATAAACAAAACTATACTCTTCTGCGTATCTTCTTTTACTATTCCATTATCTCATTTCTTCTTAATGTTAATTAAGTATCCCTAATCAATGTTTTAATATTCATGCCGCGTTACGAAGCTCATATGGCAAACAAAAAGAAATAAGTGATCTGTGCAATCAATCGATCATAACCTTTATCCCAATATTCCTTTAAAAGGTTGCGTTAATAATTTGATGCGTTAATAATTTATATAGTAGTAAGTTGATTGTGATAATACACATTCGTAAACTTAAAACTAAAGCTATGAGGGTTCCAAGCGTGCCCGGTCTAAGAAGAAACCTACAACAAACTTAGCCAGGTAAATTTTCTTTTCGTTATTACCATCTCACATGCCACTTAAAATTATTTGTGTTCTTTTGGTAAGGAATCTGATTCAGGTACAATGAAGACGAAGAAGGAAAAATGAAGACTATGTATCCATTGCGCTGAATGATGTAGCCAATGAAGTGGAGCTATTATCGAATCCGCACTAGTACGTAAAGCGAGTGCCTGTTATCTAATTAATGCAGCTAATCCTGACTGGTTTTGTAATAGGTTCGCAAAAAATTTATTCCACTCTAGGTCACTCACCCACAACCTGTGCTACTGGTGGGTCAACAACCGGCGTTTGCGCGAAATATCCGAAATTATCGCGCCCAGGGTCGTTCGTGCAACGGTATGCCTAGATATATATATATATGAATATATAAAACGTAACGTAACTACCGATGAATAGGAGAAGCATATATTATGTTGCTATGCATTTAGATATTGGATAGCAACAGACAATATTAAGATGTTTACAAAGTGAAATACCGAATCGGAATTCCAATGCAATTTCGAAATAACATTTCACTTTACTCTTTAAAAGGCGTTTTTGATGCGTACATAAAATATGTTATATTGTAGTGAGATGATGATAAACACTTACACTGAAAAGTAAAGCTACGAGGGGTTCGATCACGAACTCATTTTGAGACTATTTAAGATTAAGATTTTTGTTATTTAATAATCCTTACAAACAATAGAAATATCCTAATGTTATCCAGTCGTTTGATGTAAGAATGTAAGCAAGATTCCTTGAGACTAAAAAATATTGTTTAATTTTATACAGCGTAGTTTACTACACTAAGTTTTCTCTTGCTTGTTTGAATTATTGCAGTCACATTTAAAATTTTATCCGATTTGTGAATTCAAAAGGAGCAGGGAGTCGTACCACGGTACCACGAGCTTTATTGGAATATACATGTACCTACATAATACATATTTAGTTAATGATAAAAATATGATAATGACGTTCATCTAAATGTAAACAATTTAATTGATAACTTGCTTTACTTTTTTTTTTTTATCCACTACAAGTTAGCCCTTAACGGCAATCTCACCTGATGGTAAGTGATGATGCAGTCTAGGATGTTAGCAGGCTAACCTGTTAGGGGCATGGTAAACCCACACTCCTAATTGGTTTCTACCCGAAATCGTGCCGGAACGCTAAATCGCTTGGCGACACGTCTTTGTCGGTAGGGTGGTAACTAGCCACGGCCGAAGCCTCCCACCAGACCAGACTCGAGCCGGGAATCGAACCCAGGACCTCCAACTTTAAAATGCAACAGCGCACGCGCTGCGCCACGGAAGACGTCAAAATTTCATTAAACTTTGAACATGTTTAATGAAATCTACATATAAGAGTAATATATGAATACCTAACAGAGAAAATTCAGGATATCAATATATCAAAGCTCGTTTAAATAAATTATCAGTGGTTAAATATATTTGTTTTTACATATGAGGCAGTAATATTATTCCATAAATGTTAGGTATCAGAAGCTTACATATATATGCAGGTGTAGTCTTATTGTGGTAGTTTTATTAAATGAGAGGTCAATCTATTTTATGCGCTCTTAACAAATTGAATTAGTGGTAGGTAATAAACTGAAATACTACTAACTTTGAAAAAAATATTCTATACAGGTGGAATTAATTAGCAGAGGTTTATTTTTTTTAGCGTTCCTTCAATAATATAGTAAATTTTTTACATTAATAATACTTTTATTTTAATCCAAAATATTAAGAATAGTTTAAACTCTATTAAAGTTATATAATGGTTGCTAAGCGTACGTATAGCGTAGGTTATGGTATAATCTTGTGGTATTTTATAACTGTTTGTAGGTAGGATCAAGTTGCCTTATTATATATATCATAAGAAATATTTGGTACTGTGTAATAAATACGTGCCATATGATGAACTGCGAACATACAATTTTAAAACTTACCTGAAATTTTTATTCAAGATGACAGGCAGCGGTCGAGAGCGTGTCAAATCCAAAACCACATTATACACTGTGTCCACGTCAGAGCGTTCAAAGTCAGTCGATTCGAATCCCGATCGAGGTACGTGTCGGCCGTTAGAAGGAGAAAGACTAGAACAAGAGGGTATACTGTACACTTTTGTTATTTATAAGAGCTCAAGACCTGAATATGATAGCTTCAAGTTAGAGATAGAATATATATAGATCAGTTAAAATAATTAATGGTTGGCTTTAGAGTATCGAACTATTTTATGTCAAACTTACCTAGGAAAAAGTTTCGATAGAGGAATATTTTTGAACATTAATTAGTATCGAAATTCAGTACGTGTATGTAAAAAATAGTAATAGATTAATTCACTACTTCACATTGATATGAAAATTAAAGCTTAAACAAAAAATACTGAGCTTAGGCATTCAGTGAAAATATGAAAGTAATCCATTAAAGTTTAATTCAAGAGCAACTTTAAAAGTAGGTCAAAGTTGTTAGTAAAAAAGCAAATGATTAATTTAAAAATAAAAAAATAACGATCATAAACCAGTTTAAGTCACAGAACTATGCAGACTCACTGTTTATGTATATTAAAAATTGTCCTGTGAAATTATTTTTATCAAAACCAAACGGAGACGTCATTTATTTCTCTTCGTTTAAAATAATTAAGTAGTAAAGAGTAGTTGTACGAAATAAAAACAAAAGAGTTTAATCGGTGTCACCGCTGCGTGGGCGCCCGTTAAAACTGTAAAAAAACCTGTCGGCCGACCTTCGCGCTATCAACCGAAAACCAACGCGCTTCACGATTTACGGGAAAAACAATCCCGTACAAAGTACCGACTACTCTATTGTCGGTACTGGTTTTATTCTTGTATATTTGTGTCTGCTAACTACTCTCTGTCTACAAGTCTAAGTCTGAGGTTTGTAAATTTGTTCTACTTTACATAGAGTAACAGTATAAATTCGATTTACCTACACAAGGTAGGTATTGTTTTAATCTCAAAAAAGGGGAATTAATTCATTCGTTTTCCCACAAACTGAATAATCTGCTAACCTATCCTTAGTTTTCTGGCTACTTTAACATTGTGAAATGCAGGTCAACCTTGCATTGTTGAAATTGGTATTTGAACTCTATTGCGCGTATGAAGCCAAATTAATGAAACCAAATGACTAATAAATAAATACGTTAATAAAACCATAAGAATTGGTAGAATAAAGTAGTGTTGTTATACATAGAGAGTATGCATGCAATTAGTGAATATAAAAATATGTTAGGAAAAGAGAGAAAAGGACATGTGATTGGCAAAAATAAAAGATCAGAACAACAAAAAATACTAAATATTCTCTTGAATATTTACAAAAAGGGAGGGTAGGGAGAAGAGAGATTAAAAACTAAACGGATAGATTAATAATGTGTCGTCCAGGTTCACTGTTTACTCCATCACTCATTCACGTCACTTTATTTATGCCAATAACATATTTTCCGCTCCGTATTTTTGTTGGAAATGGGATGAACGTACACTGTTTATTTGTTTTTCTCTTTTTTTTTAGATCTCGTTGCGTGCGTATGGTTGCGTCCGTCACTTCACTTCACTCCGGGATGGCGGGCGCGCGCGCCGCGTGTTGTCGAACGACTGGCGGCGCAAGCGCACCCCACTCACTCCCACCAAAATTTTACCACCACTGGCTACGGGATTCACAAGCTACGGCCCGCTTTTCGCACAACGTAGCACGAATTTTCTTTCATATCATAAATTTAGTTATATTCAATATTACTCCCTGAATAAGCCATGAAACTTTATATGAGTGAATAAAAATGTAAGCTGTTTGTACATTCATTTATAGCTCACTAAATCTTTCATAACTTATTTTATGACAAAGGTCTTATAACTTTTGCATAAAATAATTTATAATTATGATAATATATGAAAAAGGTGATGACAAAGTAATTACTTGTTGAATATAATTTTTTATATACGTAGTCTTTATATAACATTTACGTATTCAACTATACAGTGCATAACTAATTAAATTATCATTTGCGCTCACAAGTACACTATTAATCTTCAAGATAAAATTTAACGAATCAGTTATATATTAACATAAAAATTACATAAAATTATAAGTTAAATAATGCATAAAAGTAAGTCTCACAATAACATTGATTAAGTTTCTCGTTATTACTTGAACATTTGTTGAATAGTGACCTTTTTTTTTACCAGCGATTTTGTTATTTAGGTAAACACATATTTTTGTAAGAGGAACATTCATACTCGTATCTAATACTTTTTGTAGCAATCTACCAATTAGGTATACCTAGAAAAGTAAAGGTTGAATTAATAAAAAATAATCACTCCTTAAATACCATTAGAGGGATTTATCAGTTATTAAATTAAAACTGTTGTTAAATTATTAATGAATGCACTGAAATCAACTGGTAATTATATTATAGAGTCGGATATGTGCAATTTAATTATTATTAGTAGCTTAATATTCAATTGCCGTTAATACTAATGTCCAATTCCAACCTATTAGACCGATTCAGTATCATTTAAATTGCATTTAATATTTTATACGTGTCTTCGAATTCATCATACAAAATTAAGTTACGTCCCTACTCATTTCTATATGAATATTGTTGAAATTTTATCTTTGTTACTAACCGATATTATTTTATGTTAAAAATAAATTGATTAACTTCAAAGCGGCGCATTTCTCTTTAAGTTGGGCCCCCCTGCGGCATACTATCTCCAATGCGTATACGCACACCGCTGTGCGCAAACACGTCTCACGCACACAGCCGCGAAACGACAGGCCTACAGACCTACAAAATTTACTTTCTCTCAACCAAGCCTCTATCTACATAACTTTAACGTCAATTTTTGAATGAACTAACGGCGAAGTAAATTTGTAAGCGAGTTGGTAAGTGGGACACCATTGATTTTCTTTACGGGTCCTCACGAGGCCCTGGCAAGGTCCCGCCTTGTGATATAGCGATTAATTATCCCGCGGTGAAAAGCTTGCGGTTAATTTTGAGATGAATAGATCCGGATAATTTATGCAGCCTGGAGATAGATAGATACACTTTATTGCACACACAATCATAATAAGTACACAGCAATCATAAATTTCACAAGTATTGGTAGCAAAGGCGGTCTTATTGCTCAAGAAATCTTTTCGAGACAACCCTTAGGAAGAGTAATTAACGACTATAAAAGGGAGCTAAGATATATACATATATATACGATAAACAACTAACACTACAAGTAGTATAATTAAAAACGATTAGTATATATAAAAAGATCATTGTATTCAGTCAGAGCTACAGTCCGTAGGACTTTTATATATCTTTCTTTGATTCATATATAATCCATACTTTATACCGTTGCTCCGCGATTGATCTGTTTCTATTCTGCTTTTATCTCCGCTGGCTAAATAGCGTCCTACGTGTATGTTTAGTTGCCAGCTACATTTCGCGAGATATATATATATATATATATATATATATATCTCGCTGATGATCTTGGACCGTTCTATATAGATATATAGAACAGTTCAAGATCATCATCATCATCATGATCAAAACATTATCGGCTCACTACTGAGCACGGGTCTCCTCTCAATATGAGAAGGTTTTGGCCATAATCCGGCACGCTGGCCATGTGCGGATTGGAAACTTCACACGCCTTCGAGAAAATTACGAAGAATTCTCATGTGTGCAAGATTCATCACGATGTTATCCTTCACCGTTGAAGCAAGTGATATTTTAATTGTTTAAAAACGCACATAACTCCGAAAAGTTAGAGGTGCGTGCCCGGATTCGAACCGCCGACCTCTGAATAAGAGGCTAACGCCCTAATCACTAGGCTATCACAGCTTGTAAGGCTATCACAGCATGTACACACACGGTCCAAGATAAAAAGTTAATAAAATTACCTACGTAAAGGAAGTGACTGTATGGTACAAGATATTTCGTCAATATCGGTACCGTATTGATAAATGCGGCATTATTGCTCTAGGAGTCTCTGTGCTGTACTAAGAACGGTCGAATAGTCGGATATTATAGAAAAACTCAATTATAGACAGGAATATTTCTAGATATCTAGGGAGCCACAGGTGTACCATTTATACTATCGTCGGTGGTTACTCTACTATATATCACAATAGAAATCGCACGTAACCCGATTTATCCTCCAGGACGTTTTCCACCCGTTAAGAATAGGTGGCACTTGATATAACCCCACCAGCGACGAGCGTGTGTGAGGCTAGACGGGTGTAGAGACGCTCGTGGGCGCGTCAGTCGGCACAATTGGTAGTAGGCTGAAACGCGCATAAATTTGAATCCGAGCGGTTCCGTTGCGGGTGATATTTGTTGTTGTTACGGCTTTATTACGTACCTTCAATATTTTTAAACCATTACAATTTAGCCCTTGACGGCAATCCCACCGTGTGGTATGCGATGATGCAACCGGAGATGGCAGCGGGCTAACCTTTCAGCTACCTATACCTATGCTATAATCATAATATCACTGTGAAAATTCATTTACGTCTATAATTTTGATCGTGACTAAATTCCAAATATTTTTGATTTTGTTAGTATATCGTATCGACTACTGAGACGTGTGTTAACCTTGTATATTGAAAATGTAATTTCATACTGAAACATTTATTGTATTTTGCTTCAAGTGGTATCTTGATTGAATATTGATTTTTATATAAGATTAAGGGAGATATACACTTTTGTGGTGTTATAGAAGTGGTAACTAAATTGTATTTAACCATTTTGTAATCTTCACAAAGAACAATATTATAAGTATTAAAGTATGAACCTTTAAGCGGTGAGTAGGAACACGTGGGGGTTTCTCAGTAGGAATCTGACATAACCCCTGAGCATCACCTTGGCGCAGAGGTATCCATGAGGATTTACCCACGGAAAAAACATATTAATTATGCTAATAGCGCCATTTAATAAATTGGATAGTAACAATTATGGCACTGTTAAACAGATTGCATTGCTGGCGTTAGCTTCCACTTAAAACGCACTCTCGTTAACGTTACGGTAGAGGCTTTAATAACGCACGTTTGCTCTAATACCTAGTTCACTGTCTTATTTTTATGTGGGAGGCCCTTGATAGAATTCCCGGCTCGAGTGTAATCTGATAGGAGTCTTTTGTCATGGCTAGGTATCACGATACTGGCAAAGACATACCGCCAAGCGATTAAGCCTCCGACGACCTCCGTGGCGCAGCGCGCGCTCTTTCAGGTTATAAAATTGGAGGTCCTGGGTTCGATTCCCTGCTCGAGTCTGGTCTGGTGGGAGGCTTTGGCCGTGGCTAGTTACCACCCTACCGACAAAGACTCGTCGCCAAACGATTTAGCGTTCCGGCACGATGTCGCGTAGAAACCGATAGGAGTATGGGTTTACCATACCCCTTACAGGTTAGCCCGCTACCATCTTAGACTGCATCATCACTTATCATCAGGTGAGACTGCCGTCAAGGGCTAACTTGTAGTGGATAAAACAAAAAAAAAAGATTAAGCTTTTCGGTATGATGCCGTGTAGAAACTGAATAAGAGAATGGATGCTGCCGGCAACGCATCGTTGGCTCCTCTGGTGCTGCAGATGTTCATGGACGATATTCACTAACATCAGGTCTGCTCGTTTACTCGCGATGTAAATATAAAATATCTAAATTAAAATAAAACAACTAAAACTTAAAGAAAAGATCTATGTAATTCATAATTATTCGTAATAAAATAACTTCTAAATCTCTTTCTAGAATGAAATTGGAGCGTATCTCAAATACGCTCGAAATACTCCCACCATAGCTCAGCGAGTTGCGAAGTTGAAGTGGCAATGGGCGGGGCACATAGCTCGGAGAACCGATGGACGTTGGGGTCCCAAGGTGCTGGAATGGCGACCCCGCACCGGTAAACGTAGCGTTGGTCGACCCCCAACAAGGTGGACAGACGACATCAAACGAGTCGCAGGGAGCCGCTGGATACAAGCGGCCCAAGACCGTGGCCGTTGGAACTCCTTACAAAAGACCTATGTCCAGCAGTGGACGTCTATCGGTTGAAGTGATGATGATGATGATGACTCCCACCAGTTTCTAAAGAAGCTACTACTACTTACTACAATCATTGCTCTACTTTGAATACTCAATTACAGTTGAAACTGCGATAAGTAACCGCAGAATATACACACAGACTTTTAAAATGAAAGATCAAAGCGACCTCATTAACTTAAACTAATCATCTAAAAAATTAAATAGAATTATTTGAAATTATTTAGAACTGAAAAGCTTCTCAATGCAATAAGTTTAGCACCTGAGAAGCCGATAATTAAGTTACGTGTTAGGTGTATCTCTAGGTCCATCTCGCTTTCCAGAGATGAAATCCTTACCCAGCAGTAGCAACATTAATAACCTACACTGACGATGATATTAAGTGGAATAACTGACTATCCGACACAGTAAAACGGGTTCACAGACGACGGAGCTAGACCGTAAACTGTGAAAAATTTTACAAATAACCTATGTCTATAGTAGAAGTGTGTGTTGTAAAGATAACAAACATCATTAGCCTCTTAAAAATATCCCACTCATGGCAGCAGGTGATCTCGCACATAATACGAGATATCTCAATTTACTACCACACGTTTGCTTCGAACTAAGATAAGCATTCAAATACTCGTACAAAAAAATTGCTAAAATAAAACTCGGTGTTTGTTTTTAATCATTCGTTATCTTTAGTCCTTTCTTACTTTGGAATAATAACGACTAAATAGGCTCTGAACTCCAGAGTGAAAACTTTTGTTATACAATTAGTTTTTTTAACACTTAAATACACGTACGTACACTTAAATAAAAAAATATTTCTACCAACCTAATTTAATCAATCACATGATAGTGATTAATTAAATTTTGTTACATAAGACATTTAATTACTAGCAATAAAGCTAACTTATCACTGATTTTATGACTTAAAGCAATACAATTAAGCAAGTAATACTGTACTAAATTTTAAGCAATTTTCCAAAATGAATATTTTTGCTAACTATATTTCAATAATGCAATGCAATTGGAATCAAATATAAAATACTTAAATAAGTGAGAGCAACGATAATTAAAATATCACTTGCTTCAACTGTGAAGGAAAACATCGTGAGGAAACCTGCACGCCTTAGAGTTCTCCATAATGTTCTCAAAGGCGTGTGAAGTCTGCCAATCCGCACATGGCCAGCGTGGTGGACTATGGCCAAACCCTTCTCATATTGAGAGGTGACCCGTCCTCTGTAGTGAGCCGGTAATGGGTTGATCATGATGATGATGATGAACGCCTTACTTGTACTCTCCGATGTACACGGAGTACACAAAGAGAATTTCTTCATTTCTTCCGGTAACCATTTTTGGTCTGACTAGGGAATCATAACATGATAACATAGATCAACGAGACAGAAGACGACGGCAGTGCAAAATGCAAATAAGGTCGCGGCCATCTTACACTTGATGCTATTAGGAGAGTGGTGACTGCGCGGATTCCGCGCTCTTCCGCTGCCGCAGCGAGCTGCCGAAGCACAGTTATGATCTTATTAAGTTTCATTATGAAGCACTTTTGACGTTTTTGCAGACCCGGTTTTTAATTAACAAGAAAATCACACCTCCCCTTCAGTAATTTTCTCTTCATGCATAATATATGCAACAAAGTAACAAGTTTATGCACCTAGCGAAAAACGATACCAGTTCATTTGCATTCTCTCCTGATAATGTCTTACTGCTGGACACAGTCCACTCTTCCATAGGATGGAGTATATGCGCTTAGCCAAGCAGAAGCATTATTAGAACTAGCAGACGTGTCACCTGATAATAAGTGATTACCACCGCCCATTAAGATCTGCAACAGCAGAGGAGGAATCGCTGCATTGCCGGCAAAACTCATTCTTTTAATGGTTTCTACTTGGAATCATACCGAAACGCTAAATCGCTTGGCTATACGTCTTTTTCAGTAGGGTGGTAACTAGCGTCGAAGTATCCTACCAGACAAGACTTGAGCCGGAAATCGAACCCAGGACCTTCCTATTTACTATACCACGTCTCGAAGGTAGTTGCTGCCCATTACGATTATTGTCACAGAATGGTGTTAGGAACTCGGACTCTGCAGCGTGGATGTAAATCATCATTACCGTCAGTACGCCTAATATATCGTCTTGGAAATCAACCTTCTCTCTCAAAGTAAAATAGGATTAAGAGTTCATTATTATCATCCACCATTTCCCTCAACGTTATGTTAGCAGTAGAGATCTACGAGCCATCGAGCAGCTTATGACCATTCATTCATCATCATGATCAACCCATTACCGGCTCACTACAGAGCACGGGTCTCCTCTCAATATGAGAAGGGTTTCCACCACGCTGGCCATGTGCGGATTAGCAGACTTCACACGTCTTTGAGAACATTAAGTGATATTTTAAATTAAAAAATATATATATATCACTTAGACAATTCATTACCTTCATGTTATTTGTGGTATCCTAAACAAATATATTAAGTTTCGTGTGAATAAATTCAAATGATGCTACTATATGTCTATGGTTACGGAAACTTAAGTTAAAGCACATTCTAGAATTAAGTGACGACCGGTACTCTCAAATCGGGATCTTTGAAGCTGTTTATATTATAGATATCAAAAGAGTAAACATCCAAAAGTCTTGTAAAAATCTGTCAATTGAGAATATTCTAAAATTTTTAATAAAGATTTTGCTAAAACAAGTGGATCCATTAAGATTAAATCTTCGTCTGGGTTTTTTCCAATCCATGATGGCCGGCAAGGATCACAGCTTTCCAAACACATCGACTTTTTAACATCTCCAAATGATCGATTTTATGTTAAGTCAGACAAACTAAGCAAATTTCAGTAACTAGATACAGTTACAAGTTTTGTGTTAATTTGTAATAAATTTTTGGAAAGCGCCATACTTTCGATTTCTTGTTTTATAATTCGACTTTCCAATCAAAATCTTTCATTTGAATGATCTATTTGCATATAATAAATTTAATGAAAATGTTATGATTTTTTATTCCTGGATCCTACTGAGTGCGTGGCAGATAATTCTATAAATAATAAAATTGATTGAATGAATGAATGAATACACTTTTATTGCACACCACTAAATAGGAAAAGAAACAAAAAAAAACAGAAAATAACATAATAACAGTAGGTATACAATTTGGCGGCCTTATCGCTACATAGCGATCTCTTCCAGCCAACCAAAGATTTAAAATATATAGAGATACGGAAAGAGGAAGGTGGTGCAATATATATATTGATATAAAAGAATATATATACATATTAATATATATAAATATACAAATAAAGTATAAATAAATTAATCCTCAAAAGTAACACTAAAATTGGGCCGCAGACAAAAAGTGATCTTTGACCATTTTTTTTTTATTAAAAGTAAATTATTAGTATGAAAATTTGAAATATTTCGTTTTATTCTCTTCTAAGTAATGCATTGTACCTCTTTGGAGTCAATTAGTATGGATCCAATTTCCTTAATTGGATTTAACTACTCTCATATCTTCGAGACTCCATTAATTGATGGTCCTGGATATAATCATATACATGTGAATTAACAAGAGAAAGAGACCTCCTCTGTCTTGTTGCCTGTGCCCTGATGAGGGCCTCGATAGGCTGAGAGTGATGATAGTGATCAATATATTGAATGCAGAAAACAAAAGTATGATAGTGATTACATTTATGACGACATGTGGTGCAAGCTCCGTGCGTCATTCGCTAACGGTACCATTTTTTAAGATGGATCTCGTTAAGAGATATTGGGTACAAAGTAGCTGTTATTCTAACACTAAGGAAGTATTTCGATTCCTAGCAAAGGCGTGTGCAAAGATCTTTCAGTTTGAGGTCCAGAATTCATTCCCGCCTTGTGAATTAGTGAATTCCCTCAGGATTTTTGTCTAAGTTACGTGTCATTTAATGTCATAAAGCATTTCAGTGGGAATTTGGGTTTTAATAAATCGATTTAATGAAACATTCTGAGGTAAAAGAGTTTTGCTCTGATATTTCAAAATGGCGTTTCACAGCCACTATATGTTATAATAGGATTCAATAATAATACCCCTTACATCCAAATTGGTTCACGAATTGAGGAGTTATGGTTGAAAGAATAAACTTACTTGAATTTCTTGTATATATACAATGCGTGAACTTTTCTTTAATTAAATCAACGTATACAACTAAGTAATTACAATATCATCTCAATATGCATATAGACATTATTTATAAGGCAATACACAAATTATAAGGTGTTTAGTCCTTTTATGTGAGACGCTTCTTATGCTGCTTTAAGTTACGTTACCGAGATATAATTGAACAAAACTAGCTACATTAACTGCTTAAGAACTCGACGATGGTGTGGTTAGATCCGAGTTAAATTCCAGCAACCACACACAACCTATGACCTAATATTTAAGCCCTAAGACAAAAATAAATTTCCATGTTTTCTTGTATGTCTGAGGTCTTCCGGTGGTTGTTTCTATCGAGTGTAAAACCAATCGGCCTACATTTCTTGGCGCGTATTAAATCCCGTCAAGGCAGATCTAAGTCGAACCCGTCACAATCTCCACGAGATATAATAATCCTCTTAAAAGTTAAGATAAAGATTAGGAGGAGGCAAGATATTAACCTTGTTGATGAATAGGACAAAGAAACAAGATTGTTAGGCAAACAAAAATTACTAGCTACTTGGCTAATAGTTCATAATATAGTACTGATTTGGGTGTCTTTAGTGAACCCAGCACTAGGTGGGTAGATCATCATCATCATCATCATGATCAACCCATTCTCGGCCCACTACAGAGCACGGATCTCCTCTCAATATGAAATGGGTTGGGCCATAGTCCACCACGCTGGCCATGTGCGGATTGGCAGACTTTATTTTTTTTTCACACGCCTTTGAGATCATTATGGAGAATTCTCAGGCATGCAGGTTTCCTCACGATGTTTTCCTTCACCGTTAAAGCAAGTGATATTTTAATTGCTTAAAAATGCACATAACTCCGAAAGTTATAGGTGCGTGCCCGGGTTCGATCCCCGACCTCTGATTAGGAGGCTGACGTCCTAATCACTAGGCTATCACAGCTCATATAGGATAGGTGGGTAGATGGTATCAAGTAATTCGTAGAGCGTTAGGACAGACGCGCATCGGCCGAGATCACGCCGCCGTGTACGACTGCGTGACGGCGTGTGACTGTTCAGGCCTGAGGGTGTGGATGATGATACAATATCTATGATGATGATCTCATACTAATATAATTAGTCAAAGTGTATCCGTCTGATTTTGTTTTTCGTTACCTGTGTTCATCTCAATCACTGTGCTACTGTGTTAGACTTAATAAAATAAAGCAGATTATCCTGGATTGGATATGGACTAAGGCGACAGACTCGTGGGGATTTTTTTTTTGCTGAGACTCTAAACCACTACCTTGGTTTTGAGAAACAGCATTTTTTCGAAGTGCTGTTCTAATAGCCGCTCTACGATGGAGTTATTTCTTTTTAGATACAGGCAGATAGGTAACAACGTCGTACGAAGGCAGAACAAAGGCGCAAATCGCGACGCTCTCCCAACCGGGCCAGTGGGTCAGACTGGATCATTAGACGCCGAATTCGATGAGACATGCTGCGTGGAACAAGTTGAGAGCGCAAGCGGAACTGAATAAAAGTAATACAAGAAATAAGGTTTAGCATTTGCGCAATTCAATCGAATGCGTTGTGTTTCGTTGATACAAGATGGCAACTGTATTGTTAGTTTTTCAATAGTAATATTAATATCATTATTTATGTTTTTGGTTTTTTGCATCAAAAAATCAACAATCGTTGAAGATATATGAGTTACACGCTGGCTACTTTGCGGTAGATACTTATTATAAGATCGATTATTATCGCCACTAACGGATAAACTTGACGTTTCAAAAGGACTTATTAAACCAGATTACTATACAAAATGAAGTCTACCAATCCGCACATGGCCAGTGAGGTGGACTATGGCCAACCCCTTCTCATATTGAGAGGAGACCCGTGCTCTGTAGTGAGCCGGTAATGGGTTGATCATGTCACTATACAAAATAAATCAAAATTGTTTCTTTAACTGTACTTGGAATAAAGTTTTCTTTCCAAACTTCATAATATTATGTTTAAATATGACACAAAGTCAAACTGATGTAATTATCTATACATGTTTATCAGTGTAACCAAGAACTTTACTATTAAGAGGATTGCTTTTCATGTTTAAGTGACGATCAATTGGCCGACAAGCGTTGTTTGGCTTAGCCACTTTCATTTTAGTGTAAAAAGCAATCCCGCTGCATCCTACTGTTCGCTCCACCCCTAGTCTATATTATAAGAAACGGATTCGCAGACCATCCATCTTGGTAATGACGGGCTACCGGCGATGATAAATAGGACTAGTACAACGGTGCTTACAATATGTAATTACTTGGTAATCGTTCATACAAATTACATGGTGACAAGTACATACATTTTCGACTGGACTGGAGAAAGATAGCCCTAACCACTTCAATTATTTCGCGTTGTTCATTTGTACCAAATTGATGAACTGTCATTGTTGGACGAGTTTTGACAATACCGTATTATTTGTACTGCTGCTCTTCCAAATTGTGGAGCAATTTCTTATCTGCTGTCTCTTGAAAACTATAATTTGACGTTCCCTGATAAAGATAAAATAATTTTATTAGAAACAATGTAACAAGAAGGTAGCCTAAACACATGAACACGATGACCTTGCATAAATATAGACTGTGTTACAAAAATCATCATTGGCGAATACTCTAGGGAATCAAGATGTGTATGAATGGCAGGAATCATGGTATTATTTGGACGGCCATATGTGGAAAAAAACTGCCATGCTAGCCAAAAGACCAAAAGCATAAAGATCTTAGTTTAATATGTACAGTTTGCAATGATATAAATGGTTTCTTTCTTACGAGAATCCATTTTTGAAATGTATTTCAACTGCTTTTGGGTATTACTTATGTTTTTTCCGTTACTGTTAAGCATTTAGTTTATTAGTGAAGAAAACGTTTTTTCGAAATATAAAACTAAAGTGAAAGTTATTATTATCGCCAGTAATAAGCAGCCAATAAAATTTAACTAAAAAATGTAATATTTTAATGTATTACTTAAAAAGAACATAAAAATGAAAGTTATGTTACGAAAACTGTATTTCTCTAATTAAGCGCAACGATTTTAGATCTCCTTTTTACTTCGTGAAATATTAAAACCAATTTATGTTGTTAAAATTTCCCCGCCTTTTACTTAACTTAGTACGCACCGATTTTATTTTCCTGTTCTTATATCAACCCACATCATTCAGGTTCGTGTTCGGATGAATTCAAAATGTTAGAAACACAAAGATTATTTTAATTTTCTTTGGTATTTTCTCTGTCTTTGTTTTTCTATTTCCTTACTGTGAATACATGTGATGTGAAAGCATAAGGACTTCACCGATAATTGCTAAACTGTGATTCTAAAGAGGCATTATACAATTGGTGATGGCCATGCAATCTCCAACATATTTGTGTCACCCCTATCATAGGAGGAAGAGTTAAGAGCTTAGACCCATCGTACTGCTCCGGTATGGGTTACCTGTTTAAACCGTGATGTTACAGATTTAGCTATAACCTTAATACTTTGAGATCCCAAGAACACCTCCGTGCTTTGACGACCTTCGTGGCGCAGCGCGTGCGCTGTTACATTATAAAGTTGGAGGTCCTGGGTTCGTTTGCTGGTTCGAATCTGGTCTGGTGGGAGGCTACGGCCGTGGCTAGTTACCACCCTACCAATAAAGACTTGTCGCAAAGCGATTTAGCGTTCCGGCACACTGTCGCGTAGAAACCAATTAGGAGTATGGGTTTACCATACCCCTAACAAGTTAGCCTGCTACCATCTTAGACTGCATCATCACTTACCATTTGGTAGGTTGCCGTCAAGGGCTAAACATGTCAAAATGTTCATAAAATTGTACATGATCTGAGACATAATGTCTCAAAGATTAAGATACAGTTAACCTATCAGTGATAGTTCATGGTCTCTTGAGTTAAGATTTAAGACAGCCTTAGAGATTGTAATATTATCAACAAGCGGGTACCTCTCATTACCGCCGATAAATAGTGTGTCTTCTTTCGGTGCAGACGAATAATTAGGGAACGGCTAATCTCGTGAGAAAGACATTTTAATGATAAGTTTTATCGAAGTGCCCCAAGCCACGCCGTCTGGCCGGCGGCGGGTCGGCGGCGGGTCGGCGGGCTGTCGCGGCCCCCTTTCGGTAACGGTGTGGAAGTGGCACAGCCTCGCAGGCGGGTTTTTGCGAACCAAAATGCGGTGGAATGTGGATCTTGAAACGGAATCACTTCTGGTTCATTATACTAATGGATTTGATACGAAACGTGATATCTCCCAATATTACTGTTGCCATGCATCATCGCCCGATCGCTACTCGCCACCAATCGTGTCGGCGTCTGCGCTTTGACTACTTCATTCTTCAATTAAGATATACCTACTAGTCGGCCGTCTCCTTGGAAAAAAAGAATTCGCTCGCAAATAAATATTTTTAGTTTCAATCGTATTCTCAAATAATTGTATTTACTTTAGTTATATTCAACGCAAATCTAAAGAAATAAAATAGTTTTTATTCATGGTGGTCATTTCTTATTAAGAAGTCCATTAATTCTTAATTGTACATGCATATATAGTTAATATGGTAGGCCTGATTAAAAATCTGTTATTTTAGTTTTGCCCTCATCTTATTAATATAACACAAAGCCAGTAACATTCGTTAATGTTCAAAAGGGGCCACTGAAAATCAGCGTTGGTGCATCTGGAATCTCAGTAGTATGGAGTACTACTGATATTCCTCAGCCTCGGGTTGAGTCCTGAGTTCCAGCACAAACTGAGTGGTCTACCTGTTTACGGTCTTACACTGCAGTATAAAACATTACTTAGTTTTTTGTTCGATTATGATACCAATAATATTTATTCTTTCTTTCAAATTACTAACATATTTTGTTAGTTTTGTAATAAAAAAGCAATAACGGATTAACCGTTATCTTTACTGCTTATTCTTATTCTTGACACAGGTAAATGTTATTTTCAATACTTTTAAATATACGTCGATAAATTTTTCTCCCTGTTTTTTCGTACGCTTCCTACGCCGAATCGCTTCGTAGCACCTTTTAAAGATTTCAACGCGTTACTTATTCAGTACTAAAAAGTTTTAGTACATAAGAAAATTCACAATACGCTAAATTATTTTCAATATTTGAATTGCTTAAGATAGAAAACAGGCGTGTTTACTTTAACTGACTAGTGTAACATAATAATTTATTTAATTGTAATTCTTTAAAAATATTAAGTATGTAGTTAATTACTCGTATATTAGTTACTCATTTTAAGCACGTTGAGAAAGTAACCAATAACGCAATAATAAGCCCGACAATATCTACCTCTTTTACAGATCTCGACGAACAACACCGAAAAGATAAATGTTGTTGTTACGGTCAAATATTATGATAAACGTGGACAACAAAAAATCCTCTTTGGCGGTAGGAAGTACCAATTTCTCTTTGCATTGCTTTACTCCATATTTGAATAGTAGTATGGTTCCAAATTGTTTAATAGATGACATTGTATATTTTGTCAACTATTATACTCCTTTGACGATGCGTTACACAGATATTTTGCTGGCTATACGTTCTTATACACATATGTTTAAAGTTGAAAGTTCTGTGTTCAAATGGTAGAGTAATGTTTGTTAAATATGTTATTAACGGTTTAAGCCAATTGGTCGCTCGTCACGGTCCCAAATTGCAGGTGCTATAAAAGTCAACACTAAACAGACAGTGGCATTCTATATTGTCTATTGGTCAAAATTTGGATTTATTGTGTGCCTATTGACGGGCTCACAAGTTGGTTGTTTCTCTTTGTTACATTCAGTCATAGTCAAATATAGATGTTTGGGTTTACCGCGTATTTTAAATCAGCAGGTACTTATCTGCCAAAATGTTATATCAAGTCATAATGGCCACGTATAAAACAAATGTATTTCTGTAAAATTAGAGCATGGTAGAATATTAACATTATTAACTTTGCTATCTTGCAACTGGTCCTATCTTGTTGAGAGGAACTGCGGTAAGATAGCTAATTACATTGATTGGCTATAAGAGATTAATGCTAGCAATCGCAATAAAGTTGTTATCTTACATATCGAAAATATAATGTTATATGTGTCAATGATATGTATTTTAATTTTTTTTAATATGTACTTTTTTTTTTATTTAATTAAAATTTAATGTCTAAAATATAATATTATATGTGTCAATGAAATGTATTTTTTTTTTATATGTACCTTTTTCTATTAAATTAAAATTTAAAGATAATATATATCCTGTCTGCGTCATTGACATCATGCTTTAGTACATGGGCTATACACTTTGCAAGTGGCACACAGTTCATCGCCTTGAAATCTTCTCGTGAGGGCTACCAGTTCGTGATACTATTCATTTGGATGACATAAGCAGGCCGAGAATGATGATAAAAATATAAAAAAAAAATAACAATAGATTCCAAAGCCTAGTTTTGCATATGCAGCGCGAACCATACGTCGCGCTTCGTGGATTGCGCGGTATGGAATGCCCTCGCGCGCTGCAGCGGTTTGCAGCGCTTCCCAGCATATAGCCGCTGGACGGTCGTTTCACGAAAGCGTTGCAGAATTCTTTAGCGATCGAGTATAACTATTGACACACTTGGTTAAGTCTTTATTGCCCACGCGGAATATCATCATAGTCATCTGCATTTATGTACTTGTTCTCAATATAAAGATACCTATGTTCTGATGGATTAGAAACTTTAAAGTATTCAAACATTGGTTTTTATAAAATGATTTGAACATTATGTTTAAATCATTTTGAGAGTCAATCATGAGAGTTCTCCATAGCTCCTCTTTGCTTCAATTTTGAGCATATTATAAGCTAGAATGAAACTAATTTTTTTGTTTTTTTTTTTTTAGTTTATACAGAATATGTAACTTGACTGGTTCAGAGCTTTATTACTTGCTTGATGAAGACTCTCAACTGGAACTGAATGTGGATTTTTTATTTGAAGGCATGTTGGAAAGATTTAATTTGATGGTCAATTAAATGCGCTGATTATTTTTGACATGAGATAGATTTGCTCTTGACGACTATCGTACTTGATGAGAAGCATTGATGAACACTAAGATTATTCACACCTAAGTCGTCTGTATCAGAAACGTTGTTAAAAACTCATTGTAAGAGTCTATTACAAATGTATTAAAAAAATCACCGCTCCCGACGTCGCGCTGTTCTGTAATAGATTAGTGGCAAACGGACGTAATTGTGAAGCTCTTGCGCACACACGTAAAATTATATCTGGTAAAAATGGCTGCTAGAGGTTACACCTCGGCTAAAGGTTCCCATATCTGTGGCAATTTAAAAGGGTTGAATTCCCAGATCCCAGCCCGGGATAGAATAAAAATTCTCATTTTAAATATAAAATATCACCTACCTTTGGCAAAACAGCATTATACTATCTGATTAATTAAAAAGAAGTTATAACTGTTAACGAATACGCTCGGAGTATAGACAAAGTAGGTTAATTCTAGGCAGAGTAGCTAATTATTATGGAAAGAGGCTGAAATATTGCTGTTATTAAGTTCCTAAAATATTCAACAATATCTACTGGCTTAGGGAGGGGAGGAAGTTAAGCGAAGGAACTTTAAGAAGGATTCAAATAAATTAAAGGAATTTTCTAGTGAGGCCTCCATCACTGATATTAGATTGAGTTTATTTCGTATTTTTTGTTAAAAAAAGCCAACTCGCTCAATTAATTAGAATGTAAATTAATAAACACACACAAGCACATAAAGCCACAGCATATACTTCTATGCTGGAAAGGTCATCAGAGTGAAAGTAAATTCAATTTTACACAAATTTCAAATAAAATAAATTAACATATTTGGAATTTTCTAAATGGACAGGGTTGGTTTTTTAGAGAATTAAAGCTATATTTTGCAGAATGAGGACAGATACGCTATTATTTATTTTTATATACGAGTATACTTCTTCAGCTTTCATTTGGACCGACGCCATGATTTTTCAAAATATTTTGGTTTCGCGTATCACTCTCTTGAAATCTAAGAATTAAAAACTATTATTTTAATTTCAAGTCATTTGACTATCACATACTTCAATTAATCTCTCCACTCAATGCACCATCTGAATTAAACTTTCATTTCACTAAAAACTCTAAAGGTTATTTTTTTTTAATTGTGAAGAGCTTGGCCGCAATCTCATCTGATGGCAAGTCATAATGCAGCCTTAGCTGGACTCATTCACAGCCAAGATATTTAAAGGCGCGAGCGTAGCAGTGTGATTTTTTCTACAGTATTATATAATGTACTTATTTTAAAAATGAAAGGACTGAAAACCAGCTTACGTTAACGCTTTCATTACCAGGTTGAATATAACCTATTGAACCCATTGGAAGCTGTGATAGCCTAGTGGTTAGGGTGTCAGCCTCTTAATCAGAGGTCGGCGGTTCGAATCCGGGCACGCACCTCTAACTATTCGGAGTTAGGTGCATTTTTAAACAATTAAAATATCACTTGCTTCAACGGTGAAGGAAAACATCGTGAGGAAACCTGCACGCCTGAGAGTTCTCGATAATGTTCTCAAAGGCGTGTGAAGTCTGCTAATCCGCACATGGCCAGCGTGGTGGACTATGGCCAAAACTCTTCTCATATTGGGAGGAGACCCGTGCTCTGTAGTGAGCCAGTAATGGGTTGATCATGATGATATAACCTATTAAAAATATTTGAATAAGGTGCGATTACTTTTTTAACTGATATTTTAGAAGGGGTGAAGCCGCTTTGTAATACTAAAATATGCTTAGTGCAATATAAGGTAAAGTTATTAAGATATTCAACTGTCACACTCTAAGTGCGGATATTCTTAAGAACATGTAATAAAATTATTGGAACAAATATTTAATCGCCAAGTTTTGAGAACCTAATTCATATAGGCATCATCACACAACATGGAATGTTTTAAAAATGGCAAGAATTTCTCGCGTCAAGTAGAACGTAAAAACTTTTGAATGTGATTACTATTCTGTGCGAACAGCGTACTCGGACATGCAGGTCGTCGAAAAGAAGGTTTTACCTACCCAAACTTTAATAATGACAAATAAATGACAATAGGCTGTTGTTAGAAAACAAACTGTTGTTATTATGGTACCAAATTTTAAAAAAATCACATGTGCTCATGATAATAGCGTGAACGCTTCGGGTCAAAACATTTGGTCGGAGTCAATAACATTGGGCGAGTGATAATTAAACTGTCTGTCTGTACTAATTGCCATCTTTAGCGTGGAAGAAAAGCCCGATTATGATGTTATTTTGTTTAAAAAAGTTAGCATTGTTGTTAACTGCGTTTTGTTTTTGGGACAACATGTGCAAAAGCATTCGTAAAGAACTAAAAATAGTAAAAGGAAATGTCAACATCTTTATCGTCTTTATGATGGTGAATTGGTCAAGAAAACAATATCATTATAAATTGTATTATTTTCCTATGCAATTAAATTCAATCAATCTGAAACGTTAATCAATTCAAAAATTTTAATCCGCTTGTTCTACGCAACTTACGTTGACCTACCGTATCGCATTGCTCGCCCACATTTTTACTACGTTCATTTATCTCCCAAGGGCTGTATGTAGTCAAAAAATTCTATAGATAATATATAAATAGTTTTTAATAATATTATTACCTTCTACAAAAATTAGACAAATAAATGCATAAGTTCCTGAAATACTCGTTACTGAGGCCGTTTAAGCACTTATTTCTCAGCTTTTTTAGTATATTAGTAAAGATCTAGATAAATTAATAACACAAATAGATAAATGGATTAAATCACAGATGTAAATTCCGTTTGAATGGGTAACCTGAAAGGGATCACTTTTAGTGAACGGGCTGCCTTTTGCATTTAATTACTCGATGTATCCTATAATGAGTTGGTCATATAACATTAAAAATAAATAGTACACATTGTCCGACCCTTGGCGCGCCGTAGTCGGGTGATCAAGTAACCCAAAAGCCAATAAAACAGTTTCGCACGGAGCAGTGCGGATCTCAGCTCCGAAAAGCCGGAATCAAGGCCGCGCGCTCCACTTGCATTTTAGGTTAGCCAGTACACGCGGCGCGCCCTCGATCAGTGGCGCGAGCCTCGCCGCCCCGCACCGCCCCGCGCCACCCCGCACCGCCCCGCACCGCCCCATGCCGCGCCATGTCGCCCCACGCCGCCCCACACTGAAATCTTCAGACGGACTAAGTGCGAACGTTTGCACTAACAGCGAAAAATGTTGTGGTAGTTTCAGAGTACCTTACAATGAATCTGTAGTAAATGGTTGGTGCACTGTAATCACGTTATGTTTGTGATAATGATCTGAAAAGTATCGTGCTCTCAAGCACGGCGGTGGTCACCGGTGATTCTATAGCGGATTCAGATTTTATCTATAGAAAACCCAACAGAAATAAATTTTGGTGTGACCCGAGAATCGAACTCAAGATCTCGTGATCCGTTGAATATGTATGTATGAGAGTAAGACTGTTTGTGTGCTAACTTTTCACGTCTTATATTATTATTTGGCAAGGAGTTAAATTGCAGCCAGTGAATTGGCATATGAAATTGAGCATCTAAAGAATACAGGTAATACGGTAGAGAAAAATGCGGACGAAATCGCGTGAAAGTGCAAGTAATATGAGCTGAAAACACGTTAAGCTCGGTGAAAAGAACCAAATCTATAGAATACCTATGCTTTAACATGTAAGCTATCTCTAAGTATGAGAAAAAAAATCGTTAAAATTTCTAAAGTTCACAACGCATGTTTGTGTAGGCAAATACTCCTAATTCCTTAGTAATTTTGTATATTTTTTTAATGATTATGTAATCTATACATATACATTCAAAAATAAATTAAGAAATAAAATGCTGTTTGGTAAGGTTAAGTTTTTTGCACTCATAAACACTTAACGACCTAGAAATAGGTGGACAACAAATCCTTTGGCACAGTCTTAACAGATAAAAATATCGATTGATTAGATTCATTTTACGTCCCGGAGAAAATGGGAAGAAATACAAAAGATGATAAAAAAGATGATCGTTTAGTTTTTGTTTTGCTTAGGTACTGTTTTTGCGAAATCAAAATGATAATGTAAATGCATGCCTTACTTAATTACCTGATCAGATAATAAGAGTATAGGTGTTATTAAACAAAATTAATTGCATTTTTGCCCTGTGCTTGCTTTGTATCAAGCCAAGATGGCGGTCAGTGGGTCATCGCCACACGCCTCACTGGCGGGCGCTTGCCACAGTTATTTTAAAACTTTACCTTTTTTTACTCAAAAACGATTTCTGGCGACAGTTTTTATGCGCAATCCAATATTAAGTTTTGCTTTGGCATTGGAAATTTAAAATTCTTATACTTCACGTGTATTTTATTTATTTAAACATCTAAACATCTTTAGATCTTCGACAGATTTCGACGACCTCCGTGGCGCAGCGCGTGCGCTGTAGCATTTTAAAGTCGGAGGTCCTGGGTTCGATTCCCGGCTCGAGTCTGGTCTGGTGGGAGGCTTCAGCCGTGGCTGGTTACCACCCTACCGACAAAGACGTGTCGCCAAGCGATTTAGCGTTTCGGCACGATGTCGTGTAGAAACCAATTAGAAGTATGAGTTTACCCTACTTCTAACAGGTTAGCCCACTACCATCTTAGACCGCATCATCACTTACCATCAGGTGAGATGCAGTCAAGGACTAACTTGTGGTGAATAAATAAAATAAATAACCACTCTACCGACAAAGACGTGTCAAAAGAGGAGTATGGGTTTACCGTCACCTCACAGGTTAGCCCGCTATCATCTTAGACTGCATCATCACTTACCCTGAGGTGAGATGCCGTCAAGGGCTAACTTATTGTGTATAAATAAATAAATAAGGATCCAGCATGTGTGGATCCCTATAGTTAATGTTAAAAATGTAGACCTGTCGAAGAAGAGGCTAAATACAAACTTACAGATGTATTCTTTTCACCTTACTGTGACCAAATTACGCGTAACCTTACGCCAAAGTGTAGATTGCACAAATTGTTTACAGATAAAAATATATGGATAATTGTAAACAGCAGCCGACATCTATTTATTTGTCGGAATGTGCACAAAACAATGGTTGTTTTTGTCAAAGTGTTGGCAGCAGACTTCGACAAAGGAAGGTGCTTCTAATAACGAATTGTAAGCTTCAGTTTTTAATACTAAAGTGGAACAATCGGCCTACATCTTTGCACTTTGTAGGTACATGTCGCTGGCTTGTGCTCAGCTCAGGATATTTGTAAAACAACTAAATGTTCAAATAAAGATTACGAAATTACACTAAAGGTAAAAATTTGTACCTAAGTGTGTGAGTCTGTTACTCCTCGCCGGAACGAAACCAATTTGGCCGAAATTTGGAATGCAGATAGCTTATAGTATATAAATACACATTTAAAATTTTAATTGAAATATGTTGTATTAAGTGTGTGTAAGTGTATGTACTAAGTTCTATGTATATATAATTGTAATTAAAATATTATTTGTGAATTTTAGTCATAATTATCCTTAATTCAGAAGATACAGCGCTCTGAAACACAGACAGATTAATAAAAAGATGAACAGACTGACAGACAAATGTTATTTCAGAAAAGTTAAATTTAATAGTCTATTACTGCTAATAATCTTGACGTACAAATCCTAACACAAAATGTAGTAAGTTTATAATGTAAATTCAGTCCTTGATTTAGTATTTGTAGTTATTTAAAGATGCCAAAATGTACGTCACGAAATGCATGTCAAATGAAAAATAGGTATTATATATTTTTTTAGCATCCGAATTAGAATTTAAAAGAATAGTATTTTCTCGAAAATCCCGGATTTAACTTAAACTGCGACACTTAAAAAAACTGATTGCCTGCGATGGTGTAGACGTGGGGGGCATTTGTCCCACCTGAACGACAATCGCGAGCTTGTAAACAACACGTCGTGCCGAGGGGGGGTCCTGACGGAGAGGTGCGCCCGTGACGTAGACAATTGGGGACACATCGTTGTATCTTGAAGCGCAACATATTGATCGGGGACGCTGTGTTGAAAGCATTGCGCATTGCTGACCGTGTTAGTATAACGTATGCTAAATGATAGGAATATATTTAATAGCTAATATCTGGTCAGGAAATAAAAGTATTCTACGATCCTACACACACACACACACATACACACACGCACACACGCACACACACACACTCACACACACACAAATAATTTAGACACAAGATATATTAAGCATGCAATATTTTCAAAATTCTTCGTGGTTTTTGTTTTTTTTTTAACTAATTGTTAAACTTATCTTTAACTTTAAATCAAACTAAACTCAACACATACTGAAATATTTTTATTTGTTAAAGTGCTCTAGATATGTAACTTTTAATGTATTCAATGTTTGGGAAGGCACTGGCCCCTAAGATACGGGTTTTTTCAGTTTAGGGGTCAGGATTCTATTGTATTGTGCTGTACTGAGTTTTATAAATAAAGATTATTATTATTATCTGACTCGTTGTCTGTTTGGGAAGCAAAAGATTTGTTAGATATATTCATTCACAAATTCCGTACAAATACTCTCAAATAATTACCTAAAATTGTATTTTTAAGAACAGAGTAGATACTAAACTATGATCTCTTTTACTCGACTGGACTCAATCTATGAAAATTCAGGTCAGATCGTCGCAGCATAGAAGGACAAAAGTACGAAGACATTTTCGCATTAATTATAATATCAGTATTAGTTATAATATTTTTTCCACGTGACTCGTACGATTGCCCGCTGAGTTATTGTACCGGTCGTCACACTTTAACGTCCATTCGTTCCGTATTTTGATGGCGTACAATTAGCCGAACTCCCGTACCTTGCACAAGAATTCGTCACCCGATACAAAAGCTATAGATCTTAAATCACCTGCTGGGGTCCAAGCAATCGACAAACCAAAATATTTACCTCCATAAACGCTACCGTCTCAGAGTTACAAAGTCCTTTGTCTTTATTGTCACTTTATTGTCCAACCTGTCATCCCGGCACTTGTTCGATTGAGATTTATTTACCTCAACCTTCCTACCTTTTGGGAAGTTAAAAAAATTGTAGCCGTCCATGGGTGCTATTGTAATAGTAATTTAAAGACGCTGAATATAAGGCTTATTATTGTGAGGACATAACGTTTAAATAATAATAATCTGGAATAAGTAACCTTCCCATGGTTTATAATACCTATGTAGGTATGGTAAGTACACCAATAATTGAGCCCGGTTGAAAAGTCTCTTAATACATAAAAATAAATAGAGATGTTTTAAATTAACGAATTAACAAGCAGATGCTTTAAAGCAAAGTAAAATTTAAAAGGAAATTTAAAAGGAATTTAAAGGTCAATGGATGGGTCACTTTGAAGGTTTTCAGGAAAATTGATGAAACATCCTATCCCGAAGGAACACATTTTCCGGGATAAATAATCTTTAGCCTGGCCCAGAATATCAGCTATAAATGTAAAAGATTGCATTTAGGTTCGTTCAGTAGTTTTTACGAGATACAATAAGGTTCAATTTAATTAATTATTTCTTGTTCGATATTAATCTCTTTCCCGATTAAAATTTTATCGAGTGATATCTTCCACTTGCAGCTGTAGCTGCAATAGTTTAACTATAGACTAAAGATTAACATCTTTTTCTTAGGTCGCATGTATGATTTCTAATAATTTTTCAACTGTTTCACGCTTCCAAATGCCCGTTATCCGAATTAAATTTTTATACCAATTTAAAGCTGTAACTTTTATTACTCATCATTCAATTATTGACTTCTTTGAATATATATATTAATATGATATTAAATATTGAAGATTGGAGAATAAAAACCTGCTTTTTGAAAACATTTCGTATATTAATAGCGACATCTATTAGAGGCTTATGAACATCCTAGTGGCGCATGGCATACTACAGACTTGAATCGCGGTATGGGTAAAAAGATTCTAACCTTAACTACAAGATGGCGCTGGTACGCACGTAAACTATTTTTACAATTTTAAAATAGATGTCGCATTGTACTTAGTAATAGATGCTTACCTATCTTGCAGTGAGAACCGATTTATAGAAAACTAGCTTTTACCTGCGGCTTCGCTCGCGTTGAAGCCATTAAATAAGTATCCGAGATCATTAGAATAGAAATGAATCATTTAGATAACTATAATTTAACAAACCATTTTTTTCATCTTTCGTAAAAATATTATATTTTTTGGTAGTATTTATTAAATTTAGTTTATATGTTGCGAAGCTGCCATTCATCTATCATTTACTTCTTTCCTCAAGGGTTGTCTTGAAGAGATTGCTTAAGCATTAAGACCGCCATTGCATACATATGTGTTAAGTGTTCCGTGTTGTTGTTTCTCTATAGTTTGTATGCAATAAATAGTATCTTTCTATCTAATATATAATTTTTAATAATAAGTATCTTGTATTACTTGCCTTACCTCCGAGTAAATGTATACGAAGTTTCATGACGATCGGTTGATTAGTTTTCTCGTTAAAGCGAAACATCCCTACACTTTTATAACATGAGTAAGGATTATATACATGTTATTAATGTATTTCTACCGTTTCTAGATAACTTTAATATAATGTATATAAGTCGCCTGCTAAGCTTATAAAATTATAAATGTTGTAATTTTTCTGTTATGTAAAGTCTACCTTATTTTTTCAATACAAATTAATATCAATTTACACCTAAAAGTTTCAATTTTCTCTTTAATATACTTAAGGCTTTCTTTCTAAAGAGGACACCTACTATAATGTTTCTAAGAGAATAGTTTTAACGGTTTCGTGTACTTACCTAACTTACTTATTAATTCATAAATATTCTGCAAAAATACTGGTTTTAGTGTATCTCTAAAACCTCTGCGTTAAACATTAAATCTTATAAATATAAATAAGCCAAACGGGTTTGCTCATTTTCTGGCGAATTCTCGAAAATAATTAAAAATTGGAAGGCAAACTTTTTAATCACGACAATATAATAAGTAGATATATGTTTCATGTACATAGTAGCATGTTATTTGATCAATCAAAATGTTTTATTTACGATATCCTAAGAATTTATGAAGCTTTCATATAATTTTTTAATTCCTAAGGTGATTCTGATAACTACCTACCCGTTACCTTAAAACTAAACTTCAGAGGGTCCCATAAAGGCCCCTGTTTAAGAAGAAGCCAACCACAAACTTGGCGTTGATAGGCGGCCGGTGTTTCACCTTACCACCTCGCAAAGTAAATAACTTAATATAATTAGCAGAGAAATTATAGCAATTAATATCTACCCTTATTATTTTTAATAATAGCTTTATTATTTTATAAGGTGTTACCAACCACCAAATAATACATACGGCCGCATTACATCCGGCTGATCAATTAGAGATTATTCATTTATGTTATTAGATAAAATTAGTAAATAAGTAATTATATTTTTCTCTATGATACTTGAATTAGTTAATATTTCAGATTATTATAAATTATTGTTTAGTTATTTATTTTGGCGACACAAGTTCTGACGTCACTAGCAGTTCCGTTTGTTTGAGTAACACAATTATTGAAACATATTATTTATTTATCAATTAATTTTCATTTAATCACTATAACTATAATTTAATTGTTTTTTATTAATGATGATTCTTACGTTTTTCCAAATGTATCGATTAATATTCGGAAGCTAAAAAACTAAAACGTCTTATGTTTGTTAAGTTGTCAATATTGACATATTTTTTTGGAAAAGATGTGGGTATAAAAGCATAAAGCTCGAGTTGGTGAGATCCCATTGCTGTAAGAATAAATCTTGAAGGAAGACCTTCTTTCATTGATACACACTCCGTTACATCTCAGAAGTGGGATTTCTAAAATGTTGGGACCTTATGCAGCTGGTCTCGGGAAAAGGAAAAAGGAATCGCCGATTAGTGAAGAAAATCTAAATTTTTTTTCTTTTACGAACGACACCACGCCCATGTCGGAAGACCCATCGCCGCCATTAACAAAACTACGCCGTGTGACTCATGCCGATGCGGAAATTATTCCCAAATTTCGACCAGAGGACAACGCAAGCAACATTAGCAGCTGGTTACATAAAATTGATCAAATTGGTGAAATCTACGGATGGAACGCGACGGAAAAACAATTCGTAACGCAGTTACGTTTGCGGGGTTCAGCACGACGTTGGTACGACGAATTGGATGACTATGATCTTGATTGGGAAGGATGGAAACAATCTTTGAAAACTGCATTTCCACGTTCCATTGATTTTGTGGACAAGCTGGATGAGATGCTGGCGCGAACGAAGCGGAATTCGGAAACCATGACGAAGTACTACCACGATAAGGTATCGCTCCTCAAAAAGTGTAAGATCGACGGTGAAGATGCTATTTCGTGTATTATCAAAGGCCTTCCAGGAGAGCTACAGGCGAATGCCAAGGCCTATCAATGTCAGACGCCTGAAATGCTGTACTATGGGTATTTGTCATCACTGGAAAATTATAAAAGAGTAGCGCTAGTTTCAACTTGGAGAAGAGGAGCAGCAGTTGGAGAATCTACATCGACATCGCAGGCACCTAGAATGAAGAGGATCTGTTTTATCTGTCGACGTCCCGGGCATGAAGCGCGGGACTGTCGATCTTCGTTGCACTGTGATACCTGTAAGCGCACGGGACACACATCGGGCACCTGCTGGTTTGCAGCAACACCTGGATCTTCACATCAGGAGGCGCAAGCAACCCGTGTAAGTCCCATCATGTATACTTTTGCTAACAGTTTTCTGGGTATATTCAAACGCTTCGCATTTGTTGGTGCTGACAAAATTATTGTTTATATTGATACCGGAAGTAAACTCAGTGTTCTAACGCAAAAAAAAGCTAAAATGCTTAACCTAGCAGTTTCACCTTCGGCAGTTATAATGAGAGGCTTTGGTGGTGCTCACATCCGATCACTGGGCAGTTCATATATAAATGTGTTTATAGATAAGGTTTCTTTGGGAGGTAAAGTGGAGATTACAGATCATGACCTTTCCGATATAGACCTCATCATTGGGCAGCCAATGATAAATCAACCTGGTATAAGTCTAGTTACCTCTGCAAACTCCGCTAACTTTGTGGAAACTTGTGAAATCTTTGATAATCTTAGTATTAAATTAGAAGATTCGGACCTAAATTCGAAATACAATGTGTATCTCAAATCTGATGTCACCATACCGTCTTACACTGTCGCTTTGATTGATGTGTTTGTTGATAAAGAATCAAACGAAGATTTGCATTTTCTGACAAATTCAGTTTATTTTAACTTAGGAAAATTATGCTATATTATTCCTGGGGCAGTTATCAGCATTGAAGGGCGTCTAAAATTTATAAATATAGGTGATACAGTAATTCAAATACCCGCTCATAAATTAGTAGCGCGCGCTGAATTAATTACTATTGTTCCCGGAAAAGTTAACAATATTATGACTGTTGACACTGTCAAACGAACTTGCTCCTTGTCAGATATAGGGGAAATAGATGTAGGAGAACTAAATGATAAAGATCACGATAAACTTTTATATTTATTAAATAAATACAGTCATCTTTTTGCAAAAAATTCAAAAGATCTGGGTTGCACAGACCTAATGGAAATGCATATTCGGACAACGACGGATAAACCAGTATACTTTAAACCATATAGAATGTCACATAAAGAAAATGAAATAGTTATGGAAAAGGTTCAAGATTTGATGGAAGCTGGAGCAATACGTGAATCGATGTCTGAGTATGCAAGTCCAGTTATATTAGTAAAAAAAAAGGATGGAGACTACAGAATATGTATAGATTATAGGGCTCTTAACTCGGTAACTGTAAAAGACCGTTATCCCCTACCGCATATTGATGACCAAATCACCAAATTAGTAGGTAAACGTTATTTCACGACTCTAGACTTAGCGCAAGGATATTACCAAGTAAAAATTTCTGAAGAATCGATGCATAAAACTGCTTTTGTAATACCTACGGGACAGTACGAATTCGTTAAGATGCCATTTGGGTTAGCCAATGCCCCTGCCGTTTTTTCTCGACTTATCCGTCTCGCCCTTAATGACGTCATTAGTGACGTAGCCGTATATCTTGATGACGTAATGTTGCCGACTGTTACAGTAGAAGCAGGTTTAGAATTGCTGGGTCGTGTCTTGGATCTTTTACAAAATGCTAATTTGAAATTAAATTTAAAGAAATGTGCTTTCCTGAAAACGAGCGTTAATTATTTAGGTCATGAAATTGCCGCGGGTACCATACGACCCGGACAGGCTAAGATAAATTGCGTTTCAGAATACCCACGGCCACGAAATGTTCACGAAATTCGCCAATTCATTGGACTAACTTCTTATTTTAGAAAATTTATACGCGGATATGCTGAAATTGCTTTCCCATTAACAAAACTCACCAAAAAAGATGTAAGCTGGTACTGGGGTCCTGAACAGGAAAAAGCATTCCAAACTTTGAAACTTAGGTTAACTGAAAGGCCAGTGCTTGGTATCTATGACAGTAAAGCCGTAACAGAATTGCACACCGATGCCAGCAAGTTAGGATTAGGTGGCATGCTAATGCAGCATCAGTTAGACGGGACAATTAAACCTATAGCTTATTTTAGTAGAGTGACATCTAAAGAAGAACAGTTTTATCACAGTTACGAACTAGAAACTTTGGCCGTCGTAGAGTCACTAAAACGTTTTCGTATTTATTTGACAGGAATCCCTGTAAAAGTAGTAACCGATTGCGCAGCCTTACGCACCACATTGATTAAAAAAGATCTAATTCCTCGCATTGCTCGGTGGTGGCTTACTATACAGGATTTTGATTTGCAAATAGAATATAGGTCAGGGGAACGAATGAAGCACGTAGATGCGCTCAGTAGAAACCCTATTGCTGAAACTGTTTTCCAAATTGAGGAATCAGATTGGCTAGCTACCCTTCAATTACAGGATGATAACATTCAACAAATATTAAAACAGTTGCGGGAAAGTACAACCAATTCGGACTTAATAAATAATTATGTTGTTAAAGATAATATTCTATATAGGAAAACAGTCTATGGCGACCGTTTTGTAATACCAAAACTAGCAAAATATGGTCTTTTGCAAAAGTATCATGACCAAATAGGACACCCCGGGTTCGAAAGATGTGAAAAAGCGATAAAAGCCCAATTTTGGTTTGCCGGGATGACTCGTTTCATAAGGAAATATGTAAAATCATGTTTACAATGCGCCTATAGGAAGTCTGACTATGGTAGGAGACAAGGGGAGCTACACCCAATCGAGAAAGTCAACATACCTATGCATACTTTGCATGCTGATCACTTGGGTCCTTTCGTAAAGACTAGAAAAGGGAATGCATATGTATTAGTTGTTATCGACTCTTTTACAAAATTTGTATTTGCTAGGGCAGTTAAAAATTGCGGTTCACTCGAGACAATTAAGAACTTGAAAGAAATAATTACTTTATTTGGTCACCCTACTAGAATTATAACAGACCGGGGAAAAGCCTTTACTAGTCGCTATTTTAAACAGTTTGCTGAAGAATGCCAATTCAGACATGTATTGAACGCTATAGCTAGCCCCAGGTCCAACGGTCAGGTCGAGCGTGTAAATCGAACCATAATTGACGGTTTGAACACTATGTCCGATAGTGAAAATACATGGGACGAGAAACTCTCCGATGTCGTCTGGGGAATAAATAATACAACTCATTCCACTACGACTTTTCCCCCATTCAAACTAATGTTTAGCCATGAAAATTCTCGTTTGCCAGCTTATCTCTTAGGGCCGACGCAAGACTTTGCTTTACAAGAACAAGCTTTACAAAATAGGCGCAGTACTGCAAAGTTGCATATCGATAGGAATATGACTGTAATGAAGAGGCGATTTGATGAATCTCACAAAAAATGTATTAAATATTCGGTAGGACAATTAGTGTTGTGGAAAAATGGAACAAGTAGGGATACAACTATACAGGTTTCACAAAAATTAAAAAGTCCTTACACAGGTCCTTACAAAGTATGCAAGGCAGAACCGGACATAGATCGATATACTATTTGTAGTGTCAAAGGTATGAAAGGATATAAGAAATTTAGTGCGGTTGTACGCGGCGAAGTGTTAAGACCTTACAGGCCCATTCTTTCCGATGCGGATAGTTCATCAAGTGACAGGGAAATAGATAGAGACGATCTCATAGACTTGCTCGAGAGCTAATTCCGAAACATTCGAATAAGTGCATTGTTTTTTTAATAACACATATGTTTCATTTAAATACTGTGTGTCACCTCTTATTTTTTTGTTTTGTATATTTATCATACTGATTAAATACAATTACATTAATAAATACAAAATTGAAATTACTTATTATAAAACCTTCATTAATGGTATCGCCAGTAAAATATATTGTTGTTAAGCTAAAAAGGAAATAGTAATATCAAATTGGTTCAAACGGCTAACATCATTTAAGACGATGTCAAAATGACTTGCCCTGTGTGAGTATACGATTGAAACTTAATCTGTGTGACATACTCGACGAATCTGTATGATTAATGCAAAAAATACTGTGTGATTACGCAATATGTCTGTGTGACCTACGCAATAAATCTGTGTGACCTGCGCAATATGTCTGTGTGACCTATCTAAATGTCTACATGTGTCTTACCTGATCTAATGTCTGAGTGGCCTATTTGAATATTTATCATAGTCTCGATTTACTGTGTGAAGTAGATGTTCATGATGATGGGAAGATGTTATTTTTTTTTTTTTGCAAATACATAATATTATGAGTATCACTCGGAATACCGTCCCGTCATATGAAAATCAAGTGCATTTTACTGCCCGACCTTTTTTTTTCTTTCTTTATCCAGGTAACTGAAAGAGCAGAAACTAGGATGTTGCCTGCGTACCGTGGGACACGGTCGTTCCAGGATGGCCGAGTGTTACCAACCACCAAATAATACATACGGCCGCATTACATCCGGCTGATCAATTAGAGATTATTCATTTATGTTATTAGATAAAATTAGTAAATAAGTAATTATATTTTTCTCTATGATACTTGAATTAGTTAATATTTCAGATTATTATAAATTATTGTTTAGTTATTTATTTTGGCGACACAAGTTCTGACGTCACTAGCAGTTCCGTTTGTTTGAGTAACACAATTATTGAAACATATTATTTATTTATCAATTAATTTTCATTTAATCACTATAACTATAATTTAATTGTTTTTTATTAATGATGATTCTTACGTTTTTCCAAATGTATCGATTAATATTCGGAAGCTAAAAAACTAAAACGTCTTATGTTTGTTAAGTTGTCAATATTGACATATTTTTTTGGAAAAGATGTGGGTATAAAAGCATAAAGCTCGAGTTGGTGAGATCCCATTGCTGTAAGAATAAATCTTGAAGGAAGACCTTCTTTCATTGATACACACTCCGTTACATCGGCTATATTTCTTACATTGATTTCTATTCACTTTAAATACGTACATATGGAGCGTTAACGGTTCAATTTATGATAAATAACATTACTACCAGACTCTTAAGTTATAGCGGTTTGAACCGCAAGGAACAGTTAGTTCATAAAAATTAAGGTAATAATTACGGAGTGCTGGAAGGGACTGTCACAGTTTTATTTAACCCGAAGTTAGTTTCTACGTTGCATCTTACTCGAATACTTTAACCACCTGACAGAATTTTTTTAGCGATAGAATAAGAGTTAAATATCTCATCTGTAGCTTCCCAACATAGCTAAGCTAAGTAAGAAATTTAAAATACACCTACTAAACTCGAACCAACAATCGAAACCCAGACTGGGGACATGGGACAGAATGACTGACGCTGCAACAAAGCGGTCGCCAAAATGATATCAACGACCACGCCAGCTGTGATAGCCTAGTAGTTAGAACGTCTGCCTCTAAATTAGTTCAAACCCGGGCACGCACCTCTAACTTTTCGGAGTTATGTGCGTTATTAAGCAATTAAAATAATACTTGCTTCAACTTGTGAATGAAAACATCGTGAGGAATCCTGCATGCCTGAGAGTTAATGAAAGGTATAATGTTCTCAAAGGCGTGTGAAGTCTGCAAATCCGCACATGGCCAGCGTGGTGGACTATGGCCAAACAAACCCTTCACATACTGAGAGGAGACCCGTGCTGTCCCGTAGTTAGTACGCAATGGGTTGATCATGATGATGATGACCACGCCAGATAATAACGACATGCAACGTTAATCCGGCAAGTATCATACTTATACTATAAACTACAATACACATTATTAATAACTGAATGGAGCTCCACGTGATAATCTGCCGTGTTAATATAAATTCGTGTTATTTAAAACAATAAAGCCACAGCGTAATTCCGCCCAACGGTATGAACAACCTACTTATTTCGTGGATATGATTTTAGCTTTGATTATAATTTATATTTCAGTAACTGCATACATAAAAATAAAAGTTGACTAACAAACTGAGTGATCTCGTCGGTTCAGGATAAGAATTTAGCATACCTAAAGCTCCCGGTGGAGGGTCTGCCTCGGCGGACGCCGCTGGTTGGGTCGCGGCCGTGTGCGCGGGTGTACCCGTGACCCAGCCACCAAGCGACGCGTAGGAACATCGCTGGGTTTTAGTGGGTATTCTGGTCGTCAGTCTGGCCGCCGGCGAGTCCCACATACCCCGTCGGAAGCGACGCAGTCTTGGCTGCGCCGCTTCCGGAGGGGATGCGTAAGCGCAATTCCCAGCGGAAAAAAAAAGCATACCTAAAGCTATTATAAAGGATTATTGCTATAAATCCCCTACAGTAGATAATTATAGGGTTTCGAAATTTGTATAAGAATCTGTCAACTTTGAAACATATTTAAATAAACTACATAGTCTGCCTGTCAAAATAAGGTTCGACGTGGGATCTTAATGCTTTTTTCGCCACAGGTACTTTGAATCTTTAACTTTTACTAGGGTGATATATTATTTATCTTAATCAATTATTTATCAAAATGTTAATTGTTAGTTCTTATGTAGATCTCGAAGATAGGAGATGAACTCAACAAACAACGGCAAACCCGCAACAAGGAAGGTTATTAGCATTTCCGATGGATCTCGAGGTCTTGGAAATGAATTCCACGGCGGGCCAATAAGTGATAAGTATTGAGTTTTGTATCTAGATATTTTTTGGGCCAGCCTGGAATTAAATTTCTGGAACTTTCATGCTGATGATGGCTTTCATGTTGCGAGCTCTAATTCATTCACTTTACAGAGCGGGGGCCAAAAGCCGTACTATGAAAAGGGTACTTTTATTGCGGAAATATATATATATTTTTTTGAAGTAACTTCATTAATTTATCTGAAACGAAAACTCGATGGTTTCAAACTAGTTCTGATCCAAGGACAAGCAAACATAAAATCTAGCCGAGTATACAGGTATAAAAGCTTGTACACAAAAAAATCTAATTGAATATAATTATTTATATTATAAGTATATATATTACATATATAAAAGCCTTCAATAATCCATCGTATATCGCACCTTTACTAAATAACGCGTGGGATGTAGAATTACCCCTCTATATCCAAACACATAAAAATTTAGTGAAAACCGCTAAACGGTGAAAATATTCAGGATGTCCGTGGCCGGGAGTCGATCCAGGTCGTCGTCATGGCGACGGACGCCCCAACAACTCCTGAATCATGCAGGGTATTGACTTTACACTGACTCGATGAATGAATAATGTTATCACAACAGCCGCGAATATATAGATCCTAACGGTTCCTTAACAAGTTACCAGACCACTTTCATACAAAATCCATTTCTTTGTACTCATATATAACGTATGTATCGAGATGACGATAGTTCACCTCCTTTTAGAAAAGTTAACACTAAACACGGGTGCTTGTACTGAAACTTTTGTATACCGATCTATAAACTAAAATAACAGGTGTATGTATGTATATGTTATGTATTATATCTTGTAGAATGTACCATAAGGATGACATTTAACTAAAATGAATCTTTTGCAATTTTCGTAATCTTAATCTACCATTAGTATACCTAATTGATATATTTAATGCAAAGTGTTAAATTACATAAAATGGGCCTAAGACTTTGGCCTCATTTCAGTTGGGACCGTGTCAAATCCTTCGGACGTGCCGTCAATTTATAATAAATACCTTGATGTGAATATTTTAGAGTTCATGATGATCACTGATATCGAGTAGTTAGATGCTATCCACTGAGGAGTTCCGTCCTCCGTCTCGCAGAGTTCCATCAGTTCTTCAGTTCTATATATCAACAAGATGAAGAAGGTAAACGTTCTCTTTTATATAAAAAACTGATTGCTGAATGATGAATTGCTGATTTCCCGTGAGATTGAGGTTTTAAGCTACAGGTAAATGTCAAATTGCCTATTTTCGTGTTTCTAAATTAAAAAACATAGGACTTTCATTTTTGTGTCTCAAACTCTAAAAACAAAGAAATTTCATAGAAACTTCCAACCCCTATTTTATTCTATATTTGGAAATTCCACCCCTAAGGGTACCCCCTTAGGGGTGGGATTTCCAAATATCCTTTCTTAGCTGACATCTCTTAACTATCAACTACTTACAAAATTATAGCTTTATACGTACAATAGCTTTTGAGATCTCGTGTTTAATCAGTATGTAAGTATGTAAGTGACCTTTCGCTTTTATATATATAGATATCAACTGAACTCACTTGGTTTGCACTTATGACTAAAATCAACATGGGACTAAAATAAAAATAAAAAACATCTCGACTATCTCCCTTTTGGATTAAGTAAAATTCTCAGTTTCAAAACTAAAGCCGATATAAATCTCATTACATTTACACTGGGGCATGAAGCATTC
Source organism: Lasiommata megera (assembly GCA_928268935.1). Classification (NCBI taxonomy): domain Eukaryota; kingdom Metazoa; phylum Arthropoda; class Insecta; order Lepidoptera; family Nymphalidae; genus Lasiommata; species Lasiommata megera. The sequence goes on along the minus strand of OV743311.1, from coordinate 421,346 downwards.
GAGCTAAATAAAAGTTTTCCTCTCATTACAAGAGTCACGTCCTACTTTCGTTCCAGCTCAAAGTTTGTGTGATTTAGTCTTCCGCGCAAATAACTTCGGATGAAACAGACAAAGTTTCCAGTTAATGCTTTACCTACTGTAGAAGAGTCGGCGTACAACTTATGATTTCGAAAATCAAGTACTGGTCACTCAATTTTATCATTATAATTATCTTCTCTATGAAATTGCAATTCTTTAAGACTTCTTTATTACATTGAAATCCTATCTATAAGATGAATGTCATCCAGAATCATTTGGTACCCAGCCTTGTCTCATCAACATCGTCATATCCTACTAACCTTTCACTGCTGTTCAAATACCTCATCTTTCAAAGAAGGGTGAGCTTCTTAGCATAGACCAGCTTGCCAGTGGCCTTTAACGATTATTACCTATATGTTATTAACAATAACTGGGATCCACGCTATCTGAGGCAGAGGGATTCCACTACTTTGAACTGGGTATAAGATTTGTTTAAACAGAAAACTCAAATCTAGTAGAGCTGGGAATCGAAACCAGGACCTTGTGAGTGATGGTAGGACTACGTTGACGTTTTTATTTTAATATTACAAGTTGGCCCTTGATGGCAATCATACCTGATGTTAAGTGATGATGCAGTCTAGGATGGTAGCGGGCTAACCTGTTAGGGGAACTGTAACCTATACTGCTAATTAGTTTCTACTCGACATCGTGCCGGAACGCTAAATCACTTGGCGACAGGTCTTTTTCGGTAGAGTGGTAACTAGCCATTACTACTACTATTATTTTCATCGATTGCTGGTTTACAATTCTATAGGGAAACTTACAGCACGTTTGACACTTTCAAAAGAAAAAAAAGCCTTAAATGTATTCTCTTATGATAGATATCTCACAAATTTATGAAATTAATAAAATTCCAGTAGCACTTCAGGTTGTTGGTTTGAACCGATAGATTCCCAAAGTTAAATGTAAATGTCTCGTAGGGATGTCCTCATTGCACGAACTTGTTCCGCGTGTACAGGGAGCTCTCCAACTTTGCACAAAAAGGAATATATTGCTTCATTTTTCGAAGCAGCATAATTGTAGATCTTAACAATTCCAACTTACATCGCTCATAATTTGAATGCAAGAAGTTACGCATATAATTTCACATAGGAATCGAGGTTCAGAAAAACGCACCGACCAAGCGCAGTAGAAACATGGACAGAGATGTACTCCAAAAGTGCAGCAATTGCTGGCAATTATCCTCAGCAGCGCCGGGCATTTGGCTGATTATCACGGCCTTGTAGTTCGACGACCTGAGAACCTTTCCCTGAACTACGGACGAAGGGTCATTAATATGAGTTGGTCGGATAAGGAAAAAATATAAAAGGTATAATTATTTTGTCAAATAATGAAATTGCATCTGCAATTTTATTGTGAAAGGCTTTATTGATGTCGATTGCAGGAGAACCTAATTAACGAGTTAAATCGCCTTATAAAGAAGGTTATAATTTTCAATTCGGAGGGGCTCCGCGTAAAAATCAATTTTCCGCAATTTGAACGAATGGCTGAATATTTTTTAATGGGTACTCTGCTTCGTACGTACGTAGCATTACATTTCGGATCAGGTGGTCACATCAAATCTCGGTTCGGGCAAAAAATATTGTTAGTACTGGATTATGTCAAGAAATTTTTTGTTCCTGTCTGGAATTAAAAATTGGTAGTGTCCATGGACACTACCAATTTTTAATTACCTCGTAGACCTCGTAGAGCCCCTATTGCTGGTTTTGTTTAATATCAGACGTGGTATAATTACGTCTGTAATCATAATTACTATGTAAAAAAACTATGAAGCAGTGATAACCTGGTGGTTAGGGCGTCAGCCTCCTAATCAGAGGTCGGCGGTTCGAATCCGCACCTCTAATTTTTCGGAGTTATGTGTTTTTAAAAAATTAAAAATATCACTTGCTTCAACGGTGAAGGAAAACATCGTGAGGAAACCTGCACGCCTGAGAGTTCTCGATAACGTTCTCAAAGGCGTGTGAAGTCTGCCAATCCGCACATGGCCAGCGTGGTGGTCTATGGCCAAACCCTTCTCATATTGAGAGGAGACCCGCGCTCTGTAGTGAGCCGGTAATGGGTTGATCATGATGATGATGATGATGAAAAAAACTACTTCAAAGCTGTAAAGTCACATTGGAGCAGCTTAGCTTATGTGAACTTCTATGAGAGTGTCGCAGATCCAATGCTAGTATTATTCGAGTTGTGTATGAGGGGCAATCGGTATTCTGTCAGCGCAACAGATGTTGACGCGCGCGGAAGGCAAGTGCGCGTGACAAGTGCTCACCAACCGACAGCAACAGACGGCGAGTCGGTTGTCCACCCTTCAGTACATACCAATTTAATTACATTAAACGTTGAATAGCTCGTATGGCTTAAAAACTTTTATTCTCAAAATTAACTAACATTTACCTTACAGGAGACCTAAAAACTAATAACAATGAAAATATAATTAAATTTACTCACTCGAATCTTTTGTTTTTATTTTAATTAAATAACTAACACAACAATATAATCTTGATTGTGATTGAAAACATAAAAATGAACGTTTTGTTTGACAATCTCATATTGTGATTACAAAAAGAACACTTTCACAGCTAGGGTTGTTGTGGTATTATTCATAGATCAGAGCGCGTTGGACCACTCCTAGTTTTAGTTTAAGTGTACGAATGTAGTTATCACCATCAACTTACTACCAAGTTTGAAGTACCAAGTTGTTTCAAGGATTTTTTTAATAACTTTTTCTTTGGTTGATTGATAGGCAGGTACTGCTTTTTCCCCTCTATGTAGTGCATATGTTACTGACTAACAGTCATAGCATTTTTACTCTCAGGTGCTTGAACTCTATTTACGATTGTGTTACGACACAATCGGACACATAACTTTGTCGCTTTTTAACTGTCATATTTATGTATATACTAGCTACGACACGCGACTTCGTCTACGTGGACTTCAAAATTAGGTCTAAAGCTTCGATCTTCAACAATTTTTAATCCTCCCACGGGAACTATTTCAGAGATCGGTATGGAAAATTCATGACCTTTTCCATAGCATAGTTGACATGCATACTAAATTATATACCCTCATAGCTTTCGTTTTAAGTTTACGAATATAGTTATCACCATGAAATAACTACTATGTAAATTATTGACGCGTCAAAAGTGCCTTTTTAAGGACTATTTGAATAAAGATTATTTTGAATTTTGAATTTGAAAGGTATCCAACGTTATTTTCCATATCAAAGATACATGCATGCCAAATTTCATCTAAATTCGTTCAGCCGTTTTTGCGTGATTGGGTAACAAACATCCATACCTACTTTCACTTGTTTGTTTTGAAACTAACTTTAAACGAGCAAAATCAAATTATGCTTACTAGGAATTAGATACGTGCAAATGGTGACAGACTATATTATCGTTAAACTAACATAAAGATGGTTTACAAAAATGAAGGTAGATGATACCTTGGACCATTTAATAGGCTATATATATTTTATACCAAAAAAATCCAGTCAAAAGTCTCAGTGGGATTTCTGAAAAATTGCAATTAGCTTCGATGAGCTCTCACTTTACAGATTCTCCTTGCCAGCGTGTGCGCTGACCATTACGGAATACGGAAAGGAAAATGAAACAATGATATCATATTTTTCTTACATTTATTATCTGTAAATGTTCCTCACTACAGATATGGTTCACCAAAACAATAGACTGTGTATAATGTATAAGTGGAATGTGTAAGTACCTTTAGACCTTCAATATGTACCTATTACAGATTCATTTTCACTAATCGTAAATTTCATCTAAACTTTACAATAACTAGCACTAAAATACAAGCGATAAATAATTATTTAATTAACAAACAATACGGTAATTCGAGATATAGAATAAAAATTATAAAAATCTCCAAAAAAACATTTTTTCTATAATCATTTGTAAAATCTAATTTTACAAACTATATTACATTATATACATACAGTTATCTAAACCAATAGTCTATCAACTGGATAAAGTACATTATGTACCCTGTTATTTACATCTAATAATAAAGAAGTAGGTATAGTAAACGACACATGACGACATTTTCTGGCGCATTTCGCTAACCCATTACTTGAAAAATTGAGACAAAGTGACATTGATAATGTGGGGTTTTAAATCTTGAAATGTAATTACGACATTAAAATAATTATTATTATATAGACCATTTCCCTCTGTCGATAATCCATTAATTTTCAATACAGTCTTGAACAGTAAAAACTTTATACTATTACTATCTATTAGTTTGCGCTTTATTCAAATAGTATTCTAACTCGACTCATTGTGCTACGTAGAATTTAACATTAACTAAGTATATTCTTCTTACGCTTTGTTACCAGGTTAACAGTTGAGGCACGTTTCTTAAGCGCGCGGGGACTGCACGCGAAAATGTTGTCGTGCGAAACGGCTTCAAGCAAAATCTTAATATAAAAGTTAGCGGTACCGTGCATTGCTGTGACAACTCCTCCTCATCAGTTAGACCATAATAGTATTGCCGATAATACTTTCTTTGCCATCCAGAAGTTCTGAATAACCAGATTCGTCGCTGCACGCGCTGTCGTTGTCGCCGGAGTTCTTAAAAACTTCATTCTCCGTGCTGGAGGTCAAACTATCCACATCGGTCAAGTTGTCGATCAGACTCTCAAACTTGCTCTCCAGTGCGGCCGAACCGCCTTTCAGCGGAGGGTATGTGGAGCGCCTTCGGAAGGCATTCTTTTCACCGATCGGCACGTGGATGACTTCATCGGAAGTGACCGTGCTAGCTGAATCGCTGCTCAGGGTGTGAATGGAGTTTGTGTAACACCTACTGGCGTTTCTGAGGGACGCGCTCTCAAAGTTGCGCATCCGACCAAAGACTGGCAAACGCTCGTCGTCGCTGTCCAACTCCTTGTGCATCTCCTCGTGGGAGAACTGCGAAGGGAGCGACGACGGCTCGGCGTCGGACGAGGTGACCGTGCTCGCCGTCTCGCACCCCGAAGAAACAGATCCATCGTCGCTATCCGTGACGAGGTAGTTACTTTGAGATAGCAATAAATTCTTCCTTTCGTCGCTGATCACGATCAAACTGTCGTTTAGTTCGACGGTCTCCTCGATCGACTCCAAGGTTTTTAATCTCAACTCCAGTTTCTCGGTATCATTTTGACTAGTTTCATTTTGGCGTTCGATTTCCGCCTTCATTTTGCTCTCTTGAACGAGTAAGCTGATTAAATTGTCGGTCGCTTCAGCCTTGTTCTTCTCGGACTGCAGCAGCATTCTATCCATTACGCCTTCAGGGCACGATAGCTTGCGAGGCGACATCATTTCGGATCGCCGCCTGTCCAGAGTTTGTGATGTAGTAAGTTCCATCGTGAACTGGCAGAGCTCTTTCTTCGCGTTCAGTTCCGCTTCCTCTTCGTCTTCCTCAGAACAGAGTTCTTCTATGGCACCGAGCTTAGGAGCAGACTTGGATCTCTCCAGGGGGGGCCTGTAGTTCTGAGCTCCTACACTCAGAAGTATTTTCCTGCGCGGCATGCTAGGGTTGTCGTAGACACTGTTGGCCAAGCTGAGCCTGGCGTTCTGTTTGGAGATCCTATCTTTTTTGAATTCTACTAGTGCCTGTTTGAGCTTGATCTGTAGCTCCTCGGTTATTTTCTTTGATACGGATTCTTTGGTGCAGAGAACGGCGTGGCAGCGCAGTTCGTGTTTAAGCTTCTTGCCCTCGTGGCGATAGACCCAGCAGAACAGCTTGGGGTAGTGCGGCGGGCTGGCGCAGTACGTGATGCGGTGGGACCAGTACTCGGTGAGGCCGTGTTCTTTGGTGAAGCCCTTGAGGCCGGAGTTGGTGACGGACAGCTTCATTACCACGTCGGGCTTCGTGGACTGCTGGTAGTTCCTCCACAGCGTCGCCAGCGGCTTCTCTATGCAGCTCTCACCTGAAATTGAGAGGACATATTTGTAAACTGTGTTATTGGCAAATTGTTTAGTAATAAGGTGCTAAGTTCGCATTAGTCAAACATTTAGGCCACGTGTCGGCGTGGGGCGCGCCACGCCCACGTGTGGTATATCTTCAATCCCGATCAGGCCAATCTTGAATCTTGTTCGCGATTGTGTTGGTATAATGTCGAGGCAAACAACTGGCGACTTGATCGATTGTTATCGAGTTATGGCGCGGCGTCTTTGCTTCTTTTGACTTCGCATCTACATAATATGTTAAGTAGTTATTATATTTAAGTAAAAAATAAACTCTGGCAGTAAAAACGGTAGACACAACATTTAAAATTTGATCTTAGTAACATATAACTACTCAGTTAATAATATATTTTAGTTATGATGTTTAAATATTTATTTATTTTTTAAGATTTTTAGTTGTAGGTTAATCTAAGTTTTATTTTAAGTTTTATGTAAAATGTTTGATGTATAATAAATAAATGTTCTGACTCTTTAAAAAAAAAATACTCAGTAAATTTTATTTAGGTCAAAATTGTATTTAGGTTGCAAAGAAACTAAACCTACAAATCTACCTAAAAAGTTATCTAGCTATAGAAATATTAATAATTAGGACTCAGTCATGTTTTAATAAGTCATGCGAAGTTAACTTTCACAAAAACGAAAAGTAAAAAATCTCACACTAGGCGGTCACGAAGAGTGTTTTAACGCACACTGTGGTAGCTGCATCTAAACATGATACCTTCAAACCTTATTTATTATTAAGTATCTACTATTAGTTAGAACTAGCGACCAGCCCGCGTCTTCATGAATTCGATTGAGGTTTTTACAAAGTTGGAGGGACCCTTTCAATTTTCCAAAATAAAAAGTACTTCTCTTCCTCCTACATAAAAATGTAGCAAACTATCTCCATGCCAAAGTTCATGAGTTTAGGTGTGAAAGGGTTACAGACAAGGGATTCATTATTATATTCACTTTAAGTACAGATTAACTTCATCATCATCATCATGATCAACCCATCACCGGCTCACTACAGAGCATGGGTCTCCTCTCAATATGAGAAGGGCTTGGCCATAGTCAACCACGCTGGCCATGTGCGGATTGGCAGACTTCACACGCTTTTGAGAACATTATGGAGAACTCTCAGGCGTGTAGGTTTCCTCACGATGTTTTCCTTCACCGTGGTAGCAAGTGATATTATAGCTTTTAAAAACGCACATAACTCCGAAAAGTCAAAGATGCGCGCCCGGATTCAAACCACCGACCTCTGATTAGGAGGCTGACGCCCTAACCACTAGGCTATCACCGCTTCACAAGAACTGATTAACTTCCTACAGATTATCTCTCGACGCAGCATGTAAACTGTCATCACTGGAATTATGTGTCCTTATTTCTGCGATTGCATAAAAAAATGCATTCTCAGCGATGTGTCGTAGGGTGACCACGCAGTCCCCAATCTAATGAAATGTAACCCGATCACACCTAGCATTCAGACAATTGACATTATGCAAATAAATCAGTGTGAAGTCATCGAGTTATCTTCGGTATCAGCCTTACCATATGCGCAACCATTGACACATGATGCATAATACAAGTGCTATACGCAATCTCCGTTGCATAACTAATGCCCTATGAGCTAGTCGGAGAATACACAAAAATATCATATAACGTTACTTATTTTAATGTTATCGTATTATGTAAGTTTGCAAACATCAAACTCCGTCGTGCATGATTGAACACAACTGATAATCTTGTTTTGAATTTTAAAAAAACGCAGTAAATATTGGTATAAGAACAGATTATGAGGCAATCTGAGTAGATTATACTTATAATACTGAAAAGTACAAGGTGCTGAAACATTAGGCATTAATTTAAAAAATAAACTTTTAGCACACCCTCAGCGCGGGTATCCTTAAGTAGTTAATAAATAATAAAATTAAATAATTATTAATACATATATAGTTTATTAAAATTCTTCTCGACCATTCTTGAAGTCGTCAATTCCACTTGTTTGTTAGTAACTTACCCAACGGTTCGGAACGCAACAGAACTCGACACGCCAATAAAATCAGCAGTAGCAGCGTCTTAACATTCAATGTTTCATAATTTAACATCTTAATTCCATCTTGTGTGCAGATGAAGGCGGTGCCGCTTGGCATTAATCTTTGTCGTTGAGAAATTCATCAATTTTATAGTTTGCTCGACATAAATAAATGATTGCTACAAGCTACATTGTTTAAACTTGTGCAACGGCTATCATCTACCCACTTATTTAATATGAATCTGTAGATTTTATATTTATATGTATTATATAGACGCCCAGTTACCTTCGCTAATTCCTCCATAACCGCTCACCCTGAGTATCTAATTAGATCTATAGTCCCCTTTTTGTAACTATTATTGCTATTTAACATTGGACCAAAAAAGCTTTGATGTTGTAATATTCAATATTTTATTTTGCAAATAAGTGTAATGTTATCGAAGTTTATTATGTAAATGGCTTAGCGATAATCTTAATAGTAACGCCGCCGCTTTCATAAGCCTTATCTTGTTTATTTAATGTGTATAGTAATATTAGGAATCGGATCGTAGGGATATATTCAGAGATGTCTCTGTGATCAACAAGTTTAATACCGGGAGTGATCACCGACTTGTAAGAGGCTCTCTGAATATAGACCTTCAGTTATACAGGCGTCGCATGATGGGGTCTAATCTTCGCCCGCAACTACGCCCATCCATGACAACATTACAGAAGTTCCAAATAGAATTAAAGAACCGATTCGATTCGCTGGAAACCACTGACGAAGTTGATCAGAAATATGGCGATTTGGTGAAGGTCATTCGTGAAGTGGGAGGCAAATTTTGCAGGAAAGGCGGGAGAAGTGCAACGTCCAAGATCTCTAGCGAGACACTGGATTTAATGAGGCAAAGACGGGAGAATTCTCCATCTGTAGTAGATCGGCACACTTTAAACAAGCTTATTAAAAAGCGGATACGTTCTGACCTGCGATCTTCGAGTACGCGAAAAATCGAAGAAGCGATCGAGCGCAACAAAGGGACCAAAGTATTTGCTAAAAGTCTTGGGAGAAGCCATCTTACAAAGTTGAAGACTGCAGACGGTAGAACCGTTACCTCTATTCCAAGTGTGTTAGCTGAGATTGAAAACTTCTATGGGCAATTATACTCTGCGCATGCTCCTAAACCCGTCTCTCACCAAATCACGAATGACAAGCGAGCGAGACTTGCTCGCCACTACACCGATGACCTCCCGGATATCGACGTTGGCGAGATTCGTATAGCACTAGAGCAGCTTCGGAATAATAAAGCACCGGGTGATGATGGCATTACAGCGGAGCTTCTGAAAGCAGGAGGAACACCTATCCTAAACGAAATGAAGCGTCTCTTTAATGCCGTCATCACGACCGGAACAACGCCAAAAGAATGGAGCAGAAGTGTAACCGTACTCTTCTTCAAGAAAGGAGACAAGAACTTATTAAAAAATTATAGGCCCATCTCACTTCTGAGCCATATTTACAAGCTGTTCTCTAGGGTTATCACTAATCGTCTCACCCGGAGACTTGACGAGTTCCAACCTCCGGAACAAGCCGGGTTTCGGAAAGGCTACAGCACCGTAGACCACATCCACACTCTAAGACAGATTATGCAGAAGACCCAGGAGTATAATCTGCCTCTGTGCCTCGCATTTGTGGACTACGAGAAAGCCTTCGACTCCATCGAAACCTGGGCGGTTTTGGACTCACTGCAGAGATGCCAAGTCGATTGGCGATATATCGAAGTGCTAAGATGTCTATACGACGCCGCCACAATGACCGTTCAGGTGCAAAACCATGAAACACATCCGATACCAATTCGAAGGGGAGTAAGACAAGGGGACGTTATTTCCCCGAAACTGTTTACTTCCGCTCTTGAAGATGTGTTCAAGGTTTTGGATTGGAAAGATTGTGGCATAAACATAAACGGCGAATACATCTCGCACTTACGATTTGCAGACGACGTAGTTATAATGGCAGAAACGATGCAGGAACTTGAGCAAATGCTGTGCGACCTTAGCACCTCTTCCAGACGGGTGGGTCTCAAGATGAACGTGGACAAAACGAAGATAATGTTCAATGAATACGTCATCACAAGGCCCATTGTTGTCGAAAATGTCAGCATCGAAGTTGTCCAAGAATATAACTACCTAGGACAGATTATACAGTTAGGTAGGAACAACTTCAACAAGGAAGCTAACAGAAGAATTCAGCTGGGATGGGCAGCATTTGGAAAACTGCGTCAAGTCTTCAACTCGCCGATACCACAATGCCTAAAGACAAAAGTCTTCAACGCTTGCGTCTTACCGGTCATGACATACGGAGCAGAAACGTGGACACTCACGGTAGGCCTTGTCCAAAAGTTCAAAATCGCTCAGCGTGCTATGGAAAGGGCTATGTTGGGTGTTTCTCTGAGGGATAGAATCCGTAACGAGGACATACGTAGGAGAACAAAAGTAACCGACATAGCCCAACGGATTAGCAAGCTGAAGTGGCAGTGGGCGGGTCATATCTGTCGCAGAACCGACGGCCGTTGGGGCAGACGTGTTCTGGAGTGGAGACCGCGTACCGGTAAGCGCAGCGTAGGACGACCACCTGCTCGCTGGAGCGACGACCTGAAAAGGATCGCTGGTGGCGGGTGGATGAGGAAGGCGGAGGACCGTGTGTGGTGGCGCGCTCTCGGAAAGGCCTATGTCCAGCAGTGGGCGTCTATAGGCTGATTGATTGATTGATTGAATATTAGGAAAGATTGGGTTGTTAGTTTGCTTGTTTATTGGTAATCGATAAACTCTGAAACTACTAAAACGATTTATCGCTAAAAATATTATATTTTATCCCAAAGTTACATAACTAACATTACGTTACGACTCTTAGCGCAGCTTACACCCAAGGGATCAGCTAGTATTATATATATATATATATTTAATTAGTAGTATTCTTTAGTAGTAGACCGTTTTTGCGGTTATGTTTCTTATCGACTTTTTTGTTTTTATTAGTTTTAGATTCATAGTTTTAATGTGCAATAAAGACTTTATCTATCTATATATTTTTATTAAAACTATTGTATAATAATAACTAATAATATTGGTAATAAATACATACATATTTTTATTTGTCTTATCATATTAGCATCATAGTCTAATCGTAATACATAGGTACATACATAGGTACAATACCTAAAAACCGCCGCCAAATATGGGCTATATCAATACTAGCATTAGGTATATTAGCATATATTGGTAATGTGTTTGTAACTATAACAGGTGATTAAAACCATATTATAGCGGAGGTAGACGACCTTAGTTAGCCTACGCACAGTACGTACAACAGGCAAACTAGGTATGCGTGGTAGAATATATTTCTAACGTGTAAAAGATTTTGAATTTAATGTTGTGTGGGGATTTTTAGTTTTTTGATATTATGCTAAAAATATTTAAACTTTTAGTAGCATCTGTCGCTGTTTTTTGTCTCTCATGTCCATAATTATTATCATGTGGAACTGATTACTGGGAGCCAAGAAAGGTACTACGTCGGGAAGTACGATACGTGCTCTCAGTAAAACCCCACATCAGGCTTATCCGGCTTAAACCCGACGATGGTCACCCCAGCATGTCCACAGCGTGCGTGAAGCAAGCGCTGTTACATCAGGCGGTGACCGCTGTCGTAAGCGCCGTCGCTGCCGTTTATTGCTTTCGTATCATTTATTGTTACAAGAAAATAAAATGACAACTTTTTTTTTATTCCATAAATTTTATAAGCGTTGGTTAAATATTTAAACCCTTGCTTTCAAACAAGGAGATTGTATCTATAAAGTCAGGTTCTTTCCTTATCGACCGGGAAGTATACAACGGGTCCCCCGGGCGTCCAGTAAAACCAGCGAGAGGGACATGCCGTGGTGGTTTTTAGTGCGGGTAGACCACCCATGGGTGGGAGTCCCACATAACTTCCCTCCTGCCCAAGGGACGGAAGTAGCTATAAAGCTTTACTACCACGACAAAAAAAAAAGGTTCTTTCCTTATATTACAGATTGGCAAAAACTTTAAATTTTAAGTTAATACATGCAAACATTGTGTGTGCGTATATATGACAACATGGGTGTTTTAGTGGTTGTTCTTTCAAGCTAACAGAGTTTCCTCAGTTGGATGGCAGTAGATATATATATATATATATATATATATAGTAGCTGTTTTGAAATAAATTATCTGTTACTAAGTGTACGATTCGCACCGCATCTAACTCTGACCCGGTCTTAATGCTATGTCAGATTACGAAGGAAACAATTACAAACGGCGGCTGATGTGTTACGGTTATTACTTCGAGGCAACCACACGGTTAATGAAAACTTCAATGACATGGTTGATTGTAAGCAGTCAGTTCCGCTTTCATCTTCCTCAAGATAAAAAAATTATTGTTAAATTGCAAAATTCTTTTACGCCTGCTTCTGTACAATATTTACTTTTACTGTATACCGTGAGATAGCTATTACATCGAGAGGAATACCAGGCTTGGACTGGTTCTAGACTTAGGTCACATTTGAACTCATTGATTTAACCAAACCAAAGTGTACTATCAAATGACCTTACATTTATGCGTTAAAATTTTAAAGCCCCGCAACTACTTATTTGAACTATTTGAGATTGTTTGAGGCATTTTCATCTCTTGTCTCGCTACAGCGTAGTTTCTTTGTCAGCCTTATTGATCTGAGAGAGACCTATCCGCGCACTATGGCGAGCAGCGGTCAGAGATAAGAGGCTGGAGCGATGTCAGTGGTGGTCCGGACGTTGAACCGACCACGAGGCGGACTGGGCTATGAAAGTGAAAGCCCGTCGTCACTCTGACCGATGCATCTATCGATCTACATACTGGCAGGAAATATCGAATCATCGAATGGAGCAGAATATCGACCTCTTTTCTGTGTAACTACCCAAGAATAATAAAGTCTTTACATTCGAGTGTGTTTGAATAGTTGGGCATATACAAGGGAAAAAAACATTATACTAATGCAAAAATATTGCTCGCTAGTTATACTGATCTTGAACCCGTTACATTTTCGAGCCAAGTGTTTCCCCGACCATCACGACGTCATTAAAAACTGTCGTCTCGATTTCCGAGGCAGGTATTTGGTGGACAAACAAATCGTTTCGTATTACTCAACGAGCAATGAAGGTCAATTGAATTCTAGAAATGTTGTAACCTAATTTAAATTCTCATCAACTCTTAATTGAATTCTCCTTTGTTTCCGAGCGGTGTTGAACTACAACTTTAAATTCCTTCAATAACCTTTTTGTTCAGACTCCACGGCATCACGGCACCACGGCTCCCGGCTGGATAATTGGGAAAACATTATCTTAAGGGAGTTATGAGTCCAGCTATATGACTGAATTGTACGATGTTTCAGATTATCAGGTCTATTTACCGATGGGTAAGAGATTAATTATGCCATAGATATTTAAATACTCTTTCTCTTCGACAATTGGCGATGCGTATTTGAGTGTTGGTCTCGATATGTTAGGGCGTCAGCCTCCTAATCAGAGGTCGGCGGTTCGAATCCGGGCACGCACCTCGAACTGTTCGGAGTTATGTGGGTTTTAAAAATTAAAATATCACTTGCTTCAACGGTGAAGGAAAACATCGTGAGGAGACCTGCACGCCTGAGAGTTCTCCATAATGTTCTCATAGGCGTGTGAAGTCTTCCAATCCGCACATGGCCAGCGTGGTGGACTATGGCCAAACCCTTCTCATATTGAGAGGAGACCCGTGCTCTGTAGTGAGCCGGTAATGGGTTGATCATGATGATGATGATCATGAATCTGTATTTCGTATAACTTTTAGGTAAATCTTCAACTTGTATGTAAAAAATCAATAAGCACTGGTGTGACGTAGATGGAGCGTGCTATTGAATCTGAAATTGTTAGAAATTGGTTTTATCTATTTAGTTATCGCACATACTATTTATGTTAATTGGGACTCGACCATTTACTTAAAGTATTAGAATCATGTCGCTAAAATGTACATAATAGTTTTTGTACATAACATACGTGTGACCGTGACTCTTAGGTGTATTGTTAATTATTATTGTACATAAGTAAGCCATTTTAGATATTATACATAGTAGGATAATAGCTGTACACGATTTTAATGCAACATTAAGCTGGTTATGATCCCTTACAAGAATATTACAAAATTAAAATGATGTATTCACCTTGTCTTACTGAAATAAATTTAAGACCTAAATCTGGAAACATACAATTAATACCTAGTAGTTCAAATTCACACTTCTGAATGAGATCGTAGCCTAAGTCTTTTTAACATAACAATTATAGTCATTTATTTGCAAAATCGATGATACAGGACGATTTATGAACAGGCATGAAATTTAAACCTAAAAATATAACAATATTCGGATCAAATTTAAGTCAGTCAAATAAAATTTTAATTAGCTAAATTGTCAATTATATTTAAATTTTAGTTAATTGTTGATACTTTATTATTATAGTAAGATAAATTTTAGGCCATAGCAACAGGAATGTTTGTATCTATTTGTAATTTTTCAGTTCAGTTGTTTTTCAGACTTCAGTTTGTGTTCAGACTATGCCAAACAGCGGGGTAATGAGGTTGATAACGATCAGGCTGTTTTATATATTAGAATCATACGAGCCAAACTAAAAGTTTTCTGATAAAAAAATTAATAAATTATGACTGTGATATTAATACATAATAATAATGAGTGGAAATAGGCCGCCGCGGTGAAAGCGCACCTCTGGCCTGCGCAGTGTGATTGTGTTCACAAGATTGGTGCGGCTTTAATATTAGCGTGATATAACTGACTGACTGACTGACGAGACGAATGCCTATTCTATAGGTATAGATAGTAAAACTTGTGTCCAACCGTTCCGTACCTGACACTAATTTCACACCTTAACAATTATAAATTAAAGAAATGAAAAACACGTCTGGAAGTACTGAACGAGGAAACATTTTTAAAATTAACAATCAGATTACTCGGGATGATGATACAAGGATGTTTCGATAAGTCCATAAATACATACATACCTACATTAAATCTAAAAACATCTATTTTGGTAAGTGAATGAAAAAATCTGTAGTAAAGAAGTTTTACTCGATGCTCTGTAGCGCGCTTAGAAGTCGCTCGAAACTTTCTCTCTCTCCATTCGTTCCTTCATCACTGAAGATCGTGGTCCTGGTGTATTTGCAACCTCGGGCGGATTAATTGTTTCCACCGCCTTCTATCGGAGGCTATGTTGACTACCTCGTTGTTATTCTCGGGTCGAGCTAAGAATGGTAAGGAATTGGTTTTATCTGTTAAACATCCCCTCGTCTCAGTGGGCACGCTGAGACGTCGGCCGCTCTCGTTATGAGAATGTTATATACCTCAAATGCATCGTTAATAGTAATATTTTACTTCTACTTTTTGTGCTGGTCGCGATTACCACTATTCCTTTGTGCTAGTTGAGATTTTCGGCAAGAGAAGTGTGTCGACTTCGATTGAACTAGGTACAGCGTGTTGGCTAAAACAGCGACAACTCCCGTTACGTGGCCATTGTTAAGAGTTCACACGACCTTTATATTGAGGCGGAAAGTGACGCGGCGGCACGGGCGGTGCCTCCGCGGGTGCAAACTTAACACTGGGTCGATACCGGGAGACATCCGTTATTTTATTGAAGTGAGCGATATAAGCGAGATTTTTCCCCCCAAAGTATTCCGCGGCTAGCTCACGAGCAACATAACTGACACAGGGATCCTCTGTTGAGGCCTTTACCTACCTTTACGCATAATAAAGTGAGATCTAATTTATTCAAAAGTCATTGGACAATCATATAAGCCTATTTATTTATGTATTACTAATTATTATCCAATTTTGCTTCATTGTCATTCATTTTGTGCCACACTGTATCGCAACTAACAGGTTTTATCAATTTGAAACTTAACTTTTTGAAAATGATGAAAATTCTACAGCTCTGTACAAATATAACGACGTCCTAATCGCACATACAATACGCGGTGCAAAGACCTCTTGACTTGGTTAAAAAGAAACAATAACAAAGCGCAGGTACTTCCTGCAAAAAGCACCGAACTCGTATTTCGGCTCGCGTGCGGATGTGCAAATTATTTTCGATAGCCGTAAACAACGCCGAGTGAGATAAATGCAACAACAACATCGCCTACGACGTCAGGGAACGCGGAAAATTATCCTACACACTTATTTTTTTCTTAATCGGGTAGCATTAAACGTTGCCACGTTAAATACTTAATTAATATGCTTCCTTATAAACATTTAACTTTCACATTTTAATGCCTGCAAATATTTCCTACTATTATAGTGTTTTCCGCACAATAAACCAGAAGGAAATACCATCTTAGGATGATATCTTTTCTGTGAGACTCGGTCTTCTGCTTATGTGAAAATGTTTGAATTAATGGGACTATGAGAGTGGGGAATGTCTTTCGAACCGGTGGTAGTCACTAAAAAGAGAAGACTTGACGTATTAAAAGTGCTTACAGAATAAGCGAACTCAAATTAAATAATATTTGGAACGAATAACTTAGGAAAAAGGGCTGATTCCCTTAGATTACTTAATGCCTTAGCCCAGGGCTAAAGGTTTTTCGATCTTTGTCGACTCTTCTTAATAGTGCCAGAGTTCTGTGACTTGTAGAGCAACATTGGTAAGTATACGCTTCGGAATTTTTTACAGATTAAGCTCTATGACCCCATATATATATATGGCCCCATGTATGATCTATGCATTGATTGTTCATATTTAATTGTTTTTACTTTCTATTAATTAATTATTTATTAAGTCATCGTACGTTTATTTACAAAGATTCAGCCGACTGCACTATGTTGACTTACTAACAGCCCTTTTAATTCGGTATATCCCTTAAATTTGTCTTCGGCTGGCTCTTACGCCAAGTTTAAGTAGCATACTTATATCAGTAGGCTTTTAAACACTACAGAACGCCTATCCAGGCTTGTCAAAAATTAAAATAAATTCTGTGATCTGGTTATTTCGTGACGCAATAGTCTCAATGTTGACTTTGACTTTCATCGAGATATTTCGCAACACAAAACTGTCACGTGTTACGCAAGGACGGACATATTTTGTTGCGCAATTTTTATTATATTGCTGTTTCCACCTATTGTTATGGTTGCGTGACCGCGGTGTTAAATATGTTATTTTTTTTATTTTTCCACATTTTGCATAATGTGCCATCAGAGAAAGTCACAGTATGCACGATATAACTTCGACTTTTATTTCATTCTATTATATATGGATTTACACCAATGGCTATTCTACACATTTTCTAGACTTAGCCATCTGTCTGTCAGATTCTCATTAGGGGTAGCAACTCTGCCCTTTTTTGGTAGGCATAATTACGGAAAGTATAGTTGAAATCGAAAAGATCAAGCCGTCAAAATAAATGAAAAGAAGTTGTTAAATAATGAAGAAGCTTATTATCTATCTGTTTACATCAATAATTAGCTGTAATCTGTTAAATAATATAAATTATTCAAACTTGTCAAGTTTACGTAACGATAAAATATTGTGAATTTAGCAATCAATCATCTTACGAAACATTTTTTTTATAAGATTTATAGTTAAAAATGTCAAAGGTTACTTCGAGCGGAACCATCACGTCGCCCGGCCGAGTGTCTCTGGCGGTGATAAGATAGACCCTAATTAGTGAGGAACTATTCGACGACACAAAGATCACAAAATTCGATAGAAAAGGTCGAGCACTATTTATCGATACATGCCGATACGAGCGAATAACGATTATGTAAAGAAGAGAAATATGCACCACCCTCACGCTATATATATCTCACCGCCGCGGACACACACTCCTCTCGGTCTTAATCTATTATAAAGACTATGAATATGTTATGAGCAACAGCGCAACGTGCTCTCCGAAGCAGGCGGAGGACAGCGCCAATTTCTTCAAGTCAAGCTAATACTGAGATTTGCTGAGTAGAAAACTCAATGCTCAAGAATTAGTCTTTTATTTTTTGTAAGTATTTCTGTATTGCATTACTTCTCGTTCCGCTTTACAATAACTCATTAAAAATAAATGGCATTTATTTTGTTCTTCTGAAATGCTTACGGGAAGTCGAATCAGATCCGTGTTACGTAAGCATACCCGTGGGATAACTGGAGTGTAACCTGCTGACCTTCGAGCGGTTGTATGGCATGTTCAAGTTACGGTGGCGCAGTGGATTCCGACTACTAGCTTGAAACTAGCTTTTTCCGCTTTCGATGGAACTTAACTATAAAGCCTAGATTAATTAGAGCTTAGTTAGCAAATTTTATTTTAATTATAATATGACTTTATTTTGTAACATACTGTTTTCTTCCTACACCCTGTTGCAACCCTTATTATAAGTTCCGTGTTACCTGATGTACGCAACCAGCGCGTATCGCTCATGGTTTCGGCGTTAGCACGTTATTTGCGTAGATTTGCCCCAGGGATTACACTTATCTTCTTAGATTACTTATAAATATACTTTAATCTTCTCTGGAAATTGTATCAAAACTTGTTAAAATTTGTCCGTTCATTTGTTTGCATGATTTCGAAAATTACATTTGAAAGCTTTTTCTGACTTATCTACCGCTTAATATATCAACAAAATACGTCCCAATTGAACTGTAAAAGAGTTGGACTCGTTCCAAAAAGATTACAAACCGAAGTTGTGACTACCATTTCAAGTGAAAAATCCTTTTTGGACTATTTCACAAGCGAGAAAATTCGCTGATGAATTATGAAATGTTTTAGCATTTCCAAAAACTCAACCATTCACACTTGATGCACACACGAGGCTACGCGAAGTGGAGAGTGTGGATCTGCCCCGCGGTATTATTACTGCTTATCGAGGCTCACATGAGGCGTGTTACTTAGGGCGTGGTTCCTCAAAAGTTCTAAATTCATTTCCCAAGCAGGTCTACGAAATATAGCATAAGCGAATTTGAAAAGTGTGAATGTTTGTGGTAACTCTAACACCTGTACGGGATACACCCTTTATCGATGAGTTGGAAGACACTAAGCACTATCTGTTTTCATCGTTTTTAGTTGTTTTTATCTTAAATTGCGGGCAGAAGAGCAGGCAGATCACCTGAGGTTAAGTGATGACTGTCGCCTATAAACATCTGCAGCACCAGAGATAACCGGCTGAACCTGTCCTCCTATCGGTTTCTAATCGGCATTATACCGGAACGATTCTTAACGAAATGCCTTTGCTTGTAGGGCGGTAGCCCACAGTCTCCTACCAGACCAGACTCGAGCCGGGAATCGAACCCAGACTCTTCCACTTTATAGTTGGACTACGTACAAGCTGCGCCACATAAGTCGTTTGTTATTAAATAAGTATTTACTGGAGTTTTATGATTAATTCCAGGGTGTAGATATTATTTTGTAATATGTAGTTTTTCAAATACATATTACAAAATCCAGTATGTAAAAAAATACATGGATCGTTCTAGAAGAAACGTGTTATTTCCGTTTTTTGTTCGATCTTAATTTAATACTTCATAGTAGTTCATACGGCATTTGGTACGAAGCCCATCGTGTGTGAGTCGAATTCTATATCTTATTAGATGCAAATTGCTTACACAATAAAATGCCATAGACGGCCAGGCCTTGTTGGTCAGAGCGCCTTTATCTAATATGACATTCAGGGTGCTCAGGAATGCGTAATGGCGAATAATGGGGACGATGGCCTCATGCTATACTAAACAATGCACCACTTGACTCTGTGCCTTAAAGTTGTTTAAGTGTCAAAGTCATTTTAGCTTGACTTCAGTGAAATTAAGAGTATATAAGTATAGTCTTTGATTTTTTTTTAATTTTGGTCAACCAGACTATTCTCATTCATATTAATATAATAGGTAGGTTCATTAAGATGTTCAAATGTCCGTGACGGGACAGCTAAATTCAAGTGAGAGCAAAAAGTGTAGTTTAATTGTTTTTCGTAGTTATATTTATATCTAGCCAGTGAGATAGTTAACGAATAAAATCTTTTGTAAGAGGTTTTCGCGAGATTTAATTGGCTATATACCTTACTTTCCGAGTAGAGGAGTAAATCTTTGAAATCAAGTTTCCGCTAAATTAAAGTAACTGCTGAGTCCAAGTCTCGTATGTCAAAGGATGGAGCCGCGGGTGTGTGGGGTTTTTTTTTATCTACTACAAGTTAGCCCTTGACGGCAATCTCATTTGATGGTAAGTGATGATGCAGTCTAAGATGGTAGCGGGCTAACCTGTTAGGAGTATGGTAAAGCCATACTCCTAATTGGTTTCTACACGACATCGTGCCGGAACGCTAAATCGCTTGGCGACACGCCTTTGTCGGTAGGGTGGTAACTAGCCACGGCCGCAGCCTCCCACCAGACCAGACTCGAGCCGGGAATCGAACCCAGGACCTCCAACTTTATAATACAACAGCGCGCGTTCTGCGCCACGGAGGTCGTCAAATATCTCTCATTTACTCCAACTCCTAGCTAGCGATTTAAAGCAGTTGTTGGTGATAATGATAGGAACCACAGACAGCGTAAATGCATCCCGGACACAAAGGTAAGGATCAGAAAACTGCAACACTCCTCTTCCTTCAATTTCGAAAGGTCATAAATTATTTAGGTCCATTATAGTGCGCGAGTTGTAGTGTTGTGTTGTTGTTGTTAGTTTGACGACCTCCGTAGCGCAGCACCCGCGCTGTCGCATCATATTGTTGGAGGTCCTGGGTTCGATTCCCGGCTCGAGTCTGGTCTGGTGGAGGCTTCGGCCGTGGCTAGTTACCACCCTACCGACAAAGACGTGTCGCCAAGCGATAAAACGTTCCGGCACGATGTCGTGTAGAACTCAATTAGGAGTATGGGTTTACCATACCCCTAACTGGTTAGCCCGCTACCATCTTAGACTGCATCATCACTTACCATCAGGTGAGATTGCCGTCAAGGGTTTACTTGTAGTGGATAAAAAAAGAGCTAAGTTTAATGCTTCGGATGTTTAAAAACATCCTATATCTATATATATAAAAGCGAAATACCACTGACTGACTGACTGACTGACTGATGATCACGATATCTCAGGAACTATAAAACATACGATCCTTAAATTTGGAAGGTAGATTCCTTTTATGAAGTGGAGGTCAGCTAAGAAACGGTTTTGAGAAAATCTACCCCTAAGGGGTAGAAATGGGGGTTGGAAGTTTGTATGAAAGTCCTATATTTTTGCAGTTAGAGACATGAAAATTGGCAACTAAGTTTTTTATTATAAATGATAAAGATCTGTATAATCAATGTTACGAAAATCTACCCCAAGGGGGGTGAAATGGGGGTGGGGCGTTTTCATGAGGATTCTATGTTTTCGAAGTTAGGGACATGAAAATGGGCATTTAGGTAATTTGTTTTAAATAATAAAAACCTGTACATGCAATATTACACAAATCGACCCCTAAGGGGTAGAAATGGGGGTTGGAAGTTTGTATGAAAGTCCTATATTTTTGCAGTTAGAGACATGAAAATTGGCAACTAAGTTTTTTATTATAAATGATAAAGATCTGTATAATCAATGTTACGAAAATCTACCCCAAGGGGGGTGAAATGGGGGTGGGGCGTTTTCATGAGGATTCTATGTTTTCGAAGTTAGGGACATGAAAATGGGCATTTAGGTAATTTGTTTTAAATAATAAAAACCTGTACATGCAATATTACACAAATCGACCCCTAAGGGGTAGAAATGGGGGTTGGAAGTTTGTATGAAAGTCCTATATTTTTGAAGTTAGAGACATGAAAGTTGGGAACTAAGTTGTTAATGATAAATGATAAAGATCTGTATAATCAATGTTACGAAAATCTATCCCAAGGGGGTCGAAATGGGGGTTGGAAGTTTTCACGAGGATTCTATGTTTTTGAAGTTAGAAACATGAAAATTGGCATTTAGGTAATTTGTTTTAAATAATAAAAACTACTATAGGCAATATTACAAAAATCCACCTCTAAGGGGTTGAAATGGGGGTTGGAAGTTAGTATGAAAGTCACTTTTGAAGTTAGAGACATGAAAGTTGGCAACTAAGTTGTTAATTATAAATAATAAAGATTTGTACGATCAATGTTGCGAAAATCCACCCGAAAGGGGGTAAAATGGGGTTTGGAAGTTCTCATCAGGATTCTAAGTTTTCGAGGTTATCGACATGAAAATTGGCATTTAGGTTATTTGATTTTGAGCCCAGTGGTTAGGGCGTCAGCCTCCTAATCAGAGGTCGGCGGTTCGAATCCGGGCACGCACCTCTAACTTTTCGGAGTTATGTGCGTTTTTAAGCAATTAAAATATCACTTACTTCAACGGTGAAGGAAAACATCGTGAGGAAACCTGCACGCCTGAGAGTTCTCCATAATGTTCGCAAAGACGTGTGAAGTCTGGCAATCCGCACATGGCCAGCGTGATGGACTATGGCCGAACCGTTCTCATATTGAGAGGAGACCCGTGCTCTGTAGTGAGCCGGTAATGGGTTGATCATGATGATGATGATTATAAATGCGAATGTGAGATTGTATGTTGGTTTGTCCTTCAATCACGTCGCAACAGAGCATGGATCGACGTGATTATTGAAATTAGTTGAGGACCTGGAGAAAGACATAGGAGAGTTCCCGTTGGAATTTTTACAACTTATTCTGACTGAGTATTAAAAACTTATCCACGCGGACGAAGTCGCGGGCGCCAGCTAGTATTCTATATATTCCAAAAAAACTGTTGATAATTTAAAAAAAATGCTATTCAATAAAATAACATTGCAGACGGTTGAGAAATAATTTTTGCTGTCTCTTTCTGTCATCGATGGATGATTACTGATAATATATATATAAAACAAAACCCTGAAGTACCTCCTTTAGTATGTACGCTGCTTTTTAGGGTACACTGTGAGTGTTCATAGTAATATTTGAGTACAGGTAGTTTCCCCACACTTGCCAAGCGAACGAGTGGAAGTGAACGAGTAACGACACTAAATAAGTGAGCTATAAAGATGTGCGAATGGCGAAGGGCGCGGCCGAGGTGTCGATGACACGCGCCATTGTACCAGCTACACACGAAACACAGAATCCGTCCGGGGACGGGCCAAAGCTGCAGCAGCCCGTGTTAACACCGCGGTTGTATTCTGTGTGACACGAGTCGCACAAATACAGCGTATATAGCACATTTTTCCCTCGCTTGTGGCACGTTGTTTGATTAGCTTTTCATCGAATTAGGATTAAATGTACGCACTTCAGACCAGAATAAAAAAAATAATTATATTCTTCTGTTTCGTTCGTTTTTTATACCTACGAGCATTAGAATTTTTGATAGCAATTGTCCTTTAGAGAGACTATTATTGTAATTCATCATCATCATGATCAACCCATTACCGGCTCACTACAGAGCATAGATCTCCTCTCAACATGAGAAGGGTTTGCCCATAGTCCACCACGCTAGCCATATGCGGATTGGCAGACTTCACACGCCTTTGAGAACATTATGGAGAACTCTCAGACGTGCAGGTTTCCTCACGATGTTTTCCTTCACCGTTGAAGCAAGTGATATTTTAATAATTTAAAAACGCACATAACTCCGAAAAGTTAGAGGTGCGTGTCCGGATTCGAACCGCCGACCTCTGATTAGGAGGCTGACGTCCTAACCACTAAGCTATCACTGCTCCTATTATTGTAATTAATCACAGTAAACACATTTGGGTTAGTTAAAACTTGGCTTATCTTGGAGTTAACATCATACGTAAACGCTTTGAATCCGTCTATTCGTCTATACATGCGGGAATCAAGTGAAAAAATATCTTAACTAAATTAACATTCAAATGTAAAATATGAGTGTAATGTAAAAAAATTGTCATAGTAGCGTACATTTAACATTTATTTATGAGGAAAAGTTAATGAACCATTGAGAAAAATCGATTTCAAGGTAGCATACCTTATTCTTCTTCCTTCTTCATAATAATAATAAATAATAATAATTATGTATGTATGTAATGTTTATTTGGGTTTATTATATCTCTTTTGGTGTTTATATGTATTTATTTTTCACACGGGCGTGAGAGTTGGAATATGTAAAAAATAATTATGATTATATTCAGGAAGAACTTTGACGTTTGTTTTGGTATCAACGAGTAAGTAGGTATATCTATATATATAAAAGCGAAAGGTCACTTACATACTTACATACTGACTTACTGACGTACTGATTAAACACGAGATCTCAAAAACTATTGAACATATAAAGCTATAATTTAGCAAGTAGGTAGTTGATAGTTAAGAGATGTCAGCTAAGAAAGGATATTTGGAAATTCCACCCCCAAGAGGGTAAAAGGGGGGTTGGAAGTTTGTATGAAATTTCTTTGTTTTTAGAGTTAGAGACACAAAAATTTGCATTAAGATTAATAATAATAAATAAAAAACATATACATAATTTTTTTTTAAATTTTACCCGTTAAGGGTGGTAAAAAAGGGGATGACAATTTTTGCTTATTTTTTTATTATGAAGTCTACAAGCTTGAAATTTTGAAAATAGGTTTCTTTTAGGGCGTAAGTATAAGGTTAAATTTTTTTTTCATCTAAATCTACCCCGAAGGAGGTAAAATAGGGGTTTGAAGTTTGTATGAAAGTCCTATGTTTTTTAATTCAGAGATACGAAAATCGGCAATTTGACATTTGCCTGTAGCTTACTTTCTCAAGCAGGGCATTGGCCGCACGGGTGACCTCAATATCAAGTAAAATCAGCAATTCTACGCAGACGAAGTCGCGGGCAACAGCTAGTCTCTAATAAAATCAGTCTGCCCCCTCCCCAGCCGCCGTGTACGCGGCGCCTTAGTCTCTCCAGGCTAACGAGTGAGTTACGACCCTTTATCTAAATGACGATCCTTTGTCCTCGCTGCTCGTTAATATTTACCGTGGAAGCTCATCGAGCCTCTCTCTGACACCAAACTTTAAAACGAAGTGAAACTGAAATGAAATTAAGTTCATAGATAAAATTTCATTCCAACTTTGACCTGAACACAAAATTCCAACTTTGATACACTGTAATCGAGTCAAGTCAGAGACGCGATGGGCGTAGAAATTAAGAACTAACCATTCCCATAGTGTCATTTTTGTAGCAATTTCAGAAATAATCTTGATTTTAGACTGTTTACACCTTTAGCCTATACTTTAATCTTAACATCTTAATGTGAATGTACCACTTTCCTGCAATAAACGAATTCGATTTAATTTGATTTAGTCGGTACACCTGATATGTCAAATAATAATCATATCACCCATTAGTTGAAGGAAGGATGTAAAATATTTATATTGAGTAAACTGATAATGAAAAAATTATATATTGAGTAACTGATAATTCAGATATTTTGAGTGGACAACTGGTTTATTGCATTTTTACAATTTATCAACTTCGTGTCTTATATGTATATATAGGTATACTGCTATTGGTACTAATTTTGAAAGATTAATTCCATTTACATCTCACGGATAGGAGTGGATGTAGCCCACTCGTAAGCTTTGTGTCAAACATTTGTTTTTTTTTAATCATTTAATACAATATCACTTAACAGCAATCACACTCGATAAGTATTTGTCGGTAGCGGAGAAGATTTTGCAGAGCGTAGGTGTACGAGAGACTTCAGAAACGAATCATTTGACGTGTCGATGGGATTTCGATGTCTCACGATCCAATTAGAAGGTGCACAGATTCCTCGGTTGGAATGTACATTCAAGAGTACGCGCAGGCCACCTGTGCCGTCCATACCAAAACCGGCACATACCAGCGCGGCGCGACACTGCACGGGACAAAGGCGCCCACTCTGCGGCATGCGGCAATGTCTGCTTGACCTTGGCGACCATCGGCTTGAAGTGAACTCAAGGAAATATTACCAATGTGAATTGTGTTTCTTTCTCTCGGTGTACGTTTTGTGTTACGGTGTATGTACGGTTTCAGCGGTTGAACCGATCATACTAAAATACACAGCCTGCATAATGGAAATGCACTCGTACATTGAATACTTAATAGTCACCGTCCGACCCCCCCGTTATCCCATACCTCGCCTAAGCCGAGGCTCGGCCTCAAAGAAGGCGCCCTTAGGCAGACGTTCCCTTAGTTTCTTCGAGCCTAGCTTCTAGGGCTCAAAATTCTTCTGGCAGAGCTTCTTTCCGAAGCTCGCCAAACAGAACGGTTACGATGTGGCACTTAAAGGGGTTAGTACAGCTAATAGACAGTCCGAAAAAAAAAGTGTGAAAACAAAAATTTTCTGCTGGATCCCAGGAAACGGCAAAATTGAGGCAAGCTAGCCGTTCCTCGCGACTACGTCCGCCTACAATTTGTATTTTATACAATTTATCCCACGCAACGTCGCGTTGCCCACCCGCGCTTCCAGTTGGGTTTCTAGGCCCTTAAGGGTCATACCGTTATCGTACCGTAAAATAGCTATCTCTAATCATAAAATAATAAACAAAAATGAAACAATCTCTTCAGAGTTTGCTAGTATACACATTTAGTATAGACACAGAAATAGATATTCAAAATGTAGTGAACCTAATATTTTAAAAATAATTAATTAATTCAACGATGTACCGATGTAACGATGCACGGGTTGGTACCGTGAGATCTTGTGTGAGTTAACTTTTTCACAGCTGCCAAAAGGCCTATCTAGTCCCATCCCCAAACGTCTATGTAATATAGTGGTCTCTGTGCAAAAGTATTTAGAAGTACAGGTTAACATTTAAACCTTGACTGGGTCCTTATAACCTGATCTTATTTAACAGTAGAAGCCACTATTAGAAAGTGGGATCTTGTATCGACCGAACTTACTGCTAAAGCTTTGTTTGCTCGCAAGTATGATAATAACTTAACCGTGCGTCCGTGCATTAAACGCTCGGATCGCATCGACGATCGAACTTTGAAATCAGATTTAAATTTAATGTAACTACGGTTCAAATTTCAATGAATCACGGTATTGGACCTAATAATTCGTTGTCTATTCATACATAATGAAATGGTTAGTGTGCTAATTAACTTGGTAGGTATTGATTTATTTCATAATTGATTGTGTGCTATAATTAACGCGTGCTTTTGTGAGTTAATAGATAGATGAATATTGCTTGTTAAGGTCCAAGGTGGGTTTATGCTTTAAAACCCTGTAAGATAGGCGATTGTGCCCAGCAGTGGTAAGTAAAGCCTGTTGACGACTGCTATTTTAGAATATTATAATCAGTTCGGGATAGATATATTCTCCCAAAATGATGGTTTACCATTGTCTTCTGTCATACCTTTTACTCTTGAAGTCCGTTAAAGACTTACTGAGTGTAGTATATTGTAGATATTTACCTGTGAACAAACAGAAAGAAATTTCATATATAAAACAGCAAATAAAATTAGTGTATTAAATATTACTTAAAACACTGAACAATGATACGTTTCAGATACCCAGTCTAGTCAGGTGATGGTGACAGCTGGATTCAACTAAAACAAACTCAAAGTACAAGAATTTATCACTATCGATGCCAGACTATGTCTGCAGTAATTCGTCAGTTATTATAATTATCTCGACACTAAATGTTGAATCGAAATTTTTCCACTTGAAATATCAATTTAAAAATCTAAAATTAGTTTTAATAAATATGGTAACCATCACAGGTTATAAGAATTTATTTAATTTTCAGAATACATATATAACTTAAAATAAACCTTAGGTTAACCTGAAACTAAAAACCTTAAAAAATATAATATCATAA
This sequence comes from Lasiommata megera, assembly GCA_928268935.1. Taxonomy (NCBI): domain Eukaryota; kingdom Metazoa; phylum Arthropoda; class Insecta; order Lepidoptera; family Nymphalidae; genus Lasiommata; species Lasiommata megera. The sequence continues at coordinate 393,506 of OV743311.1, read as the reverse complement.
CTAAAATACATTATTAAAAGAAGTCCCATTAGGCAAGGTTCCGAAGATACTGGCAGCTCTTCGGTCTCCTGTGATGTCGATGTTTTTGCTATTTCCTTAAAAAGCATTATAGTGCTAGGACCCCACGGACCAAGGGTCTAGACACCGAATGGGACAAAATCATATTCGGAGCCTAGATTAAAATAAATTATATCTATCTCGTCTGCTGAATATGTATAGTTATGATAAGCGATCTTTTTGGGATCATCAGGTACTTTAAAGACTTCCCTTAACATGGAAGAGATGGAAGAAGCCGATACCTGCGTTGTGGCTTTTAGCATAAACTTAAAAGAATTTTATTAAGTATAAAAAATTAAGAAACTCTGTATATAAATCTTTATGTATTTTTCCGATAAATAAAAATTTTCTATTATATTCCAGTTCCGTAAGCATTTTTCCTTTGTATTAAGAGAAACGTTGTTCTGTAAGAATAATGTTAATATCTACTAGAAGGTTTCTGTGGGTGATCTAGGCAACAGAATCTAGCGCACTAAACCCATTATAGTAAAAGATAAACCCTCGTAGAATGGTAGTAACGTACGACTGTAAGATATACGCTTTTATCGCGCCAATAAAACGTTTACAATCCAATATCGCTTAACGCACGGTTTGGTATAACGAAGATGGCAGTATTTACGACGAGTAACACTGAACAACGGTATAAATGTCACTACTAAGTAAACACTATAAAACATCGATATGGTAGTTGTAAAAGTCCTGTTCAAATTCAGACGGTTTGTTAAAAAGTTAAACAATAAACAGCAAGTATAATTTGCTATATTCCGCCGACAACCGGGAGATTTGTATAATATAACACCACACAAAATCTTCCACTAGAACCTCTATGCACGTTTCGACCCGACACCGGATCATCCTCAGGAGATGATGAATTCACAAGCGCGAAAAGTAAAGTACTTTACTTTTCACTTCACTTTACTTTTCTGGGTCTTTTCTTTTCGTTTACTGGGTCGAAACGTGCGTAGATGTTCTAGTGGAAGATTTTGTGTGGTGTTATATTATACAAATCTCCCGGTTGTCGGCGGAATATAGCAAATTATACTCGCTGTTTGTTGTTTATCATGGACTTCCGCAAAGTAACGCCTGCTTCTATTCATTATTATGTTAAAAAGTTGTTGAACCATACATTGAAGTTACTGAATAATAAAGTATCGTAGTGCAAAAATATTTATACTGACTTCAGGCTGCAAATTAATTTTAAATGCAAATCAAAATCAAAACCGGCGTTAAGCGAAGTGAACATACTTTGCAATCAACTTTCCTAAGTGGTCCGCTTAGACGCGTCCAAGTCGTAATCTGTAAATACTTATTTGTTACATTTTAGTATCGAAGTCGAAGTAGTTTTTAGTTCGATGCATTTAGGTAGTAACTTCCTAGTAATAAGACTTCGACCAAAGCAGTACTGAACAAAATGAATATCTATATTCATACACAGGACGGGCTGATTTTTTTTTTTTTATCCATTACAAGTTAGCCCTTGACGGCAATCTCACCTGATGTAAGTGATGATGCAGTCTAAGATGGTAGCGGGCTAACCTGTTAGGGGTATGGAAAACCCATACTCCTAAATGGTTTCTACGCGACATCGTGCCGGAACGCTTAATCGCTTGGCGACACGTCTTTGTCGGTAGGGTGGTAACTAGCCACGGCCGCAATCTCCCACCAGACCAGACTCGAGCCGGGATTCGAACCCAGGACCTCCAGCTTAATAAAGCGACAGCGCGCACGCTGCGCCACGGAGGTCGTCGAAATATGTGTTCCTGTGATCTCATGTCGCATGCAGTGCGGTCAACTCGTGCTGCACTCACTAATCTGATTGGCGGCACCGAGACACAATGTTCAGATACATCGAGATATTCCGTAGCTATGTTTATAAATACGAGTATCTATTGCTAGTATAAGATCATAGAAAAAGTTATCTCATTCTTTTAAGGTAGAAAATCAATTGTATAGTTTCATAAATAAAATATGAAGTTAATATTTAATGCTTTGAAGAACATTATTCAAATATCATCTTTGAAATGTTTGTTTGTATTTTGTTTTGCATTTTTATACAATAGCGGTTTATGAAAGAAGTCAATTACATAACTTACTTATTAGAGCCAGTTAAAAAAATGTTTTACCCAAAGGTTAAACATTTTAATTAACAACTCTATCGAATGACGCAAATCGGTCTATGAAAAGCTCAGAATATACGCATGAAATAAAGTTACAGTAAATTCTTTACCCACACTGCTGGGCCGGTGGGTCTTAGTTCTTTATCGAGAGGTCGGTGGGGCCATGTGTTGGGCTCATAGTGAATGGTATTGAATTCGTTTCAAAAATAAACTGTATTCGTAATGAGTTATGCTAACTCGATAATTCAGAAATGTATTTTTTAATGAAGTTTTTAACAAGATCGCAATCACCGCGAAGGCGGCAAACGATGTATTCAAGAATTTTGGCAGTTTCCAAATGGTTGCAAACTTCACTCAAGGTCTTTTCTCTTGAGATGGGCCGGGCTCTTTGGGTAATCGCGTTTATAAATAATGCAGATTTGTAATAACGATGTTGTTAGCAAGTTTCTGTTTTTTTTTATATAATTGACAGATTTAAGTTTATTTCAATTGATTTTTAACAACTGATTTTCTTTGAATAATTTTATCTCTTAATGGCCCCCAGATTGGTAAAGCGAGCTTAATTAGTAGGAGCTATTTATAGCAGGAGGTAAACATTAAAATAGCTAAAATATACAGTTTTGTTTTCCTTTAAATTTAATGATTTCGTCTCAGTTTAAAGAATTTACTCGAGCACTAACAACGGAATAAAATAGTCAACGATTTAAACGAATTAATTATTAAAGGTAAATTTTAAGAAATGATCTACTGTACACATTATTCTGTACCTATTGCTTAAAAAAAATAACTAAGGGGAACTTTTGAACTATTGGATACCAGGGATTTGTTTATGTTATCTCATACGCAATCAGAATCTGAATGGTGTTGATAAGCCACCGGCGTGCGGGGTCGAGGACCTGCCGGAGCAGCCGCCTCCCAGCGCCCAGCACGTAAGCGATACGTCGCATTAGGCAATTCGATGCAGGCCGGCGATCGCCGATGTTATGTAAATGCTTGGTCGACTGTGTGAGCGCTTAACACGTTGTTCAGTTCAACATATTTTTTTAATCATAATTATTACTATGCGCATAAAACAGATTATATAACCACTCTACAAGACTTTAGTTAATCATCGAAGAAATTAAAAACTAGAGACGCTCGCATGCGTGATAAAGAATCAAACTGATACATACATATTAAAGTTTAGAACTTACGAAGCCACGGCGATCATGCATTTTAGCCCGGGCGATTGTACATGTCTCTAACCAACGACTTTTGACGATCTCTCTGGTGCAGTAGTGAGTGCTTTGATGGAGGTCCCGGGTACAAACCCCAGCACGGGTAACTTGGGAATTTGTATTCATATTTTGGAATTTATATTCTACTCTAGTGCAAAATTTCCACCGTGTGTTATTATCACTCTACATTTATTTATTTATTTATTTATTATTAATATAAAAGGAATATAATTAATTATACAATAAAGGCACCGAAAAAACTAAAGAGGTTTGTCCTCGGTACATAAATGCATAAGATTGAAATAAGACTGTGATTCAGGTAATAGTCTGGATTGCTTACTTATGGATAATCTACACTGAATGAAAACCTCATCCGTTTCAAATGATTCCAATAACAATACAGCGATGGATTACATAGATGAACTGGAAAACCGCTGGTACCATTTCTTTCCTCGACTATAATGTACTATCGAAAATACAAGAATCGTTTGATATGAAATATTCAATACGCCGTCGAGTATGATGTTTCCAAGGTCATAAACAAACTCTTGTTTTCCACGAACCAATACAAGCCGTGCTACAAAAAAGGCGTACCGATTAGTGTGGAAAGCGAACCGTGTCAGTGGACTGAGCTGGCCTTATTGCCGTTTGCCGTTCGGCGCTTGCCTAACAGTTATGCAAGCGCTTTCAGATTGAATAACGATGTACACGCGACGAGGGTACGACTCGCGCTCCGCTGCGGCACCCGGCTTTTCATCTTGATATAAGAATACTGTTGACGCCAATAGGGGCGCTCTTCGTCAAGACGGACGACCTCCGTGGCGCGTGCGTTGTTACATTTTAAAATCGGAGGTTCTGGGTTCGATTCCCGGCTCGAGTCTGGTCTGGTGGGGGGCTTCGGCCGTGGTTGGTTACCACCCTACCGATAAAGACGTGTCGCCAAGCGAGTTAGCGTTCCGGTACGATGTCGTCTAGAAACCAATTAGGAATATGAGTTTACCATACCCCTAACAGGTTAGCCCGCTACCATCTTAGACCGCATCATCACTTACCATCAGGTAAGATGTAGTCAAGGGCTAACTTGTGGTGAATAAAAAAAAAAAGATTCGCCAGTGCCGTATGCGCGGGGGAGGGGGGCGCAGCGTGGGTTCGCAGTAAACTTAAGACTATCTTTTTTCATCTCCTGCGCGACCTTGGGGAATCGGGAAAATTAAACGCTATGCTAGGAGTAGTGGGAGTATCTGATTGTAATGACAAAAATTTCACTACCCGTACAATAATTAATATAACTAGACCCCAGGAGGCGTGTGACCTAAGCACTACACCGACAAGCCCGACTTAAACTTAAATAAGTGAATATGGACACGTTTCCTTAAGTTAGGGTAAGGTAGGTAGCGGAAAGTAATAGAGGGGCCCGGGTATTACCACACTCATTGGGGAAAACACCTAATAAGCCCCCGACTAGACGGTTCTCTATTAAGATTGCATACATTAAACTGTAGCTCGAGCCACTAAGGTATTCAAGTATAGGTACCTATTATGTAATTTAATGAACCATGTTTTATAAATGCTTTTTCAATAAAGGATTACTAATATAGTGCTCTTAAGAAGACTTGCGTTACTGGAAAGTGTATTTGAGGCCTAAGCCTAGCTCGTACCGCGTGGAAAAAACAAGAAATTGTAAATCGGTTTGTAAGAGTGTTTAAGATATTGACATCATAGGGATAAAACCATGACCGCAATCGCAATTATCGTTCGGGAAGACAACATTGATTAGTACCCGAGCACAGTCTCCGAAATGAGTGAATAATGAATGTACCTACCTACGTACATCTACGTATTTCTTTTTGCCTACTGCTCGTGTTAATTGAGCCAATTAATCCGATAAGTCAAAGGCACGTGCCCTTCGCCCCGTGAGCGCCGTGTCGCAGATGCAATCAGCGCCTTCGCACCTGAGTCATCTGGATCGGCACATGCTGCGGGTAATAAATGAATCAACTCATAACTCTTTGTTTTACTCCACAAGCGAAGTTTCGGTAGGTCCCTGCCATCACAAACCATTTTTGTCTGGTGGGAGGCTTCGGCCGTGGCTAGTTACCACCCTACCGACAAAGACGTGTCGCCAAGCGAGTTTAGCGTTACGGCACGATGTCGCGTAGAAACCAATTAGGAGCGTGGAATTACCATACTTCTAACAGGTTAGCCCGCTACCATCCTAGACTGCACCATCACTTACCACCAGGTGAGATAGCCGTCAAGGGCTGAGTTGTAGTGATTAAAAAAAAAAAACATCAACTAGATTTTGTTCGATATTAGTGGACTTTCACGATGGTTTGTTCATCGTAAAAAGTGGGTTAATTTCAGTCGGTTCCAGAATCTGATTTAATGCAGGGTTCTATTGCCTATTTAGTTTGCTCTGCTATATGCCAATAGTGGCAAAATAAATAGGACATAGGTAAATGTATATTGACGATAAAGTCGCGCTGATTGCCTAATAGTTTCAATACGGGCAGAAGCAGGTATTCATGCGATACACAGGTATGTACCACGTATGTACCTCCCTGCACCAACGTTTTGCAAACGGATGTGGCTCGCCGCGCGGGACGTTGGGAAACACTGACATGCATATTCCAGTGGAAATACGAGAATATTGCACCGACGCTAAATTATGACTTGTACGGGCTAAACTTAGCCAGGAATTTGTGACGAAGTCTGGGTCGATGTAGTTTATGATTATCATATTAATTAATTTTTAAATAATTAAAATATCACTTGCTTCAACGGTGAAGGAAAACATCGTGAGGAAACCTGCACGCCTGAGAGTTCTCCATAACGTTTACAAAGGCGTGTGAAGTCTGCCAATCCGCACATGGCCAACGTGGTGGACTATGGCCAAACCCTTCTCATATTGAGAGGAGACCCGTGCTCTGTAGTGAGCCGGTAATGGGTTGATCATGATGATGATGATGATTAATTAATTGACGTCCACTGCTGGACATGTCTTTTGTTGAGTATTCGAAAGTCCCCGGTTGGTTGGGCCGCTAGATTCCAGCAGCTCGCTGCGACTTGTTTAATGTCATCTATCCGTGTAGTTGATGATAAGCTATCCCAGCGTTTACTCTTAATTATTTAATCTTAATCTGTGCATAGTTCTCTCCAGCGCCCTGCGAGCGATCCATAACCATTAGGGTTATGGGTTTGATACAATACGGTTTTATAGCTACTTTGAATAATTTGCTCTACATTAACTGTATGAAACGCGTTAACTAGGTTTTGCATAACCTGCCATTGCTTAAATTTGAACAATGTGTTAAAGCGCATTTATTATGTCGAGGTTACAATGCGTTGTTGAATTTCTTCATGACAAAGATACATACCGGCAATCAGTTCCGCTTTCAATTGTAGCGCGAGATAGATCGACGATAATGCATCTGGGAAGCCGTAAAACATTGATTTTTAAAAATTGAGTATCTATTTGTCGGTAAAATGTACTCACAAATAAACAGGGAGATTTCTAGAGCCTTATTGAAATGTTTGTATTTCTATTTTGTCAAAGCTTCGTTAACATACAAGTGTATACAATATCTGGTGACAATAGGTAACGCCAATGCGCATTCATATTAATGAGCGTCGAGTGAGTATTAATAAAATAGACCGGCTTTATCAGTCGTGACTGAGTTACGATCACACACCGGAAGTCGTCGGCGCCACCATGTGACTTCCTACCACTTCATACTTACAACTCGAAAAGACTGGCGACGTTTAAACGATATTTACGTGAATATACCCCGTACTTACTTAAAGTTAACATATAATATTTTACACGCAACACACTTGTATTTTTTTAATCAGGGCTTCTGTTAGTTTATAAAACGAAAAATCATATTACGATATTAAGGATTATATAAACGATAAAAAAGCTTGGGTGTGAATTGCTCTATCTCCATAGGTACTATAGTTTGTTATTCATTATGTGAGATGGTGATAACGAAAAAAAGAAAAACCCCGGCTAAGTTTGTTGTGGGCTTCTTCTTAGACCGGGGCGCGTTTGGAACCCTCATAGCTTTAGTTTTAAGTTTACGAATATAGTTATCACCATGAAATAACTACTATGTAAATTATTGACGCGTCAAAAGTGCCTTTTTAAGGACTATTTGAATAAAGATTATTTTGAATTTGAATTTGAATTTGTTTAAGTAACAACAGAAAAAAGATTGTTCGCATCCGTAACAAAACACATACTAACACGGTCACATGACAGCTTGCGCCTCTGAATACTCTTTGCTATCTGGAACGTGAAGGACGTTGGGAAACATGCATATTCTAGTGGAAATAGACTTTTTTACAGTATATGATGATCTTGATTGATTTTTCTACAGTATTGAAGCTGTGATAGCCTGGTGGTTAGGGCGTCAGCCTCCTAATCAGAGGTCGGCGGTTCAAATCCGGGCACGCACCTCTAACTTTTTGGAGTTATGTGCGTTTATAATTAATTAAAATATCACGTGCTTTAACGGTGAAGGAAAACATCGTGAGGAAACCTGCACGCCTGAGAGTTCGCCATAATATTCTCAAAGGCGTGTGAAGTCTGCCAATCCGCACATGGCCAGCGTGGTGGACTATGGCCAAGCCCCTCTCATATTGAGAGGAGACCTGTGCTCTGTAGTGAGCCGGTAATGGGTTGATCATGATGATATGATGATCGACTACTAATGCTGGTATTCTGTAGAGAATTTAATGAATAACGTGAATAGAATATAGTAAAATCAAAGAATATACCTACGCATACTTTTTATTTTTCATCAATTATGTTTACGGATGTCATATTTTTTGTTTCATTTATAAAATTTGTTCTGAACCGGTTATTCAAACTTAAATAATCAAATTATTTATTTTATGACATATGACGTAACATAGTCATTATAAGTCGCATTAATCTCGCATTGTTGGCAAGGAAGAGATACAGTTATATACTTTTCGAGATCTATACGTATTGGCGATTGAGGGAGGGAACTTGAATTTTAGGTAACGATGTTTCGATATGTTATTTATAAGAACTTGAACTAACTTTCATGGTAGGGTTACAAACTGAATAAGCGTGACGTCACTAGCAGGATCATAAATATCAATCATATTACATTTCTATCCATAGAGCTGACAACCCTAATTTAATTAATTGTGTCAGGTCAAATTTCGTGGCTATTAGTCTATTGTTGTCACGTAACATGACCTTTGCATTGATTGACAGTTGTGTACTGGATTTTAGCTTGACACGAATAAAACTAAAAGAGGATATACTCATTTACTACTACATTTTTGTGTGTGTCTTGCAAATGTAATTTTCCTTCAGCACCTCATCGAGTGATCAGTTCGCTAATATCGTAATCCAACTTCCTGTACACGTAGCTACTTAGGAACTTTCTTCGTCGCTATTTTCGTTTTCGCGTAGAAAGTCACAATTTGGTTTGCAGATGGTCGGGAGATTCCGGGGCCTGCGTGACTGCAATATAAAACTGATCGTTTACCTACCGGACTTTAGTATTGTATTTTAAATATTACCCTACGTCCTCCGTATCATCATCATCACCAGCCTAATTAGAACAGACCTTTCGGAGAATCTTAAACTAGAACTACGCTGTTCCAAAACAAGTTGTCCTCGACCTACTAGGTACCAGCAATTACCAAAACTAATCTTGTAGTACCGTTTAGTAGGCTGCACAAAATTAGTAACTCATTAAAAGGAAATTGTATTTTATTTTATAAGAAATTACCTTTTGATATCTTGGAGACGTCTATCAATAAGTTTGATGTAGAATCATATTGCGATCTTAAGGATTAAACACGATAAAGCTAGGGTGTGGGTCATCTTTATGGGTACCATAATTTATTATTGATCATATGAGATGGTGAAAACAAAAAAAAACCGGCTAAGTTTGTTATGGGTGTCTTCTTAGGCGCGATTTGAACCCTCTTAGCTTTAGTTTTAAGTTGGCGAGTGTAGTTATCACCATCACTAATAGAAATAATGAAAAATGTGATATATATGAACGATTAATAGCTACCTATAATAGGTTTATATGAATAAAGCTATTTTGATTTCATTTGATTTGACCACAAATGACGTGAAAAGTAGAGAATTTTCACTAAAAATTACTAAGAGATAATTGATCCTGAGAGCTAATAGTTATTCGTGATGATGCCGTTGTTTACTGGCAAGGGATCGCTATGTTTGTATTTCCATCAAATAAACATAAACCATAAACCAATGATATATGTTTGAGAGGCAAATACTGAGACAGTACCGAAGAAAAATTTCACGGACTTTTTATGAAGATGCTTTATGATCTCTATATCGGGGTGCTGAAAGTCTTTTGCTACCAGCAGCCTGGTTTTGATGATCACTTGAGCTGGGAACGGTACAGTATAACGAGGTCGCGATTGCTAGAATTAATACGTATGCAGAACTCCCTAGAGACCCTGTAAATAGACTTCCCCTAAGGGTCTTTCAAATAAAGATGGCATATCATCGGTATGCAGTGTTTTATCACGCTCTGGCATTTGAAATGTGCTGTCAATTGAAATGCGACAAAACACTGACAAGTGATGACACGTTGATTTGTGAGTTAATATCAAAACTTCATTTGAGAATCTCTGTGATGTTTTTACCCGAACATTTTGAATACAATGGACAATTATATAGCGCTTGACTGTGATATCTGGATGTCAGCAAAAAGTTCCTAATGTAACTATAGTGAATCTTGAAGGTCATCTATTTGACTTATTTACTATGTCATTGTTGGAGCGTATGATTTACCTTGTTGACGTGTTCCATGGGTATGATGTTTTGTCGGAGGAAAATTGTTGCATTAACGATCTATCCAATAATAGTCTTTTTATAGCTTTTCGAAGTGTCCACTGAACACAATGAGCTCCATCAAGTTTAAAACCATCAGGTATACAATGCTAATTACGTCATGTGATATTTTTTCACGTTCTGCGAACACTTTGAAGTTGTCGGTATTACCTGATAGTCGAAATTAAAATACAAAACAAAAATTCTTATAAGCATTTTGCTTTGTGCAGTGGGTGGGTTCGCATTCCTGGGTGGTGATGAGCGAAGGTATGTGAACTGAACCTGCTGCACTGGTTATTCGGTCTAATTCCCGCTGATCCCGTGACCCCCTTGCCCCGGCGACCCTGAACGCCGTCGACGAGTACTCAGCAATTAGAGGCGCACACAAAGCGCTCTTGTGATTCACGGCCGTGACGTCGGCTCGTGTAATCAGCTCCAATTGACATATCCTTTGCTTTCTTTGTGAACCCCTCATATCAGGATATTTAATAGTGTGGCTTCGTCATACCAACGACTTCGAAAAACTTTCAAAATAATTTTATCAATTCGATGTAAATCTTGATTATTTGCTAAAATCTAATCAAGAATTCCTGGGTTCGCTTCCCGGATCGGGGCTATTATATTAAAAAATTATTATGTATAGATATATAATTAGATATTAAAAAATTCGGTATAAGTCGTTGTTAGGAAATTGACGAAGCCCATCCCTGTTCTTTGAAGAGTACGTTGAGCTATTACCGGTACTTTTCACTAGTATGTGACAATTTTTGTAGATGCCTACCATACTGCGTTGGAGCAGCATGTTAGATACATGCTCTATAATCCGCTCTCTTATAGGAGAGGTGGCCTGTTATGATGATGGCTTGATTTCTGGTGACGTTATTAAAAACACTTGCCTCATTCAGCTCAAGATTAGCATGTTTGTCTACTGACAAGGAAAGCTTTTTTTTTCATTACCGGCTGGTCTAAAAAGAAAAATCATGCAATTACTCCAGAGTTATCCAACCCTGGTTTCGAATGACGTGTTAACGTTTAATCACCTACGATGTGACCTAGTGCACCTTCCACCGACTTCAATATAATCTGTAATATTTATAATAAGGCAGCTCTTAAATCAGTGCTGATTATTGACTGAAACCACAGTCTGTCTGTGGTTTCAGCCGATGCTGATTGCATTGCACCAAGTCAATATATCCAGCCCGTACCATTGATAACTCAATGCTATTTTTAACTTATTAGTTTATTATCTATGTTCTCTGAATGTAAACTATTGTATAAAATTGGCCAGTTCGGCAAATTTAAAATTCACCCGAGTGCACATACATATTGGTTCAATGACATGTTGATATACCTATGCACTCATCAACAGATTACAAATCGAAAATAAAAAAAGGTAGTTATCCTAATCGTCAAAGAGTAAACGATCATTAAACGCACAGTTTGTGATTTAAAACAAAAGTTGATTCTAAACAGATACCTACTGTTTTTCATGTTTTTATTCGCTGTTTAGTTTCCCAAAAAACAAACAAACCATTTATTTGCATGTTGATTCTGATCCTTCTTTATGAGTTTATTTACTCAGAATGTTTTTTTCAAAGTGTGCATGCCGCTTTGTAAAGAGTTATTTTGTGACTGTTTAGAAAACAAACGTTTAACGATAATCTCTTACAGTATTAGCTTTTCCACTCGGTTATTTTTGCGCGTAAAGTCAACGGATGGTGATGTGATGCCATGTTTAGCTCTTGTCGCTGGTCCGTGTGCTCTAAACTGTTTTTGCAGGATGATATCACGAATTATTTTCCACATCGTTTGTAACTCGACATCACTCAAGTTAATTATTGTAAAAAACAATAGACAACAATCAACCACCCGCGGTACAAGACGTAAGGTGATGGCCACTTGAAGGCATAAGAGCAAACTTATCATTCGTCAAGTATCGTTTTTCAGTTGTAAGTAGGTATAAGTGCTGACAAGAATATTTAAACGTTCCGAAAACTGTTTTTATGATGACCGCAACGTGTAATAAAACTTACGAATATGGCAGTTGAATAAAACCCGTGCCTCAATTATTCAACAAACTCCGGATACTGAGTTAGATAATCCATAGTTAAGTTAGTCCTAAGATATTAGGAAAAATTATGAAGTGTTAGTGACACTTTTTTTTAAGTTTTACGCGGTCAAGTAGATTGAACTTAAAACCTTAAAACAAATGACAACCAATTTGTTTTACTAAAATAGGCACATATTTTATCTCGGAAGAAATAAATACCTTACAGGTTGATAGTACTTTGCCTGAGCCTCACTACATAGCGTTGTTTTGTGCGTGTAATAGATTCTCAATATCCGTTCTGAGACGGTCTCGAAATACGATTTTCTCGGAACAAGTAGTTACAGCAATTCGCGCGAACATTACGCTTTGAATGTTTCCCGTAAATCTGTCAGATTGTTTGTTATTTGACCGGATTATGAATGAAAAGACTTGAACGAGCGCGCCAGGTGGTCGGCTGTTGGCGAAAAGCCAACTGGGAGTTTTCAAGACAGAAAAATAAGCGTGGCTTCCGATAAGACTCCATTTCGCGCGCTTTTTCACTTACCCCAAATCTATATCCTCATAAACGACTGTGAAAGGAAGATAATGCGCTGTGTTAAAGGTTAGGTTCAACCACTTTGCAAAAAAATATTGTGGTATTTCGATAGATTAAGACAAGACACACTCCGCCCGGGAACAGAGCCCGCGATGCGGAATTGCAATCTTTGTTTTTATTTGTACACAGGCAACCGTATCCGTAAATCGATAGTGACACGGACTTTTGAATAACACAGCTAATTATTAAGATATATTTTAAGTTAAGATATAGGCGACCTATCCCTGCAGAGTTTGTGTTCACTACTATCATAATCAACCCATTTTCGGCTCACTTCAGAGCACGGGGCTCCTCTGGCCATATATATGGCGGGGTTTGGCCATAGTCCACCCCACGCTGGCCAAGCGCGAAGCTGTGATAGCCTATTGGTTAGGACGTCAGCCTCCTAATCAGAGGTCGGGTGTTCGAACCCGGGCACACACCTATAACTTTTCGGAGTTATGTGCGTTTTTAAGCAATTAAAATTTCACTACTAGTTACCGTTTAATTGTTAGTGAGGCATTGGCGAAGTTGGCAAGGTGTTCAAGTAGGAACAGGTCCGGGCGCCATATGGAGCTGACGGAGGACGAGAGCGGACGAGGTCATGGCCGACCGACGACAAGCACACTGCTGTCGCGTTACATTTAATTTAACACTTATTGAGCCTCAAAACAGCTACTGTATACTGCTAGTAGTAGGTAAAGTATTTCAGTGAGTTTAAAGATAATTCAAATACAGTCAAAAAAGGCGCAGATCTTTCATAATGCGTTTTAAATCGAGTATGAGCGCATTGTGGAAGATTATGAAGTCGTTATTAAGTATTGAAGAAATTTGAAATTGCATCGAGTAGATTCACTGTTTTACGCGGATTACAAAAAATTAACCCTTATGGTCATTGTATACCATGACGTTCCGTAAAGTCAATCCGACACCCCAACCCTCTCGTAGTTCCGGCTTCTTTTTACTCCCCCGACCTAAGCGCTCCTCTCCGAAAGAGGAGACCTAAACATATCCTTCACGACCCTGACGATCAGATAACTACTGACAACATACTCGTACCACCTATCATACAATCATACGCTACACATCGTCTTTGCCGGCGAAGACGAGGTCCCCGCTATATTAAGTCATCCGGACGTGGGCTCCATCCACGGCCTCGGAGCCGTACGGACCACTCACTGTCCGACCACCCCGTTATCCCAAACGTCGCCTAAGCCGAGGTTCGGCCTCACAGGAGACACCCTTAGGCAGACGTTCCCTTAGTTTCTTCTAGCCGTAGGGCTCAAAATTCCTTCTGGCAGAGCTTCTTTCCGAAGCTCGCCAAACAGCCCGGTAACGCTGTCGCAACCAATTGTTTGTCGCAAAAAAAACGTTCGGGCATCGGCTTATTTTTTTCGAACGAAGTACACAGGCGTTCCCTCTCATAGAAAATTAAATATAGAAACTATCTACCACGCTGCTCTAACGCGGTATAAAATACATAGGACATCATTGAGGGGATAGTCGATATTGATCGGACTGTCGACACCGAAGTGCGTTATGACGTCTTAACGAGTTCTCCGATGCACGGATGGCATATAAAGGTCACATTCGGACCGAAAAAGTCGTAAACTCATCTACTACCTCTACATGGATTAAAACGCAATTACTGTCACAATTGATTGGCGGCCGCTGGGGCAAATTAAAGGTTAATTCTCAAAAAGTTGTCATTATTTATTAAATTAACACACTACGAATTTAAAAAATAAATCATTTTAAAACTATTTCGATCCTCGAAAATTTAGGAAAGTTACAGAACTGGCCGCACTCCATCGGAAACGTACGAATGGAAATCTTCGCCTGCTATTTATTTAGCTTAAGGTGTACTCTTAGGAAAGTTCTACTGAAATCCACTTGGCAGTTATTTATAGACGTAATTGTTTCCAGCCCCCGACGCTAATAAAGTCAACTTTACCGTGTAATATCGAAGTGTATCTCAAAGCGCTCGTCTGCATAGACCGATTTTGATGTTGGTTTGCATTACGTACTTGATGCCTGTCGATTTTTGATTATTATCCGTAAGGTTACAAGGATGTCGTTATCAGTCCCCTGATAACAACTGCGTGGACTTTTGATCAGATTTTTGCACTACTAATGTATCATATCAGAGAAGGATCTTAGATCTATTTGGAAATTCCAGAACACCAAGTGTAGACTTCGCAAGTTTGTTTTAGTCGAAACTTTTTTTTTTATGAAAAACATTGCTTCCCCCAATGAAAACCATTCCAAATAATTGTGATAATTTTAATATCTGTCTGTATTACCAGGAAATTTGCTAATGCCTCATCCAAAGTGGATTTAACAGCATCCAAGCAAGTTTGCTCCACCTTGGTATGGATCATTTATATTTAGACAATAGATATAAAAGCTTTATATAATTATAGTAAATACTTTTCTAGTCTGATAGTGAACGAACTCGTTACTGCTGGTTATTGTGGTCAAGCGTTCTATCGCCGTAAAACGGCGAGGTAATTAACAGGTCGAACGATCTCCGGCCAATTCGCAGTTTTATACCGTTTTATATTTATTAGCTTTTATATTGCTGTCATAATATTTATACCCTCACTTGTGTAATTAACTACGGGCGCGCAGAAAAGTCCTTAACTCTTTAGGTAAGTATAATGCTTGACTTAACTGTAGGTACAATTAGTGGTGGTTTTAATTAAAATTTTCGAAAACAAAACCAGCAGTTATCATATTAATTCAGTATAAATTAATTAAAAATTTAAAAATTTATCTAACATTTTTTTCTTATCATGTTTGTTGCTGGTTTACATTTTCTAAACATACTCGTACCTTTAGTTTTTTTAATCGATATCCATATTAGTTCCACAAATGTGAGACTGATACTCTTATAACAGATGGCACCCATAGTTTAACGTTGAATTGATGCTACAGCGATAGTCCACTGACTGAAAACTGATCGACAGCTTACAAAAGAGGTGTGGTGTTTGAGGAGTTGTCTGGTTCAGAAACTCACCATTTTGAAGCTAATTTTCGCCGTGGATTTTATTCATATTTCCGATTCTATAATTTTGTGTACATCCTGTGGTGTCTTTTACCCAAATGACGCCTCCGAGTGCTCCGACCCGGTTACGGTTCGTCGGCTGCCCCGTCCTTGGTAAAGAGGTCATTGTCTCCAAAAGGTACGCCGGGCAGTTAATATTGTGGGTATTATACCTACGTAATTCCCTCACATTTCGTGAGGGAATTATATTCGACAGCGGCCTCCACCTTTATGAAAATTTGTTTAAATTTTTTATTGCACAGAGGTTATTATTAATTCGATGAAATGGATATTTATAGTCGGGATTTGAAAAACCTTTTTATTGTTTTTCCAGCTTTGGTACCGCAGCTAATTTTGCAAATAAAATGTTGATTTCGGGTAGCCAACTGATATGTAAGCTCAGGCTTGGAGAGATCTATGCGTGCTATTGAACGTGATCAAATAAAAAATGAAGTGGTCGTAAATTAGCTTGAATTAGCGACAAAAGTCAACCAGTTGCAAAAAAATAAGCTAAAGTTGCAATGAACGATTCTGTAAGGTTCTGTCCGCTCTGCTCACACAGACAGAGACGTTTTAAAACCGTGAAATATGCAATCCCTTAAAATGACATGTCCAGTGGTCTAGATGTTATGATGGTAATAGTTGTGGATGTTGACTTAATAGAGGGCCCTATTAGACAGCGGTAATTAGACGATAACGCTGATTAAAAAACAACAGAAACAGATATTTTTAGAGATATAGATGCAACAACAAAACAACGGCTAAGTTTGTTGCGGACTTCTTCTTAGACCTGTGAGTGTTTGCTACCCTCCTAGCTTTAGTTTAAAGTTAGTCTAGTTACCACTAGTTACCACCCTACTGACAAAGGCGTGTCGCCAAGCGATTTAGCGTTCCGGCACGATGTCGTGTAGAAACCAACGAGGAGTATGGGTTTACTATACCCCCAACAGGTTAGCCCGCTACCATCTTAGACTGCATCATCACTTACCATCAGGTGAGATTGCCGTCAAGGGCTAACTTGTAGTGGATAAAAAAAAAACCTGCATTGAACTAACGTTAACTCTATCTACATTATAAAGTGATAAGAGGCTATATTATATAAGCAAATTGAAAGAGACATCATTTTCGTCAGTTTTCGTCCTCCGTCAGAACATCACGTCTGGTTTGACAGACCCAGCAATCATGCCAAATGAAAAGTTACTCATTAGAAAGGTACAAGCTGTTGGCCGCGGTTTTGTCCGTGTTTTTTTTATTTTGGCTTTTCGTAAATCTCGCAAGATTAATACATTGTTCCATTATCTTTTCTAACTTTTCGGAGTATGCGCGTTTTTAAGCAAGTGAAGGAAAACATCGTGAGGGAACGTGCATGCCTGAGAGTTCTCCATAATGTTCTCAAAGGCGTGTGAAGTCTGCCGCGAAATAGCAAGGTGGTTAACTATGGGCAACCCTTCTCATATTGAGAAGAGACCCGTGCTCTGTAGTGAGTTAGAAATGGGTTGATCATGATGTTGAAATAAATTGCAATGGTTAATATACCTTCTGAACTTTGAGCGCAGCCCTTTGCCCGCATGGCTGGTAATGCTTGTGATACAAACCCTTCTTGTAATAGAATATTTCATAAATGGCTAAACGTGTACTAGGACTTCATAGTCCGTATAAAGTCAAAGCTTCATTAGTCATTACGTATGTAAGTATTCGTATTTGGTGTTAGCATTGTAAAGTTGCTTTACTTGATGCGCCCGAGAACAAGTTCTATTGGACCTGTTTTACACTTCTGAGGCGTAAGGTTTTCTCAATATGCAATGGACAACTGTCGATCACATACGGCTGGAAGCTCCAGTCGATTGCAAATAAACTGTCGAAATAAATAACCACAAATAAGTATAATTGTTTTTAAGTTAATATATTTCTTTCCACCTCATCATGATGATCATCATGATCAACCCCTTACTGGCTCACTACAGAGCACGGGTCTCCTCTCAGTAAGAGAAGGGTTTGGCTGTAGTCCACCACGCTATATTAGTCTTTCCATCTATCTTAATGTTATAAACTAAATCAAAATTTTCAAGAAACTATGATCTGTTCAATTGAAAATTCATCTTTTTATTTCGTGCTTTGAGAAATTATCGATAAAAAACTGTTGCATGCAGTGGATCTTTTACAGGTTTTTTTTTAAACAGCACCTCGGTATTGAATCATTTCGCGTAGACTATCATCTAAATTGCAGAGCTGGCTACTTCCAAGTGACATTCTCGTAAATTAATTGCTTCATCAATGCTATAGCCCGTGCGGTTTTCCTTGTTTATTTTTTTTTTTGTTAAATTTACATTGCTGGAAAACGAGTCGAACGAGAGACCACCTCCACACGTCACCTCATGTTAAGTGATAACCGATGATCATGATCTACAGCATCGGACGAGCCGCCGAAGCGTTGACGGCTGAAACCTCCATGTGGCGATGTGATGCCGAGTAAAATGGTTGGCTACGCTAAATCGAGCCGGGAATCGAACTCAGGACAGCGCACGCGCTGCGCCATGGATGACGTGAATCCTTATATTTCCTTATACGCTAATACTCCGATCGAGATGATAGATGATAGTGTAACCGGTTGCGGAGAACAAAAACATGATTTATCTAGTCGATTAATGGTCATTAAAACGTGAAATTAATTTCAAATATTGCAATGAATTATTCATTAGTGATTGTTAAAGTTAATAGGTAAATCACGTCCGGAATATTGCTTCACGTTTTATAGAGCGAATAGCGACTATAGGTTTGCGTGAACTTATTTAAAGCATTCTTTAGTTGACTTATCGTTTCCTAAATCTATATTTGATTATTTTCTATGTTTTCTTTTATGCGATTATAAAGACCATCAAATTCTAGTAATACTCAAATTTATAACTTATTCCTTTCCATAACGAATTATATTTTTTCGCAAAAAAAAAATCTAATAATATAGTGCTTGTAAATAAAGTTTTCATTAGTAATTTAGTATTAGTGAACATTTAAACACGAAGTATTTTATATTAAATCTCAGGATGCCTAAGCTAAAAATAACAAGAATACACCATAAGGTAAAAAAACATAATTTTGGAAAAAAATCAGTAAGATGCCACATCTATATCCATTTTAGCAATCATGACGAACAAAAAACTTAAGTACGCTTTGTTGATTTCAGACAAAAACTTACCCTAATGATGGTAAAACTAAATGATACCCGCGCCTTTGTCCACGTTTTCCCTCTGTTTTTGAAATACCGCGTAAACCGCTTGTTTTCAGTCTAAAACTTGTAAAAGTGCTGGCATAGTCGCAAATGACATGGCCGTAATGTATATGGAGCTGTGCCGTATATAAAATATTCATGTTCATTAATATACAATACATCATATTAAAGCTTATAAGTGTGTGTTTACATCCGTTTAAGTTTTATGATCAGAGACCAAGCGAGAGATCGTATTGAAAACAAAAAAGTGCGCCAAAATATTTTGATGACATAATATTCATGAACAATTCTATGAAACTAATTATTACAGGAATAATATTAAAAAAGGGTTACACTTAGAAGAAATATCGATATTTTTTAGTTTATTCTAAAAGTAATTTTCACTTATGGGGCAGAATCCGGCCATGTCATTTTGGTTAGAGTTTCGGCCAGATTTTTTAAAATGTTGCGGCATACAAACGTAACAAATAAATGTACAGACACACTACCAGACTTTATATATAGTCTAATGTCATGTGAGGTGAAAAAATTAAAGGAGAGGAAAATATTATTGTTATACGTCATAATATGTCCAATTGTCATGAAATTGTGTTCGCATGACGTAAAGTTAAATGAGTATTGTAAAAGAATAACTGTGCAAACCAAGTCGCATTTTAAAAATAAACTACATCCTCAAGTAATTTAGTTTCTATTCGGCTTAATGTACCTTAGGTGCATCCTATAATCTGATACAATTGATAGGAAATATCAATTGTGCCTTGGCAGTATAATCAGCTGAGTGTCATCACAGCAAATAGCATAACGCTCATTTGTGCCGTCATGTCCCCTGTACATAAATTCAACTTATTTCCTATTTTAAAAAATTACGTAAAAATATTTACTTGTCTACGCTTGCGCAGTGTCTTATTTAAGACACCATATTAAAAGTAGTTTTTTTTAATTGACTATCAAATTAGGTAAATAGATTAATTTTACGACTTTACCTTTTTGCTAAAACATTAACTGTTGATCGGTTTATGCATCATAAGGCATAGAGCAAACATTGAGTGGAATATATTATGATACAATAAATATTTTACTACTTTATTAACGAAGTGAAATGAAAAGAAAATATTTCATTACCAGAATATACAGTAAACATAATGTTATAGTTAATTATGATAAAAGCTGACTTAAATGAATGTTGCGGATACCAGTGTCACCCGCGCGGTGGTATTCTCTCAAATATACTCAGAGATGCATTTAATTTAATTATAAGATGATGATACAAACAAAAAAAAAGGATATGAAATGAAATCATGATTATATTAATATTTAGTTGTTGCTACAATCCGATTTATTTTCATTTTAAGAACGATATAATTTTTAGGACCAAATTTAGAAGTGACATTTGGAATGAATGGGATTGTGTGGGTACACAAAAATGTAGGTTGTTTAGTATTTGAAAATGCAGAATAGTCTAGTGTGCCTACAAGCAGGAACATCTTTTTCGTGTATAACAGGTAGTGTTTATTAAAAAAGGTGAAGTTCCGAAAGTATCATCGTGACAGTGTCAGTCTAAGATTAATGTTAATATAAGGTCTATATAGTGCTTTATATCTATAAAAACAATCCCAGGCAAATTCTTCTGCATGGTTTTCCTATCAAGTATGAAGTTTGTGATTTGAAACCATACGGTTCCCACAGTCTTATTAATATGTTCAACGTTACAAAGGCTCTTTAGTACTTAATAACTTTACACCATAAATACTTATTTTTAGGTTGCGAGCTACAATTTTACTTGGTTTTAGTGTGAACTTTGATTTTAAAGAGTCAAGAGTGCATGATACCAGTCTAATTTTTGGAATGACTTTTGTTAACTATGTTGTAGCCGCGGCGGATACATGCCACCAGACCAGACTCGAGCCGGGAATCGAAACCAGGACCTCCCACTTCATAATACGATGGCACACTTGCTGCGCAACGGAGGTCAAAATATATTTATTAGACATCATGATCAACCCATTACCGGCTCACTACAGAGCACGGGTCTCCTCTCAATATGAATAGAGTTTGGCCATAGTCCACCACGCTGGCCATGTGCGGATTGGCAGACTTCACACGTCTTTGAGAACATTATGGAGAACTCTCAGGCGTGCAGGTTTCCTCACGATGTTTTCCTTCACCGTTGAAGCAATGATATTTTTATTTTTAAAAACGCACGAACGCACTCCGAAAAGTTAGAGGTGCGTGCCCGGATTCGAACCGCCGACCTCTGATTAGGAGGCTGACGCCCTAACCACTATCACCGCTTCATATTTATTTGTAAGAAAGTTTAATCTTATTTATTTGTTTGAAAGAAATAGAAATGGGCGTTCGTTACGCTCTCAGGGTTCAATGCCTCCGCAGGAATCTAAGAAGGAGGTTAGAGTTTAACTATTTGCACATTAATGTTAATGTGTCGGCCATTCTATGTAAAGTGCGCGCTTCGATTTAACCAATGATTCGCATAAGTAGGTAGCTGTACTAGGGGCTTTTTGTTTGTAAACTTTATTACGTCGCCTCTCGCAAAACTCCAGCAAAAGTATAAAAAACTAAAACAAGACAGACGACTCAAACAGTCCTCTTGATTTACTTCCACCTAGTGCTCTCAAATTTCAATTTTACAAAAAAAAATGGAATAGACTTTTTGCTTAATCATACTCGTATGTGTTAGTTATGTTGCAGCATTATATGACGGAGCAATTAAATGGAAGATGTCTTTTCGAATATTAAAATCGACGGAGAAACTGGTGAGTGTAGAAAGAGATCCACACGATGCTATAAATTCTAAGAGTATAGTAAAAATGCTTTCATATTAAATATTATGCATTAGCTAACGCTTGGTTGTGGATGGGTTTCGAAAAAGTAAGTCTTCAGTATGCTCCTACTCTAACGCTTAGGCACAAAGCCAACCTATCGATTAAGTGGTTAATACATCGTGTTCTGTTCCCCGTTAGGGCAACGGGATTGGATTCCTGCCCTGCCGGTGGCGAAACTACTGATGTTATACCATTTGCAATTTCAACTTATTAAACTGCTTGCTTCGGAAATAACTAACGGATACCCGCCATTTTGTTTTGTGCGCATATCAGAGAGTTCAATGCATTGACTTTAAGAGCCGTGGCAATTTAAGAGTCTTAAAAATTTCTAATTACTTTAAGTAACACGTTTTTATGTGAGTCGTTTTTTGAAAAACATACTCGTACTTCAACGTCATTTTCAATAACGACGAATCCCAACTGAAGCTTGAAATGACATGTGTTCACACGTCGACAACTAAGTGCTTGACTTGAATGAAAAAAAAATACCAATTAAAAATATTGCCCAAGTATGTAAGAACCGAAAGGTTAAACTCTTAAAGATGTGAAGAAAAAAGCTAATTTTGAAAAGAATTGTAATGGTCATTTGTTAGGAATAGATTTATGAATATTCTATGAATTCTAACTAAACATTTTGTTTTTTTCTTAAACTACATGCTCAGGAACTTATCGCGATTTCACAGCAATTCGGCGTTAAGTGATAAGTAAGATTGGAAAGCGTCACCATTTGTGCTCACACGCGTTAATGTAATGGCTTGTGGCACCGATACTGGTCGCGTTCTTTAATAATGCGTGACCATTTTCTGAGCCGTGCCCAAGAGTACTCTCCGTTGAGAAGAACAGAAGGGAGAAGGCTTATAAATATTGTTTTTTTTTTATACACTACCGGTTGTCCTTGACAGCAATCTCACCTTATGTATGAGTGATGATGTAGTCTAAGATATTAGCGGGCTCACCTGTTATGGTGAACCCGTAATTGGTTTCTACGCGACATCGTTGCGGACCGCAACAATAGGTTCGTACTGATACGATCGTAGGTGTTAACGAGCCACGACCGCAGCCTCCCATCAGGCCAGACTCGAGCCGGGAATCGAACCCAGGACCACCAACTTTTAAATGCTACAGCGAACGTACTGAGCTACAGAGTTCGTCAAAGGTAATGAAATCAATATGAAGATGCTCTATTGTCGAAGCGAAATATCCTGTCAGAGTGCATTTTAGATTATCTGTATGTAAAACGAAAAAATTATAAATTGCACTGTGCAGATTCACCTGGCTTATGGCGATAATAAGCTTAATATGAATTGCATATCTGAAGGTAATTAATTCATTTATTTACAATTTAAATGAAAAATTAATTAACTTTTCACGTCACTTTATTTCGTCGCGTTCCTTAACCGTGTCGCGCTACTGTAGGCTTAATGAAGGAGATAGCCAAGCCTAAGGATGGACTAACGTTTCAGCCCAGCAATTGTAAGATATAGGGTTTTTACATTTAATTCTCAAATGAAAAAAATAGCCCGTAATTCGAAAAATGACGTTCTCAGCCGCAGTGTCTCGGAGAGCACGTAAGCTCGACAGGAGTTTTAAAGTTATTAATTTGTAACTACATGATCATTAAGACCCAATAACTCTTACTACTATTCTTCAAAACTCCTATGAGAAAAGAGGCCTGTGCCTAGCAGTGACACATTCAGAGGCTTAAAGGCAGGTGATTAAAGGATCTGTCGCACTAAACCAATTAAATATTGAAGACAGAAGTTTATGTGTATGTTAACTGCTTGCACCGCTCAAACGTCGGCGGGTCGTGGCCGCGCTGGTGCACTGTGCGCAAAGTGAGAGGTCTTAAAGAGGACAAAAACAATATAAAACGCCTGCGAGACGCCGCGGAGCAGCGGATTGACGCAATAACCAAATTCAATAAAGTACGAGACAAGTGAAAGTCGCACAGCTCCTCAAAGTTCAGGTGAAAGTTAGAGGTCACGCACAGTAATACACCCGCTCCTTTTGGACCTACAGGGTAGGCATTACACTCGTCTTCCGAATACACTTTCTACTTAACATATGTAAGGTTAAAGGCTTCCCAGGGGCTCACAAATCGGCCTTCGGAGGATCGTTAGGTATACGCTTGTTATTCTAACCCACATCGGATGGGCGATTAGTGTGTGCACGGAGCCGTCTGACCCCGAAGACCGGCTACGGGTCAAGTGCTTAGGAAACGATTGAGAGTAAAACGAGTAATAATTTCCAGGTCGGTATATAGATTTTATAAAAGAAAATGTTTGTGCCCTTCGCTATGAAGGAAATAAGGATTATGCTAAATGGAAATTATGCTAAATGGCTTTCGAAATCGTCTTTGTGACTGATGGACTGGCCGGAGTCAGTACACAGAGGTATTGCGCCTATATAAACCAACCTTCCAATTTGTTATTCGAAGTTATCACACACAAATTTCCATTTTATTCTCAAATATTTAATTTTAATAACATATGCCCTCACAATCTTCAAAAGGTGCTAAGGAAATTTCGGGCCGGGTCGTCACCTGTACCAAATAACTGCATGATATATTATGTTAATATAAACGGAAACGTACATATTAAGTGAATTAAAACATTATTCAAGGATAAATAATGATGTTATGTAAACAGTTAATGTTACATCATATACATTATGTCACAATCATGTGTCAAGGTCAAACATTTGGCCAATTCGAATAATATGCCTATTTAGCATACCTACCTATCACATCGTCCAAATACAGGAACTAAATTCCATGATTTAGTTTCGAGTACTTATTTACTGTTTTGTTTAATTAATTAATTAAGTTGGTATGTCTGAAATTTAGATCTCTCTCGTCGAGAGAGAAAGCGCGTTTCAAGCAATAAATTATTAGGTGTAATATCTTATATTGATCTTGGATTGGACTTATGAAATCGATGTAGGAAGCTTATCATGTAAAACAAGCCCACTTAGGTAAACGTATTAGTTGAGAGGGTGAAATATTATATAAGGTATGTCATCTGGAAGTACTACTAATTAATTATAGCGTCGACCTGATACCCAGTGGTCGGAGATGGTAGTGCGATTTGGGCCAATAAACTACCATCACATATCAGGATTTTTCTATGATTTTTTGTAACATTTTACGTGTATAAGAACCATGCTAGGAAACTGGGTATAATATTGCTAAGGTCCGATTAATATCATCATGATCAACCCATTACCGGCTCACTACAGAGCGCGGGTCTCCTCTCAATATGAGAAGGGTTTGGCCATAGTCCACCACGCTGGCCATATGCGGGTTGGCAGACTTCACACGCCTTTGAGAACGTTATGGAGAACTCTCAGGCGTGCAGGTTTCCTCACGATGTTTTCCTTCACCGTTGAAGCAAGTGATTTTTTTTTTTAAACGAAAAGTATCTATCATGTCGATGTTAAGATCAGGAAGACGGCAGGATATTTCTTATAATTGCACAACCTACGCAGTCCACTGCTAGTAATAATCAGATGAAGTGTTAATAGGTAAATCACATAGCTTAAAGTTAGAGTTAGAGCACTAAGAAGTTGGCATGGCCGTCCGCACCGGAAACAACGACATAACGCGAATTGCAGACATCACGAAAAAAAGTTATCACCAAACACGGCTAATCATACTCATACCGATGAACGCCAGTGACATGCGGGCTTTACTGGAATTTATATGATTTGTGAAATATAATTGTGGAAATCGGATAATTAGGCAGAGTTGATCCATGGATGCAATTAACAGCTTCGGGATAAATTAGCAGCTTGCAGTTACGATAACGCCACGATTGCCGGCAATCGAGATTTGTATGCAACATGCAGGCGAGCAGCAACATGTGAAATGTTATGAAACCGATTACTGCGGTAGGTACAGTTGCATTGCGTTACCGTGAACCAATGAATGTCAATTATTCTATTATCCTATAAATTGCATTGCAAAAAATTGCAGACCTAGCTTTTTTATATATTTCACTACAAGTAAGCTCCATAACGGCAATCTGGTGGTAAGTGATGATGCAGTCAAATTTCAAATTCAAATTCAAAATAATCTTTATTCAAATAGTCCTTAAAAAGGCACTTTTGACGCGTCAATAATTTACATAGTAGTTATTTCATGGTGATAACTATATTCGTAAACTTAAAACTAAAGCTATGAGGGTTCCAAACGCGCCCCGGTCTAAGAAGAAGCCCACAACAAACTTAGCCGGGGTTTTTCTTTTTTTCGTTATCACCATCTCACATAATGAATAAAAAAACTACCTATGTAGATAGAGCAATTCACACCCAAGCTTTTTTATCGTTTATATAATCCTTAATATCGTAATATGATTTTTCTACAAGCTTTCGTTTTATAAAAACTTTGAACTTATTGATAGACATCTCCAAGATATCAATAGGTAATTTATTATAGAATAAAATACAATTTCCTTTGAATGAGTTACTAATTTTGTGCAGCCTACTAAACGGTACTACAAGTTTACTTTTACTTCTGATGTTCAGTGCGTTACAGTCCATTTTTTTCTTGAATTTATCAATATTTTTATGAACATACATTAAATTTTCATATATATATTGGCTATGCACTGTCATTATTTTATAATCTTTAAATTTATCTCTTAATGACTCTCTGGGACCTAATTTATATATCGCACGAACAGCCCTCTTCTGCAAAACGAATATTGTGTCAATATCAGCAGCATTACCCCATAATAAAATACCATATGACATAATGCTGTGAAAGTAGCTAAAATATACAAGTCTGGCAGTCTCTATATCCGTCAAATGACGAATCTTTTTTACCGCGTAAGCAGCAGAGCTAAGTCTGTGCGATAAATTATTTATATGTGGGCCCCATTGAAGTTTAGCGTCTAACGTTAAGCCTAGGAATGTAGCCGTATTTACCAGATCCAATTCCTCATTATTAAGTAGTACACTGGTTTTCACCTGTTTAACATTGGGCAACGTGAATTTAATACACTTTGTTTTCTTCCCATTAAGTGCTAAGTTATTAGCCTCAAACCAATGTACTACTTTCGCGAGAGAGTTGTTTACATCGTCAACATTTGTTTCGCGTCTTTTAATTTTAAAAACGAGTGATGTATCATCAGCAAACAATACTATCCCGCTATTGTCCTTAGTAAGGTAAGGAAGGTCATTTATGTAAATGAGGAACAGAAAAGGTCCTAATATTGATCCCTGAGGAACCCCTATTTTCACAAATGACCCGTTAGACCGTTTCCCGTTTACGTCTACTTGTTGAACTCTGTCACGTAAATACGAGGTCATTAAATCTAGAGTTACCCCTCGAAGTCCATAATGGTGTAGTTTTCTGACTAATGTTTCATGTTCAACACAATCGAAAGCCTTGGACAAATCACAAAAAACACCAAGTGCGTCACGTGACTCCTCCCAGGCTTTAAATATATTGTGTATTAACTCAACACCAGCGTCGGTTGTTGAGCGACCCCGTGTAAAACCAAATTGTTTGGCGTGTAATAAATTGTTTCTATTAAAATGATTAATTAATTGAGTTAAAATAAGTTTTTCAAAGATTTTACTGAAAGTAGGTAGTACTGATACTGGTCTAAAGTTAGTGGGGTCAGTAGTACTACCAGATTTAAATAACGGAATTAACTTGCTATGTTTCATTAGGTCAGGGAACACACCACAGTCAATACAATTGTTAAAAATAAAAGCTAGGTCGGGTGCAACAATATCAATCAAAGACCTTATAACATTAACGGAAATGCCCCACAAGTCATTTGTTTTCTTAATATTTATTAATCGGAAGGCCTTAATTAAGGCCGAAAGTCTAAGATGATAGCGCGTTAACCTGTTAGGGGGTATGGTAAACCCATACTCCTATTAGTTTTCTACAGCGACATCGCGCCAAATCGACCGTAAATCACTTGGCGAAACGTCTTTGTTGGTAGGGTGGTAACTATCCACGGCCGAAGCCTCCCACCTGGTCAGACCGGACGTCCAACTTTACAATACGACAGCACACGCGCTGCGTCAAAGGGGTCGTGTTCGATTTATAGTTAAGACCCATGTGAGTTATAAACTTCTATGCTATCTTTCGGTAGCACGATTAAAACAGTACACAAATGTTATAAAATATCCTTTAATACCGAGATAATGGATACACGTATGTATACTTATGCATAATTATAAGGCTACATAAACTGAATTACATACCGAGCACGCGCTGCGCAAGTCATATATGATATGCCCATTATAATAATTAATTTAGCAAACCGGAGGCAGTTGGTAAATATAGAAATCGTGCCTTCCCGTGTTAGCCATTCATGTTATACCCAATGCAATGCTGAGCGAGCTATTCACGAATAAACGTTTTCATTATCCGACGCGATATCGGCGGAATTGACGGAAATCGATGAGCCAACGGAAAAATGCTCTTTGCGGAATCGTTTGTAGTTTATCTTGGGAACCGTCTCACATAGTCAATATATTTTGTAATTAGGTATGAAATTAGAGCAATTTATACCTAACTTTAGACTGTTGACAAACCTAAAATAAGAAACCAATATCCATCTTAGTTTCTATTTATCCGCTTCTTTGCAATTGTCCTTGGTTTCGTCCCAAGTCTTAATTGGTCCATTAATCATCCTATTCAAATTCAAATTCATTTATTGCAAGAGAATGGTACATAATTAAGATAAAAGTTAACATCGACAGGCGTGCAAGAAAAATATATCTGCACATTCTATCTTTCACACTACGAGCTAGCACTAGCAATCATAAAGTCAAAGTAAATTAAGATATAAAATTGATAGACGGGCCTCATAATTCAATGTCAATCAAAAACACTAAAATAAATGTTATAAGACTAATTAATACAAAAAACAAAAACGATTATAATGATTACCCACCACATATATATAACAAAAGTTCAAAGGTTATTTTTCTTACAAAGCAATAATTTAAGGAAACCAACCTTTGGCATTTGTTCTATGGAAAACTACTAATTAAATATATTTTTTTTTTTTATCCACTACAAGTTAGCCCTTGACGGCAATCTCACCTGATGGTAAGTGATGATGCAGTCTAAGATGGTAGCGGGCTAACCTGTTAGGGGTATAGTAAACCCATACTCCTAATTGGTTTCTACACGACATCGTGCCGGAACGCTAAATCGCTTGGCGACACGCCTTTGTCGGTAGGGTGGTAACTAGCCACGGCCGCAGCCTCCCACCAGACCAGACTCGAACCGGGAATCGAACCCAGGACCTCCAACTTTATAATGCGACAGCGCGCGCTGCGCCACGGGGGTCGTCAAAAAAATACGAATTCAACAACGTACCTTTTACTTTATACACAATACAAAAAATAGTATATTTATATTATAGTTAGACTCACACTTTACTATAGCTATCCCAATATCGGATGGCTAGATTTAAAACACTAATGACTGGTTATAGTCAAGAACAACCCCATGCATGCATGGGTTGCAAGTCGTGGAATTTGGAAGAGCTAATAAACAGTGTTCACTTGCCAAATGTAGATAGCACACAGACATGTGTTCCGCTATTTGCTTTGCAATCAAAGGTGTCTTACCTGAAACAACACAATAAATATTATTCAACGTATATAAAGGTTGTTAAATCTTTATTATCGTGCAACTGAAATAATATAAATGACTCATTATATTCTTTCCATTCTATAGTCGTTTCTCCACAAAGTGAATGTGGCTTCGGTAGGTATTTAAGTTTTAAGTAAAAATACTATAAGTAAATAGAATAATAATGTTCCTTTTTAGTTTCAAGTTAGCCCTTGACGGCTATCTCACTTGGTGGTAAGTGATGATGCATTCTAGGATGGTAGCGGGCTAACCTGTGGTGTGGTGTGGTGTAAACCACACAGGTTAGCTAGTTAAGGGGCTTTATCAGGCGACAACCTACGTTGGAGGGAATATCTGTGATCAACGACGACTATAATCTCAAAGTTGTATAAGTACTGTTAGTAAGCTTGCATACGCGCTCCTATAGCTCAAAGATTAAGAAAAAATACGCCAATTGAGGAATGCGTTAACTGAGCAACAAAAAAACAATTTATTTAGTGAGAACTACATTCAGTATGAGCTAGGCGTAGATGTTTTGTCAGCAGCGGAGCATAGCGCAGCGCGGAAGGGAGATGCAAGTGAAAGTGGATGCAGCGCTGCATTCCATCTGCCCGCGCCGCCGCTGGCGCTGCTCCCGGCGGCCACGTGGCCACTGCGCGGCGGTGCGCAAGCGCAGACAACACGGAAACTTCGCGAAAGTTGCTTTCAAAATAGATCATCTTACTAACACCAACATTCGCATAGTATCTCCTGCATTTCGTTTTTGAAACTGGACAGATGCAGATGTAACTAAAATACACAGAATTTGTATCACTGCGAAGAAATTTTACCAAACTGTTATAACGGGTACAAAATGCAACGAATAATATGCAGGAAGGTACATTTTGCAAGCCCGCGAGCAGCTAGGAGACCTTAGTATCGCTGCTACACGAAGATGCCAAGTGCCAACATGCCAAAGTGCTCACCACCGTCGCTGAGACACATGTTAGTTTAATATTGGGGAAATGAACGTTAAAAAGTATAAACCTTCTTGATATGACATCGAGATATCATCATGATCAACCCATTACCGGCTCACTACAGACACGGGTCTCCTCTCGATATGAGAGGGGTTTGGCCATAGCTCACCACGCTGGCCATGTGCGGATTGGCAGACTTCGCACGCCTTTGAGAACATTATGGAGATCTCTTAGGCGTGCAGGTTTCCTCACGATGTTTTCCTTCACCGTAGAAGCAAGTGATATATATTTTGTTTAAACGCACATAACTCTGAAAAGTAAGAGGTGCGTGCCCGGATTCGAACCGCCGACCTCTGATTAGGAGGCTGACGCCCTAACCACTAGGCTATCACCGCTATATAGTCGTCGTCAGCGCACGTCGAGATATACTCAACAGTAATTGTAAAATAATATAGCTTCAAGAGGGTAGGCCCACGGCTTGTGCTAGAAGAGGGTGGATACAAAAGTAACCAGGCTAATTGACGCACCTGCTTATGTGTACTGTACTGCGATTGCTCGAGTTAGTATTAGGTCTGTGAAGGGCCTTAATCATCGAAGCGTGCTCGAAATGTGTGTCGCTGGCCGGAGCAAGGCCGCGGTGCACCAAGAAGGCGATAATGGCGCTATTAATTCACTCGAAACCAATTAACTTAGTAGCTTCATCTATAATCAGTACGATCGAGTTTATTTCGGAAAGTGTTACATTCCTTGTAACATTTTCTGACTATAGCAAGAATCAGTCGCCACAAAATGAATCCATCGAACTACAATAGTAACACCATTTCTAAAATATAACTTAAATAATTGCGCTTCTCATCAAATCACAACCAAATGCTAAAAGCTTTTAGTTGACGCTTGATTGTCTATACCTCATACACGTGAGGACTTTTCAATTGTGTGGATATAGTTAAAACTAACACTCGTGCTACATCTCAACATTTGGGATTCCTCTTCAATCGTAAAACCAATTTTTCGTCTACGAAACTGCAAAATGTGAAGCAATTATCAAACTGTGTTCCTTTATAAATATGATCAAGGGCCGCTCAGGGGATAAACAATTTTTTTAAAGTCACATTGTTGGTTCCTATGGTGTTTATGGGCTGCGATAATCTCTTAAAATCAGTTTAAAAACTTTGCTAAAACATAAATAAATGCAACATAGATAAACAGCATTTAGCTCTCATACTCTTTGAAATCTTACGATAACTTTTTTGGTCATTGAAGACCAATGGACTGACAAAAAACACATAACCGAGGCTTTGGATGATAAATTGAAATCCTTGCTGGCGGAATGTTTCCTAACGGGCACTACGGGCTTGTTCTACTAGTTATTGTTCTCAGCCAACTTCTTTGACAAGAATAGAAGAAGAAACAATACACTTGAGATATCTCGTCCGACTAACCTACCTTCACCATTTAAGTTAGCAGTACTCCTACACTTTCACTATAGTACACTTAAAAATTGATTGAAGATTATTTATTTATGTCATTGCCGTAACCAAGTTCGAACTCGGTTCTGAAAGAGTCAAATTGGCCATTTAAATGAAATATTATTATGTTAATACATTTAACAAGGCGGTCGGCCTCGCTAAGCTTTAATATTGAGTGTTCCTCCCAAAAATGGGACGTCAATGATGCCTTTGACAATGTTTCGTCGATTCTGGTTTTGACCGGTTTTTGATTGAAACGACCATGCGGAGGGCAGAGTTGAATTAATACATGTTAAAAACCAGTTAAATAGTGCGCGGGAACTACCATGTGTTGAAATAATTAAACAGATTAATCTGTGTATGTTAAAGGTAAAGGTGAATGACTATTCTATCACACAACGCATACCACCGGACGGATCGGCCGAAGTTTGCCTTACATATTATGCTATCTGGGGTCCCCAAAAAAGAGATTTTCAAAATGTTTCCCCAAAAGGGGCAGATGACACAAACTTCTATTAGAACCTATAATTTTGACCTCATAAAATGTATTAGCAAAAGTATTGCCATGAAATCTTTGGGTTGAGAACATTAACTTATATAATTAGTGGCCTATCAAACAAAAGTAGGTTGCTTGCCGTATTTTACGTAATTAGAAAACACAACTGGAAACTGAAATGAACTGCAACTGTTATCAAGACTTTCGTCTATGACATCAAGCCATTTTACTAATCCTACAAACCTATGTTACTCCGTCACTGCTGAAATATCTCGAAGAATCTATAGGCATAGCAGTGTAGATAGTATAAACGTATAAAATCTAAGTTCTCGTTATGTCTACTAGTTAAAGGTTTTACATTTGGTGAATTCATACACTGGCATTACTATTTATTTGACAATTAAATTTATAATAACTTTTAATACGAGTAGATAGCAGTTAGAAGGAAACTCATTACTTTTATTCAGAAAAAATATACCTCCAATTAAAATACCAAAAAAATCCTACGCATGAAATAATACATTTAATTAAATTATATTCGAGCTCTAAACAGTGGGAGTTTCTTCTATTTGTATATGAAGTTTATATTTCAATTTTCTGGCTGCCCTGTTTTTTTTTTCTAAAGAATATAAATAACGGTCTACATATCCAACGGTTTCCGATTTCCTGCGACGCATAGCTTTTAAGGTTTCAACTGTCCCCTTCTGATACTTCTTGAAGCCTTTTCACCTATCTGCGGTTAGCCAGGTACGAACCATTAAACGATGACTGAAAATCGAAGGATGTGGTCGGATCATCATCGTCCGTGCATAAATTATGAATGAAAGTGTTTGTTTGATTACTTGATGAATCGAATATATTTGATTCAAAAGAAATAGTCAAAGTACTGCAATTGTCAGGGAGCCTCTTCTGGTTTGAGCACCACTGTTTGTCCAGTAATTGTATTTGTAATAAAAATTATGCTTGCAACATCATATCTGTGATAGAAGTTAAACTTCCTTAGTAATTATTTTTACTACCATTATTATTCAACTAATATTTATACTTGGTTTTACGTACCGTACTATTCTGAAATTATCAATGTTACCTCAGTTGTCAAATTTATATAATTTGTCGCTCTTATGAAACAAAATGTGTCTAATCGTGAGACGTCTTGAAATTTCAGCCTCGTTTCAGATTCAATAAATTGATCATCTTGCCTATAAGGTGCTCCTTAACAATTATGGTTACAAATAATTTCTCATCATCATCACCCATAATATTAACATCACCCTCAACACATTTATGTCCCTTTGCTAGTCTTCTCAGAAGGGGATAAAGAATTTAACGTTCTACAGACTGCAGGCTTCAATGATTATTATCACACGTTAGCCTTAATAATCAGGCTTACCGAGTATTATAGTATATAACGAACGTAAAAATATCAATAAAAATCAGGAAATATAAAACGGATACGTAGCATTCATATCCGTTACATATTCATTACTAGATAATATTAAAGTCTCACCGTTTCTGTTTGAAAAAGTCTCAATAAATCTAAAGCATTTATTTCTTTAAATATACATATAGCACATTAATTAAACATGGCAAATTTTCACTTTGAAAGTGCTATTATACATTTATAGAATACATTGATTTCTCAAAATTATGTTATTTGTTTGCACATGACAACTAAGGGTACGTTTTGTAGTTTTATGAGTATCTAGTGTGTGTACAAGCCATTATTGTTAAAGAAAATCTTGTGATGATTTTATCACGACTCTTCATAGATATCCAGGTGAAGTGTGTGATGCAGTAATTTTGGCATAATAATATTTTTTACAGTTAAGTATTGCCCAAGTACATATAGGGCGAATATGTAGCACTTCTTTATTTTCCAAAAAAATATCATATAGACATATTGTACCAAGGTTTCAAAAGCGGCAGTATTTTGTTCCATCTTTACTAGATGT
Organism: Lasiommata megera; assembly: GCA_928268935.1. Taxonomy (NCBI): domain Eukaryota; kingdom Metazoa; phylum Arthropoda; class Insecta; order Lepidoptera; family Nymphalidae; genus Lasiommata; species Lasiommata megera. The sequence continues at coordinate 359,044 of OV743311.1, read as the reverse complement.
ATGTTTTATCCCTTAAGGTTCTAAGTAATATATCAAACAAACGCATGGGTGATTAGTATACTATCGCTTTTCACTACGGAACCAAAAACCAAAGCCGGCACTTTACAATATTGTTACAATCTAGTGTTATGTGAGAACTTCCGTTACCAATCACACATACAAATGAGAACTCCCATTACAAAAACAAATATAATGGAAGCACTCATTAAGATAATAGATACTGTTTATTTCAAATAATCTTTTCCAGTTTGTTAAAAAACATTAAAAACTCTCAGCAAGTCAAAGCCAAAAAATAATGGGGAGAACGCAATTTGGAATATTCAAGTTGTATGTGACAAGTTTGAATAAGTTATGAAAAGTACACGTTACAGAGTCGTCGAGAGAATCTCTTCTTCTTCTTGATCAACACATTACCGGCTCACTACAGAGTACGGATAGGTTCTCAACATGAGAAGGGTTTGGGCATAGTCCACCACGCTGGCCATGTGCGGATTGGCAGACTTCACACACCTTTGAGAACATTATGGAGAACTCTCAGGCGTGCAGGTTTCCTCACGATTTTTTTCTTCACCGTTGAAGCAAGAAATATATATATTTTTTTTTATCAATCATCGGGTGTAATCATCTTGTCGCAAAATGAAGTCTGCTCCTATCCGAAATTTGTCGAATCCGAGAAGCCCAAAACCGATCTTGGTTTTCTCTAATTTATTTTATTATTATATTACGCCCCAATGCTAGGCACACTCGACTCCTCATTCATTCATATTTTTGGGGATGGTACTAACAATTGCATCTGTCAAAAACACATAACAAACAGGCAATTTTCCCCTTGCTATTTATCTATCTTTACCACCGAAGTGTTAACCAGTATTAACGAAAACATTAAAATTGAATTACATCTGAGAAGCAAAGAACGACCCCATTAGTATCTAATTAACTTCAGTTCGTTTGTTACTTGTTTCGTAGTAAATTCATCTCGACGGCCACTTGTAGCGACAACGTAGATGTGAAGATACGCTGTCACAGGTAGAATATATGTTAGATACAGTCTCAGCGCGAGATAAGGGCGTAATGAAGAGCCGCAACGGGAGCGGCGTCAATTAGCGCACGCTGCTATCAACGGTACCGTAATGATGACGTCGACAGCGCCACTCGCGGTCGCCGCAAAGCCGGCCGTGGCATCTAACTAACACCCATGCATATATAAAGTTAGTTTTCCCTCACTAGTCTAAACCGAGAGATGGTGATAACAAAAATAAAATTTACCTGGCTAAGTTTGTTGTGGGCTTCTTAGACCGGGGCGCGTTTGGAACCCTCATAGCTTTAGTTTTAAGTTTACAAATCTAGTTATCACATTCAAATCACTACTATGTAAATTATTGACGCGTCAAAAGCGCCCTTTAAAGGACTATTTGAATAAAGATTATTTTGAATTTGAATTTGAATTAAAACACTAATGGCCGTCTAGACACCATAGACGATCCATAGCCATGGGAGTTATTGAAAGAGCGATTGAACGACAATGAAAACATTTAACAATTTAATGATTATGTTAACATGACTATTTTATTTATTATCATTTAATTATAACATTTGTTTAAGGGGAAAATTCGTAGCAAGTAATAATATTAGTAACTAAATGTCAGTTTTTTCCAACGGGATATAGGAGATTTAATTTAAGACAGAGAAATCAGATTACCAGTTATATGCAAAATGATACACGAAACGCTATAACGTTATAAAAAGTTTGAGTCAATTAAAAAAGTCGGTAAATCTTAAGAATGATAACAGCATTGTTTTGATATAATTAACGTTTAAAAGCGTATGATAGTAGTATTGTTTTGATAAATATTTTATAATAGTCCAATTCGTAATAATTGTTCCCATACCTAATCAGCCAAAAATATTATATAGAATTACTAGAATTATTAATTAAATCTTACATTGCATTATTTTTATTATTTACATTTTTAAATCTTTATAACAATAAAATTATCACAACCGTTCAAAAAACAATTCATCTTATCACAACCGCTTAAAAAACAATTTATCTAATTTGTCATATTCATAGGCAATCTAGAATTACGAAATGTCAAATGTCATTTTCTTACTCATTCTGTGCAAATGTATTCGTTTTACTTTTGATTTTTGGTAAATTTTTACTGTAAAAATCGTCAATTTAACGCAATTTTTGGTGTAATATGTATTGTAGATATATGTATTATGAACAGAAATGCACGTTTTCACCTTATTTGAAGTGTATGCTTGATGTGAAAATATGTGATTTCTGTTTCAGGAGAGTTTTTACCATACTACTTACTACACTAATTTACAAAGCTTTACGTGGTTACCCTTACCACAAACTTACCTCGATAGCGGGTTTTAGTTACTAACTTAACTCTTAGGTTAACTTTGCTCAACTAACGTAATCGAATGGTAGGGTTTTACCTCAGCGGGGCGTGTAGACAATTGAATCTGTGCTCTTTGGAAAATTCGCGCGCTCTTCGAACTAAGGCGATTTCACTGCCATTACATTAAATGTTAGGAAATTAATCAAAATATATCAGTAGGTATACAATATAGAGACAATATACACGCGATATGGGACAAGGTCTAGTTCGTATTAATTACGCTGAGCTATTGTATGCTGCACGATTTGTATACGCTAAGGGCGGAGACACACTGACACGCAACTAATAGTAAATCTAATATTCTTAGATAGGGCAATTTCAACGAATATAGCGATCCTGAGCTAATTAAAAACAAAAGTATGTAATTTTGTAACAAGCGAATAACGAAACTTCTGGCGTTACATAATAATTATACTTAAAGACCGTAGATGCAGCAAAGTTATTTTAGAAAATAATTAAGGTCCTCGGTAAACTAGTAATTTGACTCTGCCTAGTCTAGCGTCATTATCCAATTTAGTTTAGGGACTTGTCGAGTACAATCAATAATCGCATAGGTGCAAATTTGTCCGTCTCCTATGAGGTCTAAGCCTGCGTAGAAGTGGAAAATTATGCGGATATTAAATCTTACAATGTAACCATTTTGAAAGAAATTTCACTCTCACAGACGAATAAAATGACTTGTTGTATACCTTTGTTTAAAATTGCAATATGAAGCTGTTTTAATATTGAAAGCTTCCACGCGCGGTGCGGCGAGGCTGGCCGCTCGCAAGTTGTCAGCCAGTTAGTTACCAACAAAAGAACAGCTATTTATAGACCCATTGATAACTCGGTCGTTGATCTAATTGTATCGGCATCATCTGCTATTGTTCATCCACTCAATACGTAAGCCGGGCAGCTTCTGTTAACGCTGTATCATTCACACTCTACGACCCCCCCCCCCCCCCGTTATCCCATACGTCGCCTAAGCCGAGGTTCGTCCTCAAAGGAGGCGCCCTTAGGCAGTCGTTCCCTTAGTTTCTTTGAGCCCTAGGGCTCTAAATTGGTTCTGGCAGAGCTTCTTTCCGAAGCTCCCCAAACAGCCCGGTTACATAAGGAAAAATGCCAAGACGCTTAGCAATAGGGCAATAACTAGCCGCGACTAGCCATCTTGCTAGATCAGATTCGAATAGATATGAACCGAGTGAACTTACTGCGTCACAGAGGTCAAAATATTTCGCCGAAAATCGCGAATCTTTAATAAAAAAGCCATGTTTTGTTTGAATAAGTTAGCCTTTGACTGCAATCGTGCCGAAACGGTAAATCACTCGGCGAAACGTCTTTGTTGGTAGGGTGGTAACTAGCCACCATCGAAGCCTCCCAGACCAGACTCGAGTCAGGAATCGAACCCAGGATCTACAACTTTATAATACGACAGCGCACGGAGGCCGTTAAAACCTTGAGTAGTATACATGAACTGTCCCATTCGTATTTTCGCGTTACACTAGCTATAACTCTTCTTGGTATGACTTTTTTTCTCTAAGCGTTCTAGTTAAATTCCAAACCATTGACAACGAAGAAAGGGATGTTTTAATAATACTACGACAGAATTACTCTGGTAGGCAGAAGTCCAAACTGAAACATAACTGAGTTATTTACGCGCTCAACCCCTCATCTTAAATTCATAGATAAGCTTCTAACAATATTTACTGAATAAACTTTTGACTGTTGGTAAAATACAAACTATTCATAATAGTTCATTTATAACTTACTTCTAAGAATAAAAACTAAGCAAAAATGAATATTTGACCAAATTAGAAATACGTTTACAAATAATATTCAAGTAAGCCACTAGTTTTAATTTAACGTTAAGCTTGAAGATGTATAATGTATACATTATACATCTTCAAGCTACGAGGTTTGCAAACATGATAAGGCATAACATAGTAAGTATTCTGTAATATACAAACGGAATCCTCTTTTATTAAACCAAATCCGAGTTTATATTCCCACACTTCCGCCATTTTCAAAAAAAAAAAAAACTATGCTTTATAGACTTATAATTTCATTTTCCTTTAATATACATAAATACATCAATCTATTAATTTCTGTTTTATTACAGCTATCTTTATCATGAAAAAGTTCGTATCTCATTAATATATATTTAAAAAAAATAGTTTATATCTAATCTATACACATTGAAACTTATAAGCACTTTTATATTTCAATCAGCGTTAAAATCTATATCATCCCGAAGTGCCGCTCAGTAAGATAGTATATCAGTCTAGAAGAATGGTATTGGTAAAGCAAGTCAACCATGTGCGCTGACTAAACGGTGCTTGAAATAAATAAATGTATGTATGAAATACAAATACTAAATACAAGGCCTAAAAAAGTCTGCGGAACCATATCTAACACGAATAAACAGTAAAACAGTAAATAGTGTATGTGTTTAGGTTTGTAACTCTTTTACGCCGCCGGAACAACGGAACCAATATGGCTGAAATTTGGCATGAAAATAAATTGTACCGGAAAACTCCGTGTTTCCCGCGGGATTTGTGAGAATCTGAATTTCACGTCGATGTGAACTATTTCGCATTTTCAAACATCCTCGCAATTCGATATTGATGTTGACAAAAAAAAGCGGAAAAGGGAACGTGAATAGTACTCGGGCATCAGATAATATTTAATTACAAACTTTAATTACTCCACTTAAATTTTGTAACCCTTAGACAAAGTCGCACGATCAGTGAGTAAACTTATACAACCGTATATACGCGAAGGCTTATATTATCCTATAGTTTATAGTACTTTTAAAACATTCCCAGAAACTCGTAAAACCCCATTGACTCACTTCTTTCGATAGAGTATTGACGTTCCTTATTAAAGATATATCTTTAGACCTGTTTATAATATTTTCATATGTAGAGAAAGAAGTACTCGTACATAGGACTTGTTCTAAGTTTGTTTATTTTGAATATCTTAATATTTATTGATCATACTGGGCTAAAATCAGTGTCCAACTTCTGTTGATTAAGCTAGTTTATAGACGAAGTGATTGTGTGAAGTATTAAGTGATGTTAATAATTTAACTTCAGCGACACTTATTAAAGAACGAACAATTTTTTCAACCTTTATTACCAGAAATCATCAATTGGTTTTATTCAACCAAAATATAATACATACTAATTTTTTTATGGCTTAAGTAATTATCAGAATAATTAATGACATCAAAGACACAGAGTTCATTTAGTTCGCACGTTTGGTATTTCCGGGCTGTATTTACCTTTAGCGTTAAAGAAAAAATATGACTCGCTCGAATGGTTTTTTTTTGTATTTTTCTGAATGCCCGGTGGAATGTCACAAAAAATCCTATAATTTGCTAACACTTTTTATCAGTTACTATGACTTAGGTACTCGATCACTCGGTACTTACGTGTTCCGACACGTTTCAAACTCCATATGCTTATTGTGTTTCCGGAATATGGGAATCAGTTTTTCTGAAATGATTCTTCGTTTCGTAATTATTTTGATTGCCACATCTGCCATATATCATGACGTCATATAATGACGCGCGGGATGTTTTCACAGAAATTTTAGTAATTTTATACAATACTAGTCGATGCCCGCGATTTTATCCGCGTCGATTATGGGTTTTTAAAAACTCCTAAGGAATAAGCTACCAATTCAACGAAAATTTCTGTGGCAAGCCGAAACAGTATAGTTATAGATCATTGACATGAAATTGAGTTTTTCGTAAAATGTATTAATAATAATTCAATAATAATTGATTTTCAGCCAATTTTGTGCCGCCGTTCTTGAGTTATAAATAGTGTTATCACGACTTTCTTGTATATATATATAAGTATGAGATAATTTATAGATAGAATATTTAAACTTTTTAGTGTACTATAGGTATAATCTTATAAATAGTATTTTAAGGTCGCACATTCTGTAAACCTATTTTTGTTTTCTACCAAATTTGTGATAACAAACAATTATATAAGAATTATACGAAGGAAAGCTTATCTCTATAAGATCTCTTCCAGCTACCCTCATTAAAAAAAAGTTAAAAAATCAAACCTAATTATAAGTGTTCTTGAAAATAAGCCCTTTTTTAAAATTAATTTCATATAAAATCATGACGTTACAATGTCGTACGATACTCGTAAGCGAATCTCATACTTTCAGAATCAATGCATCTGTTCGCAAAATATGAGTTTATTTGCAAGTACTACTTGCATGTTATTTAAAAAAGTAACTGAAGTCATGTGCAACAACGCGTGGCCGGCTGCTTGCCCAATATCAATATGCGCCCTTAATTGCTTTGTACTATCACAGCCAGTGTATTTAATTTACGCAATTAATTTATTTAACTAGCAGGGGCAGGTATATGTAAACACTGTTTAATTGCCTGCACTCGTATCGACGTGGTATATGCATTGTAACATTCCGACAATAATTTCCTGTATTATTTAGTTATTTTGTTTATATATTGGTACGTTTGCAAACATTAAACACCACAGGTGTAATTAAAAATATAAAAGCTTTCAATGTTTTTTATACCGTCGCGTCGGCCCTTCACTTCACTCCACGATACTTCTTCCGCGTTATTTTTAGGGCATTCGAACAATTTCCCAATTTTTTTCGGATGGTTGTATGTTTTGGTTGGTTTGGATAAGACACTAGTTCGAAACATTCACGATCAAATCATAGTTTTAGTTTGACTTTAAAAAAAAAATATTGATCCACTATACGTTAGCCCTTGGCGGGCTAATCTGTTAGGGGTAAGGTTTACTTACTCCTAATTGGTTTCTACGTGACTTTGTGCGGCAACGCTAAATAGTCACGTCTTAACACGTCTTAGTCGTTGGGGTGGTGCCTAGCCCCGGCCAAAAGCCTCCCACCAGATCAGAATCGACCTCGACTTATAACGCGACAGCGCTCACGCTGCGCCACGCAGCTCGTCAAAGTACTATGTTTGATGCCATTTTTTGTCTACTTTTTTACAATTATTATTATTATAATTGTGATTAGTTCGTAATTAATTTTATATTTTATATATATACATAATACATTGACATTAATTACATACATTGATATATTATTGACTCAAGCAAAAGACTTAAGACGTATCTTGTTTTAAAACTGTATGTGAAAACTGTAAAAACTAAACATTCACATCAGCTCACAACGTTAAAAAAGTGTTATAATAAAATGTAAAGCTGCTGGTTTTCCATAATAAATAAATAAATCTGATACGAGCCCGTAATAAACAATTGAATTTAAATATGTGGTGATTTAATTTATTTTTTTCGGAACATGCCGAATCAAATCACATCTGTAGATTAACTTTCAGAAATTGTCTACTATATATAATGCATTTGTTTTGAATTGATAAGATTGCAAATTTGTCTAAATCTTATATTCTGAGTATGAGACGGCCATATTTATTTTTATATGCAAAGTAGTTTTATAACTGTGCGATTTTTTTATTACTTTAAATAACCAGATCTGGCTTTAGATCACTATAATAAGGACGAATAAAATATTATACTCTGGCTATGATTTATAATTAAGGTGTTATATGACGCAAAAACTAGTTAATCGAGTTTTAAACTATAATCTTTTTAGGTTTAAGCATACGCTTCCCGCAAAGTTCTCCGTTCAAGCGGAATCGGGCGATATCTCAGTTGTATGTATGTTTGTTTATATCCAAATTACGTCATATTTATTCATTATTATTATATCAGTCCTGATTGAATTACTCACATAGTAAATAAACATTTCTTGTGACTGCCACTCTTATATATATTATATAATACGTAAAAGGAATTCCAATTCGTAGATATTATTACATAATACGGCATAGACATAGTTTTCAAAACTCATTTAGTCAGGACTAAGTTTCACCGTCAACAATTCGTGTTTTTAAAAATCTTATTAAAAAAGTTTTTTAAGTTCAACATACAATAAGGTCTATAATAATAATGATGGTGAGACTGTTTAGGTTTGGCAGTACTTTACCAAGATAACCAACAACTTGTTTTATCATATTACATGTCTAGCCATGCTGCGCCCGTAAAATCGTAATGAAATAGTAAGCAGTATTAATATGCTAATAAAAGCAAAGACCAGCGTACTCTTAAGTACCCATGACGGTTTTGAGGCGACGTCGATCCTCGCATTATGTGATTAGCAGCCACCAGCAGGTACCGGTAATATTAGATGAAAAAATCCGTTAATTTTCTTGTTCCTAGTGTTTGTATGACGTAATGTTTACTTTAAACGAAATTCTAAGCACGTATGTCGCATCTCACACTTGTTGCTCCACGGTACTCAGGTAATTCAAACTCCATACGACGGTTCTGACGTTGTCGATGTTACACCGTTGAAGGCATCATCATCATGATCAACCCATCGCCGGCTCACTACAGAGCACGGGTCTCCTCTCAATATGAGAAGGGTTTGGCCATAGTCCACCGCGCTGGCCATGTGCGGATTGGCAGACTTCACACGCTTTTGAGAACATTATGGAGGACTCTCAGGCGTGCAGGTTTCCTCACTATGTTTTCCTTCACCGTTGAAGCAAGTGATATTTTAATTATGATGCAATACCAATACAATGCACGTACGCACCTTGGACTGCTTCTTGTACTCGATCATCCACAAGATCCAGAGATCATTTGATGCAAATATCGTTTAAGATTTAGCGACTAGTTTCTAAGTATCGTTTGACCGCTGGCTTCACTTTTTAGTGCATAGGCTGCAAGCTGCGACGATAAAATGACAGTAGATCGAAGTTGTGTTGCCATTGCATACGGATTTAATTTGTGACGAAAAACTGTACTTTTCACACTTCGCTTTTCTTCCCTGTTATTATATCGCAAAACTATGGTGTAAATATTGTTAATATTCTGTACGTGTCCCTCGGGAATAAAATAAAAATGTTAGTCTTAAAGAAATAAAGGCTAATTCACATAATCCATCTAAAAGTGCTTTTAGATAGATTATGTGAATTAGCCTTTATATTTATTAGCTATGCATATGTGCATATGCATAGCTAATAATCAAACTGTCACAGTTCCCTCCGGTCCAAGCCGACTGATAACTGCGTAGATCTCGACGTGATCACCTACACAGTATCAATATGATTGACGTACGCCGGGCTAATTAATCCGATCACGACGTTTAGTGGAACCGGTTATTTTAATCAAGTGAGGTCAGTTAAAAGCTAAGGCAACGAATACCTCCATACACCTATGCATAGTAATGCCATGACCGCCTAGTACCCAAATACCGAAAGGGTTTTCGCTCTTTATCTGCATAGATATTGAATATTTTTCAGCTTTGACTCAAAATTAACCTTTTTAATCCTCCCATGTGGAAAATTTGTAGGTAAAACCTAGACATAACTCGCGAAATAATATTCTCCACATGCTTACTTGAATGTTTTAATTACAAAATGTTTTGCTATTTACGTCAGATCAGATGTCTAGAACGTATATATATATTTTTTTCAATAAACATGTTTTGTTAATATCACCTTATAAAGTTTTTTATTTTACACACAAGTAATAATGTAAATATCAATAGGTATGCTTATTAACTGTTGCCATTTAAACAGGTAGGTATCTCGAAAAAAGTAAATAACAATTTCCCACTTTTCAAGTTATAGTAAGATAGGAAACTGGGAAAGTGTAGGGCAATGATAAACTTAAATATAATATTATCAAATCCACGTTACGGAAGTATGAATCTAAATACTAAACATTTTTTACTATTGTTTTCATTTACCCGGAAGAACAATACATCTCGAGCTAACAAGCAGAATCTGTTGCATTATGTACTCTTTAATTACGTGTACTCTGTAATACCTGTATAATGATTTATAATGGCGTTATGTCACACTTCGTCACCATTCAAAGTACATTATGAACATAGAGAAAAATCACAGGCAGTCGTATAATAGTATAACATACCATTAAATAACTGAGTACCAACGGAACTCTTATCGTATGTAATATCAGTTATTTTCGCATCAATAGTGCGTTTTAAAGGATTATTTGAAGTTTTTGATTGATATGTGTTTTAGGTAGTAATACCACAATGAGATCCAGTAAGTGTTGCTGCCATCCGAGTTCTTGTTTTATTTTTATTTTAGCCTTCGTACTTTGTCTATGGCGATGCGCATGCATGATTTAAATATATATATATATATATATATATATCCGTCATATATATATGTATAAAATACGAATGTAGAATTGTTAAATTGTTATGTAGAAAAAGAGCAACTATTTGTTTACTCCATTAACATTTTCTTGTTAGAATCTGCTTTCCACTAAGAAACACAACGCCAATCACCACCGAACACGCTTCAAAAACACATATTGCTGGTGTGTGGTGATACAGCCGAAGCTGAAGCACGTTTGTTGAGCTCATCAATTTTGATGTTGTCCTGACTAAATGATGCTTCTTGTTTGATTTAAGGGTACTCATGTAAGTGTGATGGTCGAAGTATAAAAGAAGAAGCCCTTTGTGCGAGCCCGTGTGATATTATCGGTTATAGTATATATATCTTAGGTTAGTTAACACAAAGTCTAATAATTTAAACCTAAATAATAATCTCACTTGACTAATAGCCCTGTTTAAATATTTTTTGTTTGTTAAATTAAGACTTTTCGGGCAGCTACACAAAAAGTTGTAAGTACTAATGTAATGCAGCAAGCTATGATAACTTTACTTTACCGATGTCTCTATCATGCCTTCTTAAATGCTTTAACGAGCTATAGGTCGGTAGATAAGCGTGTACCTAAATATTTTTATTATTCGACAACAGTTCTTACCAATTAAAGAGTTGATTAAATGTTAAAGTCACATTCGAAAATTATATAAAGATAAAAATATAGGCACACGAACAGAATACCTATTGTATATATATTTTACCTTCGTTAATTATATCTACCTATTTCATAAATCTTAATATGTATTTTAATAATAACATACCTACATTTAATGAATATCTTTAATATTATTAGTAAGTAAGTCATTTCCTTTGGATTTATTGTTATCTGTCTGATAAAAAATGCTTAAAACTAATATCTTCAATAGTTTTTAACTTCATTGGCCTATGATAGGTTTTGGCGCTATATGCCGACTACGAAAGTCTGGTATCAGGTCCAATTGGTTTAATATTATATTTTGTCAGTACAGATGATAGAGATTTATCTCACGTAGGCATACGAAGCTCTATTGAATAATGAACTAAAGTAAGTTGGTACCTATAATATAACATTGTCAAATACCACGAAACCAGCAGACTAGTAACAATTATAAGTTTATATCTGTCATATTAAATTAAACTTTATGTTTTGGGTGCTTAAGTTGGTTCTGGCTGCATTTGAAATTGGTATTGTATAACCACGGACCGTATCTGTGGGAGCATACGAACAATGATGGAATGTGATATGAAAAAATGTGTGAGGGAGATGGTTGTTGATAGAAGGGGCAAGAGAGACGTGAATCGTTTGAGCACTTCCGCTTTTATAAAGGGGAGCTCAAGTGCAATTACTAAGGAAGTCCAAAATACAGGTGAATTTATAATATATTAAGACACCGTAGTCCTCCGTTTCGAAGCGCGTGCGCTGTCGCATTGTAACGGTGGAAGTTCTGAGATCCATTCCCGGCTCGAGTCTGGTCTGATAGGAGGCTTCGGCCGTGGATTCATGATACACAATTGCTACAATCAAAGTGATCTGATCTGTGTAATTCATGATTCCATTATTCTATAAACACAAATACACAAACAGACAGATATTCTAAAATACGCTCTCTACGCACTTCTCGCTCAGACGTCAGAGCGTCCTCAGACGATGATAACGTAGCTTTGTCGAGTATCATTAATTTTCAGTCGCCCGCTGAATGACTGCGGTTTTAACGACATTATTTTAGAGTCTTAAGTTATTTAGTAGAATGCACTGTTCCAAGCCAATGATCTTCAGACATTGATCTTTTATGTAATGAATTACGAACCTATGTCGGATAGGTTACACAGATTGAGCTGAAATTTAAAATGTAATAGTTGGTTGTCTAAGAATCAGTATTTCATGAACTTCAATAGCCTCCTAACCTGTTTTACAGCTGGGCGGAGGGTTATAGCTTAGCCCTCTACGTTTATACGACAGAGGAGGCCGGTTCTCAGAAGCGAGAAATGCCAATTATTTTGAGCACCTTATTTTTCAGCATTAATTTATAGTTTGCTAGAAAGTGTAGCACATCACACATCGGAAGTGTGCAGAAATAGAGTATGGCGACGGCTTAAATTTAAATCGAATGAATATTTAATGAGAGCTGCATGTAGTCGCGACCGGCGCTCGCGCAGACGCGGTTGTCCTCAAACCCAGACTTCCTACTGAATTGCCAATGAAACTGTATCGAATAACAAGACGGCTCGTTCACATTGCTCCAGTGGCGTTACAGTGCAGCGGTCTATTCCATCGCTGTGTGTTTGTTTGCATATGCAACAATAGATATACATAGTATATACTATGTAGTTTATTTTTGCGCTAAGCTGCGAATGATGAAGCCTAAGGCAAAAGCGTGCTTGCTTAGAACATTTTAAAGGAACTCTTATTATAAGTTTTACCTAACTTACAGCGATCTTACATTCCAGTCCAGTATAATTAATCGAGAGAGCGAGCAGTCCGATGATTGGATTAGCAATTAACTTTCAGTCCGTGCTATAGCCTGGCATTTAGCAATACATCAAACAAAAAAAAAATCGTTAAAAAAAAAAAAAAAGTTGGAACAATGTGAACCAGGCATTATAAAATTTTGGTACAGCTGACACCGGAAGCTGTATAACTAGATGCAAGACTTGTTTTTTCGAATCCTCTTTGCTTCGCAAGTAAAAAAAGTCGAAGTTGGATTGTGTCGTCGATACATTCATTTACATTTTTGTCTTCGATGGAACGACACACATATAAATATATGAATAGTTTTTTTAATGTGGTTTTTGCATCTCCCTTTGTAGTAGTTAGAAATTTTAGCATGAGTTTCTACCTACCGAACTAAAACATAAATATATTGAATAAAGGATTTACCTACCGAAGACACCCTATGCACGCCACTTGGTATATAATATGTGGGCAACCTTTTTGACCTCAAGTAAATTAAGTGGTGGGGTACCGCTCGTGCGAAACTAGAATGCAAGATGGACTTTAGAGCTCAGCTTAGTAATGAATGATATTGTTATTGTTGTGTTGAACAGCTATTGAAATGATAGAGCACTGGATAAGTCGTACACGTACGCATTGTTCCCACTTAATTGACACTACAGACTTACGGGCTGTGAATAATAATAATAATTATGATTAACTACACGACATACAGGGTGAATATTGCAACCTTGGCGATATTTTAAATTTATGCACACGTGACCTCTATAAATACTATTAGAATATGTATGGTCATAAATTATTTGGTATAGCCGCGGTATTTTTAAGAATACCTTTCAAAAACTTACTCAAAAAAATATTATGAAAACGCAGCCCTATTGCTTCTCGATGTAAGATATCACAGATACAGATAAAAGTAGGTATTTACCGTGATGCTGTGCGCAAATCGCGTTTAGTTTTGGAATTAAAATGAATACATAATAACAAAATACGTGGTTTAATGTATATGTATATTGCACGGATCGAACGAATTGATATAAGCTGAACCAGATCTGAAGAAAATAAATGTTTCAAAAATTACACCCGCGATTGGGAAGAGGATAAATTAATTATTATATATATATATATATATATATGACATAACCTTCCATAACTTTAACAATTTCCTGCTAAGATATCAGAACATTATTCAACTAACTATTAAATAGTATTATTACCATATTCAGTAGTCAAGCTGTCTATGTGACATATCAAGATTCAGCCATCAGCCGCGCATAGGTAACAATCTACAAACATAATAAACATAATACCCTGTGTTTTCTGATTACTGGATTTTTTCACAAATACAACCTTTGACCACTATACCACGCAATATCCTCCGACCCACCGCGTCACGTCAGCCGCCCGCACTATCAATTCGTTAGCTCGGCTTCTAAGAATTATTGCGTTATGTATAATAGCCTATAAAGTTTCAAACGCAAAATAATTTTTCAAATATTCATCCTCACGGACTTTCGCGTCCAAATAGAGCACAACTTTAGCTTTATTCTTAGTAAAGATATTAACACCTATGTGTACAGACAGATAGATCGATAGACGTGTTCGTAGCCACTCAGCGACACAAATGCGCGTCTAAATTTCGGGACGCTAGGGTATATTGGTATTGTGAAATTACAGCGCGGTCCGTGTGCTCAGGCTCTAAGCTAATATTCGTCAGTCGCCGCAATATATTTGTGTGCTCACGGCATATTTGACGATTATGGCCAGATCCGCTAATCAAGAGCAAAGTGGCCGATCAAATATTTTGATCAAACATCGCTATCAGTTTGTTATCACGTTAATAATGTATGACGTAGGTGAGTCGCGATGATCCCAAGAATTTAGAGGAATTAAGGATTGATCGTGCATTTTTTATTCCACTACCAGTTAGTCGTTGACGACAATGACACCTGGTCAGCTCGCTACCATCTTAGACTGCATCATCCCATACTACCGTGAGAAATTGCAGTCAAGGTCTAAGTTGTAGTGAAATAACAAAAAAAATAACTAATAAATTTTGATTAAATAAAATAATATAATTATTTTTTATGTGAATAAGACAACATGCGAACAATAAATGACCGAATGACAACAGATAATGTTTCTGAATATGTTGAAGGTTATTTAATAAACGTAAGAAAAATCATATTACAATGATAATTATAAAAAAGATTTTTCTTGCTGGTAATTACACTTTTAATAACATATAATTAAGTTTTTTTTTTTATTTCTTTATGATTGGTTAGTCGGATTTAGTAATTTTTTTTTCTAAATTTGATAATCCAATTCTTGAGATAGATATAATTTGGAAGAAAAAAGAAAAATAATCTACCGTCTATTTTTCGAGTTTTGCTGATATAAACATCACCATCTACAGCCTACTAACGTCCCACAGCTGGGCATAGAGGTTGACAAAGCTTAAATCCATAATACTGCTGCTCCGATGCGGGTTGGTGGCCATTTATCTGTGACGACAGCATGTTTTCACAGAAGAAATCCTATACTCCTATATATAATATCCTATGTCCAAGCTAGCAATGAAACCTTTAAAAGCTCTTGGCAGCTATCTCATCTGGCGGTAAGTAAAGATGCTGTCTAGGATGGAAGCGGGCAAACATGTTAGGATTATGGTAAACCCACGCTCCTAATTAGTTTCTACGCGTTTTCGTGCCGGAACGCTAAATCGCTTGGCGACACGTCTTTGTCGGTAGGGTGGTAACTAGCCAAGGCCGAAGCCTCCCACTAGACCAGACTCGAGCTGGGAATCGAACCCAGGTGCTCCATTTTTATAATGCGACAGCGCAGGCACTGCGCCGCGGAGGTCTTCAAAAGGTCGTATTTCTCCAAAATTTTAATGCTAGTTTGCATAATACCTTTTTGAATTATGAGCTGGAATCCGACCAAATATTTTGACCATCTGAGCAAACAGCGTTATCAGCGAATTATCGCGTTAACGCGCTGCGACGCGCGAGTCGCCTTGATCTTCAGAATGAGAGGGCTAAGGCTTTGTCTCCGCGCACGGCCCTCAACATGGCAGCATAATTACTCACCCAGTACACTGTTAAACTGTTTATTATATTAACTGTTATACGCAATTGGTTTATTATATTTCAAGAGAAGTAGTAAAGTAAAAAAGTAAGGTAAGATATTTCGTAGACACCTACGAGTGTACGGGCTTAAAATCTACCATAGTAAGTGCAATAAGGTCAAGTTGAGCTCTTCTCGTAATTCAACATATGTAACTAATTAACATCCCTGCGGAGGTCATGGATCTCACGGAAAAATTGAGACTAGTATGTAGAGTATAAAAATATATTGTTATTTTATTTCAGCTGCAATCTCATATATAACAAAGCTAAAAAGTGCCTACCAGGGTTAATAATAATAGTAATGTCTACAAAAAAGCAGGACCAGTTCATTTTACTTTCGATGTTTTATCACATATCACTCGTTAGGAACGTGAGTGCGCAGTTTCTTTGCAATCACCGTATCAGAAATCCTTCGCAGCGAGCGCCGACTTTCACTATCTCGGCTCGACCCGCGGCCGCGCTGACCCGCATTAGCCGATAACCGCGCAGACCCGACTGCGAGCCGGCTACACCCGCGGCGACAGTGGTACCATCCAAATAAACAAACTTCAACAATCCATTGAGCCAGGTGTTCACTTTAGTGGGCACTGGGAAGGAAAACCGAAGATACGTTCTCTTTTCCACGAGGAGAATGCTAAGCCATTATGATGAAGCGATCCTATTGGTCTATATTATCTAAGCAGTTTGATTTCTAAAATGTGCTGAGAGATTTGCACGCAATATATTTGCAATACACTGCGGGTTATCTTTCGTTTTTAATTATGTAACAGTTATATTACAAGTATTATGCAAATCAAGATATTCTGTTATATACTAAACTGAAAAAAGCATAAAGCATTTGTTAAAGTTCATCTTCTTACAAAAATTGGTAATCTTTTGTAAAACAAGAACTTTAGATATCTTCCCATATTTCCCATACTTCCCATATTTCCTTCCGAAGGAGAATTCGGGAGGCGACCTTGTGTCCGGGATGATCGATGAGATCTTGAATGTAGTTTATTGAATTAGCATAAAAGACTACATAGATAAATAAGCCAATAATATATTACAGACAGCGTTACACAATATTACCAGAACAACCCAGAAATACACACAAATGAGATAATTTGTGAACAACAGCGCACCATGAACGCTAAGCATGCTATGATGGGTAAACATTGTTTCAAGACAACCATTGCTATGTTAAAACTAGTTAACTAAAAGTTTGAAAAGAAATCCATTAAACTGATTACCTGGAATCAATAGTGGTTTTGATACATTTATTATCAAACAGTTGTTGCTGGGTAAAATATTTAGAGCTTCTAGAATGTTGAATTGGTATTCATCATCACGTAAGCGGAAAGGTCACATTTTAATATCAAAAACATATTAACATATTGTTACAATATCCAATTTATAATAACATCTATAATATCTCGCACGTAACAGATTTGGCACAATTTGTTGTATATTATTACTGAGAGTAGTAAAATGCCATAATATTGATTTCTTACACTTCTTAAGGCGGCTTATAGTAATGCTGTCAGAATAAATCGATTGAGATGTTCGGAACAAAGGATCACAACGCACAATCACGATCATTTTAAGTAAATATTAAATATAAAACAGATTATAATGCCGCCACTTATAAACTTCACACTTTAACGAGTAAAGGCGGTGAAAACTGTAGGCTATAATTATTTAAAACGTGCATGTTCCTATAATTTGCCTGGCATATTTATCGAAAAGATGATAATTTTAGCCAAAAATGACTTTCATTCTCGACATAAAGGCGAAGTTACTGGTTAAGTTTACTATTAAGAACATAATACAAAATCTGAGTCTTTAAAATTATATACATAACGCAAAGAAACTTTGTTTGAAAGAAAGTTCCCACAACCATTTGCCTAGATATAATAACAAAAACAAACTCCTTGTTTAAATGTTTAAGACTACATAACATTTATTTAAACTTCACATAACAAAAAAAAAAGTAACCTTATTTATCTGAACAATGAAGTAGATAAAAGTTAAGTTTAACTAAAGGTTGATGCAGATAACGATCTCACAGTGGCACGGTCGGGCTGCGAAATGAAAGTTACAAGCATTTAATTGCACACACTGATCGCTTTTTTTGTCTCCACCATTTATGTAGAACATTTTGTTGGAATGCGAAAGTTATAAAAGTAATTTTAATAAGAACGTCTTTATTAGAACACGCCATGCCATATAACAATAACCTTAAATGATTATCAATATTTTATTGAATACTTACGAGCTCTGAATATATTATCTGCTTTCTGAGCAATCTACAAATATTTAAAAATAATGTTATATTTACCATGGTGATAAGATAAATTTTTGTTTTAGTCAGTACTATAAGAGAAAGAAAGTAATTTGAAATAAATAATTTCAGGGTTCTTTTACATATTGATTAGGTTTGGAATTAGTCTAGAAAATCGATTTGTAGTATGACATTAAACATTATTCAATCAAATAATGTATATCTCTGTTGTAGGTGCGAGTAGAATGTTCCATAATTATACGTCATATTGATTTTAACTGCGATCAACCTTCCGCGAACGAAAACTTCTACACAGCGAATAAATGTATATAACATACACGCAATACTTTCAACAGTAAACAAAAAATGAAATGGATATTTAAATATTAAAATTTTCTTCTAACATAATAATGTTAAAATTTTAAAGTTTCATCCTACAGGTTTGTAAGTTGTAAAAAGCATATAATAATTTTCGTAAGTAAACCACTGCCTACTTAGCAAAGCACTCAGGCAGCAATCGCCAAAGAGATGCGAATTAAAATCCCGTTCAGTCCTAAATTTCTATTTACATTTTTAAACTCAAATATATTTGTATTGTAAAATATATTATTTTGTGTTTCTCTTCGATATTGTTATTGTGTGGTTTAACTTTGTTTTTCACTGTTTGTTATTTTAATTGTAGAATAATAAGTATGACGTAGAAAATTATTATTGGTTTATGTATGGAATTCGTAGTTATTTGTATGTAGCGGTTTTTGAAAGATATAAACTTTCATTTTAAAGCTATGAGTTTGAATTTTACGAGCGCTTGTTAATCCGTCATCATTCCGGCACATTTTATTAATTTTCTGAACATTCCTCAGTTTGGCAAACAAGTAGTTCCAGAGAGTGCGATTAATTACAAACAAGATTTAATTCATTGAGATCATTTACTTTCGACCGAAATGCTTAACTTTAACAAATACACCTTGACCCACTTACGCAGGCCTTTGCTTCGTAAAACCCTCTACTTGTTTCACACAAGGTTTCACGAAATTTACGATATTTATTCCGTTTAATTAGAACTCAATTACAATGTAGTTAATTTGAAGCGCTTACATGAAATCTCTAATTATTTGCTATCCGCAGAATGCTCAGACAAGCACGCATCCTGTATCGAGTAGCTTGTTAAAAAAAACTGGATTCTAAATTAGATGGACTCTCAATTTGTCCACCTATTCTCGTGTTTTTTATATTATTTACTACTATTTGTCATTTTTATATACTTATGTTACATAAAGCTGGATCCTTTGTAGACTTCAAATGTGGTTTACTTTGGGCAAGTAGTTTGTAACAATCTTTTATAGTAGGTATAATCGGTAATTGGAAGACGTCTTTGGAAATGTCTGAAACGTGCGTGGAGTATTGGAAATCTGCATGGAGTTGCGTGATAGGCGTTAGTAAGAAGATTCGTTGATAGTGTTGCGTACGAGGAGTTGGTCGGTGCTACAGTCCATGTCGCGCTACACATCACAGATTTGTCTGGTTCTCTCGAACTAACACATTCGGCTTAGGGTACATTGTTTGTGGATTATTTACCTCCGTGAAATAGCCCTTGCTTCTATCCAACTGGTTCTCAGTATGTAGGTACATATAATAATATATTACGCACTTTTGTAGTTAGCATAAAACTCTTTATTTGGCGACATTGGGTTTATTTATTATTTTAAATACACTTACAATATACACACAAAAATATACATTTTAGCATACAAAAGTGTCACATTCAGAAATGCAACGACGTGTAACTGTAATGAAATAATGTTTTGACGACCTCCGTGGCGCAGTGCGCGCGCTGTTGCATTATAAAGTTGGAGGTCCAGAGTTCGATTCCCGGCTCGAGTCTGGTCTGGTGGGAGGCTGCGGCCGTGGCTAGTTACCACCCTACCGACAAAGGCGTGTCGCCAAGCGATTTAGCGTTCCGACACGATGTCGTGTAGAAACCAATTAGGAGTATGGCTTTACCATACCCCTAACAGGTTAGCCCGCTACCATCTTAGACTGCATCATCACTTACCATCAGGTGAGATTGCCGTCAAGGGGTAACTTGTAGTAGATAAAAAAAAAAAATCTCAAAATCATTACATTATTTCAATTACACTTCATTTAATGCATGTTAAGTATTTTTACCTTTTCAATTCACTTCCTTGTTCAAATTGCATACATTATTTGCTAAAGTTATCTCACGAGCTTAAGCCTTCGTTAAATAAGACTTTAATAATTATCTCGTATTTAATCAAAGAACAGTTAACATTGACTCACTAAGTCAACAAGATTAGACGCGCTGCACCCTCACCGGCTTCAAAGCGAGAAGAATTTTTAACCTTCAAATATCTTGTTTTTATAAATATCTATATCGCCGGAAGCAGCATCAGAGCTCTGATCTTATTATTTGTCTTTAACAATCCCATCGTAAAAACATCTTGACAAACAAGGTATCGAAGTTGACGCCACAACGTGCATTTCGTGCGCAAAGAGAATAAGGGTACGATATCTTTGGGGAGCAGGAAATCAGACATTTAGTCAAGTTCATTTTAATTGTAATATTCGTAGCTATTTGTATTAATAAAATAAAGTAAATGTTTTGACGACCTCCATGGAGCAATTGCACTGACAAGGCTGTCGTATTTTAAGGTCGGGGATTCGGGGTTCGATTCCTGACTCGAGTCTACTCTGGTGAGAGGCTTTGCCCGTGGCTAGTTACGCCCTACCGACAAAGACGTCGTCAAGCGATTTAGCGTTCTAGCTTGATGTCGAAACCAATTAAGAGTTTGGCTTACCTAGGCATATAACAGGTTATACCGCTACCATCTTAGACTGCATCATCACTTACCAGAAGGTGTGTTAAGTACTCGTATATTTATCACTATACAAATAATATGATTAATAATTAATTATGAGAGTAAACACATTTGTACACGTTAACTAAAGACATATTGAATGAAAATGTATAAGTTTGTTAAACTTTATTTTTCGATTGAATGATGGGCCCCTAACACTGCGTTAAATGCATTACGAGAAGACGTCGGCCGTCTCAACATTTGAGATCACGGTTTTTAATGTTCAAGTTTCTGTAAAAACGTGACCACCAGTGCAATTCATTCAATGATAAAATGGTAATGACAATTTAACAAAGACAGGTGTCGTGTATCACAAAGTCCTTGTTCAGGTCACTCGTGTTAAAACTGTTTTACAAGTCGAATATAAATAGATAAGTAAGTGTTAATAGTGCCCGCTGTCACAATAATAATTCCGTCTCTAACCTGCAATAATTAAGTGGCAAAAAACAAGAAGTTATCATTTTCATGGCGATAATAACTTAACGAATGTTTTTATTACTATCACTATAGCTCGTATCTATAATGGACAAAATATATACATATTTAACAGTACATGTAATGGTGATATATTAACGTGCATATTTTTGGCAATGATATCAAAATAGGTTTAATGGATATTATGTTTTGAGATGGAAGATGAGACTCAGCGACACTGAAAATTAATCACTGTAATGTTACGAAAACTATTCAACACGATTCATGGTAAGTTTCGCCCTTTTCCATCTCCAATAATATGGCATCGAATATGAATAGTAAGAAATAAGCATTTATTTTGAAGAGCCACGCAGCTGTATCCACAACAACAAATCATAGTCTAATAATCACTTGTGTGTTTGATGGAGCAGCTTTCAGTAACTGTTCGATCGAAGCACACGCATGCTCGACAAGCAAACCAAATAGAGCATAGCTTTTCTTGCGTAAATTTTTTGCGTAAATGAAATAAAGAATGCATCAAAAGACTTGGCACTAAATTCTCTATTAGGTATGCCTTTGTTACTGCACTGCACAGTTATGTAGGAATGCTTCGAAACAAAACACCTACCTCTAGCCCATCCGGTGAGGACGTTGCCGAGATACGCCACTTTGTACATCGGATCAGGTTCGCTGATTCGCACGCTGTTTGTGCGCCGGAGAAGTCGTCCTATGCCACGCGAAAGTCTCCCGATCGCACGAGTGGTGAAGTCTTTTCCCGAAGCGCCATCAGACAAGCAAACTTCCGCTGGTAGGATGGACTTCGCGTGATCGTGTTCCTTGTGCGCGATAAGTCTCGGGATGGTCAACTGGTGGGACCTTTTCCGCTCTGGCGTTAACGTTTTCGCCTGGTTAACACTATACACGTTACAGTTCTTCTTAAAGCTCTGGCTGTCTTTGGTTTGGTCAGCTTCGTTCTCGATCTTTTCGAAGCTCCCTGGCTCTTTAAGTTTTCCATTAAGATTCTCACTGAGGGAGTTGTTGTTTAAGGAGTCAGTGTGGCCGTCGCTGTATCGCCGTTCGGAACTCAAACGTCTCTTGATGAGGGACGGATTCCGCAGCAGAATGCTGGTTTCACTGGAGCTTCTATTCTTTAAGATATGTATTTTCTTGACCCTCGAGACAGCGCAGTCGACGACGTCGGAGCTGACCGTCCTCTCCGTCTTTCCTTCCTCATCGAGGAAGCGCACTCTCAGTCCGTTAGATTTATTCGTTTCCGTCTCTTGCAGTCGCTCTTGGCTTTTGGCGCTCGCATCCAAGCAGTGGCGTTCGTTTTCACTGAGCGCACCGCGAGCCATTTTAACTTTACCTTTGAACAGCTCTGAGTTCAGGAAACTTTACATTCTGGAGTGGACGCGGGGCGCACGAAACGCAGTTTGTTATTTGTTTATTTATGTAGTTGGCAGCGCCGGGCTGCAGTCGACACTCGGCCAGTCACTCGTACGTAACAACACACACACAGTAGTAACACACTTCGTCCATTAAAGAACGACACCGGTTTGGATTTGGAATGTAGCCTTCTCCGCGTTCACTTTTTGTGAGCGAAATTGTTATAGTTACACCGACGAATTGAAATTCAGTTAGTTCACTGGGTGGAAAAAGCGTTGCGAGCGACAAGTTATGGTTCACAGGTTCCAACACTTCAGGGTCTCGAGGCGCGTTCGAAGCCGCGCAGGCGTCCGTGGCACGCGGCTCGCGGACTGGGTCTGGCGACGCGAGGCGCGCGGCGGGAGGCGGGCGGCCGCTGCGCGAGCGCGCCGGTCTCTCGCCACTGGATCCCGACTTTGATTTTAATAATCCAAGTTATCTGGCGCTTAGCCGCTGTCAGCAACCTACAACACAATAACACACAACCTGTTAATTTTATATTCTACCAGCTAGGCAGTGTTCTTCGCCCGCCTAGTTGTGGGTTTCTGTGGAAGCAACGTCCGCGTTTCCGAACTTTTACGTGTTATATAAATGTAAGTTCAGTTTTCATGAATCTCCTGGGATGAACCTTCCCAAGATAAAATATAGCCTATGTGTTTTATGGTTATCGAGACATCTTCAATCAATTTCATTGAATTTACAAAGTTTCGCATTTATAAAATTAGTGTGATTAAATATTCCACGTCCTATAAGTGTTGTTATTATGATCATTCGGTTGTCCGATCTGGCTCGCGATGCCTGCGAGGAGGCTGGCTGCAACATGCAACAAATTCATTTTATCTGTAAGCTGAACAGACAACACTAACATTGTATTTTCTTCGTTGTATTACAAACAATATTTACAGCTTGCAGTACAAGTTTATAGCAGAACTATTAATGCATATGATTTAACTAATTTATTTAGTAGAGTAGAGGAATGTCTCTGCAATTGCTCTAATTTCTTAGCTAATTAAGTCTTAATTTACTGCGAGATGGTGATATCAAGAAGTATATATAAACTTGGCTAATTTTGTTGTTCTCATCCATATTTTTTTACGCAGGACGCGCTCGAAATTCTCGTATTTTTAGTTTTAATTTAGCGAATGCAATGTTATCATCATTCCCAAACAACTTCAATTATAAAAAAAAACGATTTGGCCGACATGAACATATTTTGGATTTGATATATTTTAGTTTCTAGGCAGCAGCAGTAGCTTCGCTTTTGTCTGCATGGAATAAGAATAAAATAATTGTTAAATTTACACTATACGGTATTTTATGATTTAGTCAAAATTTACATGATTGATTGTTTAGAAAAGTTGATGTTAAAATTATTTTCCGCTTTATTCGTGACAGTAATTTCCTTTATTGAAGATTGTAGAACATTTTAATTATTCATAACCTATCTATAAGTGCAAAAATATTACGAAATAATAGTGTTTAATATATGTATTTCAATGTGTAGAAAGAAGCATAAATTATTTTTAAAAAAGTTATAGAGATGATATCTTCATTTGATAACAGTTCCTCACACTTAATATGTGTTGATGTCCGCAAATCGGATTTTGCAGCGCCGTACATCAGTGATTCTTTCACTCTCTCCAATAAGGAAAGACACCTGCCGAGCGCTTGTATATTTAAAAGCTGGAGGTGATAATCGAAGACCTATGCGATTTAGTACCTACTGAATTACAACCCATAATATGTCAGCGAAATCTACCTAGTTCTAATGGTTTGGGGCATGAGTGGAGTATTTAGTAGTAGCGGTCCTCTTACTTTCCACCTGTCTAACGGTCGATCTATTGTAGATGTTAGTCAAACATACTGCTTATGCTTCATGAATCTCTTTACTGGTGGCTCCAAGAAACTTGCTAAGCACGCAGTGGCCACGCCCTGGTAAACCGTGTCGACCCACGGGCTAAACTCAGTAAAGGGGAACTATAACTACATATCGTAGTTTAGTTTTTGTGGCTGATCCTCCACACAGTGCTTGAAGTCTGCAGCGGCTCGAGAGGCGGGCCCGCCAGTATGGCAACTCACCCGGCAATCGTGGCGTTGTAGCAAGGTCTGTGATATGCCTGCAGGGCGCATGTCTGGATCCTTTAGCGGCATGCGGCCATTCACAAAAGTGATCGATCCTCCACTTAGTTTTTCTTTTATAAAGACTGCAGCGGTTCGACAGGCGAGTTCTGTCAGAACGACAAATCACTCGGCTGCCGTGGCGCTACAGCAAGGCATATGTGATATGCTTGTAGGGCGTGTGTCTGGATACCTAGTGGCACACGGCCATTCACTGCATCTCGCCTTTCTGTCTAGTCGTATCGGTCACCCGATCCACTGGACACAAGATTGGAGAGACGAGAGAGTGGGTATGTATCTGCGCACATATTTACCCACTATAATATATTCCCGCGCTGATGACCCCAGGCAATATCCTTGGACACTGATTTTACAAGCCCTGCGGCGATGGAGACTGGTGGTGGGGATTGAGTGGGTGAGCTCGGTCTTTAGCTGGCTCTCTGCACGTAGGCGTTTGGACGGTGATGGTCGTTTCGGGACTCAGATGAGATGGGAGGACTGACTCGGCAGCTCGTTCAAAGACAAAGCAGCCCTATTTAGGGACAGCACTGCTTTCCTCAATCTGGGGAGGGGCCTAGAAAAGGTGGCCTAAAAAAAGCCTATCTCACTTTAACCCAGATGGTTAACCGCGACCGTTTGGTCACCAATCTATGCGGTCGAAATAAATCAAAAATAAGTAATAAGAAAATCAATATAGCAGCTTGGAATGTGAGAACTCTTCTGGACAATGATAACAACCAATGTCCTGAGCGCAAGACAGCGCTAATAGCTCGTGAACTCTCCCGATATAACATCGATATTGCCGCAATTAGTGAAACTCATCTAGCTGACAATGGAGAACTCTGTGAGGATCTAGGTGGATACACTTATTTTTGGTCAGGAAAGCCTTCATCGGAACGCGCCTCCAGTGGCGTTGGGTTCGCGATCAGGAATAAAATCGCCTGTTCCTTGATAGAAAAACCCAAAGGCTTAAGTGACAGACTTATCACTCTTCGACTTCATACTTCAGCAAAGAAGTTCATTCATCTAGTGAGCGTTTACGCACCCACCATGACTTGCTCTGATGAGGATAAGCGGAAGTTTTATGACCATCTTCGAGAGGTTCTCCTCGGCATCCCTAAATGTGACAAGATTATTCTGCTCGGTGACTTTAATGCGCGTATTGGCACAGAGTATATTGCCTGGAAAAACGTACTTGGGCGGCATGGCACCGGAAAGTGCAACTCGAATGGTCATGCGCTACTTACCTTGTGTGCTGAACTAGAACTTAGCATAACCAATACGTTCTTTCAGTTGCCTGACAAATATAAAACCTCCTGGATGCATCCTCGTTCACGACACTGGCACCTCCTCGATTACATCATTGTCCGAAGGCATGACCTGAAGGATGTACTTATTACCAGAGCTATGCGAGGTGCTCAGGGCTGGACGGATCATCGCCTTATCAGATGCAAAATGAGGCTCAACATCAAGCCTCCGCGTAGGGCTGAACATAAAATACCAGCTAGGTTGGCGTTTTCAAAACTAGTTCTGGATGGGGACATCAGAAAAGAACTTGATGAAACATTTGAGAAGGCTGCATCTGACTCTGTGGACAATCTAACTATCGACGCTAAATGGCGCTGCTTCGCGGATAACTTACACAAAGTCTCCCAACAGGTTATTGGTAGGGTTCGAAAGAAAAATCAAGACTGGTTCGATGATTCTGACACAGAATTACGCAAACTTGTTGAGGAATACCGATGTTCTCTTAGAAATGCCCACAGTAATCAACAGCAAAATGCACTTCATCAAGCTCTGAAGAGAAAAGTGCGTGAATTGAAGAATAACTGGTGGTTGTCTAAGGCTCAAGACTTACAACTGTTGGCAGATACCAATCAAACTGCAAAATTTTTCGAAAGCCTCAGGACAATTTATGGCCCCCGTTGTAAGAAGACAGCCCCAGTGTATTCGCGTGATAAGACCACCAAGTTGACTGATCCCGTAGAAGTTCTTCTACGTTGGGCAGAGCACTTCAATGAAGTGCTCAACCCTGGAAGCCAAGGAGCGGATCTCAATTACATCGGTTCTCATCGGAAGGTTTACCAGTTTCGTCTGATCTTGAGACTCCACCAACCTATGAGGAATTCCACGGGGCACTAAACCGCTTGAAGAGTGGCAAATCTCCAGGTTATGACAGTCTTCCTTCGGAGGTTTTTAAATACGGAGGGCAATTTATTAAGACCAGACTGTTTGAACTTATGTTGCAAATATGGGACGCAGAAATAGTTCCACAGGATTGGAAGGATGCGTTTATCAGCAAACTCTATAAGGGTAAAGGTGACCTATCTGACTGTAGTTCCTACAGAGGTATCGCCCTACTTTCTGCGGCTGGCAAGATAATGGCCCATATTATCAATAGCCGTCTAGTCAAGCTTGCTGAGAGCTTCCTACCAGAAAGTCAGTGTGGTTTTAGACCAAATAGAGGCACAGTTGACGCCATATTTGTTCTGAAACAGCTTCAAGAAAAATTTCTTGAACAGCATCGTGACCTCTATTTGTGTTTTGTGGACCTAGAAAAAGCTTTTGACCGGGTCCCTAGATCCGCTCTGTGGGTTGTTCTTGAAAAACGTGGATGTCCACCAAAATTCGTTAACTTGGTACGCCAGTTCCACGAGGGCATGTTTGCTCGCGTACGCCATGAGGACAAGTTCACGGAACAATTCCCGGTCACTAGCGGCGTCAAGCAAGGCTGTGTCATGGCACCGACACTTTTTGCCATCTACTTCTCTGCGGTAATGAGTGATGCCATAGCTAAGTGTGGGAATAAGATCACCCTCAATGTCCGCATGGATAAAAGCGTTTTCGACCTCTTGCGCTTCCGAGCAAAACGTCGGGTCTCTACTGTCTCTGTTGCAGAGATACAATATGCCGATGATGTCTGCCTCATGGCTGGCAGTCTTTCCGATCTCCAGGAATGTCTTGACTATCTAGACGAATCGTGTCGCAAATTCGGCTTGGTAATCAGCGCATCGAAGACTCAGATACTGAAGCAGCCTGTAAGAAAAACATCTGCAGACGTCACGCCTGTTTACCTGAGCGGAAATCCTTTAGAGGAAGTAGGAACCTTTCGGTATCTTGGTAGTCTCGTACGAAGCGACAATCGTCTTGAGTCTGAGATATCTGCAAGGATCGCCAAGGCTGCAGCAGCATTTGGTGGACTTAACCAACGTGTATGGAAATCCCATGATCTCAAATTAGTCACTAAGCTAGCGGTATACAAAGCTATTATACTACCTTTGCTTTTGTATGCCTCGGAGACTTGGTGTCTGTACAAAGGTGACATTAAACGCCTCGATGTCTTTCATCTTAAATGTCTCCGAGCTATTCTTCGCATACGCTGGCAAGATCGGGTTTCCAACACTGAGGTTCTCCGTCGAGCGAGCATCTCGGGTATAGAGAGCTTCCTAATGAAGAGTCAATTGCGCTGGTGCGGTCACCTTGTTCGGATGGAGTCCTCCAGATTACCCAAAACCTTATTTTACTCTGAGATAAGTACCGGTAAACGCCAGTCTGGAGGGCAGTATTTACGATACAGGGACGTACTGAAGCGCAATTTGAAATCAGTGGGCTTGTCACCAACCTCTTGGGAACAGCTATCTACTCAAAGACCTGAGTGGCGAAGAGCTGTTCATCAGAGCATACAAGATTTTGAACAGAGGCGTCTTGAAAACCTAGACGCCAAACGCCAGCTCCAAAAATCTCTGCCTAAGCCCTCCTACAATTACACCTACAATGCGCAAGGACAACTTTACTGCGCTACTTGTGACCGCGTGTTCAAGGCTAAGTTTGGTTTCGCGAGTCATATACGAGCACATGATCGTAACCAAGCTGCCAGTATTTGCCAGGGTGTCGCCGTCGACGGAAACGTCTAGGAGGACATCATCATCAGTTCTAATGACAGCAAATTATTATAAAATCAACTTGAGTGGAATCCTCCAAATTATGTAAGTGTTATGATAATAGAAATCTGTATATCGTTAGGTAGGCATCTGTTTTTGTCAGCCAGTGTACGATGCAATTCGATGTGGGTCCTTGGAATGACAAACTGTGTAATTATTGTAATGATACCATTAGCATAATTTATGCTGCAATTTGCAAAGTGGGTGATCAGCATTACCTGCACGAGGCACGTACACGCCCATGTCTAATGTTCCTCTGAATCTTCGAATACTTTTCAAAGAATAACTAAATAAACACTCCGCTTAATAAGGTCATGTATAGGCATCTCGAAGGCATATTCAACTCTTCGATTTGTATAAAAAGGTACACAAAACCCCTTGAAATCGCTTTCAATCCTGACATAATCTTCTCCTAAATGTTTATTACCAATCATATTATTAAGTCAAGCGCTCACATATTCATTTAATAAGAGAGATACTCCAATTTCAACCGCTTGACGAGCCGATTCGTTTTTTTGCTTGGCTTAGCTTAGCTTGCCATCTGAGGACGATCCATTTGTAAACACTTAACTGAAAATTGGAACGGAACATTTCAATATTACGGTTAAACATCACTTAGACATGCTAGGATATGGCTTCACTTTCTTACTTTTTATATTTTGATTTATTCTATTATTAACATGTCCATGTGTATGAGAAGATCAACTTAATTATTCCAGATGTATCTTGCATACCTTATTACATTTACTGTGTGTTTTTGTAAATAATATGTTATTAAAATATCAATATCGTTGTCCAAGTGTTCCAAGAAGATAGTATCGCAATCACGCAGTATCCTAGTTAGCAGCCGAAGACGGACAGATGAAGTCCAGCGACGAGCAGCTATATCTGGTACATAAAGATTACAGCAGCGGACGCCCATTGATCGGCACGACGAAGACCTTGACGACCAGGCCATCATAATACTAAGGCATCGTAACTCTAAAATTACATGGTCAGTAAGTGGCTGCTAAGACATTATTGTAATTGAATTGGATCCATAAGGCCTTTCAATGAAATGGATCTTTTAAGAAATAGTTTGAAGCTATTTATATATCAATCAAATTACGCAACTCGACGTCACGGCAAAGTCTCACAGGAAACCTTAACAGCAATGTGGACCAGCTCCGGCGCGTCGCTCGCGATACCCACGAGACATGCTCTTACAGTCGACAATCTGCACACAGTTGTCATTCTTATGCTTTGCCAAATGAGGCACAAAATTCCCTGAATTATCCGATTGGGTAACATCACCTCAACAATCAAAACAGTTTATGCAAATATGACCCATAAAATCGCAAATAATACGTTCCAAATCAGAGTAAACCTTATATCCAAAAATAGAAGTAGGTATACATGACCCGATGAGTCAACGAGTTGTATATCACGAGGCACTTGGGCATAAATTGGTTTCAACAGATTGTATACAGTGTCCAAACTTTTTAATATACCTATATAAGATGCAAACAAATAAGTTAAGAAACATGCTAAGGCAAGTCGCTTTAGTCAGAAACCTAAACTTATAAAATTGGAAGATCAGTTATAATATGTATATACGACATATCGAGACAACCGGAGCGAAAGGAATTGATACTTGTATGTGGGCAATAGGTACCAATTTAAAGCTCAATTCGATTAGCTGCTAACTATTTTCAAAGCAACTATTTTTAAATTTGAAACCGAAATAACAATAGTTGGATTAAAACCCGATATCAGGATTAAAACCAGGTATCAGGTTTTAAAGATGATGATCAGATTCGTACTTACTGAATAATTGATATTTATGCAGTTTTCAACAATCTCTTTCCTATGTTATAACAGCAAAATAGCAGCAATCGCTACTTTACGGAAGTCCATTATTTGCAGCGAACATTAACCTTAATATAATAAAGTAGATTATATTAAGCTTATAATTAAAAATAAAAATGTATATTTCATATAAAATATATATTTTAATTTATATATGAATATATATTTAAGTTGTACATGTAAGTCCGAGCTTGCGTTTTGTATAACAGGAGCCTGTGGTAGATCGCACGGCTACCTTGTGAGAGATCCATGGAACATTAAGAGGCTGACGATGATGAGGTTCTGCCAGGTACCTGCTCACATTTAAGCAACATTAATATGCTACAATTTACTATACAGACAGACATATTGGGCTCCTGTTGACACAATGGGGCGTCGCGAGTACCTGACCGTGTTACACACTCGTATTGCGCAATACTCTACAGGCTTCAACGGACAGCACGAAACGTGACGAATAGCAAATACGCATCATGTATATCACACGGTGGGCTTGTGACGAACCACCGGCGTCGGCGATGTCGGATGTACTGATGTTGACAGGTGCCTCATTATGAAAGTGTAATAATTATTAATCGTACGTATCATAAGCAGCAGAGAAAAAGGAGTAGCGGGGCTTAAGATAGCAGAAGGGCAGAACATTAGCAATACCAATGTCACCACATAGGCTAACCCGAAAAAATGCACAGTTTTTAATGCATTAGGGTCCATATATAGTGAGATATATTAATAAATTAATGCGGTGATAGTCCAGAGACTAAGGTTTTCGGGGACCGATCTCAATCCTCGGCACGCCACTCAACATTTCGGAGTTATGTGCTTCTTCCTTACAGACATTTAAAATGTAATATCACTTAGAGTGAAGTAATACATCGTTAGGAAGTCTGCTTGCCTCATATCACTCCACAATGTTCGCAAAATCGTGAGCACTTGCCAAGATGCGTGGACTGCAGTTAAAACCTTCTCATTCTAAGAGACGACCCGTGCCCTATAGTGGAACGATAATGCATTGATAATAAAGAAGATAAAATATTTTAGATTGCACAAAAGGTACACGCGGACAATGTCGCGGTTACTTACAGTAAATTACTATTAGCGATATCGCAAACGTCACTTTACTATTACCACTGTCACTGCAAAGTAAGGCAGTGTGCCGCCCTTCCGTTAGAAATGTCCTCATTTCAGATTTGTTCACCTAAAGATACTCCGAGCATAGCTTTTCAAAGCCCTCTGACATACTGAGCTTTCTTATCAATGTTATATATCTCAAAAGATCAGTTATTTTAAGTCTTTTTTTTACACGCACTTTACTATCAAGTTTATTTGTTTTATCTGCCACCGGCTTTGAAGATACTACTAAAAAGAAGCGCAGCAGTTACTCTTTTCTAGGATCAATGTTTTACAATGACAATGTGTTACTAAGTAAGAAAATATATTTTGTTTCTTGATTAATATAACTACGGCAGCATAATATATGTCATACAGCCTAAAAGTGTGTTTTAAGAATTTTATACTTTATCTGCCAAACTGTAATTAAAACTGAACTGATTTTACAGTGGGACGGATAACAATGCAATTTTATTATGAAATGGCTGATCTGACGATGGAACGGACGGTTGGCCACGGGAAGTGGGAACTCTCTAATAAAATACCGAACCCCATCGCGTTCGGATTTCATAATGATGAATATAAAAATTAATATGGTTCTTGACGTCAGGTCAATCTCATGCCAGATAAGTTGGCGTGGAGCATAAATAAGACTGACATCGGTGATATTCGATTCGTATTCGACACGAAGACGTTGACGAGCTATTTCCATGTTCGTGCAAATGTAGTGTGAGGTAGTGTAATAGATCGATTGCCTACATCGCAGCTGACAGTTAGCCATTGTTCGCCGGTGTCGCGCCTGGCGCCGGCTCTCATACGTTACATTGTCTCCCGATTAAATTTCTAAAGAAAGCAAATAATTACTTCTTCTTAAGTAGGACTTAAGTACTTCCACCTACTTTTAGCAGATTTGTCTCATGTCAGTCAGCGTCGTAATGTCGATATTATGTTGAATGCTTTGCGGCAGCCCGGGAGACTCAAGGAATACATCGCTCGATTGGACAAAATTCGCAACGTGAAAAGAAATCTTTCTGGTTCATATAAGTCATGACTTAACATGACTTACTTAAGTCATGACTTATATGAACCAGAAAGATTTTTTCACGTTTCGAATTTTGTCCAATTGAGCTATGTATTCCTTGAGTCTAAGAGCATGCTCTTTGCTAACCTATGTGTGTTTAAAAGAAGCAATATGTATAATCTAATAAGAATGCGATAAGAGGACGTTTCTATAAAATGGACTGTTGGGTGAACTGTTTAAATTGAGAATTATATATTTATCGCATGTCAGCCCGGAAATCCCGCAGAAATGTTTCTTGAAATGATGCATCGAATTTATCGCCATCCTTCATTGAAAACTATGCGACCATAATCCGCAGGTGTACTGACGTCGAATCCGCGACGTCTGGTCTGGGTCGGATGTGCCGAATGTGTGACTTCCTCGCCAGCGCCTTTGTTCTGCGCACGCGCTCGCCGTACTTATTAGCAGCCGGGCATTGCGGCGTTGTTGTGTTTTGCACCCAAGCGAGTGTACCGCGAGCTCCCGCGGATGACTTCGTATTTTGAACTTTGGTTTCGATGACAATCAAGGACAAGTTAGTGCTTGACTACGGTCCGCTTGAGTGATTTGTTCTGAAATTGCACGATGGTTATCGCCGAAAGTTTTTTGCTTTTGTCTAATTCTTTCGTCGATAGCTGCAATAGCGTTACAAAGAGATCGATTCGACTTCTGAATGAACGTAAAAGGCTGAGGTCTAGTACGAGAATGGCTACCATGTTCGGCAAATATTTAATCTCTCTCTAATAGGAGAAACGCAAAACCAACTTACACCCACCACGCTCTAGCGCTTTAATGTTGGCGGACTTGAACTATCATTGAAACTAGTAGTATAACAGTAGTAGTAACTGAAACATGCTCTCCTAGAAGTGGGCTAGTACTACGGGCTGAGAACGTCCGCGCTAAATGATTGACAAGACCCGGGAATCGAACCTGACCTCGAGATCTTAGTCATGATAATCGCTAGAGCAACAAGGCGGTTATTCGGTGCAACTAATTTCATTGGGCGGTGCGGAGACCGGAAGTGCGAGCGACCAGCCGCGACCGGCGTCCCCACGACCCCGGGGACGGACTAACAAGTGTTCCGCGACCCGCTCACGTCGATATTGTTACGGACTACGGCCACTGATGGGAAATATATTTACCAGTATACTATCTTTGATCAATCAATATTTTTACTATAATATATATAATTGTTTTTAATAACACGATCTCCGTGGCTCAGCGCGCGCGCTGTCGTATCACAAAGTTAGAGGTCCTGAGTTTGATTCCCGGCACGGGTCTGGTCTGGTGGGAGGCTTCAGCCTCGGTTAGTTACCACCCTACCAACAGAGACGTGTTGCTAAGCGATTCAGCGTCCCAGCACGATGTCGTGTGGACACCAATTAGGAGTAGGTATGGGTTTACCATACCCCAAACAGATTAGCCCGCTACCATCTTAGACTGCATCATCACTCACCTTCAGGTGAGATTGCCGTCAAGGGTTAACTAGTAGTGGATTTTAAAAAAAACATACGAAATATCAGATATTTAACAGAATTTGCTTCCTCATATTATGTTATACACATTCACGTTAGTTAGAACGTAGCCAAGTGCTAGAATCTATATTAAAATAAAAGTAAGTACAAAAAACCAACAAAATAAATAAATATGTATATATATATATATATAACGAAGAATTGTTCAGCTGGTTTTATTTTAAAATAAATATTATTATATTACAGTTTCAGACAAGGAAAACAAATTGCACGCATGATTTCTTTTAAACAGAAACAAACGCATACTTTTTACATCTTTGGATGCTAGTTTTTATATGAGACATTGCAGGGGCCGTAGAATCACAATGTTGGGTTGCTTGTTTGTCGCGTCGTTAGAAGACAGTTCCATTAACGTGAATGCCGAAGTATTCGCCGCTCGCATCTGGTCGGAACACTTATTAGGTCATGTGATAAAACCGCTTCGATATTGTTTACGTTCTATATCGAGCGCCCATGGTGCCATTGTATACCTGATAAAGGCTGCGGTGAAAATGACAGCTGCCAGTTGATTAATGCGACATAATAATTAGGTGTATTAATTTGATGACCTAGGCGTATATGGCTGCTCGGTGGTGTTAACTGACGGGTCCCACGTTCCATTACTGCCGTAGGTTCGGGTAGTTATGATTTAAAACTGCCTATTTGGTCGAATTATTAGCAGCATGATCAGCATCTGTGATGGATAACGAGCATAGAATCCCAGTTCGGACTAGTAAATAATTGCAAGGTTTTAAGTTTTTCTGTTTTTATAAAAAATGCGTTCATGCAACCTAAAGAGAAGAGCGGCGGAGGACGCTCCGAGAATGGTAAACGATATGGCAGGAAAAGACCTTGGGCATGGAGTCTTTACCTACCTGTATACATAGTAAAGGCAGCAGGTGAAAATTTCCCTTATATAGAATTTTGATGAGGAGTGAAGTAATGCATGTGTTTTGTGTTACAAACTACAAATAAAATAAAATTTGTAGTTTTTAACTTGAGAACTCAAACTTTTGTTACAGGAAGGGTAGTAGGGTATCTTTGCATTTTTCGATTTATCTTCTATCTACTGAAGATGAAAATTACTGTTTGGAACGTTATTCCATTCTTACGTCCAATTTCACAGTTCAAGGAAAAGACAAAGTTAAAACAAGTGCCCGTATTAACAAACTATCAACAGCGCTCGCACATTTTCCTGCTGATGCCTATAAATGCCTATAAATACACTGATGTCGGCAGCGAGGCTGCTGGTATGAAGGCTCTTCCTGTACCACAAATTTCCTACAACTACAACCAAACGAATAGGATCAAAGAGTTTTCTTATACTATAAATATCTATAGGTTTTTTAATGCTATAAAGTTTACGCTTGATCAAACTTTTACATTTTTTCCATTATAAAAAAATGATAATATCAAACTCTCAACTCAACATAAATGCTCGATCTTATCCAGATCCTTTATACGTATCGTGTCAGTATCTACCAAGAAATTTTGATATTGATTTATTTTGTTCTATTTTTTGTTTCATTAGAATTTATACCAATATTACACGTTCAGATAACGCCTTGGATTCCAAAACCATGGAGCTGATTTCTATGAAATTTGACAATGAGTGCATAAAGGAAAAAGATATTGGATAGTTTTTAACCCGGGAAGAAAAACGGTGTCCGGGGATGATAAATAGTCGGAACAAACGCGAATGAAGTTGCATCGACTGACGGACTGAGGACGTCTCATTTAAAGCGTAATATTTTCTGCTGACAAATAACACTATGACATCATCCACTGGTGGACGGTAAAGGCATTGTTGTAATGTTTCTTTATAAATACAAGTGTTGCTAAGTGGGTTAATAGGATACCTACTTTTTCATTACGAGAATATTAAAAACATGATGGGCTCGCCAAAAACGCAAATATAAAACCGCACCATACGTCTAGACTCTAGACGTTAGCCTATGTGTTTATCTACTGTATAATCTTGTTCAAATCAAAATCATTTCAGCCAAATTGGTTCATTATTTTCAGCGCGATGGATAACAAACGTACAAAATTTCGGCTTTATATTATAAGTGTTTACAAATATGGTACTTTACGTGCAATTTGTATTTTTGGGTCTTTGATTCCATATGAACTATGTGTTAATGTTTCTAGTTTATATAAAAAACTGCTAGCGATCAAGATATTATTCGCTAAGTATTTATAATTAATCCAAATATATCAAGTGCGTGTTAAGTGTTTTTGTTGTTTTTGCTCACTGCATTAAAATCATCTCAATACTTACTAAATCTAGGCTCTCGTATATTTGGTGGATCGATAGGTGTTTTGTTCCTGAACAAACTTAGTCTTAAAACGAGACATTGTTAAGAGATTTGTTTGATTTTTAATTTGACTGTAATTTTATGTCTGAGCGTAGGGGTGCGATTAATACACATGCGTCCACATGTATATTAATCGCACCGAGTGTGAAATAATGTAGGCTATAATTGTTCTTACCAAGTAATTATAATATTAAGTCATTACTCAGGTTCCCGCGTCGGCGACCGCATGCAGAACACGAGGCGGCTCCACTCGCATGAGAATGATATCGCCTTGCGGAAGATAGGTGCACCATCTAGGTACTCGCTGATGAGGAAACTGAATATTTTATGTATTGCGATAAGTTTAAACCATATACGTACTTGCTTTCCTGATGTGAACATCTATCAATAGGTGACGCGCCTCGCATAGTAAAATCAATCCAAATGCTGTTACGGAAAACGGCATAACCCACACTTGTTACGTCCAATGTAAAATCTACTATCGCATAGGAGGATTTTTTTAATAAACCGATTTAGATTAAGCATTATTAATAAAGAATATGATTATATAATTATGATAAGATCCTTAATTTGATGGAACTTATTGGAGAAGAAAATGGAATCGAGAAGAGTATAAGAATACTCTTCTCGATTCCATTTGCGTTGCGTATCACAAACGCGGAAGCAAATAAATAGCAAAGGACCGATTTAGCAAAAGTTAAAGATAGTTCGTGCCTAATATGCTACTGACCTGTCTGCACCAGCAGGAGAGTAATGTTTTTGGATGTATGTATGTGTTCGCTATTATACAAATGTTCCTTTACTTTTTTTTTCAGTTTCTTAATAACTTACTTATTAATACACGCGGCCTTCTATGCATCAGTTTTCAGCACACCTTAAAATGTGAGTGCACCCGAAAATTAAATTAACGTCTCATTTGTTCAAAAGTTACCATGTCAATCAGATGATCAAGTGATTCTGGATTCAATACCGGGTCGGGTCTGTGAGTGACGGGTGTTGTGCTCCTGTAGGATGTTCTCAGTGCCATTTCGGAGTTCCAGCCGCAACACGCCAAGAGGCGAGGAGCATATCGTATGAACGGACATGTATTAGCTGTTAAGACCCATTTTCATTTATTCCAACGCAAAACTGCTTTACGCACTCTTTTGATTTGACAGAACTTTGAGAGAATTTGAAATTAAAAAAAAATGGTAGGTAGGTACTAAGACACATAAATTATTATTAAATATAAACACAGAATATTGTAATTCTAGATATATCGCGAGAAAACTACGATGTCGCAATGTCGTATGCTCTGGACTAGGTACAATGTCGCAGGCAGAAATTAATATACTGCGAGTATATTAATATCGTATAACGTTTCTTAATCCAAATTTCATACAATCTCAATTTTGAATAATTATTTTGCATAACCATGAACATGTTATTTAATCTACATAGACACCCGCTTGGAAATTTCGTTGTTTTATTTTCATTACAGACATTATTTTAATAACAAAAAATCACAGAAAACCCTTTCATTGGATACCAAAACAAAATGTTTTTTTGATTTTGATCCCATATCTTTGGGAATCTGCCAAATTAAAATGTTAATTAGTTACTACCAAAAAAAACGCAGCCTGCAAAATTTCAGCTTAATCAGTTGGGAATAAGTTTAAAAATTCATATGGAAGATTTGGATTATGCTGACATGTCAATTTATAAAAGAGCTTGTACAGAATGAATGGTTCTAAAATGAAGGGCTTTTTAATTGGCGCGTGTTTCGGCCAGTGTGCAGGTCTCGTTACGGCATGCGGTCGCCGCGGATACATCGTACCTCCGCCGATGGCTTACGGAGCTTCGGTTACGCAGCAGTAAATATAGCTCGAAGGTCTGCCGGGAACTCTAGGTGTCAATGTTTCGCTTTCGACACAGGCTTCGTTACATCCTGTACTTACTATTTATAGACGGCTTTGCTAATTTTATAATTAATCAATTCCAACATTAATTTAATTTAAATAGGTTGGCGTACTTCACGAGCACCTTCTATAATTTAACATGCTTTATTTTGCGTTATGAGAAATAAAAGCGGAGCCAACTGCTTCCAAGTAACCTACACATCGCTACTCACTACCCATGCACTTGTTTGAAAAGTCAAGACTAATCGAACATAAATATATTTTTTATATTTTAATGCTTAGATTTACCAATTATCTTCACTTTAGTTAAGTACCTTAACATTTACTATTCGATAATAAAGGACTTACACATATTTCGAATAAACAAATATATTATTTTTCATTCTAAGTCTTACAGTTTTATTATGGTTCTGTGTTGTAATATGTTCAATTAATTTTTTTTGAGACATGTAGTTATTTGATAAATAAAGAAGAGTTTTATCGGTATATCTCAATTAATAAGATTCAATACTCTAGTGCTTATTTTGTTAATATTTA
This sequence comes from Lasiommata megera, assembly GCA_928268935.1. Classification (NCBI taxonomy): domain Eukaryota; kingdom Metazoa; phylum Arthropoda; class Insecta; order Lepidoptera; family Nymphalidae; genus Lasiommata; species Lasiommata megera. Next base: position 319,531 of record OV743311.1, on the reverse strand, counting down.
CAAATGAAGTAACATTACCAAACCCTTCGTCCACTGATGTTGCTTTAGTATTTATTACCTGTCTTATTATAATAAATAATTAAACTTAATTGCTGAATTTGGAAAACAATACGTCAAGTCATTTTCGCCTTTGAACTTAAACTATACAGGCAAATCCGTGGATACAGGAAACAGGAAGTCGACTCCCAATCTATTACGAATCTTGAATAAAAACCCGCCACGGAACGAACTTCATAAAGAAGCCTTTACAGAATCTCAGATGACAAAAACCATATAGTATGGCCATTTTCCTCATGGCTCTATTGATTTCGAGGTAACTATGAGAAAAAAGTATAGACTAACAGAAAGATAGACGATTCGTCTTATTGAAAATTAGCTGATAACTTGGGCTATTGTTATGGTACCAGATAGCCACAGATATCTTAATAATTTACAGGTAGCTCATTGTTTCAATTTCATCCGTTTAAAATGAATATTTGCAAGCACGTATTCCTACATTTATAAAAATTTAGAAACAAGCAGCAGTGATAGCCCCATGGTAAAACTTGGCCTGGTTTTCGGTGGGACCGGGTTTGATCCCCGGCTCGAATTTCTCAGTTTTAGAAGCTAACTTTAATTTATGCAGTAATTTAAATTAAATATTAATTGGTTTAACGGTAAAAGAAAACGTCGTGAGGAAACCTACATGCCTAAGAGTTTATGTTCTCAAAAGCGTGTAAATCCACCACTCGACACTTGGCCAGTGTGGTGGCTACCGCCACAAATCAAAGTGTGAATCGAAGAAGTGGGAAGGTAATGGATTGATAATGACGAGGAACAACAAGATGGTATCATTAAAATTGGGCTGTATACACTTTTATCGACGTTTTGTATGAATATTTTGTTTGCCGTTTATTTTATCCCTTAGTCTGTGCCAGTAAAACAAATATGGTATTTTAATTATAGTGTTTATTGGCGCCAAACCACACTCATCGCGTAAGTCGGCCACGGTCTCCGGAGTATCGATAAGTGTATTTATTATAGAAGCCCATAAAACTGAACTCGCATTGCGCGCCTTGACTCAACTAATTACTCATTATAAATATTTTTCCGTCTCGCTTCACTGATATTGACTGTTTAATGATTAAGTACTGAATCACATTGAAACTGTGTAATTCATGGGCATTGAATAGTATAACGTTGCTTGACTTGATTTGGTGGTGGAGCTCAGCGCACGGAACGAGGGTAACCCTAACCTTAACTACACTTTTACGAAACATAATAATATAATAGAATAACCGTCAATGGCGGATGACCGTCAGTTGAACAGATGGCAAATTATTCTTTTAACATGATAAGAATTAGAAGGTTCTGATCGAACTGTCACGAGTACCTTCCGACACCCCCCCCCCTTTATCCCAAACGTCGCCTAAGCCGAGGTACGGCCTCGAAGGAGGTGCCCTTAGTTTCTTCGAGCCCTAGGGCTAAAAATTTCTCCCGGCAGACCTTCTTTCCGAAACTCGCCAAACAGCCCGGTTACACTGTGGCAACCAATAGGGTTAGTACAGCTACTAGACAGTCCGAAGAAAAAAAGATGCCTGGAATTAAATAGACCCCGTCACAATACGAATAATACCATTATTATTATTAGCTTGCTAAAAATGACAGAGGATACAAAATATTAGCGTTTATTTTGTCTGGACGCTGATGTCAGATAAATAAACTACTCAGTCGAAAGCATTTGCTGTGCACGTGGTACACTGAAGCCGCGGCGATACAATACTATTAAAGATAATATACCATATATACATATATGTATAATAAGAATTGTGAATACGCAAGCGTGTTAGATAAGATTGAAAATGGGAAAAATTTGCTGTAGATGTTATAATAAGACAGTATTTGAAGATTGTAGTCGAACGCGGTGTTTTTTTTTTTTTCGGATCGCTTTCGACTGTTTATGATTATTAGCTGTGCTAACCCTATTTGTCGCCACAGCGTAACCGGGCTGTTTGGCGAGCTTTGGAAAGAAGCTCTGCCAGAAGAAATTTTGAGGGCCTTAGGGCTCGAAGAAACTAAGGGAACGCCTGCCTAAGGGCGCCTCCTTTGAGGCTGAACCTCGGCTTAGGCGACGTTTGGGATAAGGGGGGGGTCGGACGGTGCATAGGACAGTGTTGATATATACGTCTGCCTAAGGCGCCTCCTTTGAGGAGAACGCTGTGAGAAACCATCGCCCGGCCGCCTTTGCCCGTAGTTTAGTAGGTAGCTAGTAGTAATTGGAAGTAAAATAATTGATTAAATTTCAGAAAAAACACACACACGATAGTTGCCTAAATTCTACAGAGCAATGATCATCGCTTTCTACAAGTAATGGACGGTCGTCATTATATGTGAAAATAGTTTCGCTAATTCAGGATCGAGTTCTTCGAGATTTGGCTCGAGAGTTGATCTGACTCCATCCAATCACAAACTCATACAAATGGAGTTGAGTTGTTGTCTTGTTTGCTGATTACAGCGCTTTTTGTGATCCGTCTTCGCCTGTGACACACCGTCGGCGCGCAATAAGTGAACAATATTTCATTATGACAGTTGATATGTTTAGTTTCAGACATTTAGTTCAACGACTCGGTATAAAAAATCTACTAGTTTGTCGAGATTTTTCTGTGTCAGTGAATTTTAACTTTGCTCCTGAATTACGGTAAATTTCTTACAATTTCTGTAGCCCAAATTAATATATTTATTGAAAAAAAACCCGCTGGTTATAATTCAATTATCTGTTGTAAGTTCCAAATGCGGAACCCCCACTACTGCACCAGGGTGCATGCGACTCCGCGTAGTATTGGTGTTATTGAGATGGAAAAAAACACCACAGAGACAGCTTCCTTGAATGGAGACCTCAGACTCTATTGTTAGGGCGACAACAGAAATACTCATTCTATAATTAACTCTTTACTTCCTGTGAAGATCTATATCTTAATAAAGATAATAGAGCAATTTTTACCGTCCACTTACATACACTGTATTTACGTGTGTCTGTCAATCAGACGTAATTTGGTAAAGCAGCAAAACAGACAAACTTCTAGAAAAACCAAATCAAGAAGAACAAAAGGAAACCATTACTTAGCAAGGTACATTAGGCGATGAAGGATAATGTAACTTGCTAAGTACGAATACGTAGTGGTGAGGAAATTTAGTAATGCATTGAACTTTTTAAGTACTAGCTGTTACGTCCGGCTTCGTCCTTGTTTTTCCGGTATCAGCAACTCCTGCAGAATCATAATTTTTTCCGAGATTAAAAGTTACATGTGTTAATCTATCGCCATTCTAAATTTCAGACACATTCAGTTCAGTACTTTTTGCGTGTAAGAGTTACCAACATCCATACATACAAACTCTCGTGTTCATAAAATTAGTAAGGAAGAATTATACATTGATATGTATTTACGCGAACGAAAATTGTAGCCTCTTGAACCCAAATCGTTCCCCCAACGTATAATTCCCCATGCGCCCAAGCGTGTCTCCACACTTTCTGAAGATGCCCGCTGCCCGGAGCTGCTTACCGTGACCGCGTAGCTATCGCTCGGGGAAAGCGCTTTGAGGAGGCGTGTAATCAACCCGGTATATAATGCGAGCCCATTCACAATCAACTGGTCAAAATCAATTTTTAAAAACATATACATTTCTTTGGTTAATTCCACGTAACTACTCTCTAAGTCTACTCTCTAAGTAGATACTTCTTCAGCGATAACTATCAAATCCATATATGTGGGTTTTAGTATGAACATATATGTTATGATGCTATGTATGTTCGTAGCATCGTCAATATCATATCCGTCTAATACGATTTATCCCTTATATTTTATTATTAATGCGAGTCCGGCGGGTTGAACTTGTTTCTAAGGTCATACTCCGACGGTAATTCACGTGAGTTCGAACGTTTATAATTAAAATTACTAATCATCATGATCAGACATCCTGTGGCCGGCACAGGCCATTACTTGGGATTTCTAAGAGAGTTCAACTGTATTTAGGCCTGTTTATTGATTGTATCCAGCGACTCCTTTCCTAACATATCTGATATGAACTTCATACAAATATATATCTATACATGCTCTTTTTGAAGTTATACTTCTTTTGGCGCGATGGAGAAAACTGATGAGAGTGAATTTTTACGATGCGCGCGCACACCGACACCTAAATTCTACATCGTGAAGTTAGTTCTAGGTGGCATGAAAATCGATAACTATGTTCAAGTTGTATATTCTAGTATTTTTATATTTAGAGCACGTGTTTCGTAACAGTACAATTAAACAGTGTGAATAAATAAATATTATTTTGGTGTTTTTATTAAATCAATTTCATATACGACGGTGATAGTATTTACTAATAATTTATTAGTATATCTATATATATATATATTGAATTTGTAGATTTTGCATTTATAGATTTGCGGTTAATTGTCGGTATGTATAATTTATTTACATCGTTAATTAAAAATTATTACATTATTTACTACAAAAAAAATTTTTGAAGTGAAAACTTCTTTAGCGGCGTTGAGCACTTTTTCTGTAATGGGTATAAAATCTTAAACTCGCGTCAGGACACGTGACCTGATCGAAAAAGCGTAAGACGGATGGAGAGTAGACAGCTATCCCCTCTCTACGGCGCGGCGAAAATGTATGCCTGGGCCTACTGTTTCGTTTAGGCAGCGCAGCAATGTTCGTGTATGTTACAGCGTGCCACGCGCATCCATGGATGGTGACAGCTGATGGCTAGTTTTAAAGTGTTAAATTTTTAATGTAATATAAATTGTCATGTTTGTGTACGATAGCGCAATAAATGAATATTGTATTCTACCACATAAATGATAGTACTTTTATACTGATAAAGCAATTGGTGCAAAATTATTCCTTAACCATTCCAATATATCAAACATGCTCAACGTTAATAATCAAGTTTTCACTTCTGCCGGCACTCCCGGAGTGCAACCCGTCTTTTTTTTTTATTAAACTTTTTCTATTGACTCACTGGGTTTTTTTTAAATTACATTCATTAATTTCAGAAACTAACATTGTCAAACCATTCAAGATTTTGCCAGTCCGAGCCGACCCAGATCGAAAAACAGTCAAATACCGGTCGGACTAAATAGGTCCCACTATTCACAGCGCACCAAGTTTATGCTACTTCACAGGCTACAACGCTGGGCGCCTCGTAACTCTCGAATCGGTCGTAATCCTATATTAGCCGGTACCCGTGCGTGGCTCCGCTGGCGAGTGCCCCAACATATTGAGTAACGATTAATATATCAGCTCGTAACTAGACGCCTCGTAAATCTGCCGGCGCGAAGTACGGTGAGAAGTTTAACATTCGCGATCAAATAGCTTACGTTACGAGCGTAGGTGAACTTGCGAGTAGATAAACGTGAATTCGCTATTAAACTACCCGCTAAATACTAACGACATGGAAAAAGTTTTTGTTACTACCGACAATTCTAATTCCGTCGTACCTTAATATTGGCTTTTACCTACCACAGCTATATCAACTATTATGTATTTATTTAATATGGAAAACCAAACAATAAATTTTTTCATAACCATTTTTTAACGTTGAGTAAAGAAACCGTTCACAAATAGTTTCAAAGTAAGAAACATCTTAAGTCACTTGCTTGAGTCAATATATAATAATAATTAAACTGCAATAAAAGATGGAACGAAAAATTAATCGCAAACTTATCACATAACACATAACAATACTATGTGTATTATCTGGCTATAGTAACTTTGTTCGCTATGTTTTATTCAACTTCTCATGTTATTCTGTATATTTTGGGTTATAGTTATCGAGAAACTACTTTTCGGATACAAATGCTAATGTCGTGTCATACATTCCAGGGTTTGATACTCGATTTGATTCTGGTCTGGTGGGAGGGCTAGACCGCCATGCTGAAAAAGACGTTTAGCGGTTTAGCGTTCCGGCACGATGTCATGGAGACACCATTTATGAGTATTTATTAGCCCGCTGCCATCTTAGACTGCATCATCACTTACCACTAAGTGAGATAGTCGTTTTTTATTCTATATGATTTGTACCCAGCTATATGTATGGGGACGTGGAATTCAAATAAAAATCATTTTCAGACAGCAGAGATCACAGCAACATCGGAGTAATAAAATATATTTTGTTTGTAAACATTTTCCAGCTGCTACTCAACACCTCAGTGCTGTTATGCCTCTAACAATCCAGTGTTCCCGACACTGAATGCGTAACCTACGAAAGGAACGTTTGAACAATAAACAATGTATAACCGAGAAATTCTCGTACCAGTTAGGAAATTGTTCAGGATAGGCGGCCCCAGTTGACAATGTAATCTGTGCTAAGCCCGCCCACACACACCGGAGCATCGTGGAGGGTCTTAGCTCTGAACCCTCTCTCCTCAGAGAGGCTTGTACCCATTAGTGCAAAAGCTGAAAATTTATATGAGCTTGATACCAAAAGCTAGAAGTTATTGAAACCAACTGTCTTTTTTTTAACTATTCTTTGTGTATCTCTGTCCTGATTTAGATACCAGCCAGGATTGAATTCGGCAGTGCTCTCTTTAAATTGTTGACACGATTGAGTGTATGTGTTTGTATATTTTTAGTATGTGTGTGTGTATGCTCGCATGTATGTGTGAAATTATGTGTAAGTATCTTATTTGTTTTACTTCTAATTTTTTTGGGAACCTAAAAGTTTTTAAATAAAGATTCGAAGATAAGATTCCGGACAAACACACACCGTTTATAAATATTTATGTGTATGTTATGCTATCATATTAATACCGTGCGCTTCATACACACATTTGAAAATCACGGAAAACACTTATATTTTGTTAATTTATAGAGATGTAAGTCTGCCAATCCGCACATGGCCAGCGTGGTGGACTATGGCCAAACCCTTCTCATACTGAGAGGAGACCCGTGCTCTGTAGTGAGACGGTAATGGGGTGTTCATGATAGAAATGTAAACAAATTTAAAAACATGTTCTAGAAGGCAAAGGAAAGATTTTTAAAGTGTAATATAAGTAAGTAGCCTAATAAGTATGAACTTTCTACAAATAGAACTGATTTTAATATACGCTGATAAGAAACTCCTAAGTTACTCCATAGCGTGCGGCAGACAGACCTAGAAGTTTCTGGTACGCAGAAGAAAAGTTTCGTTTCTGATATCGAACGCAAGCGTGATTCATCCGGTATTCTTGCTAAAAGGTCAGGCGATCCATTTTTAATTTCGTGGTATCGAACATCAACGGTATAGTCGTCTAGCCGATCGGTAAGTAAGGCCGCCAACTCGCATTGGAATAGTGAGGTGGGTCTATATATTTTCTCATAAGGGAAAGAAAGCGTTTAGACTAACGTATTCATTAAATTATTAAATTAAAGGACATGTTTTAAGACCGAACAGATTATAGAGTTACCGACAGGAGATAGAGTTTTTATAACATGATCTAACTCGAAGCTAAAAGAGAAGATATGACACGTATATATATACCAACGTAGTTATAATCATAATCTCACTACTTGTTTGTAATGGGCAATTCAAATATTTTTTTTTATTTTTTTTTATTTATTGAATCCAGTGATATTGTCACTACTAAGCATTGCTTTTGATCTCGACACAAAACATATAAAAAAAAATATTTTCAACTCAATGGGAATCGAATTCAGGGCCCCTTGAACTTCAAAAAATAAAATTAACGTACCTAACAAATTTAAAGATATAAAGAAAATCAGATACATAAAACGAAATATTTACAGATTATTTTACTCAGAACTCGTTCGTAATTGAAACCATGACTGGTTTTAATTAAAAGTTTATTATTAACGCATTGGTGATTCAATGTATTCAGCAAATTTAAATTCCCAGTTGCTGAGCACTTATACAGCTTAAACCCACCACACTGCTCTTATGAATTGGATATCAGTAACGAAGTCTGATTCTAAGGAATGAGAATATCCATGTGTTAGAGGTTTTACTTTTGTTTTAGGTTTACCTTAAACTCAGATCCTCTGAAAAGTTGAATGACCAAATAGGTCTTTAATTGAATTCAGTTACACATTAATTAGTGACAGATTTATTGAGCTTATGCCATCTTGTCATTGCACTTATATTGCTTTATTAAATTTAATTTTATATTCCCCATACTGACTATTTACATTGTTAATTAATAATAAAATAATATTACGAGTAACCAAATATATTTATTTCGTGTCACGAATAAGACACTGGAAAAACTATACACTGCATTATAAATTAGTTCTCGAATACATTTTTTGCATACAAAAGGTAAGATCGCAACATTTTGCCAATTCAACGATTTTTACAACACTTAAACCGTAAAACACGTCAAAGCAAACGTTTGGATAAATATTTACTCAGAATATCATATTAATAAGCTATTTTGTTTCACCGACGTGCACTTTTCAAATCATTAAATGAAAAATATGTAGTCTAAAGTTGTGTAAGGGTCATTTTATTTCTATATATATTCTTATTAAATAACTACTATCATCGCAAACGTAGCTTTTAATTTATAACTAAGTAACGATACCGTACTAAAAATATAAAAAAAGATGGTGTAAAGAGTATCGGACTCACCGGTAGGTAAATAAAAACAAAAACTTGTTCGTGAAAACGTGAGCCGCGAGTCTCCGTAGACGACCGCTCCAGACGACGGTTCGCGAACACTGAAGCATCCGGTATTCCTGAAGCTTTCAGCGTTGGCCGCTTTCAGCGCTGAATGTTTTACCCAGAAACAAAGAGCTTTTAGCCCAATACACACTACAATATAACGCATTTATATTTTAAACTTTATTCTTTTGAATCGGTGATAGCTCAGTGGTTAGGGCGTCAGCCTCCTAATCAGAGGTCGGCGGTTCGAATCCGGGCACCTCTAACTTTTTTATGTGCGTTTTTAAACAATTAAAATATCACTTGCTTCAACGGTGAAGGAAAACATCGTGAGGAAACCTGCACGCCTGAGAGTTCTCCATAATGTTCTCAAAGGCGTGTGAAGTCTACCAATCCGCACTTGGCCAGCGTGGTGGACTAAGGCCAAACCCTTCTCATACTGAGAGGAGACTCGTGCTCTGTAGTGAGCCGGCAATGGGTTGATCATGATGATATTTTAAACTAAAGAATATCGCTCAATATTCGGCTGCTTTTTTGCCCATATTTTGGGAATGTTACTTACCGGAATTGGGACTGAGACGTGACTCTGGTTAATGTTCCAGGGGCGACTAATCGCTGGTGTAAATTTTATTCTACCGGGAAGAAGCAGGCAAAAACTTTTAAATAAATCTAGTTTTTGCTATTAGCTAACATTATGTAAGTTGGCTGCATGTTGGTTTTTATGGCTTTGTAAAGATCCCGCGAGAATATTTTTTTCCCGGAGTAAAAGTTATCACCAAATCGTTAAAATAAGGTACATACACGTGTATCGAAAATAAGACATTATTTCGAAGTGTTTGTCAGATTACAATTTGATGGGAAGCCCGTAGACTTCCATTAATTCGTTATATTATATTTGTAACAATCAGCATATCACAATTAACCCCTGGCTCGAGACCAGAACAGACACGATACGATTATATAAAAAAGTTACGATATTCTGAGGTCGACTTAAACGCGTTTCCGTCCAAATCACACTAATGGCAAAGATCGTTTAATTTAAATTAAAATTTAAAATTTAACTTTTACAGTCAAGGAATTATGAGTGGCAGATAAATTTTGATAGAATTAAATCGAGCAAATATGACGATAAAGTAAGAAAATCCACTGAAGCGTCATATTCGATCATAAAAAATTGTATACGTGCAGTGACCCCCGTCAAAACGTCGTTAAACTCAGATAGCACTTCTATGAAACTGCATCAAAAATATATCACTAATCCAATAGTGAATCCATTTTGGCATTAAAAATTAAATTTAATTCATTTGTGGATAAAATACCTTTTCATCTTGAAACTCACAAATCACAGACTAAAACAGAAGCATAGACAGTGAACAGGATAAAATAATGTTAATACTAAATAATTATTGTAAAAAAAGCATTTGGTTTAAGTAGAATTTAGAAGTATTTATGCTATGCTACTAACTAGCAATAGTAAAAATTCGGTTAAATGAATCCAGTTTAAAGTAAATCTGTCCACTACGCTGTAACGAAAAGGTGTTGCAAAAAGGTGCTGCAATCATATTGCTTCAGGTTGTTAAAATCATATCAGGACAATAATTCATTTTCATTCATTCAATTCATAACATAATAAATATGAGCATTGAGTGAGTATATTGCCTCACAAGCTAAATAGCCATAAGATATTCAGCTCTGTTGCGAGGTATAGCGGGAACCTTTGCGATGTTAATGTTGAATTAGAGTACAAGAGGATAAAATGTTAATGGAATGTTTATATAACGGTCCTACGTTTTTGATATTAAAGACAGGAAAATCGGAATTTAGGTTTTTCGTTGTCACGCGCTCAGGTCGGCGCCCACCGCGTCGGTTCATTTGCCATCGGCTAACAATATCCTACAAGATAAGTTGTTAACCGATGTTACCAGGGTGCACGGGCCCGAGCGCTGCCATTCCCTCCAGGCGAATCAAAAGGGACCGCCGGACAGCATTCGGGAATGTTTTCAATCTAAACAAGTATTTATTTTTACCTATATACTTGCAGATTTTTCAATTGTATTAAACAAGCATCTCAAAATTGTCTTAATTTTGGAAATTCCCAATGACAGATTATGTCAGTTATGGCCGTTTTTTTCACATTCATGAACTCGGTTTCTGAGATAAGAGTGGTCGAATACAAACTTTGAAGTTTTCTAATATTACCAATAATCAAATAGCAATTTATATACACAATAGTACCTACAGCATTTAACACGTTGATTACTAAGGGCTCCGTGACCCGTCCATCTTTTTGTCTCGTCTGTGCTCCAGCGAGTATATCTTACCACTACATTTTATGGGGCATAAAATTCATTCCTAATTCACTGAAGGCAATGGCCGTCAAGTGAAAGGACACTTTGGAATTAAATTCAGAACTTTTCTGATTCCACTCATATTTTGTTTTATTTTGAGAGGGCGACAAACCAGTTTGATTATGCTAAAATTTATTTAGAAATATAATGAACCGGTAATAATTATATTATAGGTAGATGCTATCTATGCCTGCTACCCAAGTATTCCAAGTACTAGCTCTCAAAATGTCATCGTCGTCAACTGTGCTAATGACACTTCTCTAAATGAAAAAGTGTCATCCGCCGAAGTATGGCTACTACGGTAGTTGCGTTTTTTTCGCATCGGTCAGCCGAGGTACCGGGGCAAATGGAAAAGGAAATAACTAAATTGAACTATCGATCTAACATTGCATAGCTTATCTTACATATCCATATACCTACTATAACCATGAAAAAAATATATATTCGCATAAAAAATCTTGCTCTAAAAAACGAGGTCAACCTGCTTTTAACTAACAAACAAACTTCCCCATATTAATAGGGATTTGTAAATTTGAAGTGACTACGTTCCATACGTTAGTTAATCCCAAAGTTATAAGGCTACTTTTAGATGAAACTGTCGTAAAGTTATTTTATGTGCATTTCAGCCATGTGAGTAGTGAGATATTTGAAACCTCGACGCAAAAGTAGGGATGCTATAAGTCTTGGTAGATAGAGACTCCAACGTGAAAGAAATCTAGGTTTTGTGAGGGTTCATTTTTTTCTTTTAAATACTTGTACATATTCTTAACATACATAGAACTTCTTTAATCTTTTGAGTAAATTTAGAAATTGGGTAAATCTCAAATATTATCTTCGTTCCAAATATCATGTTCAAAATATTAAACTTGTGACAATATAAAATGAAATTTAGATTTTACTTTAGCAGAATTCACTGAGCGATATCTTTATTTATTTTTCCAGGCAATATGGATGGTCTTGGAAATTTTTCCTTAAAGTTCAACCTCTGAAGGATGAACGTGAGGTAAAATAAATTGATATATTAACCTCATTTAACCCCAGCTTACCGCGGTTAAGGCTTTGTTTATGTTTCGGGAAGTATTTACAACGCCGCCCTCATCATATTAGACCCAGGGTTAGAGAATGCTTAAATAAGGATAGCTTATAAAAAACCCGGTCGAGTGAGTGTACGAGCAAACATTGTGACTGTTCCGTAGAGATTTTAATTATTTTATATAACCTACTGCCTTTTGTTTTGTTGAAGCGGTGATAGCCTAGTGGTTAGGGCGTCAGCCTCCTAATCAGAGGTCGGCGGTTCGAATCCGGGCACGCACCTCTAACTTTTCGGAGTTATATGCGTTTAAAAAAAAATAAAATTAAATATCACTTGCTTCAACGGTGAAGGAAAACATCGTGAGGAAACCTGCACGCCTGAGAGTTCTCCATAATGTTCTTAAAGGCGTGTGAAGTCTGCCAATCCGCACATGGCCAGCGTGGTAGACTATGGCCAAACCCTTCTCATATTGAGAGGAGACCCGTGCTCTGTAGTGAGCCAGTAATGGGTTGTTCATGATGATGATGATGATGACTGCCTTTTGTTATCTGTTTGTATAATATATTCATTATCTGTATTCGTTAATTTAAAATTAAAGCAACGATTTCTAGTTGGCCCTATTTATGAAACAAATTCTATGTAGTAATTGTAACGTGTAAAGTCTGTTTATAGTGACTCTACCACCGGTTCGGAAGTTTCTACCGAACAGTCTGGAAGAAGCTCAGCAGTTGCTCTTTTCTATTATTTTTTTACTTCAAACGAATTCAAATTATATCAAATTATTTATTCATGTCGGCCCGTCACAGACAATTATGACGCGAGCACACATATCAATTATTCCATTATTGTCCGGTGATGGTGATAACTATACATTCGTCAACTTAGAAACTCCATTCAAAAGGTTTTTAAAGTAACAAAAAGAGGCTTGATTTAATTTTTCACTACGAACCCCTAAAATATAATTTAAAAAAAATTTGCTACGCTATGTTTTGTTAAAATAAAAGCTATTTTCTCGCCCCTTTCCGGTTAGCAATATTTTCTTTAGACCCTTTATGAAGTTTATTTAGTTAAGTAAAGCAAGGTGTCATATATTTATATTAATAGCGTTGCAGAGCGAATGTTCAGCCTCCTAAATTTCTAACCACAAATATAGCAACCGAGGCAATTTTTCTCGCCTTTTAATGCAACCTATATAATATTACCTATTTTTTCATATACAAGCGATACATCCCTGAATCAATACGATGTCTCAGACACTAATGCAAGAATAGACCTTTTTTTTAATCTTGGCAAGTAGCCAGTTTACAGACTGGTGGTGTGAGGTGATTACTTGACCAAGGAGCTGTCCTTGACTCCTATTGTATTAGGCAGGAGTATATTGAATTCCAATAGTTTTCCTTCGGCACGAAGACGGATTTCATCACGCAAACAGTTGACCGTGGCCCGCACTGCCTACCCCAACTCCATCCCTTCGATAAGCCTGGCCTTCTAAACTTAACGCACTATGTCAAGGTTTATAAAATACCTTCGGTTAAACATATTATCGTTTATATTTATATTACTATTATATAACACCAGCTTTTGTTCAATCAGAGCAAACCAACAATCACACATTCGCATTTATAAAATTACAGTAGGGATTGTCACATATTACTACAATTAGTCCCGCACTAGTATTTCAAGTCATTTCTCATTTCACGGTTGTGGAAAATTATAGCTAATTCTCTCGGGTGACATAACCTTTTATTTCGCTCTAATAATATGAAGTAAGCCCAAGTGCCGCCGCTATTGAACGTACTCGAATGACGCGCATGTACGACGTATGAACGACCAATTTGCAAGTGATCTATCAGAAACAGACAAATCTCATATTCTTTAGGGTTCCTGACAACCGATGAAAACGCAGAAACCTCACGGGTATGTCTGTCCAACTATAATATAAGCTAGTTAGCTTATATGTATTTCAGGATGAAAATAGGTTGAAACACTAGAATATTTATACCAACATGCTTAGATTCTAACAAATAAGTAAATGTTTCAATAACGATTATTCAACTTACATAAAGGAATTCGAATTGATTAGAGAATATTATACAACTAAAAATTTTTTATGTCGTGTATCATAAGAAGTATCTAATACACGTTAAGAGTTAGGTGCCTATTAATTTATAAGCGTTTAAATAATAGTTTAGAATTACAATGCAAAATTACTGGAACCATCTTCTTGGAACAGTTTTAAATATACAAAAAACACAATGATTTCATGCAAACCAAGTACAGAACCCTCTCTATGCGAATCTATCTCGTAGTTGACCGGTTGTATATTATAATTTATTATCACGCTATCAATCAAAATATATCACAGTTCTGGCGCATAGCACTGATTAATAGCGCGAAGCTGTACTACTTCATTGCAGACAAGTTGAATGAGTATTGTTTTCGCTCTTCACTTGTATCTGCGCTGGCGCATCGTTCGTACTTTAAATGAAGTGGAAAATCGTTGGATGAAAATTGCAATTTTATAATGCTCCTCAATACGTATGTTGGCGCCGGCATATTATACATCACAGAAAAAAATTCAAGATGTATGCACAATTCATAATAGTATACTCGTAATTATATTCATTTAATATTACTTTAGGGATTTAAAAAGCCTTGCATTTACAAACGGGATCTTTATTTAAGCTACAGACGGTGTGGGACAGAAATTATAACGATTTTCAAAAAAAAAAAATAAGTATCGATCATGGCAGTTATAAAATTTTAATCACAATAATAAGTGTAATTCAGCTTTGCACTCGTAATCGTTGTCGATTATTCAGGAAAACACTAGCACATTTCAATCACAAATAAACAAAAAAATTTAAACTTAAAATAGTTTGACATTTGATAACCCGATTGAAATTTCTGATTTATATAATAATAACTTTATAGAATTCTGATAAAATGACGTTGAACTTAAACATTCGTGTAAAAGTGATTTATTTGACGTTAACAATAATCTTGACATAATTTTTATAAACCCTACAGACCCATAATAGTAAAATCAATGAATAATACCAAATCTGTGGGATATAACGAAATACGCACAGATATAATAAAAACATGCGTTACATACCTAGGTAACCCATTATAATCATTTTTTTTTCATTCGAACGAGGTACTTCCTTTAATAGTTTAGAAATATCTATTTTGATATTAAAAAAGGTGACCCGAATTATATGAACAATTAACTGCCAATTACTTTAATACCCATTCTAGCTAAAATATTAAAAACTGTTCCAATCCAATTTTTCGGTTTATTTATTCTATATTTTAATTTAAATATTCTACTACATTCTAAGAACACTAAACACACTGGTTTGATCGAGGTTACAAACAATCACGTGGTGTAATGATAGACATATGAACTGAACCCTGGCAACAAGCCTCAAAAAACAAGTGATTTGCGTGTACTTCATATTTTTCGCACTTACGTATGATAAAGATATACGCAGAAGTATATAATATCGTCTCTTGCTTATTCACGTGAATTATAACAATCTATTTGTCAATTTTTATTTAAGATATAATAGGAAGCTGTGTGTACGAGTCATGTATCGTACAGGGCACGCGCGCGCATTCACATCACACATAGCCCAGTGGTTAGGGCGTCAGCCTCCTAATCAGAGGTCGGCGGTTCGAATCTGGGCACGCACCTCTAACTTTTCGGAGTTATGTGCGTTTTTAATACTTAAAATATCACTTGCGTCAACGGTGAAGGAGAACATCGTGAGGAAACCTGCACGCCTAAGAGTTCTCCATAATGTTCTCAAAGGCGTGTGAAGTCTGCCAATCCGCACATGGCCAGCGTGGTTGGACTATGGCCAAACCCTTCTCATATTGAGAGGAGACCCGTGCTCTGTAGTGAGCCGATAATGGGTTGATCATGATGATGATGATGATGATGATGATGATTTAAGATATAATAATATCATTATCCTATTGAGGTCCCTACCACGCTGCTGAATGAGTTGGTGGGTCCTCATTATCCGAAGCCAAACATGCTTACTTATTAATATACCACGGTATTGTAATACGTAATATATATATAACAAGCGATTACTTTACACTATCACAAAATCACGTCATCATGAAAATAATAGTAATCGGTAAAGCTCACCAAATCTCATTAGAGCAGCTCTGAAGGTCTCTAAAATCCGCTATTCTATGAGGGATGTGATAAGCTGATGGTTACACTTTTATAACAATTTTAAAAATATCTACTAGATGTTCCCCCCGGTCCAACCATTTTAACAAAGAGTTGTTACCCTATGTTATTCAGCATAATCTGATCCTGAACACACCTTACAAATAAACATAAACGGGAGATGGTCCCATACGTTTTTTAGTTTTAATTTCACATGAATCCTCTAAATATCCTAAACTACACGTCCAAATAAAATGCGATAAAAATGTATTTACATTAGATTTTCTTAACAATACTTTATGTCTAATAGTAACGAAAGAAAATCACCTTTTCAATTTTGAATTATTTTCGACATAAAATTCGTTGTTGTAACTATTTTTAGCTCTGCTGACCTACTTTCTGAGTTAATCGATTACATGCAAATATATCCTCCCTATAATATTAGCGCTTATAGATTACGTGCATAGTGATGCATTTCATACACACTCAATGTCAGTTGATACAATTCCTGAAAGCAGTTTCAAGTTGTGTGTGCTGTAAACCAGGCCAGTAGATCTGTATTAGACTCAATCCTAGAGCGGATTTCGCTCAAGATCCAGTCTTAACTGTAGGGCATAACTGGGTCGGCACTTGTCGCTGAGGTATTTATATTACGACTCCACTACCACTGACAGTTAACAATAAGGATTAGTATATATCACTATTACTTATAGTGTTATTTATTATGTACACACTGTAATTATATATAAATTAAAACAAAATTAAAAAGCCATTTTTTGTAGAGAATGTTTATTTACATTTTATTATAAGATCTTATAGCTCTTTATATTGTAATAGTTACATGATAAATTCCTATGCTATAATATATATATTTGCATACTCACATGCATGCATTCATGTCAATTACTGTTATATTATTATGTAAGGATAGTAATTATGATATGTCTTCATATATATTTGTTTAATAGTTTTTAAACAAGTACTATATGTTTTGTTGTGGTCTCTCGGCACGGCTTAGAAGCAGTCCCACAGCCGTAGTCCTCTGCCAGCTCTCTCCACGTCTCACTCTACTATACACATGTACTGTACTTCTGCTTAAATAAGAGCATTTAAAGCTGAACGAGCTAAAAGAGAGGCCATTATAAAGCTCTTATATACAATACCATTCTTCTTGTTTACTCTTCGTTTTTTACCTAATATTATGGATATGTGCCTTTGAGCCCTTAAGTGAGCCAAGTACTCCTCGACACCATTCTAATTAGCTCAAACTCGCTGGGTACAAGTTAATGATGACAAAACTCTAATTTAGTGCTTATTATACCCAAAACTGAAATAAATCCGACAAAATACGCTTCTAAAACATTCGCCTCTGACTTTCATTTCGGATCGAATCTATTAAACAATCCCTTAAATACGGCATGACGTAGAATTAGACCATCGAATCTTACTAAAGTTCTATAGAGATATAATGGTTCGGATCCATATCCGATGTAGTGCACAAGCGCTGTGCTCGTAGCTGCCGGAGGGACGTAGGAGCATTGGCAATTAACCCGCTTCCCTTGACGCTGTGTTGTCCTTAATCCGGGAGATTGCTTGACTTAAACTTTGCTATGGTACCTATGCTTTTAGACTACAATCATAACTCAATATATCTACATTTATGTTGAAAATAAAATCTCTCCAGGTAAAGTTAAGAACAGAAAATAAAAAAATCTAAATATCGAGGAATTAGGTTCTTCACATAAATTTTGTTAAACATTTTGCCTTAAAATATAATAAAACTAGGTGTTGCCAGCGACTTCTTCTGCGTAGAATTGCTGATTTCCCGTGAGATTGAGGTTTGCTCTGCTTCAGAAAATAAGCTACAGGCAAATGTCAAATTGCCTATTTTCGTGTTTCTAAATTAAAAAACATAGTACTTTCATGCAAACTTCAAACCCCTATTTTACCCACTTCGGGGTAGATTTGGATGAAAAAAAATTCTAACCTTATACTTACGCCCTAAAAGAAGCCTATTTTCAAAATTTCAAGCTTGTAGACTTCATAATAAAAAAATAAGCAAAAACTATCATCCCCTTTTTTACAACCCATAACAGGCAATATTTAAAAAATATTTGATGTACATGTTTTTTATTTATTATTATTAACCTTAATGCAAATTTTTGTGTCTCTAACTCTAAAAACAAAGAAATTTCATACAAACTTCCAAACCATATTTTACCCTCTTAGCGGTGGAATTTCCAAATATCCTTTCTTAGCTGATATCTCTTAACTATCAACTACCTACTTGCTAAATTATACATACGATAGTTTTTGAGATCTCGCGTTTAATCAGTAAGTAGGTAAGTAAGTGACCTTTCGCTTTTATATATATAGATTTTGAAAAGTTAATCTCAGGGATCCATTGCGTATCCATTAGTTTTTAAATGAATCGTGAGAGGATAATAAAAGGATAAAATAAAAAAAACATATATATGAATTGGCCGGGTAGGAATTCTTATGTATTTAACAGTTCCGGGAGTAATAAAATGAAGTGGGAGTTACAAAGTGGATATGGAATTAGCCTTCATTTATAACTTTTTTTTAATTGTCAATAAACACAAAAACGCCACACAGGCACAGGTTGCTCTGGTCGCAGGTTCTAGCAAATTAAGTTTCAGTATATAAAGGACTTCCGCAAAGTCACGCCGCCCGGCTTCTATCCAATATTTCAAAAAGTAATTTGTCAACGTAAACTGTAAGCGGTTTGTAATGGACTGGCAAATGACAACAGCGGTTCCACAGGTGCCGACATGCTCACTGGTTTATATTCGATAGATCACTGCTACGATTTATTTCATATGAGAATATGGTATAACTAAACTTAAATTAAATGTGCAACTAAACCACGCTCCTCATCCAAAACGGCCATACACAAAAAAGAGGTATTAAAATGTTAGCCATTAAAATTGAATGCGTAAGTATTCTTTATGATTCTTTAAATTGAAATGTTTAAAAATAGTACTGCTACTAAAATATATGACGTTCAAATATTCTCCAATGAGCCATACCCAGAAAGAGACTTGTAACGTGTTTGAATATAATAATACGTGAAGTACGAAAAGAGTTGGATTCAATTTCAATATTTTCAATCTATCACTGCTGGGCAAACAATTCCTGTCATTGAAGAGGATATGGAGCTAAGATGTTGTGTTTTAGCAGGATAATCTATATATATATATAAATCAATTGCAGTTCGTTGGTCTCGCTAAAACTCGAGAACGGCTGGACGAATTTGTCTTATCTTGGTTTTGAAATGTTCGTGGAGGTCTATGGGAGGTTTAAAAAGTGAGAGAAATTCGAATAATTGCCGGGAAAACCCTAAAAACAGCCCTTTTCTTTTTCCCATATATACGTTTTCTAAATAAAATGTGGAGTCAATTTGAACTTTATAGCTATTTAATAAAGTTCATATTAAATTATAATCACTCACTGTTGTCTAAGAAATGTAGGTGTGTTCCTAACTTCAAAGAGTCAATTTGCAATTTATATTCAGGCAATATTTTATCCCGGTATTTCCACGGAAAACTACGCGGGTGAAACCGCGGGTCTCAGCTAGTCTTACAATATTTTTTTTATTATGTAGGTATATAAAAGTAAACAATAATAATATTTACTAAATACTGCTCAATATTAGCGATACAAAAAAACAGATAAAATATACGTTTCATTCGCAGAGAAAGCCTTGAAACCTTAATATAAAAAAAAATATTGTTTTAGTACTTATTAAACCTCACACGTGTTAAGAGCAAATATAAAAAACTGAACAGCCGAGGAGACACTGTGATGCACTCGCTGTCTGGACAAGCGAACAGAGAGCTGCGTGGGGAGCTGCTGCCAGCTTAGCGTATATTATTCGTAGTCATCAAAGGGAAGGTGTAGGAGCGGCGACAGGCGAGACGAGGAAAACATCAATTTCCGCTGAGGACCGACAAATAACGACGCGACGCGCGACGAAACGACGCGCGACCACGAGAGCGGCCGGCTGGGAAGTTCACACGATTTGCAGTTTCCTTGCTAATAATCGCTTAACGGTATGTAGGAGTATGGGTTTAACATACCCCTAACAGGTTAGCCCGCTACCGTCTTAGACTGCATTATCACTTACATTAGGTGAGATAGCCGTCAAGGGCTAACTTGTAGTGAAAAAAAAAAAGATACTGTTTATGATGGTGGAAAAAACATTTCCATGACGGAGATGTGAAATTCATTACTATAGGTTGATATAAGTATTATTCTATGGATAACTTAAAATGTCATTTTCCTCCGCTTTGTTTAAAATATAATGTAAGCCGGCAACATAAACGTTTAGGTAAATTTACAAATAAAAGGTATCATCACAACAAAACAATTTACTTCGTTCAAACGAATTAGCTGGAGAATCCCGCCATTATCGTTAATGCTGTACCTATTACATAAACAAAATGGCATGATTGCAATAAAACGACTGCAAGGCAACACTAAATAAGTATGGTTTCTTTACCTACCTGAATCCGTAATATTCCTGAACTACTTCTCCCTTCTATATTAAAAGCCACTTCAACAACAATACTGCTGTAAGGGATGTCCTTCGGTTGTCCACCACTACCTACGATTCACACGTACGAACAAACAATGCCACTGCAGCTCCAAGACCAAGACCTGAAGTACACTTAGACTGAAATTGTGAAAGTGGTACAAAGTGGCATGCCAGTAAAAATAAAAGAAGAAAAAGAACGCTCTCCGCCTTTTTCCCTCCCTTTTCTTTTTTTTTTTTTGTCAAACCATGTTAACTGCTTTAAAATGCTAATTTCCGATAACTATAAGCAATGCCTAATAATAATACTTTGAAGCGGTGATAGCCTAGTGGTAAGGGCGTCAGCCTCCTAATCAGAGGTCGGCGGTTCGAATTCGGGCACGCACCTCTATCTTTTCGGAGTTATGTGCGTTTTAAAAAAAAATTAAAAATATCACTTGCTTCAACGGTGAAGGAAAACATCATGAAGAAACCTGCATGAGAGTTCCCCATAATGTTCTCAAAGGCGTGTGAAGTCTGCCAATCCGCACATGGCCAGCGTGGTGGACTATTGCCAAACCCTTCTCATATTGAGAAGAAAGCTCTGTAGTGAGCCGGCAATGGGTTGATCATGATGATGAATAATAACTTTTGAATTGCCACCAGTTTTCAGTATTTAATGTATTTACGAAAAATAAACAACGCTAATTCTGTTTACTGTTATCGTGGTGGGCACTATAAAAGCTACGCAGTGCAAAAATAACTGTATCCGGTGCACTTGAGTGACATAAGTGGGTGATGAGTTCGGCCTTATTCGGTCAGTTGGTGCGCAGAAGCAGCGACATCGCGGGCCGCGTCCAGACGCCGCGCTCGGGGACTAGAGCCACCATACGTGTGCCACGGCAGGTCCCGATAACGAGTGTGCACGTCATTCAAGTAACTCTAGAACGTATTTATTAAACAAACTTTATGCATGGAAATAATATATATATATCCATGAATATTTTTAATTGTAATTTCTTGCTAAGCAAGAATTCAATATTTCAAAAATGCAAAAATTCCGTGAGGAACTAAAAATGTTAACGAGGCCATTGGACCCATGTACGTAAAACTCACGGACAAGAAGCTAACAATCAAGTAATGTTAGTCTCCGAGTCGTTAGGGTCTTTTTTTCAATTATAAAAACACAACAATCCACAAAATAACAAAAAATACTGCAGTCACATCATAAGATATGACAAATGATTAATGTTAACAAAATGTGTTTTTTGTTTCTACAGATTAAATATACACTCGTGATGAGATTAGGTGCGCTCGCGTACAACACTTTACCTCCCATCGAGAGGCTTCAACCTTCCTTGTCATAAATTCGTAAAAATCTGTTATTATCTAATAATTGAAAAATATAAATAAATAGCGTGTGTTCCAAAAAATATATCTCGACAGATTGCAATAAACATATATATTGCATCTTACCGTACTTAAACAACTGGATAAAGTGGCAGTAACTGTATGGATAATAATCCCCTAACATTAAATACCGCACACATAATTAAAAAAATGCAAATACAATAGATCGGTTAGACAGTAAGTACAATTGGGTAGCCTTACCACTAAATAGCGATTTTACCCCAGGCAACCTAACGTGCAAAAAGAATATACTATAGATGCTTGGTAGGTACCACATTAAAACATAAAGAAATATATACGCGCTGTCAGCAACTCCACCAACTTCGGCAAACGATCAATTTATTCTTTGACATTATTTAAAATTGTGGATATCCGCCATAGTTGCAATATTTATTAACATTATTAAGTGAAGTGTGATAACTAACAGCACAATTTTAGTGAGTGGCTGCTGTTGATGGCATAAACTGATTTTCAAACTATATCGTGTATCATACTGAACTTGCAGTATTTACTCTGCTTTCCCATCACTCTAAAATTTTTACCAAGCACCCACCTGGACATCTGTTTGAGTAAATAAAAAGAATGAAGTATTGTCTTATTTTTAAAAAAGTAATTAATATCTACCAGCATGGGACCCCTACCGAGTGGCTATAAATAGAGGTAGGGGCAACATCTTTCAACGAACCGTCAACTCCAGTCATACAAATGATGTGTACGACAATTATCTTGTTTGCTGCTCCGCGAACTCTGAGCGGATCTGTTTATTACGTGCGCGGCGCGAGTACCGAGGTACCTATGTACTGTTTGCATATAGAGTAGTAGGTCATTTTACATCATATAACATTATTACAACCAAACATACCGCAAGAAGAAAAAGAACAGCAATACCAGCTAAAAAATAAATAGACAGGTTATAAACATATTGCAATCCAACGCGCAGTTAGTCAGTGCAGTTATTTACGAGTTCAGCGCGAGGATACATGTAGGCTATGTAGCTTTACCTAATCACTGAAATGACCGGAACATTGCTATTATTTACGAACACGAACACACACAGGTATTATTTGCACGAAATTACTGATTCTAATTCAAACTTAATATCAGTAGTTTGTTTCCGGTGACGCTATCTCAGGGTCACTGCAGATAAAGGACAGTCGACAATAAAACAAGGCAGTTTACCCAAAATCCCGAGTAATGGAAAAAAGCGGGCGTTACTGTGTGGAAGTCCATGATATACAACGAAAGTCAAGCTTAACTGGGCTACTACTACTAATTCGATTTTTTTATCGCCCAGGATAATCTGTTAAAAGTTTGAAGTACATGAGGCGACCAGCGTCTGCTATTGGCCTCATACAACATATTTTTATAAATGAAGGGTCTGCTTATTTGAGCGAATCCAGTAATCTTTATACAGATATTATATTCAATATTTGACCTTACTTTTGTTGTACTGGTCACCGGTATAATCTCACACCATAAAGAGTAAGGCCGTGGAAGGTGCGGGAAACAGCAATGCGTGAACACGCTGCCGGGACTGTTGTGTCCCGCCATCACCACCGCGTCACCATTTGTGTGTGCGGGACAGCCTTGTACAGTGTACACACAGGACAGTCCAACGGACGTACTTGACTTCGACGAGATGTGGGTTCTGTTCCGGACGCAAGCACGTGTCAAACGCACGTGTCAAAAGTGATAACAACTGTGCGAGTGACACGGACGGATAAGATCTTAGACTGATCGCACATTGCGACAGGTCGCAAGGTGAGCTAACGGTTATTATTTTGAGTCTCTTTCTAATAATCATGTTATCATATTTTCAACAAGTGGTCGGTATTCTCAAAGACTATGATAGTTTGTTTTTTTTAATTAGTAATTTCAGTGTCAATCGGTATGCAGATTTTGAACAATGTAGTGTTGGTTTTGAACATGTAGTGTACTCACACTACATGTTCAAAACCAATGACAATATAAACAATGACATACTTTTTTTAGCATAAATCACGCTTCAAGCTCACGCATCAATATCCTTCATACAAGCATGTATATGAGACGAAGGTGTGTGGCAATTCAGCTACTACACGTTACTCCACTATATTACGTAGAAACCGATTATAGTATGGCAGTTAATATATATATATATATATATATATATATATATATATATATATATATATATATAAGTAGGAGGCTTCGGCCGTGGCTAGTTACCACCCTACCGACAAAGACGTGTCGCCAAGCGATTTTAGCGTTCCGGCACGATGTCGCGTAGAAACCAATTAGGAGCTTGGGCTTACCATACTCCTAACAGGTTAGCCCGCTACCATCCTAGACAGCATCATCACTTACCACCAGGTGAGATAGCCGTCAAGAGCTAACTTGTAGTGTATATAAAAAATATATATAATACATATACAATATATTCCTTTCAGGTAAGCGCAGGTCCAGCTCAGTTGTACTCGACTAGTTACGTATGGGAATATAACGCAGCGATGTTACACAACCGTTAGCAGCCCGTACTGGTACTGCGTAGCATCGTAAATCAAAGTAGTTCAATCTCGTGAACTTGAGCACGCGAGAAGCTGTTTCAAATTGCCTCAACTGAAATACTTGCATGCGATGTTGTGGCCAATGTTATTCAAAGCTTGTAAACATCCAGCCGAGCCAAGGTCAACTACTGCAGTAGCAGGTGTTCTCGAATTGGAATATTTTTACTCAGATGGCCAAGCTTGCAGGTCGATATCAGCATTTCGTCAGAGAGGATGGCTGTTATTCTCATTTTGATGCGCACAGAATTAAAGTTTTCAAACTTTGCGTTGCCCATTTCCAGTGATGACTTTAGTCAAGTTTTCGATAGCGATATTTGAAGTATTAGCGCGCAACACAACAGCGTGGAATCTCTCCAAAGCGTGGTAATTTATTTTCCGCGAATATACCTCACTGCTGTTATTCAACGAGCAAGGCCAGATTGCATATATTGTATTGTAAAGAGAAGTTTAAAGTGCCGACACGAACACGGGCGCAGTAGACGACACCCAACGGCGGGTATTTTTACATAAATGCGACGTAGGTACCCTCATACAAATAGCGTATATGGATGATAATTGTTATTGACCAAATGAAGTTGTAAATAAAAAAGCGAATTATTCTTATAGTTATTATTTACTTTAATATTTAAGAGTCCATGATGTTTAACATTAAGGGCTGTTTTTCTTTAATAAAGGGTAAGGTCAAGGAAAAATGTTAATTTACAAAAAGCCAAAAACTAGGCTACGCGTTGAAGTGGTAGGTTAAATTAAAGGTTATATCAGACATCGATATCACGTCATTCATTTATATGTAGCCCAGCCTGCGACCTGCCGCGCGGAGGAGTTGAAGAGTTCATGAGGCGCAGCTCCGTTAAAACGAGGAACATACATTCACACAAATCGTTTTTTGTGAAAGATCATCAGCCAGTTTTTTATATAATGCAACTGCACCAAACTTGTATCATCCACTTGGTACACGAATGGGATGGACAGATGACGTCACGCACGGCGCTCATACAGCTGAGTAGACTTGACTCGGCCATTTCATGTAATTCATACCTCAGATCTATCGGTCTCGGCTACACTGAAGAATGGCGCAGCGCGCCACTAGCGGCAATGTGTGGTTGCATCCCAGCGAGAAGACGTTTCACATCGCAATCTCCGCGGCCAGCACTGACATAACAGCACAGACGGGCACAGAACAGGTGTTTGCGGTCGCTCTCGCATATTCAGATTCCAATTCAGTTTTGTTTTACCTAGTTAACACCTTCCACTTTACTAACGAGTCAAGATGCACCAGCGGAGCAGCGACGAATGACACCTAAAGATCTAAACCAACAAGGCAATCAGTGCATTTTTTTCAAGTTAATTACAATAATTTCAATTAGATTTATAATAGGTAATTTTAATAATTTGTATTAATTTTATTTTTGACTATTATAACATTGACTAATTGAATTATTATTGCTATTATATTGGATTGTTTTATATTAGAATATTATGTGTATCAAAAATGTATTAAAATTGTATCTACTATTTGCAATGCCCTGACCGGGTCTCATGTCTGTAAGATTTGAGAGCAAATAAATAAATAAATCATCGTTTTCACGTCCAACATGCATCGTTAGAAAGCCATTGCAAACGCAAGAACCCCGTGACCAACCCATCGATGCGGCGTCCGACGCGCCACGCACGAGCAGACGCGGCGTTTTTCACGCCAGGAACCTGGTGTCGGCCGCCGGCCCGAGCGCGCCGCCCGGCGATGCGAAAGCGATTAGTGGAGCGCCACGGGTTGCGGACGCTCACTCGTTCGCAGAGCACGGTGAGAGCTCATCTCCAAATGAACTGCCGACTGCATTTTATGTTGGAACGGGAAAAGGAATGAGATGAAAAACACAAACGAATCATGTGATGAATCTTCAGTGACAAACGCTACTCATTCAACAGGAATATTTAAAATCTCTCGCTCCACGCGAAATAAGTATGTGCTACCGTGTGCGTAGTCAGAAATGCAGCCGGTGCAGGTTACAATTCGCAACTGTCATCGTCCGCTTATGAGAAGGCAGTCATAAGCGAAGACTCCACAGCCTGACGCGAGCCGGTCGGCGCGCCGTTACAACTAATCTCATTAAAACTTAGTGAACGGTAGCTTTCGCGCTTACAGCTGGTTGGATCCGCTTCTCTAAAACTTTATTTTTTATTCTTAGTAATTTTATCTGTATAGATTATTGAGAATTTTTGGCAGACTTCATAAAGAACTCTCAGGGCCTGCTGGTTTCCTCGTGAGGTTTTCCTTCCCGTTCTAGCGAGTGATATTGTAATTACATAAAAATGCACATAACTCTGAAAAGTCAGAGGTAATCGAGATCGAACCCCCACCTCTGAATGGGAGGTAGACGTGCTAACCCTTAGGCTATTACAGCTTATAGGCTAACATACAGTGTTTAGTGGCGGTGGTCAGCCATGGAAATGGTTTCAAATCCCATTGTTGAGTTGAATCATTTGAGTAAATAATTGGCGGAATTTCTCTCTGTGCTTCGGAGATAATAGTGACGACCTCCGTTGCGCATCGCGCGCACTGTCGCATTGTACAATGGAAAGTCCTGGATTCAATTACGGGGCTGGCGGAGGCTTCGGCTAAGGTTTGTTATCACCTTACTAATAATGTTATACCGCCAAGCCATTTAGAGTTGTGGTATGAATAATTACCTATTAAGAAATGAAATACGAAAAACGATGATCTTAAAGAAACGCAATGAATGTGATCATGTTTGAATGTCTAAAATACTAAGCCGATTTAAAAAAATATTTCATTAGTGTTATGGAAAAATACATAATCAGCGGGTAACGTAGGCTATATTTTATCTATATAAATAAAGATTGGTGCGGATGTACCTACACCGCTCTGTGGAGAGGTCGGGTAAAAGTAGAAAATAAATAGGTGCGAGTACGTCCCGAGTATCATTTATGCATCGGAACAGCAGGGAGTCGCCGCGTGACACGATAACCCACTTCCTGCGCCAATCGATACGCGGCCGCGCGGCGCAGCACAGGCGCCGCCGGCACCTCCACCACGCCTGCAGGGGGACTTAGCTCCTAGTCTTCGGCCTCGCCTACTCGCCAATCAGCCGGCGAACACTCGGCGCCAAGCGTCTGAGCGTGTCGGTACGGTTTGATAAACTGCCATATCTCTAACAGGTTAGCCCGCTACCATCTTAAGATTGCAGTCAAGGACTAAACGAAGAAAACTTTCCCAACACCATAGACGTACGAAGCCACCCATACACGAGAGATTCACCTTAGGCGGACGGATGGGTCACAAGAACAGTGGTGAATTGATATGTAGTGATTATGATAATGATTTGTAACAGTGATAGTCTGAAGATGGATAAAACTAAAGTATATCCTAATTAGAACTATAATCGTCTACTCTAGCGGGTTGCAGACAGAGAGATCTTCAAAATCTCGAAATCGTGATTGCGGACTCACGAGATGTTAATGGGTGTCGGCACTAGTGCAGAGCAGTATGTGGCCTTAATTTTGCGTTTAATGGTTCATGATTTAAAGACGCATTTGAAGTTGATGCGCTTGCAAAAGTTCAATATTTAAGTTTAGCTTGCACGCTCGCCACACACGCTCGCTTGTAACCAACTAAAACCGAACAGTCTGGGGCGAATGGTAATTATAAATTAAAAATTTGGGCGTCCACTTCGGACAACTGAAGTCGTCGAAAATATCCGAGAGCCAGAGTGATAAGGCCATCATCATTCAAATCAGGCCAGTTTCCGAGCTACTATGTCACTAACATACAAAGGTGACTGGTCCAGTAATTGTCATTTTGAAACGTGTGGGTAATGAAGTGACGACTGATAGGAGTGGAAGACAAGACGTATTGTGCCGACCCCACGGTTTCAGAGCATACTCACGATGTTGCTCCGAGATACGGGTGTGTAACCTTACCTGTTATAGAAAAACTTACCATTACATAAATATGATTAAAAAAAAAAGCGGCTTAGTTTAGCTTCTTAGTAACCTGAGCGCGTTTATAATAATCTTAGCTTTGGTTTTAAGCAGCAAAGGAAAAATTATTTAAAGATTAATATATAATATCTTACTGGTCGAAACTGATAATATAAACACGTCGATGCATGATATTTGACAAGTCTTGTGCCGTGTCGTGCTTTACATTTGTGACACGTCGCATGCCGTAGCCCAATTGCCCCTAAGGCTGAGTATGCAGTACCACCACGTGAATGACTACACGTGCTAGCGACATCAGGTAAATCTTGTGACTCTACTGAAATGGCAGCACCGATAAAATGAAGCTAAACTTACTGCATCTAGCTGTTAAAATGGTTATCGGTGTCTCATTATAGTAATGGTTAAAGTACACCTACACCTCAATGCCACCGCTCTGCCTGGTTGCTGGAAGAATTTAATCTCCGAGGTGGTTTAAAACGATGAACTAGGCAGCTGCCAATATAAATGTCTCTTCGAAACTACTAGTTCGGGAGCGTATCGAAGCGACGCCGCGGGTTTAGCCAAAAAAATTAGACCTGTCTGACTTGATGGCACATTTTTTAACACACGACGACACACTAACAATTGCGAACATCATTTAAACATACCTATATTTTATTTTTCGTCTTTTTGTCTAAAAAGTAATTTTTTTTCTTCACTAAGGTATATACGAAAAAAAGTACAATAGTACAGATATACAATAACTATATAAATAAAAAAAGTGTCGTGACAACTTTTCGTAAGAATTTTTTCCGTCTAGCCCCCTTTCACAACGCGCGATAAGGAACTTCGTTCCAATAATAATATTAGCTTGTGCCCATCACTTTCTATTGCGATCTCAATGTTTCGAGATCCAATGCGTCGTCATCGAACTTCTCAAGCCCTGGCCTATCACCTGAACGATGCTGTTATCAGAACTACTCAATCTCTCCAAGAAGGAATATATACGCACTGACAACAGCAAAGAAATCAAGCATTCCCTCATCGGCGAACGTGCCCGACGCTCTGCAGTATCTCGGCAACTTCATAAGGTAAGAGTCATTATACACGCAGTATAACTGAAGGAAACTCTCTTATACCGGTGCCATAACTGGCAGGTATAGAAACACATGAAATATACAGGAATCATCCAGTTACATTTCTATTAAAAACATCCTATTGTAAAGTTAGGAATAAAGTATTGCTGTAATAATATAGCTCTTAAATAATTTTAAGTTAATTTAAAGTATTTACTTTAAATTATACATTGACGCGTCAAATAATTATTCTTTTGACATTTCCTCTCTCCTGTTAGACAAGGCACCTGTGCCCAGCTGTACGATATTAATAGGCTATAATATATATATAAGGAGTATAATGGTAAGAGTATTGTTTGAAAATGAAAAACATTGGCTTTTGTGTTTTTTTTAATTTAGACTTATATTACAAAGGTTTAGATCCTTGATGGATACAACATCTGAAAAGAGAAACAAAGTATATTATTATTAGTACTAACATTCAGTGCATAAGCTTATGGAATTAGTTAATATGTAGTGACAGTGGTAAACATTTGTGCAAGGAATTGATGATTAGATGGCACCTTATCAATAAACAGTAATGTTTTCATTACTTTACATAAATAGGTGTTATAACCTCTTAAAAAAATTTGCATGAAAAAAAAAACAAATTATATATAAAATAATGCTCTTGTTAGCTTTCTAGCACTTGTGTTTTTTGAATATCTATTATAAAACAACTAGATAGTTCAAGCAATGTCATAACATAGATGCTGCTTTATAGCTATGAGCATAGACTTCTAAATCCAATATTGGTTATTATTATTACTGCCTTTATTTTTGAGTAATAACAAACAATAAAAGAGCTCATTCATCAACTTTGTATATAACTAATAACATTAAATACCCAGCTTAAGTTTGCTGTGGGCCTCTTAGACAAAGTTATAAACATAATATAATACGATAATTTTATATTAATAGAACCATCACCTATCCCCATCACAATAATGGGAAATTAAAATGTATTAGACAAATAATTTGTACCAGTGACATGTCTATTTGAATATGAACTTAAGGCTGCTTGCCAAAGAGCTGTGTCTATAAGTAAAAGTATCAAAATGGGTCTTTTCAACAACCTCGCTGTCATATTATAAAGTTGGAGGTCCTGGGTTCGATTCCCGGCTCGAGTCTGGTCTTGTGGGAGGCTTTAGCCGTGGCTAGTTACCACCCTACCGACAAAGACGTGTTGCCAAACGATTTTAGCACGATGTGGCGTAGAAACCAATTAGAAGCGTAGGTTTACCATACTCCTAACAGGTTAGCCCGCTACCATCCTAGGCAGCATCATCACTTACCACCAGGTGAGATAGCCGTCAAGGGCTAACTTGTAGTGGATAATAATAAAAAAAAAAGTATTTTCGGTTTAGATGCAAGACACAGTTACTACTCATACTTTTCATCTTGATAAACAACTGTTGTAGTATGTCATAACTAGCAACTAACTCTTCTTTTAACATTATTGATAGATTAAAATAGAATAGTTCTTACCACGCGTATTCTGTGTCCCATAGCCTGTGCTGGTAAGTTAGACTTGAACCTAGCTCTGAGACTTCCAGAGCTACCATGGGGACGTGTCACCTTGCCCCAGATTGCTCGCAGCTTAGTCTTTTTACCCCTTGGCCCACCAGGGATAGGAGTCCTCTTCTTCGCTCTGTATACGTACACACACTTTTTACCGGTGTAGAACATTGCATCCTCCCTGTTACGTGCACCTTCAACCTGGAAGTATTTGAATATAAATGAATTTTGGATTTCTTTTTAAGTTTGATGAGATTTATTTTTTTATATCATGTCATAAACCATCATTTATAAATTCTTTTAATAACAACTGTTTTACTTTTACTGGGTCCCAAAATTACAAGTAAGAAAATGAATCACTATATACATTAAGAATAAAGCTTTAACATAATGGAAAACCACTTTAAATATTATTTTATTAGGGTTGGATTTAGAATCGTGCGGCAGGAGTTTCGGGGAGAAAGATGTTTTATTCGGTAGAGGTTTGGTCCCCGATTGTCACAATAGCACTCGCATTACAAGGTAATTCACTTTTTTCGAGAAAACCAAAAAAAACTAACATAACCTAAAAATAGGTAAAACATCGAAAAAATAATGCAATATTACGGGAGAGCTAGATAGCATATATAATTTTGTATAAGTGCAACAAGGACGTAAGATCATGTCAAAGACTAGTGTCACGTGGTCTATGCTCTCTGTCAACTGTCAAATCATAATATGACTAATTACTAATTTCTAATCGTAAGAAAACTTCACACATGGAAACGACATGAGCTGATGTAGGTTGAATAGTGTGACAGAACCAAATTGGCCAACCCCTACTCCACGTAGTCTTGTCTGCCCTACCCCTAGAGTGTTTTTATGAAGTGCGAAGCCAGAAGCTCGCGAAGGAGGTCCTGAATGAAGCGAGCCTACGAGGCAGAGTGGAGCGAAGAGGGGAGGTGGCGAGCGGAGCGAGCCGGCGACCTTCGTAGCGAAACGAAGGTCGAGTAGGTGAAGCTGAATGAAGGGGCGACGGAGCGAGTCGTCTGGCGTAGCCCATTTGATTTGTAGCTCTCCCGTAATATTGCATTATTTTTTCGATGTTTTACCTATTTATAGGTTATGTTAGTTTATTGGGTTTCTCGAAAAAAGTGCATTATCTTGTAATGCGAGTGCTATTGTTACAATCGGGGACCAAACCTCTTTCTCCCCGAAACTCCTGCCGCACGATTCTAAATTTTAACCACAGACCACAAAAAAATAAAAATACTGTGACAGTAGTCTTTGACATTATCTTACGTCCTTGTTGCACTTATACAAAATTATATATGCTATCTAGCTCTCCCGTAATATTGCATTATTTTTTCGATGTTTTACCTATTTATAGGTTATGTTAGTTTTTTTTTGGTTTCTCGAAAAAAGTGAATTACCTTGTAATGCGAGTGCTATTGTGACAATCGGGGACCAAACCTCTACCGAATAAAACATCTTTCTCCCGGAAACTCCTGCCGCACGATTCAAAATTTTAACCTTTTATTATAAGATTACATTAGCTGCACCTCTTTCTAATATTAAAGGAATAAAACTCACTGAACAACTAAGTTTTGCAAACATTTCAAATTCAGAAGCTGAATATTTATATCCGTTATAAACAATAAATGGTAGAAGTTTTCAATGTCCTAACCTGGTTGTAAAATATGAAAGCTAATAAATAAAGAAGTTGTTTACTCAATCATACCAGAACGGCTGACCAGATTAACTTTAAAATCTGCACTAGGTTCAATACAAAACCTTTGATTAACAAGCTGTGATATACTGTTTCTATAACTTATGTCGTATTTTAAACAAATGTGTCTACAAAAACATAACCTCAAAATAACTTACTTTTAGAAGAGCTGTGTTTTCATGCTGGTTACGGAGACCACGTCTGTACCCTGAGAACACTGCC
Source organism: Lasiommata megera (assembly GCA_928268935.1). Lineage (NCBI taxonomy): Eukaryota > Metazoa > Arthropoda > Insecta > Lepidoptera > Nymphalidae > Lasiommata > Lasiommata megera. The sequence goes on along the minus strand of OV743311.1, from coordinate 286,323 downwards.
TTGGCGTACAGCCTGCCGTGGCGGGCTTTCGAGGACACCTTGCGAACGGCCTTAACGGGTTCCGCGGGTGCTGCGGGCGCCGCCTTCACAGCCTTCTCCTTAGGGGCTTTGCTTTTGGGCGCCTTTGCCTTAGGCGCTGTCGACGGCGCAGCGTCACTCATTCCTTAAACCCAAAGTTAAAACCGCTTCAATTTAATGATCATGTATTGTCAAGAGGTTAAGTTGACAGCTAGCTCGAGATTAATCTCAATTTATCGCCGTTATTATCACCAATCCACAAATTTTCTTTTAAAGACAGGATACAAATATGAAATGCACAAATTAAATTATTTGTATTTACTGAAAATAAAAAGGTTTTTAAATAAAAAATCACAATTTTATGAAACTAACCGAACACTGTTTTGCTTGTTGAAATGAAAGAAAGAACCTGTGTTGCCACTTTAAAATTATTAAGATTTATATTTTATAGTGGTGGTATGCTGCATTACAGCATATATAAAATATTACACTATAATGGAGCGGATTCAATGAACTGAAACCTTCAAACACTGTATTATCTACTTCGGAAAGTACGTAAAAGTCAAGTCTCACTTCCAACTTTCTAACAATTTCAAACACGACTGTGTCATAGGAGAGTACTCTGATTTAGAGCACTGACCCAGTTTGACGGTTACTATCTCATGTTATAGTATCATTAACTAAGTAAAAAATATACATTATATTAATTACATACCATTTTGGTGTATGTTACGAGTCCTTACCCGTGGAAATTGAAATAAACTTGGGTTTTCCTGAGTTGGGTAGTATTACCCAACTTTTTTTTTGGTCCAAATGTCCAAATAGCAATGAAAATATGTTTTTATTCGGTATTTACCTAATCATTTACTAACTCACCTAGGTGTATCCCATGCATACTACGTAATGTTAGATTAGTTATGCTTGAAATGAATAACTAAAGTTATAGAAAGCATAGTTGGGTAGACCTAGGTGAGTATGGGTAAATTCCGAGTTAAAACTTATTTTACTGATTATTCAAACTTTACCCAACACATTTAGATAAAACAAAGTAAACCTGTGTAAACCTACGTTTACTACATCTTCTAGCATTACCCGTAACATTAAAACTAGCAATCCGAGTCAGTAACTTGTCTAACAACTTTTTCATTCTAAAATACGTATAATTTGACAAGCTCCAGTTGTATACTCATCGCAAATATTGTTTAAATGACAGAAAGTCACGTAGCGTTCGTTAACGTAGGTAGTCGGACATTGTATAGCCCAAACTGACCAACCGACCAGTAAACCAAAGAGTAAAGTAATATGCGCTAAACTACAATAACAACGTATTTTGTAACGTCTTTGAAAGACGTTAAAAAATAATATACTATAGGTACTCTGAATAATGTAAAATGTTACATTAGTCAGAGTTATACTTAATTTAAGTGTTCCTTATTAATTTGAACAAAGTGATGATAAGCCGCCATCAAAACGCAACAAAGTTCGTGCTGTCAGGCAAGTATCAAACGACAGCTGATGATATACGAATTTATCTGTGAATTGTGATGACATAAAAAGTGTCTGATTTGGACCAATCCGAACAAACCACGAAAAGAGACGAAGCGAAGATGGATTGTGGCTCTGTCAAATAATTAGTTTATCTCCAAACTGTATTGCTTTAATTCATAATTAAGTCTGAATAAATAGAATTTTAACTGGAACAATGGACTGCTTATCAAATATTAACTGGAACAAAGTCACACCGTGTCTAGTGCTATTAATATTAGAAGTTTTATTAGAGTGTAAGTGGAAGGTTATATTTTTGTAATTACTTTCGGTTTATTCTCTTCCTTGTATTGTTAGTTGGTGAATTACGATATTGTGCCGTGCCAATGGGTCTTAAAATAGCTATTAATTAATTAATGAGCGGTAGTGTCATACAGCTTCCAAAAATAAAATCCGTGACAACATAGTTCGGCTGAAAAGATGGAATTACAGCTTTGTGGTAATAGTTTCAGAATGCTCGTCACAGGCGGAGGTAAACAAGCACCTAGAGCTGGGCCGGGACTTCCTAGCGCGCGGTCAGCTGTCCGACGCACTCACACACTACCACGCCGCCGTTGGTAAGTAGACCTCATTGTAATTTATAACAGGATCTTGATGAAACATCATTTAATATACAAAAATAACGCAATATTGTAAATATCTATGAAATGTCCTGTAACAAATAACTTTAATTTTGTTTCAAAAAAAAAATAAGAATATGTATGTCATATTTAAAAATTTGTCCAAATACCAAGCTGTAAAGGGAAAAGTTGACAAACATAAGATTTTTTAATAATAAAATTTACTATTTTTATTAAGGGGCTGCCTTATCTATAAAAATGATGATTGAAAATAACCATGATTATAAAAAATATTTTGGACATAAAGGAATTAATGTAGCTAATTAATAAGAAATAGGTAGGTAATGCTCAGATAGACTTTATGTTGATAAAACCCTTTCTTTTCTGGTTGGCTTTACAAATATTTTTATTATTAAAGTTGGTGTGGTGTGTTCATTAAGTTTCTAATCAGCAAATGCCATAGCAATCCTAATACTGAATACCACTACTTCTCTATACGGAATTCAATCATTTTGTTCGGAATATAATATTGGACAACTGTTTGGAGTAAATAATCACAATATCTAACTATTCATGATATTATTGTAGATACTAAAATGTATAAAATGGCTTGCTTCTCTAAGTTAACATTCTATTTCAGAGGGTGATCCCCACAACTACCTCACATACTTTAAGAGAGGCACTGTGTACTATGCTCTTGGTAAAGCAAAATTTGCATTGCAAGACTTCACTAAGGTAAGTTCATTCAACAGCTCTGTAAATAAAACCTTTGTATGATACTTCCCTTACCAAATCAAGTTGTTGTAAGGTAATGAAAGGCCAGTGCTATGTTGTTAAACATTAAATAAACATTTTATTATGCATACAAATATAACATCCAGTGAACAACATGTGTTGCACCCTGTTGTTAAAAGTGAAAATCCTTACACAAGAATTATGTCCAGCAGTGGAGGTTTTCTTAAAAGATGATATATTGAATCTTAAAAAAAAATTGTATAATGTTTAATAGATTATTTTTTGCAGGTGTTGGAGATGAAGGCCGACTTCACGGCAGCGCGACTACACCGCGCCAACGTGTACCTCAAGTTGGCACAGTACTGGGAGGCCAAAGAAGACTATTTACAAGTTGTAAGTGCTTTGTCTGAAAAATTATCTGCAGTGCCTCGTCATTTGTTGCTTCTAGGGTAATGCAAGTTTAATGTGTAAGTGAAAGATTTAATGTGGCGTGGTGACACGCAGCGGGCGTAAGGGTGACCTTCCCTTTTATAGGATTTTAAATAAAAGCTTTTTCCTTTTTTTTTACTTAAATAATAAATATAAAGCATTTCATTAATTTCCATAATATTAATAATATAAAATGTAATAAATTAAATTATATAAACAGAGTACATATATGTAAAAGAATCCCCATTCTTTGATGGTTTTTTATCTGTGGTAGCTGTCATTTTTTAAAGAAGAAAGAACGTTATGGATTGACAAGTGAAAAGTTTTAAAAAGTAGAAAAAGGTTAAAATACACACTATTTAGTGGCAGTGAAATACCAATTACCAGCTCAATTTGTTGTTTTTTGTTTAAGAACAACACAAATTAGTTCGAGCTAGACACTTTACATGTCATACAGCTCTCATTTATGATTTTTTTAATCCACTTCAAGTTAACGGCTGACTGTTAATCTTAATATATACATCATGAACTTTCATTTGATACCCCACGAGTATATTTGCAAATATTCCATTTTTCATACTCTCTTTCATGCCCCATATCTAGTAAATGGCTGAACCGATTTTGATTAAACATTTCTAAACCATCGCCAAGAAACTAGCTATCAAATAAATAAATTTGATGTCTCGTTTAAGAGCTACGGTGCGACAGACCGTAGACACACACACAAACACGGCTAGACTTAAAGCAGCTTTTGCGTCAGTTATTAAAAACAGGTTCGACTTTCGCATTTTACCGGCGCCGGCTCAATTGTTTTTAGAGTTGCCTTGTAGAGTTTATCATTGAAACTTATAAGATAGTCCTGATAGGCTCGGTCTACTCTGGTTATTTTTTTTTTAGTTTCATACTTAATATATTTAAATTTTAGGCGGGTAACCACGGAGAGACGAAAAGTGTCTAATTAAACAACATTTATTTACGTAAAATTCGTTATCAGTATAAAAGATGCAATGTAATATTGATGATATAATATTATGTTTGGTCCGATATCTGCACGAGTGTTATTCTTTGCGGCAGAGATAGCTGCCGATAGCGCTAAGTGAATTCATATTATATACCGGCATTTTCGTCAGCTCTTATTTATTGGTTTCAAATCGATTAAGTTATTAAATTAGCTAAACTATTATAGTTCAACAAATTTATTACTGTTTTACTTAATTTATAATAGATAGTTTGGTTAACATTGGATTGGGAATAATTTGCTACTGGTAAGGAAATTTCCAAACCAAAGGACCTGTTAGTTAATTCAGATTTCATTGAAATATGGTATTACTGCATAAAATATTGTATTGATGAGCTCATACTCGTGAACGTTGATAGAGCTTACGCGTGAGTGTGTGTATATATTCTCATAAAATACACACTCTCATAGGTAAAAGCGTTAAAGCCACTGGGTGCAGACAAGACTTGAATATATAAAGCAACGGTCCGTATATACAGCGATCTTTTTAGTTCAAAGCGAATTCCGCCTCAATTGACAAGAGGAGAGGTTAATGTGTCCCTCGTTACGCAGACGCATAGCGAGCCGTACAACGAGGAGGCGGAGACCATGTTCCACCGCGTGGACGAGCTGGCGGAGGAGTTGCGCCTGGCCGAAGCCTACTACCGCGGCCGGGACTACCGCGCCGCCGCGGAGCTGGCCACGCGCCTGCTGGAGGTGTCGCCGTGGTCGGCGCAGCTGCGCCAGCTGCGCGCCGAGAGCTACATCGCCCTCGTGAGCACGGCTTCAGCTTTTTATTCAACTAAAAATTAGTCCTTGACTGCTTGTGCCTTCACTTACCTGGTAGTAAGTGATGATACAGCCTAAGTTTATAGCGGATGAATCTGTTATGGTTAAGATAGTTTTATACCTATACTTCTAACTGGTTTCTACGCGACCTCGTGCAGGAACGCCAAATAACGTGGCGGACGTCTCTTTATGTAGAGTGCTAAGCCACGGCCGAAGCAACCCTGACCAGAGAAAATTTAGATATGTTTAATTTCCAATTGAGAACTCAAAACCTCCAACTTATAACACAAGTCAAGGCAGATTCAACGCGGAAGCATTTATTGATAGGATCTTCGTAGTTTCTACTAAGAAGATGTCGACAAACTCAGTTTTCAACGTTTTGCCCTCGAGCACACTTGGAGACACTTGTGACGGTAATTATTTCCGCAGAACGACCTGTTCTCGGCGGTGTCGGACATCCGCTCCGTGAACCGGCTGCAGCAGGACTCCACGGCGGGCTACCACCGCCTCGCCACGCTGCTGTACCAGCTGGGCCAAGTCCCCGACGCGCTCAAGGTGAGTGCCGGCGGCGCGGTATACACTGTCGCATACCAACAATATTTTTAGTTAGATCTAAAAATATTGTTTTGTTATCTAGTCTAGTTATGTTATTCATCGTAGCAAACATACATTTTCAAATGTATTACTTTAGTGCATAATTGACCGGCAGGAAATCCGCGAGTGCCTTAAACTAGACCCGGAGCACAAGCAATGCTTCCCGCTCTACAAGAAGCTGAAGAAAGTGGACAAGCTGTTTCTGGACTGCGAGGAGAAGAGCGAGGCGCGGGACTTCGCGGGCTGCATCGCAAGCGCCACCAAGGTGCTGGACATCGAGGCAGAGGTCACACTGGTAGTGTTCGAGGCTCGAAAGTGGCTGTGCAGCTGCAATGTCAAGGTAACACTGGTTGCTCCGGTCGGGTTTCAAGGCTCCCCAGTTATTATTAAGCTAGCTAAGGCTATTAAAGTGATATGTAGAGTTGATATGTTACAGTGTGCATTATTGCCGCTACAATTAGGAAAAAGGGGGCTATAGGCCTTTAAAAATGATCGTAATATTAAACTCATATTATATTCTATACCGGTGGGTGAATGATCGTTATAGTTCCTCTATGCTATTTTCGTTGCTAAACTGTAGCCAGAACTCCACTTCCTTTACTGGTATACTGATGATGTTATGGTTGTCACCGTATAGGTTTTTTATGAAAACGTTGTACATCATTGTAATAAAAGATTTTATTACCACGAATGCATCGGCCTAGTGCTTTTTTGACAAGCCTTATAAATGGCAACAATTAATCTAGCTCCAACTGACTGGACTGCCGATAACTCGTCTAAAGGCAATATTTTACGTTCCCTCACTCCTCAACAGGAGGAGCTGTATGCAGAGGCGCTGTCGCAGTGCGCACAGGCGCTGCTGCTGCAGAAGCAGCCTGCCACGCTGTGCGACCGTGCCGACGCGCTGCTGGGCCTGGACATGTTCGACGACGGTAGGCTACATATTGCACTTGAAGGAACTCGCCCGTGAAAAACCATTTCTTTTCTGAATGTGTCCTTATCCGGAGCGACTGAGGTCGCCCTGAGTCTGCTAGACACGTCTGGGATGAATCGCCAACTCTCGCTTCAGATTCTAGTTCTTCGATAAATCTCGCCGTTTCTAATTGATCACTAGTTTAGCCCATTTGAGGCTCATTGCAACAGTCATTGTTTTAAAGAAGTCAAGGATGTTGCTCCAATTCACCTACCATTGTGATCACCGGCAGCAACTAGGACTGTTGCCAGTGAGGGGGTGAAAACATTGAGATCTCTTTTGCTGCAGCTATCCGAACTTACAAGGAGGCGCTGGAGCTGGACGAGAGCTTCCAGCGCGCCAAGGACGGCCTCAGCCGCGCGCAAAAGCTGCAGAAGCAGTCGGAGCAGCGGGACTACTACAAAATATTAGGTGTTAAGAGGTAAAACTTCAGGCTTGACTCGCAGCGAGAAATGTGGAGCTGAAAGACGGCGCTCCTCGACGGACACCAGTCAACCACTCGCGATCGGTGCATTTGCTTCCTAGACGCTATACTACCGTAGTCGTTAAGTATAGCGTTTAGGAAATGCACCGATACGCCAGAGTGGATTGGCGTGTTTATCACATTCATGCTATTTGTCTTGCCCTGTTTTATTCATATATTTGCAGTTTTATTTATATAGTCCAATATACAATCCAAGTTTAGAAGCACGACTTTAATAAATGGGCCCTAGGTTTGGTAGGTAGTTCTCGAGATACTCGAATAATCTGCCATATGTTTCTCCCGCTGCTCCCAGGTCGGCCAACAAGCAGGAGATCGTGAAGGCGTACCGCAAGGCTGCGCAGAAGTGGCATCCTGACAACTTCCACGGGGACGAAAAGAAGATCGCCGAGAAGAAGTTCATAGACGTCGCCGCGGCCAAGGAGGTAATGCGCCACTACTAGTAACATCATAGGCGTGTGTATGTCTGCCGCAGCGTGTGCCAACTGACGCACACTATAAAGCTGTAAAGCTCTTGCGCTTGCATCCACTTGGCTTGGGGAGAACGCCAGCGGGCAGGTTGGAATTACAAGCCATTTAAAAATAATATCAACTCATACTGAGTTGAAATTATTTCGTTATTGAATTATTGATTAACTGGGTGAATATAAATCTTTGGTTTAGATTAGCCACAAGTGGGTCTTTGGCGATTACATATTTTCAATGACTTCAAGAAGAATTCGCTTATTGATGTTAACGGTGTTGTTCATGCGCAGGTGCTGACGGACCCGGAGAAGCGCGCTCAGTTCGACGCGGGCTCCGACCCGCTCGACCCCGAGACAGCACGCGGCGGGGGCTTCCAGGGCAACCCCTTCCACCACTTCCAGCACGGCTCACCCTTCCAGTTCAAGTTTCACTTCAACTAGCGACGTGCGGCCGCGCAGCTCGGCTTCCCAGCGCAGCGGTGCCTACACGTAGCGGCCGCTTTATGACGGACGTGAAAATGGCTAAAATGTTATGGGACACGACACGATTTAAAGTTTTGTCTTTTGTTTGGCCACACCGTCGTCACGGCAACGAGCCGCGCACCCCATTGCCCGTCTGTTGCAGTGCTCGCTCGCTTGTCCGTTTCACTTTTGTGAGATTTGTTCCCGCCGCCCCGTTTACGTTTCAGTGACGTCCTAATACCGACCGTTTTGTGATGGCACCGCTATTCGAGGAAATCTGACTTTTAGACAATCAAGACGAGGCCATGGTGAAATTATACAAAGATTCACAGAATTAATTAATTAGTCGATCCAAATATATTTTTACACCGTATTACTGGTTAAACTACCAAGTAATATTATATAAAAATGTGTTTGCGTAAAAAAAAACAGTCTCCATTCCTTTCTCGTCCGATCTCGTGAAGTCAGACCAAGGTCACGGTTTCAGTGATGATAAAGTGATGTGAGTTATGGAACAGATAAATGCTTATGATCTGCAGACATCATTTGACATCTTAAAGTACGATTTGAATGGATCGTCGAAGGTGTTCGAGACTCGCGATGGAATCGCTTTCGAGTGTCGAAATTTTTTAATTTCAGAGTAAATTGAACCTAACGCACCGCGTTTTAAAGCCTCAGTTTATGTATATATACCTTGCAGCATGTACTCCTGCCGTTACGATTTTGCAATAAAAAACAGTAATCAGCTTGTACAATCTGTAGCTGCTGATTCAAAGTTTTGGACGGGCACCATTAGGTTCGTATTACTCTGACGTTACGATGTTCCGATATTCGAGATCCGTCGACGACCCGCTGCTGGTTTGAGTGCTATTAGTATTTAGAAAAAAGTGCCTCTGTAAATAGTGTACACTGTACAAACAATGTGTAGTCCACTTTTTTGTTACTTGTCTTATTACGTATCAATTTGTCAAAGTTAATAATCAGGAAAACATGTGCCTATTAATAAATAAGCACTTCAGTAATCGGAATGAATCTTCTTTATACAATATATATATATGTGTTTTTATATTTTTTTAAAACATACTTTATTTTACAAAGTAACCATAGGATTGTTTACATTATAGGACAAGTAAGAAATAATCGACTTTATACCTACGCAGTTTAGGCGTTACTGCGAAATCGATTCGCAATATTGTTAGCACATTTTGTATGAAAGTCAAATAATTACAATTAAGCTCTCAAATACTGTACCCCTAGTGCGAGTACAGTTGTCGTGAATGGTAAATCTCGTACATGTTGTCTTAACAGCTTGCCCTAGGAGCGATGAATTGATTTTTCTCAACACCAGGGGTACGGTAGACATACCGACACATCGCGTATTGCGGGAAATATAGATGTAATGTCAACGCAAACATGTCGAATGCTAATGTTATTTTCATACAAGTTCTTGTGGTCCCTCAGTCGTCAAGTAACAAATTTGGGCTGATTGTCACCTGCTAACAAGAGAATGTTTGTTACTGACGGCGTTTTATTAACAGTCAGATCTAATAACATATCGAGTCATATAAATACTTAGTACATATACATAGTAATTTTTTTACTGAAATGAGAAATTCTGAGTCCGCTGTCAATTTCGCGAATATCATTAAGCCAACAAAAACACGATTATTATTTATCACAGCGTTTTAAGAAGTATAATTTATTAAAATTGTTGCTTGCTGTACTAATTACCATATCACTAACTAACGGAATGTTATTTATTGCTCATGTGACGCGCTGTAGAATAAAGCGAGTCTATCTGCATTATACATATACATATGAATTTCAATATCATGACCTGCATGGGAGAAACTGTTGAGTGATATCACATTCGCTAGCAGCCACTCGCATCCGGCAATGCAGTTCCGTCACACTCGGCCGCGCCGTCACTACCTACTTTCATTATTGGTTAGAGTGGAGTCGAATGAGCGCCTTACACAACAGATGGCGCTCTTTCCATTCCATACAAATTGAAGGTAACTCTCACGTGATCGAATAACTAGAAAATCTCGACTTCGGCACTCGGCTCTCCGCCATTCCCATTATTGTCAACGCTTTGTGCTTGTCTGATGCGCACGCTGCTAACAAATGTGATCACCCATAATTCAGAAATGTAATTGACGGCTCGGTGGCGCCTCCCTGCGTCTTATATACATATAAATAAAGATATATTATTTTGCTTTACATTTGTTGCCAGTTACAAATCACGGGTTGCTAGTCTAATAAGGCCGGCACATGGCCAGTATCGCCCGAGCGCCGAGCTGCAGTACTATATGTTTGGGAGCGCCTGCAATGAGGTGGCATTTGTGTGTTACAGTAACCTGCAACTGTTTGTGGCAGTAGAGGGTCGCCTCGGGAATATACAAGGAGCTCGAGCGATACTTGTACATGTGGGGGCAGGCTTATTAAAATTCAGCTTATTGTAATATATTTATTACAGAGTCTATGCATAATGTTTGTTTAAATATAATAATGGCGAACCAAAATGATTGGTTGTGCCGATCATTCATGTAAATATAGAAATAAAGGGAACTTTGAACCTTATTTTAACCGACTTCCAAAATTTAATGTTAATGGTGAGCAATTTTTATTATGCACTCAAGTATCGGTCGGTGTTTGCCCGACTAGTTTCAAACGGTCTGTTGTATTTATTTATAAGCTTGTTAGTTTGATGTGAAACGAATAAAATAATTGCAAAACCAACACCGACCGTATAGCTAGTTCAACTGTTTACTCTTATAGCACACGCCACCCAATTCCAATATAACTAAAATTCAATTAATAGGATTTTTGTAGCTCCGTCCGTCCGTAACAAAGCTGCCTTTAATTTGGAGTCGGTTGAATGTTAATAATGATAAATTAATGCAGTAACGTTTGAGTAACGTTACTGCATTTCTGTTGCTTGAAGTTTTCTTCGGTCATTTCTGGGTCACAATTTTCTAATACAAATTATTTCAGCACCTTGGAAAAACAGGTGCCAATCAAATCAAAAAGTGCCAATTCTCCGGCCAAGCGGTTTCGTAATAATAACAACCAGTCATTGGCTGAATTATACTCTCCCTCGAAATGCCTATTTTGGCCAATAGTTGCGTAGTTTAAACCAATATGGCAGCGATTTTAAGTGGGAAATTGTGATCTGGACGAAATAGACTGAGCGCTAAAACAAAATGATGCAACGTTCTGTTTGTTTATAAATATTTATTTAAATAAGTTATTATGTTGAGAGTCAACGTGAAACCAACATTGTAAATATACTGTAATATAAGGACTTATGAGAAATTAGGGTATTTTATTTGGTTAACATCTCGTTTTTACCATAAATTAAATGAACATCTTTATAGATCAGTCTTATAATATGTACCTAACCTCCGAACTCTACGACGGTTCTAACGAAAAAATTACAAAATAGACGTCGCTATTATGGTTGCTATGCCTCTCAGCGTTTGGAAGTTTATTGATCGACTTTGACACAAATCCCGGCTCCCCGTTCCGAGTGTGCCATAACACACTGCTACTGGCCGTCGCTCCACAACAACTTGGATGCCCTGCCGCTGTCGCTCGCGAGTTTTCGGGCCGCCCTCTCGATATCATTGCTGAGTTTTTCCTTGCTGTCCTCCTTCTGACAGATGTACCGATGAGGCACGGCGCAGTCCTGCCCTCTGTACACGTATGTGTTCCTGGTAGGGTCTGAGACCAGCGCGAGGCAGCGCCCGTCTCCCGCAATGCTTGTCGAGTTAGTGGTGTTTGGCTCTACAGGTTTCGCTGAATGGGACCAGATCCAGAGGAGACCAGGGTTCAAGCCGCCCGTCCAGAAGTCGTTACCTGGATTAAGAGTATGTTTAATAGTAATAGCAGGAGCTATTCATTTAATTTTGATTTACTGTGTATCTGTTTATAAAAAGAGTACAAAATTTGGGAAGGTGGGCTTATGTAATTTGGGCAGTTAAGGATGATGGGCACCGAGCTGACTCACACATCGTGATCGGTAACATTTCGTGCATTCAATAACTGCCACACATGTGCCTTATGACAATGCTTAAATTGCTGAAGAGTGCTCTCTATGTCGTTCACATTATGTATCAATTTGATGGTGTGTTTTCCAACACAATGACTTGCAGATTCTTGACTACAACATACTGTTTGACACCCCCTGCACGTTACTTTAAAACCTGCCCTTTCTACGTAGTACTTACCTCTTAGCTGCTTGTCAGACAGCAGCTTGGAGTACAGGGTCTTCCTCTGCGCGGCATCAGTGAGCTCCAGCAGCGCGGCGCGGCCCTTGCGGCACGCCAGCGAAGCGCCCTTCCAGTCGAGAGCCACCTCCGACCACTCGTAGCAGGCGCTGCCCACGCGCGTGTAGTTCTTGGGGCACGGGTCTGCAACGATTCACTTATGTTTAAAAAAAAAACATAGTAATGAAATAAATATACATTTCATTTGGGCAAATTATTCAGAATCATTTATGTTTTAATGTATATTCCCGCCGGTTAAGCTTAATTTTGACATTTATATTTATAAGAAAATAATCTTTTCTCTATATTTTGAATATTGACTGCAACTACGTTGATTTCACCTGCACGAGCATCATTGGAACAAAAAAAACTTTCCATTAAAATCTCGCAGTGTTATGGATTGTTTTCAAAAAGGCAAATTTATGTGAGGTATAGTATCATACATGCTTAGGCAGTAGTAGTGACCCCGCCAAAATTGAAGTAAAATTAAAAACCTGGATGGCACAACGTAGATGAGAAACACATTTGTGGTTGACGGTAGCTAGTGCAGGTAATCATCACCTTTGGGAGAAAGTCCCACGTCCCACATACCCTCCGTCCTGCTTAAGGGGTGGTAGTTATTAATGTTTTCCATCACGACAAAAAAAAGTAACCATAACCTGGTTTAGACTCCACACCAGCCAACAAGTAGTGGACACCCTCCTCCATCTTCCGCAACCTCTTCTCCATGAGGTCCACTCTGTACACCAGCTTCTCGATAGCGCTGAGAAGGTACAGGTCCGTCTCCGTGACCTGCTTGCGAGGCGGGTCGTCCACACGGTCGATAGAGTTGGGGCCGCCGGGGCGGGTGTCTGGCTGAGTTGGAGCAGGCTAGAGAGGTTCGGAAATTACAAAAATAGAAAATAACAGCTGGAGAACAACTTTAATTCAAATAGTTGATATTTTAATAGAAATCTGAAAATGTTATAAAAATAGACATAAGATAGCTTATAACGGTTCAATCGCGCCAATCCGCATTGGAATAGCACGGTGGATTTTAAGAGGTAGACGACCTCTCACCTATAGGAAAGGAGGCTTATGCCCAGGAGCTAGACATTAATAGCCTGCGGATGATGACTCTGTAATGAGGTACGAGCACTACTTACATAGCTCGGCTTGAACTTGTCCTTATAAGGCTTGGTGGGGCGGTTCACAATCTTCCCGCCACCTGGCTGAGTCCCTTCCCACTCCTTATATGCCTGAGGCACGTGCATCCCGTGCGCAGGCTTATTGTGTAATGGTATGCTGCCCTGGGGCGCGTGGCCCGACGTATGCAGCATATACCCCGGCGCTGAGGGCGGGTGGTTTTGAGATTGCGTTAGGTGTCCTGGTGAAGATGGGGCCTGCGTGTGCCCCTGCGTGGGTATATGTTGTGGGGGCGGTGGAGACAGGTATGGGCTGTCATATCGCTCCGTTACGTAATACCCCTTCGTTGAAGGCAGCGCCATGACTCGACCTGAGACAAAAAAATACTTTTGAAGATCGAACAACAGTTGTGTACCTTTATTAAATAATAAAGATCGTACCATGTCTGTCAGACTGTACGAGAGTCGAAGTAGCCCAGTCCTCGAGCGCATGGCTCCACAGTCCCGGGGCCTCGCACGTCTCGGCTGGTGTGCTGGAGTCAGCGGAGTGCGCGCCGCCCACCAGGAGGGCGACTGCGAGGGGTAACAGGCACATCTGCAAATACAATTAACAACGCTATACTACTACTGTACTAGCAGCTTGTGTGGAATATATGGGGACTCGAAAGCGTTGCTAACTGACGGCACCTGCCCTGAAAAGAACAGGTCTCAATTTCACAAAAGAGAAAAGCAGATCAAATTGAAAACTATTCTGTTTTTATTTATATTACTCAGCCGGGGGTAGTTACAAGCCTGCCGACGCAGGCATCTCGCCGAGCGCTTGAACCATTCACTTCCAATACCAGCGAGATTTAACACAAATAACGGGTACCACAGGTTTAGTATAACTAGGATACCATCTTAAACTGCCATTCACCATCATACCATCTAAGATTGCTAGAAGTGAAGGGTTAACTCGTAGAGGAATAATACAAGTATCTTATTATGCAATAACCTATTTCATGCAATACAAAAACTTTTGTAGACATTACGAACCGTTTACTACGTGTAGCAATGTGCTGAATAACCGGCCGTCATAGAATGTTACGTAGCCCGAACTATCGGCACGGCCGGCCCCCCGACCGTAGTGCACGGGCCATTCATCTCTAGGTTTCATAACAATAGTCAACACCACTGAGTCACACAGAGTACGCAAGTAGCGGCCGCCTAGGTGCCTGCCGCTTCCAACAATACGCGGATCTAGATTGCGACATCTGTGTCACGTAATAGCGGTTATCATAACCGCAGCGCCCGTTTTGCATTTATTTATTGCTGATTTCACTTTTCATGTTAGGTATAATATGTACTGTTAAAAGGTAGTCTACCACATGGCTGGTCCCGTCATTTGTAGTTCATCTTCTTCATAACTCGGTGAACCTACGAACTCGGTGAACCTAGGAACTCGGTGAAACTACCTAACACGTGAACGATACGCCATTCGCCGTGACGGAATACTAGTTAATTTTACTGCCACGGATCGACCAATAGATGTTTCACTTCGTACAAAGTAGCAGAAAATATGGAGCTCTTTACGA
The DNA here is from genome assembly GCA_928268935.1 of Lasiommata megera. Lineage (NCBI taxonomy): Eukaryota > Metazoa > Arthropoda > Insecta > Lepidoptera > Nymphalidae > Lasiommata > Lasiommata megera. The sequence continues at coordinate 271,307 of OV743311.1, read as the reverse complement.
ATAGGCTGTATCCGCAAGTCCCCATCGGCGGAGACAGCGGCGCCCAGCTTCTCCTTTACGAATTCGTGTTTATTACTTTACAGACGATTTAGAATGCGAGAGAAGCCTATTGCATCTTTTATCGGGGCACCTGTCGTCGATATCTGGGCGGGTCTGGCTCATGGGAGTCGCAGAGGCTGCAGATGGCTCAGAGTGCCACTCGCGCGTCCCGGGCGAGGTCACGGCTGCGGGGTCGCGTCGCGTTGCGCAAGAGAGGAGAAAGTGGCCGCGCCGACGTAAACAAGCGCGATTTCTCGATATCCGCTTACTTGTCCCGGAATTTCCTTAAGACTGGTTACCGTCAGGATGACGGTTACGTTTGTAAATATTAAACTTAAACTGGTTATAATTAGTAACTAGGTTTTAAGCAATGTACCCATATTACCCAAATGTTTATTTTGTATTTTTTATTCAAATACAAGTTAGCCCTTGACGGCAATCTCACTTGGTGGTAAGTGATGATGCAGTCTAACCTGTTAGGGGTATGGCAAACCCACACTCCTGATTGCTTTCTACGGGACATCCGTCAATTTAATTTAGAGATTAGTGGGGATTCTCATCTTGATAGAACACAATACTAACTTATACACCTACCTGCTATCCCGTTAATTCTAGACTGATCTGGGCTTATCGGAAAAGCAGGACGTTTCAGCTTACCTAAATAGAAATAGTAAATAGAAATAACTTTTTCTTAATATACTTACTACCTTAAACAGCTAATCAAGTAGTTTATTCTAGGAATTTTCCTACTGCTATAATGTGGGTAATAAGAATAACTAAATAAGTTGCGTAGATGGGGGCGCGTTTTGTAGTGGCAGTAGGTAAGTACCTACCTAAATATAGATATATCATATAGTCTGCGAAAGGTAAAAAATCCTTTGTGGTGTTGAATAGGTATTTATTTCGTAAGTTTAAACAAAATTTTCTAGAAAGTGCTATAAAATTATGGAAAAACCTTTCACAGTATGCATCTGAATAAATTAGATTTCAAAGCGAGTGCATAATTTAATTTATTGTAAGTGTATGCGTTTGCAGTTTATATTCTTTATAGCAAGTTCTTTGGAGCAGTTGGCTCTGCTTTCATCACAAAATGCTGATTTTAGAAAACAACAACTGTTTAGGTTTTGACAGCTGAGTATGTCTTCCGAGCCGCCTATAGGCCTACCTACTTGTTATATAATTTAAATTCTGAATGAAATAGGTATGTTATTTCAGTATTAGTCACGAAGAAATGACTTACGGATCTACTTAAATTATAAATGCGAAAGTCTGTTGGTAACATTTCACGGTTATTTCAATACAACAATGAGCTAGTATTCAGTATGATACTGAACAATCAGGTGGAGAAATATTTAATTATTCGGGAAAATGAGATCTTACATAAAGTACTGAATCTATATCTATATATTTGTAAATATTAAAAAGTTGGATGACATGTTCGTATTTAATAGTGTAGGTTTTGTATCATATTATAAATGTAACTCATTCAAAGGAAATTGTATTTTATTCTATTATAAATTACCTATTGATATCTTGGAGATGCCTATCAATAAGTTCAAAGTTTTTATAAAACGAAAGCTTGTAGAAAAATCATATTACGATATTAAGGATTATATAAACGATAAAAAAGCTTGGGTGTGAATTGCTCTATCTCCATAGGTACTATAGTTTATTATTAATTTTATTCATTATGCGAGATGGTGATAACGAAAAAAAAGAAAAACCCCGGCTAAGTTTGTTGTGGGCTTCTTCTTAGACCGGGGCGCGTTTGGAACCCTCATAGCTTTAGTTTTAAGTTTACGAATATAGTTATCACCATGAAATAACTACTATGTAAATTATTGACGCGTCAAAAGTGCCTTTTTAAGGACTATTTCAATAAAGATTATTTAGAATTTGAATGTAAATTGGGCCTAGTTGCTATAATAAACAAACTATATTATTATTATATATATGGATGACAATATTAAAAATGAATGCCAAAATTAGAACATAATTTCACAAAATTTAAATACAATATGCAAAGACATGTTTGCAGAATGCACACCAAGAAAGAGAGCAGGAGCATTGAATTACTTACGTTATTAAATTCAAAAGCAACGACCGCGTTCGCTCCGCCTCACGCTCGGTTGGGACACAACTTTTCTCGTCGACTCACACGCGAGGTTCCGGCCAGCTCTCACGCACCACTGCAGCTCGGCGAGACGACGCTGGCGCGCGTGGGAGGACGCGTCGCTAAATCTTTACGAGTCGCTTCATCAACTGAAGGCATTTAGTTGGAATTTTTCTCTGTCCACATCCACACCTTGGCTAGCAACAAAGTACCTAGTTGTCCTCTCTTAGAGGACTACGACACAACTATGCATCTTCCATCGAAGCGTGTCGCTTGTACTGGACCGATTTTGATGAAGTACCCCAGTTAATAGAGTCCTTCTTATCACATGACTGTCACGGTGGGGCCGATACGACTGACCACAGACAATTAAATAAGTGATATGGATCGAGACCGACCCAACGGCTTCGCGTCGCTCGGCGAAGGCTATTCTGATCTCCATGGTCCGTTCCCTTAACAACGAATGAATGATTATAAAAGGAAACATGACGAAGATGAGGATTTAGAGTTCGGCGTCTCCACGCTGCCAACATCAATATGAAGTTTCTACTAAATGATCTTGATACGCCGCCAGCAGGTAACCTCACTCGCGACGGCACACAGTATTTCGATTGTCTGTGTGGGTTAATTTGTTAAATACAGATTGCTTTTAAGATAAGTATAAGTGCGCGTGTCGCGGAACACGGACTTTCGTGTGACGTCAGCACGCCGACCCCGGCGGAGAAAGTGATCCATTCATATTATCAAATAATATCTCAATGTGTGCTCACCTATTGAGTATTAAAATAAAATCTGTCTGCATCTGTGTGACCAACATTGATACTTATTGTTTTCCCCTTACTCACTTCTACTGCGCGCGGATATAGCGTGTCGGCAGTCCCACGGTAGGGTTGGAACATATCGCCTCTTGGAATTCAGTCTACTAATATTGAGCTATTTAAGCTTATACTTCATATGGGTGTCGTGTTTTAGGCTAACATGAGGCTGTCCCGATACCCGTGTAATGCGGCCACAGCGCCGCTGGCAGAGGGGCAGTGAAACACGTAATAGTCAACAAAACTTTAATAACAATTACATGTCGCTATATCGTTAACATACATTAAATAATTTATAAATACACAAGTAACAACAATTTCAACTAAATAATTTAGTGCACAGAATTAACGCTAAAATTATAGAATTATAAAATAATTATTCCAGTTAAATGAACATTGACCAATTTAATCACAAAATGAAACGTTATATTATATAATTTCCACGCGTATCCTATCCGAAGCATACAATTATATGCCAGTTGTTTCCGAGTCTGAAAATTAGTGTTTCCGATTCCAGCTAAACGGTGGTCTAGTTTTTACGCACGTTTTATTGGTACGCACCCCCACCACCGCCACATTCACCTGTATATGTTAACATTACTATGAAAGTCATAATGCACGCCGATGCGTCACAGTTACGATTATGAATATGTTCTGTAATCAGAATTACTTTTGAAAAATATTTTGTCTTCCATTAATTTAACTTTGGTCCATTCATTTGGTCCTCTACTGACACTATTTTTTTTTATATAAATTACCTATTTAATTCAATGTTGCACAACATAAGTTTACGTACAAAATTGACTAATATATAATTTATAAAACTTATGTATACTTAATACTTTTACCCCATTTTATATTATTATTTTAGCTACTTATTACATAAAGTCCTTTGTCAACACTTCTCATATCTAAGAATCCTGATTATACATTCAAAATGTATAGATATAGATAATAATATTTACATACATCTACAATATGTAACATAACAAATATACACAGAAACAGGATGAGGAGTTTAGCACGTTACAGCGCCGGTTGAATCACTAATGTGAGGGAAATCAAGCGGAGTACATGTGCTTCAAATACCATATACTCGTATAATATTAACTGATCCCTCAAGTTCGTGCGCGTCGATTAAGATCTTTAAAATCCAGTGCAAATAACCATCGTTGACCTCACTTAGAAGGTGGATGGGTTACAATGGGATCCAATTCAGAGGTTTGCAGGAAAATTATCCGGCGCATACAGCTTATCATCGACATGGAATCATTCAGATAACTTGTATCCAGAAAGTTCCTAACAATTTTGTACAGTGCTCACTCGCGCTCAGGAGCTCAGTCCTGTATATCCGGTGACATGAGTCACATCTCCACAAATTATTGACCAAATGAAACTAATGAAACAACTTTTTTTTTTTAAATAATTCAAAGGAAAGAACTCTTAACATGGCTTACGTCGAAATAAATCTATTAATTGTCGTGATATAAAATAGCCTAACCTAGAGTGTTTTGAATTGAATTATATCCGGCTCAGCAGCTTCTGACTGAAGCGCGAACAGTCGTACAGACAAAACCGTAACACAAATCTGTTCCGGGTTCTATGTCGATATGATACTAGTACGTAGTGTAAACAAAGGACGTTCAATGTGCAGATATCGTCCAGGGACTGTTGGATAAAGTGAGATGTACTTATATAGATTTAGATGTTCGTGAATATGCTCTCTTTTTTATATTCAAATAAGGGCAGGTATAAGTTTACGTACTGGTACATATGCACCACCTACGTTTGTCCGTTACGTCATTGCACTAATAGTAGCGGAGCGTTGCAGCCGTCAAATTGTATACTCTCTGTTTCAATTCATTCCCATATATTTTTCTGCGCTCTACTCTTACTCACAGCTACTTCTAATACCAGTGTTTTCATTCATTAAAAGTTATAGGTAAACAATGCCCTCGGAGGTCAGTTGCTTTACAGACCATTGAGATAAATGACGATGATGATGGTGAATGTGAAATCTGCACGTGTTTGTAATTCTTCACCAATGTGTCGATCTCCGCCGAACGTCCGTCTATATGTCGCACACCGTGCGGCGGCAGCGAGAGGAACATCGCGAGGTCCGCGCGCTCGCGGCAGGTCAGAAGTACACCGTGAGGTTCATGTGGTCGGACACCGCCGCGTTCGTGGCTTCCGCCAGCTCACGCCTCTCCTCGCCTTCCTGGGGAACCAATACAGACACGTTTTATAGGACGCCGAAGATTGCAGCCGTTCACATCACCGACGCTCACGGCTCGAAGGCTCTGCAGCAGCAGATATTTTATATCATTGCAATTGTGTGAGATGATTTTATAAACAAATACTCAGTTATATTCATCAGTAATAGTCTAGAAGGGCTTGAATTGACTTGCTTCTAAACACCAGGATAGGAAACTCTATTTCAATTGTACTCATCGTTAATTCTTGCAGAAAAAATACCGTTCAATGGAAGCATTAAACAGGCCGGGGGGCGGAGGGGGGTGGGGGGCACGCACCTGCGGCGCGGCGTCGTCCCAGCTGAGGTGCTTGACGCGCGCGGGGATGGTGGCGCTGGGCCACGCCACGCCCGAGCGGCCCGCGGCGCCGTGCAGGTGGTCGCTGAGCGCGCCCGCGCCGCCCGCCGCGCGCTGCGAGCGCCGCGCCGCGCCTGCGCGCACTGCCCGGGGCTTAGCACTACAACTACTCACACGGCACTGCGCCACTTGTAATTGTTTTAAAACTGGATATTCACCAAGCTATAATACTACTGGATATAAGTCAGAGAACGTGCCAACATAGCGGACGCTTGTGCACATGAGAGTTGCGGGCACATTCAACACAAGCAGACCTCATTATAACATATCTAACCATATACACTTCATTCGAAGTTCATTTATATGTTATTTCCATAAAATATATTATCGGTCCTGGCGTTTTATTTTTGACAACGATTCTGGTGCGCTGGTAAGAGCAGATTTATTCCGCAGCAAATAAATAACACTAGCGTAACGACGAGGATGCGTTCTAGGTGAACGGCGCCGCGACTCACCGGGGGGCTTGTCGTGCGCGTTGTCGCGGTCCAGGCTGCAGGTGGAGGCGGCCAGGATGCTGCTGGCGCCCGCCGACACGCTCTGCAGCGAGCCGCTGCCGCCCGCCGCGCTGCCCGCCGACGCCGACGCGGACAGGCTGGCGGCCGGCGCGGGCGCGGCGCTCTTCTCCGGCGCCGCTGCCACCGTCGCGCTTTTGTCTTTCACTTGCCGGCGACGTCTGGATACAACCACGAGGTTTACATCGGCACGAAGCGTCACCTGACTAGCTATGTTATATATATAACAGCATGGACGCGATCATGATCAAAGTTTTAGGTAATATTTATGCATTTTAAGAAACTAATAATATATTTTATTTTAATATAGGCTTTCATTTGTACGAAATATTTCTTTACAGTTTGTTGTTTAAAACACGAAAATGAAAAAATTTAATTATGATTTTACATTCGACGTTTTTCGGGGTTTTCGGGGTCCATGTTTTTTAGTTCAAATAAATTTTAAGTGTTATTAAAAAAATATTAAAGATTTTCTGAGAACGCTGAGGTAATTCGATGGAAGGCAGCGACCAGATGAATGGATCCATTAAGGTGTTCCGGATTCGGCCTGTCTTTGTCTGGGGTTTGGTTAGTGTCACTAGTACCGGCGTGCGGATGGCGGTAAATCTCTTATTACCACTCATAACGGTGATCATGATAATGTAACTGATAAGGAGTAACCCGCCTTCCGCGGCCACTAACTTGAGCCTGCACAGGTAGGCGAGCAGCGCCAGCAGCGCGAGCGCAAGCAGCGCCAGCGCGCACGCGAAGGCGGCGAGCAGAGGGGAGCGCGCGTGCGCGTGCGCGCGGGCCAGCCGCTCCGAGATGCGCACCGACACCGGCACCGACGTCTGGCGGACAACGCACAAGGTTCTCGTGAGGCCCACGTGTCAGCTCGAGGTGTCGGCACAAGGGAATTTTGCTAGTGTCATTCGGTTAAGGTGTGTTGCATCAAAGAGCTTTAAGGCAGTCGTCCAGAACAGGTTACGGAGACGAAATGCTGTCGATCCAATACTCCCTTTTCTCCCAAGATTTTCATAGTCGAATTTGTTTTCGATAGCTTGAACATTTTTTAGGCAACCGCGACCCTGTCCCGGCTTAACTATGAAGCTCCGTACTCCTCTATTAAATACAGCGAACTGATAATAAAACTGTTCAATGTTGGCACACATTTTTATTTCTAGCGGCTTTGAAGCTTTTCGGCAATTGATTGAAATGTTGATAGTGATAAGACAATATTCCTGTAACTAAACCTACTGACTGTACTGTTCCTGCCACATAACAACTGTACCTATACTATGTAACTCAAAGATATACAGGATTTCTTCCGAGACCACGGCGCGTTTGGAACCTTCATAAATTTAGTTTTAAGTTTACGAAAAAAGTTATTACCACTATTGCTATGTAAAAATATTCGCTTCAATAACACCTACTAGGTACATATCGGCTAATTTCAAGTAAGAACATTCTGATTCACTCTTATGGCGAACTCTGCTGCTATTCGGTAACGTATTCTTTCTTTAGTTAGCGATTGGCTCTGAGGACATGTCGCCATGACAGGTTTCAACTGATATGTATTCTATTTGAAGGACTTGCTCTTACTACTACATCGAACAGACAGCGAATATTTATTGTAGTTCAGAAGAGGCATGTTCTTAATATCAGAATTATCGAGTGTAGGGAATTCCCCGCGCTGGTCCCGCGTGGCTCGCACCTGCCGCGGCGGAGAGCCCGAGTCCACGGCGGTGGCCACCACGTGCAGCACGGAGGAGTTGAGCGCCCGCAGCGCCTCCGCGCGCAGGAACACCTCGCCCGCCTCGTTCACGTACAGCATCCTGCAAGCAGCCGCGCAGGCGTCAGTCCCCGGACAGTATCCATCTTACACCCCGTGACCCGGAACCATACTAGTGTTCACTTTATCCCGGCAAGAGCTGCTGACCCATTCAGTCACTTATTCAACACTTTGCCATTAGTTCTTCCTCACACAAAACGTATATGATTACAGCAATTTAATCTGTAGTTTGAAAATATTAAGAAAAGGTGAACGTCTGCCCCTAACACCATCAACACCATCTAGTAAAACGGGTTACGTTTTACTAGATGGTGTTAAAACAGCACTGTAGGTGGGGTGCGAAAGTAGATATGTGTTGGTGGGCCTCACTTGGCGTCGGGGCCGCTGAGGTGCAGCGCCACGGAGTCCTGGGTGTCGCCGTCGAAGGCCAGCAGCTGCCCCACGCGCGCCGGCCCGGCGGGCGGCAGCTCGTCCAGCAGGAACTCGTAGTGCGCGTGGCGGAAGCGCGGCTCCCACTCGTTCACGTTCTGCACCGTGATGTTGATCCACGCGGTGTCGTTCTGGAGCGGAAACAGTTGCATAAATGGCGAAAAAGCTTATGCATATTCATTCTAAATTGGCAAATTCCTTGTCGATCCGCAATCGATGTCAAAGCAGGCTCACCGTGCTCCCGTCCGTGACCATGACCTGGTAGTGGTAGTGGTCCGCGGCCTCGTAGTCGAGCGGCTTGCGCAGCAGCACCTCGCCCGCGCTGTTGATCGCGAACTTCTCCAGGAAGCTGCGCTCCGACACGTAGAATTGCAGCGGCGCCTGATACCATATGCTTACTTAGTCACTAGTGCTAGAGCAATTTTTTAAACCTATCCATTTAATTCCGTAAAGTGGTCGAACCTCAGGGGGTTTTGATATCGAGAGCAGAGTAATTTACAAGCACCTTACTTTCGCGAGCTTCGTAAAACTAAACCATTACAACCCCGCCAATATCTTACCCGGAAGGTTATCAACTAAACAAAGTCTTTTTGAATTCAGATGTGGATGACACAGTGCCACATCCCTCTGGGCTAACTCTTGGAATCGGTGAGTAGCAAGATTGATTGGCGCCGCGTTATGTTATAAAGCATATGTTAAGGTTCCTGAAGGTGATGGTTTAAGTGTATTCGTTCTCTAGTTCCAGCCGGAACCCATTCCCGCCTCACCTCGTGCAGGGACCTGGTATGCAGCGCAGCCAGCACGCTGCCGGGCGGCGCGTCCTCCGGCACGGACACCGCGTACCCGCGCCGCGCGAACCGCACGCCCGCGTCCAGCGCGCCCGCCGTCACCGCGCCCGACCGCGCTGTGGAGGCGGGCGCGGCGCGCCGCACGGTTACGGTCGCCAGGGCGTAGCGGTCGGCGTTATCGACTTGAGTGGCCTGGCAGTCAGACATAAAGGAGCGTTTTTGGATGATGATGTTATCTCGTAAGTAGTAAACGTTAGTGATATTATTAATGAGAGCAATATTTATTGCGAGTGATTTATGGCTGTTCTTTGGGGAAGTTCAGTTCTTTCATCTGTATCTGATTTACAGACCATTCAGTGGGATATTTCTAAACCCTTTCCTAATATCGTTTCAGGTTTTCAGGCAATATGGAATTACATAGTGTCTAGAACTAAATCAAAATAAATGCAACCAGATTTGGAAGAAGTTGTGCAAAGAAGAATCAACCTACAAAAACATTTCGGTGAGTGAAAAGGTCCCACAGCCGTGAAGGGTGTATCATTTTTGGAACCAATACCCCATGTATGACAGGCCTATTAAATAAATTTCCGTCTAATATCACAAGCTGAATATTTGTAAGCTAGCGTGTCAGTGGTGGCAACGTCAGTTTCAGTGGGCGGCGTCGCATATCTGGGCGGCACCTTGAGCACCACGGTGACGGGCAGCGGGTGCGCCAGCAGCGCGGCGGTGGCGGCCAGCGCGCCGCTGTCGCGGTGCAGGCGCAGCAGCTCGGCGGCCTCGCCGCTGGCGCTGTACTGCACGGGGGCGTTGATGCCCAGATCGCGGTCCGCCGCGGCGATAGGCCCCGGGGACAGCTCCAGAACTGTGCCCTGCAAGGAACACATCCTCGCTCAAGTTTCTCTTGCGTGCACCACTAGTATAAAACGCTAAAATCATCATCACGGGCTTCATTAATGTCCCTCAGCTGGACATTAATTGACCCGTTGACCGACCAATAATTTTTTAGCAATGCTGTTTGCTTTCCAGTAATTACATTGAATTCCTGGGCTCTCGCGTCGAACTTACCTCAGGTTAAATATGGGTGTTTTTAATGTGAAAGTACTCTCACCATTTGATACTTTTAAACGACAATTCCAAGCTGCCAAGATAAAGCTATGGTCACTTACATCTTGAGCATTGTCAGGTATGAGGGCGGTGTAATGCTCGTGCGTGAACTGCGGGTTCTGGTCGTCCGCGTCCAGCACCTCCACGCTCAGTGTGGTGTCGTTGTAGCGCGGCGGGGAGCCCCCGTCCTGCGCGCGCAGGCGCACCGTGAAGTTGCGCAGCGTTTCATAATCTAGCGCGCGTTTGATTACCACCGTGCTATCGAGCTCGCTTTGGAATCCAACGTATTCCTGAAATTAATCAGAATGCATAAGAGTGAGGTTTAGCGGCGACTATGCAGTAGACGGGGGACAGCTCACGTACCGCGGCGGGCCCGGGCAGCACGGAGTAGCGCACGGTGGCGTGCGGGCCGGGCTGGTCGGGGTCGCTGGCGGGCGCGGCCAGCACGCGCGTGCCCAGCGCCGCCAGCTCCGACACGCGCGCGCGGAACGGCGCGCCGCGCCACGCCGGCGCGTTGTCGTTCACGTCCCACACGCGCACCGACACCGGGATCACGAAGCTCTGGGGACGTGGTGCGGTCGTAATGTTACTCGTCATATTTCTATACATATGTTACTTTATGAAAAATTACTACGACATAAACAACAAGATAGACACAGACAAAACATAACATAGTCAAGATCATAGAGCTAGGTGGTAATAATTCAGTAATTAGTCTAGATATATACAGACGATATAATTTCTTGCGATGGAGCTATACATCTAGTCAAAATGATTTCGGCTTAATTTACTGGCCACTTGGAATGAATTCCAAACTACCTACAGACCATATTGAAGTGGTGGTCCCCGCGAGGAGCTCGCACCCGCCGCGCTAAGCGCACTCTTGTTAAATGCAGCACTCACGGGGTCGGCCGTGTGTCGCCGGTCGCAGCGCACGTTGACGTACACGCTGGAGGGGCCCGCTTTCTCCTCGCGGTCGAGGGCTCGCCTCAGCGTGATGTTCTTGGAGCCCGCCGCCAACTCTACCGCGGCGTTCTTCTCCTGGATATGCAGTGAGATGTCACCGCCCACCTCACTGGGGTCGCCATTTACGCTGAGCGTACCTTATGATCAAGATTCATTAACTTGGTATAATTTCGTTCGAGATTTCTCTTTGAGACTTTCAAATTTCAACATACAGTACTGACCCGTTCATGTCGGTAGTTATCGTGCGAAGACGTGGAATGTTCGACAACCATCTGCATTTTGCATGTAGCTAATATCTTAATATGTATGTTTAGTAGTAGTAATAATAATAATAATAATATTTCTTTATTGAGGCGACTAGGGCCCATTTTTGTTTGTACATCTTACATTTTAGTATAATAATTAACAATTAAATATTTTTTAACAAATAAAATTAAATCTAATTAAATTAAAATAAGTTACATGAAATCAAAATTAGTAGCTTGGTTCACCGAACCAGCACCGACATAAAATGCTGTAAAATCGGTGAGTCAACCTTTCCCGCTAACATATTCAGAATACTGTTTGAGCTCGACCGCAGTCTTGCTAGGAGGGATGACGCCTTCTTTCTCATAACGGCGTAGAAGTCATCCGTTCGTTCCTGTGCGAACATGTTTGACGCGGAGCAGAACCGCGGCAAACCCAACAGTATCCTGAAACCGTTATTGTACTGCACACGTAAGGTGTTCAGTGCCCTTTGTGTATAATTAACCCATAGGCCGCCCGTGTAGAAAGTTTGACAGTAAGCTTTAAAGAGTGTTACTTTAGCTTCCTTGCTACATCGGGCGAACCTGCGGGCCAACATGTTACATCTGACAGCCATGGCTCTACGTTCACGTTCTATGTCCACCTGATCCTTAAGATCGTCCATAACATAGTGACCTAGGTATTTAAACTGGGTCACACGTTTGAGTGAAGCCCCATTAAGTGTGATTCTAGGCTCGTATTCCACTTTCTTACGGGGGGCCCTAAAGATCAGGTATTCACTCTTGGCCACGTTGTATATTAGACCATGGCTAGCAGCATACTCCTCACAACATTTCAACAACTCTCTGATTGAACCAGCCGTGGGACCCAACAGCACCATGTCATCGGCATAGCTTAAATTATTGACGCAAATGCCGTCGATCCAACAGCCGACCGGTTTTTTGCTGAGTTCCACGATCAACTCATTTACATATAGATTGAAGAGCTTTGGTGACGTTAACCCCCCCTGCCTTACCCCACACTCCAGCCTATATGATTCAGAGAGTTCCTTTCCCCACTTTACGTAGTTCCATTGGTTTGCATTCCAAAACCGCATAATACTGAGCAGCTCCGGTTGCACGCCTGCTCGCTTCATCTTTTCCCAGAGCACATCGTATGACACTAAGTCAAAAGCCTTGGAAAGATCAAGGAAGCATGCGTACACCGGCGTTTTTCGTCTCGTATAGTATTGGACAGTTTGCTTTAGGCCTAATATGGCGGTTTCAGTGGACAACCCTGGCCGAAATCCAAACTGGGCGTCATGAAACTTAAGCGTATCATTAAGGATTTTGTCAAACAGACTATCCAATACCTTTGCGATTGTGGTAGCAAGCGATATGGGCCTATAATTTAAACGATCCGTAATATCACCCGTCTTGTTCTTAACTATGGGGACCACAATAGTTCTCATCATGTCCATAGGGATATGTGAGTGACTAATACAAAGCGAGTATAACATCGACAACACCCTGGGTAAGTGACATCCCGCGTATTGCAGATGTTCGATGCTGAGGCTGTCGTGCCCAGGTGATTTTCCCCTGGTCATTTTATTTATAGTATCACTGACTTGTTTTGCTTTGAAACGCAGTATATCTTTGTCACGACATACATCAGGATCGATCACCATAGTCGATGGCCCCAGCGGCGAAGACACCCTAAAGTGATCCCTGAACATGTCCGCGATTTCTTTCTGCGTGGTACAGCCCGAAACACTCACTGGTAAACTCGGTTGAACATTCAGTTTATTAGTTGCTTTCCAGAATTTAGTGAAATTTTTAGCTGTCCTGTGAGATGTAATTATATCCATTCTTATCTCATCTTGGTGGTTCTGACACCACCTTAATCGACTTTTAAAAATTTTTTGGCTCTCACACATTTCATCCCAAATACTTCCCCATCTAGGTTTATTATGTAACAACCATGTCTGATACTTAGACCGAGATTCACAGTGCGCATTCCGAACGTGTTTGTTCCACCCAACAACACGACCTTTTCTACGAAACTCAGGTCCCTCATATGCTACAATCGCAGCGTGAGAAAGGATTCCAACTATGGTTTTATACATGCTATCTAGACCCAGCCTATGCTCTGGGTCTGCACACATCCTATCACCACACGACACGAACATCTCAGGAAAACAAATATCCCTGAGCTCGGCATTGCATTTTTCATGATATCTACTGATCTGTTCCTCTGATCTGTGTCCCCAAATTATTTTATTTACTGCACTGTTATCTAACGCTATTTTTGTGACAACTAAATTTAGGTCACACTCGATAATGAGCGGTAGGTGGTCCGACCAGTAGATATCATGATCGATGCTAACATTGACAACAGTCTGCCAAGAGGATCGCGTCACTATACAGTGGTCAAGCCATCTCAGACTGCCATTTGCGTCACTCTTATATGTAAACGCATTAGAATTAATGCCCAGCTTTTCAACATCCGCACACAACCATGATTGCTCAGTACAAAAATTACTAAGTTCTTGCCAGAATGGTTGACTTGGGTGAGAGTTAAAGTCTCCTAACATATACACTGATTCCACATCATTATTTTCGATTACAGCCTTAATTTGACTCAAACAGTCAGTAAATTCCATTAAATTCTCATGAGCATCTGTCGGCATATATATACTAAAAATAACAATAATCCTATCGTTAGATAACACAGCCTTTATTGCACTAATTCTGTCACTGTCGTGCTTTATAACCGCTACAGACTTAAAAATACCCTTACGCCACAAAATTGCCACCCCTCCGTATGGTCTGCCCCTTAAAATACCTACAGATAGATCTACAGCTGACTTCCCGGTATATTCGAAGTCACTGTGTACCGTTCCTAACAAAGGCAGGTCATACGGAAGAAGCCACGTCTCCTGCAGCGCAATGACATCCGCGAACAAACAAATGTCTCTGATACCAAGTAGTAGTGTCGTAAAAAACTAATTCATCTATTCAAGCTTACCTATAATACTGCCTACGGGTGTGTCTTCACTTATGAAAAAACTCTCTACAGCGCCACCGTTCATCAAGTAACATCGACTATCTTGAATAGCTGAAAATATAACGGAGATAAATAAGTTATTGTGGATCCATCTTCATCAATGCTGCCATCAATTTAAGGTTACGCTTTCTGAAATGCCCACAAAGTGAAGATTTAAGAGCTATCAAAATTTAAAATCGGTTCGCTTCGGATCCAGTAGAAGGCAGTTCAGTGAACCCATTTTTCAAAGCATAGATGAGCATTTAACAAAACGTAATTTTAACATTTATATCAATACAAGTATTTTTTTTCCTAAAAAGCTCTTTTATAAATCCCCTGGGTCTCCAGTAACTGAAGCGTTTCTATTGGCTTACCTGTAATAAAATTTACTCAACAAGTTATAAGTGAGGCAACTTCATGACTGCCAGTGCTGTTACTTTACGTGTTCGTGACAAATACCAAATAAAATATGTAAACCAAAAAAATGTGGAACATGAAATTAATCTAATTGTAAGTGCTGTTAATCTGAGTCACGATACGGATTAAGTTAATGGCGTTGTGAACGGACACCGACAGCCGCCAATAAATATAATGGAAGCGAAAGCAGGTCATATTCGAACACCTATTGTAGCTCAATCGGATTAGATTATTGAACAAAGAATTGGTATCACTGTCATGAGACTATCGATGTCCCATTGCAAAACTTTTTCCTCGTGAGACGTGTATGATCCGACCTAGTGCTAGATTTCAACTCAATGAACGTGACATGGGCGATGCAGATAATGTCTTATTTAACGCGGACGGCCCGAATTTACAAAATCAAGCTTGCTACATACTAGCAGAATCCGAGCCTGCCTTTTTAGCCTGCTCGACAATTGAGGTGACTATGATGTTGCCTCGAAACTGCACAATTATAAAATTAAAGTTTCTCTACAACAATTCTATGTCGACAAGCTAGGGCATCACGGACTGTCATGCCAAAAAAGTGCAGGCCGTTTCTCGAGACATGTTGCACTTAACGATATCATACGCCGGTCCCTTGCCACCGTCAACGTGCCAAGTCTACTTGAGCCGACTGGTATTGCAAGAGACGATGGCAAGAGACCGGACGGTATGAGTTTGATTCCATGGAAGATGGGCCGGGTGCTGGTATGGGATGCAACCTGTACAGACACGCTGGCCCCTTCCCATCTACATGGAACCAACAATAGAGTAGGTGCGGCTTGTGAAGCGGCTGAAAAAACTAAAGCATGCAAATACAGGGGTCTAGGCTCCGAATATGATTTTGTCCCATTCGGTGTCGAGACCCTTGGTCCGTGGGGTCCTAGCGCACTAAGGCTTTTTAGGGAAATAGCAAAAAGGTTAGTCGACATCACAGGGGACCGAAGAGCTGCCAGCTACCTCGGACAACGAATTAGCCTTACAACCTTGCCTAAAGGGACTCCTTTTAATAATATATTTTAGTTATGATGTTATTTATTTTTTAAGATTTTTTAGTTTTAGGTTAATCTAAGTTTAAGTTTAAGTTTTATGTAAAATGTTTGATGTATATTACAACTTAACTATATTTTATAAAATCAATTATAAAATGTCCCCTCGCAACGGAAGGATAAAATTTGTTACCGAGGGAAGTGAATTGAGGTCGGTTAAGCATCGGTTAATCTTGAACGATGGGAATATTCAAATAATACACACAATGCCATTAAGACATTAGCAAGTTATTTAAAAACCTAATCATAATCATGATAGTTCACAATCAACAATAGAGTTTTCAGTTTAATACAATGGCGTCAGTTATATCTGAATATCATTCTAACCGAACGATGTAGGATGATTACGAGATAAGGTATTATGAATTTACATAGTTAGACCGATGAATCCTTTTCAATAGATATCCAAAAATTCAAGGATTTTTACTCTCTTCAAAGGAAATAAAACATTTGTTTATCCTGCGACACCTTAACTAGCAGCGGAAAAAGAATAAGGTTGAAATTAAAATAGGTAATTGATGACTGATTGATCGATTGATTCAAAGAGTTGTCGTCTTGTTGTTTGATGGCGACGGGCGACGGCGGACAGCGGCATACCACTCGCAATCAATGCAATCGTTCGCATTCGCAAAATTCGCGTAAACATACATGTTTCAGTGTTTTCTTCTTTGTATAATTTTTCCTTTTAATCTCGAGTATTCAGTTTAGGGTTAGCTATCACATGATTTCTAAGATCAGATTCTTGATCAGAGCATTGAGGGAAGCGAATTGATTATCGAGAAATGGCGATTTTGCCGACCTCTGGCTCTAGGTCCGGTTAGGCTTCAGCGTTTTGGGCACATTCTTGATAGTCTACGTACGAGTCGGCATACCCCGCATGAATAGTAGGGGCTCTCTTGTACGAGTGTGCTGTGTGAAATCTGCAGCGACGCTATTTGTGTGCAGTTTATCATTGACAATCCATCAGCGTGTGACAATTAAAACAGCAATTACGCGCGTTGCTATCTGGAGCGTACACTATCATAATAATTAGAACAAAAACCAGGTGTGATTAATTGAACCGTTTGTTGCGGAGCGTAAACTGCGAGTTGCGTGATTGCGGTACGTTTGGACTTGTCATTTAACTCACTGATACAAAAGTAATACCTATTGAGCCAGAAACACTGCGTGCGTAGACGCAGAAGTCAGCGACGCAACTCCTAGAAGCGCCGAATACTTGTGATGCTACTGATCCTACTCGCAGCATTAGACTGAATGACTGAACACACTGTTATTAAGCGGCACACAAAAGCTAAAAAAAAAGATGCACAACACAGCGTATACAATTCGGCGGCCTTATCGCAACGTAGCGATCATTGTGTGAGGCATCGAAATAATTATTGTGCAACGTGGGGAGGTGCCATATTCGTTTACTTAAAACTAAAACCAAAACGAAAAAAAAAACAAATTTGAAGTTCTATTGAAAACAATACATAAGCTCCCGCGACTGCTTGCTGCTAAATTAAATTGTTTTATAATTTTACTAATTATATATTACATATAAAGTGATATAACTTGTTGGCTACAAATAGTGACGAAGTCGTTCTTTATTGCTGCTGAGGCTACACATTTCGTGTGTATAACTTTTTATAAAGTTGTCTAATGGGCAGCTAACAAAGAAAGCGGATCAGTCATTTTGACGTTTCCCGTGACCTATGCTCTGTGGTTACGTCGAGCGTGCAATTTGCGTGTCTTCACACGCGTTGATGCTGGGCACTTGCCCGTGATGGTACCCAAATTACGTGTAATGTCAAATCACTTACATATACTTTTACCTCTTAATGTTAATGTGGTTCGTAAATCTAAATGTGTTCGTGCCGCAACAACTAGGTGTTATTTTTTGCAGCTAATTTCAATATTATTTCACGTGCCATGAACTCAAATAATCAAATATTCTAGGTATGTGCCTCGAGTGCAATATTGAAAGAACAGAATTAATTTCGTCAATTTTGCATCCACGTCCAATATAAGACGGCTCACTTCGGGAGCTCGCCTTTCAAAACTACCGTCGTATGTGAGCAGGTACTACAGTATAACTTCAGTGCTGATTTGGGGTGCCAGCCGTGAACCTAAGGTTCTCTTACTCACCCCGAGAACGTATGGAGAGCGCTATGGCTGCGAGCGCGGGTGGCGGACTTGACCCTGTATGTCATTGCGAATATTTAAACTCTAGTACTTATAATATTTAGTTCTTTACAGTAAACATACAATAATTGCGTTTTTCTGGAGTTCTCTTCTATATCTATAATAGTCTTTAATAAAGTCTAGGTCTATGTACCTAGTCTTCCATATTTCACCGTGTGGTACCTACAAAAAATACGCTTCGTGTGCGAGTTCTCGAGTGTGCCAACTCGTATTTAACCGTTTTTTTTGCATAGTACGAGTAAAATGTTTCGGCGAACACTTTTTTGCAATATGTAGATTGTAAGTTATAATGCAGTCGGTGGGGACATCTCTATTAGTATTTCTATTAGTATAATTGTCGTTAATTATTAGAAACGTGGAAATAAAAATTCTTTATATTTTTTGTTCTCAGACACGCTAGACAGACACGCTACAGGAATGACTTTGGGTTCAATACAACAGTTCTGGTCAAAAACCATAAATTTTAACTGAATTTAGATCTGAGAATATATAATTCTATTTTTTTCCTGTTGTTTTGGGGTCTACAGTCGTGGCTTACCGTTCTACGGACGAAGGCATGTTCGCCAAGCAATGTTACGTTTCGGCTGCACCGAAACAAATATAAGAGGTATAAGGTTTAACATAGCTACACTTTTAATTTATATTCTGATCTATATTAATGTACCTCGGAGCAAAAAGAACTATTTTTATACAATTGATCAAATGTAAAAGAAACGTCTTAGCGCGGAAAATATAACAATTACTCATATGTATCTAAAATGAAACAATCTGAACAATCATTAAAAATAGCAGAGATATTACAGCAATTTCAACAAATTATTGCAATGCCCCGACGGGACGTCATGTGTACATAAATATGTACCAGAATAAATGATAATAAATGCAGTATGAATTTAGATAATTGATATAGAGCTGGTGAGCCCCCCCGTAAGGGCCGAATGAAAGTATTTTTGATACAAAAGTGAAACACTGCGGTCAGTGGTTTTGCCCCGTGGAACCAGAATTGCAGCCATTTTGAATAGTAAATCGGCCGGAAGTTGCAAGGGGGTTTCATTGTGATAGCATCGTCCGCTGCCCCACTGGTCTCACCACTCGACGCACCTGCCCGCTGTTTCAACGAATAAATTGCCTTTTTTAACATAAAAAAATGTTGTCGACAGCTCTGGGGAAGCGCTATTTAATATTTGGCTTTTTAATGTCCAACACTTGAGTAGATATTTTTTCCAAAAATCCAGAGCTAGGCGAACTAATGAATCTGTCGAAATGCAATAAGCGATGGTAAGATATCACTCTGACGCCGATGAAGCATGATATAAGCGGAACTGCTGACGTCCTCCGTGGCGCAGCGCGTGCGCTGTTGCATTTTAAAGTTGGAGGTCCTGGGTTCGATTCCCGGCTCGAGTCTGGTCTGGTGGGAGGCTTCGGCCGTGGCTAGTTACCACCCTACCGACAAAGACGTGTCGCCAAGCGATTTAGCGTACCGGCACGATGTCGCGTAGAAACCAATTAGGAGTGTGGGTTTACCATGCCCCTAACAGGTTAGCCCGCTACCATCTAAGATTGCATCATCACTTACCATTAGGTGAGATTGCCGTCAAGGGCTTACTTGTAGTGGATAAAAAAAAAATGAAGTAACGGAACGGAATAATTTTATAAGTCAATCGATGTACAAAATTATGGTATTTAAGTAATTACAGTTGCGTCGACTAAATCGGAAGTTACGTTGACAGGTGATCGGATAACGGAAGACAATAGGCGTGTGTTGGAAGGTCTATCTAGATAAAGTTAGAGCATGAGAGCCGTTTGTGGATTATGCAACCTTTAAATTTATTGTCTGATGATTCATTCCTGTTGACCTGGAAAGATCATTTGGACATACGATGAATCATTTTAATGTCTCATTAACGAGCATAAATGACTTAAAGTCTTTCTCTTACAGGTTTTTGAATTTTGTACCAAACAAAAATCTCTATGAGAAAAACATATCGGTCTTCCGGAGTAGTATTTCTGGGAAAAGAAAGGTAGAAAATAGGCTATCTAGTTGATGTTCGTAGCGTCGGAGGTAATAAATAGACCAAATTCGAAAAGTCTTGATATCTTTCGTTTTATGGTTAAGATACGAATGAGCAGGTTTTTCCAATAATGCTTAATTAAATGGCTCTAAGCCGTGGGCAATTTGAAATGAAGCCCTGCGCCGTGCGGCTCGCAGACGCGGTGGCGCGCCGCCAGGCGTGCTTCCGCCGACGCACGGCCCCGCGCGAGTCCTGCGCGCATCGGTTCCATTACTATAAGATTTGTTCGATCAAAATCGAGCAGTCGTTTTCGAATATTGAACACACTAACAACATTGTAAACTCGAAACGCTTCAGCCTCGGATTAAGACTCGATTCGTCACACTTCCACGACGAAATCTGCTCCACCATTGCGAGTGTGCAAATCAAACTCGAACTATTTTCTTTTTATGTGATACGTAGGACACCTAAGTATGATTTTTAACTAAGATTACGACTAATTCATTTCAATATATAGAACTAATAACAGATTTTTATTTCATTTAGTCTCTCTGTCTGTCCGTCTGTTAACACACGCCACGTCCACTTAGTGAGGCCACTTGATAAAAATGGTAGGAAGTTCGTTGTTTAATCTTCGCATACAAATTTAGTAAGAACGCCATTTGAACCTACCGAATGACTTACTTAATTACTATTTGTTGTTAATAGTAGGAACTGTAAACGACGAATGCCCCAATTCTACTTGAAATATACAAAATGAGTGGGTTACAGGCTAGTCATCGTTGCTTATTCCTATCGTTGTTATTTATTTTTCGACAGAAATTCACGGGCATCAGGTAGTGCCTAAGCTATAATAATATTCAGTATCTGCATCTGACAGCGAGTGAAACAAAAGAAAGTGAAACGAAACAGCCGACCACAGCCGCGGCGAAATGAATAACAACCGTCATTAGATACGAGTCGCTACTAAATTGCATTCAGAGTTGGCTGCAGTGTTGCGAGCTCCAACACCTCCAGCCGGAAGACAAGACAACAAATACTCTTTGACAGAGCCGATAAATTGTGAAACGGAGACAAAGAAGGGAGGTAAATAAATCATTGACCCGTCATAGCATTTCACCGCAAATTAGTTGCGTTCTAAGAATTTCGATATAATTTCACGCAAATCATAAAATTGATCAATGGTTATCATAGGTTGGTTTGCATAATTCTTTATTTTATAATCTGTATGTTAGGAACTATCTGTGAAGTATCTTGCTTTATTTTTCACTTTATTACCATATAGTTATTTTAAAACTCATTGCTACTTCATTCATATACGAGTCCATCATTAATACAAAGTTACCTGAAATTGACCCTTGTGTGACACCCGAAGCTGCTCACTTTTCAATAAACAGCTCTGTAACATTGTTTATATTTGGTTACCAGTACAGAGTATGATTAAATTAAAAATAATTAAAGGAAACGAATTATTGTATTTCAACAGATTGCTAATCAGGTAAGCCTGGTAACTGATGGCGCACATCCTCCTGCCTGCAGACAGTGCCACTAGTTCAAACGTCGACAAACACTGTATGCACTTTTATTTTTTGCATAGGAGTACATTAAGTAAATGAAATTTCTTGCTTTCCTCAACTTTCCGTACCTACTTAATAAGGTATCAATTATTTCATAGAATCTCGCTCAGCTATATATATGTTCATTAAATTTGGTACTAAATATATGGCATAGCTTTCGATGGAAAGAAGCTAGTCAAAATGAATCGAGAACTGCTTTGTTTGCGACTAATACTTAACTTACTAAATATAATTTATTAAATAATCCTATTCACATATTATTTTCTAACCTTCATATTTAATTAGAAATGACTATGGGAAATCTTATTAGCCTTCTTAAAATACTACGAGAGTTCCAAATTTGCTCTGATCTCATCCCGATAGGTACAATAAGGTACAATTTACTTTTCTCCTTCTTATTTTTGTTAGCTATCACCAATCTCACAATGTTGCATCAGTGATACATTCTCAAGTCATTGCTTCGCTCGTTTTGCACAAATCATCAAAGGAAATAGGTATAATTTACTCAAATATTAATGAAGATACATCTGTACATCCGCGATTTAGTAACCCGGACGCGGTAACTACAAAAAACAACTCCCTCTCTGTTAACGCACTTTAATTAATTTAATAATAGTGATTTATTTCCACACCGAGCCTATTAGAAATCACAAAGTAATAATGCACAATTGTAATAACATTGTATAATGTACAGACTAAACGTGCGCTACGCGGCCAAGCGAGTAGACGCACAGACTCACAAGACAGCCATACTCGTATATAGAGCAGGTTCCTACTACTTTTATCTCTGTCTGTTTGGTTTTAATGACTTCGAGTCATATTTATTTAGCAACAGACAGATTTGATATATCCGGTAAGTATATTTCACCTCGCGATGTGTATTGGCTTTGACGATGTGCTCAAATCCGTCCTAACATTTTTTTAACGCAACGTACATCTCGAGAGCATCTCATCAGATTGCTTTCCCTCACTCTAAAACAGACAAACATGTGTTATACCTGCTGGGAATCGTCTCATAATAAACGGGTAGTAGGTAAGATATGCATGTGATATTTGAATCAAACAAAAAATACATAACCAACATATAGTGTTCTAGAGTGCTTGTAACATAACAAACTAACATTTAACTACCATCAGATCTAATCTTAAGAACTAAGCATCAAGCAGAGCAGCGGTCCGCGATCCTAGTTCGATTAGTCCTAGATCCTAGATTAATATCCGATCGATATTACAAAAGATTTGTGACAGACGTTAATCATCTCAATATCATCCTTATTTCATAAATAGGGGCTGCAATAGTGCAGCCTCCCCACATTTAGTTTTCCAGAGACAAGCGAGTCAGAACGAACCGCGAAATATCCACCCGCCATGTATAAATCTGTCTTTATTACAGTCTACCACTTTAAACTTTCAGCACATTTTCAGATTTCATTAGGTGCTGGAATAGCGACCCTGAAGTGAAAAGCCTTCCTAGGTGGACAGACGATGTACAACGAGTCACGGGACGCCGCTGGACACGTGTGACTGAGTGGAGGGATCATTTTATGATCCATACGTAGGCCTACCTACTCGTAGAAGTGAACGTCCAATGGTGAAGAAGACCACTTTATTGTTATGGTATCGGTACATTAGGAGTGGTTTCAATGTATACAGTTGTGTGCAATACTCACGAAAACATTTAATTTCGTAATTTGCATACACTTAGGTAACAGTAAGTAGGTACCTGTACGTATTCATAACATTTGAATTTTAAGCCCGTTAGCATGACTCGCGAATCCATATTGTGCAAATTCTTAATTTAACATTTCAACAAAAGTTTTGTGGCTAGGGTATCTAGAACATTCCAAACAGAGATTGGAAAGGTCAAAGTAATTTTGAATATCTGTATAAACTTGTATAATACGAGTATATTCAGGCTTCATTGTGGCTGTGGTCCACCAACACGTATTGACGCGGCGTCGTGTGTTAGCAATTTCGTGTTAAATGCTTCGATACATGGACCTTTAGAACAGCATGTCGTATGCTCGAAGAATATTTAAATTCTGTGATAAAATTAGGAAGTGTATTGCGCTAAAAACCCATTCATATAAAACGAAGGAAGTGGTGGCCCCACAACAATAGCACCTCCAGCCAAGCAGATCACCCCTTTACCTTGCGGCCCGCGGGAGTAGCTGCACCGGCGCCCGCGAGCCGCTCACTGCTAGCTACTAGCCTGTGACATTTATTATGTAAATACAAACGCTACCTACCGCATCGTCCTAAGTTGCTGCAATATTCTTGAGCCTCAATACGAAGGTATCAATAAGAACAGTTTGATAGACAAAACATATACGGATATCAACTAAATAGATGTGTTGGTATCATGGAGTCCTTTTTAATGTACAGCCAAAAAAAAATTAGGAAACACCCAATCCCGCCCCTCCCAACGCCGTCCCAATCTCGATCTCTAGCATAACAATCACAATAAGTAGTATCCATAACAGTATTACAGTCCAGTATAACAAACGACGCCTATAAATAATGCAGTGCACGTTACGTTGTTTGCAAATCATCATACTCGTGAAACACCGTAATTCAAGTCATGGAAAAACGAAGAACGCTTTTATTGAAGCAAGGCAGTAGGCAAACAAAGGAAACGGTGCTGTGGAGGCGCCGCGCCGCACTTACACAACCACCTCCGGGATTTTGTATTATTAAAAGAAAACGAATTGTATAGCGAGTGATTTGATAAATACAAAAAGCCCATTGTACGGCAATAAGGACAATCTCACATCTTAGTGACAGGCTTAGGCTTAGATGATTACCTAGAGCGCACTTGATTCGACCGCACCGAGACATCCGACACATTTCTTTGTCGTAAGCGCTTGATGTATGTCGGTCTAAATGTCTATTCAGGCAGTGACTGTCGGAGTACCACGCTACTAATACAAATTAAATTTCCCCCTAAACATCTTGCAGCGGTTGTTAGTTGACAGCATAACTGATACCGTGGCTCGGACAGTGCATAAATACCGAAAAAATTTATGTCACAGCCGTCACAGAGATATTACAAAACGTACAAATCGGTGAACCGTAATGGATCATTTTAATATTTGCAAAATAAGATAATAACTATAGCAGCTATTTAGCTACTACTTCACAACGTTTTACAGGCGCGCAATAGCTTATCTACAAGTCGTGGATCAAGAGTTTTAGGGATCAGGCTTCACAGCATTTTTGTAAAAGTGAATTGAATCTGTGAAATGAACACCTGCCATTTGCTGTCTGAACGTCAAACAACTACTCACACGATTGACGAGTAACGAGAACAGTTCAACGCCTATTATATTTTTAAGTCAAAAGCCATATATATCTTTAAGTCTACATCCGCTGACTAATCAGACCGAAGATTTCTCCGATGAGTTGCGATGCTGAGACGGCAATATCAATGATCCGGCCACCTCCCTACCCGCAGACTAAGCGATGCGCGTACGATTTTGCGTAAAACTCAGAGGGTGTGCAGGAACTGCAGTATTAACTGTAACTGAAGCTCTCACTGAATGAATGCCTCTAGGAACCGTCAGGCAGGAGTAGAGGATTGACGATCCAGAAACGACACGAGCCACCGGCCACAAGCAGTTTGCCAATACTGCAGCGACTGAAGAAAGAGAAGGATCGAATAACTTGAAAGTGTATCAAAAGCATTCATGTCGGCACTGAAACGACAAGTAAGTGAAGTGACCTCGCAGTGACGTCGCGAGCAACGGCCGGCGACGAGTGAACGGCCGCCGGCCACCCCGCCGGCCGGCCAGGGTGGCGGCAGGCGGCCGTGATTCACGTGCCCAGCGCGCCGCACACCCACCTCCCTAACTGCCGAAGCACACGGGGCGCAGAAACTCATAACCCGCTCAAAATGCGCGAACAAACCCTGCGTTGTCATGTGTGCAAAGTGAATATGGATCTTTTAAAACTTTGCTAGAAGTCGCGGCTTTATTTGAAGCGTTACAGAAGAATATAACTGTGCGAGATTCGTAAAGCAATCTGTCCACGATCAGCTGTGACGGTATATAATACGCGGTGAGGCCACACAGTAAGTCACAATCGCAGCGCGCCGCACGCCGGCGAGCCGCGCAACATACGCCAAGTGTGCTGCAGCACTAACGCTCACTACTTACAGCTCGCTCTGACTGACCTATATAAACAGTACACGAACGAAAAATGACTACCTACTTACTTTGCTTTAAGACATATTTTTTGTTTACATGAATACTGATTACTGAATGCAGGTAGCATTTACTTTACGGCCGAAGGGTGCCGACTCCGACACCATTACAGAGTGTGAAGTGTGGAAGGCCGTGTACAGATCTTATAATTTATCCCATCGTATCGTTTAAAAAGATGATAATGACTGTTGCTTTAATCAAACAATTAAATACTAAAGAGAGTTCGCACACAAGAAACATGTTTTTGATATTTTCGACCTTAATAATACTTATATTTTGTGTAACATCAACATATGTTTAACATTGCACATATGCAAGTGCAATTCGAAATTAGCTGGTTTTCGAGTTAGCTTAGTTAGTTAGAGTTTAATGGATAAAATAACTAAAACATCCGAAAGAAAACTTAATTTCGGTTATTACAATCATTATCTGTCTATATGCGAAAGGCCATCATCGATGGGTATGTTCCCTTGAACAAGTTCAGTCCACTTTGGATCGATTCATACAAATACCAAACAGATATACCCCTCTAGCATGTTGCATGGAAATCTAATGTAGAATGGACGTAAATGTAATTTACACATAATGCATGCACGGGGATGTCCGATGGATGGCCGTTAACGTTTCACGATAGTTGGCGCAGAGCTGGAGCCAGTGGCGGAATCGGTGCGGTCATTAGGTCCTGCGGCCGTAGCTGACATACAGAAGTCCTGCTTAAGTCCACTTCTGGTATGCCGTAATACCTACTTGGCTGCATAGTTATAAATCTTACATAAACTACCTACACATAAATAATCGACGTCTTTCATGTTGAAAAATATCTATGTGATCTTTTTTCATTTTTTTCATATTTCATTTAAAATTAACTTTCATATTTATGAATAACAATTATTGTATTAATTATGCTTGCCACAGAATTGCAAGCAGATTGTAGCGCGGCATATGTTATGTCATATAAGGATGAATTAATACTTTTATTGTACAGAAATACGATGGCGGCTAGTTCACAGCAACCTCGGAACCATCCTCATTTACCCTGCACCAGTCCCAACTGCGAGACTACCGCCGGCTCTCCGCCCCCGAATGCCCTCGGGCGCCGATCGCTGCAAGAACAATGGACTAACGAATAGTAAGAGGCAACGAACGAGGCGCTCACTATGCCGTCCGCTGGCGGCGCTCGTATCGACCTGCCGATATTGGGTTAGAGGTGCACTTTAACGAGGCTTTGTCAACAGCCCTTGTAAATGATCGGCTTCCGTATGAAGCTACTCGTTTGCCTAGTGTTGACAAATATTTTGATTTATTATACTCTATCACGTCGCGTGTTGTCTAGCATCTATGTACATTGTGTGTGGAATATTAGTTTGTCAAGCTAGTTGCGTGTGCGTACATAAATAAAATACCTAACCACAGCGCAGTCTCTCTCAGCCCGCACAGCCCAGGCTGCGGATTTTTTTTCGGACTGTCTATTAGCTGTGCTAACCCTATTGGTTGCCACAGCGTAACCGGGCTGTTGGCGAACTTCGGAAAGAAGCTCTGCCAGAAGAAATTTTGAGCCCTAGGGCTCGAAGAAACTTTAGGGAACGTCTGCCTAAGGGCGCCTCCTTTAAGGCCGAACCTCGGCTTAGGCGACGTTTGGGATAACGTGGGGTCGGACGGTGTAGGCTGCGGAACTAGAAGGCTCAGTCAGTTACTTTCCTAAGTTTCTGGTCGCACTTCGACGCAATCTCTTCTATGAAAAGCTTAGAGTATGAAGATAGATAGACAGATTTAAGTTAGGTAATGTATATGTGGAACGTCTGCTGTTTCACGCCGACGCAGGTTCATTAGCATCAGCAATATGATTAAAACGAGAACGACGTATTCGATGCACACCTTTCCTTAAATTATTTTGTCAATAGCCACTAGCGCGACTGCGGCTGTAGATCATAATTTAACTAAAACTCATTTAAAAGAGTCGCGCCGCTTTGCTTTTGCTTTTATATACTGTAACAAATTATCGACAAACAAAATTGAACTGCTCCGAGTAGACACAGCGCGGATGACATTTGATATTGGAATATATTTTCTTAATATTGACACTTAATAAGTCACAGTTGTATCTTATTCATTGCTAGAGATAGATCACATTACTTACAATTAGGTCGACTCTATATATATTTTTAAATACTGTTAATTTTAATTAACTAAGTGTTGTCAGCAACTTTGCAATCTTTTTTTCGATTTTCTATCTGTAAAATTTTGTCGCTATCGCTTGAGACAAAAATCCTATGTCAGCCTCCAGTTCCGTCAACACGGGCGTTGTCGCTAAACGAACAGTGTTTTAATGTTAATGAGCGGAGTGTGCAGTAGGGACAGTAATGAGGGCGCGGTACCTTGCGAGCCCGCCGGCGACGCACGCAGCGCAAGCGCCGCCAGCAGCAGCAGCGGCGCGGCCATGCTGCCGCTACCGCGCGCGCCGCATGTCGGCCGAGGCGCCGCGCGCCGCCGCGTCCGCCGCGCGCGCTGCAACAACAACACCATTGGCATCCACTCCAATCTGGGCACAGGCCTCTCCTCCAAACACTTTGACCTGCGCAGTGAACGGCATGCAAATTAGTGCTACTATTTTGGTTGACCTTATGAACTTTAAACATGTGTATTATGAAATTAAAGGCTAAACAATCATTCTTTGTAATTTGTCAAAATGCGTCAGAACACATCATAAGAAGTGATGCGCCCCATAGTTAGTTTCACTGATAAGAAGCTTCTTCCGTTTTGTTCATTTGTAGTATTTCTCAGGTATGGATGGGCTGAGATGAAACAGGTCGGCCAGCTGTCTCACGCCAACTCGCTCGTTTGCACATTTGACTCGTAGTTCGTATCCGAGGGCTGGTGGGTGCAAACGTCCTCTCAGAGAGAGAGAGAGAGCTACGGAGCCCCGCCTCGCTGACCCAATAAGAAGACACTTCACGATTTTGTTTAATTAACAAGCGAAACTAGTGTCACTACAATACAGCGATTTAAACTCAAATCTGGCGGTTTGAACCTATGTCACTACGTTTTCTTTAAGCTTGAGCTCGCATTTTCAAGTTAAGCAGGGGCTAATAGGATTACCGCGTTCCTCGGCGTAATGCCATTGTTTAACGATATTTTTCCTTATTCTTATTTTTAAACCTTTTTCACCATCAATCCTCGCTGTAATGAATATTAGAAAGGGAATTTGGACGCGAACTGTTCCGACCGCCGCTGACCCGGCGGACTCACCCTGCCACCACCGTACCAACACCACCACCATAGCTTCTGAAAGGTTCGGACTCTTTAGGCTAGTTAATCAATTTGTCATAAGGTTTTTTTATAGCGGCTTTTTATAAATGAGTAACATTATTAAGAAACACAGTTCTCATTTTTTAAGTTCAATTTGCCTTGGATGCCATAATCATTGACGAAGACAGCAATTAATTAAACGTTATCCTTCTTTTTCATGTTAAGTTTCTGGCTCAATCGTTCGTCCGATGTGCGGTTGGTTTAAGCATATAATAACATAACAGCAGCTCACCCTGATGTCTCTAGCTTCAGAGAGTACCTATTGTTGAGGAGTTAAGCAAATTGGTTGACAGTAGCAGCTGTTGGCAGTTTTGTAACAAGAAGCCAACGGACAATAGCCCGCTTTTTGTCTACTTTTAAAATGAGTACTCAACGATTATATAAAGACTCCGAACACTGAAGTTACAAGCGTTGCATGTTGTCGCACCCCAAGAGATCACTACGATGCCGACTACAAAGCTAGCGCATGCCTCTGCACTGTGCCGCAGTCGAAGCGCCTATTTTACGAGGCGAATCTAGAAAGCGGAAAAACATCAAACCTCGGCGGCCTGTCGCTAATTTCGCTTTCTTTAGAGACAATTTACATGTAACGCTCATTGTTTGGGAACATCTGATGAGATTACGCGCAACTCACGGTTGGCGACCTTGGGCCGCGCATCGCATGTTGGTATATCGCGTTGGATTATACCGTGAATATAGGTTACTCCCTTTCTAGCATCCATGACGCGTGATGAATTGTATTGAATGCCAAGTAAGTATAGTACCTCTGAGAACAGTAAACGCAGAGTTCAGATACATTCAATGTGAGCTTCCCATCTTACTCATTTCTTAGACCTACTTTCTTACCCCTTTTGTAATTTCTGTATGTGTATTCTTGCCATTTATATTGCCAGTGTTATTGGTTTGGTATTTGCTGACTACTTTGCATTGAGAGTTAAGTCCTATAACTTTTGTCTTCAAGTTTAAATAAGAACTATTGAATGAATTGTTATAATAGGCACTAAGCCACAGAGAAAAAAAGAGAAATGCCAAAGTTAGGTAAAATTTACAATTTGTATCATAATGTTTTCTTGAGAAATTAACCACGGCAGAGTACATTGAACCCCCTACCATACCTACGTAGACAAAGCACGGAGCAACTAAATGTTCGTAGTCCTCGAACACACGAAACCTTCCAGCATTAGTGGCGAGTTGTTGTAATTCGCGTGGCTGTTTGTATGGAGTGTTTGTGTACGTCTGTCGCGCACAGTATAACAGTGCGCGGTTCCGGGCGAGTTGCGAGCGTCGGAGCGCGCAACGCGGTCACCGCTCCAGGCACCTGCCGCTTGCTACAGACCGAGATGCCGATTTCGTCATTTTGCACTCATGTGCATTATGTTATTTCGTGATTTCAGCTACTGTACTGCGCAATGCAAATGAAAAACCAGCTATCTAGTAAAGATATCAATTAAAAACGGAATGTAATGAAGTAGATAATTTCCCAATTCATTGTTTTTTCTCTGATTTTATCTTCGAATACGGAGCACTATTTTAAGGTTCTTTAACAATTCTAAGTTTTTTTTTTAAGTGTATCAAAAAAACATGGTGAAGGTAGCTAAAAATAGTAGCATAACAATTTTGCTTTTGAAAAGATCAACAGCTCTTACTCTCTGTTACTCGCAGGTCTTATATCAGCTTCAGTCTAAGGTTGCAAAACACACTTTCAATCGCGAGTCGAAGTCTAGAATGGTATCCGAGGTCGCTTTATATCATACTATACTCGATCACTTGTTTCTTTGAGTAGTCTATTATTCGTAGACCGAAGCGAAGCCACTCCTGCCCCATCAGATTCGCTTCGAAAACTATTTGATCCCAAACCCGTTCTCAAAACTTTTACATCTGCACCGTTACGTAGTTTATCATTGATAACCCACAGACAAGCAGGAAGCGTTTTGCGTCCTCTTTTCACTCGCACAGCAAAGATCTGGATTGCCCTTCCGGCTTCCGTTTTCCCAACAGAATGACACAGTTGTTTTGCAGCCAAGCACAAGTCTCAATATTAAAAAGAATTGGTCGCATCAAATCAAACGACTCATGATATTATAAAAGTGCCTGTATACTTTAAAGTTCCGTTTACTGAGAGATAAATAATACTTGATGTACATGCTAATGGGTAAACGTGAATTTAGTATTTCATTCATCTCTAGTGTAAGTACTACGACAAATCTCGGCTTATCAGGTTTTCGACGCTGACATCTTAAGACTGCTAATATATTTATTTTACGTATTCCGGACGGTTTATGTCGAGTGTTACGTCCGCACAGTGCGTGTGCATCCGTGACGACCCTTCGAGTAACCCAACCTTCTGTGCACTCATGTGTACACGGTGACAGGTTCCGCTTCCTTTGAGACTAGCAATGAGGCCCCCTTGCAATTCACCATAGACCGATGTTTTTGGAAGGTCAATTTAAAATCTATGATTTTATATGTAGCTGATGCCTGCCAAGCTTCGCTATGCGTCAGTCATGTTGCAAATTCTCATAATCAACAGCTGACGACACTCGAGTTTCGAAGCGAAACATACGTGGGGCGAGGATCTGTCTAAATTTGAAGTATATAAACATTAAAACACATATAAAAAGTAGGATTTTCTTAGACACCACCACCTTAGTCTGGTTGTCTGTTTAAAGTTTATTTATTAGCAAACTAAGTCCAATGTCATGTCATTTGTAGGTAAATCAATGAACCTCTGCCTTAGGCAATTTAACATACTGGCTAAGACCTCTGCAACGTAACGCTAGTATCTATTCAGTACATTAATATATATACCTACAAGCTACTATTTAGAAACGGCGAGGGCGATTGGTTGAATTGATTGAAAGCTGAGTTAGTTTCAGGAATAAATTGTAAAATAATTTTTGCAACACAGCTTCACGCCATGCCCTTACGAGCCATAAGACGAGAGCACCGCGATGGTTGTATTTAGAAAGAGTAAGTACCTACTTATCTGCTAGACTAGATGTGTTGTCATTAAACGCACTTAATTTGGCACGGGTAAGTGAAGTTATAGAATATGTAAATGGTTAATTTCCCCATCTATTTAAAGCATATTAAGTAGGCCTGTCCGTTGTCGCGTTACGCCTCGTGGCCACACCATGCGTATACCCGTAGGCGCACTCGAGTCGAGAGTTGAGACGGTTAGGGGAAATCGCAACGGTTATGGTAGGTAGGTACGTACTTTACTTAAAAGTTACTACAAATAGGTAACTAACTGCCTCATTGGTCTAATAATCATTAGGCATGCATATTGTTATTTATTTAAAGTAGATAAGTACAAATTACTAAATGTATCTGTAACATAAAACACAATAATACTTATTGAACCTAAATGCAAGTAAGTAAATGTATTGTACTTTTTTCATTTTTGTATTTAATGACTGCCTGAAAAAAGTTGCTATGCGGCGAGCTGGCAGCCAAATTGTAGGTTGGTACTTTCTATCCAAATTCTACCAACTTCCCTTGCAGTGGGGCCAAGGAATAACCCGTAAAAAAGTCGAACATGAAAGTTGAAAAAGTAAAGTACAATAGCCAACAACATACCATTTATATTATAATCTACTCAGATTAAATATAGTAGAAAACTTCGGCCGTGGCTAGTTAGTTAGCTTCCTACCGGCAGACATACCGCTTAACAATTTAGCATTCGGTATGAAGACGGTGTACATACCTAAATATTAAATAAGCCGATTTGTGGCTCCAATTTTATTCTGACTGAGAAGAAATGTGTTCTTGGCAGTAACCGAGCTTCCAAGATATCGCTATCGCCTTATTTTTCTGTTAGGTCTTGACTGCAATATCACCCTGTGGAGAAAAAGAAGCGCTCGTAGCGGGCTAACCTGTTAGAGATTGGCAAATGGCAATTATCATTTCAATTGCGTTTTTCAAAAATCGGTAATGTAGGTTCAATCATCTCACGTCATCAATCTCTCATCTATAACTTTGGTCAACATTGCTTCACCGGCGAAAACAAATTGATTTGTGCACACCACTGCTGGTAGAACAGGCGAAAAACGCTTATGCAGAAACCTTAATCCTAGTTTCATCGATAAAAAAATATATATACATATTAGAAATAAACAATCCTCGAGAGCTTTAGAAGATATAATATAATATTTTTTTACTCACTTAAGCTGTATAAAATATTGAAGATTAAAATTCAAATTATTGCAGACTCCTTTCAGTATCCATGTAATCACTCACAAACACTTTTTTGACTACGAATTATTATCAGGCAATTAAATATCTATGTAATATTTTCTTAAAAGTTCTATTAATATAACTGAGACATTTAAATTATATTTACTCGCGAAGTGCGAAATCAAAATTGGTGTTAATCAACCTACACCACTACCAACAACGAATGACGGAGCACTACCGACTCGGGTACCGACAGAACCTACGCGATTCAATTTAAATCCACAACTGTTACGGTAACAGCTTTGTAGTTTGTTCGAACTACGGTTACGGTATACAAGCACGAGTCTTTGCTTGAGTTACGTTTACGTTCACATTTCTCAGTCATTAATTATTATTATTATTATGTAGATATTAAGGCAAAAAAATATAACATGCCACATTTCAAAATATGGTTTAATATAATTGATTAATTTTTTAGTAAATATTATCATGCTGACATTATTGAGGTGATACTGACATTAAATTTACCGCCATTTCTGTCTGTACCTAGTGATAAGAAGAAAGGACCATAGACAATATGATATTCGAGAAATTAAGAAAGTCTGATTGAGTGTGTTATAATAAATGTTCCTTGGTTATAATAAGTTGAAATGATTGATGATGATTATGAAGATATTTTGAAATAAACCTTAAAAGAGCTTATTGGTATTGCATAAAATAAATATCTAGCTTGAATCCTATTAATTACATTAAAATTTATAATTATATTTTCTGCAACATCCTTTATATTAAAATTTTTATATTTTAATTTATTTAATGACACTGAGAAATAAAAATAAAAGCCTGCAAAAATAGAAACGTCACATCTGTCAACAATTCTATAGCTCTCTATGGTTTACAATTGTCAAATAAAGTTATCAAGTCTCTAATAATTTTTGTTTGCCTTATTTACCGAGGAAATAATTAATAAAGCTATGAGAATATTCCACGACACATTAGTTCTATGTAATGATTCTGTTGAATGCTGAACATCTCTTACACGATGACGGATGCCACTACAGTAGAAAGCAGTACAGAGATCAAGTGTTCATTAAACGATGATGAAGCGCTCGGAGTCAAAGAAGAAGCTGAGGTGATCGTCAAGCAGGAGTTGGTCGAGTGTCTAGTCTGCCTGGGACGCAGCGGTAGCTACTGCGAGCTGAGCACGACGAACACTACCGGCGGGACTTCACTGCAACATTTCCTGAGTAAATTTACTCATGCGGGATTCAGCAAGTCTCCGAGTGTCTCCAAATATGTCTGCAAAACGTGCCTCAACCTAGTTAATGTATTAGAACAAGCAGAATTAGAGTACAATAAAGTTAGAGATGAGTTTCACAATGTAATAAGCAAGAACCCTCTGTTCGCGGCTGACTCGCAAGTCGCTCTAGAAGTAGTTAAGAATGAGGATTTTGAAGTGTTTATTGATAATGATTGTGGCAATGACTCAGAAGATGAGCCACTTGCTCTCACTAAGAAGAAACGTCACCGTAAAGTTGAGAAGAGAAAAAAGAAGCCAGCTGCAGAGAATAAACGCAAAGTGCGAAATAAAATTGTTGCAGAAAGGTAAACTGTTTGTTCAAAATTACACCCTAGAAAAGGTTATAATTTTCATGAGAATTCCTTCTCAATTAGCAAATGTATTTCTATACTGCCACAAATTAATGTTTCATTAAAAAGGGCATACTGGTAGTAATTAATTTTTGAAATTACTGATGAATATGAATGCAGATAGAGGATGAAACTTACAAACAGTTGCAAATTTCTAGCAATTACTAGTAACTATTAGCCTTTAGTGATCCATATCTTAAAGAACTAAAAGTATAAATGAATCAATGTATATGTAAAATCATATTTTTTATCAAATTTTGTAATAATTATGAATATTATGAATCCTTATTATTGCAGCTAATAGGGTCTATGTTATTCAAATATTATTACAGTACTAGCTGATATCTACAACTGTAGGTGAAAGTTTTAGAAATTGTAACATTGATTTTGCACAGGAGCTTTCAACAATTCACAGTTCCTATCATTGGTATCACCTCAACAAAATGATCACTAAATTAAGTATGAAAATGAAGTTTCTAATTTATTATGTACATTTTGTGTGATGTGTGAAAATATGAAAAATTAAATAAAAATCTGACTGTCAAGTATGGCTTCCTTGAATCACAATTTTAAAATATATTCAATGTACAGGAATTGTTCAGTAAGAGTTTTAATTGGAATAGAGTGGTCTCCAAAGTTATAAATTTCCATAATGATAACCTCTTAGAGGAGACAGAATGCTATGAAGATAATTAATGATATTTTATACACCCCTGTTATAAAATTTACAGTAATATTATTGACTCGTGAAATAAAAATAACTACTACTAATAGTTTGAAAAAAAATTGTACCAATAATTAGGTAAATATTTGCAAGAAAGAGTGTTCTTCATGTTTAATATATTGTTTATACCTATTTGTAGACATTTAGTTCTTTTTAATATTGAAAAACTGCTTACTAAATTATTTTTGTCTTCTATTTGTACTATTTAGTGTTCTATTGAGCATAAATTAGCAAATAATACAGCAATCAAAGAAATGTTACCTTTTAAATAGATGATGGGTACTTTACAATGATTTATATATTTTCAGTGCTTGGGAGTGCTCAGAGTGTGAAGTGGGCAGTGACGTGGGCGGGGAAGCAGCCCTCACTGCACATATGCTGGTGGCCCACTTGAACTTACAGAAAGTAAAGAAGGAGGAGTCTCCTGAAAGGTATGTCATATTACTAATAGGTTGCAAACTTTGCACAACAGTTTTTTTATATTTTTTTCTTGTTAGCCAGCCCCTAAGCCCATTATATGCATCACAAACACAGCATCCACTAATACTCATACACTCACGCAGCCACTCACAAAATCATTAGTCTGAAATAACATTACCACCTCCAATTTCCAAGTCAAGTCAAGTGTAAGCTTTATGTTATTATGCCCCAGTTGTACTATCCATCATTTGAATCATCTTAGTACCTCCTTAAACAACGCTATCTTTCTTGAAAGTAATCCATAGTAATTGGATGGAGTTTTAAAATTAAGTAGTAGTATGTATTTGTTAAATCACCGATGCTTACAACTTTAAATAGCCATCGTCCAAGCATCATTGTTTCAAGTCAGTAGATGGATGAGTGACGTTTAATAGTTCTTGCTACAATACACACAGATTCTATGGCTACCTTTGATCAAATTGTCATTTTATAGTTTTATTATGAGTGTGGAACATGTTTTCTGAGCTTAATGTGATATTTAAATTGTATTATGTATTTTTCAGGGTTTTATTAATTATCAATGTATATTTTAAAAAAATAAACATGCTTTTTCCAAATATGAGATGTAATTTTCAGATCTCAAAGTCCCACTCTGAACTGCTTAGACGAAATGTTCAAAATTGAAGCTGACACATTTGTTGATGACGATGACGATGACGACGATGATAGCTCCAACTATGTTCCCGAAGAGATCAGCAACGGGAAGCAGAGTAAAACGTCTCATCTGCTCGTCAGGAGCAATAAGAAAAGTTTCAAAAGCATTGGTGTGAAGAAGAAGAAAAAGGATCCTAAAGTCATGCACCAGTGCGACCAGTGTAACGCTAGGTATTCCTCAATGGGTGAGTAACGAGTGCCCCCCAATATGCGTTCCAAATTAGTAAATTAGAGCTTTGAAAATATATGAAACAAAAGAATGAAATCAAACACTGCAAATAACGTTTATTGATTACACACCATGCGATGGAGCCGGCACCCACACGTGAATCTCTGCTATGTTAAGATATTCGATATGACGATAGGACGTGTCATCATTATATTATTTGTTTGTCTCCTTATTTTGTGCAAATATTTTCTAAAGGGCTCTACAAATTATATAAAAGTAGGATAAAAGTATAGAGTATTAAAATTTCAAAAATTGTGTACGAAACATGATATTATTTGTATTATAGAAATAAATCATTTGTTGTGAAATGTAGAGTATTCATCGTAGGCATGCTGTTTTCGTCTGGGCCGTCGCCAACTTATCACGAAACTCAAAATTCTAGTTGCAACGGCCTCCGTAGTTGCTTTAAGATCGCTCAATTAGTAATTACTCCCAGTGTGAACCATCTAGTATAAATTTCCAGTGCGCCTGGAGCAGCACAAGTCGAAGCACGACGACTCCAAGCCGCCCTACATCTGCGAGGTGTGCGGCGCGCACTACAAGCACAAGAGAGCCTGCGACATCCACGTCGCGCTGCACAAAGGTACAGCGCCGCTGCTATTGTCACTTCCACGCGGCAGTTCGCCCAAATATGCTCAATACCTAACTAGATAGCATTTAATAAGTTGTTATCTGAATTCAAAACATTCTAAAACACGTACATGAAGGACAACTCCACACCTGTACGTAGTACATTTGTTATGATAATTTTGGTAGACGCGATGCAGTTAATAGGAAGTTTAATTTGCTGTAACCCAATAATCGGACAACATCATTCGCTCTTCCACCTACATTTGAGACGAGCAAACCAAACTGGCCGCTGTCGCCAAATAAAATCTACACTTTATATGCGCCCACCTCAGGTTGACACGACTCTATTGCAAAGGCACCCTTTGGCATTGTGCAAGAGACGCAAGGTACAACAGTGCACGGCGCACAAACGCCTTCGGTTCTGGCAAGTGATAAAGAATTATAGCGAAGCAATACTACAACAGACTCGTGTGCGCTGACCGCGCGTCGTGTTACAGGTATAAGCGACTGGAAGTGTGAGGAGTGCAACAAGTTGTTCCCTTCCAAGGGCGCGCTGCAGAGGCACAATAATATACACACCGGAAAACTGAACTACCAGGTGCGTGTCCCTCCGATTACATATTCGCTGTTATGTTTACGATGTATAGACCGGTTACATTATATTTTAAACCCAGTTCATATTACACATCTAGCTGGAAAGTTAATTCTGGAAGAGATCACTTTGTAGCTATCGTTTGTAGCGGGATATTAAGGTAGGCATGCCCGATGGCGGCAGTAAGGCGTCCGTTGTTTGCGCAGTGCGACCTGTGCGGCAAGTCGTTCATCCACACGTCGTCGTTCAAGATGCACAAGCTGTCGCACTCGGGCGTCAAGCCGCACGCGTGCGACGTGTGCGGGCTGGCGCTCATGACGCGCTCGCACCTCAAGCGCCACAAGCGCGTGCACTCGGGCGAGAAGCGCCACGAGTGCGGCGTGTGCGGCAAGCGCTTCAGCGAGCGCTACAACCTGGTGGCGCACGCGCGCGCGCACGCCGGCCAGGACGCCGCGCCCGCGCTGCCGCGCCGCCGCCTCTTCCGCTGCGCCTTCTGCCCCGAGCGCTTCGAGCGCCGCTACATGCTGGAGCGGCACGCGGGCGCGGCGCACGGCCGCGCGCTCGAGCGCCCGCCGCCCACGCCGCGCAACACCATGAGCAAGCTGCTCAAGGCGCAGGCGCAGCGGCGCGACCGCGACCCCGCCGCGCCCGCCGACGGCAAGCTGAACCGCAGCCCCGACACCAGGGCGGCGTCCGGCTCCAAGCTGCAGTCGGCCTTGTGTGAGTCCAATATTACTTCAAAAACGTTCAGAAACTCCCATCGAAATCCCAACTCTGGCTGACACTGGAGCTGCGAACGCGACCGCTCAGAGTCTGACAACTTAAGCCTAGCGGCTCAAATCCGCGCGCCGCGCAGGCCTGCAGCCCGATAGCGACAGCGACGGATGCGAGCAGAGGTACGCGTGCGTGTGGTGTTAATGTAATGTCGCATTGTGTTACAGCGGGCGAGGAGGCGGCGGGCGGCGAGGGCGCGGCGGGCGCGGTGTCGGCCATCACGTGGGCGGGCGCGTACGCCGCCGAGTTCGGGCTGCGGCCCGACTACTCGCACTGAGGAGCCCCGCCCCGCGCGCTCCGGAGGCGCCGATACCGCCTCCGCATCTCGATCACGAACTTTAATTGTGGAGAAATCGATTTCGACTCGGAAACAAGCACGCAATGCTTGTGGGCTCGCTCTAGGTCTTCATTCGGATCCTGCGTTAAGAAGCTTCCAAACATAAACATTCATGTAGATTTTACAATCGCGAAAACATTTTCAAACGAGTATAACGCCGAGTATGGACCACTTAGAGTGATTCAGACTCAAATGGGCGTTATGTTAAGATTGTCCGCGCTGAGCGCTCCGAGCGGAAACCAATTGGAGTTAACACTTACGCCTCGCTTCCGCGGCTGAACACATACGCAAGCGTAGAAATGTCGACTTCAGGGCAGCATCGATATCGATTCGATAGTTGTATAATTTTTGGACAGATCCAAATGCAACTGTTTAATTTTACCTGATAAGAACGTCCATCGGAAGTCCGACGGCGACGATCTTAAATTAGATCTAAACTATTTTTTACTTGAGTTGTATGATGTCACATCGTTCGTCTTCCACGTAGTATGTTTCACATTATGCGCGAAACGTCGTTTTGTAACACAAAATATGTGACAATTGAAGTCGTAGATCTGCCTATGATCAGATTGACACACCCCACGCAAACATTTGACTGCGTGACCTTTTGCATGACCTACATCTGTATCTTTATGCGTCACGAAAGTTGAAAGACGTTTTTCACGATCGCCTTCAAAGCGAGGGTACTTGACTCTATTAAAATTATTGCTTGTGTTGCTGTTATCCATAAGATTGTAATATATAATGTAATGTATAAAACAAAATAATATTATTATTTTTCATGCATAACATTCTAAACACTTTCAACTTTCGTGGCAGAAGCTAAGGCCCAAGTGTATTCAAGCTGACGAATGTGACCGCGGCGGTACGTTAATCTGATTTGACGTAGGTGACAGAAGCAAACAGTAGAGATGTTCCGTTGGCACCGTTTGTCAAATGCAATCTGATCCCATCATGCCCCACGGCTACTTGTCGTTTGTGCTGGCCCTGTTCTGTTGCTCACCGGTTGGGCAGCAAATGCAATTACCTATTTATTTTACAAACAAAAAAAAGCCTCTACTGCTTATATTTACATATATAAACAATTTCCTTCGTAACCAGCTCGTCTTCTAACACAAAGGCCACCTCCACCATGTTTTTCCAAGTGTTTCGGTTCTGAGCTTTCCACGACGTTATTGTCCCAGCCGTCTGCTCGACATCCTCGCTTATTTTATAACAGTAAACACTCGACTGAGGAGGCGACCTCCAACACCGCGATCAGACCGAGCATGTAAGCCCTACTAAATATTTATTGATGTAGCCGCGTCAGGCCGTCGCGCTGAAGGCTCGTATCACACGGCGCTGTCAGCAAGGCACGCAGTAGTGTACATAAAGTACAAAGCGGTGCCTTATTAGGTCTTCCATATGAGGCGCCAGGTTGACGCCGACGCCGACGTGACGCCAGTTTACTTACTCCGCGGACTCGGCATACCTACGACCAGGCCCGGGCCCTCGAGGGCAACTGTAGACTAATGCTGTACATATAACAATAACAGTCATGTTAGCCGAGTATATTATGAACTACATGATCACAATGTAACATAGACAAATAAGATATTTAATTTTACAGTTAAAAATGTAGCTAGGATAATATTTTTCTACTCGTTTAGACCATAGTGCACGCACGCGCCTGAAATTATGGAAAGTTCGGGCATATTGTTTATGTTGTGTGAATCTATTGCGTCACAAATATGGTGTAGCTTGCGGTTACGAGGGCTTTCGAATTCCTCCTGTTGAACCTCCTCATGATATTTTTGTGAGGATTTTAACCTCTTAAAAGTTTCCATTTTCTCTTGAATAAAGATGAAGAACTCTGTTATATGAAGCTATAATGTTTCACCTCTTGTAAGCGATCGCATTATCTGGGTCGTTGACAACTTCGTTTTGGATTAACTGCACTCCGGCGTCACGTTTTATAACTTGCGTTAAAAACGCGTCGCCTGCGTCATAGCTATTTTTACCTCATTTGTTCGGTTTACCTCATGTGTAAGATTTGAATCGTATTTGTGCGCAGTAAGGTGAGCTATTTTGACATAACATAATATGCTCTGTACTTTGCGAGTGGATCTGAGGCGATAATGTTTAATCATGTACCATATGATTACGTTACGATATAATAAAACTAATTGATTTAACTTCTGCGTTTATTATTTCACTGTTCATTCTCATACTCGGAGATGATCTCCTTATTCATACTCCGTATTTTAAATAATATCCAGAATTGTTTTTAAATGCTTCTTCACCTGTCATTTGCATCAATAAAAGAAGAAAGGTAGAGTGGGAACGTGTTATATAAATGGAATAAATGTAGGATGGCAAGACTTTGCCCATAGTAACTACATGCACAAAAACAAAAACTAGTTTCGCCTTTAATTTTTAGTGTAATTTGGACTAAATTATAGGAGGATGTGACTACTAATATTAAATTACGTACACATCTCATATGTGTCGCAATGTTATAAACTAACATTATGTTACGATTCTTAGTTAATGTGGGTGAAAGGTAGGGGATGTGGTATAATTTATACGACTACATAGACTATAGGTAATATGATCATACATTATTACCTGTACCGGATGACCTTAACTGACAAACAAATTGAATATTTTGACATTGACAGCTATGACTGACTTATAAACATTGTCATTGAATTGAAGTCTTGCCATTATAAGACGAGGTTTACCTGGGTATATTTTTTATTATTTAAAGTAATGGATACACGTATAATGGATTTTTCCAGAATAAAAAGCAAACTAGTGTAAAATAGGTTCCAAAATTTCAGCCAAATTGATTCAGTAATATTGAGAAAGTAGGGATTTTAGGCTAAAAATCTTGGAGTTTAAAACATTATTGATAAAATGTAATAGAAACTTGGTCTGAATAGCACAGGCTAATAGTTATATTAACCTAATTAAACCATATTAATTTGTTATCGTAGATGTCAACAGGGCCGTCAATCGTCATAGAGAACGCAATGGGGGTTGTCTTGTCTCTATTCTAATGGTTCTAGTTTTATAATAACATGTCAATTGATAAGGATTGAGGGTTAGGGCAATTTAAGATAATCTTATCAATAAATCTTGGTAACGGAAATTTTACTGACTTTTCGATCCACAATCGATTAATTTTTGGGTGAACTTGATTATTATTATATAGTAGAATTTTGACCAAGAAGAATAAACCAGGAACTAATTATAATGTCTAACAAATACAGTGATACCGAAGTTACTATACGTCGCGCGTTAAAGGACGATATGATAGCCGTCGCCGACATGGTGCAAGTAAGGAAACGGTTTGCATTTGCTTACAATTAAGTTTGGAATTTGGATAGTAGGAACATCGATGCTAAAGTAGAATTAATTTTTATGGTTTACAGGAGCTAGCTGATTTTGAGAAAATGCCGGAAGGCCCTAAAATATCAGCTAAAGGTTATTTTTAACAAAATTTTCATGCATATCTATGATATTATAGTTTTTATCAGCTTTATATGAATCTTTAGATATCCCTGGAAAATAAAGTATTGCTATAGTATATTCAGTAATGTTAACTAATATGAAAAATGATAGAGCTCGCTTATTTTATTAAGGATGTATTTGCCAATCTTGCCAGTATGAAGCAAGATTTATATAAAGAGATACATGTTTGGTTGATATGACATGTGAAGTAGATGCACATCATTTTGAAAAATTATATTTGTTAATAGATTTGCAATGTGACGGGTTTGAATCAAACCCACCATCTTTTAAATGCTTAGTAGCAGAAGTTAGGAAGTCGGAGAATACAATCATAGCAGGATATGCTCTTTACTTCCCTATATATTCCACTTGGGAGGGACGCTCCATGTTATTAGAGGACTTATATGTGAGGGCAAGTGAGCGGCGACA
Organism: Lasiommata megera; assembly: GCA_928268935.1. Lineage (NCBI taxonomy): Eukaryota > Metazoa > Arthropoda > Insecta > Lepidoptera > Nymphalidae > Lasiommata > Lasiommata megera. Next base: position 228,010 of record OV743311.1, on the reverse strand, counting down.
TGGTGTTGGTGATAGGTTGTTTGATGCTGTTGCTAAGGTAAGTCTATTAGCATTAATACAATTAAAATTAACACCCAATCCCTGATCCTGAGGTTCAGCCATTAATGATGATGACATAATATACATAATTGTTCTTTCAGGAAGCATGTTCTGAAGGTTGCTCCAGGGTCGATTTTCATGTATTGGAATGGAATGATGCCCGATCATTTTATGAAGGCAAAGGTGCGGTTAACTTAACAGGTTCTGAACAATGGTGCCTCTACCGCCTCACAGGAGCAGCTTTACTGAAAGCAGCCCAACGTGGTGGGGAGAAATAAAACCAGATCAATAAGTGCAATAATAAGTTTATTGTAATATTGTACACTTCTCTTCATAGCTAAGAGATCCATTTGTATGTTGTTATCAAAATTTTGTATTTAAATAAAGTGTTTGGAAAATGCACTACAACTTTATATCATTTTAATAATTAACTATACTATATACAATTATTAATAAATGCGCATTGTTCTTAGATCTATTTTTTCATAAAATTGCTAAAGAGGCCAAAAGTGTGTGGATGATTTTGTTTTATATTTAATTACATTATTAGGATTATGATTGTATTTGTTACATTGTTTATTGTGCCTATGACCGAGCTCTATCCATATCAAGCTAGATCCAAAATACAATAATAGTAATAATTGTTTGCCTTGATGTTGGTTTCTATTGCTTTAGTAATTAAATGCTTACTCTTTATGGAGAAGTTGTAGAATACACTCTTGAATGTTCTTAAATTTGCCAAAACTCCTACACTTAGTGCTGCTATTGGGACATTTGTAAAATAATCATTACAGAATTTTATGTTGTGTTATTTTTTCCAACTTAAAGTTGTATAATCAAAAAGGTAGGGTACCATAGCCCTGCTAGTAGTCAGTATTAAAAACTATTTGGACAGTACTAAATAGATAAAGAACAAAATTTACTAGCTTAAGTACAGTAGGTAATTTAATAATATGCTAAAATTCAATTGTTTGGTATTATGATATATTCATCATTTGAATCATTCACAATAGGATGCTAGGATGTACCTACCTTCCTAGTGAAAAAAATTACCAGGAAAATTTAATATATGTTAGATAGGCAGGTAAAAAAAAGTGGTCTGTAGGGAAAAAATCCCTTTTAAACATTAAGAACAGAGTGACTTTTTATCTAGCAGAGGAACCAAATAAAAAAACACGCCTTCCTATACCCACTATTAAGCTATTCATCGGTCAAATTAGAGCACACTTTGAACGTAAGCTCATTTGGTTGCACGCTACTTGGCATCAGGTAGGTACCTAATGCCAAGTAGCTAACAGACAGGTATATTCAGAAGAACTGGCATTAATTAGTTCAGTCAGACGAGTTGTCGGAATTTGCATTTAGTTATAAAGTAACTAGGCAGCGACGTCCCATTAGTGATGTATCTGGTTTAGAACTTGCGTCGACAAGCTCCATCTGGCTTATGTTCACAGAATAGTGTAATAATTCTACGTTTAACTTATAATAAACAGCCATTACATACACATGTGTGACTAAGTATCGTTCAGTCGAAATTGTTTAATTATATGCTACAAGTACTTAACTTTCTACATTCGCCTTATCGCTTAATAATTCTTAGACTAATTTTAATTTTATACATATAATTACTAATTACATTAGACTCGAGAGACCTGCTATCAGGCGACACGAAAATAAGACTATGCGTTTGACTAGTCTTGATTGACGCGTCTAATAATACTGATCTCTTTGTTAAACAGTTACCATACTCAAATGTACAACCGCCATACAGTCGGACACTCCGTCCCATAAAAATATTAGTCATTAAACCACTGGCCTAGCGAAGGCCCGCAAGACTACTATTAGCCCGCTACTTAACTGGTTTGACTAAATAATTGGACCATAATAATATTAATAGATTTACAAGAATTGTTATGTAATTGATACCTTTGAGTATAGGCGCGAACATAGGTACAGAAAATTTCATAACAATTGATTATAGGTACATAATAATTATTGGCCCGACACGAGGAATGAATCAATCCGGACCTCGTAGTAGCTAATTGTGATATATCTGATACAGAAGAGGTGCATACGCCCTCAATCTCTGCATAGATTCCTGCCCCCTGCCAGGTGAAACGTAGTGCCCATACTTCGTCGTATGTAATTCGGGATATTTTCCTAGTGCCTCGGTCGATGTGAGTTAGACGTGTCTCGAGGCCAAATAACTCCTCGTACCGCGGGCTTACATTATTTTCACCATCGTGTGATTCAGGTGTAACTACTACTAATATATAGATACACACTAATATGACGGATATGCCCCATGTGATCGATCTGCACGGCCCCGATATCGTCACGATGGAAACAACGGACCCATCCGACGAGATCTCACCAGAAATGCGTTCTTCAGATTGAAGCCACGATTTCGTTAAGTGGCCGGAATGAAATATTCCTGGGCGGTGATATTCGAAGGACGCTTATCAAGTCCTCGGGAAGTATTTGCGGCTGTAGTATCGTCAGCAATGCTACGTGGAGGCCATGAGCTTTGCGTGCGCCGTCACATTGCGCTGGTGTAGGAACCCGCTGCCTTCCTCTTCCTCTCCGCTGCCCAGCCCGTACTGAGGAACAGAAATACAATGAGTTGGTTGTTCATACAGTTGAAAGAACTTGCCGGCAACACCGATTGACTACCGATTGATTGAAGCTCTGTAACATTGCAGTAGTTTGAAATCTTTCATAGAGTTAGTCTGATTAAGCCAGGTGATCGAAATCGTTCACAGGCAATACGAGCCAGGTTAGTGTTAAAAGGAAACGCACAAAGCTCTGCTACTTTGTCGGCGGCATGAGATCAGCAACTTCAAAGTCTACGGGCAGCACGTCACTGCGGCCCCGGCTGTAGCGTCCTGCAGGTGGAGTAGTTACCTGCAGCGCGTGCAGGTAGTGCTGCTGCGAGTGGTAGGGGCCGCCGGAGCCGGCGTGCGCGCCGTAGGTCTCGTAGCCGCCGGGCGCGCTGGGCTCGCTCTTGATGCTGAACAGCGACGGGTTCGACAGGAACGCGGGCGCCGAAAGCCCGGCGTGGCCGGCGTACTGCGAGCTCTGCGCGTGCGCGTGCGCGTGCGTGTGCCCGTGCCCGTGGCCGTGGGAGTGCGTGTGCGGCGACGGTGCGGGCTCCCTGCCCTTACCGCCGGCTGAGCCGGCCATGGCTGCCGTTAGGGGTAGAGGCACTTCTGCTATGCTGGGCTTGCTCTCTGGAAATAGAAAACTTTAGACGTTATAGGTAGCTAAATTAAATATTGCGCAGAGTAAAAAACGGTGCAACCTGCATGCCAATTTACGCCCTGTACCCACCTTCTCTCAGTTCTTGCAAATTACTTAGGTAATAGGTATTCAGGTGAAGTCACAAACTCCCAACTACTACACAAATCAAATTCGAACCCTAATTCTTAATGAGAGTGCACGGTGTAAAGGAAGCTAAAACTGACCATCAATTCCAGGAGAGCTGTGGCCATCTTTCTTGGAGCCGTCCTGCGGCGGTTTGACGCCGTTCGCAGACTTCTTCGGCTTTCGTTTCCTCGTTTGTATTCCATCTTTTCGCATCGCTAATGGCCTGTAGATGCAAGAAAACATTTTCAATTTGGAGCGTAAGGCAACAGAAACCTACTATCCATTGCTCGTGCTAACTAAGAAAAACATTAAAAGATCTCTACGAGGTAGCACCTATCACCTACACCAATTGCTGCCTTATTTATTTCCCTTTCTGTTGTGTCCGATAAATCCTCTAAGCCATTGGGGTCTAAGTAGTGTACATTTGTTTTACTCTGGTTTATCAATGCACTAGCTGTTGCCCGCGACTTCGTCTGCGTAGAATTGCTGATTTCCCGTGATTACTCTGCTTCAGAAAATAAGCTACAGGCAAATGTCAAATTGCCGATGTTCGTGTTTCTAAATTAAAAAACATAGGACAAACCCCTATTTTACCCCCTTCAGGGTAGATTTGGATGAAAAAAAATTCTAACCTTATGCTTAAGCCCTAAAAGAAACCTATTTTCAAAATTTCACGCTTGTAGACTTCATAATAAAAAAATAAGCAAAAACTATCATCCCCTATTTTACCACTCTTAACAGGTAATATTAAAAAAAAAATTGATGCACATGTTTTTTATTTATTATTATTAATCTTAATGCAAATTTTTGTGTCTCTAACTCTAAAAACAAAGAAAATTCATACAAACTTCCAACCCCTATCTTACCCCCTTAGGGGTGGAATTTCCAAATATCCTTTCTTAGCTGACATCTCTTAACTACCAACTACCTACTTGCTAAATTATAGCTTTATACGTGCATTAGTTTTTGAGATCTCGTGTTTAATCAGTATGTATGTAAGTCAGTATGTAAGTGACCTTTCGCTTTTATACTTATATATAGATTACAAACAACGCCTTGTACCCATCATACATTTTAATCCTCACTTATTAACTAATTCCTTTTGAATTCACAAATTACTGATTGATCTTGAGATAGTAGGTATATCTGTCTAGGCAACGTGTCTCAAAAGCGAAATGATCATAACAAAAACAGCCACTTCACGTATTACCCACAACCGGTTGCATAGGTCAGACCGCCGCGTAGGAACATGTATCCAGTATGTATCAAATCTGCTAAAAATATAACGCGGAAACAGGCTCCATTATATATGTTAGTAGAGTACACGCCTGGGGAAAGTAAAGCAGGTATGAAAATACAGTAATCTGTGAATAGCCTTGGGTTTTTTATTGGCTAACTGTCGCTATGGTACTGTGGGTATGTACCTATCTGCTGAGCGTAACTATTGGATTGCTAGCAGAGGTATTTTATCCACGAGCCAGCCCCGCTGGTGGTTCAGTGAGTGAGAACTTCAGCGTATATAGCCAGCCGGTTAAGCATAAGTATGAAATCTGAACCAACGTCTAATCATTCGTCTCCAGGGTGCAAACTTTCTCTTTAAGTATATATTAATTTATAATATATAGAATAGTAATTTTGTAGTAGGTCGTACAAATTTCAACTGGAATATTTAAAAGACACATTCTTAGTTAAGAAAGGTTAGCTAAGTTCGGGGAAAAGTCCATACTACTTCAGTGCATTTAGAGTAAAATGTTGTATCCTGCTATTTTTTATTTATTTTTGTTAGAAGGAGTGTATCTATAATTGAGAAAATCAATAGATACTTAGATACATTTAAAATTTGGATATTAAAGCTGCACCTCGCTCAGGTCGCCCAGTTACGGATAAAATGTATGCCAGTTTTAAAAACGTGAAGTGCGATTACCGATTAGAAAAAATGGGGTACACAAAAAAGTTCATTATTTGCGTGCCAATCCACAGGAGTTCACTAAAAGAAAACTCATTGGTTTTGCGATTTGCGATTCTTTATTGAGATGTAACGAAACCGAACCGTTTTTCAAGATATTGACAACTGCTGATGAAAAGTGGATCGCGTACGAGAAGAACGTGCGAAAAGACCAGATTTTACAGACCGTGCCGGAGTCCGGGTCAACTCGCTGTCTAAGCTGATGCTGGGTGTATCATGTAGGATGGGAATTTTTCATTATGAGCTCTTACCAACAAGCACAATAAACTTTGATATGAATATCATGTAAATAGACTTTGATATGATAACCTTGAGTTTTCGCTAAAATGAGAAGTACTTAGGTAATTTTTTCCCCTAAATGCAAATTCACATGCTTAACCGGCTAGACCCCTTTGCCGTTCATCTAAGGTGCTCCCCGGAAGGCTGAGCCCTAGATTGGCTGATTAGTCCGTGAGCTTCGAAAGGAAAAAAATACGTAGGTATGTATATCTTATATAAAAATAATTTTTCAAGCAATAGTCACGTGATCAGAAATGATATCGACAAGTTGAATCTTTACAGACGTCACGCGGTCTAAACAGCACACATAAGATTCTCTTAAATTAACCCGCACAACTAAATATGAACACTGACGTCGCGCACGCGTGGACGTGATCCACGCGCGAGGCGAGGGTGCTTTTTTTTTTATTTAACTTGAATTATTGATTGGGGTATTGATGAAATACTGAAAACTGAGATGAAGTATCCGGCGGCCCACCTGTTGATGCCGTGCAGCTTGTAGTAGAGGCCGCACGCGTTGCACACGGGCTCGCCGTCGTTGTTGCGGCGCCACAGCGTGGTGTTGCGCGAGCCGCAGTTGGTGCAGCACTGGCCGTGCCGCCGCGCCGCCGACTGCAAACCACCCATCACCCAGCTGAGCGCGGCCGCAGGGGCACGCCGTCGCGCGCCCCGCGCCCGCGCGCTACTCCGATATTCACATCCCAATCGAAGGCTAACTTATGCTTCAAACTACTACAAACGAGCAGAGCCTGCTCCTTGTCACCTTCACCATCCGAGCTCATGCGACTAGGAGTAGGAGCGTCTACCTCGGATCAAATGAACATGCACTACGACCTCACCCTCCAGATTTGACTACCACTTCAGCCGCCGACGTCAGCTCAGTGGGCAGTTGTATCCCGCGGTGTTAGTGAGAGTGAGGCATAGCTTGTTAGAGTGCTTACAAGACGAAACTTTAGGACAGCAGCTAAATAACACCCACTTATAAAATATAGTGTTAAAAATTTAGTAGTACAGCGTAGTGTTATTAGTAGATATAGTTTTTAGTAGCCGTGCTATTAGTCATAATTAATGCATAAAAGCTAGGTAGGTACCTAAGGTAACACAAAATATATGTTTTGACTTCGAAGCCCAGATTCACGGAGAACATACGAACATATAGGATATAGGTAGGAGTCAGGTAATCAAATGGTCGAATTATATCTTGGAAGTTTACGTGTAGGTAAGTAGATAGGTAGGTACTACTACTTAGATACTATTTGTTTGGAAGGGGGTATTGCAAAAAATTTTGCTATTGCAGCTCTGTATTACTCATATATAGGAACATCTAAACTGACTCGTCTTGAAGGTAGGTTATTTTTCCAATGGATCCTTGAAACAATTGTCAAGTTAGGTTAAACATGTACTTATATGCGTAGGTTACCCAAATATACCCCTACCTGCAGCAACACTCGGGGAAGTTCGTACATATCTACGCAATTTTCACTCTTCTGTCTATGCTATGTTTTATATTGATTCATTTTAAAACTACACTGGATATAGGTACCTAAGTAGATACTTATATCAATGAGCCGCTCTTGAGAACTGCCACTAATACCTACTTTGCTTAACTTTAATCGATAGCAGGTAGATACCTATCCATAAAATCATCATCATCATCATCATGATTAACCCATTACCGGCTCACTACAGAGCCCGGGTCTCCTTTCAATATGAGAAGGGTTTCACCATAGTCCACAACGCTGGCCATGTGCGGATTGGCAGACTTCACACGCCTTTGAGAACATTATGGAGAACTCTCAGGCGTGCAGGTTTCCTCGGGATGTTTTCCTTCACCGTTGAAGCAAGTGATATTTTAATTTTTAAAAACGCACATAACTCCGAAAATTTAGAGGTATGTGCCCCGATTCGAACCGCCGACCTCTGATTAGGAGGCTGACGCCCTAATCACTAGGCTATCACAGCTTCTCCATAAAATAAACAACTAGAATTAACAAAAACTTGAGATAGTGCGTTCAGTTTAGCAACAGGTTATTAGGGTCCAAGAGTCGATTCATTGAGAGCAGGTACGTGTTAATGTCACATATATTTTGGATTTATGATTCAGTTATATTAATAACTAAAAGATACTGAACTGTTTTTAAAACTTAGACAATTTTAATTCAGTACGAACTATTTGCCCACCGATGGGCCGAGCATTACAAAAACTCCGGGTGAGGATCGGCCGCTCGCTCTTGACGGAACGACACGAGCGGGACATCAAAACGGACTCCAGTGCAACAATCTACAGGAAAGCAGGAATCGGCTGTACGTATCCCGGCGCTATCTGCCGGCGAGATAGCTGCTACATCAAATCCCGTTTGCAACGCGCAGATAAGCGCTGCCCTCCTCCTCTGAAGACGCGGCGGCCGCGGCTGCGCGCGCGCCGGCCGCGCCAATGACGCGCGCGCGCCGCGCCATTGGCCGGCCCGCGCTAGTGACAGCGCCGCGCCCATTCTCTTTATCACGCACTAGCCGGCGCGGGCCGCGGGGGCCGCGGGGGCTGCGGCGCGCCCCACTCCCGCGGTGCCGCGTCGGGTGCACACAAATCTCCAAATTAAAGTGACAGCTCCAAGCGAAGTGCGGGCTCTGTCGCGATGCTTCCCGCTCAGAATATCACTGTTTCTAGACTCGCCAGGGAAACATTCTTATCTCCCTAGCGCACTAATGAGCGCTTTGAGTGATGTGATTTTGAGAGATAGGGCACTTTAAAATGACTGAATATTTTCTAATAGAGTCTTAGAGTTCTCCTTCTCTACAGAAGTTCCACCTTGTTTTGTGGTTTTCGTTTCTTATCAGAGCTTCGCTCGAGGCACTGCGATACTCGTAAAGCCATTATGACTCATATTAGATATTACTTTATTAGTATACTAGCTGTTGCCCGCGACTTCGTCTACGTAGAATTGCTGATTTCGCGTGAGATTGAGGATCCCGTGCGGCCAATGCCTTGCTTCAGAAAGTAAGCTACAGGCAAATGATTAATTCCCGATTTTCGTATCTTTCACAAAAATTTCTAAAAACTTTCATACAAACTTCAAACCCCTATTATCTATATTAACCTACCCCGAAGGGGGTAACCCTTCAGGATATATTTGGATGAAAAAAAATTCTAACCTTATACTAACGCTCTAAAAGAAACCTATTTTCAAAATTTCAAGCTTGTAGACTTCATAATAAAAAAATAAGCAACAACTATCATCCCTATTTTACCCCCAGGTAATATTAAAAAAAAATTGATGTACGTGTTTTTTATCTATTATTATTAATCTTAATGCAAATTTTTGTGTCTCTAACTCTAAAAACAAAGAAATTTCATACAAACTTCCAACCCCTATTTTACCCCCTTAGGGGTAGATTTTCAAAATATCCTTTCTTATCTGACATCTCTTAACTATCAACTACCTACTTGCAAAATTATAGCTTTATACGTACAATAGTTTTTGAGATCTCGTGTTTAATCAGTATGTAAGTAAGTAACCTTTCGCTTTTATATATATATAGATAGCACCGATGTTTGTTATAGAAATGTGTTGTGTCGCTGCGCGTTAAGTGTCGCGTGTTGCTGTCAATGAGGCGTATGTTGGAGTGTTCTGATCGCAGCCAAATATCTATTAAGCGGCACCTACTTACCGATCTACTCAATTGTTCAATATTTTTCTATATCATGGTATTCTCAAGGAAGAGGAAGCTCGTGCATAATATCCGAATCAAGAATAATAAATTAAAAAGTAGGATCGCGTACAATTATTGTAGTCCTCCGAAATCCTCAACGAAGGCAGGCAAATCGACGAACGTATCATGTCGTGTCCAGATCGGATGTTGTGCACAAGTGTTGTAACTGCGGTGCTACCAGCGGCCGTATTGTGTAACTTTTCTGACCGATAGCTGGCTGGCCAGCTCCGTACACAGCGTCGCGTCACGACGCCCGCGGCGGCCGACCAACCGCCGCGTCTGTTTAGTTTTGTTAAGGTGAACTTGTCGCGAATTACATATGGAGCTGTGACAGCTTCCGATTAGCGACCGTTGAACGAGTCATACCTGCTACTGGAGGAGGTTCATGCACAGGTCGCGTGACGTCCTGCGCTGACAAACACAGTGAGAGAGGGTGTACGAGCAGACAGTTCCTACTTCGTGGCTTCCAATGCGACACTGAGCTTGACTGATTACTTAACGCGGCGTCCCGGCCGGTTTTGACACGCACAAGGCCAAATATAGCCGTGCGTCGCGAAGCCAGACAGTGTCGAGGCGACGAAGTCAAACATGCGTAGAGTGTTGTTGAAAAGAAAATGGCACTGCCAGCACCGCAGCGGCGAAATATGGCAACAAAAGCTTAAAGTTAGTTGTTTTACGTGCGTCACGCGCATGCGGACGCTCGTTTCCACTGAAGCAGCGACGGGCGAGGGTGACGCTGCAGGAAGGATCCAGTATTTAGCGGCCAGAGGGCGCGCAGCAATAATCCAAAGATTAGTCCTCCCATGGACAGCCAAGTATTCTACTATCTGGTCCAGGTCACCACTGCCCGTCCCCGCCCCAGGGCGACCCCTCCTCTGCTCCGCCGAGCGAGGCGCTACACAATACAACTTATACTACAAGTGGACCGGGGACACAGCCAAGAGTGAACAGGAGTCACAAATTCCGAACCGGAGTGTTCGGGTGAGGGTCTCTCCGAGCGTGTCTCTCGTGAATATTCGTCAACAATCCCAAATACGATTACAGGCTTTTACGTTGCGGCCCGTCTGCATAGATGCAGTGGGCTGCGTAATCTGCACTCGTGTATGCGACAATTATAATTTGAAATTCATTGCAGGTACAACACAAAAAATGCAATTTAGAAAAGGGGAGAATATAGTAAGCCGTGCTGCACCCGCGCGTAACAGTTACAACCCAAGTGCGTAATCGCGCGGGAGGAAGCACCATCAATTAGGCGTCTCGTTAGCCAGTCGCACACATTGCAGCCACCCCGTGCGAAGGCTGTCAGCGGAGGGCTCCGACTGAGGCAGATGTCCCCGGCGCACTCGGCCCCGCAGCCGCTACTGCCCGACCGATCCCCGACGATAGTTTTGGAGAGACCCTCGAGCTCTTTGCCAAGTAAAGTGGGGAGCGGTAGCGTGTAGTCCCTAGCAGGCAAGCGCGAGTAGAAGTGATTGTTAGAACGTGCTAGGAGGGTTAACTAGGGCTCGCGGGACGGGTGGGGTACATGCACTAGTCTACACGCCACCGACTCACCTTCTTCATGCCCCTGGCCATGCCCTCCACACTCATCCAGCGCTGGACGGAGCCGTCCTTGTAGAAGCGCGTGAGCAGCTCGGCGTCGGCACCTGCCGCAAACAAAGCGTTACTAGGGGCGTCCGAGACTCACCAGCCGCTTGCTCGGCTTGACCAAGGGCCGGTTGACGCCGTTGATCTTGTGGTAGAGGCCGCACGCGTTGCACAGGTAGTGGCCCGTGGAGTCGCGGCGCCACAGCGGCGTGTTGTTGGCGCCGCAGTTGACGCACTCGCGGCCCTCCTCGTACGCCTCCAGCACGCCATCTGCGCGCACCACACGTCAGCGACTGCTCCGCTACTGCGCCGAGCGACTACAGCGCGGTCTTCCCAATTTGGCGGTTCGCTTACCACCAGCCGGCTATGCGCTATACATTGTGTGTGAATAACACTAGAGGTACCTAACTATGATGTCTAGAGTCTAGACAGACGGCCCGCCGAACTGCAAATTAGCACGATTACAAAATTGGGCCTTCGGTCGCTAAGCAAGCCATAGGTAACTGAATATTATGCGAGAAAAACTCTGAACAAAACACTTAAAATTGTATAAAACGATAAGGAGGTAGTGCGAGCTCATTGTTATTAATTATTATTATCTATGCTGATTAGTGCGCGGTCGCCTCAGGGTTGCTGATAGCGCGATCGGCACACAATGTAATGTCGCCGCGGAGACGAACCAACTCACTAAATCGACTCGCTTATCACTTCCTAGAACGTTTGAAACATAAACAAACGGTAGTTCGCGATAACTGTCTACGTAGCTAATGCTCCTGGGGCCCTTACTTTGTTTATAGGGCTGGCTGTATTCACTACAAGTGCCTGCACGAAACTCGTCAGAGAAAGCTCTGCGGACCAGCGGTGCCGTGCGGACTACTTAGCGATGGCTAGATTAGTTGAGTCGGGTAAGATGACCATCGCTCTCGTCATTCGGCCTTATCGTCGGTCGGCGGGCTTGCAACCCTAAAAGTCTCACTGGGCTCAAATTTCACTATTGTATTAGGTTCGGAGGTAGAATTTTATAGAATTGTTGATTTTTTAGTGGGAATTCACATTTTCGATTTGTACATAAATAAAATTATTGAAGGTAGGTATCTATATCTATTTAAATAATAATCTACCTAAGTACCTAAGTGCAAACTGCTGGTCAAGTTTGCAAGATACGTTGGCGATATTTTTTAAAGTTTTCTTAAGATCTTCAGCTCGTAAAAAAATTTGTTTCGACCGCGATTCGTTTCGGTTTCGCGCGCGACCGAGAGCCCTGCTTGAGCGGTAACCAGGCCACGTACTGCGGCGCACACGGCCCGCCGATAGCGGCATGAGCAGGCCCGCTACCGCCCGCACCACTCACTTGACTATTTAGGTGCTTTATTTATTTTTAATTTTTAGTACTCCATTTAGGATGACTACCAATAAATATGCAGTGAGGATGCGGTGAAACTTAGCGACGCTAACTTGATATAGCTTAAAGAAGATAGTCGCAGATCCAGGAGAGCCGACTGTGCGTATCGAGTGCGAGACGAGCTGGACGGAAAAATCTACCGACTGCGGGTTCCGAGTGAGCTCCATTGAGCAAATCACATTCTTAATTAATTATGAAATAATTATCCTGCCAATTAAGTTTAACGCGACTCGCGAGCGAGGCCGGTGCGGGGGCCGGCCGGGCCGGCGGCGGCCCGGGCTCCGCGCTTTATCCTGTTGGCGGTTAATAATGTTTAGTCGCGATAGCGGTGCGGTTGGGATTTACCGCGCTGACAATGGAACCAGTCGCAAACACTGCGTAGATAACGGCCGTACCTACCCACGTGAGGTGTCCCTCGGCGCGGCGGCCCGTACATGTGTATGTGAATAAAGATGCAGACGATGACACTTTGATTTCAAACTAACTGACTGACTTATTGTAATTGTATCTGGCGATAGCGCGATAAAAACAATCTGCCTTTTTTAGTGAGCTAATTTCAAGAACGATTGTACCCAGTGAGGCGGCCGGCGCGCCCGCCGCAGACGCGCCGGTTGCGGAACCTTGCGAGGGTTTTATAATATGTATCTGAGATTTAAATCTTTGTTTTTATAAATGTTAAACCAAAACCTGCTTTGGGCACTGGGTACCTACTTATTTCAAACCTTTGTTGCAGGTATGTCATTGATTACCTTTGAAGCTGAGGTCTCCGACCCTGAGCCTCCCGAATACCTTCTCGTACACCTTATTACAAGAGGAATCTTCTAAACGAAACAACTTTACCCGACTGCAGCAGCTGAGATATTGGTTTCAGAGATTTGGTAGGGGGGTGGGAGGGGTGAGCCGCTCGAGTGATCCCATTCGGGAAGGTCATCAGGTTATTTTTTAACTTTAAAATAAATAATACTAAATGTCCGTCGATAAAGACTCAAACATCGGGAACAAAACTGGCTCTACCGCCTCAGTTATATCACGTCGTCACATCGCTATAGGTATCTCAATCTGAATGATACGGCATGAGGCAAAGAGGACCGTTTCTGAATCAAAATGTTAGAGCTGCTTCTGATACCACTGCTGATAGTGCGCTCGACAGCAGCGCGCGTCCTCGGCGACGGATACGTTATCGTCTGCGAGCCTGCGGATGAGCCCACATCGCATCCACGGCGGGTGTCGCGCTGATCTACACACATTTAGTTTTTGAGGTTCTACATGTAACAGTGGTCCTTCAAAGGTCTCCTGAGCAACTGCAGTGAGACTAGATTGGAACAGGATAAAAACATGAATAAGCGGATCAGTAATAGCTAGTTGATGGGGGATCTTGTTGGAATACGCATTAAATAGTTGAGTAGAGCAGCCTACCGAGAGGCCCTCCCAGCCGCCCGCGCGCGGCCGCCGTGCAGACGCTTGCGGCTCATATTTAGCATTAGTATTAGCGGCGAGCCAGTGAGTCAGCTCGCGGTTAGCGTGACGTCACGCTTGCGGGTGTTTGCGCCCATTATAGAAAAATATGACGCATCTGATACCCTGGTACTTGAACACTTCGTGTGCGCGCCTCAGATGCTGCGAGCGCTTATTTTCCTCTCCTTTGTGTGGTTGTATGTCGCGGGCGGCCGATTAATGATTTGACCTTTTGCGTTTGATAACCAGTGAGCAGTAAATGGATTGGTTGCCACTGAAAACGACGACTATCGACTCCATATTTTGTCCTTTATTAAGATTTTTGTAATGAAACAACTGAAATCATAACAAGGAAAAAACAGCAATTTAGGTGGGTACGTTGACCGGACGCGTGGTCGACACTGACGGAGCCTTTTATCCCTGTGCGCCCGCGCTGGTACCGCAGAAATATGAAGGTCCAATTCATGTGTAGGTCGTTATGCGAGGCGCTCACATTGAGTTCATCGTCGGACTTTACAGACTTAACACAACGAAGAAGAATCTGAATCAACGCGGAGCTGCGCAGTGCATTACTACAGAGCGAGTGAACGAAATGCCCTATCTACGAGATCGCGTGCACAATGCTTGTGGAGTTGATAACGATGTCAACATGTAAGAGTGGCCGCCAGCTTGCGACCGCGGCTCGGCGGCCACCGCGTCGATACGTTCCCGATTTCCGAGTTTGTTTGATCACTGTTCAAAGCACATACGGGGAAATTTACTTTTAATTCCGATATTTTTTAACCAGCTTAAATATTAAATATTTATGAAGAAATTAATTTTAGACCAAAAGTGTGAATCCTCACTAAAAGCCAACGATAAAAAACAGTTACATCCAGCCCTGGCGGGATTCGAACCCGACCCTCTCTGACTATCGGCGGCCGAGTGTTCCATTGCCATTGTTGCCATTTCAATTCCAGCAGCCATCATCGTATGTTATAGGAATCAGGCGCTCAACTTTTGTCACAAGTTGTCGCGGAGCCCGTGGAATGAGATTTAAAGGGCGACGGGACTCCCGAGATACAATCAATTGGCAATTTAGTAGACGTACAGTGCGCAAAGGACGAGAGGTGCCAGGCGTATACGGCACCCGCCCCGAGCAGTTTATAATTGATAATATATGTAGAGTGATAAAGCTTAGGGGAGGCTATGTTACCGTAGGCCGGCGGGCGCTGCAGCGCGTCGTAGGGCGCGCACCACGACCCCATCACCATGTTTTGGCCGTACAGGCCGCCGCCCACGCCGCCCACGCTGCCCACGCCGCTCACGCCGCTGCTGCCTGCAACACAAGGCGGTCGGTCAGCATGCGCTGAGCCAACAGTCTATATAGGAATAGTCAGCACCTTCAGATACGTCCAACGAAGCGAGTGAATAGCATAAAAGAAGAAGACCAGTTTCTGACCTGTTTTTGCCTTAATGTGGCAGCAACATTTTGCAAGCACATAGCGCCAATAAGTCATGAGGGAAAATATTTTAAATTTAAGTGATGCATATTATGCTAACGCCTAAAAAGTTAAACTATTTTAATTTATATATAAAGGAGAATAAAAAAATGGCTACCTTCATTGCAAGAACATCACGTGACACTTGTACCAGTGTGTGATTAATTGTTTTTATTTGGAAGCTTAATCTTTCTCTATCGCTACACCTAGCGCCTAGTCAGTGACCCTGTGCGACGGGACAGTCGCCGCGGCTGATGTTCTCGGAGTGCGAGCTTCGTACAGTTAGCTCTCTAATGGTATAGAGTCTCAGAAGACGAACAACAATAATTGTTCATTATGAAGAAAACATCAAAGCGATGTCGGCATAGAATCCCCTATCTCTAGTTTACCTTATAATATTATAAATGTGAAGTATTGTCGTTTTACTTTAATCGCAATTGTGATTTTAAAATTAAACATACATTTTTGATTTTTATCGTCGCCTGGTGTCAACACGGAGAAAAAAATACTAAGAACTCATTAATTACATTATTATTAATTACTATTATATACTCTCCTGGCACAGTCAGGTCCACGAAATGAATGAGATAAAACTGAATAGGTAGATGTAGTAACGAGACTACTCACGTGTTCTGATCACACAACGTTTCAAGGTCAGACACACTGTTTTACAGCACGGAATAAATTTAAGAAAATATAATAAAAACATTTTTAAGTGTCTACTGAGTAAAGTAAAGGAGGCGCTCAGAAACATTCGTCCGCCGCGTCGGCACACCCGCGGTACTTATACACGTACTTCTGTTTATTAGTATCTAGCCTGCCGCAAGTTCTGCCTGCAGACGTGTCAGGTAGGTACCTATTTTTGTATCCTGGGATCAGAATAACATGTGAACTAACTAAAGCGTTTTACATACCTAACTTTAAAGCAGCATTAGGTATATCGTTTATGATATGAATTCCGATAACGGCTCGGAGATGTGGCGAGGCGGGCGTAGCGCTGAGATACGTATTAGTATAATCACAATGGAAGAACAATTAACAGACCTGCCATCAGCGCTATGTTTTGCAGCCAAGACTGAGGTATGCAGCTCTCCATATCGAGGCAGGTAGAGGCCCGGGGGGTCAGGGGTTACGCGTCACACTGAGAGGTGGCGGCGGACACGTCTCCGCGGTCAGAGGTCAGGTCGCGGACTGGCGCGGCCGGCGCGCGCCTCCTCGGCTCTTATCAGTGCTGATTCACCGCGCGCGGTTGTGACACCGGCGGCCGCCGACCACGAACTTCGACTGACTCGGAGATCGACTCTTAAACTATGGCATGGATGGAAGCCACATCGGATTCGGAACTTCGCGGTATTCTGCGAACTTTTTTTTTTTGACCCTAACCAGAACAAGTCGGTTGTGCTCCGACGGGGAAATCATATCGTTCGCAGAATTGACGCTTATTGATGCGCCTGCTGCTCGGCACGCGCTCGGCTGCGACCGCGCACATACAGACTGCTGCGCGCCACTCTGCACAGCGGCGAGGCGCCCGACGACTTTAACAATATACAAAAGACGTCATCCCCGAGAGGTAGAACAGACGAGATGTGAATACTGAATCAGGTCAGACGGAATCTAATTGATTGTTTTACCTTTACCCCTGCCCGGTGGAGCCGCTGGCCATCGAAGTGTTTTAAAACAATTGTAGCATAATCAGGGAGGATACCCTCCGCCTGAACGGAAGTAGGAGTAGATACATAGGCAGGTGGAGCTGGTACCGTAGGAGTCGTGGTGCGCGGCGTGCGGGTGCCACGCCTGCGGCGGCGCGAAGTGCGCGTACTGCTGCAGGCGCGCGCCGCCCGCCACGTAGCCCAGCCCGTAGCCGTCGCCGCAGTCGCCGCCGTACGCGCCGCCGCCGCCGCCGAACATGTCCGGGCCGCGCCCTCGGGCTCTGCGGAACGGAAACGTCAACACCGCGCCACGAGGAGCCACCGCCCGGGGCTCAACCCGTCAGCTCATCATAATTAGGTTTACTTATGAAAACTTAAATATAATAGTAATCAGTTAATTTGAGGCCCGATATGCATTATGATGATTTTGCATGATCAATAGGTAATTTTAATAGACAATTATTGTTTCCTTTCCTACAATACCTACTTTTCAAATCACCTCGTAGTTCGGTTCTCATGAAACTAAGCAAAACCTACCTACCTACTAACGTAAATTTTGCTTCCTTAAGGTCGTCGGGATCCGAGTGTTTAATTCATAATGAAGACTTGTATCCTAATACTGCGTTAATATGCGACACGGTTCCTAAGTCTGTAGTAATAAAAGTGCGCGGCTGAGTCGGTACATGTATGTGCGCTCAGTGCTCGCTAAACGCGGCTGCTAAGTGCGGGCCGAGGGCGCGCCGCCGGAACACTTGGCGGCCGGCAGTTCAGTGCAGGGTGCACGGGTCCCTCAGGTTGGCAGCCTCTGTGGACTTGCTGCACGGTGCGGATGTCAAAAGTGTCCCTACACACGGCCCGGGAAGCCCGCGCGACGGCCGATGGAAACGCGAGGTGTCGTGTGAATTAAATATTATTAAATCTCTATCCACAAAGGTTCTGAGAACTTGGAACAAAATAACGCGATATAGCGATGGCGTGCACGTATCAGCTGGCGCGATAGCTGCGCCCGCGCAGCACTCTCGCAGATAGATCACGCGCGCCGCGCAGCGCCGCTGCTCATGCGATAGTGGTCCTCATCGCTTTGTGATTAAGGTGCGGTTTAATCCGGCGCGTGCGGCGCCACGGCCGCCGAAGCGTGTTGCCACAGTGACTCAGTTACCTAATATCGCACGAAACCATATCGTTTCGACAAGTGCCCGCTGCACATGTAATGTTAACTCATAATCTATTGTAACACAATGTACAAATAGCTTCGCCGAATCTCCTAGTTTTACCTTGTGACGTGCAACATGGCCCTTATCGCAGCCTTCGCAATAGCAGCTACCGCATACGAGCCTTACCGCGCAACTCTGTCCTCGCAGAGACCCACATATCATCAATGAAAATAATAGAATGTCTGTACGCTTCGTACCTGCTCACAATTTCAAGAAACGCGTGATGTTTCGCGCCGCAGATTCGTTTTATGTATCCCCAGACAACAGTACATACCTACAAAGATTATTCCTAAGACCTTCGATATAGAAAATAGGAAACACTTGATTGTATTTCCTATTTTTGCGTCATCTATCACTGCACTTGCGCAGCAACTGCTGGTCCGCCCCAGCTGTCACTGGGATGCAGTCCACGCGAGATAGCTAAGTGTGCGACGTAAATCAGTCTCGTTCAAACGCTCACTCGGGCTGAGCAAAGTCAAACACCTAACTCCTCGTTACTCGTAAGCTATAAACGAGGTGACATGGGGCGCGGGTAACGTTACCGAGTGACACATCGGTGACACGTTACTTGTGTTTTATATTTTATTGCTCGGCAACTGACGCCGCGCGCTCGGGACACATGCTGAAGGGAATTTGTTACTATTAGTGTCGGGACCGCTCGAGGTGAGATTTATGTGCGCAAAAAACGAGCCCAGATGCGCCGTGCGCCGTGCGTTGTGCGCGCGGAGCTTGGGCGTGCGTCGCAGTGTGAGGAGCGAAGTCTTTTGAAGTCCAGCTATTTGTTAAACTCCCTGATGTATTAAATACAGGTGACTACGTTTGGCCTTAGAGGAGCCGATGGTGCGAGGGCGGACCGGCAGCGGGCGCGCAGTCAGTCGAGGGCCTCATGTGCAGGCCGTGCATGGCGAGTTAGGAGGCGGGCTCCACAGTGAAGCTCCCGAACACAACTCAATCTAGTTTTTAAACGGTTAGCTAAAAGGGTCAAAGTTTAAACGCATTTAGGAGTGAAGGGTTTCAACAATTAGTTTTCTAACGTTGCTCTCTACAAAAGCTCATAGGCGTAACAGAGTGTGTATACCGGAACCCTCAGTGAGCACGACAATGAGTAGGTACTAGGTACTTTGAGCGCGTTCATAGCTCATAAACCGCGAGGACCCGTCTCCTCAGCGGCGAGCGCCACCAGCGCCACCGAGCGGGCGGCGTGCGCGGAATGTTGATTGCAGCGCAGAGGTGTCGACTGTCGCCGCCCGGAGATTTACTGACACATAAATATCTAGCTCGTCTCCGAGCGACGCGTACTCCTAATTACCGAAGTTAGCATTTCAAATCTCTTCTCGAACGTGTGACGCGTTTTTCCTACTTGTTAAATGTTTAGCAAGTTTTGATCACCAAATAGATAAATCGAAAACTTCCGGTCCTCACCTCATATATCCATTCATAACCTCAGGGTCGACCAGCGAAATTCGTCGCCCGTCGTGTGAGAAATTTTGAAGTTTATTGACTATTAAGTAGTTATTTAATTAATTTCATAGAATAAGATAAATGTATAAAGAAGCTATCAGTTTCGGTCCATGTGGGTACGAGCGAATGTAATCCCCCCTATCCCTGTGTACATTCTACAAACTGCAGCCAATGCTTTTCTCTTGCAGCGCAACAAAGGTTATTTTAGAATAAAGAAAACTTTGAAACAAAAATTTAGGTTTTTAAGTAGAGTTGAAGACGGTCGAAGAAGGAAGAAGGCTACTGAACGAACTAGTGCGTTGACTCGGATATGACGGAACTGAAGCTGGAGACAATTTGTTGTTCACTATTTCAGAAGTCTAAACGCACGCCGCTGGGACCTCTGACCATCTTCTCCGACCCCTCGGCAATCGGTTCCGAGCGGGGCCATACATCAGCGGTATCTGATCGGCGCTCGTCCGACAGATGGCGCACGCGTCTAGCGCCGCGCCATTAACGCCATAACAGCTCTTATCAGATGCGATAAGAGGCTGTATCTCTCCCACGCAATTAGCAGCCCGAGGCGATGCTCGTCTGTCGCCGATCGCGAAGCTCGCATGTGGCCCACATTCGATAGCTATTGGCGCTAATGTGCGTGCAGCACCTCGCCTGCCGGCCGCGCGGCAGCCTACGGTTGTGTGCTGATCAATGGGAGTGCATCTGTACATGACGCCCGCACCGTGTACTTAGCGACATATAGAGACAAGATTCATCACGCTACGCATATGCGCATTGGTGCTTTCAGCTCTCTACAAAAAAGAGGCCTTTTTTAAATGCGCCGACTGGAATTCATTATTGCTAAGCATCAGGCATGATAGCTGTTAAACATAAAAAAAACTGTTAAATTGTATAATATGTGCAGCTAAGTTTGTCGCCGCCGTCTCTGAACCGTCCCAGAACAGACAGACAGAGTCGCCGCGGCCGGCGCGCTTCGGGCCGCGGAATAAACAGTATCGGTATGTATTTGTAATAATTAAAAATAAATTGGCGTTCAAAGGAGCAGTGTCAGAGTGCATTAGTGCGGCCGCGGCAGTGTCTACTACAAAAACTGTGGCTCAAGTGAGCGCACCTGCGCCGCCCACTTGACGCCACATGCGCCGCGGCCACCACTTCAACTGCCGCGGCGCTTGGAAACCCAGTCTTACGGCGACGGCTCAAGGCGCCCGCGCGAGCCCGCCCGCCGTGTGAACCAGCACTCTGCGCCGCCGAGCTGTTCGGCGACAACCGCCGTTGTAGCGCGCGGTGACACACTTGTGCGCGTTTATTTCAGCAGGAGCGTCGACATCGAAGCGGACTTTTGTCTCTTCTGGCGTGGGGCAGGGCGAGGCGGGGACCAAACAAACAAACATAACAGCCACATATAACTTTGTTGTTCTCTAAATGCGAAGATCCGCATTGCATTTAAGAACATCTTTCACGTGTGATGATAAGATGGGCAGACTGAGCACTATACAATTTTCGGGCCGTCCTCTACGCCGGACCTAATGGGAGGAGCGGCCGGTCTCGATTTTCAGCGGGACATACTTTTACTTCATTGTAGGCGTGTAAAAGCATTTGAAAGGAATAATTAGGTATCCAGTGTACGCCTCGAGGTGCGCGCGTCGGCCGCCGACTCCTGCTGCTGGGTTATTAATATAATCGATGTAACTCCGGCAGCAGATACGCGCGCAGTGGCCGCCGCCGCGCGATGCACACATCAATGACGACCGGGGCTGCGGAGCAGCAAATAGATCACAGCGGAGCGAGTGCGGAGCATTGATTGATTATCGGCAGCGATACGCGGCGCCGCAGGGCTGCCCCGCGCGACGCCGCCACTCCTGGCCGATGGTGATCGTATGACATTCACGATTGCATTTCATGAGTGGGCGTGAGGAGCGGCCCCGGGCCAGGCTTACACTTAGGTAATCTAATACAATATCGCATCCATTATGACGAAAACAAAGTTTTGTAGGGTTTCCCGGTGGCCTGATACCAAAATATATCATACGTAGAAAGTTAGTCTATTAGATTATCAAATTTTCAATATTTTATAACCTTGTGATTAGTTTGTAATTAATTTTAAAATCTACCTTTTATATTGCAGTCTTACTGTTATTACTTTATATAGACGTATTGACTCAAGCAAATGACTTAAAACGTATCTTATTTTAAAGATATTTGTGAAAGTTGTGAAATCTGAAAAAAGCTTATCATTCACATCAGCTCACAACGTTAAAAAATGGTTATGAAAAAAGGTATGAGCTGATGGTGTTCCGAAATTAATAAGTAAATATCCGGGTGAACCCGACCGGGGCCAGTGGTTATCACTGAATGTAATTTGCTTGTTTTTCAATGAGTTTTATTTGGTGCTGCCCTCTCGTCACTTAATTATTTAATGGAAGATTTTTGTCGGCTAGAATTTACAATTATTACAATTTATATTCCCCTGCGTTTAAGAAGTGCCGCCCTCTCTTCTGACGTGTATACCTCATCTTGTATCGGTATAAGCCGAGCACATTACGTGGATTCGGTGCAGGTCGGACGGCGCTGAGCCGACGGCAACGGGGCGAACACGCCTCGTCAACAACCTGCACTCGTCAGAGTAATTATATCTTTGTTTCGGGAGGTGCTGAAGCGTGGGAACGGCCTCCCGTCTCGCGCGGCAGAGCTGGACGGGCCGGCGCTGCTGCGGCGATGTTTTCAATCGGCAAGTGTGTGAACCCTGCGCGGGCTGAGTGCGCGCGGCGCCAGACGCTCTCGAGTGGGCTAAAAGCGCCGCCTTGCCCTAGGTCAGACGCCGCGCGCCCGCGCTGCTTCTCGTCAACGATCAAAGCTCAGCTCCGGCCCGCGACCGGCCCGCCACCGGCGCACAAGCGACCCCGAACATACGAATCATAAAAATAATACTTACTATACTGCTTAAACATGAGGAACTAGATCTGGTAAATACTACAGTTTTTCTTGGAATAACTTTAGATGCAAAGCTTCAATGGGGCTCTCATATAGATAATTTATCGAACAGACTTAGTTCTGCGGCATACGCGGTTAAAAAGATACGCCATATGACAAACATAGAAACGGCTAGGCTTGTAAATTTTAGTTACTTTCATAGTATTATGTCATATGGTATTTCATTATGGGGTGCTGCCGATATTGACACTATATTCGTGCTGCAGTAGAGGGCTGTTCGTGCAATTTATAATATGGCTCCAAGAGAGTCATTATGAAAAAAATTAGGAAGTCAAAATAATGACATTGCATGGCCAATACATATTTGAAAATTTAATGTAGGTATGTATGTATATAACAAAATTAAAAAAAAAATGCGATTGCAACAATCTTAACGTCAGAAGTAAAAATAAACTTGTGTTGCACGCTACTAGACTACAAAAAATTAGAAATTCATTTAAAGGTAATTGTATACAATTTTATAACAAATTGTCAAATGAAATTTCTGGGATGTCTCTCAATAAGTTCAAATTTTATATAAAACGTAAGCTTGTAGAAAAGTCCTACTATAGTGTAAAGGATTACGTAAATGATAAACAGGCATGGGTGTGAAATATTGCTCTAATAAGATAGCTCTTAATATAATTTTAAGTGGCATGTGAGATGGTGATAACAAAAAGAAAATTTAGCTGGCTAAGATTGTTGTGGGCTTCTTAGACCGGGGCGCGTTTGGAACCCTCATAGCTTTAGTTTTAAGTTTACGAATGTAGTTATCACCATTAAATCACTACTGTGTAAATTATTGACGCGTCAAAAGCGCCTTTTAAAGGACTATTTGAATAAAGATTACTTGAATTTGAATTTAATATAGTTCGGAATAAATACTACGGATCCAGTATGTTCCCGTGAGCACACAGCTTGCGTCGCTTGGTCTCGGGGTGCACTCTCATTGTATATAGTCACCGTTCGAAAGCCTTCACCTGTGTTGCATACGTATTGTACGAAAAGTTTGAGAGCATATCAAAGTAGGAGGCAGGCGGCGAACGGCGCCAGGGTCGACTTTGAGCCGGCCGTAGGAGCCGCCGCTGCGTATTTTTCATTTCATTCCATAGAAGATAAACATTAAGAGCGTAGATCCATTACGCTGCTCTAATGCGGTTTAGTGGGCTTTAACGATCGTTGTTTAATGTTAATGATAACAGCCGAAACTGGACCCTCCGGGGCAGAATTTTAATTAGAAGCTTTCCCGTTGCCGTATTCGATTGCTTCCACGGAAAACCTATAGTTTGCTGAATACAATCACAAATGTAACACACCGTAATATAACGTTATTACGAGTATATGGCAAAGTAATGAAAACAGAAACGACGCAGTAAAAGACTGCGCGCGATGTACCCGTTACAGGCGATTTACGACTGTAAAACGGCCGGGGGAGCGGGGCAGGGGCAGGGGCAGGGGGAGGGGTGCAGTGCATAATGTAAGTGCATCATTTTCGGCGCATAAATTGTGTCGAGATCGCGCCAGCCTCCGCGAGGACTAATGCATCGCATAAATCCAGCTAGCGACTGGCCCGAGCTGGAATTTAGCGCATATACGCACAAGCGGCTGCCCGCAGCTTTGCCTGTATGCAACCAGAGACTCTGCGACGCACACAACTCTATAAAATCCAGAACCGAGACAAAGTGAAATTAACCTGTATGATCACTCACAGCTATTTTATTGCTAGATTTCTACGTTCAGCCGCCATACTCGCATAACTCTCCAGTTATTATGAATACAAGAGCCTCCTCTATGCGAGCTGTGGCCGGCTTTAAGACTCGTTATTTGGTTTGAATCGAGCGTGTTGTTTAAAGCAAAATATTTGCATTCGACCTGTGTGCTTATGTTTGCCATTTCAATATTGCTCTATAGAATGCACTTGTTGCTTGTTGCATCCGTGCATCTGTGATGCACTCTGGGCACACGATGCCGATACCCGCCGGGAAGGATGCACTAAGTAGGGGCTGCCAAAACATAAACATACAACCATACCGACCTATATTACAATTTTATTGTACGTGTATTGTGTAGTTTTCGCTTTTTTTTTGTTCCTATGAAGTGTAAGTTCCTCAAACAAATATTTCGAAATATGCGGGTTTTATACCAGGCTACCATATTGACGTCCGAATGATTTAACACATGAATGATATCTATCTATTTTATTATCATAAAAGGCTTCCGCTATACAATACACAATAACTTGGAACATCGACAGTCACGCCTCCAAGCGATTTTAATGTTTGCTTCTGCTAATACAAAATTTTACATTTTACAGTGAGTTTCTCAAATAAGGGCTTATTTGCTACGGATTATTTATTCCGAAAAAATGCAACACCTTTTTGATGTTTCATTTTATGTATAAATAATAAATATTAATCATCCCTAACATTGAATATAAATTAAAATAATAAGTACATGTATCCAATCAAGAGAACGTTAAGAGAAACCTATCCTTTGTTTATAATGACGTTTATTTGTTGACACATCGTACGTACTGGCATAATGTGCCTACGTAATAATTCTGTCGAACTAATCATTTTTTTAAATAAACACTGAGTTTCTAGGAATTAGATCGCGCGATGTGATGCTCGCTGCTGTCATTTTTGTATCATTGCGGTTCTGAGTTCGTTCTCGTGTTGTTTACGTTCTAACGTGTGATTGTTGTTCAACGTCTGCTAAACCTGATAACCGTTGCTGTGTGCAGGCGTGCGAGGAGCTGTAGACGGGCTCGATGCCGTGATAGATTAAAATAAGGACGCGAGTGTTCAATGTAAAGATTCGTTTATAACTGCCCTAGATCTCAAACCTCACTACAGCTGTTCATATTGGATTAACCTGTGTTGCACTGCAATAAATAGATATTAATTCGAGATCATGGTTGTGGATCGAAGTGGCAAACTCAATCTCACGGGTGCTCTCAAGCTAGAAGTGGTGGATAGCTTTATTTACCTAGGCTCATGTATCACCAACAATGGATCTTGTGAACCGGAAGTGCGCAGACGAATTGGTATGGCAAAGAACGCAATGTCCCAGCTATCCAAGATTTGGAATAGCAAGAGCATATCAATTCGCACCAAGCAAAGACTGGTAAATGCTCTGGTTTTCTCCATATTTCTATACGGTTCTGAAACATGGACTCTTCGTGCAACAGATCGCAAACGCACTGATGCTTTCGAGATGTGGTGCTGGAGGAAAATGTTAAAGATACCCTGGACTGCATTTAGGACCAACGCATCTATCCTGAAAGGGCTAAAAATAACAACAAGGCTGTCGACTATATGTCTCAAGCGCACCTTGGAATACTTCGGACACATTGCCCGCCGTAGCCCTGGGAATTTAGAAAAACTGCTCGTAACGGGCAAGGTGGAGGGAAGAAGGCCAAGAGGTCGTAGCCCCATGCGTTGGTCCGATCAGATCAGCACTGCACTCGGTACATCATTCCACGCCGCTCTACATAATGCCGGAAACAGAACCATTTGGAGAAAAACCGTACGAAAGAAGGTGATCCATGCTAAGGATCGCGACCCTCAGTAATGAGGATGACGATGCAGAAGAAGAGAATTCGAGATGCCTGTGCCGTATCCGTAACATAGGTACAAAGGCATATCATGTCAATATTACCCTTTTTATAAAGACAAGTAACAGAAAGCTTTATTTTTTTATAGAACTAACTGTTCGATAGACGTCCAGTAGCAGAAAACCAACTTTTTTACACTAGACTAGATAATCATAATGCCTAGCGGTATCTGTAATCGAAAAGCAGACTTATGTCGCAAAACTTTCCTCATTTTTCTCAATTTTTCAGAGCCTTCAGATATGTGAAACTTTTTTATCTGAAAACTATAGAATGTAACAATTCCAAAAACCTTTGCTGCTCATTGATTTAGACCCCTAGGCAAGCGCCCATAGCTCCACTGATTATGTTCTTTAATTATTTTCATTTATATTTCTTTTCACTGGAACCAACGAGTGAGTAAACTTCTTAAATGTTAAGCGATGTATTTACAACGACTTTTAATCAGATCGGACAGCACTGTTTCATACAATGTGGCTTGTTAAGGTTTCGTTGGAGGAAGTAGAAAAGTCAAAAAATTATTTTTGGTAGAAATTCACGACTTTTCAAAGCCAAACCAAAGTTGGAAAGACCGACATATTATATCCCTATTCTAGTAAAATTCCAGCAACGGCTATTACAATTTTTTACCGTAATCCATTTGTTATTAATTACGCAAGTATCGTAATTTTTTGTAGTCGTCCGCAGTAGGTACACTAGTGTATAAACACTTAGGAGCCACCATAAAGCTAAAGTTGAGCAATCAGGTCGTAAACCAGCTCGCGACCGCACGAACAATCATAAACTTGTACCCCGTAACAGCGGCGCGCAGACCCCGGGCAGACACGCGCCCAGACGAACTGTGGTGGCGCCTCACACGAGCTCGCGACATCACGATGTAAGGAACTTACTTTGCGTGTCATTTATATTCTCCGTAAAAGGTCGCGGTTTATAGACTAAAAAAAAAATTTTAATTTGGAGGCAAAAAAATCTTAATTCAGAAGCATTTCTTTAGAGTTCTTATTATATTTGTTGCTGTTTTAATATTTTTTGGATGCTTAAATTGGTGTTAGTCATTTCTATTCAAACGTGTAGTGCTAGAATGTAAAAATATTCCCCAAAACTTCCCGAGTATGAACGTGACACGCGGCTAGTTATGTTTACCGAAAATGTAAGTTCGAGTTCCGTCTACGTTTCGCGCAGTCCGCGCCGGCGGTCACTTGCCGCCTCGGAAGCCCAGCTTGTTAACCCGCTTTATTACAATTAGATTAGCTACTGCCCACTCATTACATGTGAACATTATATACAGCAGTAAGTAACTAGTCCGCGGGAACTACCGGCTCTCGTCACGCAGGAAAACTAAGTTATCTACTTACCCGCAATATACCCTAGCTACATAGTCGATAACATTGGATACTTCCAGCATGACTCCTGGGTTCAATGCATTATGAATAGGCACATATATGAATAACATTTAATATCATCTGCTTTTTCTCAGTCCGGGCTGATTTAGAGAAACAGAAGATACAAAGCAAGGCTGAGACTAGGTCAGACTTATATAATTATCGACGCGAGTACCTGACGCCTTGTAATTTGCCAGACATGACACCTCTGTTGCTTAGATTTTACAAAATTTTTAATATTCGGTGTTTTTTTTAAATTCTTGCGGATACACAACCTTCCTATACCTTTAAATGTATTTTAAACTATTGTTCGTAACTAAATATAAAGTAGAAAATATATAAGCCGCGACCGAAGCCTTCCACGCGACAGAGCCTTATCTCGCTTGTAAACTTTCGCATTTATATCATTGGTTGGAGTTTCCCCCACTAGTGTCATATACCAGCACGTACCATGCGAATAACCTAAACTCATGACTTGCTGCTTTATTTGACGTCATAATATATAAAAGGCAGTTGCTAAAAGTTGTTATACATTTATAAAATATTGTGATTGTGTCCTTTAAGTGTACTTATTGGCAAACCCCACTTAGTAACTAATTAGACTTTGACAAATCGACAGACGGACAGATAGACACGCGAGCTGCTCGTTTCGATCCAATTCTAGTTACACTTAAGGACCTGAAATCTAAATAGAGTATATAGGATTGATTGTGTCTAAATAACGCACTCCCGCGGGTACCTGACGGCGCACGATTACGTTTGATAGCAAATCAATTGGCTACTGGACTTCATTAATGAGAGCTGGATGACTGAGCTTCCGTTGCATATAGATATCTAGATGTAGCCCAGTGTTGGGTACGCTCCTACTGCTAAACCATGACAACACTTATCGTAGCGTTTTAAAATAAAAACTCACACTCAGAAGAACTTTGCAAAGCGCCAATACTTTGTTTGCCGCGCGCGTCGCGTCGGTAGGAACGCAAATCCCACAGAGAAGAAACCAGCGATATCCAACATCAATATTTTGGAATTTTAGAATATTTATTTTACCTGTCTCGTAGACCTGAACAATTGCGTTAATTCGTAATGTAGAGTCTTTCCTCTGCAATTACCGCAAAGTAAGTATTCTTTCTCTTACCTTCCGCTAAACCATTAGCTAATATAATATTGTTTTTTCCCCACATTGTATGTTTTATGTTCTTAAAAGCCTCGTTAACCATTCCCCACGGCTCCCCGTTATCTTCTAGGTTTCGAGTCAGCTCTTTGATGCCGCGGCGCTACTGTAGGTACAACTACAGACCGATGTACTTGTTAATAATTAAGTAATAATGTTTACTGGCGAGATAACGAAAGTTTGGTGATATTAACCTAACAATTATTATTAATATGCAAATCGTGGAGCATCGTAAAGCCGTAACTTCATAATTGCAGAGGCGAGTCGTGGAGCCGCCGCGTCGTAAACTGTCGCGTTATCGTAGACGAACATTCGAAGTGCTTTTAAATATGTTTCCTCGCTCGGCCACTTATCTGGTGCTCGTATTCCTGGGACCCGCGTATGTTTCTCGAGCTAGACGTTTGCCGAAATCTCTACGACTCTACAAAACTAGCTATACCTACTTACGCGGTACCAATCGTGATTTGAAACGAATTCATATATTAAATATGAACGCAGAGTCAAAGTAGAGAATGTCGAATTAGAAGATTACGTATGAACAATTTAAATAATATTTGTTTTTTACGCACACAAACTGGGCGTCAGGAGAGAGCCTGCGCTTTTGTGTGCAGTCAATTTGGCGTTTCTGGACGTCTCCCGAGAGATTTCTTGAACCTCTCTACATTTTTACATCGCCACGGAATTACTAAACATCAGACAAACGTTATATTTTTTAACGAATTATTAGGTTAATAAATATGCAATGTTTCAAAGGGTAAACAGTGTGTTTGAGTCGTGTTCACGAGCGCAGGTTAATGTTAAGTCAAGCCGCCAGAACACCTGCCCTCTGACAATTAAGCGAGGCCTCGCAGCCATCACTCACGCCCGGCGCCCGCCGCGGGGGGGGGGGCGCATTCTCCATTAGGACATTGGAAAACATTTTCCCTTTGTGCCTCCTGTGTATTATATAAGAGCAAAATGTTATTACAAGTAATTTATCCATTTGTAGAAATGTCAAATTGTACTAGGTAAAATAATAGCATTGTTGTAAAATCTCTATTTAGGTAAACAGATCTGAAATATAAATGCGAGACTTTTCAAAGCTGAACAGCCTGATTATTGTTCAGGACTTATTTCAGTAAGAAGAATGATGTACCTACAGGCACATTTAGGATAACTTAAGATAACGCAAGTGCTTAAAAAAAGAAGATTAATAACAAATTAGTGCACGAGTGAACAAACTACGTGAAGTGTTGTAATTAAACTACCTACATAAACAAAGATTCTGCTGTACTCTCATCACTAAACAATAATAGGATACACAAATTAGACTGCATACTGAAGTTGTACGCTGGCTCAGTGTACCAGTGCTAGAATTGTAAACTAGCGGGTCGTTGTTCGTATCCTGACTTAAAGACAGATTGGTTTTATGAGTACGTGATTTTTATTAGACAATATTTTGTATTTTTTTTTTTTTTAACGCACATTATTTACACAAATTTAAGACATGCTTGGTTTGTGCTCGGCCTGCAACAACAATGTTCTGGTTACGCAAAAGAGAATCAAGTGCTCCATTGCAAGTTGCGCTATGCTGTACCACAATGATTGTGTTAACTTTGATGACACTGGCCCGTCAAGTCGATCCACATGGGTTTGCCCATCTTGCATTGCAAATAAACCAAAACAAGACAACAGTAACACACCAATTCAAAGCAGAAGTCGCAGGCAGCAGCCGCTCGAAAATGCTCCGGTTCCTCAATCACCACTGTTAAGCGTAACTGACCCAGGCCAAGATGCTATAATTAACGAAATTAAAAATTTACGTCGAGAGCTGAAAGAACATTTTGAGAATCAGCAATCAAGCCTCAAAAAGTTCGATTCTAAGCTATCGGAAGTCCAAAAAGAGGTAAGAACCCTTGGTGGTAAATTTAATTCACTTAGGGAAGATGTTGACGGACTGGTAAAGTCTGTACAATTTCTATCTGATGCTTATGATGGACAAGAGGGGTTAAACGAAGATACCAAAAAGTCTAGGGCGCCTCCCAGCTGCGGGAGCTTGTGATACAGCTCATTTCCTTTTCCTTCCTTTGATTGATCTATCTCTCAATTACTCAAATGTAATAAAGAATAATCACCAGCGGACTGTATTTGGAAATAGTCCAACGCGACAGTACCTACCTACTATTCAAGTTATTTATTTAAAAAATAGCTGAAGAATAAGTTTTTAAAATTCATTCAGAATAAGTTGGATAAATTCCTACGGGAACTCTCCAGGTCCTCAACAACACTTTCAAAAATCACGTCGATCCATTGCTCTATTGAGACGTGATTGAAGGACAAACCAACATACAAACACACTTTCGCATTCATAATATTACTATGATTCTGTCTGGATAGTAGACAAGGATTTCTTAGTACAAAGTATTTCAGTGTTATACTAATTATTCTAATTATACCTCGAGTGGATTCAACGAAGTACAACTTTATAAGATTTTCATTTTCGGATTTTCACCAATTATGTTTGTTAGCCGATGTCTACCACGCTTTTTTACATTAAAGTAATTTATTATATTGATCACTCTTATCCATAATTTGAATTACCTACTTAGAAATATATTTTCTTCTTTTTAGTTCGGTTTATTCATTAAAGCGTGTTTTTTTTAACTATTATTTATTTTCTATTTTATAGTTCGGCTAACTGCAAAAGCGTGATTCTATTTTTTTTCTTATTAAATATAATTGCCTTTCTACCGGTTCTAGTGAATTCGTTATCCTCAAAAACGTAGAAAAGATGATTTATTTAAGTATTTTACAGATATAAGAAGTTATTAACCATATTTGTGTTTAAAAATTACATTAATTTTAGTATTTTGATGATGATAAAATGGTTTAGAAATACCTATAAACTATTGAATCATATGTTTTAAGAATTTATGTTACGTATGTAGTAGAAACCACATACGTATTACTACAGAAATATTAAAAGAAAAAATAAATGGTTTTGAGCGCCATCTATAATATAATTGAAAAACTACTTCATGGCAACGATACACTTCTGGTGAACCATCACTAACTAAATGATGCCAGGAAAAGTGTATAGATGGCGCTGTTAGGAATACGATCGCTGTACAAGTAAATAATATCCTGAAGATCCTAATTAGGATAATAGAATAATAAATTTTTTAATGTTATCGGCCCTAGATAAATCTACTGAGTTTGAATGAAATCTTCAATCGTTCAAAGTGGGTCAAAATCGAGTCCAAAGGAGTAGGTAACAAACAAACAAACATACAGGTGACGCTAATAAAAGCGTGGTAAAAATAAAATAAAAACATTTCATCGAAGAACAAAAATTTTTTTTGAGGTGGATACCCCTTATCACTTAGGGGTTTGAAAAATAGATAGTAGCCGATTCTTAGACTTACTGAATATGCATAAAAAATAAGCCGTTTCGGAGGAGTATGGGAACAAACATTGTGACACGAGAATTTTATAAATAAGATATAATTACTCCTATTATATGTCGAGGGTTATAAATAATTTTATATTTTTCTATTGCTTGGATCTATTATACTTACATTTCGTCCGCCGACTGTCACGCGTTTAACATTAGAGCCATTGGCAGAGTCTTCGCCCGCGCCGGTTCCGTGTCGGCCGTCAGGAAGTAGGCTTCAGTTGTCGTTCAGGTGTAGATCAGTCTCACTCACTGCTCGGCGTGAATCATTTCACTCGGAATCTAACTAGATTCCATGCATCGTTAGGTCATTTTAGACACTACCTTTCATAAAGTTTTGTTATGTTGAGGCCTGCTGGATCAGCACAGTTCAGTCGGTTTGGTAGTCGGTAGTCAGCATCGAGACGATCTGCCGTCTGAAGACGTCCACTGTAAGATTCGGTTCGTCAAAGCTCGAGAGCCCGTCTGTCGCGGACGACGAAAGCGGATTGTACGACTGCAGCGAACGCAAAACGAAATGAAAATGTATTACATACATATTACACACATTAAGTGGTGGTACCTTCCCCCACCGCTAACGCATCGCAATGACGCTGCACGATTCATTTGTGTGGGGCCTGCGAAGCGACTCTCATCCTTACAGCATACAAACAAACAAAAAAAACTAACAACGGAGCTGTTTCAAAATATTTGCGCGTCACTGGAATTGATACCGTTTCATTTGAAAGTGAACTCGTCGGCTTAGAAACTATACTTTAATTGGCCGACGGCACGCGGCAGGCGCGGCCGTGCCTGTTAATACTAGATTTCAATGTGAATAGGAACTTCAAGCGGCCGAGAGAGGTGTCGCGACGGAGATGAGGTGGGTGAAGCAGGTACTTGTCGGCTAATACAAGCACGACGGGGTTGTGTAGTCGACAAGTTTTTATAATCATCCATAGATTAGATACTATTCCATGTAATCCAAAAAATTCCAAATAAAGAAAGTCAAAACACTGTCAAAGTACGAGAACCACCAAACCCAACGACGAGAATTGATTCAATTTTTTGTTTTAGCTGTTCCGACCTCCCGGTTCAGTGTTGAGCAAATTTTCACCGTCGGGTGTGGTGGGAGGATTCAACCACGACTATCATCATCATCATCATTAACAACCGATTGACGTCCACAGCTGGACATAGGTCTTTTGTAGGGAGTTCCAATGCTCACGGTCTTGGGCCGCTTGCTTCCAGCGGCTCCCTGCGACTCGTCTGATGTCGTCTGTCCACCTAGTTGGGGGTCGACCAACGCTACGTTTACCGGTGCGGGGTCGCCTTTCCAGCAACCACGACTATATACCACGCTAAAGTGATTTTGCATTCTGGTACGATGTCGAATAGAAACTAAACCAACACCCAAGTACGGAACAATAAATTTTTTTATAGATACCTAAAAATTAATGTTTTTGCGTTGTTATTTCAGAATAGTATGTGTAATTACAGCCAGATACACCGGTGAATAAAAGAATTAAAAACAATTTCACTCAAACAAGCTGCCTATCAGGGTAATTATTTTACTTTCACGATGTAGGAGAGTATATTGAGAACGTTCTTTCAAGTACATAGGCCTATTTAACGCGCGTTGTCCGCCCGAATGTGCCGCTCCGTCCGCGGCCGCTGCGGCGCGTCTGTCTCGGAAGGGCTAGCATGAACATTGCATTTAAATTTATAGCTTCATATTAATAATATAATATTGTGTGAAGCTAGGTTACTCGTATCGAAAGTTATCGTCTTTCCATCTCGTGAGATGGAAGCCGTTTATTATATTCGTTAGTTGTATGGGACCCTCGATTCAGTGATCAAGTATATCCGAATGGATGGACCGAGCGAGGGCATCGTCAGGATGTTCTGGTCGCGGAGGGCTCGCCGCCGTCGGCCGCGGCCAGTGAGTCAAGGTCGAATCTGTCACGCCCGTGGCTCTGGGAGTGCGCGTCCGTATCGAATAGATCTAAAATAAGCGAGTCGGAGAGTTAGAGCTTTTTAATTAGTATTTGCCTCATTGCGCAGAGTGCGGCAGCGTCGTTACGCGGTTTACGAGTCGCAGCCGCCTCGCCGCCGGTTTATGAGCTTTCGCGTTTTATTGTACTCACCAAAAAACTTGGACAAATTACTGGCGAATGATTGAGTGCAGACATACCTCCTGTAGTTAAACATTACTTCAATTGCGAGACGGTTTGTTTTCCATTTTATTAAACGTACTTTTGAACATTAAAACTTACGAGGCGGAACCCGCGGCAATGACGCCGCGTGGACGCTGAGTTTGTCAGCGACGACAATGTGAATCGAGTGGCCTGCTGGCCGGCCGAGTCCGGTGACAACGCGACGCCGATTGCAATAGACGGTACCTACAGCGGGCGGGCGGGCTGGCCGCGGGGACGGCGCCATGCAATATGCTATAAATGCAAATCTGTCGCCGGGGACGTGCGCCAGGAGCGCTCGACTGAGTCTGTGGCACGTGTTATGGATATTATAACAATATCGCAGGATACCGATAGGATATCTCTGCCGCACGCGCTCTCGTGCGTTGCCGCGGTACACTCTCAGCTCATGTTGCGTCAATTGCGTGCGTTAAGAGAGCCGAGACGCAAATAATCACCGTCTACTCGTCACAAGTAATCTCAGTCTTTCATTTCTTTCATTTAGCTGCAGTGACCAGACGTGCGAGCGAACAGAAACTATCAATACCATAGAGTCTGTCTCAAGACTCAAGTGAGGCATACAGACGCTTGTGTACATCGCACACTTTCGAGTGGCATATAATTCTTTAGCCTTCAAGTTTTAAAATGTAGCTATGCGCTTATAATTTGACTTAACGTTTGGGGAATATTATTAGATACTTAGGGTGTTCTAGGTCTGGCAGTCTCGGAGAGATTCAAAGATCTGCGTTTGAATAGAAAATTAAAAAAAAGTATTCAGTCGGTCAAGTCCAACTTAATTTAATCACTGCAACCTTCGGGCGAGATCTCGGGAAGTCTAAATTCAGTAATCTGATGTTCGATCATTTTTAATTTTACTTTAACAATAGCAAGGCTTGGTTAATTTAATATTTACCATTTTTAAAGCCCAGCAGGTACAGACATCAAAATATCTCGTTCATCAGGGACAACATTATATAAGCACAAGTGATTATCATCACACGGTAGAGTTAGCCGAGGAGGGAATCTGTTAGCAAGTGGTGCCACACGCCACGGCCCGGCGGCGCGGTGCTGGAACTGAGAGTTCCTCGAGTGGCTTCCTTCGTGTGTAAAGCTCGTAAGCGAGCTCGGTGACAGCGGCGCAGTTATCGGCGCGCGGGGACACTTTCCCATGCGCCTCGCTTATCGCGGCGCATTAGGGCGCGGGCCGGCCGGGCGGCGCCGGCGCTCGCGGCCGGTACGAGCCGCGTTTTTTTGTGTCCGAGTGAGGAGTCGGTAATTAATTGGGGCGGCCGCGGGCTCACGGCGACAATCGCGCACCCCGAGTCGAGCTAACGAGGGTCCACACCGCGCCCCGCTCGGAGAGGAAGCCCGCCACACACTGGAGCGGTCGCTCGGTCATCATCACATTCTCAGTATTCAAGAGCGTCACACGCAAGTTTTTGGCACTGTATATACTTCTATTGCTGTCTGCGTTTACCTCTCCGCTTACGTTTAATGTAAACTTTGAACTGATCGAAGCACTCCTCCGAGATGTCCCGATGTGGACATACCGAAGTACCTACATGAAAATAAAAATATGAACATATGTAAAAACGCAATGCATACTTAACAAGCTCGCCGCGGGCTGCTCTCGCCGCACGTCCGGTCAGCCCTAACGCCGCCGATCTTATCTATCCGAGTGAGATGGATAAAAAAATACAGAAAGCATTAGTAAGCAATATGTTTACGGCAAATCAGGTATTAAGATCTCGAGCGAGCGCACACGAGCGGCGCTCCCGCCCCGCCCGCCGCAGACACCATTGTGCCCGGCTCCCGGCTGCCGGCGCTGCGGTGACAGCCACTCAGCTGATTACCTGAGCAGCGCGCCGCTCATATAAGGGTGAAGTTAACGGCACCGCGGCCTGGCCACTGCGATTACACACGATGGCAAGCCCGCTGCAGTGGCCAGGGTCCCAGACGCTCCTGACATACGACCTGAACTATATGACACTAAACCTAAGGCTGTCGAGAGTCCCCGTCGGGGAGGGTAGGCCCGTCGAGCCGCCCCGCCCGGGCGAGCCCCGGCCGAGCGCTGACTTGTTACCGAATTAACAAAAAATATCATAACTGCATCGAGTTGAATAATTGACACCTCCGTCCCGCTTGCGGGCGGCGCGGTGCGGCGGGTGCGAGCGGGACAGCCGAGGCCCTTGTTTGGCTATTAATATCACAAAAACAAGGGAGTGGATTAACACATTAACAGGTCCGGTGTCGCGCCCTAAAAGCATTCCCGGACACCGGCGGGGAAAAAATTGTGTCGAGGCGCCGCGCGGGGCCACGGCCGCGGCGGCCGGCGCCGGCCCACGGCCGTACTGCGGTCAGCGTATGGACTGACAACCACTTTGAGAATACTTCACAATTATTAGAAATTGCTAATTACTAACTTTTTATGAAATTCGTAGCTTTATCGTTTAAATTGACATCTATAAATATTTAAACGTAGTATGTAAATAATAAAGGATTTTCGAGTCAAAAGTGAATTTTTAAGTACTAAAACTTCGAGGTTCGTCGGTGCTCGGAAGAGACACCCTCGCGCAGTGGAACTTCAAAACATCGAGTTAGTCTTCTGCAGCTCATGAAAGCTCAAATGTATAAATGCTTATCCCACGTTTAACACTACATTTGACTTGCTGTACTCGGATCACACTGCGCGGCGACTGGAAACCGAACCGATTGCAGGTCAGCTCTTAGTTACTT
This sequence comes from Lasiommata megera, assembly GCA_928268935.1. Lineage (NCBI taxonomy): Eukaryota > Metazoa > Arthropoda > Insecta > Lepidoptera > Nymphalidae > Lasiommata > Lasiommata megera. Next base: position 190,924 of record OV743311.1, on the reverse strand, counting down.
CTTTAGTCTTGTGTCCGTTTCACGTGTACATGTATTTTACAACTCTTTTTAAAATAGCAGACTATGTAAGGAATTTCCAGCGCGCCGCTTCAGCGATGCGTCTATGCTGTGGCGCTCGTGGCCGGGCTGGGCGGAGCGGCGTGTGGGGGGCGCGGGGGTGCAATTAGCTGGGCTTGTTCCGAGCTGCAGAGGGAACGCCCAAGGCTGCGGCGCCGGACCACTTCCCGGAGTAAGCGCCACCGGGTCGTAACGTCGCCGGCTGCGCGAGGTGCGATTCACAACAATACACAGCGTCTTCGCCGGCGAAGACGAGGTCCCCGATATCTGACGTCATCCGGACGTGGGTCTCATCCACGGTCACGGTGGCGCTCGGACTGAGACACCAGTCCAACAAACCCAACAAGTCCCAACGTCACCCTTAGTCGAGGTCCGAGTCTCACAAAGACTTATGGGGACGTTCCCCAGATGTCGTCGAGCCCAAGTGCTCTTCTCTCAGGCTGAGCTTCATGCTCGTAAAACCCCCAGTGACGCAGTAATAATCAGTATGGTTATCTGCAACTAACAATTCGAAAAATGAAAAAAATGAGTGAGTTAACAAGAGTCATCATCATCAGTCATCAGTCTCTCGCCGCCCCGGCGGTGCCTACATCATCGCAAACAGTTGTGCCTGTGCTAGATTATTAAATATATTATCTCGTTGGTTAGATGCAAACCTGCAATACGGCTTCGTGTGGATTCTTTCTTTATCGACATACTTAGCTCTGCTGCGTGTGCGCAGATGCTTCTGCAGACGAGGGCTGTTCGTGCAATTTAAAATATTGTTCCAAGAGAGTCATTAAGAGAAAAATTTAAAGAATTCAAAATAATAACAATGCATGGCATTATTTGAAAATTTAACGTATGTCCCTACAATAAGTCAAATAAAATTTAATAAAAAATGTGACTGTCAGGAGCTTAACATTAGAAGTCAAATTAAACTTGTGTTGCACTCCACTAGACTGCACACAATCATTCTAGTGTACCGACCCAATTATATATAAATTTATAACAAATGAAATTTCTAGCTCTCTCTCCCTATTTCTCTCAATAAGTTCAAAGTTTATATAAAACAGAAGCTTGTAGAAAAGTTCTATTGTAGTACTAACAAATAAGTTAGATAAACAATTTGGGTACGAAATATAGCTCTGATAAGTCAAAAGTGCCTTTTAAAGGATTATTTGAATAGAGATTATGATTGGTTAATTGATTTAATATCCTAAAATAGAAAATATCCTAAAAATGGGGGAAAAGGTACTTTTGCACATTTTCCCCCATTTACAAGTTAATGATTTTAAATCGTAAATAATTATAAGAATCGACAATTTGTATGGCAGCCATCTCTGTACACCACCTTGGGAGTCCGATCTGTGACAGCTCGATAGTTGGGAGCCTGCCTCAGCCTCTGGCCTATTCACGTGTGGCTGCAAATATTACTCTGTGCTCTTAATTTTAATCCGTCACGACAAGTTGAAGTATATATCTATATCTAGTCTATATAGTGTATATATCTAGGGATCCTCAGGGAAGCTGAATAACTCAGTTCAGTAGAGTAAGTGGGGCCGCGCTCACTATTCTCAATTGAGAACTAGCCTGGTTTGGTGCGACGGCCGCAGTACAGTGCCAGTGGGCAATGCGTTCAGGTACACTGCGGGTCCGCACGTCCACTCCGTAATCGTCTCGAGAGGCGGCGGAGTCTTTCGGTGCAGATAACTCACATTGAGTATTAATAAAGCCGATAAGTGAGGCATCAGCGCGGAGTGGCGCCCGCGGGCGGCGCTCCGGACTGGCGTCACATGATTTACACGCTCTCCCGGGCTCCTCGATAAGTAGGAAGGATCGCATCGGCGGAGGTTTAATTGCGGCGCGGGGGAGGGGGGAGGCAGCGGCGGAACACGGAAAGGCTTTCGAGGCGGCGCTTCTGAGGCGGTGAGGTGGTAAAGCCCGCAGCCCAGGGCGCGGCGCGAGGCCGGAGCGAGCGCCTGCATTTGACTGTAGTCTATTACAAATTTCATTTCGTTATTTTTATTTATTTATTTAATTTTTATTTGATACGCATTAAAATAACTCCGCTGCACTTAGTAATATTTAATAATGTATATCGTTCACGAGAGTGCCGACGTCTGGTCGAACGATTGTTGTAGTTATGAAGAAGATAATTTAGATACAGAACAATATTAACATTTTTCAATGTAAATTTCTGCTTTTATGTCTGTTACATTCTGTCAGTGAACATGCTGTCTGATTTCAATATTAAGCTGATCGAAGATATTATGCCATTTTATTTTAAAGCTGGGAAATGCTTTTATGCACCCCCTGCGGAAGCCGCGCAAGCAGCACTGCGCCGCTTCCGGCGAGGTATGTAAAGGTGACTCTCACGTAATATTTTCGCTCGTTAATAATTTAGTATTCCTGTTGTTGATAAATGAGTACTTAACTGACTACGGGGACACTTGCATCGTATTACATTATAGCCGGTACAACACCATCTTAATGCAGTTAGGTGTACCTATCTTTATTGTACCTCTCAAATATTTTACTGATTGAAAAACAATAAAGTATGTCACACACGGCGGCGGCCGCGGAGCGCCCTATCGCGCCGATAGCGCCGGCGCCCGCGCCCTAAGGCGGCCTGCGGACCCGGCCTGCCGTCCCACGCTTCCGTCGCACAATACCATGCAAGACGCGCTGCGAGGATGCAGCCGCCATGCCGGAACCACTCACTGGCATCATTTGCATCAGGAAATTACATTTTAATTAATAATTTTAATATAATTTTTTAATTATTTAAGATACGAAATTTCGTAACAGCCATTTCAAGCAGCTGTAATATTCTAGCAGCAAGAACAAGAATAATTGTGTCTTAAAATCAACATTGAAGGCACTCGCGGATACCCTGTATCGGTACAGGAGCATTGCATCTCTTGCGAGTTATCGGTGTGAGTTCAACGGAATGCGCATTGGGAATAACAGGTGAGGCTAAAGAATTATCAGAAGTGTGAGCATCTCTAAACAACTGGGGAAACTCGCAGCGCTTAAAACTGAGCTCATAGAATTGCGGATTTGCAATAGCAATGTCGTCAGCTCGCAGGACCAATGACCGTTTTAGCCAATATTAAAGCCGCTGAAGGAGTACGTGGCAGATTTACCCCAAGTCGGACAGACGGCATGTACCGAGGTGAGCGCGAGATTCGGGCCGAGGAGAGGCCGTCGTCCGGCCTCGGGCCCCCTTAGCGGCCGCCCCGGGCCGGCGGCGCGGCTCAATGGAAGCTGCTGTAACGTATAGTGTCCCCGCGTGACACTCGCCGCCATTCCTCCGATGAATCACGGGATGCACTCCGCGCGGCTCACCCGGCGAGCCGCCGACCGACTTCAAAGCACGAGGAGCTCACTCGTGGGTTACTCTCTGTTCATTTTAATGGCTGAGCCGTGGCGCGAGCCATCATAAGTTCAATGCAGCCGGGGCGGGTTCGCTGACTCAGCGCTGGACGACCGTCGGCCGCAGGGCTCGCTCTGTCACCCTTCAGCTCCGCGACTTGTTCACATCATCAGCTTGTTTCTGATTTGTCTGGAAGTAGATCCCGGCGCGACAGGTTTTTCTTTTGAAGTCAGTAGCTTCCGCACGTTTGAGAGCTCTACTAGTATGTCCCCACTGAAGACAAGCAGTGCGCTGGTACGCGGATGAATGGCTTAGAATGGCTAAAATAGAATACCTACTCTGTGTGAACGCCCTCCGTCGATGCGATCTGTCGGTATAACTGGATATAATATGTCACTGACCCACTTGCTCAAATATGAATACAGCGTTAGCTGGAGTAGCATTTTTCAAGTGTTATTCGGCGGTGAGCTGGCCGCAGCTCTGAGCTTGGCCCTATTCGTCTATGGCCGTGAACAATGTTTAGTCGCCGGCCGATGCGACGCGGCGTGGCGAGAGCCTCCGGCCGTTTTGTGTTGAACATAAAAGTGAGATTTTATTTCGCGATTACGATCTTAATATCGCGCTCATATCGCGATCCTGCAGAGTTACGTTTTGTCGCGAGTGTTTGAGATTGTTATTTTGTTGCGAACGAGTTATCGAGTTTAGTGCTCGCCGTCGGCGCCTTCACATTTTTTACTGCACTCAGTCTATGCAATTATAAAAAAAGTAATAGCCAAGTAAACTAGATTTTATCCTGAATTATAATTGTTACGTTACAGTAATATTTCGGTTTTGAGTTTATGAAAGTGAGTTGTTTGTAGCCACTTGTCAGAATGAATACGACCAATTACATTTGAAGGCAGTTCCATTTCGTTCACGTTAGCTCCGCGCAGAACAGATCGCCGCTCTAAATATTGTAATTGTGATATAAGAATTCAAATTGAGTTTGCAATCAAATAAAATAGCATGACGTAGATGTGCCGGCCCTTCAGCGAGTGTTTACTAATTAATTAAGTACACACAGACATAATGTAACAAAAGGTCGGGGCGTGCACGAGAACAACTTATCTTCAAAGAGATTGCTCTTTGATTTTGGTTTGAGTGGTTGCTGGTACGGTTTGAAGTCTAGTCTTAGATATGTTTTATTATGGCTGACTTACAGAAAAGAGACTACTTTATGATAAATTCATTTCAAACCTGGCCTAGCGTTATAACGTGGTCACAGCATGGTGCTGCCCCTCGTGGCACCTCCGCCTGCATCTGGACGGCTTCGCGTCGGCGGCTCGCCCTTGTCCCGCGTCATAACACCTTCGTGCGAGATGTACTCGTATAAACTAGCACTCAGGCTATTTATGTCTGTAACCATTTGTATTTGCGTTCTCGGCTGCGTATTGAAGTGTGAGCGAAGGGAACTACTACAATACATTGAAGTATCTTATCACCCGTATGTGAATACGGGTGATAAGATACTTCAATGTATATTACTTTTACTGTGGGTCAATGAAAGTCAGTCAGTCGTCGCTTGCGGTGTCAAGTTCAACAATTGCGGAGCAATTGCGTCTCTTCGTGAATCTTGTAGTCAAAGTTTGCGTACAAAAACAGTTAAAGAATAGGAAATTGCCGCATAAAAGTATGCTTGAATAACTTGTTTTGGTTTGTTGCTCAAGATTTATTGTCATTACTAGTGTAACCGCGCGATCACGCCGCCGCGCCGCCGGTCGAGGCAACAATATATTTCTGTGCTTTGGTAACAATATAAACTATTGGCAAGCGAACGCTCGACACTTTTTACTCATTATAACATCGATACGTTTCGTACATATTACCTACTAGCTGCCGCCCACGACTTCGTCCGCGTGGAACAGGTTTTGAAAATTCAATCAGAATAAGTTGAAAAAATTCCTACGGGAACTCTCCTATATCACTCTCCAGGTCCTCAACTATACTTTCAAAAATCACGTCGATCTATTGCTCTGTTGCAACGTTATTGAAGGACAAACCAACATACAAACACACTTTCGCATTTACATTACTATGATTGTGTCTGGATAGTAAGGATTTCTTAGTACTTGTACGTGGATTACAAGAATAAAACTATAATATTTTCATCCAACATTTGAACCCCGCTATTAACCTTTTTGCGGCGGATTTTCACCTATTATTTTCTTAGCATCTTATGTCTACGCCGAAGCAGGACCTAACTTCCAAATTCTTGTTCATTCTTTGTTTTCACTTTCAAGGTGTGATTTTTCAAAAGAGCTTGTAACTACATGTTATTATTACTGAAAAGTAATGCTCTAATTGCCGATTTTCATTTCAACGCAGAACTTTTAACCCTCTCACCCCTTTTGGGGTGGATTTTTGTAATATTGCGTATAAAGGATTTTATTATTTAAAACAAATAAACTAAATGCCAAATTTCATGTCCCTAACTTCAAAAACATAGAATCCTAATGAAAACTTCCAACCCCCCTTGGGGTAGATTTTCGTAATATTGATTGTACAAATCTTAATTATTTATAATTAAAAATTTAGTTGCCAATTTTCATGTCTCTAACTTCAAAAATATAGGACTTTCATACAAACTTCCAACCCCCATTTCAACCCATTAGGGGTGGATTTTCTCAAACCCGTTACTTAGCTGACCTCTACTTCAAAAAATTAATCTACGTTCCAAATTTTCAGTTCGTATGTTTTATAGTTCCTGAGATATTGTGATCATAGTCAGTCAGTCAGTCAGTGAGTGGTATTTCGCTTTTGTATATACCTATATATAGATTACACACACCCACACACACGTATGTGATACACACGTCTCGCGATACGTACAAAAGCTTTTGATTAACCACCACACGCGGATTACCACCGCGTGTGGTGGTTAAAAATCTGGTTGGATATGCCCAGGTACGAATCTCATATCCGTTGACAATGTTTCAATAACAATAAATTACTACCTGTAATGTCAATTATAATTTCATTCCAGGCCATTTCCACACCATTCGCTTATCCTTCATATTAATTAATATTTTTCGCGCCCAAAACTTCACATACAAAACGTACGGCTCTAGTAGCTCCAGCTCAGTAACTAACAAAATGACGACGGCGGGGAAAACTATGTCCAACGTATCAGGCCGAGCCCTGCGCAGTACGCGACCCTGGCGGGAGACAACCCTGAGGTAGACTGTAAGCTATAAATAATGGAAGTTATCAATAGCGTTAATTTAAAAGTAATCACTCTTTGGTACCCGTGTCAGGCCACAGCGCAGCCGTTCAGATAACGCCGAGCTGCAGGCTGGGGCTGGCAGATGTCATAGCTAATGCCACAAACAGGGAGTCGAAGTGACACGCGGCCGCTGGCTCCACAGAGCACGGCACCCGGGTACGAGCCCCTACGTTCAGGAAACTTGCTGACTGAGATACTTAGAATAAAGAAATTCAAAATTCCACGTTGATTTCGAATGATAGGTAGGTAAGCTTCCGTTGTGTACAAGCTTTCAACTTATTTAAAGACGTCACAGATTTCATTCGATAATTTACTAATAATTGATATTCAACTTCCTTTAAATGACTCTGAATGACTGTAGCTGTACTACTATTGTTTTGGAAACTTTAAATTTATTATTATTATATGAACGACTCTTTAGGACCCATTTTGCAATATAATAGGTTATAATGGGTTGATACATATAAAATATCTCGCGTCTGCAGTACGAGTAGGGAATCAATATTATCAGCGTTAACATTAACAATGCCCTTTGACTTAATGCTGTGAACATAACTAAAACATGCCAGATCGCCGCAGAGCAAGTCGATTTGATAAATAATTTATTTGATAGTTTTATTAATTTATTCAACAACCTCCACGAAGCCCCTCGTTGTAACCGACGATGAATAAATGTTACACAACTAGCTGCTGTAACTTACACGAGTGTCACCGTCACAGCTCCAAGGCTAAGCAACAACACTCCGATATACGGTACCCTTCTTAAGCAGGTAGGAATCTACAGCAACGTGTTATGTTCAGTGGTAGGAACATGTACCTTGAGGAAAATTAAAAACTGGAAAAATTCAATATGGTGTCCGAACATGTTCCCCCGATAAAATTGTAAATCAGCGACGACTCCAAACAAATATTATCGAAGATTCTCATGATAATAGATGATTTGATTAGCAATAATCTAATTATATAAGCAAGCTCGTTTTATAGACAAGGAAGGTACAGCCTTTATTTATGAGTTTCATTTAAATTTTATAAATTTAAATGTTTCAAACGAGAAGACGCCCACGTACCTAGTAGATATTAGCTGGTATTTGTATGCGAGTAGCTGTTATACACGAGAAAAACTTGATCTCCGCGCAGCTCCACGCTCGCCCGCCAGCCCCGCACGGAGTGGCTCAAAACATCAGCGAGCTATAGTCGGCACTGGGCTCGCGGGCTCGAAGAGCTGCACAGGGTAATGCTGATGAGGAGTGTTAGGCGTGAGCGCGTGTGTTCATTATGATTTGAAGTACGCCATTTGATATTTTTTTTAGGTTCTTCTCCGCGTAATTGTTAATATATTTAAATATATTGTAATTTTATTTGTTATTTAATTTATGTTGGCCTTCAAATATATACAATTAAACCACTGTTAAGTTGTAAACCGTTTCAAAACGCCGAGATTAGTAAAATAATATTGAAAATGGGGCTCATTGTACCTAGTGCGGGCCGGGGCTTCACGGGTGCAGCTGCTGTCTGCTAATTGTTGACAAGTATACTGAGTACAAAAAGCGGTGATAGCGTCGCGGCTCACACTCCTCTCCCGGGGACGCACCTAACTGTTCAGTGCTAATTCAATTATATCTTACTCTAACGGTAAGGGAAACATCGTGAGCAAACGGGGGCGGGTGGCCGGATCATTGTGGACGACACAACCCTGCTGAGAGGATATCTTGACCAGCGGTTGGTTGATAGTGATGATGGTACTGGACGTTCCCATAGATCGCGAGGGTCAGTTGCTGCTTCAAATGCTCCGCATCAGATTTAAGTGGCAAGAAGATGGTAGAAGACAGGCTTTTCAAATGACGTGGAAATTGTTTTTGGACACGATGAGTAGGTCATACGCTGATGAAGGTTCTTTACGTATTTGTGTGTTTGCTTATTAATTGTTTTTAACTTCTTTTTTTTCTTGTTTGACTTTCAAAGGGATTACATTTCGACTCGGTCTCAGCGAATGAGGTATTATAATTAGACAGTTGGTAGTATTTTATAGTGTTTACCAATGTTCCTGTTCACTTGTAACGGCTAGTAAGCCATTGTATGGCGTCAGAAGTTCCAGTTGGCGGCGCCAGTGACCCGGCGGCACTCTACAAGGTGGCAGAGTGCACCTGAGGCTGGCGGGACAGCGGCGGCCTCTAATGACCGGCTACATCGTGACGTGTGACAAATTAACGCGCGAGCCGCGCGCACCTCGGCGCCTTGCTCTAGCGGTTCCAACATTTGGGGGATCTCTAAGGGAGACTGCTTTAATGAAGAATTATATGGAAAAGAAATTCAGTCTTTCGAATCCGGTCGCCGTAAAATCATTTTTAGATTTTAATAGGATCGGCTAAACTGTAAATTCTTTAGAAATGAGAGATTTCGATAAATTGACGTAACCAGAAAACGGACTGACGGGTCATTTGTGAAATAAGTGTTCCTCAGGGATCTACATTAGGATCTTTTCGGTTTTCAATTATATAAATGACCTTCTGTACCTTACTAAGGACAATAACAGGATAGTATTGTTAGCTGATGATACATCGCTCATCTTTAAAATTAAGCGACGTGAAATAAATTTCGATGATGTAGACAACCCTCTCACTGAAGTAGTACAATGGTCTACCAATCTACCTTTTACTTTGATTTATTTTCTGCTTTATTTTTAAAGAACGAGACCGTTGATACGCATACAAAACCTAACGGGCTTCATACAGAGCCTACCAGTGCATCCAAATTAAAAATTCAATTTAAATTAATTGTCAATAAGTCGACAGGAGCGCTCTACCAAACCTTAAAATCGGTTTAAAATAGTAGTTTTGTGTTCACGTGCATTCGCAGTCGCGATACTCCGATCGATAAGGGCTTACGAACGACGCGGACACGACAAAAGAGAACACAACCTGACGAGCCTCGCAGCGACACTCGGCTCTGCGCAGGCTGCTTTAATCGGGGAGATGATAGCGTGTAATCTGCGTGTGATTGGAGCGGGGCGGTGTTATCGTCTGTGATCTCGACACGCAAAAAATGAGTGAAGTGGCGGGCGAGGCGGCGTTGAAGCAAATGTGCTGTTCGGTGGCGTCAGGCATTTTCGCGGGTGCGCCGGTTGCAGGCTCCGCGGGGGTGATCGGCCCTCATAAATGTTTTTGATAAGCAGCATTTCCCTCTTTTCATCAGTTCCTGTCACTTCTTCATGTTACCCCGTGAACTTGGTCTATAGTTCCGGTGGGTAAGCACAGTAGGTGCCTGCCTGCCTTGAGTCAGCGGCCGCCGCGAGCAGCTAACGCCGGCAACTTCCGCGTGCCGGCGCCGTTGTGCAACCGTCGGCGCGCACGCGCCGCGCTCGTCACGCGCCCTCGGCGACAGCTATTGAGCCGCGGCGGGCGGGGCGGCTAATTGCTGCGCACCGGGCGGCGGACGCACCCCGCCGGGGAGCCGGAGCGGGACGGGGAGCAACCCCTGCGCGGCCACAATAAATAACCCGGCTCGCAGTGCGCAGGCGCCACGCCGCCCCGCCCGGCGCGGGTGCCGAGCCCGACGGCTGCTGTCAACATATTGATCGGGCTGATTGACGACGCAACTAATCACTCAAATGGATTCTGCGATAACGCAAATAAGTGCTCAGCTGTGCCGAGTGCTCTGCGGCCGATCATTGAACGTATTTGGACCCTCGCTCGGTTCAAATTGTATTTGTTGTATTAGCGACTTTGTAATGGTGGATGCGCAATATGTGTATGTATTCGGCGTGGTCCGCTCCCCGCCGCGCTCTCCATTACAACTCCAGCCTCGTGCACGTTCATTTGTGGTATTAACTAACCCCGCCTGCCGGCGCGCCAATAGGTTAAATCATACATTTTACTATTTTTCTTTTTTAGTCTTTTCTAGTGATTACGAACATAAGAGCGGCGTAAATAGACGCTTTAATAGAACTGTATCTCCATTGAAGGAAATAATAAAAGGTCTGAAGATATAAGTGGTGATAATAATTGCTTTGCATGTATAACATTGTAGTGCGTAGTCAGCTTCGCGGGCCGGGACTTTACAGTTTTGCTCACTGCGCTCGTTCGCTGAAGAGCGCCGAGCCGCTCGTGCTCGTAAGGTAGGCTATTTATGCAGTGACGTCACTAAATGTTAATTTTATAGTGTCGAGAGTCGCCCGGGAGAGTGTGAGCGCCAAATGTCTGCGAGCCTCCACTTTTTGCGCGCTTTACGACTCGAGAGGGTCGCGACAAAAAATGGGAGACGAATAAAAAATAAAGAGTGGTACTAATGCGACGAGCGACGTATCGCTGAGTGTCGGCGCGTCACCGACATGACACCGCCGCGGCGTCACGAGCCGACCGCCGGCTGACGCGAGGCTTACGCTGCAACTATTGTTGTTTGTCTGTGTTTACGTGTTTAAGCTTATAACGTGTCCGGAAGGATGCTTCCGTACAAATAGAGTGAATTACGTTAAGTGGAAATATAATATTCAGAAAGAATTTAACAAAGAGTATTATTTTGAATTCCACACACACACGAAATATATGAAAGAACTATGTTTCTTCTACTATTCATGCAGCAGCCTCGAAGAGTTGTTGGATGATAGAGGTGTTAGTGAGGGGGTTTAACTACAGCGGTGTCATTGGATGATAATGAATGCAACGTGACGGACATTAGCTAGCTAAGACCATTAGTTGTTGAGAGACGTGCGAATCACTCTCCAGCAGCCGACCACCCCGCCCGGCAACGGTTACGCAACCGTTACCGTTACCGACACGAGCAGTGCGGTGCCCGCGGCGGTGAGCCTCAGAGACTGGGCGCGTATGTTCCTCCCATACAGAGCACCACGCGTCGCACTTGCCAACTGCATACCAATGTGACAGATTAACGTCGACATACCCCTCGGCAACAGAGGTCTTTACCGCGACACAGTCGGGGATGTGACGACTCCTCAGTTTTTTATATATTATGTGATAAGTATGGTGCTTTTGAAAAGACCATTGGATTTGTTCGTTTGGCTCTGCCTGGAACTGATGAACGATCATGAATTCTACTGAACTGTACGCAGGCGTTGATGCTCGCCAGCTACCTGGCCACCCACCCTTCCGCACTCACTGCACCTCGCCCACTCTCAACAATCATAACAGTATACAAAAACATTGGACTTGGACCGCGTGCAACTTCTGAGTTGCTATCAAATAATTAATAAATTCCTTTGATCGAGTTTGATTAGGAAGATAAATAATGTAGATTTTACTAGAAATTTATTGCGGATGTTTCAAATAAGAATAGATGTTTGTGTCGACGCGTGACGACTCAATAAAGATGAAATATGAATGTGGGTTACATAACATGTATATTGCGGGGTATGAGATAGAAAACGTTTAATACGTTTAGTACCTTATAGTTAGGTACTTATTAGGTTAACGAGATAAATCTTCTTAGTATTTCGTATGGGTGGATACAAAATTATAAATAATTAATTACCTATTAATGTACATTTATTATTTTTAACGATTCGATCATAATAATAAGGTACATATACAATAATATTGAATCGCAGATAAGGAAGGTCGTAAATTAGTTATTCAACAGCCTAGCGGCCATTTATTATATTTTGTAATATCAGATAAGTGGGCTGTTATCTTTATTGGTCACACCGCACCTACGAGCTGCCTCCTGCGGCCCGCGCCCGCTGCCGCAGCGACGGCCGAAGAACGCGTACACGTCGCGAGTGTGGAGTCCCGCGATTGAATGATGGTCGCTTTAAAATCCGATGGACGGAGTATTGTTAAGGCTTAAGTGTAGGAGTTCACCAGGTCTTCAAGAGCTGAACTCAACTGATAAAACAGCTTCCGTAATAAAGAAAATATTATCAATATTGAATTAGATTAAAGGAATATTGGATTACATTTTGTAAAATCGACACAAAGATTTATCTCGTAGAAACCTTCTTATTTTTTGGGAAAAATAGCCGCAAGCCTGGCCCAGAGTACGCATCGGTTAGAAGTGTAGGTACTAAGATCCGTTCAATAGCTCAAGTGTTATATTGATATACCGACAACAATAAAATAAAAACTGAATATGTATTTCTTACAAGTATCTATGTAGACAGACGTGGAAGGGTGACACACAGCCGTCGAGATGCTATTTCTCCGTAAAAAAAATGGTTGCTTACTTTTTGTACTTTATCTTTAAAGATAGTAAACAAGTAATTGAGATATTTGGTGACACACACTCCCGGGCGCAGCGAGCGCGGCTCGGGCTGGGTGCGGAATTCGCAGCAGGCGCCCCGGCGGCCGCGGCGCCGGCGGCAGGTACCGCCAGCGCCGTCACCCAGACTGCATTACTCACTGCACAACCCGAAGGCCTGATTGATTTACATTTCATTTGTTTGTTTTTATGAGCCGAGCTCGCGTTGATATCTTTTGTTGACGCGTCGTGCTCTCCGCCGGTTCGCAGCCTACTGCACTCGATATACATCTAAAGCCACCTCGAGTAGGTATTCGACAGCCCCCGAATTTATTCAAATGCTCATAATGTTATAATAGATATACCTGCCTGCCGCAGCTGTTCTTATCAATTTTCCATTAAACTTTCCAATTATCTTTTGGCATCTGAGAGATTTACCTAGTAATTAAAAGTGCACAATTATTAAGTAAGATTTTTTGTTGATTCCCGATAGCTTCAGTTTTGCTCTTACGAAAATGACGGATCGTTGTGAACTGCATCGTGGATCTAGTCGTTATGATTCACCATCAGGTTCGACTCGAGCAGATATTTGATGTCTGGGTCGGGCTAGACATTGTATCTCACGATACAGATACGATCGAAGCCACCTCGAGAGCCGATGCTCTCGAGGTGGCTTCGATCTTAATCTTCAGGCTTACGTCCCGATGGACGTAAGCCTGAAGATTCGTAATGATAGTTCGATGAATGTTGAATTGCTCCGTGGAAAAGGAACTTTCGACTCGGTGCGATGAGACATAGACGAGAGCACGCTACGTTTGTTAGGGGGGCGCCCGATAAGAACCCACTTGAAAATAAGATTATTTTAAACATTTCCGATGCGGGGATTCAGGGAAGGTTCTGGTCTCCCTCTTTTTAGTCGGTAGCCGGTCGCTTGGCACCGTCCGCGTCTTCGCGAGAATGTCTCTATGTGTCTGCCAGTCTTTCGGGTTAAAGTTTGTTATTCGATTCAAAGCTTTCAGCTGGGACTTCGCTGAGCTGAGTTGGCGATGCGGTCGGTCTGGTGGTGATATAGAATCTCGTTGGCCCTCCGAGTTTGGGCTTCTGGTTATCGGATATTGTCAATGGAGTCATCAGCCTGTGTTTAAAAAGCATTGTTGAACCAAATCAGTTCTGTTCCTTTCGTGCGCCCTTCGGGGCGTCGTTCAGGTTAAACAGGAATAAGTTAATGATTGTATACACGCGGCGACAAATGAAGGCAGCACCGCCGCCATCCAGCGGTTCACTCCTGTGCGCTCACGGCCGCTCCGCCGCGTGAGGCGTCGGGTCGCTGTCGGCGCCGCGACGCCGATAACATCTTAATCGCGACGCGCAATCAATCGCAGAGATCTTGTCAGCGAGGAATATTTGTACACAGCGAGGATGGAGTGCGGGAGCTCCCGCCACTCCGGGAGTCGGCGGTGTGGCGTTCTCGGGCGCGGAGCGACATTGTTATTTTGCATGGCTCCGATTTATATTGCTTTTAAATATTCTACGATTTCTATGGTATAAGAAACTCCGATAGCTCTCCGCATTTTATATCTACACTCATTTAAATCACAAGAGTCGTTCATATTAATGAATCCAATAATCCGTTTCGCGCAAACACCGCCGAGCCGTGGCCAGGCCTCCGCGCGCGGGTCGGACGGAGGTCGGCCAGTCGTAATGAGCGCATTTGGAATCTATTAATGTTTAATACGTGCCCAATTAACTTCTTCAACGAAGCACGTTTCCGTGGTCGGTGCGAGGCTGCTCATTTGCCTACTGTACGTTGCATGGAACCCAATAAAAGTAAAAAATTATTTTATGCAGACACAGTTACTAAATTTTGGCCACGACACTGGTCGCGTGGATTGTGGTAATTTTGTCCGAGATTGAGTCATCAACTAAACCCCTTTACTAGCATTCGAGAACAGTGGCTCTGTCTGGGATGTCCTTTGTCTGATGCTATCAAGCTTCAATAGTCATCTAGACGGATGGATTGCTGGTACTCCTCCCGGCGCCGCGGGCCGGCACACGCAATCCAAAAAGTAATGTTCCGAGTTAGTCCTTTTTATACATTAACTAAGCGTCACAGTACAGTGGCCATAAATCAATCTTGACGGAGCGCCCCCCTGCCCCCCCCCCCCCCCACCCCCGCCTTGTCAACTAAGAAATAATTTGAGTGCCTTAACGAGCTGCGGCAGGGAGTCGTTTGTTACGACACACTAATGCACTACCTTTTATGCTAATGGCGGTAAGGATTGCTTGTTTTATATTTATATTGTTAAATCATAGGAACTTTTAAAATAATTTAACCAAATTCAGTGTGTTTTATTGCATCTATTACTAGGTTATAGTTTCCTAAACTGTTTTGTAAACGGTTGACATCCGCGGCCGCCCCTGCCTGTCCTTATTATGATTTCAATGGTTTACCTACTTACTTAATAATCAAAACAGAAGTAAGTATAAAAACTCTGATCAACAAACCCTAGAACGCTTCGATCACTAATTAATTGTAACAATGCAACCTGATGTCTGTCGGGCACGAGCCAGTCCTAAGCAGCAGGATGAACTCTATCCCACGCGGAGGAGACGAGCCCCGAGCCGTGTGGTATTAACTATTAACAAGGTTTATGATGGCCTAGTGGTCAGGGCGTCAGCCTCCTAATCAGAGGTCGGCGGTTATAATCCTAGCACGCATCTCTAACTTTTCGGAGTTATGTGCATTTAAAAAAAAAAGACTGGTTGCACTCCGGGAGTGCCGGCAGAAGTGAAAACTTGATTATTAACGTTGAGCATGTTTGATATTTTGGAATGGTTAGGGAATAATTTTGCACCAATTGCTTTATCAGTATAAAAGTACTATCATTTATGTGGTAGAATACAATATTCATTTATTGCGCTATCGTTCACAAACATGACAATTTATATTACATTAAAAATTTAACACTTTAAAACTATTACAATTATTTTACATTAAAAAGTTTATCTCTCCGAAAAATCCCATCTTCCCATATTGAGAGGAGACCCGTGCTCTGTAGTGAGCCGGTAATGGGTTGGTCATGATGATGATGATGATGATGCCAACAACGATCCGTTCCACAAATCATCAAAATTGAGTTGTGGCTAGTAAAGTGATCGTTCAAGTGGTCACCCGGAGATGGCTCCGCAGGCATCTGTCGAACTGATTTCAGATACATAACCATCACGGTACAAGTTGCGCACTTCGCAATTCACACAATGCCTTTTTGCATAATTTCGTCTAATTTTGCACCGCGACACGACTCCTCGCACTTACCTCCTTACAGACAACTCTAGGGATAGTGTTTTGAGCGCCGACGGAGGGAAGGCAGGTACATAAGGTAGTTCATGGCTCAAGAGCTCCGGCCACAAGTTATCTATTACTCATTACTCAAATACCAAGCGGCTGATATTTATCTCTCTTACTCTAATTTAGATCTCCCATAAATTTTGAGGGTCGGTTTGTTTGTATTTTTATCTACACTCCCATATTTTGTAAATTAGCTATATGCATTTATCATTATATTTTTATAATGAGGCGGGGTTGCTTCATTATGATATATGATGGAGATGTCACTACAAATCCAGTATGACGAATGTGACCGACAAAAATACGCAAAGAACAACTTTCATAGTAATTCTGGTATATTGCAGGTAACAAAAAAGGACCTATAATATATTTGTAAGAAAATTATGTACCTAGGTTACATTAAAATATTCTTTTTGCATGCCTGTCCGGCGGATTGTAAGCACTTATAGTTAAATGTAATACCAAGGTAGGTATAAAATTCACGTTGCCCAATGTTAAACAGGTGAAAACCAGTGTACTACTTAGATAATAATGAGGAATTGGATCTGGTAAATACGGCTCCATTCCTAGGCATAACGTTAGACGCTAAACTTCAATGGGGCCCACATATAAATAATTTATCGCACTGACTTAGCTCTGCTGCTTACGCGGTAAAAAAGATCCGTCATTTGACGGATATAGAGACTGCCAGACTGGTGTATTTTAGCTACTTTCACAGCATTATGTCATATGGTATTTTATTATGGGGTAATGCTGCTGATATTGACACTATATTCGTTTTGCAGAAGAGGGCTGTTCGTGCGATATACAAATTAGGTCCCAGAGAGTCATTAAGAGATAAATTTAAAGATTATAAAATAATGACAGTGCAGAGCCAATATATATATGAAATTTAATGTAGGTTCATAAAAATATTGATAAATTCAAGAAAAAAATGGAGTGAAACGCACTGAACATCAGAAGTAAAAGTAAACTTGTAGTACCGTTTAGTAGGCTGCACAAAATTAGTAACTCATTCAAAGGAAAAGTAACTCATTCATTTTATTTTATAATAAATTACCTATTGATATCTTGGAGATGTTTATCAATAAGTTCAAAGTTTTTATAAAACGAAAGCTCATAGAAAAATCATATTATGATATTAAGGATTATATAAACGATAAAAAAGCTTGGGTGTGAATTGCTCTATCTCCATAGGTACTATAATTTATTATTCATTATGTGAGATGGTGATAACGAAAAAAAAAGTTTGTTGTGGGCTTCTTCTTAAACCGGGACGCGTTTGGAACCCTCATAGCTTTAGTTTTAAGTGTACGAATATAGTTATCATCATGAAATAACTACTAGGTATGTAAATTATTGACGCGTCAAAGGTGCCTTTTTAAGGACTATTTGAATAAAGATTATTTTGAATTTGAATTTGAATATGGTACTGACTCAATCGATGCAAATAAATGATTTAATTTGATTTTAAATATGTAATAGTATTTCCACAATAGTTTATGAACCCCGCGCTATGAGTGCGCGCACTCGGTTCAATGTAGAATTATTATATAAATATAAGTTGTTATTCGCTTCGATAGACATGAAACAAACCTAAAAATTCTTCAAATATCTCAAAACAAACTATTAACATCCTTGTTCCACCTATCGTTTTCCAACTAATGAACTTTACAAAAAACGATCATATTTTCCCTTAACCAATTACTTATATAAACTTAAAACCTGTATATTAACTGAAACCAAACACACACAAATTACTTTTAAAACCTAATCACATCTAAATACACGAAATAGACATAAGCTAAGATTGCCCAAAACTAGAACAAATCATGGCAGTAGAACAAACAATACAGGTTGACGGAGCACAAATGTATCTATAGTATAATAACTTACCTAAAGGGATTTTCTGCGAAAAGTCCTTTGTGTCTTTCAAGAAGATACTTAAAAAGTATTGTTTAAATTTATAAACGGTTCAATTTTGGACCACTACTTCTATGTAAACTGTTTTTATTTTTTAATTTTTCATTAAGTGAAATTGTTTCTTTTGAGAATAAAGATCCTTAAATCTAGATCTCGGTCTCCTTCGAGTTGCAGCAGCCGGGCCCACTGGTTGTTTAGAAGTGTACTAAAGGGCAGAAGTGCGTTCCACGTTTTGGTGGCGCGAGACGCGACAGGCGCCACCCGGGCCGCCGATGTTAAATTATTGCAAGTTAAGTGTTTCACTCAGAGACCGTTATGATTCCAACCTCCGCAGCTCGCCGCCTGGCTCGGCCTCGGGTTCACGAACGTCACAGTCAGCCCTCCAGATCCGGGCGGGCGATAGACGTGCGGTCCTTCTACTGGAATAATATTTCCCTTCGCTAACGACCTTAATTAACAAATAATTAACACCTCAGCCGCGAGGCGGCCGCGGGCGGCGCGAAACTGGTCCCTAACACGAGCGCACGTCGGGCGCCGGCGGCGTGCGCCGCCGATGACCGCTGGTGCATTTATAAATGATGAAACTCATCGAGCATGTCAGCTCTGCTTTATTGTTTGTGACGCCCGCGGGGGAGCTGCAGGAGTTCACGCAACAGTCTAACTATTTGTGTTCCTCATCGGCAGTTCATATAAAGATAAATGAAGAATTGAAAAAAAAAACAATAAATAAAAACTACTCAGATACGAAAGGTTTTAGCGGGAAATAACTATTATTATTAAGTATTATTACCTCAGGTTCTGAGGCCGAGGTAATATTAACAATTGTGCAATCAGCAATACCTGCCTACCTAGGGTGTCTCATGCTTTGAAATTGTGTAATAAATATCCCACCAAAAACATTCTGTACAAAAAGTAGCCAAGTCTCGACGGAGCTGCTTGTTTATGTCTCAAAAGTAATGAAATCTAGAAAAAGTCGTGCCAAGTCTTCACGGTCAAGGTTCCTTAATGCAATTTCTTTATTATCATAGTTAATGTTGTATGAGTTGGCCGTTTACTAGATAAGAAGATGTGTCCCACTACGCTGGATTTTAGCAATGACGGTCGATTTTATTATGTAGATACCAATAGTAGAAGGGGCATTACCATATCTCTCATACAGCTGAGACCAGCTGAGGGTTCTGCATCAGATACTTCAGACCTTCGATTTTTGATATCAAATGAAGCGGCCTACCAAATAGAATATTTTTTGTAAAGGCGGTATGTCGATCTCTAATAGTTTGGTTGGGCTCTTGTGTTTTCTAATCAGGGTCTCCAGGTACTCCAGATCTTCGACTATCCCAGTTTTTATAGTTTTCCCTTTGTGTGTATTCCCTTTAAACCCTAACTCTGTACCAAATTTCAGCTCAGCTCTGAGTTTATGGGAAGTACTAGTTCTATTTTGATGATCATGAGTGAGTGTCATAAATGTGAAACTTTGTTTTCGCTTTACTTGGGAACTAAATGACCTACAGACTTGAAATTTTGGATTTTAACTATGTGATTATAGCTTACTGGATGATAAAAACTTCTGCGTTCTGGTCTTATCCAGAGGTTTTCAAATAGGGGCCTGAAAATGCGGCGAAATGGTTCCAGTAAAGGACGGTGCGGCCGTGTTTGTTTCGCGCTCGACTCGGCGCTGATATCACATCACCAATACATAGGTATGTGGAAGTTTAATGTATGTCCATAAAAATATTTCAACATTCAATAACATTAGAACATTACAAGTAAAAGTAAACTAGTAGCGTTCTTTAGTGGGCTGCACATATTTAGTATCTGACTCATTCAAAGGAAATTGTATTTTATAAAGAATTAGCTATTGAAATCTCGGAGATGTCTATTAATAAGTTCAAAGTTTTTATAAATTGGAAGCTTATAGAAAAATCATATTACGATATTAACGATTAGATATATAAACGATAAAATGGTTTGGGTGTGAATTACTCCAACTTCATAGCTATATTATAATTTATTAGACTATGTGAGTTGGTGATAACAAAATAAAAGTCGCCTAACTTTGTCGCCATCACGAATTGAAATAATGGAAAATATATTATTTATGACCGCTTCACAGATGCCTGTAATAGGTTTACACGAATAGAGCTAATTTGAATTGGAATCAGAAATATTGTTGGTTTTTTATCAACTCAAGTCCTAATCATAGTCATAGAAGAATGATAAATGTGTAGTTAGCAATCGGCGCCCGCTGCTGTGCTGCTGTGCTGGTCATGAAGGTGCCACCTGAGCGCTGAGAGCCGTTCGCGCCAAGCACCGCACCGGCGCCGGCACCGTCGTCTAGGTGCCTATTTTTATCCGGGTAAATCAAATTGTTGCAGTTAGGCAAGTCTATTGAAAAAGCTCGCGTTTCATATCGTTCCCAGTTTTGTACGCAGCTTCGCCCGCGCCGGCCGCTGCGTTGTTATACTTATTGCAGTTGCAGTAACGAGAAAACTTAAACTTAAAACCTTTTATATGCCGCACGTCGATTGCTTTTCTGTCAAAATCTGCCGGAACCATAGCACGGTACTTGAGGTTTAACGATGTTGCACGACCCTGAGGCCGCCTCGTGTCTAAATGAGTTCGCACCGCGCGATGTCGTTTAGCTCTATCAATGAATTTGAACGGCACGCTCTAGATCTCCAAACCGACAAAAACACGCGCGTGATCAGAAGTGTATACGCAATCAGACACAGTCCGGGACACTTGGACATTAAAAATAAGTCTAGAGCTTGTATTATTGAGGCGGCGGCAATGGTGTTGCGCCTACCGTTATTGGCCTCCTCTCTGTTTCGGTGATCGAGAGATGCGTTACAGACCGACGGTCTTTGAAACGAAACAACTTTATACACTGAGCTAGACCGGAAGCGACGGCAGCGTGCCCCGGGCTCGCTCCAAGTCTTATAACACCACCCACCGACCTAATTTGCTATTTGAGTATGTCAAAGTGTCCCGACTGACGCGCGCGCACTCCGCTGAGGCCGTGTTGGTTGGTTACATCCCGCCCCCTGCTGCGGCTCGCGGAACAGTACGGGGTTAAAGATAGTGGTAACAAGCAATGCACTTTTGGAATTTCAGAATCCTCTCACGCGTGCGACCTGCGAACTCGTTACCCGGCGGCTCTGTCCGGCGGCGCCGCAGCGACGCCAGGCCGCCGCCCCGCTCATGTTATCTCTATGCACCGGCTACGTGTATCACTTACGCAATGCAGGAGTGGTCCCGGCGAGCCGGGCGCAGCGCACTCACACTCAGCTACAACTAGTACAACACGATCACTGCACTGGGCGCGGAGCACGGGACGCGTGCGTACGGACTGAAGCGCGGGAGGCGACTGCGGCGGCGGGCGGCGCCTCGGCCGCCATTGGCGGGGCGGGCCGGGGAAATTATTTCCATAAATTAGCGGGGGCGGGGGGCGGGGCGCGGGCCGGGGCGGGGCGCGCCCGCCGCCGCCGGTCACACATGTGCCGACTGCTACAGCCGACCTGGGGCTGCAGGCGACTCGTCATGTGTACCCAAATCAGTTGGCGAACTTACTAACAACGTATAAGCTAAACGATTGAACCACTTTAGAGCCAGTGCGTGAATTTATTTTTTCGTAAGCTCAAAGATTCAATATTTATTAACAAAGAAATAATTACTCGGTACTCATCAGCTTACTTCACTGTAGTCCTCGAATTTAAGAAGACGAGAAATCAAAGCAAAATGCAGGAACATAAATATAAGAGTGTAACATTGCAACCATCGCGGCCGACGTGTTTTCAATCCTACCGTAACAAATAAGTGCCCCTATAGAATATAGAAGCGGTGATAGCCTAGTGGTTAGGGCGTCAGCCTCCTAATCAGAGGTCGGCGGTTCGAATATGGGCACGCACCTCTAACTTTTCGGAGTTACGTGCGTTTTTAAAAAAAAAAATATCACTCGCTTCAACGGTGAAGGAAAACATCGCGAGGAAACCTGCACGCCTGAGAGTTCTCCATAATGTTCTCAAAGGCGTGTGAAGTCTGCCAATCCGCACATGGCTAGCGTGGTGGACTATGGCCAAACCCTTCTCATATTGAGAGGAGACCCGTGCTCTGTAGTGAGCCGGTAATGGGTTGATCATGATAATGATACAATATATAATTTTTTAACTCGTAACACTCCAATTTCTCATGCTATAGGCTACTGAGCGTTTGATGGCAATCTCATTTGCCGGTGGCCAAAGCGAAGATATCGTGTTGAAAGGGAGTGGAGTCGACGCACCCCACCGGCGCGGCGGTACGTTCAGCCGCCGCGGACGGTGCGGCGGGGGGCATGTACCCAATTGCATGTGAGGGGGTTGCGGGGTTGAAGGGTCGAATGAATGGATTCGCGGATTAGGGGAGCTACCGAAGCCCGCGGAGGCGAGTCGTAAGACACGTCTGCAGGGCGGGGCGCGGTCGGCGCGTGTGTCGCGGCGCGTGTCGCCGCTAATGAATTGTCCGCCGTAGTTCTAAATCAATCGCCGTTAATTGCTACGCCGTAGCGCCGCGCGCTAATGGACGAGCCCTCCGCGGGGGGCGCGGGGGGCGCGGGGGGCGCGGGGGGCGCGGGGGAGGACACTCCCTCTACCTGCATCCCGAAACCTGGATCGCGAAACATTTGCTACTTGAGGCTCCATTTTGTAGTTTTGTTGTCAAATTTCAAATGTAGGCGTCGCCGACGACTGCCGAGCCTGCTGCGGGTGCTCCGGGTGCTCCGGGCTCAGGGAGCTCTGGGAGCCCCTTTTTGATGAGTGGCACAGTCGTGCGTGTAAGAGGAATAATGGCACGCGCGCGACTCTGCTCGGCCGGCGCACGCAGTAACCGTCGAGCAGTGCATCGTGCCTGCAGCACCGGCGCGGGCCCGGCTCCGCCTCACGTCCGTCAGGTGAACTGGCGCCCGCCTCGCTGCGACCTCCCGCTCCAGAGTAACGGCTCGCAGCAGCTCGTCGACGCACTCCTTACAGCATCACGTCCGCACCGCGCCCGCGGCCAGGCGCCGAACTTATTTCTGACAACCTGAACGTAGCATACAATTTGACGACTACCTCGTGGTGCGCGCACTGCGCCACGGGTTGTTGGTCCTGGACTCGATTCCCGGCTCGAGTCTGGTCTTATGGGAGGCTTCGACCGTGGCTCGAAGCCACGGTCTTCGAACTAGACGTGTCGCCAAGCGATTTAGCGTTCCGGCACGATGTGGCGTATAGAAACCAATCAGGAGGTTTACCGTGCCCCTAACAGGCCAGCCCGCGACGACGCGACGACGGCGAGGCGACGGAGCGCTGCCCAGCGTCGGCTGTGTGCTACGACCCGGGCGTACAGCGGGGAGCCGCGGCGCTGCTCGCCGGCGGCGCACAGTCGTACCTGCGTTACCTTCCTAGAACGTGACGTCACCGTTCAGCGGAAGGCCTCGCCGGCCACAAAGGGCAGCAGGCGGCGCCGGGCCACCTTCCCGGTAATGCTAACGAGCAGCGTGGGAACCCGCGGCTCAAACCTGGGCGCAGGCTGCTGGCTCCCACCTTGAGCACCTATGGGTCTCCTCGAGTTTATTTATTATGCTCGATCATTACCTATTTGCGAGCGACGACGGCTTCGATCCACGAATCGAACCCGGAGCCTCGCGTTTGCAGTCTGGGACGCTGCGCCAACATAAAGAGATATACCTAAATAGAGACTCGATTTAGGTCTCAAGCCGCGCAGCCACGTCGGATCCGCTTCATCATTACCGGGGCGCGTCCGCCGCGGCACCGCCCAAGTGAGCCCCTCGCCTGCCGCCGCTACCACACTTAACAGCCGGCACCGAAGGCGCGCGTGCAGCGCCGGGCCGGCTCCTTCTCTGCTGCAGCGCTGTCGGCGGGGCCGCTTCCTTGCAGCAATACTTTTTGTCACTTTATAGACACAAAGACGTCGTGAAAGCTTTTTAAGCTGCCCTCGTTGATTGCCAGCTCCTTAAGAGATTCTTTCAATTGCGAAAACCTTGTGCATTTCTGTTTCACTCTGTCCATTATTGTAGGCGACACCTACATCTCCTTTGCTGTTACGCTTGCACGATTCGCATTCGCGGGGAGTTCTGTCCCGCGAAGAAGCGCAGAGACACTCCCACGCCTGCACTGCTGTGTGTTTGTAAAGCTGTACGCGTCGCCGGCGCCTCATCAGCAACGCAGCTCACTGTCGGTAACGCAGCCGAGGCGCGACACGCGTCAGGCGAGGTGTGGTGAGCTGTTCAGATCTTTGGCCTATATTTTAAGACTTGCAGTTTGATTGTTAAATGGAGAAGCTAGAACCTGATACACGGGTCCCTGCGCCGCCAAACTGCACCCACAGCCGGCGCGACGGCCTCCGGTATCTGAAGCCATTATATTATTTGCCAGCGAGCAGAGTTCCAGCGGCGATCTGCCCAATCCGAGCAGCTTGCCGCAGCTGGCACAGCTCCTCAGCTACCAACACTGCACGCCGGAGCTTCGCGCTGCGCTCCGCTGCCTGGTGGGGGCGCGGGAGTTCAGGTGCCGACCGGCGACTGCGTTCAACTTCAGCCATTTGTTCTTAGATAACGGCATCCAGCAGTTTGCAGTTTCCTCTCGGCTGGCCGAGACCGGCGTCCCGATGATGACGTACCGCCGAGAGAGCACTACAACTACATACAAAATAATGCTCCGTTGAATAAGTTAAGTTAGTGACTTAGGTACGCTGAAGCACAAATTAAGAATACGGCAAACCTTATCAACTGTACGACTGCGTGAAGTGTACACGGAGCCGCGGGCGGCGGTCCCGCGGGGAGGGGGAGCGCCTCGTGCCCCCTAGTGTGCACCAAAACGTCCCCTTCCCGGGAGGGTCGCCGCTGAGCCAGCCCCCGCGGCCGCCGGGCTCCGCGGGGAATGTGCTCGTAACGGCCCCGGGTGACCCTCGCAAATGTTTATATTCAATCTAAAGCCGATGAGGCCACCTCAATAACTACGGAGGGCTTAGTCCTGACTGACTCACTCACTGACCAACAACTACGACTTGAACCAATAAACGTACAAACTTAATATTGATGCTGAAAGCGAGTAATAGTATTTACTAGGTGTTTCAGGATAATTAAAAATTTGTGTTAAATAAGGGCTGGAGTTTATAAGGAAATCTTAAATTTTTCTGTTTAACATTACATACGATTAGCCGACACCTCTCCCCCATTCATTAAATAATAACTCGTCAAGCAATATTAGACAGTTGAAGTGTAGTTACACAGAACAATCAGAAAAAAGAGGTATCTTTTATAAGTAACGTAACGAAATATACTGAAAGTTCACTACCTAATAGTGCTGCTGGAAGTGCGCATTGCAGCAGCAGCGACCCGGGCACCGGCCGGAGCGCCGGGAGACGCGCCCGCACGGGGATGTGCGGAATATCACACATGCACAGGTTGTAATCCACGGGTTGCTGTGGAAGTCAAACATTGATACATGGTTGATAAACCTCGACCAAGGAGTACACAAGTGTTCTGCGTGACATCATCATCATTACCATGAACAACCCATTACCGGCTCACTACAGAGCTCGAGTCTTCTCTCAATGTGAGAAGGATTTGGCCATAGTCCACCACGCTGGCCATGTGCAGATTGGCAGACTTCACACGCCTTTGAGAACATTATGGAAAACTCTCAGGCGTGCAGATTTCCTCACGATGTTTTCCTTCACCGTTGAAGCAAGTGATATTTTAATTTTTTTTTAAACACACATAACTCCGAAAAGTTAGAGGTGCGTGCCCGGATTCGAACCGCCGACCTCTGATCAGGAGAATGACGCCCTAACCACTAGGCTCTCGCCGCTTCACCGTGACGCCGTGACATCACCTGCCCTGATTATCTACCTAATATAATAGGTACCTACGAAATTCCGTCTGCATCATTATCGCTCCCGTGACGTCATCGGCAAACACTTAGGGGAAGGAGCTAAGCTCTACCGCGTCACGTACCTATTACTGTGACTTATGGATGAGCCTCCAAGTCGGCCGGCCGTCCAGTGTTCGGTCGAGTTCGCGACGGAGTCCGCGGGGGGCCGGGTGGGCCCCCGACCCCGCCGTCCCCTGGCACCGATAGGTAGCTGCTCCCGTAAGGACGCTTCCGTGCAATCGCGCCGTGTACTGGCGATTGCGCTAATGAGGCAGCGGCTTCGCGCACAATGCACTCTGTGGCTTCCCAATAAGAGCGGATTGGAGCCGGCGCTGATTGCCTACTTCATTATTATTAATGAGAATGTCTCCGACGAGCGAGCCGCGCTCCTCCGCCGGCAGCTCGGGGCGGGGGACACGTCACTCGATACTGCTAATGTAACAAACATACAAGTATGGGAAGGTTGCTTGTAGGTACTATTGTTATGTAGAACAGCTTTGCTACCTCTCGAGTTTAACAAAGAAACACAAAGGCTTTGTTTAAGAACTGCCGACTAATTAGTGACGATACATAGAAATGAAATATAATCCATTTGAAGCACATAAGCGACCTACATACCACTACTCTTCAGGTAGACATTATCAAAGGCTGGGCTTCAGTGATGAGACACTTAACGAGGTACTAAATTCAGAATTCATTTATTATTAAGTAGTCGATTACCTCCGTACACAACACTCTTGCAACATCAAGTTTGTCTGTTAGCGGGAGCGCCGGTCGCGGAGGCAGTGGAGAAGAAGACCTTCACGAGTTTAGCTATGTTCAGACTTGATTATTTTACAAATTAACATCATCATGATCAATCCATTCTCGGCTCACTACGGAGCACGGGTCTCTTCTCAATATGAAAAGGATTTGGCCATAGTCCACCACGCTGGTCATTGGCAGACATCAAACGTCTTTGAGAACATTATAGAGAACTCTCAGACGTGCAGGTTTCCTCACGATGTTTTCCTTCACCGTTGAAGCAAGTGATATTTCAATTGCTCCGAACGCACATTACTCCGAAAAGTTATAGGTGCGTGCCGGGGATCGAACCCCCGACCTCCGATTAGGAGGCTGACTTCCTAACCACTAGGCATTATTACAGCTTAATCAAAAGCATTATTTTAAAATGTGTATCTAATCAAACCCAATTCTAGAGATAACTGAATTGGGTTTGTATTAGGTATTATAATCAATGAGTTTTAGTAACGGCTGTACATACAAGTGAGCGTCCCGTCGCCGCATGTGTAATGACCGCGGCTGTCTCCGCGCCGGGCCGCGGTAAGCAAGTGTGAATTGCATCCTAATCTCCGAGCACGTCTCCCGACGACAACCCACATTTCTTATTCTATATAAAACCCATAGTTCAATTCACCGTTGGCGCGGTTCTGTCGGCCACGTCCCGCCCCTCGCCGCCGCTTCCTCCTAGCCCGCCACCCGTGTCCGGGCGGTGGTGCGCCGCAGCTCTCGGCCGTCTCTCCTGTGAGAAGGAATAGCCGAGGAGTGACGAATTAATAGGCTGGATGTCATCTCGACCCTCGAGGACTCTTGTAGAACGAAATAACCAATAAGAAATATATACCTACCTATTATGTAAAAAGCAATTTAAAGATAAATATGTCAGCAGTCATCACCACACCTGCCCGAGGCTGCTGCCCCCCGGGGCCCGCGGCGAGGCGGCAGATGTTCTCCTGATCCTCGGCGTCAGCACTAATGCACGCGCACACTTAGCTGCGTCTTAATTGAGGGATTAACAACGAAACACGATTAAAAAGTTCAGTGCGAGCTCTCTTACTGCAAGCATAATAAAACAGCTCCAAGTGTCGGAGGGAGCGGCGCCGGCTCGCTCGCGGTTCTGGCCCGGGCCGGGGTGTTGTTGCTCGTTATTTAACGAAACCTTCCTGCCGGTAGTTCGCTCGCTGGGCTGCTCGTGGATTATTTCGTCGGTGCACTGTATTGAATTAGATTCAAGTTTCCTTTAGGTCATAGAGTCTAAAGTTTGACTTTAGGTCGGTTGCGTTATAAAATTGACATTATAGGGATTAAAATGTTCGGAGGTCGGAGAATCGGTCAGTCGAAATTAATTATCAAAATAAAAATAAAACTATTTGAATTTTAATCCTATAATCTATGTATTCAAATTGTTCTCTAAATACGGCTTATGGTTTTTGAATACAATTTCTTACATTGTCGTGGGAAGATGATGATGACTACGTTCGTAGACTTACAATTAATGCTGAGAGGGTTTCAAACGCGCTCTGCTCTAAGAAGCCCGCAACAAAGTTGGTCGGGTATTCTTTTCGTTATCATCGTCTCACATTGTGGAGCTATTTCGGAGCGAAGATACATGGGTAGAACGATTCATAGCCAAGCATTTTTTATCAATTTTGTAATCCTTAATAATATATAGTAATGATATATAATAATTCTCTTTTCTCTTAGTTTAAGTTCAATATAAACTTTGAACTTATTTAGAAACAACCGTTGAAAAATGTATAGAAATTCCTTTTAACTCTAGCCAGGTAGAGCGCATTGCAAGTTTGTCTTTGTTCCTTACGTATAAATTATTGACGTCACTTTATCTCAGGGGCCGTCTCGGACCCATTTCATGCATAGCACGAAAAACTCTTTTCGGCAGCACGAGAATAGTGTTAAGTCGACTGCACCCCCCAGCATAAACTACCTCATTACATAATGCCGTGGAAGTGCAACAGACTCCGCACCGCCGGCCGCGGCTCCGAGTCTGCCATCCCG
The DNA here is from genome assembly GCA_928268935.1 of Lasiommata megera. NCBI lineage: Eukaryota > Metazoa > Arthropoda > Insecta > Lepidoptera > Nymphalidae > Lasiommata > Lasiommata megera. The sequence goes on along the minus strand of OV743311.1, from coordinate 162,083 downwards.
CATCTATTGCATCTAATATAATCGATCTGCAAGAGATCGACGAGAGAGCGTGTCGCCGGCAGCACGCCGCCGTCGGCGCGTTGGTGTCGGGCGCGTCGGACCCGTCGGGCCGTCGGGCTCGTCGGGCGCGACAGGCCGCTTCAATAAATCGAGCGCTCGATAAGCGGCGGCGCTTTGAGCCTATTCTATTATTCCACGAGCCGATAAAAAAGGAATAACGGCTCCTAAACGCAGGAATGCTGTAGACTTTTGTTTTAGGCGGCGCCGGCGCCGGCCGCATTAGCGCGCAGCGGCGCCCGCCCACTTATCGGCGACACGATTTAGTGGATGTTCGCTGCTATAATATATGAAGCGCGCTCGCGGCCGCTAATGACCGGCCCCCGGCCCCGGCCCCCGGCCCCCGGCCCCCGCTCCCGGCGACCCGCGACGGAGGACGTGCGATCTCTGACTCTGAAGAGTATCCAAACCGCGAGCTGCCACTTCGGCCCTCACAGTTAAACTGGCAATATGAATGCATCCGGGGTTATTATTATTTAGAAGTGGCTCAGTTTCAACTTTGCACCTTTGTTTCATCGTATTTAATTTTATATTAAGTAGAAGTAGCTATCTAAATTGATATGTAAGCGATATTTTTATCCGCGCCGGTGAACACTCTAAGAAGGCCCTAGAGGAGGAACTGAAGATAATGGCAGTTTAACAACTTTCCGAAAATCTCCTAAATATACAGACATTGAATTCTTCCTATGTCTTTTATTACAACAAACACATTGGTTTCGAGCAAAATAATTTTTGTAACTAAATATGATCTCAATAAGTTCCATGTTTATAAAAAAACGTAAGCTGGTAGTAAACGTTCTACTATAGTTTAAAGGATTATGTAAATGATAAACAAGCATGGGAATGAAATATTGCTCTAATTAGGTATAATAGCTCTTAAATAATTTTAAGTCGCATGTAAGATGGTGATAGCAAAAAGAAACTTTATCTGGATAACTTTATTGTGAGTTTGTTCTGAAAGGGGCGCGTTTGGAACCCTCGTAGCTTTAATTTTATTATATTCATCAAATCACTACTATGTAAATTATTGAAGCGTCAAAAGTAGATAAGTATCTTTTAAACGACTATTTGAATAAAGATTATAATTGATTGATTAATTGATGGAAACAGTTTCGTAGTTCAGTAATGACTGTGCATTAAGTCTCCAGCAATACTCCAGCCTCCAGCCGCCCCCAACCATTCAGGTGCGTGACCTTGCATCGCCATTACAATAAAGTGTGAGAGAGAAGTAATTCATTAAAACGCTTATTTAGCAACAGGCGGCTCCTTCTCGAATACGAATCAGGATATTAACTTTGAGTTTTAGATATAATATAATAACCAGATAATTGAACTCTACCGAATTTAAACGCGTCTAAATCAATCTAAAACTGTATATGAATGAGTGGGTAATGCTATGGTTACGGCAAATCTTTTAGTAGATAATAACGGGAAGTGCAGTTTTTTTTTTGTTTTTTTCGGACTGTCTATTAGCTGTGCAAACCCTATTGGTTGCCACAGCGTAACCGGGCTGTTTGACGAGCTTTGGAAAGAAGCTCTGCCAGAAGAAATTTTGAGCCCTAGGGCTCAAAGAAACTAAGAGAACGACTGCCTAAGGGCGCCTCCTTTGAGGCCGAACCTCGGCTTAGGCGACGTTTGGGATAACGGGGGGGTCGGGCGGTGAGTGGTCCGTACGTCTCCGAGGCCGTGGATGGAGCCCACGTCCGGATGACGTAAGATAGCGCGGACCTCGTCTTCGCCTGCGAAGACGGTGTGTGGGAAGTGCAGAGCGATGATGGCGCGCTACTAGCGCATGCACCGGCCACAGCGCGGCCGACTGCGGCTCAAGCACGGAGCGCACTTTGAGAGGCGAGGGTTCAATCGTGACAGATTGTTGTCGTAGCTGTGACCCGTGTAGCGAGGCAGAGAAATTGCTCCACGCTGATTTTAGCAGCGAAGTTCTCTGCACGCGTCAGACGATGCGCCGGAACATGGCAGGCAGTGGGGATTTAGGTACTTGCACATCTGCAATGTAGAATTAGGCTACGCGATGATTTTCTTATTCTGCCACAGAATGAAGGATCCTGCAGTAGGTCCAGCATGCACGCCCCGAGATAATTATGATTATTTCAATGACATAAGATGAGTATATATGAAGATATCGTTATCTCTTAGTTCGCATGTTGGCTAAGCTGGGAATCGTCGAGAAACACTTACCAAGAAGTGAAATATAAAATTATGAAAGTTTCTAAACAAATCACATTTAAAGATCATTGGAAATATTAAAAATTACAGAATTTTAAGAAGAATCAACTTTAACAATCTAAGAAATTACGAAATAAAAAAATCGGCGAAAGCCTATACGCACTAACTTGCACATTTGTGTTACAGCGGCTGTCGGCAGCGCGCGGGAGTCACGGCCGAGTGCAGCGACTCTCAACCTAATCATCGAGAAGCAGCAAGTTATTTATTTAACACTAGGTGCATCGCAGCCGAGGCCTCACTCTGCACGCAGCTTATATTATAGTGAACTGTGCCAGCGACATACGTCTCCCTGCACTACTATTCGTGCCACTGCTTGTAGACCGAATGCCAACTTTCACCCAGAGAGCGCTGCGAGCTTCGATGCAGCTCTGCTGTACGCGGTCTGCCCGGGTCTGGTCGGTCTAATAACGCCGTGTTTTCCCGTCGGGGCCGCAGTGCTGCGACCAACACTCGGATAAAGGTTATATCAATGAACCTGATCATATCGGGGGAAAAAATACCTAAAGCATAACCTGAAGTGTCACGTGCTGGTGTTGTAAATTGTATCGCAATAGTTATCGCGCTGAGCGCGAACAGAAAGACAGACCAGCGTCCCTCTGAAACAAACAAAAAAGAATTAACTACTGTTTTGGGTTCTGTATCCATGTTACATTTGTGCCTTAACTTCCATAGTGTTATCTTCGACAACGTCGAGCTTTCGTACGAACTCCCATACCCTATTTGAGCCGACAAAAGATCGCCATATGTCCTTTCCCATGCTCTCGTTTATTTTCGTGCCGAATTTCACCTAAATCAGTTTAGTGGTTGGTGTAGGTGTGAGTACGAAACTGCTTATGTAATTGAAGACAGTCAAACAGTTTTTAACATTTAGTTTGTTTTCCCGCCGGTAAGATTAATATGCGCAGGCCGAGATGCTCGTCATGCTTTTTTTAGAGTTTACAGATGACACGTTAGCTAGCGACAGTTCATTGCAGATGTCCAAACAAAAGCAGACGATTTAAAAAAAAAAAAATTATACAACATTGTCGCCTCAGATTCAAATACAAATAGATACAGCCTCAGCCTGACATCACACCAACATTACACAGGCCACGGTTGTAAACCTATTCTAATCAAATCGAACCAAATATAGCTATATTCATATAAACCTATTACAGGCATCTATTAATCGTTCATATATTATATCGCATTTTTCATTATTTCTATACCTGATGGTGATAATTACACTCGCCAACTTGAAACTACAGCTAAGAAGGTTCAAATCGCGCCCAGGTTTAAGAAGAAACATAAAACAAGCTTAGCCGGTTTTTTTTGTTATCACCATCTCACATAATCAATAATAAATAATGATACCTATGGAGATAGAGCAATTCACACCCAAGCTTTTTTATCGTTTATATAATCCTTAATATTCTAATATGATTTTTCGTTTTATTAAAACTTTGAACTTATTGATAGACATCTCCAAGATTTCTATTAGTAGGTTTAAATTTATCAATATTTTAAGGACGTAGATGTATTTAGTTTTCATATATTATGCGTGCGTGCATGCGTGTAGTTGTGTATGTTTGTTTCTCCTTCTTTACCTATTTATAACTTTTTTCTTATTTTTGTAGTTTCGCTCATATTCAGCCGATGTCATGAATATGAGTGGATAGCTGACATTTTTTACGAACGTGACTTGAATACTCCCTCGCGTGTTTAAAAAAAAAGAAAATGCACGTTTCGTCCAAGTCCTTGTGACATGGACGACACGTGCATGTTGTTTAGTTAGTTAGTTAGTTTGAGGTTTGTAAGTTGTTGTGTTTAACAACTGTATTGTTTTGTTACTTTTAAATAGTGCTGCAACTTTTTTAAACACATTTAAATAAAACTTGGGCGTGTGCGAATAATATAAACCCAAATCAGCCGCCCGGCAAACCGGCCACCATCGCAAGCTACCACCGCGCCAACACGTCCAAATAAAGCCAAGAGCGGCAGGCGACGACCTCGCGTGATCGCAACCAAGCATCCGAATGTCACGAAGGTTTCTCTTCTTTTTGTTCACGATCCCCGGCTGACTCCCTCACGAGGAGGTGGAAGACGCGTTCTCGCCCGTTCGTTTCTGGCGCTTCTCGGATGGAGATGGGCCTCGATCGTCGGAGGAGTGCGCGAGCGTTCTAGTGACCCGGCCGTTAGGCGACACGAAAGAGCATCGCTGGGTTTTAATCGGTATTCTGGTCGCTGGAAGCGGTCCAACTTTAAACAAAACTGATAAAATATAATCATCATTAGCCAACATTAATCCACTGCTGGACAAAGGCCTCTTTTAAGTAGTGCCAACTCATCCTGTCTCCGGCTTTTCGCATCCAGTCGATGCCTGCCACTTTTCGGAGGTCATCACTCCACCTGGCCGGAGGACGGCCCACACACCGTTTGCCGAGACGTGGTCTCCACTCGAGGACCTTCCGACTCCAACGTCCGTCGGATATATAATCATAAATGCTGAATTCTACGGCTTTCCTGGGCTTATTTATATTATCTTAGGTTATAGATTCTAGCTGCAGAAGAGCTTAGCTTGTTTATCTTGCTTACTTTGTGGGTAGTTTGGACCCTGCTATATAGCTACTAACTATATTTATATAACAATACTAGCTGTTGCTCGCGACTTCGTCTGCGTAGAATTGCTGATTTTACTTGAGATTGAGGTTACCCATGCGGCCAATGCTCTGCTTGAGGAAGTAAGCTACAGGCAAATGTCAAATTGCCGATTTTCGCGTCTCTAAATTAAAAAACATAGGACTTTCATACAAACTTTAAACCCCTATTTTATCCTCTTCGGGGTAGATTTGGATCAAAAAAAATTCTAGCCTAATACATACGCCCTAAAAGAAACCTATTTTCAAAATTTCAAGCTTGTAGACTTCATTATAAAAAAATAAGCAAAAACTATCATCCCTATATATATCATCTATTTTATCACTTAACAGGTAATATTAAAAAAAAAATTATGTAAATGTTTTTTATTTATTATTGTTAATCTTAATGCAAATTTTTGTCTCTGCAACTCTAAAAACAAAGAAAATTCATACAAACTTCCAACCCCCTTTTACCCTCTTAGGGGTGGAATTTCCAAATATCCTTTCTTAGCTGACATCTCTTAACTATCAACTACCTACTTGCTAAATTATAGCTTTATACGTACAATAGTTTTTGAGATCTCGTGTTTAATCAGTATGTAAGTCAGTATGTAAGTAAGTGACCTTTCGCTTTTATATATATAGATAAGCAGGGATATGAGCACTATGTGAACTTGTATCGTGTTTTATATTCTATTTATATATTTATTTCGGTAGTGATTCGATTGACACACCTAATCTTATCAATGCAGTGATAGCACTAGGTGTTTTCGGTAGCAATATAATTTTATTTTTCACTTTTGAATCGTGATATTAAAATTTTAAACTATAAGCAATTACTTATTCAGTTAAAATATAACATTCTATTCGTGCTATTGATTATGTACTGTTATAATAAGATTCGAGAAGAAAAGTAATTTTAATCATACCGATTGATAAATTGAAACAATGTTTTAAAGCCCATACAATCACATTACACGTTCATACAATCGCTGAATCGCTTAGTGCCGGTTGCCGGCGGCGGCTCGGTTGCCGTCGCTCGCAACACGGAGTAACGTGAGTTCATGTAAAAAGTGTATGCTGGAGCTGAGAGCGACTGCGCCGTTCCTGCGGCGCCGTCCGCCCGTCGAGATGCCTGCGACGTTCCTTGCATTGCATATCGCTTTTAATTTTAAAGAAATTTAACGACAATTTTGATGTTCCCATGCGATCGCGGCTAAATCCCTCTTAATACAATCGGAGACAAGTCACTAATGACATACAAGCAACTGCACTCTGCTTCGCCCATAAATTAACGTTAACGGCGCACGAGGGACGTGAGCGGCGGGCACTAGGTGGTATGGCCACTCGCCTGGGACGGCGGGCTGCGGCTGTGGCTGATTTTAAGCCTTCTCCTGGTTGTCTAGCTGATCGAGGCCAGCTCGACGCAGGAGGGAGTGGTTGTATGAGCGTAATTGCTCTTTGACCTATTTCGCTGACCTGGACTGAGAGGAGCGAGTGCTTCCGGCTGGCTTGTTCTCAGTGATTCTGCATCAAAACGGTGGCAGAGCATAACTAGTAGACAAACGTGACTTCTCCAAAGAGTCTTTTAGGTACCTAGACCTTTTTAAAAAAAAAAAATTATATTATCAAGTGTTCAAGTGTTCGAGTGGCGCGTGCTTCTCTCGAGACACGCATGTTATTCCCATTGGCTTCTTCTTCTGCGACCATTCTGCATTCGATTAGTAAATGCCGATCATTACTATCGAAATAAATTGTATTAAGCCGAAGATTTAATAAGTTGATACATCAGTCATCACAAACTCGACAAACGTTACGTTAAGGTTTTGGACGTTATAAGTATGTACTCACGAAGCCCTAATTAGGAGCAGCATAAACACAGTGCCCGCGAGACCTTGCAGCAACGCACAAATAAACGACGACGACCCCACACCCGCTCCGTGACGACCTGCGGCGGACCGAACTAAAACAACACCGCACGTCGACGAGCGCCGCGCGCTGCGGAACTCGGAGCGCCATCTGCCAGTGCCCTGGACAACTACATCGCGAACTGTGGCGCTACTGGTGACACATCGTATTAATAGCTTCCTCGAATATTGATAATTGAATTCGGTAATGAGATGTGCACGAGTCTCGTCACAAATTACCTTTTATTTAGAATGTTCACGTGCAGTTAAGAAGCATACCTAGGTATACAAAATAGGAATGCATCGCGAGATGGGGACAAGCGCTGCCATCTATGCGCACTGTACGAACACGGCAGTGCTGGGTGAGCGGGCAGATGGCGCGCTCGGCCGGCCCGGGCGGCCGGCACACTGCAGCTTCTGCGACGATGTTATGACAAATAGCACGTAGAGGTATTCGGAATATGCGACACTTATGACGAATAACTAAACATTAGCGGAAGTGACTATCAGATTATTATTATTAATTACCCTACCTTCAGAATTATGGATATTTGAATTTGAATTTGAAAAGACTAAAGGTAGGTAAATACGTACGTATTAACGCCTTTCATACAATACTAGCTGTGGTAATACCAGGATACAATATTGCCGCAATATCGTAAAGCCGTCTGCAATAAATGGACTATCGAACATCTAGTTTGTTTGAGTTGAAAGAGTTTTTCAATGGGACCCGTATTTCCCGAGATTATCGCGTTAAATAAAACAAATGAAATTAACTGATTTAGACTTGATTCAATTTGAAATTTGTGTAGCAGAGATAAATTGCAAATTGACTCTTTAAAGTTAGGAACACACCTACATTTCTTAGACAACAGTGAGTGATGATAATTTAATATGAACTTTATTGGATAGCAATAAAGTTCAAATTGACTTTACATTTTATTCAGAGAACGTTTATATGGGAAAAAGAAAAGGGCTGTTTTTAGGGGTTTCCCGGGAATTATTCGAATTTTTCTCACTTTTTAAACCTTCCCTAGACTGCCACAAACATTTTAAGACCAAGATAAGATGAATTCGTTCGGTCGTTCTCGAGTTTTAGCGAGACTAACGAACAGCAATTGATTTTTATATATATACAATACAATATAATGTGACAAAGTTATTTGCTTTACGTTTGTTATTTTAAGCGAATTTAAAACAATGTTTCAATTTGAAATTAAGTGAACCGTGCTTCTTGATTGCATAAATTCAAATTTAAATCCAAATAATCTTTATTCAAATAATCCTTAAAAAGGCACTTTTGACCCGTCAATAATTTACAAAGTAGTGATTAGGTGGTGATAACTACATTCTTACACTTAAAACTAAAGCTATGAGGGTTCCAAACGCGCCCCGGTCTAAGAAGAAGTCCACAACAAACTTAGCCGGTTTTTTTTTTCGTTATCACCATCTCACATAATCAATAATAAACAACAGTACCTATGGAGATAGAGCAATTCACACCCAAGCTTTTTTATCGTTTATATAATCCTTAATATCGTAATATGATTTTTCTACAAGCTTTCGTTTTATAAAAACTTTGAACTTATTGATAGACATCTCCAAGATATCAATAGGTAATTTATTACAAAATAAAATACAATTTCCTTTGAATGAGTTACTAATTTTGTGCAGCCTACTAAACGGTACTACAAGTTTACTTTTACTTCTGATGTTCAGTGCGTTACAGTGCATTTTTTTTTTGAATTTATCAATATTTTTATGAACATACATTAAATTTTCATATATATATTGGCTATGCACTGTCATTATTTTATAATCTTTAAATTTATCTCTTAATGACTCTCTGGGACCTAATTTATATAATATCGCACGAACCCTCTTCTGCAAAACGAATGTACTGTCAATATCAGCAGCATTACCCCCTAATAAAATACCATATGACATAATGCTGTGAAAGTAGCTAAAATACACCGGTCTGGCAGTCTCTATATCCGTCAAATGACGGATCTTTTTTACCGCGTAAGCAGCAGAGCTAAGTCTGTGCGATAAATTATTTATATGTGGGCCCCATTGAAGTTTAGCGTCTAACGTTATGCCTAGGAATTTGTAAGTCCCCGTTCCCCGCGGCTTCACCTCGTTTGTACGAGGTGCAGCGCCGGTGTCAGCTACGAGGCGCAGCCCTGTTCTCAGAGTCGTACACAGCACGAGTTGCTGTACTTTACCTATACCTACATTTTTCTATCTCCAGACTGATGATACGACACAATGTGAAGGGCGAGGTTTATGTACGTTGTTGTCTTAATAATAAAATGACTTTTTTTGTGTTACGTGGTGTCATAACACGTCACGCGCCTGTTAATAAGCGGCAGGGCTGCATGGTCTCGCGATCAGTTGTCGTTTCAGGCACAAGTAGGTGATTATGTACAACGTAGCAACATTTGAGTCTGCGATCGAACTCTCACTGACACAAAATATAGACTGACATTAAGTTAGTTCTCAATGAATGGGCCAAGATCACCAAGAAATGGATGAACCAAAAAAGACGGGCAATTAAAGCCCCGCTAATGGAGGCCCGAGCGACCGTCAGGGACGAGGACTGTCCGATGAGCCACCACGCCCCGCCTGCCAAGCCTGAGCCGCCAAGTTGGCCAGGAAGACATACCTTAAATGAGTAGTTCAGAATAAAACAAAACGACACATTTGGCAAGAGTTTATTACCAGTTTAACAACCGACATAATAATACAACACTGTGTAGCTCCCTCCCTTAATTAAATAAACCACTCTGTCTTACAACTTCTATTACAAGATATTCGCACACAGTCGAGTATAAATAGCCGGCCCACGCACACACACACACCCGCTCGCAGCACCGGGCCCCACCCGCCGGGGCCCGCCGTGCCTCGCAAATATATTAATAAATTCGTCATATATTATTTGCTAAACTAAACATATCCTTAATCCTACTTAGTTCTACACTAAAATATACAAAGTGCCCCGCGCGGACGCCGCTACAGATAAATTATTACTATTTACAGACAAGTATATTACAATGATAACCACTTCAACGTCTAATTACTGGGACGGCACAGCTGCGTAACGCGGCCAACTCGACTGCTTGACTGCCCCCCTCGGGCCTGCCGGCGAAGCGCACAAACGAGAACACAGGTGATAGGTAACCGGGTGGACCCAAGGTAGCTATTGTCCCGAACTGGGTCCAGTGAGAGTGTCTCGACAAGAAGCCCCGAAACCGGCACCTCGTGACCCCTACTCGAATGTGGTTACCTCTCTTGTCTCAGAATTTAAACGTCGAGGTTCGCACAAAAAACATAACTATGCGGCGCTGCTGCACGCGTGCAGCGCTGGCATCGACGATGCTACTGAGGCACCGAGAGCCTTTCACTGGTCACAGGCGTATGAGGCAACGGGAGACCACGCCGAGACTGAGCCGGCGGCGCCCTCCGCCCGGCCGACACTGTTCTAGTGATTGCGTCTTACATTATTACTCAATGGGCTTCCTTATGTTGGGCGCCGTCTATTGAACTCGCGGACCCGTCGCTTCATCTACACGTTGTTACAGCGTTACTTTACTTACAAACATTTGGTTTCGGTCACCTGTAAGATACCATCTATTTACAGTAGGTGCTGCACACTCGGTGACTCGCAATCAATATTACAAATTGGTGTGTCGATAACGTTATCGATCTAGAGTTCTGACTGACGCTATGATAACAGTGTATCGGCGTGTCCGACGCACGGCGCTGAATCCACTCCCGACGCAGGGCCCGAGATAACGGCATAATATTGCAACAGCTAGTCCTCAACGCTGCAAGTGTCGGTTGACTGACGCGCAGCAATAAAGCATTTTAAGCTTAGCTGCAGCGCAATCAGACGTCAGCCTGAACAGCCCCCGCCCGTGCGGATTACTAAATGTATGATGTACCTACTACAAGTTACCAGGAGCTCGTACCCGCCGAAACCTGCCTCCAGCCTCCCCGCGTTCCTCATCTTAACTAGTTTCAAACTGTACAACTGAGAGCCTCTCGCTTCCCTGCCCAACATACAACACCTCGTTGGGTGTATGTATGAAGAAGAAAGAAAGCTTACGAACGGACGTAGCGATAATATTTGGGGATAGTTGTAAGTGGTCGCGGGTTCTCTGCAGAGACGCGAGCGACGCGCCAAAGACGAGACGTCACATCGATGAAATAATTTATGAGCCGAGTGAATTGTTCCCGAACTGACGCGGCTGGATTAACTGGAGATGCTCTCGCGTGTTATCTCGGACCCGCGGAGCTGCAGACGAGCGGCGACGGGACAGTGCGGCCGCACGGACGGCGCCGCGGCCGGACGCGCGCCAAGGATTATACATCGAACTTAATGGACGCTTTAATCAGCTGCTTGAAGCAATTACCTTTTTATATTTTAACTCGAATAGGAGTCATACAAAATATATTACATTGTTTAAATGGCGTCACGAGGTGCCCGGGAACTCATAGAAATAGTAGGTTCAGTGGGGGGAGCGGTTCCGGGGGTGGGAGACGGTGTTCCGTCTTGTACTGTTGTGCAAGTACGCCTACGCTCACTGTGGCAGGCGTGTCGCTGGTAGCCGAACTGCGCCGGGCAGGCTCGGGCTGCTCTCGCAGCATTGGAAACGGTTCGTCTCGTGGAGGAAATCGCGCGGCTCGACCGGAGGCTGCACACCGTTCGCGACACAGCGCCGCACTGCGAGGGCTCCTCGTGTGAGACCGCGCGGGCCGCCGCCGGGCCGGCAGCCGCGCCGGCGCCTACGGCCACGTGCCGGACAGCGCGCCGCCGGGCCGCGAGCCCGCGCCGCCGCCGCCGCCCATGCTCTTGGGCTTGCGCTTGCGGGTCTGGATGCCGTCCTTCTTCATGCTGAGCGGCCGGTTCACCTGCACAATGACTTAACTGAGCTTCACATAAACTTTTGACTTTCATGCATCGAATATGTTTTGATTAGTAAGTGGAAAAACGCATTCGCTGATTTAAATTATCAAAGCAGCCACCGCGTCGTCTTCTCGAGTAAATCCATCTTACTTAATGTAAACAAATCTGTCCGACATAAATGATAACTTATACGACGAAATTATTATGAATTAACCACCAAAGAAGTAACACGCGATCTGCAATATAACGCAATTAACAGCCAGATTTATTGTTACATGTTCTGTTGGAAATTTGATAAACTGAAACGTTTTATTCTTCAAGGCCAGGGGTAAGCACTACGCGATGATGACACGAACCTGCGCACTTTTGTCGGCGCACCCCCGACCGGCCGGGTGTCCGAGGGGGCCGGGGCGCGCGGCCGGCGGCGGGGAACTCCTCGTAATCTCCCGCCGCACTCCTATCATCCTTTAAACAAGCGTATCTGGCCGCGTGGAGATAATTGATAAAAGATTATTTATCTCATTACGAATATTCGTGGGCGCGATGATAATTCCCTATCAGTCGGTAGCCCCGGCCGTTTATCTCGAGAGATTAGATGAGACCCTGTGTTTTGATTTTTTATACAGGCCCAATATTTGCCGAGGAGTTCCCCGATAACTACTGCACGGCGATTAGATACCTCCGCGCACTCCGCGCGTCTAATCGGGCCGCCGCCGCCGCGCGGGCTGCAGCGCTGCGGGCACCGAGCCGGGCCCGGCGCAATTCACGTTCCGGTACGGACATCCAATCAGTGTAACACATGTTACAGGGAGTGTGGGTACTTTAACCCTGGACTGGCTGCGATGGAACAGTTTCCTATATCCACTTACGTTGTGCAGCTTGTAGTAGAGGCCGCACGCGTTGCAGACGGGCTCGCCGTTGTTGTTGCGGCGCCACAGCGTGGTGTTGGAGGTGCGGCAGTTGGCGCACGTCACGCCCACGCGCCGGTTGCCGTTGCTGGGCTGCGGAGCGCACCGGATGTGAGTGTGTGTGCGATACATTCTCGCATTTAAAGAGATCGGCTCCCATCTCTTCACACCTGCAGAAGGCAGGTCGGCCATTTGGTCAAAATCTATCAGCCGAGCGGTCGAGGGAGTCATTTAGAGTTCGCTGCAGCGTTCGTCAGGCCGACGGTTGGCAGCAGTCCGCCGCACCGGGGTACTCACCAGCGCCTGCTGCGGCTTGGCCTTCTGCCCCTTGAGCGGCGGCCGGTTGACGCCGTTGATGCGCGTGTACAGGCCGCACGCGTTGCACAGGTAGTGGCCCGTGCCGTCGCGGCGCCACAGCGGCGTGGCGGCCGCGGCGCAGTTGACGCACTCCTTCACGTCGCCCATGCCCGCCAGGTCTGCCGAGAGGCGCCCACGACACCGATTACTTTCAATTTCTAAAGTTACGTTTGAAATGAACAGCTTATTATGAGTTACAGTTGACCGCGTGTGTAAATGTGACGCGGGCTCGTATCGATGCGCTGGCTCTGACGCCTCGTAACCGGCGTCTAGTTAATCTGCCCGAGCCGGGGATAACGTTCGCTTCTAGAGCACAAACCGGGGTGACTTTCAACAAGCCTAATCAAGTTTGTTGATATTTGAAAAGGGTGTGATTATTGAATAGGGCGGGATCTCGTCAAACAGAGGGTGATACTGACTGGGGTCGAAGGAGTCGTCGAGGGGCAGCAGGTTGTGCGCCGGCCACGCCTGCGCGGGGTAGCTCTCCACCAGCAGCCCGCCCTCGTAGCCCGACACGGGCACGTACTCCACGCCGCCCGCGCCCGCCAGGTAGTGCTCGCCGCCGCCCACGCCCACCTTGTACTGCACCGTGTTGCCGTGCGTGTACAGCGTCACCTGCGACAGACACGCGTGAGGCCGGCCGGCGGGCGAGCGCCGCGCCGGGCCGGGCCGCTGCGGAGCTTACCTGCTGCGAGCTGGGGCTGGGCGGCGCGTCGTAGGCGGCCTGCGCCGGCTGCACCACGGAGCCGTACACCACGTGCGTGCCGCGCGCCGGCAGCGACGACGACGACAGCGTGGGGTCGCTGCGGTACAGCAGCTGCGCGGGCGGCGAGTCGTCGCCGCGCGCGCCCGCGCCGTACAGCGTCAGCAGCTGCTCCTTGCCGTAGCCGTAGCCGGCGTACTGCGGGCTCTGGCCGGCGTAGGCGTACGCGCCGTGCGACGCCACGGGCTGCAGGCTGGCGTACGTGCCCGCGCGCGCCTCCGCCTCGCCGCGCGCCTCGTACTTCACCTGCGCCGGGACGCGAACGTGAACTTCTCGCTCCGCTTCCGAACGAAAACTGGTCGAGAGCAGGCTCCGCAGAGCTCGTACCTGCTGGTAGGCCACGCCTACCGCTTGCTGGTTGCTCAGGGAGGTGGTCTGGATCATCTCGAGCGCGGCGGGCGCCGCGTGGTCGGGCGCGCCGGCGGCGTACTGGCGCGCGTCCGCCTCGCCGGCGTAGTGCAGCGGCTCGGCCTTGTCGCGGGGCAGGAAGGCGTCGTGGTCGGGCGGGTCGGCGTCGTGCGCGCGGTAGCGCAGCGCCGGGGCGCGCTCGAAGGCGCGCGCGCAGGGCGCGGGCGCGCGGCGCTCGGCGGGCGGCTGCTCGCGGTACTCCGGCTTGAAGGCCAGGTAGCGCGCCGTGTCCGCCTCCGCCAGGCGGCGCCGCTCGTCCTCGTAGTGCGCGGCCGCGGCGCGCTGCCCCTCCTGCTGCAGCTCGTACTGCGCGCGCTCGGCCGGCGGCTCCGGCGGCTCGTCCTTGACGCCGTCGTCGGGGCAGTCGGCGGCCTCGGCGATGAGCCCGGCGGCCGTGATGGTGCGCAGCGCGCGGCGCGACGTGATGACGGAGGGCGGCTCGGCGCCCGGCTCGCCGGCGCCCGCGTCCCCGGCCGCGTCGGGCCGCTCCTCGTGTTTGACGAGCTGCAGCGCTTCGCCGCCGTCGCCCTCCCGCTGCTCCTCGCTTCTTCGGAGCATGCTCGCATTCTCCATGTCTGAGCTGGAAGAATTGCGGTGCTAAAGTGCGGAGCGCGCCCCCGCCGCTGTTTTCGGCAAGTTCGCGCCTCGGCCGGCATCGAGGGATAACCGCGAACAGAAAAAATACCATACAGTGCTCGGAGGGCACTGGAGGGGGTCGGGATCTCTCCGAGCGATCACAGAATGTTCGGGCATGTTTTTGGAATCGGAACAGGACTGTGTACGCACGAATTCGGCTCAAAGTCAACAGTCGATTTCCTGAACTGAGCTCGAGCAAACAGAGCGAAGGCTTTGACCCGGAAAAGCCGAGGCGGCGCGGAAGTACAAATAGGGAACGAGTCCGCGGCGCCGGCGCCGGCCCCGAGTCGCGCCCGACACTGGACCTCAATTTAAGAGCCAGTTGTTGACGACGTCGCCGCAGCAGAGGAGCGTGGGTCAACTCAAAATGGTGATGTATATTAATCATACACACGACGTGATGATCACATATACACTTAACAATAGTGACTTGTTTGTTGCAAAAGAGATTGTTTTGAATAACATCTATTAAAAAATCATGAAATAATTGAATAAGTTTTTAATATTTTTGGGATTCATACGTATTGTTACAGCCAATGTCTAAATATAAATCGCTATTGCAATTTGAAAATAAATATAATAATATGTTTAATAATTTTGGTTTCAAAAATGTAAAAAAATCCATTGCACCCGTAAATTCGTTTTGAATCCTATTTTTAGAGTGATGTTATCGCTTGTGATGGATTAAAGGAATGGGTAGCGGAGCCGTCGTCGCGTTCAGTCGTTTCAGTGTGTCCCTGTCAGCCATTACTTTACTTCATTACGCCATTTGCAATTCTAAAAAGCCACGTTTCTATTTTACATCGGTCGAGTGAATGATTAGGAACCGAACGGTGAGTACCTTTTTTATTTATTACCCATGTAACACCGTGCGGATCATTTTGAATGAATTCATAGACGTTATGAGTTTAGTCGCGGGGCCCGCGGCGTGTGAGCTTTGAGCAAACATGCACACATGTGTATATTCATGGCAAACTAGACCTTCGTTGCTCGCAATAAGGTGACAAGTGCGTTCCCAATTAGCACGAGCAGGTTCAGGAAAGTTAATTTGAACTCAGGCGGCGAGTATTCAGAGTTCAGTTTAGGTTGCGCCGGGGTGAGGTTTCCGGCGCTGCGGACTCACTCGCGGAGGTTTACGGCCGTGCGAGCAAACACACAAACACTCGCGCAGCGATCCAGAGATAACGCACCGGGCCCTAGATCTCTGATAAGGGATATTAATACAATATTTATTGAGCTCCGGGCTCGCCGGGCGCCGCGCCGGCCCTCCGGCGAACACTTTGTCAATTTAATACTTCACTTCGGTGGACTCCAATAGAAAAGTGTGAAACGTTTTAGATAATCTAAAACAAACAGAAATAAATACATATTTTGTGACAACAAAACTGGTATTTCTACACAGGACTGGAAATCGACTAGCCATTAGACCAACTAGGCAGGCGGTCGACAGACAGTGCTGCGTGTCACCGGACCGTAACGAGAAATATCAGATCACTTCTACGAGAGCGCAGGGCGAGCCTGCGCAGGCGGCATTCCCCAGGAAGACGCACACGAGCAGCCCGCCCCGGCGCCCGGCCCGGCAGTTATATGTCGCCCTGATGCAGCGGACGACCGGCTCTGATGGAATATTGCATCGCATACGTAACTGGTGGTGGAATGAACAGTGGAATGTGCAGAGCGCCAATTCAGGGTCTCGGGAACGTGTCTAGTGAAACACAAACAGCTTACACAACGACAGAGTAGTTGAAGAGGTTCCTGTCATTAATTTGCACTCCGTGTCGACTGCCAGTTGATGAAACTCACACTTGTGTCAAATACACTAAACTAAAGTCACAAAACTTTTAATCGTTTTTTCAGAAGGCTCGTCGAGCAGCCGCGCCACCGAACACGGGAGGAATGGTTTCTCATATCATGCCAAAAAAACATAAAACGATAAAAGAAACAAAATGTATTTATGCTCATATGGTGTTACACACAGTATCAGAAATGTTATGTCTGTCTGTAACACCGACCAGAAAGAGCGTCTAGCTCAGCAAATGCCGTGCCTTATATCCGAGACCGAGACCAGAGCAACGTCACAACATCAATAATAAAGGAATGACAATAGTAATTAAAAGAAAAAGAAAAGAAAAAACTTGAGAGGTGTCAAGGGACACCCGGATGGAACGAAGTTCCTTTCGATTAAATAGTGAAGGAATTGTAATAAAATTTTATTTTATTTAAGTTATAATAATATTTTTTTTTATTATTAACAAATATAATGTTATATAAACTTAATCAGTAGGCTCAATTTTGTACTCCATCAGCAATATCCGGAACTTGTGCAGAAACACTGTCAGGATTCAGTATTATTATTATTTTTTATTATTTATTATTTACAAAAAACCTGTATACACTCAACAAAAATAATCGTCGCGACACCACACTGTTCAATGCGAAATAGAAATGAAAATATCTAGCTTGCTTTCTATAAGAAAGAGAGAGACAGACAGAGAAACATGCGACGCCGCACAGCTTACAATAACAAAAAGTGTCGTGACAACTTTTCGTAAGAATTTTTTCCGTCTAGCCCCCTTTCACAACGCGCGATAAGGAACTTCGTTCCAAAAACACATTAGGTACAAATAACGATGAACCGAAGGAAGCAGCTTAAAATATAGCTATTAAATTATATAAATATAATGACGAGATATATAAATAACTCTAAATAATACTTAATTTAATAATTCGTGTCATTATTTAGTTGGTTGCATAATTTATTCACGTCCTCTTTAAAGAATTCACATTACCAGCGCAAAGTTTTCAAATTATTTTTGCTCAAACAAGTAAATTGTTTCAGCTGATTCCTAAATGAAAATGATTTTAACTTTGACCATTAAAGGTCTCCTGCTCGGAGGCGCGGGGCGCGGGGCGCGGGGCTCTTCGAACATAACATCTACTCAATTACAACAACGCGTTAACTGATCACAGCTAAAAAGCATTCTGCCTTCCATCCCCTCTCCCGAGGGATAGAGAGCGTCCTGCCCATCCTGATTGGTGCCCATATCGTGCACGGTTTAATTTGAACCTGTTCAGTAGTTTGAGCGTGATGCGCGCCCGAGACAAAGACGAACCGATTATAACGATAATGTTATGTTGAGGCGAAACAAATTATAGATCCTGATGAAGCCCAGCCCAGTCCCAATTCAGTTTGGCAGCTTTATCTCCCACTTCCGTTATATGAGTCTTGGAGAGTAAGACTTTTTTATCTTCTATATATTCATTTATTGCCAAACAGTATTCATTTTATTTCAGCGTGTGTTTGTTTAATAAATAAGAAAATAATAATTGAATCTTAATAGCGTTACGTAGGTACATTATTTTAAATGTGTCACTTATACCTATAAGTCTTTCCATACAAACATTCATATCATATTGGCGAAAATAATCTATATAAAAGCGAAATACCACTCACTGAGAGACTGACTGACTATCACGATATCTCAGGAACTATGAAACATACGAACTAGAAATTGGAAGGCGGGTTCCTTTTATGAAGTAGGGGTCAGCGGGTGATAAGGGGGTTGGAAGTTTCATTAGAATTTTAAGTTATCCGCTAAGAAAATAATTGCTGACGATCCGCCGCAAGGAGAGTAAATACGGTTTCGGGAAAATCCACCTCTAAGGGGTTAAAATTAAATTATTAAATTAAATCAACTTTATTTTCCAACAGTCTAAATTATAACTATTTCCAGTGGCCGCCACACTGCGACTAGGTGCCCTGTGTCGCGGAGACCATGTTATTTACCACTTTTTGAAATGGGTGTTGGAAGTTTGTATGAAAGTCCTATGTTTTAAAGTTAGAGCCAATAAAATTAGCAACTAACTTGTTACTTCTAAATAACAAAGATCTGTCCATTCAATGTTACGAAAATCGGGGTTGGAAGTTTCATGAGGATTCCAAGCTATCCGCTAAGAAAATAATTGGTGACAATCCGCCGCAAAGGGGTTAATACCGGGGTTCAAATGTTGAATACATTACATACCCGGTATGTAAATCATAAAAAGTTCGGTCATCGAAGATTTATACACATGTCGTTACAGACAAACGTTTTTTTATTATTTTTTTTACGCGAGTGTCACTTTTGCAAAATAGCATTTATTTATATTCACGTAGGAATTTAAAAACTTATTTCACGCGGACGAAGTCATGAAAATCATCATGAACAACCCATTAACGGTTCACTACAGAGCACGGGTCTCCTCTCAATATGAGAAGGATTTGGCCATAGTCCACCACGCTGGCCATGTGCGGATTGGCAGACTTCACACGCCTTTGAGAACATTATCGAGAACTCTCAGGCGTGCAGGTTTCCTCACGATGTTTTCCTTCACCGTTGAAGTAAGTGATATTTTTTTTTTTTTTTTAAACGCACATAACTCCGAAAAGTTAGAGGTGCGTGCCTGGATTCGCGCCCGCGGACCTCTGATTAGGAGGCTGACGCCCTAACCACTAGGATATCACCGCTTTGGATCAGCTAGATCATGGAAATCAGCTAGTATTATATATAAAAGCAAAATACCTCACTAACTAACTAACTCACTGATTATAACGATATCTCAGGAACTATAAAACATACGAAATTGAAATTTGGAAGGTAGGTTCTTTTTATGAAGTAGGGGTCAGCTAAAAAACGGTTTTGAGAAAATTCAGCGCTAAAGGGTTGCAAGGGGGGGAAATTTGTGTGAGTTGATCATGTGGTGTGAAGCAATAAAATGATGTTAAATAAAAATAAATGCTTTTATATTAAATTTACAAGGAAATTAAAATTTGTTAACTTTGACTACCACATCTACGGGCACAAATTAGAGGAATTGGACACAATAAGAGATTTGGGAGTGGTAGATGACAAAAAGTTGACATTATGTTGAGTTTTTAAAAATATCCGAACAAAGAAGCTTCTATACAATAACTTAGTCAGGAGTATTCTGGAATATGGTTCAGTGTCTGGAGACCTCATTATGCAACACATATTTTGAGACTAGAACGCATCCAAAACAGATTCCTCTGATATCTAGCCAGTGTTGATAGAGCTAGCAGAGATTTTGTATATAAAGAAAGATTGTCTTATTTCCAAATGCATTCGTTACAAAAACGTGGAGAGCTTTTAGATCTGCAATTGTTATATAAAATCTTTAATGCAAAAATCGATTGTCCTCAACTATTGAGCAGTTTTAAATTCAAGGTTCCTGTCCGTTATCCACGGAAACCCATTACACCACTTCATCCCCCGATGCGTAGAACTGTCCTTGGAGCCTTTTCACAAGTATTCTAAGTTTTGGATGTTAGAGACATGAAAATCGTCATTTAGGTTATTTGTTTAAAAAAATAGTAATCTGTATACGCAATAAAACAAAAATCCACCAAAAGGGGTAAAAAGTTTACATATCCTATGTGTAGTCTTAAATAATAAAAACCTACTAACACAATTTTACGAAAATGCGCCCCAAAGGGGATGAGATGGGCTTGGAAGGTTACATAGAAATTCTGCGTTTATTTTGTTGTTTGTTAGAGAAATGAAAATCGTCTGTCACGCCTCATAACGATGCGCACGAGTTCTGGTCTATCTTCCGCCGTAATGGATCTTATATGTATCTTAAAAAACCCGGAAATTGTCAGTTGCGTGCCGCGGGTGCTCTTAGCTGCTATAAGCTTACGTTCGACTTATTGTTATATTTGATAAACATCTCCAAGATTTTAACAGGTAATTTGTTATTAAATAAAATACAATCCCAATGAATGAGTTACTAATTTGTGAAGCCTACTAAAGAACACTACGAGTTCACTTATACTTCTACTGTTCAGTGCGCTACAGACCATTTTACTCTTGAATTTTGCAATATTTTTATAGACATACTCGTACATTAAATTTTACTTTGAACATAAATTGTAGCCGTATTTGCAAGATCCAATTCCTCATTATTTCACTGGTAGTACACCGGTGTACACATGTTTAATTGAGTGTCTCATTCATCGTTATTTATTATTTACAGGGCGGTGTGGTGACTCCTGTGCGAGTAGCGGCGGCGTTTCTTTCATTATAACATGCAGGTACGCGGCAGTAGCCAGTGTTCCATCTAACGTGAACCCCACACATTCCCATCTCCCTCCTAATCGAATAAAATCCATAAAATCGTCACAATCGATTAAGATATTGCGCATCTATCAAATCCTCCAAATCCACGGAGAGTGTCTGAGGCATAGTCGGTACAATATCGGTATTTTTATCGCCCACTCTCTGGACCAGCTTAGGTTTCTGTTAATTTAAAAACTTTAAAGTTAACTTTGCGCTGGCAAGAAATAAAGCACGAAATATTTAAACATACGTTTAAATTCTTGTTATTTAACTAATTACGAGTAACTATGACAACAAGGCACGGGCGCCTCTGCCGCGGCGCCGCGCCCGTGTGCCACATCTTCAATTAGTTATACTTTGTGTTGTGAGTTAATAATATTCCGTGACTATTACAAAATGCTAAGTGACGTGCTGTAAAGTTACTGACAGTAAGTAAAAACAAAAGTAAGACTTTCACAGCATTATGTCTTATGGCATTATGACGGGGTAATGCTGCTGATGTTACCTGTGTGTTCGTCTCGCAGAAGAGGGCTGTTCGTGCGACAGAGGGTCACTAAGAGATAAAACAATATAAAATTATAAAAATATTGCAAAATTCAAGAGAAAAATGGACTGTAACGCACTGAACATTACAAGTAAAAGAAAACTAATGGCGTTCTTTAGTAAGTAGCACATAATTAGTTTCTAACTCATTCAAAGGTAATTGTATTTTATAAAGAATTACCTATTGAAATCTCGGAGATGTCTATCATTGAGTTCAAAGTTTTTATAAATCGATGACTTATAGAAAAATTATATTACTATATTATACAAGATAAAAAAGTTTGCGTGTGAATTCCCTCTTAGCTTAAGTTTTATCAACCTCTATTTCACGAATTAAAATAATGGAAAATATATTATATATGAACGCTTCATAGATGCCTGTAATAGGTTTACACGAATAGAGCAAATTGACATTTTAATTTGAATTTTCCTTGCGTAGAACTTGGTTCAATTTACACATTTATGATTTGATGGGATATATTTGAAGTGGGCAAGCTGAAGGAAAGAATATGAAATGATAAATGATAACGTATCAAAATCTATCAATGTTTTGTTTTTGTAAAGGTTATTAGATTTATTAAAATAAATAAAAATAGTATTATCATTTATGAGCCGAGCGCGAAGGGAGCGAGCGGCCCGCCTCAGGGAGGTGGCGGGCGGCGGCGGCTCCGAGGCTGAATCACTGCGCGCCCAACACTTTATATGTCACACTAAAACTTATTTAAGACGCATTTAATAAAAACCACCTCCGTCCTCTTCGAGTTAACCCTCCGGGTCACGATGAGGCAGCTGCCTAATTAATACGGTGGAGATAAACTCACCCTGAGTTTTTTTTAGGTTAGTCGGATTTCCCCAAAGCACGAACTTTAAACTGGAAGCGCTGCTCCGGCGACGCGCATCGCGGCGCGCTCGCTATCACTCACGGAGTGCGGCGCGCGGCGGCCGGGGCGCGGGGCGGCGCGGGGGCGCGGGGCGCGGGGCGCGGGCGGCGTGCGCGCCCATTGGCGGACGGTTTCCACCGTTTTCTGCCCTCGCGCCGGCTCTTTCAGCGGCCGGGGGCAGCCGCCGGGGCGCTCGCGCGACCGCTATTGCAGCCAAGGCCCGCTTGGAGTTGTCCCACCTACTCGACTATTTTGAGGTGAGATAAGCGATCACGTGACACTGCAATAACGAGCAGGAGTCGCGAATCCTCCTGAGAACTTACTCAACGTAACCATTATTTTTTTGTAAGTGTCCTGGCAGGCCTGGTGCGATATCGAAACCGCGGTCGACCTCGGGCCGCCTTCATTTTTGCGTCCTGTCTCTCCGACGAAAATCATTCCAAGTCAGTATAGGAATAGGACACAGTCGGAAGTGGTTTCCGTCAGATAACTTAATGTACGAGTAGGTAATGTAGGAAAATATTTTTACAAATGTAAGGTCCGCCGCTCGCACGCCGCGGCCGCGTGCTCGGCGCCGCTCCTGCTCATTCTGAGTATTGGCTGATGATGGTTCTTCTCATTCTTCCCATCTCAATCTCAGTGTCCGATGTTCTTCCCGGCTTTTAGAGCACTAAATTGGTGCTACCCTGTGGGTTTACACGTGTCTGCTGTAGATAAGTTTTAAGGTTCTCGCTCTGCAGTCTGTCTGCACAAATGAGCATCGCGAAATCATATCACGCCGCCCGGGCCGGTGCTGGTGCTGGTCGCGCAGTGGCTGCCGTGTCCGCGGTATCGCGCCGGCTCCTGGCGGCGCCGCAATCAGATCGCATCAGCTAATCGAGCGTGATAATCTGTAGATTATTCAATTAGTAGGTATCGGCGGGTGCGTCGCTGCCGATAGCGCGGCGTGGCCCGCAGCGGCGGCGCGGGGCGAACCCTCGGCTGGTGATGCTCTGGACACTGATTGTTACCTAATAGTTTCGTCAGCTTTTTGGTCTTTTTCGACAATTATGATTTATGATGTCGAACGAGTCGCAGGGAGCCGCTGGATACTAGCGGCCCAAGACCGTGGCCATTGGAACTCCCTACAAAAGACCTATGTCCAGCTGTGGACGTCTATCGGTTGAAATGATGATGATGATGATTTATGATGAAGTCGACATCTGCCGCTGATACGAGCTCGGCGTGCATACTTCAAGGTTTGAGCAGGTTTCCCGGTAGTGTCGGTGAGGCCGGGAGTGGCGCTCGTGCGCACAGCGCCGGAGCCGTGCTGCACATCGGCGGGCCGCAGCGGGGCGCAGGACCGGGGGCGGGCCTTGGGGCGGGCTGGTGCTCGGTCCCGCCGTATCGCCAGTAATTAGAGCGATGATCGATGCTTCGAGCCACTGATTAGATAGCGCGCCGCCGGCATTAGCGACTTATCGATCGTTTTTATTGTAATTGTAAAAGTATTATTGTTTCAAACCGACATTAATCATATAAATTTGAACATAAAATGAATGATAAACGAGCCCTAGCCAGGTCCTCGCCTTGCGACGCGTGAGTCAGCTGGAGACCACGCAGTTCTTAGGACTGTATACCGATTAAATGATGTGGTGGCTGCACCGGGCGCTCGGCTCTCGCGTAGGAAACAGAACTGAGCATATTTGTAGAGTTTGAGTTAACCGAGTCCCAGAAAGAGGTTTCGCCGAGAAGGTTAACATTTCTACAAAAGATACAAATGTAAGTAGTTTGATGTAGAGATCAGGCTTCAAACGTATGTGTCAAACTTAATTACTATTTCCGGAAATTGGATATTATTTTTCATATGTTTATATTGATCGGACGAGCGGCATTACGAACCGTAGGACCCCGTGCATCTCTCTCAGTGGCCGAGACCGTAGTTCGGTGTCATCGTTATTTGAGAATTGTTTAAGTATTAGTACGAGAATTAATATTTATAACTGAACCGACCGGTTACGACGTACGAGTGTTTAGAGCAGTCCTCTCAGTGCAGTCGGAGGATTAACCTTTCACACGTCTCGCTCTGTGCCCTCACCGCACGATGTGCCCGAAACGAAGGAGGACTCCGTCGCCTGCAAGATATCACGGAGGAAACTGAAATTGATGGAGCTGCGACGCCGCGAGTGCGCCGGACTCTGCGCCCCGACGAGGGTCTCCAGTTCGACGCCTGTGTCGCGATGATTCTGCTCGTTGGTAGTCCAACTAATGCGCCAGCGTCGGACCCCGGACCTAGCTGTCGAGCGTCCAGATCGGACAGGGACTCGCTTCGCTGCCGAACCCGGGAGTGCGAGCTGGCTTCGCGGGTGCCGGGAGTGCCGCACCCCGGCCGCTCCGGCCGCGATTAGATTGCCCGCCGCGTTGCGTCACCGCCGCCACTTGGCTGTGTTGATTGCAGAATCATTATTTGGAAAGCCGACGGAGCAGCGCCGCTATCTAGCTCCCGTTTAACTCAGTTAGGGGTTTGGTATGGTTTGGTTCCGGATATCGGTTTTTCGATTTTTGAATGTAAGTATATCAACGTTAGTCCCGCAGATAGATCGGTGCCTTCGCTGTTCACGTCTTGTGGTGATCACGTCGTACCATAGGCCAGAGGCTAATGCAAAAAGTGTACCGCACAGGCGTCGGAAGGGCCCGAGGGCTGCCGGTAACGAGGGTGTAACTCGGTACCTATGTACTAGTGCTTATGAGCGCGGATATTAGGACGATAGCAAAATCCTCCGCGCCGTAAACTCTGCGTTTTCTCAGACTCTAGATAAAGACTCTAGATAAAGGGCGTTCGTATCGGCCGATGTTATCGAGAGCGTGTGATTCGGCAGCGGGCGGCGCCGGGCTGGCGGCCTGTCAGCGCTGACGGCGACGCCACTCCAGGCTGACAGCTGACAGAACGTTGCCGAAACACCTCGCCCGTATCGCGCAGGCGACGGCGTGCCGCTGGCGTGAGCGCCAGTATGCAGCTCGCAGGTAATGGCGTTAGCGCGCAGCTTCGCTCGCACTTCGCATGGAGCGAAATATCAAAATTTTAATGTCGCATTTCGTAAGACCGAGGGCCTTTGAGGCGAGGAGAACTAATCTTTTTATTGACGAACCGCGTAACATTTATATAGGAAACTAAAACGACAGCGAAACGCAGACAAACCGACATGTTTGATATTGTTTGTTGTGAACAAAGTCGTAGTAAAAGTTAGTCCTTTGACCAGATACTCGCCGAGCATGCGGCGACCCCCTGGAGTCCCCCGGGAGTCTCGGAGTACAGGCAGCAGCGTGGCAGGGAAAAGTTCAAAGTTTCAGTTTGGCTTTGTCTGCTCTTCGCGTCATCGGCATTATGTGAAATCGGTGGACTGCGGCACCGCATCGGCCGGCTTAAAGCCGCTGCAATACATCCAGCTAGCGCGCTAAGGTTTGTGTCAATAATATACAGCGCGTCGTAAATAAGTCGTTATCACACTAATACGCCTCGTATCAGCACTGATAAGCGACAAGGTATGAATTATATTATTCGCTTAGTGTTATCTACGAAAACTTTGTTTTGTTTCAGAAGTAGGTATCGGACCGGCTAGCGCTGAAACGGAGGGAAAATATGTGGCTCGTGAGCGGGACCTCCAACGATAACGGAAAGCGTAAAATGCCAACCGGAATGGGAGCACCCCGTACGCGGCGCCCCGGCCCCTGGCAGGAAATAAATGAAATAATCGCTAAAGGCGGCCTCACTGCAGCAGCGCTGTGCCGCCGCGAGCTCGAGCACGAGGGCGGAGGCTTTCCAGCTGACCGAGTTGACAGTGAGCCGCGGAGTCGTGTCATAACATGAATGCGTGACGCACGCTGACTCACACTCGCGTCACATTGCGAACGTTTGCAATGACGTCCGTGCGGGTGGAGGGAATTATAAGTGTCGGTACAACAGCAGCAGGCGGGGCGCGCTGAGCCGCGGTGGCTGGACGTAGAACAGGAAACTCATTTTCCCGGGAAAGTTTCACGGAGTGAGATCACCGCAGCGGCGAGGCACCGACCCGCCTCGCCCAGCACTGGCCGGGCTGGGTTCGTCGACCCCGCCGCGTGGCGCCCTATCGCTCCTCGGATATGCAAACCGTTATCTCGTTTATCTTAACTAGGTGTTAATGTGAGATTGCCTATCTTAGGGCTGCGATAGTCGTATCTACCGTAACAGATACTGTATCTGCTCGAACAGCTGATGCGTCCCCCCCCCGTCCCCCCACCCGCCCCGCCCCGCGCGGTGGCTGCTGCGGCCCGCGACAGCTTGCAAGCATTTCCGCACAAAGACGCTTATGAGTAATTTTGGGCGCACGGCCGCGGCCGTGCTTCGGCTACACGTCGCAATTCATCTGCCAATAAACAACTACAGCTATATTATAACAGATCCCTTGAGAAACGCATAACGAAGTACAAAATATATTACTAGCAAAGGTTCTAGTTTGCACAGCTCCCCCACGCTCCCTACTTCAGAGCGCAGACGCCGAGGGCGAGTTTCGCTTTGCCAGTGGCCGGCGCCGGGACATGCGGGTTGGAGATACTTCGAATCCAAACTCGTGTTTTATGTTGTAGGAATGTAAAGACTCCCTAAGGTTCGTTCGCGCTGCGAGTGACGTGATAAGCGGAGCAAACAGACGCGAGCTAATATTTGTGCCCCCGCTCCACCCGCGCGCCGCGCGCCGCGCTCCTCGTATCTGCGGTGCTGAGATACGGCGATACCTTCCCTGATATGCAGTAATTATCAGATAGAAGCCACAGATTTGATTAGAGAGCGCGCACCCGGCGGCCGCGCATTGCCGCGCCGAGTCCGCCGGGAGCTGCGCGCGGCGCCCCGGGCGCCCCGGGCGGCGCCTCCTGCTCGTTATTGATGAGCCGATTGACCTCATCGCGATGTTATCAGTTGTTTTTTCGTGGAACATTTTCCGTGAAAAGCTAATAAAGTGTGGAGTGTGTGGGGGGGCGCGCGGGCGCGGGGCGGGGGCGCGGCGCGATAAGCCGCCATATTGTTTCAGCGAGCCCCCCGCCCGCCCGCCGCCCCGCGCCGTCACGTGAGCAAGCAAGTGGCCACTCAACGTTTCCCCGCAGTGAAGAGCAGCCGAGGTGGCCGCCCGCCCCGCGCCCCGCGCCGGCTCACTCGAACGACTTTGATTGAATGAACGCGACGGCCGAGTGGCTCTCGGCGCGCGCTGCGGATCTAATCAAAATTGCGTTATTCTGCCTGTATGTGTCTAGACATGGGCTGCACAGCGCTGCCTCAGCTGGATGCTGCATCGAAGTTGACTGCAGCGCTGATTTTCAGGCATAACCCGAGGTGATGTCACGGAGTGACCGGGAAAGCGCTCCTTTAGTGTGTGAGGGTGTGTGCGCGGGTGCGTGAGCACGTGTTTGGTTGCTTTTCTGTTTTTTTTTAGGCTAAATATATATTTTTTCCATCCTATACATATTTCTAAGTAATCCTGCCTGCAAAATTTGTTGGCTCTAGCAAAAATGCGCTAACTTGAGAAGATCTTTCATTTCACAGTTTTTGTGTTTCCAAAAAAGATTGTTTTATGAAATGTCTGAAAGCAAAACAAAGATTTCAACAGCCGGGTAGGTGGCGGAAGATTATTCCGAATTTTACAGGCAGCGTATTTGAAGGTCCCCTTAAAAAAAGAATTTCTAGGTTCGCCGCGAACCTAGAAATTCGAGGTGCAGGTCTCGAACCCAAAGTACTATTTTCACGTGCCCATTTTATTTTGGAGCGTAGGTACGCGGGTTTTCCAGTATGACTAATTCCAAAAAGCGTAGTTGCCAGATGAAGTCTGCGTCTCGCCTCCATTTTCAACATGTTCGCGTCATTAAGATATGGGCTCACACGGCAACGTGGCCCGATGGGGAAGCAGAACCGGCCACAGGCGTTCTGAACTCTCTGAATGAGCTTCACCGATCTAGCCAATAAGCACGACCCGGAGGCAGCATCTGCATAGTTTAATTTTGCCAGGCGCATAGTTTAATTTTTTCAACAAGGCGCAGGCGAACTCTGACGCCGACATTCAAGTAACGACGCGTTTCGTAGAGTAGTTTGAGCCTGTACAAACTGGTCTGAACCAAATTCCTGACGTGACTTTCAAACCGCAAGTTGGCATCAAAAATAACATCTAAATTTCGTACCTCAAAAACTCTTTTAGATTGCCCTTACACTGACGGCACGCGCGTGACATGCGCTGACCGGCCGACACCCGGAAGTGGATACACTAGTGTGTAGTAGTCTACACGCGCTCAATAATTCTAGAAGGATCGCATGCAGCGCGCAGCAGAGCCCTCGGGCAGGGGCCCGCCAACACCGGGAGCCGCGTAGCGCGCTACGGGCTCTACGCCGTAGCTGGGCGTGCGGGCGGGATGCGATGTGTCGTGCGGCCGTCGCCCGGCCGGCTCTGGTAGATCCCTGCCGTTATATATCTCAACGTATTCCTACGACTTAATATAGATGCAGATGTGTGACCGGCGGTTTGCCACTCTTCGGTCGTATTCAGAGACGCGAGGGTCCGAGCAGACCCAACGCGAAGACCCGCACGAAGCCGCCGGCGAATCTAGTACGTAATGAACGACAACTAAAATAAAAATCAATTATTTTCTTTTTGGACCGCAGTTCCTTACACTGCGTACGCCTAGTTGTGGTCGAGCGCTGGCCTCCATGCGCCACGTGGTAGCTAAGCCTGAGTCAGCGGCCTTCCTATCCGCCGGGGATTCCGCGGCTTCGTATTTCTTAATTACAAACTTGTCATTTCTGCAACAATATGATGGGCGTTGGACGGCGGGTGCGGGAGGGTGATTCTCCTCCACTCTCGTCGCGCCTTCGGGAGATTGGTGAGCTCTGGAAACGCGGTCCTCCATCCCGACCAGTACCGTTGCGCTGTTGTTCCAGGGCGCCTCTAACGGCGAATCCTGCTGACGAGCAGGACGCATAAGGGGCATGAAAATTGGCATTTAGGTAACTTGTGTTAAATAATAAAAACCTGTTTACGCAATATTACAAAAATCCATCCCAAAAGGGTTGAGAGGGGTGAGGGGTTGAAACGTTACATGTAAGTTCTGCGTTTTTGGAATTAGAGAAATGCAAATCGGCAATTAGAGCATTACTTTTCAGTAATAATACATGTATACGCCCTTTTGCAAAATCACACCTTGAATGTGGAAACATAAAGAATGAAAAGGAATTTGGAAGTGAGGCCCGGCTTAGGCGAAGCCATCGATAAGAAAATCCGCCGCAAAGAGGTTAATACCGGTTCATATTGGATGAAAATCTTATGTTTTACTTCTTTGAATCCGCTCGAGGTATAATTAGTATAACACTGAAATACTTTGTACTAAGGAAGCCTTACTATCCAGACAAAATTATAGTAATATTATAAATGCGTAAGTGTGTTTGTATGTTGGTATGTCCTTCAATGACGTCGCAATTTTTGAAAGTATAGTTTAGGACCTGGAGAGTGGCATAGGGGAGTTCCCGTAGGAAGGAATTTTTACAACTTATTCTGACTGAATTTTAAAAACTTAATCCACGCGGACGAAGTCGCGGGCGTTCTCGATAATGTTCTCAAATCCGCACATGGCCAGTGTGGTGGTCTGTAACCACACCGATCTCACATTGAGAGGAGATCCGTGTTCGTTGTCACCCAGCAATGGGTTGATCATGATGAACCAAGGCAAAAAAAAAAAGACGGGTTGCACTCCGGGAGTGCCGGCAGAAGTGAAAACTTGATTATTAACGTTGAGCATGTTTGATATTTTGGAATGGTTAGGGAATAATTTTGCACCAATTGCTTTATCAGTATAAAAGTACTATCATTTATGTGGTAGAATACAATATTCATTTATTGCGCTATCGTACACAAACATGACAATTTATATTACATTAAAAATTTAACACTTTAAAACTATTACAATTATTTTACATTAAAAAGTTTCTCTCCGAAAAATCAACTTTCATCCACAATTTCAACGACTTTTTCACCATCATCATTGCCAGAACTATCCATGGATGCGCGTGGCACGCTGTAACATACACGAACATTCGCGCAAGCGCCCTGCGCTGCCTAAACGAAACAGTAGGCCCAGGCATACATTTTCGCCGCGCCGTAGAGAGGGGATAGCTGTCTACTCTCCATCCGTCTTACGCTTTTTCGATCAGGTCACGTGTCCTGACGCGAGTTTAAGATTTTATACCCATTACAGAAAAAGTGCTCAACGCCGCTAAAGAAGTTTTCACTTCAAAAATATCATCATGGCAGAGACGATTTGAAAGTAAAACAAATAAAATGTCGATTAGAATTTGAAAGACTGCAGTGCAATATGCGCGCTGGTTAATTATTTCACGCAGACTAAAATATTTGCTCACATTCAAAAATGTCAAAAGGCAATTTCCGACGTGTGACAGTCACAGGAACAACCTACTTGTTTTTCTGTTGAATTAAGTTGAGGTGTGTTTCAAAAACGTGCACTTTTTACTTCCCCGACCAGCGAGTCTCTAAACACTGCCTTACTCTGGCCACAGTTTTTTTAACAGTTTTGATTCATTGGTTCAGTGCTACAAAAAATTAAATATTGATTATTATTTTTTAAATCACCTTTATTAATTTATTTTATTCGTTACACCATTTTGACTCGAATTACTTGTTCTCTACAAAAGACAACAACAAATGACACTGATACAACATACCTAATATTAATCTATATCTATATATATAAAAGCGAAAGGTCACTTACATACTTACATACTGACTTACTGACATACTGATTAAACACGAGATCTCAAAAACTATTGTACGTATAAAGCTATAATTTAGCAAGTAGGTAGTTAATAGTTAAGAGATGTCAACTAAGAAAGGATATTTGGAAATTCCACCCCTAAGAGGGTAAAAGGGGGGTTGGATGTTTGTATGAAATTTCTTTGTTTTTAGAGTTAGAGACACAAAAATGTGCATTAAGATTAATAATAATAAATAAAAAACATGAACATCAATTTTTTGAAGTGAAAACTTCTTTAGCGGCGTTGAGCACTTTTTCTGTAATGGGTATAAAATCTTAAACTCGCGTCAGGACACGTGACCTGATCGAAAAAGCGTAAGACGGATGGAGAGTAGACAGCTATCCCCTCTCTACGGCGCGGCGAAAATGTATGCCTGGGCCTACTGTTTCGTTTAGGCAGCGCAGGGCGCTTGCGCGAATGTTCGTGTATGTTACAGCGTGCCACGCGCATCCATGGATGGTGACAGCTGATGGCTCGACCGTCTGTGTAGTGATCACATTGTTGTGTATTCGTAAAATTCGTGAATGTAAAGTGCTTAAAATATGGAAATTGATATAGATAAACTTTTTAATGTAAAATAATTGTAATAGTTTTAAAGTGTTAAATTTTTAATGTAATATAAATTGTCATGTTTGTGTACGATAGCGCAATAAATGAATATTATATTTCGTCGCTTCATTCTTCAGATATAATATATTTACCAGGTAGTAGTCCCTTTAACCTACAGGCAACTTCGCACGATTTTAGAGAGTAGTTTCAATACTCTTTGTTTTTTTTTTTTTTTTACCCGCAATATGGTGTCTAGGTGGTCGTCGTACCTTGTGACATTGTTCATTCCTTTTTCGTGCGAGGTAACGAGCGCACGCGCTCTAATACACGAAATTTATTTAAAAAATAGTGCTCAAGAAATATTACAACATACAAATACAAGATCAGAATAATGGAAGAACAAATATAGGAGAAAAATTGGAATCGGATTTGTTTCGACTCCAACCGTTTCGCCCAAGGATGATAACATTGCAGGTTAGTTTGGTGTTAACACAATATATAAATACAACAGCGAGTCAATTACGATGACATAACTAGCTACGAGCTATTTATGAGTGATGTTTTCATGACAAATTATAAATAGGTAAATATAATCGGGATTGACTGCGAGTCAATTGCGATAACGTAACTAGCTGCGAGCTATTTACGAATCATGTTTTCATGACAAATTACCGTATGAAACTAAAATCGGGATTGACTGCGAGTCAATTGCGATAACTTACCTACCTGCAAGCTATTTCAGTAATGTTTTTATGAAAAATTACAATACAAAAATAAAATCGGGATTGACTGCGAGTCAATTGCGATAACGTAACTAGCTGCGAGCTATTTACGAATCATGCTTTCATGATAAATACCCATATGAAAATAAGATCGGGATTGACTGAGAGTCAATTGCGATAACTTACCTACCTGTGAGCTATTTCAGTAATGCTTTTATGAAAAATTACAATATAAAAATAAAATCGGGATTGACTGCGAGTCAATTGCGATATCGTAACTAGCTGCGAGCTATTTACGAATCATGTTTTCATGATAAATACCCATATGAAAATAAGATCGGGATTGACTGCCAGTCAATTGCGATAACGTAACTAGCTGCGAGCTATTTACGAATCATGTTTTCATGATAAATACCCATATGAAAATAAGATCGGGATTGACTGAGAGTCAATTGCGATAACTTACCTACCTGCGAGCTATTTCAGTAATTTTTTTATGAAAAATTTCAATATAAAAATAAAATCGGGATTGACTGCGAGTCAATTGCGATAACGTAACTAGCTGCGAGCTATTTACGAATCATGTTTTCATGATAAATACCCATATGAAAATAAGATCGGGATTGACTGCGAGTCAATTGCGATAACGTAACTAGCTGCGAGCTATTTACGAATCATGTTTTCATGATAAATACCCATATGAAAATAAGATCGGGATTGACTGCGAGTCAATTGCGATAACGTAACTAGCTGCGAGCTATTTACGAATCATGTTTTCATGATAAATACCCATATGAAAATAAGATTGGGATTGACTGAGAGTCAATTGTGATAACTTACCTACCTGCGAGCTATTTCAGTAATTTTTTTATGAAAAATTACAATATAAAAATAAAATCGGGATTGACTGCGAGTCAATTGTGATAACTGAACTAGCTACGAGCTACTTATGAGTTATGTTTTCATTATAAATTACTATATAAAAATAAAGTCGGGATTGACTGCGAGTCAATTGCGTTAATATAACTAGATGCAAGCTATTTATGAGTCACGTTTTCATGACAAATTACAATATGAAAATAAAATCGTGGTGGACTGCGAGTCAATTGCGATAACAGAACTATCCGCGAGCTCGTTATTAGTCATATTCATGCGTTTTTATGACAACTTACGTAGAAAATATATATAATCTTGTGTAGATACATAGTAACTACACATGATTATCGAGACAATATAAAATATACTTACGTACGTTCGCATAAATGTCGTACGACTTATAGATATGTATCTATAAGCGAAGTCGAACGCCGAGGATGGCAAGAAGGTTCGTCAAATCTCCCACATGACGAAGGCTCGCCAAGGGCGACCCCTTGCTAGGACGTACCAGATAGTCAGTTCACCAGCTGAGACAACCCTACAATTAAGTTTAATCCAAAGCAACTGTCTGCTTTGGTATCTTTTGTCTTCGGGGAAGACATCTACGAAAGTTCTGATGGTTTATGGACCCCCCTATTAAAGAAAGGGTTAGTCAAGGGAGTTAAAGATGGCTCATGAAAGAGCATTTTATATACAAGCCAATTGCAAACTTGTGCAGGTTCCAAAGCTAAACGTGAGGATCCTAGCGGCATTGTTAAATATTGCAAAATTATGTGCACTACGGGCAGACAAAGAGAGAATTAAATTAATTACACTGAGTCATTGTTAATAAAGACTCAGAATGTAAGGAGACCCATTACAAAATAAGAGTCACCAAGGCCATCGAGAAAGTATTCTAGTAAATCTGAAAGTAAAAACGCCTCAGACGTTAGCCATTCAGTTTGCTGCCCAGGGAATCTGGTTAAGACCTCCTCGTTACCTAACGATCAGAGGGGGGGGGGGGGAGAAGGTCGAAATGACACCAGTCATTTCCACAAGCTCATACAAAGAACCCCTGTTCAACACAACAGAAAAGGAACAGTTCATGACGCCCAGAATTCAATTCCTCCTTAGTTGTCGGTTAACACATATTCAACAACACAGTGGTGTTATTGATAGAACATGGTTTTACTATCCCTTGACGCACCTGATTTTGAAATAGAGAATCACAAAATTACAGCTAAATTACTTCCCGGTGGCGATTTTTAGTCAAAATCGACTTTAAAGAAGCCTATTTATGAGTTCCTATAGAGAAAATTTTCAAAATTTAATTTTTAAAGAAATTTTAAGAATTTACGTATCTATATATTAGTTTACTACCATATCCGCCGTACGGCCTATCTATGGCACAGTGTTTACAAAAATCATGATGAATGTAATATCGTATCTTTGTAAGTAAGGACTCACAAAGGTAATAGGTATATTATTTTACATATTGTATTTATGTATAGGTAATAATTTCAATGAATGCGTTACAAATATGCGTAAAATCGTAAAACTTTTAGAATGTTTCGTACTGAATTACGATTAAAGTTCTTTAAGTTCGATACAGATCCGTATACAATATATGTCATGTTCATTATCTATTGATAAGCGTAACAACATTAATCAGTTGATTGAGAAGTTTTTGAAATTACCAAGATGTATTCGAGAGTTTGCACATCTAATTGGTGTTCTTGTGACGTCATGTCCAGCAGTACCATATGGATTTCTCTATACAAAATTGTTAGAACGTCAGAAATTCCTGGCATTTTGACAAGATATTAATAATTAAGAAATTGAAAATTAATATTTCCGAAATGATTCTGGAAGACCTTAATGGATGACGTTATCATATTCTTACGGTCACGTGAAATGTTATAAATTAAAGTTGTAAAAACTAAATATTATATACAAATTCTTCTAGAATGGGTTAGGTTGTAGGTTGTAGAAGTGCAAAGGTTCATGGCAGGTGGAAAGACTTGGAAATGAGATACCATATAAATTATTTTAAACTTCTGGACGTAATTATGGGATTAAAAAGTTTTGCCAGTTACGAAAATGACTATGCAATATTGCTGAGGGTTGAAAAAACTGCAGCTATTAGTTAGATAAACCGTCAGCGCAGAATTAAATTCCAAGACAGTTTTGATGTTACGACATTGATATCTTTGCTTTTCGCGATGAACCAGAGGCATATGCCTTAAACTGGCAATCAAAATACTTCTACGAGTTTACCTTCCACTTAAATTTTCAAATGTTTACGCAAGGTTAACAATATAACGTTACATAAAAACTATGGTGGCAGTTTTGTTCATCAAATAGGACCGACGCCTTCAATGGCTGAAAATCATCCGTCTTACCTTTTTTAATGGAGCAATATAATGATGAGTGTTCATGGCTCCCTTAATAGCCATCGCTTCACGTGCGGCTGGTTTTGACCAACCTTCAGGTAGGTCCCAACGCTTGTATACAACGATTACTCAAAAGAGCGTACAATATTTTAAATAAGGAGCCAAAGTACACATGAATTTGATAGCTCAGTTCAAACACTAGCTCATAGTGTTCAAACATTTCCCTGTAATTAAATGAAGTACCGTTTTGATTAATCCAACCGGTGTCAATATAGCCATAATAGACATTATTAAGACCTCCGCTCTTGGACAATCTTGAGTCTTCAAAGATTATCTTTTAAAAACGAGGACACTGAATGTAGGAAACCTCTTGCTAACTTACAATAAACTGCGCTAGGTTGCCACCGCTCAATTTATTGGTCGGTGGACTAAGCAGGTGCTATCAGAAAGCAGCGTAGTCGTAAGGACGTTCTGTACTCATAGCACACGACAAGCCGCCAAATAGGCTCGCGTCGCGGGACTCAGACACAATCAGAAAGCTTGTCTTTTGCTTTTGTCTGGTCCTATAACAGGCCAGTTTTGACCGGCTGTGTCAATTTCGCAGACGCAGGGGTTTTCCCTGTAGTTAAGCGACTTGAGCTACTTAAATACGAGAAATAGTACGAAGTAAATAAAATCGATTAGAACATAATCATGATTAATTAACTTTTAATAATGAATTGAATAATTTAAAAATAAAAACAAAATCGGTTTCTCTGAAAATCTACCTGGTAAATATATTATATCTGAAGAATGAAGCGACGAAATATAATAGATGATCAAACGAACTTCCTGAAGTGAAGTTCGATCATTATTATATGAGTCGCTTCATTCGAAGATATAAATACCCTCCTCTCCCATCAAAAGACCACATCGTATAAATTCTAGTGTTCTTAACCCAAAAGTTTTGTTTTTAACGAATCTCTAAAAGAATGAACAATGTCACAAGGTACGACGACCACCTAGACACCATATTGCGGGTAAAAAAAAAAAAAAAACAAAGAGTATTGAAACTACTCTCTAAAATCGTGCGAAGTTGCCTGTAGGTTAAAGGGACTACTACCTGGTAAATATATTATATCTTCGAATGAAGCGACTCATATAATAATGATCGAACTTCACTTCAGGAAGTTCGTTTGATCATCTATTATATTCTACCACATAAATGATAGTACTTTTATACTGATAAAGCAATTGGTGCAAAATTATTCCCTAACCATTCCAAAATATCAAACATGCTCAACGTTAATAATCAAATTTTCACTTCTGCCGGCACTCCCGGAGTGCAACCCGTCTTTTTTTTTTAAATATTACCTGTCAAGGGTGGTAAAATAGGGGATGATAGTTTTTGCTTTTTTTGAAGTGAAAACTTCTTTAGCGGCGTTGAGCACTTTTTCTGTAATGGGTATAAAATCTTAAACTCGCGTCAGGACACGTGACCTGATCGAAAAAGCGTAAGACGGATGGAGAGTAGACAGCTATCCCCTCTCTACGGCGCGGCGAAAATGTATGCCTGGGCCTACTGTTTCGTTTAGGCAGCGCAGGGCGCTTGCGCGAATGTTCGTGTATGTTACAGCGTGCCACGCGCATCCATGGATAGTTCTGGTAATGATGATGGTGAAAAAGTCGTTGAAATTATGGATGAAAGTTGATTTTTCGGAGAGATAAACTTTTTAATGTAAAATAATTGTAATAGTTTTAAAGTGTTAAATTTTTAATGTAATATAAATTGTCATGTTTGTGTACGATAGCGCAATAAATGAATATTGTATTCTACCACATAAATGATAGTACTTTTATACTGATAAAGCAATTGGTGCAAAATTATTCCCTAACCATTCCAAAATAGCAAACATGCTCAACGTTAATAATCAAGTTTTCACTTCTGCCGGCACTCCCGGAGTGCAACCCGTCTTTTTTTTTATTATGAAGTCTACAAGCTTGAAATTTTGAAAATAGGTTTCTTTTAGGGCGTAAGTATAAGGTTAGAATTTTTTTTCATCCAAATCTACCCCGAAGGGGGTAAAATAAGGGTTGGAAGTTTGTATGAATTTTCTTTGTTTTTAGAGTTAGAGACACAAAAATTTGCATTAAGATTAATAATAATAAATAAAAAACATGTACATATATTTTTTGTAAATTTTACCTGTTAAGGGTGGTAAAAAAGGGGATGACAATTTTTGCTTATTTTTTTATTATGAAGTCTACAAGCTTGAAATTTTAAAAATAGGTTTCTTTTAGGGCGTAAGTATAAGGTTAAAATTTTTTTCCATCCAAATCTACCCCGAAAGGAGTAAAATATGGGTTTGAAGTTTGTATGAAAGTCCTATGTTTTTTAATTTAGAGATACGAAAATCGGAAATTTGACATTTGCCTGTAGCTTACTTTCTCAAGCAGGGCATTGGCCGCACGGGTAACCTCAATATCAAGTAAAATCAGCAATTCTACGCAGACGAAGTCGCAGGCAACAGCTAGTAATAAATATGTATGAACGCTTCCTTAGTGCCTCTGATAGGCCAACATAATAATAGATATGTCTGTCCAGACAATATTAAGGGACTCATACTAATATTGCTTCCAGTGGGAATTAAGCGACCCAAAACCATGGTTTGATTTCCCTAATAGAACTGCTTATAAGACACATTCCAGTAGTGGACTTCCAGCATTGATAATTATGTATTAGTCAGTTAGTTAATATAAAAACAACATGACTTCCTCGACAAATATACAAATCATCAACAAGCAACTTTGAATAATACAACGCACTTCGACAGCTGATGAAAATGTAAAAAACAGCGGAACAGTCAAAGTATTCTGATGCTCCAGCTCTTCCTATTACAAAAAAGTGCGTACTCATATAGTAAACACAAAAACCACGGACTCATATCTGCCTCATTTCAGGGAATTAAGAATCCTAACCCTACCTTCCATCTATATCTTCGAAATATGCAAAAAAAAAATCAAAACTTTTATTTAAATTTGTTACAAAAAATCTAAACTTTTATAAAAAAAAAAGAAGAAAAACCTCGAACATATATAAAAGCGAAAGGTCACTTACATACTTACTGACATACTGATTAAACACGAGATCTGAAAAACTATTGTACGGATAAAGCTATAATTTAGCAAGTAGGTAGTTGATAGTTAAGAGATGTCAGCTAAGAAAGGATATTTGGAAATTCCACCCCTAAGAGGGTAAAAGGGGGGTTGGAAGTTTGTATGAAATTTCTTTGTTTTTAGAGTTAGACACAAAAATTTGCATTAAAATTAATAATAATAAATAAAAACATGTACTTAAATTTTTTTTAAATATTACCTGTTAAGGGTGGTAAAATAGGGGATGATAGTTTTTGCTTATTTTTTTATTATGAAGTCTACAAGCTTGAAATTTTGAAAATGGGTTTCTTTTAGGGCGTAAGTATAAGGTTGGAATTTTTTTTCATACAAATCTACCCCGAAGGGGGTAAAATAGGGGTTTGAAGTTTGTATGAAAGTCCTATGTTTTTTAACTAGAGACACGAAAATCGGCAATTTGACATTTGTCTGTAGCTTACTTTCAGAAGCAGGGCATTGGCCGCTCGGGAAACCTCCATCTCAAGGGAAATCAGCAATTCTACACAGACAAAGTCGCGGGAAACAGCTAGTGTCACAATAAAAAAGCGGTCGGAAAAGGCGGGAGACTTCGTATTCGGCAGGCGCGGTTTTTTCACGCTTTTCTTGAATTAATGTTTGCTCGCTAATTTAGAAAAGGATTGGTGTTGCTGGTGCTGTGGACATTATAGTTTTGGTGTCGTTTGTGTAGTGGCTAGTGTTCTGAATGGTTAACATGTATTAATTTGGGAAAGGAGCCGCGTCCTCCCGGTGCGAAGTTTCCCGCCATTTTTCCCTAACTTCAATTCTACATTGCTATAAACTTGACATTGGCTAATCTGTATAAAGCCATAAAACGAGAAAAAAAAAGCGATCTGTAATTGTGGCTTATTTAAAACTAGCTGTTGCCCGCGACTTCGTCTACGTAGAATTGCTGATTTCCCTTGAGATTGAGGTTACCCGTGCGGCCAATGCCCTGCTTCAGAAAGTAAGCTACAAGCAAATGTAAAATTGCCGAATTGCATGTTTCTAAATTAAAAAACATAGGACTTTCATACAAACTTCAAACCTCTATTTTACCCCTTTCGGGGTAGATTTGAATGAAAACAAATTCTAACTTTATACTTACGCCCTAAAAGAAACCTGTTTTCAAAAAAAATAAGCAAAAACTATCATCCCCTTTTTACTACCCTTAACAGGTAATATTAAAAAAAAAATTAATGTACATGTTTTTGTTTATTATTATTAATCTTAATACAAATTTTTGTGTCTCTCTAAAAACAAAGAAATTTCATACAAACTTCCAACCCCTATTATACCCCCTTAGGGGTGGAATTTCCAAATATCCTTTCTTAGCTGACATCTCTTAACTATCAACTACCTACTTGCTAAATTATAGCTTTATACGTACAATAGTTTTTGAGATCTCGTGTTTAATCAGTGTGTAAGTAAGTCAGTATGATGTAAGTGACCTTTCGCTTTTATATATATATAGATATACATATACATATATATATATATACACACCTGTTATATATATATAACAGGTGTCACGTTGTTTGTCCGCGATGGACTCCTAAACTACTTACGTGTTTTGTTCCAACTCACAGGATAGGATAGTTTTTATTTCGATTTATGGTCTCAATAATTAATAGGTAATTAACAATAAACTGATTATCAATAGTGATCATTGTTATTGATTGTAAGTTTTATGAGTAGTCAACAGATGGCGCCTTAAATTAGTTTATTTAGAGAAAACTGTACAACTTTCTGTCAGAGATGTTTCATAGATGGCGTTACGTTCTAACTCGATTTTTTTTTAAAACGACACGTGATGCACCTTTTTTGTTGACAGATATACCGAGTAACTTTGCTTTTTCTGTATTACTTTTCATTCAATTTTAATGTGTTGTATATATATTTTTTTTTATATTGATAACTACTTATTTACAGTTATATTTAAGTTTTCAAATACAAAATTAGAGTTCAACAAATTCATGTTTAGACCAAATTATATGCGTATGTTATGATTATTTGAGAATTCAGTGTTGGATTTCTATTAGTATTTATTAATTGTAAATAAAAATAACTAGATTTGTGTTAATTAGAAAGTAATCAATTTTAGAATAGCCAATAAAAGTAATCAATTTTCATGAAAAAGGTACTAAACCGTAACCCAAAAAATATCAGTCACGCGGACCACCGTGCTTTTTTACATAGATGACATTTGTAAAAAAATATGGGACCTCCATGACAGATTTTCTACTACCATAACCCCTTAGTACAATGAAATTATTATTTACGAACGGAGACGGAAACGTTAAAGCTGGTATACAAATGTGTACTATCGCAAAATGATCCATCAGCACAAATATTTTCCGAATAATTAGTAGATATTGGGAACGGTAAAATAGAACTGCAACCAAATACGCAATGCATTCAACTGACAGAAAATTTTTGCACTGTTCTTCACGATAAAAATGACTTGATTCAGAGTTTTTTCCGGAAATACAGAATAATTACTTGAATCATAACTGGCTCAGTCATCGGGCGATTTTGGCAGCCGAAAATGTTGATGTTGACCAAAATATTAACTTCCCGATACAACAGTTGTCACCAGCCGATCTAATGTCTTTTAAATCCATCGATACTGTTGTTGATGAAAATGAAAGTGTAAATTTTCCAACTGAATTTTTAAATTCACTAGATATACCTGGAATGCCACCACATAATCTTCGATCAAGATTGGTTCCCCTATTATTCTCCTACGTAATTTGAATCCACCTCAATTATGCAACGGTACGCGTCTGGTCATCAAAAAGATCACCGGAAATAAATTTTATGCAACCATTTAAACTGGGAAGTTTAAAGGAAAAGTGGTCCTGTTGCCACGTATTCCAATGATACCGTCACCTTGCCTTCTATTCACTGCG
Organism: Lasiommata megera; assembly: GCA_928268935.1. Taxonomy (NCBI): domain Eukaryota; kingdom Metazoa; phylum Arthropoda; class Insecta; order Lepidoptera; family Nymphalidae; genus Lasiommata; species Lasiommata megera. The sequence goes on along the minus strand of OV743311.1, from coordinate 120,337 downwards.
ATTCTACCTTGCCCTTCAAAAGGCACAGTTTCCAATTAGCTTTTGCCATGTCTATAAATAAGTCTCAAGGCCAAACCATCACCTCAAGGACCTCAGGTCCATTATTGGATTAGAATTAGAAAATCCATGTTTTTCTCATGGGCAACTAGGATGTTGCACGTTCACGTGTAGGGAAACCGTCGAATCTTTTTGTGTTAGCTAAAGACAGGTTAACCAAAAATATTGTGCACCGATTACTCCTAAATTAAATTGAAATTAAAAGTAGATATTTATAATCAAAATAATCAATATTACTGTTAACAATTTAAGACTATCAGCCTTAAATTTTTAACAGTAACAATTTTTAACCTACCTTACTCATAAGTTTAAGTGTCACATGTTTTTTACTAACTACTTTGTAATATATTCATTTGTTACAAAATTGAATAAAAATAATAAAATTTAAAATTAATTCTTTGGGATTAATTTCTGCTTAATATCAACTGTACGAAAATTTCAATCAATCGTGTTCAAAGTCCTTCCCCTTCAAATCCCAATCCAGTGAGTTTATATACCAGCTTTAACGTTTCCGTCTCCGTTCGTAAATAATAATTTCATTGTACTAAGGGGTTATGGTAGTAGAAAATCTGTCATGGAGGTCCCATATTATTTTACAAATGCCATCTATGTAAAAAAGCATGGTGGTCCGCGTGACTGATGTTCTCCTATCGTTCATCTTAAATCGTTTACTATAATGTAATATGTAGAAGCTGTGATAGCCTAGTGATTAGGACGTCAGCCTCCTAATCAGAGGTCGGGGGTTCGAACCCGGGCACCTATAACTTTTCGAAGTTATGTGCGTTTTTAATTAATTAAAATATCACTTGCTTCAACGGTGAAGGAAAACATCGTGAGGAAACCTGCACGCCTGAGAGTGTTCCATAATGTTCTCAAAAGCGTGTGAAATCTGCCAATCCTCTCATATTGAGAATAGATCCGTGCTCTGTAGTTAGCCGGTAATGGGTTGATCATGATTATGATGATAATAATGATGATGATGATGATATCTTGGAGATGTCTATCAATAAGTTCAAAGTTTTTATAAAACGAAAGCTTAAAGAAAAAACATATTACGATATTAAGGATTATATAAACGATGAAAAGCTTGGGTGTGAATTTTTCTATCTCCGTAGATACTATAATTTACTATTGATTATGTGAGATGATAATAACAAAAAAAACCAGCTAAGTTTGTTGTGGGCTTCTTTTTAGACCCGGTTTGGAACCCACATAGCTTTAGTTTTAAGTTTATTTGTTTTTGAATTTGACCCCCGTTACACCTAACCCCCCGCCCCCCTAATAATGCGCCCCAACCCCGCGCCCCAAACCAAACACTAACCTACAGCGTTTCGTGGACACACTAGAAATTAAAAGCAGTCAAAGCAGACTCAAACGATATTTAACTCGTCCCATTACCAAATAGCAAAGTTTTTATATTTCAAAATAATGAAAACAGCTTTTAGATCGAAACCAAAACGCCGCTACCGCGAACAACCACCTCTGATGATCCATCGCCGCACCAACTTTCTCAGCTCCGGTTTGGTATTTGGCAAACCCCGCAACGAACACTACATCAAAACGGAATGGTTTTGAACACTCGAATATTATAATGACGTCATCAAGCGCGCACGTCCACGACAGTCGCGGACCGCTGACAACGGCCGTCACAGCCGTCCTCGTGCCGTCCCGTGTGACGCGGCGCACGCGGCGGCGCTGCGGTGCCGCGACGCCGGCGGCGGCCGAGGCGGCGGCGCAAATCAAACAACTCCCTCAATCATAATATGGTGATTTATTAAAGGTGTACTTTTATTTATTACATTATATATACATGAAACATATTTGTGACCGCGACGTCGCCCACCGGCACTACGCGGGGCTCTATACAAAATATTCACTTTATAAATCATCTGCAGATATCTATGCCTACCTAATATATTTTTATTATTTATTTGACAAATAAAACTAATAAAACAATATATTTATTTCCCCATCCGCGTCCGCGTACAGGCGCCCGACAGAACCGTTTCCGCGAGACGCGACCGTCGCACGCGTCGGTCGCTGGCGCTCACGGAAACGCGACTGCCGCCGGACTCGACGCGCGACGCGCGTGACGTGACGTGCTTTAATCTTACGTTCTATTAGATTCGCTAATATTAACAAATTCATAAAATTATTTTATAATATGTCAACAAACTTAATGTAAATAAAATTACGTTATTACACGACGATTGATAAAACGCGATAAGCGTCCGTTTCCAGTTAACTAGGATGTGTTCGCGGAGATCCTGACGCCGCAGCGCCCGACGAGCAGTCGACGCGCGAACGAGACAACGCTCATACAACATATGAACGACAACCGCCGCGGCGCCGTGCGCAATAAATTAACATCAGTGAGCTTAATTCGGCTTAACAGTAAATAGAGAGGTATCAGCTAAATCAGATCTTTGCATGCAAGTCTCCACAGACTATCTTTGGCCTCCGGTCGAGGTCGGCGGCGGGCGGGGGGTGGCGGGTGGCCGCGGTGCGGGCTGGTGTTGTTGTCGCTGTGCGCCGGGCGCGGCGGCCGACTCGACGAGAGACGGAAGCAGCGCCGCCCTCGCGATGTCGACGCAATTTAACCGTAACTTTAAACGTTAAATGTAATTGTACTTTATTTGGTATATTATGCATCAATATTGCGCGGACACCCGCGGGGCCGGCGCCGGCGCCCGCGGCCACCTCTCGCGCTGGGCCGTCACTTTTATAATGACGAACTAATATCGGCTATTTCCACGCACGCGTGTGCGATGATACGTTTTAGATCAAGAAAAAAGCGCCCGAACGACGCGCCGTTTGATTACAGATGTACTGGAAAAATGATTTTGACATATTTGTTCGGAAAAGTTCTCAATAGTTGTAATTTTTCTTTGGGTAGTTGAGTCCGTGCGCGCGGCCGCGGCCGGCGAGAGCGCTGACCCTGCGCTGGACGTGGCGGCGCAACCACCAATGTAACAGGATTGTTCGATTTTGCAAAAATACGGCCGGTGCGCCCGGAGCGGGTGCCCGGAGCGGGTGCCCGGAGCGGGTGCCCGGAGCGGGTGCCCGGAGCGGGTGCCCGGAGCTGGCGCGCGGAGTTGGCGCCCGGCAGCTCCGGGGTGCCGCTAATTCGTTATAACATTTGTGTGAACGTCCCACCGCAAAGTCTTATATCTATAAATTCGTGGAATGCATTTGGAAGTCATGGAGTCGACATTACAATGGAACCGAGCGGCTCCGCCCGCGCTCCGATACGAACTACGGCGATAATATCTACATAGGAATGCGACACGTGGAATGCCGGGGCACAGTCTTATAGCATTAAACTTAGGTAAAAAATTATTTGGTAACAGAGCGGAGCGCCTCCCTCCTCGGCGCGGCAGGTCCGCGGCCGCCGCGCCCGTGTCTATCTATAAATGCTTGTACTCATAAAATATGTCAACGCTTAAAAGTATGTCCCGAGGAGAGCGCGGCCTCCGGGGCTCAGCTGCCCGGCACGGCGGCGGCGGGCTCCGCGCGCCGGTACTGCTCGTAGTACGGCTGGCTGTGCGGCTGCGCGTGCGCCGGCGGCGGCTCCTCCAGCTTCACCGGCAGCGGCGCCGGCTGCGGCTGCTGCTGCTGCTGGTGCTGCTGCTGCTGCTGCTGCTGGTGGTGCACGTAGTAGCCGAACGAGAGCGGCGAGCGGTGCACCACCGTCGCGTTCGCCTTCACGCTGTCCACTGGAAACGAGATAAATCATTTGCCGAATAAAAAGTAACAAGCACGTCGTGACGTGAGCGCGGGCCGCGGGGCGGGGGGGGGGGGGGGGGGGGCGGTACTCACATTCGCTTTTGATGTTGTTGATCTTACTCTTGAGGTTGGTGGCGCCCTTGGGTTTCCGCTTCCTCGTCTACAACCAATGAAAGTTAACCGTTAATCTAAAGTGCGCGAGCTGAAGGCGGAGCTGGGGGTCCCCTTGACGCTCCGGCGAGCGGCCGGCCGTGGCCCCGCGCTGACCTGTATGGAGTCCTTCTTCATGGCGAGCGGGCGGTTGATGCCGTGCAGCTTGTAGTAGAGGCCGCACGCGTTGCACACGTTCTCGCCCTGCGTGTTGCGGCGCCACAGCGACGTGGTGTCCGTCTGGCAGTTGCTGCACAGCACGCCCGGCCGCTTGGCGCCCAGCTGCTGCGGGCACAGGCGCGGTCAGCGGCCGCGGGACGATGACGAAACGGGAGCGACGGGAGGACAGGCGGAGAAACATTCCACGGGAACTCTCGGAGCAACCGGACCGCAACTTGGTTCCGTTACGCGTCAGTACTGATGGAATCCGAATTGGATAAGGAAGCGGAAGCCTCGTCTCCGCCGAGGTACCTCGGAAGGCTTCTCCGGGGTGGCGATCGCCCCTACTTCTACTTAGAATGAATCGTGCCGTGTTGGTGCTTGGGACGTCAATCACTAACGGGTCAGGCTGTTTCTTTGGCCGTTTGATGGTCTCCATAGAAGATCTAAGATGCATGAAGTCCACCTTTCCGTGGCTGGGGCTTTGACTCATATGTTTAAAAAAAACTTAAAAGGTTTGTGAGTGAGAAATAGCAATGAAACACTGACTTGGAACATTCTTTGAATTATTCAGTCTCAACTGCTCGTTCACGGCACTTTTGAATGGGAAATGAACAAACAAAGGCATCTACAGACGTGCCGCCCGCTCGCTGCTCGGGCGATGGACCGAAATAAATGGAATGCCGACCAAAGTTTGTTTGGAGCGTAAGGTGGCATGTCTGTCGATCCAGCTAGCTCGCGGGAGTCGCTGAAGAGTTAGTATGTATGCGATAAGCAGAGGCGATGTGTCATTAGTTTTGTGACAAATGAATTTGATGGCAAACGGGTGTGGGGGCGGGGGGAGGAAACGGCGGCATCGCACAGCAGTGGACCCAACAAACGCGGCCGGCCACGTGGAGAGTCGTGCACGGAACGGAACGGAATCGCGAGAGCGGCGCGTGCACGACGCTCCGGGCTCGCGGTTGCCGAGTCGCACTGGGGCTCCAGGGGGCCGCGAGCGCAGCGTCGGCGTACCCCTTTCTTCTGTTTGCCGTAGTCGGGGTTGGCGTGGGCGGCGTGGGCGGCGTGGTGGGCGGCGAGCGCGGGCGCGGGCGCGGGCGCGGACAGCGCGTGTGCGGCGACGCCGTTATACAGGAAGCCCTTGTAGAAATCCGCGCCCGGCGGGGCCCCCTCCGCGGCCACTGCAACAATCAACGTGGGTGAGCGAGGGCACGCGCGGGCGCGGATCTCGCGGCGGGCGCGGGGGGTGGGGCGGTGGGGGGGTGCGGGTGCGCGGGTGCGCGGGGCGGGCGGGCGGCGAGGTGCGTACGTCGGGCGCGGGCGCGGCGAGCGCGGCGTGGCGCTGACGTACCAGCCGCCGCGGCTGCTTGAGCGGGCGGTTCATGCCGTTCATTTTGTTGTAGAGGCCGCACGCGTTGCACAGGTAGTGGCCCGTGCCGTCGCGGCGCCACAGCGGCGTGTGGATGGCGCCGCAGTTGACGCACTCGCGGCCCGCCGTGAAGAACTGCGCCTCCACTGCGGCAACACACCACTCTGACTGCGGCCGGCGGGAGCTGCCTCCCGCCGCGGCCGCCCAATTTGTAACACACACAGTTATTTCCATATAGGGCATGCAGCTTACCTACGATTCCGAGAGCTCTTTATTCTAACTTTTATCAAAACCCGTCCCCGGGGACTCGTCATTAAACTACGCCATTTCATCGAGCCGCTGTCAAACGGTAGAGTATTCATTTAACTGACATTTTAAATCTTATCGAATCGAAGATCAAGCTGTCTAACGGGTGAGGGATCTACCTCAAGATTCTGTACCTCCCCTCGTCTATGACCCCATGTACCCTAATGATCCCTACCTCGGACAGTCGAAGGAGAGCGCATAGGGCGGTCACGGGATAGTTCTGTTTGCGCGACGCGTTACTCATGTTAAAGACACGACGTCTGTTTGACGTTTTGCTTCTGACGACGGTAACAACGTAAACAACCACTACAATGGATTGAAGTCACATTTAAAAAAACTAAGTGCATTAAATTAACATTACCGACCGTTACACGTGAACACGAAAAACTATCTCAGGATGCAAGCCTGCAATGCGGCCTCGCGTGACTCCTCTACCGACAGACTCGGCTCTGCTGCGGGCACTAACGCGCGGCCCGCGGCTGCGGCGGCGGCGGCTAGGCCTCGGTGTTTTACTTACTAGTTTATGTAACATCAATCGTATAAATGTACCTACATCCGAGCGCCGCACTGTCGGAACAACAAGCGAAACAAAGTTGGAGTGAGAAGCGGCCCGCCGGCGACTTGTTTCTCTTTAGCGGCTACTTCATGCAGTAGCGAAGATAATTTTTTGGTATAAATTAAACCTAATCCTCGTCGACTTAAATGCCTGTTAAGCCAAGAACCAAAAAGGAAAAAATACATTTAGCCAAAAATCTGATCAAAAAGCACTGAGTTGGTCGCGTGGTCGGCGCGCGGAGCCGGCCGCCCGCGCGGACTCTAATGGCAGCGGTAATCGGAGCCGCAGCCACATGGCCGCTGCTGCTGCGGCGCCGGTGTCGGTTACCAGCGACGTGTAGGGCGCGCTGCGGCCGGCGCGAGCAAAACGACACGTATCGATACTCGGAGCCGACCGAAACCGCGGCCGCTCTTTGTTTTAAAATAAAATGACATGACAGAACCAAAACTTACAAAGTGTAAGAGACTTATCATAATTGATCATTCCGCTAATCGATAATATTTGTTTAAAAGCCTCTAACATCACTGGCTTTATCAAGCGAAGTTCGAGATATTTTCATGGATCACATACGAAAATACTGCCTCTCGAAAATACTCCTTGAATATGGCTCCGTAGGTTGATACCCGCACTAACTAGTTGACGTCTAACAGAATAGTGCGTATTCATAGACGCTTCTTGCATCATGTAAGTTTGTGCGACAAGCTAACTAATAAACGGCCAAATTAACACTCTAGGTTGCGACATTATGGGTTGTGGACATTGTATGAGGCGAGGCTTCTGGACTCATGTTTTTTGCACAGACTGTTTGACGAGTCTGTGGATGCATCGAGTCTGCTGCACGGAATCTCTCTCAGAGTACCGAGACCTCACAGTCGTGTGAAAAACTTGTCGCCGTTCAAAGCTGATATTAGTAAAACTAATTTAGGTATTTGTGCGCCTGAGACGACGTTGACGACCTATTACAATATTAGTAAGAACTAGAATCTTACTAATATTTAGATATATCGGGTGATAATTTGCCGAAAACACTTCTTGTCGTCATATGGCTAATTCTATTAGATTCTTAATTATATTGTAATATAAGTTTTTGTTTGTTTATATATAACTATAGTATGCTTTTGTATTCGTTATTTTTGTCCAAGTAGTTTCTAAGCATGTAGTGGCAACCTCTAAGTGGGTACTACCTATAAGTAAGTACTAAGCACTAGGTAGAGATCACTGATCGACGCCCCCGATGAGATCTCGGGGGAAAAATGAACATGCATGTTATCGGAACTGATCCCGTAAAAGATACCAGCACTCGTACCGCTCGGCGCGACTCGTGTTGATTTATGCCTGCGCCGGCGGGAAGGGCGTTAAACATTTCTTTTGAACGGCAAAAAACGGTGTCGCGGGACAGCCGAGGATATTGTTTGACAACATTGTTTTTTGTGACGCGCGCGGGCGCGGGCGGCGGGCGGTGCGGCGCGGGGGGCGGGCGCCGGCCGCGGCACGTGCCTTATCCGCGGCCGGACGAGGAATGCCATTTGAGTGCGCTTACGGGAACGAGTTCACTTGGACGAGCTCGGCGCTGCAGCGGCGCGCGGGTACCGTGTTATACACAACTGTACATTTAAATACAACCAGCGATCAACGCGGGCCTTCGGAACGAGTGCTGCTTGCGTTTGTACGACGCAAGCAGCAGCGCCGCGAGCGCGCCGCCCGCCGCCGCACCGAGACCGAATAGCTGCTCGATATCCCTTTTCTGAACGAAATTCCATAAGATAAGTAGAAAACAAAAAAAAAACAACGAAACATTATATCACTTAACTGAATGACAATAATTTAAAAGCTTCACACTTCTTCGATCGTACAAAAACCGCGCGCCGGGGAGCGTTCAAAGAAAAGCTATTAATTATCGTGAAATAAAATGAGTGGTGCGGCCGCCGCGGACGGACGACGGTTCAAGTGGCTGCGGGCCCGCCGCGCCCCCCGCGACCCCCGCGCCTTATCGCAGGGCGCGCGTCATATTTTACTCGTCAAGTGTAACGCGGGTGTCTCGTTTCAGTTTTTTCATTCACACAATCTATTGTTTTCATTGACCCGCGACCGGCGACTGCAGGACTTCATTCGAAGTGGGCGCCCCCTGCGCCCGCGGGCTCGTCCAGTGCTAGCGGTGACAACGAAGCAGGACAGAAGGTCTCTTCCTATTCTCCGAAGATTTAAATCGAAAAATATAACTGAGCTGTTAACAATCATGCGGATTTACTGATGAAGCGATCGCGCTCAACGCGACACGTAAATGTCATTTTAAAATTATAATCATTTATAATCGTCAACTCGCCCGAGCGAGTTCTAGTGTGAGTAAGAATGTACGAGTGCGCGCTGACGACGCCTGCGGACGGCGCCGCGCAGCTCGGCCTCGGCCGAGGGCAGCGCGCGCGGGGCCGCGTGCGTCACGCCGCCGCGCCGCGGGCTGCGACGCCGTGCCAGCTCCGGCGAAGAAGAGTCGCCTCGGGGAGGAGTCTCTCTAATACCAGACCGAAATAGTCGCGTGAAGCCGAATCGGCGCGTTCCCCAGCGGAGCCCTGGCGCTCTCCCCCCGGCAGCTAATATTCCTTTTATTTATATTGTTCTAATTATCAAATATACTGTACGAGAGGTATCGAGCGTGCGTCGAGTGGCGGCACGAGCTCGCAGATTTAGTCCTTGCGGGAATTCGTAACCCTGGGACGGAGGCCGCGGTTACCATCTCGAAAGCGTTAAACCTAAACAAACACGGCGCAAACTATGAAGTGTAAAGTAACAGAGAAACAAAAACTTTACGACCAAAACAAACTTCCGCGATGACTTTTTCAAGAGACGGGTCTCGGAAATTAGTCCGAGGTGAACTAGCGCCGTCGCGCGGCGCGCCTCCCGACCGGCCCGCGGGAGCCCCGGGCGCCGGGCCCGCCGCGAACAATACTACAATCTAGGTTCTACGGTAACGGAAGCGTGAGCTTACGAGCTGAGAGGCTGGCGGAGGCGGGCAGCTGCGTCCTTCTTCCGCCTTCTATAGTCCATACGTCCTGAAAAGAGACGCAAACACCAGAATGAATACGACGCGCTTGGCGATCAACGAAATAAACTCATCGCTCAAAGTCGAGCTGAACGTTAGCGCGTCAGGGGGGACAGAGTTTCCGCGCTCGCTCGCTCGGAGCGGCGCAGCAGTCAAATCTGACGAGGGGCCCAGCGCCAGCGCTGAGCGGGCGGGGCCCCTCGGGCCGCAGGAGTCACTTTTACTTGCATTGAACAATTGTCGCAAAAGTATGACTAACGCAATGACGAAGCTTCAACACCGGAATTGTATTATTTACGATGCTCTTATCTGTCCTATCTTAATGCCCTCGATCCTTTTAAAGCTGCAATCCTTTCTCGGGGCGGCGCGACTCGACGGTCAATATTTCTTTAGGTAAACATTTGTACGAGCCGGCTCGTCCGCCGCCACACTTCTGTCTGATTGATTCATAAGTTTTTGCAACAACACTGCAGCGTATTTTTTTATTCGCAGCGTAGATGCACCTAATTTGAAAGTTCGCCGATGACGGCCACTCACCGGCGGGTGCGCGCTGGCCGCCAGCGCGGGCGCGTAGAGCGCGGGGCGCGCGCCGCCGAAGGGCCCGCCGAAGCGCGCGCTGAAGGCCGGCAGCGCGCCGCCGGCCGCCGCGTCGCCCGCCTCGCCGGCCTCGAACTCGTCGCCGGCGCCCGCCGACGCGCAGCCGGGCGAGCCCCCTGCGGACGGCGACGGACCAGTCAGCGGCGGGTCGGGGATCCAGTCCGGGAGAGGGGGGGAGAGACACGCACCTGCGCTGGAGCCGCAGGCCCACAGCTGCGGCTGCGCCAGCTCCACGTTGCCGAAGTAGGGCGAGCCGGCGCCGGGGTAGCCGCAGCGCGCGTAGCCCGCCGCGCAGCCGCCGCCCCTGCGAGACACGCGGTTACAGCCTCGCGATGGACGGGCGCGCCGGCGCGGGCCGAGCCCGCGTCCCGTCCATTCTTATGCGATTCCTTCATGCAATCGACAGAACCGCACTGCAGTCGTGTCGTCCGACACCGTAACATTATAAACATAATACCCGTGAACGGCCCCTCTGTCGGCGAGCGCGTCCATCTCGGGCCGCGGTGCTGTTTCAGTGTTCCACCCACATCGCAACACATTGTCTCTACTGTTTATTGCAAAAATTGAAAAAGTTGAAAAATGAAACGCACGTTTTAATGTAATGATAATTAAGTTATTTGCACACTCATTGATCAACCCATTACCGGCTCACTACAGAGCACGGGTCTCCTCTCAATATGAGAAGGGTTTGGTCATAGTCCACCACGCTGGCCATGTGCGGATTGGCAGACTTCACACGCCTTTATGGAGAACTCTCAGGCGTGCAGGTTTCCTCACGATGTTTTCCTTCAACGTTGAAGCAAATGACATTTTAATTGCTTAAAACCACACATAACTCCGAAAAGTTAGAGGTGCGTGCCCGGATTGGAACCGCCGACCTCTGATTTGGAGGCTGACGCCCTAACCACTAGGCTATCACCGCTTCATTTGCACACTCCGCACATATTATATAAGAGCAGTGGTCCGTCTGTCAGTGTTCGCACTGTTCGTAAGTTCTACGTTTAGGGACAAAGTTACTCTAAATGATACCGAAAGTTATGAATGTTAACATGACACCTAAAGAGGAATATGAAAATTAAAAGTAGATGGTTGGAGGCGGTTCCCTCGCACATATGTTGTGCGGGACAAAGCAGCTAAATGCGAGCTTCGATTTACTCAGTCCTAGTGTGTCGCGGCCGTCTCCCGCGGCCGCCAGGGGGGGGGGGGCGCGTTACACGCAGGAACGTGCCCGACAGTTGGGCATATATGTGAGATACTTATATTACATATACATATCTTAGTTATGAAATATAGAAGATATAAATACGAAAAATATATAGACTGGCGCGGCTCAGCCTCCCGTGCAGTGCGCGAGGTGAGCCCGCCACCCCCATCACCGACCGCCAGGCGGATGCAGGCGGGGGCTAGCCGGCAGGGCGATAGCGATTTAAAGTAGGTAACCGCACCGGGTACCGAGCGGCAGGAAGGCGGCGCGGCTAATGGCGCGGAACCGCTCGGAAGTGGCTGCCTTATCTGACGCCCGCCCCGCGCCCCGCGCCTCGCGCCTCGCGCCTCGCGCCTCGCGCCTCGTGCCTCGCGCCTCGCCCGGCGGCTACGGGACAAAGTCCCACTCGCCACCAGGACGGCCGTAGTCGGAGAGAACAATATCACGGCGCCGGCGGCGGCCGCCGACGCGATCTCGCGCGCTGACGCATGCGCCGTACACGAGCGGGGCCGGCTTCCTGGTCGCAGCTGATCGCGAACAATGGCGGCGCGTTTACGACGCAACTCGACCCCGGATATAATAAACTTGCAGCAACGGTTTCTCGACCCGCGCGGGTTCCATTGCACTCGCACGCACGCGACCAGTCGGCCGGCTCGCTCCAGCTGACCGACGAATGCAGCGCTCGCGGTACACGGGCGCTCTCGCCGCCCGCCGACTCTTTGAAGGACGACATTTCATTTCATTTGCGTGAAACGCGCAAACAGACGAGCACGCGGTGCCCTTCCCACTTTTTACCGTTTATCTTTTTAGGACATTTAGAATAAAAAATTGAATCTTTGAATGCGTGCGCGTCTTCGCGCTCGAAGCTCCACGCTCGAACGCCGCCGACCCACCGCGGCCCGCGCGCGCCGCCGGAGCGGAGCACGCGGGCGCACGTGCGCGGCGGCGCACCGAAGCGCAGGCCCACATTCCCCCGCGAACACCTCACTTTCGAAACCTCGTGACGGCCATTTCTCCCCGGGAATTAAAATTAAGTGGCCATCATTCTCCGCGGCCGACTCGTCCCCGGCGCCGGGCCGGTGTCGCGGGAGTATTACGCGGCCGCCGCCGGTGCGGTGGCAGGCGTGTAGTCCAAATGCACCGAGTGCATACATCGAGGATATTTTCTGTTAGATAAACCATTTGTCACGGGCCGCGGAGGCCGGGCCGCGCCCGGGGCCGCAGGACAGACGATTTAAAAACTAAATCTATAACAACACTATTAATACAATATAATTGCCAGCCAAGGGATCAGGCGAGCTTTTTATGAAATGAAATCTCGTTCACGCAAGCGAAACCAACCCGCTGACTCTTGTCGGCTGCAGCCTCGCGCCCGCTCTGTCACTACACTCAGTTTTCCCGCTCGCTCGGAGCGGTTGTTTACTGCGCTAATTAAAACGAGGAAAATTCCGATGTCCGAGTCTAACGGCCACACCTACCGGGCCGGGCCGCGCCGCGCCGCGCCGCGCCGCGCCGGGCCGGCCGAGCACTGCCAGCGGCTCCCGTCGTCGCGCGATTGATACGAGAGACGAAAATCAATATGTTCTTGCAAAAAAAAACTGAAAATGAGATCTTTTGCTGTTTACCAAAAACCAATTTTACGAAGAGCTTTAATCGATCGGTGCTAGAGGAGTGACGGCTCCGGCTCGGCGCCCGCGGCCCAGTGCTGCAACTAGGTGCGCCGATCAAAACGCGAAATATACTTGTCAAGAGCAACATGCACACGCCGGACCAGACTCGAGCCGGGAATCGAACCCGGGAACTGCCACTTTGTGATACTACTAGGACCGTCGCGAAGCCTCATCCAGAGTATTAGAGGACCAACTCGACCAAATTGAATCTGTTGAGTGGTTTCTGCGTGATGCGCGTGATGCTGCGAGAAAGAGACGGACGGAAAAAATTAACATTGGATTTTGTTTTGCCATTAATACTCACCCCCGAGCCTCTCAATGTTCCGCGCCCGCGCACGCCCGCCGAGTGCCGCATATACTTATATCTGCCTTATCTCTTAATATATTTTTTTTTTAATTTCAAAAATTGATATTTTCCGCACCGCACCAACAACCGCGGGCCAACAAATTCTTTAATTCACATTTAAGTTAAATAATTCGTTGCCCAAATTCAGTTTTTTTATTTCTTCTTGTTTTTTCTGCTTATCATTATTGTTTTCCCCCTTCAATTCTTTTTCTTCTTAGTCGAAGTCGACTAAGAAGAAAAATAATTAGAGCGCAAACCAAACATGGCCGTACCATCCTTTACTGGAACCATTTCGCCGCACATTCAGGCCCCTATTTGAGAACATCTGGATAAGACCAGAACGCAGAAAATTTCATCATCCAGTAACCACAAAGTTAAAATCCAAAATTTCAAGCATTAGTAGGTCATTTAGTTCCCAAGTTAGACGTACAAAAAGTTTCACATTTATGACACTCACTCAAGATCATCAAAATAGAACTAGTACTTCCCATAAACTCAGAGCTGAGCTGAAATTTGGTACAGAGTTAAGGTTTAAAGGGAATACACACAAAGGGAAAACTATAAAAACTGGGATAGTCGAAGATCTGGAGTACCTGGAGACCCTGATTAGAAAACACAAGAGCCCAACCAAACTATTAGAGATCGACATACCGCCTTTACAAAAAATATTCTATTTGGTAGGCCGCTTCATTTGATGTCAAAAATCGAAGGTCTGAAGTATCTGATGAAGAACCCTCAGCTGGTCACAGCTGTATTAGAGATATGGTAATGCCCCCTTCTACTATTGGTACATAATAAAATCGACCGTCATTGCTAAAATACAGCATAGTGGGACACATCTTATTATCTAATTAATCTAGCCTTTAGCGTTCCACTGCTGGGCTAAAAAGAAAAAATCAATATGCCCACGTTTCTACCAAAAGAAGATAAATCCCACTAAAAACATGCTGTAAAAAACTAGCCAGTCTCGATGGAGCTGCTTGTTTATGTCTAAAAAGTAATGAAATCTAGACAAAGTCGTGCCAAGTCTTCACGGTCAAGGTTCCTTAATGCGATTTCTTAATTATTATAGAGATTCCTTTTTTTAGAGATAAACAAGCAGCTCCATCGAGACTTGGCTAGTTTTTTACAGAATGTTTATGGTGGGATTAAGTTTTTCTCTTTTTATTATTATTATTATTTCTATTTGTGAGAACTTGTAATTAGCTTTAATTTTCTTCTGTTCTTATCTATTTACTTTTTAATTAGCTGAAAGTCTTCCTTGTAAAATAAAATAAATAAAAATAAAAGCTATAACATACACTGAAATATTACTGTGGAGGCACTGAATAACCGGGTCATATGTCGCCCGCAGCGGCGCGGGGCGGCGGGCGCGGGGGAGGGGGGCAGGGGGTCCTGTTTGCTCAACTTCTTAGCGCATTTGCTATAAATTAATCCTGCGAGTCAAACAGGATATGTTTGCACGCGCACAAAAAGAGGGTCGTTAACGTGCAGGCCGGCCGCGAGTCGGGCGAGAGGTACCTGCCGGCGGATCACCTGCCCGGGGCGCGCCTGGAACAGGCAGGCAGGCTCCCGCAGGGCCGCCTGGGCCAGCCTGGCCAGGTTTCCGACGTGGCCCGCGGGCCCCGGCTGCGCCTAGCGGGACTTTGAACCGCGGCCGGGAGCGAGTACCGCTGTCCGCCGCCGTACGACACAGCGCGGGCGCGGCCGGACGCGCCGCCCGACGGAGACCGACACGGGCGCCACTCTGATGTATTACATTGACTAGCACGAGAGGCGGCGCGGCTCCGGCCGACCTCGATCCCGGCGTGCGATCTTTTGGACTAATATCACTTTTTAGTTGAGGAAAATATCGCGAGGAAACCGAAGGATGTGGGCGAAGACTTCCAGAACTGGGCGAGCGGGGAAGCGCAGCCTGCCGAGCGCTCTAAAACCACTGTCATACAAAACAACACCACATGATGACAGTGTTTTACGAACGGTTCCTTAGAGATCTCTCGAGATAGAGGTGTGCCTTTTACCTCGAATCATTATCGCTACTGAGCGCTGATCGCTCTGGTTTCGCGGGATTCGAACACAACCTACGAGACGCGGCCACGTGTGACACGGAGCCCGGCTGCTTGCGATGTTGCGTCACGCCAGCAGCAATAGCGCAGCAACACGCACGCGTGCCGCCGCGCCCGCTCGGACGTGCTCGCAGCGCGCGAGGCCGCGCGTGCGCGTGCGCGCCGCCACCATCACTTTATCTCGCGTTCAATGGAATCGCTGGCCGACGCCTGATTCCGAGCGCGCCTGCGCCTGCTCGTGTCTCAGCGACGTCCTCGCGCGGAGCCCGCGCAGGGCACAGAAGCGTCTACAGTGAACCCGCGGCAGGCTGGGGTCATCATTAAACTAACTGACCATTATCAGTGAAGTAGCACTGACGCTGCGAGCCACTAATTGCCAAACGACAAATCCGTGTGAGCGCCACGTCACCAGTAGGCGCGCGCTCAGCCGGCGAACACGGGGAAACAAACAAATGTCACATGAGGTATTTGTGTGCACTCAGCGCCTGTCGCTGAGCGGCGCCGCTGCCGCGCGGCAGGCGCGCGCCAGCAGCAGACAGGTTATAAATCTAATAACGAATTATTTTCAATTTTCCTGAACCGAAGTAACAGCTGCGACTGAACAAATGTTTTAGTCATTATTGCTGGGAGCTGTAGCAGCCGACTGGCCGCGCCGGGCGCCGACCCCGCCAGAGCAGGGGTCGAGCCGAAATACGAGGGCACGATGACCGAAGTGTTTAAAAGCACACTGGGGTTGCGCTCTGGTCTCGCAGTCCGAACTGTAGCTTGCTCGGAGGGAAACGGAACAATGCAGATGAGAGATCCACCTCCTGCACACCTCCGCCGGTCTCATCGGGTCCCCGGGAGAACCCGCGGGGCTCCCTCCGAGGCGCACCACGGACCAAATTGCGGCCGTACGCCGCGGAAAACTACCGGCCGTTGACGCGACGTTGCTGAGCATTGATGCCTCCTTCTATTGAGGTGGGTTACATCCGCAGCGATGATCATGCAATCACGACCACTAAGGGGCAGGAGGCAGCCCCCCCAGAGTCCGCAAAGGTCACGGGGACTCGATTTTAAGGTCGCTCGTCGCTGCAGCGCGCAGCGGGTACTGGTGTCAGTGTTAGCATTCATATGTAATAATGTACGACTGTTTGACCGACTCGTCTCTGCCACCTGTCGCCTGGAGTGCTGTGTGCTGTGCTGTGCTGTGGCGGCACTCACCCGTCCAGCTGGTGGTGGTCGGGCGCGTAGGGCGGCGGCGCGTAGGCGTCGTAGTGCGCGCGGAAGGCGTCGCGCGGCGCCGGCGAGGGGCTGCGCTCGGCGCTGCGCCGCAGGTAGCCGTCCGTGGAGCCCGGCTCGAAGGCGTCCTCGGCCCGGTAGGCCGGCGGCTCGCGCGCGGGCCGCAGCTCCTGGTAGCTGCGCGCCGGCGACAGGCCGCCGGGGGCGTAGCCGAACGCGGGCGGGCTCTCCGCGCCGCTCTCCGCCGCGCCCTCTGCACACACACACACGCGTCAGGCGCCGCCCAGCGCCCGCGGCCCCTCGGCGCGCTCCCGCGTCAGTACGCGGCAGCGTCGACGGCGGCTCCGGCGGCGGCCGGGCGGCGCGCGGGCCCGGGGCTTGGGTCGCTCATTACAAAACGTTAATGAGGCTAATTACCTAATATGTGTTCCAAAAACAACAAAGTTAACTGCGAGTTACACATTACCAAGGAAACAATTTTAACCCGGCGGCGAGCTGCCCGCCAATCTAGGTTTGCGGTAACCAAGTTAGGTAACGACCCGACCCTGCGCGGGGCCGGCGGCGCTACTCGGCTGTTTCCTACTCTTCCTTTGTCTGGTGTTCACTTGGTCTTCGGGTCGTTGGCAACAAAATACAATATCTATGATATTCTCGTAGTGACCGACATCAATGCAATCTACTAATGTGCCCTGCATATTATTTTTCCCTGTCTAGGGTAGGCATCGTTAAAATGAATAGTAAAGTTGGTTTAGGCGTATCGATTAATTGAAGCGTGCGAACCCCGGCCCGCGGCCGGGCTGCGAGCGGGTAGCTGGTGCCCCGTCGCAGCGCGTGTGATAGCGAGGAGCCCCACGTCGGCGCTCACCTTTGCTGCAGTTGTTGTTGACCTCCGCGATGAAGGCGTCCAGCTCGAAGGCGTCGGGGCGGTGCGCCCAGTGCGCCTGCGCCGGCCACGCGTCGTGCAACATCGCCGCCACTGTCACTGTGCTGGTACTCACTGCGCGTGCTGTCCGCGCCGCGCTCGCGAGACTACTGCGGCGTGCGCGCGCGCAGCCGCCCGCCGCCCCGCCCCGCCCCGCCGCCCGCCGCCCACACCCCGCCCTCGGCCCGGAGGGACGCTTACCTCCCGCCGCAGCGACGGGGACTATAGCAGCTCGACATTTACAGTCACTCTGAGGCCTCCGCGGCGCCACTGGACGACGCCGGTGGGACGGCGCCTTCCTCGGACGTCGGCTCGACGCGATGATCAGCTCAGGTTATATCACTGCAGGGCTGCGGCGGCCGGGCGCGGGCGCTGCGCCCCGCGGCGGCAGCTACGTGTACTTATAATAAATCTCAGGCTAGACAATTTCGCGATAGGAATACTTTTGATCCACTGCTTGCCTTTACCTAACGGCGGCGCTGCTGTGGGAGGGCCGGCGGAGTCCCGGAGCGGTTCCAACACGGCTTTACCTTCCGTGCTGACGGAGTCTGCCAACCAGTCACTTCGCTCGCTGTTCGGGTTACTTTTATAAGAGACTTACAAATATCTCAGGCAGACGCTCCTGCTCCGTGGCGCAGCGCGCGCTGTCGCATTATAAAGTTGGAGATCCTGGGTTCGATTCCCGACTCGAGTCTGGTCTGGTGGAAGGCTTCGGCCGTGGTTAGTTACCACCCTACCGACAAAGACGTGTCGCCAAGCGATTTAGCGTTCCGGCACGATGACGAGTAGGAACCGATTAGAAGTATGGGTTTACCGTCCCCCTAACAGGTTAGCCCGCTACCAGCTTAGATTGAATTACCATCAGGTCAAATTCCTTTAAGGGCTAACTTGTAGTGGATACAAAAAAAACTGTAATAGTAATAATTTGCTTAAATCGACAAGCAAAATAAAGCCCTCCTCCCTTCGGAATGTGCCCTCGGCCCGCGCCCAGCGGTGGCGCGTCGGGGGGGGCGGTGTGGTGATGAGCTGGACCCGAGGTAATCCAGATAAGGTGCAGGAGGAGCGGCAGACTCCCGCGCGGGCTCCGCCTTAATAGTGACGAGAACCGGACCGACAATTAATGTGAAACCGCAATAGATCCGCCCCGCGGCCCCGGCCCGGTAGCTAGCCCGCTGCGGCGCGGTGCGACCGGCGCGGCTCCGGCCCGTCCGCTGACACGACATTACATATTAAAATGTTGTGAAAGAAAGCGATAAATCAGCAACCCGCCGCCCCCGCCGCCCCCGCCGCCCCCGCAGCACCGCGCTTCCGCGAAGCGACCCGCGACCCCGGCCGCGTCCCCGACCGCGTCCCGGGGCGCCGCGCCGTCTCCCGGGAACCTATCAATATTATCGCATTAGCGGCCGGGCCGGGGCGCTGCGCCGCTTCCGAGTATCGCGAACAAAAACGCGGCCGAGGCGCCCCGCGGCGCCGCGCCCGGACAAAGGCCTCAATGTGGAAGGAGTTACCACGTGGCGGCCTAATCCCCTAATCTGCACATTCACCAAAGCGAGCATCGGGTCGGCCGGGCGGCGCCCGCGCCCGGCGCGTCCGGCTTCCAAGTGATCATCTCATCGAACGCGGGGTCAGCGCGATTGAGTCGCACGCTTCCGCTGCGGGGCGGCTTCCCGGCGTCGGACCGGAGGGAGGCTGGCCGGCTCCGGCCGCGCGTCGGTCGCCAACGTCGCCGGCCATTGTGTACAATCTGCCAGCCACTAGCGTTGATGTTTACGGGAAGTGCGCGCTGCGAGCCGGGCCGCGGCCGGGGCCGGAGCTAATCCTCGCGCCGGAACTATTAGTTAACGAGTTCGGCGAAGGCGGCGGCGGCGTACCTGCGGGAGGGCCCTATCGCGACTTCTTGAGAAAATTTACTCGTCGACTCGGCCGCCGCCAATTTCACACGGTTCAGTTGGCTTCGGTCTCTTACCCACTCCTGCAGGACGACGATTACCTCGGCCCGAGTCGAGGACCGAGGCCCCGACCACTGCGGGTCGGCATCCCGACGGGCGCGACAGAACACGGCCGCGGCCCGCATGCCGGTTCCGCCCGGGCTGGCACCGGCCCTACCAGCTCACGCGGAAAATTACGTTCATTCCCAACTCGAGTACTGCTCACGTGGTCGCTGTCGCGGAGCGCGGCCAGTGCTGCCGTCGCTGCGGCGCATTAGCTGCTCGAAGTGTGACCGCTCCTCAATTACATGCGCTTAGAACGTAACTGAGCGAAAAGTTAAAGTTAAAGAAGGACCAAGCGAAGTGAGCAGCCCCCGACACGGGGCACCGCGCGGGAAGACTCCCACGCCACCGACTGCTCTGCTGATCTTATCTTTTTAACATTTTGTTTATGTTTATGACACGAGTCCGTGTCGCCGTCACAACGGTTAGTGTGATATTGAGTGACGTCATATTTCTATATCAATTTTATGGCAATAACTGTCAAGGTCAGCGTCAGCAGCCGCGCTAACGAGCAGTAACGAGCGACGTAACGGGCGGCCGCTGCTCGCCGCGGCGTCCTACAGCGCGGCTCACTCTAAAACAGCAGGACAGGAGTTCACGGAATCGTTCTCTATGCAGGTGAACGTGTCGGGGTGAGCTTTCCCCCGGGAGCCGCGCGTGACGTCACTGCCGCCCCGGAGTGGCGCTCGCGGGCGACGCCTTCCGCTGAATTGTTTCGTTATTATTCATTGCTGGGCAGAGAGCCCGGCCGCAGCACAAAACAAACCAGAAAAGCTGCCCTCCCCCCACCCCCCGCGCCCCGGGCGGGCTGACTCATGTTTATTAGCGCTCCCTGTACCTACGTAGTCAGACAACATTGAGTAGTTGGGTGACGGAGCCGCCGCGCCGTCATTAGCGGTGCGCAAACAGTAACGGTGCATTGTAGTTAATCACTTTAGTGATTAGGCGCAACGAGCAGCCAGCCGGCCCGGCACCGGCCCGCCACCGGCCCGGCGGCTGCTGCGGGTCACATTCCTAGTATTTCTGTGCTTTGGAAAATTGCGGTTTGTCGTGGAGCATTGCGAGCCTCGATCGGTTATTGTAATGTCCGCACAACTCGAGGGATATCGTCCCCGAGCTCGGCCGCGGCAGTCTGCCGAACGATAAACATCACGGATGAGCTCGGCGGCGGCGCGGGGCCGGGAGGCTGCGGCGCGGGGCGGGGGGTGACAGTTTTAAATAAATAAGATATTAATATTTTGTAGCGCAGGCCGGAGGTCGCGCGCCTTATCAGCTCGCCGCCCCCCCCCGGCCCGCGCCGCGCCCGCCCCGCGCCCGCCGCCGGCAATTACCGACGCTGAACGATTTCAAACATAATGACCATGTTTATGTTTGTAACCGTTATAATGAGGTAGGTATTTACTCCGCCGGAGGACGCCGCGGACTGGCGGCCGCGGGGCCCGGCGCCCGGGCGGTACCCGGCGCCCGGGCGGGCCCGCCGCGGGCACGGGCCAGGCTCCCTGCACTGCAGATTAGTGCGGGCGGGTTGCTTTTTTGTACATTAGATATTACATAAGGTACTCATAGGCTAGGAAAACGCCCGGCAGCCGTCGCGTCGCCGCGGTCAGTCCGACGTTACTCGGTATTGTACCGAGCGCACCGCGGCAGAACGCCCTCATACGAACTAGCGTAGTTCCCGAGACCGAGACACTCAGACCAGTTCCTCAGTGTGCGAGAAATGCTGATGAGCTGTGCTCGGTCGACGGGTCACAGGGGACGGCGCGTCTCCCGGCGACTCCAAAATTATGGCGCGAGGAACAAAACCCGTGTCCCGGATATCGCGGCGCGAGCTGCGAGCTGCGGGCGAGGACGCCGGGCCCGGCCACGCGGCCTGCAGTAGGTCCCTACTCCGTGGTCGCATTCAACTATTCAGTAGGAATGACGCCGCGATACTTGACTGAAGCAAACAATTAGGGTCTGAGGTTATCGCGTGTCGCAGGCTGATAACGGCGCGACAGTTCGACGCACGAATACATTCCACTCGAGCCGCCCCGCCCGGCGCGGGGGCGCCCCCTACATCCACTAACCCCTAATGAAGTAGTCGAATTGCACATCACGCATGAAGTGTGTGTGTGTGCAGTCTGTACGCACACGCACCGACGCCGTGTTGTAAGCTTAGCGAGTCGTCGGGGTCAGGCTTTAGGTTACTTTTTATCCCGAAAATTAATAGGGTTTCGTCGGGATGAGGTCGACCTTTCTGTCGACTTCGCTCCAATACAATTTTCATTTACAATTTTGAAGATAACGAATCGTCGGCGGCGAGGCCGTGCGCGGCCGACCTCCTGCCGCCGAGCTGACGCCTCCGGCCGCCAGGGCGATCTAGACGCTCACTGTAATGGTCCTGTCTGTTCGTCTGCTAAGAGGAACTGCGGCGGTGGCCGGCGCCGCGCACGGCCGCCGTGAGCCCCCATACATTGTCGGACGTTACTCGGAGTGGGTATTTTAAAACATTATTTTACCCACATCGCTGCGAGTCGAGTGAGAAAACTCATTTCCATGTCACAGCGCGGGGACGGAAGGGGCGCGGGGGCGCGGGGGCGGCGGGGCGCGATAAGAGCCGCGGCCGCGCGCCCCCCGCCCCCGCGCCCCCCCGCCGCGCGTGAATCAGGTCGGCGCTCCAAGCTCGCTGCACAGCTCGCGCCGCGCCGAGCGACTCACGAACGGCGTTTCCGCCCGACTCTTCCTGCGGTTTAGCCGAGTGGGCCTCCCGCGGCTCCGGCAGGTCCCAGCTCGGTGACGATGCCGGTTAAGACGCTTCTGTCCGACGGGAGCGGCCGGGCATCGCGCATCCTCAGTGCAGGCAGCAGCACCGCTGCGGCCGGCCCCGGAACACTTCCGAGCGCCGCGCTCTGTCTCTCGTTTGTTTGTCGCATCGCAAGCGGCACGAGCACCCTGACAGCCAGCGGCGCCAGCCATGACAGCCAGCCGGCGCACTCCTCGCGGCAGGCGGCTCCGCCCCCGGCCGCCGTGTCGGCGTGTCGGGAGCGAGCGTGACAGTCTTTTCACCAAGTCAGAGACTTCCTCACAGGCCACGAATGTTTAAAGTGGCGGGCTACTCTCGCTCGCTCTTCGTGTGGTCCGGGGCGAGGCCCCCGGGTGCCGAGTGGCGGCGAGCGGGTCGGGTGAGCTCCCCGGCGCGGCCGACGGGACTCGACCAGTCGACCACATGAGTTCGATTAAACTTTTCAAAATTAGTTAAGTTCAGGCTCTCGCAGGCGGGACGCGGATTACGACGCCGCTCTCGCTGAGCGGTAGCTACAGTTTTGTTAACCACGGCCATCGCGCAGCAGCGCGGCGGCCGGTGCGCCGGGCCGCGGTGCAGGGCGGGCCGCAGGCTCGCGAGCGACAGGAGATTGCGGCTGAAAAATCTGCGCCTGTGATTAAGCCAGCATCACATCGGGAGAACCCGAAACGCGCTCGGACACTCCGGCTCCCTTAAACGACCGTGATCTGTACCATTTATGAATGGCGCGGAACTAGAGCCGGGCGCGGGCGCGGGGCGCGGGCGAAACCCGAGCCCGGCGGGAACCGCGCCTCGCCCAAACACGGCGCAGCTAACGTAAACACCGGGAGCGCTGCGTGCGCAGCCTCGGCCGGCGGCCACTGGACGCGGCGGGTCTGCGTATCGCGCCGCGAGACGCTTTTACGATATTATTTTGATATTAGTTTTGAGTTCTCCGGGAGTCCCCTGGGCCGGGCCCGGACACGTCGCGTACAACTGCGCTCCTCCGCAGCCGCAGGACGCGGCCGCGCGGTTAAGCTTAGTACGATGATTAATATAATCTTAGCGAGGTGATGGTTTACCTGGAATCGAGCTTCGGCCGACGAACCCTCGGCGCCTGGCACCCAGCGCCACCGCAGGGCGGCGCGCGGGGCAAGCACGGACATGCACTGACTCTATTTTACCTTTCGAGTTCCGGCCGGGCCGAGCCGCCGGCGCGGGACACATCCGGGGACCAGCGCGTGCGTAGAGAAGGCTCCTGGCGCGCCGCGGGCGCCGGGGCCGGCCGACGCGGCCGGGTGCGCGCCGGCGGGCTGCGCGCGCGCCGCCTGCGCCCTCACTGCGCGGCGCTGCTCCGCGCAGCAGCGATTTCGCTTTATCTAATCGCCGGATGATAAAACGCAGCGCCCGCCGCCGCCCGGCCGCGGCTGCCACTCGCCTCCCGCCAGCGCCTGTCGGCCGGCCGCCGGCGGGCAGGCCGGCGGCCGGCGGAGCGGTGCGCCGGAGCCGCGCGGAGCGGGACGTGCCGATTGCCCCTCAGAGAGAATTAACATGCAACACCTACCCGAGCGGGTGACGAAATCCATCTCGGCGCGCGTCACGAGTCACATTCGTTCGAGCGAAAATGAGGTTTTCTTTTGATAATTTTGTTTTGACACATCGTTGACAGGAGGCTCGCGGAACGTGCGCGCGGCTGAGAGCGGCCGCCGCGGAGCCGAGGGGCCGTCGGAGCCGTCCGGGTGCGTGTGAGCGCGGCGCGGCCGGCCCGAGGGGGGGGCGGCGGGCGGCCGCCGCCGGAAAACCGAACGCATCGCGCAGCCCGCCACCAGAGGACATCTTCTGGAGTACACTCTACAGCGGCCGGGCGGCGAGGGCTAATCAGAGGTCGGCGGTTCGAATCTGGGCATGCACCTATAACTTTTCGGAGTTATGTGCGTTTTTAAGTAATTCAAATATCACTTGCTTGGTGAAGTTAAACATCGCGAGGAAACCTGCACGCCTGAGAGTTCTCCATAATGTTCCAAAGGCGTGTGAAGTCTGCCAATCTGCACATGGCCAGCGTGGTGGACTATGGCCAAACCCTTCTCATATTGAGGGGAGACCCGTGCCGGTGCCGGTAATGGGTTGATCATGATGATACTATATTATTATATATAATAGGGGTTAAAGTATGAAATTGCCGTTTTATTGTAATAGGTACTTCGAATTGACAGATTTTTGAGTGAAACTTTTTTCATACGGTACCGATGTAGTTCTACTTTTAAAATATGTGCAACATTCGATTGTCAACTTTCAGTTATTTTTGAAGTGAAAACTTCTTTAGCGGCGTTGAGCACTTTTTCTGTAATGGGTATAAAATCTTAAACTCGCGTCAGGACACGTGACCTGATCGAAAAAGCGTAAGACGGATGGAGAGTAGACAGCTATCCCCTCTCTACGGCGCGGCGAAAATGTATGCCTGGGCCTACTGTTTCGTTTAGGCAGCGCAGGGCGCTTGCGCGAATGTTCGTGTATGTTACAGCGTGCCACGCGCATCCATGGATGGTGACAGCTGATGGCTCGACCGTCTGTGTAGTGATCACATTGTTGTGTATTCGTAAACTTCGTGAATGTAAAGTGCTTAAAATATGGAAATTGATATAGATAAACTTTTTAATGTAAAATAATTGTAATAGTTTTAAAGTGTTAAATTTTTAATGTAATATAAATTGTCATGTTTGTGTACGATAGCGCAATAAATGAATATTGTATTCTACCACATAAATGGTAGTACTTTTATACTGATAAAGCAATTGGTGCAAAATTATTCCCTAACCATTCCAAAATATCAAACATGCTCAACGTTAATAATCAAGTTTTCACTTCTGCCGGCACTCCCGGAGTGCAACCAGTCTTTTTTTTTATTCAGCTCAGACAATAAAGATGGATACTTCGAAACTTCGTGTGATTTTTGAACACGAGTTCCGACGCGGAACTATCGGGGCAGAAACAGCTCGCAATGTTAATGTTGCGTTTGGAGAGGGGACTGCTAATGAACGCACTGTGCGATTTTGGTTTAAACGCTTTCGTGATGGAAACTTCGATTTGAAGAACGAACCACGTGGAAGACCGCCCACACAGGTGAATAACAATGATTTGAAAGAGATGGTGGAAGCCGATCCGAGCCAAACTACCCAGGAATTAGCGGCATGGCTTAACGTTACCTTACCAACAATATTGACTCATTTGCGTCAAATCAATAAAATAAAAAAATATGAAAAATTAGTGCCTCATGATTTGACTGATCTGCAGAAAGAAACGCGTGTTGAAACTTGCGCTGCCTTGTTGAATCGATACAGAAATGAAGGAATATTGGATCGAATTGTGACATGTGATGAAAAACGGATTCTTTACGATAATCGTAAGCGGAAAATGCAATGGCTGACCCCAGTACAACGCCGCAACAGTCCTAAAACAAAGCTTACCAATAAAAAGGTAATGGTAACTGTTTGGTGGTCTCAGCGTGGTCTTCACCATTATTGCTCCATGATAACGCGAGACCTCATACAGCACGAGAAACCGTTTTAACTCTACAGGAACTGCAATTAGAAACCATTCCTCACCCTCCGTATTCGCCAGACCTTGCTCCAACGGACTACCATTTGGAATATTTTCTGCGTGATAAAAAGTTTTCTTCTCAGGAGGCAGTGCTAACTGCTTTCACAGAGTTTGTGGAATCTAGATCACCAGAGTTCTATCGCAAATCATAAATGAGCTTCCTATTAGATGGCAGCAATGTATAGATAATAATGGTAATTATTTTGATTAAATAAATATGTTAAATTTAAAAAAAACTAATTTTTGTTTTTCAGTACAAATCGGCAATTTTTTACTTAAACCCCTAATATTATATTATTATATTTTATTTCTTCAGAGTAGTTCTTCAGAGGTGATACGAGATCGGTGTTACAGTTGACAGAAAGCTCCTGTGATTCCTAATCCGATCATCTGAAGATTTCACTAAACTTACAACAATTAAAGTTCTTTGTGGTGCCTGGTGAGGAGCAACCTTGAATATGCATCTCAAATATTATTGTGTATATTCAACTTATTGAAAGAAACCAGAAAAAAATTATTTGATTCCTCAAATACAAACTTAAACTCAAATCTAATATTACTATTTACTTTATATTGAACTAGCTGACGCCCGCGACTTTGTCCGTGTGGAATAAGTTTTAAAATTCCTACGGGAAGTCTACTATGTCAGGAGACTCTCCAGGTCCTCAACAATACTTTCAAAAATCACGTCGATCACGTCATTGAAAAAACGCAATGAAACTTTATTTGTTCACATATTACAGTGTCCGATGAGACTGAGACCTTCTGTTATGTATAAAACCTGTGTCAGAAGGACGCGCTCTTTATAAAATATTCAACATACGTAACAAGTTTTTTTTTTTTTTATCTACTACTAAAGCTTACTTACTAACATGCAGTATGTGAATCTATATATTTATATAAAAGGGAAATACCACTCACCGACATATGATCACGATATCTCAGAAACTATAAAACATACGAACTAAAAATTTGGAAGGTAGATTAATTATATGAAGTAGAGGCTAAGGTTTCGAGAAAATCCACCCCTAAAGGGTTGAAATGGGGGTTGGAAGGTTGCATGAAAGTCCTATATTTTTGAAGTTAGAGACATGAAAATTGGCAATTAATTTGTTAATTATAAATAATAAAGATCTGTACGATCAATGTTACAAAAATCCACCCCAAAAGGGGTGAGAGGGTTGAAAATTTTACGTTGAAATAAAAATCGGCAATTAGAGCATTATCTACTTTTCAGTAATTATAAGCTCTTTAGAAAAATCACACTGAAAGTGGCAACATAAAGAATGAACAAGAATTTGGAAGTTAGGCCCTGCTTAGGCGTAGACATAAGATGCTAAGAAAATAATAGGTGAAAATTCGCCGCAAAGGTTAATACCGGGGTTCAAATGTTGGATGAAAATCTTATAGTTTTACTTCTTGGAATCCATTTGAGGTATAATTAGTATAACACTGAAATACTTTGTACTACGACATCCTTACTATCCAGACAAAATCATAGTAATATTATAAATGCGAAAGTGTGTTTGTATGTTGGTTTGTCTTTCAATCACGTCGCAACAGAGCTCATTGTTCTATCGACGTGATTTTTGAAAGTATCGTTGAGGACCTGGAGAGTGACATAGGAGAGTTCCCGCAGGAATTGTACAACTTATTCTGACTGAATTAAAAAAAATTATTCATCAAGCAATGGATCGACGTGATTTTTGAAAGTATAGTTGAGGACCTGGAGAGTAACATAGAAGAGTTCCCGTAGGAATTCTTACAACTTATTCTGACTAAATTTTAAAAACCTATTCCACGCGGACGAAGTCGCAGGCGCCAACTAGTGTATTAATGTGTGTACGCGCGCGCGCACACACAATTAATGTGTGTGTGTGTATGTGTGAGCCTGCGTGTGTGCGCGTGCGTGTGTTTCGATTTTAAGTACTTGTTTTAAGTTTAATTAATTACTTATAGTATCGTATTGAAAATAACTTTTTAATCTTATTATTAATTTATTTTACAACTTGTAAGAGAAGCTCAGTCATTTCATATGTTAGGCCTTTTAGCCATGGAGCAATCTTACTTTTACAGTCGTGAAACCTTAATTGGTAAATATCCAGGATTCTGTTTATTTTGTTGTGAAGCAGACCAGATTGTTTTTGAAATTGTTCATTAGCAAAAGCCGTTTTTGTGATGACTGCTGGGACGACAGTATTTTTAGTTATTTTATTAATTATAAATGGATCGACACGTATGGTTTTATGCAGTTTTAGAATGACATGAAAGATATAAAGTTGTCTTACAGTAACAACAACTACCGACGTTAACAACGGTACTGATCTCACATAACGAGTCCGTTGGATATCTATTTGATTTAAAGTACACAGCTTTCAATAGATGGCGTTGAGCTCTTTCCTTCATTAAACTTCATTAAATCTGGTTTTGGCGGCACCTCCCCATATCGGAATACAGTAGGTCTTGATGGACTGGGCCAAGGCCAAATATATTCTATTAAGCAGGTCAGATGTTGCAATGTGTCTCAATTTTTTAAAAATATAAGTTAATTTTCGAACCCTAGTTCCATTTGGGGATACCAGGATAGATTCCGGTCCAGAATGACTCCCAGATATTTAGTAGATGTGACCTTATCAATGGTTGGACACGAGCTGTTTTGACCAACTGGATTACCACATCTATGAGTTTTTAAGTTAAAATTTGATTTTGGTTGAGTGCTATTCTTAATGGAAAGACATGTGTAATTAGATTAACGGGCGTTAATCCATTGCTCTGTTGCGACGTGATTGATGGACAAACCAACATACAAACTCACTTTAACATTTATAATATTACTATAATTTTGCTTGATGAATAATTTTTTTTAATTCAGTCAGAATAAGTTGTACAATTCCTGCGGGAACTCTCCTATGTCACTCTCCAGGTCCTCAACGATACTTTCAAAAATCACGTCGATAGAACAATGAGCTCTGTTGCGACGTGATTGAAAGACAAATCAACATACAAACACACTTTCGCATTTATAATATTACTATGATTTTGTCTGGATAGTAAGAATTTCTTAGTACAGAGTATTTTAATTAAGTGTTATACTAATTATACCTCGAGGGGATTCAAAGAAGTAAAACTTTATAAGATTTTCATCCAACATGAACCCCGGTATTAACCTCTTTGCGGCGGATTTTCACAAATTATTTTCTTAGCGATGGCTTCGCCTAAGCAGGACCTCACTTCCAAATTCCTTTTCATTCTTTATGTTTCTACTTTTGCAAAAGAGCTCATACATATCATTATTATCTATTCAAATTCAAATTATTTTATTGCATGAAAGTGGTACATTCATATCAAGATCTTAAGATCAAAGGGTAGCCTAACACAATAAACATTTAACATCTATTGAAAAGATTACTTTTCTCTAATTGCCGATGCTGATTTTCATTTCTCTAATTCCAAAAACACAGATCTTAGGTACATGTAACCTTCTAACCCCTAACCCCTCTCAACCCTTAGGGGTGGATTTTTGTAATATCGTGTATAAAGGTTTTTATTATTTAAAACAAATAACCCAAATGTAAATTTTCATGTCCCTAACATCGAAAGCTTGGAATTCACATGAAAACTTCCAACCCACATTTCAACCCTGTAGGGGTGGATTTTCTCTAAACCGTTTCTTAGCTGACCTCTACTTCATAAAAGGAGTCTACGTTCCAAATTTTCAGTTCGTATGTTTTATAGTTCCTGAGATATCGTGGTCATATGTCAGTCAGTCAGTCAGTGAGTGGTATTAAACTCGTGTAAAGTGATAATTGTCATTTTGTTTTTTTTTTCTTTGCGTCCTATTACAGGGAAAATGTAAAATGTGTTAAATAAATATACTTATTATTATATTATTAAATATGAGCTCTGCAGGTATTTGTGACGTCACACCTCCCACCACTCGCTACTCGAACAAATATAAGTGATATTTCGTATCTTATCAATATTACTAATAACGTAGGCGATTGTGCCCGGCTTCTTGGGAAGTTATCATTTAAAATCCCCATTAATACTCGCCCCCGAACCTTCGCACCCTTACGGGCACCACGCACGCGTCCCAAGTATCGAATAAACTTTTAATATTTTTTTTAATAATAACAACAATTTTGTCATTTTTTGCATCACTGCCCCCACTATTGGCAGACCGGCCAACGAGCTCTTTAATTCACACGTTTTAGGTAAATAAGTCGTTGAGCAGATTCAGTTTTTTGTTTGTTCTTGATTTTTCTCCTTATTGTTATTATTATTTTCCCCCTCTGCAAGTGTCACCACGTCTGTGTGTAGCGTACAGACGTGACACGCGCACACTTGCGCACCACCGACAGAGAGAACTCCTCTCTGTCGGTGGTGCGCGTCGCTGCCGAACACATGAAGCCGCGGTCGCGCACTCGCCGCGCAACATACTGGACGAGCTAACAGTAATTGTTATCAGTTGTAGCAGAGGACCCTTCCCGCCGCAGCCAGCATCAGCTTGCACCCGCGAGGCCGCCCGGCTCTGCCCGGTCTGAAGCCTGGCGCCTTCTCCTCGTACGCGATCCACTTTTCATCAGCATTTGTCAATCTTTTCGAAAAACGTCAAAACTTTATCCGACTACGTAAATGCAGATCTTGCTCTTTGGACGTACTTACATAATTGCATGTCGTCCGGGAGCAGGCCGGCCAGAGTGAGCGAGGCGCATCTTTATCCACATTCCCGGATTTTTTCGCTAAAAACAACTCTGTGTAACTATCCTCAAAATGTTTAGATATTCTTAATTTTTTTATAAACACCTAATATGTTTAGGAACATATAAAACTCGGCAGTTCTAATCAACTGCAATCTGTATCAGCTAGCCGCTAGGCAGCCTTCCACAACACACTGTCATTCATCTTTCTGTCCTACCTACTTAATTCACTTTATTATTTAACAAAGTAAAAAAGTACCCTCAAACTAATCACAATACTGTATACAACATATATTTTCCTTTGTTTTTTCATCCACTACAAGTTAGCCCTTGACGGCCTCACCTGGTGCAAGTGATGATGCAGTCTAAGATGGTAACGGGCTAACCTGTTAGGAGTATGGTAAACCCATTCTACGCTACATCGTGCCGGAACCGCTTTCTCGATCCGGGAATCGAACCCAGGACCTCAAATTTTAAAATGTGGCAGCGCACGCGCTTCGCTACGGAGGTCGCATCTTCTACTTTTTATGACACAGCCCCAAAAAGTACAGTGAAAGACATTCCAAGTCTGTACATAGTATCTACTGGATGTGAAAGAATTTTTCCACGACGAATATGATTGAAAATAAATTCTCAAGAAAAAGATTTGTTGTTTCAATATTATAGATATTGCCCAATCACGTTCATCGAACGATATTCAACTGTGACAAAACGCTCGAGTACTTCATAATTATACTTAAACATATTCATTACTGTGTACCGACACGTAGCTCATGTAACGCACAATCGGCACGTAGGCGGCGCACCACGTACCGCGGGACGTTACTCGGCGCCGCGGAGGTCGCGCTGCCTGCGCTCGGCGCGAGGGCTGCCGCGAGCCAAATGACAATTGCGAAATTTGAAAGCCATCTCTTTGTAGGTACCTACTTTACGATATAATATTTCAAATGTATGCAACACACAGCGCCATCTATCGTCCACTGCGCACGTGACGCCGCAGTGCACGTGCGCGACGAAGTGGGGCCGCGCGGCGCCGGCAGGTGGCACTGACCACGACACCACCTACTTTACCCTTTTAGATTAGTCTAAATGAATCACATTTACACTAAGGTATTAAAGGTTACAGTATTAAAAGGAAAATATATGGAATGGAAAAAAACGATGTATGGATTGATTAACTATTCCAGCACCTACTTTGCATGCCGCGGGTTCCCGATTAATGAATAGATATTTATATAAGTAGCTTTATAAAATATTTAAAGGCACCTTGAACAGATAATTTTTATGGTGTCTTTTAAAAAATATTTTTGATGACAAAAATAGTTGCCGATAAAAAGTAATCAGAGAAATTATTTGGAACAGGTTCGGAGCGTCATCTGTGTGCTCAGTGCTGCACTGGCAGTGCGGCGCGCGGCGGCGGAGCGCGGCGCCCTCGCCGGCCTGCGCCGCCTCAGTCGAGTTGCGGGGCCGGCCGGGAGCTGTCGCTGCCGGGAGCTGCGGACCGCCGAGTGCATTGGCTGTGGGGTTATAAACTATAATATCAAGATTGGCTCATCGCCGGTGACGACAACGACTGGGCGGTACGCGGCAGGATGGCGAGCGGCGCCGGGCGCGAGGCGGGCGAGGTGTCGGTGCGCGCGATGCGCGAGCAGGACATGGCCGACGTGCACCGCATGATACACGTGAGTACCGAGGGGCGCTGCTCCGGCTGTGACTATCGCTCCGAAGTCACTTCTCGACTCGAGTCCAATTGACGTCCTAAAAAGATACGTTTTTAATATATACCTAGTACCAAATAGCTAATACACTGTATAAGTGCCTGTAATAATAATTCATATTTTTATTTTATTAATATTTTAGATGTTATATGGAACGATGAGCGCCATCTATCGACAGCATTTTAGTGTTTAGTATTTTGGACATTTATTTAAATGCTTCTTACAAGTTACTCACCGAAGGATTACCATTCTCCCGTTTAGCCCCCGGCCCCGCTCTGGGCGCGGGTCTCCGTTCCTCCAACTCGTCACGCTGCTCCAATTGACTAATATTACAATAATTTTGGTAAATCAGCCCGAGCCGGGGCAGGCCAGGTATCAGCGAGCTATAACATATTGTACATGTACCGACGTCCGTGCTCTGTCGTACAGGAGCTGGCCGCGTTCGAGGGCATGCCGGACGGGCCGCGGCTGAGCGTGCGAGGTGAGTGTGTGGCGGAGTGGTGGCGGACCTCGATAAATAGGCCCACTCGGGGCAGCAGGTCCCCTTGCCTGAGCGATTAGGTGAGGCGACGAGGAAGGAAGCTTAGGTTTGTGTTCGATCGAACTGAGCAGAACAAGATGCTCCTGCCGCTGTTATATGCCGGCAGCAAAGATGACGTTTTGCTGTATTCATGTATCAAGAAGTAGAATAGTATAATAGAATAACCTACATTTAAATGTTTTTTCAGCATATCTGATTGTTTACGATAGATCATTCCCAAAATGAGCGTTTGAGAAGAATAATAGTATAATGAATTTGTTTATTCGAGATTTCGTACCCTTGAGAGGTAACTGCACAGTATGCGTGAAGCCGGTACCTTTTCATGACGACATGAGGAAGGCAGGAGGTAGTGGCAGGGAGGTGGAGTGTCAGCGCCTCCTGCCGGGGACGTTGCGAACTTGAGCCGGCCAAGCCTCCGACGCATATCAATTTCATAGAAGTCTGTCCAATAAAAACAAAGAAAACGTTTTTGCAGAGTACCTCCTTCAGCATCTCCATAACAGCCGCGTGTAATTGAAGTCCGTTTGTTTGTCTGTGTCCGGTCGTTGTCTCTGATTGAACGGTTGAAACATTAACGGTTGCCGGCCCGTGGCCGCGTCGGCAGATCTGGTAGAGGACGGGTTCTCGAGCTCGCCGAGCTGGTTCTTCGGGCTGGTGGCGGAGGTGCGCGGCGCCGTGGTGGGCTACGCGCTGTGCAGCCGCGCCTACTCCAGCTGGACGCGCCGCGCCTTCTACGTGGAGGACCTGTACGTGCAGCCGGCGCACCGCGCGCGCGGCGTGGGCGGCCGCCTCATGCGCGCGCTGTGCCGCCGCGCGCTGCGCGCCGGCGTGCACCGCGTCGACTGGCACGTGCTGGCCGACAACCACGCCGCGCGCCGCTTCTACGAGCGCCTCGGCGCGCGCGACCTGGCCGCCAGCGAGGGCCGCGCCGCGCTGCGCCTCGACCGCGCGCACATCGAGCGCGTGGCGCGCGCCGGCGACCCCGCCGGCGACCCCGACGACGACCCCGACGACGACCCCGATGACGACCCACCTGCCTGACCTGCCGCACCCGCATATTGTTAGATTATAATTATTTTGATGTTATTTATACAGATTTTAATAAAAATTGGTCGAAGTGCTAAGTTTAATTTTTTTTAAACTTAAATTTAAGCTAGAAATTAATATGATTTATAATGTGACAATAAACGTAATACAACTAATAGGGGAGAAAAAAACATCTTAATCGGAAACCTTTCATCTTCAAAATTATTGTCAGTAGACAATTAAAACACAGTGAATATATTTTTAGAAGATCCTACACGTAAAATACAATCCTCGCATCACAATTCCTCTGCCCCGCGACGGGCGATCTGCATCGCGCCAGGGCTCTCGAACAGACTTCCTCGTTATTAAACCAGCTTAGGCGTTCCACCCCCGAGCTTAAAGCTCCTGCGGCCCTCCTCCGGCCGGCCGAGGCTCGACGCTCAGACGCCTGGAGACGACATCGGAATTCCAAACGTTTTATAGACGGGACGGGCGTCGGCCACATACGAGTATGTCCATTATTTCGTTTCGTGAGATCGCGCCGGCTACTTCCGCGACAGGAGATACGGCCCCGCGAGTGTCGGAGGCTCACGGGACGGCCCGCTACTGCGGATTCGATATAAGCTGGGTGTCACTTGCGCTCGCGTCATAGCTAGTTGGGAGTTACTACTTCACTGTGACGCGGCGGCGACGAAATAACAAGTGCCGTGTTCGCTGCGGCCGGGCGGCGGGCGGCGGCGGGCCGGTGCGCGCGCCGGGCCGGCGGCGGCGGCGGCGCGGCGGCGGCAGTGGGCGGCCAGCGCGCGCGGCCTCCGAGCGTCCAGCGCCGCGGCCCGGTGCCGCCGCCCTCGGTGCCCACATTAGGTAACTCCCGTGTGGCGGCTCTCCGCCCGCCGCTGCTCTGAAGCCCTCGACTCCCACGAATGCTTCCTCCTCACGACGACCGCGGCCTTCAATTGCCTGTTAAGATGAAACGAGACGCGCCGAATACTCGGCGACAGCTTCCCCGGAGCGCGCGCCCGGCGGCTCAGCCGTGATCGGCCGGCGCGGACCGGAAATTATTTCAAATTCAAAATAGCTCTACTCGTGTACACGTATTTGTTGCAGGCGTCGCCGGGCGTTCATATATAACGTATTATTCATTATTTCAGTGACAGTGATAGTGATAACTGCATTCGTTAACTTAACATTAAAGCCTAGAAAATCCCACGAAAAACTTTGCCGGGTTTTTTCTGCTATCACCATCTCACTTAGTCAATCATTCAAACAAACGCTATAAAGTAGACCGATTTATTCGACGCAACGTCGCGTGATGTAAAAGTACACGCAGCGTGCTCAAATTTTCAGTCTCTAGTCTCAACAATAGTAACTGGCACGTCGGGCGCCGGCCCCTCCGCCATCTTCAGCCACGAACTAACTCCTGGCGCTCGCCCCGACTGCTCAGGTCTAGGAGCCAGGGCCGATGGCCCGGAAGGCTGGGGTCGGAGGGAATCGTCACTGACCGAGTGTTTAGTCGTTTTTACTCGTATTTCCGAATGCTTACGTCAAATCTTGAGATATAAACAGCTTCTTACATTAGACACGGCTCACTCTTGATGAGGATTTGCAGTCGGCGTCACGGCCCTGCAGGGAGTGCAGCACTGCAGGGAGTGCAGCACTGCAGGGAGTGCAGCCCTCCGCGGCCTTTGGCAGCGACTGATTTAAAGTTCCTTGAAACAAACTAGTTTTCCCGCCCCCGGGCGCGCCTGCAGATATGTTGACGTTGAAATCTTATCAGTACTGAAACTAGTGGCGACGACCTCTGTGGCGCAGCGCGTGCGCTGTCACATAAAGTTGGAGGTCCTGGGTTCGATTCCCGGCTCGAGTCCGGTCTACTGGGAGGCTTCGGCCGTGGCTAGTTACCCTATCGACAGAGACGTGTCGTAAAGCGATTTAGCGTTCCGGCACGATGTCACGTAGAAACCAATTAGGAGTGGGTTTACCATATCTCTAACAGGTTGCCGTCTGGGGCTAACTTGTGCCGAGTGGATAAAAAAATGTAATTTAAATTCAAAAAGCAATTCCTTCATTTTTACATATGACATGGAGTGTGCACGGGGGGGGGGGGGGGGAGGCAGCGCTGCAGGTTTACACTTTAGTGTAATGTGTTCAAAGCACAATGTTGCAGCGGCGACGGCGCGGCCCGACACACTCATTGCCGCGCCAGCGGGCCGGCTGATCCCACGCGGCCCTTCGACGCAGACGCGGCGCCATGGCCGGCGGCTGAGCGCGCCATGCCCGCCGCCGCCCCGCTGCCGCTGCCGCTGGCCGCGCTGCTGCTGCTGGCCGCGCTGCTGCTGCCCGCGCTGCCGGGCGCGCCGCTGCCCGCGCCGCTGCTGCTGGTGGCGCGCGCGGCGTGCGGCTCGCGGGACGCCGCCGCGTTCTCGCAGGAGCGGCTGGAGCGCCACGCGGCGGCGTCGGCGCGCTACTCGCGGCTGCCGCCCTTCCGCCTGCTCGCCCGCCGAGGTACCGCCCGCGGCCCACTCGTACTTACTGCGAGTATGATAATATCTCGTGCCGTGACACTGAGCGCGCTCGTGGTATATCTTCGACAATAAGAATTAGATGCCTAGTTGCTCCCGCGGGTTCTGTCAGGATCTGAACAATACAGCATTTACAAGCATCGGAATACGTGCAGTCGCTCGGCTGCGTTCTCTCTCGCGACACGTCTTCCTACTTATTGTGAAGTGAAAGAATTTATTTCTTCTTATTTATGTTAGCTAGTATAGATTCTTCTTTAAAATTTCAGTATCTAAGCTGATATAACACGAGAGAGAAAATTATTCATTATGTTTATTTTTGGATTTTACCTGGATACCATACAAAGTATATATACCTATCCCTGATTGTACACATACGCTTGGTATCCTAATGGGTAGAATTTTAGCATTTTTGTGAGTTCCGACACCTCAGGATGTAGCCTCTGGCTCCAAATAAAAATAGGACTGTACCGTACATTCTTATCGTTGGCGCCCTGCACGGACCTAAAAGATAACCACGAAGCAGCAACATCCGACTGCATTTCAATTCCTCGGTGGCCGCGCCATCTCGACGAGAGGCTGCGCCGGAAACGGCCTCTCGCCTGCTCTGCCCGCTCGCTCACCATATCGAGCCCGGCTGGCGGGCGGCCGCGGCAATGCGCTCGTCCCGCGCCGAGGTGGAGGCGAAGCTGCCGTGCCGTTGTTGCAGACACGTGCGGCGCCGACTGGCCAGTGGCGGTGACGCGGCACGCGCTGGCGGCGCTGGGCGCGGGCGGCGGCGTGGCGGCGGCGGGCCGCCTGGGCGCCGCCGCGTGCGCCGCGCTTGTGCCGGCCGCGCGCGCGCTCGCCCGCCCGCGCCCCGCGCCCTGCGCCGAGGCGGGCGCGCGCGCCGCCGCGCTCGTGCTGCTGGCGCGCCGGCTGGCCTGGCGCCGCGCGCTGCTGCCCGCCGCGCCCGGCGAGTGCGGCGCCGCGCTGCTGCAGGCGGAGCTGGCGCTGGGCGCGGCCGGCGTGCGGCCGCAGCGCGCGCCCGCCGCCGCCGAGCTCCCGCCGCACGGTCGGTTCCCGGCCGGGAGAGGGCGACGCACCTTCGTCGAGATCCAGTAACCGGTCTAATATTCTTTCAGTCGTCATCCTTTGCGCCTCGTCGACCGATGCGACGGCGATGCCCGAAGCCGCCGGCGACGAGACCGACATCCTGCTCCTGCACGTCGCCGACCCCGAGGACGCGCAGGCGCCTCGGGAGCCGGGCGCCGGCGCAGCGGATTATTTAATGTTTTTGAAGAGAATTTTTCAAGCGCGAGCGACTCAAACGACGATTGCAGACGAACGCCTTCTCCCGGAGAATCCGCAGAAGGTGAACCGAACGAGGAGCCGGCGGCGGCGCGCGGCGGCCGACTCTGGCCGGTTCGTCGAGGCGCTCAGCGATCGCTTACTCGTCCTGAGCGACGCGTTCCCGGAGCCCGGGCCCGCGGGGCGGGCGCTCTACGACCGAGTACTGGAAGCCGCTCTGCTGTACGCGGAAGCGAGCCGCACGGGGGAAGAAGTTCTCAGCTACGAGTTCTTTCTACACAAGAGCGTGGTCGGCGGCGGGCGCGTGGCGTGGCCGCGCGTGGCGACGCTGGCGGCCGAGGCGCGGCCGGCGCCGGGCGCGCCCGCGGCCTGGGCGGCCAGCGTGCGGGCCGACGCGGCGGCCGAGCTGGAGCTGGAGCGGCGCGGCGCGGCGCG
This sequence comes from Lasiommata megera, assembly GCA_928268935.1. Classification (NCBI taxonomy): domain Eukaryota; kingdom Metazoa; phylum Arthropoda; class Insecta; order Lepidoptera; family Nymphalidae; genus Lasiommata; species Lasiommata megera. The sequence goes on along the minus strand of OV743311.1, from coordinate 82,373 downwards.
GCGCGCGGGCGGTGCTCGCGGTGCGGGCGGGGGGCCGCCGAGCGCGCCGGCCGCGGCGCTGTGCGCGGCGGCGGCGCTGAGCGCGCTGCTGGCGGTGTGCGTGGCGTGCGCGGTGCGCGCCGCACGCCGCCGCGCGCAGCTCCGGCCGCGCGCTGCGCCCGTGCTGGCCGCCGCCGAGTTCCAGTTTCCGGCGGACGACCGGCGCCGCGTGGGCGAGGGCATGGAGTCGATGCTGTCGTGGCTGCAGCAGTTGCACGACGTCGGCGAACCGGATCCGGACCGGGCGGAGCCGTCCGGTCAGTCCGCGCCCTCGTCCACGTGCAGCGTGTCGCGCCTCGCGCCGGACCGCCGCACGAGGTACAAGGTGGGTAGGGCGCGACGAACTGAACGCACTAATTTATTTAATTGTTTGGTATTAAGAACTAAAACTAAAAGGACTTGAATAGGGGGCACGGAGCGCCCGCGCCAAGTCCAGTGCGAAGCAAGCACGGCCGTGCCATTGACCTGATACTGGAACCATTTGAGAACGCAGACATTTTCGTAATCGTAGCTATAATCATATACTTAAAGTCCAAAATTTCAAGTCTGTAGGTCATTTAGTTCTGAAGTTAAGCGAAAGCAAAGTTTCGCATTTATGACACTCACTTACTCATGATCATCAAAATAGATCCCATAAACTCCGATAAAGTCTGCGTCTCGCCTCCATTTTTAACATGTTCGCGTCATTAAGATATGGGCTCACACGGCAACGTGGCCCGATGGGGAAGCAAAACCGGCCACAGGCGTTCTGGAGCTTCACCGATCTAGCCCATAAGCACGGCCCGGAGGCAGCATCTGCATACTTTAATTTTGCCAGGATCAACGAGGCGCAGGCGAACTCTGACGCCGACATTCAAGTAAGGACGCATTTCGTAGAGCAGTTTGAGCCTGTACAAACTGGTCTACGAAAGTCTGGTCGCAAGTTGGCATCAAAAATAACATCTAAATTTCGTACCTAAAAAACTCTTTCTACAAAATTGCCCTTATATTGATGGCTGGATTAAAAGTTTCCACTTTACAAATTGTATGTTTGGTTCATAGTGTTAGAGATCATATTAAAGTACAATTAAATTATTATTTGTATTACGAATATAAACTGTCAATTTCAAATGTCAAATGACGTACGAGTGCTCATTTTAAAGAAGAGACAACTTCGGTTTTCGAACGTAAGGGAAAGAGAAAAAGAGCGGGAACTAGCGGCGGCGTTTTTGGAAGGACGCGGTACAATCGCGATTGATTTTTGACAAATTGATTATTATTTAAGTTAATTGCAAAAATACATAGTTGTTTATTGTCAAGATAATGAAGTTATAAAAAAAGAAGACTAATTTGTTATAATTTCACACAATCGTTAACAATAGTATCATAAGCTTCGTTTTATTCGGATTCAGGGAGTTAAGTTCTGACCAAGGAGCTATATTTTCCAAGTCGTTACAATTTTTTACTGCAGCTTCCGCGGTATCGTTAGGGTGGAATGAATAGTATAGTTGAACATCATCCCCGTAGCAGTGATATTTGCAGTTACTGATGTTACGAACCATGTTGCAGTGTCCAAAGCAAACAGAACTGGGCTGAAAATAGAGCCTTGTGGTACTCCTCCGAACTCTGGTGACGTCGAGGAGAACAAATCATTTCCATCTATTTGATTTATGTGGACGAACTGATTGCGATTCTTAAAGTAGCTATCAAACCATTTTCTTGTGTTAATCGAAAACCAGTAGCAGGATAGTTTAGACATAAGTAGAGATGTATTTATGGAATCAAATCCTTTTGAGAAGTCTATTAGTACCAGTATCGCAGCCCTGCCTTCACCCTGGGCTGTAAGAGAGTTGTCTATTATTCCATTATTGCTGTCGTTGTGTAACCTGACAGTGACGAGGGTAAGAAACCAGTAAATTGTCCAAAAATAATCTTCTCCAACATTTTAGAAAGGCAGGGTAGAATGCTGATAGGCCTGAGATTATTTAAATCTATTTTTGGAGAAGCAAAAAATATTAAAATCTTAATGCTCACACGCCTCTGGGCGCTCCTCGCTGCGACTTCCGCTAAACAATCAGCGTTTGCAGAAACGCCCACCAGCGACGAATTCTTGGCAGGAGATTATTTGTGTTTAGATGCTTTTGATGCGATGCAGCCCGTCAACCCGCGCCGCAGAGGCACTGGCGAAAAATGTTTGATGGCAAGGACTACTGCCAACTTACATGAGTGATAGCGGCTTCCCGTGTCCGTTGTCCTTGATCTTGATTCCGAAGGCGGAACGCACGAACGTTCCGACATCGGCTGCATTATTTGCATGAAGAACTGAGGTGGTATCCCACCCGTAGACTGATGAGGCACTTTATTTTGGAGTGTTGCACCAGTATCGTTTTGCTGCAGCACATTTACAGACCTGACCTGGCATCGGCCAATCCCACTTCTGATGACGAATCAAGGGCGTCCGAGTAGTTTTTTCACGATTTTGTTTACTTTCGCTCATAGTAATTCAAACCACAACTTGCGGGTTACACTTTTATTGCGACAATAACTAAGAGGTCCGAACAGTCCGACATCTCGAGCGAGAATGTCCCGAAAGGCATCGACCCGCATTTATAGCAAAGCATGCTTGTACAATAATTATTGTTAATGTCTAAATTGTGTTAGCAAAATCATCAAGAGTTAAAATGTGGTTAATCATTGAATTCTTGAGGTTCTTGGCGCCGCTGAATGAAGTCAACAACTCCTTCGCGCCGACATATATTACAAATAATTATATATCTAAACTTATGTGGCTACTTATCATTATTTTAATGAGCCCGTGCCATCGAAAACTTGATATGAAAAAGATAAGGGATTCTCTCTTGTGCAGGGAGAACCCGTGCACATGAAGTACCTGCCGGCCGCCACGCTGGAGCTGCGCCGCCAGACGGTCGACCTCCTGCTGGTGATGCAGAGCCTGCGCCACGAGAACCTGAACCCCTTCCTGGGTGAGTGCGGCGCGCGGTGGCGCCAGCGCGCTCGCGGCTCACGGGCGCGCTCTGCCGCAGGCTGCCTCACGGAGCTGCGGCCGGCGCTGGTGTTCGCGGCGTGCGGCCGCGGCTCGCTGGAGGACGTGCTGGTGGCGGACGACATCGGCCTGGACTGGACCTTCCGCCTGTCGCTGCTCACGGACCTGGTGCGCGGCATGCGCTACCTGCACCAGTCGCCCGTGCGCGTGCACGCGCGCCTCTCGTCGCGCAACTGCGTGGTGGACGCGCGCTGGGTGCTGCGCGTCACGGACTACGGGCTGCCCGCGCTGGCCGCCGCGCAGGCGCTGCCCTACCCGCCGCGCGCGGCGCGCGGTGCGTACCCGGCGCCCGGCCCGGCCCGGCCCGGCCCCGCCTGACCGCCCGTGTTGCAGATCTGCTGTGGACGGCGCCGGAGCTGCTGCGCCAGGCCAGCGCGGCGGCCGTGCCGGGCGGCTCGCAGCCGGGGGACGTGTTCTCGTTCGGCATCATCATGCAGGAGGTGATAGTGCGCGGCGAGCCCTACTGCATGGTCGCGCTGTCGCCGGAGGGTAAGCGGGGCGGGGCGCGGGGCGCGCCCGGCGGGGGTACAGCGCCGCTCTCCCGCAGAGCTGGTGGAGAAGCTGCGCCAGCCGCCGCCGCTGATCCGGCCGTCCGTGTCGCTGGGCGCCGCGCCGCCCGACGCCGTGGCCGTCATGCGCCAGTGCTGGAGCGAGCAGCCCGAGCTGCGGCCCGACTTCGCGCACCTCGCCGAGCTGTTCCGGCGCATGCACCGCGGCAGGTGAGGCGCGGCAGGTCGCGCGCGGCAGGTCGTGCGCGCCGCCGGCACCGACTAAACCGCTTGCTGCTCATTTGCAGGAAAACGAACATCGTCGATTCCATGTTCGAGATGTTGGAGAAGTACAGCAATAACTTAGAAGAACTAGTCAAGGATCGGACTCAGCAGCTCGACTTGGAGAAGAAAAAGACCGAGCAGCTCCTGAACCGCATGCTGCCCCGGTAACCGCCGCCCCCCGCCCCCGCCCCGCCCCGCCCCCGCGCGCGCCCGCTCACCCCTGCCGCTCCGCAGGTCCGTGGCGGAGCGCCTGCTGCTGGGGCTGCGCGTGGAGCCCGAGGAGTTCGAGGACGTGTCCATCTACTTCAGCGACATCGTGGGCTTCACGGCGCTGGCGGCGCGCTGCACGCCCGTGCAAGTGGTGGACCTGCTCAACGACCTGTACACCACCTTCGACGCCGCCATCGAGCAGTACCGCGTCTACAAGGTGAGCGCGCGCCGCCGGCCCCGCGCCCTCCGCCGGCCCGCTGACCGCCGGCTCCGCTGCGCCAGGTGGAGACCATCGGCGACGCGTACATGGTGGTGGGCGGGCTGCCGCTGCGCTGCCGCGACCACGCGGAGAGCGTGGCCACCATGGCGCTGCACCTGCTGCACCTGGCGGGGCGCTTCCGCATCCGGCACCTGCCCGGCGCGCCGCTGCACCTGCGCATCGGGCTGCACTCGGGCGCGTGCTGCGCCGGCGTGGTGGGGCTCACCATGCCGCGCTACTGCCTGTTCGGCGACACCGTGAACACGGCGGCGCGCATGGAGTCCACGGGCGCGGCGTGGCGCGTGCAGCTGTCGGGCGCCACGGCGGCGCGCCTGGCGGCCGCGGGCGGCTTCCGGCTGCGCGCGCGCGGCCTCACGCCCGTCAAGGGCAAGGGCGCCATGCTCACCTACTGGCTGCTGGGCAAGGACGGCTTCGACAAGGCGCTGCCCACGCCGCCGCCGCTCGAGTACGATCACGACTCATTTTTGATTTGGATTCAACAAACTCATTCTTAAAAATGCTGATTCCCGGAAGCGGTAGCTGGTACTGATATCATGATGAACTGATTCCAGCGTTGGTTTGAACCATCAATTTCAGTAATCACTAGCTTGCGTAGGCACCTTGTTAGTAGTGGTTCGGTCGCGAGGGTGGCTGCCACGCGGCCGCCCCGTCGCCGCGGAGACTACCCTTGATTATTTTTAAACTTCCAGCAAAACTAATGGATTTAATATCTTTAATTAAAAAAAAACCATGTACGCATAACGTTAATACGAATATGAAATTAGTGAACACGCAGCACGCAGCTGGTTACATCCAGCCAGGTCGTCGGGCCTTTGTGACTCTAGATCCGAAGAAGTGCTGCTGGAAGCGGACGGCGAGAGCGACGGCGACGCCCCGGCCGAGCGCGCGCCCGCCGCGGAGCGCCAGGGCCCGGAGCCCCCCGGCGCCGCGTGGCGGCGCTCGGGCGCCGTGTCGGCGGAGAGCAGCCCGCCGGCGCGGCGCGCGCGCTACCAGCGCGCCTGCACGGGCGGCGCGCCGGAGCGGGCGCGCGGCCTGCGCCGCCAGTGGTCGCTGGAGCGCGGCGACGCGCTGGCGCTGGCGGCGGCCGAGGCGCCCGCGGCGGCGGCGCGGGAGCCGCTGGCGCTGCGCGCGGCGCCGACGCGCGCCGCCCCGCCCCGCTACCGCACGCGCCGCGCTGCCTCCACGCTGGACGTGTCGGCGCGGTAGGGCGCCGCCCGCGGTGGGGCGCCGCCCGCGGTAGGGCGCCGCCCGCGCCATTTCCCCGACAATAATTTTCGTAGCGGAGTGCTCGGAAGCTCACTCAAAGTCATTTTCCTCCGTAAATATTGTGAATGTCGTTGTGATTACTGTAACGTAGGAATTTTATAATATTTAGCTCGAGTCGAAATTAATATTTTTATTAGGAGAGCTCCGGTTTGAATATTCCTTTACCTCGAATAAATTGTGTATTTTTTAATCCTTTTCTTTAATAAAAATCTTTTATCTTTACGTGTATTTTCATTGGTTTAATTATATTATTTTAATAGGGATCGTTGTGTGGTGTGGACGGCGTCGGGTCAGTCATCATCCGGTCATGTAATTTTCGGCCAAAATTAATAATCAATCCAATCCAAAATGTTCTTATTTATTCTTTGCCTGTTCTTCTGTTCGTTTATCGTCATTTTATTTTTTTAAAAAAGATGAAAGAATGGCGCTAATAGAATTCATTGTAAACAATTTTCATATAATAAATGGTACTAAAGTATTCATATTTATCAAAGGCTTTTGACACGGTTTCAATCCCAATACGTCTGGGGAAGCTTGAATCTAAATTTGGCGTCAAGGGAGTAAGTAGCACTAGATTGGTATAAAAGCTACCTTACTAATAGAAACAATGTGTTCGAGTTTGTGGCTATGACAGTGGTGAAGAAACAGTAAGTTTTGGTGTGCCCCAAGGGAGTATCCTCGGACCAAATCTCTTTATCTATATATCTATATATATAAAAGCGAAAGGTCACTTACATACTTACAGACTGACTTACTTACATACTGATTAAACACGAGATCTCAAAAACTATGGTACGTATAAAGCTATAATTGAACAAGTAGGTAGTTGATAGTTAAGAGATGTCAGCTAAGAAAGGATATTTGGAAATTCCACCCCTAAGAGGGTAAAAGGGGGGGTTGGAAGTTTGTATGAAATTTCTTTGTTTTTAGAGTTAGAGACACAAAAATTTGCATTAGGATTAATAATAATAAATAAAGAACATGTACATCAATTTTTTTTTAAATATTACCTGTTAAGGGTGGTAAAATAGGGGATGATAGTTTTTGCTTATTTTATTATTATGAAGTCTACAAGCTTGTAATTTTGAAAATAGATTTCTGTTAGGGCGTAAGTATAAGGTTAGAATTTTTTTACATCCAAATCTACCCCGAAGGGGGTAAAATAGGGGTTTGAAGTTTGTATGAAAGTCCTAGGTTTTTTAATTTAGAGACACGAAAATCGGTAATTTGCCTGTAGCTTACTTTCTGTAGCAGGAAATCAGCAATTCTACGCAGACGAAGTCGCGGGCAACAGCTAGTATAATATAAAAGCGAAATACCACTCACTGACTGACTGACATATGATCACGATATCTCAGGAACTATAAAACAAACGAACTTGAAATTTGAGAAGTAGATTCCTTTTATGAAGTAGAGGTCAGCTAAGAAACGGTTTTGAGAAAATCTACCCCTAAGGGGTAGAAATGGGGGTTGGAAGTTTGTATGAAATTCCTATATTTTTGAAGTAAGAGACATGAAAGTTTGCAACTAAGTTGTTAATTATAAATAATAAAGATCTGTTAAATCAATGTTACGAAAATCTACTACAAGGGGGTCGAAATGGGGGTTGGAAGTTTCCATGAGGATTCTATGTTTTCGTAGTTAGTAGGGACATGAAAATTGGCATTTACGTTATTGGAACGAAGTTCCTTATCGCGTGTTGTGAAAGGGGGCTAGACGGAAAAAATTCTTACGAAAAGTTGTCACGACACTTTTTGTTATTGTAAGCTGTGCGGCGTCGCATGTTTCTCTGTCTGTCTCTCTCTCTCTTATAGAAAGCAAGCCAGATATTTTCATTTCTATTTCGCATTGAACAGTGTGGTGTCGCGACGATTATTTTTGTTGAGTGTATACAGGTTTTTTGTAAATAATAAATAATAATAAAAAAATAATAATAATGAATCCTGACAGTGTTTCTGCACAAGTTCCGGATATTGCTGATGGAGTACAAAATTGAGCCTACTGATTAAGTTTATATAACACTAGCTGGCGCCCGCGACTTCGCCCGCGTGGTATAAGTTTTTAAAATTCAGTCAGAATAAGTTGTAAAAATTTCTACGGGAACTCTCCTATGTCACTCTCCAGGTCCTCAACGATACTATCAAAAATCACGTCGATCCATTGCTCTATTGCGACGTGATTGTAAGACAAACCAACATACAAACTCACATTCGCATTTATAAGTATTTCAATGGATTCAAAGAAGTAAAACTTTATAAGATTTTCAACCAACATAATACCGGGGTATTAACCTCTTTGCGGCGGATTTTCACAAATTATTAGCGGATGTCTCCGCGTTAGCAGGGCCTCACTTCCAAATTCCTCTTCATTCTTTATGTTTCCACTTTCAATGTGTGATTTTGCAAAAGAGCTTATACCTACATGTCATAGTTACTGAAAAGTAATGCTCTAATTGCCGATTTTCATTTCGCTAATTCCAAAAACTCAGAACTTACATATAACCTTCCAACCCCTCACCCTTCTCACCCCTTTTGGGATGGATTTTTGGAATATTGCATAACAGGTTTTTATTATTTAAAACAAATAAACTAAACGGCAATTTGAATGTCCCAAACTTAGAATCCCGATGAAAATTTCCAACCCCCATTTTACCCCCTTTGGGGTGGTTTTTTGCAACATTGATTATACAAATAATTATCATTCATAATTAAAACTTAGTTCCCAACTTTCATGTCTCTAACTTCAAAAATATAGGACTTTCATACAAACTTCCAACCCCCATTTAAACCCCTTAGGTTTGGATTTTTATAATACTGCATAACAGGTTTTTATTATTTAAAACAGATAAACTAAATGGCAATTTTCATGTCTCTAACTTCGAAAACTTAGAATCCTGATAAAAACTTCCAACCCCCATTTTACCCCTTAGGGGTGGATTTTTGTAATATTGCGTGTACAGATTTTTATTATTTAAAACAAATTACCTAAATGCCCATTTTCATGTCCATAACTTCGAAAACATAGAATCCTCAGGAAAACGCCCCACCCCCATTACACCCCCCTTGGGGTACATTTTCGTAACATTGATTATACAGATCTTTATCATTTATAATAAAAAACTTAGTTGCCAATTTTCATGTCTCTAACTTCAAAAATATAGGACTTTCATACAAACTTCCAACCCCCATTTCTACCCCTTAGGGATGGATTTTTATAATATTGCGTGTACAGATTTTTATTATTTAAAACAAATTACCTAAATGCCCATTTTCATGTCCATAACTTCGAAAACATAGAATCCTTAGGAAAACGCCCCACCCCCGTTTCACCCCCCTTGGGGTAGATTTTCGTAACATTGATTATACAGATCTTTATCATTTATAATAAAAAACTTAGTTGCCAATTTTCATGTCTCTAACTTCAAAAATATAGGACTTTCATACAAACTTCCAACCCCCATTTCTACCCCTTACGGGTAGATTTTCTCAAAACCGTTTCTTAGCTGACCTCTACTTCATAAAAGAAATCCACCTTTCAAATTTAAGGATCGTAAGTTTTATAGTTCCTGAGATATCGTGATCATCAGTCAGTCAGTCAGTCAGTGGTATTTCGCTTTTATATATATAGATTGTATTTGTTAATAATAAAAAAAATATTATTATAACTTCAATAAAATAAAATTTTATTACAATTCCTTCACTAATTAATCGAAAGGAACTTCGTTCCATCCGAGTATCCCTTGACACCTCTCAATTTTTTTTGTTTTAAATAATACGCAATATTACAAAAATCCACCCACAAGGGGTTGAAATGGGGGTTAGTAGTTTATATGAAAGTCATATATTTTTGAAGTTAAGGAAGGATGAATGGTGGCAACTAAGTTGTTAATTTTAAATAATAAAGATCTGTATCAATCAATGTTACGAAAATCTACCCCAAAGGGGGTAAAAGGGAGTTGGAAGTTTATATCAGGATTCTAAGTTTATATGAGATCTAAGAGTTGAGAGGGGTGAGGGGTTGGAAGGTTACATGTAAGTTCTGCGTTTTTAGAATTAGAGAAATAAAAATCGGCAATTAGAGCATTACTTTTCAGTAATAATAACATGTAGGTATAAGCTCTTTTGCAAAAGTGGAAAAATGAAGAATGAAAAGGAATTTAGAAGTGAGGCCCGGCTTAGGCGAAGCCATCGCTAAAAAAATAATTGGTGAAAATCCGCCGCAAAGAGGTTAATACCGGGGTTCATGTTGGACGAAAATCTTATAAAGTTTTATTTCTTTGAATCCACTTGAGGTATAACACTGAAATACTTTGTACTAAGAAATCCTTACTATCCAGACAGAATCATAGTAAAAAGTGTGTTTGTATGTTGGTTTGTTCTTCAATTAAGTCGCAATAGAGCAATGGATCGACGTGATTTTTGAAAGTATCGTTGAGGACCTGGAGAGTGACATAGTTATATATTTTAAAACTCACTCTTAAAGTTCACCATTCAGTAATTAACTGCAATGATTGTAACACTTTACTCTAACGCCGCGCTTACAGAATTTCTTTTCCTAATGTTAAATCTTGTTTTGCCAGACGCTTTAGACCGTACGTAGACTCACTTATATATAACTAGCTGGCGTCCGCGAATTCGTGCGCGTGGAATATTTTTTAAAATTCAGTCAGAATAAGTTGTATAATTCCTACGGGAACTCTCCTATGTCACTCTCCAGGTCCTCAACGATACTTTCAAAAATCACGTCGATAGAACAATGAGCTCTATGGCGACGTGATTGAAAGACAAACCAACATACAAACACACTTTCGCATTTATAATATTTCTATGATTTTGTCTGGATAGTAAGAATTTCTTAGTACAGAGTATTTTAATTAAGTGTTATACTAATTATACCTCGAGGGGATTCAAAGAAGTAAAACTATAAGATTTTCATCCAACATGAACCCCGGTATTAACCTCTTTGCGGCGGATGTTCACCAATTATTTCCTTAGCGTAAGATGTCTACGCCTAAGCAGGGCCTAACTTTCAAACTCTTTTGCATTCTTTACGTTTCCACTTTCAAGGTGTGAGTTTTCAATAGATCGTATACATACATGTTATTATTACTAAAAAATAATGCTCTTTTGGGGTGGATTTTTGTAATATTACGTATAAAGGTTTTTATTCTTTGAAAAAAAATATCTAAATGCCAATTTTCATATCCCTAACTTCGAAAAGATAAAATCCTCATGAAAACTTCCAACCCCCATTTCACCCCCCTTGCGTTTTATTTTCGTAACATTGACTTAACAGATCTTTATTATTTCTAATTAACAACTTAGTTGCCAACTTCCATGTCTCTAACTTCAAAAATATAGGAATTTCATACAAATTTCCAACCCCCATTTCTACCCCTTAGGGGTAGATTGTTTCAGAATCATTTCAAGGTAGGTAGGTTAGGTTAGGTTAGGTTAGGTTAGGTTAGGTTAGGTTAGGTTAGGTTAGGTTAGGTTAGGTTTATCTGCGGCTTCGAGGAGCACTTCCGGCGCCTGGCCCCCAAACTGATTGGGGCTTCCGGCGCGCTGAGTCGCTTGCTCCCGAACTCGGGTGGGCCCGGAGTGGGCTGCCGTCGACTGTACACCGGGGCGGTGAAGTCGATGGCCCTGTATGGGGCGCCCATATGGGCGGACGATCTGTCCGCTCGTAGTAGGAGACTGCTGCGGGGACCGCAGCGAGTCATGGCGGCCAGAGTGGTCAGAGCCTACCGCTCCATCTCGTGCGAGGCGGCCTGCGCTTTAGCGGGTTGTCCTCCGTGGGATCTGGAGGCGGAGGTGCTGGCTCACGTGTACTGGCAAAGGGTGGAAGTTCGGTCGCTGGGCGACCACCCTTCCCCGGATATGGTGGCTGGATGGCGGCGCTCAGCGCAGACCGAGCTCTACCGCCAGTGGCAGGTCAGACTCGAGTCACCGAGTGCCGGTCTCAGGACCATAGAGGCGATTCGCCCCGTCCTCCGTCAGTGGGCGGAGAGGCGGCACGGGCAGGTGACCTTCCGCCTTGCGCAGGTGCTTTCCGGACACGGCTGTTTCGGGAGGTTCCTGTTCAAGGTGGCAGGTAGAGAGCCCACTGAAGAATGCCATGAGTGCGGCTGCGCTATCGATACAGCGCAGCACACGCTGGCTGAGTGCCCCAGTTGGTCTCAGCAGCGTGCGGCACTCACTTCTGTAGTCGGGGGGGACCTCTCCCTGCCGATCGTGGTTTCGGCCATGGCTGGCAGTGAGAGGTCTTGGCAGGCGATGGTCTCCTTCTGCGAGGACGTGATCTCGCGGAAGGAGGCGGCGGAACGGCTGAGAGAGGACGACGTGGACTCTCAGCCGATCCGTCGCAGACGTGGGGGGCGCAGGCGGCTCGCGCTTCACCACCGCCTACCCCCTTGAGAGTAGCACCTCCGGGCGTTGGATACGAGGATCTGTCCAACACCCAGGAGTTAGGTCCTCGAGCTGGAAGACGCACCCTGTGGTCCTGGTGCGTCTTATGGCGTTCAATTGGGGGGCATCTGATATTGCCCCCGAGTTGGCACCGTCCTAAGGACGGACTCTGCCGGCCTGGTTGCGGTTGTGTGCGCGAGCGAAACCCGTGACCCGGCCACCAGGCGGCGGGAAAGGATATACACCGTGGGGGTTTAGTCAGTAAGAGTCTGACATAACTGCCGCGTCTCCTCGGACGCGGAGTATCCATGAGGATTACCCACGTTAAAAAAAAAAAAAAAAGGTTAGGTTAGGTTAGGTTAGGTTAGGTTTTTTTTTTTACACGCACCCGTCATCACAGGGCGTTGGCAGGGTGTCCTCTTTCGAGAAAAAGAGACCTTTTCGTGCTTTATTTTCAGATAAATCAATACAATTATGATACAATCAGTTAAAAACAGTTAAAACAAATAAAGACTATTATAAATAAATTACAATTAAAAACAGTTAAAAAGCAATTAAAAACAATTAAATTAATTTAAAAACTACAATAATTCACAATAATAAAGCAATATTTTAAAAAGGTCGATAAATAATTTAAAAAACCTTAAAATCACTTATATCTATCTTATAAACTAACGAAAGTGTGGCCGAAAAAAGTGCTTCAAAGCTCCAAAGCTCGGAGTACGGAGTTCGCAGGACAGCGAATTTCTCCCGGCTTTTGCGAGCAACAGAACAACCTGATTTATATGATAGTGCCATCTGTATATGCTGACGATATAAGAGGCACTATGCATCTCTATCGGCTGTTCTGTTCCTCGCAATAGCAATTTTCGCTATTCTGCTCGCGTACTCTAGGAACGCATCTCTGCCAGAGGCCTCACCCAGAATTGTGGGTACGGAGCTCCTGCACAGCTTCATCCGCAGTACCTGTTGTAGGTCTTCCCGGGCCGCTTCGTGCTGGGGGCAGTCCATCAGAAGATGCAGGATCGATTCTGATGCACCGCTCCCGCACACGCAACCCGGTATGTCACTGCGTTTGAATCTGTGCAGGTACTCCGCAAACCCACCATGACCAGTCAAGACCTGAGTGAGCACCATACTGCGGTCTATGTGCTTGACCACACGATGTGCGAACCGCACATCCGGCAAGAAGACCTTCGTGGTGCCCGCAGTCTCTTCGGACGTATACCTCCGGTTCCATTCGTCAAGCGACCCCTCGCGGAGTAGTCGCTTGACAAACGAAACCGGGCATCGGTCATAGTCCGGTTTTCTCTTTAAGCCTAGAGCTGCCTCTTTCGCGAGCTCATCGGCTCTTTCATTTCCCTCCAACCCTGCATGCGCTTTCACCCAGAACAAGGATACTTCCTTGTTCCGGGTGCGACATATCTCCAGATTGTCGATAATGCCTGCTACCAGGGGATGGAGGGATTTGCAAATTCAAATTCAAATTCAAATTCAAAATAATCTTTATTCAAATAGTCCTTAAAAAGGCACTTTTGACGCGTCAATAATTTACATAGTAGTTATTTCATGGTGATAACTATATTCGTAAACTTAAAACTAAAGCTATGAGGGTTCCAAACGCGCCCCGGTCTAAGAAGAAGCCCACAACAAACTTAGCCGGGGTTGCGCCCGACCACCGACTCAAGGGATGATCTTGAGTCGGTGTATATGCCGATGGAGCTTTTGGGGCGGCTCGTCACGAGAGAGGCAGCCCTATCTAGGGCAAGGAGCTCAGCCTGGTAGACCGAGCAGTGCGCACCCAACTTTAGCTTGACGGCTTTGGTTTCGGCCTCGTGATTCCATATGGAAAGCGAGAGGCAAAGGCAAAGGCAAAGGCCTTATGGCGGTCAGGCTAGTTGTGTCACGGCACGCCAGGCAAAGGCAAAGGCCTTATGGCGGTCAGGCTAGTTGTGTCACGGCACGCCAGGCAAAGGCCTTATGGCGGTCAGGCTAGTTGTGTCACGGCACGCCAGGCAAAGGCCTTATGGCGGTCAGGCTAGTTGTGTCACGGCACGCCAGGCAAAGGCCTTATGGCGGTCAGGCTAGTTGTGTCACGGCACGCCAGGCAAAGGCCTTATGGCGGTCAGGCTAGTTGTGTCACGGCACGCCAGGCAAAGGCCTAATGGCGGTCAGGCTAGTTGTGTCACGGCACGCCAGGCAAAGGCCTTATGGCGGTCAGGCTAGTTGTGTCACGGCACGCCAGGCAAAGGCCTTATGGCGGTCAGGCTAGTTGTGTCACGGCACGCCAGGCAAAGGCCTTATGGCGGTCAGGCTAGTTGTGTCACGGCACGCCAGGCAAAGGCCTTATGGCGGTCAGGCTAGTTGTGTCACGGCACGCCAGGCAAAGGCCTTATGGCGGTCAGGCTAGTTGTGTCACGGCACGCCAGGCAAAGGCCTTATGGCGGTCAGGCTAGTTGTGTCACGGCACGCCAGGCAAAGGCCTTATGGCGGTCAGGCTAGTTGTGTCACGGCACGCCAGGCAAAGGCCTTATGGCGGTCAGGCTAGTTGTGTCACGGCACGCCAGGCAAAGGCCTTATGGCGGTCAGGCTAGTTGTGTCACGGCACGCCAGGCAAAGGCCTTATGGCGGTCAGGCTAGTTGTGTCACGGCACGCCAGGCAAAGGCCTTATGGCGGTCAGGCTAGTTGTGTCACGGCACGCCAGGCAAAGGCCTTATGGCGGTCAGGCTAGTTGTGTCACGGCACGCCAGGCAAAGGCCTTATGGCGGTCAGGCTAGTTGTGTCACGGCACGCCAGGCAAAGGCCTTATGGCGGTCAGGCTAGTTGTGTCACGGCACGCCAGGCAAAGGCCTTATGGCGGTCAGGCTAGTTGTGTCACGGCACGCCAGGCAAAGGCCTTATGGCGGTCAGGCTAGTTGTGTCACGGCACGCCAGGCAAAGGCCTTATGGCGGTCAGGCTAGTTGTGTCACGGCACGCCAGGCAAAGGCCTTATGGCGGTCAGGCTAGTTGTGTCACGGCACGCCAGGCAAAGGCCTTATGGCGGTCAGGCTAGTTGTGTCACGGCACGCCAGGCAAAGGCCTTATGGCGGTCAGGCTAGTTGTGTCACGGCACGCCAGGCAAAGGCCTTATGGCGGTCAGGCTAGTTGTGTCACGGCACGCCAGGCAAAGGCCTTATGGCGGTCAGGCTAGTTGTGTCACGGCACGCCAGGCAAAGGCCTTATGGCGGTCAGGCTAATTTACATATTTCCCCTAAAGTGCGTTAACTATAGACGATTGATGTTCAAGCTTGCGTATTAAAGCTTAGTAATAAAGCCGCTCAATAAGTCTGCGATGGCGTGCATCTTACTACCATTCATAAGGAGCGCTGGATAGAGCGTTTCGTGCCGTGCCAAGGTCACAAGCAGTGTGCCTCTATGCATTTATAGACGCACGAGGGTTGTTTTACCCTCATATTAAAGATATGTTAATGATAATAAGCACTATAATTTCATGGACTAAGTTAATTTTTTCATCATTAGACAGTTAGGCATTTTTTGGCAACCTCCTATAACGACAAAAAAAGTCACGTAGAAAGCATTCAAGGGTATGGTAAAGGTAAACCCATACCCAGGTTAGCCAGGTACCATCTTAGACTGCATCGTCACTTAAACCGGATGAGATTGCCGTCAAGGGCTAACTTGTTATGGACACATACAGTTTGTAAGGGGCAGGTAAATTGATGATGAAAGTTCAAATTCAAATTCAAAATAACCTTTATTCAAATAGTCCTTTAAAAGGCGCTTTTGACGCGTCAATAATTTACATAGTAGTGATTGGTGGGGTGATGGTGATAACTACACTCGTAAACTTAAAACTAAAGCTATGAGGGTTCCAAACGCGCCCCGGTCTAAGAAGAAGCCCACAACAAACTTAGCCAGGTAAATTTTATTTTTGTTATCACCATCTCAAAATTTCAATTTGCTCTATAAGGTAGTATGAATTTGCTAGTTGGCTCGAGGACTTAACGATTTTCGTGGCGAAAAATTCCCCCCTTGATAAGGTGCATCAAAAAAACAAACAACAAAGACGTCTTATAGTTTTACGTACCAACACATAACCCGTGCTATGATAGAAAATATTATCATGTTTTACATTGCCTCTTCGCCAGATACGTTGAATTTTTTTACCATGAATAATTCCATTTATTATTGCCATTGGTATTGCCGGCGACTGACTGGCTATTTTAGTACTGTAGTTTTAGTTACTGTAACTATAACGTAATGTAATGATCATTTTTATTAATTTTCTACGCCAATGCTAGTTTTTTTATTGTTATAGTAATTATTGATTTGATTGTATTGTTTTGATGTAAGAATTTAATTCGCTATAATTAGATTTATTTGTATTGTGCTAAAAAAAGTCTCGATATTTGATTTGTTTGATTATTGTCTTAATAATTTTTAATAAATATTTTAGTAAGTAAAAGGTATTTTTATTTTTTACTTCCTTCTACGGTTCCTTCTTTTAAAGTTAAAAAAACATTAGCTTGTCTGTTAAAAAATTTAAGAAAAGACATTTTGGGCTTTTTATTTTGATTTATTTCAAATAAGAACCTCAGGATAGTAGAAACTACCTGAACAATAGCATCAAAGTTTACCACTAATGAAATAATTCCTGAGCAATTTCTGGTTAGCAAAATACCAGCTTTGTTGACAGAAGCAAGCTGTGATAGTGGTTAGGAAGTCAGCCTCCTAATCAGAGTCTGAGGTGCGAACTTGGGTACGTTCCTATAACTTTTCGGAATTATGTGCGTTTGCAAGGAAGTGAGGAAATCTGCACGCCTGAGAGTTCTCCACAATGTTCTCAAAGGCGTGTAAAGTCTGCCAATCTGCACATGGCCAGCGTGGTGGACTATGGCCAAACCCTTCTCATGTTGAGAGGAGCCCCGTGTTCTATAGTGAGCCGGTAATGGGTTGATCATGATGATGATAATTGAAAGACAAGTGACTTTAGTCAAGAAATTCGTATCGTCACATCGTCACTAAACATTATGATATATAATGGGGGGGTAAATTTGCAGAAAGGAAACATCAAAATTGTGTTGTCTAATATTTTAATGTTCGTAAAAATTTCAGTCAGAAAAAAGTTCCCAGATGTTTATGTCTTTAAGTGTAATCTATATCACTAGGCATACTTAACGAATTTCAGTGAAACATCATAATTCAAGCTTAACATTACTTTGTGCTGGATCTTTTTTGAATAACTATGTCCAACATAATTGCGGATTCAATGATATGACTTATCTAATGTTAACAATATGTTTGGCGCAGTCGATAGGACATTTATCTAAATACAGAGTCCAGAATTTATTGGGCGGTAGTCTTAGCTCGTTCAGGACCAGAAACTCTGAATTTATTTATTTATTTATTTATTTATTTATTTATTTAAAGGAACACTAACAATATACATATCGTACACTCGCCACATAATTACACACTATTACACACACTGATACGTATATCTATAATAAGTGTACGCAACATTCACAAAGCGCCAAGTAAACATACAACAACAACAACAACAATTAAAAACAATTAAAAACAATTACAACAGGTTTAAGATTAACAAAAAAAAAAAGCAATAAATCTAATTAAATACAAATTAATTAAAACATAATTAAATAAATTAAAACACGACATAAAAAACAAAAAAGAAAGTTGAAATGTTCTAAGCACACAATTAACAATTACTGATGGGAAAAATGATCAGTCAGTTTTTTCTTAAAAGTAACAGCCGAGTCATGAAAAATGTCGATGCCAGGTATCGTTTTAGATAACTCATTATATTTTGCACACATACGTATAATTGGAGCTTGTTTCCCAAGATGTGATTTAGTGAAAGGTATATAGAAGGTTTTAGGGGATATGCAGCTACGGGTGTGCCTACGCGGAATATACAGGGATATCCGATTGAGGAGTTTACTACATTTAATTTTATTTCGCAATATTTTATGAAGAAAACACAAATCAAGTATTTCTCGCCTATGTCTGAGAGATTTCATTTTAAACTTGGCCAGTCGCTGCATATATGGCTGTCTATGTGAGATGCCACTGGCATGAAAAGCCAAGTGGCGAGTAAAGGCACGTTGTACACTTTCAATGCGTTGAGAATGCACATTGTACGTAGGATTCCAGATAATACTGGCAAATTCAAGACAACTTCTGACAAAGGCGTTATATAAAATAATTTTAGTTTTAATTGAAAATCCCTTCGTATTGCGTTTTAAAAACCCCAAGAGCTGAGCGGCTTTATTAGCAGTGTTGCTCACATGTGCTCTAAAATTTAACTTTTTATCAATAGTGACTCCTAAGTCTTTAATCTCAGGTAACTCTTGTAAGACAACATTACCAATTGAGTAACTAGAGACAAGTGGTTTTTTCTTTCTTGTGTATTTTATATGGAAACATTTACTAGCATTAAGAGTCATACTATTGACTTGACACCACTTAATGATTCTATTAAGATCGTCTTGAACTAACTTTATATCGTTTTCTGATTTTATTGGTTTATAAATTTTCAAGTCATCTGCAAATAGCGAACACGAACAATTTTTCACTTCGGCGGAGATGTCATTAATAAAAGCTAGAAAGAGCAATGGCCCTAAATGGGAACCTTGAGGTACACCAGACTGGGCTAGGTAACTTATGGATTCGTAACCATTCACAGTAACTGATTGGGATCTTTGCTTTAAATATGATTCAAACCAATTTATAAGGGGGATCCCGATACCATACTGAGAAAGCTTGTTAACGAGTAGGATGTGGTTAACTTTGTCGAACGCGTTGCTGAAGTCTGTGTATATAGCATCGATCTGCTGGCCATTATCTACTTCTTTTATGAGGTCAGATGTAAAATTTGACAAGTTAGTTTGTACAGATAATCCGCGTCTAAACCCATGTTGAGAGCTTGTGAGAAAATTATCGAGATGTCTGGCAAGCATGGGTTGCACAAGACTTTCAAAGAGCTTAGAAAAGCATGAGAGAATTGAGATGGGGCGGTAATTTTTTATGTCCATCCGATCACCCTTCTTAAATACTGGAACAATGCGTGCTTTTTTCCATTCTTCTGGGAAGATGCCCTCCTCTAGGGATCGATTAAAAATTAGTGTCAAAGGCAAAGCGATTCCTGGCCCGCAACGCTTAGCAAATATAGGAGGAATGCCGTCAGGACCCGCACCCTTTTGAGGATCTAAAGATTTAATTTTCTTTAATACTTCTGCTTCTACGAATTTTATTTTGGGCATATGTATATTATTGGAACTATGTTGGGAAACTAGTGAAGTAGAACTAGTTGATTGGGTATAAATAGAGGAGAAATGGTTTGCAAAGAGGTTTGCTATTTCTGTTCCCGATTTCGCAACTTTGTTTTCCAATTTCATAGACCCGGGTAAAGATGATTCACCTTTCTTTTTATTTTTGAAGTATTTCCAGAAATATTTTGGATTTTTAGAAATATTTGATTCAGCATTTTGTTTAAAATCGTTAAGGTTAATATCAACAAGTTTATGACAGCGACTGCGAATAATCTGAAACTCCAATTTATCTCTGGGATTTCTATAATTATTATATTTTTTACGGAGCTTGTCCTTTTCAGACATTAATTTAATTAGATTGCGTTTGAACCAGGAAGGGTATTTTGTTGAATTCAATTTACGTTTAGGAACTGATTTTTCGATTATATTAGATAGGCATTCATAAAACGTCCGTACCATGGCATCAACATCCGTACAGGCAGAAAATTTGTGCAACCAGTCTAAATTTTAAGTTTCTTTAACAATAATGTCATAGTCAGCTTTGAAGTAGTTGTAATCGACTGTACTCTTAGGACGTAGGTAGGATACATTAGAATATTCGATACTTATTAAAAGGTTAGGATGATATGAGTCTAATTTAGTAAGTAGTTTAGAGGGCTGTGTAACAGTTATGTTGAGTAAATTACTAAATACCAAGTCCAGGAGTTTATCGTCACAGTTACTTATACAATTAAATTGATATAGATTATTAATAGACATAAAATCTACCAATGAGTAACCAAGAGTGTTATTGTAATTTGTCGGAGTCGTGTATGAGTTGTTATCATTGAAACACCATTTAATAAAACCCATGTTAAAATCTCCTAACACAACTATGTCATCAACATGATTTGTAACACAATCAACACTATCCAAAATTTTTTTCAAAATTTCTAATTTTACGGGTGGAGGCAAATAGACTACACAAAGTCCAATTTTCTTTACAACATTGTTGCAGCTAATTTCAAGAGCTACCCATATATTTTCATCATTTGTTTCCCAACTTATAACACGAGAAGATGAAATCTCGCGTGAGACAGCGACAAGAACACCTCCTCCATCTTTTTTGGACTGATGGGAACAAGTACGATCTTTTCTGTAGACAATATATCGGGAATCAAACAATTCGCTATCAAAAATACTGGAATTCAGCCAAGTCTCGGTGAATACAATAATTTTATAATCAGAAATCAAGATATTCTTAAGCACATCATTGGTCTTTGTTCTTAATCCTCGTACATTCTGATAATAAATCTCTATCTATTTTAAGAGTTTTAGGGCCATACCATTCACTGTAATATTTTTTTTAAACTATGAGCTTAAGACCGTCTTCATTCCTTATTAATATTGCTTGACTGAATTCGTCCTTGCGTACGTAAATTTTTCCATTTCTAATCCACGTGAACCGATATTTCATTTCTTTTGCTTTTATGCGCGTGGCGGCGTGCAAGGATTTAATTCCCGGGGTAAGGTGTTCCGACACATATATAGGGACACGCGCTCCTCCAATCCCTAGATGGTGAGAGCTCAATTTATCTTCAGAATTTTTCTTATTATGTTGCGCTACAGCTGCTAGGAGAGCATCACGGTGCTTTGTGCTACGGAGCTTGACGATGACAGACCGCGGCTTGTCGGTACTTTTATTGAGCTTAGCTATACGGGTAGCATGTTGGATGTCATCAACAGAAATATTATTTTTAACAGCTTGACCCAGTTGCACTACCGTATTGACTAAATTTTCCGATCTATGTTCCGGAATACCATTGATTTCAACGTTGCATTCTCTCATATGCAATTCAACAGTATTAAGCCTGGTTGTTAGGTCCTTTACTGATGCTTGAAGATGGGTATTTTCCTTTTTCAAGTCGTTAATAACCGCGGATTTTTCTTCTATCACTGCTCTCATTTGCTCAAACTGCGCGTTAATAAAAGACATTGATTCATTGAATCCGACTATTTGTTCATTAATTGAATCTAATTGAGCCGTAACCAGATTGTGTATCGTAGCAGATAATTCTTGCTTAAGAATATCACGAAGAGAATTCTCGGTTAAGTAATTATCGTCAGCATTGCAACTTGTCGATGCGGGTGTAGGAGTCTTAAGTTTTTTGCGAGCAGTGACGTAGGACTGTGGATTGTCGTAGGCCTGAGGAGTGTCGTCAATAATTGCCGCACTAAATGAGGCCGCGGCCTGCCTGACGGGTGTTTGTGTGTTACCCGTCTTTGGCAGTTTACTACAACACTCCGGGCATTTCCAGTTATTCCTTTTAGGTTGGTCCATGAGTTCCATTATTAGAAGTTACATTTGCACATTCGCAATCATATTTAGCTTTACAGGTCGCGCAGCTAAGGAATTCTTTTTTGGGCAAGGTGCTCCTGCATCCAGCACACAGCGCCATCTCTTACTGATCTAGTAAATTCCAATTTAAAATTTAGGCAATTGAAAAAAAGTCTTCGGGTCGGGGATCGAACGCACGTCGCGGTAACTGTTATTTGCGGTTTCAAGCCGGCACTTTGCCAACTGAGCTACGGCTTAGTTACTTAAACTTGTGAATTTTATTAAACTTATTGAGTCGTATGGGTGTTATTATAATGATGATTTTTATGTGGGTACTTGTATGACACAAAGTTAAATATAATTATACAACGGAATTTTTCAATAATAAAAAGGTTCACTGTGTTAGCTTTCAAATGATTATTTTAAACTAGAGCACTATAACACACGTTTTTCTGTATCTTAGTATGTTTTTATAAGACTTTTAGAAACTATAATAATGATTAGCACAAAACAGTCACTAATTTAAATGAAACTTGGCAGTCACTAATTTAAATCACAGTTTGAAGCTTATTTTTGATATATTTAGTTGGTATTTTATTTACACTCCATATATTAAGATGTTTTACACTAATTTCAAGCAAAAATATTATTAATCTAATGCTATTTATATTTTAAATTCGTAAAATAACACAGAGCTGTTGTAGTATTTGTTTACGGGGCAACGGTGGCGCCAACTGACTCGAATATAGTAGGCAATAGTGTTGCCAGTGACGAGAACAGTGCAGGTCTGATATCAGGCGGCAGGGTGGCACACAAGGTACGCAAGTCGGCTCCCCCCCCTCCGCTGGCTTCCAGCACGAAGCCCTTCACGCACTTCAGCACCGGCTCCGCGCGCCGCATGCACCACGCTGCGGTCATCTCCTTAACAGATACGATAAGACAACTGTTAATTTTTGAAAAGAGAAATTATAATTTCAAATATTTATCTATTTACCAGGTAAACAAAACAGTAGCTGTATTCAAATCGGAGTAATGAATAGGCATATAGTAGAAGGATTAATTAACATGCAAACAGTAAAAAAAGACAATATATAAATCAGCGAGGAGTTATTAACTTCATTCAGCGCCGCCAAGAAAATCAAGGATTCAATAATTACCCACTTTTTGAACTCTTTAAATCACTAATTAAGCATTTTTTTGTTAATCAGTGTTAATTACCTCTATATGATTAAGTAAACATAAAATTTAGATGGTAGCAATCAATTTTGTACCAGCATGCTATGCTATAAATACGGGCGGTCGATGCCTCTCAGCAATGCTGACGTCACGTTTACTAAAAACAATTCTGTTTTTAGTAAACGTGTTCTCTGTTCATTATATTTCTTGGATGCCTGGCAGAGATCGATAAATATAGCTCCTATTATACAAGTTTACTTGTTTATTCTTGTAGTGTATTGGGCGTACAATAAACTATATTTTCTTTGCTTCTTACTTCTGTCAGCTCATGTTTGAGAAGCAACGGGAACGCAATAGAGGTGACGTCGTTGCAGCAAGCCGCCTTCAGGATGTTCCGCAGGCCGAGGATGGCAGGGTGTCGAGACGTCATGTCCCCTGACAAACATTCCCAAGTGTATCAGTTAGCACAGAACAGTGCTAACCAGACTGAAGATCAATTCTGTCAACACATTGGCCTTTAATATAAGAGCTTACCTAGATTAAAAGGACCAGGATATCTTTGTAAAAGCAACTTTATCTTTACAATTAAATATTTATTTCTTTCTAACTTAAGAAGGAAGTATGTGACCTTTTTCTCAGACCAAGGCGCTTTATCACTATCACCATACGCATTAGGTTCACATGAATAAAGTTATTGTGAGGCACTGGCCATGAGTTTTTTGCAAATTTTTGAAACCCATTGTTCCACGGCTTTTCCTCACTCACCAGACTTGAGGGACTCGTCGTCTGCCACCAGGTGGAACACCACGTGAGCCTCGGCGAGGTTGCTGTGCCTGGTCACGAACACGTCGCCCGCCTGCAGCCGTACTCCGGCGCGTCCGCGGAACCGTTGCTCCTTGCCCTCACTGCCATCGCGGCTCGACTGGCGCTCTGCGTTACGCTTTTCGACCTGCAGCAGTCAAAGTCAGCCTTACCGCGTATCAAAGACTTCGTGGTCTGTAGCTCCACAACTAATCCTATAAAAGCGACATTTGTGTTTTTTTGCGATGGAAGATGGTAGCGGGCTAACCTGTAGAGACCGTCTATAGTGTCCAATGAAACAAGTTACTTTTGTTTAGCGGAACATGCACCGCTATTTCCGCCTCATGCTAAAATTACTGAACGGATGTTGATAAAAAGTCTAAAGTATCGAGGACCACGCAGAACTCAATCAAAGATTCATATTGCAGACGAGTGCAGCCATAGTTTATAAAAATGACACAGGACATCAAACGGTACAGAAATCAATACAATTTATTGATTTGTTTGAATATCCAAATGACTGATGGGGCAATGGGTTTCGTTAGTATTGATCTGAAATCCATCAAGGACCAAGGACAGTAAAAAAGCAAAATTAATTGCGGTCTCCATTCGTCGTAAAAGGTTTCAAGCCTGGAGCAGTAAACCGGTTCTGTGGAGAGCGGGCCTAAGCTATGGGCAACCTCTGGCTCTAATTTTTATAGTTCCTTGCGATTGCATGTCTGAGGACAGATCCTTCAATTCGTGACAGCTTCACTACGCAGATAGAAAACGGAGATTGGCCAGTACAAGGTCAGGTTGCTTGGCATAAGCATGGAAGAGCACTAAGGCCGTGACTTATAGAGTGCATTTAGAGTTACCTCTGACTAAAATTACTGTTAAAACGAGACATATATAAAAGTTATGTATAGGACATATCGCACATTGAAAATAATAGTGTCACTATCCAAAATTCTATATTAAAAAAAAAACGTATTTTAAAATACTTATTTTGTTTTTTAAATATTACTCAACTGTTACACTTAATGTCCTTCATAAACAGACTATTACATTAATAACAATTCATTCCGACTTTCACATAGAATTAGCCTTCAAAATCTTATAAATCTTTAAATGCTTCAACTGAAAAACATGGAATTTTGGATAGTGACACTATTATTTTCAATGTGCGATATATATGTGTGGTTTTAACACTAAATTTGGGTGAGCAAAGTCAAAGAATGCTCTATAGATCTCAGACTACTTCTAAAGCTCTAACCGGCTCCTGGATGGCCTCAGCAATGTGCCTCAGTTGAGCCTCTACATCCGGGAAGTGGTGTTCGGCGGCGGCTCGGGCCGAGCGCAGCAGCGGGTCCACCCGCAGCACGGCGCCGCTCAGCTCGCCCGAGTACAGAGCCAGTGCCGGCTGAGCGCCCGCCCAAGTTCCCCTGCACAAAGCAGAATCAAAGTTACGCTCACGTTTGACGACCTCCGTGGCGCAGTGCGTGCGCTGTCGCATTTTAAAAGTTGGAGGTCCTGGGTTCGATTCCCGGCTCGAGTCTGGTCTGGTGGGAGGCTTCGGCCGTGGCTAGTTACCACCCTACCGACAAAGACGTGTCGCCAAGCGATTTAGCGTTCCGGCACGATGTCGCGTAGAAACCAACTAGGAGACTTCTAACAGGTTAGCCCGCTACCATCCTAGACAGGATCATCACTTACCACCAGGTGAGATAGCCGTCAAGGGCTGACTTGTAGTGTATAAAAAAAAACGTTCCACTTAGAAACCGATTACAATTGTCGATTTAGTGTATGTGTGATGAAAATTATCCATCAATGTCTTAAACTTCACGTTACAGTCGCAACCCTTCTAATGCGAGAGGAGACTCGTGCCTTGCAGTTGGTCAGTGATGGGTTGATGATGAAAAATTATTAAATTCCAACAGAAATCGAGATTGCGGTCTGGTGTAT
Organism: Lasiommata megera; assembly: GCA_928268935.1. Taxonomy (NCBI): domain Eukaryota; kingdom Metazoa; phylum Arthropoda; class Insecta; order Lepidoptera; family Nymphalidae; genus Lasiommata; species Lasiommata megera. Next base: position 56,823 of record OV743311.1, on the reverse strand, counting down.
TTTCACGAAGCGGTGATAGCCTGGTGGTTAGGGCGTCAGCCTCCTAATCAGAGGTCAGCGGTTCGAATCCGAACCTCACACTTTTCGGAGTTATGTGTTTAAAAAAAAAATCATATTACTTGCTTCAACGGTGAAGAAAAACATCGTGAGGAAACCTGCACGCCTGAGAGTTCTCCATAATTTTCTCAAAGGCGTGTGAAGTCTGCCAATCCGTGCTCTGTAGTGAGCCGGTAATGGGTTGATCATGATGATGATGTATTTTCATATTTTATGTTTTATTAAATAACTAGCTGATGCCCGCGACTTCGTCTGCGTTGAGTTAGTGTGTTTGTTTGTCTTTCAATCACGAAATAATAGATTACTTATCCGAATTACTTGAAATAATTACAGGATAAACATTAAAGTATCTCCTTTCTAAAAAAAAAAAAGAATGAGTGAAATCGGATAATAATTCGTTGGTGGGAGAAGTTGTGGGAGGCGCCCGAGACGTGATGGCACAGGCGGTGGCATGCGCGTGAGCTTCGCGCGGTACTGAACTTTATTTTTCTAAAATAAAAGACTTTTCCTAAAATAAAAGTAGCCTAAGTTATTCCTTATTACATCAGCTACCTGCCAATATAAGTCCAGTAAAAATCGGTCCAGCCATTTCAGAGATTAGCCGGAACAAACAGACAGACAGACAAAAATTGTAAAAAATGTTATTTTATTGTATGTACCATATACATATTCATATGAATGTAGTGAAAAACGGTTATTTCAATATTACAAACAGACACTCCAATTTTATTTATTTGTATAACAGCTCAGGGCAGCTGTCGCCAAGGCGCGATGGGCAGCGGCACCTACCCTTCGGCGTCGGGCTGTGCACGGAGCAGAGCTGCATCATGTCGAGCGCCGCGAGGCGGATGTTGTGCGTCTGCTTCAGCTGCGAGCCCAGGTGGATGGTGAAGCTCTCCTCCAGCCGCGGCGCCGTGGGCAGCGGCGCCGGCTCCGCGGGGAATGACATCAGCGGTGAATTGCTGGAATAGGAATACTGAGAATTGAATTTCAATTGGACGCAACGCAAAAGTGATCCAAAACATATAGAGCAATTTCAGAAATATTGAGGTTTATAATTTTTTTTTTATACACTACAAGTCAGCCCTTGAGGGCTATCTCACCTGGTGGTAAGTGATGATGCTGTCTACGATGGTAGCGGGCTAACCTGTTAGAAGTATGGTAATCCCACTCTCCTAGTTGGTTTTTACGCGACATCGTGCCAGAACTCTAAATCGCTTGGCGACACGTCTTTGTCGGTAGGGTGGTAACTAGCCACGGCCGAAGCCTCCCACCAGACCAGACTCGAGCCGGGAATCGAACCCAGGACCTCCAACTTTTAAAATGCGACAGCGCACGCACTGCGCCACGGAGGTCGTCATAAAGACATAATATGACGATTGACCGAAATTTGTTGCTTTGTTTTATTGTTATGTATAATTTAACATTAATTATAATTACTTAAATACAATAGGTAATTTATGTCTAATTAAAATATAATGATAAATTTTGACTGCACATTCATGACCTCAGAAGTGGGATTAATTCACGAGCAAACGAAATTGCTTTGTGTGCATGTATGTGTGATCGGTCAGGACCTCGGCGTGATCTTCTCATCCGTCTGATACTCGTCGATGGCGGTCATGAGCCAGGCGCGGTGCGCGGCGCGCTGCGTGTGGCGCAACGCGTCCAGCTGCGAGTCCCAGCGGCCCGCCGCGAGGCTTTGCTGCTCGAAGTGCTGCACCGCCAGCTCGTTGATCTCCTCTTCAGTTGTTAGAGTGTTCAACAGGCGCATCTTTTCTTCCATTTCTTCGGTTTGCCTGTTCATTAAAATTAAAAGAGTTATTTAAACAGATAGATGGCGTGAGTAGTACAAAAAACGTTAAAATTGATCATGTCTGAATAGTATTGCATGATCAACAGTTCTTTTCTTTTAAATTTATTTGGTTTGTGAAATATAAACAAATATATAACTTTAATAGATATTTGAGGAGAAAAAGTTTGTAAGACATACAGACATACAATTTATTCTATGTTTTTCTGGTTTTATAGGTACCAAAATTAATTTTTATGGTGAGACTTTATCCATCTATCTGCCATAACTTTTTATTTAATTGATTTGATAAAAATAATGAACAATGAATTTTTAAGTAAGTTCTCTAATATTCTTTTGTACATATTAAAAATTCTATGTCACGATGCAATTGTGACAAACACTTGCAGAATTATATTAATATTTTTTTACCTTTAAATACATAATTATATATTTACAGATTTTTACTATAGCAAATAAGTTGCAAATACAAGTACATACTTTAGTGTGAGTTTCTCAATATCATCATCTCTATTTTTCAACATATTCATAACAGTCTTAGCGTAGGTGGCTTCTGCTTGCAGAATTGTGTCAAGAGCTGGTGAATGCACGAGTTTATGGTAAGCAGCAGCAAACACTTCTTCGTCTGAAGAACCTTAACAACAAAGAGTTTGTATTGCTTTAATTTACTGATAAAAGGTCTCCTTAACTTATATCTGACTATTGAAAGATTATCTTAATAGAAAGTGCTATTGCATAGTCTTTTAGTACACAAGGATAAATTGAGACAGATTTACGTGACGTCACAGAAACTGAGCATTCAGACACTACTAGCCCTGTGGACCACAAAGCTTCAAATAAAAACTTGCTTTGTGAAATTTACTATCATATATATAAACTCACACGCAAGTGTAGAACACAAATGGTAGTGTTACACTTTACATTAGCACTATCAATGTATTATTGTATCATGACATTATTTGTATTATGACTGATAATACTACTCCCTGTAAGATACTTTAAAGCTATTGGTTGATTAATTAGAATAGGAGGAGACTGTATTGAGTTGGAAGGAGATACGAGATGTTATAAATAAGAGAAGGTTTGCTATTAAGGCAGACAAGGCTGACGCACGGGAGAGTGCTCTAGTTATGAAATATAAGATCTATATAAATGTAATACAGTTTAATTCTGTATATGTGAGCTTACAGTATGGAATAAATAAAGGAATGTATATCAATATAATAAGATCTATGATCATAAATATAATATAGTTTGATTCTATATCTGAGAGTTTACACAAACCTTTCTGTTCAGCAAAATCCATGACATTCTCCTTGAAAAGTTTTTCCCAATTTTTAACAATTCCTTCCATATTTAATTCACTGTTTTTGAGTTGATCTAATAACTTTGCATCTCTCTCATTGTGGAATTTTTTAGTTTCTTCAGCTACAAAATCGGCTAGTTTTTCATTGAGCTCTGAAATTATGCTACAAATTTACCTTATTCATCTTAGATATATTAGTAAAAAGATTTTGTTATTATTTAAGGCAACTGCTATGTTCTAATCAATAAAACTAAGCATTATCGCTTTGTAAATAAAACAATATGTTCTTACCGTCTTCCAAATACACAGGAATGTGGAACATCTTCATGACTCTTTGGACGAGTTCTCTTGTAGATCCGCCGTGCGGTATTTCCACGGGAACCTCTAGCTTGTACATGACTTCTTCGTTTGTACATGTTGGATACGAGAATTTGAACGTTTTTGCTGCAATTGGTACTGTTTCAGCGGTCATTTTTTCATTAAGACGCCTCCTTTCCGCAAACAAAAACGTATTTGTTTATAATTTATCAGCTGTTCAAACTGTCAGTAGACAGGATTCCTAATTGTCAATGTCAAACACAGGCAAATACACAATATATTTATTTAAGATGCTTTCAGCTTTGAGCTCTAATTATTTCGAGTTGTAAAATTGATATATTATGACATGCTTAAACGAAGGGGACGTGCACTAGAATGTTTGTTAGGTTACGACAACCAGCTATAGAATAATCAGAGTTGGAATCCTAAAACTACATGTTCTTATTTATAAAATACACTCCAATTAAAAGTTTTACTATTACCGAAAATGTAACCGAAACGCATAACACCCACAAAAAACACCGTTTAAGTTAGAATTTGAAACTTGACCAGAACTTGACCGACAAGTGACAATTGACGTTTGATAAGTATAAGCTCAACCCTGCTAGTGTTATATTTTTACACAATTGCTAAAAAGTTATGCCACCAGGGACACGAGAGGTGGATCGTTTATTTGAATATTAGCAAGACGGGATTTGTATGACTCTTTCACCCCATTGACAGTTATATAATTTCAAAACCGGTTGCGCAAAGTGACTTTTTTAATTGTTAGGGATGGAAATATCCGCCACGATATCGCTATTACATAGTTGGGCCATGGTAATATTATGTATACAGTATTGTAACTCGGGCTTATCTTTGAAATAATTACCTACAGCCGCGTTGCATCTAAACATGCGATTGGGCTGCCCGCCTCCAGCATTTTAATTACATTTGCCTACTTTGTACTCAAATTTCAACTATCTAGTGACAGACAGACGGTCAAATTAATTTTTTCTGGTATAGTTCATACAAACTGTACAATAAACAACTATTGTTAATGCAACCAAAAAGTGCACAATATATCCTACTTGTCATATTAAAAATATACTTGAAGTAATTTTAATTGTAAAAATCGCGTGGTTATTGTTTAAAAAACAAAACATCGTCCGTTCGTCACTGCGGCACAGTCGCGACCAGGGTCGTCAATCTTAACAAATAGCCTGGTACTACTATACATTTAGGAAGGCAATTAGAGATCGCGCTACCGTGTCGACGTATTATTCTGTGATGAAGGCATCCCATGTTTAATTTTTCTACCAATTTGGTAGTTTAGTTTGCATTAAAATATTTAAGTATTTTAAATCAAAAAAATATTAATTTAATATTAATGTGTTGTCGTCTGTGGAAGTCGCAACCTATCTGTGGTTGCAAAGGCGGCAAAATTGGACCAGTGGCGCGCGTTTTTTGAAAAAAGAAACAGGAATGAAGCAGTTTTTCAAAGAATGGTGGCGACGCTGAATTGTTATTAACTTCTTGCCGCCGTTTTTATTACACACTTTTTTTACTGACTGTGAACAATAGACAAACTTGACAAAAATTTTTTGATTTCACGATTTCCGAAAAATAACTGTTAGCGGTCGTGTTATTTTTCTGATTTTGTTGTTTTAATACCTCTTGTGAATTTTTAGTGCTTTTCACGCTAAGTTAAAGATTTTAGTGTTTTGAGACAGGACTCCATTATAGTTAAGTTTAGTAAACATGTCTTACAAGAGGTGCTGTATTTCAGGCTGTTCAGCAACTGCAGGTTAGTAAACGCCGTCATTGTTGACTTAATCTTTGAAATTTATGACATGGGTTATGCATAGGTTCTTCTCCATCGGGCGTTCCGAACCCGTGATAGATTCACTTATTGGTTCGTACTGTTACAAGTTTATTTAAATATACAGTTTTCTCTAGTTTTTCTAGAAGAAATTTCTATATATATACAACTATTAAATTATCACCCCTAAATGATCACTTCTAAAAAAAAACGCCTTATAAATACGTTTTATAAAAATAATCTTCTCTTTATTATTAGATAGCTGGGTTCATAGACAAGGTATATTGTAGCTTAAACTTTAAAGTATATTAAAGCAGATTAATGATAAATTCTGCTAAAAAACTTCCACAGAAAAGTGAATCGAGTAAGATCTACTGAACATGTTTTAAACTTGTGTCTAAACTAAGATATTTTTACTTTTCAGAAAATATACTTCCCAAATCCCGCAAAAGATTTGGATCGTTTTATGACCTGGATTTATAATGTTGGTGGGGATATCTTGAAATCAACGAATATACTACTATAATAGACTCGGCAACATAGCTGTGCCAAGTTTAAACATGCCATGTAAGTTTATTAATTATTGAAGTACATATGTTAAAAATAAAGGGAGTATAACCTCATATTAGAAATAATATGGCATAGTTAGATGTTGGAGCTGATTACCAAAGTCATTTACAAAAGTGATAATAATTATGTTACAATATTATTGTACTATTTTTAAATTTTGTTTTACTTTCAGGCTTGAATTCAACCACAAGTAAATCACAGAATGTATTAGAGGATTTGCCATCAGTATCATCTTTGCCTATGAATAGATCATCATCTCTTACTACATGTATGTATAATATTTGTTCATTCATGACATATGTTTGCACATTGTTTGTCAAATTGAGTTGAAATTTTGTTTTAGTATGTCATACAGTTGCTGTCTTCACTTGCGTAAAAGATTCTGACTTACTGTATCAACATACAATAAGTTATAATAAGTTATTATTTGTGATTACATGGCACATGCCAGAAATCATTATTATATCAAATTATCATTAACAAACTAACTCGTTAAAATGACCTAAGAACTTGAAAGATACATTTCTTGTGTGGTGTATTTGTAACAAAGGTTTATCCGAAACATTAGAAAACCATGCGCAGTGTACTTCATTTAAAATTATACATAAACTTGTGTCAATGTCATATTTTTATTCTCTTTTCCAGCTGATAATTGGTCCATTGAGATAGAAGTGTCAAAACAGTGTGAGCTAACTTTTGATCCAAGAAAAAGAAAATATTGGTGAGTACAAAAAGATACCTATAAATTTTATTGATTTTAGGTAGTGTTATTCTCAACAACATTCTTTTTTAGGTTCCATAGGAACCTTTTTATAAAAAATTAAGTGCTCACTATTGGCTTATAATGTTCCTATTCAGAAATTAATTTGATTATTACATATTGAAATATTTTTTACAGCACCAAGCTCCAAGCATAGTCTAGCCCACAAATCAGCCACTAATAATTAAACAAGAGATTTACAGAAATCAACAGAAAGGTAAGTTTTAAAATATTTTTCCATAATGACACCTATATAATAATTATAATCTTTTTTCACTGTTTTAACTATTTTGTAGAATGTAGATGATAAATGATAAAATGCAATTTTTTTTTTCATTTAAATTACACCAATAATATATGTTTAACATTATAATATTATGTTAGTCAATATAAAGATCTGTGAAGTGATTGTGTATTATAATTTTTTACATCAAATTCAAAATAATCTTTATTCAAATAGTCCTTAAAAAGGCACTTTTGACGCGTCAATAATTTACACAGTAGTTATTTCATGGTGATAACTATATTCGTAAACTTAAAACTAAAGCTATGAGGGTTCCAAACGCGCCCCGGTCTAAGAAGAAGCCCACAACAAAGTTAGCCGGGGTTTTTCTTTTTTTTCGTTATCACCATCTCACATAATGAATAAAATTAATAATAAACTATAGTACCTATGGAGATAGAGCAATTCACACCCAAGCTTTTTTATCGTTTATATAATCCTTAATATCGTAATAAGATTTTTCTACAAGCTTTCGTTTTATAAAAACTTTGAACTTATTGATAGACATCTCCAAGATATCAATAGGTAATTTATTATAGAATAGAATACAATTTCCTTTGAATGAGTTACTAATTTTGTGCAGCCTACTAAACGGTACTACAAGTTTACTTTTACTTCTGATGTTCAGTGCGTTACAGCCCATTTTTTTCTTGAATTTATCAATATTTTTATGAACATACATTAAATTTTCATATATATATTGGCTATGCACTGTCATTATTTTATAATCTTTAAATTTATCTCTTAATGACATCTATATATATATAATGACTTACTGATCTTAATTATCCTAGTTAACATCAGTTTATCTGTTTTGTATCACATATGCATTGTCATTTTACAAAATTAAATATATTTTTAAACAAAACATGACGCATAAACCTACATAAACCTTGTATCCTAATTGTAAAATAAATGACTTAATATCTGGCAATGAAACAACTAGATGGTTAATTCCTTATGATTCAATAGTGTGTCATTATAAATTTTACTAGACTCAACTAAAATTGGTTGCTTCTTATCGAGTCACCTAGTAACTTTTTGAACTGACATGGTTATTCAATAAACAATTTATATTCATCTCCCATAGGAAAACAAACGTAAATGTAGATCAACATAAGACCATAATGGTTCTGCTTTAGCATTCTGTCTTAATTATTAGTCTTAAGGATACAAGGGTTTATGCGTCATGTTTTGTTTAAAAATATATTTAATTTTGTAAAGTGACAATGCATATGTGATACAAAACAGATAAATTGATGTTAACTAGGATAATTAAGTAAAAACAAGAAACCATTATTTAAAAATAAGTGCAGTTTTGGATTTTTATAGGCAACATTTTATAAGGAGAAACTCCATATTTACCCCTGGCCTTGTGAAAAGTTGAATTTCACCTAGATGATTTACAACTATAGCTATAGTTAGCCATATCACACTGCCTCAAAATTAGATTTATATGTTAGGAGGAGAACCGCGATTGGAAATAGTATAAGATATGGTATAATCTTCAATTATAAATGTTGCTTGTTCCACAATATTTTAAAACCCTTAATCTACCCATACATTTCCTGGTACTGAAATAAATCATACACATTTATTCCCTTGCTCTTAGGATACTATACACTCACAAAATCTATATTATACTCACAAAATGTATATATTTTTTTGGTCACAACACCTTAGCTGCTTCAGAATATAGAAGAGCCTAACGCCATAGTAAATTGAACTGCAATTAATCAAATTCATCTACACTTCCCATACCAACACAAATTTGTACAAAATATATAAGTAGCGCGGTAATTGCGACTACACGATTGTGAGTGTTCTTATACAAACAAGTAGAAATCAATTGATCAAGTAGTTGATTGAGTTAGGCAACATTGACTGAAGCAGATTTTTGGATGTCAGAATCTAGTTATAGCTTTCCTTCCTTTTTAACTTACCTCATGTAAAAATAACTAGATCAATGATGCCAAATGTCCTTTATTTTCAGCTTGAAGTTCTGGTGGATTTTGGTCCTAAGACTGACACACAACTAATCAATAAGACATTGAATAGTCTTAAGTCACAGGATGGCGTAACACAGGTATGCTTTTTTTTACATTTTCGCTATTGAGCTACATCATGATCAACCCATTACCGGCTCACTACAGAGCAAGGGTCTCTTCTCAATATGAAAAGGTTCGGCCATAGTCCACCACGCTGGCCACGTGCGGATTGGCAGACTTCACACGCCTTTGAGAACATTATGAACAACTCTGCGTGCAGGTTTCCTCACGATGTTTTCCTTCACCGTTGGAGCAAGTGATATTTTAATTGCTTAAAAACGCACATAACTCCGAGAAGTTATAGCGTGCCCGGGTTCGAATCCCCGACCTCTGATTAGAAGGCTGACATCCTAACCACTAGGCTATCACAGCTCTATGTGAATGTATGACCCATTGTTGTCATTAATTGGTTGGTTGAACATAAGTGGTAACTATTATATGCATTCAGGCACACTGAGACTTTATAGTCTATATATATAAAAATCAATTGCCGTTCGTTGGTCTCGCTAAAACTTGAGAACGGCTGAACGAATTTGTCTTATCTTGGTCTTGAAATGTTCGTGGCGGTCTAGGGAAGGTTTAAAAGGTGAGAAAAATTGGAATAATTGCCGGGGAAACCCTAAAAACAGCCCTTATCTTTTTCCCATATAAACGTTTTCTAAATAAAATGTGGAGCCAATTTGAACTTTATTGCTATTTAATAAAGTTCATATTGTCAATGTTGTCTAAGAAATGTAGGTGTGTTCCTAACTTCAAAGAGTCAATTTGCAATTAATATTTAGGCAATATTTCATCCCGGTATTTCCACGGAAACGAAAACTACGCGGGTGAAACCGCGGATCTCAGCTAGTAACAATATGAATATAGTTGTTACTATATTATATAATATATATTTATGTTGATAACAATAATTGTTTTTTTTTTTAGTTATTTTTTTAGGACGAGTTAAAAATATTTTAAATCACGCAATTCCCGTTTTCTGTTCCAGATAAGAAAATTCTTTCAGAAGAATGCAAAGGAACTGCAGATGTACTCCTGTTCTTTGGCAATTTATTCGACTCTGTCAATGGCAGTTTCACGAAGAAAAAAAAAAGGAACGCAAAACCACTTTTGGGGCCTGCGACACCATCATCAGTACATCACGAAAAATGGAGGGAAGCGAAGAAGATTTTAAAATCAATGAAATTTATTATCTATAAATTTCATTGATTTTAAAAAGCAGACAAAAAAGAACGAACAATAAGCAATTGGGTGTGGACATTGGAAGGAATTGAGGTTTTATTAAAAACAGTTAGAAACTAAATTTAATATAACTTCAGTAAACCAGGACCCCATTGAAAACTTTTTTGGGGCTATTCGATCACACGGTTGCCGCAACACAAACCCTACGCCCGAGCGTTTTGTATCAGTGTTTACCACATTGCTAGTCAACAGCCTAACCAGTGTCCACACCCCAGGAGGATATTGTGAGCATGATTTAGGTGAGGCACTGCACCCTCATTGTCGCAGATTGTGAAGCCGATGACGAGTCGACCTGTGCACCTGCTTTAGATGATATTTTAAGTATTGAGCTGAGCCAAGAATATTGGCCCCCCTTACAGTATGTAACTGGGTAGGTTATAAAAAAAAAATCATAAAAAATATATAAGTCCTGTGAAACATGCAAAAAAGAATTAGTGTCATCAAAAGAACTAGAATATATAAAATACAGGGAATATGCAGATCGTCGTTGGCTTTGCAGTCCGACTCACTCAATTGTGAATATAATTTCAAATATACAAGACATAGCAATGTCTATATTAAAAACAGATTTAGAGAAAAAGAACCTAAAACAATATATCAAAACCATTGTCTATATGTTAGTAGATTTAAACCATATCTGGTGTCCTAACCATAAAAACAAGTTGATAAATTTCTTGATTAATGCAGTTTGTCGCTTTTTTATACATAATTATTGTAAAACAATTAATAAGATTTTAGATTTTAGATTATGGAAGAAAAGACGTCAATGACACCAATGACAAATTTCAAATGATGGCAAAAATTTCTTTCCAAATATGTCTCAAAATTAAAAATAAGTATACTTAATATCCTCAATTAAAAAAAAACAGTCGAGTAGAGTAGAACTCTCACATGAATGGTGTTGTACTAATGTACAAAAATACTTTTTTATTCTCATAGTTGTCATTTTGAAATACCGTTGTTAAAGTGGCATAGTGATATATATTCTGTGAAAATTCCAACTACCGTTTCCAGTTCACTATAAACAGCCCATTGTCAGACAGATAGTCTTAGTGATAGGGCTCCATTTGCACCCTTTAGGTGCAGGGAGACTGGTCATACATTACAGTTTTTATTAGAGGCAAATCTAAAGGCCCAAAGTACAACCGAGTTATCTAGAGAAGTATAGGAGTTCCTATGCAAGAGAAGAGAAGTTCTCTGTATCAGTTGGCGGCAACTGCTCTCAAATTGTGTTGCAAGATTTGACCACCTTAGTCTGAGTCAGCATCAGACCCCAGTGGGCCACTCCTCGGGGAACTTTATCAACTGTTTTTATTAGGATAAAGAAGTCATTAGAATGTATTTTATGTGAAAATAAAGAATAGAAGCCAAAAATTTGTATTATTTAAAAATATGTGTTCGGAATAATTATATATATATTTTTTAATTTGGATGACTTGCCAAATTGTTAGGGAATCAAATATTAAATAATTAATCTGAACACAATCCTACCTTCCATCAGTCATACATACTATCTATAGATACGTACAAGTGTAGGTATGAACCTATACCTAAGCAGTCTGTATATACCATATGTATATTAGCTTGCGAGATTGTACTCTATTTCCGTATGTAAAAAGTACTCTGTGGTCGCGACTGTCTGCATCCCGAGATCGAGGCACGTAGGCATAGCCCGCGTTTCGTCCGTTTGTATGAAGTTGCAATACTGTATACATAACGGTAATACCGTGTCAGATGTTTGTCACTGTTGCTTGTTGTGCAACAACTTGTGTGTGTACAGGACGGCTGTGTGAGAGCAGTGCGTGCAGCGGAGAGGCCTCTTTTCCGGTGTGCGTGCGGAAGTGGAAAAAGAAGGATCGTCGACGACTGGAATAGAACATGTTTCATGACACTCATGGTCATGGGTAGATTTTGTGCGCGCTGTCGCATTATAAAGTTGGAGGTCTTGGGATCGATTCCCGGCTCGAATCTGGTCTGGTGGGAGGCTACGGCCGTAGCATGATGTATGGTAAACCCATTCTCCTAATTGGTGTCTACGCGACATCTTGCCGGAACGCTAAATCGCTTGGCGACACGTCTTTGTCGGCAGGGTGGTAACTAGCCACGCCGAAGCCTCCCACCAGACCAGACTCGAGCCAAGAATCGAACACCTCCAACTTTATAATGAGACAGCGCGCGCGCTGCGCCACGGATGTCGTCAAATTATGCAATCTGTACTTATAATTCTGTATAAGGACTCAAAGAGTATATAATCACTACTTTTGTTGGACTGCAAAGAGGATGTAAAAACTACGTTGCTGCAATTTATTTGCTATTCAGTGTTTGTATTCTCATTTTTGCTAATTAATATAGGAACCTTGTTTTTATATGAACTGTCACTTGTAATTTTGTGATTGGTTGACGCAATTATGTTCTTATTTTCACGTTGGATAAATTGTATTTAATAGAATTGCAAAATGTAATTTTGTGATTGGTTGACGGCTTCAACGGATGTGACGGATGTTTTTTTTTTCACTCAGTGATTGGTTGACGACTGTTGTTGCAAAATGGCGGGAACCAATCAGATTTGTATTCTCCCACCAAGACTGAGATCTTCGGATTTCAAGCCGTGTTTATTTTCGAGTGAGGTGTGGAGGAAATAGGAGCCAATTGTAAAATAGTGTTAACGATCATAGTAAAGTTAATTAATGGAAGCATATATTATTTTGGTTAGATTATCTGCATCTTGTCTGGTTTTAAATTCATCGCCAATAGTAGGTTGTTTCTTATAAATCAGAAGTGGTATAGGAATCCAAAAATAAAGGGTACGTAGCTAATCGTTGCTTGTAAAGATAAATTTCTTTTAAACTAGATTGCTAAACTTTTTAAAGACATTATCAAGATCATTTTTTTATTTTTTTATTTTTTAATACTGTTACGATTTGTTGGTAACGTGTCGTTGCGCATGAAGCCTGATAACGTGGTGTTGTTAGATTACGTGTAATATTGCGTGCAAGCATGGGATGTGCTTTGAACAAATTAAGAGCTTAATGATCGTGATTTTCCGGTATTTATCTATTTTTAAGGAACCTGGCGAAAGAAAGGTTTCAATTAAATATATATGAATTAGTTATTTGTTTAGTTTTTATGGCTCCCGGCAAATTTTCGGTCAACATTTTGTTACAAATACTAGATGTATACAATATTTGCCGCACTGCTGAGGCAGATTTCAGCTATCGCTGGAAGCGATATTTCCGGCGACTCGAAGTGCAAACTGTAATAAAGAAAACTTTAGTTAATATCAGTCGGCGACGGAGGGCGCCGGCGAGGGATCGCCTGTCGCGAGCTCCGGCTCTCAAACGTAAGCCTCAGAAACGGGATAATCATTACAAATAAACGCTGAAAATAAGTGGCCGACCACAACTTTCTGTCACCCATCTGACATTATGAGTATTACATGAAACGGGCCGGCTCGGGAATGTCATCATGTGGCGAGTGTTACGAATTTGAAATTTACTAAGTTTTGTCGACGATAGATTCGAAAACATCCAACTTAAACAAAGTCATTCTCAAAGAATCTCAATATTGCGAGTCGCGATCGTGACTACAAATATCTTGTGAAGCTGAACACAACACGTTTTTGTATAAGTTTTTGTGGCAGCACCTAATTTATATTCTTTAAACTTATCTCTTAATGACTCTCTGGGCCCAATTCGTATATCGCACGAACAGCCCTCTTCTGCAAAACGAATACAGTGTCAATATCAGCAGCATTACCCCATCATACCATATCATACGACCTGACTTATAAAAAACTTGAATACAAAATTTAATTGAAGTGCATTGTAAATATAGATTGGTTGGGCGAATTGACTAGCTGTCCACGCGGCGACGCCTATAACACCCCCCACAGGACGGTACTGGCGTGAAGCTTCCGCAGCGTTCAAATACATTTTTAAAATACTACATCTGAAACAATATGAGCGTCTCCAAATTACGTGATATTGCGCTTCGAAAATGAATTTCACATTTCAGCTTCAACAACGAGATCTCATTAGGAATTTGGAGCAAATTCCAAGCTGCGTTCGGTCCGTTTTATAATAACAATAATCCTTACCAGCCTCGTGTCCGCGGCGGCGCCCAGAGGCCCGGCCCTCCCGCCCCGCTCACTCCGCAATTCGGGTTAGAGCACGAGGAGAACGAGCTACAGGCCGCTGCATCACGTACACTTTGTTACGTCTGGGAGAAAATATATATATAAATATATGTCTGTATCGATCGATTTATCAGTACGAATCATAAACAAAGTGGGGTCAATTAAATGCCTGTAAATTTATTGATCTAACTCACAAATGTCGTGTTCAGCCGCGCCGCGTACACACTCGCGCACGCGAGCGCCGAGCGGCGGCCGACATGTTTCAGTCCGACGGACGGACGCACGGCGTGTGTGTCTCCTTCGACCAACGTAACAGAGTAGCGAGCGCCTCGGCGGAGCTGCTCACGAAGCCCACGGCGCTGCTCTGCAACTTAACATTCCGAGGTTGTTCTGACCGGCTCGGGAGCGGCGCCGCCATGCCCGCGTCCCCGCTGCGGCTGTGCGGCGCGGCGGGCACGGCTCTCGTGGGTGCGCACCTCCGCTACTCCGGCCGGCAGTCAGCTCCCCGCAGTTCGGTTCCATGGCGGAGCTCCTGAGGCGCCGGTCCTTCGTTTCTTGATATGGCGGTCGATCTATACGTGCAGGGCGCCGATATCAACTGTATTGTTCATTGAACTCGACGAGACAAAAAGAAATGAAACAAAGAGAGAATCACATTTGATTACCTTTATGTTTGTAAACTGTTTAATGCCGCCAGAACCAGCCGCATGCAAATAGTACAGCCGAGAGATTTCATTACAAGCTTATACGAGTCCATACTGTATGCCATAAAATTTGTTCCCCGACTCCACATAATATAAGAAATGGGAATCAGCCCACGCGTACCGGGAGCCGCCCCCCCCCCGCGGGGGGCTCTCCTTCAGAGTATCCGAGGAGTCAACTAAAGTAACAAATTTTAATATTTTTTAAGTACACTTTATTAACTTCACTCGTAGTTAATACACAGAGTGCTGGTAGTCGATGTTAGTTTATTATTCTTGGCGACTCGACACATGACCTTCGATAGCGTCCGACGCCTGCCTCTGCCCGCAGCGGGCGCGCTGCTGCTGGGCGCGCTGGCCGCCGCCGTCCGGCCCGGGCCGAGCCCGGACTACGTGCTGCAGGCCGGCCGCGCGCTGGCGGCGCTCGTGCTGCTGGCCGGGGCCGGCTCGGCGCCGGCGCGGGCCGCGCGCGCCCACGCCGCCCAGAGGCTCCTCAGCCAGGTGACGAGGCGAGGGTCGAGCACCAGCCGTGGGAGTTTGAATCTGAACATATAATAAGTTAGCTTGAAGTTGTAGGTCTTCATAAAATCAAAACAATAGATTATGCAAATTATGAATCTCACAATTAGGAACTTCAAGTTAATAATTACACTAGTGCAGGTCCGCGCTCGTCAGCGACGCGACCCTCAGGTATTCTGGGTAACAGGTGACCAGCGGTCAGCAGCGTGCCGCGGAGCCCTCAAAGGTCATCAAAGTCTCAGCAAGAGGCGTCGTCGAGGCGTGGCCGAGATCTTTGAGAGCCGACACAATATAAGTAGCTAGATATCTTTTGCCCGCGCTTGTTTCGGCGGCTGATGCTCTCGCGGGAGGCTGCTGCTGCATCTGGTATTCAAGAACTGATTGAAAGCTGTGCAAATGCGACGCCACACGCGCGACCACTGAACTGCATCGGGCATCGGCGCCGCACCCGTCCTGTTGCAGCTGGCGGCGCCGCCCCCGCCCCGGGCCGCGGCCGCGCTGCTGGCGGCGCCCTTCGCGGCCGGCGCCGGCCTGCGGCTCGCGGCCGCGCTGCGCCCGGGCGGCGAGCGGGACGGTATTTCCTACGCATCATGTTTTAGCATTCCGACTGATACGATCGAGTTGACGAGCAACTCTGTTACGACGGAGCCGGTTCACTGCGTGTGCTCGTTGCAGCGGCGCAGGCGCTGGGCCAGGCGGCCGCCGCGCTCGCGTACTGCGCGGAGTCGGCGGTGGTGCTGCAGATAGCGGGCGCCGCGCGGCGAACGGCGGCCGGCCTGGCGCGCCTCAACCGCCGCCTGCGCGCGGCCCTGCCCCGGGACCGTCCGCGCGGTGAGAGCGAGGGTCCGCGGGGGCGGCGGGCGGCGGCGCGATGCACCGACTTTGTTTCGCTGTCACTAGCGGGCGCCGGGCCGCGGCTGAGCGCGCGCGCGGCGCGGCGGCTGGGCGCGCGCTGCGGCGCGCTGGGCGCGTTGGTGCTGGCGCAGCGCGCCGGGGACGCGCCGGTGGTGCTGGGCGCGCTGCGGCTGGGCGTCGCGCTCTACCGCGTCGCGCTGTGAGGACTGCTGGCTGATCGTATTTTGTTTTTATATATTTTTATACCGAGTTGTTCAAGTTATGTATTGAGATGAAATGTCGAGCGAAATAGTAACAACTCAAGTGAAGTCAAACTAGAAACAAAAGGCCCGAGCGTTAAAGTCGTGAGTCAGGCGACGTGACCCTTCACCTCCAAAAAATGGTTTGAGAAGTGTTCCAGTGGCCATTATAAATAAGAATTTATTTAAAATAGTAATGTTTCTATCAATATAATAAAATAAAAGGTAGAATTATTTCATTTGAAATTTATTTATATAGTAGTAGACACCGCACGACATACCCGGGCCCCGCGCGGCACAGCTCGGCACAGCTCGGCACAGCTCGGCACCGCCGCACCGCCGCGACCTACATCCAGCATTTGTAGAGCAGGCGCCCGCGGTGATGACGCGAGGCGCGGCGACTCGACAAAGCGCTAATATGTGAGCTCGTATGTGACCGAGCCGCCCGTGTCAACAGATTCTGAAATCGAGTTCCCGACGACGTCGCTGCTGCTCTGCGCGCTGCTCCTGACGACGTTGGCCGTCACCGTCGAGCCGTTCCACAGCACTCAAGTGGAGGTGCGCCTCCGACTGGATGTTACGCGGCAGCAACCTGTGCACCTCCATCCATTGAGACGTCGAGCGCGATCTGTTACAGATGAAACGCGCACATTTTCTGGTGACCAGTTTGAAGTTCTACCACAGCGACGACGCCGGCGCCAGCCGCGAGCTGGAGCTGTTCCTGCGGCTGCTCGCGCTGAGCGAGGCGTCGTACGCGCCGCTCGGCCTGTGCGTGCTGGGGAGGCCGGCGGCGCGCCCGGGCGAGCTCTGCGCGGGACTCATTTAGATGGCGGCCCGTGCGGCGCCAAACTTCATGACTTACGACGAACATTAAGCTCATGTCGCCCTCTTTTGATGACTTGCTCTCCGAAGCGCAGTGGAAGATCAGCGCCGCCCAGCGACATAGCGACGACGGCAATGCATCACACGCAGCGCTGTCTGTTGCAGATCGTCGCCTCCGTCACCACGTACCTGGTGGTCGCGCTGACGTACGGGCCCGAGCTGACGCAGCCGTCGCTGCGCGCCGAGTTCACGTCCAGAGCCGGCCACTTCTGAGCAGCCGGATTGTTTATGATCAGCCCAATAACAATTAAGCCCAAATAATTCAAAACCTATGTTGTTGTAATGACGCTCGAATTATAAACTATTTCCTCCAAATACTGTTTGATATCCAGAGCCCGCCATCTATTTGTATTTGTCATTTTGCTGTCAAAATGGTATCATATAAGGAAACCTTTAAATTATTTTTAGGTGATAATCATTATGAACATCTGTTATGGGTGATAACAGTAGCAGTCAATTTCGAATTGACATCAACGGTGAGCAGATACAGCCATAGCACTGAGGGTGACATACTTTTGTTCCGGAAAAACATACATTCAGAGAATAGAAATCGGCACGGGGAACAAACTCGGAGTGAGTTGAACCGACGGGACAAAGGACATACCAATTAGGCTTCGTGGAAAACATGCCGTTAATATAATATATAATTTCATAAGATAAGAATTCCTAGATTCAGTTATATTATAATTAATAAATACGTATATTTGTCCGAGTTAAAATTAAATTGTCTTATCGTGGTATAACATTACAATGATGGTGATATTGCGACTTTAAGCTCATTGCCGAGTTCGTCCTGGGGGTCATAACACTTGGTGATCTGTTTACTTTAGTGATCGTTAAGACCTTGAATTAAAATTTTATGGAAATAATTGTACTCACTTTGAAAAGATACGGCCAAAAATTCGCATAAACCTATTCGGCCTCGGATAAAATTATGCCATTTAGAAAGAATTTTAGGTAGGTAGGTAGGTAGGTAGGTAGGTAGGTAGGTAGGTAGGTAGGCAGGTAGGCAGGTAGGCAGGTAGGCAGGTAGGCAGGTAGGCAGGTAGGCAGGTAGGCAGGTAGGCAGGTAGGCAGGTAGGCAGGTAGGCAGGTAGGCAGGTAGGCAGGTAGGCAGGTAGGCAGGTAGGCAGGTAGGCAGGTAGGCAGGTAGGCAGGTAGGCAGGTAGGCAGGTAGGCAGGTAGGCAGGTAGGCAGGTAGGCAGGTAGGCAGGTAGGCAGGCAGGCAGGAAGGCAGGCAGGCAGGCAGGCAGGCAGGCAGGCAGGCAGGCAGGCAGGCAGGCAGGCAGGCAGGCAGGCAGGCAGGCAGGCAGGCAGGCAGGCAGGCAGGCAGGCAGGCAGGCAGGCAGGCAGGCAGGCAGGCAGGCAGGCAGGCAGGCAGGCAGGCAGGCAGGCAGGCAGGCAGGCAGGCAGGCAGGCAGGCAGGCAGGCAGGCAGGCAGGCAGGCAGGCAGGCAGGCAGGCAGGCAGGCAGGCAGGCAGGCAGGCAGGCAGGCAGGCAGGCAGGCAGGCAGGCAGGCAGGCAGGCAGGCAGGCAGGCAGGCAGGCAGGCAGGCAGGCAGGCAGGCAGGCAGGCAGGCAGGCAGGCAGGCAGGCAGGCAGGCAGGCAGGCAGGCAGGCAGGCAGGCAGGCAGGCAGGCAGGCAGGCAGGCAGGCAGGCAGGCAGGCAGGCAGGCAGGCAGGCAGGCAGGCAGGCAGGCAGGCAGGCAGGCAGGCAGGCAGGCAGGCAGGCAGGCAGGCAGGCAGGCAGGCAGGCAGGCAGGCAGGCAGGCAGGCAGGCAGGCAGGCAGGCAGGCAGGCAGGCAGGCAGGCAGGCAGGCAGGCAGGCAGGCAGGCAGGCAGGCAGGCAGGCAGGCAGGCAGGCAGGCAGGCAGGCAGGCAGGCAGGCAGGCAGGCAGGCAGGCAGGCAGGCAGGCAGGCAGGCAGGCAGGCAGGCAGGCAGGCAGGCAGGCAGGCAGGCAGGCAGGCAGGCAGGCAGGCAGGCAGGCAGGCAGGCAGGCAGGCAGGCAGGCAGGCAGGCAGGCAGGCAGGCAGGCAGGCAGGCAGGCAGGCAGGCAGGCAGGCAGGCAGGCAGGCAGGCAGGCAGGCAGGCAGGCAGGCAGGCAGGCAGGCAGGCAGGCAGGCAGGCAGGCAGGCAGGCAGGCAGGCAGGCAGGCAGGCAGGCAGGCAGGCAGGCAGGCAGGCAGGCAGGCAGGCAGGCAGGCAGGCAGGCAGGCAGGCAGGCAGGCAGGCAGGCAGGCAGGCAGGCAGGCAGGCAGGCAGGCAGGCAGGCAGGCAGGCAGGCAGGCAGGCAGGCAGGCAGGCAGGCAGGCAGGCAGGCAGGCAGGCAGGCAGGCAGGCAGGCAGGCAGGCAGGCAGGCAGGCAGGCAGGCAGGCAGGCAGGCAGGCAGGCAGGCAGGCAGGCAGGCAGGCAGGCAGGCAGGCAGGCAGGCAGGCAGGCAGGCAGGCAGGCAGGCAGGCAGGCAGGCAGGCAGGCAGGCAGGCAGGCAGGCAGGCAGGCAGGCAGGCAGGCAGGCAGGCAGGCAGGCA
Source organism: Lasiommata megera (assembly GCA_928268935.1). Lineage (NCBI taxonomy): Eukaryota > Metazoa > Arthropoda > Insecta > Lepidoptera > Nymphalidae > Lasiommata > Lasiommata megera. The sequence continues at coordinate 36,766 of OV743311.1, read as the reverse complement.
GGCAGGCAGGCAGGCAGGCAGGCAGGCAGGCAGGCAGGCAGGCAGGCAGGCAGGCAGGCAGGCAGGCAGGCAGGCAGGCAGGCAGGCAGGCAGGCAGGCAGGCAGGCAGGCAGGCAGGCAGGCAGGCAGGCAGGCAGGCAGGCAGGCAGGCAGGCAGGCAGGCAGGCAGGCAGGCAGGCAGGCAGGCAGGCAGGCAGGCAGGCAGGCAGGCAGGTAGGCAGGTAGGCAGGTAGGCAGGTAGGCAGGTAGGCAGGTAGGCAGGTAGGCAGGTAGGCAGGTAGGCAGGTAGGCAGGTAGGCATGTAGGCAGGTAGGCAGGTAGGCAGGTAGGCAGGTAGGCAGGTAGGCAGGTAGGCAGGTAGGCAGGTAGGCAGGTAGGCAGGTAGGCAGGTAGGCAGGTAGGTTAGGTTAGGTTAGGTTAGGTTAGGTTAGGTTAGGTTAGGTTAGGTTAGGTTAGGTTAGGTTAGGTTAGGTTAGGTTAGGTTAGGTAGGTTAGGTAGGTTAGGTAGGTTAGGTTAGGTTAGGTTAGGTTAGGTTTTTTTTTTTTTTTTTACAGGGTGTCCTCTTTCGAGAAAAAGAGACCTTTTCATGCTTTATTTCAAATAAATCAATAACATTTTGATACAATTACAATTATGATTATGACTATTATAGATAAATTACAAATAAATTACAGTTAAAAAGCAATTAAAAACAATTAAATTAATTTAAAAAACTACAATAAATAATTTACAATAACAAAGCAATATTAAAAGGTCAATAAATAATTATAAAAACATTAAAATCACTTATGGCTAACTTATAAACTAACGAAGGTGTGGTCGATAAAGTGCTTCAAAGCTCCAAAGCTCGGAGTACGGAGTTCGCAGGACAGCGAATTTCTCCCGGCTTTTGCGAGCAACAGAACAACCTGATTTATATGATAGTGCCATCTGTATATGCTGACGATATAAGAGGCACTATGCATCTCTATCGGTTGCTCTGTTCCTCGCAATAGCAATTTTCGCTATCCTGCTCGCGTACTCTAGGAACGCATCTCTGTCAGAGGCCTCACCCAGAATTGTGGGTACGGTGCCCCTGCACAGCTTCATCCGCAGTACCTGTTGTAGGTCTTCCCGGGCCGCTTCGTGCTGGGGGCAGTCCATCAGAAGATGCAAGATCGATTCTGATGCACCGCTCCCGCACACGCAACCCGGGTTGTCACTGCGTTTGAATCTGTGCAGGTACTCCGCAAACCCACCATGACCAGTCAAGACCTGAGTGAGCACCATACTGCGGTCTATGTGCTTGACCACACGATGTGCGAACCGCACATCCGGCAAGAAGACCTTCGTGGTATCCGCAGTCTCTTCGGACGTATACCTCCGGTTCCATTCGTCAAGCGATTCCTCGCGGAGCAGTCGCTTGACAAACGAAACCGGGCATCGGTCATAGTCCGGTTTTCTCCTTAAGCCTAGAGCTGCCTCTTTCGCGAGCTCATCGGCTCTTTCATTTCCCTCCAACCCTGCATGCGCTTTCACCCAGAACAAGGATACTTCCTTGTTCCGGGTGCGACATATCTCCAGATTGTCGATAATGCCTGCTACCAGGGGATGGAGGGATTTGCGCCCGACCACCGACTCAAGGGATGATCTTGAGTCGGTGTATATGCCGATGGAGCTTTCGGGGCGGCTCGTCGCGAGAGAGGCAGCCCTATCTAGGGCAAGGAGCTCAGCCTGGTAGACCGAGCAGTGCGCACCCAACTTTAGCTTGACGGCTTTGGTTTCGGCCTCATGATTCCATATGGAAAGCGAGGCCCCCACCTTGCCGTCAATTTTACTGCCATCGGTAAAGATGCGCACTGCTTGAGTGTTGTTGTTCTCAAGGTCTTCTCGGTCCACCAGGCTGGTAAACTGCAGGCACGTCCTCTCCGCCGGGTGTGGTCGCCCACAGTACGGCACCCTCACTTCCATCTCCCTGTCCCCGAGTACTCGCTGGGACACTCCCCTCTTGGCCTCGTACAATGCCGAGGCCTCTTGGATCCTAAGATCCAAGGGGAGTATCCCAGCCAGCACCATGGCCGAGTTCAGGGAGACGGTCCGGTACGACTTGGTCATCTTCTGCGCAAAGCCCCTTTGGAGAGCTCCCAAACGCTTCCGCACTCCGAGCTTTGAAGCGGCAGGCGCCCAGGCACAGGCAGCGTACAGGACTATTGGCTCCACCACTGCAGTATAAATAGTCTTTATGATTTGGGGATGGAGGCCCCAGCTTACCCTGGCGGCTCTCGACAGCTGCTTGTAGAGACCTTGAACTCTCATGCAAGTATTACTTACATGAGAGTTGAAGGTTAGCTTGCTGTCGATAGTGAGCCCCAGGATCTTTATTTCGCTGGACAGACCAATGTCGATCCCCCCCATGGTCAGGAGCGGAGAGTCGTACTTTAGCTTGTTGGTTAGCACCATCGCCTTGGTTTTGTGCGGTGCGAACCTCAGCTTATTACGAACTCCCCACTCCCGGACATAGGCGAGAGCGGCATTGGCCCGTCTCGAGACCTCCAGCCCCGTATCGCCGTCGAAGACGAGGACAACATCGTCGGCAAAAGCCTGACAATATTCTCCCCGCCCTCCCAGGCCCTGCAGTAGTGGATCCAACAAGAGGTTCCACAGGACGGGACCCCCGATGGAGCCTTGAACACAGCCTTTGGTGGTGTTACGCTTGTGTTCGGCTCCCGCATACCTCACGGTGACCTTTCTCTCGCGAAGATAGCTGTCAATCACCCTGCGGATGTTAACGGGACACTTTTCCTCAGCCAGTCTGACTCTAATGGCCGGCCACCAGGCGCTATCGAAGGCCCCCTCTATGTCCAGCGAGACCACAGTTACAAGTTTCCTCTCTTGGAGTTTCTTGTAAATGCGGTCCGTCAGGGCGTAGAGGGCGTCCTCGGTGCTTCTCTGGGGCATAAAGCCGTACTGGCGAGTACTAATCCCGGGCAGGATGTGCCATTTGACACGATTGACAACCATCTTCTCGAGGATCTTGCCTAGAACGGGCAACAAACCGATCGGACGATAGGCCTTGGGGTTGGTGTAGTCCTCCTTTCCTGGTTTTCGGAGGACTATCACGGTGGCCTCCTTCCATATGATCGGAAAGTAACCCAGTTCTAGGCATTTATTGGTCAGAGCGAGGAACGCGCCGGGGTTTAGCGATATGGCACGCTGGCATATGTCGGCGGTAAGACCGTCCGACCCGGGGGCCTTCTTGGGGTTGAAGCTCGAGGCGGCGTCGCTCAGTTCGACAGAGGTAAACGGTGGGTCCAAATATTCATTTGGAGTCCACACGTTTACTTGTTCAGCGACGCGCCTCGTACGCTTGTGTTCCGCGTTATCTTCCTCCCCAAGATCCCCGGGGTAGAAAATCCCCGCCAACAGTGCCGCCGATTCGCTGGGGTCATAGGTTTTACCGTTAAGAACGAGTGGGAGATCTTCTCTCCTCACTGCGGTTCTACCTATGACCCTGTATATCCCGTCCCATAGTCCCTCCTTGTCCTGACGCTCACAGAAAGCCTTCCAGCTGGCTATCTGTGCTGCTACAGCATGCGACTCGTAGTTCTCCTTGGCTTGCAGGTACTCACGCACAACCCTGTCGCGACGGACCGGAGCGGCGCAACGAATGCGCCGCTTTTTGGTGTTGACCCCACGTTTCATCGCGGCGAGCTCGTCATTCCACCAAGGTAGACTAAGACGCTCCGTACCCTTCCTGATCGGCATGCTTGCTTCGCATGCCGCCACGACTGTTTTGTTATATGATTCAACACTCTTTTCGAGGTCGACTACGTTATCGATCTTCTCTATATCACCGATTTTGATGAGATTTGACTCTTGCAACTGGGTGAGCTTCGATTGAAACTCATCCCAGTTTGCCTTTTTAGTGTTGAATCGCCGCGTGGTCCTAGTTACTATTGCTTCTCTGTCTTTTTTCAGGTTGATACGGAACGTAATAGTGTTGTGGTCTGAGCTCGTCACGCCGTCATCCACCATCCAGTCAGCCACCAACAGGAGCGCGTCCGGGGAGCACGCCGTAACATCGACGCAACTAGAGTACCGTTTGAGTCCTCTAATCACGTCGAAGGTAGGGACGTTACCCCGATTGAGCACCTGCAAGTCAAGCTCTTCAAGAGCCCCAAAGAATGCCTCCCCTCTGCTGTCCGTTTTCGTGCTGCCCCACCAGGTGTTCCAGGCGTTCGCGTCGCCACCCACCACCACGTAACGGGAGCCCACGCTCGTGACCACTGCCACCAGCTGATCCAGGTATGGCTCCATTGGCTGATCCGGCTCGAAGTAGAACGAGACCGCGCACATCTCCCAGGCACCCGTTCCGATTCTCACCACCACGATATTGTTGGTGGTAAGGCTGGAGTCCAGGGTCACGGCCATGTCATCGTCGAACACAACGATTGCGGTTTTGACATGTCCGCCCCCCCGGTTGGCACTCTGGAATACGCGCGCGCCCGCGTAGTCTCGCATCGAGCCGGACCTTCCAACATACGGCTCCTGGACCAACGCTAGGGCTACCTTTCTGCTGGTGGCCTCGAGCAAGAGCTCCTGTGTGGCGAGTTGTTTGCGTTGCAGATTCGCCTGGAACACTCGGTAGGACCTCACGGTGGTTCCGGTCTCGCCCAGGGCAACTTTAGCAATAAGCTACCGTTGCCCTGGCCAAGGCCTCCCACTTACGGCGCACCGTGCACTCCGGGGCGAACGCGTTGTGAGCCGCGTCCAGCCCGGTCTGTGCACAGTTGCAGCAGGAGGGCAGGGTTCCTGCCTGCCACTTTGGGCAGTCCACCTTTAGGTGATCCTCCCCGCAGTGGCTGCACCTCGTTTGGGGCTCCTTGCAGAACCGCCTGCTGTGCCCGTACCCGAGGCACGCTGAGCACTGGGTGAGCGGGGACTGGTCAGCCACTTTTACTCGCTGTAGGTCCACGCGCACCGTGCCCGCCTCCACTAGTACCGACCACACTTTCGGGGACACCCTGAGAATGATGTGGCACAAGAGAGGGTTTTTTACTTTTTTTCTATACCTGACTTCTATGCGGACCTCCTCTTTATCTATATTCTTTAAAAGATCAGCGTTTTGTGATCTGAGTGCCTGAAGGACGTCCTCATCAGTGTTGTACTGGAGGACGTCCTTCAGGATCACTAAAGGATCCTTGTTTTTTACTTCTTCTACTCGGAGGTCCGCCTGCTTCAACCTTTCTACAACCCTTTGCCTCTCCTCCCTTGTGCCACACCCCACGATAACCCTCCTGTCTTTTACCTTTCTTATCCTATCCACTTGCACCCCCGTTTGTTTGGCGTTAATGGCTACTCTGATTTTCTGGAGCACCTCCTCCCCGGACTCCTCTTCATCTTTCGAGGCGACGGCAACTGAATGCATCGTGACCGGTGGGCGTTTTTTAATCTCGCCAGCGGTCACGTTCGCATATGTCAGCTGCCGCCGCTCCTGCTTCTCTTCCTCTAAGGTTTCTGATATTCTTTTTAACTCTGTCATATTCTGTTCCAGGAGCTTTTTGTGCTCCTCCAGTCTCTCCAGCACAATACTGTTGGAGAGACTGGACGGGCACTCTCCTTTTGGCTTGGGAGTTGAGGGCAGACCGGTAAACGTTATGTTTAACGGTCTGTCCGGACCTCCCTTGCCCTTTCCTTCTTTGGGAGTCCGGGGGTGGTCCACTTCGGCCTCCTTCACCAATGCGAAGAGCCTCTCCGCAGCTTTTTTTACCTCTTCTTTAATCTCATTTTTTGTGTTTCTGGACCTATTCAACTGAAGTTTTATATTAACGACGCAGGCTTTCGCCTCCGCCACTCTCCCCTTTGGCATAGGATTCGCCGGGGGGGTTTCGGGAGCCCCAGGCTGCGCGCTCGCTTTAGGAACTGCCGCACCACCTTTTTGTGGCTGCGGCTGCTCGCTTAGCGCACGCGAGGGCCCAGCCTGCGGCTCCCGGGCGGCGGGTGAGGCCGATTCTTTCCCTGCGTCGTTTCCTTTCATGGAGGTCCCGCTGAGGCTCCTGCGCACTTTCAAAGGCGTTCGGAGGCCGAGCATCCTGGGGGTGTGGGGACAGAAGGGTTATCGCGTTTGCTAATAGGTGTATAGGGCCTATCAGCTATAATAAAACAATATAACTATATAAATAAATTAACAAATATTATAAAATAGTTAGGAGGTGTAAAGGGCCCCCCAACAGTCAGACAGCACAAAAAATAAATAATTTAAAAACTTACACTAAGTTAAAACTTTTTGTTGGGAGGTGTAAAGAGCCTCCCAGCAGTCAAAATATATATTCTATATTTTAATCTATATTCGGTGGTGTATATTGCCAGCCAGGTCACTAATCTATTTTGTTAAAATTTTACACTGTCATTCTATGACCTAATTAATTAAGTTTCGGAGGTGTAAGGCCTACCTTGTGATAATAATAATTAACCTATTTCTATCTTATAGTCTATATTTGGTGGTGTATATTGCCAACCAGGTAACACTACGTCCTCATTGGTTCAAAAACCCTGTCTTTAAAATTCCTTGTTTGATTGGATCCCTGCGGGCCAGCGACACTGGATTTACGCAGTGATACGCAGTACCTTACTGAGTAATAAAATAACCTATATTCTACTTTGCCTTTGGTGGTGTATATTGCCGACCAATGTCCTTTTACTATTCTTATCGGTTTAAAACCTAATCGATATTAGTTCTAGTATACTCTGATCCCTGCGGGCCAGTAAAGTCTGGATTTGCGCAGTGAGCGGAGTACACTATACTTAATCGTTTTAGGGAGGACCCAAGTCCGTTGACATCAATATTTAGTCAATAAATAAAATTCAAATTTAAGTTGAAAGTTTTTGTTGGGACCCAACAAGTCAACAGCTAATATAGACTGAAAAATTTACCAGTTAGTCAAAAACGTACGAGTCCTGCGTCACAATTTTGTCACTCTACAACGTCAACGTCACGTAGAATAGCTTAAATAGCAATTTAGTTTTTATTTAAAATGAATTTTGTAGTCCCGCAGGGTGCTATCTTGGCGCCGAAGGATTATCCTTTTATTGGTATTTACGAAACTACTGGGCCGAAAACTTTGAAATTTTTCACAGGTGTTCTTTAAATCAAGTTCAATGTCATCACAATTTAAAAAATATATGCTATCGATCTATTTAATTTTTTACGATTTTTTGAAAATAGTCACTTTTTTTAAAATGTTATTACACCAGGATTACCGGTGCGCGCTTCTTGTGCCAGGGGTCCTTTTTCTTAGTGTCTTAAAGGGCTTCGGGTGACACTTTCAAATTTGGCTGCACACCTACAGGAACGGAGATGGCCGCCACGTGGTTTTTTTTTTGTTTTTTTGACGATTTTAGCCCCAATTTTAGGGGGAAAAATCCGTTTCATGTGTCAAATTACACGACGTGGTGAACCCTTCCAGGATATGGTATAAAAATGATGTGTCACCGCTTTCGTTTATCCAGCGCACTCAGTGAAAGATTTGGATTTGCACTTTTTGCACTAATTTGCACTTTTTTATTTCAAAACACTGTCCGATTTTCCCGGAACTAACACTGTCGGATGCGCGAGATTTTTGCGCAAATTTTGATATATAGCACGCTACGGTACTCGAACTTTTTACCACTTTTTCAATTTTTTAAAACAATTTTTCGAGCCAGAAGTGACCGCCTCGTGGCGTTCGGCGACGCGTACTGGTTAGGTTAGGTTAGGTTAGGTTAGGTTAGGTTAGGTTAGGTTAGGTTAGGTTAGGTTAGGTTAGGTTAGGTTAGGTTAGGTTAGGTTAGGTTAGGTTAGGTTAGGTTAGGTTAGGTTAGGTTAGGTTAGGTTAGGTTAGGTTAGGTTAGGTTAGGTTAGGTTAGGTTAGGTTAGGTTTTTTTTTTTTTTTTTAACACGCACCCGTCATCACAGGGCGTTAGCAGGGTGTCCTCTTTCGAGAAAAAGAGACCTTGTTTGCCTTTATTTAAGATAAAATCAATACAATAGAACAATTAACACAAAATAAACAATTAAATTAATTTAAAACTACAATAAAATTACAATTTAAAACTGGATAAAATACAATTAAAAATTTATACAAAATTACCATAACACACATAAGCAAATTTTTTACAAGGTCTAATAATTAATTAAAAACATTAAAATCACTTATGGCTAACTTATAAACTAACGAAGGTGTGGTCGATAAAGTGCTTCAGAGCTCCAAAGCTCGGAGTACGGAGTTCGCAGGACAGCGAATTTCTCCCGGCTTTTGCGAGCAACAGAACAACCTGACTTATATGATAGTGCCATCTGTATATGCTGACGATATAAGAGGCACTATGCATCTCTATCGGTTGTTCTGTTCCTCGCAATAGCAATTTTCGCTATCCTGCTCGCGTACTCTAGGAACGCATCTCTGCCAGAGGCCTCACCCAGAATTGTGGGCACGGAGCTCCCGCACAGCTTCATCCGCAGTACCTGTTGTAGGTCTTCCCGGGCCGCTTCGTGCTGGGGGCAGTCCATCAGAAGATGCAAGATCGATTCTGATGCACCGCTCCCGCACACGCAACCCGGGTTGTCACTGCGTTTGAATCTGTGCAGGTACTCCGCAAACCCACCATGACCAGTCAAGACCTGAGTGAGCACCATACTGCGGTCTATGTGCTTGACCACACGATGTGCGAACCGCACGTCCGGCAAGAAGACCTTCGTGGTGCCCGCAGTCTCTTCGGACGTATACCTCCGGTTCCATTCGTCAAGCGACCCCTCGCGGAGTAGTCGCTTGACAAACGAAACCGGGCATCGGTCATAGTCCGGTTTTCTCTTTAAGCCCAGAGCTGCCTCTTTCGCGAGCTCATCGGCTCTTTCGTTTCCCTCCAACCCTGCATGCGCTTTCACCCAGAACAGGGATACTTCCTTGTTCTGGGTGCGACATATGTCTATATTGTCGACAATGCTTACTACCAGGGGGTGGAGGGATCTGCGCCCGACCACCGACTCAAGGGATGATCTTGAGTCGGTGTATATGCCGATGGAAGCTTCCGGGCGCTTCGTCGCGAGAGAGGCAGCCCTATCTAAGGCAAGGAGCTCAGCCTGGTAGACCGAGCAGTGCGCACCCAACTTTAGCTTGACGGCTTTGGTTTCAGCCTCGTGATTCCATATGGAAAGCGAGGCCCCCACCTTGCCGTCAATTTTACTGCCATCGGTAAAGATGCGCACTGCTTGAGTGTTGTTGTTCTCAAGGTCTTCTCGATCCACCAGGCTGGTAAACCGTAGGCACGTCCTCTCCGCCGGATGCGGTCGCCCACAGTACGGCACCTTCCCCTCCATCTCCCTGTCTCGGAGTACTCGCTGGGACACTCCCCTCTTGGCCTCATACAATGCCGAGGCCTCTTGGATCCTAAGATCCAAGGGGAGTATCCCAGCCAGCACCAAAGCCGAGTTCAGGGAGACGGTTCGGTACGACTTGGTCATTTTCTGAGCAAAGCCCCTTTGGAGAGCTCCCAAACGCTTCCGCACTCCGAGCTTTGAAGCGGCAGGCGCGGTTAGGTTAGGTTAGGTTAGGTTAGGTTAGGTTAGGTTAGGTTAGGTTAGGTTAGGTTAGGTTAGGTTAGGTTAGGTTAGGTTAGGTTAGGTTAGGTTAGGTTAGGTTAGGTTAGGTTAGGTTAGGTTAGGTTAGGTTAGGTTAGGTTAGGTTAGGTTAGGTTTTTTTTTTTTTTTTTTAACACGCACCCGTCATCACAGGGCGTTAGCAGGGTGTCCTCTTTCGAGAAAAAGAGACCTTGTTTGCCTTTATTTAAGATAAAATCAATACAATAGAACAATTAACACAAAATAAACAATTAAATTAATTTAAAACTACAATAAAATTACAATTTAAAACTGGATAAAATACAATTAAAAATTTATACAAAATTACCATAACACACATAAGCAAATTTTTTACAAGGTCTAATAATTAATTAAAAACATTAAAATCACTTATGGCTAACTTATAAACTAACGAAGGTGTGGTCGATAAAGTGCTTCAGAGCTCCAAAGCTCGGAGTACGGAGTTCGCAGGACAGCGAATTTCTCCCGGCTTTTGCGAGCAACAGAACAACCTGACTTATATGATAGTGCCATCTGTATATGCTGACGATATAAGAGGCACTATGCATCTCTATCGGTTGTTCTGTTCCTCGCAATAGCAATTTTCGCTATCCTGCTCGCGTACTCTAGGAACGCATCTCTGCCAGAGGCCTCACCCAGAATTGTGGGCACGGAGCTCCTGCACAGCTTCATCCGCAGTACCTGTTGTAGGTCTTCCCGGGCCGCTTCGTGCTGGGGGCAGTCCATCAGAAGATGCAAGATCGATTCTGATGCACCGCTCCCGCACACGCAACCCGGGTTGTCACTGCGTTTGAATCTGTGCAGGTACTCCGCAAACCCACCATGACCAGTCAAGACCTGAGTGAGCACCATACTGCGGTCTATGTGCTTGACCACACGATGTGCGAACCGCACGTCCGGCAAGAAGACCTTCGTGGTGCCCGCAGTCTCTTCGGACGTATACCTCCGGTTCCATTCGTCAAGCGACCCCTCGCGGAGTAGTCGCTTGACAAACGAAACCGGGCATCGGTCATAGTCCGGTTTTCTCTTTAAGCCCAGAGCTGCCTCTTTCGCGAGCTCATCGGCTCTTTCATTTCCCTCCAACCCTGCATGCGCTTTCACCCAGAACAAGGATACTTCCTTGTTCCGGGTGCGACATATCTCCAGATTGTCGATAATGCCTGCTACCAGGGGATGGAGGGATTTGCGCCCGACCACCGACTCAAGGGATGATCTTGAGTCGGTGTATATGCCGATGGAGCTTTCGGGGCGGCTCGTCGCGAGAGAGGCAGCCCTATCTAGGGCAAGGAGCTCAGCCTGGTAGACCGAGCAGTGCGCACCCAACTTTAGCTTGACGGCTTTGGTTTCGGCCTCGTGATTCCATATGGAAAGCGAGGCCCCCACCTTGCCGTCAATTTTACTGCCATCGGTAAAGATGCGCACTGCTTGAGTGTTGTTGTTCTCAAGGTCTTCTCGGTCCACCAGGCTGGTAAACTGCAGGCACGTCCTCTCTGCCGGGTGTGGTCGCCCACAGTACGGCACCCTCACTTCCATCTCCCTGTCCCCGAGTACTCGCCGGGACACTCCCCTCTTGGCCTCGTACAATGCCGAGGCCTCTTGGATCCTAAGATCCAAGGGGAGTATCCCAGCCAGCACCATGGCCGAGTTCAGGGAGACGGTCCGGTACGACTTGGTCATTTTCTGCGCAAAGCCCCTTTGGAGAGCTCCCAAACGCTTCCGCACTCCGAGCTTTGAAGCGGCAGGCGCCCAGGCACAGGCAGCGTACAGGACTATCGGCTCCACCACTGCAGTATAAATTGTCTTTATGATTTGGGGATGGAGGCCCCAGCTTACCCTGGCGGCTCTCGACAGCTGCTTATAGAGACCTTGAACTCTCATGCAAGTATTACTTACATGAGAGTTGAAGGTTAGCTTGCTGTCGATAGTGAGCCCCAGGATCTTTATTTCGCTGGACAGACCAATGTCGATCCCCCCCATGGTCAGGAGCGGAGAGTCGTACTTTAGCTTATTGGTTAGCACCATCGCCTTGGTTTTGTGCGGTGCGAACCTCAGCTTATTACGAACTCCCCACTCCCGGACATAGGCGAGAGCGGCATTGGCCCGTCTCGAGACCTCCAACCCCGTATCGCCGTCGAAGACGAGGATAACATCGTCGGCAAAAGCCTGACAATACTCTCCCCGCCCTCCCAGGCCCTGCAGTAGTGGATCCAATAAGAGGTTCCACAGAACGGGACCCCCGATGGAGCCTTGAACACAGCCTTTGGTGGTGTTGCGCATGTGTTCGGCTCCCGCATACCTCACTGTGACCTTTCGCTCGCGAAGATAGCTGTCAATCACCCTGCGGACGTTCACGGGACACTTTTCCTCAGCCAGTCTGACTCTGATGGCCGGCCACCAGGCGCTATCGAAGGCCCCCTCTATGTCCAGCGAAACCACGGTTACAAGTCTCTTCGCTTTGAGATTCTTGTAAACGTGGTCCATCAAGGCGTAGAGGGCGTCTTCGGTGCTTCTCTGGGGCATAAAGCCGTACTGGCGAGTACTGATCCCGGGCAGGATGTGCCATTTGACGCGATTGACAACCATCTTCTCGAAGATCTTGCCCAGAACGGGCAACAAACCGATCGGACGATAGGCCTTGGGGTTGGTGTAGTCCTCCTTTGCTGGTTTTCGGAGGACTATCACAACGGCCTCCTTCCATATGATCGGAAAGTAACCCAGTTCTAGGCATTTATTGGTCAGAGCGAGGAACGCGCCGGGGTTTAGCGATATGGCACGCTGGCATATGTCGGCGGTAAGACCGTCCGACCCGGGGGCCTTCTTGGGGTTGAAGCTCGAGGCGGCATCGCTCAGTTCGACAGAGGTAAACGGTGGGTCCAAATATTCATTTGGAGTCCACACGTTTACTTGTTCAGCGACGCGCCTCGTACGCTTGTGTTCCGCGTTATCTTCCTCCCCAAGATCCCCGGGGTAGAAAATCCCCGCCAACAGTGCCGCCGATTCGCTGGGGTCATAGGTTTTACCGTTTTGAACGAGTGGGAGATCTTCTCTCCTCACTGCGGTTCTACCTATGACCCTGTATATCCCGTCCCATAGTCCCTCCTTGTCCTGACGCTCACAGAAAGCCTTCCAGCTGGCTATCTGTGCTGCTACAGCATGCGACTCGTAGTTCTCCTTGGCTTGCAGGTACTCACGCACAACCCTGTCGCGACGGACCGGAGCGGCGCAACGGATGCGCCGCTTTTTGGTGTTGACCCCACGTTTCATCGCGGCGAGCTCGTCATTCCACCAAGGTAGACTAAGACGCTCCGTACCCTTCCTGATCGGCATGCTTGCTTCGCATGCCGCCACGACTGTTTTGTTATATGATTCAACACTCTTTTCGAGGTCGACTACGTTATCGATCTTCTCTATATCACCGATTTTGATGAGATTTGACTCTTGCAGCTGGGTGAGCTTCGACTGAAACTCATCCCAGTTTGCCTTTTTAGTGTTGAATCGCCGCGTGGTCCTAGTTACTATTGCTTCTCTGTCTTTTTTCAGGTTGATACGGAACGTAATAGTGTTGTGGTCTGAGCTCGTCACGCCGTCATCCACCATCCAGTCAGCCACCAACAGGAGCGCGTCCGGGGAGCACGCCGTAACATCGACGCAACTAGAGTACCGTTTGAGTCCTCTAATCACGTCGAAGGTAGGGACGTTACCCCGATTGAGCACCTGCAAGTCAAGCTCTTCAAGAGCCCCAAAGAATGCCTCCCCTCTGCTGTCCGTTTTCGTGCTGCCCCACCAGGTGTTCCAGGCGTTCGCGTCGCCACCCACCACCACGTAACGGGAGCCCACGCTCGTGACCACTGCCACCAGCTGATCCAGGTATGGCTCCATTGGCTGATCCGGCTCGAAATAGAACGAGACCGCGCACATCTCCCAGGCACCCGTTCCGATTCTCACCACCACGATATTGTTGGTGGTAAGGCTGGAGTCCAGGGTCACGGCCATGTCATCGTCGAACACAACGATTGCGGCTTTGACATGTCCGCCCCCCCGGTTGGCACTCTGGAATACGCGCGCGCCCGCGTAGTCTCGCATCGAGCCGGACCTTCCAACATACGGCTCCTGGACCAGCGCTAGGGCTACCTTTCTGCTGGTGGCCTCGAGCAAGAGCTCCTGTGTGGCGAGTTGTTTGCGTTGCAGATTCGCCTGGAACACTCGGTAGGACCTCACGGTGGTTCCGGTCTCGCCCAGGGCAACTTTAGCAATAAGCTACCGTTGCCCTGGCCAAGGCCTCCCACTTACGGCGCACCGTGCACTCCGGGGCGAACGCGTTGTGAGCCGCGTCCAGCCCGGTCTGTGCACAGTTGCAGCAGGAGGGCAGGGTTCCTGCCTGCCACTTTGGGCAGTCCACCTTTAGGTGATCCTCCCCGCAGTGGCTGCACCTCGTTTGGGGCTCCTTGCAGAACCGCCTGCTGTGCCCGTACCCGAGGCACGCTGAGCACTGGGTGAGCGGGGACTGGTCAGCCACTTTTACTCGCTGTAGGTCCACGCGCACCGTGCCCGCCTCCACTAGTACCGACCACACCTTCGGGGACACCCTGAGAATGATGTGGCACAAGAGAGGGTTTTTTACTTTTTTTCTATACCTGACTTCTATGCGGACCTCCTCCTTTTGAATATGTTTAAGAAGATTGGAATTTTGTGTTTGTAGTGCCTGAAGGACGTCCTCATCAGTGTTATACTGGAGGACGTCCTTCAGGATCACCAGTGGGTCCCTATTTTTCATATCTTCGACCCGGAGGTCCGCCTTTTTTAATCTTTGCACCACTCTTTCCTTCTCCTCTCTTGTGCCACATCCCACGATAACCCTCCTGTCCTTGGCTTTTCTTATTCTGTCTACTTGTACCCCCGTTTCTTTTGCGTTTATGGCTACCCTAATTTTCTGTAAAACTTCCTCCCCGGACTCCTCCTGATCGTTCGAAGCGACGGCGACTGAGTGCAGCGTGACCCGCTCCACTGGGCGATTCCTTGTTTCACCCGCGGTCACGCTTGCATACGTCAGCCGCCGTCGCTCCTGTTTTTCATCCTCTTGATTTTGGACTATCTGTTTAAGTGTCTCGGAATTTAATTCTAGGAGCTTTTTGTGCTCCTCCAGTCTCTCCAGCACAATACTGTTGGAGAGACTGGACGGGCACTCTCCTTTTGGCTTGGGAGTTGAGGGCAGACCGGTAAACGTTATGTTTAACGGTCTGTCCGGACCTCCCTTGCCCTTTCCTGCTTTGGGAGTCCGGGGGTGGTCCACTTCGGCCTCCTTCACCAATGCGAAGAGCCTCTCCGCAGCTTTTTTCACCTCTTCCTTAATCTCATTTTTTGTGTTTCTGGACCTATTCAACTGAAGTTTTATATTAACGACGCAGGCTTTCGCCTCCGCCACTCTCCCCTTTGGCATAGGATTCGCCGGGGGGGTTTCGGGAGCCCCAGGCTGCGCGCTCGCTTTAGGAGCTGCCGCACCACCTTTTTGTGGCTGCGGCTGCTCGCTTAGCGCACGCGAGGGCCCAGCCTGCGGCTCCCGGGCGGCGGGTGAGGCCGATTCTCTCCCTGCGTCGTTTCCTTTCATGGAGGTCCCGCTGAGGCTCCTGCGCACTTTCAAAGGCGTTCGGAGGCCGAGCATCCTGGGGGTGTGGGGACAGAAGGGGGTTAGGTTAGGTTAGGTTAGGTTAGGTTAGGTTAGGTTAGGTTAGGTTAGGTTAGGTTAGGTTAGGTTAGGTTAGGTTAGGTTAGGTTAGGTTAGGTTAGGTTAGGTTCCCGTGTGGGGTTGCTAGTCCCCCATCGTGGCGCGTCTCCCTGGGTGGTGGATAGGGGCACGCCTTCCAGATATGGAAGGTACCGGTTTATCCGGCGTGAACCAAAACTAGCACTGGGGTGGGGCGAGCGCTTCTTAGCGCTGCTCCTGGGGTTGCCGTCCTGCCTTAGCGACAGGACAGCGACTCCAGGGCGGGTAGGCGTGGCTTTCGAGCCTAGAGGAAGAAAACCTCGTTAAAAAATTACGTGAGCGCGGCGGGCTCGCCGGCTTCACGGCCGGTGGGCGCTGGTTTCGGCCACCGTCGGGCAACCCGTAGTCCGCACTGAGCGGGATCGGGGGCTCCTCTCACTGAGCGGGGAGTCGCGAGGAAGACAACCTCTCTAAAAAATAACTCCAATCCCAAGGTCTGGCACCTGCCGATGGGATGTATGGCTGGTGGGGATCCAGTCCCGAGGGTGCCCAACCATGGGGCCGTTACCCCTAAAAATAACAACAAAATGACAGGTCGGATTATTAATATATCTACCCGGGCGGGTCCCCGAGAGGGGGAATCCCGTGGTGCGCCGGAGACGGCGCATCGGCCCCAAGTATACGGGGGGGCCATAATCCGCGATGAGGGAGAGGAGATAGTAGTTGAGGAAGTAGAGGAGGAGAACATGAAGCTGCTGCAGAGCAGGGCCGTTGTCGTGCTGGAGAGGTGCGACACGGCGGTGGCCGGAAGACGGAGCCGTGCTTCGTCTCTCAAGCGAGAGACGTCGGATGGCTCTGCTTCCGACTGCAGTGGGGTGGTGCCCATGGAGAGCTGCAGATCCAGGTCAGGGTCTGAGTCCTCCGTGGCCGCAAGCGTCGCAGGGCGCTTGTGGAGGGGGGCGAAGAGGCCGCGTCTCACGGAGGGCAATACGTTGTCCTCCGATGAAGAGATGCCGGCCTTATCTTCGCCCATTATCCTCGGCAGCGTCAAGCCGTCGAGGAAGGACATTGCGGCCGATAAAAAGGCCAGGAAGGAGGAGCTCCGCACCCAGGCGGAGCAAGACCTTGTAAGGTCCTCCTTAGCGGCGGTATATCGCCGCGAAGCCCACCTCGCCGCTGAACGGGAGCTTGGGTCGTCGACAAACGAGATGTCGGCGGCCCAACTTCAGAGGCGAGTGTTCGACGAAGTGGCGACAATTAAAACTGTCGCCACGAAATCGTCGAACCTGAAGGGTACGCTGGTGCGCACTCTCAAGGACTCTGCGGCGTCTATTATAGATGCCGTGGAGACCTTGGGCTCACGCACAGTCTCGGACGAGACTAAAAAGCTTCAGGCGGTTATTAACCGCCTTGAGGCTGAGAACGCACGGCAGCAGGCCGAAACGGCCAGTCTCCGCAAGGAGCTGGCCTCGCTGAGAGCCGTCGTGGAGCGATCCGCTCCCGCGACGACGAAGGAGGCCGACAACCAGGCAGTGTTGCGGCAAGTCAGGGAAATCCTGAATGCCCACCTCGCTGGCCTGGAGGATAGGCTCCTCCCGGCGAAGAGCCTCAGGCCCCCACTGGCGGCCGACAAGAAGGGGCAGCCCGGGCAGCCGGCATCGTATGCCGATGCTGCTCGCGCCGCTGGCCCTCGGCGAAGCCAAGGGAAGGGAAAATCCACCCAACGGACGCCCGCTGCTGAGCCTGCAAAAAAGGCTGCGGCGGGGAAGCGTCCAGCTGAGCCTAAGGGGAAGGCTCCAGTGGTGGAGAATCCTGCCAGCCCTGCTGCACCCAAAGAGGGGCAGTGGCAGACGGTCGGCAGGAAGAAGAGGGGGAAGAAGGGCAGGAAGGCGGCCGGTCCGCGGCCCCAGCCGCAGCCGAAGAAATCGGCAGCGGCAGGGTCTGCGAAGCCGCCCCTTCCTAAGCTCCGTCCTCCGCGGTCTTCGGCTGTAGTATTAACCCTACGGCCGGAGGCTGAGGAGGGGGGGGCTACCTATGCCCGTGTAATAGCCGAGGCCAGGCAGAAAATAAGTCTGACTGACCTCGGCATAGCGGGCCTGCGGGTCAGAAATGCGGCCACGGGAGGCCGCATCTTTGAACTGCCAGGCGCCGCAAGCGCCGAAAAGGCGGACGCTCTCGCCAATCGGCTGAGAGAAGTTGTAGGGGAGAAGGTGGCCCGAGTCTCCAGGCCCGTAAAGTGCGCGGATATGCGCATAACGGGCCTGGACGATTCCGTCACAAAAGAGGACGTCGCGGCTGCCGTCGCAAAGGTCGGCGGCTGTGACGTCGACCAGGTGCGGGCCGGAGATATCCGGCGCAACGCAGGAGGCCCCGGAACGGTCTGGCTGCGCTGCCCCGTCTCAGCCGCCAAGAAGGTGGTGGACGGTGGCAGATTGTTGGTGGGGTGGGTGTCGGCCCAGGTCAAGGCACTGGGTGAGCGTCCTCAGAGATGCTACCGGTGCCTGGGCTTCGGGCACATGAAGGCCCTCTGCTCGGCGGAGATCGACCGCAGCGACACGTGCTATCGCTGCGGTAAATCTGGCCACAAAGCCCGGGGGTGCTCTGCCGCGCCACACTGCAGCCTCTGTGCTGCAGCGGGTAGACCGGCGGATCACCGCGGGGGTAGCGGCGCGTGCAAGACGCGCAGCGCCTCCAAAAACAAAGGGAAGAAGGGTAGGACTGGCGATGGCCCCCGGGTCTCCTCGCAGTCTGCCCGGCCATCCACGAGCTCCGAGGCTCGTGGGGGGTCCAAGGAGGTTCCCATGGTAGTGGGGTAGTTTTATGGCTCTCCACTTTCTGCAGGCGAACCTCAACCACTGCGCTGGGGCTCAGGACCTATTGGTCCAGAGCATGGCGGAGTGGTCGATCAACGTCGGCGTGGTGGCTGAGCCATACTACGTCCCCTCGGGGGGCGAATGGGTCGGGGATAGGGACGGCCTGGTGGCCATCACGTCCCGATCCGCGACGAGTTCCCCGCCATTCCAGCGTGTCGTGAAGGGCAGGGGATTCGTTGCGGCTTGGGTGGGGGACGTCCTGGTCATCGGGACGTATTTCTCGCCGAACAGGCCCCTCATCGAGTTCGAGCAGTTCCTGCTCGAGGTCGGGGCCCTGATCGGTCGCAGTCGCCCGTGTAGGGTGCTGGTCGCCGGAGATCTCAATGCAAAGTCCACTGCGTGGGGATCCCCGGCGACCGACGCCCGCGGCGCGGCGCTCGAGGATTGGGTGGTCTCGACCGGCCTACAGGTGATGAACCGTGGGTCGGTTCAGACTTGCGTGCGGTGGCAGGGGGGATCGATCGTGGACGTCACGTTCGCCGATCCCACCCTGGCGTGCCGCGTTCGGGGATGGGAGGTTCTGCAGGATGAGGAGACGCTCTCGGATCACCGGTATATCCGGTTCGAGGTCTCCTCCCTCCCGGCCACGATCCGCAGATCGAGCGGGGCCACGTGGGGGTGTGGCCCTCGCTGGGCCCTCAAGAGCCTGGACCGCGAGGCCCTGTTGGAGGCAGCGGAAGTCCAGGCGTGGTTGCCGGCGCCAGCCGGCAACTCGGTAGAGGAGGAAGCCGAGTGGCTCGGCGGGGCCATGTCGCAAGTGTGCGACGCGGCCATGCCGAGAGTCACTCGTCAACCTCTCAGGTGTGCGGTGTACTGGTGGTCTCGCGAGATTGCACTGTTGCGCAAGGCTTGCGTGGCCGCCAGACGCCGGTACGCCCGGAGTCGGAGACGGCGCCAGCGAGACAGGGACGCGGAAGCGCTCCTGTACGTCGCCTATAGGGACGCCGCGTGGGCGCTGAAGGTGGCCATCAGGGCGGCGAAGGAGCTCGCGCAGCAGGAGATGCTGGCGAGCCTCGACGCCGATCCCTGGGGGCGACCTTACAAAATGGTGAGGCGCAAGCTGCGACCGAGGGCCCCGCCGCTGACCGAGTCGCTCCAGCCGGAGCGGCTGGAGTCGGTGGTGGGAGCTCTCTTCCCGAGGAGGGCCGCGGTGGAGCCGCCGAGCATGGCGCCGCCCGCCACCGGTGCTGGGGGTGCGTCATCCGAGGACGCGCCCGCAATCACCGAGGGTGAATTGAGGGCGGCTCTGCTGCGGCTCCGGGCGAAGAACGTCGCGCCGGGTCCTGATGGAGTTCCCGGTCGGGCCTTGGTTCTGGCCCTTGGCCCGCTGGAGACTCGCGTCAGGGCGCTCTTCGACGCCTGTCTGCGGCAGGGCCGGTTTCCAGTCGCATGGAAGACTGGCAAGCTGGTCCTTCTGCAGAAGGAGGGGCGCCCGGCTGACTCACCCTCGGCCTATCGGCCTATAGTGCTTTTAGACGAGGTGAGTAAGCTGTTCGAGCGGGTCATCGCCGCTCGTATCGTAGGGCACCTCGAGCAGGTGGGGCCGGATCTCAGCGACGTACAGTTTGGGTTCCGGCGGGGCAGGTCCACAGTCGACGCGATAGCGCGGGTGAGGGACCTTGCGGAGGATGCGGTCGCCAGCGGCGGGGTGAGCTTGGCGGTGTCTCTAGACATCGCCAACGCGTTCAACACCCTGCCATGGCCGTGCATTGTGGAAGCGCTTCGCTACCACGCGATGCCCGGCTATCTGCGGCGTATCGTAGCGGCTTACCTCTCAGAGAGGGCCGTGAGCTTCCCGGCCGGCGGCCAGTTGGTCCGCTGGGAAGTGTCGTGCGGTGTCCCACAGGGATCGGTCCTCGGACCGCTCCTGTGGAACATCGGCTACGACTGGGTGCTGCGGGGCGGTAATCCGAGGGGCGTCGACGTAACTTGTTACGCAGACGACACCCTCGTTACGGCCAGGGGCCGCACGTTCAGGGAGGCGCGCGTCAGAGCCACTGCTGGGGTGGCCCAAGTAGTGGCGCGCATACGCCGGCTGGGGTTGGAGGTTGCCCTCGAAAAGTCCGAGGCCCTGTGTTTTCACGGGCCGCGGATGGCACCTGCCGCCGGAGCCGACCTAGTGGTCGGAGGGGTTTCCATCGCGGTCAAATCGTCGATGAAGTACTTGGGACTCATCCTCGACGCGCGGTGGAATTTCGAGGAGCACTTCCGGCGCCTGGCCCCCAAACTGATTGGGGCTGCCGGCGCGCTGAGTCGCTTGCTCCCGAACTCGGGTGGGCCCGGAGTGGGCTGCCGTCGACTGTACACCGGGGCGGTGAAGTCGATGGCCCTGTATGGGGCGCCCATATGGGCGGACGATCTGTCCGCTCGTAGTAGGAGACTGCTGCGGAGACCGCAGCGAGTCATGGCGGCCAGAGTGGTCAGAGCCTACCGCTCCATCTCGTGCGAGGCGGCCTGCGCTTTAGCGGGTTGTCCTCCGTGGGATCTGGAGGCGGAGGTGCTGGCTCACGTGTACTGGCAAAGGGTGGAAGTTCGGTCGCTGGGCGACCACCCTTCCCCGGATATGGTGGCTGGATGGCGGCGCTCGGCGCAGACCGAGCTCTACCGCCAGTGGCAGGTCAGACTCGAGTCACCGAGTGCCGGTCTCAGGACCATAGAGGCGATTCGCCCCGTCCTCCGTCAGTGGGCGGAGAGGCGGCACGGGCAGGTGACCTTCCGCCTTGCGCAGGTGCTTTCCGGACACGGCTGTTTCGGGAGGTTCCTGTTCAAGGTGGCAGGTAGAGAGCCCACTGAAGAATGCCATGAGTGCGGCTGCGCTATCGATACAGCGCAGCACACGCTGGCTGAGTGCCCCAGTTGGTCTCAGCAGCGTGCGGCACTCACTTCTGTAGTCGGGGGGGACCTCTCCCTGCCGATCGTGGTTTCGGCCATGGCTGGCAGTGAGAGGTCTTGGCAGGCGATGGTCTCCTTCTGCGAGGACGTGATCTCGCGGAAGGAGGCGGCGGAACGGCTGAGAGAGGACGACGTGGACTCTCAGCCGATCCGTCGCAGACGTGTCGGGCGCAGGCGGCTCGCGCTTCACCACCGCCTACCCCCTTGAGAGTAGCACCTCCGGGCGTTGGATACGAGGATCTGTCCAACACCCAGGAGTTAGGTCCTCGAGCTGGAAGACGCACCCTGTGGTCCTGGTGCGTCTTATGGCGTTCAATTGGGGGGCATCTGATATTGCCCCCGAGTTGGCACCGTCCTAAGGACGGATTCTGCCGGCCTGGTTGCGGTTGTGTGCGCGAGCGAAACCCGTGACCCGGCCACCAGGCGGCGGGAAAGGATATACACCGTGGGGGTTTAGTCAGTAAGAGTCTGACATAACTGCCGCGTCTCCTCGGACGCGGAGTATCCATGAGGATTACCCACGTTAAAAAAAAAAAAAAAAAAAGGTTAGGTTAGGTTAGGTTAGGTTAGGTTAGGTTAGGTTAGGTTAGGTTAGGTCAGGTCAGGTCAGGTTAGGTTAGGTTAGGTTAGGTTAGGTTAGGTTAGGTTAGGTTAGGTTTTTTTTTTTTTTTTTACACGCACCCGTCATCACAGGGCGTTGGCAGGGTGTCCTCTTTCGTAAAAAGAGACCTTATTAGCTTTATTTATATAAAATCAGTACAATTAAACAATTACAAACAATATAAACAATTAAATTAATTTAAAACTACAATAAAATTACAATTTAAAACTGAATAAAATACAATTAAGAATTAATACAAATTTAACATAATACACATAAAGCTAATTTTTGAAAGGTCTAATAATTAATTAAAAACATTAAAATCACTTAGTCTATCTTAAAACTAAACGAAGGTGTGGTCTAAGTGCTTCAAAGCTCGCAGCCCGGAGTTCGCAGGACAGCGATTTTCTCTTGGCTATTGCGAGGAACAGAACAACACGACTTATATGATAGTGCCATCTATATATGCTAACGATACTAGAGGCACTATGCATCTCTATCGGCTGTTCTGTTCCTGGCAATAGCAATTCTCGCTATCCTGCATGCGTACTCCAGGAATGCGTCTCTGCCAGAGGCCTCGCCCAGAATGGTGGGCACGGAACCTCTGCACAGCCTCATCCGCAGTACCTGTTGTAGGTCTTCCCGGGCCGCTTCGTGCTGGGGGCAGTCCATCAGAAGATGCAGGATCGATTCTGATGCACCGCTCCCGCACACGCAACCCGGGTTGTCACTGCGTTTGAATCTGTGCAGGTACTCCGCAAACCCACCATGACCAGTCAAGACCTGAGTGAGCACCATACTGCGGTCTATGTGCTTGACCACACGATGTGCGAGCCGCACATCCGGCAAGAAGACCTTCGTGGTGCCCGCAGTCTCTTCGGACGTATACCTCCGGTTCCATTCGTCAAGCGATCCCTCGCGGAGCAGTCGCTTGACAAACGAAACCGGGCATCGGTCATAGTCCGGTTTTCTCCTTAAGCCTAGAGCTGCCTCTTTCGCGAGCTCATCGGCTCTTTCATTTCCCTCCAACCCTGCATGCGCTTTCACCCAGAACAAGGATACTTCCTTGTTCCGGGTGCGACATATCTCCAGATTGTCGATAATGCCTGCTACCAGGGGATGGAGGGATTTGCGCCCGACCACCGACTCAAGGGATGATCTTGAGTCGGTGTATATGCCGATGGAGCTTTCGGGGCGGCTCGTCGCGAGAGAGGCAGCCCTATCTAGGGCAAGGAGCTCAGCCTGGTAGACCGAGCAGTGCGCACCCAGCTTTAGCTTGACGGCTTTGGTTTCGGCCTCGTGATTCCATATGGAAAGCGAGGCCCCCACCTTGCCGTCAATTTTACTGCCATCGGTAAAGATGCGCACCGCTTGAGTGTTGTTGTTCTCAAGGTCTTCTCGGTCCACCAGGCTGGTAAACTGCAGGCACGTCCTCTCCGCCGGGTGTGGTCGCCCACAGTACGGCACCCTCACTTCCATCTCCCTGTCCCCGAGTACTCGCTGGGACACTCCCCTCTTGGCCTCGTACAATGCCGAGGCCTCTTGGATCCTAAGATCCAAGGGGAGTATCCCAGCCAGCACCATGGCCGAGTTCAGGGAGACGGTCCGGTACGACTTGGTCATCTTCTGCGCAAAGCCCCTTTGGAGAGCTCCCAAACGCTTCCGCACTCCGAGCTTTGAAGCGGCAGGCGCCCAGGCACAGGCAGCGTACAGAATTATTGGCTCCACCACTGCAGTATAAATAGTCTTTATGATTTGGGGATGGAGGCCCCAGCTTACCCTGGCGGCTCTCGACAGCTGCTTGAAGAGGTTCCACAGGACGGGACCCCCGATGGAGCCTTGAACACAGCCTTTGGTGGTGTTACGCTTGTGTTCGGCTCCCGCATACCTCACGGTGACCTTTCTCTCGCGAAGATAGCTGTCAATCACCCTGCGGATGTTAACGGGACACTTTTCCTCAGCCAGTCTGACTCTAATGGCCGGCCACCAGGCGCTATCGAAGGCCCCCTCTATGTCCAGCGAGACCACAGTTACAAGTTTCCTCTCTTGGAGTTTCTTGTAAATGCGGTCCGTCAGGGCGTAGAGGGCGTCCTCGGTGCTTCTCTGGGGCATAAAGCCGTACTGGCGAGTACTAATCCCGGGCAGGATGTGCCATTTGACACGATTGACAACCATCTTCTCGAGGATCTTGCCTAGAACGGGCAACAAACCGATCGGACGATAGGCCTTGGGGTTGGTGTAGTCCTCCTTTCCTGGTTTTCGGAGGACTATCACGGTGGCCTCCTTCCATATGATCGGAAAGTAACCCAGTTCCAGGCACTTATTGGTCAGAGCGAGGAATGCGCCGGGGTTCAGCGATATGGCTCGCTGGCATATGTCGGCGGTAAGACCGTCCGACCCGGGGGCCTTCTTGGGGTTGAAGCTCGAGGCGGCGTCGCTCAGTTCGACAGAGGTAAACGGTGGGTCCAAATATTCATTTGGAGTCCACACGTTTACTTGTTCAGCGACGCGCCTCGTACGCTTATGTTCCGCGTTATCTTCCTCCCCAAGATCCTCCGGGTAGAAAATCCCCGCCAACAGTGCCGCCGATTCGCTGGGGTCATAGGTTTTACCGTTAAGAACAAGTGGGAGATCTTCTCTCCTCACTGCGGTTCTACCTATGACCCTGTATATCCCGTCCCATAGTCCCTCCTTGTCCTGACGCTCACAGAAAGCCTTCCAGCTGGCTATCTGTGCTGCTATAGCATGCGATTCGTAGCTCTCCTTGGCTTGCAGGTACTCACGCACAACCCTGTCGCGACGGACCGGAGCGGCGCAACGGATGCGCCGCTTTTTGGTGTTGACCCCACGTTTCATCGCAGCGAGCTCGTCATTCCACCAGGGTAGACTAAGACGCTCCGTACCCTTCCTGATCGGCATGCTTGCTTCGCATGCCGCC
This sequence comes from Lasiommata megera, assembly GCA_928268935.1. NCBI lineage: Eukaryota > Metazoa > Arthropoda > Insecta > Lepidoptera > Nymphalidae > Lasiommata > Lasiommata megera. The sequence goes on along the minus strand of OV743311.1, from coordinate 12,144 downwards.
ACGACTGTTTTATTGTATGATTCAACACTTTTTTCGAGATCGACTATATTGTCGATCTTCCCTATGTCACCGATTTTAATCAAATTCGACTCTTGCAGCTGGGTGAGCTTCGACTGAAACTCATCCCAGTTTGCCTTTTTTGTGTTGAATCGCCGCGTGGTCCTAGTTACTATTACTTCTTGGTCTTTTTTCAGGTTGATACGGAACGTAATAGTGTTGTGGTCTGAGCTCGTCACGCCGTCATCCACCATCCAGTCAGCCACCAGCAGGAGCGCGTCCGGGGAGCACGCCGTAACGTCGACGCAACTAGAGTACCGTTTGAGTCCTCTAATCACGTCGAAGGTAGGGACGTCACCCCGATTGAGCACCTGCAAGTCAAGCTCTTCAAGAGCCCCAAAGAATGCCTCCCCTCTGCTGTCCGTTTTCGTGCTGCCCCACCAGGTGTTCCAGGCGTTCGCGTCGCCACCCACCACCACATAACGGGAGCCCACGCTCGTGACCACTGCCACCAGCTGATCCAGGTATGGCTCCATTGGCTGATCCGGCTCGAAGTAGAACGAGACCGCGCACATCTCCCAGGCACCCGTTCCGATTCTCACCACCACAATATTGTTGGTGGTAAGACCGGAGTCCAGGGTTACGGCCATGTCATCGTCGAACACAACGATTGCGGCTTTGACATGTCCGTCCCCCCGGTTGGCACACTGGAATACGCGCGCGCCCGCGTAGTCTCGCATCGAGCCGGACCTTCCAACATATGGCTCCTGGACCAACGCCAGGGCTACCTTTCTGCTGGTGGCCTCGAGCAAGAGCTCCTGTGTGGCGAGTTGCTTGCGTTGCAAATTCGCCTGGAACACTCGGTAGGACCTCACGGTGGTTCCGGTCTCGCCCAGGGCAACTTTAGCAGTAAGCTACCGTTGCCCTGGCCAAGGCCTCCCACTTACGGCGCACCGTGCACTCCGGAGCGAACGCGTTGTGAGCCGCGTCCAGCCCGGTCTGTGCACAGTTACAGCAAGAGGGTAAGGTTCCTGCCTGCCACTTTGGGCAGTTCACCTTTAGGTGCTCCTCCCCGCAGTGGCTGCACCTCGTTTGGGGCTCCTTGCAGAACCGCCTGCTATGCCCGTACCCGAGGCACGCGGAGCATTGGGTGAGCGGGGACTGATCGGCCACTCTCACCCTCTGCAGATCCACGCGCACCGTGCCCGCCTCTGTTAGGGCCGACCACACCTTCGGGGACACCCTGAGAATGATGTGGCACAAGAGGGGGTTCTTTAGCTTTTTTCTATACTTTACTTCTATGCGGACCTCCTCCTTTTGAATATGTTTAAGAAGATTGGAATTTTGTGTTTGTAATGCCTGAAGGACGTCCTCATCAGTGTTATACTGGAGGACGTCCTTCAGGATCACCAGTGGGTCCCTATTTTTCATATCTTCGACCCGGAGGTCCGCCTTTTTTAATCTTTGCACCACTCTTTCTTTCTCCTCTCTTGTGCCACATCCCACGATAACCCTCCTGTCCTTGGCTTTTCTTATTCTGTCTACTTGTACCCCCGTTTCTTTTGCGTTTATGGCTACCCTAATTTTCTGTAAAACTTCCTCCCCGGACTCCTCCTGATCGTTCGAAGCGACGGCGACTGAGTGCAGCGTGACCCGCTCCACTGGGCGTTTCCTTGTTTCGCCCGCGGTCACGCTTGCATACGTCAGCCGCCGTCGCTCCTGTTTTTCATCCTCTTGATTTTGGACTATCTGTTTAAGTGTCTCGGAATTTAATTCTAGGAGCTTTTTGTGCTCCTCCAGTCTCTCCAGCACAATACTGTTGGAGAGACTGGACGGGCACTCTCCTTTTGGCTTGGGAGTTGAGGGCAGACCGGTAAACGTTATGTTTAACGGTCTGTCCGGACCTCCCTTGCCCTTTCCTTCTTTGGGAGTCCGGGGGTGGTCCACTTCGGCCTCCTTCACCAATGCGAAGAGCCTCTCCGCAGCTTTTTTCACCTCTTCCTTAATCTCATTTTTTGTGTTTCTGGACCTATTCAACTGAAGTTTTATATTAACGACGCAGGCTTTCGCCTCCGCCACTCTCCCCTTTGGCATAGGATTCGCCGGGGGGGTTTCGGGAGCCCCAGGCTGCGCGCTCGCTTTAGGAGCTGCCGCACCACCTTTTTGTGGCTGCGGCTGCTCGCTTAGCGCACGCGAGGGCCCAGCCTGCGGCTCCCGGGCGGCGGGTGAGGCCGATTCTTTCCCTGCGTCGTTTCCTTTCATGGAGGTCCCGCTGAGGCTCCTGCGCACTTTCAAAGGCGTTCGGAGGCCGAGCATCCTGGGGGTGTGGGGACAGAAGGGTTATCGCGTTTGCTGATAGGTGTATAGGGCCTATCAGCTATAATAAACAATATAACTATATGAATAACTTAACGAATATTATAAATTAGTTAGGAGGTGTAAAGGGCCCCCCAACAGTCAGACAGCACAAAAATAAATAATTTAAAAACTTACACTAAGTTAAAACTTTTTGTTGGGAGGTGTAAAGAGCCTCCCAGCAGTCAAAATTTAGTACTATATATACAATTAAAACCTAAACCTATGAATATAACTCAAAAATTTTAGCTTAACCTAGTTTAAAATTGTTGGAGGGTGTAAATAACCCCCAACAGTCGATAAATCAAGTATATTGGTCACAGTTAAAACCTTAACCTAACAATATAAATATAGTTAAAATTGTTGGAGGGTATAAAAAACCTCCAACAGTCAAAAAAAAAAAAAAAAAAATATATTCTAAATAGTTTTGGGGGTGCAAGTGGCCCAACTTCCAGGGGTGCAAGTGGCCCAACTTCCATTGGGGGTGCAAGTGGCCCAACTTCCATCTCAGTGGCCAAAGTCAACCTCACCTGCGCGTGGTGCACCCTGCCAGTTAGCGAACGAGGCTCTGACGTTTCCAGTCCCCCCCCGGGTTGCTGTGTCTGATACCGCACGGCTTAATCTTGATGGTATCCCCGCTTTGTGGTAGGGTTCTATCTCGGATCCGTCTGGCTAGCGACCACACTCTAGTCGTAATTAGCCGCAAAGCATTCTATGCGTTCCGGTTGCGAGCTGGAGAGCCAGTTTCCCTCCCGAATAGTGCAGTGTTGGTGGGCTTTGGGTCCGTAGTGGGGCAGAAGTCCTTCCCGCGTGCGTGGGCGTGAGGTATTGGCGCGGGGTCCAGGGAGACCCGATGAAACGGTTGTCCGCTGGCCGCCCGTTGGTCCGTAGGGGGCCCGAACCTAGGATATCCCGTCTTAGGAGGCTGCCCCGCCACCAGCGAAAAAAGCCCGGTGAATGACCGGAGTGCCGGAGTGGGAGACCGGAGTGGAACCCGCCGGTCATTCAGCGGATCGGATTGGGGGCCCTTCCGTCCCCCGCACCAGTAACTCACACCACCTACGCTCTCGGGGGCGGCTGGTTATCGGCTCTTTCATTTCCCTCCAACCCTGCATGCGCTTTCACCCAGAACAAGGATACTTCCTTGTTCCGGGTGCGACATATCTCCAGATTGTCGATAATGCCTGCTACCAGGGGATGGAGGGATTTGCGCCCGACCACCGACTCAAGGGATGATCTTGAGTCGGTGTATATGCCGATGGAGCTTTCGGGGCGGCTCGTCGCGAGAGAGGCAGCCCTATCTAGGGCAAGGAGCTCAGCCTGGTAGACCGAGCAGTGCGCACCCAACTTTAGCTTGACGGCTTTGGTTTCGGCCTCGTGATTCCATATGGAAAGCGAGGCCCCCACCTTGCCGTCAATTTTACTGCCATCGGTAAAGATGCGCACTGCTTGAGTGTTGTTGTTCTCAAGGTCTTCTCGGTCCACCAGGCTGGTAAACTGCAGGCACGTCCTCTCTGCCGGGTGTGGTCGCCCACAGTACGGCACCCTCACTTCCATCTCCCTGTCCCCGAGTACTCGCCGGGACACTCCCCTCTTGGCCTCGTACAATGCCGAGGCCTCTTGGATCCTAAGATCCAAGGGGAGTATCCCAGCCAGCACCATGGCCGAGTTCAGGGAGACGGTCCGGTACGACTTGGTCATTTTCTGCGCAAAGCCCCTTTGGAGGGCTCCCAAACGCTTCCGCACTCCGAGCTTTGAAGCGGCAGGCGCCCAGGCACAGGCAGCGTACAGGACTATCGGCTCCACCACTGCAGTATAAATTGTCTTTATGATTTGGGGATGGAGGCCCCAGCTTACCCTGGCGGCTCTCGACAGCTGCTTATAGAGACCTTGAACTCTCATGCAAGTATTACTTACATGAGAGTTGAAGGTTAGCTTGCTGTCGATAGTGAGCCCCAGGATCTTTATTTCGCTGGACAGACCAATGTCGATCCCCCCCATGGTCAGGAGCGGAGAGTCGTACTTTAGCTTATTGGTTAGCACCATCGCCTTGGTTTTGTGCGGTGCGAACCTCAGCTTATTACGAACTCCCCACTCCCGGACATAGGCGAGAGCGGCATTGGCCCGTCTCGAGACCTCCAACCCCGTATCGCCGTCGAAGACGAGGATAACATCGTCGGCAAAAGCCTGACAATACTCTCCCCGCCCTCCCAGGCCCTGCAGTAGTGGATCCAATAAGAGGTTCCACAGAACGGGACCCCCGATGGAGCCTTGAACACAGCCTTTGGTGGTGTTGCGCATGTGTTCGGCTCCCGCATACCTCACTGTGACCTTTCGCTCGCGAAGATAGCTGTCAATCACCCTGCGGACGTTCACGGGACACTTTTCCTCAGCCAGTCTGACTCTGATGGCCGGCCACCAGGCGCTATCGAAGGCCCCCTCTATGTCCAGCGAAACCACGGTTACAAGTCTCTTCGCTTTGAGATTCTTGTAAACGTGGTCCATCAAGGCGTAGAGGGCGTCTTCGGTGCTTCTCTGGGGCATAAAGCCGTACTGGCGAGTACTGATCCCGGGCAGGATGTGCCATTTGACGCGATTGACAACCATCTTCTCGAAGATCTTGCCCAGAACGGGCAACAAACCGATCGGACGATAGGCCTTGGGGTTGGTGTAGTCCTCCTTTGCTGGTTTTCGGAGGACTATCACAACGGCCTCCTTCCATATGATCGGAAAGTAACCCAGTTCTAGGCATTTATTGGTCAGAGCGAGGAACGCGCCGGGGTTTAGCGATATGGCACGCTGGCATATGTCGGCGGTAAGACCGTCCGACCCGGGGGCCTTCTTGGGGTTGAAGCTCGAGGCGGCATCGCTCAGTTCGACAGAGGTAAACGGTGGGTCCAAATATTCATTTGGAGTCCACACGTTTACTTGTTCAGCGACGCGCCTCGTACGCTTGTGTTCCGCGTTATCTTCCTCCCCAAGATCCCCGGGGTAGAAAATCCCCGCCAACAGTGCCGCCGATTCGCTGGGGTCATAGGTTTTACCGTTTTGAACGAGTGGGAGATCTTCTCTCCTCACTGCGGTTCTACCTATGACCCTGTATATCCCGTCCCATAGTCCCTCCTTGTCCTGACGCTCACAGAAAGCCTTCCAGCTGGCTATCTGTGCTGCTACAGCATGCGACTCGTAGTTCTCCTTGGCTTGCAGGTACTCACGCACAACCCTGTCGCGACGGACCGGAGCGGCGCAACGGATGCGCCGCTTTTTGGTGTTGACCCCACGTTTCATCGCGGCGAGCTCGTCATTCCACCAAGGTAGACTAAGACGCTCCGTACCCTTCCTGATCGGCATGCTTGCTTCGCATGCCGCCACGACTGTTTTGTTATATGATTCAACACTCTTTTCGAGGTCGACTACGTTATCGATCTTCTCTATATCACCGATTTTGATGAGATTTGACTCTTGCAGCTGGGTGAGCTTCGACTGAAACTCATCCCAGTTTGCCTTTTTAGTGTTGAATCGCCGCGTGGTCCTAGTTACTATTGCTTCTCTGTCTTTTTTCAGGTTGATACGGAACGTAATAGTGTTGTGGGTTAGGTTAGGTTAGGTTAGGTTAGGTTAGGTTAGGTTAGGTTAGGTTAGGTTAGGTTAGGTTAGGTTAGGTTAGGTTAGGTTAGGTTAGGTTAGGTTAGGTTAGGTTAGGTTAGGTTAGGTTAGGTTAGGTTAGGTTAGGTTAGGTTAGGTTAGGTTAGGTTAGGTTAGGTTAGGTTAGGTTAGGTTAGGTTAGGTTAGGTTAGGTTAGGTTAGGTTAGGTTAGGTTAGGTTAGGTTAGGTTAGGTTAGGTTAGGTTAGGTTAGGTTAGGTTAGGTTAGGTTAGGTTAGGTTAGGTTAGGTTAGGTTAGGTTAGGTTAGGTTAGGTTAGGTTAGGTTAGGTTAGGTTAGGTTAGGTTAGGTTAGGTTAGGTTAGGTTAGGTTAGGTTAGGTTAGGTTAGGTTAGGTTAGGCTAGGTTAGGTTAGGTTAGGTTAGGTTAGGTTAGGTTAGGTTAGGTTAGGTTAGGTTAGGTTAGGTTAGGTTAGGTTAGGTTAGGTTAGGTTAGGTTAGGTTAGGTTAGGTTAGGTTAGGTTAGGTTAGGTTAGGTTAGGTTAGGTTAGGTTAGGTTAGGTTTTTTTTTTTTTTTTTTAACAGCACCCGTCATCACAGGGCGTTGGCAGGGTGTCCTCTTTCGAGAAAAAGAGACCTTTTCTTGCTTTATTTTCAGATAATCAATACAATTATGGACAATTACAATTACAATTATGATAAAAACTAAATAAATTACAATTAAAAACAGTCAAAAAGCAATTAAAAACAATTAAATTAATTTAAAAACTACAATAATTCACAACAATAAAGCTATATTTTAAAAAGGTCGATAAATAATTTAAAAACATTAAAATCACTTATTCTATCTTATAAACTAACGAAAGTGTGGCCGAAAAAAGTGCTTCAAAGCTCCAAAGCTCGGAGTACTGAGTTCGCAGGACAGCGAATTTCTCCCGGCTTTTGCGAGCAACAGAACAACCTGATTTATATGATAGTGCCATCTGTATATGCTGACGATATAAGAGGCACTATGCATCTCTATCGGTTGCTCTGTTCCTCGCAATAGCAATTTTCGCTATCCTGCTCGCGTACTCTAGGAACGCATCTCTGCCAGAGGCCTCACCCAGAATTGTGGGTACGGAGCTCCTGCACAGCTTCATCCGCAGTACCTGTTGTAGGTCTTCCCGGGCCGCTTCGTGCTGGGGGCAGTCCATCAGAAGATGCAAGATCGATTCTGATGCACCGCTCCCGCACACGCAACCCGGGTTGTCACTGCGTTTGAATCTGTGCAGGTACTCCGCAAACCCACCATGACCAGTCAAGACCTGAGTGAGCACCATACTGCGGTGGTTAGGTTAGGTTAGGTTAGGTTAGGTTAGGTTAGGTTAGGTTAGGTTAGGTTAGGTTAGGTTAGGTTAGGTTAGGTTAGGTTAGGTTAGGTTAGGTTAGGTTAGGTTAGGTTAGGTTAGGTTAGGTTAGGTTTTTTTTTTTTTTTTATAAGCACCCGTCATCACAGGGCGTTGGCAGGGTGTCCTCTTTCGAGAAAAAGAGACCTTTTCGTGCTTTATTTATGATACAATCAGTTAACAGTTAAAACAAATAAAGACTATTATAAATAAATTACAATTAAAAACAGTTAAAAAGCAATTAAAAACAATTAAATTAATTTAAAAACTACAATAATTCAAAATAATAAAGCTATGTTTTAAAAAAGGTCAATAAATAATTATAAAAACATTAAAATCACTTATGGCTAACTTATAAACTAACGAAAGCGTGGTCGATAAAGTGCTTCAAAGCTCCAAAGCTCGGAGTACGGAGTTCGCAGGACAGCGAATTTCTCCCGGCTTTTGCGAGCAACAGAACAACCTGATTTATATGATAGTGCCATCTGTATATGCTGACGATATAAGAGGCACTATGCATCTCTATCGGTTGTTCTGTTCCTCGCAATAGCAATTTTCGCTATCCTGCTTGCGTACTCTAGGAACGCATCTCTGCCAGAGGCCTCACCCAGAATTGTGGGCACGGAGCTCCTGCACAGCTTCATCCGCAGTACCTGTTGTAGGTCTTCCCGGGCCGCTTCGTGCTGGGGGCAGTCCATCAGAAGATGCAGGATCGATTCTGATGCACCGCTCCCGCACACGCAACCCGGGTTGTCACTGCGTTTGAATCTGTGCAGGTACTCCGCAAACCCACCATGACCAGTCAAGACCTGAGTGAGCACCATACTGCGGTCTATGTGCTTGACCACACGATGTGCGAACCGCACGTCCGGCAAGAAGACCTTCGTGGTGCCCGCAGTCTCTTCGGACGTATACCTCCGGTTCCATTCGTCAAGCGACCCCTCGCGGAGTAGTCGCTTGACAAACGAAACCGGGCATCGGTCATAGTCCGGTTTTCTCTTTAAGCCTAGAGCCGCCTCTTTCGCGAGCTCATCAGCTCTTTCATTTCCCTCCAACCCTGCATGCGCTTTCACCCAGAACAAGGATACTTCCTTGTTCCGGGTGCGACATATCTCCAGATTGTCGATAATGCCTGCTACCAGGGGATGGAGGGATTTGCGCCCGACCACCGACTCAAGGGATGATCTTGAGTCGGTGTATATGCCGATGGAGCTTTCGGGGCGGCTCGTCGCGAGAGAGGCAGCCCTATCTAGGGCAAGGAGCTCAGCCTGGTAGACCGAGCAGTGCGCACCCAACTTTAGCTTGACGGCTTTGGTTTCGGCCTCGTGATTCCATATGGAAAGCGAGGCCCCCACCTTGCCGTCAATTTTACTGCCATCGGAGATGCGCACTGCTTGAGTGTTGTTGTTCTCAAGGTCTTCTCGGTCCACCAGGCTGGTAAACTGCAGGCACGTCCTCTCTGCCGGGTGTGGTCGCCCACAGTACGGCACCCTCACTTCCATCTCCCTGTCCCCGAGTACTCGCCGGGACACTCCCCTCTTGGCCTCGTACAATGCCGAGGCCTCTTGGATCCTAAGATCCAAGGGGAGTATCCCAGCCAGCACCATGGCCGAGTTCAGGGAGACGGTCCGGTACGACTTGGTCATTTTCTGCGCAAAGCCCCTTTGGAGAGCTCCCAAACGCTTCCGCACTCCGAGCTTTGAAGCGGCCGGCGCCCAGGCACAGGCAGCGTACAGGACTATTGGCTCCACCACTGCAGTATAAATTGTCTTTATGATTTGGGGATGGAGGCCCCAGCTTACCCTGGCGGCTCTCGACAGCTGCTTATAGAGACCTTGAACTCTCATGCAAGTATTACTTACATGAGAGTTGAAGGTTAGCTTGCTGTCGATAGTGAGCCCCAGGATCTTTATTTCGCTGGACAGACCAATGTCGATCCCCCCCATGGTCAGGAGCGGAGAGTCGTACTTTAGCTTATTGGTTAGCACCATCGCCTTGGTTTTGTGCGGTGCGAACCTCAGCTTATTACGAACTCCCCACTCCCGGACATAGGCGAGAGCGGCATTGGCCCGTCTCGAGACCTCCAACCCCGTATCGCCGTCGAAGACGAGGATAACATCGTCGGCAAAAGCCTGACAATACTCTCCCCGCCCTCCCAGGCCCTGCAGTAGTCCCGTGTGGGGTTGCTAGTCCCCCATCGTGGCGCGTCTCCCTGGGTGGTGGATAGGGGCACGCCTTCCAGATATGGAAGGTACCGGTTTATCCGGCGTGAACCAAAACTAGCACTGGGGTGGGGCGAGCGCTTCTTAGCGCTACTCCTGGGGTTGCCGTCCTGCCTTAGCGACAGGACAGCGACTCCAGGGCGGGTAGGTGTGGCTTTCGAGCCTAGAGGAAGAAAACCTCGTTAAAAAATTACGTGAGCGCGGCGGGCTCGCCGGCTTCACGGCCGGTGGGCGCTGGTTTCGGCCACCGTCGGGCAACCCGTAGTCCGCACTGAGCGGGAACGGGGGCTCCTCTCACTGAGCGGGGAGCCGCGAGGAAGACAACCTCTCTAAAAAATAACTCCAATCCCAAGGTCTGGCACCTGCCGATGGGATGTATGGCTGGTGGGGATCCAGTCCCAAGGGTGCCCAACCACGGGGAGGTTACCCCTTAAAAACCACAAAATGACAGGTCGGATTATCAATATATCTACCCGGGCGGGTCCCCGAGAGGGGGAATCCCGTGGTGCGCCGGAGACGGCGCATCGGCCCCAAGTATACGGGGGGGCCATAATCCGCGATGAGGGAGAGGAGGTAGTGGAGGAGGAGAGTGTCAGGCTGCTGCAGAGCAGGGCCGTGGTCGTGCTGGAGAGGTGCGACACGGCGGTGGCCGGATCGCGGAGTCGTGCTTCGTCTCTCAAGCGAGAGACGTCGGATGGCTCTGCTTCCGACTGCAGTGGGGTAGTGGTAATGGAGAGCTGCAGATCCCGGTCGGGGTCTGAGTCCTCCGTGGCCGCAAGCGTCGCAGGACGCTTGTGGAAGGGGGCGAAGAGGCCGCGTCTCTCGGAGAGCAATGCGTTGTCCTCCGATGAAGAGATGCCGGCCGTATCTTCGCCCATTATCCTCGGCAGCGTTAAGCCGTCGAGGAAGGACAAGGAGGCCGGTAAAAAGGCCAGAAAGGAGGAGCTCCGCACCCAGGCGGAGCAAGACCTGTTAAGGTCCTCCTTAGCGGCGGTATATCGCCGCGAAGCCCACCTCGCCGCTGAACGGGAGCTTGGGCCGTCGACGAACGAGATGTCGGCGGCCCAACTTCAGAGGCGAGTGTTCGACGAAGTGGCGACAATTAAAACTGTCGCCACGAAAGCGTCGAACCTGAAGGGTACGCTGGTGCGCACTCTCAAGGACTCTGCGGCGTCTATTATAGATGCCGTGGAGACCTTGGGCTCGCGCACAGTCTCGGACGAGACTAAAAAGCTTCAGGCGGTTATTAACCGCCTTGAGGCTGAGAACGCACGGCAGCAGGCCGAAACGGCCAGTCTCCGCAAGGAGCTGGCCTCGCTGAGAGCCGTCGTGGAGCGATCCGCTCCCGCGACGACGAAGGAGGCCGACAACCAGGCAGTGTTGCGGCAAGTCAGGGAAATCCTGAATGTCCGCCTCGCTGGCCTGGAGGATAGGCTCCTCCCGGCGAAGAGCCTCAGGCCCCCACTGGCGGTCGACAAGAAGGGGCAGCCCGGGCAGCCGGCATCGTATGCCGATGCTGCTCGCGCCGCTGGCCCTCGGCGAAGCCAAGGGAAGGGAAAATCCACCCAACGGACGCCCGCTGCCGAGCCTGCAAAAAAGGCTGCGGCGGCGAAGCGTCCAGCTGAGCCTAAGGGGAAGGCTCCAGTGGTGGAGAATCCTGCCGGCCCTGCTGCACCCAAAGAGGGGCAGTGGCAGACGGTCGGCAGGAAGAAGAGGGGGAAGAAGGGCAGGAAGGCGGCCGGTCCGCGGCCCCAGCCGCAGCCGAAGAAATCGGCAGCGGCAGGGTCTGCGAAGCCGCCCCTTCCTAAGCTCCGTCCTCCGCGGTCTTCGGCTGTAGTATTAACCCTACGGCCGGAGGCTGAGGAGGGGGGGGCTACCTATGCCCGTGTTATAGCCGAGGCCAGGCAGAAAATAAGCCTGACTGACCTCGGCATAGCGGGCCTGCGGGTCAGAAATGCGGCCACGGGAGGCCGCATCTTTGAACTGCCAGGCGCCGCAAGCGCCGAAAAGGCGGACGCTCTCGCCAATCGGCTGAGAGAAGTTGTAGGGGAGAAGGTGGCTCGAGTCTCCAGGCCCGTAAAGTGCGCGGATATGCGCATAACGGGCCTGGACGATTCCGTCACAAAAGAGGACGTCGTGGCTGCCGTCGCAAAGGTCGGCGACTGTGACGTCGACCAGGTGCGGGCCGGAGAGATCCGGCGCAACGCAGGAGGCCCCGGAACGGTCTGGCTGCGCTGCCCCGTCTCAGCCGCCAAGAAGGTGGTGGACGGTGGCAGATTGTTGGTGGGGTGGGTGTCGGCCCAGGTCAAGGCACTGGGTGAGCGTCCTCAGCGATGCTACCGGTGCCTGGGCTTCGGGCACATGAAGGCCCTCTGCTCGGCGGAGATCGACCGCAGCGACACGTGCTATCGCTGTGGTAAATCTGGCCACAAAGCCCGGGGGTGCTCTGCCGCGCCACACTGCAGCCTCTGTGCTGCAGCGGGTAGACCGGCGGATCACCGTGGGGGTAGCGACGCGTGCAAGACGCGCAGCGCCTCCAAAAACAAAGGGAAGAAGGGTAGGACTGGCGATGGCCCCCGGG